>OX387328.1:7074245-17074245 GCA_947562085.1 Eudonia lacustrata
GCCAGACTCCAAACGAAGGTTGCTCTTAGGTAGTGAATATAAACGCGTGTGATATCTGTACCGGGTATATTCGCGGATCCAAATGTACATGCTCTATTTCTGAGGCGCGCAAGATGACTGGCGGGCACAGTAGCGAGTCTCGCGAGCAGCCGTAGCTTTAGCTTTATCAGCATTTACTACGGCTACGTAGTTGCTACAGTGCTACGGTACCCACAGTCATCCCCCTCTTACAAAAAAAAAATTTTTACTCAATATTCATACACAAAAATTTTTATAACTCTAATAATTACAACTGTCTAGAATCGTGCACCAAGGCACACAGGAATGCGCCGCGTTAGCATTATCGCCGCGGCGAGCGCGCTGCCGCCGGCCGCTGGCTGGGTGACGCAATCACCCACATACAATGTACGCGTTACTATTGAAACATCACATTATCAGTTACACTCAATTTACAATATGGCATATGACGAACATTTTAAACAACACAAAAAATTACAAATTCTGACATGCACAAAACGCCAAAAACACACAAAATATTATTACAATGCAATACACAAAAAAAATATAATCACTCTAAAATTACACTTGTTTGTACATCCTGTACGTGTTTCATCTCCTTCCTGAACCAATTCTTAAAGCGGGACCGACACGTCCCGGCACACCACAACAACATTAACATGGTCAGGGCAACTGCTATTACGAGCGTCATTATCTCGAAAGCTTGCACGTTACTCTCTAGTGTATTGAACTGGGCATGATTTGCACCATTCTGAGCTACCACTAGCTCCTCTTGTTTACTATACGATTTTCCCATCCTGAAGAACTTGTATATACGTAGCTTTTAACGGGAAAAAACGATAAAAATACAGCAACACAATACTGACAAAAATAAAAATCGCAAAAAAAATAACTAAGTTCTCTGACAATCTCTGACGGTGATCTCTACAAAATTGATCGTTATGAGTCTGAATTCCCTACTTAACTCGCAAATATGCTTACGATCATTGTCAACCGTCCTAGATACTCTCGATTGCCGATTACGCTATTCACATCTAAGCCACTGCCACAGTGTAGCACTATCTCAGTAAGCTACGTCGGTGATCTGAGTGCCACTAACACTGATCTAACTACTTATCACTACCTTATACTAAAAACCTAACTGGTGGTTTTACTAACCTACCTCTACTTGTATGTTTCCGTACTGATTCTAATTCCGGGGGACTATTAGGCCTTACACACACGGCTTCTTTTACGACTTTACCATGTGTAGTTTCATTTTCATTTATTTCGCTATCTAAGTTTTTTTAGTAAATACGCCGGTTTCAACCTGTCTACCGAGATTTGTGTCTTTCGGTTTGGTAGCTTAATAGAAAAATATTTTTCCTCTCTTTCCAAAACTTCAAATGGCCCATCATACGGTGGCTGTAAAGGCTTCCGTACTGCGTCATTTCTAATAAACACGTGACTACAACTTTTTAGATCAGGGTGTATAAAAATCTTTCTTTGCCCGACATGGCATTCTGTGGACGGGTTAAGTTCTCTAAATGTCTTTCTTAACTGCTCTAGGTACGCTTGACTATCCGCGACCTCTTGACTACTACCTATGTAAAAATCTCCGGGCAGTCGTACACCTTGCCCGTATACTAGCTGTGCTGCGCTAATACCCGTATCACTTCGCATCGCGGCCCTAAGCCCTAAGAGAATCGTATGGAGCTCTTCGCTCCACGATCTATTGTCTTCTAATTTAGCCTTTAACGCTGCCTTTAGGCTTCTGTGCCACCTCTCGATTTTCCCGTTACTCTGAGGGTGGTACGGGGTCGTCCTATTTTTCTTAATTCCTAGCATCCGCATTAGGTTCGTGAACAATTCACTCTCAAATTGTCTTCCCTGATCACTTGAGATGTATTTAGGGCTGCCGAATCTGCATATCCACCCCTCGTAAATTGATTTAGCTACTACTTCAGCCGTTATCGTTTCTACCGGGAAAGCTTCAGGCCAACTACTAAACCTATCTATTACCGTGACGACATATCGGTACCCTTCCGCTGTGGTTGGTAACGGCCCTACTATGTCGACATGTATAAAATCAAATTTCTCACACGGCTGGAAACGTCCTAAATCCGATACTGTGTGGCGTGAGACCTTCGCTCTTTGACAGGCTAAACAGGTCTTAGCCCACAGCCCGGCATCCTTATTTACGCCCGGCCAAAAAAAACGTTGGGCTACCAATTTTCGCGTTGTCCGCGTGCCCGGGTGGCTAACATTATGAACCGAGTCGAACGCTAATTTTCTCAAACTCTTAGGTATGTAAGGTCTAACTTTGTCTGTAGAGACCTCACAGAATACCTTCCCCTCTACATTAGGCATATTAAGTTCGACCAATCGTATACGTGACTTTCCGTCCGTTCTACTTTTAAACCGAGCTAGTTCATCGTCATCATTCTGTAGTCGCGCTAACTCTGCTAAATCTAATACCGTTGGGCAATCGACCGTTTTAGAAAAACTACATGTTTTTAAATCTGTTTGTCAGTGTGTTAAAATCACTAATTAGGAAGTAATATTATTCATAGGTCATTTATATTATCTTTGTGCATATTTTATTAAATAAAATGAAATAAAATTTTAGAAATATTTTTTTTTCTTTATCTACTTTCAACTTTAATTATAATCAGTTACATACCTACTAATGTTAATAAACAACAATAAACAATAATTATTTATATCACATAAAGTATATATTTACAGTCTTATCCTTATCCTATAAAATTAATAACTATCACCGCACAATCTTTTCGAGATCTTTCTAACTAAGGTTTCCGTAAGGTCCATAATTTCATCCACCGGATTCTGCACCACGTACTGGGCACTGAGCACCACACTTTCATCGTCGTCGCCATCGGCTCCCTGTGCCGTCGTCCTCGCTGCCTGATCCGCTGCTAAATCCAATATTTTAATTTGTATCAGTCTTGATCCTCTTTGCTCCTTACTGATGACGAATGACTTCAACGAAACACCAATCTTTTTTGAAGATTCTCGTTTTTGCTTGCTGTTTCTCATGTCGATCTTCAATTTGGTGGGTTGTTTACCGAACAATTCCTCACATTGCTGAGTTAAATTTTCAAGAGGGTCTTGGGCGTACTGCGAAAATACGATTTCCGACGATTCAGTCATGATCTGTAACCGAAAGAATAAAAGTTAGATGCTTTGAAAGTATTTACATTTTTTTAAATATAGGTACACTTACCAGAGAGTTCAAAACGTGTCTCTCTAAGCAACGGTGATACAAATATGAATTATTATATTACTAAGCGAGCGATTTACGAAAATGCATGGTTTGCACTTAGGGGGCGTTGACCTAAATGCGGGGCATGTACTTTGACCGTGAATGAAATAAATAAAACCACCGATATTAGACAACTTGATTTACTAATTAATTATTTCATAATATATATATATATATATATATATATATATATATATATATATATATATATATATATATTATGAACTGTGGATAAGATACAGATTTATTAAGGCCTAAATAAAATTCTTATTTTATACCACATACAATAATTCTGCTAATTTTCACAAAAAGTAAAACAACCTAAAGTGACGTCTTTTAAACAAAAATAGAACTTGTTGTTTTATTAAATGCAAACAAAATTCACTTCTAGGGTGGTAAAGCAATTTCATTGTCGACTCTACTTACAATGGAGTATTAAATAAAAAATATAGCTTATACGATATTTTTTATAAGTACATATCTTAGAAATATCAAGATGCATCTATTTTAAATATGTTTTGTCTCTTAAATATCTACATTAAATGTTTGAAACATACGTAAATACAATTTGTTTGTTATATAATTCGAAACGTTAGCTTTGTTTTTTTAATTTCAAAAATAATTTTTTATAGCCTCTTTAAGTCAAATATAAAAATATTTTGCTGTGTTCAGTTTGATGCAGTTAAAAAAAGTTTTTTTTTAATTATTTTAGGAGAGAGCTGGTTAGGCCAGACTCCAAACGAAGGTTGCTCTTAGGTAGTGAATATAAACGCGTGTGATATCTGTACCGGGTATATTTCGCGGATCCAAATGTACATGCTCTATTTCTGAGGCGCGCAAGATGACTGGCGGGCACAGTAGCGAGTCTCGCGAGCAGCCGTAGCTTTAGCTTTATCAGCATTTACTACGGCTACGTAGTTGCTACAGTGCTACGGTACCCACAGTCATCCCCCTCTTACAAAAAAAAAATTTTTACTCAATATTCATACACAAAAATTTTTATAACTCTAATAATTACAACTGTCTAGAATCGTGCACCAAGGCACACAGGAATGCGCCGCGTTAGCATTATCGCCGCGGCGAGCGCGCTGCCGCCGGCCGCTGGCTGGGTGACGCAATCACCCACATACAATGTACGCGTTACTATTGAAACATCACATTATCAGTTACACTCAATTTACAATATGGCATATGACGAACATTTTAAACAACACAAAAAATTACAAATTCTGACATGCACAAAACGCCAAAAACACACAAAATATTATTACAATGCAATACACAAAAAAAATATAATCACTCTAAAATTACACTTGTTGTACATCCTGTACGTGTTTCATCTCCTTCCTGAACCAATTCTTAAAGCGGGACCGACACGTCCCGACACACCACAACAACATTAACATGGTCAGGGCAACTGCTATTACGAGCGTCATTATCTCGAAAGCTTGCACGTTACTCTCTAGTGTATTGAACTGGGCATGATTTGCACCATTCTGAGCTACCACTAGCTCCTCTTGTTTACTATACGATTTTCCCATCCTGAAGAACTTGTATATACGTAGCTTTTAACGGGAAAAAACGATAAAAATACAGCAACACAATACTGACAAAAATAAAAATCGCAAAAAAAATAACTAAGTTCTCTGACAATCTCTGACGGTGATCTCTACAAAATTGATCGTTATGAGTCTGAATTCCCTACTTAACTCGCAAATATGCTTACGATCATTGTCAACCGTCCTAGATACTCTCGATTGCCGATTACGCTATTCACATCTAAGCCACTGCCACAGTGTAGCACTATCTCAGTAAGCTACGTCGGTGATCTGAGTGCCACTAACACTGATCTAACTACTTATCACTACCTTATACTAAAAACCTAACTGGTGGTTTTACTAACCTACCTCTACTTGTATGTTTCCGTACTGATTCTAATTCCGGGGGACTATTAGGCCTTACACACACGGCTTCTTTTACGACTTTACCATGTGTAGTTTCATTTTCATTTATTTCGCTATCTAAGTTTTTTTAGTAAATACGCCGGTTTCAACCTGTCTACCGAGATTTGTGTCTTTCGGTTTGGTAGCTTAATAGAAAAATATTTTTCCTCTCTTTCCAAAACTTCAAATGGCCCATCATACGGTGGCTGTAAAGGCTTCCGTACTGCGTCATTTCTAATAAACACGTGACTACAACTTTTTAGATCAGGGTGTATAAAAATCTTTCTTTGCCCGACATGGCATTCTGTGGACGGGTTAAGTTCTCTAAATATCTTTCTTAACTGCTCTAGGTACGCCTGACTATCCGCGACCTCTTGACTACTACCTATGTAAAAATCTCCGGGCAGTCGTACACCTTGCCCGTATACTAGCTGTGCTGCGCTAATACCCGTATCACTTCGCATCGCGGCCCTAAGCCCTAAGAGAATCGTATGGAGCTCTTCGCTCCACGATCTATTGTCTTCTAATTTAGCCTTTAACGCTGCCTTTAGGCTTCTGTGCCACCTCTCGATTTTCCCGTTACTCTGAGGGTGGTACGGGGTCGTCCTATTTTTCTTAATTCCTAGCATCCGCATTAGGTTCGTGAACAATTCACTCTCAAATTGTCTTCCCTGATCACTTGAGATGTATTTAGGGCTGCCGAATCTGCATATCCACCCCTCGTAAATTGATTTAGCTACTACTTCAGCCGTTATCGTTTCTACCGGGAAAGCTTCAGGCCAACTAGTAAACCTATCTATTACCGTGACGACATATCGGTACCCTTCCGCTGTGGTTGGTAACGGCCCTACGATGTCGACATGTATAAAATCAAATTTCTCACACGGCTGGAAACGTCCTAAATCCGATACTGTGTGGCGTGAGACCTTCGCTCTTTGACAGGCTAAACAGGTCTTAGCCCACAGCCCGGCATCCTTATTTACGCCCGGCCAAAAAAAACGTTGGGCTACCAATTTTCGCGTTGTCCGCGTGCCCGGGTGGCTAACATTATGAACCGAGTCGAACGCTAATTTTCTCAAACTATGTAAGTATGTAAGGTCTAACTTTGTCTGTAGAGACCTCACAGAATACCTTCCCCTCTACATTAGGCATATTAAGTTCGACCAATCGTATACGTGACTTTCCGTCCGTTCTACTTTTAAACCGAGCTAGTTCATCGTCATCATTCTGTAGTCGCGCTAACTCTGCTAAATCTAATACCGTTGGGCAATCGACCGTTTTAGAAAAACTACATGTTTTTAAATCTGTTTGTCAGTGTGTTAAAATCACTAATTAGGAAGTAATATTATTCATAGGTCATTTATATTATCTTTGTGCATATTTTATTAAATAAAATGAAATAAAATTTTAGAAATATTTTTTTTTCTTTATCTACTTTCAACTTTAATTATAATCAGTTACATACCTACTAATGTTAATAAACAACAATAAACAATAATTATTTATATCACATAAAGTATATATTTACAGTCTTATCCTTATCCTATAAAATTAATAACTATCACCGCACAATCTTTTCGAGATCTTTCTAACTAAGGTTTCCGTAAGGTCCATAATTTCATCCACCGGATCCTGCACCACGTACTGGGCACTGAGCACCACACTTTCATCGTCGTCGCCATCGGCTCCCTGTGCCGTCGTCCTCGCTGCCTGATCCGCTGCTAAATCCAATATTTTAATTTGTATCAGTCTTGATCCTCTTTGCTCCTTACTGATGACGAATGACTTCAACGAAACACCAATCTTTTTTGAAGGTTCTCGTTTTTGCTTGCTGTTTCTCATGTCGATCTTCAATTTGGTGGGTTGTTTACCGAACAATTCCTCACATTGCTAAGTTAAATTTTCAAGAGGGTCTTGGGCGTACTGCGAAAATACGATTTCCGACGATTCAGTCATGATCTGTAACCGAAAGAATAAAAGTTAGATGCTTTGAAAGTATTTACATTTTTTTAAATATGGTACACTTACCAGAGAGTTCAAAACGTGTCTCTCTAAGCAACGGTGATACAAATATGAATTATTATATTACTAAGCGAGCGATTTACGAAATTGCATGGTTTGCACTTAGGGGGCGTTGACCTAAATGCGGGGCATGTACTTTGACCGTGAATGAAATAAATAAAACCACCGATATTAGACAACTTGATTTACTAATTAATTATTTATTAATTAATTAGTAAATCATATATATTATGAACTGTGGATAAGATACAGATTTATTAAGGCCTAAATAAAATTCTTATTTTATACCACATACAATAATTCTGCTAATTTTCACAAAAAGTAAAACAACCTAAAGTGACGTCTTTTAAACAAAAATAGAACTTGTTGTTTTATTAAATGCAAACAAAATTCACTTCTAGGGTGGTAAAGCAATTTCATTGTCGACTCTACTTACAATGGAGTATTAAATAAAAAATATAGCTTATACGATATTTTTTATAAATCATATCTTAGAAATATCAAGATGCATCTATTTTAAATATGTTTTGTCTCTTAAATATCTACATTAAATGTTTGAAACATACGAAAATACAATTTGTTTGTTATATAATTCGAAACGTTAGCTTTGTTTTTTTAATTTCAAAAATAATTTTTTATAGCCTCTTTAAGTCAAATATAAAAATATTTTGCTGTGTTCAGTTTGATGCAGTTAAAAAAAGTTTTTTTTTAAATTATTTTAGGAGAGAGCTGGTTAGGCCAGACTCCAAACGAAGGTTGCTCTTAGGTAGTGAATATAAACGCGTGTGATATCTGTACCGGGTATATTTCGCGGATCCAAATGTACATGCTCTATTTCTGAGGCGCGCAAGATGACTGGCGGGCACAGTAGCGAGTCTCGCGAGCAGCCGTAGCTTTAGCTTTATCAGCATTTACTACGGCTACGTAGTTGCTACAGTGCTACGGTACCCACAGTCATCCCCCTCTTACAAAAAAAAATTTTTACTCAATATTCATACACAAAAATTTTTATAACTCTAATAATTACAACTGTCTAGAATCGTGCACCAAGGCACACAGGAATGCGCCGCGTTAGCATTATCGCCGCGGCGAGCGCGCTGCCGCCGGCCGCTGGCTGGGTGACGCAATCACCCACATACAATGTACGCGTTACTATTGAAACATCACATTATCAGTTACACTCAATTTACAATATGGCATATGACGAACATTTTAAACAACACAAAAAATTACAAATTCTGACATGCACAAAACGCCAAAAACACACAAAATATTATTACAATGCAATACACAAAAAAAATATAATCACTCTAAAATTACACTTGTTGTACATCCTGTACGTGTTTCATCTCCTTCCTGAACCAATTCTTAAAGCGGGACCGACACGTCCCGACACACCACAACAACATTAACATGGTCAGGGCAACTGCTATTACGAGCGTCATTATCTCGAAAGCTTGCACGTTACTCTCTAGTGTATTGAACTGGGCATGATTTGCACCATTCTGAGCTACCACTAGCTCCTCTTGTTTACTATACGATTTTCCCATCCTGAAGAACTTGTATATACGTAGCTTTTAACGGGAAAAAACGATAAAAATACAGCAACACAATACTGACAAAAATAAAAATCGCAAAAAAAATAACTAAGTTCTCTGACAATCTCTGACGGTGATCTCTACAAAATTGATCGTTATGAGTCTGAATTCCCTACTTAACTCGCAAATATGCTTACGATCATTGTCAACCGTCCTAGATACTCTCGATTGCCGATTACGCTATTCACATCTAAGCCACTGCCACAGTGTAGCACTATCTCAGTAAGCTACGTCGGTGATCTGAGTGCCACTAACACTGATCTAACTACTTATCACTACCTTATACTAAAAACCTAACTGGTGGTTTTACTAACCTACCTCTACTTGTATGTTTCCGTACTGATTCTAATTCCGGTGGACTATTAGGCCTTACACACACGGCTTCTTTTACGACTTTACCATGTGTAGTTTCATTTTCATTTATTTCGCTATCTAAGTTTTTTTAGTAAATACGCCGGTTTCAACCTGTCTACCGAGATTTGTGTCTTTCGGTTTGGTAGCTTAATAGAAAAATATTTTTCCTCTCTTTCCAAAACTTCAAATGGCCCATCATACGGTGGCTGTAAAGGCTTCCGTACTGCGTCATTTCTAATAAACACGTGACTACAACTTTTTAGATCAGGGTGTATAAAAATCTTTCTTTACCCGACATGGCATTCTGTGGACGGGTTAAGTTCTCTAAATGTCTTTCTTAACTGCTCTAGGTACGCCTGACTATCCGCGACCTCTTGACTACTACCTATGTAAAAATCTCCGGGCAGTCGTACACCTTGCCCGTATACTAGCTGTGCTGCGCTAATACCCGTATCACTTCGCATCGCGGCCCTAAGCCCTAAGAGAATCGTATGGAGCTCTTCGCTCCACGATCTATTGTCTTCTAATTTAGCCTTTAACGCTGCCTTTAGGCTTCTGTGCCACCTCTCGATTTTCCCGTTACTCTGAGGGTGGTACGGGGTCGTCCTATTTTTCTTAATTCCTAGCATCCGCATTAGGTTCGTGAACAATTCACTCTCAAATTGTCTTCCCTGATCACTTGAGATGTATTTAGGGCTGCCGAATCTGCATATCCACCCCTCGTAAATTGATTTAGCTACTACTTCAGCCGTTATCGTTTCTACCGGGAAAGCTTCAGGCCAACTACTAAACCTATCTATTACCGTGACGACATATCGGTACCCTTCCGCTGTGGTTGGTAACGGCCCTACTATGTCGACATGTATAAAATCAAATTTCTCACACGGCTGGAAACGTCCTAAATCCGATACTGTGTGGCGTGAGACCTTCGCTCTTTGACAGGCTAAACAGGTCTTAGCCCACAGCCCGGCATCCTTATTTACGCCCGGCCAAAAAAAACGTTGGGCTACCAATTTTCGCGTTGTCCGCGTGCCCGGGTGGCTAACATTATGAACCGAGTCGAAAGCTAATTTTCTCAAACTCTTAGGTATGTAAGGTCTAACTTTGTCTGTAGAGACCTCACAGAATACCTTCCCCTCTACATTAGGCATATTAAGTTCGACCAATCGTATACGTGACTTTCCGTCCGTTCTACTTTTAAACCGAGCTAGTTCATCGTCATCATTCTGTAGTCGCGCTAACTCTGCTAAATCTAATACCGTTGGGCAATCGACCGTTTTAGAAAAACTACATGTTTTTAAATCTGTTTGTCAGTGTGTTAAAATCACTAATTAGGAAGTAATATTATTCATAGGTCATTTATATTATCTTTGTGCATATTTTATTAAATAAAATGAAATAAAATTTTAGAAATATTTTTTTTTCTTTATCTACTTTCAACTTTAATTATAATCAGTTACATACCTACTAATGTTAATAAACAACAATAAACAATAATTATTTATATCACATAAAGTATATATTTACAGTCTTATCCTTATCCTATAAAATTAATAACTATCACCGCACAATCTTTTCGAGATCTTTCTAACTAAGGTTTCCGTAAGGTCCATAATTTCATCCACCGGATCCTGCACCACGTACTGGGCACTGAGCACCACACTTTCATCGTCGTCGCCATCGGCTCCCTGTGCCGTCGTCCTCGCTGCCTGATCCGCTGCTAAATCCAATATTTTAATTTGTATCAGTCTTGATCCTCTTTGCTCCTTACTGATGACGAATGACTTCAACGAAACACCAATCTTTTTTGAAGGTTCTCGTTTTTGCTTGCTGTTTCTCATGTCGATCTTCAATTTGGTGGGTTGTTTACCGAACAATTCCTCACATTGCTGAGTTAAATTTTCAAGAGGGTCTTGGGCGTACTGCGAAAATACGATTTCCGACGATTCAGTCATGATCTGTAACCGAAAGAATAAAAGTTAGATGCTTTGAAAGTATTTACATTTTTTTAAATATAGGTACACTTACCAGAGAGTTCAAAACGTGTCTCTCTAAGCAACGGTGATACAAATATGAATTATTATATTACTAAGCGAGCGATTTACGAAATTGCATGGTTTGCACTTAGGGGGCGTTGACCTAAATGCGGGGCATGTACTTTAACCGTGAATGAAATAAATAAAACCACCGATATTAGACAACTTGATTTACTAATTAATTATTTATTTATATATATATATATATATATATATATATATATATATATATATATATATATATATATATATATATATATATTATGAACTGTGGATAAGATACAGATTTATTAAAGCCTAAATAAAATTCTTATTTTATACCACATACAATAATTCTGCTAATTTTCACAAAAAGTAAAACAACCTAAAGTGACGTCTTTTAAACAAAAATAGAACTTGTTGTTTTATTAAATGCAAACAAAATTCACTTCTAGGGTGGTAAAGCAATTTCATTGTCGACTCTACTTACAATGGAGTATTAAATAAAAAATATAGCTTATACGATATTTTTTATAAGTACATATCTTAGAAATATCAAGATGCATCTATTTTAAATATGTTTTGTCTCTTAAATATCTACATTAAATGTTTGAAACATACGAAAATACAATTTGTTTGTTATATAATTCGAAACGTTAGCTTTGTTTTTTTAATTTCAAAAATAATTTTTTATAGCCTCTTTAAGTCAAATATAAAAATATTTTGCTGTGTTCAGTTTGATGCAGTTAAAAAAAGTTTTTTTTTAAATTATTTTAGGAGAGAGTTGGTTAGGCCAGACTCCAAACGAAGGTTGCTCTTAGGTAGTAAATATAAAGGCGTGTGATATCTGTACCGGGTATATTTCGCGGATCCAAATGTACATGCTCTATTTCTGAGGCGCGCAAGATGACTGGCGGGCACAGTAGCGAGTCTCGCGAGCAGCCGTAGCTTTAGCTTTATCAGCATTTACTACGGCTACGTAGTTGCTACAGTGCTACGGTACCCACAGTCATCCCCCTCTTACAAAAAAAAATTTTTACTCAATATTCATACACAAAAATTTTTATAACTCTAATAATTACAACTGTCTAGAATCGTGCACCAAGGCACACAGGAATGCGCCGCGTTAGCATTATCGCCGCGGCGAGCGCGCTGCCGCCGGCCGCTGGCTGGGTGACGCAATCACCCACATACAATGTACGCGTTACTATTGAAACATCACATTATCAGTTACACTCAATTTACAATATGGCATATGACGAACATTTTAAACAACACAAAAAATTACAAATTCTGACATGCACAAAACGCCAAAAACACACAAAATATTATTATAATGCAATACACAAAAAAAATATAATCACTCTAAAATTACACTTGTTGTACATCCTGTACGTGTTTCATCTCCTTCCTGAACCAATTCTTAAAGCGGGACCGACACGTCCCGACACACCACAACAACATTAACATGGTCAGGGCAACTGCTATTACGAGCGTCATTATCTCGAAAGCTTGCACGTTACTCTCTAGTGTATTAAACTGGGCATGATTTGCACCATTCTGAGCTACCACTAGCTCCTCTTGTTTACTATACGATTTTCCCATCCTGAAGAACTTGTATATACGTAGCTTTTAACGGGAAAAAACGATAAAAATACAGCAACACAATACTGATAAAAATAAAAATCGCAAAAAAATAACTAAGTTCTCTGACAATCTCTGACGGTGATCTCTACAAAATTGATCGTTATGAGTCTGAATTCCCTACTTAACTCGCAAATATGCTTACGATCATTGTCAACCGTCCTAGATACTCTCGATTGCCGATTACGCTATTCACATCTAAGCCACTGCCACAGTGTAGCACTATCTCAGTAAGCTACGTCGGTGATCTTAGTGCCACTAACACTGATCTAACTACTTATCACTACCTTATACTAAAAACCTAACTGGTGGTTTTACTAACCTACCTCTACTTGTATGTTTCCGTACTGATTCTAATTCCGGGGGACTATTAGGCCTTACACACACGGCTTCTTTTACAACTTTACCATGTGTAGTTTCATTTTCATTTATTTCGCTATCTAAGTTTTTTTAGTAAATACGCCGGTTTCAACCTGTCTACCGAGATTTGTGTCTTTCGGTTTGGTAGCTTAATAGAAAAATATTTTTCCTCTCTTTCCAAAACTTCAAATGGCCCATCATACGGTGGCTGTAAAGGCTTCCGTACTGCGTCATTTCTAATAAACACGTGACTACAACTTTTTAGATCAGGGTGTATAAAAATCTTTCTTTGCCCGACATGGCATTTTGTGGACGGGTTAAGTTCTCTAAATGTCTTTCTTAACTGCTCTAGGTACGCCTGACTATCCGCGACCTCTTGACTACTACCTATGTAAAAATCTCCGGGCAGTCGTACACCTTGCCCGTATACTAGCTGTGCTGCGCTAATACCCGTATCACTTCGCATCGCGGCCCTAAGCCCTAAGAGAATCGTATGGAGCTCTTCGCTCCACGATCTATTGTCTTCTAATTTAGCCTTTAACGCTGCCTTTAGGCTTCTGTGCCACCTCTCGATTTTCCCGTTACTCTGAGGGTGGTACGGGGTCATCCTATTTTTCTTAATTCCTAGCATCCGCATTAGGTTCGTGAACAATTCACTCTCAAATTGTCTTCCCTGATCACTTGAGATGTATTTAGGGCTGCCGAATCTGCATATCCACCCCTCGTAAATTGATTTAGCTACTACTTCAGCCGTTATCGTTTCTACCGGGAAAGCTTCAGGCCAACTACTAAACCTATCTATTACCGTGACGACATATCGGTACCCTTCCGCTGTGGTTGGTAACGGCCCTACTATGTCGACATGTATAAAATCAAATTTCTCACACGGCTGGAAACGTCCTAAATCCGATACTGTGTGGCGTGAGACCTTCGCTCTTTGACAGGCTAAACAGGTCTTAGCCCACAGCCCGGCATCCTTATTTACGCCCGGCCAAAAAAAACGTTGGGCTACCAATTTTCGCGTTGTCCGCGTGCCCGGGTGGCTAACATTATGAACCGAGTCGAAAGCTAATTTTCTCAAACTCTTAGGTATGTAAGGTCTAACTTTGTCTGTAGAGACCTCACAGAATACCTTCCCCTCTACATTAGGCATATTAAGTTCGACCAATCGTATACGTGACTTTCCGTCCGTTCTACTTTTAAACCGAGCTAGTTCATCGTCATCATTCTGTAGTCGCGCTAACTCTGCTAAATCTAATACCGTTGGGCAATCGACCGTTTTAACTCGCGATAACGCGTCAGCGACAACGTTATCGCTACCTACCACATGCCGGATGTCTGTCGTGAATTCGCTAATATATGCTTATTGACGGACTCTTCTCGGAACTTCTTTATCGCTCTTAGTTGTACTGAATGCGAAAGTTAACGGTTTATGGTCCGTATATACTATCAGTTTTCGGCCCTCAATTTGGTTCTTAAAATAAACAATTGCCATGTACATGTACAATCTTAATGGTACCCATTTCTTACCATCCCATTGCTGTAACACGGCGCCAACACACGTGTATGACGCATCCGCGACCAGGGACACTGGCGCACTCTCCAACGGGTGGGCTAGAGTAACTGCTTTTTCTAGGCTTACCTTACATCTCTCAAAGGCACTCACGGCTTTGTCGTCCCACGGGATCGTCGTCTTGTCCTTCTTTTTGGTGTTGTGCAGGAACTTGTTCAACTCAGCCTGCTCCTCAGCTTTTGGCAGGTGTGCCCTAAAAAAGTTAAGCATTCCGAGAAAGCGACGTAACTGCTCAACATTTTCGGGCTGAGGGAACTCTACAATGGCCTTAACTTTATCCTCTAACGGCTTAATGCCGTGGGGTGAGACCTGATACCCCAAAAACTCTGTTTTCCCTTTTAAAAAATCACACTTCGTTAAATTAATTGACAAACCGTATTTCTGGAACCTTTCGAAAAGCAACTTCAGGTGCTTCAATTGCATCCCCTTGGATATACTACCACAAATGACATCATCAATATAGCAGAATATTTCTGAGCTCTCACCTGTCTCTTTGTCCTCGATCGTCTCTATGCCGCTCAGCACCACGCTATTCATAAAGCGTTGGAACGTGTGAGCAGCATTGCAGAGGCCGAACGTCATACAGGGAACTCAAAGATCCCGAACGGCGTTATTATTGCCGTCTTCTCAACGTGCTCGGGGTGTACCAAAATATTATTAAAAGCTCTTACTATATCGGCTCTTGAAAAGATTGTCTTACCTGTGAGTCCGTTCGTAAAATCTTGTCTGCGTGGCACGGGGTAACGATCCTTTTTCGTCATCGCGTTCAGCCGCCGGTAGTTCCCGCAGGGGCGTAGCTGCCCGTCCTTTTTCGGGACGACGTGCAGCGGGCTCGCCCACTCGCTCTTCGACGGCCTGCATATCCCCAACTCCTGCATTCTTTGAAACTCAGCTTTTACCGCTTTAAGCCTATCCGGAGGCAACGGCCTCGCTTTAGTATATACCGGCGTGCCCTCCGTCTCGATATGATGGTACACTCTATGTTTCGCACCCTCCTTAAAGCACTTTAATTTAGTAATATCGGGGAAACTTTTTAACAACTCGCTTATTTCACTTGTACTATCGTACGTAAGAACAGATTGTACCGGGTATATTTCGCGGATCCAAATGTACATGCTCTATTTCTAAGGCGCGCAAGATGACTGGCGGGCATAGTAGCGAGTCTCGCGAGCAGCCGTAGCTTTAGCTTTATCAGCATTTACTACGGCTACGTAGTTGCTACAGTGCTACGGTCCCCACATTATTAATATTACAACAGTTTGAACTTTGGTTGCGGAATTGTAGAATCAACAACTAACGCTAAACATTTATAGTTTATAGAGATCCCTATGCTTTTTTGATCGAGCCTGGTCACTTTGTCCCTATTATGAGAAATGATGTACATATCTATCAATACATAACAAATACATGGTATTGACCATTTACAGATATTATCTAAGAAAAATGTTTACAATATTATGCGTAAAATACTTTATAATGTATATTATGAATATATATATATATATATATATATATATATATATATATTAACATCGAATACTTATAGCATTAACGTAAATCTAACACAGACTAGACTTTTTTATAACTATTAAAACGTTGAAACATATTCGAAGTAGGTTTACACAACGTTTTAAAAATTCTCTTCCAGACAACTTATAGAGAGCTAATTAACCGCAAAATCGGAGTTGCAAACAATTTAATTTGGTATTATAAACTATTATTACAGGTTTATAAAATAGTTACTATAATAATATAATAAAATAACTATATAAATAAATTTCAATCTAACGCCTTCAACACAAAATTGGGCAATTACCCGTTTAAAGATAACATGATTTATTATTTATTTATTTATATATTTAACATCTAATACTTATATCATTAACGTAAATCTAACACAAACTAGACTTTTTTTATAACTATTACAATGTTGAATCATATTCGAAGCAGGTCTACACATCGCTTTAAAATATTCTCTTCCAGACAACCATTTGGATAGAGAGGATAAAATAGGAGTTGCAAACTATTTAATTCGGTATTATAAACGATTATTACAGGTTTATAAAACAGTTACTATAATAATATAATAATTTTACTATACAAGTTACCAACATAAATTTCAATAAAACACCTTCAACACCAAATTGAGCAATTAAATTACTCCAAGCAACGGTTTCAATGCTGTTTTTTGATATCAAACGCTTATCATCGTTTGAAGATAATACAACTTTATTGACACTGCGTGTAAGTATCTCGTGTTTTAGTGACTTAAACAGTAAATTCTGTTTACGTATCAGTTCACCACTGATTAAAGTTTTTTCGTAGTCAGTTTTATTTATATCTCGGACAACACATTTTTTCACTCCTTTGGCTTTTTTCAAAGTAAACCTTCTCAGAACTCTAAAACAGAAAAACCGATGTAAATCGGTTTATCTAAAACTATCTTTTCTGGTTTCATTTGAATAGCAACTAAATTCTCTGAGAAAATAGATGCACTGTGAAAATTTGGTGTGAAACTGTGAAAATCAGCACTTAACTTTTCACTTTAACATAATCGCTCCATTGGTTCACTAACTGAACATTCACTCGGTTTATACTATTGTTAAGTTTTTTTTTAATATTAGAAGGAGGCAAACGAGCAGGCGGGTCACCTGATGGGAAGCAATCACCGCCGCCCATGGACACCCGCAAAACCAAAAGAATCACAGATGCGATGTCGGCCTTTAAGAAAGGAATAGGCTCGTTAATAGTTTAAAGAAATCCTGCTCAAATGTCGAGAGAGCCTTTTGTCTGAGCTCAGTGTTAAGGTCAATATATTTCTTTAAAAAGGCTTTTTGACGAAAATTTATAACACGATGTATTTTTTGAATTTTAAACCATGTATAATGCAGTTTTTTAAGTGAACGTAATGTATAACGTATTTATATTTATCATATAAATTGGGAATAAGTTTCGAAGTCTTGCCTCCAGGAGGGATACATTTCTCTGGGCAAAAAGGTAAATCATTATGCGTGCTGTGCAAGTGTTTAGGATAAATCAAATCTACTTCTAAAATATATCCATGATCCGCGTCATCTTTTACATCAGTTATTTGTAGGTTTTTTATCTCTTTTTGATTTAGAAACCTCAAATCAGACAAAGGCAAAGGTGACACATGGCATATCCATATAAGTTATTGCAATCTACGTATACAATATAAACTTCATCTTTTCGCGGATCAAAATGTTCCATATACACTGGACAGCAAAAATAACGGGTCATTTAGAAAAACCGCGATATCTCCCAAAGTTATTTACATAGATCCCTCGTATAAATAATATGTTATAGGCAGATTTGTGACGCTTATTATACATATCAAAAGAGGTTGCATTTGAACAAGTTACAGCTTCAAAAAAAGAAATTCCGATTTTTGAAAAATATCAAAATTCAAATTTTTGGTATAGAAAATTTTCTCGCTTCTGTTTCAAACCAAGCTGTCATCATAAACAGTTTTTTTTGGCTGGTCACAGTATTTTGTGCATCAACCATGCACCAACATGTCGTTTTCTACTGAAGAATGTACACGAATTATCACCATGGTACAAGAAGGAAGGAGTCAGCGGAGTTCTGCTAGAACAGTAGGTGTATCTTTATCCATGGTCCAAAGAGTACTCCAGCGATTTCAAGAGACCGGCATGAACATCAGGAGACCAGGGAATGGCAGGCAAAGGTGTACAACTACACGAGAAGACCGATTCATCGTGAGCACTATGTTAAGAAATCCGTTTAGTCGCAGAATTTCCAATTTGCAAAATGTCAAGTGGTAGCAAAATGTCAAAGTCACAAAATGTCCAAGTCTCAAAATGTCCAAGTCTCAAAATATCCAAGTCTCAAAATGTCCAAGTCGCAAAAGGTCCAAGTCGCAAAAAGTCCAAGTCTCAAAAGGTCAAAGTTTCAAAAGCAATTAAATGAAAACTCTTTTACTTTTTTACTGTAATAGTTTTTTTATTAATCAGCAAATGTCATCATACGTAAATAATGCACCTTTTTAAAAATATTTTTTCGCATTTACATAGTATTAGCTGTGGTATTAGGAACGGTTTGAAAAGATAAAAGTTCAATGATAATATACTAGAAGGCGCTTTTTATTCCTAATTGCATGCTTCGGAAATCATACTTTGTTAACGATATTACATCTATTTATAATTACGTAGGTAATAACAAGTAGTTTCCTTCCTTAAATATTTACTTTTTAAGTTGAATCGTTTAATAATTTGATTTAAATATTTACAATATTACCATAAAACGGAACGTAGTTCGGAAAAGTAAATTTTAGAAATAATGAGGGTAGTATTTGATAAAACATGAGAATAATATTTAGCGTTTGAAATTAATGCGTCTGAATTATTAATGTGTGAAATCGTTACTGTTATATTTCAATCGTGTTTTGTTCGATAATTTAGTATTAATGTTAAGTGCGTATTCTTAAATCAAAAAATGAGTAAAGAATTTTAGTTCGTTGATAGTCAAAAAGGTAAATGTACAGTGTGTTTGACAAGAACGTGACCGGCATATTTTTAAATTTTAAAATGGAATTTATAAAAATAAATATTAGGCTGAATAGAATAATCCTTTGCCTATAATGCATTATAAAAAACATAAGTTTTCCATCCAGTTTTTCATGTTAAAAATATTATTTTTTACAATGAGTACTGTGTACGCTTCCCGCTTTGAAGCTGTGTTTCTCTGTACTCATTCGAAAGGATACTGATATAAAGCCTTATAGGCCAGCAAATGGTCCTAAATTGCTCAGAGAACATCGAGTTGCCAGGTTGCGGTTTGCTCGAGAACACGTTTGATGGACAGATGAAGATTGGTCCAGGGTTATGTTTTCCGATGAGTCAAGATTTTGTTTATTTGCACACGATGGGAGAGTATATAGGCGACCAAATGAACGTTATCGTCAAGCGTGTTTTGAGTAAAAGGTGCCATTCGGTGGAGGATCAATAATGGTTTGGGCTGGGATATCTTCAGAGGATCGTACGGAGTTAGTATTTATAGAAAACGGTTCTCTGACAGCTCCCAGATATGTAGAGAAGATTTTAAATGAGCATGCTGGTCCGTTCTTCGTGAATATGAGCGCAAATTCCATTTTTATGGACGATAATGCGTGACCACATACAGCACATTTGGTCAACGCGTATATTGAAGACGTCGGTATCACCCGCATGGAGTGGCCAGCTCGCAGCCCAGACTTAAATCCCATAAAGCATTTATGGGACGAGCTCGGGAGATGCGTTAAACAACGCTCTCCAGCTGCAGCTAACTTACGTGAGTTAAGAAGTGCGCTAGTAGAAAAATGGTCAAACAGACCAAAACCGTATTAGAAATTTGATTTACAGCATGCCACATCGTCTTAATGAAGCGATACGGGCTTGTGGAGGAAATACAAGATATTAAATTTACAGAAAAGCTTTCATTTTGCAGATTAACTGTGTCGTATATTTTTGTTGTCAAAAGTTAGAAGTGTTTGTTTTTGTATTTTTTAGTACTTAAATATAATTATACAGTTTACAAACGTGTTATGTATTTTCTTTTATGTATAAGTCAGTCATCTATAACATACTACAGTTTCACTAGTTTGTGTTGTGTAGTTAAGAAACTATCTCACTTTTTATAAGCGACCCGGAATTTTTACGGCCCAGTGTATTTGTTATTGCTTTTAGCATAACGATGCGAGCACATACATATACCTCCTCGTATCCCATCTAGTATCATTCTTCTGATTGCTAAGTCATCAATAAGCTCTAACTTTATACCAGTCTTCAAAAGCATGGCGTTAAAAGATGAACTAGGAGCAGTTACATAAAATGCAGGGTCGAGTTGATAATGTAGTTTTGACGTCTAAAATTTTCGAAAATATCTGTCAGTAACAGTACATCAGGTCTTAAGATAAAGATCAGTGTATTCGCCGAGGTTTTTTTTATCTTAAACTCTGACCACACTAATTGTGCATGCTGGTAATCAGAAGACGAAATATTCTCATTGTTTAATAAATTGTAAAAATCATCAACGCTTGGGAGATTTTTTTCCGCATAACGCTCTATACAGTTCATATAGTCATAGGGATAGACACCTTTTCGTGTAAGTAATTTGAATTGCTTTGAACAAGGGAATAAGTTTCTCAAATGTTTAAACTGACTCGGTGTTATATTTTTAGCCAATTTATCTAAGCTAGTTGACAAGAACTTAAAGGAATCAACAAACCGTAGTTGAACGCATTCATTTGTTGAAACTTGTATAAACTTTGGAAACGAAACATAAGATTCTTTGTTTTTAGCTATTATTCTAAGTGCACCACAATCTTCTCCTAGTTTAGTTATAAAAAGATGGCAATCGTAACCCGAAAGATTATGAAAAAAGATTGGTATAAATTTAGGAAGCTTAACCATCAGATTACAATAGTTATGTGCCGCTTCGCGATATCATCAGTCAAATGACAATGGTCTCTAACTCTGTCGTTGAATAGTAAATTTTGACAAATATGACATCGAGTGGTCATTTTAAAATCAACTACGTCTTCCTCATTAAATATGATCGGGACGTTATTCGATAGCTGGCTATTAATCCATTAAACGTCATGATAAACACTTTTAACAAATTTATCTACACAATCGGTTCCACGGTAAGACACAAGACGATTTCTACTGGGATCGAACGAACAAACTATGTAGTAAGCGAATGCTATAGGAACGTGCACCTGACGATCAGCGGTGCTCGCGATACCCGGGCCAGCCTCGCACCCCTGCACCGGGACCAACATGGTTTCATAGTCGGCGTAAATTACAAAAGGCACATTCTGTTTCCGATCATAATTCTTAAACTCGATTACCGAACTCTTGACCCAACTGGGTCATTACGCCAGCACATACAGGATGTCCCAGGTAACCTGTACCAGCGGAGGTCTGTGGTCAGGGGACACTAATATCTATCCATTGAACCCCCATGTATGTTCCGCAATATTTCGAGATATGATTTTTTTTGTTTATCAATATTTTTTAAATTTTAGGATGTTTTAGGTATAACTTTTTCTGAGTAGTGTTTTTATAAGATGTTTTTTGCTTGTTGTATAGTTGTATTGTTAAAATGTGTATTAATCTGTAAAAATACACAAAACCCAAATCCTAACTATCAATAGTTTGAAATTTGATCACAAATCTAAAATTTCTGTTTGAGAGAAATTTACACTTGACTTCAGATTGAAAAATAAAATATTTACAAACGACCGGATAAGTTTTGAGTAATTTAAAAAAATTTGGGTTTCTTAGCTTTAAAAAAAACATAAAATAGTTGGTACTACATAAGGCATTTTTATGTGGAAATGGAATTCAAAGTTGATACAGTCTTAAACCGTGAAATTTGTTTCATGCATTTGAAGTTACTTTTGTTAAATTTTTGCGAATAATATGGTGAATAATTATAAATGCTTGGTAAAAAGATTTAAAATAACGCATTTTAATTAAAATAATTATATTTTTTTACTTTTATTGTGGTTAATAACAACAGGAATAATTTAATGCAATCATCTATTTAGCAATTTTTTTACACTAAATGTCCTACATTATTAATACTTACAAATACATTATTAATCTTTACATTAAATTTGTTAATTTTTGATATTTTTGCTCTTATAACGCTTAAGTTAGCTTAGGTAAAATTTAAACACTGAAAAAAGACGACTGAAAGACGACGACGAATTTCCCGTCTGAGGTGTCGTCTTTTTTCAGTGTTTAAATTTTACCTAAGCTAACCTAAGCGTTATAAACGCACAAATATCAAAAATTAACAAATTTAATTTAAAGATTAATAATGTATTTGTAAGTTTTAATAATGTAGGACATTTAGTGTAAAAAAATTGCTAAATAGATGATTGCATTAAATTATTCCTGTTGTTTTATTAACCACAATAAAAGTAAAAAAATATAATTATTTTAATTAAAATGCGTTATTTTAAATCTTTTTACCAAGCATTTATAATTATTCACCATATTATTCGCAAAAATTTAACAAAAGTAACTTCAAATGCATGAAACAAATTTTACGGTTTAAGACTGTATCAACTTTGAATTCCATTTCCACATGAAAATTCCATTTCCACATGAAAATGCCCTATTTAGTGCCAATTTTTTTATGTTTTTTGAAAGCTAAGAAACCCATAATGTTTTTAAAATTACTTAAAAGTTTTTATTTCATTTAATATTATTAGAGTAAAACGTGGGCTCCGATTCAAATAGAGAGCTCGCTTGCCTCACAAACTTCTGCACGTGATCCTAGTGCGGAGTGTCGTTGTTGGTGCGCAGCTTCAACCACAGCAACGACTTCTTTCACAGGTCGTCGCCGCCAGCATCGACGTCCGTCGAGTCGAACACTTTCAACTCTATGTAGAATGAGCCGTCGAGGTGCGCGGTACGCCGCGTCTGCCCGTTAGCGACACGATTGTATAGCACCGACGTCGCTAAGCTCTTTCTGTCGCGGTCGGTAGGCAGTTCACCTTCTTGTAGGTTGAACACGTCGAAACTAGGAGCCGGTGTTTTTTTCTTATTAGTTCTAAAAAAGTAAAAGCATTCGGTTAAAAAAAGTATACAAAATCTACAAACACCCGTGAAGAAAAACACACATATGATTACATTTTGTTAGGTTAAGTTATTAATAAAAAATGTGCGTCAAAAGTTCTTTGTTGTGTCATACATCAGAGCGACTCAAGGTGATAGGACGGCTAATCTTGATTGTCGGTTTCCCGGAGGACACCTGCTGTTATGCAGAATTGAACAGCACGGTGGCTCCATCCGTGAGGGGTGTAATGTCTGATAACTTCTTGGTATACAGTCCTCTGAAGGCGGCTCCAATTTTTCTCAGATCCTCTGTTTCCGCCTAGCGTGTCTTTGCCCATTGTGAATCCCACACGCCTCCTGATCCATCAGGAGTTTCATCCAATGCTGCGGCGATGATGGTACATAGAGTGAAATTCTCAGTGCCGGAGAGCTCCTTGAGGTATCCATCATCTACCACTCGAGCCCAAGGCTGAGTGCATTGAACGTTATCTCGCTTTTGATATGTCCGCATGAACAGAGCTATCTTCCTCCAGGAGTCCTTCGTAATGTCGAAGTACACCTGGGTACATAGACTCGCCAATCGACATTAAAATCGTGGAGTACCTCGATCATCAAGTGGATTAATGACATACCGTTGTAAGATGTGTGTGTGAGGCAGCTGGCACCGAGCATAGCGGCCAACCTTTTGTCCTGAGCCTTGGTTAATTCAATTAAATGTAAATTGAGAAATTCTGGTAGCCCATCTAGCTAATCTGCCAGTAGGATTACTTAAACTTAATAGCCATTTCAAACAAGAATGGTCTGTAACCACAGTGAATTCCATACCTTCGACATAAGGTCTGAAACGTTCTATTGAATCTAAAACAGCAAGCAATTCGCGCTCTGTTGTACTATAATTACGTTCACATTTATTTAAAGATCTAGAATAGAAAGCAATGGGATGTTGTTCTCCTTCGTCATCCTCCTGACACAATACACTACCAATACCAACAGAACTAGCATCACAATGTAGAAAAAATGGTTTCTCAAAATTTGGATGTTGCAAAACTGGTGAAGAAATTAATGCTTCTTTAAGGTTTTCGAAAGCAGTTTCCGCTTCCTCATTCCAAATTAAAGGTTTCCTAGAATTTCTAGAACCAGCAGTAAGTTTAGTAAGAGGGGAAGCTATATCCGCAAATTTAAAAATAAATCTCCTATAATAGGAACATAGCCCAAGAAAGCTTCTTAATTGTTTTACAGTTACAGGACGGGGAAAATTTTCTATTGCATTTAATTTAGATGGATCAGTGTGCAAACCATCTCTATCAACTACATAACCAAGATAACGGAGTCTTTCTATACAAAATTCACACTTTTTCAAGTTGACGGTTAAACCGGCATCTTTTAAAACTTTACATACTCTGCGCAGGTCCTCAATGTGCTCAGAAAACTCAAAATTTATCAAAATTAAATCATCAAGATATCGAAATAATTTACCATCGAATTCAGGTCCAAACATCCTATCTACTAGTCTTTAAAGCTCAGCTGGTGCATTAGTAAGACCAAACGGCATTCTGACGAATTCGAACAGTCCTTTTCCCGGAACGGCGAAAGCAGTCTTTTCACGGGAGGATTCCTCTAGTGAAACTTGTAAAAATGCTTTAGAAAGGTCAATAGCAGTAATAAAACGCGCACCGCGAAGGCTATCTAAAATTTTTGAGGTATAGGGTAAAGGATATGAATCTTTAACAGTTATAGAATTTAAACGACGAGAATCTAAACAAAGTCTCGGACTACCGTCCTTCTTCCCTACAATAACAATAGGAGAACACCAAGGGGATTTAGAAGGTTGGATTATTCCCTCTTTAAGTAAAGCATCAATTTCATCATTCACAATTTTTTGCATAGCGTGGCTCAAAGACCAACATTTTTGTTTAAAAGGCTCACCAACAACGTTAATTTTATGTTCAGCTAAGTGAGTGTGACCTAAACCTCTCCTTTTATAAGAAATATTTTCAAAAAGTTTAATAGTTTCGACCAATAATTTATTTTCGGAAGGTGCAAGCTCAGCGGCAGCCGTAACTGTACAAGTTCCAAGTTTAATATTTTTATCTTCAACAAAAGTAATATTCTTCCAAAGTTCCTTAGCAAGATCAAATTTTAACCAAAAGTCAAATCCCAAAATAACGGAGTAATCTACAGAAGGAATCATCAAAAAATTTATAACTTTAGTACTATTATCACAATTAATAGGAATATCAATAGTGCCTATAGCTCTTTGTGCAGAACCATCAGCTGTGTAAGTATAATTTGAAATAACTTCAGAAAATGTTTTAATTTTAAAACCTAATTTTAAAAATCCAAGATGACTATTACGTCCCAAAATACATCTATTCGAACCACTGTCCAGCAAGCCAGAAAATTTACGATTACCAATGGAGAACTGTAGAAACGGTCTCGAATCATTATTTTTAACAAAAAGGATAGGAGCAGCCTTATAAACACCAAAGAAAGTTTTTAAATATTCTAACCAATCAGAAAATTCTTTTTTACAAGTAGCGTTGTCAGGTTTGTTACTATAAGCGTGGTTAACAAATTTACACATTGACTCATCCTTAGTTTTACCAAAAACTGGAGAGCGATGCAACCGAATCAGTTTTTTGAACTAGTAGGACTATTTTGGCCTACATGTCCTTCCACTCCAAGCCACTCACTATAACATTACTGGGGAGGACACCTGGCTTGATCTCATCCTTATATCCAACCCGTCCCTTGTCTCTTCACACGGTCAATCTCCTGCTCCTGGTTTTTCCCATCATGACCTCATTTTCCTTTCCTACATCCTTAAACCCCCGAAACCTGTCCCTAAAGTGCTGCGCATGCGTTGTTTTGGTTGTATGGATGGTGAAGGGTTGCTCAGGGATGCTTCCAAGATTAATTGGGACCTTTTGATGGCGGATTCCACGGTTGATGAAAAGGTTGCCATATTTAACCATGCAATCCTTTCGCTTTATGAAGTACATGCGCCAATCAGGAATGTGAAGCTAAAGCGTCCACCCGCTCCGTGGCTAACTAGAGGCATACAAATGGCCATGAGACGTAGAAATCGAGCTTTTCGTAAATTTAAAAAAGAACGGTCTGATGACTCTTGGTCTCTTTATAAGTCTGCAAGAAACACATGCAACCAGATGATACGCAACGCTAAACGCCGACACATTCTTGAAAATATTTCATCCTCCACCCCTGCTGATATTTGGAAGTTCCTTGGGACACTAGGTATCGGCAAGACGCGTAGTGCTATTCTGCCTAACACAATTGCGTTGGACGATATAAACCGTCATTTCGCCACAACTGCTAGAATGGATCGTTCAACCATTTGTCAAACGGTAGACTATATTGTAGGTCTGTCTCGTCTTAATATCAACCCATTTTATTTTTCACCTGTAACTGCTGATGAGATCAAAAAGATTATCCTCTCCATCAAATCCGGAGCCGTGGGACATGATGGCGTCAGTCGCCGTATGATTGTCTCGATCTTAAACCACGTCATTCCTCCAATTACCCACATTATAAATTTTTCTTTAGGCTCTGGCCAATTCCCCTCCCAATGGCGTAAGGCCTATGTACGTCCCTTACCCAAGATTTCCAATCCTTCCATTCCATCACATTTTAGACCCATATCCATTCTCCCGTTCCTGTCCAAAGTTATCGAAGCCTGTGTTCATAAACAGTTTTCACAGTTCATTCACCAAAATAGCCTCCTTAGTTCATTACAATCTGGTTTTAGACCTGGGCACAGCACCACTTCCGCTCTCCTTAAAGTGACTGGCGACATTAGGCAAGGTATGGAAGATACGAAAGTCACCGTTTTAGTTCTCATCGACTTTTCAAATGCCTTTAATGCCGTCAGTCATGACATTCTCCTTGCCATCCTTTCCCATCTTATGGTTTCAGCCGAAGTGCAGGAATGGTTTTCATCTTATCTTCGAGAGCGCCAGCAGTCGGTTCGTGTTGATGAGAAATCATCAAATTGGCATGATCTTGATGCTGGCGTTCCTCAAGGCGGGATTCTTTCTCCTTTATTATTTTCATTATTTATTAATAATATCACTCACCACCTTCAGTGTTCGTATCATCTGTACGCCGATGACCTTCAGCTTTACACTCAAGCACGTGTAGATGACCTCTCAGATGCCATTGGAAAACTGAATCGGGATTTGGAAGTGGTTAACGACTGGTCTCGTAGATTTGGTGTGGCCGTAAATCCCTCAAAGTGTCAGTCGATACTCGTTGGCAGCTTGCGATTGATGGGTAGAGTGGGAATTAGCTCTCTTGAGCCAATTGTGTACGACGGAACGGTCATACCATTTAGCCCGAATGTCAAAAATCTTGGCCTGCATCTCGATTCTACGCTCAGTTGGTACTCTCAGGTCGCTAATGTTGGCCGGAAGGTGACCTGGACCTTGCTCTCCTTGAATCGCCTGAGGAACTTTTTACCATTTAAGACAAAGGTTATGCTTGCGCAAACTTTAATATTTCCCATGATCGACTATAGTGACGTGTGTTATTTCGATCTTAATGCTGACTTGTTAGACAAACTCGATAGATTGCTCAACAATACTATACGGTTCATCTATAACCTCAAAAAATATGACCACATCTCGCAATATAGAGCCGAGCTAAAATGGCTGCCCATTCGCCAGCGGAGGCGTGTACGAGCCCTGACGACACTTTTTTCACTGCTTAATTCTCCAAATGCTCTCTCTTATCTCACTCCTCATTTTCAATACCTTTGCTCCTCTCATAGTAGGAATCTCCGATCTACTAATAATCTTCTCCTTCTCTGTCCTTCCCATACATCTGGCGTTGTACACTCGTCCTTCCATATTCAGTCCATTCTGCTGTGGAATGCGCTACCTCTTGAAATCAGGATGGCTACTAGTCGTGACGCCTTTAAAAAGAAAGTCCGTATGCTCTATTTTGATAAAACCTTGGCAGAATCATCTCAGTAACGTCCTTACATACATATAATACATAATTTATAACGTAATTTATAAATTATGTATTATATGTTTATGTTTATGTTTATTTTTGTTTTATATTTGTAAAAGTAGTTTATGTAATAATAGTGTATATAAGTATATTTATATAAATTGTATATATGTAGGTATATACTGTGCGTTTTATAATATATTATTTTTATTTCTAAATTGTTGTCTTCACCCAATTGCACCTACCTTGTTATTTCTGCACCACCCTATGGTTGACTGGTAGAGAATGCCTCAGGCATTAAGTCCGCCATGTAATATATGTTGCAAAAGTTTTAAAATAAATAAATAAATTTTATTTTATTTAGCCAAAGCACACGCTTCACAATCTTTAGTAGTGACCCCCAACTTCTTACACTTAAAACAAATTATACCCGGAAATTTTAAACAATTTTTAAATGAGTGGCCTATCTCTCCACACTTCAAACAAGTAACAGTGCTCTGCGCGGAACTCGAATAACTTTTTTCAAATTTAAAATTTTTAACAGGCACCTTAACCGGCTTCCTGTTCACCAGTGGCTCCAGTTCCTTCCCAAAAGCTGTAAAAAAGTCTATAGAAAGAATATCTTTACCTAGAATGTAAGGTGTATAAATGGGCAACATATTATGTTTAATTATATTTATTAAAGTTAATTCCAAAAGAGGGCTTGAAAGACGGTTAGACATATCAAGAATTTCAGTAATGAAGTCAGGAAGTGACTCATTATATTTCTGTTTCCTAGTACGCAAGTCATGTCCCAAAAAGTAGTCGAAGTCACACTTGTCAAAACGTTTCAGCAAAGCTACTTTCAAGTCTAACCACGAACCAATAAAAAATCTATTTGCTCTAAACCACTTGGCCGCAGTTCCCGAAAGAAGTTCCGAAAAAGCTCCAACCAATACAGATTCATCAAAATTCCTATAAAGAAAATAGTCTTCCACTTGAACTATGAACTCTCGCACACACGTTTTACCTTCAAATAAAATACCGCTTCGCTTTAAATCAGGCAACTTAGTAGAACACTTGGGCAAATTTTTTCGAATAGTTTCATTGATCATATTAAACGACGAACAATGAGCAGGCTTCTCCTTAACAACTTTGTGAAACTGATCATACTCCATACCGTCCTCACCAGTACAGGTACCAGCTGATTTATGAACAACACTTTCACTAGATGAACTATCTTCAACAGGTGGACACTGAATCGCTTTATCCATTTTCAAAGTTTAATAAAGTTAATGTTAAAAGTTAAATTCAATTTTAATTTCTTTTATTTAAATCTCTAAATTTGTTTATCAAAACTATTTAAGTTAATTTACTGTAAATTATTATGTCAAATATCTAAGTCGGTGCTTTATTCACTCACAATATGTAACTGTAACTTAAAGTAAACTGCATAACACTTATTTTAAGTTTTAAAATATCTATAACCTTTTAAGAGATACAACTTAACACATAAAACCTGTTTCTGTATAGTTAAGTTAGTCAAACAAAATAAATGACTAATTGTTAGAGTAAACAATAGCTAAATATTAAAGAATTAAAGTATTCTTTACAAACAAAACCATTAAAGATTAATCTTCCAAACAAAATTATTAAAGAAATATTCTTTATAAACAAACAAACAAATTGTTCAATAACGCAATTGTTATCAATAAAAAGTAAACATTATAAAGTCTTATCAGATTTATAATAAGGTCATAACAAATTTTGGGGGTTAAAGTTACTCGCGTCCGTAGGTTTACCCTTGAGACCCTACACGTGACCCCTGGGTGGTGCTAAATGAGTAACACTGTCTGAGTGGTAGAGCCACGCTGCGTTGCAGCACGAAATGGGCCGGCTCGCCCGGCGTAACACCACCCTCTCACAGAATATCGGCGTGAAACAACGGCACTCGTTGCTGTTGTGTTTCGTCCGGTGAGTGAAAGTACCGGAGGCCCATCTCACACCCCTCCCCCCTCCCAGTTCCTACTCCCCCCTCAAGATCCAACTCCTTTCCAAGGTTGGCAACGCATCTGCGATAACTTTGGTTTTGCGGGTGTCCATGGGCGGCGGTGATTACTTTCCATCAGGTGACCCGCCTGCTCGTTTGCTTCCTTTTAACATAAAAAAAAAAAAGTAGAAACTTCCAACAAAAAATACAAAATAAACAGAGGTGCTATATTCATCAATAAATAAAATAACCAAAGAGCTTGTCTCAAACAAATCGCTAAACTAATTGTGGAAAACAATTAACAGTTAAAGAAAGCAGTCCAGTCAAAGTCCATGTTCGCAGGCGACAATTGTCATGTTCCGCAAAGTAACATAATAGATTTTATTTGAGAAATATTAAATATAAGGACATTACCTTTATATAAAGATTCGGGCGCCAGACAGAGGATAAGCTCCATCATATTAAATAAAAAAAACTAAATTTGTGCACACGGAATGTCAGCGGAGAGGCCAGACCTTTAATCTGCAGGGGGGTGGCGAGAAATAAAGCACTTGACTACTAAACAAATGTTTTATTTAAATCCCTGGACTGCATAAGAGTTTATCTAACAAAAATACCTATATTGTGAATATAGCACCGTTACTACATCTACATAATTTAGATAATAACTACTGACCTTTTATTTTAAGTTAAATTTTAACGCCTCATGGTGGGAGTTAATTAATAATACTTAGTTACTTTTACTGCCAGGTGGGAATCCCTGGATAATGCTTGTGTCATTGCGAGACACTTAGTAGATTATTAAATGTGGAAGATTTGGAAAACCTGGAAGACCCATGGAAAATCTGGAGACTCATGGAGATTTTGGAAGACCCGGAAGACGCTGCCAAGAGCTGGAAAAAACAAACCCTAATTAACAGGTGTCACAACTCAACACGCGATCGACAATAAAATTTGACAAAAGAACTTACCGTCTTCCATAAAAAATACGGCGAAAGGGTGCCATTATAAATCCCTTTTACAAGGTTAAATAAAATCTGAAAGAAAAGATTGCTTTGTGAAATCCATCAACCTTAGTCGAAAACAAGTGACAAAAAGGAAATTCAAAATGAAAAATATAGTGCAACTCACCCAGCCTATGGATCATTATGGCTTTTATAAGCCCTTTACATGATTTCAAACCATTATTTTAAGAGATTTAGGCGGATCAAAAAACTAGCCACCTCGGCTTTCCAGAAAAACAAGAAGTGCTCCTGTCACCGGATGTAAAACATCGCCACCGAAAGCAAAGAGAATAAATATTCCTTTCTTTTTTTTAAACAAAGCAAGGCAAATGAAATCGGTCATACTGCCACGTAACCGGTGCTAGTAAAAACATGAGTATGTAATGGCGAATTTAATACGACATTACATTGTCTTCTTCATGATATAATTAATCATTATAAACCCCTATCCATTAAATTCATTCATAGTGGACACAAGCCTATTATCGCTATAACAATAATTTATTATTACTCGAACGGTCGGTCGGAACGCTTCTGAACGCTTGCTTGGGCTTGGCGCGCTCGCGCTGCAACGGGCCGCTACTCTCGTACTCAGAATCACAGGCCGAGGACTTGCGCTTAACAGACTCCTACACTTGCTTGGGCTTGGCGCGCTCGCGCTGCACGGAGCCGCTACTCTTGTACTCAGAATCAGACCTGTGAAATAATCAATCATTAGCACATGCAAACAGAAACTAGCCTTTTATTATTACTGGAGAATGTGTCAGTGAAAAATATTCTAAGTGTTTTAATAAGGTTTAGGACTTAGAATATTTTTATTAGTTACTTGAAACAACTTACATTTTAATTGTAATAGGTTTCGGAAAACTCACTATGAACTGTAGACTGTAGAGATCGACGTGGTACAGCTTGACGAAGAACTTCTAAGACTTCTTGTAGATGAAGCGCGATGGTAATGAATGCACAGAATGAAGCACTGATCGAATAATACTCGATTTTATTGGCAAATATTGTTTATTTGGCGAAATGTATTAGGGTTGTCACAAAAAGTTTAGAATGGAAAACGGCGTCTCACGTCATGTGAAAATAAATATCACCAACATTTAGATCTATATAATTTAAAATGAATATTGGTAATTTAGTTAATTTTATTTAATTGAAACATTCTAGAGTTTTGTTGTGGTTTTTTAAATGTTTATTCGTTTGGTTATTTCAATCCTGGAACACCCGTAAAAGGAATTTCAGGTAAGCTTGAAAACTTACCTTGACACCATTCAGTCGAATTTTCATTAGATAAAGAATCAGTTCTAATTGGATCTTGGTTCGGTTGTACTATGTCTTCTTCGCCTTGCTCAAAGTTCGGTGCTAATTCTTCAGCCATGAAGTATTCGTCGTCTTGTAAAACGTTCACCCACTCATCAATAACGTTGTCCGCGGTCCCTGATGATGAGACATGATTATAGACAATTGCTCAAATATGTCATCGCCTCGGGATGATGGTCCAGGTTGAGGAGAACGTGGGGGGATGGAATCCATTTCATCAGTAACTGTAAGGAAATAGAAATACAAGTAATTAATAATTTTATAAAACATCTTGTAATAAGCCACTATAAAACATGGTAAGGTAATAAAAATAAATATTTAAAATTATTATTTTTTTCTGTAGGAGAATGACAAATACATTTATTATTATACTGAATATTTAATGTTTATGCAGGTATATGTTATGGATATTAGAAAGTGAATTCTAGACTAACTTATCGGAAATTTTACTCTTATTCAAACATAGGTACATTATTAATACACAATTTACATAATTAATTGGTAGACTCAACAGTTTTCTTAGGTATAACCCTTGACTCAAAACTTCAATGGAATCCTCATATTTCGAAATTGGCCGGCTAACTCAGTTCCGCTGCTTATGCCATTAGAAAAATAAGGCAGTTAACAGACGTTGAAACTGCTAGAACAGTTTACTTTAGTTATTTTCATAGTGTCATGTCGTATGGCCTCTTACTGTGGGGAACAGCGGCTGATATTGAAACTATATTCATTTTACAGAAACGAGTAGTAAGAACAAGCTATAGACTAGGTTCACGAACTTCTTTAAGAAATCTTTTTAAAGAAATTGGTGTCTTGACAGTGGCGTCTCAATTTATTTATAATTGTATAGTTCTTGTACGTTGTAATATCAATTCATTTACTAAACACAGTGATGTACACAATTTTAATACTAGAAGTAAGTCAAAACTTGTAATGCCACTGTTCAGGTTACAGAAGGTGCTTGGTTCTTTCTTGGGGCAAGGTATACACTATTACAATAAAATACCAAATACTGAACTAGATTTACCTTTAGATAAGTTTAAAAAACATGTTAAGTCTTCTTTACTTAAAAAAGGTTATTATACAGTCAAAGAATATTTAGATGATAAAACAGCCTGGCTATAATAAAAAACATATACATAATACTACTTATAAACAGTGTCCTGCAGATAACTAAATAGCGTTGCATTGAACATTACAATTAGTTTTATTTTTATTATTATTATTAACTATAGTTTTAACTTTGTTTTATTTTTTTTCTTATACAGGTTTTGACTTTTACTAGTACTGTATGATATTGTAAAATTATGTTTTTGCAGACTTAAATATTTTATTTAGTTATTTTTTATTTTTTGTGTTTTTTTACATGTTGTGATTGTCCTTTACATTTTGTGTTTTTATTTGTGATGGAAAGTGTCCTTTTATGATAGGGCATTTTCCAATATTTATGACGCTGTAAGGGAGAAAAGAGCTGGACACTTGCTGAGTTTCTTGCCGGTTCTTCTCAGTACAAGATCTCCCGCCCAGAGTGGATAGACTTACGAACCGATGGCATAAAATGACGATCATAAGAGCTATTTGTAGCCTAAACTGAATAAATGATTTTGAATTTTGAATCTAATAGGGTTTTTTTTATAAAAAATCACAGTTGAGACAAACATTAAAAGTCTAATATCCGTAATCAAAACTTTCGGATATCCGTGAATTCTAAAGAACTTATGCAAGTAAAATCATATTGCAATAAATTTCAGTATTATGTACAACTTGATGTGTCAGTCATATTGTGTACGCAATGTTTTTTTGCTTTTTACAAAATAACTTGATAAATGCCTTTATAGAACCTGGTATATATGTAAATGCCGTCCGCCATTTCAGATTCGATTCAGATTAAGGGACAACTTTAACATCAACGGAAAAAAATATTCTTGCTATATGTATAGGTACTTAGAGTGGTGATTTTCTAAGTAATTGATTTTGATTTCTGTTTGTTATGTTTTCACATTTACAATAATTGTATAAAATGAATAAATGGTGTGAAAGCTATAAAAAATATAAACTTGTTTTCTTTACCTTTTCCTCGTTAGTTATTTTATATTTATTAAAGCTGGTATATTTAATAAATTATACAGGCACCCGAGTTTTTCTAAATAATAATTAAAAATAAAAGATTAATCCAATTAATGACAAGGAAATATTGATTGAAATTGAAAAAGATTGTCTTTCGTTTTGGGAAACAATAAAAAACGTGTCTACTTATTTTCGGCAATTCTGGGATACACAATAAGTAATAAAATCAATTACTGTATTGATAATATTAATTTTTAATGTTCTCAACAGACAGTTCGAACTTTAGGTGAATTAGCCCTACCTATTCCGATCACTGCTTATGTTACTGAAACTTATTGGACAAACTAAATTGAAAGTAAAGTTTGGGTCATGCTGCTATTCTTTGGTATCTATTTTGGGTCTTAATGTCACTTGGGTAATTAACTTTAGGTTATACGTATCAGAAGGATTGTGTCTGCTATCAGTCTGGAGTGAGTATCGGGTCGTTGAAATAAAACATTAAATTATGCACAACAGTCAATGTATTGAACTTTAGAAAAGCTATTTTTAGACACTTTACATTACGTAATATTCAATGCGCGCAGGCACCGCAAACGCGCGAGTAACCTTGGCGAGGATTCAAGGATGACTGGCTCAACGCTAGCCGAGAACGATTTTGCTTACGCGCAACTATACAAAGTGTGTCACCACAAAAGAAAGAATACAAACTGTAAACAGAACTATGAACCCCTTTTAACAGAACTATGAAAAAAAACCTACGTAATTATTATACATTAACAAAATTACAAACAAGAAGTAAAAACTTAAATAATAGTAATCTTAAATAGATACATTATCAAATGAAACTATAAACTAAACTTAAAATACCTAATTTGATTCTGTCCTCCGGTCGCAGTCTTGCTCTTCTTATTCCCTCCTCGCTTGTCTGTAAATAATTTATGAATTTTAGTACCTATCTTTGTTTATTAATTAATACTACCTAGTAAAGTCTGTCAAATAGTTCACGTGCTAGTTTTGATAGTGACGAGAACAATATTATTGATTACCTGTTCAATTGTGGTTACGAGTATTCCACAGTCTTGACAACAACCTGTCTCTCTGGGCAGGCGCCGCGCCCGCGGCCGGTACGTGCCAGTGGACAAAGGTGCACGCGGCGGCTGAGCTCGTGATCGCGGCGCATGGCCTCCTCGTCAATCTCTATACGCGAGTTCAAAATGAGGTTGTGTAAAACCACGGACGCGTGGTATGGGACCCCGCAAGGTCCGCGATAGCTCGAGCTAATTTGCTCACATCATCACTGTCTGCGTGTGCTTGTGTAGGAAAAGTTTTATTACAATAGCAAACTTGTTTTTGTGTGCCTAACGTGAGGTCGCGTGCAATTAAATCTTTATTTGTGTTATTACAGTTCAAATCAAATTTGTGAGTGCCTACCAGGTCAGTGGTGCTTACGGTGCAGTCGAACGAGTGAAGATCTGCTTCTGGAGGCCGCTCCGCTTGAAAAGAGGTCCCCGTCCGCAAGACGTCGCCTGCACTCAGAACAGGCAGGGACGTGGACGGGCCTTAACGGAGCAAAGGCCTCGCCTCCAAGGGGCCCGATCGCAAAGCGTCCCCAGCCTTTAAGGCAGATAAGAACGTGGACGGGCCTGGAGGGGCAGAGGCCTAAGGGCCTCAGAGACGTAAATCGTGCCGCGGGCCGGAGGGGTCTCGCGGTCGACCTGCGATGACAACTGATTATTAACTGGTATATTGCCTTGGTCATCAAACCACTTTTGCAATTGCCTGGGTATTGTGCTGGAGCGCGAGCAGACTCGACTTCGACGGTCGTAGTAAGCGGCCTCAATAGCCGCTAACTCAGCCTATAACTCCAGCTCGGCGACAGTTTTCTCTCGCTCTATAGCGGCAACCTCAAGATCTGATAGCCGGCGAGCATGCTTGGCTTCGCCTCAAGCTGCTGAGCGACAACAGTGGCAGAGGACGCAGACGAGAAGGAACCGAGCGAATCTTGTCTGACGGAGCGCACAGACATCGCTGGCTCCTTTGCCACGAGGCCACTTTAGGCGGGCGGATGGCCTGAGTCACTGCGAGTTTTTTTACTTACGGTTTTAGAGCGAGTTATCATTTTAAATAAAGCAATCATCATCACCAGCTCATTTTATGTCCCCACTGCTGGGGCACGAGCCTTCCCTAAGGATGGATAGGGAGAACGGGCCATAAACCACCACGCGGGCCCAGTGCAGATTGGTGGTTGTTAACGACTGCTAATGCAGCCGGGACCAGCCGTCTTTACGTGCCTTCCGAAGCACGAAGGAGCTCGAGATGATAAATTTTTGGTCACCCATCCGATGACCGGCCTTTGCGAAAGTTGCTTAACCTCAGCACTCGCAGACCGGGCGCGTTAACCACTGCGCTATCGAGCTCCTCTAAATAAAGCAATACTTTTTCAAAATTAAATTAAATTAATATTTATCAAATTCAAAAACAATATCTCAAAATACGAGTACAATAAAATTGTTTCAGACCCCCTGGACCTTGAAAATCTCCGATCAAAGGATCTGAATCTGCTGCGATACGCAGCGTTTTAAATGCTAAATAAGTTTGTGTGTCTGACCTGTGGAGCGGTGACCCACTCTCGCTGGTCCCACGCTGCCGGAGACGGTGCCCAGGCACCTTGGTGATGAACCTCGCGGAGCGCGTCACACGGCTGACTCACGCGCAGGTCCAATTTGTAACACAGTCCACGACACCACAGGACACACTTTCTCACAAAACGAGGCGGCACCGCGCAACGCCTACCAAACCCAAAACTAGAGGGATTTTATATTTCGAGGGTGCCGATCAGCTCTAGTACCGTCTAATTATAAGCAAACTTGCCACCGATGGCTGAAATAAAACTGAATTAATTATTTATCCGAAATCTTATAACGAGAGATAATTTAACGAGAACTTGGTTGATTATAAAAATAAATCTTTATTAGAAAGATCCTTACACTAGGAGTACAATAACGAAAGTGAAGCTTCTAACATCGTGTGGTGCTTATATACTAAGGGTCGACAAAGGCGTTCTTTGTTTATTCTTACATCAATAATCAATTAGGGGTTTAAAAGGATACTTATCTAAATTAGGGTTCGATACTTAAAGGGATGGCAAGGCGTTCCTTGTCTCACAATAAAGGAAGCAATTATGATTGGGATTCGGACAGATCCTTATCGTAATTAGGGTTTGATATATTAAGGGTTAACAATGGTATTCTATTATCAATATAGGCGGTGCATTGTCTAAATGCATTATGCATGTTCTGGGTTAAGTGCTGACCGTCATTAGACGTGAATTACGGGCAGCGGTTCTTCTGTTGGCTCTTCAAGGAGTGACTTGTTTGTGATCGGCGTCATCTTAATGGTTGGCGACACTCGTTGTCTCTCCCCTCTCAAAGATGAGCATATGCGTCTTCGGAGACGCATGGCGCAAGTTGTCAATATTGTAGCCAATATGAGGATGATGAATGTCCATGTGACGATCGAGTTTTCATTGTGGGACTTTGTAATGTCATTGATTTGGTCTAGTTTTGCTAATTGTTCTTCAGTCCATTTGGCGTCATTGTTGAATACTATAGGTTTTTCGTTTTCTACTCTCGTTGCTTGCCATGTTTGTAGTTCGATTGGTTCGTTTGTTGTTGTGCATGTGTTGCCTTTCTGTTCAATGTAGGATCCTTGGATTTTATTTATTAGTAAGTAGTAGTAGTAGCATTCGTCCTCGGTGGTTGTTGCTTCGTGTGTGTATTTGTAGAACTTGTTAATCGTAATTTCTTCTTCATATATTAGAGGGCAGATGACCGTTGTGAGGTTACATAGGTATTGTTGTTTTGCGATGCTGTCGATGATACACTGCGTTGCTGGTTTCTTTTTGCATATGTTGTTTCCGTTGCAGTCGCTGGCTTCGTATATGGAGTCGGCTGCTTGCAGGAAGTTTCGAGAGATTGCTTTAGGATAGGTACAAAGTTTATCTTTTGTGACTCGAAGGATGGGTGTGAGAGTTATTCGTTTGTACGTTGTTGTTTCGTACAAGGGGATCGGTAATAGGAAGAGGAGGAGGCCGTTAGTGTTTTTTACAGTAGGTCTGACTTCTCTTAGTATTGCATCAACAGTGGAAGGTTTATTAAACTTAGCGGGTATTGTATCGAGTGATTTCCGCAATTGTTCAAAAGGTATGATACTGGGATGTAGTATATTATTCATAGCAAAGGTGTAAGCTTCAGAAGCCTCTATACATAGGTCATGGAGGTTTTCTGCGTTATTCGATAGCATTTGAAACGAGTTGAACCGATTCGTTTGTTCGGTCATCATGTTACTGAGTTTGTTTTGATCTCTCGCGAGTTGGGTAATACGTGAATTGAGGCTATGTAATACGTCTTTTGTCTTACTTAATTGGTTTTGAATGTCCACATAATCTTGGTGGTCCATGTTACCTGTTAACCATTTGATTAATGATCCTAAGCCGTCTATGAGTCCTCTACGCTGTCGAGTTTGAGGAAAAAACTCTCTTTGACACGATTCTATTCGCGTTAATAAGAATTCGAGACGATTGGTCCAGGGGATTTTTGTTACGTCGTCTACAGCTTTGATCTCCTTATACTGATCTAAAAGTGTTTTGTATTCGTCGCGTAGTTTGTCTAGTCGTATTGGATGGACGATGGTCCAGTATTCTCGGATAACGCGGTAATCGTTGAGGTCGGTGGTACAGATGACTGAAGCGTCTGGTCCGATTCGCGTGATGGTAGCTGCGCATATCCTGGAATACGAAGTTCGGATATGTGAACTGGATAAAGCTTACTGTTAACTCGTTTTTGTATAAGTATTTTATTATTTCTCTGTATCTTTCCTATTGTATATGGACCTGTGAAAGGTGAGTGTCCTTTCTTTGCGCGTATTTGTTGATTTACTACGTAAACTTTCATGCCTATTTTTAATTCTTTAAGATCGGGTGCTCGCGTTTTATTCATGCGGTTAATGTTTTTTTCTTTTGTGTACTGAGTTTTTGTCCTAATTTTTTCTAAGTAATCGCAAGTTGCTGGGTCGTCAATTGAGAGTCTAAGTTCTCTTAGGAAATGAACGTCGTGTGGGCGTTTACCGGTTGTCGAATGGATTGTGTTATTATAGCCTAAGATAACAAGTGGCATGTTTAAGTCGTCCGTCTCTCCGTCTATCATAAGTCTCGTTCGTTCGAGGAGTGTTGCGTTTAGACGTTCGATGTCAGCGTTAGAAGTGTGGTGTTGGGGTGTTGTGATATTAGGTTTGATACCTAGTTTTGTTAGAAACTCTTGGAATACAGAGCTAACGAATCCTTTCTCGTTATCGTGTGTTAGTTTTTGGGGTATCCCATGCTCAGCAAATACGGTGGTTAATGTTTGAATGTAATTCAGTGAGTCTGCTGTGTCTAATCGTCGCGCAAATGCCCATTTCGAAAATCTATCTATTCCTACAATATATTTTTTTCCATCTATTATAAAGTTATCTATCTGCCATTCTTCCATGGGTTTTTGGGGGGTTGCTGTTATTTCATAAGGTGGTTTAATAGGTTTCCTATTATACTTGCCGCGGTTGCATGTTTCGCAGTTTTTTAAGTACTCCGCGATATGTTTATTGAGGTTTTCGATATAATGTTTTTCAGCGATTTCCGCTGAGAGCGCGGGTTGAGCGTCTTTCAAATTTGTTATGTATTTCGTTTATTAATGATTTTATTTCTTCCTCGTTTTCTATCTCTATTTTTATGTTTTTGAACCATATAATTTGTAATGTTTTGGTGTTAAAGTTCTTCCTATATAATTCGCTCAATGTTTGACCTAATTGATCATCGCTACAAATAATAGCATAGCGGCGCGGCGGTTACAGAGTTTAAACATGCAAAAGTCATAAAATTCGCGTTCTAAATTGTCATTTGAGAGTGTGAGGGAATAGTCGCTTGTTCTGTTGTCTTTTTCGCGTATTGTCAATTTATTTTCGTCTCCTTTTGTCACGAATATTCTATGCATTCGACGCGTGGGGTGACTATGTTTTATTGCAAATCCGTCTGATGAGTCGTCTGCGTTACTATGTATAGTGGCGAGGTCCGTATGGTGTATTTCGATTCGCGATAAAGTATCAGCTACATGATTAGTGGCTCCCTTCCTATACTTCATTTCGAAATCGTATTCTTGGAGTCTGAGTCGCCATCGTGTGAGCTTAGCATTTGGCTCTTTTAATTTAGTCAGCCATGTAAGTGCTTGATGGTCCGTTTCTAGGTCAAATCTACGTCCATATATATAAGGTCGGAATTGTGATAGAGCATACAAGACACCTAAGAGCTCCTTTTCGGTGGTATTGTATTTTTGTTCGGCTTCCGTTAGTGTTCGCGATGCGTATGCGATAGGGTGCGCGTCTTGACTTAATACGGCTCCTAGTGCCACATTGCTGGCGTCGGTTGTGATGGTGAACTTTTTATTAAAGTCCGGGTAAGCTAAGACAGGCGGGTTCATAATTAATTGCTTCGCGCGATTGAATGCGTCAAGAAAATTGTCATCTATGGTTATCTTTACGTCTCTCTTTGTGGCGTTTGTAAGCGGCTTTACGATAGTGCTTAAGTTTGGTATGAACTTTCGATAGTAGGATACAAGACCTAGGAATGATTTTATTCCCTTTACAGTTTTAGGTACGGGGAATTTCTTTATTGCTTCGATCTTTTTATCATCGGGTTTTAATCCCTCATGTGTTAGTACGTGTCCTAAGAATTTTACTTCGCGTTGAAAAAAGTGACATTTGTCTTTGTTTACTTTTAGGTTGGCTTCAGCGAGTGTCTGTAGTACTCGTCTTAGGTTTTGATGGTGGATTTCAGGAGTTCTGGTGAATACTATTACGTCATCAAGGTACACTAGGCATATATTATCCCGAATACAGTCTACAAGTACCTCATTCATGATTTTTTGAAACGTAGCCGGAGCGTTCTTCAAACCGAACGGCATACGCGTATATTCGAAGTGCCCGTGACGCGTACTAAAGGCTGTCATTGGAATGGAAGCGTCATCTACAAGGATTTGTAGGTAGCCTGAAGTTAAATCTAGCGTTGAGAAGTATCTAGATCCATTGAGTTTGGAAAATAGGTCCTCAATGTTTGGAAGAGGATATTTATTTGAGCGCGTTTGTTTGTTTAACTTACGGTAGTCTATCACTAGTCGCCATTTCTTATTTGCGACGTTACTCTCATAAGGAGTCTTATCTACGAGGTGGCAGGGGCTGGACCATGGTGAATCAGAGGGTCTGATGATACCACTTTGAAGCATTTCTTTTATTTGCTTATTTATTTCTTGCTGTTGAAATTGTGGCTGTCGATAGGGTCTTTGATATATGGGGTCGTTATGTATCAACTTGATTTCATGTTTAACGCCAGGGAAACTACTTTTCGATATATCGTCCGCAAACAGATCTTTATATTCCGTCAGTAGGCTTTCTAAACTATCGGGAGTAAACATGTGGAATAAGTCTACTGCTGTACTAGGAGTAAAAATTTTTTCGGTATCGAGATTAATAATGGCTTTAATCTTGTGTAAGTTGTCCCATCCTAGGAGATAATCGTACCGGGGTGAGAAGTCAAATATATAAAGTTCAAAGGGGACCGCATCTTTTTTTTAAATTTTTGTCCATGGGGGTGTGATAATCTTTCCTTTGTTATTAGTTTCGCTATGTGAGGTCCTAACTTGGAAAGATTCGTTTATGATTTTTATATTAGGATCGCTTTCTAATAATGTTTCCACTGCTCTGGGAGTGATGTATGATCGCCAACTTCCGGTGTCGATCAGTACTCTTTGCTGGGACTGCGGTAATATTATATGGGGTAAACTGTCCCGTGTTTCGCAGTTAATTAAGTGTCTTTCTCTTCCGAGGCGGGAATGAGAAAATCCGGCGGACCTGAATAGTTTTCGCAATCGTACTCTTCGACATCATACTCCTCGGGGGGATAATCTTTAAGTCGGTACGGGTAAACATCGGTTAGTGGTGGTGGTCCCGTAGGTGTCAGATCGTTAGGTATGTCATATAACTCATTATCATGAATCGGTAGGTGGAAAATTTCGGGGCGCGGTCGTTTTAATTGCGGTCGCTCGGTTACTGTTCGCATAGTAACGTCATTCGTCGTTATAGGTTGCGGTCGTGGCGGATTACTATAGTACGGTCTAGGCGGTGCGTGCACAGTGGGACGTTGGTATCCGATCATTTGTTGAGGTCGGGCTTGAGGGTTATAAGGGGTAGTTTGTCTGTTCCGTAGTGTCATCGGTGACGGCGGATATGTATGTCGCGGTGGAATAGGTAGTGTTTGTCTTGGGTACGCTACGTAAGGCGAAGGTGTCGGTTTTGACTGGGTTTGAATTTTATTTCGCGGCGCGATAATGTGATAGCCGTATGTCTCAAAATATCTTACGCGGTTGCAGACTTCGTCAAACGATAGCGTGTGCAGTTGTATTTGCGCGGTGCTGTCTAAATGTTTTAATATGGTTAGTTTAGCTTCTTGGGCCAATATCTCTAACGTTTCACTATTTGTTGATAGTTCACCATCGTATGGTACGACGCTATTGACCGGATCCCTAATGCTAACCGGGGTTACTGGGGTCATAAGGGTTGACTCCGTCATTGTACTGGGCTTAATTAAAATGCGGCCTGAAGGAGTAGTAGGGACAGAGGATGCCTGGTTCATAAGACAGGAAGGAACAAAGCAATCTCAAAATTTTACTCACTGCAGCACCGTAGCAATCGTCAACACGTTCTTCATTAATCTTGAGGTTCAGCACATCTCGGTCGACTTGTCGGGGCTCGTGCCTTCGGTTGAGGAGCAGCGTCTGGACTTGAAGAAGTCTTCTAGGCTTGTTTCGTCGTTTAGCTTTTAGCACTTCCGCGAGGATGCCTAATTAACGCTGCCCCACGTTGGGCGCCAGATAATTTAACGAAAACTTGGTTGATTATAAAAATAAATCTTTATTAGAAAGATCCTTACACTAGGAGTACAATAACGAAAGTGAAGCTTCTAACATCGTGTGGTGCTTATATACTAAGGGTCGACAAAGGCGTTCTTTGTTTATTCTTACATCGATAATCAATTAGGGGTTAAAAAGGATACTTATCTAAATTAGGGTTCGATACTTAAAGGGATGGCAAGGCGTTCCTTGTCTCACAATAAAGGAAGCAATTATGATTGGGATTCGGACAGATCCTTATCGTAATTAGGGTTTGATATATTAAGGGTTAACAATGGTATTCTATTATCAATATAGGCGGTGCATTGTCTAAATGCATTATGCATGTTCTGGGTTAAGTGCTGACCGTCATTAGACGTGAATTACGGGCAGCGGTTCTTCTGTTGGCTCTTCAAGGAGTGACTTGTTTGTGATCGGCGTCATCTTAATGGTTGGCGACACTCGTTGTCTCGAGCGATACCGACGACAAAACGGAAGAGACAATGACATTGACATTTTCTTATAATACCGTTTTCACTGATGGGCAAAGAAATTACGCTCAATCAAAGATTCAAAAATTCAAAGATTAAATCTTAGTGTTTGATTTTGAACAAAAATCATATAAAAGTAAAGACGGCCAGTATCTATCGCCAACAAATACATTCTGAAAACAATTATTTCTTACTACCAACACATTCAGTGAGTGGTACATCTTTCTGTTAAAATATGCTTCCTCGTAGTCCTTAGGGCGAATGATGGCAACATGGGTGCCATCGATACATCCGAGATCTCCCGGAAAGCCAAATTGGTCATTGAACCTAGAACAATATCCTAGCTGAGAATTTGTTTGAACCAGTAGGTAAGTAAACTAAAAATGGGTACCTACCTCCTCGCAACTGCATTGCGTTCATTTGCAGATCTTGGAAAAGTGATATACAGGGTGTTTGGTGCATCGTGTGCCAAATCGAATGGGGTGATTGGAGGGGTCTTTGGCTACCTCTTCAGCCCCCATAAAAAAATCTTGGTCCAACTTAATTTTTTACACTGATTTTAATTTTTTTTTGGGTGAATATTTATAAAAGTCTACATTCAAATTTTAATACAAAAAAAATTGTTAGGTCTAGCTCAATTTTTTGTTTTATCTTCATATTGTAACGTTGTACGCTTCTACCGATACCAAAATGACTCGCCAGCAACATCTAGTTTTTTTTTTACAGCCCCGCAAAGTTTTCTAAGTAAAAAAAATAAACTTGAACGTCAACTTTCGATATCAATTAAAAAAAAACTAAAAGTGATCTAGTTCTTCCAATTTTTTTAAAACATCTCTGGACTGTCACCTTTCTAATGGTGTGCAATATGCCATGAAAATTAATTAGTAACATCTCATATTTGCAAATTTTCTGTACTTAGTCGCAATTTTTGAATATTCAATAGGTGTAATAAAAACAAGTTTTTGCGTTAATAACACTCATAAGGCAGGTAATTATTTAAAATTTCGTAGGTCTAATTTGAAATAAAAAAGAAAATTGCATTTAAACATTTATTTCACAATTTTTACAGTTTAGTTTAGTAAATCCTGCTCAAATTGTTGACCTCTGTTGCGAATGCAGGCCCGACATCTTTTTCGTATTTCCACAGTTGTTGTGCGAAGCCGTATTTCGTCCTTAATAGTACTGAAGGACGCTTCTATACGTTGGACTAGTACCTCCCTCGTTGGAACCTCTGTGGCGTATACCAGCTCTTTGGCACGTCCCCAGACATAAAAGTCTAACGGAGTTAGGTCAGGGGAACGTGGCGGCCATGCAATAGGCCCATCGCGCCCAATCCACGCATTGGGGAACATTCTATCGAGATATTCCCTCACAGTCAAACGCCAATGCGCGGGACAGCCGTCATTCTGAAAGACTATGGGAACATCTTCATTAAATACGGGCACCTCGTCTAATAATTCGGACAGATCATTTTGCAGGAACTCTAAATAATTATCGCCATTGAGGTTATCGGGCAGGTAATGCGGTCCAATTACCTGATTCCCAATCACTCCTGCCCAAACGTTTACACTAAACCGTCTTTGAAAAGATTTCTGTCTTCTGACACGTGGATTTTCCGTTTTCGGTGCCCAGTGGTGCAAATTGTGTAAGTTAAGAATCCCTTCTTTGGTAAATTTGGATTCGTCCGTCCACAGTATTCGTTTTAAAAAATCAGGATCATCCACATCCGTGTGTAACAAAAACTGACAAAAATGCACTCGTCTGTCAAAGTCACCACCCTCTAAACCTGCAACAAACAAAAATCTTTTAAATTCCTCTTGAGCAGTAAGTAATTAGCACTAAAAGATTTTCAAGTAAGCAAGCTGTGAGCACATAATAATAACCATTCACTTGCTAACAGTGACGTCATAAAACTTATTACCTGCTTAACAAAGGCAACGTCAAACAAAAGTTTAAAATTACGTACCTTGCACCGGAGTATAGTGGAATGGATGTTTTTCGTTTTGTAGAAGGACTTTCCACACTTTCCATATTGAAATATCAAGATGTGCCGCCACATTTCTAATGCTTCTTGTAGGGTCTTCCTCAAAAAGTGCCAGTATTCTCTCGTCCAATTCAACATTATGTCGCACAACATGGCCCCTCGGTTCATGAAAAGTGACACTGCCAGTTTCGCGTATACGCCGGTACGTGGCTTGGAAGACTCTGCGGCCAGGTAATCGTCGACCAGAAAAGCGTTCCTGGTAAAGTCGTTGCGCTGCACGAGCGACACCACGGGCTTCTCCATAAGCCATTATGATGTCCGCATATTCTTCGTTAGAGAATGTCGCCATTGCAATAACAAAAAAGTCAACAAAGTTTAACAACAACACCGAAAGTTAATAAAACGTAACAAAAACAAACAAAACTTAACGATAGCAAAACAACTAAATGAAAGAATCGTGGAGTACAGTGAACTAGCACACACGTGAGGCAGCAGAGGCAGTGATGTCTCAACTAAAAAAATGGCGTAGCCGGGTCGATGCGGGCTTGCGGGGGCCGTTCGCGATTTGTTCAAACAGGTTTGCGCTATGCAAGAAAGGGATAGAAGATAATTTTCACTTCGCTAGAGTGAAAAAACAAATTTCACCTGTTTCAAACAAACAACGGGCGGTTTACTATTCACCTTATGAAAGAGACAGAAAATGTAATCTGCCTGAGTGTTATTAACGCAAAACCATGTTTTTATTAAGACTGAGTACAGAAAATTTGCAAATATGAGATGTTACTAATTAATTTTCATGGCATATTGCACACCATTAGAAAGGTGACAGTCCAGAGATGTTTTAAAAAAATTGGAAGAACTAGATCACTTTTAGTTTTTTTTTAATTGATATCGAAAGTTGACGTTCAAGTTTATTTTTTTACTTAGAAAATTTTGCGGGGCTGTAAAAAAAAAACTAGATGTTGCTGGCGAGTCATTTTGGTATCGGTAGAAGCGTACAACGTTACAAAATAAAGATAAAACAAAAAATTGAGCTAGACCTAACAAATTTTTTTGTATTAAAATTTTAATGTAGACTTTTATAAATATTCACCCAAAAAAAAATTAAAATCAGTGTAAAAAATTAAGTTGGACCAAGTTAGCCAAAGACCCCTCCAATCACTCCATTCGATTTGGCACACGATGCACCAAACACCCTGTATATCCTCAAGATTTGAGGTTGATTGAGAGCATCAGCCACCTCCGCGAGACAATCAGACACAGATGTCTGCGACAGTCCAAGGCTAAAATCGTTGCCTACACTTTTGGTAGGAATCACTGGCTTAAAATGCCAATGCAGCTAGGATCTGTAACAACAGCACAATGGTATATTAACATAGTTTATAAATCACTTCTTGAAGTTTGTATTGGATTGATAAATACCTATATCTCTGGCTTAATAGCCGTTGTTCTTTGCGATGGTTTCAAGAAAGGCATCAAGTCATCGCAAAGCGTCATAAAATCGTCCTTTCCCAGGCGGGATGTGTTGACGAATGTTCGATCCGGCAGCAGCATGGGCATGCTGTCTTCCCGCAGCTGTCTCCTACGCAGCGTGAGCATTTTCTTCAGTCTTTCCTCCTTCGCCTCTACCAGCAACAACAATCGCGCCATTTTGCACTAATATGTGTAATGAATCCGTCCCTACATTCTTGTTTTGAAAGACGCCAGCAATTCTTTTTTCCTTTCCTTATACAAGCTTGCCATTGACAGGTCTTAGTCAGTAAGAAGGCCCTAATTAGGCACCTACTATATACCTATATTAACTTACGTGCACGTGCTCAACAAAATATCATTTGTGAAATTGATGTAGGTTCGCCTTGTAGGTACCTACACAGCAAACAGTGCTAACACGCTACACAACAATTTGAAGAAAACCTATTAACACAAATAGAAACACTTATTAGGAATAGGTAGGAGTGCAATAGGAATTAACAACGGTACTTCCCTCGGAAAGACCTCCGGAAGCAGCGCGGTGCCCCGCTTTCGATAGAAAAGAGTCTTCTTGTCAGCCAGCCACGTTTTTTTCGTTTTGCAGTCCCCGCGTTGCGAGGCAGGAAGGAGGCAGCAGATTGGTAGACTAATTGTCACGGTCGCCAAATGTCAAGGTGAGAGAAAAATGAGACGCGTACTACTATTCGTACAAATCTATTGAATAAGAAAGGTTGCAAGTAAGTACATAGTTAATAATATGGTAAAGTAACGCGTCAGGACGCCGAGCGCGTGGCGTGCTGCGCGTGGTGCGTGCACTCGGTCCTGTACTGTTTGGTTCTCTGCCGAGGGGCGGCGGGGTGCTCCTTATATGTATATGCCGACATCATCATTAACCTCAACTGCAAATGTTCCATTTTCTCGGATGTGTTCCCCATAGTAGGACCTTGCCTGTTTTATCTGATAGGTACCCAAGCTGAACATAATCAAATCGGACATTTCCATTATGGGGAACACATCCAATGCTGGTACCTGCCCATTGATTCTTACAAAGTTGGCGCGGTGCCTGTTTAATTGATGCTCAATCACATACTCTGCTAGATGATTTGGTACATTATATCGAGATTATGCTCTTAATAGAAGTGATTTAGCATCACTCCGGTCGGTTATAACGAGATGAAAATGATTTATAATTGCTTCTGCTATTTAAAAATCATCCATTGTATACTTTGTCAAACTATTAAAAGACTCACTTCTAAATATTTTATAATCCCGTTTAAACCGACCGTTAATAACTTCAACAACCCATCTGCACATAGTCACCTTTCGAGATTTATTAGCTTTTACAGTTGACAGTTGTGTTTCTCTAACATCCAGAGTTTCTGGTTTATGTACTACATATCCCAAAGATGTAAGCAGTCCTATAGCGTCCCTAAACCCGCGATACAGGATGAACACATCACCTGGTCTAAAGAAGGCCTTTAATGGTGAATTTTCATTTTGAAAGAGTTTTTTTTACTAAATTGGCGTCCAACATTGTTGCAAGATAAGGACCAAAAGATGTGTCCATCTGGCGCCACCATTACAAAAGGTTTTAACAAATTCCTATATTTGTGGAGGCTATATGTTTTTTTTTTAAATAAATAGTTTAAAGATTTTTGAAGATAAATATAAGTTCCATCGCAAATAATTATAGGACTGTTTCCATCTGTGCCAAATAATCCTTGAGGAATGAGAAGATTTCTCCTTGAAAGGCTTTCTCTAGTGAGGTGAGGTAATCCTAAGTGAAGTGGCATATAATATTGTTTTAAACAGCTGCGTGCACTTCTTATATATTTAATCACAGTGCTTTTGGACATAACAAATAAGCTGGCAATTCTAGTAAGTGGGTCTGATGTCCGTAACTTTATTAAATACATTGCTAGAGCTGTCTTAGGTTTCCTACACACTTCACTAAAGGAAACTTCAATAACACTTAAAATTGCCATGAAATTGAGTACATTTAGTCCTGTCCAGTATCGGCATATATTGTTATCCATATTTGTGACATATTGATGGCTTAATCTGCAAATAGGTCAACTCCATTTTATGCAATTTTACAGAAAGACAAAAAAACTTGATAAAAAATAAAATGTTTACAATTATCCATATTCCAAAATTCCATTTGGTGCTTGTTTATTTTGCATACGTAATTAAAAAAAAAAATGAAAAAATACATTGATTACATAACTATATAATAGATTTTTGGAGATGGCCTATTTGAAAATTAAAAATAAAAAATATATGGGAGTTGTCCACTTTTCTGTGGATACTTTATTTTGTTAATGTAAAGTTATTTTAAGATAATAATTACTATTTGTGTCTCAAAAAAAAATAATGCTTAATATTAAGTAAGTAATATTAGTTAATTAATAATAAGTCTTCATTCATGTGGAATATTATCATAGAAGTCCCTGTAGTCCACGGGTATGGTAGATTTTAATTCCTGGAGGTCTTTAAACTTCCGATTTTTTATTTTAAGCCGACTTGTATGAAGGTCAGGTAAGTTTTCAATCGCTGTGGGTGTAATATTTCTATCGCAACGTTGTGGTAGTAACTGCCACTCATCTTTGAATCTCAGCTTAAAATATATGTTCCCATTTTTATATTGCAATGCACGAATGTCTGTGACCTAAACAGAAACAATATGGATTACAATGTGGTTATTACATTTCTCCCACTGAAACCTGAATAAAACTACTAATGACATTAAATAAAATAATAAGACCAAATATAAATAAAAGCAAAGGTACCTTAGCGTCTCCTGTCGCTTTTCCTGGTCTGATAGATTTATAATACTGAAGACTTCCAAATGATTTAAAAAAATCATGCGTTAAGTAAGAAACGTTGTAGGGCTTAGGATGTATGCGTGCTCCGAGACAAACTCCAACATATTCAGCTGGTACATGAATAACTTTATTTTTCAGCTTCCTTTCTATGGTAGCATGCATAGAGTCAGCCTCCATCTGGGTGTGGCCAACCTCCAAATACTTTTGCTCAATTGTAATATTGTTTAACGTTGCCATATTCAGTAAAGCATTTGCCAATACCACATTCCTATTTTGAGCTGTACATCCATCGCTGTATAATACAATTTTAATATCCTTTTCAGGTACTCTGCGAATACTCGGCAGAAGTTTGTCTGTAATAAACTTGACTATTATGGTTGCATAGTTTTCAGATGATAGCCCACCTTCAGTCTCGTTCCAAAGATAGCAAAATCCATCTTTGCTTCTCAAATTGAATAAACAGAAATTGTGTATGCATAGCTTGGTTTTATAATATAGAGATGAAACATTAGATTTGGGTGCTAGTAACACAGCTTGTGTGTCCATCGTAAATACGTGTTCTTCTGAATTTTTATCATTTTCTTTTTCGATTCGTGCTTCATTTTTTCTTTCTATATGCTCCTTATGTTCTGTATCAGGTATATTTCCGAGTTTATGAGATAGGCACTTTTCGCACTCATCTTTTTTCGGCTTAAACAGTGAAATCTTTTCAATTTCTAAAGTGTTGTTAAATTTTGCTACTGACAGAGGTTTAATATTCCGTGACGCACACCAGTCTTTTACGTAAAATTCGTACAGGGCTCTTTTTGATGTCCATTCTGGTAACAAATATAACTTCGATGTAGTTTTGCGGCAGTAGTGGGATTCCATTTTTGGTATACTGTTCAAAAACTCGATAAGTGACTCTACCTCTGTTTCGTGGGGATTTTTTCTAGCAGATACATTATGGTTATTGTAAGAGGTATTTTCTTTACCTTTTTTCCAGTTCCAAATAGTCATTTTAGTGATACATAAAGTGTTTTGAAACATCGTTTTGCAGACTCTCACACGACGTTCGTCATTCAAATGCAAGTTATAAATCATTGAGCTTTTTCTCTTTGTAATAGATGGGTCTTTTCTATCTCTCGGCCGTTTCGTAGGCATCGTCTGTACAAGACTATTCACGAAAACCTTCTTTTCTCCCCAAGTCATTCCCCAAAACTTTTCATATAGTACTTTTCTATCTTCTTCCGTAATTTCAAAGCATTTCAAAGCAGTCTTGTCATTTGTCTTACATTTGCATCGAGGTTTAAGCACTCGTTTATTCTTAAGCGTTTTTTCCCATTTTCCATTAACTTTTTTTCTCCCATTATACTGCCTCCCCTTTTCCCGATTAAGCTGGTTTTTGTATTCGTTCCATGTTGATTTGTTGACCTGACACCTTTTTCTTCTCTTTACTCGCCTTGGTTCTTCTTCACTGTTAGAATCCGAGTGCTCAGAATAGGGTACAAGTTGTTTATTATTATAATCACTATCATCGCTTATATACGTGTCAATTAAAGTAGGACTGTTATCGTGACGTGGTGTAGCTTGCGAAGTTGTAGCTGGTCCAGATGATGCCATGCATTCCTCGGTAACCGATGTTGACGGGCCTGAATACAGAGACAAACCATCAGCTACTGGTTCCATTTCAGTGATCACCTCTGTAAAAGCAACAGATGTTAACGCCCCATCAGCTTGTGGCTGGATTTCCATAATCGACACTTCTGTAATAGTGTCAGATGTTGCCGCACTATCAGCTAGAGGGTCAATTTGCATAATTACGTCTGAAGCAGCATCAGTTGTTGACGAACCAGCAGCCAATATAACAGGCATATTTTCAAGAGACTCCTTTGTGAAAAATATCATGTCATTTTGATGGTTTCGGTTGCAAGCAGCTTCAATCATTTTTTGCGCCCTCGACATTTTTCTTGTCTATAATTAGTAACAATAATCGCATTAAAATGCAGTACTTACAAACATTTTTAAAAATAATCTACTATCTATTTTAATATCTATTAGTTGTGATAAACATTTTCTATAAATTGATTAGGTACTTTTTATAATAACGGTCCCACAAAATAAACTACTGGTAGACCGGGAAGTTTTTCGACTGTACATAGTAAGTAATAATAACAATAATAATAGTAGTAGTGAGTAATATCTTGAATATGTCATAATAAGTGTATATTTTTAGTTAGACAAATAATTTCAATATTATATGGATCAGAACATAAAAACTGTTTAGTGGGCAACTCCCTAATCAAGAACAAATTTTCACAATGACAAATGGCCAACTCCAGCATTGCACTTTTGCAGGTTATATCATGGTATTCATTTTAAGTATTCACAACAATTATACATTATTTAAATAAAGTCACTTACCAACAATTCCCTGTATTGTTTTCAGCTTAAACTATCTGTTATTTATGACCGTTGACCAAAAAATAAACTCGAGCCTCGTTTCTTACACGCCGTCTAGAACAAAATGGCAGCTGACACCGGAGTTAGCCACTTTGATGTGTTGCTATGCCAGTGTTGGGAGTTGCCTGATTTACGTGCTCGCGATTTTCTCGGTAGTTTTGAAAGCTAGGAGTTGTTTGATTTTGCAAACTGTAGGTGAACACTTCGCGTTTTTGACGACATCAAAACATGATTTTGAGTCAAAAGTGGAGTTGGCCGGTTTGCAGATTAAGCCGTCGATATTCAAAATTCAAACTTGAACCTGAGCAGTCAATTAAAAGATTAAAATGTCCCAATTGTACAAAACAATGTTTAAAATGTCCCAATTGTACAAAACAATGTGTTCCTCGCACACACAGGCTCGTGGTGTTATAAATAATTTATAATCAAATAACACCCTTCTTTTTAAATATTGTGGTACCTGATGCAACTGCAAATTCCTGCATTCAGGTACAAAACAGTGAGTGAGTGTTAGGTGTTCTTGCATAATTTGTCAGACGTATTATTTCTATGTTCCCATGTTCAACTTCAATAGGTGCAGGCAGAAGATCATGGTCTACCACATTTTCAATTTCTTCATGTCTTACAACATTACTGGCTCTTTGCCAGCATGCGTTGCATACTCGTGCATCATGAGTTGAAACCTGGAAAAAATGAAATCTTGTAAAACAAAATGCAACCTACACTACTACTAAGTATGATGGCGCAGTGGGCTAGTGGGTCTGCCTGTGTTCGTTGCAGTTAAGCAATGATCGCAGGGGTTGGTAGTTGGATGGGTGACCAAACATTTATTATCTCGATCTCGTTAACACCCTACAATCCATATTGGGCCCGCGTGGAGGGTTCATGGCGCATTCTCCTTAACCATCAAGCCGGGGCTAACCATTTAAGACATAAACATGGCTGGTGATGATGATGATGAAACTAGGAAATATGTGTAACACTACCTGATCTAGCACCAAATAGACATGATAGACAATATGTTATAATTACCTGGCGTAGATGAATTATATTTGAAATATAATTCCGTTCAGCTCGGCCCTCTGGTAATGGGCGTAATCGTCTACCTCTTCTCTGAGACAGTGAAACACCACACCTCACACAAACAGATTGATGGCCAAGTTGTCGAGGCCCCCTGTAGTTAGCATTGGCTAGTCTATTAGCATGTTTCACTGCCACAAATTCAAAACACTCTTGACACAAATGGTCTTCATTGGATACCTGTAATTTAAAACAATCATTTAAACATATTTCATACACAGTCATCAGTGAACTTTAAAAAAAAGTTATGATACTTACCTCCCGTGTAATTCAGTCTTCAATTATAGCTACCATTTCAACACTCAGATCTGTTACAATATAATGTTGAAAATGAGCATGAATTGCTACGTTGCAATTAATGCAGCAAGCCATTATGAATTTAGGTAAATGTATCTGGAACAACACAAAAACATATTAAGCATCAGTGGCATACCTTACCATTGTTATTATTCACATGTCTGACCGAATTATCATTTCACAGTGGTTGTAAGAATTCCAATAATAAATCTCTAGAATGGTGAGTGCAATGATTTCTATTCCTTTCTGAGTTCCAAACTCTAAGGCAAATATAAGCATTGGCTACAAAATACCAAAGAGTGTTTAATATTGCTTACAAACTAAAGGACGGTATTTCCATTGAGACGTTTTGTACACAAGTTTATTTGAAACTGTGTGTAGCTCGTGTAGATGAAATTAAATTGTACTTACATCGGTATGCTTAAAAAAACATTATACTACATTAACTTATTTGACCCTAAAAGCTGGCCAAAAATATTTTTTGTCTCTAAATGGGCCTGTAGGTGTCAATCATTACAAATTTAATGTATTATCATTTATTTCGTCACACATCATAAATAAAACCAAAAATTAAACCAAAATAAAAATAAAATGTATTAAAAAATTGTTTAAACGTCGCCGTCGTCACTATCCGTGTTAGTTTCTGAACGAGAACCAATACTTGGCGTTACGGCAGGCAATAATAAGGTTAAAGTCACTTTATGAAACGGTCGGCATTTTTTTCTCTAACTACCCTACTGTTAGCTAAAGCATTGTTTAAGTCACTTGTTTATTTATATTGTTAATTTACGAAAGTTTTGTAATACGTGAGAACAAAGGATGGTTTGGCTGTATATTTTATAGTTCTTTGCTATTTGGTGAAACAAAACGTTACGTCATACTTTTCAAAAATGTCAACGATATTGACATTTGACTTGGAGAGCGAGATTATTTGGAGCTTCTTGGCGGAAAAGTGAAGCGTCATGTTTGCGGTTTTGCTTTATTTTCCAAAATTTGTGTTATGTCGAATATTAATGTGAAATAATGGTGGATTATTAACCGTTAAGTGTTCGTGAGTGTGCATAAGTGTTGGCAAATGAAACAAAACAGTGCAACGTCACTTTTCAAATTCTCTCAAGAAGCTCGCGTGAGGACTTAGTAAAGCCCCACATCTTTACTGAGATACTCGAGGGTTTGGGGGGTATATCATTTCTCACTTCCCAATTCTAATGTCATTCATCATCATCATCATATATAAAAATATTGTTTATTTATGTATTACTTAAACTAATGACATGGCAGCATGGTCTATGACCTTAGCCGGTTCCTCAAGGAACAAACTACACTAAAAAAAAAAAAAAAAAAGTTGGTTGACAATTGACATTGACATTGACAAAATTATTGTCTTGTCGGTTTTCTTGGCGCGAAAGTGAAGCGTCATGTTTGCGGTTTTGCTTTATTTTCCAAAATTTGTGTTATGTCGAATATTAATGTGAAATAATGGTGGATTATTAACCGTTAAGTGTTCGTGAGTGTGCATAAGTGTTGGCAAATGAAACAAAACAGTGTAACGTCACTTTTCAAATTCTCTCAAGAAGCTCGCGTGAGGACTTAGTAAAGCCCCACATCTTTACTGAGATACTCGAGGGGTTGGGGGGTATATCATTTCTCACTTCCCAATTCTAATATCATTCATCATCATCATCATATATGAAAATATTGTTTATTTATGTATTACTTAAACTAATGACATGGCAGCATGGTCTATGACCTTAGCCGGTTCCTCAAGACCAAACTACACCTAAAAAAAAAAAAGCGAGATTATTTGATTTTTACGGGGGTTTACGAAAGAAAAACTAAATTTATTATGGAAAAAGTGTAAGAGTGGTGTAAATGTTCGTCAAATAAAGAAGTCAGAATACAGAAATATTGTTTAATTCAATATTTCAGAAGTGGGATTAGATTAAGCTACGTGCCGAAGCTGTGGTTCCCGACACCATGTGTGCGTTTCTCGAGCGCGTAAAGGTCTGAGTTTTGTATTTCAAATTCATGGCATAGTTACAAGTGATATACAAATTACAGCTAAAGTAGCAAGAGTACCTGCATAGTCAAAGATTCAAAGTGAAACTTTATTTTCTATATGGGGAAATTATGAGTAAACATTAAGTCTTACTTCCATGCTACAGAATTAAAACATGAGCCAAAAATTTAATGGAGAGAAGCACCGTTACTGAAGAAGTCAGGGCATGCAACAAAGCAAGTGTGCGGGGTCAAGACTCTAGGGCAGGCGACAAGTGGCGCGAATCGGCGAAAATACTGATTTATATTGCTGTTCCTATTTAGGCCCTTTAAATACCTACTTACATAATTACATAATTATGTTTTTTTTCTATCGCAATTTTTCCATGCCATAGTGATAATAAGTAATATTGCTAGAGTATCACTAGATACCTACTTTGTGTTGTTCTTATTATTATATTCTATTTTGTGAATATTGGAAATTATCAAAGAAATAAAATTAACAACTTGTTTTGTGTGAATTAATAAGAAACTTATTTAGAAACGAGATACAACTTAGAAAGAATTTGTTAACTGTAACTAGTTATAATCTTAGTACAACCGAGTTTGTATATTTTCATCTATAGTACCTAACTGAATTTACAAATTACTGGAGTGAAACATACTATTTGATTATTATTTTTTTAAATTTTATATTAGGTACAGTTATAGACTTTAAAAACATAAATTAAGTTTATACTTAAGTGATTTGAGGGGATAAGTGCATTAATCCTAATTAATTACTTTCAGTAACATTATTTACTTTATTTTGTACTTTTTTTTTAACACTAATTTTGTTTGCTTTGAGTTTCTTGATATCATAATAATTTGCAATGGGGAAATCTAAAAGAAAACAACGTGATTTGAGCACAAGTAGTAGTACCTTTAGTTTGACATCAAACGATAGTCATGCATCCAAGCGTAGAAAGCGACGTCATAAAAGGCGACATAGTTATAAACATACGTCTTTCAACAATAAAAAGTGTCACTCACGTGTAGATAGGAAAAATAAGACACCTCCTTTAATATCAAATCCACCAATTTTATCAGTAAACGCGAAGAATACGTGTAATTGTCAGGATGCTAATGATGTTGTTGTGCAAGGTAGTTCAGGGTTCACAAACAATCCAAACTTTTGGGCTCAAAATAATTTCCCAGTAGCCTTTAGTGTACTGCCTGAGTTTGACCCTAGTAACAACAGTCAAACAACAGAAAATTGGATGAATAAAGTCAATGAGTGCGCACAGATTTATTCTTGGAATGATCGTCAAATATGTCATTATGCGCTTCCTAAATTAATGGGATTGGCTAAAAAGTGGTATCAAGGCTTACCTTCAGTCTTGTATACGTGGGCTGATTGGACCCAAAAACTTAAGTTAGCCTTTCCATCTAATGAAAATTATGGTGATTTGTTGACATCGATGTTAAGGTTGCGCTGTAAATTTGGCCAATCACTAGAAATATATAAATTAATTTTATTAAATTGATTCAAATATAATATGTGATTTTTATTATAACCAGGCTGTTTTATCATCTAAATATTCTTTGGCTGTACAATTACCTTTTATAAGTAATAAAGACTTCACATGTTTTTTAAACTTATTTAAAGGTAAATCTAGTACAGTATTTGGTATTTTATTGTAATAGTGTATACCTTGCCCCAAGAAAGAACTCTTATTTCTAGTATTGAAATTGTGTACGTCACCGTGTTTAGTAAAGCAGTTGATGTTGCAACGTACAAAAACTATACAATTATAAATATATTGAGATGCAACTGTCCGGACACCAATCTCCTTAAAAAGATTTCTTAAGGAAGTTCGTGATCCTAGTTTATAGATTGCTCTTATTGCTCGTTTCTGTAAAATGAATATATTTTCAATATCAGCCGCTGTTCCCCACAGTAGGACGCCATACGACATGACACTATGAAAATAACTAAAATAAACTGTTCTAGCAGTTTCAACGTCTGTTAACTGCCTAATTTTTCTAATGGCATTAACAGCAGAACTTAGTTTACCGGACAATTTCGATATATGAGGATTCCATTGAAGTTTTGAGTCAAGGGTAATGCCTAAAAAGACTAGAATCTACCAAATCTAATTGATCACCGTTAATTCTAATATCGGTTGGTTCATTTCTGACATTTGGTAATATAAATTGAATACATTTTGTTTTCTTAGCGTTACGCTGTAAATTATTAATAGTAAACCAACGGAGTACCTCTGAAAGAGCTTTATTTACATTTTCATAATTAGTCCTACACCTAGTCACATTAAAAGTGAGTGAATGAGTATCGTCTGCAAATAATACAATTTCACAGAAGTTCTCTACAAAGAATGGCAAGTCATTAATATAAATCAAGAATAGAAAAGGACCAAGAATCGACCCTTGTGGAACTCTCATTTTTACATGAGAACCAGATGATTTAGTTCCATTTATATCGACAGTTTGTGTCCTAGAACTGAGATACGACTGTATCAATTTTAGTGCAAAATCATTTAGACCATAGTAGTGTAACTTCATCACCAAAGTCCGGTGCTCAACGCAATCGAAAGCCTTGGACAAGTCGCAAAAAACTCCAAGAGCATTTTGAGACTTCTCCCAGGCATCAAATATATGTTTTATTAGAGCAACGCCTGCATCAGTAGTAGAACGACCCTTAGTAAAACCATATTGCTTACTATCGTCGTCGTTGTTCGAGTATAATTTTTTCATAAATTTTACATCCGCTTGAGTGCCCGGCGCGCTCGAAATGCGCCCCTTAAAGTGCCCCGCCAATTTTTTGCTCCCAACGCCGAGCGTGAGCGCGCGGCTCGGGTTACACAAAACCATTCATTGTGCCTCAAGTTGTTATCGGAGCGCTGTCACGTGTTGTTTTTTATGTTTAGTATGAATGAAGCTATTTATTTAAGTGTTTTGTTTATTAGTATTCGACTATGGTGCAGAATTACAACACGCTGAACACAGAGATAGTGCGTTTTTGACCGCGACTTCACTTTAAACGATCGTACCTCAAAAATTAAAGCGATGACATAGGGTTTTTTATTGTAAATTAAAAAGTTTATTATATATACATTAGGATAAAAAATAAAACCATACACCTGTCAATACAAAATAATTTATTTACAGCCCTTTCATTTTGCATTCTGGCGGCGCAAGCCGTAATTATACATAAACTTTACCTGTCACAAAAAATCAAATACCACATTTAGGCCTATAATTAAAATAATTCTATATAACTAGTCTCATATTCTTACAAAATAAACAAAAATCATAGCAATAGCATTTACCATTACTGAGAAATATAAAAAAGTGTGCAACAGTTCTCATTCACGCAGTGAAATCACTTTGGTTTTACAGATTTTTTGTTCTACATATTATACAATGAAAAAACAACAATTAATAAGAAACATAGTACTTTTAAAGTCCTTTCTAAAAAGGTATCACTCTTGTACGTACATTGGATCGTTAACGTATTCAAGGGTAAACAAAAAAAAACTATCACCAAATGGCCCGCGTTAAGATTTGGTACACACTGAGTGCATGTCCGGAACTCCGGAAACACGATTAGTCAATATTATGTAAAATAAGTATTATTTGTTCAGGTGAAATCTTGCAACTCAATTTTGAAGCAGATATCTTCAACCGATCAAGCTGAAATTTTGTATACACGTTTAGTTCGGATGACAATGCACGATAAGCTATGTGACGTCATTTTTAATCCAATATGGCGGACCATCCAAGATTGCGGAATTATTTTTAATACACTACTACAATATGGGTATCAAATGAAAGAGTGTGGCGGCAACGTGCTTGCCACTGATAGAAAAATGTTTGTGGACTGTATTTACCTAAATCGGATATTCGAGTTTTCAACTGATGATGCTTTCGTACGATCTGGTTGACTTTAAGGCCATTAAAGCAAAATCACTTACCTTCAGCCTGTTGCTTCGTCTGCCGGAGATCGCACCACCGCCGATGCCGGCGTAGCCAGGTTTCCAATTAGCACAATAGGGATCGAAGACCAGGTTCTGATTTTACAATTAGTTCAGGAAACACCCCGGGTATAAATTGTGGTACAAAGAAACACACACTTGCACCAATATATGTGGTTATAGGAATTAATAATTTCAGGACGGCCGAGCGGCAGCCATTCGTTTTCGAGCGCGTTAAAGTTCTAATCGTACAGCGCCGCGTTGCGGCCAGGCAGGCGCAAACACACATCCCTTTCCGGAGGCGTTCCGTTTCTTCGCAGAAAGGTTTAGGCAGTGTTTCACCATAATAACCAAAAAGTCAAAACAGATACTTAACAAAGGGATTTTTGAGAGTAACTCGAAAAATAATGTGACGTCATTCTAAATCCAATATGGCGGACCATCCAAGATTGCGGAATAATTATTTTTAATACACTATTACAATATGGGTATCAAATGAAAGGGATTGTTGAAACTCGAAAAATAATGCGACGTCATTCTAAATCCAATATGGCGGACCATCCAAGATTGCGAAATAGTTATTATTAATACACTACTACAATATGGGTATCAAATGAAATTGATTGTTGAAACTCGAAAAATAATGTGCCGTATCTCCCACGGCTGGGGTACGTGTAGGGGAGGCACGGCCGGAATCCCCGGTAAAAGTGGGCAAGGGATCCAAGTTTTATTTTGCCCCTTGCCTTTTCCTTTTCTGTAAATAAATAAAGTAATGCTGACCGGATACCATGAACATGTTCGGTTTCAATTCAGCTAGCTGTTTTTTTTGCTGCAGGGCTTAATTTTTTTAAGTTCTTCGCGTCCAATGCCTTAGCCACCTTGAATTCCTTCATCTGCTTTACCAAGGTCATTGGACTGAAAACAGAAATTTAATGAATGAATGCTGCTTATAATTTTTTATTTAAAAAAGGTTAATAATTTAGATTTTACCGCGACTGTACTCCGGATGGGCCTGGAGTTGGCTCCGCGGCCACCACATTTTCAGTGGCAGAACTATAAATAAAAATAAAAATTAATGAAAGTAACAAAAAAAATGGTAAGTAAGGTACTGCATTCGCTCCGCGGCCACCACATTTTCAATGGCAGGACTATAAATAAAAATAAAAATTAATGAAAGTAACAAATAAAATGGTTAGTAAGGTATTGCATGCTTACAGTGAGAAAGGCAAACGTCGGGCGCTTTTTGGTTTCCCGATTCCTCCTCTTTGCCCACCTCTTCGCCCACCTCTCCGACTAGCACCAGCTCCTCTAGGCATTTTCACTTCACATGCAGAAAAAAAGCAAACAACCAACCAAATAAATAAATAAATACTTTGTTTCTTTTTAACTCTGCTTCTATGCGTCGGACGCCAAAAACTTACTGGGTCAATTTACTTTTTAATCAACCGCCAAAATAAAAAAAAGAAACATTCACAAGCAGTTCTCGTATGCCAAATGTTAATTTAACAACGCGTACAAAAAATCTCAGTCCGGATAATACCGCCGGATAATGCCGCAATGTCAGCAAGCGTTGTATACGCGCCAATAAAAAAAAAATTAAATATATAACACCGCCAAAATTAAAAATAAAATACATTCACAAGCAGTTCTCGTATGCCAAATGTCAATTTAAACGCGTACAAAAAACCAGTCCGGATAATACCGGAACTCGGATTTCTCAGTGTGCCCCCAGCCCTAAACCGCACCAAGATCACTTAATTAGAAATCATGACCTATTTTTTACTATACCGATTGTTGATTACTATACCGACTGTTGATTACTCGATATAACAAAGTAATCCCATTTAGCATGTTAAAACAGTCAATAATATTAAAAATTGTAAGAAAATTATTGCGTCAGCCAAGCAAGTAAGGCCGACAAAATTACTGTCCAAATGTTTCTGGTTCAAAAAACGTTAAATTTTGTGTTTTAGGCTGAAATCTTTATTTCTGCGTATTAGTTGTTTACTTACCCTGGTAATTATGAATTTGTTGTAGAAACTACACCCAATATACCTGTTGTGGTAAATGTGGGGCGTCGTGGCGTCCGATGGAGTAAACTGAAGGCTCGTAATACTTGCTGAATCTCCGTCTCGGATTTTCACAGCCGCCAAACCCAACACGTAAAAAATCCAACAATGTCGGACCGCGGAGCTCGCGGGTTCGAATCGCACTCCGACTGCAGCCAAACTATTGATGGATCCTGAAGTCCTGAAGCTGAATAAGGTTGTCTGATGATGCACTGAATGAAACTCTGAATAGGTTTCAACTGATGTGGATTTAATCCAATATTACAAGAACAACGCACGCGCCGTGACAAATTCTTAGATTCCAATTAGAAGTGAGATAGCATGATACCTCTCTTTCTCTCTGAGTCGCGTTCAGTAGGAACGCGTTCAGGATTACAACGTTAATGCAATCATGAATTACAATATAAAAATTACACCTGTTAATTTTAATTAACATTCCTCCCGGGGGCGGGAAGGAAAGAGATAGGTACACAAGGATACAATAACTGAGTCATGCAGCATAGGTTTCGGGGTTCATTCCCGTCAACTATTATCTGACAATATAGCAAAGTACTGACTGAATCTGAATACAAGTCAAAGTCTTATCAATACTTATAGCGAGCTTACAATAACAACATCTTAAATTTAACCTGATGAATCTAACATTGGTAATTTACACAATTTAATCACAGGTCTGATTAGTTCACCATTCCGAGTCTTAAGTTTAACAGATCTGATAACAGAATCTTTACCTGAATACATTTCAATGACTCTACCTCGCCGCCATTGCAAGGGGGGTGAGTTATCATCTCTGATCAAAACAAGATCATCAAGTTTTAAATTATCAGTCTGATTATACCATTTATTTCTAACCTGAAGTGAGGTTAAGTACTCTAAGTGCCAACGAGACCATATATTTTGATACATTTTCTGAATTAACTGAAATCTAGACAAACGTGACATTTTAAAATCTTTCCAATTAGGTTCTGGTAGAGCAACCAGTGGCTGACCAATTAGAAAGTGACCAGGAGTGAGTACCTCAAGATCGCTTGGGTCTTCTGACATGGGAACAAGTGGTCGCGAATTCAAAATGGCTCAAGATCGCTTGGGTCTTCTGACATGGGAACAAGTGGTCGCGAATTCAAAATGGCTTCGACCTTGGAGACTATGGTAGAGAGTTCTTCAAATGTTAGAATTGTCTCACCTATTTCTCGCCTGAGTAGCTTCTTAGAGCTGCGAACAGCGGCCTCATGCAGGCCTCCCATGTGGGGGCTTGCTGGGGGCTGGAACTCCCATCTGATGTTCTGATTCCGGAACTACTCCATGAGTATAAGCTCGTTGTTCAATAGAAAATGATTTACTTCCCTTAGGTAGTTGTTGGCTCCCACGAAGTTGGTGCCGTTGTCTGACCTGATGAGTGTAGGCAGACCTCGTCTACTTACGAATCGTGTGAAGCACGCGATGAAGGCTTCGACTGACAAACTGGATACAACCTCAATGTGAATCGCCTTTGATGCTGAACAGACAAATATACATAAATACGCCTTTACTGACTTGGCATTCCTGAGTAAGCTGGCCTTTACCAAATATGGGCCGGCGAAGTCCGTAGACACACTCGAGAATGGCCGCGCAGCTGTCACTCGATCAGCTGGTAGATCTGACATAAACGGTGACTGAGTTGGCGGGTTAAATCTGAAACATACAATGCATTTTCCTATTACGCGAGATCATCGACGTGATCCAGTATTCTCTTCGGAGAATTGCAATCAATGCGTTTGTGGCTGCATGACAATAGCTCTTGTGATGATTTTGAATTAGTAACTGAACAAATTTAGTATCCTTGGGTAGCAAGTATGGATGTCGCGATCCATATTGCAGTTCTGATCGTCGTATTCTACCTCCGACTCTGATAATTCCTTCATCATCGAGAAATATATTTAGCTTTTGCATAGCTGTATGGACTGATTTCTTCTTCTGTAATGAAGATAATTCGTGACTGAATGACATTGACTGGATCTTCTTTATCCAATATTTCTTTGCATTTCTTGTCTCTTCTATAGACAGTATTCGATTTACATTTCTATTTTCCTTTGATAATCTGAGGTTTATTATGAACCGAAGTACATATGCTGTGACATTTATGAGCCTGTTGAATGAACTGACCTTTTCTAACAATGAAAGGTCCCATGACTCAACTGGAGTGATGACATGGACTGACTTCTTATACCCAGGAATATCCCTTGGTATACTGATGACTGACTGAGGCCATTCTGATTTGGGCAATTCAAGCCACCGAGGAGACCACCATAAGTCATCATTGATTAAGTCTTTAGCAGACATACCTCTTGATGCAATGTCTGCTGGATTATATTCCGAGTTGATGTGATTCCAGTTAATAACTCGTTCTGAGTTTTGAATATATTGCACTCTGTTGCATTCAAATGTCTGAAGTAAGTGTGATTTCGATGTTATCCAGGCTAGGACAATGGAGCTGTCTGACCATGCATATATGTGGTCTATACTGATTGAGTCTTCATATGACTTAGCAACGTGATTCAATAACTGACATGTTAGATGTGCTGCACTTAGCTCAAGTTTGGGTATGGTCTGACGCGTTTTCTTGGGGGCTACCCGTGATTTAGCTACCACTAGGTGTACCCAGACATTGCCATGTTTATTCTCTGAACGTAGATAAACACTTGAAGCATATCCCTTTTCTGATGCATCTCCAAATCCGTGGAGTGAGTATGATGTGGCATTCGGTATTGCTACACATCTTGGCAACTGAAGTCTCGATAGGTATCTGAGATCCTCTATGAACTCTTCATACAGATTTAGTACTGAAGTCGGTACTGGTTCATCCCAGTTCAAACCGTCCATGAATAGTGTCTGTAATAACACTTTAAATCTGAATATTACTGGCTTGCAGTATCCACATGGATCGTACAATCTTGCTATTGTACTGAGTATATTACGTTTCGTAACTGGTTGTCCTGATGGAATGTTGATCTTGTATGATAATATGTCTGATATAGGGTCCCATTGAATGCCGAGTACCTTGATGAAACTCTTATCATCGTTATCAAACTGACGAGGCTGTTCACAATAGTCCGCTGGTAAATCTTGCAGTAGTTTAACTGAATTTGACGACCATTTTCTGAGTTCGTAACCTGCACTTCGCATAAGGTCAATAAGTTCAGCCTTCAAGGCTTGTGCTCCCTTTAATGAATCTGAACCTGTGAGAATGTCATCAACAAATATACTGCGTCGAATGATCTTCGAGGCCTGAGAATGAGGATGAGTAGATTCCCAGTCATCAGCTAATTGTAGTAGCGTTCTGATTGATATAAATGGACTTGATCGCAGCCCATAGGTATTTGTGTTGAGCTCATATACTTGAAGCTTGTCTGATGGGTGTTCTCTCCAGTAGATGAGTTGATATTTTCTATCATCTGGGTGAATCCATGTCATTCTGAACATCATCTTAATGTCTGTTGTAAATACTATCTGATGCCTTCTAAAGTTCAATATAATATCTGTTATATCATTCTGAAGTGGAGCTCCTGTATGTAGGCAATCATTCAATGATGCTCCTGACGATGTCTTACCACCTCTTTCAAATACTACTCTGAGTTTGTCTGATTCCTTCTTGAATATTCCATGGTGCGGTATAAAATAATGTTCAGAGTCCATTCTGAAGTCTGACTTTGACATATGACCCATCTGTTCATATTCATTCATGAACTGGATATATTTCTGAGCTAGAGTAGGATTTCTCATCATTTTATTCTCTAGTGCTCTAAAACGACGATAAGCTGCAGCGCTTGATTCGCCTAATGCTGCTCTTTCTGATTTTAATGGTAAACTAACCATATATTTGCCATCTGGCATTCTGACTGTAGTTTTCTGATATAATTCCTCACACTCCATGTGATCAGGGTTAGCCACCTTCTCTGTAGCTGGTTCTTCGGTTTTCCAAAACCTCTCTATGGCTTGCTCCAAGCGTGTGATCTGCACACCGAAATACTGAACTGAAGTGGCAGAATTCGTACATCTCTCTTCAGGAGATGAGTATTCTTCATTGTTCTTCTGATCCTGACGAGAAGACAGAGCTCCCATGACTACGTGGCCAAAGCAGGTTCCATAGGCTGCCATTCCTGAAGACAGAATAATCTTTGTACCATCATACACATAATTGAGTACGTCTGAGCCTAGTATCATTTCTACTTCCTGAGGTTCATGGATGGATTATTATCAGCCAACTGAATATCGTGTGAACCTTCTTTGAATAGGTCACCTTTACATATATACTCTGAAGGTAAATTAGAAGTGATTGAATACATTATTACAGCATTAGTACTGATTATCGGTACAACTTTACCAACTGGTTTTACTACAACTTTAGTAATTTGATTGGGCTGATCGACTGACTGTTTGCCAATTCCATATATTTGGCATGAATTAGACTGTCGATGCAAGCTGAGCTTGCTAACTAATGATGATTTTATTAGAGAGACACTTGCCCCTGTATCGAGGAGTGCTCTTGTCCTGACGTAGTTTCCCCTTTTATCTCTGACCTCAATGATGGCTGTGGGACACAAACCACCAGATGGCGCCATTGCACCGACAGTAGCCTGACTTCATTGAGAGTTATCTGAAGGCTGACGTCTGCCGTAACGTAACTCTTCAAACTGAGCATTGGCCTGACGTGCTCGCGAGAACTCGTGGCGAGGCTGTAGGTAACCTGATGGTGGAGAATGGCTCCTTACATTCATATCTCTCATTTGTTGAGAGATACTCTGAATTTGACGCGTAGGTGACTGACGCGGGGACTGACGTGGAGATTGGCGCGGTGAGAGGCGCTGTGGAGGGCGCGGCGATTGGCGCTGAGTCTGACATGGCTCCTGGCGTGAGGTCTGGCGCTGAGCCTGTTGTGAACCTGATGAGTGACGCGTTACTTGACTGACCTGATGGTCACGCTGCTGATATTTGGTAGCGTCCTTGAAGCATAGTAGCGTGTTATGCGCCTCTGAATTGCAATGCTTGCACCAGTATCTATGTGCGCATTGCTTGCCCACATGTGCGCGAAGGCATATCTGACATAGGCCCTCCTTGGCCGCCCATACCTGTCTTTTGTATGGATGAAGGTCTATGAAGTCACGACACCTATACAAGGTGTGTGATATGTTAGTACAATAAGCACACATCACCTGATTTGCGCGGTTTTCTGAAGTGGGTTGATGCGCTGATGTCGCTGCAACCCGCTGACGAGGCGATGTCATCCTGAGGGGGGTCGGTCTGGAAGCTGCCCCAGTTGCACGGCTTGATGAAGCTGAAGGAACTGCCAGCTGGAGTCTCCCCTGCTCGTCCAGCAGTTCAAGTAACTGAGTGAATGTTGGGAGGGTACTTTCACTTCCATACCGCTCCTCAAACATCTGCCTGATCCGCACTGGTAATTTCTGAAGTAGTATAAATACCAGTAGGTATGACCATTCTGAAACTGGAAGGCTAAGTTTAGTTAGGGCCTGAGTGCTCTCACGTAAGGGGTCATAAAATTCCTTACGCAGAGCTGTGGCTGAAGTAACCTGCGGTAAGTTCATGATGCGTTCTAGGTATGCATCAATGAGCACCCTAGACCTATCGTAGCGATCCCTTAGGAGTGTCCACGCTACCTGATAGTTTGACCCATCCATGGGCAAATGACTGACGATAGACTTGGGCTCGTCACCCAATGACGTGCGCAGATAGTAGTGCTTTTCTGAGTCTGATAGGTTCGGCCTGTTATCAACCAACGATAGAAAAAGATCTCTGAAACTGAGCCATTGGAGAGGGTCTCCATTGAAATATGGTAACTTAATAGATGGTAACTGTACTCTTACCTGGTCTGATGAATCTGATGCTGATGTCTGAATAGGCGGGGAAATGGCCGCCATCAATTCCTCTATCTGAGTTAACATACCATTAGCTTCGGAGAACTGTTTTTCTATTTCTTCCGAAGCATTGCTGTCAGCCGCGTCATCCGGCTGGCACCTGAGTATGGCCTCGAACGACTCAACTAGCTGAGGGAAACATTTATTAAAATGCCTATAGGCTACTCCTGACGCAACACTACTGGTCCCCTTCATAACAGTAGCTAGATAGTCCCTAAGCATACGGAATCTTGTCTGAAACTGGGCCGTAGCCTTTGCTAGTTGTTTATCTGACATTGTGTTTGTTTGGTTCTGAAGTACAAAATTACAATAAAACAATCTGATTAAATGTCGTTCGACTATTCACCTTCGCAACAAAACGCGACTTAGGTTATACGTATGACTTAGTAAACAACAATTCTGACATAAAACAATACCTAAAAACACTGTTAACACGTCTTATTTTACAAATTATTGTAATAATATCACAACAATAAAAATGAAGGGCACTGAACTGACAACGTAATGACAACTGACAGGTCTGAGGTAAAGTCAAACTCACATGACAGCTGCGTTCCGTTCACGCAGAAACACGTTAACTTATTGGGTCCTTATAGAAAGTCACCTTGAACTTTCTGACACTGATCGCCGCTACTTTACCGGTTGTCACACGGCAACACTGATGCACTGTCTATGTTGCACTTGACACTAGACGTGAAAATATCCGTAGGTACCGTAAAGTAAAATATGGCCGCTACACAATGACGATATACTTATGTAGAAATACACCAACTGAGTCTGATTGGATATTTTTTGATTGCTCGTTCCTGATGTTTTTCCTTTTTAGCCTGAAAGTAACGCCTTCTGCGTTTCTTCTATTCCTGAAGTTGCGAAATAACGCGAAGTAATTCTGAAGTCTGATTAGGTATGCGCCGGCGATCGTCTTGCTTACGACGCGAGTCGTGGTGTACCAAAATTAATTCTTCCCCTCATGGGCCACCAAAATGTGTTGTGGTAAATGTGGGGCGTCGTGGCGTCCGATGGAGTAAACTGAAGGCTCGTAATACTTGCTGAATCTCCGTCTCGGATTTTCACAGCCGCCAAACCCAACACGTAAAAAATCCAACAATGTCGGACCGCGGAGCTCGCGGGTTCGAATCGCACTCCGACTGCAGCCAAACTATTGATGGATCCTGAAGCCCTGAAGCTGAATAAGGTTGTCTGATGATGCACTGAATGAAACTCTGAATAGGTTTCAACTGATGTGGATTTAATCCAATATTACAAGAACAACGCACGCGCCGTGACAAATTCTTAGATTCCAATTAGAAGTGAGATAGCATGATACCTCTCTTTCTCTCTGAGTCGCGTTCAGTAGGAACGCGTTCAGGATTACAACGTTAATGCAATCATGAATTACAATATAAAAATTACACCTGTTAATTTTAATTAACAATACCACAAAAACAGATTTTTTAACACGAACACAATTTTATAGAGAACGAAATGAACATATGAAAATAGACCTTAGTTAAATAGAAATATGGTATATCTCAATAAAATAAGCGGTCGCGGAGGAAACAAACTCATGTCGCCTCAGCGGCGACACGGGCATTTTGGAGTGTGTTGTCATGTCGCCGCTAGGTCGACACGAGCACTCAAGCGGTTAGAGAGCGAGAATAGCTAGTGGAACAGGGTGAGCCTCACTGGCGGTTCTCACCTCGCCGACATGTAAGTTGCTCATTTCGTTTCAGTTCTGGTAATATTGAAATGGGCCGATAGTTACTGGGGTCTTCTTTGTTTCCTGATTTGAATAAAGGTATAACTTTACTAAACTTCATAAGAACACAGTTATTAAAAATTTCAGCAAGATATGGTGCAATAGAATGAATAATATTCTTAATTACTTTAATAGATATACCCCACAAATCACTCGTGTTTTTCATTTTAAGTCATTTGAATGTTTTAATAATATTCATTGAATTAATGTATTTAAATTGAAATGAAGATTACATTTTGGTACATATTTTTGGAGTAAAGTTTGTGCAGCATCTGGTGATGAATCTAAATTTGATGTTGTTATTACAGGTATATTAATGAAAAAATCATCAAAAATATTAGCGATTTGTGAATCTGAATTGACTAAGTTGTTGTTTACTTTTAAAGTGAAAGTATTATCCCGTGGTTTAAATTTACCTGTTTCACGGTTTATAATGTCCCAAGATTTGCTACTATGCACACTTTCTTAAACATTTTCGAATAATTCTTTACATATTCCGTAAAATTAACATTTTGGTTATATTGTTTTAAACTATATAAATCATACAATTTATTTCTACTTTTATATATACCAGTCGTGGCCCAATCACAGAACTTAAGTTTATGATTAATTTTTATTGTTTTTGGTGTAAACACCTGGTTGTATTCGGTTTTGATTAAGTTAAAAAGATTACTATAAAGTACATCTGGATCATCTTGTACATAGGGCAATGCATCAATTTTACAAGCTATACTATTTTTGAAACACTTTCTTGCATACTTATCTTATTTTTAGTATTATTAACTATAGTTTGACTTTGTTTAACTTAAACAATTTTTGACTTTTACTTGAGTACTGTAGTGGTACTGTATGACATTGTGGAAATTGAAACTTTTATATAATTATCTGATGTAAATTTGTTAACTTAGATTTTTTATTTTGTTTTTTTTTACATATTGTGGTTGTCTTCTATATATTTTTTGTGTTTATTTGTGATGGAAAGTGTCCTGCTATGATGGGGCTTTTTCCAATATTTTTGACGCTGTAAGGGAGAAAAGAGCTAGGACACTTGCTGAGTTTCTTGCCGGTTCTTCTTAGTACAAGATCTCCCGCCCAGAAAAGACTTACGTACCGATGGCATAGTGACATTCACAAGAGCTACTTGTAGCCTAAACTGAATAAATTACTTTGAATTTTGTTTTTTTTTTTACAAGATATTGACATGTCAAAACTTTTATCTTTTGTTGATTACAAACTCTTTCACAATTGCAATCATACGAATAGGCGAACTTAAATAATTAAGTTATCATCAAAACATGCTTATTAAGCGATTTTACAATATGAAAATTTGACGACCGCCGTGGTCGAGTGGCTAGCACTCTGGTTCTGGCGTCGCCATCTTTAAGATCCTGGGTTCATTTCCCGGTCGTGTCAATTTTAGAAATAACTTTTAAAATTGATTTCGGGTCTGGGTCTTTTATAAGTATGTTTATCCGTTATTTAATTTAACCATTAAAACAAGTTTTTAAGGAGCTTAACTTGGGCTAGCTATATCGGTGTAAGAGCTGAAAAAAAAGTTATTTATAAAAAATAATTTTAATCAATAATTTATCTTATTTATTAATTTGATAAACCTAAAACTTGTAATGTCAAGCACTTGTATTGACTACAGTTTTATGGAATTTGTTGGATTTTCATCGTCATAAGCACTTGTATTGACTACAGTTTTATGGCATTTGTTGGATTTTTATCGTCATAAAAATATCGTTTTCGTTTATAATAGTTTGCTCGTTAAAGTTTAAAAGGAAGAAAGTAGTGACTAGTTAGACTAGTGGTTTTTGGTGAGCATTACGTGATTTCTAAACTATTTATATATCACTAAAAAATTTGGTCTTTTATTTGGATATTACATTACTTAGTGAAGCAATTAATAAATTTTCGTGTCACCGTTCCTTTGAAATAAACACATTTACGAAATAGAAACAACGTGTATCGTTTACCACGAATTCTTATCTTATTAACTTTAAGATATTGGAACTTTGAATAAAGTTGACTACCTCATGTAGAAATTGGAATAACCCATGTCGTCTTCAATCCGGGCGGCTGCGTTGACAACTCTGTCACACTACGGCCAAATTCGATAAAGAATGTATATAAACAAATTATTGACATTTCTTTGTGCAAATATGTATAGCGAGACCGCTTAACTGAGTCCTCGCCTGCGGTGTACAAGGGTGTGGAGGTAGGACGTACAGGGGCGCGGAGGTAGGACGAGAACGGGGTTCGGGTGTGTTGCTGGCGGCGGCGGGCGCTCGTAACGTGGTACACAAGTGGCGAAGTGTGCACTGGACAGTTCTTAAGATATCTGACGTCAGAGTGGTTAACGATCACCATGTGGCGATTTTTATTAGATAATTAATTGATGGCTACAAAGCTATGTAAAATAACAATGTTCCCACTTCTCTACGGAATATGCAGCAAATAATTCCTCCAACATATTTTTTTTGGTCCAAATTAGAGTCGATAATTTTTTGTGCTAACTGTCCTTTAATATCACCCCAGACCAACTCAATTGGGTTCAGGTCTGAGTGGTATGGAGGCAAACGCAACACTTTATGTCCGTTTATTTTTAGATACTCGTCAATTTTGTAAATATTTTCTGTAAAATGGTTTTTAATTAATTTGAACAATTCATCCTTTCTAAGTTTTTCATCAAAAGGCACTTCATGCTGTCGTATTTAAACCTGCATAGCTGGCTTAGTAGAAGTCATAGTCGGTTTTTTCTCTTTTCGAACCGAATGATAAGCTGCGTTATCCATTCTATGACCGAATTTGGTGGTATATTAGGCATGAATTTTTTATTTATCCATTTACTGAAATTCACGAAATTCATAGAATCGTGATAATTACCTGTTTTACATTTGGATTTAAATATCACAAATGCTCCGTCTACAAGTCCAGTTTGGCCTCCACAATGTACGATGATTAAACGGTCTCATTTACCAATATGAGAAAACGCCGTGTTCATCTTTGATAGCACTCAACAAAATGGAATTCTTGTTTTGGCCTCCGCAACCATCGGTCATAAGACGAATGTTCTCAATTCCATTTGTATTGAGTTTATTCAAACAATCAATAACGCAGAACCAATTTCGTTTGACCCTTTATGTGCAGTTTCTTCCGTCCAGGTGTACGAATGCACGTTATCTTTGGGCAGATTGTGGTGAGAAGACCCTCTTACGATGGTAAAATTGTATAAATATAACTGTCGTGAGACATTATACGGATTGATCCGGTATTTTGAACAACGGTAAGTTTTTCTGCGTTCAAAAGACAACAGTATCTCGTTTTTTCCTTCTTTTTGGAGGAGTTTAAAATAAGCCTTAGCACGAAGCTTATGTATCCGCAATTCCGTCATAAGTCTTACTTTTTCGCTATCATTTTTTTCTCTTTTTCTTTCTATATTTATTACGATATGTAAAAGATGCTGTAAGTTAAATTGCGCATGCATATTAATTATGTAATATTTTCATTACAGGTTGTACTGATCATATGAATTAGTGGAGCGTGTCACAATAACGAGCTATTACAGCTAACAGTTAATAATATCGAAAAGCATTCAAATAAATTACTGTTAGTAAAATTGAAAAATACAAAGACGAATCTTGACAGGTCTTTTGTCGTACGCGAAGAATATGTAACTATTGTAGAAAAATACCAAAATTTACGTCCAGCCAATATAAAAACCGACCGATTTTTCATACAATACCATAATAATAAATGCTTAAGACAGCCTATGGGAGTAAATAAAATAGGTGCTATACCACGAGAAATTGCCACTTTCTTAAAACTGGAAGAGCCTCAGCTATACACGGGTCACTGCTTTCGGAGAACTTCGGCAACGCTCTTCGCTGATTCCGGAGCCGATCTCACCACTTTAAAACGTCACGGCGGTTGGAAGTCCAATACGGTTGCTGAAGGCTATATTGAAGACTCAATAGAAAATAAGTCGAAAATCTGTAAGCGTATAGTGGAAACAATAAGTCTGAATTCGACCTCGGATCCTTGGTCTCACCCACGCCCATCCACTTCCAACGACGCACAGTGTACTTATACAGAAAGCCGACTGATCGGCTGACTCTGAAGTCACCAACGTTCGCCGTTGTTCCTTCTCAATCCGCCACCAAAACACATACCTTAACCCCAGATAATCAAACTCGACTCAATGCAACTATAACGTTGCCAAATAAATTTTAATTTGCAGAATTGCAGTAATTTTACTTTTAACTTTTAAAAAGTTCCATTTTATTGAATTGGTATCTCTACCTACAATATTAATTATTTTGATTCACAATAATTAGTTATTTCAATCTATTCCTGTTTATTATTTTATCTCCTAAAGTGTTCTCGCTGCTAAAATGAAAAGTTATGTGTGTTATACGAGAGCAAAATTCAAAGGCACGAGATGCAGCCTTTGAATACCTCGCCACACTCAGGATTCAAAATCAGCACTCGCAGCAAAAAACGACTTCGCTCTCTTGTTGCACAAATAACTATTTTAATTTTTCCCATCAACCACCTCATTTTTTTGTTTGTTGTTGTTGTTAGATTGGCACAACTGTTTTCCATTTTGGCGCGGAGTTTGAATTGCATCTGTTATTTATATTAAATACGGTGCTGTTTTTAGTTATATCATATCTAGTGTGTATTGCGAATTTCATAATGGACAAAAACATCGAACTAAGAGTTTTGTCTTAAATTTTGCACCGCCAATAAAATTTCGTGTTCGGAGTCACTGAAAATGTTACAGAAGGCTTACGGTGAATCGACTTTATCAAAAACACGTGCTTATGAGTGGTACAAAGCGTTCAAAAGCGGTCGAGATGTGATGGAAGATTTGCCTCGCACTGGTAGGCCATTAACGTCTGCAACTGAAGTTAACATTGCAAAAGTGAAGGAAATAGTTACTGAAAATCCTCATTCAACTTTGAGAGAGATAGCAGCCGAAATTTCTGTGTCTCACGAGTCGATCCGTACCATTTTAAATAATCACTTGGGAATGAAACATGTTTCCGCTCGGCTAGTCCCAAAAGACCTGAATTTTCTTAAAAACTCTAAAAAAAGTTTTTGGAGAAGGTTCAGCTGAGGACATGCTAGAACGAGTCAATTCCGACCCAATATTCATGAAACGCATTGTTACTGGTGATGAGACGTGGGTTTACGAGTTTGACATGCAAACTAGTCAAAAAGCTTCGGAGTGGCGCCTTCCAACGGAACCGAAACCGAAAAAACCACGCCAAATTCGATCAAAAGTCAAAGTCATGTTGACCGTTTTCTTTGACTATCGCGGTGTTGTGCACTCGGAATTCTCGCGTCAAACGGTAAATAAAGAATATTATATATTATTAAAATAGAGCAAATTCGACGAAAAAGGCTAGATTTGAGAAAAGAAAATTCTTGGATTTTGCACCACGATAATGTGCCTTCGCACAAAGCCATCATTGTGAACGAATTTTTGTCCAAACACTCAACAAATACCATCGAGCAACCACCATACTCACCAGATATGGCTCCAGCCGACTTCTTTCTTTTTCCTAAACTCAAATTACCAAATCGTGGCACCCGCTTTCAATCGGCAGAAGACATAAAGGAGAATTCGCGGCGAGAACTGAACTCAATTCCGGAAACAGCGTTTAAAAAATGTTTTGATGATTGGATTATTCGTTGGCGTAAGTCTATCGTTTCTAAAAGAGCATACTTTGAAGGTGATAAATAAATTTGGATGAATAACAAACATTTTGTGTATTATTGATCTTTTCCCGGTACTTTCTTGACAGAATAGTATAAACCTATAATAAGAATAAAAATTATTTACAAGTTTTACATACTTGAGCTGGATGAGAGTAGTCGCGGATCGTGCTCGGTGGCGTGCACTTGGAGAGGCCTATGTCCAGCAGTGGACTAGTATAGGCTGATGATGATGATGATGATGATGATTAAATGCTTTCAATTACTTGTTAATTATGTTACAGGTATCTTACTGTTTTTGTAGGTTGCAGTGGTAGCGAAAAACTGGATGTACCGGGTTGATCAGTGTTAATTTTATCCTAAAATAAAAGAATTTATTGTAGAACTATTCTGATCCAAAATATATAAATATGTATAGCAGTATACCTACTTACTTAAATACTATAAATATGTATAACAGTATACCTACTTTCAGTACGTATGCATGGTCTTTTTTCTGTATGTATTTTCTACTGTTTCTGTAGGTGGTAACGAAGAACTGTAACAATAAAGATGATCGGGCTTTATTTTCTTCTGAAAAAAAAAATACAGATGTAGATATGAGGTTACCTATTGAAACGCATAACGTTTTTAGGTATAAACTGAAAATGCATAATGTTCATGGCCATAATCGTCACTTGCCATAAGTCTTTATAGCATAACTTCATAACGCATATCATCATATAGCCGAAATATCATGTAAAATAAATCACGGAAAGGCAAAATTGCAATAATCATAATTAACAAAAGGCATAATTTAAATTAGCCATAACATTTAAAAGGCATAATATTCAAACATTGCATTGCATTGCATGCAGCAAGCATGCAGCAAGCATTCGGCAAGCTAGCAGCATGCAAGCAAGCATGAAGCATGCAAGCAACCAAGCAGCAGGCAAGCAAGCTAGCAGCATGCAAGCAAGCATGAACCATGTAAGCAAGCATGCAACATGCAGCAGGCATGGTTTCTCTCACGGCTCCGGCGCTGCGGTGCTCCGGCGCGGCGGTCCCACGCGAGCTTATCGTCGCAGATGGTTTTCGCTCTCCACCGCAGCTTCGGCTTGCTGGCCGTCTCGCTCCTCCGCACCTACGCGCTTCTAAATTACACTATAGGGGTAGGACAGACAAGAATACGTGGAGTCGGATTTGCAGCGATTCGTTTCTGTCACTGACTTTTGTAGCACAACATTACTACAAACACAACGTATTAATTTTTAAGACTATATTTTAAATCAAATTAGGGTTAAAATGCATTTTCGACGTTCACATTGATAGGATTGTTAAAAGGGCGTCAAAGGCACTGGGATTTGTTATGAGATCCTCGTCAAGTTTTAATGACATTAAAACAATCAAAATACTGTACTGCACCTTTGTAAGAACTGTCCTGGAATATGGATCGGAGATCTGGACTCCGTGTTACAATAAGTATATTGATCGCATTGAGCAATTGCAGAATAAATTTGTAAAATTTTTATGCTACCGTCTGAAGTTGCCTTATAATTCTACAAACTATTTTAAACTTTGTTCGAGGTTTCACCTTCTTCCCTTACAAAAACAAAGAGAAATATCGGATATAATTTTTTTGCTAAAGATAATTACAAACAAAATAAATTCTCCTGAGCTTCTTTCCAAAATTTACCTTAATATTCCATCAAGATCAATAAGATATTACTTTCCAATTCATCTGCCGTTAGTTTCATCAAATTACCGTCAGAACGAATTTCTTTGGCGAGCTAGCAAAAGTCTAAATGAGTTTTCTAAAACAAACAATTTTGATTTATTCTATACTAGCATAGCAACAGCAAGGAGGCTATTAAGTCAAGATTTCTTTAGTAAATATTTGATTAAGTGAACTTTATATCCCACTTATTAGTTTTTATTTTGTTTTTTAATATTTTATAATTATTTTATGTTCTATTGTCCACAAAAACCTTGTTAATTAATCTGTTTTTAAACGTGGAGACCTGTTATTGGCCATCTGTTACCTATACCTGAATGTATGTATGTTTCGCGTGCTGTTGGTCTTCCGAAGACAAATAAATAAATAAATATATAAAAAAATTACATAATTTAACCAAGTAAAATTATAGCAAGTGAATAATATACGTAATGTAATCCTTTGAAATTAGTTAATTCGTAATTGTATGAAATGAAATACACCCCTAAAAACAACTTAAGATTATGTCAAAACAAAATTATGAATGTTAACAGTTATACATAGTAAAACTATGCGTTTAAAAGTATGCTTAATAAAATTATGTCAAACAAAAATATAGATTTTAACGATTATGATTTTTTACATTATGCCTTTCAACAATTCTGCGTTATTATGTTTATTCATAATAAAATATTATGCCAAAAAATATTATGCTTTTTGATTTTTATACCATGTGATGTATGGCAATTGAAATTATGACGATAAACAGTATGCGTTTTAAAGTGTCACCGTAAATACACGGTATCTTCTTGGTGCAAAGGTATTATGCCAAAAACATTATGCTTTTTGATTTTTATATCATGTGATGTATGGCAATTGAAATTATGACGATAAACAGTATGCGTTTTAAAGTGTCACCGTAGATACACGGTACCTTCTTGGTGCAAAGGTTGTCCATTGCAATACAAGATACCTACCTTCAGTACATTGTCTTTAATGTTGTGGCTGTCGCTATCAAAAATATTTTTATCCACTTCAAATTCGTTAGGGAGCATTTCCATTATTTCTACATCTTCTGGAGAAGGGCTAGGCGGGCGAGGGCCTCCACCAGTAGGGCGCCTTCAAATTAGTGGCGTGAAGAAGCGCAACAGAGGCGCTTCCAAAGAGAAGCGCGACTGTGGCGCAGCAGACGTGCGTCTGTAATGCTTTGGCAAATTCTAGTGATGTTCGTCAGTTACGCAATGGATTCCGACGAAGAAGCATTACTCTTGTTACTTTTGTTTTTACTAAAAATTATTTAAAACTTAGAAATACTTTGCAATACAAAAATAGTTGTGAAAAGATTTTGGTAAATACCGAAAATCCTGTAAAGTCAATTAAAAAAGGTACTATACCATATTATTTCCGCCCAGTACATAATAAAAAAAAATTAAATATTTCTATAGAACAAAAAATAAAGCTTTTTCATTCCTAAAGAAAAAAACTTTAATAAAAAGTTTATTATTTTGCACCAAAATATTCAAGGTCTTCTCTCTAAAAAAGAACTTATTGAAGTAACACTTTCGGAGCTAAAAAGTGATGTTCATCCTGATGTTCTGTGTTTCTCGGAAACTTTTGTAAAAGGCGGCGAAGAAAAAAACATTAACATATATAACTATGAACTCGCAACACATTACTCCAGGAATAAAAAAAGAGGTGGTACGTGTATCTTAGTTAAAAAAGGCATATCCTATAAGGCAGTAAACTTTTATAATGATATCTCAACTAATTTTCATTTTGAATGCAGCTCCATAAAAATTCCTCTTCATAATATTATAATTCTTTGTGTCTACCGGTCTTCAACTGCTACGAAGAAAAGACATTATGAGTTATTTCTAGAAAAGTTTGAACAGCTGCTTAATAAATATTTACATAAATACCCAAAGCAGATAATAGTTATATTAGGTGATATTAACATAAATACACTATTGAATAATAATGTAACAAAACACCTGACAGATATTCTAAAAAACTACAGTTTAACTCAACACATAACCGTACCTACTAGAAGCTCATCTTGCATTGATCATATTTTCAGTAATGTTAAAAATGCTACTGGAGAAACCCTCCCACTCCTTTTATCTGATCATGACATAGCCCAAATACTTCATTTCAGTGTAAAATCAAAGCACATACAACAGAAAACTATATTTACCTATAAAAGAGATTATTCTGACGAAAATATTGAAAAGTTCAAATCATATCTCTCTAGTCTTTCTTTTTCAGAAGTTTATGTTTTATCGAATCTAAATAAAGTTTTTGGTAAATTCTACGATTGGTTTTGTTTACTTTATAAACTCTGCTTCCCAATTTGTAAAATTAGACTTAATACCAAACCTCTAAAATGGATCTCAAAGGGTATTAAAAAAAGCTGTGGAACTAGTAGAATTTTAAGACAAAGATACTATAAAATGAGAAGTGATAATGCTAAAAATAAATATCTGAACTACTCTACATTGTTAAAGAAATGTATATTAAAAGTAAAAAAACATACCAACAATAAATATGTATTAAAAAGTAAAAATACATGTAAGGCTACGTGGAGAATAATACAGGAGGAAATTGTTACCAAACCACAGTGTAATAATTATATGAATTCAATCCAATATAATAATGATACAATTGACGATCCTAAAGCAATAGCAAATATATTTAATAGTTATTTTGTTGGACTGACTAATAAATGTAATTCTAGCTTATTAAATTACCATACTAATGAACCTTTAAGCAATTCCATTTATCTTAGCCCTGTTGACAGATATTATGTGAAAAAGGTTATTGACTCGTTAAATAATACAAATTCCGAAGGCTGTGACAATATTTGTACCAAAGTCTTAAAGTCATGTAGTGTTATAATTAGTCCTATATTAGCTTATTTAATTAATCTATCTTTAACCACTGGTACTTTCCCTGATTGTCTTAAAGTATCATTAGTAAAGCCTTTGCATAAAAAAGACGATAAGACAATCTTAGATAACTATCGGCCAATCACGCTAGTGTCAGTTTTTTCAAAAGTATACGAAAAAGTCATGCATGACAAACTTGTGTAATTTCTAAGTAAATATCATGTATTTAAAGACTAAACAATATGGCTTTCAAAAGAATAAATCCACCACTGACGCTATCTTTAATCTAGTAAATAAAACACTGAGATCTTTATATGATAATAAATTTACTACGGCTCTATTTTTTGATATGTCAAAGGCTTTTGATTTTGTGTCCCATAATCAGCTTTTACAAAAATTGGACCATTGTGGCATAAGAGGTGTAGCTTTAAAATGGATTGAAACTTACTTAGAAAATAGGACACAATCTGTTGAAATCACAAAACTCGACCCTCAAAATGTAGCACAAAAATATCTTTCTGAATTTCAGCAAAATGAGTATGGTGTACCGCAGGGAAGTGTGTTGGGCCCTCTTTTGTTCCTAATCTATATAAATAATCTTCCATATGTAACCAAACATCCATGCATATTGTTTGCTGATGATATATCAGTAATTGTATCAACAGATCAAAAAATTACTATGGATGAACACATTAATGACATTAATAAAACAATAATATCAATAGTAAATTGGCTGAAGAATAATAATTTGATTATTAGCATTGATAAATCATATTACATAAATTTTAAATTGCAGCTTATCAAAATGAATATATTTTCTATGTGATGTAGCTCCTGACCCACTTTTTAATGTTTTTTGTTTATTTAACTCTCGGAAGTAGCAATCCTTGAAACTTTTCCATTTTCTTTGAAATTCAGCAGCTGTAAAAATATATATTTAAATAATGTTAATGTTGAACCTTTTATTGATAATGTTTAGGAACAATTCGGTAGGTAAAGCAATTTTTAAGGTATACTTTTTAAGTTAAGGCTTGTTAAGAATGGTAAAAACGCCAAATGATTTTGGAATCCAATATACCTAGGTAACATTTTACTTTACATAGGTACCAAATTGTAAAATGCAAAATACATATAAATTAAAAAAAAAAAAAATTTTTTTTCAGGTATTTAGCATCAGGTTCCAGCCTTACAAGTTGTGAATGAAACGTGTCAAATAATCTATGAAGTTCTAAATGCTAGTTATATCCCAAAACTAAATCGAGATGACTGGTTAGGTATCGCAAACAGATTTTTTAATAAATCCAACTTTCCTAATTGTTTAGGTGCCATAGATGGTAAACATATACGAATTATCCAACCACAACATTCTGGATCTTTGTATTATAATTATAAAAAATATTTTTCTCTTGTACTTTTAGCTGTGTGTGATTCTAATTATTGTTTCACCTATATAGATGTTGGGTCCTACGGCAAAGCAGCGGATTCACAGATTTTCAAAAATAGTGACTTCTATAGAGAGCTTCAGCAACAAAGACTTGATATCCCAAACAGCGCATCGATTGATAATAGTGAAGAGTACCTGCCCTTTGTTTATGTCGGGAACGAAGCATTCGCAATCAGCAATCAGTAGTTTTATTCAAAGACCTTATAGTGGCAATCATTTAAGTCGACAACAGAAAATATTCAATTATCGACTGTCAAGAGCGCGGCGGTATATTGAATGTACGTTTGGTATCATGGCCAATAAATTTAGAATATTGCATAGACCAATCAATGTCAATATAAAATTCGCTGAAAATATCGTTCGAGCTATTTGTTTTACATAATTATATCATTAAAACAAAAATAATTCATGAAACCAGTAACACTTCAATATCATCAAAATACCACGCTGGTAACATTTCCAATAACCAAGTACAAATTAGTGCTTTAGACATGCGAAACAAGTTAGCTGCTTATTTTATCAGACCAGATGGCGAATTACCATATCAAGATAGACATATACAATCTGTCCCGGGAAGTAGTAATCTAACTTTAATAGCGTGATCTATGGATAATTTTATCGATAAAAATACCTCAAATCAGGGGTCTGACCCGCCTCTCGCCAAATTACAAGAATTTAAGTTTTTTTTCTTTTTATCATTGACCTTTTCCTAAAAAAAAGCGATAACATGGGCACCTTGACACTGATTAGCAAATATTTGATATCATTCGATAGCTAACAAGATTACCTATTAGTAGAAGTAGCAAACATACACGGGCCCTATACATTTCGAGAAAGTAGGGATTGATTTAAGTAAAAAGACATGTAATTTTTTCACGTTTTTTTCGGTTATTTTAAAATATCATAAAAACAAGGTCATTAAAGTATGTTTTATTTGCACCGTACTACTAGTATTTCATCTATTCTACAAAACAAGGGTAAATTTATTACTCTACGTCTAATAGTTCTGATGCTACCGTTGAACAAAAAGGGTCCATTTTTTAATCTTTTATTTTTTTACACAGATCGATGATAAGAAAGGTAAACAAATAATAAAATCCATATATTTTTTAAAGCTTTTATTTGAAACTTAAGTAGAAGTAAGCCGTAGTAAGTAGTAACAACTAACAACATGAGCAAAAATTTAAAGTAAATGTTCAAAATGACCCCCTCCATTTGTAATGCACATAGTCGCTATTATAGCTACTTGATTAGTCGCTTTGCGCAACATACGATGATTCTGTCGTATCTCATCGCTGATAAGCATAATTCTGAGTAGTAATTCCTCTCGGGAGTTTACCGGTTCGAAGTAGACTTGCTGCTTCATATGACCCCAAAGAAAAAAATCTAAAGGGGTCATGTCAGGCGAACGCGGAGGCCAACTAACAGGACCTTCACGACCCACCCACTGTCCTGGGAATCTTTCATTTAAATGTCGACGCACATCTCTAGCAAAATGGGCCGGAGCACCATCCATCTGCAGCCACATCCTACGCCGATAAATGAGTGGTAGCTCAATCAAAGCTTCGGTGAACTCGTTCCTCAAAAACTCCAAAAATCTTAATCCGTTCAGCGATGGTGGCAGCTCAATGGGTCCGATTAATTGATCGTCGATTATTGCAGCCCAAACGTTCACGGAAAACTCGTGTTGAAAGCTTGCAGGACGTTTTGCGTGTGGATTTTCCTCAGCCCACGCATGCAAATTGCGAAAATTTGTAATTCCTGTACGTGTAAATTTAGCTTCGTCTGTCCACATGATTTTCCTCATAAAATGTGGATCTTCCCGGATTTTTCTGCCGATCCATGCACAAAAAACTGATCGAAGCCGGTAATCCGGATCTAAAACATTTTGTACTTTTCGAAAATGATAAGGATGAAGTCCATTTTTCTTTAAAATTTTCCACACGTTTGTTTTCGGTATACCAAGTCTACGGACGCTCAATCTTGGCTCTCTAGTTATTGCTAACAATATTTCTTCTTCAACATCGTGCCTCGGAAGGCGTACCACGGGAGATCGCTCAACTGGCCTTAAGCTTATCCCCTGTTCTGCAATCCTGCTGTGCACGTAGATAAACGTGCGAAAGTTCGGCGTTCGTCGTGTCGGGTATCTTCTTGCATATTCACGTACTGCGACTCTAGAGTTGCCATTGCAAAATCCGTAAATAAAATGGATGTCTGCTAATTCTGCATTAGAATACTTGTATCCTCCACGCGGCATAGCGAAAAACGTTCAAAACTTGTTCAAAACAGAAATAACAAAACAAGATAACGGGACGCGCACGATTGAATTGACTGTGTAAAACATACTAAAGACACACTGGTTTCAACACTAATTCTCACCGATGCGATGTAGTCAACGCCCTTTTCTTTCATAAGTATCATCTGTCTCTTTCTAACAACAATTACAAAAGAATTCCAAAAACTAATCCGGCTACCTGACTACGGTGCAAATAAAACATACTTTAATGACCTTGTTTTTATGATATTTTAAAATAACCGAAAAAAACGTGAAAAAATTACATGTATTTTTACTTAAATCAATCCTTACTTTCTCGAAATGTATAGGGCCCGTGTATGTTTGCTACTTCTACTAATAGGTAATCTTGTTAGCTATCGAATGATATCAAATATTTGCTAATCAGTGTCAAGGTGCCCATGTTATCGCTTTTTTTTAAGGAAAAGGTCAATATTAAAAAGAAAAAAACTTAAATTCTTGTAATTTGGCGAGAGGCGGGTCAGACCCCTGATTTGAGATATTTTTATCGATAAAATTATCCATAGATTACGCTCTTAAAGTTAGATTACTACTTCCCGGGACAAATTGTATAAATAACTTACCTGCTTGATTTTTCTCAGCCGTAAATTTAATTTCGAAATTCTCAATAAATTTGTTGCACAAAAATTCCCATGCATTTTTCTTATGTATGCGATTCGAATAACTTTCAGAACTAGCATCCCATATTGCAGGGTGATTTTCAACTTCCTCAATAAACACATCAATGTCAAGTTGATCTGCATTCATATTGATGTTCAATAATAATTAAAAGCGTATCACTTCCTTATGCAAAAATGACGTGCACGTGTTGCGGTAGTGGCGCTGCGACTGCGCTCATAGATAATACATATAGACGGGGATAGATGGGCCACTGACGTTTTCCTTTTGCAAAATGTGTACCTAAGCACAGAGATGGCGCTGCATGTCTCATACCTACGCCTAGCCACGCTAGATGGCGCTAGTATAATATGTTTCATTAAAATATTTATTCGTAAAGATTTATATTTGTATTATTTATTTATTTGTTTGGAATAAATAAATTTTCTTCGTTTATTCCAAACAAATAAATAAATAACACAAATATAAATCATTACGAATATTCACAGGTTTCCGTCGAACTCCATGCCAACATAATCTGGACTTTAAACCTTTGAATCGAAAATAAATTAGAAACAGGCATCCAAGATAAAATAAGCAACAAATAAGATACAGAAAAGATACAAATCAATAAATGTTTTTTGTCTTGTCACAAGATGTTAGTCGTTAAAATGACAAATGAAAGACATAACATTAAAGTTTAAATTTTTATTTTCGCTTTTTGTGTGTATTATAATAGTTTAACGCTTGTATTTTTGTCGCATTATTATTACATACATTTGTTTTGCCTTTAAGTATTCTGTTGACATTAGTGCACCAGCTATTTATGATTATATTTGATACTGTATCCATTAGGAAATTTTGTACATCATTTTTATGAGTCTGACAGGAGAACTGTGATAAATTACAAAATATTTTTATTAATTCTTTTATTTTACTCTTTATACATATTTTTTGTGGTTCCTCATTCAACTGTGTTTGAATTATCATGCAAACATCGTCTACAAACTCGCACAATGCCTCCGATGGATAATGAAGTGATCTTTTAGTGTAGTCTCTTTCTAATATGTAATCTTTATTATTCGGAGGCATTGTGCTCACTAAATGCATTCGGCAAGAATGGCATTTTTTACAAATTTTTTGTATTGTTTTTTTTATGACATAACCGGCAACATATCTTTTCGCCTCTTTACTGGTAGTGTTATTTGAGAAGTCTGTCTGTTTGCGTGAAGCAGTGAATGACAGAATCCACATTAATAGTGTCTGTGAGTTGTTCTCCTGATACCTTGTTCTGAAAATTTAACAGGCTTTTGAGGGGTTTTAATGCCTTATTGTCATCTTGCTCGCAGTTTGCCCCAACTGAGTGGGGCGAGGTTAAATTGTTTATAAGCAAAGTTTTAAATGCTGCAATAAACTGCGAGCAAGATGGGGACGTGTTTCTGACACCATTACTCCTTATGTTGCAGAAAAAATTTTCTAATGGATCCTGGTTAATATTTCTTGTCAACAGACTACTTATATTATGAGCTTCGTGTAAATAATTAAACATTTCTTTATAGACATTAATATTAGATACCCAATTTTTAAGCGATGGAACCTGTTCAAATTTTGTGGAAATGGTCCCGTCTCTTAACTTTTTCTCCACCTTGAATTGCATTGATCTTAAAATTGGTAATGTGTCATTCCATAATTTAAAATGTGGCAAGTTTATTTTTAGTGCACACTTATATACTTTTTCCGAGTTTTGGTTGCTATGACCATTAAAAGAGTCAAATAATTTATCAATTAAAAGTAATAGATCAGCAGTGTGCAGACACTCTTTAGGAAGAATATCGTGATCTGAAAAGAGAATTTACAAGACGCAACAAGAAAAGGAAAATATTATTAGTTATTGTAAAATCCACCAATCCACATTGGGTTTGTATAGTCTATTCTCCCTATTTTGTAAAATGGTTTGAATTTTAGAAATAAAGTTATCCTTTTCTTTACCAGTTTATTCTTTTTTTTTAACAAATATAAACTTAGAACATTTATTAGATAGTAGGTACATGTGCTTACAAAGACATTTTAGTGATATGATAACATATTACTGGTCATTGTATAATATACAATCAGACAACCTTACTTGTAGTCTATCAATATCATAAAACTAAAGCAATATTATACTTAGTCGCTAAATATCGCATTGTTGCGGACACCCTTTGACTGAATACCTGAGCTGCGTTCTTCACCTTCATTTTAGGTATTTTTTCTGAGATGACATGACTCTCAGTCAATTTATTTACTAACCTAATATCATCATCCCCTGGATCAGCATCAAGAAGCATTTGTAAATGTTTCCATTTTGCAATTTTGACTTCACCATTTTGTATATATCTTAAGTCCTTTGTGAGAAGATTATTTCTAAATCCTTTAAGGAGGTGCGGAGAATCAAATATTGGAAATATTTTCATTCCATTAAATTCAAATGACAGACTTTTAAATTCCTTGCCTTCTCGAAAATATGATTTTTTTGTGTCATCTATTAAACTTTTTATGACACTAACATTGCAAGATGACTGATCACATACAGTGGCAATAACTATTAAACCAGTGCTTTGTACAGCTTTCAGTACTTCTTGAATAAGTCTTTTTAATTCTGTCCTCTTTGTCACACTCTGGCAAAATGTGAAACAGACGGGCTGCTTGTACTTTCCTTTTAAGCCCTTGACCATAAAAACAAGTGCATGGTCAGCTATCTTAGTGGTTTTATGTTTACCAAAATCCTCAAAACCAATTATTTCATCACAGCTTTTATTAAAATATAAACCAGGACTTAATGCAACTTCGTCAAATATAAGAGTGCATATTTTTTTTCTTCAGGCAATTTCCTTACTGCTTTTTTCAGGTGTTGTATTATATTATCATTGATACCAGACTTAATTTTAATCTTCTGTAACACCTTCTGGATTGTTCTTTTTGAAGGCAATGCAAAGAGTCGTTGCAGTAATTTATACGATTTTTGGCTTTGCTTAAATATTGTAAGGCACAAATTTTTTTTTTCATTTGTGTATCTTCTTCCCCTTGGTTTTAATAGATGCCTTATTTAATTGCATTCCAGTAAAAATGGCAGCAGGTTCGGGCAGTTTCTCAACAGCTTTTAAAAACGCCTTATTTTGGGATATCTTGGCAGCTTGTCGCATTTTTGGCCTAGAGTTTTACACCTATTCCTTAATTTTAAAAGCTTGACCTTTAATTGTGCGTGTTGTTTAAAAATTTTATTTCCGCCAACATTCATGAAGTGAGTGCCTGAAATAAGAAAAATAATTATAATATAATATATTTTCTAATGTTATTTTTTCAATTATCGATTCCAGTTACTGTGGTTGACTGTTATGTTTTTTTAAGCAATAATACACCTTCGCTCTTATACTTAATACAAAACGTAAAATGATTTGTCACTTAATTTTTTTTTTGCCATGCCTGCCATACGAAACGAAATGTGTTGAACGTGACATTTTTGGTCGAGGTTTGGTTTTGGTAATGTCGTTCCCAGCTTTTGTATTTTACAGCGATCAAGGCCATTAACTATCTCCTAAATCTCCGCCACTTTCTATTTTTGGTTACTAGTTCTCTGAAGTTAGGCAAGATGTTGGTAGTGGATATAATTAACAGTATGTTAAAAATATTATTTTCGTGTAAATTTTTTTAACATTATTTTTTATTAACTGGTTAAATTAAATGTTATAACTTTTAACGCTCACCACTAATACAAACTCTAAAATATTATAAATTTACAAATTTATCTAGGTATAATATGACTAACCTTTCTTGACAAAAGCGTGTCTCACAGGAATTGTGATAGGTGGATCCTCACATATTGGCTCAATTTCTTTAGATGTTGACCCTTAAAATAAAATAGTATACATTAGTTAGCATCTTACATTAAACTACATAATAACGAGTTTCATAACAAAGCTTCTCTTGGGCTAGATAATTGGTGTGAGTGTAGGAAAGTTTATTTATTTATTTATTTATAATCACAACTAAAAACCAACATTTAGTTTCCCCATTCAAATTTGTAACTTCTTCCACAATCTCCACACTTGCTTTTAATATACAGACAGTGGACCCAACTTCAAGTTTTAAGAGTCGCATTGTATACACACACCTATACTTATATAACTTTTTATCTTTACCTTGGCTAGTAGAGGCTTCTTCATTATCACATGTTTTATTATCCACTTTTGAAGGTTGCAAAGTTGATGTAGATGCTGAAACCAAAATTATAACAAATATAATTACATGTCAACTGAGATGTGACAATAATATTTAAAAAACAAAATATTATAGGTAATTGTACAACCTTATTTTTAGTTTATACGAAAACCGAAACACGGGTCAAATATTTTCATTTAAAGTATCCGTACAAAAAAAATTAAAAAAATATCTTGAAAACTCACGAAGTTACAAGCTTTTTGTGCTGCCCCGTTGTGTGTTTTTAGTAGGGAATAATTTATTTGAGATTTTGTAAAATATTATTTGGTCAAAATGTAACATGGTATAAAAAATATTGAAATCGATTCTGTTACTGATTCTGAACAAACAGTTTTCAGGTTTCGTATAAACTAAAAATAACATTGTATAATAGATATTTTTCAAACTCAATAAAATAAAATTTGTGTGTTATTCAAATTAAAATTTGACAAGCAACAACTTACGAATATTCAATGTTAGAACAGCGTTTTTAGTAAGTCGTCCGCTGGCTGTTTGGTAAAAGTCTTCAAAATGGTGATCACACAAATAAATGTGGTTGTGTATGTAATGATCACCCTTTTCTTTATCTATTTCACTCAATACCATTTTCCACTGATCAAATTTTTCCGAGAAAGGGTATTTTGGAGGAGGAAAGTGATGGACTCTTCCTGAAAAACATTATTATAATCTTATAAGACTGCTTTCATATAGAATCTATACTAATATTATAAAGCTGAAGAGTTTGTTTGTTTGTTTGTTTGTTTGTTTGTTTGTTTGTTTGTTTGTTTGAACGCGCTAATCTCAGGAACTACTGGTTCGAATTGAATAATTCTTTTTGTGTTGGATAGTCCATTTATCGAGGAAGGCTTTAGGCTATATAACATCACGCTGCGACCAATAGGAGCGAAGCATCAGTGAAAAATGTTGCAAAAACGGGAAAACAGCCTAAAAAATTAAAAATGCTGCCGAAAGTCACTATTCCACGCGGACGAAGTCGCGAGCACAGCTAGTTTTACATAAGGCCTGTGTTGTTTAGTACTAGGCATTGGTTTCCTCATCTTGGTAGGTACCTAAGTTACTTGTTAACATTGTTTTATTAAATCTTAAAAGTTTACATTTCTGACCCCAAGAAATATTTTTCGTAAAATTATTTCAAGATAAACATTACAGGCAAAACTATTTAGAAAATTAAAAAACCAAACAAATAGACAAAAGTACCTACAGGAACGTAATTAGCAGGCTAAAATTAGATAATAGGCCATAAGAATTTTGTATTATTTCATTCATCATTCATCATCAGTTCACTATTCATCACTAAGGTAGGTAAGTACCTACTTACTCATATTTTTACATATATATTATATTGAAAAGGATAATAAAAACCGTACCTTTAAATGGAGTACATCCAAAATAGCACTTAAAGGCAGACTTTCTTGGCATTTTACAAGATTCGACCTTCGTCAATTCCAAATCGAAAGGCAAAAGCAAGGTCCAGTCCAATTTACACAGCGTTGGGTCAATCGTTTTGGTATCTTATCACGGGGTCAAAGGAAAAGCACGGTCAAGGGTTTAAAGCAGATATCAAGAAAACAAGCACAGTCCAAGTCGTAGAGGAGCACAAATCAGATTATCAAAACACAATGAAACGAAACCAACAACGAACGAACAGAAATGTTTAAAACTTTGAAGTGTAACGTACCTACCTTCTGTCAGCGTCATTTACGTTTCGTTTTACGTTTAGAGAATATTTTAACTGAAAAAATGAATTTTTTTTTGGCACTAGATTTTGTTTTTTTTTACTAAATCATTGATAAATAAGTATGTACCTACATATTTAGTTTTAACTACAATAGATTTACTTTGTTCTATTTTGTATTGTACTGCTATCAACCTAGCTCTATCTATCGACGTAAGTGTAAAACTATGGTCGAAGTTTATGTTTCTAACCACAAAGATGGCAGCCCTTTCTATGCAAATTTTCGTAGACTTATATGTATGGAAGTTTCACCGCCCTGACTGCGCTTCTAGAAATTGTATGAAAACAAGTAGTGGCGCCACAGTGGCGCCACTGTGGCGCCACTGCAGCGCTTCCTCGCGCGTCTAATTTGAAGGCGCCCTCAGCACAGAAAATAATACCATTTAGTACCTAAAGAAAGACTGTGGACTTAACCTTTGGAGAATTTCTTGCCACGCTGCCTTTTTCATTTGGTTGTTATTTTTGGTAACATCTTTGTTTTGAATTATATTATTATTTTCTTTAATCAGTCGTGTTAGCAGTAGCTATAAAAGGTGCAAGAGTTAATGTATTAGATTACAGTCAGACATAATAATGATTACAGTAAAAATAATTGACACGAAATTGTTGATAATATATGAAATATGTACATACTTTCTCTGATTCACTCCAGTTTGATGATCGGCTTCTCTTTATATTAATTTTACTCTCCATTATAATAAAATATCTACACTTTTAATAACACGCTCCTTCTGACGCAGTCGGGTAAAAAAAGTGCTCAGACAGCTGACACAATAACGGCAATATTTTTAAGTTTTGTCTTTGGCAGGAGCAATAAGCATACAGCCAGCATTCTACCAAAATGTTGCAATTGAAAAAAAAAAGTAACGCTTAACTAAGCAATAGTTAAATATCGTTTATGAATAAGAAAACTTTAAACATTGTTTAAGGCTTAATTAACTGATTAGTTAACGAATGCTTAAGATGTTGATTAGCAAATTTTTATGAATAACGCTGTTAATTTTTTTGCTCATTTTGAACACGGCGCCGGCGGCGGCGTTACAAAAATAAACCGCTGTATGTGGAAAGACCTCTTTTACTGCTTTTATTACTGCTAGTTCATTGTCGCATTTGTATATATTTATGTTTGATCCAATTTGTTGTTTTAGTATTAAAAACAACTTCTTGTATGTACTCTGTTTTTATTGGGTAAAAAAGCAAAATTTATATCTATGAAGTTCACCATATCATTATTCCGTGATACATCTACATGCAAACATACATTTGGTAATAATTTTAAGCCATCAAAAACAAATTTGTAAAAAAAAACAAGTCTCGCAACTCAGTTCTTCTAAAAAGTAAAAAGTTGTGAGATCCACATAATACCAAGTCAGTTAATTTATTCAGTCCCTACTTAAGGGACTTTCTGTCTTAAGTTATTACGTAATTATTCACAGAACAATGTCCAAGGATACCTAGCGTTTATCAGGATATGATTCTATCTTTGGAAGATAACGGACTAAAGGAGAACAGCCACTTTGTATGGAGTTTTGGTAATAAGTTCTTTGTACAGCTACAAAACTTTTGCCATTTTAAACCTTATTATAGTAGTATTAATTATTGTCTCTATTTGAGTTTGCTAGCTAGTAGAGTTATCAAGATAAGTATATTAAATTTTAAAAAAAAACTAATTAGTATTAGTATATTAAATTTTTAAAAAAAACTAATTTCATCAATAATGTTATTTCTGTTATTAACAATATTCTAAATCCTTTTTATTATTTATGTAGGACAACCTAAAGACATATTAAGTAAATTATAGGTATATAAAAGTACGGACACACATGCTCATTATAGAGCATGCTTAAAACTAGCTGCTCTGCAAGTGTTTACATTTGCCAGCAGTAGGCATGCTAGTTTTAAGAAGGCTCATAAATAAGCTTCAAAACAGGTTCACACAAGAGTGTACTTAGAGCACGCGCGCGCCCCCCTCTTCCATCCACCTAATTAATGAATTAGGGAAATAATAAATAAAACAACAATTGTTTTATTATTATTTTATTATTCCTCATTTTCCATATCTTCTCTTACAAGGATATTATCAAGGTACATAGGTGGTGCACTTACATTTTGGTGCCGTGCCCATCCTAAAAACCATACCACTGTTATTGTGTGGGCACAGCAACCAACAGTTATTTTACCAACAATACAGTTACAATAATACCCTTTTATTAAATTGATGGGATCATCCATGGTGTTAGTAGCTTGCGCTAATAAAATGTATACAAAGTATATTTTACCTAAATGATGTCTTGACTGTATCCTAGCTCTAATTAAAAGGTCATTTTCATCATAATAACTGACATTTGTGATGTTCCCAATCCTCTTAATTTTCTCACAAACATCAATATTATAGCTGCCATTTTGACGGATATACACCCAGTGCTGACAATGGAAAATCTTATAATAACATTAACATATTCAACTGAGGCAAATCTCCATTTATCGGCCTAAAAGCAGCTCATCTCCTATTAACATTATTATCTTCAACAAAATCCCGAAAAGATTGGGCACATCCATTCTCTGTCTAATTCTGTTCAGAATTACTGCTGCATCAGGTCTATCTGTTATTAATATGTGAAACGCATTAATCAATGCAGCAGCAATTCTGAAATCAGTCATCATCATTACATTTCGACAGGTACTATTAAAATATGTTTGTCGTAGCAGTTTGTAGTCTCTTTGCCATTTATTACCTCAATAACCCATCTACATATAGTTACACATCGAGATTTGTTGGCTCGTATTGTTGACAATTGTGTTTCACCTTCTTCTAATGATTCTGGCTTATGAGGTTCATAATTATGTCCTCTTAAATCGTCCATTGCATCCCTAAAGCCACGTTCCAAAATGAACACGTCACCGTCTCTTAAATACCTCCTAAGGAGTCTACTTTCCTCTGCAACCAAATCTTTCGTTATAACAGCATCTGATATTGTGGCAGAATAAGGACATCTAAGATGTGGCCATTTGGTGCTACAATCAAAAATGGTTTAACCAAGTTACGATATTTGTGAAAACTGTAAGTCTTCTTTTGGAAAAGATAATTTGAGCTTTTCTGTAAATAGACATATGTTGCATCTGCAATGACAATGACTTTATCATTATTTTCATTTCCAAACAAACCTTTGGGTATTAAAACGTTTTTAATTAATAGGTTTTCCCGATTTAAGCACTGTAACCCTAAGTGTTGAGGAACAAATTCTCTGGTTAAAACATGGCGAGCCCTTTTTTAAGTGACGAGCAATTGTAGCAATTGAATGTAATGACACTAGATACCTGTATGTATATAAAAGACATGATAACTTAAGAAAAATAACGTATCTTAAAAAATATGTTCTGCCTAAATATAATAATGTACATGGAAGTAGAAAATTAAGCTACTTGATACCAGCGTATCTAAATGAATTACCTAATGACCTTCAAAAATTGTACTCGGACACGGTCATTGCTAAGTACAAATCAAAATTTAAAAAATATTTCTTACAAAATAATCATCTTGTTTATCTATCATAGGATACTAGTAAAAACTAACCTACTCTTGTTTGCATGTAACATAAATTTTTTATAAGTATTAAGCAAAAAGTGGCTCTCCTACACAGATAAACCTTGTAAGGTTTCCGTGTTAGGATTATTGTATTGTATGTTGTTTTTTGTAAAATGTTTTGAACAATAAAAAAAAAACAAAAAAAAAAAGTTAAGTGCCCAGTCTCGCATTTGAGTGTCCAGTCTTCAATTTCATAAAATATATACAAACATTTTTTTTTGCATTACAAGAACTTCTTAATTAGGGACATTCGTTAATTATTTGAAGTATTGCTTCTGCAGAATGAGCCAACGAATAGTAGCACAAATGAGGGCTCCATGTTTCAATATTGTCGAAATCTAATTTAAATCCACACCGCAATTCACTAAGAAAATTCAACATATCTTCAATTTGTTCAGGATTAAATGTTGAGATAAATTCATTTCGTTCTACAATCCCTTCCCAATTACATTGTCTTACTTGTTAAGCACATATGCGTGCTGATTTAGGCACATACAATTTAAAATCTGACAACAATCTTAGCCTTATTGTTTTTGGCACTCGAAGCCTTTCCTCATTGTGAGAGTTGGGATATAAACAGTGTCGCGGGGTTGCAGCAGTACGTTTATAGAAAGGCAGTGTTACTACTTGAGGCACCGGTTGTACAAGTTCCACTTCCTGAGCCACCACCGCACCGGTTGTACAAACTCCACTTCCTGAGGCACCACCGGTTGTACAAGTTCCACTTCCTGAGGCACTGGTTGCCCAATCTCCACTTCCTCAGGCACTGGTTGCTCAACAACATTAACTTCAGTACTGCTTGAAGCACCGCTTTCAACCACCATTTCTAATTATCTAGCAGCATCAGCGTTAGCACTGCGTAATATATTTCTTTTTAGCGGCAACCCAGCATGCGTAACAGTAGTATAATATTGGGCATTCTAGATCACCTTTGTTCGTTCGGGCGACTCGCCCTCACTCACTGCAGGTGATCTAGAAGTGCCCAATATTATACTACTAAAAGCGTATTGCATTTTCCAATTAATGTGACAGCTGATTGATTAAGCCAATAATTTTATGTAAGTTTGTGTGACAGCTGATTGATTGAGCCAATAATTTTATGTAAGTTTGTGTGACAGCTGATTGATTGAGCCAATAATTTTATGTAAGTTTGTGGTCAATTAAAGAAAACATGATCAGCGAATAGTTTACTGCGTTCCGCTTGCCACCGCGCACCTCGTTGCGCCATGCGTGCCGGATGTAGCGATATGACATCTTACCGATATTCATACCTAAATGCAACCGTTCCTGATCGTCTATAATAACCTCTATAATACTATGTGACAACGTTTTAGCGAAGAATTACTTTATGTTTGTACTTAGAACAAGAATTATTTAAAAGCTATAAATTACATACCCTTTTAACTCCTCTCGAACACATATTTCATCACAGCAAAATCGAACACAATAATCATCGTTTTTACTCAATTATCATAACAAAAATGAACAGAATTTAGCGAGTGTGTAGTCATGTGGTATTATCAATATAATTAAATGGTTTAGTTGAAGTTGAATATATATGTGTTTTTAAATTTATTTATTATCAGCTTATGACCCGATTGGTTCATATTACACCACAAATCCATTGAAGCACTCGATTTGAAACCAGATTGGCTCTTGTAATACATTAATCTGTATCAAGTCTGTATGGTTGTTTGATTGACTCATATTACACCACAAATCCATTGAAGCATTCGATTTGAGACCAGATTGGTTCGTGTAATACCTTAATCTGTATCTAAATCTGTATGATCCTGCTTACGACCCGATTGGTTCGTACTACACCACAAATCCACTGAAACATTAGACTTGAGACCAGATTGGCTCCTGCAATACCATACCCTGTTTTGAAGACTACGATCCTGCTTATAACCCGATTGGCTCATATTACAACACAAATCCATTGAAGCATTCGATTTGAGACTGATTGGCTCGAGTAATACCTTAATCTGTCTACCTTAGTCTGTATGGTTCAGCTTATGACCTGATTGGCTCATATTACACCACAAATTCATTGAAGCATTCGGTTTGAGACTAGATTAGGTCGTGTAATACTTAAATATGTATCTAAGTCTGTATGGTTTAGCTTATGACCCGATTGGCTCATATTGCACCACAAATCCACTGAAACATTCGATTTGAGACCAGATTGGCTCATGTAATACCATAAACTGAACCTAAATTTGTATGATCCAGCTTACGACCCGATTGGTTCGTAATACACCACAAATCAACAGCATCAGTAGGTTTGACACCTGATAGGCTCATGCAATACCATAAACTGTTTCTAAGTCCGTTTGATTAGCTTATGACCCGATTGACTCATATCACACCACAAATCCACTGAAACATTCGATTTGAGACCAGATTGGTTCGTGCAATACCATAAACTGAACCTGAGTTTGTATGATCCAGCTTACGACCCGATTGGTTCGTACTACACCACAAATCAACAGCATCAGTAGGTTTGACACCTGATAGGCTCATGCAATACCATAAACTGTTTCTAAGTCCGTTTGACTAGCTTATGACCCGATTGACTCATATCACACCACAAATCCACTGAAACATTCGATTTGAGACCAGATTGGTTCGTGCAATACCATAAGCTGAACCTGAGTTTGTATGATCCAGCTTACGACCCGATTGGTTCGTACCACACCACAAATCAACTGCATCAATAGGTTTGAGACCAGATTGGTTCATGTAATACCATAAGCTGTTTCGAAGAAGTTCAATACCATTTATAACGAGGTTGACACATGTTACAACACAAATTAGCTGCTTCAGTAGGTTTGAGATCAGATTGACTCTACAAACTTAACCTAAGTTTGTAAAATCCAGCTTACGACCCGATTAGCTCGTACCACACCACAAATCAATTGCATCAGAAGGTTTGAGATCAGATTGGTTCATGTAATACTAAAAGCTGTTTCGAAAAAGTTCAACACCATTTATAACGAGGTTGACACGTGTTACAACACAAATTAGCTGCTTCAGTAGGTTTGAGATCAGATTGACTCGTGTAATACTATAAACTTTACCTAAGTTTGTAAGATCTAGCTTACGACCCGATTAGCTCGTACCACACCACAAATCAACAGCATCAGTAGGTTTGACACCTGATAGGCTCATGCAATACCATAAACTGTTTCTAAGTCCGTTTGATTAGCTTATGACCCGATTGACTCATATCACACCACAAATCCACTGAAACATTCGATTTGAGACCAGATTGGTTCGTGCAATACCATAAGCTGAACCTGAGTTTGTATGATCCAGCTTACGACCCGATTGGTTCGTACCACACCACAAATCAACTGCATCAATAGGTTTGAGACCAGATTGGTTCATGTAATACCATAAGCTGTTTCGAAGAAGTTCAATACCATTTATAACGAGGTTGACACATGTTACAACACAAATTAGCTGCTTCAGTAGGTTTGAGGTCAGATTGACTCTACAAACTTAACCTAAGTTTTTAAAATCCAGCTTACGACCCGATTAGCTCGTACCACACCACAAATCAATTGCATCAGAAGGTTTGAGATCAGATTGGTTCATGTAATACTAAAAGCTGTTTCGAAAAAGTTAACACCATTTATAACGAGGTTGACACGTGTTACACTACAAATTAGCTGCTTCAGTAGATTTGAGACCAGATTGGTTCATGTAATACCATAAACTGCATGTAACATAATATACTTAATGTGTCAATGCTTTGAACTGAAAATATATCTTTTACAATTTTTTTATATCACTTTACGTAGATAACTGTCATTAGCTTTACAAGTACAATATCTAGTAATAAAAAATATTTAATAAGCTGATGTTGTTCCTAATAATATAAATAAAAATAAAATAAAAATAACCTTTATAACTAGATTGATCCACACCACATCACCACCACATCACCACATCACAAAACTTAGTAGGTAAATAATGAAATCTGCTCATTAATGTATGATACTTAACTTAGAATAAATGACTACCGATCACTTGCATTACTTGAAACTATACTGAATTTTGCTTACACAATGACTGTGGTAATGTGAAATAAAGTAACGGACAAAAGCTGCTTACAGGAAAGACAAAAAATAGTTTTTTTTTTTAGGAATCTATTTCTTTTAGGACTGGTTTTTCAAGAGATGGCTATTATTTATCAATAGAATAGCAAAATTTTGTATAAAAAAAACAAATTTGGAATACTTTATTCTTAGAATTATCGCTATTGAAAAACCTTGTAATATTTATATAACTACAACCATATAAACATGCTTACAAGGTCATTTGTTCTTGTAATTTGTTCGCAACAAAATTTGCGTTAAAAATTATATAAACATTTATAAGTACTCATTACTTATGTCGGAATATCTCTATTGCTAGAGTATTACATTCTACTCCCGCCAGATCGTCGCTCGTACGAATCTGGGTTCAGGGTGCTTAGTGCGAGTTTTGTTTACTATCCGTATGTATTCGATTACGTTTACGAAAACGAGAATTTGTATGGCAAAATCTTAACTCTTCTCGTATGCCGCCAGGAGGCGCTGCTTCAACGCCATACTAATTTTCGTTTTCGTAAACGTAATCGAATGAATACGGATAGTAAACAAAACTCGCACTAGGCACTCTGAGTGTTTTTTTTGTTTGTGTGAGTGTTTCAATATTATGACTAGCGATGTGTTGTTTGTTATGCTCCGTTACTGTTTGGTAATAGTAAATTTTGTAGTCGAAGTCTACAGTGGCGGCATCTACGTCGAGCGTCTCATCAGTCGCAAAAAAGCGAAAAACTACCACACCCACACATTCAGACAAAATATCGAGGTAAGATTTATTATTCCTTTAATTACTTATTCCTTTATATATATATATATATAGGTATTGCATCGCATCGATTGTTATTTTTGTTATTACTTAGTTTTTCAGATAACATCATTTACCTATTGTTTTCTAAAGTTTACGCGAGTACTACACATTGAAATGAAACAACTTTTACGGATCTACTCGCGTTTATTTTACACATTACGTATTTAATGTTTATCCTGACGTTTCGAACCCTTTGCAGGGTCCGTGGTCACGTGTAAAATAAACGCGAGTAGATCCATAAAAGTTGTATAATTTCAATCATTTACCTAGTTAGATAACCAATGCTATTTTCTTTTTACAGAAGTTCTAAAAAGGCGAAGGGGCAAGAAGAGTACGACTTGTTTGGCATAGGAGAGGAGGCGTGCGCTTCAAACACCAACCGATCTGATCCTGATACCATCAAATCGGTGCTCCGGAGCCGCGTCGCAACAGGATCAGTCCAGCGCATCGTCACGGACAAAGAGGCACCGTACTTCGTGGAAGTCAAGGTCTATAATACCAGCGAGGTGAGAAAGATACCACCACAGAATCGGTGGCAAAAAGCTCTCGTCTCGCTGAAGGTGCAGCTCGACAAAGAAGAGACGCAGTGGCAGTATCTCCAAAAATTCATGCGCAGTGTGCATACCCTATTTGACAACGCTCAACCGGTATTTTATGCGGATAAATAGTTTATATTTCTTGTATTTCTTTTTCATTTTCTTGTATTTCTTTTTCATTTTTGTATTTCTTATTTTAATTTACTAGGTAGATAATAATAAATACTTTTATTTAATAATATTACTTTTACTTTTATGTTGTTAGTATAGAGTACTTCAGTAAACTCCTACACCATTATTTTACAGTTAGTATATCTACTACGCTAATAGGGTACTTCATACAAATAATTTAATAATATAGTAAAACTCTTTTTTCTATTTGTACATTAGTTCAGGAGTAAGTAATAAAAATGCCCTTTTGCTCGGGGGTAATATAAATGTAGACAGATTAAAATGGATAGGACATTTGCGTAGCAATGCACATAAAAATAATTATCTTACACAACTAAATGATGATGGCATAGAGGTTATAAAAACAGCGTTTCGCAGTTGCATTGCAAGCTATAGGATAGTAGCTAGAAATGATGAGGAGTTGAACTCTATAGATAGTTTTTTTAGTAATATGTCTCAATTAATAAAAAAGACTTTAGATAGATCTTTACAACAACATATTTCTATTAAAGTTAACTTTGAACTTTGTTGTTTGTTTACGTTATTTAAAAATGACACACAAGAAATTAAGTCTTTTGCCACCAAAAATTATACTCTACATTCTAACTATGACTTTGATACAATTATTTCTGTTATCATTAAAAAGCTAAAGACACGAGTTGAGGAATTTCAAGATCGTTACAGCGGATGGGCTTTTATAAGTACTTGCCATTTAGAATTAAATATTAATAAATATGATCCACTGTCTGCCTCAAGTTTCATAGAACTACCAAAATTTATTAAAAACAAAAAAGCATGTATAAATATTAAAAATAACGATAATCACTGTTTTTTATGGAGTGTGGTAGCGGCTTTATATCCTGCTAAAAGGTATCCTAATAGAGTAACGTCTTATCCTAACTTTACGGATGTTTTAAATATTAATGGTTTAAAATTCCCAATAAATTTCTCAGATATTAAAATCTTTGAACAAAATAATCCCAAAATATGTATTAATATCTATGGGTTGAAAAACTAGCAAAATAGTTGTAGGTCCGTTATACAAGTCTGAAAATTTTAAAAACAATGAAAAAAAACTAATTCATTTATTATTTTTTGAGCAAGGGAGTCTCATTTTTGTTTGATTAAAGATTTGTCTCGTCTTGTTAGAACGCAAATTACGAAACATCATGGAAAAATATTTTTGTGTGAAAATTGTTTACTATTTTTTAAATCTAGTGAAGAGCACATGAGTCACGTGTGCGGTGGTGTTAGAACTATTTTACCGCAAAAAGGTTCTAACATACAGTTTAAAAATTTTAATCGTAAACAAAGCGTACCTTTTGTTATATATGCAGATTTTGAAACATTCTTAGAGCCATATAAATTTGTTGATTCAGAAAGTACAATGACTTTACAGCACCATGTACCTGTGGCATTTGGTTACCATATTGTTTGTGAATTTGATCAAGGCTACAATCGCTATGTTAGTTACCGCGGACCAGCCTGCGTTGATAAGTTTATTGAGTGCTTGTATCGTGATATGATCGAAATACATAATGTTCTGAGTTCAACTGTTCCAATGTTATTCAACGAAAACGATGCTAAGGAATTTAAGATGGTTACTAATTGTTATATTTGTCAACAATTATTGTTGGGTGATAGAGTACGAGACCATTGTCATCTTACAGGTCGATATCGCGGTGCCGCACACAATTATTGTAATTTGCAGTTTAAACTTCCTAAGTTCGTTCCAAATTTTTTCCACAACTTATCTGGATATGATGCTCATTTGTTTATTAAAAAATTAGGTGAAGCTCCAGGAACTATACAAATAATTCCTCGAACGAAAGAAAAATATATATCTTTCACAAAATTTATCCCACTTTCCAATGGAGAATACATACAGCTTCGCTTTGTAGACTCTTTCAAGTTCTTAAGTACAAGTCTAGACAAACTAGCCAAAACAATATCCGAGGAACAATTTGTACATTTACGGTCTTACTATCCAAACGATATTCATTTTGATTTACTAACGCGAAAAGGTATTTATCCTTACGATTACATGACTGGTTGGCAGAAGTATAAAGAAAAGTCTTTGCCTTCCAAAGAAAATTTTTATAATTCACTCACTGACGAAGGAATTACTGACTCGGATTACGAACATGCTAAATTGATATGGAATATATTTAAAATAAGAAATTTGGGCGAGTATACTGATTTATACTTAAAAACAGATGTTCTCCTATTAACAGATATATTTGAAAATTTTCGTAAGGCTTGTTAAAGTCATTATCAGCTGGATGCAGCGTTCTATCTTACTGCTCCAAGCTTGTCATTCGACGCTATGCTTTTGAAGACAGGGGTAAAACTAGAACTACTTGATGATCTCGCCATGGTGCGCATGATCCAGAGCGGTATAAGAGGTGGCGTCTGCATGTGTGCAAAAAGATTTGCTAAAGCAAACCACAGGTATATTTCTGATTATGATCCTAAAAAGCCTGACTCCTACATCGTTTATATAGATTGTAACAACTTATATGGATTTAGTATGTGTCAACCATTACCTCAATCTAATTTTAGATTCTTAGATCAGTTTGAAATCAATGCTTTAGATATAACGTCAGTACGGGATGATGCTGAAAACGGATACATATTTGAAGTAGATTTAATCTACCCAAAGCAACAAATATGACTTACATCATAGTCATAATGATTTCCCGTTTTGTCCGGAGAAATGTATACCTCCAAATAGTGTCAATAAAAAACTAATACCTAACTTGTTTGATAAATACAATTACGTTATGCACTATGTACATTTAAAAAAGTGTTTAGAACATGGTTTAATATTAAGAAAAATCCATCGTGTTATAACATTTAAACAAAGTTGTTACCTAAAAGAATATATAGATCTCAATACTGAGCTCCGTCAAAAGACTAAATCCGCTTTCGAGCAAGATTTTTTTAAATTACTAAATAATAGTATTTTCGGTAAAACATTAGAAAATAACGAGAAAAGGGTAACTGTGAAACTTGTTAATTTTTGGACTGATAGAAATAATGTTACAAAAAAAGAAAATTCTGCAAGCAAATTGATTTCTAGACCAAATTTCCACAGTGCTTCAATTTTTACTGATAATCTCGTAGCCGTTCAGATGAAACCTGAAGAAATAGTTCTAGATAAACCAATTTACATTGGATTTACAGTCTTAGAGTTGTCTAAATGCCATATGTACGACTTTCATTATTCTAAGGTAAAGCCTGTATACGGAGATCGCGTTGAACTGTGTTATACTGACACTGACAGCTTCATTTACACTATTCAATGCAAAGACTTTTATCGAGATGTAAAAAATATGTTTTTAGATAACTTTGATACCAGTAACTATGATAAGAACCACATATATGATTTACCATTAATTAATAAAAAAGTTCCCGGATTATTCAAAGACGAAATGAGTGGAAAAATAATTACAGAATTTGTAGGTTTACGTTCTAAGCTGTATTGTATTAAAACAAAACATCACACAATCAAAAAAGCCAAAGGCATTAAAAAATGTGTTGTTAAAAAATTTCAAGTATCAGATTACAGGAATGTTTTGTTCAGCGGTGATATAGTACACAAAAAAAATGTTTTATTTAAGTCTATAAAACATGAAATATTTACACGCAGTGTGAATAAGGTTGCTCTGTCAAGCAATGATGATAAAAGAATCATACTAGATGACAAAACTTCCACTGTGGCATGGGGACATTCTTCTACGAGTATTTTATAAAAAAAAATTATATAATTAATACTCCTAAACTTTATTTTAACTGTAGCCTAATGGTGATAGGAGTCTTACTGTAAGACAAGTAAATTTAGTTTCGTATGTATAAGTAAGTAATAAGTAAAACGTTTATCAATAGAAACATAATGTTTTAATACAAATAATGTTGTGAGAATTATGGATTATAACTAAGTGTATCTACATAATTTTGATGACAAATTTTATGACGTACTAATTCTAAGTATTTTACTTTGTATTAACTGAATACGTTATGTTATAATACGTTATGCTATGTTAATAATTGTTAGTTCAAAATTATATTGGTTAAAAGTTTTATATAAATAATATATTTTTAAATAAATAAATACTTAGAATATATATCGAAGTTTTATTTAAATTATGTTTAGTGCTATAATTCTACAATGACTGTAAAAATTTGGCCTCCCATCCAGTGCCCCAGCATTGTGAAAGTTGCTTAACTAGCATGATCGCAGACTAAACGCGCTAGTCGCTGCGTCATCGAGCTCCTCCATTTGGTTGCATCCGTTGTAAAAATATTAAATTTAAAAAAGAATGTTACCTCTTATGTATCTGTATTACAAGTGCATAAGGTCTTTTTTAGCTGCCTGATAAAAAGCAATGTCGTAATACGATTTAGTAGGTTAGTAGAAAGAAATGCTTATAAGCGAGTTATTAGTAACAAATTTATAAAGTAAAATTTGTCATTCTAAATACAATAACGTGTCAGGGCAGTCATATTATCAGATATAATTACTTTTAGTACATAATAAGACAATATTGAGAGGTACGTATCCAGTCGTTATGTATATTATGTTTTTTAAATATTTTTTAATACATAATTATATTTCTAATGTGAACTCTATATTTGTTACAGAATGGATTACTTTAAAGAAGGCAAAACAATCAACCAGGACGATGATGACACAACTTTCTTCCAAGCCCGCACAAGATCCATTAGAAGGCTTTGAGGAAATGTATCCGAACATAGGACTGCAGACGGTTGGGAGTTCTTCAACGAAAAAAGTCCCGAAAGTAGCTGCTAAGAGAAAATCCAAGTACAATAAATCGTTTATTGTTAGCAAGGAGCCACGAAAAGGTGCGCGGTTAGTGAAAATCCTAGTGCTAGAGTCAAATGACAGTGGATATAGCGAACTGTTGAGCGCTCAATATGTAGTGAAGGACGCATTCGATGACGTAATGGAAGAGGCCGAAAACCTTATAAAAAAAATATCGAAGAAAATTATTTCGGACTTTTAGTGAAAGTGATTTATAGATTAAGTACCTATATAATTAAGTTGTGATTGTTTAAGTGTTTACGTGATTGTGTTTATTAAATAAAACAAATGCAATAAAATTGAGTTATTTATTTATATACAAGATCATAAGCTTAATATATCAAACATCGAAATAACTTAAAATATTATTATTACTTTAATTAAACAAGTTATGGAGTTACATTATTATCAAAACACCATTTTTTAATACATAGAACATTTTTTAAAGCACAGTACTTCACATGAGTAAAACAGTTGTATGAAATTAAATCTTTACAAAAAAGACTATGTAGAGTATTCAAATTAGGGATATTTAAATAACTTATGTCTATAACATTAGTATGACTGCATAGATCTTGCACCCACTTTACTTTTTCTTGACCTTTTACAATAATTTTTTTGTCTTTCAATTAAGGTTTAATAACTCTACTAAATTCTCGATAATCAATGAATCCTTCTCTCCAAGTAATACCACGATTTCTTTCCAACCACCGAACTTGCTTTTTTTCCTCATCTGATAGAGTTTTAAAAGTATAAGGCGGTTTAATTAAGAATGTTTGTGTATGATCTTTAGTTGCTATTGCCAACTCTTTAATAATAAATTTATTTTTTAAATCTTTAAATCCTTGCAAATCTACGATTATAGTATTATTATCATTCATGATATCTTTTTTACAATATTGCTTAAAGGTTTGTATTCAAATATACAATCGTTCAGTATCAGACAATAAGCGGCGGTCTGATCAGGAATCTCTTGGTCGGCTTCGATTTCAACTCGTACGTCGATTGATCCTTTTAGCGTTTCGTGTTGACGAGAACAGTCAATAACAAATAAAGGAGCAATATCTTTAAATTCTTTTAGGCTCATTAACGGCTCTGGTCGACGTCTGTGGTAAGACTGTTGGAATCTTGCATACTGTTCATATATTAATGAAAACTTATTGTCTGCGAAATTTATATTCAGTCCTTCATAAGGGTAATATGTTGAATTCAAAAAGACTCTTACGTCACGTATGCTACAATGATCGAACTCTGCCATAGACATTATCGCATTGTGTTTACGGTTGGTTTGTAAAGCAATAACTACGAATCTTGGTTTCTCTATTTGCGATGAAGTTTTAATGGACCAAGTGTGTTTACGTGTTTTGGGAAGTAATGGATATTCGTACAAGTCCCAATTACGAAATGCTACTGTTATTGGACGATCTTTTTCTAAATGCTTTAATAAATTGATTCTCTCGCGATCTGATACTTTAATGTGAGGGACTCGCCAAACAATTTTACTTATTATTATATCCCCCACAACTTCACCTGTATTTAATTTTAAGGCATTAAGATTTGTATTGCTTCTCAATAGTACAAGCTCATGTTTACAATTTATTATATTTTTTTTTTTAATCTTCTGCAAAACCTAGTATTTTATTCAATGGTATAGAGGCGGAAAACACTCCGTTGTTGACAGTGGTCTCTGTCGTAGACCATCCCCAAACTTTTGCGCATTTGGACTCATTTTCATTTAACGAAAGATAAGACTTCATTGTAGTTGTAATTCCAACATTTTTAACTTTGTCTATTTCTACCCCGTTAAGTTCATATCGAATGTCTTGAAAAAGAAATAACGCAGGGTTATTTATAAAATGCACACTCGACACTGTTTCTTTTTCTTTAGTAGTGTTGTTATACTTGTAAACAACCGCTCTGCCCTCAATATACAAATTGCTGAGTGCGGGCAGCACGTACAAATCTGGTTAAAACTTGTCACGTACGGTTTATACGAATGATATTCAAAACTTTCAATACTGTTATCGTATGACGCTGGTTGAGATATATTCTAAATATTCATTTTAACAAGCCAATTAGTTTAAGAAATTCCTTATTGCTTTTAGTTAGCTTTTTTTTTATCTGAGGCGGTGTTCCTTTATTAGATGATCTTTTAGAACTGACTAAAATATTAGATGAAGGCGGGTTTTTATTAAAATTTAACATGTTTTTCTAAAATGTAAATACAACTGTACTTCTTCACCACGCAAATTGATTGGCTTATTTTCAGCGTCTAACAATCTTATATTAATAGCACTTATTGAACTTTGGTTTACTGGAAAATAAATAATGTTTTTAGGTATCTCAATTATTGGTTTGACATGCGCACGGTGGCGCCACACGGTCAACATTGTCTCTGTGTTTAAAAATTATTTAAAATTGCAAAAGTGCTTATCTTGAAGAAAAGTTTATATTTACCGGTGTAGTGCAAGATAAATAAGCGGCAGTATCATTATTTCTTTCAACAAAGACGCCAAAACTCCAGTAATTAGGAATGAAAGAACAGTGACAAATAAAGTGACAAAATAACAACAAATTGATTTATGCAGGACAATTAAAACATTTAAAATAATATAAAAAGTTACATTGTGAACAGTGAAGCAGTGAAAAGTGGTATTTGATAAACATTCATCAATCTTTTAAGAAGTTTTTTCGTGCATTACCCTCGTTAAATCACAAACGCTAAACGGTCTACGCATTGATCATTCGTATAAAGACTTGGACTTTGAACTCACATACCACGTCTCGCTTCTGTCTAAGTTAGCAGTAATACCAATTCGCAAATTTCGTCGCTGTGACTAATGCTCGTGTGGCCGTGTTGGTTAAACGTTGGAATTGGAGCTTTAGAGCCGCCGGGTCGGGATATCGGAACCTGACTATACATGATGAAGTTATTTTTTATTTTTATTTGAATTTTATGTTTTATTTCTTTTCTTTATTTTTATTCTTTTGTTTGATCTTCGATCTTCCAACACTCTTTATAAATAAATTCGGAGAATAATAAAAATTAATAAGGATATATGATACAATAAAGGTTACGAATAAATGACTCCGAAAACTATCAAGTCTATCAATAGCCGGAAGATGTCAACACAAGATAGATGTCACAAATGTAAAAACTTATTTGAAATAAAGAGATTAATATTATGCACCAAATGTATGAAAAAATTCGACTTTGACTGTGCAGGTTTATCAGAAAAGTTATATAATATTATGAAGCCAGAATCCAAGAATAAATGGAAATGTAATGCGTGCTCAAAATCTATGACACCGAATGCTGGTTGTTCTAACATAACTATGAGGAGGAAGCAAACTTCTCCAAAAACAACACCTGAAATTTACCACTCACAGTCTACACTAACAGGCTTTGAATCTCAAATACAAGACTCTCATGTACTTTCTGACAATTGTATATTATCTGATGATGAGTCTCAAGTGTCGCCTAGCAAATTATCTAAAAGCATGGACTACACAATATCAGACTTGATATCAGTTTCGGAAATGAAGGAATCACTTAGGTTATTGACTACAGAATTAAGTGTGACTCAAAATGAGCTAGAAAATACTATTCTGGAAAATAATGATCTTAAGAGACAATTAAATGATGTTCTTAATAAAAATAAAACATTGAAATTACTATGTCGGTCACCGTTTCCTGAGACCCCATTAAAATCCTGTAATAAAAAGAAAAAAGGAAGCCACTCACAATTAGATAACACGGTGTCCACACCTAAAAAAATTGGCACACTCTGACTCATCTAATGCTAAAATAGATAAAATAAATTATTTGTCGCCCTTACACATGAGAATATTAGAATTGGAGGAAAAATTAAAGATATCAGAAGGCGAAATTTTATACCTAACAAAACAAATAAGTATCTTAGGCCAAGACCAAAATAATGAACTTAAGGATTTTGAAAGTAAGAAAAATATTGAAAGAAAGGTAAAAATTCCATGTTCCAAGATTTTAATATTGGGTACACAACAATGCGTCGACCTATCATCGTTACTATCACATTCAAGATATAATAGTAAATACGAGAAATATGCAGTAGAAGGAGTAATGAGACCGTATGCATTATGTACAGAAGTATTGAAAAATCATGAAAAAATTAGTTTAAAGGACACTGACAAACTTATAATATGTGTAGGAGAAAATGATTACGATATAAAAATACTTTCCACACAATTGCATAAACTCCTTAATGAGTTTAAACATATTGATGTCATGTTGCTTAAGGTTTTTAAAAGTAAATATATAAACGTAAATAATCTTAAATAATTTTAAATATTGAATAATATTGTATTTGCATGCTGTATACTAAAAGCAAAACATGAGCCCTTTAAAGTGTACTAAGACCATATTACCATGTTTTTAGCAAATAAAGTTTTATTATTATTATTATATTATTATTATTATTATTCTATAACCAGGCGGTAACGTTTGGTACAAATTCGTAAATTATATGACTTGCTTTCCCGTTCACGAATGAACCGCTGATTACATCGCATTCAATGCGCACGATAGTTGTTGATAAAATGCTGACAGGATACCGTGACTCAGTACTTATATTAGCCTTTACTATTTCCAAACCAAATCCCAAAATTTTGCTAAGGGAATCATTCTTATCGAAGTGAACATCTTCAGAACAGTAAATTTTAGTTTTTAATGTATTGTTATTGTAAGTTTATTTTAACACTGCATTCTTAATGTTACTTTTTAGAAAATCACAAATGTCTTGAAGTTCATATGATCCTTCAGGTATTTCAATAACTTTATCTTTGCTATAATAAAATTTATTGTTTTTTTCATCAATATTAGGAATAGAGTTAAAAGTAGAAAAATACAAGAGTCCACACTCATATTCTCCTTGTAATTGTAAAGTAGGGGAGTAGTTTGTTATCAAAGATTCTCCTCTGCTAGTTATTGACACAGTGAAAGACATTTTTTTACTGATAATATTTTTTATTACATTCTTTATATACATGTTTTTTTCCAATAGTCTCTTAAAAATTTTAGACAAAGGTGACCGCAGTTTATAGTACCAAACATTTGATACTGTTCATAAATATAGTTTATAGACATGTATCTTAAATAATTTATCAATTCTAATGGTGGCTTTAAATTACCAAAGCTATCAAAATATTCACAGTAGTCATTTTGCTTGACATAGGCTACCCAGTGAGTGCCTGGATTATCAGAACTATCGAGATTTAGTATTGCACACTCAATTTTTCTTGGTTTCGAAGGTAGTGTATCTCTCATAAAAACTCCTCGAAAGTACGGAATGTCAGTAGCGTGCTCCAAAATATCAAAATTTGTGAGAAGGCGTCTGGGTAGCCGATCAATTAGTTTTTTGAAGGGTTAAGGTATAAACCAGCTCCTTTTTTATGAGGCTTAATATACAACCCTTTTCCAATAGCGACCGCTTCCATCATCTTATTATGTCGTTCAGATTCTTGAAAGTTTTTCTGTGCAATTTTAGAATCATTGACTGCTTTTGCTATACCTGCAGCACCCCCAGCAAGCGAACCCAGAGCTGACAATCCAGCAAAAATTGGGATAAGAGGTAAGAAACCTCCGCTTTTGGGTATAGGAATACACCGAGGTAATCGTATTCCCTTTCTATTGATAAACAATTTTTTTGCCGCTGCGTATGCATATTTTATAGCAGAGCGATTGTCTTTACACTTTAGTTTTTTTATTTGTGATTGTATTTTTTTACAATTGACGTAAATGGTCTGACTCCCGCACCGGCTTTAAGTTTTGCTTTCATTGCATTTTTTGCAATCCATGATGCGACTTTTTCTCCCTTTCCAGCATCCTTTGATTTTAATCTTGTTTTAGCCATATTCAAAAGTTCCAAATCAGCTTTACGTCTTACGTTCAAATCACTGTTATTGTAAGCAATATCGTGATACATGCAAGATTCATCCAATTTATTTATACCTCGATCACCTCTCAATAACCTTTTCTGGAGTTTTGTTCCGGGGCCACAAAATTGATAACCAGGGATATGTAACTCGAATGGTAAACTATCAATTAAGTTGTTAATAATACCACTTCCCTGCTTCATCGATATGGTTAAAGTGACAACATCTAATTAAAACGCTTAATTTATATTACAAAACTAATGCATTTTTATCCACCCAACTGTTTTCTTCGTCACCGAGACCTAACCATTTTACAAAAAGTTTATTACCTTTTCTTTTTATAACTTTTTCAATGAGATACAGATCAGGATATTTTGTTCTTTGTAATTCATACTCGTAGAAAGACCCTAGAATTGTCTGTTTGTGTTTATCTTTTATATGATAAGTTGGTGGATTGGTATGGTTTACCTTAACTACAACAAATATTTCAGTTGACCAGTTAGGGGTGTAGCCTTTGTAAAAATCACCTTTAAATTTGCTAATACGAACATGATCACCAAGACGAAACTTATATCTGTATACAGCCTTAAGTTTTTGTGTTTTAATGATGTTGTTTCTCACTAACATCTGGTTTGAGTTATTAACATCGTTAGGTCTAAATTTAGTTATCCGATGTACGGTATTATTATAGCACTGTACTACCGAGTTCAAATTTTTCGCTAACCATTCGTATCGTCCACACAAACTAAAAAGTTTGTACAGGCGACATTTTAAAGTTCTGATTACACGCTCCACAATAGATGCCTTTTTTACTGAATAGGTTGAATAATGATTTATTTTATACTTTTTCATTAGTCTCTTAAAGGATTCGTTGTAAAATTCTTTGCCAAAATCTGTTTGTAAATTTTTAGGCAGTCGAGAAGACTGTGTTAGACTGTGTGAGACATTGCATAGCATTGGTAACGCAGATTTTTTCTTTTGATTTTAATGGCTTTACCCATACATTTTTAGATAAATCATCAATTAAAACTAATATGTACTTATAACCTTTATTAGAAGAAGCATATTTCTGTACATCTATAAGATATGCTTGCCATAAATCATCTAATCCTTTTATAATTGTACACCGTCTAGGAAAATTTCTTCTAGCTGATCTATGGAGCTCATCAACTATATTTTGTTTACTCATTTTTTGTTGACTTTTGTTTGAGCAAGAAGTCTATTTCAGTTTTTGTATAATACAAAGAACTCATAGTATTGGAAATCGCTTTTTCTAAATTTTTAATGAAAACTTTAACGTCAATCGGAACTTTTTTTATTTCCCTTTTTAAATCTTCAATTTCTTTATCTAAGTAGGCTTTATTTACAGCTTCGTTGTCTTCTTGTGGAGGCAGCAATCCTTTTAATCTTGATGATTGCAAATCGTAATCCCCAGTCTCCGATTTTACTAATGCGTCGTGAAGAGTATCAATAAATTCAGAATATCGTAAACGCTTATGAACGTGATGTCCAAATTTATCTATATTCATTGTAGTCTTGATAGGTTGTTTACTGTTATTATACTGCTTAATTTTCCCGCTGCATGCCTTTTATATTTCACGTTTCTAATACCGGCTTCAGACAGCTCCTCGATGATTGCTATTATCTCATTGTCAACGCCGGTGTTGCCTGCTTCGCGAGATGCAAGTAGTAATTTCAATCGTTCCACCAACTCATTCGGATCATCCCAGTAAACAAAATCCATGTCCTTTTTAACTTTTTTAAAAAGATTAATCCCTTCTCCCTGCGGAAGGCTTTCAGTACTAGTGGTTATATTTCTAGAGAATTTAAATAAAGGCTTAACAACGTTCATGTATTTAAAGCCTTTATTGCTGTTTATGGGTTTATTCGGATCAAAATTACGTCTATGTGCTTTGGTATCAACTAGAATAGTTTTATAATTTTGCAAATCTTCATCTGTGACAATATCTAAATTTGGTATCTTTTTAAATAATAATTCTGTTATACCATCAGATTTTTTCAAAGTACGATTCCCAATTTTTAAAATATGATCCTGATCATAAACACGCGTTTTACCGAGCATCAACTTTCCGCGTTCACTTCTAATTCCAAAAGGCACATCTTTAAACACATCTGATGATTGTGACCACGATAAAGATTGACTTTTCATACTTGGTGATGATTGGAAAGATTTAAACGAGGTTTCACTAGTATTAGGATCATCTAAAGGTGAAATAGTAAGTGTTTTATAAGATTTTTTATAAAACACATTATCTAAGTTTTCTTCTTCACTATAAGGTTCTTCCAAGTTTTTATTGGAGGAATATGATGCCACACTATCACTATACTTTATTTTCTTTGTTAAAGGAGCTTGAACGGATTCTTCTTGTTCAATTTTTTCATCAGTTTTGTTTGCTAATTAATTTAGAGGGTCAACAATTGGTTTAAAAATTGCTTCCAAAGCCATATTTTTTGAATTTTTCAGATCTTTTATCATTTTAACTTTCTTTTTCACCGCAACTGCAGATTTTAAAATTTGTTCTTTCAGATTTCTTTCTTCCATTTATGAGCCTACACCGATCCAAAGCACAAGTGAAAATGAGTTAGATGTAATGATACGCACACTTATCAATGTTCGTCTAGAATTATGAAAGTATCAAACTTCATTCTGTAGCATCCTTTATTTCGTTCACAATCCTTGTTGATAACAACGTAATTAAAGGGTTGAGCACATTTCACGGAACTGAGACCATGACATATCAGACCCTACATGCTCGTCGTAAATATGTTTTAGATTAATGTCATCTTGCTTAAATATTATGATAAGGTTTGAGTTATCTCTCACAAGCTGTTTTGGAATTTTCGTATAAGTTTGGTTAATGTAAAAACAGTCAACATTTTTATGACGACCCATAGCGAAATAGTCCCGAATGTTGTTTTGATTTTCACAAGCTACATCATCAAAAACAATAATCGAGTTTGGTAAAGCTTCGTGAGGACTTAAAATTTCGCTATTATGATTATATTTGTTATACGATATGTCTGGTACCATTTTCAAAGTTTCTTCTAGAAATAAATATTTTGTTTGGTATAAAGATTTTGAGTAAATGTATAGATTACGAAAACGGGGACCATCTTTATGAAGCAATAAACTTATAACTATGTTGGTCTTTCCACAATTTGATGGTCCACAAACAATACTGCGTATCGTGTTGGGCAACAAGTTTCCATGCCGCTTTATCTCTTTTAATGATTCAGGACAAATACATTCTAATTTAAGTGATTCTTTTTGCTTGACAAACCTCATAGCGACTGTAAAACTTGACCGCGCTGTATCATAGGTTACCTAAAAATGATGATCACACTGTCGCGTAGACGGTATAAAAGTTTAAAAGTAATGTGTCATAAGCATATCTACGATTCGCTATGGCTCAGATGCATTCACGGTTGCGCTGTTGTTCCACCACGCTTTCAATAATATTTAGTAGTATAATATTGGGCACTTGGGCACACCTTTGTTCGTTCGGGCGGCTCGCCCTCACTCACTGCAGGTGATCTAGAATGCCCAATATTATACTACTCGTAACAAACTCGAGCTTATGCTGGGAGCTAAAATAAAATATTATATTTATTAAACAATAGTGTAATAGGTTGGGAAAAAAGTTTCTTTGCAATTTTTAAGAAAATTCAATTTTTTTTTACATTTAACTAAAGTATTTAGGTGCCATTTGGTTCGATAACTTTTTGCCATCTTGTAGGTAGGGACATGATCCTATTGCTATAGAAATTTTGGGGCTTCTGATCAAAATACGCGACAAGTGATTTTGGCAGTCCTCTCGTGATGTTAACCTGACACTGCCTAAAGAATTCTGAAGAGACCGAAACAGGTGAAAATCTGATGGTGCAAGGTCAGGACTATACGGCGGATGCATTAACACCTCCCAAACAAACTCTCTTGATTTTTGCTGAGTGGCTAAAGATGTGTGAGGTCTAGCGTTATCATGATGAAAACCACACCCCTTCTGTTAATTATTCCGGCCGCTTTCTCTCAACTTCTTGCTTTTATCTCATCATTTGTTCGGAATCGATGGTTTTCATCACCAGTTATCAGCTTTTTCAAAAATGGTTCGGTTTCATTACGTCGTAATAAAGAACCACAAATGAGTACACGGTTCATTAGGTTTCTTTCAGTGAGCTCGTGAGGTACCCAAATATCGACCTTTTTTGTGTACCCATTATTTTTTTCAAATGCGCCAAAACTGTTTTGTGGCCGATATGCCGATCTTGCTCCACTTTTTGAAAAATGGCATCCATTTTATTCGTAATAGGGCGACCAGAGCGACGTGCATCTTTGACATCAAAATTTCCGGATTAAAAACGCTTAAACAAAATTTGTGCTACTCTCACAGACACTGCACTAGGTCCATAAACATCGCAAATTTTTTTGCGGCTTGCGTTGCATTTTTACCTTTTTTGTAGTAAAATTTTAAAATGTATTGAATTTCTCCATTAGTTTCACTCTACTTGACACTAAGAAAACCAAATGAAAATCACACATTTTCCTATTTTGAATTTGGAATTATCTTCTTTAAAATTTAAACTTTTAATGATACCAAAACCAGCCAGATACAAATAGTATAAGCCAAAGAGATTTTATTATATATACTATATGCGAAAAGACTTTTTCCACAACCATGTACTCAACAAAGCAAAGAGAGTTGGGAAAATATAAAAAAAAACAAGACAGATAGGCAGGTTCGCTGTGGACGCTTGGACAGGTTCTAACTGTGTGTTATCTGAGGGGCATAGCATGTTAACAATGGGCAATAGAATATTATTATTAGTTATATTGTATACTTTACCTGTCGTGGAGAAATTCTTCGCTCAATTAATAATCTCTCTGGAGTATTTAATCGAAGAGCATTACTCCTAACTCTTAATATGGATCGACCACACCATGCGCAGACACATGTTGGTGATCCAATTGTTGCTGAGGGGACTCTGTATCACCCAGACTTCTTTGAACAGCATTCATGCATTGATTGCAGATGAAGCCTTCATAGGAGAACTGAAAATATTTCACAAACATAAAATAAAATAAATGTATGTGGGACCTATGTAATATAACTATATTGATTCAATGGATATGGATTGATTGGATAGATTCAATGGATATTATAAAAACATTTAAATCACTGAAAATGAAAAACACAAGTGATTTGTGGGGCATCTCTATAAAAGTAATTAAGAATATTATATATTCTGTTGCACCATATCTTGCTGAAATTTTTAATAACTGTGAATAAAGGTATCTTTCCCGATCTTATGAAGTTTAGTAAGGTTATACCTTTGTTCAAATCGGGAAACAAAGAAGACTCCAGTAACTATCGACCCATTTCAATACTACCAACTCTAAGAAAATTTATGAAAAAGTTATATTGGAACAGTTGATGTCGTATTTTAACATAAACAACCTTTTACATAATAAACAATATGGATTTACAAAGGGTCGTTCTACTACTGATGCAGGTGTTGCTCTAATAAAACATATATTTGATGCCTGGGAGAAGTCTCAAAACGCCCTTGGAGTGTTTTGCGACTTGTCCAAGGCTTTCGATTGCGTTGAGCACAATACTCTGGTGATGAAGCTAAATTACTACGGTCTCAAAGATTTCGCACTAAATTTAATTCAGTCGTATCTTAGCTCTAGAACACAAACTGTCGATATTAATGGAACTAAATCATCTGGTTCTCATTTAAAAATGGGAGTTCCACAAGGGTCCATTCTTGGTCCTTTTCTGTTTTTGATTTATATTAATGACTTGCCATTCTTTGTAGATAACTTCTGTGAAAGTAGTATTATTTGCAGATGATACTTCACTCATTTTTAATGTAACTAGGTGTAAGAGTAATTACGACGATGTAAACAAAGCTCTCTCAGATGTACTCAGCTGGTTTACTATTAATAATTTGCAGCTTAACGCTAAAAAAACAAAATGTATTAATTTTAAATTACCAAATGTCAAAAATGAACCAACCGATATAAGAATAAACGGTGATCGATTAGATTTGGTGGACTCAACAGTTTTCTTAGGTTTATACCTATATCAAGGTTTATACCTGTTTCAAGGGTTATCCCTTGACTCAAAACTTCAATGAAATCCTCATATTTCGAAATTGGCCGGCAAACTTAGTTCTGCTGCTCTTATGCCATTAGAAAAATAAGGCAGTTAACAGACGTTGAAACTGCTAGAACAGTTTACTTTAGTTATTTTCATAGTGTCATGTCGTATGGCCTCTTACTGTGGGGAACAGCGGCTGATATTGAAACTATATTCACAGAAAGGAGCAGTAAGAACAATCTATAGACTAGGTTCACGAACTTCTTTAAGAAATCTTTTTAAAGAAATTGGTGTCTTGACAGTGGCGTGTCAATTTATTTATAATTGTATAGTTCTTGTACTACGTTGTAATATCAATTCATTTACTAAACACAGTGATGTACACAATTTTAATACTAGAAATAAGTCAAAACTTGCAATGCCACTGTTCAGGTTACAGAAGGTGCTTGGTTCTTTCTTGGGGCAAGGTATACACTATTACAATAAAATACCAAATACTGTACTAGATTTACCTTTAGATAAGTTTAAAAGACATGTAAAGTCTTCTTTACTTAAAAAAGGTTATTATACAGTCAAAGAATATTTAGATGATAAAACAACCTAGCTATAATAAAAAACATTTACATTATACTACTTATAAACAGTGTCCTGCAGATAACAAAATAGCGTTGCATTGAACATTACAATTAGTTTTATTTTTATTATTATTAACTATAGTTTTAACTTTGTTTTTTTTTTCTTATACAGATTTTGACTTTTACTAGTACTGTATGATATTGTAAAAAATTAAACTGGTAAATTATGTTTTTGCAGACTTAAATATTTTATTTAGTTATTTTTTATTTTTTGTGTTTTTTTACATGTTGTGATTGTCCTTTACATTTTGTGTTTTTATTTGTGATGGAAAGTGTTCTTTTATGATAGGGCATTTTCCAATATTTATGACGCTGCAGGGGAGAAAAGAGCTGGACACTTGCTGAGTTTCTTGCCGGTTCTTCTCAGTACAAGATCTCCCGCCCAGAGCAGATAGACTTAAGAACCGATGGCATAAAATGAAGTTCATAAGAGCTATTTGTAGCCTAAACTGAATAAATGATTTTGAATTTTGAATTTTTTGAATTTTTTGATAACTAAATACCTGACGCTGCGGTTGCCACAGCTGTGATCTCTCAATGATTTCAGGTCCGATCTGTGCTAACATGTAGCGTCGTTCTCGGTGTGATGATAAGCCACAGTTTTAACAAGAAGTTCTTTTAATGTCTATGAATTTGATAGACATCATTAAACTCATAATCATTACTTATGTATATAACCTCATAATTTATTAGTAGATAGTTACCGTAAACTGTAAAGTCGTAGTGAATAATCAAAGTCCGTAGACGCGTTTATTTTACACATTACTTATTTAATGTTTATCCTGACGTTTCGAACCCTTTGCAGGGTTCGTGGTCACACAGAGACTGAGGTGTTGGTCATCTCATAATTAGTTGGTAGCTTGTATACCCTCCTTTAAATTTAATCAGGTGCGTTCCGTTTTACGCAGAAAGAGCTTACAGTATCTTTTGGTCTGGCAGTATGGTGTCGGGGCTGGGATTTAATATTTTGTATGATGGGATCCCAGGCTGGTGGTAGATTCCAACCATCTTCTCTATTAAAATTAGGATGTTTTTTAATTTCAATAGCCTCGCGTATCATCCTAGGGATGAATCGTTGTTCTTTAACGAGTATTTGTGGTTTATCAAATCTGATGTAATGGTTGGGCCCCTCTAGGGAATGTTCGCATACTGCAGACTTATTTTCGCGCCTATGCTTGACGTCGGCTATATGTTCTTTAACACGGGTTCCTATACTTCTCTTTGTTTGCCCGATGTAAGAGAGCCCACAGTCGCAGTCCAGTTTGTACACGCCTGCATCTTGAAGGGGTATGTTGCACTTGACAGGTCGTAAAAATTGGTTGATCTTCTTCGGCGGCTTGAAGTAAGTGTTGATTAAAGCTCGCTTTAAGATATGTCCAATCTTGTCAGTGACACCTTTCATATATGGAAGTACAGCAGGTTGGCGCTCGACTGTGGTTGGTTTATTGCGTTTTCTGTGACAAAGCCGTGGTACTTTCAGTTTATTATCCTGTAGTACGTGCTTGACATGCTGAAGCTCAGCAGCCAGGTGTTGGGTGTCACAGATGCCGCGTGCTCTCTGAAACAAAGATTTCCCTACAGTAGCCAACTGTCTAGGATGGTGGTGAGAATCACCATTGAAATATCTCTTACATCGGGCAAACAAAGAGAAGTATAGGAACCCGTGTTAAAGAACATATAGCCGACGTCAAGCATAGGCGCGAAAATAAGTCTGCAGTATGCGAACATTCCCTAGAGGGGCCCAACCATTACATCAGATTTGATAAACCACAAATACTCGTTAAAGAACAACGATTCATCCCTAGGATGATACGCGAGGCTATTGAAATTAAAAAACATCCTAATTTTAATAGAGAAGATGGTTGGAATCTACCACCAGCCTGGGATCCCATCATACAAAATATTAAATCCCAGCCCCGACACCATACTGCCAGACCAAAAGATACTGTAAGCTCTTTCTGCGTAAAACGGAACGCACCAGATTAAATTTAAATGAGGGTATACAAGCTACCAACTAATTATGAGATGACCAACACCTCAGTCTCCCTGTGACCACGAACCCTGCAAAGGGTTCGAAACGTCAGGATAAACATTAAATAAGTAATGTGTAAAATAAACGCGAGTAGATCCGTAAAAGTTGTTTCATTTCAATGTGTAGTGTTCGCGTAAACTTTAGAAAACAATATGTGATCCAATACGGACTGGAAATAGCCAACAAAGTGCGTCGGTTGGAAGATCTGAAAACTAAGCGCGCAAGAAAAGTTACATCTTTAAATTTCTTGAAGAGATGTCGCGACCATGGTCTCATCCCAGCGTGTGTCAAGATATCGCCCAAGAGAGATATACGCGGGAGCGCCAAGATCTTACAACAGGCCAGCCAAAAATTGCTTCGTCACCTCATCTACCAACATCGTTCTGAGCTAAGTACAATTAATAATAAGATCGAGAGTTTGTCCAGTGTGCTAAAGTCACAATTGTCCGTATCAGATTTTAATAATTGCATTAATACACTTAATAAACGCGAAACATCTAAATATAATGAATGCAAACATAGACAAATTGATAAATTCCAAACGTTAGTATCGAATTTAAATAAAAAGTTTGTGAAATGGAACACGACTAACAGTAGACTATCAACCATAGACAGCATAAAGTATAATAATACTACGGAAATAGAGAGACCTCTTGCGGAATTTTTTTACCAACCGATTTGAAACAGCGCCTCTACATATTTGCACCCGAAACTAATTTTATATATAGCTATAGCTGCTTTTGAATATGTAGGTAGGTACTAACTGTTTTGTTCTAGTAAACTCTAAATTGTAACATTGTTATTTTGTAATGATTATTTATTGATTTCATTACAAATTAATAACAATGTTACAATTTAAGTGTTAACTAGAACAAAACAATTCATTATTATTGGTAAGCAGAAAGTAGGATTTTGTTAAAATAAAAAACACAATTATTATTACGAATTTATTACACATGTAATACAAATTTTACATACTGTTGGTACATAATGTAATGTAGCCTATTTTAAACATAATCTGTTTATCAGTTTCCATATTCAAGGGATGTGATTGTAGAACTAAGACATTTTTTTTTTAATTAAGCGTTACTTTTGTTTAACGTATAACTAATGATTTCTTGAATATGGAAACTGGATATATAATTAGTTTGATGAATATTTTAGGTTATTCATCGTCATATACATATTAGGTGTTAAAAGTATGAAATTGCCGAATAGTATACAAATTTTTTAGGAAATTGCCACTTGTATACTTACAAAGATTTTCTTATTTTATTAACAACCGCGAACATTAATGTTTCTATTGACTGTTAAAGTTACTATACATTATGAATACTTGGCTAACTAATGCCACAGGTATTTAGAAAAAAAAGTTAGTCTCAGCTAAGTTACAACGAAGAAAGTGGTAATTTCCGCTTACAAAAAAAGCAGTCTCTTTTCAATATTAAAGAAATAAAAATAACATTCTCATTATTATTCTATCTCATACATTATTGAACATAGTGGTCATGATTCGATATAATAATAAACAACTGAAGCATTTGTTGAATCATAAGTTATAGCTTTATAAGTTTAGTGTGTAACAAAAAATGGGCAATTTTATACTAAAACCTCTATTATTTTTAAGAGTTGCTGTGAGTCAAAATTGGCTGGCATTTTATGGAACGAAATACATTTTTGACTCGAACTAAATACATTTTGACTCAAAGCTATAGAGCTTACTAGTCTGTTCACATCCAAGAACACAACGGTAACCAGGCATGGTGTCGATTTTGGTAACACAAAAGTCCAACAAAAACAACACAATATAAACTAAATAGCGTCCGTATCGCAGTCAAAGTGCACTCAACACTAGGACGGAGGAGAATGGATCTCAACTCAACGTCTACAGCAAAGAAAACACTTATTATAGGCACAAAATTGATCGGAAAAACTGGGAAAACAACAAGCGCATACGCAAGCGACAGTTACGACCAATATTGTGATATTTTGTTTTTAGTTTCACAAGTGTGGCGACTACATCAAGGCTATGTTGCCCTATCAAAATATGAATTAATTTCAATGAAACCAATTAAAATTTCATATATGCATATGTTTTCTGTTTAAAAATATTAAAGAAAAACAATTATTTTATAACTTTTAAAATATTAAGAAATTATAAATTTACATCTTAGTAGCGACATCTATCGGCATTTGATTAAACTAAGTTAAGACAAAGTTTCGGGTGCATAAAACTAGATGGCCCTAGCTTCCTTGTTAAATTAGCAATGTTAGGGACTGTCATCCCCCTGATAGACAGCCACAAACGTCAAAATCAAAAAGATGATCGCACAATTGTTAATTTATCAAAACAAACACTGGACAGGCCCACCGTTGAGGTACTAAAAAAGGGGCTAAATAACGCCGTAGCCCCTCGCAGGATACCGTATGAAAGCATCATTAGCAACGTCGAGGATTGCTTAGTTAAAAATAACGTCAGGAAGGCTGATGCTGAGGCAATACGTCAAGACATATCGTCTGTCTTGCGCCGGAGCAAGTTGCCGAAATCCAACCTTCCCCGTGATCAGTATTTCGCTTTAAAGAACCTGCGAGCTAAGCCTGAATTAACTATCCTTCGTGCTGATAAAGGTAATGCTACGGTAGTAATGGATACGTCTGATTATAACGAAAAAATAACAATACTTTTATCGGATGACAAGACGTACAAACGCGTTAAATGCGACCAAACCAACAAAATACTTAAGAAAACTAGTGATCTTGTCAAACAACACTCCGAAACGTTAAATCTAGATGCTAACTATTTAATTCCTTCCTGCCCTAAACCACCAAAACTGTATTTAAGCCAAGTCCAATAGTCAGTTATCCGAATCACAAGCGCAATAACCTAATAATTTATTTATTTTTATTAAAAAGGTAAGTAGATAGTTACCGTAAACTGTTAAGTCGTAGTGAATAATCAAAGTCCGTAAGATAGCCGTAGTCGTATATGTTTGTTTTAAGCCAAGTCCAATCGTCAGTTATTCGAATCACAAGCGCAATCAGAATCCGTAAGAAGTAGCAAAAACAGGTAAATAATCGTAGAAAAACAAAAAAACACCGGTAGTTTCAACAAGCATTCGCAAGTGGCACTAGGTACAGGGGTGCGTTCGTCAACCATCAACGTCCTACGTTTTAGAACGACACCCGCTGCTGAAGCTGTCAATGTCATTGCGTTAAGGTTATGTTGTTAGACAATTGATATAAATTTCCAAGAAGAATGGAAAAAACTAATTTTCTGTGCAGCTGGACAAGTTTTAATTTAGTCGAACTCTTTGAAGAAAATGACAGCGATAGTGAAGAAGAATGTATAGTATCGCAAACACAAAACCAAACGGCCATCAATTCTAAAAGACCAAAGCGAATTACAAACTACATTTCAAATGTTGTAGAATTAAACGGCCATCAATTCTAAAAGACCAAAGCGAATCACAAACTACATTTCAAATGTTGTAGAATTATGTAGTACGCAACAATTTCAGCAGAATTTTCGAATGACGCCAGATGTATTTGAAATTTTACTACAGAAGATCCATGGACACCTTGAAACAAAATTTTACAATAGACCGCATGTAGAGTCCCGGAAACAATTCCTCGCAGTTTTATGGTTGTTAGCTACGCCAGATTCATACAGGTATCATACAACAAATTAATGTATCTATGGAATAAATTGTTTGATATTCTACATGTAGATGTATTTGTAGTCAGTTAAAAAAGCTGCAAATTGCAGTCAGCTGTTTTTATTATAGAAAAGATCAACTTCTTATGATGTGTATGTGTTTTACTATATTGTTGTAAGTTAGAAAGAAAGAAGAAAGAAAGAAAGAAAGATATTTATTGACACACACACGCACACAAAATCAATACAAAAAAAAAAACAATTAAAAGAAAGAAAAAACAATTAAAAGAAAAATTAAACAAAAAACAGTGTGTGAGGCCAACAAAGACCCTGTCTCAGCATAATACCCCCACGACACTCAAACATGGGACGAGTACAGTAGAAGCGCTGTTATTCTGACAGGGCCGCAGGAGGGAGACGAGTGACGACGCACCGCGACGCCGACAAACAAAAAAAGAACAATAAATAAATACAATAAAATAAAAGAACAAAGTAGGTAATTAAATTACTATATAAAATATATAAAAGTGAATAAATATAAATAAATATATTTACGGATATAGTATGAATAAGGCTGTATGGGCTAAACCCTGTGTGTCGTTTATGTTGTCAAGGTGACATGACATTTGAGTTGTGCATTAGATTGATGGATTTAAGATGCCACGCATAGGAAAAATTTTATATGCCACGAGTTAGGATGTGGGCGAGGGCGAAAGGCTTTTTAAAAAGCTAATTTATAAACAGATAAGAAGGTGTTGATGCTCGGAGGAGCTGGTTAAGACTGACTTTATTTAATCTTGTATTACAATATATAGTATACTTAATGTTCTTGTTTACATTACAAAAGGTTATCTAATTAATGCTGTACATGAATTAGGTGGTAGCAATCATGGTCATAACAATAGTGTTGATTGTCTTCGTTTCCTGCTACGTGTTATCTTCATGGCTGCTTCCTGGTACGTGGTGTCTTATCGTGCTATGTGGGTGGTTTACACCTACATAACTCCTCCCCTCTTAAGAGAAAGGCGCGTCGTAGATTGAGGCGGCTTGAGAACAACTTCTTCGCCGTCTTCTGGCGTGATACTCATGATTTTGGTTCTTCGAAGCCACCAGAATTTGTATGCTGCCGTCGTTAATGCTGCTATGATGATTATTATGTATAATAGTATAGATGACCAGCTGGGTGAGGTTGTTATCCATGACACTTTTTCTGGGGGTGCTATTTCTTTTGATCTTTGTAGTAGTTTATTTAGATCATCTACTTCGATTGTTTCTAGGTTTACTGCGATTGCAGATGGGTTTGGTGTTTTATATGCGCGTGGCAGTGGAATCGATTCCTTTATGTTAATGTATTTCTGATGTGTTGTTAGGTATCTATCTGCGATTTGAATGGTGCATTTATTGTCTATTGTGATTAAATAAACACCTTTAATTCGCTGATACTGGACATCGTTTCCGCATGTTGTTTTCGCTACTTCTTCTTGCTTTATCATCGCAATCCAGCTTTTATCTTGAATTTGTTGAATTAGGTTGTTTCTGTAGTTTGCTAGTATGTATGTGCAGTTATGTGGTTCTTGGTGTTGTATAAGTTGTGCTATGCAATCGTTAGATTGCTGCAGTTTCTGCCATTCTAGATGTTTACAGATGACGTCTTTGTCGGTGATCTTTAAACATGGTTCATGGGGGTAAGCAAACTCGTCATTTCCCAAGATAAGGTAAGGGTTTTGTGGAATTAGGATAGTGTTGTTGTTATTGGGAATGGGGTAAAGGTGTAGGAGGTTATATGGGTGTTCTGTTACTAGTGGTATCTCCAATATGAAGTTAAGTGTTTCATTAGTACCATATGCTTTTACTGTAATTGCCTTTTCCAATAAGTGGATATTTTTTAACTTAGGTGAGTAGGGCAATCTTAAGTTTAATTGGTTTTGTATATAATTTAATTCTTCTATGAGGTAGCTTGGGTCTATTATACTAGGGTGTAGTTTGTTTAGTTGAGAAAATGTAATTGCATTTTCTAACATAGACAATTTATTGTAGAGCTGTTGGAACGATCTTCCTATTTCACTGTATATACTTGTTATTTCATTTTTTTTTTCTAATGAATTTGTTACTTTTGAGATTTTATTAATAGCTAAAGCTATTAATTCTTGATTTGATTTTATTTGTTTAAGTTTAGTTTCGTATTCCTGCGTGAAATCTTTAACTAGTCCTATCGTGTCCTGTTGGCTATTTGCATTATTGTTTACTACTGTTTTAAGTGTTTTAATTTCGCTCTCAAATTTGGCTGCGTCTTCCTGATCTAGATTTCCTGTAATTGATTTTATTATTGAGCTTATTCTGTTTATTAATCCTCTTTTTTGTCTGTAACTTTTTCTAAGACCTATTCTTTCTAATCCTAAATATTCTAGTTTACTTTCTACTGTATCGATTAAATATTCTATTTGCTTGTGTGTTGACAAGTCCTTTATTGGATTGTTTTCTTTAAGTTTTATTGTGAAGTAATTACTACATATTTCTATGTATATTTCTCGTAGTTGTGTAATATTATAGATGACTATGAGGTGATATGTGTCTAGTTGATATTGGGCCTTCGCTTCGGTTAGTACTAAAATTCCATTGTGGTTGTCTATTGGCTCAATGATCGCTGTTGCTGTGGTGAGATGGCATATGATGGTGATGCAGGCGATGGTGTTCCTGAAACATTTTCAGGGCGCCTTAATAAGCGGAAGTGTACTCTGATAGTTTTCGCGTTAATATGTTTTCCTATTATCTCTGCTATTTGTTCTGGGTGTATTCGGACTATTGTGTATGGTCCTAGGTATCTGGGTTCCTGCTTATTAGACCTTGCTGTTTTTGCTACCTGTTTATATACCTTGTCTCCTACTTTGAAGTTGGGTGTTTCTGTATTTAAGTTGTTTTTATCTATTACTACTTGTTTGTTTTTTGATAATTTTGAATTTACTAGCTTTTGTATGTTTTCCATAATTTGTTTGTGTTTAATTACATATTCCTGATAAAATTCTTGTGGGAAATGTAGTTCCAGTGGGTTTCTGCTACTTGTGTGTCCGTATAATAATTCGAAAGGAGTAAATCCTGTAGCTGAGTGTATTGTGTTATTGTATGCTATTATTGCGTATTTCATGAGGTTAGATGGTTCATCTTTATCTGTGATACGTTGAATTCTAATTATTTCTGCAAGTGTTGAATGTAATCGTTCTATAGGTGAATTTGAGTTAGGGTTATATGGTGTTGTAAAATGTATATGTATGTTGTGCATTGCACAAATTTCTGTTATAACTTCATTGTCGAATTTTGTGTCTGAGTCAGTTGTTATTTTTATTGGAATTCCTATTGTAGAAAAGATACTTAATAGGGCTTCGGCTATGTGTATGCTTGTAGCGGCCACAAGTGGTATTGTTTGTTCATATTTTGTGAAATTGTCAATTATTGTTAAAAATGTTGTACCTCCGCTACTGTATAAATCCATGTACATATGTTCCATGGGTTTATGTGGTGTTTCTGTGAGTGATAATGGTAGTTTTAAGGGATTACGTTCGTATTTGCTTTTTAAGCACTTTTCACATTTGTTTATATATTTTTGTATTGATAGTAGCATGTTTGGCCAATGATAATTTTTGTGTATTTGCTTATAGGTCTCTTGTATCCCTCTGTGAATTGTTTTACCTTCGTGATATTTTTTTATTAATTCTTTTTGTTCATTAATGTTTTCTATTAGTGTCGCTCTATTTAAGCAACGGATTAGTTTAGGACCACGGTCATTGAACGTTGTTTTATATATTTTACAAAAGAGTGTGTAGTAATCTTCATGATGGAAGTAACAATGAAATATTCTGTCTGGGATTGTGTGTTCTAATAGGAATAATTTTATTTGTTCCAAAGTGTTATTGATGGGTATAAAAACGTCTTTTATTATTATTCTTCCTTTGGACCTGTCCTCGACTATGTACTGATTTCCCGGTGTTTTTCTAATATGTAACTGTTTTAATTGTCTGTCTATTGCGTCTTGTATCTCTGGTATTTGTTCAGTTTCTTTGTTGTTCCTAGTATCGATATCTTCGTTAATGGGTACCTCGGGTGTTAGTGGCGATATGTCGGGTGTTATGGGCATGTCTAGTAAAGTACGTATATCTATATTTTCTAGGTCTAACTGTTCTTCTGATGTACTAGGTTGTTGTTCGCTTATTTCATTATTGTAAATTATTTTTACACGAGATAATGCATCAGCATTGGTGTTTAGTTTACCTTTTTTATATTGCACTTCATATTCGTATTCTGCTAATTTTAATCGCCATCGTGTTAATTTTGAATTTGGGTCTTTTAGGGACATTATCCAAGTTAATGGTCTGTGGTCTGTGTAGATTGTGAATTTTTTTCCATATAGGTATGGGCGGAAATATTTTATGGCCAATACTATTCCTAACAACTCTTTTTCTATTGTAGAGTATCTTTGTTCTGTTTCTGATAATGTGCGTGATGCGTAAGCTACAGGTTTGTCTGATCCTAGTGTTCCCTGTGATAGTATTGCGCCTAATGCCACGTCTGATGCGTCTGTTGTTAATATGAATGGTTTTTCGAAATCTGGATATTGTAGAATTGGTGCATTGATTAATATTTCTTTACATTTTTCAAATGACTCTATATATTCTGTTGTTAACTCCACTTTGTTGCCTTTTTTTAAGCATTTTGTTAGTGGTTTTGTTAACTTAGCGAAGTCCTGTATAAATTTTCTATAGTAGCCCACTAGGCCTAAGAATGATTTAATTTCTTTTTGTGTTTTAGGTATTGGGAACTTTTTTATTGCTATTATTTTGTCTTGATTAGGTTTAAGGCCTTTTTCTGTTAGTGTATGTCCTAAAAATTTGACTTCTTTTTGCAGGAATTCCGACTTATCTAATTGTATCTTTAGATTATTTATTCTGAACCTATTAAAAACTTGTTTGCATTTATTTAGATGTTCCTCTAGTGAAGACGAGTAGATGATTACGTCATCAAGGTAAGTCAATACGTTATCTATACCTCTTAGTACTGAGTTCATTAATCTTTGAAATGTACTTGGTGCATTTTTCAGGCCAAATGGCATTCTAAGAAATTCGTAATGTCCTCTATCTATAGTAAACGCTGTTTTTTCTATATCGTTTGAATGCATCTCTACCTGGTGGTAGCCTGAGGCTAAGTCTATTGTCGTGAAGTATTGTGCGCGTCCTAATTTATCTAGAATGTCATCTATGTTTGGTAATGGGTATTTATCCTCAATTGTCTTGTCATTCAGTTTTCTGTAATCTATTACTAAACGCCACTTTTGTTGTCCGGAGGCATCTGCCTTTTTTGGAACTATGTGTACTGGGCATGACCAAGGGGAACTACTTTCCTTTATTATGTTTTGTTCTAGTAGTTTGTTAATTTGTTTTTTTATTTCTTCCTTTTGTTTAGGTGCTTGTCTATAATTTCTTACGAATATTGGTTTTTCATCAGTTAAACGTAAGCTGTGTTTAACTTCGTGTGTGAAAGTTAATGGGATTTGTTCGCAATGAAATATATCTCTGTAGTTATAGCAAAGTTTTCTTATGTTTCTTTTTTCTTCGGGATTCATGTGATCTGTTCTTAATCTATTTAGGTTTTCTTTCAGGTAATTATCTGTGTTTTTATTTACTGATATGTTGTTTATGGATACTATGTTTGATAAGTTTGTCTGTTTTAGTTTTGTTAGATTTAATTGGCAACTATTTTTTAATTTAATTGTATTATTTGAATTATTTATTACTGATGTTGTCAAGTTTCCGTTTTTTACTGTAACTAAAGCTGCTGGGAAGCGAAGACCGTCTTGTGTTATTTTTTCGGTCAATAGGTATTCTCCTTCGTTATTATTACAAAGTAAACTGATTATTTGTTCTGATTTGGGTTTAATTGTGCTATATGATTTAATGTCATCCCTGATTGGTATTTGTGTATTGTCTGTGCATAACATCATATTCTTAATATCTAATTTACATTTTAATGGTATTAAAAAATCTAATCCTAATAAACCTCTAAATCAGAGTCAAAATCGAATAGTAAAAATTTATGAGTTATTGTTCTCTTAAATAAGCTATGTGGAAGTGTGACAATTGCTACTTTGTCGTGTTTAGAAGTTGCATGTGCTGTTTTTATATAGTGTGTTTGTTTTCTTATTTCGCAATTAATGTTTTTGTTTTTTACTATATTAGGGTGAATTAGTGATTGTGAGGCACCTGTATCGAGTAAGAATCTGCCTCCTAACTCGCTGATATATATGTAAGATAAGCGGTTATAATTCTGTACGTTATTCATGTAAACTATGTTATAAGGTTTTCGAAATTGTCGGTGAGAAAATTTTCGTCATCATTTACATCTTCATTATTTTCGGGATTATCTATTTCCTCATTTATTGAATCATCTTCTTGATCCAATGTTTGAAAGTGGAAATTTTTATTTGATTGGTTTGGTGAAGGTTTCTTATTATATTGTTCCTTCCTATTCTGAGCTATGAATTTGGTCTGAGTGTTTGTATTAAAGTTAGGTTTCTGGTAAGGAGGTTTATTATTAATTTGTAGGGCCCTCCTATTCCTAAGTTTAACCTCTTCTTGTTTCGCGATTGTTACTGCTTGTTCTAAATTTTCAACGTGTTGTAATTTTATGAATATTGCAGTCATTGGGTTTATCTTTTCTAAAAATACATTAAGCGCCATTTGCCGATAAAATTCTCTTTTGTTGGGATCAGATAGTATAAGTGTACTTTCTAAAGCCCTTATTTTTTCTGAAAAAATATCTAAGTTATTATCTTTGTTCAGGCGCATTAATTCCTGTATTAATTGAATTTCATTACGGAATTCGCCAAATCTATTTTTTAACGTCGCTTTTATCTTGGACCAGGTTTTTGCACCTGTTCCTTCTGAGAGCGCCTCAACAGCTTTACCGGTTAGTTTGTTTCTTATTAAACAAGCTACACTGGGGTCGTCCCCATTCGTGATTAAATTTAGTGCGTTTTCTACGCCTTCTATATAGAATGCTAACGTTCTTTTGTTGCCATCGTATGATAATAACAATATAGAGTAATTGCAATAGTTTTTTCCTCGACTGTGCTAATGTCTAATTTCTTTTCGTTGGCCATTTTTATCCTCAGATTAGAAATACCACAATTGACACAACAAAATATAGGTTACACAAGGTTAGTGTGAAAGGACTCTTGGTAGTAAACAGAGTTTTATGCTTACCACTTGAGCATTATCGATGATAGATTGAGTCTTCTGTTTGATATCTGCTGCCGACGACCACTGTAGATTCTTGACCCGCGTTACGAAGTCGAGCTCACTGATTCGAACTTGATTCGCTTATGAACGCGTAGTTTACCGACTGCGCCAGTTAGGATGTGGGCGAGGGCGAAAGGCTTTTTAAAAAGCTAATTTATAAACAGATAAGAAGGTGTTGATGCTCGGAGGAGCTGGTTAAGACTGACTTTATTTAATCTTGTATTACAATATATAGTATACTTAATGTTCTTGTTTACATGACAAAAGGTTATCTAATTAATGCTGTACATGAATTAGGTGGTAGCAATCATGGTCATAACAATAGTGTTGATTGTCTTCGTTTCCTGCTACGTGTTATCTTCATGGCTACTTCCTGGTACGTGATGTCTTATCGTGCTATGTGGGTGGTTTACACCTACATAACTCACGTTAGCACGTAATGTTTGGCCACATGTGGGCCACATGGACAGCTGCAGCCAGACTTGAGTTGATGACGTGGCAAGTGAATGTTGGATAAAGGCACAGACTTAGTGGGACGCTATGGAAGTCCGGAAAATAAAAAAAAAAAAATAAAAAATGCGGGAAGGAGGAAAAAGGATTGCTTGCCTCTACGGCAATAGGACGCGATCTCAAACCTGCGCCAAGCAAGACGTGCAGAACGAGCAGGTAAATCAGATTGCTACAAAAAAGTTACCCATTTGTAACTTTAATAGATGCATTTTGAGTCTTCTATTGAATGTATGCCTTGTTCTCAGGACACGCATCGGCGGCGGGAGATCATTCCAACACCGAGAGGCAGCAAATCTGAAAGACCCACGAAAAGCCACGGTACGATGTTTGGGAGTAGAGAATGTGTGTGTAATGATTCTCTTAGGATACCTGCTGTGTTCATGGGCCCAATCCAGTTTTTTGAAAAGATACCCTGGCTTTCCCGTGCTGACAACACCAAACATCAAGGTGGAAAGATGAAGCTTTCTGCGAGCCTCCATCTTCAGCCAATTTGCGGAGTTGAGGAAGGGAGTAACGTGAGAGCGAGGTGGTATATAGAAACAGAAACGAGCACATGCTTTCTGCACTCGCTGAATGAGTTTGACTGACCTGGTCAAAAGGCATGGTCCATAAACTGTATCACAATAATTAAATTTAGATAGAATCAATGATTCACAAAGTCTGGTTCTGACCACTTCGCTTAAGTAGGGTCTTATCTTATATAAAAGTCTCAAACGATAAAAACAGTTCCTAGCGCATTCAATGATATGACTTTCGAAGTTAAGGCGGTCATCGATGGTCAACCCCAGATTCCTGACCCTATCAAAACGCTCAATTATCTCTCCGTTTAGAGTAATGTTTAAGGAAGAAGATATGTTATTGAGTTCATGTAGTTTCTTTTTTGAACCAAATATAATAAGTTTAGACTTTGAGGGGTTAAGGACAAGACAGTTTGACCCACACCAAGTAGAAATGCGAGCCAATTCCTCATTAATTTGACCTACAACTTTGATATAGTCAGAAGGTGGAAATGATAAATAAAGCTGCAGATCATCAGCATATAAATGATGATGGCAATGTATGATGCTGCCTATGATGTCCGCACTGTATAATATGTAGAGGATAGGCCCAAGGATAGACCCCTGAGGCACACCTCGTGTTACGGGGAGTGGGGCTGAGCATAATTTCCCCCCATCCAACTTTGTCAATTCTACGTACTGTTGCCTGTGCGTTAAGTAACTGTGAAACCATTTTAGGGTGCCAGCATCATTTCCATAGTAAGACAATTTTGAAAGGAGGAGAGTTGTATTGATTGAGTCAAATGCACGAGAGAAATCCAGCAGCAGCATGATGCTTATCATGCCCCGGTCCTGGGCAGCAAGCAAGTTGTCAACGACATCAGACAGAGCAGCCGCCGTACCATAGCCCTTACGAAAGCCAGACTGGAGTTAAGGCAGAATGTTGTTCTCTTCAAGGTAACCGGTAAGCTGATCACAAACCACTCTCTCCAGGACCTTAGAAATGCATGGGAGAAGACTAATAGGTCGAAGGTCTTTCATCGATGTCGGCTGACTGTTTTTTGGAAGAGGCTTCACAACAGCCGTCTTCCAGTTCTCAGGAAATGTACATTCCTCTATAGACCGGTTTATAATAGAGGTCACAGTGTTCAGCGTTTGTGGCAAAGTGAGCAGCAACATGTCCAAGGATATGCCATCGTCCCCCTGAGCATTTGACTTTAAGCCCTCTGATAATTTTGAATACCAAATCTTCATTGACAGGTTTAAGTGAGAAAGTTACGGTACTGTGCCTGTGATGTTCAAAGTAGGTCAGCTGAGAAATCGACACACTGTCAGCACCAGGCACGCTAAGAAAATAAGCGTTTATTTTGTTAGGGTCATCAAAAATCTGAGGGAGCTCTGATGTTCTCTTCTTGTCTGGTAGTACAGTGTTTTTTAGATTCTGCCACAGCTTTTTGGAGTTATTTATATTTTTGTTTATATGCTTGTCGAAGAAACATCTTTTTTCACTTTCAATGGCACAAACTACAACCTTCTTCATTGTTTTGTAGCATTCTTTAAAGGCTTCAGTGTTAAGTGGTTTGTATTTTTTGTGGTAACTATCCCTGATATGCATCATAGATTTTACTGTTTCTGTTATCCATGGATGAGGTGGGTGCGTAAACTTATGTTTTTTTATCGGGGCATGCAAATCAAATAAAGTTTTAATACAAGCAGTAAATGACTTAACCATGATATTGACGTTATCTGTCTGACTGAGACCATTCCATTGGACAGCGTTAAGGTCTTTATTGAATTGATCCAAAATGATATCTTTAAATGGTCTATAGGTAACATAGCGCGGATTTGATTTCCCCTTTTTTATTTTAAAATCAGCTACTAACATAGCATGGCCTCCCAGGTCCGGGGAATGTCTCACCTCAACATGGAGGGCCCGCGTGTCAGTACAAATCACGTCTATCAAAGTATGACTATGGTCTGTGAAATGAGTTGGCTCCTCAACAATTTGATTTAAATTTATGCTATATAAGAATTGAGCAAATAGCTTAGATCTACTACTTACGGTGTCAAGAAGGTCTATATTAAAATCTCCCAGCAGTATAAGGCCATCCTGCTTTGGAAAGGAAAGAATGGAGTTGGTGATGGCGTCCAGAAAGGTGTTCACGTCCTGCCACGGCGGTCTATAGGCGGTACCCACCACGAATTCCGACCCACACAAGCGAACACTCAACCACATCTGCTCTACTGACGCTGAGGAAGGATGATCAAGAGAGCGCGCGTTTATACCCCTACGAATGTAAAATCCCACCCCACCGCCACGCCCCCCGCGGATGTGAACAGGCCTAGGAGTATGTCGCAAACGGTAGCCCGGTAGTTTAGGTGCTTTTTCGTCCTGTCCTGTCCCTAACCACGTCTCGTTTATGGCCATGATGTCTGGGGCCAACCCCTCTACGGCCACAATGAACTCTTCATGTCTTGTGCATAGTGACCCTGCGTTAAATAAACCAACTTTGAGATGCTTATTATTTTTTTCTTTTATTTATATATAAGTATAAAAAAATGTCAAAGTGAAAATTAAAAAATAAATAAATTAAGTACTTTTTTGGCCTAGAGTGCAAAGTATAGTTGACAATAAGACAATGATTGATGTTAGGTGGCTGAGAAATTTTATGAATATACATGTTGTTCAAAAAATTATGCGTTATTAAATTATTGACTAAGATTGAAGTGTGTAGTGACAATAATAAAAAGATGATAACAATAATAAGTAAAATAATAGGAATATAGTGTGTGAAGTGTATGCGGAAAAATATGTAAAATAGATTTTTAAATAGATTATAAGAATTGTATATAGGGCTGTAATAATTTGTATTAGACATTATAAAACTAGAATTAGTAACTATGTATTTAATTTGGTGGCCCCACACAGATAACTTAATAGCACACAAAAAACACACCGAGCAGATTAATATGACAAGAGAAAATAAATTGATAAACAGATAGGCGTAAAACGCAACAAACAAAGGTATATGTATACATAGACCCTGACAAACAAGAGAACCTGTACAGAACATAGAAAATATAAATAATAAAAAGAGATTGCAATTCGCAGATCACTTCAAGTCCATTACTAGAGGCCCGAACGCCTTGACGAGGTCCTCCTCTGAGCGAAACTGAACAACAGGCTACATAATGAGCTATTAAAAATAATTCATTGTGCTTGTCCTTTAAAAAAAGAAATAGTGAAACATCATAATTTAATTACTGTGATATCTTTGTTTTTAGGTGTTTTAGTTTAGTTGCAGATCGGTTTGATGTTTCGAAAAGCACATTATTCATGTGCTTCATGAGAGTGGTCAAAGCACTTAACTTGACTTGATAGGCGGCTCAAATACTTAGACATTATCAGGGTAGATCTTATACCCTTCACTATCATAGCTTGTTGTGTACTTCACAATATTTGCTTGAGCGTGTAACGATCTTTTCACTTCGATACATTAATGGGGTTAATACTATATATAATATTAATAAAAACTTACATTTACAAAACTTAATAATAAGCTATTACTAATAAATAAATAAACTAAACTTAATACTTAATTCAACATAAACCTTATAACTAACATTTTTTACATTTTCTACAACACCTAAATTATTGGTACAACTTATTAGTGGATTACGGGCTGCTACGCGCTCGCACGATAGCCGGTTTAGAGAAAGCGATTTGAAGGTCACCGGCTGGCCGAGCGGGGTATCGGCAAAGCATCGGGGACACTCATAGCGAGCTCCGTTCGGGTTAAGACGCATACTGAGTTTTAAACGCAATCGAACATCGCAACTACCTATGCAGTGCAATTGATTTTGGCAATCTAATTGTCTCTTAAGTAAACACGTATTTCGTGATTTAAGTGTACCTAAATTCCCCAAATTGGGTAAGTGTTGCAAAGTGTTCTTTATAATTTTAAGCTTTTAGTTGTAGTAGACAGTAGGTAGTGAATTGTTCGCTGCGCGCTGATTGAATCGCGCAGTGTCATATATTTTATGTTCAACATTTTTTTTGTAATTTACGCTTTGCCTAAGCATACTGTTTTATAGTTGTATTTATTTGTGCTCACTGTTTTGATCGATGTACTCTTAACTGTAGTTCCGTTTTGCTGCTATGGCGTATGACATTGAAGTGACTTTGAACGTAACCGTAATTTAGCTTTTTGCATTGAACTAATTCCTATTGACTTTTTGCTTTTGCTCGTAACATAGTTTTATGTTGAAATTTATTACCTTTCTCTGTTATTTTTGGGCATGTTACGTTATGCCTAATTTTTAGTAACTATTATTATCCTAATTAATTAGTAAATTGTTGCCTCATCATTGATCACTGTTGGCCGCTTCGCTTGCTGATATAGGATGTTGCAGTCAGACTAGTAAATTGGGATATTTGTAAAATATCAGGTTAACGGCATTTCAGGGTTCACCGTCCCGGAACCGGAATCCTGACTACTTAGAACTACCTGCTGCTACTACCGTCATTTGCCCTGCCACCCATCAAGACTAACCTGTGTGACTACGATTCCAGGATAGTGGTCGTGATTAAGGGACTCCTTTGCATCGTTCGGTCAAAATAAGAACCACGACTTGTATGCTACTTACCAATAAATACTGTAACAACTACCCTAGTCTTTTTAGTTATCCCTTCCCTAAAGGAAGTGCGACAAGCGAGACTAAATTAAATGTAGAGGAATACATTTGTGAGGGTATAAACATAATTCAGGATCCTGAACACAGTGCAATATCTGAAAAACATGAATTGAACTCCTACCTTCTTACCTAAATCTTCCCAATCAGGAGGGAGTTGACATAGCAGCAGCTTTATGGACTCGAAGGAGGATCTTTGTATGATGTTTATTAATTCCAAACAACTCTAATAAATAAGAGGTTATCTGATTGATATGTATGTCATAGGTATTTATGTATGTTATTATAAAACTACCAGGGAAACCACATTACAAAAAACGTACCTAGTACACTACCACACATAGTATGGAAGTGTGTGCATATTGTCGGTAGAAAGTTTCCTCACTAAAAAGATTATTATTAATGTTATTTGTATAAACCTGTGAAGAAAGAACTCCTTTCTTAACTTTATGGTTTTACTATTGTTATGAAGCAACTTTTTAATTAAAAGAAAGAAAAATAAATGAAATTTAATAATAACAAAATATTTACAAAATATCTATACAAAACAATTTATATACAATAATCTAACAGCTAATATGGGGAGGCCTATGTCCAGCAGTGGACTAAGATAGGCCGATGATGTTGATGATGAGGAATCTATCAGCGCCAGATGGCGCTACCTCAGCAATACTTGGGCGAAGGACTGGCTCAGCAGCACTATACAGGAACTCGGGGTCACACTGGCTCAGCAGCACCACACAGGATCCTGGGGTCAGACCGTTAGTGGTCAGGCCGGCAGAGGCCAGGCCAGCAGAAGTCAGACCGGCAGTGGTCAGACCGGCAGAGGTCAGACCGGCAGAGGTCAGACTGGCAGAGGTCAGACTGGTAGAGGTCAGACCGGTAGAGGTCAGACCGGTAGAGGTCAGGCCAGGTAGAGGTTCCGCAGTCAGACAGTGGTTCCGAAGTCAGCCAGAGGTTCCGCAGACAGCCAGAGGTTCTATAGTCAGCCAGAGGTTCCGTAATTAGGTTCTCCTTGGTCAGAACTCGTAATTAGACTGGCCTTTGACCGCAGGACAGGACGCTTATATACCCTTCCCGTAGAACACAATTTAATTTAAATTTATACAAATTTAGAATTACATAAAAACTTTACATTGCACTTTTAAAAGAAAATATTGTCTTTGCCATCAAAACATTTGACATGGTTGTCAAGGCTTTGTTTATAAATTTTCATTGAATGGAAGTTATTTTATAATATCTAAAGAAGTATTGTAAGAAAATAAAGACAACATGTAATAATTTTGATAGAAAGATAAAAGGAAACAACTGGACCTAAAAATAATGTGACTACAAGAGATAAAAACATATAAAAACATGCTTAGCAACAATAAAAATCGTAAGTATTTTCGTATTTACACAAACCTTTCCCTATCCTCTATCTTATTAACATGTTATAAAAAGTGAATACTACACTATGTTACTTAGCAATGTTGTTGACATGTCTTGTTTCTTACTTTAAAAATATATTCATTGATGCTTATTAACGTAGAGCTTTAATTTATTAGTTTAATGCCGTACGTTTATCTCAGAACTAAATAAAACTTCACATGGTAGCAGAGCGTAGTTCAAGTGTAATAAATAAAATATGAAGTTTTCAACGTAAAAGGATTTTAAACAAAAAGGGTATGTCAACTTTACGTATTAAAGTAGGGTTGGCCCTCGATAAAGAGAACTATGACACCTGGCGCATACACGCCAGAGCATACTTAATTAAAAATAAGCTATGGAAAAATGTGTCAGAGTATCCGAAAAATGACGCGACACAAGCCCAACTTGACGAAGACGAACTAGCGAAATCAGAGCTGATGCTGCTGATAGCACCTGGTGAACTGAGGCAAGTTAAAAACTGCTAATTTGCTAGAGATGTCTGAATAACCCTCGAATCAATATATGCAAGCAAGAGTCTCGCTAGGAAAGCTACTCTTTTAAAACAGTTATTTTTAGCAAAACTTGACGAAGGTTATTATTATATACGTGAACACTTCAATAGAATGATGGACACAGTCGATAAATTAAAAGACATGGACATAGACATCAAGGTCATTATGAAAATTTTAGAACTGCAATCGAATCTCAAGACTCGCTGCCAGAAAAATAAAAATACCAGCAAAAAGAATAGAAAACCTAAAAACAGTTCATGCAAACCAAACAAAAGCGAAAAGAACCTCTACAGTTGCTACTTTATTAGTGAAAAAACAAAAGAAAGCTGGATACTTGACAGTGGATGCACATCGCACATGACTTTTTCGGACAAACCCTTCGTTGAAATTAACAATATATCAAAGACTTTACGACTAGCGTCAAAAGACTAAACTGCAGAGATAAAAGGTTCAGGTCCTGCAGAAATTGAAATTAAAGAAGGAAGAATATCTTTAACTGATGCACTTTATGTACCAAGCTTGTGTGCTAATCTCTGTAGCAGCTTGTGCATTTGTTTGATAGGTTGCTGGATTGCTGGTGGGTTCTGATAGTAATAAAATACCAGGACTGTTGAATGACACGTCTTTATTCTTCCATATTCGCCGAGAGAGAGCGCAAAAGTTGCCATTACAATGGGAGACAAATATAGTTAATATTTTTAATGTTGGCAACATCCAACATGCTGCGCCTCGACAAAATAATAACACAGTTTAACAAAAATACTTATGTAAGTACTAGGTACAATAATAAATTTAATGAGAGTATACTTTGCTTATAGGTATAACAAACTAGATATAAAGAAAAATAATATTTGTTGCAAATAAACAGGCATTTATTTTTGTTGGAAATAAAACTTTGATTTGTATTCTGGACGAATCGATTATCGAGATTCAATTTTGTTTGGTGGCATAATGGCCCCATCACTAGTTGTTCTTTTTTTATACTCTTGTCTCTGGAAAGACAATATGGCTGGTTGATAGTTATCGTGTGTTGATAATTAAATAGATTTTAAGTAGTAATAAGGGCATTTGGAGCCGTATTATTCTAATTAAGTGGATTGTGCAACCTGTGTTTGTGAGTGTGCGTCGTAAGCGAATTGTTTCGGGAAAACAATTAGCCGGGATGTCGGCCACACCGCTGTTGGAGTAACAGGTATTTCAGGGGGAAAGTGCACTTTGGGGTAGTTTGGGTGTGTTTAGGGAACCCTAGAAGACCCGGAGCCGGATTCGGGCCCCATCGGACCATATGGATCCCGTTCAGGACGGCGGGAGCGGCATGGAACTGTGAGTGGACTTTGTTAATTTTAATGTATAATTTTAAGCAGTAGCATAGTGTATGTTGTGGGTTTCCGCAACAATATTTTATAAGTACATACAGTTTACCCATAAAATCACTTAACATTTAGTAATCATCAGTTATCTCTGATAACATTATAACACTGTTTATGACACTATGATATAATAAGTGTCACATCTATTAGTGTGCTATGTATAATATAACACCAACGAAAATACTCCTATCCCACTTAGCCCTACGGTAACACCTTGGGTTCGGATGGATTCCCCGAATCCATCCACTAAGTAAATTTGATATAATGAGAATGTAGTTTGCTCATACAAATAAACTTATAAACCCTATTCATCATAGATAGGTAATAAACATATTTTGTTTATGGCTCTTTTATGAGTCCTTCTATTTGCCGTCTTGACTTCTACAGCTCTTACTTTCCCATCGTGGCCTGGGAACACATTTACAATTCTTGCCATGGGCCAAGACATACATGAAACATTATCTTCTTTAAGAACAACTAAACTACCTATTTTAACATTGTTTACATTTAAGTGCCACTTAGGCCTATTTTGTATAACATTTAAATAACTATTATGCCAAGTTTTCCAAAATGATTGTTTGAGACTAGTAACCAGTTTCCAAAACTTTAATCGATTTTGTGGTACTTCACATTCATTACGCTCTGGGTACATGGTCATTGCACTACCTATAATGAAATGGCCAGGCGTGAGATAACAATAATCGTCTGGGTCCGAGGATAATGGTAACAATGGTCGCGAATTGAGCACAGCTTCAATTTCTGTTAAAATAGTATTAAGCTGTTCATAAGTCAAAACAGTCTTTTTTACAATTCTTTTTAAATGGAATTTTGTGCTCTTAACTGCCGCTTCCCAAAGCCCCCCAAATGTTGGCGAATAGCTCGGAATGAAGTTGAAAGCTATACCCTGTTCAGCTGTAAACTGATAAACTTTCGCTTGGTGGCTTTGGGAAGCATGCAGTTTGTAAAGCTCAGCTAACTGGCTCCCTGCACATTTAAATGTACTGGCATTGTCGCAGTGGATTTCTGTGGGCAATCCTCGTCTAGAGATAAACCTCCTCAAGCACGCGAGAAAGGTTTTGGTAGTTAAGTCTGAGGCCAGTTCTAAATGAACTGCCTCGGTCGTAAAACATACAAAGAGGCATATATAGCCTTTACCAACTAAGGCTCGCCTTACACGTGAGAGCTTTACCTCAATTGGGCCCGCAAAATCCACTCCGATTCTTACGAATGGACGACTGGTAGCAGTTACTCTACCAACCGGCAAGGAGCCCATCAGCTGTTTTGCAGCTGTTGCCTTTTGTCTGAAACATGTTACACATTTGTGTGTTATTTTCTTAATTTCTAATAAGCCATTGGTAATCCAAAACTTTCTATTTAAATGAGACAATAACAGTTTAGGTCCTGCATGCAGTAACCTTTCATGCTCACAACGTATAAGCAAGCCGGTAATGAGAGAGGCTTTGGGAAGTATGACTGGATGTTTTTGCGCATAAGCTATGTCAGCATGGTGCAGCCTACCCCCTACACGCAAGAGCCCATGTTCGTCTAGAAAAGGATGTAAATTTGCTAAATTACCCTTTAATTTATTGTTCTTGCTTAAAGCATCAATTTCAGACATGAAGTGTATACTTTGTTCATGCTTAATTATAAACAAAAGTGCATGATCTAGTTCAGAACTAGTTAAGAATTTAGATTTAATTTTATCTTTTTTGATATTAATGTTATGCAGGAATCTTAATATATATGCTAACAGCCTGATAATTTTCCTGATATCTGAGCAATCATATAAACGTTTGAACACATAACACAGCGGTTGAACATTGTGACTCGCCAGGTTGCTGGAGAACACTAAGCAGGGTTTCACCTCAGGTAGGTCATGAGGAGGGTTCTTAGGCTTACAATAAGCAAAGTTGTACTCACTATTTTGTAGAAACTTAGGACCATTCCACCAGATGTCACTGCCGCTTAGCTCACTCGGTTTGATGCCTCTGCTTATGAGATCTGCAGGATTGTCATTAGATGCAACATACAACCAACTACAGTTAGTGCTGTTTTGACGAATTACATTTGCTCTGTTCGCCACATAAGCCTGTAGGTTCGTTGCCTCAGTGTTTAACCATGCAAGAACTATTTGTGAATCGCTAAACAAATAGATGTGCTTTAAATTTATTTTAAGTTTGAGTGTGTCATAAACTTTGACCACTAATTTTGAAAGCAGTAGTGCAGCGTTTAGTTCAAGCCTAGGGACAGTTATGCCTTTCCTTTGCACCGGGTTGATTCTAGACTTTGAACAAAGCAAATGCAATTTCGTTGTACCTGAAGTAGTAATTAGTCGCAGGTACACGCAGCAACCGTACGCTGTGGTGCTGGAAGCATCTGCAAACCCAATAAGCTCTGCCGTGTCTGACTGAGAAAATTTTAAATTCCTATCTAATAAAATGGGACTCATTGCAGCTAGATCAGCTGTAAATTGAAGCCACTCTTGCTGAACATTTGTAGGTGGGCTGTCATTCCATCCTATGTTCAGAAGCCATAATTTTTGCATAATGGCCTTTGCTGTGACAACAATTGGGCTAGCAAATCCCATTGGGTCATAGAACCTTCCTATATAGCTTAACCCTTTGCGTGCCATCTACGAGATAACTCGTAGTGCGGGATTTCGGCATGATGCCGACTACGAATATATTCGTATAGATTTTGTAGGTCCTTATATACAAAAAAATATTTATTGGCACTATAGGTAAGGTCGGATTTGAATGTTTGGCATTAGCAAAGAAAACGCATGATAATTTCAAACTTCACACTTTTAATGGGAAAAAGTTATGACATGACAAACATAAGGTACTGAGTAGTAGTATTAATAAACAAAAGAAGACATAATTCCGTCTTTTCAACAGTAGAGATATAATATTTAGTTGTGATAAGCTTTGAAACAATCAACTACACATAAAGCCGGAGTTTTTGGACACAATGGGCAAAAATACCTTGTTTCTTTGCGAGTCTTATTTTTGGTACACACAACACAAGGTTTAGTTGGCTTGCTTTTCTTTTCTGTAGGTGGTATATATTCTAAATAATGTTGAAGCAATACTTGACCACTTTGATTGACCTCTTTGGACTGCCCTGGTCTTTCAGAATAGTCAATATACTTTTGGCCTAACAAGTGGATAATAACATTTTCAGTAAAATTCAGTAGAGGTATTCTTTCCGATCTGTTCAATCCAGATTGACCATTATGTATTTTTGCAGCATTATGTATAAACATTTGAAAAATGTGAATAGCAAACTTTTTGTACCAGTATTTGGTTTTTTTCATACTCTCATAATAGGAAATCATTTGGTCAGAGTGGTCTACTCCTCCCATTCCGTTATTGTAATCAACAACAATATTAGGTTTTAGTTTAAGTTGATTCCTGCGATTTCTGGTAGTTATCATTTCAGGATTGTGCATATTTGAAATGGTTAGAACATCGCGTTTGTCTTTCCATTTGCAAACAGCTACTTCCCCCTTTCTTCTCCAAATCATCTCACCTTTCTTCAGCTTTGCCGATGTTACAACTTTTGGATTACCCTTACGGGTTGATTGCAAAGTTCCGCATAAGTAAGTTTTATTTGCACTCATTTTTCTTGTCAGCTCAACGGAGTTATAGTAGTTATCTGTATATACCTTGTAACCTTTATTCAAGTAATCATCTAATAAATCTGTTACAATTTTTATAGTTTGTCCACCTTCCTGACTTTCTGATTTGCCTGTATAAAGTTTTATCTTCAGTATTACGCCGTTACTTTCACATAGTTTATATATCTTGATGCCGTATCTATGTTTTTTATTTTTTATGTAAACTCGAAAAAAAAGTCTTCCTTTCCACGACATTACAGATTCATCTATGCATAAATCTTTATTTGGAGCATAAATATCGTGCATCAATTTGTTGAAATGGTCTACCAAAAATCTTATTTTGTAAATACGGTCACTTTCATCTACTTCTTCGTTGTTTGAAAAATGGAAAAATCTGAATAGTATCTGGAATCTATTACGGCTCATCAAACTTCTAAAAAGCGGAATGTCATATAACTTATGCTTACTCCAGTATAGTGGTTTTTGAGGCAATTGCAAGATACCCATATCTAAAACAATAGCAATAAATACCTTCATCTCGGCTTTATTCGTTTCTCTCCATTCTTTCAATCTTGACGAACGTCGCAAACGACGCATTGAAAGCACTTGGGTGGCGTAACGGTTAGTTTCCGTAACTAAATTTTCCAAGAATTCGTCGTTGAAGAACAAATCAGCATACACAGAAGGAGCTGTGCTCTTATTAGTAGCTATCTTCGCACCAGGCTCAAGACCCAAAAACGGGAAGTCAGAAATTTCGCAGGGTATATCTATCCATTCATTACTCTCGTTTTCTCCTACCAAAGGGACATTTTCTTTTGAAGTTGGCTGAAGTTCTGAGTTAGACGCATCTGGAGCACCACTACTATCTAATGAAGAAGAAGATTGAATAGTATTGGATCTCAATGTAATAGCTTGTGCGTTTGAACGAGACTCATCATGTTCGCGCTCCGAAAACGAACTATCGGAAGAACTTGTATCAGGTTGCACATACAATTCATCTTCATCTGTCGAAGAGAAGTCATTACCACACTCGTCACTACTATCACAATTCGCTAAATCAGATATTTCTTGTTCACTTAATCGCTTAGTCATTTTTTATGCAGATAATTACTTGTTACGACAGCGCATCCTTTGCATTACGCAGTTAAACTGAATAATGTCACTCACACGCCACCACTCGATCATAAGCCACGCCCCCTAACCTGCCGAAACTAGTTGCACTGTTAGTTCGTGTCTAGCTCCCGAACACGACAGGTTGCTTCCTGTTTTCCCGCCAAATTACAAAAGAATACCGTTTTCTTTGCCGACTACGAGTATATTCGTATACGGCTATACTCGTAGTCGGCATAGTCGAATGGATTTATGTTCTACTATGCCAAGTACGATTTATCTCGTAGCTGCTTATATGTATGACGGCATACAGTATAAATATATCAAAATATTCTGGCGCTGAAAGGGTTAATATATTTCTTTTTGTAATTTTTTCAGCCTTGTATGGCTCAGGAGATGAAATAATAAACATATCATTTTTAATGTTAATTTGAAGACCTAATGCCTTAATATTATAATTGTCCTTTTGTAGATCGAAACTATCAAAATGCTTTTCGCTTGAAGGTATACCTGATAATAACTTCTCATCATTTGAAGACCATTTGTGAGTGTGAAAATTACCTAATTTAAGCAAATCACGTAGTTGAACTCTAGCTGTGATGGCTGTCTCTAAATCGTTATTTGAATAAATCACGTCATCACAGTACAAATTATTTTTTATTATAGATGCAGCTAGTGGGTAAGTATCTTTATATTTATTTGCTAGCTCATCTACACATCGAGTTGCTAGGTAAGTAGAGCTTTTTAACCCATAAGTTACTGTGTCTAATCTTATGCACTTAACGGACTCACTTGGCTTGTCTCTCCAAAGAATATTTTGCAGAGATGAGAATTCAGGATCAACGTCAATATTCCTGAACATCCGCCTATTGTCCGCAATAAATGTGTATGCACCTAAGCGGAATAACAAAATTATATCAAATAAATCCCTTTGTACTATGGGGCCATTGAGTTGCAGTTCATTCAATGATACCTTTTTGTTTGTTTTCATTGAACCATCAAAGACTACACGTAACTTTGTGGTTTTGCTATTTTCATTTATTACTGCATGATGCGGGAGAAAATAAACTGCATCTTTGTTTAAATTATAAGACTCAATATCTACAAAATGACCATGTTTTAACTCTAAGTATTCATGAATGAACTTCTGATATTGCATGAATAATGCTGGATTAGCATGTAATTTTTTCTCTAAATTAAAAAATCTTTTTAAAGCAAGCTTAAATGAGTCACCTAAAATACTATTAATTTCACTCAGTGGCAACTTTAAAGGTAATGTAACTACAAACTTATTTTCTTTATCTTTATACTTAACAGTATTTTTAAAAATATCTTCGCATAACTCTTGCTCTGAAGATTTTTCATAATAAATTTCTGGGACGCTTTCTGTCTTCCAGAATTTACACAAAGTTTCATTTGTGTCATAATCACAATTCAAACATTTTAATGATACCTTATTGCAAACTTTGTTTGAGTATGGAAGGGTACCTCCAACAATGTATCCAAACTGAGTGTTCATGCAAAATCGATGTATCGCGCATCTCTAGTGAGAATGCGTGTGTGACGCAACACTATTAATGTCAAACGGGCGGAGCGGTTGCGCTTCCGCATCCTGTTGCAATTCCGAGCTCGGCACGGTTATACGAGTCGTCGCGACGCGTACCGGTATTAATGTAATTTAGAAGGTGTAACCTTCGCGTAAATCATAGTAGCTATGATGGTGTGTTTTTAGTAAGTCTGGGACTTTCGTTTCGTCGCAGAAACGTATGTAAAAGTGACCACCACTGTTAACCGCGAGGCGCGCATGGCATGGACGCCATCTTATTAGAAATAAATTGTAAAGTTAATTGTGAACACTGTATCTAATTCGACCAGTGAGTAAATACAACTTGGACCTTTAACCTTGGTTTCATTAGTGCGGCACTATTGGCTACCCCCGCCACAGGAACCCCGAAATTAGAACCCGCGACCGGCCTACGACACGCGGGACGGCAAGGAGAAGTTGCGGGCCTGCTGACGCCGCCCGAACGTATCCACCTCCCGCAAGGCTCTCACCGCCAGCCATCAGCGTCCACCTGGCTGTTGAGGGGCAGCCGGCCTGGATCCGGCGACGGTGTGAACATTTTTGGTGACCCATGAGGGGAACCCTAAAGCGGAAACTCGGGAGCCAGGTGACAGAAGAAGCTTCCATCACCACCGCGGAGCAGCGGCATCATCAGAAACCATTATCTGGTGTCAGAATCGTGCGAGAGTACCTACTACGCGAAGCGGCTAGTAAGGCGACACGGCTCGACCAATAGGAAGCGTCGGTGATCACGCCATAAGGTCACTGAGTTGTGCGAACAAATAGGCACAAGCGAAAGGCAACCTTATTACGCAGTAATACGACCGAGAGTCAGCACTGCAAGCGAAGCGGCATTTTTGTAACTGTTGCTCATTCGAGATAGAACCTGCAACACGGGACGATCGAGGCGATCAAGTCATTTTAAGATTTTAAGCGAAGCTGCGAATAATAATAATTACATAAGGTAATATACCTAAATTGCGTCGAAGCGACCCACGGCAGTTACCGGCGTGTTTGTTACCTACGTCGAAGCGACACAACAACGCGGAACTGCAGTGATTGTTAACATCGCGAGGCGAGCTACGGACGACGAGGCGGCCGTCCTGTTATAATAGTACCATAAGTACCTACTGTTTCATCGAGGCGGCGAAGCAGCTGGGCGGCCCGGGACCGGGGCCGTCGAATACCTACACCGAGTCACAGCGGCGCCGGCGATCGACGCGATACGCGGCTGTGTGTGCGTGTGCGGCTTATCAATAATAACAAGGTTCTAGTGATAGTGCATTCGCGTGTGTCACGGACTCACTCACGGCACTCAGGTGCAAACGGACAACGTTTTATCAAACCAGGAGACCTAAGTATGGACCCTAAGTAATAACCGTAAGTAGGTTAAGACAGTTGTTGTTTAAAGTGATTCATTTATGTCATTACGTCGTACGATATATATCACTGGCTAAGTACCTAGCTATTGTATTGACATTGACCTTGTTTATGTCGTAGCGACTTGGACACTACTTTATTGTTAGGATTTGTTGTTATTTGATACGTAGTCAAGATTTGGGAGAGTCTAAATGATTTTTTAAAAACTAAAATTAAATAAAACTAGAGAGTGTTGCCGATTTGGAGACCTATTTAATAATGAATAATATCTGTGACAAAATACGCAGGATGCTGCTCCGTTGAGCTAGCCTAAACAATTATATTTCTTAGAACTAAAGTAGAAATGACTATGTAAGCCCTCTTAATCTAATACAGAGGGGCGAGGGGGTACCATAACTCCTCCATCCCCAGAATGAAAATTATCGGAATCATTTTTAACATTTTTCCGACAATTTTTCATAAAAGACATAATTTTCTTATTTTTAAATTTTAAGACAAAGAATTATAATAAGTAAAATTAAAGTTAAAAGACATAATATTACATTAATAAAAACACTAAAGTTAGAATCTGTTTTACTATTGGAAACATTGTCTATTACTTCACTATGTTTCAGCACTTCCGACATGTATTTAATTTCATCTAGGTTAACTTCCTTCATGTTAAGTGCACGTGTACTGGATAGCGTCGTTTTCACTTGTAGCTGCGGTAGGTTGATAACGGGAATTGCAGGTACGTAGTCCCTTTCTGTATAAATTTGGTGGTGATGAATTTGAATACCGGATATCTCCAATTCACATGGATCTTCCAGGGTAAGTATATAAGTCCCGGTTACTGGATATCTGTTTATTTCGCCATTGCATTTTTGTGTTAATGTTTCTTTCAGTTTTGTGTATAAAATCCAATTTCCAGGTTTGATTCTTTGTATTTTTACGTTTTCGATGCGAATCGGATGCTGAATACAACTACTTAGATTACTTTCAAACTTCATAAGCTGCTCCATACAGGTGACATCTTGGTACAGGGTCCGGTCATCATTCGTGCAGAGGAAGTGGTCTCTAGTAGCAAGACTGCGACACGCTTTCATAATCGGTAAGTATTTTACACCTTTCGCCAATAGGTAAGGATATTTAGGGAATATAGTGAAGGTAACATTTTTTTGGAATACAGGTAAGGAATACAGTTTAAAATAATTATAGGTAATGTTATCTATTAAGGGAATTTCCATTACGAACGTTATCTGGTTTTTCTTTAAATACGATTTTATAATAAAGGTTTCTTCTAATTTAACTAAATTATCTTCATTAGGGATATACACCAAGTTTCCAACATTTGAAATTAACTTTAAATGTGCCAAAAGTTCTGTTGAGTTTATAATAGACTGATGTAATATAGAGCCTTTACTTAGTGCTAATGCAGTTTCAATTTCACTTAGTCTAATAAAGATTGTTCTGAAATTACTAACAAATAAATTATATAGTCCCATTAGATATAAGGATAGTAGCCAATCATTTTCCTTATTAATTAATTCATTTAAACTGGTTTCTACTTGTTTTAAACGTGTGTCTAAGTTAATTGTGTTATTGTTAATAATTTCAGTTGTATTTACAATACTACATAGCATAGATGAAATAAAAGTAACCTTTTTGGAAACAACAACTTGATTATTATCTAATTCGGAGATTAGTTTTTCGTATCTAATTGCATCTTCGTGATCAAGATTTCCTGAGATAATCTTAATGATTGAGCCTAGTGGATTTATAAGACCTCTTTTAACTCGTTGCTGTGGCATCAGTTGGTGATATTTATCTATTGTTATATCGCGAAGATATTCCGCATGTTTTAGAATACTAATAAAATCATGAGGAAATGATTCATTTAATGTAACTAAATTTTTAAGTTCGTTAAATTTTGATATGGTATAGATTAAATCATTATAAATGTTTTCCAGATTTACATTTTTTATAATTGTCCAGTTGTCTATTTGTAATTGAGCTTGACCTTCCTTTACAGGCAGGATCCCCGGATTTCCTTCAAGGTTTTGCAGACGAAGGGCCAGCATCGGCATCGCTACGGTCAGAATACACCACCTGTGGAGGGCGTTTTATATTTTTAATCGGTGCTTTTGTATCTCTATCACCTACCTTAAGTGGAACTACATTTTTACAAGTTTTCCCTGTAACCTTAGCCTTACAATATCTTGCCTTATCTTTACTTTTTCTCTTATTAACATCTTTTACGTAAACTAGTTGACCTTCGGGAAACTCGAATCCTGTTTCTCCACCTTGTTTTTCTCTAATCTTTTCTTTAGTTCCTATTATTTTATCGGTTAAATATTGGTATAAGAATTTTGTACGTTTGGAGTGATCTTTAACTAATTGCTGTACATATGACCTTTCTAAATTATTATTGAATGGATTATCTGTATCAGTGTGTCCAAAGACAACTTCAAACGGTGTTAACCCAGTTACAGAGTGTATTGTGTGATTGTAAGCCATTATAGTATATGTCATGACGGATGCGGCATCAGTACATTTCCTTTCATATTTGGCGATTCGATAAATTTCGATGATTGTGGAATGTAGTCTTTCAATTAAACCCATAGAATTGGGGTTGTTAGGTGTACCAATGTGAAGTGAAATTTTATGTAAACTTAAAAATCTTTTAAAAGTTCATTGTTGAACTGTGTACCGGGGTCTGAACTAATTTTCTTGGGAATGCCGTAAAAAGAAAAATATTTCATCAGTGCTCTTACAATTTCAGGTGTAGATTTATTTGAAATTTCTATCGCTTGGCCTAATTTGCTAAAAGCGTCAATTATTGTCAAATAGTATTTTCCTTCGATGGAAAATGTATCAATAAACAGTTCCTGAAACGGGGCATTTTGAGTTTGCGTTAATTGAAGTAAAGGTTTAAGTGGTTTTCTATCATACTTCATTTTACGGCAAGCTTCACAGGCGTTAATGATAGCAGCAACGGTTTCTGGCATATTTTCCCAATAATAATTTCTACGGATTCGTACTAATGTTTCCCTAATTCCGCGATGACACGTTTTGCCTTCGTGGTGTTTTAATATTATTGTCTTCTGTTCACCCTCATCTTCAATGTATACTATTCTTTCTGTACATTCATATAACTGTACCATATCTTTCTTGAATAACTCTATTATTATTTTACTAAACTGTGTACGATGTTTTTCCTCTTCGAAGTAAATGAAATATTTAATTTTTGGTCGTATATACTCTTTTAAAAATTGTTTAATAAGTTCCGGTTTATCAGTAGGCATAAAAACTTCTAAAATCTTTTGTCTTTTTCTAGAGATATCTTTTACATGAAGCTCGTTTTTAAACCAGGAAAATATTAAAATTTGATTGGGTTTAGTGTCAATTGCCTCGTGTAAGATGGGTATACCTGTTGATTCTAAATCTATAGCAGAATGTATGGTTTGTGACTTATTAGATTCTGTTGATAAAGATCTAATAGGATATTGTTCTACGTCGTCTGAAATGGTTATCGGACTTGCTGAAGTAGTCTTACTTATATCTGAAATTGACATTGTTGAAGATGAATGGCGTTTTTGTTTTTTTGATAATTGTTTTATATTTTTAATAACAACTTCAATATGTTCTTGTAAGTTTCCGTCATCTTCATCAACATTCACTTGCATGGAATGTCCTTCGTCATCTGAATCTAATGCATTTACTCTAATTCTGGATAAGGCATCGGCATTTGTGTTTTGTTTACCGGATTTATATATGATCTCGAAATTATAATCTTGTAAACGCAATCTCCATCGCGTGAGCTTGCTGTTCGGGTCTTTTAAAGAGTTTAACCAGGCTAATGGCCTGTGGTCGGTATATATAAGGAATTTTTTTCCATATAGATATGGACGGAAATGTTTTATTGACCAAATTATAGCGAGTAGTTCGCGTTCGATAGTACTGTAACGAGCTTCAGTGTCACTCAGGGTACGGCTAGCGTACGCAACAGGTTTGTCATTGCCTATTGTCCCTTGTGACAATACCGCACCTAGAGCTACATTGGAGGCGTCAGTAGTAAGTATAAACGGCTTATCATAATCAGGGTACTGTAGTAAAGGAGCATGTGTCAAAAGTTCCTTACACTTATTAAAGGCATTGATATATTCTTGATCGATTATAATTTTATTTCTTTTTTTTAAACATGAAGTAAGTGGTTTTGTGATTTTCGCAAAATCGGGAATAAACCTTCTATAATATCCTACAAGACCAAGAAAACTTTTAATTTCAGTAGTGCTTTTAGGTAAAGGGAATTTTAGTACTGAGTCAATTTTATCGCTGTTAGGTTGTAGTCCATGTTCTGTTATGACATGTCCTAGGTAAAGTACTTCTTTCCTTAAGAATTCTGTTTTATCGAGTTGAATTTTAAGATTGGTGGTTCTCAGTCTGTCGAATATAAGTCTTAATTTATAAATGTGTTCTTCTAAGCTTGTGGAAAATATTATTACGTCATCGAGGTAAACCATACAGTGTAATCCTTGAAGACCTCTCAATACATTGTCCATTGTACGTTGGAACGTTGCAGGCGCTGTTTTTAATCCGAACGGCATTCTGATAAATTCAAAATGACCATTCGCAGTAAAAGCGGTTTTTTGTCTGTCGTCCTCTTCCACTTCGATCTGGTGGTACCCACTAGCTAAATCTATGGTACTAAAGTAAACGCTTTTACCTAACTTGTCCAATAAATCGTTAATGTTGGGTAAAGGGTACTTGTCGTCAATAGTTATGTCATTGAGTCTTCTGTAGTCGATTACCATGCGATATTTTATTTCTCCGGAAGCATCCATCTTTTTAGGGACTAGATGTACGGGAGCATTCCAGGGAGAATGTGATTCTTTAATAATGTTGTCCGACAATAATTTTTTTACTTGATTGTTTATTTCGTCTGTCTGCGCGGGTGATTGTCTATATGGTTTGACATATATTGGATCTTCGTTTTTTGTACGAATTTTATGTTTTACCTGATTTGTAAAAGATAATGGTAATTGATCGCAATGGAAAATGTCTTTATATTCTCGACAAAGATTATATATTTTGTTTTTTTCTTCGTCGTTAACGTGATCAAGTCGCAGTTTTTGTAAATTATTTTCAAGTAATGCGTCAGTCTCTATGTCTGTAATGTTTTCAGTAAAATTTAGACTGCAATTCGTATTTTCATATTTTATAACTGTCAAAGGTTGTGTTATGGTAAGTTGTAAGGTTTTATCAGATGTATTTTGAATAATTGTGCATGCGTATCCTTTTTCGCAGTTTACTAATGCACTTGGCATTCTAACATCGGAATTAAATTGAGTAAAATTTAAAATACATTCGCCAGAATATTGATCTGTCGGTAACTTAACACGTTTTTCGCAACAGGAAGGTAAGTAAATTGTGTAATTTAAGTCATTTACTATAGGTATACTAGTAGTTTTAGTTTTTAACGTGAGATTTTTTAAATCGATGACTGCGTCTATACTTTGTAATAGGTCATTACCTATAAGGCCATCGTATCTTGCGTCAACGTCATATAAATAAAATTTATGAGAATCACTGCTTTTAAATGTGGGCAAAAGTGGAATATTAATAACTTCGGTGTGATTACTAGAGGCGTGCGTACTCATTACGGTAAATGGTTCATATTGAATAAAATCGTAAAAGTTTTTATAAGCTATTCGCGGACTTAAAAATGATCTAGAACTTCCCGTATCGATCATCATTTTAGCGTCGATTTCAGGAATGTATATATACGGTAATTTTAAATTAGGATCACAATTTAATTCTATGATTTTGTTTCTTTCTTCGAGGCTTTTATAGGAAAATTTTCAGTTAGTTGAGAATTATCTTGTTCTGTCACTAATTCATATTCGTGTTGGTCGGTAAGGTAATTGTCATAGTCAACGTTGTCCTCGCAGTAGGTTTCGTCGTAATTCTGTTCGTAATCAAAGTTATTGTATTCGTTATTAATGTCTAATTCGTTGATTCTAAAACCTTCTTGTGGTCTAGGAGGAAGTGTCCTCATTGACACATCAGTATTCTGATGGTGAGGTGGCTGTATTTGAGGTCTATATCCGAATTGTTGTGGTTGGTTATTAGCGGCAAATGGACGGTACCCACGGTTGTTGTGGGGTCCTAATAAAATTAGGCTTATAACCAAATTGTTGTGGTGCTAAAGTCGGTCGGTACCCAAACTGTTGTGGCATCAAGTTCGGTCGGTACCCAAACTGTTGTGGCATCAAGTTCGGTCGGTACCCAAACTGTTGTGGACTCGCATAGTTAAAATTAGGTTTGTCAAATTGTGGGCGGAAACCCATATTAGGCTGACTAAATTGTGGACCTTTATTTTGCTGTGAAATACCGAAATTGAATTTTGGTGTGAATCCAGGATTTAAGTTACGATTCTGTTGAAAACTATTAAATTTAAATCCTTGATTTTCAGATGTTAATGGTTTTTGCGTATTACTAGGAATTCGATTCCGTATTTTGTACTGTTCGTGGAAATTTACTTCTTCAAGTACTATTTTTAATGCATCTTCTAAAGTTCTTGGTGACCGTAGTCGCACTATACGCACCATTTCCTCAGGTAAATTATATAAAAATACTTTTGAAGACATATCGTTATAAATGGTAATTTTTGCGGATTTCATATTTTCATCTGGTGATAAGTTCACCTTTGATATTAAAAGCGATCTTACACTCTGTATTCGGTTACAGAAATCTAGGTAAGTTTCATTGTTTTTAATTTTTAAAGATTCTAATTCTAAACTAATGCATTGTTCGCTACGCGGATCTCCAAAGTGTTGTTCCAATACAATTCGTAACTCAGACCAAGACAATATATCTTCGCGTTCTGATAAGAGCGCGGCGGCGTTATCTGTAAGCCGGCTAGTCACGGCGTGATACACATATAAATTTTGTTCTTCAGAACCTCTATATCTACTTATAACATATTCACTTTTTCTTAAAAATAAGTTTAATTGTCTTTTATCACCTCCATACAATGGGATGAGACGCAAAACTTCATTTGGAATGGCTATAATTTCTTGCTCCATTTTAATTAATTTTTATTACTTTAAATTAATGTATTTAAAAATGTATATTTTTAAACCTTTTATTTTTATTACTATTTTTAACTTAATAGGCACTTACAGATTTTAATGCAAAGTAACCAATAACGTTTTACACACACAAATAATGAAAAACACAGGGAAATGTGAAAGGATTGGCGAAAAGTTGTACTCACAACCCGATCAGCCTCATGTTCAGTATTCAGCAACCACTTTTCTTGACTAATTTATTTGTTCGAGGATTTACTCTAAATGCTATTCGCGTCGCGATCACTAACAGGCGAATTTGGACACCCGTTTTAATTACAGCGATAACGACACAGCCTTGAGCAAATCCTACCGGCTGCGCCAGTCAAGTTTTGGGAGAGTCTAAATGATTTTTTAAAAACTAAAATTAAATAAAACTAGAGAGTGTTGCCGATTTGGAGACCTATTTAATAATGAATAATATCTGTGACAAAATACGCAGGATGCTGCTCCGTTGAGCTAGCCTAAACAATTATATTTCTTAGAACTAAAGTAGAAATGACTATGTAAGCCCTCTTAATCTAATACAGAGGGGCGAGGGGGTACCATAACTACGTCAGTCGTCGCGACTGTTTGTTTACATAATTGTAGTTTATATTCATAGTTGTTTACCTTATAGTTTACGTAGGTTTTTAGACCGATTAATTCGTATTGTAGCAATACGGTAATTGGTAAATTTTACTTAGTGTTTGATATTTGACTCAACCTATTAAGTTTTAATTTCTTGTCAATTGGTGGAGTAGTTTCAATACCTATTATTAACAATGGACGTTAAGACGGCGCGTCAAACCTTTATGTCACGGGCTAAAATGCTCAACGACTTCTCGGCTTCAATTAAGGCTACTGACTCGTCGATTGCCGTACGAGTAATAAAACGGCAATTTGATAAATATTACCAGCAGTTTTTAGATGCCTATGAGGTGCTCGTAGCAAATGAGGTCGACGACCTGGATGACCTGGGGCCGATGTTCTCCGAGGTCACTAACATTTTAGTTTCAGTGGAAACCAAGGCAGAGGAATGTGCCAGAACTGCACCACCAGTTCAGATGACAACGGCGAGTGGCTCGCAGGAGAGCAGCGTAGCGGTCAAGCTGCCACTCATCCAACTGGGGCAGTTCGATGGTAACCCAATGGACTGGGTAAGTTTCTATGACCTATATTTATCGTTGGTTCATGCACGGCCAAATCTGCCTGAGGCAGAGAAACATTATTACCTAAGGAGCTGTTTGGTGGGTGAGCCGCTCACTCTGGTGAAGCACCTGCCGGTTGACGCTGCCAACTACGAGGTGGCCCTCGGATTACTACGAGACCGGTACCAAAATACTAGGTTGTTGGCAGACACTTACCTGGAGCAGATAGTGTCACTGCCCGTCATACCTCCGACGCTGGATGGATTGAGGACTGCTTTCTATAACCCACTCCTGGAGTCGACGCAGGCTCTTCAGAAGTTAGGACTACCCGTAGCGGAGTGGTCATATTTATTGCTGTTCATCGTGGAACAGAAGTTGCCGTCCCGACTGAGAAATCAGTTTGAGGAGCGGAGCGGAGCAGCTCCGGGGGAGCTGCCTTCTTTTACAGCCCTGATGACGTTCCTCGACGAAGTCTGCAGGCGACAACTAATCGCCCCACCAACCCTGGAGCAGGGAAGGGCCGAACCGACGCGGCAACAAAGATCGCCCAATGCGCGGCGCAAAGCCTATGCGACCGGACGCGGTTCGCCGCCGATGGGCAGGATTCGTGGCAAGTTAGCCACTCTGGTGCTAGAGCCAAGGTGCACCTATTGTGGTAAGGCAGGACACGAGCTCGTGAACTGCTACGAGTTCACGAACCTGGCTCGTACAGCCCGTAAGACATGGGCACGAAACCACAGGGCGTGTTTCACGTGTTTGGGGGAGCATTATGCCCGGGAATGCAGGAACGATGCCGGATGTAGGTCATGCGGCTCTAAATATCACCATACCCTATTGTGTACTGCAGGGGAAGCTCCGAAGCGCACGACGCAGCAGTCGGCGAGAGCAGCGCCACGTGTGAGGTCACCCCCACGTACACCGCCTCAAGTGAGGACACCACCGCCGGTGAGGAGCCCGCCGCGTGTGAGGACGCCTCCACGCTGCAGCAGCCCAGTGAAGCACGACCGGCCATCGACGTCGCAGCGACGCACCCCGGAGCGGGAGGAGGAGCAAGCGTACTGCCTGGAGCCAGGCCGGCGCCCGGTCGGCGCTAGATACCAGCAAGCCCAGTCACAGTATGAGGACTTGAGGTATGGTCGACCATCCTATATTCCGAAGCGGGAACGTGACAGCTACTGAGGAGTCGCTACTGTCGGTGTTAATAACACGATAGGTAGCGGTTTTAGAAACTGCCTAAATCCTACCGTGACATTAGGTGTTAGGAATAGTAAAGGCAAATACGAGAAAGCTCGTGCCCTATTAGACACTGGCGCTAGTGTGACTGCCATCAAAGCAGCTTTGGTGGACCGACTACAACTACACCGACAGAAAAGCTCTATGGAAATAGTCGGAATAGGAAACACCATGGTGAAGTCACCCGCTTGCAAGGTTAAGATTGTTATTAAGCCTTTGGATAGGCAGGTACCGGTAATCTGCACCACCGCAGTAGTCATGCAGGAGCTGACTGCAGATTTGCCAGTGGAGAAGCTTCCACTTAGAGGGATTCTGAAGCAGACCCCACCTACAATGAGACTTGCAGACAAGTACTTTACACTACCACAAGGGGTAGACCTGATACTCGGAGTTGATGTATTAAATTATATCTTAGATGGTACTAAAATTGACATTGGTACAGATGGCGCAGCGGCCTACGGAACGTGCAGCGGGCATGCTATAATGGGACCAGTTGACGGATACGAGACTATGGTGCCAAGACAAGTGTCTACCACGACGCTGACGGAGGCCGTCAAGCGATTCTGGACGTCGGAGGAGCCACCGACGGACACACCGAAGGATCCTCGACACGAGGAGTGTGAAAGGTTGTATGACACCACTACAGTGAGGCTCACTGATGGAAAATTTGTGGTACGTCTGCCCTTGATGATAGATAGACCGGAGCTGGGAAGATCTATTGACACGGCGACTCAGAGATTTTATGCTCTTGAAAGAAAAATGGGGAGGCATCCATTGTTTGAAAGGAAATATAAAGAGTTTATGAAGGACTATGAGAACTGTGGTCATATGTCCCTGTCAAATTTTCAGTTCGACGCTGAACACTATGTGATACCACATCACGGTATATTCAAGAGGGATTCGGATAAGATTCGAGTAGTATTCGATGGCAGTTGTAAGACAACAACGGGGGTTTCATTAAACCAATGTTTGCATTCCGGTGAGGCATTACAGAATGATATCACAAAAATTTTGATGAATTTCAGACGACATCAAGTGGTATTCACTACGGACGTGAAGCAGATGTTCCGGATGACCTGGATTCACCCTGAGGACAGGAGGTATCAGCTCATATTATGGAGGAGTGATCCGACGCAGGAGCTCAAGGTATACGAATTGAATACTAATACTTATGGGCTGAGGTCAAGTCCGTATGTGGCGATACGCACGTTGCTAGAACTGGCGACGCAATGGGAAGGCCAACATCCCGGCTCGAAGGCTGTAGACGTCGTGAGGCGAAGTGTCTTCGTTGACGACATCTTAACTGGAGCGGACTCTATTAAGGAAGCTGAGGCTCTGAAGACAGAACTCATAGAGCTCATGCGGAGCGCGGGTTATGAGCTACGTAAGTGGTCTACAAATAAACCACAGCTGCTGAAGGATCTACCGGATGATCACTGTGAACAACCGAAGGAGTTCGACGCGAACGACCCCAAGACCTTCATCAAGGTATTAGGAATACAATGGGAGCCGATGTCTGATACGATGTCGTATCGGCTGAACATACCAGAGGACAAGGCAGTAACGAAGCGTTCGATATTAAGTACTATAGCAAGACTATACGATCCGTGTGGCTATTGCACACCGGTGATAATAAGATTTAAAAACCTGTTGCAGGAATTGTTTATGAATGGTCTGAATTGGGACGAGGCGGTACCAGATAACATAGTCGAAAAATGGAGGTACATGATAGAGGATCTACGCAACATGGAACAACTAAAGATACCGAGGTGTATCGCACTACCCAACGCAGTGTTGTATACACTGCATGGTTTCGGTGACGCGTCCGAAGCAGGCTACGCAGCATGCATTTATCTACGTAGCGAGGACGCCCAAGGAAATGTTAAGGTCAGTCTGGTTATGGCAAAATCTAGGGTGGCGCCAATGAAGACGAGACAGACGATCCCGAAGCTGGAGCTTAGCGCGGCGCATCTCGTTTGTCAATTACTTAACCACGTAGCGGATGGCTACGAAGGAGCAATCGAGATCAATAGCATAAATGCATGGTCTGACAGTTCAATCGTGCTGGCATGGGTGGAAACGCAGCCACATTTGTTACAGACTTTTGAATGTAACAGGGTACAGTATGTACAAGGATCTCCCCGCAAGTTAATCTGGAGACACGTACCATCGGATTGGAATCCGACGGATTGTGCGTCACGAGGCGTGACAGCTGACGAATTAACTCACCATCCACTATGGTGGACAGTCCCCTGGTTAGGAAAGAAACCATTGGAGTGGCCTCGCAAGCATGTGAGACCCGCGGAGCTACCAGGATTTAAAAGGGTAGCCAACTTTAACATTGTGCAGGAGGAGCCATGGGATTTAAAGTTGTTGAGCAGAGTGAGTAGCTTCACCAAACTCATCAACGTAACGGCGTATGTATTGAGATATATGAAAAGTCTGAAGACAGACAATTCAATGCGACCAACTAGTAAAGTACTGTCGCTATGCGAGACACGCAAAGCTACTAAATACTGGATCAAGCGAGTTCAAGGCTTGGAGTACGGTAAAGAAATAGAACTGTTGAAGCAACACTAACGAGTGATAACATCACTTCAGAAATTAAGTGTATTCTTGGATGGGGAGGGTGTCATCAGAGTCGGAGGTCGACTGAGGCATTCAAATCTCACGTATGGTGCTAAGCACCCAATGTTGTTGCCAAAAAATACAAATTTTGTTCAGTTACTCATGGAGTACTATCATAAAATATATTGTCACATTGGAGCTAATGGTTTAATTGCAATTTTACGCAGGGAATATTGGATAACGTCAGTCCGGAGGCAGGCAACCAGGACCGTTCGGCAGTGCACAAGGTGCTTCCGGTTTGCCGCAGCAGAGCAACCTCCGCGTATGGCGGACCTTCCTGCGGATCGCGTGCAGCGCGCACGACCCTTCGACGGAGTCGCGACGGACTTCGCGGGACCGTTTTTGGTAAAATCAAGTTTATTAAGAAACGCAAAGTCAGTGAAGGCCTACTTCTGCGTATTCGTTTGTGTAGCTACGAAGGCCGTTCACGTGGAACTGGTGTCTAGTCTAACGACTGAAGCATTCGTGGCCGCATTTACAAGGTTTGTAAGTCGACGCGGACTCCCCTCTCTCATACGGTCTGACAGAGGGACTAATTTTGTTGGAGCGAACACATATCTCAAGGAGATTAATCAGTTCCTATTGGACAAGGAACATATTCTGAAGGAGCAGTTCAGAAGGCAAAGTATACATTGGGAATTCAACCCACCGGCTTCACCACATATGGGTGGACTATTTGAGGCAGCTGTCAAGAGTGTGAAGCAACTTCTAAGAAGAGAAATCGGTGAGACCATACTGACGTATGAGGAGCTCTCAACGCTCTTATGTAAGATAGAGGCTATCTTAAACTCCAGACCTCTCGTAGCGATGTCTGAGGATCCTGGGGATTTGGAAGTCCTAACGCCAGGACATTTTCTAATCGGTCAGCCACTGGTGGCAGTACCTGAGAACAACTGGTCAGGGACTAATATGTCACGTTTGTCTCGGTTCCAGACGCTACAGAAGTTGCATCAGAACGTGTGGTCGCGTTGGCATCTTGAGTATCTTAGCACGCTGCAATCGCGGAATAAATGGTATCGTGATGTTGAAAATTTAAAGGTAAACGACATTGTTTTCATTAAGCATGAAAATACTCCACCACTACATTGGAAGCTAGGTAGGGTGTTAGAATTGTATAAGGGTAAGGACGATGTTGTTCGATCTGTTAAGTTAAGAACTCAATCTGGCGAGCTTGTTAGGCCAGTAATTAAGTTAGTTAAATTACCGCTTGGAGATGGGGATTAGGTCTCCCAACCTCGTTGCTGGGGCCCCAAGGAATGTTCATGCAAAATCGATGTATCGCGCATCTCTAGTGAGAATGCGTGTGTGACGCAACACTATTAATGTCAAACGGGCGGAGCGGTTGCGCTTCCGCATCCTGTTGCAATTCCGAGCTCGGCACGGTTATACGAGTCGTCGCGACGCGTACCGGTATTAATGTAATTTAGAAGGTGTAACCTTCGCGTAAATCATAGCAGCTATGATGGTGTGTTTTTAGTAAGTCTGGGACTTTCGTTTCGTCGCAGAAACGTATGTAAAAGTGACCACCACTGTTAACCGCGAGGCGCGCATGGCATGGACGCCATCTTATTAGAAATAAATTGTAAAGTTAATTGTGAACACTGTATCTAATTCGACCAGTGAGTAAATACAACTTGGACCTTTAACCTTGGTTTCATTAGTGCGGCACTATTGGCTACCCCCGCCACAGGAACCCCGAAATTAGAACCCGCGACCGGCCTACGACACGCGGGACGGCAAGGAGAAGTTGCGGGCCTGCTGACGCCGCCCGAACGTATCCACCTCCCGCAAGGCTCTCACCGCCAGCCATCAGCGTCCACCTGGCTGTTGAGGGGCAGCCGGCCTGGATCCGGCGACGGTGTGAACACTGAGTGTTGATGAGACGCGGTAGCTGGTCTCCCTCTTGCGATGCTAATTGTTGTACCTTATGCGGCCTCACGAGCTCTGCGTCTGGTGGTTCCGAAGGCAGTAGCACCTGAAAAACCACATCAGCCCCCATCAACATATTTATTTCAGAAGGCACATTGAAATCGTTGTCAGCCAACACAATATTTGGTGGCAACCAGCTATTTGAAAATTCAAATTTAGTTTGCGGCAACCTACAGGTTATCTGATCTACTACATGGCAGGTCACCATAGTTTTAAAAGATGTCTCTGTAGAAGAGACCTGTAATGGTAAACAATATTTAACTTTGCTTTGGGTATTTGTGATTCCAATTATATTTGTATTGTTTTGCTTGGGCGTTAAACCTAAAAGTTGCACCATTTTTGTTGTCACAAAGGAAACTTGTGATCCGCTGTCCAGCAATGCTTTGATGTGGAATCTGGTGCCATCCTTACCAACAACTTCTATTCTGGCTGTGGGAAGAAGCACATTGTTATTTAAATTGCCTGCCAGTGCGACATGTGGTTTGATATTAGGTTGATTATTGGGTAAGTGAAGCAAAGTGTTATGCATTTTCTTGCACTCTGTACACCTAAAATGAAACCTGCACTTACCAAGATCCACACCCAAACAAATAGTACACAAGACGAACTTCATCTTATCATCAATTGGTAACGTTTGAAATTTAGCACATTTAAATAATTTATGGTCTTTGGACTTACATAAGAGACATGTTCCTCCAGTTGCAGAAACTGCAGCTACCCTGCCCGCAGATGGTGATGGATGACCACCGTGACCCTGCTCAGAGTTCTCCAACGCTAAGGCTCTTTTTTCCATGTAGGCCAGGAATTGGTTTAAGCTAGGTTCCTGGTTAGGGTCGCGGTCCAGTTGATAGGCCCTCATCGTATACACATCTAATTTACGGGAAAGAATGCATAATAGAATAGGATCCCAACAGTTAACATTTGAGTTATGTGTTTTAATTGCAGCAATTTGCTGTTTAATACAGGAAACAAAGTCTCTCAAATTACTAGCCGTAGACTTGGTAAGTTGTTTTAAATCTAAGATTTGACATATGTGGTCATTGACAATTTTAAACTTATTATTATATCTATCTGACAGTAATTTTAAAGCTTCTACATAGCTTTCGCTAGTTAATGGCAAGTTCTTAACCAAATCGAATGGTTCATCTTTTAAAAACGATCTTAAATAATACAATTTTTGTACTAAATCTATATCTTTGTTGTTATGAATCATTGAATTGAACAAGTTTCTAAAAGGTATGTAATTGACAAACTTACCATCGAAAGTTTCTATATTAATTGGTGGCAAATGCATTTTTGGCGCGGACATGGGTGGATTGTAGCTGCTGGTGGAATCGAGTTGGAGATTGCGCGCCTCACGTCCTGCTATTTCCATATTTAGGCGTGACAAAATTGTGAAATAATTATCCTCGACTAACTCGATTTTTTCCCCGTCGTCAGGGTCCAGATACATTATAGTTTTGCAGCAGGACTCGTATTCCTTAAACGCGGAAATCAGCCGCTTCGCGGTTAGTTCTTCAGCGCTGATTTTACTTAAGTCCACTGTGTTTACAAATGACAGAAGCCGCGTGATTGCTCCTTTGCAATAACCGCGTTCGGCAACTTTCTGTTTAATATCTTCTTCCATTGCAATTGCAGCAAGCTATTCAATCCACTCAGATTCACACTACACACAAGGAATGCCAATTGCCAAAGGCAAACACCCTAGAAACAGCACCTTACACACTACTAAGTGCTTGATTATGTAAGTTATTGAAGTTAAGTTAATTTTACAAACAAAATAGCACAAACTCAAATTACTGCCGAGAAGCAAAGTTCTTAAAGAGGAATTAAATATGGCCGATTCGCCGATTTTCGCGGTGTGTCGATTGTATGTCGATCAATTTGCTGTTGCACCGATGGCGTCTATTGCTATCCTCTTCTTTCGCCAGTGAGTTTTGTTGTTGTTGTCCTTGTCGCGCGGAGATGCGCGAAAGGAAATGAAGTTGCTGTGTGTTGTCCCTTTCACACTAGCTGAAATCTTGCGTCCTGTCTGTAATTGTTGCGATTGTGCGTCTCAATCGATGATGCAGGCAGTGACGTATTGCGCAGCGAGAAGTGGCAACGTTGCACACTGGGATTGCGTCTTGCGGACGGATGGCGGGGAAGGGGCCGGCAGTGATTGGCTCTTGGTTGCACTTGCCTGGCTCACTTTTGCGCGCGTTGCTGTTTGACGGAATAGCGGCAACAGCGCGGTGCCCGATGCCCGATGAAACGTATGTATGCTCCGCTCCGTAAAAAAAAATGGCGACGTGCAGAATGGAATTGCAGTCCGATGATGATATATCCTTACTTGTTTTTGCAGAACTTCGCAGATTTTCTGAACCCTCGAAGGACTATGTAGCAGCTTGTGCATTTGTTTGATAGGTTGCTGGATTGCTGGTGGGTTCTGATAGTAATAAAATACCAGGACTGTTGAATGACACGTCTTTATTCTTCCATATTCGCCGAGAAAGAGCGCAATAGTTGCCATTACAATGGGAGACAAATATAGTTAATATTTTTAATGTTGGCAACATCCAACAATCTCCTCTCTGTTGGAAAAATTACTGATAAGGGGTTGTCTGTCTTATTCACGAAGAATAAAGCAATAATTAAAATCATATGCGAAAAGTACAAATGGAAGCAATAAGAGAAGAAGATGGCCTTTATTACCTAAAAACTAAAAATAATAATGTTAGCAGACATAAAGCTAATGCTGCAGAAGCAGAATATAAAGATGACCAAAAACAACGTGAGCCAACAGATATTAAGCAACGGCACTGCAAAATGGGACATATGAATAAAAAAGACATGAAGCTCGCCTTGAAGAATGAAACCCTAATTCGACTCAATTTTGACAAGGACAGTTCTTTGGGAGAATGCGAAATATGCATACAAGGAAAACTGAGCAGAGTTCCCAGCAAGCCATCTGACAAAGACATCTCACGTACGACTGAACGCCTTGAAATCGTCCACAGTGACGTATGTGGTCCATTTAAGCAACCTTCCCTGAACGGTAACAGATACATCGTAACTTTTATCGATGATCACAGTAGATACTGCCTAGTATATTTCATCTATACTAATATTATAAAGCTGAAGAGTTTGTTTGTTTGTTTGTTTGTTTGAACGCGCTAATCTCAGGAACTACTGGTTCGAATTGAATAATTCTTTTTGTGTTGGATAGTCCATTTATCGAGGAAGGCTTTAGGCTATATAACATCACGCTGCGACCAATAGGAGCGAAGCATCAGTAAAAAATGTTGCAAAAACGGGAAAAGAGCCTAAAAAATTAAAAATGCTGCCGAAAGTCACTATTCCACGCGGACGAAGTCGCGAGCACAGCTAGTTAAAAATAAGAACGAAGTGTTGCAAAAATTCATGGAGTACAAAGCAGAAGTCGAAAACTTTACAGAAAATAAAATTAAATGCTTAGAAAGCGATAATGGTACAGAATACCGAAACCAGAAATACGACTCGTTTCTAATACAACACGGAAACGCAAGAAGGTTATCAGCTCCCTACACTGCTAATCAAAATGGCATCGCGGAAAGGAAAAATAAAACCCTTATTGAAAAAGCGACATGCATGATGCTGGGATCAAAGCCCTTATGTGTTTATGGGCAGAAGCGGTTTATACTGCTAAGTATTTGTCAAACCGGAGCATTAATCAAAATATAGATAACCAAACACCATTTGAAAGATGGGTGGGAAGAAAACCCTGTGTAAACCATGTCTACGTATTTGGTGCTAAAGCATTCGTCCTAAAGAAAGTCTCAAAAGCGTTCAGAATCTATATGCCATCAAAGAAAAGTACAATGATTTCCAAAGATGTTCGTATTTTGAAGAAAATGTTTTACGATAACGAACAAAATTCACCAAACCTATTGTCGGATCACAAATCAAACAAAAATAAGTTGTTTTATGACATCGTCGCAAATGAAAACGATATAGACAACATAGAAGATCTTGATGAACCAAATGAAAACGAACCATTTTATGACACCATTGAAATCGTCGAGAATGGAGAAAATTTATCAGATCAAAACCATGAGATAGAACCCGTTGTCTATGCGTCCATACAAGAGCAAGAGGAACGGAGGCCATACGATCTCCGTAATAGGTCTGTGCAGCTGCCAACTAGTGTAATTGTAATTGTGTTATATGTCAGAGTGTATGTATGTGTGGTCTCTTGTCAAGGCACCGGCTAGCTACACATGACACTTTTATACTACAGGAAGAGGACTAGAGCTACCCTATTTAATTCCCTAATCCCTACAGAACCTAAGTCCCTAAGTTCCTACGGAGCCTAAGTCCCTACAGCCCTAACCTACAATATAAATGGAGGATGGAGAGGATTATAGTTACCAAACCAGCGAGCGTCCAAATGAAGTAGTCCGTGGTTGAGTCAAAAAAGAGATTTATTTACAATTTCTATTACATTATATACTAAGATTACTGTACACACACAAATAAATATTTGACTAATGTTTAGTCCGTGTATCTAGCAACGTAGCGCTTTCTTGCAGTCGGATGAAGTAGGCCAGCGTCCGTCGCTGACCAAATGTTCAAAGTTCGTTTGTACATCCTGGCGCCTCCAAGATGCAGGAATCCAACTCGTACAGCTCGATCGTTTCAGTCGGTACTGGTGGCTGCACCGTGCTCGTTGCCTGACGTCGGGGTTTGGGAGGTGGTCTTGCCGACGTCCTCTCGGTCGTCCTGTGTGGGATGCTGTAGATCTGCGCCTGTGGCTCGACTGCAGCCCGTCGGATAGGAATCTTGGCTCAAACCCATCTGGTTAACTGTGGACCGCAGCAAAATATTAGTAAAACTAGTAATATAAGAGTAGTTGTAGTAACGAAACTAGCTAAATACGAATGAGATTATATTTGTGCCCAAACTGTATTGTCTAACTGTGTTTGTAAATTTTGTTCCGAATTTATTAAGTGTTGGAAGGTATCTGTAGAGTAACTGTCTATTATCTTCTCTTTCGGAATGTCTTCTATTTTAGTTGTTATTAATTCAGTGTTTATAGAAAAATAAAAAACATTTAGAAAAGGATTCTGTAACTGTGGTTTTTTCAGTTCTTTTAGCAGATATTACGTTGTTCAGTGTTTTAATTACACATTTTTTGGAGATCCTAAGAACACCAACATCGTGAATGTTTACTTCTTCTCTTTGGCCGTCACAAATGATAGATACAGTTTTTGAATGTGTTGATATAAATAGCCACGTATTTGCCATGTAGAGTTGTGTCCATATTACGTCAGAAGCACTACTAAAGGTTTTTGAAAGGCAACGTGTTTGGTTGTGTTTTATGCTCTTAAAAAGCTGTTCAACTATGCAGTTTGTATTAAATTGCATGTTCTTCACGGCTACAGGACTACAAATAAAGTTCATATCCTTTTGGATACAGTCATTGTACTCTTCACGATTTAATTAAATATAGTGTGTGTTGTTATAATCAAGCCAAAGCACACCTTATACTGTATCAAAATAGTTTGAAATGTATTGTCTTTATTTTTCAAGGGTACAGGCGTGACGTGTACTAATACGTATTTCGTGATGTCATGAATTGGAAAATTGGCAAACACTTGAATGTGTGTGCTATTCTCTGTTATTCTAGTATTTAGTAGTGTGATTCTTAAGTTATGCGGTAACTTTTTGTTCGCCGAATCTATTATTTTTCCGACTTGTTGTGGCGATAAAACATTGTAAATTGATGCATTATCTAAGAAAATCTTTAGTAAGTTTTCGTAATGCTCCATGATTTCAGAGATGTAGTTGTTTGCTAGATGATAGGTTTGCATCCCTTGGATCTTAATATGGTTCCCATCTACGGATCTGTACCAAACATTATTGTTGTTTATGAATTCAATAGCTTGATTTAATTTTGTTTGAAATTTTTGTAGTTTTTTATGTATTCTTTCTTCAGTTTGATTAACAGTCGAGATTGTGGATATCATAAATTTTGTCTGTTGATTAGATGCTTGAATTAATAAACGTTGATTATCTTGTAGTGTGTTTATATCTTTGTAAACTTCATCATTAACTCCAAATACGGAGGTCAAAAATTGGCCTAACAGACCCCTTTTCTCCCTTGTATGTTTTGTATTGGTTAAGGATTGAATAGACTTTTCAAACTTCGTTCTTTCTTCTTCTAAGTGATGGTAGAACTCATTACAATGCGTTTCGTAAGTAAAATTTTGCGATCTGTGACAGAGGTTTTTAAATTGATTCGTAACTGTAAAAACTCGATCTAACTGTTTATTTATTTATTTATTTAATATTATACAGTGTACATGCTAACTCACAGTTTACCCAAATCGCCAGCATGTTAAAATAAGAATATACAAAGTCAGATAAATTAGCAAAGCAAAAATAGTAAATTAATATTAATACAAAAGGAATGTCAGAAACCAATTAAAATACAAATCGTCAATAATAATTATGTCAAACAAAATCAATAAAAATGCTTAAGTATGTCAAATAAAAAAATATACGTCCAAAATTAGTAGTACACAATTAGGCAAATTAAATTAAATGTCATAAAGAATTAATACAAACAATATTTTTAATATATAATAGGGCTTTATAACAGAGCAGTCCAAAGTTATCAGCAAATATGTCAGTATCGTAGTCGTGAGCGAGCATATTCCCAATAAGCCGTAAAGCCCGAATGGTATTTTTTTTTTTTTTTTTGAGAGAGACTGCTGGTTGCCGAGGGGCATTTCCAGCTTCACTGGGCTTGTTTTAGGGGCGGCGAGGTACGTAAAGGGTACCTCAAGCCGTGTTGAAACGAAACACCTTCAGAGGATTTCTAGAGGGGTACGGCATCGCACACTTAAAAGTGCACGTCCCCGTGCCCTTCCAGAGTCTCCGAAGGGTTCGGATCGGATCGGGCCCGAATGGTGGGTGCGTGAGCTGCGTACGTGGTGCGCGTCGGGGGCCACCACAGGAGGCGCGGGCGCCGCTGCGGTGCAACCGTCCCCTCCATGTCCCAACATAGACGCTTGGGAGCCAATAGCCACACTTTACGTAAAATAATTGGGCTATCTATCTTGTTACGCATAATGGACAGATAATGCATTATCGTCTGCATAGCCCTCCTAAGTTTAAGCGTATTTAATCCCACCATACCAGAGACAAATAAAGATGGATATAGGTAAGGGTAGTAACCGTATTTGCTCTTATACAGCCAACGCGCAAATTTGCGCTGTATTCTTTCGAGTAAAAGTATATATTTCTCCTCGTAAGGATCCCAAACAATGGCACAGTACTCCAATTTACTTCGAACATACGCATTGTAAAGTACCAAGGCAACCCCTACTCCCTCAAACTGAGCAGAAGTGCGTATGACAAAGCCTAACATTTTGCTAGCCTTTTTACATACAGTAGTCACATGGTTATGAAAGTCCAATCTAGAGTCTAAAGTTAATCCTAAGTCACGAATTTCACTTACCCTTTGTAGGGGTGCGTCAGATAGAGTATAGTCAACAATTTGTGTACAGCGTTTACGCGTGAATGTGATGATTTTACATTTATTATTATTAAATGGAAGACGGTTTGATTCATTCCAGTTCTTAATCGCATTTATGTCTTTTTGCAATGCTTCACAGTCGGACGGGTCATCTACACCTAAGCTCAATTTAGGTCATCCGCAAATAACAGGCATTTGGAAGTAATAACGCTTTCCGGCAAGTCATTAATGAAAATTAGGAAAAGCAGTGGCCCCAGCGTGCTTCCCTGACTCACCCCGGATCTTGTATAATAGTATCTAGATACAAACTCACCAACTCTCACAAATTGACACCTGTCACGCAGGTAATTTGAAAAAAAAACTACAAGTATTGGTACAAAGCCCATTAATGCCAATTTACGTTACAGGATGTCATTGTCGACCAGCATCCAATTCTGCATAAACGAAATCCAGATGAGCCACAAGATTAGTAGAGGTAGAACAACCTTTCCGAAAACCGTGCTGACTATCATGTAATAGATTTGCAGTTTGCTTATTGATTTGCTGACATAACACTATCTCAAATATTTTTGCAAAGACCGATAAAACTGCAATAGGTCTAAAAGATGATATGTCATTCCCACTATCAGCCTTAGGGACTGGAGTGACCCTAGAGACTTTCCAGATTTCTGGATACTTAGAGTGAGACAGCGACAGATTAAAAAGGTACAGGAGCGGACTCACAAACGCAGATATGCAGTCTTTTGCTAAAAAAATAGGGATACCATCTGGGCCACCTGATGATCTAGGTTTAAGCCGTCTCGCTGCCATCTTCAGATCGCTATCATCAACTGTATTTATAGAAATACCAATGGCGTTGCAGTTACTATCTGCGGCTCGCAACGCATCGACAGGGTTCAATGCAAGCACCTCGTTCTGATACACTGAACTAAAATAATCCGCAAAAGCGTCGGCTGCGGCTTGCCTAACAACTTCCACATCGTTAACCGAATAGACGTTCATACGCTGCCTGTAATTTTTTCTATCTTTAACGTACTCCCAGAATTTGGCTGGATCATTAATTATATTTTGCTCTGTCAAATGTAAGTGCTGCTTATACGCATTGTCAATTAAATTTTTAACATGCCACCTATTATATTTAAATAATTCTTTGTTGAAGTCTTTGCCTTCAGCCTTGTACCGTTTCAAGTGATAATATTTTTTACGTATGTTACTTATAATATCAGCATTGAACCATTTTGGATATACATACTTATGATCCGTTCTGTAACGGGATTTAATTGGGACGTATTGACTAACACAATTATAAAGTCGAGCATAAAATAAAGCAACTGCAGCGTCAATGTCTGCTATAGCAAATAGTTCCGACCAATCCAGGCTGCTTAATTCCGTATATAGGCCCTGAAAGTCTGCCTTACGCCAGTTCCAGCTTGGGTTAGAGTCTGGTCGCTGAGTAGGTGACGGAGAGGACGGTGACAGGGACGGCGCGCGGCAATAAAACCTAATCGTCACCTCAAGCGGAGGATGGTACTCATCAATAGGTACTAAGGGTTCTGTTCCCGCGGACACGGTTATTTGCTCAGGGTTAAAATCGCTCAATACAAGATCTAACATACCACCATTATTATTAAATACATTGTTATGTTGCTGTAGCCCACAATAGTCACAAAACGAGTTAAAATGTAACTTCACACTTACACTACAAGAGTTTAAATTAAAATCTCCTAGTATTAAGACATTCAGAGAGGAATATGTAATAACAGCATTTTCAATGCACGTCAGGACGTTTAAATACTGAACGTCACTATATTTTGGAGGCAGATAGACAACACAACATAAAAACTTGCTAATACTTTTTCCACTAATAATAACAAAAATGAGTTCCATATCGGGTGTAAACGCGTCTACATTCGTTACTTGTTGCACTTCATAGCAGTTTCGCACAGCCAATAGCACTCCCCCCACCCGGCATCACCTGTGCGGTCTTTACGCACCACAACATAATCCGAAGCAAACTATTCACCACCTGATACGGAACTGGTCAAAAAATTTTCATTCAAAGCTATTACATCAAAATTACATTGGGTCACGTTATTCCTGAAAGTATTCGTTTTTGAACGCAATCCTCTGACATTTTGATAACAAAAAACTAGATTACGAACTTTTTTCTTTGGCACGAAAGTTCTGTCGCCACTGTTTTACACAGATGTCTTCAGCCCAGTTATTAGGTGACATAACACTATCGGCAATCTTGGATGGAACACCTAGCTTAAACGATGAGTAACGCCCCCTTGATTTCAGTTCTTCCACTGTGCAATCATTATTTCCAGAAATAGAGTGGAGATGGGCACGTACCTGTTCCACCGTGGTACCCTCTTGCACGTAATAGAGATGTAAATACCTCCACCTCTCAGAAGCGCGCAGCGTAGTTGCTCCTGGCGCTGCCGTGCCGCGGAGCACGCTGGGTGTTATTGATGTACGCCCATGTTTACGTCTCACCTGTGTCCACTCTTCCGTGTTTCCTTGCTCATTGCCATCTCTGGTATTTAAAGTTACTTCACGGTTTACACTCGTGGCCATGGTGCCGGGATCAGATGCTAAAGTTGAAACTGGTGCCAAAGAAATGGTAGGTGCGTTTACTTTAGTGGTTTGACTAGTTTTACCGGTAGTTCCCTTTTTTTTCTGCTGAGGGCTAGTTTGTATTTTCGGCTTAGTCTTCCCACTCTCTAAGTTTGACGCAGCACTCGTCATCACAACTGTATTGCCCTGCACTAATACGCTATTATCTTTGTCTGCCGATTTTATACCTTTTTCCAGTATGTCAATTTTACTGGTTAAAATGCTAATTTTTTCGAATACCATAGTCTTCAATTCATTAAATTGCTCTGTTAGTAAAGTGCAAATTTTCGTAGTAAGACGGGATTCGAAGTCTTCCTGCATTTGCTTTATGTCTAGTGCTACAGGAGCCAAATTTTGAGAGATCAAATCGCGCTTTACCGTTATTGGTGCAGTGCGCTTTACATTACGGATCGTGATATTATCAGGGCTATGCATTGATACATCCAAACAATCACTAACAACACTCGTATCACGGCTTAACTGCTGGCGCACAGGTGTATTCGAATTGTCATTTTTAGGTATTTTACTTCGGCATTCAAAACATATCCACATTTTTTTGAAGTCTGATGTCAATGTAGTAAATACCTCTGCAGTAAAACTGGCACACAAAATATCAAAGTACTGTTTACATTTGGCGCACCTCATAAATGCGCTGTCCTCAGTAATTAACCCGCGGCATCCCGCGCAGCTTACTTGGCGTGTCGTCATCTCAATCGTAGAACACAACTCGAAACACTCGATGACCGCGCCGCGGCCGAAGCGATGAACGAATCGTAACGATGAACAAAGCGCAGCTAGTCGTAGCCGCAGTCGTAGCAGGTCGTAGCCGGCTTGCAGATATGTAGCTGGTGTTCGTAGTTGTGCGCAAATAATGATCGCTAATTTGAAGCGCAAAGCGGCCAGCGGCCGTGGTCGAACGGATTAAAGTTTACCACTCACGCCAGGGGTCCGGAGTTCAATCCCAGTAGATCGCCTGAGATTTTACTCTTCACTTTTTCACCGTCGTTGGGGCTTCGGGTGCGGTCTAGCGAAGTCGTGACTCCAGTAGGGGCAAAGCCCGGGGCTCCAACACAAATCAATAATTTATTTAAATTATTTAAAAAGAAGTAGCGACACGTCCGCTCGATAGAAAGAATGCCGGCCGAAAAAGCTGTTGTTTCATGTATACTCGGTCGAATGCTGTTTCAATTCTGAATGTTCCGCGGTTTATGGTAGCTGTCCCAATCTGTTCTATGTATAATATGGATCGATATTTTTTATGGTATACGTCCAGTTTGATGTAGTGTATGGAAGCTGTGAATTGTGAAGTCTTCCTCCAACTCGTAATAGTCCACTATTGTCTATGAATGGATCTAAAGTATAAAGTTTGCTTCCTTTCTTTACTTACTTTTGGTTCTGTATTTGCCTTTGTATTTCTTGGTAAAAAACTTCATTTTGTATAATTTTGATTACTCGTATAGTGGTTTGATTTATTTCGTCTCGTGATAAGATTTCGTTTGATTTTTGTTTGTAGTAAAATCTGTAGCAGTATGTTAGCACTCTTAACATACGACCCAGGTCTGACAATCTCTCCCAGATGTCATTTGATACTTTCTTATCTATTGTTGTTGTATAACTTTGCTTTATTTCCATACATGTTTGAGGTATAGTTTTTGTAATCGGCAATTTGTTGTTTTTTAGCCAATGAGGACCATTCCACCAAAGTAAAAAGTTCTTAAGTTTCCCAGGTTCGATTCCTCTAGAAATCACATCAGCGGGATTTTCAGCCGATAGTACATGATTCCAGTGGGCGTTAGGTAAAAGACGTTTGATCTCTGACACCCTGTTTGCGACAAAGGTTTGCCAACGTGCAGCCTCTCTTCTGATCCATCCAAGAGTTATCATTGAATCGGTCCAGCAGATCGGTCCAGCAGTATATGGTGACATCTGGTTGATTTAAAGCATCTTTAACTGTTTTTATCAATTTAGCTAGCAGTAGTGTAGAACAAAGTTCTAATCTTGGTAATGTGGTTTTGTTTTTCTTCGGTGCTACTTTCGATTTTGCCTGTAGTAATGTGACATAATAGCGGTCATCGCACTTTACTCGGCAATAGACTACTGCACCGTAGGCTTTTTCGGATGCGTCACTGAAACCGTGTAATTCAATTATCACGTTTTTAGTTATTTGACACCACCTGTTCATTTTTAACGTCTCAATGCACTTTAATTGTTTTTGTATTTCACTCCATTGTTTACATTGTTTTTCGTTGATTAATTGATCCCAGTCTGTGCCGTTTATCCAAAGCTCTTGTACCAATAATTTCATTGTAATAATAATAGGTTCTCAACGCGAAGCTCGCGCAGGTAGGAAGTGGCGCGGGATCGGGAGAAGTGGCGGCAGTTATTATCGGAGGCCAAAACCCATCTTGGGTTCCTGCGCCACCCCAGTAAGTAAGTAAGTAATAATAATAGGTGCTAACCATCCAAGTGGGTCAAATATTTTTGCCACTTCTGATAAGATAAATCGTTTCGTAGGTAGGATTATTTTCTGTGATGTTGATGTTAAAATAGAATCTGTCCTCTGATGGTGACCATGCCACTTCTAGTGACTTTCTATTTTCATCAAATGGTATTTTCAGTAATGTGTCCTCTTGGTTTTTGTTTTGTAAATTTTCCAGTAATTCAGCGCTGTTTGAAGACCATTTTCGCAATACGAAACCACCTTTTTTTAACCGACTTCAAAAAAGGAGGAGGTTATCAATTCGAGTGTATTTTTATTTTTTATTTTTTTTATGTTTGTTACCTCAGAACTTTCGACTGAGTGAACCGATTTTGATGATTCTTTCTTTATTTGAAAGCTGATGCTTCCCGTGTGGTCCCATTTTAATTTGGTCCAGTTCTGATGATGGGATCCTTAAGGAATTGAGGAAACTCCTCGAATATTGTAGGCATACCTATCGCGATTTTGGTATTTTCAGAAATAAGTCAAGCATTTACATTCAGAAAGTATCATTTGATGAAGTGTAACTGATGAAAAAGACCACAGATTGCCATCGGAACTCCTCAATGATAAGTATTTCACGGGTGGCGATAAAATATCTCGATTAAGATAGTTAAGCGACTATGACGAAGCAAAAGAAAACAGGCATCGGAACTCAGTTTTTGATTTCCTACTTTGAGATAGGCCTTTCTCGTTTTCTTCGCTTGTCTCATTTAAACGGCGCTGTCTCATACAAGCAGCGTGTTTAGTAGGTCTACCCATATTCGCTTTTGATAAATAGATCAAAACGAATCACTAAAAAGCGAGAAATAAACAAAAATTTTAACAAAAAAAAAACCGACTCCAAAAAATATAGGTACAATTATTGTTACTTTTGGAGTCGGTGCCAGCCAAGGTAACTTTAACATAAACATTTTACGACATACTATATTATAATCATAACTAACTAATATTAATATTTTTATTAACGGTTATTAATCTGTGTAGTATTTTCAATACTTACATTAAAGAACTAAGTATTTAAAACTATTTCTGGCCTTTACATTGTTTTAAGTACCTAATTAACAGAAGATAAAAGGGAAACAAACGCCAACTAAAACAAAATAATAAAATCAGTTATTTATTTATTGGAAGGTTAACCAACAGCCATAGACTTAGATATGTCGACGGACAAGTCTGTCTTCTGCGATACGCCTAATTATACACAATAGGATTTCAGTACATAGGATGCCCTTGCAACCTTTGCAAGGCTATTCCGCTAAAACAGGATCCAGTGTCAGTAGCAAGGTAATAGTGGTAGACGGTATCAGTCCGCAGAGATAAGCAGGGGTCGGTTAGTAAATATCAGAAAATAATCGCACAGAATTACAACGAACGCAACAACTTGATTCAAGTTCTTGTAAGATGGCTCAACTCAATGAGGGAACCACAAAGTAACTTGTACCTATATACAGAAAGCAATGAAATGACATTGACAATATTAGTTGTCACGTAAACGCGTTCCATTAAACATGTTTTGAAATGTTAAAATTATTATTTGTTATTATACAATATAAATTAATACAAAACAAAAAAAAAATCCGAATGCAGCAAATACTAATTTAAATAGGTTAAATAATGATAATAGGTAATGAATGAATCTTACATGAATATTTTTCGTTTGTACGACATGCGTACTTATAAAGTCTGCATGGTAAGGAACGTCGAGTAGGTATTGAAAGGGTAAAAGTAACATTTTGTCGAAAATAATAATAACTGAACTAGCATTACTAATTATTTTTAAATAAAACCCTTACAAATTCAGAGAGGTTAATAATTACGTGATAATTTATTTTTCTATTTCAGTAATTTAATACATTTGTTGCTGTTTTTGTAATTGGAACGCAATATGTTGTCCATGTCATTTAACGAGCCTATAGAAAATTATTAATACGGGGGTTATGGTATACAAAAGACAATTTTCATAGATTCCGTAAATCAACGTACTGACTGATTCGAATTGAAAGTTAAACAGCAAACGGCGTGCCATTGAAAGCATTTGTCGATTTCGGTAGTGACGTCACTTTATTATCAAAAAAATCTGCTGCCTACGATTTAGGATTATTTCATGATAATATCCCATCTCTACTGAAAGGTTTTGGTAACGGCTTATTTCAGTCGTTAGTGACAACTTGCAAAAAAAAAAAAACTTGCCTTTACTGATAGGTCAGTCCTACACAGATCAGTCACATATAATAGTGTACAAAAATGCGTCCACGTTGCAATATTTTTTGACATTAACAATGAAATGCCAATTAACTTAGAAGTTGATAATGAAGAGTTATTGATAAGTAGGACGACTGGAGCAGTCAAACTTTACGGTGCAGCTTCAGTGAAGTGTCAAACTGACTCTCAGTTTAGCGGTAATGTTTTGTTAAAACAAAATTATTGCAGGGAAGCCTAACGAACAATACCGTAATTACCGTATATTATTATGTGGAGGCGTTTATCACTCCGTTATAGGGTGTATTAATGTTATGGTATTGCCGTGTTCAAGTTTATGCCAGATGCCTAATAAATCCTTGATCTGTAGAGCAGAAAGAATAGATTTTGTGAATAAGGTAATTGACACACGTTTTCCACGGCCGGAGAATGTACTGAAATGCAGTGTGGGAGTATGGTGAAAGTCAGCAGTCGGCGTTAAAAACTTTAAAGTGTGAGGTGGTGGTTGTGCGGTATGAACCATGGTGATATTGGCCACTTTGACTTTGACTAGACCAAATTGAGAACACCTATTGGTTTGTTAAAATGTCACGATTCGTAAAAAGTACGTGAACGCGTGTATTGAGTGCGCCTACGCGAAAAATAACTCCAATGGTCGTGTTTCCAGTGGCCGATAGTCAAAAGTAACACGAGGCTGTTCAAAAAGTAACATTTTCACGAGAAAAGTAACATGAAGTATTTTTTTATTTATTATATTTCTATATACCACTTAAGGCACTTGATTACACAAAAAAACTTTCTATTCCATTCTTAAAGCTTCGAAAGAAAAGAAAAACAATGGATCCAATGTTGTCTAATTCAATAAGTACCTATACCTATTATTTTTATTATTATTTATTGTCGCATAAAAACAGGTTACAATAACGAAAGTGACTTTCCTGACCTCCAATGATAGGTATACCACCAGTATGACCGAGGTCAGTGCCTTCTTTCAGAAATCAGTAGTATTAAAACTTATTGATCGAAGTAATAAAAGTAATAAATTATCGAACTTTGTTTTCAAAGTTCGTTAGCCTTCGCTACCTCGTAAGAAAGAAAAGAAAATTGACAAAAAGTAAATAAACAAAAGAAGATGAAACTATCTTGCGTTCCGTTTCACGATTATCTTTGTATGCTGGAAAATATTGAATTATAGGTACCTACCTATATTTTTATCAAGCTCTCAAAGTAACGTAAAAGTAACATTTTGAGTCGTGTAACATGGAAGTAACATGAGATGGTCAAAAGTAACGTAAAATGCAACGCTAGTCAGGAAGGTTTACTCCACCTCCACCCCATTGCGAAAGTAGAAGTATCAATTCATGCCGTACACATTGACCAAATTGGTGCCTGCATGAGTGTCGAAGTAAACCCCATCCTTAACGAGATTTCTGAAAAATAAGGCAAGATTGTGATAGCAAGAAAATGGATAAAATGAGATGAGAATGTTACTGTGATAATAATAAAGGTTTATTTATGTATTATGTATAGACTATTCGTAGGTACACTGATTAGACGTGAGAATAAGATTGGTTCATGTGATCTAACTATGTAATAGAAGGAAAATGGATAAAATGAGATGAGGATGTTACTGTGATAATAATAAAGGTTTATTTATGTATTATGTATAGATTATTCTAAGGTACACTGATTAGACGTGAGAATAAGATTGGTTCATGTGATCTAACTATGTAATAGAAGGAAAATGGATAAAATGAGATGAGGATGTTACTGTGATAATAATAAAGGTTTATTTATGTATTATGTATAGATTATTCTAAGGTACACTGATTAGACGTGAGAATAAGATTGGTTCATGTGATCTAACTATGTAATAGAAGGAAAATGGATAAAATGAGATGAGGGTGTTACTGTGATAATAATAAAGGTTTATTTATGTATTATGTATAGATTATTCTAAGGTACACTGATTAGACGTGAGAATAAGATTGGTTCATGTGATCTAACTATTTAATTAAAGGAAAATGAATAAAATGAGATGAGTTACGTACTGTTACTGTAATAATAATAAAGACGTATTTATGTATTATGTATAGATTTCATCTATATAAAATCAGACGGTACTGTAATGATGTTCTAGAATTAATTATTTACTGTATTTACTTTATTTGTGTATTATTTTTTAATGTAAATGTAATGATGTATGAGTACCACGGCCGAGTGTAGGGTTGCCACCAGGCTTGTGTATGAGGACATCCACATTGTCAGGACGGTCGAATGTAGGGAAAACACTGCACTGGGAAATAACGTTGTTTCAAATACTTAAATTTGTTTTACACCTCTTAAGGTGTATGGTCCTGGATTTCACTTGCAATTTTTCGCCACACTATTTCATTCCTTATGGTGGAATTGTCATACAATGTTTTGAACATTTTGTAGGCTTCAATTAAATTTAAAATTTCTGGTCTGCTCCATTGGCTTCTTGAAGATGTATTGTCTGGTGATATGTGTGTGTGTGACTCTGGTTCTATTATTGGTTCTGCCTGCGATGGTGGTTGTGCATCACTTTCTGAAATTTTATTTATTTATTTTCAAGTAACGTAAGCATTGGCCAATAAATATAGGCTTTTCTATGAAAAGTTTGACTGGCCAGTGGGCGCAGTGGGTAGCAATCCTACTTTTCCAAGGTAGGTAGGTTTCTTAGGTAGGTCCTGGGTTCGATCCCCAGACCGGTCAAATATACAATGTGCATGAAAATGACAGTTTGACATGTGTTTGGGTATGTATACATATGTACAACACTGGCAACATTGTCCGGTTAAGTAGTCGAATTATAAAGCTCCTATTAAAAATTTGTTAAAAATTGTCTTTTATGCTTATTTATGATTAAATTTGTAATTAGTGATTAAATTAAGTGACAAATATCATCTACTAGTGTTTTTTCTGACTAATATTGTGTAGTTTTTAAATTATGTGCTAATGTAATTTTCCAACTGTCATCGCCAGCTGACTGTTATAACAAATTTTACAAAAAGTTGTTAAAATAACTACTTTTGCCGTGGACTGCTGCAACATAAACCGGGGGAGTATTGTTTTCATTCCATTTATTATAAATACTAGTAACATAAGTGTAAATCTTAACTGAACACTTCATTAAAATTGTATGTGTCAATGTACTAGGCCAATGAATTGTTATTTTTCTACTTTGTAATCAAATCAAAGGATTTGCATCTAAACTGCAAAAGTAATTTTGGCATTTCAGTATTATAGCATTAAAATTTAATATTCCACTATACCAAGAATAGGGTAAGAATAAAACAATAATTGTTATTAGACACTTTGAATTTAAATTATTACCATTGACATTGAGAAAAACTTATTTCTAAATACTGTTACTAGGTACATGTTTTTGTTGTATTTAACAACAATACTACTCATATTCATTACTTTACAAATCTCACATATTGTGAGTATCGTCACACCTCAAATACGATTTGGCTTGGTTAACCTCTCTTGACTTGACTATATGTGGAAGTGAAGTTGATGGTGACTTTGTTTTGCCACAGACATTCATACACTTCGACACATTACAACCAGAACGTGACTGCTTATTTGAAGCTTATAACTTAATTAATTTCATTTCTAGATTATCTAGTAATAACTTGCAATTACAATAAAAAACTCTAATTTTAAACAACAAACTTTTGTGTGACACATCTACCCCCCACTTACTTATTATAATTAAAATCTCATTTTTAAATAATCTTAATTGCTGCACATAGAAATTAAATAGAAGTTAGATAAACCTAACTTGCAACACCTAAGTCTTAATATATCTTAATATATACTTCTTTAATTTTCAGGTGTTTATAAAACCAACTTCACAATGCTGACCCGTAAGGCTGCTACTCAAAGTACTGAACTAAAGTTCAGAAAGGCACTTGAGGAGCTACGAGTATCCAAGGAATCCTGCAATCAGCTGCTAAAAGAAAGGGATGACAGTGAAATGGAAATAAAATCCATAATAGACAGAAATTCACAGTTTAAGAATGAGTTAGCCCAACTGCACATGCAACACCAGGATGTGCTCCACCAGCGTGACCAACTGCAACATGTCATCTCCAATTTTGAGCAGCAGCATAACACCTATGAAAGGGCACTCAACCGCATCACCGAGTTGGAAAGGGACCTCAGTGCGGCAAACCACCAGATATCCCAATTAGTTGAGTTGCAGAAGCAGCATGAAGTGGATCATACTCAGTCCTTATTTGAAGAACTTATAGCATCACCTGGTGGAATTTGTGGTGGAATAGTGGAATTAGTGGAATTACAGCAATCTCAAAACAACAACAAAATAAATAAAATCAGCAAAACTAAAATTAAAAAATATGTAAAAATTAATAAGTTTATAAAGAAAACTGAGAAGTTGATTAAAAAAAATAACTGTTTTTATAAAAATATTGCTCTCAGAAAGGAGCGTATTAGCCTTATGGATTTCTTAGATATATATAATAGTAAGTTAATGGAAAGTAGGCAAATGTATGACCGGGACACTAAGCAATTACAAACTGACATCCAAAGGTTACATGAGTCTCTTGATATAATGACTAAAAATACTCAATATCACAGAAACAGATTGAAGAACATATCCAATCAGCCACAGAGTTAGTTGATCTGTGCAAGTACAATGCTGATCGGTACAACTCATTAATTAATAATGAAATTAACCTACACAAAGAGTCTTTATCACTTGACTCAAATATTCAGATGAACACACAAAACTTGTCTGTTTTGGTTCCCGGTCCTTCATCGGCCTCTCCTCAAAAAATACTTAAACCTAATGTTACAAAATTAGTAAAAAAAACAGTTATGTATTCTGATAAACTGGGTCAAGGCTTAGGGTTGCCTATAAATAGAAATATTATCCACTCAATGACCAATATTTGTACTCCAGGTCAGTCGTTGAATGCTATAGTAAACAAAATATCACAGGATTCATTGAATAGTTCCACTAATATTATTGTGTTATGTGGTGACAGCTCACAAACGAAGAAACGTGACATCATAAATAGTTTTAATATTTTGATAAAACTGCAATCAGAAACAAATTGCAGGATAATAATTAGCGCTTTTCCCTATTGTACCAATTTGACCTGGGAACAAAATAAGCGCATTTATGAATTAAATTTATTATTGTTTAATTTGATTTGTCGTCATAGTGACACTATTTTATATTTTGATATAAATAAATTTATTAATAGCTTTAGTTTGACGTCAGATACTATGTATCTTTCTACGAAATGTAGGACCCAAATAGCTAAATTGTTAGCTTATAATATACAGGATACAGTTATAAATGGTATAACTAAGTCTTTACGTCATAACAACGTAACCATTAGTAGTTCTACTAATGCAACATCTACAACTAGTAATAAGGTAACAACAACCTCATGTTTAAACTGAGGTCTAAGACAAAAGCCAAGTCCTCATTAATTACTATTATACATCAAAATATTCAAGGTTTGGCTGGCAAAGACTTAGAGTTAGAATTATTTGCAAAAAGTCAGGCAATTCATATATTTTGTTTAACTGAGCATTGGCTAAGAAGTCATGACACATCATTCTATGTAAATAATTTCCAATTAGCAAGCGCGTACGTGCGAAGCTCAGCTATTCACGGTGGTTCTTTAATACTAGTAAGAAGTAATATAAAATATAAAGATCGCAACGATATTGTAGGCTTATCAGTGGAGCGTAATATTGAGCTATCATGTGTGGAGTTTAATAGCTTTGTAATAGTGTGTGTATACCGACCCCCATCGGGCAATTTCGGTATTTTCGAATCTGTAATGGAAGACGTACTAAGAAAATTAAAATTAAAAAATAAATTTGTTTTTGTATGTGGCGATTTTAATATAAATATTCTAGAAAGCACTTCAATGAGTGTTCGTCTTGTTGCCTTGTTTAAATGTTTTAATCTCATTAATCTATTTCTCGAACCCACTAGAATAACTTCACATTCAGCCACTTGTCTTGATAATGTTTTTACAGACTATGACCCTGTTTCTAAGTCAGTCATTAGTAAGCTTACGTCTGACCATTGCGGTTTAAAGGTGACCTATGATTTTAATGTTAAGGATGAGCCAAAAATAGTGAACTGTAAACCAGTTACAAAGGAGCGAGTAGAGCGTTTTAAAAATAATATATCGAGTAAAATTAATGCATTGCCATTTGGACAAGATGATCCAGATGTATTATATACTAATCTTTTTAACTTCATAAAGACTGAATATGACCAAGTGTTTACACAAAGAACAATCAAAATAACTCATAAACTTAAGTTCTGTGACTGGGCCACGACTGGTATATATAAAAGTAGAAATAAATTGTATGATTTATATAGTCTAAAACAATATAACCAAAATTCTAATTTTACGGAATATGTAAAGAATTATTCGAAAATATTTAAGAAAATATGTATAGTAGCAAAATCTAATTATATTAAAGAAAAGATTAAAAAGTCCAACAATAAAATTAAAGCCACTTGGGACATTATAAACCGTGAAACAGGTAAATTTAAACCACGGGATAATACTTTCACTTTAAAAGTAAACGACAACTTAGTCAATTCAGATTCACATATTGCTAATATTTTTGATGATTTTTTTGTAAATATACCTGTGCTGACAACCTCAAATTTGGATTCATCACCAGAAGCTGCACAAGCATTACTCCAAAAATATGTACCAAAATGTAATGTTTCTTTTCAATTTAAATATATTGATTCAATGGATATTATAAAAACATTTAAATCACTGAAAATGAAAAACACAAGTGATTTGTGGGGCATCTCTATAAAAGTAATTAAGAATATTATACATTCTATTGCACCATATCTTGCTGAAATTTTTAATAACTGTGTGAATAAAGGTATCTTTCCCGATCTTATGAAGTTTAGTAAGGTCATACCTTTGTTCAAATCGGGAAACAAAGAAGACCCCAGTAACTATCGACCCATTTCAATACTACCAACTCTAAGCAAAATTTATGAAAAAGTTATATTGGAACAGTTGATGTCGTATTTTAACATAAACAACCTTTTACATAATAAACAATATGGATTTACAAAGGGTCGTTCTACTACTGATGCAGGTGTTGCTCTATTAAAACATATATTTGATGCCTGGGAGAAGTCTCAAAACGCCCTTGGAGTGTTTTGCGACTTGTCCAAGGCTTTCGATTGCGTTGAGCACAAAACTCTGGTGATGAAGCTAAATTACTACGGTCTCAAAGATTTCGCACTAAATTTAATTCAGTCGTATCTTAGCTCTCGAACACAAACTGTCGATATTAATGGAACTAAATCATCTGGTTCTCATGTAAAAATGGGAGTTCCACAAGGGTCCATTCTTGGTCCTTTTCTGTTTTTGATTTATATTAATGACTTGCCATTCTTTGTAGAGAACTTCTGTGAAATCGTATTAATTGCAGATGATACTTCACTCATTTTTAATGTAAGTAGGTGTAAGAAAAATTACGACGATGTAAACAAAGCACTCTCTGATGTACTCAGTTGGTTTACTATTAATAATTTGCAGCTTAATGCTAAAAAAACAAAATGTATTAATTTTAAATTACCAAATGTCAAAAATGAACCAACTGATATAAGAATAAACGGTGATCGATTAGATTTGGTAGACTCAACAGTTTTCTTAGGTATAACCCTTGACTCAAAACTTCAATGGAATCCTCACATTTCGAAATTGGCCGGCAAACTCAGTTCTGCTGCTTATGCCATTAGAAAAATAAGGCAGTTAACAGACGTTGAAACTGCTAGAACAGTTTACTTTAGTTATTTTCATAGTGTCATGTCGTATGGCCTCTTACTGTGGGGAACAGCGGCTGATATTGAAACTATATTCATTTTACAGAAACGAGCAGTAAGAGCAATCTATAGACTAGGTTCACGAACATCTTTAAGAAATCTTTTTAAAGAAATTGATGTCTTGACAGTGGCGTCACAATTTATTTATAATTGTATAGTTCTTGTACGTTGTAATATCAATTCATTTGCTAAACACAGTGATGTACACAATTTTAATACTAGAAATAAGTCAAAACTTGCAATGCCACTGTTCAGGTTACAGAAGGTGCTTGGTTCTTTCTTGGGGCAAGGTATACACTATTACAATAAAATACCAAATACTGTACTAGATTTACCTTTAGATAAGTTTAAAAAACATGTAAAGTCTTCTTTATTAAAAAAAGGTTATTATACAGTCAAAGAATATTTAGAAGATAAAACAGCCTGGCTATAATAAAAAACCTATACATAATACTACTTATAAATAGTGTCCTGCAGATAACAAAATAGCGTTGCATTGAACATTACAATTAGTTTTATTTTTATTATTATTAACTATAGTTTTTTTTTGACTTTTACTAGTACTGTATGATATTGTAAAAAATTAAACTGGTAAATTGACTTAAATATTTTATTTAGTTATTTTTTATTTTTTGTGTTTTTTTACATGTTGTGATTGGTCCTTAACATTTTGTGTTTTTATTTGTGATGGAAAGTGTCCTTTATGATAGGGCTTTTTCCAATATTTATGACGCTGTAAGGGAGAAAAGAGCTGGACACTTGCTGAGTTTCTTGCCGGTTCTTCTCAGTACAAGATCTCCCGCCCAGAGTAGATAGACTTACGAACCGATGGCTTAAAATGACGTTCATAAGAGCTATTTGTAGCCTAAACTGAATAAATGATTTTGAATTTTGAATTTTGAATTATATATGTACTACAGCACTAGCGCTACTTTCATTGGAACCTGAAGATCTTGTGTGGATTGGTTTAGTTGATTGGAAGGTTGATCTCCTTTGTGTAGGACATGCCAAAATATGAATCTATAAAAAGTGGTTGGTACAACTACCCAAACGAAAATGCAGGGGTCAAGAAAACTTGTTTCAAATCTGTTGAAGAAGTAGAAATACCAGCGTATGAATTACTTCATGCCATACGTCCATCAAAAACCCATAATGGCTAAAGCTAAAATAGTAAAACTATTACGATAATAAACCTTAAAATAAACATAAACTTGTAACCATAACTATAGAATTATCAAAAGATAAACATTTTAACATACAACAAAAAATATAACTTTAATTTGTTACTAGCAACATACATAGTTTGGACACAGGTCTCTTAATTACATTGTCTTTGCACTTGAGACTAACCACGCGAGTAAATTTGTCCAAACCGGGATGCTTCTCAGTGACAATTCCGTATAACCACCTAGAGGGAGGAAGATTGTCTTCCTTTATTATTACTATATCTCCTATTTTTGGCTCCGGAACATAATGAGACCACTTATATCGATTTAAAAATTGTGTTAAATAATCTTGTGACCACTTGCGCCAATATTCCTGAACCAAGTGACGAATTCTCATAATTGACATCTGGCACCAGCACTGGAGGTTCACCAATCAGAAAATGTCCAGGTGTGAGTGGAGCGGGAGCTGCCAGGTCATTGTTCAATTGACAAAGTGGTCTTGAATTGAGGCAAGCCTCAATTTGGGAAAGAACTGTATACATTTCCTCAAATGTTAATGTTGAGGTGCCAATCACACGTCTTAAATGGTGCTTAGTTGATTTTACTCCCGCTTCCCACAACCCACCAAAGTTAGGAGCATGGGGGGGGATGAAATGCCAGGTGGTTCCATTGCCGGCAAGCCAATTGGCTATCTCAGCCGTGACTTGAGATTTTTCTCTAGCCAGCAACTGTTTTAAGTCTCGCGCTGCGCCCACAAAATTGGTTCCATTGTCACTGAATAAATCAGCACAGTGACCACGCCGCGCGACGAACCGTTTGAACGCCGCGATAAAACCTTGCGAAGTTGAATCGCTTACTAACTCCAGATGAATTCCTCTAGTGGCCATGCATACAAAAAGACATATGTAGCCTTTATAGGCGTGATGCCCTCTTCCCTTAGACGTGCGAATGTTAATGGGACCAGCGTAAACTACCCCACTCTGTCGAAACGGTCGACCCGGTGTTACTCGAACTGCAGGAAGCTGACCCATTAACTGTTCTGTTACACGTGAAGAATGACGCACACAAGTAACACATCGACGGCAAAACTACTTGACTTGACTCTTAATATCTAAAATCCAATATTGAGAGCGCAAATGGGTAATCATAAGCTGAATGCCACCGTGTAATGTTCTTGTGTGGGCACTTTTAATAAGAAGTGTTAAAATAAATGAAAACAACTATTGTTTGCGAGTGATAATTATCAAAACTTTAATAAGATAATCTTAATGCAACATGACACCAGGGGGATGACAGTCCCTAACATTGCTAATTTAACAAGGAAGCTAGGGCCATCTAGTTTTATGCACCCGAAACTTTGTCTTAACTTAGTTTAATCAAATGCCGATAGATGTCGCTACTAAGATGTAAATTTATAATTTCTTAATATTTTAAAAGTTATAAAATAATTGTTTTTCTTTAATATTTTTAAACAGAAAACATATGCATATATGAAATTTTAATTGGTTTCATTGAAATTAATTCATATTTTGATAGGGCAACATAGCCTTGATGTAGTCGCCACACTTGTGAAACTAAAAACAAAATGTCACAATATTGGTCGTAACTGTCGCTTGCGTATGCGCTTGTTGTTTTCCCAGTTTTTCCGATCAATTTTGTGCCTATAATAAGTGTTTTCTTTGCTGTAGACGTTGAGTTGAGATCCATTCTCCTCCGTCCTAGTGTTGAGTGCACTTTGACTGCGATACGGACGCTATTTAGTTTATATTGTGTTGTTTTTGTTGGACTTTTGTGTTACCAAAATCGACACCATGCCTGGTTACCGTTGTGTTCTTGGATGTGAACAGACTAGTAAGCTCTATAGCTTTGAGTCAAAATGTATTTCGTTCGAGTCAAAAATGTATTTCGTTCCATAAAATGCCAGCCAATTTTGACTCACAGCAACTCTTAAAAATAATAGAGGTTTTAGTATAAAATTGCCCATTTTTTGTTACACACTAAACTTATAAAGCTATAACTTATGATTCAACAAATGCTTCAGTTGTTTATTATTATATCGAATCATGACCACTATGTTCAATAATATATGAGATAGAATAATAATGAGAATGTTATTTTTATTTCTTTAATATTGAAAAGAGACTGCTTTTTTTGTAAGCGGAAATTACCACTTTCTTCGTTGTAACTTAGCTGAGACTAACTTTTTTTTCTAAATACTTGTGGCATTAGTTAGCCAAGTATTCATAATGTATAGTTGTTGATAAAATAAGAAAATCTTTGTAAGTATACAAGTGGCAATTTCCTAAAAAATTTGTATACTATTCGGCAATTTCATACTTTTAACACCTAATATGTATATGACGATGAATAACCTAAAATATTCATCAAACTAATTATATATCCAGTTTCCATATTCAAGAAATCATTAGTTATACGTTAAACAAAAGTAACGCTTAATTAAAAAAAAATGTCTTAGTTCTACAATCACATCCCTTGAATATGGAAACTGTTAAACAGATTATGTTTAAACTAGGCTACATTACATTGTGTACCAACAGTATGTAAAATTTGTATTACACGTGTAATAAATTCGTAATAATAATTGTGTTTTTTATTTTAACAAAATCCTACTTTCTGCTTACCAATAATAATGAATTGTTTTGTTCTAGTTAACACTTAAATTGTAACATTGTTATTAATTTGTAATGAAATCAATAAATAATCATTACAAAATAACAATGTTACAATTTAGTGTTTACTAGAACAAAACAGTTAGTACTGTGACGATCTCAAGTTTTGATCAATTAAAGGATAATTAGACCAATAATAATTAACTCATCCTGGTAACGGCACCATTGTGACGATCTCAAGTCGGGACCACAAGGATATTTGAGTTTAGGAAAACAAAGATAGTCTTTGTTATTGGCATGTGAAGTCTAGGGTAGGACCATTCTACGTTGTGTAATTTTTTATAAATAAGTAACTCAAGATCTTTATTAGGCAGACAAACTCTAGTTTATATTGTTCATTTACTAAATAATTAATTACAGGGGTAATGCCGGAATTTGGCAATTTATTTGAGTCCTCGGGTGTGAGCACAACTCAGTTTCTAATAGGAGAGTAATGAATTTAAACTAAGCGCCCCCTCCTGACCTCCCTTGGACGCACCTATCCTGCTGCCTCTAGGTCAAACACCCGACCAGGCCCACAGGACCCAAACAAACCTGGCCCTAATCTAATTCTATCTCTCAAACCATCATCATGAAGTTAGACATTTAACGCGAAAGGAAAGAACGATAACAAAAGACTTTGAATATCTTTTACTTAGTAACCTCATTTATACAGAGTGGTGCCAGCGTGACCCTGTAGAGTCCCGCCCCGTCTGCCCCGAAAGACGACAACACAGCATCCAGAAATATAGTGGCTGATGCGATGAAAGGTCCACATATATAATTCTGGAGCTCTCCTGGAGATGAACTAACAAAGCAAAAGATAAACAAATAAAATAATATAAAGGGGACATTACAAACATTCATCTTTTCATACTTTTCCTATTTCTAATCCTATGAAAGAACGCGAGAGGCTTTTGAGGAATGAAATGAACACTGTATGGTTGGTTCGAACAGTGGGTAATCTACCAGCATGTGTCGGGGCACTACCATTGAGCTATTGCCTTGCTTGAAGCAAGCCAAAGGGGAATCGAACCACCTATCACCGCGCACTACCCAGTAGACCCCACTGACGTGCATTTGGGCCTACACGGATTCAACCATACCTGAGCCCATAGGTCTCTAAGCCTCGGAAGTTGTCAGTATAAATTGTTAAATGGAATTATGATTATGAAAACTTATACTGTTTACATACTTCCTTTCGAAAATAATTACTCTTTGAATTATTAAGTTGTAAATATTCTCAAACAAGATAAATCCCTAAATTTGTATTAATAAGATTTCTAATTTCTGTTGGATTTACGCGAGCTGTTTGGTGATTACGTTTATTAGATAGATTTGGGTTTGTAGATTGTAACCTAATCACCAAAAGCATTATTTCATCATTAAATGGTAAACGGAAGTGAGGAAAATAACGTCAGATTTATGAAATGAATTCGACTGACTAATTATGTAATTAAAAGATTTCTTTAAGAAAAGTATAATATAATATATTAATCTAGTTAGAGTTTAAATTAAAAGAATAATCAGAGTAAAGGTATAAGGTTCAACATGATTGAATAGTTAGTTTTCTAAACTACGTTATTTGAATTTCAAGAGATTAAAAGGAAAGAATAAATCTTAGAATAATATTAAAGAAAGATTTCAAATTAAAAGTACTACTTTTGTTTAGTAAGAAAAGAATTTAAACTACTGTTTGAATTTACATAATTAAAATAATTTATTTATTATTTGTAAAGGTATTATTAGAAATAGTTATAATATCAATTATAATTGTTTAACTCACAGTTGTTCAATTCCAAAATTTAGAACTCCTCACTCTTCAGCTACCACCACTTGAGTGATCAAAACCTATCAATTTTGTTTTGTTTATTTATTTTTTATTCTAATGTCAAATAATATTCAAAAGGAACATTATGAATTTATTTTAAAATAGTTGAAAGTTGACATTAAACTTCAAATCTCTTTTTTTTATATTCAAGAAATGTCATAATTTTTATAATAAAATGTCTATATCTTTATTATTAATAATTGAGATAAATGAGAAATGACCGTCCTTTAAATAGAGCGATAATCATTACACTTACCTAGATTGATGTTTGAAAGTTAACAAATATTGAGAAATCCTCCCAATAAATGTAACTCCAAAGTCACCTTGGTTATAAATAATAAAATTGTACCGATAAATCCTGACTCATGTTTACACCAGTCTCCAGACGTCAGCAACCCCGAAGTCTCCTGCTCGTAGAGTCGTTGATGAATAGCAGACCTTGTCACTCAGCAAACCCGTAGCACACATAAAGTTCCATGTAAACTCGAAGAGTGTGTCCCGTACAAAATAAAGTGATTAAGATTTGTTCAAGGTTCGGGTATTAAAGTTGATAAAGGAAAAGGTCAACCCGAATAGAAAGTATTTATTATTTAGTTTATTATTTGTAAATCAAATGAATATTATTGTTCTTACCATGTAATCCTTTATTATTTATTGTTCCTTGGAATTAGATTTTATTTAAATTGGTCTCCAATCATTTCATTTGATCAACTGAACCTAAAGAGACAAACAGAAACAGAAACAGACAACAAAACCACTAAAAATAATATCAGATCCTGGGATATGAAATTCTGATTCTCCTTCACTTATTTATAAGTGTCCATGTCAAAGCTTTTTCCTTCCACTTAAAATTTTATATAAATAGAATCTACTAATAAAATTATTTTATAGAATAGAAAGATATTACCAAACATTCAGAATTTGTATTAGTTTGTTCTCCTCCATTTATCTATCATTGACATTAGCAAAGGGTCATTAAACTCAACAGAGTCTTAACAGGGCCTACAATCCTCCATCCAACAAACATGTTCTTTTTCTATTCACGTGTTGCTTTAAGATGGCTGTTATAACTCTTATCCAGTTTTCACGTAATTTTTATAACTTTCTTCATTCATAATTTATCTCTGACTACGTCAAAATCATATTTTTCCGACAGACTTTCAAAATTCATTTTCTCTATTTCTTTTAAATATCTCATTTAATGTAAAGAGGTTTAACTATTAGAATTCCAAAATATAATGAGATTTTTACCAAGCAGTATTAAACTCTTTTCTATATTAACAATTAAGTAAATATAATTTATTAGAGAATACGAATTAAATTAATAATGTGTTTTCATACAATTTAGTATAAATAATAGAAAGGCTATCAAACTTCAGTTCGTTACAATCGCCCCTGTATAATTGAAAACCGTAGATGAGTCTGAAACGGTGATTATGAACCTAACATGACGAAGTGAAGGTTAGAGATTATACACCTTTAAAATAAACAAATTTATCCAAACATCTTTAATTAGAATTAAATATTTAAGTTAAATAATCTCCTCCCTAAGAATGACTAATAATCTAATTTATAAGTTACAATCAAATTATAAAATTCAATTCTACTAATTCGCTCTAATTATGAATAAGTAATTAAATTAACAAACAGTTAACCTGTACACTAATTTAGACATTCCTTAATTTTGAAAATATATTAATTAATTAAATATTAAGCATAAAATTACGCCCCAATAGACCAACAATCTTCCCTTTCTCCTTAGGTAGATAACTAAAACATAAAATTATCCAACTCTTGGATCTCTAGCACTGAAGAGAAGTTCAAAATGTCTGTACAGCCTCTCTCCCCTTTCGTGTAGTGTTATGAGAATTCTCCAAAGCTTAAAGTTCTCTCTATCTAAAACTCCATTAATATATTGAGCTATTTTGACCATCCCTGGTCCCACATCATCCCAACCTTTAATCAGCTGTTCCCTTGTTAAATTTAAAGGGTATGAATTTTTTTCCATAAATCTTATTTTGAAATCAAGAACAACCCATTCCTTTCTTATTTGTTGTTCTAAATCCCATCCTTGTTGTTCCTTTAATTTTCTTAAAACTGTCATACTCTTTGACAATACCCTGATAACAATGAATAAAATTCTTTCTTAATTTTCAGTCAAAATACTTAGCTAAATTTACAGTATTGAATAATCCACGAACTAATGTGGTATTAGGTCTTGTCAATAAATATACATTTTTAAAAGGACTCCCCGCAACGATAAATGGTCCCTCAAAAGTACGTTCAAATTTTTTACATCTTGTTGAATCTGTTCCCACTTTATTCAACCTCCGTACCTTAACCTGTTCTCCTATCTGAAACTCAGTTAACTTATGGGAACGATTGAATTTACTTTGACGTATATTTGCAAATCTTCTAAGATTTTCTCGCGCTTAATCCATTAGTAAACCTAAACCTCTCCGACATAGTTTTGGTATTGAATTATCAAATGTGGTTTTAGGCCCTTTTCCAAACATCAACTCCATAGGTGTAAAACCTGTACTTAAATGTATTGAATTATTATAAAGTTCTTCTATTTTAGGTAATAAAGAATCCCAATCTTGGTGATTTAATCCGCAGTACAATCGAAAATATTTTCCCAACTCTCGATTTACTCGTTCTACTGTATTAGGCCTAGGATTTCGAATAGTTGTGTATAAAGGTTTAACCCCTAATTTACCTAGCTCCTCTTTCCATAATTTAGAAATAAATTGTTTGCCGTTATCTGTCATTATTGTTTTCGGTTTTAAAATATTAACAAACTCCATAAATTTTTCTAAGACTGCCTGTGAAGTAATTGAATTTAAAGCAAATAATTTTAGAAATTTTGTAAACGTGTCTTGTATAACAAATATATGGTCAGCTCCTGACCTTCCTTTAATAATAGGGCCATATAGATCAGCCATTACCATATCCCCTGGATCTTGTGTAACAATAGATTGACATTCTCCCACAAATTTAACATTATCTGATTTTGATAATTGACATTCTGGACATCTTTTGATTATTGATTTTACAATGACCCTCATTTTTACCCAGAAAAACCTTTTCTTCAAATACAAAACAGTTTTATAGACCCCCGAATGACCCATTTCTAAGTGTAACTGTTTCACTACTTCCTCACATAAACTTTTAGGTAAAAAGATTACCCAACTTGATTCTAGTGGATTGCTTCGATTAAATTTTACTATTCCTTGTTCAATTTTACATCTTTGAACTAATCTTCCCATTCTTCCCACTAAATTTGTTGTGCCAAGTAATGCACCTTTAATTTCTCTAATAACTTGATCCTCATTTTGTAAATTCTCTAAACACCCCAATCTAGCCAATAAATTTGAATTAGGTTTAATTCCCATATATAAGATCTCTGGTAAACGCACCTTATTTTCTTGAATACATCCATCACTTGGATATCGCGATAAAATATCAACCCCTTGATTGTCAACCCCTCTAACATGTTCTACTTTATATTTAAAATGTTGTAAATAAACAATCCAACGAGCAACTCGATTATTAACTAACTTTAACTTGTCAACAAATACTAAGGGTTTATGATCAGTTCTAATAATAACCTCAGCTCCTCTAAGATAAGTCTCAAATTTCCTAAGAGCATAAATAACAATAAAAAAATTCTTGCTCAGTTACTGTCCATCTTAACTCTGGTCCACGTAACCCTTTACTACAAAAAGCCAAAATCTTAACTTCTCCCTCATCATCATATTGATAAAGAGCTCCAGCTATACCCACCCCTGAACTATCTGTTTGAACATAATAAGGTTTTAAGAAATCAGGATGAGATAACTCAACTGTCTCTATAAAATTTTCTTTAATTTCTCTAAAAGCTTTTTGCATCTCTAAATCCCAAAGCCAAGTAACTCCCTTTTGTAATAGTTTAGTTAATGGAGCAATTAATTCACTATAATGTGGAATGAATTTCCTATAATAATTGCACAAGCCAAGAAAAGCCCTTAACTGTTTAATCTTTGTGGGCGCAGGAAAATCTCTAATAGAATCCAATTTCGCTGGATTAGTCCTAATCCCTTTTGTAGAAACAATATGACCTAACATCTTTACTGAATCACAAATGAATTTACATTTAGCAATATTACATGTCAAACCTGTCTTTTCTAATCTATCTAAAACCTTATTTATGTGCTCCAAATGGAGTTCCCATGACCCAACTGTCAATATGGCTAAATCGTCCAGATAATTAACACAGAATTCTCTAACCTCAACCCCCAAGACATAATCCATAGCTCTACTGAAACTGCCCACTGAAGTCTTTAATCCTTGAGGTAAAACGTTATAAACATAGGATTTTCCATTTAATGTGAACCCTGTATATTTTCTACTTTCTGGCGTAATAGGTATCTGAAAATACGCGTTATTTAAATCTAAAACTGTAATATATTTAACCCCATGAAAAGCATTAAGTACATCTATTTGAAAAGGTGGAGCCTCAGATTCAGCCACCATATACTTATTAATTTCTCTTGCATCTAATAAAACTCTAACTGAACCATCTGGCTTAAGTGTGAATGTAAGAGGACTACTATACGGTGTAGAAGCCCGTGAAATTATACCAAAAGACTCCATCTCATCAAGTTTTTCTTCTACTTTACGTCTGTAATTGTAAGGAACAGGATAAGATCGACGTATCTCTGGAACATGAGGTTCCATAACAATTTCATGAGTGTAACAATTTGCTCTTCCTAAGGTGGTAGTAAACACCTTTCCATGTCTCTCTATAATACGATTTAATTCTGAAACCTGCTCAGCAGTAAGTTCCATACCAATTTTAATCTGACTAATCATAGATTCGGATTCCTTATTAACTTTATCCTTTTCTGTAATAATTACATTAGACTCTAATGTACAGACCTTCTCCTTAATAAGAGGTATCTTTATATTTTTGCCCAAATTTTTAATTGTGAGCATTTTCACATCTTGTCTCAACTTAAGAGTTGCCTCATATGAGATCAGCCAATCTAATCCCAATATGACTGGTCTAACTAAACGAGGAACCACCAAGAAATTTCCATTTAGAATATTTTCACCCACCTTTAAGGTCAAATTAATTACTTGATGAACCCTTAAACTTCGTTGTCCTACCGCTCCACGTATATGAATAGGTTTAATGGGTAACAAAGGAACATGATTTACAGACTTTGCAATTATCTGATTAAATAAATCTTCCGAAACGCAAGTAATTTCACTACCAGTATCAATAAGACAACAAACAAGTAACCCTTCAATATTAATTTCGATCTCTGCCTTAGTAAAGTTTGTTTGTTCTAACTCATCTTCGCAAAAATCATCAAATAAAGATCCTACTAACGTCAATGTCTTTGGCATTTGATTATTCCAAAAATTACCTTCACCCCCATTTAACTTAAATTCGTTTTGCTCAACTGGTTTTACCTCAGTGACATCATCTTTAAATCCTATTCCGAAAAATCTACCAGCTTTAGTTCGTCTAGCCAAGGAGACAGGGAAGAGTCTACCGTGCGCATCTTTCCCTAATCCTTTTCCTGGTATCCAACCCATCTTGATCATCATTCGCACGCCTGGTATAAAACGTAGCCCTCTATATTCTTCAACTAAAGTAGGGGCATCTTCTTTAGTTGCCTCTAGTTTAAATTTTGTACTTCTCCTTCTTCTCCAAATGTCAGTGATTTAGGTTCTGTCTCCAAACAATTCACCTCCTTTCTAATCTTACGACGTTTTGCTGAGATTGCATATTCTCTTCCATGAGACTTAGATTTCCCCTCTTTAGATGACATATACGAACCAGTTTCGGACATGGTAACGCCAATCTGATCTTCTATTGAGTCAAATTTCCTTAAAAGTTCAGCTGCCTCAATTATGGTATTTCCTTTTCGTAAAACCCAAATATATTGGATATTTTTAGGGAAATGTCGCATTAAATCATTGACTAGTTGTCCTTCTGGAGGTGGATTGGTCAACATCTTTGCTTGTCCCATAAAAACAAGGAAATGATCTAACATGGATTTTGTAATAGACGAATCCCAGTGTTCCGAAATTATCCTTCTTCGTAACACACTCTGCTCTGTCTCACTCCAATATGTCTGAAGAAAATCTTGTTTAAAATCCGAGAGTGTATTCCAACGTTGACGAAAAACACGAGCCCAATTTTTGACTTCTCCTTCTAAACAAGCCACAACATGATCTATGACATGTTCTTTAGATGAAAGTCTCCTTAAATAAACTTCTAGATCTTCAAGGAATGTAACAGGATGCATGCCTGTCTTTCCAGGGTACTTGGGACGATCCGTTTTATAATCCATAACAGCATATTGAATAGAAGCTGGAACAATGCTTTGCCCAGGAATTTCATCTATCCTAGTTGAAGAGCTAGACTCTATTAATTTAGTCTCTAAATTCCCTATCTTCCGAATTAAAATTCCAATTGTACGTCTCAATTGTCTAAATCTGACTGATTCCACATTTGAAGCAACAGTTCTAGTTTGATTCCCTTCTACTGGTCTTTTCTCAGTTGATGCAGGAATAGGTGATGTTCTTTTAGGAGGCATTTTTAAGTTTATTTAGTCTGAAACAACATTTAGTCCAGAAGTAAGTTTACTATACTCTCTTTAATTTGTTCAAATTTTGGTTTTAATTCTATTTCCGAAAGATTTGCATCAATAGTGAGGATCCTAGCCCCTGAGTCCAAACATTTATCTTTCTTTAACCAGATCTCATGCAGATTGTGCAATTTTCTCAAATAGGTTAATTCAATGTTTGCCTCTTCCTTCCGACCTCTAGTAAGAATTCGTTGATAGGCTATCTCCGGATCTACTCGTAAATAAATTAGTAGGTCTAGACCCACTGCAAAATTTTCCTGAATAAATTTATGCCAATTTTCCAACAAGGCAATATGAACTGGGTGTAGAATCCCTTCTTCAAATAGGGGTTTAATAAAACAATGTCGAGTACTAAATATAGATCTTTCCATCACTCGGACGGGAGTAGAAATTTTAGCCAAATGATTCTCAAGAAGTGTCTGTTGAACCAAACTTTGGAAAGGGTAAGCCCACTTCAATGGTTCTTTTTTAGATAAATCGAATAAATTTGTTCCATGGAAATCTGTCCACCTCTCTACCGGTTCCGGAAAGACAGTCATCGAGACCTCTCCGCGAAAATAATTTAGAAACGTGCTCTTCCCAGCTCCAATATTGCCTTCGAGTGAAACTGCAATGCTCCTTTTAAAATTAGACATTTTAACGTCTGTAACAAAGTACATCTTGTGTCGATTGGTGTCAAATTAAAAGATCCATAGATCTCTACCCCCCACTTTAAATGTTTGGACAAAATTTTATTTTTTATTATAAAAATTGATTTAAAAATAAAACATCTTATAAAATTGTAATATAAAAGTAAAATAAACTAAATAAAAAAAAAAAAACTCAAGTGAGTGGCATTGGCTTACTTTTTGTTTTAAACACAAATCTGGAAGTGGAAAGAAAAGTCTTTGAATAAAATGGACTTAAGATAAACATAAATAAAACAAATAAGAAATTCTTTATTAAATTAACATAGTTTTATAGTGTTTATATACATGATAATTAGTATAACTTAGTTATGTATAATTTAGTATTGCTCGAAACCAAGAGTCATTTACAAATACAACCCTTGCTCACGAATAAATATCTTTAATAAAACTTTATAGTTTTTTTTTTTTATATATATATATAGTACTTGAAATAATAGTATTTAAAACTAAAACCCTTATTTCAGTACTAAAAGTTTTGTTTTCAAAATCCAAATAAGAATTTTAATCAAACAAAACTCTTATTTAAAATTTTCTTTAGAATAGAATAATTACCAATTTATTAAAATATTGAGAAAGAAATAAACCAAATTTATTTATTTAACATCCGTTCACACTAAACTAACAGAATACTAACAAGCGTAAGGAAGTAAGGAGGGCGCGTAAAACTAGATCAAATTAAATTAGAAAAGTAATAGAACAAAACAATCAGAGTCTGTCATTTTTTCATTGGCCTAAAGATCCTGGTCACGGCACCATTGTGACGATCTCAAGTGGCCAAGGATTTTTAGGCCAAAATTAATGTATATCAGGCATCCTGGTCACGGCACCATTGTGACGATCTCAAGTTTTGATCAATTAAAGGATAATTAGACCAATAATAATTAACTCATCCTGGTAACGGCACCATTGTGACGATCTCAAGTCGGGACCACAAGGATATTTGAGTTTAGGAAAACAAAGATAGTCTTTGTTATTGGCATGTGAAGTCTAGGGTAGGACCATTCTACGTTGTGTAATTTTTTATAAATAAGTAACTCAAGATCTTTATTAGGCAGACAAACTCTAGTTTATATTGTTCATTTACTAAATAATTAATTACAGGGGTAATGCCGGAATTTGGCAATTTATTTGAGTCCTCGGGTGTGAGCACAACTCAGTTTCTAATAGGAGAGTAATGAATTTAAACTAAGCGCCCCCTCCTGACCTCCCTTGGACGCACCTATCCTGCTGCCTCTAGGTCAAACACCCGACCAGGCCCACAGGACCCAAACAAACCTGGCCCTAATCTAATTCTATCTCTCAAACCATCATCATGAAGTTAGACATTTAACGCGAAAGGAAAGAACGATAACAAAAGACTTTGAATATCTTTTACTTAGTAACCTCATTTATACAGAGTGGTGCCAGCGTGACCCTGTAGAGTCCCGCCCCGTCTGCCCCGAAAGACGACAACACAGCATCCAGAAATATAGTGGCTGATGCGATGAAAGGTCCACATATATAATTCTGGAGCTCTCCTGGAGATGAACTAACAAAGCAAAAGATAAACAAATAAAATAATATAAAGGGGACATTACAAACATTCATCTTTTCATACTTTTCCTATTTCTAATCCTATGAAAGAACGCGAGAGGCTTTTGAGGAATGAAATGAACACTGTATGGTTGGTTCGAACAGTGGGTAATCTACCAGCATGTGTCGGGGCTCTACCATTGAGCTATTGCCTTGCTTGAAGCAAGCCAAAGGGGAATCGAACCACCTATCACCGCGCACTACCCAGTAGACCCCACTGACGTGCATTTGTGCCTACACGGATTCAACCATACCTGAGCCCATAGGTCTCTAAGCCTCGGAAGTTGTCAGTATAAATTGTTAAATGGAATTATGATTATGAAAACTTATACTGTTTACATACTTCCTTTCGAAAATAATTACTCTTTGAATTATTAAGTTGTAAATATTCTCAAACAAGATAAATCCCTAAATTTGTATTAATAAGATTTCTAATTTCTGTTGGATTTACGCGAGCTGTTTGGTGATTACGTTTATTAGATAGATTTGGGTTTGTAGATTGTAACCTAATCACCAAAAGCATTATTTCATCATTAAATGGTAAACGGAAGTGAGGAAAATAACGTCAGATTTATGAAATGAATTCGACTGACTAATTATGTAATTAAAAGATTTCTTTAAGAAAAGTATAATATAATATATTAATCTAGTTAGAGTTTAAATTAAAAGAATAATCAGAGTAAAGGTATAAGGTTCAACATGATTGAATAGTTAGTTTTCTAAACTACGTTATTTGAATTTCAAGAGATTAAAAGGAAAGAATAAATCTTAGAATAATATTAAAGAAAGATTTCAAATTAAAAGTACTACTTTTGTTTAGTAAGAAAAGAATTTAAACTACTGTTTGAATTTACATAATTAAAATAATTTATTTATTATTTGTAAAGGTATTATTAGAAATAGTTATAATATCAATTATAATTGTTTAACTCACAGTTGTTCAATTCCAAAATTTAGAACTCCTCACTCTTCAGCTACCACCACTTGAGTGATCAAAACCTATCAATTTTGTTTTGTTTATTTATTTTTTATTCTAATGTCAAATAATATTCAAAAGGAACATTATGAATTTATTTTAAAATAGTTGAAAGTTGACATTAAACTTCAAATCTCTTTTTTTTATATTCAAGAAATGTCATAATTGAGGAGCGTCGGAACAAAAACCGATAAATCACATTTGTGTTTTTTGTGGAAAAATGTAAAAAACTGGCCAAGTTCATGGTTTTCTAATTTAGAGTTAAACGAAATATATCATTTTATTGGGGTTAGCACAACTGTTTGGAAACCCTGAATTCTGCATTCGTGACTGTAATACCTGTTGAATTATAAAAAAAAAGAAAATGGATATATCGGTTTTTGACCAAACCAACTGGATATATCGGTTTTTGACAAAACACTGTCGGATGTATCGGTATTTGATAAAACGCTGGTAGGAATATGAGACAATGATAAAATGCGGCTGAACATCCGTTAGTGTTTCTAAAGCCAGAATAGGTGATTTCCAATCAAACAACTTTATTTAAAATCACATCATACTTTAATTAACTGAAAGCTTAATGACTATTTAGGTAAAAAGTAAAACTTAAACTATTATGGCTATTTCTGGTTCCAGACAATCGCAATTAGAATCATGATCATGTCGTTCATGGTTGTTAGAACCATCTGCTTCTGTGTCAACAGGTTCAGTAGAACCTCCACTCAATATTTTTTTGTACCAAGAAAAAGTTTGATCGTTCTCCCAGTCGTCACCAAATTGTTTTACCATGAGAGACTTTACGTCTGCTTTCTTCAGAGCACTTAGACATTTATTTACGTTCAGTGATGCCATTGACTGGGGATGTGTCTTTCTTGATTTTAAGATGCTAAACCGTTCTCTTTCCTGATCAGACTCGTTAACAAAATTGCGGAAGGTTCTCACCTCATATAGAGTTTTAGTTTGTCTCCTAGTTCCTCGTCCCTTAATAACATTATATTTTTTCAAATGAATACGTTTTAGGTCCCTCATTCCTTCGATTTTTTTATAATATGTATCCAAAGATTTGACATCCTTCAAGCCCCAATCTTTTTCCAGCAATAAAACAACCCCATGTCTCTTATAAATCGTTTGATATTCTTCCTTTTGTGTAATTACTGGAACGGTTTTAACCTCCTTTTCTACTCTGCCGAAAACACGATCAGCGGGTAGAAAACTATGTCCTCGTACGGGAAATGTCAAATATATCTCTTTAATATTTTCTGGGGATTCATTGACGAGCCAAAATATAAGACAGTGGACTATATGCGAATTTTTGTTTTGGCCACCACAGCCATCACAAAATAAACGCAACATTCTTTTGCCCGATAAATTCAAAGAATTTAAGTGATGCACGAGTGCCGATCCAACTTCAGTGGCTCCTCTTCCACCTTGATCTTCAGACCATTGATAGAAACGCGGATTTCTCGAGTCCATACCCACGAAACAAAGATTGTAATAGCTAATTTGTCGAGAATAAAAAGACTCTTGAATGGGTGTCCGAGGCAATGGTTGGACTTGTTGCAAGTCGAAACAAAAATTTTCCGAGTCAGGATCATCATTTCTGCATAGCTTATAGAACGCTTTGGCCCGTAAATTATGAACCCTTTTTTGCACCATTAGAATGCGTTTATCGTCAGGGTTATTAGCTATTTTTATTTTATTATTTAATAAGATACAAGTGCTGCAAGCATCAGAAGCAGGACTCCTAAATCCGATGTTGAAATCTTCAGAAAATACCTTCTGGAACATGGTTTTTGTCACATGGAGGTCTTGAGGAACCGAATCATTGTACATTTGCCTTAATTTTCGTTGATTCAAGTCACACGATAAATAAATTCTTCGAGACTTCGCTCTATTATAGTGACTTTCGCTTGCAGGTAATTTTAGTATAAACTGACGTAAACTTTCCTTTTTCGCAACAGATTTTGCTGACTTTCGGTCGCCACCGCGGTTTTCTTTGGGAATGTTTCCATCAAACACCGTTTTAGTTATGTGATGCAAGCGGTCTTTTTTCAAAGAAAAAGTTTTCAGAAACATAGCCTTACAAACTGGTCTATTTTTATTACTTTTGTCATTGAGAAAGTATGTCGTGCTAAAGAGGCGAGTCCTGCGTTTTGATGGTTCCACTTTGCTCTGCCGACGTCGTTCTGGAACGTACGGTGCGATCAGGCGTGTCAAATAAATATCCTGTTCGACTTTATTTCGATAATTAAAAAAATTTTGTCTATTTTTTAAAATATAGCGAACAGACATCTTTTGGCATTGAAGTTTATTGGATTTGTGCGAACATGGCCACTCAAAATTTATTGCCAATGGATCAGTATCACAGTACCTTAAACAAGCAAATACAAAATGTTGAAACCATGAAAATAAAACACTCGACTTGGCGAGGCCACTACCGTGCCCCCAGATAAACATTGAATAATGTAAGTTAAACCTTTTCCGATACCTACTTAGATAAACTACACGAACGTGTAGTTATGTTATTGACAGGTTTATTAAATAATAAAACAAAAGGTAAGTACCTATTATCCCGTTCCAAAATAGTTCTGCGCTTGCCCTTCGTTTTTTTTCGAGCTCCTTGATTAATGTCTGCTACAACAGGATTACCTACTTCTTCCATCATCATAACAGAACTTTACTTGCGAAGAACAATGATAATTTATAAACATTTAAACGTTAAGTAACGCTTTGAAAGCCAACAACCACAATACTTAAATCTATCAATTCAATACGTTATATTTTTCTGACAATTGTGACAACGTCAATGTCAAGTGTCAACCTGTCAAATTTAAAAATAAGGCTGTCTTACACTAATTTATTAAACAATTGTTTATGGTTCTATAAGGAGAAACTCGTAATTAGATATATCGGTTTTTGACAGAATCAAAAGGGTCAACAATGAAAAATGGTAGGGATTTATCGGTATCTGTTCCGATCGCCATCGTTGTTTAGTACGATTAGTGTATTTATCGGTTTATGTTCAGATTCGAGAATTTCGGAGCCAGATCTAGAGCGGATTTAGCAGTTTTTGCCCAGGTTACGTTAACCACAGAGCAAGATATGTACGAAAACAACCAACTGCCATCATAAAAAAAAAAAATTAGAAAGTGTGATTTATCGGTTTCTGTTCCGACGCTCCTCAATTTTTATAATAAAATGTCTATATCTTTATTATTAATAATTGAGATAAATGAGAAATGACCGTCCTTTAAATAGAGCGATAATCATTACACTTACCTAGATTGATGTTTGAAAGTTAACAAATATTGAGAAATCCTCCCAATAAATGTAACTCCAAAGTCACCTTGGTTATAAATAATAAAATTGTACCGATAAATCCTGACTCATGTTTACACCAGTCTCCAGACGTCAGCAACCCCGAAGTCTCCTGCTCGTAGAGTCGTTGATGAATAGCAGACCTTGTCACTCAGCAAACCCGTAGCACACATAAAGTTCCATGTAGACTCGAAGAGTGTGTCCCGTACAAAATAAAGTGATTAAGATTTGTTCAAGGTTCGGGTATTAAAGTTGATAAAGGAAAAGGTCAACCCGAATAGAAAGTATTTATTATTTAGTTTATTATTTGTAAATCAAATGAATATTATTGTTCTTACCATGTAATCCTTTATTATTTATTGTTCCTTGGAATTAGATTTTATTTAAATTGGTCTCCAATCATTTCATTTGATCAACTGAACCTAAAGAGACAAACAGAAACAGAAACAGACAACAAAACCACTAAAAATAATATCAGATCCTGGGATATGAAATTCTGATTCTCCTTCACTTATTTATAAGTGTCCATGTCAAAGCTTTTTCCTTCCACTTAAAATTTTATATAAATAGAATCTACTAATAAAATTATTTTATAGAATAGAAAGATATTACCAAACATTCAGAATTTGTATTAGTTTGTTCTCCTCCATTTATCTATCATTGACATTAGCAAAGGGTCATTAAACTCAACAGAGTCTTAACAGGGCCTACAATCCTCCATCCAACAAACATGTTCTTTTTCTATTCACGTGTTGCTTAAGATGGCTGTTATAACTCTTATCCAGTTTTCACGTAATTTTTATAACTTTCTTCATTCATAATTTATCTCTGACTACGTCAAAATCATATTTTTCCGACAGACTTTCAAAATTAATTTTCTCTATTTCTTTTAAATATCTCATTTAATGTAAAGAGGTTTAACTATTAGAATTCCAAAATATAATGAGATTTTTACCAAGCAGTATTAAACTCTTTTCTATATTAACAATTAAGTAAATATAATTTATTAGAGAATACGAATTAAATTAATAATGTGTTTTCATACAATTTAGTATAAATAATAGAAAGGCTATCAAACTTCAGTTCGTTACAGTACCTACCTACATATTCAAAAGCAGCTATAGCTATATATAAAATTAGTTTCGGGTGCAAATATGTAGAGGCGCTGTTTCAAATCGGTTGGTAAAAAAATCCCGCAAGAGGTCTCTCTATTTCCGTAGTATTATTATACTTTATGCATGACACGCTTATGTGATATCCACAGAGTAGAGAAAAAACATGGAGTCTAAGAGAATGAACTAAGTGTAGAAGGCGCGAAATTTAAATTGTTACCAACACTCCTGCTAAATTAAAGCCTTCTATAATACATATAAGTTAGCTATTATACGTGTGGTAAGTAAGTATAAACAAAAATTTATTAAATATTTGTAAGAACACAACATTGTTTTATTCCAATTTTATCTCTTAAAAGGTTAAATTTAACTTTACACAAGGGTTTGGTAAAAATATCTGCACATTGCTCATCAGTACACACATAGTTCAAATCTATAATTTTTGCATAATATTTTTCTTTAATAAAATGAAATTTTATGTCTATGTGTTTGCATCAATTGTGAAAGTTAAAGTTCTTAGTTACACTTATTGCACTCTGGTTGTCTAAATTCAAGCACACTGATGTTTGGTTAAATTCACCGATATCACTCAACAATTGTTTGACCCAAATTGCCTCTTTAGTGGCAGCACAGGCGGGCATGAACTCAGCCTCAGTGGTTGATAGGACTACTGTTTGCTGTTTTTGACTAGACCAAGTCACTGCTGCTCCATTCTTAATAAAAACATATCCAGTGACTGAACGTCTTGTATCGGCGTCATTAGCGTAATCTGCATCACTGTAGCCTATTATTGTATTGGGCTCAAATGTTGGTGAATAACACAGACCATAATCTTTAGTTTCTTTTAAGTATTTAAAAATTTTCTTCACAGCATTCCAGTGAGATTCATTGTAACAGTTTAAAAATCGACTCACCAGGCTCACGGCGTATGTAAGTTCTGGTCGGCTTACTGTGGCTAAGTGCGCGTCCACAGTGCGGGCCTAGCGCGGTTGCGACGACGGGCGCGAAATATTAAACATATGAAACCGCCGTTTGCGTCCATAGTGTAGTGGCTAAGGCGGGCGCCTAGCGCGACGGGCATAAGCGAGATAGCGCGCGTACTTTTCAAACGTTCCTATCCGTGCGTTATGGACACACTACGGGCCTAGTAGGCAAGCGTCTCAATGCGCGGGTGGCGGGGATATCAAACCAGTTTGGTCTTGTCGCTTGGCGTATGCGCGTCTTAATTTATTTTGTTTTAAAATGGCGATAAATACCGAGTTGTTTATAAGTGCGATTCAATCTAGACCAGCTATATGGCAAAGTAAACATCCACATCACTGTAATCGCACAATAACAAGAAAATTATGGAATGAAATAAAAAAACAATTTCCTGGAAGCGAAGGTAAGTTTTAATTATTATTATATTAATACACTCAAATTACAATCTTTGATACTGTTCCCAGAAATAGTTAGTGAATTTCATACGAACATTTATTGCTCTTCGTGTTGAATTATTATTTACTCCGATGTTTCTGTGGCGATGTTCATATACTGGCGGGTTAGATAGCACACGTTGGACATCGAGATCGAGATCGCCGTTTAAATCCATTATGACATTATGCAGTATACAAGCAGCTTTTATTATAAACAAGGCATTCTTTCTGTTTGTTTCGATAGGTTTCAGTAGTATTCTCCATTTAGCTGTTAAAATACCAAATGCGCATTCGATTGTTTGTCTAGCTGAAGATAATCTGATGTTAAAGCATTTTCTCTCATTATTGAGTACTCGCTCAGGATAAGGACGCATTAAATAATGTTTTAATGGATATGCTTCATCGCCTACTAGGACGAAGGGTGCAAGGACTTCAGAATTTGGAAGTCTCTTAGGCATAGGAATTTTGTATTTATTTTTTTCTATACGCTTATACAGCGTTGATGCAATAAAAGTACCACCATCACTTTGCTTGCCTCGACCGCCTACTTCGATTGTCACAAATTTCCTTTTTGCATCAGCTACACCTTGCATCACTATACTATTTCTTTGTAGCACCAATGTGCCGAACCCGATTTAGGTGGTTTTTTTATTTCGCAATGTTTCCCATCAATTGCTCCTACACAGTTTGGGAAATCCCAGAGAGCTTCAAAATCTTCTGCAATAGTTTTCAGACGTTGTTCCGTTGGTATCGGCATGTGTATAGAAACTAACTCAGTCCATAAAGCACGGCATGTTTCGTGAACGACAGACGCTATAGTGCTTTTCCCCAAACGAAAACTGTAAGCCAGTGCTCTAAATGCAGTTCCTGTTGACAAAAACCTGAAACAAAACAGATAATTTTTTTTTTGTTACAGAAAAACAATTGCGTAAAAAGTGGAAGAACCTGCGCGATCAGTTTCGAAAAGAAAAAAAGAAAATCCCTACGCCACGCTCTGGTGACGGTAGCGACGAAATAGAGAGTACGTGGCCACACTTTCAACTTATGCAATTTATAAACGATGATATTACACCAGAAGTGATGTCAGGAAATCTTCAGGACAGTGACTCAGAATCCCTCAACGAGTCGAGTCATGCCGATCAACAAGACGTAATGAGTCCAGGAGTTTCAACCTGCAGCAGTCGTACACACGCATCAAAACGCAGCAAAACAGCTTCGGATTATAGAGATGAGCTAATAGAATGTGAAAGAAAAAAAATTTCGCTAATTGAACAAAAAATGGCGTCAAATAGTGACCAATCAGAGAAATGTGCAGATTATCATTTCTTTATGAGTCTCCTGCCACAAATGAAACAATTTAACGAATTACAAAAGTTACGCATTAGAAATAAAATTACTAACGTCATAATAGAAGAGGCAGAAAGGATGCAGTTTTCTCATCGTTCGAATGACGAGAACTATAACTATGGAGGATATTCTACTGGCAACTACGACTATTAACAGTAATTAATTTTATTAAAATAACTTTTTACTTACATAGTTTGATTACTTACAGAAATACAACGTATAAATAAAATATTGTTTTATTCTTACCTCAGACTTATAAATAATTTCTCCTCAGGCGTAATACTTTTGCGAAAGTTTGAATCCTGTTTGGTGATTTTAGGTGATATTTTACTTAAGATATAATCAAATGTTGACACGGATATTCGAGTTTACTCAAAGAATTTTCTAGGGTACAATCGCAATTCTTCATACAAAGTAAAAAATTCACCCTTTATTGCTCTATTTTTATTTATTTCGTGCACACTGTCTCTTATGTTCATCACCTCCCATCTCAGGATAGGACTGTCTAGTAAACATACTAAATCTTCGTCCATGATTAATGATTCACAACATCTGAAATACGTCTAAGCACGACAACAGCTCGCGCGTCACTGTGGCCACCCGCACGCCCCCGCGCCCGCGCCCGCAAAAGGCCTAGTCCCCGCGCATGCAGTGTGGACGCGCACTAAGTGTATCAATGATCCAATTGCTTCACGGTAGGGAATATTCTTGTCAGACTCCGTATCTCCCTTTTCCAATTTTGTATGGGGGTCAGCTGGAACACTGTTGGGTTTGGCATTATTCAAATTAAATTTATGTAACAATTTATCAATCTAATATGACTGATGTATAAAAATGTATCTGTCACATTTATCTATCTCCATACCAACAAAATTTTTAAGAGAACAGGTTTTCACTTCAAACATTGACTGCAAGTCATTAATTATTTCTTTCAATGCAGATCTATCTTTTGAGAAAATTAATCCATCGTCAACATACAAGCACAGGTAACATTTTGTTCCGTTAATTGTGCCTACATATACACATTGATCAGCCTTACTATTTATGAGTCCAAATTTCTTTAAAACTGTATCAAATTTTGAGTTCCAGCATCTTGGAGCTTGTTTTAATCCATATAAAGTCTTATTAAGTTTACATACCTGATTTGGTTTACAAACTATTCCTTCAGGGACAGTCATGTATATGTCTTCCTCAAGTTCTCCATAGAGAAAAGCAGTTTTAATATTTAGTTGAACAATCTCAAGATTGTGTTGAGATTGTCTGATAATAATAGACGGATGGAATCATATCTGACTGTTGGAGCAAATGTTTCCTGATAATCAATACCTTTGGTTTGTGCGTATCCTTTCGCACAGAGGCGGGACTTACAGCGCAGACCACTTGCTTCTTCCTTAATTCGAAACACCCACTTGCATCCAATTAACTTGATGTTAGGAGGTTTATTTATTAATGACCATGTATTATTCTTGTCATGAGCATCAAGTTCTTCCTTTATTGATTTTCTCCATTGTTCTGCATTAGCTGATTTTAATGCTATTTCATAGTTTTCAGGAACATCGTTTTGTAATGATGCATCATCGCAACACAGGTAAGTACTTTCTTCTGTTATTTTATTATTTATATTTTGTTTTCTTGGTCTTAACGTTATATTTCTTTCAGGTAAATATTCTATACTTTCATCGGGTAAGTACTCGCTATCTGATTGTGATTTATCTTCCAACACAGAGTTGAAAGAGTCATCAGTTAAAATGTCTTTAGTTTCTTCTTCACTTTCTTTACTTTTATTATTAAATTCATCTAAAGTTAACTCAATAGGAACATAATCTCTTTTTATTGTGGACTCGAGAAAAATTGCATCTCTACTTTTTATAGCGCGGCGCGGAGTCGCATATAAATTTATGTGAATATAAATTGGCTTCTTCTTTCTGTAGAGACAAGGCCAGGGGGGGGTACGTGCATTCTAGTAAAAAAAACTCTCAATACCAAACCAATAAATATTCCATTAAAACTAGCTACAAAATTTTACTTTGAATGCTGCGGTATTGAAGTATTAGGCCTTAATCTTGTTGTTTTTAATATATATAGAATACCCGAACAATCTAAGTCTGGATTAGGTATATTTCTTAATAAACTCGACAAACTTCTTAACTTCTTGGGGGATGAATTAAAGAGAAAGAGGGCTGTAATTTGTGGTGACTGGAACATAGACATACTTAAAGATAATTCAATAACGACAAAACTTGTTAGTCTGCTGCAGAGTTACAATTTCCAAATACACATAAAATCTCCAACCCGTTTGAATTAATGTTTGGACCAAATCGCAAGTAATATAAAAAATGTTCGTTCGGAATTACATCACCTTGGGCTCTCTGATCATGATGTAGCTCAGACAATCACCTTAAAAGCAAATGTGCAGAAAGCCATTTGTAATTGGACAGAAATCAAATGTGACTACAGTATTGAAAATATAAATAAGTTTTGTAAATATTTGTCTTCTCTTACATTCAGGTAAGTGATGGATTCGAACAAACTGGTGGAAGCTTTTGATAATTTTTACGAGTTGTATTGCTTGATTTATCGTCTGTGCTTCCCATTGGTTAGAGTCAAAGTTAATAATAGACCAGCTAAATGTAACTGGTTAACAAAGGGTTTAAGAAAATCTAGTTTAAGAAAACGTCATTTATATTTGAAGTACAGGCATATGAAAAATAATAAAATGGAAAATAAAAAAATATTTAAAAAAATTTCTTATATATTCAGGAAATGTGTGCAAAAAGCTCAAAAAATCACCAATATTAGGCGCATAAGTAGAGATAAAAACAAGTGTAAAGCCACATGGAATATTATTTCTTCCGCTACATGTAATAATAATTTATATAAAAATGACATCGAAATAATAAATCAAAATGATACATTATTTAATAATCCTTCTGACATTTGCGAAATATTTAATAATAATTTTATCAATTTACAATTAATTCAAAATATTAATCATAAACAAACTAAACTGTATGACGGAAACCTTAATCTCAATACAATTTTCCTTAATCCTGTTGACCCTGAAGAGATTTTTAAAGTTATCATGTCACTTAACAATAGCCGGGCTAGTGGGTATGATGACATTACAACAAGAGTTCTAAAATGCAGTGCTGCTTGGATCTGTATTCCGCTTGCACATATTGTTAACCTATCATTTGTCGAAGGAGCCTTTCCTGAACAACTAAAAATGTCAATTGTGAAGCCTCTTTTTAAAAAGGGTGATAAACGAGACATCAATAATTACCGCCCCATTACCTTGGTTCCCATTTTATCCAAAGTTTTGGAAAAAGCAATGCTCAGTAGATTAAATAGTTTTTTGAGTAAGCATCGCATTTTACACGATGATCAATTTGGGTTTCGTAAGGGGAGTTCAACTGCTAAGGCGTGTTATAATCTAATTAAATTAGTCACTGAGAGCATTAACGATAGCACTCCGGTAATCGCGCTATTCCTAGATATGAGCAAGGCTTTCGATTACGTAAATCATTCAAAACTTATTCATAAATTGGATTTTTATGGTATTAGAGGTAGGGCACTTCAATGGATCACTAGTTATTTGCGTGATAGAAAGCAATGTACGGAAGTAACAAGGGTCGTTTCTATAACAGGACGCGACATCAATAGTCTTCCAGAGGCGACACCGCACAGATGTTTACTGTTTGCTGATGATGCGACGGTGGTTATTAAATGTAGCGACAAGAAAAATGCACAATCCGTCGTAAACAAAGCACTGACAAATATTTCTGAGTGGATGGAAAGGCATAATCTAACTTTAAATTTAAATAAAACAAAGCTAGTTCAATTTAATTCTTATAATACAAATCTATTATCACTTGACATAAAACATAATAATGAAAAAGTTACCGAAGCTGACACCATTGAGTATTTAGGAATATGCTTGGACAGACATCTAAACTGGAATGCCCACGTCGATAGGACTTGTAAGAAACTTGATCGTTTTGTATTTGCTATCAGGAAACTACGACAGACTGTTTCTGTGGACGCTGCTTTGACAGCATACCATGGTTATGTCTCATCAGTCCTCAGCTATGGGCTTATTATTTGGGGAAACTCCGTCGAATCTGATCGAGTATTTAAACTGCAGAAAAGATGTATTAGAGCGATAAACAAGGCCTGGTATTTAGACTCATGCAAGCCACTATTTAAAAAATATAATATTCTGCCTCTGCCATGTCTGTACGTAAGGGATATTTGTCTTTTTGTGGCAAATAATTCAGAGTATTTTAAGAAACGATGTGACGTTATCACAAGGCAAAAGAGAGCTAAGTTTAAAAATTTATTGTTTCAACCACCTTGTCATAAAGATATTTATAAGAAAAATATTGTTAATATGTGCATAATCATATATAATAAGATTCCAAATGAAATAAAAGAGCTGCAGAAAAATAGTTTTAAAAGAAAATTGACTGAATGGCTCATCTCAAATTGTTTTTATAGTGTTAAGGAATTTCTGGATTTTAAAATTGGACATACTTAGCTTTATCTTATTTGATTGTAAATTTTATTGTGAATTTTAATAATTAATTTCATTCATACTATTACTTTTTTTTTATAATTTTAATCACTTATATTAACATTTTGCACGTCTGCACGCAGGCTGACTACAGTGAAACAAATATTAATCTTAAGATCACAATTATATTGTACTTTACCTGTAATCTGGCAAATAAATGATTTGATTTTTAGCTTTTCTGGTGTTAGGTACTATGAATCGATATCCTTTTATATTTTCACAGTACCCAATGAAAATAGTTTTTTGTGATTTAGAGTCCCACTTCTTTCTTTTTTCTTTTGGCAGATGAACCATAGCTTCACATCCAAATGTTCGCATATAACAGACTTTGGGTTTCTGACCAGACCATAACTCTTCTGGTGTCTATATGAAAGAAATTTTGTTGGAGACCGGTTCACAATATATGCAGCTGTATGAATTGCTTCAGCCCAATAGTTCTTAGATAAGTTGGCATTTAACAGCATACATCTTGCTCTTTCGACTAATGTTCTGTTCATTCTTTCAGCTGTTCCATTCTGTTGTGGAGTATATGGTGTGGAAGTTTGATGTATGATTCCAGCACCCTTAAGAAAATTTGAAAAATTATGATTCACATATTCAAGTCCATTGTCAGTTCTGAGAACTTTAATAGAACAATTTAACTGATTTTCAACTTGATTTTTGAATTCTCTGAATTTTTCCAATACTTCTGTTTTCTTATGTAGAGTATACACAAATATCTTTTTAGAGTAGTCATCTAGGAATGTCAAAAAATATTTGGCTCCACCTAATGATTGTGTCTCCATTGGTCCGCAGACGTCTGAATGGATTAATTCCGGTAATCGTTTGCTCTGTGGGCCTTGACTTTTAAATGGGAGACGTGTTTGTTTTCCTTTCTGACACGTTATACACTTGACATTTTCTTTTACTTCTCTTATATTTAAATCAGCTGTATTTTCAGTCATTTTCTTCAAGCTTTGAAGATTCAGATGACCCATTCGTTGGTGCCACAAGTAAGTGTCTTCCTCAATAACATCAGATATGCATGCATAACCACCAGACAAATTAAGCCGGTACATATTGTTTATTAAGCTTGCTGTTGCTACTATTATATTTTTACTGTTAATGATAACACAGGCATTTTTATCAAACTTTACTTTTCCACCACTTTGAATGATCTGACTTACGGACAGCAGGTTTGCAGCTATCCCAGGCACATATAATACATTTTTAAACATAATTTCATTTTATTGGCCATTATCTGTATAAACAAATAAGCTCAATTGTCCGGAACATTCGACAGGTAGTGTTTTACTATTTGTAACTTTGATTCTTTTTATTGCTGAAGTTGTTACTTCTCGCAGCAATTTAATGTGTTTGGTCATGTGTACAGAAGCACCGGAATCAACATACCAGTCATCGGTGTAGTCTGAAGAAGCAATAAACACGGCAGCATAGTGAGAACTGTTTTGCTTATCTGAATAATTTGTCTTCTGATTCTTTTTAGGTTTAGATTTACACTCTGGACTTTTCTGACCGTATTTGTTGCATGTGTAGCAGCGGGGACCTTTAGTGTAACTTTTATTTTTGTTATGAAAATTCTGATTTGTAGCAAAAGCCGATGTATCACTTTCAGTGAGTTTGACATCTTGTAGAATTTTTGATTTCACTGAATCTGAAGTGATCTTCATGCCAGAACTTTCAATAGCTATAATCATGGGTTTGTAAACTTCAGGTAGACCGGAGAGCAGAAGTGTACCAAGCCACTCATCATCTACATGAAAACCAATGTTTCGCAGTTTATGTGCTGTTGTCATTATATTGCTGACATATTCCTCGACATTTAGACATCCAGTTAGCGTGGTGTTGCAGAGATCACGCAGTAATCCGACTCGACGTGTTAGCCCGGAGTCGTCAAAGGCACGGAACAAATTGTTCCATACCTCCTTTGCAGTGCTTGCTTCATGTATATGGACATAATTTATAGGATCCACAAGAAGTATTAACTTTGTTTTCGCTTTTGTATCACGCTTTATATCCACTGTGTACGGCTCCGTATAGTCTACACAGTCCCACAATTCTTCATGCTGTAGATAACTTTTAACAGCAAAACGCCAAGTGGCATAGTTATCACGGCCGGTTAACTTTTCAATTAATGCCAGTGGGTTACTTGCTGACATGATTTTATTTGTAGTTTGAAGACACAGCAAGAATTTATTCGTCAAAAATAGCACGTTTTGTTTAGAGGTTATGTCACTGATTTTACACGATTTTTACTAACTTTTTGCACTGTTTTTATTAACCCAGATACTCCTGAAACTATTTTTCTTCTCAGATTATTATAATTTTTTTATATGTTGGTAAATATGTCACCAACTTCTCCGGAAAAATACTGGAAAAATGCCTTATCATCTGGAAAAGCCGGAAAATGGTGGGTGTTATAACACCCCGTAGGAGAATGCCCTACCAATACAAGTATTATGGCTAGTTGTACGTGAAGAATTATGATACTAAAGAATGAAACAAAAGATAGATTCGATTGTTTTTATTTAAATCTTTTTACATATTTAGGCTTTCTAATCAAATAATGTACCTAGTTAGTATTCAGCTAATTTGTATGATATACAATAAAACAAGATTTTGCATGTAAATGTACTTGACATTTTTTGCAAATAAAATTAGTTTTTGTTTTGCATATGGTGCACCTGAGCTGTTTTTCTTTGTAATCAACCATATGATCGATTTTATCATATCGAGAAGTTTCTTTATGACCAGCAGGTGTACGACTTGGCCCACGCTTTCCGTCACTTTTGTAGGTTTCCAACAAACTTCTAGCTACAGATCTTCGAAAAGTGAGATGATTGTACTCCCTTTTATCACGCTTATATAGCTGCCAAGCGTTGTGTACTGCCATATCCAAACAGTGGGCAATCAAGGGAAAATACCACTTTTTTCCTCGTATCGAAGTGCGGTAAAGACTGATATTTTGATCAGAACGATCAACTCCTCCCATGTTTTCATTATATTTTTTTATTATGGAAGGTTGATCAATTTGAATATTCTTTTTCAACTGTTGAGAAAAGCGTTTAGCCTTATGCAATGGTTCGACTGTGTCCACGTTTGAAGCAACTGTAACCACACTATTATCGTTCCACTTGCATACGAGTATATCCCCTGGGTTACTTGATTTGAATTCGAAAGTGCCTCTTTCCTTTTTTTTGAATTCCGTGTTTGAGGGTAATGGACATTTAGACGTACGATTTTCACGAATCGTGCCGGTGGCTTTTAGTTTTCGGGTACTCAACTCATGAAACAGTGGTATCGAGGAGAAAAAATTGTCGAAAAACAAGTGGAAATGCAAGTCTGGGTGCTGCGACTGCAGCACATCTGCGAACTGCATAATCACACTCCACCCCAGACCAAACTGTTTGTATGCTGGTGCTATTGTTCCTGAGTGCCCCTGGTATGGATCAAACCACAACACGTAACCAAGCCTCGTAGCGCCAACCCATAATTTGTAGCCCCATCGTATGGGCTTACCGCGGATAAATTGCTTGCAGCTATGACGACCATAATAAGGTATCATTGCCTCATCGATGCTATAATGTTCTTCCAAAGGCGCCATAGCCAAAAAGTTCTTATTTAGTAGCTCAAATAGTGGTCTCAATTTCGCAAACTTATCATCACTGCCAACTATTTGCATATTGTCACAGCAATGAATATGTGACATTATATAGTTAAATCGATCTCGTGACAGGGCATTATAAATGAGAGCAAAATCAGTATCGGCTGACTTTTCCCAATACATGGATCTACGAGGTACAACAATGTAACCACTATACAGAAGAATACCCAAGAAGCATTTCATTTCACTAATGGTAACAGTGTTCGTTTTGTTCCTTTGGCTGGCGTACAGATTTGTGTAGTGTACAAGCAACTGAACGGTATCATTATCAAACATACTATTAAAATAATATATTGGTGACTGCATATTGTTGGGGGCCTGATCGTTTTGCCACTCTGGATAATTATTAGGATTATGACGATTTCGCCAATTATAAGTTTGGTTTTTTGATACAGTAGGTGCAACTGCAGCTACGCCTACACCTGCTGATGTACTGGCCACGGGAGAAGAACGAGAGTGTCTTGGAAGTTCAATATCGCAGTTTGGCGAATGAGATTCACCAGTGCGCTTTCTTTTGGCTAACTGAGACAGTGGAATATTATGATCATCATCTTCAGATGATGACTCATTGTAGGCCATTTCAGCTTCCACTCTTAGTTGGGTACCTAAAACAGCAAAGTTTATTACTTATAACTCAAATAGGTTATTATATAAAATACAATATCTTGCACAAGTACTATTGATATAAGTCCAATTACCTGGAAGATTATGTAAGTTTACGCAATCTTCGTCACCCGAATCTTCATCAGTCACGTCTGCGTTTGCATTTTCGGGTGGAAAAATTGATATTGTATTGGGAAGTGGTTCGTCGTCGTCAGCCATCTCCAATGCCTCTATCATTTCATCCAGTTTCAAAAACTTTCGCCGTTGCAATCTAAAATAGTAGCAAAGTGGGATAGACATCGATTCTCCTACCGGGTGTTATAACACCCGCTATAATTTTACGTAAAAATAAGACAGTAATATTGTATAAAGTAATAAAAAACATTGCACTTATTTATAGCTAACAATTATAACCTTTTAAATATATGTTGATAATTTTTAGTTTTTAGTTAAAAGTATGATAAAAACATACCTTTTTGAAGACATTTTGAGATATCAGCACTTTCTTACTTTCAAATGTATAAAACAGTTCAATATCCAAAAAATATAAACACCACAGCTGCACGTAAACAAACCCGGATCCGTACTAATTGACATAAGAATAGAAATAGAAGTCACAATTCATTTTTATTATTTTTTAATTGAGGGTATATGTCGTGGGTGTTATAACGCCCCGTAGGAGTAAGTGGGTTTGGGCTAACTGGGCCCATAACGTGTTAAAATAAATGAAAACAACTATTGTTTGCGAGTGATAATTATCAAAACTTTAATAAGATAATCTAAATGAGGGGTCTAAATGCATATCCGCCACTGTCCACCTTTTGACTTTTTAGGATAGAGAAAAAAAACCTGCCTATTGTCATCCAATGTCATTCAGTAACATAATTTTCTTTGATTTTGTAAACAGTGTATCATTTTTTAACTCATTTTTAAAACGGTATTATAATAGAAGCCAGAAAAACAAGAAATAATTAATAAAAAATGGATAGAGGCTGTTATGCATTTCACTCATGGACAGAGGCGGTTTTGAATTTTATACGTGTGGACAGAGGCGGATTTGCGCGATACTATCCATAGGTTCTGTTATGCTAGACTGCACCAAGAACATAAAATCCTAGGTAGGTATCTCTGAGGGGTTACGCGATATTAAAAATAAAACAAAATTTAAATCGGTAGAGTTTCTTTATTAATCAGACAAAATAATTGAAAACAAAATTAAAGGGATATCCCTACTTCTTCTAGATATTCGCATGGTTCATTTTCCGGTTCTCTACCCCCTTCATAATTATTCTCTAAAACATTTTTATAGTAAGACAGTAAGTCATCGCCGTGTTCTTCACACCAATCTTGTCCAAAGTGCTTGTTCAGTAATACATTGACGTCGTCGAGTTTGGGCTTGCCAATTTTAACAGTATTTGGCTCAATGTCTCCAACACCAAAATCGTTCATTGACTTGACACGCGGTTTCATAATACTTTTCGACACGCCCGTGTCAACTTTGTAATTGACTTCACCTCGAATCACAAAGCGTTCAGAACTATTCTTGACTCTTTTGAGATAATATCTTTTGCAATCGGAAAATTTAAAATGATATTGTCCTGGGAGCTTCGTTGTATTTTTGGCATAAGATTTCCAGTCTTTGACGGGACAATCATATCCAAGTTTGATGACCTTTCCATGTTCTTTGTAAATATCTAAATATTCCGATGGTTGCACCATCACCTCTTTCTTTTTTATTACTTTTTCGATATGCCCAAAAACCCTATCAGCGGGCATGAAAGAATGGCCGGGAACTGGGAAAATTAATTCAATTGTTTTCACTGATTGAGGGGCACACATCGTTAACCAATAGGCACACATTGAAATTAGAATTGAATTTTTATTTTGGGAGCCGCAACCATCAGCCATTAATCTAACATTCTTTATGTTTGTCAAATCTACTTGAGTTGTGAGCTGATGGAATACCGCCGAAGCTATCTCATTTGCGGATTTGGCATGAGTGTTCTCTGTCCATGCGTAACAAAATACATTCTCCTTAGAAATTTGGTTGGTGCTTGAACCAACGACTATGGTAAAATTATACATATATAATTGTCTGCTGTAGTAAGCTATCTGATCTGGGACTTTAGGGAGTACTTGATTCTTCTGGCAATCGAATGACAGTGTCAGCATAAATTCCTTTTGCTCTCGTAAATAATCATAAAAACATTTTGATTTTAATTTGTGGATTCGAAGTTCAGTCATAAGGGTGATTGTTGCTGTCTGGTTATTTTGTTTTTTTGCCCTCTTTATTTTCTCTGATATTTCAGTACATTTACTGCACACGTCAACACGCGGAGTATTAAAACCAATGTTATAATTTCTGTTAAAAATGTTCCGGAAAAAGCATTCCTTAACTTTCAGAGACGTATCATTTTGTTGTTCTTGGTACATTCTCCACATTTTTTTAATATTTAGGTCAGATGATACATATTTTCTCTCAGCTGTGGCGGAGCGGCAATAGTGTGACTCGATGCATTTGAACGTTTCTATGAACTGCATAACACTCCGCTTCTTGGCCAAATTTTTCATCGACGCTCTATCGCCGCCACGTCGATCTTCTGCTAGAAGTCCAGTAGTCAAAAAAGTTTTTGAAATCCTTCTATGTACGCCTATATTAAGAATCATCAAAAATATAGCTTGACACACCCGCAATAATTTGTAAGGCTTGGTAAATGTTTTGACGTACATTGCAGTAAATGTTTGGGATTCATTTCGCTGTCGAACCTTACGTCTGCGGCGAGCTGGAACTTTTGTTTTCAAATATTTTAAAATGAAATTGTCTTGATGCTTTTTTTCTTTCTTTGCGTAAAAAGCAGAATGAAACTTTCTAACATCTTGCGGGGTTAGATCATTGCATTTTAGATTTTTCTTTTTATGATTACATTTTCCCAATTTGCTCAGATTGGGTAATTTTTTCGGCGCATACCTTAAACAATTCAAAATGTTATGAAATAAAATCACAAAGATATTAATAAACAATATAAAAGATAATAAACTCAAACAGATAGGTAGGTTATTATAATAATAGAATAAAATAAATTGTACGTGGGAATGTTTTTACATCACGTCACACTACTTTGAATCTACACTGATACACTGATGATTCTTGTTGCATGAAACCATCCTTTTTAAATCGAAACAATCATGGTCCTAAAAGACTTACCGATTCTCCTTCTGCTTGTTACGTTTCCACTGATCCTCTTTGCGGGATCTCTTCCTTGCTTTATTCCCAACGACTGGAGCAACATTTGTTTCCATTTTAATTAGAAAAACACCACTAATTTAATTAAAATAGCACACGACTCACGCATCAAAACACAAGCGGCGGCCATATTGACCTCTGTACTGTGATTGGTTGAAATGTAACAATGGCGGTTCTGCACTTCAAGGTATGGATAGTGTAGCTTTTGCACCTCACTAATGACTAATGGCCGTGATTTTGAAGGATAGAAGCGGTTTTGTCACTAAATAATTATACAGAAATACAGAGAACGAAAACAAGTATTACCAGACTAAAAAATATAAAAAAATATTTTTATGGACAGTGGCGGATATGCATTTAGACCCCTCAAATGCAACATGACACGTTTATGTGATATCCACAGAGTAGAGAAAAAACATGGAGTCTAAGAGAATGAACTAAGTGTAGAAGGCGCGAAATTTAAATTGTATCCAACAAGAAGGTTCGTAAAATGAGTTTTAGCTAGAACAATAATTGGATGTTTCATATCCTCATCAATAGCAGCACTGTTCAAGCGGCCACCAACTCTCAATATACCATGGTCGTCTAAGAAAGGATTTAGATGGGTAAGTTTGCTATTTTTACTAATATTTTCTTTTCTTATTATCTTATTTATTTCTATTTGAAATTCTTGTCCTTGCCAATACCTAATACATATATTTAGTCACAACAGCCTTTGAAAAGCAGCTATTGCATCTATACGTATGGTGTTTCCAGAAACGACCTTAAAAGGCTGTTATTATCATTACTATTATAATATTTGGAAGCATGCCAAACATGGTTCAAGATGGATGGTTATACATTTGTAATGAGATGGATGATAAAGATGTTAAAATGAAGAAATTGGACAGAAAAATTGGTAGAAAGAATTCAAATTACGTATAGCCCAGTTTAAATGTATGTTTCGTCACAAGGCAATATAATTACTTTTTATAACTATTTTTTTTTCAGGATTAGTCTTAATCTCAATGTCTATTATTATGTACAACCATCTTCTCGCCGTGTTATTCAGCAGTCCTTTTTCTTGATACTGCATCAAAAAGCCTTTGCCTTCGTTACGGGCACATAAGATTACATACAATTCTTGGAAAAAAATTTTTTTTTTTTTGAGTCAACTGCCAAACAAATTTAATTAATAATATTTTATTGAAGTGGACATGGTCATTGTTACAGACTCATTTTGAGCCGCCCTTTTTATAGTTATTTTGTAAAGTTTTAAATATTATTCTTTTTAATTTGTCACAATTGACTTTGATGTTTTTTATTGATTTTTGTTTTGCTTGTCTTTTGAGGTGGTAGAATTTATGTTGTAAATGATGATAATAAACCCATATTCCGTTTTATGAGTGTATTTTTCATTATTATAGGATTCATCTTTTCCATTGTCTATTTTCTCCGTTTCAGTCATCATAATAAAAACTCGATTCCTCCAATTGCTTTACATAAAAAAGTTGTAAACCATATACACCTTTTCTTTCGCTACCGCGATGCAGGCTTCCCATACTATTTTACGTCGTGGTATGGCGACGTCGTTGATTTGCGTCTGTGGCGCCATCTGTTGACACGGTTGAGAAGGTGTTTGTTTCGTGTCGATTAATGTGCGGCGTATGCGGTAGGTGGAGCCGCCACACTTTTATCAAGAAAAATAAATATTTGTCAGTTTCGTCTTGGGGGCTGTTGGAGTATAGCTTTAGGGGCGCTATTTTATTTATTTATTTATTAATTCAAGTAACAAAGACTCATTTGTTAGTAACAAAGGAACTTAAGAGCTATTGTTAGATATAATTTAATTTATAATTTACATTTGACATACAATCACAGAATACAATTAATTAATTTGATTATATTTGATTATAGATACTTAGTATAAAAAAAATAATAATAATCACAATAATCAATAATATCAATAATTTACTGAGTGCTACCTAGAGCCACGCTGCGTTGCTGGGCTGGGCTGGTTAGAACCACGATAGCTCAATTGGAAGAGCACCTGACCCGGTATGTCAGAAGGGTGCAGGTTCAAACCCTGCTCGTGGAAATTTTTTCAACATTTGTGTTTTTGTAATTTGTTCGCAACAAAATTTGCGTTAAAAAATATATAAACATTTATAAATAGCTTGCCTACTTCTTAACTGATCTTTAGTATTTGTAAAAATATTATGATCGGATGTTAATGACGGTAGTTGTTAACATTGAATGGGCGTCTTTGGCTTTCAAAGTAAAAAGTAAATAGTGTTGAATAATTTCGGCGGGCTGGTTAGAACCACGATAGCTCAATTGGAAGAGCACCTGACCCGGTATGTCAGAAGGGTGCAGGTTCAAACCCTGCTCGTGGAAATTTTTTCAACATTTGTGTTTTTGTAATTTGTTCGCAACAAAATTTGCGTTAAAAAATATATAAACATTTATAAATAGCTTGCCTACTTCTTAACTGATCTTTAGTATTTGTAAAAATATTATGATCGGATGTTAATGACGGTAGTTGTTAACATTGAATGGGCGTCTTTGGCTTTCAAAGTAAAAAGTAAATAGTGTTGAATAATTTCGGCGGGCTGGTTAGAACCACGATAGCTCAATTGGAAGAGCACCTGACCCGGTATGTCAGAAGGGTGCAGGTTCAAACCCTGCTCGTGGAAATTTTTTTCAACATTTGTGTTTTTGTAATTTGTTCGCAACAAAATTTGCGTTAAAAAATATATAAACATTTATAAATAGCTTGCCTACTTCTTAACTGATCTTTAGTATTTGTAAAAATATTATGATCGGATGTTAATGACGGTAGTTGTTAACATTGAATGGGCGTCTTTGGCTTTCAAAGTAAAAAGTAAATAGTGTTGAATAATTTCGGCGGGCTGGTTAGAACCACGATAGCTCAATTGGAAGAGCACCTGACCCGGTATGTCAGAAGGGTGCAGGTTCAAACCCTGCTCGTGGAAATTTTTTCAACATTTGTGTTTCAGGCTAAAGATTTTAGGCGAGCTTAACCCCCCTTTCTCACCCCACATTCGAGCCTAAATGGAAACGACAGCTCACCCGCCCAATTGACCCGCCCAATTGCTCAATCCCCATCCCTGAAGAGATGGAGTAACTCCTTCGGGAAACCTATTGCTGCTAACTTCTGCCACAAAACGTCATATGAAACGAAGTCAAACGCCCGCGACAGATCGAGAAAACACGCATAAACTGGTGTTCGTCTATCCGTGTAATACCTGACAGTATGCTTTAAACTTAATATAGCAGTGTCCGTGGACAGTCCAGGTCGGAAACCAAACTGAGCGTCGTGTAACTTTATGTGTTGGTTTAAGAATGAGTTAAGCACACTGTCAAGCACTTTCGCTACGATAGTCGCTTACGAGATTGACCTATAATTTGATTTATCTGACACGTCCCCGGTCTTGCTCTTGACAAAAGGAACAACAAAGAGTCTCCCATCAAATCAGACGGTAGGTATGAGTGGCTAAGGCGTAAATTAAATAATAATGTTAGCACACGATGAAGGTGAAAGTCAGCGTATTGTAGATGTTCAATGCTGAGCCCATCATGCCCCGGTGACTTTCCTCTCGTCTTTTCTTAATAGCATTTCTTACATCTTTAGTCAATAAGACTATCGAGAAGGCAGCACCGTGAGTCTCAGCATCCAACACCCTACTAGGAAGCCCCAGAGGCAATTGCACAGAAAAATGATTTTCAAAAGTATTAGCGATTTCTTTGGGGCTTGCTTCCACCGACAATTACAGGGACGCCAGGCACTACATTAATTCTGTTTGTGCACTTCCAAAATCTTTTAAAATCTTTATTTGAATTATGTTTGGCCAACAAGTCCATTTTTATCTGGTCATGATGATTTTGGCACCATTTCAATTTACTCTTAAATATTTTACGAGCTAGTAACATACTATTAAAAAGCGTACCAGTGTTTGGTTTGCCATACCACATCCCTGTGGATGTGGTATGGCAAACCGCAATGCTTTAAAATTCACAATAACAGCTGTCACGGACAAATTTTTATAGATAACCTAACAAAATGTCGTTACGTTTGAATCAATTTATTGACTAATGACGATAAAGATTATTTTGGCTATCGCCCAACATGGCTTAAATTAAAGAAAGGACATACTACCTACTTTGAAGATAACGACGTCTCGTCTACGACTTCGCCATATAAGATTCCGTTTGTTAAAAGCGTCTGTGAATAATTTGCTGACAAAAATTGAGCAACGTCTGGAGTATGCAACAATAGGTAGGTGAGTTGTATGTGCTCGTTGTATTTACGTGATGGATAACGACGTCTCGTCTACGACTTCGCCAAATAAGATTCCGTTTGTTAAAAGCGTCTGTGAATAATTTGCTGACAAAAATTGAGCAACGTCTGGAGTATGCAACAATAGGTAGGTGAGTTGTATATGCTCGTTGTATTTGTATTAAAGAATTACGCTATTCATGACTTCTTATTTTTACAATATTCTCTGTCAACAAACCATCAACACAACAGACAGAATATTTGATTGAAGTTATTTAAAACATTAAGCAGACATATTACCTTGGTTAATTAAAAATACGCAGCGCCATCGCTCAGGCATGGTATGAATGTACTTTTATGATTGGTGGTTAATATTTTCGTTCATCGTCCGTCACAGAGTAACTAAGCGAGAGTAATTTACCCATAGATTAATCTGGTGAAATGAAACCAAAGTTAGCCGTAGATTAAAATAATCATTAGAGTAAAGTATTACTGGGATAGCTATTCTCGTATAAAATGGATGTTGGTAAAACCCACCATAAATACATTTAGCGCTAAACACGTTTAAAATATAATTCCATTTCTGACGTTTGTTGGAAGTTGAAAGAGACAGAATGATACTCTAAACATGTTTAGCGCTAAACGTATTTAGTGAGTTTTGGTGCACGCCGACCTAAGAAATAACAGACAGTTTAATAGGTAGGTACGGGCACAAGAACAAAGTAGGTACTTACCTAACTTATGCGCAAAACCTTTCTGTGTAGTTTGATCTTTGAAATTTAATTTTCCCACCTTCTTTTTTTTAGAAATCATGTTGACCTGGTACTTTTGGTAATGTTTATTTAGTAGGTTCCGCATAATATTAATTGAAATTAAATATTTTACTCTAGCGGAACAAAGGATGGATAGCTATTTATTATTACACAGTCTTTTATAGCGTCGTAACATATCGGTTGAAAGATAGGATAGCTATGTGGGTGGGTTTTCACTTGCCATGCCATGGTTTGTTCCTTTCTTTTTGTTGAACTAATATTTAAATCCCCCGCCTTTCCATAGTTGTTCACTCTTAGTATTACGTGTATACTCTGTGGTGTTTTTTTTTTTTAATATATTCTCTATGATTCTTATTATTATTATGATCGTACCGACATAACCTAAAAGCAGCGTGGTTCAGTTTTAACAAATCGTCAAGTCGTCAAGAATACCAATTATCATGGCAAGTAGCAATCCTCTGGCACTTATACCTTCAACATGAAGAGCTTTGGGAATGTATTGAAAATCCCAACAACGAACCAGTTGACCAGAAAAAGGACATAAAAGCAAAATCCAAAATCATTTTACTTGTCGACAGTATCAACTTCGTACATATCCAAGAGGCAGAAACAGCAAAAGAAGTGTGGGAAAACCTGTCCCACGCTTTCGACGACTCAGGGCTTACACGCAGAGTTGGCCTACTACGTGATCTCTGTACAACTACACTCTCTAGTTGCCAAAATATAGACGAATACGTGAGCAAGATAATGTCTACAGCGCACAAACTCCGAAATATAGGATTTAAAGTTGATGATGAGTGGCTTGGAACACTTTCACTCTCCGGGTTACCTGAACATTATAAACCAATGATCCTCGCTATAGAAAGCTCAGGGATGAAAATATGCGCAGACTCTGTTAAATCTAAATTGCTTCAAGAAGTAAAATCTGAAAACAGTAACTCTGCTTTTACATCTGCTCATGGTTATCAAACCAAGAATGTGAAAATGAAGTTCAACAAAGGTTCTAGATGTTTTCAGTGTAATAAATATGAACACAAGAGTCCAGAATGCAGGTCAAAACCGAAAGAAAAGGTTGCTAAATCAAATAGTTCATATGCAGCCGCATTTGTCACTCCGTTTGACAACAACAGCTCTGCATGGTACATTGATTCTGGGGCAACCATGCACATGACAAGACATCAAAACCTTCTTCAAAATGAACAAGCACCACCTATAGAGCAAATCAAAGTTGCTAATAACAAAACACTTTCAGTAAGTAGCTCTGGTGATGTGACCTTGAATACATTGAATGGAGAAAATCAGTCAAACATAATTTTATTTACAAATGTCTTGTACGTACCAGAACTTGCAGTGAATTTAATATCTGTACATCAAATTACAGAAAATGGTGGTCAAGTTAAATTTGATTCTAAAGGCTGTGTTATACTGAACCAACAAAATGTTATTGTAGCAACAGCAACAAAAGTTAACAACACGTACCGGCTTAACATGAATACTGATTATGCATGCATGTCATCTGAACTTTGACACCCTGAAAAAGTTGAAAGAATGTTCTGAAGGATTAACATTATCTGATAAACAAATGAACAACATGAGGGCAAGCAAACAAGATTGCCTTTCAAGAGTCAAGGATTACATTCCTCCTACAAAGCTATTGAAACTGGTGCATTCTGACTTATGTTGCCCCATGGAAACACGGTCACTAGGAGGGGCTAAATACTTTTTAACATTTTTGGACGATTATTCGAAAAAGATATCTGTGTACATTTTGAACAACAAAACCGAGGTATTGTCAAAATTCAAAGAGTTCAAAACAGAAGCTGACTGAATCAAACTAAATGTAAACTCAAATGTATTCGGACTGACAATGGCCTAGAATATGTCAAGTAACCATTCTCTGACTTCCTAATAAGTGCTGGAATAAGACATCAAACGCACGGGATCTCGCCAAGTCGAAGAAGTACAAGTTCTGCTGGACTGCCTTCGGGAAAATTTATGTAAGAAAAAATGAAACCTCACCAATAGTAGTCATTAAAAATGAGTCACAGGTCCGAAGCCTTATGCAACAAGATTGACTATATATACTAAGTTTCTCTAAGTTGATACATTTTTGTTTGGATGTTTCTTGCTTTAATATGAATAATTTTTGTTTATATTATTTTGTTTCAAAGATAGATAAGCTGAATGCATACAGCAAAATTTTTAATGCGAATGCTAATATTATAATCATAAAGTATACACGATCACAAGAACTCAGTACACACACAACATCTTCATTCATTCCCATAAAAAAAACACTTACCTAATTCATCTCACAGTTATATACATATACACACCCTTATATTATTATATACTTATGTTTTTTACAATAATATACTCACAAACACAAAAGCTAAAATTGTTCGTTGAGAAACATACAAAAACATTATATGTGGCTATATCTAAACAATTTGTTTCATACAACAACTCATGCATAAAATTTAAAGATATAATCAAGCGGAAGATAAATACCACTATCACTATTTTATATTTTTGTCCTTTTGTAAATGGGTGACTCACTACACTCTTTACATGAATTGGACAAAATTGAAATAGCTACCTCAATTGAATGCGAAGGATACGACCTTGAAAAGCATATTTGTATTAAAAAAAATGACTTTACCCTAATATCACAGAATATAGTTAGTATTTACAAAAATTTTAACGATTTCATTCTTACATTATCTTCTCTATCATTTGAAACCGATATTATTACTTTTACAGAATGTAGGTTAAGCCCAAATAAACCGCTCCCGCAACTAAACAATTATGTGGCATACAGTACTACTGGACAACTTAACCAAAGTGACGGTGTAGCTGTCTATGTCAAAAAATCTCTACGGCATAAGGTAAAAGAAGTAAAACTGCATCACGCTTCCTGCCTGCAGGTGGATGTATTAAATAACACAGTATTGTGCATCTACCGGTCGCCATCAAACCCAAATGCAGAAAACTTCATAACGTCATTATGCTCCCATCTAGAGTCTTTTCCACTGCATAGTAGCATTATAATAGCAGGAGATATCAATATTAATATTCGACCTAAACGTCTGGAAACTCCTCATGAATATAAAAACAGAATGTATTACTTAGACATGCTTGCTAACTTTGGCATATTAGCTGGACACACTTTACCTACAAGACAGCAGAGCTGTCTAGATCATTTTATGTTAAAAATAAATAAAATGAAATATAAAACATCAATAGCAATTATGCATACCACTACTACGGATCACTATACTACATTTCTGTCCATATCAAAAGTTAAAAAACACACTAATAATAACAAAGTTAAAACTACTATAGACTTTGAAGCCGCATTAAATTATCTACAGAATAAAAACTTAAGTAATTTATTATTCAGTGATGATCCAATGGCTGTGATCAACTGTTTATTAGATAAAATTGCTGAAAGTCTTAAAATGAATACAATAGTGACACAGGTTCCATGTAGTAAAAGAATTAAACAACCGTGGATCTCAGCTGGAATCCTACGCTGTATAAGAAACAGAAACAAACTCCAAAAACAACTACGAAAGGATCCACACAATGAAATCCTTCGTATTACATACCGACGTTACAGGAATTACTGCAACAATTTAATAAAAAGAATAAAAAGGAAATATGACAGGGATAATATAACTAAATCTCTAAATAACAATAAACTACTATGGAAAAACATCAAAAATATTACATATTCTAATAAAATATCACACAATACTAACGCTGAACTGCTTAACATGAAGTCTTCGCCGATTGAATCTGCTAACTACATAAATAACTATTTTGTGAATATAGGAGTCCAACTTGCAAATAAAATCCAACTCAACGGAGTGGCTATGAGTACTCCAGTAGACAAAATACAAGCACCATACTCCTTTGTCTTGTTCCATACACATATTAATGAAGTAAAGAATACCATATTAAACTTAAAATCAACCAGCGCCCCAGGTTGGGATAATATCCCTAGTGAGTTTTTAAAACTGGCAGTCGATGACTTGGCCCCCGTTATCGCTCATTTAGCTAATCTATGTTTTGATAAAGGTGTATTTCCCGCACCATTAAAACAATCCATTATTACACCTGTGTACAAGAGTGGGGATAGAAGTGACGTTAGTAATTATAGGCCTATTTCGGTTTTGCCATCAATATCAAAAGTTCTAGAGAAGTTGCTTAATAATAGATTGCTTAATTACCTAAATAAATTCAATATATTATCACCTACACAATTTGGTTTCAGACAAGGAAAATCGACAGAAGATGCAATAATTGAGTTAAGCTCTTTTGTTACTGGGCAACTAGATAAAAGCAAGAAATGTTTGTCGGTTTTCCTTGACCTGAAAAAAGCATTTGATACCGTCTCTGTCCCTACTCTTGTAAACAAGTACTCCACTTGCTCTCTTCAGGGATTACCTTTCAGGGAGGAAACAAAAAGTAAAACTTCCAGGATGTACTAGTGGGGATGCGGATGTGGTGTGTGGCGTACCTCAGGGAAGCGTTTTAGGACCCACCTTATTTCTCATCTACATTAACGATCTATGTAGCATGAACATACCTAACGCTAAAATCCTGTCGTACGCCGATGACACCGCCGTGACCTTTGCTGGTGAATCTTGGGAAGCTATTAAGACTAGTGCTGAAATCGGTCTGGCTCAAGTAGCTCTGTGGCTGCTACAAAACCTTCTCACATTAAATACATCTAAAACAAATTATATCTGCTTTGGCATATATAATAATTCGCAGCCACAGAGCGACTTCTGTCTAAAAATACATGGGTGCAGTGGAGATGCAAACAAAGATTCTTGTGACTGTCCGACAATAGGGAGAGTCACTCAAACAAAATACCTAGGTGTCATTGTAGATCAAAGACTATCGTGGTACCCTCACCTAGATCACGTTATTAGTAGAACTAGAAAACTAATCTGGATTTTTAAAACACTCAGACATGTAATACCTATGACACAGAAGGACTCCTCTAAACCTCTCCTCAACCAAATATACACTTCCCTTGCCCAATCCATTATAACTTATTGCATCCCAGTCTGGGGTGGAGCTGCGATAACTCATTTCCTTCACTTGGAAAGAGCTCAACGAACCCTTATCAAGGTCATGTATTTTAAGAAGAGACGTTTCTCTACTGAAAATTTATATCGCATCAGTGGTCTTCTGTCCGTCAGTAAATTATATATAATTATGATTACCCTTAAAACCCATAAATCATTACCCTACAACCCTCGTCTAAAGGAAAAACGGCGAAAAGACATACACGCACGCACGCACGCACGCACGCACGCACGCACGCACGCACGCACGCACGCACGCACGCACGCACGCACGCACGCACGCACGCACACACACACACACACACACACACACACACACACACACACACACACACACACACACACACACACACACATACTCCAGAACAAAATGGAGCTGCAGAGAGGCTAAATAGGACTCTAGTCGAGAGAGCAAAGTGTATGATCCTGAATGCTGGCTTGGCGAAGTTTTTCTGAGCTGAGGCTATAAAGACTGCTGCATATATCATAAACAGATCTACAACTAGATCCTTATCGTTTAAAACCCCTGAAGAGGTTTGGTCTGGTCATAAATCAAATGTCAGCCATATGACAGTGTTCGGGTGTGAAACTATGGTCCACCTGCCAAAAGAAAAACGCAAAAAGTGGGATCCAAAATCACAGAAAATGATCTTCATTGGCTATTGTGAGAACACAAAAGGATACAGGTTAATAATACCAAATACTAGAACTTTTATAAAGAGCAGAATGCTGTATTTCTTGAATCCACTGTGAAAAGAAACTATGCCGCTCTGGAATTGTCTGAAACAGAAAATAAAACATTAGATATACTCGTACATCACAAAAGTAATGATGAAAGTTCAATGTCAAAAGAGTCCAATCAAGAAAGCAGAAAAGAATCCTACAGCTCAGATAGCTCATACAACACTGTTAAAAATAACTCAGATTCAGATGAATACTTACCAGATGATAAGATTAATACTCCCTTCCGAAGCAACATAACGTTGAGACCTAGAAATAAAAGTACATCACAAAAGTAATGATGAAAGTTTAATGTTAAAAGAGTCCAATGAAGAAAGCAGAAAAGAATCCTACAGCTCAGATAGCTCATACAACACTGTTAAAAATAACTCAGATTCAGATGAATACTTACCAGATGATAAGATTTATACTCCCTTCCGAAGGCTGTTTGTTATCTGTATAGTATAAAAATTATAAAAAATAATTTTAATAAATTGATTTAAATATAATGTGATTTTTATTATAACCAGGCTGTTTTATCATCTAAATATTCATTGACTGTATAATAACCTTTTATAAGTAATAAAGACTTCATATGTTTTTTAAACTTATCCAAAGGTAAATCCAGTACAGAATTTGGTATTTTATTGTAATAGTGTATACCTTGCCCCAAGAACCAAGTACCTTCTCTAACCTGAACAGTGGCATTACAAGTTTTGTCTTATTTCTAGTATTGAAATTGTGTACGTCACCGTGTTTAGTAAAGGAGTTGATGTTGCAACGTACAAAAACTATACAATTATAAATATATTGAGATGCAACTGTCAGGACACCAATCTGCTTAAAAAGATTTCTTAAGGAAGTTCGTGATCCTAGTTTATAGATTGCTCTTATTGCTCGTTTCTGTAAAATGAATATAGTTTCAATATCAGCCGCTGTTCCCCACAGTAGGACGCCATACGACATGACACTATGAAAATAACTAAAATAAACTGTTCTAGCAGTTTCAACGTCTGTTAACTGCTTAATTTTTCTAATGGCATAAGCAGCAGAACTTAGTTTACCGGCCAATTTCGATATATGAGGATTCCATTGAAGTTTTGAGTCAAGGGTAATGCCTAAAAATACTGTAGAATCTACCAAATCTAATTGATCACCGTTTATTCTAATATCAGTTGGTTCATTTCTGACATTTGGTAATATAAATTTAATACATTTTGTTTTCTTGGCGTTAAGCTGTAAATTATTAATAGTAAACCAATGGAGTACCTCTGAAAGAGCTTTATTTACATTTTCATAATTAGACCTACACCTAGTCACATTAAAAATGAGTGAAGTATCATCTGCAAATAATACAATTTCACAGAAGTTCTCTACAAAGAATGGCAAGTCATTAATATAAATCAAGAATAGAAAAGGACCAAGAATCGACCCTTGTGGAACTCCCATTTTTACATGAGAACCAGATGATTTAGTACCATTTATATCGACAGTTTGAGTTCTAGAGCTGAGATATGACTGTATTAAATTTAGTGCGAAATCTTCAAGACCGTAATAATATAGCTTCAACACCAGAGTCCGGTGCTCAACGCAATCAAAAGCCTTGGACAAATCGCAAAAAACTCCAAGAGCATTTTGAGACTTCTCCCAGGCATCAAATATATGTTTTATTAGAGCAACGCCTGCATCAGTTGTAGAACGACCCCTAGTAAAACCATATTGCTTACTATGTAAAAGGTTGTTTGTGTTAAAATATGACATCAACTGTTCGAGTATAATTTTTTCATAAATTTTACTTAGCGCTGGTAATATTGAAATGGGCCGATAGTTACTGGGGTCTTCTTTGTTTCCTGATTTGAATAAAGGTATAACTTTACTAAACTTCATAAGATCAGGAAAGATTCCCTTATCGACACAGTTATTAAAAATTTCAGCAAGATACGGTGCAATAGAATAAATAATATTCTTAATTACTTTAATAGATATACCCCACAAATCACTCGTGTTTTTCATTTTAAGCGATTTGAATGTTTTAATAATATTCATTGAATCAATGTATTTAAATTGAAAGGAAAGATTACATTTTGGTACATATTTTTGGAGTAAAGTTTGTGCAGCTTCCGGTGATGAATCTAAATTTGATGTTGTTATTACAGGTATATTTACAAAAAAATCATCAAAAATATTAGCAATTTGTGAATCTGAATTGACCAAGTTGTCGTTTACTTTTAAAGTGAAAGTATTATCCCGTGGTTTAAATTTACCTGTTTCACGGTTTATGATGTCCCAAGTGGCTTTGATTTTATTGTTAGACTTTTTAATTTTTTCTTTAATGTAATTAGATTTTGCTACTATACATACTTTCTTAAACATTTTCGAATAATTCTTTACATATTCCGTAAAATTAACATTTTGGTTATATTGTTTTAGACTATATAAATCATACAATTTATTTCTACTTTTATATATACCAGTCGTGGCCCAATCACAGAACTTAAGTTTATGAGTAATTTTTATTGTTTTTGGTGTAAACACCTGGTTGTATTCGGTCTTGATTAAGTTAAAAAGATTACTATAAAGTACATCTGGATCATCTTGTACAAAGGGCAATGCATCAATTTTACAAGCTATACTATTTTTGAAACACTCCACTCGCTTTTTTGTAACTGGTTTACAGTTCACTATTTTTGGTTCATCCCTAATATCAAAATCATAGGTCACCTTCAAACCGCAATGGTCAGACGTAAGATTATTAATGAGTGACTTAGAAACAGGGTCATAGTCTGTAAAAATATTATCGAGACAAGTGGCCGAATGTGAAGTTATTCTAGTGGGTTCGAGAAATAGATTCAAAAGATTAAAACATTTAAATAAGGCAAGAAGACGAACACTTGTTGGAGTGTTTTCTAAAATATTTATATTAAAATCTCCACATACTAAAACAAATTTCTTTTTTAGTTTTAATATTAGAATATTACGTACGTAGAGTACGTCTTCCATTACTGTTTCAAAAATATTGAAATTGCCCGAGGGGGGTCGGTATACACACACTATTACAAAACTATTGAACTCCACACACGATAGTTCAATGTTACGCTCCACTGATAGGTCTACAATATCGTTGCGATTTTTGTATTTAATATTGCTTCTTACTAATATTAGAGAACCGCCGTGAATAGCTGAGCTTCGCACGTACGCGCTAGCTAGTTGGAAGTTATTTACATAGAACGATGTGTCATGACTTTTTAGCCAATGCTCAGTTATACAAAATACATGAATTACCTGACTTTTTGCTAATAATTCTAATTCTAAGTCCTTGCCAGCCAAACCCTGAATATTTTGATGTATAATAGTAATGGATGTGGGCTTGGCTTTTGTCTTAGACCTCAGTTTAAACCTGAGGTTGTAACCTTATTACTAGTTGTATAAGTTGCATTAGTAGAACTACTAATGATTAAGTTATTATCATGAAAAGACTTAGTTATACCACCTATAACTGTATCATGTATATTAAAAGCTAACAAATTAGCTATCTGAGTCCTACATTTCTTAGAAAGATACATAGTATTTGACGTCAAACTAAAGTTTTTAATAAATTTATTTATATCGAAATATAAAATATTGTCACCATAACGACAAATTAAATTAAAAAGTAATAAATTTAAGTCATAAATGCGCTTATTTTGTTCCCAGGTTAAATTTGTACAATAGGGGAAAGCGCTAACTATTAACCTGCAATTCGTATCTGATTGCAGTTTAATCAAAATATTAAAATTATTTATAATGTCGCGTTTCTTCGTATGTGAACTGTCACCACACAATATAATAACATTAGTGGAACTATTCAGTGAATCCTGTGATATGTTATTTACTATAGCATTAAATGATTGACCTGGAGTACAAATATTGGTCATTGAATGGTTAAGATTTGCATTCATAAGCAACCCTAAGCCCTGACCAAGTTTATCTGAGTACATAACTGTTTTTCTTATTAATTTAGTTACATTAGGTTTATGTATTGTTTGAGGAGCGGCTGATGTAGGACTGGGAACCAAAACAGACAAGTTTGGTGACTTTATCAGAACATTAGAGTTCAGCGATAAAGACTCCTTGTTTATGTTAATTTCATTACTAATTAATGAATTGTACCGATCAGCATTGTACTTGCACAGATCAACTAACTCTGTGGCTGATTGGATATGTTCCTCAATCTGTTTTTGGGAAATTGAATATTTTTTGCTCATTATGTCAAGTGACTCATGTAACCGTTGGATATCAGTTTGTAATTGTTTAATGTCCCGGTCATACATTTGCCTACTTTCTATCAATTTACTATTATATATTTCCAAAGAATCAATAAGGCTAATACGTTCCTTTCTAAGAACAATGTTTTTGTAGAAACAGTTGTTTTTCTTTATCAACTTCTCAGTTTTCCTTATAAATTTATTAATTTTTACATACTTTTTAATTTTAATTTTGCTAATACTAGTTTTTTGGTTGATTTGCGGAAGTTCCTGTACTGATATTCCACCAGGTGATGCTATAAGCTCATCAAATAATGATTGTGTCTGATCCACTTCATGCTGTTTCTGCGACTCAGTAAGTTGAGAAATCTGGTGATTGGCCGCACTAAGGTCTCTTTCCAACTCAGTGATGCGGTCCAGTGCCCTCTCATAGGTGTTATATTGCTGCTCAAAGGTGGAGATCACATCTTGAAGTTGGTCACGCTGGTGAAGCACATCCTGGTGTTGAATATGTAGTTGGCCTAATTCAATTTTGAGCTGTGAGTTTCTGTCAATTATGGACTTTATTTCCATCTCACTCTCATCTCTCTCCCGTAGCAGCTGATTACATGATTCTTGTGACGCCTTTAACTCATGTAGTGCCTGTCTAAGCTTGAGCTCAGTACTTTGTGTAGCAGCCTTACGGGTCAGCATATTGAGTTTGGTTTTATTTATACACCTGAAATTTGTAAATAAATATGATTAAGATCTTATTTATTGCAAGTGTATTTGCTTATTTACTTTTAATGTACAGCTAATAAGAGTTTAAATAAATTTCAATTTTAATTTTAATTAGTGGGGGTAGCTGTGTCACACAAACAAATGGTGCTAAGGGCAGACTTCTGTATTTAACTATAAATTACTTCTTATTTTAAAATAAATCTAATTGAAATTCTGTATATTATTGGTACAACTACAGACACAGGATAAAGGAACAAATACTAAAACTAATAAGTAGGCTACTATGTAGTTGATACTGATTATTACAGTACAGTACCTAGGACTTTATTAAATTATAATACTGAAATGCCAAAGTTACTTTTGCAGTTTAGATGCAAATCCTTTGATCTAATTACAAAGTAGAAAAATAACAATTAATTGGCCTAGTACCTACATTGACACTTACAATTTGAATGAAGTGTTTAGTTAAGATTTACACTTATGTTACTAGTATCTTTAATAAATGGAATGAAAACAATACTCCCCCGGTTTATGTTGATGCAGTCCACGGCAAAAGTATTTATTTCAACAACTTTTTGTAAAGTTTGTTTTAACAGTCAGCTGGCGATGACAGTTGGAAAATTACATTACCAAATAATTTAAAACTACACAATGTTTGTCAGAGAAAACACTAGTAGATGTTATTTGTCACTTAATTTAATCACTAATTACAAATTTAGTAATAAATAAGCATAAAAACAATTTATATCTAATTTTTAATAAGAGCTAATTATTTTGACAACTTAACCGGACAGTGTTGCCAGTGGAGATATAGAATATTTTTATTGGATTTTAATTAGTAACGTGTATTTCCGCCATTCGCTTCAATGACTGCACACAATCGGATTCTCACTGACCCTACAATGTCGTCTACAAATATACAGATATTTGTGGATTTGGGAGGCTATGCGGGGTACAGACCCCGCATAGCCATATATTTGCACTAATTCTACCAGACTCTGTGTCCGGTACTACACGATTTTCATCATATCTTGTATTGTCATATCGCCAGAGACTTAATCGACCGTGCTGACTAGATTTGAATGTCTTTTTATCAGTAAATATTGTGGTTGATCAATCAAAATCTAAGAACCCCCTGGCATAACGCAACTTAGCTGCTTTATGAGCTTCAGTCAAATAATTATCTTTAGTCAAATAAACTTTTTTCTTTTTTATATCGTCTATACATCGTGCAACATCATACTATGCAGATGGCGCCTAATAGTCTCAGTGCTCACATCGAATTCTTCTGCAAAATGAGATGTCGTTGTAAAACCGTTTTCTTGATACGCAATTCTCATTTGTTCCTTTTGCGCACTCGTTACTAGGTTCGTTACTACGTTTATAGGCCGTCGACCACTATGCTTGTGACTTTGGAGACAGCCCTCTTCGCCTTCTCGATTAATCCAGAACCGTACAGTATAACGCGATATATTTCAATCTCTCGATATTTGACTTATATTGTGTCCGCACTGTGTAATGAAATTATTTGTGTGTTCGGCAATATTAAAATTACGTGACATTTTCACTTCTTCTGATTTTACTAGTTAGGTCATTGAAATAATAACAACTTTTACGGATCTACTCATGTTTATTTTACACATTACTTATTTAATGTTTATCCTGACGTTTCGAAACCTTTGCAGGGTCCGTGGTCACAGGGAGACTGAGGTGTTGGTCATCTCATAATTAGTTAGTAGCTTGTATACCCTCATTTAAATTTAATCACGTGTGTTCTGTTTTACGCAGAAAGAGTATCTTTTGGTCTGGCAGTACGGTGTTAGGGCTGGGATTTAATATTTTGTATGATGGGATCCGAAGCTGGTGGTAGATTCCAACCATCTTCTCTATTGAAATTAGGATGTTTTTTAATTTCAATAGCCTCGCGTATCATCCTAGGGATGAATCGTTGTTCTCTAGCGAGTATTTGTGGTTTATCAAATCTGATGTAATGGTTGGGCCCCTCTTCTAGGGAATGTTCGCATACTGCAGACTTATTATCGCGCCTATACTTGACGTCGGCTATATGTTCTTTAACGCGGGTTCCTAAACTTCTCTTTATTTGCCCGATGTAAGAGAGCCCCCAGTCGCAGTCCAGTTTGTACACGCCTGCATCTTGAAGGGGTATGTTGCACTTGACAGGTCGTAAAAATTGGTTGATCTTCTTCGGCGCCTTGAAGTAAGTGTTGATTGAAACTCGCTTTAAGATATGGCCAATCTTGTCAATGACACCTTTCACATATGGAAGTACAGCAGGTTGGCGCTCGACTGTGGTTGGTTTATTGCGTTTTCTGTGACGAAGCCGTGGTACTTTCAGTTTATTGTCCTGTAGTACGTGCTTGACATGCTGAAGCTCAGCAGCCAGGTGTTGGGTGTCACAGATGCCGCGTGCTCTCTGAAACAAAGATTTCCCTACAGTAGCCAACTGTCTAGGATGGTGGTGAGAATCACCATTGAGGTACCTATCTGTATGGGTTACTTTACGATACATAGTGTGACTCAAATCATGGTCCGGATTCTTGATGATTAAAGTATCCAAGAAAGCTAACTTACTATCTGCCTCTAACTCCATTGTGAATTGTATTTTTGGATGTATGGAGTTAAGATGATCTAGAAAAGCACGGACCCTGCAAAGGGTTCGATACGTCAGGATAAACATTAAATAAGTAATGTGTAAAATAAACACTAGTAGATCCGTAAAAGTTGTTTTATTTCAATGTGTAGTGTTCGCGTAAACTTTAGAAAACAATATGTAGTACCTTATTATTAACGATTTAAGTTAAGTGATGTTGCACTGTTTTGCGCAACGCCGCTTGCTACGTCTGACACCAGACAAAAGTTCCGTTGGAACAGGAAAATCTATCTAATCTGATGTCAGACGTAGGTGGAATAGGTTGAGGTCGTGGGATCTCGTCCAAATACCGAGGATATCGCGCGCATCCACGCCGCCCATATACTTTTGTACTCCACCACACAACTCGGCTTGTTCCGGTCGTCTCCTGCCCTTATGCCGGCCTTCACAGTGTTGCGGTGGCAAGTTGAGATTACGGTGACCAGCTTCACGTCTTTCCAGGTCGCGATCGCTAGGTCACCGCAATGGTAACTTACGACGTCCCCAGTACTCATCTGACGTTCGTTAGCATTCTTAATAAGTTCGGGGACATGCTGTCTCCGCCTATTAAGGGTGTCAACGACATCAGTATGATGTGATTTTAAGAATCTTGCGAGGAGCAACTGGTTATACCAGTTGTCCATCACAAGTAGGTGGCTGGCATCAAGGAATCCATCCATTAATTTCTGCACAATTTTGGCTGTAGGGTTTGAAAAGCTATCGATGGGTCCCTCGTGGTGACAGGAGTACTTTCCGGCGTAAATGACACACCGGAGCAAGTACCCTGAGCTGGACTCGCAAACTTCAAATTTTTTTATACCGAAACAGGCCGCCTTAGACCAAATGCGCTGCTTCCAGCTAAGCCGGCCTTTCCAAAGTAGTAAAGATTTATCTAGGCTCAAGTCAAGGGTTGCTTCGGGGTGTACAAAGCTTTAAATTTTCCATTACAATGGTTCACAATGGGGGTAATTTTTGCTACCTTTTTTGCGTTTAGTTTATTGGTATTGTGAGGTATTTTCTAATTTTTCATAAAATGTAAAAACCGACTTATCATTTGATAGCGGTTTCTTGACATTATACGCCGAAAATCCGGCATCCCCAATACACGTATGGTCCAGTACTCCCGAAGAGATGCTCGGGGATTTAGAGCCATGTTACATAAAAATTTCGAAATATTTATACATTTCTTCGATTGTCACTTCGGATCATGTATCCAAATTTTTTGTCAATGCATTACGCTGCTCCAAATTAGCGATGACCTGAAAAGCGTAATAATTTGTTTCTTCGACATTTGTGGCCATTATGCCCGTGTCCCAGATTTCTAAAAAGATTCGAGACCACTTCGAAAGGCACGAACTGGTCCCGGGCTGCGCATATATTCCTCGGGTTCCCCAAGAAGGTGCTAAAATCTGTCGACCAATTAAAACTGTCTGAAGTGCCCGCCGCTCTACCGGACGTACTAATGCCAGCCTCCTCTTCTATGCCAGCGATGTCGGCTAACTCGTCATTGTCAGTAAATTTAAGCAGTCTGGCAGCGGCTTCTCTAAAGCCGGGTTTTCACGGTACGAGTGCACTCGGACCGAGTGTACTCGTACGAGTCAACTCGTATAGGAGTGCACTCGGATTGTGGTTTACACGCGATAGGAGTGCACTCGTATTGTAGTCATTTGTCTCCTGCACATCAAGATGACGACGACTGATCTGCTACTGCGAGGAATAGAAGTTGTGGCAGATATGTTAATATTGGAAGTTCAAAATCATGAAAAAGAAAAAGAAAATCGAAGCAGAAAAATTTGGACACGGAAATGGATTTTAAAACGTAACCAACTAGAAATAACTTAAAGTGCTTTTAAGACTGTGACTTTAAGTGCTTCAAATAACTTTCTTCGTGAAGTGGAAGAGGAAGATAAAAACACGTTTAAAAATCATTTGAGATTAAGTAGCGCACAATTTGAGTATCTACTAGAAAAAGTAGGACCAAGAATTCAAAAAGCAGATACCAATATGAGAAAAGCAATACCTGCTAGAGTGAAACTTCAAATCGCATTGAGATATTTAGCAACTGGTCACAATTTTCGTAGCTTAGAAAGTCACTTTAGGGTGCCGAAATGCTCTATATCCCTGTTTCTACCTTCAGTATTAGATGCTATTTATGATGCATTAGAGGAATTTATACATGTCAGTACAATAAACACACAGGTCTAACATTTATTATTACTTTTATTTCAAATTAAGTCACAGTAATCATTCTAAATTAACAAAAAATCTTACAATGTATTTATCACTTCTTGCAGTAAACTAAATAATTAGTAGTATTCTTCTTCTGTTTGAAAAATACCACCGCCGATGCTTCTTATTGCTAGCTCCAGGGCATCATTCCGAACTTCATTTACAAACACGTTGTTAGTTTCTGGAGCAGTAGTTTCTTCTTGTGTTATAATTATTTCTTCTGCTACGTCAATATCCCGAAGTTCATTTTCCAACATGTTGTTAGTTTCTGGAGTTGTAGTTTCTTCTTGTGTAATTATTTCTTCTGGTCTTCAATGGTATAATATTCTGATAGTGATTTACTAGATGAAAAGTTGGTTTGCTCAAATCTTCGGAAAATAGATTGCCTTTTCATTGTCAATAAATTTATTATGTCGGATTGCACATCTAGAGCCTCTGATAGTGGCATTTGCCAAAGTTGGCTAGCTATATTTTTGCCAAAATGATAGAACTCGTCGTCTATTTCTCTATTCTGTATTGCCTGATTTTTAATTGATTCAAGAGCCTCGATCGTTTTAGTGATATGTTGAGGTAGTGTTTTTTTTATTCTTTTTCTGTTTGAAGGCACTGTTGGAATGTTACCCAACACTAGTAATGTACAAAGACAACACTAGCCGCGCGCTATACCTACAACGGTCTATTTAAGCTTTGGGCGCCGGCTTGTCTGGCCCTCTCTCTTACCGGCAGCGCACGCAAAGACGGTCCTGTTTTCTCTGTAATATTAATGTGTAAAGTAATAAATCTCATTTGCTCACTATTTCAATCAGCATTATTATTTCAACGTGGAACAGCCACTACAACCCCGAGCGCAGCCTACCGCGCCACATGGTCCTTCGAGAGGTAAGAAGAGCAGATGGTATTTTGGCTGAGAAGAAACCTACCGCGCTAAAAGGTCTTGAGAAGAAACCTACTGCGCCACATGGTAGCAACAGCAGAGAACAGAAGAACAGCTCCGTACGTAAGGTACCTACCTACGCAGTGCGCAAATCTATTGCCGGCAAGGCGCATCATATTTCGCACCGCGGCAAATTATAAAACCGCGCAGCGCAACAATTAGTTACATCCACATTCCACATCATCATATCTGCATACCTAAAACTACGAAAATACGCCGAGACCGAGAGGCGCCGGGCGAGACCGTGCAGGGGCACGCGAGACGCGCGGGGAGCCGTCACACGGGGACCGCAGCGAATGTACTTCACGAACTGCAGTGCGGCATACCTACGGCCAGGCAAGCAAGACCGCGCGGCGAGAAGATCTGCATTCATTCGTATCCCATGCACTGCGCACACGCATTAGTAGCTCGCGATATTTTTCATTGTAGTTTCGTTTTCTGAGATCGCTAGTTTAAATTTTTAAGTGGTTTTTTTTTAAATAGTTATTGGGTTTAAAGTAATAAATATTTGTAAGAAAATGGAGCTGAAGGAGTTAATCGCCGAACGTGGATATTTAAAAGGTACGATTACCCGGTTACATAATTACGTCATTAGAGACACAACTAATTTGGAGACTGAGATGATTCTAAATAAAAAAGCGCGGTTGTTGGAGTGTTTTAAGCAATATGAATATATCAATGTCAAAGTTTTATCATTGGATCCCGACGATAAAGAGAACGTCGAGGAAATAGAAGATAAATATTTTGTAATATTAAATTCACTAGACAAACAGCTTAATAGTCGCGTAGCCACGAAAAGCGAGAACACCATAGCTCCAGTTTCCAAGTTATCATTACCGTCAATCGATTTGCCATCGTTTTGCGGTAAGTTTAAAGAGTACACTCCATTTATTAATCTGTTTAATTCGCTCGTAGATCAGAACCACTCCATACCTAAAGTACAGAAACTTTACTATTTGCGATGTTATCTAAAGGACGAACCTTTGGAATTAATAAAAACAAATAGATTTAACATCGGATAGTTACGATAAGGCCATAGAAATTTTAAATAGTAGGTATAATAATAAGGTTAGAATAATAAATGAGCACATAAACGCATTGTTAGATTTAAGGCCAATAATTAAATCCACAGCTAGCTATTTACGTCAATTTATTTGCGAGGTGAAGCAGGTGCTTGCAGCTTTGAGCACTTTGGAGCCAAACGTAAGGTATTGGGATGTAATTCTATTATGTATTCTTTTTCGTAAACTAGATGCGTACACATCGAGAGCATTCCATCTAGAGAGAAACGGCACTGAAGAGCCAACGATGGACGCCTTTCTCGCCTACTTGGAGAAACGTGCGCTGGCGCTTGAGAGCGCTGAGCCGGGTTCCGTCGAGACCGGACAACGTCGTCAGCCACGCAAAGAGCAAGAGGGCACCGCTAGCAGGCTGGTGACGTACACCGCCGCAGCGCAAAAACCGGGATGCTTGTTCTGTAAGTTAAATCATAAGCTTTATTTATGCAATAAATTTAAGATGCTGCCTGTCATTAAACGAGCCGATTTTGTACGAGAAAAACAACTGTGTAACATTTGTTTAGGTGGACATGCAAAAAAGTGCAAATATCACTTTCGGTGTAATGAGTGCAAGGAGGCACACAACACGTTGCTGCATTATGATCCCGGCAACGGTGCTCCAACATCACTCTCCGCAAGCAACCACGCTAACAATGTGCTTTTACCCACAGCCAAAGTAAAACTTGTAGCTCGAGACGGCACTGCAGTTCACATGAGAGCCTTGCTTGACAGTGGCTCACAGCTGTCCTTTTTATCACAAAAGGCGTTGCAGCTGCTAGATTTAAAGCCCACACCGGTTGACGTCAATGTAGTAGGCGTCACCAACTCTCAAACCAGGTTGAAGCATTGCTTACCTGTAGAAGTGCATTCTATAAGTAAACCTTATAGGATCACAGTCACGTGTCATGTGGTTGAAGAAATTACATGCAATCTGCCACAGATAAAAATAAACCGTAAAGCCATTAAAATACCAAAAAACGTAAAACTGGCCGATGAAAACTTTAGTGTCCCTGCTGAGGTTGATATTTTATTAGGTGCTGACGTGGTGTTTCAGGTCCTACTGCCGTCGGAGTCGCAGAGCGCCGAGCTGCTAACGCCGGCGCCGCGTAATCGCCGACAGCCCGCGGTACCATCCCACGCGAAGCTTGTCAACACTCAATTTGGCTACATCATCGGGGGTTCACTGCCAAGCTTGTCAAGAGTCTATAATAAGGTAGCTTTAAATTGTTTAACATGTGACACAGATATTAATAACACGGTTGCCAACTTTTGGAAAACAGAAAACGTGCCAGAGATCTTTAAAGAGCAGTCTCCAGAGCAAGAGCTTTGTGAGCATATTTTTAGAAACACTGTTCAGTTGAAGGAAAATAGGTTTGAGGTTGCTTTGCCCCTAAAACTGCCCTTAGATGCTGCAAATGATGCTCTAGGCCAGGGTCGGCGAACCTTTATGCATCAACGTGCCATTTTTTCTAAAGAATGTTTAATGGGGTCATTGACGTGCCATCAAATAATTTTGACTTTCTGATTATTTGGAAAATAATAATAATAAATACTATCAGAACTCTTTATTAAATAAAGTAAACAAAAAAGGTACATTTTGGAATGTTTTTATTACACGCATAAATTAAATTACTGTAAAATTAGTGTGACTTCTGTTGCTGCAGGTTAGATGATAAATAATTTATGTTAGGATTGTAAGATGTTATTTTTAGCAAAATGCATGCTGATCTGGATTCATCTGTCAAACTGTTTCTAACCGAGTTTTTAATGTTATTCATCTCTGAAAATAATGACTCGCAGGCATAGGTAGATGAAAACATTGTTAAAATAGCATGAGCCAGCTTCTTCAAACAGTTAAATGTGTCTGGTAACGCATTCCATGTTTCCAGAATTTTGTTATTAGCATTTTTACTTAAATTACTCGTCAATCTTTCAGTTTCAATTAATTCCAACTCTTTCCTTGTTTCAATAATTTTTTGAATCCATATTGAACTAGATTGGAAATCAATTAGCTGCATTTCAAATTCTTCAATTTCCAACCAATCGAATTGAGAAAAGTTCAGTTTATGAAATGACGTCACATCTGGGTACATAATAAACTTGAGTATTTCCGACAATTCTTTGAACTGAGAAAATCTCTCTGAAAATTCCTTGATTAAAGAATCAACCGCAGAAATAAATTCTTCAGTAAATTTTTCTCTGTCTGCTGTCTCGTGAATATCAAAATCATTGATATATTTTTTCAAGTTTGGAAAATACTTGTAGTTTCTTGTGATAATATCGTTCTTGAAAACTTGCAGTTTAGCCTCAAAAGCGCGAATGAGATCTATCATGACAATAATTGTTTTGTTTGTCCCTTGAAGCTTTACGTTTAGTGTATTTAAATGTTGGCATATGTCTGTAAAAAACATCAATTTTGAAAGCCACATAACGTCCAACAACTGTGGGTATTGTTCAATTTTTCCCTCATTTCGCAAAAATAGTCTGATTTCTTCCAAGCAATCAACAAATCTTTCAAGTACATTCCCGCGACTCAACCAGCGAACATTATTATACATCAGTAAGCCATTATACACCGAGTTGACTTCATCCAACAAAGCATCGAACTTTCGCTTGTTTAAAGCCTGTGACGAGATGAGGTTGACTATTTTTGTAACTACCGCCATTATATTATCAAGGGATATTAAACCACTCTTAGCACACAAAGCTTGTTGGTGAATGATGCAGTGGAATTCAAGAATTAAATGTCCTACGTCTGTTTGAAATAAACTTATGAAACCATTTTTTTTACCCACCATACTTGGAGCACCATCAGTTGTTACAGAAACAATTTTTTTTATATCAATTTCTTTTTCAGCAAGCGAATTTTTAACTGCCGTACTAATATCTGTTCCCTTTGTAGTTGTTAGCAACGATTTTATCGCAATTAATTCTTCCTTAATGACGTTTCCTACGCAATACCGAGCAAAAACAGCTAAACGTGCAGATTTAGTGACGTCAGTGCTTTCGTCAAGACATAGCGATATAAAAGAAGCATCGTTAATGTAAATTTTTTGTTGATCTGTTATATTTTCGGCCAGTTTTAAGATTCTTTCTTTTATTGTGTTTCTCGATAGAGGAGTCTCTTTGATGCGCTGAATTATCTTATCTTTATTATCGAAATCATCAAAAAGGGAGGGCGCGCATGCTAACCAGGCTTCCTTCAAAAACTCTCCCTCTTGAAAAGGTTTACTATGCCGAGCAATGACATTTGCAGCTGCGTAACTTGCCGCGCTCGTATGACAATTTTTGCCAACAAATTTAATCATAGATGTTGACTGTTTATTTCTGTCATTCAATGCACTTGCAATTAATTCTTTTTGCTCTGCTTCGCTTTTTTGACTAACAGATTTGTGATTTGTTTCAAAATGTCGTTTAACAGACGATGTTCTACATACCACTGTTCCAGAACATAAAACACACACCGCTTTGTCACCTTTACTAATCATGCCGTATTTCTCAGTCCACCAAGTTTGAAATTCTCTGATACACTTACTATCTTGCACTTTTTGTTTTTTTGCTGAACTGGCCCTATTAAATATTAGTTTAAAATCATAAAAATCACTTGTATAAATTTTAAAATACAATTATGTCAACAAAACTCACTATTACTTCATGCGTAAGCAAACAATGCGTCATTCGCAATTGAAACCCACGACCTATAAAAACAAACGAGCGCCGCGCAGCGCTTCCTGCCTGCCACCGCGCCGCCCACACCCCGCGCACCGAACACTCCGTAGCGTAGGATCACTCGCGTTCGATTGTCATAAAATACTAAACACATTTTTTACACATGTTTTATGATCGGCGACGTGCCCAAAATATTGTGTCGCGTGCCATCAATGGCACGCGTGCCATTGGTTCGCCTACCCTGCTCTAGGCGATTCTTTTAACATCGCGTTAAAAAGATTTTTAAATTTAGAAAAAAAGTTGCATAAAAATCCTATTCTTTTCTCGGAGTATAAAGAGTCAATTCATAATTATTTAAACTCAAATCACGGACACTATGTAGACATAGAAGATTTTGATTTGCAAAAAGAGGCTATCTATTTTTTGCCTCATCATGCGGTAATAAATCCAAGCAGCAAAACTACTAAGTTGCGTACAGTTTTTGACGGTTCTATGAAAACTAGTAAAAAAATATCCCTTAATGATATACAACTTAATGGGCCGACTGCACAAAGAGATTTATTCGAAATATTGTTATTGTTTAGGTTTGGTGAATTTACCTTTACAACAGATATCCAACAGATGTTTAGAAATATACGGCTTATTCCGGAGCATACCTCTTTACAAAATATTTTGTGGAGGGACAACCCTGATGACACTATAAAATGCATCAGGTTAGATACGCTTACCTTTGGATTAAAAAGTTCTAGTTTTTTGGCAACACGCTGTCTCAAAGAGTTAGCAACGCAAAATGAGAACACGTTACCATTAGCTTCGTCAATCTTGCAAAACCATACATATGTGGATGACGTGTTATTTAGTGACAGCAATTTGGATACGGTGTTAGAGGCAAAGGCACAACTCCGCCAGCTTTTAGAGTTGGGGAGTTTCAAAACTCATAAGTGGACCTCCAACAATAATAGAATATTGGTTGGCGTTCCTTTGACTGAACAGCATTTTGATTGTTTAGAGCTCCAAAAGGATGAGTGTAGCTTGAAAACACTGGGATTACAATTAGTTATAAAAGATGACCAGTTTAGAATGACTTGTCCAGAGCCATTTAATAATAATAAATGTACCAAGAGAGACATCTTGGCCTACATAGGAAAGTTTTATGACCCGATGGGGTTCGTTGGTCCCATTATCGTGCAAGCAAAGGCGATAATGCAAAGGTTATGGTCTGAAAAAACAGACTGGGACGCTACTCCTGATGATAGTATAAGACAGGAATGGTTTTTGTTCACTAATAACCTGGCTAAAATGAAGCCAATTTTTATTAATAGGAATATTTCCGTAGCAGACTCCGACAAGGTAGAACTTATAGGTTTCTCAGACGCCAGTAAGTTGGCGTATGGTTGCTGTGTCTACCTGAGGGCTACAAACAAAGAAGGTAATACAAGAATGCACTTACTCTGTTCGAAGTCGCGCATAACCCCGCTTCAAAACAAACGCACAACCATCCCACGTTTGGAACTAAATGCTGCCTTGCTTCTTTCTATATTAATCGCTAAGGTGCGGGAGACGCTGAAGATTAAGCACAATATAGACGACATTTTCTTATTCACGGATTCCAAAATTGTGCTTGCATGGCTGCATTCAGCATTAAGCATTTAAGCTTAATGCCTACGTTGCGAACAGAGTAAAGGCAATCTCCAATAATAATGCGGGCGGCCACTGGCTATATGTCAGCACCGGTGACAACCCTGCAGACTACATCAGTCGAGGAATGTCACCAGATGCACTTTCCGCTTGCACGGCATGGTGGCATGGCCCACAGTTTTTGCACAACAGTGAGTATGCATTCAATATGATAACAGACTTACCCACAGTCATGCCCGAAATGAAGCCGGAGTCAGCGTTCTCAAGCAGCCACGTAGCGTCAACTAATGACGTTCTCGAGCACATAAGGAGATTTTCTAGCATACATAAAATGGTACGTACCTTAGCTTACGTTTTAAGGTTCGCAAATTGTCTTAAAGGCATCAAGCCTCCTCACAAATATTTGACTAGTTCAGAATTTAATAATGCGTTAATGTTGCTTATAAAAAAGGAACAACAAGTGTTTTTTGTTGACGAAATCACCTGTTTAAAAAATAACAAAGGTGTAAAAGGTTCCTTAAAAAGTGTTTGTCCTTTTATAGACGGTTCTGGTGTGCTACGGGTTGGAGCTAGGCTTCACCACTCCAATATCCCCTTTTCACAAAAGCACCAGGCCATTTTACCTAAGGAATCTCATATAGTTAATTGTATTATAAGAGCAGAGCATGAAAGGCTTTTACATGCAGGGCCAAAATTGATATTATGTAATTTAAACCAAAGGTATTGGATAACCAATGGTTTATCCTACGTTAAGAAAATTGTAAGAAAATGTATAATTTGTTTCAGGCAGAAAGCTACTGCTTCAAAACAGTTGATGGGTTCCTTGCCAGCCAACCGGGTGACTGCTATGAGTCGTCCATTTGAGACGGTCGGAGTAGATTTTGCTGGGCCGATCGGGGTGAAACTCTCGCGCGTGAGAAGGTCGCTTGTAGGTAAAGGATATATTTGTGTATTTGTTTGTTTTGCTACTAAGGCAATACATCTCGAGCTTGCATCAGATCTTACCACCGATTGTTATCTCGCGTGTCTTAAAAGATTTATATCTAGAAGAGGGCTGCCCAAAGAAATCTACTCAGATAATGCCAGCACCTTTAAAGGCGCACAGAACCAATTAACTGAGCTTTATCGCCTGCAGTCCTCACAGGATCACCAGGCAAAGGTCTTTCGATTTTCGTCAAAGCAAGGAATACATTTTCATTTCATTCCGGCCTACTCGCCTACCTTTGGCGGCCTGTGGGAGGCTGCAGTGAAAAGCACAAAATACACCTTAGAAGGATATTAAAAAATAAGCTGTTTACTTATGAGCAGATAAATACCATATTAGTTGAAATTGAATGTGTGTTAAACTCTAGACCACTTGTACCGATATCAACAGCTGATGTAAATGACTTTGGTTATTTAACCCCAGGTCACTTTCTGATAGGAAATGCGTTAACTATGTACCCAGAAGATGATGTAACAAATGTACAACAAAATAGGTTAAAGTTTTGGCAATTGTGTACACAGCTCAAGCAGTCATTTTGGAAAATGTGGTACAAGCAGTACCTTAATGTTTTACAGAATAGACCTAAGTGGCTTAATATTTGTCCTAATTTTAATATAGGTAGTCTTGTTATTTTAAGAGAGGATAATGTACCCACCATGGCATGGCCTATGGCCAGAATTACTAAGGTTTTCCCTGGCCACGATGGTCTTGTAAGGAGCGTTGAGGTTAAAACCCCTAATGGTAGAACTCATGTTCGTTCTATTTCTAAACTTAGCATTTTACCTATAGATAATTAATTTTTTTGTTATTATATTTTTACCTATAGATAATTATTTTTTTGTTATTATATTGTCAGTTCGTAGCATAGTAATGTAGCTCGTTATTACCTACATGTACTTATAACTTTAGCTACCGTATAAGGTGAAATAAAACTTGTAATGTCATAGCATGTTGGCAATGGTTAACGACCCAAATTGTTAAGGTTATAAGGTTTATTTTAAAGATTGTTTTAGTGGTTTATACGAAACCCTTTGTCAGGCCGCAGCATGTTGGAATGTTACCCAACACTAGTAATGTACAAAGACAACACTAGCCGCGCGCTATACCTACAACGGTCTATTTAAGCTTTGGGCGCCGGCTTGTCTGGCCCTCTCTCTTACCGGCAACGCACGCAAAGACGGTCCTGTTTTCTCTGTAATATTAATGTGTAAAGTAATAAATCTCATTTGCTCACTATTTCAATCAGCATTATTATTTCAACGTGGAACAGCCACTACGACCCCGAGCGCAGCCTACCGCGCCACAGGCACAACGAATTGAGCTCTATCTGGCATATCTGGTAAAGGAATGGCTGGTATATCTGGTGAAGGGTTGGCTGGTACATCTGGTGAAGGGTTGGCTCGTATGTCTGGTGAAGGGCTGGTTGGTATGTCTGGTGAAGGGCTGGCTGGTATGTCTGGTGAAGGGCTGGCTGGCATATCAGAAGAGCATTCATTAGAATTCGCCTGTAAAAAAATAAAAACAAATTAATATCATACTATTTTTTTTTCAGATTCCAAAGACAACTGAAGAATGGACAAATATTTCAAGAACGTTCAATAACCGTTGGAACTTTCCTGGATGTTGTGGTGCCCTAGATGGAAAGCACGTCAATATACAACAACCAGAAAACAGTGGAAGTGACTTTTATAATTATAAAGGTTATTTTAGCACTGTACTTTTAGCACTGGTAGATGGCAACTACTGTTTTACATATATTGATGTGGGCAGCCAGGGTAGATTAAACGACGCCTCAATATTATTAATTCTTTAGTTTTTAATTATTAGTAATTCAATACTTAAAAAGAAATTGGAAGATGAAAGCCTGAATTTTCCTTCTTGGGGTGTCATTTTAGGAGATGAAGCTTTTCCACTGAAACACTATTTATTGAAACCATATTCTCAAAGATTAACATTGACAGCCGAAGAGAAAATTTTTAATTACCGCCTTTCTCGGGCCAGAAAGATAGTTGAAAATGCTTTCGGTATATTGACGTCAAAATTTAGAATATATCGGACTCCAATATATTTGTGTCCAGATAAAGTTGACAAAATTGTGAAAGCAACTTGTGCACTTCACAACTGGCTAATGAAGACAGCTTTGCACAACTATGCACCGGTCGGAATGACGGATAGTGATGACAGACCTGGTTTGTGGAGACAGGAACCTGGTTCAAGTTATATTGCAGATCTTGTGCGTCAAGGTAGTAATCATTCATCTAGGTTGGCAGAGCAACAAAGAACCAATTTTAAAAACTACTTCAATGAAGAAGGTGCCGTCCCATGGCAAAGTAGCAGAATATTTTAATTCATAGAAACATTCAAAAACTATGTACGGCTAATAAACTACAAAAAATATTTATTGTTTTATTATAATAAACTTACCACATTCTGATAAGTTTTCCTGCTCTTGATTACTCCTGATAGAAATCTGTCAGCGATTTCGAACCACGCCAATGAGGGAACATATAAGTCTTCAGCGCCAGATCCAGTCCCAGATGATTTTTTTATTTTAACTTTTTCCTGCGAGTATGTACTGCGGATGTTATTGATTTTGGTGTTCACATCGGTAATAGTAAGATCATCTATGCCTAGGTTATGAATAAGTCTTTGTAGTGCGGCATTTCGGGCATCTTTGTTTTTATAATCTTTTAGTCGCACGTTCCACAACACTTCTTCCACTTCATAAAGTTCTACAAACCTCACAGTATTACTTTCATTCCACTTTTTTTTAGTTGACGCCATTTTTCTTTGTAAATTTGATCCGAGTGAACTGGAAAAATAGAGCAAGGTCCGAGTACACTCGGATTGGTTGCCGGCGTCCGAGTGCGCTCGGATTACGTGTTTACACGATACGAGTAGCGTCCGAGTAGTCATCCGAGTGCACTCGGTCCGAGTGCACTCGTACCGTGAAAACCCCGCTTAAAGCGTACATGACTCGCCGTGACGTCATCGGGGTCGTCCTCGTCGTCTTCGCCGCTATCGATCGGACCACCATAAAAATAAAGAACATCTTTAAGTTTTAACGACGTCGAATTCAATGGTACATATACAACGTTATTTTTAGTTTATACGAAACCTGAAAACTGTTTGTTCAGAATCAGTAATTTTAATTTATTTTTTAATTTATTTATATTATTCACTTACAACTATTATTACAGGTTTCATTACCTAATACAACAGTGCAGCCACATACAAGTTCACGATAGCAAGGAAAATCTAAACAATTGGATTAAGTAAATGATACTTCACTATACACGGCCTTTGTGAATTCATTAAATGTACAGTGAAATAAATCAACCTTAGCCGACACCGCGTTGAGCACGCGCAGTGCTCGCGTAAGTGGGGCGTGCTGCAGCAGGTTGGTGCGCGTGCGCGGCACCGCCAGCAGCGGCGGCATTCGTCGCCGCGTCACGTACTCGTCAGGGACACACCACCCAACTTTTTGTAAAACGCCCGGGTTGTGTATTTTACCACGCAAAACTTTTAATATGTACGTAGCGAGAGCTACTTCCCTTCTTGTTTCTAGCTTATAATAGCTTACCATGCCTAATATAAACAAAGTTGGATATAACAAGGGATAACCCGGATACACGCCGTACTGTTTTAAATAAATAAATTTAACAAATTTGTTCTGAATGCGTTTCATCATCAATTTGTATTTCGTTTCATGGGGTGACCACACGACAGCATTGCATTCTAAATGACTTTTTACAAGCGCTTCGTATAATACTCTTAAAGCATGGATGTTAGTGAATTGGTTCGCTAACCGCAAGATCAGTCCATAATTACGGTATGCTTTTTTACATACATTTATAAATATCGCTAGTGAAACGCACGCCTAAATCCTGAACCTCGGTAACACGCTGCAACGGCACTCTATCCATGTGGTATTGATGATGACACGGGCTGCGCGCACGACTGAACGATAAAACAGAGCATTTGGCAACATTGAAAAATAACTTACTTTTCAAACTCCACTCTACTACCTTGGTTATATCCTGCTTCAATGTGTCATGATCCGCCTCCCGTTCTATTCTAAGAACTAATTTTAAATCATCTGCAAATACTGTTCGTTGGTCGTTGACTGTTAAAATAAAGAGAAAAGGCCCTAAATTACTTCCTTGACTCACACCTGATCTTGTAAAGTACGGTTCGGAAAGCTGTCCACTGCAGTCAATGTACTGACACCGGTCACGTAAATAGTAAGCGAAAAAATTCAATGTGTGCGGCGTGCAACCAACGCCAGCCAACTTAGCCAAAAGGAAGTCATTATCAACTATGTCGAATGCCTTTCTAAAATCAAAATAGGCCACATCTACTTGCTGACCTGCGTCCACTGTTGGTACTATATGCGTCATAAGCTCAAGTGAGTTTCCCGTTGTCCCTCGCCCAGGACAAAAGCCGTGCTGCGCGTCTGACAACAGAGCGCTTACCTGTGGATACAAGCTACTATGAATGGCTGACTCGAACACTTTAGCTGGAGTGCATAACACTGCCACGGGTCTATAATCACTGGGTGCCGAACCTCCATTACCCTTCGGCACGGGTACAACCCGAGTGAGTTTCCAACGATCAGGAAACCTCGCAGCCCCAATACAAACGTTAAATAAATGTAACAACGGCAATACTGCACGACAATCTCTAAAAATAAACGCCGGAATACCATCGGGCCCCACTGAGGATTTAGGTTGCAAACGCGAGAACGCACGCCGCACATCGGCAGGGCGCATAAGCGCGAGATGCGCCCATGCGCCCGGCGCTGCGTCCGCTGCGGCGCATTCGCTCGCCGCCGCTTACGCTCAGCACGGGAGGCTCCGGATTATACACTGACTGGAAGAACCGAGCGAACTCATTTGCACATTCGTTATCTGATAGTACTCGATCGTCTTTAATTATCCTACAATGATTCGAATTGCTTTTCCTCGACCTTAAATATACAGGTTGGAGATTTGCATTCCCGCCATAATTTTACAGCTGATCGTAATTGGTACACTTAATGACTAAAAAATACTTTTAACACGGAGAAAGTAATAAGGAACCGATTGATTAATAAAATGATCTCAGTGTAAATTAGAATAGCGACCGTCGACTAACGAGAATAGGGGTGCAGACCGTAGTAGGTAGATAAGAGCGCAGCGGGCGGACATTAAGTCGATGAACTTACGTAAACTTGTAGGTACTATTATGTATTCTGTGGTAAAGTGGCATACTCTTACGCATAGGTAAGTATACTTTGTTGCAATAAACTATTATTAGGTACTTACTGATCATGTTTAAGATACTCGCAGGTACTGCTCAAAGTGGGCACCTTCACGTTCTATGCACAAATGAGCACGGCGCCTTAAGTTTCTAGGTAACTTTTGCAGCACACTACGATTTGACCTTACACTCTCAAAAGCCATTAAAATATTTTGTTTTAACTGCACAACACTCGTGATTTCGTCTTTATAAACCATTCTTTTTATGTCTCCCCACAAATAAAAGTCACACGGAGTCAAGTTTGGCGACCTCGGAGGCCAGGGCACTGGCCCACCTCGACCAATCCACTGGGTTCCGAACACTTCGTCCAAATAATCACGCACTTGGCGTCCATAATGCGGAGGCGCCCCGTCCTGGTGGTAAAAGAGATTCCGGTGAAGAGCTAGTGGCACGTCGTCAAGCATTACGTCAACTACGTGCTGCAAAAGTTGCAAATACGAGTTGCTGTTGAGATAACCCTCGATGAAATAGGGCCCGAGTAAATGTCCACCAACAATGCCAGCCCACACATTGATGCTAAACCTATGCTGGAACGAATCTTTTTTGGTCTTATGCTGGCGCGCTATATCTGTTCGCGGTGAGCCCACCAATGTTCATTGTAGACGTTGTAAACACCGATGCGCGTAAACATACACTCGTCCGTCCATAGAATGCTGGCTTCTCGGTGTTCTAGTACCCAGTGACAAAAAGTAACCCGGGCGGCATGATTTTGCTCGTTCAATTCTTGAACTCTTCTGAAGTGGAACGGGTGCTGTTGCTCCGACTTAAGAAGCCGCCAGACTGTTGTGTGGTGGACATTGAAGTGGCGGCCAGCATCACGAGTACTGGCACGTGGTTCCCTCTCGAAGTATTCGAGTATTTGCTCTTGCAAATCGACTGAGAGACCCACACTGCCGCGACCCTGCGCATGTCGAGGAACGTTGAACTGGCCATGATCCCTCAGTCGTTGCGTGGCAGCAAGCATTACCTCGCGCGATGGAGTTGGTCTATTTGGAAACATTTCCACAAACATGACCACGGCTCGACGTAGACTGTTCCCATTGCGTATAATCGCACCATCTCCACAAGTTCTACGTTAGAATAATTTTCCGTCATTTTACTTTTTTTACACACACAAACAACACACCTAAGAACACGTTTCGCTCCAAATTCGCTAGGGCTAACTACGCTTGTTCCTACCTACGCGTGGTCGGGTGAGCGGGCGTACGCGAACGAGCTTTTATTTTTTAGTGCTACGCAGACGTGCGATTCGTATTTACAGATTTTGAAAATATGATTATTATTTTTTCATATTTTTTTATAATTTATTTGTAATAAGTATAAGCAATACGACTGCTGCTATGAATATGGCGTGAATGCAAATCAACAAGTTGTATATTTCCTATACCCCAAAATGCTCGCGGGTCCCTTGCCAAGTGCTCTTGTACATGGTCACGGTACTGATCATGCGCTCGCGCAGTCTCGGCTTTAACTTTTGCCCTACATCGCGAAAACTCCTCATAGTCACTACGCGATTTACTAGATTTATATTTTTTATGTAGTTTATATTTAAGTTTTATATCTCTAATAATTTCGACTGTGTACCACACCGGATAAATATATCTACTATTATTTGTATTATTTCTTTTTAAAGGAATACATTTGTCGAAAATGCCACATATCTTATCATAAAAAAAATTTAAAACTTCATCCAGCAGGGCTAAGATGTACGCCGCGACATATGTCGTGGACGAGACGAGAAAATTTGTCGATGTGGATTCATTAGTCGTCGGGGAACGCCGCAACATAATTTGTCATCGCATTATCTCGTGCAGAATACTGCCGCGCAATTTAAGAACGCAGTAAATAACATGTGAACAGTTTCGAGAAAATAGATCGTAAAGTCAGCACCTCAAATATCACAATCATAAACACAGTAAGTGGTACTTACTGCGTTCATAATTGTGCGGCAGAATAGAGATATGTCTGTATGTCTATGGGTGTTACCATGGCAGCCCACCAAACTTAACTCGTTCTGTCAAATCGTGATTCGTAGTGATTGTTGTTGTTTTTGTCGACAGACTCTTAACATGAGCACCATCATTTTGTCGAATTCTGACACTTAAAATCGACATGTTTATCGCCATAGTATCTCACTGAAGACTGTCCGCGACTTAAGTAAATTTTTATTTTTATTTTCATTTTCATCATGACTCATGACAGTGCCTTGTTTTAACTATTTATTAACGGTATATCCTTATATTTTTGTTTGTATTTTTCTTACAACACCAGAGGATAATTAGTGCTTCGATTCCTGAATCGTCGCAGAATATATATAAAATAAGAATCTGTTGTGGGGAGCTCGATGGCGCAGTTCGCGCCCGGTCTGCGAGTGCTAAGGTTAAGCAACTTTCGCAAAGGCCGGTCATCGGATGGGTGACCAAAAATTTATCATTTCGAGCTCCTCCGTGCTTTGGAAGGCACGTTAAGCCGTTGGGCCCTAGCTGCATTAGTAGTCGTTAACAACCACCAATCCGCACTGGGCCCGCGTGGTGGTTTATGGCCCGTTCTCCCTATCCATTCATAGGGAAGGCTCGTGCCCCAGCAGCGGGGTGTTAAATGAGCTGATGAAGAATCTGTTAATCTTTGAGATTGAGAATATGTAGTGACCTTTACATTACACTTTACTTACATTTTCTTGGGACACGATGTCGTAGGCGTTGTTGTATTCATATTTAATCTAGAACTCACTAGTTAATTTTTTTTTAAATTTTCAAAGTAACTGACAACAATCGGCTTCAAATAGACTAGCGATTGCAGCGTCCATAAAAAAAGGTTGCGTTCATGAAGAAAAGAACGAGTGAAAAGCTATGGAAAGGAATGAAAACCGTTTTAATGGAGTAAAAGTCTCTAAACGACAACATTGGTTTGACAAGCCGATGTCATGACGAGATATTTCTCTGTCGTGGTGTACATGTTAGGGTAAACAACAAATGAATCGAAGTCGACAAAATTTCTGCCGCACAATTTATGAACGCAGTAAGTACCACTTACTGTGTTTATGATTGTGACATTTGAGGTGCTGACATTACGATCTATTTCTCGAAACTTTTCACATGTTCTTTACTGCGTTCATAAATTGCGCGGCAGCTTTCTCGTCTCGTCCACGACATATGTCGCGGCGTTCATCTTAGCCCTGCAGGTCATGTAAATAATACTTGTCACTCCAGTCCATATCAGATAATACACTATAAATTTGATGAAAGTCAGCTTTATTAAAATTCCAAAACTTACGAGTAATCGGTACTTGACAATGTGGCGATGTTGGAGGCACAGATGAGTCGGTACCTAGCACGGGAGTCGGGCACGACGGACGATCGACGCGCACCTCGAGCGGGGGGTGATACGCGTCCACGGGCTGCAGGCCCTCGTCCGCCTCACCCACTGACACACAACCGCTAGCGCTCAACACTAGGTACAATTGCCTATTGTTACAGTTAGGTACCCCGTTACATTGAATGAATTCACAGTAAGCCATAAAATATTCGTAATAATTAACAATATTCTTATTACAGGAGTACATTATTAAAGTCTCCCAATATTAATTAATCCTTTATTGTACAAATAAATTACATTTAAACACACGTTACACAGGACATATACAAAGGTGAGCTTATCTCTAGAAGAGATCTCTTCCAGCCAACCCTAGCTGTGGTGCAATAAACAAGTATGCGGGACTAATAAATTATAAATAATACTATACTAACAAACATATATACACTAATTACCAAAGGTTTATATAATTAAAAATAAAATATTATATTATAAATATAAACATACATACATATTAAAATAAAATAAAACTCATTATGTTACTACAACGGTATGTAACCGATTAGCCGTTAGACAGATAATGCTCTTTGAGCTTGTGTTTGAAAGATTCTACCGATGAACTCTCACGAATGCTGGCAGGCAGTCTATTCCACATTCGAGCGGCATATACTGTGAATGATTTGTGGTAAAAATTGGAATTACATTGGGGACATAGAAGGGTTCGTGTGTCGCAGGATCGTTTGGGACGGGAAGAGACGGGTATGAGCGTAAAACGGGAACGCAGATAATGAGGGAGCTGGGGGTAGTTAAGTATTTTGAAAAGGAGGGAAAGGATATGCATATCTCGACGAAGTCGAACTCAGAAACGTGGTCAAATTTACGCAAACCGAATATAAACCGGATTGCCAGATTTTGCAGTCGTTCCAGTTTGTTAAGCAGCTCTTTAATAGCGTCCAGATAACAAACGTCAGCACCCAACAAATATTTCAGTTCTATAAATGAAAATTATGCGAACCAAAGTTCTGTAAACATCGCATTGAAGTCACTTCAGTATTTAGAATGACTTACAGCCTCTTATTTTTATACAACATGTAGCCCCAATTTAAAGTCATATAGTAGTAATAGTAACTACTATATGACTATTTTTTATTACTATAACACAACTTTGTGTAGAAACAGCGACATTCAGTGGTATAACCAGGGGTATGGTCTTATTAACGTCTATATGACTTTTACACCAACATCAATCGTATTAGTCGTGAGAACTACATTTAAGAGACCGCTGTTTAAGAGTGATAAAATGCACTCTTATTCGATCTTAAGCCAATTTTAAAACGTTTATACCATCGTTAAATGACTGAGTGTCGTATTACACTGTTTAAACTTGAGTAGTATTCACGTAGTATTACAATCATAGCTTCGATTTTTTATTGTTGAAAAAAGTAACGTATATGCTTCAAAATGAACAGATATACCTGGGCAAAAGTAAAAAGAAGTGGTGCTTTTAAAAGGAAAGTCAAAAATAACTATACTAAGCTTCTCACATCCAGTTCTGCTACATCGAATATTTCTCTACGTCAAGACAACCATGTTCAATCCGGAATTGGTTCCGTACAAGATTTTTTTATTAATACAAGAGAATTGAGTTCGGCACAGAGTGAGTCTGTACAAAATAATGAAACGTTAAACACATAAAGTGTTACTCCTGCTTCAATAAGCATAGAACCAAAAGAAGACGAGATAGAGGAAATATTTGATAATCTTAGTCTCAGCGATAGCTCTGATTGTGAAAGCTCCAAAGTCGATAAAAATGATGTACTTCGTGATAATTTGAAGAAATGGGCAATTCATTTCAATGTTACTCAAGTTGCATTGAGAGAGCTAAATAAAATTCTGAACGACAGATTCCCTTATTCAGTTCCATTAGATCCACGGACACTTTTGAACAGTAATAATACGAAAATATCCACTATTCCAGTTGATTCCGGTCATTATTGGCATAATGGCCTTATTAATATGTTAAAAATGACTTTTATAAATTTATACAATACACCACAGTGTATATCTCTTAATGTAAATATTGACGGCTTACCACTATTTAAAAGCTCGAAGCACCAAGTATGGCCAATATTGTGCAGCATTAATGAATACCCCAATATTCCACCACTGATTGTGGGAGTATATGAGGGCACAAATAAACCAATAGATTTAGACGCATATTTACAACCATTTATCAGTGAATTACTCGATCTTTACCGCAACAATTTAAAACTAACTTCACGACAAGGAATTGAAATATCAATTAGAGTAAAGTTGAGAGCTATAATATGCGATTCGCCTGCAAGAGCATTAATTAAAGGTACCAATTTAATCTATTTGTATGACTATAATTCAATATTTTGTTTGATATAAGTAATTTTATTGTGTTCTAAGTATTTGAGCTTTATAATTTTACTATTAATTATTTATTCTAGAAAATAACTTAGAAAATCAATAACTGTTAATACCTTATTTAAGTTCTAATATATTTAAACATGTTACAATGATATAATGCTGCACCTACACAAACTAATTATTACTGCGCCATTTGATTTTTTTAGGTGTAAGTAATTTTAACTCAAAGCATGGATGTCTAAAATGTCAAGTTGTTGGTGAATACTCCCATGTATCTCATACCGTTACATTTCAAGGGACAAATAGTCCAATGAGAAACGACGCAGACTTTCGAAGCAAAAAATATGGCAACCACCATAAACGTGATTCTCCTTTCCTCCAATTACCAATAGACATGATTGAAGATTTTCCGGTTGGAGATTCACTTCATTTGCTTGATTTAGGTATAATGAAGCGGTTACTGTTTGGATGGAGGGATGGTAGTCTGGGGAGACTAATTACCAAATGGTCAACTAGAGATATAGCAAAAGTGACACAATTTATACTGAACAGTCATGTGCCAAAAGAAATTCATAGGAATTTAAGAGGCCTACAAGATTTATCTAACTGGAAAGCTACAGAATATCGCACATTTCTGCTATATTTTAGTTTCATAATACTGAAGGATGTGCTAGCCAATGATCCATACCACCACTTCTTAAGTTTCTTTTGTGCAGTAACGATATGTTCAAGTAATCAACATTTTCATTTTCTTCCGGTTGCACAAGCGATGCTGATACAGTTTGTAGAGAATTTTGGAAATTATTACGGCCGTGAATATATAACTAGTAATATTCATAACTTGATTCATATAGTTCATGAAGTTAAGCGATTTGGTAATTTGCAAACATTCAATGCATATCCCTTTGAGAATAAATTAAGTTCTATTAAAAGAACAATAAGAAAAGGAAATAAACCTCTTGAACAAATTGCTAATCGACTAATGGAAAGGAATTATATAGAACTAGAGTGTTTAAGTAATATAACTGACAATGAAAACAAACCTATCGTTAAAACACATACATATAAAAAAGTTTCTATAAAAGAAATTCATCTGGACTCTTTTATTGTCTCAACTGATAACCAAAATAAGTGGTTTATAATGAACAACAATGATATTTTTGAGCTAATATCTATAGCGAATATTGAAGGAAATATAAATTTAATTGGGAATGTTATTCAAAATAGCACAGATGTTTTTGATGAGCCGATAAGGTCATCCTTTTTATATATATTTATGATAAATTGTAACAATATTAGGAGAATAGAAGTCACATTTAATATAACTGACATAAAGTGCAAATTAGTGACTACGGTATATGGCTCTATTATTTATTTTGTGCCACTGATTCATACTCTGAAGTAAAAGGTATAAATAAAACAGAAATATCGTAGTGGTTTGTTTTATTTTTTTATCTAATAATGTGATATAATCTTTATAATCCCAAGTTTAACATACATAATCATTTAAAATAAACATAGTACCTCGAATTAGTTACCTGCTACAGTATATGGCTTAATTATTTTAATTTTGGCCCACTTATGCCTAACCTGAAGTAACAGGTGTAAATAATAACAGAAATATTATAAAATCGACATAGTAACTCAAATAGTCAAGTGCCTAGCACAGTATAATTATAGCTCAATTTACTTTAATTTTGTACTACTTAGGTACACATACCCTGAAGTAACGGGTGTTAAATATAATAGGAATATCAAAGTAGTCGGTTTTATTTCTAATCAATAAATGTAGCATTATGTTTATAATCATAAGTTTAACAAGCATAATAATTATTTAAAATAGACTCGGTAACACAAATACTTAGTTAAGAACTTAGCTCAGCATAATTATGGCTCAGTTATTAACTTTATACCCCTTATACATACCGCTCATACGGAAGAACAAAGTTACAATTGACAAAATTTTTAAAATGTAGTTAAAAACGCCAAAACGCTTGAAAGTCAGTCCTTAGTGAGTTCTTACGAATGAGAGACTACACTGACTACACTACACTGGTCGGATTTATTTCTATTCAATGTGTTACATTATCTTTATAATCACAATTCAACTCACATAGGTAATCATTTCAAAATAAACATAGTAACACCTTACTTTCTTTGGAACATAGCTTAAAACTAATATAATAAATAAAACAGGGTCATTTGTAAAAGGCATGTAATATTAATAATATTATTTACGCGGATCAAAATAACTCCATAATATAAGTTAATGATGCTTTTATTGTCGATGCCATAATTCAGGTTTTTATAAGATTAAAGCATTGAGGACGTAATAATAACTTTTGGAACTTAGTTTGTTAATGAGTTCGATGAATTAGTAAATCTATGTTGATTATAAACCTAGGAGCTAAATTATTTATAATTGAAGCCGAGTAAAACTTTATTCTTATTCCGCTTTGTAAAGTTTCGAAAATCCGAGACACAATATGTAATTTTTTGATCTAAACAAATGCAACAAATTATGTTCTACAACAGTCCGATATTCGAACATTTCTATATTTATGGAAAACAACGTAAAAATCAATAAAATCTAAAATTATAACATATATACTTTTTCCAAAAATATTTTAATTTTGAGAAGGCGTACAACAAAAGCAGCAATCATTTGGAAAATAAAAATAGACGGCTTTTCACAACTTTGAAAATAACCCTGTTTAATGATTATAACCGAAATTATTTGTAATGAGATCAAAAAAATTAGACAATTAAAAAAAATTAAGTATTTTCTGGTTCGTTTGCGACCTGACTTCTTTTAATTTTTTTTTTCATTGTGGAATTACGTACACGTTTAGCCGCATTACGTTTTACGGAATGACGCAAAACATTTTTAAAGAAATCCTCACAAATTGGCTTGCTAAATGTTTTGTCGTAATGGTTCACTATTTTAAGAAATAAATTAATTGTTTTTGGGTAAGCTTTAAAACAATGTTTAGGTTCTCCTTTTGTACCTCCTCCCCAAGAACAAAGCGTCATAAATTTCCTATCAAACATAGCGTCCACTAATGAATAAGCGTTGTTATAGCCACTTTTTTTGTCACTACAACATATAGATAGTTCTTCAAAATATTTGGTTACCATTGTAGAATCTTCTAATAGTTCTTCGAAATCCATCAGTTCTTTTATATTCGTGATCGCTTTAAAACGTGATAACTCATCTTGTTGTACGTGTTGGGGTGGTCCCTGTGACCTCGCGAAAAATTCTTCAATTTTTGTATTTAGCAGAGCAAGGCCTTTAAGAATATGTTGCTGATTGTCAAACAGGACTTTTTGATTTTCTTGTATTGTGGTTAACATTATTTCTAGGTGGACCCCATTTTGTGGCGATTCTGATGATGATATGATATTCGGGAGAGGTTGACTTAAATCCGGCTGTAACATTTCATCTTGTTTATTATCTTGAACTATTGGAGTGATTGAAGTTATTTTCTGAAAATAAATACGATATTTCATATAAATAATGACCGGGAAATAAACACAGACTACGTTAGAAGAAGCTAGAAGTTACCCACGTATATAAATCGTATCATAAATAGAAATTCACGAATAATAGTACACGTTCTTATACCGCTAATATAATAGGTGGGTGCATTTAGAACAGGGATGCACAGACTACGGCCCGCGGGCCGCATGCGGCCCGCCGGTCGAATACTGGTGGCCCGCCGACAGCAAAAATAATACTCTCGTACATTCGAAAATATTGAGTTCTATTCCAGAATAAAACCAATAACAAATGTTCGAAAAGTAATTTGAATCTCGCGCGCGCGCTCTATCAATCTTATCGGTGCGCCGTGCATGCGTCGGTAACAGCGGTCGGTAATGTTCGTGCTGATCTCGGTTAAATTCGTTTTCTTGAGGAAGCGCGCCGCGTTATACTGTTCGAGCGAGCGAGATAGCAATAGTCCCAAATTCCCGATAGCTCGCGTAGGTAGATACACGAAGCTTCCAGAGTCGGTTTCGAGATTTCTCCAGACAGTTTTCGACTCTATGCGCGTGGTATAAAAGCCACGCTAACCGCAGCGACCGACAGTTCGGTTTTAATTTGAGTAAAGTGTCGTTAGTTCTAGTGTAGATTTTAACTCGACTAGCCGGTGTCATAATTATAATATATTTTGATCCACATTCAACGTAGATTTCCCGTCAAGTGCCGTGTATAATTGTGTTGTGAAATCGTAAGTAAAACTGTTATTAATTTTATCTACATATTTTATCAATTATTTTTGGTAATTAATTAGGAACTGTAATTGGTTTTAGGTGCTGTGGTAATCCTAGTCAGGATTAAAACGCAACATGGACATGCCAGGAACTAGTAAAAAACGTAAGGTTAAAGATGAAAATCGGCAGTTTCAAGAAATTTGGACTGAGAAATACTTTTTTGTATGGTCGCATAACAAAGTCGTTTGTTTAATTTGCAAGAATTCTGTTGCGATTGCAAAGGAATATAATGTAAAAAGGCACTATGAAACGCAGCATCCTACTTTTACGAAGTTTACAGGCGAATTAAGAAAGCAAAAAGTTTTGTCTTTAAAACGGGAGCTTATTGGTCAACAAGCTATGTTTACAAAACCCATTCAAGATACAGAAACAGCTACAGAAGTTAGTTATGAAATTTCTCGAATGATAGCAAAGCGGAGTCGCCCCTTCAATGATGGGGATTTTGTAAAAGAATGCATAGAAATTGCCGCTAAGAAAATGTGTCCAGAAGCAGCAAAAAAGTTTGAGAAAATTCAACTGAATCGTATGACCATCCAAAGACGAATTATGTCTTTGTCAGATAATATTGCGGAACAATTAAATGAAAAAACTAAGATAATTGATTTTTTTTCATTAGCACTCGACGAATCCACTGATATTAGTTCCACAGCTCAACTTCTTATATTCATACGAGGTGTTACTCAAGATTTTGAAGTCTTCGAAGAGTTATTAGGAATGTGTTCATTGAAAGGTCAAACCAGAGGAGTTGATATACTCAATGTACTTTTGGACGAGTGTTCAAAAACTGATTTGGACTTATCGAAATTATCGGGAGTTTCGACTGACGGTGCTCCTTCGATGATTGGTGTCAATTCTGGGCTAGTTACTTTGTTGAAAAAGCATTTGCAAGAAAAAAACTTAAACGCTGAAGATCTCATGCAGTTTCACTGCATTATACACCAAGAAGCCCTCTGTTCTAAAAAAATTGAATTTGAAAATGTCATGAAAGTGGTAGTTTCGACTGTGAATTTCATAAAATCACGAGGACTCAATCACAGGCAATTCAAACAATTCCTTGATGACATTGAATGCGAACATGGAGATTTACTGTATTATACAGAAGTAAGGTGGCTAAGTCGTGGATTGACACTGGAACGATTTTTAAATTTAATAGAAGAAATTGATATTTTTCTGGCGGAAAAGCAAAGGGACGTCCCGGAACTTAAAAGTCCTGATTGGTTGTGTGATTTGGCTTTTTTAGTTGACATTACAAATCATTTGAATGTCTTGAACACACGGCTTCAAGGCAAAAATCAACTGATATCCCAGCTCTACGCACATGTATCATCCTTTCAATGCAAGCTGACACTTTTCAGATCGCAATTGAATTCTGGAAATTACAATCATTTTCCGAATTATAAACAGAGTTTAAAACAGTGAAACCTCTGTTGGACATATTTAGCAATCCTTTCACGATTTCAGTTGAAAATGCGCCAGAGTTAATGCAGTTAGAAATTATCGACATTCAGAACGACCAAGATTTACGCAACAAATTCAACGAAGGAGACTTGCTGAACTTTTACCGCTGCATTGATAAAAATACGTACAAAGAGTTGCGCATAAACGCTCTGAAATGTGCAAGCTTATTTGGTTCTACCTATATATGTGAACAAACCTTTTCAATCCTAAATAATAATAAAACAAAAAATCGAAACCGCCTTGCAAATGAAAGTTTGGAAGCAGTTTTACGTGTTGCTACAAGTAAATTTGAGCCAAATATAAAAAAGATTGTAAGCACTATGCAGTGCCACGCTTCAAATTAATAAATTCTTTTTCAATTTGAATACATTATTATCAATTTTTCATTGTCTTTAATTACCTATACTTCTGGTGGCCCACCATCAGTTCATAATTTGCCCGAGTGGCCCCTAGTCTTAATAAGTCTGTGCATCCATGATTTAGAAGTTTACCTAAGTAACTAACCTGTGTGTGATTTTGTTTATTGATGTTGTTCAAATCTTCAGGTGCGACTGCATTAGATTCCGTCCACATTATTGAGGATGAGTCCTCAACCACTATAATTGAGGGTGCGTTTTTTTCCGTAATCAATGAAGATGAATCTGTAGCCGCTGTAACCACTACCGTATCGTCTGCCATTTCCATAGATGATTCTTGAGCCACCATAATAATTGAGCTTGCGTTTTCTGCCGGAATCAATGAAGATGAATCCGTAGCCACCATAACCACTTCCATATCGTTTGCCATCTTCATAATAGGTGATTTTTCAGCCACTACAACTGAGGATGTTTCTTCAGCCACCTTCCGCAAAGATGAGTCTTCAACCGCAATAGCTGAAGTTGCGCCCGCCGGTGGCATTGGGCATGACTCTTCATTTAATTTACTTTTCTAAAAAATAAACGAAGTAGGTACAAATTAATTACAGCCGTTTCAAAAATTAACAAAGTCTTTTTTGATGCAAGAAAACAAAACTACCTATGTTTACGCAGCACCTACTAACCCGTAAAAATAATTTTATTTCAGTTATGAATCGCGATAGCATAAGATACTATGATAGCATAAGATGAACACATTTTTGAAGCAATTAAATGGTAGCTACTTCTATCAATTCGATAGACTTGATAATAATATTGATAATATTGTACTATATATTGATAGGTATCTACATAATAAATATAAAATAAACCAACTAACCTGTATACATTTTTCTGCCAAATTATTTAAATTGAATGTAATAGAAGTTTTTTTTTGTGGGCACTCGTTTTCTTTTTCGTCTGTATCTGTGTAGTCAGACATCACAGCGACCTCCTCCTCTGCAGTTTTATAATTTAAAATATTGTCCCGTTTTAGTATGCAAGGTAAGCACTTCCAATCTGATTGAGGTGTGGAATTCTCATTTTTCTTTAATGACATCAAATTTTTTTTTGGCCAATATAAATTACCATCACTTTCCCATAATGAAGGAACTGATGCAATTAATCTTCTTCCACGTTCTATTGTTTCAATGATTTTATATGGCATTTTGCTGAATCACCTGTAATAAAAGTTATAATTACCTACATTGTATCAACCAAATTGTTTGCAATACCTATAGTTGCACTATTAGTTAAATATAACATAATAAAGCATTATACTACAGATTCGTTAAGACTTCGCGGCGCGCGACGAGATACTCACTTTTTCACTATCTAAAACAAACTGAGCGAGCGCCGCCGCCCGCGCCGGCCGGCCGGCTAGGCAGTTGAGCGACTAGCGCGTGGAGTGAACTAGCCAATCAGCGAAGAGAAACTCGATTGGCTACAAAATACGAATATACCTACAGGACTAGCGAGGTGTTTCGGTATTGCTTAATGTATTTGATTTCAAAATAAAATAATGTAGGTATAGATTCGATTATTACCTTTTCTACATAATGTAAACTCACAAATATTACCTCTTTATTATATAATTGTTATTAGGTATAGGTAGATGAATACGTCTTGTTAAAAAAACGTTTTTAATTACAATATTCACATTCATCCTCTGGGTAATGATCGTATATGGCAAATAAAGTACATCTTGAGCACCAGAAAAAAATATAATTTATCATATATTTAACAGTTTCCTCTGTCAGTATGAAATGTGCAGGTTTGGTTTCGTCGTTAGTTATCAGAAATCCGCAACCAAAACAACGGTCCGAGAGTATAAAGTGTGTAGATGTCCATGGCCATCTCAAACCCAAACGTATCAATGCGATGAAATCCGATTTGGTTAAAAACTTATCGATGCCAATTATATCACATATCATTTTGTATAATATCCGGGTCCACCTATAAATAAACACCCGTTTAGTTATGTAAGTAGGTACTTAGTAAAAATCTTTTCAATTCACTTCATTATATAGAACTATTGTTAGAAAATTAGTTTTTAAGCATGAGCTTCTCTTTAAAGGAACCCTATTTTGTTTAATATGGTTGACAATATTGATTGAAGAAACGAACTGCCCAGTAATTAATCGTGTAGACGTTGTACTATGGTTATAGTTTTAACTACAAGTCTTAAGAAGGTAACTGTTACAACGTTCATTTAAAAAGTTTTTAAATTACTTTCTAATTTAAGGAATTTAGGTGGCGCGTTAGTTAAATTGTGAGAACTAGCTCATATTAACCGATAACACTAATTTCCCAACAGATTGAATGGACCAGACACGAGTTTCAAGACATAACATATAAGAAATTTCTGTACTCACCTTTCAATGACCAAATTTCTGACACAAATAAAATAATGTCTGTCATAAATTGTGAGTTTTAGTTTACGACATTTATTTCATCACTTCACAACAAAATCCTGTTTAAAAACGGTAAACACGACTCATATTCAACAAAATGCCGTAAAGGAATGGTCATAAACACCATTACTCGATGAAACATGGGTTTCACGACGACTACACGACCACTACATGACTAACTAGTGGTTTACACGACCGTTACATCACTTTTGAGACACTGATCCGTATAAAATGGGCCTTTTCTCGGTCGTTTCGACGTTATAGAGACGTTCTTACGGCAAGCTTATGGGACCAAAAGTAGAAATCAGCACGTCGTGGCGACCTTGCAAATGTTTTTTGGGCATAGTCGAGAAGGGGAAGTAGAAGCGACTGAGCGAGCATAATTTTGGTATTGTACGGTAAGAAATACTGGAGTCACTTGAGAGAATGGTAGGAGTAGTGCATGCGCCGACTAACTTCATTTACCTGCGCCTTCCAGGACAGTGAATGGTCAAAAACGAGGCCAAGATTTTTAGTTTTTTCAGTATATTCAATATTTACTCCGTCATATGAAATACAGGGGAGACCGCTAACATCCAGTCTGCTGTACAGTCTGCTGCTACCAATGATTATTGCTTGCGACTTAGTTGGGTTCACAAGTAAACCGAATGCATCAGCCCAAGACTTCACCAAGAGGAGATCCTTATTGATGTTTTCAATAACCGCGTGTGTGTTGGCTGCATCAAAATGTCGATAAAGTTGCATATCGTCAACTAGAGATATAGCAAAAGTGACACAATTTATACTGAACAGTCATGTGCCAAAAGAAATTCATAGGAATTTAAGAGGCCTACAAGATTTATCTAACTGGAAAGCTACAGAATATCGCACATTTCTGCTATATTTTAGTTTCATAATACTGAAGGATGTGCTAGCCAATGATCCATACCACCACTTCTTAAGTTTCTTTTGTGCAGTAACGATATGTTCAAGTAATCAACATTTTCATTTTCTTCCGGTTGCACAAGCGATGCTGATACAGTTTGTAGAGAATTTTGGAAATTATTACGGCCGTGAATATATAACTAGTAATATTCATAACTTGATTCATATAGTTCATGAAGTTAAGCGATTTGGTAATTTGCAAACATTCAATGCATATCCCTTTGAGAATAAATTAAGTTCTATTAAAAGAACAATAAGAAAAGGAAATAAACCTCTTGAACAAATTGCTAATCGACTAATGGAAAGGAATTATATAGAACTAGAGTGTTTAAGTAATATAACTGACAATGAAAACAAACCTATCGTTAAAACACATACATATAAAAAAGTTTCTATAAAAGAAATTCATCTGGACTCTTTTATTATCTGCATATAGGTGGTACGGGGAAGGTATTACTTTGGTAAGTTCATTTATAAACAATGAAAAAAGGAGAGGTGAGAGTACCCCCCCCCCTGTGGCACACCCGCAGTTAGAAAAGCCCAATCAGAAAAGCAGTCATCACTCTTAATTCTCTGGCAGCGATTGCAAAGGTAGTCTGCAAACCAAGCGATCACAGAAGGGGTAATGTTAAGAGAGCGGAGAGTGGCAAGGAGGATGTCATGGTCAACAGAGTTGAAGGCGCTGCTAAAGTCAAGTAGAATTATAATTGTAAGCAAGCGATTATCCATAGCATGTCGAATATCGTCTGTGACTTTTAGCAAGGCGGTTACCGTGCTTTGGCCAGGACGAAAACCAGATTGAAACTGACTGATAAGATTATTATAAGGCTAAGGGTTTCAGTCTCTAGCGCAAACTTGGTGAACCTGGCGAACACCATTGTACATAGCCTTCTCACAGGAATGGCGTCACCCTGTGGGAGACCACCCAATCGTCCATACTCGTGGGAATTAAAATGAATGAAAACAAAACCCAAAAACCTACACACAACAACTTTTCCATAAAGGACTCTTCGAAGCCAGAACTAGATCCTTATCATTCAGTGGCAGCATAAGCAGTGATACACAGACTGATAGTCAGGGATTGTCTAGCAATACAAATAACCCGCAAGCAAGCCAAATACATGATGTTTCCGACGATGCCACAGTCACACCAACAAGTCTGAAAGACACATTGGAATATCATACAGATGAACACTCAAAGGAATGGCAAAGTGACAAAGCTCCTAATAAAAAACGCAAAAGACATGACAGTCCCATAGAAAGTCCAAGTAAACAGACAAACACAAAACGAATCAGTTATAAAGTACCAGTACAGTACAAATTCGACATCCTCAGCGAAGATGATCCCGAAACTGCAAATAAAAATAAAGAATATATACCAAAACCGGAACCAATCTTCGTGACTGGTATAGTTAATATTGTACCACTCAGAGAACTTCTACTCAAAGTGGTGAACATAGAGAAATTTACTATGACAACACTGAGATCAGGACACATTATTAAGTTAATGCCTGTTGACAATGAAAGTAATAAGAGACAAACTAATAGAAAACAATGTCAACCATTATACGTGAAGGTATAACAAGCCGTCTCAGCAAGTTTTTGTATAAAAACAAATCGTCAAATAATTTAGTGGGCTCAACATCGTCACTTTGAAATAGTAAATTCAGTTGGGTCACATTTTTTATTAATATTTTTGTAAAATCATAAAGGTTTTGTATGATAGTCTCGTCATGATATCATAAAGCTGTTAACATTTATCATTTATCATCGGATTTAGCAATTGAAAACAATAGTTTTAATTTTTCCCACTGCTTCAATATCGTGGTAATAGCTTGATAGCAAGCAAGCCAACGGGTTCCACTTGGTCCCTGAATTTTTTTGGGATCCTTGTGATTGTTCATTGCTTCATATAATGTTCTGTAGCAGTCCAAACGCTTAGGGCTGTATGAAAACCAATAATGGGTTTCTCTCACGAGAAATTCTAGTTGTCGTGGTAATAATTCAGCCGCTTTTTCCGCACATAGATGTAAGGAGTGGCTAACACACTTGACAATAATCGAATTTCTCTTTTTAAGATAGCAGTCACTGAATTATGTTTACCAACCATAACGTTTGCTCTATCGACCCCGATTCCGATTATATTTTCAACTTTTAAGCCATCTTTTTTGAGTTGATTTACGACTGATCCGTGTACGCTTTTTGCATCACTTTCTATTATCTTTATTAATCGATAAAAAGTTGCCACAACTTGCCTTGCCTTGTGCGAAAAAAAGCGCACCATAACGCATAACACTTTTTGTGTCAAAAGGTCAGTACTTTCATCGATAATAATCGAATAAGGAAATCTCCTATTTCTTCAATTAAAGCTTCAAGCATTGATGGACCAAGCACATTTTTTATTAACATTGAACACTTAGTGCAATGAATTTTCTATTATTAAGAGGTCAACATTCACTCAAGCTTCAAACGATTAATAAATATCTAAATTGTTGTCATTTTGCCTGTTGAACAAATGAACTGTCGATCTTTTGAACTGTTGATATTTTAAACTGTTGATATTTTGATCTGTCGATCTTTTGAATTGTTGGTCTTTTAAGTTGCTGCTATTAGGGCGTTGATTATTTAAACGTTGATCATAAGTTTGTTGACATTGGCTACCAATTAATATAAAGGAATTGGTACCCAATGTCAACAATCTTGACATTTCTTTATCAATTTTGATATTTATTTATCAATCTTGATATTTATTTTATCAACACCAGAGCACTATACAACTGCGTTACTATGACTAAAGTATTACAAATTAGGGAATGGTGCGGAGTGCAAATCATGATGCAATACATTAGTAAGATTAATATTGACCTAAATATATGATACACATAAACTTGAGCCTAATGCAATAAAGGATGATGCAATAATATTATGTAGGCACATCACTTCCCCTCTTTTTTAAAAAAAATGTACACTTCTGTTTACAAATAAAAAGTAAATAATCAAGTAAAATAAGTTTAAAATGTATAAAAAAATTTAAATGTATAACATAAATAAAATTTAAAAAAAATTAAATTAAGTAAAAAAAAATAGTAGGTAAAAGAATAACCGGAAAGGCTTTTAACTACGGGCGATAGCACATTTCATTACACATTGCTTTTCACTGATGCAAGAACACTTTACACTGATGCAAGAACACTTATGGCGTCAGCTGCCCTCATCAGGCAACGGAGTAAGCAGGGGCGCGAGGCTGTGCTGGCTGCTCGAGGCCCCTGCGGCTGGCTCGTGTACCTCCAAACTCTCGTCTCAGCATCTCAATGTACCGATTTTTACAACATCGATAAACCAGGACACCGATCGTTATCAGTAACGTTCCTATGATGATTGCCGCTAACAAGTCCAACTTGCTATGCGTCATTTCGTGAAAGAAGCTGGTGTCTGCTTTGTTTTCAGCGCCATTTTGCGCTATTATAACTTGCTCACGGCTCTGACTTTTTCCCATTTTTATTTATTACTTTTAAAATGTTGTAAAAAGTTGCTCGATGTTTGACAGAATAAAACGTAATGAGCACGTTTGATTGATTTATTCATCACGGCATAAATCGCACCGTAGGCTTAATAAGGCGTCCGGATCGGGTTCTAATGTAATTGTTTTGATTACTACTTGCTCTTTGACTACTAGTATATGATTCTGAGTCTGGTATGCGCGGACTGGACTTATTTGACTGGACGGGTTGAATTTCTATGTCACTGTGTACTAAAAATGCGGGTTTTAGACGATCGATTGATATCGATTTAATTGTCTCTGATATCATAACTTTAAAAACTTTGTTCCCGTGCTCTACAACTTTGTAAGGTCCACAATAAGGTGGTGTTAGAGGCTTGACTGCAATGATGGATGAACAAAAATTTTATTTTGTCTGTTTGATTTTCTCGGAACAGAAGATAAATTGCGTAAATGCTCTCTTAAGTTGTGCAACAAAGTTTCGTTATCAGGGATGTTCGGCGTTGACGGCTCGAAAAAATCACCTGGAAGCTTGAGAGTTGTACCGTAGACGAGTTCGGCTGCGGATATATGAGTATCATCGCGTAAGCTGGTTCTCAAACCCAATAGTGCGGTAGGCATCTGTCATGAGCGCGATGGGTGCGCAATTGACCGGATGTGATAATAGCACTGCTTCACGTAGATTATTCTTGCAGTTCTGGAAAGCGTCTTCAGCCTGTTTAGTCCAAACAATTTGGGTTTTATCCTTACGTTTAGTGTTATGTAAATAGCTGTTTAAAATTGCTTGTTCTCGAGCGGCGTTTGGCAAATGACTTCGGTAAAAATTAATCATCCCCAAGAAACGTCGTAATTCTTCGATGGTGTTTGGTTTGGGGAACTCTCTACATGTAAAGCACTCGACCAGCAACTTTTAGAGGGTTGACAAATGCCTATCTGCTGCATGTAAGCAAATTCTTTTTTGACTTTTTCATATTTTTCGGGTGGTAGTGGACGAGCGCGTGCAAATACTGGTGAGCCTGTAGTCTCTATATGATGCAAAACGCTATGTTTGGGAGTATCTTTGTAACACACCGGTTTCGTGATGTCTGGATACGCTGATAAGAGATCGTAGTATGGACTTGTGACGTCTATTGTTTTGATTGAAGCGTTGCCGTAATCCACTATAGAGCCAACAACGTTTAGACTTGTAATCGAGTCAATAAGTTGACGCCCGTTGACATCCACCAGAAGTTTGTGATGGTTCAGGAAATCAGCACCAAGAATCGGTTGCTTTACGTCTGCCAATATAAATGTCCAAGAGTATGGTCTTCTTAATTTCAAATTTAATACTAAGTTTTTAGTCCCATACGTTCTAATTTCGCTGCCATTTGCTGCATATAGTCGGTAATTATTATCCATTTCATAGTGCGTGTAAGGCTTCTTTCTTGCAGGTAATACCGAAACATTAGCTCCTGTGTCCACCAAAAAACGTAAACCACTTTGACAGTTGGTAACGCACAGGCGGTGGGAAGGCGAAATGGTGCAGACATCCGCCACTGACTGCACCGAGTTTAGTTTTTCTGCTTAATGACTTTATTCTTATTCCATGTACACGGTTCTACACATTTTCTAGTTCTGTGGTGAAATCGGCTGTGATAAAAACATAACCCGTGTGAGTCATTTACCGGGCGCTGCATCGAATTATTACGACCGCGTGACGTCGATCGAGCGTTGTACCGTTGTCGTTTAAAGTTAAAATTTTGATGTCTTGGTCTTGATCGTTGGAGCTCCATCACTTGCAGGGTTAGTTGGGCTATCTGTGCTTGTAGATTTGTGTATGGATCTGACGTTGACGGTTTGTCGCTGGAAACCTCGGCCAATTGTTGAGGTCGAACGTTCTCCAAAATCTTATCTGCGATAGCTGCCAGATTCTCCAAGTCTTTTACTTCAGTTACCGCGAGAACGCCACGGATTGATGATGGTAAATGCCCTTGCCACATTATGTTCAGTGTTTCATCCGGTATTTTTCCTCTTGCAAGGTCACGCATGTAACGTAAAAGCTGGGAAGGTTTCTGATCTCCCAACTCGATCTCACTTAGTAGCTTCTGTAGCTGCCGGTTTTCTGATTCCTCGTACACCGAAAAGAGTCTAGCTTTTAAAGTTTCGAATTTCTTAGACTGAGGCGGAGAGAGCAGGATATCACTGACTTGTTTAATGACTTCCTTTCCTAGCTTGGTGACGACTAAATTAAATTTAGCCTCGTCGCTGAGCTTTTGTGGCGTTAATATGGCCTCACATTGCACAAACCAGAGGCGGGGCTGATCGCACCAGAACTCAGGTAGTCTTGATGATACCGTGACTGTTGCTAATTCTGATACGCCGTTGCCGGAGACTGATGGACCTGGGGTGGTCATCTTGAAAGTAACCACGTCGGCCAGTAGATCGTGTCAGGCAGTAGATCACGTCGAGCAGTAGATCACGTCGAGCAGTAGATCACGTCGGGCAGTAGATCACGTCGAGCAGTAGATCACGTCGGGCAGTAGATCACGTCGGGCAGTAGATCACGTCGGGGTCACCAAAATACAACTGCGTTACTATGACTAAAGTATTACAAATTAGGGAATGGTGCGGAGTGCAAATCATGATGCAATACATTAGTAAGATTAATATTGACCTAAATATATGATACACATAAACTTGAGCCTAATGCAATAAAGGATGATGCAATAATATTATGTAGTACAAGTAGGCACAGCACTAATGCTGAACTGCAAGAGTTATTGAGAGGTCAACATTCACTCAAGCTTCAAACGATTAATAAATATCTAAATTGTTGTTATTTTGCCTGTTGATCAAATGAACTGTCGATCTTTTGAACTGTTGATATTTTGATCTGTCGATCTTTTGAATCGTTGGTCTTTTAAGTTGCTGCTATTAGGGCGTTGATTATTTAAACGTTGATCATAAGATTGTTGACATTGGGTACCAATTCCGTGTTTATAAAATGCCTGCTTGGTAACAGAAAATTCAGGCTTCTAGTTTTATCCACAACGAAGTTATAGGCGGTCGAAAATGGCCTGAACTGTTTCGAGAAAAGGATGATACTGATGATTAAATTCGATTTTGCTGCCGAGGACAGTGACGATAACGACGATGATGCCAGTCGAGAAAGTGAGAATGAATCCGCCAAAATTTTTTTTTTCGTACATTTTTGTATTCATTTTCAATGTTTCGATTCTTGCTGGGACTGCGAAATCTGTGAATTTTTTAAGTCCTTTTGACAGTGCAACCAGCGACAGCGCAGGTATGCTTTTCTCATAATGCGAGTCAAAAGGATATGCCATGTACAGCCTTCAAAAAGGGACAACTATATGTGTACGTTAAAAAAAATTGAACCTATCGACAACGCCCGCCGTCATTAAAAAAATCCTAATGGAAATAATAATGTAAAATATAATAGAAAGCTATGCCTCAAAGTACTTACCCTTATTCAAATTGTTAAACTACTTGGTTTTGACAATGAGAACACCTGGCCACAGCGTTCGTAATTTAAACATTGATATGTTATGACACCCTAAATGTGTCAAACTCTGCTTAATGTACCCTATGTGAATACATGTAATATTCCCAAGTTACTCGTTTTACTTGCTAAATCCACATCAAAACAAGTGGTTATGGGCCTCACCTCCAAACAAGTGAGGAATATTTCACGTGAATAGGCGAAAAAGTGAAAAAGTTGCTATGGAAAACGGAGAATTTCCATCGGCGTCGAAGCCGGCAAAATCTTCATCAGGTGAAGGTATTTCATTTACCAAGCTGAACGGTAGAAACTTCAGCACGTGGTTATTCGCAATAGAATGTTTGCTGACAGATCTGGACCTATGGGACGTGGTAGTCAAAGAAATCGATGCGAATGATACGGTGGCAAAACGATAGGATGCGAAGGCACGTGCAAAGATTAGCCTCTCTTGCGACGAGTCCATCTACTCGGTAATACGACCTGCTTGGCAGGTCGTATTACTGGGTAGATGGACTGCATTTGCCACATTCAAATATATACCAACAGTGGCTTAACTCACAGGCTACAGTTGATGAAGAAGCTTATAACCAACACGTACGACGGGAATTTACCAAGGTACATCAATGTAGCACTAGCTACTCAGCAGGAGCTACAGAGCATAGGAGCCGGAGTGGACGATAAGTTCCTTGCCATAACCATGTTGACAGGACTCCTAGTTAAGTTCCAGCCACTAGTAATGGCCCTAGAGCACTCGAACACGAAGATGACATCGAAGAATGTAGTGTCAGCCCTACTTAAAGAACCACCGACTACATGAACCAACTACGGCGCTCGTTTTAAAACAGAAGAAACCATTTTGTATATACTGTAAAAAATCAGGGCACCTAGTAAAAGTCTGTAGAAACAAAAAGAAGTTAGATTCGGCAAAAGTTTATTCTAATAATACATCTGAATTTACACCTTCATCTTGTTTATCTACACCTTTATCCACAGGTTCACAAGATTGGTACATAGATTCCGGCGCGAGCTCTCACATGAGCAACAGGAAATACTGGGTTGAGTCCTTCTTGCCTCAGGTCATTTCTGTTACCGTGGCCAACAAGGACCAATTATTGAGTCAGGGCAGAGGTACTGTAAATTTGTATATATCAGACTGTGTAAATCGAATGTTTTATATATTCCCGGTCTTGCCACAAATCTTTTATCAGTTAGTAGTTTAGTAAGTAAGGGCTACGACGTTTCATTTACGTCAAATGGTGCAACAGTCACTTCACCAGGTGATTGTCAGACGTCACCAAAAGTCATAGCGACAGCCTCACTCTATAAGGGTATGTATAGGCTTGATGTCGATCGATCTCATGCCCTATACACATCTACGAAAGAGTCCGCCGCCCTGTGGCATAGACGTCTTAGCCATCTGAACCCGAATGCCATGCGAATTATAATAAATAAAAGCATAGGCGTAGATTTTAAAGGTAACTTTACGAAACCATGCATTTTGTGCCTTCAAGGCAAACTATCTAAACACCATTCCAAAAGTCTTGTAGCAAATCGAGTAAGGTCCTCGAGCTTATTCACTCGGACCTTTGTGGGCCAATGAGCACACACTCGTGGGGCGGAGCCCTGTATTTGCTAACATTTACAGACGACTTTAGTCGCAAAACTTTTGGATATCTTTTAAAATCAAAATCGGATGTTTTTAATAAATTTATAGAGTTTAAGCACCTCGTGGAGAACTAGACTGGCCAAAGAATCAAAGACGATTTCAAAAATACTAGCTGCCCTACTCACGTGATAGGTTGATGAATGATCTTGATGAGCTGCTAGCTCAGTCTTCTTCTAAGTCTGGTTCACTGAAGTCACTTAACCGCATCCAAAGTATAGCACACCATTTATTCCATAGGGGTATATATCGGGTCGCCTAATTTTTTGTACTTCTAATTGGCAATGGCACACAAACGGTTAGCCTAATTTTTTTTCGCATAATTTCACTCTTCATGATCGTGTTTGGTCTAATTTCACTTCGCCTCATTTTTTATCGCCTTATTGTTATTTACCAAATGCGACATATGGCAGAACAATTCGTAATCCCTAAAGTTTGCAATTACTAAATATTAATTCACACAAAATTCAAAATCAAAAGTATAAGAGCTATAACAAAAGATATTTTTGTATGGAGATTTGTGTACTGTAGTCTAATAAAAAAAAAATAGGAGTAGGGCAGCTAGTATTTTTGAAATCGTCGTAATGCCAAAATAACGTTATGTTAATATATTTTAGGGTATTTCACATTATAGATCTTAAAATTCAGCCTTCATTGCCTCAAGCCATTTCTCCTTCTGCGGGTGACCGACGACTTCCTTGTAAATCTCAGGTTCCTGATCTGAGGTAAGGTAGAGTTGTTTCTCAAATCTTTGAGGAGCGCGCCTTTCCCTGATTGGATACCTCCTCTCAGGTTTAGGTTTTGGCTCTACCCTAGGTTCAATAACAGGAACTTGAACGTCTGACAAGGCTTCAGGAGTCCCAGGTTCACCTGAATCTATCAGAGGTGACTCTGAAGTTGACGGTTCATTCGTCACAGGTGTACCTGGTTGCTGTGCTGTTATTGCGTGCGGAACTGGTTCTGCGTTAAGCGGGATAAAGACTTCTTGCGGGTGTACTGGTGATGAGGGTTGCGGATAAGAGGATGTTGATGGAGTCGACTGCATTTTGTCTTCTATGAAGACGACGTCTCTTGCAACAATAATGTTGCGTGGGTATTGGGGATCTACTAGCCGGTAGCCTTTACTCTCGGTGGCATAGCCAACGAAGACGCACGTTTGTTTTTTCGATTCTAGTTTAGTACGTTTTTCTTTTGGCACTAGAACGTGGGCTTCGCAACGTTACTGTGTCGAAATAAATCAAATTAGTGCTACTGTTTGTTGTGATTGTTGCTCGGGGCTACCCACCATGTCGAATCCTGACGAAGACAGAACCAGCGAGCCCGATAATTCCACCCTTTCCGTCATCAGAAGTGGGATTACCTCGAGCACAAAGCGGAAACAAAGACCGCCACCCGCCTCGGTTTGATGAAGACGAAAAATGATTGAGTTGCAAAACAGTAACATGTTAAGGTTGATTGAAGCGATCAGACAGCCGGCGAGCACCTCAACTACCATCAAGTTGCTAGAATTCGACTCCGAGAAGCCTGACGCAGATGCGCGTGCTTGGTGCAACACGGTCAATCTGTGTTTTGATGAAAAGCCGTTAGAAGGTGGGTCGTTAATTATAGCCATCAGCAGTGCCCTCAAAGGGACGGCTTCTTAGTGGCTATCGCAAATATCGTTTCCTGGAATGCAGTAGTCACAGTTTCGAGAATTATTTATCGCCCGGTACGATAGTGTTGAAACGCCCGTGAAAACGAGTATTTGTCTGTGTACGCGGCAAGATTAATGACTTCATTAACCTAATGAGCGTAGACGAGATTGTCGTATCTAAAGTGCTGGCACATTTATCGCAATTCGACAAACGTTTACAACGATTGGCCTTTACAATCGAGATAGTCACGAGAGATAAGTTGCAACGAGAGCTAAAAGCGTCTTCGTTTATAAAAAGAAAGGCGCCGCAGATGGCTGAAGACAACCGTACCTATGCAAAACGACCCAGGACGGGGCTGCCTCTAAAATCTTTTCATTGCGGCAAAGTGGAGCATCGCACACTTGAGTGCCGCTGGAAGGAAAAGAGCGCTCCAAGGTTAGCGGCGCGGCCAAATTCGGCGTCATCTGCCACGAGTATGCAGTCGTCGCGGGTCATCTGCTACCGGTGTGGCGGGATGGGCCATTTTGCTTCGAATCGTATGCGGGGAACGAGCAGCACTATCGGCGGCAACGGAAGCGCATCGCAGGAGGCCAACGCGGCAGGACCGTCGGCCGCGCATGGGCGCGAACACCGGGTCAACCTGTGTAGCGTGAGCAATCCACACTGATAAATAACAGTAAGTCGTATTTTTTCTATTTTGATTCCGGCGCAGAATGTTCCCTAATTAAAAAAAGTGTCGCTAATAAATTTTCTGGCAAACGAATAAACAATACTGTAAAATGAACAGGCATAGGCAGGCATAGCGTTTATAGCACTTTGCATATTTTGTCACAAACAAAGATTAGGGATTTTAGCTTAGAGATTTTATTTCATGTGATGCCTGATGATTACCTTACGGATATGATATCTTGATCGGTAGAGAAATATTGTCTCAAGGTTTTGAGGTCAGCGTGACGTGGACGTCAAGCTGACCGCTGACGTTATGAGCTATGAGCTATTGCGGTTGTACGTTCAAGTAAAAGAATTTATTTAATATTGAACTTATCTATAATTGCATTAATTTAGTTACATATTCTTAACAATGAATGAATCTGAGAAGCTATCTGGTGGCAGATTGTCCCCTTTAATTATTCCTTCCAGTGAATTGAAGGAGCTTAAAACTAAGCGCAGTTCTATCAAGGGGCAGATCACTTTATTTGGAAGTTATTTAGATAATGTTAAAGGAAGTCAACGTTGACCGACACTCAGATCAATGAATTAACCTTAAAGTCAATTAAATTTTCACACCTTGATATGACGTATGGATACGTCAGTATCAAGGTGTGAAAATTTACTCCTGATTGCAAACCACGCTCCGACGTGGTGCCTAAATGTTTTTGTCTATTTTGAGCTTCTTTGACTTTTTTATCCCTATCTGGTCTAAGTAAATCAAAGGAGATGTTTCAGGTTTGTATGGAGCTCCGGCCATGACAGTGTACACTATTCCAAAAAAATGGCAATAAAATATAGAAAAGTATTTACATAAGCATTTAGTATGTTTTTGCTTAATTTCCAAGTACAAAATACTTTTCTGAGAATTTTATGGCAATTCAATTCAATCCAAACAATGGCTACAAACGTCAAATGTCAAAATGACACTCGTACGTAGGTAATCGTAACTCGTTTGTTGTTGTTGTTATTTGTTAGTCGGATTGATTTACAAAAAATCTTGGATTATGTTATTAAACATAAATGAATATCAATGGGATAAACGAATACAGGGATTAAAATCATAAGTAAATAAATCATTTAGTGCTGTGATCATGTAGGATTATGTTCTAATGAATAATTCGTCATAACTACTATGTGTCCGTCACGAGGGCGAAAGTAAAGCCCTTTCTTTATCTGTGCTTGTGATAACTATAATCGGATTACCTACCTATTTACTTTTGTGTATTAGCACATTTGATCTACAGTGCTACCTAAACCAACCTGTCCCTTGTAGTCATCAATCAATACTATCAATTCCTAAGCCAGGAAGCATCATAAACTAGTGCAGCTTTTTTACCTATTACTGCACAAAACATATTTTATCTGATTTCATCCATGTAAGTAATTGCACTCTGAATCTCCTATATTCTTTATTGTCAAAGATACCTATTTAATTAGTTATAGTGAGATTTTATTTATAGGTACATGAATAAAAGAAAATGTTTTCATTTATTTATCTTTATTTTTATAATTCTTCTTCATTCTCTATATCATCCCTTACTAATATTCCATCCAGGAATGGTGCAGGAGCTTCAATGTTATCCTCATGCCGAGCCCATCCAAGGTACCATACCATCGTCATCACATGAGCACAGCACCCAACTGTGCGTTTTCCACAAATACAGCTACAATAATAAACTACTATTGCGTCTTCCCAACTCTCTACATTTTTTAGTAATATGTAGGTATTATATATTTTATTGCTATAATGACAAGACCTTATACGCCCTCTAATAAGTACTGTCTCATGTGATGATGATGATGGTATTCCTGGTACAGTGGTAACTTCCAGTTGGTTGGATATTTCCACCTCGAATGAACCATGTTGCCTTATATGCTCTCCGTAGTAGGAGCGAGCTTGTTTTATTTGGTATATACCAAGACCAAATAGTATAAGATCTGACATAGTCATTCGAGGGAAAATATCCAATTCTGTATGTTCTCCATTAATTCTTGTAAAATGGGCTCTGCGACGATTAATATTATTTTCAATAACATACTCTGCTAAGTAATTATGTAAGTTAATTCTTTGTAATGCCCGATTCAGAATTGATAAAGCATCTAGTCTGTTCACAATTTCTGGATGGAATGCATTAATGATTGCAGCAGAAATCTTAAAATCATCCATAAGATGGGTGGCGGCTAAATTGAAAAATTCACTTCGAAATATTTTAAAATCACGTTTAAATCTACCGTTAACAACTTCCACCACCCATCTGCATAGAGTCACACACCTTGATTTATTTGCTCTCTCTGTAAACAGCTGAGTTTCCCCTTCCTCAAGTGATTCTGGTTTCAGAATAACATAATTCAGTGACTCGAGGAAAGGGATAGCGTCTCGAAAGCCTCGATCCAAAATGAAAATGTCATTTTGTCTAAAATATCTTCGACAATCTCCATTTTCATTTTGGAAAAGGTCTCTTATGATTATAGCATCAGATGTGGTGGCAGGATATGGACCACACACATCAAGTATGTGGCCATCAGTGGCAACAAATAGGAACGGTTTGACTAAGTTACGGTACTTATGTAGACTATAGGTTTTCTTCTGGAAAAGGTAGTTTGAAGACTTTAGCAAGTATACATAAGTACCGTCACATATAACAATTGGTTTTCTATTATTTCTGTCACCAAATAAACCCTCTGGTATCAAAAGATTCCTATTTGTATGTTCCTCACGTGTGATATGGGTAAATCCAAGGTGCAGTGGCACAAATTGCGTTTTTAATGCTACTCGCGCTTTACTTAATAAGCGCGACACTGAGGCTTTACTCATATGAAATAAAGATGCGATCCTATCATGCGAATCGCCAGTCCGAGAAAAGCCCCAGTGCCGTCTTAGGGTGTTTACTTAGTTCAGTCAACATAGGTATTGCATTTAATATATTTAAAAAGACTTCTTTGGATATTCCAGTCCAATATTTAAAATTGGTGTCACGGATACTATCAATATTTTCAAAGTCAAGCATATTCTCGTCTTCGTCTTCAATACTCAGCATTAATGCTAATTCGACAACATTTTTGCTAAAAACGGAGCTAAAGTTGTGGTCGTCTAGAATATCCCAATTATATAGAGTTTTGTGTTCTTCACACACCCGGGATATTTCCGTCACATATACTTTTTTTGATTTTAGTATTCTTTTCCTTAGATAATTAGGAACTATTAGTCTTTCTGCATTTGTACATCCAGGCACAAAACACCGACTACTGGAGTTGGGAGTCACTCTAAAATTGTCCAGTGTCATGGTTTCGTTTGATGTCCTTGGTTCTGGCCCTGGTATATCCTCATCAAAGTGAATCACTTCTTGTGCACGTGTGAAACATTCATGGCAGACAAGAGCTCCATTAGGTATCTGTGGAAAAAATCCATAGTTAAATATTCATCCAAATAACATCCATTTCCATTTTTTTACATATATCAGATCACTGCAGTCAGGAAATCAGGAATATAAATGAAACAATCTTATGAAATAAATATGTGTATACTTAACATGTAAATTCAACTACCTCTCTGGGATGTATCCTTGCAGTAATTTCATCCCTTCCAGGACCATCTCGAAGTAAGTGTCTACGCCTTCGCAGTAAAGAAACCCTGCATGAGACACAAAAGTTTCTTTCTGGAATATGTTGTGATGGCTCAGAATTCCTGCTACGAACATTTCTTTGAGCACATACCCAGCATGCGTAACAAACACGGCCACCATTCGGTATCTAAAAAAAAAGTAACACCACATGAATAAATGAATGATTATACCTATAATAAGGAGACAAAGAAAATATAACTAATTAAATAATACCTCTCTGGGAGAAATCTTTCTGCAATTTCTTTCTTTCGGGACCTTCTGGTAGCTCATGAATACGCCTCTGATTTAGTGCTACTCTGCACCACACACATACATTTGTGTCACTGCCATGAGAGGGTGATGCAAGTTGACTCGGCTCTCCACTGTCTTGAACGATTCTATGAACTCGTATCCAACAAGCATAACATACTAATCCATTATCAGGTATCTGTAAAAAAAACAATCTTATTAGTAGGTTCATTAAATATTTAAGTGATTTTATTCTGCATGGGCTTTTAAATATATAATTTGTTTTACACACAGCAATAGCGATAGGGAAACAAAACAATATCATTAATTTTGTTTTTGTGAATATGTAAGTTGAAAAGATACAACTTACCACACGAGGATTAATCCTCAATGAGATTTCATTTCTTTCTGGACCTTCTAGAAGTGAGTGAGTACGACGTCTAAATAATGATGATCTACACCAAACACAGACATTTGTGTCATGTGATTGTGATATAGCATGTTCATCACTCCTTACAGTGGTAATCTGTGGCATTATTTGCTCATCAACATCATGCAACTCTTATAGCACAGTATCAAAGCAGTCTTGACATATTTCAGCTTCATTACCAATCTAATAACAAAATCTTAATTTAGAAATAAATAGAAAATGATAAAAATGTTGTAAAGACAAAGTCTACTGTCAAACAAAAAAAACATTGCAAATATTCACCTCACAATCTATCTGGCGTTCAATAATGATAATGATCTCTGGGCCCAAATCGCTTATAAGGTATCGTTGAGCTTCATAGAATCGTGTATTACAATTCAAGCATGCCATTGTCAATAAATTGCCTGAAAAAAAAGAATTTGTTTCAGTTGAGTGATAGTTTTGTAATTAAGTATTTGTACTCTTAAAATCTTGAATTATAAAATTCTCACTCAGTCGGACAAGTAAGTAGGTAACTGCTATGTTTGTTGTTAATCAAAATAATTGTTTGAAACTGTCAAGGTGGGTAGCTACTAAATAAAATAACTTAGGTTAAGTACTAATCTGCCAGTTATAGAGACACAAATAATTCATTGTTGTGAGAACATAATTATGCTCTTATTTTAGTTGAATACAAGCAGTCGCATTATATGTTAATAATGTACAAGCTAACACTTATGTTACCTACTTTATATTATTTTATAGCTTTGTTGAGCGTAAGATACGACCCTGTGTACATGTAAAAGCAATACTCACATTTTTATAGCATGAAATATCCCAAATAAAATAACATACCTGACAAGACAGTGAACTGTTGATTAAGATCGTCAATATCCGTATCACAAAAGTTTTAGAGTCCGTTTAAACAAGCCGAATTACCAGTAGAGCATCACACAAAGTCCAGAGTTAAAGCCGAGTCAATAGTTTAGGAAAACGAAAAATCAATCAATGCAAACGAACGAAACAAGTAACCACAATGGAAGACGGGAACGGAATCACAGAACATTGACATGACATCTGATCTGTCATGCCGGCCGGCCGTCCGCGCGCCCACAGAACAGAAAAAAGATGGTGCGCCCACAGAATAGAAAAAACTAAGCGCGCGCGCCGCACGCCCGTCAATATGCAATTAGAAATCGGCACACGTTACGTGAATAATATAATTTAGTAAAGAAAAATTAATTTGTTTTATTATGAGTATCTTTAATTACATACATCAAAAAATTTTAAGAAAGGAATCCGGGTAAAACTGAAATAGGGATTTATTCATCTTATGTAATTAAAAAATATTAGGTCTTATTTGATTTCAGAACGATTCAGGCAATGCCAGTCAGACATTTATTTAAATAGTAATGACCATAGAGTAACAGAACATGGTAATGAATGGCTTTCCGTTTTTGAATAATTTGCTTTGATTGAAATTATTTTTGTACTTGAAATATATACAAAAAAAATTATAATCAATATTTACAGTAGTTTTCATTCATTTTTTGGGTTTTTTTCAAAAGGTGTACAATGTCATGGCCGAAAATGTAACATCTCCTTTGTTCTCAAACTCCTACCTAACATAAACGACGGGGGAAAGCCCAGCTAAGGGCTTTTACCTCGTCGTACAATGTTCTGTATTTCTATAATGTAAAAGAAATGTATTCAAAAACGATTGAACATCTTCCTTTTTTCGAATTGCCTTGCGTATTACCTTTTCAATGGTACGTACTGCGTTCTCCGCAGCCCCGTTCGATGCTGGGTGATAAGGGGCTGAAAAAATATGTTCAATACCCTGCTTCTTAGTGAATTCAGAAAACTCGGCACTAAAAAATGATAAGCCGTTGTCTGTGACTAATTGTTTCGGAAGGCCCCACCTAGCAAATACTTCCTGCAACCTAATTAGCGTATGCACTCAACACTGCATATACCTCAATCCATTGGGTTCGTGCGTCAATTAACACTAAATATGTTTTATCGTAAAAAGGGCCTAGAAAATCTAAATGAACCCGAGACCACAGTTTGGCCGGCCACGACCACGGGACCACCGCATGCCGCTGCGGCGCGTCTGCCTCCGCCGCGCACAGTTCGCAGCGCTGACACAGCGTCTCCACCGCCTCGTCGAGGCCGGCCCATCATACGTAGCTACGCGCCATCGCTTTAGTCTTGCTGATACCCATGTGCGATTCATGTAACTCGTTCAGGACCATATAGGACTAGATATTTTTCAGGTATGGCCACCCTATGTCCCCACATAATACAACCTAACTCTTCGTACAACTCCCTTTTCCTATTGAAGTATGGTTGCAATTCCCGTATTTCATTATGTTCCAGCCATCCATCCCTTATACAGTTTGTCCAGGGATGTAGTAATAAAACTTTAGGAGCAGTATCTGCAATATATTTCATCGACGAAAATACCCCTTATGGGGGGTCAATTCCAAAACCCCACAAAACTGCAAAGACTATTGGTTTTATTTTACCAAAACTCGCTTAACTCATAAAATTAACGGCGGTTTGAGTTCTACGTCGTGCAGGAGCTCGATTTTGGTGTTTTTTTAAAGGCAAAGGTGTAGGCTAGCTAGTGCAATAAAAACACGCTATCAAACAACTCCTTTTTTTAATTGCCGAAAGGAGAAAGTATTTTTTTTACAGTTTTTGTGCGCATTCGGGCACTTTATCAAAAAATAGTACTAAAACGAGACCATTGACATACCTTTTTTTTATAATCACTTAATAGTATTTGAGTTACATAAAAAATTGATGCAGCAATCACTATTCTCGGTCTAATAGTTTAAGAGCTATTGTTGTTTAAAAAGACCCCTTTGTCGCGAGTGTACGTGCAGGTAAGCGATCCTCGTCTTTTGTTGCGTTGTGTGAGCAGATACGGATTTTTTTTAGGGAGTTAGATAGAGACAACTATTCTGTTCTATTTCTAAATCTCCAATCACTACTGGCAATACTGCCGGCAAGGTCAGTAAGTCGTTTTATGTCCTACGCTCACGTTGTGTTTACTTTCGTTTGTGTTGATCATGCCACGAGGAGGTTTCGAATATTCGAATGCGCATATTGCGGATATTCATTTTATTTACGGCCTGTGCAATGGCAACGCAAGTGCTGCGGTGCGAGAATATGCTCGGCGCTTTCCAACACGACCAACGCCTAACTTCCGTACGTTTATCAACGTTCACAACAGACTAGCTCAACACGGGATTCACCAGTTACCAGTTGAACGTGTTTCCAATATCAGAGACGAATCAGAACTAGATGTGCTAAGTGAAATAGTGAGAGATCCTCGGTTAAGTGTACGCAGACTTAGCATTCGCCTTGGCTTATCCAAAAGTACAGTGTGGAAAATATTGAAAAGGGAAGGGCTTCATCCATATCATTTTCGGAAAGTACAAAATATTCTGGATGTTGATTACCAATCGCGATCACTCTTTTGTGCTTGGCTTAATAGGAGTATTAGAATCCACAGACATTTTTTAAGAAGAATAATGTGGACAGATGAAGCGAAATTCACGAGGACGGGAATAACAAATTTTCGCAATTTACACATCTGGGCTGTGGAAAATCCTCACGCAATAAGACCTGCATCATTTCAGCATGAATTTTCGATTAACGTCTGGGCGGCGATGATAGATGATCAACTCATTGGGCCAATTGAATTACCACCAAATTTGAATGGCGCCAGATTCCTGGAATTTTTAACAACAGTTTTTTCAGCTGAAATGGACAGCTTGCCGCTTGCCGCTTGCCTACAGGCGCCAAATGTGGCTGCAACTGGATGGTGCTCCTGCACATTTTGCGCGAGCAGTACGCGAGTATTTAAATACACATTATCCTCAGTGGATTGGTCGAGGAGGACCCGTTGCCTGGCCGCCGCGTTCTCCAGATTTGACTCCATTAGATTTTTTTCTTTGGGGTCACATGAAACAGCGCGTTTATTTTGAGCCTGTTAATACGCGAGCAAAGCTGTGGAATCGAATTGTGTTAGTGGGCAACGAAATACGAGAGAATCCACGTATGGTAAGGAGAGCCACAACACAAGTCGCGCTCAGAGCAACAATTTGTGTAACGAATGGCGGCGGTCATATCGAACATTTAGTTTAAGTACGAAACATTATTTTTTTAAGTAAACTGATGCATTTAACATTGAACTTTTTGTTTTTTTTCCGTCTCTGAATACCTAAACTGAAGTATTTATTTTTTTGTTCTGACTTAAATAAAAAACGTTAATAATTTCAATCCAGCTTTGTAGTCAGTATGTATCGACTTACCTGCGCGTACGTCTGTGAGTGAAGCGGTCTTTTTAATTGTTAATAACTCTTGAATTATTAGACCGAGAATAGTGATTGCTGCATCAATTTTTTATGTAACTCAAATACTATTAAGTGATTATAAAAAAAAGGTATGTCAATGGTCTCGTTTTAGTACTATTTTTTGATAAAGTGCCCGAATGCGCACAAAAACTGTAAAAAAAATACTTTCTCCTTTCGGCAATTAAAAAAAGGAGTTGTTTGATAGCGTGTTTTTATTGCACTAGCTAGCCTACACCTTTGCCTTTAAAAAAACACCAAAATCGAGCTCCTGCACGACGTAGTACTCAAACCGCCGTTAATTTTATGAGTTAAGCGAGTTTTGGTAAAATAAAACCAATAGTCTCTGCAGTTTTGTGGGGTTTTGGAATTGACCCCCCATAAGGGGTATTTTCGGCGATGAAATATATTGCAGATACTGCTCCTAAAGTTTTATTACTACATCCCTGGACAAACTGTATAATATAATATTCTTCCCAACAGAGGATCCCGTAATATTTGTTGCTTAACACTGTTATAATCTAGCAAGAGCTTGTTCTGCGCGAAGTGCAAATACGTTTGTTCCGGCGGGTCAAGCGATGACTCACCGCTACCTGCGAGCGACGCAGGCAGCCGCGACAAGCTATCGGCGCCGTTTTGTTTTGTATTTACGTACTCAATATCATACGAATACGCTGATAATATAACTGCCCAGCGTTGCATACGACTCCCAGCCATGGCCGGTATGCCATTCTTAGGTCCAAAATTGCTAACCAATGGCTTATGGTCGGTCCTCAGAGTGAAACGCCGACCATATAATCATTGGCGGAAGGAAATTATCCAGTAATAGAAAAAGAACTATTGGCGATTGTATGGGCAGTCAAATGTTGAAAGTACAACACAATCATTTCTCATCTTATCATCGTTAGTTTATCTAAGATGCGTAGTAGTTTGTTTTCTTTTACTCTATGGTAGGCGCTCTCTTTAAACTCCTTGAAAAAAGATACTTGTAATGGGTGTATTGTGCCATGTAGCTAATAAAATAAAACAAGTTTATGTGAAAACGATTGTTGTTATTATTGAATAAAGAAGATCCGCCCAGTAAATAAATATATAAATTCAATAGTTATGGGCCCAGTTGCAAATACTGGGACACAAGATTTGGTTTGGCGTATTTTACAAAAATGAGGTTGGGATTGGAAGAAAAAAATGGCTGCGTCTAACATACATAATCGAGTGGAGCAGTTCCAAGGGGAAGGCTTTAATAACTGGTAATTCAGAATAAAAAGCGTGCTAAGAGAAAATCAATGCGAGGGCGCGATTCTAAGCGAAGAGTTTTACAAAAAGGATAAAAGATAAGAAGCGCGGGCGCAAGCCATTCTGATATCCGCCGTTACGGACAGCCATTTAGAATATGTAAAAAAGGAAACGGCCTTCGAGAAGTTCGAAAACTTGAAAGAAAATTTTCAAAAGAAAGGGACTAGGAGTAAGTTATATCTGAGACGACAACTAAGTGAAATAAAATACAATCCTGAGAACTCCCTAAAAGAACATTTCACAAAAATACAAGAGATTTGCACACAGTTCGAAGAGGCCGGCTCAGAATAAAAAGAGGAAGACAAAATTAATTATATATTGTTGTCAATGCCGAAATCATATGAGCCTGTAGTAACAGCTTTGGAGACAATTGGAGATTTAATACTTAATGTGGTGCGAAACAGACTGTTGGCTGAGGAAGAAAAACAAAAGAACTTGGGTGATAGGACAAGAATGGAAAGTCTAGGCACAAATGCATTTAACTGTTTTGTCTGCGGTAGAAGAGGCCATAAAAAGTATCAGTGTCAACAATGGAGAGGTAGCCACACAAGAAATTTCAATACTTATACTGGACGAGGACAAAATTCAATACTTTTACTGGACGAGGACAAAATTGGAACTCTGGGCGAGGACAAGGTTGGAGTTATGGACGTGGACAAGGTTGGAATACAGGACGTGGACAAGGTTAGAGTACTGGACGTGGACAAGGTTATACTGGACGTGGACAAGGTTGTACTGGACGTGGACAAGGTTGTACTGGACGTAGACAAGAATATACTGGGCGTGGGCAAGCATGGAGTCAAGGAAGAAGACATGAAAGCACCAAGTATGCTGAGGAGTCAAGTGCATTTTTAAATGGAGAAGTGAACCATGTTAGTGATCAGTCATTGATAGAATTCTGTATAGACTCAGGGTGCCCGGACCACCTTATTAATACTAAAGACTATTTTACAGACTATGTCGAATTACAAACACCAAGGAGAATAGCTGCGGCTAAAAATATTGTCAGTTTACAAGCAATTGGTAAAGGAAATATAGAGGTAATATTTAAAGTAGGTAAAAGTGAAAACAAATGTACAATAAAAGATGTTTGTTACGTTCCAGATTTAAGAAAAAAATTGTTGTCAGTATCCAAAATGGAAAAAGCTGGTTTAAGGGTTGAATTTAATGGAGGAAAGGTGAGAGTATTCAAATATAATTATGTGATGATTATAGGAAAAAATACAGGTACACTATATACTGTCTATTGTCGAAGCAATGCAAATGTAAACTCATGCAATTTTGCGAATAAAGTAGATACTGATTTATAGCACAGACGTTTTGCCCACCTGGGTACAAACAATTTAATTGGTAAAGAAAAATTTAGTTGATGGCATGTCAGAATTAAGAAATAAAGTAATTAATAGTGATTTGTGTGAACCATGCATTTAAGCAAAAAGTAATAGACAGCCATTTAACAGAGTAGGTATTAAAGCAAGAAAACCACTAGAAATAGTGCATTCAGATGTCTGCGGACCAATTCAACTTGAGATGGTAATAATTACTTTGTAACATTTTTTGATGATTTCACCCATTTTACTATGGTGTATTTGATTAAAAATAAATCTGAAGTATTCAAAAAGTTTGAAACATATTATAATATAGCAACAAGGCATTTTAATTGCAATTTATTAAAACTGAGAATATATAATGGTGGCGAATATATTTCACGAGAGTTTAGGGAATTTTGTAACCCGGAAAGGGATCATCATGCAACATATAGTACCATACAATCCAGAAATGAATGCTGTAGCTGAGAAAATGAATAGAACTTTGATGGAAAAGGCAAGAGCAGTGTTAATAGACTCAAAGATAAAAAAGAATTTTGGGGTGAAGCAGTTCTGTTTGCAGCATATGTTACTAATCGGCGTCCAGTTTCAGAACGAGTGAAAACCCCAAGCGAACAAGAGATGATGAAGCTTTATATGCCCTGCTATGTAGTAACCAGGAAAATGTGCCACTATTTTATAAAGACATAGAAGAAAGGAAAGATAAAGAAGACTAGCAGAAAGCGGTAGAGGAGGAGCTCAAGGTTCTGGAAGAGAGTGAGACGTTTGAAGTAGTTCTAGAGCCGAATAATCAAAAGATATTAGATGGAAAATGAAGATGAAAAAGTATTTACAAGAAAGGAAATAGGAAATCAAAATCAAAATCAAAATCTTTATTGCTAACTAAGTGTATAAAAGGTGTTACATTTTAAAGGAACTTAAAACTTAGTCCTAGTAGTGAGAGAATACCAACAGGAATAGACATTTGAAGATGTGTATTGACCTGTTCTAAGATTACAGACACTTAGATCTTGTTATCCATTGCAGCAAGTAAGGATTACCATATACATCAAATGGATTTGAAGGGAGCATTTTTGTATGGAAGAATAGATGAGGATGAGTATCTGAAACCACCAGAAGGGATGAAAATTCAAGAAAGCTATATATTGAGACTGATAAAATCCTTATATGGACTAAAGAAATCACCAAAATATTGGTATGAAAAATTTAATGAAACAATTTTTTTTTTAATTTGTTTGGAAAACTTACAGCTAATACACAAAATAAAAGTGTTTATAAATTAAATACGGCCAATTACAAGTTTCCGCTTATAACTTATTAAACTATAACATCGTATGGTTTCAAACGTTCAGATAATGACAATAGTTTATTTAGCAAAGGGGATTTGTACCTACTTATATATGTTGGCGGTTTATTAATTCTCAGTTCTAACCTTTGACTATATACATGTCTAGACGGAGCGTCGCGGTACAAACGCTTCGCTCAAAGCGGCTCGGTTTTTGTATCGTGCGTGACAGCCGCGTATGACACTAGCGCTATACGGGTGTGTGTGTGCGCGAATGGTTGCCAGTGAATACGTAATTCCCGATTAAGTAGGGAAAAAATATTTATGCACAATCACAGAACAACTAATGGCACAATACAATTTTAAAATGAAAATAGTAGTTTTAAAATGGCTTCGTTGATGGATTTTATTTGTGTTTACGGTGTTTTGGAGTTGGTAGGTAATTGTTACCCACAACTACTAGAAAAGTATGTACCAACTCAACTCAGCTCTCTCACACTCACTTTTAAATTAGGTATTCGTATATGTAGGTATAACGCATCAAAGTAGCTGGTGTGTTTAGAATTGATGGATGATTGAAAGCGAGAGCGAGTACAATAAAATTATGCGTTAATGGAAGCCTGCGTGCGTGTGATATGTTTGTATAGTATATAATTATAATAGGGATGACGGAGGAACGACAGGCAGGATGATTAACATTTAATAATCAAAATAGATTTTTAAAATTGTTTTTTTTTTTTAAATTATAAGCAAAACAATTAATGGCCTTCTCTTTGTATTTTTTTTAAACAACTTTCGTTTTGATATTACATCATTTTCCATGTTCTCTAATTTTATAATATTTTATAAATATTTTTCACTACCAGCCTTATTAGGTGCACTTGATGTAGAAGACCGCATTCATGATCAGCTGGTACCTGGGATTGGAAGTAGGTCACCCTACAGCCAACAAAATTGCATTACATTACAATAGCAAATTCGTTATAAAATAGTCAAAAAGCACTTTTCCGATTAAATGCACAAAAAATCATTTCTACATGATTTCAACTGTCTTAAAGAAAACTGTATGTTTCCTCACAAAATTAATATGTGCAATGAAATCTCTGATTTTTTTACAATAACGTAACCACCTCGTTTTATACACATTCGCGCAAAAATACTCTAAATCCAAGCCCACATACATATACCTTCTTACATAAATACTTACGTACATTAAATTCAAACAAAATTATTATTTTACTCATTTTGAATATCGATACCATACCACAATAACAGTTAATAATAATAGTACAATATTATAAAATATAATATATTATATTTTTACATTCTTTTATATTCTGCCACCAATAATGAGATTGGGAATTCTACATTCCGATACTAGCAACATGGCCGCCTTGCTTACGTAATGAAATCGATTGTTGTTAAAATTATAATTATCATTAAAATTTATCTATAAGTAGAGATGGAACGTGACTTTCCTTTTCGAAAAGATCTTTTCTTTGTAGTTTCGACAAAATTTCATTGAGCAAACGGTCATTTTGCGAACAAATTCACCCAAAAGCGAGACTTTATCACTGCTTGACGGCACAAATGACACTGACCGCCGGAGGAGCGCGTCAAGCCAATACTGGCCCGATAATTTTTGAACGTTTTCTGACAGCCAGGCTCTATCTAGACAGATATATAATCAAAGGTTCTAACCTAAAGGAAATAGAATCAGTCAAAAACTTTTTAATGCTCAGTTTGGAATGAAAGATATGGGTGACAATAATTTAATGTATTTAGGTATCTCTATTCAAAATTATTCTGAAGGCATTTCAATAGATCAATCTAGTAAATACCTACTAAATGTGCTAAAAAAATATAATATGCAAAACTGTAAAGGTTGTGACACACCAATGGACGCAAATTATAAATATGATGTAAACACACCTGTTGACATGTCTTATGAATACCAGTGTAGGTCATTGATAGGGTCGTTGATGTATGCTACTGTAGGTTCAAGGCCCGACCTAGCTGTCTCTGTATATTATTTAAGTAGATTTCAATCTACACCTAATGTTGAGTTGTGGAAAGCATTGAAGCGATTGTTAAGATATGTAAAAAATACTGTTAATTTTGCATTGTTGTATACTAAAGATGAATCTAGTATAGCTGTGTTAAGGTATTTGTAATGTATTGTGTGTATTGTGCCATGTAGCTAATAAAATAAAACAAGTTTATATGAAAACGACTGTTGTTATTATTGAATAAAGAAGATCCGCCCAGTGAGTAAATATATAAATCTATCTTAACGGTAGAAAATTCAAAATTTGTACAGATCATAGACCATTGGTATACTATTGGTATGAATAACCTATCAAGTAGACTAACAAAATTAAGGCTATGTTTGGAGGAATATAATTTCCAAATTGAATCGTTTAGTAGAGCTATGACCATTACATTATCAGGATTAAATTATGATAAATGTATAGTATATCTTGATGATATTATTGTTATAGGTCGCAATTTGTGTCAGCATAATAAAAATCTTATGGATGTCTTCACGCGGTTAAGAAAAGTAAACATGAAATTGAATCCACTAAAATGTAATTTTCTAAAAAAAGAACTATTGTATCTGGGTCACGCTGTGACACCTCAGGGTATAAAACCAGATCCCGATAAAATAACAGTATTAGAAAAGTATCCAGAACCTAAAAATGCAGACGAAGTCAAAAGATTCGTCGCTTTTGCTAATTATTATAGAAAATTCATACCTAATTTTGCGACAATAACTGTCAGTTTAAATCTTCTGTAGATAATTTGGCCTAAATGGAAAAAACGTGATGAATTGTATAAAAAATTATCATTGGTTCTATAAATTTAGGTTTGCCTTTACACTTTTCTCTATAGCAAATTTGCCGTAATGCTGATGTAGAAGGCATTTGTGAAAGTTCCAGTACTTCATGGTTTCGCTTACTATTTTGAATAATACGACAGGTTTTGGTGTCGTAATTGGCCAAAGACGCACTTTTTATATTTTGAATAATAGCTGTACTCACTATTTTGAAAGATTTGGGTCGTGGTTATGATTATCATCCCAGTTTTGCACCGTTTGTTTATAAGTTTCCTTGTCCAACGTAGTAATGGCACGGGAGTTGCATTTCTCACGATTAGATAACTCGCAAATCCAATAAAACTTGTCGTTGATTTGTCTGTTTTTATTGTATGTTGTCATTTATAAATAACTTCACTGCATTCCTTGTACTCAAAAAGGTTTCACATTTATTGTTATTAATTTTCATAATTCTTTCTAATATTCCTTACGCAAAACACTGTTTTATACAAATTGTCAATATTTTTTTAATCATACCTTCAGCAAAATTTTTAATAATGAACTAACTTTATTCTTCACAGCAATGGTGTCAATAATAAGTATTTTAAGCAAAAGATGGACGGCGTTAACAAGTTTTTAATAATGTTAAGTTATTTATTGTTATTGAAAATAATGTTAAGTTTTTATATTTTAAATTACTTATTTTATGTTGTATGTCTTTATATTGAATGATATTATATGAATTGGATTTTATGTTAAGTAATCATTATATGTTTTAAGTATTATACAAAAATAGTGTTATCGTAAATGAATGTTAAACTAAATGTTCTTATACTAGATAAACGTTATGTGTTTTAATTATTATATCATGTAAATGTTATATTAAACGACTGTTATATTAAATGAGTTTAGCTCAATCGTTTGCTATACGTTTCAAAATTATGTATTTTAAAATTATATCATTCCATCTGTTGGCGCGGGTTCGTTAAAATGACTGAGACGACAACTGGTAAGGTTTAAAAGTTTATATTGGTGCTTCAAAGTTACAAAAATGGTAAATTAATTTTAAATAAAGGTGCGCGCGACCGCCCTGAGCGCTCTCGACGGAGAAATGTCTTCACCGCTGGGCCGCTGGCCGCTGGCCGCGGCGACGCGGCGGCGCCGGTGGGTGGTGTGATGGTGTGCGTGCGCACACATAGATACGGCGTTAACAAGCTGGCCTCCTTGGGTCAGGAGAATCCTGATCCAATGTCGTTGGTAGTGGGTAGAGTCTGTTGTAAGCTCTGCGCAGTGTCCCAGCTGCGGTAAGCACGTCAGCGACGCGATTGAAGCCGTCGCTGCCCGGGTAGACAGCTGTGATTCGTCCGAGCCGCCATCGGTTTGGTGGTAGGCGGTCATCCTTCACGACGACCATCTCTCCTAGCTGCGGATGGTCTCCCTGCGTGCGCCATTTGCTGCGGGACTGGAGCTCTGAAATATATTCCTTAGAGTATCTTTGCCAGAAGTGGGCTTTTAGCCTTTGTGTTCTCTCAAATCTGGAGAGTGTTGGGAGCTGGGTATCTTCCACCTGGGGAGCAGGTGACATGGTGAGTGTTCGCCCAATTAAAAAATGTGCTGGGGTGAGGGGAATAAGATCTGAAGGATCAGATGAGAGAAGAATGAGAGGCCTAGAGTTCAATATCGCCTCTATTTGAACCAAAACAGTAGTCATTTCCTCGTAATCTAAACTGGCCATGGATAAAATTTGTTTTAAATGATGTTTGACTGACTTGACTGAGCCCTCCGCCAATCCATTGAAATTTGGACTGGGCAAAATTTGAAATTTATTTCGTTTTCAGCTGAATAAGAAATTATATCATTACAAGTTTCCTTTAAAAATTTAGGCAATTCATTACACGCTCCTACGTAATTAGTTCCATTATCTGAATATATAGTTGCCGGCTTACCTCTGCGGGCAATAAATCTATTTAAGGCGGTAATGAAACCTTGAGACGTCAGATCGGTGACGAGCTCCAAGTGTACTGCTCTCACCGCCAAACATACAAACACAACTATGTAAGACTTAATTAACCGAGAACCTCGACCCTTTCTGCTCGCTATCAGGAGTGGACCTGCGTAGTCTGTAGCTGTGTGTGTGAAGGGGTACCCAGCATGCAACCTCTGCTCAGGAAGCTCGCTTATTATGTTTCCAGCTTCATTCTTTGCGATTTATTTACATATTGTAGTAGCATCGCCACGCTTCAGCCTTGCACGGATATTTAAAAAATACTTTTCCTAAAATAAAAGTTGTTCAACTGACTACTCCGTCTATGGACGTCATCCCCACCCCACCCCACCGACGATAGCAAGCAACCTCAATTTGCCGCTTTCAAACTCATGCTCATTCTGCGTTTCCGTGCCGAAGCCTTCGCACGTCAACGGTTCTCGATTAGTCTACAATTATAGTCACTTTTAACAATGGGGAAGAAACGAAAGAGTGAAGATTTGGATGAGGATAAAATTCTAAGAAAAATTAAAAAATTAGAAAATAAACTAAAGAAAAAATATGGCCAAGACCTTTCAGAAGAGGAATTACAGAGTAAGTACTGTGTTAAAAAAAACTCTATATTAATAATTATTATGCTTAACTGCCGTACTGGGTTTTTACCGTTACTGTTTTATGCTTTTAGTTGTTGCGTAAGCCTATCACATTAATAAATGCGTAACTGCCATACTGGGCTTTTACCATTTAAAAACTTATGATGCGAGCTTACCATACGGGGTATTCTCTGTCATGCCTAAATTTTAGTCGTTGCGTGCATAATCAAAAATTCGTAAATGCGTAACGGCCACACTAGGCTTTTACCGTTACTATTACTAAGTCTTGTAAATCTACCTGCACATTATTAATTGCGAGCTTACCATACCGGGTATTCTCTATCATGTCTACAAAGAGGCCTTTGTTTCAGGCTCTTTCGACTACAATGAAGAGGTTGTAGAAGAACAACACATTCAGGATGACCAAGACTCAATTTATCTGCCACCAAGCGAGTGGGCTGGTCATACCGAGACACCGCTTATGTCTCAGACTTCACCGCAGGGCATGATTCACACGCCTGAACCTCAGCCGAGGGGCAGTTTGTCACCACAACCAGGCCCATCCTCAGCGCCTGTAGTACCACCTTCAACTGTGGATAAAGATTTGGACGAGAGTATTCTAAGTATTCTTGGCGATGCTCCTAAGCCTGTATTCAACTTCGGGAGCAACATCCACAAAGATATTGCATCCCGCTGGCAAGAAATAATAGCTAAGGGATTGTCTAAAGAGACAAAGGAGAAAATAGTTAGTGAATATCTTATTCCTGCTAATTGCGAGTTACTAGTTCCACCCATATTGAATCCAGAAGCCAAAGCGGCGCTCTCTTAGACCTTAGTTAGGCGAGATTTTTCACTTTTGTCGAAACAGAAGCATATAACAGCTGCTCTAGCAGCTTTGGCGCAAGTAACTGATATGCTTATTTCAAATGAGTATTCTACTGAAAAGCTACTCAAACCCATCAGCGATGCTAGTCGTCTCCTCTGTGATAGCCACTATCTGGAGACGAAACAGTAGTCTCAAGGGTGCACTTATTGATACCACTCGCGATAAATATCTTTTCGGAGAAAACCTTACCGAAAAACTTAAGGCTGCTAAAAATATTCAGAGATCGGGTGACACCTTAAAGACTCAATATAAACCACAACTAAATAGAAATAATTTTATTGTGAGAAATTCTAAGTTTATAAACTGGTTAAACTCCAAAGTTCTGCATCCCAGGACAGTCGGCAGACAGGATGCAGGGCCGAATCGTCCTGCATACAGAGCTCAAGTAGGCAAGATGCTGCCGCCGCCGCTGCCACCACCGCGTCGCCAGCGATCGCCGCCACCGCCACCGCCACCCCCTGCTCACCGAGCCCAGTACAACCGCCGCTAGATCTTCAACAGATTGAGGTACACCATGCCGGGCGCTTAAAATATTTTACTCATAAATGGGCTGAAATCACTAACGATGAAACCATTATTTCATGGACAAAAGGCTATACTATCCCTTTTCATTCGATGCCTATACAGCATTCTTTTCCAAACGTTTTTCCAAAATCAGAGCAAGAGTCGTTAGATTATGATATTGCTATTAAAAAACTATTAAAACTTAATGCTATTTCTAAATGTAATCCTGTTCAAGGAGAATTCATATCTAGCACATTTTTAGTGACAAAACCTAATGGACAGAAACGGTTTATACTCAATTTAAAAAATTTGAATAAATTTATTAAACTTTCTCACTTTAAAATGGAGGATTATAGAACATCTTCAAAATTCATAACTAAGAACTGTTTCATGGCAACAGTAGATTTAAAAGATGCATATTTTTTGATTAACGTTAAAGAATCGCAAAGAAAGTACCTCCGCTTTAAATATAAGAACATACTTTATGAGTTTAATTGTTTAGCCTTTGGGTTATGTACAGCTCCATATGTTTTTACCAAAATGCTCAAACCGGTCATGCAATATTTAAGATCAAAGTATTTGCTGTCCGTTATATATTTAGATGACATACAATGTTTTGGACGTTCTTACACTGAATGTGAACAAAATGTTTATAGCACAGTTTCACTCTTACAATCACTAGGCTGTGTTATCAACAATGAAAAAAGTTGCTTGACTCCAAAGACTTCTTGTCAATTCCTCGGCTTTATATTCTATTCTGAAAACATGGTTTTAAAAATAAAAAGTATTGCAGGTTGCGTGATTTTGCTAGGCTTATTGGTTTATTAGTTTCAGCTTGCCCAGCTCTTGATTATTCTTGGATGTACACTAAAAAATTAGAACGTCACAAATACTTATGTTTGTTAAAAGATTTAAATTACGAACAAAGAATATTACTTCCACAATTTTTAAAAGATGATTTAAATTGGTGGGTTGATCACATTGAGCGTGATGTTTCACGCTTTCGTAATTATCAATTTGTTGTTGAAATATTCTCAGACGCATCAACAACAGGTTGGGGTGCTTTTTGCAATGGAGAGGAATCACATGGTCACTGGAAAGATGACGAGTGTAGTCAACATATTAATGAATTAGAAATACGGGCTGCCTTTTTCGCCTTAAAAGTGTTTGCAAAATGTTTAAAAAATTGTGAAATTTTATTAAGAGTTGATAATGTGACCGCTATTTCCTGCTTAAACAGAATGGGAAGTGTTCAGTTTCCTCATTTAAATAATATTACAAGACAGGTTTGGCAATGGTGTGAAGAACGTAAAATTATAATATTTGCCTCTTATATTAGTAGTAAAGACAATTGTGAAGCTGATTTTTTATCTCGAAAAACATTTCATGAAACTGAATGGGTGTTGACTAATTATGCTTTTCATGAAATTACAATTGAGTTGGGTTTGCCTGAAATTGACCTGTTTGCGACTCGTCGTAATACAAAATGCTCCTGTTACATACATATCTTGGAAAAGTGATCCCGAGGCATGGACAATCGATGCATTTACAATTTCCTGGAAGGCTTTATTTTTTTATGCTTTTCCTCCCTTTTCATTAATATTAAAAACATTACAAAAAATCATAATTGACAAAGCAGAAGGCATTGTTGTTGTTTATGAGGGAAGGGAATCAATAAGGCTCAGCGTAAGGAAACAAGAAATATAATAAAATTAAGTAAATACAAACCAAACATCTCGAGACGACAGCTACTGACAAGACAGTTATTATAAAAAAGCATAGATAAAAGCACCGGCCTGATGGCCAGTTCGCAACATCTTTCCCCTCTTTCATCAGTAAGGAAACAATAGGTCAAGAGAGAGAGAGAGAGAGAGACCACGAGGAGTCCGTCAGACCGGGAGCCGCACCAGCTTCTTGCAGGGCCGGCGAAGTAGGCCCGCCGCGGTGGAGACCTCGGCAACGCGAACAATGGCGTCGGCGCCTGGGAAAACCCGAGTAATACGGCCCCGTGGCCAAGTACCACGCGGCAGGTTGCCGTCAGCTATCAGCACGAGGTCACCAACCGCGAGAGCGGGACCAACTTCGCTGGGACCTCGTCGAGGCACCAGAGTTGCTAGGTATTGCTTGACCCAGCACTGCCAAAACATGTCTGCGAGTCTGACTGCCTTTCTCCAGTTTGCGCGTCCGTACAGATCTTGCGGATCAGAAGGCGCAAATTGGTTGGCGATCGAGGACGATCCAATTAAAAAGTGGAATGGGGTTAACGCTTCCGCTTCTTCAGGTTCGGCGGAGACATGAGTTAATGGCCGCGAATTTACAATCGCCTCGGGCTCTGCCAAAAATGTGGCGAAAATATGTTCTTTAGGGGCTCGCTCTGTTAACATTCCTTTTAGTGCGGATTTGACTGAGCGCACTAGTCTTTCCCATGCCCCGCCCATAGAAGGTGCTAAGGGCGGGATAAATCGCCACTCAATGTTCGCATTCGCCGCGTGATCTTCGATTTCAGGGCCATACAACTGACGGAGAAATTTGGAAGCTCCTACAAAGGCGGTGCCGTTATCCGACCATATTTGCTTCGGTTTCCCACGACGTACCGTAAAACGACGCAACGCCATCAGTGCTGCATCAGTAGACAGATCATGGACCACTTCCAAATGTACCGCTCTCATGGTCAGGCAAGTAAATAACGCGACGTATCGCTTCTCGTGTCTTCTTCCGACTGTAACCTGAACCGGGCCAAAGTAATCTAAGCCGACGAATGTAAAGGGGCGAGAGTGATGACCCAGACGAGCCTTGGGCAGGTTCCCTAATGGGGGATCCAGCGGACGGGACCGACGAATCTTGCAGAGTTGACAGTTATGAGCAACTGATCTCACGGCGCTCCTGAGACTCAAGATCCTGAATTGTTGTCTAATTTCGTTCACGACGGTCTCGTTGTTGCCGTGGGCAAGGCGACGGTGGTAGTTGTCTATGAGAAGCTTAGTAACTTGATGGTTTGCGTCCAACAGGATGGGATAGTTGGAGATGTCCACTGTGTCTGCTATCGCACCGATGCGTCCTGACAACGTAATCAGTCCTTGACTGTTGAGGCGAACATCAATTTTGGCGAGTTTGCTATGTCGGGATAACAGTACACCAAGTCTCAGCGCTGCCAACTCCTCCGGGAAAGACTCCTCTTGAGATCGACGTAAGACATGTGTTTGGGCAGTGCGTAAATCCTCGGCAGTCAAATGAGGAAGCTGGGCGACAGTGGGAGGAATACGCGCAGGAGCGTGCGAGGTAGTAGCGCTTACACTAGCTGCACCTCTCAAACGCCTGAACATGTTAGCAAATTGATGTGCCCGGGCGGTTGCGCGAATTAAGCGAAGCCATAGGCTAAAGCGAGACGCGTCCGCAGAAACAGGTTCTAAGATAACAATGGAAGGTGAGCTATTTACATTAATGAGGTATGATTGGATCCTGGCGCTCGGTTTCAGCTCGGTAGCGTTCGGTAATGAATGATGAACATCGTTAGGCCAGTCACTTTGAGACGATTTAATAAACTCAGGACCTGCTATCCAGCGACTGTTGGAGAGAATGACTCCTGGGTCGGCCCGAGTGGCATCATCCGCAACATTTAAAATTGTAGGGACCCAGCGCCATTCACTCAAAGAAGAGAGCTCTAAGATGTCCGCCAGTCTATGCGCGACAAAGGGAAGGTATGACCGATGAACCAGGTACTGGTCATAACTTACTCCCAACTGCCGATAATCTGGGCTTTCCAGAATATGTGGCTTATCTAATATGGCTAGCTGTTACTCTACCTCAAAGCCAGTATATGTCTCCAATACTATTAGTGGTAACATCTTACATAGGTGTTGCCAAACGCGGCACTGTTTCAGACCGATATGTCGAGAAGGTCATGAATGGAATCAATGATGATTTGGGGGTAAATATCGATATAGATCCTGAAACAATAAAACGTACCTACGTCAACTTCGGGAAATACGTGAATGCTAACAATGCCGAAGGAGTATTTAATCGTTGGTTGGAATCCATCCCTGAACATGCATTAAGATTAAGACTTTGCCTGGAGCAAGTTTCTGGGTCAGGTTTAACTGCATATATAGTTATAGGTCGTGCATTTAGAAAATTCAATGACTTCCCGTGGGACAAATTAAATGTTCTCACCGATGGGGAAGTAGATAGATTTATTACTGCTACAAGAATAGTACACGGGAATCCTTATTATGGTTTCAACAGAGACTTAGGTCCAGCAAAGTCTACTCTCTATAGCTCGGTCGCCTTTGTAGCAAAAGAGCTTTTGTTGAGAATATCTGGAGAGATATCTCTCAAGAACTACCAAGGATGGATAAAGAAGCCGAAGAATCCGCTTGCGGTCCAGTCCCTCATTGACAGCTATGTATCTAAAGCTGAGCAAGTGATGTTAGATATATCCAATACTGCATCCAACATCATCTTAATCAACAACTATTTGGATGCAATCAATGACGATGTCCATAATGGTATGTTTGTTTAATGTATCTAACCATATGACTAGTTATCATACAGTGTATGTATGTACAAACACCTTAGAATTAAGCCTAATATTTTGTATCTTCTTCCAATATAAAATCGAAGATACATCCACATTTATTAAAAAAAAAAAAAAAAAAAACATTGATTATCTAGTTATTTAAAATCAACTGATTTTACTTGTTCTATTCGGTTGTAGTTCACATCATAAATTGCACTGGGAATATTATATCTAGTTCTTCACTTAGGCAATAGTTTTCCAGCCTAGTTATCTTTTATGGATAATATCTTATCACTAACTGGGTTAATATCTCTATCTCTGAGGAATTTTATCATCAATTGTGTGGATATATTGAAAGAATTTATCAGAACGATGACAGATAATCCTGTCCTAGGATCTTCTTCTCAAGAAGATCCAAGGTTAACTTCTAAGGGATCTATGGTTGAACTTACTAGTGATAGTATCATAGAACAAGCAAAGATCATAAGACAAAGTATGATGTCAGACAAAGGAGGAAAGAAGATTAAATATAATCATACATCCGATGAGATGTTGGCTAAAGTTGACAGTATATTGCTTGCAGTGAACAGCCTGCAGTCTGGTCAGAGAGAGCTTTACAACTTAATGAAAGCTTTGACACTCAGATTCTCAAAGACTCAAACTGATGGTCCTACCAATCATTTAGAAACTGTGGGCCAGATCAATAACTCTGTCAACAGCAAGTATCTGGAACATCTGAAAGGAAGGTCTCGTGATAAGGGACCTTCTAATTCGGATTAGTCCTGATGAAACCATTTTAGCTTTTTGTTATCAATCATCAGTGAATAACAATAAGGATATGATTTTACATGTTAGAGAGCTTCGATATGATCTATCGTTCTTACTTTGGAGATTCTTCCTTTGTTGCAATAACCAAGTAAAGACAGTTAAGCATATTATAATAACCAAACAATACAACCGAGCATAATAAAATAAAGAGGAAAAATATAGTTGCTTTATAATTGATAATGATCATTTCTTAGAAGGGTCTTTGTTTAAAAAAAAAAAAAAAAAAAAGCATAGATAAAAGCACCGGCCTAATGGCCAGTTCGCAACAGTTGTAGTACCAGACTGGCCAACTCAAGCCTGGTATCCACTTTTCAAAAAATTAATTATACCTAATAATAGTACTATTTATTTTGACCCAAATATCAACCTTCTAAATTCTCCTTTCAGACAAGTACACAACCTGCATCGCAGTCTTCGGTTGGTTGCCGCGAAATTATCAGGCAAGCTTTATTAAATCGGTCACTGTCGCCTAGATCTGTCGAGATTATGATTTCTTCCTTGTCCCCAAATACGTATAAGCAATATGACGGGGCCATCAGAAAATGGATAAATTATTGTAAAAATCATAATTATGATCATGTATCAGAATCAGTACCAATTGTTATTCATTTCTTAACCGAAATATTTGATTCCGACGCTAAATGGAACTATTAATAGTTATAAATCAGCTTTAACATTATTGTTTGGAAGTACCTTAGATGATGATAGGGACAAAAGATTTATGAAAGGGGTTTTCAGATTAAGGCCACCGAGACCGAAATATGATATAACATGGGATCCCAACATTGTTTTGAGTTATTTAGCCCAAGAATGGCCCAACGAAGACCTTAGTCTGGAAGCCCTTTCAAAAAAGACTATAACATTGTTGGCCTTAATTACTGCTCATAGAATGCAAACATTTGCTTTGATTAGCCTTGAAAACATTTTGGTAAACAATATTGAAATAATTATTAAAGTGCCGGACTTAATAAAAAAATCCAGTGTAAACTCTTTACAACCTGTTCTAAAACTTCCGTTTTTTAACGAAAAGCCTCAGATTTGTCCGGCTCGATGTCTTCAGGAATATTTAAGAAAAACAAACAATTTGCGTAAAAATAATTGTAATTTTTTGATAATCAGCTATAAGAAACCACATAATAAAATATCAAGTCAAAGAATGAGTCATTGGATATGTGATATTCTTGTAAACAGCGGCGTTGACACATCCTTATTCTCGACACCAGACATGCGGCCACCTCTGCGGCCAACAGACTTGGAGTCTCTATTGATGTAATTAGAAAAACAGCTGGTTGGTCTAACTCATCACTGACTTTTGCAAAATACTACGACAAAAATGTTTTGCCTCATGTTGATAATTTTACGAGGACAATACTATCCTCGACATAATTTGTTGTATGATTGTATTCTTCAATATTATATACAAATATACCTGTTAATTAACAACTTTGTTGGAATTTTATTTACACCTTTTAACTTACCAACGTAAATTATCACATTTTATTTACTTCACATTCTTTAAACATCCTACAATATGTAAATAAATCGCGTCGAATGAAGCTGGAAACATAATTGAAAATCAAACGAACTTACAAAGTGAAGTTCGATTTTAATTATGTGACAGCTTCATTCGACGCGATTTATACAGACCTACCCGTAACACATAAGTCTCAAAACGATCCATGTATCCCTACCCTGTAAATAAAATGTAAACTATTAAATTTTATTGAAAACTTAAATTAAAAAATTAAGAATGAAATAATAAATTTTGTCTTTAAACAAATGAGCACGAGTTTGAAAGCGGCAAATTGAGGTTGCTTGCTATTGTCGGTGGGGTGGGGTGGGGATGACGTCCATAGACGGAGTAGTCAGTTGAACAACTTTTATTTTAAGAAAAGTATTTTTTAAATATCCGTGCAAGGCTGAAGCGTGGCGATGCTACTACAACATGTAAATAAATCTCGTCGAATGAAGCTGTCACATAATTAAAATAGAACTTCACTTTGTAAGTTCGTTTGATTTTCAATTATAGGCTGGTAAGTTCGACCTGAGAACCGACGAAAAGTTACGCATTTATGTGTTATCTTCCGGCAAAGGTTGCGACCACTTATTATCCAAAACTTATGACGTATAGTCCGGTCAATTTAGACACAAAAATGAGAGCGAAGGTACATAAATTCGCATCAAGCTGAAAATTGGTAGAATTGTTAAAAATGTGATTATAAATAAAACTTAAAAGTTCCCCATCATTCCCGTGTATGGAAAAAATTAACTCGAGGTCAAAGGTCAAAAAAATGAGTTTTTTCGCGATTTTCAGCGAAACGGTAAGTCTTATCACAAAAATATATTAGACGAGATTGTAGGTCATCATATTATCTATCAAAAATGTATCAGTGCTTTATTTTCTACGAGCCACCCTTTCTGGGATATAACGATTCAAAAAGTTGTTCAAGTTGTTATGGGCATAATATGCACACGTTTCCACGCCACCTATGAAGTAGTGTACTGTTATACCCAACTTGGCCGTTATTTATATTTTGGGGGCGTAAGGCGTAATAACGACAACTGGATAAGTTAATATTATATTGATATTTTAAATAACTCATGAATATAACAATTTAATAGAATGATGTCGCTTTGGCGGATCAAGATGAAGTCCTCTTCTCAATTGTTTCTCTCTCTCGTGACGTCTTATTTGAAAGGTATTCAGAACGCGACGGCTGCCAGTAGGTTCGCGCCTCCAAGCAGTCCCGATCACTACAGGCAGCCGTTTAGCCAGAAGTTACGTTGTTTAATTGTATTGATTCCCCTATATTCCCAAGTCCCGATTTTGAAAATGTTAAAATAGATATGGTAGATGATGGTATGAAAGAAGATCAAATCTCTTTCGCTCCAATCCAGTCAAATTCTAATAATTTGTCTATTATCGTATCTAGTTCTTTTAATATGTGTTGCGTAGAAGTAGAGAATGTTGTAAAAGTTAGTCAGGATTGTAACCTAGTAGGCGAGTTAGGAAGCGAGATCGCTCCTTCTGCATCCTGCGACGACGGGTTACAGAACTTGCATATTAAGTAATCGTTCAGACATACCCGCGCGGTTAATCAAGCCGCGCGGTTCCCGTAACCCAACCGCCAGGAAATAGAATCGCGCTACTCCCGCGCGTTTCTATTACTATGGAGTCTTTACTTCACGTTCAGTTGCATTGCGGCTACCGCGCGGTTAGCACGTCCACAGCTCGTGAGTTCGCCATGGATCGTTTCGACACTGAACTATTTATTGATGAGGTGGAGAAGAGACCTGCAATATGGGACATTCCGTGTGATGATTACTCAAATAAAATTATCAAGAACCGAGCTTGGCAAGAGTTGGTGGAGATATTTGGAAATTGCGAAGACACGGTGGAAAAAAAGAATATTTTAAGTAAGTAGGTTTAATTCACCAAAAAATAATTGACAGAATTATGTTATAATTATTGTTATGAAGCGTATATTATACTCTCCGTATACTTTAGGTACTTAAATAAATATAAACAAACTTCGGCTGCTTTATGCAGACATTTCGAGCATTTTTCAAATGAAGGTCACAACGGTATTACCATATTTCGTTCGGTATGTTAGTTGCAGCTATATCTTTGTGTCTTGCCATGGAACACGCCCATCGTTCACAAAGTAATGAGCGAATTTATCTCTGATATTCAAAGATGACGGTGTCCCTCTTCCCGCATGCAAGGTATTGAGATTAGTCATGGGTGCATTATATAAAGTATCTTTAAATTTTAGACCATCTCTAGTCCGCACATAGTTATGTAGAACACAAGAAGCTTTTATTATATCTTCGGCAAAATCTATGTTTACATTTATAGGCCTATGAAAGATGCGCCATTTGTTCGCCAAAATACCAAAAGTGCACTCAATATTACGTCGGGCTCTCGATAACCTATAGTTAAAAATCCTTTTTTCATATGGTAAACATTTGCCTGAATATGGGCGCATTAAATTTTCTGCTAAGCCGAAGGCTTCATCTCCAACTATAACATAAGGCATTGGTGTTAGGTCTACATTAGATATTGGTTTAGGTGTTGGTATGTTTAATGATTTTTCTGTCAGGCGTTTATAAAAAACCGAATTTTTAAATATAGCAGAATCACTGCTTTTGCCATAAGCCCCAATATCAACATAAGTAAAGCAATAGTTGGCGTCGCAAAGTGCTAAGAGCACTATGGAAAAGAAATGTTTATAGTTATGATACAAAGAACCCGAATCAACAGGCTTTATAACTCGGATATGCTTGCCGTCTATAGCACCAATGCAATTTGGAAAATTTGCATATCTCTCAAAGTCTCGTGCTATTGTCTTCCAGATATCTTCAGTCGCTTCGGGCATGACTATGTTTACCAACTTATTCCACAATGATTTACATACTTCGCGGACAATTCCAGTAATCGTCGATTTTCCTAGGCGATAATTGTAGCTTAGTTCTCTAAATGAACAACCCGTACCAAGATATCTGAAACAAGAATATTATTAATAATGTTATTATTTTTAGGTACACAACTCCAAAAAAAATGGAAAAACATACGAGATTGCTACAATAAAGAATACAAAAAAGAAAAAACAACTCCTTCTGGTTCAGGTGCTCGTAAAGGAGCCCGATATATGTATTTTTCAAGATTATCTTTCCTGCAGAATAGTGTAAGTAATAAAGACACTACAACTAATATTGAAGAACAGAATGAAAGGCAAAGTGAGAAGACAAGTGAACTAAACGCCAATGCAACCGAAGCCACTGAAATACGTCCCCCTAAACGTAAGAAAACACAAGTGCCAGAAGAAAAAATAGCTGTTTTAATAGAAAAAAGTATCGAGTCACGAAAACATTTTCAGAATGAACTTCAAGAAGATAGTATTACCAAGCAAGATGACGACAAACTCTTTTGTTTGTCGTTATATAAAGAACTCAAAAAAGTACCAGAAAATAGGCGTTTAGCAACCAAAATTGAATTACTTCAAGTGATACAAAAAGGACAAAGCTTACCACCCCCTGTTCGCTACAATACTCAGCAGATCACACCTACGTATTGGCAAGGACAACAGTATACAAGCCCGCAAGGATATTTTACTACATCTGGATCATCTCCTCCTGTTCCGGCACCGTCACCATCGCAATTTAGTTCTGGCTCTCAGTCCTCTACAGTTATAGAAAATATTTATGCTGATTTTGAAGAACAATAAATAAATCTTACCTTAAAGTTATTACGAGTTTCTCTTCCGGTGACACGCTTGGCCTCAAATGCGTTTAAGTCTGCGGGTACGAAACGGGCGACGGCGGAGCGGCGGCGGGGCGGCGCGACGGCGATGTAATCAAATGCTAAAAACATTAAGCGCTGTGTACGAAACGGGCGACGGCGGAGCGGCGCGATCGAGCGATGCACGGGCGGCGGGCGGCGCGGAGCGACGAGAACAAACTAGTTTGGTTTCGCCGCTCGCGCGGGTACATAGTGTTGCATTTTTATCACAGTAATAATATGGAAATTATGGAAATTGACAATGAAGAGTTAATATCTTTTATTTTATCAAAACCGGCTATATGGGACAGTAAAAACGTACACCATAAAAACAAAAGAGTTATAATAAAGTGTTGGGAAGAAATAAAACGCCATTTCGGGAATGTTGAAGGTAAGTGTAATTTTCATGTTACAAATTGTTATTTACAAAATACTCTTTAAATTTTTCCCTTACATTTATTGCTAGATTTCCCGCGTGGTTGTTTCTGCGATGTCGGCGAGTTTCATTCACATTGATATTTGAGGTTATGTTTGAGTAATGATAATCGTTGGAGCCATCTTGATCAATTATAATATTATGCAATAAGCACGTTGTTTTAATTATTAGGCGAGCGTGTTTGCAATCAGTTTCTATGGCTTTATTTAAAATTCTCCACTTGGCACATAGTATACCGAATGCACATTCAACGCATTTTCTCGCTCTTGATAATCTTTTATTAAATATTTCATTCTGAGGATTCAGTACGCTTTGTGGATATGGTCGCATCAAATATTGTTTTAGAGGATACGCTTCGTCGCCTATTATTACCATAGGTAAAACTATTTCTGTTCCTGGCAATGTCCTTGGGAGAGGCATATTCATTCTATTATTTTCTAATGCTTTGTTAAGATTTGAATAATGAAATGTGCCACCATCACTCTGTCTTCCTCGCCCTCCAACTTCTACGACCAAAAATCTTTTGTCAGCATCAACCAACGCTTAAAGATGCATTGAAAAAAAATGCTTGTAGTTATAGTAGGATGAACCCGCATGTGGGGGATTTTTTATTCTACAATGTTTGCCATCAATGGCTCCTACACAATTAGGAAATTGCCATTTGTCAAAATATTTATCAGCAACGTTATTTAAAATATCTGTAGTAGGTACTGGCAGGTGTGTTTGTTGAAGATTTCCCCAAATCGCACTGCAAGTTGCATACACTATTTTTTGAACAGTTTTATTTCCAAGACGAAAGGAAAACGCTAAACCTCGAAAAGATACTCCCGTTGATAGAAATCTGTAAATAAAATAATTTATATTAAGTTTATATACTACTAGCTGTTTCTTATTCTACGTACAAATCTTTCCTCTTTATAATAATAACTAGCTGTTGCTCGCAGCTTCGTACGCGTCTCAGTAGGAAAATATAACATATATTATTTTCGAAAAAGTAGGTACCTACTCTGTGGTAAACAAACAAACAAATTCTTCAGCTTTATAATATTAGTATAGATAATATAGGGTTCATTAATTGGTAATAAATATGTTTTATTTTTTACAGTTGCGATTTTGAAGAAGCGATGGAAGAATTTAAAGGATCAGTATCGAAAAGAATTAAAAAAGCTTCCTACACCCAGATCAGGAGATCCAGGAGATAATATTCAGTCTACGTGGCAGTTTTTCCAACAAATGAATTTTTTGCGATTTGAAATTCTGCCTGATAATTCAGACACAAATTTAACAACGGTTGATAGTCAATTAACTTCAATGTCTTCACCGTGCACAGAAACAAATTCATCGGAGTCCGTAATTAGAGAATCAGATATTAACCTATGTTCGCCTAAAGATTCGGTGAATGCCCAGGAACTAGCGTCGGTAGGCGATGATGAAGTACGTACTACAAATACTCCATTGTCAATTAATACCGCTAGTTCTAGTTCTAGATCCCTAAAAAGAAAGACTGCAAATGATATTCGGATGGAAATGTTGGAATTAGAGAAAAAACGGTTATTGTTGTTAGAGAAAGATTTGCAACAAAATTCAAACGCAAATCAATCTGGCGAAAGTAAATCAGAAGATTATTATTACTTGATGAGTTTGTTACCACAAATGGAGTCATTTACTCCATTACAAAAATTTAATGTAAGGAATAGAATTAATCAAGTAATGATGGAAGAAATACATAATTCAATGTTTGGGGATCCATATAGAGGGAATTCTAGTTCTAGCTGGTCTCATGGGTATAGAACTCAAACACCCGAATAGTGAATTTTTGTACCTATCTTGATTATTCAATTAATAAACAAAAATATGTTAACAATCTATCTACTTTTATTTACCGACTTACCTTAGTGTTAAAAATAATTTTTGTTCAGGTGAGATTATACGATTTCCGAAAATGTTAGATTCCAGATTACTTCTAATTTTCTGTAAAACATAATCGAATGTCTCTATACTCATTCTTGTGTAATTGTAGAACTTTCTTGAATGACAACGTAGCTCGTAATAAAGTGTAGAAAATTCTCCCAAACTGCGTCTTCGCTGATTTATTGGATGAACACCATCTCTGGGTAATAAAAATTCTCTCATTAGGAGACTGGGCTCCAATAGTTCTCTTCGACGTGAATTCATGTTTATCACAACACTGCGTGAGCGCGACTGCGCGGAAGTTTGTTTCGTACACACGCAAGACACCGCTATCTCTTCGCCCCGCGCCGCACCGCCCCGCCCCGCCGCCGCTCCGCCGTCGCCCGTTTCGTACCCGCAGACTCAGAGCATGAAATATCTTGCCTGATCAGTTCAATTAGTTCATCAAAAGATTTTATTGACATTCTCAAATAGTCAAAAAATTTGTTATCATACATTCTTAATTTGGGATATAACGTTACGAACTGACCATGTACTAGTCGGTCACGTAATATTGGATGCACCCAATACCGCCTTTTTCTTTTCTTTTTTTTAAGGAGCAACCACAGTAAACACACTTCTTCGTCGACCTCCATTTTGAAACTGACGCTAACCCGCACGAAATCGCATACTAACCGCGCGTGTCTGAATAGCATCACAATTTTGCGGTTTGAAACCGCGCGATTCGTAAACGCACGATTCCCGCATGTCTGAACGCAGACTAAAGGTTCTGATATTTTTAATAATTTAGAGGTCACTAATCTACAGGAAGATAGTGCGAGCAGATGCGGAAGCGCTTTATTAGTTGAAAGTGTAATAGAAGATAAGGTGGGCAGCTCAGATGTTGGTAAGGTAGTAGCTTTGCCAGGAGATAGGTCTTCTGACATGTTGTTGGAGCCGCACGATGATGCATCGCCAGCTGTTGATGTAGGTTGGTCTAGAACCTTATCCAAGGTTCGGGAGAAGTGCAGTTTGCCGGAAGCAGAAAGGAAAGCTGAAAGGAAGGTCACGAATTATGTTAGAGTTCGTAGTAGGAGTCGGGTGAGGAATAAAATTTTGCCACGAGCTAGTAGTAGGTTTAAGGTTTCGAAGGTTGGTTTATATAGGTTTAAGGAGTCTAGGAGGACGCAGCACAAGCGGAGAGTCCGCAACGCAAGAAAGGCTGCAGGTCAGGTGTTCAATCCAGGTCGTTTGGAGAAGGTCTTTACCTCAGGGCGATTCACTGGCCGAACATACGAGTTAGCTACTAGGTCTTTTGATAAAGCTTTTCGTATTTCTTAGTGTTTTCTATTATCTTTTTTGTAGTTTATAATTGCGTCGTAATTCATTCGTTCATTTAATTTGTTGTTGTCATTGTAGGATTGACATCGAGTTGTCATTTGAGCAGATGTCAAATGCCTTCTATAGAGGGGGATGAGAGCAAAGAGTTTTGATGATTTTTGCCTTCTTGGTCAGAGGAAATAATGTGACCCGATTTACTGAGGCAACAAACAGCGATGCAGCAAAGAAAAGGATGAAGAACCTGCAGTTATACCTACACATCAAGTCCCAAGCCAAGGGAAAAAATCAAGCTGTAACTCTATCAAGAATAGCAATCGCCTTCCCTGAGGTGGTGGCTGTATTGCTTGAAAGCATTCCTGAGATTCCCGGCCCTGTCACAATCGATCAAATAAGATCAATAGTAGACCAGAGTGATTACCCTGCGATCTCCCGGCAATCATCACTGGCATGTTTTCTGCCAATTGCTCATAAAGGCTCAGAGCATATGCTGAATGTATTCCTCTTGCCGAACATGGTAATATCAGAGACGATCAACAGAGGGTCGGAGTCATGGAAACTGAAGAATGCAGACGACAAGCTGGAAGATACTAAAGTGTATCAAAAGAATGCGTTCAACTCCCCTCTATTTACAGAGAGGGAGAGAGCTTATTGGTGTGAGCAACTAGAGATCACCAAGAACGGACAATTTACATCAGTATGGTCAACAGCTGCAGACAAGGCCAAGGCTAAGCTTATATCCACTTATAAAGGGAGTTTTTAGTGGAGGCTGGCGTGATTGAGTGGATGGACTGAAGGTTTGCATAATTCACTCAATCAAACATTAGAATTAGTGGACTGCGTATTTAAAGTCTAAGATGTAGGTTATATTCCAATTATTTCTTTAGTCGGTTAATTATTAGTTAGTTTTATTCCTTACTCACAAATCTGTGATTTAGTATTTAGTATCAAGTGTGTTCAAATGTTAGCTTAGTGAGCACATGTTAATGTTGACACGTATACTCATCTATACTCTAATTCTTAGATTTAAGTTTGAATGATTTTATAAATGTACACATCATAACTTTAGGTAAGTTTCTTGACCGTTTTGTATTTTTGTATTTCTGTGTCCTGTGTTTCATCCTTCATTAATTCATTAAACTGATTTCAAACAATAGTGCATAATATCAAAGACTGTACAAACGCCAAAGAATCATAAATAATATACAATTCCTATCCCTTCTCATCACTATTTGAATAATCTAATAGAATTCAATGTTCAATTTAAATTTCTTCAAATCTCTCTTTGCTCTCGCATCGACGGCTGGTGCGGCTTCGACGTAATATTAGAATGATTATTATTGTAATTTCTCGAAAACGTTCAATATATAAAAGTATACATTCTGATTCTTTTCTATTCACGCCCCCGTATAAGTAGCAATCATTCGGGTTGTTACAGTTAGAGGGGGATGAGAGCAAAGAGTATTGATGATTTTTGCTCGATGACGCGTGTAAGGTGCACGATGTCTTTTAAGTCGATGTCATTATGAAAGAGTTTTTTTAATGATAAATAAACTTAATGAAGTTTTGAAAAAGTTGTCATGACAAGTGTCTAAGTGATGGTTGACACTCTATTACTAATAATTTATTATTGTCATGTTTACGTAGTTTAGATGTGTGCACTAACGATTTGAGTTCCAGAAAACGAAGCCCGTAGTATAGCTACTTGTCGCTAAAATATCCGTCGAAATTATGAACTTTGGTTCGTTTACTGAAACTCACCAACGGACTTATATAATCCGGTGAGGTGTTCGAGTCGAACACACTCAGGAGGCAGCTAAATGTTTATAGTTGTTTACGGTTATGTTTACGATTGAAGTATCCAGGGAACGTTAGACGTAGGTTTCATTTGATTGTTATATGGTGTAAAAACTATATTTATAATCTAATGTATATCTAGATGTTAGGCAGGTAAAAAGGGGGAGATAAATAATATGATTTATTTGCTTTGTCTCTTATATTTGTAACTTATGTTTAGTTGGATGAGTCGACCTTTCGGTGGGGAGGTTTTGTCGACTCTAGCTCACATCACGTGTCAACTTCAAGTACCTCTTCCAGGTACTCCTTTGGCAGAATGTGATGTTAGCTAGCAGACATGAGCTGCATCCATATTCGTCCTCCCCTGAAAGGCAGGCATACTCTCAGCTGTTTTACCTTTGTTACAGAACATGACGTCTGCCGAAGGGGCGTAGCTCCTGTAGTGATCGGGACTGCTTGGAGGCGCGAACCTACTGGCAGCCGTCGCGTTCTGAATACCTTTCAAATAAGACGTCACGAGAGAGAGAAACAATTGAGAAGGAGACTTCATCTTGATCCGCCGAAGCGACATCATTCTATTAAATTGTTATATTCATGAGTTATTTAAAATATCAATATAATATTAACTTATCCAGTTGTCGTTATTTACGCCCTTACGCCCCCAAAATATAAATAACGGCCAAGTTGGGTATAACACAGGAGCTACGCCCCTTCGGCAGACGTCGTGTTCTGTAACAAAGGTAAAACAGCTGAGAGTATGCCTGCCTTTCAGGGGAGGACGAATATGGATGCAGCTCATGTCTGCTAGCTAACATCACATTCTGCCAAAGGAGTACCTGGAAGAGGTACTTGAAGTTGACACGTGATGTGAGCTAGAGTCGACAAAACCTCCCCACCGAAAGGTCGACTCATCCAACTAAACATAAGTTACAAATATAAGAGACAAAGCAAATAAATCATATTATTTATCACCCCCTTTTTACCTGCCTAACATCTAGATATAGATTAGATTATAAATATAGTTTTTACACCATATAACAATCAAATGAAACCTACGTCTAACGTTCCCTGGATACTTCAATCGTAAACATAACCGTAAACAACTATAAACATTTAGCTGCCTCCTGAGTGTGTTCGACTCGAACACCTCACCGGATTATATAAGTCCGTTGGTGAGTTTCAGTAAACGAACCAAAGTTCATAATTTCGACGGATATTTTAGCGACAAGTAGCTATACTACGGGCTTCGTTTTCTGGAACTCAAATCGTTAGTGCACACATCTAAACTACGTAAACATGACAATAATAAATTATTAGTAATAGAGTGTCAACCATCACTTAGACACTTGTCATGACAACTTTTTCAAAACTTTTATATAACAAGTAAAATAGTTCTTCCCTCTCACTGTCAAAGAATATTAATATGACATAGCACGACATACTCTCACCCCCCCTTAAATAAGTCATTTGTCATAAGCGCAAATGATATCTTAACATAATACTATTCATATCAATCACCCTGACTGGTGCGACTTTTATTTACTTACTATACACCTATTTCCTACAAAAAACTTTCACCTACAATAAAATAATAAGAGGAGACATCAGCAGAAGAAGCAGAAGAAGAAGAAGAAGAAGAAGAAGAAATTCCAATTAAAAAAAAAACTCTACCCTAACCGGGGGAAAAACGGTTTCAGGCGGTTGAAGTGCACCACCAAAGATCTACTCCTACCATACAATAACCTAACCTTATAATTCACCTCAGAACAGCGTCTCAAAACACGATATGGACCTCGGAATAATCTAGCGAGTTTAAAACTACGGCCAGTGATCCGCCTTGGAGTATAGACCATGACCAAACGACCTGGAGTGAACACTTGAGCAGAAGCCTTTCTATCATACCGGACCTTCTGTTTGAGCTGCGATCTCCGAATATTCTCTTTAACTTTTATTAACAAAGCATTCGAGACTCTATTTCTGCTATTATAATCTGTTAATGAATTTATTTCGCTGTTATTTACTGACATGTCGACTGTCAACACCGGCTCCCGCGCGTATAACAACATAAAAGGAGAGACTCTTGTAGATGCCTGTTGACACGAATTATAAGCAAAGGTAACCATCGGCACGAAACTACACCAATCACGCTGATCCTCAGCTACATACGTCGACAGCATATTCACTAACGTACGATTGAACCTTTCTGTTAACCCATTGCTCGCCGGATGAAAAGCCGAAGTATGACATAATTTAGCTCCAAAGAATTCCACTGCAGTCTTTACGCGATTCGAAGTGAAGATCGAACCCCTATCAGAAATAATCTCCTTTACACCACCTAAACGGCAAAATACTTCCTCTATCAGAAAATCTACCACCTCCTTGCTCGTCACCCTTGGTAATGACCTAACTAAAGCAAACTTGGAAATATGTTCTATGGCAACAAGAACATATTTATTCCCCTTATCCGACCTTCGGAAAGGACCTAGCACGTCTATACCTATTTTATCCATAATGGAATTACTTATGACCGACTGTAGAGGAGCTACCTTCAAATCTTTTTTCCTCTCCTGGCATCTAATACAAGACTTGATATACCTAGCTATTTTCCTTTCCGCCTCCGGAATAAAATATCTCTCCCTAAACTTAGATAAAGTTCTGGATAAACCTAAGTGACCACCTGACCACGCGTCGTCATGCAACTCCGCCAAGACGTCTAATAACCTATCTTCGGGCAAGACCACTACCATTTTGTTAAAACCTGGTCTATTCACCTTTTTACATAATAAACCTTCCTCCAAAACAAAACTCCTACGTCTACCAGCGTTGTTTCTCAGCTCACTCAGCCAACCGGAACAAAAACTATCTCCAGCCTGACTTTCCTGCAGGTTACTCTCACTCAAGCGATAAATCTGTAACCCATCATCACACGCAACCGAAGCAGCATCCTCCTTCCCTAACTCTTATAGGGGGTTGCGACTCAGAAAATCTGCTACGACGTTTTCTTTACCCGAACAGTGCACTATATCGAAGCTATACTCCTGGATCCCCAATGACCATCTAGCCAATCTAGAGTTATTATCTCTACACTGTTGTAACCAAACTAAAGCCTTATGATCTGTAACTACCTGAAAAGACAGCCCCCATAAGTAATGCTTAAAATATTTTAACGCCCAAACTAACGCTAAACATTCCTTTTCCGTAGTGGAATACCTAGTTTCTGGATCACTTAAACGCCTGGAGGCAAAAGCCACAGGGAGAAGAGCTTCCTTACCCTGCATTAAACAAGCTCCAATCGCTTCGCCCGATGCATCCACGTACAACCTATTTACCATACCTGTATCTCCCGAATAGTAAGTTAATAAAGGTGGGGTTGATAATATTTTAATTATATTACTAAAGGCTAACTGATGAACACTTTCCCATACGAAATTGGCGTTCTTTTTTAACAGTTTAGTGAGAGGAGAGACTATTTCCGCGTGATTATTGACAAACTTTCTATAATAAGAAAATAACCCAAGTAAAGATTTAAGTTGCTTTACGTTTTTGGGAGGTTGCAACTTAGTTATATTTTCTATTTTCTGAGGGTCGGGACCATACCCCTCAGGAGAAAATCTATAACCTAACATGCTAATAATATCAAAACCAAATTTACATTTCGCAGGTTTTACAGTAAGATTTGCCTTTTTTAGCCTATCGAACACGTCATTAAGCGCGTACACAAATTTTTCAAACGTGGGCGCATATACAATTATATTGTCGACGTACCCGATCGCGTACTTGTACTTTATAAGGGCTAAGACCCTATCTATCACTCTTTGGAAAGCAGCTTGTGCTATGGCTATACCAAACGGTAAGCGATTAAATTCGAATAGACCAGACGGGGTGACAAAAGCTGTTTTGTGTTTGTCACGTTCCGAGAGTTCCAATTGAAAATAGCCAGAATTTAAATCCAATTCCGCAAAAAACTTTGAACCTGCGAAGTAATTAATTAAACATTCTATTCTAGGAAGAGGATAAGAATCTAATATTAACTTTTTATTCAACTTACGATAATCTATGCAAAACCGCCACGTTTCGTCATCTTTTTTCACTAGGACCACCGGGGCTGCATATGCACTACGCGATTCCCTAATGACACCATTTTCTAACATTTGGGCTACATGTGCATCTATGATTTCTAGTTGCTTAGGCGAAGCTCGATACGGGGGAAGATGAACGGGTACGTCATCAACCATATTGATCGCTATTGGATCCTGCGTATATCTGCCTAGAGCGGAGGAATCGAAGGCAAATCTATCCGTATACCTCATTAACATATTAAATAAAATAGTATTTTGAACCTGACTCAGGTTCGGAGCTAACAAGCATTGAATTTCTTTCTTAACATCTAACTTAACAATACTTTTTACAGAATTTACAATTATTTGTGTTTTATCTGAATTCACAAAAAACAACATATCTTGGCGGCTTAGTGGAGTGGTATCATTAGCCAGTGATATGGTCCCAGTTTCTTCACCCTCCGGGAAAACGAACGGGATACTGAGTTTTCTTTTTACAAACACAATCGCTTCATTGCAGAAGTCTATTACAACATTATTCTCACGTAGAAATTCAACACCTAATATTAAATCCGACCCTAGTTTGTCCATAACTAATAATCGAGCATGAAATACCATCGAGTCGATGACGAAGTTCGTCACCACCTCAAGCTTAACTGGAACCATCGAACCGGTCACGGTCTTTAATAATCTCTTGTGCGGCAATGTTTGAGTTAACAAACCGCACCTTTTGACCATCTGCGTTCCGATTACGGATACAGTTGCGCCAGTATCTACCAAAGCAAAGCATGCCTTCGTCCCTATGGACAACTTAACGTAAGGGTTGGGGATTGACCGACCGTTTACTCCCTCAGAGGAGTATGCGGGAACCGGCGGCAACAGCACTCGTGGCACGGAGCGTATCTCTGCACTCGTAGTTCGTAGGGGAGATTGCGTTCGAGACACTACATGTGTCTCTATGCTCGACGCGCGGTGGACTGGTGACTGCGTTCGCAACGCAGTGCGTGTGTCTACGCTGGGAGCGCGCATTGGAGTCCGTGTTCGGATCTCGCACTCGGTGTGTGTCTCAGCGTTGGTGGGATGTGAAGGAGACTGCATTCGGGACCCGGTGCGTATCTCCGCACATCTTATCTGGCTCCGGTCCCGCGTCGAAAATTCGGCGCGCCTCTCTGCTGACGCCCGTCGGGACGGTTGTAATTGCTTCTTTGTGGAGTACTAGGGAAAGATGCAGCATTATTATCACGAACATAACGCGGACGTAGGTTATAACGCTGAGTTGAAAATTCTTCATTTCCCACACTCTGCGATGTACTCGGAATATTGTCCCTTGGAGAATAAGATTGACCATAAGATACTGGGGAATGCGAACGGTAGGGTGTACGTTCACCTTGTCCGCCAGTCGCAGGTGAATATGAATGGTACGATGATGCACAGTCGCCTGAGCCATCTCTATATAATATCCCCGTGGGTTCTCTAATTGGTACATTGAATGAAACGTTTTCGCCTTTTCCTAGTATACTATCCATCTGCGCCAAAGTAGCTCTTAGAGAAGCTTTGTCGGCATAGGTTTGTACCGCCAATAATCTCTTTTCCCGCTGAACTATCCCCTGTAGGAAGGTCATCACGAAATCATTTTCGTCGTCTACTTTCGCTCTCAAGGCGAGGCCCGTTAATCTATAATAAAAATTTAACAAGCTTTCGTCGTTCGTCTGTCGGGCCGTGTAATATTCTGCCGCGACATTTCTCGTTGAGGGGAATTCCTTTTCGAGTAATGATATAATCTCATCAAAAGGTAATTCTGGCTTATAAATTATTTTATAGTACATTAGAGCTGGCCCTCTCAAATAGGCAGCAACAATGGCCGACAAATCTTTTTCATGCCATTTGTTTATGGCCGCGACGCATTTAAAGTCGCATGCAAAATCTTTGATGGATGCTCCATCCACCCCCGAGAAATACTCTACATTCGGCATCATTACACAATTGATAATAACGAGAAACAAAGAAAAAAGGAATCATATATCGCCTGTTTTCCAGTAAACTGCTTTTTCTGTGTGTGCGAGCGTGTCAGCACACAACTTCTTGCGCGGATTCTTCCGTGTGTGCGAACGTCTCAACACACAACTCTTGCAAAAAAAATAACGGATCGTTGCACCCTGCAACGCCTTTTGCTTCTTCTCCTGCGAAGACCTACTCTACACGGTTACTGTCCGTGACTGGCCCTAGCTAAGAAAAAAAATTTGGAATGTATCCGGAATCGATACGGTGCGTCCACCATGTGTTATACCTAACGTGACCAGACGTCCCGTTTTGAACGGGACTGTCCCTTTTTACAATCACGAGTCCCGGTGTCCCCGAAATGAACTGCGGGACGCAAAATTGTCCCGTTTTCAGAAACCGCGCGAAAATTTGAGTAGCGGACGGCCGGATACAGCTCGCCCGTCGCCGCGATGTGACGCCCGCACCAACCGGACGCGAGCTAGCGGTGTGCGAGAGCGAGACCGCGTCATCGTCAACATAACGATAGCGGAGAGTGTATCGCTCGTGTTTTGTTTACTTAGGTATTTACTATTGTGTGACAAACTTTTCATTCGCCCACTTTTCGCTATTTGTTTTGTTTTTATTTGATGCTCGTGTAGTAAATAATTTCTTTTGCTTTGGAATCACAAGTTAAAATGCCGAAACGCAAGTGTTCGTTCAATGTTAGCTTACAAGCAAAATATCCGTTTATCAAGCAAATAAATACAGATACTCCATCAGATGTCAGATGTGAAAAGTGTCGTACAGAATTTAGTGTTTCCCACAGTGGTGGCGGTGATATTGAACAGCATTTAAAGTCTGACAAACATAAAAATGCCGATCGTGCCGCCGCTTCGAGTTCTTCGATGTTAGATTTTTTCAAGAAATCGGACGCGCCAACTTTGAAGGATTTGGATATCGCCGCGGCAGAAGGCGTCTGGGCTTATCACACGATACAAGAAAACCACAGTTTTCGTTCTAATGATTGTGCATCGAAATTGATTCAATCATGTTTTGATCCCAAATTTACATGCGCGCGTACGAAATCAGAAGCTATTGTAGTAAATGTTTTGACGCCTACAGCGATGAAAGAATTAAAAGATGACCTTGATAAGTGCAGTTGTATTACAATACTAAACGACGCTTCAAACCACGGTAACAAGAAAATGTACCCTATTGTAGTGCGCTTTTTTCAACTTTACGTAGGTGTGCAAGTAAAAATTTTAGATTTCCAAGACCAACCTGGTGAAACTTCTGACATCATTGTCAATTATTTAAACCAAGTGTTGACAGATAATAATTTGACAGAAAAAGTCGTAGCATTTTGTGGGGACAATGCCAACGTCAATTTCGGAGGAGCAGCTAGGCGAGGGACTAACAATGTAATAACGAAATTACAATCATCTCTGAAAAAAGAATTAATAGGTATTGGATGTGGAGCCCATGTAATTCACAATGCAATAAAATCTGCTGCAGATGGGCTACCGGTAGATTACGAAAGCGTTATTGTGAAAATTTATTCATTTTTTTATATTTACACGGTTCGAGTTGAAGCTCTAAAGGAGTTTTGTGCCAAAACTGAAACGGAATATCAACAAATACTCGGCTATAGCAAAACCAGATGGCTTGCTCGTATGCCTGCTTTGGAGAGGGTTTTAAAAATGTATCAGCCGTTAAAAAGCTACTTTTTGAGTATTGAAAAATGTCCCCTGTTACTAAAAAACTTTTTTGAAGATTCCACATCCGAATTGTGGTTTTATTTTTTACACGCTCAGTCAGCAAGTTTTCATCAAGCTGTCTTGAAACTTGAAGGTCAGACTGTATCGGCAATTGAAGCTGCAAAAGAAATCAATCAATTAAAAGACAATTTAACTCAGAAACAGACCAATCAGTTTCTTCCATTTACTGTCCGTCAATTAATGTTAAAATTGAAAAATACTGGTACTGATATTGATGAAGAATTTGTGGAGAGGACGGCTACAGAATTTTATAAAACAAGCCGTGAATATCTGGACCAGTGGACTTACTTTCTTACCAAAGAAATGGAGATATTTTATTGGGCAGATTTAAAAAAGGTCCCCACATGGGCAGACATTCAAAAATCTCTGGATGTATTAATTGAAAAACAATATATTGATTGTAATAAGGATACTGAAGTTTTTGACGAATTTTCATTAATTTCTAATTACATTACATCGCAAAAAGTGACTGAATGGAATAATTTAAATGTTTTCACGGAAACCCGTTGGGTGGAACTATTCAAACACTTTCGCGCCAATAATCTTCAGCATGAAAACTTTTCGATTTTAATTGAATATATTTTATGTTTGCCTGCTACAAATGCTCCAGTAGAAAGAGTATTTTCGATTATGAACAAATTGTGGACATCTGAAAAAACCCAGTTACAAATTTCAGTTCTAAAGGCGATGTTGATAATTAAGGTGAATATAAAAAAAACGTGCCAAGAGTTTCATTCTTACTTGAAATCGTCTCCAGCTATATTAAAACAAATTTGTTCCGCTGATAAATATAAATATAATTAAACATTTTGGGTACCTATATTTTGTGATTCGTAACTTTTAACCAACTTTTTCTGAATAAATAACTTTAAAAAGTGTTTTTTTTTCATTGACAACCTATTATTTGACCGAAATAAACCGATGTCCCGTTTTGAGTCAAACAATAAATGGTCACGTTAATTATACATATGTTCAACAACGGAATAGAGAAAAATAAAACAAATTTGAGAGGAAAGTTCATTCGTGAATTGGGCATTTCTTTAGTAAAAGAGCACTTGAATACAGTAAAAGCTCCTTATTCGCGCTTCCTTCATTCGCGTTTTCACTATTGGCGGATTAAAAAAATGCGACCCAATTTCTATATTCGCGGCAAAAAATTTCTTTATTCGCGGATCTAATAAGTACATACATAATAATAAAAGAATTCCAATAGGTATCCAACACAATATCCTTTGTAAATGCCGTCAAATGGACTAATAAAAAAAGTAAAATAGATCTTATTACAACTTAGCCTAAAATATGTTGTTAAATGATATCGCCGAGGACTTTGACATAAGCCGCCTTCGCCGCGATCGGTGTTTTTGAGAATGTAAACAAACAGAATTCAATTCATTCAATGTCAACGAATCAACTGTACGATCGATAAAAAAATCCGAAGATAAAATAAGGTCGTCGTAGCTTCAACTTAACTGTCAGCGAAAATTGTTCGTGATCCAGCAATAGAAAAAATGGAAGTGGCGTTGTCATTATGGATCGAAGACCGCAACCAAAAAAGGGTGCCCCCCTTTAAAAACTGCCAAGCAAGAGAAAATTACAAAATTCTTCAAACCATTGCCTAAGCCTTAAGATTATTAATCAAAATGTTCAACTTCGATTAAATTGATTTTTTTATGTGTTTTTATTTTTATTTTCTCACCTAGGAACGTATCCCATATAATCCCATATAAATAACCATTCCGTATTCACGGTTTCTGTATTCGCGGCATATTTATGGAACATATACCCCGCGAATAAAGAGCTTTTACTGTACAAGAAGACAAACCCTGCGCACCAGAATATCTAGATATTTTGGGAATCTCTCTGAAAATGTATCAGAGCCTCCTGCAAAAAGGCCCAATACGATGCAGAGGTGTTCAGAATGTCCTAGAAAAGAGGATAGAAAAACCAAATACACATGTAAAAAATGTTACAAGGCAATATGTATGGAGCATGCTGTTTTTTTTTGTCAAGACTGCGGTAATTTTGATACCAATGATTTTAATTGAAATTAATGATTACTGTGTTTATTTCTAGTTAACTTAGTTAGTTAACTTAGTTACTTACTTAGTTAGTAAGTTAACTTAAACAATTGTGATAATCTACATGTGCCATTTTAAATTAATATATAAGAAAAACAAAGATGTATTATTAAGATTAAAAAATTTATGTTTCTGTTCTTTTATTTATGACACTAATAATAATAATAAAACACTTCTTTTTTTATTTAAACCTATTGATTACAATGTATAGGTATTATTCCATAAACAAAACACTCAAATAATTGAAACATACTAGTCTTATTACATCTTATATTTTTGGGTATGTCACACCCCACCTAGTATAGGACAGGCTTTTAGTCACCTGGTACACGGAAGGTTAAACCAAAAATAATGTTGATTTTCATGTGCCTTTATTTTTAATAAATAGTTTAGTAGTACTAGTAGTTTTAATGTTGATTTATAGTTTATTGAAAAAACTGATTTTATATTGGCTGTGGAACTAATTAAGATAAAATGTTTACGTTAAGTTATATCTTAAGTTTTATCTTAGCATAAGAGTATTTCACAGAAGGTAGTAATATAAGTATTGCAATTGATCTCAAAATTAGTAAACAAAATAACTACATTAATGTTTTCTAGTAATGTTGCATAACTGAGTTTATATTTTAGAAAAAAATTTAATGTTTGTTGTTTCTAAAATAAAAATGAATCTAAACATGTTTTTTTTACTCATTGATCCTAATAGAAATCACAGACGTGGTTTATTGTCACAGACGTGCCCTTTTTTTTCATTTGAGTTTTCTGAGTCATCTAATGGGTTTAAAGCTTGGCTATTAACATGAAAAGCCCCTGAACAGACCACCTTTTGAATGATATCAATTAAAATAGTATCGTTGAGAAAGCATACTATTACACGTTAAGTGAAAATGACCCAAATATTGCATTTAAATCAAAATTAAGGCAGTTGGAATATAATTAATAAGTAGTTACAGTAATTTGGCTTTATAGGTAAGCACTTGATTTGGAATGGCCCATACATTTATGTTTTATCGTAACAAGAAAAAAGGGCGATTGCTGTAACCCACAGGAATAGACCAAATGTTACCTCTAGTAGATTTTGGGTATTCGTCTTGATAGGAGATCAGACAATAAATCTGTGTTAAAAAAATGGCACTTGTAGGTTTAATAATTTTTTTTTCTGAAATCTTAAGTTTTTCGGCTCTGGTGAACATTTCCCATTTTGTGGGTTACAGCGTTTCAGCTTTTTTGCGTCGAATTATATATGCACCAACTGAACAGGCAGAAAAAACCAATAGAGACCTTTTCTATACCATTGACCTTAGCTTTACAAGATATACACAAAAATGTAATACCTAGTCATGGGTCATTTCAACGAACGACTAGGCATGCAACGAACTGGTGAGAAATCATTGGAAACTTTGGACTTAAAAGGAATTAAATTATACTCCACCTTTGTTACACTTAGAAAACAATCTCACTTAATAAATGAATAGCTTCTTCAAAAAAGACCCTTTGATATCACCAGATGGATCTGAATGAAAAAAACACCAAAGAAAAGTAACCCTTTAACAATTTACCAACCAACAACCAACAACCCATGGGGATGACAGTCCCTAACTAACATTGCTAATTTAACAAGGAAGCTAGGGCCATCTAGTTTTATGCACCCGAAACTTTGTCTTAACTTAGTTTAATCAAATGCCGATAGATGTCGCTACTAAGATGAAAAATTTATAATTTCTTAATATTTTAAAAGTTATAAAATAATTGTTTTTCTTTAATATTTTTAAACAGAAAACATATGCATATATGAAATTTTAATTGGTTTCATTGAAATTAATTCATATTTTGATAGGGCAACATAGCCTTGATGTAGTCGCCACACTTGTGAAACTAAAAACAAAATGTCACAATATTGGTCGTAACTGTCGCTTGCGTATGCGCTTGTTGTTTTCCCAGTTTTTCCGATCAATTTTGTGCCTATAATAAGTGTTTTCTTTGCTGTAGACGTTGAGTTGAGATCCATTCTCCTCCGTCCTAGTGTTGAGTGCACTTTGACTGCGATACGGACGCTATTTAGTTTATATTGTGTTGTTTTTGTTGGACTTTTGTGTTACCAAAATCGACACCATGCCTGGTTACCGTTGTGTTCTTGGATGTGAACAGACTAGTAAGCTCTATAGCTTTGAGTCAAAATGTATTTCGTTCGAGTCAAAAATGTATTTCGTTCCATAAAATGCCAGCCAATTTTGACTCACAGCAACTCTTAAAAATAATAGAGGTTTTAGTATAAAATTGCCCATTTTTTGTTACACACTAAACTTATAAAGCTATAACTTATGATTCAACAAATGCTTCAGTTGTTTATTATTATATCGAATCATGACCACTATGTTCAATAATGTATGAGATAGAATAATAATGAGAATGTTATTTTTATTTCTTTAATATTGAAAAGAGACTGCTTTTTTTGTAAGCGGAAATTACCACTTTCTTCGTTGTAACTTAGCTGAGACTAACTTTTTTTTCTAAATACTTGTGGCATTAGTTAGCCAAGTATTCATAATGTGTAGTTGTTGATAAAATAAGAAAATCTTTGTAAGTATACAAGTGGCAATTTCCTAAAAAATTTGTATACTATTCGGCAATTTCATACTTTTAACACCTAATATGTATATGACGATGAATAACCTAAAATATTCATCAAACTAATTATATATCCAGTTTCCATATTCAAGAAATCATTAGTTATACGTTAAACAAAAGTAACGCTTAATTAAAAAAAAATGTCTTAGTTCTACAATCACATCCCTTGAATATGGAAACTGTTAAACAGATTATGTTTAAACTAGGCTACATTACATTGTGTACCAACAGTATGTAAAATTTGTATTACATGTGTAATAAATTCGTAATAATAATTGTGTTTTTTATTTTAACAAAATCCTACTTTCTGCTTACCAATAATAATGAATTGTTTTGTTCTAGTTAACACTTAAATTGTAACATTGTTATTAATTTGTAATGAAATCAATAAATAATCATTACAAAATAACAATGTTACAATTTAGTGTTTACTAGAACAAAACAGTTAGTACCTACCTACATATTCAAAAGCAGCTATAGCTATATATAAAATTAGTTTCGGGTGCAAATATGTAGAGGCGCTGTTTCAAATCGGTTGGTAAAAAAATCCCGCAAGAGGTCTCTATTTCCGTAGTATTATTATACTTTATGCAACAACCAACAAACAACCAAAGGTACTTTGTGCAAACAACCAACAAAAGTACTTTGTGCAACCAACTGAAAGATGGCTCTCGCCAGTGTTGCCAGACTGTGTTGCCAGTATTACCGTAAAATGTACCCCTAAATTACCGTACAATTACCGTACTATACGATGGTTGTATGAAAAGTCGCTATAATGTATTAGATTTTTCCAAATTATTTTCTAATAAACAGAATAATAGTCGTTAACTACTTAAAAGGTTTTATTTCTTAACTTTTTAAGGCAGTAGGGTCAGTAGGCGTCATATTGCCGTATTTATGATATTGAACGTCAACTTTAGTAAATGAATGACTGACTTAACGAACTTCGTTCAGTTAATCATTCATTTTATTCGGACATTTTTCTCGGCCGCTTGTTCATTCATCTATCAAATAAGAAGGAAAGAGACAGCAAATAGCATATAATTAGAAGTGCGGTAGAGAGAAATTACGGTCCCACCCACCAACATATGAGACAGTTCTGAGGTTGGTTCAAGTTGGTTGAGAGATTAGGCGCCAATTTAAAATTACCGTACGTTTTGTTGAATTTCGGCACTTTTCTTAAAATTACCGTATGGTTTTCGTACCACGATAGATTACCGTACAAGCCTTGAAAATACCGTATAAATACGGTAATTACCGTACGTCTGGCATCGCTGGCTCTCGCTACGTACGATGTAGCCCTAGCCAGTGTCTAGTGTTGCCAGTACCCGCGTCGACTTTCGGACGATTCACTACCTGAAATGGGACGATTTTTGGACAAAAAGGACGGCTGGAGAAATATTAATTTGTTACGATTGAATGAGAAAAAAGTATACCTAAAAGGGCGTGAGTACTATTATATTTTTAGGGCAAACAAATAAAAAGATGTGCAATATTTTAATTTTGTTTCTTGCAGGTCTTTGGTTGGCTCAAACTTAACGACATCCTTGATTCCTGAACTTGTTGCCATTAAGGACACTAAGGTATTGGTGTTAAGGCGGGTTCTGCTTTCCGTCTTGATCCTTTTCAGTTTACTGAAAACTCTTTCCACGCTTGCATTTGCAAATGGTAAAACCAACATCATTCCAATAAATTTTCTGATGTTTGGGTATTTTACATTCCCGGCAATATCCTTTATTTGGAAAACGTTTTTCCAGTATTGTTCCGCCCGCCGGTAGATCCTTACTCATTTGCGCATCGGTCTCCATTAAGCAATACTCCCGCCATTCTTTAACTAATGTTTTGTAATCTAATTCATCTTTTAGGAATGGAAATCTTTCGATTGCTGGTGTCAATTCTGGGAAATTGAAACTTGTACTAGTGGCGGGGTCAACAATTGGTAGAATGTTATACAACAAACTGTCAGAGAAATCAAACCTAGTTATTATTTGATTGATTGCTTCAATGTAAAACTGCATACATTCAAGGCGTAATCGGTCTATGTCTGATTGTGCGGGAGGATTTGGTTGGTGTTGCATCTCATTCAATGTTTCCTGTGCTGATATTCCAATGTATATTTTATCTATTGGCACGTAGAGCTTTGGATTATTATATTAGATTTCAAATGCATTGGTTCCCTTATCGTGGGAGAGTTCAGTTTTTATAAATTTCTCTGTTTCTGGCTTTAGTTTATGTAACAGTGGAGTCTCTGGTTGAAACATAATATTAAAATCGTTCAATAGCTCTAGAACGTACGACATAAATTCGAGATAAACTTTGGTGAAATTATTTTTTAATGATGCGTAGATAGTGTCGTTAGTTTTGGATGGGTCTTCAAAGCATTCGAGTCTAAAGTAAGATTGCAAAGCTGGGTATTGTTCCAGGACCCTGTCTATACAAGCTTTTAATGACAGCCATCTTGTTGTAGCGGGTGATAAAATTTTATGGATTTCAGTTTGGAAGAAAGTTTGCATTTCCGCTAAATTTTTTTGCCTCGAATGACTCCGACTGAAATGGGAACCTACGTTCCGCAATAAATCCTCAATTGAGCTAGGCAATTTCAGACAAGCTTTTGATGCTGCGAGGTAAATCATGTGGCAGCTACATTTTATGCACACAATGTGAGGGAGAACTTCTCTTAATTTCGAAAATACCGAGTTATGTTGCCCTACCATGACATTTGTCGTATCTGCTGAAAACCTAACCATATTTGAAATAGGTATTTCCTTTTGCTTTAAGTTAGCTAAAAGCCCCTGAAATAGATCATCCGCTGTTCCAGATGGCATCTCGACCATATCGAAGAAGACACTATTAATTGTGTGTTCATTATCCATATATATTACTGTTATGGCACATTGCTTAATAGAACCTTGGTCTGTTGTTTCATCCATTATAACGGAAAAGAAATTTCCGGGCGTTTTTAGGTATTCCGCTGTATTTTTCATGAAATGGGATCCTAGGATTTGATTGACAACAGCAGTGGCCTTTGTTCTACCTATCGACATTTTTTGAGCAATCTTGAATCTCAGATATTTGCTATGAGAGGGACAAGCGTGTCACACAATAGAAATGGTAAGTAATTTGTTGCCAAAAGAGATGTTAATTTTATTTCAGCCCTTTTTGCCATTCTATCTTCTTCAGAAAATGGCAATGCTTCTCTAATCGGCACTGTCTGTCGAATAGCAGCCATGATGTTTTATGTTTTTCAGTCTCAGCATGCCTGTACAAGTGAGGTTTGTAATTAAGTAAAATGACGTGCCAGTATTTGCATTTAGCCACCTCAATGCCCTTTTTGTAGTCGGTTGTCAGCCAGGGCTTAAATTCCGTAATGGTTAACCATTTGTCGCTAAATGAATATATTTTAGTTTGAGATGGTTCCCCTGTGCTACTAGAACAAGACGCAGCACGTTCGTGGTTGCTAGTAAGGTTAGTTTCAGGATTGTTATCTGACGATTTATTTTCGTTCTTTTTTTTTGAAGATTTTGAAGCTTGATAAGATTTTTGTATATTCCCGGAAGATACATATTTTTTTGTTTTCTTTGAAGCTACTTTAGTTTCAGATGAATCGCAAGATGTATGAAAGGCTTCGTCATCTTCTATTCCTTCAAGGTGAACTCTACCTGGTAAGATGAATTTGTCCGTTCCCTGGGTACAAAAGCAAACATGCAATGCAACAAAAACCATCTCGGTTAGTAACCTTGACACCATAAATAAAAAATTTGACCACACTAAATCATATTTTTATATAGGTACCTAAGTTTGGTAATTTTTCTTTACTCTTAGCGAAACCTCTCTTTCTGACATGTCATAATGTCTGAGACACAGTGTATGTACTGAAAGAGCGAGCACAATAGTTTTAAATTCTGATTGCTGATTGGTCATGAGTCTTTTATTATTAAACTTATATATTAAAACCATCAAACAACTAAACAAGAAGTCTTATACAAACCTTTGACGATTCTTTTTCTTTGTTTTTTGAAGAAGTTGAAGCTAGAGCAGGTGTTTCTACTATACCGGAAAGTATATTCTTTTTTATTTTCTTTGAAGATCTTGTGATTTGTCTAAATCTAAAGTAGATTTAGACAAATCACAAGATATAACAGCTTCGTCATCTTCTTTATTTTCAAGGTCAATTCTACGTTTTTTATAGATGAATTTGTCCATTTCCTGTTCACAAAAGCAAACATGCAATGTAATAAAAACCATACATAACACTATGACACCACAAATGAAAGACTAGACCATACTAAATCATATTTTGATATACCTTTTGGTAATTTTTCTTTAACCTGGCAACTGGATTATTCGTTAACTATCGAAGTCTATGGTCTAGTTGTCATTTACGCACCGGCGTGTCATAATGGTGTCATACGTGCGGCTAGGTAGGCAGGTATTGCACATGCACATGATGATACCATTATTTATTTGCAAGTGAAAAAACTTCAACCGTAATACCCAAAAAAGAACGATTTTTTTAAGTTGCATCTCTCGGAGTCATCTATGATTTTTTTGGAACGTGACTCTGAAAGTTCCTCTGGAAGCTAGCAACCCGCCCCCAATTTTTTTTAAAATACATGCTCTTTGTCAATGAAGTTGAAGTTATTTTAGCGGCGCCATAGAAATAAGTAGATAGGTACTAGTACCGCGGCGCAAAGTCGCCAAACCACGCCAAACTAGGTAGGTAGGTATCAGATTTTAATAAAGGTATAAAATCAAGTAGGTACTTATTTCAAACAATTTACAATGTCAACACCTACATACGTTATTCTTAGCCTACATATTGATACAACATTTAATTTCAAACACAGGTTTGTAGAAAAGCTGGTTTCATCAGCTTGCATCGGTTTAGTTGGTTACCTATTTTATTAGATTATGACTAGACTAGGCACTTTTATTGTGATCTTGTTATGAATACACCCACCAACCCATCCATCTGTATTCCGTGCATCCATATGTTTATTTTTATTCAGCACACGCACTTCAGTTTTAGACATTTAAATCAAAATAATCAAACATCAAAACAAAAAGTGTAAACAAACTTTTGATCAAGTAGAAAAACGAATCGATACGTACATACAGCAACAGCAAGCAAGTTAGTCGCTACGTGTTTCAGTGACGGATTAACCCTTAATCAAATTAAGCAATTGCCTAGGGAATCACGTGCACAAAAAAAATCCGTCCTTAGGGCATTACGTCTCACTCTCACGTCACCAAAAATCACACCAAAAAAAGTTTCTAGGACTAATTTGAAAATTGAGGCGTTTTAAGTTGACATAGAGTCATAACCCCGCTCCCGCTTGCCCACTCGCTGCCCGCTAGTGCATTCGGCAATTCGAATGCACCGGAATTGCGATCAGCCAATCACAAACCACCCCTTCCCCGCGGGCCCCCCGCCTGGCGACAATTGTGCCGGCCAGCCGGCTTCTATGTAATACAATTAATTTGATAATTAACAAGTAAGTCAATAGTTTCATAGTTTCATTTTCAGTAAACTAAAAATCTACGGTGCTGTGTGACTCACACGCCGAAGCCGAAGCCGAAGCTGCGTAGGCGAGCATAGGTGCCTGCGATTTGTTACGCAAGGGCGACGGGGCTGCACTTCGCGCAGCGCCAGCGCCGGCCGGAGACGTGCATTTCCAATTTGCTTGCGAAGACTATGCTGATAACAGACACTTGGGATACCAAAACCGTAAATTTAAGGTCATTTTGACTAAATTTCAAATGCAAATATCTCCATAACTATGTACTTCCTCACTGTGGGAGTACTACCTAATGGTAGCCCTCCCCTCACCCCATTAAATTCGCGCATAAGTATACTAAACTTTTACCAGCTGTCTGTCTGCTTAACTGCTTAATACGTTTTTCGTTGTTAACAAGTTTTGTTGTTAACATGTTTCATTGTCACTTAAACCAATATTTAAGTAATAAGTAGTACGACGTAAATATGTATAATTTAATGTTTTTTTAAATCAATGAACTTTCCTTCGTACTTTACAAAAAATTGTTCTAATTTCAAAATTTATTTAGACTGGAAGTTTTAATTACACTAATGTGATTACCTACACAAAATTCTAAAACTTGATTATATTAGTACCTACCTACACATTTCCATAAAGCACGTAAATAAGCAGGCAAGCAAGCACACAACAAGAGCGCGCACTTACCGCTTCACACTGAAAACGTACTACTTTTTACTTTCTGCATAAATGTACAGTCGAGTTCATTAATATGTATACACTTTTGACTGTAAGTAACCTTTATTTACCTTGCAATAAGAATCAACATCTGTCAAAAGTGTATACATATTATTGAACTCGACTGTACACACGCCCCTGCACATCATACCATCAGACTACCACAAACTGTCAAATTTCCTCAATAGACTTGGAACCTTATGGTTAGGGCATATGGTTAAAAATGTATTTTGGAAATTTTACAGATTTGGATAGGTTGATGTGCAGGTGCGTCTGTACCTAAACGAAAAAGGGTTAATTAACCGACCAAAATATTAAAATAAGTACGAACACATTTTTAGGTGGAAAGCATCATACGTTCAAACCTAAAAACACGCTAATGTACTTTTAAAAAAGCATGCTTTTTAAATGCTTTGCTTTAAACGCCCACCTCTAGCTAGAACCGCTGCGCGTGCGCCGTGCGCGTGAGCGTGATCGCTATCTTTTTTTTCCTTAGTTATGATGGCTTCGTGCGGTTGAAACTTTATGCCAGAGTCAAAATATTTTTTTACAAGTTTTAACTAAATAAACAATACTTATTAATTTTGTTAATTAATGATGATGAATTATAATAGCAGAAATAAGTAGTGATAAATGATATTCTTCCCTTGAGTATCAGTAAAGATGTGGAGCTTTATTGAGAGACCTCACGCAAACTTCTTGATAGAATATGAAAAGTGACGTGATAAAAAAAAAAAAATATAGGTTTAATTTTTATTATTAACTAGCTGACCCGGCGGACTTCGTACTGCTTTGACAGTTTCAACAAAACAAACAAACCTTTCCCGCCAAGAAGTCAGTGAATGGGACTTCATTACTGAAATACTCGAGGGGTTGGGAGGTATATCATTTCTCACTTCTCATTTCTATTATCATTCATCATCATCCTTTATTACAGATAATACTAATGAAATTAAGAAACTAATGACATGGCAGCATGGTCTATGACCTTAGCCGGTTCCTCATGGAACGAACTACACTTTAAAAAAATCAGTGAGTCAGACTGTTTGATTGAAAACGTCAAACAAAATTAATCTTCAACAATCAAACTGCAAAAATCTGCCGGTGTGTTTGCCGTTGCCGTTGATGTTACTGAATTGAAGGAGGTTTTAATTTGCACCTATTTGGTATAAAATTTCGCATTATACCGACAAACAAAGAAGCATTATGGAGGTCACTGATGATAATCTGGCAACGCTCGCAAACTATTTACAACAAACTTTGAATCCCGACCCGAATGTGCGCAGGCCCGGTAAGAACATAAATTTTACATTGTTTCACCACATGCTCAATTTTCATAACAATAAGTGTTTTTGTGTAATTACACTCATTTATTCAAATAGAAAGCAGCATGCTCGCCGACCAGCAATTGCCTACCTTTAGTTGAATATAATTATAATACCTACTAATTCTGTGTTTTAAAATCTCTTGATAAGTACCAGTATTTATTGGGCTCTTATTTCAATTTTTATTATTAAATGACTATAATAATATTTAAATAAAATTAGTGTTTTTGTAGTAATAACTTGGTGATTTGAGTTTTATAACCTATTGATTATATATTTTTCGAGATATGTTGTATTATCTTTATGATTTAAAGTTTTGACGTCAATTAAAAGTGCCTATGAAGCTTATGTTGAATAAACTGATTTGACTTTGACTTTATCCCCTATAAACCCCCATAAAAAAGAAAGCTGGGTCAGAGTATCATCTTCTCCCAAGTAGTATAGTCAGAAGCATTAACATGTGTACACTTTTGACTAGTTTAGACTCTTAACACCTAATCTAGACTAGGTAACTTTGTCTTTAGGACAGTAACAACTGTAAATATTTATTTATTTAGCTCTTCATGGATTTTGGAAAGTACTAGCACATTGGCTTCAAGGTCATTATTTTTATTTTCAATTTTATCACTACTAATCCAAGTGTCAAGTTTCATTTACACTTGGCTGTACTTGGCACATGAGTCCATAGGTAAGTGTTTACAAATCCTTTTGTCAAATGAAATACTTTATTTTATTTTGTTACACAAACATTAATGGTAGTTTACCGGGTACACTACCTGATGGTGATAATATGGGGCATTTTTTTTATATTTATAGTTAAAAGTAGTTATAATTATTATTTTTATGCAAGTTTAGTTTTAAGTAGTATTTTTAATTATAGTTACTTGTTAATCATCAAAGAAAACTTTGTTGTTTAACCCAATTAAACCAACCAGGCGTTTATGTGTACCAGGGCACATCTATTAATACTTTTAGAGGTTTTATAACACCCGGTTGGATTAAGTGGGTTAATAAATACTATATAACGTTCATAAAGTTCTAGTAATATTCCTAAAACAAGACATAGTCCTGGTGTAGAAAAGGGGGCCCCAAAAAATAACACAATTTTTTTTCACAAAATGCCAAGAAACAGCTAGGTAATGAAAAAAGATTAATTTTTTTTATTTTGATTTTTTTGAATTTTTTGTATGGAGCTAGATTTCTGTTTTCTGTTGTCCAATAAAAAAAATTTTCTAGTAGACTAAAAGTCCTAGCTCCATACAAAACGTGATTGAAAAATCTCGAACCCCCTTTGCCCCTAACCAAAGACAAATATTATATTATGCACAGTATGCATAAAAGAAATACCGTTTCTTGAAGCGCCCATGGACAGAATACCATGTCACCACGTCTTCGATAGAAGATACAATATCCAACTTACTGCGGAACCAGTTGATAGCTCTGGCATCAATGAAGTTAGGATATACACAGACGGATCCAAAACCGCACACGGCACTGGAGCGGGTGTCTTCTCGAATGACTTAAATATAAAAATTTCAACAACTTTAGACAAGTTAAATACAATCTTTCAAGCAGAATGTATTGGTATCACCAAGGCGGCACAGGCGGTTGCAGCCAGAGCTGTCAGAGACCTAAATATAAAAATTGTCTCAGATAGTGCATCCGTACTTCAAGCTTTAAAAAACAACACCATAACCTCTGTCCTTGTACTGGAATGTCATAACACTCTCCAATCCATAGCAGAGGCAAACAAAGTAACTTTGCAATGGATTAAAGGACACAGCAACTCACAGGGTAATGACGCCGCTGACGAACTGGCCAAAAGAGGATCGATGGCAGCAGTTTATGGACCGGAACCACTGCTGCCCATACCTCAGGCCCAGATAAAAACGTGGCTGCGCAAATTAACCGAAGATGAACATCTAACAGAATGGAGGAACAGTGTAGGTAGCAGGCAAACCAAGAATGCAGTTCCGGTGGCATCAAAAAAGCTTGCCCGCAACCTCCTTAGATTAAACAGGGACAGGATCCGTAAAATCATCGGTATTATTACTGGTCATTGTCCCTTAAACAAGCACCTATTTACGATAGGTGTGACCGACAGCCCTCTATGCAGAGGATGCATGGAGGCGGAAGAAACGCCACAACACGTGCTCATGGAGTGCAGGAGTGTGGCAGACGAACAGGCACGGTTTCTCCAAACACCCAGAACGCTTGCGGAAGCCTGCAGCAGCCTGAAAAGGCTGCAAGCCTTCTGGGATAATCTGGGTTGGCTGGAGTAGGCAGAAGGTACAATACGTACAATGGCCAAATCGAATGGCTAAGTGCGGATACAGCCCAGTATAACTAACTAACTAACTAACTAATGCACAGTATGCAATCAATAATAAATTGAAAACATAATTTGTACGCAACAAAATTTGTGTAAATTATATTACCATATGAATTCCACTGTCAATAACGTATAACAATGGTTAAATCATTGTTAGTGACCGGTGGCCTGTCATTCGACAGTGGAGGGGATAATCATAATCAATAATATATTAGCAAAAATTACTGAGACGGAATAAATAACCTTTTATTGTCCTAATCATAATGGTCTGTAAAGTAAAGTAAAATAGCCTATAATAGTGTTCTACTGTTGGGCAAAGGCCTCCATCATTGAAATCATGTCATCGCTACAATTGATGGACATTGGCTTAATCACCACACTCGCCAAATGCGGGTTGGTGAACACGAACCTGGGCAAATATGTATTAAAAAATATGTATAAACTTGCTGCACTATGCATGCATATCCACTCGTATGAATTGTTTGCCTGGCCAAGTTCAATTCCTAGGTCAGGCAAAGTGTGCTTCAGATTTTTCAATTCATAGCTTGGATTTGTGATCACCAACCTGCATTTGGCGAGTATAGTGATAAGTCAATACTCATCATTTTTCTATGATAGAGCCCTTTGCCCAGCAGTGGGACAGTATATAGACTAATTACTAGCTGCCTACATTTTTAGTTTTAAAATTTATTATCGCCATACCAAATTGGTCTCAAGTATTCAGACGACCTATAGCCGAATGACTTGCCCTTTGCCGGCGTCGCTAACTCTGAGGTCCCGAGTTCGGTTTCGGTCGAGTCAATGTCGAAAACGAACTTTTCGATATTGTGTCGGGTCTGGGTGGTTGGGGTACTGTCGTTGTTTCTGATCTCCATAAAATGAGTGCCTTAGCTACTTACCTTGGAATCAGTACAATGTATGTGATGTCTAATATTGTTGTCTAATTATTTCTGTTACTGTTACTAATGTAACTATAATAGATATACTTCTTCTCTCTTCGTCTCTTTGGGTTGTTGTTAAAAAAAATAAAGTTTTAGAACTTCAAAATATTAATTACATATTATAATATTGTTTCATGCAGCAGAGAAGTTCCTTGAAGGGGTTGAGGTGAACCAGAACTATGCAATCCTCTTGCTCCACCTCATCGATAAAGATGGAGTGGACATGACCATCAGGGTTGCAGCTGCTATTGCCTTCAAAAACTATATCAAAAGGAATTGGGCTGTGGTAAGTTTATAGTTATGAGTATAACTAAAAATGAGCTCTAATTTTAGTATTTTCATTTAATTGCTTGTTGTTTGTATTATTACAATTATAATCTTTATTATAATCTCATAATTATAATCTGAGTGATTGAGATTTAATTACATGTTGGTTTATTACTCTCAAATTGAGTGTGTTATTTCAGCAAAAAATATCAATCAATTTAAAATATATAGGTTAATGGATTGATTGACATTGATTGTAACCAGTTTCTCAAGAAAAATAATAATAAAAAATAGTTTGAATCCGTTTGCACAAAATAAGGAGACTGTAGAAAGTAAGCTTTATACAAATGGATAGGATCAGAACGAATATCGGTCCAGCTCGAAACAGTTCGAGCGTAGCTGTTGCAAGATCCCGTATCTGTACGGGTTGTCTACGTGTTTGTTGCTACCTATTAAGTTTATAATCTGGGTCTCCTTATTTTGTGCCTTTAGTTAGTTCAACGTGTAATGTTTTGTTTGTTGATTGTAATATGATGTTACGTATACATCATTTAGGGCTGATTTTTCAATCGTCAGTTAGTTAGAAAATATGTCACAATGATTATTGATTTCGTTGGATTAAACTTATCTGAGGATTGAAAAATCAGGCCTTAGTTTGTTAATATTGCTTTTGTTTTGTTATACTTTTTAGATGATCTCGGCCTCTATAAATAATTTTAACTTCTGTTTTTGCTTTTATATGCTAAAAATAGTAATTGTCATAAATATTGTTTCCTGATTTTGCAGGATGAAGATGGAGGGGACAGAATTCATATTTCAGACCGAAGCACAATTAAAACTCTCATTGTCACCCTAATGCTAAAGTCGCCCGAAACAATTCAGAGACAGTTCAGTGATGCTGTGTCCATCATAGGCAAATGTGATTTCCCAGAGAAGTGGCCAAGCCTTATACCGGAGATGGTAGAGAAATTCGTTACTGGTACATCAAGTTTTTCTTAATAGTTAAATTTTTTTGAAGGACCATTTTAGGCTTCAAATATTAGCTCTTATGAATGTCACTATACTATCGTCTCGGTTCGTAAGTCTGCTGGGTGGGAGGCCTTTTACTGAGAGGAAATGTATACATTAGATCTTAATACGGTTGGTTGGAACTTCGTTTGAATAGCTTTAAAATGGACTTGGTGGACAGATATGGATACGAAGAAAATGATTTCAACGAGTATTTAAGATGTCGTTACGGTTTTTCAGACTACCAAATATTTCCATTTGACTACCAAATGGAAATATTTGGTAGTCTGGTTACTGGTACCTATGCATGGGATAGTGTAAGCCTCGTCTGCAACAGCTAGTTACTAAAATGCAATTGTTTTAGGTGATTTTCACGTCATCAATGGTATTCTCCGGACAGCGCATTCTCTGTTCAAGCGGTACAGATACGAATTCAAGTCGCAAAAGCTTTGGGAGGAAATCAAACATGTGCTGGAGAATTTTGCAAAGCCATTGACAGATTTGTTTGTGGTGAGTAAGCTTATTGTTATGTATTTTTTACTGTTTTCATGACACATATATACGACGTTGTATACGCGGACGGAACAATTTTAAATGTGTAAGAGAGAAAGAAAAAACAAGAACCATTTATTGACCTCACAACAAAGGTCTGACGTCTGCATTAGCATTCGTTAACAACCACCAATCCACACTGTACCTCGTTCTCCCTGTGGTATTTTCATCCAGAGAAGGCCCGAGCAGCTGTAGGGTCATAGATATGAGCTGGTGATGTAGTTTCTGTGTGGGCTTTTATTGAATAAATGAGTTGACTTTGACTTTGTTTTAGGCCACGATCGAGCTTACCTCGAAGCATGCTGACAACCAGCAAGCTCTCCGCGTGATCTACGGCTCGCTGGTACTCATCTGCAAGGTGTTCTACTCGCTCAACTACCAAGATCTGCCAGAGTTCTTCGAAGACAACATGCCGATATGGATGCCCAACCTACTCAATTTGCTCCAAGTGAAAGTGCCTTGTCTGGAGAATGATGTAAGTACAAAATAATTGTGAAATTGTTTATTTAGTATTGCACTCAAAATACATAGGTACATTTATGTAGTTTCTTTTAGTGAACACTTATATTGCAAGATTAACTTGGCGCTTAAAGGCCCACCAATATTTCATCATCATCAACATCATCATCATCAGCCTATACTAGTCCACAGCTGGACATAGACTTCTCCAAGTGCACGCCACCGAGCATTAGGCTAAGCGTATGCTGAGACGCAGGTGACGCAGCACAGCACAGTGCAGATTTTGCGGGGCAGGGCAGTTGGGGCAGACATAGGCCGCGGACGCATGCTGCGACGCAGGTAAGTGACATAGCACGGACACATGAGTTGTCAATGTCAATGTCAGAGTCTGATAATGTGAGTTGTTGCTACTTTACAGGCGTTCTACTAATGGATAATTTGTACTATCGAGAGAACTCTCTTTGTAATAATGACAGAACAATTAACAGAACTCTGTTAATTGTTCTGTCATTATTACAAAATTATAATAAAATGGTAAAAAAAACATGTGTCGACACGCACGCGTCGCGCAGAAATCTGTGCCGGCACTACAACAAGGCGCAGGGCAGGGCAGACACATGTCTGCGCCGCACGTGCCTACGCCGCAGCGTACGCAGCTCTCGGCACGACCATGCATTACAAAATCTGCGCTACTCTGCGCTGCGCTGTGCTGCGTCACCTGCGTCTCAGCATACGCTTAGCCTTATCCGCGGCTACTCTCTTCCAGCTCTTGCCAGCCACCTTGCTGAGATCGTCGCTCCACCTAGTTTGTTTTTTATGTAATGGCTTCGGTGGGCGAGTAGCAAAACACTGTCAGTATAATTGTAAGTGTTGGCTATAAACCTTCTTAGTTGAGGAGCTCGATAGCGCAGTGGTAAACGCACCCGGTCTGCGATTGCTAAGGTTATCGTAAGGGTGAACAAAATTTTATCTCGAGCTTCTCAAAGGCACGTTGAGCCGTTGGTGCCAGCTGCATAAGGGTGCGCCGACAAAAAAATGCCAAAAATGCAGTTACGGTTAAGTAGATATAATTGAAAATACTATCGTATTAAATGAACAAAATATATATTTAGTATCATAGGGAACGTGTTTACAATTTGTCAGAACCATAAATTCATAACACGCTATAGTTTTTTCTACAATATCATTTAAAGTTGGGCAAAAATCATGAAAACGAGTGGCGGCGTTTAGTAGATTTCTTATAGTTTATCTAAATTATTGTACCTCTGATTTTGTCTAAACAATCATCAATGGATAAACTACAAATTGCTAGACTACATTTTCGATTCATCAAGTGGTTATTTAAATAATTATTTTTTATTAAGCACCTTAAATTCCCCATACAAAATTAGTATGGCCGCGCGGCATCAAATAAATATGGACGACGACATTTCAAATAAAACATATGACACTTGTCACTTATGGACGGCGCACCCATAAGCAGTCGTTAACAACCACCCTGCGGATGCACTGGGCCCGCGTGGTGGTTTATGACCCGTTCTCCATATCTTTCTATAGGGCAGCTCGTGCCCCTGCAGTGGGGACATAAAATGAGCTACTGGTGATGATGATGATACTTCCTTAGGAATAAGATTTAATAACCGTTGTTTTTTGGTAAGGGGGATGACGACAAACCCGGCGTGCTGGAACAGCTGCGTACGGAGGTGTGCGAGTGCGCGTCGCTGTACGCGCTCAAGTACGAAGAGGAGTTCGCGCCGCACGCGGCCGCCTTCGTGGCCGGCGCGTGGGGCGTCTTGCTGGCCACTGACGCAAGGCCTAAGTATGACGCGGTGAGTGTTCGGGGGGTGCGGGGACGTACGGGGAGGAGTTCGCGCCGCATGTGAGACGTCTTGCTGGCCACTGACACCTGGCCCTGGCCGAAGTATGACGCGGTGAGTATGCGGGGTGGGGGGTGAGGGGTGCGAAGAGGTGGGGGTACATCCCCGTTACACACGACTTAAAAGTTTATACTGACACCTACCAACCGTTAGGTTATAAAGTTAAAGGTGTTAGACATCCTTGCGCAAGCACAAGGGACCATCTGCGTCAGGTCATAACGCCAGATCAGGACGCGCCGAAGCGCATCAAGAAGATCTAATGAAAAAGTCTATGTACCTACCTATATTTTAGACAGGTAAAAGTTTCCGTAATGACAAGAATTGGGTCTCTTATATTATAATTATTGTTGATAACATTAGGGACAGTTGTTCTACGTTGTCCGAAAGCCTTTTTCTGGGTGTTGTGTCATATATCTTAAACGAGGTCACCAGATATTATTTGGCAGCCGAGCGGGCGCGGGCGGCGCGCGACCGATACGCGCGACAAACGAACCTAACTTATTGGAGGTTAACTTTACCGCGAATTTGGTTCAACTACACAATTTATTTGAAGAAAGATTCTTTTGATATCAATTTTCTTAAATAACATTTTAAACCGAGTTTTATACTACGATTGTTGTTTGTAGCTATTCGGTAACAATTAATTACATAAAACGAACTACAGTGCTGTGGAACCAGCTCTCAGCGGCGGTATTCCCGGACCAATACGACTTAGGAATCTTCAAGAAACGAGCCTATTCTTTCCTTAAAGGCCGGCAACGCATCTGTGATTCCTCTGGTTTTGGTTTTGGACACCCGTCCATGGGCGGCGGTGATTGCTTTCCATCAGGTGACCCGCCTGCTCGTTTGCCTCCTTCTAATATAAAAAAAAAAAACAAATTATACTGAGAATTCTAGTATGAAAAACAATTTTCTTTTTATCTTGACCTCCAAATCTATGTATTTAATAAAATAAATACAAAGTTCATATTTCACAAAATCGTCCAACCTTCTGCAAAAAAGAAGGGTATGTAATTGAATCGCTTACAGTTTGCTATGTAGTTTACCTTTTCCCTTCCTTATACTTAACATTTCATAAGGCCAGCCGTGCACGCTATCCCTCATGCAATATTCTCCGAGCCGGCATCGGCAGCCCGCGCCCGCCGCGCCGCCTAGGGGTCGTAGCTACTGCCATAACGTTGAGCGCGTACAATGCGGAAACAACACTGCGTTGCCTATTGGCAACTCATACTATACTCAGCTCACTGTACATGGATAAACTAGATTGCTCTTTTAGGAGGCACTGCACACTGGGACAATGCGTACGTGACCTTCCTTAGGTAATTAATGATAACAGAAAAACCTGTTTGTTGAAAGGTTTTATTGTGACTACCACACTTAATGGGCTACACCTTTTAATTTTATTTAGATACTTCACTTGGTTTGTACAAGGAAGCATATAACAAAAAATAACTACCAAATCTTCATCACTGTCATAGTCTCCCATCTTTTGACGTAGTTGCTCTCACGCGAATAGGCAAAGAAGGAATGACCCGGGCTTTCGCTATCTGTAGCTATAGCGCGATAGGTCCGCGCAGCGCCGCTCAAATGCGGTCCGACCTTAACACCCATGTTAAAAAGTTTGTTGTTAAAGTTTCAAATTTATTTATTTATTACATAACTATTCATTTTAATTGCTTCTGTTTTAGTAGTCAGTCAACCAACCAACAAAAAACAGTCTGACAATAAAATGTTTGTTATGTCACAGAATAAATAAAAGTAATTAAAAGTATAAAGTGAAGAGGACATTAGATTCGCCCAAGAACATGAATTAGTAGAAGTCTAATTGTACTTGGGTTAATCGCTCCAACGTCAAAATGTACAGTATGTCATAGTCATAATGTTCTCGCGACCATAATGATCCTGTGGCACAAAAGTACACTGTCAAAATGTACAATCGACATAACGTGTAATGGTTAATTTCCCCCGGGAACTTGAATTTTTTTATAATTAAGTATACGTTTATTTGTAGTCCTTTTATTTAGCCGTTTTAATATGTAATATTTTATTTAATAAATAAATAAAAAAATTTGTTAACTTTTGAACATAATTAGATACGCTAAAGCTGTGGCATAAATTTTATCTTTAATTAAAAGAAAAAGATAAACTTTTTCATTTGTATATTTTTCTTTAGTTCTTAATTTTATTTGTTTGTCTTTGCGTTCAGCTGGTATCGAATGCGCTGACCTTCCTCGCGAAGGTGGCGGAGAAGAACAGCTACAAGAGCCTGTTCGAGGACCCGGCGACGCTCAGCAGCATCTGTGAGAAGGTCGTCATACCAAACATGGAGTTTAGAGGTAAAGTAAAAAAAAAGTTAAATAATATTTTTTATAAACTAGCGAAACCGCTTTGATATATTATTAGGAATTTTATTAGGAACACAAAAAACCTTTGTAAAAAATAGTTTTTTTTAAGCTTTTACATGCGTAAGTCATAATAAAATTAAAAGTTCCAGTACCAATGATCGACTGCAAAATAAATAAAAATTAAATTCAGAATTTGGTTAAAAACACTTTTGTAATAGTACAAATATAAAGGGGTATGAGTAATTTAAGGGTAATTTTTTTTATTGGCGATGTCGCTTCAAAAAAAATATTTCATGTTGAAGATCTTATCCCAATAAGCAAAAAATTATTAAACAGAGTAAGTTTATCATGGGTAGATTTTGAGAAAAAATATTTTATTCAGTATGTATGTTGCTCTTGTAACATAATCTGCCCCTTTGTCCTTTTCCCTAAAAAACTGAATGAAAATATACTAAAATTCCAATTCCACATTTCACACGTAAACAGGTTTACGGAAAGCAAACAAGAGTCGATATCTCAAAAACTGCCCTATACTGGGAAATATTTTTTTTATGTCCCGACAAGTTCTTTCAAATAAAATAAAAATTGAGGCGCGACAAGCTAAAAATTTTTTTCATACTTTTTCGTATTTTATATGAGCAATTTTTCACAAACGATGAGGTTTCCGACTTTGCGTTTTTTTTATGTTGAAGTATATTTTATGGCGGTAATGAATTAATTAAAAAAAAGTCCACCCCTCCATACAAAATTACTCAAACCCCTTTGTTACATGTGTGCTGCAGAAGCACAAAAGAGCGATAACTCAGTGACTGATTTTGCTTATACACAAAATACTAAAGTGTATAATTAACATTATACATATTCGTACTAATGTAACGTGTAATGTCGTTCACCCAGAGTAGGGTTGAACGACATACTACTACTTATTCCAATGTCTGCTCATCATCTAACAACAAATTTAGATTAAAATATTTTGGAAAAAGAGACGAGTGTTAAAAAAAATTCCACGAGCGGGATTCGAATCCGCACCCCATGAGATACCGGGTCTGGTGCAGTACCATCTATGCTATCGTGGCTCAATCCAACTCGCCGAAATTAATCATCACTTTCTACTCTCTTTTTTATTTTCATTTTATTTTTATTTTTATTTATTTATTTATTTATTTATTATCGGTTGTCTAGTAACCATATAACGAGTTTCATAACGAAGCTTCTCTTGGGCTAGATAATTGGTGTGAGTGTAGGAAAAATTTATTTATTTATTATTATTAGTGTGATTGCTTTGTCTCACAGAATCGGACATGGAATTATTCGAGGACAACCCAGAGGAGTACGCGCGTCGGGATATCGAAGGTTCCGACGTTGATACACGCCGCCGCGCCGCCTGCGATCTAGTGCGCACTCTGGCACAGCACTACGAAGACAAGATGATGCACATCTTCGGCCAATATGTGCAGGTACAAAGTCAAAGTCAAATCATTTATTTAATACTAGCGGCCTGCCCGGCTTCGCACGGGTGTACTTTTTTTTATATAACCTATGTTACTCAGCGCTAATGTAGCATTCTAATGGTGAAAAAATTTTTTAAATCGGTCTAGTAGTTTTTGAGTTTATTCATTGCAAACATACATACATACAAATCTTTCCTCTTTATAATATTAGTATAGATAAGCTTTTTATACGCAAAGTTGCTGGCAAACCGCCTCTGTGGTCTAGTGGTTAAGTCCACCGGTTTAGACCGAGAGTTCCCGGGTTCGATTCTCAGCGGGCGGTACATGTTTGTGTACTCGGTTTGGGCTTGTTTGTCCTCCTGGCTAGCTACCACCATCTTATCTAAACGTGTCTCAATAACATCAATTGTTGTGTGTTCCGGCAGCTAGAAATAAGTTAACCAATGCTTCACTATTTGAGGATTCCGGGTGAAGTGCGTCGATTAATACTGCCGACTCAGTGGCGGTAGCCAAAGCAACATTAAGAAAACGATAGCAAAGTTTGAAAATAATAAAATGCATGGAATTGACATAAGATTGACCACGTGATTTAGCGCGGCTTATGTCAATCCCATACATTTTATTCTTTTCAAACTTCGCTATCGTTTTCTTAATGTTACTTTGGCTAACCCTTCTGATGTTCTACGAGTCGTAGCAGTCCGGCGAACGCTACGCCCTTCCAGTCGTTTCTCAACTGGCGTAGCGTTCAGCCGCTGTAACTAAAAGCCACTATATTATTATATAGTGTAGAACTTCTGATATAATATAAAGTGTAAAATAAATAACTTCAGGTGAATTATCATATTATTTATTTACAACAACCTAATTCACACACATTGGATCTTGCATAGAGTATCACGGTAAACAGTGTTAAAAAACTAGCAGAGGGATATATATTCCCACCAAATTTTGAATTTTATGTCATTAAGATAAGATTGAAAACCAATGAAAATATTCAAACATGTTATGCCCATTAAAGGGTTAACACACTAGATAACCTAAATGAACATGTGCTTCAAACTTCGGCCTTTTTACATTGCTTGACAACAGGGGCCCGACCGCCTAACCGATCGCTTTAACTTCGTGTGTGGTTTATGACGTCATCTTGTCGTTTCGTGCCGCCTATGAAAGCAATATCGAAAGCTATAGCCTTTAGCCTTTGATATTGCTTTCATAGGCGGTGCGAGGTGGCAAGATGACGTCATAATGAAACAACTTTTACGGATCTACTCGCGTTTATTTTACACATTACTTATTTAATGTTTATCCTGACGTATCGAACTCTTTGCAGGGTCCGTGGTCACAGGGAGACTGTCCCTGTGACCACGGACCATTCGGTTCATTACAATTACCATACGGTTACATTTCAATGTGTAGTGTTCGCGTAAACTTTAGAAAACAAGATGACGTCATAAACTGTATGCGTAGTCAAAGCGATCGGTTAGGCGGTCGGGGGGCAGGTGAGATGAGCAAGTGCTTCCCGTAGTACCCGTAAGTTATATCCCCACAGCTAATGCTGCAAAAGTACAGTGTGGAGGGCGCGAACGCTTGGCGCGGCAAAGACGCCGCCATGTACCTGGTGACGTCGCTGGCGTCCCGCGGCTCCACGCAGGCGGCGGGCGTGACGCGCGCCTCCCCGCTCGTGGACCTGGCGCAGTTCGCCGCCGGCCACGTGCTGCCCGAGCTGCAGCGGCCTGATGGTGAGTGCATAGCTACCTGTTAATAGCTAAGTAGATTTATAGAAATGTATCCATATATTGTATAGGTGCTGTTGGTGTTTTGAACAAAAAAAAATAAAAATAAAATAGTTGATTTGATGCAGTATAGGTAAGAACCTGGCGGTGTCAGGAGACAAGCTGCAGCGGCCCGATGGTGAGTGCATAGCTACATACCTGTTAATAGCTAAGTAGATTTATAGAAATGTATCCATATATTGTATAGGTGCTGTTGGTGTTTTGAACAAAAAAAAAAAAATAGTGTAGACCCTTTGATGCAGTATAGGTAAGAACCTGGTGGTGTCAGGAGACAAGCTGCAGCGGCCTGATGGTGAGTGCCCTGTGTAGACCTAGGATGTAGTATAGGAGTGAATAGACAGCTTGATAGCGAAATGTGCCTGGTGACAGCCGGACAGTGAGCGCCCTGGAGACAGCGTGTGATGCAACATAGGTTTGGACTTGGTGATGACATTGGCTTCACACGAGACTTTAGCTGCAGCAGCCGGATGATTATAATCGGGGACTCAATTATGTACCTGGTGACGTCATTAGTCTCTAGCGCTGCCAAAGCTGCAGCAGGCGGACAGTTAGTGCCCTGGAGAAAGCGTGTGATGCAACGTACGAACCGTAACTATGTACCTAGTGATTTGGTGCCGGCTCAAGTCTCTTACGAGACTTAAGCAGCTGTAGTGCGACTGTTTTATAGGCAATGTTTCATGTAACATAGAAACAGGGCATACCCTACACCCATACATACCCCAGGGCGTACCTGGTAACCTGGTGACCTCACTGCACTTTAAGTGGTATAGTCACTGTTTGATAGATGCAACGACAGAACGCGGCAGGTACCTAGCGACTGTGGCAAGGACCTAGTGACGTTACCGGTGTCCCATTAGACATGAGTAGTAGTCGGCAAGTGCCTCGTAGCCACTGAAGCTCGTGGACCTGGCAATTCGCCGCCGGCCCGAGCTGCAGCGACACGATGGTGAGTACCTGGTATAGACCTTTTGATGCAGTATAGGAGTAGATAGACACAGCTTGATAGCGACATGTACCAGATGATGCCACTGGTCTCCCAGGAGACATGAGCGGTTGGACGGTCAGTGCTTCGTAGCCACTGACGCGCGCCTCCCCGCTCGTGGACCTGACTTGGGTCAATGCAGAAAATCGAACTTTTTTTTTTTCTCGAGTCTGGGTGGCTGTGATACCGTCGTTCTTTCTGATTTCCATAACACAAGTTGCTTGGAACATCCCTACAGACGACCTTGACTCTCATCTAAAGGATTGGTCACTTGTTGCTTGTTGATAGAACACGATGGAAAGAGGGTAGGGTGGCCTTTGCCCTACAGTGGGCCACTACCGCCTTATAATAATAATAAATGTTAGACAACATCACATACATTGCTTTGAATCTAGACAGTGGCTTAAGCACTTTTGTTCAAGGTTTGATGTAGAACATTACAAAACCTTTTTTGAAATAAGAAATGTTTTCATACAACCAGTAGTTCAGTTTAATAATCACAGATGGCGCTGTGCTGTATGTGTGACACTGAAGCGCGCTATCGAGATTTCTTTACAATTATACAGGAATTAGTTTAGTTAACATTTGAAAAAATCTAAAGAAACCATTTGACATATTTCAAACATTGTTTATTTACAAGGAAGCTAATTAATTGGAATTTATTTTTTAAAAATAATATCATCTAAATTACCACCGTTTCGACTTTTGCACTCTTCTTAGCGAGTACCGAAATTTTTGAATACTGGTCGGCAAAGAGACCGCGAGGTCGCCGACATTTCTTCGCTGATTTTTTATTTTTCTTGACGTAGTGTATTTGGTTTATGGATGTAGATACGACTCTTTAAATAACCCCATAAAAAGAAATCTGCTGGCAATAGATCTGGACTCCTGGGTGGCCATGGGATGTCGCCTCGTCTAGAAATCAGCTTTTCCGAAAACATTTCTTTGACCACCGGCAGAGACTCGTTGGATGTGTGACAAGTGGCTCCATCTTGCTAAAACCATGTGTTACGATTGTTGCCAGCAAATTCAAGTAACATCGGTGCCAAGAACTCCCGTAACATTTTCAGATACTCAGCAGAATTATTGGGCATGGCAGCTTTTGTGTGACATCAACAATTTTTGTTTTTGAACGCAGTATAGTGTTCATGACGTGATCCGTAAGTTTCACGCCAACTTGGCGGCGCCTACTGCGCTCCATGGCTCGTTGACAAACCTTGAGTGCGGACCTCTGACGAGCTGTCCTAATATTTATTATTGATGTTTCACAGTAAACGAGCTGCCGGTGCTGAAGGCGGACGCCATAAAGTACCTGATGACTTTCCGCTCGCTGCTGCCGAAGGATCTGCTCCTCAACGCTTTCCCACTGCTTGTAAGTTCGTTTAAAATCTTAACATATTAGTTTTGCTTCGATTCTGTACCACCACTGGCCTTATGCTGAATTTGTGTACAGACGCTTGCACGTCAACGTATCCAAAACTGTCGGGGCTACTCTTATCCAGCTCTTGCCAGCCACCTTGCGAAGATCGTCGCTCCACCTAGTCTCACGTGGATTCCATTCAAGAACTCGTTTACCTCATCGGTTATCGGTTCTGCGGCTAATATGGCCGGCTCACTGCCACTTCAACTTGCTTATCCTGTAGGCTTTGCCGCCAACTTTGGTTCTCTGTCGGATCACCTCATTCCGGATCCGATCCCTTAGAGAAACTCCGAGCACAGCCCTTTCCAAGATCGCTGAGCGACTTTAAATTTGAGGGCCAGCCCTACCGTGAGTGTCCACGTTTCGGCTCTGTATGTCATGACGAACGCTATATATACATATATATACGCTATTCTTGGCGGGAAAGTGAAGAGTCGTGTCTGCGGTTTTGTTTTATTTTATAAAATTTGTGTTATGTCGAATATTAATGTGAAATAATAGTGGATTATGAACCGTTAAGTGTTCGTAAGTGTGCATGAGTGTTGGCAAATGAATCAAAACAGTGCAACTTCACTTTTTAAATTCTCTCAAGAAGTCTGCCCGAGGACTTTGTAAAGCCCCACATCTTTACTGAGATATTCGAGGGGTTGGGGGGTATATCATTTCTCACTTCTCATTTCTATTATCATTCATCATCATTATGTACTGGAAGGAATTGTATATTTATGTATTACTTGTAAGAAAAATTACTTTGACACTGGCTAAATGTGCTAACCGCACGAAGCCATCAACTAAAAGAAAAAAAAAACGCTACGCTCTATTAGGTAGTTGATTGGTTAGTCAATAGAGAAACTTTTTAGCAACTGTCAAGAAAATATTTTTCTAATAGAAATTGTATGGGAATGGTGAACTATGACGTCACTATTTTGTTCCGTCAATGCAGTGTTTATTAATAACCTTTTAGCTTACAGAAATTTATGCTAAGGTCAAATAAAAATAGGTCAATGTTTTAAAGAACTGTTACGTGATTTTGTAATGTAAGTTCTGACAATACATTGTGTCAAGCAAGTAAAGCTTTTACGATAATTTTATTTTAGTATATATTTATTTATTTTACCGAAAAGCGTAGTGTGGGCACGCCTCCAACAAGGTGGACCGACGATCTGGTGAAGGTCGCGGGAAGCCGCTCAATGCGAGCTGCACAAAACCGGTCGTTGCGAAGATCCTTGGGGGAGGTCTTTGTCCAGCAGTGGAAGCTTTTGGCTAAGATGATGATGATGATGATGATATATTTTTTCTGTTCTCCGTGCTTAGATCCAACACGTATCCGCCCGCGGTGTGGTATGCACGTACGCAGCGTGCGCCATAGAGAAACTGCTCGTTGGCGGCATAGTAACCGCTGCACCTTTGCAACCGCACGCGGCCGCTCTACTGAACGCATTACTGGCGGCACTCGACGCGCAGGACCCGGCCAAGCACAACGAGTACGTCATGAAGGGTGAGCGAGACGGCACTATCAGCAGTCTAGGTGGGACCTTGCCAAGCACAACGAGTGCGTCATGAAGGATGAGCGAGACGGCACTATCAGCAGTCTAGGTGGGACCTTGCCAAGCACAACGAGTACGTCATGAAGGGTGAGCGAGACGGCACTATCAGCAGTCTAGGTGGGACCTTGCCAAGCACAACGAGTGCGTCATGAAGGGTGAGCGAGACGGCACTATCAGCAGTCTAGGTGGGACCTTGCCAAGCACAACGAGTACGTCACGAAGGGTGAGCGAGACGGCACTATCAGCAGTCTAGGTGGGACCTCGCCAAGCACAACGAGTGCGTCATGAAGGGTGAGCGAGATGGCACTATCAGCAGTCTAGGTGGGACCTCGCCAAGCACAACGAGTACGTCATGAAGGGTGAGCGAGACGGCACTATCAGCAGTCTAGGTGGGACCTCGCCAAGCACAACGAGTGCGTCATGAAGGGTGAGCGAGACGGCACTATCAGCAGTCTAGGTGGGACCTCGCCAAGCACAACGAGTACGTCATGAAGGGTGAGCGAGACGGCACTATCAGCAGTCTAGGTGGGACCTCGCCAAGCACAACGAGTACGTCATGAAGGGTGAGCGAGACGGCACTATCAGCAGTCTAGGTGAGACATCGCCAAGCACAACGAGTGTGTCATGAAGGGTGAGCAAGACGGCAATAGCAGCATTTCAAATTCGTCATAGAAAAAAATATAACATCACTCATAGTTTTGTAATAGTATATAACGCCTTGTCACATGTATTAGGGTGACATTCCATTGAAGCGGAGCTAAGCGGAGCGGAGCTAAGCTGTGTGGAAATCAACCAATAGGGTTCTTCAATTTAACGGCTCTTCTTAAATAAAGGGACACTATTGGTTGATTTCCACACAACTCGGCTCAGCTCAGCTCAGTTCAACTTTAATAGAGTGTTCACACATTAAAACTCATTTTATTAAAGACATCATCATCATCTCAGCCAAAAGACGTCTACTACTGAACAAAGGCCTTCCCAAGGATTTCCACAACGACCGACTTTGTGCTGCTCGCATCCAGCGGCAAAGAAAGACAAACAATGAGAATTATCTAACCTGTGTACGTTTAGTTACGTGTTGTGTAACGTAAATGAACTGAAGTTAACTTGCATGGGTAGTGATTTTTTTACACTTATGTTTGAGTGGTGTTACTGAACTGAACTACTACTAATCTATGTACTAGTATTGTTTTTTTTTTGAGAGAGATTGCTGAATGCCTCAAACGGCATTTTCAGCGTCACCGGGCTTTTTTGGGGGCGGCGAGGTATGTAAAGGGTACCTCAAGCCGTGTTGAAACGAATCACTTTCAGAGGTTTTCTAGAGGGAACGGCATCGCACACTTAAAAGTGCGCGTCCCCGTGCCCTACTAGATTCTCCGAAGGGTTCGGATCGGATCGGCTAGTCTTATGTAGCTTGCATTAGTGTTTTTTTTGAGAATAAACTGTTTATAGTAAAACTTGGTTGCAGCGATCCTGCGCACGCTATCCTGCCTGCAGGAGGGCGCGCTCCCGTTCCTGGGCGGAGCCCTGCCGAAGCTCGCACACATGCTGGCCGTGGTGGCAAAGAACCCTAGCAAACCGCACTTCAACCACTACCTATTCGAGACACTCTCGCTGGCCGTGTCGTGAGTATACTTCACTTTTATTACCACTAGAGATTTGTCTGGCGTTAGTTAATGTTTATAATAAATGTTTCCCACACTCACACCAATTATCTAGCCCCAAGAAAAGCTTCCTTAGGAAACTCGAGAAATGGTTAACTAGACAACGGATAAACATACTTAATATACTTAAATACATACTTATTATATATAGGAAACACCCAGACCCGAAACAATTTAGAAAAACGGGTATTTCTAAATTGATCCGACCGGGGATCGAACCCGGGACCTCAGAGATGGCGACATCATGAAATCATGAAAACCGGTGTGCAAGCTACTCGACCGAGGAGGTCGTCGTAGTTAGATAAATCATGTGACGATTTTTTTGAGAGTGTTTGCTTATTGCCTCAGACGGCGTTTTCAGCTTCACCGGGATTTTTTGGGGGCGGCGAGAAACTTAAAGGGTTCCTTGAGGCGTGTGTAACGAAGCACCGTCGGAGGTTTTCTAGGGGGAACGGCATCACGCACTAGTGCGTGTCCCCGTGCCCTACTAGATTCTCCGAGGGGTTCGGCTTATTACCGAAAAAGCAACCAGTTGTTAAGGGCGCGCCAACCAAAAAATACCAAAAATGCTTTCACACTTAAGTTGATATAATTGAAAACACTATCGTATTAAATAAACAAAATATATATTTAGTATCAAAGGGAACGTGTTTACAATTAGTCCGATTCATAAATTCATAACACACTAAAGTTTTTTCTACAATATCATTTAAAGTTCGGCAAAAATCATGAAAACGAGTGGCGGCGTTTAGTTGATATCTTATAGTTTATCTAAATTATTGTACCTCTGATTTTGTCTAAACAATCACCAATGTCTAAACTACGAATCGTCCGTCTCACATTTTCGATATATCGAGCGGATTTTTAAAATTCCCTATACAAAATTAGTATGGCCGCGCGGCATCAAATAAATATGGATGAAGACATTTCAAATAAAACTAGTGGTCGCCCAGAGGTCGAAATTCGACCGTAATTTTATTAAGACTGCACGGATTGTATCCTAAGCAATGAAAAATTAAAAAAGATAGAATGTGAGTTTAGATTGGCATTGACAGATTAAAGGCCGCTCCTCTTCCATTTTTAAAATTTTTGAAAAGAGTTTAAATACGTGTGTGTCAAATCCATGGTAGTGTGTGTAATGTTTGTTTTATTGATTTAATATATTTTTATGCATAATTTAAAAAAAAATATTAAAATTCGGATAACCTTCTCTATATAAACTATAAGTGTGCGAAATTTCATACTCCTCCGTCCGTGCAATTTTCGTAAAAAAGGGGTACAAAGTTTTTGCTTCACGTATTAATATATGGATATATGACACTTGTCACTTACGGACGGCGCACCCTTAATTGTACAATAGGGTATTTGACTACAATGAAAATATTGATCAAACTGTTGTTAACATAATAGTAAACATGTTTTTAAACTAATTTAGCCAGCACAAAATTTTAAAATAAGTATGATTTTTATAAAAAATCATTAATAACATGATAATTTTTTTATGATTGACCACGTGATCAAAAACGCACGGGATGACGCTGAATCTGGAGTGACGTCACCAGCTTGTTTACAGTAAATGTCAATCAAAGTTTTGTACGTTTAATTTGACAGCTAAAAGTTTGCTTACAAGCAGGTGACGTCACGACATCACGTGACCTGCATTCAGCGTTTTGGCGGCTATTTTATTAATTTGAATTTTAATGGCGATTTTTATAAAAAATAAAGAAATTCATAACGAATTAATCAAATTGTAAATAAATTATGCTATTTTTTTTTTTTTTTTTTAATTTATTTGAGTCAACTAACAATATCACAATAAAATAATATGTTGTTCTTATAATCTAAAAAGTTATTAAACCCATTGCGATACCAACATCGTTAACCACAGATTACAAAACAGTAATAATCAAATTGCTAGAAAAGGTTGAGGTGAATGAACACGTATCAATTTTTTAGGTATATTAGTTACAAAACAGCAAGCACTAGCAGCAAACGTTACAGAACTTATATTTAATCATTTACAATGTACAGACGCCTGCACATCAACCCATCCAAAACTGCCAAACTTCCCCAATACACTTTCAACCATATGATTTAGTCATAAAGTTCAAAGTCCATCGAGAAAATTCGACAGCCCGTGGTAGGCCGATGTGCACACGGCGGCAGATCAACCCACCCAAAACTGTCAAATTCCCCCAATCAATCCTATATCCATATCCATTGAAGAAACTTGACAGACCGGGGTAGGTTGATCTGCCGCCGACTGTGCAGGCGTACCTACAGTTGCGGGCATACACACCTCCACGCAAATCATGTTGCGAACAAAGTAAAATCCACATAATAACTATGTTGCACTTAGTGTGTTCCAAAAAATAAAGAAATAAATGTATTTTCTTTCTTTCCTTCTTTATTTTTAATTTTTATTTTTACACACACACGCACGCACGCACGCACGCACGCACGCACGCACGCACGCACGCACGCACGCACGCACGCACGCACGCACGCACGCACGCACGCACGCACGCACGCACGCACGCACGCACGCACGCACGCACGCACGCACGCACGCACGCACACACACACACACACACACACACACACACACACACACACACACACACACACCCTCATACACACATACGCAACAAAACCCGCGCAAAACTATGCATACCCGCAATTACAGTTATAGCATCTTTAATGTTTATAAATGAAATGACGCGATATGTCTGAAGGTGCGGGTTCAAATCCCGCCCGTGGAAAATTCATTCAAATCTTTTTCAAAAAAAATACAGTTAAAGTTATGCATTACCCTCCATTAGAGTGTCTATTGTCGACCTTTTGAAGGCCATTGGTTTTAAGGCAAAGATATCAATTTTATGGTAAGTATTGTTATACGATTGTACCATTCTATATAAAGGGGAACGCATGCCTGCATTAGTACGACATTTTTTAGTAGCAAATAATTGGTGAATTCTTGTATTACGTCGATGAGCATTAACTGGTACTCTGTAACTAAGTTGACGAGTTATATCAATGCAATCATATCTGCTATTACAAAGGTCATACAACAGCATTACATCAAGTTGCTGACGTCTGTCTTTCAAATATAATAAACTGTATCTCTGAAGAAGTTGATCATATGACATATACTTTTTTGTGCATTTATAGTGCATACTACAAAGGAATTTCTTTTGTACATTTTCAAGGCTCTTGACATATTTATTATAACATGGATTCCATACACAAACTGCGTATTCCAGTTGCGAACGGATAAGTGATTTATACAATTGTAGATAAGTGGATGGTTTACGAAATTTATTACTAGCGCGCATCACAAAACCATACAATTTAAATGCCCTATTAATTATGTTATCAACATGTGTATCAAGATTTAGCTTTTAATCAAACAAAATTCCTAAGTCCCTAATAGTGTTAACATTTTCAAGGTTAGCTCCACACAAGGAATAGACAAAGTTACTTGTATTTTTTTTCCTGGTAAAAGTTATAGTTTTACATTTGTTCAGACTGAGTGACAATTTGTTGTCATTGCAATATGAAGTAAATCGATTCAGGTCTTCTTGAAGACGTAAATGATCCTCTATGCATTCTATATTTAGATATATTTTCAAATCGTCAGCATAAAGAAGAAATTTACTATATTTAAAACACGAATCAATATCATTAATATACAAAACAAAGAGAAGTGGGCCTAATATTGAACCTTGAGGAACAACAGAGCTTACAACAACGGTTTCAGACTCATATCCGTTAATTACTACTTTCTGGGTTCGATTGGTGATGTATGATTTGAACCATCGCAAGAGGTTTCCGCGTATACCGTTATATGCTAACTTTTCAAGTAGCTTTAAATGATCCACCCGATCAAAGGCTTTTTGGAAATCAGTATAAATACTGTCTGTTTGTTTATTGTTATCTAAGCTTTCAAACAAATTTGATGTATATACCAAAAGATTAGTTAAAGTAGATCGCTTTTGAACAAAACCATGTTGTTGGGGAATAATTATTTTATGTAAACTTGGATAAATAGTTTTATGTACTAATCTTTCAAACAGTTTAGATAGTGTAGGTAATATGGAAATATGGCGGTAGTTTTCAACGTGTTTTTTAAATCCTGTCTTGTATACTGGTACTATACGAGCTGATTTCCATACACTTGGGAATGTACCGTCTTGTAAACATTTATTTATTAGGAGGTGGATGGGAAATTATATTGTGTTAGCTGTGTTGGCTAATAGAAGAGGAGGTATACCATCTAGGCCTGGCCCCTTGTTTACATCTAGTTTTTTCAGTTCTCTTTGTACAGTTTGAGATGAAATTACTATATCGCTCATAATAAAATCTGATTTAGTACTATGCTCATTAGTAATGTTTTCAATGTTGCATACAGTTGGTACATGTGAGGGTTCAAACACAGAGTGAAAAAAACTTGAGAAAATGTTACAAATTTCTGTTGGCTCGTTAGTGGTTTTATCCTTAAAAACCACGCTGTTGGGTATATCACAGCTGTTCTTACGATTAGACATGTATTTCCAAAAATACTTTACATTAAGTTTTATGCCCTCTTCAACAGAGTTTATGTATTCATTGTAACGATGTGAGGATTCCTTTTTAAAGCGACCACGGTACAGAGAAAATACCTCATAGTCCGCAATGTTACCATAGACTTTCCATTTAGTCCAAGCTTTTTTTTTATTTTTATAAATATGTATTAGAGAAGAGTTGAACCATGCTGGATACTGATTATTTTTTATGATTTTTGTAGGAATGTACTTAAATTCAAAATTCAAAATTCAAAATCATTTATTCAGTTTAGGCTACAAATAGCTCTTATGAACGTCATTTTAAGCCATCGGTTCGTAAGTCTATCTACTCTGGGCGGGAGATCTTAAACTGAGAAGAACCGGCAAGAAACTCAGCAAGTGTCCAGTTCTTTTCTCCCTTACAGCGTCATAAATATTGGAAAAAGCCCTATCATAAAGGACACTTTCCATCACAAATAAAAACACAAAATGTAAAGGACAATCACAACATGTAAAAAAACACAAAAAATAAAAAATAACTAAATAAAATATTTAAGTCAGCAAAAACATAATTTACCAGTTTAATTTTTTACAATATCATACAGTACTAGTAAAAGTAAAAAAAAACTATAGTTAATAATAATAAAAATAAAACTAATTGTAATGTTCAATGCAACGCTATTTTGTTATCTGCAGGACACTATTTATAAGTAGTATTATGTATATGTTTTTTATTATAGCCAGGCTGTTTTATCTTCTAAATATTCTTTGACTGTATAATAACCTTTTTTTAATAAAGAAGACTTTACATGTTTTTTAAACTTATCTAAAGGTAAATCTAGTACAGTATTTGGTATTTTATTGTAAAAGTGTATACCTTGCCCCAATAAAGAACCAAGCACCTTCTGTAACCTGAACAGTGGCATTGCAAGTTTTGACTTATTTCTAGTATTAAAATTGTGTACATCACTGTGTTTAGCAAATGAATTGATATTACAACGTACAAGAACTATACAATTATAAATAAATTGAGACGCCACTGTAAAGACATCAATTTCTTTAAAAAGATTTCTTAAAGAAGTTCGTGAACCTAGTCTATAGATTGTTTTTACTGCTCGTTTCTGTAAAATGAATATAGTTTCAATATCAGCCGCTGTTCCCCACAGTAAGAGGCCATACGACATGACACTATGAAAATAACTAAAGTAAACTGTTCTAGCAGTTTCAACGTCTGTTAACTGCCTTATTTTTCTAATGGCATAAGCAGCAGAACTGAGTTTGCCGGCCAATTTCGAAATGTGAGGATTCCATTGAAGTTTTGAGTCAAGGGTTATACCTAAGAAAACTGTTGAGTCTACCAAATCTAATCGATCACCGTTTATTCTTATATCAGTTGGTTCATTTTTGACATTTGGTAATTTAAAATTAATACATTTTGTTTTTTTAGCATTAAGCTGCAAATTATTAATAGTAAACCAACTGAGTACATCAGAGAGTGCTTTGTTTACATCGTCGTAATTATTCTTACACCTACTTACATTAAAAATGAGTGAAGTATCATCTGCAAATAATACGATTTCACAGAAGTTCTCTACAAAGAATGGCAAGTCATTAATATAAATCAAAAACAGAAAAGGACCAAGAATGGACCCTTGTGGAACTCCCATTTTTACATGAGAACCAGATGATTTAGTTCCATTAATATCGACAGTTTGTGTTCGAGAGCTAAGATACGACTGAATTAAATTTAGTGTGAAATCTTTGAGACCGTAGTAATTTAGCTTCATCACCAGAGTTTTGTGCTCAACGCAATCGAAAGCCTTGGACAAGTCGCAAAACACTCCAAGGGCGTTTTGAGACTTCTCCCAGGCATCAAATATATGTTTTAATAGAGCAACACCTGCATCAGTAGTAGAACGACCCTTTGTAAATCCATATTGTTTATTATGTAAAAGGTTGTTTATGTTAAAATACGACATCAACTGTTCCAATATAACTTTTTCATAAATTTTGCTTAGAGTTGGTAGTATTGAAATGGGTCGATAGTTACTGGGGTCTTCTTTGTTTCCCGATTTGAACAAAGGTATGACCTTACTAAACTTCATAAGATCGGGAAAGATACCTTTATTCACACAGTTATTAAAAATTTCAGCAAGATATGGTGCAATAGAATGTATAATATTCTTAATTACTTTTATAGAGATGCCCCACAAATCACTTGTGTTTTTCATTTTCAGTGATTTAAATGTTTTTATAATATCCATTGAATCAATATATTTAAATTGAAAAGAAACATTACATTTTGGTACATATTTTTGGAGTAATGCTTGTGCAGCTTCTGGTGATGAATCCAAATTTGAGGTTGTCAGCACGGGTATATTTACAAAAAAATCATCAAAAATATTAGCAATATGTGAATCTGAATTGACTAAGTTGTCGTTTACTTTTAAAGTGAAAGTGTTATCCCGTGGTTTAAATTTACCTGTTTCACGGTTTAAAATGTCCCAAGTGGCTTTAATTTTATTGTTGGACTTTTTAATTTTTTCTTTAATATAATTAGATTTTGCTACTATACATACTTTCTTAAATATTTTCGAATAATTTTTTACATATTCCGTAAAATTAGAATTCTGGTTATATTGTTTTAGACTATATAAATCATACAATTTATTTCTACTTTTATATATACCAGTCGTGGCCCAGTCACAGAACTTAAGTTTATGAGTTATTTTGATTGTTCTTTGTGTAAACACTTGGTCATATTCAGTCTTTATGAAGTTAAAAAGATTAGTATATAATACATCTGGATCATCTTGTCCAAATGGCAATGCATTAATTTTACTCGATATATTTTTTTTAAAACGCTCTACTCGCTCCTTTGTAACTGGTTTACAGTTCACTATTTTTGGCTCATCCTTAACATTAAAATCATAGGTCACCTTTAAACCGCAATGGTCAGACGTAAGCTTACTAATGACTGACTTAGAAACAGGGTCATAGTCTGTAAAAACATTATCAAGACAAGTGGCTGAATGTGAAGTTATTCTAGTGGGTTGGAGAAATAGATTAATGAGATTAAAACATTTAAACAAGGCAACAAGACGAACACTCATTGAAGTGCTTTCTAGAATATTTATATTAAAATCGCCACATACAAAAACAAATTTATTTTTTAATTTTAATTTTCTTAGGACGTCTTCCATTACAGATTCGAAAATACCGAAATTGCCCGATAGGGGTCGGTATACACACACTATTACAAAGCTATTAAACTCCACACATGATAGCTCAATATTACGCTCCACTGATAAGCCTACAATATCGTTGCGATCTTTATATTTTATATTACTTCTTACTAGTATTAAAGAACCACCGTGAATAGCTGAGCTTCGCACGTACGCGCTTGCTAATTGGAAATTATTTACATAGAATGATGTGTCATGACTTCTTAGCCAATGCTCAGTTAAACAAAATATATGAATTGCCTGACTTTTTGCAAATAATTCTAACTCTAAGTCTTTGCCAGCCAAACCTTGAATATTTTGATGTATAATAGTAATTAATGAGGACTTGGCTTTTGTCTTAGACCTCAGTTTAAACATGAGGTTGTTGTTACCTTATTACTAGTTGTAGATGTTGCATTAGTAGAACTACTAATGGTTACGTTGTTATGACGTAAAGACTTAGTTATACCATTTATAACTGTATCCTGTATATTATAAGCTAACAATTTAGCTATTTGGGTCCTACATTTCGTAGAAAGATACATAGTATCTGACGTCAAACTAAAGCTATTAATAAATTTATTTATATCAAAATATAAAATAGTGTCACTATGACGACAAATCAAATTAAACAATAATAAATTTAATTCATAAATGCGCTTATTTTGTTCCCAGGTCAAATTGGTACAATAGGGAAAAGCGCTAATTATTATCCTGCAATTTGTTTCTGATTGCAGTTTTATCAAAATATTAAAACTATTTATGATGTCACGTTTCTTCGTTTGTGAGCTGTCACCACATAACACAATAATATTAGTGGAACTATTCAATGAATCCTGTGATATTTTGTTTACTATAGCATTCAACAACTGACCTGGAGTACAAATATTGGTCATTGAATGGATAATATTTCTATTTATAGGCAACCCTAAGCCTTGACCCAGTTTATCAGAGTACATAACTGTTTTTTTTACTAATTTTGTAACATTAGGTTTAAGTATTTTTTGAGGAGAGGCCGATGAAGGACCGGGAACCAAAACAGACAAGTTTTGTGTGTTCATCTGAATATTTGAGTCAAGTGATAAAGACTCTTTGTGTAGGTTAATTTCATTATTAATTAATGAGTTGTATCAGCATTGTACTTGCACAGATCAACTAACTCTGTGGCTGATTGGATATGTTCTTCAATCTGTTTCTGTGATATTGAGTATTTTTTAGTCATTATATCAAGAGACTCATGTAACCTTTGGATGTCAGTTTGTAATTGCTTAGTGTCCCGGTCATACATTTGCCTACTTTCCATTAACTTACTATTATATATATCTAAGGAATCCATAAGGCTAATACGCTCCTTTCTGAGAGCAATATTTTTATAAAAACAGTTATTTTTTTTAATCAACTTCTCAGTTTTCTTTATAAACTTATTAATTTTTACATATTTTTTAATTTTAGTTTTGCTGATTTTATTTATTTTGTTGTTGTTTTGAGATTGCTGTAATGAAATTCCACCAGGTGATGCTATAAGTTCTTCAAATAAGGACTGAGTATGATCCACTTCATGCTGCTTCTGCAACTCAACTAATTGGGATATCTGGTGGTTTGCCGCACTGAGGTCCCTTTCCAACTCGGTGATGCGGTTGAGTGCCCTTTCATAGGTGTTATGCTGCTGCTCAAAATTGGAGATGACATGTTGCAGTTGGTCACGCTGGTGGAGCACATCCTGGTGTTGCATGTGCAGTTGGGCTAACTCATTCTTAAACTGTGAATTTCTGTCTATTATGGATTTTATTTCCATTTCACTGTCATCCCTTTCTTTTAGCAGCTGATTGCAGGATTCCTTGGATACTCTTAGCTCCTCAAGTGCCTTTCTGAGCTTTAGTTCAGTACTTTGAGTAGCAGCCTTACGGGTCAGCATTGTGAAGTTGGTTTTATAAACACCTGAAAATTAAAGAAGTATATATTAAGATATATTAAGACTTAGGTGTTGCAAGTTAGGTTTATCTAACTTCTATTTAATTTCTATGTGCAGCAATTAAGATTATTTAAAAATGAGATTTTAATTAAAATAAGTAAGTGGGGGGTAGATGTGTCACACAAAAGTTTGTTGTTTAAAATTAGAGTTTTTTATTGTAATTGCAAGTTATTACTAGATAATCTAGAAATGAAATTAATTAAGTTATAAGCTTCAAATAAGCAGTCACGTTCTGGTTGTAATGTGTCGAAGTGTATGAATGTCTGTGGCAAAACAAAGTCACCATCAACTTCACTTCCACATATAGTCAAGTCAAGAGAGGTTAACCAAGCCAAATCGTATTTGAGGTGTGACGATACTCACAATATGTGAGATTTGTAAAGTAATGAATATGAGTAGTATTGTTGTTAAATAGAACAAAAACATGTACCTAGTAACAGTATTTAGAAATAAGTTTTTCTCAATGTCAATGGTAATAATTTAAATTCAAAGTGTCTAATAACAATTATTGTTTTATTCTTACCCTATTTTTGGTATAGTGGAATATTAAATTTTAATACTATAATACTGAAATGCCAAAATTACTTTTGCAGTTTAGATGCAAATCCTTTGATTTGATTACAAAGTAGAAAAATAACAATTCATTGGCCTAGTACATTGACACATACAATTTGAATGAAGTGTTCAGTTAAGATTTACACTTATGTTACTAGTATTTATAATAAATGGAATGAAAACAATACTCCCCCGGTTTATGTTGCAGCAGTCCACGGCAAAAGTAGTTATTTTAACAACTTTTTGTAAAATTTGTTATAACAGTCAGCTGGCGATGACAGTTGGAAAATTACAATAGCACATAATTTAAAAACTACACAATATTAGTCAGAAAAAACACTAGTAGATGATATTTGTCACTTAATTTAATCACTAATTACAAATTTAATCATAAATAAGCATAAAAGACAATTTTTAACAAATTTTTAATAGGAGCTTTATAATTCGACTACTTAACCGGACAGTGTTGCCAGTGCCAGTCAGTGCCAGCCTTACGTATGTAGCCTAAAATAGTTTCATAAAAAACGTCAACCATGCCGTCTGCTGACTTACCCTTAAATAAGCTCACCCAATCCGTGTTCAAGATTTCCTCATTTATGACCGAATAATTAGCTTTATTGAAACAATATTGCAGTCTGGTTTTCTCACGTATATCTAACGATCGTGTAAAAGGTACAATTGCGTAAAATGGAGGGTGATATTTATCTGGGGGGACTAGTGCAGATGGTGCTTCTCTAACCATGCATTCATTATTATTTGATATAAATAAATCCAATATTTTCTTATTAAATTTTTTTATAGTATTGTATTGTGATAAATTCATAAGGGACATAGCATTTATTAAAGTATTATCTGTTGAAGAAAGAAAATTACTTAATACCGGTTCCATATAATTATATCCTTTATTTTGCCACTCTAATGTGGGTAAGTTATAGTCGCCGACTAAATAAAAATGGGTAACATCCTCGTACATAAATATATTTAGTAGGTAGTCAAGATAGGAAGAGTAAATATCATCGCTTTGTCTAGGCGGAATAAATACGCAACTAATAATGTGCCGACCTATAGAATTTTGCAATTCTATGATAACATGATCAACAATAGAATGCGGCAAGGGTGATGCGGGCGCGTTGCGCGACGCCGGCGGCGGAGAGTAGGGAGCGGCGGCCAGCGTGCGGCGCACCGCCACCAGCGCGCCGCCGCCGTCACCGCGCCCCGTCGCCGCACGGTCCCTATCACAACGGTATACACGGTACCTATGGTCGATGAATTCATTGTCAAAAATGTCAGAGTGTAGCCACGTCTCCGTTAGAACTATAACGTCATAATCATATAATAATATATTCATATATAGCGTGTGAAGCTTTGTCCTAAGCCCGCGACAATTTTGATAATATATCGTAATACTAGAGCTATCCATTTTTAATGTTACATTTAAATAATTTTACTAAGCAAAGAAACTTGTTTTTTATATACATCAAATTTAAACTATAAAGCTCCATCATCATGATACACATGTTGGATACACAGCATATAGTGTATACACAGGGAAATATTACTAACCTTTTCATATAAAAACCAAATATACGGTACAAAAACATGATAATGTTATAGGTTATGTAATCATAAACGCAGACAATAATTAGCAAAATACTAGTACGCTCATAGGAAGGGCAATATTTCAATGATGTTAAATGCAATACACCAACGAAACTGTTACAATAATCTACATATTTGTTTATATAAGGGAATATTAATAAACACTTCGTACAAAAACCAGAAATACGACAAAAAAATTCAATAAAATTATAAACTATGCAACCAATAACACAGACGATGTTATGGAAATTAATGTTACGCTCATAGCAAGAGTAATATTTAAATGATATTGTATATAATATTGTTATATCAACGAATCTGTTACAACCATCTATAATACATACATTAAAGAAAAAAAGGTGACGTTCCTTCCTCTCATATAAAGGACTAGGCGGGTATCCATGAATAAAATTTAAAAAAGACATACTCACGCCGCAATAATGGTAGTAACACTTTAAAGTAATTGTTACTATTAAAGTTAATCTAAACAAGGTATACCTGTAAATAATGACAATACTTCATTTAATCTTCGCCATGTCATGCATGTTTCGAATTGCCACCGCTGGTGAGTTTTCGTTCTTGCGCGCCAGCACGGTGCCATGCTTGACCCATACGTACTTAAAGCCCTGCGTTTTTGCTCGTTCACGGGTTTCTCGAAACAAATGTTTATTGTGGAGCGTAAGATGTTCGTTTACATAAATTTTGTGAGGTATTCCAGGGAACGACAGCTGCTCTGTAGATATACCTTTACGTGCACGAAAAGCGGCGATGAAATTATCTCGTAGAATTCTTGTTATAAATTTTACAATAACATTTTTAGATCGTTTGTCATTCTGCATAGCATGAGGAACACGGTGAATGGATATGATGTCATTTGGTTGTATTTTAAAATCAATCACTGCAAATAATGTAGTCATAACAGTCATCAGATTTTCACCGCGCCTTTCGGGTAGATTCATAATTTCAATGTTACATTCCCTTGCGTGCTGTTCCATATATTTCAGTTTATTTTCTAGCATAAGCACCTGATCCGGTAATGCAGCTGAATGAGTGGTTTGGTTTTCTAATAGCTCCAATCGGGTATTAAATTAATCCTGTCGCGTATCAAGAGTGGAAAGCGAAGCATCCATCTCGGTCAGGCGGCCATTGAGATCCTTCAATGATGCATGCAAAAGCGTGTTGTCATTGCGCAATCCAATTATAGCTGCATTTATGTCGGTAAGGCTGCTAGTAATGTTTGACAAGATGGAGTTGTTTTTATTAATCGAATCGGTGATTTTAGAGGTGATGGATTCATAAATTTTAGCATAATAAGACTCGAGGTGCTTTTCAAATCTTTGCTCCAAACCTGTTAGCTTATTGTCGATGTCATAATCGTCCGGCTGTTTACGTTTTGGTTTGCGCATGCACACATTACCCTTGAGGCCATCGCGTATATCTGGATTCGATGCACACTTCTGAACAATGGGAGGGCTATGTTGTAACGCCATTATCGACTTAAGTGCGATTGAGATAAGAATCAATTAGTCGGAGGGGGTGAGGTGAAGTACCCCTTAGTAACGGCTCCGAGATGCGGTGCGCGAAAGAGACGATACGATCACTGTGTTGATGCTACGGTTTTTTATTAATTATCCAGATGTATTACTACACTGCACTATTCACCTTAGCACGTTGTTATTAAGACGATAATGCCTTGCGGGTTTTTTAAACTTTTATACAGACCGAGACAACGTGTCCACTCACGAGCAATTTCGAGCGACGACTGTTATAATGAACCATTAGACATATTTTTCTAAAACCTGTCAAATACCCCATTGTAACGCGCTGTTCTAGTTGCGGTTGATAAATTGGTGTCACGGACACAAATCGCTCAATGTATGTAAACTATTGCAAAAAAAAAATTCGTATGAACCTAAACTATGCCAAATTTAACTCCTCCGTGCGCACAGTGTGTTTAAAAAGGGGTGGTACACACTAATTTGTAAATGCGTTTTAACGAATGTATATAAAAACTTAATGAAATAAAAAAAAATCTTATAAAAGATTACGAGTCCAACGGCTTTATTTGGTGTTTTTTTCTATTCTATCTAAATATTCTCTTTTATAAGATATTTTTTTTTACTAGGAAGAAAATCAATTATTCTCAGGAAGCTCGATCAAGTGGGTTCTATTCCCACTCGAGCTTCTTGGGACTGGTTGATTATTTCTAGTAAAACAATATTTTGTAACTAAATAATAAGCATTGGCAGTGGTCTCTGCCTACCCCTACAAGAAAGAGGCGTGATTATATGTATGTATGTATAATAAGCATTGTGAATACAAAAATTAAAATAATTAAAATATTCTCTTATTTTATTTTTAACAGATTGGTGACGAAATCGAACCCTAACGCCATCACGGCTTTCGAAGACGCTCTGTTCCCGATATTCCAGGACATTTTGCAGAACGACGTCCAGGGTACGTTGCTCTGTACAGTCTGTTAGTAGTAGTGTAGCAATATTCTTTATAGCGAGTATAGAACTTTCCATACTTGAAATTGTATAATTTAAGATACAAATTAGTCATATTTTTATTATTTATTAAAAGTTTAATAAAAAATATTTCTACTAGCTAGATGTATTTTCTGAGGATAGAAATATACATCTACTAAGTTGGCTAACTGATTAATTACATATTCCATATTTAGATACAACTTTTATCTGGCTAAAAAGCAAACCGCACCAAGCCAAGAAAGAAATACTAAACTTGTATATTGTGTGTGTCTATAGTGTCCGAATAAAGATGTTATATATCTATCTATCTAAACCCGTGTGTCGTTCCGCAGAGTTCATGCCGTATGTGTTCCAAATGCTGTCACTCCTACTGGAGTTAAGGGGCGCGGGGGCGGGGGCCGGGCCTTCCGGAGACGGCGCCGCGGACGCGTATGGAGCCCTATTACCGTGCCTCCTAGCTCCTCCGCTGTGGGAGCGGGCCGCTAACGTCCGCCCGCTCGTGAGGTTGCTTTGCGCCTTCCTTAGCGCAAGGGCGCCGCTTGTGCTGCAAGCGGGCCGGCTGGTAAGTGATTTATTTATTCATCTACGTTGTAGAAGGACGTGTAACGGACGTGTAATGGTGTGGTAAAAATTAAAAACTCAAAAGTGTATCCGATCTAGATCTTGTATGCAGAAATTAACTAGATGTGAGATTAAGTATTGTGTTCTAAGTTTACGCGAACACTACACATTGAAGTGAAACTACTTTTACGGATCTACTCGCGTTTATTTTATACATTAGGTTTAATTAATGTTTATCTTGACGCTTCGAACCCTTTGGTGGTGGGGATTGGTGATTGGTGGTGGTTGGTGATTTAATTAATTGACGTCACCGAACACGTCGACCCCTCGGCGTGCTTACGCCGCTGCCGCCGCTTCGCAACCTGACAAATCAAACGCTGAGAGATACAGTTACTCAGTTCCGTGCTCAGTTAATTTGGCGTTTTCCGTTTATAATTTTAGTATAATTAATAAAATCACGCGTTACTTTGCGGAAATCCACACAAACACAAAAATGCAATTGAAATTTAACTAACTAGAATGGCGCAACGACCCAAAGTGAAGTCTTGGCCTCCGATAATAAGGCTAAGCGTATGCTGAGACGCAGGTGACGCAGCACAGCGCAGTGCAGATTTTGCGGGGCAGGGCAGTTGGGGCAGACATTGGTCGCGAACGCATGCTGCGACGCAGGTAAGTGACAGTGAGTTGTCAGATGTCAATGTCAGAGTCTGATAATATGAGTTGTTGCTTGAAAAACTGTAAGTGATTATCTGAAAAAACGTTCTACTAATGGATAATTTGTACTATCGAGAGAGTTCTCTTATTTGTTCTGTCATTATTTCAAAATTATAATAAAATGGTAAAAAAACATGTGTCGACACGCACGCGTCGCGCAGAAATCTGTGCCGGCACTACAACGAGACGCAGGGCAGGGCAGACAGATGTCTGCGTCGCACGTGCCTACGCCGCAGCGTACGCAGCCTTTGGCACGACCATGCATTACAAAATCTGCTCTGCTCTGCGCTGCGCGGAGCTGCTTTGCCTGCGTCTCAGCATACGCTTAGCCTAAGAGTCGCCATCTGGGTCTGTCCTGCGCCACCTGGTGCCAGTCATCCGCGTTGAACTCGCGCAAGTCCTTACAGACCTCGTCCTCCCAGCGGTACCTGGGTCGTCCAACCGGTCGTCGAAATAATATGTAGTATTAATTCCGCTAATTCACTCGTTTATCAAGCTTGGATACAGTACGCATGCACCGCCCTCTCTCCCGCAAACAATATGCACATGCGGAAGAATCAATGGATGCAAGCGAACATGCACACCAACACTGATGACCCGACATGTGTTTTTCCCCTCCACGGGGCATCATCAGGAGCTGTTGATTGGTCGAGAATATTAGTATAATAAATTGTGATCCGCAAACCCTAATATTCGTCCCCTAAGTAACATGCATCCGCTGCCGGACTATACTTGTAAACTAAATCGACGCACTATTGCAGAACGCGATGCTGGGAGTGTTCCAAAAGCTGATCGCCTCAAAGACCAACGACCATGAAGGCTTCTACCTTATACAGATGATGCTGTACAAATTCGGAGAGTGAGTATATGTTACATGATTCGTGACTTCCGCCCCCCTAGACAAGTGGCATAACGTTAATAGAATAGAAATGAAATAGATAGATATGGTTACCTATTGTACGGGATTGACATAAGTCAACAATACGTATAAATGACGTTTAAGTCAATCCCATTCAATAATCATTCCACTCGTTATGCCACTGGTCTAGGGGGCTGATTAGAACCTAACCTCTTCTTTGCAATAACACATAGCGTAGATCCACCAATGCTCTCTAAACTTCAGCTTATAAATGGGTGACCCATTTTGGGTAAGTTACCTCGTTAGTTGCTATATTTCGAAGTTTGTTCCATTTTTAAATAGCACGACAGTTATTTATTTTCAGAGTAGATTTATTCGGCCTGCTTAACACAATAATTGTTTAGACCAGTGGTTTTCAATCTTTTTCAATACGCGACCCTTGTACAGGTTTAAAAAGTCGGGCGACCCCCTTGGGCATAGACAGACGAAAAATTTGTAATTTAAAGACTACGTTTATGATAGTATTTTCTGAAGTTAACACGAGCACTAGACATAGTATCAAAAAAAATAGCACCACGATTTGGCCATTTTTTTAAATAAACAAGCCCATCCTTCTCACTGAAATTGTGTTTTTATTGTATTGCAGAAACTTGCCTTTTTCCTTTTGCCGGCGACCCCCCGAGTAAGGCTCCGCGACCCCCCTAAGGGTCGCGACCCACAGATTGAATGACACTGGTTTAGACTGACCGGAGCGAACATCGTAACGTAACCGTAACGTACAGACGCCTGCACATCGACCTATCCGAAACTGTCCAATTTCTTCAATAAACGTTCAACCGTATGCCATATGCATAACGTTTAAAGTGTATTGAGGAAATTTGATCCATTCGCGGTGAGCGTGACACGTTATTGCTGGCTGACCGATAACAGGGCTCGGCTCACACTTACCATACAAATTCTCGCATCTATTTCACCTCGGAACACTACTTTGATTATGCTTAATCTAGCGTCGAGGTCACTATTAAGCTCTGGTTTCCTAGGATGGCGGTGCCGTCATAATAACGGCCGTAATATTACGGACGCAAAAAAATGGCCGTCTTTACGGTGACGACATGTGGAAAGTTCCACGGCCGTCACACCGTTATCTTTTTTTTAAACAACCGTCAAATCGTATCCAGGAGAGTGGACGGCCTTGATTTAGCTTTAATAATTTACTTCGGAGGGTGAACTATCATCGGAAGAGGGAAATAGTCGTATGGCGGAAGATAATTTATTCATATCTCGAGGTACAGAAGGTGCATTTGAGGTTTTAGTATGTCGCCGTTTGCTGAGCAATGAAGAGAAATTCGTTTTGTACTCACTTTGTAGGGTCAAAAAACACATATACCTTCACCGCTATCGAAAATCATTCACGAAACTATCCGACACCGTCAAGACGGCCGTCATACAAATGGCGGCACCGCGTTTTGACGTTACGGTGTCAATTACCGCTCTAGGAAAACGCGCCATTTTGTTTACATAGACAACGTTATATTACGGCCGCTATATGATGGCACCGCTATCCTAGGAAACCAGAGCTTAACGGCACAGTATTATATGAGTACTGCCTAACGGTGAGTTTATTCAAAACAAAGGGATTTTTTTTACCATTATGGGAAAACGTGAGAGTATGTATGTAGTATGTATTTTGTGGTTATCATTCGCTTAGGCCGGTGATGCAGCAGTACGCGAAGCAGATAATGACGCTGCTGTTCCAGCGGCTGTCCTCGTCCAAGACCACCAAGTACGTGCGCGGGCTGATCGCGTTCCTCGGCTTCTACGCGATCCACTTCGGCGCCGACAACCTGGTGCAGCTCGTCGACTCCGTGCAGGCCAAGTGAGTTCACTACTTCATTTGCAACGCTATAAGATCTATCTATCTATTATTATTTTACTCATATCAGCCGTAAGCCCCGATCCGATCCGAACCCTTCGGAGAATCTAGTAGGGCACGGGGACGCGCACTTTTAAGTGTGCGATGCCGTTCCCTCTAGAAAACCTCTGAAGGTGATTCGTTTCAACACGGCTTGAGGTACCCTTTACGTACCTCGCCGCTCCTAAAATGCCCAGTGACGCTGAAAATGCCGTTCGAGGCAATCAGCAATATCTCAAAAAAAAGACGTAAGTCGAAGTCAAATTTTTTTATTAATAGTATGTATACTGAAAAATAAGTACTTTTCAAGACGCCTATATTTACGCACGCGTCACGGAAAAATTTGTGCCGGCGGCACAAGAGGCGCAGGGCAGGCACATATCTGCGTCGCACGTGCCTGCGTCTCAGCGTACGCTTGGCCTAAATGTTGTCCACACCCGGCAGCATGTTCGCGATGTACGTGGAGCGTGTGCTGATCCCCGAGCTGCAGAAAGTGAGCGGCGTGCACGAGCGACGCGCGGCGGCCGCGGGCTGCGCGCGCCTGCTGGCCGACTGCGTCACGCTGCGCACGCAGCTGGCGCGCTACTGGCCGCCGCTCATGCAGGCGAGTGTATATGTACGCGGGCGGCTGCGGCCGACTGCGTCACGCTGCGCACGCAGCTGGCGCGCTACTGGCCGCCGCTCATGCAGGCGAGTGTATATGTACGCGGGCGGCTGCGGCCGACTGCGTCACGCTGCGCACGCAGCTGGCGCGCTACTGGCCGCCGCTCATGCAGGCGAGTGTATATGTACGCGGGCGGCTGCGGCCGACTGCGTCACGCTGCGCACGCAGCTGGCGCGCTACTGGCCGCCGCTCATGCAGGCGAGTGTATATGTACGCGGGCGGCTGCGGCCGACTGCGTCACGCTGCGCACGCAGCTGGCGCGCTACTGGCCGCCGCTCATGCAGGCGAGTGTATATGTACGCGGGCGGCTGCGGCCGACTGCGTCACGCTGCGCACGCAGCTGGCGCGCTACTGGCCGCCGCTCATGCAGGCGAGTGTATATGTACGCGGGCGGCTGCGGCCGACTGCGTCACGCTGCGCACGCAGCTGGCGCGCTACTGGCCGCCGCTCATGCAGGCGAGTGTATATGTACGCGGGCGGCTGCGGCCGACTGCGTCACGCTGCGCACGCAGCTGGCGCGCTACTGGCCGCCGCTCATGCAGGCGAGTGTATATGTACGCGGGCGGCTGCGGCCGACTGCGTCACGCTGCGCACGCAGCTGGCGCGCTACTGGCCGCCGCTCATGCAGGCGAGTGTATATGTACGCGGGCGGCTGCGGCCGACTGCGTCACGCTGCGCACGCAGCTGGCGCGCTACTGGCCGCCGCTCATGCAGGCGAGTGTATATGTACGCGGGCGGCTGCGGCCGACTGCGTCACGCTGCGCACGCAGCTGGCGCGCTACTGGCCGCCGCTCATGCAGGCGAGTGTATATGTACGCGGGCGGCTGCGGCCGACTGCGTCACGCTGCGCACGCAGCTGGCGCGCTACTGGCCGCCGCTCATGCAGGCGAGTGTATATGTACGCGGGCGGCTGCGGCCGACTGCGTCACGCTGCGCACGCAGCTGGCGCGCTACTGGCCGCCGCTCATGCAGGCAAGTGTATATGTACGCGGGCGGCTGCGTAATTTTGACAGATGTCATTATTGTAAGTGTAGGTTATTACAAAAAACACTAGGGATTAACAGAAAAAAATAAAGAACATTATTGTTGTACGGTTTACTCTACGTAAGCATTATATATCGTTGTAATTTAAATGCCTTTCACGATGCAAATTGTAAATATGCTATTCATTATAATATTCACTGCTACAAATGCAATCATACGGTACAGTCGTTTGGTATCACCCCTTATCACTTTACCCTTATCATCTTATCAATTCATCATCTTAGTGTAGCCTCCTGTGACGCTACAATTGTAATTTTAACAGACTTTAAAAAAAGAAGGAGGTTCTTAATTCAACTGTATTTTTTAATTTTTTTTTAAATGTTTGTTACCTCAGAACCTTTTCTTTTTTTAAACTCCGGTAAACACGGTCTTTTCACAGGCGCTGATATCCCTGTTCGAGCTGCCTACCGACGAGTCGACGCTGCCCGAGGACCATTTCATCGAGGTGGACGACGCGCCCGGCTACCAGGCGCACTACTCGCAGCTGACGTGCGCGCGCAACACCCAGGCCGATCCGCTGCAAGGTCAGGGCTATTACCAGCTCATTCTGTGTCCCCACTGCTGGGACACGAGCCTTCTCCCCGCCTGCTGCTGAACAGTGTCGAACTCGACGTTGAACTCGCTCATAACTTGCAAACGAATTTCAACTTACTTTTAAATAGTAATAAAGTCTACATTCGTTTGCAAGATATTAGCGAGTTCAATGTCGAGGTCGACGCTATTTTGCTAAGGGAATAGCACTGCTGATCCTCCAAATGCCACTACACATTTCGTCACTTAAGTTCTAACACCGCGTAAGTAAAAATTGGCAATTTTAAGTTAGGCGTGTTATTGGATAGAAAATCGAAAGATGCACCTTGTGACCAACCAAAAACGATGTTTAAAGCCAAATGCGACGCTTTATTTCGTCGACAGTGTACACTCTGACGATAAGTAAACAACGGTTTCTATTGTCTCCTGAAACTGACCACTTCGAATTGCGCGGTGTTAGAACGAAAGCGACGGTTTACAGAAAACACTAAACATGCACACAGGGATCGGAAAAACCCATTCATAACGGTAACCCTTAGAAACGGTTACCGAATCATTCTGTAACCGTTTCAAACGGTAACCCTTAGATACGGTTAACAGATTAAACGTGTTATTTCAGTAACCTATACAATAAGTTACGTAACAACGTTTTATAATATATTATTTTTATTTCTAAATTGTTGTCTTTACCCAATTGCACCTACCTTGTTATTTCTGCACCACCCTATGGTTGACTGGTAGAGAATGCCTCAGGCATTAAGTCCGCCATGTAATATATGTTGCAAAAGTTTTAAAATAAATAAAATAAGAGTTGTTAACCCATATGAAAAGGTTAATCCAGATGTCTGTGAACGGCATTTGATTTAATGCGCGGCATATTAATAAAGAATTTCCACGCGACACTCACGTACACACACGCAATGCATGCGCATCAATCTAAAGAAAAACTTTCGAGTTGCACGGTGTTAGAACTTAAGCGATGATTTACAGAATACACTAAACATGCACACTAGTTTAGACACCGTACTCGTAGAACAAGCGTACGTCGACGAGGCGGTTCACACGCGCTCTATACCAGGTACAGACATGTACCTGGACGCTTTTGCCCACCACCACGGCCCGGTCAACCCGAGCCGAGGTCTGAGCCTTTAGAGGTTCGCCCTCGCGTTGTTCCACTCCACTTGACTGAATACCGCTTACTAAATAATTTGTTGTAATTTTGCACGCCAAATTATGGCAAAACATGTTGGTTTTATTTAACAGCGTTTACGCCGCACACTAGCGCCACTTATGATGGTTTAGTTAAATAAGACGTTACGGCCACTTTTAACTATAACGCCATATTTTACTAAACCATAACATGTCAGGTGTTTATTAGGTGACGTAAAAATGCTAAATTACTTCATTCAGATAGTTTGTTGAGCATAATTTGATTTTCTATCTCTAATTACTAGATTTGTTTTTTTTTTCATTGGCGGCGCTAGTGTGCGGCGTAAACGCTCTTAAGTCACGATCTGTATTTTACCATGTTTTATGCAAAAAAATCTATTCTGTTCTATTCTAATAAAATGTCTTTCCTCACAGCCATCGAAGACCCGAAGCGCTACCTAGCGGAGTGTCTCGGCAACTTGTCTCGCACGTCGCCCGGCGTACTCCCTCCCCTGCTGGCCGCGCTTCAAGAACCACACAGGAACGCTCTACAAGGCTACCTCAACGCGTACAGCGTGCAGATCTGCTGATGACGACCCGGTTTGACCCTACTAATCTGACCTCTACTTACAATGGCGAGTGTCGATCTGGGTGCCAAGTGCGTGTTTCTTTCGCCGTTCGATAACGAAAACGTGAATTTGTATGGCAAAAGTTCAATTTTTCTCGTATGTCGCCAGGAGGCGCTGTTTCAATGCCATAATAATTTTCGTTTTCGTAAACGTAATCGAACGAATACGGATAGTAAACAAAACTCACACTAGCCACCCTTTGCACGAAATAGTGAAAGAATGAAAGATATAAATAGTAAGGTTTATAATGTATGCTATTTTTACAGCGTGCCGATACTGACCCTACTCACTTAACCTACAGTCAGTGGCGAGAGTCAATATACAATCTTATTTTTAGTTTATACGAAAACCGAAACACGGGTCATATATTTTCATTTAAAGAATCAGTACAAAAAAAATTAAAAAAATATCTTGAAAACTCACGAAGTTACAAGCTTTTTGTGCTGCTGTGTGTTTTTAGTAGGGTATACTATAATTGAGATTTTGTAAATATTATTTGGTCAAAATGTAACATGGTATAAAAAATATTGAAATCGATTCTATTACTGATTCTGAACAAACAGTTTTCAGGTTTCGTATAAACTAAAAATAACATTGTATAAATGGAATTAGTGACAATTTCAAGGTTCTTACGACCTTTTTACATGAATGGGGATCGTGCGAAAGATTATTTTTTTAAGATTTGTTTCTATGTAAATATTGTTACGAATGAGATGTACGTATGTAGGGTAACGTTTCGACCTTGGAATTACAGTCAGTGACGTAAGTACCTGATATTTAAGCAACCGTAAAATGTTACAGGCACCTGTCGACTTCTGGTAAAGTTAATATGGTGAGTATTCAGCTATTTACGTCGCAGACTGTACCATTAATAATAATGCGGCAAAACATTACGTATTTGGTTTTACAGTCGGCGTTGAAAATGTCTATTTTAACCTGCAAAAGTATACTTAAGTTCATTTAGTTCGACCGTTGATTTTTATAATTTACAAAAACTTAAAACTTTATCACAACTAATCAGGGGGCTTATTGTCTAACTCTAATACCTTTCAATCTGACATTTGAAAGCTTCTTTCTTCTTCTTTTATTTATGACATGTTTTGTGTCTACTGCCGAACACAATTCCGCCAACATTTGAAAGCTATTCAAAAACATCAAACTAATTCACAAGTGTCAGTGATAGCGATGATCGCGACGCGTTTTCTGAATGATGTTGAATGAACGACACCGTCAAGGTATCGTTGAGGTTGAAATTACACAATAAGCCCCCGGTTTCTTGATTGACTGTACAACAGATATTTCACGCCATTTCGAATTAGTATATTAGCAATAATTTTTGATAATAGGGGATTACGCAGACGACGCACTTTCTTGTCCGTGAAAATATACCACTTACAACTTCATAGAGATCGACACGACGACGGACTGAAAGCAACAACGCAAGCGGACGAAAGTCCGTCGTCTGCGTCTGCGCATTCCTTAAACCTAATAACGTTGGACTCACACCTACCATAAGAATAAAAAAACAACTAGAACGGAAACTCCCGCTCCGGGCGGGTTCAAGGTCGCGATATGAGAGTACCTGTTGCAACAGTACGCCAGTCGGGCTGTGACGGCCGGAGTCACCGCACGTGCGTTTGCCTGTTTGTGCGTTCCGTACGATTTTGGAAACCAATTACAATGGGGCTAAGTTATTGTGGTGTGTTTGGTTGTACAAACAATTCAAAAACGATGCCACACTTCAGTTTTTTTAGTTTGCTCAAAGATTGTATGTATGTATTTTATATTATATTTGTAGGTAAGTAAGTAGTACTTACTTACTCATTAGGGGAGGCCTATGTTCAGCAGTGGACTAAGATAGGCCGATGATGATGATGAAGTAATACTTACTTAAATGGCTTCATTTGGTATGGTACTTACTATAACTTATTATTAATAAGTATCTATGTAGGTAGGTACGTAACATAATAATTTATAACCTCATATTTTTTAAAACTAAGATAAATTAATGATTTCAAAGTAAAGACAAACTCATATTTTAGCGATATTATTTTTAGACGTAAGCAATATTCAACAGCAACCCTGGCAAAGCCTGGACGACAGAGGGGCGTAACGACGTGAAGGGGGACGTTGGTATATAAATGGCGGCGTTTGGGACTCTGTCAAAGATTCCGTTCTAGTTGTTATTTATTCTTATGCATCTACCTCACATGGGGAGATTGGCCCAAACCCACAATGTTGACCCAATGCGGGTTGGTAGGTTTTAACAAATACGTAGACGTCTGCACATCAAACCTGCCACAGACTGTCAAATTTTTCCATAAACTTTAAACATTATGCCTCAAGTATGTGGTTGAAAATGTATTGAAAGAAAGGACATGGCTAAGCAATTGCCTTCAAAATGTATATGAACTTCTCACTAGCTTGAATTATTCAAATATTGATTAAATAATAAATAACGTGTTTATTATTTTCCTAGAACTTTCGTGAACAAATCAACAATTTAAAAGATGTTAACTTGTTTTTATGGTTTTGTTTGACAAGGAAACCATAAATATGATTAAGACGTTCCGTTTTACAAAAAAAGTATATGGAAAATATATTTTTATCATTGTTGATTTAGTTTTTTCAAGCAAAATATATTTTTGTACCTAGTTTTTAAAGTCTGTAAACAAACGCCTAGCTAAAGTTTATAGCAAAATGTCTAATTGAAGCTTGTTAACCTATTTACGAAGTAGGAGTTTCTGCGACTTTATTTTCAGAATTGCAAAGATTTGAAAAGTTCCTGAATCGTTTTTACATATGAAATAACAATATTTAGCTATCCAGCATTACGTACTACTAGATACGATGTTTATACATTTCAGGGCAGTCGTCCATACTGTATTTAGCAATGTCCACAGTTTTGGATAGTACATGCGTCTGTACCATTTACGAAAACAGCCGGGTCCAACGGCTTCAGGTGCCTTCCAAAGCAAGGAGGATCCCGATATATTTTTATATTAAACAAAGTTGCTAACGCCATCTAGCTCCTCCAGAGCTTGGAATATTTGAGTATTGGGTTATTATAAACTAATGACTGTAAGCTCCATAATATGAACGACGCCTGCACATCGACTGTCAAATTTCTCCAAATGTTCATCCATATCTATACTAATATTATAAAGAAGAAAGCTTTGTATTTTTGTTTGTAACGAATAAACTCAAAAACTACTAGACCGATTTAAAAAAATCTTTCACCATTAGAATGCTACATAAGCGCTGAGTAACATATGCTATATTTATTAATAGAAAAAAAATTGCTTAATGATAAATAAATAGAAATACGATTTGTTTGTTTTGTTGTCATAGAAACTTTCAAAGCGGCACGAAGTCCGCCGGGTCAGCTAGTTACTTATACGTTAAGTTCGAAGTCTATTGAGTAAATTTTACAGTTAGTGGTAGTGTGATGTGCAGGCGTGTACGTTCATGGAAATATAGTTGAAACAACAGTTTTTACGAACTATAGTTTATTGCTAAAGTGCCCATATATAAAACCATACATGTGTAATTTTAATTAATTTCCACAATCACTAGCAGATAGAACTTGTTAAAGCAATAAGAAAAAAAAATACTTGTAAGGTTACATTTTTTATGTTTAATTTGTTGTAATAATTACGAAGATGTATTTTTAATACAAAATACTGGTTATTGTTGTCAAACCTGAAGCTGAGCGATATTTTTTGTTTTTTATTTGGTGATTATGTTTTTCCCATTGTGGATTATCCCGGCTAACAAATGTAATATAGGTACGTGTCTGTTTAATAAATGCTTTTGTTTTATAATTTACTTTGTTTTTTTTTAATTTTTGATATATTTTAAAGATGTAATAAAAAATATATGATATATAATATGATATGATATGATGGCTTAGTATGGTTTGGAAAGTAAAGTAATGCCAACAAAGAGTACGCATTGCTACTAATTAATGATATTGTATCAAGATTGTATTTATAATATTCTTTTTTTATTTATGGCATATTTTTTGTCTACTGCTGAACACAATTCCGCCAATATCACGTAGGTACCCAATACATGGAATTGTATATATGTATAATAATAAGCAATGAATTATAATTTTGCGTTTTATACCAATTTACCGTAAAACAAGGTCAATCTATAATATTGGTAGCAGCAATTGCTTTACAGTTTGTCTATGACTTGAGCATGGAATCAATAAGATTATTCATGTCCGTGACCCCAGCGGGATAACCCTTTCAGATCGGCTTCAAATTTCGCCATGATTTAGTTGATATTATTTTTTAATTTGTTAGCAAATATCAAAATTTGTTCACCAATAGTTATCGAGAAATCCCATGTTAAAGGGTATCCCGCTGGGGTCACGCTCATCAAAATTATTTGACCTAAAACGAGCAGGAACGAGACGCTACTGATATAGTTATTGTGCTAAGATTTTGTTGATTCAATTACGAATCCATCAGTGAAAATTTCCAGGTTTCTACCTTCTGTAGTTGCCGAGTAATCAAATGCCTACTTTTTCGTCAAAATTCCTCCGAAAAGTAAGTGTCTTTCCTCAATAGATTTTGAACTTTATGTATATGGATATTACGGTTGATCATTTATTGAGGAAAATTGACAGTTTTGGATAGTTGTATGAGTGTGTGCCAATCCTATAAATGCTCTTAGTGGCTGTACAGTTTACCCTAATATTCAGGTATAACTAAATTGTGTGTGGTGTAAGAGAAATAAAAGAAACAGTTTACATTCAGAAATGTATATTGAAAAAGCATTTACTCGCTACAAATATTTGCGAAACCCATCTTCTAACGACGAAAAATGTAACATTAGTAAACAATCCATTATCAGAGCCGGAGTCGTTACATACACGAACGGAGGTCCTGCGTCTAGTGAACGGACGTGCGGAACACAACAAACGAAATCAATATGTAAATACAACATTTGGCAGTTAAATAAAAACTAGTCGAATGATCAATGACACTCAAAATTTGAATAAGCACAAAAACAATGGAAAATGCTCCTAAAAATTCACGTTTTATTGAAAAATATTAATCTACCCACTGAGATACCACCACATTTATAAAAGTTTAAATTTAAAAGTATTGCATTACATTATTTTAAAAAACACATCAAGATTTTCTTTTGTCTATATAAATATAAAAAATAACACCATACAATAATGAAATAAGGTGAAATACATTTTCACACTAAAATAAATTTGAAAATAAATTGGAAATCACATTTTTTACATAATACATTGGTCAGACGTTGAAATTAATAGAAAATATTGAAATTAGTCAACGAGAGCGCAGCGACGGCTTAGTTTCTGACTTTATTACGAATATAGCACCGCCCCGGGCATCGCAAGACTTGGAAATTAATTCACAACGAAAACAAAGGACATTAATCGCACATTGTTGCATAGATGGCGCCACTAGCTCATTCCGATAACAGAAACGTCATTATTGAAGATGTCACTTGATTTCTCGTTACTACAGTTGATTTTCTATGTAGATGATATGACAATACTCTTTTGGCTATTTCAAGACAGCAGACCCAAAATGTAGGTACCTAATGAGCTAGTGGCGTCTGAAGTGTTGCAAAAGATATAACGAGAGACCACAGTTTAAACGGAATAGTCCACCGCTGTTCGCGGTTCGAGTGTACAACGGCTTTTGTCGGCATTCACAATATTGCACTGACATTTAATAAGCACCAAAATCAAAGGATCGCTTTTAAAAAGTTGTTCACAACTACCAAATTGTATAAATGCACAATAATAAACAGAAATGTCGGTATAAGTTAGTTGAAATCATAAATCAGTTAACACAAGAATATTAATTGGGTACAGTCATCGACTAAATCTAAGAATGCAAAACAACAGTAGTTTAAACAAACAACTTTTGATGTTTATCGGACAGATGATAAGGGTTAATTTTCAACGGTATATCAAATTATTGCAGACATGATTTTTTTATTCCTTTTTAACGTATTTTTTCTTAACTACGATTTAAACCGGTGACTGTACAACTGAAATTATGTTTTGTCAATACAAAATACATCAAAATGTTTTAGAGTGGCTTGCACGAAAATAATTAAATTAAGATTTAGCTCAATCCCAAACACCATTATTTCCCTATCATCTTGAAACAAACTGACAGAATATAAAACAAAAAATTGGATTACGTTTAAATCTGAATTTTAGGGCAAATCGCACCAACACAAAATTAAGATTTAAGATTAAACTTAAAACTTCATTAAACACTGTCGTTAAAGAAGACATAATGAAGTTAAAAGCATGATTGAATAAAAAGGCCTTAAGGCTGATTTTATAGTGAAGCGTGGAGGTGCGTTTGATAAGCGGCGCAGGCGCAATTTTTCGTTGTTGGCCGCGTCAGGCCTTTACAGGATAACCAAACTTTTCACGGGCGACAAGAAACTAAAGGTTCCTCAAAAGCCGTAGTGTTCGAACATCCTCAAAAGGTTTCTAGAGGGTACGGCATCACGCAATATATTGTTTTTTAACCCTTAAATAGATTTTGTCCGTTTGAAATGACGCGTTAATAAAACGCATCTAGCATGAAAAATCCCGCGCTTTAACGATTTCTAAAAAATACGTTAAATTTAGCATTCTGTTTTTGTTGCACTGACGCGCTTTTTGGCGGTTGAACGGTCGTTTGATTTGAAAATAGCGTCAGTTGAATATCGGCCTCGGCAGGGTCAACTTACGCTCTGGAGACTTAATGTAATAATGTAAGTATAATGCTTATTTTTTTGTTGTATTTATTTTATTTTATTACAGTTATAATTAAGGCTATTGTATAGTGTTGAGTTTAGTGATAAAATACCTGTATTTTGTTCTAAAATGTATTTAAAATGTTGATGTCATTTAGAACGGACGTTGCTCAAAACTCTTATCAACAGGTGCCTTAAAGTATGTCACTTATAACGGACGTTGCCTATAACTCTTAGCAACAGGTGCCTTATAGTATGTCACTTATAACGGACATTGCCGTTTGCTTGCAGTTTCAGTAATACTTTACATGTGTCATATGTAACGGACATTGCCAATGTATGGTACAATGTGTAAAACATTTTTTTTTCTTCTTTTCAGCATCATGGCTTGGAGATCTCAAAAAATTCTTGCCCTCATACCTCCAGCGGATTCTGAAGATTCAGAATTTGATTCTGATGAAGATGCAGAACAAGATTTACGTTCACGTGAGTTTTTTCGCAATACTTACAGTGGTTCATCGTCGCCTCAAAGTATACCCTCTGGAATAGCCGATTTGTTGGATGATCTCAGCGACACTGATAATGGTGTACATAGTCCATCAACACTTGATCCCGGTGCTGTAGATGCTATCATGCCTAGTAACTTGACTGGTTACCAAAACATCACAGAATCATTCAGTTCTGAAAAGTCATCAGCCAAAACAGGTCTGACCATGCCTGCTCCTTCAATCTACATACCAGAAACTCCATCAACAAGTTCTGTGATGTCTCCGCTGGAAAATAAAAGAAAGACACGGCAAACAAAACGAGCTGCTCTCTCCAATGCACCAGCTGTCGACTCCTCTCCAATACCCCAGCCTTCGCCAGTGGTACATATTGCCAAAAAGCGTAAAATTAAAAAAATGACATTTACATTCAAAAAGGCGAAATATACAGGAACTGTTCAGCTGCCCACAGATGCTCAGTTTGCTGAAAAAATTGAAATCAAGTACCCACAGCAGTATTTTAGACAGTTTTTTGACGAAAAGTTGTTAGGTTTTATTGTGGATATGACAAATTTGTATTCGGTTCAAAAAATTGGAAAGTCTATCAATGTTACAACAAAAGAGTTGGAAATTTTTCTTGGGATTGAGATTCTGATGGGTATAGTAAAAATGCCAGCTGTTGAAGATTATTGGTGTAACGATCTCAGGTTTGAAAGTGTTGCATCCTCTATGTCTCTTAAACGATATAGATGTATAAAACGCTACTTACATTTCTGTGATAATACAAATGTTGATAAAACAAACCGATACCATAAAGTAGCCGTAGTAATGGAACATGTTCGCCAGCAGTGCCTGAAACTTGAAGAAGAGAGGTCGTTTGCTGTAGATGAAATGATAATACCTTATAAGGGCAAGAAGGCTGGAAGTCGAAAACAATATAATCCAAAAAAACCTCACAAATGGGGTTTTAAATTTTTGGTTCGTGCCGGTACTTCGGGTATGGTTTACGACTTTTTTGCCTATGATGGCTCACATACATTCCAAGATGAAAAGTTTACTGATTGGGAAGAAGAATATCTGGGCGTGGGTGGAAAAACAGTAGTGAAGCTATGCAGAACCATATCTAGTCCTATTCTAAGCACAGTTTATTTCGACAATTGGTTTACCTCCCTGGAATTGATTTTTTACCTTCGAAACGAAATGGGAATTCTGTCGCTGGGTACAATTAGGAAGGATCGACTGGGGACGTGTCAAATTATCAATGACAAGGATATGAAGAAAAAAGGTCGAGGTACATTTCAAGTCGTTTGTGATAATTCCAAAAGAATAGCGGTTACCAAGTGGATGGATAATAAATGTATCAACATCGCGAGTTCTTTCTGTGCTCAAGATCCTGTTAGCACAATTGAACGATATGACAGGACACTAAAACAAAAGGTTGTTGTCCCCTGCCCAAATGCAATCAAAGTTTACAACACTCATATGGGTGGAGTTGACATTGCAGATATGCTGACGGCGCTCTACCGGATCCATATGAAAACCAGACGTTGGTATTTGTCTATTTTTGCTCAAATATTGGACATTTCGCTCAACAACAGTTGGCTGTTACGTCGTCGCGATTGCAAGCAATTGGGAGAAAAACATTTGTCCCTAAAGAGGTTTCGCACTCAAGTTGCTCTTGCTTTGATGAAGACAAACACATTATCGCGGAACCGATCAACAATTAATTCTCCAAGACCTGCCAAAATAGCCAAGCCATTTTTAGCAAGACCAGTGGATGAGTCTCGACTAGATTGCTATGACCATTTCCCAGTTTTCACAACTCAGGGCCGATGCCGCTTGTGCAAAAATGGAAAAACCACAGTAATATGTACAAAATGTGGGCAAAGACTTTGCCACACTCCAAAAAAGAATTGTTTTCTTTTATTTCACAAAGAAAAATAGAAGAACTATGTTTACACATCTAGTTTTAGATGCATTTTAAGCTACATTGTTAATATTTTTCATCTCTAAGACTGTTACAAGAGTTCCTAAATGTATGTACAATGTTATTTTATTTAAGAAAAAATGTTTAAGTTCGTTGGAAACATAATGTTTCGGTTTTATTTTGTTACCTTATGTAAAATAAAAGACTTAAATTTAGTTTTTAAAGATCTCTAGAACTGATTCACATAGAGTTTTTAAATGTATAATAAAAAGTTTCAAACATAAAATGTTTTAGTCAAAATTGGCAATGTCCGTTTCATGGGACGTGTCTAAGATTGTGATTTGTTACGAGTAATTAGCAATGTCCGTTCTAAAAGACGTGTCAAATTTTAAATATAGAGGAAATTAAAAAACCAAAAAACGGTGTTTTTCTTTTTTTTATACCTAAACAATTCCAAAACATCAATTTTAATCACAAAAATCTCAGTGAATCTATGGATGGCGATTTAAGGGTTAAAGTTGACGCGAACGCTACACTGTTAAATAAAGCAAATTTTACGGACCTACTCGCGTTTACATCACAAATATTTTTTTATAGAGAAAAAAAAACATGATTTTATCCTGACATTTTGAACCCTTTGCAGGGTCCATGCTCGAGACTTCCTACGACATTATTAAAATGCAATTTAAAATAGAAGTCAGAAAGATACCTCTTGCCTTTCGAATTTCGAGTTTCACTATTAAAATCAGCCTAAGTATTTGGTGCAAGCCATAAACATCAGCCAACAAAAGCGTCTATCGCCCGAAGCCGCGTCACTTGAGGGCGCACTCTACGAAGACGGGGGCCGGCAGCTCGGGGGCGGGGGCGGGGGCGTCGGGCGACGCGGGGGCGGAATCCGGGGGCGCGAACTCGCGGGCGAAGTGCGCCTCGCTTAGCGGCCATGAGTCCTTCAGCACCGACCTGCGGCAGAAATAAATAGAATTGTAATTTATTTTGAGTACACGTACACACAACTACATACCACAAACTGTCAAAATTTCTCAATAGACTTTAAATTTTATGTATATGGCATATGGTTGAATATTTATTGATTAAAAAAAAACATTTGACAGTAGTTTTGGATAGGTTGATATGCAGGCGGCCGGCGTACAAAAGATAAAAAGAACAACTTAAACCTGTTGCAAACATAAGGGTGAGATTTATTTATTATTTTATTATTATATAATTTTTCTATATACTTCAATCAATAATCCTACTAATATTATAAATGTGAAAGTTTGTGTGTACGTATGTTCGTATATTTATTGCTAGTTTATAACCTGGAATAACACATAGGATACTTTTATCCAGAAATTCCCACGGGAACGGGAACCACGCGGGTGAAACCGCGAGCGGCCGCTAGTAGTACCATATTCCTGATAAGCGATTCAAAAACGACCCGAGAAATGAGGGCACAAATTGTTTTTTCTTATATCAATATAGTATGGTCGATGACAGTAAACTTTAATCTTTTATCTCCCAGTGACTCCATATGGAGCCATAAACAATTGAATTTCTATTGTGTCTGGTTTTATGGATAACGAGAGGTAGGCCTTACAAATAAACAGAGAAAGCTGCGAATAGATTTTCCGTGTTTTGTCTCTTTTACTCTAATTTGAAATTAAGTCTACATGACGGGAACAAGACACGGAATAACTATTCGCAGCTTATTCTCTGTTTATTTGTAAGGCCCTAAAGGCCTTACCGTTATGTAAACGTCATTTCAAATTAAGAGTGAAAAGAGAAAAAACAAATATTTTACAATCTTATATAAACTTTATGTTCGAAATTTAAGTTTAGAATAAATAACCTCAAGTTATTAAATAATTCTTTTTTTTCAATTTTGTAAAAAGACATTTTAATGTATAAAGTAACAAGAGTTTGTTCTACGAGTGTGGTGTCTTGGGCCTATTCGAGTTTGCATGTTTAGTGTATCATGTGAATGTGTAGTGGCATTGAAATGAAACTTCTTTTACGGATCTACTCGCGTTTATTTTACACATTAGGTTTAAATTAATGTTTATCCTGATGTTTCGAACCCTTTACAGGGTCCGTGGTGACAGTGGGCTATTGTTTTTTTTTTTTTAGATGAGACCTTGTTAGGAAATATATTTATGCTACCAGAGATATACAATTTTGATGAATTATTGTTTTATAAAATACATATTATTTACATTCAAATTTATTTATTTCCTTCATAAATTAGGTACTTAATGCTAAAGCAAAGTGAGTCAATACAACAATTGAAGTCTAAATGTGAAGGACTGGTGCCTGAAATAGGTTTCAGAAGTGAAACCCGTTGCTACAGATCACCAGCATGTGACCAGCAGTGAGACTTAGGTGTCAGTCACTTCATAATTAGTCGGTAGCTTGTATAGCCTCATTTCAATTTGGACTGCGACTGCGGGCTCTCTTAATTTTTTTTTATTTATTATTGCTCAATACATGATTAAACCTTAAAATTAGTACAGCATTTAAAACCACTGAAATTTGTGTTAATGCCGATTTATCTACATCGATAACACAATAATTGACATAGGTAAATTACATTGTAAAACATACGTCCATGTGTAGTGTGTTCGAGTGTAAAACAAGTGTCGACTCACCACATGGTCTCGTCGAGCACCGCCTTGACCTTGGGCACCGGGAACCCGTTGAAGGGCGAGGCCACGGGCAGCGTGTAGGCGCCCATGTCGCGGAACACGAGCCACTCGCCGAGCGCCAGCGGCGGCAGGCGCGCGTCCGCCAGCACGCAGTCCAGCCCGTCGCACGTCGGGCCCCACACGGAGCACGGCTGCGGCTTCGACGACGCCGGCTGGGGGGCGTCATGTACATACACCAAATGATGAGTTACTGAGTAACAAATGTTTTTATAGTATTAATGAATTTATTGTGAGCAAAATTTGAATACTATTTTTAATGATAACAAATTAATTATTTTAATCTAATTTAGATTTCTTTTAATTTTTATTTGATTTGTGTTATTTTGTTATTTTACTTTATTACTTAATTGATTCATTTTGGTTTTATTTTTTATTTTTATTTGATTGTTTTATTTCATTTTATTTTTATTTATTTAATTGATTGTAATTTTTAATTGTATAACAGCACAGCTAGACTTCTCTCTCTGTATTTGCATACCAATTTTTGGTTAAATATAAGATGCTAAATGTATGTAAGAACTTATTCCTACCATATTTACTGCAATAAAGTGCTATTCTATTCTATTCTATTCAATATTTTCAGGCCCGATCTCCCTATCCATCGATTGGGAAGGCTAATGCCCCAGCAGTGGGGCCATAAAAAGAGCTGATGATGATGATATACAACCTTATTTTTAGTTTATACGAAAACCAAAACACGGGTCAAATATTTTCATACTTATAATGAATCCGTACAAAAAAAAATATATATTGAAAACTCACGAAGTTACAAGCTTTTTGTGCTGCCCCGTTGTGTGTTTTTAGTAGGGAATAATTTATTTGAGATTTTGTAAATATTATTTGGTCAAAATGTAACATGGTATAAAAAAATATTGAAATCGATTCTATTACTGATTCTGAACAAACAGTTTTCAGGTTTCGTATAAACTAAAAATAACATTGTATATGTATATAAGTGTAGCTACCTCCAGCGTCTCGGCGCTGACGTGCTGGTGGTCGTAGAGGATGCAGTTGAAAGAGCCGTACACGCCGTCGTTGATGAAGTACATCGTGTGGCTCTGCTCCAGCCCCTCCGCGTCCTTCTGCACCACCTGTCACGTCCACAAATTATGATTGCGTAAATAAAAATGCTCAGTGGCCTTTCCAAGTCCACGGAAAGGCCTATGTCCAGCAGTGGTCGTGTGTAGGCTATATGTGTATGATGATGAAATAAAACAACTATATAAAAAATAACTGCAAATAGAAAAAAACTGAAAAGAAAAAAAACAATCTCTCCAGAATTCAATTTGAGCAATGTTGAATGCAACGTGGACCATTTCCTTGTCCGATACCTATACTTAAATAATAAAATCTATAATAAATGAGTATTTATAAATACATTGAATATTGATAGTTATATATAGTGATAGTGCGGATAATTGAGCTAGCCACTGAATTGTTTTTATATTATTAAAACGAGATTCAAAATCTCACAATTACTATTTACAATAATCTAAACCACACAAATGTCAATCAACATATATATTGAACTGATTTACTATTTACAGTATATAACAATAATCACAGCAGATTATAACCTAATATTTGTAGTCTTAATTAAACTGATTTATTTATTTATTTATTAGGTACACAAAACAGATAGAAATTAAAAAATAACAAAAATGCATGATACATTGTATAAGAGCTAAATTCCTATCTAAAACATGTATTATATTAGGATAAGATTTACTATTTACAGTATTTAATAATAATACAGAAAACAAGTAATCGATGTTTTACGATGCAACGTGCACAATGCACAGCGAACGAGCGTGCGATAACGAGCGCTTGCGACAGCCCACTGACTTAGATCACCAGCGATCAACCGCTCGGTAGGTAATTAACGCGCGCAAGTACAGTGGCCCAAGAAAGTGGTGTACCAGTTTTGATTTAGTTTTCTAGCCATCGAAAATTACAACAACGTTCATATTAGATATCACTGAAAGAGATGCATAATAATGACGTAAACCTAACTGATAAATATTCATACGTCGTAGGTCACTTATAAGTGCATGACATTTTAACCTTTTGTAATACAAATGAATAAGACATTAATTACTGTAAAGAAAATATAAATTTTCTAAACAAAAGTAATAAAAACTATTTCTATAGACAAACAAATTCTATTTGATAAAAAGAAAACTGACAATTGACATTGTCAATATATTTTAGTAATTTAATTTCTATTATTTTCCTCAGAAAATCGATTTATTTTCCGTATTATTCTTTTACTCAATTGCATATAAATAACATCTTCAATGTCTGCCAACTTGACTATTGCTGAAAGGGCGCAAATAATTGCTCAATTTAATGTAGGTTTCAACATTAGTGCGATATCGAGAAATTTAAATATATCGAGACGTCAAATAAAGATGGCAATAGAAGTTGTCATATCGATCTGCAAGCGAAACTAATCTTTATCGCCTATGAATCTGCCAAGCGACACTCAACCTTAGGGTGGTAAACCAATTTTTTGGGCGACCGTACATAGAGTGACGGAGGCAAAATGTTAAGTTTTTTTTTTACTTTGACTTTTATATACTTGGACGCCCAATGTAACCACAGTGCCATAGAACAATTGAATTTCTATTGTGTCTGGTTTAAGAACAACCGAGTAGTGAGTTTGGCTTTGGCGTGTACTCACGTCCCGCTTGGCGTGCACCATGGCCAGCAGCGTGTAGGCGGCGGCGGCGAAGTACCGCCCCGGCTCCGCGACCACGCGCACCGCGCCGCCGCTGCCCGCCGGGAAGTACGTCTCCAGGGCCGCGTTGATCACGCCCGCCACCTGCCCGACCACCGTACACACATTATTCAATTTGCACCTCCCATGTCATTTATGTCATCATTTATTCATGTTATTACATGGTGGATTTAATGCCTGACGCATTTTCTACAAGTCAAACATAGGGTGGTGCAGAAAAAAACATCCTGATCCGATCCGAACTCTTAAAAATACTTTTTTAAATACTTTTAAGAATATATAAATATAACCTATATCCGAAACATGGCAAACAAAAGTTACTGATCAAATGAGAACTTCTTGGCAGAAAGGTGAAGATAATGCGGTTTGGTTTTATCTCCTAAAATTTGTGTAAAATGATGTTGGATTATTTACCGTTAAGTGTTTGTGAACGTGCATTATTGTTAGCTAATGAAACAAAAAAGTGCAACGTCACTTTTGAAATTCTCTCAAGAAGTCCGCGTTAGGTCTCATTAAAGCCACATCTTTACCGATACTCGAAGGGCTGGGGGGAATATCATTAATCACTACTCATTTTTATTATCATCAATTATCGTCTAGTAACAAATTAAATATTGTTTATTTATATAAAACTTGCTTGAAAAGTATTTTGATTTTGGCTAAATATGCGAACCGCACGAAGCCATCAACTAAGGCAAAAAAAACCTATGTTTCTCATATTTAAGGGTTTGGGCTAACTTAATAAATAAATAAATTGGGATAGAGATTTAAAACCCAGTAATAAGACGTTTATAGTCTGCTCAAAATATCAATAAAAGTAAAACAGTAGAATAGCAGACTGACCTCGCGTATGGAGGAGTCGTGCGCGCCCGGGAACCCGCCGCCGATGTCGAGCAGCCGCATGCGCGCGTGGCCGACGTTCGCCGCGAGCACGAACAGCGCGCGCGCGAACTGGATCGCGCGCACGTACACGTTCGTCTCGTCCGCGCCCGAGCCCACGTGGAACGACACGCCGATCACCTGGACGATGAAAATGAAAAAAGTTAATTTGGAACATTTTAACAAGGATAAATAAATGACAGGTAATACGATAAAAGCTGCTTTTAGCGTAAAACTGCGTTGCAGCCATTAACGCCCATCTCCAGCAAAAGGACGTGTTCCCAAAAAGTGACATAATGAGAGATTCGTTTAGTTTCATTGTTCGGAGACAGAATAAATTATAAAAACATCGAACCTTATTGGCATACCTAAAGATGCAAGTACCTAAAATGTCGTATTTTGGTGTACCCCTATGAAGCATACGCCAATCGACAGATAATATAATTACAAACAACAAATACTCTTTGACAAAATGTCGTAAATGATATACTTTCTGAGATATTTCAGTTTGAAAATGTAAAATAGCACTACTATCTTATTTTCTTTCGCCCATTCTTCTCCACAGCTAAAACATAGACGTCCTGAATGGGTAGTAGTTAAAAAATGTTTGGACGATTCAAAAGCACTCTCTTTAAAGTTTATGTGAATAAACAAATTATAAATAAGTGTACAGTGAGCTGACCTCGAGCCCCAGCACGGCAGCCAGCTTGAGCAGCCGGGGCGCCTCGCTGACGGGGTCGCAACCGAACTTGATGCCGAGCGGGCACTGCGCTGCGGTCGCGTCGCAGCGGATGCGGATCACCAGCCTGCCGGCAACGAACGAACGAATGAACGAACGAACGAACGACGATCATTGGTACTACCGGGAGCATTGACATGTTAACAATGTGACTCTTAATAAAATAGAATATTTAGGCATAGCAATGTTACAATAAAAACAATTTCCATCTAGGAAATTCAATGGCAAAGTTAGCTATTATTATTCATATAAAACAATATTGATTTCTAAAGTTTATGCGAACACTATACATTGAAATGAAACAACTTTTACGTAAAATAAACGCGAGTAGATCCGTAAAAGTTGTTTCATTTTAATATATAAAACATTTTTTTCATAATACGCTTTTCAAAATCATTGTATTTTAGATATCTATTATTGAAGGGAAAGTTACGAGATTGATACCGGTACCGAGGTATCGTAACGAAAAATACTGTTACCGCGCTTGCCATATGCGGGTTGGTGGTTACAAACCAGGGCTATGCATCGAAAAAGCCTCGGTATCGGTACCTTAACGAATACCGGTAATACAGACCTTGTTATAGTACCGGTACTTTAGTTGGTACCGGTAAATTAATACCGGTACCGAGGTATCGTAACGAAAAATACCGTTACCGCGCTTGCCATATGCGGGTTGGTGGTTACAAACCCGGGCTATGCATCAAAAAAGCCGAAACACACTTTGCCCGACCTGGGAATTGAACCCGGGAGCTGCGGGTATCGGGCCGAGCGCATTGCCACTCAGCTACCGAGGCGTTGCGGCCACTGCACCGAGCCGTTGCCACAAATAACCTCATATATGCTACTTCATAATCAGCAGAAAAATATTTAATGTATGGGTAATAATGAATATTTCAACTGTCGCTTCAAACACTTCTGTGAATTGTTAAAAATAACTTCGCCAAGATAAAGCATAATCTATACTCTGAAATAATTCAGACAGTTGTTAACCTTATCGTCACTCATAGAGTATAATACTGTCGTCACTTATGTAAGGTGAGGTGAAGGCCAACGCTTCCCTATTATTCAGACACTATGTCAATAAAACTTGCTTGTCAAAGGCAGTCCTTGTACGCAATTTCCGGGTAGAAACAACGCGAGATTATCGGATCACTCATGTGTCAATGTTAAGACAATACTATCTGTAGGAGTAACACATATCAGAATATGATAAAGCGTATAGACATATGAGCTTATGAAGATATATATAGGTATTTAGAAATTCTTCGATAATAATTTACAAAATGTTTATTGCCAACAATTTGAAATATTATAAAAGACTTGAAATCATTTCTCAGAATGAAAAGAGATCTCAGATTTTATGCGCGGGGGGGGTTTTTTGTACATAATACTTATACAACATTATGTAAAGATAATAAAATATGCTTTGATCAATTATGTACTAGATTCCCGATGAACGCTTGAAAAACAGTAGGCGACTTTGGGGCCACGGAGCCACAATGACGTTTGTGAAAAAATTTGCAACCTTTTTTTAATCTTTACTTCTAAGATTTAAGGTTCACAGTAAGCTGAGGTTGTTGATGCTATCCAATGTTTTTTTTAGATTTTGTTATTCGAAATTTAAATGTATAAGTATGAGCAAACAGGACTATGTGTGGTTATATACTCACTGGGCGTGCGGCATGTGTTGTTTGATCTTGATGAGCTCGGTCTCAGAGTCGAAGGTCATGGTGTCGACTCCCGCACGCGACGCGTACTTGATGTGGGACGCCATCTTGGCTGGGTTCGCGAAGATGATGCGTCTGAAGAGAGAAATGTCGTTCAAAATCTTGATACCTACTATCAAAGTAAAGTAATTAGCCTAAACAATGTAACAGAAAGCTCTGTGGTAAAACTTAAAAGATCCAAAGTGTATGTAAACTAGATCTTGTATTGTTGTTACTTAGCCATAATTATTAACTTTAATTTGTCATGCAATTGTAAATTAAATATTTTTCTTATTCTTATATCAGAAAAAAAAACAATAATTTTCCTATACATTTGGTCCTTCGAGCCGGATTAAACTAAATCTGTTTCTATTTAGCTTAACAATATGGCACCAGCTTTTCACTACACATTTGGTCCTCCGAGCCAGATGATTTTTCGAACTAATGCGTCGCCGTGTCCTGTACACCAAGCACTATTAAACATTTTAAAACTATGCCTATTAAATGAAACAAACAGGGCACTAACTCGGGGCGCACTCCGACGTTGGTGACGAGCTCGATCTCCGCCTTAGAGGCGCAGTCGAAGCCCGCGCCCAGCGCCGCCAGCGTGGTCACCATCAGCTTGTCGTCGTTGCACTTCACCGCTGCGAACAACACGGAAACATTACATACAAACATACGTCGACAATGATTCATTTCTTACACTGGGATATCAGTTGCGTGTGCTCCTTCTAACTCGAATTCGTAGTCATTGCATCGGTACACACTAACCCTGTACTACAAAACAGTGTTTAAACTTCAACAATGGCTAAATACGACTGTATAACAATACTAGCGGCCGCTCGTGGTTTCACCCGCGTGGTTCCCGTTCCGTTGGGAATATCGGGATAAAAAGTATCCTATGTGTTAATCCAGGTTATATACTATCTGTATGCCGAATTTCATCCAAATCCATTCAGTAGTTTTTACGTGAAAGAGGAACAAACACCCATCCATACTTACAAACTTTCGCGTTTATAATATTAGTAGGATAAGCTAATAAGTAATAAGTGACCGTCTGTTTTAAGCAATGTCTTATTTTAGCCATTGTATTTTATTATTTTGAATTGTTCATTCACAATGCAACATAATTATAGTTACAAGATTTTTTTTTAAATCTTTTAGCCATCGTTTTTTAGTAACAGTATTGTAATTTTTTGTAAAGTTACGGCAAACATCGCATAGAAAATAGGAAAAAAAAAGACTTTTCACTTTGTATTATGTAAATTAAGTGATCACTTTAGTGACTATAAAGCCCCCGCACTCCGCCACTGATCTGCCCACTGATCGTAGAAGGGGTCCCCCCAACCCCCGCTACTAATCTACCAACTGACCGTAGAAGGGCTCCACGCGCGGCATGAGCTCGCCTACGTTAATGTTAGGGGTCATTCTGCACCCCACACTTTCAGACTAAATGCAGAGTGCTGCCAACTGACCGTAGAAGGGCTCCACGCGCCGCATGAGTTCGTAACAGAACCTCACCTACGTCCATAATGTAAAAAGGACCCCTTCTTGCACACCTTAAAGTAAATACACCTATGTTTAAAATGTATTTATGTCATTCTGCACCCCAAACTTTCAGACTAAATGTAGAGTGCTGCCAACTGACCGTAGAAGGGCTCCACGCGCGGCATGAGCTCGCGCCAGCGGTGGTAGCGCGCCACGACCTCGCCCACGTCCATGACGTAAAAGGGGTCCTCCTGCATCCCGGCCGCCACCACGCGGCGCGCCACCGACAGCGGCGACCACGCGCCGTCCATCACGAAGATGCGTTGCTCGTCAGACACGATCATTTTCGTTTGCCCTGTTTGTAATGGTTAGCAATTTTTATCTTTATTATATTAAATATTTATAAAATATAGTGAAAAAATTAAATGCCTACCCGACCCAGCCAGGAGTCGAACCTGGGTCTTCCGCAATCCGGGCGGCTGCACTGACCATTATGCTACCGGGAAGGCGGACGTAAGAGTGGTTGTGACGTAAGAGTGGACGGCGTGGTTGGTTAGAGTGGCACAATCCTGTTTGCTATCTATCCTCGCATCTGAGTGCCTAGTGTGAGTTTTGTTTACTATCCGTATTCAATCGATTACGTTAACGAAAACGAAAATTAGTATGGCATTGAAGCAGCGCCTCCTGGCGACATACGAGAAGAGTTAACATTTTGCCATAGAAATTCTCGTTTTCGTTAACGTGATCGAATTGCGAATGAAACTCGCACTAGGCACCCTGGACTCTGCTTCTACGTAACATCAGGCAAGGACTTCTTGGCGGGAAAGTGCAGAGTCATGTCTGCGGTTTTATTTATTTTCTAAAATTGGTGTTGTCGAATATTAATGTGAAATAATGGTTGATTATTAACCGTTAAGTGTTCGAGAGTGTACATGAGTGTTGGCAAATGAAACAAAACAGTGCAACGTCACTTTTCAAATTCTCTCAAGAAGTCCGCGTGAGGACTTAGTAAAGCCCCACATCTTTACTGAGATACTCGAGGGGTTGGGGGGTATATCATTTCTCACTTCTCATTTCTATTATCATTCATCATCATCATCATACAGGAAGGAAATATTGTTTATTTATGTATTACTTGTAAGAAAAATTACTTTGACACTGGCTAAATGTGCTAATCGCACGAAGCCATCAACTAAAGAAAAAAAAAACATCAGGCAAAGCTGAGTCATTTACATACCATAATACTTTAAAAAAAGTTTAAAAAATGGCGTTGTTAGTTTTGCACAACTAGGTCCAAAAGTTACCAGGTAGGTACCATTTAATTATTAATTTAATGCTATTGATTACTGCTTGGCGGCAAAAATAGGTGTTAGGCAAGTGTATATACTTTATCAATATTATATGAACGCACCTGGTATGTTGGACTGCGGGTTAGATGGGTTCGCTCCCCCAAACGGCGGTGAGTAGGGGGTCAACTGGCCTCGGCGCCCGGCTGCGGGGGGCCACTAGCGCTAGTCCACAAGTGTCAGCTGTTGACAAACACACACATTAAACACAATCGACTTTAGTCGACAACAATATTGTAAGTAAGTTGAAGCCTATGTATTTGTATATAAGTACTGTCTTGTCGCGTGTGCGTGACCGTGGCAGAACTCCCTTTTTTTTGGACTGAGTTTGTTGTTGGCCTCTACAGCGCAGCGTCACCTGATTTTTTTTGGTGGCGGGCGGCAAGAATTTTAAGAATTCCTCAAACATTGTGCTCAAGGCACCATCAGGGGGTTTCTAGAGCACGCAAGCGTGTCCCCTTTCCCTACTAGATTCTCAGAGGAGTTCGGATCGGATCGGGCGCGGGACAGCCCGAAGGCGCCTCTAAAGATTAGGACCTCGGGTCGTGGGGGTGGGGAGAAGCGCCCAGGAACATGGTATAGAGCACGTGTAAACGGGGTCTTCGTACTCTTGTTACAAGTACGGTGTCATGGGCCAAAGCGAGTGTGCGTGTTTATTGTATCATGTAAATGTGTAGTGGCATTTTGAGAATCAGGCGGGTGAAGAGAGGGTACGTTGAGCGCGTCGCATGTGTGACTTACGTGCGGCGAGGGTGTTTGTGTCAGCGAGCGGACGCGTGTCGCTGCTAAGGCGGGTCGACTGAGCGCACGTCACGTGTGCGTGACCGTGACGAGAGAGGTACGTTGAGCACACGTCGCATGTGAGTGAGCATGACGAGAGGGTACATTGAGCGCGTCGCGTGTGCATGACTGTGGCAGGACCCCGAAGGGTTAGAATCGGAGCGGGCAGGACTTACGTGCGGCGAGGGTGGGTGTGTCAGCGGGCGGGCGCGTGCCGCAGCCAAGGCGGGTCGACGTTGAGCGCGCGTCGCCAGCAGCGCGGCGCGGGCCGAGGCCGCGCCTCTTCCGACCGGACGGGTCCCGCTCGCCCGGCTGTCGCGAACGCGCCGGACTCACCCGGTGCTCCCTGAAACAATTAGACAAATACAACTTAAAACTGATATCCTGATACAAAGTAATATGTAAAAATAAATAACACTTACACCTAAAGTTTAATGTCTATTACCATATTAATGAAATTAAAAACGGGGCCTATTGCAACAGACATTCTAGAAAGCCTGCTAGGACTTGTCCCTTGGGACTTATACCAAACACTGTCACTGCAAAATTTAAAGAAAAGAAAAATCAGAATTGATATTGTTTGATTGTTGATTTTTAAGTCTGTAAAATATTATTAGTTAGACAAGCTAGTATTGCAGAGTTTGACTACCAAAACTTTCTAAGTTCCCAGTATGAAAAGACAAAAAATACAAAGGCAGCATTTAGTTTATCATTCGCTAAGTCCTCATTTAATTCCAATCAATACATGGCAAATGTGATATCACAAATCGGCCAAAGTCACCTGACAACCGGAGTCCTTGCCCCAAAGTTTAGATAACATGATTGACACCTCCAATACTGCTCCGAATGGCAACTACTATCAGGTCTTTATCCGAACACTGATAAAAGGTTATCTGTCTACGAACACTGAGATTATGCTGTATTGAAGTCAGTTACTCTGCCATGACTAGAGTGAGAGATATTGGTCTGACTGACCACGATCTCGCCGGAATACATAACGTTTCAAAATGCAATAAATTACTTTTTTTAAATACTAAAGTTGGCAAATAATGACTGCTCTGCCAGATGTTAAACAGAAGTGCAGATGCGAGAACTGTTAGACTGTTAGTGGAGCAAGATTGTGCCTCACTAGCCATAGTAATAATATAATTACTTTGCTTTTTTCAGGGGGGGTAACCACAAGCTCTAGCAGTATTATTGCAGTTGTGAGAACGAGACGCGTGTAGCGGCGAATATACACGCGTCTCTTTTCCACAGCTGCAATAATACTGCTCATAGCAGGGGGCAGCCCCCTGACTATGAGCTCTTATGGCAGCTCGTGGTTACCCCCCAGGTTCCACAATGTCTTTATAATAATATTACCTACCATCTTGTTACTATTGTAGAATGCAATAAACGATTGAGTATTCAATCCTGAATGTACTGAATAATTATTATCATTATTATTTATTTTGATTGCTTAGTTATTACCATGATTTTTAGGGTTCCGTAACCAAAGGGTAAAACGGGACCCAGCTATTACTAAGACTCCGCTGTCCGTCTGTCACCAGGCTGTATCTCATGACCCGTGATAGTTAGACAGTTGAAATGTTCACAGATGATGTATTTCTGTTGCCGCTATAACAACAAATACTAAAAAACAGAATAAAATAAATATTTAAGGGGCTCCCATACAACAGACATGATTTTTTATCCCGGATTTTATAGATAATGGTACGGAACCCTTCGTGCGCGAGTCCGACTCGCACTTGGCCGGTTTTTTTTATTTTTATAAAAATATATTTAAGTAGTAGTAGTAGGTCGAAGACTGGTGCCACTCACCAGTCTTCAACCTTTTTTTTATTTAATCATTGGAAATAGCGGTTAGCGACTGATTTTTGACTTTAGCTTTAATTGATGGGTTTAATTACCATTTGCTTCCTAGCTGTCATCCAGCAACATTTTAATGAAGTCCTATATTATTTTTAGCGAAGAAAACTGCTGCCCAAATCTGGGTTAGTGTCAAACACTACGATAATTAATTGGAAAAAAATGTACATTAAAGTTTGTATGGAACATGGCAAAGCGTACCCTTTTAAAGAAAACTCATCAATCCGCATGAGTATGTTAATTTAGTATCGCAAATTCCGTGACAAATTCATCAATCAAGCAGCGCGTGACGTCACCGCGTACCGACGAGACGGCCGGCCCACTATTGACATGCGGACGCATGCAGGCGCCGAAATTCGCGGGCAAGGTCGATGGTACGTTCCATCGTATTCGTATATCACTGTTGTAGGAATATTTTGAAATTGACTCATGATTCTTCATGGTGTTTAGTAGGTACGATTTTTTCTTGGCATTCGAAAACGAAAACCAGAATTAATATAGAAAATATTCAACTATCCTGGTTTGTCACAAGGCAAGGAGACGCTGCTTCAATGCCATACCAAATTTATTATTCGTTACCGACATCGAATATGATATAAAACTTACACTAGGGATTCAGTAGGAAGCACATTTTTAAATTGTCTTATCATTTTCTCAGAGGTCGGTTCATTGACGTGTAATGGCGCCCTAGCAGTTAACTACTCGTTTTTTTAAGCAATTATTCCAATTGCGTTAAATGTTCAATCATTATTTATGTATTGTAAATGTTATTCGTTTATATGATGACCAAAATAGACTATAACTGAGCTAAAATTAAAGTTTTTTATTAATTCGTGTTACCTAAAGCTGGTAGGTATGTTATATAAAGGCGTTCAAGTGGCTCCACACTTACACAACATAATAATACGAAAATATTATAACTATAACACAAAATAATGTGATAATTATTATTCAAGCCTCATAAAACATTTCTTCAATTCTGTGGTCTTATTTAATCAACTGTTATCTACTGCAAATAATGTATTTTATTATCCTCGGTTTTAAATTATAAAATATGTAGGTATATTATATTAACAATTCTTATTACAATTTAAACATTTCAAATAAGACTTCGAAGTACAGACGACGGCACATCAGAAGAGTTAGTATCCGTTGGTCTAAAGCGCAACTGGTCTAAGTAGCAACTGGTCTAAAATGCAACTGGTTTAAGTAGCAACTGGTCTAAAACGCAACTGGTCTAAGTAGCAACTGGTCTAAGTAGCAACTGGTCTAAGTAGCAACTGGTCTAAGTAGCAACTGGTCTAATTAGCAACTGGTCTAAGTAGCAACTGGTCTAAAATAACTTCCAAAAGCAAATATTGACTACCCAAACTGTCACTTCAATAAAATTAAATATTTAACGTATGCCTCTAAAGTACAAAGTCTGTTGAGGAATTTAGCAGTTTGTGGTAGAACTGGGTAGACTGATGTGCAAGCGGTGTAGGTACTTATCAAAACTATATTGAAAAAAAAAGAAAAAAAAACTATTGAAAACTATTTTTGTTGTACTTAAGTGTGTGCCAATAAATGTATTTCTTTATATACTGTAGTACTTCCACACTGTAGTAAAATATCTTATTAGCAAAGTTATACCCAGGTGTCATGAAAAACTAAAGGTAGGTAAGTATACTACGTACGGTATGACTGGAAAATGTCTGTGTTAACTTAAGATTATATCATAAATCCTCCGAATCCGTATCACATGCATGCAACTCCATTTCAGCCTAATTTAGCAGCGAACAAATCCTTACTTATTTATGACATACACTGAAAGAAAGACAATTCACAAATCCCTCAAGATCACATCACGAGTTTCAAATTAATTGCAAAGCTTACCTTTAAGAGCGTAATTCTCAAAGCTTTTAGTAACTTTTAAGCAACAACCCTTTGGTTGTTGCTAAACACAAACTGTTAGCGACGAAAACGCGGTTTCAGATCAGACGGACTGATCCGAAGAATTAAAAAAGTTTAATTTACTAAAAAAGTAAAACTTGCAACTGTCACTTGCGAGCCGTATGGCGGCAAACTGGTTTAAATGGCCGTCGCACAAAGTATTTATGCGGAACGTTATCAGTGAATATCGCGGGATGAGTTGCGTGGTTACATGATAGATAGCCGTCGCGTCGGTTGTAGGGAAGTGCACACCGCCTCAAACCGCTTTGGGTGACGTATCGAGAGACGAGTAGGTACCTACAATAATTATGTCAGCCGGTACACAAGTGTTTGATTGAAGAAGAATTAGGTTAGATGAGGCACGCGCATTTTTTCAGTTGGTTATATCTGTTAGGGTTGTCTGAAATTTAATGTATGTGCGTTATATTATTTATTAATTTAATGAAATCATGCATGACAAAACAATAAGGTACAAAATATTGTCCTACAAAACCGTTTTGGATGGTTTGACTGTAGCTGTACCTTCTATAAAACATTATACTTAACAGTAAGAAAAAGAACCACTCGTTACACGCGATTTTATATCTATTTATTTGTTTATTAGGGAATTCATAGGTACAACGATCCATTGGGGAAATTAGAAAGAAATTATATATGATTACAGAAATTGAAGTTGAGAATATTTTAAACTTGTAACATACCTACCTAACTTACAATTTTTATGAATTTTATGTTAATGTGTTAGGTACCTACATGTCTAATTAATTATAATCGCAACGTCCTTTTTTAACATCAGACTAGATTTTAAACTTATGTCAAATAACAATACGAAAGATGTTCTTATTTGAGTAGTTCTAGTACCTATCCACAGTATTTTTTTTCATAATTGTTTGATAAGATGGAACATAAAATAAGTTAATCAGTTCTTTTTTCTAAAGTATTTTTATATATTTTTACCTACTTACTTGAATTAAGCAGGAAAGATTAGAATGTGCCTTGTGAAGAGGAACAAACGTTTTTGTATTTTGTAACTTGACGATGTAGTTATAGTGCAATCATTATTTCGTCACATTTTGCTGGTAGAGCGGTCAGTGGCCTAATACTGTACCACAGTTTCTACCGAAACGTGGTGACAACATTTCAGCTGGAAGTAGTGGTGGTAGATGCTGCAACCCATTCACTGAGCGCAAGACAAGTTTATTTTAGTCAAGTATTATAGTAATAGAAAACTATAAGAATTGTACGGTAGATAATGTTAAAAATAGAGTCTCACAACACGTGTTATCACATAAAAACTCTGATGACCCCCCCCATTTTGTTTAATTTATTGTAAATGTAGGCATTGTCGTGACAAGTAAGCTTTACAAGTTCGCCACTAGGAGGCGTTCGCGTTGTTGCCTTCACAAAAAAAGTATGGCATTGAAGCAGCGCCACCTGGCGAGTGAATAGCAATACTTGCAAATACCATAATACATACGATATTCTAGTTTTTATTAACATGATCGAATGGTAATAAAACTCGCACTAAACTTTCTGACAAAGTAAAAATCACTTTATTCGAACTTTACAAAACAATTTCGTTAACTGTGCAGGAAAATATTTCACGAGGCCATTAAAATTTGTTCAGTACTAGGTACAATATAATAAGTAATGAATTAAAACAAACACAATAAATATACGTAGACGTCTGTCGCGTGCAAACTGTTTACTCAAGAGATTTCCGAGAAGCAAACATAGATAGATAATATGTACGCGAACGAATTTAAGTAATCATTTTTGTAATTAGGAAAATACATCCTAAGTACCTATGTTATTAACTGTGGTGACAATAGGAATCACATTCATTTAACCATAAAAAGCTCTTTATCGTAAGAACGTACTGGGAGGTTATTTTAAAATGAAATTAAAAGCTACCTTCTGGTCACCTCTATTAATTAGAGTAAAAACTTGGTGAATAGGATATTACCCAAAAATTCAAAACTCAAAATTATTTATTCAGTTTAGGCTACAAATAGCTCTCTTAAAAACGGCATTATGCCATCGGATCGTAAGTCTACTCTGGGCGGGAGACCTTATACTGAGAAGAACTGGCAAGAAACTCGGCAAGTGTGAAGCTCTTTTCTCCCTTACAGCGTCAAAAATATTGGAAAATGTGTATCATAAAAATACACTTTCCATTACAAATAAAAACACAAAATATAAAGGACAATCACAACATGTAAAAAAACAAAAGAGAAAAAAAAATGTTTATATAATTTTTAACGCAAATTTTGTTGCGAACAAATTACAAAAACACAAGCGTTGAAAGAAAAAAAAAATTTTTTTTTTGTTTAGAATAAAGAAATCTAAGACCCCAAAGTCCGAATGGATAGCGATCATTCTAGTATCCTTTTTATGCTTCCTCATCATTGTTCGGCAATGCTTTACGCTCAAAGGATACTAGATCTAGAAATGAAAGGCATAAGGCATAAGAAGGGAAGGTTCAGGGTCCACAAGGCTCGAGTTACCTTCGGAACCTATTACACGCCCATGACCTGCTGTAGCTACTTTCATCAGACGACGTATGTTCGTTTGCCGGCTTAAAATCCAAAAGTTCAAATCCAAAATAATTTTATTCAGTTTAGACTACAAATCAGCTCTTAGGAATGTCACTATGCCATCGGTTAGGTTCGTAAGTGCAATGCTTGAAACATTGAGAATCAGTCAGAATGTCCTTTCAGTTTGACAGAATAATTCGGGTAAATACTTGTCTTGAAATCCCAAGTATGAGTCGCTTAGGGACAATAGGTATTTGTTGGTGAGAAGTTTGACGAGAACCTCAAGCTCGGTAACATTCACCGTGTAGCTCCACCAGTGGACTGACACGGGTTGATTGATGATGGATGAAAGTTATATGAGGACTCAAAAGACAAAGCAAGCTCTTGAAATACTGTCTGTCTAAAGTAGTGTTGCCAGGTCCAGTGTGTCAAATTTCGGGACAGAAGATAAAAATAATCGGGATTTGGGATTTCAAATCGGGACAGCTACAATTGCTAAAAATGCAGGTTTTTGTGAATCGTCATTTATTTACGAAACAAAAACAATGAAACTAAAACTAGATAAACTTCTACATATTATAACAACATGAATTCTCTCTCACTCCCGCGGCAGGAGAGAGAATTCACACTAAGGAGGTTAGTGAAAAATCAAGGTTAAATCGGGATCTGTCACCAGACCCCCGAAAATCAGGACGTCCCGCGCAAATCGGGACACCTGGCAACGCTAGTATAAAGTCATAAACGAGAAGTTCCCTTAGCACAAGTGATATCGTATTGAAGCAGCACGTTTCCTGCATCGATGAACTGCGACCTCACTATCTGTGTACGTACGGGGGTTCGGTCAGCCCCCGCGTGACTCCCGATAGCAGAGGGGTGGGGGGACGAATGAGGGACGACCAGACTAGACTACTTAGGGCTTGCTCGACAATTTTCTTTGAAACATTTAAGCGTCATATTCTTGATGGAGTGAACGCAGGCAAGTGTTAAAATATGAAAAGTGTAGGTAATATTATATGAAATTTAAAGTATGAGTATTATTAATTATTTTATTAATTGCTATCTTGCAGTAAAACTACGTTAAGCGCAACGTGCACACAAAGCGTTAGCTTACGTTTTCCTATCTTATTTAAGCTAATTGCAAATCCTTAAGGATTCCCGATTTTAGCTCTTTAGCTATTTAGGAAGATAGCTACCAAAATACTGAACTGCATAGAACTTAAACCGAATGAGAGGTTTTTTCACTACTTCAAGTTAAATTTTTTGCGACATGTTGCTTACTTCAGTTCTGTGGAACTGAATATGCAGTAGTGCACTGTATGCAGTGCAGTTACGCCAACTCGATTAAAACAAGAAAAAACACTCGCACGTGCCTAACTGTGAACACCGAAGTCATTTAATACCTAAGAGGACAGCGCGCTATCTTACATGCCAATATATTGACAACCTCTGCCTTATGTTATCTTGTCACAAACTATTAACTTCGGGAAGGGTCAACAACCATTTGATAATCTACACACTAAAGAGTGTTGATCAACTCACAATCGCTAATTTGGGCTACTCCGTAAATCAATCACACCGATAGATGTAGTCGACATCATTATGGTAACGAGGTCGAGTCGAGCGTGATGAGCTCTTTGTTTTGTGGCTAAGCTACAAAGAAGGAGACTAAGGAGGTAAGCTCCATGTAAACGCGCTCGAGCAACACATTTTTTTTTTCTGGAGAGATTGCTGATTGCTTCGAACGGCATTTTCAGCGTCACCAGGGTTTTTGGGGGCGGCGAGGTACGTAAAGGGTACCTCGAGCCATGTTAAAACGAATCACCTTCGGAGGATTTCTAGAGGGAACGGCATTGCACACTTAAAAATGCGCGTCCCCGTGCCCTACCAGTCTCCGTTCGGATCGGACCGGGGAGCGGAACCATCCGGGGCGCCTCTAAAGGCACGGACCTCGGCTCGGGTAGACCGGGCCGTGGAGGAGGAGAGAAGCGCCCAGGTACATGTCTGTACCTGGTGTAGAGCGCGTGTGAACCGGTTCTTCGTACCCTTGATCTACGAGTACGGTGTCTTGGGCCTAAATTAGTGTGCATGTTTAGTGTATTCTGTAAATGTGTAGTGTCATTTAGAGGATCGGGCGGGGGGTCGAGCAACACAACACACCCTCTCACAGACACGGAATTACGCAACAGCTGCGGTCGGACTGTTCCGAGATTCGTGACCGTGCAAAGGGTCTGTGTGCGTTACTCGAGTCGAGCGGTTACCGGTTGTGGTTGCGGAGACTATTCGTAAAAGTGAGTGCCTTATCTATTAAAACGTTTATGGAACTGTTCAGTAAGCTGAATTCTTTATATTACATAATGTGGTCCTTCGAGCCGGATTTTAAACAGCGATCTATGATTAAAATACTGAACACTGTTCAATCGAGTTATGTTACCCACAATTTGTATGGAATAGAGTATCGCTTACTCTAGCTAGATAGCTGCGCTTCGATCAAGAGCGAGATGATTACACAATTTCGTCAATAAGTGGCGCTGCTTGCTGCTTTTCAATGCCATACGTACATATTGTAGTTAACTTCAGCTCGTTCGAATTGAGTGTGAAGCTTCAGCGGGCCACTAGTTATCTAATTGCGTGTTTTAATAAATGGGGCAAATCAGTAGATATACTGTAAACTCATTATTTTTCTAAATAAACTTGATCCAAAGGTTATCGAATTGGCTAGCGTCTGATTTGGCCCCATTTATTAAACTAAAGAAAACTAAAGTACTTATAGAAAACTAAAGTAACAGTTCTTTTTCTTATTTCTTGTATGACCGCGTTTCCCAGTAAAACATGTCTGTTTTACTGGGAAACTGGAATGCGAAAAAGGCGGTTTAACTAAACGCGGTCATACAAGAAATAAGAAAAAAGAACTGTTACTTTAGTTTTCTATAAAAAAAAAAACATATAAATATACTTAATTATTGGGAACTGAATATAATCGCCAGGTTCGTCTCTTGTTTGAAAATTATGGTTTGCTGCTACACTTGATTACAATAGTATTAGTCAGTACATCATCATCATCAGCTCTTTTTATGTCCACCAACCACCACGCGGGCCCAGTGCAGATTGGTGGTTATTAACGACTGCTAATGCAGCCGGGACCAACGGCTTTACGTGCCTTCCGAAGCACGGAGGAGCTCGAGATGATAAAGTTTTGGTCACCCATCCGATGACCGGCCTTTGCGAAAGTTTGCAAAACTATCTCCCTGTGACCACAGACCGTGCAAGGAGTTCGAAACGACTGGATAACATAAATATGCAAAATAAACGCAACTAGCCATATCTTATCCATAGATCCATAGTCTTTCATTTATAAATTTTGTGTTCGCTTAAACTTTTGAAGGCTATAATTCGGCTTCCTGCAAGAATTCATTAATTGACATAAAAATACTTTGGAAAATCTATACCTAAGTAATTTTTATTTCTTTGATCGTATTCGACCTATCAAAGTCAAAGTCAAAGTCAAATATTCTTTATTCAAATAAACTTTAGAAAAGTGCTTTTGAATCGTCCATAAGTTTTTTACCTACTACCCATTCAGGACGTCTATATTTTAGCTGTGGAGAAGAATGGGCGCAAGAAACTCCACAGCTTTGATTCAATATGTAACGACATTTACAAAATTATATGCCGTTACGTTACCAAGTTATACAAGTTTTAAAAAAAAATCTTAACAATATTTTGGATTAGAAATAGATTGGAGCATTTTAAACCCATGCTGTTTTGTCTTCAATGTAATCAGACACTTTATAATAAGCTTTTTTATAAAGCTTTTCTTTAATAGCGATTTTAAATTTATTAATATCTAGTTTTTGGATATTACTTGGAACTTTATTGTAAAAACGTACACACAGGCCTCTAAATGAATTATTTACTTTGTGGAGCCTAGTATTAGGTACTGCTAGTTTGTTTTTATTTCTAGTGTTTACATTGTGAATATCACTGTTTTTAGAAAAAGTTTCAATATTTTTATATACATACATTAGGTTCTCGTAAATATATTGTGATGCAACTGTCATTATATTAATATCTTTAAATCTCTCCCTAAGAGAATTACCAGCTTTTAGATTATAAATTGAATAAATGTATCGAATACCTATATCAGATAAGGTTAGGTAGGTATGTCATTATAAGTATGGGAAGTTTAATAAAAAAAATATTGTCTCATATTTATGAATTACAATGGCATATGGCATCTAAAACATCTATTAACAAAAAGTTGTCATAATGAGTTCTTGCAGTAGGCCGACGAATATATTACTTTAAGTGAGAATAAAAGACGAGCTTTTTGTATGTTAAAACAGCTTTATCAACTACCCGGCTAGCCCATGCCTATACTGCAGTAATACGATTACATCATCAGAACTACCTCTATTTTTTGTGTAAAGAAATAAGCGTGCTTAATTTTCTTATCAAAGTAGATTAACAATAAAAGTAACGCCATATTTAAATGTTTAATTAAGAATCGTAATTCTTCTTCTGGGTAGAGTACAAAGTAATGAGATAGATAACGAAAACCGGCCAAGTGCGTGTCGGGCCACGCGCAGTGTAGCGTTCCGTAGCCCATCTCAATAATGCGAACTCTGAGAAGAGGACTTTTATGAACATTTATTCAATGTAGATTACTACCGGTTTCACACGCCTGACAAAGTTATTTAAGAGCGTTTACGCCGCACACTAGCGCCACTAATGAAAAAAAAACATATCTAGTAATTAGAGATAGAAAATCAAATTATGCTCAACAAATTATTTGAATGAAGTAATTTAGCATTTTTACGTCACCTAATGAACACCTGACATGATATGGTTTAGTTAAATAAGACGTTACGGCCACTTTTAACTATAACGCCATATTTAACTAAACCATAACATGTCAGGTGTTCATTAGGTGACGTAAAACGTTTAGGCGCGATTGGTCCAATTCGCGATTGGTCCAATCGTCAAAAAATTACAAATTCGCGATTAGTCCAATTCGCGATTGGTCCAATTCGCGATTGGTCCAATTCGCGATTGGTCCAATTCGCTATTGGTCCAATTCGCGATTGGTCCAATTCGCAATTGGTCCAACAAAATAAAACAAAGGAGATCATTTATTTGTATGGTTTTTAATTATTGTACATTAATAAACATTCATACAACAAAATCAACTAAGTAACTATATAAAAAAAAATCAACTTTTACTACTGTAGAAAATAACAAAGTCATATTTTTCAGTTTTAAAATATAAAAAACATTCAAACATTTGTTCCTATAATTTAATTAATATGACTTATTTAATATGACTTTGTTATTTTCTACAGTAGTAAAAGTTGATTTTTTTTTATATAGTTACTTAGTTGATTTTGTTGTATGAATGTTTATTAATGTACAATAATTAAAAACCATACAAATAAATGATCTCCTTTGTTTTATTTTGTTGGACCAATTGCGAATTGGACCAATCGCGAATTGGACCAATAGCGAATTGGACCAATCGCGAATTGGACCAATCGCGAATTGGACCAATCGCGAATTGGACTAATCGCGAATTTGTAATTTTTTGACGATTGGACCAATCGCGAATTGGACCAATCGCGCCTAAACGACGTAAAAATGCTAAATTACTTCATTCAGATAGTTTGTTGAGCATAATTTGATTTTCTATCTCTAATTACTAGATATGTTTTTTTTTCATTGGCGGCGCTAGTGTGCGGCGTAAACGCTCTTAAGTAGTTCCCAATGAGGAATTTGTACTGCGCCAAGTACATTTTATAAGTTGGTCAACTGTTACTCGTAAACTTGTAAAGCCTACTTATCTGTGATAGTTTTCCTTTTAACTTCGTCATTTATACAACTACCGTGAAATTTTTCACGTATCAAAAAACAACCATTTGGCTGGCGGGGACGACGACGACAACGACACTTGACTCCATGCATGACTCTAACAAAATTTTGCACTTTATAGCGTAATAGTTCACAAACGGATGCCTCAATCAAAAAACTGTTTGCACAAACCCGCAATTTTTTTTCTTGTCTACCCCATAGTGTGGGGTGCCACTGGGGTGGTACTGATGGGGTAGACAAGAAAAAAAAATTACATCCCCACTTCACATGTAGGGGAGGTAACCTAAAAAAATTATATTTTTTAATTTTACTTCACCACTTTGTCGGCGTGATTAATATTTTGATGTTTGTTTCTTATTCAATCTCACCACTATACCATATAACAGATTTAGATAATTTCCTGGATAATCATAATAGAATATATTTGTTGGCCGAGAAAATATCTGATCCATCTAGAATTTTGAGCTTTGTGACATAGGTACCTACATAATTTCACGCAAGCTGAACCGCAGTAATCATAACTTTGTGCAATCTTTCGTTACCTAGTATCTTGATGACGATTTGATGTAATAATTAAATTTAGTTATTTATAAAATATAGTGAAAAAATTAAATGCCTACACGACCCAGACTGGAATCGAACCTGGGTCTACCGTAATCCGGGCGGATCGGATGCACTGACTATTATGCTACCGGGAAGGCTGACGTAAGCACTGAATTTTTTCACTGCTTTGATTTTTTACTGCTTTTTACAGAGCTATGCAGATTTATCCTTACCTTAGATAATGCTCTAATCTAAGATCTTTACAGATGAAATACTACAAACATAACACAACGCTATAGTAAATTTTACTTTTTATTTTTAAGTGCTAATTACACTTACGCTGAATTAAATATTTACAAAATAGGTAGGTACAGTAAAAGAAATAATATTCAACAATAATAGTTGCTATTGCGACAGAAAAAAGTCGAATATTTAGGTACTATCGGAGTTGCTAGCGTGAGTTTTATGGGCCTTTGTCAAAGTCACTGACATTGAAGCAAGTGAAGCAACAACGCCTCCTGGCCTTGGGTGCCTAGTGCGAGATTGGTTTAATATCCGTATTCATTCGATTACGTTTACGAAAACGAAAATTAGTATGGCATTGAAGCAGCGCCTCCTGGCGACATACGAGAAGAGATTTTGCCAACAAATTCTCGTTTTCGTTAACGTGATCCAATGGCGAATGAAACTCGCATGCACTTGGCACTCCGGTGCAAACGAGGCGAGTTCTCGTTCTCGAAATTCTCGATTATTAATCTTAGACATTATCGAATGGTAAATAAATTCGCACTAGGCACTTTGATCTAACTCATATTTTATTATGTTATAAGTTCCACTTAATTGCCATGAACGGGTAATGTGTAGCGGTCGCGTTCGTTGCTAACAGTTTCATCATCTCAGCCAAAAGACGTCCACTGCTGGACAAAGGCCTCCCCCAAGGATATGAGGGGTATTTGCTAACAGTTTACGATGCTTAGAATTAGTTGCTGAAATTACCAACACACAAGCCAGGGGGGCGATTTTTGAACCGGTGATTAATTAGTTGTCAGCACGCTACAACATTTACAAATGCTCCTTATTCATTTATTGAAAGACTGGTATCTTATTTTTGACTCCGTAATTTCTTGAACGGTGTTTATCTTATTAATCAAATTGTTAATTTAGCAAATATATTTCCTAGTGTATTTCATGTTACTCTTACTTCGACATCACCGACTCTATTCACTAAGATAAATAAAATACTTATACAATAGCAGACATAAAATTGGGGTCGGATGATGAAATATTTAAGTATTTACATAAGGTTACTTTGGACGATTTCTTGAATCTTTTCCGTGAACAGAAAATAGGTACTTTAATATACTAATAATTGATTAGTGTAGTCAGGGCCGGCCTTAACCATCTAGGCGCCCCGGGTGAATCATTAATTTGGCGCCCTTTTATATTAAAATAAAAAAAAACTTATTTTGAATTGGATATCATATTTTTTAAATATTTATAAAATACAGTGAAAAAATTAAACGCCCACCAGACTCAGCCAGGAATCGAACCTGGGTCTTCCGCAATCCGGGCGGCTGCACTGACCATTATGCTACCGGGAAGCCGCCCGGATTGCGGAAGACCCAGGTTCGATTCCTGGCTAATTCCCTCTTAATTTTTTCACTGTATTTTATAAATATTTAATTTAGCTTCAGTGCAGCAATTAGCACCTAAAAAATAAAAATGTATAATTATTTTTTATTAATTCGAATATAATAGAAAACAAGAAACATGTATTTATTATTATTTTACCGATTCATTCTCTAAAAATAATATACATATATTGTCATTATGTTGTGTTGTATTGTTCATTCACGAAACATTTAATGAAAAACAAAAAAAAATAAACAAATACCTACCTACTTACTTATTTAAAACCTTATTTTACTAGCTTTTCTATCAGCAAACTCTTTGATAAGACTGGCAAAATCTAAGTTTTCCGAAATTTGATTTTCAATGGACTGCGAGGCCAAACTAGTTAGTCTTGTTTGAGACATTTTAGACCGCAAGTTTGTACGTTTTTATCAATTTTAGTTTGGAAAAACTGCGTTCGCCACTTGCAACAGTCAAGGGTATTGTTAATAGAATACGTAGCGATATCCAGGTCATCATCATCATCAGCCTACACACGTCCACTGCTGGCCATAGGCCTCTCCAAGTGCACGCCACTGAACACGATCCGCGGCTACTCTCATCCAACTCTTGCCAGCCACCTTGCGAAGATCATCGTTCCACCTAGTCTGTTGCCGATACGCGGTCTCCACTCAAGAACTCGATTACCCCATCGGTTGTCGGTTCTGCGGCTAATATGGCCGGCCCACTGCCACTTCAGCTTGCTAATCCTGTGGGCTACGTCGACGACTTTGGTTCTCTGTCGGGTCACCTCGTTCCGGATCCGGTCCCTCAGAGAAACTCCAAGCATAGCCCTTTCCATAGCTCGCTGAGCGACTTTAAATTGGTGGACCAGGCCTACCGTAAGTGTCCACGTTTCGGCTCCGTATGTCATGACGGGTAGGAATTAGGATGCACTGATTGAAGACTTTCGTCTTTAGACTCTGTGGAATAGGCAACGTAAAGACCCGACGTAATTTCCCATATGCTGCCTAGCCTAGCTGTATCCTTCTGTTGGCCTCTTTCTCCCAGTTGTTTCTACCCAACTGCAGAGTTTGCCCGAGGTAGACATACTCCTTAACAACTTCGAGAGTACTGCCTTGAACTGCAATCGGTCCCGGAATGGCATGTTCGTTAAACATAATCTTGGCTTTGTCCAAGTTCATCCGGAGACCGATGCATAGAGAAGAATCAGCTAGGCCGTTCAGTATGTATTGTAAATCCTGCAACGTTTCGGCCACGATGACGATGTCGTCCGCAAATCGCAAGTATGAGATGCATTCACCGTTGATGTTAATCCCACGTCACATGTTAATCCAGTCCAGCGTCTTAAACATATCTTCCAAAGCATTTATAAACAATTTAGGGGATATAACATCGCCTTGTCTCACTCTGTTTGTTTGCTGGTTCTGTACTCGGATGGCCATGGACGCGGCATTGTAAAGAAACCTCAACACTTGGATATATCGCCAGTCGACTTGGCATCGTTGCAGAGATTCTAGAACAGCCCAGGTTTCGATAGGATCAAATGCCTTCTCATAGTCCACAAATGCTAAGCACAGGGGCCGACTATACTCCTCGGTCTTCTGTATAATCTGCCTCACTGTGAAGATGTGGTCTATGGTGCCATATTCTCCTCGAAACCCGGCCTGCTCCGGGGGTTGAAATTCGTCAAGTCTTCGCGCCAGACGGTTTGTGATGACAGCTTGTAGACATGGCTTAGGAGCGAAATGGGTCGGTAGTTTTTCAATAGGGTCTTCTCTTTTTTTGAAAAACAGTACGACGACACTCCTACTCCACGCCTCGTAGAGAACGGAGTTAAAGATGTTTTGGAGCTCCTGTACACAGGTTTACCGCCTGCTTTAAGGAGCTCAGATGTAACACCGTCTTCGCCAGGGTCTTTTCCGTTTTTAAGCTGTTTAAGAGCCATCTCAATTTCGCTCAGGCTGACTTCAGGCAAGTCTTCGGTAAAGTGGCGGGTCAATGTGGCCCTGTGGTGTCCTCATTTTCGGGATCAGGTTGAGATGAATGCGAAGCGTATAGCTGGCTGTAAAAGTTTTCAATTTCCGAAAGAACCTCTGGTTTCGAAGCAACGACTACTCCACTGGTTGTAGTCAACTTCGTCAAGTGGCTTCTCCCAAGAGACCGGACAAACACTTTCGACCCCCGATTTTGCTCAATCGCTCGTTCAATCAAGCGTGTATTGGAGCGTCAGAGGTCGTAGCGTACCAGTTTGCCAATCTTCTGGTCGATAGCCCGTTGTTTCGGAGAAACGTCCGGTTTCTTCATGAGTCTAAGGGTTTCTTCCGAAAACTTTGACTTTTTGCCTTTATGATATCCCGGTGTTGGGATATAACTCTTGAAGATTGTGCTTTTTGATAATGTTTAATGTTTCGATAGGTGTTACCTGACTGTCTTCGAGATAGTGTTGCAGACATAAAATTGAATCGCATAACAAATCTCCATCAATATCTGATTTAAAGTTGACCGTTAACTTTTCTTGCAATACAGAACAATGTTTATATATGAATTTAGCTTTTCTTTAGATCGATAGATATCAAATTAAGTGATGAAGTTAGGGTCGCCTCCCCCTAAAGCCGGCGCTGAGTGTAGTGGCTGGCACCAGTGTTCGACACAGTAACCCGTGCTCGATACCGGTTTTTGTCGCCAAAAAATATCATCGAATTATAATGTAATGACAATTTGCATTGCATACTGGATGATAGCTAAAGAGTTGGTAAGCTGTATTCAATTATTGAGGAGCTCGATGGCAGTCGTTAATAACCACCGCACCGCACTGGGCTCGCGTGGTGGTTTATTGCCCGTCCTCTCTATCCATCCATGGGGAAGGCTCGTGCCCCAACAGTGGGGACATAAAATGAGCTGACGATGATGATGATGATTCAATGGTTGCTGACCCCTATTTGTTATGTTAATAGGAAAAAAGTGTAGTCCATTGGGTCCTGGGTAGTAGCACCAGTGTTCACTGGTGCTACTACCCCTTCGGCCGCCTATGAAACCAGGGCTACGTAACCAGTGTCGTATAAGGAATATTTCTTCTTGCTATGAAACCAGTTTACACTACTTTCAGTTAATTCAATTAAGTTAAACTTAAATATAATTTGTACCGACCCAGCGCCATCTTATGACAAATTGGTTACACAAGTTCGTCACTAAGTGGAGCTGCTATCGATCCCATACAAAATTTACTTTAAACTTTTAACACTATTCTTGACATAGTGGACTATTTGAGACACTTAACTTACAAAAAAATCGAGTACCTAGTGAGAAAAGAACACATTTTATACAAACAATATGTATAATTCCAAAAAAAAAAAACTCTGCCAAGTATAGGGTTAACTCGAACGAATAAATCTCTCTTTAACCTGACGTTCTGAAACAGCACGGGGTTTGAAACTTCAGACTTATATCAATCGAATCTGTGGTACTTATAGTAATTAGTGGTTAAGACACAGTCTAGCACGAATTTCTTTCGAAATCGTAACATAATTAGTAGTGGAGACTGACAGGAGTGAACATCATAATAACGTACCGTTCGCAGCGAAATTTGATACATCTTTCGCAGCGTAAATGAGAATTTCTATAGCAAAATTTTAACTCTCCTCATTTTCTACCAGGAGGCACTGCTGCAATGCCATACTAATTTTCGATTTCGTTAACATGATCGAATGGCGAATGAAACTCGCGCTAGGCACCCAAACCATGCGAATGCTCTGGTACGTTATCTCCACCATAACGTTTAGCACATGCTAAGGCGATTACAAGTTCTATTTACGGACGTTTTATGGCGATGTATCGATTTCCATACGATAATACCCTTTTACGCTACGATATAAGTGGCGGCACGTAAGTCTAGCGCTGAACGAAACTTGAAGAGGATAGCTGCGCATGACTATTGTCGCGCGACCAATGTGGGGCACGGAATGCCACTAAAGAGCCAATTGGCGCTACGCACGCACGCCCGCCCTTCCCCAGCCCCCTCTGATACCTTAATTTTGACTTCTGCGCAAAAACGGTCAGCGCTAGACTTACGTGCCGCTACTTGTACGTGTTAGCTATAAGTTCGTGCTAGACCCACAGCAGTGCTATTCTCTAAGCAAAACAGCGTCGACCTCGACATTGAACTCGCTCATAACTTGCAAACGAATGTAGACTTTATTACAATTAGAAAAGTAGGTTGAAATTCGTTTGCAAGTTATGAGCGAGTTCAACGTCGAGTTCGAGACGCTGTTTTGCTTAGAGAATAGCGCTGCAGGTCTTAGATAGCCTCAGTTCGATTTCCAGCGGGCAACCATAGGTAAAAAAGTACAAGGTTTGGCGTTAGGGCTTTTTCAAGTCTGCCTGGCTAGCTACCACCATAATTATTAACTAAGTACCTACATAGGTACTACAATGCCATCACACACAACAATTACATTGCATTGCAGGTATATTCCGGGTAGGAGGTAAGATTTTCAGGTCCTTAGTAGTTGGGGATTCCGAGTGAAGTACGTTTCTATTTTCGGTCATATCGCCACTTATTGTGAGACAATAGCAAAGTGCTTCCCTATTGTTCAGTAAAAAAATGTGAATAGATCCGTATTTGATCAATTACAAAAGGATTACCATCCCTAGCACCTAATGATAGCGAAGCGGCCGGCGCGGCGGCACGAATGAGCACGTGACGATAAGGCGATAATCTAAATGAGATGTAATTTAATAAGCCAGTGCGCTGAGATTGTGTATAAATACGCAAACAATGCGATTGCCAGCGATGTAGACACGCAGTTCTTTAGATAAAGCCCGGTTTTATCTTACATTTACGACTCTCGGAACAGAATCTCATTTAGATTAATGATTTGATCATACTTCAATGCGTGAGGTACACACGCCTGCACAACTGTAAAATTTACTCAATAGACTTTGAACTTTATGTATAATATATATATTTTTTCATTTATTCAAGTATATATGTCACATGGTTGAACATTAACCTCCTTATTCTTAAAAACTATTTAGGCATTTTTTTGTTAAATATTGTTTTGTCAACGTCACACATACGTGATTTTGTATTTGAGAAAAAGAGACAAAACAATAATTAACTAAATAATGCAATAGTTTTTATGAATAAGGGGGTAATTAAAGAAGTTTGACAGTTTTGGTTATGTTGATGTACAGGCGTTTGTACCTACGGTGCCTGTTGTTTGACAACAAAAAAATACAATTATACACTTTGCGAATAAATAAATAAATTATTTGACAAACCAACTTTTCACAACAATTATGTTTGGAAAGGTATTCGTTTACCAAAATGATATTTCTTCACATATTTTTACTTTTAAAAATTTCACGATTACATGAGGTATTTGTAAAGCATGCAGCGCAACCTAGTGACAAGTTGGTTTCACAAGTTTGCCATTAGGTGGCGCTGTTTCGACACCATACAAATTTTTATCGAATAGTGAAAAACTCGCACATGTAATAAAAGTATTTTCTTTAAAAATAAAGGCTACCTACTTTTCTAATTAAGGTTTCGACAGTAAAGATTTAGTCGAACCGAAATCGAATCGATTTACTATAACAGTTCCTAACGATATTATGTCGTCATCATGATTCACTACCTACATCACTCATCAGTCTAAACTTCAGTACCTAATTTATTACCTACATCATTCAACATGTGGTCAACCCCGAAAGTGGATGAAACACCCCATTACACAAAGAAATGAATCTATATCTTATTAACGTTAATAAGATAAGCAGTTCTCTTTCTATCTGTTTCCAAGTTCTCAATTCTTAAACAGCTCATTATTGTATACAAGGTGGCCGGAAGATTGACGTCCAAAAGAAAAAATTAGGTCTCTCGTGTCGTGGGGTATCCGAATCACCCCCATGTATGTTCCGCAATTTTTCACGGTTTTCGAGTTATGAATTTTTTTCTAAATTTTTGAGAATTTTCGAGCGATCAACTTAAAAAATTTCTAGAAAAAAAGTAGAAGACTTTTTTGTATTTTTTTTTTGCAACGAAATCTTCATAAGTTGTACTTTTATGCATAAAACAATTAGCTTCGTAACTTTGATGAAAATTTGGAAATGCAGGTCTCAAGAATAAAAAATACGATTATTGAATTATGACTAGAACATTAAGATTAAAATTAAAAATCTAAACAGATGACTGCATGGTTTTTTAGTGATCCTAAAACATGCGACATACTCTCAGCTTTCATAATCATTAAAAAAAAGTAGTACTTAATGAGCTACTTTTCCTAGAATCGGCCTTCAAAGACAGCCACGTGGTATTTTTTTTAAATAATCCATGTGATTAAAACACAAAGTCTTGCTATTTTATGGTTCCTAATGTTAAATTGGTTTGTTAACTAACCAAAAAATGCCTAAAAAATTGACATTTTGTTTAATTTTAGTTTTAAATTTTATCAATTCTGCGCGTTGCATTCTTGCGAATCATGGGTTGTAAAAGTGAACGCGATTATTTTACCTGCAATAACAATAGGTCGACCGCGAGGATAGAGACGGAATAATTGCCATCTCTCTCACTCTCAGTAGCGCGGGCGACAACCCAAGCCAACGCCAAAATGTTATCTCAGTCGTACTTACTTTGTGTTTACTGCTACTCGTGTCGCCATCGCTCACCCCAAATTTGCTTGCCCTACTTTTTTGACTACTTTGCTCGTTTACTGGACTGTTTTGCCTTCTGATTTGGACTTTGTTTACTTGGAAGTGAAAGAGATGAGTTACACATTAAGTGAATATGCAGAAATGCATTATTCTTATGGAGTAGCACAAGGCAACGGCCGTGAAGCAGCGCGATTGTATCGCGAACAACTTCAACGACGTGGTGGGCCGCAACCTGCACATTATCCCGACCATCGTGTTTTTATTAACACGCACAACACGTTGATGGCAGGCCACATTCCCTAAGAACGTCTATTCAAGCCATACTTCACGATGAAGGATATCACCCTTTCCATATCCGACGAGTTCAAGCTTTGCTAACAGCAAGAAGATCCTGGATATTTCGATAGTTTTGTGGACCGATGAGTCACGATTTGAGCGATTTGGAATATTCAATATTCATAATTACCACTCGTGGGCAATCGAGAATCCACACGAAACGAGAGATTCATCTTTTCAACACCGGTTTAGTGTTAACATGTGGTCGGGTATCCTCAACGGCGAACTTATTGGCCCGTTTGAATTGCCATCCAGACTTAATGGAGAAATTTACAAAAACTTTTTAGAAAATGAACTACCATTGCTGCTGCTAGATGTGAATCTTCAGCTTCGACGCACCATGGTTTTTCAAAATGATGGCGCCCCGTATCACTACGCAACGCAAGTCCGAAACCACTTAAATGAAACTTACCCCAACAGATGGATCGGACGCAGCGGACCAATCAGATGGCCTCCACGCTCACCTGACCTTAACCCAATCGACTTCTTTGTGTGGGGCTATTACAAGGAAATCGCTTACGCCCGAGAATGTTCGAGTGAACAAGAACTTAGAGAAAAGATTACAGAAGCCGAACGTGTTGTGAGAGAGAATAGGGAAGCTTTTAGACGATTAAAAGGCAATTTTTTACGAAGGTGTAGAATGTGCATTGCTGCTGGAAGTGGCCACTTTGAAAACCTTTTGTGAATTTAAAAAATAAATTTTCTTTTTGATTACCATCTCTGATTTATTGACAAAACCACCTCTTACTTAAAACGTTTGTTAACTAATCTCTTAAGAATTTTTAGTTATCAGCAAATTGACAACCTTAAAATTAAAAACTCAAAATGTTATCTAATCTTAGCTTTTTTGCGGCAATTTTTGGTTAGTCAACAAACCAATTTAACATTAGGAACCATAAAATAGCAAGACTTTTTGTTTTAATCACATGGATTTTTTTTTAAATGCCACGTGGCTGTCTTTGAAGGCCGATTCTAGGAAAAGTAGCTCATTAAGTACTACTTTTTTTTAATGATTATGAAAGCTGAGAGTATGTCGCATGTTTTAGAATCACTAAAAAACCATGCAGTCATCTGTTTAGATTTTTAATTTTAATCTTAATGTTCTAGTCATAATTCAATAATCGTATTTTTTATTCTTGAGACCTGCATTTCCAAATTTTTATCAAAGTTACGAAGCTAATTGTTTTATGCATAAAAGTACAACTTATGAAGATTTCGTTGCAAAAAAAAATACAAAAAAGTCTTCTACTTTTTTTTCTAGAAATTTTTTAAGTTGATCGCTCGAAAATTCTCAAAAATTTAAAAAAAAAATCATAACTCGAAAACCGTGAAAAATCGCGGAACATACATGGGGGTGATTCGGATACCCCACGACACGAGAGACCTAATTTTTTCTTTTGGACGTCAATCTTCCGGCCACCTTGTATAAAATAAAATATTTAATTACGCCTAAATAAACAAACAAATATGACCACTGTGACAGTAGATAATGCGGAATACGTCAACGGCATCACGGCCACTAGTTGTGACGGTGATATTACAAACCAAAATATAACCTTTTGGTCCGGGTCATAAGTAAGCGTAAATTATTTTTATCAAAAAAAATAGGATAGGGTTGCGAGCGGTGCAAGTCGTCAACTCCTTGTGTCGTGTGGTTCAATTCGTCAGCCATGAGCGGCGAAGACAGGCGTGCTGCATCTTGGGCAAAGGATAGTCTAAAAGGAAGAGTAGAACCTATTCCTATCCTATAGAAAACGACAGGTGTAACATTGTGCTGGCGGGTGAGGGCTCGCAAGTGTCTGCCGATGTGTTTTGAGGTTAGTAGACCTGTATAAGGATTATGTAGTGAAGCAAACCAGTCTATTTTCTTCATCTCCGCTAGAAGGTTTTGATCATCAGAGAGTGCTTAGTTGAGCCACGGAGAACGATAGTGTGCATCGGAGCTGGAGGTGGCAGTTTCAGGTTTGGGCACGTTGTGTTTGGGGTAATAATGTAGAGACTGGTCGCGGCAGGTCTAACTCCCATGGGGCTAACCGAGCAGAGGGTACTAAGAATTCCTTAATGGTCACATTCGAGGCATCCAAAGCTTCTTGTGAGTTAGGAAGAGCCGAAATATTCTAGGGTGACGGGAAGACGGAGCATACCGTGGTCAGCTTGGATGCATCTGGCTCGACAGTGATGGTGAACCTTTATAGTAACTAATTAATTATAGAGTAGGGCAGGCCTTAAGCCTGCTATAACTAGCGCGAAACGGGGGCGCTAGTTATTCCGGTTCTGGTCGCTTTTGATTGGGAGCTTACGAGCTACGAAGACATTTTTTTATAAAAATTGTGAGAAGACCAACTCATTAGAACTTGAGAACCAAGTTAGGGGTTCTTTTAAACGCAAACTGAGGCGGCAGCTAGGTGGTGGCGGCCGAAACCACTTCCTACGTGTTGTGAAGATGAAGACCAAAGGTACTAAATTAAGATAAAAGGCTAAGATCAGCTCGCTTTATGAATAGGTTGGAAGCTGTCGTTCTTTATAGCTTTGGCGGTGGATTTCGGGTCTGCCTTTTTTTTCAAGCCACTGGGTAGTATGTCGAGTGTTTAATAACCAGCCAATCCTGTGATAGAACAACTGAGTTAAAGACTGAGTAGTCTTGTAAAAATACAATTTAATATAGTAATATTAATTTGTATTTTTACAGTTAAATTGACAACCCTGGTTTGAGATGAGAGCATTACGATTTTCGTGGCGACAACTTTAGCTACACATCCAGTCAGGTGATAACAAGTCTCAAGAGTTGATAGTGAACGGATTTCTTGTCGTCAAGTTACATAACATAAAAATAATTTTAATATGATAAGATAAAAGATAAATACAATTTATTGTACACCAAAAATAAAATATTAATATTATTAGTTTCTTCGGAAAGCAAGTGAAGATTTCCTTATTATTATAACGCTGGGGTTTACTCATTAAAGTTATTGAAATAGCTCATGGACTTTTTTATACGTCTATGAAATAGCTATGAACTTAAGACGAGACACAGAAGAGATAATCTAGACTAAATGTCAGAAAGAAAATCAGTAGGTACCTATTGTTTATTTTTTACTGACGCGGGCGCTTACACATTGAAACTGTTTTTTACGGATCCACTCGATTTTTTTACATATTATTTTATCCTGACGAACCCATTGTAGGATTCGCGACCACCAATCAGTCTCATGAGAAAAATAATAAGTTATTTAAAGGCGTATAAAGTGTATTATTTCAAAAGAGGGAAAATACTGCACAATTTCCACAAACCGTTCTTTAATTTCGGACAACGCAAACAGTTTGCCTTAGCAATCGGACTATACTACTGCTACTACCATCTATATATTCAATATTCAAGCAAAACACTATGTGTAAGCATGTCAGATGTACAAATACATCAAGAATATGGCATGGCCTTTCACTCGAATCTATCCTGTTTCGTCGGATTTTTAATATCAAATGAAACTATGGAATTACCGTGACTTCACTTCTGTATTTAATATTAAAAACGAAATATTTACAATAAAAACAATTTTAATTAAAGATAAGTCGGTAAAAATATGATATACGCATACAAATTAAATTAATATACATACAGAGTCTATTTAAACAATCAAAAACTGGGTTTTTTGTCAGCTTTTAGGCCGTAATTAATAATAATAATAATACATATATATAATTTATGTAAATACTCGTTTACCGCATGATAGATTTAGATAATATATTGATTCCAACGAAACAGGAATATACGATGAATTAGGACGGATTCTTTCACTTGTACGTACACATGGAAGAATGCGATACACTGGGGCTACTGGCCGTGAATGATAACATCGATAGGTAGGTAAGTCTGTTTTGCTCTCAGTAACAGTGTAAATACAAATATATAAATCTAATACTGTTATATTATAGATAGGTACGAGTATAAATAGAAAATTGTGACAATGTATTCAGCTATGAGCACAGTGTGTTTCTAATAGAGCCGACCATGTCTTTTCACTGTTCGACAGCGTTAAACTGAAGATGAGATGGAAGTGGCGCCACCTGACGGTCTTGTTAAACTAGCTTGTCGCTAGAAAGCGCTCTATCGATCCCATACAAAATCTAGACGATTTAACACAATCGAATACTGAAAAAAAAGAACTCAGCCTTAAAGGTGCCTAAACTGCCAGGTATGAGTTTTAAAACCACCATTTGTATGACATTGAAGCAGAGCCACCTAGTGACAAATGAAAAGGTAAAATGTTGCCATACCCACGAATTCTCGTTTTCGTTAACATGATCGAATGGCCAATAAAAGCTGCTAGCTACCCTTGTAGGCATAAATTCGATAACAGTTTTTCATAAATATTAGAAGATTTCCAACAGGCTCGCAAATAGGGATTCAAAAATTTCCAAATATCATTATTTTGTGTTTTTGTAAGCTATAAGTATTGTCTATCATTGCCGTCGTTGGCGTACAAGGCCCGCTAGCACTTGTCGATTATAGCAGACTGTGGCAGTCAAACAAAAGGTTAAATGACTTCACAAATGGTCTCCACTTTCCACTAAGCTAATGAGTGATGTTTAGATGTTGAATGATAAATGATTCCTATCTCCCTAAACACTTTTAGGTAAAAATGTGGCATTTTACTGATGCAGGCTTATTGAAAAAATATTAAAAGTGACATTGCACTATTTTGTTTTATTTGCCAACAGCAATTGGCACATTCACCAACACTAATCACTTTAAAATCCACAATAATAATTTATGCTAAATAAAACAAATCAAAACAAAGACAGTTTCTCCATCTTCCCGCCAAGATGTCCGAATGCTTGTTTACTGGTTCAGTCAGTGTTATAAAAAAATAACTTAGGTAGGTAATTAGATAAAAATTAGATTTACCTCAAAATTCCAATCACAATTTCCTTTTATTCCTTCTTTTTAAAGCCACATCAAAACACTTCAATACCATTTGTCACCAATGATGGTTAAGCTGAGCAAGTAAGCACAGTATTCACTAACAAACTAAATGTTTGCACACATGTTTAACATAATCAACAACAACAATAAAAGTCACTGTAAAGAACAGTTTAAACTCATGAGATTAACAAAGTAAATTAGCATGACGCAGCTATGAAACTGGTTTGTATGTATTTTCTATATTATGTATTGCTGCTTATGACAGTGATCCTATTAGCTACAATTAATAGGTAGTTTTATACAACTTATCAAAACACTGGTCCATACAAAACAACATATTATATTACTAAAGTTCTTATTTCATCGAATTGAAGAGAAACACAGTTTGAAATACATTAAAATCAACAATTTAGTCATCAAATATAGCATAATACCAGGTTCCTAAAAAAATTACATACCTACTCATAAAACTTTAACTCAATACTTAATTAGACAATTAATTATCATCATCTCAGCCAAAAGACGTCTACTAATTAGAAATGTGATTTTAAAATTCGATTTCATTCTTTCAAAATACCTTACTAACAGCATACATTTTTTAGAACTTAAATGAAGCGATGTTGGACAAAATTTTTTTTTTTAAACAGTTAGTGCACTTAGCTGGTAAAGCAACTTTTGCAAAGCTGTGTCTTCAGATGGGTGATCAAAAATTTAAATACATAAAGCTTCTAAGCAGTAATAACTAATAATTGTTTAACAACAACCAAACTTGTCCTAGTCTATGGTGGGATAAATCTGATCTCCCCATGTGGGAAAGCCAGTGCCCAGCAGTAGTAACATCCAGTTAATAAACTGGTAATGATGCATTGCGTCACTCTACAACCTGCCCTAAGTAAACAATTGTGCTAAATTTACAACAGTAAAATATTGAGAAAACTCGAAAGTTTCAACATTTCATTAATTTATTCTAATGAAATAGAAAATCCATGGTACATGGTGCACTAATTTAGTTTTAGTTATAAGCCTTATACTGCTGTGGTATCCAAAAAAGACATTGACACTTGTTTGTACTGTCTACTATGCACTCTAGTTAGCACCTTTTTGTATTTTTTCCAGAAGCAATTCAAGCCTTCCTGTCATAACTGGCTGTCCTTTCTTAGTCTTCTTACTGAGCTTTTTAAATCTCTCTTGTTTCTTCTTCTTGTATTCTAGCAACTTCTGTTGCTTCTCCTCTTTAGTTTTCTCAATTGCCTGTTGTTTTTCTAATTTCTCATTCTTTATTTTGTCATAATGTTTCTTTGCCTTAAGTAACAAATTGTTTTTCGGCTTAGTCTTTGTAACCACATCTTCCTTTTCTATTAGATCAGGATGCTTGACAAATCTGCCGAACTCAATTGCATCTGTTGTGTCTTCGTCAAACGGTTTTGGCTTATATGACCCTACAGGATCATTTTTGACATCCTTATAGTAGTCACGAAGTAACTTTTTCTTGCGTTGCTCTTCCCACTGTTCCAATTTATACTTTTTACTATATTTTTTCAAACGATATGCCTTCTTGTCGAATGGCTTCTTGTCTGTCTCTACCTTTTCAATATCACGGTTTTTATCAAACTGATCTTGACGTTTGTTGTTAGTTTCTGTTTTATTTTCACTGTGCTTGCCATTCTTGTCTGTCTTCTTTTTCGATATAAAGAAAGAGTCTTGTTTTGTTGCCATAGCTAATGTTTTATTCACACCTAAAATGAAATAAATAAGCGTGTTGGGACACTGTTACAAAAAAGAACCAAATGTTTTGATGCATGCAAAATAAAAAAGTCTCGATATTACAAAAAAATATTTTAAATACTTAAAGTATAATATAATTCAAAATTATACATAATGAATGTCATAAATGAATAATGTAAATATTATTATTTAATAAATAATAATAATTTTGAACACGCTTGTTTATTTCATTTAGTTATGAGTACATTATTATAAATTTGGTATTGAATAGTCAATTAAATGTTATAAAGTTGCATAAAACAGGATAATATTTCGAATGAGAACTGTGCTATACAAAAACCTATGTAGCAATTCGGATCAAAAGTAACATTGCTATTATTTTCTACTAGTATCAAAATTTCCTTAAGTTTTATGAGTATGACGTAAATAGCTCGTAAATTAAACGACTCTAAACGGTTTTGTAGAAACATCTGTTTGTATAAACTGTTATTAGTGCAGTATGCTCAGAGAAATGAGATGGTTGAAATAGAAATCTGATAGACCATTTAAAAAATTATGACATCTTTGGGTTAATTTATACTAGGTATAAAACTCTGACCTAGCTATGTCACATGCACTGTTATGCATGTGTTTGAATCTTTGTTTTGGTTTGTATTCTATACGTAAGTACCTACCTACTTAGTCATTACTTGAAATAATCATGGCATAAACCTTGAACATCTTGGACACGTAAAAACAGAAAAGGTGAAACTTCTAGTAATAAAGATACGTCTACAACAGGAATTTTCGAGTTATGTACTCATTATTGAGCAATAATAAACATTACATGTATATAATGACAATAAACCATGCGTGAATATCAGTAAAATGCGTTAACTCACCAAGATAAGCCACCCACTGGGTAGGCTTTGAATTATCGGCGGAATCTTGATAGTTTACTTGCACTTGGCACGCAAAAAGTTAACCACGATTGCGTATTTTATTGTACGTGTTTTGGTGTAAAAAACTTTACCGACCATGCCCTAATGCAATTGTGAGAAATAATTTCACAAGGAAACACGATGGACGTTTCCCAAAATGTCACAAAAGGAGCGAGGCGAGGGAGGAAGGAAACGTGAACGCGAGCGCTACGCCATCTACGTCGTGTCAAATTCGCCGAGAGAATTTTACAATTTACCAAATCGATGAAATGGAACATGCGCTTTAGTGTGTCCATAGTTGCTTGGATGCTTTTGATTAGTTTAATTAATTCATAAAATGGGGAAAACGAGGTTTTTGAATGAATAATTACGAAATCAGATAAGTATAAAAATATTATCTGTAAAACGTCGTTTCAAAATTAAATACATGGACAGGAGCTAGGGTCTACATACTTTAAAATAACGTAGGTACCTACCCTACGTTATTTTCCATCCCCATACTTTATTATTTTTAATAAAAATAAAGTATGGAAAATACTTTATTTCCGACTAACGCGTGCGTTTAAACGGAATATTGAATATTCCTGTTGACTTAATTTCTGACGTACCTACCTACTGAATAATACTCACTCAGGTGAAGTGAAACGAAACGCAACGCTAATTTCTGAACGCGCTCTTTAACAATAAAAAGTTATTAGATAGTGCCAAATAAAATAAAAAAATTGGAAATACTTTATTTTTTATTCAAATCCTTTTTTTAAAACTAGTCAGTGATAGATTTACTTTAATTTCCTGAAAAATAGTTGGCAACCCTAACAGGAGCGTCCAGAAGAAAGTAGCGCCATCTAGCAAAGAAGTCAAAGGTCGGAAAGATTCTTGGCGGGAAAGTGAAGATTCATGTCTGCGGTTTTGTTTTATTTTCTAAAAGTGTTAAGTCGAGTATTAATGTAAATTAATGGTGGATTATTAACAAAACAGTGCAACTTTAATTTTCAAATTCTCTCAAGAAGTTCGCCCGAAGACTAGTAAAGCCCCACTTTACTAAGTCCTTCTTGAGTCTTCTTGATCTTTACTGAGATACTCGAGGGGTTGGAGGCTATTATCATTTCTCATTTCTATTATCATTCATCATCATCTATACAAGAAGGAAATATTGTTTGTTTATGTATTACTTGAGTTTACTTGTAAGAAAAATTACTTTGACACTGGTTAAATGTGCTAATCGTACGAAGCCATCAACTAAAGAAAAAAAAGGGCGGAAAGCGGGAAAGCAATTTCTAAAAAAAACACCACTTATAATGTATTAAATGATATTAATGTTTTGCGAAATGTGAATGTGAATTGATACCGGCCATCTTTGTGCGACAATAACAGCTATAATATTTTGCATGTTTGTAATAAAAGTTTTCGGTTGTGTGTGTTGGAGCAATTAGAAATAATGAAACATAATAATGACAGTCATGCGCTGTTGAATGACCAAACAAATTTAGTTCCATCCCCATTATTACGTATTGTCGCGGGTAGTACGTCACAAATGTCAAACGATGGCGCTTTATAAAGGGGCCGGGAGCTGCGTAGCCGCATAACAGTAACAGTCGGTGCGCGGCTCTCGACCAGTCAACAGCTCCTGAGGATGCCCCGTGGAGGGGCGAAACTAAGGTTGCCAGATCGGAACTTACCGAGTCCGGGACAATTCCATGTCGGGCCGTGGCTATGGCTATGAATATGTAAAAAAAAAAAAAAAAAATTACGGAATATTTAATTTTATATTTGTATTTATTAGGAAAATGTATTTTTTTTTTCAAATGTATACTTTTGTTATTATTGACCGCCTGCCGTGTCATATTTTGTTGTTATTTTTTTTAATTATTTATTTTTTTCGGAATCCGGGACAATAGATCGAATTACTGGACACGGGACAATACGTGAAATTCCGGGACAATCCCGGAAATCCCGGACATCTGGCAACCTTAGGCGAAACACGTGTCGGGTATCGGTCTTGGTGTGCATTTTCGCTTGCACGCATTGTTTCTCCTGCAAGTGCATACTTTTTATGTGCATTGTTTCTCCTGCAAGTGCATACGTGCATACACCGGGAGGGCGGTGCATGCGTACTGCATCCAAGCTGTATAAACGAGTGAGTTAGCGGAATTAACACTACATATTATTTAAATTACATTTTTTTGTACTATGGATTTCCGCAAAATAACGCCTGATTCCATTAATTATAAATAAACAATATTTCCTTAAATGATGATGAATGATATTAGAAATGGGAAGTGAGAAATGATATACCCCCCAACCCCTCGAGTATCTCAGTAAAGATGTGGGGCTATAAGTCCTCACGCGAGCTTCTTGAGAGAATTTGAAAAGTGACGTTGCACTGTTTTGTTTCATTTGCCAACACTCATGCACACTCACGAACACTTAACGGTTAATAATCCACCATTATTTCACATTAATATTCGATATAACACAAATTTTGGAAAAGAAGACAAAACCGCAGACATGACGCTTCACTTTCCCGCCAAGAAGTCCTCTCGGCACTTCATAACCATTTAGCCGTTTTCACATTAAGAACGTAGTTTCTACCACCCTAATAAATAAAATCGTACTACCAACATAAACAGGAAATGTCAAAAGAAAAGTTAAGTACCTAAAATACCAACTGAGCATGTTAAAGAGTTGAGTGCTCGCCTTATTGAAACCTCCGGTGACAAGAAGGCTGGCAGCTACCTCTGCCAACGTATTAGCTTGGCAAATAAAAATATTAAAAATATTAAAGACTTTGCTTCATCTTCTACTGCATCAACTCAAATGGCTAGTCTTGCAACTAGGCCTTTGGAATCGTCGACGTCTGTGGAGCGGATTTGTAACGAGAACGAACGAACTAATAACTCAGAAGACTGGGTTGATGTAAAGCGCAGACGGGAGCGTGTTTCACTCCCCGGTGTACTTCGAGGCACCGCAGCGCCAGGAACTACGACGTTACGTGCCTCTGAAAGATGGAGATATCTTCATCTGTATTATGTACAAGAAGGCACCAAGGTCGAACAGGTTCTTACCCATCTCCGTGCCATTTGTGGAAGTGACGTTTGTACAGCGGAAGAGTTAAAAGCACGAGGGCGCTACGCCTCGTTTAAACTTGGTGTACCATCAAAGAACGCTGAAACTGTCATGTCGCCTATGAACTGGGCGGAAGACATTTGCGTAAAGCCCTGGCGTCAGAACTTTCGTGCAAAAGAAAAAAAAAAGTGCGTCAACGTGACATTTCTAGAGTTAAGTCTATTGTTATGTGTTATCAGAATGTCCGCGGGTTACGCTCTAAAACAAATATTTTTAATAGTAATATGACACAAAGTTATTTTGACTTAATAGGGTTGACCGAAACATTTCTGACGAGTTCCATATCAGACGGAGAGCTCTTTCCCTCTGGGTACGTAGTAGTGCGGAAGGACCGTACTGGAGATGCCGGTTGGGGAGGAGTTCTACTTGCGGTGCGAGATTGTTACTCGGTTCGTGAAGTCATAGAAATCGACTCTCTAACACCTGACACGGAACTCATTTTTACTATTATTAGCTGTAAATATTTTAAAATGTTATGCTGTGTTGTCTATATTACAAGGATTACAAGGACAAGGATTAATTACAAGGATGATCAATATCTTAGTGTATTAACGTGCATAGAAAATGCAATTATGGCTTACTGTGATCTGAATGTTTTAATAATAAGTGACTTCAATTTGAATTCTTGTAGTGTTAATGTTAGGACTAGTTTTAATTTATTTTGTGATTATTGTGGTTTACGGCAGCATAATAACGTACTTAATGAGCGAGGTGGTATGTTGGATCTCGTGCTGAGCAACTTTACCCTTGATCATGTAATGGTTCATGTTGGTGCCGAACCTCTAGTACCGATAGATGTATACCATCCCTCACTACAAGTTACAATCAAGTTCCCATGTAGTGCGCTGGGAGCAACACCGCCTTCGCCTCCAACCGCCTCAGGCCTTGGATCTAGCCCGGACTGGAACTGGCGTAAAGCAGACTATCAGGGATTGTATGCGGCTTTGTCTGAATTAGATTGGTCAGACTTGGCTAATTTATCAGACGTAAATGTAGCCCTAGAGCTGTTCTACAGCAAATTATATAGTTGTATAAGTGACTTCGTGCCGATTAAAAATCATCACATAAGACATAATTGATACACCTATCCGAAATGGTATACGAAAGAAATAATTAGTAACATAAAGAAAAAATATTTCCATCTGAAACGGTACAAGTCGGAAGGAAAGGAATTTAATAACGAACTTTTTAAATATTATAGGTGGCATGTAAAACATTTAATTGACAATGCATATCGGCAGCATTTAACATTGACGCAAAATAGTATAATTGAAGATCCAGTTCAATTCTGGACGTACGTTAAGGATAAGAAAAGGAACCGGCGAGCCGCAGGTACTTATTTTTATAAGGGGGCACAGGTGATTGGTCAGACTGCAGCCCACGCTTTTGCTGAATATTTCAGTTCTGTCTTCCAAACAGAGGTCCCTTTGTTAAGTCCAACTGTGGCCGCTCGTGCTGCTGACATCTGTGCTAGCGCCACTGTTGTTTCTGTCGGACACATAGACGAGGCTGATTTGAGGTTGGCAGTGAAGCGTCTTAAACCGAGATCGTCAGGTGGACCCGATGGTATCCCTGTATTTATAGCGAAAGACTATATTTCGGCCCTTGAGAATCCTCTCCTGTTACTCTTTAATCTGTCGCTTAGTGTATCAGTGTACCCTCGAGTTGGAAATTATCAAGGGTTACCCCAGTTCCCAAGGGAGAAGCCGGAAACGATGTTTTAACCTTTAGACCGATCGCTGTACTATCAATATTTGCTAAAATTTTCGAGACAATTTTGAGTTTATGCATCAGTAGGCAAATTCGCAATGTACTGCACGACTGTCAACACGGCTTCCGTAGCGCACGTTCGACTACTACTAATCTCGTGGCTCATGTAGATTACGTATATGCAGAAATGGACGCCGGTCGGCAGGTCGATGCTGCCTATTTCGATTTTAGGAAAGCATTTGACCTCGTGGATAACGACATTCTATTACAAAAGTTGGCGGTAATGGGCTTTACACCCAAACTCCTTGAGTTTTTCTCCAGTTATCTCAGCAATCGGTGCCAATTTGTAAGAACTGAGGGATACGAGTCTAGCAATTACTACACTAGATCCGGCGTAAGTCAAGGAAGTACTCTGGGACCGTCGCTTTTTCTGATCTTTATCAATGATTTGCCAAACTGTGTACGTTCTTCGAAGTGTCTCTTATTCGCGGATAATCTCAAACTGTGTTTGGGTATTGGTTCTTTGTCAGATTGTGATGCACTTCAAAGAGATATTGATGCTGTTGCTGAATGGAGCAGACTCAATCGTCTTCCATTTAACAATAACAAATGCAAGGTAATTACATTTTCGCGGAAACGATCCCCGCTGAATGTAAATTACAAATTATATGACGCTCCTCTCGAACGAGTCAATGACATTCGCGATTTAGGTTTAATATTGGACTATCAACTTGACTTTCACAAGCACGCTAAAACCATATGCAAGGCGGCAAATAAAACATTAGGCTTTGTAATGAGAACTTCTGCGCAGTTTAGTGATTTGAGGGTAGCTAGAGTGCTGTACAGCTCTTATGTCCGTAGCAAGCTAGAGTTTGGTGCCATTATATGGGATCCTTACGAGGATAAATATAGTCTAATGATAGAGAAAGTTCAACGTAAGTTTGCCCGATGGCTATATAAAAAAGAGTACGGTTACTATCCGTTCCTGTATCCGTCTTTATTTGTGTCAGGTATGGTGGACATAGATACTCTTGAAATGAGGAGAGTAATCCAGTACTTAATGTTTTATTTCTCAATAATACATCACAGGATCGACAGTCCATCAGTATTGGCCATGGTGTCGCTATTAGTTCCCGCTCGTATTGGGCGGGATGAGGCGGGGGCGGTTGCGCCTCGCCGGCGTCCGCGTCTTCTGGGCAGGCCGGTCACACGCACTAGGCGCGGGGCCCACGCACCCACCGTGCGCGCTTTGCGACTGATAGGGGACATGCTTGCTCAGCACGATGATGTTGACTTGTTTGCGGACGCTTTGGGACGTCTTTATGACAGAGCCCGTACGTTTGTAAGCAAGATGCTTTTGTGATCATGCATCTTATTATTATTATTATTATTATAAATACTAATCGGACAATTTACTGTGACATTTCTAGTTTAGTTTTCCATTAATTCTTATATTATAGTTTTATTTAATTTGACATGTGTGTACCTATCTAATTTTGAGTGTAATTTTAAGTGTATTTATATAATTTTAATCTAATTCACTGACATTCACATTTTGAATCTGACAGTCTATCTTGACATACCTATTTAAATATCTATTTAATTTTTTAATTAATATGTAATATTGTTTTGAACAATTTAATTATCTTTTGGCATGTGTACCTATATCTTGTAAGCGCTTTGGATTGTTCTGTAAGCTTACATGACTTTCTTTTTAAAATAAATAAATAAATAAAAATAAATAAAATCCAAAGAGGTAATGTTGCCAGCATTCTAGGAACTGTTCCCATGAGCCCACAGCTGGAGGACTTTTTTTATTTATAGGTTTTATTTTGTCTTTAGTTACCTTATTTAATTTTTTCTTTAATATAGTTAGTTAAACTTACATAATATTTTAAAGATACGAATATAACTGAGCATGATATCGATATCGATAAAAAAATCTTCGTGGCGCCTATACTCATTAACCTCAAATATTTCATACGTTGGAAATAAAAGCAGGCGATAAATCCCAACACAACATGCCAGCAAAATACATATTTGTCTAAAAATAATCTAGAATTTTTCTTCTGATGACATGCTGTGAATGCATTATCGCTTGTTTATTTTACATAAAAAAAGGGGCAAGAATTTATTCAGCAAACAAAAAAATACAACATTTCAAAATTCTAAATCATTTATTCAGTTTAGGCTACAAATAGCTCTTTTGAACGTCAAGCCATCAGTTCGTAAGTCTACTCTGGGCGGAAGATCTTGTACTGAGAAGAACCGGTAAGAAACTCAGCAAAGTGTCAAGCTCTTTTTAACCCACTTCAAAAAAGGAGGAGGTCTCTCAATTCGGCTCGTATATATATATATTTTTTTTATGTGTGTTCGCGGATAACTTTGTCGTTTATAAACCGATTTTGATGATTCTTTTTTTGTTGGAAAGGAGATATCCCAAGGGTAGTACCCTGATAAGGAAACCAGGATCTGATGATGGCACCCCATAGAAATCGAGGGGAACTTACGAAAATTGTAAGGGCGACTAGTGCGTTTGTTAATGTTTTCATTAAGTATTTTAAAGCACTAATACTTAATGAAGTCTGGAGTCGATCTGATGATGGAGCCGAAAGACAGTCGAGGGAACTCGTCAACGATTTACAACAATTATATGGTGTTTGGGCTTGATTAATTTGTATTGATGAGAACTTTACACCTAGATGGGTTGTGACTGCCATTAGGGGTCTGATGGTGAAGACGACGGACAGTCAAGGGAACTCCTCAACGTTTTACAGCAGCTACCTTTTGTTTGGTCTTAATTCATTTCTATTGATAAGAACTTTGCACCCATATGGGTTATAAGTGCCATTACAGGTCTGATGATGGAGACCATAGACAGTCGAGGGAATTCCTCAACGATTTACAGCAGTTACATTTTGTTGGGCTTATGGTTTATTGTGACTGGCTAGGCGTGCGTCGGTCGCAGCTCACATAGCTTTACGTATACAAACATAACACGTACAAAAATAATACCTTATTAAAATTGAAGTTTTAGTTACATAGGAATACCACTACCTACTAGACTATCGTTTCCTCATCCGAGAAGCATTTTTGTTAGGTCTACATTTACCCATCACTAAAAATCGTAAAATAAAATATTTTTTAACAAAAAAAAACCGACTTCAAAAAACAGGAAACTTAAAAAAGTAAAAACAGTTCTAAAAAGCAATAAATAATATTGAAATCATATTATTAATTACCTAGATCCGCATGTCAGTTTTATAAAATGTCTACTGAAGTCGGGTGGGGCTTTTACAATAAAAAAGTGGAGATAATGGAACAACTATAAAAGTTTAAATGAAACAAAATTGTCCCAATCACCGCCGCCCATGGACACCCGCAAAACCAATTAATCGCAGCTATGCGTTGCCGGCCTTGAGGAAGGAGTTGGATCTTGCTGCCATACTAATTTTCGTTTTCGTAAACGTATTTCGAATGAATACGGATAGTAAACCAAACTCACACTAGGCACCCTGATCTTAGTCTTTAGCAACAAATCATGAATGGTCTGTGAATAAACAGGGCGTTTGATAATACCTGTATAATCCCGAATATTATGGCATTGTAGATAGGGCTGCCATCCGTCCGGGTTTCCCCAGATTTGTCCTAGTTTGGAGGGCGTCCGAGGAGCGTCCGGGCGGACCGGGCACTTTATGTAAGAAAAATCCGATTAACTTGATAGAATAGAATGATTAGCAATAAATTACAGCATTTCATAGTTATTCGGTGCGACAAATATTTCCGCGCACTCGTGAGTCTCGTGACGGACGTGACGTGACCTCCCTAGTCGATTAAGTTGATTTTCTATAAATAAATAAAAATAGGTACCTATGATAACTATGTTTTTATTTTATTGTAGGTTATTTTTTTTTTGGATGGAGTCCGGGGTTATATCGTTATTTCACCCAAATGTCCTGGGTTTTTGAAGTTTTTGTCCTGGGTCCATAATTTAGCCGATGGCAGCTCTAATTGTAGAGTACCGTTCATAGAATATGGTAATATTTTTCAGTTATCTGAAAGCACCCAGGTTCTTTGTTACTATGTAAAACTATAAAGTGACAACCCTAGGTCAAGCTGATACGTTGTTCTTGGTCGTCAACAAATTCATGGTCAAACATAGACAGAAGTCGAAACATTTGCAGGAATACACAAAAAAATAATTACCTAATAAAATGTGTTTTTATAAGGAAAAGTAAATCCATATAAGTTATTATTCTTAGAATAATACCGCTACTAATATTATATAAATATATTATGTAGATAGCTTGCTTATTAATGTAAAAAAAAATATTAAGATCGGATGTTGATGACGTAGTTGTTGACATTGATGATTGTTGTTGCCTTCTTTGGCTTACAAAATAAGATTAGTTAGATTAGTTTATGTTGATATTTGCATAACCACTTGCACGTTTGGAAATGAACCTGTCCCGGGTTATGTGTAATAAACCTGCACACGCTCACTTTTTTTAAATGAATGAATTTTATAAGATCAACTTTATGCAGAACAAAAATGAATCAAAAAATTTAAAAAGCATTTGTTGCAGTGTACAAATCACTAAACCTTCTCGTATAGGTACAACATTATAATATAATTAATTTATATTTAGCAGAAGAGCTCGATGGCGCAGTGTAACGCGTACAGTATACGATTGTTAAGCTTTGATTTATATAGTCAAAGTTGCTAAGGTTAAGCAACTTTCGCAGAGGCCGATCATCGGATGGATATAACCAGAAATGTATCATCTCGAGCTCCTCCGTCGGAAGGCCCGTAAAGCCGTTGATCCCGGCTGCATTAGCAGTCATAACAACCACCGCACCGCGCTGGGCCCGCGTAGTGGTTTAGGCCCTTCTCCCTATCCATCCATAGGGAAGGCTCGTGCCCCAGCGGTGGGGACATAAAATGAGCAGGTGATGGTGATGTCACCCATTGTAATGGCAACTTTAGCAATATTGTTCTCTGTCTCTCTCGGCGTTCATAGAAGAATAAAGTCATATAATTCAGCTGGCCTGGAATTCATCCTACAAAGTGGACCGACGATCTGGTAAAGGTCGCGAAAAGCCGCTGGATGCGAGCAGCACAAAACCGGTCGTTGTAGAGATCCTTGGAGGACTTTGTCCAGCAGTGAACGTATTTTGGCTGACGATGACGATGATTCAGCAGGCCTGGTATTTAACTATTATTTTTTATCAGAACCCAGCGAATCCAGCATCTTAACAACCCAGACTCAGACGCTGCTACAGCTCTGTACATGCTCTTCAAACAACTATGGTGACTGGTCCCACCGGTTTGTCAATCACCGTTCTTCTCCGCAAAAACAGTAGCTTCTTAAAATCTAAGTGGAACTGGAAAACGCACCCTAAGATCTCGATGAGCTATTGAATAGTTCAAGAATATATTGTTTTCTAAAGTTTACGCGAACACTACACATTGAAATGAAACAACTTTTACGGATCTACTCGCGTTTATTTTACACATTACTTATTTAATGAAGAATTAATGAATTAAGAAATGAATGATGAATTAAGAAGATCAACCAATTTTGACCAACCAACGACCTGTCAAGTGCAACATACCCCTTCAAGATGCAGGCGTGTACAAACTGGACTGCGACTGTGGGCTCTCTTACATCGGGCAAACAAAGAGAAGTATAGGAACCCGTGTTAAAGAACATATAGCCGACGTCAAGCATAGGCGCGAAAATAAGTCTGCAGTATGCGAACATTCCCTAGAGGGGCCCAACCATTACATCAGATTTGATAAACCACAAATACTCGTTAAAGAACAACGATTCATCCCTAGGATGATACGCGAGGCTATTGAAATTAAAAAACATCCAAATTTTAATAGAGAAGATGGTTGGAATCTACCACCAGCCTGGGATCCCATCATACAAAATATTAAATCCCAGCCCCGACACCATACTGCCAGACCAAAAGATACTGTAAGCTCTTTCTGCGTAAAACGGAACGCACCTGATTAAATTTAAATGAGGGTATACAAGCTACCAACTAATTATGAGATGACCAACACCTCAGTCTCCCTGTGACCACGGACCCTGCAAAGGGTTCGAAACGTCAGGATAAACATTAAATAAGTAATGTGTAAAATAAACGCGAGTAGATCCGTAAAAGTTGTTTCAGTTCAAGAATAGCTAAACTGCAACTTGATCTATCGACAAGGTTACACAGAAATGGGAACTAGGGACAAGTTTTCGGATCCCATTATTAGCTACTAAAGTTCCAGCTCAACCCTGTAGATCAAATTGCAGTTTAGGCTGTTAGCTAATATCTACTCAATAGGACTGCGCCCGCCGTAAAGGTAACGTAACGACCTCTGTATGTAGCGAAGGGTCGATATTCATGAAGGTAGATTGGTGGTGAAGGTGGAAAGTGCACCGCGGCATGTCATGTCAACGCTCGCAATCGCCGCGGTCATACGCGCGTATTGGGTTACGGCAGCGGCGCGGCGGCCGGCGCGCGGCGGCGGGTACAATCGCTAACTAAATCAATTATAATATAAAAAAAATAGGAACATATTTTGTTGAGAAAAAATTTTTATACAATACCTACCATGAAAATGTATGTTGTTTTTAAATTCCTCGCCAGATTTGAAAAAAAACAAAAATCCACGAGCAGGATGCGAACCCGCACCCGATGACACGCCGGGTTAGGTGTGTTAATCAACACAATCTACTCTTACTATGTAAGCCAAAAAACCCTATTTAATTACCATATAGAACCCTGCGTATGCTATACCTAGCCCTAGCTGACTCAGTGATCGGTTACGCATTAAGTACTTATGGACGAACATTTAAAACGTATTTAGAAAAAATATTCCACCTACAAATAAGATTGTTAAAGACAATTGTACCTAAAAATGTTAAAAATAAGTACGAAACAGACTATACACAACTATTTCAATATTGTAAGATATTACCCGTACAAGGTAAGGCAAAATTAGCTATTTTAACTGAAGAATACCCCAATGTCAAAAAACTCGTATTTAACAAGAGATGTCCAAGACTAAGAATGTTACACAATCATCAAAAATACCTGTTACCTAAATATAATAATATATATGGTGCTAGACTTCATTCATATGTACTACCTAAAATAATTAACGATATGCCAGAAGAAGTCAGAATAAAATATCTAAGTGGTAAATATATAAAAAATGTCATAAAAACTTACTTTAAATCTAGTGAATTAAGCTTCATTTTGTAAGAAAAAATTGTGCTGATTTCTATATAACTTCTTTGAACTCCCCATCGGCACACAAACCACTCTGGTTTTGCCAATGATGGGTCTTGCATGAACCAATATTATATTTTTTGTTTATTCAATAAATAAAAAAAATAAAAAAAAAAAATGTCGACAACTACGTCATTAACATGCGATCTTAATATTTTCACAGACATTAAAGATCAGTTAAGAATTAAGCAAGCTATAGGTATATATTTATCTTTTTTAAATTGTAAAAATTATATATAACCACAATCCTCACCAGATGTTAGGTGATGATAAAGCCGAATGTGGTAGCGCTCATTACCCGGAATCCGGAAACTACTGAGAAACTGGCTATCTTTTCTCTAGCTGCCGGAACACAACAATGCTACTAACATTGATGGTATGGCAACATATTTAGATGAGATGCTAGTAGCCAGACGGACTTAACACAAACATGTAATCCCATGATGCTAGGAATACAACATGGGACTAAACAACAGAGGCGGTCAAAAGTGGTTATTTAGTAGAGAAAAGATAATAATAATTGTAGGTACCTACCTACACTTTTAATCAATATACTTATATTGCAAAGTATCGTAAATGTTTACCCAATCAGGGTGCCTTTTTGCTATGAAGAAGAATGAGTGAAAAACAACTGCACAGCTTTTTTAAATATAACACATTTGCTGCTTTTACTTGCGATTGCTGCTTGTTTGATGCTTTCTTTTACCACTTACCTATTACGAAACTTCACTACTTTTTTAACAGAGCAAAACTGCAAATTGAAATGCCGCTAGTAAAATATTGTGACACACTTTTCCGAATTCAAAAATAACATTATTAAATTTTACTTTTTATTTTTAAGTGCTAATTGCTGCACTGAAGCTAAATTAATTGGTAGCATAGCAGTCAGTGCAGCCGCCCGGATTGCGGAAGACCCGGGTTCGATTCTTGGCTGGGTCAGATACCTAGGTGTTTAATTTTTTTTTCACTGTATTTTATAAATTTTATAAATATTTAATTTAGCTTCAGTGCAGCAATTAGCACCTAAAAATAAAAAGTAAAATTTACTATAGCGTTGTGTTATCAAATTTGTGTTATTTCATCTGCAAAGATTAATCTGCATAGACATCGGTTGCAATTACCGTTGGATAGATGGAGACTGTGACCCAGGTTCGATTCCTGGTTGGGTCGGGTAGGCGTTTAATTTTTTCACTGTATTTTATAATTTTTATAAATATTTAATAACAGTATTGTTAGCGCTTCTTCACTTGACTGTAGCATTGCACAGTAGATTGGACTCAATAGGGCGTCTGGTCCTATTAGGTTCTAATCCGAAGTACGTACGGTCAGTATTCTAATATCCGCTTCACGAATAACTCGTCAATTTCTAGTCTACCAATAGTTGTATAATTATATTTTTATTAAAGTTGAGCAGAACAGGTTCTTAAGCATTTTAAAATGTGTAAATGTTCAAAGCGATGCGACAATAACATGCTCTATCAATAACTATTGTGGTTCCATAAAAGTGACTGGCTTTGTTTGTGTTATAGTTAATAACTGTAATTCTATACAGAAACTTCATATTTTTTTTATAATGAGGACTATGTTAGTGTTCATAATGTGTAAGTAAATATACCTAAAGCGAGAACTTTACACAGGTAAGTTCATATTTCTGCCGTTTGATTTATTAGGGTTTAAAAAATAACCCTTTTTAATTACAATTGTTATTATTAAGGTGATTTTATTTTTGTTTATAAATAGGTAATTTGTGTAATATTTCGGCCCGCGAAGTAAGTTAATATTTTGCCGTTTGATTACATTAAAAAAAGCCTTTTAACCTTAAAATTAGCTTGAATTTCGTTTATTCCAACAGTTCAGTGAGTGACGGACTGTACCTAATTTTACTACCGGGATAAGGTTCATCGTTAAGGAAGTGCGTTTTTTAATTTATAAATAAATCTTAAGATTATCCCAACATTTGAATACGTTATCTATTAACACAAAGATAACTGCTACGGTTAAATACATTAAACAATTCAATTCAAATTCAAATTCAAATTCAAATTCAAATTCAAAAATCATTTATTCAGTTTAGGCTACAAGTAGCTCTTATGAATGTCGCTATGCCATCGGTTCGTAAGTCTACTCTGGGCGGGAGATCTTGCACTGAGAAGAACCGGCAAGAAACTCAGCAAGTGTCCAGCTCTTTTCTCCCTTACAGCGTCAAAAAAAATAAAAATTGGAAAATGCCCTATCATAGCAGGACACTTTCCATTACAAATAAACACAAAAAATATAGAAGACAACTACAACATGTAAAAAAACAAAACAAATAAACAAATCTAATATATCAAATTTACATCTGGTATAAGTTAAATTTCCACAATGTCATACAGTACCACTACAGTACTCTAATAAAAGTCAAAAATTGTTTAAGAAAAACAAAGTCAAACTATAGTAATTAATACTAACAATGAGATAAGTATGCAAGAGCAGACCAGCCTCCACAGGCGGCACCCGTTCACGAGTATGACATATGAATCAGCCATCGCTTCGCTCAATCATATTTTAGGGAACGTAACGACCCGACGCACACGCCACCACCGCAGAGACAATAAAGAGAGCATGACACACTCAAGATACTTTAAATAAAAACTTAATGATCTATTTAACGCTGTTTGTTATCTGTAGGACACTGTTCAAAACTATCATATCAGTATAAAAATTATATAAATTAATTTTATTATGTATATTGATACAAATAGAGTATAATGTGTTTTTTATTACAACCAGGCTGTTTTATCATCCAATTATTCTTTGACTTTAATAATAACCTTTTATAAAAAAGTGTAACTACTTACAATGTGAAATAACATGTGCAGGCGAGCAGACTAAGATGACCACACATTCTTATCATTAAAATAATCATCAATTTTATAGTAACCTTTTTTCATTAGACCTTGTTTTATTTCTGTCTTAAACTTGTGTAATGGCAATTCTGTTAGAGTGAAAGGCACTTTATTGTATATTTTTATACATTTCCCAACAAATGAATTACCAACTTTATTGAGTCTAAGTTTTGGAACAGCAAGTTTGTTTTTGTTTCTTGTGTTAAAATTATGGGTATTACTTTTTTTTTCGAATTTATCTAAGTTTTTATAAACATAAATGATATTTTCATAAATATACTGTGAAGCTACAGTTAAAATATTAATCTGCTTAAATAACTCTCTCAGCGTATCACGGGGCTTAAGGCTATAAATAGCTCGAATGGCTCTTTTCTGTAAAACAAAAATGGTTTCAATGTCAGCCGCTGAGCCCCACAATAAAATACCATACGACATGACGCTGTGAAAGTAACTAAAGTAAACCAATCTTGCCGTTTCTACATCAGTAAGTGACCTCATTTTTCTAACCGCATAGGCAGCTGAGCTAAGTCTTCCTGCCAGGGCAGCAATATGAGAACCCCATTGTAATTTATGATCTAAGGTAATACCCAGGAAAACTGTCGAGTTAACTATTTCAACTATTTCATCGTTCATAGTGATACTGGTATTAACCTGCTTCACATTGGGCATCGTGAATTTCACACATTTAGTTTTTTTTGCATTAAGCAGCAAGTTATTAGTGGTAAACCAATGTAATATTTGAGAGAGAGTATTACTTACGTCGTCAAATATTGCTCTATGTCTATCAACTTTAAAAATCAATGAGGTGTCATCAGCAAATAATACTATCTCACAAAGATCTTCGGTGTAGTAAGGTAGATCATTTACATAAATGAGAAATAAAAGAGGTCCTAATATTGAACCCTGGGGCACCCCCATAAGTAACGGGGCGCCAGAAGAATCAGTACCGTTAATATTAACTTTTTGAACTCTGCCAGTGAGGTATGATTTCAATAAGGTAAGTGAGTTGTCTGAGACACCATAATGTTCCATTTTTAATAATAAAGTATCGTGATCGACACAGTCGAAAGCTTTCGATAAATCACAGAAGATACCTATCGCATCCTGTTTCTGCTCCCATGCATCGAAAATATGCTTAATGAGTGCAACTCCCGCGTCGGTTGTATTTCTACCTTTAGTGAAACCGAATTGTTTGTTATGAAGTAACTGGTTATCTGTAAAATGTGACAGCAATTGATTAAAAATAACTTTTTCAAAAATTTTACTAAGAGCCGGTAGTATGGATATAGGCCGAAAATTAGATGGGTCACTTTTATCGCCTGTTTTAAATAACGGTATAATTTTACTGTACTTCATTAAATCTGGAAATACACATTCATCAACGCATTTATTAAATATTATTGCTAAATTAGACGCGATAGAAGATATTATAGATTTTAATATATCAGTGGAGATACCCCAAAGATCCTCAGTCTTTTTTATATTAAGTTCTCTAAAAGCTTTTATTATTATATCAGAATCAATATAGTGAAAATTGAATGGAATATTACATATTTTTACACTAGACACAAGAAGAGACTGGGCAAGATGTTTACAAGAATTTAATTTATTTGATGTAATGAGTGGAATTTTTGAGAAAAATGTTTCAAACGCGCCTGCCACTTCCGTATCACCATTGATGTAAGCATTATCGACTTTGAGTTCAAGTATACGATCACGAGACCTTACTTTACAAGTTTCTTTATTAATGACGTTCCAAGTGGCTTTTATTTTATTTTTTGAATTCACAATCTTTGCCCGAATGTAGTTGGCCTTTGCTATGGAACAAACTTTTTTGAACATTTTTGAATAATTTTTAACATATTCAATTACACTTGGATCCTTAGAGTTTGCCTTTATATCATATAATTGATACAATCTATTTCTACTCCTGTAGATGCCAGCTGTGGCCCAATCACTGAATTTAGTTTTAGACTTATCTACTTTGATTAATTTTTGAGTAAAGTTGTTATTAAACTCTTTTTTGATTATTTCGAATAGATTGTCGTATAAGATGTTCGCTTTGTCATTGTTACATGGTATTTGTAACACTTTATCATTAACATTCTTCTTAAATCTGTCTAATCGATTAGTGGTCACTGGCCTGTATAAAATATTCATTGAAAGACATTCATATTGGTGCTCAAATCTAACTATCTGACCACTGTGATCAGAATTTATAAAATTTATTATTGATTTCTCAATATCATTACAATTAGAAAAAATATTATCTAAACAGGTAGCTGATGTGGCTGTAACTCTTGTAGGTTCATCAAAAAGATTTTGCAAGTTAAACGATTTGAAAAGATTAAGAAACCTTACCGAGTTCTGTGAGTCATCTAAAATATTTATATTAAAGTCGCCACATACAACTATCCTCTTTTTACAATTGCATACCTTTTGCAAGGTTTCTTCAATTAAAGTTAAATACCACATGCAGAATAAAAAATAAGTAGTAACTAAGTAGGTACCTATTTACTTATTCATAAATAAAATAAGGTAAGTATATTAATTTTAATCTAGGTAGTTAATTTAAGATTAATTTCATTAATGCATTCACTTTATGCAATCGCTTTTTTTTCAAATAAACACTAAAGATTTGTGAAATCATCATCACCATTATTATCGGCACGAGCCTTCCCTATGGATGGATGGGAGAACGGGCCATAAACCACCACGGCGCCGGCGCCCGGGCCCAGTGCGGTGCGGGGGTTGTTAACTACTGCAAATGCAGCCGGGACCACCGCCTTTACGTGCCTTCCGAAGCACGGAGGAGCTCGAGATGATACATTTTTGATCGCCCGTTCGATGACCGGCCTTTGCGAAAATTGTTTAACCTCAGCACTCGCAGACCGGGCGCGTTAACCACTGCGCCATCGAGCTCCTCCGTTTGTGAAATAAAGCTGGTTAAATATCTGAGCAAATCAAGAGTTTGAGAAATTTTAGAATTTGGAAACTCAGAATATCGCAACAACATCTTATGTTGCGTTGAAATGGAAGATAACTTACGTTCTTTAGCGAGCGGTCGTGGGCACTCGTGAGTTCGACGATCCGATCCGAACCCTTCGAAGACTGGGAGGGCACGGGGACGCGCAATTTTAAGTGTGCGATGCCGTACCCTCTAGAAATCCTCCGAAGGTGATTCGTTTCAACACGGCTTAGGGTACCCTTTACGTACCTCGCCGCCCCCAAAAAACTCCGGTGAAGCTGAAAATGCCATCTGAGGCAATCATCAGTCTCTCTCCAAAAAAATAAATAAAAAATTGTGAGTTCGATTCCGGCTTGTGGCATTAGTTTTTCGAGTAAGTATTTCAAAATTTTGCAACTTGTTAAGATGTGAAAGAATGCTGGCTATACTATAGTCAACGCAAAGACTCGTGGCAGACGGTGCAATAAAACGTGCTGCGTTATAGTCTTCTCGGAATACAGAACAATCTGTATTATCAGCTAGTCTTTTATAGTTAGAGAAGTGTTCGATTTAGCACAGTTATAATAATATCGACAAGCAGTGCAAAAAGATCAAATTTAGTAGAAAGAAAGAAAAAATATTTATTGATCAGGCATTTTTAAAACTAAAAAAAAATAAAAAAAATAATAATAAAAAAAAAAATTGAACAATGTAGTTGCCGGCCAGTTGGTTGCCATTGCCAATAGAAACATTGTAACCTTAGTTTGTTTTAATCTAAGATTGTAACTATATTTTGTAAATTACGACCAGTATGGGCGGGCGACAACTAGTTTGAATAACAGCTTGGAAAAATCGCCATTGCAACATCTAATTGCAACCACTTATCTCGTATACCTACGTAGTTAAATCGGAAGAGCAATGGGGCCGGTTAGCGACAAGCCGGTTATCTCATTCTCGATTTATTTACGTAATAGCATTGTCATTACAAATACCTGTAAGTATAGTTACCTAGTGTTAGGTACAGCTATTATTCCAGGCTTGATTATTTATGCCTTATATCTTAATATAAATGTATACGATCTTTAGTAGTAACTAAAACATCTTAAATATTAGAAATATATTTATTAAAGGTTTTATAACTTATTGTTTGAAAATACTATAAGGTAAAAAGGATTTATTCAATTGGCGTGTTCTTTCCGCTTCTGGGCGTAAAGAAGGGACGCCAATCTAGGTCTATGGTAGGACGATGATGACGCATGGAGATGGCGGGCTTTATTAAAATAAAGGGTAGAAAATATGATAAAAGGATAAACTAAGGATGGATAAGGATAAAACCTGATAAAACTTGTAAGGAAATGTTAAACTATGGACTTTATGGAATAAATTATTAAAAGGAAGATTTGTCTTTTGAATTGTTGACTGTGGCCAACACTAGTTACACAATTTAAACATTCCCCGTTCCATTTAAAACATAGCCGCTAGATGCCAGCACTAAATAGTTATTAATTAATTAATAATGTTAAAGATTACAATCATTTAAGATTTCTTACAAAGTATCAAAATCGGATTGTCAGAACCAAAACAGGATGTCGCAAAGAATATGTCGCCTGACTGAATACGCTTTTGTCATTAGGTCGGATTAGTAACTGTAGGTTACGATGGGAGTGGCCTGTCTATATAAGTAAAAATATATAGGTATAAAACCCTGTCCCTTGATTTAATATTTATAAAAAAGAATAAAGATTTCTATAGGCTGATAAAAATAAGAAATAAATAAAAATAATAATCACTTACTTATCGTGGTCTCGAATTTGCTTTTTTATAACATCCACATCAATCGTGTGTCGGTAGCCTGATTTTGAAATCATCGTCATCATCACCATCACCACCAGCTAGGGTTGCCAGATCGGAAGTCCAAAATCTCTGGAGGAAATTTGAAAATGTCGGGATTTTGGGGTTGTTGTCGGGAGAAATAAATATAAAAAATAAAAACGTAAGTTTATTTTTTAAATTGTTGAATATAAAAACATTGTTGACACAACTAATTCAGGCACACTTAAAGTTTAGGTTGCCACATGTATTGGCAACCTAAACTTTAAGTGTGCCTGAATTAGTTTGGCATTGGACTTTGCAGAGTCCACTAACTTAGTTCCTTTATACTATTCAGAAAAGATTTGAAATTCAAACAATTTACTTCAAAGTTCAGTCTAATTTAATTACTAACTCGGCTTTTATTAAATCAAAAGCCATACGATTCCTCTCTTTGGTATACAAATTATTTAGCTAAATAAATACCCTTTCACAGTAAGCATTGACAACAAAAAATTATATAATTTTTATTAAAATTTTAAGGTCGTTCTGGTTGCATTTCTTAAAAAAATATTAAAATAAAACAAAAATCCCGACTGCTAAAACAACTATATAAAAAACAATTATAAACTCGTGAAAACCGGACTAACATAAAAAATAACTGCAAAGAGAAAAAACTAAAAAAAAACAAGCTCTCGATCCCAATTCAATTTGAGCAATGTCGAATGCAACGTGAAATTTTTCCTTGTCCTATACTTAAATAATAAAATCTATAATACATGAGTATTTATAATACATTGATTAGGTATTGATAGTTTTCGCAGGCGAGGACAATCAACAACCAAAGAGAGTGCGGATTTAATTGAGCTAGCCACCCACGGCCGCTTGGTTTGTTTAGTTTTGTTTTCGGGAATATTAATTCCCGAAAACAAAACACCATAAAACATTGCTGTAAATTAAAATTATTAACTACATCTACGTCCATAGAAAAATTGGCCATATGTGTTACTCCCACAGTCAAAACAAATCGACGAAATCGTAACGACACCCCGTTTGGCACTGTGCTTAGCCGTAAGATATTTAAAAAAAAACTTCAGGCCCTTTAAATGAAGCTCTTAATTGTTTGTAGCCGCCATGAAGCTACCCCGCCACACCGGCGCTGGCTCCAGGTCCCCGCTGAAGAGGACGACCGTGGTCACCCATCACGAGGACTACAGCGTCGGGCAGACCACCGGCGGGCTCAGCGTTCTGTTCACGGTGCTGTGTATAGTCGATCTGTTTGGTGTGTTCCCGGTCGTCACTCTGCCTAAGAGCATTATATCATGTGGTAAGTTTTAAAATAAGAGAAGGTAGTTACAGTACAGGGTACCTAGTGTGAGTTTTGTTCCGTGTTTAATTGATTATGTTTGCGAAAACGAAAATTAATATGGCATTGAAGCAACGCCTCCTGGCGGCATACGAGAGGAGTTAACATTTTGCCATACAAATTCTCGTTTTCGTTTACGTGATCGAATGGCGAATGAAACTCGCACTTGGCACCCAGACCACGATAGACGCCTGCACATAGCCTATCCAAAACTGCAAAATTTCTTCAATAAATGTTCAACCATAATACAATACATATTAAGTTCAAAGTCTATTGGGGAAATTCGACAGTTTGTGGTAGGCTGATGTACAGGCGTAGGTACATACAGAACTGCCAGAATCTTATTCACCAGTGGGAATAGGGTTGCCAACCCTACTATATAAAATAGTATCCACTATTTTAGGTGTCTAACTAGTACTATTATTTTAAAAATATATTGTAGTAGGCGAAACTACTATATTTGCTATTTTTATGTATCGTGAACTTGTATGTGGCTGCACTATTGTATTAGGTAATGAAACCTGTTGTACCTAAGTGAATAATATAAATAAATAAATAAATAAAAACAAATAAATAAAGTTTTATCAGCAAAGTCGTTAAAATCAGTCTCCATTATCTAAAACGGAACACGCCCTTATTATCATAGCTTATAATATTCATATAAGAATTTTTTTTTTTTTTTTAACATAACTACTAAGTATTTTTTTTAATCAATTTATATCTACTATATTTTTATGGGTACTAAATCCAAAAATACTATATTTGGTCTAAAAAAACGTTGGCAACCCTAAGTGGGAACCTTAAAAAACCTTTATCAACAAGCGATAACCATGAACGCTAGCGACGACCAAGATCGACAACTTAAAGATACGTGCTCCTCATCGTAACCGCCTGTGGTCTAGTGGTTAAGACGGGTCTCAGACCCAGATGTCCCGGGTTCGATTCCCATGGGGGGCACATGTTTGTGTAGGTACTCGGTTTGGTTGGTGGTAGGGTTTGTTTGCCCGCCAGGCAAGCTACCACCATCTTATCTAAATATGTCGCCATAACTTCAATGTTTGTGGTATTGTTGTGTTTCGGCAGCTAGAATTAAGATAGCCAGTGCCTCAGTAGTTGAAGTTTCCGGGTGAAGTGCGCTTCCACCGTTGGACTTATCATCACTTAACATCATGAGATGAAGGCATTGTGCTTACCCGAAAGATATAAAACAATTCAAATTAGTGAATAACATCGTTCTAAGAGTCATTAAAACGCAATTGGTTTTTTAGTGTCGACCACTGGTTCCTGACGAAAACCGGTGCCACTATCCTACATCGATCTCAAAATTGCATGTTATGGAAATGTCCATGTCCATGTCCATGGGATTTGGAGGAATGCCTCCAAATCCCACACACTGTGTATGTAATACATACTTAATTATGTATTATATACACAGTGTATGGGATTTGGACATACTTAATTAATTTATGAATACATAGTATGTAACTAGGTGACAAACTATATATAAAGAATATCATGCCTTAACTTAGCTACCGAAAAGGGCTTATCTAAGTCCATCAAATTCTAATATATTTAACGATTTCACAATACACATTAAATACCTTTTGGACAAATTTCGTTTTAAAACTATTAATTATGGGGACATCGCTGTGCTGTGACTCGTGAAACCTTCGTCGGTCGTTAGCTAAGGTCGTTCCAAATCAAGAAGGGCTATGCAAATAAGATAATTAACTCTCGTCATATCTCTATCTACGAGTTTCTACGAGTATATATGTTTAACTATATAGGTATAATGATCGATGGTATAATGCTTTAAAATGTAACGAGGTCATGTCTGTCTGCATACACGGTGATTTGTAGTAAGTACCAACTAAAATCGTCATATAAAAAAATATACTTACATAGGTAAGTATAATAAATAACAAATTTTACACATACGAGGCAAGGACTATCCATCATCTTTTGCAAAGTCCGGTGATAGGATGGGTGACCAAAAACTCATCTATAATTTTTCTTTTTAGGCCCTTGAATGCAACTTTAAGTACAAACACAAAAAAACACAGAGTGCAACAACACGATTTTATTGGCAGCACATTAAGAAAGTCCTGCAAGCAAGGAAGCGATCTGATAAATCTCCTAACGCAGCGAACGTGTTAAAAGTACCTAATTGTTTTTGAACAGCGAGTTCATACATTGTATAATAAAAACCTTCCTTTTAAATATCAATTCATTATTCAGTCATTGGCAAAACATTTTAATAATATAACATTAATTGTTTAGCAATTGTTTATCTAATTTGGTGACCTCATTTCTGTGATTCCAAAGATTTTTAAAAGTATTTAATGACGATATGACGAGAGCATCGGGAACCGGTCATATTTTCGGAACCGTTTCTTTCGATTCCAATTTGAATCCAGAACCGGGTACCCGGTTTTATCGGTTCTCACAGAACCAGGAATAGCCGGTTCTGATTGCAATGTCCTAGATGCTAATGGGTTCGAATGCATAATAGGTACTTTATCAATTGGTAGTTACAAGAAAATTGTGCTTGCGAATGTCGGCTGTAATAGGTAATAATTTAGTTTAATATCTTGATAGAGATGTCGAATCCAACGGAGACTGTTTAATTGCGTATATAATAGGGTCATTTCACCTGTTCGCGTCAATTTAGTGCAGTTGGCAAGTTTGAAGGAGAAAATAAAAATGTCCCAGCACTAATTTCAATGAAAAATTTATGTAATGTGTTCATTATATAGTCTATTTTAAGGTTAACTTTTAGGTTTGTTCAAAACATCTTGAGTTTTTTTTTTGAAAAAGACAAACTTCATAATTAGGCGTTTTACCCAGTTTGCGTCCACAAAATCCAGATTGCGTCCACCCCTGGACCATTTCGCGTCCACCAGCTTAGAAAAGGAATGTAGGGGTGATATTTTTAAGATAATGTAAAGAAAGATTGGATTTTAACAATTTCTTTATTTAAGAATATAGTTATTTAACAATCAACATTTTTATCATTAATAAATCACTTTAAAGAATATAAAAATATGTACCTATTTATTCTTCTCAACATTGATTGAACAAAAAATTAAAAAACAAAGTATGTAGGTAGTAGGTAAATATTAATTCCACCTGATTATGTCAACAATAATCAGTTCTGTCAATTTTACCCTAAAATCACGAGGAATATTATTAAAATTATTATTAAAGATTAGCCTTGATTAATAATAAGTTTTTGGCTATATTATAGCAACAAAACAATACAATAATTGTTGTCTAATCCTACTACTAAATGAAATGTTGAATCATAATAATTACGAGACGAGGTAGGATTTATTCATCATCTCAGCCAAAAGACGTCCACTGCTGGACAAAGGCCTCCCCCAAGGATCTCCACAACGACCGGTTTTGTGCTGCTTGCATCCAGCGGCTTCCCGCGACCTTCACCAGATCGTCGGTCCACCTTGTTGGAGGCCTGCCCACACTGCGCTTTCCGGTACGCGGTCGCCACTCCAGGACTATCCCGCCCCAGCGGCCATCAGTCCTGCGAGCAATGTGACCTGCCCACTGCCACTTGAGCTTAGCAACTCTTCGGGCTATGTCGGTTACCTTTGTTCTTCTGCGGATCTCCTCATTTCTGATATATATATATATATATATATTTTTTTCATTTCAGGATTTATTATAGCCTTAGAATTTTAATTAATGACATGACGTCCATGCGGACGCAAAGTGGAAGTTTTATAAATTCGTGTAGTAATTCGCGTCCACCTACACACACATATTTTAACTGTTAATTATAGAAAAAATAAGCAAATTCATAATTAATATTATTCCTTTTTTCATTATCAAAATCTAGAAACAGCTATGTAACCTAAAATTCACATAAAACAATACAAGACTTAATGTCAAACGCGCCGCTGGACACTATTTTTTTCTTAAAATACCGCGGGTCCGCGCTCTCTTGTTGAACAGCCGAGACAAACTATTTTTTCTAACCAGGATTGGTTGGGCGCACGGAACTTTTGTCTGTGTGTGCGTGTCTCTTATACGTTGAGGTATTGGCGGTAATGACTTTTCGTTTTATTGGTGTGTTAGTATACTTATTTTCGAGAATGTTCAAAGGGAGATCCATAATATGGACGCGAATTGGGCAATGGACGCGAACAGGCGAAATGACCCTATATAGCATAACTAGCGGCCCGTCCCTGCTTCGCACGGGTGGACATTTTATTTTTTATTTTTTTTAATATAGCCTATGATACTCAACGCTAATGTAGCATTCTGATGGTGAAAGATTATTTTACGATAATATTAGTAATAATTAGTTATTAACTGTAAGGTAATGTTGACACAGACAGGTTGCAGAGACGTGCTGTCCGTATTATCGGTAACGATGACGTTACAACCAGTCTGGAGCCGTTACAGCTACGTAGGGACATTGCTTCCCTTAGTGCTTTCTACCGCCTTTACCACGGTGAATGCTCTGAGGAGCTCTTTAACCTCATTCCTCCCTCTCCATTCCTTTCCAGATCGACGCGTGCAGGTCTGAGAAGCCACCCTCATACCGTGCTGACCATCAAGACACGTACCAAAAAGTTTGGACAATCGTTCCTGTAGGGGTCACGGTGAAAGTATTTCGAGTGAAAATCCAAAATTGCACCGAAAAAGTTTATATTTCCAAAAATGTAGGTACTTTGACAAAGTAAAAAATTTGTGAGCATAGGAGCCGTGCGTTGTACTTGGAGCTGTGATCAGTACTGTCTCAAAAGGGGGGGAGGATCGAACCCCGCACCTCGTACGTCGCGCGCCTCCTAAGCATAGAAGTACATCGAGTAAGCGATCGCCGCGCCGTCGCGCGGCATTTTTACAAACTTTAACTATATTGCAAACATTTCCGTAACTTAATTTTAAATAGCTACCGTTAATGACATAAATAAAAATAAAATATAAAATTAAACAAATAAATAACATTCGCATCGCTAACATGCCCCACCCTAGTGCTGCCTCAGCAGCACTATTCATCAATTGGAATTCGAGCGATGCGCGTAATAGATCTAGTAAGAACACCTGTTTTTGTTTTTATTTTAGCCATTCGTACTCGGCCGTCTTTGCCGGGGAGTACTTCCTGTACTAAACCTTTCGGCCACATGTTGCGGGGACTATCTGGGTCTACCACTAGTACTAGATCGCCCACTTGTAACTTTCGCTCTTCTTTTTGCCATTTAGTGCGCGGCAGCATGTCTGGTAAAATTTCTTTTATCCATCTGCGCCAGTACATATCTGCCAGCCTTTGTGAAATTCGCCATTGCTTTCGCAAGTACAAATCCGAATCATCAAAACTTCCAATGTGGGGTAAACTGGAAGATGAACCCACCAGGAAGTAATTAGGGGTTAAGGTTTCAGGGTCGTTATGGTCTACAGAGACATGAGTCAATGGCCGACTGTTGACTATGTTTTCTATTTCAGCTAGGAGCGTGTTTAGAGTCTCGTCTTTTGGAGCGCGTTCTTTCAGTACAACTTTCAAGCTGTTCTTCACACTCCTAATAAGCCTCTCCCAGGCGCCACCCCAATGTGGACTCACAGGCGGTATAAATTTCCATATAGTGCCGTGGTTCAAAGCTTCGTTTTTCAGGACCTCTTCATCTAAACATTGAATTGATCTTTTCAATTCCGCATCTGCTCCTCTCAGATTTGTTCCGTTGTCCGAGTATAAATACTGAGGCCAGCCGCGTCTCGCTGCCATCCGTCTTAGTGCCATTATAAAGGAGTCGGAGGTAAGTGTAACCACAACTTCTAGGTGGATGGCTCGCACGGTTAAACAAGTAAACAGAACGCCGTATCTCTTTTCTCTCCGTCTTCCCACTGTGACTTCCATAGGGCCAAAGAGGTCTACGCCGCAGTATGTGAAGGGACGTTGGTGATGGGCCATCCGTGCGTCGGGTAAGTCACCCATTCTTGGTACTTCCGGTTTACTCTTCTTTATTCTACACGTCATGCATTGAGATGCTATGGTTTTAACTACAGGTCTCAATCTTGTTATCCAGTACTTTTGCCTTACTTCGTTTACTACCGTCTCCTGGTTACCGTGAGCATAGTAGTGGTGATAATATCGAACTATCAATCTAGCTATGTAACTGCTCCCATCTAATATTATAGGGTTCTTTGTTTCCGGCAGTACTCCAGCTGCAGCACCAATGCGGCCACCAATGCGCAGGACTTCATGTTCGTCAAGGTAAGGCGATAAGGTAAGTATTTTACTGGTTTTTGATACACATCTATTGTTTTTTATTTCCATTATTTCCTTGGCAAATGACAGCGCTTGTGACTGCTTCAGTAATAGTACTTCAGCCCTCTCCATAATATTATCACATTCGTAATTTAGCTTCTTACATTTATTTATATATTTCAGTACAACGGAAGTCACCCGAAGTAAGCGAAGCCAAGAAGAAAATCTAGTGACGTCAGGTACAGGTAAGTTAGCTACTCTGTTTTCTATATGTGTAGTGTTTACGTATGCCATTTCTAATTCTATTTCTTTTCTTTCAGAATCGACAAACTTCAAGTCGCTGGGCCACTGGTTTTCATCGCTGCGCAGAAAGGTAGGTCCATGTGTCCATTCTTTTTCTAAAATGGAACAATCGTAGGATTCTCTAGTAGCGACATCGGCTACGTTAAGCTTCGTTGGTATGTATCTCCACTCATTTATATCTGTAAGTTCGTCTATTTCGCCAAGACGATGCGCGACATATTGTTTATAGTTGCGCGCGTCGTTACGAATCCATGCCAGTACTGTGCTGGAATCGCACCAAAATATTTTTTTTATAGGTTTCATTTTATGTTCTTTTATTATACTTTCAGCCAGTTTAGCACCCAACACAGCAGCCTGTAGCTCTAAGCGCGGTACTGATACGGGCTTGACAGGCGCGACGCGGCATCGACTTGATATAAATGCTACTTGTACACAATCATTATTGCATAGCCAACGCCAATACGCGACGGCGCACGTCGCCTTCGTAGATGCATCCGTAAATATATGCAACTGTAGGCGTCTATAACCATCAGCTGTTATCGTAGCTACGGGAGCTCCGCGCTGTGGCTGCGCGGCAGGCAGAATGGGAACCGGTTTTGCATTACTATCTGTCTCGCTCGTGCTTGCATTCGCTGTTGCATTCGCTGTTGCATTCGCATAGTATCTGGGCAGGCGCACGTGACGTAACGTTTGTAGTAGTGTGATCCATTTACACCACTTAGCAAATATTGTGTCGGTTACGTAATCGTCCCAGCTGATTTTTAATTTCCAGGTTTCTTGCAATATGATTTTCCCGCTTACAGTATATGGTGATAGGAAGCCGTATACGTCAAATATTGACATTATGACACTTAGCATGTCCCTTTTAGTAGGCCTTTGTGTTCCATTAATTATATTCTCCGGAATACGTTTAAAAGACACGTCGAATCTCAATGTATCGTCGCTTGGATCCCATATTAAACCCAGCGTGCGTTTGCCCTCATACTGTTGTCCGATTTTAAAGTGTACTGCTGCCTCGCCAAGTTTGTCTTTCGGAAGACTATCCAATACGCTTTTACTATTGCTGGTGAAGTTGCGTATTTCGAAACCACCCTCCTTATGAATGGATATGACGTCATGGACTAATTTTATTGCAGTTTGTTCATCGGGTAAACTGTCTATGTAGTCATCCATGTAATGTTGAGTATATATAGCAGCTGCTGCAGAAGGCATAGACGTCTCAAACCGCTTTGCATTTTTATTTTTTATATATTGAGCAACGAAAGGCGAACAATTGGCACCAAAGATTAACGAGGTCATGACATATGTACAAATCTGTCCAGGTTCTTCGCTGTATATAAATCGGAAGGCATTTTGGTCTTCTGGTATTATCTTAACCCTGAGGAACATATCTTTTATGTCGCCTGAAACGGCTATTCGGTTTTCTCTAAATCTCAACATTATGCCGAATAAAGACGTGAGTAGATCGGGCCCTTTTAGTAAATAATCATTAAGTGACACGCCGCTAGTCTTAGCCGCTGCGTCAAAAACCAACCTTATTTTTTTCTTATTCGGGTTGTCGACTCCGAAGTGTGGCAAATACCATGTTCTAGGTGTAACATCTAAGTTACTTAATTTCTTTGCGTATTTGTTCTCAAATAAATGTTGTATGCGTTCTGTGTACCTCTGTGCATACTCGTTATTTTTCTTCATCTTCTTTTCCACTCCCTTGAGTCTAGAGATAGCAGTTGGGAATGAATCTGGCATCACACACCTCTCATCCTTCCACGGTAAGCCAACATGCCATTGACCATCAATAAGAGTGGACGTTCGTTCTAGGATGCTCTCAGCGCGCAAGTCTTCCGAGTTCTGTCTAGGTTTAGCTGATACGCCCATTGACTCAATAGAGAACGACCTCCGTACATCTTCATGAAGCTCACGTAGTATACTTTCAGTTTCCATGTCGTCACTAGTAACAAACAGTGCGGAGTGACGTATGGGGCCAGGTAAGTGGGCAGTTACCCTTCCATGCAGGCACCAACCCAGAGGAGTTCGGGTGGCACAGGGTTCATTAGAGCTACCCACCCTAGTTTCCAAAGGTAAGAGAAGATGGTAATTGTCTTGTCCAATTAAAACTTGAGGTTTCAATTGTTCACTACAAAAGTTATGGCAAATGTTATGTAAGTGTTTAAAGTTTTTACAATTAATAGAAGTTAAATTTTGCTTAGGCAAATTAAGATCATCTACAACGCGTGCATTAATAGTAAACAAAGAATTATCAACACCGCTTAGAGTTAAGTTTACAATCTGAGATTCGCATACCAGTGTAGTATTGTTCCATGCACCACGCACACGAAGAGACTCCCGCCGGCCGCTCAGCCCCACCTGTGCGGCTAGGGCGGAGCTTATTAGCGAGACAGTTGACCCGTCGTCAAGCAGAGCAGTAGCACTTACGATTCCGTTCGGTCCGCGAATGTCTATAGGCATGACTTTTAACAATACGGAGCCGCTAAAGTTTACATTAGTTACTGTTTCAGATGGAATTTCAGTTTCAAACACGGGCACAGATACACTAGGGTCCTGACGCGGTATGTAGTGCAACAAACGGTGATGAGGCTGCCCACAATTGTCAACATCGCAGTTAGGAGCGGGACACGTTTCCCTACGGTGATGCGTTAGTAAACACTTATAGCAAATACCGAACCGCTTAACGTGTAGCCATCTGTCTTTGCGCATCGATTTTTTAAACCTTTTACACTCAGTTAACTTGTGATTAGACGTACGACAATAACGGCACCTCGCGTCACTTTGTTCGTTTTGCACTAAAACTGTATGTGTATTGTTCACGTTATCATATTGTTTACGTTTAAAATTAGAGTCTGTCTTCGGTTGCAACAAAGTAGCACTGCATGTAGATATCTTCACGGCTTCTTCAGTGAGGAAATCTGATAGCAAATCCAATCTTGACTTAGGCGAGCCGACGGAGATGAGCGGGTAACTGTAGTCTGCCCACTTGGAGACCAGGTTAGTAGGTAACTTGGACAATACAATAGAAGCTACCCCCATGCCTTGTAAGTACTCTTCATGGCCAAGTGCTCGTACCGCCGCCACATAGTTCTTTACTTTAATGGAGAATGGTACTATTTCTCGGTGGTAATCAGGTGATAGGTTACACATCTTCTTTATGTCGATCGTGATGCGTGATAATATGACTTCGGCGTTCCCGAACTGTAGCTCCAAAGTTGACATCACGACTGCAGGTGACGTACCACTCATAAGTAAGGCTGCTACAGCATCATGAGCGGGACCACGTAAACACTTGCGTAACCGCCAAAGGTTTTCTTTCTCAGTAAATGTACACACTTCGGTTGATTCTTCATATGCGTGTTTAAACTGCAGCCATTGCATTGGTTCTCCGTAGAAAGTAGGTAGATCTCTAGGTGTACTAAGACGACTTAAAAGATTATTATTCTGCTGGTTAGTGGAGGAGGTGACCATATCTTTAAGTGCGGCCGCTAGCTGTTGAACTGGACCATCTGTGTCGGCGAAACCCGACGTGTGCGGCTTGCTCTTGTCTTTTCCAAGCATAGTAGCATGCTGCAGCTCCAGCTCCTGTTGACTGCGCTCCACCCACCTGTCTATATCACTTCCAGCACCAAGTTTCTGCTCCGATGTTTCCGATGGTGGACTGTATTCTTCATCAAGTTCGGCGAGGTCTGCCGCCAATTTCTTGTCAATCAGCTCCATTTCAATGCGTGCTTTCGCCTTAGCTGCCTCTAATTCCAGCTTTTTCTTCTGTGCGTGAATAGAAGACGATGAAGATTTCTTCGAGTGGCGCGATGCATGCGAATTCGGTTTGTCACAAACATATCGTTCCGATTTCACAACACTACCGGCACATAATTTGTTCATCTTGTACTCATCATTTTTTGTTGCAGGTGTAGGCTGTGGCGTTTCCTGTGCTCTGGTATCCATTAGTGACTTTGCTTGAAGTTCCTTCTGTCTCTCGATGTCCAGCTGCTTACTCGTAGTACTGCGGGTGTTCACCATGGTTTTCTTCGCTGGCGGAGTATTAAACATGAAGATCCGTCTCGATGGACCACTTGTAGGGGTCACGGTGAAAGTATTTCGAGTGAAAATCCAAAATTGCACCGAAAAAGTTTATATTTCCAAAAATGTAGGTACTTTGACAAAGTAAAAAATTTGTGAGCATAGGAGCCGTGCGTTGTACTTGGAGCTGTGATCAGTACTGTCTCAAAAGGGGGGGAGGATCGAACCCCGCACCTCGTACGTCGCGCGCCTCCTAAGCATAGAAGTACATCGAGTAAGCGATCGCCGCGCCGTCGCGCGGCATTTTTACAAACTTTAACTATATTGCAAACATTTCCGTAACTTAATTTTAAATAGCTACCGTTAATGACATAAATAAAAATAAAATATAAAATTAAACAAATAAATAACATTCGCATCGCTAACAGTTCCTTTGCCGAACTGCCCGTATGTGGAATACGCTTCCCGCACACGTGTTTCCCTCCTCTTTCTCTCCCGGGTTATTTAAGCGGGGCGTGAAAAAGCAGTTATGCAGGCCGCCATAGTGTGAGCGTTCGGCATAGCGTGGTAGCGCTGTGATGAACGCTTTCACTTCTTGGGCTTCACTGGCTGCTTTTCATCAGGCATCGCCATTATGGCGTGTCACAATAAAAAAAAAAATAAAAAAAACACCGCAGTATTCGACCGGAACCAGTGATTGACTCTTATTTTTCCTTTCATCATCATTTTTTTTCTGCTGCTACTGCTGGGGCACGAGCCATCTCTATGGATGGATAGGGAAAACGGGCCATAAACCACCACGCGGGCCCAGAGTGGTGCGGTGGTGTTAACGACTGCTAATGAAGCATTAGGAGCTCGAGATGATACACTTTTTGGTGCACCCATCGATGTCCGCCCTTTGCGAAAGTTGCTTAACCTCAGCAATCGCAGACCGCTCGAAGGCACGTTAACCACTGCGCCATCGAGCTCCTATCTTATAATATAACTAACTAGGACTTAACCCGCGTCTTCGACGGCGTACTGGATTAACTAGCACTTAACGTTAAGGCGACGCATTGGAAATTTACGTGGCGGGGATCTTGATTTTTCCCAACAATTACAAAACATATGAAAGTGATATTTGATGACATGATTTTTCATTTAATTGACTTCATTTTGCTAGTTGCAGAAACACGATTTGTCAACTTTTGTAACAGAGAAAAAAATATCAAAGTAACCTCTTCTAAAACATAGATTTGCATTGTACAGGCTAACCAGACCGATTTAAGCATCTAAATTTTCTTAGTAGATTAGTCTTAATGCCGAACGCTCACACTATGGCGGCCTTCATAAATGCTTTTTCACGCCCCGGGAGAGAAAGAGGAGGGAAACACGTGTGCGGGAAGCGCATTCCACATACGGGCAGTTCCGCAAAGGAACGATTGTCCAAACTCTTTGGTACGTGTCTTAATGGTCAGCACGGTATGAGGGTGGCTTCTCAGACCTGCACGCGTCGATCTGGAAAGGAATGGAGAGGGAGGAATGAGGTCAAAGAGCTCCTCAGAGCATTCACCGTGGTAAAGGCTTGATACTTGCTGAGTTTCCTGCCGGTTCTTCTCAGTATAAGGTCTCCCTCCCAGAGTAGACTTACCAACCAATGGCATAGTTACATTCATAGGAACTATTTGTAGCCTAATGAATAAATGATTTTGAATTTTGAATTATAAAGATAATCTATACTAATATATAAAGCTGAAGAGTTTGTTTGTTTGTTTGTTTGAACGCGCTAATCTCAGGAACTACTGGTTCGAATTGAATAATTCTTTTTGTGTTGGATAGTCCATTTATCGAGGAAGGCTTTAGGCTATATAACATCACGCTGCGACCAATAGGAGCGAAGCATCAGTGAAAAATGTTGCAAAAACGGGAAAAGAGCCTAAAAAATTAAAAATGCTGCCGAAAGTCACTATTCCACGCGGACGAAGTCGCGAGCACAGCTAGTACTAGATAAGTATGTGCTCGTTCTCGCGCAGGTATATACGGCGCGCCCCTGGTGCTATCGGTGTTCGGCCTGCAGCTGTATACGGCGGTGCTGCTCGGCCGAAGCTGGCTGCTGGCCCAGGAGATCACGCCCAGCATCAAGGAGAAGAGCCGGTACGACTAAAGAAGACTTATTTAGACGTGACTATTCCAGTTGCCAACTTCTTTTTGTAAGAAATAAAGTAACTAGATATATTGAGGTCGCAGAAGGAAACTATCTTATCTTATCTTATTGTGGCCTGCTGAGTTTCTTTCTCGCAGTTGTACAGTCGGCGGCAGACCAACCTACCCAAATCTGTAAAATTTCTACAATGAATATTGATCCTTATAACCAAAACATAAAGTTCAAAATTGATTGTAGAAATTTGACAGTTTTGGGTAGGTTGATCTGCCGCCGTGTGTACTTCGACCCATCGGGATCTTTTGTGCAAAGAAGGAAAATATAAACAGTATTTTAGAAAAGTTAAAAGCAATTTTTTTGAAATACGTATTTTTTTTGCTTCTTGTAGGTGTATAACTTATCGATTTGGTGTCATTTTAATTCAAATTCTAAATATTTATATTTAATTTAGCAGTTATGCTTAGGTTCTAACAATAAAACTATATAAGATTAAAATTAAAATGCTACGACGAACAGAACTGGACTCGGTTCGCTCAGCATAAGTTGCAGCCACGTTGCAGCTTCAAGAACACAAATGCAACGCTGATTTTACATTTCGGGAAAAGGGCATTTTGGGTAAGGGACGTTTTAGGAAGGAGACTTTTCGGGAAAGGGACTAATTGAAACCAAGGGGTTTTTTTAAAATTATGCATAAAAAATACATTAAGAAAATTAAATAAACATTGTTTTATACATTTTTCAAAAATTTCAAAAATGGAAGAGCCGAAATTTGTCAAATACAAACTCACATTCTATCTTTTTTAATTTTTCATTGCTTAGGATACAATCCGTGCATTGTATGCATATTTATTGGAAAGGGACCTTATGCACCTAAGCGGAAACTTCGAACACTGGGTAACTGTGACAAACACAAGTGCCATTCCAGATCCGTGTGGCGATTGGTGATAATAGTGAATATTGATAACCATTAGGTACCCTTACGCGGCAGTGGCGGAGCTGGCGTTCGGCCAGGCGTCGCGGAGGCTGGTCACCTTCCTAATCGACGCCACTGTCTTCGGCGCCGGAATCCCCAACTTTATACTCGGTAAGTTCGGGTCCTTAGGCCGTTCGTTTTTTTTGTAAATCCTTTTAATTAAATTCGCTGTGTTGAGTGAGCCATTTTTGATAAAACTTTGTTAAGGTAAGCAGAATAATTTTCTTTTTTATATTCTTCATAGCAAAGTCATGTAGCAAGCAATCAACTAATAGGGAAATTTTGATTCTGGCGCTTCGCCGGCCGCTACCGCTGCTGCATGCTCGCTTTGCTCGCTCGGCTCGCACGGGTGGTTCATGTGCATTTTTTATTTATTGCGAACAAAATCTTTATGCTGTTTTAAAAAAGACAGTGTTGAAAAATGTTCCACGAGCGGGATTCGAACCCGCATGACATGCCGGGTCAGGTGCACTACCAACTATGCTATCGTGACCCGGGTAGGGTGATGGGTGCAGATTCAAATACCTCATGTGGAAATCTTTTTAATATTTTTTAAATCTTTATTTTAAGGGACTTTTGCCTCTTGGCATTTCAATCCCGTTATAGCTAAACTATTAACTTTTCTCTATTAAGAGCGTTTACGCCGCACACTAGCGCCACTAATGAAAAAAAAACATATCTAGTAATTAGAGATAGAAAATCAAATTATGCTCAACAAACTATTTGAATGAAGTAATTTAGCAATTTTACGGCACCTAATGAACACCTCACATGTTATGGTTTAATTAAATAAGACGTTACGGCCACTTTTAACTATAACGCCATATTTAACTAAACCATAACATGTCAGGTGTTCATTAGGTGACGTAAAAACGCTAAATTACTTCATTCAGATATTTTGTTGAGCATAATTTGATTTTCTATCTCTAATTGTTAGATATGTTATTATTTTCATTGGCGGCGCTAGTGTGCGGCGTAAACGCTCTTAATATTAGAAGGGAAAAAGGAATCATTGACTGCAAAACTTTATTAAACTACACAAAGATATAGTAACCTCGGATTTAGGTTATATAAAAGGCTTTGATTAATGCCAACATCTAGACGGTTAATGCTCAGAATAATAACTAATAGCTTTAGTTATTGTTCTGAGGGTTAATGTTAAATTTGTTTATGACTGATTACCTCTCCCTTCGATTCCTGTCACATTCTATCAATACTTAGATGTTGTACGTTTTCAATTTTCCACACGTATTACAATTGGGCGAGCTTTCCTTCTTTATTAAATAAACTTCTTCGATGGATAATGACCGGATCTAATTCTATATAATAACTTAATGTCACTTCTATTTAATTTTGTATTTACAAACCAAGGTACCTACTCGAAGAGGCTGACATTGGATTGTTTTATACCAAATACCTGTGGAGTTTGCGCGTTCATCGAAATCTTCTTCCCACTGTACTTGGCATAACTTTTTAACCTTTTTACCGCCAACAACTTCTATTTAGAAGTTCGAGATTTTCGTGCCGTCCACGCCAGCACTTCTATAGAAGTTCTTCTTTGTACCTACTTTATTAAAACACATTTATACGTTGGCGTACAGCGGAACATCGCGTGCAGGATAGTTGGGCGGTGAAAAGGTTAAATCTTGGCATAATTTCCGAGTGACCTGGCTTAATATTATGATATTTACCGCTTATACCTGCAACTTTAGCTCTATCTCTCCTCTCGTTACCCTGTATGCCAATATGAGCTGGAACCCATTGCAACCTCACAGTGATGTCAAGCAAGCTTAATCATGCAGCTGGGCTTGTAACATGTTTGGTTTGTTAAACGAAATTGCGGAAAAATTAATACCTACATACCCACATTTATAATTCGACAAATTGATTGTCTGTTGTGACAGCGTCCCAGAGCCTGCAGATCTTCTGGTGGAAGATCACGGGCGGCGAGGTAGGCGTCACCTACTGCGTCTGGATGGTGCTGATCGCGCTGCTGCTGTGCCCCGTCATGTGGCTCGGCTCGCCCAAGGACATGAAGTGAGCCACACTTATATCTCGCAAAAGCTGCACTTGGACATGGTTCGAGATGGTCTGAAAATTTGTGTGCGTGAGGGGGTCTGTGTGCGTTGCTCGAGCGCGGTATGTTTTTTTCGCTTAGGGTTGTCAACTATTTTTCAGGAAATTAAAGTAAATCTATCACTAAATCATTTATTCAGTTTAGGCTTAGTTTAAGCTACAAATAACTCTTATGAACGTCACTATGCCATCGGTTCGTAAGTCTATCTAATCTGGGCGGGAGATCTTGTACTGAGAAAAACCGACAATAAACTCGGCAAGTGTCCCTAACTAGTATAAAAAAAGGATTTCAAGAAATTTATTTATTTAAGCGTTGCGTTTCGTTTCACTTCCCCTGAGTCTGAGTTCATTCAGTAGTTCAGAAATTAAGTCAACAGGAATATTCTGTTCAAACGCACGCATTAGTCGGAAATAAAGTATTTTCCATACTTACCTATTTTATTTTTATTAAAAAGAATAAAGTATGGGAATGGAAAATAACGTAGGATACGTTATTTTAAAGTGTGCTTGGCAACCCTAATTACGCTTAACTTCTGAGGTATTTTATCCAAAAGCACATAATAATGAGCATTTTGTACTTCTGACCTGCTTTTGGTGTGTGCATTAAGAACGGGGCGCATAGACTGCCGCTGTCATCTTTCCGGTTTCAAGGCAGTACCCTACCACCAGGTAAAGTCCGTTACTAAGACGGTGTAGCGGCAGGCTTATTGCCGAAAAAAAAACCAGTTGCTAATTGCACAATAGCAACGCGACGGCTACTACACTCGGCGTCAAAAAAATCGCACCTCTTAGAAAATCACTTTCAAATGTCATTTACTCTTGATATGCACATGCAGTCGCATTAATTATGATTTTATTTACAAGGTTACTTAATTAACTTAATAAAAAACATTACTTTTCATTATCAAATAAAACCTAATGCAACAAATAAAGTGTCACAAAAATTCGATGCAAATTTTGCTACCCGTGAGAGTTGCTAGTTGCGCTTCCTTTGTGGGTATAAAACGGTCAACACGGGTTCAATGTGGGTCATTCGCTATTCAACCGTTGAAGAGGACACACGCACAGATTTTGATGGATACCACAGCTGATAAAGCCGCTCAAGTGGTTGCACTACTGCAATCAGGGGTGCGGCAGTGTGATGTCGCCCGGCAACTGAACCTGAGCCGTTATTCCGTTCGAAGAGTGTACCAGCGCTTCATAGAGACCGGTGGCTATATCCGCAGACACGGTTCGGGTAGACGTCGCTGCACTTCGGAAAGAGACGACCGGTTCGTTGTGTCGAACTCTTTGAGAAATCGTTTCTCCAACGCTGTTGAGTTGCAACAGCAGCTCCAGGCAGTTCGCAGACGCACCGTAAGCGTATCTACGGTTAGAAGAAGATTGAAGGAGAAGAAGATAGCGGCCCACAGAGCTGCTACGGGTCCAAAATTGACTGCAGCGCATCGGCGAGCCCGCTTGCAGTTTGCTCGTGACCACGTCGATTGGACCCTTGAGCAGTGGAGAGCTGTTCTCTTCTCAGACGAGACGCGAGTGTGTCTTTTCTGCAACGACCGACGGAGAAGAGTATACCGGAGGCAGGGTGAACGTTTCGCCCAAGCCTGCATCCAGGAGACGGTGGAATATGGTGGCGGATCCTGCATGTTCTGGGGCGGTATGTCTGCTGCCGGCAAAACCGACCTTGTCTGCGTCTCCCGGACTGGAGGTGCTCGCGGACAAGGGTCGCTGACTGCTCGCCGCTATGTCACTGAGGTCCTGGAAGTGCATGTGGTCCCCTTTGCCGAATCTTTTGGCGAGGGGTTCACATTAATGCACGACAACGCTCGCGCTCACACTGCAGGCATCGTGAGCGACTTCTTGCAGAGGTCCCAAATCTCTGTGATGCAGTGGCCAGCGCGAAGTCCGGATCTGAATCCAATAGAGCACCTCTGGGACCATCTTAAACGTAAGGTTCGATCTCGGGATCCAGCTCCTTCGACTCTACAGGAGCTCCAAGACGCGGTGATTGAAGAATGGGGGCTTATCCCTCAAGAAGAGCTCCTGAAGTTGGTGAGGTCCATGAGGGACCGTATGGAAGCCGTGATCAGGGCAAGGGGGGGTAACACTAGATTTTAAGTTAATTTTAAGACACTTTTTGTACATTTTTCTTTGTAAATTATCTGTTGTTAATTAGGACTTAATTAAGGATTTTTATTATTTTATTAATTTTAATGTTGTTTGTATAATTATAATTAAACAGAAAGTTAAATTTAATTGTTTTTTGATACTCCTTTTTGTTACCTTTCTAATGATACCCAACACTATCCTCTACATAAGGTTTAAGAATTTTTAAAGATGATTTTTAAAAGGTGCGATTTTTTTGACGCCGAGTGTAGTTGCGGTTACTACAATCGATCGGTTTATTAAAGAGCGCCGTCATGCACTTTTAGTTCATCAATCGCTCGCTTGTGGCGGTATCGTAGCGTTCCACGTTCCGTAACACGAAATAGGTATGTGTTTTGGTAGCGATAAATTGCAAATTGTTGCGATTGCGACTGTCACTTAAAGATCGGGGATATGATAAATAATCCTGCGGTTCTGTGGCAAGTGAAGTAATTGAGTTACGTTATATCTGAACACTTCAACAAACCGTTAGCCGTGGCATCACTGGTGATCGTAAACGCGTGGAGCTGCATCCTCACGCTTCAATAGTCCCTTACCGTCTTACTGCCGCACTCATAGACGTCAAATATCATTAATGATTACGTAGCGCCTACAATTGTTCAATCGAAAAATGTACTTGGAACGTCACTGTTAAATACTATTTTACAATAGACATGATAGTGCTATAATCAGGGCTTAGTACCGTAACCAAATTCCCACTACGTTATCTATAACGTTACCTGCATGACCGGTACCAAATTACCTTTATAGAAATAACTTTATTTGCCGGTAAAATACGATAAAAATAGCGATACTATTCTAGAGTACCTATCGCTAGTTTTATTGTTACCTAAATGCGCTTTAAGCAGATCCGCGTAGAGCGGTTAGTTAGTTTACCGCAGAAATGCCACCCAAGTAACGGAACGATACCAAGCATACCGATATTATATTTTTACCGGTATCTTCGTTTGACAGAAGTATCGATACTAATTTTTTAACGGTATAGTAACTATGGCTTTAACCTAGCTTTAATAATAATTATAATAATAAATAAATAAATAATAGGTGCTAAGTAATCACTAATCAGTAATGTAAATGACGTCTCTGAGTGCGGTAGTCAGTTCTTATGTAGCTGTCGAAGTAATTCAGTTCCTGGTTGTCTCAACAGGCCGTTAGCCATGGTGTCCGTGGTGATAGTGAGCACAGTAGCCGTAGCCACGTGGAGCTGCATGCTCACGGACTCCACATCGCCCCCGAGCACCGGCGGGGTTCTGGCCACGCAGCCAGCGCTGCAGGACTTCCTTGTCGCCTATGGAATCATAGCCTTCCAGGTAACACTTTAGCTTAGTTACTTCGCTGGCTCAGCAACCTGATGTAGGCCTCCAACGTTAAATTACTTTAAAGTTACGCCATTTTGTTTGGTCTTGTACCAGTTCCGACCATTCAGTCATGTTGATATCCTTAGGGTCCTTGGCGAGCTCATCCTTCCAACGATATCACACGGTCAAAACACCGGGCGATGACCAGTCGGCTGCTCTAGATACTATAACTTCATCATAATCATCATCAGCTCATTTTATGTCCCCACTGCTAGGGCACGAGTCTTCACTATGGATGGATAGGGAGAACGGGCCATAAACCACCACTGCAGCTTACTTTAGCACAAATAGACTCATTAACTTAAATAATAAAACCACCTAGGTACAGAGGCGGGTAGACCACAGGGTCTAGTGATTAAGAGCACCGGTCTCAGACCCCAAGGTCCCGGGTTCGATTCCCAGCGGGGGGTACATGTTTGCGTACTCGGTTTGTTTGGTGGTAGGTCTTGTTTGTCCGGCGCCTGGCTAGCTACCACCATTATATCTAATTGAAATATGTCGGCATACCATCAATGTTTGTAGCATTGTTGTGTTCCGGCAACTAGAGATATGGTTTTTTTTGAGATTGCTGATTGCCTCAAACATCATTTTCAGCGTCATCGGGCTTTTTTGGGGGCGGCGAGGTACGTAAAGGGTACCAAGCCGTGTGAAACGAATCACCTTCGGAGGTTTTCTAAAGGGAACGGAATCACACACTTAAAAGTGCGTGTCCTCATGCCCTACTAGATTCTCCGAAGGGTTCGGATCGGATCGGTAGAGATATGGTGTAAGCTAGTGTCTGAGTAGTTGAGGTTTTCGGGTGAAGTGCGATTCCACCATTGGCCACATCACTTTCCATCAAGTGAGATATGGCACTGTGCTTCCAATGATGAAGTCCTTTGCTCAGCAGTTTGAGTGATACAGCGGAGTGCCCGTGAATGGGGGCCATAAGACTTCCTAACAAAAACGTATTGATCGTCTTCCTCCAGTTCGACATCCACCCGCTGCTACTGACCATCCAGGTGGACATGAAGGACAGCCGACGCATCAACACTGCCGTCGTTAGCGGGTTCGCGGCCACCGGACTCATGTTTGCGATCACCACCGTACTCGCCGCCAACAGATACGGGGGTGACGTCGAGAACAACATACTGCAGGGTAAGATTTTCTTTTGTTTTGAAGGTAGTGCCGATTTCTTCTTACGGCATTTTCAGTGTCACCGGACTTCTTTGGGGGTGGCGAGAAACTTAAGCCTTTGTACAACACCTGTGGTCAGGTAGCATCGCGCTTAGCCCGATACCCAAAGGTCCTGAGTTCGATTCCCAGATCGGGTAGTGTTTATGATCACCAACCCGAATTCGGAAAGCGTGGTGATTAAGCCATTACCCATTAATTGTAGCGAAGACTTGATTTCAATCATGGAAGTCTTTGCCCAGCTGTGGGACAGTTATATGCTGTTTAATTTACTTTCCCCATGTATATATTTTAACTTGTATTTACAAAGACACTTGTCTATTCTAGGGATTCCACCATCTGTGCCTTTGTACGTGGTGGCGCTTCTAGTGACGCTGCAGCTGTGTTTATCTAGCGCGGTGGGGAACAACGCGCTCTTTCAGCATTTAGAAGACGTGCTCAAAATACCCAAAGGTAAGAAGCCAACCAATAACAAACTAATTATACATTAACTAATGATGATGATTGGTCCAACCCATTTCGGTCATGGCGAACATTTAGACTCATTACCGGCGCTCTGATGCGCCTGAAGAAGGCTAGCGTAGCTGATTGCCTTAGTAAACAGGCGCGCGCATTGAACGTACACATTATTATAATGACTACAGAATAGGTATAATTTAATAAAAATGACTACAGAATAGGTATAATTTAATAACTATAAGGACTTATACTTACTATTTGAAAAGAAGTTTACGTGACGGGAACAAAACATGGACCCCCTTACAAATAAACAAAGAATAAGGTCCGAATAGTTATTCCGTGTTTTGTTCCTGTCACCTAAACGTCATTTCAAATTAGAGTAAAAGAGACAAAACACGGAATAACTATTCGGACCTTATTCTTTGTTTATTTGTAAGGGGGTATATGTCTATCTATTGCAAGCTTACACTCTGTATTTAACCTTTTCACCGCCCAACTATCCTGCACGCGATGTCCCGCTGTACGCCAACGTATAAATGTATTTTAATAAAGAAGGTACAGAGAAGAACTTCTATAGAAGTGCTGGCGTGGACGGCACGAAAATCTCGAACTTCTATAGAAGTTGTTGGCGGTGAAAAGGTTAAAATCTAACCCCCCCAAAGATTTCAGGCAACATATTCTATTACGCAACGGGGAAGCGCTTGGTCAAAAGCCTAGAACTTAGTCGTCCTCTTAGAACGTCCCTTGCGTACAGGATAGTGGAAAGTCTTGGTGGTAGAGTAGCAAACCGCCCGGCCGGTACCCGAAGGTCCCGGGTTCAATTCCCATTTCAGGCAGTGTGTTTCGGGTTTATCGATGTTATCGATGCTCGGATTTGTGAACAACCCGCATTCGGCAAGTGTGGTGATTAAAGTTTTACCCATCAATTGTGCAATGACTTGATTTCAATGATGGAGGCATTTGCCCAGCATCAGCAGTGGGACCGTTATAGGCTATATACTTTTACAGGATAATGAAATGTGAAATAACTCTCAAATACTACAATTTTCAATTTACAGATTTCTGCGTGCAACGCTGCCTGCTGCGATCGGGCGTGGTAGCACTAGCTGTTTTCCTCGCGGAGTCAGTGCCGCGTTTCGACCTAGTCATGGGGCTCGTTGGATCCACCTTAACCGGCCCCTTAATGTTCATATTCCCGCCTTTATTCTTCCTCAAACTGTGTTACATGAAGTCCCACACAAAAGAAGGTTCACTATCGAACAACAACCTTTTGAACATTCAAAATGGCCGACCACAAAATGGCGGTACACATTACCCGCTAATTTTCAACGACGCTTTAGAATTGGAGACTAAATATAAGACGTTTAGTTACAGTAAAATGATTGAGGGTTCTGACGAATATACTATAAAGTGGTATGATGTGACGCTAGCTATAATAGTCATGTTGATGGGTATGGCGGCTACTTTGGTCGCGACTTATTCGAGTTGGTCAGATACCATTTCGTATGCGACGTTTTCGCCACCATGTTTGGTTAACGCAACGGCAGCAGCAAGGAGTTTTCTACAGTCAAAACCTTCTTACATAACCTAAACACAATATATTCTCGCTAGCTCGATTTCTTTATTCATTGTGTTTTCCAAGACTTCAAGTGTAAGGCCACAAAATCGCTTTAGCGGAGCGACGAACGATGCGCTCCAAAGAGCCTAGTGAGAGATATTTTTGACATTAGATCACGTTAACGAAAACGAGAATTAGTAAGGCATTGAAGCAGCGTCTCCTGGCGACATACGAGAAGAGTTGACTTTTTGCAACACAAATTGTCGTTCTTTTAACGTAATCGAATGAATAAGGATAGTAAACAAATCTCATACTAGGCACCCAGAATGCTTAGACCGTGTTTTATTTACCATTCAATACTGAAAACGAAAACGTTTTTTTTTTGGAAAAAAATTAATCTCTTTAAATTTTTACTTTTTATTTTCAAGTGCTAATTACACCGCTATTAGCACTCAAAAAATTAAAAAAGCAGTGACAAACGCTCACGTCAGCGCTTACGTCAGCCTTCCCGGTAGCATAGCGGTCAGTGCAGTCGGATTGCGGAAGCCCCAGGTTCGATTCCTGGCTGGGTTGGGTAGTGAAAACTAGTCTTTTTTTTATTTATTTTTTTAGATTGAGACATGTGTTTTTGTTATAAAATACTTACTGGTGTTAAATGATATTGGTTACAAACTCCAAACTGCTACATGATACTGATAAGGAAATAAATCAAAGATTGAAGTGATCCCAATGCCAGATTAGTTTTATTCAAATATACAATATTCTCACCTGTATAATTTTAGTACAACAAGGAATTATTTCCCTTAAATTCTATGGTACATAGCTTACACTGAATCTTGGTTGTTTCTTAAAATTTAGATTTATCCTAATACATTATGAGCATGTCATAAGACAGTAATCTTTAGCGGAGAACCAGTACCAATTTAAATTATTAAAAAATGTTATGCAAAAGACTATTAAACTCAGGGTCGCTAACCGAGTTCGCGTTTGTGATTAAACCAATCCCAAATTGTGGAACAAAATCTAAAGTGAATCTACTAACTTAATAAGACCATTGCGAAGAACACTGACCTGGTGAAATCCTACGAAGACCATCCTGTTACCTGGCCAGACTATCCCGAACCGTGGCGGCTCAACGGGCAGAGCGTCCCCGGATCCGAATGAGGCACGGGTAGCTATCTTCAGACTCTCAGCATTCCAAGAGGAGAACAGCCTTCCTCACCCATGTGGATAGGGAGCGTTTATGACTAAGTGTCTCCTTACTTTATAACCTCTGAACGATCAGAGATCCAATGAAGTGTTGTAAAAGTGAACTCAGATGTTCATTAAAATGCAAACATCATTGTAGATGTAACTATAAATGTAAATATCAATATAAAGATGAATATAAAGATGAATATAAAGATGAATATAAAGATGAATATAAAGATGAATATAAAGATCCCATTCTGAAACAACAACCATGTTGATGAGTATACGAATTACAACTATACCTTTTCAGATTTCAAATTGGAAATTTAGAAAATTGCTAACTTACATGCAGGCGTCGTTTGATCCTTCAAACTTATGCGGCTATTTCAAATTTCAGCCTAAGACATCCTGCAATTTCCCTCTCCTGACCCTGGAAGACACATGGCCATGATAACGAAATCTAACCAAAAAAATAAACGAATGAAATTTTCAGAAATGAACTTACCAAACTTTTAAATATTTTATCGGCTCATTTTGATGGAAATGAGGGCCGATGTGTAAGGATTCCCTTAAGCCCTAGTGCTTCACGTTTTATCAATCAACGGTGTCTCCTTTCCACACCATCGTAACAAATGCCATCCGGAGCTCGCTGTCTCCCTGACAGTTGTCATGTCACTCGACTTTTTACTTTTTAAATTATCTATACCAAAGACGACAGATATCGATCCATATCGAATCCCTTACATTTTCAAGACTGCTCGCGCCATCTATTGAGACACTTCGGAACTAAACTCAACAAAACTACAACGATTGTTTTGAAATGTATTTTCTGCTATTCTATAAATCTATAACGTTAAAATTGCAACGTTACAGTAGGCGTTTAATTTTTTCACTGTATTTTATAAATTTTATAAATATTTAATCTCTTTAGTTTATTAAAGTTATTATTAACGGGATTCTTATCATGTTTATTACTTGTGAGTATCCAATATATCGGCACAGTGGCATGCGCCATGGTCATGATTCCGTGATCATCCGTGTTAGTCACAAGTAATAATAAGCATAGTAAGAATCCCGTTAACAATTACTCCAATGAAAGTGACCACGATAGTTTAAATAGTTATATCTTTAGTTTATCACCTTACAAATTTCTGCTTTCGTTAAAGTGTTCGAATGCTAATTAAATCTCGCACTAGGCCTCTAAGTGCTGAATTTGCAGCCATTTATGGAATGGACAGAAAGATCGCGTCCCGTTGCAAAACGCTCACTTTTGTGGCAGACTGCTATAGCGGAATCAAGTTCATACTTAGGTATAATAAGTTTTTCTAATGTTTACTTTTGCTTTAACCCTTTATAGGGCTCTGTCCATGTATTGGACACCATAATTTTAACTTTGTTACCTTAACATAAGGTCGAAAATTGTTGAATGTAATGGTGGTCACTTCGATCACCTACTAAAATAAATTAAAGTATGTGAAAACAATGCATTTTATTTATTTTAGACATCATGTTTCATAGAGCCATTTACTGCTTAAGACCTACAAAACCGATATCTAAATAGAAATAGTGTAAGTTTATTTTTTTCAAAACAACCGGGTTCGATTCCCGAGCCGAGTACAGGTTTTTTTTAAATGTATGAATGCAGTTTTTCTTCTTATTAAAATCGATGACATGGTTCCTAAGAACAGATCTTCGTATGTCTTATAGTTTCAGACTTTCCCATTTTCCGTGATTTGAATGAGACACCCTGTATAGCACCTCCAACTAACATCCGTTCGACCTCGGTCTCCGAGCTATACCACCCAGCTCGGAGGAAGATCTTCCCTTTGGCCTCTCTCAATGTGGCATTCTACTTACCATTGGCTCCCTACAGTGGTGTCCCCGACGTGATACCACCAACCACCTTTTGCTTACAACTACGCTACTTACAACGCTAATAGTATTCTGTTCTATTAGCGTTATGCCACTTGTCTAAGGGGGCTGGACCCTTAAGGCCTTTTTTCACTTTGATTAGTGCGAGTGCAGGTGATTAGTAATTGCGAGTGTTTAGTGCAGGTGTGTAGTGAAAGAAGTGTCCAATTTTTTCAAGTGGCTGTGTTTAGTAAATTCAGTTGTTAGCGTCCGACGCCAAACACTAAACACTAAACACTGCTGTCCAGACGTGTGTAGTGCAGCACAGTGCAGGCAGGCTGCGAGTGAGGGGAAAGGGAGGGCGCGGGACGTGGCTACTCGCAGTCCACTCGCAAAAAAATAGAACCCGCGTCTAATCACTTTACAACGCAGGTTACTAATCACTCGCACTAATCAATCGCTGTCCACACGAGTTTACTCCTAATCACTAAGCACCTGCACTAATCACTAATCAAAGTGAAAACAGGCCTTTAAGTTTAATAATTAAAATGAGTGTCGATTAGTAGTTCCTGTCGAGCTTTGGTGCCGCTATCATATGCGCTGGTGTACTTATTACGTCACAATGAATATGTAAAAAAATAAAAAATTCAATAAACTTTTTATTCAACAAATAAACAAGTACCTAATAAAGTCATAACATTCATTCATTATTTAAAGCCTTGTTTCAATAAAGAAACTAGTTGCATACATTACAGGATGTTTAACCTTTTCACCGCCCAACTATCCTGCACGCGATGTTCCGCTGTACGCCAACGTATAAATGTATTTTAATAAAGTAGGTACAAAGAAGAACTTCTATAGAAGTGCTGGCGTGGACGGCACGAAAATCTCGAACTTCTATAGAAGTTGTTGGCGGTAAAAAGGTTAACCACTTCTTGATAAGGCTTGTTTACACGTACCACAATCACACCACACCGTCGCGTCGTCATAGCAACAAAAAGTGGTCAAGCTGTGGTTACGTGTGAATAGTGTCGCTACAGCTTCTTGCGGTTGCGTTGTGTTACCTACAAAATGTGGATATGTTGCCGGCCGCTAGTTCGCGATGTCGCTGGTGGTTGCGACGTGGCTCGGTCAAAATGACGGCAAAACGTGGCCCGTGTGAATTCAACTATTAACTTTAAAAAAAAATGTAATTTAAATAATATGTAGTGTTAATTCCGCTAACTCACTCGTTTATACAGCTTGGATGCAGTACGCATGCACCGCCCTCCCGCCCGCAAAAAGTATGCACATGCAGGAGAAACAATGCGTGCAAGCGAAAATGCACACCAACACCGATACCGGTATCGGTGTTGGTGTATAAACGAGTGAGTTAGCGGAATTAACACTACATATTATTTAAATTACATTTTTTTGTACTATGGATTTCCGCAAAATAACGCCTGATTCCATTAATTATTAACTTTCAACTAGCGCCCGCCCACGTGTTGTGGTTGTGGTGTGGTATTGGTACGTGCGAAACAAGCTAAGTGTTAGACAGCTTATCCAGACATTGTCTTACTCATGCATGAAGTCCCGCAGAGACTATATTAGTGTAATACAAGGTGCTTGGTAATACCTGTATAATCCCGAATAGTGCAGATAGGGTACCGTTCATAGAACCCCGGAAAATTATGAACATAACTGAAAAGCACCACATGGCCGAGATGTTGAGGTTATTTGTTAAGGCGATGCATCGCTAAACAATAATTCTCATACGGAACGTTTGCACCCCGTACTATAAGAAAAACTGTTTTTTTTCTTCAAATTAAAACTATAAATTAAAAAAAAAATCAACTACAATATTGAAGTGTGTGCTAAGACTAATCTACCAAAAAAATTTAGATGCTTATATCGGTCTGATTTGCCTGTAAAATGCGAATCTATGTTTTAAGAGAGGTTACTTTGATATTTTTTTCTCTGTTAGAAAAGTTGAAAAATCGTGTTTCTGCAACTAACAAAATGAAGTCAATTAAATGAAAAATCATGTCATCAAATATCACTTTCATATGTTTTGCAATTGTTGAGAAAAATCAAGATCCCGCCACGTAAATTTCCAATGCGTCACCTTAACAAGTAAAACTGTAAAGTGACAACCCTAGGTTTGCAGCTTGAGCTGATACAGAGTGAACGAGAGTGCGGCAACTTCATACAAGCGCTCCGACACGCACGCACACAAGCTCGTAGTTCACCTACATTAGCACACAAAAAAAAGCACGGGAAAGGAGTACGCGACGACGCGGGCTGTCCCCGCAAACGCGGATCGGGCAGCGTATGTTGCTGTAGTAACGGAGAATAACAAGTATGCTCTGAGCGCTGCCAATCAGTATACACGTATTTTTCTTGGTTTGGGTGTCGCGATTGCGAGTTTTGTTGCATATAGGTGGGTGCCTATTGTAAATGTCTGGAATAAAAACCTGTTGTGTATGAGGATGTCTCAACACACACAACTGAGATCTATTTCTGTGCACACAACCATAATCCCAGTTTTTCCTTTTTTACTTTGGCGACAGATATAACAAAGTAAGTTTACAATATAAAAGACACCCAAATTCACACAATAATAAATTAACTATGTGTGACTCAACCCTAGCCGGTAGGTACAGCTCGGTACGTCGATTCAAGATCACGGCACTGTTGCCGCACTCTCGTTCACTCTGGCTGATACGTTGTTCTTGGTCGTCAACCTCATGGTTAAACATAAACAGAAGTCAAAAAGAACAATAATGATAATAAAATAAATTTGACTTTTTTATGGAAAAGTAAATCTACGTTAGTATGATTTTGCATGTTATCACAGTGTTCTTTATACTAGGTTGCATGGCTATGTTTCGGAGATATACACCTATTACCAAACATACTGTATAGTAAAAGTTAATATAACATTAGTAACATCGATTTATTTCAGACTCTTTAGAGCAAATTATAAATTATAAAAATAAAATTGACAGATATGTATAAAATGTCCAATATTATTAATATAATTATTTTTATTATTATTATAACATTGTGTGAAGTTTTTTCGTTATCGTAACAACTCTTATTTATAAAGTACATTGTCTTTTTAATTATAAGTACATTAATCGTGTCATAAATTATAAAAAACGCTCGTTTAAAAACACCTTAAAATAACAAGAAATACGCAATTTACTAGAAAGCCTCATCATGTACACATAAAAAAAACTTTGTGTATTTTTAAAAGTATTTATTATTAAATAATAATTTTATGAAAACCATTTTAATAACCACTTGCGTTAAAACCTTAAATCTGTGTTAATACAATAGTATTGGACCTAAGAAATTGACGATTTTTTTCGCACTCATTAAAACTTCAGTATTCCTTCTAAAATTCAATACCGGTTGTTTATATTATTATACACATATAATTAAGACTATTTAACATAGGCTTCAGTAATAACAATGTTAACATTAATTTTGTGTCTTTACGGCCCAAATTTTTTTTAAAAATTAATTCTGTTTTTTGTTTCATTGTAGCTTTAAAGGGACTTGTTTTTTTTCCTTTTTAAGGACTGCTATATTTAGCCAATTTAGCTAGTGAAACAAACTCACTGCCCTACAATTTTATAATGTTAACATAAATAAATGCTAAGAAAATTGAAAAACGTTAGTATGGAAATTTTATGTTATAAAAAATATTCATACATAACGTCAATTTCATAGGTAAGGAAGGACCTAATACTTTGACGGTCATTTAAAGTTGATAGAAGACAGGTTTCCACGCAAGCGTTTCCTAGCCCTACCATATGCCATCAACATAAAGCTCAAAGTCTATTGAAGAAATTTGACAGTTTGTGGTAGTTTGATGCGCATGCGTGTGTACCATATCACTGATTCAATCCGAACGCCTCGAAAAATCTAGATTTTTCGAGGCGTTCGGATTGAATCTAACTACCACAAACTGTCAAATTTCTTCAATAGACTTTGAGCTTTATGTTGATGGCATATGGTTGACAGTTAATTGAAAAAAATGTCAGTTTTGGATAAGTTGATGTGCAGGCGTCTGTACTAAAGTGATCAGAGACACTTGCTACTGACTGTACTGTTTTCTGGTCAATTATGTTACACGTTGCATAGAGATAGTTTAATAAGAAATCTTATTAATATTTTTTATAAACCGTGTTAATCCTTGTAATCCAAAGGCGTAACATTAAAATGTTTTATAAAATAAAATACTTTACAACCAACATTTATATATCATTACATTATTATGTGTGTTCATTATTTTCTATCACAATACAACATATTATATCAATCGATTAGGAACCCTAAAAGTTAAGCAATAGATCGCTTATCTCAATATGGTTTCAATGGATAAAAATAATGATTTTGACTAAAGTTGCTAAAAAATTCTTTATGACTAACCAGCAAACTTCCCTATTATGTTATTTAATAAGTTTAAAGCCAGACTTGAAAATATCTGCACTGGATTCAATGACACCTTACCAAAAAAAAAATAATCTAAAATAATTATGACTTTATTTGACTAGTAGACTGGTTTACTAGAGCACAATATCATACAGTTTTAGCAGTATCGTGGTGGCGCCAGTTTTCAACACTTTAAGTCCAGTGTTCGACACAGTTTTTATCGCCAAATAATAACATAGATTTTTATTTCAATTTTGGCTTAACCTCCTGAGACCTAGAGGGTATTTTGGTCATTTTGCTTTTCAAAGGCTGATTTTTTTTTAATACATAGCTCGGCAAATGACTCCACTCCACCTGATGTTAAGTCAAAACGGTGTCCACACGCAAGGACAACTGGTGCAGCGTGAAAACAACGCAGCATCAGTCACCCTCACCCTGCCGGTCCACAAGGTGCCTCTTCACGCCTCGTTTGAAGGACCCCATATCCCAGGAAGGAGGGAAAACGTGTGCTGGTAGACTATTCCATCTTTTGGAAGTGCGACAAAGAAACGAGTCACCAAATTTCTTTGTGCGCGATGGAATGTTCGAGACAGTACAGCGGTGACTCCGGAGAGCAGCACGCGTACTTCTATGGAGGAAGGGAGAAGGTGGAATAAGGTCAAAGAGCTCTTCAGAGCACTCGCCGTGGTATAAGCGGTAGAAGACGCTAAGTGACGCTATATCTCTACGCAATTGCAGGGGCTCGAGAGCATTAGTGACCTCTGCATTACCGATAATGCGTATAGCGCGTCGCTGCAATCTGTCCAAGGCATCGAGAAGGTACTTTGCGGAACCGTCCCAGAGGTGCAAGCAATACTCCACGCAAGATCGCACCTGTGTCTTGTACAAAAGGCACAACTGATCCAGCGTGAAGAATCGCCTTGTTCAGGACACCGAGTTTACGTGACGCTGTTTTTATCACGGCTTCAATCCCCAATTCCCTCTGGTTCAGATCGCAGCGAATCTCCATACCGAGCATGTTAATACTGCTCTGCAGGCCGAGTGATGTGCCTTGAAGAGAGGATATGGGTAGGAATGGCGACTTGTTTGCCGTGAAAGCGCATACCTGTGTTTTCTTGGCATTGAAATCAACAAGTTTATTCGAGCCCCATTTAGATATGAGGTTCAATACCCGATTAAGCTCAATGACAAGATTTACTCGCTTCTCTTCAATCTCGACCGCCGCTGGGTGACCGTTATACCCACCGTTCACTGTACTATCATCAGCATAACAATGAATATTTCCAAGTGGAAGCATATCATTGATATGCAGAAGAAACAGCGTGGGGGATAGAACGGACCCCTGAGGGACACCAGCGTTCACTGACATGAACCGCGAAGCACATCCGTCTGTGAGTACTCGGATTCTACGCTCATGTAGGAAGCCAGCGACCCAGTTGCAGAACTGAGCAGGCAGACCGTATGCCGGGAGCTTGGACAGAAGGGCTTTGTGCCAGACCCGATCAAAATATATTCTTTGGGATACTGATATTTCTTTGTTTCTTCCGAGATGGCGTCACTATATCATTTATTTTTATGCAAAAATTTTAACGTTCCTATATAAGTAAGTAGTGATAACATTTTATATTTAATTTTATTGGACGTTCCATATACGACCCGTCAGGACTCAGGAGGTTAAGACTAAACTCAGTTGCTAACCTTTTTTTAATGATAAAAAAGGAAAAATTGTCGATCGCTGGTTGCTGTCGAACACCGGTCGGTGCCACTACCCTAGCTATATAACAAATACACATATGATGAATCATGCACACTCTCTATTAGTAACGATATGGCATCAATTTCAATCAAAGACCAAAACATTTTAAATGGTCAAAAAAAAATAGGTACAGTAGAATAAGTCTTATCGCGTGAACTTACAGTCTATTATTGACCAAACCAAGAAGTTTCTTGAATTTATGTTAAACAATATACTCTAACCTTGTTGACTATAAGGTTTATTTTACCTAAACGCCAAGACATAAGGCCAGAAGCGACCAATACGACGCGTGATCAAAATAAAACAGTATTCCTAAAAACACAAAAACCTCCCTCAACCTCTTCGATCAACAATGTACTAGATATAGGATCCGGAACAACAATGCATCTCGAAAGTGGTCCTGTTTGCTCATTCATTACGTTTAAATTTTGAATAACAAAATCTGAAAAAACATTGGATAGCATCCATCACATCATCAACATCAGCTTACTATGAACCTTAAATCTTAAAAATAAAGATTAAATTAAGGTTGCAAAATATTTGTACTTAGCATTTATTGTCATCGCCACAAACGTCATTGTGGCTCCGTGGCCCCAAATCCGCCTACCGTTTTTCAAGCGCTCATCGGGAATCTAATACATAGTTGATCGAAGCTCAATCTACATACATTGTACAACCATTAAAAACACAGTTACTTCTTCTTCAACTTCAACTGTTCCCCATACACTCTCCTAATCTCCTTCTTATCCAATTTCCCCATGACATTCCTAGGTATTGTCTCCACTATAATCAAACTCCTTGGTACTTGGTACGGCGCTAGTTTCTTCCCAGCCTCTTCTTTGAGATCTTTCAAAGTGATTTGCTGTTTCTCCTTCAAAGCTACTACGGCTGCTACGATTTCGCCGTAGGTGTCATCTTCTATGCCTATCACAGCTGCATCTGCTACGGATGGGTGCTCCAGTATGGCCGATTCCACCTGTAAGGCGCTTACCTTGTAACCGCTTGTCTTGATTATGTCGATGGAAGTTCTGCCGAGGATTCGGAAACGGCCGTCGGAGTATAGAGCGGTGTCACCGGTGCGGAACCAACCGTCCTCCGTGAAGTCGGTCTGGTCGAGTTTGGGCGCGCGATTCCAGTATCTGGCAATGTTGAGATGTAAATGAATAAGTATGAGAAAACTTTTCTGACAAATTTCTGCTGCTCCGATTTTTTTAGTCCGATACCCATGAAATGGTTTTTACATAAAACAGAGACGATCTGCATTAAAACAAATTGATCGATTTGACTTATTGTTAAAAAAAAAATTCTTTGCCAAAATTGTTTTCACAAAAAAGTCTTGATGGTTCCTAAAACAGTTTCTCTGAATCTCTAGATATATAGTGTGCCCGGTCACCGGTATTCGACCCGTTAAGGCGCAGCAACATGATCAATTTTATCGACAAATCCACTGCAATAATATATTTTTTCCCTACTGTTAAAAAATGGCGGCCATTTTAATTTGAGTCGGGGTGGGTTCATTTATTTAGCAATATATACCGATGTAGAGAACCTATAAGCATAAAAATGGATTCGCTCGACAACTAAAATAGTAGACAATAAGTTGGCATTAAAAAGTTTAGCAAAAACACAACTAAAACCTTTTAACCTTTTCACCGCCTATCTATCCTGCACGCGATGTCCCGCTGTACGCCAACGTATAAATGTATAACAGATTCTATAGTACGAAAGCAAGGATGGCGGTAAACTCATATCGATAATAAAAAAATAGATGTGTAAATTTAAGTTTGTATTTAAATTTACAAATATAAATAAACACTGATACATTGGTAATTGATAATGGTATTTTGTTTTATTTTATGATATTTTTTTGTAAGAAAAATTAATATCCATTACCAGAGACAAAAAGACATGCATATACTTGGTATAGATATATTATAATCGGCACTTCACTATTCATTTCATAACGTCGTCCGTTGACTTTATATCAAGTCTTTCGTTCTAATAGCACGATAAATTTCTTAAGGAAAAGGGTTGTCTATGCTTTTATTTCATAATAGAGTTTTGATGGTCTATACTTAAAATCGACGTTTCATGTATGTGTTCACGTTCAGTTTTAATGTTGATAGGTATACAGCTTATTATGGTTAAGTGGCTGGCTTACAGACTTTCCACAAATATTTTGCAACCTTAATTCAATCTTTATTTTTAAGTAAGATTCATAGTAAGCTGAAGTTGTTGATGACGACAACCCCGCAAAGTCCAGCTCTCTAAGGTGTTCTTGTGCCACCGACTAGATTGCCTGCCTGTTTATTGCTATTAGTACAGTAAAAAGTTTTAAATGTCACTTTCGATCAGTAACTTGAATTTTTGAATAAGTTCACTTTTTTAGATAGAACTAAGTATATGCGCGCTCGTCTCACCTCGCATACTATCGAGATTCGAGATTCATGTAGTTAATAACGAGACTAATGACGCACGAATTTCTTTACTATGATTATAAACACCATTATTTTATTTTAGTTTCGGAAGCACCTTGGTACTTGACCTAGGGGGAGGCAACTAAAAAATAGGTACAGTAGAATAAGTCTTATCGCGTGAACTTACAGTCTATTATTGACCAAACCAAGAAGTTTCTTGAATTTATATTAAACAACATACTCTAACCTTGTTGACTATAAGGTTTATTTTACCCCCCACCCCACCCCCCACCCTTACCTGGCTACGCCCTTGTATGCTATCATCATAAACTGAATAAATGATTTTGAATTTTGAATGTTGACGTTTTCATGTTTATCTATCTTTGTTTCCAAAGTCTATATTAACCACTGACACCTTTTCAATATATTCTACGCTAGCTAGCTAGATAAAGTAGCAGGTACCAGCTAGTTTTAAATTTTAATAAATATAGGTAGGTGCTTCTATTGTACTTCTAAAACATTACTAGCAGGCAAATATCGGTAAGTCTCACCGTGTGAAAACGCCAGGTCCCTTAATCAGCAACTCCCCCTGGTAGGCACCATCTTTGTTTTCTTTATGGGCGACCACCTTCGGCTTTTTCCAATCGGCAATCGTCTCCGTGCCGTCTCTTGGGAGGAGACTCAGTTTCTCCAGTAATATCTGAAGATTTCTCATTTTTTGAGTATAACTTAAAAAGTATACATGAATACAACACAATAATATTTTTTCAGAGGATATTGTATGATTGGTTAGTTGAGAATACTTTTTATGTGCTAATTGCTGCACTGAAGGTAAATTAAAATATTTATAAAATTTATAAAATACAGTGAAAAAATTAAACGCCTACCCGACCCAGCCAGGAATCGAACCTGGGTCTTCCGCAATCCGGGCGACTGCACTGACCGCTATGCTACCGGGCAGGCTAACGTTAGCGCTGAATTTTGTCACTGCTTTATAATGCTTTTTGAGTGCTAATAGCGGCACAGCGCGCCATCTATCCAAAGGTAATTGCAACCGATGGCTATGCAGATTCATCTTTGCAGATGAAATACCACAATTTTGATAAAGCAACGCTAAAGTAATTTTTTTTTTTTTAAATTTTATTTTCAAGTGCTAATTAATTGCTGCACAGCAATCTTGAACAAGTTAGGTACTTTTTTCAAATTTAATGAAATACGTCAAAATAATTCCTTTGACCAAAAGCTAGTGACAAAAGTTAAGCTACCTGCAAATCTGGTTCCTCGCACTCCACCGTTACTAACGGCTCCAAGTGTTCCTTCCCCTCGACTGCGACCGCGATACGGGCGGCCACCCCCGGCAGCGGGGTGCCCACGCACCCCACCGTGCGGTCCTCCACCGGCCAGTAGGGGTTGCTCAAAGCCATCCCCGCTTCGGACATACCGTAGCGCTCTAGCAGACGGAGGCCTGTTATCTGAAAGAAAATACGAAATGGTTAAAGCCACGACTAAGGTTGTTTTTAAGCTTACCGGTAAGCACAGTGCCATCATAGCTGCCGGAACACAAAACTGCTACTAACATTGATTTTATGGCGACATATTTAGATAAGATGGTGGTAGCTAGCCAGGCGGACAAACGAGTCTCGGTGTTTAGACCAGGGCGGAAACCTTTGAAAATGGTAAAAAGTGAAACAAAATATAGTAGGATTAAGGCCATTGGAAATGGAAGAGAACGTAACAAAAATGAAATTTACGCGCGATCTGAGGCGGAGAAGTGGGGGGGGGGGGGTTAAGGGTAAAAAAACTGTTTATCTCGATTTCCGGCAAAACTACAAGTCGTATGGAAAAAAGTTCAATGGCAAAGTTGTAGGTAATAAAAAGATTTTGTATGTAAACTACACTACAACTTTTGTTTTTGGTTTTTTATGTTTAGCTTTTACAGACCTACAACTTTGCCATTTAACTTTTTTCCATACGACTTGTAGTTTTGCCGGAAATCGAGATTAACCGTTTTTTACCCTTAAACCCACTTCCCGACCTCAGATCGCCCGTACATTATTTTTGCTTTCATTTTTGTTATATTCTCTTCCATTTCCAATGGGTTTCATCTTACTATAATTTTGTTTGGTTTCAAGAATTATCTACCCTGGTCTAGTTACTAACATGTTATGGATCAATGGTCTGAAATAAAAGATATTTTTTTTATATGATGACACTCACCTGCTCCCACTTCTCGAACAGTGGGTGTGGCAACGGCGCCGATCCCGCACACATGAGCCTCATAGTCCTCTGCAGCGTGTTCCTGACGTAATCAGCTGTTCGCGGCGTGTTGAACATGACGTCGTGGTCGGCGGCCAGGCGCGCGTACATCGCGGGCACGCCGTGGAACACCGTCACCTTTGCTTCTTCACGCTCACCCATTCCTAGGAGACGTGCCCACACGGTGTGGGAGGCGAATTGGGGTAGCATCCGGATCCTGCAACCAATCATGATAAGTGTTTGGTATGCGGACGGGACAAGTGAAACAACTGATGGTTCTAAAAGGCTAAACGCACTGTTTAATGGACGCCAAGGACGCTGCACATTTGGCGGGTGACAGGTAGCGTTGCCGGGTGTCCCGACTTGCGCATGACGTCCTGATTTTCAGGGGTCTGATGACAGGTCCCGATTACCCGTGATCGGGACGCCAAATGTCCCGAATTTTCACTAACCTCTTTAGTATGTACATTCGATAACTATGACAGCAATAATGAACTTTCATGTTGTTATAATATAATATAATATTATAATATATTAATATTATATTATAATATAATATAATGCAATAATAAAATTTTATGTTGTTATAATATATATATTATAACAACATAAAATTTTATTATTGCAGTTTCAGTTTCATTGTTTTCATCAAATAATGACGATTCACAAAAACCTGTTTTTTTATATTGCTATAAAGCCGTTGGTCCCGGCTGCATTAGCAGTGATGGTTAACAACCACCGATCCGCACTGGGCCCGCGTGGTGGTTTGTGGCCCGTTCTCCCTATCCATCCATAAGGAAGGCTCGTGCCCCAGCAGTGGGGACATACAAATGAGCTGATGATGACACCAAAATTATATATATACATAGACACTTTATCTCATCATCAGCTCAATTTATGTTGCCATTGCTGGGGCACGTGCCGTCCCTATAGCCTATAGTGCGGATTGGTGGTTGTTAAAGACTGCTAATGCAGCCGGGACCAACGGCTTTACGTGCCTTCCGAAGCACGGAGGAGCTCGAGATGATAAGCTTTTGGTCACCCATCCGATGACCGGCCTTTGCGAAAATGGCTTAACCTCAGCACTCGCAGACCGGGCGCGTTAACCGCTGCGCAATCGAGCTCCTCAATTTTGGTGTATTCATATTTATTGTCATAGATTATTATGAAAGAATTAATGTATATGTATATTTTAAATTACATCTTTATCTTTATATGTATAAATCTTCTGTGCGTGTGTTTGTAATTGAACTCCTTCTAAACGGCTGGACCGATTTTGATGAATTTTTTTGCGTGTGTTCAAGTGGATTCGAGAATGGTTTAGATTTACAATTGGACCCGGTAGGTGGCGCTACTATAAGGGTCCATCATGGAATACGGGTGTTTTTAAGCGGAACAAGCCGCGAGCGGGCTACTAGTGTCTATTATATTTTTCGTCTACAATGAATGTTTTCAGTTGAGTCTTTTTAGCTTTATTTTTTTTCTCTTAAGGATGGGCCGACCAAAAAATGCCAAAAATGCAGTTACGGTTAAGTAAATATAATTGAAAATACTATTGTATTAAATGAACAAAATATATATTTAGTACCATAGGGTACGTGTTTACAATTTGTCAGAACCATAAATTCATAACACGCTATAGTTTTTTCTACAATATCATTTAAAGTTGGGCAAAGATCATGAAAACGAGTGGCGGCGTTTAGTAGATTTCTTATAGTTTATCTAAATTATTGTACCTCTGATTTTGTCTAAACAATCATCAATGGATAAACTACAAATTGCTAGACTACATTATTGATTCATCAAGTGGTTATTTAAATAATATTTTTTTATTAAGCACCTTAATTTCCCCATACAAAATTAGTATGGCCGCGCGGCATCAAATAAATATAGACGACGACATTTCAAATAAAACATATGACACTTGTCACTTACGGACGGCGCACCCTTAATAATACCCTTACTGGTCGACTGGTAGTAGCCTTTTGCTGGATTTTTGCAATAAAGAATAAATAAACAAATAAATATAGACTCAGCCTCACCTCGCGCCCGCTGCTAGCGACGCGTTGAGCGAGTTGAGCTGACCGTGTATATGGTGCAGTGGCAGCGCGTGCAACACCACGTCGCCGGCGCTGTACTGCCAGGCGCGCTGCAGCGAGGTGATCTGCGAGCATAGCATCGAATGCGTCCACACCACGCCTTTGGGCTTGCCGGTGGTACCTGCGTGGGAAAACAGCGATTGTGGTCAATAAAGAATATTTGAAAAGGTGTTGAAAATTCAATATTTCAAAAATTTGCAATTAAAATGCGTATAATATAGAGTAACCTTACCAGCGCATTTTAAGTCCCCACTGCTGGGGACGAGCCTTCCCTATAGATAGATAGTGGAACGGGCCATAAACCACAACGCGGGCCCAGTGCGGATTGGTGGTTGTTAACGACTGCTAATGCAGCCGGGACCGGCTTTACGTGCCTTCCGAAGCACGGAGGATAAGGAGCTTAAGATGAAACATTTTTGGTCACCCATCCTATGACCAGCCTTTGCGACAGTAGCTTAGCCTTAGCAATCGCATGACGGGCGTGTTAACCACTGCGCCGACGAGCTCCTCTTGTACCCACAAATATATAATAATTACTACATGTGCATGCATACGGCTAAGTGATAGTGTGAAGAGCTCGATGGCGCAGTAGTTAACGAGCCCGGTCTGCGATTGCTAAGGTTAAGCTACTGTCGCAAAGGCCGGTCATCGGATGGGTGACCAAAATCGAGCTCCTCCGTACTTCGGAAAGCATGTAAAGTCGTTGACGCCGGCTGCATTTCTACCATCACCTAGTGCCCCAGCAGTGGGGACATAAAATTAGCTGCTGGTTATAATGATGTTAAAGTGTAAGAATTAAAATTAAACTTAGAATTCACTGAAATCCGACAGACTGAAGTAAATGGGTTTTAATACGATTTGCTTTACCTAATATTACTAAAAACCTATAGATTTTCCAAAAAAATCCCGAAATATCCATTCGTGCCCCAGTAGTGGGATCTTAAAATGAGCTGGTTAATAGAATAGACCAATTTTTATTCGGTATAATACGTCACACATAATATTAAAACATCTATAAAAAAAACTCCGCGTTGAGAACTGGCGGGAAGTGGCGCGGGATCGGGAGAAGTGGCGGCAGTTATTATCGGAGGCCAAAACCCATCTTGGGTTCCTGCGCCACCCCAGTAAGTAAGTAAGTAAGTATAAAAAAACTGGCCAAGTGCGAGTCGGACTCGCGCACGAAGAGTTCCGTACCATTATTTATAAAAACGGCAAAAAAAAAAACTCTGTTTTGTTGTGTGGGAGCTCCCTTAAATATTCATTTTATTCTGTTTTTTAGTATTTGTTGTTATATCGCCAACAGAAAAACATCATCTGTGAAAATTTCAACTGTCTAACTATCACGGTTCATGAGATACAGCCTGGTGACATACGGACAGACGGACGGACAGCGGAGTCTTAGTAATAGAGACCCTTTGGGTACGTAACCCTAAAAAAGAACTACTCACCACTTGTATAGATGAGCATCGCATCGGCGTTCCCATACCACAAGTTGGTCTTCCCCTCATCAGCTAACGCATCAGAGTCTTCAGGCTTTTTCAAGAAAGCTGTATTCGGTTGGTACAGTTGTGCAGTGATTTCTCTATCTTTGCCGGTCACTAGTAGGGGTACCGAAATTTCCGTAGTGATGGGCCTAAGGGTTTTTTCAAAGTCTTGGGTGCAGACGGTGAGACCGGCCCCACTGTCAGTTAGGAAGTACTTCAGCATCTCTGGGGGATGTAGGGGGGTTAGGGGGACCGCTGAGAACAAAACAAATCGTTTAATCACAGGAGAACTGATTAAGGTAAGCAATGGCCCTTAATTGTGGGCTGATGGAAGGTACTTTAGGGCTTAAGGTAAAAGCACTTTTCCTATTTTTTTTATTGCTAACGGGTAAGCACTTCGCCTTTATCTCACCTGATGTTAAGTGATGATAAGGAGCCGAAGTTGAATGCACACTTCACTCAGAATCCTCATCTACTGAGGAACTGGCTATCTTATCTCTAGCTGCCGGAACACAACAATGCTATAAACATTGATGTTATGGCGACATATTTAGGTAAGATGGTGGTAGAGCTCGAGTGGGCTCGAGGAGTCTACAGGGCTCATGCCTTGTGAGAGATGAGACCGGAGCCTTTTTGTAACACTAAACCACTCTTCACCCAGTATCCTCAACAACACAACTGATGAACTGGCTATCTTATCTTTAACAGTCTGAACACAATAACGCTACTAACTTAAAGAGGTTATGGCGAAAGACTTAGAAAAAAAAAGTGGTTGCTAGCCAGGCGTACTCAAAACAATCTCTATTATACAGAGTACCTACACTAATATAAACAGTCATAAGCTTAATTATATTTAAACAAATCGACAAGCTATATCTGCACTAGAAAAATCTGTCTACACTATTCACGATTGCATCAAAATTATACGATAAGTCTTAGGCGGCTAGAAATTCTAGCATCAAAAATATGTGTCACCTTAGAAAGAAAGACGGTGAAAGAAATACATTTATTGTATATATTATTATTATTACATACACTAAGTAGGTACAACAAAAATTTGTTTCATGTAAAAAATATTGAAAAAACAAAAGTACATTCACAACAAAAACAAAAACAGAAGACAAAGAAAAAAAATAACCATAAGGCAATGGTTTTTATGTGCGCGACTGTACTACCCGCTGGGAATCGAATCCTGGTCCTCTGGCACTTGAAACGGTGGTTGAATAATAATAACAATAATATAAACTTTTATTTGCAACAAAGTACAAAATAGGCGGCCTTATTGCTAACAAGCTATCTCTTCCAGGCAACCTTGGGTGAATAAAAAATAATGAAATAAAATACTTAATAAAATGGTTCAACCAATTTGGGAGCACCACCAAATTGGTTAACCGCTCATATGCGGCGGGCGAGTACTTTTCAGTGCCCTAATCAATTAAAACTCTATTGTGTCTGCATTCACAGCAGACGACGAATTAATTCAGAAAAATGTTTTAGATACTTAAAAATATTCACCTATGTTGCCGGTCATCCATATAGCCCATTGCGTGATGACGTGCGACGCGTTGTTGATGCACATGTACGCGACTGTACGCTGCGACTCGCCAACTGGAAATAGTAAGCATTACAATAAAAAAAATTATAGTAATATTGCGATTGCTAAGGTTAAGCAACTTTCGCAAAGGCCGGTCATCGGATGGGTGACCAAAAACTTTCATCTCAAGCTCCTCCGTGCTTCGGAAAGCACGTTAGGCCGTTGGTAGCGACTGCATTAGCAGTCATTAACAACCACCAATCCGCACTGGGCCACATATTGGTTTATGACCCGCTTTTCGGTCCGGGTGTAGAAAAGGGTGCTCCAAAAAATAACACAATTTTTTTTTTCATAAAATACCAAACAACTTAGCTAACGAAAAGGGGTTTAATTTTTTTTTTTCTGGAGTTAGATTTCTGTTTTTTAATAAAAAAAATAAACTCGAAATTCAAGACTTATCTTAAAGTCCTAGCTCCATACAAAACATGATCGAAAAATCGGCTATGTCTCGGACCCCCTTTGGATAAACATTAACCCCCTTACAAATAAACACTATTTAAGCATTTATTTAGTTAAACATTGTTTTGTCTCTTTTTCTCAAATTGAGAACGACGTTTGTGTGACGTTGACAAAACAATGATTAACTAAGTAAATGCTTAAATAGTGTTTATTTGTAAGGGGGTAAATAAGTAATGTGTAAAATAAACGCGAGTAGATCCGTAAAAGTTGTTTCATTTCAATGTGTAGGTAGTGTTCGCGTAAACTTTAGAAAACAATATGTAGTACCCTATTTTTAACGATTTAAGTTAAGTGATGTTGCACTGTTTTTTTTTTGCACAATTTTGCCAACACCCCTCCCCGTTCACGAACACTTAACGGTTAATAATCCAATATTTTTTCACATTAATATAATGACGACATAATGACATAACACAAATTTACGAAACGAAAAATAAAACATAACCGCAGACGTGACTCTTTACTTTCCCGTCAAGAAGTCCCAATCAAAAAGTCACTATTATTCGTGGTTTTAATATTGAATTCAGCCTGAGTATAGTTACGAGACCACCACAAAGGTTACACTCACGCAGCTGCGCGGCGATCTCCTTGCTGAGCATGCTGGCTGCCTGGTGCAGGCCCGCGTACGTGTAGATGCCCACATCGTCCTGCAGCTCGCGTTGGATACAACGACGCGCGCCATTTGTCACTAGGCCAGACCACAGAGGTTACACTCACGTAGCTGCGCGGCGATCTCCTTGCTGAGCACGCTGGCTGCCTGGTGCAGGCCCGCGTACGTGTAGATGCCCACATCGTCCTGCAGCGCGACCCGAGTTGGATACAACAGCGCGCGCCGGAACACTGGTACCGCGCCACCTGGGAACACAAATACAAATCATGTTACTTAGAGCAGGCAGCCCGTGACAAGGTTCAATCCGGCCAGGGCACAGCAGGGATTGTATGTAACCCGTCACCTACCTATATTAAATGCCCGCGAAGATTTTCTTGAGTCTACGGAATTAGAATACGACTCGACTTGCTGTATCATAATAAGGTTCGATGGCTCAGTGCTGAACTACCTACTTGTCTTAGAATAAATACTCAAAAAAAAATTAATTATATTATAAGCCCCATCTCAACATCTATTTCCCCATTCTCTGGGTCCTCTTTACACAGTTCATGAACAATTGTTGACTTTTACCAGTACTGTATGACATTGTGAAAATTGAAATTGGTACAGTCACAAGCATTAACATGTATACACTTTTGACTAGTTTTCACTCTTATTCCAATGTATTAAGAGAGACTGTACTTGATGTAAAATAGCAAACATAAATATTTTTATTTTTTTACATGTTTTTGATGTCTCCTATATTTTGTGTGTTTATTTGTAATGGAATGTGTCGTTTTATGATAGGGATATTTTATACATAGGATATTTTACAATATTTTGATGCTATAGCTATAAAAACGGCAAAAAAATCATGTCTGTTGTTTGGGAGCTCCCTTAAATAATTCTTTTATTCTGTTTTTTAGTATTTGTTGTTATAGCGGCATCAGAAATACATCATCTGTGAAAATTTCAACTGTTTAACTATCACGGTTCATGAGATACAGCCTGGTGACAGACGGACAGACGGACGGACGGACAGCGGAGTCTTAGTAATAGAACTCCCGTTTTACTGTTTGGGTACGGAACCCTAAAAAGGGAGAAAATAAATGCTGAGTTTTTTGTCAGCACAAGGTCTCCCACCCTGGATAGACGTAAACAAGTGCAAGTACTTCTTATGTGCTAAACTGAATAAATAATTTTGAATTTTGAGGACCTAGTATTTTTGATAAAAATCCAAGTTTTATTTCTTGTGACTTGTACCTAGGGTTGCCATCCGTCCTGGTTTCCCCGGATTTGTCCTAGTTTAGAGGGCGTCCGGGGAGCGTCCGGGCGGGGTTTCATTTGTAGCCCGGGTTTTAAAAATTTCAAGTATTGGGCCGCCTAGGCTTGCCAACTCCAAAAAAGGCATTCAAATTCAAATTCAAATTCAAAAATCATTTATTCAGTTTAGGCTACAAGTAGCTCTTATGAATGTCGCTATGCCATCGGTTCGTAAGTCTACTCTGGGCGGGAGATCTTGCACTGAGAAGAACCGGCAAGAAACTCAGCAAGTGTCCAGCTCTTTTCTCCCTTACAGCGTCAAAAAAAATAAAAATTGAAAAATGCCCTATCATAGCAGGACACTTTCCATTACAAATAAACACAATAAAATATAGAAGACCACAACATGTAAAAAAAAAAAAACAAAAAAAATAAACAAATCTAATATATCAAATTTACATCTGGTATAAGTTTCAATTTCCACAATGTCATACAGTACCACTACAGTACTCTAATAAAAGTCAAAAATTGTTTAAGAAAAACAAAGTCAAACTATAGTAATTAATACTAACAATAAGATAAGTATGCAAGAGCAGACCAGCCTCCACAGGCGGCACCCGTTCACGAGTATGACATATGAATCAGCCATCGCTTCGCTCAACCATATTTTAGGGAACGTAACGACCCGACGCACACGCCACCACCGCAGAGACAATAAAGAGAGCATGACACACTCAAGATACTTTAAATAAAAACTTAATGATCTATTTAACGCAACGCTGTTTGTTATCTGTAGGACACTGTTCAAAACTATCATATCAGTATAAAAATTATATAAATTAATTTTACTATGTATATTGATACAAATAGAGTATAATGTGTTTTTTATTACAACCAGGCTGTTTTATCATCTAATTATTCTTTGACTTTAATAATAACCTTTTATAAAAAAGTGTAACTACTTACAATGTGAAATAACATGTGCAGGCGAGCAGACTAAGATGACCACACATTCTTATCATTAAAATAATCATCAATTTTATAGTAACCTTTTTTCATTAGACCTTGTTTTATTTCTGTCTTAAACTTGTGTAGTGGCAATTCTGTTAGAGTGAAAGGCACTTTATTGTATATTTTTATACATTTCCCAACAAATGAATTACCAACTTTATTGAGTCTAAGTTTTGGAACAGCAAGTTTGTTTTTATTTCTTGTGTTAAAATTATGGGTATTACTTTTTTTTTCGAATTTATCTAAGGATACCCATTCCCGGGATTACCCAGCTTGACATCCGGGACTTGAGCATACTATGCGGGACACAACCACACCACGTATAAAATGGTTAGAAAAAAAATTGCATATATTTTTTATCATTATTTTAATAAAAAAATCAATACAAATGTATGACAAACATTTTAAATTATTAAATTTTTTTTTGATTTTAAAATTACTTATTTTGCGATTTTGCGCAATTTAACAAGTTTTTGTTATTTAATACGTAGTTATAAAATTCGCTGCATTTTTGGTCAAAATTAATTTTAATTTGTGGTTCAGCCTTGACGTGGTCGACGGACAGCTTAATTTCTACTGTCTGTCCATGCATTTCCACAAAGAGAAAACACTCTCTCTGCTGATAAATTTGAAGGTGGTATCGAAACTACCATATGAAAGATATCTACATGTGCGGGCGGATTCGGGGCGACTCGGGCGGACCCACCCCCGCGCAACGCACCCGCCCGCCCGCGCAGTGAACGAACAGCGATCGCTCCTGACGCGAAATACGCAATGCATATAGGTATTAAGAAATTTTTATAATGCGTAACAACTTACTCGGGCCAACTGCCTAACCCGAGGGTAGTTGGTACAAGATAGATACTTATCATATCATATTATCACTGATTTCCGGGACAAATAGCGTCCCGCAGAGGGTCACGGCGGAACGGTCCAAAATTGATCCAGAAGCGGGACGTCCCGGAAAATCCGAGACGGTTGGCAAGCCTAGCCGCCGCGCCGGCCCTATCGTCTAGAGTAATGTTGCCCTGAGTCTAAAATAAAGGTGAACGCACACCTGGCCGCACCGCACGCGCCGCAGTCATCGCTTTTGTTAATGGCCTCGCACACTTGTCCGCGCCCGCGTCGCAGTCACCGCAGTCGTTACCGTTGCCGCACCGCACGCATCCACAGATTAAAAAAGAGAAATTGAAAACGCACTGGCACTGGATTTCTTTCATTCAGTTTCTTAATTTGATCAAGAGTGGGCGTGTATTACAGTATGGCTCTTGACGAACAATTTGTTATTAGTTGTTTATTATTAAAGGAAGAAGAAAATGAAATACCAACAAGAGTTAAAAAAAATCTGGATTCATAGCATCAACTTAAAACCGCCGCTATTTGGGGAATTTTATACATTATTTCCTCATTTATTAAGTGATGATAAGCGGTTTTTCAAATATTTAAACACAAAATATAGTTTTTTCAATTGCGCACGCACATCCGGTTCGGACGGCCGCCGGTGGATGCGAATGCCGCAGCTGATGACGTCACCCGCGCCGCGCCGGCCGCAGAGTTCGATGCGGGCGGACCCGGCGTTGGTTGGTGACGTCATCAGCTGCGGCTTGAGGAGCTCGGCCACTTCAGGTACAGCGGCGACTGCGGCGCTGGTAGGTGTGCGAGGTTGCACAGAAATTCTTATAAATGCGGCGACTGCGGCGCGTGCGGTGCGGCCAGATGTGTGTTCACCTTAAATGTCAATAGCTTAACCACCCACCACTAATATCTTTGCCAAATGAAGATAACAAAATTATATAATTTAGGTAGAAAAATAAATCTTGAAGCACTTCAGATTTGTTTATCTGAAGATAAGAGTCATTGGAATTACGCACTGGCTGATTTGATCCAACCAAATAAACAAACAATTTGTGAAAAAGACCTTTGCCCACTACAATACAATATCTTATATCATGAACAAACCAGGCACAGACCAGGTTAGGACTTTTACATGCCATTTCACCATATTGTGTATAGTCACTAGGTAGGTAGTAACTTAGGGATGAAACAATACCATACTTTGTTCGATACTAGTACTCGAAAGTAGTATTGAATCAAAGTATCAATACCATATTCGATACCATATTAAAGTATCAATACAATAAATTTTTAAAAACATTTTAAAAATTCTAACGTCTGATGCATGCAGATTCATAGCAGGAGGAGACTGGAACTCAAAACACCTACGCTGGGGTTCAAGATTAATAACCACAAGAGGAAGACAACTAAAGGCGTCTATTGAAGAAAACCATCTTACAACAATGTCAACTTCCGAACCGACACACTGGCCCTCTGACAAAGACAGATTACCGGACGTTATTGACTTCTTCATCTGCAAGGGAATGTCACAATATTCTGCCAAGATTAACTCATGTCTAGACGGCTCCTCAGCTCACACCCCTGTGTTACTCACTATTGGCACAACGCTGCTTGAGTACGAGAGAACCCCGAAATTGTACAACAAGTTCACGGACTGGGACTCGTTTCGAGATATAATTGAAAGAAGACTAGAGTTGCAGATTGCTCTCAAGACCGCCGAAGACATAGAAGAGGCTGCTACCCAATTGACAAATCTCATCCAAGTTGCATGCTGGTCGACGACTTCTGACAGCTCAGCTAAACCACCAAGACAAAACTGTGTTCCTTTGGAAATAAAAGATAAAATTCGTGAGAAAAGAAGACTACGTAGAGTGTGGCACTGTAGCAGACACCCGGAAGACAAAAAAGTGTACAACAAAGCAATAGTTGAACTCAAGGATCTGATAACCAATGCTAAAAACGCGACACTGATGCTGCATCTGGAATCACTTACAGCGACTAAATCCACAAACTACTCACTATGGAAAGCCACATCAAACCTCGACCAGCCTAAGAGAACTAGACCTCCCCTTAGACTGGCTGACACGAAATGGGCCAGAACGGCACAAGAAAGAGTGGACGCTTTTGCGAAACACCTTGCCGACGTATTCAAGCCAAACGAAGGGACAAACAACGACTCAGACATTAACATCATCCTAAACCAAGATCTCCAGCTGGACGTGCCCTTACGGCCAACCAACCCCAGAGAAGTCTCTAGACACCTATCTAAACTCGACAACAAGAAAGCACCCGGATTTGACCAAATAACCAAAGAGATACTGGTCCAGCTACCAAGAAAAGGAATAGTATTCCTTACAACACTATTCAATGGTATCTTGAGAGTTGGTCACTACCCAGATATTTGGAAGGTCTCCCAAATCATTATGGTCCACAAAGAAGGAAAACCTGCTAACGAGGCTAGCTCGTACCGACCGATTAGTCTGTTACCAGTAATCTCAAAACTATTTGAAAAGATTTTATTGTCACGAATGCTGGTAGCACTTACTGAAAAATCGATAATCCCTGACCACCAATTTGGATTCCGACAAGAACATGGCACCATAGAACAAGTTTACAGGGTTGTTGCTCGGATAAGAAAGTCCCTGGAGCTCAAGGAGTACTGTTCGGCAGCTTTTCTAGATATACAACAGGCCTTTGACAAAGTCTGGCACAGAGGCCTACTTTGCAAGATTAAAAATCTCCTGCCGCACCCCTTCTTTAGGATACTAAAGTCATATCTCTCTGAGAGAAGATTTCAAGGAAAGGATGACGAATACACTTCATCCTCCCATGACATACAAGCAGGAGTACCTCAGGGGTCGGTGCTTGGCCCTGTCCTCTATACTATATTTACATCCGACTTACCTGAAACACCAGGTGTAGTAACAGCCACATTTGCAGATGACACGGCTATTCTTGCCAGCAGCAAAGATTCTACAGAAGCATCGCAATCTCTCCAAATTGGCCTAGATAAAATAGGTCAGTGGATGACAAAATGGAGAATCAAAGCCAGTGCTTTGAAATCGACTCATGCCACATTCGCTCTCCGCAAGGGAGACTGTCCACCCGTTACACTTGGCCCAAATAAACTGCCACATTGCGACTCCGTAAAATACTTGGGAATGCACCTGGACCGCAGATTGACCTGGAGAATGCACTTGAGGAAGAAAAGAGATAGCTTAAACATCAGATACCGAAACCTGCACTGGTTGCTCGGTAGAAACTCGGTCTTGAGTACAGACAAACTCCTGATTTATAAGGTGGTGCTAAAACCGATCTGGACGTATGGCATACAACTATGGGGATCAGCCTGCAACTCTAATATCTCTATCATACAAAGAGCACAAAACGCCATCCTTAGAAATTTATCCAATGCACCATGGTTTCTGATGACCCATGAACTGCACAGCGGATTGGAAGTCAGCACGGTCAACGACGAAATAAAACTGTATTCAAAGAAATACAAAGCAAGACTACACGCACACCCGAACCACCTAGCATCGCTGTTGACCACTATTGGCTACCCAAAGAGGCTACGCAGACAACACATCATGGAGCTCGAGGAACGCTACCCTGATCCACAAAAAAAAGGAGAAGTGCTCAGTGGACCACTTCCCTTAAACGCCTAACTACCCACACCGAACCTGCTCATAGTCAGAAGACTGATTGCAGATGAACACAGAACAAAAAAAAAAAAAAAAACGTCTGATGCATAATAGAGCAGGAGAACAAAATGAAAAAGTAGACTTTAGGCAATGGAGGCGGCATTTTTTTATTTCGTTAACATTGTACGTAGTTTGAGAACTCAAATGTAAACTGTCTGTAATGTACCAATCCGATCCGAACACTAGTGCGTGATGCCGTTCCCTCTAGGAAACCTCCGAAGGTGATTCGTTTCACACGGCTTGAGGGGGCCCGGAGGTCAATACCTACAAAGTAAAAAGCCTATAGGAACCCTTTAAGTTTCTCGCCACCCCCAAACAAGCCCGGTGAAGCTGAATATGCCGTCAGAGACAATCAGCAAGCTCTCTCCAAAAAAAAATCTACTTTATGTTATGACTAATGCCAAATGACAATTAGATTGAAATAGAACCAACCAAAATACCGTTGCCAGCACGTCCTCCTCACACCCGCGTCATGCGTACCAGTGCACCAGCCAGCGCCGCTATTGGTCAATTGAGTCAACAGACCACGGTCAGTTGACTCGATTGACCAATGGCACCGGCCCGGGCGGGGGTGACAACGATACCATTTTTCTATGTATAATAAGTATGTATTTAAGTATTTTTAGTATGTTTATCCGTTTATAACGAAGCTTCTCTTGGGCTAGATAATTAGCGTGAGTGTATTATTATTTCTCTTGGGGACGTCGCCAGCCGAACGGACGATCAGCCTGCGTTGTTGCGGGCCATTTCATCCTATTCCCCGTTCTCCCTTTTCTAGGGAGTTAAGGTTAGTCCAGCTTTCACGGCGCCCCGTCGAATCTTTTGGTCTCTTTGGTAAATCTTACAATCTGCTCCACCTTCAGATCCTTTAGGTCCTCTATGTGTAGTGTGTCCGACCCCCAGATTTCCCATCTTATCGGTGAGTACATCGGGCATTCAGCTAGTAGGTGGAGGCTGGTCTCCTCGCTTTCCATACACTCCGGGCATATGGGGTCGGTTTTCACTCCTATCACTGTCAGATGTCTGTTCAGCCGACAATGTCCTGTTATGATTTCTATGACTAGCCTCATGTTCCCTCTTGAGAGTCCCATTAGTTTGCTGGTCTTTTTCTTATCCATGCCCTTGATGAAGATCTTCGACTGTCTCATACCATTCGAGGACCTCCATCTTTGGTTGGTTTCTGATGTGATACTGTGGCTGATTACTCCCTTGGTGATGTTGTGCGCTATTGGCAGCCGGGGTTCCGGTCCCACCAAGTTTTCCTCTGCTCCCATTCTGGCTAGTTCGTCGGCCTGTTCATTTCCCGTGTTTCCCTCATGTCCCGGGACCCACGCTAACGTCAGGTCCGTTCTTTTGGCCAGTCTCTTTAGTGATTCCTTGCATTCTTTGACGATTGCTGATGTCGTCTCTTCTCTACCTAGTGCTTTCAGCGCCGCCTGGCTGTCGCTATAGATAGCTATCCTTCCTGTAATAGTGAGGTGTTCGGCCATCTCAGCGCATGCCATTATTGCGTATATTTCCGCCTGGAAGACACTGGCGAATCTTCCTAACGGTATCGACTTGTTCAGCTCCGTCCCGTCTGCACATTTAATGTGCACGCCGGATCCAGAGAGCTTTGTCGACTCCTTTCTGGAGCCGTCTGTGTAGCAGGTGGTGCCATCTGTTTCAATGCTCCAGTTTACTCTTGAACCTATGTGTATTCTGTATTTTTTGTCAAAAATCCTTTCCTTCCGTATTAAGTCGTTGTTGGAGAGGATCATTGACAGCCTATCTCCGTTTTGTTTGTCTATACTGGCGTGACCCTTGTCCGTGTAGTTCCCGGTCCATATGCCAGTGCTTCTTAGCTTGAACCATTGTTCTATGGCTCTTCTCTTGATTTCTAAGTCCAGAGGATTTAGCCCCAGTAGGATCTCGAGCGCGGCTGTAGGGGTTGTCCTCATCGCGCCCGTAGTCACTAGGGCCGCTAGCCTTTGGACTTTGTCTAACTCTGCTTTGTTTTTGCCCACTGCGGCTCTGTGCCACCATACGATGGCTCCGTGTAGGATTCTTGGCACGATTATTGCCCTGTATATCCACAGTGCCATCGCTGGTTTCATGCCCCAGGTTCTACCTATTACACTTTTACACTGCATCATTGCCATCTTTGCCTTGGAGCATGTGTTGCTTATATGGGTACTGAAGTTAAGCTTGCTATCCAGTGTCACCCCAAGATACTTGACTTCCTTGACTGTTTCCAGCTCCTGGTTGTCCAGTGTCACTGGTTCAGCCCGCCCTATCTTCCTTTTCTTTGTAAATAGAACTAGTTTGGTTTTTTCAGGGTTTAGGTTCAAACCTTTACTCCTGCACCACCCTAGAGCTGCTTTTAGGCCATTGTTCATAATATCACACATGACGCTGAGGACTTTACCTGTCACCAGGAGCACGCCGTCGTCGGAATACACCTGTGTGTATATGTGCATCCTGTTTATCTTGTTAACTAATTCGTCTATTAGCAGGCACCACAGCAATGGCGACAAACATCCCCCTTGAGGGAACCCTCTTTTCGCCACTACCGTACGTGTTGTTCCTGCTATCTCTGTGCGTATCAGTCGTTGTTTAAGCATGTTTTTAACCCACTTTGATACGTCTCTGTCTATTCCTTCGCGGTCAAGGGTAGCCTCTATTGATTCGGGGGTCGCTCTGTCGAATGCGCCCTCCACGTCAAAGAAGCAGCCCATTGCGTATTCTGTGTTGCTTATTGATCTTTGCACTCTTATCACCAGATTGTGGAGGGCCGTCTCGGTGGATTTGCCCTCCATGTAAGCATGTTGATTTTGGTGTAGTGGAGACCCGCTTTTCTCTATTTGTTCTCTAATTATTCTATCCAGGATTTTCTCCAATGTCTTCAGTAGGAATGAGGAGAGGCTAATGCATCTGAAGGCTTTGGCTTCCTGGTAGGATGCTTTGCCAGGTTTCGGGATGAATACTGCCTTCACTTCCCTCCATTTGCTCGGTATGTACTTAGTTCTGATGCTGCCATTGTACAGGGCCAGCAGGTCCTTACTTATATACTTCATAGCTGTCTGTAACATTTTCGGGAAGATTTCATCCGGTCCCCCTGCCTTATATGGCTGGAAGGATCGGACGCTCCACAATAAATGTTCCTCAGTGATGATTGTCTTTGGCTCCCGGTCCACTGTGTGACCTGGGGTGTTCGGTATATCATCGTCTTTGTATTCCTCGCTATCCGGGAAGTGCGTTTTCATCATCACTTCCAGTATCTTTTCCGGATCAGTTATAAGTTCTTCACCGTACTTGATGCTTTCTAGCCTCCGCGTGTTGGCTTTGGAGAACGTTTTTACCAGTCGCGCTGCTTCAGGGTATCTTTCAACTCCTGCGCAGAACGCCTGCGTGAGTGTAGGAAAGTTTATTTATTCAATACCAGTACTCAGTATCGAATGTTGATGTAATGTACTACTAGTAGTAGTATCGAATAAATAAATAAAAATAAAAAAATAAAAAAAACTTTCCTACACTCACATCAATTATCTAGCCCAAGAGAAGCTCCGTTATGAAACTCGTTAAATGGTAACTAGACAATGGATAAACATACTTAAAATACTTAAATACATACTTAATAAACATAGAAAACACCCAGACCCAAAAAGAAGAGAATGAGAAGTATCAATACCATATGAGTTATCGCTAGTATCGATTCATCCCTATAAGTAAGTAAATAGTGGTAAAGGTAAAGGCCTCCATCATTGAAATCAAGTCATCACTAATAGCTTAATCACCACGCTAGACAAATGCATGTTTGAGATCACAAGCCCAGGCTTTGCATCGAAAAATATGAAACACACTGCCCAATCTTGGAATTGAACCCGTGACGTTCGGTGATCGCGGACCCATCACTACTCGGCCACGTTTTCTATGTATACTTTTTATTGTTTAGGTATTTAACCTAAAAGTAATTTTCAACTTCAACTTTTTTGTTTATGGCAACTGGGTCACTTTTAGGTTAGCAACCATTACTAAAAATGTATCATAAACTAAACATTTCCTGGAGTTGGGATTGGTATCAGGGGGTAACTTTCTCCCACTCATGGTTGGTAACCTAAATTTCTCTACATAAAACCTAAAACACTCTACATAATACACAAATACTTTTACTAGCTAATACTGCTAAGATGACAACTTACCGGCTTGCGTATCTTGATTGAAGTTGTTCAAAAGCTCAGGATTTATATTTTCTTTTATAGCTGTGCAATTTACAGCTCTCCTTGAGAATCCAATGGGTTTCCGAAGACGCCGGTTCACAAGACGCAACGAACGAAAGTACAGTTCCATTATACTTCAAATATTTTTATTAAACCAGTAGAGAGGAACTTAGACAGTTGCCGACAAGCGAATTGTCTTCTTTTCACTGAATTATCTATATTATAAATGCTAGGAAAACGATTATATTTATCACTAGCGGACTGATTAATTGTGTTCTGTGGGACTGACTGATTGGGTTTTTCATTTACGTCATCAAGTTGAAGTAATCAGCTGTGCAGTGCAGTGTGATGTTATTTAAACGTCTAACGATCACATGTTCCGTCCCTGAGAATATAACAATGAAATCAGAAAAAGTTAAACATTGTGAATTTATTGACAAGTCACCTACACTCTACACTACAAAGCCATCGAAGCAAACGATCGAGCAGGCAGGCAGCCTTAACGTACCTAAATGGGCGCTTGAAAAGCCTTTTTAATATACAATAAATAACGCATGTATGGCCGACCCCTCCTCTGTAGATTTTATATAAAAGGATCTTTCATCTTCGTCTTAGGAGACCCAAGATCCCTACGCACAAATCAAAGATTCCTAAAGCTTTTGGAACAAATGTCATTAAACAACACTGGCCGATCCCTAACCCCTAGTTAGCTAGCTTCGATTCATCACACACAGAATTGCTGCTTGGCTTGGCGGCACAGGCACAGCACAGCATCAGCAGCAGCACAGCACGGCGCGCAGTATGTTTTATCATCATTGTTAGCGTCACAGACGTATAATAATACGTCTGTGGTTAGCGTGTGTTTATTATTTAAGAAGCGTGACTCGGACCGCTTGGTTAAGCTTCAGTTTATTTTTTACATGTGCCATGCAAACGTCAAATAAAATAAACAATAGGGGTGTCTATCCAAAAGTCTTTTAATCGATACATCGTAAAACGTTTAATCGTTAAGAATCGAAAGGATAGATGTCTGGGTTAAAAAAAAAAGAAATCGTGGTTCAATTTACTTTTAACCGCGTTAGATCAGATCACTAACGTAAAAATTTCACTTTATTTCGTTCCTTTCAGTCCTAAATTAAAAACAATTTTAGTTTAGGCTACTATCTAGCTCTTTTAAATGTAATTACTCGTTATGCCATGGAATTGTATGTCTACACAGGGCGAAATACCTTGTAGGTACTGAGAAGAACCGGCAAAAAATTCAGCAAGAGTATTTTTTGAATTGAATTATTATCTCCCTTTCTTTTACAACGTAAAAATATTGGAGAATGCCCTATCGTAGATACTTGGACGCCCAATGTAACCACAGTGCCATAGAACAATTGAATTTCTATTGTGTCTGGTTTAAGAACAACTAAGTCGATAATAAATCACTTGCCACATCAAATAAACACAAAAATATAAAGGACAACAACAACATGTAAAACAAATAAAAATATCTATGTTTGCTTTAAATCTCACCACACAATTTCGCTTTAATTATAAGTAGGTACTGTATGACATTTCTCCACAAAACTGTGTTAAAAAACAAAACACGCTAGCGTTTTGTCACAGCTAAAGCGCGCGCGAAAACCTAGTGCTTTGACTACATACCCTAGTAATAGTTCTTTGGAGAAGGTAATAAGACGTTTATCATAATGTTAACAGCACATTCATAATAATCTTTTACGAAGTCGATAATTACGCAAAATTATGCTTACGCTTAATACTACGCTTCATTAATCTCTGACAATGTTTTTCATTCTCATATAAACGATAAATGTCTTATTACAAAACAATAATAATAAAACTAACCAAACATAGTAAAAGAATGACTTAATAGTACGTGTTATGACAATTATTGGTTGTCGGTTTTGGTGCATGTTCGCTTGCATTTATTGATTTTTCTACATGTGCATATTTATTTTTGCGGGCGGGAGAGGGCGTTACTTGCGTACTGCATTCAAGCTTGATTGAGTGATTTAGTGAGATGTTTTTGTATTAATACTTTAACACTGACTGAAGAGATCAATCGATTGACAGTTCTTTTTTATCGTTTTTGATATGAAATATTGATACATCGTACTATTTTATAAAAATTGTAGATAAATTATGTTATATTCGAATCGTATCTCTAATCGACTAACTAACGCTAACGCATGCAACGCACAGTGCGTGCGCACTTAGCACTTTCGTTGCTAGATTTAGCACTATTTTCATGAGTCCAGCACGAAACAACAGCATATAGCACCTAGCACTAAATTTAGCACTAAATAGTAGGTACTCATCCACTCAAACGTCAGGCAGACACTATTGGGTTGGGTGTCCAAAAGTATTTTGCATCTTACGCCATGAGATACTTGAGTGTCTTCTATGGGCAAGTGATGAAAAAACGTTCTAAGTGATTCTTAAAACACCGTGGCGCTTTTGTCGTTCGTATTTAGAGACAGGGCACAAAATGTAGATGGCGTTACAGGCGTTAGAACAAAATCAAACGTACATATTTTTTAAAAACTAAGGAATAAAATGAACTCGGACTCTTTAAATTCGTTTATTCATATCCGAACAGGGCTTAAAATTTTTAACAAGACTTGCCATACATTCAAAATTCCCCGAGATATTATTAATAAAATAGGCAAAAAGAAAATGTACACATTTCAATTAAAAAAGTCGGCTGAAAGTCATCGAGAACATCCATCCACTTCAATGGCGGCAGTACAAGGAGAAGAAAACACGGCAGCAAATACAAATGACAGTGAAGATAATTATTACAGCTACATTTTGCTTATAATTTTTTTTTCATTTTACATTATGTCATTTTATTAATTATAAATTATGTTATTATTTTATTTCAAGTCAAAAAAAACTAGCACTATTTTTGAAAATCCATATTTATCTAGCACTTTTTCAGATGTCATTTAGCACCTTTTTGTGGTATTGTGTTGGCAACCCTGCTGCTGCAATACAATGCAAATGCGGTTTTGCGGTTTCGTCTCGCTCGCCACAGACAGCGTACGCTTTTGTGTTTTTGTTTGTTTCCTAGATTTATTTAGTAATATTTAAAATTAGCTAATACTAAAAATGATGGTTGTTAATGCCCCAGATACGCCGATTCAGGCTGAAGTGATATTCGTTATAGAAACCACATCTTCGAATGGAGCTTACATCAATGAACTTAAAACAAATTATATAGTACCAACTCTAGAGTGAGTATTAGCTTTTATTTATATCATTAAATCTTCTAATAGTCCAAATGCTGTACTAAATGTACCATTCAGTAACTCATAATGATCTTAATAATTTAATAAAAAATAGTTTTTAAAGTCTTTCTATCTAGAAAATACCAGATATAGGTACCCTCAGAAAAATCAAATTATATATCAATGTCAAGCTTAATTTAATCTAGAAAAACCAAATAACTCTGTAGGCGTCAATGCATGCTCTTTTATAATTAAACTGCTCTACTCTGTACTTGCATCTAATAAGAAACAAAAGGGCTATTGCACACTTTTAACAATTTGGTAAACAAATAAAGTTAAATACAGTTTATAAAGTTTTGATCTTCCGTGGTCTAGTGGTTTCTCCTCCCAATTCGAGCCCAAAGGTCCCGGGATCGGTCTCCAAATATTACATTATTGTTTTCAGTTTGGTGGGTAGTAAAGTTTGTCCTGAGATTGCCTGGCTAGCTACGGCAATCCTATCTGAGTTCCAACTGTTAGAGATAGCCAGTTCCTCGGTAGTGATGATTCTGGAAAAACAACGAGTGTGCTTTAGACCACACGACTGAAGTACTTCTTTAGCTCCATACCTTTAAAATGAATTTACAATTTTATTCACTTTAAATGTAGAAAATTTAATGTATTGAACATAATATTGATTTATAAAATTGTTCAAGAACAAAATGAAATTACGAAATAATCAAGAAATCAGCTAGCAAACTCGCAAATGAACTACTGACTGAGATATACAGTGGTGGACATATAATTTGAAACACTACCAGTGGAACTTAACATTATACAAGATATTCGACCCCAATACTTTTTATGGAAATGAAACAACAAATAGCATAAAATATGTTCAATAACTTATAATTTATTAGAAAAAACAACAAAATATCAATTACACAAGTAGGTACCAATTCAATATTAAATTTCATACAAACAACTAAATTAGTTTTAAAGTACCAGCAGTAATGGACAACTAATTAAAAGCAATACAAAAAAAATAAAAGATAAATAATTTATAGGTTTAGTTATTGAACATTGTTGCGTATCCTTTATTATCAATCACAGCTCTACAATGACGTGGTATTGATTCAAGCAATTTTATACATTTTTCTAGTGGGATTGAATTCCATGCTTCGACAAAAGCTTCGTAAAGTTTGTTGTGACTGGAATTACGTTTGTTTGAGACTTTTTTTTTAAGTCCCTATTTTACACTGTTGTTGTTGTTGGTGGTGTGTTTAGGGTCATTATCATGCTGAAAGATCCAGGTTACAGGCAAATTGTCATCAGAGTAGGGAATCATTGTCTCTTCTAGATGTTTTTGTACTGCAGTTGATCCATTGTACCTTCAATCTTTAGAACGAATCCAACTCCATATCCGGAAAAACATCCCCATACCTTGATATTGCTGCCCGCATGCTTGACTATGCTTCTAGTGTATTTATAATTAAAAGTATGGTTTATTGGACGTCTAATGTAGCGCTTGCCGTCTGAATTTACCATGTTTATTTTAGTTTCATCTGAGAATAAGACTTTTTCCCAATTTGCACCGTCCAATTGACATACTTTTTAGCGAATAATAATCACTCTATAGAAATTCTCTCGATGTTGCTTGGTAAGAAGCCGTACCTTTCGAGAAACCCTCCCAAACAATTTTGCTTCCACTAATCTACGCCGTACCAGTCTTACGATACGTTTATAGGGTCATCAGGCGAAAAAACTTTATTTTTAATCTGGTTGGAGCCCTTGTTTAGCAATACGTACGATTAGCATATCTTCTCTGGTCGAAGTTTTTCCCGGTCGAGCCTTTCTAAGAACATTTTCAATAGTTCAATAGTCGGCACATTAATTAGATAATTTCAATAGTCAGTTATTAAATATTAACTTTCGTTTCTTTGCATTTTCTGAGAACATTTACCATAGTAATGTATATATTTTTTTACACCATCAGAAAGTAGAGATTTCAACAAAAAAAAAGCCCACCGACTTTTAAAAAAAAGCAGATATTTTGACGCGAGAATTTTCGATTGAAAATTAGTTTCCAATGGGTTTCACCCTACTATGATTTTGTTTGGTTTCAAAAATTATATTATTAGTCATATTATTATTATGATTCCATTCCAGATACTTCCATGGCGGTGCACTCGACGACGGTGGTGGCACGGGCTCCGTATACGGCATAGTGACTTATCTGTCAGCGGATTGTCATCCGGGAGTGCCGGTTGACACGTATGGCCCGTTCAAATGTCCGCAGGCAGTTATAGAAGCTGTTGATAAATTAGAGTAAGTTATGGAATTAAATATTTTTATTATTTTGAATTTTGCATTCACAATGCTATCTATCTAGTATAGTTACAAGAAAAAAATTACTAAAAAAAATCAACCAGCCTCAGGAAGCTCGAGTGGGAATCGAACCCACGACCTTTGGATAACCCGACAAATGCTCTAACCGCTGAGCTACCGGTGCCCCAGAAGACTCGTTGAATTTTTCTAGTGGTTCGAGATTTACTCTGCAAGTCAGCGGTATTACGTCGGTGTGAAATTTTATCTTGTAAAGAAATCGATGTTTATTGGAGCCATTCATGTTAAAATGGCAAAATGCTTTTTGTTCTGTTCATAGTAAATAGCCCAATACTGAAAAACTAAGAAAACGCTTGAAAACGTTTGAAACCAGAGTTCGAAACCCATCTGACGCCAGGGTTCGAATTTATCATGATATTAACACAGCTTGATAATTTTTAACTATAAAGTCATATTATTTGTTATATTTTGTAACAAAATAAAACTAGGTATATTTTGTGTTTCGAAAATATTTTATTACTTTGACAATTGGTGCAGTGACGACGCGGAAATATGCACGTGCAATACACCTTGATCGATCAACTACAGTTACCATTAGCAAAGGGCAGTTTTAGGGTTCCGCACCCAAAGTGTAAAACTCCGTTGTCCGTCCGTCTGTCTGTCTGTCCGTCTGTCACCAGGCTGTATCTCATGAACTGTGATAGTTCTCAGAACAATAACTAAATAGTTATTATTCTGAGTGATAGTTACGACGGTTGACATTTTCACAGATGATGTATTTCTGTTGCCGCTATAACAACAAATACTAAAAAACAGAATAAAATAAATATTTAAGGGGGCTTCCATACAACAAACGTGATTTTTTTTTGCCGTTTTTTTGTCTTGGGCCTAAACTAGTGTGCATGTTTAGTGTATTCTGTAAATGTGTAGTGACATTTAGAGGTAACAGAGTAGATAGTGTTGATTAATTTCGGCGAGTTGAATTTAGCCACTATAGCATAGTTGGTAGTGCACCTGACTCGGCATGTCATGGCATGTTATGTGGGTTCGAATCCCGCTCGTGGATATTTTCCAACACTGTCTTTTTTCAAATTGTTGTTACAATCTTCCATTTTGTGTACAGATTCATAGGCGGTCACTGTGAGACTCGCGCGTGTGTCACAGAGGCTCTGGCAACAGCAATAGCTTGTTTCGAGGAGCTGGGCCGCACTGACATACCTATGCACCTGCTGCTGTTGTGCTGTTCGCCCCCCTACGCCGCGTACGGTGGGGGCCTAGTGCCACCCGGTAAGTACTGCTCTTTACATCAGGGTGCCTTGTACCAGTTTTAGTTTTTGCCCTTCGATCACGCTAACGAAACCGAGCATTTTATTGGCATTTAATTCTACTCTGCTGCGATAACTTTGGTTTTTCCATCAGGTGACCCGCCTGCTCGTTTGCCTCCTTTTAACATAAAAATAAAAACTCATTTGCCATCAAAAGACGCTACTTCAATGCCATCCAAATTTTTAAGGAACCGCCTCTGTGGTCTAGTAGTTAAGACCACCAATCTTAGACCCGGTGGTCCGGGTTCGATTCCTAGCGGGGGTAGATGTTTGTGTAATACTCGGTTTGGTTAGTGATAGGGCTTGTTTGGCCGCCTGACTAGCTACCACTTTCCTACTATTATTATAAATGCAAAAGTTTGTGTGTATGTATGTTCGTATATTTGTTGCTTTTTCACGCTGCAACGGATCGATGGATTTGGATGAAATTCGGCATACGGATAGTTTATAACCTGGAATAACACATAGGATACTTTTTATCAAGATATTCCTACGGGAACGGGAACCACGCGGGTGAAAGAAGAAAGAAAATTACAGTTCTTATTATTTTTAATAATATTAACGGTGGAACAAATTCGCATGGAGTTGCTATTTATTTGTTTATTTTTTATTTATTTATCATCAAATACAGCTATCATTACAGGAATTTTCCTCTTACAATAGTGTAGTTAACTAGAATTATTATAATTAAGTACAATGTATTACTTAACATTATCAATAGGGCGATACAGGATAAAGTTATTAATTTAAAAATGTCTGAATTCGATTGTGCAGCCAATTCTTAACTTTTAGGGTGTGCTTTTGTTTAGGTATGGTAGGCATGTAGGAAGCTATTATATACATGTTTTATAACACCTAGTTTGGGTTGCCAGGCGCTCCAGCGACTGTGGAGCAGGCGGCCCGTTCGCTGGCCGAACACGGGATCCAGGTGTCCATAGCAGCTGCAAAACGTCTACCCGCGCTTCATTCTCTGTACGAGCACGCGGGCGGGGAACTACTGCAGGCGCAGCAGAGGAACTACGCTAAGGTCAGCGCTTTACAGCTGTAGTGGCTTATCTCAACGCTAGCTAGCTAGCTGGCTGAGCGCGGGGTCCAGGTGTTCATAGCAGCTGCAGAGGCAGTAGAGGAACTACGCTAATACAGCCGTAGTGGCTTAGCTCAGCGCTAGCTAGCTAACTGCCCGCTGGGTCCAGGTGTTCATAGCAGCTGCAGGCGTAGCAGAAAAACAACGTTAAGGTAAGCGTTTTACAGATGTAGGGGCTTAGCTCAACTCTAGCTCGTTGACCGCGGGGTCCAGATGCCTATAGCAGCTGTAGGCGTAGTAGAGAAACTATGCTAAGGTAAGCGCTTTACAGCTGTAGTGGCTAAGCTCAACGCTAGCTAGCTAGGAGGCCATGCGCAAAGTCTAGGTGTGCAAAGCGGCTTCCAGCCCTCCATTCTCTATACGAGCCACGGGTGGGGAACTACTGCAGGCGCGGCAGAGGAACTACGCTAAGGTAACAATTATATTATAAATACATACGTTATATGCGTAAGTCGCAGCTAACTGGTTAAAATAGCCGTTCAATTGCATGGGAACAACACCATTCAACTATAGGTATAGTTTTGTAGCTGAATCATTATGGCGTTTAAAACATTTGACACCACAGCTGACTTATAAGCAACCGTAACGTATATTTCTCTACCACCGCAGCGCTAGGTTCGTTTTGTGTAAAAGATGACTTCATCAGCTGATGTTTTTTTTGTCATAAAATAAGGAAAAAAATAAATATCGCTTGTGCTCCACCAGGATCCTCGCCACATGGTACTGCTGCGTGGCTACAGCTTGAAGGAGCGGCCGCCCAGCCCCGCCCCGCCGCCCGCGCCCGACGTGCAACCCGACCTTTACCAGTCAGTATACACTGCATACATGTTTGTTTATACACAATAGCTACCTCTCATTTAAGGCGAGCACTGATCAGTGCCCATCATTATCATCAGCTCATGTTATGTCCCCACAGCTGGGGCATGAGCCTTCCCTGTAGATGGATAGGGAGAACGGGCCGTAAACCGCCACGCGGGCCCAGTGCCGTGCGGTGGTTGTTAACGACTGCTAATGCTGCCGGGACCTACGGCTTTACGTGTCTTTCGAAGCACTGCTTCGAGCTTCGATGACTCGAGATGATACACTTTTGGTCACCCATCTGATGACCGGGCTTTGCGAAACTTGCTTAACCTTAACAGTTGCAGACCGTTCGCGATAAGCACTGCACCATCGAGTACCTTAACATATAAAATTTTATTGTGTTTGTATTCATAGCAGACGACAGGTTATACTAGGGGCGCGCCCCCCCCCACGCCCCTGTTCTCGAAGCCCCCCCCCACCCCTCAGAGCCGCTGTTGCTGGTGACAGTGCATGTGTGATCAATTGTAAGCGCTCTCTTTGCTAAGCGTCAGTGTTAACCTTTTTTTTAGTTTTTTTTTTAAATATTTTTTGGGTAAGCACAGTGCCTTGATCTTACCTAATGTTAAGTGATGATCAGGCCAATGATGGAAGCGCACTTCACCCAGGACCCTCAACTAGTGAGGCACTGGCTATATTATCTCTACTGGAACACAACAATGCTACAAACATGGATGTTATGATGTCACCGCTGTTGCTGGTGACAGCGCACAATTGTGTGACCCAATTGTAGGCGCTCTCTTTGCTAAGCGTCAACGTTAACGTGTGCGCAGACAGCTGCGCCAGCGCGACTCCCCTGTTCGCGCGCCCCCCCCCCCCCCCAACCTTCGACAGCCTCCTGCCACCCTCAGGGTTGCTGTTGCTGGTGACTGCGTATGTGTGACCCAATTCTAGGTGCTCTGTTAAGTGTCGTGTTAACGTGTGCGTATGCGCAGGCAGCCGCGCGGCGTGCCCCCGGCGGGCGTGGCGCCGCCGGCACGCCCCCCCGCGCCCCTGTTCTCGCGGGCCGCCCCCCCCGCCCGCGGCTGGCCCCCCCGCCACCCCGCCTACCCGAGCCAGTCCGCGCTACTCACGCAGCTGGCGCAGCCCTCGTACCCGCCGCCGCCGCAGGTGCCACAGATTACTTATAAAAATAGTCGTAGGCATACTCACCTTCTTTCTCTTTATATATTAATACATGAAAAAAAAATGTGCCTCTATAATCCTAATATAAATGTATTACATTGTATAAACATGGTGTATTTTATGAATTACCACTAGTTATTTATAGTCACAGTTTTATTTATTTATTGCATCATATTAGTATGGTATATAGATCTTGTAATGTAATATAAAAATTCATAGCATCTCAGCCAAAAAACGCCCACTTTTTATATCTCAACAAAGGAGTGATAGTAATTTACCCTTGCGTACAAATGCGGGTTATAATTTAAATATTTATATATTCGTATTGTAGGTTAGTATGTATCATTTAAGTATTCGTTTATATTATAATAACACTAGCTGACCCGGCAAACGTTGTTCTGTCATATAAATTATTATGACTTCTAGTAAATGTATAATTGAAAAAATACAAAGTGTTGAAAAAGTTCCACGAGCGGGATTCGTACCCGAAGTAACCGAAGTAAAGTCCGAACGGAGTAAGAGTACATAGTCTTGATTAATTTCGGCGAGTTGAATTGAACCACGATGATGATTTTTGAAAGCAAATAAAAAACAAATTTTTTTTTGTAAAAAAATTAAATAAAAATTGTTCTAGCCGTTTCAGAGAAGTGCACCCACATACACCGTGATACGAGATTTTTATTTAAGAAATTCATTTAATTGTTTCGTAAAGGCAATTGGTTATATGCAGGCGAGCCACCAACGCATGCCCGGCATGCTGGCGAGCCCGGCGCCGTCCACGTCCGCCGCCGCGCCGCAGCGCAGCTTCATATGGAGCGGCGTCATCGAGTGGATGGAGAAGGGCAAGGCGCCCGGCGACCAGCAGAAGACCACCAGGCACCTGCCCTGTCAGGTAGGTAGATAGGCATCATCTGTGGATGGAGAAGGGCAAGGCGCCCGGCGACCAGCAGAAGACCACCAGGCACCTGCCCTGTCAGGTAGGTAGATAGGCATCATCTGTGGATGGAGAAGGGCAAGGCGCCCGGCGACCAGCAGAAGACCACCAGGCACCTGCCCTGTCAGGTAGGTAGATAGGCATCATCTGTGGATGGAGAAGGGCAAGGCGCCCGGCGACCAGCAGAAGACCACCAGGCACCTGCCCTGTCAGGTAGGTAGATAGGCATCATCTGTGGATGGAGAAGGGCAAGGCGCCCGGCGACCAGCAGAAGACCACCAGGCACCTGCCCTGTCAGGTAGGTAGATAGGCATCATCTGTGGATGGAGAAGGGCAAGGCGCCCGGCGACCAGCAGAAGACCACCAGGCACCTGCCCTGTCAGGTAGGTAGATAGGCATCATCTGTGGATGGAGAAGGGCAAGGCGCCCGGCGACCAGCAGAAGACCACCAGGCACCTGCCCTGTCAGGTAGGTAGATAAGCATCATCTGTGGATGGAGAAGGGCAAGGCGCCCGGCGACCAGCAGAAGACCACCAGGCACCTGCCCTGTCAGGTAGGTAGATAGGCATCATCTGTGGATGGAGGAGGGCAAGGCGCCCGGCGACCAGCAGAAGACCACCAGGCACCTGCCCTGTCAGGTAGGTAGATAGGCATCATCTGTGGATGGAGAAGGGCAAGGCGCCCGGCGACCAGCAGAAGACCACCAGGCACCTGCCCTGTCAGGTAGGTAGATAGGCATCATCTGTGGATGGAGAAGGGCAGGCGCCCGGCGACCAGCAGAAGACCACCAGGCACGTGCCCTGTCAGGTAGGAGATAGGCATCATCTGTGGATGGAGAAGGGCAAGGCGCCCGGCGACCAGCAGAAGACCACCAGGCACCTGCCCTGTCAGGTAGGAGATAGGCATCATCTGTGGATGGAGAAGGGCAAGGCGCCCGGCGACCAGCAGAAGACCACCAGGCACCTGCCCTGTCAGGTAGGAGATAGGCATCATCTATGGATGGAGAAGGGCAAGGCGCCCGGCGACCAGCACAAGACCACCAGGCACCTGCCCTGTCAGGTAGGAGATAGGCATCATCTATGGATGGAGAAGGGCAAGGCGCCCGGCGACCAGCAGAAGACCACCAGGCACCTGCCCTGTCAGGTAGGATATAGGCATCATCTGTGGATGGAGAAGGGCAGGCGCCCGGCGACCAGCAGAAGACCACCAGGCACCTGCCCTGCCAGGTAGATATGTAGATAGATTCACAAATATCACGCAAATAAAATACAGAAAAAAAGCAGGAAAAACAAATGCAGAAGACTACCAGACATTTGCCGTGGTAGGTACTAGCTTAGGAGTCATATATGCGGGTCATCTATGTATGCTAACCTACTTTAGCGGGGTCATCAAGTGGAAAGGGAAAAGAAACTGAAACTGAAACTTTGTCGAACTGCCCGTATGTGGAATGCGCTTCCCGCACACGTGTTTCCCTCCTCTTTTTCTCCCGGGTTATTTAAGCGGGGCGTGAAAAAGCATTTATGCAGGCCGCCATAGTGTGAGCGTTCGGCATAGCGTGGTAGCGCTGTGATGAACGCTTTCACTTCTTGGGCTTCACTGGCTGCTTTTCATCAGGCAGGGTGAAGCCATTATGGCGTGTCACAATAAAAAAAAAAAAAAAAAGAAAAGATACCTGGCGACCATCAGAAGACCTTGAGCCATCTGCCATGTCTGGTACGAGCATAAGAATTATATAGCGAGTCATCTATGAATGCTATGCTATCTGGTAATCTGTCAGTAGATGCACACCTTAGCGACTTACAGCAGAATATGTTATGTAGTCATCAACGCATGCCTGGTATATTAGAAGTGAATGCCAATATAAGCGTAACCAGACAATTGTTTGAATATTTTTTTATAAAAACTAACGCGGCAATCGAGCTCTTACGACTTCTCGAGTATTACGGGCTAGTCATCGGATTGAGATATATCGTGTGTATGTTTATGTGTGTAATAAATGTATTTTAAAAAATCACAGTACACACTCCTTTGATAGGTGTCAGCGGGATCGAAAGAAGTGGAGCCCGAACTGAAGGTGGACACGTGGCCCAACAAGCTGCTGATGCAGCTGATGCCGAAGCAGCTGATCAGCAACATCGGCGGCCAGTACCTCAAGGACAGCAAGTCGGTGCTGTTCCATCTGCAGCCCAGCGAGGCGCTCGACGCCCTCACCAAGGTCATGGTCAATGGCTTCGTGAGTATCATTACCGGCGGTATCATTACCATCCTCATCATTACTATTCGTCAGCAAAGTCATGCTCAACGGCTTTGTGAGTATCAATACCGGCGGCGTCGTCATTACCATCCCTCACTAAGGTCATAGTTAACGGCTTCGTAAGTATTATACTTACGAAGCCGTTAACTATGACCTCACCAAGGTCGTCATCGTTACCATACCTTTGACATAGATAATGTGCAAAAGTACTGATCTGATTAGCTTGAACAAATTATCATCCTATGTAATATAATAGTCATATGCAAATGAAAAAATAGTTGCAATAAGTCAGCCCGTTAACCCGGTCGAAACGTCGGGTGTAAAATAGGTATGCCTACGATACGTTCACTTTAAATTGTTAGCGTTAATACCCGTTAAATTTATTTGTTTCTTTGTTTATGACAATAAGCCGTTTAATAAGTAATAACTGTGTGGTTGTCAGGCCGGGTGCGTCCACTTCTCCCTGATGTCGTCGCCGCCGCAGTGCGATATCAAGGTGTTGATCCTGCTGTACACGCCCGACAAGAAGGCCTACCTCGGCTTCATCCCCAACAACCAGGCCACCTTCGTCGACAGGCTCAGAAAGGTTAGTCTACCACTTTCCACGTTACGTGGGAACATTGTCATTACCATCCCTATCATTATATTTCCAGCCAAGGTCATGGTCAATGGCTTCGTGAGTATCATTACCATCCCTATCAGGAGTCGCTGAACATTTAAATATCATGTCTTGATAGTTTTTCTTGAAATTGACAAACGCCTGTTTGATTATATAGAGATGTTCCGGATCGTTAAAAATGTATATCCGCGGATACGGCTATGGATAATTTGTGACTAGATCTGCGGATACAAATACGCATCTCAAACTTTTTTTTTACTAAGTTGTGGCGTGTATTGTGTACTATGTTATGTCAGTTGACGCTTTGTGTCATTAACATTGATATTCTCCGACTTGCACTGCGCGTGTTTTCGTTTATGTGGTTTATAGTATAGTGTAATATGGGGCATGGGGCAGCATAGATAAATATCTATCTATAGAAATATAAGTAAATTTAAATTAATATTTTATTTCATTAACAGTATTGTATTGCTACAAATTCACTAATGTAAAAAAGATCCGTTCAAGACCCGTCGAATAAGATATCATCATCATCATCTCACCCAAAGACGTCCACTGCTGGACAAAGGCCTCCCCCAAGGATATGAGGGGTATTTGCCGTAATCGCCACGCTTGGCAGGCGGGTTGGCGATCGCAGTAGGTTGAGGGTAACCTCAGAGAGATGCTGCTGCCCATCCTCTGGAATGGTCCCTTAGTCGGCTTTTACGACACCCACAGGAAGAGATGGGGTATAAGATATATGGATACAGAAAATTTTCTCTCTCGAATATCCGCGGATACGGATACGAATATCCGGCACATCACTAATTATACAGTTGGTTTGACAAATTGCTTTAATGTTTCATCAGCTTTGGCCTCTTTTGATAGCCTTACAGTTATAATAACGCAAATCGGTTGCCCCCTTATGTAGCACATGCACTAAAGCACATGTCAAAAAGACTCCAATGAGTAAAGGTTATTATAAAGTGGAAGATTATGTTAATGACAAAAATGTACGGATATAGTTGCACATACACAATAGTGCAAATTAATGTTATGAACGTGATATAATTATTGTCTTTTTTTCTATAACTTGTATTGTAACACCACATGAGTAAATACCCGAACAGAGTCCAAGCTTCCTTAGTGCGTGCGTGACCTCTCACCGACGGGTTCACGTACTCGCCGCGAGAGGACAAACCGGTTTACATCGGCACAGCCAGCGGACAATCTCGGTGAGTGTCACACGCGTTATTTCGTGTTGTGAACTGTCATCGCTCGTAAACTATTGTAATTATTTGAGGTTTTGTTGTTTGATTTAAATTAGAGTGGTTTACTGTAAAAAATGGTTAATTACTGTACAGTATGTATGAACAATGCTAGAAATATAAAAATATTGCCTATTTCACGTAGTATCACGAACACCTCGATCTTAAAGCAAAGATAAAAACACTGAAAACTTAGAACGTGTATAAAGACTGTAAATTTGATTTGCCATTTTCCAATTCATTATTCAAAAAAGACTATGTCAAATTAGAATTTATTAAAATCTGAAAAATAAAAAAGAGTTTAGTTATTGAAAAACAAAAACAATCAAAAGAAAATATTTAGAGTATGTATGTATGAATATTTAGAAAATATTTTGTTTCATTTATCTTATCCTCGTGTGACAACCCCACCAAAGTAGGTATAAATTTTGCGCGCTATAAGGAAGCTTGGACTCTGTTCGGGTATATACTCATGTAGTAACAGTATCGGAGAAAGAAACAGCCCTTGCCGAATTTCTTCCAGCTTCTTCTCGGTACAATGTTCAATCTAAAATGTCGTCATTTAACGTAGTCGTCATTTTCAGAAGTCGTCAATCTAAAATGTCGTCATTTAACGAAGTCACCATTTCAAGAAGTCGTTATTTTCAGAAGTCGTCAACCTAAAATGTCGTAATTTGACGAAGTCGTCATTAACAGCTGAACCGTAGAGTTTACGAAGTCATGGCTTTGAATTGACGTTCAAAAAACACTTGTTAAAGTCCATTTTGAATATATATATTTTTTTAATTTTGAAGTGTTGGGTATCTTTTTAGGTGATACAACAACAGAAGATTACTCAGATAATAAACAAGCAGCTGCCGGCGGCCGGCAGCTCCTCGCCTGGCATGTCTCCTGCAATGCCTAGCTCTACTATGGCCCGTAAGTACACACAAACAGACCAATACACACCCGCTGCACGATATAGAATAAGTTAAATTAAAAACACTATGCTAAATTGAACGTTATTTAATTATTATTAAAAAACTCTAAATTGTCGTATTTTTTTAAATACTTCCTTAAACCTTTGGTATGCGCGAGCGCTGATCAGCGCCGCCAAACAATTAAAATTCTATTGCGTTGTAAACACGGCAGACGAAGGATTCATTTTTGATTAACGAGATTTTTCGAGAGACGCGAACACTACACACATTGAAATGAAACAACTTTTACGGATCTACTCGCATTTCATTACTGCTTGTAATTTGCAATTATTAATGCTTTTAGTTTTAACATATTAGGCCTTTTAGTTCAAAGGTCATAACGTTTTCTTTAAATAAGGTTGACAGCTAGTAATCAAAAAATAAAAACTTTAAATGCCTTACAAATAAATAAAAAGTATTTGTTCCATGTTTTGTTCCTGTCATGTAAACGTCATTTCAAATTGGTGTAAAAGAGACAAAACACAATAATTATGCAAAGCTTATTCTTTGTTTACAAACAAACAAAAAAAACCGATAAAAAAGAAGTATATTTTTTAAATTATGTTCCTCGTCAATGAAATTGAGTCACTATGTGCACTTCACGTAGACTAGCACTGTAAAAAGATGCGTCAAAGTTACAATATATTACGATATCCGTTAGCCACCGGCGCGCTACCGTCACCGGGCATGTCCCAAGCCCCAATGGGCGCTGGCTCCACCATGCCCGGCACCAGTATGCAAGGTGGCAGCATGCCGGGCGGCAGTATGCCGGGCGGGAGTATGCCGGGCGGCAGCATGCCGGGCGGGAGCATGCCGGGCGGCAGCGGCATGCCGCAGGTGGGACAGTTGCAGGCCGCTGGCGGGCAGGGCTTGCCGCATCCGCAGGTGAGGATATAAACCTGTTTTTTACCTTATACATTATTTTCATTATTTGTTTTTTTTTTGCATTCACAATCCTATTGTAGATACAAAATAAAATTTTACTAGAAAAAATCACTGAGCTCGTGCTGGAGCTGGGGTCTCGGTAGCACAGCGGTCAGAGCATTGGATCGGTAATCCAAGGGTCGTGGGCGAACTTCCTGGGGGTAGTTGATTTTTTATAGTAAAATTTTATCTTGTAATTATCACACTATCACACTAATATTATAAATGCGAAAGTTTGTGTGTATGTGTGTGTGCAGCTTCTTCACGCTGCAACGGATGAATGGATTTGGATGAAATTCGGCATACTGATAGTTTATAACTTTTTACCCCTATATTCCCACGGGAACGGGAACCACGCGGGAGAAACCGCTAGTAAAATATATTTTTTGAAAATTAATTAAAGTCACTCCTTTCGATCAATAATTAGTTACTACATTCCCGATAAGCGGTTCAAACCTTCAAACACAGTCCACGAAATTCAACAACAAATATTATTTTGTGGTCTTATTTCAAAGAAGATCGTTTCCAGAATTAGGTATAAAATGTTGACAATCTTCATTGACCTTTGTGTTCGATATTTAAGGTTTATAATAAACTGTTGATGCTATAAAACCTTTTTGACGTTTTGTAATCAGATATGGTATAAGTAAGCAAATGCGGCCATTTTCATGACGCATTCTCGTTCCGGATCTTTAATTTAGTAATATTATTTATCCCGAAGTAATAGATTAAAATACAAAAGGATGTATTTTTGATCATCTTCATTCTTCCAGCAGGGAATGATGATCAACGCCGGCATGGGGGGACAAGTGGCCCAAGTTGGGGGCAAAGGGCCACGCGCCGTTAGCCAACTCGACGGCTTAGAAGCGGCCCGCCAACAGAACTTGGAGAAGATCCAGCATTTGCAACAGACGCTCGAGGCGGCGCATCAGCAGCAGTTCAAGTCGCAGATGGATATTATGACGCACTTGCACGCTGCACAGCAGCAGGAGCAGCATTACAAGCAGCTAGAGGTGGGTGGGGACGAGCGGCCACATTGGGTCATACGGCCAATTTGTATCATGTGGCTATTATCGTCATCATTTAGTGCCATCTTCATACTGAAGTTTGGCACTTATTGCGGTTTTATTGTAGCATACTTTAACTAACGATAGCTGATTGGCTATAGAGTAGTGTTTTTTGATAGCATTTAACTATCAATTGCAAGAAATGCCAATGTTAATAATGTTATCTAGAATTATCTCGCTAAAGAGCGTCATAAAACATATTTTTTTCCAATTAAAGTCAAGTAAAAGTCAAGTAAATAGCCTATATACTGTCCCTCCATCATTGAAATCAAGTCACCACAACAATTGATTAAGCCAATAGGCTTAATAACCACGCTTGCCAAATGCGGGTTGGTGATCACAAACCCGGGCTATGCATCGAAAAATCCGAAACATACTTTGCCCAACCTGGGAATTGAACCCGGGACCTTCAGGTATCGGACCGCGCGCTTTGCCACTCGGCTACCGAGGCGTTAATTTTTCGTTTTCCAAGACGACTAGGGCAAAAATATAACCTGTGTAACGCTACTCCTCAGAAATGCTGTTAAGCAATATTTAAAAAAAAACACAAATGTTGAACAACACCTGATCATAATAATATTTAATGACGGTAGTTGTTGACATTGAATGGGCGCCTTTGGCTTTGAAAGTAAATAGAGTTGAATAATTTCGGCGGGCTGGTAAGAACCACGATAGCTCAATTGGGAGAGCACCTGACCCGGTATGTCAGAAGGGTGCGGGTTCAAATCCTGCTCGTGGAAATTTTTTCAACATTTGTGTTTTTGTAATTTGTTCGCAACAAAATTTGCGTTAAAAAATTATATTTACAACTAAAGTTCAAAGTATATTGAGAAAAAAATTTTTAGATTGTGGCAGCCCGATATGCAAGCGTGTGTACCTTAATGAGCGTATAGTGTTTTTTTTATATAAAGTAGTCAATGTGATAATATTTATATGTATTTTTTCGACAGTCCTCTTCTCATATCCAAAATAAATATTGATGCGCCGTTGAAACTTCCTCGTGTTTCAAAGTACACGCCTTTTGTCAACAGCCTTTCAAGAACAAATCTTGGCCATCACTCACCGCTAAACAGAATAGTAAACAAGTACAATTCACTGTTTAAATCCACATTTTTTTCGGAAATACGTAAAAGTTTTAATTACAAAATTATGTTACAATTTTAATTTCAATTTCACTTTACTCCTGATCCGAATGAATAATTAATTAACCTTGAGTTTTGACCTATAAGTAAGGCGTTACAATTTTTTTTGTTAACAGCAATTTATGTTCTCGGCATGTTTTTGTGTACTTGGCTTTGTTAGTTACCCATCCTACTAATATTATAAACGCGAAAGTTTGTAAGTATGGATGTTTGTACCTCTTTCACGTAAAAACTACTGAATGCATTTGGATTAAATTCGGAATACAGATAGTTTATAACCGGGAATAACACATAGGATACTTTTTATCCAGATATTCCCATGGGAACGGGAACCACGCGGGTGAAACCGGGAGCTGCCACTAGTTATTAAATAAAAAAACCCTTTATACCTCTGACGCAATTAACTGTGCCTTTTTTCAGGAGCAGCGTAAACACCAGCTGCAACAGCAACTGCAACAGCAACTGCGCGGCGCCGGCGGCCACCCCGCGCGGGGCATGCGGCCACTGCTGCCGTCCAACCCCGGCCTCAGGCATCTGCTGCAGCAGGTAAGCGGGTCATGTGGCTATAGCTCTTAAACACGTAGCACAATATCAGAAGACTACAGAAGGTGAACTTCATACAAACGCGCTTGAGCAACGCACATATAGATAACATATAATTATATATTAAGTATAATATACAACGTGTAACATAAAGGTGTGGTCAAAATGAAAAGATCCAAAGTGTATCCGATCTAGAGATCTTGTATGCAGAGTTACCAAGTCATGATTATTAAAATGTTTATATAATTTTTAACACAAATTTTGTTGCGACTAATTACAAAAACACAAATGTTGAAAAATTGTTAATGACGGTAGTTGTTGACATTGAATGGGCGCCTTTGGCTTTCAAAGTAAAAAAAGTAAATGTTGAGTAATTTCGGCGGGCTGGTTAGAACCACGATAGCTCAATTGGAAGAGCACCTGACCCGGTATGTCAGAAGGGTGCGGGTTCAAATCCTGCTCGTGGAATTTTTTTTCAACATTTGTGTTCATGATTATTAACTTTAATGTGTTATGCAATTTTCAATTTAATATTTATATTGTGACGTCACATCAAAATAAATAAGTCTCAGCCCTAGTGGTTTAATTACTTCTGTCGGTGTACTAACATTTATGATCAGTTCTGCTTGCTAATGCGCACCTGACGCGCATCACTTCACAAATATAAATATTTCATTATCCATTGCATGACAAATTAAAGTTAATAATTATGTCTTAATAACAACACATACAAGTTCTAGATGGGATACACTTTGAATCTTTTCATTTTGACCACACCTTTTTGTTACACGCTGTATAGTTATTTTTTTTTCTATATTTGCTAGTTGCCGGTACACTACCTCTCATTGTCTCTTAATCTGTCCTATGCCACAAAGGTTGTCTGGAAGAGATCGCTTTAAGCGATAACACCGCCTTTGCCTATTTTATTTTAAAATTTCTTGTTTTTGTTTTGTGTATAATTGTGTAAGCAATAAAGTGTTTATCTATCTATCTATCTATATCACGGACACAGAATCTGGCAACAGCTGCGCTCGGACTGTTCCGAGATGTTCTGAGATCCATGTATGTCTGTGCAGCGTATATGGGAACCCCTGCAGTATTCAGCACGGTCACTGATCCGAGATGCCTTTCAAGTATCAGTTTAAAAAATAATTATTACAGTAAATCCTTCCGTTATTCAGATCTGCGAACGATCTGAGTTCGGGTAGGAATTTCGGAATACATTTCGAAACAAATTAAATAAAATGCTTCCACTATTCAGAATAAAATTCAAATCGTAATAAGGAAAAAAGTATGGTTCTGAGACACGGGAGGAAGTATTATGCAAGGCTCCCGGACTTCAAATCGCTTGTGGGAAAGAGAGTCCCATCTTAAGAGATACCTATCGTGCGTATGCGTTCCATCCACAGTATATTTACTTTGTTTTGATTCAAATTAGTTCCGTTACCGGTGTTGCGAAAAATCAATTACCTCCTCATATTAATAGTGGTTTTTACTCAAATTAAGAAGAAAGAACTATCACGAGTGCGGTGTATTAATCCGTTTTATAAAATTCAATTGTTAACAATGTCTTCTACAGTTTTTTAACGAGAGTGAATCTGTTTTTGTTGTGACAAAGTTTGATCCACGACAAGTATTTTTTCTATTTTTTTCTAAATATTCACATTTGTTTCACAAGTCCGTCCGTTAAGAGCTTTGAGTCACGGAAGGGTTTCATATTTAAAATGTTTCTTAGTGCGTCGTAATCCCTCCCGCAGCTCAGAACTAAAATCAGGGTAGCATTTAAACTTCGAAATACAGAAATAATGAAAATTGGTATTTGGGTTCTTGGAAAGAAATAAAGAATGATATATCTCAGAAATTTTGTTTATTTTTCTTTAAATTAGTAAGGTTTTTTTTTGGAGAAATCTTTCTTTTTAAAGTAATAACTATCAAAATGAATATTTTAATCGATCTTTATATTTTTCAACAATAATAAGGAATGACGTGTTTAAGCATTTTTGAAAAACCTCCCCTAGAGGTGAAATAGGGGTGGAAAGTTGTATGGAAATCTGTCATCCCTTAAATTTCGGTATTTGGCCCGGTGAGAAATTGTAAAGTGTTTCAGGATTTTTGGAAAAACATCCCTTAAGTAGGGAATGACAATTTGTACAGGAGGTTTCAAAACGGACCAAAATTACTTATGATGATTTTTATCACGTTGTTTTGTGCTAGACACTTTACTCCCATCCCGCACGTCAGAACTAAGGGAGTTCTGAGTACTGGAAGGGTTTCCATATACGCGTCTGTGCAAGGGGTCTATGTGTGCGATGCTGAAGCGCGGTAAATATTAAGATTATCTTCTGGATGTCCTTACTATGTGCAAGTAAGTAGTAGTAGGTAGGATTATAATTAATAAATACAAGATGTTTGGTAATAACTGTATAATCTATACAAATATTATGAAGCTGAAGAGTTTGTTTATTTGATTGTTTGGTTGAACGCGCTAATCTCAGGAACTACTGGTTCGAATTGAAAAAATATTTTTGTGTCGAATAGATCATTTATTGAAGAAGGCTATAGGCTATAGTCCCTAATATGGCACTAGGGTACATAAGGTATCGTGCATAGAACCCCGGAAAGTTATGAACATAACTGAAAAGCACCATATGAACGAGATATTGATGTTGTTTTACTAAGCAAAATATTAAAGTGACAACCCTAGGTCCAGCTAATACATTGTTATCAGACGTCGACCTCAAAGTCCAATAAAACCAGTCAAAACATGTCAGGGTTGAACAAAAAAGTTATACTTAAGTAAGTAACAAAATTTTTTTTTTGTAGGAAAAAGTAAATCTAAGATGATTTTGTATGTTATCACTCTGTGTTCTTTATACTTGATTGTATGGCTATGTTACGGGAATATACACTTATTACCAAACATCATGTAAATAAATAAATCACTGTTAAAAATAGGATACTAGACTCTTATAGTTCTCTTCGAGTTTAGACTATTTCACGCTTGCCTCTAACTTCTACTCATTAACTCATCTTTACCACTTAAGCTTTTATTCTTGTTTTTCTACTTGTTTTATTAACTTTTAAATAATCAAAATTGTATTATAAAATCGGTATTGTACTTACCAGTGAATAAAATCACTAGAATTGCAGCACTACATCACTTACATACATTAGTAGATATTATCATAAACGCAAAAAATTTAATAGCTCAACTTGTTTGATAAAAATATAAGTTTTTACTGAATTTTTTTTTTTTGATTTGTTAAAAAGCTCAACTTTTCGCAACTCTTAATATTAGAATAGCCCAAAGAAGGATGATGGCCAATTTTGTATGGAATGCGTCCCCCCTCCTCCAACGGATATTTGATGTAAGTACAGACGCCTCAACCTATTCAAAACTATACAAAATTTCTTCAATACATTTTCAACCATATTCCTAAGACATTAAGTTCAAAATCTATTGAGGCAATTTGACAGTTTGAGTTAGTCTGATGTGTAGGCGTGTGTATGGTAGTATCGCTCCATAATACTAACATACACATGAATTCATAAAAAGAGTAGCATCCAGTTTAAATTTAAAATCCACGAAGTTTAAAAAACTTTTTTTAACAAAAATAATTTTTATTTCTTTTCTATTCTGCGACATAAATCATAATTAGTTAATTAATTTGAATTGAGCAGACCCGTCGACGGTGGATTCAAATCAGTGTAATGCCGTATAAATACCATCACACCCACGATATTTCCCGGAAAACCCTGCAATTTCGACTTTTGAAAACCATTCTGAGATGTTGTGACTGAGATACATTATAAATCTGTTGTTTTGGGGGGGACCTTTTAACGCGTCGTCCTTTGTTGCTGATCAAAATGGCTATTCAATATTTATTTTGCAGTATTTCTATTGTAAGAATATTTAAAGCTTACAAAATACCTAATATAATACCTTTAGTGGCCTATTAAAGTCTACTACTCTAGAACAGCCCAACACATAGAATAGCTCAGCATATTTGAGCACACCCTGTGTTTTAGCAACAACAGCAAGTTCAACGCGGCCCGCGCCCTCCACACATGTGAATATCCACTAGCCCGCCACTAGCCTGCCACTAGCCCGCCACTAGCCTGCCACTAGCCACTCGCTAGCCACTCGCTAGCCACGCACAAGTAATGCTTATCACACTTTTCTTTACTAACTGGTTGGCAATTAGAAATATCAATTCATTTTCAACAGTAACTTTTCGTACTATTAATTAATAAAATTAATTATTTAAAAATACTGAGCTGTCGTCAATTGATGTTTCTTGATATGTTAGCCATTATTTTGGAATATCAAATAAGAATAATATTGGTTTATGCATTTAGTAATTTTACAAAAACTTATGATTCATATTTTATATTTGGTTCAAGTTATGACAAATTATACAAGCACATATTGGTTGATATTAATATAGCTACTCGTACACTAAAAAAAACCTTGACCGTTTCAGCGCATGCTTGATTTAATATTAGATTCATTTACTTGTTTCTATTCTTCTATGAAACAACAAAGAAATTAGTCGATTCTTCGCGACATTGTGATAGGGCTTAATTTATTACAGCTATTCTAATGTCGATCAACACGTGGCTAGGATATTTTTAGGTTAGCTCAAAATATACAAAAAAATTAAATGTTAATATTTTTCGATGTTATTCTTATGGTATTCCAAATTGAAAGAGTGCTGTCGTGCAGTTATTTTTAATTTCCACAATCAGACATAAAACGTTATAGGTTGCGTAGATGGAGCCACAAGCACTAACCGCAGAAAAGTGTTTTTTTAAAGGTATATATCACTAATAAAAAAAAATATATGTAAAGTGTCATACACATATAACTTAAAACATGATAACCGCAGTCTTTAATGAGTTTGTTATAAATCGGCTCCTGAATCTTATTTCAGTAATGTTTCCCTTATAACATAAAAGTTAAGTACCTACATTCAAGCACTCCGTACAAACTTAAGTGTCTTAGTTAATTTTAAAAAGCCTTATTGCATTGACTTACGTTTTAATTTCGTTACTGTTCAGCGATGGAGTGTTTTTTGCCGTTTCCCCCCTTATCAAGTGAGGGGACTTTTTGTTATTCTAACTTAACCTGTGTACATTTTATCCTACCAGTAGGCTTAGCCAAAGTAACATTAAGAAAACGATAGCGAAGTTCGAAAATAATAAAATGTATGGGATTGACATAAGCCGCGCTAAATCACGTGGTCAATCTTATGTCAATCCCATACATTTTATTCTTTTCGAACTTCGCTATCGTTTTCTTAATGTTACTTTGGCTACCGCCACTGGACATTTCAAAGCACTCGGTGAACAGGCATTATCTAGACAAGTATGCTACATCCTAAGCCGCATCGTCACTCACCATCAGGCGCGACCTCGGTGACGCGATGTCCCGCTGTACGCCAACGTATAAATGTATTTTAATAAAGTAGGTACAAAAAAGAACTTCTATAGAAGTGCTGGCGTGGTGGGCGGCACGAAAATCTCGAACTTCTATAGAAGTTGTTGGCGGTAAAAAGGTTAAAAAAAAATGTACTGGGTTATTGCATTTCTACCTGTTTTGTTCTCTAATAATGCGCTAACATTAGTTGCGTCAACTTTTTGGTTCAATCTTTGCTCTAGGTCGTGCCTCAACCTGTCACTGATAGGTCAGCCAAACAATAGCTGAGGCACGTTCTTGTTACTGGTACCACAGGCGGACAGCGGGCTGTCCTTGCACTTAAACCTGTGCCCTGTTAGTGCCTGCGTGAGATGGTAATTACGATGTAGTTACGATGGAGTGATTTGATTTTACTAGGAAAAAAATACCCATATAAAAATGACTGAAATAGGTTCAGTAGCCGATCCTTAACAACATTCTTTCAAGATATACATCTTTATTATGTTTATTTTGTGCTTAGACAATTGTGCTTGTGGCGCCTCTAGCGGCTAATTATTGCAAGACTATCTCCTACTTTAACTGCTTACTGGGCCGGTTTCACTGCTTACTGATAACCAGTAAATGGTTGAGTCCGGCCTTGTATAATTTTATTTTACATATCGTTAACTCCATTGCAGCATTTCTGGTATTTCTTTTTTTCACTCTCCATATTATACACCGTGAATTTTAAGTATCACCTGCACAACATTTGTTTTATTATTTAATTTTATGCATTTACAATGCTATAAGTAGTTACAAGATAAAATTTTACTAGAAAAAATCAACTAGTCTCAGGCAGCTCGAGTGGGAATTGAACCCACGACCTTTGAATAACCGGTCCAATGCTCTGACCGCTGAGCTCTAGACCCCGAGCTTCCCCGAGCACTCGAGAGTTTCCTGAAACTTGTTGATTTTTTCTAGTAAATGTTATCTTGTAACTTAAACAACAATTTAAAACTCACGGTGTATATAACTCTTTACTTATTTCATACTTATTTCACATTTTCATGCATTTGTTTAACTCATTGCGCTTCTGATGTAGGTAGCACCATTTTGTAAAAAGTCACTTTTTTTAGATAAATAAATACTAGAAGCGACGCTATATTTCAAATCTTAATTGAGACAGAATTGAAATGAAATAACTTTTACGGACACTCGCGTTTATTTTACACATTACTTATTTAATATTTATCCTGACGTTTCGAACCCTTTGCAGGTTCCGTGGTCGTCAGGATAAATATTAAGTAAGTAATGTGTAAATTAAACGCGAGTGGATCCGTAAAAGTTATTTCATTTCAATGTGTAGTGTTCGCGTAAACTTCAGAAAACAATATGAGACAGAATTGTAAAATTTAAGGTTGAATTCAGAGTACGGTCCACACGGTCTGTCCGTATACGTAGAACGAGCATAAAATAGTGTTTAATAAAATGGGACGTGAGTTTGTAAAGGTGCAATATGCATAGCCTTTTTTAAGGCTTGGTACAGTTTGCGCATACCCAATGTCAAAGTTAAGGAATGATACATTTATACAAAAGTTTGGGTTTGACATAAGTACTGTTGAATATTTTTTTATTACATGATAATAGATAATAATGACTGATGAAAGTTGTGAAATGATAAATGATATTCCCTCAATCAGCTTGAGTTTTAGTAAAGATCTGAATACTTCACTTCATGGGAGTATTAAAAAGTGAATGACGTTACATTGTTGCATATAATTTGCTCACTATAGCGTGTTAACTATACAATGTTATTTTTAGTTTATACGAAACCTGAAAACTGTTTGTTCATAATCAGTAATAGAATCGATTTTAATATTTTTATACCATGTTACATTTTGACCAAATAATATTTACAAAATCTCAAATAAAGTATACCCTACTAAAAAACACAACGGGACAGCACCAAAAGCTTGCAACTTCGTGAGTATTCAAGATATTTTTTTTGTACATCAGTACAACAGTAGTTTTTAATCATGAAAATATGAAAATATTTGACCCGTGTTTCGATTTTCGTATTTTAAACTAAAAATAAGATTGTATACGTGTTTTTAACGGACTTCAAAAAAGGAGGATGTTATCAATTTGGTTGTATACAACGAGTAACAGAAAGTTGTGGTAAAAATGTAAAGATCCAAAGTGTATCCGATCTAGATCTTGTATGCAGAGTTACTAAGACATAGTTATTAACTTTAATTTGTTATGCATTTATTTTATTAAATATTTCTATTGTGACGTCACATCAAGGTAAACAAGTCACAGCACTAGTGGTTCAGTAACATCTGTCTACTGACATTTATTATTACTTATATTCATATTTGTATGTATGTTAGTCTGTAAGGTATTTATAATATGGGCCTCTATGTAACTTACCATCTGTACATAATTTGTTGCCTGAATTAAATGATTCTATTCTATTCTATTACTGCTGCTTGCTTATGCGCGCCTGACGCGCATGACTTCACTAATAACAATACAGGGTCTAACAAAATCAATCAGCGGACGTTCAAGGGCGTCATCTATACATCATTCTGAATACAATGACAAAAAATGGGCTCCAGTTTTATAGTGATTTTTCAAAGTTATGTTTTGTAACAAACTAAATTTTTGGGTGAATTTGATAATGTTTTGTTGATTATCTCGGTAACGAGCCTCTAGTTTTGGACCAAATATGCCAAATATACGTTTAATCGGAGCATGTTATTAATATTGTTAGACCCTATATTTAATTTACAATTGCTTGAGAAATTAAAGTTAATAATTATGTCTTAGTAACAACACATAGAATATCTAGATCGGATACACTTTGGATCTTTTCATTTTGACCACACCTTTATGTTACACGATGTATTTTTTATACGAAGTAAGCTAACACGTGTCTCCCCACTACAGCAACCGCAGTACAGACCGGGCGGGGGCGCGCCCCGACCCGCTTCACAGACGCAACCCTTCGATGACGTGAATAACTACAACGACTTCCTATAATATACTTTACTTAAATACATCTATAAGTGTACTGTGCTCGTCGACTTTTGTTAAGAAAAATTATTTTTAAATTTTCTCTGCTTTACCACAAAACGATGGCTAAAGCAAGACAATGCTCAAAACAGATGATGTCACTTCTAGCTAATATTATTAGACAGAGACACAATATTTTAAACACGTATTTAGCTATTGTTTAACAACACTGTTTTGTAGTACAAGGGGCTATGTTTAGCGAGAATACAGAGTTCTTGTTACTTAATAAACTTTATCAGGAATACAGAGTATATGTTACTTATTAGACAATATATGTATCCATTGCTTGTATTGGTATACATGCAAGGATTGGATGGAGTTGGATTCGAGGATTGACCTCTTTGCTAAAGTTGGACCTATCTAGACGGGCCGTTTGTCATTTAAGCACAAGGACTACAGCACAGAGACGGTTAAAATAATTGTATGGGATCAAAGTTCGCTACTTAGTTACATGTTAATTACATAGATTTGTCAATAGATGGTGCTACTTCGAACCCATACAAATTGTATTGTATCTTTAACTCGTTCGACTAGTGATGAAACTCACACCACTATGGTAAATTCCACCTCAAATGTCGAATACAGTGTTGTATGTTGATTGTTGTGTTATATTCATGTTTCGATTTATTTCTGTTTTTTTATATCACCGGGCCGAGCTGCGGCGTGTCATGGAATTCTAGGGTATTTAATTACCAGTGACCGGAATGAAGGAGGTTAATTTGCCTAGTTGCCGACAATATATGAATAACGGCCGTACTCAGAGACGTCATCACCTTTATCACCAGCTCATTTTACGTCCCCACTGCTGGGGCACGAGCCTTCCCTATGGATGGATAGCGAGAGCGGACCATAAACCACCACGCGGGCCCAGTGCGGTGCGGTGTGTTAACGACTGCTAATGCAGCCGGGACCAACGGCTTTACGAGCCTTCCGAAGCATGGAGGAGCTCGAAATTACACATTCTCCGATAGCCGGCCTTTGCGAAAGTTATTTAACTCACTCGCAGACCGGGCGCATTATCCACTGCGCCATCGAGCTCCTCAGAGACGTCAATTAACATGAATGATTACTTAGCACCTAAAATTGTCTATTGTAAAATAGTCTCTAACATTGACGTTCTAAGCACATTTTCGACTGAACAATTGTAGGTGCTAAGTAATCAATCATTAATGATAATTGACGTCTTTGAGTGCGGCAGTAAGAGTGATTAAAACCACCAAATGTTTTTTTATCGAATCCCGAATCCCGGAAATAGTTTTATTTCTCAATAGTCTGTACTAGCATAAAATTACTTGTATTGCTGTATTTTATAGCAATACCAACGTTCGCATATAAAAAAATATGATATTGACTATCAGCATAAAATAGTCTCAGTTGGTTCAAAATCAGAACTTTATGCTGTTAGATTTACATTTTTATTTCAAAATCATATTATTTATGTGCGGACGTTGGAATTTCGGAATTAATATAAAATACAACAATACTAGCAATATGTGTACTAAGACATATGTATACAAAGAAGTAAAACTATTTCTGGGATACGGGATTCTATTAAAAAAAAATTGGTAGTTTGAACAATTCTTTGTCTTGCTTGCCGGCAAATTCAGGTAAATTAGACCCCTCCGTTCGGTTCCGATCACTGTTTGTTAAATACACCAGATATTTATTACCTGATTCGAGATCGAACGATACTTTCGTAGGTGGTGCGGTATGCAGTATACTATCGATTTGAATCGATAAGAATATCGATTAGATCTATAATATGAATTATTTTTATTACACAATATGCGATAGTAGAATTTATGCGTTATTGTCAAACGTTAAATAACGTACTTTTTGCCACAATTTAAGTTACATCAATTCAGTGATCGGATAATCGGATGCATATTTACCTAAAGTTAATTTTTGGCTAGGAAAATATGGAAGTGGCTTCTTAAAACATGTTTTTTAACCTTTTTACCGCCAACAACTTCTATAGAAGTTCGAGATTTTCGTGCCGTCCACGCCAGCACTTCTATAGAAGTTCTTCTTTGTACCTACTTTATTAAAATACATTTATACGTTGGCGTACAGCGGGACATCGCGTGCAGGATAGTTGGGCGGTGAAAAGGTTAAAATATAAATTTCCGGGATTCCAGAAAATTCGGGAATGCAAAACTATTCTGTAACTAACTTTCAATTTAATTGTTAAATACGATACTGTCAGTTGAGCGCGGGAGTTTGTTGGTGATGCTGTTTTACGTTAATAGTCAAGAATTTGTTTTTCTTCGTAATTTCTTAATTATTATTCGTTTGAGACACAGACTTGGTCTGTGGTTTGAGATAGGTTTGAAACTTGAAGAAGTAGTTAAAGAAATGAAAAATTATAAGGAAGTTATTATTTCTAGAGATTTTTATGCATCCGATTATCCGATCACTATACACCATTACCTACTGTAATGTAATATCTGGTTTATTCTGTATTTTGTAAATTTATTATTTAATTTTAAGTCATCATAAATATTGTTGGACATTGTCTACCGAATGTCGGACAGAGCTTTCTCAACTTGAAGCTCAAACCTCAATTGAAATAACATTATATGTCTCTTTGTACCTGATACGTGATATTTTTGGGAAATATATATATTGCGCCTGTATATATGATTGTGATCATTATTTCGTACTTGAATAAAATTCATATTTCATTCAAAGTATTAAGTAATTATTTTGACACTTCCCGAAATATCAGATAAAGAACATGTTTTGTGAATAGTACTGACTATTATGTAGATAAAATAGTTATATTTTAATGTTAAGATAGTAAATTTTGTAATTAAGATTATTATTACATTTTGAATAAAATATATTGACATGATGAGTTATTATTTTATTTTTTGTTTAAGCATTAACTTAAGGTTAAAGTAAAGTTACTTAAATAGGTAAACAAAGAGGACCAATAAAAATAAATAGTAATAATTGGAAAATATTTCCTTATATTAAATAAGTATCAGTTTTTAATTAAGTATATAAACAATACATACATACTGACTGGCAGTCTATCATAATAATATACAGGGAAAATTAGCATTATATAAAACTAGAATTGTAACGATCATTTATTAGTACACTTGTGTAAGGGCCGATTTTTTAATGCTCAGATTTAACTTATTTTGAATTCTCATGTTTTAGATGCTATGCATACCTTGTATTGCTTTAATAAATAAGTAATAAACCATACACACAAGCATTAAAAATCGGCCCTAAAAATGTGTTACATTCCAAAATATAAAAAAGAACCTAAATATATCATCAATAAATTAGTTTACTATACTAAAACTTGAGCATTTTGCTTTCAGGAATTCCATTTTAGCGTTTTAACTAATTTTAACAATAAATATGTACATACTAAATTAACTAATTTCGAATCTCTTGAGAATTTTATTCATACATATTCGTTACAATTCTAGAAACCTCTGGTAAGTCCAAACAATAAGTAAGTATACAGTTTTGGAGTAAGTAACACTACTAGAACTAACATAGACATTTAAATTCCTGAATTCCATTAAAATTATAATCCTAAAACGGGTTGTAACACAACGCTCCGACTGTGAGGCAGAATCTTCATCTATCGTAACATTTTTTTGTGAGTGGGTAGTTGTAAATTTAATGTGACGATGGATAATGATTCTGTCAGCCACCGCAGCAGTAGTCAGCTCGTGACTACAGACGGTGCATCTCGGACGAAATGGGTATTTCAAAAAGGTTAGCCTAAAATACATTTACAAAAGAGTGTGCCACCCTTTGACAGTGTGATATAATTTTATTTGTTTTCATTTCTATTGCAAGTAGTATATAAGGTTCAAATTATGGTGGCATATATATTGCCACCACCAGTAACAAGCCCGTAAGCATAATGCTTACAATTGTACGTTTTCGGTTTAGCTGTGCCCGGCCACGACCTTGACCGGCAAAAACAAATACACAAAAATGTATGTCAAAATATATGTATGTAAGTCCATGACGTGTCGCTTTCAGTGGCAATTGGATCATTCATTCGGTCTTTAACTTAAAATTATTTATGCCTTGGAGGCGTGTGGAAGGCTCCACCGGCGCGTTCCTAAAAACTGGAGCTAACAAAAGTGGACCGTGAATGTAGTTTACCGAATCATTAATAATAATAACACAAGTAGGTTTTTTGTGCCGAGCCAATCGCTGCGGCGCGCGCCTCTCGCCACAAAATGCTAAGCCAAAACCGTGGCCAGGCTATAATGCGTTCCTACTAAGACTGAAATAACTGAAAAACGTATTAAATATTGTTAATGGGACACCTTTTGACGTGTGATGTTACCTTTTACAATTTATTTTTTCAAAACAATACAAAATGCTGTAACTACAATTACAATTAAAGAACAAAACACCGTCCACTGTAAACTGTTAAAAATATCTAAGTAAATTATGTAAAATAAGTCTTAAGAACGTAAGTTTCTAGTCCATGCTTGATTAAATTAAAATGTTTGACAATGTTCGTCAAAAACGTACTCAGTTTTTTTAGAAAACAAGTTTATTTACATAAACGCTCGGATTTTTTGAACACAATGATTCTTACGGTACGGTAATAGACCACGATGAATAGAGAAATCGCAAACCGCCAGTGGTCGTGGCCGAGCGACCGATCCGGTCCGAACCCCTCGGAGAATCTAGTAGGGCACGGGGACACGCACTAGTGCGTGATGCCGTTCCCTCTAGAAAATCTCCGAAGATGATTCGTTTCACACGGCTTGAGGAACCCTTTAAGTTTCTCGCCGCCGCCCGCAAAAAAAGCCCGGTGAAGCTGAAAATGTCGTCTGAGGCATTCAGCAAAATTAATCTCCAAAAAAAAAGCCGAGCGAGCGGTAAGAGAAAACAGTCAGTAAAGCTACTATGGAATAGCACTAAAACGATCAGCGACTTCTTTGCTGACCATACATCTAAGCTATCGTGCGAAAACCAAGAATTTCTCCAATAAGCTTATATACTTAGTATAATCAATCACATTAAACATCTTTATACTCGATACTCGATTTGTACACTAAAGATTTTAGGAATGCTAACGATGTTTCTACGTTCAAAGATTTTTGTGTATCTTCTTTGCACAGTTATTGACATTTTTATTAGTAGCGCCTGCACTACCATAATTAGTATTATAAAATATCTCAACGGGACCAGTGTTCGATGCTAGATACCAGTCTTCAGTTTTCATTGCCAAAAAATAATATAGAATTACATTGAAATGTTACTGGATGACACCTAGGAAGCAGTATGCTTAGCCAAAGTAACATTAAGAAAACGATAGCGAAGTTCGAAAATAATAAAATGTATGGGATTGACATAAGCCGCGCTAAATCACGTGATCAATCTTATGTCAATCCCATACATTTTATTATTTTCGAACTTCGCTATCGTTTTCTTAATGTTACTTTGGCTACCTACCCAGGGGCCCGACCGCCTAACCGATCGCTTTGAATTCGTGTGTGGTTTATGACGTCATCTTGTCGTTTCGTGCCGCCTATGAAAGCAATATCGAAAGCTATAGCCTTTAGCTTTTGATATTGCTTTCATAGGCGGTGCGAGGTGGCAAGATGACGTCATAAACTATACGCGTAGTCAAAGCGATCGGTTAGGCGGTCGGGGGGCAGGTCTCTATTCGATTGATGCTAAAGTCAAAGATAAGCTGCTGACCCCGATTTTTAACGATTACAAGTGTCAATCACTGGTTCCATTGAGCACCCTAGCATCCCGACTCGCGCAAACAAGCCGTAGCGAGAATTATTCGACTTCAATGCCTACTCTACATAATTGCTAATATTTTTACATGGTAATATTTAATATTATTTTATCAACAAACAAACTTTTATTGGAAAGTGGTAATTTACTCAAAATATTGGGGCATACGTTTTATTGGAAGATATTGCAATTAATTAAGCAATTATTATTATTAAATATATTATAATTCTATGAGTTCGCGCACAGTTTCTGGAATGAATACACATATTATCTTATTTCTGGTGACTTGAAATTTTCTAGTTGCATTATACATAAACAATTATATGACACGGGACTTTAACAGATACGGGATTTTATAAAATAACTAAATTGCAAAACATTACCCTTTTAAAATGTCCACATCAAGTAACATGTTACAATATTATGACGCTGTAAGAAGAAAAAAAATCCTTGCTATGTTTTTTGCCGGTTCTTCTCAGTACTATGTCTTCCCGCCCAGAGTAAACTTACGAACCGACGGCATAGTGACATTTATAAGAGCTAATTTGTAGCCTAAACTGAATAAATGATGTTGAATTTTGAATTTCGAATTGAATTTTCATAACTATGCTATATAACAAAGTTATAAAACAATAAGTATAAGGTTGTTTTATTAACACTTATCGTCCACACTAAAAAACATGCTACATAACTATGCAATATAACATGTTTTGTCATATAGTCTGGACGCATCTTTTCAAACAAAACTGAGTAGTTAAACAATGGTTTGTGTCTCTTCATATTGAGTGATATAAACAAAACACGGAATAACTATTCGGACCTTATTCTTTGTTTATTTGTAAAATAATAATAAAAGCTTGATGAAAAAAACAAGATTTCAAGTTTTTAAATATTTTTTAAATTATGTTGGGTCCTTTTTATATATTTTTTTCTTTTTGGAAACATCATCTCAGAATGCAGATTTATCAGAAAAGCATCACTTCAAAACTGTAATAAAATAAGGGCCCACAAACGAATATCTCCTTTATGATTAAATCTAAACTCTTATTTCTGTAACCTAAATAGTGGTTTATAAACACTCAACTGATGGAACATAAATCGCCATTCCCATACAATTTCTATGAAAGAATATTTTTTTGACAGATGCTTAGAGGTATCTATTAACTAACCAATTACTTAGTAATAAGTCTTCGATCAATAATCTACAAGATTCCTGATGAGTGCTTCAAAAACGATAGACAACTTTGGGGCCACGGAGCACCATGGCGTTTGTGGCGATGACAGTACCTAAATATTAATTACAAATATTTTGCAACCTTTATATAAGAGGCCTATCACAAAATGCGCGCGCTCGCGCTGTCTCAGTACTACGAGCGGCCGACGCATCGCAAAAGTAGCATTTTGTGCAGTTGTAATTACATTTATTTAAAGTTTAATATTTTTTTATCGTTCAAAAAAAGTGTATAATTTGAAATCTTATAAACTAACGTTAATTCTGATAAACATTTTACTTAATAATATTAATGGAGTAAGGAGATATTTACAGCTAATTCTGATTTTATGGCTTTGAATGGGTTTTTTTTGTAGAAATTCCCTTCATATTTCGAAATTCCGAGGCCGCTACGAACTTAACCACTATTTAAGAGATATTATTATATATTTTTCATTTCGTTTGCTTAGTACAGTAGTTCAATCCATGAGCTTGAAAATTGCCGTCAGCGCATTTAATTGAAAACTAGCTTCGGAATTTTGGCTTTATATAAATAGATAAGGGAAAATTGCAGAAAGCGTGACCGCTACGAATTATACTAATAACTATTCTCCACCATACAATAAGTCAAAAGTGTCTAAGGGTTTCAGTTTCTCTGATCAAGAACGGCAAAGTTGAGCATTTTATGCAAAAATCACGGTCAAAATGTAATAGGCCCCTTAAGATTTTAGGTTCACAGTAAGCTGAAGTTGTTGATGCTAAATAATGTTTTTTCAGATTTTGTTATTCGAAATTTAAATGTATAGGTATGAGCAAACATGGCCACTTTCGAGATGCATTTTTGTAACGAATCCTTTATTATCTAGATTCTATAGTACATTGTTGATCGAAGTAATACGTACATGGAATAACGTTTAAATCCTGTACCAGTCAGTACTTTCCGTAGGATAATACGCTGCTTTAAGCAAAACAAAACATACAATATTATGGCATATTTTTTGTAACTAGCAAATTGTATTTCGCAGCCATATCAGAATCCGCCAATCTATGTAATGGCGACACTTATCTTGTATAACTTTAGATTATTTCATAATCTAACTGCGACTTTGTCTATTCTTGGCACAGCACATTTTTAACTGTGCAATTGTTATTTGTACGAATGGCCTAGTCATTTCATTGAATGATGGCTCCACAATGGTGCTGCGTACGTAACGATTTGACACAAATGCATTTCGGCTCTCGTTATTTCATAACAATATAATAAATTGTCATTACTATAAATATATTCATAATTATTTTTGATATGTCAGATATATACATAAAAGCTTATACTCTTCTTTTCCTTTAAATGTGCACACAGACGACACTTTGCAATAAATCAAGCATAACCATTAATAAACTATCTTATCTTATCTTATTTTAGTAGGGCCTGTCGAGGTTTCTCTCTCCCAGAGCACTTTGACCCATCAGGATCTTAAATGTGCAAAACCCCATCCTTTCACTCTTCTTTCTCTTTATACATAGATGCCATATTAGTTTGGCAAAGTCTTTGAAAGCGAAGAGCCTGAAGTCTTCTGGGATCGGATAGGCCGACCCCAGGACTCCCATTTTTTTCCTAATTTCGCACAGTAGATGATACACTGAGTCCGCTTCATATCCACATGCCCTACACAAGCTGTTTGATAAAGGATGCATTCGGTGAAGCATTTGTTTAGTGGCATAGCGCCCCGTCAAGGCACCGATGGTTAATCGTGCCTGCCTTCTTTATAAACTATACTTATAAGCAGCTAGTTTAAGCCCGCGTAGAATTCAGTCTTGCACAATAGTCTTTATAGTAATTTACCCACTGGAAAATTGAATTTAATCGAAATAGAATGCAGCATATGGCACAGTCGGGTTCTTTAGCAAAATCTGTGCAAACAATATTGCTTAAACGTTGTTTCGTATCTACATGGAGGAAGTACACATGCTTGCACATCGGACTACCACAAACTGTTAAATTTCCTCAATAGACATTGAACTTTATGTCTCAGAAATATGGTTGAAAATGTATTGAAAAAATTTGACAGTTCTGGATAGATCGATGTGCAGGCGTCGGTACAAACAGACAAAAACTCTTTATAATCACATTAATATTATAAATGCGAAAGTGTGTGAAGAAGCAACAAATATACGAACATACATACACATGTATGTTCGTATATTTGTTGCTTCTTCACGCTGCAACGGATGGATGGATTTGGATGAAATTCGGCATACAGGTAGTTTATAACCTGGATTAAAACATAGGATACTTTTATACAGATATTCCCATGGGAACGGGAACCACGCGGGTGAAACCGCGAGCGGCCGCTAGTTATAATATAAGTATGTTACGTTACAATTATTTGTGATTTTTTAATGAAAATAAAAGTCTTGTTAAGAGCGTTTACGCCGCACACTAGCGCCACTAATTAAAAAAAAAACATATCTAGTAATTAGAGATAGAAAATCAAATTATGCTCAACAAACTATTTGAATGAAGTAATTTAGCATTTTTACGTCAACTAATGAACACCTCACATGTTATGGTTTAGTTAAATAAGACGTTACGGCCACTTTTAACTATAACACCATATTTAACTCTATCTCTAATTACTAGATATGTTTTTTTTTCATTGGCGGTCGAGTTAGGTATGTGTTAGTTTTAGGTTTACGTCAGTAGTCTGGAGCTTTGGGGATAGAACTAAGATTTCTTGCTTTCAAACCGAGCATTTATCCGTTTGAATACCGACATCTTTCAAATTGTCACATTGTTTCGCTGTGTCCTTTAAATAGATAATATACCTACACTACAAAAGCTAAATTAAATTATGATTATTTACATATAATTTTACGCAAATGTTGTTGCGAACAAATTACAATTTGAAAAAAAAGACAGTGTTTTTCAACACTTTATCTATTTTAAATTAAATTAAATAATGTTTATTTTATTTGAACCAAACAATTTTGTACTACACACATCTATGACTTTACAATTAGCAATCTAAATTCGCAGCCATATCAGACTCCGCCAATTCATGTAATAACGGCACAATAAAGGTCATTTAACCGCGACTTTAGGTTGGAATACCTTAGGCCTATTACATCTCAACTGTGATTTTTGCGTAAAATGCCCATTTTCGCATTTTGTAGTAATTTTCCAGTTGTATTTATCGTTTTTATCGAAATAGGATAATAAATTCATGCTTAGTATTTCAAATTTCCACTCTGCGAGAAAAAGCTGAGTTCGGACAGCCGGCGCATCGCATTTTGTAGTAATTTTGCAGTTGTATTTATCGTTTTTATCGAAATAGTATAATAAATTAAATATAAAATATTTATTCCTCATGAAGTAACAATTATTCTGGTATAAATTTTGCTCAATAGTATTATCTTAGATAGCAGAAATTCACAGCGATCTTAAAGCGATTTTCGAAGTTTTTTTTTCTATCTAAAATCAATGCTATCTAAAAATTCCGAGGCCGCTACGAACTATTCGACTACATAAGAGATAACATTCTATTTTTTTTATTTCATTTGTTTAGAACAGTAGTTCAATCTAGGATCTCAAAAAAGTGCCCTCGCGCATTTTATGAAAATCTTTCTCTGCTATTCAAAGTCAAAGTCAAAGTCAAAGTCAAAATTTACCGCCGCTACGAACTATGCCAATAGCTATTCTACACTATTCAATAAGTCAAAATTGTTAATGTATTTTCGTTTCTGAGATCGAGAACGTCAAAAATGGCCATTTTACGCAAAAATCATAGTCAAAATGTAATATGGGCCTTAAGTCTGTCGTTACTCCGTGAGCACCTAAAGGAACAGTACTAAAAAATAATTTATATTAAGTATACTTATTACAGTTCATAAACATTTTAAAGCGTTTTAAGTATTATTTGTGTTGCTTTCTATAAAAGTTTTGTACTGGTTAGTATTTTCAAAATGTCTTTTATATATTTTAAATGATTTAAATGCAAACCAATCTCAGTAACGTTACGTTCGATACATAATAAATAAATTATATATTATTATTATAATGTCTAATAGATAATAAACAAATTAATTTTATTGGAATATATTAAAAACTAAAATATTTCATCATGCTGTCCTACCTATGCTTAATTGTTAAAAAATATTTTGATATCTGATTTAAAGTAATTGTTAACATGCATTTCGACATTAATATTTATTAATACAATAATTATACCATGTTGGCAATAACGTATTATTCAAGCGAAACACAAAATGGCGGACGGCGTGTTCCAAATCCGGAATACCGACCACATGTACTTCGATATACCGCGTATAGAGTCTTTAATCGGAATAAAACCGTCTCAGAACTGGCGTTATGACACTTTAGCTTTGTCACTGTCACACTTATTACTTATACTATCTGCGTCTCTGTCTTTCGCGGTACCGTTGTGGCAGTTTCCGTTGGCTTCGTGTATTTTGACGGTAAGCTTTTTCTTCTTAGGCATTTCGATGAATCGCTCCATGAGCGCAAGAAGAATGCTCCCTGGCACCCTCTGGTGTTCTTCAATGAGGTTTTCTATCGCAGTGGCGACCTAGATAAGAAATAATATATATAAATTAAACAATACATTTTTATCCTCAGCTTATGATTTTAAATAATAAATAAGGTTATAAGTTTTATACATTTATAAAGATCATGTTTTTAGTTTTTCAATATTTTTTTATTTCTTTGCTACCAATAGTTAATTGCTCTATTCTATTACTTGATTTTCAAAAGCGTCAATAAACCATACTAATAAATACATTTATTTTCCTACAGCAACATCGTTAAGATAATCAGCAGCCAAAACGACAACCATCTGATAATTTCAACCAGAACTTAATGAGTCTTCCGAAGCACAAAGCGCGGAGCTTGAGTTATTTAAATTTGGTCTTCCATCCTGTGTCTTGGCTTCGCAAAAGGTTGCCTAAAATGCAACCGTCAAACGATTTTTTGGAAACGGTCATTACGTTTAATGACTTATACGCCTGTTATAGTCAATTTTATGGCGCCTTTGAAATGAGCTGCGAGCTTCTTCGTCTTTCTTCTTGCTTGTTTGCTGCTACTTTGCATATTCTTAATTATTTAACACTCGCAGTTGTTACAGCGACGGAAACGAGCACCAGAAGTTTGCATCGTAATAAATAATGTGTTTTTTATTTTTTTATTGTACCGTTAGAGGGAGGGATTTAGAATATACAGCCTATAATTTTTTAATCTTCTATTTTTGATACCCACGTACGGTTGCTATTTTTGTTTTTATATTTTTATTTTGTACTTGCATTTTTGTGTGTTACGGTTGTGTTGCTATCGCAGCATCACTTAAACCGATTCCGACGGAAGATCAGCGCTAACCTCATGGCTAGCATCTTGCTGAGTCGGAACCGTTTTGGGACTCCTATGTTTTTTTATTTCTTTTTTATCTTTAAGTTTGAATTGTCCTGTCTCAAATAAATTTATTTTCATTTTCAATAATCTCACCTTCTTCTGCAACTGCTCCGGTGACAGCGCAGGGTCATGCACGATAGGCTTGCCGACGTGCGTGACGAGCTTGACGGGGAACCCGCCGTACACGGGCGCCAGCGGCACGCGCGTGGCCACGTACAGGCGCAGGCACAGCCCGCGCAGCCAGCCCACCGTGCGGAACGCCTCGCGCACGTTCTGCGTGAACATCGGCACTATCGGCTGCAAATTGTAATGATACTTACGTCAATAAATCTATATACACACTACCAACGGTTTATCGTAGATTAACAACGAAAATTCACGATATCGTATACTAGTATTAATACGTGAAGCAAAAACTTTGTACCCCTTTTTTACGAAAATTGCGTGGACGGAGGAGTATGAAATTTCGCACACTTATAATATAAATAGAGAAGGTTGTCTAAATGTTAATATTTTTTAAAATTATGCATAAAAATACATTAAATCAATAAAACAAACATTACACACACTACCATGTATTTGACACACACGTATATATATATACTCTTTTCAAAAATTTCAAAAATGGAAGAGCGGCAATGCCAATTTAAACTCACATACTATCCTTTTAAATTTTTCATTGCTTATGATACATTCCGTGCAGCCTTAATAAAATTAAGGTCGAATTTCGACCACTGGGCGACCACTAGTAATAACAATATAACGTTTGAGATTTCATACGTTTAATAAAAGGACTTATGACTCGATTTATGCGCTATATAACCTCTAAACCGGTTCCTCCTGAACACCAGCGCCATGGCTCCGGCTGTGACATTAGGCTGAAGAGAAGCCGTTTTGGCATTTATTTTATTGATATTTTTTACTATTTTTCTTAATGTATTTCTTGAAATGTCAAATAAATAAACGTTTTTTTTCTTTCTTTCTTTCTATTTGGCTATGATTTAACGATTTGACTGGTTTTTTTTGTTAAAATTAATAAGCGGTCGAATGATAATAGTACATTAAAAATGATATACATTTGGTAAAATAATTTATGAATCGATCCTTCAAGGATTTGTGATTGAAATCAGAAGTACGAAGACTGCGGGCAAGGCAACGGGTATTTGTGTAAACAATCAAAACTGGTACTCACCACTTTAGCCTCCTGCGCCACCTTAGCAAACCCGATCCTAGACTTCCAGTACAACCGGTAGTAGTGGTCCCCGAACTGGGCCTCGTACACCCCGCCCGGGGAGATGGCGAGGGCGTTTCCCTCTCGCAGCACCCCCGCACACGTTTGCACCGTGCCCGGGATCACGCAAAGGCCTTCTAGGAGGCTCGCCCACCCTGGTTAGATAAGAGGTACTATTTAAGTAGAGAGCAAGAGCGTCTGTTTACTTATAATGTAACAAAATATGACATGGGGTCCTTCAAAAGAGGCGTGAGACGGCACCTTGTGGGCCAGCAGGGTGAGGGTGACTGATGTTGCGTTGTTTTCACGCTGCACCAGTTGTCTTCGCGTCTGGACTCCACTTCCACTTAATATCAGCTGGAGTGTAGTCAGCCATGCAAGATATTATACTATAAAAAAACCGCAAAATTTTCACCGCCTCTGAGTCTGCACTGTGAAACCGCAAAATTTTCACCGCCTCTGAGTCTGCACTGTGATGGTTAAGACCACCCCGGTCTTAAAGTCAAAGAGGTCTCATGACCTTTCATACTAAGCTGCATGTTGTACTTACGGGACTTTTCTAGACGTCCTAGACACGTCCTAGAACACTCCAATGATCCCATCATATTATTTCTTTTGGGGCAAAAGTAGCAATATAGATCTTAATAGTATGCAATATGCACTTAGATGAGCCCTATTATTATTAAATAATTCCAGTATCCTATACATAAATACCGGTAAAATAACAAGTACCTACCGATTTCGAAAAACACCGGAATTTTAAACCCTTACAGGCTTAAAGGTCACCGCTCGGTATAAAAGAAGATACTTTTATATCTTACCGGGTATCTTGAACATGAACCGGTCTGCCACCGTGTGTATATGCCGTCGCTTGAAGAGCAGCATGCGCGCTATGAAGTAGTACATGTCGATAGGCAGCGCGCCGTGGTAGTAGATGGCCAGGAACGGGCCGTCGGGGATGTTTTCCAGGCCTTTGATGTCGTAACCTGAAACAATGGAGTCAGTCTTTGAGAACACTAATTGGACAAGATAATAATTCTCGAGCTCTTTTGCAAAGGCCGGTCATCGGATACCATACCACAATTGTATCATCTCCGGCTCGTCCGTGTTTCGGGAGGCACGTAAAGCCCGTTGTTGGTCGTGGCTGCATCAGCAGTCGTTACCAATCACCGCACCGCACTGGGCCCGCGTGTTATAAATAAATAAATAAAATAACTTTTATTTGGAACATAAGAATAGGTAACATTAAATATAGTGCTCGTAAGTGTCTGCTTTAGTATTAAACTGCAGCGCAGCCACAAGCGTCAACTTCTGGGTAAAATTTTGAAAATGTGTGTGGGTGTGTGTGTATGTGTGTGTGTGCGTGTGCGTGTGCGTGTGCGTGTGCGTGTGCGTGTGCGTGTGGGTGTGTGTGTGTGTGTGTGGTTTCGTATTATTACTATTGAACTATACCAACAAATCTTAAGAGCGAGCGTCCTAAACATTTAGCTAAAATAACCTCAGTATCATCGTACGGCAGCGTGAGAAGCCACTCAATAATTTACTTTTGCATTGGCGTACAGTTAGGGGAAATATGTTAAGGACTTTGTTGGTTAATGGCCCGTTCTCCCTATCTATTCATTGGGAATGCTCGTGCTCCAACAGTGTCGACATAAAATGAGCTGGAAATGTGGTGCTGTGAATCACAACCATCAATCCGCACTGGGCCCGCGTGGTGGTTTATGGCCCGTTCTACCTGTACTGTTCCCATCCGCTGGGAAGGCCGTGCCGCAGCAGTGGAGACATAAAATAAGCTGGTGATGATAAGTGTAGTGTGTGTTTTTTATAACTGGGACAGTACGAGGAAGTTCGAAACGATTAAAGAAACAGAAAACATTTACTTAAATTTGACCAACTTCTGCTGCTCCAATTTTTTTCTTCCGATACAATGAAATGATCCTAGCGTTCTAGGATCATTTCATAGTATCGGAAGAAAAAAATCAAAAATAAAAAAAAAGATCAGTTTGACACATTTTTAAGTACTACTTACACTTGACCAAAAAGTTCGCCATGCCAAAATTGCTTTCGCAAAAAAAGACTTGATCGTTCCTATGAGAATTACTTTGTATCTCTTATGGTCGAAGCCGATTTTTTTTTGGAGCCAGTTTGCTGTTTGGCTCAAACGGCATTTTCAGTTTCACCGCTCTTTTTTGGAGGCGGCGAGAAACTTAGAGGGTCCTTCAAGCCGTGTGAAACTAATCACTTTCGGAGGTTTTCTAAAGGGGACGGCATCATGCACTAGTCGTGTCCCCATGACCTACTAGATTCTCCGAAGGGTTCGGATCGGATCGGAACGAAGTCGAACTTCCCCAAACTGTCCCAGTTAAAAAAAAAACGACGGGTTGCACTCCGGGAGTGCCAGCAGAAGTGAAAACTTGAATATTAACGTTGTGAATTTTTGATATTTTGGAATGGTTAGGGAATATTTTTGCACCAATTGCTTCAATTATCAGTATAAAAGTACTATCATTTATGTGGTAGAATACAATATTTATTTATTGCGCTATCGTACATAAACACTTTGACAATTTATATTACATTAACCCATTGACCGCCAATGTCGCATTAAGTCGTCATTCAAAATCTTGTCTGTGACGCCAATGACGTCTTTAGACGTCTAAAAGTGGTGTTTGATTACCATTTAAGTTATTGTCATTAGTATGTATATTTAGGTATGTATATTCATGTCACAATTGTGCTAAAAATATATTTATTTTAAAAAGCAGCAAAAATAATCGAAATGGTTTCTTAAATATTAAAATTAAATGACTTAAAAATTAGAGCATTAAAGAAGATTACTGGGCGCCAATGACGTTTTTATGCGTCACGTAGTGTTGTTTGTAACTACGCACTAAATAATAAAATGAACAAATAATGAGGAAGGTACAATGAAAAAGAATACCTAGAAACAGATAACTATAATAAAAAATAAAAATTCTTTATTTCCTCTTCACAATAAGGATAAGTTTTAGTTAAAGTTTTTTATTCTTAACAAGAAGAATAAAAAACTTTAACGGGTACAGTACGTCACCAGCATTCGGTAAGACTTAACGGTGTTTTATTAATTTTATAGTTCATTAAATCCAATATGGACAAAAGTAGAGGTAAGTTTTCAATCGTTATTGTGTGTTATCTATTTTCTTTATAATATAAATAGAAGAGATTCGAATCGATAACATAATTGAGCTTTACTATTTACGACATTTTTTTATGTCCAACGTACGCCATTGACGACTTAAAGCGTCCGCTTATGACGTCATAAGCGCTTGCACCGTTATTGATAGTGTTGTGATTTGAAGGTGAGAATGAAATATTTTTTAATAAATCTACCCTTCAAAATGAAAATACTATTGCAGAAGATTTTTACTTTTTAGAAATTTGTGAACAACCTACCCAAAACTGTCAAATTTCTACAATCAATTTTGAACTTTATTCTTTGTTTATAAGGATCAATATTCATTGGAGAAATTTGACAGATTTGGGTAGGTTGATCTGCCGCCGACTGTACATATATAATGGCACTCTTCCAGTTACCGTGCGAGGTATAGACAACCCGATGCGATTACTCGGAAACGCAGCCAGATTTGCCAAATTAGAAAAAGTTACGATGAATAAGTGTATAGTCATCTGTATCGCAATAGGCGTGAAAAACGATTTTGGTATGAAATTTATAAAGTGCCTCTTTGTATTACATATTTTCGAACCTACCATGAGAAAAAAGATCTGAAATTGCGAGTAATTAACAATAATAACTACTTATTCAGATACATATTTAAATGTTGTAAGTAACGATGTAAATCTGTTTTCTGTAAAAATAAAAGTAAAATAAAAATAGAACTTGCATTAAGATTTATATCGTTAATTAATACTTACCTCTTCTTGTTTATAAAAATCTAATTCGCTAAACCAGAAATACGTATACCTTTATGATATTATTACTTCGATAAATTTGCTAACATCACTACGAACGAAGCGAAATATCTGTTAAAATACATGTTGAGATCGCCAGTGACGCTTTAAAGCGTCAACTAGTTACGCCAAATTCTTGATTCTTAGTTTACACTCAAAAAGCAAATTTAAGATTATTTTTATTGGCAGGTGTAATAACTTTTCTGTTAATGTATTCTTGCTTATTACTTACTTAGTATTTATGGAAACTTTGCCAAACTTAAGTTTTACTCAAGTTTAATTTAAAGTTTTGCACAGTGTGGCACATCACTATAGAATAGAGCGATAGTTCGAGTAAAAAATACGCGTGGCGTTGGGGGAAAGAATGTTTATATTAAGCCTGGCGGTCAATGGGTTAAAAAGCACTCGAACATTCGCGCAAGCGCCCTGCGCCGCCTAAACGAAACAGCAGGCATACATTTTCGCCGCGCCGTAGAAAGAGAGGGGGATACTTCCTCTCCTACGCCGCGCCGGCTGTCTACTCTCCATCCGTCTTACGAATTTTCGATCAGGCTACGTGTCCTGACGCCTGACGCGAGTCACGTGTCCTGACGCGAATTTAACATTTTTTACCCATTACAAAAAAAGTGTACAACGCCGCTAAAGAAGTTTTCACTTCAAAAACACTGTATAATATGATGTCTGCTCACCGTGCCACAGCCAGCCGTGCGCGTCCCACAGCGCGCACACCGCCACCCGCGCTCGCTGCTTCCAGTCATTCTGCACACCGGCCACCACTCGCAACCTGCAAATTGTTAATACATTTATTAATCACCATAAATTTTACTTTTTTTATCTGTGATCGGAATCTGCACAGCCAATCGGTTGCAATAACCGTTGGATAGATGGCACTACTGCCGCTTAAAAGCAGTCAAACATCAAAGCAGTGAAAAAATTCAATGCTTACGTCAACCTTCCCGGTAGCATAATGGTCAGTGCAGCGGCCGGATTGCGGAAGCCCCAGGTTCGATTCCTGGCTGGGTCGGGTAGGCATTTAATTTTTTCACTGTATTTTATGAATATTTAATCACCATCCTAACCTCTGAGGAACTGGCTATTTTACCATCAACTGTCGTAACGCAACAATGCTTCCTCCCAGCTCTTCGAATGCTACTACACGCTGGGATACATTCGTATGCACAACTGCACACTAGCGTACTTTTGTTGGGACAGTTTGCTATTGGCCTCAGACCGCCTTTACAGCATTACCGGACTTTTTGGGGGCGGTGAGGAACTTAAAGGGTCTTACAAAGAAGCCTCTCGAATAGTTATTCCGTGTTTTGTCTCTTTTACTCTAATTTGAAATGACGTTTACATGACAGGAACAAAACACGGAAAAAATATTCGTAGCTTATACTTTGTTTATTTGTGCTATGGGTTCTTCAAGCCATGTGATCGAAACACCGTCAGAGGGTAATCTCTCGTCTAGAGGGAATAACATCTATTGTATAAATAAATAAATAAATTGTATTATAATGTATGTAAGTATTTAAGGTATACATATATTGACATATTGTATGGACCATAAATAAATAAAGCCTGAATAAATAGAGCCTGAAATAAATGTATTCTATTATATTCTATTGAATACCGAAATGTTAAATGGGCCTTAACATCAAGTGGAGAGGACTCATAAGTCTTGTCAACTTCATAAATAAAAGTTTTTTTTTTGAGAGAGATTGCCGATTGCCTCAAACGGTATTTTCAGCGTCACCGGGATTTTTTGGGGGCAGCGAGTTACGTAAAGGGTACCTCAAGCCGTGTTGAAACGAATCACTTTCAGAGGTTTTCTAGAGGGAACGGCATCGCACACTTAAAAGTGCGCGTCCCCGTCCTACTAGATTCTCCGAAGGGTTCGAATCGGATCGAAATAAAATAGTGGGCGGTGGTACCTGTATAGCCTGTAGAGATGGAAGATGATGCTGCTGATGTAGATGAGCAGTATGATGACGGCGGGCAGCAGGAAGGTCACGATCACCGGCGTCAGGAACCACGTCAGCCACAGACTATATTCTGCATCCACATATTCCACTGCAACAAGAGAGGTATTTCATGTGATTGTGTAACATCTTTTCTCTCGCTTTCTTGCAATTTGTGGGAGTGATTTCGTGAAATGGGACGGAAGTGTGTGATGTGTAACATCTTTCCTCTGGAACGGAAATGTGTAACAGGAAGTCGGGGAATGATGGAATGAAGGAATGAATGAGCGCGCGGTATTGCATTACTTTTAGTGTTGTAATTAAATAAAATACAATTTTCATTAAAAATAATTATTCTTTGTTATGAAAAATCATTTCAAATAATACCACTAATTTTTTTCAGAATATAATGTTAAAATTGCTTATTACTAAGGTGAGATGTCAAATGTTACACATCATATGCGATTACTGTAAAGCTCGCTCGTTTTTTTATTTTATTTTACGGGTAAGCACAGTTCCTTGATCTCACCTCATTTTAAGTGATGATAAGGCTAATGATGGAGCCGCACTTCACCCGAAATCCTCAACTAGTGAGGCACTGGCTATTAGCTGCCGGAACACAAACAATGCTACAAACATTGATGTTATGGCGACATATTTAGATAAGATGGTGGTAGCTACACAGGCGGACAAACAAGCCCTACCACCAACCAAACCGAGTACACAAACATGTACCCCCCGCTGGGAATCGAGCCCGGTACCACTGGGTCTAAACAGGTGGTCTTAACCACTAGACCACAGAGGCGGTTAATTGCATAGCTTCTGACCATATTTTATCTTATCTTAGTGGGGCCTGCCTAAGTTTCCCCTCTCCCAGTAGCACTTTGAACTGTCTGTCGAGGGGATCTTTTTTCACTCTTCTTCGTCAGTCGCGTCGCGGGGAAGGGCTAACTCGCTATCTGAAGGGCAAACTCTATATCAAATACATACATATCTAAACTGCTATATATTATTGATATTATTATATTTTCTCTTTTGTTTTTTTTTTAACATGTGTGATTGTCCTTTATTTTTTGTGTTTTTATTTGTGATGGAAAGTGTCCTTTTATGATAGGGCATTTTCCAATATTTTTTGACGCTGTAAGGGAGAAAAGAGCTGGACACTTGCTGAGTTTCTTGCCGGTTCTTCTCAGTACAAGATCTCCCGCCCAGAGTAGACTTACGAACCGATGGCATAGTGACATTGACAAGAGCTACATGTAGCCTAAACTGAATAAATGATTTTTAATTTTGAATTTTTTGAATTTTGATATCTTTATACATACTAGCTGCCCTTCGTCCTTCGGCGGACTTCGTACCACTTTCGAGTTTCTATGACAAAAAAGAAACAAATCGTGGAACATTTTGTATTGGAAAATTAAATTGTTGAAAAAACTGTTTGGGGTGGACCACCCTTATTATATATAAAATTTCATAAAAAATCGATCGAGCCGTATCGGAGGAGTATGGTTACTAACACTGTGACACGAGAATTTTATATTAGATATTATATTATATAATAGTGACCCGATCGCGATTTTGTCAGCTTAAGAACACCCGTATCCCATGATGGACCCCTATATAGCAGCGCTACCAAACGCGTCCAATTGTAAATCTAAACCATTCTTGAATCCACTTGAACACACAGAAAATTTTATCCAAATCCGCCCAGCCGTTTAGGAGTTCAATAACATACACACGCACAGAAGATTTATATATATATAAAGATTAATCTATCTATACACTGTCCCACAGTTGGGCTAAGGCCTCCATCATTGAAGTCAAAGCATCATTACATTTGACGGGTAATTGGCTTGTAAGTAATTTGTCATCCTTGAAAGTAAATAAATCAAGGATTATCCAATATGTACATATCGTACAGTTGTAAGTATTATCAGCTGACTATCTACTTCCGGCAGCTCTTATCGCTATCTATCGAATATCGGTCATTGATCCGACCCATCGTATTTGAACGAAATCTCTATTAAAAAACTTCACGGGGTAAAAAATGTACATTTTACTTTTTTACATTTTTAAGTGCTAATTGATGCACTGAAGCTGAATTAAATATTTATAGAATACAATGAAAAAATTAAATGCCTACCCGACCCGACCCAGCCAGGAATCGAACCTGGGTCTTCCGCAATCCGGGCGGCTGCACTGACCATTATGCTACCGGGAAAGCTGACGTAAGCACTGATTTTGATTGTAGTTTTTTTTATGTCCACCATTTTACCATAGTTTTATCAAAATATGTCGCCATTTCATCAATTTTAGTAGCATTGTTATGGTACCATACGACCATCTGTGGTTACGACACAGTCATAAATAAGATGTTTAACTTTTTACGAATCTACGCACGTTTATTTTACACACTGATTTAGATTATTTTATCCTGATGTTTCGAACCCTTTGCAGGGTCCGTGATCACAATGTAGACTGAGGTGTTGGTCGTCTCATATTTTATAATAAGTAACTTGCATACCCTCATTTCAATTCAATCGGGTGCGTTTCGGTTTATGCACAAAGAGCTAATAGTATCTTTTGGTCTGGCAGTATGGTGTTGGGGCTGGGACTTAAGTGCTTGTATGATGGAATCACACCATACAAACAAAGACGACTTCTGTTTATGTTTGACCATGAGGTTGACGACCAAGAACAACGTATCAGCTTGACCTAGGGTTGTCATTTAACAGTTTTTCTTAGTAACAAAAAGACCCGCAATATCTCGGCTGGTGCTTTTTAGATGTTCATAATTTTCCAGGGTATGTACCGCGCGGATTTCGCTCAGGTATTTAGTATCAAGTTCCGCCGCTAGAGCGACCTGAGCGGTATTCGCTGCCGCTTTGGGTAGAAGTGCATACCGCGCGGGTTTCGCTCATGTATTACAGTTAGTTATAGAAATGACTAACTGGCGAAAACTTCTTACATTCTTGAGCGAAACTCTACCCACCAGGATAGCGAAATTCACTTTGGTGTGAACAGTAATATTACAGCATACCCACTCGTTTTTCTCTACCCACAGCGGCGGCGAATACCGCTCAGGTTTGAATAGACCTTAACTTAATTATTTTCCATTCCATTATCTCAAAGGACGTTATTATTATTATCATGGCTAAATGTTGTTTTATTGGTAAATAAAAAAACGGCGGTCAACAACGTTTAATCAGCGGTGTGCGGATGTTATTATCAGTCCGTCTGTCTGCTCTGCCTGCTCGTCTGAAGAGCGCTGACTCCGAAACCATGCACCAATCACGTGAAATTACTAAAATAAATAATCAATGTCTGCAACAATGTTGTACCTACCTACTAATTAACAACCTGATAGCAACTGGTCGTCATTAATTAGTTATTAATAAGTATAAAAAAATATAAGAGCAATTTATGATATCATTTGTACAACGTCTGCACATCACACTAAGTATATAAAACTGTCAAATTTCTTCAATAAATGTTCAACCATATATCAATGTCTTTTGAGGAAATTTAAGACATTGTGGTAGATGTCATCATCATCGTCAGCTCATAAAGTCCCCACTGCTGGGGCACGAGCCTTCCCTATGGATGGATAGGGAGAACGGGCCATAAACCACCACGCGGGCCCAGTGCGGATTGGTGGTTGTTAACGACTACTAATGCAGCCGGGACCAACGGCTTTACGTGCCTTCCGAAGCACGGAGGACTGAGACAGGAGACTGATGTACAGGTGGTGTATTTAATTAATTATTGAAAATGTTGAAAATGTTCAACCATATGCCATAGATATAAAGATCAATGTCTATTGAGGAAATTTGACACTTTATGGTAGACTGATGTACAGGCGGTGTGTATTTAATTAATTATTGAAAATAACCCTAAAAAGGCGACTTTTCTTAGTTGGGATGTCGCCTCCAATTATTACTTTTCTCATTTGGGATTTCGCCAACATTTATTGTCCTGCCTTGAATATTATTAAAACATAATAATAATTGAGGAGCTCAATGGCGCAGTGGTTAACGCGCCCGGTCTGCGAGTGCTGAGGTTAAGCAACTTTCGCAAAGGGCGGTCATCGGATGGGTGACCAAAAATTAATCGTCTCAAGCTTCTCCGTCCTTCGGAAGGCACGTAAAGCCATTGGTCCTGGCTGCATTAGCAGTTGTTAACAACCACCAAACCGCACTGGGGCCGCGTGGTGGTTTATGGTCTGTTCTCCCTATTAATCCGTAAGGAAGGCTCGAGCCAGTAGTGGGGACATAAAATGAGCTGATGATGATTATAATAATAATAATTCAATAAACAATTATAAACGCAATCTTTTTATTAAAATTAAACTTTCTTTTTCTATTACCTTATTTTGTGGCTACCACAGACATTTCTGTGGTGGCTACCTCCAATTTTGACAATATATCTCATCTCAGGTGTGAAGTCTTAAGACTGCATTTAATGAGATAAATAAACAAATACAAGTCGCAAAAGTTTATAAGAAAGGTCGGTACTCTCTGTAACATACAACGACCTGAATCATACAAGCACTGCGTGAAGAACTGAAATAAATTGTCACGAAGCGGGCGAGTGACTAAGAGCTGCCATTCTCGGTCCATTGCAAGAGCTACTTATTTTTAAGGCAACAAGATACTTAATGTACCAGACAACAAATAAGTCATAAGCCCTGACTATGGTGTAACTACAAATTTTCGGCATACCTAACCTACCCATATATCGAAAATTCATATTCTATTGTTTATGAGGGCGCCGCGCCACGCAGGCCGCGCCGCGCCGCCCGCCCGGGCGGTTCATAGGGTTTAATTTGTTACAAATAACCAGCAAGTTATATATTAGTAAAATGGATAACTTATAATGTTAGTTATTATTTTTTGTATTGATATTTGAATGTAAATAATATTTAAAAAAAAAATTATAATGGATATGTATTTTTGTAACTAAGCTAGGTTATTTAATAAGATTTTAAGTTGTTGTTTTCATAACTTGCTGGTGTGTTGGAAACCTTTTCCGTTAACCTACATGTGTTTGTAAGAAATAAATAAACTGGGTCTGATTGAAGGGTCTGGCGCTGCTTGCCGTATTGCGGGTTTTTTCCTAGCTCGGCAACAGATACAAAATTTAAAATTAGTTGCTACTTAGTCTAAGTTGTATTTTTACTATAATCATTGGAATGTTTTTCATGAATAAACTAAACCTCTTTGAGGGTCAAATTTCATGTCGTCCTCTATGCTCAATTATAAATAGGGCAGACACTGATGCAACGCACCCGAACAGACATCCGGAATAGTTTATCAGCCCAAGGATTGTCGGCGTTATCGAGCGACCCGGACGGCGATCTCGCGAACATCAACCTTTTATCAGATGATTTCTTTTGGAGAGCGTTTGTAGATTGTCTCTGGCGACTTTTGTCTCTTGACTTTTGTCTTTTGTCTCTGGCGGCAGCGTCACCGGTCTTTTTTGGGGGCGGCGAGAGACTTAAAGGGAGCCTCGTGGGTTTTGATCACACGATCAATACACCGTCAGAGGTTTTTAGAGGGAATGGCATCACGCACTACGTCCCCGTGCCCTATTAGATTCTCCGAGGGGATCTATCAGATGAGTCTTTAGGAAAGACTCCATCAGAGCAAAGATGTAGTTAACAAACCAATAGGATTTCGTTATTCACACGTGACACCTTCGGTTTTAAATTCTATTTTATTAACGCAGCTGAGACGTGGACCACTAAGCTAAAGGAAGGGCCCTGTGGTGCTGGAGACTTCTCTATCCTCCTACCCTCGACCAAAGTAAACGTGCGGAGTGGCGGGGATGTGCCGTTATAAACCAATAAGAGGATAGGAGAATAGTTATAAAGCGAATTCTTATTTGTTGTTCATGACACATCTCCTTTTTCCTCGGAACATAGGCCTTTTGAGGATTTTGTGGAATGCTCATAGTACCAATGTAGGTTAGAGTACCTACTATAATCCCTTCTGTGGTATCGAACTTATAACAACATCAAAGAAAGATAATCGTCGACGGTTCTAATACGAATGTTGAAGAACGAGATGGGCAGAACACATTAGATCCCTCACTCAATCCAGCATGACCGGTTGCTCTCACGGGTTTCACGATGCTTCCAATAGAGCCAGAGACGCATAACAAGATCCGTCATTTACCAAGACCCACCTATAACCACTCTGCCAAGAGCCCAAGTGTGCTCGACTAAGAATAAGCATTTACAACATAACCCAGCTAGGTACGTGGGCGGTTCGTTTAGTAGAGGACAGGCACACGTCCGTGTCATAGAAAAATTCTAGAGAAGGTAAGAAATTAACTATTCATCACGCAAGGTAGTAATTGTCTTCTACTTTGCGTGATCCCCTTTAGAAAATTTCTGAAAATGTTCTGATGACGGTTGCTCACGGTAGGGTTCTTCCCTTTAGTTATTCGCCATGCACAAAAGACCACCAGCAAAAGGCGAGGAAAAATCAAAATCAATTAAATATATCTGAAGGATTTAAACACTATGATAAGTCATAAGTCTAAATACGAGTAGGTATATGATATACTTCCTGATATTATACAATCAATAACCAATTAGATAATAAACATAAATAATTACTCAAATAGCAATGAAAACAACAAGATTATGTGTATTTGATAGACAAGAAAGTTAAATGATATAATCAAAGCCAACTATAGGTCAGTTCTAATCTCGACTTGTAAGGATAAGGAATCCGAGTGATTTATTCAACACCACGTACAGACAGGGCTGGTTTAAGGGTAAAACTTAAAGCCAAAGGGCTTTACTAATAAACAAATATTCCGTGTTTTGTTCATATCTTCTGTGCCGTCATGTAAACTTTATTTTAAATTGGAGTAAAAAAGACAAAATGCGGAATAATTACCTACTCGAAGATACTCTACTTTATTATTTCAAAGTATTTGTAATGTAAAAGTCATTGTTGCTTTATTTAACACCAATGCCCAAGCGATGAGAATGCAAACTTATAAACACATTTTTGCAGACGAATTATCGATTTTCCATTTAGTTTAGATAAAATATTATTAGGTATACTGTTGTTGAGTTTATTTTTATTACCTACCTAATTTGGTTTTAAATTCAATTCTTTATTGCTTCCATTATAATACGGTCACGCAAATTATACTATACTGTGCTGTGTACGAGTTATTTTTTTTAATTGGTTATAAGCAGGCATTTGACTACACCTCACCTGATGTTAAGTGGCGGTGCGGTCGAGAATGGAACATGCCTGCTTAGAAATAGCCTATTCACTCTGGCCTGGAAGAGATCCAGATTATACCTTTCAGGGAACACACTCGCAGGCAGCGCGTTCCATTCCCTAGCTGTACGCACTAAAAAAGTTGAACCGAATCGGCTCGTGCGACAAGGTGGCATATCTACAACATAAGGATGGAACTCGCGCCTCGCGCTCCGATAGCGAAAAGTGGATGGTGGGATTAGGTCGTGCAACTCCTTCGCGCACTCCCTGAAATGAATCCTGTAGAAGACCGACAGACGAGCCACCCTACGCCGATGTTCTAGATTTTGCAGCTTGGCGTCTATCAGGGCAGGGTCACCAATGAGTCTCTTAGCTCGTTTTTCAATCTATCTGGCTATCTGTTTTCACCATCACCATTCGATCATATGAACGAAAACAAAAAAGTTATGGCATTGAAGCAGCGCCTCCTGGTGGCAGACGAGGTTAATTACAGGGTGCCTATTGCAAATTTCATTTGCCATTCAATCACGGGAATTTGTATGGCATTGGAGCAGCGCATCCTGGACTTGCCATACAAATTCTCGTTTTCGTTAACATGATCGAATGTCAAACTCGCACTAGGTGCCATGAGTCGTGGCTCATGGGGGTAAAATGCCTTATCTACTAAGATACATATCCAAAAGGAACACCGTGGCGGGTCGTGAACAGCTGGTTCTTGGGACCCGTCTGGATTCCCACCCAAGCGGTAGACGGGTGCCCTCGGTTTTGGTAGGTTGGCCATAACATCAGGATAACCCCCCACACCCCGCGGACTTAGAACCCCGCGGGATGATGCGAGTACGAATTCTCCTAGGCTTACAATTAAAAAGGCACCCTGTGTCGTCCAAAGTCGGGCCCTGGCTGCGGATAAACCAAACTTACAGATTGCGGACCGCGTAATAATGTTTCGTAAAGCACAGATAGCCAGATAGCTTCTGACTCCGGTCACTCGGTCTGATAGCTGACTCATGCGCTGCGGTCATGTTGTCTGCGAGTATAGAAGCTAACTATAATCCTACTATTGAAGAAAAGATATTTATTTTTCTTGGAAGAAGATTGCTGTTGGTAGTTGATGGTCCTTACAGCTTAACCAGAGACGGCGAGAAACTGAAAGTTCTTCACAACAGGGAGGGGTACTAGAGGTGATGATGAGGCATCACGCAATGCAAGCATCTCCTACGGGACTTACCGAGGCGTGTGCGGATTGAAATCGAGAGCGCTGAGCGGATCAATCCAAGGGCATCTTTACAGGCGGCTCTACTCCTGTAGAGGTCCTCCTCGGCACGAGTTGACGAGTCTTGGGGATTGGAAATGGTAAGGCATTGGTTTGTTTTATTAAAAAAATAACTTATGCCATGTTAGCGACAGTTTTACCAAAGGATTTGCTTGTTGAGTTGTTTTACTTGTTGAATTGAGTTCTTTTGTAAGTGGTTAAATTGTGACTTCTCCAAAAGATGTTTTTTTTAAATAAAAAAATAGTTTTAGATATGGTCGATTTCTTAAAATTACCACTAATTAAACCACTTAAAATAAGAAAACTAAGGCATTTCTCAAAAATGTAAGCAAATAAGATTATTGTAGAGGATTTAAGTATAAATGTTATCTGAATACATTTCGTGTTTTTGTCATATTTTTTACGTGACGTGTGCATGAATTGGAGCTGATCGCAGACATAAACACGGGTATGTTTAAAGCCTAACAAAGTGATTTAAAGTACTTAACGTCAAAGTAAATAAATATGTTTAGGAAACTCGAAACCCCACACTGTAAGTAAAGTGATATGAAATAAATTTCATTCGTAGCTTTTTTAATAACTAAAAAAAACACTGATTCGTACAAGACTGGAGCTTTAACATCAAATTAGACAAGGGTTTTCCGAAGTGGCATTAAAAAAAAGTAAGAAGTGCCTCTTCAACTTCCTGATTTTTTACGCACTTCTACTTAAACTGCTCCAGTCTAGGCCTCGTCTAGACTATGCAGGTCAGAAGAGCAATTAATATTATCTAAAATGCCCAGTGTCAATGGAATGTAGAATGAGTTTCATATTGGAGACTTTGCACCGGATTCGATAGCGGTTGGTACAGTCCACTTTAATAATTCCCGACGGCTTAGTACCTTGTTCCTGTAGCTACTCCCCGATCCGATCCGAACGCCTCGGAGAATCTAGTAGGGCACGGGGACACACATAAGTGCGTGATGCCATTTCCTCCAAAAAAACCTCCAAAGGTGATTCGTTTCACACGGCTCGAGGAACCCTTTAAGTTTTTCGCCGCCCCCAAAAAAGCCCGGTGAAGCTGAAAATGCCGTCTAAGGCAATCAGCAAACTCTCTCAAAAAAACTGTAGCTAATGGGAAGTGTCATAAATTAATATTCACAAGCAAAATATTATTTCTTATCCTACTAATATTTTAAACGCGAAAGTTTGTAAGTATGGATGTTTGTTACTCTTTCACGTTAAAACTACTGAATGGAACTACACAGATAGTTCATAACCGGGAATAACACATAGGATACTTTTTATCCCGATATTCCCACGGGAACCGGGAACCACGCGGGTGAAACCGCGAGCGGCAACTATTTTTGATATAGTATATTTTTTTTTGTTATGTAATTATCATCACAATCATCATTATAGCTACCATAAGTTATGTAACATTGCCACTGCTAATAAATAAGATGTACAGAAAATAAATAAGAAATATATGATTGAAATTGTAAATAAAGCCAACAACAGAAACAAAACGGGCACAAAGGATGTAATAGCGCATGAGTAGATATATCTAATACATATATCTACTCATGTGGTAATATAATATAAGTAATTAAGAGTTGTGTAATGTTTTGTAGGTTAAGCTAGAAATAAATCAAATTTAATAAAAAATCCTTTTACAAAAGCTTAAAGGGAAAATCGCAAACCATAAAAAATAGGTGCTTGTCAACTTCTGGTACAGTCAACAACTTATTCAGTTTGTTGAACCGAGTGCTAAAGCTAAAGCAAGTGTTCAGCTACTTTTGCTGTTGACTGTCCCTACCTTGTGATAGGACCAAAAGAGTTCGAGGGTATACTCGTATATGCTTTAACATGCATTAGATATATTTTGTTATCTCTTTGTTGGTTGAAAAAAATATTACCCAGACTTTGTTTTTATTTGTACCGGTGATAAGCATATTGCATTTGAAACGATTATCTATGGACTTCTTTGAGCACGACAATCTTATAAGGGAGGACGATTAATAACAAGAGGAGACGTATTATTTTAAGGCAGGGTCTACTCAATTCACACTAGGCCCCCAGAACGATTTACGTTTCGAACCCTTCGCAGGGTCTGTGGTCGCTGGGAGACCGAGGTGTTCATTGTCTCATCTTAATATTTATGTACCTATAGGTATTTTACAAAAATGTTGTTGCGAATAAGTTAGAAAACAGAAAGTGTTCAAAAAAATAATTTGTAACTTGCTACCGTTCGATCAACTACATCAGTAAATTGGTCGATGCTTGTGAAGGTACCAGTTGGTAGCCGACTTCACGCAGCAGCAGTAGACGACGTGTCGTCGCGACACTACTGGTTTCTATGTATTTCTACGAAATTCCCTCCGTAGCTACCGACACGAAGCTAGCGACGCGTGTCGTCGAGCGGCAGCAGAGCAGACGACACATTGCACTGTCGGCCGACCGCAGATCGGTAGGCTTAGCCAAAGTAACATTAAGAAAACGATAGCAAAGTTCGAAAAGAATAAAAATGTATGGGATTGACATAAGCCGCGCTAAATCACGTGATCAATCTTATGTCAATCCTATACATTTTATTCTTTTCGAACTTCGCTATCGTTTTCTTAATGTTACTTTGGCTACCGCCACAGTAGTGCCGCTGCGCTGACGCCAGAGCAACGACACGTCGACCGAGTTTTACTCTCTAATTCTTTCATATCGCTTTTTAAATGGTTATTGATCAGTATTGAATAAGTTTCCTCACTTGCTCTGCATTTCGGCATAGCACGTGTGGCTATTCGTCTTTTTCTGTATAATAAAAACAAGTCATCATCGTCTTCTTCCTCGTCTAATAAAAGATTTAGGACATAGGATTTAGACAGGAACGGAGAACGGTTACTGATAATTGGTACACAACAGTTTGTTTGCCGGAAGTCATACGAGAACTTCGTAAAAGTAATCCGAATCGTCGCATAATCCTTCACTACGATAATGCGAGCTCCCACACCGCTCGGCAAACAATCGCGTTTTTAAATCGGGAAAACGTGGAGTTGATGGACCATCCTCCATACAGCCCTGACCTGAGGCCCAATGATTACTTTACATTCCCAACAAACTAAAAATTTGCTAAGTGGTCAACGGTTTCAAGGTCCAGAAGAGGCAGTCGAAGCTTACAAATCGGCCGTTTCGACTATGTCTTCTTCAGACTGGAATTACCTACTGTTACAATATTTGTTTAAATGGTTTGAACGAATGCAAAAGTGCATCGATTGTCACGGAGAATACTTCGAAAAACAATGAAAATTTGTATTATCTTTGTAGTTTTTTCTATTCCCGATAATTTTGGTGTGGCCCTCGTACCTACCGTCAACTATATTGAATTGGGTTATTCTAAACTTATCACAAAGTAAATTCGTTACAGCAAAGCAAAAAAAGTACATTTAAAAACTCGTCACAGTTTCATTTTAATGTTATAAATTATTTTGGTATTTGTGGCCAATTTCTATATACCTAATATGTGACGGATCTACTTTGTAGCGAGTTTACAATAGCCCTTTTGCATTCAAAATGAGTTTACAGTATTTTTTGGAATTGCAGTGTGGTGTTGGGGCTGGAATTTATAATCATCCTATTCTCCTATTCTCATCTGATTGCAGACAAGTGGTATATCTACTAGGTATTATATACTTAAACGCGAGTAAATTCGCGTTAAGCGCAAGCGCTGCGTAAAGCGGGAGCACGGCCGAGAAATAGGTTAAGGGTGATTGCCGACGAAACAGCTTGTTTAAAAATGATGTTAATTTTTTTACAAAGTTTCTATGTATAACAAAAAACGTTAACGCAGTGAAGCTTGCTGGCTCGCGTGCTAAGGTTGCGAGCACAACCCCAACGCGAACGGAAGAAATTAATAAGCGGCCATAATAAACTTAACCTACCTACTAAAAAAGTACATTTAACGGGTAATCAACTTTAACATTTAATAAAGCACGGTTAGTGGCATCGGTGTCCGACGTGGTCGACATTTTTTTCCTTTAGGCCCTTCGCCCACGGCGACTTTTTGTAGCGATGTAGCAGCGATGGTGTCGCGCGTTCGCATTGATACAGTCGCGATGGTGTCGCTAGCTGTTTGCCCTCGCCCACATAACCACGATTCAGTCGCAATGCAAACGCGATTCAGTAGCGATGCAACGCGATTCAGTCGCGATGTAAACACTCGGTTCTCTACTCTCGCGCCATCCTCCCTCCGTTCTCTCCCCGATTCGTCCGACACGGTCGCGCGTTTGCATCGATACAGTCGCGATGCTGTAGCGCGTAGTAGCGCGTTGCCGTTGGCATCGCTTTTGTAGCGCGTTGCAAATGCGACTAATGCTGTCGCGCGTTTCGTAAACATTTTTATTAGGGGTCAGCAACTGATTTAAACTTTTTACCGCCAACAACTTCTATAGAAGTTCGAGATTTTCGTGCCGTCCACGCCAGCACTTCTATAGAAGTTCTTCTTTCTACCTACTTTATTAAAATACATTTATACGTTGGCGTACAGCGGGACACCGCGTGCAGGATAGTTGGGCGGTGAAAAGGTTAAGTCTTTAGCAACAGTTCAATACCAGACCACCTGTTTCCTAGCTATCATCCAGTAAAATTAAAATAAAATATATATGTAGATATATATATTATTTTTCGCAGATCAAAACCGGTGTCAAACTTTTTATACCTAATCATAAAGTAGTAATGAAAGTATCGATTTTTTTTTAAATAAGAGTTTAAGATAGAAACATTTTTTACAAGATATTGGCAATAATCAGATCTGTTTTGATTTGATGTTCAAAACAGATCTGATTGTTGTAGTTGTTGATTGTTCTGATGCTAAATTTGCAAACATTATAATAATATTTCATAATTTCGCCAAAACGCGATAACGAAATCCAACAATATTGTTTATAGTAAGATAACTCACGATTCTTATACAGCGGGAATCATTTTAGCATTACCACATTAAAGCAAACAAAAATGTATAACATTGACGAGGACATTAAGTGATTGCCATTGATTGACATTAAGTGTTATTGAATAACACTTTTGATATCAAAATGTTTCAATTGTTTATATGCTCAGTTTAACCTCTTGTTTTTGGGTAAATCATTGCAAAGACAATTTTATCTTAAGCAAGGTCATTAATTATCGGTATAATTAACCTATAAATGTCCCACTGCTGAAATTAGGCCTTACAACTTTAACAACAGCACATGGCATGGGAAGGATGAGCCGCTAACCACTAGTTGGGTAACTAGGTGACTAAATTGAATTACATACTCATACGTTAACCTTTTGAGCACCATGGTCTTCTAGGGAAGACGGACGTTTCCGTGGTTTTTTTTTTTTTTTTGGAGAGAAACTGCTGATTGCCGAGGGGCATTTTCAGCTTCACCGGGCATGTTTTAGGGGCGGCGAGGTACAGTCGGCGGCAGATCAACCTACCCAAATCTGTCAAATTTCTCCAATGAATATTGATCCTTATAACCAAACAATAAAGTTCAAAATTGATTGTAGAAATTTGACAGTTATGGGTAGGTTGATCTGCCGCCGTGTGTACGTAAAGGGTACCTCAAGCCGTGTTGAAACGAATCACCTTCGGAGGATTTCTAGAGGGGTACGGCATCGCACACTTAAAAGTGCGCGTCCCCGTGCCCTCCCAGAGTCTCCGAAGGGTTCGGATCGGATCGGGGAGCGGAACCACCCGAGGGCGCCTCTAAAGGCACGGACCTCGGCTCGGGTAGACCGGGCCGTGGAGGAGGAGAGGAGCGCCCAGGCACATGACTGTGCCTGGCGTAGAGCGCGTGTGAACCGGTTCTTCGTACCCTTGTTCTACGAGAACGGTGTCTTGGGCCTAAATTAGTGTGCATGTTTAGTGTATTCTGTAAATGTGTGCTGTCATTTGGAGGATCGGGCGGGGGGGGGGGGGGGGGATCGGGCGGGGGGACGTTTCCGTGGCCTGAGCGCCACGTCTTTACTAGAAGACAAAATCTAATCATGGCGTTTAAACCGTTGCGTTAGTCCCGGTCGTTGTCATAGGATAGTTAGCTAGCTAGCATCCATTTAACCTAACTAGGCGTTTGCGTGTTGTTGTAAATTAACCTGTAAAAGTATCACATTAGGGTATATCTACATTACACTTTTAGAGGTGTTATTATAACACCTTGTCGGGCCAAGTGGTTTTAAAATCCAATGAGTGCCTAATGCGCGTATCACCATTCGACTATTCACCATTTGACTATTTTGATAAAAACGAAAATATGTAAGTATGGCAAAATTGCAACTCACTTTGTTTGTCATCGGGACATCAGAAGGCCTAGTCTGAGTTATTTTAACTTTCGATCACGTTAACGAAATCGAGAATTATTTATGGATATTAAATAATATATAGTATTGAAGCAGCGCCTCCTGGCGACACATAAATTTTAGTTTTCGTAAACGTAATCGAGTTAATACGGATAGTAAACAAAACTCGCATTAGGCATATGCTACTGAATAGTAGCATATTATGGCCTGAGAAGGCCAGGAGAAGACCAGGCCTGAGAAGGATTTGAGAAGGCCTGAGCCTAGCAGTATGCCATTTATAAGATAATGATGATGACATCTACCCCTTCGCTCCTGTGATAAGAGTGTTACGTTATGAATGCGATATGAGCGATTATAATGATAAATGGAAGTGTTACCCATGATCTGTTGTAAATTGTACATTATGTTATTGTTGACCTACAAACGAACTGATGACTAATTGATCAGTAACTTCTGGAAAGTCATTAAAAGCAATATTGTCGTTGGCATCAATTAAAATACGATTAATTTTAAATACATGTACATTTAGCAAATAAATTTACACACTAAATGACGAATTTATACGCAGTGAATACAAAAAGTTACTTTTGAGTACCAGGTCAATTTCTTCATTATTAAATTACCGTAGCATGTCAATATATTTGAACGCAATCAGTATGGATATGAAACATTTTGTGGACAAAATTGCAACACGTCTTCTTTGTTACTAGGGGACGCTGCTTTAATACCATACAATTAATAAGGTTAATACAATTAAAAAGGTACTACATTCTAAGCCAGTTCATTCTACTTTCATTAGTAAATCAGAAAACTCCACGCGACAATCACGAGACTATGCACTGAGATAGATGACTCAAAACTACTGGTGATCCACATAATCGTGAAGGTCAGGAAGTTATCGATAGAAATAGCTACACATACTAACGTTCTAAACACACGTACTAACTGACTAATGACAGACTAATCGTGATAGCTCTGGAACTATAACAGGAACTAAACCAGGAACTAGATAGAACCTTAATCGCTCGGCCACAAGTCCACGACCACAGGCGTATTGCGTTGCGACGCGGCGGCCGGATTTCAAGTTCATAGCGTTTTTTCTATCACCGTTGATTATTACTACCGTTGTATAACACGCAATGCACTAGAAATCTTCTCTGCAAAACGATAGGGTGGCTAGGGCTCGTGGCTAAGGCCTTAAAACTTTTAATTTGGTAAGCCTTTGCCTATGAATAAAAAAGCGAAAGCGAAAGCGAAATATGCTCAGACATGATGAATAAATGCTGCTTCGATTGATTATGTTTATGATGGGTAAGGTGGGAGGGAAAAGACAAGTTGGGCTAAGGAGTAATCTGAGCTTAGGGGCACCAGATTTCTTGGCTAAGACGATATTGCCCTTTAAAAGGGGTGTTTAGCAGAGTGTTTAGAGTCATTTCTCTTCACAATTCGAACATGTTAATGAAAACGAAAATGAGTGTGGCGCAACGAGTTGCGTTGCAAAGGTATACTAATTTTCAATTTTTCATCTGGTGAATCAAACACTGGCACTGATGAGGATGAAAACGTAGTACATAGTTAAACTATAGCTCGTCGTATTAGCTTTGTAAATTACACTGGTTTTTTAATCTCTTTGACTTAAAAATACATAAAAATCAATGAGAATTCAATTGCTGAGAGAGAGAGAGGGGTCTGCAATTGCTAAGGTTAAGGGATTTTCCACAAACATGCATCACCTTGAGCTCTACCGTGCTTCGGAAGGCACATAAAGCTGTTGGTCCAGGATGCATTAGCAGTCGTTAACAGCCATCAATCCGCACTGGGCCCGCGTAGTGGTTTATGGCCTGTACCTATACCTCCATAAGGAAAGCTCGTGCCCCAGCAGTGGGAACATAATATGAGCTGGTGATGATGATGCCATTAAAATCAAATAATATCAAAAGAGGATGAAGGAAGAGAATGAGGAGCTCGATGGCGCAGTGGTTAACGCGCCCGGTCTGCGCCTACTTTCGCAAAGTCTGGTCATCGGATGGGTGACCAAGCACCTTAATCGATAAACTTGGATGATAAACTATCATCTCGACCTCCGTGCTTCGGAAGGCACTTAAAGCCGTTGGTCCCGGCTGCATTTTCAGTCGTTAACAACCACCAATCCGCACTGGGCCCGCGTGGTGGTATGGCCCGTTCTCCCTATCCCTCCATAGGGAATATCAAAAGTAAAAAAATATGGAAACAATACCAAAGGGGTTGGTATTTTGGTATGTTGTAGTTCCTCAACAGTCAGCACTCAGTGTGAAAAAATAAATAAATAAATAAACTTTCCTACACTCACACCAATTATCTAGCCCAAGAGAAGCTTCGTTATGAAACTCGTTAAATGGTTAGGTACTAGACAACGGATAAACATACTTGAAATACTTAAATACATACTTCTTATACATAGAAAACACCCAGACCCGAGACAATTTAGAAAAACAATAATTTCTAAATTGACCCGACCGGGGATTGAACCCGGGACCTCAGAGATGGACCGAGGACCACTCGACCAAGGAGGTCGTCGAAAAAAAAACATCGAAGATTTCAAATACAAGTAAGAGGGTCTCGTAAATGATATCATAGTGACAGAATCATTGCCACCAGGGTGGCTAGTGTGAGTTTTGTTTACTATCCGTATTCATTCGATTACATTTACTAAAACGAAAATTAGTATGCATTGAAGCAGCGCCTCCTAGCGGCATACGAGAGGAGTTAAAATTTGCCATACAAATTCTCGTCTTCGTTAACGTGATCGAATGGCGAATGAAACTCGCACTTGGCATTGGTACCCAGGTCAACAATCGCACTACAGACAGACAGCAAATAAATCTCCATACCACCTAACGATTGAACTCATCTTGTTACAGCGTATAAAATGTTTTGCATATTAAGTTGAAACGTACAATTTACGAGTCGCGAATCGCCTATAATAACCACTTGCGACTAGGCATACACCATGCAGTAATTACACCAAAAGGAACCGTAATGATACTTTTTGAACATCCTGTGCACGAACCGGTCGGTAGTTCTACGATAAGATATTTTTACACACTAGTTGTATTATAGGGTTGGCAGACGTATACAGAAATATTGGTAACGGATGTAAGAGCCATACATTTCTGTATTCTATTCAAACTTAAAAGTTCTTATAGTTAACACTTAACATCAGGTGAGATCATGGCATTGTGCTTACCCGTAAAAAATAAAAATAAAAAATGTAATTTGACAATAACAATAATTAATTCCAAAACATTAAACGTTTAATAACATCACGTAACAGTTGTTTAAAGCCAATGCTTTAAAAAAAAAATAAGTCAATACTTATTTTTTTGTTTGACCTAAGCATTAATTTCTGTAACCTAAAAAGATTTTAATAAACACTCAATTGACGGAACACAATAGTGACATAAAAGATCGATTTTGACAGTTGTTAATAAGTTTCTCTATTGACTGACCAGTCAACTACTTAATTATTTCAAACCAATAAGCTAATTTTAATTAAATTTTCTAAGTTTAATATTTTGTAATGTTACAAAAACACAAAAGTGAAAAAAAATCCACGAGCAAGATTTGATCCTGCACTCTTCTGACATACCGGGTCAGGTGCTCTCCCAATTGATCTATCGTGGTTCAATTGGGAGAGAACATTTGTGTTTTTGTAATTTGTTCGCAACAAAATTTGCGTTAAAATTATATAAACAAAACAAAAACATTTTGTAATTTGATTTCAAGTTTACTATCGTTTTTAAAAAATACCAGATAACGTCGAATTCATAGCTATTCCCCTTAGGGATCATGAGATACGGTAACTTACGTGGACAAAGAAGCAGCGGTTACTAGTAATTCATTCTTCAAAATAATGTATCCAATCAAATTAGATTATATATTCACTGAAAATAGAGTATGTACACACAACTGCGCATTAGACTACCACAAACTGTCAAATTTCCTCAATAGACTGTCTATTGCATATGGTTGAACATTAACTAGTGGTCGCCCAGTGTAATTTTATTAAGGCTGCACGGATTGTATCATAAGCAATACAAAATTAAAAAAGATAGAATGTGAGTTTGGATTGGCATCATGACAGATTTCAGCCGCTCCTCTTCCATTTTTGAAATTTTTGAAAAGAGTATTATATCAAATACATGGGAGTGTGTGTAATGTTTGTTTTATTGATTTAATGTAATTTTTATGCATAATTTAAAAAAAATATTAACATTCTGTACTTCTTCTCTATATAAACTAAAAGTGTGCAAAATTTCATACTCCTCCGTCCGCGCAATTTTCGTAAAAAGGGGTACAAAGTTTTTGCTTCACGTATTAATATACTTATTTATTATAGATCATTTACAGGCGTGTGTACCTACATAACGATGGTAAAAAAATATAGGACTAAATCATGGATTATCTTTATATACATATATATAATTCTTCTGTGCGTGTGTGTTCAAGTGGATTCAAGAATGGTTTAGATTTACAATTGGACCCGGTAGGTGGCGCTGCTAGAGGTCCATCATGGGATACGGGCGTTCTTAAGCGGACGAATGATTTGTTTGTTTTCTTTTCATGGAAACTGTCAAGGTTTTGTTTGTTTTGTTGTCAAAGCGGTGGGTCGATTTCAAACGAGCCGTAAAAACTGTTAATTTTGAATATAGGAAATAATATTATTGATATTGACATGGTGTTCATTTTATTGTATTGTTACATAAAATCTTTAAATGGAACAGCTTTCAATATCTTGATATTACAAATATAAAAATTGAAATAAAATTAAAACTATGTATAATGTCATTCGTGATATCGGTCTTTTTCGTGAAATTTCAATAAAAAAATCAAATCCAAATTAATTAAGTGGTGAAATTATAGTTTTATTTTATTAGGGTAAACATTAACAACCATAAAGTTAATTAATACATATAATTTTATTAAATCACAAAGAAAAACACGATTTCCTGGCTTTTTCATCCGCGCTCTTACTTTTTCCGTCATTAGTGTAACACGAATCATATATTCCATAAAAAAAAATCCTAAGTGTTCCACCGCCTCCCGCTTCTCCACTACGCAACAAGGGGCCTCAGTGACTTGTGAATGTGCGGCGATAGCAGACGTGCGCTTCGTTAATCCGGTAAGAAATCTTTTTAAAATTCAATTTCATTACTTCAATGCAAAATGTATTCATTCGTGTTTAGTAAAGTGTAGGCAATAGTATTTATTCAATAGTTTTATGATAATGTGTGTAGAGTAGCTGATAGACAACACGGATTATTAAAACTATTATTCTTACTATTTCTAGAATATTCTATGATGAAATAATTGAATATCTGAGAAAATTTCATTCGTGTCGCTTCATTAGTGTCGATTTTAAAGTTACACTAATGATATACAATTTCACACGAATGATAATGGTTACTTTATATTTGGTTATGTAAATAAAATGTGTGCTTAGGTTATCTAATGTGTAGATTATCACGATTTAATACTACTAGTAGTACCAGGCCCCCACTCGATCATACCTACAGCACTAAGCGACACATTTTTGCGTGTATCGGCACGAAAGGCAGAATGAGTAAGCTATATTTAGTCAATAGGCATTTTCTTTTTCCTAGGAGTAATGCAGCTGTTATCTACTAAATCTTAACTTGTATATAATATTATGTGGTAGTATTTAAAAGGGGTGTGTGTGTGCAAGCGAGTGTGTAAGTGTGTCTCTGGATGTGTGTATGTCACGAAAACGCACGCTCAAGCATGTCGCTTGAGCGTGCGTTTACATGTATGTGTACCTATTTATTTTGATTTGTGCACATTATTGTTATAGGATAAAATGGCAAAAGGAAAAAAAAATTAAGAAGAGCTGGAAAAAAGAAGGGTGGCACGTAGAGAAAGATATAAAAAATTAAAAAATGATCCCGAGAGATATGCTTTAGAAAAAGAAAACAAAAGGGAAGCGTATTTAAAACGAAAAAGTGAAAAAAAAAGTCAAGAGCATCAAAGATATGTCCCCAAGGGAACAAAGAGTACAAAGGAAGCGATGGAAGGAAAATTCGAAACGATACTTGCAAAAAAAAGTAAAAGAGCGGCAAGTTAGTGAAATCAATATTAATAATTTGCAAACAGCTGAAAGTAGCATGGAAATGCGTAGCTGTTTGAGTGATCCTTTGAGTGAGAATATAATAAAAACAGGCTATCGTAATAGAGACGCAAAATTCTTTCAAAATAAAATAAAATTATTAAGACTCAAACATGCTAAGGAAAAAAAAGAGATGTCACTTTTAATTAATAAATATAAAACTAGATGCCAAATTTTGACCAGAATAAATAAAAAAAATAACCAGAAACTGCAAAACCAAAAGGAAAAAGAAAACGATGAAAACAAAGTTACACTACCTAGTTCATCGTCAACTTCTTCAGATTTTATTAAAAAAAGAACCGCTGAACAGAGAAAAATAAAGTATGCAGACAAAATTAAAGGCAGATCTAATTTAGACCTTCGTAAAAAGTGTATAAATGATAGGTTTCTACGAGAAATTAAGAAAGCTAATACCAATGTCAATAAATTAGTTGAAGAGTATTATGAAGACGATATTAATAGTCGTATTGGCGCTGGAAAAAAACAATGTGTAAAAAGATATGGAATTCAGAAACAGAAACGGTATTTGCTGGACTCAATAAAGAAATTGCACAATAAGTTTCTTGAAGAAAATCCTAAGATAAAAATTAGTTATGTAACTTTCTCAAGACTGCGACCATTTTGGGTATATCTGCCTCGAGACGATAGGGAAACATGTGCATGTGCGGCGCATACAAACATTGACCTGATTATCCATACTTTAAGGAAAAATAAAATTATAGAATTGAAGAATTATCAAGAAATGTTAGAAGTACTGTGCTGCTCTAAATATTCTGAAAAATGTGTTAGCCGCGAATGTAATGTCTGTAAGAATAGAACCATACCATACAAAGAATTTAATAACCAGGAACAAATTGAGTATCATGAATGGGCTAGGGCTAAAAAACAGGTGGGAAGTAAAAATATAAACATAGTGAAGAAATTTTCTCGAAAAATAATGCCTAGAGACCTGATACACAAATTAGAACAGTCTTTGCCGAAGTTTCTTGTTCATACTGGAAATATACTTAATCAATACCAAACTATTACTAAATTAAAAGAATCGCTTAACCACAATGAAACTTTACTACACATGGATTTCTCCGAAAATTACAGTTACAAGTTTGCTGAAGAGATACAAAGTTTACACTTCAGCGGCAGTCGAGGACAGGTTGACAAACTTGCAAAAGTAAAAAAGCACTGGATAAATCAGACATTCGTAAACTCCCAATTGAAGGTGCCTGGACATGAAGAAGAATTCCTTCGCTTTATTAATCAGAAGAAATAAAGAAAAAACTTAATATTAATTCTGGTGCTTCAACACTGTAGTTACATTTTGAGGTGCAGCATTTCATAATGTTAACAAGCAATAATTGGAGACTAAAAACTATTTTAAGAACTAAGGTGCGCTTTACAAAATGTAACATTGATGGGGATGCATCAATATAGGATAAGAAAGAAACTATTGTGATAATTAAAGTTAAGACTGATACATAATAATCATTTAAATCAATCAGAAGAAAGGCTATAATTTTTAAGAAAATTTTATTAATATTTGTAGGTATCATTTGTTACTATGATGATAAGTTAAATAGTAAAAAAGTTGCATTATCATTTAATTACTAACTAAAAAAGGTTATTTTATAATTAAACTATTGTTGTTAATCAATCATTATTAAAATAATAAAAAAGGATCCAAAGATAATTAAAGACAAGTACATAATTTATAATTTTTGTTTACCAGTAGAATAAGTTTTAACTGATTATTTATCAACGGTGAATGAAACTAAGGTAGTGTGATTCCAAAGATAATTATAGAAAACACATAATTTGTAATTTTTATTTTTGTTTATTAGTAGAATAAGTTAACTGATTTTATCAACAGTTTATTAAAGGTGTATTTCAAATCATATTATTTTTTATTTATGTAATTATAAAGTACGCAAGCATATCATATTCATTGGTAGACGTGCAGTGTAAACTCAAAATGGGCTTTCATTTGTGTCCCGTACATCTCATTCGTAAATCAGGGCATTTCATTAGTATCACCACTAGAATCATTAGTGTCGTCTCTATTTTGAATTACTTCTCATATATCCAGTGGCGCAGTACGTTTTTACAAATTACGGTAATATTTTAATTACATTAAACATTTGGGACCGTCGGATACCAAAAAAACGGCATTTTACAAAAATCTATAAAAATGTGTCATATTAATTCCATTCGTGAAATCGACCCCGGTACGAAGTCCGCCGGTCAGCTTGTTTAATATAATTCAGTGGCAGCTGTTGACCCTAGATCTAGCCAGACTGGAGGCGCAAGGCGGGAACGATTGTACCGTTACTATCATGGGATAGAAACACACAGCAATTATGTACGTGGTGAAATAAAAGTCTGAACCCAGTCAGACAGAACACAGACCAAGTTTAGCACTACACTTCCAAAACGTGGTGTAAAGTTAAACGTGATGTATAGTCGACCATGAAATAGCTTTATCACTTTTGACAAAAACTTTTATTACAATAAAATTTCGCTAAGGCTCATTGTCAATGATGACAATATATCTGTCACTTGGTCTTTTATACAAAAATAGAACTTGTTGTTTTATTATATGCAAACAAAATTCACTTCTAAGGTGGTAAAGCAATATCATTGTCGACTATACAGAAGCTTGTACATCAGAATACTACTAACTGTCGAATTTCCTCAATAGACTATGAACTTTACACATATGGCATATGGTTTAAGATTTATTGAAGAAATTTTACAGCTTTGAGATGTGCAGGTGTCTATAACTAAATCTAATGTTGTCTCTATTTAATGTATTGGTATGGGCATGTGATGGGAAGGGATGAAACGCATGTAACTAAGAGAGTGACGAATATAAGTGTTGATGGATGTAGGGGGAGAGGGAGACCAAAGAAAAGATGAATGGATGGATTGTGTGTAGTGTAGGGTAGGATGATATGAATGTTAAGGGAGTGACTGTACAGTTGACGACTGACAGAGGAGTGCGTAAAAAACGGATAGTTTGCGCCGCGCCGGCCCAAAGTAACATGATATCAGGGCAGGAAGAAGAAATTGTCTCTATATATCTATATACTAATAAAAGACATACAGCGTCAGTAACTTAAAATCTAACATAGTCAGCATCTATTTAAAAGGAGGAAATTAAGATTTTAAAAAAATAATACCTGAAAAGGTCAATTGATAATTTATACATTATTCGCGTGGCTGTCCCACCCAACGCTTTCTTTAACTGGCGTTTTGACGTTGTCTAACCCTTTAATAACAGTTGTTTCGTGGAAGAGTCGCCGGGGCGCAGCGAGCGCAGCGTAAAGATGCGTGTAAAATGAGAGAGATATGCCCTAGCTATATTATGTTGTGGGGTGCGGAAAACCCCACGTGGCGCAGGACGTAACTTTTATTCACGTCGTTCACGGAGGGTTAATTGAGCGTATAAAATTTGGCCACCTACATACATACAAACATACATACATATACATACATATACATACATGCATACATACATACATGCATACGTAGTCTCACGTTCTTCTCCCAAAAAGGGGTAGACAAAGACAGCATCAAAATAACCAATTTCGGGTAAACTAACCGTTAGTGAACTCGACGCCACATTAGGCAAAATCCAAGCAGGGCGTCGTCGTCGAGGTGGAATATAGATAACATCAGTGATAGGTTGCTAGCCGACCGCCCGCCTGAGTGATGAGCGAGCATCTTGGAACCCTTGTCCCTTAGTCAGCCCTAACGACATGCATGGGAAGTCAGACAGCTGAAACATTCTTTTCACGTCCCAGACCCAGACCAGCATGTGATACAAATTTGGGCACAGATTAAACAAAAGCTACCCAACAACGCGCAGCCCTGTCTGGATGTGACATTGCGAATGACAAGAATGTTTTCGCAACACGCCGGTTCAAGATCATTGCGGGTGTAAACATTATTTTTGTGAAAGAGATAACGCCTCTTTCTTTGTTTTATCTCTAACGCCCGCTATCGGTTAATGGTTCATATTTATGAGCTTAATGTTACGGCCATTTGTTTTCGTGATGACTACTTTTCATATGCCCGATAGGACCGGCGGCTAGTTTATTTATTGTATGAACAATTATCAACGGCTCTATGCTATTGGGTGTACATAAAAGCATGTGCTGAGAGGGTGCGTAAGTATTTCGCAAATGTCGTTACTTCTTTAACTGTAAGCTGTACAGTTTCTTGAGCCTATTCTTCTCCACAGCAAGTGTCCTAAATGCTTAATGAAACAATTTTTAAAGTTTTAAAGTGCTTATAATACTTTTAAACGTAAACTGAATAAAGAACTTTTGACTTGAACCTTAAAGCCATTTCTACTGCCTGTAGTTAGGGGAGCAATTTTTTATTATCACGGGGTGATCTTTAGGGTTATTGTTAACTCGCTAAGTACACAGTGAATCCGTCACATTCTTGTATAACTTACATTAAATACACCATCATCATCAACTCATTTTTATGTCCCTACTACTGGGGCACGAGCCTTCCCCATGGATGGATAGGTAGAACGGGCCATAAACCACTAAGCGGGCCCAGTGCGGATTGGTGGTTATTAGCGACTGCTATTGCAGCCGGGACCAACGGCTTTACGTGCCTTACGAAGCACGGAGAAGCTCGAGATGATAAATTTTTGGTCACCCATGATGACCGGCCTTTACGAAAGTTGCTTAATAGGTTCACTATCCAAAACTTATAACAATGGTTAAATCAATTGTTACGGGCCGTATGTGGTCTGCGGGACAGTAAACCTTTTAACCTCAGCACTCGCAGACTGGGCGCGTTAGCCACTGCGCCATCGAGCTTCTCATTCATTACATAAAATACATTTTATGATAAGATTCATTAAATACATAAATTACATTTAAAGTGAACTCGCTACAAGCATCAAAAACCATGTGTTAATTTGCTACAGATACCAAAATAATTTATAACATTAAAATAGAACTGTGACGAGTTTACTTACATAGGTATACATTTTTGCGTGGCGAATTTACTTTGTGGCGAGTTTAGAATAACACAATCTTCAATTTGTTTATTAGGTAAGTTACAGACGTCCGTATTCGCATGCACGTTCTATTCAAAACTGACATATTTCTCTAACAAATATTCAACTATATGCCATAGACAATAAAGTTCAAAATCAATTAGACAGTTTGTGGTAGTCCGATGTGCATGCGTGAGTACTAACCTCTCGATTCCCATAGTTTAAAACGTCCATAGGCACGCACAATCGTGTCTCAGTTTTGACGACCTCCTTGGTCGAGTGGCTTGCACACCGGTTTTCATGGTGTCGCCATCTCTGAGGTCCCGGGTTCGATCCCCGGTCTGATCAATTTAGAAATACCTGTTTTTCTAAATTGTTTCGGGTCTGGGTGTTTCCTATGTATAATAAGTATGTATTTAAGTATATTAAGTATGTTTATCCGTTGTCTAGTTAATAATTTCTCGAGTTTCTTAAGGAAGCTTTTCTTGGGGCTAGATAATTGTTGTAGGTAAGTGTGGGAAACATTTATTTATTTAATTTACATTTATTTAGTGGCCTAATTTTAACATTTGGACAAGGTACTAGGTACTGTAGTGTTCGATACTCTATGCCCAGCTTTCGACACATTTTTCTTCGCTAAAAACAACATTGGATGTCATTGAAATTTTACGGAATGACAGGGACTTCTTGGCGGGAAAGTGAAGAGTCATGTCTGCGGTTTTGTTTTATTTTCTAAAATTTGTGTTATGTCGAATATTAATGTGAAATAATGGTGGATTATTAACCGTTAAGTTTTCGTGAGTGTGCATGAGTGTTGTAGTATTCACTTTTTTATAACATGTAAATAAGATAGAGGATAGAGAAAGGTTTGAGTAAATACGAAAATACTTACGGTTTTTATTGTTGCTAAGCATGTTTTTATATGAATCTCTTGTAGTCACATTATTTTTAGGTCCAGTTGTTTCCTTCTATCTTTCTATCAAAATATTACATGTTGTCTTTATTTTCTTACAATACTTCTTTAGATATTATAAAATAACTTCCATTCAATGAAAATTTATAAACAAAGCCTTGACAACCATGTCAAATGTTTTGATGGCAAAGACAATATTTTCTTTTAAAAATGCAATGTAAACTTTTTATGTTATTCTTAATTTGTATAAATTTAAATTAAATTGTGTTCTACGGGAAGGGTATATAAGCGTCCTGTCCTGCGGTCAAAGGCCAGTCTAATTACGAGTTCCGAACAAGGAGTAACTAATTACGGAACCTCTGGCAGACCATAGAACCTCTGGCTGACTGCGGAACCTCTGGCTGACTGCGGAACCACTGTCTGACTGCGGAACCTCTAACTGGCCTGACCTCTACCGGTCTGACCTCTGCCGGTCTGACCTCTGCCGGTCTGACCTCTGCACTGCTGGCCTGACCTCTACCAGTCTGACCTCTGCCGGTCTGACCTCTGCCGGTCTGACCTCTGCTGGCCTGACCTCTGTCGGCCTGACCTCTAACGGTCTGACCCCAAGATCCTGTGCGGTGCTGCTGAGCCAGTCTGCCCCCGAGATCCTGTGCAGTGCTACTGAGCCAGTCTTTCGCTACGTATTGCTGAGGTAGCGCCATCTGGCGCTGATAGATTCCTCATCATCATCATCATCGGCCTATCTTAGTCCACTGCTGGACATAGGCCTCCCCATATTAGCTGATAGATTTTTTGTATATAAATTGTTTTGTATAGATATTTTGTAAATATTTTCTAATTATTAAATTTCATTTATTTTCTTTCTTTTAATTAAAAAAGTTGCTTCATAACAGTTTGGCGCCCAACGTAACTATTAGCTCTGCTTTCTAAATTCTAAAAAATACACTTGCACGTTCTTTTACTTTTGGCTTAGATTCTCGACACTTTTCATTTTACTACATATTAGTCTGCTCACTTTGAAATCATTTATGATATTTATATCTAGTTATTAGTTATTTATTTGTCACGATTAGATTATTATCTCTTTATACTCTTAGGTTTTAGAAATGTCTCATTCAATTTGTTACAGTCTGCTTAATAAAGCAGAATTGGAATATGAAGTCAAGGTTAGACTAGAGGATCCAGCTGATAAGCTCCCTCAAATTAAAGAAGCAGGTTAAAACTAAATTAAAACTTATGTATATATATATATATTTTGTTTTCATCTTCATTCGTTAGTTACTTTTTGGCTTTCTCATTCCTTATCATTTTCATGCTTATCATTGCGTACATTACTTTACTTACTTTGCACCAGGCTCTACCCCTGCGTTGCGTAAATTGAGATGCGCTACTCTCTGTAAGTACTTTGCACCAGGCCCTACCCCTGCGTTGCGTACTTACTTTTGATAGCATCTTTTCTTCATTTGAGCGGTTGACAACTCGTAAAATAAGCCCTTGTCATACATACATTTTAATACTTACATTTTCATTTGTATATATTTTCTTTCTTCATTTGTTACATCATTTTATTTCTAATGAGCGGCTGACTACTCATTAAATAAGCCTACAGTCATATCACTGGGATTTCAGCGTGAGCGGATAACAACTCCTAAAAAAAGCCAATGTTATGAAGCATAGCTAGGTACTCTCCTTAGAGTAGGAGCCATTGATTGTGAGCCCTACCCTTAAGTTTGATAGATATTTGTATGAAAGGTTTATTGTAATATGTTAGATTTTGTATGGTAGGATTGGTATGATAGAGTTGGAAGTAACCTATTAACCTTCAAAATTTTCACATAGTGTAAAAATTTTCTGGGGTTGTGGGGGAAATGTAGTATTCACTTTTTTATAACATGTAAATAAGATAGAGGATAGAGAAAGGTTTGAGTAAATACGAAAATACTTACGGTTTTTATTGTTGCTAAGCATGTTTTTATATGAATCTCTTGTAGTCACATTATTTTTAGGTCCAGTTGTTTCCTTCTATCTTTCTATCAAAATATTACATGTTGTCTTTATTTTCTTACAATACTTCTTTAGATATTATAAAATAACTTCCATTCAATGAAAACTTATAAACAAAGCCTTGACAACCATGTCAAATGTTTTGATGGCAAAGACAATATTTTCTTTTAAAAATGCAATGTAAACTTTTTATGTTATTCTTAATTTGTATAAATTTAAATTAAATTGTGTTCTACGGGAAGGGTATATAAGCGTCCTGTCCTGCGGTCAAAGGCCAGTCTAATTACGAGTTCCGAACAAGGAGTAACTAATTACGGAACCTCTGGCTGACCATAGAACCTCTGGCTGACTGCGGAACCTCTGGCTGACTGCGGAACCACTGTCTGACTGCGGAACCTCTACCTGGCCTGACCTCTACCGGTCTGACCTCTACCGGTCTGACCTCTGCCGGTCTGACCTCTGCCGGTCTGACCTCTGCACTGCTGGCCTGACCTCTACCAGTCTGACCTCTGCCGGTCTGACCTCTGCCGGTCTGACCTCTGCCGGTCTGACCTCTGCCGGTCTGACCTCTGCTGGCCTGACCTCTGTCGGCCTGACCTCTAACGGTCTGACCCCAAGATCCTGTGCGGTGCTGCTGAGCCAGTCTGCCCCCGAGATCCTGTGCAGTGCTACTGAGCCAGTCCTTCGCTACGTATTGCTGAGGTAGCGCCATCTGGCGCTGATAGATTCCTCATCATCATCATCATCGGCCTATCTTAGTCCACTGCTGGACATAGGCCTCCCCATATTAGCTGATAGATTTTTTGTATATAAATTGTTTTGTATAGATATTTTGTAAATATTTTCTAATTATTAAATTTCATTTATTTTCTTTCTTTTAATTAAAAAAGTTGCTTCATAATCATAACAGTGTTAGCAAATGAAACAAAACAGTGCAACGTCCCTTTTCAAATTCTATCAAGAAGTCGGCCCGAGAATTTAGTAAAGCCCCACATCTTTACTGAGATACTCGAGGGGTTGGGGGGTCTATCATTTCTCACTTCTCATTCATCATCACCATCATCATAATATATGAAGGGAAAAATACTAATGAAATTAAAAACTAGACAGACAAGAAGTGTGTAGAACGAACGAATAGGCTTGATGGATTTCATCCGGAGCCGTAAAACAATACAAAAAAAACGGAATGACAGCTAGGAACAGGTGGTCAGGGTGCCTAGTGTGCGTTTGGTTTACTATCCGTATTCATTCGATTACGTTTACGAAAACGAAAATTAGTAAGGCATCGAAGCAGCGCCTCCTGGCGGCATACGAGAAGTTAACATTTGCCATACAAATTCTCGTTTTCGTTAAGGGTGCGTGCGCCGACCAAAAAATGCCAAAAATGCATGCATCACGGTTAAATATAATTGAAAATACTGTCGTATTAAATAAACAAAATATATATTTAGTATCAAAGGGAACGTGTTTACAATTACTCCAATCCATAAATTCATATCATAAATAACACACAACTTATAGCTTTTATGAAAACGAGTGGCGGCGCGGCGGGGCGTTTAGTTGATACTGAAATGTTCGGTTATTACTGAAATGCAAATTTAGAAATATCATTGTACCTATGTAAAAAATTGTATGTTTTGATTTGTATATTGTTACCGTGCCAAAAATAAATATATAAATAAATATCTTATAGTTTATCTAAATTATTATACCTCTATTCTCTAAACCAGGGTGGGCAAACTTTTTCATTCGCGTGACAATATTTACTAACAAAATCTATGGCGGGCCATTCTACTTAATTAGTTTTTTGCTGTATTTTTTCAACATTTTTTTTTGTGAAATAAAAAATATTGATAGGTATGCATTTTTTGAAACACACACGCACTTGAATTTTTGTTTGATGGTCGCGAGCCGGTCTTCGATCATTCGCGGACCAGAGATGGCCCTAAGGTTGCCAGATGTCCGGGATTTCCGGGATTGTCCCGGAATTTTACGTATTGTCCCGTGTCCAGTAATTCGATCTATTGTCCCGGATTCCGAAAAAATTAAATAATAAAAAAAATAACAAGTGTTCTCAATTTATATCTTTTATCTGGACTAATAAAATTGTATACATTTGAAAAATAAAATGAATTTTCCTAATAAATACAAATATAAAATTAAATATTCCCTAATTTATATTTATATATAATTTTTTTATTTTTTTTATTTTTACATATTCATAGCCACGGCCCGACATGGAATTGTCCCGGACTCTGTAAGTTCCGATCTGGCAACCTTAGATGGCCCTCGGGTTTGCCCATCCCTGGTTTAAACAATCACCAATGGTCTTAACTAAGTACAAATCGTCCGTCTCACACTTTCGATTTACTGAGCTGTTTTATTAATTATTATTTTTCAAATTAACACTTTAAATTCCCCAAATAAAATCATTAAATATGGCCGGGCTGCGAGGCATCAAATAAATAAAAAAAGGTAATAAAAACGCTTTGCGTAATGTGATGTGGAAATAAAGTGAAATGTACCTAACCTGCAAATTTAAATTTTAATGCAATAGCAAAAGGTTGAACTTGAGTTATTTTATTTTACTATAATTTATTTCGCACGCATACTAATGTTTAATGTCACCTCAAACCACTTAAACAATGTTTCAGGGCATGCATAAAACATTCTAGTTATAATATAAATGATGAACAAAACGGGCTGTTAAGAATATCGAAGTGTCGATATGCTAAAACGTGGGTTAAGTTTAAACTTGGTTTAACTGAGTAGGGTAGTTGCACTAGTGTTCGACAGGAACCAGTGATCGACAATAACAAGTGATCGATTTTTTTTTTGAGAGAGATTGCTGATTGCCTCATACGGCATTTTCAGCGTCACCGGGCTTTTTTGGGGGCAGCGAGGTACGTAAAGGGTAAGCCGTGTGAAACGAATCACCTTCGGGGGTTTTCTAGAGGGAACGGCATCACACACTTAAAAGTGCGTGTCCTCATGCCCTACTAGATTCTCCGAGGCGTTCGGATCGGATCGGGAGCGGACAACCCGAGGGCACCTCTAAAAGGCTCGGCTCAGGCTGACCGGGTCGTGGGGGTGGTGAGCGCCCGTGTACATGTCTGTCTGTACGTGGTATAGAGCGCGTGTAAACCGGCTCGTCGTACCCCTGTTCTACGAGTACGGTGTCTTGGGCCTAAACTAGTGTGCATGTTTAGTGTATTCTGTAAATGTGTAGTGGCATTTAGAGGATCGGGCGGGGTGTGTCCGTGTTGCTCACAGAACCTCAGTGCTGCCTGCAGTCTCGTTATTTTGTGTCAACACTGGAGGCAGTTTCAAGTAGAAAAACACACCTATACCGGGCATCTGGTAAATTGGCAACGTTTGGTATAAGAAGGAATTATTATTTCGTGCTGACTCCACAGATCTAATGCGCTGCAAAGCGCACCGCTGCGCTGCCTGCTGACGTGCGCTCCACTGACATAAATGTCAAATCATATGTTTATTTACTTTTACTTAGCAGCAATATTTCTGTAGGTATATGTATTTTTTATTTTAGCGAAGACTTGATTTTGATGATGGAGGCCTTTGTCCAGCAGTGGCATAGTAGGTATATAGGCTAAGTATTTATTTTTTACTTACTTATTATTACATAACATTTATATAAACCACCGGCAGCGGGTTTTTTTTTGAGAGATATTGTTGATTGTCTCTAATAACGACATTTTCAGCGTCACCGGGGATTTTGGGGGCGGCGAGGTAGGTACGTAAAGGGTACCTCAAGCCGTGTTGAAACGAATCCCCTTCGGAATATTTCTAGAGGGAACGGCATCGCACACTTTAAATTTAATCGCGTCCCCGTGGCCTACCAGTCTCCGAAGGGTTCGGATCGGATCGGACAGGCAGCGGCTGCTTCGTATTTATAATACATATTTAGTACAATAAGAAACGAAACAAATGAAGCGTACGTTTGTAGCCGAAAGAATAGACTTTTTTTTAAATATATTTTACGGGTAAGCACAGAGCCTTGATCTCAACTGATGTTAGTCCCCTCCGTTCACCCATGGAGATGGAGCATAGCACCATGGCATAGAGATAGAGGAGAGTGGAAGACACGGCTATTTTGCGCCAAAATTCCAAGTAAGTAACAGAGGATCAGGGGGGCAATTTTTATATACCGGTGATCTCGAAATAATAAGTGATATGAGATATAATACTTGTATTATTTACAATAAATGATTATTTAAGCATTTTTGGTATTAAAAATAAGTAACCACTAATGACCTAGAATAGAAAAAGGAGCACTCGAAATTGTTATTAAAGCGTGAGAATTAATCACCAGTGTGCCTTGTTGTGAGTTTCATATGACATTCGATCACGTCAACGAAAACGAACATTTGTAGGTATGGCATTGAAGCAGCGCCTTCTGGTGACATCTTATCTTATCTTAGTGGGGCCTGCCTAGGTTTCTCCCTCCAAGTAACACTTCGACCCATTGGGATCTTTTGTGCAACCCCATCCTTTCACTCTTTTTCCTCTGTAAAGATAGATGCCATAAGTCTGGCAACGTCCTTAAGAGCGAAGAGCCTGAAGTCCTCCGGTTTCAGATAGGCCGACCCCAGGAGTCCCATTCTTTTCCTAGCCAGAGAGTCGCAGTCACACAGTAGGTGCTGCATTGACTCCGTTTGCTCTCCACATGCCCTACGCAAACTATTTGTTGAAAGGTGCATTCTGTGAAGCATTTGTTTTGTGGCATAGTGCCCTGTCAAGGCACCAATGGTTAATCGGGCCTGCCTTCTGCTGCCTCCGCATATGAACTTACTCGTCCTAAGGCGTTTTCGCCTAGGAAGGATTTGGAGTGTTTCCTGGTGACATACGAAAAGAGTTAAAATTTTGCCATACAAATTTTCGTTTTCGTTAACGTAATCGAATGAATGCGGATATTAAACAAAACTCACACTAGGTACTCAGTTCAAAAATCGCCCCGAAGGCAAGGGAAGGAAAAAAGAAATTTCATCATCTCTTAACTTGCCCACCAAATAGTCTTTACTATTTAATTTCAAAAAGAGTTTATTGTTACTTTCGAAGACACGGTATTCTCTAAATAATAGGTCGGCTTGACAATGTTTCAAAACCGCACACGCCGAGAGGCTAGCGGTCGATTTCCTCATTACGCGGTTTCATGCTTCAAATTTAATACAATACTTAGTGCAAGCTACACAGTACACACAATATTATGTTATTTACCTACTCTTGTGCGAGCGAATTCTTAATATATATCACCCAAAAGTATACAACCGTCACGGTACAGAATTCGTGTCAAATTAATTATTATGTAATCATTATCAGAAGTAAGTTGTGATGACTTGTAGTTATTAACTGTTTTATTAAAGTTTCTTCTAAATATTTTTATTATTTTTAAATTGTGCATTCACTATGCTTCAAGTATATAGTTATCCGGTTACCCATTCGAGCTTCCTGAGGCTGTGATTTTTTCTATACTTAGTAACATTTCATCTAGTAAGTTTCTTTTGTTTTTTTCTCCAACAAGCGCTTGTCTTTTGTCTCACCTGGGTTTAGATTTTGGTATTTTAAAACGTCTACCATAGTGAAGTAGGTATTGCAGTGGCCTAATAAGTACTAGAACCTAATAATGTAAAATTTCATTCAAATTTGACTACTAGGAAGCTGGTGGTCTATATTAAATTATTTCTAAAGCCAAAAATTTGTTGCTGACAACAATTTTTTTTAATGATATGATATGATAATGATAAAATGAAATAAGTGTCGATCACTGGTTCTGGTCCGATACTGGTAGGGTTGCCAACCCTACTATATAATATAGTAAATATTTTAGGTGTCTAACTAATATTATTTTAAAAATATATTATAGTAGGCGAAACTATTTTATCAGCAAAGTCGCTAAAATCAGTCTCTATTATCTAAAACGGAACACTTATTATCATAGCTTATACCTATATTTATCATATTTTATTTCTTAAAAATTCATTTAAAAAATAAAATAAATATTTTTTTATATTTTTTTTAATTACTTAATTCCCTACTATATTTTTATGGGTACTGAATCCAATAATACTATATTTGGTCTAAAAAAAGTTGGCAATCCTAGATACTACTACTGTTGCCACTAATAAACATTAATTAATTTTGTTGCCGTATTATTATTTTATTTTATTATAATTGTTAAACCACAATGCACACTTGCCCAGCACGGTGGAGTATGGCCCGATATTCACATTTGCTATAATTATGGGAAGGCTCGAACCCAGCAGTGCGACGTCTTTAGTCTATACCTAGATAGGCTGACGATGACGATGACAATCATATCAGAGATTGATAGAACGGTAGCTGGAATTAACTTTTTATAGCAGAAATAGAAATTCTTTACAGCCTATATTTTCTCGGTAATTTTTTGTCTCTCGGTTTCCGAATGCAATCGAATATTCATTTCCATGTCTGATAATTATTAGATTTATCATGTGTATATAATTTGAATTTATAACATCGTAATGAAATTGTTGTTTTGTTTTGAATTTTCGTGTAATTTATATAGGTAGAGCTGTAAAACTATAAATCTTAAATCAATTACGTATGTATGGTAGGACATAATAGTATTTCCACTTATTATTAATATTATTGTAAGCCATTACTCTTCCACAGCAGGGCAAAGGCCTTCTACTTATTTTAAAATAAATTTATAATAAGTAGAAGGAGTAGAGTAGCAACTCTATATACTTTCCTACTCTATAACTGATAGAAATCCGACGACAGCCGAAACACGAAATTTGCCGAGAGACATTAAGAAAATAGATGCACTGTACCTACCTAATTAGGGTCTTAAATACAACTGCATAGGTATTGTTCTTATTACCTTCACGTTATTCTTATATCATTTCTTTTATACTAAAGAAAAATGCTATATTTGTAGATTAAGTAAGCCACAATTAATAAGTGGAACAAATTAACAAAATTATAGATAACACGCTAATTATTATATTAAAAAAAATTACAAACGCTTTTAGAAGTGTTCTAAAAACCATAATTTGGCACTGGCAGCATAAAAACCAAAAATAAAAAAAATCGAATAAAAGTTGTACTAAAGACAAAATGCCCAAGATAATGGTTAAAAACAAAAGACTCACGGCAGAAAATTCCCATGTAAAAGCCGGCGATGGCGATCGCCACCTTCACGAAATCATTTGTAGTGTCGAAATCGAACTTCTTCAGCAAATCACTCATGATGTAAGTTTTCACGGGCCCGGCCGCTACGCACTGACTCTCCACCATTGCTCACGACAAAAATCTGTTATCTTTTGTTATAAAAATTTAAATTAAATTAAAGTTAAATTTAAAAACCGAATGCACCGATAACCTCCGACCGGTGCCAATTTGCATCCATCCGCTGCATGTAACCAACACGAAAAAAAAAATTTTAACTTCAAAGAGGTTTTACATTTAACAAGTTGTATGATTGACACGACGACGCGAGCGACGGACGTCTCGTATGAGAATGTCGATGAAAGCACACACTGCCGGCGACTTGACTACCCGGGCATAATTATCTATCTATTATTATTTAATGATAGAAAAACGTATATAACAACACGATTCGACGTTTACACCACATGGCATAACGATTAAACGATATTAAGGTGATAGGCCAAGTGTTTATGTATCATATTCATAACTTTTTATTTAAAACTTTTCCGTATACTTGCACTACAGTTGCACTTATCTGATGCATTTTTCGATGCAAGTTTATTTTTAATGATGTTGTTAAAATGTATTCACTACTGCGGTTTCACGGTGCCGACTAAGTATAACTGATGAATTTAATTAATTATTTATAAATGCAATAATTGAGCTACGCTTTACGTCACGCGATTGTGCTAGTATTGCATTTTTTCATTTAATTAAAACCTATAAAACCGGTGTTAGGTTTTTTTATTCACTGAGTCTACAAACAAGCATATTATTGATATGGTCCGCGGGTCCGCCTGATGGTAAGCTGCCACAATAATCTGTAGTAGTACGTAATATTAGTTATTCTGTGTCTGAAGATAAACGCTTGCAAACTCCATGGGTGGGCTTCTTGGAAAAAAAAGAAAACATAGAGTCAAGATTACAGTTTCTTTTTTTTCTAAAATTTTGTGGGCATGGATTCACTGATGCAATGGAAGAACCTGCTGCTTGGCGGCAGAAATAGATATCAGGGTGGTTTCAGGTGGGTTTTCAGATTATCTCTCGTTTCAAAAATAAAAAAGACGGTTATTGCGACATTGGCGACGCATTTCTCCGACTGGCTGGTAAGTTTATATGAGACGTGCCAATTAATAAAAAAGTAAATTTAGTAAAAAACTTTTGTGTTCCTTTTGTAAAAGATTCCATTTTCAAAAATAACCTGGAGGACATTGGCACTCTGACATTGGCTTTAAAACATATTTTGCGGAATGACAAAGGAGAAACAGTTTTATTTTGAGATTTTACGAGACAATTTTAACTTTATTTTGTTATCAGGTTAATGGCATCTGGAAAGTTTGTTGATGAGGATTAAATGGTGACTGATTGGCCTTTGTAATCATTGTTTTGTTCAATTAAAGAATAGCTCTACAATTACGAAAAATAACGTGCTTACATGCCATTTTTAAATTATGTAGCCTATGTTCAGCCTTCATCATCATTTAAATCATCATCAAAATCTTCAAACTGAATGCGATTTGATTATCGTGCAATCTTGCATCAACCAAATCTTAAATGCAGACCGTGATAGATTGAATAATTTTGCTTTCGGAATGAAATTTACATGTGAAAGTGTTACGAACGCGGTTTTTAAAAAACATTTGAAGGAATTTGAAGTCTTGGCTTACTCGAACCTCCTCACTAACATCGGTCGGTCGACTTCCGGAAACGTTAATGAGTTTTTCCACATTAAGGTCGTTCCAAACTGAAAAGTTTTCCAAACAAAATACCTTAATGAGATTTTATGTAATTTGCTACACTTGACGTAGGTAGTTACCTCTTAGAGGAACTCGGTGCTTGCCATTCGTGATCCCGAGCCATCCCCGTGGCAGAGAAGGGATGGTACAAGGTTTTTAGTGGATACACCTCCCCTGCCCTCGTCGAACTTTAGTGGATGGACGAAGAAAGAGGAGAGAGAGTCCCACATAACCCGGGGTCGCCCCTAGCCCGGTGTATGCGCAAAAGCATTTTACTACCTTTTTTTTTAAACTGGGTAATAACCCAGCGCATACACCGAGGCTAGGGGCAACAAAAAAAAAACATAACTATTGTTAAGAAAAGGTAGTAGGGTAATAGCACCAGTGTTTGGCAAGAGCGAGAGTGAGTGATCGACAGTTTTTACCCGACTGCGTCAGAAGGAGGGTTATGTTTTTTTCGAGTGTATGTATGTATGTATGTCTGTTTCTTTGGCACGCCCTACAACCTAAACGGCATGGTGGATTTTAACATATGAGCATCGATTTAGAATAATCGATGCATATGAGGTGTCGTTAGATTTGTTTGACTGTGGAAGTGACATAGGCTATAAAAAAAACAAAAAAAAAGTTAAAACATTGGCCGGGGTAGCTATTAGTAGTCTTGACCCCAAAAAACTGTTAGTTCGACCACACGATAGTTCTTTAAACGAACTACAACGACTACGGAATTTTGCCAACGTCTTTATGCCATCGGCATCGGTTCGTAAGTTCTATTCTGGGCGGGAGACCTTGTACTGAGAAGAACCGGCAAGAAACTCAGCAAGGGAATTTCTTTTCATCCTTACAGCGTCAAAAGTCAACGATCTAATTATCGATAACTGTCGCTATAGTAATCATGGTGAGTACTGAGTACCTAACTGCCTACACAAAATAAAGAGACTCTAAAGATAAGCTCATATGGCCAATTTTTCTATGGACGTAGATGTAGTTTACTAACTAGTAGTAATTTTTACATATTTCTAATATAAAAAAAAAGAAAAAAAAGATGGTGGCTGTCCAGTAGGCTTAGCCAAAGTAACATTAAGAAACCGATAGCGAAGTTCGAAAAGAATAAAATGTATGGGATTGACATAAGCCGCGCTAAATCACGTGGTCAATCTTATATCAATCCCATACATTTTATTATTATCGAACTTCGCTATCGTTTTCTTAATGTTACTTTGGCTACCGCCACAGGTGGGCTTAAAACAAGCTCTATCACCAAGCATGTTTCTTCCGCTGGGAATCGAACCTATAGGCCGGTGGTCTAACCACTAGACCAAAGAGGCGGTTAACCCAGAATCAATTGAAAGCTAATTTTACTATCTATACCTACTACGAGTATCTACCAGTCTAAACGAGAGCCAATGTCCAATGGCCAATTTTTCTATGGACGTAGATGTAGTTTACTAACTAGTAGTAATTTTTACTTACAGCAATGTTTTATGGTGTTTTGTTTTGGGAATATTGGCAGATTTTATTCCCATGTTTAAAAAACTCAAAGAACTTGTCAGTCAAAAGTACTAGACGTCAAGAGTTTCGTTTTTACGCCTTATTCAGATTATTGACATTTGGTGTATGCGCTATGACTTTGCTATTGAAAAGAGTAAGGCGTTTTAATATAATTATTTTATGTAGGTTTTGAAATGCTTGGTTATTTACTTTACAAAACTAAAAACTTTGAAATAAACCAAAAAATTTGACTGCTAAAACAATTATATTCGTAAAACCCGGACTAACATAAAAAATAACTGAAATGAGAAAAAACTGAAAAGAAAAAAGCAAGCTCTTACTTAGTTGTCGCAGACGAGGACAATCATCAACCAAGCGGCCGGCTGTGGCTATCCGCACTCTCTTTGGTTGGGTTGGTGATTGTCGGCCTGTGACAACTATCAATATTTAATGTATTTATAAATACTCATTTATTATAGATTTTATTATTTAAGTATAGGTATCGGACAAAGAAAAAATTTCACGTTGCATTCAACATTGCTCAAATTGTTGAGCTTGTTTTTTTTCAGTTTTTTCTCTTTGCAGTTATTTTTTATGTTAGTCAGGATTAAAAGTCAGCAACTGATATGTTACTTTAGCGACAATTGAATACCGTCCCGTCCACCTGCTTCCTTCCTAGCTGTCATCCCGTAAAAAGTCAAAGAAAATTTATGTAATTTTTTGGCAATGAAAACTGTGTCAAACACAGGGTGCCTAGTGGGACTTTTGTTTACTGTCCGTATTCATTCGCTTACGTTTACGAAAACGAAAGTTGGTATATGGCATTGAAGCAGCGCCTCCTGGGGACATACGAGATGAATTGAAAAAATTCAACTTCTCGTTTTCGTTAACGTGATCGAATGGCTAATGAAACTCGCACTAGGCACCCTGGTCAAAGTCAAAGACTTTCAAAAAAAATATATATTTTATTAAAATCAACATATTAAATAATAAAATTAATTAAACAGACATAAGGAATCAGCAGGTTTGATGACTTCCAACCTATCGAACAAGCGGTTTCCGAAAAGGCTTTAGCACCATAGACTACATACATACGCTGCGGCAGGTTATACAGAAGACCGAAGAGTATAACCAGCCTCTTTGCTTAGCGTTTGTAGACTATGAAAAAGCCTTCGATTCGATTGAAACATGGGCCGTGCTACATACAGTCTATCCAGCGGTGCCAAATTGACTACCGGTACATCGATGTGTTGAAGTGTTTGTATAAAAGCGCCATTATGTCAGTCCGTCTTCAGGAGCAGAGCTCGAAACCTATCCAGTTGCAGCGAGGAGTGAGACAGGGAGATGTGATATCTCCGAAACTGTTTACTGCTGCACTGGAAGATGTTTTCAAGCTTCTGGACTGGAAAGGACTCGGCATCAACGTCAACGGCGTATACATCACTCACCTTCGATTTGCTGACGATATAGTAGTCATGGCTGAGACCCTGGAAGAACTCGGCACAATGCTCGGTGACCTCAACAGTCTCTCAACAAGTGGGTCTTAAAATGAACATGGAGAAGACGAAAGTTATGTCGAACTTACGTGTCCTCCTCCTCCTGACGGGGACTCTGCCCTTGAAGTTGCGGACGATTATGTTTAACTGGGACAAACGGTCCAGCTAGGTAAGTCCAACTTCAGGAAAGAGGTCAATCGTCGAATCCAATTAGGCTGGGCAGCATTCGGTAAGCTACGAAATATCTTTTCGTCCGATATACCGCAGTGTCTCAAGACGTAAGTCTTTGACCAGTGTGTGTTGCCAGTGATGACATATGGGACTGAGACGTGGTCGCTCACTATGGGCCTTATCAGAAGGCTCAAGGTCACTCAAAGAGCAATGGAGAGGGCTATGCTCGGGGTTTCTCTGCGTGATCGATTTCGAAATGAGGAGATCCGCAGAAGAACAAAGGTAATCGACATAGCCCGAAGAGTTGCTAAGCTCAAGTGGCAGTGGGCAGGGCAAATTGCTCGCAGGACTGATGGTCGCTGGGGCGGAATAGTCCTTGAGTGGCGACCGCGTACCGGAAAGCGCAGTGTGGGCAGGCCTCCAACAAGGTGGACCGATGATCTGGTGAAGGTCGCGGGAAGCATCTAGGCTCGCATCCAGCGGGGATGCGAGCAGCACAAAACCGGTCGTTGTGGAGATCCTTGGAGGAGGCTTTTGTCCAGCAGTGGACGTCTTTTGGCTGAGATGATGATGTATTTAATGATATCTTTGCACCATTTTCTATCACATATTTTTCTTTAAAGCGCTACATGGAATAGTTTTTGATATATTATATGGGCAAAGATAAGCAAGTAGGTACAGGAAAAATTGCCCGCTTAATTGTCAGTTTGTGAGTTTAATATTCAATATTAAATTTTACTGTACAATCAAGTCAAATTTTCATTTGCTGCTTAAAAATTTTGTTTAGGGTACCTATTTATAGGGTACCTATTCATAGGGTACCTATTCATATGATGCATAGTTTTTCCATAATCTTCAAAAAACTGAAAAAGTCGGGTAAAAATATAAGGTTTCACGGTAGAGAAAAAACGGCAATTTCATAAGTAAAGACCTATTATTATTACGTGAAGCAAAAACTTTTTTTACGAAAATTGCGCGGACGGAGGAGTATGAAATTTCGAACACTCATAAGTAGTTTATATAGAGAAGGAGTACAGAATGTTAATTTTTTTTATTATGCATAAAAAATACATTAAACCAATAAAACAAACATTACATACACACACTATTATATATTTGACACACCCTCTTAGATTAATACTCTTTTAAAAAATTTCAAAAATGGAAGAGGAGCGGCCGAAATCTGTCAAGGCCAATCCAAACTCACATTCTATCATTTTTAATTTTTCATTGCTTAGGATACAATCCGTGCTGCCTTAAGGCCTGTTTTCACTTTGATTAGTGATTAGTGCAGGTGATGAGTGCAGGTGCTTAGTGATTAGGAGTAAACTCGTGTGGACAGCGATTGATTAGTGCGAGTGATTAGTAACCTGCGTTGTAAAGTGATTGATTAGACACGGGTTCTATTTTTTTGCGAGTGGACTGCGAGTAGCCACGTCCCGCGCGCCCTCCCTTTCCCCTCACTCGCAGTCTGCCTGCACTGCTGCACTACACACACGTCTGGACAGCAGTGTTTAGTGTTTAGCGTTTGGCGTCGGACGCTAACAACTGAATTTACTAAACACAGCCACTTGACAAAATTGGACACTTCTTGCACTACACACCTGCACTAAACACTCGCAATTACTAATCACCTGCACTCGCACTAATCAGAGTGAAAACAGGCCTTTTATAAAATTACGGTCGAATTTCGACCACTGCGCACAGGGCGACCACAAGTTTCAAAAAAATTCTATGTAATTTTTTGGCGACGAAAACTGTGTTGAACACTTTTGACACACGGGCTTGAAGTATCGAACACTGGTGCCATCCCTATTATCAAAAAGGTTGGTTATATTTAAACTTTCACAAACAGTTTTTTCTTCTTCTCATTAATCATGTAAATGAACAAGCAGGTTACATTGCATGCGCTATCAAAAGCTGTTCCGAACCACATAAGGGAGTCAATGGTGATACTCGTTAAACAGTTAACGACTTGCGTAAAGTCAAGGTCGCGGGTTCATCAGGCAAGCAGGTGCCATGCTGATGGGCAAAAACTAGTTCCATGCAGGTGTTGACTGGATAGCTGCAATGTAGCTGCCGCAGCTAAATAAATAAATTAGCCTTTTGTTTAAATGACTAGACCACCGGACTGGACACTGCCTTTTAAAAAAATAAATAAATCAGCTAAGATTGAATGACTAGACATAGTCCAAAAACTGCCTTTTAATTAAATTAAATAAATCAGTTCTAAAATTGAATGACTAGACATAGACATAGCCCGTTCAGAGGCCGCTTTTTAATTTTGTTTACTTCTTTTAAATAACATAGTTTTTACTGTAAGTAATGTTATCTATATAAAAAATACGTGGAGGAACATCTTTGTATTGTATATTTGGTAAATTATGGTCGCATTTCGAAGAATAGGCGAACACTTTTAACCGTTTACGTTCCATTATAAGCAAAGAATTTGACGAGGTTTGACAGGGTGAGTAGCCTGTGACTTCTCGCCAGGTCTATGTTCATGGGTCTATGGGAAAATGGACAAAATCAGGCCTTCACATCGTGTCAACGACGTACTGTTAAAAAACATTTAAAAAAATCACAAACTTGTTAACAATTAACATATTCACTTAAACTTAAAGACTTAACGTATCGTTCAGTGAATGTAGGCGTTTAGTAAAGAGCCTAGCCGTTTAACCATTGGACCGATTCAACTATTCGGCTGCGACATATCGATTAAACTTACACGACATGAGCATGATATCCATCATTTATCAATTGCACCGGTGCTTATGTACTCAATATTCAATTGATGAAGAACTATCGGTAAATAAGGTAAGGTAAGGTTCATTAAAATCGGCTTATTCATCACCAGCTTATTTTATGTCCCCACTGCTGGGGCACGAGCCTTCCCATGGATGGAAACACCACAGGGATAAATAAATAAATTAATCAAACGGGCCCAGCTCCCCGACCGCCTAACTAATCGCTTTGACTACGCATATAGTTTATGACGTCATCTTGCCACCTCGCACCGCCTATGAAAGCAATATCAAAAGCTAAAGGCTATAGCTTTCGATATTGCTTTCATAGGCGGCACGAAATGACAAGATGACGTCATAAACCACATAAGAAGTCAAAACGATCGGTTAGGCGGTCGGGCTCCAGAGCGGATTGGTGGTTGTTAACGACTGCTTATGCAGCCGGGCTCAACGGCTTTAATGTTGTAACGACATGTAACAAAAAGATTAGCCGTTACACTATTATTTATTTGAGCAACTATCGCAAAGGTTGGTCATCGGATGGGTGACCAAAAATAGATCATCTCGAGCTCCTCCGTGCTTCGGAAGGCTCGGAAGGCACGTAAAGCCGTTGGTCCGGCTGCATTAGCAGTCGTTAACAACCACCAATCCGCAATGGGCCCGCGTGGTGGTTTATGACCATAAGCATAGGTAAGGCACGTGATGATGGGCGGGGTTACGCAAGTAAGCTTAGTACTGCTAACTCCAAAAATTGTATCCCATCAAAGATCACTATCTGTCATTGTAATTCTACTGTTAGTCCATTGTTTATTTATTTTTTGTTCTTAAATGATATGTATACAGGTGTCTCATTGAAATGGCTGACCCATTTGGGAAATCCCATCATGGGAAAGTCTGAAACTATAAGACATTCAAAGATCTGTTCTTAGGAACCATGTCGTCGATTTTAATAAGAAGAAAAACTGCATTCATACATTTAAAAAAAACCTGTACTCAGGTCGGGAATCGAACCCGGTTGTTTTGAAAAAAATAAACTTACACTATTTCTATTTAGATATCGATTGTGTAGGTTTTAAGCAGTATGAAACATGATGTCTAAAATTAATAAAATGCATTGTTTTCCCATACTTTAATTTATTTTAGTAGGTGTTCGAAGTGAACGCGAAGCGAAGGTGCGGGTGCGAATCCCGCTCGTGGATGTTTTTCAACACTTTCGTCTTTAATTTTTCAAACCTTAACTGATGTTCAATTGGCGATCATGTGAATTGTATCGGGTGTTGGTAGTGTTGTAAAACTAGACTTTGGTTAAAGGTATCGCATGCCTAAATGCGTAATAATAAGTTATGGAAAAACACGCCAGAGGGGTAACCACGAGCTCATAGAGCAGTAATATTGCAGGTGTGAAAAGGAGACGCGTGTAGTGGCGGAATACTCGCGTTTCTTTTCCACAACTGCAATAATACTGCTATAGAAGCTCATAGTCAGGGGGCAGGCTGGGTTAGAGCTAAGTGGTCCAACATTGGTCCAAGTATAAAAAAATGACTATTCTGAATACATATATTATAATTAAAAGTGGGTAAAATTTTATAAATAAATTAGTAATATTAAGATGGATATTAGTTAGTAAAATTGTCTAAGTCAAGCACATTAATAATATGCTTATTAATATAATAAAAAATATTCGGTTTTTAGGTAAAACAAATTCAGAAACTAAATAAATCCATTTTTGAATACCTACTCTAATTTACAGATGAAATGTGATCTCATCCTGTTTCTTTATAATATAAGCCCAGCATTTTTGCATGTAGGAACGACGACACGAGATGGCATTTTAAATTAAAGTTGACACTCGTCTCGTACAAATTGACGCGCTTTATGCAAAAGAGTGACGGATCGCAACCACTCTATTTATGAGTAGTTTTGGCACATGAGTAAATACATTACCTATTTATTACTTATGTGGTTTAGGTTTCTTCAGTTTTAAGCGCGCGGGCTCGGTTTCGGTTTGTTCTGTATTCTGAGACATAAATAAAATTGCACCGTAGAGTCCGTCAAGTAATTTATTAATTACATTTTCATTGGTTTTGTTGCTAGCTGTACTGTACTGTACGTTCTGTGTAGTTACTGATACTAACGTCGTGTTTATTACACAAATAAATAAAATCGTTTGGAGTTGGTAGGACAAGAAAAAAAAGATTTTTGAGTTGGTGGGATATACTGTATGGAGTTTTAAAATTTCGAAAACAATACATTTGGAGCTAGCGGTACTAAGCCCGCAAGTGTGTCCACCTCTCCTACTGGATTCTCCAAGGCGTTCAGATCGGAATTGAAAATGGAAGAACACGAGGGCGCCTCTAAAGACTACGACCTCGGCTCGGGATGACCCGGGTCGTCGTGGATCGTGGACCGAAATTAAAAGTATTGTGTGAGTGTGACACAAACCAAATGCCTATCAGTGTGTGCCATGGCCGTAATGCAACCATAGAAATGTTTAAAATCGTTACTCGCCAATTTGAAACTCAACCGAAGATGGTTTATTAGCCATTGTTCCTTGCAAATTATTATTGTTCTGATTGTGATGGTGATATGAATGATACGTACACACGCCTGCACATCGACCTACCACTGTCAAATTTCCTCAATAGACTTTGAACCTTATGCCTAAGTTATATGGTTGAAAATGCATTGAAGAAAATTGTCAATTTTGGCGTCTGTACCTATGCAGTTTTTGGGACAGAAGTTGTCTTTGTTGGCCACCTATGGCTTTCAAAGCGTCATCACCGGAAGGCTTCGATCAATTGATCCGGAAAGGAATATGGCAATCTCGGTGAGTGATCGATCGAGCTCACAATAAGTAAGGGGACCTATGGTACAAAATAAGATCTTTATTTTTTTGGGAGAATTTGTTGATTGCCACTGGCCATTTTCAGCTTCACCGGGCTTTTTTGGGTGGGCGCGGGCGGCGAGAAACTTAAAGGGTTCCTCAACCAAGCCGTGTGAAACGAATCACCGTCAGAGGTTGCCTAGAGGGAACTGAACAACATAAGGAGACTGCAAAAGGCTCAGCTTGAGCCCGTGCGAGTTTTATTTACTTACCTTTGTTGCCAACTATTTTTCAGGAAATTAAAGTAAATCGATCACTAACTAGATACTTGGACGCTCAAGGTAACCACAGTGACATAGAACAATTGAATTTCTATTGTGTCTGGTTTTAGAACTGAGTGGCTTGTATAAAAAAAGAATTTGAAGAAAAAATAAAGTATTTTCCAAATTTATTTATTTAAGCGTTGCGTTTCGTTTCACTTCACCTGAGTCTGAGTATTATCATTCAGTAGTTCAGAAATTAAGTCAACAGGAATATTCCGTTCAAACGCACGCGTTAGTCTCGGAGATATAGTATTTTCCATTCTTTATTTTTATTAAAAATAATAAAGTATGGGGATGGAAAATAACGTAGGATACGTTATTTTAAAATATGGTAGGTACTTTGATCATTTGAGGACGTTAACAAAAACGCTAATTTGTATGTAAACATTTTAACTCTACTCGTTTGTCGCCTAGCTGCCTAGTGTGAGTTTTGTTTACTGTCCGTATTCATTCGATTAATACGTTTACGAAAACGAAAATTAGTACCTATGGCATTAAGACAGCGCCACCTTGCGACATACGAGAAGAGTGATAGTTTCGCTATAAAAATTCTCGTAAGTGATCGAATGCGAATGGCGAATGAAACTCGCACTAGGTACCCTGGAGGCGCTGTTCCAATGTCATGCAAATAGGGTAGTGGCACCAGTGAAGTGTTCGACATTTATATGTGTTATTGTAATAATGAATCTCTTTTTAGGCTGAATTCCTATCAGTTTGCAAATCTTGCATTTTGAAAATCTGTCATTTTAGGAATCTGTCATTTTGCGAATCTGACATTTTGCGAATCTGTAATTTTGAGTAGGTATATCTGTCATTTTGCGAAACTGTCATTCTGCAAATCTGGCATTTTACGCCATCTGACATTTTGCGTTTCTTTCTGACATTTTGTGAATCTGTCATTTTGCGTTTTTGTCATTGCCGTCAGTCAGTGCCTAATGTGAGTTTTGTTTACGATCCGTATTCATTCGATTACGTTTACGAAAACGAAAATAAGTATGGCATTTTAGCAGCGCCTCCTGGCGACAAACAAGAAGAGTTGACATTTTGCCATACAAACTCTCGTTTTCGTTAACGTGATCGAATAGCGAATAAAAATCGCACTTGGCACCCTGGACACATTTGAACGGGAGCAATCAGTCGGAGAGTACGCACGCGCTGAACTCACTTCGTTTAAGACTAAGATTAAGACCTAAGGCTAAGACCGGCGGGCGCGCTGCAAACAAGTAAATACTACCTACAAGTAAAGATTTGCTCGGTTTTTGACAATCGTTATCGTCACTCGATATGCTATATTCATATAATCATTTTATTTCATTATCTTATCTTATCTTAGTGGGGCCTGCTGAGGTTTCCCTCTATCAGTAACACTTCGACCCATCGGGATCTTTTGTGCAACCCCATCCTTTCACTCTTCCTCCTCTGTAATGTAATAAGAGTCCATAAGTTTGGCAACGTCCTTAAGAGCAAAGAGCCTGAAGTCCTCCAGTTTAGGATAGGCTGACCCCAGGAGTCCCGTTCTTTTCCTAGCCAGAGAGTCGCAGTCACACAGTAGGTGCTGCATTGACTCCGTTTTCTCTCCACATGCCCTACATCCATAGGGAAGGCTCATGCCCCAGCAGTGGGGACATAAAATGAACTGATGATGATTATAATTTATTCCTATATCATTAATTATGACAATAACACTAACAAACAATATCAATCCATTTATGCTACAGTATGTACAATACTTTTTGTTAGCCCATCTTTAGCTAACACATACAAACTGGATGGCTTGCTCACTCAAAAGCATGCCGCGTATAATTTTCCCTGTGAAAAACATGGTGTGCTCAAATATAAGCCACAAACAGACATTGTTTGGCCTTGGGACTTATTTGTTACACCCTGTTTACTGGGTGAGAAGTGACACCGGTAGACGCCTGGCGGAGACAACTGATCAAGTGATTAATATGCTCTATAAAAAAGGGGTCTGTGATTAGAAGGGTGAAAGTTAAGGGTTGAATGTATTTTTTGATGCCACATATTTTAAGCCAAAAATAAAAATAGATCCAAAAAATAAAAAATAAATTGTTTGGGGTGGACCACCTTTTTCACTTAGGGGTATAAAAAATAGACTACAACCGATTGTCAGATCTACCGAATATACAAATAAAATTTCATAAAAATCAATTGAGCCGTTTTGGAGGAGTATGGCAACTAACATGTGACATGAGAATTTTACATATATAGATAATAAAAGTATATAACCAGGTACAGACTTGATTGAAATGGATAAAATTATTTTCACATTTAGGTAAATTTGTAACATAAGAATTAAAGAAGTTTGTGAATGTTAGTCCAAAAGTGTTTTAATACCATAAAAATAAGGTTGTCTTTACTTTCGTGCCTAGATATTTTTGACAGCAAGCAATAGTGTATCGTTTAATTTGACGCAGACTGTACAAACCTTTGTTAATAACAAAAATAAACTTTTATTTGGCAGCTACCAACATTCCATAAAGGGACATTATAAGGTGAGTTATAAGTATACGATAATTGTCTAGATACATGATAATTGACTAGATTGACATTCAATTACTTTATATGACGACAAAGGGGTGACAAGATATCCAAGTTAGTTTCATTGGGTGTTTACTTGAGAGTTTGATAACATGGATTATATTTATTTGTTAGCAAATTTTTGAAAATAGTAAATAAATAAACTTACCTATAATATCATAAAAACTCGCCGTGTAGTTATCCACTAAATGGGATATAAATCCCATTGTTTTAAACAGCTGATCACAAGTTGCACAAAAATAACTTCAAATCTAAAATTATTAGGGCTCTCCCCACCTCACGATACTATAAACAACAATCACATTACTGTTACAAAACACATCTGCGGGATCCAATTACCGTTGTTTAATTTAATAAAAAATGTTCGTCAGCAATAATAATTGCAATACTTATCTAGGTACAAAAATGCAAAACATTGATCAACAAATATTTGACAGATGTCAAGTTATCGTGACACGGTCGGTCCGAATAGATAGACTAGCGACTTATCAACTTGTGTTGATTCTTTTGAAATCTGTCGTCCGAGTTCTCTTTACAATACGCGTTTATGGTATACATGAGCGAATATCTTCTCCGAGTTAGAAACCCAAAAACACGTTGATTAATGAATGTATTTTACATTAAATGTATTCACCAGTTTCAATAAATTATCATTCATTATAATTATTATCAGCTTAGTAAATAACTCTTGTGTGAGCATTAAACCAACTCTTGTGTGTGTGTGTGTGTATTATATTTAATGAACTGTTCTTGGTAAATTTACTTAAAAACGCATAAATTATAATTTATTCTATACGAATCCTTCCGTGTATTGGCTACCCACGTGATATTGGCGGAATTGTGTTCAGCTGTAGACACAAAACATGCCATAGATAAAAGAAGAAGAAGAAAAATTCGCAATCGTGAAAATCGTGAAAACGCGATCCTTTAAAAAAGAAGATTGTGTATCGCGATGTGATTGGATGTGTTCGTAATTATTGAAGAAGAGTTTTTCAAATTAATGAGTAACTATAGTAAAAAAATATGAAAAGCAAACTGTTTTGTCTAAGCATGGGACATTAAATATCCTCAAAAATGTCTGAGAAGGGCGACAAAATTTATCAAACAATGTTGCTGCGGCGGAGATTCTGTAAACGAATATTTTTGATGGCAGTCGCATTCGGTGTTTCATTTTATATTTCCGTTCTATTATTTGGCGACTTAAAGAGCCCTCGCGTGATGAATTTAACAGATCTTGACCGCTGCCCAGCTTGCTATGGTATCTCAGTTTGTCCAGAGCTTTATTCTAATCAGATAATACTAGAATCAGGCCGTCGCTGGGGTGGTATGTTTAACGCTAAAAACATTTATTATGGGTACACTAGATCAAACAGAAGAGTGGTAATAAAGAAGCTAGCTCATGATTGGGAGCTCAAAGAGTTTGACACAAAGCTTTGCAAAGCTTGGGGTTTGAAACGCGAGTGTAAGCCAATACAGATGTTAAATAGTTCCAATGTTGACGAAAAATTATTAAGTATTGTTCAGTATAATATTACTTGGCCGGACACGGAGCCTCGAAAGGGACTGGTCCTATGTCCATATGCATTCAGCCTCTTTGATTTAATACAACCTGTATTGAACAATAAGAAATTAAGTAACTATAAATCTGTTATGATTAATGTATGGACAATGTTGTATCTAAATCCTGAACCTATTATTCTGCAGGTATATCAAAGCTTTTGCTTATTAGTTTTTTGATGTTAAACAACAAATTGTTTACTCAGATGGAGTGAGATGTGTTATCGTAGGTAGCTGAGGTTTATTTTTTTCTGTTTTTAGGTTATTCCAAAGTCCAAGGGATGGCCAGTGCCCTCTTATGGAGGAGTCTGTGGGAGACTTGAGATAGTGGCACATGAAGGAGAGCCATTATCTACTCTGTTGCATATTGAGTGGCATAGGAAGCTGAAATATGCAAGAGAAATTTTAGAAGCTGCAATGGACTTCACATTTAAGCATGATAGGTTTGTGATATTTACTGCTTATCGTATATTAACTATATAGATTCTTTACTTCAGCCTTATAAAAACAGAAAACAAATAGTAAATATTTTATATTATTTATTAATTGCTTCATGTAGTAAAAACAGATGTTGCAATTATTGTTTAGCACCCGAACCCTACAAGGGCATCACAATCATTCAAAATTTGAATTCATATGAAAAATAACTTCCAAAAAAAACAACACAGTCACAACAAACAAAGCCTCCTTAGTTTTAAAGAATTCCAAGAGCAGCTTTTGACTGAGGGGATCTGGTAAGCCAGGTCCAGCCAAAACTCCAAAAAGGTAGTAGATTCAGTAGTTTAGTTTAACAAAATTTTTGTTTATTATGTTTTTACATCAATATTTGCCTGTGAAGGCTTATGTTGAATATTGATTATTAACTGGACTGATATGATTGTATTGCAGGTTTCGCTTTTACTTTATGGACTGGTCGTTAGACAATATTGTGGCCAATGAAAAGGATGAAATTACTTTTGTTGATCTAGAAGATGTCATAGTTCTAGACAAGCATATATCACCAAGAAAGGACTTGCCAGACTGGTACCAACGATACTCAAGAGACGCAGCTGGTCCTGGCTTCACTTTCTCTATTGAAAATATGTGTAAACATCACTTGAGCGATCACAATATTTGGGCAGCATGCTACGTTTTAGCTGGTGACGATAACCCGTTGTTGTATCCTATTCCGAAAGAAGTGAATTCTTCAAGACCGCATTTTGACAGGTTGTTAAGTGAATGCTTGAACGGTGACAATAGATTCCGTACCATAACAAAGTTGCAACATGTCATAGCCGAAATGCTGCTAGATGAGAGAATCGTTGGATTTGGTGCCGTTAGATGATAATGGTTTAACTTTGTCATACTCATAAGGAATTGGAATCTCATTTTTATTTAAAATGACGTATTTATGATATTAGTGATATCAAATATTGTAACTTTTTGTTTTTCTTTGAAACTATTTTTTTATATGATGCCATGAAACTTGTCTGTGTATTATGGTTATAATTAGCTACTTTGTTGAAGAGCACTTTTATTTTTACATATAACAACATCAAAGTACCTAATCATTAGGCAAAATGGTTGTGATTGTGAATATTTATTACTGAATACAGACTTTTGTTAGCCATATTAGATTTATAAGTTTTATTTTAATTTTATAAAAACAATTAACAATAATTATTAATAAGTATTTTACTAGTGATCGTAACTCAGCATAATAACTAAATATGTCCGTGACCCCTGTGGGATAACCCCTTCAGATCGGCTTCAAATTTCGCCATGATTTAGTTGATATTATGTTTAAAGGAGCATGGGCAAGTTCTACCTACTCACTAACTCAGCACCAACAAGCCATACATAAATTTTTTATTTTATTTTTTTTTAATGTTAAAAGGAGGCAAACGAGCAGGCGGGTCACCTGATGGAAAGTAATCACCGCCGCCCATGGACACCCGCAAAACCAAAGTTATCGCAGATGCGTTGCCAACCTTGGAAAGGAGTTGAATCTTGAGGAGGGAGTAGGAATTGAGAGGGGTGAGAGATGGGCCTCCGGTACTTTTACTCACCGGACGAAACACAACAGCAACGAGTGCCGTTGTTTCACGCCGATATTCTGTGAGAGGGTGGTGTTACGCCGGGCGAGCCGGCCCATTTCGTGCTGCAACGCAGCGTGGCTCTACCTCTCAGACTGTTACTCATTTAGCACCACCCAGGGGTCACGTGTAGGGTCTCAAGGGTAAACCTACGGACGCGAGTAACTTTAACCCCCAAAATGAAAAGGGCATCTATTTTTAGAGCAGACTTTACATTTATTGTTCTCTGTTACAACAGGGTTTTGCGAAAGAGAGGGCAAGGAGTGGTGTAGGGTTCAAATTTCCAACGCAAGCGCAGCCCATATAACTGCTAGCTTCCCTCCCCGCGCCGCGCTTGCTTTGTCTTCATTCGCACGTCTCGGTCGCTCCTTCCTTACAAGTTAGTTTTTTTATGTCTTCGCACCGCCAGCTGCCCATCTGAATAATGTTATTGTGGATACTAGCATCATGTGATACCGCAGTTATTATATTATGTAATCACCATCATCTCATTTTATGTCCCCACTGCTAGGGAAGGCGTGCCGCACGAGCCTTCCCTATGTATGGATAGGGAGAACGGGCCATAAACCACCACGCGAGCCCAGTGCGGGTTGGTGGTTGTTAAGAGCGTTTACGCCGCACACTAGCGCCGCCAATGAAAAAAAAAAACATATCTTGTAATTAGAGATAGAAAATCCAATTATGCTCAACAAACTATCTGAATAAAGTAATTTAACATTTTTACGTCACCTAAATGAACACCTCACATGTTATGGTTTAGTTAAATATGGCGTTATAGTTAAAAGTGGCCGTAACGTCTTATTTAACTAAACCATAACATGTAAGGTGTTCATTAGGTGACGTAAAAATGCTAAATTACTTCAGTGATGATGACCGGCCCTTGCGAAAGTTGCTACCGGGCGCGTTAACCACTGCGCCATCGAGCTCCTCAATATTGTGTATTAGGTCACCGAATTTTTATTTTTGTTTTCTCTTTCTAAATTCTACCAGCCCTTAGTACTATTACGCTACATTTAGACCACGCCCCTTTCTTATGTTTTCGAACAATGTTCTGTTCAAAACATGGCGCAGCGGACACTGCTTAATCGTTATTAGTTTATTAACATGTACCTAATCTTTTTATTAGCATATATGGCGTTAGTGCTGAGTAGGTAGACTAAAGTTCATATATTTTGCCCATTCTCCTTTGTTAGCAAATATCAAAATATGTTGACCAATAGTTATCAGGATATTCCATGTTAAAGGGTATCCCGCTGGGGTCACGCCTGCGCTAACGAACAGGAACGAAACAGGCTACTGATTAAAGTTATTGTGCTAAGATTTTGTTTATTCAATTACAAATCCATGAGTGAAAGTTCCAGGATTCTACCATCTGTAGTTACCGCCGAGTAATCAAACACCTACTTTTCGTCAAAATTCCTCCGAAAAGTAAGTTCTACTTGAGGTGTATGAAAAAAGGCTACATTCATGAAATCTGGGGAAGATTTTGTTGACTTTAAGAGAAAATTTGTTAGACAAAAACGAGAATTTTGACTACAGCAACTAAAATTATGTTTAAAGTTAGCAAATTTTGCTAACTTTAAACATAATATCAACTAAATCATGGCGAAATTTGAAGCCGATCTGAAGGGGTTATCCCGCTGGTAATAGTAAATGCTGGTAAAAGTAATTGTTCTAGGTCTGAGGATCATTCTATCTATTCTGTTTTATTGGTCGGTGTTTTAATAGCACAGGATCGATGGAGAGGGGATGGCATAAGCAAAGAGAGGCCTGTGCCTAGGGCTGCCATCCGTTTCCCCGGATTTGTCCTAGTTTGGAGGGCGTCCGGGTGGGGTTTCTAAAAAGTGTCTAAAAGTTTTTTCCAGGGAGTCCGGGGAAATTAATAACCCAAATGTCCTGGGTATTTGAAGTTTTTGTCCTGGGTCCGTAATTTAGCTGATGGCAGCCCTACCTATGCTCAGCACTGGGTCAAGCGAGAGGGGCACAAAACCTGACCTTTTGAAACAATATTAGATTGTTTTTGATCGTGGACATACATGAATGCATGAATGTTGCCAAATAACACTAATATAAAATGAAAATATCGTGAGGTCCCAGTACAATGTCGCTTGATATAAATTATTATTAATGTTGAAGTACTGTTGATAAAAAGACTAGACTATGTGCTAAGTCATTTTGCGTTTCCTACTTAACAAGATAGGACTTCTTGGCGGGAAAGTAAAGAGTCTTGTCTGCGGTTTTGTTTTATTTTCTAAAATTTGTGTTATGTCGAATATTAATGTGAAATACTAGTGGATTATTAACCGTTAAGTGTTCGTGAGTGTGCATGAGTGTTGGCAAATGAAAGAAAACAGTGCAACGGCACTTTTCAAATTCTCTCAAGAAGTCTGCGTGAGGACTTAGTGAAGCCCCACATCTTTACTGAAATACTCGAGGGGTTGGGGGGTATATCATTGCTCACTTCCTATTTCTTATTTCTATCGTTTATTTATGTATTACTTGTAAGAAAAATTAATTTGACACTGGCTAAATTTGCTAATCGCACGAAGCCATCAACTAAAAAAAAAAAGAGTGCTAAAATCTAAATGGACTTCTTGGCGGGAAAGTAAAGAGTCATGTCAGCGGTTTTGTTTTATTTTCTAAAATTAGTGTTATTTCGAATATTAATATGAAATAATGGTAGATTATTAACCGTTACGTGTTCGTAAGTGCGCATGAGTGTTGGCAAATGAAACAAAATAGTGCAACTTCACTTTTCAAATTCTCTCAAGAATTCCGCCCGAGGACTTAGGAAAGCCCCACATCTTTACTGAGATACTCGAAGGGTTGGAGGGTATATCATTTCTCACTTCTCATTTCTATTATCATTCATCATCATCTCTACAAGAAGGAAATATTATTTATTTATATATTACTTGTAAGAAAAATTACTTTGACACTGGCTAAATGTGCTAATCGCACAAAGCCATCAACTAAAGGAAAAAAAAAGAAAAAGTGCTAAAATATTTTTTTTTAGGTTAAAAAATGGTTATAAAGCGTATTTATCAATAAAAGACGCTATTACGCTTTAATAGTATTTAATGTAAATATGAGTAATTCAGAAAGTGACGATGACAATGCTATCACATACGGAACTCCATTGGATCCTATAGAAGAAGGTACTTAAACAAATACATTTTTCATCGCCTCACAACACAACACAACACTGACCCAAAGTACCTAGTATGATTTATGTTATTTTCTGATTCTGTTAAGTAAATATCCTTTTTATGTAGCTCCCTAACTCTTGAGAATATCTAACTCGCCCTACCTTGAAAATTCAAAATACAAAATTCAAAATCATTTATTCAGTTTAGGCTACAAATTGCTCTTATGAACGTCATTATGCCATCGGTTCGTTAGTCTACTCTGGGCGGGAGATCTTGTACTGAGAAGAACCGGCAAGAAACTCGGCAAGTGTCCAGCTCTTTTCTCCCTTACAGCGTCAAAAATATTGGAAAATGCCCTATCATAAAAGGACACTTTCCATCACAAATAAAAACACATAATATATAGGACAATCACACATATTAAAAAAAACAAAAGAGAAAATATAATAATATCTATATTTGCAAAACATCAGTTACCAGTTAAAAATTTTCACAATGTCATACAGCACTAATAAAGGTCAAAAATTGTCATAAGAAAGAAAAAAAAAAACAAAATTAAACCATAGTTAATAATAATAAAAATAATAGTATGCAAGAGCAGACCAGCCTCCACAGGCGGCACCCGTTCACGCGTTCACGAGTATGACATATGAATCAGCCATTGCTTCACTCAACCATATCTTAGGGAATGTAATGACCCGACGCACATGCCACCACATGCACTTGTTCTAATGGGATCCTTTTAAATGATAATCATATCTTCCAAACATAAAGGTACATCGTATATCAAACAAACACCTTTAGGACAATTCAAAACCATTATTCAAAAATTTTAACAAAAAAAAAACCAACTCCAAAAAAGTGGACTGATAAAATTGCACTAAAAAGTAAAAAATAAGCGTTAGACTTATTATAGTCAATAATCTTATTAGGAAAATATATAGGTACAATTATTGTTTTTTTTGGAGTCGGTGCCAGCCACCAAAGTTTTTAGAGCCAGTGCCAGTCCGCGTTTGTAGTCAAAATTTCATGCATAAGATTGAATGTAGGTACTACTTATTATGATTTTAATATATAGTATGTCGTTAAATGTTTATGTTAAAGTTACTTTGGCTGGCACCGACTCCAAAATAACAATAATTGTACCTATATATTTTCCTAATAAAATTATTGTCTATAATAAGTCTAATGCTTATTTTTTACTTTTTAGTGCAATTTTATCAGTCTACTTTTTTGGAGTCGGTTTTAATTTTTGTTAAAATTTTTGTTTATTTCTCTCTTTTTAGTGATTCGTTTCGATCTATTTATAAAAAGCGAATATGGGTAGACCTACTAAACGCGCTGCTCGTATGAGACATCGCCGTTTAAATGAGACAAGCGAAGGAAACGAGAAACGCCTATCTCAAAGTAGGAAATCAAAAACTGAGTTCCGGTGCCTGCCTTCTTTTGCTTCGTCATAGTCGCTTAACTATCTTAATCGAGATATTTTATCGCCACCCATGAAATACTTATCATTGAGGAGTTTCGATGGCAATCTGTGGTCTTTTTCATCAGTTACACTTCATCAAATGATACTTTCTGAATGCAAATGCTTGTTGACTTACTTCTGAAAATACTAAAATCGCTATAGTTATGTCTACAATATTTAAGGAGTTCCCTCAATTCCTTAAGGATTCCATCATCAGAACTGGACCAAATTAAAATGGGACCACACGGTAAGCACCAGCTTTCAAATAAAGAATGAATCATAAAAATCGGTTCACCCAGTCGAAAGTTCTGAGGTAACAAACATAAAAAATAAAAATACATACATACATTCATACATTCAATCTTATGCATTAAATTTTGACTACAAACGCAGACTGACACCGGCTCCAAAAACTTCGTTGGCTGGCACCGGCTCCAAAAATAACAATGATTGTACCTATATATTTTTCTAATAAAATTATTGTCTATATAAGTCTAACACTTATTTTTTACTTTTTAGTGCAATTTTATCAGTCTACTTTTTTGGAGTCGGTTTTTTTTTTGTTAATTCTTTTTGACAAGCCCATTTAAATCATTTGAATCAATGGATTCAAATGATTTAATTGAAGATTGCAGATATATAAAAGTAAAGTTAGTCAGGAATGCCTTACTAACTTTACTTTTATATATCTAAAATCTATCAATCTATCAATAAATAAATAAGTAATTCAAGTAATTCAAATAGTAGATTCAGCATAACAAATAACTAAAACATAAGAAAAACAGAAACAAAAATATAAGACTATCCTCAACTTTGCAGTCTTAATCTTAACATGGTATCGAGATATTCACCAACAGAATAAAAACACTGATCTACGCAAATCTACGGAATCGTGTCTTTGGCAAAGTTTGAAAGTCTGCTGGCAAGGCGTTGAATACTTTAAACGCACTCGAGATTGTTTTTTATCTCTTGCTTCATGCCTTCTAACAATTTCCCATGTTTTATTCTTCTCCAAAGACTCCTTTTCGTTATTAATTGCTTTCTGCCATTTTATCACCTGTCTGATGCCGGGGATAAAGAATTGCACCACCCCAATTCTTCCCGTGGGTGTCGTAAAAGCAGACTAAGGGACCATTCCAGAGGATGGGCAGCAGCATCTCTCTGAGGTTAACTTCCAACTACTGCGATCGCCAACTCGCCTGCCAAGCGTGGCGATTATGGCAAATCCCCTCATGATGCACATCAGGAAACAACGGCCCCTAGTCCCCGGCGGCCCCGCTCGCCCTAGCTACGGTAGCGGCCAAGGCAGCGACGGGGCTGGGGGTGCTAAGAATATCCGGCAGAGATCTGGCTACCGCCAACGACGAACTCTGTCTGGCCCTGGCAACATATAACCCGCGCACATTGCAGACTGACGAAAAGATTTTGGAACTAAAGGAATAATTGAGCAAGATACGGTGGGACATAGTTGGACGGAGGAGGACTCGATAATCCTGAAGTCTGGTGACTTGCTCTATTTCCAGGAGGGCGAACAATTGTCCCAAGGAGGTGTCGGGTTCATCGTCCACAAGTCCCTCGTGAATAACGTTGTCGAGACCGTGAAGTGTGTCGCCTAGGGTAGCGTACCTTATACTCAGAATAACCAAACGGTATTCGATGAAGGTCATACAGGTTTATGCTCCTACTACGACACACCCTGGCGATGAGGTGGAGGCTACGTATGCGGACATCTCTAGAGCCATACAAGCCTCCAAAACACATTACACCGTTGTCATGGGAGATTTTAACGCAAACGAAGCGGCGATGAGATGAGAGTGGGACGATTTGGGGTTGGTAATCGGAACTCACGGGGCCAACTGCTGGCGGATTTTCTGAAAAAGGAGGGACTCTTTATGATGAAATCCTTTTTCAGGAAGGCTGAACACCGCAAGTGGACCTGGATGAGTCCCGATGGTGCAACAAAAAACGAGATTGACTTTATTATGTCGACGAGGAAGCAAATATTCGATGATGCCACTGTGAAAATGAAATGAAAATGAAAATGTTTATTTACCAAAACTTAATAGTAAGCCGTGTTACAGGAGTGTACAATGACTCTCACACTTCTCTAGGTTAAGCAGGGTAACAATGTGGCTATTCGTAACAAACAATTATAATTCACATAATGATTCTGATAATAACAAATAATAAATTAATTAAGTATTGGACGGTGCAATGCGCAAATGTAGAGTGCATGTATGTAAGAATGAGTTAAGTGCGTGTGTGGCTCAGGGTAGCCCTGCGATTCGCTCTTGGGATCGGACAACATTGATAAGCACCAATGCCGTCCACTACCTGATGCATTGGGCAGTGCCAACTGACGACGCTGAAAACCGATGACGGCAGAACTGTCACGACCAGGTCTGATGTTATGGGAGAGGTCGAGAAGTTCTATGGACAGCTTTACACATCCACACGGCCACCTGTACAAAGCTTATCTAAGTTAACCCGGCACTATACCTCAGAAGACATCCCGGACATCAGCCTATACGAGATTAGTATGGCTCTCAAACAGCTCAAAAACGGCAGGGTACCAGGTGCTGACGGAATTACGGCCGAGCTTCTGAAAGCAGGCGGAAGACCGGTACTCGTAGCTCTTCAGAAGCTATTTAATTCCGTCGTACTAGGGGGAGAACGCCAGAGACGTGGCACGAAGGTATGGTGGTACTGTTCTTCAAAAAGGGCGACAAAACCCTGCTGAAGAACTATAGGCCCATCTCACTTCTAAGCCACGTCTACAAGCTGTTTTCGAGAGTTATAACGAATCGTCTCGCACGCAGGTTTGATGACTTCCAGCCTATCGAACAAGCCGGTTTCCGAAAAGGCTTCAGCACCATAGACCACATACATACGCTGCGGCAGGTTATACAGAAGACCGAGGAGTATAACCAGCCTCTATGCTTAGCGTTTGTGGACTATGAAAAAGCCTTCGATTCGATTGAGACATGGGCTGTGCTACAGTCTCTCCAGCGGTGCCAAATTGACTACCGGTACATCGAAGTGTTGAAGTGTTTGTATGAAAGCGCCACTATGTCAGTCCGTCTTCAGGACCGGAACTCGAAACCTATCCAGTTGCAGCGAGGAGTGAGACAGGGAGATGTGATATCTCCGAAACTGTTCACTGCTGCACTGGAAGATGTTTTCAAGCTTCTGGACTGGAAAGGACTCGGCATCAACGTCAACGGCGTATACATCACCCACCTTCGATTTGCTGACGATATAGTGGTCATGGCTGAGACCCTCGGCACAATGCTCGGTGACCTCAACATAGTCTCTCAACAAGCGGGTCTTAAAGTGAACATGGAGAAGACGAAAGTTATGTCGAACTCACGTGTCGTACCCACTCCTCTGAAAGTTGGGGACTCTGCCCTTTAGGTTGTGGACAATTATGTTTACCTGGGACAAACGGTCCAGCTAGGTAGGTCCAACTTCAGCAAAGAGGTCAATCGTCGAATCCAATTAGGCTGGACAACGTTCGGTAAGCTACGAAATATCTTCTCGTCCGATATACCGCAGTGTCTCAAGACGAAAGTCTTTGACCAGTGTGTATTGCCAGTGATGACATACGGGACTGAGACGTGGTCGCTCACTATGGACCTCATAAAAAGGCTCAAGGTCACTCAAAGAGCAATGGAGAGGGCTATGCTCGAGGTTTCTTTGCGTGATCGAATCAGAAATGAGGAGATCCGCAGAAGAACTAAGGTAACCGACATAGCCCGAAGAGTTGCTAAGCTCAAGTGGCAGTGGGCAGGGCACATTGCTCGCAGGACTGATCGCTGCTGGGGCGGGATAGTCCTGGAGTGGCGACCGCGTACCGGAAAGCGCAGTGTGGGCAGGCCTCCAACAAGGTGGACCGACGATCTGGTGAAGGTCGCGGGAAGCCGCTGGATGCGAGCAGCACAAAACCGGTCGTTGTGGAGATCCTTGGGGTGAGGCCTTTGTCCAGCAGTGGACGTCTTTTGGCTGAGATGGTGATGATGATGATGATTTTATCAAAACTGAGCAAGTAATCACTAGGTTTTGTTCAAAATAAGATTGATCCATATTTTCTATATTGACAATCTTATGGAAATATTCAAAACACGCTCCTGAACTTTTTTTTAATATATATTAACGGGTAATAAGCACATTGCCTTGATCTCACCTGATGTTAAGTGATGGTAAGGCATTGGCCTTATAATAATAATAATGGGTGTAACCTTAAACAAATGCATAATAATATGTTATATTTGTCTAAACCTGCAGATGAAATATCATCGAAACGCAAATACCAACAGGCCCCTGACCAATATGCCGTGGATGAGTATGGCAAGCGGAGGTTCCACGGTGCCTTTACTGGTGGCTTCTCAGCGGGGTACGGCAACTCTGTTGGCACACCAGACGGTTGGACTCCAGCAACTTTCAAAAGCTCGAGATCTGAGAAAGCTTCTGTTTCTGTAAGTTTAAGTTATCTTTTTAAGTTAGTGGTATAATTAGTAGGTATAATTTAATTATAACACACATTTTTTGGATATTTTTTTATAAACCAAATGAGTACTGTGCAAGCTGCGCACTGCAAACTACTTGACAAAATAACCCTCCTTCTGGCGCAGTCGGGTAAAAATATGTCATCATCATCATGTTTTTCTCTTATTTTCTTCTTTTTGAAATGAAATGAAATGAAATTAAATTAAAATCCTTTAGTGAATTTAGGCGTATAAATTGCACTTATGAACGTCAAGTAGTTACATAAAAAAAACAAAAATATATTATAAAATAATATAAGTACACACAATAATACTTAAAATATATAATTTAACTAGCTGCCCCGGCGGACTTGTACCGCTTTGACAGTTTCCATGACAACAAAAACAAATAATGTTGTATTGGAAAATGAAATTGTCGTTTTTAGTATTTTCCGTTACTTATTATTTTATGTTTCTCACCGTTTAAACCTTCCCTGAACTTCCACAAATATTTCAAAATCAAAATTAGCCAAATCGGTCCAGCCATTCTCGAGTTTTAGCGAGACAAACGAACGGCAATTGATTTTTAAATATAGTATAGATAAACACTTTGACTTTGACTCACAAAAACACATTAAATTATAGTTACTATGCACAAACTTCTTTTTGCTGGATGCGGGAAGCACAAAGCCGGTCATTGTGGAGATCCTTGGTAGAGGCCTTTGTCTATTAGTGGATGTCTTTTGGCTGAAATGATCACAATGATTATGATAAGCCTCTGAGTTTATATGCATTAAAATTTTTACAATCAAATTTGATCACCTACGTTGCTTTTGTTCTAACTAAAAATAATGTTATATTGTGCACTCTTTAATTAGTCTCAGCGGCCGGAAGACTTTATGGATGACGAAGACCGCGGCGAGTTCGGAATAGCCCCCCGCCAAATGCAGACGCAAAGCGACTTTGCGGGCCAGAAGAGGAAACAGAGGCGGTACCACGATGGACCAATACCTGGTGCGTAACGCGTGCACTTTTAATTATAGTAATAATATTTATTATTATTTTTCTTAAATTTTATCTGCCGTCAGTACTATTTTTTACTATGACTAGATGTGTTTAGTGATCAAATTCAGGTAGAGTGTGTTCTCCAGTTAGGACAACTACGCATTCGTCATCAAGGCTTAACCAAAGAGGCCTTCATAAGATGTCCTGTCCTTTTTTTTATGCTAAGACATTAATGTTGTGGCTACATATTAGGTCCTTATCTATGAAATTGACAAAAATCAAGTCCCTTCAAAACTACAATGAAACAAAAGGACAATTCCGCGAACAAACAAAGTAGTCAATTTAAAAAAAATATTGGGTGATAAAGACACAAAATTAATAATCATTCTTATTACTGAAGCCTAAGTAACATAGTCCTAATTAAAGTTGTATAATAATATTAACAACCGGTATTGACTTTTACAAGTTTAGAAATACAGTGAGAAAAAAACGTCAATCTTATAGGTAAGGACCTAATATTTAGATAAGACGGTGGTAGCTAGCCACGCGGAAAAACAAGCCCTACCACCAACCAAATCGAGTACACAAACACGTAACCCCCTGCTGGGAATTGAACCCGGGACCTCTGGGTCTAAACCACTAGACTACACTCTCACATATTTTCCTTGTGTCTTACTTAAACATGTGATGAAATCAATAATAGTAGACATATTTAAGTTAAAATTCAAAATTCAAAATTAAAAATCATTTATTCAGTTTAGGCTACATGTAGCTCTTGTCAATGTCACTATGCCATCGGTTCGTAAGTCTACTCTGGGCGGGAGATCTTGTACTGAGAAGAACCGGCAAGAAACTCAGCAAGTGTCCAGCTCATTCTCCCTTACAGCGTAAAAAATGTGATGTTAGGTGATGGTAGCCAGCCAGGTGGACTTTAAACACCCCCTTATCACCAGCTCTATGTTCCGACTGTTGGGGTACGAGCCTTCCCTAATGGATGGATACACTACAGGGAACGGGCCATCACCCACCACGTAGCCCAGTGTAGACTGCTAATGCAGCCGGGACCAATAGCTTTACGTGCTGTCCGAAGCACGGTTTTTTCAAAATTTTTTCAACATTTGTATTTTTGTAATTTGTTCGCAACAAAATTTGCTTTAAAAATTATTTAAACAAAACAAAAACATTTTATAAATAGCTTGCCTACTTCTTAACTGATCTTTATTTAGTATTTGTAAAAATATTATAATCGGATGATAATGACGGTAGTTGTTGACATTAAGGGTGGGCCGACCAAAAAATGCCAAAAATGCAGTTACGGTTAAGTAAATATAATTGAAAATACTATCGTATTAAATGAACAAAATATATATTTAGTATCATAGGGAACGTGTTTACAATTTGTCAGAACCATAAATTCATAACACGCTATAGTTTTTTCTACAATATCATTTAAAGTTGGGCAAAAATCATGAAAACGAGTGGCGGCGTTTAGTAGATTTCTTATAGTTTATCTAAATTATTGTACCTCTGATTTTGTCAAAACAATCATCAATGGATAAACTACAAATTGCTAGACTACATTTTCGATTCATCGAGTGGTTATTTAAATAATTATTTTTTTAAATTTAAAATTTAAATTCCCCATACAAAATTAGTATGGCAGCGCGGCATCAAATAAATATGGACGACGACATTTCAAATAAAACATATGACACTTGTCACTTACGGATGGCGCACCCTTAAATGGGCGCCTTTGGCTTTCAAAGTAAAAAGTAAATAGTGTTGAATAATTTCGGCGGGCTAGTTAGAACCACGATAGCTCATTGGGAGAGCACCTGACCCCGTATGTCAGAAGGGTGCAGGTTCAAATACTGCTTGTGGATTTTTTTTTACTTTTAACCTTTTGGTGCTAATTGCTGTTGTTTATTATAACCCTATCAGGGGAGCCAGTCCTCGAGCACTTACTGAAGCCGGTCCACGAGACCGCGGCGGTCCGTATGCTGCGAGCTATGGGTTGGCGTCCGGGGCAGGGTGCCGGGGACCGGGTCAGTCGGGAAGAGCGGAAGCGGCAGAGGGAGCAGCATAGGGTCTACGGGTGTTATATGCCGCAGGAGATGAGACAGGTATGTTTATCGGTTAAGTTAACCGTTAACTAGATCGACGTAATTAAACAAAGTCAAATCAAATCATTTATTTATTTAAGTGCGTTTACGCAGCACACTAGCGCCGCCAATGAAAAAAAAAAACATATCTAGTAATTAGAGGTAGAAAATCAAATTATGCTCAACAAACTATTTAAATACAAGTTAAATACGGCGTTATAGTTAAAAGTGCCCGTTTTTAGCTGTAACGTCTTATTTAACTAAACCATAACATGTCAGATATGTTTTATTTTTTCATTGGCGGCGCTAGTGTGCGTCGAAAACGCTCTTAAGCCTTCACAAGATGCGAGCAGCACAAAACCGGTCGATGTAGAGATCCAGGAATTTTCCAGCAGTGGACGTCTTTTGGCTGAGATAATGGTGATGATGATGATGATGATAAAGCCTTCACAGGCATTTATTGTCTTCAAAATTAAGTATAAAAATTCATATAATAATAAGTATAGGTATTTTGTTTAACTAAACAGCGGATTCTACTACCAGTGCCTTCGATCGAGAAGAGAATGTATAAATAAGTTTAGCAATATATAATAAACACTTAAAACTTTCATTAGAACCCAAAAATAATCAGAAGAGCTTGATGAAGAAAACAAGATTTCAAGTTTTTAAATATTTTTTAAATTATGTTGGGGCCTTTTTATATTTTTGGAAACATCATCTCAGAAGGCAGATCTATCAGAAAAGCATCACTTCAAAACTGTTATAAAATAAGGGCCCAAAAACGAACATCTCCTTTAAAAGAAATGTTTTCCTTACAGAACTTGGAGAAAGAAGCCGACTCCAGCGGTTCTGACTCCGAGTACGAATACGAAACGCTGTTAGCGCCAGACGACTATGAGCCTTATGTGCTGCAACGTAAGAACGATCGCTTTGGGCTGGGCTACTCTGGGCTAAGCAGGCATTCTGTGCTGGGCAACTTGACTGGCCAGTATGGAGAGAGCTCTTCGAAGAGTCACCTCGTTATGAAGGATAAAGGAAAAAAGGTTAGTTTCTATATACTTTTTATACAGTGTGTTTTTTAACTGGGGCAACCCGAAACCATAATAGATATACAGAGAAACGGTCTTAACAACCATCAAGTCTTATTTTGTGAAAACATATTTGGCATATTTGGGATCCCAGGTTGGTGATAGATTCCAACCAACTTCTCTATTGAAATTAGGATTTTTACGGATCTACTCGCGTTTATTTTACACATTACTTATTTAATGTTTATCCTGACGTTTCGAACCCTTTGCAGGGTCCGTGGTCACAGGGAGACTGAGGTGTTGGTCATCTCATAATTAGTTGGTAGCTTGTATACCCTCATTTAAATTTAATCAGGTGCGTTCCGTTTTACGCAGAAAGAGCTTACAGTATCTTTTGGTCTGGCAGTATGGTGTCGGGGCTGGGATTTAATATTTTGTATGATGGGATCCCAGGCTGGTGGTAGATTCCAACCATCTTCTCTATTAAAATTTGGATGTTTTTTAATTTCAATAGCCTCGCGTATCATCCTAGGGATGAATCGTTGTTCTTTAACGAGTATTTGTGGTTTATCAAATCTGATGTAATGGTTGGGCCCCTCTAGGGAATGTTCGCATACTGCAGACTTATTTTCGCGCCTATGCTTGACGTCGGCTATATGTTCTTTAACGCGGGTTCCTACACTTCTCTTTGTTTGCCGATGTAAGAGAGCCCACAATCGCAGTCCATTTTGTACACGCCTGCATATTGAAGGGGCATGTTGCTCTTGACTGGTCGTAAAAATCGGCGGCTTGAAGTAAGTGTTGATTGAAGCTGGCTTTAAGATATATCCAATCTTGTCAGCGACACCTTTCATATATGGAAGTACAGAAGGTTGGCGCTCGACTGTGGTTGGTTTATTGCGTTTTCTGTGACGAAGCCGTGGTACTTTCAGTTTATTATCCTGTAGTACGTGCTTGACATGCTGAAGCTCAGCAGCCAGGTGTTGGGTGTCACAGATGCCGCGTGCTCTCTGAAACAAAGATTTCCCTAACTAAAAAGTTTAGGTAAATTTGTTTCATTTCAATGTGTAGTGTTCGCGTAAACTTTAAAGAAGAAGTACTCTTATGATTACGAATAAACACAAGTCATGTAGCCCACGTGAGCAAAACTGCGAACAAAAGCTATACTGTATACAATATTATTGGGAATAAGTTTTTTTTTTTTCTTTTAGTTGATGGCTTCGTGCGATTAGCACATTTAGCCAGTGTCAAAGTAATTTTTCTTTCAAGTAATACATAAATAAACAATATTTTCTTCTTCCTTTAGTAATGATGATGAATGATAATAGAAATGAGAAGTGAGAAATGATAAACCCCCCAACCCCTAGAGTATCTCAGTAAAGATGTGGGGCTTTACTAGTCCTCGGGCGTACTTCTTGAGAGAATTTGAAAAGTGACGTTGCACTGTTTCGTTTCATTTGCCAACAGTCATGCACACTCACGAACACTTAACGGTTAATAATCCACCATTATTTCACATTAATATTCGACATAACACAAATTTTAGAAAATAAAACAAAATCGCAGACATGACTTTACACTTTCCCGCCAAGAAGGCCCGGAATGAGTTCCATTTTCAAAATTTGAACTTATTTTTTATTATACCGTTTACAAGTGGCCAGTTCTAAAAACTTCCAGTGTCGCCCTCGTAAAATTTAGTATCGTATAACATATTACCATTATATTTCCTTCCATAGGTATCAATACGGGGCCAGGCGTTCGGCGTTGGCGCCTTCGAAGCGGACGACGAGGACATCTATGCGACGGAGGACATGTCCCACTACGACGTGGTGTTGGGGGGCGCTGGGGAGGACAGGAAGAAACCACCCACCAAACAGAGGGGGGTTAACGTATGTACTTGCTGAAATTATTTTATGTTATCTATATGTCGAAGAGATTGCGCTAGCTAGCATCGCTTAGAAACTACAAGTATAGTCTATATTTTTTTTGTTTCGTGCTTGTGGCACATTTAGCCTAGTTCAAAGTATTTTTCATACAAGTTATATTATTTATTAACATATTTGTGTGTGATAATAGATGATGATGAATGATAATAGAAATGAGACGTGAGAAATGACAACCCCTTGAGTATCTCAGAAAAGATGTGGGGCTCTACTAAGAACTCACGCGGACTTCTTGACGGAATTTGAAAAGTACCTATTAAATATTTTGTTGTAAAAGTTTAAAATAAATAAATAAATAAAAGTGACGTTGCACCGTTTTGTTTCATTTGCCAACACTCGTGCATGCTCACGAACACTTAACGGTAATAATCCACCATTATTTCGTATTAATATTCGACATAACACTGATTTTCTTTCTTTTCTTCATCTTAAATGTGGAGGTCATTATTTGTAACTGTATTATGCCCTTGCAGCTGTTGGAAGGTTTCGTCCGAGCCATCAACCCCGCGCCCGTCCCGCCTTTGTACCCTCCCCCCGCGTTGCCGCGTGATTACCGGCCGGCAGTCGCAGGAGCGAGAAGGACCAGATTCGAACCCTCAGACCAGCCGCAGAGGGACCAAGGTTCGATAATAGTTGATTTATTTTGTTTGTGTGTAGAGTTTTTAAATCCTCATATGGTTTAATTATCGTATAAGGTTATTTAAACAATTTAATATACTTATATATTTGTCGGGGATGGAAACGGATTTCGTTGGAAAACGTCATCTCCGTCCGCCATTTTGTGTGTGGAATAGAATCAGTGCGCACGCGTCGAGCTCCAGAAGTAAAGTGAGTGCATTTTACAAACTGATGTTACCTCACTGACAAGTGACAGTGACAGATGACAGACGCCATAGACTCACTATGCTCTCACTGCTCGCTCGAACTACTGACTCAGGGATAATTTCATAATGCCAAGTTATTCTGCCAAGCTATTCAGCCTAGTATCGATACTAGTCTATGAAATAACTCCGACATATTTATTAATGTTTTTTTCTTTTTGTGTTATTTTCTTTGTCTATACATACAACATCATGTAACATAATCAGTGATAGGTATAGGTAGACCAATTTGTCAAACCTAAACTCCTTGAAGGACTTGACGTTTTCGTGGAAGACTACCTAGTGCCACCAATACGACACAGAAAGTGTCAAAATAATTACTAACATAGTTAATGTTTTATATTACTAACAAAAATTGTATTAGATACTAGATTCTAAGGTGTTAGTATATGGGCCATTGTACCCTGAAATAAATAATAAGTAATAATTGTTATTTATATTATTAATTTACCTAAACTTCTTGACTTGAATTTGATACTAATTTGTCCCCCAAAATTAAGTAATTTTTTTCTTCATGTGCATATGGCCCGTCGTAAAGTTTACGTAAATATAGTCAATGTCCGTGACCCCAGCGGGATAACCCCTTCAGATCGGCTTCAAATTTCGCCATGATTTAGTTGATATTATGTTTAAATTTGTTAGCAAATATCAAAATTTGTTGACCAATAGTTATCGAGATATCCCATGTTAAAGGGTATCCCGCATATAGGTATAGGAGAAATTAAAGTTTATAACTTAAAACTGACAAAATTAAGTTGGTTATTTATAAAGACCAAGATGGTAGCCAATTTTAGTTTCATCGGAATCGGCCCTTAAACAAAAAAATTGGCTGCCATCTTGGCCTTTTAAGGAACCAACTTAATTTGGTCGGTTTATACGCGTACTTTTAGTATGAAAAGGTTATAAATTTTAATTTCTCCTAAAATACTGTACCTAGGAAACTGAAAAGTAGGAACTGGTTAGATTTTTACACCCACAAAATCTTGGCTATAGTCATAAACTCGCTACTTGCTCCATTCCTGTGGAAAAACCATGTTTAGGTATCAACACCGTGACCTCAGCGGGATAACCATATTAGCGTTATATCTCAGGATGTACTGTAGCTAGAGTTCTCGGTTTTGTCTAACAAATTTTCTCTCAGAGTCAACAAAATCTTCCCTGGATTTCATGAATGTAGCCTTTTGTCTTATACCTCAACTAGAACTTACTTTTCGGAGGAATTTTGACGAAAAGTAGGTATTTGATTACTCGGTAACTACAGAAGGTAGAATCCTGGAATTTTCACTGATGGATTCATAATTGAATCAATAAAATCTTAACACAAAAACTATATCAGTAGCGTGTCTCGTTCCTGCTCGTTTTAGGTCAAATAGTTTTGACGAGCGTGACCCCAGCGGGATACCCTTTAACATGGGATATCTCGATAACTATTGGTCAACAAATTTTGATATTTGCTTACAAATTTAAACATAATATCAACTAGATCATGGCGAAATTTGTAGCCGATCTGAAGGGGTTATCCCGCTGGGGTCACGGACATATATAGTCAACCTTTTCTGATCCTGTGGTTTTTTAAAGATCTACTACTGAATTGATTTCAGCCATTTTATGTAAAGTTTTTTTTTGTCTTATAAAAAATAAGTACCTTCTTTTATCCAGGTCTCGGCCGCCACGAGCTCACAGCGGAAGCCCGCGGTGCATTACTAGGCGAGCAACCAGTCCCCAAACTCCCAGACCCCATAATAAACCCACAAACCCCACCAGAAGACCCTATAGCCAAACTTATCGGTCGCAACGTCAACTTTGTTTCAACCAACGACTCTACGAAAGAACCAAGTGACTTCATAGCGATAAAAGATTCAGGAAAAGATGTTCCAAAGACATTTCGCCCGTTCAATAGTGTGCCGGAGAAACAGGCGCGCTATGAGAGGTACTTGGAAGACAAGGAGGGCTACATGAGGGAGGGAGACAGCAACGACGCGTTGAGTGAGTGGGAGAGGAACAGGGAGCTGGCGGAGTTCGAGCAGGCGGCGAAGTTGTATAGGCCGTTGACCGGGTTTATGGGTGATAGGTATTCTTATTTTTTTATTATGTAAGGCTTATCGCTTGGTGGCAAAAGTCCTGGGGAGCTTTCATAATGTCATACATTACTAATAAACGTCAACAATTATCTAAGAAAAAAAACTAATTTAAACTACCTATAATTAATAATAATAAAAATAATAGTATGCAAGAGCAAACCAGCCTGCACAAGCGGCACCCGTTTACGAGTATGACATATGAATCAGCCATCGCTTCACTCAACCATATCTTAGGGAATGTGACGACATGACGCACATTATTATTGCAGTATTTAAAATTTTATTTTATTGGAGAGATTTTGCTGAAATCAAATCAAATCAAAATATTTATTCGTATTAAATGCGGTACATAGTGGTGGTAAGTTTGAGGTTAAGAATCGCACATTTAGCTAACATGTTAGCATACAAATATTAAATTAAATTGAATATAATTAAAATGAAATGGAATTAGAATTAATTAGGTATAAATGTCACAAGATTGTCTGTCAAGCATTAGATTTGTTATTCATAATTGATTATTATCTGATTGCCCCAGTTGGAATTTTCAGCGTCATCTTCATCATCATCATCATCATCATCATCATCATCATCATCATCAGCTCATTTTATGTCTCACTGCTGGGGCACGAGCCTTCCCTATGGATGGATAGGGAGAACGGGCCATAAACCGCCACGCGGGCCCAGTGCGGATTGGTGGTTGTTAACGACTGCTAATGCAGCCGGGACTAACGGCTTTGCGTGCCCTCCAAAGCACAGAAAAAAATAAATAAAAATCCGATGACCGGCCTTTGTTAACGTTGCTTAATTTCAGTAATCGAGCTTCTGAAGTTGCTTAGATTTTACGATTGTAGCCCGAACGCTCTTACCACTGCTCCTTATATCTTAATAATTTTATTTTCCACAGATTCACACACGCATCCGAACCAGACGACGGCGCAACTAATCCCCTATTGGCTGTGGCTAAAAGCAACGCTAACTATGGTCTAGCAACCAAAGAGCAGATAGAGGCAGCACAGAGAGGCGTCTATGGTGTGATGACTCGTGCGCATACGCAGTGGCGGCCGGAGTCGCTTGTCTGCAAGCGGTTTAACATCCCCGATCCGGGGGGCGTCAGGTGAGGAACTGGATATCATATCTTATCTTATCGCTTACTTTTTTTTTATTTTTTATTTTTATGCTTAGCTCGGTAAATGACTCCATCCCACCTGATGTTAAGTGGAAATGAAGTCCAGACGCGAAGACAACTGGTGCTATCAGTCAACTTCACTCTGCCGGCCCACAAGGTGCTTCTTCACGCCTCTCTTGAAGGACACTATATCATAGGAAGGAGGGAAAACGTGTGCTGGAACGTGGTACTTTCGGAAGATGACAATAGTTATGGTGGCTGACTAATATTGATGCCTTCCCAACTTTGTTCAGTTATTTTTTTTGCGATATAAAATCATAAAACGTAAATGCGTTTTCATTTAGGAAGTTTTAGAATTATTTATATTGACCACCGAAAATAGCACTTGAAAATAGACAAATTGTCTTCAGGTGTTGTGGAACTTTGAACTCGCGACCTTGCGCAAACCTCACAAAATAACATTTTATTATTTAGGTCGCGGGAAGCCGCTGGATGCGACCAGCACAAAACCGGTCGTTGTGGAGATCCTTGGGGGAGGCCTTTGTCCAGCAGTGGACGCCTTTTAGTTGAGTTGATGATGATAATGATGATGATATAGTATTTATTTTAAATAGCATTTGATATTTTAACGTAATTATAGAGTAACATTACTAAAGAACAATTGGGAACACATTCTTTTAAACTAATTCTGGGCAGTTAAATTGTTAAGTTAACAACTAAATAATCAAAAAAAAAAACCTTTATTAGCTAATTGATTTCAATGACGGAGGCCTTTGCCCAGCAGTGGGACAGTTATAGGCTATACTTTAATTTACCATTAGATACTTAATAATAATATTTTTATAAATACGTGTGATAGTTGCTGTTGTTAGTTCATGAACTAAATAAACTAAATAAGTAAATAAACTATTTCTTTGTATTTTCACAGGATTGAAGAGAAAAATGAAAACCAATCAAAGGTGTCATACTCCATATTCTCCTATTTGGAATCGTCGGTCCACAACAAAGACAGCTTCACGAGAGAACAGCACAAATTCAGCGGATCCAAATCAATGAACCTTCCCAAACCTATCCAATCTGAATATCAAAGCAAAACTAGCTCTAACGCACCTATAGATAAAGTTGAAAATCCAACAACATCGACCAGTAAAGAAAACACTGGTTTCAATAAACGTATGACAGTAGCGGAATTGTTTATGAAAGAGTCCGAGAAAGATTTGAAGAGCAACGAAGGAGTTCAAGAGACCATAGAGAAATTCGACAAAATGGATCTGTATAAAGCTATCTTTCTTAGCGACACTGAAGATGAGGATGACGCGCCAAAAGGTATGGTGACCGACGAAACGGTAGACGACTTCTTTGACAAACCGAAGAATGTAGAAAGGAATACTTCGCCACCCCGCGGTATATTTGCGAACGTGAACTTTGACGAGTTGAATTCGTGGCGAAGAAATACTGAGGTGGAACAAACGGAAGAGGTTGATGCCAAAAGTAGTGCGAACGTTCAAAAAGAAATTTTAGCGGATTCAAATTTGGAACATAACGTTTATGGACCTAAAATACCGGATAGTTTGATGAATAGGTTGGAAGGTGAGCCTGGTCAAGAGAGTGACTTTAAACCGGTTTTTAGAAGAAAAACTGAGAAGAATAGTGATGTGATTGAAGTAAAATCTTCTTCCAGTGCCGATTCTTGGGTGGACGCGAAAGAAGTGAAAGCGAAGAAGCAGAAGAAAAAGAAGAAGAAACATAAATCTAAGCATAAAAAAGCAAAAAGTAAGAAGAAGGATAGGTAAATTAACTAAATAAGTAAACATAACATTGTTATTAAATTGTTATTTAAGATGTTAATTTTTGTTTTATTTTTAAAGTGTACAAAAAGCAAATCGCTGCGCTCTTCAAATCTATATAAATAAAAATGAATCGCTAAATGTGTTGCTAATCGCAAAACTCGAGAACGGCGGAACCGATTTGGTTGATTTATTTTTTGTTATATTTGATGAAGTCTGAGAAAGGTTCCTATGGACAGAAAAAACATAAAAAATACGAGAAAAATAGTAAAAACAACAATTTTCTTTTCCCATACAAACCACTACTGGACCGATTTAAAAAATTCTCTCACCATTAGAATGCTACATTAGCGCTGAGTATATATATAAAAAGTCCACCCGTGCGAAGCAGGGACGGGCCGCTAGTTATGAATAAATTGTAAATGAGTTTACCAGAGTGCCAAGTGCGAGTTTCATTCGCGATTCGATCACGTTATCGAAAACGAGAATTTGTATGGCAAAATGTTAACTCCTTTCGTATGCCGCCAGGAGGCGCTGCTTCAATGCCATACTAGTTTTCGTTTTAGGCCCCTGAGCCTAGTTCAATTTAACCCAGGTCTTTCTGACACTGGGTCACTGAAGTTTTTTTTGAAGAGAGTTTGCAGATTGCTGCACACAGCATTTTCAACGTCACCGAACTTTTTGGGGGCGGAGAAACTTAAAGGGTTCCTCAAGCTGTATGATCGCAACACCGTCAAAGGTTTTCTAAAGGGAACGGTATCACGCACTAGTACGTGTCCCCGTTCCCTACTAGATCGGGAGCGGAACAAACCGAGGGCGCCTCTAAAGGTTAAGACTTCGGCTCGGGTTGACCGGGTCGTGGGGGTGCTAAAATCGCCCAGGTACATATCTGTACCTGGTATACAGGGTGTTTGGTAATACCTGTATATGGCAGATAGGGTACTGTTCATAGAACCCTGGAAAATTATGAACATAACTGAAAAGCACCACATGGTCGAGATGTTGAGGTACTTTGTTACGACCAGTCTGGAGCCGTTACAGCTACGTAGGGATATTGCTTCCCTTAGTGCTTTCTACCGCCTTTACCACGGTGAATACTCTGAGGAGCTCTTTGACCGCATTCCACCCTCTCCATTCCTTTCCAGATCGACACGTGCAGGTCTGAGAAGCCGTCATACCGTGCTGACCATCAAGACACGTACCAAAAAGTTTGGACAATCGTTCCTTTGCCGAACTGCCCATATGTGGAATGCGCTTCCCGCACACGTGTTTCCCTCCTCTTTCTCTCCCGGGTTATTTAAGCGGGGCGTGAAAAAGCATTTATGCAGGCCGCCATAGTGTGAGCGTTCGGCATAGCGTGGTAGCGCTGTGATGAACGCTTTCACTTCTTGGGCTTCACTGGTTGCTTTTCATCAGGCAGGGTGAGGCCATTTTGGCGTGCCACAATAAAAAAAAAACTAAGTAAAACTGTGAAGTGACAACCCTAGGTCAAGCTGATGCGTTGTTCTTGGTTGTCAACCTCATGGTCAAACATAAACAGAAGTCGAAACATTGCAGAAATTGCAAGAAATTTTTTTAATAAAATTTTTGAGTTTTTTTGGAAAAGTAAATTTACGTAAATATGATTTTGCATGTTATCTCAGTTATCATTATCACAGTGTTTTTTATACTTACACCTAGTGAATATACTAGTATACTATACTATACTATACTATACCTACTAGCGGCTGCTCGCGGTTTCACCCGTGTGGTTCCCGTTACCGTGGGATTATTTAGATTAAAAGTATCCTATGTGTTATTCCAGGTTATAAACTATCTGTATGCCGAATTTCATCCAAATCCACCCATCCGTTGCAGCGTGAAGAAGCAACAAATATACTTACGAACATACATACACACAAACTTTCGCATTTATAATATTAACGTAGTGGCGCCAATGTTGGTCATGGCACCGGTTATGGTCAGTTGTAATTTAAATTATTTTTATCTCAGGTAAATCTTCGTTTTTCAATACTTGCAACATTTAATCATATAGCTTAGACTGTCAGCTGTCATTTGACAAGAAATGATCTGTGTCGGCCATTAAGAAAAAAAATGGCGAACTAAAACGTAACGTCGCGAGTGAAGAAACGTAAAAAATCTGTTTTTATTAAGGAAATCACTAAGGAGGTAAGTGATTAATTTGGCTTACAATTTTGCTTTGATGGCATGTATGTGGAATTGCGATTATTTCCATGTTTCCTAATGAAACATAGAATGCGTTTTGAGTATTAGATTAAGTGAAATTAATTAAGGGTGGATTTTGGAGCCGGTGCCCATGACTGGTTCAGACAAGCGTCTATTATCCAATAATGGTCAAAATGCCCATGACTGGATGACCATCACTGGCTTTAATATTCAAACGTTGTCCTAACGCCCATTATTGGATGACCATTACTGGTACTTATATTAATATATTGTTCGAGTTTTCTAATGAAACTTTCTCAGAACTGTTATCAACTAATGATAATGATTTTTAACCGCCTGTGGTCTAGTGGTACCGGGTTTGATTCCCAGCGGGGGCAAAATTTCTGTCATTAAAACATGTCTCAAAGAGTTTACTCATTCTTCGAGTGAAACATATGACTTTAGCCATTTTTCTAATCTCCTTGATCCTGTTTTCATTATTTTTTTAGATGGTGGATGGTGGATGACAAAGAGATATTTGAACGACCAAATGCTGAAGGCTATATCAGCAGTACAAACATGTGAAAAAGTATCTGCAGCTGCAAAGCAGTATGGTGTTTCCCGTATGACTCTCCACAATAAAATTACTGGACACCTAGCACCGTTCTATCCAAGGTCGAAGTAGACATATTTTATTTTATTTTATTTTATACATAGCTTGGCAAATGTGGAGTTATTCCCACCTGATGTTTGGAAATGGAGTTCAGACGCGAAGATAACTGGTGCAGCGTGGAAACAAACGAAGCATCAGTTAACCTCACTCTGCCGGCCCACAAGGTGCTTCTTCACGCATCTTTTGAAGGACCCCATATCATAGGAAGGAGGGAAAACGTATGCTGATAGACTATTCCGTCTTTTGGAGGTGCAACAAAGTAACGAGTCACCAAATTTCTTTGTGCGCGATAGGATATTTGACACAGTGAAGCGGTGACTCCGAAGAGCAGCACGTGTACTCCTATGAAGACAGGGATGAGGTCAAAGAGCTCTTCAGAGCACTCGTCATGGTTTAAGCGGTAAAACACGCTAAGTGACGCAACATCTCTACGCAATTGCAGAGATTCGAGAGTATTTGCGACTTCTGCATTGCCGATAATACGTTCAGCGCGACGACGCTGCAATCTGTCCAAGGCATCGAGAAGATATTTTGCAGAAACGTCCCAGATGTGCGAGCAATACTCCACCGTAAGACCTTACCTGTGTCTTGTACAAAAGGCACAACTAGTCCGGTGTAAAGAATCGCCGCACTCTGTTCATAATACCGAGTTTTCGTGAGGATGTTTTGATCACGGCTTCGATGTAGTCCCTTTGGTTTAGATCGCAGTGAATCGTCATACCGAGCATGTTGATACTGCTCTGCAGGCTTAGAGAGTTGGAAGGGGAAGGAATGGTGACTTTTTTGCGTGAACGCACACACCGAGTTTTCTTGGCATTGAACTTAACCAGATTATTGGAGCCCCAATTAGATATGAGGTCCAATACCTGATTGAGCTCAATGATGAGATTCACTCGATTCACTTCGATATGCAACGTAGGTACGCTAGAAGATCACCCATTGACCGTTTCGGCCGAAACCCGTATTGGCGATCGTGACTTATGGAGTGTTCTTCTAGGTAGTGGGACATGTTGTTTATTTAAAATGCGCTCCATTACTTTGCACAAAACTGAAGTTACGGCTATGGGGCGGTAATTCGATGGATCTGGATCTTGGACCGATCTCCTTTTTTGGGGACCGGTTGCACATTAGCGTCTCTCCAAGATTCCGGCACACAACCTGAAGAGAGCGAGAGACGGTAAAGGCGCTTTAACCAGGGCAACAACTCCACTGCGTACATTTTTAGGACTATTGGAGGGATGCCATCAGGGCCATTAGCTTTCCGGACATCAATTGACTGCAGCTCCGCACGGACGTCACACTGTCTGATTTTAAAATCGGGCATTGTGTGGCCACAGTGAGAAATTGCAGGTGGCTGTGCATTGCAGTCATCGATTCGGGAGTTAGCCGCAAAGAGTTTGGCCAGGAGATCGTCCTTCTCCTTCGGCTTGTGAGCTAAAGTTCTGTCAGGACATCTCAATGGTGGCAGTGAGGGTTGGCAGAAGTTTGATTGCACGGCTGTGGCCAGACGCCAGTAGTTACGGCTGCCCGTAGGATGCGTCAGTAGTTCTTTGCCGACCCGTGCAACGCGCTGGGCATCCGCTCTAATGTAAGCTCTTTTGCAGGATTTTTGCTTGTTCCACCAATGATCGTGTTTTCTTATAAACAGATACCGGCACATGTTGTTGCTAGCGTGCCTAAAGATTTGGCATCATCATCAGCCTTTTGTGATATCCCCACTGCTGGGTCACAGGCTGAGGTAAAATACATACATATCTACATAATTTTTACCACATGTCGCATATTTTATAATGTAAGAACATTTCTTTATAACTCATATTTGTATTCACAATATGACCATTACTGGGTGCCCATAAATGGATTTTGATTGACCATCATTGGTGTATTTTAAGTTTTTAAGTTTTAATTTTTTTATTAAAAAAGTGTTCAAAGAATACAAATTAAAAGTATATGAAACGATTCTCTAATAGTTTTTCATTTTATATTTAAATCTGATCACCTATTGATTCAACACCTTGTAATTTATGACTAAACAAAGACAACCATGTCTTAAGCTGACCATCATTGGTGCCGTTACCTTAGTAGGATTAGGTACCAAACATCATACCCTTTCTACAAGTACGGTGTCTTGGCCTTGGGCCTAAGCAATGTGCATGTTATTAACATTGATTGTGTAGTGACATTTTGAGGATCGGGCGGGAGAGGGTCACTTTATATACTGTCTCACTGCTGTGCAAAGGCCTTCATCATTGAAATAAAAGTCATCGCTACATTGATGAGTAGGTATAATACCCACGGTATCCCAATGTTTGCCAAACAAATGAGGGTTTGTGATGAGTATCACAAATACGACCTATGCATCGGGTAATTAAAAACACGCAATGCTCAAACTAGAAATTGAACCCAGGATCTCCAATCATCGGGCCGAACGCTTAGCCACTCTGCTACCGAGGTGCTAAGTAGGTAAACATAAATCCAGCGTAGTTTACTCAATAAGCTGTTGCGTGCGTCCATAAAACTAGCCAATCAATAAAAGCGTAATACTGAAGTACCTATGTTAAATTTAATAATATTTGTTTCGGTCTGAAAAACAGTGTTTGTAAACATAACATCCTAACATCGCAATTAAACTGCGTAGTCAATAACAAAAAAATAATAAAATTCCTAGAACGAACGCGTTTCCAAAATGCTGATACGCAAAAGTATGAATTCTATTTGTAAATAAACATTCTTACACAATAATTATGTTACGTTACGATACACGAGCGTGGGTGAATCTGAGCTCAAGGTTGTTGCGATGGCGGGAAACCGCGAAAGCTTGTCCTCATGCCTACGTGCAACAAGGAAACTATACTAATAAATTATGTAGCATACCAATAAATACTGATATAGTTCTAGAACGTAAGTAGGTATAGGTCTAGACTTGCAGTCTGACGAGGAACAATGATTCACGATTCAGGGACAAAAATATTATAAGACTACGTCGTGATCGAATTAGTTGTCTTAGAAATAACGTAGTCCATTGCGCCTTTGCTTTAAGATTAACATAAACATAAGTTGGTGTAGACAACAATGGATCAATCTAATACTATAGATTCGCTTTAATACCAACGTATCAATAAACAACAGAGTAAGCAAGAGGCAAGCAGTTGGTTCTGTTCTGCATTTGAAAGAGACAACAGGTAAGTCTTTGCGTTGAGAGAGAAGACAAATGCATTTCGATTGTAGAGAAGAGGGAGATGTCTATAGAACAGTTCTTGCTGCATATTTTTTTATTAACGGTTGGTACGCGTGCGTCATTATGATTTGCCAGGTCCGCAGTTTCATTGTTAAAAACGAAAATAATAATAGTTTGGATAAGAATGGACACTTTGATACATTTTCGAGTAATTTATTTGATTAAATATGCACTGGTCGAATTACCTAGTTCAGAGTGTTACTAAATAATCACATGATAAATAAACAAACATACATTAATTGAAATAATATCAACCACTCGTTTTGCAACGTGATTTTCTCTGGTCACACCTAATGCGGCCCTGGCGAAATACAATCAGCTGTTTGTAATGACAGCTCTGACAAATACAAAATGGTTGAAAACTAAAGTTGGCAAACAAAGAAAGGCAGCGTAATTTATCGTTTTAACACGAAAAAACATTATTTTTTAAGTGAAAGTTAGTTAGTTTAGTGTGTATTAAGTGTTTAGTGCACGATGTTGGATTTGGAAATCGTCCCCGAGCGTTCCCTGGGCTGTGATGCCTGGGAGTTCGTGCTTGGTAAGCGACTACACTGTTTATTTCGAATGTCAAGATTTTGCGTTGTATTCCTATGGCTTGGAGCTTACGCAATGGTGTTTTTGTTGCACACCAGGGGTTGTGTGTGCGTCTGGGATGCCCATACGTGCCCTTTTAACTGTACACTTGTGGGCCACATTGATTTTTGCCCGCACAAAGTGGGACTAGTAAACCTTTGTGTTAATCCGTTTTTGTTTATTTTTTATTGCCAATCTTGACCGTGACATTGCGAGAGTTGTTTTCATAACAAATTTGTAGCATTTGTTGATGATAGTCGAGTTAATAATGTTGATGACACTATAACTACACTGTGTTACTAATTTTAAATTATTAATTAGAAAAATAATTACCACCTTCACTAGTCACCTACCTACGTGAGTAACTTGTTAAATACATTGTTTACAAACCAATGTTGCATAAAATACCTAATATAATTTTATAAATTCAAACTTAAAATTACCTATTTGCAATAAGAAAATTTTAACTTCTTTTAAAACTAATAACTTTAATTACCTATTTTAATATTTTTCTGACTGAAATGAAATCATAAGCAGATGCTTTATGGAAATCTAATCATATACGAAATTAATAATCTAATCAAATTGAGAAAAGAGGCCAATAGTAATAATAATAATAATAATAATAAGGTGCAAGGTGCTACACGGTCGCTACTATCGGGCTCTAACTGGGCCTGATGTAGATTTGACTGCCTCGGTGAACTGGCTACGTTTCGGTGACCTCTTTGGGGAAACTGAAGGTTTTGTCTGTGCCATTGAAGATGAAGTTATCAAGACGAATAACTACCGGAAATATATTATGAGGGACGGTACGGCCGACATCTGTCGGGCATGCCGCCGTCCAGGAGAATCACTCCGACATATTATTTCTGGTTGTTCTCATCTTGCTAACGGAGAGTATTTGCACAGACACAACCAAGTAGCCAGAATAATTCACCAGCAACTTGCTCTTGGATATGGCCTTGTTGAATCGGAGGTGCCGTACTATAAGTACGCACCTGCGCCAGTACTCGAAAATGGTCATGCAACGCTCTACTGCGATCGCTCTATCATTACGGACAGGACTATTGTCGCCAATAATCCTGATATCGTGGTGGTCGACCGATCCCAGCGCCAGGCAATACTGGTTGATATCACCATACCTCATGATGAGAACCTCGTGAAAGCCGAGAAGGACAAGCTCAGTAAGTACCTTGACTTGGCTCATGAGGTTACCGCCATGTGGGATGTGGATTCAACTATTATTGTACCGATAGTCGTTTCGGCAAACGGTCTTTTAGCCAAGAGCCTCGATCAACACCTAGAGAGGCTCTCGCTGAAAGTTTGGGTCAAGGGTCAGATGCAAAAGGCAGTACTCCTTGACGCGGCACATATTGTCAGAAGGTTCCTCACTCTGCAGCCCTGACCACCGGTAGTTTGGGCCCTGCCTCGCTGCTGGCGGTACTCTAGGATTAGGTTTTTATAATGTTTTATTGCTTTTAAATTAAAATATTGTAAAAATCTAGTTTTAAGGAAAAAAATTAATAAAGAGTATAATAATAATAATAATAGCTCACAGACTAAAAAGATATAAGAAAGCACAAGATCGAAAGAATCAAAATAGGATGTTTGTCACAAATGAAAAACAATTTTATAGAAATTTAATGAAACCACAGACCGCTACTCAGGAAAATATTGTAGAAACACCAACAGAAGAACAGTTAGAAGAATATTGGTCAGGTATATGGGAAGAACAGGTACCTCATAATATTCTAGCTGATTGGATAGCAGCAGAAGAACTAAGATGCAATTATATCGAAAGTATGGAATACACTGAAATATTAGAAGAAGATATTAAATATGTTACAGCTAGGTTACACAATTGGAAATCTCCGGGCATAGATAAAATTCATAACTTTTGGTATAAAAAACTGACTTGCATTCATAATTCATTGGCTGAAAATATTTCAGAAATCATATCAGGACAACAAATTATTCCAGAATTCATCGCTACTGGAATTACATATATGCTTCCCAAAAATAGTCACTCCATACAACCATCTCAATATCGACCAATAACATGCTTACCAACTATATATAAAATAATTACATCTGTTATAACACGAAAAACTAATTTACATGTAGAAAACAACAAAATACTAGCTGAAGAACAGAAAGGCTGTAGGCGAGGGCATATGGGATGCAGGGAGCAACTCATCATAGACTCAACTCTTATGAAACATGCCACATCTAAACACAGAAACTTACACTGCACCTACATAGACTATAAAAAAGCTTTTGACAGTATTCCACATTCCTGGTTGATACAAATATTAGAAATTTACAAAATACATCCTACAATAATAAACTTCCTAAAAAATATTATGCCTTACTGGAAAACTATACTACATTTGAATAGTTCAAATAACAACATAACGACTAGACAAATTGCTATTAGAAAAGGAATCTACCAGGGCGACTCACTGAGTCCTCTATGGTTTTGCCTCGCTCTGAACCCCCTTTCTTACAGACTACACAGTGACCGAGCCGGATATCGCTTTAAACATGACAACGTCGAAACAATAATATCACATCTCATATATATGGATGACATTAAATTATATGCTAAAAATTAAAAAGAAATGAAAGCACTTATTAAAACTACCACAGAATTTAGTAAAGATATTCATATGCATTTTGGATTAGACAAGTGTAAAACTGTTCATATAATTAAAGGCAAAATCCGACCCGGTGACTATTTAATTAATAACACTGACACTATAACAGCTATGGAACCAACCAACTTATACAAGTATTTAGGATTCCAACAACTAAAAGGATTAGATCACACAACAATAAAAGAAGCACTGACTGCCGAGTACAAAAGGAGAGTCAATCAATGCTGTTTGCAAATCCCATCTTTTAGGAAAACACTTAATTAAAGCTATAAATACCTACGCTATTCCTATTTTAACCTACTCATTTGGAGTTATAAAATGGACTAACACCGACATAACACAAATTGAACGATCCACACGCACTGCACTCACCAAACATAACAATCATCACCCTAAATCTGCAATAGAAAGACTTACAATCAGAAGACAGGATGGAGGTAGAGGTCTAATAGACATTCGTCATTTGTGGAAAAAACAGATTTACAGCTTAACTACATTCTTGCGCACCAAATTCCAAACAAGCAACATGCATCAAGCTATAGTCCAAAACGATAATGGATATACCCCCCTCAACCTGAACGAACTGTCTCATATAGAAGATCCAAGAAATATAGATCCTCAGAATAAGAAAATAGAAGACTGGAAGAAAAAAGTAATGCACGGAAGACACCCTCATGACCTACACCAACCTCACATAGACACAAACGCTTCAAACATGTGGCTCAAAACCGGCAGTTTGTTCCCCGAAACGGAAGGTTTTATAATAGCAATACAAGATCAAGTAATTAGTACTAAAAACTACAGAAAGCATATAATTAAAGACCCTACAGTAACAAACGACAAATGTCGTAGATGCCACACCCAACCTGAAACCATTCAACACATAACGGGTGCATGCTCAAGTCTTACACAAACAGATTATACACACAGACATAACCAACTAGCAAATATCATACACCAAAAATTAGCACACAAACACAAACTCATACAAGACACAAATATTCCCTATTATAAATACTCACCCCAAACTGTCATAGAAAACACCTCTTACAAACTATATTACGATCGCGCTATACTCACTGATAGAACCATACACTTCAATAGACCGGACATAACACTGCAAGACAAAACAAACAAAACCACTTACCTGATAGATATCGCAGTCCCCAACACCCATAATATCCAAAAGACAATAACAGAAAAGATAAGTAAATACGCAGACCTAAGAGAAGAAATTATTCGAATCTGGAAACAAGAAAAAGTGTATATCGTCCCCATTGTCATCTCTACCACCGGCGTAGTACCAAATAATATCAAAAAAAACCTGAAAATAATAGACCTGAAGGAGAATACAGTAAATATATTACAGAAAGCTGCTATCCTTAATACCTGCCGAATTGTGAGGAAGTTCATGCAACTGGAAGATTTTGAATTTACCCCACACCATATACAAACAACACACCACACCCTGTAATTACTTGGTTTGTACCCGTAATTATAGAGAAAACCGGCTTCTAGCTGAGAAAAAAAAACTCACATAATAATAATAATAATAATAATAAAAGCATTTATTACTGCATTTATTACTATAAAAGTAACAGATGGTTATTACTTTTACAAAAATCTTAAAAAAAAACAAATGATGCCACCCAAATTTAAAAATAAAACCCAAATCTAGTCAGTGACAGACAAGTCAATAATAAGATAAATAATATATATATATAATAGTCTAAATAAGTTGCTTTCATTTCTATTGTTCAATACTGCTTCTATTTTTAAGATAACAAAGATTACATTTTTACATACATACCTATCTGCAAAGTACAATAGATACTCAGTAAATCCATGATCATAGTACATGCTACTAAGCTGAAATATCAGATACCTACACAAAATAGCAAAAACATGATAATAATAAATAAATAAATATCAATGAATAGGTTGTGGACAGTTTGTTGCACTCTCCTTTTACGGTGAAACCTTTAACCTGGTGGTTTACTGTTGAATGAAACCTTTTATCGAGGTCCAGAAAAATGACAATTACAACACAGCAACAGTTACTGACAGATGAATAACTATACTTAGATATAGTCTTATTATTATTACATCTCAGCTTACAATTTTTTTTAATTTACCTATATCTTATATTAGTGGGGTCAACCTAGGTTCTTCATCGGGATCTTTTGTGCAACACCATCCTGCTATAATTCTTTCTGAGCGCAAGTTTTATTGACCATTCGATCACGTCAACGAAAACGAGAATTTGTATGGCATTGAAGCAGTGCCCCCTGGTGACGAACGAGGTGAGTTGCAACTTTGCCCTACAAATATTGGTATTTGTTATCGCGTTCGAATGGTGATAAAAATTCGCACCAGAAGGCGCTGCTTCAATGCCATACTAATACTTGTTTTCGTTAACGCGATTTAATTTAATCCATAGAATATTATCGGCGTTATTTTAAGATATATTATTATATATTATAAGATTTAATCTAAGCACTCATTCTGACCCCAAGTTTTAATTGTAAAACATGTGTACAAACTACAAAGTAACAAGCACAGCTGACTCAAAGATAAAGGTCCTTTGTCACAAACGTTAAGGAGCTATTAAACTGCATCACAGCAAAGTTAATGTTGCAGTATCAAAACAGTTGTTGTTTTGCGCAACTGTGGGTACATATAGAGAATGTAATGAACTGCATTGTATGTTTGCGCTGCTGCCACACCGTTATTTATCACTATTAGTTATTGACCGTATTTTATTTATTACCTGGCACTGTCATTTGTTTTTTTTAATGATAATGAGCCGACGAACAAGAATATCCTCCTGTTGATTTAGTTTGTTTTTGGAACAAATAATAATTGTAATAGTAGGTATTTTAGCTGTCTTTGTGGTACCAGATTAGACCATAGCAGCCACAAAATTAAGAGATTGCAGAAGATAAGCTTCATACTGCGCTCGAGCAACACACATTCACGGAGACGAAAACTCGAAACCACTGCACTCGGACTGTTCCGAACTTTTCCGTATCCGTGTCCGTGAGAGGGTCTATGTGCAAAGCGTGTACCAGACTGTTGAAAACAAGCCCCAAACCGAAGTTTTCAACAGCGGTTTAAATAGTGCGGACAGTTGTTTGCAACGAAACGGTTGATCTTTCCACGACCTTGGTTTGCGGGCGCGCGTTGAAAGCTTTCGTCATCCGTTTCATCCATATCCTTTTATTTTCTTTCCTCACTTGCACACAAAAGAGCTAAATAAAACCTAAATTTCTAAAGGCAAGTAGCCGTTGCAAAGATGTTTCCGATGCGAGAGACGAAAGCACAGTAAGGTGGAAGCCTTGTTTACAAATGCGGACGGAAACATCAACGGCGGTTGTAAACCAACCTCCCGCCAAGGTGACCCGCCCCCCGACCGCCTAACCGATCGCTTTGAATACGCGTATAGTTTATGCCGTCATCTTGCCATCTCGCACCGCCTATGAAAGCAATATCAAAAGCTAAAGGCTATAGCTTTCGATATTGCTTTCATAGGCGGCACGAAACGACAAGATGACGTCATAAACCACACACGGAGTCAAAGCGATCGGTTAGGCGGTCGGGCCCCTGGTGGGGAGGTTGTTGCTTGTTTACAACAGTCTAGTACACGCTTTAGTTGCACGAGTGCAGTATGTATTAGGCTTACCCTCTGGTTCTCTTTATTCTATGCCACTGCTCTCACTACCTAAGGTTGGCTTTGTACTCGGTTTGGTTGGTGGTAGAGCTTGTTTTAAGTCCGCTCGACAAGCTACCGCTAAGTCAAATTGTTGTGTTCCGATAGTTAAAGATATGGTAGCTTAGCTAGTAATCGCTGCGCTACCTTCGGCCTAATATTCACATAATTTCAGATGAGATACTGACTATTTATTTTTATTGTAAAAATAAATAGTCAGTTAAACTATAAAAGTAATGAGTCTATAGTAGAAAATAGCCCCGCACAACCCTTCGTAACTCTGAATTAATGTTAGCAACAATAAAAATAACTACAACAATAAAAAATAATTCCTGAACATTAACTGCTTTACCACAAAACGATGGCTAAATTTAGATAATGCTTAAAACAAATGCTGTCACTTTTTAGCTAGTACTTTTAGACAGACACAATATTTTAAACACGTATAAAGGTGAACGCAAACCTGGCCGCACCGCATGCGCTGACGCGCCCGCCGCATTCGCAGTCGTCGCCGCATTCGAATTCTTATATGAAATTCTGTGCAAGTGTGCAACTGCGGCGCTTGTGGGTGTGCGAGGTTGCACAGAACTTCATATAAATAATTCGAATGCGGCGACTGCGGCGCGTGTGGTGCGGTGCGGACAGGTCTGCGTTCACCTTTATAGCCATCGTTTTACTTTAAATACTGTTTTGTAGTAAGAGGATAAACGTATAATAAAATCGTGTAACAGTTAAAACATTAACCATTTTTTTTATTTCGACTAAGCATTAAATTCTGACGGAACAAAATATTTAAATTTTATGAAAAAATATAGTATTGCCAGTTGCTAAAAACTTTCTCAAATTACTAAACAGTCAATTAACCTAATTATGACAGTACCGAAAAATCGAACCTATGATCTTTGGGTCTTAAACTGCTGGTATAAGCACTAGGCTGCTAATGCGGATATACTTCTGGTGGGGCTTTCCTGTGAGATAAAGTAATTGGAAATTCTCTTCAGTTTCGATTAGTATTATTTTATCAGGACTAGCTATTACTAAATTACCACTTATTAATTATTGGTAAAATCATTAGTATTGCACCAGAATGATTCTTTCTTCACTCAATACCGATTCACTTTATAAATTCATGCAAAGGAAAATAAGTACTTACCACTTAATATACCTAATCTTATATTAGGCTTACGTTGCTAGGTTAAAAAGAAAATAGGTAGTAAACATAGGATGTCCCAAGAAATGTAGAAAGTAATAATGATAAATAATATGACCATAAATAGACCACAGAACTGCCCCCCGACCGCCTTACCAATCGCTTTGACTACGCGTATAGTTTATGACGTCATCTTGCCACCTCGCACCGCCTATGAAAGCAATATCAAAAGCTAAAGGCTATAGCTTTCGATATTGCTTTCATAGGCGGCATGAAACGACAAGATAACGTCATAAACCACTCACGAAGTCAAAGCGATCGGTTAGGCGGTCGGGCCCCTGGTACTGTAACAGTCGGATTGACCGTTACTTATATGGGGGCGTGAATTGAAATAATTAGAGAGTTTACTTTTATATAAATGGTATTTTTCTCAAGAAATTACAATAATAATTCTATTAATAAGTCGAAGCCGCTCCAGCCGTCGATCCTCTAGTCGATCGTCCTTTCTTCCGCCGCGTGTCGTTTTAAATAATATTTAAATGAAGAACGCGACGGCTGCCAGTAGGTCCGCGCCTCCAAGCAGTCTCGATCACTACAGTACTAACAATCCGATGACCATGCCATTGCAAAAGTTGCTTCACTAGCCAGGGTGCCTAGGTGAGTTTAGTTTACTATCCGCATTCATTCGTACGTTTACGAAAACGAAAATTAGTGTGGCATTGAAGTAGCGCCTCCAGGCGGCATACGAGAAGAGTTAACATTTTGCCATACCAATTCTCGTTTTCGGTAACGTGATCGAATTGCGATTGAAACTCACACTTGGCACCCAGATCGCAACTCGAATACGCTAGCTTTCATTTGCTAACACCACTATGTCAATCGATCATTTGTCGTAATCGTAACCCGGGTCGATCATGCATGACCCACTCGTGTGGTGATCGGGTTAAAATGATTCGATCTTCTCGATCATTTGGGTCACAGTTCGTTTGTTTTGTTTGTGTACACACGCCTGCACATCAACGTACCATAAACTATCATATATACTCAATACACTTTGAACTCTAAGCCCAATGAATAAGGTTGAAAATGTATTGAGAAATTTGACAGTTTTGGATAGGTTAATGTGTAGGCGTCTGTACTAGACCTGTGTCGATCGTGATTGATCGAATAATTTGATTTGATCTCAAAATCGCGACCGACGATCGAGAATGAGATACGAACGAACGTGGTTTGTAGTTAACACTCATGTACACACACGCCTTCAAACTTCAAAAACTTCAAAGTCTTTTGAGGAAAGGAGATGTTTCAAGTTTGTAAGGACACTGGGTTAAGTTATAGTACAGGTAAAATAAATCAAAGAAATAAAATAAATAATCAATTACAAACATTAATTTTATTTTCATGTTTTGTCTCAATAACTCAAACTCTCCTTTTTTTTTTTTTTTTTGGAGAGAGACTGCTGATTGCCTAGGGGCATTTTCAGCTTCACCGGGCTTGTTTTAGGGGCGGCGAGGTACGTAAAGGGTACCTCAAGCCGTGTTGAAACGAATCACCTTTGGAGGATTTCTAGAGGGGTACGGCATCGCACACTTAAAAGTGCGCGTCCCCGTGCCCTCCCAGAGTCTCCGACGGGTTCGGATCGGATCGGGGAGCGGAACCACCCGAGGGCGCCTCTAAAGGCACGGACCTCGGCTCGGGTAGACCGGGCCGTGGAGGAGGAGAGGAGCGCCCAGGCACATGACTGTGCCTGGCGTAGAGCGCGTGTGAACCGGTTTTTCGTACCCTTGTTCTACGAGTACGGTGTCTTGGGCCTAAAATAGTGTGCATGTTTAGTGTATTCTGTAAATGTGTGCTGTCATTTGGAGGATCGGGCGGGGGGGCGTTCGCAACTGTAATTGGGTCGTCGGGGTCGTTTAGGACGTGTTTAGGACGCCTAGACGCGTACCGTCTTGTTGCGGGAAGGCCTTCAACTTTATAGTTGGCGGCCACCACAACAAGCGGGTTAAAGTGGTGGGGGGCACAAACTCTCCTCTATCCTAGTTTGTTTATGGCTAAATTTCTTCATACAAAAGTAGGCTCTAAATTGATGATATTTAAGTTCTAAGTCGAGTGGCGAGCGCGGTCGAATTCGATCGCTTGGAGTTTGACGGAAGTTCGCCCGCGATCGGATTCGATCTCTTAGAACCTTACGGCCCAGTTTTACAATACTCTGTTAGTTATTCTCTAAATGAGGCATTACTTAATCAATGATTAAATTTAACAGGGATGCTAACGGCACTGTTAAACTTTTATGTCCCATGGTAAGAATTTAACAGACCATTACGAAATCAACCATTAGGTGAATGACTCTCAAATCATTCACTCACATTCTAAACCAACCAAAACAAAATGTCATTGTATGTAATGTCATTGCTTCGAAAACGAGCACTATTTTCTCTAGTCGTATAATAGTTTTGTTATATGTAAGGCGACCAGGGACCGCCAGTGCTTACCGTTTTTGGGGTTTTGATTGGGTTTTTCGAAAGGCTGGCTACTTTAAGTTGATTAAAAACCTTTATGATAGGGTAACCCTTACGATTGGGTAAGCATATTAAACGGAAACCCTTTTAATTGGTTACCCAATAAATAAGTCTAATAGTAGTTAAGCAAAACGAAAAAGCTGTATGGATTGGGTTACACATTCCGAAGGGGTAACCCACAGAAATATTAGGATAACCCCTTCATAAGCGCTTTCCGAAATTACATATTCAAGCGAGTTTAATCTTTAGTTATTCACCAATAGGGTCCATCATTGTTAACGTAAGAGTTCGCTACAAATTGGCGCAGGCGCCGGACACGCGCTGCGGCCGACGCGATCTCTGCTTGTCATGCAAAAATGTATTTTAAAGTTTTGTCGTACGTCTGTAAATGATTTGATCGAAATGGGCACCGAGCATGTAGGTACCTATTGCGGCCGCCGCACTTCTTCACTCGTCCGCATTTGTTTGTTTTCATTTCAATATTCTCAGTCACGTCTTAGCGTTGAGTTAGTGAGCATCTTGCGGGCTGTTTGGAACTAAGCATTCCCTTTTGCAATAAGATGCCCCAGCCAAAGAAAGATGCCGTACATAGTTATTATAAATATGATAACAATAGCGGGACAACTCAGTGTCAACTGTGTGAAAAAAAACTTAAGGTAAGCTGCTCAGTTTCTTTTATATTTTTCATAAGTATATAAATTACGATAAATTTCGTATTTAAAGTACCTACTTGAATGTGGTGTTTACCTACCTACTTTAATCTAAGAAGATAGGCATACATACCTATGGCAAACGTTATTGTATTGTGTAAATAAGTAGGTAGTTAACTAATTCCATGGTAGCACTACCGTCACAATAAATAATAGTACTACGTACTACCACAGTATTGCTTGCTAAACTGTGGTACTACCGTGCTATAATGAAGTAATAACTAACAATATTGTGACTCGGCCGAATTCTCGAAATAATTACCTACAGCTGCGCAGTAGGTAAACACAACGTAAACACGCGATAGGCCTACCCACCTACAGTATTTTAATATGATCTGCTTGAGTTTTACAAATTCGGTTTTTGATCGTACGTTATTGATTGATAATTATGTGTTTTAATTAAATAGACTAAGAAGCGTTTACTAACAATGCATGTTGTGTATTTTGCATGGTAGGTTTCTTAAAAAATACAAGGAACGCTATTTTAATTCTAAATACCTACTGTTCACAAACGAAACTTAGGTAGCCTAACTACCTACCTAGTTAATTAAAAAAAAAACTATATTTCTCGGTATTAAATATTTCATCATTATCAGACGCACTCCTGCGGCTAGGCTTGCCAACTCCAAAAAAGGCATTCCCGGGATTACCGAGCTCGACATCCGGGACTTGGGCATATTACGCGGGACACAACACACCACGTATGTGTATAGGTTAAAAAAAACTGCATATTTTTTATCATTTTATAAAAAAATCAATACAAATGTATGACAAACCTTTTAAATTATTAAATTTAATTAATTTTGAAACTGTGCTTATTTTGCGATTTTGCGCATTTTAACAAGTTTTTGTTTGCAAAACAAAAACTTGTTTTGCAAACAAAAACTTACGTTATTATACGTACCTAGTTATAAAATTCGTTGCATTTTTGGTCAAAATTAATTTTAATTTGGGGTTCAGCCTTGACGTTCAGCTTAATTTCTACTGTCTGTCCATGCATTTCCACAGAGAAAACGCTCTCTCTGCTGATGCATTTTAAGGTGATATCGAAGCTACCATCTGAAAACCTAAACCCGAGGGTAGTTGGTACGAGATAGATACTTATATCATATTATTATATATGATTTCCGGGACAAAAAGCGTCCCCCAGGGGGTCACGGCGGGACGGCCCAAAATTGGCCCAGAAGCGGGACGTCCCGGAAAATCCGGGACGGTTGGCAAGCCTACCTGCGGCCCAGGCCTTCTCTGTGGGATAAAACACTAGAGGGAGAACGGGCCATACCCCCCACACGAGCCCAGTGCGGATTGGTGGGTGCTAATGCTAGTGCAGCCGGAACCAACGGGTTAACGTGCAAATATAAAATTTGTGGTCACCCATCCGATGACGAGATCCGAGTAACGCCTCGGTGGCTGAGTGGCAGAGCGCTCGGTCCGATACCCAGCAGTGGGACAATTATAGGCTGTTTACTTTACTTTACTTACATCCGATGACCGGCCTTCGCGAAAGTTGCTTAACATCCGCAATCGTAGGCCAAACGCGCTAACCACTGTGCCATCGAGCTCCTCATTAATCTCATTATACACCTTTATATTTTATACCGAGAAATATTGGCGCTTCGACAGAGACATTTTATCGGTGCGGTGACGGAGAAAGAATACTATTCACCGCCCCTCTCCTCCGGTGGGTGTCGTAAGAGGCGACTAACGGATTTTCGAGCTTCCATATGCTCTACTGCGTGGTAGGGCTTGGCCCGTCTGGTTAGTGACCACCGTACGCATGGTGTAAAACCCGTCAAGTGACCGCTTGTCGGTCGCGTTTCGGGATCAGCCAGCGTATAACCAGAGCTCGAGTGGATGTTGCTGCGATGCATTTGGTCTGTGGAGGCTTCCGTCAAACCAGTGCCAAGAGGACTTCGTTAACCCGCCGACCAGGGAGACCCGTAGAAACGGCTGTCCCGCTGGCCGCCCGTGGCACAGTACAGGGGCCCAAGCGAGCCTAACCAGCTCGTGAGGCTGCCTCACCATGCCACGCATAATCTCGGGGTGGCCCGTCGTGCCGGTTGGTGACCGGAAGGTGGGGTCCCGGCGGCCATTCCCGGGGGGGTTCGGGGGCCCTTCCGTTCGGCGGGTTAATGATACTCATCTGTAGGCTGCTCCCTGGTGAAACAGGCCGCCACACTTTAACCATTTGCATCGCGGTAGCATTCCCTCGATTCACGCCTCCCTCCTTTTCTTCATCATGACAGCGCCAAACACTAAAACTGGTTTTACAGCGGTGCACACCCCCACCACAACCTTACCGTTTGACGTCGAGTTCGCTAACATCCGCGGACTCCATGTAAACCTCAATGCCGTCCACCACCATCTTGAGACGGCGCGGCCAGCAATGTTGTTTTTGACGGAGACGCAAATAATCTGTCCGGCCGACACCAGCTACCTGCACTATCCGGGCTTTGTGCTTGAAGAGTCCTTCAAAGCCAAAGCCGGAGTTTGCTTGTTCGTTCGGACGGATGTTTGCTGTCGCCGTCTGCGCTGTCTGGAGGACCCTTCCTTTTCCCTTCTTGCGGTACACGTCGACTTGGGCTCTCATAGCCGTGTCTACGTCTGCGTCTACCGATCCCATAATGGCGACATGGAGACAACTCGACTTATGGAACACCTTAGTCGGGTAGCAGATGAAGCGCAGGAGCGGTTTCCATCGGCGGAATTGGTGTTTTTGGGGGACTTCAATGCTCACCACGAGTTGTGGTTAAGTTCCTCCAAAACTGACCAATTACTGATTTTTCCAACATTCTACTGATCCACTGATTTCAACTGATTTATGAAATACCTATTCACTTTAACTAGTAAAAATAACTAGATAAGTAAAAAAACTGTTAAATGAAACACAAAATTGACATGGTTAAGTTTGCGCCAAATGAATAGTCATTATACCTACTATGGATACATTATTATTGGTTATTAAACTAACAATATATTGAATTAACAAAATCGAAATAAACCGGCTTGACACGAAATAAATAAAAAATGCGAATTCAACAACCACTTTCGCCAAGGCCGGTCATCGGATGGGTGACCACAAATTTTATATCTTCTACTTGCTTCGGAAACCACGTTAAGCCGTAGGTTCCACTAGCATTCGTTAGTACCCACTAATCTGCACTGAGCTCGCGTTATTAAGGCTCGTAGGTACCTACTCCCTTCGGTGTTTAACCCACAGGGAAGGTCTGTGCCGATGCCGCAGCAATGCGACAATGATGAAATATTAAATACCGAGAAATATAAGCCTTTTAAAAAAAATTAACTAGGTACCTAAGGATCGTTTATGAACAGTAGGTAGTTACTTATTTAGAATTAAAATAATGTTTCATGTTTTCTAAAAGAACCTTCAATGCAAAAATACACAACATGCATTTTTAATAAACGCTTTAGTCTATTTAATTAAAACACAACACATCAATAACGTACCTACCTACAATCAAAAACGCGAATATATGAAACTCAAGCAAATTATATTAAAATACTGTCGTCGGGTAGCCCTATCGCGTGTTTACGTTGTGTTTACCTACCGCGCGGCTGTAGGTAATTATTTCGAGAATTCGGCTGAGTTGCAAATGCAATAAGTTATCTGTACCATGGTATTAAAAACGTGCCACGCACGGAAAGCACCGCGCCGATGCCGGCTACTACTATGCCCACTGAAACAGATCAACTGCATGCTATACCTACCCGTTTGCGTTATAAATGCAACGCGTATCATGCCCGGTTCAACAGTGTGCACCCTACGATGTTGGCCGGTGACGGAACGGTCCTGGGACTCGTGGACAATGTCTGCTAAGTCCAAGTAGGTAATTCAGACAAAGAATATTTTTTTGCATGTGCCGGGCACGGAAGATATACGATGAAGTTGGCCAGAGTAGGACGTACCTATCCACTATAAAAGTACTGTTACAATTTAAAAACTTACCCATTTTTCATTAAACGCTGGTAGGTATGTACTCATCAACTTCACAACCGGGCTAAAGATAATCGCACTCACGAGCTATTCGAGTCAACGAGCGGGACTGACTGAGGTGAATAAAGAAAGAAAAATAAGCAAAACATGAGTAGCGCGGGAGGTGGAGAAAAACCCTTTAATTAAGTGGAAAACATTAAAAAGTTAGGTTACCCCATCAAAAACTCGGTTAGCGCTTACCCTTTCGATAGTGTTAGGGTTTCCTAATCGAATGGGTTTCTCTTATAATTTAGTAAGCAATCCAAAAGGGTTACCAAATATTGCGTTAGCCGATCGAAAGGGAAACCCCTTCAGGGGGTTTTAAAAATTAATCCGCTCGTCCGGTCCCTGAAGGCGACTGATTTAAATACCATGTATTTCGTAGAATTCATTAGAAATCGGGTTGCATTTCATTTTGCTGGTTGAATGAATGTCAAATATTTTATTGTTGAGTTTGAGGTTATCTTGTGTTTTGCATTGTTGTTTTGATTTTTTTGATTCCAGCGCATCCAAAACAGATTCTTTCGATAGTCGAAATCTTGTGCGAAAATCAACATCGTCATATTCTTCGAAATAATGACGCCGTTCTTTGAAAGTTTTAGGACGTCATACTATGTGTGTCGTGTACGCGATGCGGATCGGTGCAGGCAAACGCATCATATTCAAATAAATAATATTACGCGTAACGCGGCGCAAGCCGCTGCTCGATTAGCGTCATGAGTGACAAACTCGGCAAATGAACTCCTGGCGTTTCTACAACAAAAGCTGGACGTCATGGACGAGGTGAGCGCAGTGCAAATTTGCAAGTCCAGCTTCAGTGAAGATGAGGTGGCGTCTGCGAAGAAGCTGCTCTACGAGCCTGTCGGCAAGAGCGACCAGATGGTGTCTCGGAGACGAGTCGGGACGCAGAAGAGCCTACAGGAGATCATAACACTGATCAAAGGAACCGATCCGGATGACATGCCGACGTTTGTGGCGAGAGGTTTCAAGCGAGAGGTTTCATGGTTCGAAACAAGAAGCGATGTCGTCAGCGAGCAAGCCAGAACCGTTGCGGTACCGCACCGACAAGGCCCAATCTCCTGCTGCGTGCTGCGACACCGACCACGGCCATGTACCTGTCCCGCCTGCATCACACCACCACATCGCAGGAGGTAGCAGAATTCATACGAATGAAGTCTAACTTTAACTTGAGGATTGGACTGCTGGAGTCGCGCCATAATATAAGCTTCAAAGCGTTTGTGGTGTGAGTCCCGACATCAAAGCTGGACATCTTCATAAAGGAAGACTTCTGGCCGAAGGGTGTAGTCTACAGGCGTTTCCATGGAAAGTTGCCTGTTGCTACCAAGTTGGTACAGTAGATGCCAATCAAATAATACTAACATAGTTATTAAGTTTTTTTTTAATATACTAAGAAAAAAATTTTTTTTTTAATGTAAGTATATTAGTCTGTAAGGTATTTATTATATGGGCCGCTCTGTATTTTTACCATCTGTTACATTGTTTGTTGTCTGAAATAAAGATTTATTATTGTTATTCTCTTTATTTTTCTTTTTTCTTAGCCTAGGTTTGTTATAATATTAATATAAATGTAAAATACAAAAGCACATATAAAACATAAAAATATTATAAAAAACCTAGCCTAGGGTGCCGCCGGCAACGGGGCAGGGCTCAAGCTGCTGTTGGTTAGGGCTGCAGAGACAGAAACTTTGGATTATCCGCGCCGTGTCCAAGAGTACCGCCTTCTCTATCTGACCCTTGATCCAACCATTGAGCGAGAGATTCTTAAGGTGTTGGTGGAGACTCTTCGCTACCAGACCGTTCGCAGACACGACTATCGGCACAATGATTGTCGAGTCATATCCCACATGGCGGTTACCTCGTGAGCCAAGTCAAGGTACTTGCTGGCCTTCTCCTTCTCGGCCTTTACAAGGTTCTCGTCATGTGGGATGGTGACGTTGACATGCACATACTCTTTATTTATTTTCTTTCTTAAAACTAGATTTTTACAATATTTTAATATAAAAACAATAAAACATTATAAAAATCTAATCCTAGAGTACCGCCAGCAGCGGTACTCTAGGATTGCCGGTGGTCAGGGCTGCAGAGTGAGGAACCTCCTGACAATAAGGGCCGTGTCAAGGAGTACTGCCTTTGACCCTTGACCCAACTTATTATTATTATTATTATGTAGTCCAAATTGTCTACTTCCAAATGATCCTCTCGTTTTTTTCGTAAATAAAATTGTACGCCATGGCCATCTTGTTCCTGTGTGGCAGTAAACTAACAGCCTGTTACCCATTTGACGGACCTAAGGCCCAGTTTTACAATACTCTGTTAGTTATTCTCTAAATGAGGCATTACCTAATCAATAATTAAAATTAACAGGGATGCTAACGGCACTGTTAAATTTTTATGTCCCATGGTAATAATTTAACAGACCATTACGAAATCAACCATTAGGCGAATGACTCTCAAATCATTCACTCACATTCTAAACCAACCAAAATAAAATGTCATTGTATGTAATGTCATTGCTTCGAAAACGAGCACTATTTTCTCTAGTCGTATAATAGTTTTGTTATATGTAAGGCGACTGATTTAAATACCATGTATTTCGTAGAATTCATTAGAAATCGGGATGCATTTCATTTTGCTGGTTGAATGAATGTCAAATATTTTGTTGTAGAGTTTGAGGTTATCTTGTGTTTCACATTGTTGTTTTGATTTTTTTGATTCCAGCACATCCAAAACAGATTCTTTCGATAGTCGAAATCTTGTGCGAAAATCAACATCGTCATATTCTTCGAAATAATGATGCCGTTCTTTGAAAGTTTTAGGACGTCGTACTATGTGTATCGTGTACGCGATGCGGATCGGTGCAGGCAAACGCATCATATTCAAATAAATAATATTACGCGTAGTGCGGCGCAAGCCGCTGCTCGATTAGCGTCATGAGTGACAAACTCGGCAAATGAACTCCTGGTGTTTCTACAACAAAAGCTGGACGTCATGGACGAGGTGAGCGCAGTGCAATATTGCAAGTCCAGCTTCAGTGAAAATGAGGTGGCGTCTGCGAAGAAGCTGCTCTACGAGCCTGTCGGCAAGAGCGACCAGATGATGTCTCGGAGACGAGACGGGACGCAAAAGAGCCTACAGAGAACATAACACTGATCAAAGGAACCGATCTAGATGACATGCCGACGTTTGTGGCGAGAGGTTTCAAGCGAGAGGTTTCATGGTTCGAAACAAGAAACGATGTCGTCAGCGAGCAAGCAAGGCCCAACCTCTTGCTGCTTGCTGCGACACCGACCACGGCCATGTACCTGTCCCGCCTGCATCACACCACCACATCGCAGGAGGTAGCAGAGTTCATACGAATGAAGTCTAACTTTAATTTGAGGATTGGACCGCTGGAGTCGCGCCATAATACAAGCTTCAAAGCGTTTGTGGTGCGAATCCCGACATCAAAGCTGGACATCTTTATGAAGGAGGACTTCTGGCCGAAGGGTGTAGTCTACAGGCGCTTCCATGGAAAGTTGCCTGTTGCTACCAAGTTGGTACAGTAGGTGCCAATCAAATAATACTAACATAGTTATTAAGTTTTTTTTAAATATACTAACAATAATTGATTTTATTTTGTATGTAAGTATGTTAGTCCGTAAGGTATTTATCATATGGGCCGCTCTGTATTTTTACCATCTGTTACATTGTTTGTTGTCTGAAATAAAGATTTATTATTGTTATTGTCTTTATTTATCTGTTTTCTTAGCCTAGGTTTGTTATAATATTAATATAAAAGTAAAATACAAAAGCACATACAAAACATAAAAATATTATAAAAACCTAATCCTAGAGTACCGCCGGCAGCGGGGCAGGCCCAAGCTACCGGTGGTCAGGGCTGCAGAGTGAGGAACCTCCTGACAATACGGGCCGTGTCAAGGAGTACTGCCTTTTGCATCTGACCCTTGACCCAACTTATTATTATTATTATTATGTAGTCCAAATTGTCTATTTCCAAAGGATCCTCTCGTTTTCGTAAATAAAATTGTACGCCATGGCCATCTTGTTCCTGTGTGGCAGTAAACTAACAGCCTGTTACCCATTTAACGGACCTAAGTAGCAGCAATTAAGTTTAACATCGGATTACGGATTTTTGACATTCGTTAAAACATGATGGGACACTCAATAACCTTAACAGTCTGTTAAATGATAAAACAGGGGTGTTAACTAACTAACATTGTATGATGAAACTGGATCTAAGTAGCAGCAATTAAGTTTAACATCGAATTACGGATATTTGACATTCGTTAAAACATGATGGGACACTCAATAACCTAAACAGTCTGTTAAATGATTTAACAGGGGTGTTAACTAACTAACATTGTATGATGAAACTGGATCTAAAGGAAGCGATTTTTAAATTCTTGAGAATTTTCCAAATAAAAATACTCTTCTTTTTCGTTTCTTAACTAACTTAACCTTTTTAGTCAATCTTTATTTCTGTTTTTGAACGTGTTATGTTATTATGGTCTAAATTCGTCAGAACAACATTTATGAACCAAAAAATTACTAGAGAAATAATTTTGTTTTTATTTTTCTGAGAATCCTTGTATTTTTTCCTATTTTTCGAAGTACTGTACATAGACTCGGCCCAAATTGAAAGATCTCCTTTGACAGTTTCTGGTAGGTTGACGTGCAGCCGTTTGTACAATCAGTAGCGTAAGTTACTGATTACTTTAATACCATGTCAAAATACCAAGCTTTACTAGTAGAAGTTAACAAACCGTTTAAAGGCCGGCAACGCATCTGCTATTCCTTTGGTTTTGCGGGTGTCCATGGGCGGCGGTGATTGCTTCCCATCAGGTGACCCGCCTGCTCGTTTGCCTCCTTCCAATATAAAAAATAAACAAAAAAATAAACGCCTCTTACTTTGACAAAGTGCTAAAGCATGTGTTCAGCTACTTTTGCCGCTGACTGTATAGCGTATGTATTCGGCATCACATTGCACAACGCATCACATAATGATAACCTTTAATGTCCTATTAAATCTATTGTTCTGTATGTTGTATGTAAAGTGACATTGTCCGTCGGTCCACTATCGCCATTGTGTAGCCCGCTTGGCTCCTGATAATTAGTGTTTCTATTGATTGTTAGTTATACTTACGGATATATCTAAATTATATTATACTAGTGGCGCGCTCGCGACTTTGTCCGCTTCAGTGAACATCCGTATCCTATAAAACCCTATAGCAGCGCCACCTACCGGGTCCAATTGTATGCATGCATGTGCTATACATATAAACCTTCCTCTTGAACCACTCTATCTATTGCTGAAAACTGCAATCAAATCCGTTGCGTAGTGTAAAAGATCTAAGCGAACAGACAGCGGGTCCGGGAGCGACTTTGTTTTATAATATGTAAAGATATACTTAGTGCTTTGGAAGGCACGTAAAGCCACAAATACACTTTATTCTAGTATGTTTTCATAGTTTCACCTCTGATTTTAAAGTTAATTAGCTCTCTCCATCCGATTGATTGGTTGTCTGGAAGAAATCGCTTGAAAGCGATAAGACCGCCAAATTGTAACTTTGTAATATTATTATTGTTTTTCTTTTGTTCGTGTTTGTGTTTTATAGTGTTGCAATAAAAGTATTATCTATCTATCTATCTAAAGCCTTTGGGTGCGTAGTGTGATTTACAATTTGACATTCGATTACGTTTACGAAAACTCGAAAATTCGAATAGCATTGAAGCAGCGCCTCCTGGCGACATTCGAGAAAAGTTAAAATTTTGCCATACAAATTTTCGTTTTTGCAAACGTAATCGAATGAACACGCGTACACTACCTAGGTAGCTTAGGTGACATTCGATAAAGTTAACGAAAAATAAAATTTGTATGGGATTGAAGCAGCGCCTCCTGGCGACATTCGAGAAGAATTAACATTTTGCCATACAAATTTCCGTTTTTGTTAACGTGATCGAATGGCGAATGGATACTGGCGTGAATGGATACTTACTATTCAATATCGCTAACAAAAACGATGTATCGAATTTTTACTCCTTTCCTTCGTTCGTAGGTACACAAAGGAACTCAAATTCTAGGAAAGGTTGAAAAAGGTATTATGTTATCTAATATGAGCGATAGATAAGCCTTTATATGTATTATTGCCAACTAATCCGATTACGTTGTGTTGGGCGACCTTCAGGGTTTACCTTATCAGCGGAATCACAAAAACAAAACCACCCTGATACCGTTACCAAATTCCTACTTTATGTAACGTTATTTAATTTGGTATCGGTACAGCTGGTAACGTTATCTAGTAAAGTATCGCTACTTTTTTCGTTACATATCGCGCTTATAGCCAATCCGCGTGTAGCGGTTAGTCAATTTACCGGTAAAAATGCCATCCAGGTAACGATACCAAGCATACCGGTGCTTTTTTTTACCGGTATCTTCGTTTGACAGAAGCATCGATACTGTTTTACCCCGCCCGATCCTCCAAATGACAGCACACATTTACAGAATACACTAAACATGCACACTGTTTTAGGCCCAAGACACCGTACTCGTAGAACAAGGGTACGAAGAACCGGTTCACACGCGCTCTATGCCAGGCACAGTCATGTGCCTGGGAGCTCCTCTCCTCCTCCACGGCCCGGTCTACCCGAGCCGAGGTCCGTGCCTTTAGAGGCGCCCTCGGGTGGTTCCGCTCCCCGATCCGATCCGAACCCTTCGGAGACTCTGGAAGGGCACGGGGACGCGCACTTTTAAGTGTGCGATGCCGTGCCCCTCTAGAAATCCTCTGAAGGTGTTTCGTTTCAACACGGCTTGAGGTACCCTTTACGTACCTCGCCGCCCCTAAAACAAGCCCGGTGAAGCTGGAAATGCCCCTCGGCAACCAGCAGTCTCTCTCAAAAAAAAAAAAAAAAAAGATACTGTTTTAACGGTATTTAAGAGCGTTTACGCCGCACACTAGCGCCACTAATGAAAAAATGAACATATCTAGTAATTAGAGATAGAAAATCAAATTATGCTCAACAAACTATTAAGTAAGACGTTACGGCCACTTTTAACTATAACGCCATATTTAACTAAACCATAACATGTGAGGTGTTCATTAGGTGACGTAAAAATGCTAAATTACTTCATTCAGATAGTTTGTTGAGCATAATTTGATTTTCTATCTCTAATTACTAGATATGTTTATTTTTCATTGGCGGCGCTAGTGTGCGGCGTAAGCGCTCTTAAATCCCTGTATAAAACGCTATAGGTAACTAATTCGTTTGTCACCAGGAGGCGCTGCTCCAATGCCATACACATATCGTTTTCGTTAACGTGATCACTTGTACTTAGTGACATTAGTAAGAGAAACTCATTGTAGTCAAAACTGAATTATCACATTTTGAATTTTACTCGGGACGAAGTTGCGAGGTTACTAGTTATATGCTATTCCCATTTTTCTTCAAGAAAAAATCTAGGTACTCCAAGGAAAAATACAAGTAAATAATTTATTAATTAAGTTTCTTTCTTCTCGGTGAGAATAAAAAATACAAGGAAGGTTTTTCTCAAAGCATTTTTAGTGGGCATTTTTAGGTGACAAACATGTTATAGTATAGTTATGTAGCATGCATTAGTGTGGACGATAAGTGTCAATAAAACAAACTTATACTTTTAGTTTTGTAACATATTATATAATATAAGTTATATAACATGTTACTTATGTGGACTAACTTTTATAATAATACTTTGGAGTAGTCTGAGAATCAACGTATGGGTTTCTTATCTTTTCTGAACAAAGAATGGAGTGCTTGGAGAATTGTGAATACCTATAAATTGTGTTATCGGCTATCGTATATCGTCATAATATTAATATTGTTTATTATTAAAATTGTTATCGGATATTATTGATTCGTCATATAGGCATGACTTATAATTACGACTGTCTGTCAAATGGGCCATGATCCGTGTATAATATTATTACATTTAAATCAATATATTTTTTGATTAAAAAAAACAATAAAAACATAGTAAAATCTAATAATATTTCAATAGTAAAGAACCCTGTTCGCTCTATATGCCATTGTTGCCATGGAATATAAGTTGACAGAAAGTTAATTTAACAAGGTAGGTACAAAAGTGCTTATTATATGTTTTTGAACTCGACTGTACTGTTCTAATGTTTACCTGCTAATCTTTTTTATTATTGTACTAGATGACCCGGTGAACTTCGTATCACATACTTTGAACGCACCTATAAATATTTGACAACCGAGTGACAATTTTATTTCTAAAAAGACAAAAGACATCAAATGTTTTACAGCTTGGAACATTTTGTATTGGAAAATTAAATAGTCGTTTTTAGTATTTTCCGTTACTTATGTTTCTCACCGTTTAAACCTTCCCTGAACTTTCACAAATATTTCTAAATCAAAATTGGCCAAATCGGTCCAGCCATTCTCGAGTTTTAGCGAGACAAACAGATGAAAAAAACTAACCCTAAAGTTCACAGACAGGTTATTGACACTATATCGTAAAATATTTCCTCATCATTGGTACAGTTACGAGCATTAACATGTAAACAACTATTAATACAATGGAATACGAGTTAGCCAAATCGGTCCAACCATTCTCGAGTTTTAGCGAGACAAACGAACAGCAATTAATTTTTATATACAGGGTTACTGGAAACTCGACGAATTCCTGGCTGAACGTGATAGGGCAGCCAAATTGCAACAAATTTAACAATACCTTATGGATGGCCAAAAGTTAATAGTTTTTGAGATTTTGTAATTTTAAGAAAATCTTAATATCTTCTTGTTTGCCTATGATTTAAAGCTGTTAAGTAATTTCGAGTCTAATGACTTACGTAGCTTTATAAAACTATCAGCTTTGAAAAAAAGGAAAAGGAAATTCCATTCTATAAGCAATTGTTTTAAAATTTCGGTAAAAATTGAGAAAATTGGGTATTTTCGTAAAAAATATAAAAAATAAAAAAATATCGAAAACTATTAACTTTCGGCCATCCATAATTGGTAGGTTAAATTTGTTGTAATTTGGGTGCCCTATCACATCCAGCCAGGAATACGTCGAGTTTCTGAACCCTGTATATAGATGAAAAAAACTAACCCTAAAGTTCACAGACAGGTTATTGACACTATATCGTAAAATATTTCCTCATCATTGGTACAATTACGAGCATTAACATGTAAACAACTCTTAACACAATGGAATACGAGTTAAAACTAGTCATGTTAATGCTCGCGACTGTACCCATTACGCAACAAATGGAAACGGTTATCGACATTGTTTGATAAGCAGATAAATTAAAAGATTCATCGACCTTATACGTATTATATTTTAAAATAAAGAGTTATATGTATTAAAATTGCGCAGACGACAGACTTTCTTGTCGGACAAAATAGATGGCTTACAACTTCATAGACTAACGCACAAGAGGGACTCCCGCCCGATCATAAAAATGCCACTACACACTCACATGATACACTAAACATGCGCAGTCGCATGTGCCTAAAACACCGTACTCGTATGTAGAACAACAAGGGTACGACGAGCCGGTTCACACGCGCTCTATATACCAGGTACTTACATGTACCAGACAAGTATTCTCCCCACCCCCCACGACCCGGTCAACCCGAGCCATGGTCCTAGCCTAAAGAGGTGCCCTCTGGTTGTTCCGCACCCGATATCCGATCCAAACCACTCAAAAAATTTAGTAGGGACACGCTTGCGTGAGCCGTTCCTTCTAAAAAACCTCTGACGGTGTTTCAATCACACAACTTGAGGAACCCTTAAAGTTTCTCGCTGCCAGCAAAAAAGTCCGGTAAACCTGAAAAGACCGATGAGGCCATCGTCAATCAATCTCCAAAAAAAACCGCAAAGGACTTAAAGTAGCAATGCAAGCGGACCAAAGTCCGCAGTCAAGGCCGTCCGTCGTCTGCGCATGCCCTTAATAGGCCAGAGCGTGGTTTGTCATGGCTTTGATCATGGTCCAATATCTGCTCATGTCTGTTACTTTGACGACCTCCTTGGTCGAGTGGTTTGTACACCGGTTTTCATGGTGTCGCCATCTCTGTGCTCCCGGGTTCTATCCCCGGTCAGGTCAATTTAGAAATTGTTGTTTTTCTAAATTGTCTCGGGTCTGGGTGTTTTCTATGTATTTAATTATTTTATGTATGTTATCCGTTGTCTAGTAACCATTTAACGTATTTCATGACGAAGCTTCTCTTGGGCTAGATAATTAGTGTGAGTGTAGGAAAGTTTATTATTATTATTTATTATTATTACTGATGGAAGGCTGATGTTGATGATATAAAAGAGTTTAAATAAAATACAGATAAACAAGGTCCCTGGTGAAGGTCTTTGTTGAGTAAGGGACGTCTTTTGACTGAGATGGTGATGATGACGATGAAAGTAGAGTTGCCTAATTGTATTGATGTTTCTTGTTTCAGGGATGCATTTCTCGCAAGCGGTTGCCATTATACAGAGTCAAGTGGGCACAATACGAGGAGTTCAAGTACTATATAGTGATCAGGTAAGATACATTCTTCTTCTACTTGTGCCTCTTCTATCTTGAAGGTTGACCGTCAGCTTCGGATATTCCCTCTTGAAACTTTGAACTTTATCTCCATTGCATATAAAGACTCTTTTTTCCTCGAATTTTATCATTCTTCCTAAAATTATATACTGTAAATGTATGTTTTTCCTTTCAGGACCCGTTATCCGTGGACCTAGTAATAAATATGCCCCAAGATGGCGTCCGGTTAATATTCGACCCGGTGGCGCAACGGCTCAAGATAATAGAGATATACAACATGAAATTAGTTAAGCTTAGGTATTGGTAAGTACACAATAATGTTTAACTATTATTACTCTAACCCTTCCAAAACACAAGTTTGCGTGTTTACCGCTAAAAAACATCCCTTCGTCGTATCTCTAAACTTTGAAGGAGCTCCCCTTGATACCAAACCGACCATTGGAATCCTTGGCGTCGATATTTCGAGTGACGTTCAATTTCGCGGTCATTTGGAAGGTAAAGCTAAATTAGCTTCGAAAAAGCTGGGTGTGCTCAATAGAGCGGGACGGTATTTCACGCCGACCCATCGCTTACAGCTTTACAAAGCACAGGTCAGGCCTCATATGGAATACTGTTCCCATCTTTGGGCTGGAGCGCCCCAGTACCAACTCCTCCCATTTGACCGCATTCAACGCAGAGCTGCTCGAGTTGTCGGCGACGTGGTAACCTCTGGTCGGCTCGATCCACTGGCCCTTCGGAGAGACGTTGCTTCTCTCTGTATATTTTATCGCCTTTATCATGGGGAGTGCTCTGAGGAATTGTTCGGTTTGATCCCTGCCGCTGATTTCCTTCACCGCACTACACGCAATCGACTGTCTTTCCATCCACACCATCTTGATGGATGGCGATCTACTACTGTGCGTTTCTCACGTAATTTTTTACCACGAACTACAGTGCTGTGGAACCAGCTCTCAGCGGCGGTATTTCCGGACCAATATGACTTAGGAATCTTCAAGAAACGAGCCTATTCCTTCCTTAAAGGCCGGCAACGCATCTGTGATTCCTCTGGTTTTGCGGGTGTCCATGGGCGGCGGTGATTGCTTTCCATCAGGTGACCCGCCCGCTCGTTTGCCTCCTTCTAATATAAAAAAAAAAAAAAAAAATCTCGACTACCTCGGTGGCCTAGCGCTCTGCATCATATCCTGGAGCCCTAAGATCAATGTGGTACAACATCCAATACATCATCCGCATCAGACAGTCAAATGCACGCCACTGAGCACGACCTGTAGTTACTTTCATCCAGCTCTTGCCAGCTACACTACGTTTGCCGATACCGGTCTTCACTCAAGACATAATTCAATCCATAGTTATACTACTAGGGCGGAATAGTTCTCGAGTGGCGACCGAGCACCGAGACTCAGTGTAGGCAAAAGGCAAGCCTCCAAAATGGTGGTCCGACGATCTGGTGAAGGTCGCGGGTAGCCGCTGCTTGGTTGCGGGCAGCAAAAACCGGTCGCTGTGGAGATCCTTGGGGGAGGCCTTTGTCCAGCTGTGGACGTCTTTTGGCTGAGATGATGGTGATAATAGTCATCGTAAAAATAAACCTAATTATTATGCTAATGCCCATCAATTATAGCGATGGCGATGACTTGATTGAAATGATGGAAGTCTTTGCGCAGCAGTGGAGTAGTGTTTATAAGGTTTACTTTACTTTTCTTATAGTGAGTGTGTTTGTGACGTATGTGTACTGGGTGCCTAGTGTGAGTTTCGTTTACTATCCGTATTCATTCGATTACGTTTACGAAAACGAAAATTAGTATGGCATTGAAGCAGCGCCTCCTGGCGGCAAACGAATAGAGTTACAGTTTTGCCATACAAATTCTCGTTTTCGTTAACGTGATCGAATGGCGAATTATACTCGCACTAGGCACCCTGTTGTCAGTGTCGTCAGTTTGTCTCGTATACGTTTTATCTGTCGGGTCGAAAGGTCACTGTATCACCATAGAAACGGTGGTGGCGTGATACTATCTATATTCTATCTAAAGTCATACAATATACATTAGAATATGACCTTTCTCGCTTTACTGTATATTTTATTATAATGAGAGATTTTCTTCTCTTTTTCTGATTTGACTGCGTTGCCAACGCCTTCCCCAATGGCTACTGCATTGTTTAAAAACAAGCGTTTATTCGTTAAAAAAAATCTAATAAAAAACTGCGCTAGTGTTTAGCTAATTCCGTTGACGACTGTACCTACCGCTAAGCACTCAGCTATGTAACTATTATTAGTGACGTGACTAATGCACGTCAATTCTTTTGAAGTCCGACCAAAGTTTAGAACGGAAATCAACATATGGAGTTCTGATGAAATACAAAAAGTAAATTAGAAATTTTATAGTAACCTATTTTATTGCTGGGGAAGCGACAACCATCTAAGAACGCTTTTACATTAGCGTCTCTCCAGCGTCAGTCATCGTTCGACAATCGTATGCGCAGCGCAGTACATTTGGCGCTCAGGGCTATGCTGCCTTGTGGCCAGCAAGCGTTTCTTAGGTTTACCATCCTCCTCCTAGCTAACAGCAATATCCTTTCCTAAAAAAGGTCATAAAAGCTCGACTCACTCGTTGAAACGGCACTTCCCCGTCTCACATTAAAGTTCATATTCCTCCGCATCGGCATGTGCTTCAACTCGCCCAAGATAACGCCATCTATCGAGCTAGTGAGCGGCTAACAGCAATTTCCTTTCCCAAAAAGGTCATAAGAGATTAGACTCTCCAAGTTAAATTAGCCCGTACTATCCTCACATTAAAGTCTATATTCCTCTACAGCGGCATGTGCTTTAACTCGCCCGAGATAACGCCATCTATTGAGCAAGTGGAGCACTGCTTCGGCGCGACCCACCCCGGCCTGTACGACTCGCAGCGCCATTTGTTCGCGCTCAACTTCAGGGGGCTGAGCTTCTACTTCCCTGTTGATAGCAAATTTGAGGTGAGAACAAGGACTTTGTCATCGCCACCAGCTTATTTTAGTTTCTCCACCGCTAGCGTAACACCACAAGGAGAACGGGCCCTAAGCAACTATGCGAGCCTAGTGCGGTGCGGTTTTTGTTAAACTGCTAATGTAGTCGGCTTAACCAACTGCATGTAAAACAAAAAGTGTCAGCGTCTTTTTTTCTTCCTAAATTAATGGCTTCGTGCGGTTAGCACTTTAAGCCAAAGCCAAAGAAATATTACATACAATATCATTTTGCTTTTTTGTTTAATAAATTATAATGAATGATAATAGATTAATGGTAAAAATGTATTTCCCTCAAACCAAACCCCTTGAGTATCAGTAAAGATGTGGAGCTTTACTGAGTGAGATCTGTTTCATTTAACAACCCTCATGCACTTTCACGAACACTTAACGGTTAACAATTAATCATTATTTCACATTAATATTCAACTAAACACAAATATTAGAAAATAAAACAAAACCGCAGACATGACTCTTCACTTTCCCGGCAAGAAGTCGCTTATCACCCTATTCAATGTCAATAACGACATGATCAACATAATAATAATAAATTTATAATTATTACATGATTCGTTTAAAATATGGAGAAAAAGAAAAAAGCCACCAGAGTTTCTTGCCATCTCTTCTCGGTCGAAGGCTCTCCAAAAACCGAACCGGTGTTAGATTCAGTACTTAGTTTAGTTAAACTAAATTTTAGTTAGATATTTATAAAATTTACAAAATACAGTGAAAAAATTAAACGCCCACCCTTCCTATATTAGCCTATATTAGCTTCAGTGCAGCAATTAGCACTTGAAAATAAAAAGTAAACTATAGCGTTGTGTTATCAAATTTGTAGTATTTCATCTGCAAAGATGAATCTGCATAGCCAACGGTTCCAATGACCGTTGGATAGATGGCGCGCTGTGCCGCTATTAGCACTCTAAAAATTACAAAAGCAGTGACAAAATTCAGCGTCTACGTCAGCCTTCCCGGTAGCATAGCGGTCAGTGCAGCCGCCCGGATTGCGGCAGACCCAGGTTCGATTCCTGGCTGGGTCGGGTAGGCGTTTAATTTTTTCACTGTATTTTGTAAATTTTATAAATATTTAATTTAGCTTCAGTGCAGCAATTAGCACTTGAAAATAAAAAGTAAAAATTTTAATTTTAGTTTATTATTTTTTTAATTTTGATACTTAGTTCAGACGTCAATAAGTGCCTGTAAAGGCTTATATCGAATAAACGATTTGACTTTGACTTTGACTTTGAATTTTGGTGTGTGATATGCTTCCAGCCCGGCTACGCGCACGGGTTGGGCTCGCTCCAGTTCCCCAACGGGGCGTCGCCGGTCGTCTCTCGGACCACCATTTACTACGGATCTCAGCACCAGGTTACGGAGATTAAGGTATGTACGCGACTCAGGTAATCTTGATACTTTGGATACTTTCAGCAAAAATCAAGGAGGTCTGCGGATGATAGTAATCTTGATACATATCCGTATTCGTCTTGCAAACTTGTGCGCCTGCCGGGGTTAAGGCTAAGCGTATGCTGAGACGCAGGTGACGCAGCTCCGCGCAGCGCAGAGCAGAGCAGATTTTGTAATGCATGGTCGTGTCGAGCTGCGTACGCTGCGGCGCAGGGACGTGCGACGCAGATATTGTGTCTGCCCTGCCCTGCGCCTCGTTGTAATATCGTGCCGAAATATCTATCGTGCACTCAAAAATAATAGGAATGATAAGAATGCCGTCCATAATAATTACTCTAATGCAAGTGACCATGATAGTTCAAAAAGCCTTAGTGCCTTACAAATAAACAAAGAATATTTATTCCGTGTTTTGTTTCTGTCATGTAACCGTTATTTCAAATAAGAGTAAAAGAGACAAAACACGGAATAACTATTCGAAGCTTATTATTATTTGTTTATTTGTATGACACTTAAAGTTCCTGCTTTTCACCGTTGCCGTTGTGTTACAGACGAGCTCGGGCGCGGGTAACTCGGCGCCATTGCCGGCACTACCCCTAGCCTGCTACCGTCAGCAGATGCACCTGCGCCGTTGCGACGTACTGCGCGCGCCCGACCGCACGCACGCACTGCGCCTGCACATGTTCACGGAGGGTGAGTGATTTAATTCAATTCAATTCACTTATTTACAAGCATCATGACTCATTTGGGTTAGTAAAAATAATTACCTTAACCTATGTTAGTAAATTCAATATTTTTTTATATATATACCTACCTTACCTTACCTACCTACCCTAATACCTACATGAAAATAAACACAATGAAACTAATACATAAATTATGAATATAATTTTAAATCAAAGTTACATCTATCTATATAAATAAAAATGAATGTTGCTAAGCGCAAAACTCGAGAACGGCTGAACGGATTTGGATGAAACTTTGCACATAGACAGACCATGACCCAGACTAGGACAAAGGATACTTTTTATCCCGGTAATAGGTTCCTGTGGGATAGTGTAGTCTTCGAGAACAAAATCCTGTGAACTTTCCACTTGCGAAAATAAAATAATCGTGAAACAAACTGCCGCGTCGGTCGTGTCGTGCGTACTGCGTGCGTGACACTTGACTAAATTGTTTCCGCGCGCGGACCGAGCGTGTAGGTGAATAAGTCGACCGAATTACATAGTGACACAGGCCTGTCAAAATCACAAAATTATAATTTAAATTAAATAAAATCACCAATTAAAACATTAAACCTCTTAAAATGTTTTTGTTTTGTTTATATAATTTTTAACGCAAATGTTGTTGCGGACAAATTACAAAAACACAAATGTTGAAAAAATTTCCACGAGCAGGATTTGAACCTGCACCCTTCTGAAAATCCTCAAATCCTGCTCGTGGAAATCTCGTGGAATATTATGGTAGGAAGGTATGTCAATTAATCCTCTTATTACAAAACAGTGTTTAAAGTGTTTAAACAATGCCTAAACGCATGTTTAAAATATTGTGTCTCTATCTAAGTATTAACAGCGTCTGTTTTAAGCATTGTCTAACTTTAGCCATTGTTTTGTGGTAAAGCAGGTAATGTTTGATGTAAATACTAATGATATAAAGTTATTCCATGCTGATTGAGTAGCTTGATGGCGCAGTGATTAACGCGCCCGTCCTGCGATTGCTAAGGTGAAGCAACTTTCGTAAAGGCCGGTCATTGGATGGGTGACCAAAAATTGATCATCTCGAGCTTCGGAAGGCACGTACAACCGTTGGTCCAGGCTGCATTAGCAGTCGTTAACAACCACCGCACCGCACTGGGCCCGGTTGTTGTTTTATGGCTCGTCTTCCCTATCCATCCATAGGGAAGGCTCGTGACCCAGCATTGGGGACGATGCACGACGAAAATTAAATATTTTCTATCTAGTAATATAGATAGATAGATAATACTTTTATTGCAACACTATAAAACATAAATATGAAAAAAAATGAATAATTTACAAAGTTACAATTTGGCGGTCTTATCGCTTTCAAGCGATTTCTTCCAGACAACCAGTAGGATGGCGAGAGCTAATAAACTGTAAGATCAGAGGTGAAACTATTAAAACATACTAATATAATCTGTATTTTATAAATGAAGCAAAATAATAATATATGCTGGCGGTTCTCTAGGATTAGGTTTTTATAATGTTTTATTGTTTTTATATTAAAATATTGTAAAAATCTAGTTTTAAGAAAGAAAATGAATAAAGAGTATAATAATAATAATGATAAATATATAATGATAATGATAATAATGATAAATGTATACTTATATTTATACCATATATATAAATATATGGTATTTATATAAGGATACCTTTTTATATCTATCTATATATATAAAATTCTCGTGTCACAAGTTAGTTGCCATACTCCTCCGAAACGGCTCGATCGATTTTTATGAAATTTTATATGTATATTCGGTAGGACTGACAATCGGTTGAAATCTATTTTTCATACCTCTAACTAAGTGATAAGGGTGGTCCACCCCAAACATTTTTTTTCCAATACAAAATGTTCCACAGGTACAAGTCGCGCCCTAGAGCCGGTGCAGGTGTCTCTGTGCCGCGTGATTCGCTTCGGGGATACGTGCCAATTCGTGGGGCGGGCCCTGGGCGCGCCCGCCCGCCTATACTACAAGGCGGATGATAAGATGCGCATCCACAGGTAAATAACACTTTTTGTTTGTGTTTCCATGACGTTTCATATTTTGGTGTCCCATACAAACTTTGCAATTACCTACATAAAGTTAGGTGAGATAATGACCGGAAATTTTTAATAATTTTCAATAAAATTATTAAAATTACCGGTCATTATAATTAATTACCGAGATTGACGGTGAAAGTAATGAATTATTTACTTTTACCGGTTATTATTAATAATTTCACCTTACTTTTGTTAAATATAACAAATTTACAAAGTTAACGTACGCTACGCGTCTGTTTTAGAGGGGTATAAATATTATTAATATAACGTTAAATCACTTTTATTTTATTTTGTACACTCATTTTATATAATCATAAAGTTAAAAATCATTCAAATAAATTCCTTTCAAAGGTTTCTAGCCAGCAGTCAATAAATAAAGATATTTCAATTCTAGCGCTTTGATCGTTCGGCTCGGCTTTATGTGCACCTAACTCACCTCCCCTAGGACATATAACCTCTAAATACTGACCGAAAAATATCGTTTCTTATTTGTTCTATCACTTTTAACGAAGAGAGTAGTAAATACCTAACAACCCCGCTGCACACGACTTTAAAGTGCATACTGACACCCCCCCACCAACCGTTAGGTCATAATGTAGGTGTCAGACAGCCTTGCGCAAGCACAAGGGACCATCTGCGTCAGGTCATAACGCCAGATCAGGACGCGCCGAAGCGCATTCTTCACTAGTGTCTCGAGCAAGTTGCCCCGTGGACACATATAGTACACTACCTAATATCCAGATTGATTACCGGAGCTGTAAGCTCGCACACTTCTCGTTGCACTAAGAGTACTTGCAGGTTCCATTGCTCGGGTCGGTCGTCAACTCTAAAGTCGACTACCAAATGTCCTCTTTGGTGGCGTAGTTGTAAGCCCACTTACTTCTCAGTACCCATCCAGGTACCTCGCCAGTTCCACAATCCTACGCGGCTGGCTTAGCCGGGGACATTGCATCTAGCGGGCGCCTCTACTAGGTATCCAGACTAGTGCCGGAGATGTTGGAAGCCTACTCAATGAAAACCACCGAGCAGAACAACTAACTATGGATAACTCACGTGCCGCTCAAATCCTTTCGCTTCGGGCCCCACCGAGACCGCTACTCAGACCAGCTCGCTGCGCACAAGATGAAAGCCTGGCCAGACCTAAACCAGACAAACGAACATTCCCACCTCTACCGCTAACCACATAGCCACCACGAGTCTAACCCATGTCCAGGACCTGTCACAGACGCCCGCGAAGGCATAACCAGCAGGGGGCTTAGGATCTGAACTCCCGTGGTACCCTTGAAAAGACAGCCGGACCCGTAGTTCCAGCTGCCATACCCTACCTATCAGGGTCAGTAGATAGGGACTAGTAGTAGTAAATAACCAGTAACAGTGATAAATTTAACAGCTTTCATCATATTTACCAAATTATGAGGTAATTTTAATAATTACCGGTAATTATTATCGAACATGTGTTAAGGTGACTCCACATTAAATAACATGTTACATAACTTATGCTATATGACATATTACAAAACTAAAAGTATAAAGGTTGTTTTATTGACACTATTATCGTCCACACTAACAAAACATGTTACATAACTATGTTATATAGCATTTTTTGTCATATAATCTGGACGCACCTTTATGATGCTCTTCTTCCGCTCTGTTTAGTTTCTTTTTAAGCAAAATGAGCTTGAAATGACCGCTGATAGAGGAGAATGGAAGAAGGAAAATTGTTTTACCACTTCAAATAAAATTAGGAACAAGGCCGAATGATGATTTATATGTTTTGTTATATGCAGGCCCACCGCCCGCCGCCGCCCACCTCCCGCTTCCGACTACTTCTTCAACTACTTCACGCTCGGTCTGGTGAGTACTGTGGTGTAGGTCTACCACAAACAATTATCGAATTAGTTTCATTCAACTGAACTGAACTCATCAATGATTTAATCAATGTAGGTTTCATTCCAGTTACGACCGGTTTTAATTATTTTTCTTTTCTTTTATAGTTCTTAAGAGAATTTAGAAACAAAACTGGTCGATTTTATTATATTCAAAGGACATCAGGCAAGTTCCTTTGACAATAGACCCAAGAATGTATAGCATTTCTGTTTGCACAACAATGTAGGTATGTAAATAGTGGATCGTGAAAACTATTCAGAGTTTATCAAAGATTTTTATTAGAAGAGTTATTCATATTTGAAATATTTTTCTTTGGTAACACTGACACTAGTAATTCAAACCAAACGTTTCGTTAAGTGCTGAATGAACACCAGTTGCTCGAAAATTGGACTAAAAGTGGGTGTACCGATTCCAAATAAAATTATTTATTATGCTTTCTTGTTGATCACAAAGATCTAAAATAAAAAACATGATACTGATGGAGAGTGCGGAATTCTGTACCATTCATTTAATCATGTGGTTGTAACCAAACGCTTCAGTTGACAGTGATTGACATTGTCAGTGACAGGCTGGCTGACAGATCCTCAGAAATACAGAAATCCAGCCAATTTCTGTCAATGTCATTGTCATCTGATGTAATGTGCCATGTTCTTACTCTGAAGTTTTCATAATTTAGAGTGTTCTTACGCAAAAAAAATGGTGATGGCTGCCACAAAAGTGTCAGTTTCATAGACGTAGTTTCGTTTTCTAATTAATTAATTTCAGCCAATTAAAGGAGTTTAAAAATAAAGGTGATACTGATTTAGGTATATAATGACACATAGTGCTTAGTGATAGTAGAAATAAGTTTATACATATTTGGGTCAAATGTGCCTGATGTCCTTTAAGATAATTTTTTTCTAGAAAAAATCATCCAGTCTCAGGAACCTCAAATAGGAATCGATCCCACGACCCTTGGATTACAGGTCCAATGAATGCTCTGACCGCTGAGATACCGAGACCCCAGAAGACATGTTGAACTTTTTTCTAGTACTTTTTGATTTTTGCTGCAACTGCAAGCCAGCAGCTGTATTACGTAATAAAGTGTTCTTTCGACTGTGAGAGTAATAACTTCACAGTCCAATGAGTCTTCTGGGGTCTAGCTCAGCAGTCAGAGTATTTATTGGACAAAAATTAAATTAAAATTAAATTTAATATTTTTTTTATCTTGTAACTACATACAGCATTGTGAGTGCAAAAAAATCATCATCATCATCATCATCAGCTCATCAGGCACGAGCCTTCCCTATGGATGGATAGGGAGAACGGGCCATATACCACCACGCAGACCCAGTGCGGGTTGGTGGTTGTTAACGAGTGCTAATGCAGCCGGGACCAACGGCTTTACGTGCCTTCCGAAGCACGGAGGAGCTCGAGATGATAAATTTTTGGTCACCCATCCGATGACCGGCCTTTGCGAAAGTTGCTTAACCTCAACCTGCGTCATCAAGCTCATCGCGAGCAAAAAATTAGAATGATAAAAATATTAATATATTTTTGCGTTTATCTCAGGACATCTTATTCGACGCGCGCACGCACCAGGTGAAGAAGTTCGTGCTGCACACCAACTACCCGGGTCACTACAACTTCAACATGTACCACCGCTGCGAGTTCCAGCTCTGCGTGCAGCCCGACAAGTCAGTACCCAATAACTGACTAGTCTCTTTTTACAAACTTGTATCTCTTAACTATTACTAACGAATAAGTCACTATACTAACAGTTAGTTGGTATAGTGACTAGTTAGTGAATTCTTATGACTAGTAAGTGAATAGAGACTAGTTCTCTTAATTTACTAGTCACAATTGAGAAACAAATTACTTTTCACTATTCACAACTAGTTCACTTACTAGTCATAAAAATTCACTAAGTAGTCACTATACCAATTAACTGTTAGTATAGTGACTTATTCGTTAAGAATTGAATACTAACTACCCCGGACACTACATGTTGCGCACTTTGCCACTGTTTCGTTCTTTAAGTAAAATATTAAGTCAAAGATAAAATGTAGATTATATTGCGCGAGTGTAAGATATTTAGCTATTTAGATATTTATTTAGCATAGTTAAAGTTCATAATGCGAAAAGAGTGGGAAAAGATATTTAGAGAGAGAGAGAGAGAGAGAGAGAGAGAGAGAGAGAGTCATTTATTGACACACAAATTATTAGATAACATCCCACACATTGTTCTGATCCCAAGGTAAGTCTACCTCTCATTTTCCGCTCAGTGGTCCTATGACTCAAATGTTGTCTAAAAGAGATCGCTTTAAGCAATAAGACCGCCTTTGCCCATCTCTGTATTAACTTTTTTGTTTTGTTTTTTATGTGTGTGTGCAATAAAGTGTGTTATCTATCTATCTATCTATGTTATCTATCTAAAGCACTTGTTTTATGGAAATCAGAAACAACGACGGTAACACAACCACCCAGACCCAACACAACATCGAAAAGTTCGTTTTCGACATTGATCCGACCGGGAATCGAACCCAGAAGTTAGCGTTGCCGAAAGTCCGGCGTGCAAGCCACTTGGCTACGGAGGTCGTCAAATAAAAAATAAAAAAAATATGGTCTAATTTCGATCGTCCGACCACTAATTACTACTATTGTTAAGATTTACGTAGTCAGCTGTTTCGCATTCACTCAAAAAGTGACCTTACCCCCATACAGATGCGACCCCAACTCCCTGGTGGACCATCGCGGCGCGGTCTCCATCACCGCTTACTCTAAGTGGGAGGTAGTATCGCGTGCGCTTCGAGTCTGCGAGCGACCCGTGGTGCTGAACCGGGCTTCCTCCACTAATACCACCAACCCGTTCGGGTCTACCTTCTGTTATGGGTACCAGGACATGATCTTTGAGGTGAGTCTTTATATCATAAAATATCCACCTTCTGTTCACATAACAGATACCAGGATCCTTCCTCCACCAATACCACCAACCCGTTCGGGTCTACCTTCTGTTATGGGTACCAGGACATGATCTTTGAGGTGAGTCTTTATATCATGAAATATCCACCTTCTGTTCACATAACAGATACCAGGATCCTTCCTCCACCAATACCACCAACCCGTTCGGGTCTACCTTCTGTTATGGGTACCAGGACATGATCTTTGAGGTGAGTCTTTATATCGTGAATTATCCACCTTCTGTTCACATAACAGATACCAGGATCCTTCCTCCACCAATACCACCAACCCGTTCGGGTCTACCTTCTGTTATAGGTACCAGGACATGATCTTTGAGGTGAGTCTTTATATCGTGAAATATCCACCTTCTGTTCACATAACATATACCAGGATCCAGAGATCAGAGGTCTTTGAGGTAAGTAATAGTATATCTTGAAACTAAACTACCAATACGCATTGGGCCAGTCTGGTGGGTTATGACCTGATGTCCTCAGCTGCTATTAATTGTATAAGAATGCGTAAGTTTAGCAATAAAACACTCCAGCTTCTGTTATGGTCAATGTCACTTGCCATCGGTTCGTAAGTCTACTCTGGGCGGGAGATCTTGTACTGAGAAGAACCGGCAAGAAACTCAGCAAGTGTCCAGCTCTTTTCTCCCTTACAACGTCAAAAATATTGAAAATGCCCCATCATAGCAGGACACTTCCCATTACAAATAAACACAAAAAATATAGAAGACAACCACAACATGTATGTAAAAAAAAAAAACAAAATAAAGAAATCTAAGTTAACAAATTTACATCAGGTAAAAGTTTAAATTTCCACAATGTCATACAATACCACTACAGTACTCTAGTAAAAGTCAAAATTGTTTAAGAAAAACAAAGTCAAACTATAGTGAATAATTTCAAAAATAAGATAAGAGCAGACCAGCCTCCACAGGCGGCACCCGTTCACGAGTATGACATATGAATCAGCCAGTTTTGATGACCTGGGGGGTAACCACGACCTTTTATAGCAGTATTATTGCAGTTGTGAAAGCGAGACGCGTGTAGCGGCGAATATACACGCGTCTCTTTTCCACAACTCCAATAACTGCTATAAGAGCTCATAGTCAGGGGGCAGATCTCCCCATCTGCTATTAATTGTATAAGAAAACTTAAGAAAGCTTAGCAATAAAACACTCCAGCTTCTGTTATGATACTCATGTAACAGAATATGATCTTTTAGGTGACTGTTCATGATCATTGTCATCATCACCAACTCATTTTATCTCCCCACTGCTGGGGTTTTCCCTATTGATGGATAGGGAGAACGAGCCGTAAATCACCACTCTGGTCCAGTGCGGATTGGTGATTGTTAACGACTGCTAACAGCCGGGACAATTTTTGGTTACTTATCCTTTGCGAAATTTGCTACATTAGAGCGTAGAATTGCTTATGAGAGGAAGGCAATGGAATGTCCATCTTCTGATACGCCAAGTGGGAGGTGGTATCGCGCGCTGCGAGTCTGCGAGCGGCCCGTGGCACTGAACCGGACTTTACCTATGATTCTTTTAAAGTGTCAAGCAGACGTATAATGCTTGATGAGTTATCTCTATGGCCTTTTATTTATGCAAGGAAGTCTGGTCAATGAATCCAGGACATGATCTTCGAAGAAAGCAATTATTTTTCGTTAGCCTAACCCTTCATGTACTGGACTAGTTATGTTTAGGTTATTTTTATTGGACCTACGCCTCGAACTCCTCAGCACATATGGTATTTTCGACCAGGCCCTCGTTTAGTTAGTAGCTTAGTTTTTAGCAGAAATATTGCGGGGCTGACATCGAGAGACAGGCTAATGAGGTCCTCGAGCATAGGGCGCGGCGTTAGAAATAAGCCGCAATTTTGAATATTGCATTTTTTAATTAGATAATAAGCCGTTTTTTATGATTTATTATTATTATTTTACGAATGTTTTTATTTAGCCGGTTTGCTAATGATAGTAATACGTTTGCAGGTGATGTCGAACAACTATATCGCATCGATAACGCTGTACCAGCCCGAGGGCACGCGGCCGCACATCCCCGTCAGCTCCATCGCGTGACACACCCAGGTCGGTAAACCACTTTAATTTTTATTAGGGATAACAACAGCTTCAGTGTTATTGTGCTTCATGATTTATACAAAAGTTTAAATTACTCTAAACCAGGTCATGATACCGTTACCAAATTCTCACTATATGTACCGCCGGTACCGGTACAGTACCGGTAATTAACGTTATTTCTATAAAGGTAATTTGGTACCGGTAATGCGGTAATGTAATGTTATCTAGAAAAGTATCGCTTCCTTTTTTCGTAAAATGTTGCGCTTAAGCCAATCCGCGTAGAGCGGTTAGTTAATTTACCGGTAAAAAAATGTCACCTAGATAACGATACCTACCTTACCGCTACTTTTTTTTACCGGTATCTTCGTTTGACAAAAGTATCGATCCCGGACACATTCGTCACTTTCCAACTATGTCCGCAAATACGTAATACACTTACAAAAGTACAGTTATACAGATCAAACATTAATTTGTGTAGATGGTCTGGCTAAAATCAAAAATTTATTTATTGTTATATAAAAGGTACCCGTTCAGGCATCTTGCCACTTACGATGAGAAATTGTAACATGACTTACTTAGGAAAGTAACAAAGATCGGTTAACTAGATCATTAAGTAAATTTAAAAGTTACGCTCAGTAAAAATAATGAAACGTAAGCTAAGAAAAAAAACAATGGATTGGATGGATTTTTGTACGAATTTGACTCTTACGATGGCTCTATGCTGGGCATTTATTAATAATAATATTGGTGTCTTAGTATACATTGATAGAAACTTCTGTTTATCTGTAAAGTAAGAATTACTATTAGTCTGTTTAAGTAGAACATTCTTTATGTTGTATGTATATACAATTTATATGTAAAACGTAGTTTACTATCTATATATATTTATATTTATTTATCTTTTATTTATTTATTTATTTATTTATATTTATTTATCTTTATATATTTATTTAATTATTATTAAATAAATAAATTACGTACGGTACGATACATCCCGAGCCTCCGACTGATAATTGGTGTCACCGGTAAAACATCACAGACACTGGCATTTCAACTGAGAAAAACGCAATGAGTGTGCGCATTCAATTCGTATGAGAACGCATCCAACGTACGGCTGGCCTATCATTTTCATAACGTTTATCTAGCTTAAATTTATTTTATGGATCAATTGTTATCTGAAATACATTTAGTAAGGTTATTATTTAGCATGCGTGCGTGCGTGCGTGTGTGATGCGTGCGTACGTCCAGTCGTGCGTGCGTGAGTGAGTGCATTCGTGCGTGCGTGCTTGCACATTAGGGCATGAATCTCGGAATCTCGGAATATTGCAAAGTCTCAGAATCTCCAATATCGTAATATCGGAATTAGACAAAAAATCTTATTTGAGTTATAAATAAAGCTTTTGAGCGCACCACATTTGTCACACAGGTTACGGTTAAGCCATAAACTTATGTACCTGATAATATGATATATGTGTAATACGATGGCGCGTTAAACCGTATTCCTGTTGCCAGCCCAGCCAGTTGTTTAAAAAATAAACATACCTAGTCTTACTTTGAATAATAATTATATTATTGTTGTTGATTTTGATAAATAAGAAGTATTATTATTATGTTGATTTTGAGTTAGTTTAAATTGTAATAAATAAGTATAGGATAATAATGAGATTTCTGTGATTTAATCTTAATAATACCGATACTGCAAACTGCAGCTAAGATTTGTACCAAATTAAAGAATTTGATTTAAAATATTTTTTATTGTATCCAATCTAACATTACGACCAATGTATGTAATTTATAACGAATATTTGCAATTCCGATATTAATATCGGAATTCCGATATTGAGATCCAATATCGAAATTCAGTATCGGAATTGAAAACCCTCCGATAATACATGCCCTATTCCACAAGTTCGTGCGTGTTTGTGTATATAATATGTATATGTAAATATTTATGACTGTATTTTAAATATTGACAAAAAATACATAAAAACGACAGAACATTGTAACATAACATAATATGTTTTTTTTAACAGGCAACCCCGAGCAAACGCAAGTACGCGTCCTGAAAATTTCGGTTCTCAATCTCCACGTAAATCCTCCACTCGCGTGGCAACATTGAGCCAACGCTACAGCTTAATACCGTGACCACAGATAATAATATACTACATATCCCTTAATAAGCACCTAAGAGGAAGCAGTATTCAACAAAAAATATGTGATAAAAACTGTGAAAAAAAACTTGAAAAAAAAAGTGAGTGACAGATCTCAGACGGTGTGTAAGCTTAATGTTTTACCATAGTCTCAACGGACAGATATAGTAACATAAAAATAATAATATGGTATAACTTTGTTTCGACCACCCATTTTTTAGTTCAAAGTGACAAAGGTGACATATGAACACGGAATGTTTTTTAAGTATCGATTAATTATTAATATAATAGTCAAATTGTGTTTCGTTATGTCAATATTATTATAATGTGTGCGGTCGAAATTTTTTTGCTGTTTTTTTAATAGTTTTTTTTAATTGTATGATAATTATGATTATTGTTGATGTTTACTCGCCCTACACGTTTTAGCTATAGATATTTTTTTTTATTGTCGACCAATATTGAAACAGCGAGTAAATTATTTGTACACATTATTATTATTATGATTATTATTATTATATTTTTTAGAAGTGTAGACCGTGACGTTATTTTATATCAAATAGATATAGACTGCTGTAAATATTTTTGAGACGTCGGATAAAATATAAATAATTATTTAAAAAAAGTGAAATCAGAAATCGATGTATTTTTTCTAAAAAAATTGGGTCTTGATGATGGATGATTGCAAGGGTGCATGAAAGTAATTAAAAAAAAAACAATATGTATAAAACTTTTATGCTAAAAGTGTGGTTTGCTCGTAATTAAATCTTAGGGAATAATCAAAATAAATTGACGAGTTTATTAAAAAAGTGAATATTAAAATTTAATGATACTACGGTTTGTAAGTGTTTCTTTAAAGACATATTTGGCTTTATTATAATAAAAAAAACAACAGTTAAATGTTGAGTTTTTCGCACTTGCTATTTTGAAATCAAATGTAAAAATTAATTTAAAAAAATAATAATTAATCAATTTTATATTATATTATTTTTGAAAGTCAATTCATATTTTTTGATTTAGTGAATGTCTCACAATAATATATGTGTTAGTTTTGTCGTATGTCCAAATCATTTTCATGATATATAATTTAAGATAAATTTTAGTAGGTTATCAATATATGCCACTAGAAGAGTGTTAAAAAATGCCCACACTACTTATAGCAGCCATTATAGATTTTGAGAGTTACTTGTACCTCAGATCTGTTTGTAATAATATAAGATTTTAACATATGTGATTTAGAAGTTCGTTAACTTGATCATTTAATAATGTAATGTAATACCTAGAAGCTGGACATACGATTTAGTTTATTTTTTTTATTAATACCATAATATAAACTTTCTTTTCGATTTGTTATTGACATATATTTTTTCGAATACCTCATGAATCGAAAAGTTAAGTCCGAAGTATAGAAAAAACTTTGTAAAATAGATAAGATAATTAACTAGATATAAATATACATAAAAAGCACAACATTTATGTGATTGTCGAGTGTGTGGTTGCATATAAAAATAATGTCTTGAGTTCGACAAAACTCTTCTGTGTATATTGACAAAGTAGGCAGTATGCATTGAATTCCATAGCGTGACAAAATGCTTTTTAAATGCTGGAAAACAATAATGAAGTACCTATATTTTCGTTATAAGATGTGTGTACGTATGTTTTTACATGGAATTGTGTGTGTGAAATAAGCATGATAAAAATTTAAAAACACACTTGAGTAAATTCGCAGTCACAAAATAGCCTTTTTAAATATAGACAACAAAATTATCTGAGTTTGACAGCTGTCACTGGTACCATTGCAGACTAATTTAAATCATAAGTAGTACACACGCTTGCACATCAGACCACTCATCACAACACCACTGTCAAATATCCTCAGTAGACTTTGAACTTTACGTGTATGGTATACGGTTGAACTTTTATTGAAGAAACTAGCGGCCGCTCGCGGTTTCTTCCGCGTGGTTCCCGTTCCCGTGGGAATATCGGGATAAAAAGTATCCTATGTGTTAATCCAGGTTATAAACTATCTGTATGTCGAATTTCATCCAAATCCATTCAGTAGTTTTTACGTGAAAGAGTAACAAACATCCATCCATACTTACAAATTTTCGCGTTTATAATATTACGGCCGCTCGCGATTTCACCCGCGTGGTTCCCGTTCCCGTGGGAATATCGGGATAAAAAGTATCCTATGTGTTAATCCAAGTTATAAACTATCTGTATGTCGAATTTCATCCAAATCCATTCAGTAGTTTTTACGTGAAAGAGTAACAAACAAACATCCATCTATACTTACAAACTTTCGCGTTTATAATATTAGTTGGATTGACAGTTTTGGATAGATTGATGCGCAGGCGTCTGTACAATAATAAGGACGCTTTTTCTATGATAATATAATATTTTTTAAATATGTAGCGAATAAATAGCTGCTTCAGCAACTATAATATGTATTTATAAACTGTAACCCGTCTATAAACGTAAACTAAATTTACATCGAGTTAAAAACTGATGCTGTCTCAATTTAGTGTCTCTAACACCATCAGTCATAAACCAGGTCTAACTTTAGTCCATACTTATTACTCGTAATAGCAAAGTCTATGAGTCACTCTTTGTACTGAAATACCCTTATTGTATTATTTAAATAAATATTAATAAATAAATATTAAATAAATATTGTAAAAATAAAGTTTATTAAAAAGTTTTGAACCAATGAACCGAAAACAAGGAGGTTCTCAATTCGTCTGTACCAAGGGTAGCACCAGTATTCGATAGGATGCATTGATCGACCCTTTTTTTTTTAAACCGGCCAAGTGCTAGTTGGGCTCGCGCACGAAGGGTTCCGCATCATTATCTATAAAAACGGCAAAAAAATCACGTTAGTTGTATGGGAGCCCCCTTAAATATTTATATTATTCTGTTTTTGACGACCTCCGTAGCCGAGTGGCTTGTGCGCCGGACTTAGGGCACCGCTAACTCTGAGGTCCCGGGTTCGATTCCCGGTCGGGTCAATGTCGAAAACGAACTTTTCGATATTGTGCCGGGTCTGGGTGGTTGTGGTACCGTCGTTGTTTATGATTTCCATGAAACGAGTGCTTTAGCTACTTACCTTGGGATCAGAACAATGTATGTGATTTTGTCTCATATTGATTTATTTATTTATTTATTTTAGTATTTGTTGTTATAGCGGCAACAGAAATACATCATCTGTGAAAATTTCAATTGTCTAACTATCACGGTGCATGAGATACAGCCTGGTGACGGACGGACGGACAGCGGAGTCTTAGTAATAGGGTTTCCGTCCCTTTGGGTACGGAACCCTAAAAGGGTCGAAGGAAAAAAGTTTTTTCTTTTATTCATTAAAAATAGGGATCAGCAACTGTTTTTTTCTATAGCAACAATCGAATACAGAGCACCGGTCCTGACTGTCATTTAGTAAAATTTCAATGAAATTCTATATATTATATTTTTGCGACGAAAACTAGCTACTTTTTTTATACTTACTTTTTTATATTTACTAGTGGCCCGCTCGCGATTTCGTCCGTTTGAGAACACCCGTATCTCATGATGGACCCCTATTGCAGTGCCAATTGTAAATCTAAACCATTCTGGAATCCACCTGAACACACACAAAAAAAATCATTAAAATCGGTCCAGCCATTTAAAAGCAGTTCAATTACAAACACACGCACAGAAGATTTATATACTGTATGTATAAAGACATTATATATATTTTTCACTGCTATTTTCTTTTTAGTAACGTTATATTCAAAAAGATATGTGTTTGTATTTACCTGTGGAGTTGTCAAGCTCAGATATACGAAAGACGAGTTTGTGCGTCTCTTAGTACTATCGACTTTTACTTTCGTGTACTCAATATTGAACTGTGTTACGTTATGAATGACTGTAAGCCTTGTTTGTCTGTTATGAGCTTAGTAGGAATGAGCCTGGTTGTGAAAACTTCTGCTGTTAAGGCAATATGACACTTAATTGTTTGGTATAAAGGTTGAGATTGGTGGACAAATTGCTTTAGATGACTCTTGAAATGGAACAGCCTAGCTAGGTGCGAGTTTTATTTGTTTCGGAACACGTTAAAGGATACTAGAATTTGTATGACATTGATGCAACGAATCCTTGTGACACTTGACGTTTTCTTTAACTTGATCGAATGTAAAAAATCTCGCACTAAGCAGCCAAGTTATCAACACATTTTTGGACGTTTTTTTAAATATTTATACGGGTAAGCACAGCGCTTTCATCTCAACTGATGTTAAGTAATGGAAAGGCCAATGGAAGCTCACTTCACCCTGGCTCCTCATCTACTGAGGCACTGGCTATTTTATCTCTAGCTTCCGGAACACAACAATGGGAACAGCCCCCCGACCGCCTAACCGATCGCTTTGACTACGCGTATAGTTTATGACGTCATCTTGCCACCTCGCACCGCCTATGAAAGCAATATCAATAGTTAAAGGCTATAGCTTACGATATTGCTTTTATAGGCGGCACGAAACGACAAGATGACGTCATAAACCACACACGAAGTCAAAGCGATCGGTTAGTTAGGCGGTCGGGCCTCATGTTTTATTTAGGGTTGATATTGGTATTTTACACCTATGGTAATTTAATAAGAGAATCGAGTTTCTGATAAAACAAAAAGCTTAGAGCTTTCCTCGCTCAGAACTAATACTAATGAAACGCATACATATTTGTGTGCTTGCTTACCCATGTAATGATGTCTTACTGCCGTACTCAGAGACGTCAATTAATTTTAATGACAATGAAATGTCATTCCTTCTCTATTTTGCACTATACATAAGAAAGTGACAGCAAGAGATTTAATTGTCATTAAAACTTAATTGACGTCTCTGAGTACGGCAGTTAATCTTTAAAGATAATTAAATAAATATTTAATTCTAAATTTTATGGTGCAAATCATGGTTTTCAACTTTGGGTCGATCTTGAGTTATAATTACAATTACAAACATTTAATTTTGTTCTCCAATTACCAACGTACATTAGTGATGCTTATAAACAATATTTATGCGATACATTGTCCAATATAAAAATAAAAATAAAAAAAATTTCCTGTTTTACAACGAGAGTGTCTAAAGCAATTCATCGTAGCACGAATGACATGGCCACACATGGTTTAATAACAGTAGAAACTGTCATAATGAATGATTTTAGTTTCATTACACTTGTGCAAGTCGTTTCCACGACGAGGAGGTTTCATCAAAGTTTTCTTGATAAATTGAAAATATTTATTTATTTTTATATCATAATGGAAATTGGGATGTACATTCTCATCACCATATCTTGAGCTTTAAGTGGTTGAGATAAAGATAGAACACTTATTAAAAATAATCCTATTTTGATTGAATCAATTTTAGCAGATCACGTGATGGTTTTAATAAAATTAAAAATTAAAACTTTTTTTGTTTAAATATTTGTAAAAGCTTGAACGGTATATATTGAACACCCCTGGTTGGTGGAAATTGACATATAGCGAGTGTGTGTCATTTGTCTTAAAATAAGTGGCTGCGGTGCCATAATAACAAAAAAAAAGTTAAAAAATTGACAAATAATACAATAAAAAAAGTATTAATTGTAAGGTAGCGTGTGCTGCACCCTCGTTGTTGTATGGCGAATTTTTAATTACAACTTTTGAAAAATCAAGTAAAAGTAAACCTTATATGCTAAATAATAAAATACATATTACCTATGTATTTATTGCTGTTGAACAATACATTTTTTTTTGCTTTTGTTATAAATATAACATGAAATAGAGAAACTGATAAATTTCTCTGAACCCTCTCTATCGAAATCGATCGTAGCTTAAAAGAAGAATATTGCATGGAAATTAGTATAGCGCCACAACGTCCGTAAATGGAACTAACAATTAATTCATAGAATTTATGACATTAGTACGACATAACCTATACGTTTCCATTTCGATAGAAGTTGGCTCCTGTCAAACCCACTGTTCTAACAGTGATTCTGTGAGAATCCCAACAATTACTTGGATTCACTCAAGTATTCAAGCCTAATGAAATGAAATGTGAAAGTAAACTGCTATTTATATGGGAAGGAAGTAACGCCACCTAGTGAGAAACGTAAGAAACCAACTTGTCACTAAGGCGCAACTGCAACCTCCATACTGCATCCAAAAAAGTTGTCATTAATTATTCGCTTAACAATGAGTAATTTTTTTATAATGATAAATTAGCTTATTTAGTCTCGCTGCGTATGTAATCGCAGCTCGTCACTTAATTCATAATGTTTGTATCTAAGTGTATGTCAGCCTTGTGATTAAGCAATGATTCTAATAGTGGCTTCTCGACTATGCAAATTTGAACTCTATTCTGCCTGCACATACGAACACATTTGGCGTAATCTTGTTATCGTTATGTAAATATCTTGCCTATATAGATCTCTTTTCGCTCGTACACTTCGTCATGCCGTTGTGGTCTTACAATGTATTTAAGTCCATTAATATAACACAAATCAAGCCAAAGTCTTAGAATTCAGGTATTCTTAAAGTAGTAAAGTAATAAAATGGTACTACAATTCTTAAAATATATTCTTACGTAATAGAAATAATTCACTTATTTCTGGAAGTTCTATAAACATCAGTTAATTAACTGTAAGATCCAATTATGGCGTCGTGTTCAGTACGGATGAGATCGTTGCTCAGGCTAATGCCACCTAATCCTCGCAAATAAACCACGCGTTCTTAACTTAATTGTATTATAGTTGGTTATCCTATACTATGTATTTAATGGAGCCACAATTCCTAATTTTGTTAACGTTTTAGCAAGAATTTGTGTCAAAAGGTATTTGGCAGTTCACGTGATCGATAAATCATAAATCGTAGTTTTTTTTGTAAACTACTAAGTTGCAAGCAGGCTGACATACGGAATCGTATAATATAACTATAGCTTATATATACGAGTATTATACGTGTAGAGTTATATTATGCATTTAGTGATTCATAACGACCCTTAGCGAATAGAATGAGATGCTAATCTCTTACGTTCTGTAATTAGGAATGGATAATTTTAAGTAGTAACATTTATTGAGAGGCATAATAAAGCAATTCTGTTATAATTTCCTTGGAGGTATTATAAAGCTTCAACCCACAGTCTGCTTAAAGTTGCCAGTGTGGAAAAAACTATTTTTTATTTATTATCTACATGTGCTGTTGTCAAATTGTTGTGGTAGTACCTACGCATTGTTGAAGTTTACGTTTTTTATAGTGGCTGCGTATTTGTACTAAAAATTGTTCTTGATAAAAAAAAACAACAACAATTGGTGTCAAAAGCTCTATTAGTAATGATTACTCATTTTTCGATCTCAATATTTTTATTTACGTCATTAATTATAGAGCCATTATTAGTACAAATAGCATTCCTCGAATCGGTTTCATGGAACAATATAAAAGTCTAATAAAATCTTAAAGAATATAGTTATCAAGTCAAATAAAGAGCTATGTTGCGTGTGATCAAGGAAGCATCCTACAACCGAAACGGTTGAAACCTTACTCGTAATTGCCTTGAAACATACCGGTATCTTCCTTCATCATATCCTCATTTATGACATTGGAATGTTCCACATTTGTTGTTGTTGCAGCGATTAATTGGAAAATACTCCGGACTTGACACTGGCAAGTTTTTATTTGTTCTGTGGAACTGAAACCTACTATTTATAAGCATTCAAAGCACTAAGGGCATTGTATGGTGTAACGCAGTCAAGAGATGTTTTGCCATAGTAAAAATATTTATTGTTAGTGTCTCAATTAGGTACTACTTCTTGATCGAGACAAAGCTTGCTTCTCAATGAATCGCTCACCGTTTAAAATTTTGACATTTGTGAACAATTTATATTTTGTTAAACTTTAAAATACCTCTGTTTGTACGTTACTAGAAGTATAACTATGAAATAGTAGAGTAGGTAATAAAAACAGAATTTAAAAAAAAATTTGTTATGGCAATTAAGCGTTTTTAAAACAATTGCGCGATTGATAAAATAATACATGAAACAAAATTAATCGCACAGTAAAATTTGATAACAGGTTCACTGTCGGAAAAATATGACTGGTTTAATCAATTATTATATGGTCTGCATGACAGTTGATAACAAAATTATTTAATTTGCAATATCGAAAAAAAATCTTTTAACGACTCAAAATTTGTATGGGAAGTAGCGCCACCTAAAGATAAGTTGGTGTCACAAGATCGTCAACAGATGGCGCTCCTTCGATCCCATTTCCCATATAAATTCAAATTTACTAAAACTATCGAATAGTAAAAATACTTGCACTTAGCACTCAGAACAACCTCTGGGAGTCGTCTGTTTTGGATCTTTTTAGGCTACTCTCTTAATATGCTATAATTCAAAGTTATATTTCCAGTAATGTACAGAAAAAGTGATTTTTGGCTGTTAAGAAATTAACCAAACGTTGTTTAATGTTCATGTACAGGTTACTATTTAGGTGTTAGGGCTCGTATAGTGCTTATTACACTGCCATTTCGCCAGATCGCATAGAATAATACCTAGTATTGAAATACGTTCAATATCCGTTACGTATGTTTAGGCGAATTTGTATAATTTTTTTATAGTAAGTACTAAGATCTTTTTATTCTTATGTTAACAGTAAAAAATGTAATCGGATGAAACTTTAATGGTTTCTAAATTTTAATGTTTAGCTTTATATTTAAAAGTTAATATCTATGTTTCTTCTGAATTTTGGAAATTAAGCCTTGAATATTTTTGTATAGTTAAAGTACAATGTTAAGTACAATTTATTAAATCTAAACTGCTTCAACGCTATACAGTGCGTCTAGTGCAAGTTTTTGTCATTATTTAATCAAGTTAAAGTTACCTACAATTTGTGTGAAGCAGCGCCATCTATTAGTATACTTGTGAAACCTACTGCCACTAAGGCCGCTGCGATCCCATACAAATTGTATGTAATTGTTACTCGATTGGATATTGAAAAACAAATTGTTTGTATATTTTTTATATTGACGATAAAGTCACTTTCAAACTAAAACTTTTATATCATCACGTCAATAGTTATTATCAAATGGTGTCTAAAATTATAGTTTTCATATTTGTTTTATTATGCGATTTGCAAATGGCTTGCTATTTATTGTGCGTAGTTCAAGTTTCAAGTTGTATAGACGAAATACATTTGTTGTTACTCAAACAAATTCATGTTTAATTCAATCATGGCAAAATTGTGATCACTTTGGTAATGTTATACCCTTTTTTATACATCTACTTCAGTTGACTTCAATGGGTACGAAAAGGAAAAGTGTCTCAAAAATACCAAAAAATTAAATAAAGGATTTCATACCGATTTGATGTTTTTATTGTTATCTCCGATTACGGAATCTACTCTCGATACTACACGATTTTTAAAAACATTTTTGACGCCTTTGTCGCCGTCCTCTGTAGACTTACGAACTGATGGCATAGTGACATTCTTAAGAGCTACTTGTAGCCTTAACTGAATAAATGATTTAGAATTTAGAATTTTATTGATTTCCCTACGCCCTATTGCCATCCATCGGTTTGTAAGTCTACATGCGGGAGAACCTGAGACGAACCGGCGAGTAATTTAGCAAATGCATTTCTGCTCTCTCATTTCTTTTATACCGTCAATCATCAGGCGTTTTCCTAAAGTTCTATAAAAAAATGGTCTTCCTATAGACAGTCTCGACACATGTCTGTTCTTGAGGAACCAACAAGCTTAGCCCAATTTAACTTTAATTAATAATTTAACCTTTTCACAGCCCAACTATTCTGCACGCGATGTCCCGCTGTACGCCAACGTATAAATGTATTTTAATAAAGTAGGTACAAAGAAGAACTTCTATAGAAGTGCTGGCGTGGACGGCACGAAAATCTCGAACTTCTATAGAAGTTGTTGGCGGTAAAAAGGTTAACTGCACTTCATAATTATACATGAGGTGTTACCAAAGATCTGGCGGGTGATTTTTGAATCTCATCGGTGATCTCGGAATTAGAATTCACATGAAAAACACTCTCTCTCGTCCCGATTATACCTCTAACCCACATGGTAATCAGCCTTCCTTATAATTTTTCTCCACTTCGCTCTATCCTCGACATCCTGTTGCACCTAGCAGTCCCTCATGCCCCTTTGCACTACATGCTTCCATCTTGTCTTGGTCTGCCTCTCGATTTTGAACCAGGGAGCGACAGAAAGATGCAGTGCCAAGTTTCTTAAGTAGTCTGATAGCCTCCCTCTTCACATGTCCGTACCATCGCAGCCTACTTTCTTGCAGCTTGTCGGCGATATTGCTGACGTCCAGGCTTCCTCGCACGTACTCGTTGCGAACATGAAAAACACTATGAAATATAATATTTATTGCGTTAAGTATTTATAAAATACAGTGAAAAAATTTAAAGCCTACCCGACCCAGCCAGGATAATTAAGCTTAATAAGTGTAGCAATTAGCACTTAAAAATAAAAAGTATTTATTTGCGTTATTTACAATTTTATTAGTAAGATGCTGAACTACTCCAAACCACCCTCGAAAATTGGCGACACGCGCTGGAAAACAACGGCCTCGAAATCAGCAGAAGTATAACTGAATAGGTACCTGGAGTGCGCATTTAGTGGTAACACTTACAACTCCAACTCCATTGGCATCGACGGGAATCCACTGCCAAAGGTACCCCAATTCAAGTGTCTTGGTGCGGTGCTGACAGCCGACGGGAAAATTGAGTCCGATGTTACCCATAGAATTAGCGTGGGATGGCAGAGGTGGGAGGGCTTTAACGGGGGTTTTATGTGACACAAGAATGCCGATTAAAACCAAAGGCAAGATCTACAAGACCGCAGTCAGACCAACCATGACGTACGGTGCCGAGTGCTGGGCTATTAAGAAAGCCCACGTACAGAAAATGCACGTAAGTGAGATGAAGATGCTAAGATGGGAAGCAGGTGTAACCCGACTCGATAAAGTGCGAAAGGCACATCAGAGGAAGTTTCAAGGTCGCACCTAGTAGAGTAAGTAGTAAGTAAATAGCCTATAACTGTCCCACTGCCGGGCAAAGGCCTCCATCATTGAAATCAAGTCATCGCTACAATTGATGGGTAATGGCTTAATCACCACGCTTGCCAAATGCGGGTTGGTTTTTTTTGAGAGAGAGACTGTTGGTTGCCGAGGGGCATTTCCAGCTTCACCGGGCTTGTTTTAGAGGCGGCGAGGTACGTAAAGGGTACCTCAAGCCGTGTTGAAACGAAACACCTTCAGAGGATTTCTAGAGGGGCACGGCATCGCACACTTAAAAGTGCGCGTCCCCGTGCCCTTCCAGAGTCTCCGAAGGGTTCGGATCGGATCGGACCTGCGGGTTGGTGATCACAAACCCGGGCTATGGATCGAAAAAATCCGTAACACACTTTGCCCGACCCGGAAATTGAACCCGGGACCTTCGGGTATCGGGGCGAGCGCTCTGCCACTCAGCCACCGAGGCTTTAAGGTCGCACCTATAGCAGAAAAACTCACCGAGAGCCGCCTTTGATGGTTTGGTGTTGTCATGAGACGCCCCGAAGGCCATGTCGTATAACAGGCGTTAACACTGCCAAATAATAAGAAATGTAGAGGACGCCCACTAGCCACCTGGTGGTCCACGGTAGCCAAGGACTTAGAGCTTGCCCAAACAAATGTTTCGACAACCCAGGACAGACTGCCCTGGCGCCGCAGAACGAGGAGAGCCGACTCCAAACAATGGGAAATGGCTAGGACGAAGAAGATACCTTACAAGAATTTTTAGTGTCAAAAATAAGTTACCATTAGGTTTAAAGACATTTATTCCCATAAAAACAATAAAGTTCATTTACAATGAGATTAATAAAAAAGCTTAATTAATCTACGCGCAGCGCAACTGCATTCTTAAAATTAAACGTAAACATGAATAGGCCAACAGTCACAAATCAGCTGTGTTCTGAACGCATCACAGGACAGCACACTTTTTTGCAACACTCAATATTACCTACGCACGAAACCGGTCTTCGGTCCGCGCAGTGAGCACTCGCCACGGCACACACAAATAGACGCAGCCGAGACAACTACTAAGGGATGCATTGAGTACCATTAACCTTGACTAACAGAAAAAGGAGCACACGTAATTGAAATCATAGCGTGAGAATTAGTCACCACCCACTGGTTCAAAAACCTCCCCCCTCTGGTGTTACAATATTGGTTAACTAGCGGCCGCTCGCGGTTTCACCCACGTGGTTCCCATTCCCGTGGGAATATCGGGATAAAACTATCCCATGTGTTAATCCAGGTTATAAACTATCTGTATGCCGAATTTCATCCAAAGCCATTCAGTAGTTTTTACGTGAAAGAGTAACAAATATCCATCCATACTTACAAACTTTCGCGTTTATAATATTAGTAGGATTAGAACGTCTTATGATATGAGCCATTTGGAACGATAATATTTTAATTTACTTATATCTATTTCTATTTTTTATTATTTTATTTCCACTGTTTAAATTTTCTATTTAAGTAAGTGTTGAAATTTTTATTATTTTTTAAAAACAAAGACCAAAGTTTTTTTTAAAAACAAATAAACAATAACATTACAGTTACTACGTCAACAAACAGCGCACGAACGCCAAGTAGGGCTTTGTTAAGGATAATCTAATTAAAGCCTTAATTAACAATTCAAATTGACCGTTATAATTAATTACATTACTCATGTGTCACGTGAAATGAGCGAAATTAGACAAATTACAGCACTGAGTAGGAGCCACTATTTGGTCTGTCGTAGGCGCTTTTAATTGTGTGTAAGTTCACGCCAATTGCCCTTACGTAGGCACAGTCAACGTGTATTTAATATAAGCAACTTTGGTGGTCATATCTTTTTTTGGAATGTTTTTTAATAATGTAAGCTAACTTTACTATAATAAATTAAGTGTTATGTATCTTTTAGATCAGTAGCCTAGGGTGGTCATATCTTTTATTGGAATATTATTTAATAATGTAAGCTAACTTTACTATAATAAATTAAGTGTTATGTATCTTTTAGATCAGTAGCCTAGGGTGGTCATATCTTTTATTGGAATATTATTTAATAATGTAAGCTAAATTTACTATAATAAATTAAGTGTTATGTATCTTTTAGATCAGTAGCCTAGCTAGTACACATACACGCCTGTACATCAAGACTACTACAAACTGCCAAATTTTCTCAATAGACTTTATACGGGTCTTACAAATTGAAATGACGTTTCATCATCTTCATCAGCTCATTTATGTCCCCACTGCTCAGGCACGAGCCTTCCCTATGGATGGATAGGGAGAACGGGCCATAAACCACCACGCAGACCCAAATGGTTCCGCGTGGTTCTCGAGGATTGGTGGTTGTTAACGACTGCTAATCCAGCCGGGACCAACAACGGAGTGGGGCCGCCGGGGACTAGGGGCCGGTGTTTGCTGGTGTACATTTCATGAGGGGTATTTGCCGTAATCGCCACGCTTGGCAGGCGGGTTGGCGATCGCATTATGTTGAGAGCACCTAACCTCAGAGAGATGCTGCTGCTCATCATCTGGAATAGTCCCTTAGTTGGCTTTTACGACACCCACGGGAAGAAATGGGGTGGTGCAATTCTTTATCCCCGGCACCACACAGGGAATCCAGAAGAATCCAGCTTAGAAGCTATTAATAATAAAACTCGGTAACGTAATAAAAAATCTTACAAACCTAAAAACAAAATCACTTATATTATTCTCACGCGTGACTGATTCAACGAGATAAATAGGTTAACAAAAAGGTCAATAGTAAGATTAGACAGACAGTCAAGGGCCATGGGTTCAATTATGAATGAGATAATATTATGGAGTAGGATAAGGGTGAGGTGAGTCATATACCAGTCTAGTGCCTAGTCTCATGCCTATTGCGAGTTTTATTCACTATTCGATCATCATCATCTGCTCATTTTATGTCCCCACTGCTGGGGTACGAGCCTTCCCTATGGATGGATAGGGAGGAGAACTGGCCGTATAGACCACCACGCGGGCCCAGTGCGGATTGGTTGGTGCGGCTAACAGCTTTACGTGTCTTCCGAAGCGCGGATGAGCTCGAGATAATATATTTTTGGTTCCTCCGATGACCATCAGCAGCCTTTGCGAAAGTTGCTTAACCTCAGCACTTGCAGACCGCGCGCGTTAACCAGTGCGCCATCGAATTGAGCTCCTTTTTTAATGTTTTGTATTAACTGTTTAGAACTCTGCATTTACCTTAAGCACATAAAGGCAACTATAAATTTGCTTACCTATACAACCTTATTTTTAGTTTATACGAAAACCAAAACATGGGTCAAATATTTTCATTTAAAGAATCAGTACAAAAAAAATTTAAATAATATCTTGAAAACTCACGAAGTTACTGTTGTGTGTTTTTAGTAGGGTATACTATAATTGAGATTTTGTAAATATTATTTGGTCAAAATGTAACATGGTATAAAAAATATTGAAATCGGTTCTATTACTGATTCTGAACAAACAGTTTTCAGGTTTCGTATAAACTAAAAATAACATTGTATATGGGTTTCAAAGAATTAGAGCTTTGAACTTTGTAGGGTACCGACACACATATAATGTCTCTTAGTTGCCATACATGCCATGGTATTTAAATTGACAGAAGTTACTTTGACAATAATGAAATGAAATCTAAAATATATTATTGGACACGACACAAGTGAAGATAGGTGGTAGTGACGAGTGGCTTTTCAAACGTAAGCGTCTGACCAACCAAGTGATTAAAGATAAGCTAATTAGTGACTATCGCACTCGTAACATGGCGTGATGAGAGTGACGCTGCGAGTTTTTGATGTGTGACATCTTTCCGCTCGCCTTCTATATACAATTTGTGGGAGTGATTTCGTGAAATGTGACGGAAGTAGGTGTAACAGTGTGACAGGAAGTCAGGGAAGCGCGCGCCAAATTTAAAATCGATATTATGCACATGACATATTATTATTCCTCATTTTTATAAGATCAGCTAGGGAAATAAATAAATTGGTTGTCTTCCCTGAACTGGATTTGTTTAATGCGAAGCCAGATAATTTTAAAGGTACGATGGCTAAATCCTGGTTTAATGGTTCTCTTACTGTTTAGTTTAATATATTTATAAATATTTTTTAATCATATTTGTTCACTGTTGTCCATTTGTTTGTGCCAATGAATTGGAATTGTTTTTTTAGTTATATATATGCGGAAACATGTAAATAGTGCATAGTGGCAATTTAGTATTTGTTAACAGTTAATCATCACTGTATGTTTTCCAAATAAAGCAAAATAAATAAAATAAATAAATAAATATATTGTGTCATTTGACTATCAAAGGTCATTTTGATATGCCAAATGTCTTCTAATGAATATTTACTGCATTTATTTTATAGTTATAAATAGATGTAATGTCGGACTCATTGTTTTCAGAATATAATGTTAAAATTGCTTATTACTAAGGTGAGATGTCAAATGTTCGCTCGTTTTTTTATGTGTAGACTTTGCTGATTTCCTCAGACGGATTTTTCAGCTTCACCAGAAACTCAAAGGCTTCCTTAAGAAGTGTGAAACGAATCACCTTCGGAGGTAATCTAGAGGGAACGGCATCACACATTAGTGCGTGTCCCCGTGCCCTACTAGATTCTCCGAGGGATTCTGATCGTAACGCGGCGAGGCGCGGTGTTACGGCTTTTATATTGCAAATTTTTTTTAGGATTAGGAAAATACCAGTGTTTGACAGGACAGTGAACGATTTTTTTTTTCGTTAAATCAATAAAATAGGGGTCAGCAATTTAATCCCACCAAAAACATTTTCATGTAAAATGTTGCCAAGACTAGACCATCTGACTCGCACTGTCAAAAAGTTATCAGATGTCATGTAGAGGCAAGCTTTTAACTCTACACGCCCTAACTCTACAAGCCCTAACTTCACAAACTCTTGAAATGAAACCACTTTTACGGATCTACTCGCGTTTATTTTACACATTACTTATTCAATGTTTATCGTGACGTTTCGAACCCTTTGCAGGGTCCGTGTCACAGAAAACGCAATAAACCAACCACAGTCGAGCGCCAACCTGCTGTACTTCCATACATGAAAGGTGTCACTGACAAGATTGGACATATCTTAAAGCGAGCTTCAATCAACACTTACTTCAAGCCGCCGAAGAAGATCAACCAATTTTTACGACCTGTGAAGTGCAACATACCCCTTCAAGATGCAGGCGTGTACAAACTGGTCGTGGTGTGCGACTGTTGGCTCTCTTACATCGGGCAAACAAAGAGAAGTGTAGGAACCCGCGTTAAAGAACATAATTATAGCCGACGTCAAGCATAGGCGCGATAATAAGTCTGCAGTATGCGAACATTCCCTAGAGGGGCCCAACCATTACATCAGATTTGATAAACCACAAATACTCGCTAGAGAACAACGATTCATCCCTAGGATGATACGCGAGGCTATTGAAATTAAAAAACATCCTAATTTTAATAGAGAATATGGTTAGAATCTACCACCACCCTGGGATCCCATCATACAAAATATTAAATCCCAGCCCCAACACCATACTGCCAGACCAAAAGATACTGTAAGCTCTTTCTGCGTAAAACGGAACGCACCTCATTAAATTTAAATGAGGGTATACAAGCTACCAACTAATTATGAGACGACCAACACCTCAGTCTCCCTGTGACCACGGACCCTGCAAAGGGTTCGAAACGTCAGGATAAACATTAAATAAGTAATGTGTAAAATAAACGCGAGTAGATCATTTTGATGTGGAGTGTTCGCGTAAACTTTAGTTCACAAACTCTACCATCTTAGTCAAAATATGTGGCTTGGCCGATTGGCTACCGTCACATGGAAGTAAGATGAAAAACTTATTCACTGTTCATTACTTACTTTTCTATAATAGTTCTTATTGTAGTAACGAACGAAACGGCCAAGCCATATATTTTGACCGGCAGTCCCTATCTACTGACCCTGATAGATAGGGTAAGGCAGTTGGAATTGAAACTACGGGTCCGGCTGTCTTTTCAAGGGTACCACGGGAGTTCGGATCCTAGGCCCCCTGCTGTATATGCCTTCGCGGGCGTCTCTGGCAGGGCCCGGACATGGGTTAGACTCGTGGTGGCTATATGGTTAGCTGTAGAGGTGGGAATGTTCGTTTGTCTGGTTGAGGTCTGGCCAGGCTTCCATCTCGTGCGCAGCGAGCGGGTTCGAGTAGCGGTCTTGGTGGGACCCCGAAGCGAAAGGATTTGCAGGGCACGTGAAATTGAGTAGGCTTCCGACATCTCCGGAACTGACGAGGTGCCTGGATGGGTACTGAGACTTCTCAGTACCCATCCAGGCACTTACTTAAGTGGGCTTACAACTCCGCCACCAAAGAGAACATTTGGTAGTCTACTTTAGAGTTGACGACCCGAGCAGTGGAAACTGCGAGTAGTACTCTTATAGTGCAACGAGAAATGAGCGAGCTTACAGCTCCGGTAATCTATCTGGATATAGGTAGTGGACTGTACCGTGTCCACGGAGCAACTCGCTCGAGACACTAGTCTTAAAAGTACCGGATGAAGAATGCGCTTCGGCGCGTCCTGATCCGGCGTTATGACCTGACGCAGATGGTCCCTTGTGCTTGCGCAAGGATGTCTGACACCTAACTTTATAACCTAACGGTTGGTGGGGAGTGTCAGTATAAACTTTAAAGTCGTGTGTAGCGGGGCTGCTAGGAGTACCAGGCCAAAGAATAGATATTAGTAGGTACCACCAACACCAAAACTATTAAGCTATGTAGAATGTAGCTATCAGCCCACAATGTTCCGGTGTGGGATAAAACACACCGAAAATCAAAAGAAAAGGCTTTGATTATTATTTTCAATAATAATAATTATTAAAGGCTTAATTATTAATATTGATTATATATTGATTAAAAATAAATGATTGCAACCAAGATATTCTAATGAAATAACTTTTCGCACGTAGGCACTCTTACGTAACGTAAGTCATATATACAGGTGGTGATTATTTGACCGACATTAATTTAAGCAGTTGAATCTGTAATTGATATCGTCGTCGTCGGTGGAAAGGGAACACTGCTTCAGCGCCAAGAGGGCATTTGTTGAAAATGAGATCTAAAGTTTTGTCATTTTCGCCAATTGAATTATCATCATCATCGTCAGCCATATTATGACCCCCACTGCAGGGCATAGGCCAATTGATTATTGGTACTTAATTAGGCATTTTTTTCTTACTACTGACGATATAGGTACCTGCTAACCGAATAAATAAATAAAAAACCCCATATTGCATTTTTACCATATTTATCCTAGACTTACAGTAATTAAATATTATTATTATTTTTCTTATTAATTACGTAACCAACACAAATTGCCTCTTAAACGGTGCAGGTAAAGAAAACACCAGCCTGTATATATTTAAATGTACCTATATAATATTATTATGTATATTGTGTACCTAACCGTCAACAATTATGTGTACATGATATCTTATTCGCTGGCTTTGTCGCGCTATCATCTGATCTTAATTTGATAAATATTTACATTCAAAGATTTTGTTCTTAGGTACCGATAAATTCGCTTTTGTTTTAAGATAAGATAGAGACAAAATGTTTTGACTTATTCGAGTGGTTTTCTTTTGAATGCATAAAAAATTGTGATTTGATATGAAACACTAAATACGTCAAGTAAAAAAGTGATAATCTCACTCAGAATACACTGATAATGTAACATTATCGACAGAATCTCAGAATAATAACTAAAGCTATAGAAACCGGACTAAAATAGCAAAGGTGTCACCAGATTTGTGACGTCATATTTGAGGTAATGTAGTGAGTTACTTTATAAAGGACTCAAGATTTTTTTGATCACCGATTATCTGATGACCGTTTGACATAACAATACAAAAAATAAAAACTAAGTGTCAACGATTTGTTGCATTCCAACCTCCTTTTCTAGCCATAAGATAGAACGGAACTAAACATAGTTGCACGATTTTTATTTTAGCCATCCGTTTCTAGCTTTAGTTATTGTTCTGAGGACAGAATAATATTTTACAGAGATTTTGACATTGAAAAACGAAATCTCTGACTCACCGTTCATTCGATTACGTTTACGAAAACGAAAATTAGTATAGCATTGAAGCAGCGCCTCCTGGCGACATACGAGAAGAGTTAAAACTTTGCCATACAAATTCTCGTTTTCGTTAACGTGATCGAATGGCGAATGAAACTTGCACTAGGCATCCAGAGTGCCAAGGTGTGAAAGATCATGGTAAAAAATTGGGGTTTGAATTTTTTTGTCAGGAATCGTAGAAAAATATTGCCTATTCGTATTAATAGTATTTATAATCAGACGACAAATGGCAGCTACCTTGTATGTTACGAGTGACGTCACCTGCACATGTGTTTCCGCTGCAATCTGAGATTCTAAACCTAAAGTCAACGGCTGATACAAAATGAGTCAGATCACACATTGCTAACCTACTTTCTTGAATGCAGAAGTTTAAATAAACAATTAAACGAACCTAATCCAACAAGAGTTCCGCACCTTATGTGAACTGTCTTTTGTTTTCTTGACATCCGTTTTCGGAATAATGCGTTTTCGGAGTAGGATTGACGTTTTGGAATGTGCTCTTTCTTAAGGGTGGGCCGACCAAAAAATGCCAAAAATGCAGTTACGGTTAAGTAAATATAATTGAAAATACTATCGTATTAAATGAACAAAATATATATTTAGTATCATAGGGAACGTGTTTACAATTTGTCAGAACCATAATTCATAACACGCTATAGTTTTTTCTACAATATCATTTAAAGTTGGGCAAAGATCATGAAAACGAGTAGCGGCGTTTAGTAAATTTCTTATAGTTTATCTAAATTATTGTACCTCTGATTTTGTCTAAACAATCATCAATGGTTAAACTACAAATTGCTAGACTACATTTTTGATTTATCAAGTGGTTATTTAAATAATATTTTTTTATTAAGCACCTTAAATTCCCCATACAAAATTAGTATAGTAGCGCGGCATCAAATAAATATGGACGACGACATTTCAAATAAAACATATGACACTTGTCACTTACGGACGGCGCACCCTTAATGCAAATAGTTATCTACTGCCAGGCAGTACCGGATTAATCTACTGCAAAAAAGGGATAGCTATGGGCCCTGTGACGATTGCAGGTGAAAAAAAAATTTTTTTTTTCTTAGCCTAGAAGATAGGGGCCCCTAAAAATGCAGTGCCAAGTGCCTACACATGGCCTAATCCGGCTTTGCTGTCAGGCAGAATACTACTGGTTTGAAGAGACAGTTACATGAGAGCCACGAATTATGGTGGCTAGTTAGTTTGTTCAAGAATCACAAAATATATGACTGTAAGTAATAGATATTTTCAAAGAGAATTGTGTTTTTTTTAAGTTAAGGGGCTATTAGAAAAGGTTTGTAACACCAGCTGTAAGGCATGCGAACCACCAATTTGGCGTGTAAATTAACCAATGAATAAACATTACGAAGAGTCGGCCATCAGTCGATATTGCCTGTGCTGCAATCATTTGTCAATACATTAAAAAGAAAAGTAGGATACATTCACATCGGAAAATCAAACACGATAAAATCTAAAAAAACTGAAAGTTTTAAATAAATAAAGGTTCTATGAAGAGATATCTTTATGACGTAGTACACACGCCTGCACAACAACCTACCACAAACTGTTAAATTTCTGCAATAGACTTTGAACTTTATGCCTTAACAATATGGTTGATAATGTATTGAAGAATTTTGACAGTTTTGGATAGGTTGATATGCAGGCGTCTTTACCTACTTAAAAGATAAGATGGGATTTTCCCAAATTTTCAAAAGATTACTGGGAAAGACTAACAACTATACAATAAAAGAAATATTATTTACTAAATATACCTACTTGGTTTTCCAATTAACTACTTTATTAACCAAATCTTACAAAAGCTTATCTAGTTTCAATAAAGTTAATTGATAAAATAATCACAACCAAAAACACAAATGTCAGACTGTACTAAAACTGGACGCAATTAAAATTAAAATTAAAATTAAAATTAAAATTAAAATTAAAATTAAAATTAAAATTAAAATTAAAATTAAAATTAAAATTAAAATTAAAACTAAAATTAAAATTAAAATTAAAATTAAAATTAAAATTAAAATTGAAATCAGACGTAAGTGAGTTTTATTTATAAAGCAGTAAAGTTAATTTTAGTAGCATCTCTCTTACTGGTTTCCACTGAAAACCAGCGTCATGGCTCGCCATGACACATGCTGAGTGGCGACCATTTTGGCTGCATTACTTGTTAGTTTTTAAATATTTAATTATAATGCCTATTTTTGATATAAGGAATTTGATATTATTGTTCTCAATGTGTTGTTTGAGCACCAAATAAATTTTTTTTTATTCTTATTCTTATTCTAAATGTTGAAATAATTTCCACGAGCAGGATTTGAACCCGCACCCTTCTGACATACCGGGTCAGGTGCTCTCCCAATTGAGCTATCGTGGTTCTTACCAGCCCGCCGAAATTATTCAACACTATTTACTTTTAAAGCCAAAGGCGCCCATTAATTGTCAACAACTACCGTCATTTCAGGTTCAGGTTTTACAGGCTCAAATCCTGCTCGTGGAAATTTTTTCAACATTTGTGTTTTTGTAATTTGTTCGCAACAAAATTTGCGTTAACAATTATATAAACATTTATAATCACAACCAGTTCATTTTATGTCCCCATTGCTGGTGCAGAACAGCAGGATCCTGCCCTATGATGGAAACACTACACGAAGAACGGGTTAGGCGAGCCCAGTGCGGCTGCGGATTAGTGGTTGTTCATCATCATCATCATCATCATCATCTTAGCCAAAAGACGTCCACTGCTGGACAAAGGCCTCCCCCAAGGATACACGAGGGGATTTGCCATAATCGCCACGCTTGGCAGGCGGGTTGGCGATCGCAGTAAGTTGAAGCTGAACCTTAGAGAGATGCTGCTGCCCATCTTCTGGAATGGTCCCTTAGTCGGCTTTTACGACACCCACGGGAAGAGATGGGGTGGTGCAATTCTTTATCCCCGGCACCACACAGAGACTGTTAGTTGTTGTTAATTGTTGTTGTTAATGGTTGTTAACGACTGCTAATGCAGCCGGGACCAACGGCTTCAATATAAACCTAAGGGCCGAAACACAACCGCGTTGCGACGTCGCACCGCCAAAATCGGTGGCGCCTGTCTAGTATTTGATAGGCAATAAGGTTTATACTAGCTTGACGCTACGCTTATTTATGCGGTGCGACGTCGTATCGTGTTTATGTGTAGCTCTAATGGAGGAGCTCGAGATGTTAAATTATTGGTCACCCATCTGACCCATCCGATGACCGGCCTGGCGCGTTAACCACTGCGCCATCGAGCTTCTCGAAAGATAAAAAAATATATTATGTTATTTTTAATGAATCCTATTACCTATAATATTATAAACGCGAAAGTTTGTTTGGATGTTTGTTACTCTTTCATGTAAAAACTACTGAATGGATTGATGAAATTCGGCATACAGATAGTTTATAACCGGGAATAACACATAGGATACTTTTTATCCCGATATTCCCACGGGAACGGGAACCACGCGGATGAAACCGGGAACCACGCGGATGAAACCGCGAGTGGCCACTAGTATAATACCATTAAGTACTAAATAATATTTATGTTTAGCTTAGAAGTTTTTTGCAACGTTCTAATCATTTAAAACCCATCATATTTGAATAGAATCGATGACGGCCTTACATACTTAGGCTGTCAAGGCCAAACTAGAGAGTGTAGTCAACACACATAACATGACAGAGTTATTATGATAAATAGTTTTATCAAAGATATACAATAAATGCACAATTTTCACCTACAACGAACGCTGTGTCTAACGGCCCATAAGGACAAAGCCTTTTGGCCCTAAAGGGGGAAAAGTTATGTGGCGATTTTTTCTAAGGAAATAACTGCAAGGGATCAAAGGACATACCTACCTACTAAACACAGGAGGGTTCAAAACCAACAACACGACCGCGACCACGAATTAGGAAGAATGTATAAGGTAAGCTTCTATAAGATTATAACAAGAGATTCAATTCTGTAGATATATTTAATTGTAGTATTTTACAGTTTAAAAATCAAATACGAGAATCAATGAATTAATGTTATATTGTAACTTTTGCTATCACTTTAGTTTTTAAATAGTTTTATAATAATTAACATAGCTCTGTTCATTTATTTTGTCCTTTGTCCTGAAACAATTTATGTGTTTTAATTAATTGTGGAGACTTTACTGAAAACTGTGTTATGTCCTTTGTAAAACCTACATGTATTTTATATCGTTTGTTTCCCAAATAAACTAAAATAAAATAAAAATACAAACGTTCGAGCAACGACATGACATGGACATTTCACGGACACGGTATCTAGATGAAAGATGTGGTGGTGCATAGGCATAGATTCTAAGTTGACGGGGTGAGACCAGTACACTGACTGTGGACTGAAGGCTTAGTCAAAGTAACATTAAGAAAACGATAGCGAAGTTCGAAAAGAATAAAATGTATGGGATAGACATAAGCCGCGCTAAATCACGTAATCAATCTTATGTCAATCCCATACATTTTACTCTTGTCGAACTTCGCTATCGTTTTCTTAATGTTACTTTGGCTAAGTACCGCCACTGGGTGCCAAGTGCGAGTTTCATTCGCCAATTCGATCACGTTATCGTTAAACGAAAACGAGAATTTGTGCAATATTTTAACTCTTCTCGTATGCCGCTAGGAGGCGCCGCTTCAACGCCATACTAATTTTCGTATTCGTAAACGAAATCGAATGAATGAATAAGGATAGTTAAATAACTCTCACACTAGACACCCTGGCTGGTGACTGTTCACGGGCTACCCAAGCCTTTTCGGGCACCAGTTCTCATACAATTCACAAGAAGTATATCTGTTGTTGTTACATTATGTTAAAGGAATTGTATGAGAAATATAAAAATATTTTTTGATTGTACCCAACTAGGAATCGAACCCAGGACCGCCAGCTCTGAGACCGGTCGTCTAACCAGTACACCGCAGATGCGGTTATCTATTTGAAATTATATTGTTATTTGGCAAGGTCAAACATCTGCGTCAGACATAATCATATTGGGACATACGTCACACGATGTTACGTAGTTTCCTGGTTACACACACATTCACGAACCCACCCACACACCATAACACACATTTGTCATAATATGAAAAATGTGTGTGAGCCAGACGACCTCCGTAGCCGAGTCACAAAGTAGGGAAACGGAATTTTCTCTACTTTGTGGCCGAGTGGCTTGCACGCCGCGCCGGGGTTTGGGCGGCGCGGCGCGGCGCTAACTCCACAGAACAGTTAAATAATATTCCGTGGCTAACTCTGAGGTCCCTGGTTCGATTCCCGGTCGGGTCAATGTCGAAAACAAACTTTTCGATATTGTCTCGTGCAGTCGCCCGGATTGCGGAAGACCCAGGTTCGATTCCTGGCTGGGTCGGGTAGGCGTTTAATTTTTTTACTGTATTTTATTATTGTGTTAGTAGTATGTAAGTATTAGTGTGTTTGAATAATACGGTTTCATATGAAAACAGACATTTGGCCTGCCGCAACGGCCGGCGCATCGTATTGCGGCTGGCCTGATGTGGGTTGTCGCACTATTGGACCAACTCCACAACTCGAAAATAAAATTCAGCTGTTCCATGTATTTTAGTCAAATGAATATTGATGTTTTGTATGGAACAGCTGAATTTTATTTTCGAGTTAAGGAGTTGGTCCAGTAGTGCGACATCGCACATCCGGCCAGCCGCAATACCACAGTATTACCATTTCATACAGTAAGGCATCGCCTTTAATGTGGGGCGATGCCGCCGCCCGCGTAGGTAGGTATCTACGCGATCGTTCGCCGGTATGCAAGGGTTGTCACAAAATTTGAAATTAAATAATCGTTAATATTTTTATAAAATAATCATTTAATATCAAGAATAAACATATACATACTTACAAATGTTGCACTGCTAAATTAACGTGAAGGTTTATTTTTAGATTTCAATTTTCTAATATTAAAACAATATATTGAATTCGCATTCGGATTGCTTAAACTGGACGTGTTTGTAATTTTTATTTATTCAAATAAATTTACAGAAAATTTGTCTTAAAAAACCGACTCCAAAAAATTTGACTGATAAAATTGCACTAAAAAGTAAAAAATAAGCGTTATACTTATATAGGCAATAACTTTATTAAGAAAATATATAGGTACAATTATTGTTATTTTTGGGGCCGGTGCCAGCCAACGAAGTTTTTGAAGCCGGTGCCAGTCAAAATTTCATGCCTAAGATTGAATGTACTATTATGATTATAGTATAGTATGTCGTTAAATGTTTATATTAAAGTTACCTTGGCTGGCACCGACTCCAAAAGTAACAATAATTGTACCTATATATTTTCTTAATAAAGTTATTGTCTATATAAGTATAACGCTTATTTTTTACTTTTTAGTGCAATTTTATCAGTCAAATTTTTTGGAGTCGGTTTTTTTTTTGTTAAAATTTTTGTTTATTTCTCGCTTTTTAGTGATTCGTTTCGATCTATTTATCAAAAGCGAATATGGGTAGACCTACTAAACACGCTGCCCGTATGAGACAGCACCGTTTAAATGATACAAGCGAAGAAAACGAGAAACGCCTATCTCAAAGTAGGAAATCAAAAACTGAGTTCCGGTGCCTGTCTTCTTTTGCTTCGTCATAGTCGCTTAACTATCTTAATCGAGATATTTTATCGCCACCTGTGAAATACTTATGAGTTCCGATGGCAATCTGTGGTCTTTTTCATCAGTTACACTTCATCAAATGATACTTTCTGAATGCAAATGCTTGACATATTTTTGAAAATATCAAAATCGCGATAGGTATGCCTACAATATTCGAAGAGTTCCCTCAATTCCTTGAGGATCCCATCATCAGAACTAGACCTAATTAAAATGGGACCACACGGAAAACACCAGCTTTCAAATAAAGAAAGAATCATCAATATCGGTTCACTCAGTCGAAAGTTCTGAGGTAACGAACATAAAAAAAAAAAAAATACAGTCGAATTGATAACCTCCTCCTTTTTTTGAAGTCGGTTAAAAACCATTAATTTGTCTTACTAATAGTAAATTATTATGCTAAATTAACAGTTTAATCTATTTTTTTTTATATAAAAGTATGTTTATGGTTATTTTTCCCATCACGAAATAGGTCCCATTTGACTAAGGCTTATCTATACTACTATATAAATCTGTAGGCTCTGTGTGTACTTGCAATTTTTCTGACAAATTTTGGGATAAATAAATATTCATTTTATGACTCACTGACACCAATTCTACGATTTTTGAAATTTTTGTCCGTCTGTCTGTCTGTCTGTATGTCCACTTTTAACTCAAGAACGGCTTGACCGATCTTGATGAAAACTTGTGTGTATTAAGAACATGCGATTGTGCAAATGATAGGCTATAAAAAATGAAATTTTATGTACAAGCTTACGCTCAGCGAAGCGGGTGAGTTTGAACTGGTTTGGGATGGCTACCAACAGAGAGAGATGGCGTGCAAAGGGAGAGGCCTACACTCAGCATTGGGTGGCGACGGGCTGAAGAAGAAGAAGAAGCGGGCGAGTGACGGCTCTTGATGAAAATTTGTATGTTGTAAGAACATGAGATTGTGCAAATGATAGGCTATAATTATATGATGTTGGTAAACCTAATAATCATTTTGATTAGCATTCATTGACCCATTATTTTCGGACAGCGAAGCGGGCTGGTGACGGCTAGTTAACTATATTTAGTGCTCGATGCCACTGTAATAAAGTTTTATTGCTTTAGATCGCATCTTTGAATTCTGTGCAACTAGCAGCTATATTAAAGAAAATGCACAATACACTTTTGACTAGCGTCTACGGCGGGCGAGACGATTTCTTTCGTCTGTCCATACATTTACCATTACGCTAAAAAATTTCTTTCCACAAAATCAATATTTTGTCCGGTTTACGAAGGTTTTCTTGACCGGACAAACATAGAAACATCCGGACAGTCCGGTCTAAAACCGGACATCTGGCAACCCTATGTCTATGTGTGCGTTGCTCAAGCGCGGTATGTATGAAGCTTATACTTTCTGCAGGATCCTTATTTTGTGTCAGTAATCTATTTAGATGCGTGGACAGTGATCGAGGTAAAATTTAGCAAACAAATTGATATATTAACAATATGTTTCCTTATAATTCATTTATAAATAAGCCATGATAATGTTTGATCAGTTCAAAATTACTAGATTATTAGAGAACTTACTACTAGCTGACCCGGCGGACTTCGTACCGCTTTGACAGTTTCCATGACAACAAAACAAACAAATCATTTTGTATTGGAAAAATTACCAAAAACTAAAAAAATGTTTGGAGTGGACCACCCTTATCACTTAGGGGTATGAAAAATAGATTACGACCGATTGTCAGACATACCGAATATACAATTATAAAATTTCATAATAATCGATCGAGCCGTTTCGGAGGAGTATGGCAACCCACATAATATGTGACACGAGAATTTTATATAAATAGATAGATATATAGATTAAAATATTATTCACGTACTTGTGTTAAATAATAAGGTAAATAATGTTAGTATTCTAAAATATTAAGGAAAACTAATATATTAGTATTACAGATATTTCAATTTTCGAAGAGAAAATACTACGTAAAGAGGCAAAAAAAGCAAACGCCAACTAAAATTAATTTGAAAATATTATTTATACCCAGACTTCTTGGCGGGAAAGTGAAGCGTCATGTCTGCGGTTTTGTATTATTTTCTAAAATTTGTGTTATTTCGATTATTAATGTGAAATAATGGTGGATTATTAACCGTTCAGTGTTCGTGAGTGTGCATAAGTGTTGGCAAATGAGACAAAACAGTGCAACGTTACTTTTCAAATTCTCTCAAGAAGCTCGCGTGAGGACTTTGTAAAGCCCCACATCCTTACTGAGATACTCGAGGGGTTGGGGAGTATATCATTTCTCACTTCCCATTTCTATTATCATTCATCATCGTCATATAAGGAAATATTGTTTATTTATGTATTACTTGTAAAAAAAATTACTTTGACGCTGGCTAAATGTGCTATTCGCACGAAGCCATCAACTAAAAAAAATAATATATACCAAAGTTGAAACCAGCCGCAACCATTAAAAAAAAAAAAAAACCTGCCGCAAAACCAGACACAATAGAAAATCTATTGTTCGTAGGCTTATTCGTAGGTCACCGGTGACCTACGCGGCAGCTAACGTGTTTAATAATAATAATAAAAATAAACTGTAAACGCTTTTTTTTGGAAAGTTTGTTCGTTGCTTCTGGGCTTTTTCAGCTTCATCAGGGGCGGCCGGAAACTTTTTTATTTTTTTATTGTAGGTTCACAAAACTGGTCGTTGCATGTACAAGTCAGTGCAAACAATACAAAGAAGCATGGCAATGCACGACCTTCTAGGAGTGAACACTGCATGCAATTAAATAAATATCCAAATACATAAATACTTTACCTAATACCAATAACGAAAATTACAAATGTTTTTTGATACCTAGCTGAAGTTGTGTTGAAAATATCCAAATTATTACAAATTTTGTTATATGAAGAGTCATTCTATACAAAGGCGAATGTTGGTAATAATTAGTACGACAGGTAGAGAGGCTGAATGTTTTTCTGTTAACCAGACGACTGCTAGAGCGCGGAATAAGTTACGCAAGTAACTGTCTTTCCTTCCAATGAATATTTTGTGCAAGAGCAAGATATCGGCAATGTTCCGCCTGTGCTCAAGAGGAGCCAATTTAAAATATGCAAGTCGTGTCGTTAGATGTTAGATGTCGACAGAGATTGTTTGCTTATTATGAGAGATGATAAAGAAATTGTTTTTGAAGTTTCTCTAAACGTTGTATATGTACTGCGTATGAGGGGTACCAGATCGGACTGCAGTATTCTAGAATGGATCTTACAAATAAATAAATAAAAATATTGGGATTTCTGGATCCTTGAAAAACTTAGGCTGTCGAATAATAAAACCAGCCACCCTAGCGCCCCTCCTGCACATCGGGACCAGAGCGGCTTGACTAGTCTAATCCTTACAGGCGCTGTCATAAGGTCGAAAATACACAGCGCCCGCGATGAAGTAATCTATGTGAACACGAAAGTCCAACTTAGTGTATACCTACCGTCACACCCAAGTCTCGCATGTTTGAGTAGTAACTAGCTGGAATTTGGTCCCTTCTTCTTGTAAACTTTATGTGATAGATATCACTTGGCTGTATTCATTTTATTGATGGAGCACCAGTTGCTGATATTTCTCAATGTCTTTTTGCAGTAATATTATATCTTGGTTATTGCGACTGTCATGATGACTCATGTCATGATGACTCATGTCATGACTGTCTTCATGCGTCTGTGCAATGCTAAACGAACAATTGTTTTGAGATTGAGCAGGTGACTGAGCATACCTTGGATTGGTGATTGCTGGACGAAACATACACAAAGTATGTATCAAACTTAGAGCTATCTTATGGCTATCATGGCAAAAATGTATGTTATCAAGTGTAAAGTACCGTTTGCCATATTACTAACAATGTATAAGACGTTGGTAGAAAGTATTTTATCACATAGCATATTTCACTTATTACCTACTAAAAACGACAATTTAATTTTCCAATACAAAATGATTTGTTTGTTTTGTTGTCATGGAAACCAAAGAGAATTTAATCACTTGATGGAAGCTGTCAAAGCGGTACGAAGTCCGCCGGGTCCACTAGTTAAAGATAAAATCAATCAGAACAACATTAAAACAGTTTTTAAGAAATACTTTTATAAACAAACACTATAGTTTACACTTAAACTAAGCCTCTAAATTGGAGCAGCCTATACGCGGGCGCTGGCGCATATCTGGAATTAATTTTCCTATTCAATGACTGGTTGCCGCTGATGTAACTATTTAAGTAATCTGTGCTGATGTCGTTGTCTGTGCGCGCGCGGTCACTTAATTTATTTGGAAGATACCTGTTTTGTATTTTTTTTTAGGAATGTTTTGTATTTATATACTGAGAACCTAGTATCTAGTTACACCTAATTTAGGCTTTAAGATACTATTAACCAATTTTATACCTATAACAAGTTTTGTTTTGGTAAAAGAAAAAAAAGAACTTCGGACTTAGTTTGTTAAGGTCTTTTGCGTCAGTTTTTAGTTTGTTTAGACATTCACGCAGCATTCCATCACATCAATCACGTAGTATCTGATATGTTAACAGGTAGCCTAGCGTGAGTTTTGTTTACTATCCGTATTCATTCGATTACGTTTACGAAAACGAAAATTAGTATGGCATCGAAGCAGCGCCTCCTGGCGGCATACGAGAGGAGTTCATTTTGCCATACAAATTCTCGTTTTCATTAATGTGATCGAATAGCGAATGAAATTGATGTTAACTTTGATGATTCGATCCTCTTGGCTATTCTTATATCTCGAGGGTTTGAGTATGTTTGTATCGATGATGAAACTTGGCCTTCTCCATAAGAGCTTTAATCTAGACTCGACTTAACCCAAAGTATATTGATTGTTGCCTTTTTGACTTATTGCAGTATGTTGAAAATATTTTTTGTAATCTGGTCGTAGAATATATCCACTATTTCGCCAACAGTATGATTAGGTTTGAAGTAGTCGTCCCAGATTATCACATCCAACTCTTCTTTTATTTTTTCGAAGTTTGCTTTTAAGAAATTAAGAGCAGCTGATTTATTAATTTTGGGAGGCTTAAATGATTGAAGCTTTAAAGAAATATTTGATGCAGGATGATCAGTATCTTCTTTTATTAAAGGTGATGTACAGCTAGAGACTTTAAAGGAGTTGCTAGCGTTTGTTATGATCAGATCAAGTGTGCGAGTATTTTAAAGACCATTGACGGAGAGCATATCAGCAAGTAAACTGTCTGACTCAATATGCTGGTTGGAAGCAAACAGTTGGAACATAAGTCAAAGTCAAAGTCAAAGTCAAATTTTCTTTATTCAAATAAACTTTAGAAAAGTGCTTTTGAATCGTCCATAATTTTTTTACCTACTACCCATTCAGGACGTCTATATTTTAGCTGTGGAGAAGAATGGGCGCAAGAAACTCCACAGCTTTAATTCAATATGTAACGACATTACAAAATTATATGCCGTTACGTTACCAAGTTATACAAGTTTAAAAAAAAAACCTTAACAATATTTTGGATTAGAAATAGATTGGAGCATTTTAAACCCATGCTGTTTTGTCTTCAATGTAATCAGACACTTTATAATAAGCTTTTTTATAAAGCTTTTCTTTAATAGCGATTTTAAATTTATTAATATCTAGTTTTTGGATATTATTTGGAACTTTATTGTAAAAACGTACACACAGGCCTCTAAATGAATTATTTACTTTGTGGAGCCTAGTATTAGGTACTGCTAGTTTGTTTTTATTTCTAGTGTTTACATTGTGAATATCACTGTTTTTAGAAAAAGTTTTAATATTTTTATATACATACATTAGGTTCTCGTAAATATATTGTGATGCAACTGCCATTATATATTAAAATTAATTAATTATTATTTTTATGTTATTTATCTTTAAATATCTCCCTAAGAGAATTGCCAGCTTTTAGATTATAAATTGCTCGAATAGCCCGCTTCTGCAGCACAAAGATAATTTGAATATCGGCAGCATTGCCCCACAGTAAAATGCCGTACGACATTACGCTATGGAAATAACTAAAGTAAACAAGTCTAGCTGTTTCAATGTCAGTGATCTGACGAATTTTCATTACTGCATAAGCCGCAGAGCTCAGTCTACTCGACAATTTATCTATATGTGGGCCCCACTGTAGCTTTGCATCCAACGTAATGCCTAGAAACACTGTGGTGTCCACAAAGTCCACATTCTTATCTTTAATTTGTACACTGGTTTTTACCTCCTTAACGTTGGGCAATACAAATCTTATACATTTGGTATTTTGTTCATTTAATAGCAAATTGTTAACACTAAACCAATGAACTAGCTTTGAGACAGCATTGTTCACATCGTCATCAATCGGCTGTCGTCGTTTCACTTTGAATAAAAGTGAGGTATCATCTGCAAACAATACTATCTCATGTTTGTCTTTTACAAAGTAAGGCAAGTCGTTAATATAAATTAAAAATAAGAAAGGACCAAGAATTGAACCCTGTGGAACTCCCATTGTAACCACCGATCCCGGAGATCTTTTACCGTTAACATCAACCCTCTGAACCCTATCACTCAAATATGAGATAAGAAGATTCAGTGATGCATCTCTAATTCCATAGGGGTAGTAGAGCTTCCTGACCAGGGTTTCATGTAAAACACAATCAAAGGCCTTGGATAAATCACAAAAAACCCCTACGGCATCGTGTGAATCCTCCCAGGCATTAAATATTTGAAGTAAAAGCTCAACACCAGCGTCAGTAGTCGAGCGACCCCTAGTGAAACCATATTTTCTAGAATGTAAAAGTTTATTTCTATAAAAATGAACTTGAATTTGGTTTAGAATTATCTTTTCAAATATTTTACTAAATGTGGGTAACACAGAAATTGGTCTAAAGTTAGAGGGGTCACATGTGCTACCTGATTTGATAATGGGATTACTTTACTGTGCTTCATTAGGTCAGGAAAAACACCACAGTCAATGCATTCATTAAATATGCAAGCTAAAACTGGAGCTATTGTCTCAATAACGGATTTAGTGACGTCGACGGAATTACCCCACAGATCAGCAGTCTTCTTTTTATTAAGAGTATTAAAAGTTTTAATTATATCTCTAAAATCAATTATTTGAAAACTAAAATAGTTTTCACTAGGTTTGACATTTTCCTTTAGAACCGCTTCAGCTACAGTGGGGGAGGAGTCCAAAGCCTTTGTAGTTGAAACTGGAATATCAGTAAAAAACTTCTCAAATGCCGCAGCAACATCAGCATCGGAAGTTAAGGTTTGCTTTTCGTAGCTCAATTTGTACTCATTGTTACGACTTTTGACATTTCCAGTTTCACTATTTATAATATTCCATGTCATTTTTATTTTGTTATCACTTAGCTTAATCTTTGAACTCAGGAACTTTGCCTTTGCTAATCGACATACTATTTTAAATAACTTAGAATATTTTTTGACATACAATTTAAAATCTTCACTGGTGTTATGGTCGCGTTCATCATATAGCTCATAAAGTCGCTTTCTACTTTTGTGGATACCAATTGTAGCCCATTCACTAAAAGTAACAGTACCACTAACCGAGATCCTTTTTGGAATAAAAGTTTTATTAAATTCTGTACAATATTTATGAAAGAAATCATTATAAAATTCATTTGGGTTATCATTATACTTTAAAAAACATATATTATCATAAAGATTGTTTTTAAACCGTTCTAGACGACCTGCAGTTTTTGGTACAACAGTGATATTCTGTTTCTTCACTTGCTTACACTGATGTGGAAGGCTGACCATTTGGCCACAATGATCAGAGTCCAGTTTATTAATAATGAGTTTAGACAGTGATACTAGATCGGTATATATGTTATCAATACAAGTGGCCGAAGTGGCAGTTATTCTAGTTGGCTCCAAAAATAAATTATTTAAATTATACGATTGAAATAATTTTTTTATTTTGATAGAACCTGTAGACTTTTCTAACAAATTAATATTTAAATCACCGCAAATAACTATCTTTTTACCTACATTGCGGATTTTATATAATGCTTCATCCATTACTTTTTCAAAATAATCATACAATGCTGACGGAGGCCTGTATACACTTAATACAACAAGTCGCTCCAGCTCCACACAAGCTATTTTTATTGTTCGCTCAACCGAGAGGCTCACTATGTCTTTTCGTTCCTTTAATTTTAATTTCTTATTAACTATAATTAAGGAGCCACCATGAATTGAATTTACTCGACTGAACGAACTATCTACCATATGATTATTAAAATTGAACATGAACTGATGATCTTTAAGCCAGTGTTCAGTAATACATAAAATATCAACTTTATTATCGTTCATGAACAATTCAATCTCCAGATCTTTGCCCGTCATCCCTTGAATGTTCTGGTGAACTATATTAATCGAGTGAACATTTTTAATAATTGTAGGTTGGGACGGGCTTTTCTTAGAATTAATTTTACATTTATTTAAAATATTACCAAACATTTTGCAAGAGAATTCCTCTTTTGTCTTATGATTTAATTTAAATTATTGATTGGAATGTCAGTAGAAACACTACTGACATTTATGTCTATTAAACATTGCTCAATAGGAGCAACTTGTTTAGCCAAGTTTTTGGCTGAGATGTGTATAAAATATGATAGCGATGAAGCTATTTGTCGCTTGAAATAAATTGGCAAATAATAACTATCTTTTGTCAAATAAAAATTACTAACATAATTGTTAGTGTCAATTAAATGCAAATTTTCATTGTTGCAAAATGTATGTAATGTCAAATTAAGCTTATATCTAGTAGTATTTTCCTCCTGTGGCAAGCTATTACAATAGGGTAAAGTAAACAGTATAATTTTCCCTACATTTGAATTATTTAACTTATTTAAACTCTTAATCAAACTTGATTTGTTCAATTTACCCCTATTTCCAACAAAAATTAATACAGTACTATTAGGTTTATATTTATAATCAATTGCTTTTGTTAAAATATATCTAAATTTAAATCCTCTTGATTGATATTTTTTACTAAGTGTGGTGTATTTATAATTTTACACTGGCTAGGGGAACCTTTAGGTAAGTCAGTATTAATTAATTTTAATGGAGAGGAAGAATCACATGTCACCGATAAACGACCTGGTAATTGCTTACATTTACAAGTGTGGTTACAAGTAAATGAATTAAATCTATCTTTGTTTTCATTACACGTACATACCTACTACGATGGCATGAACATAAAAGGTTTCTCATTTTTTTTTGAGAGAGATTGCTGATTTTCTCGAACGGCATTTTCAGCGTCACCGGGCTGTTGGGGGGCGGCGAGGTACGTAAAGGGTACCTCAAGCCGTGTTGAAACGAATCACCTTCGGAGGTTTTCTAGAGGGAACGGCATCGCACACTTAAAAGTGCGCGTCCCCGTGCCCTACTAGATTCTCCGAAGGGTTCGGAGCGGATCGGGGGGCGGAACCACCCGAGGGCCGGGCGCCTGTAAAGGGGTTCGGACCTCGGCTTTTCATACAAAGGCGCTCGAGAAACGCACATTGTAATTTTTTTAAGAGCTAATTGCTGCACTGAAGCTAAATTAAATATTTATAAAATTTATAAAATACAGTGAAAAAATTAAACGCCTACCCGACCCAGCCAGGAGTCGAACTTGGGTCTTCCACAATCCGGGCGGCTGCACGTCAGTGCATAGCGGTCACGCTATGCTACCAGGAAGGCTGACGAAAGAACGCTGAATTTTGCTTTTTAATTTCTTGAGTGCTAATAGCGGCACAGTGCGCCATCTATCCAACGGTTATTGCAACCGATATGGATATGCTATTTTTTTTACTGTATTTTATAATTTTTATAAATGTTTAACGCACATAGACCACCTCTCACGGCAAGGAATCTCGCACAGCTGCACTAGGACTGTTCCGAACTGTTTCGGGATTCGTGCCCGTGAGAGGGTCTATGGCCAACGCCACAATACGCGGAAATGTGTACGATGCTCGAGTGCTTTATGTATTAACTTTTTGGGGCATAGTGGTCGATTTATTTACCACATATTTCATTTGGTTTTTAATCTTATCTCAATCACATAAAGTTCAAAATTTGGTGGGAATATACATCCCTCTGACCCTGAAAGAGTTTAAGCTTACCTTGTGGGGTCTCCTACTTTGTGCTATAAGATTTACACACTTGATTAAAAAAGGAGGACAAGGGCTCCGGGTGTCTAGTGTAAATTTTGTTTACTATCCGTATTCATTCGCTTACGTTTACGAAAACGAAAATTAGTATGGCATTGAAGCAGCGCCTCCTGGCGGCATACGAGAGGAGTTACAGTTTTGCCATACAAATTCTCGTGATCGAATGGCGAATGACACTCGCACTTGGCACCCTATATGTAGGACTCTCGCCACATGAGTAGATATATGTATATCTACTCATGTGCTCTCGCCCTGAAGGTTTCCGATGCTAAGTGCGAGTTTAATCGCACAATTCTCGATAATGTTAACGGGAACAAGAATTTGTATTTGTAGCCGCGGCTCTGGTGACGTAGATACTAAAGTTAAAATATTGCCATAAAAATTCTCGTTTTTGTTAAATGTGATCGTCGTCTCCTCCTTCCCGGTCTTCTCCAAGGCCTCAACCGCCGCTTGCAATTTCTCGCTGCTCAACATAGCGCAAACTATTATAGTCATATAGAGATCGGGATACATACATATCATCATCATCATCAGCTTATTTTATGTCTCCACTGCTGGGGCACGAGCCTTCCCTATGGATGGATAGGGAGAACGGGCCATAAACCACCACGCGGGCCCAGTGCTAATGCAGCCAGGACTAACGGCTAAACGTGCCTTCCGAAGTACGGAGAATCTGGAGATGATACATTTTTGGTCACCCATCCAATGCCCGGCCTTTGCGAACGTTGCTTACATATACACAATATACAGAGTGCCTGGTGTAAGTTTTGTTTACTATCCATATTCATTCGATTACGTTAACGAAAACGAAAATTAGTATGACATTGAAGCAGCGCCTCCTGGCGGCATACGAGAGGAGTTGACATTTTGCCATACAAATTCTCGTTTTCGTTAACGGGATCGAAGGGCGACTGAAACTCGCAATAGGCACCCAGAACCTAAGTTAAAAAAAAAACAAAAAGACCTAAGTCGTTTTATAATACCATGTAAAAACCATCCAATTATGGTGTTTGCTAATTCGTGTTATCGCAATGTAAACTCACTTTCAGCTTTGTTTAACAATTTTTTTCTTAATCTAATTAAGTCTTGTTGAGATAAATACGTACCTACCTTACCCACCTACTACATACTGCCTACCTACGTAAGTACTTGTACATGAGTGTAATGTGCATGAGTAATTCGTCTACTCGCCTACTGATAACATTTGCGACAATATTATTATATGGTGAGTAATAGTCGTACAAAAAGTACTTATTGCATACACAGATAACTATTGCAACACCACAGATAAAAAGCAAGTACAATAGCCTACGACTGCCCCACGGCTGGGCAAAGGTATCCTATCATCGAAATCAAGTCATCACTACAATTGATGGGTAATGGCTTAATCACCACACTTGCCAATACGGGTTGGTGATCACAAATCTAGGTAAAAAATCCAAGACACACTTTGGCCGACCTGTCAATTGAACCCGGGACTGGGCCTAGTGCTATTCCACTCGGTCACCGAGGCGAACAAAACAGTAACTGACAGAAATGCCAGCATGCTGATTGAAAAGTATGGATTGTATTAAAGGGGCTGTGGTCTTAAAATAGTACAAGCACGCTTTCTTACCAGGTATTTTAATTAAGCACAATATCAGGACACAGTTAAAAAAAAACTACGTCTTATTTGCTATGACAATGACAATTAAAAACAAAACTATTTTAAAATAGACAAATAAAGTATATCAAAAAACTACTACTACAAAGGTTGGTCTGTCGCCAACACTGGTATTGGTGTCGGTTCTTCTCAATACAAGGTATTCCCAATGTAAATTTACGAATCATTGGCAATTGGCAAATGAAAAAAGACAATTTGAAAAAAGAAAAAGATAGAGTGTTGAAAAAATTCCACGAGCGGCATTCGAACCCGCACCCCATGACATGCCGGGTCAGGTGCACTGCCAACTATGCGATCGTGGCTCAATCCAACTCGCCGAAATTAATCAACACTATCTACTTTTACTTTATAAGCCAACAATATTTGCGTAAAATTATATGTAAATATTCATAATTGGCTATTGGCATAGTGAATTCATAAGTTTTTATTTAGTGAGAATTTTCGATGGCCTCGGTATTTTCAGCGACACCGGATTTTTGAGGACGATAAGAAACTCAATGGGTTCCTCGCCTCGAGCCGTATGATTGACGGCACCGAGCCTGCCGGAGGCCAAGCAGCTTGTTAAAGAGTTGAGTGCTCGCCTTGTTGGAGCCTCCGCTGACAAGAAGGCAGGCAGCTACTCTGTCATCGTATTAGCTTGGCTATCCAAAGAGGTAATGTTGCCAGCATTCTTGGGACCGTTCCCATGAGCCCACAGCTGGAGGACATTTTATATTTATAGGTTTAATTTGGTCTTTAATTGAGTTATGTTTCTTTTGCTTTATTTTTTCTTTAATGTAGTAAATAATATATCTTACTTTTATTATCATTTTTACTTAAATCATAATATTATTAATATTTTAATTTTTGCATTTACAATGCTTTATGTAAGAGTATATAAAATAATGAGACCATAGGAAAAATGGTAGAATCAGGCCAATGAGACACTAAATTGTGGACATTTTGAAATAGCGTAATCGACGCCCTGATTTAATAGACCACGATAAGACAAAGATACCGAACATATGCAATAACAAGCACTGATAACAACAAAAAATGTAGTTTATAAAAAAATATAATAAATGGTGTAAGTAGGTACAAACAAAGACAAAGGAAAAAGATTACAATTTCTAATTAATCTGAGATAGATAATACTTAGGTAGTCACGTCTTTTAAAAATGACTATGAATCAACATTTAATTTTATCTATGATAAGTAATGTGATTGCTAAACAGAACAACAACTTATAGGTAATAATTTTTGAAACACTTCATACTTAGAACTACCTAGTTATCTTTAATTTCCGATGATGATCATAAGACCGGATGGTTTTCAGATAAGATAACTGCACCTATAAGATACAAAAATACGTAGTTATTACTTTGATATAGCTTGATATTGTGATTAGCTCCTCTACATCGCGTTTTTTGACACAATTTGTGATAAAACTGGGCCATTACATACGAAAAACCCTTACTTATCAATACATTTGATATTTTATAGTAAAGCTACTTTTATTATATTATTATTTATTATGAATAATGCCAGACTAACAGTGACTAACATATAATGTAACAGCACTGGGGCCGCCGTAGTAGCACGGAATCTCGCTACAGCTGCGCTCTGCCTGGTCCGAGATGGTCCGAGATTCAGTGTCCGTAAGGACCCGTGTTGCCAGATCCGATTTTCTAAATATCGGGACCTCAACGTAAAAAAAGCGGGACTTGGACGAAAAAATAGGGACAGAAAAAAAATCGTAAATATCTGCTTATACTTTACTAACGGACCGCGGCTTAGCACGGGTAAACATTTTTTTTTCTTTTTTTAAATATAGCCTATATTACTCAGCGCTAATGTAGCATTCTAATGGTGAAAGAATTTTTTAAATCGGTTTAGTAGTTTTTGAGTTTATTCGTTACAAACATACAAAAATACAAAGCTATCTACCTACCGTGCTGAATTGGCTTCTATCAATACTATAATGAAAAAGCGGGTTTTTGGGCGTCCCGCTCAGGGGTCTGGCGGGACGCGTCCTGAGAGGCCCTAAAAACGGGACGTCCTGCAAAAAGCGGGACATCTGGCAACACTCTCCCACATCCCACAAACACGATACGACGTCGCGTCGTACCACGATGGGGCGCCTGTCTAGTATTTGATAGGCAATAAGGTTTATTCTAGCCTGGCGCAACGCTTATTTTTGCGGTGCGACGTCGCTCGTATCGTGTTTATGTGTTTCGGCTCTAAGGGCTCCCACACATAAACACGATACGACGTCGCGTCGTACCACCAAATGAGTAGATATATGTAGCGAATACATTATATCTACTCATGTGGTACCACGATGGGGCGCCTGTCTAGTATTTGATAGGCAATAAGGTTTATTCTAGCCTGGCGCAACGCTTATTTTTGCGGTGCGACGTCGCTCGTATCGTGTTTATGTGTTTCGGCTCTAAGGGCTCCCACACATAAACACGATACGACGTCGCGTCGTACCACCAAATGAGTAGATATATGTAGCGAATACATTATATCTACTCATGTGGTACCACGATGGGGCGCCTGTCTAGTATTTGATAGGCAATAAGGTTTATTCTAGCCTGGCGCAACGCTTATTTTTGCGGTGCGACGTCGCTCGTATCGTGTTTATGTGTTTCGGCTCTAAGGGCTCCCACACATAAACACGATACGACGTCGCGTCGTACCACCAAATGAGTAGATATATGTAGCGAATACATTATATCTACTCATGTGGTACCACGATGGGGCGCCTGTCTAGTATTTGATAGGCAATAAGGTTTATTCTAGCCTGGCGCAACGCTTATTTTTGCGGTGCGACGTCGCTCGTATCGTGTTTATGTGTTTCGGCTCTAAGGGCTCCCACACATAAACACGATACGACGTCGCGTCGTACCACCAAATGAGTAGATATATGTAGCGAATACATTATATCTACTCATGTGGTACCACGATGGGGCGCCTGTCTAGTATTTGATAGGCAATAAGGTTTATTCTAGCCTGGCGCAACGCTTATTTTTGCGGTGCGACGTCGCTCGTATCGTGTTTATGTGTTTCGGCTCTAAGGGCTCCCACACATAAACACGATACGACGTCGCGTCGTACCACCAAATGAGTAGATATATGTAGCGAATACATTATATCTACTCATGTGGTACCACGATGGGGCGCCTGTCTAGTATTTGATAGGCAATAAGGTTTATTCTAGCCTGGCGCAACGCTTATTTTTGCGGTGCGACGTCGCTCGTATCGTGTTTATGTGTTTCGGCTCTAAGGGCTCCCACACATAAACACGATACGACGTCGCGTCGTACCACCAAATGAGTAGATATATGTAGCGAATACATTATATCTACTCATGTGGTACCACGATGGGGCGCCTGTCTAGTATTTGATAGGCAATAAGGTTTATTCTAGCCTGGCGCAACGCTTATTTTTGCGGTGCGACGTCGCTCGTATCGTGTTTATGTGTTTCGGCTCTAAGGGCTCCCACACATAAACACGATACGACGTCGCGTCGTACCACCAAATGAGTAGATATATGTAGCGAATACATTATATCTACTCATGTGGTACCACGATGGGGCGCCTGTCTAGTATTTGATAGGCAATAAGGTTTATTCTAGCCTGGCGCAACGCTTATTTTTGCGGTGCGACGACGACGTCGTATCGTGTTTATGTGTTTCGGCCCTAAGAGGTTGTCTGTGTTGCGTTGCTCGCGACCTTCGTGTATTTCCTTATTTTGTGCTATAACATTGCGAAAAGCCCTTACTTATTAACATACATTTTATATTTTATAGTAACTACGAGTACTTTTATTATATTATTCTTTATTAGTTTTAAGTAATTAACTACCGTAGGCTACGGATAATAACAGCGTTGAGGCCGTAGCCACAAACTAAGGAGACTGCAGAAGTCTCCGTGTCTGTGAGGAGATCTCTATGTTGTTCATGCGCGTAACTACAGTTGAGCAAGTGAAGTAACTACCTATGGATGGCCTATAAAACAAGCATCCTTAGTATTAGATCCTTCCTACAACACTGACATGAATGAAGCCTTTTAAACGAGGTGTGAAGATAGAACTGTTTTTTTATTTATCGCGATTTTCCATAAGTATGGTAGAACAAAATTTGTTCAGTTTCATGGACTGAGTCACCACCTAAGAGATTTTGCGTAATTTAAATTACACGTTGTATTTTACGGGTAAGCACAGTGCATTGATCTTGTAAAGTGAAGGTAAGGCCAATGATGGAAGCGCACTTCACCCGGGAACCTCAACTAGTGAGGCTTTGGCTATCTTATCTCTAGATGCCGGAACACAACAATGCTACAAACATTGATGTTATGGCGACATATTTAGATGGTGGTAGCTAGCCAGGCGGATTAACAAGCCCTACCACCAACCAAACGAGTACACAAACTGTACCCCCGCTGGGAATCGAACCTGGGACCTCTGGGTTAAACTTGTGGGTCGGCAAGGTGAGGATGCCTAGTGAGGCACTATCCTGCTCTATAGGTAGATGTGGACTATCTGGACTGCGCTTCTGCTTAACATCGTAGAGCGGAGTAATTTGACAACTTTCCTATAAAAAAACCGACTACAAAAAATTAGACTGAAAAAATTTCACTAAAAAATAAACCGACTTCAAAAAACAGGAAACTTAAAAAAGTACAGCTATGAAAAACAAGGAATAGTATTGAAATCATATTATTAATTGGCTAGATACGCATGTCAGTTTTAAAAAATGTCTATTGAAGTCGGGTGGTTGGTGGTCGGCTGGGGGACAATTTTGTTTAATTTAAACTTTTATAGTTGTTCCATTATCTCCACTTTTTTATTGTAAAAGCCCCACCCGATTTCAGTAGACATTTTTTAAAACTGACATGCGTATCTAGGTAATTAATAATTATGATTTCAATATTATTTCTTGCTTTTTAGAGCTGTTTTTACTTTTTAAGTTTCCTGTTTTTTGAAGTCGGTTTTTTTTTGTTAAAAAATATTTTAATTACTAGTTATGTTTATTTTTTCATTAGTGGCGCTAGTGTGCGGCGTAAACGCTCTTAAAGTTACCTTGGCTAGCAGTGCTGGCACCGACTCCAAAAATAACAATAATTGTACCTACGAGTATATATTTTCCTAATAAAATGATTGTCAACTTAAGCGCAGTCTAAACATATTTTTTTATTTGTTTGGTATGCCAGTAAATATTTGGTATTTACTTGTTTGTCATTACTCATAAATAATATGTGTTAAGTCGCATATTTTTTTTACTTTTAAGTGAAATTTTACTTTTCAGTGAAATTTTTTCAGTCAAAATTTTTGTAGTCGGTTTTTTTTGTTATAATTTTTGTTTTCTTGCTTTTCAGTGATTCGTTTCGATTTATTAATCAAAAGCGAATATGGGTAGACCTTCTAAACGCGCTGCTCGTATGAGACAGCGCTGCTGTTTAAATGAGACAAGCGAAGAAAACGAGAAACGCCTATCTCAAAGTAGCAAATTAAAAACTGAGTTCCGGTGCCTGCCTTTTTTTGCTTCGTCATAGACGCTTAACTATCTTAATCGAGATATCTTATCGCCACCCGTGAAATACTTATCATTTAGGAGTTCCGGTGGCAAAGTGTGGTCTTTTTCCTCAGTTACACTTCATCAAATGATACTTTTTGAATGCAAATGCTTGATTTATTGCTGAAAATACCAAAATCCCCATAGTTATGCCTACAATATTATTTGAAGAGTTCAGTTCAGTTCCCTTAATTCCTTAAAGATTCCATCATCAGAACTGGATTTTGATAAAATGGGACCAATCTGGAAGTATATCCTTTCAAATGAAAAAAGAATTTTCCAAATCGGTGTATAAATGACGGAGTTCTGAGGTAACAAACATTTAAAAAAAAACATACAACCGAATTGAGAACCTCCTCCATTTTTTGAAGTCTTGTAACATGTTTAGTTTAGTTTGTTTAGTTTTGTAACATGCTATAATAGCATAAGTTATATAACATGTAACTTAATGTGGACTCACCTTAAATAAACTTTTTTGTGTCTTATTTTTCATTTTTTTTTCAAACGGATTTTTTTTAAAGTTATGTTTAATTATTCGAACAGCTCGATATCTACACTTTAAAACATAATATTTTTAGGACCCAGGTTAGAAAAATAATTTCTTGATAATTTTTTGGCTATAATTTAAATAAGTGTTTATTTTTATTTTTTTTTTCTCATTGCAATGTATTAAATTATTATTATTTTGATACAATTTTGAATGTTATTAGATTAAGCATATAAATTTATTCAATTCAATTTACTGCATAACATCATAACATGTGATACATTTCTATTTAATTTTAAATTTATTGTATGTTTTGTTTCGAATGTTTTCGCATCTGCATGATTAGCTGTGTGTACACGTTTCTGGATGTCGGTCTTGCACTGTTCTGTTCTGTCTTGTTCTATTGTAAATGATATTTTATTCTAATGTTGACTATCATCTGTTGTGTACTCCATAAATAAATAAATAAATTTGTTACAGATTATAGGAGAGAGAGTATGCGGTGCGGCCGACAAGGCAGCACTCCTAAGAGCTACAGACCGGACAACCCTTAAAAGTAATAGTACAGCAAGTGAGCAAATAAATTTTAAATAAATAACTCAACTTAGTATGATATGGTTTTATAGTTTTCTGTGTCTGTTAGTAACTCCTACGCCTACGTCACCAAGGGCTTGCACTGAACAGCGCTACGTGTAATCTGTAGCTCATACACACAAAAAAGTTGCTCATGCAGAACCTGTTTATTTGTTTATTTATTTGTTTAAGTGTTGGGAAGCCTTTGCCCAGGAGTGGGACAGTAATGGCTGATATAATAATAAGAACAACAATTTTTAATGTGTAACATCTTTCCGCTCGCCTTCTATATGATGATGATGATGATGATGATCATTCCGACCGTTTTCGGCCATGGCGACCACTTCGACTCCTAGTCGGTTTGGTTTTTTTTGTTTTTTTTTTTGGTCTTCTTCTATATAACGTGTAACAGAAAGGTGTGGTCAAAATGAAAAGATCCAAAGTGTATCCGATCTAGATCTTGTATGTGTTGTTACTGAGACATAATTATTAACTTTAGTTTGTCATGTAATAATTGTAAATTAAATACTTATATTAGTGAAGTCATGCGCGTCAGGCGCATCAACAAGAAGCAGGAAATCAAAAACTGATTTCCGGTGCCTGCCTTCTTTTGCTTCGTCATAGTCGCTTAACTATCTTAATCGAGATATCTTATCTCGGTTCCGGTGGCAATCTGTGGTCTTTTTCATCAGTTACACTTCATCAATGAATGATACCTACTTTCTGAATGCAAATGCACAAAATCGCTATACGTATGCCTACAATATTTTAGGAGTTCCCTCAATTCCTTAAGGATTCCATCATCAGAACTGGACCAAATTAAGATGGGATCACACGGGAAGCACCAGCTTTTAAATAAAGAAAGAATCTTCAATATCGGTTCACCAAGTCGAAAGTTTTGAAGTAACAAACATAAAAATCAAAAAAAAAAACAGTCAAATTGAGAACCTCCTCCATTTTTTTGAAGTTGGTTAAAAACAAAAAGGGCCACCCCGACTACAACATAAATTGTTTTAAAACCCCATTACTGAATGTAAGTCAAAATCAATTTCTTTTTCAGGCTAAACGTTCTCAATTAATACTATTTTAACTATAACGATAGAAACATACTTCTATCGTTATAGTTAAAATATATAATAAATATATATATACTATATAGGTACTATAACTTTGCTTTTTCTTTAGACACAGAATTCTTCGCTGCGTAAGTCCAATCCAACTCACTAATTATTTCTCTTTATAGTGTGATAGCAGTCAGGTTATCAAGGTGATTTCTATCAGTTATAGTACACAGGAAGCAGCTTGCACGTACGCCACTATAGATAGTCTATTATTAAAGAGTATTTTCAATTTCCGAACACTAAACACCAAAAAAAACCGACTCCAAAAAGTTTGACTGATAAAATTGCACTAAAAAGTAAAAAATAAGCGTTAGACTTATATAGACAATAACTTTATTAAGAAAAAATATAGGTACAATTATTGTTATTTTTGGGGCCGGTGCCAGCCAACGAAGTTTTTGAAGCCGGTGCCAGTCCGCGTTTGTAGTCAAAATTTCATGCCTAAGATTGAATGTACTGTTATGATTATAATATAGTATGTCGTTAAATGTTTAGGTTAAAATTACCTTGGCTGGCACCGACTCCAAAAGTAACAATAATTGTACCTATATTTTTTCTTAATAAAGTTATTGTCTGTATAAGTCTAACGCTTATTTTTTACTTTTTAGTGCAATTTTATCAGTCAAACTTTTTGGAGTCGGTTTTTTTTTTGTTAAAATTTTTGTTTATATCTCGCTTTTTAGTGATTCGTTTCGATCTATTTATTAAAAGCGAATATGGATAGACCTACTAAACACGCTGCTCGTATGAGACAGCTGTTTAAATGAGACAAGCGAAGAAAACGAGAAACGCCTATCTCAAAGTAGGAAATCAAAAACTGAGTTCCGGTGCCTGTCTTCTTTTGCTTCGTCATAGTCGCTTAACTATCTTATTCGAGATATTTTATCGCCACCCGTGAAATACTTATCATTGAGGAGTTCCTATGGCAATCTGTGGTCTTTTTTATCAGTTACACTTCATCAAATGATACTTTCTGAATGCAAATGCTTGACTCATTTCTGAAAATACCAAAATCGCGATAGGTATGCCTACAATATTCGAGGAGTTCCCTCAATTCCTCGAGGATCCCATTATCAGAACTGAATCAAATTAAAATGGGACCACACGGAAAGTACCAGCTTTCAAATAAAGAAAGAATCATCAAAATCGGTTCACTCAGTCGAAAGTTCTGAGGTAACAAATATAAAAAAAAAATTAAAAAAAATACAGTCGAATTGATAACCTCTTCCTTTTTTTGAAGTCGGTTAAAAATAAGGAGACTGCATAAGGTAATATTCATACAAACGCACACAGACAACCACACCACAGAATCTCACAACAGCTACGCTCGGACCACTCGGACTGTTCCGAGCTACATAGTCTATGGCAATATATTCTGTGGCGGTATGCTTATCTTCTGGGTCTCCTGGTCTTCTGGTATTTTGTGACTAAACTTCGATAAACTTTTATTTAAGTGAAACTAGCTGGTTATTTTATGACGCACGTTGCTCCTCGATGACTAAAGTGGCAAAGAGCATGGCCCGTTTTATCTATATTCCAAGTGCGAGTTCCATTCGCAATTTGATTACGTAAACGTTAACGAGAATTTGTATGACACAATGTTAACTCTTCTCGTATGCCGCCGGGAGGCGCTGCTTCAATGCCATGCTAATTTTCGTTATCACGGAATAGTATTCCGTGTTCGTTATCGTAAACGTAATCAAATGAATACGGATAGTAAAAGAAACTCACACTAGGCACCTGAAGAAGGTTTAATAATAATAATAATAAGGGACGGTACGGTCGACATCTGTCGGGCATGCCGCCGTCCTGGAGAATCACTCCGACATATTATTTCTGGTTGTTCTCATCTTGCTAACGGAGAGTATTTGCACAGACACAACCAAGTAGCCAGAATAATTCACCAGCAGCTTGCTCTTGCATATGGCCTTGTTGAATCGGAGGTGCCGTACTATAAGTACGCACCTGCGCCAGTACTCGAAAATGATCATGCAACGCTCTACTGGGATCGCTCAATCATTACGGACAGGACTATTGTCGCCAATAAGCCTGATATCGTGGTGGTCGACCGATCCCAGCGCCGGGCACTGGTTGATATCACCATACCTCATGATGAGAACCTCGTGAAAGCCGAGAAGGACAAGCTCAGTAAGTACCTTGACTTGGCTCACGAGGTTACCGCCATGTGGGATGTGGATTCAACCATTATTGTACCGATAGTCGTTTCGGCAAACGGTCTTTTAGCTAAGAGCCTCGATCAACACCTTGAGAGGCTCTCGCTGAAAGGTTGGGTCAAGGGTCAGATGCAAAAGGCAGTACTCCTTGACACGGCACGTATTGTCAGGAGGTTCCTCACTCTGCAGCCCTGACCACCGGTAGTTTGTGCCCTGCCTCGCTGCTGGCGGTACTCTAGGATTAGGTTTTTATAATGTTTTATTGTTTTTATATTAAAATATTGTAAAAATCTAGTTTTAAGAAAGAAAATAAAAATAGAGTATAATAATAATAAGGCTGTACTCTTGGACACGGCGCGGATAGTCCGAAGGTTCTCTCTCTGCAGCCCTAACCACCAGCGGCAGCTTGAACGCTGCCCCGTTGCCGGCGGCACCCTAGGCTAGGTTTTTTATAATATTTTTATGTTTTGTATGTGCTTTTGTATTTTACTTTTATATTAATATTATAACAAACCTAGGCTAAGAAAAAAGATAAATAAATAGATAATAATAATAAATAAACGTTTCTTTTCTCTTCACAATAAGGAGTAAGTAAGTTTGGAATGAGCAACGCGCATTTGGCATGTTAATAGCAATCAATTGTAGGACAGTTTGATTATTTTATTGCCAGCTCGTCTATGACACTACTCCACCTAATTTTAAGTGGAAATGGAGTCCAGACGCGATGACAACTGGTGCAGCGTGGAAATAACGCAGCATCAGTCATCCTCACCCTGCCGGCCTACAAGGTGTCTCTTCATGCCTCGTTTGAAAAACCCTAAAACATAGGAAGAAGGGAAAAATGTGTGCTGGTAGATTGTTCTATGTTTTCGAGGTGCTTGCGACAAAGAAATGAGTCACCAAATTTCTTTGTGCGCGATAGAATATTCGAGACAATATTCGCAGTAATTCAGAAGAGTTGCACATGTACTCCCTGGAGTAAAGGTAAATAAATAATGAATGCATTTTAATGATGGAAGCCTTTGCCCCGCAGTGGGACATTTATTTTATTTATTTAATTTAATTACTTTACGTCCCAAGTTGTGTTACTGATGCAGTTATTATAAATCAATAGAGCATCTAATTTGCTTTTCTGGGTATACCTAATGGAGAATAATAACCATGAAAAATCCATATCTTTCCACGCAATATGTGATAAGAAGTAGCCTATACATAGCTACACTGTGTGCATTAACTGTTTGTGATAAACTGTTGTTATCAAAATATCAATGCCATTATTATAGGTCATCTAGTCATCACCATGGGAAAAGTTAGGGCTTATCTATCTAAAGTTTTGTAAGGAATTATATACTTTAACTAAGTTACTTAGGTATATTTATTTTATTGTAACAGCACAAAAATAGACAATGTAGGTAGGTAGTCTTTTTTAAAACAGTTTCAATTTGGCGCTTTAAGACGACGCATTGGTAATTTACGTGGCGGGGATCTTGATTTTTCTCAACAATTACAAAACATATGAAAGTGATATTTGATGACATGATTTTTAATTTAATTGACTTCATTTTGTTAGTTGCAGAAACACGTTTTTTCAACTTTTATAACAGAGAAAAAAATATCAAAGTAACCTCTTTTAAAACATAGATTCATAGAAACATAGATTTTACAGGCTAACCAGACCGATTAAAGCATCTAAATTTTCTTAGTAGATTAGTCTTAACACACACTTTAAAATTGTAGTTCATTTTTTTTAAATAATTTGTAGTTTTAATTTGAAGGGAAAAAACCAGTTTTTCTTATGGTACGTCGCGCAAACGCTCGTATCAAAACGTATGAGATTTATTGTTTAGCGGTGCGTCGCCTTAAAGTGATTTTTTCAGACATCCAGTCGGATGAAAAACTAATACCTACACTCTTAAATAACAGGGGGATCAGACCGGAATAACTCGAAAAGAAACATAACTTATCTTACTACATTAAAAAAATAAAGCAAAAGAAACGAAGATAAGTTTTATTTTTAAATATTTTACGGGTAAGCACAGTGCCTTGCCTGATACAAGTGATGAAATTATGGAAGCGCACTTCACCCGGGATCCTCAACTAGTGAGGCACTGGCTATCTTATATCTCTAGCTGTCGGAACACAACAATGCTATAAAAAGACAAAATAATACCTATAAAAAATGTCCTCAAGCTGCGGGCTCATGGGAACGGTTCCAAGAATGCTGGCAACATTGCCTCTTTGGATAGCCAAGCTAATACGTTGGCATAGATAGCTGCCAGCCTTCTTGTCGGAGGCTTTAACAAGGCGAGCACTCAACTCTTTAACAAGCTGCTGGGCCTCCGACCCCCATGGACCCAATGTCTCCACCGCAAACGGAACAAATATATAATTTCGACCCAGAAAAAGTAAGTAAGTATATCTAACATCCGGGTCAGGTGCACTGCCAATATGCACTATCGTGACGTGACTCAATCCAACTCGCCGAAATTAATCAACACTATCTACTTTTACTTTATAAGCCAAAGGAGCCCTATTGAATGTCGACAACTACGTCATCAACATCCGATCTTAATGTTTTTACATATATTGAAAAATCAGATAAGAATTAGGCAAGCTATATATTTTATGATTATTTACATAAAATTTTACGCAAACATTGTTGCGGAAAAATTACAATAGAACAATAGAAAAAAGACAGTGATGTTGAAAAAATTTTGCGGCCCAATTGCCACGGGGTGGAATTCCCGCTACGCTCGTGGATTTTTTGGATTTTTTTCAAACACTTTGTCTTTGTTCAAAAAAATATAATATCCAACATGTGAAAAAAAAAATTGTACTTACCTACTCCTTTTTAAGCACATTGCGCGCACAGAGGAGTGTGAGATTTGGCATATTTGTGATAGTAGTCCATGGCATAGCTAAAGTTTTTTATGAAGAAGGAATACAGAAAGATTAAATTATATTTTGTGTATTACAGTGGAATTTCGACCACTCTAAGCGGCCACTAGTCGCCTCGGTGACCGAGTAGCAAATGTTAATTTCCCAGGTTGGACAAAAGTTTGTTTCGAATTTTTCGATGCATCTTAGCCAAACGTCCACTGCCGGACAAAGGCCTCTCCCAAGGATCTCCACAACGACCAGTTTTGTGCTGCTCGCATCCAGTGGCTTCCCGCGACCTTCACCAGATCTTCAGTCCACCTTTTTGGAGATGGAGGCCTGCCCACACTGCGCTTTCCGGTACGCTAATAATAAAAAGCTGAACTTTCGATGCATAGCCCAGGTTTTTCATCACAAACCCGCATTTGGCAGGCGTGGTAATAATAATAATAATAATAATAATAATAACTGTTCGGACCTTTATTCTTTGTTTATTTGTAAGGGGGTATGTGTTTATGTTCACTAAATACAAGAGTAGTAGGTATACCTACTGTCCTACTATTGCTGGGGAAAACCTCCATCAATGAAATTAAGTCATCGCTACAAATTTGATAAGATTAAAATCACCACGCTTGCCAAATTTTAATGCGGGTTGGTGATAACAGGCCTGAGTGTCTAGTGCGAGTTTCATTCGCTATTCGATAACGTTAACGTTAACGAAAACGAAAATTAGTATGAAGTTGAAGCAGTGCCCTCTGACGACACAAGAAAAGAGTTAAAATTTTACGTAAACGTAATCAAGTAAATAAGGAATAGGTACCTAGTAAACAAAATTTACACAAGGCACTCCGAGCTATGCATCTAAAAATACGTTACACACTTTGCCCTACGACCTGGGAATTGAACCCTGACCTCCGGATAACGAGCCGAGCGCTATGCCATATTTCTCGGAAACATATACTTATAATCCTATAATGTTTTTACTAATACTAATGGTATATTTAGAGATATTGTATTAAAATAGGCGTTTGTGTATTAATTTTTAATAATTCTAATTATAAACAAGTAAATCAACTTTTACTTATTTTAATTTAATCACGTGCGTAACAATGAGGGTATATAAGCTGCCAACTAATTATGAGACGACCAACACCTCAGTCTCCCTGTGACCACGGACCCTGCAAAGGGTTCGAAACGTCAGGATAAACATTATTTAAAACTAATGTATAAAATAAACACGAGTAGATCAGTAAAAGTTGTTTCATTTCAATGTGAAGCGTTCGCGTAAACTTTAGAAAACTATAAACAAGTATATATTCAGTATACACATCAACAACTTGTTCCGCATTAATAAGTGAGTGAGTAAACACTTAAAAAGTCCAGCAGTTAGCAACATAGAATTTTTAATTAATTTCTATTAAGTAGGTACCTATTACCCATGATGAATACATACAAGCTTATCTCTAGAGCTATGAATTCGAGTACTTATTAGGTACTTAGGTATAGGTATTCACTATTCGAGCCCATTAACACAAACGAGTACCTACACAAAAACATAGTTAACCTTTTTACCGCCAACAACTTCTATAGAAGTTCGAGATTTTCGTGCCGTCCACGCCAGCACTTCTATAGAAGTTCTTCTTTGTACCTACTTTATCAAAATACATTTTATACGTTGGCGTACAGCAGCGGGACATCGCGTGCAGGATAGTTGGCCCGATCCGATCCGAACCCTTCGGAGACTCTGGAAGGGCACGGAGACGCGCACTTTTAAGTGTGCGATGCCGTACCCCTCTAGAAATCCTCTGAAGGTGTTTCGTTTCAACACGGCTTGAGGTACCCTTTACGTACCTCGCCGCCCCTAAAACAAGCCCGGTGAAGCTGGAAATGCCCCTCGGCAACCAGCAGTCTCTCTCCAAAAAAAAAAAAGGATAGTTGGGCGGTGAAAAGGTTAAACATGATCTATTCCAATCCAATACCACGAGACTTATACCAATGGTAGGTTTTAGTTTAGTGTCATATTTATTTTGTATTCCAAACGAATACCACTTTTTCAAACTAATAAATATACTTATTAAATTTACTATTCCAAACGAATACCAAAACATGAAATGAAGTAAAGTCAAGAGGAAATAAGTACCTATACATTGGCATTATATTCGTTAATCTAAATTATCCTCCATACTAGTTTAAGCCCGATCCGATCCGAACCCTACGGAAAATCTAATAGGGCACGGGGACACTCACTCACTCACTCTCTAGAAAACCTCCGAAGATGATTCGTTTCACACGGCTTGAGGAACCCAACCCCAGTGAAGCTGAAAATGCCGTTTGAAGCAATCAGGAAACTGTCTCCAAAAAAAAAATTACTAATCTAAGCCTGGCCTGAGGAGGTACGTTTACAAAATAACATTTTAATATAAGTACAGACGCCTGCACATCAACCTATCCAAAAATGACAAATTTCTTCAATATATTTTCAACCATATTACTTGGTGATAAAGTTTAAAGTCTACAGAGGAAATTTGACAGTTTATGGTAAGTTGATGTGCAGGCGTGTGTACATAGGTATTGGCATAAAGTTCACATTGTATTAAAAAATACATTAATTGACTCTAGGGCAGCGCTGTGGGAGTGTAAAGTAAAATTATTTACTTTTTTTTCTAGTAGGTAAGTATGTTCTCTGTTTCATCTAAGGTTTCATCATGAGTATTAAGAGTATCTTGAGTAGTACGGCTTTTGTTTCGTTTGCGTTGACTTGATCGAATGCCAAATACAAGTGGCACTTTGTACTCTCTTTCATACGCAATTACAGCAAATCAATCAGCTAATTACTAAGCTTGCCTTATTTAAACAAAAGAAAACAAATAATGCCTCCATCCATGTAAGTACAACAATTTTATTCTTTGTTTTTCGATTGAACACAATAGCTATAGGAGTAAAGGTAACGTCGAATCGACACGAACGTGCGGGACATAGGTGCGACACTATTGAATAATAAATGTCACTATTACAGCCATTCGATTTGTGTCCGTTATGGTGGCGCACGCATGGGGTAATTCGCTTTTGTTGTTACGCCCTTCAACAGAGCGCAAATAGAGCCTAATTAGTGCAAACATAAAATAAATAGTTACTCTTTAGTGTAAGATAAAGACCCTTTTTACTGAGTACGCTGGCATAACGATTAACCTAGCGTTACACATTACCGTGCTCAAAAATACACTTTTGATCATAAATATAAAAATAATTTCATAACCCTATAGTGCCCGCGCTATGCAAAATTTTATAGTGATTACTGTTAAAGGAACGGAGATATTGAAAAGTGAATGTCATGTCATTACGAAAGCACTTCTGAACATGTCTGTACTTCTAGTACAAATAGAACTTCAATTGTCAATGTTTCTACTATATCAAAAGTTTATGTGAATTCGAAGTGAAACAACTTTGAATGTAAAGTTCTTTTCATGTGTAGGTACGCCACGCCACCATAACGGACACTTCGATTCCGATGAAAATTGAAATGGTCGCAATTATTCAGTCCAGCCACAAAATAAAAAGACTTCAGAGTGCCCAAGTGCCCTTTTTTTTGCTTAGCCAAAGTAACATTAAGAAAACGCTAGCGAAGTTTGAAAAGAAAAAAAATGTATGGGATTGACATAAGCCGCGCTAAATCACGTGGTCAATCTTATGTCAATCCCATACATTTTATTATGTCACTATGCGAGTTTCATTCGCCATACGATCACGTTAACGAAAACGAGAATTGATATGGTAAATGTTAACTCTTCTCGTACAGTCAACAGCAAAGGTAACTGATGATTGGTCAAATTTCAAAATATGAAATCAGTATGAAAATCAAAACTTTTTAAACGCATATCGAAAAACCTTCGAGTGTCTACTAGTTCCTGCAGACTTTGACTGCAGTTATAGAAAATACCGACTTACACTATCGAAACTTAATTTTGAAATCTAGTAAACATCATCTGTTGACTGTACGTCTTCATGCCATACAAAAATTCGTTTTCGTAAACGTAATCGAATGAATTCGGATAGTAAACAAAACTCACACTAGGCACCCTGAAGTTAAATCCTACTTATTATAAACGCGAAAGTTTGTAAGTATGGATGGATGTTTGTTACTCTTTCACGTAAAAACTACTGAATGGATTTGGATGAAATTCGGCATACAGATAGTTTATAACCTGGATTAACACATAGGTTACTTTTATCTCGATATTCCCATGGGAACGGGAACCACGCGGCTGAAACCGCGAGCGGCCGCTAGTAACATATACAGGGTGTCTCATTTAAATCGGTCAGTATGGGAAAGTCTGAAACTATAAGACATACGAAGATCTGTTCTTAGGAACCACGTCATCGATTTTAATAAGAAGAAAACTGCATTCATACATTTAAAAACCTCCTCCAACTGTGGGCCCATGGGAACGGTCCCAAGAATGTTGCACAACATTGCCCCTTTGGATTGCCAAACTAATACGCTGGCAGAGGTAGCCAGTCTTCTTGTCACCGGAGGCCTCGATAAGGCGAGCACTTAATTCTTTAACAAGCTCGTTTTCGTTTATATGATCGTTTGTCACATAAAACTCGCACTAGGCTAGGCACCTAGGCACCCAGGTTGAGTACAACCTTGACTAAGGCCATGGCCTCACCGCCTATGTCCTGGTTTATCTGAAGTTCACGAAAATTAAATGTCATCGACCGCTGAGCGCCCGCCGACCGGAAGCGCGTTAAACTAGTACGAAACAAGGAAAAACAATAACGAAATGATTGTACTGTTTGTAGTTTCTACCTTGATGGCACAATTAGATCTGAGGAAAACGAACTAAATTCAGAAAAAAACTGTATAATAATAATAATAATAATAAACTTTCCTACACTCACAACAATTATCTAGCCCAAGAGAAGCTTCGTTATGAAACTCGTTAGATGGTTACTAAAATAAATGTATACTTAGCTATAAATGCTGTAAATCACATACAGTCACACTCTATACCTACTAGATAATGTTATGTGGGAGTTCTATGTGGGAAGGTTCAGCTATGGGGGTGGCAGATAGGAATATTCCCTGAGACCGAGAACGGTAGTTAAACCAGTTGCAGTAGACCAAGAGCAGCGTGAAATTCTGCCCTTGTGTTTTTATGAGATAAAAACACAAGGGCAGAATTTCACGCTCATCATCAGCTCATTTTATGTTCTTACTGCTGCTGGGGCACGAGCCTTACCTTGATGGATTGGTGAATGCACCATAAACCTCCACGCGGGCCCAGTGCAGATTGGTAAACGTCTGAGCGCTATACGCGCCTTCCGAAGACCGGAGGAGCTCGAAATGATAAATTTTTGGTTACCCATCCGATGAATGGCCTTTGCGAAAGTTGCTTCACCTCAGCACTCGCAGACCGGGTTCGTTACCACTGCGCCATCGAGCTCCTCGAATAATGGTAATGAACCATCTCGAACAAATATCGGAATTGCTTTCCAACAGCACAGAGCTCCTCGTAAAAAAAAGTAAAATTTTTGCCATTCGTTATTTAAGTTAACTGGGTGCCGATGCACTCCGATAGAAGACTCAAGTTCGAATACAAGCTGATAACTCGAAGTGGATGGTTTCTAGATAATTGTGACATTATTACAACTTATTTGCCATAACGTTGTTTTTACAAGTTGTCTTTATCGGGAATCAAGATAAGTTTAACCATATCTCTTTCAGTACCTACCTACCTACCTAAGTAGCGTTAACTATCATTTCTTTTTACAGTAATATTTTTTAGTTAGCTGAAAAAGCGTCACATTGAGGCTGTCGGGTTAGATGGGTCATGGGTGGAATGCGAGATATCGTAGGCTTACAAAACAAGTAACAGTCTAAAGTATGCCCTTAATTTGTAATACACTTTACATCAAACCAGACTGTAACAGATGTAGTCACATTAAAATCCAAGTAGGTATGTATAAACTTAAAATGAGGGTTGGTACCGGTATTCTTCTTTTTAGGCTAAGGTTCAATTACAGGTAATAGGCTAGTCTTTACATATTTAATTAAAAGTTTAAAATAAGCAGTAGGTAACTGTCGATACCTATTTAACTAACAGAAAAATAGGACGGTCAAATCAAAAATAGTCGATATCCGATTAAATAATTAAGTGGATAAGTAAGTATATGTACGTCATTCGCGTCGCTTCAAAACAATCAGCCGACTAACAATCGAGGACATGCGGCAATGGCATTCAATGTAACAAACAGCTGAAGAGGCCATTGTTACCGGCACTTATAAATAAAAATGTATACCGTGCTTACTTAGGTGCCATTTTGTATTATCTGTGGGTAAATCAATTAATTTGAAAATGGAATTTGCAAAAGGAATCTATACTTTTACAGCCGCAGAACTGAAGAGTGATGTAACTTTTATTATAATATATTGACATATTGATCAGTTTTGAGAGGTTCTTCAGTAGGTACCTAATTGGGTGAGCTGTGTTTTTACATTTGGCCTTATCATCCCTAACCATCTCTTACCAACAAAGTGCCTGTCGTTAGTTTTGTTTACTATCCGTATTCATTCGATTACGTTTACGAAAACGAAAATTTTAATGGTAAAATTTTAACTCTTTTCGCATGTCGCCAGGAAGCGCTGCTTCAATGCCATACTAATTTTCGTTTTCGTCAACGTGTTCGAATATCAAATGAAACACACTAGGCAACCTGGCACAGATTAAAGAAGACCCTGGCTAGATGCAAGCCAAATGCTTTCGTAAGGGTATAAAAAAATAGAAAAATGCAGTTTCATAAAAAATTAAACACGTACCTACCTAACTCCATGACTGAAATGTGATTACAGTAAAGTTTTCGTGATTTCTAAGTGAACATTGCCTTTTTAAATGGGCTGTTTCATACCCTTGCAGCATAATGCTCTATTATTATGAATAACAACTTTAGCCTTGAGCGGAGCAGTTTTTTATTTCCTCAATTTAAAGACTAGCTAATGGCTCTAACTTTCAAATCTAGATTCTCTTACACAAAATAAAATAACAAAATACTTAAATGTGAAAGTTTGGATGCACAATTGCTAATATCCGCCGTGGTCTACTGGTTAGACCACCGGTTCCAGACCCAGAGGTCCCGGGTTCGATTCCCAGCGGGGAGTACATGTTTGTGCACTCGGTTTGGTTGGTGGTACTTAGGACTTATTTGTGCGCCTGGCTAGCTACCACTGTCATATCTTAATAATTATGTCGCCATACATCAATGTTTTTCGCATTGCTGTGTTCCGGTAGCTAGAGATAAGATGGCCAGTGCCTCAGTAGTTGAGGATTCCGGGTGAAGTGCGCTTCCAGCTTCGGCCTCAGGTGAGATCACTAGTTCTTGTCTAACACTGGTGCCTCTCCCCTACCTACTTAGTTTGGATCACAATTGCCCAATATCCCGCCACGACTGGAATAGATTTGATAATGAATAAATCAATAAAACATGACACATGAATCACAGTGTTTAGTGCGAGATACGTACTCACATTTACAATTCGATCACGTTAATGAAAGATAACTTGTATGGTATGAAGCACCGATCCGATCCGAACCCTTCGGAGAATCTAGTAGGGCACGGGGACGCGCACTAGTGTGTGATGCCGTTCCCTCTAGAAAACCTCCGAAGGTGATTCGTTTCACACGGCTTGAGGAACCCTTTAAGTTTCTCGCCGCCCCCAAACAAGCCCGGTGAAGCTGTAAATGCCGTTTGAGGCAATCAGCAAACACTCCAAAAAAAGGCATGAAGCAGAGCCTATATAGCCACATAATATAAATCCAGAAGGTATGTTTAAGGCGACGCACCGCTAATCATTAAATCACATACGGAGCGTTTGCGCCCCGTACCAGCCGTCCGATTCGTTTATTTGACCCATGGGTTAGGCAGGTGAAATATCTCGGTGTCACCCTCGATAGGAAGCTGACGTTTGCACCCCATCTCAAGATCGTCCGTAACAGGGCCGCGTTCTATTTAGGTCGGTTATTCCACCTTGTAGGCAGGCAGAGTAAAATGTCTCTTAGAAATAAGGACAATTTACAAAGCCTGCATCCGCCCAGTCATGACCTACGCTAGCGTAGTTTTCGCGCATTCCGCGCCCTCCCACTTGTACCCCCTACAAACCCTACAAAACCGCTTCATGCGAGGCGCGACCGGTTGTCCGCATTACGTTCGTAATGTAGACCTCCATCGCGACCTCGATCTCCCCACAATCAAAGACTTTATCAAGGACGTCTCCCGACGTTACTTTGATAATGCCCCCCACCACCCTAACCCGCTTGTTGTGGCGGCCGCCAACTATAAAGTTGAAGGCCTTCCCGCAACAAGACGGTACGCGTCTAGGCGTCCTAAGCACGTCCTAAACGACCCCGACGACCCAATTACAGTTGCGAACGCCCCCCCGCCCGATCCTCCAAATGACAGCACACATTTACAGAATACACTAAACATGCACACTATTTTAGGCCCAAGACACCGTACTCGTAGAACAAGGGTACGAAGAACCGATTCACACGCGCTCTACGCCAGGCACAGTCATGTGCCTGGGCGCTCCTCTCCTCCTCCACGGCCCGGTCTACCCGAGCCGAGGTCCGTGCCTTTAGAGGCGCCCTCGGGTGGATCCGCTCCCCGATCCGATCCGAGCCCTTCGGAGACTCTGGAAGGGCACGGGGACGCGCACTTTTAAGTGAGCGATGCCGTACCCCTCTAGAAATCCTCCGAAGGTGATTCGTTTCAACACGGCTTGAGGTACCCTTTACGTACCTCGCCGCCCCTAAAACAAGCCCGGTGAAGCTGAAAATGCCCCTCGGCAATCAGCAGTCTCTCTCAAAAAAAAAAAAAAGCCCCGTACCATAAGAAAAACTGTTTTTTTTTTCCTTCAAATTAAAACTACAAATTATTTAAAAAAAATGAACTACAATATTGAAGTGTCTGTGAAAACTAATCTACTAAGAAAATTTAGATGCTTAAATCGGTCTCGTTAGCCTGTAAAATGCAAATCTATGTTTTAAAAGAGCTTACTTTGATATTTTTTTCTCTGTTATAAAAGTTGACAAATCGTGTTTCTGCAACTAGCAAAATGAAATCAATTAAATGAAAAATCATGTCATCAAATATCACTTTCATATGTTTTGTAATTGTTAAGCCAAGTAAATTTCCAATGCGTCGCCTTAATAATTGGGAGGGACCTTTTATTGATTTACCCACCAACCCGCATTGGGCCATCGTGGTGTTATGGCCCTATCTCCCCACGTGCTGTTGTGCATGTGGGAGGCCTTTGCCCAGCAGTGGGACGTTCATGGGCTAATGATGATGTTAATGATGCTTAATACTCTCTTTCTCTTTCATTAGATTTTAGATTAATTAGATTAGTTTTATTAATGATTTAATAAGTCCAGAACGCATGCCGTGGCTGTCTTTAATTGAAAATTATACTTAGATAAGGCTTATGTTTGTAACTGTTTCATTGTTTTCGCTAGTATAAGTTTTTGTTGACTGTCCAAATAATAAATAAATAAATAAATCTGTACACTCATGGACACGGATCTCGGAACTGTCCGAGGGCAGTTAAGAAATTCCGTGTCCGTGCGAGGGATGTTGTCTATGACTTACCAACTAGTCTCCTTGTTTTGATACTGAATTACTCAATAACACATGGACATGACACATGAATCAGAGTGTCTAGTGCGAGGTATACTGGTATTTACAATTCAATCACGTTAATGAAAATCATAGTTTGTATGGCATGAAGCAGAGCCTGGCCACAAAATAAAAATACCCAGGAGAAAAGCTTAGTTACCTACTATAAATACCGCGCTCTAGCATCGCACACATTGACGACCTCCGTAGCCGAGCGAGTGGCTTGCACGCCGGTCTTTCCGGAGGTCCCGGGTCCGATTCCCGGTCAAAAGCGAACTTTCCGTTATTGTGTCGGGTCTGGTTGGTTGTGGTAGGTACCGACGTTCTTTCTGATTTCCATAAAACGAGCTGTTTACCTTGGGCACAGAATAACTAATAGTACCTTGGGATCAGAACAATGTATGTGATGTTGTCTAATATTTATTTATTTTGATTTTAACCGCCTCTGTGGTCTTGTGGCTAAGACCACCGGTTTAGACCCAGAGGTCCCGGGTTCGATTCCCAGCGGGGGGTACATGTTTGTGTACTCGGTTTGGTTGGTGGTAGAGCTTGTTTGTCCGCCTGGCTAGCTACCACCATCTTATCTAAATATGTCACCATAACATCGATGTTTGTAGCATTGTTGTGTTCCGGCAGCTAGAGATAATAGCCAGTGCCTCACTAGTTGAGGTTCCCGGGTGAAGTGCGCTTCCATCATTGGCCTTATCATCACTTAACATCAGGTGAGATCAAAGCACTGTGCGTACCCGTAAAATATTTAAAAAAAAACACAGAAGACTCTCATGGACACGGATAATTCCTCGGAAGCCTGTCCGACGTCAATATTTTGTTGCGAGATCCTGTGTCCATCTGAGGTTGTCTATGAGTGCGGTGCTTAAGAGGAAATACTAAGGTCGACTAAATTTGAAAAATATGTATGAAAAGTAGACAAAATCAACGTTTCGTGGTCCCCTGAGTGCTTCTCAAATACTGGATCGATTTAATTACGTACTTTTTTTATTACAAAATTAAAGAAAGGCTTTTGCTGGGTCCCTAGCTATGTTCCTTTTATCATAAATTAATTATTAAAAAAATATGAACCTTTAAAAACATTTAAAAATTGGCTAGATTTTATGCTGTTTTTTCAAAATTTGACGAGATTATATAAAAAAAAGCAAAACATAGGGACACAGCCAAAGCCTTTCTTTAGTTTTTAATGAAAAAAAGTAATTAAATCGGTCCAGCTTTGGAGGAGGAACCAGGGGACTACGAAAAGTTGATTTTAGTTAGTTTCAGTCGACCTTAGTATGAAGCTTACCTATTCTGCCGCCCAATTTACGAACGCAGTAAAGGACATGTAACAGTTTCGAGAAAATAGATCGTAATGTCAGCACCTCAAATATCACAATTACAAACACAGTAAGTTGTACTTACTGCGTGCGTTCATATCTTGTGCGGCAGCTGCAGCCTCCTTATTTTGTGGCCTGCCTGGTGACAAACGGGGAGAGTAAGAGCCATACAAATTGTTTGTTTTCGTTGACAATGAAAACTTGAACTAAGTACCTAGAGCAATAGGTCTATTTAAGCTTTTGTGTTTCATTGCTATATCTTTAATCTCTTTGCAGGGTACGGACCCTGGTTCCCACCACGGGGTGGGAACCTTCTCAGGCAAAACAGGGCTGTCCAGGGAGAGCGGCTTAGGCGAGGGTATAGCCGTCCTCGAGTGATGAAGTAGGGTAGTGGAACCATTGTTCGACATTGACACTGAACCAGTGATCAATATTTTTTCCTTTACTATTTATTTATTATACCACCTGCTTCCTAGCTGTCTTCCGTAAAATTTTAATGAAAATTCTATGTTATTTTTTGGTAAGTAAACCTAGTTTAGTGAAGAGCTTAGATGAAGCATAGTTTAGTTTTAGTTACTAGTTTCATATTAATAGATATGATATAGGGGCATTTACAAGTGTCCTAGCAGAACCAACTTCGAAAGCAGCAAAATGTTTGGTAGTTTGTTTGTCACATCACGGAGTCCCTTTCCTGTATTTTATATAGTAAGTAGATTAAGTTAAACATTAAGGTTAGGTTACGATGAGGCTGACATGTGAAGCTAGTACCCAGCGCCTCCACCAAATGTAGGGCTTTATAATAAAAACACAATATAACTTGAAATATAAAATATCAAGACCATTTACAATATCCTCGCTCGCTTATTTCTTTCCTGACTTTTCCTAACATTAGCTACGTTTAAAACTCAGGCCGCGCCGTGTTCCACAGAGCTGCCCGAAGAAAGGAGGGAGTTCCGCGATCACCACAGTACATGCCCACAACATTTTACTCCGATAAAAATAGGACATAATTTTAAACCAGGTAATACCTAGGTAAAAAGTTATCAGTCTCCTTGTGACCACGGACCCTATAAAAAGTTTGAAACATCAGAACTCGGGCTGAAATTTTAACTGTTTAATAAAAACTATAATAATAACTAGCTGACCCACCGGACTTCGTATCGTTTGATAGTTTCTATGTCAACAATACAATCAAATCGTTTCTATGACAACAAAACAAACAAATCGTGGATAATTTTTGGAAAATTAAATTGTAAAAAAAATATTTAGGGGTGGACCCTTGACATTTAGGGGTATGAAAAATAGATGTGGTCCGATTCGCAGACCTAACCGATATGCACACAAAATTTCACGAAAATCGGTCGAGCCATTTCGGAGGAGTTTAATTACAAACACCGTGACACGAGAATTTTATATATTAGAAGATTAGATTAAATATCATTATAATACATTGTTTTATTACAAATAGCCTTTTTTCACTGGCCCTTTGTTTTAGTTTACAATGCGTAATTAATGACTTACTAAGTAGGTACCTACGCACAATATACTATTATTATGTTCTTGATCTAAAGAATCACAAAGAGGTTCTGTCTTTACACAAGGAGTATTTTAGACTTTATGCCAATGTAGTAAGGACATTTTAGAATCAATGAGAGTGTTCCCTTTATTTACTACCGATTTCTAGCAATAATAATACAGTAGCTTACTGTGGTTAACCACAGCCACTCACACGTGTGTGTCAAGAGGTAGTTTTAAATGAATTCCTTGTTGAACATATCTACAAAGTAAGTATAATAGTATATCAAATGTGTGTCATAGCGATAAAACCTGAATACTTACGTCAAAGAGTTTTCATTAGCAAGAATGTTAAGAACTTTTTGTAAATAACTAATATTTAGGTATGCCATTGTTTTAGTTATGTTCTAAAGGTTAGTTAAACGTACATAGTAAAGCTACATTCTCTATGTAAGGTATGACGCAAATAATGTAGAGATTCAGGCTAAATCTGTCTCTTGTAAGGCGTCCAAGTTTTTTAACTGTCATTGTCACGTAAACAGTCATTGTTAAGGCGACGCATTGGAAATTTACGTGGCGGGGATCTTGATAATTCCCAACAATTACAAAACATATGAAAGTGATATTTGATGACAAGATTTTACATTTAATTGACTTCATTTTGCTAGTTGCAGAAACACGATTTGTCAACTTTTATAACAGAGAAAAAAATATCAAAGTAACCTCTTTTAAAACATAGATTTGCATTTTACAGGCAAACCAGACCGATTTAAGCATCTAAATTTTCTTAGTAGATTAGTCTTAACACACACTTTAATATGCTAGTTCATTTTTTAAAACTAATTTGTAGTTTTAAATGAAAAGAAAAAAAACAGTTTTTCTTATGGTATACGGGGCGCAAACGCTCCGTATTTGATTAATTGTTTAGCGGTGCGTCGCCTTTACGCAAATCCCGACATGTCTTTGTTTTTGCATGAGACATCCCATAGCTCATGGAACTGTGCCGTCGTCGGACACTGAAAAACTATAAAAAAACAACGGGTTGCACTCCGCGAGTGCCGGCAGAAGTGAAAACTTGAATATTAACGTTGTGCATTTTTGATATTTTGGAATGGTTAGGGAATAATTTTGCACGCATTGCTTCAATTATCAGTATAAAAGTACTATCATTTATGTGGTAGAATACAATATTTATTTATTGCGCTATCGTACACAAACATGACAATTTATTCGCGGAAGCGCCCTGCGCCGCGCCGCCTAAACGAAACAGCAGGCATACATTTTCGCCGCGCCGCCGCCGTAGTAAGAGAGGGGGATACTTCCTCTCCTACGCCCGCCGCGCCGGCGCCGGCTGTCTACTCTCCATCCGTCTTACGAATTTTCGATCAGGTCACGTGTCCTGACGCGAATTTAACATTTTTTACCCATTACAAAAAAAGTGTACAACGCCGCTAAAGAAGTTTTCACTTCAAAAATAACTCTAAACTTCTACTTTTCCAATGGCATAACACAGATAATCTCATCGGTGATCTCGAAATTAAAAGTGACATGGGTGCCAAGTGCGAGTTTCATTCGCCATTTGATCACGTTAACGAAAACGAGAAGTTGTATGGCAAAATGTTATCTCTTCTCATATGCCGCCAGGAGGCGCTGCTTCAATGCCATACTAATTTTCGTTTTCGTAAACGTAATCGAATGAATACGGATAGTAAACAAAACTCACACTAGGCACCCTGAATCTCACCTGAGATCTAATCTCACCAGTGATCTTGAAATTAAAAGTGACATGAACTCGTATTTGGTATCATAGCGTGAGAATTAGTCACTGGTTCATTCATAAGTCACCCCCCGGTTCTTGGCGGGAAAGTGAAGAGTCATGTCTGCGATTTTGTTTTATTTTCTAAAATTTGTGTTATGTCGAATATTAATGTGAAATAATGGTGGATTATTAACCGTTAAGTGTTCGTGAGTGTGCATGAGTGTTGGCAAATGAAACAAAACAGTGCAACTTCACTTTTCAAATTCTCTCAAGAAGTCTGCCCGAGGACTTAGTAAAGCCCCACATCTTTACTGAGATACTCGAGGGGTTGGGGGGTATATCATTTCTCACTTCTCATTTCTATTATCTCATCATCATTATGTACCTACTGGAAGGATTTGTTTATTTATGTATTACTTGTAAGAAAAATTACTTTGACACTGGCTAAATGTGCTAATCGCACAAAGTTATCAACTAAAGGAAAAAAAAAAGTCACCCCCCTGTGGCGGTAGCCAAAGTAACATTGAGAAAACGATAGCGAAGTTCGAAAAGAATAAAATGTATGTGACTTGGACGCCTAATGTAACCACAGTGCCATAGAACAATTGAATTTCTATTGTGTCTGGTTTAAGAACAACTAAGTACAGACCACGTGATTTAGCGCGGCTTATGTCAATCCCATACATTTTATTCTTTTCGAACTTCGCTATCGTTTTCTTAATGTTATTTCGGCTAAGCCTTACTGACCACGATACTGAATAGGTATGTTTGCCAACATAAATGGAATACCTATTTTAGATAAGTACTTCCTAATTGAAGCAGGCTCCATCGGAAGATAATAATATTATATCTTATTATAAGCTATATCCTAATGCGTATAAATATGTATCTACTTAGATAATTAAACCACATTTCCACTGGTTTCATGTTTACACTGGTGTAATGAAACAGATATCTGTGTGTTGAATCAAGTGATACTATTTGCATAATCACACATTTTCTAGTATTAATAAACTAGTAGTTACTTAGGTACCTATAGGATGTTGTAAAATTTACCTTAATGCCTGTTAGCTAACACTACGTACTCGTAGAACTATTTAGAACACATCACATATTCATCTATCTATAACTACATAGTATAGAAGAAAGTCCCCGAAGTCCCGAACGCGTCAGTCTGTCTGTTAGGACGGGCTAACTAATTTCAGGAACCACTGCACGGATTTGATGCGGTACTTTTTAATAGATAGAGCGTCTTTCGAGTGTAGTTCCTTCGTTCGTCTTTGAGAGGTGGTTTGGGTGGTGATGTATGTTTTACGTTCACAAAACAACACGAGCGAAGCCGGGTAGGGTCGCTAGTTATATATAACACTAACTACATAAAAAAATTAATGTCTTTTTGTTTGTGCTTTATGCATTCCTCAATTTATCCAATGATCTGTGATTTACCGATTGGTTCAAATGGTGGTGATGTTTTAAGTTTGTTTCAACAAGCATGGTCTTTTTTATTTATCGTAGAGTTGGCAAACGGCTGTCACACAGGCACAGTAATACATGAAATAATATAAAATGCCTCCCCCTCGTTTCGTTTCGTGTATCTGGGTGCCTAGTATAGTTTTGTTTACTATCCATATTCATTCGATTACGTTAACGAAAACGAAAATTAGTGTAGCATTGAAGCAGCGCTCCTGGCGACAATAATAAATAATAATAAATAAATTTTTCCTACACTCACACCAATTATCTAGCCCAAGAGAAGCTTCGTCATAAAACTCGTTATATGGTTACTAGACAACGGATAAACATACTTAAAATACTTAAATACATACTTATTATACATAGAAAACACCCAGACCCGAGACAATTTAGAAAAACAATAATTTCTAAATTGACCCGACCGGGTAAAAAAAAAAAACTCTTTTCGACAATATACGAGAAGAGTTAAAATTTTGCTATACAAATTCTTGTTCTTGTTAACGTGATCGAATTGCGAATAAAACTCGCACTTGGCACGATACACGACCCTGACTAATTAGTTTTTTTATCAAAATAAAATATAGTCTAAGTTATAACCCGCGAGGATCTCAGAATAATAACTAAAGCTATTATCGTTCTGAGGCAAGGACTGTATACTGTGTATCATTCTATCGGTGAAAGATTTTTTGGAATAGAACAATACTTTTTAGGGTTCCGTAGCCAAATGGCAAAAAACGGAACCCTTATGGATTCGTCATGTCTGTCTGTCCGTATGCCACAGCCACTTTTTTCCGAAACTATAAGAACTATAAGAAACTTGGTAAGTAGATGTATTCTGTGACCCGCATTAAGATTTTCACACAAAAATAGAAAAAAACAATAAATTTTGGGAGTTCCCTATACTTAAAACTGAAATTCTAAATTTTTTTTTCATCAAACCCATACGTGTGGGGTATCTATGGATAGGTCTTCAAAAATGATATTGAGGTTTCTAATTTATTTTTTTTCTAAACTGAATAGTTTGCGCGAGAGACACTTCCGAAGTGGTAAAATGTGTGTCCCCCCCGCCCCTGTAACTTCTAAAATAAGAGAATGATAAAACTAAAAAAATATATGATGTACATTATACCATGCAAACTTCCACCGAAAACTGGTTTGAACGAGATCTGGTAAATAGTTTTTTTTTAATACGTCATAAATCGTAAACCGCAATTTACCTTTTGTTACTTGCTGCTACGTCGACGAGTCCGACTCGCACTTGGCCGCTTTTTTTCCTTATGGTCTAAGGACCAAAAGGTTCCAGAGGTTAAGTCAAAAACTTTACCTCTATAATAATATGTAGTAACTATAGAATTATAGATAGATGATGGCATAATGACGTTCACAAGAGCTATTTATAGCCCTAATTAAACTGCAAAAACCATTTTGAATTTTGTTTTTTATTCTTATTTTTACAGGAAGTGACGTTGCATGCTATGACGTTACATTCGATAACAGACGGCTGTTAATCTCAGCTGTAGTGGGGTTGTACACAATCAGCTTTGTACGTGCCTGTCATGTATATTACGGTTATGACATGGTACACTGTAAATGGCAGACGCCTTATCTGTACAGTAATGGAACGCTGGTTTAGCATCAGTAAAAATAATACCTCCTTTGCTTAAGAGCGTTTACGCCGCACACTAAAATAATAAATTAGCTTTAATTAATTAACTAATATAGGCCGATGATGATGATGATGAACTAGTGTAAATGTTGTTTTCTTTTTGTTTTCATCTGTGACTGAGCAATAAAGAAATATTATATTATATATATATTTTTTTTTTAATATAGGCCGATGATGACGATGATATCTTGACGACCTCTTTGGTCGAGTGGTTTGTACACCGGTTTTCATGGTGTCGCCATCTCTGAGGTCCCGGGTTCAATCCCCGGTCGGGTCAATTTAGAAATTATTGTTTTTCTAAATTGTTTCGGGTCTGGGTGTTTTCTATGGTATAATGAGTATGTATTTAAGTATTTTAAGTATGTTTATCCGTTGTCTAGTAACCATTTAACGAGTTTCATAACGAAGCTTCTCTTGGGCTAGATAATTGGTGTGAGTGTGGGAAAGTTTATTTATTTATTTATTTAGTTTTATATACATAAAGTTCTAAAATTGGCAGTTTGTGGTAGTTTTACGCACAGGCGTGTGTATAATATCTATCTATCTAAAAAGCACATAAATAATCCGTCAGCTCACCACCTGAGGGGCTCGATGGCGCAGTGGTGAACGCGCCGGTCTGCGAGTGCTGAGGTTAAGCCACTTTCGCAAAGGCCGATCATCGGAAGTGTGACCTAAAATGTATCATCTCGAGCTCCTCCGTGCTTCGAAAGGCACGTAAAGCCGTTAGTCCCGGCTGCATTAGCAGTCGTTAACAACCACCAATCCGCACTGGGCCCGCGTGGTGGTTTATGGCCCGTTCTCTCTGTCTAGGTAAGGCTATATATACTAGGTATATATAGGGAAGGCTCGTGCCCCAGCAGTGGAAACATAAAAAGAGCTGATGATGATGATGATGATGATGATGATGATGATGATGATGATGATGAATCCTACCTACCTGATGGTACCTTCCCATGAGGTCTTAGAACAGAATACTGTTCTAAGACCTCATGGGAAGGTACCTGTAGCTCTGAAGTCTTTCACTGCCAATATGGTGTCCTGACGGATTCATCATCATCATCATCATCATACATACCATACCATACCTAATAAGGTACCACGATGGTATTGCAGTTGTGAAAAAAAGACGCGTGGGTGATGTCACCCCAGTAACAGAACAGTTAACATTGACCTTTGAATAAAATGTGTCAAATTAATAGCTTTGTAGTGAAGTTTTAGATTGAACATTGAACTGATGCAGTATACAACCTTATTTTTAGTTTATACGAAAATCAAAACACGGGTCAAATATTTTCATTTAAAGAATCAGTACAAAAAAAAATATAATAATATCTTGAAAACTCACGAAGTTACAAGTTTTTTGTGCTGTCCCGTTGTGTTTTTTAGTAGGGTAGGTATACTTTATTTGAGATTTTGTAAATATTATTTGGTCAAAATGTAACATGGTTTAAAAATATTGAAATCGATTCTATTACTGATTCTCAACAAACGGTTTTCAAGTTTCGTATAGTATAAACTAAAAATAACATTGTATAAAACACTGGAATCGATTCTTTAATTCTTTATTACTTATTTTCTTTGAATACTTAAACTTACCCTTCATCTCACCTAGTTAGGTATACGAAACTGAGAAAACTAAGTTGTCCCATACAAATTGTGTCAACTTTAACTAAATCTTAGTTTTCTAAACTATTGTTAAAACTTGCTTTAGGCACTCTGTCGAGCGAGATATCAATATTTATTTAATGTGACTAGATACGCTACCTAATTTTTCATCATTTCGAATGCTATCCTTATGACCTAAGTTATGACTCATATGCTATTATAACTGCAATGTAACAGGTAGTGCGTAGGTGTTTTCCTCAAAATATCTGCCTCAAACCAAAATAATATGCAGAACATATCTACATTTAAATTATTTTTTACTTCTTGGTCGAAATTTTTATTTTATGGCTATTTATTTAGTTTGTAAGTAAGGAAAAAAAAATTCGATGCTATTTTTTTTGTTTAAAATTTTAGGTAGTTTTGTAGTAGAGACTTTTTAATTACTTTTCTGTTTTACCTTATAAGTTCGTAGCTATTCATTTATTCATGCCTATTCATACACCTTATTCATACCTATCTATCTACTAGACTAGACATTAAAATTAATCATGATGACGTCCAACATTCCCATTAAAATGTAACAAACGACAATTTTTTTACGCAAGGTACGCAAGGTAGGCGTAAAAAGGTAAAAAAATAAGGTAAAAACAAGTTTGAAGGTTGCATTGCGAATGGACGATACCTAGGTACATCAACTGACAATAACCAGCATTTGTTGACTGTTTTCTACGAAACTTTTAAACTTACTTTTTAAGTCGCCTCTGAGGTCTAGTGGCTAATCCACCGATTTGTCAATGTGGTTCCCCGTTTGATTCAAAGCGGTGAGTACATATTATTGTTGGTACTCGTCTCTCCAACTTATACTATAACATAAAAGTCAGCATAGATTTCAAAGCAGTTCAATAAATTGAATAAATGATTTTGATTTTTTTTTGAACACCCTGTATGTATAATGTGCAAGGTCCAGGGAGTACTGAGCGCGAGTTTTATCTTTAAACATACAACTTATCCTGACTGACTGATTTATCATTGCAGAGCCGAAACCGCTAAAGCTAATTAGATGAAATTTGGACTATAGGTTAATTGAGTGACGTAACCAGCCACCAAGAAAGGATTTTACGGAAATCATACCATAAGGAAGTCAATTAGGGGGTGAAAGTTTGTATGAAAGTCCGTCAGTTTTGAAGTAAAATACATGAAAATTGGTATTTGGCTTCTTGAAAAGAAATAAAAAATGACGTCTCTCAGGAATTTTGTATATTTTCCTTTAAAGGAGTAAACAAAAGAAAAGGAAAGGTTATTTTGGGAAAATCGTTATTTTTAAAGTAATAACTAAAAGAAAAATTAATCGATCTATATATTTTTCGATAAAAATAAAGAATTACGTGTTTTAGCATTTTTTGAAAAACTTTCCCTGGAGGGGTGAAATAAAGGTGAAAAGTTTGTAAGGAAATCTGTCATTCCTTAAATTTCTGTATTTGGCCTGGTTAGAAATTATGAAGTGTTTCAGGATTATCCCTACACTGTTACCCTTAATAAGTTTGGCTTTTATAAAAACAATTACAAGTCGTGTTGCCCATGTGAGCAAAGCCGCGAGCAAAAGCTAGTTTGCCATATGATCACGTTAGGTACAGATAACAAGAACTTTTGTACGGTTTAATTTTAACTCACCTCATTTGTCACCAGGTAGCGCTGCTTCAGATCCATACTTATTTATTTATTTATTTTAAAACTTTTGCAACATATATTACATGGCGGACTTAATGCCTGAGGCATTCTCTACCAGTCAACCATAGGGTGGTGCAGAAATAACAAGGTAGGTGCAATTGGGTGAAGACAACAATTTAGAAATAAAAATAATATATTATAAAACGCTCAGTATATACCTACATATATACAATTTAAATAAATATACTTATATACACCAATATAATGTATATTATTACATAAACTACTTTTACAAATATAAAACAAAAATAAACATAAACATATAATACATAATTTATAAATAGGACGTTACTGAGATGATTCTGCCAAGGTTTTATCAAAATAGAGCATACGGACCTACAAATTCATACAAATTCATACCATACAAATTCTCGTTTTCGTTAAGATCGAATAGTTTATAAAAATCGCTATGAGCACCCTGATAAGTTATTGCGAAGTGCGCTAATTTGGTGTAGGTACTGTAGTGAGCGGGACTGCTTGGAGGCGCGGACCTACTGGCAGCCGTCGCGTTCTGCTCTCTTGTATCTATACATATAATAAGAACGTAGAGATAAAAAATATAGGTACAATTATTGTTATTTTTGGGGCCGGTGCCAGCCAACGAAGTTTTTGAAGCCGGTGCCAGTCCGCGTTTGTAGTTAAAATTTCATGCATAAGATTGAATGTACTATTATGATTATAATATAGTATGTCGTTAAATGTTTATGTTAAAGTTACCTTGGCTGGCACCGACTCCAAAAGTAACAATAATAGTACCTATATTTGTTCTTAATAAAGTTATTGTCTGTATAAGTCTAACGCTTATTTTTCACTTTTTAGTGCAATTTTATCAGTCAACTTTTTTGGAGTCGGTTTTTTTTTTGTTAAAATTTTTGTTTATTTCTCGCTTTTTAGTGATTCGTTTCGATCTATTTATCAAAAGCGAATATGGGTAGACCTACTAAACACGCTGCTCGTATGAGACAGCGCAGTTTAAATGAGACAAGCGAAGAAAACGAGAAGCGCCTATCTCAAAGTAGGAAATCAAAAACTGAGTTCCGGTGCCTGTCTTCTTTTGCTTCGTCATAGTCGCTTAACTATCTTAATCGAGATATTTTATCGCCACCCGTGAAATACTTATCATTGAGGAGTTCCGATGGCAATCCGTGGTCTTTTTCATCAGTTACACTTCATCAAATGATACTTCCTGAATGCAAATGCTTGACTTATTTCTGAAAATACCAAAATCGCGATAGGTATGCCTACAATGTTCGAGGAGTTCCCTCAATTCCTCGAGGATACCATCATCAGAACTGGACCAAATTAAAATGGGACCACACGGAAAGTACCAGCTTTCAAATAAAGAAAGAATCATCAAAATCGGTTTACTCAGTCGAAAGTTCTGAGGTAACAAACATAAAAAAAAAAAAAAAAAAACAGTCGAATTGATAACCTCCTCCTTTTTTTGAAGTCGGTTAAAAAATCTGTAATTGCAAGATATAAAAAAAAATTACACAGGTTGCCTTAAAATCACTTACGGAACACGATAAAATAGTTTAAAAAAAAATTGTTTGTTTGTTTGTTTGAAGTCGATAAACTCACTTTGAACACCTTCTAAAATAAATAAAAGTATGTGAAAACAATGCATTTTATTCATTTTAGACATCATGTTTCAAAGAGCAATTTACTGCTTAAGACCTACACAATCGATATCTAAATAGAAATAGTGTAAGTTAATTTTTTTCAAAACAACCGGGTTCGATTCCCGAGCTGAGTACAGGTTTTTTTAAATGTATGAATGCAGTTTTTCTTCTTATTAAAATCGATGACATGGTTCCTAAGAACAGATCTTCGTATGTCTTATAGTTTCAGACTTTCCCATACTGACCGATTTAAATGAGACACCCTGTATAATAAGAACGTAGGGATAAAAAAATCTGTAATTGCAAAATATAAAAAAAATACTTTAAAATCACTTACGGAACACGATAGAATAGTTTAAAAAGAAATTGTTTGTTTGTTTGTTTGTTTGAACACGATAAACTCGAGAACTACTGAACGGATTTTGATCCGGTATTACCGAAATGCTAAGAAAATTCCGGAGAATAACATAGGCTACATAAATACTCGAAAATTGTTAAATTTTGATTGTCTAAACCGGTTTGATGATCTATGGTATATCTATGGTATATCTATGGTATATCTACGATTTGATGGTCTAAACCGGGATTTAATCCTTGGTTGCTTGGCAACTGTTGTTTATTATGTAACATAGGGGATTTTTTTTAATGAGTTTTACGGCTCTGGCATTTGAGGCTCTGGCTCTCTATTGCTATCGTGTTTTACGGCTCTGGGTTCTTTGCCCTTTTGAACCTGTCATTGATAGTTGTTGCCATGAGAATACCGATTTTGATGCGGTTATCACCAAAATGCTTAGAAAAATTTGGAGAATAACATACAAATCGAAAAATGTTAAACAAATTTTGATATACGTTACGCGACCAACTGTTAGATACGTTCGTTGAGTTATTATTTTAGAAAAGTTTTGTATACTCTCTCAGGTTACCTACCCTTTATAAATCTGTGAGGCACCTAAGCGAACATTAGCACCGCAGTAGTAAAGCGACGGAAAATAAAAACAAGCTCAAAATCACGCACATCATTAAACTTGGCTGTACATAGGTACACCTTTTGTTTCATTTTCCAAAATAACCAATAATAATATGGCTATTTAGTCGCGCCTGCGCGCGGCGCTTATTGCAGTTTTCTAATACACAGAAATGTTAAAAGTTAAAACATTACCTATATTTGGCGGTATAAACCTCTGTGTCGTTGCCCAAAATAATGTCTCTTTTTTTAGTTATGCATAGAAATGTTACCTACTCATTAAATTTGGCTGTATAAAACTTGTCGTTGCCCAAAATCATGTCTCTATTTTTTTAAATATTGCACATAGAAGATATCTTGAATTACATAGCTTGGCTGTATAAACCTTTGGGTCGTTGCCCAAAATACTTAATGTTATTTTTTTAAATCTATTTGGTGAAAAAACGCGAGAACAGGAAAATTTAAAAAAAATTGGCGCTTATATTTTGAAACGAACAGAAGGAAATTTTGATATTTTGCAATGCATTAAATACCTATTTTTATTTTGTTAATAATTTTCAAATTATATTAATTATTCATTGTGTAAAAGTTTTTTAAAACATTTTATGCAGGTACGTTAAATATTTCAGTACTTATTCAGTTCTTATTAATTTTCAAATAAGATTTATTCATTGTGTAAAAGTTTTATGAAACATTTGATGCAGGTAAGTTAAACACTTATTTCAGTACTTATTTTACATGTAAGCGGTTTCTTACTTTGGTTTCTTAACATGTTTATAGGATAAATCTGTGTTCAATGATACAATATAAGTAAGTAAGTATCATAACAAATTTAATATCATAAAACCTATAAAGTATGAATTTTGTACATGCTTCTAGATTACAGAAAAATGGTTTTTCCATTCTTCTATCGCATAAGACGGTGGCTACCTCTGGTATCAGAGTTGCAAAAATGTTTAAATTTGCAGGGTACAACTGTATTAGAGGCACGGACTTCAGTTTTTTTTTTTATTAGATGTAACTTCTTTCTATGTCCTGTGATCTACCTCTAAAAAGCTACCTACCTAACAAGATGCCACGAAGAAGTTCAAATTTATCGCAAGTATGTAACATAAAATACTATACTGTATTACCTAATAGACAATAATATAATTTATTACAGTTCTCAATTTATTGATATTTTGTATCTACGAATAAGAACATAGTTGGTAAATAGTTTTTTGTGCCTTCTGGCCGACCAATAATAACCAATAATCCTGGACCGCTACCTGCTACTCGATATCCAGCTTCGGTGGACAAGGCAAAAAAAATTTTGAAGTCCGTGGTTGGACAGTATAACAGTAGACACATCTTAGCTAAGATACACCAGTGCCTAGGACGACTCCGGACGAGTACCTGAGCTGTAAAATACCAATTTTATTACATATAATTGAGCGTCAGTAAACCCATTTCAGGTTTGTATGACGTAGCAAATACGCGCAACCCACCGAGAAACGGTGTTGTATACTGAATGTATGTGGAGGGATAATTTAAACGGGAAACTGAGTGAGAATCTGTATGAACGGGACGATTCTGTGCTTCAAACTGAATATATGTATGTACATGGCAGAGATGATAGTCGAAAGAATAAGAGATAATGCATGAAAATAATGATGGACGTAAAGGAGACACAGGAAGTATGCCAGAACCACACTAAATGGAGATCGATTGTCTTTGTCTATCTCAGCATTCCCAGCTGAAAGGATATTAAGAGTGAGTAGATGTACGTATTTCGGTAAATACAATGTCAATTTTCTAAATTTCCGATGCATATAATTTTATTATACCCTAATAAGCTTAAATAGATACCTACATAAAAATTAAACTGTACAGACTACAGCCTTTAGCTCACGCGGACGAAGTCGCGGGCAACAGCTAGTTTAAAATACGACGTCAGGCGGTGAAAACAAAAGAAGAGAACTTGGACTTCATCCGCAGAAGCGGCGACATTCTATTTAATGATTATATTCATGTTTTCCTAAATACCAATATATGTAATATTAATTTCTTTTTTTTTTTTAGGGACTTTAGTCATGCCATGTCAGTCCCATCATAACTTATACATAATACATCACAAACTTATTTACTAGTATTTAAATAACTTAAATTATGTTTAACAATAATAGTAGAATATAATAATAATAGTAATATTATCAATGATTAATCATTGACGGCTCACCAACACCATTAATTAATTGAGGTGTCTTATTCCGTCTTACGCCCCCAATATAAGTAAAGGCCCTTCCGGCCTCTACAGTACCTACTCATAGCATCTTCTTCCATTATCTAATCAAAGTCTTATTGTAGCATTATTGAACAATGGCTTGGCCATTGAAGGTTCTATATAGGAGTAGAAGACTCTTTGATGGGCGATTGATTAGCACATACAGGGTGACTTTTTTATCACCGTCCAAACCTTCTGAGATGACTCCCGTGATACAAACGAACAACTCTTAAAATTAGACCAACTCCCTAACTCGAAAATAAAATTCAGCTGTTCCATGGATACAAAACATCATTATTCCATCGACCAAAATGTATGGAACAGCTGAATTTGATTTTCGAGTTAGGGAGTTGGTCTAATATTAAGAGTTGTTCGTTTGGATCACGGGTACGGGAGTCATCTCATTCTCATTGGACGGTGATAAAAAGTGACCCTGTATGTGCTAATCGCCCACTAATGAGTCTTCCCCCTAATTTTTGCTGTGCCCGACAGGGTCCATACTGATCTTGACATCATTTTAAGATCTTTGTAATACATATGGGGAAACAAAAAAGATATAAAGATAAAAAAGATAAAGTTTTCTACTGTTTAAAAGAATCTTCAATGTAGGCTTGTGCTTAATCGGACACTTTTCGGTTTAGTACTGTACTAGTACAGTCCGAGTAAGGTACTAGTACACCTTATTAGTACTAATAGTACCTAACAGTACACGGAAATAAAGTCGTTACCTATCTATATCGCTGACCTCTATTATAAGTATACTGTAATGTATAATATGATAGAGGTCAGTGCGCTATCCTCTATAGACTCACTGCTGTTTTAATCTATTTTGGCACTGTTATCTTATCAGCCAACTAAATAGCTTTAAAACTTTTTTTTGCCAAAAGTAGCCACTTTTTTCAAATCATTTTAAAATTATTTAAGTGTATGTTTGAACTGGGTAAAGCTATTCAATAAATATTAGACGTTATTACGCACAGACTCAAATACTCAATTACGTCAGGGCGCTTTAACAAAGCGCGATCACTCGCTCACACTCTTAGATTAATAATAATTATTATTCTAAGCTCACACTACACACTAGCTGGTTTTTGGACAATTTCAGTAATCTTAGTGCTAAATACAGCTGAGCAAGATTTTCTATTAATAAAACGCACGGTCGGCGTAAGCGATTGATTTGCTATCTCGCATAATGTGTGTGTATTCGATAGCGATTGCAACAAATATCTCGCTTTCTCGTACATACATACAGTACGTTTGTTCCTTCGCTCTCGGACATTCGGAGTAATTCGGACAAGCAACATTAAGTACTCGAGTCGAGTGTAGCGACTAGCGGGAGACGGTGTACTAATAGTCCGACTGTCCGATTAAGAGCTTGCGTTCGGTAACGTTTCTTTTCGTACAGTGCCGAGTATCGTTACCTATTAGTACTTAGTACGCGTACTACACAACACTACTTCAATGGCCAAGCCCATAGTTCAAAGTCAAAGTCAAATATTCTTTATTCAAATAAACTTTAGAAAAGTGCTTTTGAATCGTCCATAATTTTTTTACCTACTACCCATTCAGGACGTCTATTTTTAGCTGTGGAGAAGAATGGGCGCAAGAAACTCCACAGCTTTAATTCATTATGTAACGACATTTACAAAATTATATGCCGTTACGTTACCAAGTTATACAAGTTTAAAAAACCTTAACAATATATTGGATTAGAAATAGATTGGAGCATTTTAAACCCATGCTGTTTTGTCTTCAATGTAATCAGACACTTTATAATAAGCTTTTTTATAAAGCTTTTCTTTAATAGCGATTTTAAATTTATTAATATCTAGTTTTTGGATATTACTTGGAACTTTATTGTAAAAACGTACACACAGGCCTCTAAATGAATTATTTACTTTTTGGAGCCTAGTATTAGGTACTGCTAGTTTGTTTTTATTTCTAGTGTTTACATTGTGAATATCACTGTTTTTCAATATGATAAAACTCTATAAAGGTTTGGACGGTGATAAAAAGTGACCCTATAGATATATTGACGCAGCATAAGATATGTTTTAATTTTTAGAATCTGCTTGCACAAAATAAGGACTTATTTTGTGTTGCTTGCCTGACAATTCGGATTATACAAAACGCCTGCACAAATTGACATTGAACTTTATTATTATGGTTTAAGGTTGAACATTAATTAAGGAAATCTGACAGTTTTTGATAGTCTGGTGGGTGCCAAGTGCGAGTTTCATTCGCCTTTCGCGCACGTTTACGAGAACGAGAATTTGTATGACAAAATGTTAACACTTCTTTGTCGCCAGGAGGCGCTGCTTCAACACCATACAAAATTTTGTTTTCGTAAACCGAAACCTAATCGAATGAATACGGATAGTAAACAAAAAGATTATATTAGCTTAGCAAAACCGGTAAAACCTACCTACGCCATAATGTAGGCTTTATCCTTAGAATAATTAGTTATAGGAATTATACGAGTTTATCTTTCTATATGGAGTGTTGATAAAACCCAAACATTAAAATACTTAATATTAAAATATTTTTCGTACGACAGCACTGTAAGTTTAATTCACCATTCAATGACGTTAACGAAAATTACAGTTTGTTTTTGTAGTAGGTATATTACCGAAGCAGCGCTCAAAAGACTGGTAAAATGCGAGTTTTGTTCAGTTATTCGTATGCGTTTGATGGCAAAGGGCAAGGGTTAAAGGGGCAAATCGTATAGACTGTTATTCCTTTTTCAAAATCCGGGACCAAAGATTTACGCTTAATATAATCTTAGGCATTTTGGCACAATTTTGGCAAGGCACTGCCTTCTGAAGCACGGAGGGCTCCAGGTGTTTTGCTCACCCATTCGATGATCGACCTTTGCGAAAAGTTACTAACTTCAGCAATGGCAGAACAGGAGCGTTTACCACTGCGCCATCAAGCTTCTAGTCATTGTTAGCCCATGGTAATCCCACTGTTGGGCACAGGGTGTTTCAATATGATCAATAGTAAATAAGGAGATCAGGGGGGCGATTTTTTCTCTCACCGGTCGGTGGTCTTCAAATCAATAATGTCATGAAATACACTGTGAAATATATTTTGTGCATTATTATTATTTAACAATTTGATTAGGTAGGTATAAGAGCGTTTACGCCGCTCACTAGCGCCGCCAATGAAAAAAAAACATATCTAGTAAGTTAGTTAGTTAAATACGGCGTTATAGTTAAAAATGGCCGTAACGTCTTATTTAACTAAACCATAACATGTCAGGTGTTCATTAGGTGACGTAAAAATGCTAATTTACTTCATTCAAATAGTTTGTTGAACATAATTTGATTTTCTATCTCTAATTACTACATATGTTTTTTTTTCATTGGCGGCGCTAGTGAGCGGCGTAAACGCTCTTAAGATAAAGATTGTTCGAGAATTTTCGGTGACTAAAGTAAGTTAGTTACCAGGGGCCTTGAATAAGAGAAAAAGAACACTCGTAATAAAATTGATATCATAGCGTGAGAGTTAGTCACTGGTTCAAATATCGCCCCCCTAGCCCTAACCTACCGAATGCGGGTTGTCAGAATTCATAATAGTAATTATACTTACTTAATTTTATTATGATTAGTGAAAAGTTTTGATTCTTAGAATTTAGAACGCGGTTATCTGAGTGATTGATTACCAACAATCACTTCGATGTTATTCGGTAGGTACCTACTGACATATGAGTAAATACCCGACAGAGTCCAAGCTTCCATATGCGCGCATTTACACTTACATTGGCAGGGTTGTCACATGACGATAAGATAAATGAAACAAAATATATTATTTTATTTTTCATAAATTTATAAATTACTTGCTCTAAAAATTTTCTTTTAATTGTTTTTGTTTTTTATTTTTTAGATTAAGGTAAATTCTAATCTGACATGAAGTCTTTTTAAAATACTGATTTGGAAAACATTCACAAGGCAGATCAAATCATAGGTACAGTCATTAAACACGTTCTAAGGTTTCAGCGCCAATATTTATAATGTTTGCTTTATGATCGAAATGTTTGCGAAACTACGTGAAATAGAATAGGCAATATTTTTATATTTCTGGCGTTGTTCACACACACTGTACAGTAATTAATATTTTACAGTACACTCTAATTTAACCTTTTCACCGCCCAACTATCCTGCACGCGATGTCCCGCTGTACGCCAACGTATAATGTAGGTATAACAGATTCTATAGTACGAAAGCAAGGATGTATTTTAATAAAGTAGGTACAAAGAAGAACTTCTATAGAAGTGCTGGCGTGGACGGCACGAAAATCTCGAACTTCTATAGAAGTTGTTGGCGGTAAAAAGGTTAAATCAAACACAACAAAACCTCAAATAATTACAATATTTTACGAGCGATGACAGTTCACAACACGAAACAACGCGTGTGAGTGTGACACTCACTGAGATTTTCCGGTGGCTGGCAGTGCCGATGCCGTTTCGGTGTAAACCGGTTCGTCCTCTGGCGGCGCGTACGTGAATGAACCCGTCGTCGGTGAGAGGCCACGCACACATAACCGAGCTATTGGTATTGTACCTGTCGCAGCGCGCTCTAAGGAAGCTTGTACTCTGTTCGGGTATTTAATCATGTGCTACTGTGGTACACAGGTAGTAGATAGTTAGTACACGCCTGCACATCAGCAGATCAGTCTACCACAAACTGTCAAATTTCCTCAATAGATTTTGAACTTTATGTCTATGGCATATGGTTGAAACGGGTTAAACGAAAAGTGCTAAGGGTTAAAATAATTCGATCTGGCGAGTAGGCTCGCTGGCCCAAGATAAAAGCGGGCCCCAGTCGCCGGAATACTCAAAAAATCCGCATCACACTTTGCTCAACTCAGGACATCCGGATATCGGGCAAATAATTTTTTCACACTCAGACAGAGACGGAGGGCGAATTATAAAACAAAGAACAATGGCAAATATCCATACTAAAAATTGTCTGATATAAAATATGAGCGCACATAAACAAAAAATATGTCTTCAGATTCAGCGTTACTTGTAGATTCTGTATGTAAAGTTATTTTCATCTGAGAAAGCCGGAATTAAAAGATATTGTGGTTTGATTTTTGGTTAGGCAAGGTTAGTTTTTTTTATTTTATTATGACTTCTAACAAGACACACTTATACGAATTTGTTAGTTTCAGTTCAGTGTCAAAAATAACTTAGTCTAAAGTCTAAGTCATAAATAAACTTGTTTATACGGAAAGTCTAAGTACTGTCTCAATTTTAAGATGCCACGGCATGTAATTTTCGACTTGATGTAAAAATTAAAATGGTTTATATTATGTCGCATAGCGGTAAAGAATAATATTAACAAAACCGAAAAAACACTTAAAACAACCAATTGAGAAAGAGTGCGGAGCAATCTGTCCGTTTGTTATCTGCCAAAGTGATAGGTAGATAGGGCTACTTCACTACAACTTGATTCGATACTTATAGTATCGATACATCACAGTAATTGGTTATTTTAACTCAATACAAATACGGTAGATGCTTAAATGGCATTAAAGCGGCTTCTTCAGACACCAATCACTATTAATATGGTGGGAACCAGAAACTTACTTACTGTTTCCAGGGTGGAAATCGACTTTCGATTAATCAATAACGTTCAATTGAATATTAAAGTCGATAAAAAATAATTGTATTCACATCCCGATTTTCAACATGGCTAATGGATTAAGGGTGGGCCGACCAAAAAATGCCAAAAATGCAGTTACGGTTAAGTAAATATAATTGAAAATACTTTTGTATTAAATGAACAATATATATATTTAGTATCATAGGGAACGTGTTTACAATTTGTCAGAACCATAAATTCATAACACGCTATAGTTTTTTCTACAATATCATTTAAAGTTGGGCAAAGATCATGAAAACGAGTGGCGGCGTTTAGTAGATTTCTTATAGTTTATCTAAATTATTGTACCTCTGATTTTGTCTAAACAATCATCAATGGATAAACTACAAATTGCTAGACTACATTTTTGATTCATCAAGTGGTTATTTAAATAATATTTTTTTATTAAGCACCTTAAATTCCCCATACAAAATTAGTATGGCCGCGCGGCATCAAATAAATATGGACGACGACATTTCAAATAAAACATATGACACTTGTCACTTACGGACGGCGCACCCTTAAGAAAAAACACATCATTGATATTCTTTTAAAAAACTCGATTTAACGCCGGCTTTCAAGGGAATATCTAGATATTTGTAAAAACATGCGAAAAACAATAAATTCGTTTGGTGTAAATAACATTAATGGGCGCTTTCAAAAAGTCAGACAATTTTTTGCCATTGTTCTTTGAGTGTTGGAAAAAATCCACGACCCGGATTCGAACCCGTATGACCCATCCCATGAGTCCCATGACATACCAGGTCAGATGCAACAGGTCTGGTCAACACATTTTTAAATTGTAATTGTGCACAACAAAAATAAATAGAGGTAAATATAAACCACTTTTATGTCTCAAGTATTTCTTTTATTATTATTTATTATAATGACTTCAAGTTATGGATCGAAAATACATAACAATATTGCTTGTACTTACTTTAGGAGGACATTTTTCGCTTCGCACATACAATTATGTATGTATGTTGTACATTATATTTAAATTATTCTACAGTACATTACACAAGCCTGAACTGTTTAAGGCAAATCAAGGTTTACAATAATTTGAGTTTTAAAATGCACAGGCATATGACACAGGGTAACAGTTTGAAGCCAGGGTTCACTACAAATATTGATCATAGACAGATTCCATGTCTTCAAAGTATTTAGAGTCGCAAGCATATATTTCCAAAACAGCAACACATTCACCAATGTATGACAACAAAACCTATCAGTTTATTAGGTACTTATTGAGTTTGATAGGCATTCACCTATAAATTAAATTTAAAAAGCCTTATTTAGCTCAAACTATTAGAATGTAATGATAATCAACATGAATCTTCACTATTTTCCTAATTTACAATGAAATTGTTTAGCATTATTTAAAAAAATGGTGGCTTTACACCAATAATTTTTATAATGCCTCATAATAACATATTTTTATTTAAAATTTACGTGATACAACCTGATAGCATGCAGATAAAACGAATTTCAGATCAAAATCTTGAATAAATTATGATTCATAACTTCATAAAGGAAAGACAAAATACCTACAGAATTTGTTTTATCAATAATGGGTAACTTCAGACTCCACCACCCATAGCCCAGTCTTAACATCTCTTTAAACGTTAGTATCAAAAACAAAAGTGAAATCCAAATTTGGTCTGCAAATAAATTCTTATCACAAAGAATACCACCTTGGTCCCTTGTCAGACCTGCTATTTATAATTATTACACTATTCTGCCCTGTCCAAAGTCACCCACTGGAAAAAAATACTATTACAACTTTTACGAGATTCACCCTGTTTCAATATTTAACATTATACAGGCACACAGTTGAAACAACTGAACAAAACAAAATTATGCAATATAAAATAAATTTGTAAAATTTTCAAAGTAAAATATTACAGTAATAGTTCAAAAGTATTGAAGGCCAGAATACAAAAAGTTTGTAAGCCAATGTTTAATTTGCTTTAAATTTATAATACATGGTACTTAATAGCCCAGTCTACTTATTAGCCAAGGCAAAGCATTGTAAATCAGTATGGCTCGCATTCATTAAAAAGAAACTTAACAGATATTACGTAGACTAACTACATTTCCTTTGGTAGTTTATCAGACATTCAGCAAGTTGTCATATTAGCTAATCAAATGTTTTCATTTAAGTCGACCATTCGAAAATTGTTACTCAGATAAAATTGAAGTGTTTATAAAATCATGTTGACTCCGTTTCCTAACAAATAATAATTAAGTGTCTTTTATTACCACAGACATACTTCAAACTTAATAATTTAATATAATCACATACTTTTAAATTGTTCAATCAACTTATTCATAATTCAAAGAATCATTATCTCTTTAATAGGATAATGACAAATTTCAAATGATTAAGAGCAGGATAAGGACTGTTAATATAGTATTAATTGGAATAGTTATAAAATTATTTGCGAAACAACCTTAGAATTTCTCTAAGCTTATCAATACCTAAGGGAAACGTATTGTACTCCTTGTGTATGGCAAACAACCAACGGTAATATACATTACCACAAAATCAAGTATAAAAGTATAATTTACAAATGTACATCTTTCTAAAACAAAAGCGTCAAGTATTATTCATTTCAAAATTATAAATAGTAACTAAAATAAAAACTTATCAGTACAAATCACATACACATACGACAACCACACAAGCGTATGCGTTAACAGTCGAACAAAAACAATTCACAAAATTAAAGCTTCTGAGTATGGGGTGGTTTTAGTTCGTGAGCACGTCCACCCCAGTCGAGTTTGTAACAACGAGTCCGCCACGATATCTCTGGGTTCAGTAGAGCGGCTGCTAACACAAACGGTGCACAACACTCACTCCACACCCACCCAACGAGGAAATGAACTTTTGTAAACGGGGGTGATCCATTTTGTACAGACCGGAGCATCAACCAGTCAGATAGAAACCACAACAACACATGCACCAAGAAGACTGGTAGAGGTTCAGCACCGAACAATTGTCCTGCCGCCCAGGCTGCGCCCGCCCCGAGCGGGAGGCACTCGGTCAGCGGCTCCAGCAGCGCCGTCGTGGGCACCATGGCGATCCGAAGGCGCGCCCAACGTTTCAGACGAGCTTGCAACGCTCCAATCGACCGGGAACCTGAGTTCTGCAACGCCGGCAGCGACGCTACGCGCATCTTCCAACCACGCGCCATCACCTCTTTGGCCATGAAGTAGTCCTCTGCTAAATAATCCGCGAAGGTCACTAAGCCTCCCGTCTCGTCTAACGCGCACCGACGAACCAGCGACGACATCCCAACGTGACAATTGATGCCCATAAAGTCAGCCCCCATGTACAAACGTGCTTGCGCCGTTCCAAAGTGAATTTTCTCGTATACGGCGGCGAAGCCCTCGGCGTCGCACGCGAACGGCATCTGGTGCACTATAGCGACGTCTTCGCGCATGTGCTGCACCATGTCTAGCAGGGAGTCCTCGCGCATTCGAATGCCAGCGTCGCTAATCAAGATCAGGGGATGTTTCGCCGCTATGTACGCGGGCTGCATGTTGTTTATCTTCGGGTTCACCCCGACGCGCATTCCACCGATGAAAAGTCGCGCGTCCACGTTAGGATACTTCGGCAGCAGGCTGTACTTAACCAGCATCACCGCGGGGTCTTTCTCACTCTCCACACAAAACAGAATTTCGTACGTTGGATAGTCGAGCGTAAAAAACGTCTCCAAGTTTGATAGCAGGTTGGGGTCGACGCCGGTCAGCGGCTTCAGTATAGAAACGCCAGGGTATGGCTGTTCTGGCGGTGATCGGTCCACTGTCTTGTGCAGTTTCCATTTCGAATACAAAAGTGCCATTAGGTGAATTATTAACAAACACAACCATGCGATTATAAAAAATATGGCAAAACCATACACTGTATACACCATAGGCATCATAATGGCAAAATTCTCAATTCCTTCTCTCGTTCGGGCCTCATAATATCGACTGACCGCGAATGTAAAAGGCGTCCGTCCGCTAAAATCCGCTTTGTCGCGAGTATTGCACTACACTGACTGAGCAAATGTACACATAACGTAGACCACCGTAGCAATTCAGCATATTGATAACGTATCACATTTGTCGTAATTATTACTTTACGAATGAATCTAATAAACGGAGTCGATGTACGGTACGGCCCTGAATTTACTCGAAAGAATAGATTAGATCGGTCTCGGACCCGTTCCCAGTCCGGCTTCAAGCTCTTCTCTCTCACTGACTGATTTGACTTCTCTGTTGAAATTCTGTCTCACTCACTCACCCCCCCTACTACTCTTTGTTCCATCCATAGACAAAAGAACATAGCGAGGAACAAATAAAAACGTTTTCTTCCACACACAACATAATGCCCAATCAAAATGCATTATTTCATGAATATGACCAATAAATGTTTGAATTATTTTTTCTTACCACCAATCATTTTAAAATTCTTCTATCATTGGTCCTTGATCTGTCAAATAATTGTACGTTCTGGAACGTGATGCGTTCAGAAACAAGGTTCGTTCAATATTTTATTTTTACATGGACAAAAGAAAGGTGCAAATCACTGGGTAATTGTAACTAAAATGTTCCATCATTTAAGATTGTTAAAAAACAAATCTCGGCCTTAGCTTATATCCCTCCACCAACAGCTTCATGCCCTCCACTGTTGTGCTGGCTGGTGGTGCTACGGCACGTGAACGAGTTTTCCCTACATGGATGAAGACAAAAGGCCTTAGAGCATTAAACCAACAACGCTCTATTTTTTTATCGAAGCCCGTATCCTTGAAATAGATAGTAAACATGAAATATTTTTAACGTCTGCATTTGCATATTTTTCTCTAAATATTAAAGCTTTTACAATTCGCCATTCATTAACAATCCTATTTTACATACAGAAAACCGGATAGGCAGTAGCTAAAGAGAATAGCCGGTTTAGTGTAAAATGATGAATTAATGATTTATGTGATTGGTGAATTCTCAGAACAATAACTAACTATTAGTTATTATTCTAAGGGTGAATTGTAAAACTATCAATATTTAGAAAAAAAAATGGATTTGCTGTAAAATACGACATTAATAGAGATGAGCGTCTCGAAAACTTTCCGTAAATGTACCAGGTATATTAATAATAATAATAATAAGTACTTATTTCAGAATAATTCCATAGATTTTTAGTAATTACAATAGACCATAGAGCAACACGGGCCTCCTCCGGTCCGCCGGAGGCTCGTGTTGCTCTATGCAATAGACCTTATACACTAATGTTAGTTACATGAAAAAAATTAAAATGCACATTGAAATGAGCATGGCGCACTGGATACGACCACCCACCGTTAGAGGACGGTGTGTAGTCGCACCCAATGTTTCAGCATCGGTGAGTCCCAGCGGTCAGACAACGCGTTCAGGATATGGTTCGGGCTGCCCCGCAGTCGCCCCATGAGAGAGGCGCAACGCTTCCTAATGATGGCGTGGAAACCATCAACCTGCCATTCAGCAAACATTGCTGAAGCTCTGCAATAGCGAGGCAGCCCAAACAGCACCCTAAACGCGTTGTTGTATTGTACTCTCAAGACGCTGTACGCGCGCTGCGTGTACTTCACCCACAGGCTGGAGGTATAAAAGGTTTGGCAATAGGCCTTAAACAGGGTGATCTTGACCTGATCAGTACACTGCGCAAACCTGCGGGCCAGCATGTTACAGCGCACGGACAGCGCGTATATCATGAAGCTGTATATTTTAGACCAAGGTAAATTCCAAAACGGGTATTTACCCGGAAAAATTCCCAAATGGTAGGTAAATTTGTTTCTTTGACTTAAAAATTAATAACGGCGGGTGGTACTATCGAGGAACTTCCCGGTCGAGTCACTTTTCGGTGATATCCTCTTGCACACGTTCAACCCGCACGCTATTATACGTAAACGCTCAATGTATGGAAACCTCTTCTTCTAAACACAGCTAAATTTACAATAAAAAAGTCGAAAAAGTCTTAAAATTCACAAACTTCTTCAATAATTTTTTTAAAGTGGCAACACTTCAAATAACGCCACGTTAGGGAAGGTTAATATAAAAAACGTGCAACTAAAGGAGGTAGTGTTGCCGCATAATCGATTGAACATCGACTATAATCGATTATTAGATGGGCCCCAAATCACCCATACAATCGATTGTACTATCGATAGTATCGATATTTTCGATATAATCGATACTATCGATGTCAATTATAAACCAATATTATCGATTATAATTGATTAATCGAATATAATTGTCTAAATGCCCAATATAATCGATTATATCGATAGTATTAATAACAATTATTGCAAAAATATAATCGACTTAATCGATAGTATCGATTTAATCGATTTAATCTAACATTGGTTTAGATAGTATCGCATGCCTAATAATAATTTCATGAGATTATTTCATACTTACACATTTTATCGTTTTCTACAAGCAACAAGCACGTTGAAAAAAATGGTTACGTTAATGTTCAAGGTTTTTATTGTAACGTTTCACGATGGGCTATGGATATATTGCACATCAGTAACGAGCAATATAATCTAAACCAATGTTAGATTAAATCGAAACAATCGATTAAGTCGATTATATTGCTATAATAATCGTTATCGATACTATCGATATCATCGATTATATTGGGCGTTCAGACAATCATAATCGATTAATCGATTATAATCGATAGTATTGCTGTATAATTGACATCGATAGTTAGGATTACATCGAGAAAATCGATACTATCGATAGTCGAGTCGATAGTACGAGTGATTCTGGGTGAACACAATCGACTAATCGATAGCCGATTATTTTGCAACACTAAAAGGAGGTTGGAGTGTGACAAATGGTTGATACTTAGTATTTATTTTTTGTATTGTTATGTCATCGGTCATCATCAGATTAGTTATTATTCTGAGTCATCAGATAATCGGTGATTAAATAAAATCTTGAGTCCTTTTGCCCGGCCAAATTCAGAAGTACATTGATTTAAAAGCTGACAGTACGTTTTAGATATATTTGACTTGTTCGCATACTAATAGTATCGACTGTCAATAACTTCGGACAATAAAATTGACATAATATCTCATAATTATTTCGGATTTTAATAGTATTTCTGTCTAGACTGCACGAATGCTTTGGATTACTAGAAATAGTAAGTGTGTGGTCTATGTGGCACTATTTCTTTTTTAATTGGGGGCTGCAATTTCTAATAATCTCAAAAAGAAAATAGTCATGGACTATTGACTTTCAATCGGTATGTTTTTGCTATATTATTTGTCGAATGTGAACTGATAAGCGAATAAAAATACAAATAAAATTTGGTAGAACCATTTTGTAGTAAAAACTAGCCGACCCCTCTACCTGTCACCGCACCCGAAAAAATCCCGCGCGGTGTCATGTCACCGCACCCGACCACGCGACTATAATCTCAATTATCGATAAGTTACAGCCTACTTTTGTATGAAGAAGTTTGGCTATAGACAAACTAGAGTAAATTTGCTACACTAAAACCCGCAACAATTATATGCTCTGTGCGTTAAATTTTTTAAAAAGTCAATGTCAAATATGTCAAATTTTGACAATTGAGCGATCGAATTCTATGGACTCTATGTCGTCTAAATAGAGCCTACTTTTGTATGAAGAAGTTTGTTTATAAAAAATCTAAAATAAATAGTTTGATCATTTACAACTAATAAACTATTTCAGTAATTACAAAATGATAACATATGATCTAATTGCAACTTATTCATTATTTTAGTGGACATCGACTTTAGGTATTCGCGATTTTGCAAATTACGCAATACTTCCGCGGAACTTCCGCATTCTGCGCTCCGCGGTAGAGGTTTCAATTTTTATAGCAGATTTAGCAATAATTCAGAAATGGCATAGGATTAGTTATCTATATCATGTATAGAGACGTAAACAATGTGCATACTTTTCTAAATCAACTGTCCATGCCAAAAACGAATGGAAAAATAATAGTGGATAATTGTATTAGACTTCAAAAAGGCACTTCATAATTAATCACATTTGTTCTAAGCATTTTACTATGGATTCATTTGTATGCAAGGGAAATGTAAAATGAACGCGACATAGAGAAAATGCGGTTCCTACATTATTTATTATGGATGGATCTGATGAAATGGTATAATATGTTGTATTACAGGAAGTGCTAATGTGCCTGTGAAGGAAAACATAGCACAGGTCTGCAGATTCAAGAAACTCTTCAGAAATTTAACACGAAGACATGTCGTACATAAAAATAAAGAAATAATGCAATTTTAGGATATCATATCAACAGATATTTTTATCCAACCAAACCATCTCGCACCGAAATCCAGTTAGTAATTTAATTAATAAAAAGCTTTTGATTTATATTTTAAACTTATTAAACAATAAGAAATACATAAAGTAATAAGAAATTATTTTTTTGCAGAAACGCTCGACACAGATGACACAGATGACAAACTCAGATATATTCAGAACTTGATTTTAAAAAATCAAATTTTGAATTAATGTTAGTATTTACGAAATCATATTTTCTGATAACAAATTCTGTGTAATTGCTAAAATTGATATCGTTTTGTTTTTGCAATGATGGTTTAACCTTTTTCTGTATACATCTGGCCCTAGCCCATCTTTAAATAAATATCACTAAGATTTTATTTAGGTTTAATTTAACTAATATTTTTTTAAAGCTTAAGTTAAATGTAAAGATTAGTATTATGCGAGTATTGTTTCTTTCATTATTCAAATTCATTAAAATTGATTCTTTTCAATGAGTTTGCTGTTTGATAGTGCAATTGATGGTTTGGGTTGTATTATTGTGTATTTATTGTCAAATTAACATATGTTTAATAAATATAGTGACAAAAGAAATACTATATTGTTGTTTTCAATTATTTAGATCGATAATAATGTCGATAAAGTCACCACATTACCTCAAATATGACTCTCTCTCTTTGTAAGGAAATAACGAAAGAAAAGCGACAATCGACCTCTTTCCAATACATCACCTAGATTCATTAGTTAAAATAGTGCGAACTGATGAATTTGTGTTGCTATTTTAGTCCGGTTTATATAGCTTTAGTTATTGTTCAGGTTCATGCCTCGTTCATACGCACGGAATAGATAAATAAGTTAGGTAACTGTTCTGTATTCATACGTAACTTGGCATACTTAACTCATTTTTGTAATTTTACCTATTTGTGACTTTGTGACGAAGTTGGGTTAAGTAAGAATATTCATAAAAATTTATAATAATTTAGGTTCATTAACATTGGCACGCTCCACAGTAATGTATTGTAAGCAAGGAATTTATACCCATTGGAAATTGACTATTTTCAATTAAAATTAACTTTTCTTTAGGTTATAGTGTATGTAACTCGTATTATTAAATTTTGGTGGCAAATAGCACCTATGAATTAATAAAAACTTAAATACCCGAATAAATTCCCGTTGGGTGGATATATTCCCGGAAATTTGTGTTATGTCGAACATTAATGTGAAATAATGTTGGAAATAAGTAATGTATAACTCAGAAAAAATACTTTAACACTGGCTATATATGCTAACCGCACAAAGCCATTAAACTAAGGAAAAAATACTAAAGAGGGTTGCATCTCAGAACAATAACCTCACAATAACTAAAGCTATAGAAGGATGGTTTAAATAAAAAACGTGCAATTATGTTTAGTTCCGTTCTATCTTATGGCTAGAAAATGAGGTTGGAGTGCGACAAATGGTTGACACCTCTGAGTACTGAAACATATGGAGATGGCATACCTACAAAAAAAACGTGTATACCTACACTTACTTGGCACTAAAAATGGCTCCTGTCCGTAGTGCTGCCCTATTGTGTAACGATATATTTATCGACACAAGTTTAATGTGACGACTTTATCAAAGCATCGACGGAATTATGCTACATAATTATTATAGTTTTAAAAGAAATAAAATGAAATAAAAACTTTATTACGTTGACTTAATAACAAGCACTTTTAGATAGTCAAAATATCGATAGATATATTTTATAAAATATAATATTTACTGGAACTAAGAACAAACACATTTAGAATGTAAGTAGAATTTAAATAACATAATAAATATAATTATATATATATAGGTACTTTAGGGATAAGCAGTCCAGAGCAGACCCATCCCATTTATTTACTTTTTTATTTGTGTGTAGTGTGTTGAATGCTCTGCTCTGTAAACCAGCATGTGAAATCGATAAATAAATAAGAATTAAAGTTATGGATTTTTTATGCATTTGGCTAATATTTGTGTTATGAATATGGGACACCTCCACTACACAACAAAACTCCTTTGTTCCCTTAGCAGACTTACTGCAGGCACGGGATGAGATGCAGCTGGATCATTATTTTTATTTTCAGCACAGCATGGGAAAAGATATAGGTAATTAAATAAAAGAAAATGCTACATTATGCAAAAATATATTATTTTCATACAACAAGGATTTTAATGATTATTATAAACGCTATGTTATAAATATATCAATAATGAAATGACGACAATAAAACAAGTTATTTTAATATGTTTGCCAGTAAGGATCATTATTCTAACTCGTTATTTATTTATTACTTACTGGTTATTTATTTATTCCCGATTTTAAGACACATTTCTTTTACATCGGATGAGTGTAGGTACACCTACATTTTCGATTGTAGGTACAAGTAATGCACTCAGTCTCATTCATTTACAATATAAATTACAAAGACACAGACAATGCAATTTTTGTAAATCTTTGACAATAATTGAAAAATCTACAATTTTCTTTCTTCGTCGTCTTACTTTTTCATTTAAAGCTTTAATTTTTTTCCTATAATTTTTACATTTTAAATTTAATCTCTTAATAGTTTCTACTGTTGCATCCGGAACCTGGAAATCAAAATTATAATTATATTGAGAACAAAAATAACATCTAAGTTATTCTATGCATTTTTACATTTTTTTGTCATTATTGAAAACTTGGATTTTAATCCAATTCATACCAATTCAATGATTGTCAAGTCAATGTTCTCATTGCCTTGACAATCATGGACCAGTCATACCCACTAAATTGGCATGCATACGTATGTAAACTTCGAAAACTGACTAGATCAATTGCTAGATATTGTCAAACTATTAATTTAATTGTTGCACTTTCAAAGGCTGCAAACCAAAATTTTGTAGGCACATGGCTTTTTTATAACCTGGTGGGCGGAGCAAGTGGCTGTTGAGTACATAGAAAACTTTATTCATAGTATTTATGAACTATACAGTACCGCTGCAATCATCAAACACATTTAATTTAAATAATCGCTCAAGACAAGTTAATAAAAAGATACTTGTGTGTGTGCGTGTGTGTGTGTGTGTGTGTGTGTGTGTGTGTGTGTGTGTGTGTGTGTGAGAGGGTGTGTGTGACTGTGTTTGTATATCAGCACATTATTTAACTGCGTCGTCGCCTTAAACATACATAAAATAAGGCAAACAAAAAATGTGTCCTAGTATGTTGTAAGCTTGAAATTGATTTTATTTGATTTTGTTCATTGTTGACTTTAAAAGGCTGAAAATAAATAAAAGTATATATAAATGCACATATTTCGCTTGAAAACTAGAAATTGTTTCTTACTCAAATATTGCAAAGGTTCACTTTTCAGTTAGATCATAAGCACCTTATGTACAATAAGATATAATTTAAATAAAATAATAGCCCCACCATTGCAGCTGATGATGATGTAGCGTCCTGTTGGTATGTTGTTCTTGGGTTTTGTTCGTCATATTTTAAACAGATTTGATTAGGCTGAAAAGAAGAAATCAACTATAACATTACAAAAGAAAATTTCAGTGAAATATGTTTGAAGCACAATTAAGGTAATAGCATCTGTGGTGAGCGGATGGTAGGTAGGATGCCACACTGAGGAAGGCAAAGGGAAGATCTTCCTCCGAGCTGGGTGGTATTGCTCGGGGACCGAAGTCCGACGGATGTTAGTTGAAGGTGCTATATATAGCGAAGGAGATGTGGTGAAACTTCGCTAGCGAGATGCAGGCTTCCCATACTATTTTACGTTGCGGTATGGCGACGTCGTTGATTTGCGTCTGTGGCGCCATCTGTTGACACGTTTGAGAAGGTGTTTGTTTCGTGTCGAATAATGTGCGGCGTATGCGGTAGATGGAGCCGCCACATCACTCCCCCCCGAGACCGGAGGTCGATATCAGTGAGTGTGCTCAGCAGTCAGTGCGTCAGAGCTTGCAAGTGCCAGTGGAGAGTGCTGCTGCAGGATGCCCCAGTCTACGGTGAGTCGAGACGGGTGGGGTGAAGGCGCGTTGCCAGTGATGCAGTGTGCTGTTCCTGTCTGCGGTGAGTCGAGACAGGTGATGATGACGGTGGGTCCGAGCTGCTGGTGTGCAGGGCTGCCACGCCGGAGTGATGCGGCCGACATTAATGCACCGGTCGTGGGCTGCGGCGACCAGGTCGGGATGGTGCCGTCGAGTGTGCCGGAGGTCCAGGAAGCGTCGTCCAAGATGCTGCGATGGAACCTTGTGGCTCGATTGCTGGCTTGCTGTGACTGCTGGCGAAGGTAGATGATGGATGAGGAGTGATGGATGGGCGCTGCTGCGACGATGTTGAAGGTGCTTCTGTGCTCCGTCGGGGTCACCACTGTAGGGAGAGCCAATGGTATGGAGAATGCCACAGTGAGGAAGGCAAAGGGAAGATCTTCCTCCGAGCTGGGTGGTATAGCTCGGGGACCGAGGTCCGACGGATGTTAGTTGAAGGTGCTATATATAGCGAAGGAGATGTGGTGAAACTTCGCTAGCGAGATGCAGGCTTCCCATACTATTTTACGTTGCGGTATGGCGACGTCGTTGATTTGCGTCTGTGGCGCCATCTGTTGACACGTTTGAGAAGGTGTTTGTTTCGTGTCGAATAATGTGCGGCGTATGCGGTAGATGGAGCCGCCACACATCGATGAGTAAAAAAAGAAGGACTCTGCGTCACTTACTTAATATTATCTTAATTTTATAAGTTACTAATTTCGTTAAAATACCTACATAGGACGATTGGTTACAAATTAAGTTGGAAAAAGCAGCCTTTAATTATAATAACCTATAATATCAAATTATTTTTTTACCAAAATGCTTACCAGAAAATAAGATGAAGGAGCTGTACCATCACGTAATCTTGTTACCTACATCAAGAGTTCTGTTGAAGCAGTTTTCGTCAATGTGCATCGAGTAAATGTGTACCACATTTTATGTCGCAGATTTATATTTTCTCGACCAATAACCTCTATCCATTTCTTCTTTAATGCTTCATTTACAGGAAATCTGCACAAAAAACACCATTGCAAAAAATATAACTATCTAAAATGTATCGATACATCAAAACATCATAGCGTATCACTAGATATTCATACTAAATCTAATCAAGCTGTAATCATTAAAATAACAACGAAAACACTATATACCACTAACATACATCTTTATTAGCTTTCACAATATTATTTTGATACATTACACTACACGATAGCCTTCTATTTTTATCAAAAATAGTGAAAATTGAATAATTACCTATGGAGAGTCAATGTAGGTTGATTTTTATTTCTTCTTGCACCACACTGCTTAACACAACACGAAGGCATGTTTTGGCTTTCCGGGACAATGTTCTGAATGCCACTAAAATCATATTTTTGGAGTTTACAACAATAAATCAACAAAAAATATTTCGAGCTATCAACCATTTGACAGGAGATGTACACCAAACATTGGAACTAAATTTGGCGACGCCGGCACGCGTCAAAAAGCTCGTGACGTCACTCAAAAGTGTTGCCAAAATGAGTACAAAGCAAATATTATGTCTCTTTTTTCATACACCACAATCGGTTAGTTAAAAAGAGATAAGTATATATCTGTAATAAATGTGTCGATTCAATGTATATTTGTATAAGCAATTTTTTGTACAGATCAATGAGGCGTCTCCACAGTACTCAGAGGTTGACACTTACTTTTTATTTTTTGTATTGATATGTCATTCGGTCATCAGAAAAATAAAATCTCGAGTCCTTTTGCCCGGCCAAAATTACATTGATTTTAAAGCTGACAGTTTGTTTCACGAATCTGGTGAAACCTTCGAAATAACGAAAGAAAAGGGACAATCGATATCTTTCCAGATCTTTCCATTTCCAATCATCACTTAGGTTCATTAGTTAAAATAGTACGAACTGATGAATGAGTGTTGCTATTTTAGTCCGGTTTCTATAGCTTTAGTTATTATTCTGAGGGTTGCTTGCTCTGTGTCTGTGGATCTGTTTGTTTCGTCTTTGGTTTAGTCTGCGCGGGTAATCGAATTTACAAATTGCCGTGAAAGTTGTAAAAATGGAAATTGACAAAATGTTAAAGCCCGTGAGCAATATAAACGAGTATATTTCTGTTACTCAAGAAGTTACAAAGATGTCAGGCCATTCAAAAATTCAATTCAACATGTCGACAGTTCTTTCTTTGAAAAAAGTTAGAGCACTAGAGATTGAAGTAAATATCATTAAAAAATTCTAACTTAGAGTTTTTACTGTTTGCAGTGTTCCAATGTTAACTGTTGTTTTTGCAGTATTTTAATAAGTGCGAGGGAAGTGGCGCCGCGCTAATTTTGTTTGAGCTTATGGTGGAAGTGCCACCTTCCAAGTCATGGGGTTTCTTTGGACAAGAACTTGTCATGTTACTGCAATATTGGTTGGAAGCTGTACGCAAGCACCTTATAAAACATAATCACAATTGGTGGTCTTTCACGAAGGTTATTTTGAAATTCGTAAAGGTATGTTGCCTTTCTTTTATTCACCAATTTTTTCTTTATTAATTACACTAGGGCGACTAGGGGAATAGCTTGCTCTTTATTATTAACTAGTTAGTGTAATGCATAATTACATTATATGAAATACTTACATTTAGTATTTAAGATATTATTCAAGATTTTAAATAGCACCTTTTTCTATTAGTTTATAAGACTTAAAGAGCCATCCTTACCAAATGTATTGGTGGAGTATACTGCGGAGTGCCTACTGGACTTAGCCACGAGTAGTGAGCCCGATGTCCCACAGCGACTTGAGATCCTGCACTGTCTCAACTTAATTTCTGGTGATTCGAGCAGAGAAACGAGAACAGCTATGAAGAAAAAACTGGATCCTTACTTGTAAGCTTGTTTGATATTTCCATTTTTCTTTAATTATTTTTTTTATCTATTAAAAAAAAAAGATATGGTAAGTTTTTCCTAATAAAAAAATAAATGATACGAAAATAGTAGTTGTAAGGTATAATACATTAGAGATTCCAGGAATAAGTGGTCATAAAAAGTCACAGAATGGTACCTACGAGACTGTGGAAGAAAGAGGTAGGCCGAAGACTTTAAAGCAATACCTGGTGTCATATGGACACAGACCGCCAGAAATTAGATAAGTGTAGGGCTTTAGCTTTGGAAAGGCAAATGGACAATGGTGCCAATTTATTAAACTATTAAAATATACCTAATAAGTAACAACTTTTGTAAAATTTATATTGTTTATAAAACAGGCTTAAATAAAAAAGTAGTTGTAAGGTGTAACACAGTTTATTCTAAAAGCAGCTTTTATTGTAGACCTGTTATTCATGTATCTCTGTCAATGTTCATAATAAGAGCAAGATTTTAACATTCCTTATTATAATATAAATATAAGATAAGATAAGATGTCCCCACTGCTGAGCCCAGGCCTTCCCTATGGATGATAACACCACAGCGAAAAGAGATCATAAGCCACTGCCTAGAGCAGATTGGTGGTTTTAAACGACTGCTAATGCAGCCAAGACCAACAGTTTTACGTGCCTTCTGTAATATATATTTTTGGTGTTTGAAATGATAGGCCTTTGCAAAAGTTGCTTAACTTTAGCAATCGAAGACTGGAGTGGTTAACTACTGTGCCATTTAGCTTCTCACTCCTCACTTCTTCACTGTTCAATTGAGTTAAAGCTTACTATAATTTTTATTTGATTGAAGCAGTATCCAACCCCATCTTTTCACTCTTCTTCCTCAGTGAAGATTCTGAAAATGCCATAAGTTTGGCAATGTCTTTGTCCAGATGTAGAGTCTTCTGGTGTCAGAAAGGCCAACACCAGGGCCTTAATTTAGCTATTTTACAATGTCCACAGTTAAATATGACTCATTGGCCCAATTAGGATATTTTCCCCTTATCTTATCATATCTTATTGGGGCCAGCTGAGGTTTCCCATCTCGCAGGAGCACTTCGTTCCATTGGGATCTTTTGTGATCCCCTTCACTCACATTGTTATTGAGAAAGAAATTGCCATAATTTGCTCCTCTGCCAACAGTGCCAAAGTATCCACGTACCTGGCTGCTTGTGGCCATCTGCCCATCCAGTTCGGCATGGTGGAGACTCTAATGCGGTGGTTGGTGCCGCGACATGACCAGGGAGTGAGGCAGGCGGCGGCGGTCAAGTGGTTCCCGGAAGGCGTTTATGGGTTACCGGCGGTTCAGCTGTTCTTGGAGCGGGCGTGGCAGAACTTCTTCAAGGTTTGTACCTTTGCTTTAGTTTAGCAGTTTAAGGAGTTTTGTCTAGCTTATAAGTTGGGGATTTTTTTAGTTTCATAAAATGCTTGTTGACCGAGAGGTTTAGCGCTTGGACCGATATCTGGAGGTCCTAGGTTTTATTCCCGGGTTGGGCATTATGTGTTTTGTCGATACTTAGCACGGGTTTGTTAAGTTTGATTTGATTTTAATGATAGAGGCCTTTGTATAGCAGTGGGGCACCCGCTACACACGACTTTAAAGTTTATACTGATGGTTATAAAGTTAGGTGTCAGACATCCTTACGCAAGCACACAGGACCATCTCCGTCAGGTCATAACGCCAAATCAGAACACGCCGGTACGCATCCTTCATCCGGTACTTTTAAGACTAGTGTCTCGAGCTAGTTGCCCCGTGGACACGTATAGTCCACTACCTAATATCCAGATAGGTTACCGGATCTGTAAGCTCGCTCACTTCTCGTTGCACTAAGAGGACAACTCGCAAATTCCATTGCGTGGTTTGTCAACTCTAAAGTCGACTACCAAATGTCCTCTTTGGTTGCGGAGTTGTAAGCCCACTCACTTCTCAGTACCCAAAGCAGTGGGGCAATATGTAGGCTATTGCTTAGGTACTTATCTTATCTTATCTTATCTTAGTGGGGCCTGCCGAGGATTCCACCTCCCAGTAACACTTCGACCCATTGGGATCTTTTGTGCAACCCCATCCTTTCACTCTTCCTCCTCTGTAAAGATAGATGCCATAAGTCTGGCAACGTCCTTAAGAGCGAAGAGCCTGAAGTCCTCCGGTTTCGGATAGGCCGACCCCTGGAGTCCCATTCTTTTCCTAGCCAGAGAGTCGCAGTCACACAGTAGGTGCTGCATTGACTCGGTTTGCTCTCCACATGCCCTACACAAACTATTTACCTTACTGCTTAGGTACTTACTTAACATTCTATGACTCAGTGCTAAGCTCACGCGTTCCTACCTACTACAGTGCGAGTTTCATTCGCCATTCGATCACGTTAACGAAAACGAGAATTTATATGGTAAAATGTTAACTCTTCTCGTATGCCGCCAGGAGGCGCTGCTTCAATGCCATACTAATTTTCGTTTTCGTAAACGTAATCGAATGAATACGGATAGTAAACAAAACTCACACTAGGCAACCTGAATCTCCGACCACACCTTGCTTCGGAAGGCGCGTAAAGCCGTTAGTCCCGGCTGCATTAGCAGTCGTTAACAACCACCAATCCGCACTGGGCCTGCGTGGTGGTTTTTGGCCTGTTCTTTGTGTGGTGTTATTATCCATAGAGAGGGCTCGTGCCTCAGCAAGTTGGGACATTATCATCATCATCATCATAATCAACTCAGCCAAAAGACGTCCAAGGATCGTTAAGAGGAAGAATTGCCATAATGCTTGGCGGATTGGCGATCGCAGTATGGTTAGAGTAATCTTAGAGAGACGCAAGGGGACATAATATATTATATTGTGCAATTTTTTTTTTTTTATTTTTTTTTATTCATAAGTAGTTAAATTGGTAATCGATTAATGGTTTTTTTATGTTTGTAATTTTATATTAATCTAATAAATTGAATTCTTGTGCATGTTATTAATACGTTTGTAATTGATTTTTTTTTGTGGAAACGTGCTGATTTGTGTCCTATGTATATTTTAAATATTGTATGTGCTATGTAATTATTTGTTTCCCAAATAATAAATAAATAAATAAATAAATAAAATATTGGATTGGATGGATTATTAGCTTAATAATAATTTTTTTTTTGTTTTAGGACGCAAGAGATTTTCTGAATGCTTACAACGAAACGTCGGATCTCGTCGTCTCCGTTATTTGTAGGAAAGCGAATATTGGCAATATCATTCTTGCCTCAGTAAGTTTCTAAATAACGTTTAATTACTTTTTTTACGTTTTCGACTGGTCAACGATCCCAAGCTCACAGACTGGTTAGAACCCTTAGTCTTGAGACGTGACATCGGCTCGTTGTGTGTGTTCTACGCCTGTATAATGGAGAATGCTCTGAGGATTTTTTTGATTTGGTGTCCACTTCGTCCTTCTACCATCGCACCGCTCGCCATCGGAACAGGGCACACGCACACTTCCTGGAGCCGCTGTTCGCTCGAACGGTTCGCTTCCAGAGGAGCTTCATTCCACGTACCTACCATCAAACTGTGGAATGAGCTGCCATTCGAGGTTTTCCCATTAAGCTACGATATGGACTTTTTTAAAAGGGGTGTAAAGAGGTTTTTCTCAGGTCGGCAACACAAAAGCAACATCTCTCAGCTCACCATCAGGCGGCCCGCCTGCTCGTTTGCAGACTGTAAATATAAAAAAATATATATATTTTGGGATCAGAGGTAGAATTAAAATAAAAAAAGAACAAGAAGTCAAACTAACATTTTTATAATTCAAATAAAAAAAAAACCAACGAACATTACACAGTTTAAGAATAATTTAAAAATAGTGATTAACTGCACACTTTATAATCAAAATAATTACTGCACATAAAGCAAAAATGGCTCACATGACCAATCCGAAGAACGTCCGTCCGTCACAAGCGCCAAGGAGAAAATAGCGCACGAACTATGAGCTAGCTCGCTTTTACAAGACGTTGCGGGTAGGTATGAGGCTTGGGGGGAGTGTTCCTTATATATATATATTTTATTGAGCTATATTAGTATGTTTTAGCTTTCAAGGCAGAAGCTATGAATTATTCTTTGTTACAATTGAATGCAATTTTTCTGGAGATAATGTAGGTACTTATCTACAATTTTTTTTCCAAATCCAAGTTTTTTAAAGCATAACTGTCTAATTTATACTTTACGTTTGCAAGAAAGCTTTCAAAATCCGGTAAAGGTAACGGTATATAGTAACCGATCTCAGACCCAGAGCACAGAGTTGATAAAATGTATTCACTACAGAGTCCAAGCTGCCTATAAGCGGCCCGCTGTTGGTACACTCACACATAGCGCGGCCGATGTCCGCGTGACCTCTCACCGACAGGTTTTTGAAAATAAAGTAATGTTTCCTTTTAGTAAAATTTGCGATCATCAATATTAAGGGTACCTTTCCTCCAACCACGGTCTTTTTTTTCCAGCCTGTGTATACTTAGTTATAATTTTTCTTGTTATTTTTCAATTTTGTAAGCTGTTTGCTATTCTAAAATAAATAAATAAAGTTTATCTGTCTTTTGAGCGCCTTATCATACGCATGGCATGTCATTACGCAGCCGTGTATACAGTTTCTCAAATGCTATACAGGGTTCAGAGAGCAAAGCGACCTGGTTGGACCTGAATTGCAGCGACAAGAGTGTCTCCATCCTGGTAGACCCTCGCAACCTGGACTCGTTGGGCATCAGCGTGGATTGGGTGGAGTCGCTTATCCTGACCGACGAGAATATCCACCACGTTCAGCTCTCCAAGTAGGTTTATTCATTAATTCAGCCTGGTGACTTGTAGAAATGGGTTTCACTTCTGAACCCTATTTTAGGCACCAGTCCCTCACAATTAAGACCTCAAAAATTGTTATATTGATTTAGCTTAAGCATTAAGTACCTGTCTAAATTGTAAAGGGTAAAAATTATTTGAATTTATTCACTCAATTCACTCAACTGAATCACTCATCAACTTCATTTCTCATTTATTCACACTCATAATATTCATATTCGGCTTTAAATTAGAGTCAAAACTGTGAAACTAATTGAAACGAAAACGTACGATAACTCGCTCTTAAAGCAACATATTTAGGCTTGTCTATACATTAATAAATTAAAGGCATTATAAGAAATCGGGTGTTCTTAAGCGGCCGAATGATTTGTTTGTTTTGTTGTCATGGAAACTGTCAAAGCGGTACGAAGTCCGCCGGTCAGCTAGTATCTTATAATTTATTTAAACCTCATGATGATACATTTTACTATTAATTTTCATTGTTATTATTATTTACATGAAATTGTATAACTTGTTTGTGGCTTGCAAAGTACACATGTTAAATTTAATTAAAAGATAATAATGTGTCAAAGTGTCATGATAAGGTTACAATGTTTAAATTTTATAATATATGTATATATATATACTAACACAAAAGAGAATTATTTCTCTTTTTGGTTGTAATCAGATTTATAGCTTGTTTGTTAATAAATAAATTAATAAATAGGGAGTCATCGGAGCTGACCCTCTCCGTCCATACTACGCTCGCGCCCCGACTCTACCCGTCAGGGGTGGAGATCGGTGAAGCGTGCGAGCTGAAGGCGGTGGTCAGCTCCAGAGATGTGGAGAGACTGGACCGCACTCTGCGCAAAAGTTTCGCGCACCGGTATAAGGTGAGTTGTCAACCTTTTTTTCCCGGTTTTCCTTTAGGTAATGGCTTCGTGCGATTAGCACATTTAGCCAGTGTCAAAGTAATTTTCCTTACAAGTGATACATAAATAAACAATATTTCCTTCCTGTATGATGATTATAAATGATAATAGAAATGAGAAGTGAGAAATGATTTACCCCCCAACCCCTCGAGTATCTCAGTAAAGATGTGGGGCATTACTAAGTCCTAACGCGTAAGTACTTCTTGATAAAATTTGAAAAGTGATGTTGCACTGTTAATAATCCACCATTATTTCACATTCATCATCATCATCAGCTCAATTTTGTCCCCACTGCTGGAGCACGAGCCTTCCCTATGGATGGATAGGGAGAACGGACCATAAACCACCACGCGGGCCCAGTGCGGATTGGTGGTTGTTAACGACTGCTAATACAGCCGGGACCAACGGCTTTACGTGCCTTCCGAAGCACAGAGGAGCTCGAGATGATACATTTTTGGTCACCCATCCGATGACCCTCCTTTGCGAAAGTTGCTTAACCTCAGCACTCGCAGACCGGGCGCGTTAATCACTGCGCCATCGAGCTCCTCAATATTTTTTATTAAGCCTAAAAGATAGGGGGCTAAGGGGGGATAAGGGGTCCAAGACATGCAGTGCCTAGGGGCCTATACATGCTACTGAGACTGGTTGGATTTTTCTAGTCAAAGTTTATCTTGTAGCTACCTGATGTTATAGCGTCCTAATTAAAGTGGTACTTTACCAGGCTAACTTTAAACAAGCCCTACCACCAACCAAACGTATTACAATAAATACTTTAGTTAGAAGATAATAAACTAGCGCTTCTTCACTGTGGAATATTTATAATAACCCTATTCTTCATCATCTCAGCCAAAAGACGTCCACTGCTGTACAAAGGCCTCCCCCAAGAATCCATATCATAGGGGGGTATTTGCCGTAATCGCCACGCTTAGCATAGTGGATTATTTAAGCCACTTAACTTACAACAAATTTCGAGTAGTGAATAATAAAACACATTTTATACAACACCATATAAAGGGTATGAAAAGAAGCTTAACGAAAACGAAAAATACAGATTGTTCCCATCATTACTATTACTTTCTTGTATGGAGCCATACCTGGGAACCTGATAGTTAAGGAGTTATTGAGGAACAAAGTCAAAACTTTTTTTTTACGGTTTTTGCGGAATCTGTTTAAAAAGGTTATTAGTAAATTTTCTTCTAAAGGAACATTAGTATTTTTCTTCCGTTTTCAATTAAAAAGAGACGTTTTAAGTTACAAACCGCAATGAATGTCGAATGCACAATGATGCGGCGGCTCGCGGCCGGCCGCCTCGTATCGTACGCTATATGCACACTAAGTTGCACGCGTTCCATAAATAACACCTGTTTTTGATACCCAAAAATAAAAGTCGTTTCCCAGCATTTATTTTTACTTAGTTTGATGTACACTATGCGTATATTACGGCTTCGGTAAGGGTCTTTTCATACCCTGTATATAATTCCAAAAAAAAACTGCCAAGTATAGGGATAAAAGGTAGCTTTAATAAGGACAACATTGATGTTACAGCTCTTGCTAGACATAATCAAGATCTCCCATTCACTGTCACCTCCGGACATTGAAACGAAAACAAGAGGCAGTATGATGGTGAGTTCCTTTGTCATAAAAAATATATAAGTGAGGGTAGTTATCTGTTTTTAATTTTGTACACCTGTCAAGTGTCTGTTGTGTTAGGTCAAGTGTTGTCATCAATAATGTTAAAACATAGAACATGTTTGGAAATATTTATTAAAATTAATGTTTTAAGGATGTTCCTTTTAGGACGATGATACTCGATTTTCGCATCCAGTGAACACACAAAGGCGTAGCAAACACTCAGGTAAATTTTTCAAACTAATTTTATTTTATACAATTGAAAGTTTATGATTTAATACAGTTTCAAACCTGACTAAAACGGGTGGAGGTTTTTTTTTAGATCAAGTTTTTTCAATATTTTTAACGAAAACTAGAATTGCTTAATTTTTGGTTGTTTGCCACGAAAGCTTATTTTTTTAAGTTAATATTTATGAGAAGAATATTGTTAATAATTAATAAGACAAAAAACACAGTTACAACCGGGCTTATGGCCCAACTGATACGTTTGAACTTTGAAGTGCTATTTTTAAATTATGGCGAAATTATGAATGGGCGCCTTTGGCTTTCAAAGTAAAAAGTAAAAAGTGTTGAATAATTTCGGCGGGCTGGTTAGAACCACGATAGCTCAATTGGAAGAGCACCTGACCCGGTATGTCAGAAGGGTGCAGGTTCAAACCCTGCTCGTGGAAATTTTTTCAACATTTGTGTTTTTGTAATTTGTTCGCAACAAAATTTGCGTTAAAAATTATATAAACATTTAAAAGAGAACATATTTTTTATTTTATTTTTATTTATTTATTATTTATTTATCTGTTACTTGTTATGTACTGAATGTTAACACATTGATTTGTTAAACTCTTCTATCTTAATAATAAGTTGTGAAGCATTTTTAAATTTATGAAAATTCAAAATGAGCTCATATTAATAATAATCATCATCATCTTCACCAGCTCATAATGTTCCCACTGCTGGGGCACTGTAGCAAAATAATAATAATTATTACTAAGTAATTCTAAATTCAGGTTACATTGTGAGGTCACGAAATCCGGCGTGGAAGTCCCCTTCAACAGCTTCCACCAGTTCTTTGGCTCAGGTGAGATACTCAATTATACTATACAGCGTGCTTTAAGCGTCGAAAAAATAGGGTGTAATGAATAAATGGTGTAGTTACAAACTTAGCTTACGACAAAGTTAGCTTTAATTTTTAAAAGAAGTTGTAATTAGTCTTTTATTTTATAACAAAACATTACAGGGCATTTCTGGAAAATTTTATGTTCTTTATAAAATTTTAATAATTTCACACTCTTTTACAAATAATCAGAGTTAGAATGGCGATTATTGTTTTCATCCTGAGTGACAGCCAGGCAGCGCTCAAGTCACTCATATCGCCCCTAATCGACTCTGGCCTTGTTTTAGAAACCACCAAAGCTCTAAACAAGCTAGGTGGACATAACAAGGTGCTATTGATCTGGGTCCCAGGCCATATAGGAATCCACAGCAACGAGATGGCTGATGCACTTACCAGGGAGGGCTCAGCTTATTGGTCCTGAGCCGTTCGTGGCACTTGCACCAAGTATCATTAACAAGGCCCTAAAAGATTACATCAAAAACAGGCACGGCATCGAATGAAAAGAGCAGCCGGGTATGAAACACTCCAAATCCTTCCTAGGCGAAAACGCCTTAGGACGGAGTAAGTTCATATGCGGAGGCAGTAGAAGGCAGGCCCGATTAGCCATCGGTGCTTTGACAGGGCACTAATTCACAAAACAAATGCTAAACAGAATGCATTTATCAACAAATAGCTTGTGTAGGGCATGTAGATAGGAAACGGAGTCAATGCAGCACCTACTGTGTGACTGCGACTCTCTGGCTAGGAAGAGAATGGGATTCCTGGGGTCGGCCTATCCGATACCGGAGGACTTCAGGCTCTTCGCTCTTAAGGACGTTGCCAAACTTATGGTATCTATCTTTACAGAGAAAAAAGTGTGAAAGGATGAAAATCCCTATGGGTCGAAGTGTTACTGCAAGAGGGAAACCTCAGCAGACCCCACTAAGATAAGATAAGATTGTGTTTTAATTGCTTTAATATAAATTCTCTTCTTCTAGCTCCACGAAAAACTAGCTTTACTACCTCGCTATAAGTTCGATAAGGAGGCTGTTCAGGTTTGCGCTTTACCAGAACTGTCTACCGTAACAGAAGCGAGTGAGACAGACGATAGGCAAAGCTTCCTCTCAGCTAGCACGCTTAAGATCAACAGGCCCTTCGGAGTGTGCTACAAGAGTATTAGAAATGAGAAACACTCGCAAAGTGACAGTGAAGTGCACAATAAACCAAAAGTTGGGAGGTATTTATCTCCAGTCGCTAAAAATGATGATAATTCAACCAGTTGCTTGTTAGTTGCAACTGTAGGTTCGGATGAGTCAGTCATAAATGATACGCTTGAACGGCTTAATAAGAACAAAGATTTCCAAGGCGATAATATAGTTGATTTGTTAGTTAAAGAAGCTTTGCAAAGAGATTTCCAAGATAAAGACAAGTTGTTAGACAGCGGGATTAATACCGGTGACAATAAAAAAACCCAAGAGCAAGAAATCAACAGCGAAGCTATTGAAAATACGCCAATAGAGAAAGAATGTGTCGTTCTTAGAAACAAACCAGATAACGAGAAAACTTGTACTGTTATAAGTAACACGACTACGGATGAATCAAATGATGTGGTGAATGATACCCCGTTGAATTTCGTTAATGTTCGAAAAAGGCAGAAACCAATCAAAGAGCAGGACACTAAAGATGATTCAGACGATAGGCCACCAGCCTTCGATGTGCAAGTCGTAGAAACTTTCTTCTCACAACATCTTAACGAAAATAAACGTGGAGAAATAGTTATAAGTCCAACTTTAGCGCGGAAAATAAATGAATCTAGCTCGGAGAGTGAGCAGTTCGATGATTGCCTGTTGAATGATGATAACAATATACACGTTGATCAAATTGAAATTCAAGATATTGACATCATTGAGTGTCTTAATAGCATGGTGGATAAGGTGTGTAGTGACTTTGAAAGATGCACTGAAATGTTAGACAAAGACTTCAGAGATATAGAAACGATTGATGAGGTTAATACTGAGGAACGTCTTCTATGTCATACGCCTCTTAAAGACACTACAAACATTGCTAAACTTACTTTAGATAACGAAGAGAAAGAAGTATTAAAAACAATCGTAACTAAGAAGGCTATAAAACTTAAATACCCCACAAAAAGGACGGTCAGAAAGCGGACGAATACCAAAAAGAAAAATCAAAAACTAGAAATGGAATCTGTCTCCAAAACATCTCCCATCATTGAAATTAGAAAGACGATTAATGAACTTCCCGACAAAGTAAAAACCCCTGAACGTGATTCACCAACAGGTAAATCTTATCAGCTGGATATACCTCTTACTCGTAGGAAACGTAAACTTTACTCGCCCAAAGATGAAAATAAGAAACATGGCCAGAACCAACAACTATCAGATCGCATAGAGAAGGAAGAAGAAGATAATGATTTCAAAACATCAAAAATTCGCACGCCCGACTACAAAGCCACTTCTTATAAAGACATTGAAGAAGACCGTCAGAAACGTTTAAGGCAGCCGCGCACAAGAAAATCGCGATCTAAAGCTGAGCGCACCCCTTCACCGAGAACAAAAAAAAGGAATGATATTTTCGATCATGTCAAAGACAAAGTAGAATCTAACGACTCTGTTACTTTGGCTGATAAGAAACAAGATAGAGACTTAGCAATATATAATTTCACAAGCGACAGCGAAGATGAAGATTTTAAGAAAAAAAAACTAGAAGTGAATAAGCGTTTCAGTTCAACGACTATCGCTAGCATAGACTCGTCAATGTCTATGCGCCACGGTAGAACAGTAAATCGAGTGAACTACTCAGAGGGCAAATCGTCTGATGAAGCGGAAAAGAAAAGTTTACTGAGACCAAAGAGGAACACGCGATCTAAGAAACAGACGAAGACGCGACAAATAAAGAAAGGAAAGAATTTGCTTGATGAAAGAATGAGAAAAGCAACAGCTGAGGAAGAACTAAATACGTCTTTAGTTTTAGAGAAACCCATTCATAAGCCGTCTGAGGATCCGATGCCGGTTTTACCAGAACGATTGGAAATGGAAGATATACTCGATGAAACTGTTATAGAAATTAAAGAGCTTAATGAAGTAAACAAGAAAAAAAGTAAAAAAGCTGATGCATTATCGCTTAAAAAAGAAAAAACTAAATTAAAGGCCAAAAAAGGTGAAATATTGAATGATGATAGAACGGAAAGCCCGCTACCTGGATTATTGGTTGAACCTGCCTCTAAACATATGGATGATATCAATGATTCTATATCCGTAAACATGTTACAAAAAATCAAAAAGTTATACCAAGAAGGTCCGGAAACTAGTTATAATGACACTAATAATACACAAAATCTTTTATCTGACGTTGAAAGAATCAACTTCAGCCCGCCGCCGATAAATGTAACTGATGAATTTAACAAAATCGAAAATTATGATTTAACATTTGATAACACTACAAAAAAAATTGATCGAAGAGTACTGCGAACTTCAAAACCTAAAACTAACGAAACTGTTATTTTTGAAGAAGAATCTGAAACGTCTATACGTCCCAAAGCGATGAAAATAAAAGAAGAACGTCACAAAACTAAAACACGAAAGCTCAAAGAAAATATAGAGGTAATAGAAATTTCTGCTATATCTGAAGTAAGATCGGACAAATCGATAGCAACTGTTGGCAAATCGCCTATAACTGCTCATGGAGATAGCAATGAGGCACCTCCTAATACAGAACACCTTACTCAGAACTTCAGGCCGAGGGACCTAGAAGTCCAGGACTTAGATCAATCTACAAGAGATTACTTTAACAAACTCAGAAATGAAATAATCGATTTACCTGCAATGAGGCGCGAATCGAATAGTTCGGATACCACTCGTAAAATATACAAAGAGAAACATTGCAGTTCAAAAGAAAAATCTCCGGTTATAACTCTTTCTAGACTTTCAATTGATGATATTTCAAAATGGCTACCGTCTAGCAGAAATTCAGACACAGATTCCAGCTATTCTGTACAGAAGTCTGAAACTTCTAACAATCCAAAGGACATATTCAAAAATAAAAATGAATCTGAAATGAAATTGAAAAAAAGTAAACATCTTGTAGATAAATTAGACGACACAATTATACAAATACATCCCCAAGACGTTGAAAAATCAAAACATTCAGTTTCAGAATATAAACACAATAAAGAAAGACGAACTAGAAAAGTATCTTACCAAGAAGATTCCGATAGTTCAGTTAAAAATATTAATCTACTCTCAAAAGAGAGAAAATCGTATAAAAAACAAAAGCGTACCCAAGAAAAGGGTTTCGATAATGACCAATTAAATGAAACTAGATGTTTTCGACCAAAGGAACTACCGAATCATGAAATAGAAACGGACAGATCAGCATTGCAGATTAAAGACACAATGACAACGCCAAAAAATAAAGACAAGAAAACTTTACAAGCGCAAAACCGACAATCTATAATATCGCCTATAAAAATGTTCGAAGAAATGTCTCAATACAGGCGTGACTCATCGTCTGAAGATGAAGATTGTACTCAACACGATATAAGCAAACATACAAAGTTTGAGAATTTAAACCAAGACACTTCAAAAAGATTTAAAGATGCTCATGAAATGTCCAGCCCCGATTCTAAAATAAGTACGTCAACTAGATTGGATTGTAAAAGCCGATTGAAAAGAAAAACTCTCAGTCCGGTTAAAGAGTTTGGCAAAATTCGCCAATTGAATAACGCTGAGATAATACTGTCGGAAAGTGGTCCTAGCATATCCAGCGTTAACGAGTGGTTCAGACGAAATGCACCAATGATATCAGGTAACAAAAATATTAAATACCTAAATATGCCTTTTTCAATGTTTTTGTTACATGTATAAAATAAATGATCTGTGGTGATTAAATATTGAAAGCATTTTTTAATTATGAAATAGTTGATTAAATTAAATCAAATTTACACTGATATATTTTTTAGTTGAAAACGTCAACGCATCCCTTAGAGAGGCGGTTCAAAATGTAATGGAGAAACTCGATACTACCCTAGCGGAAATACACCAGGATACAAGCAAGAGGTAACATTTCTTTTACAGTTCTAGTTCTACTTCAGACAGGTTAGCTTACACTACTAAGTTTGATGAACTTTATCAACTCTTATTCTATAAATTTCTGCACATATATTCCTTAATCCTTGGGTTTCGTTAAAAATGTGGGAGTTTATTGAAATTTGAATAATACACTTAACAAGTAACAGTCTATCCATTATTTGTTACACATAATACTATCTAAAGACACAGATTATAGAAATTAAAATAAAATTGCAAACATCACTTTTTTTCATTTGTACTTCGAAGCACCTAAATCTTACACCACCGACAAGGGAACCACATAACTTGGACATACTACTGTTTATTAAAACTAAAAAGAAAGTATGAATATAAGGAAATGCTATCTAAAAGGAATTAAAAACTAAAAACATTTTTTGATTATTTATGGTATTATATAATTTAACGCAAATTTTATTGCGAACAAAATAACAATTTAAAAATGTGTTAAAAAAGTTTCCATAGGTACATACACGTTATGTGTTTCATGGGGTGCGGGTTCGAATCCGCTCGTGGAAAATTTATAACACTTTCAAATCGTATAAATATTTTTTTAAAGTAGTTTAGTTTGTGGCTTTTTTGGACCCACCCGGTATTTTGCATATTTTTAATACATTCATTATTGTTCTACAGGTTCATCCATATGTTTGTGAACGCTCAGAAACACCTTACCTCTGTGCAACAAGAAAGGCGACAGATGTTCAGAACTGTCGCCTCTGATATTCTTGCGGATGTCGTTAGAGTCATTGACGCCAAGTTTGCTGACTTAGACCAAAGGTAAGTCTGTGAAATGCTCTTTTGTTAAGGGGAAAATATTACATGTACAGACGCCTGCACATCAACCTATACAAAACTGTCAAATTTCATTAATAAATCTTCAATATTCAACCATATTCCATATACATAAAGTTCAAAGTCTATTGATGAAATTTGACAGTTTGTGGTAGTCTGATGTGCAGCCGTGTGTACAATTGTACAATCAACCACACATCAGATGTGACAGGTCCAGTATAAGCGCACTTTATACATGTCTTTTTTAACATTATTCCGCTCGCTTTCTACTAAGCAATTTGTGAGAGTGATTTCGTGAAATGGGACGGAAGTATGTGTAACAGTGTAACAGGAAGTAGGGGAAGCGCGCAAGCGCGTGAAAATTTAAAATTGATATTATGAACATGACATATTATTATTATAATAATAATATATACATATTATTATTATTATACACACACACACATATATATAAATATATCTTTATCATATTTTTATATTATGAAAATCAAAGTACTAGAACCTAAGTATTGCGGCTACTCAACAAATTGTTAAGTATTATTATGTTAAATGAGAGCGATTCTCTCCTGTCACAAGTGTTCTCACACTCCAAAGGAGAGAATCAACCTCTGTAATTGTTAGAACTGATTTGTTGTGATAAATAAATATTTTTCATTTTTTTTTCATTTTTCATATGTGACATAAAATATTGTGTCAGTGTTGATATGTCAAATGTCTTTTAATGACTACTGCATTTATTTTATAGTTATAAAATGAGGTAATATCTGACCCATATTTTTCAGAATATAATGTTAAAATTGCATAAAGCTAAGGTGAGATGTCAAATGTTACACATCATATGCGACTACTGGTAAGGCTCGCTCGTTTTTTTTATATTAACGGGTAAGCACAGTGCCTTGATCTCACCTGATGTTAAGTGATGATAAGGCCAATGGTGGAAGCGCACTTCACCCGGGATCCTCAACTAGTGAGGCACTGACAATCGTACCTCTAGCTGCCGGAACACAACAATGCTACAAACATGGATGTTATGGTGACATATTTAGATAAGATGGCGGTAGCTAGCCAGGCGGGCTAATAAGCGCTACCACCAACCAAACCCTAGTGCACAAACGTGTACCCCCCGCTGGGAATCGAACCCGGAACCTCTGGTGGTCTTAGCCACTAGACCACAGAGGGGGCTAAAGTGCTTCACTTATACATACATACATAAATACTCTCACGTGCTTCTTCCAAAAAGGGGGAGACAGCATCAAAATCACCAATTTGAGTTAACTCAGACTGTGACCTCAACACCACCTTTACCCCCTTATTCATAAAAACTATTTAAGCATTATTTCGTTAAATTATGTTTTGTCTCTTTTTCTCAAATACAAAATGACGTTTGTGTCACGTTGACAAAACAATATTTAACTAAAAAAAGCTTAAATAGTTTTTATGAATAAGGGGGTTAGTATAATCAAAGTAAGATTTAGTGCTTTACAAATAAACAAAGAATGAGGTCCGAATAGTTATGCCGTGTTTGGTTCCTGTCATGTAAATTTCAAATTAGAGTAAAAGAGACAGAACACGGATTAACTATTCGGACCTTATTCATTTTTTATTTGTAAGGCATTATAGGTTCCGAGGTGGAATAAATAACATCAGTGATAGGTTGCTAGCGGATCGTCTGGTGTGCGAGCATCTTGGAACCCTTGCCCCTTATCTTATCTTATCTTAGTGGGGCCTGCCGAGGTTTCCCTCTCGCAGTAACACTTCGACCCATCGGGGTCTTTTGTGTAACCTTATCCTTTCACTCTTCTTCCTCTGTAAAGATAGATGCCATAAGCTTGGCAACGTCCTTAAGAGCGAAGAGCCTGAAGTCCTCCGGTTTCAGATAGGCCGACCCTAGGAGTCCCATTCTTTCCTAGCTAGAGAGTCGCAGTCACACAGTAGGTGCTGCATCGACTCCGTTTCCTCTCCACATGCCCTACACAAGCTATTTTTGATAGATGCATTCTGTGAAGCATTTGTTTTGTGGCATAGTGCCCTGTCAAGGCACCGATGGTTAGGCTAAGCGTATGCTGAGACGCAGGCGACGCAGCTCCGCGCAGCGTAGAGCAGATTTTGTAATGCATGGTCGCGCCGAGAGCTGCGTACGCTGCGGCGCAGGCACGTGCGACACAGACATGTGTCGGCCCCACCCTGCGCCTCGTTGTAGTGCCGGCACAGATTTCTGCGCGACGCGTGCGTGCCGACTGTCGGCACATGTTTTTTTACCATTTTATTATAATTTTGCAATAATGACAGAAAAATTGACAGAACTCTCTCGATAGCACAAATTATCCATAAGTAGAACGTTTTTTCAGATAATCACTTAAAGTTTTCCAAGCAACAACTCACATTATGAGACTCTGACATTGACAACTCATGTGTCCGTGCTGTGTCGCTTAACTGCTTCGCAGCATGCGTTCGCGGCCTATGTCTGCCCCAACTGCCCTGCTCCACAAAATCAGCACTGTGCTGTGCTGCGTCACAGCATACGCTTAGCCTTTCGGGCCTGCCTTCTACTGCCTCCGCATATGAACTTACTCTGACCCTTGCCCCTTAGCCGGCTCTTACGGCATGCACAGGAAGTTACGCAGCTGATACATTTCGCACTACCAATACAATACTGGTGCAAGTCAAAACATACTGACATTAGAAATTTTGTCGTATTGAAGAACAGTACAGTTCAATTTCAAATATCAGTATGTTTTGACTTGCACCAGTATTGTATTGGTAGTGCGATTTATTTTCAAGTCCCAGACCAGCATGGCAATATAAGGTGCTACTCATACTGGTAATGTTACATCTTGGGTGTTTTTAATTCACTATGAGAAAGTGCTTATATCTCATCTCGATTAATGATCATGGGCGAACAGTAGTAATAATAATATCACCAACAGTAGACTAATTATACGCTGATTATGATGATGATGATGATGAAATAAATAAATCTTCGCCTTTTACTTCCCGTCAGGTGATAGATATGAGGGCCAAGCGCTCCGCTCACCTATTCAATAATAAAAATCTTAATTTTTAACCTAATGTCAACCTTATTCAAAAGGTCACAAGAAATGGATGCCAATTTTATGAAGCAATTGAAGTCTCAAGCGTCAGAGTTGATCCGTGAGGACTGTAAAAAGAAGCAAGTTATGGTAACTTTGTTGAGGGAAGACGTACAAGCGGTTTTGAACCATATGGCTAAGGCACGAAGAGATAATTGTTGAAGCGACAGGTTTTTTTTTATTGATAATAATATTTTCTTTTAAGTTTTTCCAATTACGTTTTTGTTTGATAGAGTGAAGAGTGTTTGCTCACAGATTTATGGTTCCGTTGAATAAAATGTAGGCAGTGCCTAGTGTGAAGTCACCACTAGAGTGAGTTAACGAAAACTACAATTTGTATGGCATCGAAGTAGCGCCGTCAGTAGGCTTAGCCAAAGTAACATAAAGACGACGCATTGGTAATTTACGTGGCGGGGATCTTGATTTTTCCCAACAATCACAAAACATATGAAAGTGATATTTGATGACATGCTTTTTCATTTAATTGACTTCATTTTGTTAGTTGCAGAAACACGATATTTCAACTTTTATAACAGACAAAAAAATATCAAAGTAACCTCTTTTAAAACATAGATTTGCATTTTACAGGCTAACCAGACCGATTTAAGCATCTAAATTTTCATAGTAGATTAGTCTTAACACACACTTCAAAATAGTAGTTCATTTTTTTAAAATAATTTGTAGTTTTAATTTGAAGGAAAAAACCAGTTTTTCTTATGGTACGGGGCGCAAACGCTCGTATCAAAACGTATGAGATTTATTGTTTAGCGGTGCGTCGCCTTAAGAAAACGATAGCAAAGTTCGAACAGAATAAAATGTATGGGATTGACATAAGCCGCGCTAAATCACGTGGTCAATCTTATTTCATCACATACATTTTATTATTTTCGAACTTTGCTATCGTTTTCTTAATGTTACTTTGGCTACCGCCACTGGTGAGGTGAAGCCACCTTTCATCATCATCACCAGGTATTAGGCTATTTTATGTCCCCATTGCTGGATCGCGACCCTTCCCTATGGATGGAAAACCACAACAGGGAGAACGGACCATATATCACCACGCTTAGTGATAATTGGTGGTTGTTAACGACTGCTAATGCAGCCGGGAACAACGGCTTTACGTGCCTTCCGAAGCACAGAGGAACTCGAGAATATACATTTTGTTCACCCATCCGATAACCGGTCTTTGCGGAGTTGCTTAACTTCAGCAATCGTAGACCGAGCGCGTTAACGAGCGCCTTAGATGTCTACTTTTGCAATGCAAAATCTCGTTTCGTTTTCGAATGCTGAATATAACTCGAACTTAGCCGACCGCCTAACCGATCGCTTTGACTTCGTGTGTGGTTTATGACGGCATCTTGTCGTTTCGTGCCGCCTATGAAAGCAATATCGAAAGCTATTTAGCATTTGATATTGCTTTCATAAGCGGTGCGAGGTGACAAGATGACGTCAAACTATACGCGTAGTCAAAGCGATTGGTTGGTAGACTTCTAAGGCGCTCGTTAACGCGCTCGGTCGGCCCCTGTTTGTATTTGAGTTAAGTAACTATTAATAACATTACGTCATGTATTAATATTGTGTAAGATTAAATGTAATGCCTGTAGGTGTATTTTATTTTTTAATTTAAAAATATTTTACATGTTCAATGTTGAGGTTATAAATTTTTATGCTGTTGTTAATATTGTTAACTAATTTTATTGAAGTTGTAAGTCGTTATGAATATGTAATGCGGTAATTTGATTAGTATAACTAAAATGGTTTAATTTCTTTTATTATAGAATTTATTTTATTGATTTTTTGTTTTCTTGAATTTTAATAGTACTTTTAACGAAATGTTAACGGAAATGAGAATTTGTTTAACGTTGAATCACTTTTTGGTGACAACGAGAAGTTAAAGTAATGGCAGAAAAATTCTCGTTTTTAAAATGTTTATATAATTTTTAACGCAAATTTTGTTGCGAACAAATTACAAAAACACAAATGTTGAAAAAATATCTACGAGCAGGATTTCAACCCGCACCCTTCTGACATACCGGGTCAGGTGCTCTTCCAATTGAGCTTTGAAAGCCAAAAGCGCCCATTTAATGTCAACAACTACCGTCATTAACATCATCAGTGAATGGGCGCCTTTGGCTTTCAAAGTAAAAAGTAAATAGTGTTGAATAATTTCGGCGGGCTGGTTAGAACCACGATAGCTCAATTTGGAAGAGCACCTGACCCGGTATGTCAGAAGGGTGCGGGTTCAAATCCTGCTCGTGGAAATTTTTTCAACATTTGTGTTTTTGTAATTCTCGTTTTTGTTAACGTGATTGAATTTATTGAAAGTGGGTACAACTTGCAGTAAGTATCCAGGTGCCTATGATTTCAGCAAACCTAACCTTAACTGTAGCAATAAAAGCTTAATGCACTCTTACAAAAGGGGTAATAAATTAGAGCCACAATTAAGATTTATCACGAGATACGGGCATTTAAAAGAGGTTGTTGTGAATAAAATAGGTTTTTATGTTAAAACTTAATATATTTAAGAATAGTATATTACAGATACAACAAGATAATACTTATCTATAAAAAAATAGGAATTTTGTTACGTATGATTTAATAATAGAAACTGATCCACAATATTGAAAACTAGTTTTTAGGATTACTATTAACATCAATGCAATAAAGTATTCAGACAGTTCAGTTCAGACACAATTTCAAATATTATTTATCAAATTAATAGTAGTCTTGTGGTAAGACTGAATATAAAGTTGAATGTAAAGTAGCTTTCAGAGATCAAACTTATTTATTTTATAGATAAAATACATACTATACTCAAATTTTAGATAACGCCATAATTATTCACATTACAAGTATAACTGCTTCAAACAAATGAAACTCATAATGTTTAAATTAAATTAAGAAATCACAAATAGCATTGAGTTCGCAACCTTTTGGCCCCTACAGCATCAATGCGTCGCCAATTCTCCATGTCCTGTGCGCCAAGCATTCAATTCAAAGTAAAAACTTGCAACAGAAATAGGGACTTTTTTTTATACTTAGCTCGGCAAATGACTCCATCCCACCTGATGTTAAGTGGAAATGAAGTCCAGACGCGAAGACAACTGGTGCAGCGTGGAAACAAACGTAGCATCAGTCAACTTCACTCTGCCGGCCCACAAGGTGCTTCTTCACGCCTCTCTTGAAGGACCCCATATCATAGGAAGGAGGGAAAACGTGTGCTGGCAGACTATTCCATCTTTCTTCCTCAAAAATTTCTAAATAACTTTGTTTATGTGTTTTTCTTAATTATAGGTATTGCCGATCATTGGCGCTGGGCTCAGGGCACGCTACCTCTTGTCGATTATAGCCGACTGTGACGGTCTAAAGGTTAATCTCTAATCTGTCTGCAAAAACTATTTTGTGCCAAAGAAGTGTCAGACCAAAAGTCAATTTACTGTGAACTACCTATGCTTATGCTAAATAACAACTATTTATATAAAAAACAAACTTTAAGCTCAAAGGAATACGAATCAACGAAAATCGACCATTGAAATACCGTATAAAAATGTTCAGATGAAAATAAACTCAAATTACAACAGATTCAAAATCTTAGCTGTCAAGTTTTATATACTAATAATTTATTATTCACGACCTTAAATACAATTAAATTAAATAGAGTTCACTTTTGCTTGCCACATTCTCTCACTACGAGTCTTCTTGGCTGGTCGCTACTTGCGCTAGGAACACTTGCTGCTGTGGTTGGCCTTGCGAAGATACCTGTAAGGAAAAATAATAATATTACTTGTATTGTATGTTATACTAAATAAATATAGGCTCATAAATCACGACTACGCGGGCCCAGTGCGGATTGGGGGTTGTTAACGACTGCTAATGCAGCCGGGACCTAAGATTTAACGTGCCTTCCGAAGCACGGAGGAACTCGAGATGATAAATTTTTGGTCACCCATCCGATGACCGGCCATAGCAATCGCTGACCGGGCGCATTAACCACTACGCCATCAAGCTCCTCCTTTTAGTACGAGTATTATCAAAAAATCAAAATCGTTTATTGCAGTCAATCAAGGTTACTTATCTATAAACAGTGATTGGGACCATCCCAGTAGTGAGGAATACACAGATGATGACGTACCAATCGTCCCAGGTCCCACGGCGGACCGGGAGCCAAAGTTAATCATCACTGAAGAACATTTACTGTGGAGCGTCCGATCCTTTCAGCCATACAAGGCAGGGGGACCGGATGAAATCTTCCCGAAAATGTTACAGATAGCTATAAAGTATATAAGCAAGGATCTGCTAGCCCTGTACAATGGTAGCAGAACTAAGTATATACCAAGAAAATGGAGGGAAGTGAAGGCAGTATTCATCCCAAAACCAGGCAGGGCATCCTACCAGGAAGCCAAAGCCTTCAGATGCATTAGCCTCTCCTCATTCCTACTGAAGACACTGGAGAAAATCCTAGATAGAATAATTAGAGAACAAATAGAGAAAAGCGGATCTCCACTACACCAAAATCAACACGCATACATGGAGGGCAAATCCACCGAAACGGCCCTCCACAACTTGGTGATAAGAGTGCAAAGATCAGTCAGCAATACAGAATACGCAATGGGATGCTTCTTTGACGTGGAGGGCGCTTTTGATAGTGACCCCCGAGTCAATAGAGGATACCCTTAGCCGCGAAGGAATAGATAAAGATGTATCAATATGGGTGAAAACCATGCTAAGACACCGACTGATACGCACAGAGATAGCAGGATCAACACGTGCAGTAGTGGCGAAAAGAGGGTTCCCCCAGGGGGGATGTCTGTCGCCATTACTGTGGTGCCTGCTAATAGACGAATTAGTTAACAAGATAAACAGGATGCACATTTACACACAGGTGTACTCCGATGATGGCGTGCTCCTGGTGACAGGCAAAGTTCTCAGCGTCATGTGTGAAATCATGAACAGAGGTCTAAAAGAAGCTTTAGGGTGGTGCAGGAGCAAAGGTTTGAACCTAAACCCGGAAAAAACCAAATTAGTTCTATTTACGAAGAAAAGAAAGATAGGGCGAGCTAAACCAGTGATACTGGACAACCAGGAGCTGGAGACGGTCAAGGAAGTCAAGTATCTAGGATTGACACTGGATAGTAAGCTTACCTTCAGGACCCATATAAGTAACACATGCTCCAAGGCAAAGATGGCGATGATGCAGTGTAAAAGCGTAATAGGCAGAACCTGGGGCATGAAACCAGCGATGGCACTATGGATATACAGGGCAATAATAGTGCCAAGAATCCTACATGGAGCGATCGTATGGTGGCACAGAGCCGCAGTAGGGAGAAACAAGGCAGAGTTAGACAAAGTCCAAAGGCTAGCGGCCCTAGTGACTACGGGCGCGATGAGGACCACACCCACAGCCGCGCTCGAGATCCTGCTGGGGCTGAATCCCCTGGACTTAGAAATAAAGAGAAGAGCCGCGGAACAATGGTTCAAGCTAAGAAGCACTGGCATATGGACCGGGAACTTCACGGATAAGGGTCACGCCAGTATAGACAAACAAAACGGAGATAGGCTGTCAATGATCCTCTCCAACAACGACTTAATACGGAAGGAAAGGATTTTTGACAAAAAATACAGAATACACATAGGTTCAAGAGGAAACTGGAGCATTGAAACAGATGGCACCACCTGCTACACAGACGGCTCCAGAAAGGAGTCGACAAAGCTCTCTGGATCCGGCGTGCACATTAAATGTGCAGACGGTACGGAGCTGAACAAGTCGATACCGTTAGGAAGATTCGCCAGTGTCTTCCAGGCGGAAATATACGCAATAATGGCATGCGCTGAGATGGCCGAACACCTCACTATTACAGGAAAGATGGCTATCTACAGCGACAGCCAAGCGGCGCTGAAGGCACTAGGCAAAGAAGAGACGACATCAGCAATCGTCAGAGAACGCAAGGAATCATTAAAAAGGCTGGCCGAGAGAACGGACCTGACGATAGCGTGGGTCCCCGGACACGAGGGAAACACGGGAAACGAACAGGTTGACGAACTAGCCAGAAAGGGAGCAGAGGAAAACTTGGTGGGGCCGGAACCTCGGCTGCCAATAGCGCACAACATCACCAAGGGAGTAATCAGTCACAGTATTACATCAGAAACCAACAGAAGATGGAGGTCCTCGAATGGTATGAGACAGTCGAAGATCTTCATCAAGGGAATGGATAAGAAAAAGACTAGCAAACTAATGGGACTCTCCAGAGAGAACATGAGGCTAGTCATTGAAGTCATAACAGGACACTGTCGACTGAACAGACATATGACAGTGATAGGAGTGAAAACCGACCCCATATGCCCGGAGTGCATGGAAAGCGAGGAGACCAGCCTCCACCTACTAGCCGAGTGCCCTATGTACTCGCTGGCAAGATGGGAGCTCTGGGGGTCGGATAGATTACACATAGAGGACCTAAAGGATCTGAAGGTGGAGCAGATAGCAAGATTCACTAAAGAGACCAAAAGATTCGACGGGGCGCCGTGAAAGCTGGATGAACCTTAACTCCCTTAAAAGGGAGAACGGGGAAAAGGATGAAGTGGCCCGCAACAACGCGGGTGGATCGTCCGTTCGGCTGGCGACGTCCCCATAAGAAATAAAAATAATAATAATCGCAGTAGGCATTCTAAAATGCCTGTTTCAGGAGGCCCCGCTCTTCCAAAACACTCTCATTTTTAACATTAGATGACAATATAAATAAGTATTTATCTAAGCAATTTTAAATTAAATTTAAATAAAACTTCTTATCAATTAATAATTATGCAATTGACATTGAATGGGCGCCTTTGGCTTTCAAAGTAAAAAGTAAATAGTGTTGAATAATTTCAGCGGGCTGGTTAGAACCACGATAGCTCAATTGGGATAGCACCTGACCCGGTATGTCAGAAGGGTGCGGGTTCAAATCCTGCTCGTGGAAATTTTTTCAACATTCGCGTTTTTGTAATTTGTTCGCAACAAAATTTGCGTTTAAAATTATACAAACATTTATAAATAGCTTGCCTACTTCTTAACTGATCTTTAGTATTTGTAAACATATTATGATCAGATGTTAATGACGGTAGTTGTTGACATTGAATGGGCGCCTTTGGCTTTCAAAGTAAAAAGTAAAAAGTGTTGAATAATTTCGGCGGGCTGGTTAGAACCACGATAGCTCTGGGAGAGCACCTGACCCGGTATGTCAGAAGGGTGCGGGTTCAAATCCTGCTCGTGGAAATTTTTCAACATTTGTGTTTTTGTAATTATGCAACTGTTATTAAATTATCACTGTTATTTTCATGATGGATTTTTGTATTTGAGCAGTTATACTTGCGCCAATCCATTTTCTCATTTAAAAAAATAAACGTCATGCTCATGGCTAGTAGATAAACAATTTTTGGACGATTCAAAAGTAGGGTTACGCACCAGTATTCAACACTAATGTCGGTATTCATAAATTTATTATTTAGTAAACTGCGAAGGTAGTCATGTTGTATCGGCTAGTCTTATAATAAACGCCTATAAGTGAATAATGCGTCTGAAAAAGCTCCTTGCTTGCTTCCTATTTAGGATCCAGCCTAGGTATTTCTCAAACACTTTAATTATCTTTGCAAACCCCGAAGTAGATAAGGAGATTCCCTTTGCAAGTCGTACCTGTATGATCTGCGGCGACTGCTGCGGTTGCGCCTGTATGATGATGGGTTGGCTCGGGTTGTTCTGCACTTGGAGCCGGATCATGTTCAGCTGCGCTTGGGTTAAGTGGATCTGGTGAAACAAAACGCAATTCAAATACCAAAAATCATCAGCAGCCACTGCTGGGGCACGAGCCTTCCCTATGGATGGATAGGGAGAACAGGCCATAAACCACCACGCAGGCTCAGTGCGACGAACGACTGCTAATGCAGCCGGGACCAACGGCTTAACGTGTCTTCCGAAGTACGGAGGAGTTCGAGATGATACATTTTTGGTCACCCATCCGATGACCGGCCTCAGCGAAAGTTGCTTAACTTTAGCAATCGCAGGCCGAGCGCGTTAACCACTGCGCCATCGAGCTCCTCTTCAAGTAGCAATTCTGCTACTTTTATTTATTATTTTTTCGTAATTTAGTATTATTTCGAACACAAATTGACATTGAAAGGAGTTAATTTAAGTAAAGAGATGTTTTTTAACGTGTGTAAAGAGTCTAAAGCAAAAAAAATCGCTTTAGAAGCAGCGCAGGGCTAATATGTAAGAGGCAGTTTGATTTGCGTTGCCCTTGTACTGCTCTGCGCTATTTCAAGAATGCCTTACGCTGCATATGGACTACTCTGCGCTGCTATGGGAATGCTCTGCGTTGCTTCAAAATTCAGCCACGGCTTGCTTCACGCTGCCCCTACCATAATCTACTCTACGCTACTCCTGCTCTGCTCTACTCTGGCCCTGCGCTGCTTTACGCTGCTCTTAAGAGCAGCTTTAAATAAGACGTTACGGCCACTTTTAACTATAACGCCATATTTAACTAAACCACAACATGTCAGGTGTTCATTAGGTGACGTAAAAATGCTAAATTACTTCATTCAGATAGTTTGTTGAGCATAATTTGATTTTCTATCTCTAATTTCTAGATATGTTTTTTTTTCATTGGCGGCGCTAGTGTGCGGCCTAAACGCTCTTAATCTGTTCCCGATGCGGATTTGAACCCCTCGAAGACTCTAGTAGGGCACGGGGACACGCACTAGTGCGTGATGCCGTTCCCTCTAGAAAACCTCCAAAGGTGCTTCGTTTCACACGGCTTGAGGAACCCTTTAAGTTTCTCGGCGCCCCCAAAAAAGCCCAGTAAAGCCGAAAATGCCGTCTGAGCAATCAGCAAACTCTCAAAAAATAAATCTACGTACTCCTGCTCTGCTCTACGCTGTTACTAAGCTGCTCTACATCTGCTTTACGCTGCCGTTACCTATTGCTTTACCCTGCTCTAAGCTACTCCTTAACTGCTCTAAGATGCTCCTAACCTGCTCTACGCTGCCATTACCCTGCTTAACTCTGCTCTACGCTGCTCCTAACCTACTCTACGCTGCCGTTACCCTGCTCTACGCTGCCGTTACCCTGCTCCTTAACTGCTCTTAACCTGCTCTGCTTTGCTCTTTTACTGCTTCTAACCTGCTTTGCGCTGCTTCCGAGTTGTTTTTAATGTGGTAGTCAGTATGGTTCACTCACCGGCACTTGCTGCAGTTCCCCCGAGGGTGTGACCAGTTGCTGTACCAGCGTCACCGGTTGCTGTGGTACGGAGACGCTGCTCGATGTACCCGCCGACGTACCTTGCTGCTACGTATTGAATCGTTGATAATTTATTTATTTATTTGATAACACAATACAATAACAACATAATAATGATTATTTATCCCAATTCGATAAAGGGGAGGATAAATTACATAATAATATTTTTTTAATGTGGAATATAGCGAAGTTTGGATCTCAAAGAGATGGGAATTGACTTATAAAAAGAAATGTATTCAATTTAATTTGTTTATAGTGTTTTTTTGCTGATAACAATCAAAATATTAAAATTTTAACAAGGTTCTAAGGGGATACTTTTTATCCCGTCAACAGGTAGTCCTCGCGAACGAAGTCGCGGGCGACAACTAGTAGTTGTACAAAATAAGGAAACAGAAGGAGGTAAGCTATTCATACAATCGCGCTCTTTGTTTTTGAGGAATTTTGCTCATTGCCACTGTGCATTTTAGCTACAATTTTTATAGTGTTAACATAAATAGATGCTAAGAAAGTAAAAAAAACGTTAGTATGAAAAATATAATTTTATAAAAAATCTTCATACAAAACTTCAATTTCACAGCTAAGGAACTTATAATTACCTGCACAACCTGCGTGCAGACTACCTGCTGCTGCCCCCCACCCTGCAACGTAGCCTGGTGCTGTTGCGACAACTGTAAGGAAGTTGAGTCATCATCATCATCATCATCAGCTCATTTTATGTCCCAACTGCTGGGGCACGAGCCTTCCTTATGTCCCTATGGATGGATAGGGAGAACGGGCGAACTTCCAGGATGGTGTTGGTAATGCAGCCGGGACCAACGGCATACTTTAATAAAATAGAATATAATTAGCAGTAGAATCGCGTTACATATATGTATTGTTTATTAAATTATATATTTTAAGCCCCTTACAAATAAACAAAGAATAAGGTCCGAATAGTTATTCCGTGTTTTGTTCCCGTCATGTAAACGTCATTTCATCATCTCAGCCAAAAGACGTCCACTGCTGGACAAAGGCCTCCCCCAAGGATATGAGGGGTTTTGCCATAATCGCCACGCTTGGCAGGCGGGTTGGCGACCGCAGTAGGTTAAGGGTAACCTCAGAGAGATGCTGCTGCCCATCCTCTGGAATGGTCCCTTAGTCGGCTTTTACGACACCCACGGGAAGAGATGGGGTGGTGCAAATCTTTATCCCCGGCACCACACAGTTACAGAAAATAGGGGAATAGGAATTGTATCAACGAATGAGTAATGTACCTGCCTTAGAATCTTAGAATGTGATTGAACGAGTAAAAGAATGAAGTACCTACTGGTGATTGAATAAAGTGCCTACTTGAGAATGATAATTTAATTGGTGATTCAATAGTGCCTACTTGAGAATGAGAATTGAATGAGTAAGTGAATGAAGTATGATAATTTAATTGGTGATTGAATAAAGTGCCTACTTGAGAATGAGAATTGAATTAGCGAGTGAATGAAGTACCTACCTGATAATTATAATTGAACGAGTGATGAATGATGACCAATGGAATACCTGTTCGGTGGCGGGGTTGTGCCGGATCAGATCTTCGCGCGGCTTGGTGGCTTTCATCTCGTGGCGCGGCACTATGTCGATCAGGAAGTCGAATTGGTCAGACTTGGAGATAGCCATTGCTATGTCGTTCCGCTGAAATAAAAGTACATTCAAAATAAACTTCCTATCCTCCGGATCCATGACCGGTGGACTACGCATTAGACCACTAATAGAAGCGGTTGAAATATAAAGATTAACGAAAATTAAAAGTATCATGGTTACTTCGATCAACTGTATCAAGGATAAGTATTAGGTCCTTACCTATGAAATTGACGTCTTTTTCTCACTTATTAAAAGGTCTAAAAGTTCTAAATGTCAATACCGGATGTTAATGAAATGTGAATGAAAAATAGACGTCCTGAATGGGTAGTAGGTAAAAAAATTATGGACGATTCAAAAGCACTTTTCTAAAGTTTATTTGAATAAAGAATATTTGACTTTGACTTTGACTTTAATATTATTATACACCTTTAATTAGGACTATGATACTTAGGCTTCAGTAATAACAATTATTATTAGTTTTGTGTCTTTATCGCCCAATTTTTTTTAAAATTGACTATGTACTTTTTATGTTCGCGGAATTGTCTTTTTGTTTCATTGTAGCATTGAAGGGACTTGATTTTTTTTCTTTTTAATGTCTGCTATATTTAGCTAGTGAAATAAACACACTACCTAATCCTTTTTTTTTATTGTGTTAACATAAATAGATTCTAAGAAAATTAAAAAAAACGATAGTATGGAAAATAAAATTTTATATAAAATCTTTATACAAAACGTCAATTTTATAGGTAAGGACCTAATAAGGACCTTAGCCTTCATCTCACCTAAAAAATAAATAAACTTTCCTACACTCACACCAATTATCTAGTCCAAGAGAAGCTTCGTTATAAAACTCGTTAAACTAGGTTACTAGACAACGGATAAACATACTTAAAATACTTAAATACATACTTATTATACATAGAAAACACCCAAACCCGAGACAATTTAGAAAAACAATAATTTCTAAATTGACCCGACCGGGGATCGAACCCGGGACCTCAGATGGCGACACCATGAAAACCGGTGTACAAAACCACTCGACCAAGGAGTTCGTCATAACGTTAAGTGATGGATGGTAAGGCCGTAGATTGAAGCGCACTTCATCCGGAATCAGAATTCCCTACGGCCCGGTCAACCCAAGCCGAGGTCCGACCCCTTAGAGGCGCCCTCGGGTTGTTCCGCTCTCCGATCCTATCCGAACCCCTTATGGAGTATCTAGTAGGGCAAGGGGACACGCGCTAGTGCGTGACGCCGTTTCTTCTAAAAAACCTCTGACGGTGATTCGTTTCTCACGGCTTGAGGAACCCTTTCGAGTTTTTCGCCGTCCCCAAAAAAGCCTGGTGAAGCTGAAAATGCACAGAGGCAATCCGCAAACTCTCTCAAAAATTAACTCGGAATCAGAAATAATTCTGATCATCAGATAAGGTATACCAATGAGGTTCTTACCTGCAGGGTTCTCCGCTTGTTGTCCTCAGTATGCGACCAGGCCCTAAGAGTCAGCTCGTGTATGAAGATCTCTGCAGCCTTTGCGAAGAGCACTGGCGCTTCTCCAGATATCATCTTGACTTCTTCGTCCAGCTTCATTATCTTCTTAATCCTGGCTAGGGGTAGAGCTTGCGTTTTGAAGTCTTCCTGGTTACGGGAAAGTCAAAGTCAAATCATTTGTTCAATACTAGCGACCTGCCCCGGCTTCGCACGAGTGCAATGCTGATATACATATAAACCTTCCTCTTGAATCACTCGTATCTATTAAAAAAACCGCATTAAAATCCGTTGCGTAGTTTCAAAGATCTAAGCATACATACATAGGGACAGACAGACAGTGGGAAGCGACTTTGTTTTATACTATGTAGTGATAAGCCTGGACCGATGATCTGGTAAAGGTCGCGGTAAGCCGGCGTAGCACAAAACCGGTCGTTGTGGAGATCCTCTGGGGAGGCCTTTATCCAGCAGTGGACGTCTTTAGGCTGAGATGATGATGATGGTGACGATGATAATGATGAATAAGAGCAAGAAGTGCTTTCACAGGCACTTATTGAAGTCAAAACCTTACAATATCCATATAAAATAATAAAATAAAATTTTGTGTAAACTATACCATACCACTGAATTGGATTTTGAAAGAGCCATCGACGGAGAAGAGCTGGCATGAAATTCAGGCTACTTTGCACCTATTTTTTATACTTGAAAAATTTACGACCTCCTTGGTCGAGTTTTCACGGTTTTCATGGTGTCGCCATCTCAGAGGTCCCGGGTTCGATCCCCGGTCGGGTCAATTTAGAAATTATTGTTTTTCTAAATTGTCTCGGGTCTGGGTGTTTTCTATGTTTAATAATGTTCGTAGATTAACTTCGAAACTTATTCGGAAAAATGTTATGTTAGCAACAAAGAAAATATATTTTAACCGCATCTGTGTGTAGTGGTTAAGACCACCGGTTTAGACGCAGAGGTTCCGGGTTCGATTCCCAGCGGGGGTACATCATTGTGTGCTCGGTTTGGTTGGTGGTAGGGCTTGTTTGTCCGCCTACTAGCTACCATTCACCATCTTATCCAAATATGTCGCCATAACATCCATGTTTGTAGCATTGTTGTGTTCCGGCAGCTAGAGATAAGATAACCAGTGCCTCACTAGTTGAGGATCCCGGGTGAAGTGCGCTTCCATCATTAGCCTTATCATCACTTAACATCAGGTGAGATCAAAGCACTGTGCCCGTAAAATCAAATAAAAAAGACTTGAATATTAACGTTGTGCATTTTTGATATTTTGGAATGGTTAGTGAATAATTTTGCACGAATTGCTTCAATTATCAGTATAAAAGTACTATCATTTATGTGGTAGAATACAATATTTATTTATTGCGCTATCGTACACAAACATGACAATTTATTCGCGGAAGCGCCCTGCGCCGCCTAAACGAAACAGCAGGCATACATTTTCGCCGCGCCGTAGAAAGAGAGGGGGATACTTCCTCCTACGCCGCGCCGGCTGTCTACTCTCCATCCGTCTTACGAATTTTCGATCAGGTCATGTGTCCTGACGCGAATTTAACATTTTTTACCCATTACAAAAAAGTGTACAACGCCGCTAAAGAAGTTTTCACTTCAAAAATTATATCCTACTTACTAATATTTTAAACGCAAAAGTTTGTAAGTATGGATGGATGTTTGAAACTCTTTCACGTAAAAACTACTGAATGGATTTGGATGAAATTAGGCATACAGATAGTTTATAACCTGGATTAACACATAGGATAGTTTTTATCCCGATATTCCCACGGGAACGGGAACCACGCGGGTGAAACCGCGAGCGGCCGCTAGATAATCATAATAATCAACCCGTAACAGTCCACGGCTGGACATAGGTCTCTCAACAACCTTTCTGTAACACACATAAAATACTTTGTACATGTCCGTTGCTTACAGCAGTGACTTTTTTGATGTCATCCATGACTTTGGTCCAGAACTGTTGCAGGCTTTGCTGGCCGCTCTCACTGGCGGACAGCTCCTCAGAGACGTCTGCATCCACCTCCTCAGCGCCCGAAGTACCGCACGCCGGGTCACTGCAGTCATAACAACATAAATTATTATTATTATTTTTATCATCAGCCATTTCTTTCCCACTGCAGGGCAAAGGGACAGAATAAGGTAGTATTACATAAAGTATTCTCTTCATACAAAACGCGCTTCACACTTGCGTAGCAGACAGAGTGACATATAGACAGATATGAAGAGAGAATACTTCCATATTTTGTGGCAAAGGCCTACCCTTCCTCCTTCCACCTATCTGTATCCTGAGCTAGTTCGTGCTAATTATTCAAGTGGGAGTTCAACTCAACTCATCCCGCAATATTAACCAACATGTTAATATATGAAGCGAAAACTTTGTACCACTTTTTAAGGAAGGAAGGAAGCAGGAGTGTCAGATTTGGTACAGTCAACAGCAAAGGTACAGACGCCTGCACATCAACCTATCCAAAACTGTCAAATTTCTTCAATACATTTTTAATCATATTAATAAGGCATAAAGTTCAAAGTCTATTGAAGAAATTTGACAGTCTGTGGTAGGTTGATGTGCAGGCGTGTGTACCTAACTGATTCAAAAATTCAAAATTCTTTTTTTCTTTTTAACTGACGATTAACTGATAATAACTGAAGATTGGTTAAGTTTCAAAATATGAAATGAGTATGAAAATCAAAACTTTTTAAACGCATATTGAAAAACCTTGAGTGTCTACCAGTACCTGCAGACTTTGACTGTAGTTATATGGAAAATACCGGCTTACACTATTGAAACTTAATTTTGAAATCTAGTAAACATCATCTACTTTTGCTGTTGACTGTACAGTTTTTATATGGAGGGGGTCTGAATAATAAAATTTATGTTTATTATGAGTTACATTACATGGTATAAACATTGTAGAATTGGGGAATTACTGAGCTAACACTAGTTTAAATTATTATGAAAACTAAAAAAAAAATCTTTTATATTTCATAGGGTTAAGCAATTGGCTATCATCTACTCTGATGTTTAAGTGATGATAAGGCCGAAGATGGAAACGCACTTCACCCAAAGTGCTCAACTACTGTCAAAATTCAAATTCAAATTTATTTATTTCCTTCACAAATTAGGTACTTAATGCTAAAGCAAAGTAAGTCAATACAACAATTGAAGGCTAAATGTGAAGAACTGGTGCCTGAAATAGGTTTCAGAAGTGAAACCCGTTGCTACAGATCACCAGGCCCCACCCTCAGACAGCAAACACTAAATATGACCAACTTATCTGACTTATAGCCTAATAATACAATAAGTGAATAAATAAAACGATAAACTGAGCATGCGCAAAGTATGTGTTTATGGTATGTATGTTAATGTGTATGTGTTATCTGTTGGTGTTTAAGTGAAGTGCAAGTGTTTATATGGAGTATGTGTGTGAATGAATGTGCGTGTTTGGGTGACATCTATTAGTGGTTAGGTAGTTTTTTATTAATTTTACAATTTTACTGTCGAACTGTCTATCTTATCTCTAACTTTTGTAACACAAGAATGCCTAACATTAATGTTATGACGACATACTTAGATAAAATGGTTCTACCTACTTAGGTAGGTAGAACCATTTTATCATAGGTAGGCAGACATACAAGCATGCGGGGAATCGAACCTGGGACGTCAGGGTTTGAGACCGGCGGTGGTCTAATCTCTAGACCATAATGGCGATTAGAATACTTACACTTAAACTTAGGCAGGAATAGAATAGATTATGGTTATTGGGAAAATCTGTGTCAAAATGCCCACCTACATAATAATAAGTATGAGTAGGTACTTATACCAAAATTTTTATCATTGCAATGCATCATTATCATTACTATTATTATAAGTTGTAATTAGTTTGCAACAAAATTTTCGTAAAATTATATGTTAATAATTATAAGTTTATTAAAATTTTATGTAAATAAATTATAACGAGAGGTGGTCGAAGATCGCCTCTGACTGGGTTTCATGTGATGGACACCGGAGACAAGGCAGGCCAAAGCGGAGATGGGGGGACGGCTTGACCACTTTTTTGCCGGAGTGGTATTAATTGGCTGAAGATTGGAGACGCAGAGGGGAGGCCTTGGTCTAGCAGTGAGACACAAGATAGGCTAATAAATAAATAAAAAAATTATAACAAACTGCAGCATCATCATCATCATCATCATCATCATCATCTCAGCCAAAAGCCGTCCACTGTTGGACAAAGGCCTCCCCCAAGGATCTCCACAACAACCGGTTTTGTGCTGCAGCATACCCTTAAAATAATCATATAGATAATAATGATAATGATATTATTAACATTTTAATAAAGTGGTAGGTAGGTATTTACACATTTTTTATTATTCTGTAATTATGGGGCTTGATTGTATAAAATAATTTATTTTAAGCTCAAATGATGATTTTTTTAATTTGCAATTTTTGATAATTTTATTATACCATTGCACATCTTATACAAGTTAAAACAAATTTAAAAGATAATTTGTTTTAGAAACTTTCAAACAAATTGTTATAAAATTCATTTCTTTTACACACAATACTTTTTAATATGTTATGTTCTGTAGTTTTAACAATAGTTTCACACATAGTTATAACTGGTAGAAATCTCCTAAATCTATAAGTCTGCAATTTAAACACAATTGACAAAGCACAATCTTAATATTTTTTTAAGTACCATACATCAATGTATAAACTTTTTTATTAAACTATTACCACTATTTATATTTTATTATTTCGAAACAACTACAGTACTTTATTTGTTTGATATTAACCTCTTAAAAATAATGTACCTACCTACTGTTTTATTGTAGGGAACACTTGTACTTTATATTTTATTTATATCTTATTAGTTTCCCATACATTTGTAAACAGTTTGTACGTACATTCATCATGCGACTTAATTATGGTACGTGTCATACAAGGACAACAAAAGTTACGACACGAAAAATACTTCAGCGATAAACTGGCAAAGTACGCAACGGAAACTTACGCAGGCACAAAGAAACACACCGACATCTTGAATGTTCTGTGCGCTCAAGTGCGTTCGCACAAAATTCACTACTTCACCAACAAAATAACAACAACAATAAATCACCGGCGGCTATTGAAATAGAAAATTAGTAACCGCGGCGAAACTTTAATAAAACACAGTAACCAATAATCAGTGTAATATCCGAGAATCTCCAATCACCAATTACTGAAAATGCGCCACTTCCACGATTCGTCCGCCGATGACCAGTCACAAGCTTGACGTTTCTGCCTGTGTTGCCACTATGTGTTATTAATACAGGGGCCGACAAATTATTTAAACTTTATTGTCTTTGTAACAAAATAAATTTATGGAGATAATCATAGTTTTCACATGTAGAATTCCGCCGATAATGATTAATAATATTTATTAATCATAATCATTGATTAATAAATATTATTCAATGGAAAATGTTCTTTTTTGCAAGTTGATCTATTTACAAGTCAACAATCGATTATGCTTTCAGGACAGCACTAGCCGGAAAAAGTAAACTTTTTAATCTGAATCATCTGAATGACATAATGACAACAGAACAGAGTACAAATGCGGCGACGCGACGTCATTTATTATCTATCAAACAAGCGTCTGCTAAAATGGCGGCTGCTGAGATTCAGATAGTAAATCCTTCTAATTTACAAAAAATAGAAAGGTAAAAGGGCTTTGGGTGATAATTCAATTATCTGGAGTACACAACTATTTTGATAAATACAATTAGAATGGTTAATCTTAGCGTGTCACAAAATAAAAAATGTTTTTTATTGAATGTTCTCGTTCTATATTTTTCAGCTTCCTCAATGATCCTAGTTATAAAGAAATTATCGAGAATTCGTCAACATTTAATTCAAGATTATGTGCCGAAAGGAGGATGCGAATGCCATTTATCGACACCCAAACGGGTAAGTTCATATTGATTAAATATTTATTGATTTGTCCTTGCGCAGTTGCTGCTATGGTTTTCGAAGTGTGAAAAGCATTGGAATTAGATCGTACATATATAATGTATATACTTTTGTTGGTATAATCATTCAGGTTTCAATAGATTTTTCTTGTTTTGCTTAATACTAGAGATGGGTCGTACCATACTAGGTAAATTTGATACTAGGTGCACCTGTTCCTAGTATTATCTAATACTCGATCCAGATACCTATTCTACCTAGTTCACTGTCCACCTTTGTATTATTAGTTTCACATAGTAACTGGTTAGACTAGACGTCAACTAGTGCTGACATACCAAAAGTTAATCCATGTAGTTAGTACCACCTATGGGCAGAGGTGGGACTTCAAGTTAAAAAGTCACTTATGGCTGATTTACATGTTTAAGTTGTTTAGTAGATAACTAAATTTTAAGTGATTAATTGCATGTAAACACAGAATTTAGTACCAAGTTGTAAGTTAAAATTTAGTTAACAACTAAACAAGATATTTAGAATTTTGTCTATTTTTCTTTTGCGCCATACTGATCTCTTCTATTTATCCAATTTCCCACCCAGGCTTTTGGGTATGGTTTTTTCCCTAATTATCTCATCTTTGACTTTGTCCAAAACCTTACTAATAACAAATTTAAGCACAGAATTTATGACTTCATTACATGATTGATCGTCCATCTTGTGAACTAAAGAGCTTAACTATTTAAATATGTATAGACATACACCTAAATATAAGTCACTTAAAATTTAGTTACCTACTTAACAACTTAATACATGTAAATCAGCCATTACACTTTTAACTTTTTTTTTAAAGTTATACTGCCAGGAGAACACATGAAAACAAGTTTTTACTGGTTAGTAAACAAGGAGTGCACAAAAATAGTAATAATAATTTTGTCATTCGGAACCTTATATTCATACATATAGGACCCAAATTAAATTGGTTTCACACTCCACCACGCAATACTTCAAGCACCTATTCTTCTATGATCTATTCTTGTACTTACCTACCTATGGAATCTTATTCCATGGTGTTAATGTTGAAAACCGTGAAATGGAAAGAAATACTTGGTGTGCACTGTACGAGAATACATGTACATGGGAATATTACCTCTAATGTTTTAGTGTAAGGTCGAAAATCGTCTTAATTTACAAAAATACTAGGTGGATCACGTATATTTATAAAAGTAGAATAGGTGCCACCTAGTATTGAAAAATACCTAGTGCATGGATCTGTTCTAGTAAATACGTCTCACCTCTAATAAAGATTCACTGAAGTTTTGCACCATTAAACAACTCCTGTAGGGCATGTCACAAGTTCAAGCGCAGCACGCTTACAGGTTGTTTGCCCGGCGCAATAACTGCAGGGCAAGCTGGCTGGCTCCCAAAACTAAATTCTATTTTGTCATTTAATTGCAAACCTTATCTAAAAACATATAAACAAAAAAAAAATACAATAGTAAAACATATATTCAGTATCACAACATCAACTTCAAATAAAAATCAATCTAAACATTTTTATAAAATTAAGACACTGAAAAGGCAGCTTATTAGCATGTGTCGTAGAATCTTAGTATTGCCACAAACACAACGCTGGTCTTCATAGTATAAGTATTTGATATGATCAAACGAGAGTCATGATATAGTGTAGTATTACAGTGAACTTGATAGAATCACAGTGTAATAATTTGTCATGTATCACCATAATATTTGCAAATGGAAGACCCAGTATAAATAGATATTTAACAATAAATTAAAATTTGTTTTGAGCACATTATGTTTGAGCATAGTAAATCTTGTCAATATAACTAGATATGTATTCTTTAAATTAGTGTTACAAATTGGTTTGTGTATACTTTAGGAGTCGCACAGAGCCACTGCAATTTATTTATGACGAGGAGACAACGAATGCCCGGAGCCAAAGAAGGTCAAGTTTACACATATCCAGCGCAAAGGTAAACAAATCATCAATCTTTTTAAAAAGCAGTTAAATCTCTAAATGCAAATGATGAGCACCACGCGAGCTTAGTCCAGTATAGTGGTTGTTCACGACTTCCCAGTAAAAAAACATTTTACTTAAATATTAATAAATTTACCATATTTGCTGTTACAACAATAGCCAATACTTTCCCCGTTGATAAATAAGAGTAATATTTCTTTACATAGATGGCGCAAAGCTCGACGCCAATATCTTACAATGTCTTCAACACGGTGGGGCTGGAGTGGTGCCACCGATGTAGCTGATAACACTGGTGATGGGGAGAATAGCTCTGGCATCCCTGGAGAAGCTATGGCGGGCGATGACAGTAGAGACGGATCACAGACTGCTACTAAAGATGACCCTAAGGTTGGTAGCTATAAAGTTCTTTTTGCTCAATTATTCTCTTCTTGGTATTGCATACTTATCTTTAACATGTAAGCGCTATGTCACCTGTGATCAACAAACAATTTATCTCTTATTGTGACTAGTTTTGTAGCAGTGAAACTGTTAAAAGCTACTTATTTATTTACTTTAAACCTTTACTTAGATAACTATAATAAATTATTTGGCATCATTGCCATTCCGGCATAGGATAAATCACTTATTCCTAGTTCCTAGTTGTTTGTGTCAATGTGCTATTTCTTTGAAGTTGTGGACATGGAATCAATCTCTTTCTTGGCCCTTTTTCTTCTAAGTTACAGTCGGCCTTTTGAATGACCATTAACTTTATTAACTAAATGCAATTTTTTTTATTTGCATTTTGCCACCAATGATGATTTTTGGAAATTGACATGTCCAGAAACACTGTAATGTATAAAATTTATTTTATCTACTTTGCTTTCACTAAGCAGCCAGGGCGCTCTTCTGGGGGAATGTGAGACAAAAATGTATGTATCGCGCTCTATGAAACGAAATTCTACAAGCGCAATCCGCGCGCCCATAGAACTACTAACCAGTTGTCCCTACGTACTTTCATTTTTAAATGTGATTAGCTGTGCCCCTCGGTTGCACTATAACTAAATAGCCTATAGCCTTCCACAAAAAAAACGGTCAGGTAGTTCTAGATATTAGCGGGTTCAAACAAAAAAGAAACTCTTCAGCCTTATTATATTAGTATAGATTAAGATGTATGCCATTACTGCCATAGGAATGGTTCTACGACGAACTAGCCATGGAGGAGATGGAGACTGGCGAGGAGCCCGAAGCTGAATCGGACGAGGACTACTTCCACGATACGTACGCGAACCGTCGGAGGCGGCGGGGCGGCGCCACCCCCACGGGCCCGGGCTCCCGCGGCGGCCGCACGAGGAAGTCGCAGCCCGACGACACGCCGGCGAAGCGAGGGCGAGCGGTGAGTGATTTTATATTAATTTTTTAAGGTCATTGTTGCAGCAATGCAACATGAATGTGCAAAAAAAATGCTGCTTTGAAACAAAAACAGGTATTAGGTCGTCATACAGACGGATTCTATCAAGAAAGATTCATCGCTAAGTCTTTTACTATAAAGTAGGATTGCTGAGTCTACTAATAGATTCGATTCTACCCGCGCCACCCCCACGGGCCCGGGCTCCTGCGGCGGCTGCACGAAGGCGGTGTGTCTTCAAACTTTCCAGTCTGAAAGGTACTTGTTTCCTTACTGACTTGAGTCAAGAACGATCCACCAATTGACATTGCTGCAAGGAAGAAGAAATAGATATTATCGTGGTAAAAAGAAACAGGTATTATGGTGGTCGCTAACTTGCTCTCCAGTCTTATTCTGGCCGGGCTTGGTCACTATATAGTCGGATACTGCCCGGGAACGCACGGTGGACGCACTAGTAGGACGCAGCTCAACGATACGCCTACGTAGCGAGGGCGAGCGGGGATTGTTTTTATATTGAGGTTTTAGGTTGCTGAGTCTACAAGTGATGGGAAGAAGTAGGAATATAGGTGGTCACCATCCTGATTGCTTCTGATGATTCTATGAGTCAACCATATTGAATTATTAGGTAACTTAGCTGGTGAACGAGCATACCTGCGTATGGAATGCGGTCGCTGAAGCTCATCGACGATATTTTATGCCTCTTTGTCCTGTAATTTTTTAGCAATGCAAAACAATGCTGCTATGTGGCAGATGTGCTGCTAGGTGGCAGAAATAGAAATAAGGGTGTTCGTTATCCATAATTCTAAGCAGAATCCTACCACGTCCATAAACGTGATAGGCCCCGCTAGAATAGGTACCTGCTTTGTTGAACACGCCTCTTTCGCACTGTTACTGTATTATGATTGCTTGATTCTGTGTGGTCAACAAATATTTGCCTCTCTTTCACACATGCAAGTATAAGAAATGAAAAAAATGAAATAAAAAATATTTATTTGGAACACAATTATACTGCATTACGTACAATTACATTTATCTAACAAACTGTTTCCCTACAGGGTCGCGGTAGAAAGCGAGCGGCCCAGGGCGCGTTACCTTACGAAGAGACGGGCGACTCGGAGAAACCATTCGGCTGCGAACGTAAGTCCACGCGGAGGAGGCACTAGCACTCCGCACCGTCGGCTCAGGTCCTGGTAGCTTAGGTTGGAACCTGGTGAGCGGGGGAGGGAGATAGATATACAATCTATATGTCCAAACAGCTATAGTGGAAACAATATGAGCGGGAAAAAGAGATAGATATACAATCTAAATGTCGGCATACAGCTATTGTGGAAACAAGGTTTAATTTTAGACTAATCGTGTGCAGTTAGCATTAAATAGATCGAAGGGAGATAGATTTAAAATTCATGATCGAATACAGCTTTTGTAAAGAGAATTTGGTGGAATTTTAGACGAATTTTGTACAGAGCTTCAAATTCATCAAGGCCTATTAAATGGTCAGATGTTTACATTTCAATAAATATTTTTTTAAACTTAAGCCTAAGAACCCCTTTTTGATTGAATCAGAAATATTGACAGATTTGGTGGAAATCTTACTCCATTAAGTTGTTTGCACTTCTTAAATTCCAAGATATTTTTAAATATCTGTTTTGTATCGATCATTTTGATGTTAACTGCACTAAAACTCAAGAAAAAATTAAGCAAAAAAAAAGCGTAATTTGTATGACTTTAAACTTTTAAATGTGCCAATCCGTATTCCGTATAACAAAGAACCTATTTCTTATACGAATTGGCACATTTCGAAATGTGCCAAACCGTATTTAGTAATAAGAAAGTTACAATAGCTGATTTTTTTTACAGATATAACAATTTCCAATACCCCTCACCAGATAAAGTAAAAAAATCTAATTAATCAAAAATATACATTTACACATTTTTTGAAAAGCATCATTTGTATGTGCAGCTATTTCAAACTGCCTTTATAACCGAACGTAAAGTTGAAAGTGAAAAATAATGGTTTCCTCATGAAATATCGAAAATAATATAACATCAGCGTAACGTGCGAGTTTCATTTACTGTTCAATCGAGATTTGGTATAAGGCCGAAGCAGAGCCATCTATTATCAATCTTGTGTAACTAACACTTTGCGCATGCGACTTCAAAATGCAGCCTGCCGTTTTGGAAGGCGTTTGTTCGAATCTCGTTCGGTATCGTTAATTGTTATACTATTCTCGATGTTTATGCAAAATAACAGTATAAATTACTTATGAGTTGACTTACCCATTACATACATAGATAGTTGTAGCGAATTTACCATATCAGAGGTTAAAATCCACCTCGGTAGGTGACGACAGACGGTTTTAACGTTAATTTAGGATTTGCGTTTGGTAAAACAACTGCTTTTAAAATATCAGCTTTGCAATCTTTTAACCTCTCTCCCCCGGAGCGCAGAATGCGGAAGTTCCGCCGAAGTATTGCGTAATTTGCAAAATCGCGAATACCTAAAGTCGATGTCCACTAAAATAATGAATAAGTTGCAATTAGATCATATTTTATCATTTTGTAATTACTGAAATAGTTTATTAGTTGTAAATGATCAAACTATTTATTCTAGATTTTTTATAAACAAACTTCTTCATACAAAAGTAGGCTCTATTTAGACGACATAGAGTCCATAGAATTCGATCGCTCAATTGTCAAAATTTGACATATTTGACATTGACTTTTTAAAAAATTTAACGCACAGAGCATACAATTGTTGCGGGTTTTAGTGTAGCAAATTTACTCTAGTTTGTCTATAGCCAAACTTCTTCATACAAAAGTAGGCTGTAACTTACCGAAAATTGAGATTATAGTCGCGTGGTCGGGTGCGGTGACATGACACCGCGCGGGATTTGACGGAGCGTCCTTGCCGCGGTGTCATGACACCGCGGCAAGCTTGCCGAGTTTCTTGCGGCTTCTCGGTACAAGATCTCCACCGTAGGGTTTACGAAGTCATGGCTTTGAATTGACGTTCAAAAAGCACTTGTTTATGAAAGGGTGATTGGTTCTATTTTTTTTTTATTTTAAACTTCTGCAACGTTAATTTACAAACATTCTCTAGTTAATTTTGAATAAAAATTTTGTCTGTATATTTGTGATTTTTTTAAATTTGTGCAATGATCGGTGTTTTTACAAGCTTTTATTCATACTAAGTAAGATTTGACACTCACTGTGCTGCTAAAAGTTGGAGCTCTTTTGTGCGGTCACATCCTGACAATACTGAATCGTAAGTCTTCCGGTAACTATCGTAAGTTTTTGCTAATATCATTGGTTACACACTTATTTAACGACTTATTTATTATATAGAGCAAAAAACGTTTATTATCATAACACATGGCGCAGAGTAAATACATAAACACTAGGAACAAACACAAAAAAGGAAAATAATCATTATCACATTTATCTTACACGTAGTAAAGTTTATAATCCTTTAAAAGTAATTATAGGAAGTACCTCCATGTATGTGGTACGTGCACAGTAAACTTGTTAATGAAAAATATCAGTTAAATTAATTAATTTAAACTCCACAACCCGAATCGTGAATGTCTACTATATAATATAAATGCAGTTGTTTTACCAAGCACGTAGTAAAGTTCCTAAATCAAATTACAAGCTAACATCTAGTTGAGTTATTAAAAAAGACAGTTATACCATTTTCTAAATAAGTCTCTGATAGGTTTTCCATAAAGTCGTCTATGAAAGTTTATGAACAAGCTATCTGATGCACAGTAGAACATGGACAAACTGACCATAAAGTTCGCGGAAGAGAGATGGGCATCATATTTAAATAGTTCCGATATAGGACATACCTCTGCACTTGTATAACATATACTTGCTCAATAGTTACTAAATATAACCGAAAAGGACCTGAGCTTCATTGTTGGAGATATCTTGCGCTGTTCGATTGTTAATAATGGGGCCTTGAACTATTTAAACTTTGTATTGTACTTCTACCAAATAATATTTATACTTATATCCATGAGTGGTGTTGCCGCACTAAAGCCTACTGTTGATGGTTTATCGATATAACTATCGATAACATATCGATGTAATTGATAGGCCACCGATATAACTATCGAGACTTATTGATATCGATAATCCTTGGGTCTATCGACGTTATCGATAAGTCTACCGCTAATATCGATAATATAGTTAAATTCTACATAAAAACATTATCAATAGGCATCACTCATGGAGAAAAGTATTGCTTATAAACTATTTATATTCCTTCTTCTAATACTTATACGTTTTTTAATATAAAATATATAACACTTGTATTCAACTGTAATCTTTTCTATAGAGGCCCTGATTATAATGGAGGAAAATAACAGTAATGCATATTAGTAGGAGCCTGTAACGTTTACTGAATTAGTGTATAGTCAGTTTTGCAGTGGGCATATTAAGCAATATTAAGATTTGTGATAAGGTAAATCTCTGAATGTCACTACATGAGCTATGTTATGAAAGATATTTGAACGATAGTGTGCTCTATGTTCCCAGTGATAGTATTTAATTTTGGGAGCCTTCCAGAGAACTTATTGTGTAAGCGAGTTTTACAAAGCAGAAAAAAATTATCAAATATTACTGTTGATACTATACCATTGATATAGGGTAAAAGACTTTTCTCTCGGTCGCACGGCACCGAATAGTTTCCAAGTTAACCACTGATATTACGCAATATTGTATTTTGATTGTTGCTTTCAAAAATATAAAGAAAAAAATTTTTCTGACTATTTAAGTAATTTAACTCATGCTAGTGACAAATTAAGCTTTGGAGTAGGAGTTTATTGGCAGCAAAAGCGAACGATTATTTGTGAGAATCGAATAGCACAAGGTCTCTCCCGAATATTGGCATTATAATAGGCATCACATAGTTGTATTGGACCTATGCGTCTGCTTACTGTAGGTATAGTCTTAGTCGACCTCTGTTGGCGGGAGTCTTGAGCAATAAGGGCGGTTTGCTTGTTGTTGTGTATTAAGTGGCAATAGACTTTATATGTATCATGCTGTAAAGGTGAAATTACGACAACAATTTGTTCTGATAAAAATTTAAAACTGTCCATTTTTACTAAAATAGCTCATTCGAGGAGTCATTTAAATGTTTTAATTGTTTGTAAAAACATACAAATACTAATACTGGTTGATTGGCCGTTTGAAATATTTTTTACAAGATGATAAAATAATTAAAATTTTGAATAGAATCTTCAGGACTAATGTGTTGTCATTGTGACTTTACATTTTTTTGCATTACTGTTAAATATCAGATGCGCAACAACAAGCGAACCAGTGTCAGCGTATAGTAATTACAAAACATGCCTTTTACTGTTGTGTATGTATGTACGTACATTTGTATAAGTGAATCTCCGGTGTTTGCCGTACGATTATCAACTTTATTATAAGTAAATTTAGGACAATTTTAGGACAGTACGGTGACTCGCTAAGCTTCTATTAACATCCATGTTTATTATTGGCACTATCTCGAATATGAATAGCGTTACTTGGTAGTCACCGTCAAAATTGATTATTATTAATTTATTATTAGATTCGGAAAAATTATCATGCATTTAATTTTCATAACTTAAGGTCAAGTGTTTTAGTATAACTCTTTAAACTATCATGGTCAATGACATTGGAGTAATTATAATAGGGATTGTTGCCATGTTTTTGTTGTCATATACAACAAAACCAAGATAAAACACCCTTTTAATAATTACTCTAATGTGTTTTAGTATTTAAAATTTGTTACTTGCGTTTTTGGTCGTTAATAGCTCCTGTGCATTGGTTGAAGACCTTACATTATTTTGTAATATTTTGTATGGCGTTATTCAGTTTCAGCCAATGCACGTGAACGTTTGGTCAATTAAAAAAAATATAATAAATACCGAAAGTTCAAAAGCATTAAGAGTGAAAACTGTAACACCAATAATTGAAAATTTTATAGGGCAATCCACACTGCAGTGTTTTTGAACAGTGTTACAAGTGTAAATAAAAAAAGAAAATTGGTAGTATTTTTTCCAATTTTTTAAATGAATATGCCATTTTTTTTTGCTTTTTTATGCTTTTTTATGCTTTAGGATTTTAATTAAACATTGTTTTTTGACTTAGTTTATGTGATTTTAAACTTTTCATACTACACTTTATGTCGCATAAACTCAGTTCAATACGTTTTTTTCAAATGTTTTCTACTATTTATATCTCTGTATTATTCTAAAGCATAGAAAGTTTTATTGAAATTGGCTTTTTGGTATGAAAACATTGGAACTTCGATGTTTGTATGGCATATTGAAATGTATGAAGACACTTAAATAATTACTGATTATGCCACAAATTTGCTGTCATACTCTGCAGTGTATATGTACTATGAATATTACACTGCCACTGTAATAATAATAATAATAAAATAAAATAATTCGTTGGATGAATGTAATTGGTTCTGTTAATCATATTATAATATTAGTGGTAGGGTCCATATTATTGTTTTAAAAAAATCGGTACGGAACCCTCTTTTAATTATAAGACTAGGGAGACCCTTTTTTAATGAAGATACTTTGAAATTTTACTCGAGTTTTAAATTGTGTCATGAATTTATTTTGCATAATATTTTTCTTTTGAATTAACTTATTTTAAATTATAATATGGTGTTATTTTAAAATCTCTGTTATTGTCAAATTGAAATTAACGTTACGGTGTTTTAATAAGGAATGTTTTGTGTGTTTTTTTACTTTAGCCTGATTAGAATTATTTTGAGCCGATTAAAATGGTTCCGTACTGATATGTTATGTTGATAAGGTGCAAGGCTACTTCTGACTATGAATGTACAGACCTACCGCTTAACTGAGATGAGACCAGTGCTGCCAACTCCGTGAGATGATAAACAAGTGTCACATTTTGACACTAGATGGTTGTACCAATGTCGATAAAACAGTGCGGCGGCAATGTTTTTAACCTTTTCACCGCCCAACTATCCTGCACGCGATGTCCCGCTGTACGCCAACGTATAAATGTATTTTAATAAAATAGGTACAAAGAAGAACTTCTATAGAAGTGCTGGCGTGGACGGCACGAGAATCTCGAACTTCTATAGAAGTTGTTGGCGGTAAAAAGGTTAACGCAGTTATGTTTTTGAACATTAAACTCACACTCAATTGTTGAATTATCAGAAAAAAGCGAAACAAGTGCTAAATTGAATTTTTTCATGCTACATAATTAATATTTTCAAACATCAGTTGAAAAAATGCTGAATTTAGCCTAATAATGCTTAATTGGCAGCACTGACCGAGAAGGTTCTTGAGGTAGCTGCGTTCTGCGGGAGGGGTGACAGTTTACGTAGGTCCACTGACGTCTTGCGATGTGGTGAGTGATATCTAGTTCATTGCGTTCTTACTATGGGTTGGTTACACCAAAACTCTGCTTAACGTTACTGTTAAAGATAACTTTAACAGTTTAACTTTTTTAACATTACTGTTAAAGATAACTTGAGCAGTTTAACTTTTTTAACATTACTGTTAAAGATAACTTTAATATTGACAATTCTCACCAACAGAAACATCTAGCACAATGCGTTGCAACCATACAATACTTTGCTGACGTTAACGTTAAGGGGGTTGCTAGTCAAATGTTAAACATTTGTCCCAAAGTAAGGAAAGGAAAAGTTTTTTCATGTGGTCATTGTTCGTTAGACAAGATTTTTTAATAGCTACGCAATAATAAAATTATGAATTGGGTTATAAATAAGAATTATTGACATTTAATTTTGGCTGTTACTTTCACATTTAGCATTAGCTTTAACCAGCCAAAATTGAGCAGTTAGTGTAAAATTACGTCTATCATCGTCTTTTTAACGATTGTTACACGGTGCAACTAATTTTCGCAAAACTATTGATTTGACGGACGATTTGAAGATAGCGTTGACTATGACAGCTTTAGTATTACGCGCAATAAACTCTGCTCGCCGTGTCGCAAGCAGGTCATACTCGTGGCAGAGGCCCCACGTAAGGTGCCACCTTTCCCGCAATGATGCTACCTCAGGAGCCGTCTCAGTTAAACGGTAGGCCAATAGTATGTTTTCTGTAATTTTTTAATAATATATTTGATGCAAACTGCTTCGTATTTTAGGCATACATTTTTAAGTACTCAAAGTTTCAGCTGAGTTAAACTTACTGTAGTCACGAGCTGACGGACTGAGCAGATTGCGTTTAAACTCTGTTGATATTTATTATAATGGAACGTAAATCGTTAAAATTGTATATAGCTTTTTGTTTTATACTTTATAATAATAATAATTTAGAATATTTTTTATTAATACAGTCACGAGTATTAACATGTACACACTTTAGACTAATTTTGACTCTTATTCCGCTGTATTAAGAGTTACATTGCTTACATTCTCGTGACTGTACATTGAAAACATAAGGTATAGTCATTGGTAGCCTTCTGAAATGTTTATTGTAAACGGGATCTTATGAATTAATCACAATTTTTAATTTAAACTTTATAAATGTAGCACCATTTATTTTGGATGTGTATGACTCATGCGTCTGTGATAGATTATTTATTTTTCATCTCATAATTATCGGTACAGAAAATTTGCATCGCCGCAATGACTAAAGTTTTGCGTTGGACGTTGGTATACTGATTGCAATTATATTAGCCAGTTGCACTAACCCCGTTTACGGTTAAAATAGCGATAGAAATAAAAAGATACAATAAAACATATATTGGTAAGTGAAATAACTAAATTTCATATTGTAAAAAATAACTGGAAAAACGTAAGAAGCGATGCAGCTGGCCTTGTGTCTTAGGAATATCACAAAGTGAATTTAAAAGTATTGATTTAATAAAGATTTTTTTTTTGGATTTTTTCTTTTTATGACAAAAGTAATATTTTTTGAAAATTGTCGTTTAATATCTGTTGATGAAATTTTACAAAAAATACAACCCCGTTTGTCTAACTTTCTGTATTGAATGGTTGTGTATATTACAATTTTGTACTATTCCCATAACACACGTTCTGTCACAATTTAGGTTTTTAATAGTATATAATGGTAATGTAAAGAATAATAAAATAGTCCGCATCTTATGACAAAGGCCTTTATAATCACGTACACACGCTTGCACATCAACCTACCACAAGCTGTCAAATTTCCTCAGTAGACTTTGAACTTTATGTTTAAGGCATATGGTTGACTATGTATTGAAGAAATTTGACAGTTTTGGGTAGGTAGATGTGCAGGCGCGTGTACTAACGATGTCGCTTTAGAAAAAATATAACAAATAAACGTCATATATATTAGACACCTTTGGTAAATATAGAAAGTAATATTCAGATACCTATTTATAGTAATAAACATTATTTCTGTAGTAATTTATATAGTAAGAGGTAATTTAGTATACCTGTGGATTATAAACTATGATAGTATGGAGTTATCACAAACTATTTAAGTATTCAAAGGTATATAATAGAATATACACCTAGCTTTAGAAGTTAGCTGTCCGCTAAGAATATGGGAGTTGATTGGTTAGTATACAGGGTCTAACAAAATCGATAAGCGAACGTTTAAGGGCGGTATCTATACATCATTCTGAATACAATGACAAAAAATGGACTCTAGTTTTATAGTGATTTTTCAAAGTTATGTTTTCTAACTTATACTAAATCAATTAAAATAATGCACATCATGACACATGCTGTATCTTTACTAACACGCACGCAAGCGTCAATAAAAAGATAGTGTACAGATACACGCACACAATTGAAAAACCATTGTATGACATTCATACACACAAGGCTATCTTTGTGTGCGTGTAGTACAGCTGTACGAGTTTGGAAAGGGTGTATTTTTTGGTGAATTATGATGTTTTGTTGATTATCTCTGTAACGAGCCTGTAGTTTTGGACCAAATTTGGTGAGCATGCTCAGTGTGATGTATAGATGCTCCCCTTAAACGTTCGCTTGTTGATATTGTTAGACCCTATATAGAGTAACATTTTAGCATGTTGTGTTCTGGCAGCTAGAGATAAGATAGCCAGTGCCTCAGTAGTTGAGGATTTCGGGTGAAGTGCGCTTCCACCTTCGGCCTTATTAACACTTAACACCAGGTGAGGTGAACGCCGAGTGCTTACCCGTGACTTTAAAAAAACATGTCAAAACTATTTTCTTTCATAATAATTGTAAGGGAATAACGGACTATAAACGCCACTGTTAAACTCTATTGACGATTAATTCCGTTATTTTAAGATGGAAGTTACAATACTCAAGTATCTCTTAAAAACGTAATATTTTTGGGCAAAGCAGAGACGAATAGCTAATTTCTAAAGTTCGATGTGTAGTCTATCATAGGTTTGACATGATTTTACGAAAATATTTAGTAAGAGGTTGCTTTACAATACATTGCGTCACTGAATCTAGTGCATATATTTCCTGATCTTCTTTTAAACTTATTAAACAACGTAAATAAGTTGGTTTATCACCATCATCATCATCATCATCAGCCTATCATCCACTGGTGGACATACCTCACCAATAAGTCTGCTAAGATTTTTATATTTTCGCATTAAATACATTTTTTGGTTTTACTAAATTAATACTCTATAATTGAATGGAAAATATTTAAACAGTCATTGCTAAAGTCTTTCAAGTCAATATAAAAGACACAAACAGTACTAGTGTAATCAGCTGGTACTACGACTACTAGTTATTGAAATATAGAAAGCACTCTTTCTATATTTCAATAACTTGTAGTCATGAAAATTATCGAAGACTAGCATAATTCATTATTGTACTTGTTCTTAGGCTCATTGTTTATATAAGGATGGATAAAGATCTGTTCACAAAATATCTACATTGGATTCAAAGCCACATTTTGCATTCACACCGAAACAAGCAAATATTTTCATAAACTTATGTTAAAGCTACACTATTCAGTTTTAGATGTAGTATTCTATAAATGGGCCAAACTTAGGTAGGTAATAAAACAAATAAAAGTTATACAGACCCTTCCATTATAAATGTACGTTTAGTGAATGCTTTTTTCTCTATCTATATACTATAACGTTTTTTAGGAAACTTTGTTTATGAACTTATCTGGCATATGAATTTGGTTACAAGTTACAACACGTAAAGAAACTCAGTATTAATGTGAAATTTTAGTCATTGTACATATATGTCGTGTTCGGTTTTAACGAAAAAAAATCATTTATTTATTGTATTAAATTGGATCATTGTATGTAAGGTCTTGATGTTATTCTTAGATCCAAACTATTATTAGCACCCAAAGATTGTTATGAATTTATACAAGATATTTATGTTGAATAAGAAATAAAAATCATACAAATGTATACAAAGTGTGTTCATTCACAATTGATTGGACTACAAGTTTGGATCTCTGTCGGATGCGCTGAGGAACTTTAAAATTATTATTTTTCTATCCATGTATATCAATACAACAAAAAACTATTATTTAATTTAATTTTAAAGAAATGTGCACCCTAAAAACCGATTGAAAAAGTAAAGATTCTCAGTGTGTCCATATTATTCTTTTATTATTATTACACATGTAATTTGTCTATTAAACTGTGATAAGTGAATAGCAGATCCAATGATTTGAAGTCATCAATCAAAGCACCCCAGGAGCCTGCGTCCACCAGAACAAAACATAGATGTATCACGACGGGCCGGCTATTGTATGCACAAACAACAAAACGCTTACTTTTTACATAAAACTTGTGTTTAACAATCGATTGACTGATGCATTAATCGAGAATTTTATCCATAGTAGAAAAGAGGAGAAAGTTGAAAAAACATTTCATTACTAGATGTGTGCTTTCAAATTTCGAATTAAAATATCATCTTTAATCGATTGTTTCTCGTTTGAATCGAAAGCGTTTACACAAGTGCATAAAAAGGTATTGATTGATGACGGATAATTATCGGAGAGGTTGTGTCACATCACTTGCCGTCGTGGTGCCTCCTATGCTCTGTTCTGATGACGTAGGCTCTACAAACCCTTTTCAACTGTTTTTATATGATAAAGTCATTCGTGACGTTTGAGTGAGTTGACAAAAGCAGATGGAGGCATTACGAACGGTAAGTAACATTTTTTATTGTTATTTATATTAAGCTTAGGATATAAGAAGCAGATAAAGTTAAATACAGAGACATACTTAGTGTGTAGGTTCTGAATAATGCGGCTCGAAGGACCGTTATTAATTTAAAAAATAATTAGTTATTTTTACATCTTTGTCATTCTTTCACCAAATGAATGACCTAAAAGTTAAGTAGGTAGGTCGTAATTGGGGTAGTTTTTTTGATACTCGATAAATTAGTTCTATCCCTCTAGAAAATACCTTATTGTTTATATTGATTTGCTTCGACCTAAAAGAGTAAATGTTATCACCAGTGTGCGGAGCCAAATACAAGACGCGAGCGGGTCTCACTTACCACTTCACGCACACGCACAAGGACCCCGCTGGGGGGGCGAGCGGCCCCCCCGCTGCCGGCAGCGACGGGGACTCGCGGGACAGCCGGGGGGGCGCGCACACCCCCCCGGCCTCCCAGCCGGCCGCGCAGGCCCCGGGCACGCCCGCCGCACCCGCCACAGAGTATCAGGATAGCTACGTCACCTTTCTCAATAACCCCGCTGCCGGAGCCGGTAAGTAATAGTCAAAATAGAAACTCGTAAAGACCACAGCACACATACAGCTTAGGTGACTAACGCCGCATCGTATTTAGATTATTATGCATCTTTCTTATGTTAATAAGATTTGAGTAATGTCACTTCATGTAACTGACAAAACGTTATCCCTATGTGACATAGATAGATTTCTGTTAATCAAAAGTTAACAGAAAAATTGTTGGTCTAGTTATTAAATGTAGTTTCTTAAAAATGCGCACTATACGGGCTTTGTAGCCGAATTTATGAACTACGCGAATAGTATTATGTTCTCATTACACTCGCCAGCATTTATATCGGCGTGTTTTCGCTGCGCATATTATTCATACGAGCTTTCACTCTCGTCCGGTCTGAAACAGCACTATAAATAAATCTTTGGCATTGTCGGAATACGGTAGTATTCACTAATCAGGTGTTTTGTGCTGTGTTCATTGAAACCCTTGCGCGTATAGAGCATGTTTTATTGATCGCGTGGGTCATAAGTGCAGTCCGACCCAGTGCTAATGTATGTGTGCTTTGCGTCTTCCGCGTTGCTGGTGTGTTGCTTGTTCTGTTTCTTGGATTTGGTTGCGTATTTGGTTTCCGCAGTTAGGTTTTAACATTGACAGTGTATAGTTTTCTTTTATCCTTTAGAAATTCGGTCCTTAAAATAATCTGTTATTTGTTTTGCCATATGAGAATAGGTGTATGAGATTCACTTACCCACTGATAACAAAAAACATATAGGTGTTTATGTCATCTATCATGCCGCAGACCTTACGATAGTATTACGTTACTGTAGGCTTGCGCAAATTTTTCGTAAACTTTGTGGTAAAGAGATTGCGCACATGACTTTTATTTGATATGATGCCAATTTGTGTAACCTTAGATTTACACAAAACTATCGCATGGCCGACATTAGAGTCGTGTTAGGTCTCTAAGTTGGTCTCAGTCATACGAAATGTGTGTGTGAGTGTGACAAAGTTCTAAATAAGCCTAACTTGAATTATTCAGGTCATAGTAATTTGGGTCATACATATTTTATGTCTCTATGAAGATAACTGTAAACAGGCAGATGTGTTAAGCATACTGCTACTGCTATGTAAATTCAACGTAAATTACATTTGCGTGCAAATAAATCGTTACATTTTCATGCTAACGAGGTAACTTTGAACGTGATATGATGTAAGCCGTCGATTAAGTAAAGAAAATGAAGTCCAGATATTTGAAATCGTTAAATTACACATCGTCTCGGTTGGATCTAATCATGCTCTAATCAATTCCTTGCGGAATACTAAAGCTTCTAGTTACCTCGTTTACATATAAATGTAACGGTCGGTGGATCCATTTATTTGCTCGTAAGTAAGTTTTGTACGATTCAGGATTCGCCTTTAGTTAAATTGTAAAGTCTAAAAGAAATTATATAATTTTATCGGTGCCTATACTATTGATTAAGCCTGTGATAAGGCCCTTAAGATGTTATAAATCTTTCCTAAGTTTTGAAACACTACATCTAATAGTTAGATATTAGATATATATTAATTTTATTTTAATATTTTTGATATTGCTTAGCTTTTTAGCTTTACAAAGTTTTTTTTGTATGTTCTACTGCTTTTGTCATTGTGTTCTGCAGACCGCATTAGTCCATAAGACTTCATTCACATTGAAAGTACGTCGTAGTCAAAGGCACCTACCCATTAAATATTAGACTAAAATTAAATGCGCTATTTAATAATGACCAAATCATAAGCAGAGTTTATATTTGACTTCACTTTCACCGCATCCGTGCTTTCAGTGTTATGATGCATCCACACCGCAGTTACTTTTAGTGCAGCAACATTGAGTAACATTTTGCCATGGTGCATTTGCTCATCTTGGCGTGGCCACCTTTTTTTCTCTGAAACCGAAGATCTGATTACACCTATAATTTGTCGATAATTTGTCGGAATTTGTCGTGAAATCTCAGAATTTGTCGGTCCACCGTTCAAGCTATAAGGGGTTCAAGGTGGCCCCGCCAAGGTGAGCGTTCATCCTGGCGTGGTCAGCTTGTATCTGAAACTACGGGTCGTAGCGAAGATCTGATTACACCAATAATTTGTGGATAATTTGTCGGAATTTGTCGTGAAATCTCAGAATTTGTCGGTCCACCGTTCAAGTTATAAGGGGTTCAAGGTGGCCCCGCCAAGGTGAGCGTTCATCCTGGCGTGGTCAGCTTGTATCTAAAACTATGGGTCGTAGCGAAGATCTGATTACACCAATAATTTGTCGGAATTTGTCGACAAACGCCATAATTAGTCGGTGCTTCTATGCAAAGTTATGTCAACTTCTTTTTTTCCCATACAACGACAACATGTACAGTCGGCGGCAGATCAACCTACCCAAAACTTTCAAATTTCTACGATCAATTTTGAACTTTATTGTTTGGTTATAAGGATCAATATTCATTGAAGAAATTTGACATGTTTGGGTAGGTTGATCTGCCGCCGACTGTACAGTCGCGTACATAAGCATTTAATGATAACGTGAATTAATAAATGAATTAAATGGTGAATGAAGATCGGAACTTTGATGTGTGTACGTATGTCTGATTCTTTATCGGATGCACATAATCAATGCATGATATTAATATATTGGAAAAAGCCTTAAGAAGCAGTACCTACCTGATGGCATGGATGGTAAATTAGACTATAATTTAACAATACATGGAATAACACAGAAAAGGCGCAATTTTTAATGCTGTAAAATTTGTTAACTGTTTTATCGATTATTCAATCCCCAGATAAATTTTTTTAGCCTAATAGATTATTATATAGCCATTTTAAAAATGTGTTGTCATCTCGTTGTTTCTTGTATTATAAGGTGGCATTTTAATTTGATTTAATAATATTTTATCAGCTGGATAACATTTATTAAACTGTTGAAAAATCATTCCATAACATTATAATCGACTAAAATAGGTAATCCAATGTTTATGATAGTTGCATGGAGAGTTAAGAACGTTACGAGAGGTTTAACAAAATAGGGATACTGATTAAAAAAATACTTAGTTTATTAAGGCTTTATTTCAAAATATTACAGGTAAGTACTTCTTAAAATCACAATTTGGAATGCCGAGAGAAAGTATCCTAAGTTCTATTCCAAATCCTAATCTATTGTACCAAGTTTCATCCCGATCCGTCCAGTGGTTGCAGCGTGATTGAGTAACAAACATCCAAACTTTAAATTAATATTATTAAGATTTAGTTTCATTTTTATCCATATATGTATCCTATTCACTCTCTTATATTTACTTGCACTCTTTATACCTTTCAGGTCTTTTATTCACAATATCAATAAGCTTCATGTATGCGGTAGTACATTTACTATGGGAAATAAAGAAGTAGATATAACTTTTCATAGAAGCACCGACAAATTCTGGCGTTTGTCGACAAATTCCGACAAATTATCCACAATTTATTGGTGTAAGTAATCAGATATTCGCTACGACCCGCAGTTTCAGAGATACAAGGTAGCCACGCTAGGATTATTGCTCATCCTGGCGGGGCCACCTTGAACCCCTTATAACTTTTAAACGGTGGACCGACAAATTCCGACAAATTAATGGTGTAATCAGATCTTCTGTTTCAGAGAAAAAAAGGTGGCCACGCCAAGATGAGCGCTCATCCTGGCGGGGCCACCTCCCCTTATAACTTTTGAACCGTGGATAGACAAATTCTGAGATTTCACGACAAATTCTATCAAATTATCTATAAAGTCAGATTTCCAGTTGGTGATGGTGGCCACGCCAAGATGAGCCACACTTTGCCATGATCTATATACCTATACATCTTAAAAATATAGAAAGGTATCTACCTATTTTATGTTACCATGATACTAAACTAAGATATAATCTTTCAAATCATGTTGCTCAACGTTGCTTGTTACGTTTCAGTTACATGCAACTAATCACTTACTATCCTGGCGCTGTGGCTCCAAGTGAGCTTTGGTCTTTGATACAAGTCAGTTTCAGTTACTTATGCAGTTATAATCCAACGCCATTGCAGTAAGGAGCGTACGATTTAGTATGTAATTTCGAAGTAACTGTAAAAGTCTTTGTTTTTTTTTAATTTTACTGCTTCCTTCGTTCTCATTGCTAACCAGCATCTCCACCCTTTAGGTACAACACCTGCGGCAGGAGTGACTGCTCCCGCTCCCGCCCCGGCGCCCCGTCGTCCCTCCCCGCCGCCCCGGCCCGCGTCAGCTGACACCTCATCGTCAGACTCTGCGCATGCGCCATTGGTGCCGCCCTCCGTGCCCGCCCCCGGCCCCGTTCCCGGGCAAAGCGCCGCCCCCGTGCAAAGCGCCGCCCCCGGGCAAAGCACCGTCCCTGGGCAAAGCACCGCCCCCATACTCATGAAGGAGTCTGAAACTAAGGTAAGTTTTTGTTTAATGCTATTTTCAATATTTTGCTAAGCTATTTTTTATTTTAATTAATATTTGGTTACAAAATATAACTGCTATTGCCTTCCAAAGGGCAGGGCTACTCATTATCAGTACACTTGTTTTGTGTATTCTATTTTCAATTGATGATTTTTTATCGTTTAAACTTATCACTGTGGACTAGCGTTTAACCAATTCGGTTTGATCGGTGGTTTGGCTTGTTCCAAGTCCGCCTGGCTAGCCACCACCATCGTATCAATATGTCACTATAGCAACAATTTTAAACAGCATTGTGTAAAATCAAACCTTATTTTTATGAGTTTAGAGTATATTTTAACAACATTGTTAAACTTTTATTCAGGTAAAAATAGACTCAATGGACTTATTTCACCTAAATGCTAAGACATTATTGACCATTATAAAGTTAAACATTATACCCTGTCTAGGCTGTTTAAATAAGGTTTTATTAGAAAATAAACATTTGCATTTGCGTGTTCACAGGCGTCGCCGTCACCCTACTGCGACTTCTGCTTAGGCGATGACCGCGAGAACAAAAAAACCGGCACTCCCGAAGAGCTAGTGAGCTGCTCCGACTGCGGACGATCAGGTAAGCGCCGCGGCCGACCGCGCAACGGCCACACCCCCTGCTACCATCTCAAGAACCACGTCTGCGAACGCCACAAACACCTCAAAGACAACGTCAGGCTCAACGGAGTGCTCGAGATACTAACCTCCATGTCTTACCCGGCTGACGACTTTGACACTTTCGCAGCGCAAACGAAACTCCTTCGTGACGAGTACGTGGAGTACCCAGTCTCCCCCCCCTCGTCCCGTCAAAGTCCTGTCATGTAAAAAATGGGTGTATATCCTTTGTCACAAAGAGGTCATCACAAAGCGTTTGGTTGGTTGGTTTGCTTACCAAAGAGGTGTATTGTTTTTTTTTCAACAGATAATACTATAGAGGAGTAAAAATATTGTTTTTCTCACATTATGATGACATTCCAATTTTAAATTTTACACTATGCGTTCGTTTCTTTAATATATTTTTAAAAATGAATATTGTGATCTTAGTGTTGCCATTCTTATCTCTACAATTGTGACGGTGGATGCCAAATATTTACGTGTTAACTGTTTTTTTAAGAGTCTATTCCTTAGTCACGATTTGTCGCAGACATGACATATCATATTAACATAATTATGGAGTACATCGTTTTTAGATTTAACTTCGGTCACAACATTACTGATTTATGGTCGTGCCTTACTTTTCAAAACAGTGCAGATTGTGTTTGAACATATAATTGAAAAAAAATAGTATCACTATTTTTTTTCTGTCAAAACAAAGCTGCACTGCTTAAAGTCGTTTATTTTTAAATAATACCGTTAAGACACGTAGATATATTATCTATTTTAAGTGTCAAGCTGAGGGAAACTATATTATTTAATTGTCTGTCGAAAATGTTTTAAATATTTTAACTCTTTTTATTACATAATGAAAGACATAGCTTCAGCATTTTTTTAACATAAATATTATTATGTATTTATGCATAATTATTTCTTTGAACAGATTTTCGTTATCCTAGCTAGTTTAGATTAACTGCCGCGAAGCCAAAAATATCATAATCACCCTAGCTTATCTAGTCACGCTATGAAATAAAGTAATTTAGTAATACACACGATAACCTACATTTTTGTTATTAAAACATTCAGTTATTATGTATGAGAATTGAAGAGCGTTCTTTGAAAATATTATCGAAACAAAACAAACACCAAGCGCCAGATAATAATGCACTTAAATAGTTTAAATGCGACTTAAACACAAAACATATAAAGACCATTTTCGCGCCTTCAAGTAATATGTGTGCCTACTACTAGTTTTTTTCACTATTCTATCAATATACACGGAATCGTAGCAGTGCCATCAAGCGACAAGTTGGTTTCACAAGTTGCTCACTAGGTGGCGTTGATTCGGTGTTGAATATTTGAGTCAAAAAACAAAAATGTTACTAAAATATAAACCTTAATACCTATATGCTAAAATAAAGTTTTGTAAGCGACATTTTTAAATTCTTAGAAAAAGGAATGCAAATGCAAAGAATTTAATTTGGTTGAATATACGGTTATTGTTTATTAATATGCCGGTTCTGTTAATAATAGATTATTATTAACATTTACTATTAATAATATGAATCGATTGAAGCCGAATGGAAAGCCTGGTGCAAAAACATTTCTATTTCTGTAGTAACAACAGTTCAAAAATGGTTTCTGTTACTTATAAACGTGAGCTGAAGTTAGACCTGGTTTATAACGACTTCAGTTTTGAACCTAATAACTTTAACCCATGTTTATAAATAAAAGCATTTGCTTACAGAACTATCATTCAATCAGTTATTATAGTGTTAACATATTCTTTTAAAAGGCGAACACTCCTCTTTCCTCTGAAGCGTTGAAGCAATATCAATAATAGAGCTTATATTACGTGCCTTTTCGATGCTTATACATATAAAATACGTTATAAACCTTAATTATATAAATTATACAACCCAAAGATTTTTTAATAAAATTTCTAAACCTTAATTTTTAAAAGACTAATTTGGTGTTAATTAATAAATTATAATCTTTGTCATTCCTTTAGCGTACATACGTTTTGTTTTATTATTATAAATGTTTAGATAATAATATAATATGTTAGTTTATTGTTCTTATATTAATTTAAATTTTAATTAGGTATATAAATTAATATCGAGAAATACTTGACAATTTGGACAAATTATATTGACTTAATAAATTGACAAGTTTTATTGCGATTTTAGATGTCTATAATTTGATTGATAGCTAATTATTTATAAGAAATATATACATTATATTAATAAGTGTAATCTTTTAATGCAATAGCTTGTATATTGTATTGGATATATAACCTAATAATAATTCAATTTAAAATTATAAAATAATAAAAGCTTGTTTATATATGATAACTGTCAAAATTAAAGCACACTTAATGCAAAACTAGGTAGAGTGCGATACAAACTCATGACGGCTGTGATATTAGTTACGAGCGCAGGTCGCGGACACGCGCACGCCTCGCGAATTGGTTGATACCTTCATTTTATAATTGCGACGGGACTTGCGCTTTACTTCACGATTGTCTTAAAGTTTGCATCGCACGGTACTCGAAACAAACAAACAAACAAAGTTGTCACATATCATGTTTTGCTTTTTAAAACCTTAATAATTTGGACAGGGTGGTCAAAATTTCTTTAGTAATGATATAATATAAACTTACGCAAAATAATGATTATAGAAATTGTTGTATTTGCAAATTAAAATGTACACTCTGCCAAGAAACTGGTCTATCAGATTTGACTAGTCGCTAGCCTTAGAGATATTTGTTGTGTGTATGACGAATGTCGCTAAGGTTGAATTTACCTAAGTCACTATATAGTTGCATTCGAAAACAATCCTTATTGTAAGGTAATAGACAATTTCCTTGGCCGACCGTACAAAGAGTTGTTATATTGAAAAGAAATATAGGCATTTAAATATTAACGGGACCCATCATTGTATTTTAAATTTTGACAGCTGTCTATACTTTTGTAGGACCATGGGTTGCAGAATGATTAACAAACCGTATTTACACCAAAGAGGTGCCTTAATCTGCAATATATTTGTTTATTGTGTTGTTATATTAAATATTATAGAGTTATGAATATTTTAAAATTTCACGGCTTGATCAGAATCTCTAGGATCGTGAGTGATGTTTTAGAAAGTAAAGTATAAATGTTACATTGAGTTTTTCGCACTGCTTCTCTATTAAATTATAAATTATAATTGAAAGGTTTATACCCAATCAATACAAAGTTGTGTTGACAAAACATTTTATTTACAAAAGTTTTATTATTCCCTAATTTTAATGTATCTGTTATACAATTATTAAAGATGTTATAAATAATATATTTTATGTCTGATCAAGCTCGTGTACGTTACTTTACTGTAAAATTATGTTTTTATTTATATCATAGTTACCGAGTTTCTCGAATATTATATGTTAATGATAAATAAAACTATTTAGTCTATTCCAAAGTGTCAAAAATGCTTGTACGGAAGTGCATATTGCGTACACCCAAAGATTGTTCAAGTTTTTCTTTTGTTCTGTTTTAACTATCAGAATTATACTTGCTTGTACCTAGATGGCGTTGTAGGCACACTTTGTTGTATATCGCTGTTACTTTGTGATATTTTGATACGAAGTATGCCTCCACAGCTAAAGTATTCCACAGATTGAAACTTTGTAATGCAATAAACTGGAATATATACTGTTTCGCTTAAAATTATTTATAAAGTATAGAGCCCTATGTCCAGCAGTGGACTAGTATAGGCTGATGATGATGAAGTATATACAACGTTAATTAAGTAGTAACGACAAGCTGACAACGATTTCACCATTTTCCTAAAAAAAACATACTCGACATAAAAAAATGAGTTTTCCTATAAATTTCTAGAGTACATGCATTTTATATGAAATCTTCAATTTGTTATTTTTTATTTACCAGCGAGTTGACTTTGTTCCCGAAATTGAACAAACTGTTGTCCGGTTTGGTGTATACCAAAAATAACGTTGTATATACTTAGTCAAGATTTTTATTAGGATCTAAGTTTTTTTTCTATATATATATTCGAGATAAGAATATATCTGCTACCGTTTCAGTCTGTGGAAACATTGTATATTGATACCATGTTCATGTTTTTTTTTTACTATTTTGTGTATACATTGAACATGTAATATATTTACTTTTTTTGTAACATTAAAAATTGTATATCGCAACGGTTACTAGTTTCATTTTGTTGTGCTGAAGAATAGTGAATGTTGTGCACTTCCATGCGACATTTTTGTGACGCTTCCCAATGTATCTAAAAACTACTTGTGATTTTTTAATACCGAGTGTCGTTATAGTTTTTTGTTTCACTATTGTTCGGCACATCATATATTACCTTGTTACCTTTGAGAGTGTAATGCGGTCGACGCTGTATGGAAAGATAAGGTAAGATATGTTATGTGCCTAACAATATGTGAAATACATTCTATTAAGGTTGTATGTGGATTTTTGTGGATCGATTAAATGCTTATTTTTAATGTGTAAGTAAGTAGTTTTAGTTATCGTATTCGAAAAAGATGATTATAGATATTTTTGTAAAACTTGTAATGGACTTTTTAAGAGTTTTTAAATAAACAACACAATAAAGCATTGGCCCATAGTGGTCTGTGTCACAATCTCCCCATGTGGTGTTATTATGATAAGGCCTGATGATAAGAATTTTAAGCAATTCATTTGAGTCGTAACTTAAAACTTTTTTGAGACAATTTTTTTTATATATTTGAGCTGTTGTAGCGTTATGACGTATTCAGTTTCTATATACAAATATTTAAAAACGGTGTAAGCGCATACCGCTGTAAGTCCTCTTTTCATTTGGACAGCACCATTTCGAGAAAATTCACATACAACCTTCTTAGTTTTTTTAGTTAACTTTTCCCTAAATAACTGTAATTTGTATGTGCAGGCCACCCCACATGCCTCCAGTTTACGGCCAATATGATTGTGTCGGTGCGCAAGTACCGCTGGCAGTGCATCGAGTGCAAATGCTGCTCCATATGCGGAGCCAGCGATGATGATGTAAGTATTCATTGTAAACCTTCTTTATTATCATCTTCATCATAATCAGCCCGTATTAGCTTCTGTTGGACATAGGGCTTTCAATATCGACGTTTGGCGTCGGACGACGTTGAAAGCTCGATGGCGCAATGGTTAACGCGCCCGGTCTGCGATTGCTAATGTTAAGCAACTTTCGCAACGGCTGGTCATCGGATGGGTGACCAAAAATATTTAGTCTTCATTTTAGAGCCAAGTCGTGTAAAAAGAGGCGAGTCTTATTTTAAACGACTAAAGGACTGGTTTCTTTCATCACTAGCTTTAGCTGGTTAAGCTTGAAGAGGCATAGAAAGAGTTACTTTGTAATTTATTGTAATTTAATTTCTAATATTAGTAGGTATTTTGGTAACCCAATGAAACAAAAAGCCCATTTATCGATAACACGAACATAATAGCTACACGCATAAGCACAACACCAATGGAAAATTCCAGAAGGCGGCACTCGTTTATGACGCCAGAAGCAGTAGCATATCTCCGACCGTGGCGCGAGGTGTACTAACAACATTCGTTTCTAAACATGTTAGCTAGGGATAGGAATCATCTTTTCAAGCACTGACATTTTTATACTGATTTAAAGAAATTAAATAAAACAAAACAAATTAATTTCTACAGTAACAGTTGCTTTATTTGTTTTATAATAAATTAGTCAGTATAAACAGAAATATTAACGTGTAATCCTTGTAAATGATTACTTGATTAACAATTTACCAAGTATAAACATTATTTTCATATAATACAGCTTTATAATACAAAAAAGCAGATTATACAAGTAGTGGTATTTGGTTGTAAATATAGGATCTTGCCTTTGTCCAGCAGTGGACGTCTTTTGGCTGAGATGATGATGATGATGATAGGATCTTGGCGAAATGGGCCCGCAAAAAATTGTTGGATTAATCCGACCTTGGCGGTTAAAGGGGTAATAAAATTACGGTCGAATTTCGACCACTGGGCGACCACTAGTTTTAATAAATCGGTAATTTTTATAGGACTACGTGTTACTAAAATTCTGTACTTTATCTAAAACTGTACGTGTAGCTCAAACTCTGTAGTCGGTACACGCGCCTGCACATCAGATTACCACATAGTTTCAAATTTTCTCAATAGTCTTTGAACCTTATGTACAGGGCACATGGTTGAACATTTATTGAAGAAATTTAACAGTTCTGGATAGGTTGATGTGCAAGCGTCTACTTTGTATAGGACTATTAGGATATTACGTGTAGCTCAAACTCGGTGCTCTGTACAGGAAAAGCTGTTGTTCTGCGACGACTGCGACCGCGGCTACCACATGTACTGCCTGGCGCCGCAGATCGACTCGCCGCCCGAGGGCACCTGGTCCTGCGCCCTCTGCCTCCAGGTGTTTTACCACAAGTGAACAGGTACTTGGTCATCTATTTATTTCTAAATTCAGTTTAATACTCAATATTTTTATTTCAAACCCATAAATAAATATCACATACATTGCTCGACTCGAAAGATTAGCTTAAGCACTTGTGTTATGGAAATCATTCTGATTTAACAACGACGGTACCACAACCACCCAGACCCGAGGAAATATAGAAAAATATAGTTTCTCTACATTGACCCGACCGGGAATCGAAACCAGGACCTTGGAACAACACCAGAACCGGCGTGCGAGCCACTCAACTACGGAGGCCGTTAAAATATCATCATCATTATCATCATTATCATCATCACTTAGTACCATTTTCATCCTGGTGTTTGAGATCTGTGGATAAGAATATATGGATAAGATAAGGATTAAGGACATAAGGATGGTAACAAATTATGGACTCTGTCGAGCACGAAAGAGAAAAAAAAGAGGAAGCATGTATTCATCAACAGCAAACACAAAATAAAGTCAAGTATTGAATTAATGAAATATAATAAATAAAAATTATTTTATCCCTCTGCAAGGACAAGTCACCCTTCCTTCTTTCCACATCTTTATATCTGCCGCCCGCTGTTTACCAAAGCCTTTAATATTGCTGTGTTTTGCTGTGAAGGGTACTATATCCATTGTATGGCTATTGAAATTAAATGAAATACATATATTTATTAGAACACAGTAGGTACAAACTTATGTACAAGCAAACAAAAAATAACAAAAGATTTGTCCTAAAGGGACTCCACTCAGCATTTGTTGCAGTGAACAAAAATACTATAACGCTGATCTTCCGTGGAGACTCCTTGGATGCCTCTATAGGCATAAAAACGAAAGCTTGAAGGTAGCTAACGCGGCAAAACATTTATGTTTCAGAAATAAAAATGTGTAAAAGTGACAGTTGGTTGTCGTTAAAAAGAAAATCATCATCATCATCATCATCATCATCATCAACTCATAAAGTCCCCACTGCTGGGGCACGAGCCTTCCCTATGGATGAATAGGGAAAACGGGCCATAAACCACCACGCGGGCCCAGTGCGGATTGGTGGTTGTTAACAACTACTTACCTACTAATGTAGCCGAAAAAAATAAATTTGAAGATGATTATTAAAATCTATCATCAGTTTGTCAGTGCGCGAAAACTTTATTTACTGTATTACTGTTATTGTTTTAAAATGCCAAGGAGAAGAGGACCTGACTTAGGTCGCGATGTCAATCAAATGTGTGACGACCTAACTCACGTGCAAACCGCACTGACGACCAGCGAGAGACAGATAATGATAACATTTGTTTGTATGGCAGAATTGCGTTCCACAGTGAATAATAATGAAGTAGATAGGAATGGAACGAGTTCGGGCACACCAAACACAACAACAGCGAGCACGAGTGCACGACACAATGAAATAGAGCGAGCGATTCCGCAGACGCAGTGTTCCTGTAAACCTGGAACGAGTATCATTCCACTACGACCCGGAAATAGATTTTTGTTCCGTAACAATTAAGGAAATGACAACCATTTGTCAATATTGTAAAGCGTTAAAATACAGCGGTGAATCTACTAGATTATGTTGTGTTGGTGGTAAAGTAAATTTGCCACAATTAATAATTTATCAAAAACAATAATTATGGTATACTACCTTGAAAGTGGGCATGAATTTTTCCTGTACAATATGCGTTGCGCCAAACGACGTCATTTGAAAGCAATTGTTATATTTTTGGATGTTGGCCAAGAAATGTTTAGAGTAATTTCCCACCCCAGCCGATAATGTTTAAGTTTTGACCATATTTTTCACCAATACATGTAGGTGATACGAAGTTCACCGGGTCATCTAGTAAAAAATAAAAATAACAAATAAAACGTTTTTGTATTTGTAACAAACATTTTTATGTGAGCGTTTTTTGTTTCACGTTCAATTCATAGCAGAGCGTTCGAAAGTCGTACCATTTGATTGTTTCATGTTCTTAATTAAATTCTCGATAATGTAAACTAAAGCGTAGTTATAAAATAACTGCATATTTTTATATACCGCTAAATAAGCTCAAGCATGCGTTATGACCGTTACGTGGCTTGTAACTTGAAAAGAAAATTCGTCAAAAAATGTATTTATTAACAATTTCTTCGGTTTCAGATTGTAAACAGTTGTACAGCAAGATGGAGTAACGTCTGTCGACGTACAACGTGCGGTCGGTGTTTCTTGTCATACGTAAGATACTGGGTTCATGTAAGTCGTTGCCATAGATTAGAGCCGAGACTAAGTACGGACTGACTTTGATACTGTATTAGATACAGTGATCTTGGCGTGAAACGTACCAAAATATGTGAATTTAACAAAGATGAACCTTACACCAAGACGTTAAGGTGCACTTTCATTTATTTTCAGACGTCAATCAAATTTGTTCCCGACTGTCATTGACATAAGGTTGATTTTTGTTCAATGTTCAGATGTTTTGGTAGACTTGAACGCTCAAATCACTGACGTTGACTGTGACTGCACAGAGTATCCAAGTCTGAAATTTCCTCAATAAATTTTCAACCATATGCCATAAAACATAAAGTCTATTAAGGAAGTTTGACAGTTAGGTTGTCCGCAGCCGTGTGTACATTATTTTTGATGCTGTAACTTTGCTTTAGGTTAGTCTGATACGTGATATGTTTTGACTATGGTATTTTTTAAAATTATCGTTTAGTGTTTTTAAATTCGGAAAAAGAAAAATGTGTGAATAGATTCTTAAGGTATTGGTTGTTTGGAAGACTCGTGATTGAAAGTTTTTTGGTCGTTTTTATAGGTCCTGCCACGTAAACAAAAATCACGTAAATGAGATTATAGATCGCGACGCTTAAAAGAGAGCGCTAACGATATTTTTTTGGGGTTATTGGTTGTTGCGGAAAGCAAAAAGCCTGATTTATGTAAAATTTCATAGGTTTTGTCTCATACATACCTACTTTTATTATTGGACACAGATTATATTTATGAATATGCTATTTGATATAACGTAAATTTAATTATGAAAATGTGTGGCTGGCACCACTAAGTTACGAAATAATAACTTTCATAAACTTATAATTTTAACATGTCTGTTAATTCCACATGTGCAATAATAGTTGATGACTGCTAAAAATAATTCCAAAACATGAAAAGTATGAAATTCTATGAAACAGTAAAAACATTTTGTTCTATGCTAAGCTAAGACGCAACAACCAAGAATTATTAATAATAGGACTAACAAATATATTGGTTTATGATATAAACGAGATGGTACTATATTAGACCTTTCACAAAATGATAATAATCCTAGTGATGCTAAAAAGCCTTCAATGTACTCTACCTGTGACCTTTTATAACTTTTAAACTCCGAAATGAATTTTTCAATGATTGAAAATGTAAACCAGGTCATCAATACGTATATTTGAATTATTTTATTTTTTATTTTATTTTAATTTATTGTAATAGTCAGTCGGTACTACGTCTCGAGTGTTTCTGTAAAACAGCTTGTTAGTGTCGCGTTGCTGCTGTAAAGGTCAAAGTGCCTAGTGCGAGTTTTGTTTACTATCCGTATTCATTCGATTACGTTTACGAAAACGAAAATTTGTATGGCAAAATTTTAACTAAACTCGTTTAGTATTTTATTTATTTTTAAGTGCTAATTATTGCACTTAAGGCAGGCGTTCCACCGCCGGCGATGAGCGAGTAGCGAGTAGAGTTAGAAACTAGAAGCGAGTTGGCGAGCAGCGACAAGCGAGTTGTAGTTCCGATAGTTTTGTCGCTGGGCTATAAGCGAGTGTTCTTGTGCGATGAGCGATTACTCGCACTACTCGCTCGGGGGCGGCTAGTCCTGTAGACATGAGAGAAAAGTTGTTATTTTTTTTGTCTGGACTAGACAACAATTATAGTTCAAATAATTGTTCTGGATTCATTATATATGTTAGCTATCCCTAGCACTCTAATCAGCACTCTAGGTAGAAATGACCACTGGTTAGTCGCTCGGCGAGAGATCTGACCGCCAAGCGAGTATTGCTGAGCTAATAGCTCTTATCGCACAGCGGCAAACTAGTAAAGCGATTACTCACCGGATCAACTATTAATATATGCATCTCTTTTATTGACACAGGATCTGTATCTATTGTACGTTTCTTGAGCGAGAAAATTGTCGATAGGTCGTCGCTTACTCGCCGGCGGCAGTGGGACAGCGGCCTAAGCCGAATTAAATAAATATAAAATACAGTGAAAAATAAATGCCTACTCAACCCTACTGCTACTACTCGTTTGTCGCCAGGAGGCGCTGCTTCAATGCCATACTAATATTCGTTTTCGTTAATGTGATCGAATGTCAAATGAAACTCACACCAGGCACCCAGATTACGATGCATTAAACTATCCCGACCGTGATAGATACCTGACTTTTGATTCATTTAAGGCCAACGCGGACAAGGGACAGTGATCTGGGTATTTTTGATAAAAATAGAACGGTTTTGACGCAAAATAACAGCGAAAAATTTTTCGCACAATATCACTTTCGCAGAAAGTCATCTACGCTATTTTTTTATATGTATAATGAGACCTAATACTAACATGATAAAATTTTACTAGAAAAAATCAACCAGCCACGACTTTTGTTATACTAACAAACATTACAGAATAACCTTATAAAAACATTATATTCATCAACAAATCTTAACTAGATACACTCTCAATACATATTGATTAAATGTATTAAAATATAATTTAATTATGATAAAAAACTATGTAATTAAAATAAATCTATCATATACCTATTTATCATAATATAATAATTGACTTTTGCGGATTGCGAAGCAATTCTGTTTAAGGCGTAATTAAAAAGTACACAGAGGACTGACCTTCGTTTGCGCAGTTTTAATTCAGTAATTGGGACTAGTGCACTAGTAGCGCGGTTCAAGCAGGCTGTATTCGTATTTATCAATATTGCAGGCGTGTTTATAGCGTTATTTCTACCTCTACCGGTGCTTGCTTAGGAACTTCGACATAAACGCGATGTGATGATTTTTGATAGGCAGACTAGGTCAGCCCGTGACCACGGCTGACTGAGAAAAAGTCCGAAACGTTGGTAAAGTCTGGTAAGTAAAGTATGACTATAATACCCATATAAGTATATAGTGTCAAATACATTGATACATTATATTTATTTAGTTCTGAAGTCTTACTTAACATCTCACATCTTCACTGGTGGTGATAGGTGCCACCTTAATTTGAACCTTATTCATTGAATTGAAAACAAATGACTACTACAAACTGGTGGCATTGTCATCTCTTTGGTCTCCACGTCAATTGTTTTTTTACAATAATATTATATATTGGACAGTTCAGTGAAACAAAGAATAGAGAACAAGAAAAGAGAAGAGAAAGAGAAATCTGTATTAAAAAACATCATATCGCAATACAATTTTACCTCCTGCGAACCGGCACACTCGTGCATAAGGCGTTTCCTCCACTGACAGTGTTGCTGTTAGTAAGGCTACCTACATCATTCTATACGGGGCAACGTGTCTGGTGCAGGGACCGTCAATTTTTTTTGGGGCTATCCCCCATTTGCTAATTTTCACCCATTGACCATACGTCCTAAGTCCTAGATAGCGCAATCCAAATAGGTCAACATGCGTTTTAGAATTTACAGCTTGGACTTAATTAAACTGCCATGGAATGCATTGGCAACACTTTCTATGGAGGATGCATCTTACGCTAGTAATTTTGTAATTTTTTATTAATGACATTATTTTATTACATTAATTACAGGTGCTAAGTCATATAATGTACTTTATATAGTGATTATTTTTAATTTTATGCTTTACATGAACACTTAATTTACCTTCGAACGAAGGGATACAGTATACATTTTTTATGATGTTATATTTAAATGTGTTAGTTTCAGATTGCCATTTTAAAAATGTATTGTTTGAGTGTTACCATTTTAGGACAAAAAAAAACTTCTTATTGAATTTAGGTTTTATTTTTATTTCTTTTTTAATACAGGAAAATAGTATTATTTACATTATCTATGCTCAATGCCGGTTCGATAAACTAATGCCGTTAAATCTATTTGCTTCGGTCACTGCATTTAGTAATCCCGTGCTACTATGGAGTTTCAATATAATTATAAGTACACTAGAATTAATAACTTAGTGGTTCTACCTATATGTATATCAATGTGAGACATTGTTAAAAAAACTTAACATATTAAGATCATTTTTATTTTTATACTAATCCGAAATTTAAGCTTACTGTCATACATAATGCAGCATTCCATAATATGTTTTGAAAATAAGAAATATTTCTTGATCTATTTACATTTTTTTGCATTGGTAGATGTGTAAATTTGCCAGATTCTATTGATCGCTATATTTTTTAATTACGCACAATAATTGTATTGTAAATTGTATCATCGTTTTATTTATAATTGATGCCCTATTAATTTGACAGATAAATCTTTGATTCTTTATTAATATTTGTGTCGCGCATTTGTGAAGTTTATGACGAAAGTTTTTTTTAGATGTATTAAGACGTGATTACTTTGTTGTTAACGCTACATATCTTTTTACCTTTTATTTTGGTTGTGGTTTCCGATGACATGTAAAATATATGCAAAGTTGTGTACGTCACATTTTTATTAAATATTTATAATATACATACTGCATAAAAAAAATGTCTGCCTAAAATATAAGTCCGAAATATATTTTACGCTTTGTATGAAAAAAAATCCTTATTCTAATCTCAACTTTGTAAAACGCGAAAGAAATGATTTTTCAAGTGTTTCATTTAATGAACTGGGTGCCTAAAGCGATTTTTTGCCATTGGATTACGTTACAGAAAACGAGAATTTGTTTGACAACGTTTTACTTGCCTCAGTCACCAGAAGGCGATGCTTTAAATTATTGTAAAAAAGTCAAGAGATAGAATTGCAAATAAAACTTACGCTAACTCCTTGTTATATGTTATCGGCAACCACAGTCTTTATCACTTGGCCATGACTTTGCGACGCGGCAAGCGTTTTTCTGTACATTGCGTTCTTTCTATCACCGTTGACTTTCACTGTTGTAGTATAACGCGCAATGAACTAGAAACCGCTCGCCGCGTCGCCAAACGCTTGTGCTCGTGACTGGACCTTAGGAATCTGGGTGAAATGTATTCGATAAGTCATACGTAACATTGTGGTAAGAAGCTGTGATCAGTCGAGCAGGTTGTGATGGACTAGCGTGTGGGTTTACACCGTTTGCTTTGGTTTAATTATTTAGTTAGTAGTCATGTACATAACGTCGACGCGGGCGTGTGATCACTCGTCTTCATGGAAATTAATGTTGCAATACATAATTGTGTATTGAAATGGTACTTAGTATTTATTTTTTAATATGCGTTTGAAAGACTTTTTTTTTAAAACAAACAAGCAAACAAAGTCACAAATTTTACTTCTTTATAAGTATAGAAGAATATTATGTTATCTGAAGTAGAATGAATTCATGAATAGTTATGATCAAGTACCATACTTACCCATTCGAGGCAAGAAGTTTAAATTTTTTAAATATACAACATGCAGATTTGCATTCTTGCCATAAATTTACAGCTGATCGTAATTGGTATACTTAATGACTAAAAAATACTTTTAACACAGCAAGCAATGAGGAACCGATTGATTAATTGCGGACCGTAGTAGGTAGATTAGAGCGCAGCGGGCCGACGTTAAGTCGGTGAACTTACATAAAGAGGCCTACGCATACGTATACTTTGTTGCAATATTATTTTACAATGTAGACTGTTCAATTACATTATTAACACAATTAAAAAATAAATTAATAATAGGCACTTACCGATCAAGTTTAAGATACTCGCAGGTACTGCTCAAAGTGGATACCTTCACGTTCTATGCACAAATGAGCACGGCGCCTTAAGTTTCTAGCTAACTTTTACAGCACACTACGATTTGACCTTACACTCTCAAAAGCCATTAAAATATGTGGTTTTAACTGCACAACACTCGTGATTTCGTCTTTATAAACCATTCTTTTTATGTCTCCCCACAAATAAAAGTCACGGAGTCAAGTCTGGCGACCTCGGGGCCAGGGTACTGGCCCACCTTAACCAATCCACTGTCGTCGTCGTTGCGTGGCAGCAAGCATTACATCGCGCGATGGAGTTGGTCTGTTTGGAAACATTTCCATGAACATGACCACGGCTCGAGGTAGACTGTTCCCACTAATTGCGTATAATCGCACCATCTCCACAAGTTCTACGTTGGAATAATTTCCGTCATTTTACTTTTTTTTTACACACACAAACAACACACTTAAGAACACGTTTCGCTCAAAATTCGCTAGGGTTAATAAACATGTCACTCGTTCGGGGAGGCGCGGCACACTGGCTTTGATGCTCCGGCCGACAAAGCTGCGGGCGCGCAGCGAGTCTCGCGCTCGCTGCTACCTACTTGTAACTTCAATCGGGTGGGCAAACGAGCGTTTATTTTTCAGTGCTACGCAAACGTGCAATTCTTATTTACAGATTTTTAAAATACGATTATTACTTTTTCATATTTTTTTAATGATTTATTTGTAACTAGCGGCCGCTCGCGGTTTCACCCACGTGGTTTCCGGTCCCGTGGGAATATCGGGATAAAATGTATCCCATGATTTAATCCAGGTTATAAACTATCAGTATGCCGAATTTCATCTAAATCCATCCATCCGTTGCAGCGTGAAGAAGCAACAAATATACACACACACATACACAAACTTTTACATTTATAATATTAGTGTAATAATTTTTGTAATAAGTATAAGCAATATGACTGCTGCTATGAATATGGAGTGAATGCAAATGTGAAAAAAGTGATCACTAACAATTATATCTGGAAAGTGATTACTAAAATTACATATCTATCCACTTGCCACAAAATTGTTTTTATTTACGAAGTGAATGTTTTTATTTAAATAAGCTTTTTTAAAAGTTGACTACATCAACTATTATTCAAGTTCTACCTTATAAACTTTTTCTAGGACGCATGTACTGAATTTATCGTATAAATATACAAATAAACCTATGTATGCATTTTTTATATGAAGACGGGTGATTGAAAATTAACGTGTAAGATTTTAGTGATTAGCATACGACATCCGAAATTTGCTTTAACAAAAATCGAACAATTTTATTTGTTTGGCTTGTAACGTATATTTTTTTATTACTATAATTATGGATCACTCGATCATTTGGATACCAGTTGTAACGGCCGTCAGTGACACCGACGCGTAACTGATTCAAAAAATTGTTTCATTTAGACCAGTTGCAGAGTAATTTCTTATACTTGAAATAATGACAAGACTAAAGAAAATACATACAAATATGTCTTGATGTTAAATATGATTGTTAAAACAGTTGCTGTTTGAAACGAAAAGCAATAAAGTGGACAAGTCAACATTTAGCTTTTATTTGCTTGTTTGGCGTCATCTTTCACATACAAGTTGGCGATATGACAACAACTTCTATAGAAGTTCGAGATTTTCGTGCCGTCCACGCCAGCACTTCTATAGAAGTTCTTCTTTGTACCTACTTTATTAAAATACATTTATACGTTGGCGTACAGCGGGACATCGCGTGCAGGATAGTTGGGCGGTGAAAAGGTTAATCTAATTTAAAGTTACAGCAAGTTTGTCGGTTTCAGATGTAATGGAATCATTGCACTCAACAAGAGTCCACGCCAGATCCATACAAAGTTGTCCACTCTTGTTCTATACAAAGTTAGCTTCTCGTGTTTCATACAATGTTGACCACTCTAGTTCAATACAAAATTGACCACTCAAGTTCTATACAAATTTGTTAACTCCTATTCAATACAAAGTTGGTTGGTTGGTTTGAGTTTTAAACAAGGTCTAAGTTTTTATTAAAATAAAAACAGGTTAGTGAATAATGCAGCGTTACGCATCGGTGGCTCGTAGATCAGTCTTGATCGTCGTTCATTGCTGTGTCAATACGTATTTCATGTGTTACAGACTGTAACTGCAACAGCATTAGAAGTGCCCTACAATTTGTAGTGTATTATGTACAGTTTGAACGCAATACTTATGATTTATATTCGTGTCAGGTCATACGCGGTATCGCCTAAGATTGTAATGATGAATTTGTTAGTTTTAGTGTAAATTAAGGTTTCCATCCTGTATTGTGTCATACTAATTGTGGTGACGTAACAAATAAAAATCGAAATTATTAACTTGTGTTTGTTTTTGTTTTCCGAGTCAGTCTTAGCATTAAAGTTTTTAAATAAACAAAGAATAAGCTTCCGTGTTTTGTTCCCGTCATGTAAACTTCATTTCACGTTAGAGTAAAAGAGACAAAACACGAAATAACTATTCGAAGCTTATTCTTTGTTTATTTGTATGGTCCTATCCTCGTCCATGGATTATACAATCGAGTAATATCTAAACATGCATCCCTATCGATCTATCGTATTGATTGTATTAGGTAATAGTTGCCATGGAATATAAGTTAACAGGGTGCCAGTGTGTTTTGTTTACTATCAGTATTCATTCAATTACGTTTACGAAAGCAAAAATTTGTATGGCATTGAAGCAGCGCCTCTTGGCGACAAACGAGGAGGGTTAAAATTTTGCCATACAAATTGTTTTCTAAAGTTTACGCGAACACTACACATTGAAATGAAACAACTTTTACGGATCTACTCGCGTTTATTTTACACATTACTTATTTAATGTTTATCCTGACGTTTCGAACCCTTTGCTGGGTCCGTGGTCACAGGGAGACTCCACCACGGACCCCGTAAAAGTTGTTTCATTTCAATTTGCCATACAAATTATCGTTTTCGTTAACGTGAGCGAATGGCGAATGAAACTTGCACTAGGCACCCTGAAGTTGCCTTGACGAAGCACGAAAGTGCTCGTATATTATTGGAATTAACTGTACAGTGTACAGACCTGCACATTAACCTATCCAAGGCTGTCAAATTTCTTCAATTAATGTTCAACCTTATGCCATAAACGTAAAGTCCAAAGTCTATTGAGAAAGTTGACAGTTTGTGGTCGACATGTGCCTGCACTTATAGACATTTTGTTAAATGAGGGTATTGAGAAGTGTTCATAATGGGAAAAGGCCCCTTTAGGAAGTGTACAAAATGGGAAATAGACATTTTGGTAAATTAAGGTTTTGAGAAGTGTAGTGTGCATAATGGGAAAAGGCCATGGTGGCAGTTCCTGTTCAACCAGACGTCAAACCCCTAAAGGATAACGGTGTGTAGATACATAACGGTATTCTATAGAAACTGCAAAATTCAGTCTTTCAAATCGATAAGCTTATTAGGCTCAATGCAACTCAGATATGGACCTTGTATAAGTTGTAAGTATAGGTACATTTTGGTCAAGTAGACAGAAGTTTTGCAAAGGAATTTAGCCGCTACAAATGAGACGTTAGACGATAGTAAACAATTAAAAAAACAATTGTTCAACTAAATTGGTGCGATTTTAAATTTTCCATATAAAATCGTATAAATTCAGAAGAATATAAGATTATTTAAAATATTTTTGGTAGAACAACAATGCTACTAACGTTAGTGGTAGCTAGACATGCAGACATATAACCGTGTCACCGTGTCAACCTAGCCGAGAAATATATACGTACCGATTCCAGGAATCGAACCTGGGACCACCGAATGACCACTAAACCACCGAGACTATATCTATTGCCGAAGTATGTTCTGAAAAGCTTGTCTTTTTAAACACAGTTTATTTCGTTTATTTCATAAAGGTAGGTATTACAAATAAAAGTACAATGTTAATAATCTAATATTTATTTATTTAGTCATTCACTACTTTGTATGATATGAAACCAAAAATGTTTTGGCATTAAAAATCGGAACTCGTCTAAATACTAAAATTGCACATTCTAAGTGACTAAAACTACATTATGTAATATATATTATATTATATTCTAAAATCTATAATTATCATTCTATTCTAGATCAACAGACCTATGAAGAAACAACATACAATAGAATGTAGGTAACAATTTCTATAAAGATCACTTCTCAATTTATTAACACTGGAAAACATAATAGGTATACTTAGTTATAGCATTTTTTTCAAAGATTTACACATAAATTTCTATCGAAAAACAAATTTTATATCAAATATAAAAAATAACAAAAAACATATTAATATCACTTTAATCAACATTGTATTGTGGCCGTGTAGTCTTATACAAATTGAGCATGGTTTTCGCTGCAACGCTGTTCTTAAAATATAAGCTGATCATATATCGGCGATATATTGTCAGATCCAAGACATCTCATACTGATTTTCAAGCTCTAAACCTTGCAAGCCAATAAGCCGATTTTAATAAAATTGTCTATGCCTATGGGAAATACATAGAGCTTGACAGTTAACAGGGAACATAAAAAAGGTTTTACTGAATTTATACATTTGCGGAGTAAAAATCTACTGAGGAGTCGAAACGCTTTTTAATAGTCACGCGGGAACTGATTGTGACTTAATTTGTATGGGAAGAAGGACTTCCCATAGTGTAAGGGACTTAAGCTCATATTGAACTTATGTTCCACCGTCGAGATGATTTTCAGAGCTTATTAGAAAAAAACGAGCGAGCCTTAAAGTAGTCGCATATGATGTGTAACATTTGACATCCCACCTTAGTAATAAGCAATTTTAATATTATATTCTGAAAAAAATGGGTCAGGTATTTAACATTTTTTTTATAACTATAAAATAAATGCAGTAAATACTCATTAGAAGACAATTGACATATCAAAATGATCTTTGATAGTCAAATGACACAATATGTCACATATAATAATAATATGTCATGTCCTTATTATAGATTTTAAATTTACAAAATGGCGCGCGCTTGCGCGCTTTCCCGACTTCCTGTTACACTGTTACACATACTTCCGTCCCATTTCACGAAATCACTCCCACAAATTGCTTATATAGAAAGCGAGCGGAAATATGTTACACATCAATAAATGTAGGTACGCGTATCTCGTAGAATTTAAATAATAAAGGATTTTCATTACATAGGAAAGAGATGAGCCGGTATTTTTCGAAACTTCCGAGATTGCGGGATATGCCTGTTGTCTCTGACGAAATCGCGAGCGCTCGCTCGCTACTCGATAAATGTTAAGTAGGGTAATGGCATTAGTATTCGATAGGTGGTTCCTATAGGTTCCTAGGAACCAGTGATTGACATTTTTTTCCTTCAATCATTAAAAATAGGGGGGATGCAACTGATTTTGGTTTTAGCTTCAATTGAATACGGACAACCTACCGCCTGCTGCCTAGCTGTCATCCCGTAAAATTTAAATGAAATGTTATTTTTTGGCGACGAAAACTTTGTCGAACACTGGTAACACTTACCTACTACCCAGGGCAGTGGTGCCCAAAGTTGTCTGGGCTACGACCCACCAAATACAAGTTTACGAACTCGGGACCCACCTTTAGGAAATTTAACCGTTACCAATATGAATAAAGGACTTTTCAAATAACAAACAAAGTTTTCAAATAAAAACACACCAACCGCCCGGCCGTTGGCTCGGTTGGTGTGTCGTTCTACAGGCAGGGCCTATCAATATTCCCTGCCTTAAGGCATTTCTTTATAAGTTAGTTTGATTTTTTAGGCAAGACGAGACACGTTATGATCACAAAGTATTTTTTCTACTAGTAAGTAAACCTTGCTGAGCATCGGCTTAATTTTGTGCTTAATGAACACTGCTACTACGGTGTTCATGTCATGGTTTCAATACTTAAACAATAATATCATATTAACACAAGAAAAACAACACGATTTCGCGTTAACTCCTCACTCTTAATTTATCTATTATTCACTATAGTTAAACAATTAATAACTAATACACAAATATCTTTTCGATTTAAAAAGAAAAAACTTAATAAATTAAGTGTTCAACTCTAGTATCAATAAAATTTCTCTATTAACAATCATCGATCGCAACGATTTGTGACAAAACTATAAATAAATAAGTAGTAATAATAATTATAAAACGTAATTTTTATATTACACAATTGGAAGACATTTCGATTTTGTTGTGCTGCTATAGTTATTATTAACTATTACGCCGATAAAATATACAATACCTATGTACTTACACTAACACAAAAATAAATTGTTATAATGCCGGTGATACACTCTTGGGCTGGGACAGGGGGGGCTGGTTGAACCGGTGACTAATTCTCACGCTATCTATACTAATATTATAAAGAGGAAAGCTTTGTATTTTTGTTTGTAACGAATAAACTCAAAAACCGATTTAAAAAATTCTTTCACCATTGGAATGCTACATTAGCGCTGCGCTGAGTAACATACGAGTAGGCTATATTATTACTAAAAAAAATGCTTAATAATAAATTAATAGAAATACGATTTTTTTGTTTTGTTGTCATAGAAACCGTCAAAGTGGTACGAAGTCCGTCGGGTCAGCTAGTGAGATATATTGTATAATTGATAAATTACGAGTGCTCCCATTTTCTCATAATCAAGGTCATCACTGGTAACTAAGGTTGCCAGATCGGAACTTACCGAGTCCGGGACAATTCCATGTCGGGCCGTGGCTATGAATATGTAAAAAAAAATAAAAAAATATAAATATAAATTACGGAATATTTAATTTTATATTTGTATTTATTAGGAAAATTCATTTTATTTTTTAAATGTATACGTTTATTAGTCCAGTTAAAAGATATAAATTTAAAACAGTTGTTATTTTTTTTTATTATTTATTTTTTTCGGAATCCGGGACAATAGATCGAATTACTGGACACGGGACAATACGTAAAATTCCGGGACAATCCCGGAAATCCCGGACATCTGGCAACCTTACTGGTAACTTATTTTTGTCACCGAAAATTTTTGAACGATATTTATCTATAAAGTTAATTTGTAAATAATGCAAAAATATTATATTTCATATAAATGTAAGTGTAAATCGATGCTAATCGTTTGCTTCTACACTAATTTTTGCAATCTTCAATTTTTTTGGATAGAAATTGCTGTTGGCTTCTAATGGCCTTTACAGCGTTGCCGGACTTTAGGGGCGGCAAGCACTAAAGGTTCCTCAAGCCGCAGTGATCTAATATCCCTAGAGAGTTTCTAAAGGGGGTGACATCACACTAGCGTAGCGTGTCCCCGTCCTCTTCCCTCTCAGTCCTCTGAGGCGTTCGGATCGGAATTGAGAAGTCGTCAATGTAAATTGAGCTCGCCATGTCTCGCCCGAGAGTATACAACTGCCATTATAAAAATGGTGTCTGATCAAAAATTATTACCCACAAACTTGATAGAAGACAATTTCCCTAATGCTACGATTAGTCCAAGTTTCGAATAATTGGTAAAGTATTTGAAATTTGATACTCAAGATACAAACAGACTGTAATAAATCCAAATCTCAGAAGTGTCAGCTTTAGAACTGATTTAATAAGCAATTGGACATAAAACTCAAAGCGTTTGGTAGTTGGAGCCACTAGCACACTCCGTAAACAGAAAAGCAAACGAAACTTCATCTCATTAAGTATTCGCAAATTTTATTATTATTTCTGATTTATGTAAAACGGAATTTTATCATTCAGGAGTAAAAAATTACAGATTTATCTTGTTGATATTGTGAATTAATATTTCTAATTGTAACATAAGTGTGGATATATCAAGTTTGAGGCAGTAATTTTTAAATAGACCATTAACGTAAATAAAAGCTATTTAAAATAAGTATTTCCTGTATCTGCCACGGAGCACATTGTGATTTAAAACTTATTAAACTAATAATTCAAAATGGTTCAACATTGTTGTCTGTAAGTAGTTTACAAAAGTGTGATTTTAACCTCTCATTCTGAGTGCTTCACCATTCGTTTACGTTAACGCAAAACGAGAATTTATAATTGCAAATGGCAAAATTGTAACTCGCCTCGATTGTCACCAGGCAGCGCTGCTTTAATACCATACAAATTCACGTTTTCGTTAATGTGATCGAATTGTGTTTATAACGCGCCAAGCATTCTCAATAACTTAATACAAATTAGTTTCGGTGATGATGAATTCTAAAATTCTAATTCTAAATTAAATCTTCGAGACAATATTTAAGTTAACACTCTTAGTACTTTACTAATTAGAAGATCAAGCCAAATTTAACTCCTACTAACACTGGCCATTTTTAAGGCAAGAAACATTGCAGAGAAAAGAAGATTCAAATAATGATTTAAATAAAACCTCTTTGTCATAATATCGTTATTTAAAAAAACACATACAATAGTTAAACTCGGCTTGAGCACTTATCTTAATTCAATTATTTTCTAAGCAAATTAAAATGCAATGAGCAATGAGCAATTGTATTTAACTAATGAGCACTTGAGCAATACAGGTGATTCCATTTGAGCTAAGTGTAGTAATAATATTCAACCCTTTACCATTCTATCACAATATACAGGTGTCTAGATAAGCTGGCAGAATTTTTGGGGGGGGTAATTTGCTACTTTTTAAACATTACTATAAGTATCATCTCCCAATTAAATTGTGTCGTTACATGCGCCATACCCTGTAGATGCCAACACAAATTGAACAATTAAATTAAATTGAGATAACCTTAAAAGGGTTTATAAAGTCAAACAAAAAGCGAAATCAAATGGTGCTTTTAAAAAATACACATTAAAGGCCAGCGCAGACGAAGTCTTAGGCAAACTCTTGTCCGTCAAATATATAATCGTTTAGAATTAGATGCGGACTTGAAGTCCAGTCTTGTTTCTTGTCTGTACTGGCCTTTAGAAATATATTATTATGTAAATAGTCATAAGGTTTTCTTATATATTTTAAATAGTGCCCAATCTATAAGTTTATTCTTCTATTTAACGTCACAGCAAAGGTAATTGATTGCCATCTTTATTTAACCATCTCTTCGCTTATAGGTTGATTGCGATATATCTCTTCCATTCACTTATACTCATAGTTCGCGGACGGCTATAGATTTTTTATTTATTTGGGAGACATACAGCTGCATATCACACAGTAATATAAACAAGTAAAAAGTAAGATCCTTATTTTACCTTCACCGTGACATTGTCGAAAGCGCTCTCCTATCCTTAAATTATGGCATATAATTGTGTATGTCGCTTCACTGCGCACTATTTCTATATTATTATACTAATTGAGCGTTCTTACAGCTACACAACTTAATGCCGAGTGCGAGTTGTATTAACCATTCGATAACGTTAACGAAAATGAGAATTTTAACGACAAAATGGTAGTTCACCACGTTTGACACCAGGTGGCGCTGCAAAATTGCAACACACGTCGTTTGTCAACAGATGGCGCTGTTTAAATGCCGTATGAATTCTCGTTATCGAATGGTGAATTACGACTATCACTCAACACCATGCAACTAGTCTAACCGATAAACGTATATCATATTTTAATTCAACATTTATAATATTTGGTTCAATTTCTACAAAATTAATTAACAAACAGCACCTCCACATATCACTGTGTTGTCGATTCGTTGTATATTAGATGTAGTGAACATTGATATAGTATTAAAAGCGTAGACACAATTATGTACGAGTCGAGAGATTCATCACAACAATAGTAGGTATTTTTTATTACAAAAAATTATTGTAAAGCGTTTATTTAAAAAAAAAACTAGTTCGTAAATGTAGCAAATAAAAACACCCAGTAGCGCACCTAGAGACGTATTACATTGTTGTATTAAGATTATTATGAATGTACTTTTTCAACACATCAATAATAATCCTGGAGAGCCATCCAGAAAGGTATTACGCTTGTGTTAAGCCTAAGAGCGTTTACGCCGCACACTAGCGCCACTAATGAAAAAAAAACATATCTAGTAATTAGAGATAGAAAATCAAATTATGCTCAACAATTGAATTCAACAATTTGAATGAAATAATTTAGCATTTTTACGTCACCTAATGAACACCTGACATGTTATGGTTTAGTTAAATATGGCGTTATAGTTAAAAGTTAAATTACTTTATTCAGATAGTTTGTTGAGCATAATTTGATTTGCTATCTCTAATTACTAGATATGTTTTTTTTTCATTGGCGGCGCTAGTGTGCGGCGAAAACGCTCTTAAGTTCACGTCAGTATTCTAACGACACTGATCACTGTGACTGTTCGAAAAATCTGAAGATTGAACTACAATTTTTCGCATCTATCAGTAAGGTTACGATCTTGTTACGATGCTTTACGATACCATGCGATACTTTTTATTATTAATTTATCACCTTAAACGCCATTTGACCGACAAACAATTGAATTTCTATTGTGTCTGGGCCCGGCGGCGCGGGCGGTCAACCTGTTAATAAGTTCTAAGGTCGTATGTTTTAGAGTAATATGCTGGCAGGTATATACTCGTAGTAGGTAATAGTTATATATAGTCATCATTGTATTGTTTTTTTTTACTAACTACAGTGTGGTATTGCTTATTAACATAATATATACATTTATATATTTATGTTCTCATTTGTACTCGATGAATTTAATAACCTAGTTATATGTTTTTACTCGTTTGGCCGAATTGTAATTTTAAAACCAATTTCTTTTTTAAATAAACGCCTTAATGTAGATCAATAAAAATAACAGATCGGCCAGCCGATAATTTGCCATTCAAATATATTAATTTTAAAAAGGTTCTATGATTTTAATAATATATCGATATAAGGAATATTATTATCAAATAAATAACTGACGGAGATGACTCAATGGCAAGGAACTAAACTCGTGTTATATTTATTCCATAAAATATTTATGCAGATTAGTTAAAGACTACGAGGGTAATTAAATTTATGACGAATTTAAAATGTTATTTTTTGATGCAATATACATACAGTACAGCCAACCGCATCTCAGACGTAGCAGCATCAATACACTATGCGCTGATGTGTCTGATGTGTGGTCGATTGTACGTAAGATACATCCTTTATACTTAAACATAGTCAGCTTGGAAACACAAAGCAGGCAAGTCTTTACATATGCACATATTAAGCATAAAATTAGACCATATACATTATTATATAAAATATACTTATTTCGTAGTTTTGTAAGATTTGTTAGGTATTATATATTTTTATTAACAATTAACATTATAAATTATTTATCTTATTGTGTTAACTTAATAACAAGACCTATAAAAGCTAATATGAAACATAAAAACGAAGTTATATTATTTTAATGCCATTTTAAATGTTTTAAAGATCAAAATAACGATGATATAGTGAACTTTAAAAAGAACTAAATAAAATATTTTCTACTTATATACTAAGTTGATGACGCGTTGTAATTACTTATTTATAACAACTTGTAATTACATAAATATATAAAAAGCATTTAACATTAAACCAAAATATCATGATACATCATTATGGTATATTGTTTAATATCACTATGATTTTGAGCCATATATCTATAAGATATTTTGTATAACCAAATATATATCTCCGTTAATATATCGCTACTGTTTATTTGTAAATAGATTTTTAATCTAATTGCTCTAATGAAAATATTTTTTTATATACTCTAATACGGCTTGCCAATTCAACATTATTTTATATTAGGTATATAATATAGTATGCTGTTCTAGATAATGTACTATGTCAGCAGGTTTTGGTCCTAATTTACGATGTAAATGGGCCAGTCAGGACAGGCGGTCGGAGGCGGGATAGGCAAGGGTGATCCGCCTCCAACGGACACCACTTCCGGTATCTGAAATAAAAAAGGTTGGTAAACTTTTGTTTCATATTAATAATTTGTAAGCGTCAGAACCCCTGGACGAAGTGCGATATTTTATGTTTGGAGACTATCAAGGTTCAATACCTTTTTGACACATAATAACATTCTTAATACTAAGGGAGATGACTATATGAAATAATGCCATAATCACTCAACAAAAGATTAGTTAATTAAGTATAATTTCATTCATCCGTAACTTTTTCCTGGTACGCCATAAAAAAATATATATATGTTAAAGTATTGAAAAGGTATTGAATATTTACAAATAATAAGGATATATTGTCTCCAACTATGTGAAAAAAAGTGGTCCAGACAACCTGACGTCAGAATGTCTGGCCACTTTCTTTTCATGTTTTTACACTGCTCGTCGAGGTACTAGATAATTAAATTTAGGTATCAAATAGTATCAAAAAGGTATTGAACATTGATAGTCTCCAAACATAAAATATCGCACTTCGTCCAGGGGTTCTGACGCTTACAATAATTTTAAATAAATATTCTGATTCTGATGCTGATTATAACTAAGTATTTTTGGCATAAATCTACATAAATCCTACAAGCCTACAAGTAAAGAGACTCCTCACTGGGATTCATCTTCGGTCTTATCAACACATAACATTTTTTTTATATTAACGGGTAAGCACAGTGCCTTGATCTCATCTGAAGTTAAGTGATGATAAGGCTAATGGTGGAAGCGCACTTCACCCGGGATCCTCAACTAGTGAGGCATTGGCTATCTTATCTCTAGCTGCCGGAACACAACAATGCTACAAACATTGATGTTATGGCGACATATTTAGATAAGATGGTGGTAGCTAGCCAGGCGGGCAAACAAGCCCTACCACCAACCAAACCGAGTACACAAACATGTACGCCCCGCTGGGAATCGAACCCGGGACCTCTGGGTCTAAACCGGTGGTCTTAACCACTAGACCACAGAGGCGGTTATTTATGGCGTGGCATTAGCCGAGATGAAGGCCAAATGTGTACCTGTAAAGAATAATTGCCCAACTTGATGGCCCATTAACGGGTATGGTTTTTTACTAACAAGTGATTAAAGTTTTTGGTAAGTAATTACTAAAAACCTAAGGATTTGGTCCTTATTAAAATAAAAAATAATTAATTAAGATACTTTATAAATAACGCCTTGGTGGCCGAGTGGCAGAGCGGGCTATACCCGAAGGTCCCGGGTTCAATTCCCAGGTCGGGCAAAATGTATTTCGGATTTTTCGATGCATCGCCCGGGTTTGCGATCACCAACCCGCATTTGGCAAGCGTGGTGCTTAAGCCATTACCCATCAATGGAAGCCTTTGCCCAGCTGTGGGACAATTATAGGCTGTTTACTTACTATTAAAATACTTTACCATAGTCTGAGGGTGATGTGGGGGGTGATAGTAGTGCGCTGGAGACACCGGTGGGGTGGGGTAGCCCCAGTAGACGAGTGGGGGCGGCGGGAGAGTCGGCCCCATCGACGGGTAGTAGTATGTCATCGGCCCTGCAGTAAACACGACAGTAAGACACTATACAATTCCATAGGCTTATATAAAACGCCTCACTCAATTACATAATCAAATTTAATTGTATAATACTTATATTAACATTAAAACATTATGTACTGAACTAGTTTTGACTAAGCAAATAATGCCAAAACGTATTGAAATTGACGCAGTTTAGTTTGCGAAGTCAAAAATAATGAAAGCCTGCTATTCTAACTGCCGCACTTATGCCGCATACAGAGAAGTTAATATTACATTAGCTAGCACCTAAGATTTTGCATTGAAAATAGCATACAAAAATTACGTTAAAATACTTTTTGGAATTAAGCATTTTACTATTATAAGTCATCATCAGTAGGTAATGGTAATTGATGTCTCTAAGTCAAGTGCGACATGATATCATGCCTTTTCGTACGAATATTTTAGAAGCTGCCCAACTCGCACATGATAATCTAAAAATTAGGTGATCGGCAAAAATTCTTAATAATTATTGAGTGAAACTTTTACGTAAGCCAACATGGTTTTTTAAATGCTTATTAATCTAATGTTATTAATAAATCACGCGAAAGCACAATAATAACAACATATGTTTTTATTAACATCATGTTTCTGTGTACCTACTTATTATTTAGAAGTAAATCAACGTCTGTCTTGTTCGTGTTTGTTAGTGGTTCGCTTAAAACTCGAGAAGCAGATGTCGCTGTCGGCAATGAAAGTGTTGCCACTTTTGTTTAAAAGAAAACTACTAAATGTGACAGATACTTTTCTTACAAATAATCATACAATAATGTATATTAAATAATTATTATCGTCCCCATGTAATATAAGAAAATATAATATTTTAGTCGCCCGATATGAATGGACATAAACATACAAGTCATGCGAACAATTTGTTAGTCACAATTCGAGACAAGTAAATATACGTAAACTTTCTGCAAGAACAAGTCCACGTAAATAGCATCAAATTAATAGAAACTTAGTAGGTGTGAAAGTTTTAAATGTTGAGTCTAATTCGTAGCTGAGGTATGAATATCTTTGGATTTGGACAAGGCAGTTCTCTCTGTACTTTATTTAATTTTTGATTGTCGATTTTAACTACAAAATATTTAGGTCTTATTTTACCAGTTGCTTATAATCGTTAAATAGTACACTCAGGACTACAGTCAGTTATCTCAATGGTGAAATTGACCAAAGTTTTGAATAGGCTATCTTACAAGAAACAAGAAACAGTCAATCCATAATCCTGATCCTGAATTATTAAAAGTCAAAAAGTGTTATGCTTCTAACTTTTGTCAGTAGGTATTGTGAAATGGTATATAGGTACATGTACTTGTAGTACCTAAATGCTATTAAATTTACATTACCAACTTCTAAAATTGTTATTAATTTCCTAAGTACTTAGTTAGCCCAATAAGTTATTTTTCACGTTATCGTAACTAGGTACAATGTTATTTATTCATATACTACAATACAATTTGGCAAAAAAAAAAAAATCGTCTAGAAATCTAATGGTGTTATGGCAAATTTCCCATACAAATAAGTGTGTGTGTGATTCTTTATTACTCGTGAAAATGCTTAAATGATATATTACGCGGAAAAACATTTACTCCAATTATTATTTTTAGCTTATTTGTGTAACAATTTTTTTTACTAGGAACGTTTTCAGCTAAACATTTTCACAATATACCGGTGTATTTATATACCATAAATATAACAGATAGAAGACGTACACAATGTATTATGTAAGTTATAAATTAAAAACAAGATGAACACTCACCAGGGTCTCAGAACGCATTAACAGTCCACCAAAGCAGTGCGCAACTTACACCAATACTGTTACACACGCTGCCGCTGCCGCCAACCAAGCTGTCTGCGGACTTTACCAAACTTATGCTCTCCTAGTACCCTAGTACTTAGCACCGATGTTGGGACCTCTAATTTTCTCTTTGTTTAAATAGTATTTCAATATATTTGCAAATCAAGTTGCCGAAGACTCTTCAACTTAATCACTGAAGCACTTTTGAGTATATTTTTTTATCTATGGCTTTATGATTAATTCAAGCATGAACACTATTGAGGTGGTTCACCAGATAAAGCGCTTAAATTTAACAAAATAGTCTATTCAAAACTATTGAATTTGTTTATTTATAGAATTAGTATAAACATATAATTAGATTAATTAGTAGCTTAAGTGATCAAATTTACATGATTCCTAAAGAAAATGTGAAGTCCCAACAATATAAAATGCGATTTAAGAGAAAAATAAGAAAGATCTTAAATATCATGTGATCCCACAACAAATGATAGATAATACTTACATCTCGTGTTATGCTGATGATTAACCTTGGTGTATCTACTATATTACCCGGCAAATAGGGCGTTAACACCATATACCCATGATTTCTCTCCTCTAAAGCACAAAAAATATATGTCTACATCACACTAAGCGCCGGATTTCCCGTTCAACAAATTTCATTTATATAACTCTGTCACCTAAAGTATACATGCATTGCAGTACATAATACGAAGAGTTTGGGACATATAAGCGTTTCATATCAAATATACGACGTTATTATGTTAACAAGATTAATCTACATCAGATATTAATCTCTGGGACGAGGCCCGAAACCGAATGCTGATTGCTGAGTGCAAGGCCTAATGCGTGTTTCATTAAACGAGAATGTGTATGGCATTGAAGCAGCGCCATCTAGTGACAAACGACGTGAATCCCAATTTTGCTGAACACGAAATTCTCATCCTCGTTTCATGTGAAGCAGCGCCTCCTGGCGACATACCAGAAGAGAAATTTTGCTATACAAATTCTCGTTTTCGTAAACGTAATCGAATACAAATTCACACTAGGCACTCTGGTATTGTAGATTTAAGGAAATCTATAATAATAATTTCTTTCTGTCTATCTGTTTTTTCTTTTTTCTTTATTGTTGTTTGTTATAATTAAGTGTGTATGTTAATAAAAAAATTCTATTCTATTCTATTCTATTCTATAGTTAGTACGTTCACAAGTGTGTCACTAGATTTCGCTTCGGTCCCATACAAATTGCAGTTTACTCTTCGAATGGTGAACACATTCGCAATCAGCACACGGCTGCTAATGTCTGAAACTGTTTCGGTAGCATTTCTTTTGATGATGTCAATTGCGTTGCGACACAATAAAAAAGCGGCTACAGCAGTTTTTTAAAGTTAACACCAAAACAGTTCAAAAGTATCCTAAGTGCGAGATTATTCAGTGTTCGATCGAATTAAAGTAAACTACAATATTAAGGGATCGAAGCAGCGCCCCTACTGCCAAGTCGGTTTGACAAGTTTCTCGCAAGATAGCGCTGCCTCAAATTCATACAAATTGTAGGTAACTACCTACTTAGCTTCAACGCGATCGAATTATGAAGAAATTTTTTAGCACTTGAAGTGTCTAGCGAGTTTTATTCACTATTCGATCACGCTAACGAAAACGACAATTTGTACGGCAACGAAACAACGCCCTCTGGTGACAAAAAAGGTAAGTTGCAATTTTGCCATACCTAATTTAAAAGTTGATAACTAACAATAATGCTACGGCCACACTATCGCGGTATCGCGAACATTTTCCGAAGTCGGGCTAAGCAATAATCACATTTCAGAACATGGTTAAAAATGTAATTATTGCTTGTCGTGAAAACGGCAAATGTTCGCGATAGCGCGATAGTGTGGCCGTAGCATAAATTGATTTCCAATAAACGTATAAATGACATCACGTGACAGTTCTTTAAAACATTAACCTATTTTTAGCCAATCCCACACAATTTCTGTTAAAAAAAAATAGTTTTGACAGTTGCTTAAAAAATGTATCTTTTGACTAACCCAGTCATCTACCCAATTCTCGTATTTGTTAACGTGGTCGGTGTTAATAAAACTCACGCTTATTACTCAAGTTGCGTAATGTCCCAAAACTATAAGTGCGTATAAGTGACGGTTCCTTCATATCCACCCACAGAATAAAAAAAACTTATATGTCTGCTCATATCAATATGATATTAGACGTGTAGTTAATAAAGCTAGGTTAGGAAATGGGATAGGGCCAGGTGATTGTGCTATTTTACCTGTTACCTTGTGAAGGCGGTTTTATACCCATTTAATAATGAAAACACAGTATGTCTCCTAATAGTTGTTGTGCCCAAAAGGTCCATCTTTTATGTATGAATGTATAATTATGGTTATATGCAAATAAATAATTTAAAATATATTTTTTGTTTTTGATAGTCTGGCTGGACCTATCTGTCTATATTTATGCATACTGATACGAAGATTATGAGATCCAGTAAAATATAACTGGATATGGAAACATAAATACCTATCTGAGTAGGAGTGAGCCTACTTCAGAGTAGGCTGCTATTTTAAAGCGTTCATCACAGTCGTGTTCTCTATTATACCAACACGTTTTAAAATTGAGGCCCTGCCCCACTAGACAAGTGGCATAACGCTAGTAGAACAGAAATGGAGTATATAGATTATGATCGTATGGGATTGACATAGAGCCAATCAAACTTTACGAAACGATTTACGAATCGTATGGCCTATGTTAATCCCATTCCATAATGATTCTATTCTGCACTATGGTGGAGACTGACCGAAGCGTACCTATAATCGTAACGTAAATGTCCCATTCGCGACGAGCTTGATACGTCATTGCTGACTGATCGAAAACAAGGAGGAGCGAGTGGCAAGCGGCTCGGCTTTTGGTACTGACCATGCAAATGCTCGCATCGAACATATTACGTTACAGCAAAATGCTTTGGCCAGCCTCTACCATGAGGCGAGTTAGGTAAAAACAGCTCAACCTAGTAACAACATTGTTGAACTAATTTTAAACTAGATGGCGTTGTTATTCAGACATAGATCCCACCCACGTAGTCAGGGACGCCTGATACACAAAATAAGGAGAATTCATCATCAGCTCATTTTATGTTCCCAATGCTGGGGCACGAGCCTTCCCTATGGATGGATAGGGACAGCGGGCCTAAACCACCACGCGGGCCCAGTGCGGTGCGGTGGTTGTTAACGACTGCTAATACAGCCGGGACCAACTGCTTTACGTGCCTTCCGAAGCACGGAGGAGCTCGAGTTGATAAAATTTTTGGTCACCCATCAGATGACCGGCCTTTGCGAAAGTTGCTTAACATCAGCAATCACAGATCGGGCGCGTTACCACTGCGCCATCAAGCTCCTCAGTGTTAATGTCTTACCTCAATGAATACAACCTTAAACAACCTAAGTTATCGACCACTGTGTATTATAGTAATAATATCAACATAATATATTATTGCCATCACCTCACCTATACACGGACAATGATCTAATACAATGGGGAGTGTAATATACATTTTTGTGTCAGTGTAACGATTGTGGTAAAGAAATACTTACGATAAATAATAACCAATTAGTCATACATCACTACATCGACCATTCATAATATTAAACTACTTACCGTTAAGTAAACCAACGTCGTTTCTACTTATTGATGATTCAAATTTAATAATTAAACAAGTTTATATTGATAAAACTTACGTATGAATAAATGATTTTGTGTAAGTTCCGTTGTTTAAAATTTATTATAAATATTTTGAAGTTCATTTAAGTGTGACGTAATTGAAAACCTAGTAACTGCATTTTTTAACGAATGTATTATTGCACGCAGTAATCACGCGGTGTGGAGCAGCATGATGTTGACCAAAAATTGATAATTGCATTGACAAATAACACTGTTTCTATCTGTGGATCAACCGTGATCCTGTATGTGTACCCAAAATTGAGCTAACCCCGTAAATTGTACTGTAGTGAGAAAATATACTACCTATTTTGTGATTGGCTAGTCGCAATTTCTATTTACCCGTGACGTCGTGTTCAGAGACATTATATTGCGCGCTCATAAATTTTGCATTTGTCGTATTTGCATTACGTAGCTTTCTTCCTATAAATTTGATGCATCTTGGTAACACCTATTTTGATTTCTACGCCCTTTATACTCTTTGCATTTATACGAATAACTCATCATCATCATCATCGGCCCATCTTAGTCCACTGCTGGACATAGGCCTCCCCTAATGAGCGCCATAGCGCCCTGTCCGAAATAATAATTACCGAACTAAAATTAAACAATTAGATAATTGTTGCCTTTGATCGATACCCATTCACCTTATAAGAGATGTGAAGTAAGTGTTAGTAAAACATAAATGGACAAAGTTCAGAGGCGCAAGGCAAACCATCGAGAGTTAGTATCAACCAGTCCTTCACAAGTAATCCTCAGAAAAAATATAGATCTACAACAAGCTTTTGTGGACGAAAAATAGCACAACCAACCGCATACCAGTAAAAACGCAATAATCACGATCTAACACTTGGATTATCGATTTATTTAAAGTACGCAATAATCTATTATTAGCCAACTACATATTATTAAAAAAAACTCATTAAGAATCTAACAAAGGGAGACATTTAAAAGCATAATATAAACCGAACCGAAATTCGCGGAATGATAAACTTATATACTATTTAACTCTTCAAAACACTTTTGGTTGACACCCTTTTATAAGAAAGGACCAGTAATTTTGTCAAACTCAATATGTTTAGTTATCCCTTTGAATAGTCTTGTAAATAAGATTTTTAATCTTGGAATGTTAAGAATTAAAAATGTCCTCGTAAAATTGATAATGAGACAAATTTACTGAGCCCCCGCTATAGTTTGCCTGTTATAAGTTTTCATTGGAATCCTCACACCACGTCCCCCAGTCACTACACACGTTAGTTCATTAGATGTTTCAATGTAATTCTGAGATGCCTATTAGTTTTTGAAACGTAAAAAGAAATGTATATTCCTCACCGATTTTATTGCAGTAGTAAATTTGTGAAATATATTTAAGCTCTACTTTAAAATCTTGGATAGGGATTTTTTTTTTAGATATTCATCGCTAATTACGTTCATTCCTAATTTTAGCAATTATTTATTGACGGGTAAAAGTATAGAACTAGGCAACTAATAGACTTGTCAAACTGTAAAATAATTTAGAAATTTATCGCCATATAGATACCAATTATGTCTTCTACTCATTATAATTAGGTAGTCCTAAGGTAGTTAGTAATTTATCATCCATGTATATTTTTTTTAGTTAACCATATTATTCGAACACTAAAAGACCATAAACATGCGCAGAAATCATTGAAATATCATAACTTTTGACACGTGTTTATATTGAGAGATATAAAGCGAAGAAGGCTTCGGAGTATAGAAGAAGAAGCTTGGAAGAGAAGCGTGTTAATGACTGGGGGGTACCCCGGTTACCCCGACCACTGTGCACTACGGCGCATCAAATAACTTGATATACTTGCAATAGATAAAATAGAAAGTAATGGATAAAAAATCATATTCCATCAAAATGTTACGAAACGTAGTGTTAACAAAACCACATTGTTATACTTCTGGTACAAATACAATGTTCCTTATATAGTACACTTTGATATTAGATTGCATTCTAGATAAGTCAGTACAACAGTTATCAAGTTATTCAAGGTACAAGCCGTAGTGCTATTATTTGTGTACACATTTCGAGACAATAACATACAGTTTTGCAAGTATAAGTTGACACTGTATCCGGGCGCGCTGTGCTCTGGAAAACGTAAGCTAAATACCCGTAAATCGCGAGTGCCATGCAAAAATAAACCTTACGTCGCAAACTTAAGCGTCCATGCTAAACCCATAGAGTTATAACTGGATACGACGTGTCTATCGCTTTTCTTAAAACACAAATGGCTACACTCACCCTTGTCTGGCGACGACGCATGCATTTTCCATAACACAACCCGTTCGGATACACCATAATTATATTATTACACTTTCATATTGCCATTAATCGACATATTATTATAAAGTAAAATATAAATAAGTCAATGAGTACCTCTGACAATTTATTTCGTCAAAAAGTTTGATTGTCAAAGTTACACAATTGATAAATTTAGAAATGACAGAACATAGATTAGCCTTTGCACCGAGTGTTCGTGACTCAAGCCCCATACCTATAATTGTGAATATCGAGACAATGGCAAGACCATATATGTAATGACGTTAAACTTATTAAGGTATTCTAAGGATATCCATTACACAAATCACCCGAGTTTGGGCACGTCTCCTTTTGACATTTCTATTTATTTCTTAACGCACAAGAGTCAAATTATAAAATTTTCAAAGTTATCATATGTTCATTAATGCGAAAGGAGACATTACCAAAATCATTTCAGTTGCTTTGATACCAAATAATTTGCTATAATATACTATGTGGTGTGAGGTATATTTGACGATGACGTTAAGCTATGTGGTAAATATGCATCTAGACAGTTAGGTTGTGAACAATATTGACAATTATGGATTCAATAAGACTCCGGGAAGGATGTAAATGAGGGAAAGATGCCGACCTGTGCCCTAACCTAAACAAAATAAGCTGCACTAAGCGATTACGAATAACGTAAATCAATTCCTAAAATTAACTTCATTTGCAAACGCAATCAACAAACAACTAAATAAACGCTTAACTTCAATAAAAAAATATAATAAAAGTCATGTAAACTAACCACAAAATTGCATTGTACTCAACAAAGACAAAAATTAAGTACTTATTTTAATAAATCTTTCAATATCAAAAGCACTTACGTAAGTACTCTCTCAGACTTGGACTCAGCCTTGGTAAATCGGCATTATTTGTCTTTTAGCTAATGGAATGTCTGCATTTTTATAATCACAACTTGTTTCTGATCACGCGACGTCATACGATATCGTAAAAGTAAATCTAAATATATAACTACTTGTCTTTAATTATTAACAACCTCTGGTTCACTTAATAAATAAAAATAAGGAGACAGTTCAACAATAGTTAAAGTCATCAGAAACTAAACAAACAACCGTCCAAATAGCTGTTCCTATACAGCTGCCGTGTGCTTAATTATTAAATGATTTAGTCCAATAATTAAATTCGTGTAAACAAACCGTGGAAGGCACTTTCGGTTTCTAACTTTTTGAGCTTATTGTCATTACTTTTACCCTGTTACTTTTTCGACTTCGCATTTCTTTTTTTTTAAACATCGAATTGTCAATCTAAATGTCAGGTACCGTGTTTTACTTTAGTTTAGACATCGAACGTAAATTAAGATTTACACGCCCGGGTAGTAAGGGTACGTCGGGAACATTGAAAGAGTGGGGAACGGCGAGGTCATGGAAGCCGGTAGCGCGGCAGACAGTGCGGTGCCGTAGCCAGCTGGCAAAGCCGTCGGTATACCGCCTTGGATGCTCGGATAACTGGACAGAACTGGATTGGTGTTCGCGTACGAGAATATGGGTGTAGATGTCCCGTAGGAAAACATGGGGAGGGAAAGAGACGGTGCCATGTGGGGAGGTAGTGTGTATTGGCGTTTGGCCGGTGTAGGGTCGGTAGGTGTGAACGCGCGTTCGTACGTGCGTTTCGTGGGTAGCATCTGCTGTTGAGGGAGGTATTGTTGCATTTGGACGGGGGGCGGTTGGCGGACGGTCAGGGGGAGTAGGAGATGCGAGTGGGGAGACGGGCGTAAGGAGGCGAGTAGGAGGTTCTCGTGTTGGCGCGCGAGCAGGCTCTGGTGCGCTATGTGGTGCGCGAGGAGACGCGGCGCGGGCGCTTGGGGGACCAACGTACCGGGGGACAGCACTTTGGGCGACGTGGCGGGGGTCACGCCGCCGGTCAGCACGAGGTTCATGTCGTCGCCGGAGCACTGGAACACCTGGGGGGAAAATAGGTAGTGTCAGCGTATTGTTAACGTTTTTAACGTATCCGTGCAGGGTGCTGGGTGCCTAGTGTCAGTTTTGTTTACTATCCGTATTCATTTGTATTTATTCCATTTAAGTATTTTAAGTATGTTTATCCGTTGTCTAGTAACCATATAACGAGTTTCATAACGAAGCTTCTCTTGGGCTAGACAATTGGTGTGAGTGTAGGAAAATTTATTTATTTTATTTATTTATTCGAATACGCTTACGAAAACGAAAATTAGTATGGCATTGAAGCAGAACATTTTGCCATACATATTTTCGTTTTCGTTAACGTGATCGAATAGCGAACGAAACTCACACTAGGCACCCAGGATATTTAAGCAATTTCGCAGTGTTGTTCAAATAAATTTGAGATTTGGTCAATTGTGACTTTTAAGTCCCCTTCTGTATAAAATTTTAAAAAAAATTATATCTACTGAGCATAATTTTTTATAGCATATTTTTTTATTATCTTAGAAACTTATAATGACGACGTTGTTCAAATCAAAAATTAAAGGTAAATTTACTAGCAATAATTAATGTTGATTAACTCTAAGGTATTTGGGTACGGGCCATCGTATAATGTAATAAATAAATATTTTTTATTATTAACGTCTTATTTGACTGCGGTATTAATGGTTTTATTATTAGACGCAATTAACAAAAAAGTGCACAACCCTATAAATATTGAGTTGTATGCGTAATTTGGCTGATTGTATAGTTGAACAAAGAATTTAAGCGGGGATTAACGCAAACTAATTAGTAAAAGGTTTCATACCTTCTATAAACTCGACGTTATCCCCGTTTAAATTCTTTGTTAACTATGGAACGCGAAAGTTTTAAAGTGTGTATTGTTGTATAAAATAGTAAGTACCTCAATATAGCGCTGCTTCTTGCCGAAGGTCATGTAGCGATGGTGCTTCTGCTGCGCGCAGAGGAAGGCGCTCGCTTCACTGTCCATCTGGATGAAGGCTTCGCCGCTGGGGTGGCCCTGTGTCAATGGAAAAACGCTTTTAAAACTTGTAGAATAAGGTTGAGTACTTCAATTAACAGGTTCACTGTCTAAAAATATAGCTTAATCAACTCATATGTACCATAATGTGGTCAATGGGAACCGGTTCAGTAGGTAGGTAAGTATACAGACAATGTTTTTTTCCCTTATATGCTGTCCCACTGCTGGACTAATGAATCTCTCAAGTCTTTTCACTTATCCCATTCCCGAGCCTATACGAGTATAAATAAGTAAAATATGTATAAGCGTCAGTAGCCGAACGTTTCGAACGGGTTGACTACGACTATCGGGATTCAATCACTATAGCTAAGTATCATAAGATAAACGACTAATACTGACGATGACGTGAAACCATGTCTAACACAAGCATTAGCTTTGTAAGTGGGTTATAAGGACTGTTATAGTAAAAAAAAAGAAATAAATGTAGTCTAATCAAATTACCTGAGCATTGAAGACCATGTGGACTCCTTGGACTACTATGTTCTTCGCAAACTCGTCCAAGAACGCGAGGATGTGTTCCACCTGCAAGAAAAATTGTATTGTTTATAGTAGGTTACACCTCTGTGGTCTAGCGGTTAGACTCCGTTGCGGGCTCGATTCCCAGCGGGGGTACATGTTTGTGTACTCGGTTAAGTTGGTGGTAGGGCATGTTTGTCCGCCTGGCTACCACCGTCTTTTTTATATTAAGTCGCCATAACAACAATGTTTGTAGCATTGTCTTCCGGCAGCTAGATATAAGATAGTCAGAGTCACCATTGGCCACTGATCCGATCCGAACCCTTCGGAGAATCTTAGTAGGGCACGGGGATACGCACTTTTAAGTGTGTGATGCCGTTCCCTCTAGAAAACCTCCGAAGGTGATTCGTTTCACACGGCTTGAGGTACCCTTTACGTACCTCGCCGCTCCCAAAAAAACCCGGTGACGCTGAAAATGCCGTTTGAGGCAATCAGCAATCTCTCTCAGACAAAAACCATTGGCCATTGGCCTTATTGTCACTTAACATCAGATGAGTAAAGGCCCTGTGCTTACAAGAACAGGCGCCTAGTGCGAGTTTTGTTTACTATCCGTATTCATTCGATTACGTTTACGAAAACGAAAATTAGTATGGCATTGAAGCAGCGCCTCCTGGCGGCATACGAGAAGAGTTAACATTTCTTGTTTTCGTTAACGTGATCGAATGGCGAATGAAACTCGTTCTTGGCACTCTGTAGGAATCGTGAGTTCTGTTTAGTTTAGTTTCATTAATATTCAGTTTGAGACGCAATATTAAAATATGATCTAGTTTATCTAGTGTGTGAGATCTTGTATACTTACCCGTTCTCGCTCAAATGTTTTATCCAGAAAGCTTGTAAATAAATAAACATATTTCAAGCAAGTTGCCTCAGTTAAATTGCTAAGTCATATCAATAATTCAATACCTAGATGTTGTGAAAAATTTGGGCATTCCGTATCTTAAACATTTCGTTAGTACCAGATATTGAGATTTAAATAAAATATTTAATTTATTAGATGACAAATTAAAAAGCTACATTCGGTAATCGTGTCTCTAATGTAAGATTTTTTTACATTTATGTTATTTCAGAAATTCTTATTTGCTCACAAAATTTTACTGTTCCAAAGTAGATGCTTGCGCAAGGTTGTCTGACACCTACTTTATGACCTGACGGGGGTGTCAGTATAAACTTTAAAGTCGTGTGTTGTGGGGTTGTTCCTAAGTAGGTATGTACAACAAAAGAAATAACTTTATATACCTACTTACCTAGACTACAAACATTTATTTTATGTTAATTAAAATAAAACTGTAGGTAGTAACATTAATAATTGTTGATCAGCATATCACGTAATTTTATTTTATATAAAATACTAGCGGCCGCCCGCGGTTCCACCCGCGTGGTTCCCGTTCCCGTAGGGATAAATATCGGGATAAAAAGTATCCTATGTGTTAATCCAGGTTATAAACTATCTATATGTTGAATTTCATCCAAATCCATTCAGTAGTTTTTACGTGAAAGAGTAACAAACATCCATCCATACTTACAAACTTTTGTGTTTATAATATTAGTAGGATATACCAGTGGACTAGTATAGGCTGATGACGATAAAATATATAAAAAAATTATATATGTTTGTTGAAGATCATTTGACATTGTTATTGGGTAATGGAAGCATACACTTTAAAACCACCTTGGGTATGTCTTACTAATTTATAATCCCAACAACATACCTGCGCCTCATACGGCAGCCCCCTCAGCCGCACGCAGTCCTTAGCTGTTCCCGACGTGATGACGTGCTGCGGCACCAGCGCTACGGGCAGCAGACCCTCGGAGGGGGCGGGGGCCGCAGCAGGCGTGCTGGCAGAGCTGGTGCGCGTCTCCAGCGACCGGTTCAGGACCTGGAGTAATGAGGTTATGAACTTGTTGGAAGAAAAAGGAAAACAGGACTCCTTGGTGGGAAAGTGTGGAGGCATGTACAGTCGAGTTCAATAATTTGTATACACTTTTGATAGATAGTAACCTTTATTTACCTCGTAATAAGAATCAACATCTGTCAAAAGTGTATACATATGTAATAATATTATTGAACTCGACTGTACACACGCACACCAGAATACTACAAACTGTCAAATTTCCTGTTATCTGTCAATTTAGACTGAACTTTATGTAATACTAGCGGCCGCTCGCGGTTTCACCCGCGTGGTTCCCGTTCCCGTGGGAATATCGGGATAAAAAGTATCCTATGTGTTAATCCAGGTTACAAACTATCTGTATGCTGAATTTCATCCAAATCCATTTAGTAGTTTTTACGTGAAAGAGTAACAAACATCCATCCATACTTACAAACTTTCCGGTTTATAATATTAGTAGGATTTATGGTGACTTTATCAACCCTAATGTGTCAGGGAGCGAATGTCTATCCGGCTGATAGGAAAAAGAAGAAGAAAGAATAGAAAAAATTCCGTGAACGAGTATGAATGGTGGCAAATGAAACGAACTAGTAAAAGTAATTTTTTTCTCTCTAAATAAGCCAGCGGAAGTTTCAGTAAAGTCCCTAATCTTTATTGGAACTCAGAGTGCCTTACAAATAAACAAAGAATAAGGTCCGAATAGTTATTCCGTGTTTTGTCTCTTTTACTCTAATTTGAAATGACGTTTAGATGAGAGGAACAAAACACGGAATAACTATTCGGAGCTTATTCTTTGTTTATTTGTAAGGGGCAAAGGGAACACTCTTTTTCAATTGCAATTTTCACAAAAAAGAAATACCGTTTTTGTCATATTAAGCGCATAATTTTCCCGATACATTACTTTGCATATCAACTATAGTTACAACTATGATAAAACTTTTATTTATTTAAAGGAAATACGACTTTATGATTACCGTGTAATTTTGTAATTTATTCTTACGTTTCCATGTAATCTTAAGAGATTACTGAAATACTAAAACTAATTCAAGAATAAATAGTGATAATGTTATGTAAATACAGGTTTAAAGTAAAACTTAAGCATTAAAATAAAAAATATACCTTATTTTAATTGAAAACAATATCCTACTATTTTCTGTAATATGAATACTGGGAAGCCTATTGCTTCATAATTTGTTTCCGCTATTATACTAGGAAAGCAGATAATTACAGATTTTAAACTGCGTTTTCGTATCGTACTTGCGTATCTATGAAACGAAATAAAAAAAAAAAACAAAAGAAACAACCAAGAAATTATTTCTTAGAGGCTTTTTTTGGCGTAAAGTGAAGTCATAAAATTGCAAGTGAAACAAATGAAACAAAACAGTGCAACGTCACTTTTTAAATATGCTCAAGAATTCCGCGTGAGATCTATTATTAATTTTATCTGTGTCTTTATGATGAAAGGATGAAGTCCCACAAAATTATTCGAAATTCAAAATGTATGTACGAATCCTCCGATGCGCAGTTCATATTACCAACATGGACGCCGAATGCTGTCGAATGAATTGTGATTTTTATGCGCGCCCTTGAGGACGTAATGGCGGTCGGCGGCGCGGCGGCGGTAGCGCGTCGCGTGTGAGATCGGGCTGATTAGTGATGCTGAAATATCGATAGTCCTGCTATCGATAGTTGAACTTGAAAATCAGGGTTAAGTCGATAGAATCAATAGCTCAAAAGTCGATAGTAGCATCCAAGATTTAGAACTTTATTTTCTCACAAGAATTATGTTATATGCAATAGTATCATTTTGAAATTACTAGTGTAATGTTTAGCGATTAGTAAAATAGTAAGTTACAGGACATTTTTAAATGAGTAGGTACATGTGTCATGTACAACCCTGGTCAGGAAGCTCTACCACTATGGAATTAGAGATGCATCACTGAATCTTCTTATCTCATATTTGAGTGATAGGGTTCAGAGGGTTGATGTTAACGGTAAAAGATCTCCGGGATCGGTGGTTACAATGGGAGTTCCACAGGGTTAAATTCTTGGTCCTTTCTTATTTTTAATTTATATTAACGACTTGCCTTACTTTGTAAAAGACAAACATGAGATAGTATTGTTTGCAGATGACACCTCACTTTTATTCAAAGTGAAACGACGACAGCCGATTGATGACGATGTGAACAATGCTGTCTCAAAGATAGTTCATTGGTTTAGTGTTAACAATTTGCTATTAAATGAACAAAAAACCAAATGTATAAGATTTGTATTACCCAACGTTAAGGAGGTAAAAACCAGTGTAAAAATTAAAGATAAAAATGTGGACCTTGTGGACACCACAGTGTTTCTAGGCATAACGTTGGATGCAAAGCTACAGTAGGGCCCACATATATGTAGATAAATTGTCGAGTAGACTGAGCTCTGCGGCTTATGCAGTAATGAAAATTCGTCAGATCACTGACATTGAAACTGCTAGACTTGTTTACTTTAGTTATTTCCATAGCGTAATATCGTACGGCATTTTACTGTGGGGCAATGCTGCCGATATTCAAACTATCTTTGTGCTGCAGAAGCGGGCTATTCGAGCAATTTATAATCTAAAAGCTGGTAATTCTCTTAGGGAGAGATTTAAGGATATTAATATAATGACAGTTGCATCACAATATATTTACGAGAACCTAATGTATGTATATAAAAATATTGAAACTTTTTCTAAAAACAGTGATATTCACAATGTAAACACTAAAAATAAAAACAAACTAGCAGTACCTAATACTAGGCTCCACAAAGTAAATAATTCATTTAGAGGCCTGTGTGTACGTTTTTACAATAAAGTTCCAAGTAATATCCAAAAACTAGATATTAATAAATTTAAAATCAAAAAAATGTAATTTAAATAATATGTAGTGTTAATTCCGCTAACTCACTCGTTTATACAGCTTGGATGCAGTACGCATGCACCACCCTCCCGCCCGCAAAAAGTATGCACATGCAGGAGAAACAATGCGTGCAAGCGAAAATGCACACCAACACCGATACCCGACACGTGTTTCGCCCCTCCACGGGGCATCCTCAGGAGCTGTTGACTGGTCGAGAGCTGCGCACCGACTGTTACGGCTACTTTTTTTTTTTTTTTTTTTGAGAGAGACTGCTGGTTGCCGAGGGGCATTTCCAGCTTCACCGGGCTTGTTTTAGGGGCGGCGAGGTACGTAAAGGGTACCTCAAGCCGTGTTGAAACGAAACACCTTCAGAGGATTTCTAGAGGGGTACGGCATCGCACACTTAAAAGTGCGCGTCCCCGTGCCCTTCCAGAGTCTCCGAAGGGTTCGGATCGGATCGGTTACGGCTACGCAGCTCCCGGCCGCTTTTATAAAGCGCCATCGTTTGACATTTGTGACGTACTACCTGCGACAATACGTAATAATGGGGATGGAACTAAATTTGTTTGGTCATTCAACAGCGCATGACTGTCATTATTATGTTTCATTATTTCTAATTGCTCCAACACACACAACCGAAAACTTTTATTACAAACATGCAAAATATTATAGCTGTTATTGTCGCACAAAGAATGGCCGGTATCAATTAGATGTTTTGCGAAATGTGATTTATCTGGATGGCCATTCCTATACGCGGCAATATGTTCCTTATATCTAATGTCAAAATTTCGGCCTGTCTGACCTACATAGACCCCATCACAGTCGTTACAAATTAATTTATAAACACCGGATTTTTTTGAGTTTTCTAAACGATCTTTACCGTTACAAAGGTGACGTACATTTTGGTCTGTTCTAAAAGTAACGTAGATCTTGTTTTTCCTAAGGATATTAGCGATTTTATCTGAAATAGGCCTACATAAGTCAGACTACCTACATATTTGTGGATGTGTTCTGGGGGACATGCATAAAGTAGTGAACGAACCCTTTTATTCTGCTTATTTTTAATTAAACTGTCAATAATTTGTTTTGAATAACCGTTAGAAATCGCGATTTGATAGATAATATTAAGTTCTTTGACGCAATTATCTGCGGACAGAGGTACCGACATTAATCTATGGACATAGCTGCGGAAGGCAGCTAGTTTCTGTTGTAATGGTGACAAGAAGTAACGGGGATAGTTGTATCGGTATGTGTGGGTTTGCGATAGATTTGAAAATCTAGTTTATTATTAACTCTGGTAATGGTTAAATCTAAAAAGTTAAGTGATTTGTTGGACTCTAGTTCTAATTTAAATTTAATTTTTGGGTGGATCGTATTAACTTTTTTGACAAAGGTATCAATTTGACGTCTAGTACCGGTCCAGCAAATAATTACGTCATCGACATAACGATAATAGAACTGAATATTGGGTTCGTTCACTATATGTTTACGTTCAAAATAATCCATAAAAATATCCGCCATTAGTGGACTTAAAGGTGAACCCATTGCCAGACCTACCTTTTGACGATAGTACTGGTTATTAAACCTAAAATAATTTTGTTCCATGCATATTCTAGTAAGGTTAAGTAAATCATATACTTCTCCAGGATGTAACCTTTGTCTCTCAAAATGGATACCCAACATACTTAAACACTCTTCATAGGGAACGTTGGTAAATAAACTATCAACATCCAGAGAAAATAATTTGGAATAAGGGGAGATGTTGATGTCTTTAACTTTCTCAATTAAATCTAAACTATTTTTTAAACTATACTGAGGTTTAAAAGAGGACTTTGTTCGTAAAAGGTTGTTAAGGTATTTAGCTAATTCGTATGTTGGGGCACCAATATAAGAGACAACAGGGCGTATAGGAATGTTGTCTTTATGAGTTTTAGGTAAACCGTATAAAAAAGGTGAACGTGGATTCATAGGGATCTTGTACTTTAATTGTTCTGGAGAAATATATGTTGTATTTTTAATCGCGTCCTTCACCCGTAATGTATAATTTTTTGTTGGGTCAGAGTTAAGGCATTCAAAATCTTCCCCCTGGATGACGTCGTTAACCTTCTGGTTGTAAGCGTTCGATCTAGAATGACTACGGAACTGCCTTTGTCCGCTTTTGTGATAATTAAATTGTTCTGACAAATTTTGTTTTGTAAAGATCGAAAAGTTTGAATTTCAGTAACGTTTTGAACAGTTGAGGAAGTAAAAGCTTTTTTAATTTGAACTGCTACCTGATGCTTAACGGCGCCATCCTGTTTACTTTTAAAACAAGCTATTTCTGAATCCACCACCAAAGTTTCGAGAGATTTCTGGGACAGCCGAGTTTTTACGTTATAATTAAGTCCTTTCTCTAATAATGAATATTCTGACGTGGAAAGTTGGGTATTGGAATAATTCTTTACGCGAGGATAGAACGAATGAGCTGAATTTGAAGAAAATTCAGTATGTTCGCTAATATTGCTGCGGCTGTCCCTAGATAATCGCTCCAACTTTCTGCATTGTGTTAAATATTTATCATGCGCCAACCTGGAAGCTAAATCTCGAGCCTTGTTATCTAAAATATCAAACTCCACGTTATGTAAATTAAAACTCAACTCTGAGTACAATACCTTAAGGTGGAGCTTGATATTATCCCGCACCGAAAACCAATGTCTACATTCTTCATTCAACCATATCTGTTTAGCCTTCACCAAAGCTATACTACTAGCCCGGCTGTGTGTGTTGGTACGGATGTTAATATAATTTGGAATAACATTTAACTGTTTACACCGTTGATTGAACCAAACGTTTTGAGACGCCAAACGATGGAGCTTTGTCAACTTAATGTATAATTTAGCCTGTTCAGCTATACCTGCTGACTTAAGATAATTAATGGAATCAGGCGTTATTTTGCGGAAATCCATAGTACAAAAAAATTTAATTTAAATAATATGTAGTGTTAATTCCGCTAACTCACTCGTTTATACAGCTTGGATGCAGTACGCATGCACCACCCTCCCGCCCGCAAAAAGTATGCACATGCAGGAGAAACAATGCGTGCAAGCGAAAATGCACACCAACACCGATACCCGACACGTGTTTCGCCCCTCCACGGGGCATCCTCAGGAGCTGTTGACTGGTCGAGAGCTGCGCACCGACTGTTACGGCTACGCAGCTCCCGGCCGCTTTTATAAAGCGCCATCGTTTGACATTTGTGACGTACTACCTGCGACAATACGTAATAATGGGGATGGAACTAAATTTGTTTGGTCATTCAACAGCGCATGACTGTCATTATTATGTTTCATTATTTCTAATTGCTCCAACACACAAAACCGAAAACTTTTATTACAAACATGCAAAATATTATAGCTGTTATTGTCGCACAAAGAATGGCCGGTATCAATTAGATGTTTTGCGAAATGTGATTTATCTGGATGGCCATTCCTATACGCGGCAATATGTTCCTTATATCTAATGTCAAAATTTCGGCCTGTCTGACCTACATAGACCCCATCACAGTCGTTACAAATTAATTTATAAACACCGGATTTTTTTGAGTTTTCTAAACGATCTTTACCGTTACAAAGGTGACGTACATTTTGGTCTGTTCTAAATTTTATTGGTTATTCAAAACAAATTATTGACAGTTTAATTAAAAATAAGCAGAATAAAAGGGTTCGTTCACTACTTTATGCATGTCCCCCAGAACACATCCACAAATATGTAGGTAGTCTGACTTATGTAGGCCCTATTTCAGATAAAATCGCTAATATCCTTAGGAAAAACAAGATCTACGTTACTTTTAGAACAGACCAAAATGTACGTCACCTTACCTTACCTTACCGCGGGCGGGAGGGTGGTGCATGCGTACTGCATCCAAGCTGTATAAACGAGTGAGTTAGCGGAATTAACACTACATATTATTTAAATTACATTTTTTTGTACTATGGATTTCCGCAAAATAACGCCTGATTCCATTAATTAAATTTAAAATCGCTATTAAAGAAAAGCTTTATAAAAAAGCTTATTATAAAGTGTCTGATTTTACATTGAAGACAAAACAGCATGGGTTTAAAATGCTCCAATCTATTTCTAATCCAAAATATTGTTAAGATTTTTTTTTTTTAAACTTGTATAACTTGGTAACGTAACGGCATATAATTTTGTAAATGTCGTTACATATTGAATTAAAGCTGTGGAGTTTCTTGCGCCCATTCTTCTCCACAGCTAAAATATAGACGTCCTGAATGGGTAGTAGGTAAAAAAATTATGGACGATTCAAAAGCACTTTTCTAAAGTTTATTTGAATAAAGAATATTTTGACTTTGACTTTGACTTTGACATGCATTCAATTGAAAAAAGTGCGTAATATATAGTATATTTATTTACAATACTAGTGATAAGTAGTATTTATTCTAAGTATACTTACCACAATATTAGCTATCGAAACTCTCACTATTGCCGGGCTACCAGTAGACAATCGATAACCTAGTCGACTACCAAGCGGCATCACTAGCTGATATATGACGCGCTCGTGTGAAATGTTTGTGCGTTCAATGAGAATTGAGGAAAGATTATTCAAAGGGTGAGCGAGCGAACGTTATCTTGAATTGAGTCTGCAAAAATGTTATTGCTATTGATTTACCGTATTGTTCATGAAAACGTTAAACCTTCATAGTTGCTTTTTCCTTGAGTGCCAACTTTTAAATTATTAAGTATACAGCCTATAAATTGTCCCACTGATGGGCAAAGGCCTCCACATCATTGAAATCAAGTCATCGCTACAATGGATGGGTAATGGCTTAAAATCACCACGCTTGCCAAATGCGGGTTGGTGATCCAAACCCGGGCTATGTATCGGAAACAATCCGAGATAATACATATTTTTTTGCCCGACCTGGGAATTGAACCCGGGACCTTGGTATTGGGCCGAGCGCTATGCCACTCGGCCACCGCGGCGTTATTAAATTATTAGGAGTAACCTGTAATCATTAAAATTTATGATATTGAGCCGGCGAGCGTTGAAGTTAAAATTGTATTCTTCCTCGTTTGTCATCAGGGCATAGGGTACTAGGCACCCTGTTTTATTCGCGAGTTTCATTTGACACTCGATCACGTTAACGGAAACGAGAATTTGTATGGCAACATTTTAACTCTCCTTATTTTCTCACCAGGAGGCGCTGCTTCAATGCCATACAAATTTTCGTTTTAGTTGACGTATTCGAGTTGCAAAAAAAAACACGAACCGACTAACACTTAACAGTTACAGGATCACACGGTTACGACCCTACTTCCGTCCCTTTTCTCCGAAATCACTCCCAAAAATTGTATATATAGAAGGCGGAAAGATGTTACACATCAAAAACTCTTACTTGGCACCCAACGTCATATATACGTATCGTTGACATATGTCACTCCCGTACAATAATCATTCTATTTAATTTCTTTCTTGTCTATTAAAGTTATGCCACTTGTCTAGGGGGGCAAAATTCCTCATGCAAAGTCCATGGTCACATGAAACGTGGTCGTTCTGACCCAGATCAGTCAAAATAGTGTTCAATTAAAAAAAAAACAAAATTCTTCCTGTAAACAATGACCACTCAATTTTCATAGGAAACAGTATGATTTTGCGAAAACCTCCATGATTGTTTGCGCGGCCATAATGCGCGCTGCTCGGTAATAGAATTTTATTGCCCGTGATAACATTGTTTCCTAACGCATGAACTTTAGCGATATGCGCGCACGCGCACCTATTTGTTTCTATGAGAACGTTGATATTGTTAAATAAATTCGCTTATATAGGTATGGTACTGTGAGCGGAAATGAAATGAAAATGGCGAAATATATACCTACTGCGTTTTTTATCTTTACTTTGATGCTATATTTTCTTTTCATGAGTTTTCGTGGTTACGCCATTAAAAATACGTTCTTAGTTTTTGTTTTTGTATTTTTTTAGGGATAACAACAGGTTACTTAATTTAATCTTATCTTTAATCTTACCGAACAAGTAATTAGTAGTACTTAGTAGCCCCACTGCTGGGCAAAGACCTCCATCATTGAAATCCAGCTATCCTACACTTAATGGGGATAAAATAGCTTCTTTTGATCCAGATCTGTGATTAACGATTGTAAGTGCCCAGTTAATGAACCTCTACCAAGGTGGACAGACGATCTGGTTAAGGTCGCGGTTAGACGCAGGATGTGGGCAGCACAAAACCCGTTGTTGTGAAGATCCTTGGAGGAGGCCTTTGTCCACCAGTGGACGTCTTTTGGCTGAGATGATGATCATGATAATGAACCAGAATTTGGTACGGCAACATTTTTAAGGGAGCTCGATGGCGCAGTGGTTAACGCGCCCAGTCTGCGAGTGCTGAGGTTAAGCAACTTTCGCAAAGGCCGGTCATCGGATGGGTGACCAAAAACTTTAACATATCGAGTTCCTCCGTGCTTCGGAAGGCACGTAAAGCCGTTGGTCCCGGCTGCATTAGCAGTCGTTAACAACCACCAATCCGCCCTGGGCCCGCGTGATGGTTTATGGCCCGTTCTCCCTATCCATCCATAGGGAAGGCTCGTGCCCCAGCAGTGGGGACATAAAATGAGCTGATGATGAACATTTTAAATCGCCACGTATGTCACCAGGAGACACTGGTACAATGCAATAAAAACTAGACTAAGCTTTCGTAAACATGACTGAAAGTTACGAATACCTGATCGCCTACTATTTCGTCTGAAGCTGAAAACTGTGGGTTATCTTACCTGTTGCACCTCAGCCGTGGTAGACCGGAACAGTTCGATGTACCTCGCCCCGATCAGCTTTCTATGCCTGGACAAGGCTTTCGGGGCGTCCTCTTCCTTCGCGAAGAGCACGAAGGCGTCTCCCGTAGCCCTGCCATCAGCTCGTCGGACGAACAGCACGCCGTCCGCACCGTCCAGGACTTGGACTGGCTCATCGCCCGTTGAGAAGAAGTCCAGCTGACGAATGGATTAGATTATGTTGCAAACTTTAACTTTACAAGTCTCACCCGTTTGCACTAAACTTGTAAATCGCCTAAGTCTTTGCCTAACTACTACCCGGTCAAGTTAACTCGGCACCTGAGTGTAAGCGACGTTTTCGAGCCAGGTGCCGAGTTAACTTGATCGGGTAGTAGTTAAGCCAAGACTTAGGCGATTCATAACTTTAGCGCAAACGGGTGACAGAGTCTCTAAAGGCTACTGCTTAAACTCCACTTAACCTGAACCGCCTTTGTAGTCTAACCTAAGGTTAAGACCACCGGCGTGAGATCCAGGCCCCGGGTTCGACAAGCGACGGTGCATGTTTGTACTCGGTTTGCTCGCTAGCTACCACTAACTGTCATCATAACAGCAATGTTAAGTAAGTTGTCGTTTTGAACCTAAAGATTCCGTCTTCAGCTTTATAAACACTAAAATCTGATGGGATGAAGGGTTTCCCGTAAGGAGTATTGAATAAATTGGACCTCAGTGATAACGCAGAAGACTATAAGGACTTACCACTTGTTGAGGCAGCGCGTCGTAAGGCAGGCCGCGCATGCGCACGATGACCTGCGCGCCACGTGACAGGAACGCGGCGGCCTCGCACGTCGCCCCACCAGCCACTGAGAGGAAGTCTTCACCACTCGCGCGGTACACCTAGAGGAGACAAACGAGAATACAATGAAACGAATAAAGTTCAACTAGCTGATATTACTGAGAGGAACTGCTGTCGCGGCACACGTGGACCGAAGAAACAAATGAACTAGGATACTACAAGGATACAATGAAATGTATGTATTTCAACTAAGTAAGTGTATATTACTGAGAGGAAGTCTTTAGCACTCGCGCGGTACACCTAGAGGAGACAAATGAGGAGAATCGAGATACAAGAATCCGATTCGAAGGATCAAAAACATGTATATGCAAGTGTTGTGCAGAATGCAAAGAAAATGTAAAACGCAGGCAAGGTGTATCAGAATAAAAAGCAAGAGAGTTGGATTTCCGCCGCCTATTTTACCCCCTTATTCATAAAAACTCATCTCATCTCATCTCATCTCAGCCAAAAAGACGTCCACTGCTGGCCAAAGGCCTCCCTTAAGGATAAATCATTTTGAGGGGAATTTGCCATAATCGCCACGCTTGGCAGGCGGGTTGGCGATCGCAGTAGGGTGAGAATAATCACTGAAAGACGCTGCTGTCCATCCTCTGGAATGGTCCCATAGTCGCCTTCTACGACACCCACGGGAAGAGATGGGGTAGTGCAATTCTTTATCCCCGGCACCACACGGGGGTTCACAGTTTCATAAAAACTATTTAAGCATTATTTAGTTAATCATTGTTTTGACTCTTTTTCTCAAATTAAAAATGACGTTAGTGTGACGTTGACAAAACAATATTTAACTAATTAATGCTCAAATAGTTTTTATGAATATAGGGGTTATTGTCAAAATCTTAACTTTTTTCCTTTGTAACAGTTTTTGTTTTGACCGCCTGTATTTACTTCACAGCTGGATAGGGAGCGCACAGTCAATCTTTCTTTGTCTATGGCTCAAGTAAAGAGGTAAGTAACACATACCTCACTCTGTATGTAACTACCTTCAGTAAGTGGGTAAGTCAGGACCTTTTTATATGTATTCATTGATCAAAACTATTTTTTCTCTCTCATGATTTTCCGCCTTTATTTACTTCCCAGTTGGATAGTGAACACAGTCAATCTCTTTGTCTGTGGTCTCTTTGTATGAATACCAAAGACACAAACCTCTATGTACCGCTGGCCGATGTGGTGTTTATGCCGCTTGAGCGCCATGTCCCGGTGCTCCTGAGACACGAACCGCACCAGCGCCTCGCCGTTCCGTCGACCCTGCGGCGACAGGCACAGAGCTACTCCGCCCCTGGGGGAACACCACAACAAGGATAAGATAAGATAATAGCGGCGACAGGGCACAGGCACAAAACTACTCCGACCCTGGGGGAACACCACATCAAAGATAAGATAAGATAAAATAAAGATGATCGATGGCACAGCGGCTGACATTTTCAGGTTAAGATCTTGCAGGTTAAGCTACTCTCGCTAAGGACTTCTTGGCGGGGAAGTGAACTCATGTTTTCAGTGTTTTTTAATTTTCTAAAATGACTTATGTATTTAGTAAAATTATAATGTAAACTAATGGTAAATTATTAACCATTGCGTGTTCGTTAACACGCATGAGTGTTGGAAATTGTAAGAAAAAAGTGCAACGTTACTTTTCAAATTCTCTCAAAAAGTCCGCGTGAGATCTCAGTAAGTCGTAAGTCCCACATCTTAACTGTTTGGGGGAATGTCATTTATCACTAATAGCAAGCAAAGAAAATATTGTTCAACATTAAAAATATTAGTTTAAAAAAAAACATTCATCATCATCATCATCATCAGCCTACACACGTCCACTGCTGGACATAGGCCTCTCGAAGTGCACGCCACCGAGCACGATTCGCGGCTACTCTCATCCAGCTCTTGCCAGCCACCTTGCGAAGATCGTCGTCCCACCTAGTCTGAGGGCGTCCTACACAAAAAACATTGATACTGGCTAATTGTGCTAACTGATAACCTCACGAAGCCACTAACATTCTTTGAGTGCTAATAGCGGCACAGTGCGCCATCTATCCAACTGTAATTGCAACCGATGGCTATGCAGATTCATGTTTGCAGATGAAATACCACAAATTTGATAACACAACGCTATAGTAAATTTTTACTTTTATTTTCAAGTGCTAATTACTGCACTGAAGCTAAATTAAATATTTATAAAATTTATAAAATACAGTGAAAATATAATTAAAAACTTTCGCAAAAATTAGATAAGAAAGTTTTCAGATAGCGATCTTCATAGCTGAGACTTGAAACCCATTAGCAGAAGAAGCCTCTTTACACCTATGGTTATAGTTTTATACCATTTTACGCAAAAAAAAATGCAAACAAATTACAATTACAAAAAAAAAGACAAAGTGGTGAAAAAATTCCACTAGCGGGATTCGAACCCGCACCCCATAACAAGCCGGGTCAGGTGCGCTACCAACTATGCTACCGTGGCTCTATCCAACTCGACGAAATTAATCAACACTATCTACTCTAACACCCGAAGGTATTTATAAACAAGCCAATACTTAGCAATTAAGTACTTTGTTCTTAGAAATGTCACTAAAATCTAATTTCATTTTATATACAAGTACCTAACGTTTAAATTAGAATAGAAGTTTTCTTATTCAATTAAATAAAAGTATTAGTGTTATTATCAAATTCATTAATTTTATATTAACACTAGCTGACCCGGCGGACTTCGTACCACAAATAAGGGTTGATCGTAGAAGGGTGAAAATTGAGGATTGTATGTATTTTTGTATGTTGTATCATAAAAAAATAGAAATTAAAAATTTTGTCTAAAAAATAAAATTTAGGGGTGGACTACCCCTAACATTTAGGGGGATGAAAAATAGATGTTGGCCGATTCTCATAGATACCGGATAAGCACAAAAAATTTCATCAAAATCGGTCAAGCCGTTTCGGAGGAGTATGGCAACGAAAACTGTGACACGAGAATTTTATATATTAGATAATACAAACTGTCTATAACCTTAATTTGCGATCATATGAAATTTCGCACACTTATAGTTTATATAGAGAAGGAGTACAGAATGTTAATATTTTTTTTAAATATTATGCATAAAAATACATTAAATCAATAAAACAAACATTACACACACTACCATGGAACGCGATGTGAAAATTCGCTACTATGAAAAAATGCTTTTGTAAAACTTGTCGAACAAATCAATTCTACCTAGCTTGTCACAAGCTTGTCACTATGAATTCTTTGAGAAACCTAACTAGATTGCTTGCGTAAAGATATTGGTTAGGTACCCTAGCAATACCCTAGTATTGCTTGGCTAAGAATTCTAACTTTTGACGTTACTAACTTCATCGGTTTACTAAAGAATATAACATTTTACAAGAAATTACTTTGCTTTAGTATGAGCTTTTACTCGTTTATAAATACGGGGGTAAGGGGATAAGACCCTCTTACAAATAAACTGAGAATAAGGTCGGAATAGTTAGTCCGTATTTTGTTCCCGTCATGTAAACGTCATTTCAAATTAGATTAAAACAGATAAAACACGGAATAAATATTCAGAGCTTATTCTCTGTTGGTTTGTAAGGGGGTTACTCTGTAAACCTCTTTACACTTACTTGGCCACATTGAGGCCGCGGAAGAACTTGGCGATGTCCTGGTCTGATGATTGCCAGGGCAGCCCGCGGGCGCGCACTATACAGTTGCCGTCTATTTCATCGTCTTTTGAGCTGCAACAAAAGAAAACGGTTAGCATCTTTGTCTTTAGTCTATAATCACCTACTGCTGGATGTAGGCCTCCAGTCTCTACATTTCTTACTGAAAACGGATTCTGTTGGTCACCTATAATAGCATAGCCTTCAAAAATAGCAATCCTAACTCACAATCACAACAAACCCATATTGAGACCGCTTGGCGGGTTTAGAAATCTCGAAAACACATAGTATTGTTTTATAATAATTTTTGTACTAGAGTGGAGTATGAGTTTTGAGAATTACACATAAAACAGTCATGATATAATATATTATATTATATTATAATTTTTTGTTATTCATCATCATCATCTCAGCCAAAATACGTCCACTGCTGGACAAAGGCCTCCCCCCCGGGATCTCCACAACGACCGGTTTTGTGCTGCTCGCATCAGCGGCTTCCCGCGACCTTCACCAGATCGTTCGGTCGTCGGTATTGTTATTATTATATTATATTAGTTTATATTAACAACTGCTTAACCACAGCGCGTTAAAGGGGCGCACGTGGATATTAACCATAAAAAAGTCTTGATAAAGCAATGAACCATAAATTGCTACTTCGTGGAGGAGACGTGAGAACCTCCTTCCTTTGTGAAGTCGGTTAGGTCTAGGTTTTTAAAAGTTGGCAGTATGACAGCTCAAAATGTGAGATGGCGTTATATCACAGTATAAGGCAGGAGTATTATGTAATATTTCTTCCATAAACTGTGGTTATACCTACTTAGTACCAGACTACCAGTCAAGATTGCATTGTTGCTACCTTACCGTGCAAAATTATGTAATTATTAAAAGTTATCTTAGAAAATCAGGTAACTGAATAGGTGCCTTCCTACCTACTGTACACACCGATTAATTAACATTCAACACGAGTAATCAATAAAACATTGCCAATTTACGGCATTACATTTCTTATCAGATTGTACAGCAAATGTTCACACATTTTCGTTCGACACAAACATTACAATACTGAAAACTAGAAAGAGGTGAAGCGATCGTGCGGCCAGTCACTGTTTCTTTCCAGCATTCAGAGTCATACCTAAGTCTCCTAATAACGCATTATAACGTCTTAATAGTGTGTCGATTACCTGACTTTGACATTATGATTATAAAAAATTTACATAATATTGTCTACTAGCTGTGCTCGCGACTTCGTCCGCGTGGAATAGTGACTTTCGGCAGCATTTTTAATTTTTTAGGCTCTTTTCCCGTTTTTGCAACATTTTTCACTGATGCTTCGCTCCTATTGGTCGCAGCGTGATGTTATATAGCCTAAAGCCTTCCTCGATAAATGGACTATCCAACACAAAAAGAATTATTCAATTCGAACCAGTAGTTCCTGAGATTAGCGCGTTCAAACAAATAAACAAACAAACAAACAAACAAACTCTTCAGCTTTATATATTAGTATAGATGTGGTCAGACTACAGACAGACTCTACAGACAGACTCTACAGACTGGACTGTGGACTTCAAAAAACAGAATCGTCGCCCTGGTTAGCCCACGTCACAAGCTTGCAGGAGCTAATGAATTCTGGCACTACTCTTGCTAGTGTACTGAGGTATTGTCTACGTACATGTAGCTTACTTGACAATTAATTACATAAAGTTACACATTTATCATCGTGGAAGTCTAAACAAAAATAAGTAATAAAATACCTATTTATTTTAAAAATAAAAGCACCAAGTAAGTATTTATGTTTGAATCGAACTGTTTGCTAGAGGCTCCTAGAGCGCCAGCACCGTGTAGTGCGAGCAACAAGAATTTGTATGGAATTGAAACAGCAAGACATACGAGAAGAGATAAATTTTTGCCACACAAATATTTTCATTTTCGTAAACGAATATAGATAGTTAACTAAACTCACACAAGGCACTGACATTAGCTCTAAACTACTAAAGTAAACTGTAAAGTATAGTTTACTAACTAAACTAAACTGGCTGTCGCTAGCGACTAAGTAATGCCATTGTAAACTGGTGGTAGAACTCCTGATGTAAGACATTGTACAATGCGTACGTGTTATGATACCTTCCACATAATGGGCATTGTCCATGGGACTATTCTCATGCTGACGCAAGAGCGGACAAGTTTATATTTTTATATCGCCCGAAAGTAATTCATAACACCCATTGAAGTTGAAGGGTTGCGTTTGCAATAGTTTTTGGTTGGCAGTCGCATAATAACATCAATGTTTGACGTTTTTAGTTAGTGTTGCTTGACTGTCGAAAGTTTATGTATCGATACAATTATCGATATAAAATGTAAAGAAGAAATTTGACATCAATATGAACGAGTAACGCCTCGGTGGCCGAGTGGCAGAGTGCTCGGTCCGATACCCGAAGGTCCCGGGTTCAATTCCTAGGTCGGGCAAAATGTATTTAGGATTTTTCGATGCATAGCCCGGGTTTGCGATCACCAACCCGCATTTGGCAAGCGTAGTAATGGCTTTATTACAATTATTGTAGCGATGACTTGATTTCAATGATGGAGGCCTTTGCCCAGCAGTGGGACAGTTATAGGCTGTTTACTTACTTACTTATGTACGAGTACAGATGCCTGTACATAATTAACCTATTGCACCTATCCAAAATAATTGTCAAACTTCAATACATTTTCAACCACATACCTTAGTAATAAAGTTCAAATTCTTTTGAGGAAATTTGACAGTTTGTGGTAGGTTGTTGTGCAAGCGTGTGTACCGATTTATTGATACCTAGTAGTCGATGTGTTTTATTCACCATTCGAACACACATTACACAAATATTTTATAGACGTAAAATTTGCTAGTCCGTATGTACCGAGTTATCTCAGTAACTACAGAATATACAGCGTGTAACAAAAAGGTGTGGTCAAAATGAAAAGATCCAAAGAGTATCCCACCTAGAACTTGTATGTGTTGTTATTAAGACATAAATATTAACTTTAATTTGTTATGCAATGGCTAATGAAATATTTATATCTGTGAAGTGATGGGCGTCAGGCGCGCATAAGCAAGCAGCACCACTAGGGCTGAGACTTGTTTATTTTGATGTGACGTCACAAAAGAAATATTAAATTAAAAATTGCATAACACATTATACACTGGACAGCAAAAATAACGGGTCATTTAGAAAAACCGCGATATCTCCCAAAGTTATTTACATAGATCCCTCGTATAAATAATATGTTATAGGCAGATTTGTGACGCTTATTATACATATCAAAGAGGTTGCATTTGAACAAGTTACAGCTTCAAAAAAAAGAAATTCCGATTTTTGAAAAATATTAAAATTCAAATTTTTGGAATAGAAATTTTTCTCGCTTTTGTTTCAAACCGAGCTGTCATCATAAACAGTTTTTTTGGCTACTCACGGTATTTTGTGCATCAACCATGCACCAACATGTCGTTATCTACTGAAGAATGTACACGAATTATCACCATGGTACAAGAAGGAAGGAGTCAGCGGAGTACTGCTAGAACAGTAGGTTTATCTTTATCCACGGTCCAAAGAGTACTCCAGCGATTTCAAGAGACCGGCATGAACATCAAGAGACCAGGGAATGGCAGGCCAAGGTGTACAACTACACAAGAAGACCGATTCATCGTGAGCACTATGTTAAGAAATCGACATCTCACGGCTGTTCAGGTCCGAAATAGCCTTCAAGAAATTCACCACAACAATGTAAGCTCTGACACGATCTGGCGGCGACTTCGGGAAGCTGATATAAAGCCTTATAGGCCAGCAAATGGCCCTAAATTGCTCAGAGACTATCGAGTTGCCAGGTTGTGGTTTTCTCGAGAACACGTCCGATGGACAGATGAAGATTGGTCCAGGGTTATGTTTTCCGATGAGTCAAGATTTTGTTTATTCGCACACGATGGGAGACGAAGAGTATATAGGCGACCAAATGAACGTTATTGTCAAGCGTGTTTTGAAGAAAAGGTGCCATTCGGTGGAGGATCAATAATGGTTTGGGCTGGGATATCTTCAGAGGATCGTACGGAGTTAGTAATTATAGAAAACGGTTCTCTGACAGCTCCCAGATATGTAAAGGAGATTTTAAATGAGCATGCTGGTCCTTTCTTGGTGGATATGGGCGCAAATTCCATTTTTATGGACGATAATGCGCGACCACATACAGCACATTTAGTCAACGCGTATATTCAAGACGTCGGTATCACCCGCATGGAGTGGCCAGCTCGCAGCCCAGACTTAAATCCCATAGAGCATTTATGGGACGAGCTCTGGAGATGCGTTAAACAACGCTCTCCAGCTGCAGCTAACTTACGTGAGTTAAGAAGTGCGCTAGTAGAAAAATGGTCAAACACTGACCAAAACCGTATTAGAAATTTGATTTACAGCATGCCACATCGTCTTAATGAAGCGATACGGGCACGTGGAGGAAATACAAGATATTAAATTTACAGAAAAGCTTTCATTTTGCAGATTAACTGTGTTGTATATTTTTGTTGTCAAAAGTTAGAAGTGTTTTTTTTTGTAATTTTTAGTACTTAAATAAAATTATACATTTTACAAACGTGTTATGTATTTTCTTTTATGTATAAGTCAGTCATCTATAACATACTACAGTTTCACTAGTTTGTGTTGTGTTAAGAAACTATCACACTTTTTATAAGCGACCCGGAATTTTTGCGGCACAGTGTAGTTAAGGCGACGCATCGCTAAACAATAAATCTCATACGTTTTGATACGAGCGTTTGCACCCCGTACCATAAGAAAAACAGTTTTTTTTCCTTCAAATTAAAACTACAAATTATTTAAAAAAAATGAACTACAATTTTGAAGTGTGTGTTAAGACTAATCTACTAAGAAAATTTAGATGCTTAAATCTGTCTGGTTAGCCTGTAAAATGTGAATCTATGTTTTAATAGAGGTTACTTTGATATTTTTTTCTCTGTTATAAAAGTTGAAAAATCGTGTTTCTGCAACTAACAAAATGAAGTCAATTTAATGAAAAATCATGTCCTCAAATATCACTTTCATATGTTTTGTAATTGTTGAGAAAAATCTAGATCCCTGTCACGTAAATTACCAATGCGTCGTCTTAATAATCATGACTATTGGTAACTCTGCATACAGGATCTAGATTGGATACACTTTGGATCTTTTCATTTTGACCACCCTTTATGTTACACGTTGTATAAAAAAAATACACTAACAAAATGCTACTACACTATCCTCGAGTAATATAAGCTATACTTTATTTGAATAACGATAATATTTCAATGAGATATCATAATATTTGTACAAAAGGGGCGAAAAAGAATCGCTATTTATGGCTGCTTTAACGGCGCGTTGAATCGTGCGTTGACAAAATTTACGTGAAAACTTACGTGAAAATAGTAAACAAATATCTAATAAAAATAGTACGCAATCAACTGGCGTATGTATTCATTCTTTACTATCCGTAGTTTTGTTTACTATCCGTATTCATTCGATTACGTTTACGAAAACGAAAATTAGTATGGGATTGAAGCAGCGCCTCCTGGCAATTCTCGTTTTCGTTAACGTGATCGAATGGCGAATGAAACCTGCACTTGGCGCTCTGGATGCCTAGTGCGAGTTTTGTTAACTATCCGTATTCATTCGATTACGTTTACAAAAACGAAAATTTGTATGGCATTGAAGCAGCGCCTCCTGGCAATTCTCGTTTTCGTTAACGTGATCGAATGGCGAATGAAACCTGCACTTGGCGCTCTGGATGCCTAGTGCGAGTTTTGTTAACTATCCGTATTCATTCGATTACGTTTACAAAAACGAAAATTTGTATGGCATTGAAGCAGCGCCTCCTGGCGGCATACGAGCAGAGTTAACATTTTGCCATACAAATTCTCGTTTTACAAAACTCACACTAGGCTCTCTGATGTTAAGTGAAAACGGAGTCCAGAGGCAAGGACAACTGGACAATTTAATCTTACTAGTGGTAGTAGTGCTCAGTGGTCGAAATACGACCGTCATTTTGTCTGACGCCCCGCAAGTTCACATGTGAACCTATAACAATTGGTTTTCTATTGTGTCTGGTTTTACGGTGCCTGACTGATTAAGGCTGCACAGATTGTATCATAAGCAATTAAAAATTAAAAATGATAGAATGTGAGTTTGGATTGGCATTGACAGATTTCCCCGCTCCTCTTGCTTTTTTGAAATTTTTGAAAAGAGTAATAATATGCGTGTTTGTCAAATAGGTAGGTACATGGCAGTGTGTGTACGTAATGTTTGTTTTATTGATTTAATGTATTTTTAAGCATTATTTAAAAAAAAATATTAACACTTGGATAACCTTCTCTATATTATCTACTAGTGGCCGTTCGCGGTCTCACCCGCGTGTTTCCCGTTCCCGTGGGAATATCTAGATAAAAGTATCCTATGTGTTATTCCAGGTTATGAACTATCTGTATGCCGAATTTCATCCAAATCCATCCATCCGTTGCAGCGTGAAGAAGTAACAAATATACAAACATACATACACACAACTTTCGCATTTATAATATTAGTAGGATAAGTGAGCGAAATTTCATAGGTACTCCGTCCGCGCAATTTTCGTGAAAAAGGAGTACAAAGTTTTTGCTTCACGTATCAATATATAGATTATAATTGGCAAATAACTCAAGGAAGACTAGTTAAATATTACCGAGTAACGATAATATTTATCCACATACATACATACATACATAGTATTAATATGTACTTTATCGATTTAATTATTACCGTATAATATTCAGTGGCGATAACACAATTATTATAAGGTTGACTGAAGGACAAGATGTGTTTTAGTGATAATACCGCGCGAGATAGCTTATGCGGTAAACTCGTTAACCCTATCAATGAATTAGACATCGGTTATTAATACTTTTATGTTGGCAATGGTAATGTCATCATATCTGCGAGCATTTATACTCTGTGCACCAACAAATGAATGCAAAGGAGAGAATGTACTCTTAATGCTAAAGATAGCATATTCAAATGTAACTTTTTTTTTAACTTTTTTTTTTTAATATCATCAACATCATCATCATCATTAATCTATACACGTCCACTGATAGACATAGGCCGCCTAACCAGTAATCGACAGCTTTTTCCTATAATAGTTAGAAATAGGGGTCAACTACTGATTTTTGACTTAGCAATTTAGCCGTACATCCAGTAAAATTTTAATAAAATTCTTGGTATGTTATTTTCTGGCGACGATAGCTAATGTCGGAGACTGGGTTACTGTATAGAACACAGGTGCCACCACACTACGATATACAGGGTCACTTTTTTATCACCGTCCAAACCTTTTGAGATGACTCAATAACATCAATATTCATTTGACCAAAATGTATGGAACAGCTGAATTTTATTTTCGAGTTAGGGAGTTGGTCCAATAGTAAGAGTTGTTCGTTTGTATCACGGGAGTCATCTCAGAAGGTTTGGACGGTGATAAAAAAGTCACCATGTATAGTAAAGTTACCTATAAGTATCATTGATATTAAACTATTAATTGTGAAAATAAAACCGTTATGTTTCTAATCGCGTTTATTTTACTCATTCATTTAATTAAATGTTTATCCTGATGTTTCGAACCCTTTGCAGGATCCGTGGTCACAGCAAGACTGAGGTGTTTATAATCTCATAAAATTAATTAGCAACTTGCATACCCTCATTTTATTTTAATTGAGTGCGTTCCGTTTTACGCAGAAGTGCTTATCGTATCTATTGATTGTTGATATTGGTAAATATTTATTTAGGAGGTCGGTGTAAAAGATTTTGAAGTTTCGTATATAGTTATTAATCCTAACTAACTGTCGCATACTCCAAATGTCTACCGAGACACTAATGAGACGTTACTAAAGTAGCAGACTCGTGATTTAGTAGCGCGCACTCAAACATTTTGCGGTTTCGCAACGTCCAACATGAATTTTGCATCGTCAATATTACCATGTTGACGTTCTACAATTCCGTTGTTCAGAGAACCAATAAACAATTTAGCATGAAACGGGATTCGCAACTCTATAACTAAAAAGGTAAGGTATGATTTTGTAAACGCGTTTGTTAGTTTACCGCCATAGCTAATTCGTAATTGGAGATAGAATGTCGTTGGGAGTCACTTTTCTACGATTTAAAAAGAAAACCTACCTACCTACCTCCTTGTTTGTATATTTATACAATAAAAAAATAACAAAAACTAAACGATACTTTTTAAATATTACGTCAGACTGGCTAATAAATAAGAAAGAAGGTTAACATCTTAGCGGAAAGTAAAGAGTCAAGTTTGTTTCAAGTCAATCAATTCAGTCAAGTCTTGGCGGGAAAGTGAAGAGTCATGATATCTGCGGTTTTGTTTTATTTTCAAAAATTTGTGATATGTCGAATATTAATGTGAAATAATGGTGGATTATTAACCGTTAAGTGTTCGTGAGTGTGCATGAGTGTTGGCAAATGAAACTAAACAGTGCAACGTCACTTTTCAAATTCTCTCAAGAAGTACGACACCCGAGGAGTTAGTAAAGCCCCACATCTTTACTGAGATACTCGAGGGGTTGGGGGGTATATCATTTCTCACTTCTCATTTCTATTATCATCATCATCATCATCATACAAGAAGGAAATATTGTTTATTTATGTTTTACTTGTAAGAAAAATTACTTTGACACTGGCTAAATGTGCTAATGCAAGAAGCCATCAACTAAAAAAAAAAAGTTCAGTCAAGTAAGTTTTTTTATTTTTAAGTGTGTTTCATTCGCCATTCGATCACGTTAACGAAAACGAGAATATTTGTATAGCTAAATTTTAACTCTTCTCGTATTTCGCTAGGAGGCTCAATCTCATACAAATTTTCTGCTTCAATGCCATACTAATTTTCGTTTTCATAAACGTAATCGAACGATAGATAGATAGATAGATAAATGCTTTATTGCTCACATACAAATGGAAACAAAAGAAAAACAACAGTTCAACAAAAACTTAAAGCTAGTATATGGGCAAAGGCGGTCTTATCGCTACAAGCGATCTCTTCCAGACAACCTTTGGTAAGAGAATCCAAGAAAGAGATAGAGGAAGTGCGCTAACATTAAATAAATAAGTACAAATAATACCTTTCATACACATACATACATACTTAAATAAAATATTTATACTTATTTATAATAGAAATTTAAAAAAAAACAAATAAAGTCTATAACAAGTTACTAGCTGATGACTCAAGTAGTAAATGCTTGTGCAGTTTGGATTTAAAGGTGGAAAGTGATTTAGAATGACGGATTTTAGGCGGTAGTCGGTTCCAAAGGAACTTTGACTTTAAAAGAGTCCTTAAAATATCCAGATCGTGTAAAAGGAGGCTTTAGGATATTATCTGTATTTGACCTGAGATCCCGGTTGTGATCCACCCCGAGAAATCGGAAACACTCCTTGAGGTAAGAAGGAGTACGAGGATCATACAGTACGTTAAACACAAGGGTAAGAATATGTTCTTCGCGACGCAACCTAATAGGAAGAAATTCAAGCTTTTGCCTGTATTCATACACATGGTCGAACTTACGCAAACCGTAGATGAACCTGATGCAGAGATTTTGGAGGCGTTGTAGTTTGTTGAGTAGGTCGTTTAAATCAAAAAGGCAGACATCAGCATAGTCTTAGATCGGTAAAAGGAGAGAGAAATGAATACGAATAGTAAACAAATTCACACTAGGCCCCAGATTAATTAATAGTTACTACGTTTATAAATAAAAGACGAACGTTCTATTGCGCGTTTGTGGACGAAGCGTTGACTTGACATTCTTTTTGCGATACATGCATTTTGTAAGCATTTTGCATATCGTTCTTATTACACGTCACACGCGATGTTTCATATAATTTAGTATGTGTTCGTGACATACTTACCAAAGTTGGAAAACAATACAACACAGCAGATCTGATTGCTTTTTTTTATTTGTCTTTCGATCACGGTAACGAAAACGAAAATTAGTATGATTTGATTATGGTTAATGTAGGTATATGATTTTACGCAAATTTTGATGCGAAAAAAAAGAAAGTGTGGAAAAAAACCCACGAGCGGGTCAGGTGACCGATCCGATCCGAACCCCTCGGAGAATCTAGTAGGGCACGGGGACACGCACTAGTGCGTGATGCCGTTCCCTCTAGAAAACCTCCGAAGGTGATTCGTTTCACACGGCTTGAGGAACCCTTTAAGTTACTCGCCGCCCCCAAAAAAGCCCGGTGAAGCTGAAATACCGTCCTAGGCAATCAGCAATCTCTCTCCAAAAAAAGGGTCAGATGCACTACCAAGTATGCTATCGTGGTAGTATCCTAGTTGGTAATGCACCTGATCCGGCATGTCATGGGGTGCGGGCTCGAATACCGTTCGTGGATTTTTTTAACACGTATCCTAGTTGGTAATGCACCTGACCCGGCATGTCATGGGGTGCGGGCTCGAATACCGTTCGAGGAATTTTTTAACACGTATCCTAGTTGGTAATGCACCTGACCCGGCATGTCATGGGGTGCGGGCTCGAATACCGTTCGAGGAATTTTTTAACACGTATCCTAGTTGGTAATGCACCTGACCCGGCATGTCATGGGGTGCGGGCTCGAATACCGTTCGTGGAATTTTTTAACACGTATCCTAGTAGGTAATGCACCTGACCCGGCATGTCATGGGGTGCGGGCTCGAATACCGTTCGTGGAACTTTTTAACACTGTCTTTTTTTTTAAATTGCTAAGTATAGCAAAATTTTAACGCTTCTCGCCAACACCTTTTCAGTGCCATACAAATTCATGTTTTCGTTAACATGAAAAAGTGTTTGGTGGTTGGTACAGTCAAAAGTAGATGATGTTTACTACATTTCAAAATTAAGTTTCGTATAAGTCGGTATTTTCTATATAACTACAGTCAAATTCTGCATGTACTAGTAGAAACTCGAAGGCTTTTCGATATGCGTTTAAAGAGTTTTGATTTTAATACTGATTTCATATTTTGAAACTTCACCAAACATCAGTTACCTTTGCTGCTGACTGTACTATGCGTTTAAAAGTTCGTAATGTTCAGCTAATCATACATTATCATCGTCACCAGCACATTTTATGTCCCCACTGCTGGGGCTTTCCGTGCTTCGGAAGGCACGTAAAGCAGTTGGTCCCGGCTGCATTAGCAGTCATTAACAACCACCGCACCGCACTGAGCCCGCGTGGTGGTTTATGGCCTGTTCTCGCTCTCCACCTATAGGGAAGGCTCCTTCCTCAGCAGTGGGGACATAAGAATGAACTGGTGATGGTGAGCCCCAGCGAGCTCGAGCCTTTTCTATGGATGGATGGAAGGATGGAATGATGACTATGGATGGAAACACCACATGGAGAACGGGCTTGCACTCGGTGCTTGCCATTCGTGATCCCGAGCCATCCCCGTGGCAGAGAAGGGATGGTACAAGGTTTTTAGAGGGTATACCTCCCCTGATGATGATGATGATATTTCCCCTCCCCTGGAAGAAAAAGGAGGAGAGGCTCACATAACCCGGGGTCACCCCTAGCCTCGGTGTATGTGCAAAGCATTTTACCTAGTTTAAAAAAAAAAGAACTTGAAACTACCACGCGGGCCCTGCTTATGTAGCCGGGACCAACACTGCCGCACAATTTATGAACGCAGTAAGTACAACTTACTGTGTTTGTGATTGTGATATTTGAGGTGCTGACATTACGATCTATTTTCTCGAAACTGTTCACATGTTCTTTACTGCGTTCATAAATTGCACGGCAGAACAACCTACTTCTATAAAACTGTGTGCAGTTTCTTGCGCCCGTTATTTGTACAGCTAAGAGACGTCCTGAATGGGTAGTAGGTAAAATCTGGTTGGGAGTAGGGCTTGTTTGTCCGCCTGGCTAGCTATCACCATTTTATCTGAATATGTCGCCACAACATCAATGTATGTAGCATTGTTGTGTTCCGGCAGCAAGAGATAAGATAGCCAGTGCCTCAGTAGTCGAGGTTCTGGGTGAAGTGCACTTCCACCTTCAGCCTTATCATCACTACACACTAGGTGAGATGAGGGCGAAGTGCTTACCAGTAAGATATAAAAAGAATTGAGCCAATCACAAGCGCTTATCTACTCGTATTTAGGTTACTTGATTATAGATTCATTTAATTTTAACGGGTTTACGTGCCTTCCGAATCACGGAAAAATTCGAAGGGTTAAATCGTAGTATCGTACACATAGCTTTTTATGTCAATCATCACTAGTTTCCGTTTTACATAAGTAGTCACTTACGATACGATCTCCTAAAACAGATATATCCATAATTAGTGCAAAGTAAGGCTAAAATTTGTTTTTTCTTATCGGTATTTCTTATTTTGGTTGTTATCTAGGTAAGTCTTTACATTTTTTTAATGTTTTTAGGCAGGACATGATAGGCCTGAATTACCTATAGATAGTTAATCAGCTGCGATCTCTCCTTGAGCATTGATTTAAAAATTGGGTCGCTAGGCCGTTCGTACCACGGTGTGTATGACACGGTACACATTCGCACACGGTATACCGTGACACTGGCACGACCCTAAAAATTATTTGTTTAAAAAACATTAACTCTTTATTTTTGAATCCCACCGATGATCTCGAAATTAAAAGTGACATGAAATACACTATTATTTTTCCATTATATACAATTTGATTATATATTTAGATATGATTGATGATTGATTTGACTGTTTGAGAATTTTCGGAGTCAAAAAAAAGTTACCAGTGACTTTGAATAAGAGGAAAAGATGAGCACTCTTATTGATATCATAGCTAGTCATTGGTTCAAAAACCACCCCCCAGATCACTTTGACAATGACTGTACTAAAGTGATCAGCGACTAACGCTGCTAACTGTACCTTTGTGTAGTCGTTACACAAACATAAACTGCGCTATCTAAACGGGGTTCAAAGACTGGGGGCTGTGTGCCTACTTACTGAGACAATAAGAACTCTCCGATTGAAAGAAAACGATACACAGATCATTAAACTGTGACTGCATGGTCTCAGACCTAGAGGTCCCGGGTTTGATACCTAACGGGGGTTCAAAAATTATAGTCGTTTGGTTTGACGTAGCCTTTTCAGACCCAAATCGCGACGTCCGTCGGACGAAATCTCGACTTAAAATCCGGGCTATAGTTTATAACGAGTCGTCGACTAATATTATGATCATCTATTTATTCTTTCAGCTTTTATTTCTATTTTTTCTTTTTATTTTCTTCCATTAAAAACATTTAACAACATCCGTTCTAACACGATCGCCTGAAACAGGCGCAACAATTGGCGTTAAGGGTCAAATTTGATCGTGGTTGAAGCGTACGATCGTATCAGCTCGTGTGGAAAGAAGTAGGGCTTGGCCCTTGATATTGGTATAAGTCCACGAGGTAAGCTGCCATCAATTAATGTGAGCCTAGGAACTTAAGTCCAGTAAAGTTATAGGGCATGGATACCTCAAAACAACTGAAGCTTAGGGGTTGAAAACTACTTATGTATTGTTTCCTTCTTTCAGCATCAGAATATTGACAAAATAAAGAAAGCTCTACGAAACAGCCAATCTTTTTTAAAGTTAGTTAGGTAGGCGTTTAATTTTTTCACTGTATTTTGTAAATATTTAGTTATTCTCTCTTGAAATTTCTCTTGCTTCGCATGAAAAGTGTAAAATATCTAAAAAATTTTGAAAACAAATTATATTTTACAAAATTTATAAGAAGGCGATTCTTGACATTTCTGTAAGTATATAAAAATCTGATTTCGTAATTTTTTATATATTGTACTTACACATGTATAGTATGTATAGATTTAATAGTACCTACTAATTTCATTTAAGATCTTAAATCCTTCAAATCAACGTGAAGGGCATCGTTACTTGCCCGATAAAAATGATAACTTGTGCATTTCTTTGTTGTAAGCATTATTTACTTATTATATTTATTTATTGCACATGTAGCTACAAACAATTGAAATTAGACTTAGGGCTTACATAGGGCGTACATGGACCCTGTTTAAAGGGTGTTTGTTGCAAGTCTGCTATTTTACATAGTAACACATTTAATATTAAAATAGCATAATTAGTTATATATATATACTAGAACAATGAACCTATAACTAAAAACCTTAAAAAAAATATAATATAATAATTAAAATATATTATTAAAAGGAGTCCCTTTAGGCAAGGTTCCGAAGATACTGGCAGCGTTCCCCCTTTGAATAGCTAGACTAATTCTTTGTCCGAGGTAGTATAGTATAGTTTAGATCCACTTTTTCTATTCTACCTTTTATTATACTGAAGTGCTTAATAATTTTAAAATAAAATGCCATGAACAGCTTAAAGAATATTTTGACAAAAGAAATTTGGTTCCTCGAATACCATGGTTTTATAATTTAACGATAAATAGAAAATATATTGTCATGCTACACAGATTGCGTTCCGGTTAATTCACCTAATTGTGATCTCTGTGATGCAGTTGAAGATGTTCAACACATTCTTACGGAATGTAAAAATATCGAAGGGGTCTCAATAATGAAAAGTTTAATATTAATAGATATGATATAGGGGCATTTAAAAGTATCCTAACAGAACCAACTTCGGAAGCCCAAAATGTTTGGTGGACTGTTTGTCACATCACTGAGCCAGTTTCCTGTCTTAATAAGTAAGTAAATTAAGTTATACATTAAGGTTAGGTTACGATGAGGCTGACATGTCTATGAATAGACAAAAGCCTCCAAAGCAATAAGATAATATAGTTTAAAAAAAACGCCGAGGTTTTAGTACCGATTTTGTGACCGACTTTTTCCATTATCGATTATTGTCGGTCCTACTAAAAGTCGGTTGTGGGCGGTGCCTGCAATAAATTATACGAGTAATTATTCTATTCCGTTCTATAGAAAAGCATCGGGTGTATTGTCGATGAAGTAGTTACTTATTGACCATGTTTAATTCTCACTTTGGCTTACGAATAGGCTTGCCAACCGTCCGTTTTCCGGGACGTCCCGCCAGTGTTGCAAAAGTCAAAAATTAAAAATCGGTAAATTTTCCAGGCAAAAATCGGGAGAAATCGGGAGATTAAAAAAAAATTATTTTACGCTAATTTTGAAACCAGAAGAAATATTAATATCCTTATTACAACTTTTGCAATTTGCGTAGTTTTTTCCTTTCAGACTTTTTTAAGCCACTTAGATCATTCTGGTCGTGATTCCCATTCCTCTTTATAATTTTGGGAGTATTTTTTTCGTTTAGCTCCAGTACTAGTACTTGGGGTGTTCTCATCCGAATCATCGGAATCGGACATTGTTAGTAAATATAAAGTACCTAGGTAAAGCACAACAATTCACAACAAAACTAGTGCACTTGCGAACGAACGAAACGATAATAAAGTATAAAACATCTCAGTACATTTGCCAAACAACTTGTACTTGAACATCTATTTCTTAGGGAATTTCCCCTATACACTCACCAAACAATAACGAACCTTATTTTAAAGTCATTTCGATATCCCATTGCATTGTTTTAGTGTTACCAGGTTAATTTTAGTGTTGTCTTAAGAATTGTTTGCCACCTTAGTAGTAAAAAAAAACAAAATAGAAATTCGGGAGATTAGGTCGTGAAATCGGGATATCGGGAAAGAAGAGCCGAAATCAGTAGATCTCCCGATAAATCGGGAACTTTTGCAACACTGCGTCCCGCTTCTGGGTCAATTTTAGGCCGTCCCGCCGTGACGCTCTGTGGGACGCTTTTTGTCCCGGAAATCAGTGATAATATGATACAAGTATCTATCTCGTACCAACTACCCTCGGGTTAGGCAGTTGGCCCGAGTAATTTGTAACGCATTATTAAAATTTCTTAATAGGTACCTATGCATTGCGTATTTCGCGTCGCATCGCGATTTTTTTATTAAATGATAAAAAAATATACCTATGCAGTTTTTTGCTAACCATTTTATACGTGGTGTGTTGTGTCCCGCGTAATATGCCCAAGTCCCGGATGTCGAGCTGGGTAATCCCGGGAATGCCTTTTTTGGAGTTGGCAAGCCTACTTACGAAGTGGATAACGTTTATAAGTTTCGTATACGTTTCAAACGCAAGCACGATAGGGTAATTATATAATTACTAATACAATGAGGGACTCGATGGTGCAGTGTTCAACCCTATACTTGGCAGAGTTTTTTTTTGTGGAATTCTAAATTATTGTTTGTATAAAATGTGTTCTTTTTTCAGTAGCCAAATTTTTTGTAAGTTAACAGCTGTCTCAAATAATCCACTATGCCAAAATAGGGTTAACGCGCCCGGTCTGCGATTGCAAAGGCAAGTCGGATGGATAACCTAAAATGACATTTTTCACAATGAAATGATTATTATTTCGAGCTCGGCTTTACGTGCCTCCGTGCTTCAAGACACGTAAAGCCGTTGGTCCCGGCTGCATTATCAGTCGCTTACAACCACCGCACCGTACTGGGCCCGCGTGGTGGTTTATGGCCCGTTCTTCTTATCCAACTATAGGGAAGGCTCGTGCCCCAGCAGTGGGGACATAAAATGAGCTTGTGTGTGGATACTAATGCATGGAATGGAAATCCGAAACAACGACGATAGGTACCACAACCACCCAGACCCGAGAGAATATCGAAAAGTTCATTTTTCGACATTGACCCGACCGGGAATCGAACCCGGGACCTCAGAGTTAGCGCCGCTCAAAGTACGGCGTGCAAGCCACTCGGCTACGGAGGTCGTCCAAGGCCAAGAAATAACATAGATTTTTATTTCAATTTTACGGGATGAAAACAAACTCAAACTCAAACTCAAACTCAAATCAGTTGCTGTTGTTGACCCCTATATTTAATGATTACAGGGGAAAAATGACGATCAATGGTTCGTGTCGAACACTGGAGCCACTACTTTGTTACAACTACATTGAAAATCTATACCTAGAAGGCTCTGTCTGTACATGCAATTTTTCTGCCAAATTTTGGGATAAATATTCGTTTTATGACTCACTGACACCAATTCTACGATTATTGAAATTTTTGTCTGTCTGTCTGTTTGTCTGTATGCCCTCTTTATAACTCAACGGCTTGACCGATCTTGATGAAAATGTATATGGTAAGAACATGAGATATTGCAAATGACAGGCTATATTTATGATGTTGGTAAATCCAATAATTATTTTGATTAGTATTCATTGATCCATTATTTTCGCACAGCGAAGCGGGTGGGTGACGGCTAGTAAACTTATAAAAATAATGAGTTTTGGTCTAGTTTGCTTTGAGGCGTAGTGCTAAATGTTCAACTACTTCTGCTACTGACTGTACTTTGGAAACAGGCTCACCTGATTTTAGGAACGCCGCCATTATGGATTTGAGTCCAATTTTTGTACAGCTTTCTTAATGTGTAACAAAATGTTATGTTATGTTTCATTACTGTGTATTAATACTGTGTAATAAATGAATAACTAAAGATTACAATATAAGATCACAAAAAACCTTCCCAGAAGAAATCCATTCAAAAGGATTTATGCAAGACAGATGTTGCGCTATACAAATGAGGGTCTAGTTCAAAAAGGTTCGCCTTCCAAAGACAATAGGTGGTCGTAAACTTATTAATTTATCACCTAGTTCCACAAAAAAGTTTTAATGTGCTAGGTAGGTATTTAACGTCACCGTTAGACCTTCGCAAGTCTTAGGACATATAGGTCATTCAGTTGGTAACTTAGCGCGATCAATAGATTCTCCATCGCAGCAAACGATGTAATTATCAACCAAAAGCTATCAGGCACACTCACCTTCTTATCTTAAGTCGCTGCCGAAGACCGATAAAGTCCAAAAGCGACGCACAAAACAAGCACAGCTCCTAGCAAGTCACGGTATCAACACGATTTTGGTAACACCACGAGTAGGTAAATTGATGTTGCAGTACTGTATAGAGAGATAAGCAGGCTTTTTATTTGATTGCTTTAACTTTATTTCTTTTGTTTTAACGCTCCCGCACACGTCTGTACTCCGCGACTGTTGTACAAGGAATGTGTTTCGTCGGTCGGATACGGTGCAAGAGTGTGTTGCTTGCGCGTGCGTCGATATGGCCGCTACTATGAGACTGTTGTGCGATTTGGTGGTTTAAGGTGTTGGTTGGAGAGTACGGTTGAAGGTAGTTTTACTTTGAGTTAGAAGAAAAGGTCTTTGGTATAGCATGTTGTTGTTTTTGCAAGTTTTATAGGAACATATTGTTTTAATGAATCTGTTTTAAAATATTATTTGTAAGAATAAAAAGCATCACACACTAGCACGTGTCCCCGCGCCCTAGGTACTAGATTCTCCGAGGGGTTCGGATGGGGTCGGTCACGGGTTCCTGTCGAATACTAGTGCCATCATCATCATCATCATCATCAGCCTACACACGTCCACTGCTGGACATAGGCCTCTCCAAGTGCACGCCACAGAGCACGATCCGCTAGTGCCACTGCTACCCTATTTAGTAAATAGTAAGTAAATAGTATTTACTTACTTATTATGATAGATATATACCGACGTAAATTAGCTTCGAAAACAGATGACCTTAATCGATTTTTTTAATAAGAAACTAATCACGCGAAAACCATCACGTTGACAGATAACAAAAAAAAATGTGTTTCGCTACTGACTGTAGATAAAATCTGGTGTAGTAGGTTAATGAAGAAATAATATACAAAACGACTTTTTGGCAAATAAATAAAACCTGTTTAGATAGGTACTTAGAAAAGAAAGGATTAACCAATTTTAATGTAAAATAATGATGGTTAATTAAGAATTTACAAAAAGTACCTAAGTATGGCAAAATTTTAACTTTCCTAGTAGTCATTAGGAGCTGCTTCAATGCCCTACGATCTCTCCGTTATGGTTAACGGTCGAATGGCATACCTATAAAACAATCCCTTAACAACGACGGTAAAGCGACAGCTTCCGCTAAGCATATCGCAGTACCGGCCATGTTATGTTACTCAGCACCGCGTCACAGCGCTAGGACACGGTAGAGAGTAGGGTTGTCAATCGTGCTATTATTTATTGATTATATTATTATTTATTTACTTTTGCTTTTGGAGAGAGTGCTGATTGCCTCAGACAGCATTTTCAGCTTCACCGGGCTTTTTTGGGGGCGGCGAGAAACTTAAAGGGTTCGTCAAGCCGTGTGAAATGAAGCACCTTCGGAGGTTTTCTAGAGGGAACGGCATCACGTACTAGTACGTGTCCCCGTGCCCTACTAGATTCTCCGAGGGGTTCGGATCGGGTCGTCTGTACCGAATGGGAAGTCGTGGTGGTGGTACACTACGTGTACGCGCCTACTGACGTGAACCTAATTCTAATTAGTTATTTAGTAAGTAAATTACAACTCGAAAAACTGTTGATAAAATATCCACTAGCGGGATTTGAACCCGCACCCCATTACATACCGGGTCAGGTGGTACCAACTATACCTCCGCGGACCTGTCCATCCCGCTGACATTCGCCGAAGTCATGAAGTGCGGGTTCGAATCCCGAACGTAGAATATTTTTATCAGTTTTTTTATTGTGCAAGCGTATTCTTTCTTTGAGTATTATAGCTTAGCTTTTTGTATGGGTAAACAGTAGGCTTAGCCAAAGTAACATTAAGAAAACGATAGCGAAGTTCGAAAAGAATAAAATGCATGGTATTGACATAAATCCGCGCTAAATCACGTGGTCAATCTTATGTCAATCCCATACATTTTATTCTTTTCGAACTTCGCTATCGTTTTCTTAATGTTACTTGGGCTACCTCCACAGGACTGTTATTAATATATGTTAGTAGCACATATTAATGCGATGATGCGTTTATTATTTGTAATAATTATATGCGTTTTATTATTTTCCACTTGAGTAGGTACATACTGTACTCAACATTCATCGTTATTGTAAGTAAGTATGTTTAATTTGTGTCGTAACTATTTAACTGTATGCCTTAAATACTTGTTTTGTTTGTTTTGTGCACACTTTTTCTACTTTTCATTGTATCTTCTCCGTCTACGAGCCTGCTGGAAGAAAATTCAATGTAAAATAAGCAGCGCCCTTGTACTTCTTACTATGTTCTCCCTTCTATCAGTTTGTGTGTACATAAATTATAAATAAATAAATGAATAAATTATTATTAGTAAACAATTATTTAAAACATAAAAATACAGTCTATAACTCAGCTGTTTGCGGCAACATTCTTCCATGGAAGGCACGTAAAGCCGTTGGTCCCGGCTGCGTTAGCAGTCAATATCAACCACCGCACCGCACTGGGACCGCGTGGTAAGTAGTTTATGGCCCTCTCTCCCATTGGAAAGGCTCGTGCCCCAGCAGTGGGGATAAAATCAGCTGGTGACGATGATTGCTGTTTACTGGCAAAATTGGGTATGGGAGTGGTAGTGAATTTATAGCACTGGTATTGCAATGGGAGATGCCACATGAAGAAAAAAAAGATTGCATAAACACTGTACAGAGCCAAATAATTTTTAAGGTGTCAACCCTACGCCCGAGTTTCCGATTTCTTCGCAGCGTTCACAGAAAGGCGAACTGCTAACTGCGCGGTTTTTTGCGTTCGTTCCGTGTGCGACGAGTCGACGACACTCAACTCAAACCTTTTTATTACGTCTAATGCCGCGCCCGGCGCGGCGGCCGTGGCGTTCGAAATAACAGAACAGATTTATATCTACTCTACGCCTTTAAAAGTGTTGCCATATAAACCTCATACCCTAAGGACCTGGCTATTTTATCTTTAACTGCCGGTACAAACTATGCTCAAGTATACTTTAGTGATGGCGACAGCCTTTAATAATTAGATAACCAGGCGGACTTAAAGAAAGTACTTACTACCAACCAAATTGAGTACCTGGGTGGGACCACAAAGGCGGTTCCTCATTTTACCTTGAGTGGTAATGCCTTTCAAAATTGACATAGCAAAGTTGCAAAGAACATAATTTTTTATACAATTGTAGGCGTTAAGTAAATTACAGTGGTATGTTATGTACTTACATACGATATTTGTTTAAAAGATAAATGCTTTTATACCTTTTCATGTTCCTTATTTACTTTACTCAGCCTCTTTCCATCCTATATGATAGGTTATGCTAAACACAAATTCTAATAATATGCGCATTTTTAAAACGTTGGAATGCATAAAATGCCACTCACCAAATTCCAGTTTCTAAAACTAAGTCGATGGTCTCTGGCAGCTCTAACCGGTAACCTGCAATGAGAAGAATAAAGAATATGTTATTTACTTCTTTTACCATTTACTTATTAGACTCACACAATATTGGAATGAGTAAACAATATAATCTAATACTGTATTCCACAACAGGATGTTTTTATTAATTTTTGTTATATCATCATCGGCCTATCTTAGTCCACTGCTGGACATAGGCCTCCCATTATAAAATGACATTTATAAAATGTAAAGAACAAAAATTAAACTAAATACCTAATCCAGGATGTTTTTTTGTTGTTGTTTTTTTAACTTAAAAACCACAGACTAGGTAGATATTTTTTTCGTAAATATAAGGTCTATTAAAGATAAGATACTTGATTATAAAAGAAAAGATAATTAGGCCGCCCCCCGGTAGAGAGTCGAGGTGCGTTTTCAACTATTGAGGAACTGGCTATCTTATCTTTAACTGTCGCAACACAACAATTATGCTACAAACATTGATGTTATGGCGACATTTCGATAAGATGGTGGTAACTAGCCAAGCAGACTTAAATAACCTCTACCACCAACCAAACTGAGTACAAATATTTACCCCTCCCCCGAACCCCGAACGGGATTTGAACCCGGGACCGTAAGCATTAGACCGTGACAAGACATTAAAATTACATCCATCATGCCTTGGGTATACCTGAAGATCGTCAGAGGCGGTTAAATGCATACAAGTAACAGTGAAATTCTTACCATCAGTAATTATCCTCTGTATTATGCTGGCCATGTCTTTTGCTTCTGCGATGTAGAAATTCTCCCCTGAATATGAGGGTATACCTAAATCTGAAGGGGATGTTGTTAAGAAAACTCAAAAAAATTACATAAATTATATAATCCGACATGAGAAGTGAAAGTCACTTTTTATGTAGGTACACCACTTATAACAAGAACTAGAAGAAAAAACGATATCAAACGTATATAACTTAACTTTTCAAAGTTAATTTTCACTGCAGTTTTTCTTATACCAAACTTTTCTTTAGTTACATTAATTGTAATTATAAAAATATTAAAATTGTTACAGGCTATGATATGAGTTAGGCCAGAAATACTCGCAGGCGCAGTGGTTAACGCGCTCGGTCTGCGATTTTCGCAAAGGCCTGTCATCGGATGGGTGACCAAAAATGTACCATCTCGAGCTCCTCCGTGCTTAAGAAGGCACGTAAAGCTATTGGTCCCGGCTCCATCATCATCATCATCATCATCAGCCTATACTAGTTCACTGCTGGACAAAGGCCTCTCCAAGTGCACGCCACTGAGCACGATTCGCGGCCACTCTCATCCAGCTCTTGCCAGCCACCTTGCGAAGATCGTCGCTCCACCTAGTCTGAGGGCGTCCTACACTACGTTTGCGGACACGCGGTCTCCACTCGAGAACTCGTTTACTCCAACGGTTGTCGGTTCTACGGCTAATATGACCGGCCCACTGCCACTTCAGCTTGTTGATCCGATGGGCTATTTCGATTACTTTCGTTCTCTGTCGGATCACCTCATTTCGAAGTCGATCCTTCAGAGAAACTCCGAGCATAGCCCTTTCCATATCTCGCTGAGCGACTTTAAATTTGTGAACCAGCCCTACCGTGAGTGTCCACGTTTCGGCTCAGTATGTCATGACAGGTAGGACGCACTGATTAAAGACTTTCGTCTTTAGACTTTGTGGAATAGGCGACGTAAAAACCCGACGTAATTTCCCATATGATGCCTAGCCTAGCTGTATCTTTCTGTTAGCCTCTTTCTCGAAGTTGTTTCTACCCAATTGCAAAATCTGCCCGAGGTAGACATATTCCTTAACAACTTCGAGAGCACCGCCTTGTACTGCAATCGGTCCCGGAATGGCATGTTCGTTGAACATAACCTTGGTTTTGTCGTGTTCGTTGAACATGCGTTGAGAAGAATCAGCTAGGCTGTTGAGCATATACCGTAAATCCTTCAACGTTTCAGCCACGATGACGACGTCGTCCGCAAATCGCAAGTGTGAGATGTGTTCGCCGTTGATGTTAATGTCACGTCCTTTCCAGTCTAGCGTTTTAAACACATCCTCCAATGCATTTGTGAACAATTTAGGGGATATCACATCTCCTTGTCTCACACCTCGGTGCAAGGGGATATACTTAGTCTGCTGGTTCTGTACTTGGACGGTCATGGTGGCAGCATTGTACAGACACCTCAACACTTGTATATATCGCCAATCGACTTGGCATCGTTGCAAGGATTCTAGAACAGCCCAGGTTTCGATAGAGTCAAAGGCCTTCTCATAGTCCACAAATGCTAAGCACAGGGGCCGATTATACTCTTCGGTCTTCTGTATAATCTGCCGCACTGTGAAGATGTGGTCTATGGTTACGTATCCTCCTCGAAACCCAGCCTGCTCTCGCGGTTAAAATTCATCGAGTCGGCGCGCAAGGCGGTTTGTGATGACTCTTGAAAACAGCTTATATAGACGTGGCTTAGGAGCGAAATGGGTCGGTAGTTCTTCAGTAGGGTATTGTCTCCTTTTTTGAAGAACAGCACGACGACACTCCTACTCTACGCCTCCGGAGTTCTCCCATCGAAAAGAACGCCGTTAATGATGTTTTGGAGCTCCTTTAATACAGGTTTACCGCCTGCTTTGAGGAGCTCAGATGTAACACCGTCTTCGCCAAGGGCTTTTCCGTTTTTAAGCTGCCTGAGAGCCATCTCAATTTCACCTAGGCTGATTTCTGGCAAGTTTTCGGTAAAGTGGCGGGTTATTGTGGCTCTGGTATCCTCATTTTCTGGATCAAATTGAGATGCATGAAATGCGTATAACTGGCTGTAGAAGTTTTCGATTTCCGAAAGAACCTCTAGCCTTGAGGCAACGACTACTCCACTGGCCGTAGTCAACTTCGTCAGTGGCTTCTCCCAAGAGACTAGACAAACACTTTCGACCCCCGGTTTTGCTCAATGGCTCGTTCAATCGAGCGTGTATTGGAGCATCGGAGGTCGTAGCGCACCATTTTACCAATCTTCTTGTTAAAAGCCTGTTGTTCGGACGAAGTGACAGGTGGGTCCTCATATCGTTTCCTCATGAGCATAAGGGTTTCTTCGGAAAACTTCGACAGCGACTTTTTTTAAGGTATTTATCTATGGGCCTGTTATTTTGTAACTTTAAATTGTTGCCTAAAAATAAAATAATTTATTATTATGATTATTATTAACCAAAGGATACAGTTGAGCATGTCCTGCAGCGAGCCGGGGTGGTCGGGCGGCGGCGGCGGAGGCGCGGCCGGCTGCGTGCGCGCCGGCGCCACCGCGCGCAGCGTGTACGCGCGCACGTACTCCTTGCGCAGGTCGTGGAAGCGCGCGTAGTATGGGGGCAGGGTTAGCTCCTTGCTGCACGCTTCGGGGTGCATGCATTGTCTGGAAAAGGGAGTGGTGTTCAGATGTTTGTTTTTTACAAGTATTGCGATACAGAACAGGATACAGACAACATTGTACAAGAAAAATAAGGAATTTGCTGTGGTCCTGTTACCTTGGCTTAATTTAGGCTTCGTCTCCATTTAGGTACAACCCTCGATTCGGGCTAAATATTCATGGCATGTTTGTGGACATTATAAAATAGCGAGATCAATGCCTTTGGCGAGTTAAAACAATGTCTTTGTTAAAAACTAGTTTGTTAGATACTTCAAATTTCAAACTCTCTTCATGAGCTCTTTGATTCGAGCATAGCAGTGTAGGTATATGGAAGGTATATTGAAAAAACCCGCTTGAAACGCAAAGTGATAATAATCAGCTTATAGGTACTGACCCACAGCTGGGCGAAGGCCTCGAAGGCGGAAAATTTAGGAAGGAGCTATAGCTAGCTATACAGGGATACGTTTTAATGATTGCGCGACCCTAGAAAACCTAACGATGATACTAAGGTCGCTAATACAGCTTGAAGAAAATAACCATTATGTTTCTCGAAGCTCATAAATCCGGTTAGGTACTCTGTAAACAAGGCTATAGGGCCTACACCCTCTTTGGTCTAGTACAGAGATGAGCAAACTACGGCCCACGGGCCATCTCCGGCCCGTGAATGATGGAAGTCCGGCCCGCGACCCTCAAACAAAAATTCAAGTGCATGTGTGTTTCAGAAAATGCATACCTATCAATATTATAATAAGCAGTGATCGGAGTAGGTAGAGCTATTTAGGTTCATTGACCGCAAACATTGATGTTAATATGGATATTCCACGAGATTCCGACTAATACTCCGGGATTCGATTATTTGATTCTTGTATAAATATAAGAAATTGTTACATAAAAAAATATATGTGGTTTAATTAATCAAGTTTCTATCTTTTTATTCAACTATCCTTAGACCCGTCTTTTTTATAGGAAGTGTATGCTTTCACATTCATTCGGGGAATATCCATATTATTCTATCATATGGCAAGTACATAAAATAACTCTACCTACTCCGATCTATGATAATGAGGCATAGAAATAGACTGGCTCAACCTTTCACTAAATTACGTATGATAAGCTCAGGAACTTATCACATGTCAATAAAGATATATAATAGGATACCAAAATCATGATGATGAAAAACATTCATCATCATGATGATGATGATGAATGTTTTTACTCGTTAAAGGAATTTTTTGGTTAAGTAATTATTATTTATTTATATCTATTGTTGTATATTTGGCTTTTTATTGTTTTTGTTACTTTTGCATTTGTTAACTTAAAATTGTTGCAATACCCTTACAGGGTCATGTTAAGGGACTATTTATAATATTGTAAGACCTGTACCATACCAACATGATGCAATAAATAATTATGACTATGACTATTTTTTTACAAAAAAAATATTTACTTATTGAAAAATACAGCAAAAAATTCAATAGCCTGGCCCGCCATAGATTTTGTTAGTAAATATTGTCACGCGAATGAAAAAGTTTGCCCATCCCCGGTCTAGTACTTAAGACCGTCCCCGCCCTCAGACTTAGCGCTCCCTGACTCTTTTGTACATACATACAGCAGCCGAATCGAATAAGAGGGGTGAGATTAAGGTCACTAAACAAAAACATATGCATACGATCGCTATCAAACCAACAATTTTACAGATAAAAACGAATTTCCTATCCGTAATTGCTGTTCAAAACGCGACGACCTCCATCAGATAAGATAGCCAGATAATGACGGAGTGATGTAAACACTCATTATAACAAAAAATGATTGTTTAATGACGCCGGAATTATTCATTGATCGGGTATGACCCTTGATCCGGACAGGAAACGCCATTGTGGCGGCTTCGAAGAATACAAAACAATTTATTTACTTAAATAATGTTTCCGAAGCTTATATTCTTAATTTTTGAATATTAATCAAACGATCAGGGTGTCTAGTGCTATCGATCACGTTATCGAAAACGATACTTTTTCAATGCCGTACAATTCTCGTTTCAAATGGCAAATTAATACTTATTATGGCATAATTTAATGGCAAATAGCACGGCAGCACCCAGTAAGCAGTGCCTATAATTGGTATTTTTGTGGTATTCTCGAGAGAGTGCATATTCTCCCTATGGGTGTGGGCATTTTTACAGGGTCTGCAAATAAGCGATACCTCTTCCAAAATCAGCGCTACGTGTAATCCGTAGCTCATGCTGAGTACAGGGTGCCTAGGTGCGAGTTTCATTCGCCATTCGTTCACGTTAACGAAAACGAAAATTTGTATAGCCAAATCTTCTTGCAAGTCGCCAGGAAGCGCTGCTTCAATACCGTACTAATTTTCGTTTTCGTAAACGAATATATAGTATAACTTCGTTTGTTTCGTTGTGCTGCATGCGCTTTAACAAAATACTTGATTTATTTCTAATGTGCAATCCTAACTTCTTTCTACAACTACGTAGTGAATAGATATCTACTACTACAATTAGTTGATTAATTGTTCTGCAAGTTCACGATTCTTAACAGTAAAATTATTTAGAGATTGTAGTAGGTACTTTATTTATTTTAGCTAGACATGACATGACCTATGTAGGTAATTTTAGTGCGATGCTTTGGTGCTCAGAGCGCCAGAACCCCGCTATCTAGAGCCAAAAATACTATCCACTATTATTCTACGATGGAAAACCAACCCAAAGATAAAAGTTTGATCGTGACACATGGATTTTTTTTGTGGGGCACACAACGTATGGCGCCTGCGCCATCTCCTTTCGTTTTCATTAACGTGATCGAATGTCAAATGAAACTCACACTAGGCACCCTGACCCTGTACCATAACTTTAATTTTAATTTTGTCTTTGAATATGTTAGTCAAATAAATACGTATTCTACTCAATCTCTGTCATTGTCATTTTGACGACATTCATGGTCGAGTGGTTTGTACACCGGTTTTCATGATGTCGCCATCTCTGAGGTCCCGGGTTCGATCCCCGGTCGGGTCAATTTAGAAATTATTGTTTTTCTAAATTGTCTCGGGTCTGGGTGTTTTTTATGTATAATAAGTATGTATTTAAGTATTTTTAGTGTGTTTATCCGTTGTCTAGTAACCATATAACGAGTTTCATAACGAAGCTTCTCTTGGGCTAGATAATTGGTGTGAGTGTAGGAAAATTTATTTATTTATTGCAGTCGTCTCTTTTATTTTTGTAAGAGTTTTCTGATTGCCTCAGACGTCATTTTCAGCTTCACCGGGCTTTTTTATGGGCAGCGAAAAACTTATAAGGTTCCTCAAGCCGTAAGAAACGAATCACCTCCGGAGGTTTTCTAGAGGGAACGGCGTCACGCACTAGTGCGTGTCCTACCCTACTAGATTCTCCTAGGGGTCGGATCGGATCGGAGCAGTCGTCTAGTTCCGTTAGGTAATCTCCATCAGGTCGGCAGTTCCGATTATCACTTTGGTGTTTTAAAATTAAGTCTTTTAAGCTCATGTGCACTTAATTATAATAAAAACTCCTCCTCAAAAGACTCGGGTCACCTTTGTGATGACTTTCAAGCGTTGTTAATGTTATTATCGAGGTTATTATCTCAACTTGCATTACCCTTATTTAATACCTTAATTAGAAACTAATGCTAAATATAAAAATAAAATATAAAATTAAAAAAGTTACCAGAGAGTGCTTTCCGTGGATATGTTTAAGAACTTATTTATTGTCTTTGTCTGACATAAACTCCAGTATTAAGTAAAAATTAAAAAAAAAAAATCAAAATACAAAATAATTACAATTGCTACAAGTAGCTCTTGTGAATGTCACTATGCCATCGGTTCGTAAGTCTACTCTGGGCGGGAGATCTTGTACTGAGAAGAACCGGCAAGAAACTCAGCAAGTGTCCAGCAGCAAGTAGAGTAGTAGATAGCATTTTTGCTTAGAGCATTAAACCAATTTTTGTGCTAAATACTGCTTTATAATTATACGTGTACTGGGAGACCATTCCATTTTCAGGCGGTTCGACAAACATATGATAAAATCTTGAATCTTCCTAGGTACCAACTACCTCTGGTGTAACAAATCCCGTCGATCAGGGCTGGAACCGTTACCGAATTCCCACTATAAGTACCGGTAATTAAAGTTATTTCCATATAGGTAATTTGTTGACGGTAATGCAAGTAACGTTATCTAGAAAAGTATCGATACTTTTTTCGTTAAGTATTGCGCTTTACGTGTTACGCGTTAGTAGGTAAGTTTACCGGTAAAAATGCCACCTAGCCCAGGTAACAATACCAAACTTACCGGTACTGTTTGACAGAAGTATCGATACCAGTAGTTTTTAACGGTACCTATTCAAAGCCGATCCGTTGTACCGATTTGATGTAAAGAAGAAACAGACATACAAACACATTTTCGCATTAACTATATTCGCTAACATATTCAATGTGTAACAAGTTAACCACCACAGGTTCAATGTCCACATTACGGAGCAAAAAAATTATGTTAACAAAAAATCTGTAAGAATCCAATCATTAGCAGCTTCATTGTAAGCTAAAGTGTTTTGCCCATCATGTGTTTACGCGTGGTAAAACAGATAATGCTATTTTAAAACAGTTTCAGTGGTGGCCTGATTCTACATCCCATTGTTCAAATGTCAAAAAAAACTCGACTGCTAAAACAACTATATAAAAACAATTATATACTCGTAAAAACCGGACTAACATAAAAAATAAGTGTAAAAAAAAATAACTGAAAAGAAAAAAATCAAGCTCTACGATCCCAGAATTCAATTTGAGCAATGTTGAATGCAACGTGAAATATTTCCTTGTCCAATACCTATACTTAAATAATAAAATCAATAAATGAGTATTTATAAATACATTGAATATTGATAGTTGTCGCAGGCGGGGTCAATCACCAACCAAAGAGAGCGCTGATTAAATTGAGCTAGCCACGGCCGCTTTCACGTTGCATTCAACATTGCTCAAATTTAATTCTGGGATCGTAGAGCTTGTTTTTTTTTTCTTTTCAGTTATTTCTCTTTACAGTTATTTTTTATGTTAGTCCGGTTTTTACGAGTATATAATTGTTTTTATATAGTTGTTTTAACTGTCGGGTGTTTTGATTTATTTTAATAATTTGTTTTTTTTCAAACTTTTTAATTGTGTAAAGTAAATAACCAAGCATTTGAAAACCTACATAAAAAACCATATTATTTATCAGAACATTTAATTACAAATAGCTAACCCGATCATTCATAAACTATGTATAATATTGGGTATAGATATGTGCCTCTGATAAAAAAAAATATGTACAATAGATGGCGGTAGTAGACGTTTGCGCCATCTATCGGGAAGAAGTGTAAACGCGCATCGTTTACACTCCTTCCCGACTCGATAGATGGCGCTACTTTTACGTGTCATATTTTGTCACTTATCTTATTCCCGTTTCCATATTCCGGATTTTTTTCTGTCATCCAGTTAAATTTCAATGAAATTCTATCATATTTTTTGGTCACGAAAACGGGTGTCGAACATTGATTATTGTGTGGAATACTGGTACTACTATGGTACAGTCAACAGCAAAAGCAGATGATGTTTACTAGATTTCAAAATTAAGTTTTGATAGTGTAAGTCGATATTTTCCTGCAAGTACTAGGTGGTAGACACTCGAAGGTTTTTCGATATGCGTTTAAAAAGTTTCGATTTTCATACTGATTTCATATTTTGAAACTAGACCAATCATCAGTTACCTTTGCTGACTGTACCTGAGTGGCTTTATAAACACGGGAAGCTCGAGCTATTAATATGCTTATTGCCCACTCCTCCGGAAACTCGGCATGTCGAAAGTTATCTACCTACAATTCAAAATTATTTATTCAGATTAGGCTACAAATAACTCTTGTGAATGTCACTATGCCATCGGTTCGTAAGGCCTCTTCCTCACCGGATCGGTACGTTTTTGTTTCGGTACCGCGTCTGCACCGAATCCCGAGCGCAATGTAATCAAAAGGCCTCAATAAACAATCTTTACAGTAGGCTTAGCCAAAGTAACATTAAGAAAACGATAGCGAAGTTCGAAAAGAATAAAATGTATGGGATTGACATAAGCCGCGCTAAATCACGTGGTCAATCTTATGTCAATCCCATACATTTTATTCTTTTCGAACTTCGCTATCGTTTTCTTAATGTTACTTTGGCTACCGCCACAGATTCGGTGCAGAGGCGGTACCGAAAAGAAAGCGCACCGATCCGGTGTGGAAGACGCCTAAGGCGCAGGCCACATATAAATGGCGCCGGGCGCGGACATGGCAGGGCGGCTTCCTCTTCCATTCAAATTTCATACTAAGTGCATGGAAATAAAGCGAGTCGCGGGCGTCGAAATGGCGCGTCATACCACGTCAGAGCTACGACATACCGTGTGTCCTAAATTGCGCTTTATTTCCATGCACTTAGTATGACATTTTAATGGAAGGGGAAGCCGCCCGTGCCATGTCCGCGCCCGACGTCATTTATGTGTGGCTTGCGCCTAAGTGGCCTAAGTCTAAACAGGGCAGGACACCTTGTAGGGGTTACTCAGCAAGGGCTTTATTGTTCTCACTTTCTTAACTTGCATTATGCTCGGACCAAGAGCGGATTTAAGGTATTTTAGTGTACTGTGGAGATTCCATTACAGTTCATACTTAGAAGCAATTCGAGAACTCTATTGTTTTGACACTTTCATAAACCTTCCATACATACATACTTGAACTTGTAGAAATAAACTTGAAGTATGATACCTACTTTGTTGATTTTTTTGTCCCTCCCCCCCCCCTTGTGCCCCTCCCAGAAAAAAATCCTGGATCCACCCTTGGCTCGGACCCCTAAAGACTCATATGACAGACACGTGAGGAGTGATCTTGTTAAGCGTGACTCTTTGTTCATCAGATGTAAAGAACAGACATATCACTTAGATTTTAATCAAAACACTATTGACGTTATGTTAATCATTCATAGTTCAAAGTTCAGATCAGTAGTTACTTCACTTCAAACTGCCGGATATCGGGAATTATTCAACAAGCCACGAAGTGTGATCGGCATTTTTCTTTCCGATAGTTTCCTAAGCCTTTTGTTGCAATGCACTGTCAACTTTACATACATGAATATATATAAAGAATATATTTTTAAAGGGTACAGCGTTGGTTCATGCACTCGTCATTTACATGTATTACTACGTAGCGGCCAAAAAGCTCACCCTTACTTTTTTATTATTTTTATATTCATCACGGCAAATGGAGTCCAGATGTGAAGACAACTGGTGCAGCGTGAAAGCAACGCTGCATCAGTTACCCTCACTCTGCCGGCCCACAAGGTGCCTCTTCACGCCTCGTTTGAAGGACCCCATGTCTTACGAAGGAGGCAAAACGTGTGAACGGGGGGCAAAGATATCACCAGATTTCTTTGTGCGCGATGGAATATTTGAAACAGTAAAGCGGTGACTCCGAAGAGCAGCACGTGTACTCCTATGGAGGAAGGGAGAAGGTGGGATAAGGTCAAAGAGCTCTTCAGAGCACTTCGCCATGGTATGAGCGGTAAAACACGTTGAGTGACGCAATATCTCTACGCAATTGCAGAGATTCAAGAGTATTTGCGACTTCTGCATTGCCGATAATGCAATCTGTCCAAGGCATCGAGAACCAATATTACGCATTTCATGCTAAATTTACAGTATGTGATCAAAAATAACTGGCCCTACTTTTTGTTTGTAAAGATCTTAAGACATTTCAACTTTCTCTGCGTAATTCAATTAACATTTGGGTAAACGCAAAGCGGATTTGTAGCGGAGTTATACAAGTTCAGTCTCTTTTTAGCGACTGTCCGTCCGTCCGTCTATTATTGAGTTAGCGTAACACAAGATCACATGAGTAGATATATATATCTATACTGGATGACTTTTTTTTACCGTGAGGAAAATAAACTTGTGAAATAGGTAAATGATATAGGTGACGATAGCATGATCACTTAAAAAAAAAGCTTAATAATTTTTTTTTATATAAATTACATATCTTCATAACCATTTAATTCTAAGTTAATTTTGTTTAACATAACATTTAAAAAAAGTATATTAAAAAATAATAATAAAAATACGAAACCGACCAAAACTCAAACGCATATCCACCCTACTCCGACATTTAATTCATTCAGTCACACGCAGGGCGGGCGCCGGGCGGCGCGGCCGCGCGTCTCCCGCGCCGCGCCCCCGCTACCGTTTTACTACACTACTTACGAATAATACGCATGCACTAATGTATTCTAAATTAATGCATTTTTTTGGAAATTCCAAAATTTATAAAATCAGTTGTGTTTTATAAACATTCTCACGTATAGAACTTGTTTTAGATACAAATTACACAGTTCTTTTTTCCTGACGGTAAAAAAAGTCATCCAGTATATCTATATAGATATATATACAAGATCATCACTGTGTCACCTACGCTATTTTTAATTTCATACAAATTGTAATTACAAAAACACAAATGTTGAAAAAATTTTCACGAGCAGTATTTGAACCTGCACCTTTCTGACATGCCGGGTCAGGTGCTCTCCCAATTGAGCTATCGTGGTTCTAACCAGCCCGCCGAAACTATTCAACACTATTTACTTTTTAATTTGAAAGCCAAAGGCGCCCATTCAATGTCAACAACTACGTCATTAACCTCCAATCACAATATTTAATTGTAAATAAATTGTAGTTAACTTTACTCGTTCCAATAGAGACGTAGGTAATTCGCTTTTAGGGTGCGTGTTTCATTTGCATTGCATAAATTAAGAGAAACTCCTCCTAGTGAGAAACGAGGAAGGTTTAAATTTTGAGTAAGTGTGAAGAAATAAATGTGAGTAGACGAAGCGAAAGAGGTTTATATGTAGGTAAGAATCGTAGCAAGTCGCAGGAAGTCATATCTGCCTACCCCTATAGGAGACAGGCGTGATTAAATGTAGATAAATATAATTACTAGCTGACTCAGCGGACTTCGTATCGCTTTGACAGTTTCTATGTCAACAATGCAATCAAATCGTTTCTATGACAACAAAACAAACAAATCGTGTTTCAAAATCGTCCAATTACATAAAAAAATAAATAACTCCGGTTACGAAAATGATATCAAAACAAATAACATACCATTAGAAAGCCTACACTTTAGAGATGTTTAAAAAAAATCTGAAGTCTTCATCTTTACTTTTTTTTAAAATGCAACGCAAAGTTGAGCGTTAAATATTATTTCAACTTTTTTTTTAGGTTTGGGAGACCACAACTTTGTTTTTAGCAATAACCTGCAACAAATACCAACTTTTTAAGAACCTACCATCCCCTAAGAATCCAATAAAGAAAAAGAATTAGGCCTAGCTATAAAAAAGAAATACTTATAGAGGTTTAGAGGTACGACAGTGGCGAAATTTCAAAAAAAGATTTTTATGACCTGGATATTTTTTTAAAGCCTGAATGCTTAGGTGATGTCCCCACCTACCCCCTCATTTTCGTATGTTCAACGATCTGCCGAACACCCTGTATATTGAAGATTAATGCTATTTAAACATTAATAATAGTCCTTTCACTTTATTTCTTAGAACAGGGCGCCTAGTGTGAGTTTTGTTTACCTACTATCCGTATTCATTCGATTACCTACGTTTGCTAAAACGAAAATTAGTACCTATGGCATTGAAGCTGCGCCTCCTGGCGACGTACGAGAAGAGTTAACATTTTGCCATACAAATTCTCGTTTTCGTTACTATACACTCTGAAATAAAAACAATGGCCGACTAACAATGGGGGTTCTCCCTGTGGCGTTTCAACCCATAGGGAAGGCTCGTGCCCCAGCAGTGGGGATGTAAAATTAGCTGGTGGTGACATTTACCTTAGCGGAGGTTGTCCATCCGTGACGAGCCTGAAGAGGGGGGAGTGGGGGTCCACTTGCAACGACCGGATGAAGTCGTCGAACTGAAACATACATAAAACAATTATTGACATATTATCTATTCGGTAAACTTACATATTTTTATTGTTATTCAAATTTCAAAATTCAAAATCATTTATTCAGTTTAGGCTACAAATAGCTCTTATGAACGTCATTATGCCTTTCGGTTCGTAAGTCTACTCTGGGTGGGAGACCCTTGTACCTACTGAGAAGAACCGTCAAGAAACTCAGCAAGTTTCAAGCTCTTTTCTCCCTTACAGCGTCAAAAATATTAGCCCTAACTGTCCCACTGCTGGGTCTTTTCCCAGCAGTGGGACAGTTAGGCCTCCCTCCATTTCTTCAATAAATATATATAGGGTTACTGGAAACTCGACAACTTCCTTGCAGAAACTGATAGGCGGCCTAAAATGTGACAAATGTAACCCCCCATATGTATAGCCGAAAACTAATAGTTTTCGAGATAATTTCATTATTTGTGTTTTACTTAACTTCAAATTAAAAAAAAAATCATTGATGCATGGATTAAGTTTAATTTTTAATTTTAATTTGTAGCTGACCTCCTAACACAGCTGAGGTAGCACTAAAACATGTCAAAATACAAAACATTTTGAAATTACAACAAAAACTTAAAAAAAAGATATATTCTTTGTACATATCTTTACATAAATTGTTCCTAGCTCAAAAAAATACTATGTGACTAGTCGTACAAATTATTAACAAAACTTCCTCACCTAATAACGTATCCAAAAAGGTATAAAAGCCAGCACAATTAACTTTAACTACAAAGTGAAAAAAAGAAAAACGTAACAGAATGCACACAAAAAGGTTAAGTAATAATTAGTTTTCGCAATAGATAACGTCAAATCGTTTACTTTTTTTTAAACATCTTGCTCAATGTGTCGCCCTTAATTCCGAATGCAATGCGGATCCTCTTCCTCATTTCGGTTTTTGTAATTCTTGATGAAAATGTTTGATTCATCTGATTAAATTATCTCGAAAACTTTTTGTTTTCCTGACAAAATAACGTCTCGGTCCGTCGCTCCATGTGCAACAGATTACAATGGCTGACCTCTCCTACGCGACAGTGTTTTAAAAATCTAAGTAAATCAAGCTAATCTTCTTCCAAAAACACTTTATTCTTATAATTGGATATATCGATACACTAAATACAGCAGGCCTGCTTGTGATTGTGGTAATTGTGAAGAGTGGTGAACTGGATCTCATCTGCAGCAACAGTGAGTGTTTTTTTCCCATACAACCTTCCCTTAAATCTTGGTACAAGTGCCTTGCCCATGATGTTTTTTTTGGTGTTTTTCTAATTAATCTCAGGTTTTACTGAACGAGGCTTAATTACCTTAGTTGTGGATCCGAGCTGAACCAAACCTCTTAAAAAATACAGTCCACTCATATATCATATTTCATCTAGTAAAAATAATTAGTTAAACTACAGCTCAATAAGTGATCCACCCCTTAGGCTTTATTTTATAACCTAAGGAAGCGTTCCATAGCTACTTGCCAGTGGAACCTTACCCATACATTTTTTGGTATATATATGGGGGGTTTTTGTCACATTTAAGGCCGCTTATCACCTCCTGCAAGGAAGTTGTCGAGTTACACGCTATGCCTGGTGGGTCTATCAGACCCAGATTTTCAAATTGTTTTTTTTTCTATAAATTGTATTATGTAAGGTGATTCAATGCTTCAAGACGTATGTTCAAAGGGAAACCAAGAGATAATAAAGTCACACCGTATGCCTGGTGAAGTCTGTAGGACCCGCGCACGCTTTATGCACATCCTTTTACGCCCCTAGCTTGCTGCGGACTGGGGAAGTGGACGGAATATGTCCCGCGGTTAGTAACGGTCAGCTACTGAGAACGGTGAGGCGCGCAATTCAAATTTGAACGAACTACAACGGATCACGCGTTGGTCTGGGTTTGACAGACCCTACCAGGCATGCCAAGGGTTAAGAGAAGCTCGATGGTGCAGTGGTTAACGCGCCCGGTCTGAGAGTGCTGAGGTTAAGCAACTTTCGCAAAGGCCGGTCATCGGATGGGCGATCAATAATGTATCGTCTCGAGCTCCTCCGTGCTTCGGAAGGCACGTAAAGCCGTTAGTCCTGGCTGTATTAGCAGTCGTTAACAATAACCACCGCACCGCACTGGGCCCGCGTGGTGGTTTAGGCCCGCTGTCCCTATCCATCCATAGGGAAGGCTCGTGCCCCAGCAGTGGGAACACAAAATAAGCTGATGAAGAAAAAAATAAGTCGCATGTTATATACTATCGGCCCGTCCCGGCTTCGCACGGGTGGACATTTCTTTTTTAATATAGCCTATGTTACTTAGCGCTAATGTAGCATTCTAACGGTGAAAGAATTTTTTAAATCGGTTTAGTAGTTTTTGAGTTTATTCGTTGTAAACATACAAAAATACAAAGCTTTCCTCTTTATAATATTAGTATGATATGACGTATATGATTGTACAGCTAGCTGCTGGTGTAACTTTTATTTCCCATTCGAATCCATTCGATCTTTTATAATATACAGGATGGATGGGTCCATTACACCCCGGATGTCAACCTTAATTTGATACATCTCATAATTACCACAAACGGTTTAAAATAAATGAATTGTTCATTTATCCGTTAACTTGTCTACAAGAACAGTATGTCTTCCTTTTGATTTGATGATTGTTGATTTGATTAGAGTACTAAAAGTCATTATGACTTTGCATATTGATTATTAGCATTTACGTTGGCAATGCTAACGTAATGACGAAGCCTATTGTTTTGCTTAGAAATTTGTTTGCAATAATAAATAGTCATTATAGAAAAAATATAATAATCATAAAACATCATAACAAAAAAAAACACCCACACTACTACACACCAAGTTGAGGTTGCCCGTGAGGGAAAGCACATATCTATAAATTGGCCCACACTACACACAAAGTTGAGACTGCCCTTGAAAGCACATATCTATAAATTGGCCCACACTACACACCAAGTTGAGACTGCCCATGAGGGAAAGCACATATCTATAAATTGGCCCACTCTACACACCAAGTTGAGACTGCCCGTGAGGGAAAGCACATATCTATAAATTGGCCCACACTACACACCAAGTTGAGACTGCCCATGAGGGAAAACACATATCTATAAATTGGCCCACTCTACACACCAAGTTGAGACTGCCTGTGCGGAAAATCACATATCTATAAATTGGCCTACACTACACACCAAGTTGAGACTGCCCGTGAGGGAAAGCACATATCTATAAATTGGCCCACTCTACACACCAAGTTGAGACTGCCCGTGAGGGAAAGCACATATCTATAAATTGGCCCACACTACACACCAAGTTGAGACTGCCCGTGAGGGAAAGCACATATCTATAAATTGGCCCACACTACACACCAAGTTGAGACTGCCCGTGAGGGAAAGCACATATCTATAAATTGGCCCACACTACACACCAAGTTGAGACTGCCCGTGAGGGAAAGCACATATCTATAAATTGGCCCACACTACACACCAAGTTGAGACTGCCCGTGAGGGAAAGCACATATCTATAAATTGGCCCACTCTACAAACCAAGTTGAGACTGCCCGTGCGGGAAAGCGCATATCTATAAATTGGCCTACACTACACACCAAGTTGAGACTGCCCGTGAGGGAAAGCACATACATACCTATAAATTACATAAATATTCCATAGGTACACTTAAGGACATTTTTATATCACCTAAGATAAGATATGGACATTTAAATGATATTACTGACTTACTTACTGCCTCTAGTAGCAGTAGTCCGGTTATTAGTCCGGTTGACCGAACTACTGAAACTTTTTACTGACACTACATTTAAGATTAAGTGCCTTACAAATAAACAAAGAATAAGGTCCGAATAGTTATTCCGTGTTTTGTTCCTGTCATGTAAACGTCATTTCAAATTGGAGTAAAAGAGACAAAACATGGAATAACTATTCGGACCTTATTCTTTGTTTATTTGTAAGGCGGATAGTGTTCAGAGTTTGAATTTAGTGCGAGTACCTGTTTTAGTCACCAGGGTGCTAAGTGTGAGTTTTATTTGACATTAGATCACGTTAACGAAAACAAAAATTAGTATGGCATTGAAGCAGCGCCTCCTGGCGGCATACGAGAAGAGTTGAAATTGGAATGGATTTGGATTAAATTCGGCATACAGATAGTTTATAACCGGGAATAACACATAGGATACTTTTTATCCCGATATTCCCACGGGAACGGGAACCGGGAACCACGCGGGTGAAGCCGTGAGCGGCAACTAGTATAATATAAAACGAGAAGTAGATATGTCATAAGCGCGCGCGTTGAGAAGACTCATTTAACAAGCCACAGAGCGAGTTGTCAGTGACAGTTGAACAAAAATAAGTAAAATGCCTTGGTGTGTTTTCTCTTTTCCGACATGTGATTATGCAAAGATATTTTATATTAGATATATTTAGATTATTTAGTATATTTCAATAAAATTATTTTTTCAAACAATCAAATAACTGACGCAAAGACGTCATGTTCAGATAAAGAAAGAGAGAGCGATCTAGCGAAACATTTGAAGTGCAATCATTAAAATTATAGCTATCTCTTTCATTTGCGTGCTATTTTGTATCTTTTGTTTTACTTATCAGTGAAACTTGTCAATGTGTGCAGTTTTGGATTGCTCGGAACAGATTTAAAACGCAAATTACTATGTACGTATTATATCTAAAGTTTTTTAATGTCATTGGATGGGATCACAAAATCGACAACTAGAGCCGAACGTGTGTAAGTAACTGCTTCGCTGCCATACAGATTCTCGCTAACTCGTTGCAAATGGTAAAAATCTTGCACTTGGCACCCCGGTGAATGCCCATGGTTATTAGCAACCTTTTATGCAGTCATGTTTCTTTTAGACCCAAAAGCGTGTTGTAATTATCATTTGGTTCCCTCAATGACGGGACAGGGCAGGCAATGTGCTCGGAACCCGTTCCTAACTGTAACCCGGTTGCGTAACACAAGTTCGATGCCCGTCGGAGATCGCGGCAACCCGTCTGTCTTAAAGAACATCAAGAACGTTGGAATGAAACACTGTATCACACGGATACACCTGTCTCGCATTTCATAGTCAAAGTTAAAGTCAAAATATATAGGTATTCAAATGTTTGCGATAACTAGATTAAAATGAAACAACTTTTACGGATCTACTCGCGTTTATTTTACACATTACTTATTTAATGTTTATCCTGACGTTTCGAACCCTTTGCAGGGTCCGTGGTCACAGGGAGACTGAGGTGTTGGTCATCTCATAATTAGTTGGTAGCTTGTATACCCTCATTTAAATTTAATCAGGTGCGTTCCGTTTTACGCAGAAAGAGCTTACAGTATCTTTTGGTCTGGCAGTACGTCAGGATAAACATTAAATAAGTGTGTAAAATAAACGCGAGTAGATCCGTAAAAGTTGTTTCATTTCAATGTGTAGTATTCGCGTAAACTTTAGAAAACAATATGACTAGATTACTTTACTACTACAATGCATCTAGTCACAGGGTGCCTAGGTGAGTTTCGTTTACTATCCGTATTCATTCGATTACGTTTACGAAAACTAAAATTAGTATGGCATTGAAGCAGCGCCTCCTGGCGGCATACGAGAAGAGTTAATGCCATTCAAATTCTCGTTTTCGTTAACGTGATCGAGTGACGAATGAAAATCGCACTTGGCACCCTGTTTAAGTTAAATTGTAACCGTCAATTATTTTTGAAACGGGCAGCGTTTCGTTTCACGCAAAATTAGCTTACAGTTACAGACAAACAGATAACACTTAAATGTAATTTAGTATTGATGTTATTACGTTATATATCTGTTATCCTTGAACATAAGCCTGTCTTGAGTGTAAATTAAAATTATAATATCCCTGTAAATAAAATCAAAATATGTGTCCATTGCAAGTGCGTATACTTTATCTGCTTAACTGATACGGAATGTTTTTTCGGATTAATATTCGACATTTGTTCCAACAATCAATCACTCGATAGCTAAGCTGGAAGAGACGTAGACCAGAAACCAGATAAGAACCGACCCCTCGGAGAATCTAGTAGGGACACGGTTACGTGACGCCATTCAGTCTAGGAACCCACTGACAGTGTTTCGATCGAGGCTTGAGGAGCCCTTTAAGTTTATTGAAACATAATATAAATACAAAAATTAAAAAATCTAAAACTAACTATCTCCAAAATTAAATCTTTAGAATAAAGTCCAGCTAAAAAGGGAATTCCACATAATACTATATTAGAAACATCTAGCCCCATCTGACACAAGACGTCTTTTTTAAGTACTAGCATATCCTACTAATTATAAATACGAAAGTTTGTGTGTATGTTCGTATATTTGTTCCTTCTTCACGCTGCAATGGATGGATGGATTTGGATGAAATTCGGCATACAGATAGTTTATAACCTGGAATAACACATAGGATACTTTTATCCCGATATTCCCACGGGAATCACACAATAAATATACTACAAATGACAATTTAATTTTCCAATACAAAATGATTTCTTTGTTTTGTTGTCATGGAAACCAAAGAGAATTTAATCACTTGATGGAAACTGTCAAAGCGGCACGAAGTCCGCCGGGTCCACTAGTTAAAGATAAAATCAATCAGAACAACATTAAAACAGTTCTTAAGAAATACTTTTATAAACAAACACTATAGTTTAAAGTCCCCTCTAAATTGTAGCAGCCTATACGCGGGCGCGGGCGCATATCTGGAATTAATTTTCCTATTCATTGAATATGGTTGCCGCTGATGTAACTGATGTCGTCCGTAACAACAACAAATAACAAGCTATGTTTTGGTAGCTCAGTTGGAATACCTGTCGTCCGGATTGCACAAGGTTTTGATTGCGATTTGGTACCTAATTCGTTTAGTCCATATTCAAACCTATACAGTTTCGAACCCCGATAAAAATACCTACTCATAAGTGTATGTTCAACCCAACCACTAACCATAACTGCACCACAAAACAATCGCTAAAGTTAGACAACACTCAAAACAGATGCTGTCACTGTTTAGCTAATATTATTAGACAGAGACACAATATTTTAAACACGTATTTAGGTATTGTTTAACTTTCAACGTTTTGTAGTACAAGGGTAAACTTAGGGGTGAAGCATGGATTTCAGTGCAATTGCCATGTTTTCTTTTTCCTTAATCAACAAACTGACGGACTTTCATACAAACTTTCACAGCCTATTTGACCCCCTTAGAATGTGATTTTCGTAAAATCCTTTCTTAGTGGCTGGTTACGTCACTCAATTAACCTACAGTCCAAATTTCATCTAATTAGCTTCTAGGCTCGGCGATGATGAATCAGTCAGTCAGGACAAGTCATTATATGTTTAAAGATAGAAATAGACATAGAAAAAATATTTATTTGATACTCTTTGTTACCTAAATTTAATTTAATTTTAATATTACCAATGGAAAAATCTCTCTCTCTCGTAAAAAAAGACTTTAAGGCGCATGTGGAGTTAAAGAGGTTCCTGCAAATGGACCATGTCTCAGAACCGGACGCGTGGTTTCCGGGTGCCTGAGCGGGGCGGCCCGATCTCTTGGCATCAATTTTTTGTCTTTTTTTTTTGCTTTTTTCTTTGCGACTTACAGTTTCGGAACCGGACCGAGACCGGCCGATAATGAAGGGTGCTTAAGGGCTTTCGAACACTTAATATACAGACGAAAAAAAAAATTAACCTCATTTTTTTTTACCAAATGGCTTATTACTATAAAGGTGTAACTAAATTTACTATTTTGGGGAGCAGAGTGCCTAGTGCGAATTTTATTTGCCATTCGACTACGTTAATAGAATAGAATAGAATATTTATTTAATAAAGTGACAGACTCATAATGTGTCAGTATTAACTTATTCTATGTTAGTTACATGATATTACTTATTTTTAAATATGACACAAATTAAACCGCACTTCGTTACTGCGCCATACCAGACGATATAGTAAGTAAGTAAGTTTATTTGCTTTAAATAGGGTGTTTACAATTTGATGTTCTAAATTAATAAAATGGGACTAAACCTATTTAATATAAATGCAAATATTTAGGATATCTACTAAGTTCAACATTAAAACTACGCATTCAATAACAATTATAGCATCAGAAACACAAATTAAAATAATGAAACAAACTATTTCAATACAATTATACCCCGCATATGTCATAAAAATAAAATGAAAATATATATATAAGCCAAAATGTCAAGAAAATATGGCGCAGCAATGATGAAAACGATAATGTGTATGGCATTTAAGCAGCGCTTCCTGGTGGCAAACGAGGTATGTTATATTTTAGTTAAAGTGATCTATTGGCAAATGGTAACAATGCAATAAATATTTATGACCCAATAGTCAATACGTATGACTGTAAGACTAGCACAACGCACCTAGATAAATGACATATTTTAGAATTAAATAACTATATTGAAGGTGCGATTAGTCCAACCCGGAAACAATACAAAAATAGCTACAAAATGTAATTAATTATTACGTTTAAACAATTAAATCTGAAACGTGTCACTTCGTTTTTAATGGGGGTTAAACGGCTTTGTTTGTCATAAAAAAACATAAGTGTTAATTAAATTAACGGCGCAATTAGTTTCATGTTTTTGTATTGAGTTTAAAAACAAAACTCCTCCTAAGTAAATGAATGACTTATGTGTTTTTTTTAAATACATTTTACTTTAAAAACGTGTTATTTTGCTATTGCTACGAAAAGACGGATGATGCAAGTTTTTTTTAAATTTTATGTTCGATATTTATAAAATTATATATTATTATTATTATTTTATTTTTTTATGGGCAGCAGCATCTTTCTGAAGTTACTTTCAACCTACTGCGATCGCCAACCCGCCTGCCAAGCGTGGCGATTATGGCAAATACCCCCCATCTTGGGGGAGGCCTTTGTCCAGCAGTGGACGTCTTTTGGCTGAGATGATGGTGATGATGATGATGATTTATAAAATTTATAAAATACAGTGAAAAATTAAACGCCTTCCCGACCCAGCCAGGAATCGAACCTGGGTCTTCCGCAATCCGGGCGGCTGCACTGACCGCTATGCTACCGGGAAGGCTAACGTAAGCGCTGAATTTTGTCACTGCTTTATAATACTTTTTTTTAAGTGCTAATAGCGGCATAGCGCGCCATCTATCCAACGGTAATTGCAACCGATGGCTATGCAGATTCATCTTTGCAGATGAAATACCACAAATTTGCGGAAGACCTAGGTTCGATTCCTGGCTGGATCGGGTAGGCGTTTAATTTTTTCACTGTATTTTATAAATACCTATTTAATTTAGCTCCAGTGCAGCAATTAGCACTTGAAAATAAAAAAGTAAAAAATTTATGTTCGTTTAAAAGTTTTGTATTTTTATTCCGGCAACTTAAGTCCTCATTTCATTTTTTCAATATTTTATTACCTTGCTAGGATCTCTAGATTTTCGTTAGCCATAGTTACAAAGTTTAATTATAATTTGCTTATAATGTTTCGAAAAATGTTTGAATTATATAGTTTGTATGGGTTTTTTATGCATTTTGGTAAATTTATAAAAGGCACTCAATTCTCAATTAAAGGTGGCAATGCAATTATATGTATTTAATCGATAAAGAAATAAGATTCAAATTTAATCGAGTGTTATTTTTAGTGAAATCTAACTTCGATATACTTTGAGTGTACGAAAAGCCTACTCAGGTTCTTGTTTAAAAAATGGAGCAAGATTTGGCTTGCTGATTCCAGCAATCGGTTTTTCGGACACAGTCTAATTATCTCGGGAGTAAGTAAGGGTAACGAGAGCACATTGGCACGCCAAAACGTGGGAGAGAAAAAGTAAGTAACTTAATAGCTGGGCAAAGGGATCCATCATTGAAACCAAGTCATCGCTACAATTTATTTGACTTAATCACCACGCTTGCCGAATGCGGGTTGGTGTTCGATCACACACCGGGGTTGTGCATCGGGTTACCAGAAAAAAGCTTTGCCTGATCTGTTACGTATTGTATCCAGTGGCGGTAGCCAAAGTAACATTATGAAAACGATAGCGAAGTTTGAAAAGAATAAAATGTATGGGATTGACATAAGATTGACCACGTGATTTAGCGCGGCTTATGTCAATCCCATACATTTTATTCTTTTCGAACTTCGTTATCGTTTTCTTAATGTTACTTTGGCTAAGCCTACTGGACCTCCGGTTTTCAAGTAGAGCGCTCAACCTCTTGTCCACAGAGAGCCAATGAAATCCGCACTATTATAGGCACCCATACCTTGTTCAGGAGGAGCTCGAAGGCGCAATGGTTAACGCGTCCGGTCTGCGATTGCTGAGCTTAAGCAACATTCGCAAAGGCCGGTCGTCAGATGGATTACCAAAAATTGATCATCTCGAGCTCCTCCGTGCTCCGAAAGCCACGTTAAACCGTTGGTCCCGGCTGCATTAGCATAGTCGTTAAGAACCACCGCACACCGCACTGGGCTCGCGTGGTGGTTTATGGCACGTTCTCCCTATCCATCTGTAGGGAAGGCTCGTGCCCCAGCAGTGGGGACATAAAATTAGCTGGTGATATTGATGAAACATTGTTAAAGTAGACTATTCTCTCAAAAGTTGATGTATTATTTGTTTTTTGTTTACCATTTTCCAAAATTCAAAGTTCTATTAAAAATATATTAAAAAACCGGCCAAGTGCGTGTCGGGCCACGCGCAGTGTAGGGTTCCATAGCTTATCTCAATAATGTGGATACTACCGGTTTCACACCTGATAACGTTATTTAAGTAGGTAGTTCCCAATGAGGAATTTGTACTGCGCCAAGTACATTTTATAAGTTGGGCGACTGTTACTCGTAAACTTGTAAACCCTACTTAGCTGTGATAGTTTTCCTTTTAACTTCGTCATATATACAACTACCGTGAATTTTTTCACGTATCCAAAAACAACCATTTGGCTGGCACGTTTGACTCTTAACAAAAGCATAATAGTTCACAAACGGATGCCTCAATCAAAAAACTGTTTCCACAAACCCGCAATATTTTTGAAATTGCTATCCAACGACACCCCACACTTTGGGGTAGACAAGAAAAAAAATTACATCGCCACTTCACGTGTAGGGGAGGTAACCTAAAAAAAAATATTTTTCAAAATTTTACTTTACCACTTTGTCAGCGTGATTAATATGTATATCCATGTCAAATTACAGCTTTGTAGTACTAAGACTCTATGAGCTAGACAGACAGACGGACGGACATGGCGCCAAACTATAAGGGTTCCTTGTTGATTACGGAACCCTAAAAACACCAAATTGTTGCAATACCCTTACATCATCGTCAGTGTCATGTTAAAGAGACTATTTATAATATTGTAAGATCTGTACCATATCAACATGATGCAATAAATAATTATGACTATGACTTTCTAAGCGTGGTTGCGGATAAACCACCACTACAATCCTCAAGAACGGGTTGGTGTCAGGCAGGCGGCCGGCCGTCAATACTTTGCCAAAACCGTAGCAAAAATGAAAAATAGTAAAGCAGTTGGAAATGGACACTTTGCGCCGACCCCAAGTAACACGGGATCAGGGAAGGAAGAAGAATAAAGTTAGAATTCTTGCAAAACAGTCAATTTTAATGACACTTTGTATATTAAAGGAAATAAAGAGATGTTGACAGTTAATAGAATCAAAGAAACATTAATAATTTCAAACACAAAACTTATGTTCATTCCAGATTTTTTGCGATAAAATATTTATTTGGTTTATTTCTCCATTATTTTCTTTTGCGTTCATTTTTTGTTTAATGTTTTCTATTTAGGCATCACTATAAATTGCATAATTTGTGAAAAAAGAACGAAAATGTGAATTGGCTCTCTAATAACAATACGTTACCTGCACTTTGTAATTTTGTATTGATCGATAACATTATAACAAAAATTGTACAAGTAATTTAAAAACATTTAAATAAATTCCGTATTACACCAGACAACGCGCAAAGAGATACCTAGCTTGACAACGCGGAAGCAGGACCGCACATATAATAGTTATGGTATTGGTCGCTGACACAAAATTATTAAGTTTTTATCCCAACACATTGATAGATTCATAAAACTGTATGGTATATCTTGAAGTAGACAAGCGCCATCAAGAGCCTTTACTTCAATTGTTAATGACAAAACACTAAAATAGGTATTTACTTTAGTAATTTGTTTTGAGCTGTGTTAATAAATATTTTATATAGGTAATATATTAATATTGCGCAACTTTTTGCATTTAATATTCTTGCTTAATTTATGAAAAGTTATGAAAACATTTTATTGCGTATAATATATGTATATTATGTTGAAGTGTTGTACAGCCTGGACAGGGCATCGATTATAGTATAAAACGTGCAAAATCGAGGTTTTGTGGCTTGATTTTGACATTTTTATGCCATAGGCCAATAAAAATCAGGAACAAACACACGATTTCATACAGTAGCATCCGGGGTGAACTCGCCACAAAGTAAATTTGCCACGCAATACATGTATATTAAAGAATTGCACCACCCCATCTCTTCCCGTGGGTGCCGTAAAAGCCGACTAAGGGACCATTCCATAGGATGGCCAGCAGCATCTCTCTGAGGTTAAGTCTCAACTTACTGCGATCGCCAACCCGCCTGCCAAGCGTGGCGATTACGGCAAATACCCCTCATATCCTTGGGGGAGGCCTTTGTCCAGCAGTGGACGTCTTTTGGGTGAGATGATGATGATGACATGTATATGTAAACTCGTCACTATTATATTTTAATGTTATCAATATTTTGGTATCTGTGGCAAATTTACATAGGAATAGTTTATGATGCCTGTGGCGAGTTTACTGTCAATGTATGAAGGTTAAAAAATGTGACGAATTTATTTTGTGGCGAGTTTACTAAACTCCTACTCCATGCCTTGACGATTTATTTGTCATTTAATAAGGTTAATTTGTCTAAGGAATAGTTATATTACTAAAAGTGTTGGCCTAATTTTCAAGGCCGAATAGGTTCAGCCACAATAGACTGATTGGTAGGCCTGGAATATAAGAAAGAAATACGGTACGTGAAAATTTATTTAAAAAAAATACTGTCTTTCTTTGCGTGCGCTACCACCACTTTCACCTTCTGTCTAATCGTCACTTACGAGTACCATCAAATGATATAATGACCAAGCACATCCGGGTTAAAAACTAAAAGAGAGAAAGAAGAGTAGAAAAGAAAACTTCGTTTTGTACTTATAATTTTATGTAAAGACCAAACAAATATCTACTGCTGCTTCTACTAATTATTTGGTCTGTGGTTAAGACGCAACACCAAAAGTTAATAATTTCAAAATTCAAAATTAGAAATACGACAAAAGAGGATTAATGTCTAACAATTAATATCGCTGATATTCCTTTATTATCGAAATTTGTTGGATAAATGACTGCCGTCACATGTACAGTCAACAGCTTAAGTCGATAGTCAAAATGAAACAAAGAGTTATATACAAAATGTATACCAACAATTATTCAATTACTTTTGAATATTTCTTGGTATACCTACATATTTGTTAACATTTTTTCGGTGAAGGGCCTAGGGTCTTACAAATAAACAAAGAATAAGGTCCGAATAGTTATTTAGTGTTTTGTCTCTGTTACTCTAATTTGAAATGACGTTTACATGACAGGAACAAAACACGGAATAACTATTCGGACCATATTCTTTGTTTATTTGTAAGGCACCTAATGTTTTATAATATTGTAAGATCTATGTACCATACCAACCACGATGCAATAAATAAAATGACTATGATTATCACTAATATGTCGAGTGATAGTATACTGTATAGGTATTCTGATTTCGATCATCAACGTTTCCCGTGGACTGTACTCAGAAATGTGTAATTTATATAGAAAATTATACAGCCGCGTCGTCGGTGTAAGCGCTTACAGTGACGTCAAGGAGAGGCAAAGGTCACGGCTGTGCCGGCGCAGATAAGGAAAAACAGCATTATAACACGTCACTTTACGGTCTGAAACTTGTAAACAATCCTATATTAAGTATGTAATGATCCACGAACATTCCGCATCAGGGGCTGGAGTGCGATGTTCACAGAAAATAACAATCAAACTATTCTTTTTTTATTTGTTTTAATTTTTTGCCTGGCGGCTGAGTGGCAAAAACAAACCGAATGGATAGGGAGAACGAGCCATAAACCACCACGCAGGCCCAGTGCGTATTGGTGGTTGTTAACGACTGCTAATGCAGCCGGGACCAACGGCTTTACGTGCCTTCCGAAGCACGGAAAAGATCGAGATGGTAAGTTTTTTTTGTTCACCCATCCGATGACCGGCCTTTGCTAAAGTTGCTTAACCATAGAAGACCGGGAGCGTTCACTACTGCGCCATCGACCAGGCATGAATTGGTCGTTGAACACTTTAGTACTTTTTCAAAGTAAGTAAATGAGACGAACAGACGTTTATCAATTTCTAATAATGTTATTATGCTAAAGTTAATATTAGGTCTGTAAGTCCAAGTCAAGTCTATAAGTCCTTATACTAAACTGCCGTTTTGCCGTTAAATTATATTTTTCATACTAATGTTTTTTTTAATTTTCTTAGCATCTATTTATGTTAACACTATAAATTGTAGAGTAGGTAGTGTGTTTGTTTCACTAGCCAAATGATAGCAGACATTAAAAAGACAAAAATCTAGACCCTTCAAAGCTACAATGAAACAAAAGAACAATTCCGCAAACAAAAAAGAAGTCAATTTAAAAATAAAAATTGGACGTTAAAGACACAAAATGAACAATCATTGTTATTACTGAAGCATAAGTAACATAGTCCTAATTAAAGGTGTATAATAATATTAACAACCGGTATTGACTTTTAGAAGTAATAGGTACACCTATTAATAAGTTAGAAAAAAGGGCAATTTCATAGGTAATTGGACCTATTATATTAAAGAGTTCGATGCCTTTCGTTGCTGACCGTACCCTCCTTAGATGTTTAGAAATAGCATTAAAACCATGTATTGGCTACTCTTGGCGTTATTATAGGTAATATGGTACACACGCCTGCACATATCCGTCTACCACAAACAGTCTCAATTTACATTGAACTTAATTTCAATGGCATATGGTTGAACATTCAGAAAGAACAATGGCAAATATCCATATTAAAAATTGTCTAATATAAAATATGAGCGCACATAAACAAAAAATATGTCATAAGATTCAGCGTTACTTGTAGATTCTGTATGTAAAGTTATTTTCATCTGAAAAAGCCGGAAAAAAAAGATATTGTGGTTTGATTTTTGGTTAGGTTAGGTTATTTTTTTTTTATTATGACATCCAACGAGACATACACTGATACGAATTTGTCAGTTTCAGTTCAGTGTCAAAAGTAACTTGTATAAACGGAAAGTCTAAGTGTTGTCTCAATTTTAAGATGCCACTGCATGCATTTGTGGACTTGTTGTAAAAATTAAAATGGTTTATATTATGTGTCGCATAGCGGTAAAGAATAATATAAACAAAACCGAAAAAACACATAAAACAACCACCTGAGAAAGAGTGCGGAGCAATCTGTCCGTTTGTTATCTGTCAAAGTGATAGGTAGATAGGGCAGGACTTTCTACAACGTTACAACTTCACTACAACTTGATTCGATACTTATAGTATCGATACATCAAAGTTATTGGTTATTTTAACTCAATACAAATACGGTAGATGCTTGAATAGCATTAAAGCGGCTTCTACAGATACCAATCACCATTAATATGGTGGGAACAAGAAACTTACTTACTGTTTCGAGGGTGGAAATCTACTCTAAATCTAAAGTCGATAAAAAATAATTGTATTCACATCCCGATTTTCAAAATGGTTGATGGATTAAAAAAAAACACATTCTTTCAAAAAACTCGTTTTAACACCGGCTTTCAAGGGAATATTTAGACATTTGTTAAAACGTGCGAAAAATAAAACATTCGTTATGTGCAAAAAGTCAGACAATTTTTTGCCATTGTTCTTTGACAGTTTTAGATAGTACTAGCTGTGCTCGCGACTTCGTCCGCGTGGAATAGTGACTTTCGGCAGCATTTTTATTTTTTTAGGCTCTTTTCCCGTTTTTGCAACATTTTTCACTGATGCTTCGCTCCTATTGGTCGCAGCGTGATGTTATATAGCCTAAAGCCTTCCTCGATAAATGGACTATCCAACACAAAAAGAATTATTCAATTCGAACCAGTAGTTCCTGAGATTAGCGCGTTCAAACAAACAAACAAACAAACAAACAAACTCTTCAGCTTTATAATATTAGTGTAGATGATGTGCAGGCGTCTACATAAAATTAGAGAGGTCTTTATCGGTCTCCATTACTCACATGACAATACACAATATGTTTCAACAGGACAGCGCTAAGTATATCTACAATTCAATACATGAAACACCACCACATATTATACAAAATAATGTTTTTAGCATAAGAGCGCTAAATCTCAACTACTTATAAGCTATAACTCCATGATAGATGATTTCCTCGTGTCTAGTGATTAAGGATTTCAGTGTTTAGTTTTATTACATAATCCGATGTTATGTTGTATGAAATATAACTATGTTAGACCAGTTAGCATTGAGAACTGAACCCCGCCATTTACTTTACAGCTCGCTACCACTTGTGTAGTAAATAGACCGAAGTAATTATTTTTGATCATAAACATTAGGTATGTGGTACTAGGCCTAGAACCTTTGTACAGTCAGCGTTGGATATCGCTGATCGCTGACCATGCTAATTATAGCTAACTAGAGGACCCGGCGGACTTCGTACCGCTTTGGCAGTTTCCATCAAGTGATTAAATTCTCTTTGGTTTCCATGACAACAAAACAAACAAATCATTTTGTATTGGAAAATTAAATTGTCATTTTTAGTATATTTATAGTGTGATTCTCGTAGGAATATCAGGATAAAAACTATCCTATGTGTTAATCCAGGTTATAAACTATCTGTATGCAGAATTTTATCCAAATCCATCCATCCGTTGCAGCGTGAAGAAGGAACAAATATACAGACATACACATAAACTTTCGCATCTATAATATTAGTGTGGTTTGTTTTATTTAATTTTATATAGGAAACAAAATAATCACGAAAGACTATTTACAATTACCGTCACTGGTATGTATAATGGTATAATAAAGCTCATAAGCCTTAATAGAAAATATTTTATAAAACGTTTACTTGAATGGTTTACGTGCCTTCCGAAACACGGAGGAGCTCGAGATGCAAATTTTTGGTCACCCACGAGATGGCCAGTCTTTACAAAAGTTGCTTAACTACAATAATCACAGACCGTGAATTACAACTAATCTAGGTTCAAATAAATTAAAAATAATTATTAATTATTATTAAAGTACTATAAATAAAAAAATATTGCCGAAAGAGATTTGCCACAGATATTCCCCATCAGGCAGAGTACCTAGCATCTTACTCTCTTTCCTTAATTTCCACAAGAATAGAAATTTTATTTTAAAATAATTGGAACTACGAAATTTGTATGGGAAAATGTATAAAGTCTATTCAAACTCTTCTACATGTTGAGATTTATTTGTAAATGGCATTGGTTAACCCAAATTAACAGGTAATAGTTGATATTTGACTTAAAATCTTACAACAAGCAAATAAATAAATAAAATAAGTATCAAGACATTTTTACCCATTTACGTTGCATCGATCAATTTGTTGATGACTGTACCTTGCTTGTAACAAGTGCAACGAAGTTTATGTCATTCTTAATTAAAAGTCGTAAACTCGTAACACGTTTCTAGGGTGTTTCGGAAACCATATTGTTTTTATAACCACAAAATCGTTCATTACACGTATTTATTTCTTCAACAAAGAGGATGACCTTCTTTCAATCATTATTCATTGTACGTTAAATATGTTACTATTCAATGCAAAATTTCTTAGCTGATACGTAAACTTATTAAGTAGCCGGAGTAGTAGTTAATTTATTAAGTAAAAGTATTAAGTTAAAATAAATTAAAAAAATATTTATAAAATACAGTGAAAAATTAAACGCCTACCCGACCCAGCCAGGAATTGAACCTGGGTCTTCCGCAATCCGGGCGGCTGCACTGACAAGCAATTAGCACTTGAAAATAAAAAGTAAAAATTTAAAATAAAAAAGCTTTACTTTCTTGTTTTTCATTCTTTTTCGTGTGATTTAGCCAGTAGCTCTTAAAATTGTCTTCTCTTTTCTTACAAAAGACATCGACGCGATTATAATGTTTTGGTAAAAATAAAAAGTTTAAGCATTAAGAGTGCTTTATGTTTATCAAAACTGAAAAAAAACACTCGGAAATGACGACATAGTGAAGCGAGACATCTTTTTCTTGGCTTATTTTAAGTTGAATCATTCAATACAACTGTTATAAAATATTTCTACAGTACCTAGCTCATTATAAAAATATTTCTACGGTATAACATTATTTTATTAGTTTTTTATTAACAAACTATTAACTTAATTGATGAATAATTTTTATTATTCATCATCAATCAATTTATCAATACATTGCACAGTATATTTTTAAATAGATTCCAATTTGAAATTTTAGTATTTTGTAGTGTTTAATTAATTGACTTACATAATTTATCAGATAATTCAATTAATTACAAAATGTAATTGATTGTATTGTATTGTAATTTTTAATTTAATACTAACAATAAGTTACGTAAGTCTACTAACAATTATGGATCTTTGATGTCTTTTTAAGAAATCAATAATAATAATAATAATAATAACCAAGAGAAGAGCCTCGACCAACATCTCATGAGGCTCTCGTTAGGCGGCTGGATCAAGGGCCTGATTCAGAAGGCAGTTCTCCTCGATACGGCACGCATTGTGAGGAGGTTCCTGTCTCTGGAGCCCTAATCACCGGTAGTTTGGACCCTGGTCCCGATGCCGGTGGACCCCTACTTTTTATATTTTTAAATGTTTGTTTTGTTATTTAGAAAATATTTAAAAATGTAAATTAATATGTAAAAAAATAAATAAAGAGATAATAATAATAATTCGCTTGTTTCTAGGTATGGGTTCACGTCAGCTATATTTTTAGAGAGAGATTGCTGGTTACCTTAAACGGCATTTTCAGCTTCACCAGGCTTTTTTGGGGGCGGCGAGAAACATAAAGGCATCAAGCCGTGTGAAACAAATTGCCTTCGGAGGTTTTCTAAAAGGGCCGTTCCTTTTATTATTATAAGTGCTTGACTTAAAAGTGCGTGTCCCCGTGCCCTACTAGATTCTCCGAAGGGTTCGGATAGGATCGGTCACGTCAGTTGTAGTCCAACGGAGCTATGGGGATTGGACATAACCAAGATTTTTCGCATTCAACCCGAATCCGAGCACCTGTCCGTTCTCTACCAACTGACGACGATGCTTCAAACTTTTATTGTGAAAACTATATACAAATACCTAATGACTTGTCCTGACTGACTGACTCATCATCGCCGAGCCTAAACCGCTGAAGCTAAATAGATAAAATTTGAACTGTTGGTTAATTGAGTGACGTAACCAGCCACTAAGAAAGGATTTTACAGAAATCACACCCTTAAGAGGGTCAAATAGGGAGTGAAAGTTTGTATCAAAGTCCGTCAGTTTTGAAGTAAAATACATGAAAATTGGTATTTGGGTTCTTGAAAAGAATTTAAGAATAGCGTGTCTCAGGAATTTTGTTTATATTTCTTTAAAGGAGTAAAAAAGGGAAAAAGGTTTTTTTTGTGGAAATCGTAATTTTTAAGTAATAACAATCAAAATGAATAATTTAATCGATCTATAGATTATTCAATAAAAATAAAGAATGACGTGTTTAAGCATTTTTTAAAAAACCTCCCCTAGAGTGAAGAAACAAAACAAACATAATTTGCTCACGTGAGTAAAGCCGCGAACAAAAGCTAGTTTTTTTAATTGTTAAAAATAACTTTTTTACTAACCCATTTCTATTCGCCTCTTGTACCACCACATAGCTGTTACGGGTGTTTGAAAGGTAAGTCGCACTTTCACGTTGTAACGCAGTTAATGCACATAATTTAAAGTTAACGTCGCGTTACCGATGTAGGTCGGCTTTTGTGTAGGTACTCCGGAAATGTTTTTTTGAGTAGGTATTTGGCAATTGCCTACACCGGAAAGCGCAGTGTGGGCAGGCCTCCAAGATGGACCGACGATCTGGCGAAGGACGCGGGAAGCCGTTGGATGCGAGCAGCACAAAACCGGTCGTTGTGGAGATCCGTGGGGGAAGCCTTTGTCTAGCAGTGGACGTATTTTGGCTCAGATGATGATGATGATGATGATGATGAGTTGGCAGATGACGTCACTCTACCTGATGTTAAGGGTGCGCCGTCCGTAAACCAAGTGTCATATATTTTATTTGAAATGTCTTCGTCCATATTTATTTGATGCCGCGCGGCCATACTAATTTTGTATGGGGAATTAAACGTTAATTTGAAAAATAATAATTTAAAAACCGTTCGATAAATCGAAAATGTGAAACTGATGATTTGTAGTTAAGACATTGGTGATTGTTTAGACATAAATAGAGGTATAATAATTTAGATATACTATAAGATATCAACTAAACGCCGCCACTCGTTTTCATAATTTTGTCCAACTTTAAATGACATTGTAGAAAAAACTATAGTGTGTTATGAATTTATGGGTCGGAAAAACGTTCCCTTTGATACTAAATATATATTTTGTTTATCTAATACGATAGTTTTTGCATCAAATATCAACTTAACCGTGACTACACTGTTGGCTGTTTTTGGTCGGCGGCGCACCCTTAAGGCTGCGTTTCCACCAGAGCTGTGCGAGGTAGCTGGAGGTGATGGAGCGAGGAAAAAATCACCAATAGGATCACTCCATTTTACACTGTAGGGAATGAGAAGTAACCTAAGCTACCTCGCAATACTGTTTTTTTTTTTTGAGAGAGATTGCTGATTTTCTCTAACGGCATTTTCAGCATCACCGGGCGTTTTTGGGGGCGGCGAGGTACGTAAATGCTACTTCAAGCCGTGTTGAAACGAATCGCCTTCGGAGGTTTTCTAGAGGGAACGGCATCGCACACTTATAACTGCGCGTCCCCGTGCCCTACTAGATTCTCCGAAGGGTTCGGATCGGATCGGGCAAAGCTCTGTGGTGGAAACGCAGCCTTAGTAGAAGCAGAGGAGGACAGGGGGGGGGGGCAGGATTGGCCTCACCAGCCTCCTCACCTTGCCGACCCGTAAGTTGCGTCTTTACGCCTCGATGACCGAGTGGCAAAGCACTCAGTCCGATACCCGAAGGTCCCGGGTTCAATTCCCAGGGCGGGTAAAGTGTATTTCGGTTTTTCGATGCATAGCCCGGGTTTGTGATCCTGATCACCAACACGTATTTGGCAAGCGTGGCGATTAAGCCAATATCCATCAATTATAGCGATGACTCGGATTTCAATGATGGAGGTCTTGCCCAGCAGTGGGACTGTAGGCTATTATTATATACTTTACTGCCTTACCTCGTTTAAGCGACCGTCATAATTTTATAGGGATCCAGTTATCTTGTACTGCAGACGTGAAGACGTTAGGGTTTCATTCGCCATTTGATAACGTTAACGAAAACTAGAGTTTGTATGGCAAAATTTTAACTCTTCTCGTATGTCGCCAGGACGCGCTGCTTCAATGCCATACTAATTTTCGTTTACGTAAACGTAATCGAATGAATACAGATAGTAAACAAAACTCACAAAAGGCATCCAGAGAGGGTTAATAATAAAAACTGGTGGTCGCCCAGTGGACGAAATTCGACCGTAATATTTTATTACTAGCTGTTGCCCGCGACTTCGTCCGCGTGAGCTAAGGGCTGTAGTCTGTACAGTTTAATTTTTATGTAGGTATCTATTTAAGCTTATTAGGGTATAATAAAATTATATGCATCGGAAATTTAGAAAATTGACATTGTATTTACCGACATACGTACATCTACTCACTCTTAATATCCTTTCAGCTGGGAATGCTGAGATAGACAAAGACAATCGATCTCCATTTAGTGTGGTTCTGGCATACTTCCTGTGTCTCCTTTACGTCCATCATTATTTTCATGCATTATCTCTTATTCTTTCGACTATCATCTCTGCCATGTACATACATATATTCAGTTTGAAGCACAGAATCGTCCCGTTCATACAGATTCTCACTCAGTTTCCCGTTTCAATTATCCCTCCACATACATTCAGTATACAACACCGTTTCTCGGTGGGTTGCGCGTATTTGCTACGTCATACAAACCTGAAATGGGTTTACTGACGCTCAATTATATGTAATAAAATTGGTATTTTACAGCTCAGGTACTCGTCCGGAGTCGTCCTAGGCACTGGTGTATCTTAGCTAAGATGTGTCTACTGTTATAAGTACTGTCCAACCACGGACTTCAAATTTTTTTTTGCCTTGTCACCGAAGCTGGATATCGAGTAGCAGGTAGCGGTCCAGGATTATTGGTTGTCGGCCAGAAGGCACAAAAAACTATTTACCAACTATGTTCTTATTCGTAGATACAAAATATCAATAAATTGAGAACTATAATAAATTATATTATTGTCTATTAGGTAATACAGTATAGTATTTTATGTTACATACTTGCGATAAATTTGAACTTCTTCGTGGCATCTTGTAGGTAGGTTTAGTTAGGTAGCTTTTTAGAGGTAGATCACAGGACACAGAAAGAAGTTACCTCTAATAAAAAAAAAATCTGAAGTCCGTGCCTCTAATACAGTTGTACCCTACAAATTTAAACATTTTTGCAACTCCGATAACAGAGGTAGCCATCGTCTTATGCGATAGAAGAATGGAAAAACCATTTTTCTGTAATCTAGAAGTATGTACAAAATTCATTCTTTATAGGTTTTATGATATTAAAATTGTTATGATACTTACTTACTTACTTATATTGTATCATTGAACACAGATTTATTCTATAAACATGTTAAGAAACCAAACTAAGAAACCGCTTACATGTAAAATAAGTACTGAAATAAGTGTTTAACTTACCTGCATCAAATGTTTCATAAAACTTTTACACAATGAATAAATCTTATTTGGAAATTAATAAGAACTGAATAAGTACTGAAATATTTAACGTACCTGCATCAAATGTTTAAAAAAACTTTTACACAATGAATAGTTAATATGATTCGAAAATTATTAACAAAATAAAAATAGGTATTGCATTGCAAAACATCAAAATTTCCTTCTGTTCGTTTCAAAATTTAAGCGCCAATTTTTTTTTAAATTTTCCTGTTCTCGGGTTTTTTTACCAAATAGATTTAAAAAAATAACATTAAGTATTTTGGGCTACGACCCAACGGTTTATACAGCCAAGCTATGTAAGTTAACCCGGCACTATACCGAAGACATCCCGGACATCAGCCTATACGAGATTAGTATGGCTCTCAAACAGCTCAAAAATGGCAGGGCACCAGGTGCTGACGGAATTACGGCCGAGCTTCTGAAAGCAGGCGGAAGACCGGTACTCGTAGCTCTTCAGAAGCTATTTAATTCCGTGGTACTAGGGGGCAGAACGCCAGAGACGTGGCACGAAGGTATGGTGGTACTGTTCTTCAAAAAGGGCGACAAAACCCTGCTGAAGAACTACAGGCCCATCTCACTTCTAAGCCACGTCTACAAGCTGTTTTCGAGAGTCATAACGAATCGTCTCGCACGCAGGTTTGATGACTTCCAGCCTATCGAACAAGCCGGTTTCCGAAAAGGCTTCAGCACCATAGACCACATACATACGCTGCGGCAGGTTATACAGAAGACCGAAGAGTATAACCAGCCTCTTTGCTTAGCGTTTGTGGACTATGAAAAAGCCTTCGATTCGATTGAGACATGGGCCGTGCTACAGTCTCTCCAGCGGTGCCAAATTGACTATCGGTACATCGAAGTGTTGAGGTGTTTGTATGAAAGCGCCACTATGTCAGTCCGTCTTCAGGACCAGAGCTCGAAACCTATCCAGTTGCAGCGAGGAGTGAGACAGGGAGATGTGATTTCTCCGAAACTGTTCACTGCTGCACTGGAAGATGTTTTCAAGCTTCTGGACTGGAAAGGACTCGGCATCAACGTCAACGGCGTATACATCACTCACCTTCGGTTTGCTGACGATATAGTGGTCATGGCTGAGACCCTGGAAGACCTCGGCGCAATGCTCGGTGACCTCAACAGAGTCTCTCAACAAGTGGGTCTTAAAATGAACATGGAGAAGACGAAAGTTATGTCGAACTCACGTGTCGTACCCACTCCTCTGAAGGTTGGGGACTCTGCCCTTGAAGTTGTGGACAATTATGTTTACCTGGGACAAACGGTCCAGCTAGGTAGGTCCAACTTCAGCAAAGAGGTCAATCGTCGAATCCAATTAGGCTGGGCAGCGTTCGGTAAGCTACGAAATATCTTCTCGTCCGATATACCGCAGTGTCTCAAGACGAAAGTCTTTGACCAGTGTGTGTTGCCAGTGATGAGTCGCTCACTATGGGCCTCATAAAAAGGCTCAAGGTCACTCAAAGAGCAATGGAGAGGGCTATGCTCGGGGTTTCTCTGCGTGATCGAATCAGAAATGAGGAGATCCGCAGAAGAACAAAGGTAACCGACATCGCCCGAAGAGTTGCTAAGCTCAAGTGGCAGTGGGCAGGTCACATTGCTCGCAGGACTGATGGCCGCTGGGGCGGGATAGTCCTGGAGTGGCGACCGCGTACCGGAAAGCGCAGTGTGGGCAGGCCTCCAACAAGGTGGACCGACGATCTGGTGAAGGTCGCGGGAAGCCGCTGGATGCGAGCAGCACAAAACCGGTCGTTGTGGAGATCCTTGGGGGAGGCCTTTGTCCAGCAGTGGACGTCTTTTGGCTGAGATGATGATGATGATGTAATTCAAGATATCTTCTATGTGCAATATTTAAAAAAATAGAGACATGATTTTGGGTAATGATACAAAGTTTTATACAGCCAAAATTAATGAGTAGGTAACATTTCTATGCATAACTAAAAAAAGAGACATTATTTTGGGCAACGACACAGAGGTTTATACCGCCAAATATAGGTAATGTTTTAACTTTTAACATTTCTGTGTATTAGAAAACTGCAATAGGCGCCGCGCGCAGGCGCGACTAAATAGCCATATTATTATTGGTTATTTTGGAAAATGAAACAAAAGGTGTACCTATGTACAGCCAAGTTTAATGATGTGCGTGATTTCGAGCTTGTTTTTATTTTCCGTCGCTTTACTACTGCGGTGCTAATGTTCGCTTAGGTGCCTCACAGATTTATAAAGGGTAGGTAACCTTAGAGAGTAACAAAACTTTTCTAAAATATTAACTCAACGAACGTATCTAACAGTTGGTCGCCTAAATACGTACATCAAAATTTGTTTAACATTTTTCGATTTGTATGTTATTCTCCGAAATTTTCTAAGCATTTTGGGATAACCGCATCAAAATCGGTATTCTCATGGCAACAACTATCAATGACAGGTTCAAAAGGGCAAAGAACCCAGAGCCGTAAAACACGATAGCAATAGAGAGCCAGAGCCTCAAATGCCAGAGCCGTAAAACTCATTTAAAAAATTTCCCTATGTTACATAATAAACAACAGTTGCCAAGCAACCAAGGATTAAATCCCGGTTTAGACCAAATCAAAATTTAACAATTTTCGAGTATTTATGTAGCCTATGTTATTCTCCGGAATCTTCTTAGCATTTCGGTAAAATCGGTTCAAAATCCGTTCAGTAGTTCTCGAGTTTATCGTGTTCAAACAAACAAATAAACAAACAAACAAACAAACAATTTCTTTTTAAACTATTCTATCGTGTTCCGTAAGTGATTTTAAAGTATTTTTTTTTATATCTTGCAATTACAGATTTTTTAGCCCTACGTTCTTATTATACAGGGTGTCTCATTTAAATCGGTCAGTATGGGAAAGTCTGAAACTATAAGACATACGAAGATCTGTCCTTAGGAACCATGAAATCAATTTTAATAAGAAGAAAAACTGCATTCATACATTTAAAAAAAAACCTGTACTCAGCTCGGGAATCGAACCCGGTTGTTTTGAAAAAAATAAACTTACACTATTTCTATTTAGATATCGATTGTGTAGGTCTTAAGCAGTAAATTGCTCTTTGAAACATGATGTCTAAAATGAATAAAATGCATTGTTTTCACATACTTTTATTTATTTTAGAAGGTGTTCGAAGTGACCACCGTTTTTTTCAATACAATATTCAACACGTTTAGGTAACGATCTTACAATTACAAAACCAGCAAAGAGGTACAAACAACCATAGAGACAATTTTACATGCCTGAACTTGTTGAATGTAACGGTGGTCACTTCGAACACCTACTAAAATAAATTAAAGTACGTGAAAACAATGCATTTTATTCATTTTAGACATCATGTTTCAAAGAGCAATTTACTGCTTAAGACCCACACAATTGATATCTAAATAGAAATAGTATAAGTTTATTTTTTTCAAAACAACCGGGTTCGATTCCTGAAGCTGAGTACAGGTTTTTTTTAAATGTATGAATGCAGTTTTTCTTCTTATTAAAATCGATATCATGGTTCCTAAGGACAGATCTTCGTATGTCTTATAGTTTCAGACTTTCCCATACTGACCGATTTAAATGAGACACCCTGTATTTTTCGAGTATTTATGTAGCCTATATTATTCTCCGGATTTTTCTAAGCATTTTGGTAAAAACTGGATCAAAATCCGTTCAGTAGTTCTCGAGTTTATCGACTTCAAACAAAAAAACAAACAAACAAACAAACAATTTTTTTTTAAACTATTCTATCGTGTTTCGTAAGTGATTTTAAGGCAATCTGTGTAATTTTTTTTTTTTATATCTTGCAATTACAGATTTTTTTATCCCTACGTTCTTATTTTTTTTTTTAGTTGATGGCTTCGTGCGATTAGCACATTTAGCCAGTGTCATAGTAATTTTTCTTACAAGTAATACATAAATATACAATATTTCCATATATGATGATGATGAATGATATTAGAAATGGGAAGTGAGAAATGATATACCCCCCAACCCCTCGAGTATCTCAGTAAAGATGTGGGGCTTTACTAAGTCCTCACGCGAGCTTTTTGAGAGAAATTGAAAAGTAACGTTGCACTGTTTTGTTTCATTTGCCAACACTTATGCACACTCACGAACACTTAACGGTTAATAATCCACCATTATTTCACATTAATATTCGACATAACACAAATTTTAGAAAATAAAACAAAATCGCAGACATGACTCTTCACTTTCCCGCCAAGAACTCTTTCATTGATTTAATATGTTTTTATGCATATTTTTTTTTAAATATTAACATTCGGATAACCTTCTCTACATAAACTACTTATAAGTTTGCGAAATTTCATACTCCTCCGTCCGCGCAATTTTCGTAAAAAAGGGGTACAAAGTTTTTGCTTCACGTATTAATTTAAAGATAATAAAAATCTCGTCGCATCAACCCTACGACTAGTTCGGATTTTATTTTTCATCAATAAATTTATAGTTCAATTAACTTTATTCGTACATAACACGAGTTTACCGCTTACAGCGAAATATAAACTGTTAACTATAAATTTAATAATGATGTCACCATTTTACATTTTACATGGCAGCATTGCATATACTTAGACAGATATTAAACTATAAAAACCCAAGCATTTGTGTCAAGACATAATTATGCAATGCACAGAGAAGACATAAAGACAAGATAGGTCGTTTGCGAGGTATTATGTTTAAATTAATTTTCAGGACTTAATAAAAACTAATTGTTTGTCTATCACTCGTATGTACGACTGTGTCAGTCAGTGTCAAATACATATATTAGGTATGTAAATAAATACAATAAGCGACCTACTGATACCCAGATATAGCTGTCGTTTGAAAATATATTATTTTCAAAATAATTTTGAGTAAATTTTGGAAAGTAAAATTGTCTTTGGAAATGTAGTTTCTAAAAGAGGAATTCTTTTAGGTTATCTTTTTTGAAACAGTTTGCTTATGCCTAGGCAAGCACTGAAGGTTTCTCAATCTGTAGAGCCGCACAATCATAATTTAACTGGGAATCGAACTCAGGACATCAGAGTCCGAGTCCTGTAACCACAAACAGAATCTGTGATCGCCAGAAAGGTGCGTGCTCGAGCAATAGTGACAAGATTGTTTAAAATATAATAAAATACGTATTTATTTTAATAACATATCACATAGAACAAACAACAAAAAAAATTTAAAAGCAAAAGTTAGTAAAAACTAAAAACAATTTTAGTAAAAAAAATTAAAAAAAAACGAGCGAGCCATTCAGTATATGACGCATATGATGTGTAACATAAAATACGGAAACTTTTCCATTAGGCAGTGACAGAAATTAACCTCAAAATTTAAAAAAGCTATATACTGGAATATTTTATTCGAATAATTATTCATTTTTACTTACTTGGATTTTTATCAATGAATTGATCTTTATTGAGATTATAATCATCAGTATTATATAGAATACTTATGAATATACACACGAAATGGTTGAAACCAATATTACAATAGAATATAGAATTTAAACGTTACGTCCAACTTCCGTCACATTTCACGAAACTCACTCCCACAAATTGTATATATATAGAAGGCGAGCGGAAAAATGTTACACATTAAAATTTATTGTTCTTATTACTATATCAGCCATAACTGCCCCACTCCTGGGCAAAGGCTTCTCAACACTTAAACAAATAAATAAATAAATAAACAAGGTCTCTATTAGCAACTGTTCTGTGTGTATGAGCTACAGATTAGGTATACATGTAGCGCTAATTTTCAGTGCAAGCCCTTGCGTGTCGTAGGAGTTACTAACAGACACAGAAAACTATAAAACCTTATCATACTAAGTTAAGTTATGATTCTAAAATATATGTAAAATTCATTTACTCACTTGCTGTACTATTACTTCTAAGGGTTGTCCAGTCTGTAGCTCTTCGGAGTGCCGCCTTGTCGGCCGCACCGCATATTCTCTCTCTCCTATAATCTGTAACAAATTAAACATAACTTTTAAAAAAATCCGTTCAAAACAAAATAAGAAAAATAAGACACATAAAAGTTTATTTAAGATGAGTCCACATTAAGTTACATGTTACATAACTTATGCTATAACATGTTATATAACATGTTACAAAACTAAAAGTATAAACAAGCAACACTGGACCATTGTTCATATCGCTAAAGACGCTAGGATAACTTCACAATCAATTTATTAGCTACTAACATAGAATTGACAAAATTTTTACTGACACTATATGGACGCAACGCAAATCCGGAATAAATAAATGTATTTTTGATGTATAACATCTTTCCTCTCGCTTTCTTGCAATTTGTGGGAGTGATTTCGTAAAATGGGACGGAAGTGTGTAACAGGAAGTCGGAGAAGCGCGCAGGCGCGCGTCATTTGATTTGACGAACGAGCGCGCGGTGGTAGAGTTGACCGTCGAAAGGTAACAACCAATCAGGGAAGCGCGCGCCATTTGATTTGACGAATGAGCGCGCGGTATTGCATTACTTTTAGTGTCAATTAAATAAAATACAATTTTCATTAAAAAGAATTATTCTTTATTATGAAAAATCATTTCAAACAATACCTAAACCCTTTTTTTTAGGAATATAATGTTAAATTGCTCATTACTACGGTGAGATGTCAAATGTTACATATCATAGGTATGCGACTACTTTAAGGCTCGCTCGTTTTTTTATAATTAGAGTTGTTTTATTGACACTTATTGGCCACACTAATAAAACATGCAACATAACTATGCTATATAGCATGTTTTGTCGCACCTTTATAAAGCAATTTCTTTTCTATCCTGCCTGGTAAACGTCCCATTTGCTAAACCGAGTTAGATATGAAATTAAAAAAAAAAATAACTTAACACAACTTTAAAGTTTGTTAACATCCCAATCAATAAATTAGTAAAGATTTTTAAATTAAATTCTATTATGTTACCCATCACTCAATTCTATAAGAGGGAAGGGTTTCCGGAATTCGAAATTGTGGCTACATCCCATTTGGTAAAACCAACTTTATTGATTGGAATGTCAACAGACTTTAAAGTTGTGTTTAGTAAAAAAAATTGTTTTATTAGTAAAGATTTAATTTTTAATATAATTTAATGCTTTTATTTACATTATAATTTTAATACAATATAATTATTGTTATACCTATACAAGGTGGCTAAGTAATAAGGACGCTATAACAATGTAAAAACGATCTATATATCACTTAGTTCACAAATAAAAGTTTGTGTTTGAGTTTGAGTAACAACTCAGCCCAACAAACAACAATCATCAAAGCTGAAAAACTCCTACCACCAGAAAGGTCGCCTTACGAAACAATACCCAATATCTTACGAATATTAACATTATAAGCCTAATTGACACTCAAACACAACCAGTTAGTGTTAGACTTTTATGATGATGGTGAGAAAAGACACTGCGCATAGCAATAACTCATTCTGTGGACTTTCAATGACGCGATCAAACAACACGCGCTGGGATTAAGGCGAGGGTTTCCAAAAAAACGGTGTTTTAAATGAGTTTTATTCGAAATGTATAAGGATTTTAAAACCAAAAAAAAAAAATTATTCATTGGCTATTTATCTAGTAATTTCGGCTGGTATTTTCACAATATTTTACTAATGCAGCCGGGACCAACGGCTTTACGTGTCTTCCGAAAGTCCGAGATTTTACGTGTGCGTTTTTTTTTGGAGAGAGATTGCTGTTTGCTTCAATCGGTATTTTCAGCATCACCGGGCTTTTTTGGGGACGTAAAGGGTACCTCAAGCCGTGTGAAACGAATCACCTTCGTAGGTTTTCTAGAGGGAACGGCATCACACACTTAAAAGTGCGTGTCCCCGTGCCCTACTAGATTCTCCGAAGGGTTCGGATCGGATCGCTCGTGTGCATTGCTCGAACGCGGTACCTATGAGCTTAGCTTCTGGGATCTCCTTAATTGTCCCTTTGACTAAATAAGGCTTAGAAATATGTATGGCGTCTATCTGTAGGTATTTTCGTATACTGGCTGCATGACTTCCTATTTTTGGCCCGGCTTGATTAGTTGCTATAGATATTACACAACATAATATTAGAGACATCACATACATTGTTCTGATCACAAGGTAAGTAGCAAAGCACTCGTTTTATGGAAATCAGAAACAACGACGACGGTTAGGGTTGCCAATTATTTTTCAGGAAATTAAAGTAAATCTATCATAGTATAAAAAAAGGATTTGAAGAAAAAATAAAGTATTTTCCAAATTTATTTATTTAAGCGTTGTGTTACGAACCCGGGAGCTTAGAGTTAGCGCCGCCCTAAGTCCGTTGTGCAAGCCACTCACTCGGCTTGCAAGTGTGTTTCGGATTTTTCGTTGTACAGCCCGGGTTTTGTGTTCACCAACCCGCATTTGGCAATCGTGGTGAAGCCTTTACCCATAAGTTTTAGTGATGACTTGATTTCAATGATGAATCTCTTTGCCCAACAGTGGTACTGTTATAGGCTATTTACTTACTTACATGTTTTAATCTGTTTTTTTGATCCTAGGGACCTATTGAAATGCAAAAAAATTTACGGATCTACTCACGTTAATTTTACACATCATCAGTTTTAATTAATGTTTAACCTGACGTTTCGAAACGACGAAAAGATACTGTTTGCAATGCTGATACACGCAACCGCTATGTCCCTGCATTTTAAATCTGTAATATCTTCGAAAATATTCATTTAAATTACATGCTGTAAAGGGCCATTTTTATTTATACTAAATGCACAATGCATGTATGTATGAATTAATGCTGTATTGCTTAAAATCGCTTCGTAAATAAGCCATTATTTCTCTTAAAAAATAAAGGATAAAAAATGATTATAGTGGGTTATTCCTAAGAGATAGCCATCTACCATCGCGGACTTTTTTGTACAACTTTTTAAGGTGTACAATACTGTAGTACTTTATTTTGATCTATCTCGTAGGGTTCAGCCAGCGTTTGCAATGTAAGCGCAAAAAAGGTAAAACCTCTAAAATTATCAGTGTTTCTCTACTATATTATGCATGTATTTATACATATAAACATTCCTCTTGAATCACACTATCTATTAAAAAAACCGCATCAAAATCCGTTGCGTAGTTTTAAAGTTCTAAGCATACATACATACATACCTACATAGGGACAGCGGGAAGCGACTTTGTTTTATACTAAGTACCTATGTAGTGATGTATAGTAGCTTTTTATATTAGTCTCATATTTTATACTTTCAGTTTTTTTCATCGTATTTAGACATAAACGCATTTTTTTAATCTCAATTTTTGTCATCGCATTAAACCTTGAACAAACATTTTACAAACTTAGTCCCTACCTACTTCTTTTCTTATTAAAATGAGATGATTTAATTAAAATGAGGGTAAAAGCTACCAACTAATTATGAGACGACCAACACCTCAGTCTCCCTGTGACCACGGACCCTGCAAAGTGTTCGAAACGTCAGGGTAAACATTAATTAAAAGTAATGTAGGTTTATAATAAACGCGAGTAGATCCGTAAAAGTTGTTTCAATGTGTAGTGTTCGCATAAACATTCAAAAACTATTGTTTTAGGTATTGCTAGGGACCTAGTCGTACTCACTTTGCAATTTTCATTTGTAACAAACAACCTCGATATCTGCCATTTATCTTTGACATGTTTACCAAGTATTTAGGTAATATATAAATGTAAGTAATATTTCTTTAATTATCTTATAAAAATAATCAATAAGTAAAAAATAAGAATAAAAGACTGATGTGATTACAAAATAATTTGTTTGTGTTTTATTTAATTTATTTTTAAAGCAATGGGTATAAATCCACTTTTTTCCACTATCCCCCATTATGATCTCAAGACGCAGTTAATGGGGTAAAATGGAAAAAAAGTCTACTTTACCCCATTGATGGAGCAAATCAATGGGGTAAAATGGAATAACCCCATATTTCGGGGTTACACAGGTATCACAAAATATCGAAACTATAAAAATGTATGTCCCATTATAATAATGACGCAAAGATAAGCCGAATACGCAATCATAGCTGTCAACTGGAATGATGATTTTGACTGAATTATGAGCCCTAACTTCAACAATAGTTTATAATGCATTCCATCAATGTATTGGCAATAATAAAACTGACGTGGAAATTACAAAACATGACATGCAAATAAGATTTAAATACAACGTATTTAATATTCATGAGGCTATAATTTATTTTCACTTCGCGTGATAGGCACAGATGTTTAATTTACTATGCTCGCCTCTACGTCACAGGCCACAGCGCTGCCAGATTATTTCGACGCGAAGAATCTTTCAAGTTACTTTTTGAGACATTTCATTATATAAATATGTACACAACAAAAATAAACATTACTTACTTAACTTAACTTAAAAAAAAAACAGAGAAAAATAATTAGAAAATTAAAAACTAAAACCCTACGAATAAAATATGTCCTTCAACTGTGGGCTCATGGGAACGGTCCCAAGAATGCTGGCAACATTGCCCCTTTGGATTGCCAAACTAATGCGCTAGCAGAGGTACTCCAGCCTTCTTGTCACCGGAGGCCTCGATAAGGCGAGCACTTAACTCTTTAACTAGCTGCTATGACTCCGGCCTCCATGGACCCATTGTTTCCACCGCAAACGGAACAAATAAATAATTTCGATCTAGGTTTGCGTATTTGTGCCGTTTGCGATTTTCAGCGCTCACCGCAGCAGCCCCCACATGAAGTGAAGTGGCGCGACGCGCGAACATGCGAGGGAGCCACGGTGTCAGCACAGGTTGCATCCCAGAATCTTTCTGTTTTACCACAAAACAATGGCTAATGTTAGACAATGCTCAAAACAGATTTTGTCACTTTTTAGCTAATATTATAGACAGAGAAACTATATTTTTAACACGTTTTTAGCCATTGTTTAACTTTGAACACAGTTTTGTAGTATAGTTGACCATAAAATTGCTTTATCAATTTTAACAAAAACTTCCATTACAATAAAATTACACTAAGGCGCATTGTCAATAATGACAACGTATCTGTCACTTGGTCTTTTAAACAAAAATAGAACTTGTTGTTTCATTATATGCAATCAAAATTCACTTCTAAGGTGGTAAAGAAATTTCATTGTCGACTATACAACAGTTTGTGTCTAACTGTCTACGTCTAGTTACCAACCCAATTATCTTATATGGGTCCGACACGCTTGCGTGATGCGATCTCCTCTGGAAACCCTTGGAGGATGTTCGATAGCTATGGGTTGAGGAATCTTTAGTTTGGTTACGCTGTAAAGGCCGTGAGCAGCCAACAAAAAAGATAGAACATCGGCCTATAATCAACGTCCCACTTCGGGAAAGGATATTTGAAGATCGGCCCATAACCACAAAATAATGAGGAGAATGAAATTAATAAACACTATACCAAACTAACTACTATCTATGATTTTTTTCATATATTTTTACGCAATTATTGTTGCGAACAAATTAAAATTTGAAAAAGACAAAGTGTTGAAACAGCCACGATAGCATCGTTGGCAGTGCACCTGCCGGGTCGGCATGTCCATGGGGTGCGGGTTCGAATCCCGCTCGTAGATTTTTTTGAAACGCTATAGTGGTGATCGACCACCAACTCACATTTGGCAAGCAAGGTCACCTTGCTTGCCAAATGTGGGTAAAAGCCAAATATCCAATAATAGCCAATAGCTAAATCAATAGCATTTGAACTAGATAAAATAAAGGCACAAGCAGTCACACAGAGATACAGACTCAGATTAACGTATAGCAAAAAAGTGCTTAAGCACACTATGCCGAAGGTACGCGACTGAATGCTATTTGAATTACTGACGACACATAATACCGAAATTACGTTGCGTTATAGCAGAGTGGTTATAGCGTACAGCCTAACTTCGATCGGGCGTAAGTTCAGCGGCAACTTAGAAATAATAACGGAACCCTAACAAGATCACTGTGTTTTGCGTCTGTCTGTTCAACTGTGTAGATAATTCGACACGACGCCACGACAGCGGTCGAGACAGTGAATACACACACAAAGTTGCACAACTGAATTTCTGCCGCGTAAGTTCGGCACTTATGGTTTGTCATATCAGCCGAATACGTCGGAACGTAAAATCAGCCGCGGAACTTCGGTCGCGTACCTTCGGCATAGTGTGCTTTTACACAAAAAGGTTAAACTGTGTTTTGAAAGGTACTGTACTAACAATCAGGATTTTCACACACAATAAAAAATAACAAGATCCCAGCATTCGTTAACTTTGTTATTGTGATTTCAACAACCAATCTTTATTGCAATTTATTATATTACATGCTATAACAATAAAGTTTCAATAATGCATTATTAATATTGTGCAATGGAGGCTTGCTACTACTCGTAATAAGATGATGACATGATTAAATGTTAATTAAACACTATGTTGCTTTGAAATGTGAACACAATCTTTAAATATATAAATCTTCTGTGCGTGTGTTTGTAATTGAACTCCTTCTAAACGGCTGGACCGATTTGGATGAAATTTTTTTGTGTGTCGAGAATGGTTTAGATTTACAATTGAACCCGGTAGGTGGCGCTGCTATAGCGGTCCATCATGGGATACGGGTATTCTTAAGCGGACGAAGTCGCGAGTGGGCAACTAATATAATAATAATCATTCATTTATTTAATAACAATAGATCCCATTATGATTAGTAACAATGTGCACTTAATAAACTATGTTAGTAATTAAATAAATAATAAGAAAATTTAAAATAATAAAAATATAAATAGGTCAGCATAAAACATAATTAACACTAAACAGCATCATCCGCAGTGCTTTTGCCACCATTGGTTTACCGGCTGTCTTAGAGCCAGCTGATATCTCTCGCAGTGATGGCAAGAGACCTGACGGAATGACCATTGGGCCCTGGAAGCTTGGCAGGCCGTTGGTGTGGGATGCAACCTGTGCTGATACCGTAGCTCCCTCACATGTTCGCGCCACTTTACTTAATGTGGGGGCTGCTGCGGTAAGCGCTGAAAATCGCAAACGGCACAAATACGCAAACCTAGATCGAAATTATTTATTTGTTCCGTTTGCGATGGAAACAATGTGTCCATGGGGGCCGGAGGCAAAGCAGCTTGTTAAAGAGTTAAGTGCTCGCCTTATCGAGGTCTTCGGTGACAAGAAGGCTGGCAGCGGTCTTTAGTTTTTAATTTTCTAATTATATTTCTCTGTTTTTTTTAAGTTAAGTTTGGTTGGTGGTAGGGCTTGTTTGTCCGCCTGGCTAGCTACCATCTTATCTAAATGTTTAGCCATAACATCAATGTTTGAGTATTGTTGTGTTCTGGAAGCTACTTAAATGTAAGATAGCCAGTGCTCTCACTAGTTGAGGATCCCGGGCGAAGTTCGCTTCCACCGATTGGCCTTATCATCACTTAACAGCAGGTGAGATCAAAGTAGGTACCCTTACTCGTAAAATAACATAAAAACATTAAGGGTGGTTTTCCACCAGAGCTGTGAGGTAGCAAAGTGGTGCGCAAGGAAAAAACCCGCCAATAGGATTGCTTTCTTTTCCTTGCAGAGTGAAATAGAGTGATCCTATTGGTGGATGTTTTCTTTAAAGCTGAAGGTATTGCTAGCAGCACAGTGGGACATATAAAGACATGTCATGATGTCATAATTATGGCAGATCGTGTAATAGACGGCTCATTTCGTGACCTTTGCTTCTTGAGCACCCATTGATGAGGTCAAATCATTTTACGATACCGCAAAACCAATTATGGATCATTTTCTAGTTTGCTCAGAAGCGGTTAATAGCGTTACTGAGACACGATGTGGTTTCTCTTTACGAAACACAGTTTTAGTGTTAGTAAAAATTGTGATGTAACAGGTCAAAAAATATGTATACATGCTCTATTATGTACCTATAGTAAAACTTTGACAGATTAAATAGGTTTATTTTTCATTTAAAAGTTCATTATAATGCTCTAACACATTGATAAAAATCCTGGTAACCCATCCAGAAAGCTCACACGCTTGTGTTAGAATGGTATTGTACTAAAATGTCTCCAATTAAATCCAATCTTATATGTATATATCCGCTCGGCTACCGAGGCTTATGTGCACCATCTTTCCTTCGCTTGGCGTTGATTTGCCGAAAATAGAAACAAATGATTCAATCGTTGCCAGAACGCCAGCCCAGATGGTTCCAATTTCAAACTGGGAAGTGGCAGCCGCTGACCAATGGGCGCGTGTTACGATTAGGTATGGCCGACGTTAGCCAATCAGATCACAGCGCTCGTTGTAAACAATAACATGGCGTTAGGCAACTGATTGATGACAAACTGCTGTTTACGTCCGAGCTTATCAACCGACGCTTATAGGTATACGCAAATTAAATTATTAATGTTTTTCATCAGTTAGGCACATAGGTACCTACTTACACTTGAGTTGGGGTTTTATGGTGCATCCAGAATCAATTAACAACAAATAAATATGGTAATGGCATTAGTATTCGTCACAATAACCCAGAAAATTAGAATAATTACTTGAAGAAAGTAACTGCGCGCCCATTTTGAAGCACCTTTTTGGAGCCACATTTGGCTCCAAACGCCGTACACTACGGAGTTACAAGTGTATGCGTGCGCGTCGCCGAGCGCAAGCAAGTAATCGTCACGAGAGTGTGAATTGGTTTAGTGTTTCACTTTTGACAGAGCGCTTGTATGAAGACTATCTTTCTACCTTCTATCTTTCTACCTTCTATCTTTCTATACCTACCGTATTATTATTCTGAGCCTAGAAGTTTTCGTCACAAAAAAATAATACAATAATTTCATTAATTTTTTACTGGATGACTCTAGGATGCAGGTGCTAGGTACTGTAGTGATCGGGACTGCTTGGAGGCGCGGACCTACTGGCAGCCGTCGCGTTCTGACGATTGTATTTAAAATACAACGTCAGGCGACGAAACAAATGAAGAGAGGACTTGGACATCAACCGGAGAGTATGTCGTGCTATGTCGTATTAAAGTGTATTATTTTTTTGACAGTGAGAGGAAAGAACTACTTTACTTGTTCTATAAAAGTTTTGAAAAAGTTGTCATGACAAGTGTCTAAGTGATGGTTGACACTCTGTTACTAATAATTTATTATTATCATGTTTACGTAGTTTAGATGTGTGCACTAACGATTTGAGTTCCAGAAAACGAAGCCCGTACCTAGTATAGTTACTTGTCGCTAAAATAACCGTCGAAATTATGAACTTTGGTTCGTTTACTGAAACTCACCAACGGACTTATATATATAATCCGGTGAGGTGTTCGAGTCGAACACACTCAGGAGGCAGCTAGGTAAATGTTTATAGTTATTTACGGTTATGTTTACGATTAGTGTAGATAGCGGGTGTAACTTTAGGTTTCATTTGATTGTTATATGGTGTAAAAACTATATTTATAATCTAATGTATATCTAGATGTTAGGCAGGTAAAAAGGGGGTGATAAATAAAATAATTTATGTGCTTTGTCTCCTATATTTGTAACTTATGTTTAGTTGGATGAGTCGACCTTTGAGTTTTGTCGACTCTAGCTCACATCACGTGTCAACTTCAAGTACCTCTTCCAGGTACTCCTCTGGCAGAATGTGATGTTAGCTAGCAGACATGAGCTGCATCCATATTCGTCCTCCCCTGAAAGGCAGGCATACTCTCAGCTGTTTTACCTTTGTTACAGAACACGACGTCTGCCGAAGGGGCGTAGCTCCTGTAGTGATCGGGACTGCTTGGAGGCGCGGACCTACTGGCAGCCGTCGCGTTCTGACGATTGTATTTAAAATACGACGTCAGGCGACGAAACAAATGAAGAGAGGACTTGGACATCAACCACCGAAGCCTCGTCATGCTATTTGAATTGTTATATTCATTTTCTATTTAAATACTAATATAACATTAATTGAGTAAAGTGTCTCATTCTTACGCCCCCAAAATAAGTAAAGGTCCTTCCGACCTCAACAGTACCTAGTCTGTATTCTGTATTGTATTTTAGAGCAAAGAGCTAAATATGTTTTTTTTAAGAGAGATTGCTGATTGCCTCAAACGGCATTTTCAGCGTCACCGGGCTTTTTTGGGGGTGGCGAGGTATATGTAAAGGGAACCTCAAGCCGTGTGAAAGGAATCACCTTCGGAGGTTTTCTAGAGTGAACGGCATCACGCACTTAAAAGTGCGTGTCCCCGTGCCCTACTAGATTCTTCGAAGGGTTCGGGTCGGATCGGTGCTAAGTTTGTGCTCGCCTTACCTATTGAGGCCTCCGGTGACAAGAAGGCTGGCAACTCCTCTGCCTGCGTAGGTATAGCTTGGCAATCCAGAGGGGCAATGTTGCCAGCATTCTTGGGACCGTTCCCATGAGCCCACAGTTGGAGGACATCTTTTATTTATAGGTATTTAAGTTTTGAATTTGCTATTTTTTTTGTTTTTTTTTAAGTTCAGTTGAGTTATGTTTCTTTTTGTTGTGTTTAATAGTATTATATATAGGTATAATATTAATGTCCACGGCATCATGAATTCATGAATCATGGCATAAACGTTGTTGCTAAAATTTTAAAAAGACAAAGTGTTGAAAAAACTCCACGAGCGGGATTCGAACCCACACCCCATGACATGCCGGGTCAGGTGCACATTTTTCAAATTGTAATTTAACAATACAATATTTGCGTAAAATTATAATTATGTAAATAATCATTGTTGCTAAAGTTAAAAAATCTGTGGCTGACCCCTATTTTTAGGGTTCCGTACCCAAAGGGTAAAACGGGAACCCTATTACTAAGACTCCGCTGTCCGTCCGTCCGCCTGTCTGTCTGTTAGTCACCAGGATGTATCTCATGAACCGTGATAGGTAGTTAGACAGTTGAAATTTGCACAGATGATGTAGGTATTCCTGTTGCCGCTATAACAACAAATAAATAGAATAAAATAAATATTTAAGGGGGCTCCCACAACAAACGTGCTGATTATTTTGCCGTTTTTATAGGTAATGGTACGGAACCCTTCGTGCGCGAGACCTGTTTCTGCCGTCAAGAAGCATTGTTTTAAATTCAGTTCATGCAGGGTGCCTATAGTGTGAGTTTTATTTGACATTTGATCACGTCAACGAAAACGAGAATTAGTATGGCATTGAAGCAGCGCCTCCTGGCGACATACGAAAAGAGTTAACATATTGCCATACAAATTCTCGTTTTCGTTAACATGATCGAATAGCGAATGAAACTCGCACTTTTTTTTGAGAAAGATTGCTGATTGCCTCAAACGTCATTTCCAGCTTCACCGGGCTTTTTTTGGGGGCAGCGAGAAACTTAAAGGGTTCCTCAAGCCGTAGAAAACGAATCACCTTCGGAGGTTTTCTAGAGTGAACGGCATCACGGACTTAAAAGTGCGTGTCCCCGTGCCCTATTAGATTCTCCGAAGGGTTCGGATCAGATCGGGGTAGATCGGATCAGGAAAACTCTCACTTTTGGCACCCGGATAGTAAAAAAAACTTACACTAGGCACTCAGACGCTTCAGGCTCGAGAATGCACGCGTGAAACCCTTGATTTGGAAAGCAAGGGCTGTGTAGTCGCTTTCCATCAGGTAAGTCGAGTACTCGTTTCAGACACAGTGCAATAAAAAAAACAACGTTTCTAAAATCTAGGCTTCCAAATGTTTACACAAAACAAACGTTCATAACGCCAAACGCTAAAAGTAACCGAATCGAGAAAACGACCATTGTTCTAAAACATCCTATTTCTTCTGAAAACATAGAATTTTTCGAATTTCCAACATTGTATGCAAATGCGCGGGGTCGCGACACACATTGCGCATGCGTCGGTCAAATGTCACTGGCGACAATGGCGGCGTGTTGCGAAGCTTGTGCCATAGACAATTCAGTATTAATTTCATTATTTACATTTATTTGCACGTGTGCATCCATCCCTCCCATGCTGGTCTGAGACATGAAAATAATGTACCTATCAGCAGCTTTACTTCCCGTGTATGTCGTAAGAGTCGACTAAGAGACAAGGGTTCCAAGGTATTCGCACTCGCACATCATGCAATCGGCTAGCAACCCATCACCAAAGCCGGATTAAGCCATGGTATAATAAAGAACATGTAGTGTAAAGGCTAAACTGTGGTATAGGCTCCTAGTGAAATTATTCTTTTTTTTTCTCTGATCGAGGGGCTGCCCCTATATAGCTAAGCGTCTCGGGGCCCATACCTAGGTGCCTTTAGGTTAATCCGGTACTGCCCATCACTGATTTTATGTATTCCACCACGGAACCCTAATTGTTCTAAATGTGCTGACGGGTCACTAAACTCACAAATGGCGAGTATTCTCCAAATTGGTGATTTCGATGCTCACCCCTTTTTGTTAGAAGGACGTGAGAGTAAGTGTAATAGGTATGTATTACATGTCTTCTTAAGTGCATGACGCGAGTTAATTTCAATTTGTATGGGGTCTTAGAAGAGCCATCTAGTGATGGACTTGTGTAACCAACTTCGATGCCATATCAATTAAAGTTAACTTTACATCGATCTAATAGAGAAAAAACTCGCACCTACTCAGCCTTTGGATCGCAAATGCCTCGTACTATATAATATGCTCAAAATTGACTAAAACAATATGAAGGTACAGTCACGAGCAAAGATATGTAATACCTACCTACACTTTGACTCTAATTCCATTGTTCTTAGAGTTTAATTTGCTTACATATTTTTGCTCGTTACTGACTGTACATATTAGTAAAAATGGGTAGTATACAGCAAATCCAAAGTAGTTATAATTTTGCTTTTAAAAAAGGTCAAGTACGAACGACAGTATTTATGAGAAACATGCCCTAATCTTACTAACAATAGGTTCATTTTAAATGCCAATATGTTTTTTGTGTTGCTTGGATATTTTTTATCGATAATTTATAATAAGTAATACTTGCCTGTCATATCTATTTTTATAGTTGGACATTGCTCTTTAAATTAAATTTAGAATTGGACTTTGATGCGATGACGATAATTATCACACAACTGATATCGAGTAGGTACAAATAAACCAACGTTAGAAATAAACTAACTAGGTCGAAGTGCCTAGAGCTCCATTCGATAACTTTAAAGAAAAGGTTAATTTGTATGACAAAATGTTGACTCTTTTTTGTTTCTTTTTTTGTGAGAATTTGCTGATTGCCTCAGACGGCATTTTCAGCTTCACCAGACTTTTGCGAGCAGCGAGAAACTTTCCTCAGAAAGGGTCCCTCACCTCAAGCAGTGTGAAACGAAACACCGTCAGAGGTAGAGGGAACGGCATCACGCACTAGTGCATGTCGGTGCCCTACAAACAAGATTCTCCGAGGGCTTCGGATATGGTCGGGAGCAATTAACTCTCCTAGTTTGTCATAAGGCAAGAGGCGCTGCTTTAATGCCACAAAAAATCTTGTTTTCGTTAAGGGTGCGCCGACCAATAAAAAGCTAAAAATGCAGTCACGGTTAACTTGATATAATTGAAAATATTATTGTATTAAATAAACAAAATATATATTTAGTATCATAGGGAACGTGTTTAGCATGTGTCCTAGTTTTTTGGGGTCTTCTTGTTGAACTAATATTTAAATCCCCCGCCTTTCCATAGTTGTTCACTCTTAGTATTACGTGTATACTCTGTGGTGTTTTTTTTAAATTATATTCTCCATGATTCTGTGGTACAACGCGTGTAATTATTTCAATTCCTTTATTTAATAATAAAGTCCCAAGTTGTAAAGAAAAGTATCTGCAAATATTCATATTCGTATAATCTTAAACATACGCATAAACTCCAATTATATACAGTTTCGTGCCGGCGAATCGGTAGTGTACCGACATAACCTAAAAGCAGCGTGGTTCAGTTTTAACAAATCGTCAAGTCGTCAAGAATACCAATTATCATGGCAAGTAGCAATCCTCTGGCACTTATAGAAAAACTAACAGGCTGAGAAAACTACAGTACCTGGCGGTTTGCTGTTAAAACATACCTTCAACATGAAGAGCTTTGGGAATGTATTGAAAATCCCAACAACGAACCAGTTGACCAGAAAAAGGACACAAAAGCAAAATCCAAAATCATTTTACTTGTCGACAGTATCAACTTCGTACATATCCAAGAGGCAGAAAGAGCAAAAGAAGTGTGGGAAAACCTATCCCACGCTTTCGACGACTCAGGGCTTACACGCAGAGTTGGCCTACTACGTGATCTCTGTACAACTATACTCTAGTTGCCAAAATATAGACGAATACGTGAGCAAGATAATGTCTACAGCGCACAAACTCCGAAATATAGGATTCAAAGTTGATGATGGTGGCTTGGAACACTTTTACTCTGCGGGTTACCTGAACATTATAAACCAATGATCCTCGCTATAGAAAGCTCAGGGATGAAATAAGCGCAGACTCTGCTAAATCTAAATTGCTCCAAGAAGTAAAATCTGAAAACAGTAACTCTGCTTTTACATCTGTTCATGGTTATCAAACCAAGAATGTGAAAAAGAAGTTCAACACTTCTTCTAGCAGGACAATATCATCCGCGAATCTCAAATGGTTAAGGTTACTACCGTTGATATTGGTACCCATAGTTTTCCCAATCCAATCTTCTAAAAATGCATTCCAGCACAGCATTAAATAGCTTGAGAGAGAGCGGATCTCCTTGTCTCACGCCTCTGTTTATAAGAAACGGGTTTACTTTCGTTTCCAATTTAATGCGACTTTTACATTTTTTGTAGATGGATTTAATTATTTGTATGTAGGCCACATCCACCCCTTGTTCTTCTAGACTCAACCAGATAAATTTGTGATATAAGCTGTCGAAAGCTTTGGAGTAGTCTATAAAGCAGATATATAAGGGCTTCACTGGTATTACTTATATTTTTTCAAGACATTTTTAATTGTGTGGATGTGGTCTGTTGCGCTAAAGTTCTTTCTGAATCCCGCCTGCTCAATTGGTTGGTATTCATCTAGGACCCTTGTTATTCTTTCCAGAATTACTGTTGCAAAGACTTTGTATACATTTGAAATGAGGCTTTTGGTCTATAATTACCGATGTTATCCTTATCTCCTTTCTTATGTAAGAGAACAATATGAGATTCGCTCCATTGTTTCGGAATGGTACCAGTTGTTAATAGATCATTGAATAGCTTGGTTAGAATTGGGCTTATTTCTTCTATGGTGCCTCTCATCAGCTCGTTTGTTATACTGTCAGGTCCTGGAGCTTTTTCTAACTTTTGTGACATTATGGCTTTCTGAACTTCTTGCATGAGTATTGGTGGGACATCTCTATATCTCGTGACTGAATTTTTGTGGATGTTATTTTCTTGTACGGTATTAGAAGAGTAAAGGGTTCTGTAGTAGTCTGTAGCCAGTTTCTGGATTTCTCTACGAATTGTTGCTTGTTTGGATCTGTTATTTTTTAATTTAGGTATCCATTCAGATCCATACTCCCTCAATTCTTTAATAGCTTTTCTTGCTTCCTCCTGTTTTTTGGATTTCAGCTTCTAGTTTTTTAGTTCTCTTTATTTTCCTATCAATTCTTTTATTTTATCGGATTCGTTTGCTCAGTCTGGATACTGTGTTACGGTTTCTTTTATTTTTGACTCGTCAGCCAGTATTGCTTTTCTTTCTTCTAAGAGTTCTATTGTCCTCTCACTGAGCTTTGTATTGCTAGTTGTAGTTGCCTTTACTTTTCTTGTTTTTGATAGTTGTTTGTCCAAATGATCGTACTTTTCTGTGACACTTCTGTCGGAGTTACTATACCTATCAATGGCTTGGTAAACGAATAATCAATGTTTTTTTCGTAATGTTCTGATGTCAGCAGTTTATTATTTATTTTGTTTTTACCTCTTTGGGTTGGGTGCTTCATTAAATTTATACTAAATCTAAATTATTGTACCTCTGATTTTGTCTAAACAATCACCAATGTCTAAACTACAAATCGTTCGTCTCACATTTTCGGTTTATCAAGCCTCCAGCAAGCAAGCAAGGTTTATCCTGTTGCGGTGAAGAACATGCAATTAAATAGAAATTGCATTGTTGATTTTATTACTAAGAAAGAAACTAAGACAGACTGCTCTACTAGAACTTACAATGTTACAAATGAAATTATTTGGAAACAAGTGCAAATGACAAACACATAGATATAATGTAACAAAACAAAATGAAACTATATCTACTGCGTCTGCAGGCGATCACAAGGCGTGCAATGGGCGGCGCGTTGCGTGATCGGGCCAACGTCATTTCCGACAGGCGAAGGCATCTATCTGTTGCATTTATAACAGCCGGATTGTAGGCCACTAACACCAGTAGCACGGTATTAATTGTAGTACAAGGCTGAGCTTGATAGCGCAGTGGTTAACGCACTCTGTTTACGATTGCTAAAATAAAGCAACTTTCGCAAAGACCTGTCATTGGATGAGTTACCAAATATTTATCATCTCGACCTCCGCCGTGCTTCACAAGCCCCGTACGTTGTAAGCAGTTGTTAACATAACAACCACTGCACCAAACTGGGTACGCGTGGTGGTTTATGACATTTTTTTTTGAGAGAGATTGCTGATTGCCTCAAACGGCATTTTCAGCGTCACCGGGCTTTTTTGGGGGCGGCCAGGTACGTAGGTAAAGGGTACCTCAAGCCGTGTGAAACGAATCACCTTCGAAGGTTTTCTAGAGGGAACGGCATCACACACTTAAAAGTGCGTGTCCCCGTGCCCTACTAGATTCTTCGAAGGGTTCGTAAACGTAATCGAATGAATACGGATAGTAAACAAAACTCACACTAGGCACCCTGAGCGTTCAATGAAACATTGAGTGTTCATCGTTTCCAAATGTTAGAGAACATGGAGATATCTACTTAAATCGTGCCAACTGAGAAAATAAAATAGTATGGTAATATATTATTGTCGTCATCATCATCATCAAATGTATGTATACTCAACTCTAATCCTAACATATATTTTTTTTTATTTAAAACATGTTTTTGATTCCGGTTTTTTTCTTCGTGAAAAACGGAATAAAAAATATTTTTTTATGAAAACCTTTAATTTCTTCAAGAATTCACGACAGGTTACAATAACTTCAGTATTACTCATGATTATGCGCATGCAACTGTATCAAATTATCCGATACCTACGCAAAGAAAACAAAAACGAATGGTAAAATAATACTGTCAATAAATCATCAATTCATTTTCTTGAAATTACACGCAATTAGGTTTCAGCGTTGCTTGGTATAAACATTGTGATACTCTGTTGCATAGCTTACAAAACAGACCGGATGGTAATGGTATCATTAGCTTAAATACTACGGTATCAACTACCTGTTGCATTGCATGCAACCTACTAAAATGACATCACCTATAAACTAACATAAGATGCTCAAAGTTCTAATGCGAGTTTTAGGTATTCACCATATGATCACTGAAAAATGGTCCATATTTCCGGCTCGAAGGACCAATGAAAAATGGTATACCTTTGTACTAAAGGGGAATACTATTAGGGTTGAAAATGAAACCGCTAGTAGCTTCCTTGATCTGATATATCTAGTAAGAACTATAAGAACTAATCTTATAATATATAACTCGGCACCAGGGTGTCAAGTGCAAGTTTCATTCGAAATTCGATCACGTTAACGAAAACGAGAATTTATATGGTAAAATGTTAACTTTTCTCGTATGCCGTGAGGAGGTGCTGCTTCAATGCTGTACAAATTTTCGTTTTCGTTAACGTGATCGAATGGCGAACGAAACTCGCACTGGCACCCTGAACAAAACACGCACCAGTAACCCTGGTGCCGAGTTCGTTTACGTGATCAAACGGTGAATACTTCTCGTATGTCGCCAGGGGCGTATGACTCGTATGGAGACTAATTTTCTTTTTCGTAACTATGTTTCGTTTTCGTAAACGTAATCGAATGAATACGGATAGTAAACAAAACTCACACTAGGCACTCAGCATACGATTAGGTAAGTACGTTAACGAAAACGAGAATTTGTAAGGCAAAATTTAAATTCTCCTCCCTGCTTAACCACAAAACGATGGCTAATGGTAGACAATGCTTAAATGCTGTGACTTTTTAGCTTATATTTTTAGACATTGTATTTAGCCATTGTTCAACTATAACCTTTTCACCGCCCAACTATCCTGCACGCGATGTCCCGCTGTACGCCAACGTATAAATGTATTTTAATAAAGTAGGTACAAAGAAGAACTTCTATAGAAGTGCTGGCGTGGACGGCACGAAAATCTCGAACTTCTATAGAAGTTGTTGGCGGTAAAAAGGTTAAACACTGTTTTATAGAATAATGCATACAAATTCTCGTTTTCGTGCTCGAATGGCTAATGAAACTGTTTTATTCAGCCTTCGATCAATTGTACATAATTGATCGAAGTATTCAACATTTTAAGATTATGTTAACGAAAACGAGAATTAAAAATAAAAATAAAAATCGTACTCAATACTCAATATTGTTATTGCACACCATAATGTTACAAAGATGTTATAATATAGGTTCAGGTTAATTATGGGCCCTGTCGGGCACAGCAATTTGAAGAGGGAGGACCTTTTCCAATTAAATTTTGAAGTAAATTAGCTTATATTTTTATTTAATATATAATATTTTTTAAGTTGTATCTATTATTATTTGATATTTGAGTTCTATATTTTTTATTCTGATATATTATGTATAATAGCACCTTCTTATAAGTAATTCTTTTATCTTGTTTGTAAATGTTTATCATTGCTACTGTTTTTTATTGAATCGGGTAACTTATTGAAAATTTTTATGGACATGACTCGTAAACGACTCGTGATGATCGTAAACGTGATCGAATAGCAAGTAGACTCGCTCTAGGCACCTACGTAGGTATTAATTCTCGTTTTCGTTAACGTGATCGAAAAGCAAATAAAGTCACTAGCTAGGCAGAATAGGCACCTTTGCAACGATTCTTGTTTTCTTTAACGTCCAAACTCAGCAGGTAGTTTAGGATTCCGAGTGAGGGGAACGCACTATCTCCATCACGTGAGATAAAGACAGTGGTTCCCAATTGTGGAATAAAATAAAAAATTTCGTCGCTAGAGGCTAAACTTGTAGATGACGTTGTTGATCAGTCGCGAAGACACTAATCTGTCTGAACATATCGACGTTATTTCTAAAGTGTTATATCGTGGCGCCCATTTAAACCAATTACAGGTTAAAAGTCTCTTGATTAACATCTTTAAGATATAATGAACACAGTTCTTTGGACTCAATCATAATGACTAGGAAAACCACAGCGTGTGACGACAAAATTGATGCGCGTAGTGCCCGGTGTACACAGTACACATGCGTGCACGTCAACCTACCACAAACTGTCAAATTTCCTTAATAGACATTAAACTTTACCTATACTATATTATCTATACTAATATATAGAAGGGTTCGAAACGTCAGGATAAACATTAAATAAGTAATGTGTAAAATAAACGCGAGTAGATCCGTAAAAGTTGTTTCATTTCAATGTGTAGTGTTCGCGTAAACTTTAGAAAATAATATACTAATATTATAAAGCTGAAGATTTTGTTTGTTTGTTTGTTTGGTTAAACGCGCTAATCCCAGGAACTACTGGTTCGAATTGAAAAAATATTTTTGTGATGAATAGTTCATTTATTGAGAAAGGCTATAAGCTATATTACATCACGCTATGACTAATAGGAGTTGAGCAGCAATGAAAAATGTTGCAAATACGGGAATATATTTTTTTTGAGAGCTTTCCTTGCGTGTGCTGCGTAAACGGTGAAGGTTACGCAAAAATCATGTATTATGAATTTGTTCCCTTTTAAAAGTTCTAAAAAACGGTCCGCTACAGCATATATCTAGCTTTTAAGGTTGACTCACTTATAGCCTGTTTTATGGTAATCAATTAACGCGGGTTAAACCGCGGGGCACAGCTAGTTAATTATAAAGGGACAAAGTGATCACTAGTTCCTGAACACCGGTGCCAATACCCTACGCTTATGATTAACCCTTTAGGTACAAAGCCTTTCCAAAAGACCTATTTACATCAAAATCTTTAAGCCTTCCTTAATGTGAACCACGCATTATACCTGAGAAATTGTTGGACTTTGTCTTGGATAAGGTTGCATAACAAACCCGCCAGATGACCGCTTAGAACCTTGTTTCAACAACAAGGAAATTAATCACTTTTTAAGACAATTGAATTATTCATACACACACAGCGTTGGAGATTCTGAAATGCAGCCTTCTAATCTTATAATAAATTGGCCGGCCACCTACTCGGTTTTTATAGCGGCTTTAAACAAAAAGTTTGATGTATGTAACAAAACTCAATCGTAGTCCAACAAAAGAGGGGTTAATACATATCTTTATAAAGCACTTTTCGTTAAAAAGTTAATAAACTAACTATTAAAAAAATGGAAAATTAGACTTCTTGGCGGTAAAATGAAGAGTTATGTCTGCGGTTTTGTTTTAGTTTTTAATATTTGTGTTATGTCGAATATTAATGTGAAATAATGGTGGATTCTTAACCGTTAAGTGTTCGTGATCGTGCATGAGTGTCAGCAAATGTAACAAAACAGTGCAACGTCACTTTTGAAATACTCTCAAGAAGTCCGCGTGAGGACTTAGTAAACACATCTTTACTGAGACTCAAGAGGATATCATTTCTCACTTTTCTTAAATGAAGGAAATTTTGTTTATCTAGGTATTACTGGTAAGGAAAATTACTTTGACACTGGCTAAATGTGTTAATCGCACAAAGCCATCAACTTAAGAAAAAAAAATTAAATATTTCGGGTGAGGACGGCTGGTTTTTTATATAATACTCTGCAAAAGAGCATGCGGGCCGCCTGATGAAGAGCGGTCACCGCCGCCCATGGACATCAGCAACATCAGAGGTGAACTTTTGTGATGCCTTGCCGACCTGAGTGTGTATGGCAAAATATATTTTCATCATCATCGGGACCTTATAAAGTCCCGATTTTTCACTTAAAATTTTAACCCTAACTCCCATCACCTTACTCTTCTCGTTTGTCACTTGCCTAATTCGAGTTTAATTCACCATTCGATAACGTTATCGAAAACGAGAACTCGAACGGTAAAGTTGCTCAAGGCCGAAAGTAGAAGCGCACTTCACCCGGAATCCTCAACTAATGAGGTACTGGCTATCTTATCTCTAGTTGCCGGAACACAACAATGCGACAAACAATAATAGGGCGACATTAATATAAGATGGTGGTAGCTAGCCAGGCGGACAAACAAGCCCTACCACCAACCAAACCGAGTACACAAACAGGTACATGTGCTTGGAATAGAACCGATGGTCTTAACCACTTGACCACAAAAGCGGTTAAAAATTTGATGGTAGCTAACTACTGCTACCCCCTCCATTCGTCCCTAAAACACATGGTAGGTACTTCAGTAGGTAGTACTTCGTACTATCAGCCTTTGCTCGTTCATTCAAGTCTCAGCCATACAAAAAGCGAGTTGAAATATAATTCTTTAATAGCCCGTGAGAAATTCACAAACACATTAAGCCATTATCTAAATGACATACATTTAACGGCGTTACATGAAAAGTGCGCAAGGCCAAATCACTTTATAAGGTACTACTAGGACGATAAGAACTTCCTTGTCAATGGTGACAATTGACAACCCTAATGACTAGATCTTATGATGATAAGTTTAAGGTTCAAAACCGTACGGATTTATAGTTAGGTAGTTTGTTTGAAGTGTTGCAGCTTAGCCCCGACATTTTGACACTGCAACCTTAACTCTTAAGTGGTGATGGAACAACAAATTAAATGTACAGTCGCGAACATAAACTTATGTATCATTTTTAAAGATTTTTATCAATGCACTATTGAAACATTATTAAAAGTCCTTGTAAGTATTAGTTTTAGATTTTTTGAATAGGTTAAACTATTTAAAAAAGATAATAACTTCACTGGTTTTTAGGAATGGGCTCAAGTCTGTAGGTGTGTTTCTTCTGTGTCTGAAGTCCAACGGATTTATGGGAATTGAACAACAATTTCTCGCATTCAACCCGAATCCGACGGATACCGACGATTCTAATATTAGTTAGTACTATTGATACCATAAAATATTCAAAAAATTTTTTGTCTCCATGGTTGCAGCTTAATTTCATGATAATTCATAGGTGGGTTTTATAGTTGACCATGAAATTGCTTTATCGCTTTTGACAAAAACTTCCATTACAATAAAATTTCGCTAAGGCTCATTGTCAATAATGACAACGTATCTGTCACTTGGTCTTTAAAACAAAAATAGAACTTGTTGTTTTTATTAAATGCAAACAAAACACTTACACTTCTCATGTGGTAAAGCAATTTCATTGTCGACTGCCTGCACATCAGACTAGGTACCACAAACTGTCAAATTTCCTCAATAGACTTTGAACTTTATATCTAAGGCATATGGTTGAATATTCATGGAAGAAAGGAGACCTTTCCAAATGGGCCCCCGTTGTACCGAGGTACACTTTATTTTAAAATATTCTCTACATTATGCAGAAACACCTTGTGATATATATTTTTTTTATAAAACTTGCCGAAACTAGATTTTTTGGAAAATAAAAAACATCGTCAAAATGGTCCTAGAAATCGTAAACATGAAACGAAACGTGCAAAATATGACTGACAGTGACATCTGTGTCAAAGCGGTTTGTTGTGTAAAAATTGTGGTTTTTTAAATCTCACAAAGAATATTATTAAAATAGGTCCAAAACATAGTTAATATTGTACGGTTATCTACAAACTCACATAAATAATAAACATAGATCGTGCGTGCGTGTCCGTCTTATTTTTTGCTGTACCAAAGCCGCTTTTACGCAGCCATAGAAACTTGTTTATTTTGCTCTACAGATCCCGGATTCAAATCCGGGTAGAAAACATGTTTGTGTGATGAAAACGAATGTTGATATCATAGAATCTAGTAGGTACTGAAATAATTATTTAGAAAGGTCCGCACTTACACGGAACCATAAATGCTAATAGAAACAAGAATGTAATTCATGTTTACTACAGTTGACCAACTTGAGCAGTCTTTCTAAACAAGACTTATTGTCAACCAACTGACACATCAGTAATGCTTCTGCAAAGTCCTTCCCAACAGCACAAGCAGTTGTGTAGTAATCTATCTTTTACATCGAACCTATACGTATTTCATGTCATAATAACCAATTGCATTGATTTTAAAAGCAACACAGTTCTACAATGACATAGAAATGGTTGAGCGCACCTTAGATGGCAATGTAAAACTTTAGGTTGTTTGTTGGAATAAAACAATAAGTATATTTTTTAATTTCTTTTATTATGTTTCTTCATTTTCTACATCTTCTCTGATTAATATATCATCAAGGAAGGATGCTGGAGCAGTTATATTTTGTTGGTATCGAGCCCACCCCATATACCATACAATGGTCATAACATGAGCACAGCAACCCACGGTACGTTTTCCTATTATACAATTACAGTAATAACCGAGAATTCTGTGCTCCCAACTATTGTGCTGCATATTTAACAATATATATGTCTAATGTGTTTGACCACTACGGTGCCTTGACAATAATCAACCTCTCAACAGATACATTTCATTTTCAGAATGTGGTATATGGAGAGGCTCAATATCACGGCATACTTTAATTCCAAATGTTCCATTTGGTCTAATGTGTTACCATAATATGAGCGTGCCTGCTTAATTTGATAAGTTCCCAGTGCAAATAATATAGTCCGATTCTGTCATCACTGGAAACTCATTCAATAGTAAAACTTCAGCATTTATACTGTCAAAAAGAACTCTCCTTCTATTAATATTATTTTCTATTATATACTCTGCCAAAACATTTGGTTGATCTAATCTGCTTAGGGCCACTTAGGGCACGCTCTAATATTAAAGTGGCATCTGGTCTATCTGTAATGGGTAGATGGAATGCATTTATCATGGCCCCTGCTATACGAGAATCAGTTATTAGATGGGTAGCAGCATTATTATTAAAATAATTTCGTTATTTCATTTCATTTCACGAGTAAAATAAGAAGATCTTTTGAATCGCAATCCAAAATAGTAGCGCAGGTTGTCGGGAATCGTCAATATATCAATAGCAGCCAAGTTACGGGGCGGGGGTATCAAGGTCCAGTAGATATCGCCGAGTCTTCAGACTCAGATAAACGAAAGTCCAGGGAGAATAGCCGAGTCAAATAATCAAAGCAATACAGATACACACGAAAAACACTCCAGCTAGAGCCAGTAAACACCGAAACGGAAGAAAAAAGGTTAATCTCAAGATGTCATGCATGACTGACAACTGACAAGTCACTCAGTTTTTTAATTCGTTCGTTACAGCTCTGGCATATAGTATTTTTTAGAAATTTCTTCTGGGTGGTAAAGAATCAAACGCACAAAATAATTCGAAATAGTTAAAAACACTTATTTTTGTTATTATATAGCATGTACTTGCTAGAAATCGTTAGGCTTATGTAAAAATAATGTATTAAAAGACTTTTATCATAAAATTAGTTGTGCCTGAGAGTAAGCTAACGAAACGCATCAGACAGCGAGAGAGTTGCGCTTGCCAGTTAAATTAATTCAATGTTGCAAGTCATCAAACCTTTCTAATGATGTTTTTGGGTGGTACAAATTGAATAAAAAATATGTTATATATATTTTTAGATTCTACGATTTTTTCCCTACATTTTGATACCTTTGAATCTTAGGTACATTCGGGGCCCTTGTTGTATGGGGCGAGGAAAGGTCTCCTTTGACAGTCGCGGATATGTTGATGTGCAGGCGTCTGTACCTAAATCTGAAGTCAAAAATATGTGACAACTTGTCCATTATGTTCATACGGTAACATATTATGCACGTGATGATAGCTACTTTATTATTTAGATACATTTATTTGACGACCTCCTTGGTCGAGTGGTTTGTACACCGGTTTTCATGGTGTCGCCATCTCTGAGGTCCCGGGTTCGATCCCCGGTCGGGTCAATTTAAAATTTATTGTTTTGTGTTGTGTTTTCTATGTATAATAAGTATGTATTTAAGTATTTTAAGTAAGTATGTTTATCCGTTGTCTAGTAACCATTTTAACGAGTTTCATAAAGAAGCTTCTCTTGGGCTAGATAATTGGTGTGAGTGTAGGAAAGCTTATTTATTATTTATTATTTATTTATGTTGACAATTTGTTTTCCTGGCGCTAGCAGTTAGCAGCAGCTAGCTAGTTGTTACTTACATAATAATGCTTTTATATAATGAACATTGGACATTTTTCATTTCATAATATGAAGATGATGATGATGATGTCCTCCTAGACGCATCCGTCGACGGCGACACCCTTAGCTAGTGTTAGCGTTAGCCTGGACCCTTGCTTGCTTTTATATGATGAACATTGGACATTTTTCATTTCATAATATAATGTAGGTATTAATGTGCGATTTGAAAATTATTTTAGAATAGTGGTCTGAAAATATTAACAAAGAACGGCTAACAGCAAACTCTTTACTCTCGTCTTTTAAAGGAAGATTTAACAGGCATTCCCTTGGCAAGCTGGGTACTTCCCGTTTGGACAACTTCCCGTTCCGTAACCCTAATAAAATACCTAAAAAAAAGTAGCGTTTCGTATACTTTTTATATTCTCTATATATTATCTCTATAATAGACGGTCTATAAGACCTTCATCATCATTATCATCATCATCATCATTAGCCTATACTAGTCCACAGCTGGACATAGGCCTCTCAAAGTGCACGCCACCGAGCACTATCTGCGGCTACTCTCATCCAGCTCTTGCCAACCACCTTGCGAAGATATTATATAGACCTTAAATTGTCCTAATTCAAAAGTTTTTATAAAAAAACTTCCTGCGCTTATCAATTAAGTTATGAATTAAATTTTACTTTGTCTTTGACTTTGACCTGTCCACGAAGCTGTCAGCCCCGATAAAGTACAAGAACAAACCCGTTATTCATTAAAAAAAAACGGAATAAAGACTGTGCAACTATACTTTTTGGACAAACAAGACCACAGACAAAAAGCACCCGGGAAAAAACTAAAAAGGTCACTGATTACGCGCGAAAACGTAACTTAAACCAAAGCTCTTTGTACGCGACTTAAGGTTTATTTGGCTAGCAAATGTTTGAGCTTGTTTTTATCATACAATATTTAATATATTATGTATATTTGATTTCAACATACGGGTGTCGCCGCCTTGACACGGGGGATTTCTTTGAAATTGACATAAACACGTGGACATAACCAGCCTAGGGTTACATGACGCTTTTTTATATTAGGGAAAACTCATCATGATGGCCAAATATCACCGCATCCGGCAGGCTTACTATAACCGATAAAAACAACCAGTTGTTAATTGTACAGACGCCTGCACTTCAACCTATCCAAAACTGTCAAATTTCTTCAATACATTTTCAACCCTATACTTAAGTTACATAGTTCAAAGTACATTGAAGAAATTTGACAGTTTATGGTAGGTTGATCTGCCGCCGACTGTACAATTGCAACGCGACTGGTTCAGTTGCGGTTGATAAATTGGTTTTAAGGACACAAATCGCCGTCGACATTTTAAGGCGACGCATTGGAAATTTACGAGACGGGGATCTTGATTTTTCCCAACAATTACAAACATATGAAAGTGATATTTGATGACATGATTTCTCATTTAATTAACTTCATTTTGCTAGTTGCAGAAACACGATTTGTCAACCTTTATAACAGAGAAAAAAATATCAAAGTAACCTCTTTTGAAACATAGATTTGCATTTTACAGGCTAACCAGACCGATTTAAGCATCTAAATTTTCTTAGTAGATTAGTCTTAACACACACTTCAATATTGTAGTTCATTTTTTTAAATAATTTGTAGTTTTATTTTAAAGGAAAAAAAACAGTTTTTCTTATAGTACGGGGCGCAAACGCTCCGTATGAGATTTATTGTTTAGCGGTGCGTCGCCTTAATCGCAAATGCAATAGGCGAGCGATCGTTGAGCGATTTGTGGCCGTAGGTAACTAAGAATAGGTATATAATGAAGCTTATCTTTGGAGATCGTTTTGAAGATGGCAACATTATCTTTATATATTTTTTTCCCTTAATTTGCACAACTTTAGTTAGTTTTCAAGTCTTCTACAGTATGATGTAGATGAATATTAAAATATGAGTGGTTTTAGCATAAAATTCGAATATTTAAAATCTGAACTTAGGTACTTAATTAGGTACAATAATTATAATAGCCAACATGATGTTACAAATCTAATAAAAGTTACGCTACACTCATATAAGTACTATAATGTACTAATTACAGGCTAAAAAGAACAATTAGGTACATACAAGCAAAATACAAAGCGGCATCTAAGTTTCACAATTAAAACAATTGCTGTAGTTATAACAATAATGATAGCATAAGTTGTGGCAATTGCGCAATTCCAGTGATTATTATAAGTATAACCTTATTACACAAATTATAATTATTATTGTCACTGAAGTTTTTGATTCTAGAGTTCGCCACAGGAACGAGCGACCGACATTTGCTTTTCGTCGCCAAAAAATAACATTTTATTTTTATTGTTTTAATTTTATTGAAATTTACTTCTTTTTTTTCTTTAGTTGATGGCTTCGTGTGATTAGCACGTTTAGCCAGTGTCAAAGTAATTTTTCTTAAGTTATAAATATAAGTAAACAATATTTTCTTTCTGTATGATGCTGATGATAATAGAAACGAAAAGAGAGAACTGATATAACCCCCCAACCCCTTAAGTATCTCAGTAAAGATGTGGGGCTCTACTAAGTCCTCACGCGGACTTCTTGAGAGAATTTTAAAAGTGACAGTTGCACTGCTTTGTTTCATTAATTGCCAACACTAATGCACGCTCACGAACACTTAACGGTTAATAATCCACCATTGAGACATAACACAAATTTTAGAAAACAAAACGTAACTGCAGATCTGACTCTTCACTTTCCCGCCAAAAAGTCAAACTTTACTTTTTTATTGTTAACAGGTTTTTTTTTTTTTATTCTTTATGGGTAAGCACATGGCCTTCATCTCACTTAATGTCAAGCAATGATAAGGCTAAAGGTGGAAGAACACTTTACCAAGAATCCTCAACTACTGGCCTGTATTCAATTGTTGTTGTTAATTATAATTGTTTATACGAGTAATTATTAAAGGAAAAAAGTGTCGATCACCGGTAGGTACCATACTGTCCCGTGTTCCTAGGGCCAGTTTCATTCGCCATTCGATCACGTTAACGAAAACGAGAATTTGTATAGCAAAATTTTAACAAAAAAGCGCCTCCTGGCGGCATACGAGAAGAGTTAACATTTTGCCATACAATTTCTCGTTTTCGTTAACGTGATCGAATGGCGAACGAAACTCGCATTAGACAAATAGACACCCTGGTTGTCGTTAACGTGATCGAATAGTGAAAAAAACTGCCACTTGTCACTCTCATTGATTTTGGATACTGTAACTAGTTTTTTGCTATGAACTAACGTAACGTAAGCCAATGATATGTTAATGTATTCTATGTAACTTATAGTCGCAGTAGCAATATTTGTATACATGATGGTGCCTATCGAAACACTCCAGCCGAGTGACTCTTGTCCTCCAACCACGCATAGGAATCTGTTTGCAAATGGCATGAGCAAACATTTAATACAATGTTATTGGTAAAGAGAGCTGAGTGCGAAGTACCTACCTAATCATTATTCGATCACGTCATTGAAAACGAAAATTTAAAAAAATATCGCCTCTGTAGCACTAGACCACAGAAGCGGTTTTTTTTAAGGTTTAGACCCAGAGGTCTTGGGTTCGATTCCCAGCGGGGGGTAGGTACATGTTTGTGTACTCGGTTTGGTTGGTGTAGGGCTTGTTTGTCCGTCTTGCTAGCTAACACCATCTTATATAAATATGTCGCCATAACATCAATGTTTGTAGCATTGTTGTGTTCCGGCAGCAAGAGATAAGATAGCCAGTGCCTCACTTGTTGAGGATCCCGGGTGAAGTGCGCTTCCATCATTGGCCTAATCATCACTTAACATCAGGTGAGATTAAGGTGCTGTGCTTACCCGTTAAATATAAAAATATAAAAAAACGGTTTTGAAGTAGTTTTTCCAGGGTGACAAACGAAACTCCGTGTGATTTATACCTAAGGGTCCCGTGATCCGAACCCCTCAGAGAATATAGTAGAAAAGAAAAGAAAAATGATTTATTGGTCGAGCATTTAAACTTACACTAAAACTAATTAAATACAATTAAAATTAACATAATTGCCGACCAAATGGAGTAGGGAAATGGGACACGCTTGCGTGATGCAGAAACCCTCTTACGGTGTCTATCACACGGCCTGAGGAACCCTTTAAGTATCTCGGCGTCGTCGGAGAAAAAGGTCCCGGATCATCTTGGTGGCACAGAGAAGAAGAGCAGTTTTTAGTAGGTATACCTTCCTTCCTTCGTGAGGAGGTCGAGGGGTCTTCGTTAACTTGTCCGAATGAAGACTAAAACTTGCATTCGCTATATCTCTAGTGACAACGAGGTATAAATTTGCAAATTTTGCCATACAAAGTCTCAATTTGAAAAAAGATATGCCATAGGTATATGCCACGATAGCATAGTTGGCAGTGCATCTGACCCAGCATGTCATGGGGTGCGGGTTCGAATTGCCGGTTCGTGGAATATTTCAACACATTGTCTTTTTTCAATTGTAACTTGTTCGCGTAAAAGTCAAAAATTTTGCGTAAAAGTCTCGTTTGGTAAAATTAAAAACTAATGAAACTCGCATAATTAGTAATCTCTACAGGCGGCCAGATCCAAAAGTTGAGACTTCATGAAACGCCAGTATAAACAGAATCTTGTTATGAGAGAAACAGAAATCATTTTCTAGTTTAAAAGTAAACCAACCAGTTTAAAGCTTACCTTACCAACTTACCTTCTAACGCCCATGAGCCGACGCATTTGTCATCCATCAGTCATTAACATTTTGTCGTTGATATATTAGAATAAAAACTTTTTAATAATGTTATCATTTTGATTAATTGTAAATTGTTTTAGGGATTATATAACTATGAACTGCTAGCTGCCGCTCGCGGTTTCATCCGCGTGGTTACCGTTCCCGTGGGAATATCGGGATAAAAAGTGTCATATGTTTTAATCCAGGTTATAAACTATCTGTATGCCGATTTTCATCCAAATACATCCATCCGTTGCAGCGTGAAGAAGCAACAAATATACACACATACACAACAAACTTTCGCATTTATAATATTAGTGTGATATTAGATTGAAATATCACAAAAAAAACTACAGACAGATACCAGTTATATCTAGTATTTTTTTAAATTTGCATATCCATAAATTTTCAATATTGTTTAATGTTTAATTTAGGTAGGTAGTTATATTATGCAGTTGACTATTTTGAAGCTTTATAGTCATTTTAATTTTTTTGTCATTAGAAAAAAATATGATTAAATATTCTGTTAACACGTAATATTACGAGTATTTATCGCCTAATCCTAGAAGGTCATAAGTTTTTTTTTAATAAATCATAAATCTTTGTACGGTTGAAATGTCAAAATAAGAGATACTGAAGAATAAAATGTCCATTGTTAATTAGAATCGTGATTCTTCTAAAACTACGATTTTAGTATTTAATTGTTTGCTATCAACATCTCTCTAAATAAGCTATTATTCCGAGTGTAAATAATTTCACTTCAATTTACAAAACTTGCTCAGTGGCGTGCACTTGGAGAGGCCTACGTCCAGCAGTGGACGTGTATAGGCTGATCAGCTGATGATGATGTAGGGTAGTGACACCAGTGTCCGACACAGTAAACCAGTGGTCTGTATTCAATTGTTATTAGAGTAAAAAAACTGTTGAAAAAAGCGTCGATCACTGGTTTTTTTTTTGAGAGAGATTTCATTTTCATTTCATTTTCAGCGACATCGGGCTTTTTTGGGGGCGGTGAGGTACGTAAAGGGTACCTCAAGCCGTGTTGAAACGAATCATCTTCGGAGGTTTTCTAGAGGGAACGGCATCGCACACTCAAAAGTGCGCGTCTCCGTGCCCTACTAGATTCTCCGAAGGGTTCGGATCGGATCGGGATCGATCACTGGTGCCACTAGATGGTGGTAAGTGGTAGGGACCCATTTACCATCTCATAAGCAAAAGTTTAGATACACAAGTGCTTTGTTTGCAAATAAATTCTTGTAGTAGAAAATTGCATTCATAATTTATAATTTTAACCGGCAAATTGTTACTTTGTATTATTTTCTTAGTTATTTCTTCGATGTAATTTTTTATTTGTTTTATAATAAACACTATTTATTATCAATCAGTGCTTATAAAATCTGTTTGGTCATAAATTAAAATTAGGTATACGGTAATCGCGTGGAGGTACCAGGGTTACATGAGCGTCGCGGAGGTCGAATAGGGGGCAGCTGAGAAAGCCTTGACATAACATAATGACAGTTCAAGACACCTCTACATTCACTATGCGCTCCTGGTACATGCAGTAACACAAATGGCAGCTTTAAAATTTATAAATGTTTTTAGTTAAATTAATTTTTATTTTCACAAACACAACAACTGAAATAATGATCAATCAAAACTATCATGACAGTTTTGTTGAATGTTCTACAAAATTATAAGTTAACAATTATTGTTTTTAATAAATTAAAACGAGACAATTTTACCCAGTTGGTTTGATAGCTTTTCACACAACAACAGAACAAAGTATTGTTTGTTCTTATGGCTTTGCTTAGCTTGCATCTCGACTTTACATCCTTTATTCCTATATTTTATTATATCCTTTTTCGACTTTACATCGAGATTACAACCTGACTATCGTTAACAGTCAGAACCCCGGAACACAACAATGCTTCTAATATCGCGGAAAGTAAAGAGTCATGTAGGTAAGTATACGGTTTTGTTTTTTTTTAATTGTGTTATGTCGAATATTAATGTGAAATAATGGTGGATTATTAACCGTCAAGTTTTCGTAAACGTACAAATATGTTGGCAAATGAAACAAACCAGACCAACGTCGCTTTTGAAATTCACTCAAGAAGTCCGCGTGAGGTCTAGTTCACACATCTTTACTAAAATACTCAAGGGGTTGGGGGTATATTATTTTTAGGGTTTCATGCCCAAAGGGTAAAACGGAACCCTACTACTAAGACTCCGCTGTCCCTCCGTCTGTCTGTCTGTCTGTCTGTCCGTCCGTCACCAGGCTGTATCTCATGAACCGTGATAGTTAGACAGTTGAAATTTTCACAGATGTATTTCTGTTGCCGCTATAACAACAAATACTAAAACTGAATAAAATAAATATTTAGGTGGGGCTACCCTACAACAGACAAGATTATTTTGCCGTTTTTATAGATAATGGTACGGGACCCTTCGTATACGCGAGTCCGACTCGCACTTGGCCGGTTTTTCACTTCTCATTTCTGTTATCATTTATCATCATCTTATATTAACAAATGAAATATCGTCTATTTATATAACTTGTAAGAAAATTACTTTGACACTGGCTAAATGTGCTAACCGCACGAAACCATCAAATAAGGAATAAAAACATCGTAAATATGACGTCACATACAAAGATATACAAAAAAAGGAGACTAGAAGGAAGCTAAAAAGGAAGCTAGATTCTGGAAGCTAGAAGCTCGGTTGGACTTAAAACAAAACCAATGTAGGTTTTTGTTATTCGATCACTGCCAAAATTGTAACTCTGCACAAAAAGGCGCCGCAAAATAGACTCAAGAAACAAACAGAGACACCGTTATTTTCTATGGGTCTTACAAATAAACAGAAAATAAGCTGCGAATAGTAAATTCCGTGTTTTGTTCCCTTGTAAACTTCATTTCAAATTAGATTGAAAGAGACAAAACACGGAATAACTATTAGTAGCTTCATCATCATCATATTCCGCCCACATCAGTCCACTGATGGACATAGGCCTCTCCCAATGCATGCCACTGAGCCCAATCTTCGGCTATTCTCTGTTCTATTCTTCGTAGCTTATTGTCTGTTTATTTGTAAGGTGCTATACGTTTATTTAAATATACACCTATATAATATTGAGTGTGCCAACCAGTGCCATGCGTACTTAGGCGGTCTAACTAACTATTTGCATAAGTGACTGCATGTTTTCACGAAGTGTTTTTAGGTTAGGTACCCATCGTGTACGCAAACAGCAGCCTAGCTAATGCCTCCTGAGAATACTGAGTACCTAGTATGAGTTTTGTTTACTATCCGTACCTATTTATTCGACCACGTTAACGAAACCGAAAATTTGTTTGACAAACATTTTGTCGCCAGGCGGCGCTGCTTTTTTTTTTAAGTGTAGTTTGTTCCCTGAGGAACCGGCTAAGGTCATAGACCATGCTGCCATGTCATTAATTTCTTAAATTCATTAGTAAATAAACTATATAGGATGATGATGAATAATAGAAATGAGAAGTGAGAAATGATATACCCGCCAACCCCTCGAGTATCTCAGTAAAGATGTGGGGCTTTACTAAGTCCTCACGCGGAATTCTTGAGAGAATTTGAAAACTGCCGTTGCACTGTTTTGTTTCATTTGCCAACACTCATGCACACTCACGAACACTAAACGGTTAATAATCAACCATTATTTCACATTAATATTCGACATAACATAAATTTTAGAAAATAAAACAAAAACGCAGACATGACTCTTCACTTTCCCGTCAAGAAGTCCCAGGCGACGCTGCTTCGTTAACGTCATGTCAAAATTTCGTGAATGTCAAATGAAACTCACACTAGGTCCTTTGAGTCCACGTACTTGTGCTACGATATTCTTGTAAATCAGCGGCTGATCCAGGACGTCGGTCTGGGTGCCTAGTGCGCGAGTTTCAATCGCCATTCGATCACGTCGTCGAAAACGAGAATTTGTTTAAAAAAAAATAACTCTCCTCGAGAGAGACGCCGCTTCTTTGTCATACAAATGTTTGCTTATAGCGTCATCGAATGTCAAATCAGATTCGCGCTAGGAACCCAGGTCAGATTTTAATGATTTTTAAGGGTTTGTTTATCTCCTTCTATGGCCCTTACAGACGGACTGGATTTTAGAGGCAACGTGATACTTAAAGCACAGAAGAAAGACATTAGCGTAAAGTTACTGAAGTCTGGCTTAGAAGTCATCTTGCTACCCGGTCTATTTGAGATGTGGTCTGATTAAAGATGTGGTCTTTTCGAGAACCAGTCGTTTTGCTACCCGGTCTATTTGAGATGTAGCCTATTAACGATATGGTCGTTTATAGAACCAGTCGTTTTGCTACAAAGTCATTCGGAGATATAGGCTTTCTGCAGAGATGGTCCTTCTGAGATCTGGACCTTATGAGGATTTGGTCGTTTCCACAATGTAGTCGTTATGATACCAACCCGTAATAAAAATATATTAACATTCGGATAATCTTCTATAAACTTTAAGTGTGCGAAATTTCATACTCCTCCATCCAAAATTTTCGTAAAAAAGGGGTACAAAGTTTTTGCTTCACGTATTAATATATAGATAAAGAGAAAGAAAGAAAATACATTGATTGGCAAACACTACAACAAAATGAACGACATATAAAGTACATATTCACAATAAAAAAAAATTATACCTAGCACGGCAAATGACTCCATACCACCTGATGTTAAGTGGAAATGGAGTCCAGACGCGAAGACAACTGGTGCAGCGTGAAAACAACGCAGCATCAGTCAACTTCACTCTGCCGGCCCACAAGGTGCTTCTTCACGCCTCGTTTGAAGGACCCCATATCATAGGAAGGAGGGAAATCCTTTTGGAAGTGCGACAAAAAACGAGTCACCAAATTTCTTTGTGCGCGATGGGATATGTGTGACAGTGAAGCGATGACTCCGGAGAGCAGCACGTGTACTCCTATGGAGGAAGGGAGAAGGTGGGATAAGGTCAAACAGTTCTTCAGAGCACTCGCCGTGGTATAAACGATAGAAAACGCTGAGTGACGCTATATCTCTTCGCAATTGCATGGGTTTGAGAGTATTAGTGAGAGTAGTAGTGATATTAATAAAAAACAGAAGACAAACAGAAGACAAACCCAAGGTGAAGAAGTAAAGTTTTTGAATTTGTTTGTTTGAGGAGGTTAATTTCCGGAACTACTTGTCCAATTCCAAAAATTCTTTCACAGATAGAATGCTACATTTTTTGCGGGTAACATAGACATATTTTATTTTAAGAGCGACGCGAACGAAGTCGCGGTTAGAGTGCTAGTAAAATATTAGAAGCTGAGAGAAACAGTTACTAGGTTACAAATGTCTCAATAGTCATAAAAGTACCCATAATTATAAGTATGTACCGAATAAAAGAAGTCAAATCCTTCATTTAGGTATCCTAACAAAGAAAACTAAAAACTAATCTTATAGTTATCTAAAGATAATTTTAAAACAAAAGATAATATAGAGACGCATTAAAATCTCATTTAAACACCAATTAAAAATATACGAGCAGGTATCATTGTTTGATTGCTGTAAATCATCGTCGAAGGTTCAATCACAAATCAATACCTTTGTGACAATAAATATTGTGAAGGTTTGATGTTTAAGGTTGGTAACTATGTTTTTGTTGGTTTGTTTATTGCAGCTGTTGCCGTTGGTGAGGCGCATTGTGAGGCGATGTTGAAACTGGCAGCTTTGTTTTCTTTATGGTCTGCTGGTATTATTATAAAAAGGAAAGTACTTTTATTATCTATGATTATGTCAATACAAACAGTCCGGTGACTTCTTGGCGGGAAGGTGAAAAGCCATATGTATACTATTTTCTCTTGTTTTCTTAAATCTATGTTTTGTCGAACATTACTGATAAGATAAATAGGTAATGGTGAATTATTGAATTTTAACTGGTCGCGAACGTCTACTTATTGCTGGAAAATGAAACAATATTGTGCAACGTGAATTTTCAGATTCTCTCATGAGGTCCTTAAATAATAAGTCTCAATAAAGTCATCAGGGTGCCTGTGTGAGTTTTGTTTGTTTACTATCCCGTATTCATTCGATTACGTTTACGAAAACGACATACGAGAAGAGTTGGCATTTTGCCATACGAATTTTCGTTTTCGTTAACGTGATCGAATGGCGGGTGAATCTCGCACTTGGCACCCAGATAAAGTTCCACGTACATCTTTACTAGAATTCAAGGAGTTCGGGGAATACCAATAATCTTGTCAACCATTTATAACAATGTATCCGACTTTGTTATAAATATAAATTACTAGCGGCCGCTAGCGGTTTCACCCGCGTGGTTCCCGTTTCCGTGGGGATATCGGGATAAAAAGTATCTTATGTGTTAATCCAGGTTATAAACTATCTGTATGCCGAATTTCATCCAAATCCATTCAGTAGTTTTTACGTGAAAGAGTAATAAACATCCATCCATACTTACAAACTTTCGCGTTTATAATATTAGTAGGATAAATATTAGACAACATCACATACATTGTTCTGATCCCTAGCTAAAGCACTCGATTTAATGGAAATCAGAAACAACGCTGGCGCCGGTACCATAACCACCCCAGACCCTACACAATATCCAAAAGTTCGTTTTCGACATTGACCCGATCGGGAATCGAACCCGGGACCTCAGAATTAGCGCCGCCCAAAGTCCGGCGGTCAAGACACTCGGCTACTGAGGTCGTCGAAAAGTGTCGAAAACTTTGTTGTATCTATGTCAATGAAACCATTATTAAAAAATAAATTCCAAGAAAATTTTATTGTTTTTAGAGTGCCTTATTGCTATTGCACCTTTACCTAATTTAGCCGTTAGTTACGAATACCTAAAGAGCGACGTCGACGCCGGTAATTAATAAACAATCAACCACTAAACTAATATTATACCTGCAACACATGCACAGATCGCGTGCATCGTTCATTCAAGTATTAAAAAATAAAACAACTGAATTCGAAACTTTAAAAAATATATACATTCATCAAGCTTATAGTTTCAAAATTAGAAGTGTTATTTACTTCTTTTTAAATCGGCCAGCTTAGATCCTCCTTTTGACGTAATTGACGCTTCCTGCAGCCTTTATGGTGAGATTGGTGGGAATTCTAAAGTTTTGCGGTTTAGTCGTAATTTTTTCGTCCTGTCCTGATTTGTCCCCGAAAACAATGCAATGAAGACTTTTTATTTTTTTGTCAAAATCGTAACTTTTACTTTACGTAACAGTGTTACTAGTACGAATACCAGTTCCAATCGTTACCATAAGGCACAATGTTGAAAGAATTAGGAAAAACAAAAGATTTCGATTTTTTTTTCGAGCTTAAATAGAAAATAACGTCTCGCGACTATATTTTTTTATTTTTTTACTCGGAAACGTTTTGTTATTATGCATCTATGCCCAATGCTATTTCTGAATCACCTACCTATTGTCAAAAACACAATAGCTAAAGTTAACACGAGCGCATTGGCACAAAATGCTATTTTAAGAACAAAACTTATAGTCACATTAGCATATACATTTCAAAGATTTTGTAACAAAAAATGGAAAAACTAAAAGGTATTGTATAATAAGGTGCTAACTACCTATCTACAGAGATACAACCAGATTTTACTGGTTATAGCGATAGCGTCATGAACATTGTTTTACTAATAAAATCGCATAAAGTTCATAAAATAAGTATCAATCAATTTATTGACGTATTAATGATGTTTGACATGTAGTGTCGAGGGTCTAGCCGTGACATGCAAGATGATGTCTCGTAAGTGGTCGTTGAAAGATGTTGCATACACTTTACAACGTAAAATCTTTTTAACATAATTATTATTAGAAGAGCGGTTCGGTCAGCCCACGACTTCGTCCGCGCAAAGTGCGAAATATCACAAAGAGTGCCGTGCGAGTTTAATTTGACAATCGATCACGTTAAAAAAAGCGATGTATGGCTAAATTTTTAGCTTTTCTTATTTCTCTTTTTTAATCGTCGTCCTTATCCTCTTAGAATTGCGATGTTTGATAGGTAGGGTTTTTAAATTCATATTATGTATATTTTTATTGTTATTTTATGTATTATTTTATGTATACCTGAGACCTTTTGAAAACATTATGACAAATTATGGCAAAACGAACTGGATGCCATAAAAATATAATTCTCGTTAACGTGATCGCAAAAAGTGATTAATTCGAAAAGTGTTTAAAAAATTACACACGCTGGCCTCGAACCCGCACCTTCTGACAGGTAATTTTCAATGTTTTTACCGAACTGTAAAATTGGTTTTATATAAATAGTTATCGAGTAGGTTAGGTAGGGTAGGGTAGGGTAGTAGGTAAAAAAATTATGGACGATTCAAAAGCACTTTTCTAAAGTTTATTTGAATAAAGAATATTTGACTTTGACTTTGACTTTAGGCAAAGAAACAAACATTTTAATCAGTCGCTGATTTGAAAGGCCATAAGTGCCACGAGTATTATGGCATTTACGCCAGTGATTATTTGTACTCAATTGAGTTACTATGTCCATTTATTATTAATGAATCAATCATCCATGACTTTAAGCAAGCCTTTGTTGGTTTTTTTTAATGGGAAGCGCCAACGCAAACATAGAACAACCTTCATTACAAAATAATGCGGGGATTTGGGCACGGAATTAACACACTATGTTTTGTGGTTGCTTGCTAATGTGTTGTTAGTAATTGAGAAAACATATATAAGTATATGTTTTATGTTGACGGTCATTGGCCAATTCACCAACGTATACTAACAAATTATAGCGAAATATATCACTACATAGTATTAAACATAGTGTTAAACAAAGTCGCTTCCCGCTGTCCCTATGTATGTATGTATGTATATTTAGATCTTTAAAACTACGCAACGGATTTTGATGCGGTTTTTTTTAATAGATGGAGTGATTCAAGACGAAGGTTTATATGTATAAATACATGCATAATATAGTAGAGAAACACTGATAATTTTAGAGGTTTTAATTTTTTTGTGCTTAGGTACATTGCAAACGCTTGCTGAACCCTACGAGATAGATCAAAATAATGTACTACATTGTTGTACACCTTAAAAAGGTCTACAAAAAATTCCGCAATGGTCTATGTCTATCTCTTAGGGATAACCCACAATGATCATTTTTTATCCTTTACTTTTTACGAGAAATAATGGCTTATTTACGAAGCGATTTTAAACAATACAGCATTAATCCTTATCCAATTAGTACCTTAAATACATTGTACATTTAATATCGATCAATATGGCCCTTTACAGCATGTAATTTAATTGAATATTTTCGTAGATATTACAGATTTAAAATGCAGGGACATAGCGGTTGCGTGTATCAGCATTGCACCCGTGCGAAGCCGGGGCGGGTCGCTAGTATTACCTACATTAAATGATTAACAAGCTTTTATAAGATGTTTATTCCATAACGGGAAATTACTCCGCCTTCATATCACCTGATTTTAGCGCACTTCACCCGGAATCCTTAATTCTGAGAAAATAACTTAAAATAAAGATTTTACATAAGATCACTATAACATAAAAAATGCTAACAGATCAGACTTAAAATAAGATAATGGACGAGACAGACAGATTTATATGGAACAAGCACTACTATCAACCAAACTGAGCACAATACCCCGCTGGAAATCGAACCTGGGAACATTGTGTTTAACCTCTATCATCCGTTTAAAGATAAACACTAAACGTGATACAGTATTGCAATACTTCTCTAATAGTTTCTGTAAATCAACGATGTGTCAAACGGTGTGTAATCAAGAATAATATCGATGATGGGATTTTGAGTCCACCATAAAAAAGAAACATGGCGACGACACCAGTACAAACCAGTTATCAATGTCCCGAGTGAAGCCCACAGGTTTCCGCCATTAACATAATGTTTATAGAATGGGCACAGAACTAGATAGTGATGGCTGAGAATTTGATCCTAAACCTGTTTAGTACTAGAATTTTGTTAGCCCCTTTGATGTCTTTCAATCTACGGAAGACCTTCGAACGCGTAATAGGAAGATTTACTTTAGAGCATGTGCGCCATGTCAGTATATTTTTTTACATCATCATCATCATCATCAGCTCATTTTATGTCCCCACTGCTGGGGCACGAGCCTTCCCTATGGATGGAGGACGGGCCATAAACCACCACGCGGGCCCAGTGCGGTGGTTGTTAACGACTGCTAATGCAGCCGAGACCAACGGGTTTACGTGCCTTCCGAAGCACGGAGGAGCTCGAGATAATAAATTATTGGTCACCCATCCGATGACCGGCCTTTGTGAAAGTTGCTTAACCTCAGCACTCGCAGAACGGGCGCGTTATCACTGCGCCATCGAGCTCCTCATTTTTTTACATACCTAGTAGTTATATGCGCTTACACTTGCCTCGAAGACCGAGTGGCAAGGCAAAGTGCTCGGTCCGATACCCGAAAGTCTTAAGTTCAATTCCTAAGTCTGGCTAATTGTGTTTTGGATTTTTCGATGCATATCCCAAACCCGCATTTGGCAAGCGTGGTGATTAAGCCATTTTCCCATCAATTGTAGTGATGACTTGATTTCAATGATGAAGGCTTTGCCCAGCAGTGGGACAGTGTTTGGCTGTTTATTTACTTACTTTACGCGCTTACTCTAAAATGTCTGAAGTTCAGTTTTCGTAAGTGTTATTATAGTAATGAATTTTTATGAAAGGGAAGAGGCCAAATAACACTTAATACTTATAAGATGATTAGTGGAACAAGAAATTAATATTAGAAAGCATACCAAGTTTTATTTCCTTGACTAATAGCTCGGTGCGATTTGCACATTTAAAGTTAGCTAATTATATAAGTTATTCAATTACATTTCTGTGAATGCAGCTTATACAAATTGTCGTTGCGGTCTGAGACATAGATAAAATATCTAGCTGGATCGACTAGAAACAAGTCCTACACTAGCCACCACTGTCAAATTTCCTCAATATACTTTAAACTTAATGTCTGAGGCATATGGTTGAAAATTTATTGAAACAATTTGACAGTTTTGGTAGAGAGTGTGCAGGTGGGGTGTGTCACAAATGAGGAGAACCGCAGAAGAACAAATGTTACCGACATAGCCCAGAGTTGCTGAGCTCAAGTGGCAGTGCAGGGCACATTGCTCGCAGGACTGATGGCCGCTGGGGCGGGCGACCGCGTACCGGAAAGCGCAGTGTGGGTGGAACGACGATCTAGTGAAGGTCGCGGGAAGCCGCTGGATGCGAGCAGTACAAAACCGGTCGTTGTGGAGACCTTTGTCCAGCAGTGGACGTTTTTTGGCTGAGATGATGATGATGAATGTGCAGGTGTTTGTACTTCCGCTGGAAATGGAACTATCGGGCTTATGGTCCTTACCACTAGATGACATAGGCAATTGACATTATGTTTTCATTTTATGTTTCATCATCATCATCGTCATCTCAGCCAAAAAGACGTCCACTGCTGGACAAAGGCCTCCCTCAAGGATAAATCATTTTGAGGGGAATTTGCCATAATCGTCACGCTTGGCAGGTGGGTTGGCGATCGCAGTAAGGTGCGAATAATCACAGAGAGACGCTGCTGCCCATCCTCTGGATTGGTCCCATAGTCGCCTTCTACGATACCCACGGGAAGAGATGGGGTGGTGTAATTCTTATCCCCGGCACCACACGGGGGGATTTTATGTTTAGTATGTAGGTAAGTAGACATATTTTATTGCCTTCTAGTTATGCATATAGTAATCTTTGCCTATTTTAGTAAGAATAGGTGGTAAAGATAAAGACAAATTATAATCTTCGTTATCTATGCTACCCAAAAACAGAACTGTGTCATATCGATAAGAGTTGCGTGCGATTACCTAATTTACTAATGTGCCTACTACCCTACAGGCACAGAATAGATAAGTCTACGTTGTCGAGCGAGTAGTGCGAGTTTTATTAGCTATTCGATCAAGTTTACAAAAACAAAAAATAGTATGCCTTTTAAATTCTCCTCGTTTGTCCCCGGCGCTGCTACTACAAATCCTAATTTTTTATATTTAATCTTATCTTATTATCTTATCTTTAATTTTTTAAATGGCTAATAAAACTCTATCTAAATACTACACCTGAAAACGCCTCGGAGTACCTATTAGGGTGCGGCGACACGCTTTCATGATGACATCCCATCTTGAAATTCTCTGAGGATGGTTCGGTCACTACGGCTTGAGGTTTTTTACACGACGACTGCGCCAGAAAGAGGGTTATGTTTTTCGAGTGTATGTATGTATGTATGTATATTATGTATATGTATATAAAAATACATATTTATTATAGATATTATTATTTAAGTATAGGTAACGGACAAGGAAATATTTCACGTTGCATTCAACATTGCTTAAATAGAATTCAGGAATCGTAGAGTTTTTTTTTTATTCTTTTCAGTTTTTTCTCTTTGCAGTTATTTTTTATGTTAGTCCGGTGTTACGAGTATATAATTGTTTTAGATATATAGTTGTTTTAGCAGTCAGGTTTTTTGTTTTATTTTTTGAGAGAGAATTTGCTGATTGCCTCAGACGGCAGTTTCAGCTTCACCGGGCTTTTTTATAACAATAATAAATCATTAATTTATTTCAGATATCAATATCCATAATTAACACATACAATAATCCAATACAATCAAATTAAATTACATTACATTACCTACTTAATAAAATATACATATAAATCAAAACTAAAATAAGAAAAAATAATTCTATCTTAATAAAAAAATATTTTATTTATAACATTTTTTGGGGGCGGCGACAAATGCCGTGTAAACAAAACACCGTCAGATGTTTTCTAATGGGAACGGCATCACGCACTAGTGCGTGTCCCCGTGCCCTGCTAGATTCTCCGAGGGGTTCTGATCGGATCGGATGATGGCTTGAGAAACATTGAGTAACTCGCCGCCCCCCTAATATCCGATTACGCTGTAGAAGTCGTATTGGCGCCCAACAGATACCGATAGGCCACGACCACTGGGCGTCTTGCGATTGCGACGGATTTCTTGTTCAGTAATTTCATAGATTTATTGTCACCAGTATAAAAAACGTAACCCCAGGCAGAGCTTAACGAGCCTAGTACTTAGTAATACTTCTAGTTCACATTTTCGGCAAGTAAAACTTTCGGTTATCGTTAACATTAAAATGTTTTTGTTTTGTTTACCTATATAATTTTAACGCAAATTTTGTTGCGAACTAATAACAAAAACACAAATGTTGAAAAAATTTCCACGAGCAGGATTTGAACCTGCACCCTTCTGACATACCGGGTCAGGTGCTCTCTTAATTGAGCTATCGTGGTTCTAACCAGCCCGCCGAAATTATTCAACACTAAGTATTTACTTTTTTACTTTGAAAGCCAAAGGCGCCCATTCAATGTCAACAACTACTGTCATTAAAATATGTCAGGTATGTCAGAAGGGTGCAGTTTCAAATCCTGCTCGTGGATTTTTTTTTTAAACATTTGTGTTTTTGAAATTTGTTTGCAACAAAAATTATATAAACAAAACAAAACATTTTATATTGAGACTCTTCATACACATCAGTCTAATCAAGTGTTCGCTAAAGTATGAGAAGTCCAAACATTTTTGTTTTAATTCGACCCATATTACTATGAGAAAGTTGTTATTCACCGATTCTGAGTCGCTCCAGAAAATTTGTGCACAACTAAAAAAAAGTCCTGTAGGTATAGTAGACAAGCTTGAAACCGTCCGAGCGTAGCTGTTGCGATATTCTGTGTCCGTAAGGGCCGAAACACATAAACACAATACGACGTCGCACCCCAAAAATAAGCGTTGCGCCAGGCTAGTATAAAAAAAAAACAAATAATTGTATCATCATCATCATCTCAGCCAAAAGAGGCCCCCACTTCTGACATACCTGACATATATTAAGACAGTAGTTTTAATTTAAATTATATTGTCATGCTCATAGTAAAAAAATTAATCTTATAATATTCCAAAGTGTATTTAATTTTCTTAAGTAATTGTAATTGTATTAATTTCATTTATTTTCATAATAATATTATGTCAGGCCAATTTTAATGTAAATTATATTATGTATGTACTAACATAGTTCTTAAGTCCATTTTTTACTAACCCTATGAGCCCTTGTAGCTTGAATAAAGAAATTTATTTATTATTATTATATACCTTATTGCCTGTCGAATACTAGACAGGCGCCTCGTCGTAGTACGACGTGACGTCGTATCGTGTTTATGTGTGGGAGCCCTAATCTGTGTGTGCTCGTTGTTCGAGCGCGTTTGTGTTACAGGATGAAGTTTACCTTCTGCGTTCTACTTCTTTGTGACAGCGTGATGTCCGGTAGCTGACCTCAGAACCGGCGGAACATGACACCCTTCGCTTCGGCCAAAATTTCTCTTAGGTACGACATAAAGATCGAGAGGTGGAGGCGGTCCGTCATTCATTACTCTCATAACAAGTTAACACAACATTTTAACTTAACTTAAATTGTTTTTTTTTTAAAGTTAACACGAACAGTGCACATTGAAATGTAACTTTTACGGATTCGAGTTTATTAATAAATGAATTGATATTAGCATTTTCAGAAAATTATTCTTTTCCACAAGATTATACCATAGAGTTTATTTTGTATTTTTAACCGACTTAAAAAAAAGGAGAAGATTATCAATTCGACTGTATTTTTTAATTTCAAAATTACCAGGTAGGTATTAACAAAACCAGTACCACGACGATTTTATTTCTTATTTCCACGGACCTTATTTCTTTCTTCTTGATTTCTTTCGTTTACTATTTTGACTTTTTGATTTCATTTGTTTACAGATCTTTCCAAGAATTGCAAAATCACGATTCCAACCCAAACGCGCTATTCACTGCGTGAACTCTTTTTATTTGACTTATTTCCAGTGAACTTTGTTTTGTTATTTTTTGTTCCTGTCTTTGAGCATTGGTCAATTGAGTAACGGTAATTTATTTCCAAGCACGGTTAACGAGCTATACTCGTTATTATATTATACCAGCTGTGCTCGCGACTTCGTCCGCGTGGAATAGTGACTTTCGGCAGCATTTTTAATTTTTTTAGGCTCTTGTTCCCGTTTTTGCAACATTTTTCACTGATGCTTCGCTCCTATTGGTCGCAGCGTGATGTTATATAGCCAAAAGCCTTCCTCGATAAATGGACTACCTATCCAACACAATAAGTAATAGTAATAATAACTTTATAATATTAAATATAGATTACTAGAATGCGTTCGATTGTAAATGCATAAAGGCAATTTTGTATTTTTTTTAAATTAGTCATCAAACTGTGGAATCCATTTGACGAAATAATGTTACAAAGCTTTTACAGATAAACAGCTTAAAAGCTAGGTATAGATATTCCGTGTTTTGTTTCCGTCATGTAAACTTCGTTTCTAATTAGAGTGAAAGAGACGGAACACGAAATAACTATACGAATAGTACGAGGGAAAAGCATACAACAAGTAGGTACGCGTGCATTTTTAAAAGCTGGTGTCACAACGAAAAATATCTGAAAGTTAGTGCACATTATCCGCTTAAGTATATACATGTCCGTTGTAAAATGCTACTGTTTATATCTGTTAGATAGTATTAATAAAAAATATAAATTAGACAACATCACATACATTGTTCTGATCCCAAGTAAGTAGCTAAAGCAGTCGTTTCATGGAAATCACAAACAACGACGGTACCACAATACAATATCGAAAATATATGCCATTGACGCGACCAGGAAACGAACCCGGGACTTCAGTGTTAGTGCCGCCTAAAGTCCGGCGTGCAAGCCACTCGGCTACAGAGGTCGTCAATAAAGAGGTTAAGTTTATTTATTTGTTTGTTTGTTTATTTGTTTGTTTGCGGACGGTAGGTAATCTCTGGATCTACTGGTCCAATCGCCAAATTCTTTCAGTGATATAATGATACAGCCCTTGCGGGTAACATAAATAAATAAATAAATAAATAAACTTTTCTACACTCACACCAATTATCTAGCCCAAGAGAAGCTTCGTTATGAAACTCGTTAAATGGCTACTAGACAACCGATAAACATACTTAAAATACTTAAATACACACTTATTATACATAGAAAACACCCAGACCCGAGACAATTTAGAAAAACAATAATTTCTAAATTGACCCGACCGGGGATCGAACCCGGGACCTCAGAGATGGCGACACCATGAAAACCGGTGTAATAACCACTCGCCAAGGAGGTCGTCACATAGGCTAAGTATATTTTATTTTGTTAAAAACATGAAAGATGAAATCAATGCGTACGAAGTCGCGGGCAATGTGCTTGTGTGTGGTAAAAAACTTAAACGAAGGTACTACTGGTTCTAGTCTTCCACCATTGGCGGCTTTCGAGAAAACCTCGAGAAATGATAAAAAAGCATGAAACACCAAAACACCAAAACCAGAAAAGGTCAGAATGCAATTACTTCGCTGCTTTTAAGGCAATTTTAATAAGACATCCTTCCTTAATCTTTGCAACTCTATAAGGCTACGTATAAAGTATGTCTTATTATTGTTATTATAATATTATTTTTACTATTTATTGGATTAGCTAAATTCATTATTTTGCTGCTTATTTCTTTATAAGTTAGACTCCCATACAAAGAATTGCGTATTGTAGCAGTGTTGTTGTACCTAGGTGAAAACGAGACACGTACAGCGGCGTACCTTTAAAGGATGTCCAGTAAATAACGGAATGTTTTATAGTGATTGTAGTTGTAAATTAATTAGATATTTATCAATTAATTTTATATTTCATGTAGGTATGTGTGTACCATAACTACCATTGCCAATTATTGTTTTCGGTGTTAATGTTGACTGTCATCTGTTGTGTGTAGGTACTCCATGAATAAATAAATTGTCACATTAAAATAAATAATTGTACCTAAATTAAATGTTTTAAAAATTTGCCTTTTTTAACACTGCTTGTTATGCCCATTAATCAAATTAATTCTTAATGTGCCTGAACTTAAAATATATTTTGTAAAGTTGTTATAGTTATACGAAATTTAGGATTTACAAAAAAAAAACTATGTTAACGGTGCTACTTTTACTAAATTGAATATATGCCATATATGAGAGAGCTATCAGACCAATCCACATATGAAAGGTTATCCATTATTTACTGGACACCCAGTATATCTATTACCTACACGCGTCTCGTTTTCAAACTGCAATAACACTGCTTTAAGCCCATTGTTAAACCTCGCCATGAAATGAGAAAGCTCATAGTATAGTTTTTAGCTTATAGTAGGTATAATTTACTACCTATTAGCTAAAATCTGTACTCTCAGCCTGCTTTATGTTTGAGCTATCTTGAGTGTTAGACTGTCAAGTTTGGTTCAAAAATAGCGGTCCACAAGATCGCAGTGCAGGTTAATAAAAGAGTTGACTTATTTGGTTAAATATTGCTTAACTTTGATTTGAATGTGCGAAAAATACATCTGATAATAACTAGTGGTCGCCCAATGATCGAAAGTAAATATATCCTATTAATACAAAACGCGAAAGTTTGTTTGGATGTTTGTTACTCGTTCACGTAAAAACTACTGAATGGACTTGGATGAAATTCGGCATACAGATAGTTTATAACCGGGAATAACACATAGGATACTTTTTATCCCGATATTCCCACGGGAACGGGAACCACGCGGGTGAAACCGCGAGCGGCAACTAGTACTTACATAATTTTACAAGGTTTACAACAGTAATTGTTATTATTATTTTTTATGTATCATATTATTAAAGGTACCTGCATTAATTTTATCTTCCTGCACTTTTTCCATTTGAACTTTAACTTCCTATGCCAAAAGTCACACTCCTCCGCCGTTCGCGCAATATACCAAAAAGGGGTACCTACAAAGTTATTTTTTTCACGTGTTAATAACAATCATACTTATTAAAACCCACTGCTGGGCAAAGGCCTCCATCATTGAAATCAAATCAGCACTTCAATTGACGGGTAATGGTTTAATCAACACGCTTGTTAAATGCGGTTAGTGATCACAAACCCGGGCTATGCATCGAAAAATTCGAAACACATTTTGTTCGACCTGGGAATTGAACCCGGTACCTTCGGGTATAGGGCCGAGCGCTCTGCCACTCGGCCATCGAGGCGTTAGCATTATGCTTTGTTTAATCAAACGTAATAATATGATAATTACCGGATATTGATGACTCATAAATTTATTTGTTGTAATCTGCATCTGCAGTGCATAATGTCATCAGAATTTCACTCATCCGATTGAATAAATCTTATTCACTTAGGAAACTAACTTCCGTACGCAATTTATATATAATGTATGTATATAAAAATTAGCTGTTCAACAGTACCTAAGTTGCAAATTGTAACCGCCGTGGTAATTTTCAAGGACATTGATCCTTGTCGTTTTAGTTAAGGTGCGAATGTTTGATACTAATTGTTTAAGTACATTTTACTTTTTATTTTTAAGTGCTAATTGCTGAACTGAAGCTGAATTGAATATTTATAAAATTGCGGATCGCGGAAGACCCAGGTTTGATTCCTGGCTGGGTCGGGAGGCATTTGATGTTTTCTCTGTATTTTATTAATATTTAATTCAACTTGTTTAAGTATTTCTATAGAGTTGAGTAGTTTTATTGAGCCTTACCAATATGCGCGTTTATGTCCGGTATGACATTGTCCTACGCAGCTACTATTTTCCTGAATACTGGTAAAAATCATAGGTACTTTTGCTAAAACGACAAGGATCAATGATCTTGATATTTGGCGAAGCGTCTCTGGATCTGGGACTCGAGTGTCTGGATCTCTGCAGAGCTTACCAACACACAACTCTACTAATCAAACACGTCTAGTAACAGATAACTAAAAGGGTTCCTGAGCAGTGTCCATCTGCAAGTGCCTTTTTTTAACCGACTTCAAAAAAAGGAGGAGGTTAAATCAATTCGACTGTATTTTTTTTTTTTTTTATGTTTGTTACCTCAGAACTTTCGACTGGGTTAACCGATTTTTATGATTCTTTCTTTATTTGAAAGCTGGTGCTTCCCGTGTGGTCCCATTTTAATTTGGTCTAGTTCTGATGATGGAATCTTCAAGGAATTGAGGGAACTCCTTAAATATTGTAGGCATACCTATAGCGATTTTAGTATTTTCAGAAGTAAGTCAAGCATTTGCATTCAGAAAGTATCATTTGATGAAGTGTAACTGATGAAAAAGACCACAGACTGCTATCGGAACTCCTCAATGAAAAGTTTCACGGGTGGGGATAAAATATCTCGATTAAAATAGTTAAGCGACTATGACGAAGCAAAAGACGGCAGGCACCGGAACTCAGTTTTTGATTTCCTACTTTGAGACAGGCGTTTCTCGTTTTCTTCGCTTGTCTCATTTAAACGGCGATGTTTCATACGAGCAGCGCGTTTAGTAGGTCTACCCATATTCGCTTTTGATAAATAGATCGAAACGAATCACTAAAAAGAGAGAAATAAACAAAAATTTTAACAAAAAAAAACCGACTCCAAAAAAGTAGACTGATAAATTGCACTAAAAAATAAAAAATAAGCGTTAGACTTTATATAGACAATAATTTTATTAGGAAATTATATAGGTACAATTATTGTTAATTTGGAGTCGGTGCCAGCCAAAGTAACTTTAATATAAACATTTAACGACATACTATATATTAAAATCATAATAAGTACTACCTACATTCAATCTTATGAATGTTGACTACAAACGCGGACTGGCACCGGCTCCAAAAACTACGTTGGCTGGCACCGGCTCCAAAAATAACAATAATTGTACCTATATATTTTCCTATTAAAATTATTGTCTATATAAAATCTAACGCTTATTTTTTATTTTTTAGTGCAATTTTATCAGTCTACTTTTTTGGAGTCGGTTTTTTTTTTTGTTAAAATTTTTGTTTTTCATTATTTATATTCCACGACAGAAAGAGGTTGTCTCCAATCTCACAAAATGGGAAATAAAGATATGGTTGAATATGAAAGCGCATTTTACCTGGAACCCTCAACCAATGAGAAAATGGTTACTTTCTCTCTAACTTTCGGAGCCACCTGATGTTAAGTGGAAATGGAGTCCAGAGGCGAAGAAGACAGCTGGTACAGCTTGAAAACGACCCAGCATTAGTCACCCTCGCCGTGTCTCATCACCAGTGGTCGGAGTAGGTATATTGAATTAAGGTCACTGACATCAAACGTATATGTTAATATGGATACTCCTCCGAGTTTCCGGATTATTATGATAAAAATACCGAAACATCGAAATTATTACATGAAACTAGTTAAAAATGTATCAATACTCTCAACGCTATGCTGCTAGTGGCGTAGATGACCAGAATTTAATAGTAAAAAATGACTGGTGTGTAAAAACCTTGTTGTAGTAAAAGTGTTGGAGTAAAAGCCTAAGCATGTATAAAATGATATAATAATAATATTCATTTCAACACACGACATCCGGCAAACAAAATTTAGAAAATGATTTAAAATATATTGAAGAAAATTACTCTATTATACTACTAGCCCTAAAAGAGTTACAAAAACAAAATTTATCTCTAGCTGATTCACTTTTAGTATTTGATCAAGTAAGGGCTACGCTTAACGAGTGCAATAATGAGAATATAAAAAATAAAATAGAATCAGTTATGGAACGAAATCCAGATTTAGATACAATTAGAGAATACAGCGAGAATATTGAAAAAAGCGTAGCAAATAATCAGAAACTTTATTTCAAATTCGCTCCATTGACATCTACAGATGTTGAACGATCATTTTCCACTTACAAATGGATCTTAGATGTTAAAAGAAATAGCTTAAAATTAGAAAATATTGAAAAAATTATAGTTATTTATTTTAATTGTATAGAGACAGAAAATCAAAATGTAGAACTTGTAACCGATGAGGATTAAAAATAATTATTTTTAATAAAACTGTAATAATGATTATTTGTATTAACAATAAACAATTTTGTTTGCTTACATATGGTTTTTTATTTTATTACTCTATTTACCAAATTTTTGGAAACTCCGGTACATTCCGGAAGAAATGCATGTCCATGTTATGATATCATGACGCAAGTATCTAAAATCAATATACCTACTCCGACCACTGCTCATCACGCCTCGTTTGAAGGACCCTATATCACAGGAGGGAGGGAATACGTGTGTTGGTAGTCTCCATCTTTGGGAGTTGCGATAAAGAAACCGCTTTACACCTGACCTGCCAAATGATTGTCTATGCGTTGCTACATAACTTACATTATTATGACATTTGAAACATGATAGCGATATCACTACTATCAGTAATTTTCTTATCACACACGCAAAGTTTAACACCATTCCCAGAGCGTTGTATAAAATGCTTATTTTTCTGTATGTAACCCAAAAAAATATGCAACTTTGTTGTCAGTCCCAAATCTGCTGGTTTTTGAGAATTGAGGGGAAGAAGGAAGTTTTTTCTAGTTTTCAAACATAAACTTTAAAAATAAAAGCTATGCGCTAACAGGAATAGTAGATACACGATGAACCACTTTCAAAACTATAACGAAACTTGGAAGCTAGACATTGTTTTAAATTTAGTTGAGGCTACAATAACTGGAGCTCATAAATGTAACTACGCTATCGGCTCCAAAGTCTTCAGGGCGGGAGACTTTGAAACCGAGAAGAATCGGCAGATTTTACATCCACGGGCAGCAACGGAGTAATAGACAGAAGTTCAACATTTCAACAGTTCCACAGCATTGGAACATTTTCGGCCTAAAACGGATAGTACCTACGTAGAATGGGGTTACTTTTGATATAAGTGTAACATTGAAGTGTAAAATCCTTAAGTAGCTGCAAATATGGGTATCCCTAGCGTTTTAGGCGTCTCTAGTACGATTCCGTCCAGACTCATACCGTAAAACTACATGTAGAGAACATGAGTGGTGATCAATGTAAAACTTGATTCGAAAGTCCCCGTTCTACCGTACCTTTATAAATTTGCTATGAGATTGGTGAGATAGATCGACGACTCTGTCAATGTCATGGTCAACTTACGAGGATGACACAGGACAGGACACAGCGGAAAGCTCATGGTGCGAGAGGATGCATGCAAAGGGCATATCCTCAAAATGATGCAAAGGACCACGGATTGTAGATATACGCGTTTGGTATATCCGGGAGTGGACTGACATTACCTGTTGAACCACTGCTCCATCTCGCCATTAACAAGAGAGAAAAGACGAAGCTGATGGGCAACTTTCAAGGCACAAGATGAAGAAGAACCACGGATCGCGCGAGCAAATAAAGGCCTTATACCCAGCGGTGGGTAATAATGGGTTGTACTATATACCATAAATAATGTCAAGATAAATGTCATTATTCGATCCCAAACTAGATTTGCTGACGATGACGTTAATAAGAAATCCGCAAAATAAAGGAAGTAGGTGTGGGCACTGGGCAGTCATGTTTCTTGGATTCACCTCGCACGACAAATTGACCAAAACATTGCGGAAATTTTATGCGGAATTAATAATAAAATTTTATTTAGTTCCTGTGTCTCATACCAAAAAGGTTACTTACTCAATACTGTAAGGTATGAAAGGATTACAAAATTAAATCATAAAACAGATATTACCTATCTGTGAGTGACTGCTGCCATAAAAAAATTTAAAAGAAACCTGATTTACAAAAAAGTAATTTGGATAAAGCGTTAACTTTTCTTTATACAAACGATATTTCGAGTTTGACCACTGAGTGTAAGGGTCCTACCAATTAGACCATAATGTCAGTATTCAACCTGTCCAATTATCATTTCAAATATCCAGTTATGGGTATTTTTTCACTTTAATCAACTGCACAAACACCTTCAAGCAAATCAGCTTTCAAGTGTCAATATTTAATTTGTCAGTAACTAACACAGGCTAAATAGCAGATCTGTGGTAACAACAAACCTGTTTTCTTACTTCACCGTTAGTATATTTACATCACTCTGTAGGGATTGCAAGGTAAATAGAACCTGCTTCGTGTCTTCCTTGTTATTACATTGTGTTTTCTTCTAAGCGCAATTGTTTAATCTTCATGAAGGATTATCAACATAGTTTGTTGTACAATGCTTTAAAATTTTTCCTTATGTTTATTTTTGATTATTACAGTGATTACAAACCTTATTTATCATACTATTCGATGATTGTAATTACTGCAAATCATCTTACGGATACAACCTGCTGTTACTTCGTTGTTGTATTTGTAGCAATTTTTTTGTTCTGTGTGCGCTCGTCATAAAAACATCGTTCGATAGAAGCACATTGTAAATATTGTATTTACTTCCGTCAAGAGTTTTTTTCACATCACTCCTGGCGTAACGGCCGTAAATATGGGAGTGCTTGATAGAATACAACCGCTGAGGAATTGGCTATCATATCAACTAACTGTCGATATTGTTGCTATGGTGACAGACTTAGCTCAGACGGTGGTAGCTATCCGCAAGCCTTAAGAGGAAATACTAAGGTCGACTGAATTGAAAAATATGTATGAAAAGTAGACAAAAAGAACTATTCGTAGTCCCTTGATTTCTCCTCCAAAACTGGACCCATTTCATTACTTTTTTTATTAAAAGTTAAAGGAAGACTTTGGCTGTGTCCCTATGTTTTGGTTTTTTTTTTATATAATCTCATCAAATTTGGGAAACACAGCGGAAAATCTGGCCAATTTTTGAGGTTTTTAAAGATTCATATCTTTTTTAATAATCTATTTATAAAAAAATAAAAACATAGGGACACCGCCAAAGCCTTTCTTTAATTTTTAATGAAAAAAGTAATGATATCGGTCTAGTTTTGGAAGAGGAATCAGGGGACTAAGAAACGTTGATTTTGTCTACTTTTCATACATATTTTTCAATTCAGTCGACCTTAGTGTTTCCTCTTAACATCAACCGCATAGAGTACAATACGTACCCTACGAATCTACTCTATCTTAACTCTACATCTGAGACCACAAGACCACAAAGGTGGTGAACAATGCAGTTTGCACATGTGTTCTTTAGTTTTGTAAACTTACCTGGTTGGTGAGTACGTCAATGACGATGTAGGCGAGGTAGACGACCTCCTCTTCGTCAGAGCCGAGCGCCGCACCGCTGAGGCCCGCGGTGCGCACGTGCAGGGCGCACACCCATCCGCCGCTGATCATCGCGCCATGCACCTCGGAACGCCGAGTAACACAACCCACCACCCGAATGTCAACGCACCTCCGATTATCACTGACCAACCATGTGTGTTTATTTAGTTGATACGCTTTCGCAACTCAAACAGTACCTACGCTCAGAGTTCTGTTAACTTTCTAACGGGATAACAAGTATCAAAACCTTATGAGCGCTATATACCGCGTAGGCGGCGCTGTCACCGAATGTCGTGTAGGTATTGTCCGAAATCAGACGTTTCGATGTGGTTTGTGCTCTTGCACGAGTCGTAAGCACTTTTTAGAAACTTGACGGTTACTCAACACGGGCAAGAACTCGCGTGCGGCGCGGACGGCGTTTTACCGCTAGCCGTCGACGTAAGCCGTTTCCGCTGCAGGTGAAAATCTAGAATTAACCAACACCACATTGGTAGACGATTTTCTGGCGAGCTCTGTCTGCGGTGACTTGCGTATTATTTCGAATACACGTTTGTGCGTTTCTGAATTCGAATTATCTATTTCGGCACTGCTTAGAACACTTATAACTTGTCGATTGTCACTTGTCTAATCACGTTTGAATTTGGAATACGATTGTCCGATGGAATATTTTGAATATTTTTATTACAATGGCGCTCGAGCGACGCACGAGCTGTCCCGTCGGTTCGGTGAGTCGACTGCCGCTCGCTCGGTTGCCCCCCTGTTGACAGTGCGCAGGTAAACGCCTGGCGTGGCCAGGTGAGCGAGGCGACGTTGCCAAACCGACTATTATCAATGATGATGGCATGAGATAGTTGTTACCGCTACTACCTCGCTTCACCGTTCACGCATCGTTGGCAACGATATAATATACCTGTTCAGTTACTTGTTAGGTTTAAGTTATTCTTCAATGGCCATCAATGAACTTCGCTTGCTCGAAAGTATCGAATTTGGTTGGTCACCGTCACCGTCGCTCGCCGATTAATTAAAAATAATGTTCAAAATCAACAATGTACTTAAGAAAATGTGTAGCTCGTGGTGATTTGGATTAATTAATACCAACTTAATAACGTAATGCCTCAAGTTAACTTCACGGTGCGATGCAGTCAACGAAAATGGCATTTTTAACCTGTCATGTAAGCAGTTATTCTTTTGCGAAATACAATCGTATGTTGTAGAGGTTAAAGTGCAAACTTTATAGTCTTGTTGTTTATGAGCATATTATGTTTTGCCTAATCAGATTTTATTATGACAAATGTTGAAAAAGTGTTGAGCTAAGTAAGAATTAAAATGAGCATAAGCCGAGTTAACGATTTTGATTATGGAACGTGGTTTGGTAAGATTTCCTATGTTGTTTTTAATGTTTATACATGACAAAAATAGTACCTTATCATAAATAGGTACTACCTTCTAACTATCTATTTACTTGAAATAATGTATTAGGTAGGTATGTTACTTACCTATTCTACCCTTAAGAAATTACAAAGCACTAGATAGGTAGGTTTACTTAAATAAAAGTAGGTAGGTATTTAGGTTATTAATTACTTATCTTGAAAGATGTTTGTGAAGAATTTTTATGATCTTACATAAGTACCTACTTACCTATAAGCTTTTTTATAGAATCTCATCTCGTTTAATGCATTGCTTTTGTTGAATATCTAACATGGGATGGAATCACTCAGCACAATAGGTTATCTACCTAAAAAGAATATAACAGAACGGTATATCATTTATTTCTAATAAAATACGATAACAAATTGATGGAGCAGCTAAAATCCACAATAACTTGTTCAAAAAACGTCCTCTAGACTAGACAGACCTTGAAGGTTCTTATTGTCGGAAGCCAAGAGTCACTTTGGGTTGCAGTAATAAGTGTAGGTAAATAACAGATTTGCTTTACTTAAACACCATCGGGTTCCTACCCGATCCGAACCCTTCGGAGAATCTAGCAGGGTACGTGGACACGCACTGGTGCTGCCCTTCCCTCTAGCTAGAAAACCTCCGAAGGTGATTCGTTTCACACGGCTTGAGGAACCCTTTAAGTTTCTCGCCGCCCCCAAACAAGCCCGGTGAAGCTGAAAAAGCGGCCAAAAACGTTCTTAATAAAATAATAATTAGGGTGGCACGCACCAGTTCGACAGGAACCAGGGGCCCGACCGCCTAACCGATCGCTTTGACTTTGTGTGTGGTTTATGACGTCATCTTGTCGTTTCGTGCCGCTTATGAAAGCAATATCGAAAGCTATAATAGCCTTTAGCTTTTGATATTGCTTTCATAGGCGGTGCGAGGTGGCAAGATGACGTCATAAACTATACGCGTAGTCAAAGCAATCGGTTAGGCGGTCGGGGGGCAGTTACTTATCGACATTTTTTTTCCTTTAATCATTTCCCCAAAAAGTCCGGTGTCGCTGAAAATGCCGTGTCAGCAAACTCTTTAAAAAAGAACCACTGGGTTGGCGCTTGGCCTTTCTTCACTTCACTCATAATGGTAATTAATGATAAAGCCTAAGGGCGCTTTCAATTTAGACGTGTCGTGTTCGTGTCGGACCGCTGCCGTGCGACGCACGCGTGTCGGTCGCCTAGTGTGCGGAGCCAATGTGTAAGTATAATGCAAACGCACGACTGCTGCGGTTCGAAACAAAACGCCTAATTTGAAAGAGGCCTAATTTTTTTTTTGAGAAAGATTGCTTATTGCCTCCAACGACATTTTCAGCGTCACCGGGCTTTTTTGAGGGCGGCGAGGTACGTAAAGGGTACCTCAAGCCGTGTGAAACGAATCGCCTTCGGAGGTTTTCTAGAGGGAACGGCATCGCACACTTAAAAGTGCGCGTCCCCGTGCCCTACTAGATTCTCCGAAGGGTTCGGATCGGATCGGGGAGCGGATAACCACCCGAGGGCGCCTCTAAAGACTCGAACCTCGGCTCAGGTAGACCGGGCCGTGTGGAGGAGAAGAGAAGCGCCCAGGTACATGTCTGTACCCTGTCTGTACCTTGTCGTGTGCTTTGACGACCTCCTTGGTCGAGTGGTTTGTACACCGGTTTTCATGGTGTCGCCATCTCTGAGGTCCCGGGTTCGAACCCCGGTCGGGTCAATTTAGAAATAATAGTTTTTCTAAATTGTCTCGGGTCTGGGTGTTTACTATGTATAATAAGTATTTATTTAAGTATTTTAAGTATGTTTATCCGTTGTCTAGTAACCATATAACGAGTTTCATAACGAAGCTTCTCTTGGGCTAGATAATTGGTGTGAGTGTAGGAAAAATTTGTTGTTGTTTGTAGTACCTGGTAAAGAGCGCGTATGAACCGGTTATACGTACCCTTGTTCTACGAGTATGGTGTCTTGGGCCTCAACTAAGTAGTGTGCATGTTTAGTTCATTCTGTAAATGTGTGGTGGCATTTAGAGGATCGGGCGGGAAGAGGCCTAAGGTTCTTCTTCTTTTATATAGGTAGGTATGGCATGTTTTGTGTCTACAGCCGAACACTATTCCGCCAATTTCACGTAGGTAGCCAATACACGGAAGGTTGTAAGCGACACTTTTGTATTTAATCAACAGGAATAGTGGTCACTGAAGGATGACACAAATTAAAGACTTTCCTTATCTTGTGCTGATGATGAAAGAGGTCGTATTGGGCGGCATTTTCAGCGACACCGGACTTTTTTAGGAGCGGCGAAATACTTAAAAGGGTTCCTCAAGCAGCGTGATTGAAACACCGTCATAGGGTTAGGGGGAAGATTCTCCGAGCGGTTCGGATCGGGTAGAATACTGTAGCGTTACTTAGCAAATCAGTGTGTGTTTGGCTTGTGCGAGTTTTATTTGCCATTGTACCTCTACGGAAAAATATTTTTATGGTATTGTTGAAGCAGCGCTTCCTGGTGACAAATGAGACGAGTTTGTGTACCTACTCGATTTTGTTGGTGGTGTGGCTTTTAAGCCCGCCTGACTAGCTACCACCATCTTATCTAAATAAGTCGCCATAGCATCAATGTTTATTTATCACTGTTATGTTCCGGCAGAGATAAGATAGCCAGTGCCTCAGTGTTGAGGATTCTGGGTGAAGTGCGATTCCACCTTCGGTGAGATGAAGTCCGAGTGCTTACATGTCAGATACAAATTTTAAAAAAACCAGATTAAATAATAGTTAATAAAGTAATAAAATCAGCGGTGATCTCGTAATTATAAGTGACATGAAATACACTCGAAATATTTTTGCATTAATAACAACTGCATTATTATGCTAAACACTGTTCGAGAATTTTCGGTGTCACAAATAGGTCACCAGTGCCTTTGAATAACAGAAAAAAGAGCACTCAGATTATTTACAGCGTTATTTGTCACCGGTTCAAAAATGGCCCACCAGTTCACAAGAATACCGTAGCGTTGCAAAACTGAAAGATTTCTCCCATTCGCATCGGGATCTGTTCCCGTTGCGTCCGCGCCGCCCCCGCGCGCGCTCTCCTCCGATTGGCGGGAGCGCACTAATTCCAAGATGGACGCCGCCCGTTACTCGCGTTACGGAATCGTGTGACATGTAAACATTCCTGTCGGCATGCATGGTACCTATTATTCCATGTGTTAGCTTAGCAAGTCCGATTGGAGAGTAGGTACAGTACAATGTAGGATACTACTAACGTTAATTAGTTATAATATGCTGCTATGACAACCAGGGTTCTTCGCGAATCAATGATCGACACTTTTTCCTTCAATCATTAGAAATGGGCAATTCATAGCAACTCTGCCGCACAACTTATGAACGTAGTAAATACCTACCTACAACTTACTGTGTTTGGATTGTGATATTTGAGGTGCTGACATTATGATCTATTTTCTCGTAACTGTTCACATGTTCTTACTGCGTTCGTAAATTGCGCGGCAGAACTGGATTCTTGAATTTTGCAACAATTGAATCAAAGTCAAAGTCAAAATATAATTTATTCAACATAAGCCTTCACACTCACAGGCACTTAATGACGTCAAAACTACATATAAAATCCAAGTAATAATAAAAAACTAAAAAAATTGTTTAGGCTAAACTATAAACTATAATAATCTACCACAAGTTCGGATTTTGGGAGATCCTTCGACCGAGAAGAGCTGCCCGATCCGATCCAAACCCTTCGCCCCGATCCGATCCATACCCTTCGGAGAATCTAGTAAGGCACGGGGACACGCACTTAAGGCAACGCACCGCTAAACAATTAATCTAATACGGAGCGTTTGCGCCGCCCCGTAGATACCATGAGAAAAACTGTTTTTTTTCCCTTCAAATTAAAACTACAAATTATTTTTAAAAAATGAACTAGCATATTGAAGTGTGTGTTAAGGCTAATCTCCTAAGAAAATTTAGATGCTTAAATCAGTCTGGTTTGCCTGTAAAATGCAAATCTATGTTTTAAAAGAGGTTACTTTGATATTTTTTTCTCTGTTATAAAAGTTGACAAGTCGTATTTCTGCAACTAGCAAAATGAAGTCAATTAAATGAAAAATCATGTCATCAAATATCACTTTCATATGTTTTGTAATTGTTGGGAAAAATCAAGGTCCCCGCTACGTAAATTTCCAATGCGTCGCCTTAAGTGTGTGATGCCGTTCCCTCTAGAAAACCTCCAAAGGTAATTCGTTCCACTCGGCTTGAGGAACCCTTTAAGTTTCTCGCCGCCCCCAAAAAAACCCGGTGAAGCTGAAAATGCCGTTTGAGGCAATCAGCAATCTCTCTTCCAAAAAAAAAGAGAAGAGCTGACAAGAAACTTCTTTAGAATACAGACATTAAGTGCCTTACAAATAAACAAAGAATAAGGTCCGAATAGTTATTCCGTGTTTTGTCTCTTTAGTTGAAATGACGTTAACGTGACAGGAACATAACATGGAATAACTATACCGACCTTATTCTTTGCTTATTTGTAGGGGGGTTAGCGTCGTCTTTTTTTGTGGTCTATAGCTGTCATCTAATAGGTATGTAAGACTTCAATAAACTTCTGTAATTTTTTGGTGATGAAAACTCAAAAAAAAGGAACACCAGTGCCATTACGATACTTCCTAACTTTATTTGGCTTTTACAGCGTAAAGACTATTAAATTTTAGTAAACGATCATCCATTTTGTGTGTCGTATTAAATTCCATTCACATACCTACAATAATGATTCAAATTTCGTATTGTTACATGAGCAGCAACGATAATAATTCGAATCATGATAGGAAAGCAGTTTTAATGGTCCAAATTGGTTTTTGATCTACAGATCTAGTAAATTACTGGGCTTTTGGACACAATAATAAATATAAAAATAGATTGACGACCTCCGTAGCCGAGTGGCTTGCACGCCGGACTTTGGGCGGCGCTAACTCTGAGGTCCCGGGTTCGATTCCCGGTCGGGTCAATGTCGAAAACGAACTTTTCGATATTGTGTCGGGTCTGGGTGGTTGTGGTACCGTCGTTGTTTCTGATTTCCATGAAACGAGTGCTTTAGCTACTTACCTTGGGATCAGAACAATGTATGTGATGTTGTCTAAATATTTTTATATACCTATATATTTTTTTTTAATAAAGGTCTCGGGGTCAGGGTTGCCTGTGTGAAGTTTCATTTGATATTCGATAACGAAAACGAAAATTAGGTAGTATGGCGTTGAAGCAGCGCCTCCTGGCGACTTACGAGAAGCGTTAACATTTAGCCATACAAATTCTCGTTTTCGTTAACGTGATCGAATGGCGAATTAAATATCGCACTTGGCACCCAGAAACAAGCCAGCTAACTATCAGGGCTACCGAAAACTTACATGGCTGCTAGCGCCAGTAGATATTTATTTATAAAATTTATAAAATACAGTGAAAAAATTAAACGCCTTCCCGACCCAGCCAGGAATCGAACCTGGGTCTTCCGCAATCCAGGCGACTGCACTGACCGCTATGCTACCGGGAAGGCGTGTGCGACGTAAGCGCTGAATTTTGTCACTGCTTTTTTTATTTTTTGAGTGCTAATAGCGGCACAGTGCGCCATCTATCGAACGGTCATTGCAATCGATGGCTATGCAGATTCATCTTTGCAGATGAAATACCACTTTGATAACCACAACGCTATAGTAAATTTTTACAACGAACGGAAAACGAACTTTTCTATATTGTGCCGGGTCTGGATGGTTGTGGTACCGTCGTTGTTTCTGATTTCCATAAAACGAGTGCTTTAGCTACTTACCTTGGGATCAGAACAATGTAAGTAGCTAAAGTAGTAACAATGTAGGTATGTGTGTTGTCTATAATATATAATAGGTATATATATGCAAGGAGGAACTGTAAACACCGTCCGGCATTCTGCCCGGCGGCGTTACCCCGGCAACGGCCTGCCACAGAGAGGATCCCCGAGGATGTCTGGGCATGCTTCAAACGTTTGAGGGACTCGACGCTTTTGAGGTGACACTCTCACGAGCGTTAAAAAAAAAGCTTATTATAAAGTGTCTGATTACCTGATTACATTGAAGACAAAACAAAAATGCTCCAATCACTCCAACAGGTATTTCTAATTTAAAATATTTTTAAGTTATTTCAAACTTGTATAACTTCGTAACGGCATTTATTTATTTTATTTTATTTTATTATCTTAGGAAAACCAAGGTTTACAAAATTTAAATAGGGTTACAAAGTATAACACATAAAAACGAAATGAAAAAAAAAAACAGAATGAAAAAAAATTACTTAGGTAGACTTGACTATCGCGTCAGCAGTAATTAAATATCCTTACCGCAGATCGTGATCTCGTGAGGAGCTCAATGGCGCAATGGTTTCGGTCTGCGATTAAGTACTTTAAGCAACTTTTGAAAAGGCCGGTCATTGAATGGGTGACCAAAAGCTTGTCATGTAAGCTCCTCCGTTCTTCGGAAGGCTCATAAAGCCGTTAGTCCCGCCTGCATTAGCAGTCGTTAATACCTATCCACCAATCCGCAATGGGCCCGCGTGGTGTTTATAGCCCGTTCACCCCATCCATCCTTAGGAAAGCTGTGCCCGCTCCCAGTCCCGTCTTGTAAATAAAACTCGCACTATGTATAGTCGACCATGAAATTGCTTTATCACTTTTGAGAAAAACTTACGTTACAATAAAATTTTGCTAAGGCTCATTGTTAATAATGACAGCGTATCTGTTACTTGGTATTTTAAACAAAAATAGAACTTGTTGTTTTGTTTTAAGCAAACGAAATTCACTCCTAAGGTGGTAAAGCAATTTCATTGTCGACTATACCCTAGCCGGCTGAAATAATAGTTCAGAGTGCCTAAGTGCGGGTTGCATTCGCCATTCGAACACGTTAACGAAAACAAGATTTTGTATGGTATTGAAGCAGTGTCTCCTGGCAACAAACGAGGACAGTAACATTTTTTACTATTTATACATCATCGCATGACAAATTGAAATGACGTTTTGAAAATTTTGAAAATGATGTTATTTTATTTTATTTTATTTTTGTATTGATTTTATTTCATTATTATTGAATTTATTTGATGTTGATATATTACAATAATCTTACTAACTTAGTTTAAGAAACATTGTTAACACTCTATGGACCATGTGTCTGAAATAAATTGTTTATTATTATTATTATTACAAATGAAACTCGCACTGCTAGGCACTAGGCATAGGTGTGTACGTAAATTGGACAAGCATTACTTCCATAAGGGCATTTCTACGGGTAGAGCAGATTGAACTACTGGAGCAAACAAAGTACCTTTAACGTCTAATTACGTACTTGAAAAAAATCACACATGTTTATAGGACTCTTGACCTGATGGAGAGCATATTTAGAAAACCGTCAGGATTTATATAGCGCCAAAAAAAATTCCCAAAGTTTAAAAACGGGCAGAATTTGGCTTAAAATGACGTGTCCGGTTTCCAAAATAGACTTGTTAATGCTTCATAACTTTTAAAATAATAACTTGCTAATTATAATTCCACCATTAACAGAACAAGGGATAGATATTAAAGCCATTTATGTAATTATATTTATTGTGAATCCTTGGGTTTTAATACAATTGCATATTTTAATTTTGTCCGAAGCGTATGCCTCAATTCGGTGTAATTTAGTTTTGTTTACCTACATCTCTAACTACGCGCAGTACGATCGTCACTAGCTAGTTCCCGCAATCCGCCAGTTGCGCCCGAGCGGCCGAACAGTGTGGACGGGGGAACTGTGCTGCAAAGGAGCATTTTTCGAAGGTACGAAATTATTCGGTGCTTTTGGGGTCGGGTCATTTCTCAAACCGGTGGACGACATTAATTTAGTATATGAAATATTTATTGAGATTCGTGCTAAATTAATTGAATATTTAAGTGATGTCTGCCAGTATGTTTTGTAGAAATGGTTTCAATTTATAAAGTTTACAAGTTATTTGATGAAATGTGTTATTTTCTCAATTCGGTGGATCTCAATTCCCTGGAAAATGGTACACCGAATTGAGATTTGACAATAATAGAATAGAATAATCTTTAATGCACACCATATACATATCAAATAAAGTATACATCAAAACTTAAAGTGTACACTAGGGCGGCCTTATCGCTAAAAAGCGATCTCTACTAGGCAATAATGTTGAATTTAGCTAAGATAATTCATAAGGATTCAATGAAAATCGGTTGTCAATTGTCATGATGTTTTATTAAGAGTTTAGAATAATTTTTTTGGAGGTCAAAGGCGAGAGCTGCTTGGGCGGATTTATTTCGATGTTTTTTTTTTCAGATGGGCAAACTGAGTGAAACCGAAAAAAGGGAAAAGAAAAGGATTGCAGAGAGAAGGAGAAAGGAGAGAATAAAAAATGATCCGATATTATATGAGAGACATAAACAAATAGACAGGGAAAGATATGCAAAAAGAAAAGCTGAAGGTAAGGTAAAGAGAATGAGTGAAAGACCACGTCGTGAACAAAAAGCTTTGAGAAAGTATTACAGAGAACGTTCGAAGAAAAGTTACGAAAAGAATAAAAGAAACATACTCAAAGTTCTAGACGAAAAACCCATGTCACTTCCTTCTGACCCTGAAGTTTTGAACAATCACGATCCTTTGAATGTATCCCGAACCCTTGTCATGAATTCTACAATACGTGTTACAGAGCCTCAGTCTCCGATAAATACCTTTACTGATTCTTTAGTTCCCGTTTCTCCTACTATTTCTGATTTAGAATCAATTGGAGCCCTACGTAATGTTACACCAACTTCTTCACTTTCATCGGAATGCTTAAGTCCAATAACAGCCGCTTCACCAAACTCTTCAATAAGTCGCAGATTACGTTCGAAAGTTCATAAAGACTTGATTGATGCGGCCAACAACAGTATCACAGAAACACCCAAGAAACAACCGTATGCGCGAACGTCATTCTTTAAGAAATACAAATACAGAGTAAATAAGGAGTTTAAATTACTGCATCATAGGATAACTGAATTACAAAGAAAGAATCAGACATGCCAAAGAACGATACATAGATTAAGAAGTAAAAAAAATAAAGTCTTGACGACATTGACAAAAAATACATCAGAAAGTTCAAGTAAAGAAGAATCTGCGGAACTGAAAAAGAGATTTACAATGTCCTCAGTAAATATAAAAGAAGTGGTAGTAAATTTTTACGAAGACGATGAAAATAGCCGCATGTGTCCTGGAAAGAGAGACTACAAAGTTCAAAATAAATTAAGAAAACAGAAAAGATTTGCCGCAGAATCATTGCGTGAACTACACAAAAAATTCCAAGCTCAACATCCAGAAATAAATATCAGTTACTCACTATTTTGCAGATTACGACCTTTTTGGGTAATCATTCCGAATGTGCAGGCTCAAGAGACTTGCTCATGCCAAACACATGAAAATTTTAATTTTGTAGTATCAGCTCTGCATAAACACAAAATTGTCACAGAGAGTTCTGCCAATCATGTACTTGAAAAAATATGTTGCGATCCCAGAAATGTATCTTGCCTAACTCGCTTGTGCTTAAAGTGCAAAAATACGAAGTTGATGTACTTTGAATTCGATAGCAGTGCAGAAATTGACTACAGGGTGTGGGAAAAACAAAAAAAGAGTTACATTAAAAATGGTGTCGAAAAATCAACATTGCAAACAGTCAAAGTTAAGAAATTTATTTTACCTAAAGACTTAGTAGAGCACTTTGAAAAAATACTTTACCCATATATGAGTCATATTGCTAACATTATATCACAATGTAGATACATTAAAAAAATCAAAGCTAAACTTTCTTATGACCAATGCATAATCCACTGTGACTTTAGTCAGAACTACTGCACGAAGTACGCCAACGAGGTACAAAGCTTCCATTTTGGAAGTAGCAGACAGCAGATATCATTGCACACTTCTGTCCTTTATTATATGAAACATGGAAAGCTTGTTACTCAATCATTCTGTACAGTAAGCGAGTGTCTTAGGCACGATGCTGTAGCCATCTGGGAGCACCTTGTTCCAATTCTGTGATTTTTAGAAGATGAAGTTCCTGAAATACAGTCTCTAATTTTTATATCCGACTCACCTTCAGCTCAATACTGCAACCGAAAAATGTTTTTCATCATATCTTGCCTTCACTGGAATTTTCCCAGTCTAAGTTGCGTCGAATGGAATTACACAGAGCATGGCCATGGTAAAGAAGCGCCTGATGGTGTTGGAGGATGTCTAAAAAGTACAGCTGATAAAATAGTTGCACGTGGCCATGACATACCAGATATAATAACTTTCGTTAATCTTTTAAAAAGACACGTTGATAACATCAGAATTGAAGTGGTTGATGAATCGGGCATTTTTGAGAAAGAAATGTTGATTCCAGTTAACATAACTGAATTTCGTGGAACATTAAGTACCCATCAAGGAATGCAAATGATAACAAAAAGCTAGCTATGAGAAAACTAAGTTGCTGTCATGAAGAGTGTTTGCATAAGTCTGTAGAATGTCATCACGGGCTGCATGCAGGCTTCTATGAATTAAAATCTGCAGATTACACGAAAAACAGACAGTTACCAAAGAAGTCCAAAGGTAAGTTAGATGTCAACAAAAAGTTTTCACTGAATAAATCTGATTCGAGTTACAAACCGCAAATTTTGTCATACAAAATAATTAAACCGGCAACAGCAAGCACTACTTTGGACAAATCAGCTATTACACATGAGCCTATGGTACTAAATTATCAAACCGGAGAACTAAAACCTGTGAAAACTGGAAATATTAAAATAAAAAGTATCTCGAAGAAGGATAGTGATTTGAAATCCAAATTGTCGGATATAGATCTATCAGATAATGACAGTTTTTGGATAAACATGGACACCTTGATTACCCCAATTCTGGCTGATACTAACTTTTCTGAGTTGAACTTAAAAGATTTTGATTCAGAAGATGAATCCATATTTTAAGTTATTATATATTTACTTTTAAAAGTGAACATTGAGATAAGTTTATAGAAAAGTAAGAATACAAGTGATCTCTTGTCTGTGATTAAAACGGGTATTTTGCTTTAAAATTTGAAGTGAATACATATGGTCTTAATACATATTTTTACGATATTATCGATATTTAGTTTGTCATTTGTTATACTAGTTCAGTAGTATTTTGTTAACCCTTTTGATAATTTAGCTGACTTTTTGATATATTATATTTTTGAAAATTCTTAACAATTAAGAAAATCAGTGAGGTATTTAAATTTTATTACTAATATGGAAATGAAGACTGATCAAGCTAAGTTATAATAAGTAGGTAAATAATTAATTAGTGCAAGATTGTAACTCCTTTCGTTGTTCCTTATTGAAAAAGAATATACACACTTATTCTAATTTTTGTTTTTTTATTTTTTATTTCAGAAACATTAATAATAGACACTATTCACTTAAGCCTGAAATTAATCATCTGTCTAATAGACCATCAGTCAGTAATCAAAAAAGTTTTTAGGTATTTGTAATTTTGGTCATTCATTTTATAATTTCTATATTAGGTGTTTTAGTGACAACGTTTCTAGATTGGCTGGGCTATTTCTAAATACGGTGATTCATTTTCTGAAGTCGCTGGGTCATTTGTCAATTCGGTGATTCATTTTCTCAATTCGGTGCGTACGCAATTCGGTGATTAACTTTTCTCGTAAACCACTTCACAATATTTAGTCCCATTGTCATCATTAGATTCAGAATGGAATATACTTAAATCTTTGTCATTAAACTACTTATAAAAACCAAATATGAATTTAACCACCGATTTGAGAAAAATAATACCCTTCTGTAGAACTGCCCATAACGCTCACAGGCTATTCTCGTTGCATTTAATGAGGTGAATTAAGTCGCGTTTCGGCGATGCATGACCCAACCGGTCGGATGCTAACGCCCTTCCCGGCGAAACAATCGCGGTGGTGCGGTACCTTCCTGTGGCATTACATTTATACGTGCTCATTATAGTGTGCAGGTTAAAATCTATATTTAGGGTTGCCAAATGATCTTATTTTTATTATCTTATCTTATTTTTATTATTTAAACTTAAAGTTAACGTTTTTCTTAGACAATTTCGGACTTAGATTAGTACTGTATGACATTGTGAAAATTGAAATTGGTACCTGATGTAATTTTTGCAAACTTAAACATTTTTTATTTTGTTGTTTTGTTTTGTGTGTTGTGATTGTCCTTTATTTTATTTTTTTTGTCTGTTTATTTGTGATGGAAAGTGTTCTTTTTATGATGAGGCACTTTCCAATTTTTTGACACTGTAAGGGAGAAAAGAGCTTGACACTTGCTGAGTTTCTTGCCGGTTTTTCTCAGTACAAGATCTCCCGCCCAGAGTAGATAGACTTACGAACCGATGGCATAAAATGACGTTCATAAGAGCTATTTGTAGCCTAAACTGAATAAATGATTTTAAATTTTGAATTTTTTTTTATGAGTTGAAAAAAAAACCGAACTTGTTTGTAATTTTTATTTATTCACATAAATTTACAGAAAGTTTGTCTTAAAACTATTAATTTATCTTGGAAATAGTAAATTATTATGCTAAATTAACAGTTTAATCTATTTTTTTTTATACTTATTAGTGCTCGATGCCACTGCCATAAAGTTTTATTGCTTTAGATCGCATCTTTGAATTATGTGCAACTAGCAGCTAATTAAAGAAAATGTATAATTCACTTTTGGCCAGTGTCTACGGCGGGCGAGACGATTTCTTTCGTCTGTCCATACATTTCCCCATTATGCTAAAAATTATTTCCACAAAATCAATCTCTTGTCCGGTTTACGAAGGTTTTCTTGACCGGACAAACAGAAACATCCGGACAGTCCTGTCTAAAACCGGACATCTGGCAACCCTATCTATAGGTATTACAAAGGAGACTGAAGGTAAGCTTCACGCGTTATAGCAACGCACACATAGGTTGACCCACGGACACGCAATCTCGGGACAGTCCGAACGCAGCTGATTCCGTGTTCGTATTATTTGTATGTTTGAAACTTACCTCATAGACTTTCTTCTTTTTTTTTGAGAGAGAGAGAGATTGCTGATTGCCTCAGACGGCATTTTCAGCTTCATCAGGCTTTTTTGGGGGCGGCGAGGTACGTAAAGGATTATTTATTCTGTGGTAAAAGGTACCTCAAACCGTGTGAAACGAATCACCTTCGGAGGTTTTCTAGAGGGAACGGCATCACACACTTAAAAGTGCGTGTCCAAGTGCCCTACTAGATTCTCCGAAGGGTTCGGATCGGATCGGCCTCATAGAGTATGTCTAATATTGGGTATAGATGTGCCTCTCCTAGAAAAAGATATGGAAAACTAAGTTCCCTGCATTAGATGGCGGTAGTAAACGTTTGCGTGCGCGTTTACGCTTCTTTGCAATAGATGGCGCTAAAAAATGAATATTTATAAAAAGACTAGTAAACATTTTAGATTTTTTTGTTAAACTTATAAATTAACATAAAGATCAAAAAGTTATCTTTTCTTATTCCCGAAGGATCGAACCTGGGATTTCTATAACTACTGCAGTATGATACGTTGCTTTATTGCAACCGCTCGGCCCAGTGGCACAGAATCTTCCGTGTACATTGAATAATTACAAAAATGTCATATACGGCGGTGCCATCTTCCGTAAGAGGAACCTCAAGTTACTAACTGGTTATCCATATAATGTCACTAGATGGCGGTAGTGGAGATAGCATTTTAAATTAATAAGTTACGTTTAGATATTTAATTATAACCACTTATAACTCTATATAGGATGATGATGAATGATAATAGAAATGAGAAGTGAGAAATGATATACATACCCCCCAAGTTGGGGGGTATATCATTTCGAGGGGTTTATCATTACTCGGGGGTATCATCATTAGTAGGGGTGTATCATTGCTCGTATCTCAGTAAAGATGTGGGGCTTTACTAAGTCCTCACGCAGACTTCTAGAGAGAATTTGAAAAGTGACGTTGCACTGTTTTGTTTCATTTGCCAACACTCATCCACACTCACGAACACTTAACGGTTAATAATCCACTTTATTCGACATAGCACAAATTTTAGAAAATAAAACAAAACCGCAGACATGACTTTTCACTTTCCCGCCAAGAAGTCCTACATTACATGCAGCCATATACTTAGTTGAAAATTTAAAAATGTATTCAGCATTATAAAATGTTCACATTTTTTAAAATATATTATTATTAATTCAAGTAAATTGCCTGTGTCCAAAGTAATAACTCGGTAAATTAAAACATGGTCAATAGTAGATCATAATTGTAAAGGTTTAATTATTCCTTACTCAGTTAATATTATACATACATCACATTTGTTACTCAAAAAATAATTCTTATTAGATTGGTGTGGAAAGTTTTATAAAATAGACTAGTTTTTTTCCATTAATTTGATCTTGATTTACAAATTGTGGATAAACCAAAATAACTTGTCTCTTCAAATTCCCGCCATTACATTTATTTTTTTACTGGTCATCGCGAGAAGCCAGCCACTCAGGTTCACTTTTTACTGTAGGTATCACTGCATGTGACAGGTGTTTACGCGCCAAACAACAATGGTCGCTGTAAACGTTCAGTAAAGGCTTTTCTACATAGTTTTTTGATAAATTTACAAATTTTAATAAGTTGTCATCCTGTAAGTGCCATTTCATTTCATTACAGTTTGTGTTCATGACAATATAAAATGGGTTGTTGTTGTACGTTTATAACGGACAAAGGCAATGTGAAATAGCTTGTTTGATGCAAGGTGCAACTTAACCAGTGTGATTGCAATTAGTTGCTGTTAATTTTCTGAAGAGGAGTATTTATTGAAACTATGACTGCAATAACGCCGCGGCGTTCAACGCGCATTCCGCACACGCATACTCCAAAAATGTCGGAGCGGAAGAAAGGGCTGTTCCTTGGAGAGACTGAGCCAACGAGGGAGTCATTGACGAAGCACAGACATCTACCCGTCGTGGACAGTGAAAGTGACAGTGAAGACTGCGACCTGGGCATCATCAGTACCCTGGACTCCAGTTCTTGTGACGAAAATGACGTTGGCACTCCCAAGAAAATCAACAGGAGTCTTTGGCGTAAGTCCATGCTTTTTTCTATGTTGTAAGCCTGATAATATTGTATCTATCATTCATGTAACAGTTCAATATATATCCTTCAAATTCTACATCTTTTTAAAAACCATAATCTTGTGCTGAGGAATGTACTGCTTGATTGTGAGCAATCAAGCAGTACCATTTACTTTACATTTAGACAAACTAAATATAAAGAGTACTAATGTGTCTTAAATTGTAGGACATTGAACTTTATTTCACTTTATGAATGATAAACAAGTCGGCAATATAGTCAATTAAATTTTATTACAATGTAATTAGGTTATCATCCTGAATGAAGGTCATCAAAACATTACTAGTTTATTGAACTTTCACTTGCAAACCAATTTATATTTTCTTTGTTCTTTAGCAGAAACCAGGAGTCAAACCAAAAAGCTGCTTAAACAGGACCACGATCTGAAGAACTTCATCAAGTCCCCATTTACACTAAAGAAATATCAGACAAGATATTCATGTCCCGATGCAAAATGTTCGGGGTCAGCTTCCACCCCAGCCACACCTCACTTCCGCAACCATCCTGGCACTCCCTCATCCACCCACTCTTGTGCCAGTGTGCATACCACCTCTTCCACCTCCAGCCGTGCAAGGAAGTGCCTCGCAAGTCTTATAGCAGATACTGAAAGCTGTAGCAGCTCTTTAAAAGACCTTAACTTTGACACAGACTCTGGTACAGACTCAAAAGAGAATACCCCATCAAAGAGCATCCGTAGATCTGCTAGGAAACTTAAAACACCACAAATGCATAGTTTCAAAGGGGTATTGCTTGAGCAAAGGAAAAATGTATCACCAATGAAGTTAGCTGTTGTCTGTCTCACTAAAATGGATATGTCTACCACTATATCTCCAACTCAAATGCTCAAAACTCCCCATAATACAACTGAAACTAGCTTGTCCCCACCAAAATTGGGTCATAACCGCCGTACGGTCATAGAAATTGGTGAAAGTCCAGAATCTGTTTGTGATAGTGAGAAGAGTCATAAGAGGTTGAGAAATGACAGTGTAACCGATGCAGGTCCCCATTCCAAGTATCCTAGATTGGACAATACTGTTCCTAAAGCCCGCTTGTCTCTGTTCAATAGTGACAGACTCAAAGAAATCTTGTCCACTAAATCTTTCTATGGCAAAAGTAATCCGGAGCTCAACTCTAACATTACTACAAAATTATCTAATGCCTTAGAGATGACCCATACTCACCATCGCCGTCCATTCTCTCACTCTCACACTAACAAACGTAAACGTAAGCCGGGACAAATTAACATGGGAGTAAGACATAAGATTAAGAAGCCTAAGATTCACAAAAGAAATGTAATCAACATGAAAGGTGATTCTTTGAATAACACCGCTAATTCTGCCAAATCTTCAGCTGTGAATGATAGTGCCATGTCTAATATCACTGAGAATGATATGTCAATACGAAGCCAGAACTCTTCGCAGGAACTAGGTTTTGGTAAGTGTATTTTCTGTAATTGTATTTTAAAAACATACACAGCTAAATACAAAATAGAATTATAAATATGTCAGTCTTACTTAAAGGTTGTCACATAATGTATACTGACTTGTTTTAATGCTTGTGTAATTTAAATGTATAATTTGTATTACCTATTTATGGTTAGTAATAACTAGACTTGATTTATTAAATTAAATTAGGCATGTCTTGTGTGGTCCAATAATAACTATGGCAGTATACTTTCTGTGTTTCCTAAATTGTGTTTTGATTTGTATAGTTGCAAAATCATATAATTTGGTATTGATAATTTACAGAAATCACCATCATCAGTTGACAAAGTCATAGAAAAGATAATAGTACAATATCTTATGTTAAAATTGTTTAAAGTAGGACATAGAATTAACATCACTTATACACTAAAATTTTACTAAGCTTAAATGTTTTTTTTACAGACAAACCTGATCCATTTGACAAGGAGCAACAAACCATAGAGGCTCTCCTCAGCCAATGGACTGAAGAAGAGATCCCAGGGTCCGAGATCACTTACACCAAGCCCAAAGACCTGCCTTGCTTCAACAGCACAGTCATAGATGAAACCAGCTCTATATTCCAACCGGTGACAGCTGTACCTGTCTCTCTAGAATGCATTTCGCAAGACAGAGGGGCGGTTCTTGTAGAATTGGGAACGGATAACACTACAGTTTTAACAACAAGTGTGCAAGGTGTAGAAGTCTTGCCGGATGTGGTGATGTCAGAGCCGGAGGGACATAAAGACAGTCATGGTGAAGTACCCGAAAATGGACAGTTCCTGCCCGTAGAAGGAGGCTTTATATTTGTGGAAAATAGTAATGTAGAGCCAGGTAAAGACATGTTTGAAATTTTCTTTAGTACTGCTTGACGTCAATAAACTTTGATGGCACAGCGTCTTAGTAAATTACAAAAAAAAAAACTAAAATAAATAAATAACTAATTATAAAACATGAAAAGTTTTTAACCTGATTTATTATTATGCATAATTTAAATTTGTTATAAGAAATATGAAAATGAATATTAAGCAAATGTTGAATTATTGCAACAGATAACAATTTAAATATCAATTTGGCCCTGCTTCTGACACTTCTGAAACTTATACTACAAATAATATAACTCAGACGGATGATAATTACGACCATTTCAAACCCTGATACAATAATACCTGTTATATGAAGTCTGATCACCCTCTCTCAACCCCACTAGGTGAACAAATCGGAATATTCCATCTTCTACCCTTCTCTTTAATTATTTTATTTTCTTCTGTTTCTTCTTCTCATTTGGTCCTCTCCTCCAGTGCAAGAAGAGCTCACCGACTTGGATGAGATCGAGCGTGAGCTGAAGATGCTGGACGAGCAGATCCTGCAGATGGCGCAGCACAACAACATCAACGCAGAAGCAGTGCTCGCCTCCACGGAAACCATTCCACCGGCTATACCTGATGATGGTCAGTGGACTTATTTTATAGGGATTCATCAAATTTTATTATTTCCTAGATGCTCGGCTTCTTTCGCAAGGACTACACTATCATCATCAGCTCATTGTATGTTCCCACTGCTGAGGGTCGAGCCTTCCCTATGGATGGATAGAGAAAACGGGCTATAAACCACCACGCTGGCCCAGTGCGGTGCGGTGGCTGTTAACGCAGCCGGGAACAACGGCATTACGTGCCTTCTGAAGCACGGAGGAGCTGGAGATATTAAACTTTTGGTGACCGGCCTTTTAAAGTAATCCCATTATTCAAATCAGGTAGCACATGTGACCCCTCTAACTTTAGACCAATTTCTGTGTTACCCACATTTAGTAAAATATTTGAAAAGATAATTCTAGACCAAATTCAAGTTCATTTTTATAGAAATAAACTTTTACATTCTAGACAATATGGTTTCACTAGGGGTCGCTCGACTACTGACGCTGGTGTTGAGCTTTTACTTCAAATATTTAATGCCTGGGAGGATTCACACGATGCCGTAGGGGTTTTTTGTGATTTATCCAAGGCCTTTGATTGTGTTTTACATGAAACCCTGGTCAGGAAGCTCTACCACTATGGAATTAGAGATGCATCACTGAATCTTCTTATCTCATATTTGAGTGATAGGGTTCAGAGGGTTGATGTTAACGGTAAAAGATCTCCGGGATCGGTGGTTACAATGGGAGTTCCACAGGGTTCAATTCTTGGTCCTTTCTTATTTTTAATTTATATTAACGACTTGCCTTACTTTGTAAAAGACAAACATGAGATAGTATTGTTTGCAGATGATACCTCACTTTTATTCAAAGTGAAACGACGACAGCCGATTGATGACGATGTGAACAATGCTGTCTCAAAGATAGTTCATTGGTTTAGTGTTAACAATTTGCTATTAAATGAACAAAAAACCAAATGTATAAGATTTGTATTACCCAACGTTAAGGAGGTAAAAACCAGTGTAAGAATTAAAGATAAGAATGGACCTTGTGGACACCACAGTGTTTCTAGGCATTACGTTGGATGCAAAGCTACAGTGGGGCCCACATATAGATAAATTGTCGAGTAGACTGAGTTCTGCGGCTTATGCAGTAATGAAAATTCGTCAGATCACTGACATTGAAACAGCTAGACTTGTTTACTTTAGTTATTTCCATAGCGTAATGTCGTACGGCATTTTACTGTGGGGCAATGCTGCCGATATTCAAACTATCTTTGTGCTGCAGAAGCGGGCTATTCGAGCAATTTATAATCTAAAAGCTGGTAATTCTCTTAGGGAGAGATTTAAAGATATTAATATAATGACAGTTGCATCACAATATATTTACGAGAACCTAATGTATGTATATAAAAATATTGAAACTTTTTCTAAAAACAGTGATATTCACAATGTAAACACTAAAAATAAAAACAAACTAGCAGTACCTAATACTAGGCTCCACAAAGTAAATAATTCATTTAGAGGCCTGTGTGTACGTTTTTACAATAAAGTTCCAAGTAATATCCAAAAACTAGATATTAATAAATTTTAAATCGCTATTAAAGAAAAGCTTTATAAAAAAGCTTATTATAAAGTGTCTGATTACATTGAAGACAAAACAGCATGGGTTTAAAATGCTCCAATCTATTTCTAATCCGAAATATTGTTAAGATTTTTTTTTTTAAACTTGTATAACTTGGTAACGTAACGGCATATAATTTTGTAAATGTCGTTACATATTGAATTAAAGCTGTGGAGTTTCTTGCGCCCATTCTTCTCCACAGCTAAAATATAGACGTCCTGAATGGGTAGTAGGTAAAAAAATTATGGACGAAGCACTTTTCTAAAGTTTATTTGAATAAAGAATATTTGACTTTGACTTTGCGAAAGTTGCTATACCTCAGCAATCGCAGACCGGGCCAGTTAAGCATGCGCCATTGACCTCGTCCTCGAGATTCTCTTATTATTATTTTTTAGTTTACTGTCTTTTCCCCTTTATTTATTTATTTAATCGGACACCAATATAATTTACACAACAAAAATGCACATATGATAACACAATCCAAATGTCACTGCAATTACAGCTACATTGATACTTAAATGACTGTTTACAAAACAAAATCAAATAACTAATATAAATAAGAATGAATTAAATTAGATTATTGCATTTATAAATAAAATTAAAATTATTATTTTTAATTGGATCCAGATTTAATAGATTCGCATTTTAATATGTAAAGAGTCTTTTTTTTTAATGCTAGATGCTTATGCTTCTTGTTTACAACTTAACCTACCTTACTTAATTAACACTTCACATTTGTTTCTATTTTTCTCTTTGTATTCTCTTATTCTCTAGGGAACGCCTCGGTGGCCGAGTGGCAAAGCGCTCGGTCCGATACCCGAAGGACCCGGGTTCAATTCCCAGGTTGGGCTAAGTGTTCTTCGGATTTTTCAATGCATAGCCCGGGTAATGATGCATAAATTATCTTTTTTCATTTTATTTAATCAGTTTAAGAAAAGTAATATTGTTTTTATTTTTATTCTCAATAATTTAACTTGCAGAAGCATCGTCGTCGTCTAGCGGAGACAAGTCGCAGAAGCTGTTTCCCATCTTCAGCAATCCCAACCCGGGCACGGTGACTCCGAGCACCCCGACATCCAAAGGTACAACTATTGACAGGTTTATTTATTTAGTTTTATTTTCATTACTTATTACAACGGTTAACACCAATTACAGTAAATAGTACAAAGAATAATAACAAAAATACAAATAAATAACGGACTTCTTGGCGGGAAAGTGAAGTGTCATGTCTGCGGTTTTGTTTTAGTTTCTAAAATTTACCTATAATTAACCGTTAAGTGATCGTAAGTGCGCATGAGTGTTGGCAAATGAAACAAAACAGTGGAACTTCACTTTTTAAATTCTCTCAAGAAGTCTGCCCGAGGACTTAGTAAAGCCCCACATCTTTACTGAGATACTCGAGGGGTTGGAGGGTATATCATTTCTCACTTCTCATTTCTTTTATCATTAATCATCATCTATACAAGAAGAAAATATTGTTTATTTATTTATTACGTGTAAGAACTTACTTATTTTGACACTGGCTTAATGTGCTAATCGCACGAAGCCATCAACTTAAGGAAAGAATAACAATAACAAAAATCGAAAAGAATAACTAACAAATTACAAACAGGTAGTCTCACACTCATCTTTCTCGCAAAACAATATACACCTATTCAAGACCTACATATTCGATCCATCCGCATACAGATATACCTCAACACCATCATTTTCATTACCAGCTGATTTTATGTCCCACTTTATTTATTCAAATAAACATATAAATATTTTGAATAGTCCAAATATTTTACCTACTACCTACTACCCATTCAAGACGTCGATCTTTTAGCTTTGGAGAAGAATGAGAACAAAAAAATGCACAGCTATTAAAGAAGCTTTTATAGATACAAGATAAACTTTTACTAGGAACAATCAACCAGCTTCAAGAAGCTCGAGTGGGACTCGAACCCACGACCTTTGGATAACTGGTCTAATGCTCTGACCGCTGAGCTACCGAGGCACAGCGGTTGATTTTTTCTAGTATAATTTTATCTTGTAACTTCATATAGCACTAGCTGTGCCCCGCGGTTTTACCCGCGTTCTATTAGTCATAGCGTGATGTAATATGCCTATAGCCTTCCTCAATAAATGGACTTTTCAACACAAAAACAATTTTTCAATTCGAACCAGTAGTTTCTGATTAGCGCGTTCAAACAAACAAACTCTTCAGCTTTATATATAATATTAGTATAGATTGTGAATGCAAAATTCAAAACAATAAGAAAGCTTTAATAGGAACAAAAAATTATAGGTATGTCGTATGTCTAATGCATCTCTCCTTCATAAAAAAAATGTTTAATAAACAGTAGTTTTGTTTGTAACTGCAGCGTCTAGTAAATCCAAGAGATCATTACTGAAGAACGGCAGCGACCAGTACGTGATCGACGCGGGCCAGAAGAAGTTCGGCGCCACGCAGTGCACCGAGTGCGGCGTTATATACCAGGTATGGCCCAGGGTGAATAGTGCGAGTTTAAGTAGACATTATATCGTATTGCGTCAACTTGTGCCCATTATAATATTTATACAGGGTCTAACAAAATCAATAAGCGAACGTTTAAGGGCGGTATCTATACATCATTCTGAATATAATGACAAAAAATGGGCTCCAGTTTTATAGTGGTTTTTCAAAGTTATGATTTCTAACAAACTAAATCAATAAAAAAATGCACATCATGAAACATGCTGTATCTTTACTAACACGCACGCAGGCGTCGATAAAAAGATAGTGTACGGATACACGACACAACGGCTATCTTTGTGTGCGTGTAGTACCGCTGTACGGGTTTGGAAAGGGTGTATTTTTTGGTAAATTATGATAATGTTTTGTTGATTATCTCGGTGACGAGCCTGTAGTTTTGAACCAAATTTGGTAAGCATGCTCAGTGTGATGTATAGATGCTCCCCTTAAACGTTCGTTTATTGATATTGTTAGACCCTATATATACGCACAAAGAATAATTTCGTTTAAATTGGTCCAGCCGTTTAGAAGCAGTTCAATAACATACACACGCACAGAAAATTTATATATATATATATATATATTTATAAATACTACATTAAAGTTTGCATTGTGAATGCAAAAATAAAAATATACCTATATATTTTAGAAAATGTTTTAGCATACTAATATTATAAAGAGGATAGCTTTGTATTTTTGTATGTTTACAACGAATAAACTCAAAAACTACTGGACCGATTAAAAAAATTCTTTCACCATTAGAATGCTACATTAGCGCTGAGTAACATAGGCTATATTGTATTTGATATTGTCGTTTGTTTCCGCAGCAGGGTGACCCACAAGACGAGCACGCGCATCTGGTGCACCACAGCGCCGCCGACGTTCTCGCCTGCAACGTGAGTACCATCACATATAAATACGAGGGCGACACTGAAAGTTCTTAGATAATCAAAAACTGAACAAACTAGCAAGTTATTAGTTTTATTAGATCTCTTCAATAAAGTGTCCATTCACATCAATACATCGCTGCATACGATGGAACCACTGAGAAAAGCACTTTGTCCACTCGTCCTTAGGGGTCTCTTCGAAATGCAGCCACTGCTTCCTCGGCGTCCATAAAACGTTTTCCTCGCAGTTTTTCTTTTATTTTCTGGAATCCAGTGATGTACAATTCCGCAAGTATCTAGAGGACAAGGCGAAGATAGCATCACAGAACAGAAATTAGGAGTTCTTAGGAAAGCGAGACGGTACTTCACGTCTAACCAGCTTTTACAGTTGTACAAAGCCCAAGTTAGACCTCACATGGAGTACTGTTCTCACCTTTCAAGCTCACAGAACGGTTGGAACCCTTAGCCCTGAGACGTGATATCGGCTCGTTGTGTGAGTCTACCGCCTGTATAATGGAGAATGCTCTGAGGAACTTTTTAATTTGGTGCCCACTTCCTCCTTCTACTATCGCACCGCTCGCCATCGGAACAGGGCACACGCACACTTCCTGGAGCCGCTGTTCGCTTCCAGAGGAACTTCATTCCACGTACCATCAAACTGTGGAATGAGCTGCCATCCGAGGTTTTCCCATTAAGCTACGACATAGGCTCTTTTAAAAGGGGTGTAAAGAGGTTTTTTCAGGTCGGCAACACAAAAGCAACATCTCTGATGTTGCTGATGTCCATGGGCGGCGGTGACCGCTCACCATCAGGCCTGCTCGTTTGCAGACAGTTAATATAAAAAAATATAAAAAAAAAAAAATGAATAAATAAAAATCGTAAGGTGCGAGATCGGGGCTATACTGCGGGTGACCCAGTAACTCCACGTCTGACGTCGCCAAATAGGCGATCGTTTGCTTGGCGGTGTGCGACGACGCGTTGTCGTGGTGAAAGAAGATCCTACTGCGAGGTCGTTTCTCCTGAACTTTTTCTAAGACAAATGGCAAATAATTGTTAGTGTACCACTCTGCAGTAACTGGTTTTCGATCCTCTAAAACAAATTGTTGTGTAATGACCATAGATCGGAGTAGGTAGAGCTATTTTATGTACCTGCCATATGATAAAATAATATGGATATTCCCCGAATGAATGTGAAAGCATACACTTCCTATAGTAGAATAAATAGATAGAAACTTAATTAATTAAACCACATATATTTTTTTATGTAACAATTTCTTATTTTATTCTTATTTATACAAGAATCAACAATCATTTAACATTTTCATTCTGAAGTTGTACAAGAACATACCATACAAATTATTTGTTCCTTAAAAATCGAAACATGATTGAAAAGCACTTTGAACCAAAGTAATCGAGTGAGACAACAGTATACAACATGTTACTATCGGAAAACAATTAAATGCCAGTGTTGCAGAAAGAGACAAAAACAGGAGCGTTACTCTAGTCTAGCCACCCACACCCGTGACACTCCCTGTACGTGTGAGCAAGAGCGCATAATGCAGCAATACCACCACGACGAGTGTCAACAAAGCGGCAACGTCGCGCGTTTGACATAAACTTTGGCAACGTGTTGCTGATGTAAAATTGACAACGTCGCTCGTGCGCAAATGGGCTTACATATACCATTTTTTATACTTATTGATAAAAATAATTATAATAATCGAATCCTAGAGTATTAGTCGGAATCCCGTGGAATATCCATATTTACATCAATGTTTGCGGTCAATGAACCTAAATAGCTCTACCTACTCCGATCACTGGTAATGACCTGCCCTTCCGAAGAACGATGCCACCATCTTTTTTCTCACGCTTCAACCTCTCTTCACTTTAGTTGGCAACTCCTCGGAAGGAAACACCCACTCAGCAGACTGTCTTTTAGATTCAGGATCATAACAGTTGTAGAATTTGAAAAGTGGTGTTGCACTGTTTTGATTCATTTGTCAACACTTGCACATTCATGAACATAATTATAATATGTTTGTCACTATGCAATAACCTGATGGTATATTATTATATACCGGGGGTATTCAGTTTGTGTACCTATATTTAAATTAATAAACAGACATTTCCACATTATAATTTATTTATTTATATAATATTTGTGAGTCTTACAGAAAAATAGTCAAGTGAACATAATAACCAATAAATATGGCTGATAACAAGTCTGCAATAATATTCGACAAAATCTTTGTTTTAATTAAACAAAATATGTTCCCACCAAAAAGTCTCACTACCTTTTAAAGTTGATTCAGTTAAAATACCGAAAGATCCCACTTCTGCTTTGTTCTCCCTAAAACGAGCTGTTTCCCCCCAGGGTTGGAAGGACGAGTGCGTGGTAGACCGCTCAGCGACAGGTCGCTGTTTGCGCATACGCGGCGGAGACGCTGGCTGGAAGAAGGTGGAACTACTACTGGCGCGCGTGGTACACCCCTACCTGGGGTATGGGGAGGCGTTGCCGAGGCGGGAGCTGAGAGAGTATACCGTGAGTTATATATAAAGTAAAACAAAATACGTAGCCTATATGCTGTCCCACTGCTGGGATCATCAATAATCAATTCATCACTACAATTGATGGGCAATATATATAAGGCCCACTTCACTAAACTCTTTTAAAAAAAACAATCCAGTAAGAGTGAAATGCGAAAATTGATTTATATTTATTTATTTTTTATTGTTGGAATATTTCCCACAGGCGTACCTATACATCGATAAGAAGCAGATCGTCGGCTGCCTGATTGTGGAGCCCAAGTTGAAGGCCTACAAGCTGATACCCGGAGACCCGGACTGCTGCAGCGTGGAAGACTACCCAGTCAAGTTAGTATCCACTAGTTAACCCTATACTTGGCAAAGTTTTTTTGTGGAATTAAATATATTTTTTGTATAAAATCTGTTTTTTTTCACTACTCGACATTTTTTGTAAGTGTCTCAAATAATCCACTATGCCAAGAATAGGGTTAAAGACATAGACCGGATATAGGTAGGTTTACTATACACCTAATTCCGATGACGACGACGTAGTGGTATTTATGAGAGCTGTAGATGAAAGTAGAATATCTCTATGTAGTAAGCAGTCAGCATCAAAGTGATCTGAGCGTCCAAACCTACCAAATTATCTGGACATTTAACAAGAAACACTTGGTTGAAGCGTGAGAACTTTCATGTCTTGCAATAAGCTTGATTTTTGTCATACATTTATATAAAATTATACGCAAATTTTGTTGCCAACAAATCACAAATGTAAAAAAAATCCATGAGCTAGTTTGGATAAAGCTACGATAGTACAATTGACAGTGCACCTGACCCAGTATGTCATGAGGTGAGGGTTCAAATCCCACTCTTGATAATCTGTTTCAAATTTTCAAATCTTTAAATATATCTAAAGATTTGAAAATTTTTAATATTTATATATTATATAAATCTTCTGTGCGTGTGTATGAAATTGAACTCATTCTAAACGGCTGGATCGATTTGGATGAAATTTTTTGTGTGTGTTCAAGTGGATTCGAGAATGGTTTAGATTTACAATTGGACCCGGTAGGTGGCGCTGCTAGAGGGGTCCATCATGGGATACGGGTGTTCTTAAGCGGAAGAATAATTTGTTTGTTTTGTTTTCATGGAAACTGTCAACGTTTTGTTTGCTTTGTTGTCATGGAAACTGTCAAAGCGGTAAGAAGTCCGCCGGTCAACTAGTATATTCATATATTTTAATTGGTTTCGTTATTTTGACGCTTTATTGTTATATATATAAACTTGTTTCAGATGCGGCGTGTCCCGTATATGGACCCACATCAACTACCGCGGGCGCGGCATCGCTCGCCGCATGCTGGACTGCGCGCGCGCCTCCTACCTCTACGGCGCCGCGCTACGAACCCAAGACATCGCATTTAGCGCGCCCACTGCCAGCGGGAAAGCCTTCGCCACTAAGTATACGGGCACTGAAAACTTCTACGTGTATCTGGATTAAGAGGTAATTTTAACTCTCTGACTGGACAGCGTTATATTTTTTTTTATTGGTTTTCGATGCTTATTGCAACTACATAAGAATGGTTTTCAATCCTTTTGCAAATATTGTTTCTGTAACCAGCCTTTCCTATAAGTCGATAGGGGGAATGGGCCATAAACAAACACGCTGGTCTGCGGATAGGTGGTTGTTAACGACTGCTAATGCAGCCGAGACCACGTGCTTTACGTGCCTTCCGAAGCAAGAAGTTCGAAATTATACAATTTTTAGTCACCCATCCGATGACCGGCTTTATTTTAAATGCGAATGTCGAAATTATGGTGGTATTTATAATGCCACCGCCAGTGAAAAGGTTAAGTTAGTTTTGTATTAATAACTTGGTACGAACTCCTATTGAATTTGTAAAGCCGTAGAATTTCATTAATTGATGAAGGGAATGAGATATAAAAAGAATTGCTTTTCCGCCACTAAGTACATGGGAAATGAAAACTGGATTAATATAAGATGGTAATGTCTTGAATTGCTTTTGTACTGATAACCTGTCACACAATTCTATAGAAATCCTAACTAAACTACATACAGGTTCTAACAAAATCAATAAGCGAACGTTTAAGGGCGGTATCTATACATCATTCTGAATACAATGACAAAAATGGGCTCTAGTTTTATAGTGATTTTTCAAAGTTATGTTATCTAACAAACTAAATCAATTTAAATAATGCACATCATGAAACATGCTGTATCTTTACTAACACGTACGCAAGCGTCAATAAAAAGATAGTGTACAGATACACGCACACAATTGAAAAACCATTGTATGACATTCATACACACACTGCTATCTTTGTGTACAGCTGTACGGGTTTGGAAAGGGTGTATTTTTTGGTGAATTATGATAATGTTTTGTTGATTATCTCGGTAACGAGCCTGTAGTTTTGGACCAAATTTGGTGAGCATGCTCAGTGTGATGTATAGATGCTCACCTTAAACGTTCGCTTATTGATATTGTTAGACCCTATATATTTTATTAATTGGAGTCTGGCAACAAAAAGTAACTAAGATTGATATGTAGGTATATTTATATTGATAATTTGGCACAAACTCCCATGAAAATTGTAATGTCATACATTTTAATAATTGAAGTCTGACAATAACAAGAAATTGGAACTGAGAAATTGGTCCTTAATCAATGTTATTTCACATTTAAAAATGCCTTATTTGGGACCATAGTAATTTTAAGGAAATTTTTTGAGTCATTTTATAGTAAGATTATTTTAAATTATGACTTTGAAGTGCCTTAATGTTAAAAGGTAAACAATTAATGTGAGTAGGCATAACATGGTATAAAAAATGGAAAAAAAAATTTTTTTTTTTTGTATCATATGGCGATATAGGTAAGTGCCTATTTGCCTAGAAGTTAAGATTTAGAAACTTTTTAGCGTTATTTTTGAAGTCTTTATACGTAATTACGAAGTTCGATATTAGTGTAAAAAACTCGTCATTTTAAGCTCTCTTTAGTCTAAATAATTTCCGTTTTTGATAAGACAAATACGCTTATTTGTTAATATTATTTTGTACTTAATACCACTTTTAACATAGGAACTGTGTGAACCTAAACTTAATGTAAGGGTTATCGATATCTATATTTTAATATAAACAAATAAATTGTTTGTAGTAATTTTCCATATCTGTATTGTTACAACCTAATTGTTAAATACTTGAATAACAAACAGATCTAAATTGCTAAATTTCTAAAATTTTTTTGGATGTCTTAACGCAGACTTAAATTTATTCTTTCTGCTGGAATTAAAGTATCTTCTTTACACATATTTTGTAATTGATTATTACGTAAACAAAAGCATACTCAGTAATACCTGCATAACTACCTCATTTTCAAATTACTGACTCATTACTAGAATTTTTATTTTTAAAACTAATCGCCGTGGTGGTGACCGACAAACAATAAATTTTCTATTGTGTCTGGTTTTGCGGCAGTCAACGTGTTAAAACCACGGTCGTATCATAATGTATAAAATTAAAATATATAAGTTTACAATGCATAAGTTCAAAATACCTAAAATCAAAAAATATAATGATTCAAAATGCATAAACTTAAATGGCATAAGTTTTAATGCATAAACTGACAATACATAAAATTCAAAATCTATAATAATTAAAATATATACTGCTTAGAATACATAATAATCAACTATAATAGTCTTAAGTTTGAAATTCATAACTATCACAATATCTAATCTTCTTTTAAGAGCGTTAACGCCGCACACTAGCGCCACTAATGAAAAAAAAAATCATATCTAATAATTAGAGATAGAAAATCAAATTATGCTCAACAAACTATTTCAATGAAGTAAAACTAAACCATAACATGTGAGGTGTTCATTAGGTGACGTAAAAATGCTAAATTACTTCATTGAAATAGTTTGTTGAGCATAATTTGATTTTCTATCTCTAATTACTAGATATGATTTTTTTTTTCATTAGTGGCGCTAGTGTGCGGCGTAAACGCTCTTAATATATAAAATTCTCGTGCCACGGTATTTGTAATTAAACTATTTTCGTGAAATTTTGTGTGCATATCGGTTAGGTCTGCGAATCGGACAACACCTATTTTTCATCCCCCTATTAAGGGGGACCCTTAACATTAGTTAAGGGTGGTCCCACCCCTAAATTTTATTTTTTATTTTTAGACAATTTTTTTTGTTTTTATTTTTTTATGATACAGCATACAAAAATACATACAACCCTTAATTTTCACTCCTCTACGATCAACCCCTATTTTTTATTTGTTAATTAAAAACTTTAACCTTTTCACCGCCCAACTATCCTGCACGCGATGTTCCGCTGTACGCCAACGTATAAATGTATTTTAATAAAGTTGGTACAAAGAAGAACTTCTATAGAAGTGCTGGCGTGGACGGCACGAAAATCTCGAACTTCCATAGAAGTTGTTGGCGGTAAAAAGGTTAATGTTTTGTTGTCATACCAACGATTTAATTGTATTGTTGACATAGAAACTGTCATAGCGATACGAAGTCCGCTGGGTCAGCTAGTATACCTATATATTTATTTTACCTATCAATTTCTAGCAATACTAGCTGTCCTCAATCATTTTCTCAACTTACTTATTTTGAACTTATACATTGTAAACTTATACATTTTGATTGTATGTATTTGGACGATTATGGATTATGAACTTTATGGATTTTGGTTATTAGTTGTTCTAACCATTATATTTTTGATTTTAGGTGTTTTGAACTTATGCATTGTAAACTGATATATTTTAATTTTATACATTATGATACGTACCCGTTAAAACAGTGTCAATTTTTGTGTTTAAAACAAAAAATCGAATTGTGAAACCGTGACGAAATTTGCTTGCTAGTGTAACATTTTTTTGTGTCTAAATTGTAAATTAAACTTTTTTTTTTTATTATTTCTTATTTAGATAACTTTATGTAAATTAATTTGTTCATGCATTCTAAATTATAGTCTTATAAGTTCGAATAGAGCTCCTGGCTGTTAATTTTTGCATTTATTATATTGTTGGTGGTGTTATACATGCCCTTTGACGAGGTATTCGAGTAATGCATGATATTTTTATATTCAAGTGGCAAGTCCAAAGATATTTCGTACCTTACATATTGCCATAGTCCCTGTAAATATAATTTATTTTGTATGTCACGTTTTTGATAAGATTCATTAGATTTAGAATCTCTGCTAGCTTAGGTTTTGTCTTATTCCAAATTTCTAAAAAGTTTTAGAAAAGTTTTAAGTTTTTGCTGTATTTTTAAGATACATGGTATGTATGTGTGCCAATTAAATTTTAATAAAAGTGATTTTTTATATGTTCGCCTTTCATTACAGCTGAGCCCCAGCGCCCCCACTCGTAATATAAAACTAAAATGTGTAAGATAAAATAAAACTGCACAATTTTTAAAACAACATTTATTTTTACATACATTAAGTCGGATTCAAAATGCCTGAAACATACTGATTTTTGTACACATCAGTTAGGTATAGATTATTAATTTCATGGACAGTAAATTATACATTCTTTGCACAAATCTGTGGAGACAAAAATTATAAGCGTTTGTTACTTCATAATCACCTCGCAGTACACACTACTATACACATAAATATTAAAAATTTCATTTTTTAATCTTTAGGAATTTCATTAATTAGGTATATATTTTAAAATTAAATTTGTTAAAAATATAGATTTTTCAGTATATATTTAAACATAGGTATTAAGAGTAAATACACCATGACTCGATCCGCGGTCTGTCGGCTGAGGATAGTGTAGTGCTGGCTTTACCAATTCTAAACAAAGTGTGTTTGAGCTAATCTAGAAAATATATTATCTATTAAAGAAAACTACCGATAAATTGAGAGAAAAATATGTTTTGTGCTACAATGGAAATAAATCTATGAGCACTAGTTTAAATGCCATCATTTTAATATCTACATAGAAAGACAGATCGAAGAAGGTTTGCGGACAGCGCGACTCCCCAAGGTAAAATATTACCAAAAAATATTTGCAGGCCACGTCTGCACTTTGTTAAACGAAAGGGATCCATCCTCACATACAAGTTGTGCGCAAGTATATTCACTTACCTACTATGAAGATATATTGAAAAAGGAGGAATTGTTCAATACTATTTGGTTATTGGCAACGGACGTAACATTACCTACTTATAGAGGATCTGTTCACGCAAAACAATTTAAATTACCTTTATAAGACTAATCGAATCCTGCGCCGGTGGTCGCCGACAACGCAGCTACGTCGGGCCGCGAACACGTGAACCCAGAGAAATATCTAAATTCTTTACACCTTAGTACGTCCCGTGTGGGTACATGACATCGCCACTGGCAGTATTTCATCTAAAAATCGAAAAACATAGAAAATATGCTATATACTACTTTATACATATTACATATGACTCACTTGTTATTGCGTTTTCTTACATTGTACGAGGTCGGATAGCGTTCGTACATCGTATAAACTAAACCCGAACAGCTCCAAATTGTCAAGCCATTCTTGACTTTGAATGCACCGCACAGACGCCTAATTAATAAAGCTCTAAAACTGAAGTTGTATTGTTTCTAATATTGTTATATTATTTTATTTGACATATTCGTGGGGCACAGTTATGCTTCTATCTCATGAAGGAGATAAAAGCAAAGAGTTCGCAAAGTCAGTAAAGTTCTGGAATGAGATTCGCGCGAGTAATGGTAACGAGAGCTGCATTAGAAATCAATTATTACATTTAGTTTTTTAGTTCTTACATTTATTACCTACGTATTTCAAAACGTGAGCAGTAATTCTAGTTGCGTTGAACGAAAGGCATACTATTTAGACAAATGTGAAGGTTTAAAACTAAAGGTTAGGTGCTGATATTTATAATACATTCGTTAGATATTAGCGATATTTATATCCTTTCGAATTAACACAAACAAAGTAGAAACACTGTTAGTTACATAAGGCGATACAAGTAGAGATTTAGCTTAGCTCGATTATTCTAAGTTTTTAGTTGTTCTAGTTTAATTCACCTATATGATTGATTATCGCAGACAATTTATTTAAAATGTTCATTAATTTAATACGATTAATGTTACGGCCAATAGTAGAACTGTCGATATTATCGATCGTATCGATACTGAAATTTCATATAAACAAACTATTCTAAGGCATCACTAAATGCGGTGTTGACTCACTTGAGTTTATTGCAAATCATAATTTTGGATATTTGGTTGATGAATGTGTTACAAAGAAAATGTGTATATCTCTACCTAAACACCTAAATATTCATTAAACAAATGCTAAGATATAAAAAAAACTTGTCATCGCCATATGAAACTTACATTGGCCTGAACTTAGCAATGCAAAATGTACTACTTATTTTAAAGGGCAGTATGTTCCTTTCGGATCGACCGTAATGTTTTTGAAAAACCTACCACTTTAAAATTTGTGTATTGCCATACGCTAACCACGTGCTTGCTTATACATTTCTTTAATGAAAAAGGCTTAACAAGTAACAAATATATTAATGGTGTTCATTTGTTGCCATTGGATTTGATAGCATGTATTGTGTAAGTAGTAAATTCAAAAAATCACGGTCGTTTCCCCATAATTTGTATCCGACACATAAGTAGAGCTGGGGTAATACTCGGCAAATGGAACCTTCCAGTATCGATTGATGTGGTCAACATACAAGACGTCACGCGTTTATGTCACTACAAAAGTAGGAACATCGCGCTCCGCCATGTACACACGCCTGCACATAAAACTAATCCAAAAATGTCAAATTTCCTCAGTAGACTTTCAACTTTACGTATTAAACCATACGGTTGAATATTTATTGAAAAAAATGATAATTTTAGATAGGTTTCTGTGGGCGTCTGTACAGCAAAAGCATCAATTGATAATCGAACGATTAATTTGCTGAGTACGCCCTTCGCAGGGAGTAAAGAAACCGCCACAACGTTAGCAGCCTACAATTATTATTTTAAATATAGGTAGTTTTTTTTTGTTACTTTTGCATTCCATATCAATTGCGATACGCTAGAACTTACTTAAAATAGCTACCAAATAGTTTTTTTACTTTTTAAGTTACATATACAATAAGTTTAAGACGCATGTAACTTTTACAGTGACTGCTACAATGGGCTGATCCGTGCTGTCCAGAGGTCGCCATATTGCACTGAGCGTCGATATATCCGGCCTTAAGTGTTGCCATATTAAAAAGGAAATATTGCTAGTAAAATCAAAAACTATTTACAAGTCAACAAAACATTATAATATAATTAATGTTAATTAAAACGAATGCGATCGTGATGTATAAGTATTTTAAATAATACTATTTAAAATTTATCATTATGAATTAAAAAGCAGCCCAAATGTATGATGATCTTATTATATATTAATTGGTGATAAATAATATATTACAGCGCAGCGGTGCAAGTACCTGTCTTATGTACCAAAAATTTTCTTAGTATTTACCTACCGATTTGACGAGCTATGGAAAATATAAAACGGGCGACCTCTGAACGCAGCAACAAGTATGAATAAACATACTTTCATATTTTAAATATACGATGTTCCTTGCCTACTTACATTCAAAGTGAAACTTAACTAACAGAAAAAAAAAGAAAATATACAATTCAATAGTTATATTTCAAAAAATAACGATAAATGTTAAGATTAGAAAGCAAAAAATAGCGATTTGTTACTTTACAAGATAGGAAGGAATCTTCAGTTTTTATCAGTGTTACACTAAAAACGATTTATTTTTTCAATATGGTAACATTATGGTGTTTCCGCTAGCAACACTTCATTATGGCACATTACACAAAAATCCAGCTTTAACATTCTTATATTAAGGACCATATATGGATAAAGCTAAATAATTAATAACAATTAATATAAATTTTCTGAATAAAAAAAAAATACCTTTTTCATTTATATATTTTCTATAGTAAGCCTATATATTTTGTACAGGCGATCTTTCCATTCGACAGCGAAAAATAACCTAATACAATTTATATGAATACCCATACGAACATAACGCCCGCCAGTACAAGATATATTGCATTGGGGATCATCCAAAATGTTGGTAAAAAAAAAACATTTTCGATTAACTTTTTACTAATAAAAGAAAAATATAGGATAGAATTTTATATTACGAATACACTATTAGCGTAAGGGTAAGTACATAACCAATTTCATAAATAATAATTATATAATTTCATTAGTAATTACGTTAGGGTGTTTCTGTTAGTAACACTTTGTACTTACGGCTATAAATTGTGTCCATCTTAGAAACAAAGAAGAAAAAAACATATTATATTACCATAACTACTATATACGAATATTCTTTGAAACATTCAAATCAAATACTGCTTAACGTCTTCGCGCATCAGACGTATCAGATACGTCTCGCTATCATCCTGAATCTTTGGACCTTATAATTATACTAAAAGCTCTGTATATTAAAAAATATTCAAATAACCCTAAGTTAAATCTATTTCGCAAAGCTCTCGCCTTTATAATATTTAAATTTTTAGTCAATAAAATTGTGCTAAAATTATTTAATAGCTGCTAGAACTAAGTCAATGTGTAAAACAAAACTAAATAAATTATAGGTTTTATTGGAAGACATATAATTCATAATAAACTTAAGTATTCAAACAAAAGTTGACTGATTGTATTCATCAACAAAAAGTAATTATAATATATAATAAAAAAGGTGTACAATATTATAAATAAAAAATAGAGAAAAAATGTAGCAATCAAAAATATACAAACCACAATCTGAATACGATGTCAGATCGATCTATGAATAACTTATCAACACGTTGTATATTTCACTAAACAATAGGTGCTATGTTTTTCAGAGTCCATACAACATTAATGTCAAATAAATAAACAAAACATTTGGCCTAATTTGAGCATAAAATGCGCGCGTCGTGTGCTACCATAACAAAAAAAAAAGTACATGGAAAAAAGGTAAGCTCAGGTAAGTTTGTGGGTTTTCTAAAATACAGGAGGGAAATACTACTTCTAGCCTCGGTGTACCGCTGTTTTTGCAACAACGAATGATCCTTAATATAAACAATGGCAACACTGACCCTAGATTTTGTCTCAGACAGGATATCAAAACTCAGTCACTTAACATATTACCAGTAACAATGCATTGATCTTTGTAAGTAATGTAAATAACGATGTCTGTATTTCAGAACACGATACATGCGAGTTATTAACCACTGTTCAGAGTTCCAGACACACGGCAATTACACTTTTCTTTCTAGAATTAGTGAATAGAAAGAAATGTACAATTTCAAAAGTCTAGTGCCAATTATGTTCAGCTGCTTTAGTTAAAAAGCTTCCATTTATAAGACTAAAGCCGCCCAAAGCTCCTAGGCTTAATTACGCCTAACACCTTCCATAGCTATTCACAAGGCCTCTCCCTAAGTCATAACTTACTTTTAATATTTCGCAACGGAAAGTTACAAACTGGCAATCCATAGACATTCAACCGTAAACCATAAACAAAGACAAACTTCTCACGCAAATATTAAAAGTAATCGAGGCAATTCCTTTTTAAATATTTCCAATAAAGAGTTCCTTTGTTACGTTACAAATAAACGCGTCGCGACTGTTGCGTGTCAAATAAACAGCTACATGACTCGCGTTGGCACAAACCGATACAAGTCAAACATATCATCACAACCTACCGATATTATTCAATATTGCAACACCCGCAAGTGGCAGATCTAGCGCGAACTACTATCGCAGATGTCAAAACGTCAAACATTCTGCAAAAAGTGACATCTATCAATGAAAGCTTCTGTGAAAATGAGCGTTCGATTAGCTCCTTTTGCAACTAGAACATTGGTAAAATCAGAAATATACCGTGCAGTCCGAGACACGCTTACATCATACATACGAATAATTCAGCGCTCACGAGCATGACTCGGACAGCACGGAAAATCCGAGTTATTTAATTGCGATTGAGATGAGAAATGGTTGTAAGAATTTGGAGCAAGTTGTTAAGATACCTTTTCTTGAGTTGCAGTCGCGAGACGGTGGTTAGTTTCCAAAAATAATAAACTCAATAACGCTAGCTGTCTCGATATAAATTTGACAGTGGTTCGCGCTAAGCCCACGGCACATCTCTACAGAATGCGCGGTAATAAAAAAAACATTTACCGATGTTGTTTCCTTTGTCGATCACGATTTAACCTAGCACCTGTATAAATAATTCCTTTGGCTATACATATAAACACATATAAACAAGAGACTATAAATAAAAATCATATCAAAAAAAAAATACAATCAACAATCTTCAATAAAGGCACCTATTTTTTTTTTTAATAACATACACGGCATAATTGATTTTTAGCCACGAAAAAGGAACGTAGTGAGGTGGTGCTTTATTTTCTTTATGAAGACGCATGGTTGCCAGTATCGGTAAAGGCGAGCGTTCGGAAACACCATGAGACCGACTTTAGCAGCAGCTAGGTGCCGTTCCGATTCGCAGACGCGACGCACCTACATACAAACTTGACCTTAACACAAAGGTATTGAATTATTGCGTTGTCGTTTCTCATAAGACTAACAATTACTTTTAAATTTTGATTCGTATAGAACTCCTGCTAATTTAAACTGTATTTTTATATGAATAAGGACTAGTCCGACCTCAATTATTTGTGTTAGATAAATTTTGTTATCTTCATATTTATTTCGACACAAAACTTATGGATAGGTTATATGACACAATAACAAAGCCAAACTGGACCTTTAACTTTTCTATATTTCTAGAGCTAAAAAAATTTATGCAACTTTCATAGAAACTCTGTAATATAAAGACTGAAAGTCGATCTGATCAATACAGCATATTGGGATTTGAGTCACAATAACCAGTTTTGTACAGATAACTGCAAAATATGATTCATTGGTCTCCTAGCTCAAGCATAATTACTTACGTATGTGTACTAGTTAAAAGAGACTTATGTCTATTTTCACAAATGATTTCTAAATGTCAAGTCACCTTTAAGCATGTTAGGTGACAATTTTCCAAAAACTGTAACCTAGTATGACAACAGTGACATAGTAAACCCTTTAACCGTGTTAGGTGTCAATTTTCTAAAAACTGTTACCTAATATGACAAGAGTGGCATAGATAACCCTTTAACCGTGTTAGGTGACGATTTTCCAGAACCGTCACCTAATATGACATAAGAGTGACATACCTAACCCTTAAACCGTGCTAGGTGACAATTTTCTAAAAACTAATATGACAAAAGAGTGACATAAAACGAAGACAAATCAAGTTTTATTATCACTCTTAACCCATTCAATGCCGGACCTCGCACGTGTAAGTGACGACAATTAAATTTCTATTGAATCTGGTTTTGAGGCAGTCAACGTATTAATACGTCATTTAAGGTTACAGTTTTCGGAGTTGTACATGTTGAAAGTAAGTTAAATACGGGTAACGAAAAATTTAGGAATCATTTGTTCCTCAAAATAGCCATTTTCCCACTGTCACAAAAGCAATTATCAAGTTATTTGTAGAAAATTAGAATATCAGGAATTTCTATACGAACCGCACAGACTTTAGAATCGCAAACGACACCTCTCTACATGGAAGGAGACGATAGTTACCGCACATAAGACGGCGACTATTTCACTACGAACAAACTGGTATATTATGTCATTACGTACATCGAAGCTCCTAATTATTCAAATTTACATGTAATAAAAACTGTATCAGCGTGTTGAGAAATACTCAATGCATTATCTGTTTATCTTGCATCAAAACGGGTGTTCGGTTCGAAAACTTTATTACAAACCAGATCTAAAATTAATTGAGACTCACAAAAGGTCTGTCGTCATTCTAGATATGGTTAACAATAAACTTTTGCGTATATTAAACCATAAAATATGTGTTAACATAAAAATTTAAAGAAAACATGATCACATAATATGTCTTATCTTGCACTAAAGTACTGTTATTACGTTGACGAAAAAAAAACTGTTCATCTCTGCACAAACACGGTAGACTTCCATACTCACAACTCTGCAACCGCACTCAGAAGCTTTTATGTAACTCGGTTGACCAGTACACCTTTGTATATCAACCAAACGTATATCTAGAATAGGAGAAGCATCGATGCACGCAACGCTTTACCGTCCAGTTACAAAAGTGCTCGTTACACGTGCGTCTCCCGTAACGCGCGGTACATGCGTTACACGTGAACCGCGTGCGTTGCGACTTGCGCGGGTATTGCTTGTGCCGAGATAGTGCGCCGGTCGCCGGCGAAGGTTGTTTTGCGCTCCTCTTGACTTATATCTGTAATAAGGAAAACGTTTGATAACGCGCTTTATCTTAACACCTAACATTTAATTTTATTTTGTTTTTTTCATGAGTCCACCGGAATTATTCTAATGAATTTCAACGGATCGATTTCAGTCATTATTAATTAGGTAATTTTTTTTAGCGCGCCTCGTCTTCGATTGCTGACGTGCAACTTTCACAAAGGCTGGTCAGCCGATGTTGCGTGTATGGGTGAGTATGGGTGTGTATGGGCGACCCACCTGCCGGTTACAGCAGCTCGTACTGGCGCAGGTGCATGCGCTGTATGATGTCGCGGCAGTCGTTGCACACGCGCTCGATGTTGTGTGTATGGGTGTGTATGGGCGACCCACCTGCCGGTTACAGCAGCTCGTACTGGCGCAGGTGCATGCGCTGTATGATGTCGCGGCAGTCGTTGAACACGCGCTTGATGTTGTGTGTATGGGTGTGTATGAGTGTGTATGGGCGACCCACCTGCCGGTTACAGCAGCTCGTACTGGCGCAGGTGCATGCGCTGTATGATGTCGCGGCAGTCGTTGCACACGCGCTTGATGTTGTGTGTATGGGTGTGTATGGGTGTGTATGGGCGACCCACCTGCCGGTTAAAGCATCTCGTACTGGCGCAGGTGCATGCGCTGTATGATGTCGCGGCAGTCGTTGCACACGCGCTCGATGTTGTGTGTATGGGTGTGTATGAGTGTGTATGGGCGACCCACCTGCCGGTTACAGCAGCTCGTACTGGCGCAGGTGCATGCGCTGTATGATGTCGCGGCAGTCGTTGAACACGCGCTTGATGTTGTGTGTATGGGTGTGTATGAGTGTGTATGGGCGACCCACCTGCTGGTTATAGCAGCTCGTACTGGCGCAGGTGCATGCGCTGTATGATGTCGCGGCAGTCGTTACACACGCGCTCGATGTTGTGTGTACGAGTGTGTATGAGCGACCCACCTGCCGGTTACAGCAGCTCGTACTGGCGCAGGTGCATGCGCTGTATGATGTCGCGGCAGTCGTTGCACACGCGCTCGATGTTGTGTGTATGAGTGTGTATGAGCGACCCACCTGCCGGTTACAGCAGCTCGTACTGGCGCAGGTGCATGCGCTGTATGATGTCGCGGCAGTCGTTGCACACGCGCTCGATGTTGTGTGTATGAGTGTGTATGAGCGACCCACCTGCCGGTTACAGCAGCTCGTACTGGCGCAGGTGCATGCGCTGTATGATGTCGCGGCAGTCGTTGCACACGCGCTCGATGTTGTGTGTATGGGTGTGTATGAGTGTGTATGGGCGACCCACCTGCCGGTTACAGCAGCTCGTACTGGCGCAGGTGCATGCGCTGTATGATGTCGCGGCAGTCGTTGAACACGCGCTTGATGTTGTGTGTATGGGTGTGTATGAGTGTGTATGGGCGACCCACCTGCTGGTTATAGCAGCTCGTACTGGCGCAGGTGCATGCGCTGTATGATGTCGCGGCAGTCGTTACACACGCGCTCGATGTTGTGTGTACGAGTGTGTATGAGCGACCCACCTGCCGGTTACAGCAGCTCGTACTGGCGCAGGTGCATGCGCTGTATGATGTCGCGGCAGTCGTTGCACACGCGCTCGATGTTGTGTGTATGAGTGTGTATGAGCGACCCACCTGCCGGTTACAGCAGCTCGTACTGGCGCAGGTGCATGCGCTGTATGATGTCGCGGCAGTCGTTGCACACGCGCTCGATGTTGTGTGTATGAGTGTGTATGAGCGACCCACCTGCCGGTTACAGCAGCTCGTACTGGCGCAGGTGCATGCGCTGTATGATGTCGCGGCAGTCGTTGAACACGCGCTTGATGTTCTCGGTGTCGACCGCGCACGTGAAGTGTGGGTAGCAGTAGTGTTTGCCGTCGCCGCTCGCCGTGCTTATGCGCTGTGGGGGAGATAATTAATCTATACAACCTTATTTTTAGTTTATACGAAAACCGAAACACGGGTCACATATTTTCATTTAAAGAATCTGTACAAATAAAATTAAAATAATATCTTGAAAACTCACGAAGTTACAAGCTTTTTGTGCTGCCCCGTTGTGTGTTTTAAGTAAACAGCCTATAATTGTCCCACTGCTGGGCAAAGGCCTCCATCATTGAAATCTAGTCATCGCTACAATTGATGGGTAATGGCTTAATCACCACGCTTGCCAAATGCGGGTTGGTAATCACAAACCCGGGCTATGCATCGAAAAATCCGAAATATATTTTGCCCTACCTGGGAATTGAACCCGGGACCTTCGGGTATCGGGCCGAGCGAGGTGGCTCGGCCACCGAGGCGTTACTCGGCTACCGAGTTTTTAGTAGGGAATAATTTATTTGAGGTATAAAAAATATTGAAATCGATTCTATTACTGATTCTGAACAAACAGTTTTCAGGTTTCGTATAAACTAAAAATAACATTGTATGTTATTACGTGAAGCAAAAACTTTGTATCCCTTTTTACGAAAATTGCGCGGACGGGGAGTATGAAATTTCGCACACTTATAGTTTATATAGAGAAGAAGTACAGAATGTTAATATTTTTTTTAAATTATGCACAAAAAATACGTTAATACATTATACATTACATTACTTTTAACAAACATTACACACACCACCATGTATTTGACACACACGTATATATACTTTTTTCAAAAATTTCAAAAAATGGAAGAGGAGCGGCTGAAATCTGTCAATGCCAATTTAAACTCACATTCTATCATTTTTAATTTTTCATTGCTTATAATACAATCCGTGCAGCCTTAATAAAATTACGGTCGAATTTCGACCACTGGGCGACCACTAGTAAATTTAATTGTATGTAAGTGAAGAAGCAAGCCTCCGGGAGGGACTGTTATATATTTAACAATATCAGGGACCAGTGGCAGCTGGCAGTAGCCAAAGTAACATTAGGAAAACGATAGCGAAGTTCGAAAAGAATAAAATGTATGGGATTGACATAAGAATGACCGCATGATTTAGCGCGGCTTATGTCAATCCCATACATTTTATTCATGCTACTTTACTTTAATGTTACTTTGGCTAAGCCTACTGGTTCGAATTGAATAATTATTTTTGTTAATTAATGGAATCAGGCGTTATTTTGCGGAAATCCATGGTACGTTTAAACGAGTGAGTTAGCGGAGTTAACACTACATATTATACAAATTACATTTTTTTAAATTATTTTTGTGTTGAATAGTCCATTTATTGAGGAAGGCTTTAGGCTATGTGATATAGCCTATATTACATCACGCTATGACTAATAGAACGCAGTTGAAACCGAACCGCGGGGCACAGCTAGTTCTTTATAATAATAATAAATCATTTATTTCAGGCAACACACAATGTACAAGATGGTAAAAGGGGCCCATATAATAAATACCTTACAGACTAACATACATACAATATAAAACAATTTCGTTTAGTCGCATAATGCCTAATTCGCAAAAATGCCTACCATGTCTCAAAAGGACTAATTCGCGAAAGGACTAATTCGCAGAATGCCTAATTCTCAAAAGGACTAATTCGCATAAGGACTAATACTTGATTATCATAGATAATAATACTAATGAACGTTAGATGCATGAAAATAAAAAACTTACATTATAAAATAATTTTGGTTTCATGTCAAAAGAAATCAACGTGCGAAATTGCGAAATAGTGCTTTTGAGAATTAGGCATTTTGCGAATTAGTCCTTTTGAGAATAAGGCATTCTGCGAATTAGTCCTTTTGAGAATTAGTCCTTTCGTGAATTAGTCCTTTTGAGACATGGTAGGCATTTTGCGAATTAGGCATTATGCGACTAAACGAACAATTTTTGTTAGTAGATATATAACTTATAACTATGTTAGTATATTAAGCACTAGCTTGTGCTGTTCCGGTGGTGTTGCCGGGTAATCTTCCGCGGAAACGCCGGTACACCACGCCCTTCGGCCAGAAGTCTTCCCTCATAAAGGTGTCGACCAGCTTGGTTGTCGGGACTTGCACGCAAACTCACCAGAAACTCGTCCCGGATGAAGTACTTGGCGCGCGACACCTCGGCGTGGTCGCGCGCGTCCGGCGCGGCGTCCGGCGGCGTGTGGTAGCGCGCGAACTCCGCGAAGTACTCCTCCAGCCGGGACTTGCCCGCTAGCACCTTCTCCGCTAACAAGTCTTGCTTGTTCAGGAACAGTATCACTGATATCGTGCGCAACCATCTGTGGGGAACGCATACCATTATGTAACTTAAAACACATTTCAATTTTCACACATACATTTTAATCTTATCTTATCTTATCTTAAAACATAGTTTTTTTCCGGGATTACAACTACTTAGCCTATATTTTACATTTTATTTTCAAGTGCTAATTGCTGCACTGAAGCTAAATTAAATATTTATAAAATACAGTGAAAAAATGGCATGGCCATCGGTTGCAATAACCGTTGGATAGATGGCGCACTGTGCCGCTATTAGCACTCAAAAATTAAAAAGCAGTGACAAAATTCAGCGCTTATGTTAGCCTTCCCAATAGCATAGCGGTCAGTGCAGCCGCCCGGATGGCGGAAAACCCAGGTTCGATTCCTGGCTGGGTCGGGTGGGCGTTTAATTTTTTCACTGTATTTTATAAATTTCATAAATATTTACTTAGCCTAAGTACAATAGGCCATACGACCTTGCACATGTACCTTATTTTGATTATCAACTTACCACCATGTAACTAGCAATAAAGATTGGAATTTGTATTTAGGTATAATACCCAACTTTGCACCGGCGGCCTCACTATATAGTTTGCGTTGCCCCGGCATAGAAATGTAAAAATAATATATTATTTTATTACGAAAGTAGTTACATTTTGTACGTAATGGTAAATGGCAATACGACAAAATTGTAACGCTTTGTTTCTCCTTGTCTATGATGCTTTCAAATACGTCCAAAAGTCGCCTGGCTGACTGGCTGGCTGGGATATGGGGAGCCTCAGATAACCCAAATGGACTCATGCAGACGATGGGGAAAAGGGAAAGGAAGAGCCAAGTGACTACAACTGGTGGGGTAAACAAACCCACTTGTTGGTCCATAGTCGTGGTATCTACCATGATATGGGGAAACAGGTGACTACCGGTTTTAGGAGCGGTCCACTATGCTGTGGGGATGAACTGCTGACTAGCCTAGAGCTTTTGGGATATACCCACCCACCCGTTGTTCCATATGTTCTGAATAAGTTCCAGGAACTTACACAGCAGGTTTTGGGTGCCACCATGATGTTGGGCTGTGAAGATCTAGTGTAACAGTTCAACGGCTCGAAGTGACCAATATGGTATCGGCTGTCTAAGGCAGGCAATGCCGATACAGCGGCGTGAAGTGGGAAGATTAGGGAGCGTGGATGAAGTATGGGAAACTTACCGGGAATGGGACCCCGCGGCTGGATGAATCCGGTGCAGGCAACGATGGGGTCTCGCCGGTCACGGTGTGAGCTGAGCACGTTTCACTATGCCAATTTAATATGGCGGTTTGGTTGTCGCGACGTGTCGCTTCCGGTGGTGCGCGCGCGCGGTGGTGCAGACGACGTCACGGGCGGCCCGATAAAATGTGACTGTTTTCTATAGCAGTGCTGATGGTTGCGCGTCATATCCCATTTCTACTGGAATGAACGCGCGGGCGCTGCGCTTCGTTCATTCATTGTTACCGATCGTCACGTCTTGGCGTGAACATCTAGGTTGTAATTGGTAGAGTAGAGCCACCTATTATTCCATATGCTCTTGAACAGGTCCAAGGACTCTCTGCGTGGGGTCCTCGCGCAGCACCATGTTGTAGAAAGAGCAGGCCGTCACGAAGATGAAGCACTGAATCTACAGGTGCTAGGGTAAAGCTAATAGGGTCTACTTACCATTATGAATACCAGTGGTTTAACGTGAGATCCTAAATGTTATGGAGAGATACAAGAGCTTAAGCTTGAGCTGGTTGAGCGCGAGGAATCTACCATGGTGGGGACAGGTAAAGGACAGGTGACTACCACCATGCTGTAGAGAGGAACATGAGCTTAGGCTAGAGCGGAAAGGGTCGACTCACCTTTTGTGTCGATATATGTTCTTGAATAGTTCCAGCAACATACGCAGCAGGCTACACATGATATAGGGGGTGAAAGATGACTACCAAGCTGTGAGGATCTAGGTTGGAGCTGGTAGAGTAGACCCGCCTATTATTCCATATGCTCTTGAACAGGTCCAGCGACTCGAGTAGCATTATCACAAGGAATCTATTATGGTATAAAGACGGCTGTCTATACTACAGCTGATGAGGTAGACCCGCCTGTTATTCCAAATGCGCTTGAACAGGTCGAGTAAATCAAGCAGCAGGATCGCAAACAATCCTCCATGATGGATGGGCGGACAGATTAAGTAGAGACCCTTTTATGGTGGGGACCGGTGACTAGCGGTTTTGCTCAGGCTATAGGGTATTGTGGGAATGAGCGGCCAAGTAGATTAGAGCTGGTTTTGCGTGCTAACGTGCTGACTATGCTACAGCTGATGGGGGTAGACTCACCTATTGTTCTATATGCTCTTGAACAGGTCTAGGGACTCCCGCAGCCGGTTCTGCGTGGTATCCACGATGCTATGAAGATCTATTCTATAGCTAGTGGGGTAGACTTACCTATTATTCCATATGCTCTTAAACAGGTCCAGCGACTCGTGCAGCTGTGAATATCTAGGCTACAGCTGGTAAGGTAGACTCACCTGTTATTCTATATGCTCTTGAACAGGCCTAGCGACTCAAGCAGCCGTTTATACATGGGTCCACGATGCTGTGAGGATCAAGGCTATACTGGTAAAGTAGACCCACCTATTATTCCATATGCTCTTGAAAGTTCCAGCGACTTACACATGATATAGGGGGTGATAGGGGACTACCGAGCTGTGAGAACCTAGGCAACAACTGGTGAAGTAGACTCACCTATTGTTCCATATGCTCTTGAACAGGTCCAGCGACTCCCGCAGGCGGTTCTGCGTGGGGTCCTCGCGAAGCACCATGTTGTAGGAGGAGCAGGCCGTCACGAAGATGATGGCGGTCACGTCGTTGAAGCACTGGATCCACTTGCGCCGCTCGTCGCGTTGCCCGCCCACATCAAACATGCTGTTAAGAAACATTAATATGTATTTGAAGTTGCAAGTTTTCTTTTTCTATAGTGGCGTAGCGAAGTTAGACTTAACAACGCAACGTCACTTTTCAAGACGTTAAAAGTCTTTAATAATACTCAAAGGGTTTGGAGAGAATATCATTTACGACTAATCATTTTTATTATCACTTAACATCATCTAATCGAATTATGAAACAAAGAAATATTATAAAGCGTCTCTATAACTTTGACACTGGCTAAATGAGCAAACCGCAACAAGCTATTAAGGCGCTGACAACTATGAAACAGCGCTTACTGTCGATTTGGATAGAAGCAAAAGGGGTTGCAAACAGTGCGTGATACTGAATTCAAGTCAGAAAATTTGAAAATAACGATTTTCTAATAAGTTTTACGTATAAGTATACTTAATTTCATTGACCTAATTTATTAAATGAAAAAGGTAATCATGTAAATAGATACTGTTTAGCGGTGACTTGGGGTTTTTTTCTAAGAAGGAAATCTCATAATTTAGCATTTTGGAAACTTGCAAATACAGTGGAATATCACTACTACTGTCGTCCGTCAAGCAGTCGCCTAACCTTTTTTACAGTCCAGTAATCCGAACATTCCAATAATCCGGCACTATTAAAAACCAGAGGGTGCCGGATTATTGGAATGTTCGGATTACTGGACTGTATAGAAAAACTCATAATAAATAAAAAAAAAGGTTAGGCGACTGCTTGACGGACGACGACGCGACGGAGCGAATGCTCGGTGCTCGGCCTAGAAGAGGGGTGAGGGAGGTGCGGGCGGAGGGTGCCGGATTATTAGGCGTGTCGGTCTATTGAAGTGCCGGATTAGTGAGATTCTACTGTATAATAAATTTTATAACATACATTTTTCATGGCGTATGTTGTTGTACACTTTTTATAAAAACCATACAGACCCTTCGGTTGACTGGCAGAGAGTACCTCAGGCATTATGTTTGCCATGTAAAATATGTTACAAAAGTTTAAATCACAGTAGTCAGAGCCTTAATTAAAAAAAAAGGGGCCATACTGGAAGTTGACTTTGTCGACGACGAACTGCGTCTCGAAGATGCCGGAGGTGAGCACGCGGCAGCGCAAGATGTCCTGCTCGCTCGGCGTGTAATCGCGCTGCTTGATGTGGTGCACCTGGTCCAGGAAGCTGCGGGGAGATCAGCGATCACTACACAAGTTATATACAAACTATACTAATACTAATATAATAATACTTGGTTTGTACAAACACTTACTTACAAATAATAATATTAATAATAATTTTGCCTAAACAAAAAACGATCGTGTTATTTCATTTTATAATGAATAATTTATACTATTTATAAAGAGGCAACGTTTATGATAATGTTTGTTTGTTTGTTTGTCTCTGTAAATACTAGTCCAATCCCAAAATCTTATTTCACTGATAGAATGCCACATATCTTGTGGGCAGAGCTGGGCGTAATCAACTACTTTTTTAATCAGATTAATAATCTGATTGAAAGTATTCATGATTACTTTTAATCAATATTGAACATATAATCTTTAATCTTGATTCCAGTAGTCAGTAATCTAAATTACTTTTAGCAAAACAGTTAAATAGCGTATACACGTAATCACTAAATCAGTTCCAAAGTAATACTAGTTAGAAATTTCTCGATTGTTGCAACCCTACCCTCCAATGTTTGTTATTATCATAGATCGGATTAGGTAGAGTTTTTTGACATACCTTTACAATGTTAGCATATCATGGACAATCTTAAGCAAACTTAGTTTTTTCCAAAATTTGGATAAAACAAAGTATAATATTTTTGAAAATAATCTCCAGTAACGATCACCTAAATCACACCTTGATAGTCTGACGTGCAAAAGAGTTAAAAGTGTATTTTCTCTTATTATTTTATCGGGTTATCCATACTATTGATAACGTTATGACGCAATCCACAGAAAAAACTACATATTCCGATCTATGGTTATTATATTTGCAATTTTAGTCGTGTCGTTCGATATTGAACCTTAACGCAAACATTTTACGTTAGCTTTAAGGATACATAAGTAATCACTTATGCTGTTTTTACGATAGATGACTAATTAGCTTATCTTTATGGCTCTTAGCCCTTACGCCGCCGGAAAGACTATAACAATAGTTGTTACAGCAAATGTACTGACTACTTAGCGCAGTCGATGAGCTGGTACTCGTTGCTGCGCTCGTAGGTGCGCTGGACGCCGCCGTCCTTCCACAGCGCCTCCGTGTGCTCGTAGAACTCCGCGGGGTAGTCGAAGTCGGGCTGCGACGCCACGTCCTGAACACCAAAAACTAGGTGAGTACTCACATTAATGTACTCGACACTGCGGGATTCCTGGTGTCCTGTGATTAATAATAATACTAATTTATATATCAGTATGTGAAGCAAAAACGTTGTACCCCTTTTTTACGAAAATTGCGCGGACGGAGGAGTATTAAATTTCGCACACTTATAGTTTATATAGAAAAAGTTATCCGAATGTTAATATTTCTTTTAAATTATGCATAAAAATACATTAAATCAATAAAACAAACATTACACACACTACCGTGTATTTGACACACACGCATTTATACTCTTTTCAAAAATTTCAAAAATGCAAGATGAGCGGCCGAAATCTGTCAATGCCAATCTAAACTCACATTCTATCTTTTTTAATTTTTAATTGCTTAGGATACAATCCGTGCAACCTTAATAAAATTACGGTCGAATTTCAACCACACTGGGCGACCACTAGTAATAATGAGCCCGTAGAGGAAGATAATATTCCTCTTTCTTAAGAAAGAGAGAAGAAAATCTACCAATATTATAATAATAATAATAATAATTATAGAATTCCTCTGCCTTCCGGGCTTCGTACCGTGCGGACGTGTGTGATTTTTGTCTCGAAATTATAAATAAATTTATTACTTTTATCGGGCTGTGCCCTCGGACTTCGCCCCGCGGTGTGCTATCCTTGAAGCCCCCAGACGTCGCGTCGGACTGTTGAGAAGTCGTGTCTTATTGCGGTGGCTGGATTTGAACCGGGTGCCGCGTGATCGTTAACGCCGCTTCGTTCCGAGCTTGTACCAGCTGAGCCACGAAAGCAGTGAGCCGCCGCGTCGAAATAAGCGGTTTGTTTCGTCAGGTGCTACGACTGGTGACTACGCTCACATCACGCTACGATATCCATTAGTGCTACGGAGGTGCTACGAACGGTGATTGCGGTGAAGTTGTTGCTGTTCATTAGTTCGACGATTACAAACAGCGTGAAACAATCTTACGCCTTCTCATCGATCGTCACACACAGGTATACACAAGACATACAAAATGCCATTGAAGAGGACACCGCCCGTATCCCCATCATCGTCCGCGAAATTCAGTAACGAGCATCTCGTACCTGTCGCAGTTCAGTTCGGTGGGTCGACCCCAAACCTTAATACAGATGATTCACATAATGTAAACATGCGTGCTAAGCGTAGACGGGAAGATGATTGGTCAACGGATTTTACTAACTTTAAGGAGGAGATGAGGTGCATCATAACCTCAATTTTAGCAGAGCAATCTAAAGAACTTAAATCCATCAGTCCAACACTTAAAGACATACAAAGAACGAATGAAAATATTCAAGAATCCATAGCCTTCTTAACGGCGCAAAACGAAGATTTCAAAAAACAAATAATTAAGCTTGAGGGTCAAGCGAAAGAAGACAGAAAGCATATAACAATGCTCGAAGATAGAATTGAAGAGTAAGAAAGGAGCAGTCGGAAGTCTAATTTTGACCAACATCTCAAGAGACTTTTGCTGGATGGCTGGAACAAGGGTCAGATACAGAAGGCAACACTCTTCGACACGGCACGCATTGTCAGGTTTCTTTCTCTGCAGACTTAATCGCCGGTAGCTTGAGTTTTGCTCCGCTGCTGTTACTAGAAAGATTCAAAGTTGCGAAAAATACAAAAGCTAGCTTACTTGTATATAATCGACGCGCGCCTTATTTTCTGGCTTCTCGAGCGGTATGGGCGGCGTGAGGGTGCTCATTGCACCGGTAATTGTCTGAAACAGAAATAAAAAGATTGAATTTGATGGTGACCCGGTAGGTATTAAAACACTGATTTAAAAAGCCTTATCTTATCTTATCTTAGTGGGGCCTGCCAAGGTTTCCACCTCCCAGTAACACTTCGACCCATTGGGATCTTTTGTGCAACTCCATCCTTTCACTCTTCCTCCTCTGTGAAGATAGATGCCATAAGTCTGGCAACGTCCTTAAGAGCGAAGAGCCTGAAGTCCTCCGGTTTCGGATAGGCCGACCCCAGGAGTCCCATTCTTTTCCTAGCCAGAGAGTCGCAGTCGCACAGTAGGTGCTGCATTGACTCGGTTTGCTCTCTCTACATGCCCTACACAAACTATTTGTTGAAAGGTGCATTCTGTGAAGCATTTGTTTTGTGGCATAATGCCCTGTCAAGGCACCGATGGTTAATCGGGCCTGCCTTCTACTGCCTCCGCATATGAACTTACTCCGTCCGTTAAAAAGCCTTACAACTTAACAGAAATAAGCTTCCAACAGTTATTCTGTGTTTTGTCTCTTTTACTCTCATTTTAAATAAAGTTAACATGACGGGAACAAAGCACGAAATATCTATTCGTTGCTTAAACTCTGTTTTCTTTGTACGAGGGAATTAGTCGAATTAAAACGGTCATCGACTTAAATATAGTCACTGTAGTCATTTATCATCAGGTAAGTTGAAGGCCAAGCATTACCCCGTTGTTAAATGATGCATACTTTTCTTTTTTACTATAAAGCTAAACAGTGTTAGGGTCAATTCACACCGAAATGGCAGCGGTCGGCGTCGCAGCGATTGTCAGTTTCACGGTCAAACCATTTTAAGCTTTGTCTCGAAAAGATAACGCACAGTATCGCTTGAAAGAGTCGAGTTGGCCGCGAAGCTGCTAACGGCGCCACGAGCCGACAAGCGGCCCATCAAAACGAAGCGCGACTGCTTTCGAGCGATACTATGCTTTCTCTAATAAAGATAAAGCTTAAAATAGTTTGAGAGTGGAGCTGCCCATCGCTGCCATTTCGGTGAGAGTTGGCAGCCTTTTACAATATGTTTGTGTAGTTTAACAGTTAAGGGTGCGCCGACCAAAAAATGCCAAAAATGCAGTTACGGTTAAGTAAATATAACTAAAAATACTATCGTTTTAAATGAACAAAATATATATTTAGTATCATAGGGAACGTGTTTACAATTTGTCAGAACCATAAATTCATAACACGCTATAGTTTTTTCTACAATATCATTTAAAGTTGGGCAAAAATCATGAAAACGAGTGGCGGCGTTTAGTAGATTTCTTATAGTTTATCTAAATTATTGTACCTCTGATTTTGTCTACACAATCATCAATGGATAAACTACAAATTGCTAGACTACATTTTCGATTCATCAAGTGGTTATTTAAATAATTATTTTTTATTAAGCACCTTAAATTCTCCATACAAAATTAGTATGGCCGCGCGGCATCAAATAAATATGGACGACGACATTTCAAATAAAACATATGACACTTGTCACTTACGGATGGCGCACCCTTAATAGATTGTGTAACTTAATTATAAGATCCATAACATTGACCATATCATTATGAGTTACTTTTGCTGCTTACCGAAAAAGAAACAGACAGGATGTAATCATACTATATCAGACTAATCAAATTTTATATCAAGATTGAAAAATTGTCCCTTAATGTTCATAGAAACAAGATAATGTCACATTGATGGCGGCTTTATCTGTCCGCCGTTTGATAAAAGCTATCACTCATTGTTCGCTTGTCTTCAAGTCAAAACAAGAGACCATTCGAAGATTATACAATATGCAAAAAAAAAATATTTATTTATTTTATTGCACTTATGTATACAGTATCACTTTCATACAGTAATAAAGTAATAAAATAGTATATGATGGCCTGTTACAAACCCTGTTAGGGCATCGCAAAATTATAACTATTCTTATATAATAATAGTAAAAAACAAAATATAAAATTAAAAATATTGCCAGTGTGTGAGCTTTCCGTAGACATGTATAAGAACTTATTTATTGTCTTTGTCTGACATAAACTTGAAGCATTGTTGGTAGCCGAATGAAAGCTAGGGTTAAATGCGAGAAATTGGGGCTCAACCACCATTGCTTTGTTATACCACTGACGTACAGCCATACCTAATGGTGAAGACTGACCGAAGCGATTCTTTATTGCAAAAATGCAGCAAAAGGCGGACTTAATGCCCTGGTGCGTTCTCTACCAGTAGACCGGTAAGGGTATCAAGAGAAAAAAACATCAAAGCAAAAAAGACCCAACTGAAAACATTAATTGTAGATAAAATATATAGACATGTAATATAAAATATACAAATACATACATATCTATATAGGTAAATATACAATAACGTCTGAGACGAAGAGATTACTGTATGGATTTAAGGTAGTGCAATCAAGCGTATCATCGTAACGTAACATAAAATACATAGAAATATTATAAAATTAGTCTTAATGTCGCTCACGTTCATGGAATCCGATGGCCGCTTTCCATTAGACACCTTTCCATAAGCTTTTAAAATACTGCACTACTGTTAATCATCATCTCAGCCAAAAGACGTCCACTTCGGCGCAAAGGCCTCCACCAAGGATCTCCACAACGACCCGTTTTGTGCTGCTCGCATTCAGCGGCTTCCCGCGACCTTCACCAGATCGTCGGTCCACCTTGTTGGAGGCCTGCCCAAACTGCGCTTTCCGGTAAGCGGTCGCCACTCGAGAACTGTTCCACCCCAGCGGCCATCAGTCCTGCGAGCGATGTGCCCTGCCCACTGCCACTTGAGCTTAGCAACTCTTTGGGCTATGGCGGTAACCTTTGTTCTTCTGCGGATTTCCTCATTTCTGATTCGATCACGCAGAGAAACCATGAGCATGTATGGTGGTACATGCTTAGGCAGGAAATGCCTATTCACTATTGTGTTGAAGATACCTAGTTCGTAGTGAACAGGGAACACAGACGCAGGCAGCGCATTCCACTCTTACCGGACTTGTTTGAGTTTGAGTTTTGAGAAGCTTAAAGGATGAGGGTTTCATGAAGGGAATGTCATCACGCAAGCGTGTCCCCGTTCGATACTAGATTCTCCGAGGGTGTCGGATGGAGTCGGGAGCTGAACAACCTGAGGGCGCCTTAAAGGCCATGACCTTGGTTCGGGTTGGCCGGATCGTGGAGGTAAGCGAGAGAAGAAGCTCCCAATTACATATCTGTACAGTCAACAGTAAAGGTAACTGATGATTGGTCAAATTTCAAAATATGAAATCAGTATGAAAATCAAACTTTTTAAACGCATATATCGAAAAACCTTCGAGTGTGTAGTGCCTGCAGACTTTGACTGTAGTTATATAGAAAATACCGACTTACACTATCGAAACTTAATTTTGAAATCTAGTAAACATCATCTATTTATTTATTTCACAACCATAATTCACAATGTATGTACTTATAAATAGATACACAGGATAATTATGGACCCCGCAGGCGCACGAAAATTAAGTAGAAGAAAGGAAGCGCTTTTAGTTATTATAATAGAGTATTAAATATATATATATATATATATATATATATATATATATATATAAAATAATTTACTTTAACTTATCATTAAGATATTCATCTATATCATAATAGCTTTTTCATTTATTCAGTTTAGGCTACAAGTAGCTCTTATGAATGTCGCTATGCCATCGGTTCGTAAGTCTACTCTGGGCGGGAGATCTTGCACTGAGAAGAACCGGCAAGAAACTCAGCAAGTGTCCAGCTCTTTTCTCCCTTACAGCGTCAAAAAAAATAAAAATTGGAAAATGCCCTATCATAGCAGGACACTTTCATTACAAATAAACACAAAAAATATAGAAGACAACTACAACATGTAAAAAAACAAAACAAATAAACAAATCTAATATATCAAATTTACATCTGGTATAAGTTAAATTTCCACAATGTCATACAGTACCACTACAGTACTCTAATAAAAGTCAAAAATTGTTTAAGAAAAACAAAGTCAAACTATAGTAATTAATACTAACAATGAGATAAGTATGCAAGAGCAGACCAGCCTCCATTATATCCACCATATTATCTATTGTATCTACTTTTGCTGTTGACTGTACCTGGTATAGACCTCGTGTGAACCGGGCTTTTCGTACACTTGTTCTACGAGTACGGTGTCTTCGGTATAAGCGAGCGTGCGCATGTTGAGTGTATCATTTGAATGTGTAGTAGGCATTTTGAGGAGTGGGCGGGGCAAGTCGCTTGTCGCAAAACTATTGGAGCTACACACTAGCTTCTCTCTGTTCTCGAGAACAGGATGCCTAGTGCGAGTTTTATTCGCATTCTATCACGTTAATGGAAACGAGAATTTGTATGGCAACATTTTAACTCTTCTAGTATGCCGCCAGGAGGCGCTGCTTCAATGCCATGCCATAATTTTTTTTTCGTTAACGTAATCGAATGAGTACGGATAGTAAACAAAACTCACACAACAAACAACAAAAACACAGATGTTGAAAAAATTTCCACGAGCAGGATTGGAACCTGCACCCTTCTGACATACCGGGTCAGGTGCTCTCCCAATTGAGCTATCGTGGTTCTAACCAGCCCGCCGAAGTTATTGAACACTATTTACGTTTTACTTTGAAAGCCAAAGGCGCCCATTCAATGTCAACAACTACCGTCATTAACATCCGATCATAATATTTTTACAAATACCTACTAAAGATCAGTTAAGAAGTAGGCAAGCAGCATAAAATGTTTTTTTTTATATAATTTTTAACGCAAATTTTGTTCACCCTGTTCTAGTTTCTAGCTTTACTCGCTTCTCGTTAATCGTTGGCGATGGGACAAGTGCCTTACCACTCGAAGGTTTGTATGGCATTGCAACAGTGCCTCCTGCGTGATTTTGCAATTCAGATTTACTTTTCGTTACATAATCGAATGGTGAATAAAACTGGCACTCGTAGCCCCACCACCCAAACCCGCTTGTTGTGGCGGCCGCCAACTATAATGTTGAAGGCCTTCCACCAACAAGACGGTACACGTCTAGACGTCCTAAGCACGTCCTAAACGAGCCCGATGATCCCATTACAGTCTCTATCTACTGACCCTGATAGGTAGGGTATGGCAGCTGGAATTACGGGTCCGGCTGTCTTTTCAAGGGTACCACGGGAGTTCCGGATCCTAGGCCCTCTGCCGGTTATGCCTTCGCGGGCGTCTCCGGCAGGCCCCGGACATGGGTTGGACTCGTGGTGGCATGTGGTTAGCTATAGAAGTGGGAATGTTCGTCTGCCTGGTTGGTCTGGCCAGGCTTCCATTTCGTGCATAGCGAGCGGGTCTTAGTAGCGGTCCGGTGGGGGCCTGAAGCGAAAAGATCTGCGGGGTACGTGAGTTACCCTTAGTTGGTGTGGTGCTCGGTGGTTTTCACTGAGTAGTTACTCCAACATCTCCGGTACTAGTCTGGAGAACTAGTAGAGGTGCCCGCTAGATGCAAAGGCCTCCGGTATAATCAGCCGCGTAGGAATTTGGAAATGATCAGGTGCCTGGATGGATACCGAGAAGTGAGTGTGCTTACAACTCCGCCACCAAAGAGGACATTTGGTAGTCGGCTTTAGAGCTGACGGCCCAAGCAGTGGAATACTGCGAGTTGTGCTCTTAGTGCAACGAGAAGTGAGTGAAGTGAGTGGCCCGGTCTACCCGAGCCGAGGTCCGTGCCTTTAGAGGCGCCCTCGGGTGGTTCCGCTCCCCGATCCGATCCGAACCCTCCGGAGACTCTGGGAGGGCACGGGGACGCGCACTTTTAAGTGTGCGATGCCGTTCCTTCTAGAAATCCTCCGAAGGTGATTCGTTTCAACACGGCTTGAGGTACCCTTTACGTACCTCGCCGCCCCCAAAAATCCCGGTGACGCTGAAAACGCCGTTCGAGGCAATCAGCAATCTTTCCCAAAAAAAAAATGGAACTCGAAACACCAAGTAATGTACTAAAGGGTCGAGTGTACTCACAAGTATGGCATCTCGAATGTTCTTCTTGATGTCCTCGATCTTCTCGCGGCGCTCCTTGTCGGAGAAACCGTTCACGTGCAGTATGCGCATCTGCTTGACGATGGTGGACTTGCCCGACTCGCCGGCGCCGAGGAGGAGCAGCCGGTGCGTCGCGCGGTATAGCTGGAAAGGTGGACGGTGGACTATAGTATCAAGTTAATAAAATTAAAAAAATAGACAACATCGCATACATTGCTCTAACTCCAAAAATATTGCTGTGCGTTGAGTAAGGAATAGAAATGGGATGACTAAGGCAAAAATTATTCGTGGGATAAGACGGAACAACCACTCCAAAGACAGTATCTTAAGACGACACCTCGATTTGTGAACATTCAAAACGGGTGATTCTTACTGGCGCTGTCATAAGGTCGAAAATACATAGTGCCCGCGACGATTGAAACCGCTTAAGAGATTAACACAATCATAAAATATAAAAAAAAAAAATTGGATTTAGTAATAAAATATACCTTAATTTCGAATATTGATGTTATCAATGTATTTGAATGGTTTCCAAGCATATAAATTAAGTAATTTCGTTGTAATTTCAACAATAGTGATTTTTTAGAGTGGTTTTCGAAAATAATTTTATTATGATCGAGTCCAAATTATACAATCATGTACTTGAGCTAAAAAATTCATCATCATCATCATCTCAGCCAAAAGAAGTCCACTGCTGGACAAAGGCCTCCCCCAAGGATATGAGGGGGTATTTGCCGTAATCGCCACGCTTTGGCAGGCGGGTTGGCAATCGCAGTAGGTTGAGGGTAACCTCAGAGAGATGCTGCTGTCCATCCTCTGGAATGATCCCTTAGTCGGCTTTTACGTCACCCACGGGAAGAGATGGGGTGGTGCAATTCTCTATCCCCGGCACCACACGGGGTGCTAAAAAATTCAAAAGGTATGAATTTACCTATTTCAAACATTTCAGATTCGTAAGTCATTATAGTCTTAAACTATTCGATGAATGTGCATTTGTTTAGTGTGTCGCCTTAAGCACTTTGTGTTATGGACGGTACCACAACCACCCAGACCCATGAAAAAGTATAGAAAAAGTTCGTTTTCCTACATTGATCCCACCGGGAATCGAACTCGGGAGATGGCAACACCAGAAACCGGCGTAAGACGTACGAGCCACTTCGAAATAAAAAAAATTATCTTCCCCGTGTTTCGGACGGCACGTAAGTAAAGCCGTTGGTCCCGGCTGCATTAGCAGTTGTTAACAACCACGGGTTGGGCCCGCGTGATGGTTTATGACAAGCTTTCCCTGTGGAACTTCCATCTATATAGGGAAGGCTCATGCCCCAGACCAGCGCAGCAGCGGAGACATAAATTGTGCTGGTGATGAAAAGCAATATAATTGTCACTAGGTCCGCTTGGTTGATGATTGTCCCCGTCTGCGACAACTATCAATATTCAATCTATACTAATATATAAAGCTGAAGAGTTTGTTTGTTTGTTTGTTTGTTTGAACGCGCTAATCTCAGGAACTACTGGTTCGAATTGAATAATTCTTTTTGTGTTGGATAGTCCATTTATCGAGGAAGGCTTTAGGCTATATAACATCACGCTGCGACCAATAGGAGCGAAGCATCAGTGAAAAATGTTGCAAAAACGGGAAAAGAGCCTAAAAAATTAAAAATGCTGCCGAAAGTCACTATTCCACGCGGACGAAGTCGCGAGCACAGCTAGTGTATTTATAAATACTCATTTATTATAGATTTTATTATTTAAGGTATCGGACAAGGAAATATTTCACGTTGCATTCAGCATTGCTCAAATTTAATTCTGGGATCATAAAGCTTGTTTTTTTTTTCAGTTTTTTCTCTTTGCAGTTATTTTTGATGTTACTCCGGTTTTTACAAGAATATAATTGTTTTTTATATATATAGTTTTAGCAGTCGGGTTTATATTATCATACATTTTTAAACGATACAAAAGCGCTCATCTAGTAAGTTTACTTAAATAAAGATTTTCAATTCATTTAATTGATTCATTTCAGTTAAATATGTCGGAATATCATCAATGTTAGTTTCATTGTTGTGTTCCGACAGTTGAAGATAGCATACGCAGTTTCTCAGTAGTTGAGAATACCTGTTGAAGTGCAATCCCACCTTTGGGCTTAGCTCACTTAACAACAGGTTAGATAAAAGACAAGAAAAAAAATTGTTAAATCATAACTCGATCGAATAGGGATATTGCAGCAGGGTTTGTCTCTTTTTTTCGCATAGGGGTGCGCCGGCCGTAAGTGACAAGTGTCATATATTTCATTTGAAATGTCTTCGTCCATATTAATTTGATGCCGCGCGGCCATATAAATTTTGTATGGAGAATTGAACGTGTTAATTTTAAAAATAATTTAAAAAACTGCTTGATAAATCGAAAATGTGAGACGATCGATTTGTAGTTTAGTAGACAATGGTGATTGTTTAGACACTGTCAGAGGTACAATAATTTACGTTAAAGCGACGCACCGCTAAACAATTAATCTAATACGGAGCGTTTGCGCCCCGTACCATAAGAAAAACTAATTTTTTTCCTTCAAATTAAAACTACAAATTATTTAAAAAAAATGAACTAGCATATTGAAGTATGTGTTAAGACTAAACTACAAGAAAATTTAGATGCTTAAATCAGTCTGGTTTGCCTGTAAAATGCAAATCTATGTTTTAAAAGAGGTTACTTTAATATTTTTATCTCTGTTATAAAAGTTGACAAATCGTGTTCTGCAACTAGCAAAATGAAGTCAATTAAATGAAAAATTATGTCATCAAATATCACTTTCATATGTTTTGTAATTGTTGGGAAAAATCAAGATCCCGCAACTTAAATTTCCAATGCGTCGCCTTAAGTTAAGCCAACCTATGTTACCTAGATGCATACTTTCTCGAGACCAAAAGTTTAATGTGTAACGTAATAAAAACAGAACCACTATTAACCAAATAAAAACCTTTCCTCTACTTTCTGAAACAAAAACCTTTAAAAATGTTATTCTGTCTCTATTAACTTCAACAATATGACTTTATATGAGTGCATTGATAATTCAAGGAGGATCGGCATTCAGTATTGATTTGAGTGGCCATGGCCACCCAGTTTCGGGCGATGCGATGGCGTCTGGCTTTATTATAGAAATAACTTTCTTCAACAGACAGACAGAATAGCATTTGATGTATTGCTTATCCAATTCCAACTATAACATTGTATACTCGTATCGCTTTTTAATTAATTTATTGGGCGGTGAACAAAATTTTATTGTTTTATCAATATGTTATTGTTATTCATTCTTAATGATGACTATTGCATATTATGTTTAGTTCGTATGCATGCATGCTCACATAAAGTATGTGTGTATGTATTTATGTTATTTTAAGTCTGGCAAATGGCTCGTGCGTAAAGTAATATTGAATCGAGAGTATGATAAATAATATCTTGCAATGACGGATTCTCGGATTTTAAAATCGATTATCAAGCATAGATTGCTGTCATCGTAGCTGTTACAGAGCTCGCTGTACCTACCGCTTTAGTAAAAATAATTGCACGTGACGAAGCCATGTATGATATTGATAGCTATCGATCGATGCTAAATCCGGACATAATTAGACTTATTGAACGCCTTATGAAATGGTGTCCAGTCTGAGCGGGTTTAGTCAGGCTTTATACTGATGCGGTGCGTATGTATTTGTTCTTAGACTACAGCTTCTGCTCTTTATTAGTATCATCTGTTTAAAATTACAATAAGTACTACTATTTAAAACTAAAGCAAAAAGCCTTTTTACTGTGTGATTTAACACATATGTCCGGTTTTCTAAGCAAATGTCCGGCTTTTTACGCAATTTGTCTGGCATGACCGGCTTTCGGCTTTTTAGACCTGGCAACCACACATACCTGCTTATCTTTTTGCAGCTGCCGCGTGATGGCGTCGCTGCGGCGTTTCTGCGACTTGATGTCGTCAGTGTCGCCGCCGCTTTTGCCGCCCGGTGAACCGAAGCACCCCATAGCGGACCACGCCGCCCACCTGCCGGCAATGGAGATACCGTTCAATTTCCGGTAGGTAGTAAACATAGGAGAAGACCAGGGAACGCTTATCTTATCTTATCTTAGTGAGGCCTGCCGAGGTTTCCCTCTGCAATAACACTTCGACCCATCGGGCATCTTTTGTGCAACCCCATCCTTTCACTCTTCTTCTTCTGTAAAGATATATGCCATAAGCTTGGCAACGTCCTTAAGAGCGAAGAGCCTGAAGTCCTCCGGTTTCGGATAGGCCGACCCCAGGAGTCCCATTCTTTTCCTAGCCAGAGAGTGGCAGTCACACAGTAGGTAATGCATTGACTCAGTTTCCTCTCCATATGCCCTACACAAGCTATTTGTTGATAGATGCATTTTGTGAAGCATTTGTTTTGTGGCATAGTGCGCTGTCAAGGCACCGATAGTTAATCGGGCCTGCCTTCTACTGCCTCCGCATATGAACTTACTCCGTCCTAAGGCGTTTTCGCCTAGGAAGGATTTGGAGTGTTTCATACCCGGCTGATCTTTCGATTCGATTCTGTGCCTGTTTACGGAACGCTTAGAATAGAATATATTCTATTCTAAGCGTTTCTAATATATTCTATTTTAATCCAAACTTTTCCATTATGTAAATAAATTATAGGTACCTATATAATTTATTTACATAATGGAAAAGTTTGGATTAGAAATAAATGAAAAATGCTACACTGACAAGAGCGAGGCTCTCAAGCTATAGAAGTAGTATATTTGTTGGGATGGTATTCGATGATTGCTCAAGCTAGTGGCAGGTAAGGGATGATACTAGGACTTATAGTTAATAGGCCCTAGAAGGAGGTAAGCTTCCCCTAGAATGAGGGCGAAGGATCCTACCACGTAACTAGGAGTCGCTCCGGGCCCCGATGTATACAGCATTTGCTTAAGAATCTTGTCAGGAAAGATATTAAGGGATATCAAATTATTATAGATGGATATCAGGCATAAGGATTGTGTTGCAAGGAATATTTTTTTATTCGGATACATTACGGGTACGTTCCGTTGTTATACGTTTATTAGCGCTGTTATGAATGTATTGAATTGTATTATGTGGTTGTGCCAATTAAATAAATAAATACCTACTTAAACTTTTTTTTCCAATGTCATAACAGTATTCGGCAAAATTACGAGTATGTTGCGTCCCTACACTCCCTACCCTACATTATAGTGTCCATAGTCCAGTTCGGGTTACATACGTAATATCGAAAGTTGCCATATCGAATGTCGCTATATCGACAACGGTGCATCGATTGGTCACAATCGATACACCGTTGTCGATATAGCGACATTCGATATAACGTACTTTTCGATGTGGCGTACCGTAGATGCAGCGACCAATCGATGCACCGTTGTCGATATCGCGACATTCGATATGGCAACTTTCGATATTACGTATGTAACCCGTCCAGTTCAGTTAATAATACTCACTACATATCATCAACACTTGATAAAATGTATAATTTTTTTTATACTACGTGGTGATTAACCCAATAGGTAGGTACATCAATTGTAGTGTACTGTCAAGTGCAAACGTAAACGGAACCAACCAAAGTTCTATTTCGTCCATTCTAAAAAGAGCTACGTTCCCTAACGTGCCTTATATTGACGGTAGAACAGGCAGTATTTGTTAAAAACAAAGTTTAAAGTGGTCCCTGGTTTCCTAAATAGTTGGTATTTGAATTATAAATTTAGCAAAAGGCCAACTTAGTAAGGTACAAAACTTTTTATTTTACTATTTAGGAATGAGGTTGGTACGTAAGCAACTTTCTATCAACAGTGTAGGGTTTGTGGAGAGAAAATGGAGTCAATAGAGCACTTTATGTGCGATTGTCACTGGTTTGGAAAATAATGGGACTATTGAGATCGGTCTATCCGAAACCAGAAGACTTAGGCTCTTAGTTCCTTACAAATAAACGAAAAATAAGGTCCGAATAGTTATTCCTTGTTTTGTTCCTGTCATGTAAACGTCGTTTTAAATTAGAGTAAAAACAAAATACGAAATAACTATTCGAGGCTTATTCTTTGTTTTTTGTAAGACCCTTAGCCTTTAAAGACATTGCCCAACTTATAGCAGGAAGATATTAACTATACTAATATAAACAACTTATAAGATAAGACCTCATTCAAAAAGTTTCCGAGAACTCATGAAGTTGTTCGCCGCCATTAAGAATTTAAATTAAACGAGACTTCCTTTATATTGAGCTATTAAATAGAGGATACTACTTAATAAATTTGAATTACATTCCCAAAACTACGTGACTGGACTTCATAGTACATATTTCAAATAGAGAAAGCTGGATCACAAATGACAGTAAAACTGTAGTAAACTGGGTAGGTAGGTATACATAGAAAAGCTACAAGCAAATGTTAAGGAATTGAGGTTAACAGACAAGTTTTTTTCATGATGACGATGAGAGGTGAATTTTATTTCTCAACAAGGAAGTGCTGTCTTCATCTCACTTGACGGTAGTGACGATAAGACAGACCACAACAATGCTAGTAGGTAACACTGCTGTTATGGCGACAGACAGTCGTATAAGATTGTGGTAACTAGCCAGGCGATAAAGATAGGTATATTATTAAATATTTATAAAATACAGTGAAAAAATTAAATGCCTACTTGACCCAGCAATCGAATCGAATCGAATCTGGGATTTCCGCAATCCGGGCGGTTGCACTGACTATTACGCTACCGGGAAGGCTGACGTGAGCACTGAATTTTTCCACTGCTTTTTGATTTTTGACTATGCTTTTTAGCAGCACCATATTATTATTATTAAAAATTTACTTAGGTAAAATACAGTGCAGACAATGTACACATAATATTGAGGTAATACCGAATCTGTACTAAATGTCATCATCATCATCGGCCTATACTAGTCCACAGCTGGACATCTCTCAAAGTGCACGCCACTGAACACGATCCGCGGCTAATCTCATCCAGCTCTTGCCAGCCACGTTGCGAAGATCGTCGCTCCACCTAGTCTGAGGACATCCTACACTACGTTTGCTGATACGCGATATACTAAATATACCGCCATGTTAACAACCAATGTTCTGCGTACGTGATCAATAAACAAGTCAATAATGTACTCTAATGTTATTTAAAAAAGTTAAAACTGTGGTTAAATATGTTAAGATAAAAATGTTAAGATATTAAAATACAAAATATTAAAACTAAAACTGGATCGTTCTCGCAACTCACCTATTATATCCATAGCTTCCATTCATGAACGACCACAGAGAAGCGCACAATACCGAATACCAACATCACACGACCTCACTGTCCAACCGACGACGACGTCTTAGACCATCGATAGTGATGCGCTTGCATCTTGCGAAATATCGATAAAGTTAATGACATCTTGACGATTCAGCAAAATCGTAATACAACCCAAACGCGCAAGCCTCTGTGCCATCGATCTCTTCGTAATAGTAGGAGCAGCGACGCTTATAGAACGATGATAGACGATGTTGATTTGAATTATATTATTACAAGAACCAAAAAGTTACAAAAAGATTACTCGAACAACGTCAACTATCGATAACGACATCACAATCGTCAAATAACGCAAGCAAATTCAAGTATCGATACCGAAGCGCGGCCAACTCAGTAGCAGGATAAATGTACTTAGTTATTTCAGTTCCTCCATGAACATAATTACAATGTTTATTGGAACACTCCTTTTGAGTATAAAGACTTGTTTCAAGAGTGTCCGCTCTGCCTAAGACTTCATACAAGCAAACGATTCTTTAATCAACGTCAACTATCGATAACGCCATCGACATCACAATTGCCCAAATTACGCGAGCGTGTTCAACTATCGAGTATCGATATCACGGCGCGGCCAACCCAACCACAGTAGCGGCGTGTAGGGCCATTCCGACCACAATTGTTCTCTCTTGTAATGCAACAAATATGCTAATGGTGTAATTATGACGACTTTTGTCGACGTACGTATGCAAAGTGTTTTCGGTAACCATTTAGGAGTTCGATGGAGGCAGGCTTGGAGGCTAGTAAAGAAGCGACTTCTATTTATTGTGATATAAATAAATTTTCAATATTTTGATTAATACTAGCATGTAGCAACAACTTGGGTTTTGTTAAACTCTTGAAATCTTGAGACAGAGTTTAGAGTTTGAAGTTTTTGAATGGTGGGCTGCGCGACGTTCTGGATTGGTTCTATCAAGAAACTTAAGGTCACTCGCGCAGTCATAGCGACCGGAGAATCTCCAGTTTTTCTTACACGGGAAACAAGAGGGTGCATAAGGTTAGGACCAGGGGTCGGGTCGACAATGTCGCGGGGGAGGGGCCGCCCCACATAGACCTCTGTCATAGCTTGTTTGAACAACTGCAATCTCTCTGGTACCACTTAGCAACATAACGTGTCTGACTAAGCAACAAGGGAAATCAAAAATAAATTTTTGGTCATATATCCGGGTTTTGCAAAATTGGTATTGTATTCTGAGCAAACGTAGTGTGGTCAGCAGTGCAGCTGGCAGAAATTGGATGCGAAAGTCGAAGATCGGGTTCAACGGCATGCCTTGGGATAGGCTTATGATGAGTCATTATCAAAATTAATGTACCGTGACTCTTATGCTGAAAATTGTGACTGAAAACTGTTTCGTGACAAAAAAAGACAGACAAGAAAGAAAAGTAAGAAAAGTGACTCACATGTATTGTTAGGGAGCACTTACACATGTGTTGACATGACGAACATGATGCACATCTTTTTTATTATGTTTTTATGTTGTACTATGGTTGTATTATATGGGTGTATAATAAAAAATTAAAGATGATTTTTTTTAAAAGAATAATCTGTTTATTAAATAGTTCAGCTCGAACAGAGTATGTTAATAATATAATAACACTACTATAAATACTTATTTAAAACATACACTTTGGCACAATCATTCTTTGAGATCAATAATTATATATAGCTTAAATAATTAAAGAAGATTTTTTTAAAGAATATATTTTTTTATAGAATAATCTGTTTATTAAATAGTTCAGTATGTTTAGTAATGGTCTCAGCTATGCATGGACAGTATGGACTGCGTCTAAGGTTGCTTAAATTTTACGACCGTTACAAAGAAACGGCGTATTCGCTAAAAGTGTTTACCGGTTTTTTTTATATTAACGGGTAAGCACAGTGCCTTGATCTCACCTGATGTTAAGTGATGGTAAGGCCAAAGGTGAAAGCGCACTTCACCCGGGATCCTCAACTAGTGAGGCACTGGCTATCTTACTAGCTGCCGGAACACAACAATGCTACAAACATTGATGTTATGGCGATATATTTAGATAAGATGATGGTAGCTAGCCAGGCGGGCAAACAAGCCTTACCACCAACCAAACCGAGTACACAAACATGTACCCCCCGCTGGGAATCGAACCCGGGACCTCTGGGTCTAAACCGGTGGCCTTAGCCACTAGACCACAGAGGCGGTTAAAACAACAAATGACAAATAAATCACTAATATTTATCTAACCGCAAAGGATCAAAAAGTAACTATATCGCGTTTATTTACAAGTCTGATACAATCAAACTAGGTAGTACTAGGATAAAAAAGTCTAAATAACCTACAATAAGTTAGTTAAATAAGACGTTACGGCCACTTTTAACTATAACGCCGTATTTAACTAAACCATAACATGTCAGATGTTCATTAGGTAACGTAAAAACGCTAAATTACTTCATTCAAATATAGTTTGTTGAGCATAATTTGATTTTCTATCTTTAATTACTAGATATGTTTTTTTTTTCATTGGCGGCGCTAGTGTGCGACGTAAACGCTCTTAAGAAGAACTATGCAAGAAACAAGATGTCGCCACCAGTACCACAGTAAACTGGTAAACGAGCGGCACATCATCGCCGCTGGACGCAATCAGTTCACAAGTATTATCCAGTTAAATTAAACTGATTGGCGCCCGCAAAAACTAACAAAGCAACCGTGGGAAAGACACGCGCCCTAGGGTTGCCTCATGTCTGTCGAGGCTAAACTAAGTGCCACAGTGGATAGCTAGGTAAAATCCACTTGATTATTTGCGATTCTCCCATAGTAAATAAATAAACTATAAACATTCCTACACTTACACCAATCATCTAGCCCAAGAGAAGCTTAATTACGAAACTCGTTATATGGTTGCTAGACAACGGATAAACATACTTAAAATACTTAAATACTTCTAAATTTTCTAAATTCACCTTAGTTATGTTTATTTCTTTTATGATTTATATTGCATAATCTCTGTTTAATATATTTATTTTTACATGTATATGTATACGTTTATTTGATGTTATTATTATAATTTAGTTTATTTTTACTTGCACCCATTTTTATTTTTTTTTCAATTTTATTATTTTTCGCCCAAGGTTGCCTGGAAGAGATTGCTTGTTAGCAATAAGGCCGCCTATTTTGTACAATTTTTCTTTTTTATTAATTTGTCTGTATTTTTTTTTTTTTGTGTGCAAATAAAGTTTATTATTATTATTATTATTATTATTAAATACATACTTATTATATATAGAAAACACCCAGACCCCAGACAATTTAGAAAAACAATAATTTCTAAATTGACCCGACCGGCGGACCCAGAGATGGCGACTCCATGAAAACCGGTGTACAAACCACTCGACCAAGGAGGTCGTCAGTCATGGTATGCCCTTATTACCCAGCTAGCTTTTTTTAAGGGAACGGGAGAGCCGCCTCTTTGGTGGCTTGGTGTCCCTGGTAAGGATTCCCTGTCTCTCTGGTAAGGATTCCCTATCATCTAACAAAGATATCATAGCAGTAAAAATGTGTACTTGGGTCAGGAGATAAGGATAGATGTTTTTATATAAAAGCAGTGAAAAAGTATGTGTATTTGAGCCAAGAGATAAAGATGGGCAAATACAACCAAGTCTAAAGACGAATCCGTTATACCTGGGCTCCATATTCTAAAATAGAATTTACATTCAGGATGGAACATCTCCACCGACTAAATTGCACGCATTTTTGACCAGTGCTTATTGCATGTACTTATTTAACCTTTTTACCGCCAACAACTTCTATAGAAGTTCGAGATTTTCGTGCCGTCCACGCCAACACTTCTATAGAAGTTCTTCTTTGTACCTACTTTATTAAAATACATTTATACGTTGGCATACAGCGGGACATCGCGTGCAGGATAGTTGGGCGGTGAAAAGGTTAAGAAGCTAATGGCGGCAGTACACTCTCGTCCGAGAGCTCTCGCCCAGCCTCGCCCGAATGTCTCGCGCGACAGCCCCATGCACGAGAGCGACCCTGTACATTCTCGCGTCTTCAGTCGCAGTTGTGGACGCCGAGAGGATGGACGTAGACATTGCGTCGCACGTCGCCGTCTTTACGTGTAGCATAGTTTTTAATTTATACAAGTATATTATTTTTTTGTATGTTAGTCTGTAAGGTATCTATTCTATGGGCCTCTTTGTATTTTACCATCATGTACACTGTTTTGTTGCCTGAAATAAATAAATCTATTCTATTCTATTCTATTGAGATTGCTGCTGCCGTTGCCTTGTGTGCCATCACTTTTTACAAATAGCTATTGATTGCACACACAAAAAAAATTAATAAGATATGGCGTAAGCGGCGATGGTGGATTGTCTAAAGGACTATAGACGCGAGAGTGTACTTGGGTGCGCTCGTCTGGTCTCGCGAGGGAGAGCGAGGCCCTTTGACTCGTGCGCAAAAAACCGACATGGGACCGAGAGCAGGCGAGCGACAGCGAGACAGCCCGAGAGGTAGCGAGAGCTCCCTGTACACTCTCGCACTCGGCCTGTCTCGTGGTGTCTCGGCGAGAGTGTACTGCCGCCATAAAACACGAAAAGGGTTTTCACCATAACTATCCTAAACAAGTTACGCGTAGCTGAAAGAGCAACAGACAAATAAAACATTACTAAGAGATCGCAAAATCAACACCTCACTTTGACATTATTCGTCATGATTGCCCAGCTCATGAAGGCATTTATTTAATACTAGCTGTCCCGGCAGACCTTGTTCTGCCTTATTTCTCTAAAACAAAGTTACATTGTTTTTTTTTTATGTTAATAGCTGCCCCGACAGATTTCGTTCTGTCAAAAGTTATTGGCCTGTCGCAGTCTAATAGAAATAAAATAACATTGAAAGACTTTAGTACTATCTAATGTGATGATATTTTTATTGTAATGCCATTATGGTACACGATATTTTTTGTTTGATTACTTGGCGCGTAAATAAATAAATCTGACCTCTAATCAACTTGAAGGCATACCAAAGATAATCCTAACGCGCCTTTGTTTTGTTTTGATTAACGTCAAATGTTTGACAGCTGGGGACAGAGTGGTTTTTATGGGAAAAGAATATTATTGTTTTACTATTTTCCTCGTATTTTTTACGTTTTTTCTCTTCATAAGAACCTTCCTCAGACTTCATCAAACACAACAAAAAAGAAATCAGCCAAATCGGTTCAGCCGTTATCGAGTTTTGCGATTAGCAACACATTTAGCGATTCATTTTTATTTATATAGATAGATAAACAGTAAATTTTGAAATTTCAAGAAGTTTTGTAATTATGACAACATCGTACACTAAAGTTGCTTTACTTACTGCTAGAACTAACTAACTACGTACCGTAATGCAGTTTTGTTTCCATCTTTTGCTATCTTAACATTTAAGACTGAAGTTACAGTAGCTATCTACCTATCAGTGTCAATAACTGAGCTAATAAACTTAATTGAAAATGTGCACAGCCCTAGCGCACCGTCTCTCTAAATATAGAATCATTAATTTCAGCTTTCCGAGTAATTATGTTCGGTTTCGACGCGCAAGACAAATGTGTCAGCGTTGAATTAGCTGATGGATATTTCAATAAGCTACCTGCAGGCAGAGGCGTGCCTAGGGGTTTAAGATAGGATAGTATAGCAAGCAAGCCTGACTTTTCTTTGTAGCCGTCATTTTTAACAGCCAACTATTTTTCGATCTATCTTATTGCCTCTTTACCATTCTATTTCTGATGTTTTTCTAATTCCTTTATGACAGCCCTTTTTCTTATTCATCTTGGTAAAATGCCGTCTTGCATACACCGGAGCATGAGGCAATTCCAAATTGCGTGGGATCCCTCTTTCCTCTGCCAAGTAACGAAAAGCTCGACGGGGAACGAGAGGATACCGAATAAAAAACCTTGTAACGACCCTTTCTCCCATCGGAGATAGCTCGGGGCTACGAACGGCATGTACCGAGAAGCTCATGCAGCCTTGTTAAGTTAATTGTTAGTAGGACTCGAGTTCTTGTGTAAATATTATTTTACACCGAGCAATTTAGTATGGGAAGCCGGGCTTTTGGCCTTATACGAAGGTACGGCCACTGCCTGCAGGTACTGCGTAGCTTGTGGGCACTCCACTGATTAAGTAGCGACCCTATATTGTGACTATTATTATAAACCAGCCTCCCCGCGGTCTCGTCCGCATATAAACCTGTACCCTTTGACCGCAAGGAGGTTTTTAAATTTTTGTAAGCTGATGTTTTCCCTTTTGTGTGTAAATTTTTTTATAAATTACTGAGCCGGTAAATGAGCATACAGCCCGCCTGGCGGAAAGCGGCTCCAAGAGAAGAGAGTATTCGAAGACGCGTTTTGCCTATCCTGATATACACTTAAAGGTATCATAGTCGGCGGGAATACATCGGCCGTGGTCACGGGCTGAGTCAGTTCGGTGCAACTTGGTCGAAACGTCGGGAATAAGGTATGTCTATAATATCTAGGTATACTAAGTAAGTAGTTCACTAGACCTTTTGATCTTTAAGCCAAAACACAGCAGAAATTGGCGACAGAATTGGATATATAAATCTGTTATTATAAAATAAGGGTTGTAATTTTTCTAAGCCTATTTATTACCTATAAAAACAAAACACAGAAACAGAGTTAGGTATTAAGTAGTCGCTATCCAGCTGGTTTTAAACAGAATCCTAACATTAAGCAAACTTGAAATTTTTCAGATAATTTTCTTATTTATCTGCTAAATGTCAAGTTTGTAGACTTTATAGTTCCTGACATTCCGTGATTAGTAAGTCGTTCAGCACGCGAGTGGTGTATCTCTGAGCTAGTTTCTTCCGGAATTCACACAATTCACACGACAAACAGGCTATACTTAAGCGCGTATCACCAAAATCATTCCGAAAGTTAGAGATAAGATAACCAGCTCCTCAGTACAGTAGTTGAGGATTCCGGGTGAAGTGTGCTTCCACCTTCGGCCTTATATCTTATGTTCAAGTGCCGGTACACAGTACTACAGTTATTTTTATTACTTTGATGACGTAAGCAATGCAGAACATTAAATATTTCTCCTGAAATAGGTGTTAATTAGAGAACCACGAGCAAGGCCAAATAAGAACTAGGGTTTCTCATATTAATACTGACTGTAACAATTATTCGACATTCTGTGAGTTATTACGAGTGACTTGGTAGCGGCGTGGCCAAGCTCTTTTTGGAGAGTTGTTTTTGCCTTAGGTGGCCTTTACAGCATCGCCGGACTGTTTAGGGCGGCAAGAAGCTCAAGCCGTGTGCTAGAAACCTCTGGCGGCGGAAGGTTTCTAGAGGGAATGGCTACTAGATTCATCATCATCATCATCTCAGCCAAAAGACGCCCACTGATGGAAATAGGCCTCCCCCAAGGATATGAGGGGTATTTGCCGTAATCGCCACGCTTGGCAGGCGGGTTGGCGATCGCAGTAGGTTGAGGGTAACCTCAGAGATGCTGCTGCCCATCCTCTGGAATGCTCCCTTAGTCGGCTTTTACGACACCCACGGGAAGAGATGGGGTGGTACAATTCTTTAACCCCGGCACTACACAGGGTTACTAGATTACTACACCTGATTCTCTGAGGAGTTCGAATCGGGTAGAGAGCGGAACATCCCGAGGGCACCTCTAAAGGCTCGGCTCGGGTTGACTGGTTCGTGGAGGTGGGACTAGGATCTCGACACGGTTGACTGGGATGTGTTTTGTTGTGGATTTTTCGATACAAAACCCGGGTTTGTGATCTCCAACCCAAATTCGGCAAGCGTGGTAAGCGAAGACAGTAGTAAAGATTTGATTTCAGTGATGAAAGCTTTTCCCAACAGTGTTTTTTATTAGTAAAGCACTACAATTACTGGGCTATAACCGACCATGCTGACCCCATGCGGGTTGGTGAGTTTAAAAAAGAGGAGAACAATAATCTCGAGACTCTTTTTGGTTAAAACTCAGCATTGGGAAAGTTGTTTGTTTTGAATGATCGTCACCGAGTCGAGCTCATCAAAACGGAAGCATTAGGTCTCACAACAACAATAGAAAAAAAAACTGTAACAGACAGACACTTTCACCGGTCCGAATTTTGACATGCCACCATTAAGGATGTGTAATTTTTGCATTTACAAAAAATAAATAAAAAATAAAATAAAATAAAAATCATTTATTTCAGACCTGGGTCCATAGTGTTAGTAACAATTATTTAACTTAAAAACCTACGTTAGTGCATATTATTTATTGTATAAAGTTATTATAATTAATTTTGGTGTCTTTGACGAGGCAGGTCCAGTGCCGCTTAATGGTGCTACCTACGTCCAGTCTCGTCGCGACTGTCCTCAATAATAGATAACAGTACTAGGTATACATATGTCAATAAGTAATACTAGGTAGATATATGTAGTTACAAGATAAAATTTTATAAGAAAAAATGCGAATTTGATTCTCACTTAATTTTCCTGGTACTGGTTGTTTTTTTTTTGTATTTTATCTTGTAAAGATGTGTTAGTTACTGCGAGATGATAATATTGACATTAGGTGTGTAAGGAAGCAACTTGCGGGTCGACGAGAGGGCTACAGCTAGTGCGGCTACAGTTGCCAGGTGTCCGGCTAATTATTTACGTGTTCGGTCTGTACGGCTTTTGTTAGGCTTTTCGTCTTTGTAAGCGTACAAGCGATCGGGCGAACCACTATACTAAGTAAATGCTAGATGGTTAGTCTTTCTTTTAATACTAAAGTCAATTTTAGCTTTAAGAAAAAAGGTCCGGCTTTTAGTGCCAAACGTCCGGCTTAATTTTGAAAAGACCGGCTTTTGAATTTCACGTATTGATAACCTTAAGTGCAGCGGCCCAATCCTACTCCATTAGCTGTCTGGTCTGCATCTGGTCTCCGCTTCTGCTTTATATAAAGCGAAGCGGACACATTTTGCCTACTAATTTTTATTTAACCTTTTCACCGCCCAACTATCCTGCACGCGATGTCCCGCTGTACGCCAACGTATAAATGTATTTTAATAAAGTAGGTACAAAGAAGAACTTCTATAGAAGTGCTGGCGTGGATGGCACGAAAATCTCGAACTTCTATAGAAGTTGTTGGCGGTAAAAAGGTTAAAAAACTAGCGGCCGCTCGCGGTTTCACCCGCGTGGCTCCCGTTTCCGTGGGAATATCTGGATTAAAAGTATCCTATGTGTTATTCCAGGCTATAAACTATCTATATGCCGAATTTCATTCAAATCCATCCATCCGTTGCAGCGTGAAGAAGCAACAAATATACGAACATACACACAAACTTTCGCATTTATAATATTAGTAGGATACACTAGCGAATAAAGTGATGCGTTACTGCTTGCGTGAGTTTAGTTAGTTAATAAAAAAAACTAAAAAATCCACAACAAATAAGCGAAGGCCTTCATCTCATCTCATGTAAGGGTTCTGCTGCCCCTGTAACCCTCAAGAAACCAGCTATCTTATATCTAACACCCGAACAGTCTAAAATTTTGCAATTGATAATCGATCTTTATAAAACTGAAACGAGTAAACGATACTTTACCTACCTTTGCACGGTTCTGGTTCCGGGTTCAGGCTGTGGGCCGCACGCGTAACCGGGGCTTGCTCCCCGTTGCGACCAGGAGTACATACCCAGAATTTTTATTGGGTTGAAAAGATGGTCAGACGATACTGTAAGGGTGGCCGGAAGCAGTGGATGAGGCTCGCGCGGACCGTCTAAGTTAGCGTGTTAGAGGAGAGGCTTATACCACCCAGCAGTGGGTGCTCACGGGCTGAAATGACGATGATGAACGCTCACTCGTCATCTCACATCGTCTCACATATCCGCCGGGTTTCTTTGATCGCGGCGGTATGCGTAACGCATTTCTTTAGGGGATAGAATTACACAAAAGATCCCGATGGGTCGAAGTACTGCGAGAGAGAAACCTCAACAGGCCCCATTAAGATAAGATAGGGGATAGAAACCTCCTTGCGAGATGTTTCTTATAGTCACAACCTTCAAAAAATACTTACTAATTTATCAGCATTTTAACCGAATGTAAAGCATGCTTCGTCTTTAGGTCTTATGAAACCCGTCTTTGGAAAAAAATTTGAAAAAACCTGAAATCGGTTTCTGACACCACTTTTGCGACATTAATTTTCTGCTAACATCTGGATCGCATAAAGCAGTTCTGAAGAATGGAAATAGACGAGAAAATATTCGGCCACCCATCCGGGAATCGTCCGCTCTTTATGTAGCTTAACTTCCGCGGTTATAGCAAAAACCGCGTGACCTACAACCGTCTACAAAGAGGTTCACAAATATTTATTTTACAAATGGCATAATAAAAGCTTTTAATAATAAATGAAATGAAGACTCATGTGAAATGTCCATGTGTACAGGCAAACAACAGCTGTATGATTACAGTGCCTATTCGGAGAAACGAAGATGACGAGTTGCTTTCATTAAAACCTGAAAGTCAACTGGAACAGGACAGATAGCTCATTCATAATATCATTATTCATCATCAATCATCATTATCATCACCAACTCATTTTTGTCCCCCCTGTTGGAGGACGGGCCTTCCTTATAGAGGAAAACACCACAGGTCATAAACCACTACGCAGGCCCAGTGCGGATTTCCGGGACTTTAATCGTAGTTGGTCTCGTGTCCCGGGACTTTGAAAATGTTGAGAGTTCCCAACATTTTAATGAGATACCTAGTTTTGAATACCTGCTATTGTCAATGTACTGAATTGTATTCTGTAGTCGTGCCATTTAAATAATTAATTAAATAAATACCTAAATAACATTTGAAACATAGAAAAATATAATACAGAGGTATTTTTTCATTTCTGATTGCACAATATTAGGTACTAACTTAAGGCCATGTGTTTTATGTAGTATAGAGGCAAAAACGTATTATTGTTGCATGTTAGTTAGTACTAACATTTATAGATAGATTGCAATAAACAATATAAGTATTAATATTGACAGGTTGACCGTCGTCGGACCCAGACACAATAGAGATTCTATTGTTTGTCGGTCAAATGGCGTTTAAGGTGTTAATAATTATTTTTGTAATTTGTGGACACATTTTAATTCACCTCTATGAATCTGTACATTTTTCTTTTTTTTAAGGAACTTTAGATGATGAAACCCTGTGATCCTTCATCAGGGACATAGGGCTCGCAGTAGGGACTTCCACCATGCTATGCTTAGGAGCTATTATTTGGTTAAAATATTATTTGTATAATAAATATCTTGTGGTTAAACACTTTGCCGTCGTCACACCTGATGTTAAGTCATGATAAGGCCCATGCCAACCATACCAACAGCGCCTTGAAAAGTTTGACCTAATTGCGCTTCGCGATCGCCGTACACTAGCAGATAGGAGTTTCCTACACAAAATAATTAATGGTAAGAATCAATGCAGTCATCTTTTGAACTGTTACCCCTTGCAGTTCCGCGAAGTTCCGCAGTTTACCCTTCCTCAAGGATCTGTAACGAATATAATGAGTATGCCACCTCATTCACTGATCTCGATGTATTTAGCAACTCACTAGCCGCATTTAAGTGCAAATTACTTTTTTATTTTAAAACGCCAAGTGCCAATATATTAAGCCTATTATTTTCTAGTTGTAATGTAGGTATTTTACATCTTATTATTTTATAAACAGTTACACCCCATTTTGTAGTAGCTTCTTTTTCTTTTTTTTTAAATTTAATTTTTTTACTATTTTATTAAGAATATTTTAAGAACAGTAGCTTTGTTTAGTTTTAAATTACTATTATTTTATATATTTCTGGAGTGCATTTTATGTGGTAAATGTTATGTACGCCGAAATTGTCGCACATATCAGAATAATGTAAAATGTGTAATAGGTACTTACTTAAGTTTTTTGTAATATGTGTGATGTGGCAGTGCTTTTTTTAAATAAATAAATAAATAAATGACATATGATAAGATAGAAGTGCTCTTCAGCCGGAATCCTCAACTACTGAAGCACAGGCTATATTTTTTTTTTTTGAGAGAGATTGCTTATAGCCTCAAACGGCATTTTCAGCGTTACCGAGATTTTTTGGGGGCGGCGTAAAGGGTACCTCAAGCCGTGTGAAACGAATCACCTTCGGAGGTTTTCTAGAGGGGACGGCATCGCACACTTAAAAGTGCGCGTCCCCGTGCCCTACTACATTCTCCGAAGGGTTCGGATCGGATCCTACAGGCTATCTTATCTCTAGCTGCAGCACAACCATTGATGCTACAAACATTGAGTTATGGCGACAATTTTAGATAAGATGTTGGTAGCTAACTAGGTGGACAAATAAACAAGCATGGGGACATGCATGTGCACTCTGTCTGGGAATCGAACCCAGGACCTCTGGGTCTTAACCACTAGACCACAGAAGCAGTGGTATGGACAAAAAGAGCACTCAGCTGACTGGAACGGGACATCTTAGTCATTGAACAGATAAAGTAGCTCTAATAAAAAGAAAAAGAGAAGCTATAAGTTGGAAATATTATGTGATATTATAAGCGAGAGATTATCTTTTATGAGTATCATTACAAAAACCTTCATACATACCAGTTGAGCAACTTAAAAAACTTTCGGCCAAACTGGCATTGCTACCCCTTCAATCAATAAAGTACTCAAAGGTTGAATATTAGTAGGAGGCAAACGAGCAGGCAGGTCACTTGATGGGTAGCAATCACCGCCGCCCATGGACACCCGCAAAATCAGAGGAATCGCAGATGTGTTGCCGGCCTTTAATTCCACCAAAGTATACAAAAATTACATGGAACTACTTTACTTATATCTAGGATACAATATTTGGATGGACTTGAGCCTAAGCTAGGACATTCCTGTATTTCAGGACTCCAGGTCGCCCACCCGTGGTGAGAGAAGGTTCTAAGGTAGAATGTGTTACTTACTTAAAACATACTAGTGGTTGCCCAGTGATCGAAATTCGACCGTAATTTTATTAAGACTGCACGGATTGTATCCTAAGCAATGAAAAATTAAAAAAGATAGAATGTTAGTTTGGATTAGCATTGACAGATTTCGGGCGCACCTCTTCCATTTTTGAAATGAGTATATATGCGTGTGTGTCAAATACATACGCGTGTGTGTCAAATGCATGGTAGTGTGTGTAATGTTTGTTTTATTGATTTAATGTATTTTTAAACATAATTTAAAAAAATAATTACATTCTGTACTCCTTCTCTATATAAACTACAAGTTTGCGAAATTTCATACTCCTCCGTCCATGCAATTTTCGTAAAAAGGGGTACAAAGTTTTTGTATCACGTATTAATATATAGATACTTTGACTTTGACTGAATATAGATTAAATAAGAGTTTCCTACAAGACACAAAGAAAGATTACAAAAACAAACAAGCAGTACCTATATTAAACTGAATACAAGTAAGATCTTAAAAATATAATCTATTATACGCGTGTGTCAAATACATGGTAGGCCATGTATTTGACACACGCATAATACTCTTTTTAAAAGTTTCAAAAATGGAAGAGGAGTGGCTGAAATCTGTCAATGCCAAGCCAAACTCACATTCTATCTTTTTTAATTTTTCATTGCTTAGGATACAATCTGTGCAGCCATAATATAGTATAATTTCGACCACTGGGTGACCACTAGTTAAATTAATTTGGCAAGTCATTAGCTAGTTGATATGATAATATAATTCAATTTGATTAATTCAATATTAATCAAACAATTTCTATTAATTAAATACTTATTAAATAGTGGACTTTATTTTGATGCAATACTGCTATTTTGGTAAAGTAAACAATCTGATAATAGTGCAAGGTCAAATTGATTTCGGGATTTACCAACCAGTTTTATGATGAGTTCATGCTAAAACTTTAAGGGTCTTTCTTACAAATAATTAATATTGAAATGAAACAACTTTTACAGATCTACCCGTTTCAATGTGTAGTGTTCGCGTAAACTTTAGGAAACAATAAATAATTAATAGTTTTAAGATTTAATATTACAACATTATATTCAAGTGCACAGTTTATCAATGTTAATTATCAGGCATTCTATATATAATATACATTGTACATATTCTATGGTAGAGTGCACGAATAACTAAAGCAAACTATAATCCGGATGCGGTTCCCAGCAGGGGATAAATTGTCATACTTTATTATCGCTGTGGTTAGTGGAAGGGATTTTCGAAGTTCGTCTGGTACTGTAATGCACTATCCAGTGTGTTCTTGATCCGTTGCAGCCCCTGCATTACTGTCTAATTTTATAGGATGTCTTGCTATCAAGGGAGCTGTTATACTCTGTCCGACAGTTTTCCAAAGAGTATGTTCATTTTTTTTTTAATTCAACATTATAAACAATATTGATCTATAATTTATTTATTCTTCTAATTAAGAATATATATATACCTACCTATATATATAGTTTTTATTACACTTCTTCTTTTTCAATTTATGGCATGTACTCATTGCTTTTATTTGTTGTCATTTTTGATTTTCCATGCATATATAATACATTTCAACAACAAGAGAGGTAAAAGCCACAATTAAATTTTTTCTCTTTACCTTTTATCTTTATTAAATATATAAATTTTATATATATTTTAACTAGTTGTCGCCCGCGACTTAATTCGCCAAGACTACACTATCCCACAGGAACCTGTTACCGGGATAAAAAGTATTCTATATCCTAGTCCGGTTCATAGTCTATCTATTCTATGTGCAAAGTTTCATCAAAATCCGTTCAGCCATTTTCACGTTATGCGCGGTCAAATGAACAGACAGACAGACAAACAGATAAACAGACAAAAATACTAAAAACTGTTAGAATGTGTTCTGTTATTGATTCTATCTAAGTACCTCCAGCTAACATTTTTCGAATATCTTCCATGTTCAGACTTTGGACCCTCTATAGCTTTATTATATGTACTCATTTTATAAACGTTATTTGAGTTATGATCTTTATCTTTATTTAAAAAAATACTTACTAAGTCAGCACAGCGACCCAATGTGAGTCTTGGTTTATAATAACCCAAGGAGACGGAGGCTTATCTATTAAGTACAATAGTTGACACATTTTAAGAAAGAGAGAGAGAAGCTTAAAAGCGCTATGGCTTGCATAACCAGGTTGCCATTTTGAAAGTAAATCAATTTACACAATACTGAAATGCAGGTCTGCTGTTTCTTTTAAGATAGTTAACAAATTAATAACTGAACATTGCTAATCATTGGTTACTGTAGCTACCAATTACAAACAGAGTTTGCAAATTATAAGCTGGTAGAACATCTATTTATCATCATCTAGTTCCATCTTCATACTGATGTTTGGAGATCAGTACACCAAACTTTCTGCTGTTCCATGTAGCGTATTTTAACTGACAATAGCTAAGTCCAGTTCACTGTTTGACAGACGTCTTTAGTCTATCTCTAGCCTCAAGACAGTCTGAAAATTTTTAGATAGTTAAAACTGCTAGATGATTTTGAGTTCTTAGTTAATATATTGGTAGTGGTTAAATTCACATTTAGAGTAGCATACTTCTATCAGTACATTAATAACAAGATAAAATGCAACTATCACACTGTATATGACAGCAGCTGTTGTTAAGTGTAATAATCTTAGAAGATTGTGTTAGATCCAATTGGAAATAAAATTAGAATCACATAATCTAGACAAGGTTACAAGTAGACTGACATAACACTTGAGTGTTTTGGAGTTTTTGTTATAAAATGTGACTGTTGAGGGAGGTGATAAATAAACAAATGAGTGTGCAGACTCACCAGCAGGTGGGAGTTGCGTTATCCACGGTGTCCTGGTTGGCCTGCGAAGGAGACTCTGCTCCCCGCGTGCCGCCCGCCACTGACGAAGCCGTGGTGACGCCCTGCCCGCTCACAGCGCCCGCATCATCACAACCCCACACTTCTCACGCCACACGCACTTTTTATTATCTCGACAACACTACCACTAGTTGCATCTCTTACCTGAAAACATTAGCACCACACAACTTTACACAATTTCTACAACACTCGCGACACTTAAAATAAAGGCGGCTCCACTATACACTGCTGCTCCCAGCAGTCAATTCACGAGCCAGCAGCACCACTCACGAATTATTCCCAGTGAAAAATGGCAACCTCAGTCTACGATGACCCGACTCAACACACACATTCGTTCACCATAGAATACTGTAATATTTATAAACTTTCACGAGTTAATTATAGACCAGACGTTACTATTAACGCTTGAACATAAGTAAAAGCTGAGAAAATAATATTTATAAATAGCTTTGGATTATTTTGATACAAATCTATATCGGTGTACGAAGATACACACCCCTATTTCGGGTGGAGCGGATCCTCTTCTTCGTGTTTTTAATACGTTTAACATACGGAAATTAGCACAGTTTAGTATAAATTACTACAATTAAATGACCTACACCCTGATAACTACAAAGACATTTTGTAGAAATGACAGCAATCTCGTATCGGCTTCACAGAACCTAGAAAAAAATCAACATGTCGCCTTCTGTAAAAGGAAGGGTGTTTTATCATTGGAAGTTTGGCTAAATCGAGATAAAGGGGCGTGGTCAAGTACAAATCGAGATAATTTTTTCGCATAGCATCTCAGGGTTAAGAAAGTTAGTTTTCTACGCCCTTTTAATAATCTCGCAAACACAGATTTATAATTTCATATCTAGCTAAGACTTTGAATTTCATAAAGAATTAAAGATAAGCATTTGAATAAAAATTACTGCTTACACTGAAGGTACTATTGGAATTTTATTTTATTTTTTTATCATTCATAAGTATGCCTGTGCAGCTGTGTTTTTAAAATCTCTCTTCCCTCTTTATTCCTTTAAGACTCAAATAAACAGGGCACTGGCGATGGCAATAATGTAAAATTCAAAGTTTTAATCCTTTCAAACCGATACGCCAGTTTTCATGAAACTTTCTTTCTAAGTTTAGAAAAATCATTTAAAAGGAAACGTTTGTTCAATGGAGTTCACAGTTTATTTTGTTATGTATTTAATTAAAAATACACTTATTTATTGGTTCAAAATAATTAGAACTTTGAAGTAAAAAGATATCAAAATGTAAATGGCTCATAAAAATGAATGTTGCTAAGCGCAAGCAAAACTCAACGGATTTGGATAAAATTTTGCACATTATGACCCGGACTAGGACATAGGATATTATTCGTTACGATATTATGTTCCTGCGAGATACATAGTCCTTGCGAATGAAGTTGCGGGCGACAGCTAGTTATCTATAAAAATAAAAATAAACTAACCGACAACATAGTCGTACAAGCTAGATCTCTTTGCTTTTATTAAATGTCAATGTCAAATTGTCAAATAAAGTTTGGCGGTTTATTTTAATTGTAATCATCACACACCAGCTGTTTATTTTGTATTTCCTGTTTTATTCAGTAGCCGGCCACCTGTATCCTCAAAATTGGGTCTCAAGTATTAGACATTTTATTTCTTGTACAAGCACAACGCTAAAACACTACTAAGTCACTGGACTAAATCGTAGCGAGAGCCATCTTTCAAGAAACAAGAAATCGAATTGAGTTTTCTTTTGTAGAAAACAGAACTTGTGTTAATCATGACTGCACTTAATAGGACTCTCTCCATAATTGCTTTTAAACTTGGTTTAGGTGATGAAGAAAAAGTGATAAAGTATGTATTAATTGAATAAGCATTAAAAGCAAAGCAATAAGCAATAGCCTTGTTTACTTTTTTTATTTAAGTTAGTTTATAGATTACAATAAAATGTCATTAATTTATGTAGTTTATTTATTTATTATTAGATTCCTGTTGAACAAATACATACATTATCAGTGATCAGATAATGTGCAAGTTCCTCAAATATGTTCATAACCTTATCAAGACTTGCTTAAATCTTAACTTTCTTTAGATCAAATAGTTAAATCTGATTAGTGTGGTATTAAGAAAACCTTAATAGTTATTCTAGAATCTTGTCTTTAGTTTAGATTTTTACTAAATACTTGGATGCCCAATGTAACCACAGTGCCATCAGAACAATTGAATTTCTATTGTGTCTGGTTTAAAATCAACTAAGTCGCTAAGATAGTGCAGAAGACCTGTAGGTATTCTTGTTTTTAACAAGTTTTTAACTTCCAATAATTTCAATTACAGTAAAGCTGCAGAAATTGAAAGACTTTTACTTACAAAGAGCATAGCTGGCAGCAACATGAGCGACACTAGCAAGATAGTTATATGTCTAGACTTGGCAGCTGGCATTTTTGGGGCAGACTTGGACATGGTAAATCTTAACTATTGGTGTTTTGATAAAAAAATACAACATTTTTCTTAACTTGCAATCATTATGTTTATATGTTGTATTGAGCCTTGCTTATTAAGCTAAGCTCAAGCTTTAACTTTTTAAATTACCGTCACAATAACAAAAATGCTACTAGGCATATTAGGCAGTATACTAGAGGCTAATGAAGTAATGACGATGATTGATGATGAGTAAGGTTAAAGATGTATGGATGATTCAAAAGCACTTTTCGTAAGTTTATTTGAATAAAAAAAAATTTACTTTGACTCTGACTAGGTATATACTTTCTACTGACCTGTGAATAAACAGAATTTAATAAATTGTTTTTATGTATTGTTACAACTTGAAATGCAAGCAATGCAAACTTGACAGCCAAGGAGTTAATAAACATGTTACATTACAAAAAAAAATGCCCTTACTACCTTATGATAATTATCACAATATTTATCATGACAATAACAGTTAGATATTTATCAATTGATTATAACAAAAAATTGCTCTAACTAATGTAAACTGCATTCAAACAATAATATCTTATTAATTAATTTGATTGTCTTGATAATTTCGGACCCTGCTTCTACAGAAAACAGCTATCAAATACTCAGGACTGAAGCCAGCAATGTATACCAATAGCCGAAAGATGATTCAGAATCTCCTGGAACTAAATGAAGACAAGCTTACTACCCTCATACTCTGCAACACTATGCAGTGCAGCTCTGTGCAAACACTAGCTGATAAGGTGCTGGAGGAATATCGGAAGCAGGCTAAGCTGGTAAGTAGTGGAGCTAAATCAACCTATGTTGTGGTCTAGTGGTTCGATTGGCGGTTACAGATCCAGAGGTCTTGGATTTGGTTGGTGTTAATCTTGTTCTGAGTTAGTGTGGCTAGTTACCACTATCTTGCCTAAGTCTGTCACAATAAAAAAAAGTTATTCTGTATATTTATATTTTAAGCATTGATTCCTGATCCATAAATTATTATAGTACATATATTTTAGTATTTATTTTGTTTGACTTCTCAGTGTGCCTTGTGACTCCAGATTCCTACATTTTGTCCTGTCTTTTGCTGTTCTTGTGTAAATAGCACTGCTTTCTTTGTGACATCATATTTATTGATTAAAATAAAAATACAAGTTGAACTTTAGATATATAAAAAAAAGAAGAGTTGAAAAAACTTTTACACTCCGCAACCATGTCCTACCACCCTGGCAAGTCCAAAGGACACTCCAAGTCAACAATTTAGCCAAGAATGGCAACGAGATAAAGTTCCCAAAAATAAACGCTAAAGACAAGATAGTCCTACCGAAATTCGAAACAAGCGGACCACCTGCTACAAGAACTAGCTATACAAACCCAGTACAAAACAAATTCGACGACCTCAATGACGAAACTACAATACATACAATAGATAGAAAGGAATACATCCCTAAAAGCGAAAGACTCTATCGAGTCGTGGTTAGGTGATTACATGCCTCAGAAAATACCTCACTGATCAATGAAGTCTAAACAAATGGACACGAAGTACGACAAGTAGTTAACGCACTACATCAAGCCACGAAAGAAAAACTCCCACTATACTACATTGACTTAGAGCCCCAACCTAATAACAAAGATATTTTTAACACAAAATATATCAACCACGCTAAAGTATCAATAGAAGCATCATACAAGAAAAAAGAAGTACTCCAATGTAAGAGATGCTAAAGATTTGGGCACACCAAAAACCAATGTTTTCGCCCATTCAGATGTGTCAAATGTGGAAACGACCACCCAACAACTTCATGCACCAAAACCCCAAATACCGACGCCACATGCGCAAACTGTCAAGGTAAACCCGGCGAGCTATAAAAGATGTAATAAATATAAAGAATATAAGGAAAGAATACTTAAAATTAAAACAAAACCAGAAGACAACACTGCGAAAACGTCAAACATCAAACCAAATCCTCCACAATGGGTCAGAAATCCCCAGACGCCAACCTAGAAACTACTCAGACGCCCTTAAAAATACAAACAAAGATCAGCTAAACAATGAGTACCAAGAACTCTCACTTAACCAAGGACAAAACCCTCACCAGCCTACTAGACGCCATGTTTACCAGATTTCAAACAATCATGAATACCATGATAGACAGCATGATGGACCGAATAGTCCAGTTAATAACAGGACTAATCCCACGGGCTTAATTACTTACGTGGAACGCCAACGGAATTACTCGGACGGACTATTCATCATAACAGGGAAAATAGACGTGACATTGATCTCCGAAACAAGACTAACCAAACGCTCCCACATCCAATTCCGAACTACACCACCTATCGCACGGACCACCCCTCAGGGAGATCTCACGGTGAAACTGCAATAATTATAAAAAAAAACATTAAACATTATGCCCTCAACCTCTATGAAACAGACAAAATCCAAGTGATTATGGTAAAAATTTAACATGAAAATTCAGAGACAGCAATTGCGGCCGTGTACTGTCCCCCAAGACATTCAATCAGCTTTGTGGAGTTTACGAAATTCTTTGAAAAAAGATGCTTTGAAGTTAAACTTGCTAATGAAACGTCAGAACTCTATGGAATACGCTCGGGAGTCCCACAGGGCAGCATACTTGGGCCCGTGCTGTACCTTATCTTCACTGCGGACATCCCTAAAAAAGAAGACACGGTGATGGCTACGTATGTCGACGATACTGCCATACTGTCCACAAACACCAACGCATCAACAGCTTCTGTTAATCTCCAGAATCACCTCACAGAAATTGAAAAGTGGCTTGGGGTATAGAGGATTAAAGCAAACAACAGCAAATCGATGCATGTCACATTTACCCTTAGAAAAGGTAACTGTCCCGCAATCAGACTGAACGGAGAACACATACCGCACTCCGATAGCGCCAAATACCTTGGTCTGCACCTAGCCAGATAGGGAAACATTCACTCTCTAAGAGAGGCCATGGTTGAGCGAGCAGACGCGACCTTAAACCTCGTCTCCAATTGGGGGGGAGGGGCCCCCCCCTAAACCAGAACCAGGTTGTCCCCACAACCTGGTTCGGATCAACGCCTCCAAAACACAAGCGTGTCTATTCTCCCCCAAAAGGAGTCCATTTCATCTGACTCCTACTTTCCGAGGTATGTCCGTACCAATCAAGGGCACCCTTGAGCTGTTAGACATGGAGTTGGCTGCAACTCTCAAATTCGGCTCAACCATCAAGTTCAAAGCTCAGACTGCAGCAAAATAGTTGGGCATCCTGAACAAGGTGCGGCAGTATTCCACACCAGAGCAGATCCTTAGCCTGTACAAGGCTTAAGTCCGATCGTGCATGGAATACTGCAGTCACCTTTGGGACGGATCTACCAAATACCAGTTGGCCGCACTCGACTCGGTGGAACGCAGAGCTATAAGGCTCATCAGTGATGACGCTCTTGTCGAGGCCAAGCTTACCAGCCTTGCACACCGGCGTCATGTCACCTGCTTGTGTGTCTTTTACCGACTTTACTACGGAGAGTGTGCCGGGGAGCTTTTCGAGCTCATACCACCATCGCCTTTTTACCACCGAACCTCCAGACGTACTGCAGAATATTATTCCCACCTAGTAAAAATTCCACTATGTCCCACTAAGCGCTTCATGTCATCTTTTTTACTGCGCACTGGCAAGGAGTGGAATTCTCTGCCATCGTCTGTGTTCCCAAAAACTTGTAACCTGAATGCCTTCAAGGCGAGAGTTAATAGACATCTTCTGGGGCAGCTCGCTCCACCGTAGACCTCATCTACGCTCACCATCAGGCGAGATCGAGGTCAAAAAAAAGCTAAAAAAAAAAAAAGTAGAAGTCTCAAATATCAGGATAATTATCTAACCATGTCAACACCTTGGCTAAAGACCTAAAAGGCATTGGCAGTGTCCTTTTCTCAAGACTAAGGAGGAGCAGTGTCCTAACCTCCAAAATCGATTCCAATAATAAGTAAATAAAATAAATAAATAAATAAATTAATTTTTTCTACACTCACACCAATTATGTAGCCCAAGAGAAGCTTCGTTATGAATCTCGTTATATGGTTACTAGACAACGGATAAACATACTTAAAATACTTAAATAAATACTTATTATACATAGAAAACACCCAGACCCGAGACAATTCAGAAAAATAATAATTTCTAAATTGATCCGACCGGGGATCGAACCCGGGACCTCAGAGATGGCGACACCATGAAAACCGGTGTACAAACCACTCGACCAAGGAGGTCGTCAAGTGAGTGAGGTCAGTGGACCATCCTCACAGTTTCAAGACACTAGCAGACACATGTCAAACCCAGTAGCAGCTAAATGTGAAAAAGCAGATTGCTGTGCCGAGCAGGATACAAAAAAAATTACATTTTAACTGTGAGGGATCGATTTCCTTCGATTGGTCGGGACAAAGTTGAAAACGAAGTTTTCGATATTGTGTCGGGCATGAGTGGTTGTGGTACTGTCGTGGCGTTGTTTCTGATTTCCATAAAACGAGTGCTTTAGCTACTTACCTTGGGATCAGAACAATGTATGTGATGTTGTCTAATATTTTTAATTTTAAAATATGCTTTGACTCAAATACCTACATTATCATTTTTTTTTTAGGAGTTGGATTTAAATTTACCGCAATATGTGTGTATGGCTGTGTTCCAAGCATGCAGGTAAGAATTTATTTATTAAAATAAAATAAAAACACTCGATGCTTTTGACTCTTATAATTTTACTTTTATTTTTCCGACATCGGCGTTATGTTGCATCGCGGTTCCTTGTATTAGGTTCCGTCCAGAGCATTCCATTGGTCCTTAGTCTACAAGAATTTGGTTATAAAAATTTAATTTATGGCAAGAGTCAGTTACAAAAACACAAATGTTGAAAAAATTTCCACGAGCAGGGTTTGAACCTGCACCCTTCTGACATACCGGGTCAGGTGCTCTTCCAATTGAGCTATCGTGGTTCTAACCAGCCCGCCGAAATTATTCAACACTATTTACTTTTTACTTTGAAAGCCAAAGGCGCCCATTTAATGTTAACAACTACCGTCATTAACATCCGATCATAATATTTTTACAAATACTAAAGATCAGTTAAGAAGTAGGCAAGCTATTTATAAATGTATATATATTTTTTAACGCAAATTTTGTTGCGAACAAATTACAAAAACACAAATGTTGAAAAAATTTCCACGAGCAGGGTTTGAACCTGCACCCTTCTGACATACCGGGTCATGTGCTCTTCCAATTGAGCTATCGTGGTTCTAACCAGCCCGCCGAAATTATTCAACACTATTTACTTTTTACTTTGAAAGCCAAAGGCGCCCATTCAATGTTAACAACTACCGTCATTAACATCCGATCATAATATTTTTACAAATACTAAAGATCAGTTAAGAAGTAGGCAAGCTATTTATAAATGTTTATATAATTTTTAACGCAAATTTTGTTGCGAACAAATTACAAAAACACAAATGTTGAAAAAATTTCCACGAGCAGGGTTTGAACCTGCACCCTTCTGACATACCGGGTCAGGTGCTCTTCCAATTGAGCTATCGTGGTTCTAACCAGCCCGCCGAAATTATTCAACACTATTTACTTTTTACTTTGAAAGCCAAAGGCGCCCATTCAATGTTAACAACAAAATAAAAAATTTGCGTTAAAAATTATATAAACATTTATAAATAGCTTGCCTACTTCTTAACTGATCTTTAGTATTTATAAAAATATTATGATCGGATGTTAATGACGGTAGTTGTCGTCGTTGTGATCGGATACCCATCCGATGACCGACCTTTGCGAAAGTTGCTTCACCTTAGCACAATGCGCGTTAACCACTGCGCCATCGAGCCCATCATCTTAGACATCATCAGACTTAGTCAACAGTCATAGAAAGAACGCATTGAACAGAGAAAACATCCAAACATGCATATCCTACAAATTCAAACTTTGTCCTAAAATTGGTTGTTGTTAATATTTTAATATTTTGTTTAGGTTGAGTAAAGTGAAAATATCCAAAAGTAAAATTGTGGAGAAGTCCCGATTAAAACCGGCCCAATGGTCTAAGCTGGATGCGGAGTGGACGAAGTTTGTGGATGAACACTTTGCTGTAGCCAAGAAGAAAAGGGGGAGGTCTGCTAAAGAGGTTGAGGAGCAGAAAGGTAATTTTTTTATTCATAATTGCTGTTAAATTCGAGTATAATAACCTTTTTTATTGCAAAAAGTTTTTTAAAAGTAAGTATGTAAACAAAACCGGCTGTTGTGGAGATCCTAGGGGGAGGCCTTTGTCCAGCAGTGGACGTCTTTTGACGATGATGATGATGAAGTAAATAAGTAAGTAAAACATTTTTTGTGTTTCATCATCATCATCATCAGCTCATTTATGTCCCCACTGCTGGGGCACGAGCCTTCCCTATGGATGGATACGGGAACGGGCCGTAAACCACCACGCGGGCCCAGTTGTTAACGACTGCTAATGCAGCCGGGACCAACGTGCCTTCCGAAGCACGGAGGAGCTCGAGATGATAAATTTTTGGTCACCCATCCGATGACCGACCTTTGCGAAAATTGCTTAACCTCAGCACTCGCAAACCGACTAGACTTTTTTTTTTTGCTTTTATTTAACATAAATAAAAAGTAGGAGCCCTTTATTAGGATATAGAAGACTTATGGCTGTCATATATTAATTATTTATTTTTAAACGTGCAATGCTCCTGGCTTACAGTTTGGTCCAAGACGCCAATTTACATATTATTACACAAGCAAATTACAATTTCTCGTTAAAATAAAAAAAAATCAAATAATAATAATCCAACACCAAAAGGTACGAAAAATTGCGGCTTATTATTACAAAAAAAAAAACTCAAACAGAAGAGAAAAGAGCAACTAATCATGAATTATTTTTTGACTCTGTTAAGGACCAAAGTTTTGTTTGGCATACAATGTGTATAGAAAGATTTCGCTATCTACTTTTCTTGTATTATACCTACCATCATCATCATTTTTTTTTTTTTTTTGTAAATGTAATTAGTTTTTGTTGTGCAACAGTGTGCCAATAAAATGTATTTCTTTCTTTCTTTCTTTCTTTCTTTCTTTCTTTCTTTCTTTCTTTCTTTCTTTCATCATCATCATCATCATAATCAGCGTATAAATAGCCTACTGTTCTGCCTCTTCAAGTGCACGCCACTAAGCACAATCCACGACTACTCTCATCCATCTCTTTTCTAAATAGTTTCAACTTATTCTATAATAGAAATACATAAAGAATTTCTGATTTCAGATGACACGAAAGACAAAATGGAAGTAGACATTCCACCTAAGCCTGAGGAACCTACCGAAACCCAAATAGAACCTTACGAGGATTGGAAGAAGCGCGTCCTAGAAGATGCATACAGAGAACTGAGTATATTGAGCAAAGTACAAAATCAAAACATGAATAGTTCTCCTAGAAGATCTCCCAGAAAGACTCCACAGAAGTTATCACCGTACAAAAGTCCAACTAAAAAGGCAGGAGTTAGATTACTGTTCCCTTTCATGTAGTATTTTTTTAGATTAGTAATTAGCCTGTATGCTGTCCCACTGCTGGGTAAACCTTCACTATTGAAATGACGTCAACGCAAAAATTTATCACCTTAATCACCGCGCTTGCCAAATGCTGGTTGGTGATCACCAGGGATCGGAATTAGGTAGAGTTGTTTATGTAATTACACTGATTTCATACAGCGAAAGAATTAAAGTGGATATGCCTCAAATCCCGAGATTAATTTTAAAGAGCAGAAAAATCCCTTGATTTATTAAATAAAAAGTTATTTACTTATACACAATTTAAACCACTGCAAAGCGACGTTGCCAAATTTACATCAACGACATCGGATGTCCAAAGTTGTATAATTCCAATGCGTGTGCGCGATGTTGCCACATATGTAGTTCGCGCAACATAGCTTGTGAGAACAAAAGGTTTTCTTTTGTTCTCAATAGCGGAAATGAAATTAGAAATCCCGGGAATATCCATATTAATATCAACATTTCGATGCAAGTATAGTCAACCATGAAATTGCTTTATCACTTTTGACATAAACTTCCATTACAATAAAATTTCGCTAAGGCTCATTGTCAATAATGACAACGTGTCATATGTCACTAGGTCTTTTAAACAAAAATAGAACTTGTTGTTTTATTTTATGCAAACAAAATTCACTTCTAAGGTGGTAAAGCAATTTCATTGTCGACTATACATAAATAACTCTACCTAATTCCGACTATACTTCGCTCGACCTGGGAACCCATTACCTAAGGCTAAACACTTGGTCACTCTGCCACTGAGGCGTAAGACGACTTGCTTTGTGGTGGTTTCATTACCATGCTATTTATAACTGGTAGTTTCGAACCTGGGTACAGAATTGCAAAATAAACCAACCAAAAATAAACCAAATTAGAAAAAAAATGTTTTATTACAGGGTTAGATATAATGTTAGATAACATCACATACATTGTTCTGATCCCAAGGTAAGCACTCGTTTTATGGAAATCAGAAACAACGACTGTACCACGACCCGATTTAATGTCGAAATCTTCGTTTTCGACATTGACCCGACCGGGAATCGAACTCGGGATCTCAGAGTTAGCGCCGCCAGAAGTCCGGCGTGCAAGCCCCTTATGATTTCTTTGTATTTAGTAATTTCTCGAACGAGTTAGTCAGACTCAATTGAGTTTATCAATGTTTAAATTAATTGACTATTGTTATTATAAGTTTGTAAATCTTACTATTATTTATTAATATAAAGTTCATTGTTAATTTTAAAAAGTGATGGATTTGTGGTTAACTAAAGTTTTAAACTGTTATGTTAAATAAGTTTGTATTGCTAAATTGTAAATGTAATATTTATAAAAAAAATAAAAAATAAGCGCCTTAATAATTCAAAGTAGCAATGATGCGAAGTTAACCTGTTTAGAATGAATACTAGATTAAGTTACTATGATGTTCATGAATTGAATGAAATAAACTAGAAAAAATTAATTATGTTTATTTTTCTAAAACTAATGAGTACATTCAATGTTTTTGAACGAATTTATCTATCTGTCTATGAGCCATTACTTTCTATTGTAGGGCAAAGGCCTTCCCTTTCTCCGTTTTTTCCTGAGCTAAGGTCAATTCTTTTTGTGGGAGTTAATTTGTCAGGTCCCATGATATGGCGACCTTTGCTCACAACGAAACTAATTAAAAAATAAAACTCGTCAACAAATTCCATGTGGCCGTGGTTATGGCCAGTAGTATACAACAGAAAATGGCATTTTTACAAGCGTTTCTTTTGATGTCTACGTTTATTACATCTGTTGCTAGTGAACCCAATTCCAATGTCACTACCACCATATTAACTCCTTCTACCATACCAACTGTTCCCAGATACATTTCAAAAGAAACATTCGAAGACCCAAGTCGCCCGACGCTCGCCTACCCAACATCCCTTGGTTGTCTCTTCATTTTCTCAACGTTGCTTATCGGCGTGATAATAAGAGCTATAATGCTATCAACCAGCATGTGCTTACCTTACCGTGTAGTGATGTTCTGCCTTGGAGGCATCGCGGGGTTCTGCGCAAACGCATTCCCTGTCTTTAAACCGTTCGTGGCAATCTGTTACGTCGATGTGGACATACTCCTGATAAGTTTCCTGCCAGTTTTAGTCTTCAATACGTCGTACAATGTCGATTCCCATTCGTTCTGGAAGAGTTTCCCTCAAATTTTACTTGTGGCGGTTCCTGGTTCGTTACTGACAGCTCTGATGGCAGCTTTCATGGCTTATTACCTGATAGAAACGTCTTGGAACCTCCCTACAGCCTTGCTGTTTGGGGTGGTATGCTCCCCAATTTATCCGATGGAAGTGGTCAAGATGCTGAAGGAAATGAGTAAAGGGAAGTATATTAGCGTCCTTTTGTTAGGAGAAGGTTTAATAGGGGATGCGACCACCATGATAACTTTCACAGCAGTTTTCGGATATTTGGCTATGGCAATAACAAACGCATCTCAAATAGCTTTACTGCTATTGCGGTTCGCTGGTGGAGGCATCCTACTTGGCATAGTAATGGGCCATATAGCTGGTACTCTACTGTCCTTGACGTACTACGACTTGTTGTGTGCGGTAGTAGTGACTTTGTCGTCGGCGTATTTGACGTATTATATTGGAGAGAAGTTTCTGTATGTCTCTGGACTGTTAGGGACCGTGATAGCTGGTGTCCTGGTCAGCTATAGGAAGTCGACTGTCGCGGGGGATGTGGAACAAGTGGTATCGCACTTTTGGAGTATAATGGCGCATACGGCTAATACGCTGGTGTTTACGATGGTGGGGGTGGTGATATTCGAGAAAGTGAGCTATGTCATCAATATGCGACAGGTGTCGTTGGTGTTTGTGACTTATACGACGGTGTATTGTTCGAGGTAAGAGCCTTTTGTTAGCACTTTTTAGATTAGATTAGATTTATTTATTTCAGGCAACAACCAGTGTACAAGATGGTAAAATACAAAGAGGCTAAACTCAAAGTCAAAGTCAAATTTTTTATTTTAAAAAAAAGTGCTTTTTAATCATCCAAACATTTTTTTACTCTGGGGAAGAATGGGCGCAAGAAACTCTACAGCTTTAAAAAAAGTATTTCGACATGGTTTCTCATAAAAACCTTACAAACTAACATACATACAAATAATATATAAATTAAAAACTATGCTACACGTAAAGACGGTGGCGTGCGCGCAGCGTAGTGTCCGGTAGCCGGCCTCGGAACTACCGGAACATGACACCTTTAAAGTATGCTCTTTCTTTCTAAGCAATTGCCAGTGTTGTGTGCGAGTGAATTTTACTATTCAATAGAGTTTATTTATTTATTTATTTTATTTAATAGGACAACCAACAAAATTAACACTAAATTAAATTAAAGTTGTTTTTGTACAAAAAGGACTTAAGCTAACAGCCGGTTGCACCAAAATTGATATACATTTACAAATTCATTTTTACGTTTTACTTATACTATTCGGTTACTTTCACGAATTCGTAAATGTACGTTGCACCAACAAAATACGAGTAAAAGTATCAGTAAAATTACTTGCTACACAAATAGAGCGTTAATTTTACCAGTTTACCTCAGTAGTTTTTACTACCATGGTAGTTTTTAACCGATTTCAAAAAAGGAGAAGGAGGTTTCTCAATACGACTCGCATATATATATTTTTTTATGTGTTCGCGGATAACTTCGTCGTTTATGAACCGATTTTGATGTTTTTTTTTTGGAAAGGAGATATCCCAAGATTGGTACCATAATAAGGAAATCAGGATCTGATGATGGCATCCCAGAGAAATCGAGGGGAACCTTCGAAAATCGTAGTAGCGACTAGTGCGCTTGTTTTCATTAAGTATTTTAAAGCACTACTATTTAATGAAGGTCTGGAGTCGATCTAATGATGATGGAGCCGAAAGACAGTCGAGGGAACTCCTCAACGATTTACAGCAATTACATGGTGTTTGGGCTTGATTAATTTGTATTGATGAGAACTTTACACCTAGATGGGTTGTGACTGTCATTAGGGGTCTGATGATGAAGACGCAGGTCAGTCAAGGGAACTCCTCAACGTTTTACAGTAGCTACCTTGTGTTTGGTCTTAATTCATTTCTATTGATAAGAACTTTGCACCCCCATATGGGTTATAAGTGCCATTACAGGTCTGATAATGGAGACCATAGACTGTCGAGGAAATTCCTCAACGATTTAAAGCAGTTACCTTTTGTTGGGCTTATTTCATACGGTTCAACATGCCAAAATGTTTAGTTCGTACAAAAATAATACCTAATTAAGATTGAAGTTTTTCATAGGAATACAACTACCTACTAGGCGGTCGTTTCCTCATCCGAGAAGCATCCTTGTTAGATCTACGTCTACCCATCACTAAAAATCGTAAAATAAAATAATTTTTAACAAAAAAAAACCGACTTTAAAAACAGGAAACTTAAAAAAGTAAAAACAGCTCTAAAAAGCAAGAAATAATATTGAAATCATATTATTAATTACCTAGATACGAATATCAGTTTAAAAAAATGTCTACTGAAGTCGGGTGGTTGGTGGTCAGAAATTGTAGAAGACATTATAGTGATTTATTCTCTCAGAGCACGTATCTTTAAATAAATAGAGCGTTTTCTAACCTCCAACACGAATTGCAAACACGAACGAACTGTCATAATCTTATACTTTTACGTTATGAGCAAGGATTGAGCTCCGTAAAAAGTAACCGTATAATGTAACCGTAAAACGTATCGCAAAGCTTGGTACAACAACGTTTTACATTATACGTTTACTTTTTACGTTACTTTTTACAAATTCGTAAAATGAAAGTTTTGGTGCAACCGGCTGTAAGTGTCATCTTACTTATAGGCTGCCAGAGTTAATAGGGATAAAAGCAGCGCCGTCTTGTGATAAGTTGGTTTCACAAATTGTAGTTTACTTTGATTCACTTGAATAGTGAAGAACTCTCACAGGCATCATGAAGCTGTAGATAAAAGCTAGGCATAGGCACAGAGCTTTTTATTCTGACTTTAGTTCAATGATAAGTAAAATTTGAGTGTCTGAAAATCAATAGTAAGAATCTAAAGAAAATTTTACTCTATCCTTACTGTTATTATTTTTGAATGTTGTATTTACAATCATACTAATATTATAAAGAGGAAAGCTTTGTATTTTTGTATGTTTGCAACGAATAAACTCAAAAACTACTGGACCGATTTAAAAAATTCTTTCACCATTAGAATGCTACATTAGCGCTGAGTAACATAGGCTATATTAAAAAAGAAATGTCCACCCGTGCGAAGCCGGGACGGGCCGATAGTGCTACTGAGCCCGCGTGGTGGTTTATGGCCCGTTCTACCTATCCATCCATAGTGACGGCTCGTGCCCCATCAGTGGGGACATAAAATGAGCTGGCGATGATGATGATGGTGATATATATAGTTACAAGATCTTCTGGGGCCTTAGTAGCTCAGCGGTCAGAGCATTGGATCGGTTATCCAAAGGTCGTGGGTTCGATTCCCACTCGAACTTCCTGAGGCTTGATTTTTTCTAGTAAAATTTTATCTATCCTTCCTGTTTTTTTGCGTAGATAGATCATTGGTTTTAGACTCAGACTCGGACATACCAGGTTTATTTAATGCCTAGTGGGGTGGAGGCTTGTATGTATAGTAGGTGTTGCCTTGTTCCAAGTTCGCCTTTTTTGCTAACTCTATCTTATCTTGTATTTTGAAAAAGACAGTGTTGAAAAAAATCCACGAGCTGGATCTAGCCCGCAACCTATGACATGCCGGGTCAGGTGCACTGCCAACTATGCTATCGTGGCTCCACGAATCCCGCTTGTGGATATTTTTTTCAACACTATCTTTTTTCAAATCATAATTTTTTCTCAACAATATTTGCGTAAAATTATATGTAAATTATCTTGTATTGTCAACGTATTAACGTTGTGTTCCGCCATTTAGAAGCAGTAGCTAGTTCTTCTTGTTGTTGAGGATTCTAAGTAAGTTGCGCCATCTTAAGCCCCACAATCACTTTTCATGAATAGGTACCTATGTTTAGTGCGCGTTTATTTAACATTCGATCTCGTTAACAGAAACGAAACTTTAGTACAGCAATGTAACTTTTCGTAAGTAAGTAACTCTTAATGAGATTAATGACAAACGAGGCCATTTTCAATTTTGCCATACAAATCCTTTTTGTTAACGTGATTGAATGGTAATTAAGACTCGCTCTAGACAATTAGAAAAAAAGTTGTTAACAATTTTTGAAGTGAAAACTTTTTTAGCGGCGTTGTACACTTTTTTTGTAATGGGTAAAAAATGTTAAAAATTGCGTCAGGACGTGAATTGCGTCAGGACACGTGACCTGATCGAAAATTCGTAAGACGGATGGAGAGTAGACAGCCGGCGCGGCGTAGGAGAGGAAGTATCCCCTCTCTTTCTGTGTTTCTCACTCTCTTTTGCGAAAATGTATGCCTGCTGTTTCGTTTAGGCGGCGTAGGGCGCTTGCGCGAATGTTAGAGTGCTTTTTAATGTAATATAAATTGTCATGTTTGTGTACGATAGCGCAATAAATAAATATTGTATTCTACCACATAAATGATAGTACTTTTATACTGATAATTGAAGCAATTCGTGCAAAATTATTCCCTAACCATTCCAAAATATCAAAAATGCACAACGTTAATATTCAAGTTTTCACTTCTGCCGGCACTCCCGGAGTGCAACCCGATTTTTTTGTTTTTATTCGCAACAACTAATAATTTACGTAAAATTATATAATGAATACTAGGCATTTAAGTGAGATACACGACAAGCCATATTTAGCCGCAGAACCGATAACCGATGGGGTAAACGAGTTCTTGAGTGGAGACCGTGTGTCGGCAAACGTAGTGTAGGACGCCCTCAGACTAGGTGGAACGACGATCTTCGCAAGGTGGCTGGCAAGAGCTGGATGAGAGTATCGGATCGTGCTCAGTGGCGTGCACTTGGAGAGGCCTATGTCCAGCAGTGGACGTGTGTAGGCTGATGATGATGATGATGACGACAAGCGTATCCCTTATGTTTTTAGGTTACTGGTGTACACGTTCATGACGCCCATTCTCCGTCACGTGGGTTACGGTATGACGTGGCAGCACTGCCTGGCTTGCGTGTGGGGCGGGCTGCGCGGGCCTCTGTCGCTGTGTCTAGCGCTTATAGTGCTGCAGACGCCGGCAGTGGCGGACGCTGGCGAGGTAAGAACCATTAGTGCAATTTTATGAAGCTTGACTGTGCTGGCGAGGTAAGAACCATGATGCTACAAGAGCACTCATAAGTACCATATGTGCAAGAAGGCTTGTCAAAGAAGATTCTGTCTTAGATAGTGAGTCACTCATACCTCGTCTAAAATCAAGTTGTTACATTGAATGCTGCAGACGCTGTCAGTGGCGGACGCTGGCGAGGTAAGAACTATTAGTAGGTATTAGGAGGCTGGACTGATTGAAGCATTGGTGCTATGAAGTTTCGCAGTGATTGCGAGTCACTCATGCCTCGTCTTGAATGACGTTGTTGTATACCATGGCTAAATGTGAAGACCCTGTCCCTTTTTGTAGTGTAGACGCCGGCAGTGGCGGTCGCTAGCGAGGTTGGGACCAGGTAGTGATAGGAGGCTTGTAGAGTAGTACTGAGTCGTTTATAACTCGTTATGAACAATGGTTGTGTTACGGCTTACGGTTATAGGGTTTAACAATATCAATAAGCGAACGTTTAAGGGGAGCATCTATACATCACACTGAGCATGCTTACCAAATTTGGTCCAAAACTACAGGCTCGTTACCGAGATACCTAATCAACAAAACGTTATCATAATTCACCAAAAAATACACCCTTTCCAAACCCCTACAGCTGCACTACACGCACACAAAGATAACCGAACATGCCAATTGTGTGCGTGTATCTGTACACTATCTTTTTATTGACGCTTGCGTGCGTGTTAGTAAAGATACAGCATGTTTCATGATGTGCATTATTTTAATTGATTTAGTTTGTTAGAAAACATAACTTTGAAAAATCACTATAAAACTGGAGCCCATTTTTTGTCATTGCATTCAGAATGATGTATAGATACCGCCCTTAAACGTTCGCTTATTGATTTTGTTAGACCCTGTATATGGTGAGTTGGTGAGTTAAGGCCCCTGTTACTTAAGTGCTACAGAAGCCGGCAGTGTGGTTGACGCTGGTGAGGTAAGAACTATTTTTTTATTTTTTTTCCTATACTCACACAAATTATCTAGCCCAAGAGAAGCTTCGTTATGAAACTCGTTATATGGTTAAAATAAATAAAAAATCAAAATTCAAAATCATTTATTCAGTTTAGGCTACAAAAAGCTCTTATGAACGTCATTTATGCCATCGGTTCGTAAGTCTATTAAGTTAGATACTAGACAACGGATAAACATACTTAAAATACTTAAATACTTACGTCAGCCTTCCCGGTAGCATAGCGGTCAGTGCAGCCGTCCGGATTGCGGAAGACTTTGGTTCGATTCCTGGCTGGGTCGGGTGGGTGTTTAATTTTTTCACTGTATTTTATAAATTTTATAAATATTTAATTTAGCTTCAGTGCCGCAATTAGCACTTGAAAATAAAAAGTTAAAAAAAACTATTTTGTATATCAACATCGTATAATCTGTAACAACACACGTCTACCCAACTTGAGAATAAAACCCAGCACCTTCATTAACATAATGTTAATTAAAATTTATATTTTCAACTCCAGATATTTATAATACAAACGGCTGGCCTAGTCCTCCTATCGCTGCTGATCAACGCTACGACTATGGGCAAAGTCTTGAAGATGCTCGGCATAGCAGAGATATCGCTAGCCAAGAAGGCCAACATGACCAATTGCGTCAAACGGATCATGATGACCAGGGACAGGTGCGTGTCCATGCTGAAAATGGACAAGTTCTTGGCTGATGCCAATTGGGATTTGGTTCAAGAAGGTTGGTTCCTTTGTTCCCATTTGCCCCCTTCGAGTTTGCCACCGGGGTGGTGATTGGGAATAATAAGTTGCGTTTAACACCCCGGTGGTATTTATTTCCATTTGTCCCTTCGTAGTTATAGTACAGGAGGTTTATTCACATTTCGTATAGGACATTCGGTAAACTAATAATTAGTTACTAGTGGACCCGGCGGACTTCGTACCGCTTTGACAGTTTCCATCAATTGATTAAATTCTCTTTGGTTTCCATGACAACAAAACAAAGAAATCATTTTGAATTAGAAAATTAAATTGTCGTTTTTATTTTTATTTATAGTGTGATTCCCGTGGGAATATCGGAATAAAAATGTATCTATCCTATGTGTTAATCCAGGTTATAAACTATCTGTATGCCGAATTTCATCCAAATCCATCCATCCGTTGCAGCATGAAGAAGCAACAAATATACGAACATACACACAAACTTTCACATTTATAATATTGAGGATACTAGAGGAAGCTGATCTTTTTAAAGAGTTTGCTTCTAGCAGCCCCTGACTTTTTTAGGGGCGGCGAGAAACTAAAGGGTTCCTCAAGCCGTGTGAAACGAAACATCGTCAGAGGTTTTCTAGACTGAATGGCATCATGCACTAGTGCGTGTCCCCGTTCTCTACTAGATCATCCGAGGGGTTCTTATCGGATCGGGAGTGGATCAACCCGTGGGCGCTTCTAAAGGCTAGGATCTCGGCTCGGGTTGACCGAGTCGTGGGGGTGGGCAGAAGCGCCCAGGTACATGTCTGTACCTGGTATAGAGCGCGTATAAATAAATAAATGAATAAACTTTCCTACACTCACACCAAATTATCTAGCCTAAGAGAAGCTTCGTTATGAAACTCGTTAAAATGGTTACTAGACAACGGATAAACATACTTAAAATACTTAAATACATACTTATTGTACATAGAAAACACCCAGACCCGAAACAATTTAGAAAAACAATAATTTCTAAATTGACCCGACCGGGGATCGAACCCGGGACCTCAGAGATGGCGACACCATGAAAACCGGTGTACAAACCACTCGACCAAGGAGGTCGACCGTATGAAACGGGTCGTCGTACCCTTGTTCTACGAGTACGGTGTCTTGTGCCTAAGCGAATGTGCATGGTTAGTGTATTCTGTAAATGTGTAGCGGCATATAGAGGATCGGGCGGGGATGACGCTGAAGCACGGAGGAGCTTGAGGTATACGTTGACCCCACACTTGGTAGTAGTTGCTTTACTTGCGAAATCGTCAAAGCTTACCAAAGCCACAAAAGGCTCATTATTATTATTAAACTCTCTATTTATTTTTTTCCTTAAAACTAGATTTTTACAATATTTTAATATAAAAGCAATAAAACATTATAAAAACCTAATCCTAGAGTACCGCCAGCAGCGAGGCAGGGCCCAAACTACCGGTGGTCAGGGCTACAGAGTGAGGAACCTCCTGACAATACGTGCCGTGTCAAGGAGTACTGCCTTTTGCGTCTGACCCTTGACCCAACCTTTCAGCGAGAGCCTTATTATTCATATTTTTATTATTTTTTTTACACAGTAATATTTAAAGTAATGTTTAATAATGTATTCATATGTTTTATTGTATTTTAATTTTAAATTTAATCTCAATATGTTTTATAATTAAGTTTTCAATGTTTTTTTTTAATTCAATTTTCAATGTTCTTTTAATTTATTTTTCAATGATTTTAATTTTTAATTTATTCTCAATGATAATTTATTTATTTTTCAATTGTATTTAAATTTAATTTGTTTTCATACATATATTAGGTTATTACATTTATTAGCTTTTATTAGCTTTATGGTACATGTTGTGGCTTCCTTTAAGTAAGATTTGTGTTTAGCTATAAGTTTTGATTGTTATTTTTTATTTTTTAATGAATTGATACAAGTTTTGTTGGAAGTCCTTAATAAAATAAATGAATAAATAAATAAATAAAGGCTAGCGTCTGTCCCATCAAATAATTTTGTCAAGTAATTCACCCCCTTTTTAACCGACTTCAAAAAAGGAGGAGGTTTCTCAATTCGACTCGTATATTTTTTTTGGGAGTAAGGTTTGCTACTTTGTACGTATTTATGTATGTACTCTATTCCCAAGGTACTATGATAAAACACCCATACCAACTACAAATATCCGGTCGCGAGGAGGACATGGAAGACGACACATACATGGGCTACCATTACACCACCTGCCCAGACTGCGAGAGGGAGATACCCAACGAGCCCACCAAGAAGGAGTTTACAGAGATGATGAGGTCAGTCTCATACATCATTCATGTAAAAAGACGGCAAGCGAGTATTCGAGTCGAGCCACCTGATGAGAAGTGGTCACTATCTGCCCGGACTGTGAGAAGGAGATATCCAATGAGCCCACCAAGAAGGAGTTTGCAGAGATGATGAGGTCAGTCTCGTACATTATTTACGTAAAAACACGGCACGGCAAGCGAGCATTCGAGCCACCAGATGAGAAATCATCGCCTCCTGACAGAACTGCGTAAGGGAGATACCCAATGAGCACACCAAGAAGGAGTTCGCGGAGATGATGAGGTCAGTCTCATATATTTTTTTATGTAAAAAGACGGCAAGCGAACATCGAGTCAGCTGATGAGAAGTAGTCTCCACTTGACGACTGCGAGAGGGAGATACCCAATGAGCCCACCAAGAAGAAGTTTGCTGAGATGATGAGGTCAGCAACACTAGACTCATACTCAAATACTAACTTCACCTACTGCTAAGTCTCTTCTTTGTTGCGTCATCCGTCTCGGTTCCTTTTAATAGGGGAAATGCATTGAGCATGGCTGCAAGACAAACGGGTTATGTATGTGCCGTTCCCTAGTTCCCCTTTTTTCTAATGGGCGAAACGGAGGTGACCTACCTATTAAAACCCCGCTACTAGCTGAGCACTCTCTGAGTGCATAGGATAGCATATTTTTATATTTTTCTTTCTTTTACTCATCATCACTCACAGCTGGAAATGAAACCAACCACTGCTAGGTCTATACCTAGCAGTGGTTGGTTTCAGGCCTATGCCTCTTTAATCAGTCAATGCCTTGCACCACCTGTAATATGCTTTTGATTCATCATTACCATCATTATCAGCCCGTATCAGTCCATAGCTGGACATACGCCTCTCATAATGCTTGCCATTGAGCCTCACTTTGCGTTCTAACTTCTTACTTGGCGCTTTGCGTATATCGTTGCTCCATCTCGCCGGAGTGCGTCACGCACGCACTACGTTAGCCAATTAGCCAGAGAATCAAAGCAATTGTGAAGGTCGAAGAATTAGCAAGAAAAAGTGGCTGGTCATGTTAGCCGCAGAGCTGATAATCGCCTGAGGTCTACCCAGACTGTAGAGACCGTAACTCAGCAAGCGTAGTGTAGGAGAATATGCCAATACGTCAATACAGAGTTATTGTGTTATGCACACTACAATTGTGACATTGTGACACATACCTTTTTCCCATTTCAACAGAGAAGCCAACCAGCGGGTCCTAAAAGCCATGAAGATATCCTACTGGCGGCAGTACGAGCACGGCAAGATCAGTAAAGAGGGTGTCAGAACCCTTGTGCAGGCTGTGGAGGTGGCAGCTGACTCTGATGATGGAAGGGTCAATTTGGAACAGCTAGGAACGCTTTGGAAACCTAAGGTATAATATACTCTTTGAAACTTCCTAATTCCATTTCAATCAAAGGTTTATAGCAGAGATAAATGCAAACTCCTTTTTATACATAGGTATCATTGACATTCATGTTGTATTACCCGACGACGTTTTGACCGAATTTGACCAGGATTAAAAGTAGCTAATGTCACTATTAGGTTCACTAAGCTATCACTACTGCAAATATAAAGTTTATCAGTTGCCCTTTTTAAAAAAATATATGTAAAGTTTGTTTGTTGTTTTATATTTAAAAATAATTATATTTAAAAAATATTTGCGGATAAGCACATTGCCTTGATTTAACACGATGTTAAGTGATGATAAGGTTCATGATAAGGATTTTTGAAGGTGGAAGCGCACTTCACCCGGGATCCTCAACTAGTGTGGCACTGGCTATCTTATCTCTAGCTGCTGGAACACAACAATGCTTAAAACATTGATGTTATGGCGACATATTTAGATAAGATGGTGGTAGCTAGATATGTTTCTTCGTATGTTCGAGTGTGGTACTAAATTAAACTTGTGGAGTCACTGGGAATACTTTTTTGGAGGCACGGGAATATGCCGTTGCAGCCCTTGCAGCTTGTGATTTGCTTCGGATTTAAATAAAACTTTGCTTTTCACGACGATCACTTTATTATTGAAGTATGGTTACAGATGGACTGGCGTAATAGAATAGTGTTGGGTTGGAGGCGCAGCTCCTTATATACTAGAGTCTTTAATGCATTGCTAATGGTGACCTTCTTTCCTAATGCGTCGTAACCATCCTATGGTCACGTAGGTACAACAATTTCACAATAGCTAGTAAAACTAGAATTCATTTAAAACACATAAAAATATAAGTTATTAGACATATTGAATACAAGTTGTGTGCAAGTAATAAATATTAATATGCATGGATAATTGGGTGAATCCTCGTTGAAGGTTTCTAGGAAAGTAAGACGGATGTTTGTCAGCTATGCCTAACTAGCTAGCCAGGCGGACAAACAAGCCCTACCACCGACCAAAACCGAGTACACAAACATTTACCGCCGCTGGGAATCGAACCCGGGATCTCTGGGTCTGAAACCGGTGGTCTTAACCACTAGACCACATAGGCGGTTAAAGGTTTTATTAAATCCTTACCAAGTCTCGTGTGGCCTTTTTAAACTATAGCCTGGCGCATACACCGAGGTGTGACACTGGGTTATGGCTCTCATCCTCTTTCCGCTCCCAGCTACTAAAAGCTCGACGAGAGGAGGGTGAGTGTACCCACAAAAAACATGATATGCAGGCCATTTTCCATTGTGGCATAACAACCATCCATCAGCAGCACAGCTATAAGATATTGACGAATTATTGATTTCTTTCGTCATCTCCTAGGCACACGCCGTCTGGCTACGTCACAAATTAGTAGCAGCGATGACCCCTGAAGCCGCAAACGTCCAAGTACCCCGAAACCCTTGGAGGCAGCGCTGCTACAGAATAGTTACCAGCGTTTGGTTCGACGGGTTCATCTACATCATGATATTGTGCAACACTCCGGTCATACTGTGCGAGGTGGCTTTGAAGCCGCCCGTAAAGCCGACCGTCACTATCGTCATAAAGGCACTTAATCTGTGAGTATGAGGTGTCAACTACCCTACTTTTCCTCTTTACTCTTTTCTAGGTTCTAGCTACAGTTTACTGACCAGGCCATATCGCTATAAAAACGCTAAATCTGTGAATTTGACTCCCTTCTTTAGCATCTTCTAGGTTCTGAGTTCTAGCTACAGGATTTTGACCAGATCATATCGCTATAAAGGCGCTTAGTCTACGAGTTTGACACCCTTCTTTAATATCTTCTAGGTTCTAGCTACAGGATCTGACCAGACCATATCGCTATAAAGGCATTTAATTAGTGAGTTTGACACCCTTTCTAAGCATCTTAAGTTCTAGCTACAGGACATTGGTCAGACCATATCGCTCAAAAGGCGCTTAATTTGGGAGCTAAAACCCAATTAGCATCAGCATATCAATTTATAGCACAAGATTGGCTGCTAGTTGCTAACTGCTACAGAATGGTTACCAGCGTTTGGTTTGACGGTTTTTTTTTGCAGCTACTCTCCGCTATTTTTGCAGGACTTTTTTATTCTTTTTTATGTATTTTTTTCTTTTTCTGGGGCTTATTAAACTTGAGCTATATGAGCTCTACTCTTTATATATATTTTTCTTTTATCATTTTTTTTCTTTTCTTTTTCTTTTTTTTACATTATATCTCTTATATCTAATACATTTTTCTTTTCTTTGGTTTTACATTTCTTATTATTTTACTACATTTTTTTATTATTATGTAGGACATTTCTTACATTTTATTTCTTATTTATTTGCATCTTCCCTTTCTCGTCTTACATTATATTAGTTTACATTTCTTATTTTCTTTCCCCAAATACAATCCTGCCACTTATGTGGTCTTGCTTTGCCTTTTAGCTTATAACTAGACGTTCTTATTCCTTTTAATCACTATATTAACGATATTTCCGGCAAATTCCATAAAATATTTCCTTTCTTTCTTTACATTCATTAACTACTTAATTTTCAATCGTTTGTTGCAAACTTTACCTAGCTTGTGAGTGTATTGGGCAGTCAAGTAGTATATGGAAGATGTCCTCGTCCGCCGTCGGGTCACAGTCACATGAAGGGCTGTCCCTGCACTTAAACCTGTGCAGGTATGCACAGAATCCTCCATGGCCCGTCAAGACCTGGGACGCAATCCGGTCGATGGACATCTTCCTCACAGTGTTGTATGCGTCCACCCAATTAGGGAAAAAGACCTTGGTCGCGGCTGTGGCTTCCGTTCTATACATGCTGTCCCATTGCTCGATCGTTTCCGCCCGTAAATGACGTTTAACGTACGAGATGGGGCAGCAGTCATAGTCCGCTCTGGTCTTCAGTTTGAGGGCGGCTTCCTTCGCTAATTCGTCCGCTCTCTCGTTCCCTCCTACTCCGACGTGGGCCCATATCCAGTATAGAGAGACTAGTTGGTGGTTGTCTCTCAGGAATTCTAGGTTACCCTGTATCGCCTTCGTGATTGGGTACGAGGAGTCTGGATCCATCAACGTCTGGAGAGCCGACCTCGAGTCGCTCAGAATAGCCGATTCTTCGAATTTCTTGCCAATGATAATTTCAGTCGCTTGGAGGATAGCGTATAACTCGGCTTGGAAGACTGTACAGTATTACGAGTTCATCTAGTTGAGAAGAGTCTCATATGTACTTCATCACACGAGAATGTTGGCTGCTAGCTGGTAGCATTGGAACCAGCTAAAAACTCGGCAAGAGCATTTCTTTTCTTCCTTTTTTAGCGTCAAGTAATATTAGAAAATGTTTTAATGTATAAATTTTTACTGAGACACTTTTAATCGCTTAATCAGTTTGCTATTCAAATGCCAATATATTTTGACTGCTCGTTTTTAATCTAACAATTAGATTAGGTGGATTTGGGCCAGCTTCCATATTAGTCGCAGGACCGATATCACCAGCTCATTTTATGTTCCCACTGCTGGAGCACGAGCCTTCCCTGTGGATGGATAAGGAGAACGGGGATATAGACTAATAGATATTGGCCAAGGGCCCAAGGATGATGGTTTTGGTGGTGATTAAACTATACGGGAAGGCGACTAGCGAAACAAAACACGTCTTAGTTTAATCATTTATTCCAGACTGTTCTGTCCATGACAGTCATACCCTCAATACAATTATTACCTAATTATTTTTCCGACTCGAAATACCATATTTTAAACAGTAGGTGTGTGGATGAGGATTCAATCAAACCAATTTTTGCTTTGTAAATGTATGGTTTTATTATAGAAATCGAAAGCTGTAGAACGTTATGACATTTTATCGAAATCTCGATAGAGCGATCCAGTCTCATAGAGCACAGCGCCATCTGTGATTATTAAACTTAACTATTGTTTGAATGAAGACATTTTATACATAATATAAAAAAGGTTTTGTTCTACATTAAGTTTGAACAGATTACCTACATCACAGTGATGATGATGCTAATGACGATGATGACAATGATGATGATGATAATGAATCGATTGCTGACCGTACATTATTCCTTTTTGACAGGTTTTTCTTCGTAGTCTACATGTTTGAGATGATCGTAAAAATGATGGCGCTCGGTTTCGTAGGATATTTCAAGTCGCATTGGAACAAACTGGACTTCTTCATCATAGTTATGGCGACGGGGGGTCAGTATATCATATTTCATTGGTTACGTTTAAGAACTTGGCCTTTATCTCACCTCCTGTTAAGTGATGAAAAAGCCGAAGGTAAAAGCACACTTCACCCGGACCCTTCTACAAAGGCACAGAAGAGAGATTAAAAAGGTTCAAACCTGGTAGCATTGTGGCCTGAAGGCCATTAAAAAGCTCAGGAATCCACAGTAAATATTTATTTAAGTAAAATTATTAATTAAGCAGAAAAAACCTAAAAAGAGAAAAACAATAAATCAGTATACAACAATCTAAGCCAAGACATTACTTACAAATATTTCTTATAGGAATCAAATTACCTGTTTATAGATACAGGTTTTCACTTATTATATTTCGTCGTTTCATTCTTTGATATAAATTATACACAATGTAGTCCCTTTAACCTACTGGCAAAATCGCACGTCTTTAGAGAGTAACTAATTGATTTAAAAATTCAAAACTTCACTCGTTCACTCAGCTGTCAGTTGTTTAGCGCCAAACTTCTCATTCCTTTTTCGTGCGAGGCAACGAACGCACGCGTCTACCTATGCAAAATGCCGAAACGCAGCGCACAGGAAAAAGTTGAGCGATATGAAAAGAAGATTAGGAAACTTATGGAGAAAAAGGATCTAGTAAAACGCCGACGAATTCAACGTTTATATTCGTCAGAAGACGACGATAATGCCACAGGTACGTTTATAGTACATTTACGATTCTTATTTAAATGTTTGTGGATACTAAATTTTAACAAGTTACAAAAACAAAATTTAATTATGAGAAATTACGATGCAACAGGTAACTTTGTTATTTTTTCTGGTGAACAAGTGAAGTCAAGAACAAGTCTTATCTTTAATTACAATAAAAATAAAACTAAATCGAGATTGACTGCGGGTCAATCGCGATATCATAATTAGCTGCGGGCTAATTATGGTTCATATATTATGACGTTACGTAGAATCTACCTGTGTTCTAGAGTAGACGCAAGTAATCTATAATGTATTGTCTGCGGGACAATATGAACACATTTTTTATGTGTATATTTTATTTTTATTTTCTACCCTCATTAATTTTTTTTTTTCTAAATCGAGAATTGTTGTTTTAGAAGCAATCAATATCGTAGAAAACGAAACGGAACCGGAAGCTGGTCCGTCAAATCCACCGGATTACATCGAAGAAACGTTGGAACAACCTATTTTGCCGGAATTCGCGGAATCGCTAACGGCAAACACAAAAGAAATTACATCGGAAATTTCATCAGAAGTAACCTTAGATCCACAAATTTTGTCAGCGTTGGGGGCGTCTACGTCCGATACGCCAGAATTTGGAGATACCATTCACGATAGCCTAGCTAATTTAAGGACTCCGTTATTAAAAAAAGGTCTACCAAAAGACCAGAAAGAGAACCTTACAAAGGTAAAAGAATACCTAATACCGAGTAATTGTAAGATGTTGCAAGCACCAAAATTGAATGCAGAAATTTCTGCCGCAGTTTCTGACATCGTGAGGGGACGCGACAAAAAATTTCTTGGTTTTCAACAACAACTCGGGATCTATTTATTGCCGAGGTACCCACCTCGGCAATAAATAGAGCAATGGACACATTACTCTCTTCTGATGATAAGATACAAGCCCTTAAATATCTTAGCGATGGTTGTCGCATATTGGCTGATTTACACCATTCTCTAACGAAGGATAGGATAAAACTCATTACACCTAGTCTGGAAAAGAATTTTCTGCACGTCATACAAGATTCCGAAAGAGCTGACTCCTTATTCGGCAATACATTATCCGAAAAAATAAAAGCCAGTAAGGCAATTGAACGACAAGGTTCGCAGATAAGAAAAGCATTTACAAGTCATAAACCTGCCACAGTTCAGTCGAGTGCCAGTCGTCCTGCCCATCAGGGAAACTGGTTAGGACCTCCTCGGTACCCGTCAAACAGGGGGGGGCGGGGAGGTCAGAGCCACAGGGGACAGAGACCAGTGCTGCCACCGCGTCGAACCTACCCTCAGCCAACTTCGACTCATGCGAAGAGCTACAACCACCCCAGGCCCCGTGCACCGCCACAGTAACACAGGTACATGCTGGCAGAATTCAATATTTTTACGATTGTTGGTCTCATATAACAAACAACCAAACTGTATTATCATGAATCCAAAATGGATACCCTATACCGTTTTGTACGGAAGTGACACAGTCTGTCGTGCCTAAATCTAAATTTACACTCGAAGAAAGTCACGAGATGGTTCAAGCTATAAATAAATTAATTGAATTAGGAGCTATTTCACAATGTACCCCATCAGATGACCAGTACATATCAACAACTTTCCTTACACCTAAGTCTAACGGTGGTAAACGTTTTATCTTAAATTTTAAACCATTAAATAAGTTTATTGAAAAAACCCATTTTAAGATGGAAGACTATAGAACCGCTTCAAAACTAATACCACAGGGCGGTTTTGTCGCAACGATTGACCTAAAAGAGGCGTATCTTTTAGTTCCAATATGTCAAGAAGACCGAAAATATTTAAGATTTTACTTTCAAGCTCCAAATTCAAACTTATCTACCTACGAATTTACGGCCATGCCTTACGGCCTGTCCGTGGCACCCAGGGTCTTCACCAAAATCATGAGAGAAGTCATGTCCTATCTTAGAAGACAAGGTCATAAGTCAGTCATATATCTCGACGACGCCTTATGCATCGGTGACACTTTCCAAGAATGTTTAAATAATGTACGCGAAACCCTAAAATTGTTGCAATGTTTAGGTTTCGTTGTTAACCACGACAAAAGTTCGTTAACACCTTCTCAAGTTTGTACTTTCTTAGGCTTTATATATGATACGCAACATTTCTCGTTATCATTACCTATAGAAAAACGCAAAGATATTGCAAAAATAATCCGAAATTATTCAAAATTACCGAAATGTACAATAAGAGACTTTGCAAAATTGATTGGTGTCCTAATTGCGGCCTGTCCAGCAGTTAGATATGGATTCGTATACACAAAAATTTTAGAACGCCAAAAGTTCTTGGCATTGCAGCGACATAGCGATAATTACGAAGCGAAAATCACCTTACCCAGAGTAATTTTGGAAGACCTAAACTGGTGGCGTGATAACATTTTTACAACATTTTGTCCTATGAGAACTTTAAACTATAAAAAAGAAATATTCACAGACGCCTCCCGAACCGGTTGGGGAGCCGTCTGCGAAGGCAAAAAGGTTAACGGGAGATGGAAGGTTTCAGAATTAGAACACCACATTAACTATCTAGAACTTCTTGCTGCATTTTTGGGACTGAAAACTTTGGCAAAGAAAAATAATGACTGTGCAATATTACTGCGGATAGATAATACCACAGCAATAAGCTACATCAACCGTCAAGGTGGAATACAATTCCCGCACCTAAATAATTTGACGCGTTGTATCTGGCAATGGTGCGAGAGGCGAAAAATTTGGCTGCACGCGTCCTATGTGAACACAAAAGATAACTGCGCGGATGCAGAGTCAAGAAAAATCAACCCCGATACGGAATGGGAGTTATCTGAAGAAGCTTATCAGTTGATTCTATTTAACTTTGGTTATCCAAATATCGACCTTTTCGCCTCCCGCAACAATGCCAAATGTGATACATTTGTTTCTTGGAAACCAGACCCAGACGCTTATACAGTAGACGCCTTTACTGTTAATTGGCAATCATTTTTTTTCTACGCTTTTCCACCTTTCTCATTAATTTTAAAATGCTTAAGGAAAATAATCGATGATGAAGCTACAGGTATCATAGTATTTCCTTACTGGCCGTCTCAGCCATGGTTTCCACTCTTACAAAGCATGCTTGATTCTGACATTTTATTCCTCAACCCGAATAAGTATCTTCTGCAATCCCATTTCAGGGACCATCATCCTCTGCACCCGAAACTTACCCTGGGTGCCGCGAGGCTCTGCGGGCGGCGTTCGCACACCAAGGCGCTCCCCCGGACGCTCTTCACCTAATACTGGCGTCACTATCCGACAGTACCATCAAACAGTACAGCGTTACCTTAAAACTTTGGTGGGAATTTTGTACGATTAATAACGTTAATGTTTTTGAAGGCTCCAGATCTTTAGTGTTGTCCTTTTTAACACAGCAATTCGACAAAGGTTGTTCTTATGGCACTCTTAACAGCCACCGTTCCGCTCTATCATTGTTCTTAAATAATAACATCGGCTCAGATGAGTGTATCAAAAGAGTACTGAAGGGTGCGTACAAACTTAACCCAAGTCGCCCCAAATATACCACAACTTGGGACCCACAACTAGTTCTCAACCACATATCTAATTGGTACCCAAACATAGAACTGAGCATGGAAAAGATCACAAAAAAATAACTATTTTATTGGCACTCTGTACAGCACACAGGGTACAAACTTTTTCACTTATAAAACTAGAAAATATCTCAATTACTCAAGACGGTGTTAAGATAGCCATAACTGACATAATTAAAACTTCGGCCCCTGGCCGTGAACAACCCGTGCTGTTTTTGCCGTTCTTTCGCGAGAACATAAATATTTGCCCTGTTTCCGTCTTCGTAGATTATATTTTTGTAACAAAAAATATGAGGACTTCGAATGCAGACAGACTGTTATTAACGTATAAAAAACCCCACAAGCCCGCCAGCTCCCAGTCTATAAGCCGCTGGATTAAACAGCTATTGGCAGAAAGTGGTGTGGATGTAGGAAAGTTCAGCGCGCATAGCACACGACACGCCTCTACCTCAACCGCGCTTGCCGCGGGGCTCAGTGTAGACGTGATCCGGAAAACAGCTGGCTGGACAAGCACGTCTACAGCCTTTGCTCGCTTCTATAATCGGCCGATTGAAAGCGAAGGGGTCTTCGCAAAAACCGTTATGTTTCCTAACAATGAATAGTTTTTTGTTTTTTGTTGCTTGATTGTTTGATTTACTATGCATTTAATTTGTACGAAGGAAAATTAATATTCATTATGAGCTTATTGTTTAGATTCTGCATTAGAAAACATACATATTATTTATTTCTATAAAGTATACCTACCTAACTTTCTACACTTCTAGAACAAAACATAAATCTCTAAAAATCTACATTGTGTATAATTTATATCAAAGAATGAAACGACGAAATATAATAGATGATCAAACGAACTTCTAAGTGAAGTTCGATCATTATTATATGAGTCGTTTCATTCGAAGATATAATAACCCTCCCAGCCCTGTAAACCTCATGCTGAAGATGAGGGTATACAGACCCATAGTAAAGTTTTGTTCTAGTATCTCTCTAAACGAAATGAGAAGTTTGGCGCTAAACAACTGACAGCTGAGTGAACGAGTGAAGTTTTGAATTTTTAAATCAATTAGTTACTCTCTAAAGACGTGCGATGTTGCCAGTAGGTTAAAGGGACTACATTGTGTATAATTTATATCTTCGAATGAAACGACTCATATAATAATGATCGAACTTCACTTAGAAGTTCGTTTGATCATCTATTATAATTTAAACATTAATAATTGCACAATCGATGTCACTATAAAAGAATGTTATTGAACTGAAGAATTTAGAAAGACTGATCATATAAAAAATACAATAAAATTCCATGACAATGACATGACATTCAAAGTATTCTTTTTCAGACCCGTGCATACAAATTTGCCAGATAGTTTTTAAAACTACCAAGGAGGCTATAAGATGCATAGAAAAAATATAACGTGGAGTAAATTGCAACGACAACGTTACAGCATCATCATCATTTATATGAGCATTTAGCTAGGCGCTAAGAGCTGGGTTCGAGTTAGTCATTATATGTAGACTTATACCATAAAACATTATGATCCCAAATTCTCAATCGACTAGTAAACTCTTTTATCTTCTTAGTTTGATATCAAGTTTGTTGTGGCCTATCTAGAATATAACATCTAGATTTTGGTGGTAAGTTTATTTTAAGTCCAGGTGGCTAGCTGCCACCACACCATATCATCTATTTGTTGTTTGAATACAACAACAATGTTTAAAAAAGTTGTGTTTCGACAATTGAAAGAGTCAATCTTCAAATCAAATCAAATCAAATCAAATCAAATATATTTATTGCGAAGTATAGGTGGAAGTTGGTTTTACACATAGTACTTATAAATAGTTCAGCCATATTCTGTCTTACTGACATGCAACATTCAGTATAAAAAGGAAATAATAAAATAATAAAGAATAATTTCAATAATAATATAAAAGTAAATACAATGCAATAATAAAAAAAAAGTATATTAAACGAAATGTCAATTAAAAAAAAAAAAAAAATACAAAATAATAATAATAAAATAATAACCACAAAATACATCAAAATACACAATGTCACAACTCTATTGTCATAATTTATCCTTCAGATATAAGTCAACGGTATAGTACGCTTTTTCTACTAGTAGTTTCTTGAGTCTCGCTTTAAAAATTCCAATGTTCGAAACTTCTTTTAAACTTTCTGCTAGATGATTATATAGTCGTGGTGCCATACCGAATATACTTTTATTAAACAGAGCAGTTTTATTGGGGGGAAAACAGATATTATTTTTATGCCTTAAACTTCTAAAATTGTGAAACATGCCTATATTTGATTTAACAAAAGCTGCTACTTCATATATATATAAAGATGGTAAGGTCAGTAACTCAAGATTTACAAAATGATACTGACAACTATCCCTACATTTTAATTTACAAATTGCTCTAATACATTTTTTCTGGGCTTTAAAAACAGTATATTTTTCGACAGAATTTCCCCAGAATATAGTACCATACCTTAAGATCGATTCAACGTGACTATGATAGGCAATTACTAATGTTGATTGGTTAACAATTTTACTTAATCGGTACAATGCATATGAAAACTGGTTGATACGAGTACACACATAATCAACATGATTCTTCCAATTAAGTTTATTATCAATATAAATTCCGAGAAACTTTGCAACGTTCACCTTTTGGATTTTTTGGTTTCTATAGTTAATGTCATAGTCCTCATTAGAATTAATGTAAGTATTAGAAAATGACATGTAATTAGTTTTGTCGATATTCATACAAAGTTTATTACAACTTAACCAACTGATAATATTGCATAGTGTTTCATTCATTTTATTTATAAGGTTATGGGTATTATTGTCAATGAATATAGCTGTGCTGTCATCTGCAAAAAGTACAATTTTTTTGTTTATAGCTTTTGGTAAATTATTTATGTATATGAGAAAGAGCAATGGACCTAAAACACTTCCTTGTGGCACACCTCGTTTAACACAATGAACCTCAGACGTATAGATGACTTCTTTTTTGCGTTTTATATCTAAACGAGTGACCTGCGTTGACTGTTTTCTATTCGTCAGATATGATGCAATTAATTTTAGAACATTACCTCTAACTCCATATTGCTCTAGTTTGTGAAGCAATATTTCGTGATCCACAAAATCAAATGCTTTAGTTAGATCCATGTACACAGCACTAACCAAATGTTTTTTATCAATATTTTTAATTAAAATGTCTAAAAAGTTATAAATAGCCAAATTTATAGATTTATTTGTACGAAATCCCATTTGTTCGTCAGCTAAAATACTAAATTTTTCAAAGAAGTCATAAAGCCTTTTATTAATTATCTTTTCAAATATCTTTGCGAACACTGTTACTAATGCTATAGGTCGATAACATGCCATGCTTTCTGTGTCTTTTTTTTTAAACAGAGGTTTGACCAATGCTCTTTTCAGCTTATCTGGAAATATACCATATTCGATACATAAGTTTACAATATGACTAATTATTGGCGCGATTATATTGCTTACATATTTGAGAACTTTGGTACAAATTTCATCGTATCCGGTGCTATTTGTATTTTTTAACGACATAATCGTAGTTTTTATTTCATCAGGAGAAGTAGGTCTCATATAAAGTGATTTATCATTGCGTATTAAGGAGAAGTTTTGTGCTTTATAATTACTAGTGACATTGTTACAAGATAGGTCAGCATGTGATTGATTAATAAAAAAGACATTAAACGCCTGTGCTATACTATAAGGGTCAGTTATAATTTGATTGTCAACTTTTATTTGAATGACTTCATTCCTTGGTAAATTTTTCTTTTTTTCATTAATTATTGACCATGCAGCTTTCGATTTATTTTTAGCAGATAGTATGAAATAATTGTTCTGAGATTTTTGCGTCTGTTTGATAACCCGGTTTAGCCTTGACGAGTAGATTTTAAAATCATTTTTAAGCTTTTCTGTACGGTTCATTCTGTAGTTCCAAAGCATTTCACGTTTACGATGTGAGCATTTCTTTATACCGCTAGATAACCACTTCGGTTTTCGATGAGTATAATTTTTGACTCTAATAATAGGAAAACACAATTTGTAAAGAAGACTAAACTGATCAAAGAAGTCATTGTATGCTTGTTCAGGGTCATGTGTATTATTGTTAATTTCATTAAACGTTAAAGATTTTAGGTGGGTTGAAAATTTTGACATATTTTCTTTACTATAAGATCTCCTTTCGCTGTACCAAAATGGTAGGTAATAAGCTTGGGTAGCTGGGAATGTTAGTAGCTGTGCCGAATGATCTGATATTGCAAATTCTAATAGTTTAGTCCGCGGTTTATCAACGTTTTGAATTATATTGTCTAAGCATTTACCACTCGCTGTTTTAGTTGGTTCCTTAAAAGAAAATTTCAAGTTGTAGCTATTTACTATTTGAGTAAACCTTCTTGTATTCTTATTATTGTTTAAGATGTCCACATTGTAGTCCCACTCAACCCGAGTTCATTAAGCATGCTATCTAATGTATTAAAAAAACTTGTCAATGTCTTGCTTATTATATCTGGGGGGTCTGTATATACAGATAATCAGCAACTTATGATGTGTTAGTTCTACAGCACAGCATTCAAAGATACCCTCTATGTAATATTTCGTTACAGCCAAAATGGCCCTGAATGTATGCCTATGGTGTACCAATATACAGGAACCACCATGTCGATTATGTCTCGTACTACATGACGCCACATTGTAATTAATTAAATTATTGAGTTTTACATCATTTTCCATCATATTATGTTCAGTCAAACACAGTATGTCGATAGAATTTCTTTTAGAGTTTAGTTTCTCCAAATGTATGCTTAAAAGATCAGATTTATTGAGAAAACCATTAATATTCACATGTAATACATTGATATAATTAAATTCGAAAAAAATTTCCCTCTACTTTATTAATATTAATTTCATCATTATTAATACTATAGTTATTATTATTATTATTATATGTCAAATTCGAGTTAGGTAATGTCTGATTTTGTTCAATTGAGTACATTAGTTTCAAGATGTCATCAAATATTGTTTTAATACCAAGATTATTTATTAAACCTGTCCTATAAAACATATCATGTGTATATATCAAATTTCTGTTCGAGTCCAAAAGAAAAGCATATTCATGAATTAAATTATCTAAATATAGCCTATTGTTAAAAGCCTCTATACGTAGATTGAAGAGATTACTAAAATTATTACATTTAAAAGTTGGTACACACAATATTACATTAGTGTGTTGGACTTATAATAATTGATTTCTAATATAATCAATTAATTCAAAGTAATCCTTGGTTACACGAAAATCATCATCACCGATTAACAATATACAGTAGTCGTTATACGTGTAGTCTTTCAATTTATATTGAATATTATGTAAAAGTTGATTAATACTACCATTGGGGATCAAGTAATGACAAAATTTAAATTTATCAAAACTCTGTTCTGATATACTTAGTATCTTATTTCTATTATTGCTACTTATTATTGATATTTTCTTTGTAGGCTGAATACTCGTATGTTCTTCTGTAGTTACTTGACAATCGACAGACTTGTTTTTTTTCGGTGTGGAGGTAGTCTTCAACTGTGTTGTATTTTCTCGCCCGCGCTCCGGTACATCCTTTGTAGGTGATTTGGATACTGTCTTAGGTGATTCAGTTATGTTTTTTTCTTGGCTACGCTTTCTTTGGCGCCTTGATCGTGGAGTGGTTATTTTACAACTTTCATCTAAATTAAGAGTCTTATAAGTTTCTATTACTTGTAAACATTTTTGTAGCTCAGTGTTGAGTCGAGTTACATCGCTATTTAAATTGCTGATTTCTTTATGAGCAATTTTTAGGTCCGTCGATAGTGTGTTCACTTTTTCATTCAGTTCTTGAATCGTGCCAGTAATATTTAACGAAGTATTGGGCAAACTCAGCATTGTCGAGTCAAACATACTCGGGGTCGACGAAATGTTGTGAAGTGAACTGCTTCGTCTAATTTTACGATAAGTTACATTTTCATCCATTATAAGTAAATTATTATTAAAAAAAAAGAAAAAATAAGAAAACAATGATAATCGGTACGTAGAGAAATCCCAATTTAAACTAATTTTTTCCGGGGATCGATCCGCGGTTTGCGGGACGTGGCTCAGTCCGTCGTTTGCGCCGTTGCACCACCGAGATCGATACAAGGTTGACGAAAATTGAATATTATATTGTTCTTGTTGCTTTTTTGTAGGATTGTCCTTAACGGAGTTTCGTAGATAGCCAACAGATGGCGTAGTTGTTCACTAATTTCGTTATTCCAACTGTATAGGGTTGATAGTTGCGTAGCACTGATTTACATTTAAATAAAATTAACTGCCTGTTTGAATTGATGTTCGAGAAAAGCACTTTGACTGCGATTTGTGGTATTGTTTGATGTTTTATTATGTAGCACTGATCATATTATGGTGTTTTTTTTTCAATGATGTATTGTCACTTGTTTAATTGTATCCGTTTATTGATGTAATTTTCACAATTACTTATCACTGTTTGTTTGGTGTGATTTATTTGATATTTTTTAGAGATAACATTTGTGCGCTATATTTACACAACACTTTTCACTTTGATACTATTTTCACGACTTCAAATTATAGTTTACTATTTTTGCGATTAAAAGTACCCGGAGCTCAGTGTTTACTTGACGGCAGCGCCATCTGAATTCAGTAGTTAAGGGTTTCGGGTAAAGTGCACTTTCACTTCGGGCCATATCGTCGTCACTACCATCAAGTGAGAAGAGTCAAACGTTACACCATTGTGAACTATGTTTTTCTCTATCTCTCTTAACTCTCTCTTTTCCTCATTCAGATCTAGTTCTGGACATAATTGACGCGGTCACCCCTTGGGATAAATGGACAAACATGAACTCTAGTGTGCTGACGGCTACCAAACTGCTGAGGATGCTGCGGTTCTTGAGGCTTTGCAAGTTGGCCAGGTAACCTATTTTTCTTATCTTATCTTATCTTAGTGGGGCCTGCTAAGGTTTCCCTCTCCCAGTAACACTGCAAACCCATACATTCACTCTTCTTTCTCTGCAAATCATTGCAGCATCTATCTTGATGCCATAAGTTTGGCAACGTCTTTAAGAGCGAAGAGCCTGAGTCCTTCGTTTTCAGAAAACCCTTAGCTGTATCTGTAGATTATCCCACCGGTGGTCCTGGATCATCCTGGCTTCATGGATGAGAAGTGCAGGAGTTTTTAGTGGGTATACCCTCCTTCCCCCTTGTCGGGGACAGAGGGGGGGGGGGGTTCTTACATACCAAACCACCTGCATCTCCCCGGACACAGTGGTTTGCGGAATGCATTTTCTTCTGTATATAAAAAAGGAAACCAACATCAATATCTGGCGATTGACCAACCGATGATCCCGGATCATCTTGAAGGAAAATACTAGGGTTTATGTGGGTTTAAAAGCTGCCCCCCCCCCCCCCCCCATTTACATTTACATTTTTATGAACACCTGACCTGTTATGGTTTAGTTAAATATGGCGTTATAGTTAAAAGTGGCCGTAACGTCTTATTTAACTAAACCATAACATGTGAGGTGTTCATTAGGCGACGTAAAAATGCTAAATTACTTCATTCAAATAGTTTGTTGAGCATAATTTGATTTTTTATCTCTAATTACTAGATATGTTTTTTTTTCATTAGTGGCGCTAGTGTGCGGCGTAAACGTTCTTAATACGGATAGTAAACAAAACTCACACTCACTCTGCAGTCTCAAAGAAAAAAATTAAACAACTTGTTTTTATTCCTCAATAGGGTATCGGTGCCTAAAGTAATGGCATACGTCGATCGAATGATAGACATCCAATTGGCGTTCGGGTATGATGTTGGCAAGGTAAATGACAGTTCATACATTTTCAATACACACCATTTTGACGATCACTTTATTATAATTGTTGTCAGCTTTATCTTTAGGCTATAAAAACGTCCCACTTCTGTGTTTTCAGACACGCATAAACCATAGAAATATTAGGCAACAACAAACGGAAAAATACAATTACTTTTATGAGTAACACATACCCGAACCATATCCTGAACGCGTTGTCTGACCGCTGGGATTCACCGATGCTGAAACATTGGGTGCGACTACACACCGTCCTCTAACGGTGGGTGGTCGTATCCAGTGCGCCAAGCTCATTTCAATGTGCATTTTAATTTTTTTCATGTAACTAACATTAGTGTATAAGGTCTATTATAATTACTAACAATCTATGGAATTATTCTGAAATAAATACTTATTATTATTATTATTATACCCAATACCCATACCTATGAAAAAAGGAAACTGTAATCTGTTTCCAAAATTTTATTTTGTAATTGGTTGGAAATAGAGAAATGAAATAAATAATTTAACTAATTTTATTTTTATTTATTGGTTTTGGGGGATACCTTTACCCAGCAGTACCACTGCAGTACCACTGCTGGGCAATTCCCCCATATCTCCCATAGAAATAAATAAACAAAAAAAATATTTTGGTTTTCCTCTATAGGTAGGTATCTCTGTCGAATAGTAAAACGAACACTCACTGAGCAATCTCAAGTGTATTTATGTATGTTTATAAAATAGAATAGAATAGAAAAACATTTATTCAGTATCACATCAAAGACGTGGTATACTTATATGTATTATTTTTTCTCTTAGTTATGGCTTGGGGCGGTTAGCACATTTCGCCAGTGTCAAAGTATATAAAACAATATTTACTTTGTTATTAGATGATAATAAATGAAAATAGAAATTAGTACCTAGTAATAAATAATATTCCCCCCAACCCCAACCCTATCACACACCCTGCTACACACTACTTTAAAATATATACTGACACCCCCCACCAACCTGACGGTTATAAAGTTAGGTGGCAGACATCCTTACACAAGCACAAAGGACCATCTACGTCAGGTCATAACGCCAGATCAGAACATGCCGGTCCGCATCACGCATCCTTCATCCGGTACTTTTAAGACTGGTGTCTCAAGCTAGTTGCCCCGTGGACACGTATAGTCCACTACCTAATGTCCAGATAGGTTCCCAACCCTATCAGTAAAGATGTGGGGACTTTACAGAGACCTTACGCCGACTTCTTGAGAGAATTTGAAAAGCGACGTTGCACTGTATTCTTTCATTTGCCAACGCCCATGAACGTCACGAACACTCAACGGTAGATAATCCATTAATTATTTCACATTAATATTCGACATAACACAAATATTAGAAAATATAACCAAATTGCAGACATGATTCTTCATTTCCCCGCCAAGACGTCTGTAATATGTATTTGTTTCTGCTAATCAGGGGTTCGTAACGGGAGAGCAGGAAGTGTGCACATTGCTGCCTCAGTTAGTGGACAACCTACAAATCCAGGAGACGCTCAATGCTAAATTGGAGGCTGACCGGTAATTGTTATAAAATTCTTCTTTTTCCAGCCCAAGTAACATGGGACCAAATTTTCTGTTTCTTCTACATTCCTTCTTGCTAAGGTTTTGGCTAAGTATAAACGGGCGGCCGCCTGCCTTACACAAACCCACTCCTTGGAAATTCTAGTGGCGGGTAAAAAGCACCCTGGTGCTTTTCGATATGCACGGGGTCTTAAACTCCCTTAATCGCCTTTTACGACACCCACGGGAAGAGAGGGGTTGGTGCAATTCTTTGGGTGCGACACCACGTGGAAGCGGTAATTGTTATATCATATTTAAGTTTTTTTTTATTGTTATTATTATTTGCATTCACAATGCTTTAACAGGTTGAACGCCGTCGGGCCCAGACAATAGAAGTTCAATTGTTTGCAAGTCAAATCTCTGACCACTGAGTTACCGAGAGCCCAGCCCCCTGACTATGAGCTCTTATAGCAGTATTAATGCAGTTGTGGAAAAGAGACGCGAATATATTCGCCGCTACACGCGTCTCATTTTCACAACTGCAATAATACTGCTATAACAGCTCGTGGTTACCCCCCAGAAGACTCGTTGAATTATTCTAGTAGTTTGTGATTTACGCTGCAAGCCAGCAGTATTACAAGAGTGTGAAATTGCCCTCACCGTCTGACTTGAGAGTGAACTTTATGTCTTTAATTAAGAAATATATAAAGAACATTTCTGCTTTATACACTTTGTCTGTGGTAATAGCATAGTTGCCCAGTATTGAAGCCTACGATAGAGTGCATGAGTAGTGTATCTGAGTGTGTAGTCGCATCCGGGAGGTCGGGAGGGTTTTTTTTACATACGGGGTGTCCCAGAATCGGTAAATCAAACTGTTATGGGAGGTAACTTGACCTCTGACCTACCCCTAAAAATATGAAAAAAAATATAACGCTCATGACTATAATTTTTTTAGTACAGAAAAAATATTAAGATAAAGTGCTCTGAACTCAAAATCTAGTTATTACTTTAATAAGTTTTTTTATAGTCAGACCAAACAATTACTTATAATTATTATTGGTAAGAACAAAAGTGCAAATAAACTCAAAACGCAATAATTATGGGCATAAACTTAAGAAGATTGCATACAATTTCAATAAATAATTAAAAAAAAAAATTGATAGCCATGTGTGTTTTTTTTTCATATTTTTTAGGCGTAGGTCAGAGGTCAAGTTACCTCTCATAGCACTTTGATTCACCCATTCTGGGACACCCTGTATATGTAACTCCAGATTCCATTGATTATATTGGACCAGTTTAGTAGTGACCCGGCAGCTGGGTCTGCTGCAACGCGACCGACCCTGGACTGCCATCACAGTGAAGACGCGTCAGGCTACTACCTCCACGCTCAACGTTATGATGCTGGACGCCATGCAGCTCAAGGAAGAAGGTTGGTACACACATCATCATCATCATCAGCTTATACTAGCCCACTGATGGACATAGGCATCTCCAAGTGCATGCCACTAAGCACGATCCGCGGCTACTCTCATCCAGCTCTTGCCAGCCACCTTGCGAAGATCGTCGCTCCACCTAGTCTGAGGGCGTCCTACACTACGTTTGCCGATACACGGTCTCCAGTCGAGAACTCGTTTACCCCAACGGTTATCGGTTTGCGACTAATATGGCCGGCCCACTGCCACTTCAGCTTGCTGACCCGATGAGCTATGTCATGGCATACGGAGCCTAAACGTGGACACTCACGGTTGGGCTGGTTTACAAATTTATAGTCGCTCAGCGAGCTATGAAAAGGGCTATGCTCGGAGTTTCTGTGAAGGATCGGATTTTAAGACTTAGACTTAAATGTACCTTACACACATAATGTAATTCCCAAGTTACTCTAATTTTATTTAAAATATTCCTTTCTTATTTATATAAAACGCCATGTTTTTCTTAATTTTGATTGTATTAAAATTAACTGTAATTATTACTTACTTTGTAACATCATTAGGAAGGCACTGGCACCCATATCACGGTTTCATAAATTGTGTAAAGCAAGTATTGGTAATATAATACAAAATGAGGAAGAAATATACCTATTTATATTTTACCAAAATGTGGTATCATACATAACTAGCGGCCCGTCCCGGCTTCGCACGGGTGGACATTCTTTTTTAATATAGCCTATGTTACTCAGCGCTAATGTAGCATTCTAATGGTGAGAGAATTTTTTTAATCGGTCCAGTAGTTTTTGAATTTATTCGTCGCAAACATACAAAAATACAAAGCTTTCCTCTTTATAATATTAGTATGATATAACTTTAACCTTTATAATTTACAGGGTTTTTAGATGAGATGGAATATCGCTTACTGGTCCACGCTATTCAGGAGAAGATGCAGATGTGTCGCCACAAAGGCAGTCTCGTGGCGCCCTCCTCTCCTGAGGTCAGTTTAGCCAGAGACAGTTTGAACAGTTTTTTATTCTTATTCTTTTTATTCTATAATCTAAAATAATGAGAACAGCAAGCTTCATACAAACGCGCTCGAGCCACGCACATATAGAAAACCTCTCACGGGCACGGTTTTAAGAAACTTAAAGGGTTCCTCAAGCCGTGTGAAACGAATCACCTTCGGAGGTTTTCTAGAGGGAAACGGCATCACGCACTAGTGCGTGTCCCCGTGCCCTACTAGATTCTCCGAGGGGTCATACAAACGTCATTTTGAATTTGAGAAAAAGAGACAAAACAATGATTGCTATTTAACATCCATCGCGTGAAATCATCTGCGTTCGCATCCTGCTGCTATCGTGAAGATATAACGTGCCCGCACTGCACGTCCGCCGCGGCGCTAATAGCAGCTAATGCTAAAAATCTGCTAGATTTCCCAATGGCCCAATAATTCACGACGCGCAAGCGACGGCTAACGAATTAAGTGAATGAGAAAGGAACACGCTTCCTTCTTGCATTGCTGCATGCATGTTTTTTTATTACGATACATGTGAAACGCTTGTGCGTTTAGAGTCCATTATTTTATATTTTTTTGTAAATGATGCTCTTGCCGTAGCTTGATGTAGGTCGATAGGTTAGGTCTTTGGTGAAGACAATCGCAAAATTGCCGAAATTTAAAAAAAAAACAAGCATTTCTTTAATCACAATAATTCACATTGTGAATAGCATTTTACAATCATATTTAAAATCATATTAGCAAATAGCATAGCAATAGCGCGTAGCATGCTAGCATGAAAAAAGCATGCTAATGGGATTAACGAAAATTATCGTTAATTTCCATTACTACCTTCTAGGTCCTCCTTGATTTGTGGTTTGATACTTCAAACTACTACTGTTGTCACTACTGTGACCAAACGGGTGTGCGTTACTCCAGTAGAAATGTTTTTAATTTCTTGGTTTGAATATTTTATTTTATAGTAAGTAAGGCAAATTTCTCTGCTCTGCCTGATGTTAGCCCCTTGACTGGTGAATAGCATTATATATTTTTCATTGGTTTTCGATGCTATTGCAACAATATAAAGGTTGAAATTATGATGGCATCTATATTGACACTACCAGTGAAAGAGTTAATTAGAAGCAGTATCCAGATGCGAGGACAGCCAATAGCTAGCATACTTTTAACTGGGACAGTATGAGGAAGTCCGAGACCATAAGAGATGCAGAAAAACAAAAACTATCTTAGACACCATCAGGTCTTTTTTTATGAATACAATTTTGGTACAACAATTTTTTTGTTCAATTGTGGGTTGTACATAAAAATGAGTCAAATTGATAATTTTTTTTAATGGGTCGACTCTGTCTCATGTTATGATCATTTCATTGTATCGGAAGAAAGAAATCGGAGCAGCAGCAGTTAGTCAAATTTAATGAAATGTGGTAGGGTAATGCAAATAAAAACATACTTGTCATAAAATATATTTCTTAATTTTTTTACTATATATTTACCGAGGCCCGGTAGCTTAGCGGTCAGAGCATTGGACCGGTTATCCAAAGGTCGTGGGTTCGATTCCCACTCGAGCTTCCTGAAGCTGGTTGAATTTTTCTAGTAAAAAAATTATCTTGTAACTATATAAAGCATTGTGAATGCAAAATTCAAAATAACATAACATACTTATCTTATCTTATCATAATTATTGTTAAATATTTGCAGACCCAACTTCGGGCGGTATCCTGGCTGCAAGGGAACGAGAGAGTGGCCGACTTCTTTTTGGAGAACTCTGAAATTCTCAATTTCAATGTGAATGACATTCTTATATCCAGAGGTAATGTTCTAAAGAGGTCGGTTAAAAAGGGGGTAATAAAAATGGTCTTAAATTCTACTAATATTATAAACGCGAAAGTTTGTAAGTATGGATGTTTGTTACTCTTTCACGTAAAAACTACTGAATGGATTTGGATGAAATTCGGCATACAAATATTTTGTAACCGGGAATAACACATAGGATACTTTTTATCCAGATATTCCCACGGGAACGGGAACCACGCGGTTGAAACCGGGAACCACGCATGTGAAACCGCGAGCGGCCACTAGTATGGGTATATAGGTGGGTTAGAAAAAGGGTATTATATTCTTAAATTTGGATGTTCCTTATCAATTTGTCTTAAAATAAAAATCCCATAACTTTAATTCGCATAACAATTAGAAAGTATACTGAAATACATACTAATATTTGGCATAATCATGGTAATCCATGATTATAAAAATGTAAGAGTATGTATTTATGTATGTACAGACGCCTGCGCATCGACTTATCCAAAACTGTCAAAATTCTTCAATAAATGTTCAACCATATGCCCTAAACATAAAGTTTAAAGTCTATTGAGGAAATTTGGGGGAGCTCGATGGCGCAGTGGTTAACGATGCTATAGCGATTTCTGACGTTAAGCAACTTTCACAAAGGCCGGGCATCGGGTGGGTGACCAAAAATGTATCATCCCGAGCTCCTCTGTTCTTCGAGTCACGTAAAGCCATTGATCCCGGCTGCATTAGCGTTCGTTAACAATTAACCACCAATCCGCACTGGGCCCGCGTGGTGGTTTATGACCGGTTCTTCTCAGTGTTCCCGAGGCCTATAGGCTTTTAGGCTTTTTTAAGGCTAGCCTATGAATTAAGGGGCTAGAGCGAGATAGAAGCCTAAAATGGCTTTTAGGCCTTTTTATAGCCTTTTTTGTCTACCCGAGGACTATAGGCTTTTAGCCTGCCAGCCAGCCAGCAGTGGGGACATATAATGAGCTGATGGTGATGATGATTAAGAACTTTACCTTTTAGTTACTTGTATGTTTTTCCTGCAATAGGTGACGAGCCAAAAGGCCTGTACATACTAGTGTCAGGCCTTCTAGAAGCCACGTACGAGCCTCCGGACGGCGACATGGAAGAGGCGATACCGAACTATGAGTTCCTCACCGATTTGAAGTTTGCAGATCCCAGCCAGGACTATATAGTGTCGGGGAACGCCGTGGGAGTACTTGGGGTAAGTTCTCGATCTTTATCCGAACTCTTGGAGAATCTGTTAGGGGATGGGGAAAGGCTTGCGTGATGCAAACCTCTCAAAAAACCCTCTAAGGATGCTCGGTCACTACGGCTTAAGGAACCTTTAGTCTCATAATAATATTATAAAGAGGAAAGCTTTGTATTTTTGTACTTTTGTTTGTAACGAATAAACTCAATAACTAATGAACCGATTTAAAAAAATCTTTCACCATTAGAATGCTACATTAGCGCTGAGTAACATAGGCTATATTTATTACTAGAAAAAAAAAACATTTTGCTTAATGATAAATAAATAGAAACACGATTTGTTTGTTTTGTTGTTATAGAAACTGTCAAAGCGGTACGAAGTCCGCCGGGTCAGCTAGTTTATAATAAAAAAGTAAAGTAAATAACTAGCAAGCCTATAACTGTCCCATTGCTGGGCAAATGCCTCCATCGTTGAAACCAGTAATCACTACAATGGGGTATTTGACAGGTTTTAGAAAAATATGTCTAATGATTCATTATAGCATAATATATTTGCAATTTGATTAATTCGTTATGAATTTCTTTATTTTTTATGAAAATTGCCATTAAAATTCAAATTAATAAAATAGCCGCCAAAACGCTGAATGCAAGTCACGTGATGTCGTGACGTCACCTGCTTGTAAGCAAACTTTTAGCTGTCAAATTAAACGTACAAAACTTTGATTGACATTATTAAATGTATTATTAATGATTTACATTAGTAAACAAGCTGGTGACGTCACTCCAGATTCAGCGTCATCCCGTGCGTTTTTGATCACGTGGTCAATCATAAAAGTTTTATCATGTTATTAATGATTTTTTATAAAAATCATACATATTTTAAAATTTTGTGCTGGCTAAATTAGTTTAAAAACATGTTTGATCAATATTTTCATTGTAGTCAAATACCCTATTGATGGATAATAGAATAGAATAGAATAAGAAGAATAAAATAACATTTTATTGACCACAAACAGATAGAAAATAAAAATTAAAAATTAAAAAGTTTTTCAGTTACACGTTACAGTTTACAGTTTGTAGGTAAATTACATTTGGGTTGATTTTTCAATCGTCAGTTAAAGTTTATTAATTAAATATTTTGACATAATGATAGATTCTCTTTAGAAAGTCTGTCACATTGACAATGTTATTCGTTGGATAAAACTTATCTGGGGATTGAAATATCGGGCCTTAGTGTGGCCAACTAGGCCCCAGCCTCAGCATAGGTTACAACGACAATAGCCGCTGCAGCGCTGGTATTCTGGCGGGACCTAGGGGTCGACGAGACGACACAATAGCTTAATCACTACGCTTGCCAAACGCGGGCTATGCATCGAAAAATTCGAAATATATTTTGCCCGACCTGGGAATTGAACCCGGGACCATTTTATATAGGGCCGAGCGCTTTGCCACTCGACCACAGAGGCGTGTATTAAAAATTATTAATATTATAATATTAGTAATTTTTTATTGCAGAATAGTGATCTAGAATATGTATATGTATATGTAATACCCTATCCAATCCGTATAGGTGTTATTAGGTATCGAGATTCAGTTCTATTCACTTAATCATTTTAAAATAATAAAATACTACACTGTGCTCCAAAACCAAAATCATAGATGTTGGAATTGCGACCGCTACACTTCAATGGAACTGGGCTGGGCACTTTAGTCGCATGGACCCAGAGAGGTGGTCGAAGATCGCCTCTGACTGGGTTCCATGTGATGGACACCGGAGACGAGGCAAGCCAAAGCGGAGATGGGGGGACGATTTGAGCACTTTTTTGCTGGAGTGGTATAAAGTAGCCGATGATAGAGAAGAGTAGAGCCGCAGAGGGGAGGCCTTTGCCTAGCAGTGGGACACAAAAATAGGCTAATAAAAAAAATAAAAAAAAGTGAAAAAAATTACCCCGATTAGTATTTTGTTAAATAAATAAATAAATTTTCCTACACTCACACCAATTATCTAGCACAAGAGAAGCTTCGTTATGAAAAAAAACAATAAACGAATAAACATACTTAAAATACTTAAATACATACTTATTACACATAGAAAACACCTAGACCCGAGACAATTTAGAAAATCAAGACCCGACCGGGGATCGAACCCGGTACTTCAGAGATGGCGACACCATGAAAACCGGTGTACAAACCACTCGACCAAGAAGGTCGTCAAAATGTCAAATGTCGTTAAATGGCGAAACTTACATGGCAATACTTTTGTCGGCACTTCGGTAGGTTGAGCTTCGGAATGCACGTAAAGCCGTTGGTCTCGACTGCATTAGAAGTCGTTAACAACCACCGCACCGCACTGGGCCCGCGTGGTGGTTTATGACCCGTTCTCCCTATCCATTCATAGGAAAGGCTCGTGCCCCAGCAGTACATTATGGGACATTATGATTATGAGTGTGATAATGGTGACGACTAGTGAATGTCATTATGCCATCGGGGCCCAGGTTCAACGCCGGCTCGCTCTTCTGCAACAACTGAAATTAAATTAAAAATATTTGTGACCTGCCTCAGGTGCTTACGAATCGTCCCTACAACTACACAGTGCGGTGCGATTCCGCTGTGCAGGCGTACTACATCACCCTCGCTATCATCAAGGAAGCGTTCAATCTAGCATCACATCCTATCTTGGGGTAAGGTCGAGATCTCTATAACTATCACAACTTAAGGTGTTTTTTAAATAAAACTAATGGTCGCCCAGTGGTCGAAATTTTTATAAAAAGCTGTTTACTAAACAATATTTTATTAAGGCTGCACGAATTGTATCCTAAGCAATGAAAAATAAAAAAAAATAGAATGTGTCTTTGGATTGGCATTGACAGATTTCGACCGCTCCTCTTCCATTTTTGAAAAATGTATGAAACAATGTTTATTTAATTTAATGTATTTTTTATGCATAATTTAAAAAAAATATTATCATTCTGCACTCCTTCTATAAATAAACTATAAGTGTGCGAAATTTCATATTCCTCCGTCCGCACAATTTTCATAAAAAGGGGTACAAAGTTTTTACTCCACGTACATATAGAATACCTGTTTAAAGTATTTTTGACCGCAATGATGATTCGATCATGTTGAAGCTAACACCGAAGGCTGACACCATTTGATTGGGTGGTGACTCTTTGATGACGTATGCTCGAGCATGAGACTTTTGACAGAATAGGGGTTGAAAGGGGGGGGGATGTCCGAAGCTCGTCAGCCCCCCCTTTTCTCAGGGCAATCGTCAGCAAAGCATGTGTGAGGGGAATTTTTTTTTTTGGAGTGAGTTGCTTATTTCCTCAAACGGCATGTTCAGCTTCACCGGGCTTTTTTGGAAGCGGCGAGAAACTTAAACACTTGAGGAACCCCCTCAGGCCGTGTGAAACGAATCACCTTCCGAGGTTTTCTAGAGGGAACGGCATCACCACTCGTGCGTGTTCCCGTGCCCTACTAGATTCTCCGAGAGGTTCGGATCGGATAGGGGGGGAAATTTAGTACCTCTTTGCTTTTGATCGGCGGCTAAATAGGCAGATCTCGAAGTCTATGACTCGCGACACGCGCCAATTTAATATTAACCGTATTAAAGAGGCCATTGAGCGGAACAAAGGCTCAAAAGTGTTCGCAAGAGATCTGGGTATTGGGCAGTGCCAACTGACGACGCTGAAAACCGATGACGGCAGAACTGTTACGACCAGGTCCGATGTTATGGGAGAGGTCGAGAAGTTCTATGGAAAACTATACACATCCACACGGCCACCTGTACAAAGCTTAGCTAAAGACCCTAGAGCTAAGTTAACCCGGCACTATACCGTAGACATCCCGGACATCAGCCTATACGAGATTAGTATGGCTCTCAAACAGCTCAAAAACGGCAGGGCACCAGGTGCTGACGGAATTACGGCCGAGCTTCTGAAAGCAGGCGGAAGACCGGTACTCGTAGCTCTTCAGAAGCTATTTAATTCCGTCGTACTAGGGGGCAGAACGCCAGAGACGTGGCACGAAGGTATGGTGGTACTGTTCTTCAAAAAGGGCGACAAAACCCTGCTGAAGAACTACAGGCCCATCTCACTTCTAAGCCACGTCTACAAGCTGTTTTCGAGAGTCATAACGAATCGTCTCGCACGCAGGTTTGATGACTTCCAGCCTATCGAACAAGCCGATTTCCGAAAAGGCTTCAGCACCATAGACCACATACATACGCTGCGGCAGGTTATACGAAGAGTATAACCAGCCTCTTTGCTTAGCGGTTGTGGACTTTGAAAAAGCCTTCGATTCGATTGAGACATGGGCCGTGCTACAGTCTCTCCAGCGGTGCCAAATTGACTATCGGTACATCGAAGTGTTGAGGTGTTTGTATGAAAGCGCCACTATGTCAGTCCGTCTTCAGGACCAGAGCTCGAAACCTATCCAGTTGCAACGAGGAGTGAGACAGGGAGATGTGATTTCTCCGAAACTGTTCACTGCTGCACTGGAAGATGTTTTCAAGCTTCTGGACTGGAAAGGACTCGGCATCAACGTCAACGGCGTATACATCACTCACCTTCGGTTTGCTGACGATATAGTGGTCATGGCTGAGACCCTGGAAGACCTCGGTGCAATGCTCGGTGACCTCAACAGAGTCTCTCAACAAGTGGGCCTTAAAATGAACATGGAGAAGACGAAAGTTATGTCGAACTCACGTGTCGTACCCACTCCTCTGAAGGTTGGGGACTCTGTCCTTGAAGTTGTGGACACTTATGTTTACCTGGGACAAACGGTCCAGCTAGGTAGGTCCAACTTCAGCAAAAAGGTCAATCGTCGAATCCAATTAGGCTGGGCAGCGTTCAGTAAGCTACGAAATATCTTCTCGTCCGATATACCGCTGTGTCTCAAGACGAAAGTCTTTGACCAGTGTGTGTTGCCAGTGATGACATACGGGACTGAGACGTGGCCGCTCACTATGGGCCTCATAAAAAGGCTCAAGGTCACTCAAAGAGCAATGGAGAGGGCTATGCTCGGGGTTTCTCTGCGTGATCGAATCAGAAATGAGGAGATCCGCAGAAGAACAAAGGTAACCGACATCGCCCGAAGAGTTGCTAAGCTCAAGTGGCAGTGGGCAGGTCACATTGCTCGCAGGACTGATGGCCGCTGGGGCGGGATAGTCCTGGAGTGGCGATCGCGTACCGGAAAGCGCAGTGTGGGCAGGCCTCCAACAAGGTGGACCGACGATCTGGTGAAGGTCGCGGGAAGCCGCTGGATGCGAGCAGCACAAAACCGGTCCTTGTGGAGATCCTTGGGGGAGGCCTTTGTCCAGCAGTGGACGTCTTTTGGCTGAGATGATGATTGCTTTTGATCGTTTAGAGTTTTGGACGAATCGGGACCGTTAGAACGCTGAGGGGGGTTTAATAATTGGATTACTGGATTCAACTCGGCTCCAAAACGCGTCTTGATCTAACGCAGGTGGTTCTTTGTGTGAGGTGATTAGCTTGCGCTAGTTGTCTGCCACCAAAGTCAAAGTCAGTCAAAGTCAAATATTCTTTATTCAAATAAACTTTAGAAAAGTGCTTTTGAATCGTCCAAATTTTTAGGACGTCTATTTTTTAGCTGTGGAGAAGAAGGGGCGCAAGAAACTCCACAGCTTTAATTCAATATGTAACGACATTTACAAAATTATATGCCGTTACGTTACCAAGTTATACAAGTTTAGAAAACCTTAACAATATTTTGGATTAGAAATACCACCTTTCGTATAACCTAACGGTTAGTAGAAAGTGTCAATATTTTTATATTGACAAGGTGGTAAAGAGTCGTGTATACAACGTGACACAAAAAACTGTGGTAAAAATGAGAAGATCCATAGTGTATCCGATTTAGATCTTATTTGCAGAGTTACTAAGACAAAATTATTAACTTTAATTTGTTATGCAGTTTTTAATTAAATATTTCTATTGTGACTTTACATAAAAATAAACAAGTCACAACCCTGGTAGTTAAGTAGCCTCTGTGTAGTTACATTTATGATCACTGCTGCTTGCTTATGCGCGCCTGATGCGCATGACCTCACTAATTTGCATGATTAATTAAAGTTAATAATTATGTTAGTTAATTAGGTACATGAGGAGCTCGTTGGCGCAGTGGCTAACGCGCCCGGTCTGCGATTGCTAAGGTTAAGCAACTTTCGCATAGGCCGGTCATCGGATAAGTGACCAAAAATTTATCATCTCGAGCTCCTCTGTGCTTCGGAAGGCACGTAAAGCCATTGATCCCGGCTGCATTAGCAGTCGTTAACAACCACCAATCCGCACTGGGCCCGCGTGGTGGTTTATGGCCTGTTCTCCCTATCCATCCATAGGGAAGGCTCGTGCCCCAGCAGTGCGGACGTAATATGAGCTGATGATGACGATGAATAATTATGTAAATATTATGACGACCTCCTTGGTCGAGTTGTTTGTACACCGGTTTTCATGGTGTCGCCATCTCTGAGGTCCCGGGTTCGATCCCCGGTCGGGTCAATTTAGAAATTATTGTTTTTCTATATTGTCTCGAGTCTGGGTGTTTTCTATTTATAATAAGTATGTATTTAAGTATTTTAAGTATGTTTATCCGTTGTCTAGTAACCATATAACGAGTTTCTTAACGAAGCTTCTCTTGGGCTAGATAATTGGTGTGAGTGTAGGAAAGTTTATTTATTAGTTTAGTTTATTTATGTATTAGTAACAACACATATAAGATCTAGATCGGTTACACTTTGGATCTTTTCATTATTACCACACCTTTCTGTTACACGTTGCAGAAGCACCCTTCAAGTACCAGATGGTTTTAAACTGTTCTCAGTTTGGAAGCGGCGATGTGGCGTGAGATCGGCATCAAGTTCTCGATGATGGTCCTGCCCACGGTGCCCGCGTACCACGGCTGGTCGGCGGAGAGGCTCAGCATGCGGCTGGAGCATGGCTTCGTGCCTTGCCTTAAGGCTTTCAAGGTTAACAATAATATTCTCGTTAGAATATTTCAGGAAAAAATTAATTGGGTAGTTGACAACAACGATAATTAATTCCAGAAAAATAAAAGTTTAAATGAAATCACGTAACAATTATTTGAAACATTTTATCTTTTTTAGACTACACATGAGCCCCCGTGAACAGAATCAGAATGAATATTCTTTAACCTATTCATGCAGATTCTACTTAAGTATTGTATTGTTCGATTTTATTACCTACTTGCTTCTCTTACGTTTTTAGAAATCTTAAATACTACGAGTCAAAATAAGAGGCCGAGTCAAATTAATGTATTTACACAAAAAAATTAAAAGATTAGAGGGGGTCGAAAAAAAAGGCACGACATCTCACCAAGGGGGGAGAAAGGGTCGAAAAATCATCAAAATCACATAATTAATGGACGCCCCCTTGAGATCTTAAAAAAACCTATACATCCTAGTACAGCATAAAGGAACGGGTGCTGATGGATTACTGCCTAAGTATGCAATGAAATGTACCAAGGGCCTTTCTTATCTCCATTATCTTAAATAAATAGTTCGCCAGTAGGGTCTTCCTTGAGATTCCTATATGTCCTATAATTTCAGTGGATAGGTAGGTACCCTTTAAACCGGAACACAGCAATGCTTCATGGCTAACGCCAAACAATTATAATCCATTAATTGGTCGCCATTCAGTCTAATTCTGGGCAATCCTGTCACTAGAGTAGGTTTCGACTATTCGCTAATTGTGTTGAATGTTTTTCTTCATTTTCACTCAGGTATTCGTCGTGAACGAATTGATGGAAGATATAATTCTGATCGACGGCATTTGTCAAGACATGGCTACCAGGGAAGTGTTTCAGCCGCCTTGCTATATACCCAGGTACTTATACACTAGCAATGTGCGATGTACCTAATATACAGTTAGTCCGGACATGAACTAGCGATATTTTAAATAGTTATATAACAACTATTTCAAAACACAAATACACTCTATAATTGGGTACAGTCGAACCCACTTCCCAATAATTTACTAATTTGCATTGTTATTTATGTATTTTTTTAACTTACGATTTTTTTTTTAATGTTATGGAAATATGAACACCTTATATTATAATGCAGATAGTAAATAATATTGTTGCCCTCCGAATAAGTTTATTTTTATCTCTGTAAGACCAATTGTGCACAAATAAAGAATATTTCAACAAAAAAACAAAATGTGTGCCATCTAAGGGGGAAGTGGGTTGGACCCAATTCTAGAGTGTATTTGTGTTTTAAAATAGTTCTTATATAATTATTTAAAATATCGCTAGGTCATGTCCGGACAGAATGTATACAGCACCAGCTCCAGCAGAAACACAACAGAGAGCGGGACCATAAACCACAACGCGATCCCTGTGCGGATTGGCGGTTGTTAACGACTGCTAATGCAGTCGGGACTAACGGCTTTACGTGCCTTCCGAAGCACGGAGGAGCTCGAGATGATAAATTTATGGTCACCCATTCGATGACCGGCCTTTACGAATGCTGCTTAACCTCAGCAATCGCTGACCGGACGCGTTAACCACTGCGCCATCGAGCTCTTTATATATATACCTATGTACATGTATAGTAGAATCGCATTACATATATGTATTGTTTATTAAATTATATATTTTATGTATTATTATAACTTTTTAAACTATCATGGTCACTTACATTAGAATAATTATTATTAACGGGATTATTACCATGTTTATTGTAGTGTTTGAGTATCCGATATTTCGGCACAGTTGCATGCGCCATGATCACGGATGTACTGAAGTTATTGCGGGTGGGTGATTATGCAGACAAAACGATCTACCCTCTTCCTTAGTCGCTTTTTGCGCTCAATACTCGTACCATTGGCTCCTAAGTCACTATTCACTCGAACTTGTTCTTGACACACTACACTGACCGCATCAGATACTCAAACACTACAATAAACATGGTAATAATCCTGTATGAGCTACGTACATTGACCGCGCCGCGGACATTTAGCGCCGCCGTAAGCATTTTTATGCGCTGCGCGGCGATTTACTTAACCTAAATAAGAAATTTTTGTTTTTACTTTGTTTGACTGTATATTATATATCTAAGTTGTTATACCCTTGCAGAGTTCATGTGTTGATCTTTACCTATTTTTTTAACACCTCTTATGTACCACATGTGTAAGCAATAAAGAATTATTATTATTATACTCTTTATTCATTTTTTTCCTTAAAACTAGATTTTTACAATATTTTAATATAAAAGCAATAAAACATTATAAAAACCTAATCCTAGAGTACCGCCAGCAGCGAGGCAGGGCCCAAACTATTATTATTATTATTATTATTATAGTTTTTTCACTTTTTCAGTAGAGCATTGACTATCATACCAATCGCGTGCATACTCAGTATCGTTACCATTCGCGTGTGTGTGCATGCATACGTACAATTTCATCATACCATTTCACCATACCATTAGACCTTACTTACCTAAACTATACCGTTGTTATTAATATTAGTTCCGTATCTATAATAAACTTTAGTGTTTTACCATAACCAGTGACTTTGCATTTACCATCTCCTTTATATACTTAGGTGTAGAACCATACAAATCCCGTTAATAATATTTATTCTTATGTATTATTGTGTGTAGTTATATTATTTTTTTAAATATTTTTGTTTTTTTATGTAACTACTTGACGTTCATAAGTGCAATTTATATGCCTAAATTGATTTAAGGATTTTCATTTCATACCTCTGCGTCTCCCCGGGCGCAGTGGTATGCGTAATGCATTTTCTACTGTATAAAAAAGGGACTTTATATATCTAGTCATTACACTTTGAACGCCTCTTTTTTTTTTTTTTTTTGTAGAGAGACTGCTGATTGCCGAGGGCCATTTTCAGCTTTACCGGGCTTGTTTTAGGGGCGGCGAGGTACGTAAAGGGTACCTCAAGCCGTGTTGAAACGAATCACCTTCGGAGGATTTCTAGAGGGGTACGGCATCGCACACTTAAAAGTGCGCGTCCCCGTGCCCTCCCAGAGTCTCCGAAGGGTTCGGATCGGATCAGGGAGCGGAACCACCCGAGGGCGCCTCTAAAGGCACGGACCTCGGCTCGGGTAGACCGGGCCGTGGAGGAGGAGAGGAGCGCCCAGGCACATGACTGTGCCTGGCGTAGAGCGCGAGTGAACCGGTTCTTCGTACCCTTGTTCTACGAGTACGGTGTCTTAGGCCTAAAATAGTGTGCATGTTTAGTGTATTCTGTAAATGTGTGCTGTCATTTGGAGGATCGGGAGGGGGGGCGTTCGCAACTGTTATTGGGTCGTCGGGGTCGTTTAGGACGTGCTTAGGACGTCTAGACGAGTACCGTCTTGTTGCGGGAAGGCCTTCAACTTTATAGTTGGCGGCCGCCACAACAAGCGGGTTAGGGTGGTGGGGGGCATTATCAAAGTAACGTCGGGAGACGTCCTTGATAAAGTCTTTGATTGTGGGGAGATCGAGGTCGCGATGGAGGTCTACATTACGAACGTAATGCGGACAACCCGTCGCGCCTCGCATGAAACGGTTTTGTAGGGGGTACAAGTAGGAGGGCGCGGAGTGCGCGAAAACTACGCTAGCGTAGGTCATGACTGGGCAGGCTTTGTAAATTATCGTCTTATTTCTAAGAGACATTTTACTCTGCCTGCCTACAAGGTGGTATAACCGACCTAAATAGAACGCGGCCCTGTTACGGACGATCTTGAGATGGGGTGCAAACGTCAGCTTCCTATCGAGGGTGACACCGAGATATTTCACCTGTCTGACCCATGGGATGGGACGGTCAAATAAGCGAATCGGACGGCAAGAATCGTCGCGGCCCCGATAAAAGTACACAGCGGCACTTTTCTCGGGGTTCACTTCGATCCGCCACTTGCGAAACCAAGCGCCGAGGGTGTTAGCGGCCTTTTGGAGTCGGTTGGAAACCGCGGTCTTGTCTCTGCCAGACGAATATAGCGCGGTGTCATCCGCGAATAGAGCTAGCTCTACGCCGGGGGACTTGGGGACATCATTTGCGTAAAGCGCAAAGAGGATTGGAGAGAGCACGGATCCCTGCGGAACGCCGGCTCGAATAGGGCGGGGGGCGGAGAGCGTTTCTTCGACGCGGAAGCGAAAGGAGCGACCCGACAAATAGTCTCGTATGATGTGCACGAGTCTGTCTGGCACGCCAAGTTTGTACAGCTTATAAATTAAGCCGTTGTGCCAGACTTTGTCGAACGCCTTCGCGACGTCGAAGAAAAGAGCTCCGGTTCCCGTGTGACGGTTTCTATTGAAACCGGTAAGGATATGCTCCGTGAGGCGGTGCAATTGATGGGTGCACGAGTGTTTGGGCCGGAACCCAAACTGCTCGTTAATAAGGAGATTGTTAGAGAGGACGTAGTCCCTTAATCGGGAAACTAGAACGCGTTCGTACAGTTTTCCCAGCGATTTGAGAAGACTGATGGGGCGATAACTAGAGGGGGCGGTACGCGGTTTACCGGGCTTATGAATACCTATGACTACCGCATCTTTCCACGCAGCGGGAAAGATAGCGTTAGTCATGGTGCTATTGAAGATAGCTACTATTAAAAGGATGAGCTGAGCGGGTAAGATTTTAAGGATCTTGTTTGAGATGCCGTCTGCCCCGGGGGCACTACCGGGTTTGAGATGCTTAATGAGCGTTTGCACCTCATCTTCCGTAACGGGTCCCGCCCGTTCGCGCGGTCGCGGTGGGAGGGAGGGACGAGAGTCTTTCGACTTCGCTATCAACCATTTCGACATGGTTTTGGGGGACTGGGAGGGTGCTAGGCGAGCATTGGGCCTCGAGGCTGTCGGCCAGGCATTCGGCTTTTTCGTCGTCGTCAAAGACGATCGAATTGTCGGGTTTACAGAGAGGGGGCATCGAGGTGACCGTTTCCGACTTAAAGGTTCTCGCCAACTTCCAATAAGCTTGGTGAGAAGGCGCGATGTCTTTAAGAAGGCCATTCCAACTCGAATCGCGGAGCTCTTTTATACGTTCTCTAGCAGCGCGCTGCAAGTGACGCATACGAGCCCGGTTATCCGAGGTGGGATAGGAGTCATAAGCGCGCGTGGCGGCGTTCTTCGCCCGCAATAGTTGCCTCATATCGTCCGGCAGTTTGAAGCGATGGTCAACCGTCGCTACAACCCGCCGGGACGATTCGCTTATAGCGTTAGTGAGGTGACTACCGAGGGCGTCGATCGCGGCCAGTCTCGTGAGGCGAGTCAATGACATCGGGAATCTGGTTTAATGACTCACTGGCGGTAGGTTCGAGAAGCTTCTCGAGCTTATCCCAGTCAGTCACCACCTTAATGACGGGGGTGGGGTCGGTGGGGGGGCCTAACTGTAAAACAACCGGCCTATGGTCGGAGGAGAGCGCGTGGATCACTTCTATGGAACGCAGCCGCAAGGTTACGTTCCGTAGGAGTGCCATATCTAGCGGGTTAGGGGTGAAATTATCTATTAACGGATAGTGGGTGGGCTCCATAGGCACGACGATATCGAAGAGCATTGACTCAGCGAGGTGGCTCAACACCCGACCGTTACGGTTGGTTGAATTGCAACTCCACTGAGCGTGTTTACTATTGAGATCGCCGGCAATAATGACGGCGGTGTCCATAGCAAACAGCGTTTCGAGATCGGGCTGTGTCAAACGCTTATTTGGGAAACGCTTATTTGAACGCCTCGGTGGCCGAGTGGCAAAGTGCTCGGTCTGACATCTGAAGGTCCCGGGTTCAATTCCCAGGTCGGGCAAAATGTATTTCGGATTTTTCGATGCATAGCCCGGGTTTGTGATTACCAACCCGCATTTGGCAAGCGTGGTGATTAAGCCATTACCCATCAATTGTAGCGATGACTTGATTTTAATGATGGACGCCTTTGCCCAGCAGTGGGACAGTTATAGGCTGTTTACTTACTTACACTTTGGAATTCATTCATCATCAAGCTGTAAATGTCCTCAAAGAGCCATGTAAAAGCTCATCCAGCGATTTTAAAATCTCCCCGATAATCTTGAATTAATTATTATTAATTATATCTTCGTTGCCAGGACAGCCCACCGGCTCGTCTTCTCCAAATCCTCGCGGCTGATGGTATCCAGCTCGTGTCCAGAGACCAAGCTACTCATCATCCCCGCTAAGGACACCGACGAACTGGACATCATGGAGAACGAGCTCGACGACATGCAGTGCGAACTGGTCCGTATTATTACTGTTATTAGGTTGAATTTTGAGTAGTAGTGACTACCTTTATCTATTTAAAACTGTTAGTTTTTTGATACAACAACAAACACAGAGTATTTTTATTTTTATTAAAAGCGTTTACGCCGCACACTAGCGCCGCCAATAAAAAAAACAATTCTAGTAATTAGAGATAGAAAATCAAATTATGCTCAACAAACTATCTGAATGAAGTAATTTAGCATTTTTACGTCACCTAATGAACACCTGACATGTTATAGTTTAGTAAATATGGCGTTACAGTTAAAAGTGACCGTAACGTCTTATTTAACTAAACCATAACATGTGAGGTGTTCATTAAGTGACGTAAAAATGCTAAATTACTTCATTCAAATAGTTTGTTGAGCATAATTAGATTTTCTATCTCTAATTACTAGGTATGTTTTTTTTTTCATTAGTGGCGCTAGTGTGCGGCGTAAACGCTTTTAATGCTAGAAGATAAGTCTCAGGAATCTTCAGCTACACCACTCAAATTGCAGGTTGTCGATGGGATGAACAGCATTGTGCTGACCGCTACTATTTATTCTTTATGTTAGCTCATATTAATATGATTTGCTAAAGAAAAACATAACTTATTCCCTTACAATACTGCATTCGCATGCAAATTCTAACAGGCCATAAAATATTAATATGTAGTTACAAGATAAAATTTTACTACACAAACTCAATCAGTCTCAGGAAGCGCGAGTGGGAATCAAAACCACGACCCTTGGATTACCAGTCCAATGCTCTGACCGCTGAGCTACTGCCTCGGGGTCTCGGTAGCAGAACAGAGAAACAGATAATAACCTTTTTCGATTGTTGAATTATACATAGATTTTCATCAATCCCTACTTCATAGTTGCGACCTATAATATTTTGAATGAAATCTTAAGTATCCCGATTTTTATAATATTTTAAATTGATGCATGACGATTGATTTGACGACCTCCTTGGTCGAGTGGTTTGTACACCGGTTTTTATGGTGTCGCCATCTCTGAGGTCCCGGGTTCGATCCCTGGTCGGGTCAATTTAGAAATTATTGTTTTTAAATTGTCTCGGGTCTGGGTGTTGTCTATGTATAATAAGTATGTATTTAAGTATTTTTAGTATATAACGAGTTCCATAACGAAGCTTCTCTTGGGCTAGATAATTGGTGTGAGTGTAGGAAAGTTTGTTGTTTATTTATTATAAGAATCGCGATTTAAAAAAAATAATGTTTACTACAGCAGCTGTCGGTTATGTTATGTTATAATAATGAGTACGCGGAGCTGAGCGAGCGGAGCGATTTAAAATTTCTCGCAATTTTTCGTTATGGAATTATGCAATTTGTGATAATAACAAATAGACACCACAGTGTTCGATCACTAGTTTTTTGTCGAACACTGTGCCATTACTCTATTAGGATTGAAATTCTTCGTATTTATGTAGTGTACTCGTTTGTTGTCCCAGGTGTCCAACGTATCTTCTAGATGTTTGTACCATAAAGTGGTTCACAAGCTATCCAATGAGTCCCGCGGGCCCGGGCGCCAGCGGGCGCGAGGCAAGCGGCGAAGGGGGGGGCAGCGGCGCGTCAACTACCGCGAGTCCATGTGGGGGAAGCAGTGTGAGTACACCACACTCTTTCCTCTCTTCCAAACAGAGACGCGAGGGGGGAGGGGGAGAGGAAGAATGGGGGTGTGTGTGAGTGAAAGCAGATGTGTGAAAGGGAGGGGGGGAAGGGGGGAGCTGCGTGACCTACATTTGCTACTATACGGCTTAGGGAAACCGGAATCCGGTTACAATGTAACTAAAAACCATAGGAGATTATTTATTACTAGTGGACCCGGCGGACTTCGTACCGCTTTGACAGTTTCCATCGAGTGATTAAATTCTCTTTGGTTTCCATGACAACAAAACAAACAAATAATTTTGTATTGGAAAATTAAATTGTCGTTTTTAGTATATTTATAGTGTGATTCCCGTAAGAATATCAAGATAAAAACTATTCTATGTGTTCATCCAGGTTTAAAACTATCTGTATGCCAAATTTCATCCCAATCCATCCATCCGTTGCAGCGTGTAGAAGCAACAAATATACGAACATACACACAAACGTTCGCATTTATAATATTAGTAGGATTATGTATATTCTCTAAATAATAATAATACAGAAAACGCGAAACCGAACTTTCTGGCACTTACTACTCATAATAATCGAATCTTGTACATTTAGTCTCCATTACCCGCCGAAATGAACGTTATGTCATGAAATTTCAACACTAATTCATATTTCTTCTACATTATTTTATAGATTTCTTTTACTAAAATCTATACCTACATGTTACAGTGACAATGTTTATATTACATTATAATCATATTTCAGCAACACCCGGTATTGGACTCGAGCCTAGCGAAAGGGAACTCAGCTCCAGATATTACAAGCCCAGTTTTGTTGATATGGTAAGACTGAATACAATTCCAAAATACTAGGTATTTATGTAAAGCCTTAATATAAACCTAACCGCCGCTGTTTTAAAAATGTACATATTTTTTTGTTGAAAACATAGTATTTGTAAAATAATATCCTCTTGATTAGATAATTTTCTTTTCGGCACATGCTATCCGTTTCCCAAAACATCCGTTCTATTAGAGCCGTTTCTCGCATTATCCGTATGCCAAAATAACTGTTTCTCAATACATCCTTAAGCCAAAAAAAACGTTTCCCAGAACATCCGAATTCGCTCCGAGATAACCGGTTAGAGTGATGTCCTTGCGAGCGTAATCTTTACGATAGATTAATTAGACAGACTAGCTAAACATAGTACCTACCTATATTTGTTAGCGTACCCCGCGTGGGAAGGCGAGTGTGTGTGTTTTTGAGAGATTGATTTGAAAAACGGATCTTTTGGGAAAGACATTATACTGGGAAACGCATATTTTAAGAAACATGTCATTTAGGAAACGTATATTTTGAGAAAAGGGTAATTTAGGAAAATATAATGATGGGAACGGATGTTTTGGGAAACGGATAGCATGTGCCGAAAGGAAAATTATCTAATCAAGAGGATATTATTTTACAAATACTATGTTTTCAACAAAAAAATTTTTTGCAAAAAAAAAACACTCAGGACCACTTTTTGCGAACAATAAATATTACTATACTCCCTACTGCAGCTGTTAGCTAACGGACTGTTAAGACAGCTATAAAGTTAAAGAATTATTATTAGCTGTGCAGTTTAAGCTTATTAAATCTAAAAGGACTTTTGAAGTTATTTAACCTAAATAAAGAAATGTTAATATTATGTCAGGAGCTCGATGGCGCAGTGGTTAACACGCCCGGTCTGCGATTGCTAAGGTTAAGCAACTTTCGCAAAGGCCGGTCATCGGATGGGTGACCAAAAATTAATTACTTCGAGCACCTTCGTGCTTCGGAAGGCACGTAAAGCCGTTGGTCCCGGCTGCATTAGCAGTCGTTAACAACCACCGCACCGCACTGGGCCCGCGTGGTGGTTAATGGGCCGTAACTCCCGTACTCATATCCATCCATAAGGAAGGCTCATGCCCCAGCGGTAGGGACATAAAAATTAGATGATGATGATTTAATCTAAAAGGGCTTTTGAACTCATTTAACCTAAATAAAGAAATATTAATATTATGATATTGCCAGTAAAATGTTAAGCGATGTAAATTAACAAAAATAAATGTGTTTTGTTTTTCAGCAACCTGAGAGGCTGGAATCGACAAGAAATGCTCGTGAGTATTGCAGATTAACTTATCACAAATAAATAAATTTGGTTTAAGCGTTTTCAAACTGGAAATTTTGATGTCAAAGATGCAAGTCGCACTGGTCGCCCTATTACGGATAAAATGGATGCCATTTTTGAAAAAGTGGAGCAAGATCGGCATATCAGTAGTTACGACGTAGCTGAAGAACTGGGAATTGACCACAAAACAGTTTTGGCGCATTTGAAAAAACTGGGTACCTACACAAAAAAGCTCGATATTTGGGTACCTCACGAGCTCACTGAAAGAAACCTAATGAACCGTGTACTCATTTGTGATTCTTTATTACGGCGTAATGAAACCGAACCGATGAGGACATCTCTAGAGCCATACAAGCCTCCAAAACTCATTACACCGTTGTCATGGGAGATTTTAACGCAAAACTGGGCAAACGAAGCGGCGATGAGATGAGAGTGGGACGATTTGGGGTTAGTAATCGGAACTCCCGGGGCCAACTGCTGGCAGACTTTCTGGAAAAGAAGGGACTCTTTATGATGAATTCTTTTTTCAGGAAGGCTGAACACCGCAAGTGGACCTGGATGAGTCCCGATGGTGCAACAAAAAACGAGATTGACTTTATTATGTCGACGAGGAAGCAAATAGGTATTCAATGATATCACTGTGATCAATGCGTTTAAAACTGGCAGCGATCACCGGTTGGTGAGAGGCACATTGAATATCAACGTTAAGCTGGAAAGACGTTGATTGATAAGGTCTACGCTCCGCCCTGCACCCATCCAAATCCAAAACCCCGAAAGCTTTCAGCTCGAATTACAGAATCGCTTCGAGTGCCTAAATGATTGCGAAAATGTGAACGAATACAGCAGCAGATTTGTGGAAACTGTCCAAACGGTTCGGTCTAAGTTCTTTAAAACCCACCGTGCAAAAGGAACCAAAAAGTTCTCAGACCATACTCTAAAACTAATGGAAGAGCGGCGCGCAATGGTTCTGCTTTCTTCAGGTGATGCGTCTCAGTTTCGGCAGCTAAATAGGCAGATCTCGAAGTATATGACTCGCGACACGCGCCGATTTAATACTAACCGTATTAAAGAGGCCATTGAGCGGGACAAAGGTTCAAAAGTGTTCGCAAGAGATCTGGGTATTGGGCAGTGCCAACTGACGACGCTGAAAACCGATGACGGCAGAACTGTCACGACCAGGTCCGATGTTATGGGAGAGGTCGAGAAGTTCTATGGACAGCTTTACACATCCACACGGCCACCTGTACAAAGCTTAGCTAAAGACCCTAGAGCTAAGTTAACCCGGCACTATACCGAAGACATCCCGGACATCAGCCTATACGAGATTAGTATGGCTCTCAAACAGCTCAAGAACGGCAGGACACCAGGTGCTGACGGAATTAAGGCCGAGCTTCTAAAAGCAGGCGGAAGACCGGTACTCGTAGCTCTTTAGAAACTTTAATTCCGTCGTACTAGGGGGCAGAACGCCAGAGACGTACCACGAAGGTATGGCGGTGCTGTTCAAAAAGGGCGACAAAACCCTGCTGAAGAACTACAGGCCCATCTCACTTCTAAGCCACGTCTACAAGCTGTTTTCGAGAGTCATAACGAATCGTCTCGCACGCAGGTTTGATGACTTCCAGCCTATCGAACAAGCCGGTTTCCGAAAAGGCTTCAGCACCATAGACCACATACATACGCTGCGGCAGGTTATACAGAAGACCGAAGAGTATAACCAGCCTCTTTGCTTAGCGTTTGTGGACTATGAAAAAGCCTTCGATTCGATTGAAACATGGGCCGTGCTACAGTCTCTCCAGCGGTGCCAAATTGACTACCGGTACATCGAAGTATTGAAGTGTTTGTATGAAAGCGCCACTATGTCAGTCCGTCTTCAGGACCAGAGCTCGAAACTGTTCACTGCTGCACTGGAAGATGATTTTAAGCTTCTGGATTGGAAAGGACTCGGCATCAACGTCAACGGCGTATACATCACTCACCTTCGATTTGCTGACGATATTGTAGTCATGGCTGAGACCCTGGAAGACCTCGGCATAATGCTCGGTGACCTCAACAGAGTCTCTTAACAAGTGGGTCTTAAAATGAACATGGAGAAGAAAAAGAAGTTATGTCGAACTCACGTGCCGTTCCCACTTCTCTGAAGGTTGGGGGCTCTGCCCTTGATGTTGTAGACGATTATGTTTACCTGGGACAAACGGTCCACCTAGGTAGGTCCAACTTCAGCAAAGAGGTCAATCGTCGAATACAATTAGGCTGGGCAGCGTTCAGTAAGCTACGAAATATCTTCTCGTCCGACATACCGCAGTGTCTCAAGACGAAAGACCTTTTCAAGAAGTCTTTGACCATTGTGTGTTGCCAGTGATGACATACGGGACTGAGACGTGGTCGCTCACTATGGGCCTTATCAGAAAGCTCAAGGTCACTCAAAGAGCAATGGAGAGGGCTATGCTCGTGATTTCTCTGCGTGATCGAATCAGAAATGAGGAGATCCGCAGAAGGCTTAAGGTTCAGTCTTCACGTGCTGTTAAACACGTGGGGACGTTTGCCCAACAGTGGGATCTTTATATGCTGACTGATTTGATGTTACTTTTCCAGCTGAGGTGCATATAGTTGACCTTGCCCATACATCAATGCCAGGCGGTCAGTCTGAGGAAGAGGTGAATTGAATAGTTTTATATTAGTATAGAATTTAGTAAATCTTTATGGCATTACTGTGCTAAAACTATGCACTATATTTTGGTCTTGGACTTTATACAATGAAAGTGAGAGTGAGGGAGTAAAAGTAGGCTATAGGTGGGTTTAACATTAATGACAGGCATGGATTTTTAAAAATACGATAAATAATAATGCCTATGTCACTAACTTAAATTCATTCTTGCTTTGATAATTTATTTAAGCTCTTTGTTTTATTTATTTGTTTTTTAAATGTAACCATCTATTAATGACAACAGCATTGACTTATATTTGAATACCGATGTGACAACAGTATTAAAAATGAATTGTTTTTTTTGTACGAATTTAAGTCGAACGGACACGTACGAATACGCACGATACATCCCGATCCTCCGACTTCTATGGTAGCTCGCACTTAGTGTGCGTATTCAAATTCGTACGAAACGTATCGTTTTTTTTTATTTTACGGGTAAGCACAGTGAAGGCACTGTGCTTACCCGTAAAATAAAAAAAAACAACTCTCACCTGATGTTAAGTGATGATAAGGCCAATGATGGGAGCGCACTTCACCCGGGATCCTCAACTAGTAAGGCACTGGCTATCTTATCTCTAGCTGCCGGAACACAACAATGCTACAAACATTGATGTTGCGACATATTTAGATAAGATGGTAGTAGCTAGCCAGGCGGACAAACAAGCTCTACCACCAACCAAACCAGGTACACAAACATGTACCCCCGCTGGGAATCGAACCCGGGACCTCTGGGTCTAAACCGGTGGTCTTAGCCACTAGACCACAGAGGCGATAAATAAGGTCGGCCTATGGTATGCTCCAGTAGGTTTCCATGAACTGTTATATTTTATCGCGCTTGCAATTTCATTGTGAAGCAGTCTTAATGTGTACGTCATTCTTTGTTAGTACGTAACAACATTGTAGGTAAACAATGAGTACCTATACTGAATTTAATCAAAATGTCTCTGTTACAGATCTATAACACTTTACTAACAAAACTGAAGAAAAGTTCTGTCGATAAAAGATGATCTTCTTATATTTTTGCTATGCATGAGAGAATGTACTATTTTATATACATTATGATTACATTGTTTTCTATGATGTGCACTTAGTATGTCTTATGCGCATATAGTATTTACATGTATTTTTCCGATTAAATAAAGGCGTTTCTAATAACTTTTGATATATTTAACTATTTATTTAGTAAAACAAATAATAACAACCACCCGTTGTTTATTCACTCATCTATCTCTAACGGATAACCTCAATGGAGACAAAAAACGATGAAATAAAAGAAAAAAAATCACATTTTAATTTTATTTAAAAACACATAAGTAAGAAAAAGAATAATAAATCCAACTAAAACAACACTATAATGTCCGAAAAGCAATAACATGATCAATACTAAATATATATAATTATTATTTATCTTGTTTTGAAAAATTTACTACTAATTCATAAAATATCTGTCATTTAAAACTTGTTAGGAATGTTAAAAAATGCAACCAATACCAATAGATGGATAATTATATTTTATAGCACCCAAAAACATAATATACATATAATTTATGAAACTTAAAACAATCTAATTGTACAAAAAAGCTTAATCAAAGAAATAAGCTTGCCTAAAAACTTTTTAATAATTCAAGAACATTTCATTAATATTTAATAAACATCTTCACACCCTGTATAATTTAAGTAAAATATGTAAAAATATGAACATGTCTGGTTGTAATAATAGAAATGTGAATCAAATATCATCAGGTTGACCACCGACAGGCCCAGACACAATAGAAATTCAATTTTTTGTCGGACATATGGCATTTAAGGTGTTAAGGCTATATATGCTATATATATACTTTAACTTGTTTTACTTAGAAATAGTGTAAATATAAAATAATATTTTTATTAGAAAAACACAAAAAGAATAATCTATTATAAATTGTTAAACTCTATTAGGGTCAACCCAGATAATTGTAAACAGGGTCAACTTACACTCGTTTTTGCCATGTCCACTTATTTTTTTATCGGTACTTAAACTGTTGGATTCTGGCTGTCTTATCACAGAAGGTAGGTAACAGACAGTACAGTATTTAATAGCGCTCGTACTTTCAATGTGAAGCAGTCCAGTATTTACACCATTCTTTGTTGATTTCTATAAGCATTTTAATAATTCTGTGCTTTAGGAACCTAAGTATAAACTGTTTTTTCACACTTATTTACCATGGCACAGTATTATCAAACAAGGCTTTAAAAATGTAAGCAAGTTCTTTAGTAAATAGAATGTTTATTTATATCCCTGTTTGCACTTACCTAATTTGCCGAAACTATATAATATCTTGTCAATTATTCTAACTTTTAATTTAGCATAATAAACTTTTGATAGTTGGTCTGCAAGTTTCTTAACTCTTATGTGACGTGACCAGAGTCTTAGGCTTATACTAGTAAATACACTATGTACGATGATAAGTATATTACATAACATGAAATATCTAAGCCTAATTGTTAACTGACAGTATTTCATTGAGCTTTTTAGAGATTAAACACTTTTTTTTATTTAATGGAAAGTTTTTTTTATATCTGTATAGTATATTGTTTTCTTATTGCAAGTTACAACAGTATTTTAAATCTTATGTAAGTAGTTTATAAGTATCACTAATGCGATACTCAAGAATATCTATTAGTAAATAGTTTTTTTTTTTGTATTTCAACATACTCCGATCAGGTTGCAAGAAATAAAACACTTTATACATATGTATTCACATAAATTTTACATATTATTAAAGCATGGTGTTTAGGAACCTATTGTACTGGCAGTATTCACAGAAAGTCCTATAACAATATGTAAAACAAATGCTAAATAAAGTGTTTTATTCCAATTCGGATGCAAGATTTAAGTTAAACCTTCAGCTTATTTTATTTCCGTGGTTGCTGGATATGTGAGGGGTTCGGTCTCATGTTGATGTGCACTGGTGGCTTTGGACTATGGGCAACTTGCGCCGCCTCCGGAGTGAAGTCTGCATTGCCTTTGTTGGGAGCCCCCGCAATAGACACAGGGTTGGTTGGCACCGGAGATGGGCCGGAGAGCCCTGTGAGATCCTCGTTTGCTGGTTCCTTGGGATCTTTGGGATGAGCTGGTTTATGCTGTGTAATTCTCTTGCCACCAGCCTTCACTGTAAATTTTTATTAAGATACATTGCTCTTTGTCCAAATTTATATTTTGCACTTACTACAGCATGGAACAAAAACCTTCATAGAAATGGAGTGTTTAAAAAAATTATAACAAGTATTTTATTTAATGACAAAAAGAAAAGAAAAATTTAAGACAGGCATCTTGCTCTTTCTAATACTAAATAAATCATTATGAAGTCTTTTAATTTAAATATAAAAAAACTTAGTTTTGAACAAAAATTTCAAAACATTATCCAATTAAAATGAAGTAAGGTTTTCTTTGTCTTAAAAGCAATACTTTATTCACTAACAGAGCACCTATTGAAGACAATTCACTGTCTTAAAAGTAACATGATATGTTGCAATGCAAATGGTAATTCAAGAGTCCTGGGAAGCCCTACTTTTTGTTTACTAAGAGTTGCACATGACCTTGATATTAATCATTGTGTAATAAATAACATTTTACATGAACTAAACTCATATGCGAAGCGTCGCAAACAAAGTAATGACGTCATTGATCCGGTAACAACAATTATTAAGGTTCTAAATTATGATTGTAAAACTAAAAAGATGGTTAAAACTATCTATTAAATGTTTTACATTCAACAATGTTATGTGAAAACTTTAACTAATTATAATGTAAAGAGTTCCATATGGCCAACACAAAAGGTGTGTCTTAAATCTACAATACAAATTAGTGGTTTCTTTTAGAAGGTAACACATGAGTAAGTAAACAAAGGGTTTGATAATTTAGATAGGTACCTGCAGGTGGATGGCCAGCCTTAAGTTGAGAGGTATCTTCTGTCGACGACATGTTTTAGGTTAAATTATTTAACGAAATGCACTGCGGTAACAAAATCTGATAAGATTATGATAAGGTAGGTATGGCGTAAAAACATGAAAAAACGAGGACGTGTATTGTACTGCGATGACAGTTTGACACGGGAGCGTGAAACGTCAAACCTAAATCGCAGGTGTGTTCATGTAGTCTGTTATGTGATATTAATCACAGTTCTAATATTAGCTATTGTGAAAGAGGGCTTTGTAAATAAGGATTCAGATCAAAAAGCTTTAATTACTATTAACTTCATGTCATATTACATATTTGCTAGGTTTTGCAAGTTAGCGGCTTGCCATATGGGCCCGACTACTCGTTTGCAGACTATTAATTAAAAAAACAGTTTTTGAAGGAAGTAGGTACATACTATCAAATACTATTTCGGTAACAATAGCAATCAAAACATTTGAAAATTACATAATTAGTAGTAAATAGAATAAAATAAATTTAGTTGTTTTGATAACTTTTAATTGTATCTTAGTAGCAATGACAACAAGGATTTAAACAAAGAAATACAACTTATTTTATTTCCAAGCCTTTATTCGAAACCTCCTTGAAGGTATAACTACATCAGAATCATCTCGTCCCGTTTTTAACATGTCTCTTTGTATCTCCACGATCATACGGAGCATGAAGTTAGACACTTGTGTGCAAGTCCCATCTCTTAACCTGGTAAACTCCCTGCGCGTTGGAAGACTTCGGCCGTTCACCATCACGGTCTGGTGGGTCAGGGAGGAGAGAAGACGTCTTATTATATCCACTTTTTTGGCAGCAGCTAGAGGTCGTAAACGAGTGACAAAACGGAGCAGATATTCAATCAGCATTACGTCTTCCTGCAACAGAAAAAGTTATTTTACATCGCATTGCGTGAAAAGGAACGCACTTGTTTAAAAATAGGTGACGGTAGAAAGTTTAATTTTGTCTTTCTGTCTGTTTCCCTGTAAGTGTGACCACCACGAATCCTGCTAAGGGTCTAGAAAGCTTGTTAAGATAATGGAATCAGGCGTTATTTTGCGGAAATCCATAGTACAAAAAAAATGTAATTTAAATAATATGTAGTGTTAATTCCGCTAACTCACTCGTTTATACAGCTTGGATGCAGTACGCATGCACCGCCCTCCCGCCCGCAAAAAGTATGCACATGCAGGAGAAACAATGCGTGCAAGCGAAAATGCACACCAACACCGATACCCGACACGTGTTTCGCCCCTCCACGGGGCATCCTCAGGAGCTGTTGACTGGTCGAGAGCTGCGCACCGACTGTTACGGCTACGCAGCTCCCGGCCGCTTTTATAAAGCGCCATCGTTTGACATTTGTGACGTACTATTATTACGTATTGTCGCGGGTAGTACGCACGCATTGTTTCTTCTGCATGTGCATACTTTTTGCGGGCGGGAGGGCGGTGCATGCGTACTGCATCCAAGCTGTATAAACGAATGAGTTAGCGGAATTAACACTACATATTATTTAAATTACATTTTTTTTTGAGCTTGTTAAGTTTTACTCTGAGAGATCGAGTAAACGAAGTTTTTCACAAGAGAACCACGTAACAGACAGCTAAAAAAGATAAGCAAGCTGAAGTGGCAACGGGCTGGTCAGTTAACAGTTTAACCGCAGGACCAACAGCCGCTGGGGTAGACGTGCTCCGGAGTAGTTGACCGCGACTGCAAACGTAGTGTATGTAGAATGCATTAGCATGCATTTAGGAGGGCCTATATCCAAGTCAATTCTGCTATTTTAAAACGTCCACCAATCGTGTGTCGATGGTTTGACTTTTGACAGTTTGTTAGTAATTCTAATGTCATCATTTTTTTTTTGAGAGAGAGATTGCTGATTGCCTCAGACGGCATTTTCAGCTTCACCGGGCTTGTTTGGGGGCGAGAAACATAAAGGGTTCCTCAAGCCGTGTGAAACGAATCACCTTCGGAGGTTTTCTAGAGGGAACGTCATCCATCACTCACTAGTGCGTGGCCCCGTGCCCTTCTAGGTAGATTCTCCGAAGGGTTCGGATCGGATCGGATGTCAAAATCAGCTTACCGAACGACATACTATTGAGACGTTATTTTATTAGCAGACTTCGGGGCTTAGTAGGAGCTCGATGAAGCAGTGGTAAACGCGCTCGGTCTGCGATTGCTGAAGTTAAGCAATTTTCGCAACGGCCGGTCATCGGATGAGTGACCAAAAATTTATCATCTTGAAAAACACAAATGTTGAAAAAAAATTCACGAGCAGGATTTGAACCTGCACCCTTCTGACATCGGGTCAGGTGCTCTCCCAATTGAACTATCGTGACCACGATAGCTCAATTGGGAGAGCACCTGACAACAACATTTGTGTTTTTGTAATTTGTGCGCAACAAAATGTGCGTTAAAATTATATAAACAAAACAAAAACATTTTGTATCATCTTGAGTTCCTGTGCTTCGGAAGGCACTTATGTTATAGCCGTAAGTTTTGTTGTATTAGCAGTCTTTAATAACTACCGCACCGCACTGGTGCGTGGTAGTTTATGACCCGTACTCCCGGTGGTGTTTCATCCAAAAAGGCATGCCCCAGCAATGGGGACAAAATGAGTTGGTAGTGAGGCCTAAATTCTAGACTGAGGCTATGACTATAACCATGGGTACCATTTGAAGTGCCAAGAGGCAGGCTTCGACGCTGTGAGATCGGCCTACGATGATGGAGAGGTCGTCCCGGTCCAGCACCGGCTGCTTTAGACCCTCCAGCCACTCGAACAGTAGCCCTGAGAGGACCGCTGGATCCTCCTACGGAAACAGAAGGATATTGCGTCGGTGAAAAACTAGTAAAGTGTAGGGACACAATGTTAAAAAATGCAACATTGCAGAAATAGCCCTAACTCTGCGAACACACACGCTTGGCAACCTCAGTCGTCTCCTGTCTCGAGTCTCGCTCAAAAATTCAAAATTCAAAATTCAATATCATTTATTCAGTTTAGGCTACAAATAGCTCTTATGAATGTCATTATGCCATCGGTTCGTAAGTCTATCTACTCTGGGCGGGAGATCTTGTACTGAGAAGAACCGGCAAGAAACTCCGCAAGTGTCAAGCTCTTTTCTCCCATAAAGCGTCAAAAATATTGGATGATATTGGATGGTATCCCTATCATAAAAGGACACTTTCCATCACAAATAAAAACACAAAATATAAAGGACAATCACATATGTTAAAAAAAAACAAAAGAGAAAATATAATAATATCTAAGTTTGCAAATTTACATCAGTTACCAGTTAAAATTTTCACAATGTCATACAGTTCACACACTAGCCTTAGCTAACCTGTTAAGTTTTAGTATAAAGAAACATATAACTTGTAACGTGTATATCAATTCAGTGCAATATACATATACAGTGTATTGAAGTTTTACTTATTGGACCTTCTGGTTCTGATACCCGTTAGGTAGTACCTACTTACCGGTCGGTAGCAGCTTAGTGATCTCGTACCTGTGCATCCTTGTCAGAAAGTGCTACCGCCGCACATTAAAGTAAGAGTTTAACCGAGTTTTGTATGGAGCAATGACTCCATACAAAACTCAGTTAAACTCTTACTTTGTACGTACCTATGTGCGGTGGTATAAATAAAAAGCAATAAAATACTAGCAGGATCAAATACTAGCAGTATTAGTTGCTTACGGCAAATGTGCCGTAAGCAACTAATACTGCTAGTATTTGATTTTTGGGTACTATAGTACCCATGGGTAGTCGCACTAGGGGAGTGCTTTTTAAATATCACCGGTGATCTCGGAATTAGAAGTGACACGAAACACTATGAAACGTAGTTTTTTTTTTTGTAGTATGTATTTACAATTTCATAACATTTTAATAATAATCTTAATAATAAAAGCATTTATTCATTGCCACACAAAGAAAACAAATAAAAAATGATTTTATTTTTCATTATAAAATAACCAACCAATGCGTAACAAATTGTACCTAAGTGTACGTTTTCGGTGTCAAAAGCTTTTCACTTTGAATTCATAAAGTGAAAAGGAGCACTCGTTATTGATAGATGTCATAGCGTTCTTGTTTCATGAATTTAAACTTCTTCATACAAAAGTAGGCTCTAAATAGACAAAACTTAAGTTCTAATGTCGAGTGGCTAGCGTGATCATATATGAGCGCTTGGGGTTTGACAGAACTTTGCCGAGTCTCTTATATGAGATGATGATGATCTTATATGAGCCCTTGGGATGTTAGAAGGTGCTTACTTTAAAAGTTCCTCTGTATGATTTGGTCTTATTCACTTATCTTAGCTTCATAAGTTGATCTTAAATATTGGTGTCACTCACCTCATCATTTATCTTGGCAAGGGCTTCTTTTTTCTGATTAATGTCATCTCTAAGCTCTTTAAAGTACTTCTGCCGTTCGTTTGGAAGACTATGATGATCTACTATGAATGCCTGAAACATAGTGGTATGGTAATCATACTAATGTTATAAAGAGGAAAGCGGACTTCTTGGCGGGAAAGTGAAGAGTCATGTCTGCGGTTTTATTTTATTTTCTAAAATTTGTGTTATGTCGAATATTAATGTGAAATAATGGTGGGTTATTAACCGTTAAGTGTTCATGAGTGTGCATCAGTGTTGACAAATGAAACAAAACAGTGAAACGTCACTTTTCAAATTCTCTCAAGAAGTACGCCCGAAGACTTAGTAAAGCCCCACATCTTTACTGAGTTACTCGAGGGGTTTGGGGGGTATATCATTTCTCACTTCTCATTTCTATTATCATACATCATTATCATATCATTTATAAAAAAAGAGGAAAGCTTTGTATTTTTGTATGTTTGCAACGAATAATAAACTCAAAAACTACTGGACCGATTTAAAAAATTCTTTCACCATTAGAATGCTACATTAGCGCTGAGTAACATAGGCTATATTAAAAAAGGTATGTCCACCCGAGCGAAGCCGGGACGGGCCGCTAGTTTAATATATATGATACATAACCATAATGTAAATTAGCTTGCCTAATTCTTAACTGATCTTTAATATTTTTACAAATATTAAGATCGAATGTTGATGACGTAGTTGTCGACATTGAATAGGCTCGCTTACAAAGTAGGAGTAGATCATCATCGTCATTATCATCAGCCTATACTAGGCCACTGCTGGACATAGGCCTCTCCAAGTAAGGAGTAGATAGTGTTGATTAATTCCGGCGGGTTGGTTTGGACCACGATAGCATAAAGATAGCGCCCCTGACCCGGATTGTCAGAGGGTGCGGCTTCGAATCCCATTTGTGAAAATTTTATCACCATACTTTTCCAAAATCTATTCTTTTAAATTAGGTATATTGACATTACAAAAATTTCGAGAGAGTTTGCTGATTGCCGAACCAGACTTTTTTGGGGGCGGCGAGACACTTAGGGTCCTCGCCCACGGCGACTTTTTGTATTTGTGTAGCGCGACAGCATCGCTACTGACGCGTGTTAGTCGCATTTGCAACGCGCTACAGAAGCGATGCCAACGCGCTACTACGCGCTACAGCATCGCGACTGTATCGATGCAAACGCGCGACAGCATCGCTACTAACGCGCGTTAGTCGCATTTGCAACGCGCTACAGAAGCGATGCCAACGCGCTACTACGCGTTACAGCATCGCGACTGTATCGATGCAAACGCGCGACAGCGTCGCTACTAACGCGCGTTAGTCGCATTTGCAACGCGCTACAGAAGCGATGCCAACGCGCTACTACGCGCTACAGCATCGCGACTGTATCGATGCAAACGCGCGACAGCATCGCTACTAACGCGCGTTAGTCGCATTTGCAACGCGCTACAGAAGCGATGCCAACGCGCTACTACGCGCTACAGCATCGCGACTGTATCGATGCAAACGCGCGACAGCATCGCTACTAACGCGCGTTAGTCGCATTTGCAACGCGCTACAGAAGCGATGCCAACGCGCTACTACGCGCTACAGCATCGCGACTGTATCGATGCAAACGCGCGACAGCGTCGCTACTAACGCGCGTTAGTCGCATTTGCAACGCGCTACAGAAGCGATGCCAACGCGCTACTACGCGCTACAGCATCGCGACTGTATCGATGCAAACGCGCGACAGCATCGCTACTAACGCGCGTTAGTCGCATTTGCAACGCGCTACAGAAGCGATGCCAACGCGCTACTACGCGCTACAGCATCGCGACTGTATCGATGCAAACGCGCGACAGCATCGCTACTAACGCGCGTTAGTCGCATTTGCAACGCGCTACAGAAGCGATGCCAACGCGCTACCAACGCGCGACAGCATCGCTACTAACGCGCGTTAGTCGCATTTGCAACGCGCTACAGAAGCGATGCCAACGCGCTACCAACGCGCGACAGCATCGCTACTAACGCGCGTTAGTCGCATTTGCAACGCGCTACAGTAGCGATGCCAACGCGCTACCAACGCGCGACAGCATCGCTACTAACGCGCGTTAGTCGCATTTGCAACGCGCTACAGAAGCGATGCCAACGCGCTACTACGCGCTACAGCATCGCGACTGTATCGATGCTAACGCGCGACAGCATCGCTACTAACGCGCGTTAGTCGCATTTGCAACGCACTACAGAAGCGATGCCAACGCGCTACTACGCGCTACAGCATCGCGACTGTATCAATGCAAACGCGCGACCGTGTCGGACGACATCGGGGAGAGAACGGAGGGAAGGTGGCGCGTGAGTGGAGAACCGAGCGTTTGCATCGCGTCTGAATCGCGTTTGCATCGCGACTGTATCGTGGTTATGTGGGCGAGAGAAAACAGCTAGCGACACCATCGCGACTGTATCGACGCGAACGCGCGACACCATCGCTACAAAAAGTCGCCGTGGGCGAGGGCCTAAAGGGCCAACCCGTGTGAAACGAAGCACCGTCAGAGGTTTTCTAGAGGGAACGGCATCACGCACCAGTGTCTCCGTACCTTACTACACTGGCCTGCAAAATTAAGTATCACACTTTTAAAATTGCAATAACTTTTTAAGTACACAAGATATACTTTCGAAACAAAAAGGAAAAATGTTACTAATGTATAATTTACTTTTGCAAAACGTTTTTTATTTAAAAATCTCTAACTTCTATAGTTTAGAAAAAAAATAAATATTAAAAGTGTAGTACTTAGTTTTGCAGGCCAGTGTAGATTCTCTGAGGGGTTTGGATCGGATCGGGGAGTGAAACAACCCGAGGGCACCTCTAAAGGCTCGGACCTCGGCTCGGGTTGACCGGGTCGGGGGGGTGGGGGCACTTGCCTCGTAGACCCTGAGCGCCGACACGCTGCCGTTGTTGGCGGCGCCGGTGATCCTGCTGACGGACTCCAGGTTCCTGTCAATGTCCTCTTCCACGGGGTCGCGCCACTCCACCATGGGTAACATGCACACTTGCTCTGGTAAGGATAAAACTTTTTATTCGGGCAATAGGCATGTGGTGTTTTTCGTTCTCTCTATAACGTTGAGCTTCAAGAACCTTTAAGTATGTATGTACTTAAAGGTTCTTGAAGCTCAACGTTATAGAGAGAACGTTGAAAATTATATAATATCGAAATATATATGTATATATTTCGATATTATATAATTTTCAAATATTTTCAAACAATTAATGATTTAAAAAATAATTAATTAATTCTTTATATAATCTGTATTAACCATATTCTTGGCATGGTGGATTATTAACTTACAATTACTTACAAAAAATTTCGAGTAGTGAAAAAATAACACATTATAACTCATAACACGGGGTAAAACCTTATATAAGAGCAGTTCACACATGTAAGTACCTACTGTATAAAGTGTTTATTTAGTTCTATACTTGGCAGAGTTTTTTTTGTGGAATTATATATATTTTTTGATTATAATGTGTTCTTTTTTCACTAGGTACTCGAAATTTTTGGTAAGCAATTGTAAGTTAATAATCCACTGTGCCAAGAATAGGATTAAATAAACACTTTATACAGTAGGTACATGTGTGAACTGCTCTCATATACCTAAGGTTACCCCGTGATATGAGATACAGAGAGATTATCTCAGCTCAAATATATTATCATTACTTGCATAAAAAAGGCCTTTGTGCAGCAGTGCACGTCTTTTGGCTGAGATGATGATAAAATATATACAATGTTATTTTTAGTTTATACGACACATGAAAACTGTTTGTTCAGAATCAGTAATAGAATCGATTTCAATATTTTTTATACCATGTTACATTTTGACCAAATAATATTTACAAAATCTCAAATAAAGTATACCTTACTAAAAACACAATGGGGCAGCACAAAAAGCTTGTAACTTCGTGAGTTTTCAAGATATTATTTTAAATTTTTTTGTACTGATTCTTTATATGAAAATATTTGACCTGTGTTTCGATTTTCGTATAAACTAAAAATAAGGTTGTATAGTTTGACTGTGATTAAGACATCGACGTGATACTTACATCCAGTAAGTAAAGAGAGAGTTCAGTTCTCTTTTACATAAAACAGGTTTCTTAAAACTTAACAAAAGATACCCAATACAGTAAAAAGGATATTTTTTCTTTTCTAACTTACCCGTAGGACCGTCTTCAGGCGTAGTAGGGTCGGGCGGCTTGCCTTGCTTCAGTCTGAACGATAAGAAGGCTTTATAGAAAGGCTTGTTCCGGATCCGGAAGTCTAGACCCACGCTGTGTTGGCAGCCGCACAGTTTGAGGAGCCGCTCGCAAATGCTGTAGACAACCTAGAATACGTAGATTTATTATAATTAAGTATTACTGCGTTTCAAACATTAGGGGCCTTACAAATAAATAGAGAATAAGGTTCGATTCGAATAGTTATTCCATGTTTTGTCTCTTTTACTCTAATTTGAAATGACGTTTACAAGACAACACTTCAAAGTTGCTGTATGTAATGTGTGCATAAGTGTTGGCAAACGAAACGAAACAGTGCAACGTTACTTTTCAAATTCTCTTAAGAAGCTCGCGTGAGGACTTAGTAAAGCCCCACATCTTTACTGAGATACTCGAGGGGTTGGGGGGTATATCATTTCTCACTTCCCATTTCTAATATCATTCATCATCATCATATAAGGAAACATTGTTTATTTATGTATTACTTGTAAGAAAAATTACTTTGACACTGGCTAAATGTGCGAAGCCATCAACTATAAAAAAAAGTGGTTTTTTTTTTCATTTAAGGGGGTGCCGCGCGGTATTTTGGAAATTTACGTGTTTTTAAGTCACCACTGGTGCTAGGCACTGAATAGGTCATATACATTAAAAGGACTAGTGTAGGTTAGCCTTCTTTCACAAAGCCATGGTTGTCGTGGAATTTGAAACACATCCAGAAACTGCATGAACAATACGTAAAAGTAATGATATCTAAAACTTATTTCTTCGGAAACTTTGTAAATATAAGCACATGAAACAATAATCCGACATCAAAATGTTTGTATTGATATTCCGCAGGCCACTGTTGTCTAATTTTTCATTTAAAAAATATGAATATGAAAATATTAAGACTTTTATTATTTTTTACCCAAACGCCTACGATTTTACGAAAGTAAACATTGCTCCAATGAAATCGCCAGCCTATTCTGTACAGTTATTAAGGCCTTGTCAAACAAACAAGCGAAGTGAAAGCGAGGCGAAGCGATTTCATTTTGTAATATATGGTATCGTTTTAACCTGGTCACATAGAAAAGCGAAAGCGAACCGATCCGTGGCGATACCGTGGCGAACCGAAAGGCGTGTGACGCCATGACAAACACAAGGCGAGCGCGCGAAGCGAGGCGTGAGCGAAATAGTTGTATTAACTGGCTTTGTATGCACGACGTCAAACAAAAAGCGAATGCGAACCGAAGCTTCGGTTCGCTGCGCCTGATTTGACGTCTCCGCTTCGCTTCGCATTCGCCACGGTTTCGCCACTGGTTTGACGTCTCCGCCTCGCTTCGCATTCGCCACGGTTTCGCCACGCTTTCGGTTCGCTGTCTGTTTGACAAGGCCTTTAGTGTGCGTGCGTATTTATGTTCAATTCATCATCAATCAAGCAATCAAATTCATCCACGCCTCGATCGCTAAGAGGAAAGATGTTACACATCAAAAATCTTGTAACAGTTGTGAAAAAGAGACGTTTGTATTTATGCCGCTACACGTGTCTCGTTTTCACAATTTGTTGTTGTTGAACAATAAATTTATTATTATTATTATCTCTTTATTATTATTAATTGCAATAATACTGCTGAGTTCGTGGTTACCCCCCGGCTTACATACCATGGGTAGCAGCTTGAAGGACCTCTCCTGCAAGCCGTGTAGAGTCGCTCGCTGCCTATACAAATACTGTCTCAGCGTGAACTCCGCAGTCTTCTTGTCGTTTGTTAAAAGTAGAAGCTCCCTGAAAACATAAATATACCTATTTTAATGATTTTGATTTCATTATAATAACAAACGGATTGAATTAATATACAACGTTAGTCGGAACAGGAGTACTAAGCCAAAAGGAGGGTAAAGTATACATGATAGTCATTTGATAGTGAATAACTTTTTTATTTTTTATTCTTTTAACTTTTTTTTTTTACTTTTTTTGGTTTTTTGTTATTTACATTTGATTGGTCTACAAAAATGTAGTAGGCCACGGTTTTGACGTAGGTTCTCAGCAAATAGGTTTACCTCAAATGTCAATGTACGGGCATTGTATCTAAAGAGTCCCCATAATTGGACTAAGCTGTTAATCTAAAATTATCAATTTTTAAGGAAAAGTTCTTAGACAAAAGTTATTACTATTATGTATAATTTACCCTCCTTTCGGCTTAGTTTCCAACTAACATTTTATATGATTTTTATTTATTTATTGTTCATATTCTTATTTCATTCCACCACAGGAACTTAAATGTCAATTAGGCTCCGAGAAGTGATGACTCTGCCCGCCCGCAACTAACTTCACAGTCTCATCGTAAACTGGATCATCATATTTTGAGTTTCGAGTGCCTAGAGTGAGTTTTGTTTAGTAACCGTATTCATTCGATTAAGTTTACGAAAACAAAAATTAGAGCCTTCGCACACGGCATCGTATCGTTAGCGTATCGTAATACGCGCGCAGGACGAGAGCAATACGACCGCGTACATGTTGAAACAAGTCCGCACAAGAAGCGGTGCTGCAGCGAATCGTAGATGTTTATTGTCATTACGATAGTCGTAGCGTAATGGCGTAAAAAAGCAAGCGTAATAAAATACTGTTCATAGCATTTAGCTCTCACAGTATGGAACGTTTTTGGAACGATCACCTTGTAAACGATAGTTTGTAGAACAATACGCTTACGATACGACTACGCTTACGACTCGTGTGCGAGGAGCCGCAGGTCTCGTACGCGTTGCGTCGTAACGATGCGCTTACGATACGACTACGCCTACGACTCGTGTGCGAAGGGCCTTAGTATGGCATTGAAGCAGAGCGCCTCGTGGCGGCACACGAAGAGTTAAAATTTTGCCATACAAATTCTCGTTTTCGTTAAAGTGATCGAATGGCGAATGTATCTCGCACTAGGCACCCAGGATGTCTATACGTCTAGTCCTAATTAATGGGTTGTTATGTGGGTGTCATGTTCGGCTTTAGTCAAAATCTGCTTTAGTCATTTTCCTCACTGGTCACGTTCCGCTTTGGTCATGTTCTACCCTAGTCATGTTTTAGGTACCCTAGTCATGATTTGCTGCGGTCATGTTCTGAATTTATAAAGTACAGAGTCAACCTGACTGTACCTACTTTACAACCGTAACTGTACTTAAAACAATAAAAAACAAAATTATTATTAGATTGCACCCACCTAACAACCCTTTTTATCTTACTGACCTCTTACTTAAACATAGCAACATAAACAAAAAACAGTTTAAAAAAAAACTTTATTTATACTAATGTTGTAACATTCTACTTATGTTTCCAATACTTGACTTATAATTACTACTGTTATAGCGCAGACAACAAAACACTCAATTTAAGCAATTTCACATGATGGTATAATATCCACATCGATATCGTAAAATCTCATTATAACATCAATAAAACGCGACCAATTAACCTGGCGAGCCTTATGTCAAAATCCTCATACAAGTTGTATAAAATTTTGATATTAGGCTGGCTTTTGAAAACAGTTGGGTTATACGTGAAAACTTCGTCGAAACTACTAAACTTACATACACAAAACTCTTTGGTAAGATCTTGTGCCAATTAAATAAAAAAAGAACAGCGCGCGCTCGCTCCTGATTGGCCCTGCGCGCGCAGCTGCGCTCTCATTGGTTAGATTTTAATGGCGGCAAGTTCACTGTGACAATACACGTACGCGTGAATTTAATGTTTAGCAATGTGTTTTGTTTTTAAAATACAAATTAAAGTTAAAAATGGACAGCAACGATGATATTTGTACGCCTCCGGATATTCTAGAATTGGCAACAAAAGTAACTCACAATCTTTTGCCAGAAAAATCTAGAAAATTATATGAAAAAGAATATAATAACTTTTTGGCATGGAAGATCGAAAAGAAAACTACATCATTTTCTGAAAATGTCATTCTTGTGTATCTCAAAGACCTCTCCGACAAATTCAAGCCATCTTCTATGTGGGCTAAATATTCTATGCTCAAGTCCACACTGAGTATCTACAACAATATTGATATCACGAAGTATTCAAAAGTCATAGCGTTCCTGAAACGCAGTTCAGAAGGACACAAGGAAAAAAAGTCCTTGACGTATACATCAGGTCAAATAAAGATGTTCCTGAAAGATTCACCAGATATTTTGTATCTTTTTGAAAAGGTAAGTGTATTTTAGTTCTGTTATTTAATCTACCTAGTACTTACGTACTACACGCAAGTTATCTAGACACTCCGTTTAAGCGCTTTGTGTATAAATTAGGTAGTAGGTACCTACACTTTACTACTTCATAAATCATAGTTTTTTGTTTTACCTCAAGCTTATTATATCGTTTATTGTTACAGGTTGCACTAATCTTCGGCATAATGGGGGCATGCCGAAGGCAAGAGCTATTACAACATCCAGTTCGATGAAGTCTCTAACATAGACGACAGTACAATCATGGTGAAAGTTTCGAAAACAAAAACGAAAATAGATCGTTCTTTCGTTGTGACGGGCAACTGCTATGCCGTATGTAAAAAATACATGGAACTTCGACCCACCGCCTGTCGAAACCCTGCCTTTTTCTTGAGCTATAGATCGGGGAAGTGCGTCGATCAAAGAACTGGTATTAATAAATTTGGTGCTCTGGGAAAAACTATCGCAAGTTTTTTGAATCTGCCTAACCCAGCGTTGTACACGGGGCATTGCTTCCGGCGCACCTCGGCGACCCTTCTCATAGATAGCGGTGGTGATTTGATCGCACTGAAACGACACGGGGGTGGAAGTCTTCTACTGTGGCTGAAAGCTACATTGATGAGTCTTTAATGAATAAAATTCAAGTCTCAAATACGATCTTGAACAGTATAGAAAACAAGACGAATGAAGTAATTATAAATATTCCAACTCCGTCTACGAGCTCTACTGCTTGCCCCGCGACCGCTACAGCTGCTGGATCAATAATTAACATTAACTTTCAAAATTGTACCATCCAAAATTTGAACAATTATTATAAATAAACTATTGTCAGTTTTTACTCTTGTTGTTTGACTAATTGCATTAGTGAAGATAAAGTAGTGTATGCAACTGCATATAACACGGGTATTAAAACACTCGTTACTATTATGAAACTCGCTGCGCTCGTTTCATAAACTCACACTCGTGTTTTAATACCCTTCATTATATGACAGTTGCATAAACTACTATAAAATAACAGCTTTTTCCTAAAATAAAAAGAGAGCTTCGTGAATTTATCAGTAGCAGATAACCGCTGTTTACGCAATTTGCAAAGAACTGATTTTATTTATGCATCAAATTTTTGTACAAGTTTGTTTGTTACAGTTTTATAAATTTTGTATTGGCTCGGATGAATTTTGATTTCAAAATGGATGGCTTTTTTTCTTAACAATGCCGTAAATCTACATATATTATTATTATTCTACTATATATTTAATTCTGCGATGCCACCCTAGAAGGGACGTAGGTACTCGACGTTCGGTGAACATCATTAGCTACACTTAAGCAATTCATGTTATTCATTTTCAACCATTGCTTCGCGAAATTTAATAATCTTAAAATTTCTGAAAATCTGGAATATTATTTCGCATTTGACAAAATAAATAACCACCCTTTAAGTAAGTAAGCTAAGTATGTTATTATCGGACAGAAATGGTAGCGAAATGCACATATTTATAATTTTACGGCCTTCATGAGTTTCTCCAATAGACAGAGCTTTTGATTTTTTGTAATCGCTTTTTTGTAATGAAATAAGCAACCGGTCACTTTAGCGTCTGGAAAACATTTGCGTACCTACAGCACTAATTGCAGCCAGTTCATAATCTAATTTCATATTAGTTATGTTCATCGATAGTTTTTGTTTTAATATTTCAAATAACTTCGCCTCGGTGTCCGAGTGGCAGAGCGCTCGGCCCGATACCCGAAGGTCCCGGGTTCAATTCCCAGGTCGGGCAAAATGTATTTCGGATTCGGATTCGTGTACAGCTGCTTGAAAAGGTCTACGAGTTACATAAAACATCCCATCAGCAAAAAAATGGACTGCTTTGTAACTAGTTTTCTCGCCTTTAACGAAGAAAATATTAACATTTTCTCCCCGTCAACTATTTCTTCTTCGTGTATTCACTTCAGGGTGCCTAGTGCGAGTTTTATTCGCAATTCGATCACGTTAACGAAAACGAGAATTTCTATGGCAAAACTTTAACTCTTCGCGTATGTCGCCAGGGGCGCTGCTTCAATGCCATACTAATTTTCGTTTTCGTAAACGTAATCGAATGAATACGGGTAAACAAAACTCACAGATCTGTAGAGCGGAGACTCTATTTGTTAATTTTCAGACGCTCAGCTCAATTCAAGTGCCAGCTCGCGCCGCTTTACCACGCTCGTCTTCGTCTTCTGCTCCGCACACCTCCGCATAGCACACAATTTTATAAAATTCTTCTTGTCTTATTATCAGACATTGAATTAGATTTCCACCAATGTGACTGGTCGATACTTGATTCAGCACTAAAACTCTTAGCCGTTGAAAAAGCAACGAAGACTTACTTAGAACTGAACACAATAGTCTGCGGCAGTAGGTAGTGCTCAAACTGCTGCACGCACAGGATCTGGCCTGAAGTCTGGACGGAGCGCGGCCGCTTCTTGCGCACGAGTCGGATGGCGTCGTTGGCGTGCACGCGCAGCGAGTACACCAGGTAGCACGCGATCAGCACGCCGGTGCGGCCTAGGCCTGCGAATAACAAAACACTGACAATCTATAACAACCACTTCTGTTGTCTAGTGGTTATTAACACCACCAGAGTCGGACCCAAAGGCCGGGACATTTGATTCCCAGCGGGAGGTAGGTAGGTATAGACGACCATGAAATTGTTTATCACTTTTGCCAAAAACTTCCATTACAATAAAATTTCGCTAAGGCTCATTGTTAATGACGACAACGTAAGTATCTGTCGCTTGGTCTTTTATACAAAAACTAGTGGCCGCTCGCGGGTTCACCCGCGTGGTTCCCGTTCCCGTGGGAATATCTGGATAAAAAGTATCCTATGTGTTATTCCCAGTTATAAACTATCTGTATGCCGAATTTCATCCAAATCAATTCAGTAGTTTTTACGTGAAAGAGTAACAAACATCCGAAAAAGCTTTAGCGTTTATAATATTAGTTATAATATAATATTAGTACACAAACAAAATTCACTTCTAAGGTGATAAAGCAATTTCATTGTCGATTATACATGCTTCTATACTCTGTTTGGTTGGTGGTAGGGCTTGTTTGTCCGCCTGGCTACCTATCACCATCTTATCTAAATATGTCGCCATAACATTCATGTTTGTAAAATTGTTATGTTCCAGCAGCTACAGATAAAATAGCCAGTGCCTAAACTTTATTAAAAAATGTTTGTTATTTTCTTAAAAAATGCGAAGAAACTTTTTCCCCAACCTATTATATCAAAATTTCAGATTCGTTGGTCTTGTCATACTCCTACAACTTTGTTGTTGATGTATTTTTTCCAAGTGTCACCTTAATACCTTAATAGGTACCTACACCGCTCGCTACACACGACTTTAAAGTTTATACTGACAGCCTCCAAACCGTACCTTAATAGGTACAAGAGAAACTAGAATTACGTTGCAGGGAACACGATCTAAAATAAACCGACCGATTGTATCAGCCGCAAAGAAGTTGAGGGTCCCGGGTGAAGTGCGCTTTCACCATTGGCCTTACTTACCATCATCACTTAACATCAGGGTCCGATCCGATCCGAACCCTTCGGAGACTCTGGGAGGGCACGGGGACGCGCACTTTTAAGTGTGCGATGCCGTACCCTCTAGAAATCCTCCGAAGGTGATTCGTTTCAACACGGCTTGAGGTACCCTTTACGTACCTCGCCGCCCCTAAAACAAGCCCGGTGAAGCTGAAAATGCCCAGTGGCAATCAGCAGTATCTCTCCAAAAAAAAAAAAAACATCAGGGTGAAATGAAGGCACTGCTTATTCGTAAGTCATAAACATAACTATATCAGTAGGAACCGATAGTTGTGGTGTTCCTACACGTAACAAGAAGTCAGTGCGCTTGAAAGCTTCAAATAGGTAGAAAAATAGGTAGATAGAGGTCCTATAAAGGATGTTTGGTAATCCTAATAATATTATAAACCCGAAAGTTTGTAAGTATGGTATGGTATGTTTGTTACTCTTTCACGTAAAAACTACTGAATGGATTTGGATGAAATTCGGCATACAGATAGGTTATAACCTGGATTAACACATAGGATAGTTTTTATCCCGATATTCCCACGGGAACGGGAACGGGAACAACGCGGGTGAAACCGCGAGAGGCCGCTAGTATGTGTACAATCCCGTAACATAGCCATACACAGCTAAGTATACTATTAATAACACCGTGGTAACATGCAAAATCATATTTATGAAGATTTACTTTTCCATACAAAAACTGAAATTTATTTTATTAAGTTACTTTTGTTCAACCCTGACATGTTTTGACTTCTATTTGGTTTGGATCATGTGGTTGACGAACAAGAACAGCTGGACCTAGGGTTGTCACTTTACAATTTCACTTAGTAACAAATCATCCTAATATCTCGGCCATATGGTGCTTTTCTGGTATGTTTATAATTCTCCGGGGTTTTATGACCTGTGCCCTATCTGCCGTATTCGGGATCATACAGGTATTACCAAACATCCTGTATATATATATATATATACCCAGTCCTACGTGCCCAATGTCAAAGTGCTACTGGACTTCTTGGCGGGAAAGGGTAAAGGTCATGTTTGCGGTTTTGTTTTATTTTTAAAAATTTGTGGTATGTCGAATATTAATGTGAAATTATGGTGGATTATTAACCGTTAAGTGTTCGTGAGTGTGCATGAGTGTTGGCAAATGAAACAAAACAGTGCAACGGCACTTTTAAAATTCTCTCAAGAAGTCTGCGTGAGGACTTAGTAGAGCCTCACATCTTTACTGAGATACTCGAGGGGTTGGGGGGTATATCATTTCTCACTTCTCATTTCTATTATCATTCATCATCATTATCAGGAAGGAAATATTGTTAATTTATGTATTACTTGTAAGAAACATTACTTTGACACTGGCTAAATGTCTAATCGCACGAAGCCATCAAATAAAGGAAAAAAAAAAAGGAGAGTCTCCGATTATATTATTAATCTCCAATTATATATGTGCTTACCAGCATGGCAGTGTATGGCGACTCTGCCCTCCTGCAAAGCGAAGGACATGACTTTGGCCATGTCCAGCAGGCCGCTTAGAGTCGCCTCGCCGTAGTCGGGCCACGCGAAGTTGTAGTAATAAACTGAAATATTCATGTTTGTGTGAACAGTCAGTAGTTAGACTCCGATGATTCCATTACAGTTGCGAACGCCCCCCCCCCCCTGATCCTCTAAATGCCACTACACATTTACAGAATATATTAAACATGCACACTAATTTAGGCCCAAGACACACGCGCTCTATACCAGGTACAGACATGTACCTGGGCGCTTCTCTCCTCCTCCACGGCCCGATCTACCCGAGCCGAGGTCCGTGCCTTTAGAGGCGCCCTCGGGTGGTTTCGCTCCCCGATCCGATCCGAACCCTTCGGAGACTCTGGGAGGGCACGGGGACGCGCACTTTTAAGTGTGCGATGCCGTTCCCTCTAGAAATCCTCCGAAGGTGGTTCGTTTCAACACGGCTTGAGGTACCCTTTGCGTACCCTCACCTTTACTTTTATCCGACAACTTATAGGTATTATGTTTATAAAAAGTAGTAAATGGATTAATATATACCTACATATTATATTTATATTTATTATATATATGTAAATTATATAATTATATAAATGAATATAGATTGAAGTAATCAATTATATAAATAAATACTAACATAACACAAAAAGAAAGTAGAAGGGAAAACATTAAATTATTTGATCACAATACAGAAACATGCAAAATATCACACATAAAACTAAATATACATCAGATACACTATTTTCAAATCACAGAACCACTAACCTTCATGACCTACCTATGTACTTAACTACAAAAAAAAATTATTGTACAGTAAAGAGAGGGGTCTCTTCTAAAACAGGTTATTTCAAACTTAATAGAAGAGACCCACACATTTGTAAAAAACTACTTGTAGTTAATAAAAAAAATATTTTTGATTTTGATTTTTTTTTGACCTCGCCGCCCCCAAAAACCCTTGCCGTTCGAGGCAATCAGCAATCTCTCTCAAAAAAAAAGTAATTAGTTATCTATCTAAGCTACACTAGTCGGTCTTTTTTTCTTTGTAAATAAACAATTTCCAAAAGGTATTATTGTATTTTTTATTATATTGTGATTAACAGGTTTTGAAAAAGTTAATTTCAAAACTACTGAAACAGGGTGTCCCGAAAATCAACGCTAATCAGGATTACTCCATTATTCAAAAATGCCATTGCGAAACTTCTCTTTTACTTAATAGTACTTAGTTAGCGTTAGAGACTGGTAAAAAAAATGTTTTAAAATGGAAAGGCTAAATAAACAGAGTATAAAACTATAAACTTGGAATAAATATATCGTGTTTTGTTTCCGTCGCTTATGTAAACTTAATTTCAGAAAGAGACAAAACACATAATAACGAAATAACTGTTAATCATCAGTGTCGTCGTTTTAAAGTAGTTTTAGTTTTAAAGTAGAGGTATTCGGGGTTTAAAGTAATAACTATATTCCAGGGCATTCTGTAAAACTACGATACAGATTAACATCCAAGCAGGTGAACTTACTGTCGTTGGACATAAAGACGGCTGGGTCGTAGGTGAAGCCGGAGCGTGTGAGCGGCGGGCCGCAGCTGGCGTGCTCCCCAGGGGTCTGCAGGTTGATCACCGTGCGGATGCCCCAGCTACACACAAAACAAACACCTTACAACAGTCAACAACATGAAACAGTAACCGCTCGGCCACGAGTAGGGGCGACCAGCGCCTTTCTTTAATTACTAGCGGCCGCTCGCGGTTTCACCCGCGTGGTTCCTGTTCCCGTGGGAATATCGGGATAAAAGCTATTCTATGTGTTAATCCAGGTTATAAACTATCTGTATGCCGAATTTCATTCAAATCCATTCAGTAGTTTTTACGTGAAAGAGTAACAAACATCCATCCATACTTACAAACTTTCGCGTTTATAATATTAGTAGGATTTAAAACTTTTGCAACATATATTACATGGCGGACTTAATGCCTGAGGCATTCTCTACCAGTCAACCATAGGGTGGTGCAGAAATAACAAGGTAGGTGCAATTGGGTGAAGACAACAATTTAGAAATAAAAATAATATATTATAAAACGCACAGACACCTACATATATACAATTTATATAAATATACTTATATAAACAAATATTATGTATATTATTACATTAACTACTTTTACAAATATAGTACAAAAATAAACGTATAATACATAATTTATGAATAGGACGTTACTGAGATGATTCTGCCAAGGTTTTATCAAAAAAGAGCATACGGACTTTCTTTTTAAAAGCGTCACGACTCGTAGCCATCTTGCTTTCAAGAGGTAGCGCATTCCTTAAGAGAATGGACTGAATATGGAAGGAGGAGTGTACACAAAGCCAGATGTATGGGAAGGACAGAGAAGGAGAAGATTATTAGTAGATCGGAGATTCCTACTATGAGAGGTGTAATGAGGAGTGAGATAATTGGGAGCATTTGGAGAATTAAGTAGGTACCTAGTGAAAATAGTGTCGTCAGGGGATCTATTTTTGAATCGCACGTATAACAGTCTCCGGCCGTGCGCGACTAGGTTCGGATGTGTCGCATTGTTGCTGTGCGGTGACTCAGCGCTGAGGGCAATGGCCTCAAATACTGTTAAGTGTGCGAACTGCAATGTAGTGATAAACGAGCTTCTGGCATTTCTACGTGAAGTGTTGGACTTTATGGATGAAGAAAGTGTTCACCAGCTCTGTACTACGTCTTTCTCAGCTGATGAAATAGTGGCCGCGAAATCGTTAATTTTTGAATCGCTACCCAGTGCAAAAAAGATGCCGCTACGTCGTAAAGGGGGAAAGAAGAAACTATCACGAGATTTAGACGACATCATCTGTCTTATGAAAGGCAGTAACTCTGAACACTTCCCTATTTTTGTGGCAAAAGACCTGCATAAACTTCCCCCGGTGACTTTTGACCATGTAGATGTCACCCGAATTCTGAAGGATATGTTAAAAATGCAAAGCCAAATCAGCGCTCTGGAGAATAAAATGGTCACGGGCGAAAAGTTTGATCTATTAAAATTAGAGGTAGATAATATGAAGCATGCGTCTCTTTTACATTGTAAAAATAACTCTATGAACCTTAGAATTAACAGAAAACGAGGTGCATGTTTGCAAAACAGTTTAGATTTAGATACGGATAGTGGCCCCATCGGTCTGCATTATGTGTCTATTGATTCTACGAAAGCATCAGCTGATCGAGACGGATCAATTCCCGTTAATCAGCCGGTATATTCAAAAAACTGCATCTCTTTCCAACAAGAAGCAATAAGCGAAAGCGAGCGAACGTGTGCGAACGAGAGTGACAATGTTACAACTGGATCCACGGACGGGAGTGCAAGCGGGACAAGTAATTTCGTGATGACGGATAGCAGCCGAGATGACTGCGCCAGGCGTGAGGGTGCGAGCGCACCAGACTGCGCGAGTCGTTGCGGGAGTGAGAGCGAGACGGCGGCACCATCGCCAGTGCCGCCGGCGCCGGCGACAGCTGATCAGAGTGAAGTTGAAGTGATACGTGCGCGTGCACTAAATAACAATGATAACAAATTGTGTTCGGTTGATGTGTCGGCGTCAGTGCGCAGCTTATCTGCAAGTGTGTCGGAAAATCGTATATCAAATTGTACGTATGCATCGATCGTTAATAAACACGACAATGAGGGGAACAAGGACTCGGGCTGGCAAGAGGTACGTCTTAGGCAGACTAGGCAAAATAAACTTACAACTCAAAAAGGGTGCGCTTCCATTAATCCTAGCGGTAAATTCCGGGCTGCGGTAACCAAGGTGCCTTTGTTTATATCTAATGTTAGCGTTGAGACTTCTACGAGTGATATTATTGATTACATTATGGAGAAAACGAACGAAAGTGTGTCATTGAAAAAGATTAACATGAAATCTGTAAGGAATTATAATGCCTATAAATTGTATGTATCTAAAAATAAAGTAGATATGTTTTTAAGTAAGCAATTTTGGCCTGACGGAATTTGTTTTAGGCGTTTTGTTCATTTTTTGTACAAAACAAAAAAGCCGGAAGAAAGTTAAGTTATAGTTAGTTAGACAATATTATAATGAGTAACAACAAAACTAATAGATTGAAATTCACTAGTTTTAACTGTAAGTATCTGCCTACAGCAATGCATAATGTGCAAAAACTGAGTAGCTGGTCAGATATTATTGCTCTTCAGGAGACATGGTTGCTGCCCCATGACATTCCACTACTAGGTACAATTAGTGATGATTTTGAATATACTGGCAAATCAGCTGTGGATACTTCGGCTGGTTTGCTAGTAGGTAGACCATATGGGGGGGTAGCCATTCTCTATAGAAAGGGTCTATTTGAATCTGTGACGGTTTTAGACTGTAAGAGCCCGCGTCTGGCTGCTATTAAGACAATGTTACATGGGCGTTCTTCTATTGTTTTCTCCGTTTATATGCCTAATTATAACGCAGATACGCTGCCTATTTTTACGGAGGTCTTGAGCGAGATTAGTGCGATAGTAGAAAGTAGCGGTGTCGAAAGTTTGTTTATTCTCGGGGATTTCAATGCTCACCCGTACAAACCATTTTTTAAGGAACTGTTTAACTTCTGCCAGGAGCAGTCTTGGCTTTGTGCGGATGTAGAAAAGCTTGGAATCTCTTCGGGTACATATACTTTCGTGTGTGAGAAAACAGGTAGTAGAACCTGGCTGGATCATTGTGTCGTATCTCTCTCGGCTTGGCAGACTATTGTGGATGTAGGTGTAGTGGAGGATGTTTATGTATCGGACCATCTGCCCATTTACATAGAGTGTGACATATATGCTGTAAGGCCAAAACTAGTGACGCATAACGCGCCTCCAAATGCTGTGTTGTGGGGTGAGAGAACAGATGAGGAAATAAGTATGTATTATGACATCTGTAATAACACATTTCGCGTAATTGACTTTCCCCCAGAGTTTGTGGAGTGCAGTTATGGGTCATGTGATAGGGCCGACCACAGATCCGTCTTGGACGGTCTTTATTGTAGCATTGTTAATACTATGGCCAGGGCGGCGGCACAGACTCGGCAGTGTGTAAGCGACAGGCGTAGAAAAGGTAAACCACTGTGCGGTTGGAATAAACATGTACAGACTTCGCACAGGAACGCCAGGCTTAAATTTAAAATCTGGGTGTTAAACAATAGACCCACTGCAGGCAAAATATATGAAGACATGTATGAGTCTCGTAAGGCTTTTAAGAACCGCCTAAAGTGGTGTCGTAAAAATCAAGACCAACTGGTGATGGATAAAATAGCTGAACAGCGAGATGCTAAGGATTTTAAAACTTTTTGGAAATCCACTGGTAAACTGAATATTAAGCCTGGCCTTCCTGTGAGCGTGGATGGCAGGAATGATCCGGAGGATATTGCTCAGCTTTTTGCGGATCGTTTTAGAGTTCGCTCCCCTCTCGGGCCACCGCCTGATATAGCCCGTACTGGGTCCGGTCCATGCGACAAGCCTCTATTACACTTAACTGCTAAGCAGGTCAGAGCTATTATTGATTCCATGACGAGAGGCAAGTCGCCTGGACACGACGGACTGAGTATTGAGCATTTGAAGTATGCGGGGGTCCACTTGCCGAGGCTTCTGTCCATGTTTTTCACAATGTGTCTTAGTCACTCTTACTTACCTCATGACCTAATGAAAACGAAAGTTGTACCGATTGTGAAGAACAGGACAGGGGATATCTCGGATGGTGGAAACTACCGCCCGATCTCACTTGCCACTACAATAGCAAAAGTGTTGGACAGTGTGCTCGAGTCTATCTTACAGAAATATTTAAATCTACATGATGCTCAGTTTGGGTTTCGGCCCAAACTATCAACTGAAAGCGCAATTCTGGGTCTCAAGCACACTGTCCAGTACTACACCAGTCGTAAGACGCCGGTATACGCCTGTTTCCTTGATCTCTCTAAGGCATTTGACCTTGTATCTTATGAGATGCTTTGGGAGAAGTTGAGGGACAGGGGTGTACCGGCGGCAGTGCTGAAGATATTTCAGTATTGGTACGGGAACCAAACCAACTTTATAAAATGGTCTCATGCGTTGTCTGATCCGTATAGGTTGGAGTGCGGGGTGCGACAGGGGGGGGTCAGTTCGCCCTCTCTCTTCAACCTGTATATAAATGATCTCATAGCCGAGCTCAGCAGCATGCGTGTTGGATGCAGCGTGGATGGTGTTAGTATTAATAACATCAGCTACGCTGATGACATGGTGCTGCTGGGCCCGACTGCGGAATCAATACAAAAAATGTTGGGAGTCTGTGCTAGGTATGCTGCTTCCCACGGCCTTATCTATAATGTTAAAAAGTGTGCATTCATTGTTTTTAAGGCCACAGGTAGAGGAGTGGAGAGTGTGCCTGAGATAACCCTAAACGGTGTTACTATTGACAGGGTCTTCAGTTATAAATATCTCGGGCACATTGTTACTGACGACCTTAAAGATAATGTAGATATTGAGAGGGAGCGTAGGGCTCTAGCGGTCAGAGGCAACATGCTGATCCGTAGATTCTCCCGATGTAGTGAAGAAGCGAAAATCACGCTCTTCAAAGCGTATTGTCAGTGTTTCTACACGGGGAATCTATGGGTAAGTTATGCTAAAAAGCCGCTAGACGCCCTACGGGTTCAATACAATAATATCTTCAGGATGATGTTGGGACTGCCCCGTTTCTGCAGTGCGTCGGGAATGTTTGCTGAATATAAAACAGATGGTTTTGGCGCAATCATCCGCAAAAAAACAGCATCCCTTATTCGCAGAATTAGGGACAGTCCGAACGCCATCCTGAATACTATTGCTGATAGGCGGGACTCGCCAATGTGGAAAAGCTTTGTGCGGAGAGTGATATATCACCACCCCAACTAATTTTAATCAATAAATCCAAATAAATAATTTAATATTAACACCTAGTTTTTATAAGTTTGTATACTAACACCATGATTGTACACTAACATAGTTTATAAGAATATTATGTATACTAACACTTTTATATGGATCTCGGTCTGAAATAAATTATTTTTATTTTATTTTTATTTATAACATTGTGTTGTCGCATGCGACTTAAGTCACACTTCGTCTGCCAAGTCGCATGACGCCGACTTTCCGTATTTAATCGTAATAATCTAAAAAAAAAATTTTATAAAATTACTGGTTTTAGTGAGTTAGTAACTAATTACAAATATTGATGTTATCAATATATTTGAATGATTTCAAAACATATAGATTAAGAAATTTCATTGTAATTTTAGCATTCATGATTTTTTAGAGGTGTATTCGTAAAGAATTACGATCAAATCAAAATTGCACAATTATGTTTTTGAGCAAGGGTTTTAAAGACAAAGGCATGAAGTTATCTATATCAAAATTTCAGATTCGTTGGTCTCGTCTTGTCGTGTCTCCTACAACTTTTGATGAAATTTGGTGTATTTTTTTAAGTACCTACACAGACCGCTACACACGACTTTAAAGTTTTTACTGACAGCCTCCATAGGTACACCCTGCTACACACTACTTTAAAGTTTACACTGACACCCCCTACCAACCTGACGGTTATAAAGTTAAGGTGTCAGACGTGCTTAAGCAAGCACAAGGGACCATATACTTAACGTCGTAACGCCAGATCAGAACGCACCAGTACGCATCCTTCATCCGGTACTTTTACCATAATAAGTACATACACCCCGCTATACGCTACTTTAAAGTTTATACTGACACCCCCCACCAACCTCACGGTTATAAAGTTAGGTGTCAGACATCCATAAGCAAGCACAAGGGACCATCTACGTCAGGTCATAACGCCAGATCAGAACACGCCGGTTCCGCATCTTTCATCCGGTACTTTTAAGACTAGTGTCTAAAGCTAGTTGCCCCGTGGACACGTATAGTCCACTACCTAATATCCAGATAGGTCACCGGAGCTGTTAGCTCGCTCACTTCTCGTTGCACTAAGAGCACAACTCGCAGTGTACCACTGCTCGGGCCGTCAACTCTAAAGTCGACTACCAAATGTCCTCTTTGGTGGCGGAGTTGTAAGCACACTCACTTCTCGGTACCCATCCAGGCAACTGATCAATTCCAAAGTCCTACGCGGCTGATTGAACCGGAGGCTTTTGCATTTAGCGGGCGCCTCTACTAGTTCTCCAGACTAATGCCGGAGATGTTGGAGTAACTACTCAATGAAAACCACCGAGCAGCACAATCAACTAAAGGCAACTCACGTGCCCCGCAGGTCTTTTCGCTTCAGGACCCCACCGGACCGCTACTAAGACTTGCTCGCTGTGCACGAAATGGAAGCCTGGCTAGACCAAGCAGGCAGATGAACATTCCTACTTCTACAGCTAACCACATGCCACCACGAGTCCAACCCATGTCCGGGGCCTGCCGGAGACGCCCGCGAAGGCATAACCAGAAGGGGGCCTAGGATCCGGAACTCCCGTGGTACCCTTGAAAAGACAGCCGGAGAGAAACTAGAATTACGTTGAAGGAAACGCGCTCTAAAATAAACTGACCGATTGTAGCAACCGCAACCAGTAGCAGTCGCGTTGCCATTGTGCAATTAGCAACTGGTTGCTTTTTATCGGTAACTAGCGGCCGCTCGCGGTTTCACCCGCGTGGTTCCCGTTCCCGTGGGAATATCTGCATAAAAAGTATCCTATGTGTTATTTCAGGTTATAAACTATCTGTATACCGAATTTCATCCAAATCCATTCATCCGTTGCAGCGTGAAGAAGCAACAAATATACGAACATACAGACAAACTTTCGCATTTATAATATTAGTAGGATAAATAAGCTTGCCGAAGATGCGGAGAAAGTGTAGGAAGGCGTTTATCCAGGACACTAGCGGCTGATATAATAACAATAATATTAGCACTTACACACCACTTCCACTATTTACGAATTTACTCGTGTTTTTACGAGTTACTTTAACAACCCTTGTCAACAACTCAATTCAGCCATTCCAATTATGGAGTTATTGTCCCAACTGACCAATCAAATAAGCCAAACAATAACCATGTCGTATAGTAATCGCCCTTTTCAATGGATTGCCTTTTTTTGGAATGGAGTTGTCTATGTTGTTCGCCTGGAACCTTTGAAAGGAAACCGGGTTAACTTTTGTTAAGGCTTTTAGTTGGAAAAGTGTTTTGTAGGTCAGCTTCATGAGCGTGTTGTAATACGAACAGAGCAACAGGCTGAGAACCCGCTCAGTCGGTCGACTGAATTGAAAAATATGTATGAAAAGTAGACAAAATCAACGTTTCGTAGTCCCCTGATTTCTCCTCCAAATCTGGACCGATTTAATTACTTTTTCATTAAAATTAAAGAAAGGCTTTGGCTGTGTTCCTATGTTTTGCTTTTTTTATATATAATTTCGTCAAATTTCGTCAAAAGACAGCGGAAAATCTGGCCAATTTTTAAGGTTTTTAAAGATTCATATCTTTTTTAATAATTAATTTATGAAAAAAACAACACAGGGACACAGCCAAAGCCTTTCTTTAATTTTTAATAAAAAAAAAAAAATCGGTCTAGTTTTGGAGGAGGTCAACAATGTCAACAACTACCGTCATTGACATCCGATCATAATATTATAAAACAAAAACATTTTATATAGCTTGCCTACTTCTTAACTGATCTTTAGTATTTGTAAAAATATTATGATCGGATGTTAATGACGGTAGTTGTTGACATTGAATGGGCGCCTTTGGCTTTCAAAGTAAAAAAATACTTAAATAGTGTTGAGCAATTTCGGCAGGCTGGTTAGAACCACGATAGCTCAATTGGGAGAGCACCTGACCTAGTATGTCAGAAGGGTGCAGGTTCAAATCCTACTCGTGGAAATTTTTTCAACACTTGTGTTTTTGTAATTTGTTCGCAACAAAATTTGCGTTAAAAGTTATATAAACAAAACAAAAACATTTTATTATATTTATTCTATTCTAACAAAGCCAGCCTGCTAACCAGAGGTTGTCTTACCTATGGAACTGCTGTACGACGTTCCTGGCGGCGATGCACGCGGTGCTCGGCCGCGCCATCGCCAAGATGTCGTCCGTGATCCTGTAATGGCCGCTAGACACTTAATGGCTGCCAGACAGTTAATGTCTCGCAGGGGATTCGGTGACATGTGGCTTTGTCACTTTATTTATGGGGGTGATTTTTTTAACGGTGACAATATTTCCACACTTCGATATCAGTATCTGGGTGACCGAGCTTTCCTCGGTATTTTTTTTTTGATAATCGTCTAAAAATGAAACAAATCGATTTATCGCCCCCAAAACACCCTGCATACTAAATTTCATGAAATTCGTTGGAGCCGTTTCCGAGATTCAGATTATATAATAAATATTTAAAGGTATTAGATAGATTCAGGAGTGATTCCTCCCACTCGTATTTCGACACTGATGGCACGTCTTCTGCTATCCGTACCCGAGCGAGTTGGAAGTTCAAACTTTTTTGTAAATAGTTCATAAAATTAAATTTACAAATCCAAAAGCTTTTAAGTGCGGAGAGTTATAGTTTACGAGAAAATAAATCCGAAAGACTACCGACCGTTCACGGCATCTACGGTCCGAATCAGACTGTCATTGTGAAATTGTGTTGAATCAGTGTCTTATTATATGACATTTAGTGAAGTTTTGACTTGAAAGCTTGTTTCGGACCGAAAAGGACGGCCATCTTGGAGTGTTGTTTAAATAGTCATTCATCGTCTGTACTTGCGTTTTAGTTTGTTTTTTGATCGACTTATTAATTTTGTTGTTTTATTTATCATTTCGAGTCCTATAAAACTTATTGTACCAGGTTGTTTTATAGATTTAATTAGAATTGTTTAGGTTCCAAAACCGTTGCAGAACCGAATCTGTCAACTTCGAGTCCACGTGATAAATCCGAAGGCGCGGAGGAAGTGCAGCCCTCGCCCGCAAGCACAGGACCCGTGCAAGGGCGAGTGATGAGTGCCTGTGCTTTGTTACGCAAGGGCGGAAGGGCCACACATTCCGCAGCGCCAGAGATATTACAATCCGAAGATGTCACTAAAAATTTATGAATTTAGGTTAGGTTAGGTTATAAACTTTATAGAAAAAAGGGTGGATTTAGTTGAAAAATTAAAAAGAACGGTGGGGTAGCTTCTTACCACCTCTCATACACATTTCATTATAGGGCTATTAAGTAAGATTAGGTCACAAATTTTAAAAAATCATGAAGGAAAGAGTATGCTGTGGGTTGGGTTCTACCCTTCCGTCCCCCCTCGAAATTTCAACACTATTCGATCGGGAATGGATCGAAGTCCTATACCTATTTTGGTGACGAAGATGTGTCGTACACTGGCGTGCCACTACCCTAGTAGGTAATTAACTTTAAGCTTAGAGCATTGCTCTAAGACTTTAAGGAATCTTGACATTGCAGAATTGAATATTTGTATAGAATATATTGATATAATTTCTTTTTTTTTTATTACATAAATAATGAATTAATTCAAATTGACACATTTACTGTACCACAATTATAAAATTATGTTATTAATGTTTCTAGTTTATTATGCTAATGATTTGTTATTGTTAATACTAATTTTATAAAATATAATATTTGCATGCCTACATTTATAAGGTTTATTACTATTGATTCCATTTAATTGATTTATTATCCACAATCTATGTACATGGTATTAAGCAAATAAAAATTATATTCTATTCTATTAAAAAAATCACCGGCGAGTTAATAAATCGCTTCCCTGGGTATTATTTTATTGTTTTACTAGTTACTTTACTTACTTCTTTTACTTTGTCGCCCGCGACTTCATTCGCGAAGACTACACTATTACACAGGAACCTGTTACCGGGATAAAAAGTATCCTATATCCTAGTCCGGGTCATGGTCTGTCTATGTGCAAAGTTTCATCCAAATCCGTTCAGCCATTTTCACGCGATGCGCGTTCAAATAAACAGACAAACAGTTGCTGTTGGAACGTGTTACTTCGGTTTCCTTAACGGCCGAAGGGGTTCCATTATCGATTCTAAGTATCCCCAGCCAACTTCTTTTCGAATATCTTCCATGTACAGTCGGCGGCAGATCAACCTACCCAAATCTGTCAAATTTCTCCAATGAATATTGATCCTTATAACCAAACAATAAAGTTCAAAATTGATTGTAGAAAATTGACAGTTTTGGGTAGGTTGATCTGCCGCCGTGTGTACAGAATATATAGATGTATAGATTTACACTAATCGTTGACCATTGACTTACGTTTGACGTCTGACGACCTCCGTAGCCGAGTGTCTTGCTCGCCGGACTTTGGGTGGCGCTAACTCTGAAGTCCCGGGTTCGATTCCCGGTCGGGTCAATGTCGAAAACGAAATTTTGATATTGTGTCGGGTCTGGGTGGATGTGGTACTTATTTGGGGTCAGAACAATGTATGTGATTTTGTCTTATATCATTTTTTTTCAATTTATTTTAAAAAAATAAAAGCTTATAAATCTAAAATCACTGAGATTTGCCTGGTATGCTAGGGGAGATATAATATCGTTTGAATTTCTTTTTATTACCCTACGTCTAAGCTTTTGTCCTTCATCTAACCCCATATTTCTATGTTAGACAATATACATGTATAATACAATTTTTGTTTTATAATAGCTAAATATTAACAATTTTTATTTGATTTTTATATGGGATTAAAAAGTCAACGGCGTATACATCACTCACCTTCGATTTGCTGACGATATAGTGGTCATGGCTGAGACCCTGGAAGACCTCGGCACAATGCTCGGTGACCTCAACAGAGTCTCTCAACAAGTGGGTCTTAAAATGAACATGGAGAAGACGAAAGTTATGTCGAACTTACTCACTCCTCTGAAAGTTGGGGACTCTGCCCTTGAAGTTGTGGACGATTATGTTTACCTCGGTCAAAAGGTCCAGCTAGGTAGGTCCAACTTCAGCAAAGAGGTCAATCGTCGAATCCAATTAGGCTGGGCAGCGTTCGGTAAGCTACGAAATATCTTTACGTCCAATATACCGCTGTGTCTCAAGACGAAAGTCTTTGACCAGTGTGTGTTGCCAGTGATGACATACGGGACTGAGACGTGGTCGCTCACTATGGGCCTCATAAAAAGCTCAAGGTCACTCAAAGAGCAATGGAGAGGGCTATGCTCGGGGTTTCTCTGCGTGATCGAATCAGAAATGAGGAGATCCGCAGAAGAACTAAGGTAACCGACATAGCCCGAAGAGTTGCAAAGCTTAAGTGGCAGTGGGCAGGGCACATTGCTCGCAGGACTGATGACCGCTGGGGCGGGATAGTCCTGGAGTGGCGATCGCGTACCGGAAAGCGCAGTGTGAGCAGGCTTCCAACAAGGTGGACCGACGATCTGGTGAAGGTCGCGGGAAGCCGCTGGATGCGAGCAGCACAAAACCGGTCGTTGTGGAGATCCTTGGGGGAGGCCTTTGTCCAGCAGTGGACGTCTTTTGGCTGAGATGATGATGATGATGATGATGGGAATAAAAACATTAGTTTTAACAAAAAAAAAACAATATAATTTTATACATAGGTAAGGTAGGTTTAATAGAAGGTGATTTATTCAGTTTACTACGTAAAGGCAAAAATGTGGAAATTCTAATTAATAAATTAAACTTAACTAAAACTATTATTAAACTAAAATATGGCGTCAAAAAATTCCTCCGCGTCGCTGTCGACTGGTAATGTATGTACCCAGTCTCTTGGGTACATACATTACGTTGGCGGCATTGCCTGATTTTATGGCAATGCTTAGCCTCTGGCCAAAGTAAAAGCCAGCCTTTGGGTCATGGGAAGAGTCAACCAGCCGTTTGGAGATGTCATTAAATAAAACATGAGCACTCGGACCGCACGGCCCGAGGGTTTCAACCCCAAACGGCTCGAAAATATAACTGTTTAATTATATTTTCAAGCCGTTTTATTGTTTATTTAATTTAATTAAATAATCTATTTGTTTGATTTGAAGTTGTTTTTAATTTAAAACCACAGTACCACGTAGCATTTTAATGACATCGACCTTCGCAGTACCATTCCACTTAAATATACAATTCGGCCGACATTAGAACTGTAAAGAAAAGTGCACCTAATTATTATAATTAAGTAGCACTGACATTGTTACAGGAAGTCACGCGAGGGCAAGCAGTGGACACAGCCATATTTTGTTTAAAAAAGTCAAGAAGGCTTTAATTTAATGTAGACGAAACTTTCTTTATGGTACCTATGTATTTTTACTCAGAATAATAACTAAAGCTTTTTTTTATCTGGTTAGCTGGTTATCTTTTGCCAGTCATAGTATATATAGTATAGTCATAGTCTTTATTATGATAAAGCTTGTAACTGTACGTGTATTTTCGATAGTCTCTTAGCAAAATAAGTTGAATAAGTAAATACAGAACGAACAAATAAATATAATTAGGTAATAAAAAGTCATTAACCAATTAACAAAAAAAATATAATTAGCGACCCCAAACATTTTTGCTTTTGTGAAAACGTAGGTGATTAAAACATATTTTTCTACAGTACTCTTGTATTACAATCTAAGAAAAATTTACTATTATGGTAAGTTTATTTTTTTGAAAATTTGTTTATTTACTATATTGCTATGAGATATGGGTTATGTTGGTTTGATAACTTTATGCTTAGTACCTATCCTATCCTATCCTATCCTATCATACCCTATTATCTTATCATATCATATCCTATCATACTAATAATATAAAGCTGAAGAGTTTGTTTGTTTGTTTGGTTGAACGCGCTTATCTCAGGAACTACTGGTACGAATTGAAAAAATATTTTTGTGTTGAATAGTCCATTTATTGAGGAAGGCTATATTACATCACGCTATGACTAATAGAACGCGGGTGAAACCGCGGGGCACAGCAAGTGTATAAATAAACTAGCTGTCTGTTCCCGACCCACCGCGTCGCATCGCATCGCCCGAAGGCGCTACTACTTCGTATTCGCTTAGCGTTTTTTCTGATTTTTTTCCAAAGGCCATAGCGTGATGTTAAATAGCATATAGCCTGTCACAAAAATTGGGCTATCAAATTCAAAAATAAATTTTAAACCCGACTGGAAGTTCTAGAGATTAGCGCGTTCAAACAAAAACAAACAAAATCTTCAGCTTTATCATATTATTAGAATAGTTAAACAACGTTAGTCGGAACGGGGGTACTAAGCCGAAAGGAGGGTAAAGTATACATGATATTGAATAACTTATGTCTAAGAACTTTTCCTTAAAAATGGATAATTTTAGATCAACAGCTTTTTTAAGATTTCAAAAGAAATTACGGTCACAAAAAAACAAATTAAAAGTTAATATTATTGGATACATTAGTCCAATTATGTATGGAGAGAAAACTCGACTCTTTACAATGTCCGTACATTGACATTTGCTGAGAACCTACGAAACCGTAGCCTACTAGATTTTTATAGACCAATCAAATGTAAATAATAAAAAAAAAACAAAAAAAACTTTACCCTTTTTTCGGCTTAGTACCCTCGTTCCAACTAACGTTGTAGATTATAATATGCCGTTCTAATGGTAGTTATAGCTTTCCACCCTATTCTTTCGTATTAAGAAAACTTTGTGTCGTATGTAACATGAACCACAAATTACGTATTGTATAAGTAATTAGAATTTTAAGCAGGCACCAACGTAACCACGCAATAAAGTAATTTCTTAACACTACTGGTACCAAATAAACGTTACTACGGAATTACTTATAAACCTCCCTCATACAATTTAAAAATGTATAATTCCTTTGTGTCGTGACGTGATCACGTGACCTAATATTATATTATTATGTATTTTTTCAGCGTGGTCAACCATTTTGTTTTAATAACGTACCGTACGAATGTACTGCGTTCATAATAACACCCCGGGGTTTTTATTATACCAGTTTTTTTGTAATGTCTGTGGTAGTGTGAGCGCGAATAGTGTAAAAAACTTGCACAAAATAATGTGAAATTGTATAAAATGTTATTTAGTTAGTTTTTTTAGAGTAGGTAACTGTGACTGTAGAAAGTATTTTGCAGTTAGTTTAGAGTAGAGTGTATTATATAGAGACCACCACTTAAATAGGAGTGTTCGTATTTACTATTTAGTTACTATTAGAGTAGATTGTTTAACTAGTTACTTAGAGTAGTGTTTGATTTACAAAACAAATAAACAAATAATAAGGTCCGAATAGTTATTCCGTGTTTTGTCTCTTTTACTCAAATATGAAATGACGTTTACATGACAGGAACTAATCGCGGAATAACTATTTGAACCTTATTCTTTGTTTATTTGTAAGGGGCTCATTGGTACTATTAGTATTCTGTGATTATAGTACCTAGTGTTTGTTAATACCAATCGAAGTACAGTCCCAGTATTGCGCGCGCATTGCGGAGCGGACGGGGTACGTCACTTAGTTAGAGTAGTGTGTTTGCATTTATTATAGTAGAGTGTTTACAAGTCGGAGTACAGCCTCTGTATCGCAGCGCGCGGTTGCGGCCTCTCGTACTGGCAGCGCGCACCGCCCGCCGCTCCAGATCAGCGCACATTGCAGCGCAGACGGGGAAGCACGTGCGGATTTATTAATTTACCCTCGTAAAAATAATCAGAGTACTCTAAACCTTTAAATTGATATTCCTGGTTTTATTCCCATCATGTTAACTTCATTTTAAATTAGAGTAAAGAGACAAACATGAAATAAATATTCGAAGCTTTTTCTCTGTTTATTCGTGCGGAGGTTAGACTAGTGTTTGTTTATTATTCACTTAAAGTAGAATGTTTTAGGTAATCACTTGGAAAGAGTTCATTTTACCAGTCGGAAATACAGTCCCTTTCGCAGCGCGCGGTTGTGGTCGCTCGTACTGGCAGCGCACCTCCGCAAAACAGCGCGCATTGCAGCGCGGACGAGGTGCGTCAGATTATTTTTTCTTACCAGTCAGAGTAAAGGCCCTGTATCGAAGCGCGCGGTTGCGGCCGCTTGTATACTGGCAGCGCGCGCCGCCGCAGAACAGCGCGCATTGCAGCGCGGACGGGGGTGCGTCAGATGGTTTTTTCTTGATACAGTGACTTTACTCTGACTGAGAGTAAAGTCCCTGTATCGCAGCGGGCGGTTGCGGCAGCGCGTACTGGCAGCGCGCGCCGCCGCAAAACATCGCGCATTGCAGCGCGGACGGGGTGCGTCACTTAGAGAAGATTATTTTTCTTACCAGTCAGAGTAAAGGCCCTGTATCGCTGCGCGCGGTTGTGGCCGCTCGTACTGGCACCGCGCGCCGCCGCAGAACAGCGCGCATTGCAGCGCGGATGGGGTGCTCGTTCGGAAGCGCTCCCCCAGCGTGCTGTAAAGCGCTGCTGGCGGGTGGTTGATGCGTCGACGGGACTCGCGACTCCTGAAACAATGACAGGAAAATAACATTAGTTGGACAAAATTGTTGGAAATTATCGACGTACTTTTTACTTTTTTACGATTTGTTTTATAGAAGAAAATGGCTGCACCCGGGGAAGCAGATGTTTATATAATGGGAGTCTATCTCTCTCGAATTAGAAATAATATTATGTAACTCACTATAACTACTATCCAGAGAGAAAATGAGGCTAGTCATAGAAATCATAACAGGACACTGTCGGCTGAACAGGCATTTGACAGTGATAAGAGTCAAAACTGATCCCATATGCCCGGAGTGCATGGAAAGCGAGAAGACCAGCCTCCACTTACTAGCTGAGTGCCCTATGTACTCACTATCAATATGGGAGCTCTGGGGATCGGACACATTACACAAAGAGGACCTACAGAATCTGAAGGTGGAGCAGATAGCAAGATTTACCAAAGAGACCAAAAGATTCGACGGGGCGCCGTGAAAGCTGGATGAACCTAAACTCCCTCAAAAGGGAGAACGGGGAAAGGATGAAGTGGTCCGCAATAATGCGGGTGGATCGTCCGTTCGGCTGGCGACAAGAAAATAATAATAATAATAATACTATAACTAAAAAGTAATATAAACAAATAATAAAGCAGTTTACGAGCTAACATCTTTAAAAATACTTATAAAATCAAGATTAAATAATATGGAAGACACAAATACAACACAAATACATGGTAAGGTTCCCATGACGTTAATGCTCGTAATTAATTTAAAATACTGCTCGTAGTTCGTAGATGCCCTTCGTAGCGTCGTAGCGTAGATGCCCCTCGTAGCGTCGTAGCGTAGATGTTAATATCGTAGCATAGCCCTACCAGCCCTACATCGTAGTTCCTTATTCATAGAATATGTAAATCTAAGCCCTTATTCAATATGTGAGGTAACCATTTATAATTATGGATATAGTTATACAATATAACGCAAATTTTGTTGCGAACAAATTACAATTTAGAAAAATGTAAGAAAAAATAAACAATGTTTTTAAGTTCCTACATTCGTAATCGCGATATCGTTTCTTCTCTCTCACACGACTTATTTTAAAGCGTTTGGAATAATACAGAGGTGTCTAAAATTGAAGAATTTAATAAGAACTCTGTGCAAGATCTCCCGCTCCGTAGCACATATTATTAAGTACCTAGGTAATAATAGTAGTGCCGTAGACTTACGAACCGGTGATGTAGTGTCTTTTAAAATAAATCTACTAATTTCAACTCAATATACCCCTAAGCGCAGTGTGAGCAGGCCTCCAACAAGGTGGACCGACGATCTGGTGAAGGTCGCGGGAAGCCGCTGGATGCGAGCAGCACAAAACCGGTCGTTGTGGAGATCCTTGGGGGAGTCGTTTGTCCAGCAGTTGACGTCTTTTGACTGAGATGATGATGATGATGATGATACCCTTAAGTGACCGCCTCTGTGGTGTAGTGGTTAAGCTCACCGGTTCAGCTCAACCAGACGTCCCGGGTTCGATTCCCAGCGGGGGAATCTCGAGAATCTTTGTATACTCGGTTTAGTTGTTAGAGAGGTTGTTTGTCCGCCTGGCTAGCTACCACAATCTTATCTAATTAGCATTGTTGTGTTCCGGCAGCTAGAGATAAGACAGCCAGTGTCTCAGTAGTTGAGGATTTAGTAAAGCGCGCTTTCTACCTTCGGCCTTCTCATCACTTAACTTAAGGCGACGCATTGGAAATTTACGTGGCGGGGATCTTGATTTTTCCCAACAATTACAAAACATATGAAAGTGATATTTGATGACATGATTTTTCATTTGATTGACTTTATTTTGCTAGTTGCAGAAACACGATTTGTCAACTTTATAACAGAGAAAAAAATATCAAAGTAACCTCTTTTAAAACATAGATTTGCATTTTACAGGCAAAGCAGACCGATTTAAGATTCTAAATTTTCTTAGTAGATTAGTCTTAACACACAATTCCATACGCTAGTTCATTTTTTTAAAATAATTTGTAGTTTTAATTTGAAGGAAAAAAAAACAGTTTTTCTTATGGTACGGGGCGCAAACGCTCCTTATTAGATTAATTGTTTAGCGGTGCGTCGCCTTAAAGTGAATACCAAGGGCTTATACCCTTGATACCTTGGTATTGATTGCATACCCGTTAGGAATGAAAAAAAAAGCTCAAAGTGAATAAAGAATTTTAATATTAAGTAGGTAGTTGCTTATAGTTTTTATTACCTGTCCAAGAAATGGAATCTGCGAAAGTTCACAAAGTTAATGCTCGATTTTCTTCTGCTTTTATTAAGTTCCGACATGGTCACGTCTTAGCACTCACGTCACTTCTAGCTATGTAAAAGCTGTAAAGTGTGTTTTTAACATTAACTTCGCGCCGTGCCGAGCACGCATTCGGGAATTAATGTCAACATTTGAGTATTACAAACGTGTGTACGGTTAGAAAAAGTGTGTGGTCCATTTTGTTTATTTGCTTTTAATATAGTGCTCTTATGGCCGCACTCAGAGTCGTCAATTAGGTTTTAATGACAATTAAGTCTCTTGCTGTCATTTTCATAAGTATAGTTGTAAATAGAGAAGGAAAGACAGTTAATTGTCCATTAAAGTTAAGTGACGTCTCTGAGTACGGCAGTTAGTGTCGAGTGCAACCTTTATTGCTGTAACTGTTTCGTTTTATATAAAATAGCAGTGTACTCGCGACTTCGTGTGGATTTAAGATAAAAAAATAAAATATTTATATAATTTTTAACGCAAATTTTGTTGCGAACAAATTACAAAAACGCAAATGTTGAAAAAATTGAATTTAAATAAAATTTAATTTAAATTTTTTAATTAATTTAAAAAAAAAATTTCAACATTTGTGTTGTTTTTTTTTATAAAAAAATAAACCCTGTTTTCAAATAAAATAGCGTACCTAGATACTTGGACGCCCAATGTAACAACGTGCCATAGAACAATTGAATTTCTATTGTGTCTGGTATAAGAACAACTGAGTAGCTATGTAGGTATGTTAACTGCATACAATGTGGCATTCTATTAGTGAGAGAATTTTTGGAATTGGACCACCAGTTCCAGAGATTAGCCTCCACAAACAAACAAACAAACAAACTAACTTTACATCTTTAACACACTAATATTATAAATGCAAAAGTTTGTGTGTATGTGTGTATATTTGTTGCTTCTTCACGCTGCAACGGATGGATGGATTTGGATGAAATTCCGCATACAGATAGTTTATAACCTGGATTAAAACATAGGACCCTTTTTTCCCGATATTCCCACGGGAACGGGAACCACGCGGGTGAAACCGCGAGCGGCCGCTAGTTATAGTATAAACATATAACGAAACGAGATTTATGTCCATAGGACAGGACCACTTTTTGAGATGCATTTTTGTTTCGGATCCTTATAAAGATTGAATTGAATTGATCAAAGCTTCCGACGCACGTTTTTTAACTCGCATCATCAGAACTCACTTCACCCAAAAAGAAGAAATAAAAATGGTTAGTGCGTTTTATGTCGCCAACAAAACTTGATAATAATGCTTTCATTTTCTTTCGCCGTCTATTAAATCCTTTATTATATATACATATATATATGAAACACATATTAAACCACACGTTATAAGACAATATTACAAGATGAGCTTATCTCTAGAACAGATCTCTTCCAGCGAACTGTATATCTGTGGTACAAACTCTACCTAACAACCCATGACATAATTTAATTAATAAATTATTCATCAATCAGTCACTATTATAACATATTTTTTTTCGTACCGTTGACAGCTTTAACGTGACATAGATAATAATGAGCGATAAAGGACAAAATACAAAACTACTATTAGTGTTTGACGACAAAAAGCAGACACGCCATGTTGGCCATTAAAAAAGCATTCAATTAATTGACTTGATACTTTATTTACGTCGTCGTAAAATGTCAACTTTTTTTATGTCCCTTTGGAATAATGGCAGGACTTTTTGGCGGGAAAGTGAAGAGTCATGTCTGCGGTTTTGTCTCATTTTCAAAAAATTGTGCTAAGTCGAATATGAATGTGAAATAATGGTGGATTATGAACCGTTATGTGTTCGTGAGGGTGCATAAGTGTTGGCAAATGAATCAAAACAATGTAACATCACTTTTCAAATTCTCTCAAGAAGTCCGCGTGAGGACTTAGTGAAGCCCCACTTCTTTACTGAGATACTCGAGTGTTTGGGGGGTATATCATGTCTCACTTCTCATTTCTATTATCATTCATCATCATCATACATGAAGGAAATATTGTTTATTTATGTATTACTTGTAAGAAAAATTACTTTGATACTGGCTAAATGTGCTAATCGCACGAAGCCATCAATTAAAGAGATAAAAATTGCAATAACCACGATATCTACCTCAGAACAATAACTAAAATATCTACAGCTTCATGGCGATAACCATTGACATCGGGAATAGAGTTAGTGTCAAATTGATAAGCCTATCCTTATTTTAGCTAAAGGAGACTTAAATCTTTTAAATTCTTATTTGTTATTTTTTTATTACTTATCATCATTTATTTAATTTAATTAATTAATTATGAGACTTGATAAATTAATTAAGATATTATTACACATAGTTATCTGTGGAGTAACAGCCTACTTACTTTATACTTAAATATTTATGTAAAAAAACCATGTACCTATCCGTTGTGTTTGTATTGTGTAATAAACAAATAAAAATAAAATAAAATAAATTGGTCGATCGTTATATAAAGTCTTTGTAGATTAGTCTTTAATATTCTTTTTGTTTTGTGAAGTGCACAATTTTTCAAGTTTTCTTTGTGTCTTCTCCTTCTATGGGCCTGCTGGAAGAAATTTCATTTTGAAATAAAAAAGCGCCCTTGTATTTTTCTATTCTTGCTGTGTTTTCCCTTCTGTTTGTTTGTGTGACATCGATTATAAAATAAATAAATAAGACAATAAAAATAAAATAAGTTTTAATGCGTAAGTTTTGAGTCCTACGTGTTTCAATTAAAAACATTGACATTGTTAATTAAAGACTTGTTCTAATTTTATTAACCACGAAGTTACTTTCTCAGATATAAAAAAAATACGGCTTAACTATTATGTTTTACAGATTTATGAGATAGTAAATTCGTAATGCATCATACCTAAAGGTTCAGTCAGGCAATTAAACATTCATAAATAAAGCAAAAGAAAATTCTTCGTTCATTCTCCCAATCACATGAAATAATAATTCACCCTCGTATGATTGACGTATTTAAGTAGAGTTAGGGTGGGACTGAAATCAATCATATACATAATAATACATAGTTAATTATGACAGGCTGTGGACGGCATTTACAGAATACAATTAGGTAGGTACTCTAAAAGCCATGCTGTGCCAACATCCTTTTGCGTACAAATTATTTTTAATGTAGGTACACATGCCTGCAGACTACAGCACACTAATCAATGTTTACTTGTATAACTTTGAACATTGTCTATGGCATATGGTTGAACTTTTGACAGTTGTGGTTAGTCTGATGTGCAAGCGCCTGTACGTAATATACACAAAGCGGCAGATTTCTACAATCAATTTTGAACTTTATTGTTTAGTTATAAGGATCAATATTCATTGGAGAAATTAGACGGTTTGGGTAGGTTAATCCGCTGTATGTACGTGACGTAAATAATATAATTAGAAAGAAGTGGGAAAGAGATATATAAAAAGGCGTTTGCCCTGCAGTGGAAAGTAATCAGGGTGCCTTTAATGTGAGTTTTGTTTACTATACGTATTCATTCGATTACGTTTACGTTTACGAAAACGAAAACGAAAATTAGTATGGCATTGAAGCAGTGCCTCCTGGCGACATACGAGAAGAGTTAAAATTTTGTCACACAAATTCTCGTTTCCGTTTACGTGATCGAATGGCGAATGAAACTCGCACTTGGCACCCAGGTAAGAACAATAACAATAAAATATTTGTCGTAAAACGTTTAACCAGTTATGAAAACATCCATCAAACAGAGTCCTGCAGACCCCATTTTATACAACTTAACCTTCCAACTCTTCCGCGCATTTACATTTTAGAAACAGCCTTTTTTGTAAAGAAAATCCCCCATTTTTCGTATATAATAAAAACCCCCGTCATCAAAATAAACTTATTCTTCCTGAACCCAAATTAGAAATGTATACAAAATAGTCCCTACTATAGATCGATCCTTATCTTTAACAAAATACCAAAAAATATTAAAGCCGAATAAAATGAAATCTTATTTAAAACAAAATTAAAGCAGTACTTATTTAGCACAAAAATGTGACTACTCAATACTAGAGTTTATGTCAGACAAAGACAATAAATAGGTTCTTAAACATGTCCACGGAAAGCTCACACACTGGCAACATTTTTAATTTTAATTTTATATTTTATTTTTTGTCTATATTCACTACTAGCTGACCCGGCGGACTTCGTACCACTTTGACTGTTTCTATGACAACAAAACAAATAAAGTAAAACATTTTGTTTGGGAAAATTAAATTGTCGTCGTTAGTATTTTCAGCAATTGTTTTTTATATAAGTTTATCCTACCGACATTTTGACGCCTCATGCATTTTAAATATAATTAACACTACGATAAACTTTCAAACACATGAAACACCGATATACTTTTGCAAAAGAAGCGGTAATTCTGTTTGATTTATTAATATCTTAGGTATCTTAATTAGTGGCTTCGCGTTTAGCATTTAGCTAATTTCAAGTAAGTATTTTTTATTATTAGTAGTAAGGTGTACCCTATTTACCCTAGTATACGGTAGATGGAAATTAAAATGGAGTCTCACAACCACAACACGTGTTATTACGGGAAGAATGATATGACGTACCATGTCATATGACGTATTGTCCGTTTGAAGTTGTCAAAAGCTGGCTGAAAAACTGTACGTCATTCTGTCACATTCACTTACTCACTTTTCTTAACATGATATTTAAAAAAAAACATATTTTAGTAAAATTATTTTTTTTTCTTTTAATTTTCCTCCGTACAAACATTGTCCTGACAATAACAAACTCAAAAAAAAAAAAGAATTATCCAATTGTGTGCAGTCGATCGGAAGTTATGCGCGTACATACATTTCAGTGATTCATTTTTATTTTTATAGACTAATTTATAAGAATAGTTATAATTTTGCGATGTCCTAACAGGGTTTGTAACAGGCCATCAATACAATTATATTACTATATTACTGTATGAAAGTGATACTGTATAGGTACATAAGTGTAATAAATAAATAAATACATAAAGTACTTAGTATGACATCGCAATGAGGGAAATTTTTATTAACCAACTTATAAAAGGTGACGCTCTCAATTCGTCTGCTAAAATATATAATTAGTATGTAGGTAGGTATGTTTGCGCATATCTGCGATAATTAAACTTTATTTGATGGACTTTGAGCTGTTCTATACCCAAAATAAATTGCTTGTAAGTTAAATTAGCGTTTATGACTATAACTAACGTTACCGTATAATAATTAGGTCAAGTATCAAACACGTTAGATCGCAGTACACCGCAAAAAAATGTAAGCAAAAGCAACTCGTGTGATAACGGTCACGCACTTACCAAAACGTGAACCAGCCATTGTAATTCATAAACACTACCAACGACCCGGCAAACCATTTAGTTTAACCTTTAAACATATTAAATACATAATAGTATATAACTCTGCCGCACATGTGCTTTAGTCTGCCGGCCCTAGAATTTATGAACGCAGTAAGCACCTTGTCATGACAATAACAAACACAAAAAAAAAGAATTATCCAATTTTGTGCAGTCGATCGGAAGTTATGCGCGTACATACATTTCAGTGATTCATTTTTATTTATATAGATGTAGCATTTCACTGGATGACAGTTAGGTCAGAACCTATTTAATTTTCGCATTACTTTGAGACGTTTTTAACTTACTTAGTTTAAACAGTCGTTTTTTTAACATTAATGTAATTTGTATTCAGTATAGGCTGTGGCAGAATAGCAGGTTCTGTGGACGTGAAAATCTGCAGTCCCTGAGTCATAGAAAGTACTAGCGGCCGCTCGCGGTTTCACCCGCGTGGTTCCCTTTTCCGTGGGAATACCGGGATGAAAAGTATCCTATGTTTTAATCCAGGTTATAAACTATCTGTATGCCGAAGTTCATCCAAATCCATCCATCCGTTGCAGCGTGAAGAAGCAAAAAATATACACACATACACACAAACTTCCGCATAATATAATATTAGCACAGTGTTAAAAAGAATTATATAGACTGTGATATTACTCGTAGTGTGATTTTGTGTTTTGTTTTGTAAAATATGTGTTAAGGTAAATAATTCTTTATTTATTTTTTTACATATTATTTTACATTTTTAAATATTTTCTAAAAAACAAAACAAACATTTAAAAATATAAAAAATAGGGGTCCAGGGTGTGGGTATAGGGGGCATCGGGAATAAATATAAATTTTTTATTATTATTTATTATTTTATTATTATTGATAATAATTGTTGCTGTAAAAAAATCAGTTGCTGACGCATATTTGTAATAAGTGTAGATTTTCCGAAATTTTAATTTTCGTTAACGTGGTCGAACGGAAAATAAAACCCGCACTGGGCACTATGACCTAGTGCCGATTACGAGTATTATTAGAATTTACTTTGAATGGGGGGAAATCGAACATGGGTCTATAAGTCTGAGGCGTATGGTGTAACCACTAGTCCACAGAGGCAACCTACCAACACGCGATACAAGACCAAACGTTACGAGGGCGGAAGCTTGTAGCTTTATCTTCTATCTCTATTTATAAAATTCTAGTGTCACATGCTTTGATTGACCTATATAGTCAAAGGTCATATGTTAGTTGCTAGTCCTCCGAAACGGCTCGATAGATTTTTATGAAATTTTACATACATACATACATATAGTCACGCCTCTTTCCCGTAGGGGTAGGCCGAGACCACTTTTTTCCACTTGCTACGATCCATACATACTTGTTTCGCTTCGTCCACTTTCATTATTTCCTTCATACATGCTCTTCGGTTTAGGGTACTCTTGACCTGGCCTTTTTATGAAATTTTATATGTATTATATTCGGTAGGTCTGACAAACGGTCGTAGTCTATTTTTTATACCCGTGATAAGGGTGGTCCACCCCAAACATTTTTTTAGTTTTTGTATTTTTGTCCAATACAAAATGATTTCTTTGTTTTGTTGTCATGGAAACTGTCAAAGCGGTACGAAATCCGCCGGGTCAGCTAGTATTAATACACTATTGTAATAGTAAATTGTTAAGTTTCGTGTATAGCGGTTTGTATTTAATATACCCGCAATGGAAAACGTTACAAGCAAGTACAGTCACGAACAATAACACGTAAACAATGTAACTCATAATAATAATACAATGGAATAATACTTCAAGGAGGAGCTTGATGGCGCAGTGGATAACGCGTCCGGTCTGCGAGTGCTGAGGTTAAGCAATTTTCGCAAAGGCCGGTCATCGGATGGGTGGCCAAAAATGTATCATCTCGAGCTTCGGAAAGCACGTAAAGCCGTTGGTCCCGGCTGCATTAGCAGCCGCACTGGGCCCGCGTGGTGGTTTATGGCCCCTTTTCCCTATCCATCCATAGGGAAGGCTCGTGCCCCAGCAGTGGGGACATAAAAATGAGCTGATGATGATGATGATGATGAATACTTCATGGTACCGCCTCTGTTGTCAAGTGGTTAAGACCACCGGTCTTAGACCCAGAGGGACCAGGTTCGATTCCCAGTGGTTGGTACATGCTTGTGTAATCGGTTTGGTTGGTGGTAGGGCTTGTTTGTCCGCTTGGCTAGCTACCACCATCTTATCTAAATATGTCGCCATAACATCAATGTTTGTAGCATTGTTGTGTTCCGGCAGCTAGAAAAGATAGCCAGTGCCTCAGTAGTTGAGAATCCCGGGAGAAGTGCGTTCTACAGTTCTACCATTGGCCTTATCATTATTTATCTGTTTATTTATTTTATTTATTTATTTATTTATATACTTATACTTATTTTACATATACAATTTATGAAACCCTGGCTCCCAAGCTAGTAAAAACCGTAATATGGGAGCCAGTGTCTTCCCAATAATATTACAGTTTAAGTATTAAGTACTAAAGCATACAAAACAGAATCATACATGCTAAATACGTACAATGAATTTACACAACTTAAAAAACGTTAAAAAAAATGGAAAGAAAAATAGGTTTAATTAAATTAATTCTATTAGATTAATTTAGATTAGGTCAAAACATTGCATCATATGTTTGCGTGCGCTTGAGAGTTAGTATAAATTTGTGTGTGAGGGAGTGTGTGTGTGGTGTGTGTGTGTGTGTGTGTGTGTGTGTGTGTGTGTGTGTGTGTGTGTGTGTGTGTGTGTGTGTGTGTGTGTGTGTGTGTGTGTGTGTGTGTGTGTGTGTGTGTGTGTGTGTGTGTTTGTGTATCAGCACCTTTGCTTAAGATAGGACTCTGCTTCATCACCACAGAAGTTGAATTACCGTATTATCTAACTTCATCACATGAAGTTAGATAATACGGTTTTTAGTTGGTGGTTATTGCAAGTCCTCATTTGTAATTCACTGTTTATCTTAGTGTATAATTTCGGTGCAAGATAGCTATATGACCTTTGAGCAAAAGAACTTTTAGTTGTGGGCGGTGGACAGCGAAATCTTCGCTGAGTAAGTTTTGGTAAATTTGGGATTGACAATCTATGGTATCTTCTCAAGCATTGGTAAATGAAAAGTTTACGAAGAGACATGACTTTGGCAACGCTGTATACCAATGTAGTAGGATGCAGTCTTGGTAGAAACAGCATTACTTTAAGTATCGCTCTTTGGGCTCGCTCAAGTTGCATTAGATGGGATACAGACGCACCTCCCCAAGCACAGATGCAGTAACAGAGAATTGGTTCGCATAATGACTTGTAAGTTTGAGTAAGTAGTTTATTATCAGCTATTATTCGTAGGTTTTTAAAAGCGTATATTAGTTTTCTCACTCTTTTAGCAACTAATGTTATATGGGAATCCCACCTAAGCTTATCATCAATAATAACTACTAAATATTTAATAGATTTTTCGCGGGCTAGAATGGCACAGTCACATCCGCTTTTCTTGTGACCGAAAGTGCGATTACAAGGAAATGTATGAACTGTTATGCAAAAAGCGTCGTGCGGGCTCGAGGCCTTAGTCTTACTGAAACATAGATATTTTGTCTTGCTAGTGTTAAGGGATAGGAGATTGTTTTCCAGCCAGGTAGTGATGTGGCACATACCAGTTTCAACCTTCTTGTTATTTAACATCAGCAGTGCTATTCTCTAAGCAAAATAGATTGATTTGATTGATTGCTTTCCATCAGGTGACCCGCCTGCTCGTTTGCCTCCTTCTAATATAAAAATAAATAAATAAAATAAAATAGCGTCGACCTTGACATTGAACTCGCTCATAACTTGCAAACGAATGTAGACTGTTCAAAAGTTTGTGTTTAAAAAACATACTTATGTATAATAAGTATGTTTTTAAGTATATTAGTATGTTTATCCGTTGTCTAGTTAACCATTTCTCGAGTTTCTGAAGGAAGCTTTTCTTGGGGCTAGATAATTGGTGTGAGTGTGGGAAACCTTTATTTATTTATTATTTATTTAAAAAGTAGGTTGAAATTAGTTTGCAAGTTATGAGCGAGTTCGACGCTGTTTTGCTTAGAGAATAGCGCTGCAGGTAAGATGAAGGCACTGTGTGCTTACGTAAGTAAGATATGAAAAAAAAAGGTAGTTGGGACTATTATGTGACGGTGGATGAAGAGTTAGCCGCACAAATGGAGGCGCATCATCGCGACAGCATTCAGCCCGCGACCAAGACTGGTGGTACTCGGTGGAAACGTTGGTTATATATAAAAGTACATACCGGTCATCGGTCCACCTTGTTGGAGGCCTGCCCACACTGCAGTACGCTGTCGCCAATCAAGAGCTATTCCGCCCCAGCGGCCATCAGTCTTGCGAGCGATGTGTCCTGCCCACTTACACTTGAGCTTAGCAACTCTTGGGACTATGTATACAATTATGTGCCTGGGTATCTAGACGATTTGCGAAATAGACGTTCTGCTATACAGACCATCTGAGAGTTGGACGTTTTGCGACATGGACCTTTTCCTAATTAGGCTTACTGCTCATTAGACGTTTCGCGCTGTTGGACGTTTTGCTGCTTCTTTAGACCTTCTGATCATAAGGCATACATACCTACTATACATAGTAGTTTGCGTTAATCCCCGTTATAAAAACTTTGATAAAAATGGAATAAGAGTCGAAAATTATAAAAAGTGTACACATGTTAATGCTCCTGACTGTACTATAAACACGAACACACGACAAGAAAAATCGTAACAACATGTACTTTGTACGTAACAAACCCTAGTTTTTATGGTCGGCAGCCTATTACCGAAATAAAAGTTTAGAAATACATTTTTTTATTGTGTTGTTAGCTTTCGCAATTATGCTTATGGCGAATCTTGATGCGATTATCGCGTACGGGTTGTGAACTACGAAATAGCAATTTCAGATATCAGATGGGTGACCAAAGTAAAGAAACATTTTAAGGTAGCGGCACCACACCAGTGTCCGACAAGAACCTATGATCGACAGTTTTAACCGCCTCTGTGGTCTAGTGGCTAAGACCACCGGTTTAGACCCAGAGGTCCCGGGGTTGATTCCCAGCGGGACATGTTTCTGTACTCGGTTTGGTTGGTGGTAGGGCTTGTTAGCCCGCCTGGCTAGCTACCACCATCTTATCTAAATATGTCGCCATAACATCAATGTTTGTAGCATTGTTGTGTTCCGGCAGCTAGAGATAAAATAGCCAGTGCCTTACTAGTTGAGGATCCCGGGTAAGGTGCACTTCCATCTTTGGCCTCATCATCACTTAACATTAGGTGATATCAAGGCACTGTGCTTACCCCTTAATATAAAAAAAAAGTTTTCTTGTTTAACCCTTCAAGATAGGGGGTCATACAGTCAGCTAAGGGCTGGATACACCACAGGCAGAACGGGCCATAAACCACCACGCGGGCCCAGTGCCGATTGGTGGTTGTTAACGACTATGCAGCCGGGACCAACAGCTTTATGTGTCCTTGTGCCTTCTTTGCCTTTCGCACGGAGGAGCTAGAGATGAAAAATGTTTGGTCTCTGTACAAGCCATTTAAATATTTCTATAAACTTGCACTCTGCGTTAATGCATTGCGTTATTGCTCAATAATTACCTGCTTTAATGTAAATGCATTTGTTCACGGTGTTTGACAGTGTATTAAAGAAAGTCGACCTCTACTGACGTATTTTAATTACATCTACGTAGATCGTCCCGTGACAATTGACATAATATTCTTTACATCAGTAGGACGGGTCACAAAGTAACTTGTATATACCGAAAGTACGGGTTCAATCTTACGTTTATACGGGCACGTACAGTCTCCCATCCGATGCCGAACCGACCTTTACAAAAGTTCTCGAAATAAAGACATAAATTTAATATAAAGTGCCGTTTAAAGATGAAGCGCGTTAAATAAGTTTTTAATATAACACTACAGTTATTTAATTTCGAATATAACGTAAATAGCCTGACCCATATAACGTGACGGCCTGCGTGCGTGCGTTTACAACTTATTACAGTTTCTTATAATATACACCTCTATACACCTGTATAAAGCAAAACAGAGGCAAATGTCACGCGAGCAGGGATGTCGACGCACATTTGTCAAGATTATTTGAGATTATTTGGTTCTCGTATCGTAACTGAAAGAAGGCTGGAGTAAGCTCAATGTAATTAGACGATTCTTGGCATAACGGAAATGAAATTAAATAATTATTATCATTTTAGCTAAAAGACGTCCACTTCTAGACAAAGGCATCCCCCAAGGATCTCCACAACGACCGGTTTTGTGCTGTTCGCGTCCAGCGGCTACCAGTGACCTTCACCAGATCGTAGGTCCACCTCGTTGAAGGCCTGCCTGCACTGCATCTTCCGCTGAGCGGTCGCTACACGAGAACTGTTCTGCTCCTGCGGCCATTAGGAGAACGATTTTGTAAATTTCACCGGTGATCTCGTAATTAAAGTGGCATGAAATACACTATGTGTATAATCATTGTTGCATTATTTTCGGTGTAAAACTTAGTTACTATTGACTTTGCATAAGAAAAAAATTTTAACAAAAAAAAAACCGACTCCAAAAAATTTCACTGATAAAATTGCACTAAAAAGTAAAAAATAAGCGTTAGACTTATACAGACAATAACTTTATTAAGAAAAAATATAGGTACAATTATTGTTATTTTTGGGGCCGGTGCCAGCCAACGAAGTTTTTGAAGCCGGTGCCAGTCCGCGTTTGTAGTTAAAATTTCATGCATAAGATTGAATGTACTATTATGATTATAATATAGTATGTCGTTAAATGTTTATGTTAAAGTTACCTTGGCTGGCACCGACTCCAAAAGTAACAATAATTGTACCTATATTTTTTCTTAATAAAGTTATTGTCTGTATAAGTCTAACGCTTATTTTTTACTTTTTAGTGCAATTTTATCAATGAAATTTTTTAGAGTCGGTTTTTTTTTTGTTGAAATTTTTGTTTATTTTTCGCTTTTTAGTGATTCGTTTCGATCTATTTATCAAAAGCGAATAGGGGTAGACCTACTAAACACGCTGCTCGTGTGAGACAGCGCCGTTTAAATGAGACAAGCGAAGAAAACGAGAAACGCCTATCTCAAAGTAGGAAATCAAAAACTGAGTTCCTGTGCCTGTCTTCTTTTGCTTCGTCATAGTCGCTTAACTATCTTAATCGAGATATTTTATCGCCACCCTTGAAATACTTATCATTGAGGAGTTCCGATGGCAATCTGTGGTCTTTTTCATCAGTTACACTTCATCAAATGATACTTTCTGAATGCAAATGCTTGACTTATTTCTGAAAATACCAAAATCGCGATAGGTATGCCTTCAATATTCGAGGAGTTCCCTCAATTCCTCGAGGATCCCATCATCAGAAAAAAAAAAAATACAGTCGAATTGATAACCTCCTCCTTTTTTTGAAGTCGGTTAAAAAAGGACCCCTTTTAATTCATTTCAATTCAATTCAACCATTTTTTTGCTCTCCTAAGTATACATGAGTTGTTACAATATTAGTTAGATAGAACAGTTAAAATAATTAACAAAAAATATTATAATTGACATCATAGCGTGAGAAATAGTCATATCCGTATATGCAGCGGGACCCCATGTATAAATGGTTTAGGTCCTAAATAATCGAGTTTGTATATGTTTCTACCTATCGATTTATGTACTTAAAAATTTCTACCTTTGCAAATTAATGAAAAAAAATTGAAATAATTCTGTGCTGTGCCAGCGGGGCCCTTTGTTAATTGAAAGTTTACAGACTAAATGAATTGGTATTCAAGGAGCCTCTTATTTCTACCTTCCCAATAAATTTTCACTACACCCTAGATATATATAGTTTTTGAGAAATATACGTTCGTAGATTTTGTCCTTCTAGCAGGGCCCTTTGCTATTTAGTGACTTACATGACCCCAGGTAGTTTTAAAAAACAGTCGGTTATTTCTACTTACTGAATCAATTATTACCAACTTGCTAGTGACAGGGTTTCAAGAAAAAGAACCTACTGAAAACGTGGTGCTAGTGCTATTAAGTTCATGAGTTCTTTTACAATGAGCTAATTCTGACTGCACTAACATACCAGGAAAATGTTATATTTATTAATTTTTTTTTTTTAAATATGATGATTTCTTGATTGGTTCTTAATAAATATAACACATTATACTTTTTTTGTAATATGATTATGGGTAGGTACTTATTCAATAATGTAAATGCAGCAGAAGTATAACAATATCGTATAGAAACCCTAGCAAGTTGGTAATAATTGATTCAGTAAGTAGAAATAACCGACTGTTTTTTAAAACTACCTGGGGTCATGTAAGTCACTAAATAGCAAAGGGCCCTGCTAGTAGGACAATATCTACGAACGCATATTTCTCAGAAACTACACTGGACAGCAAAAATAACGGGTCATTTAGAAAAACCGCGATATCTCCCAAAGTTATTTACATAAATCCCTCGTATAAATAATATGTTATAGGCAGATTTGTGACGCTTATTATACATATCAAAAGAGGTTGCATTTAAACAAGTTACAGCTTCAAAAAAAAAAAATTCGATTTTTGAAAAATATTAAAAATCAAATTTTTGGAATAGAAAATTTTCTCGCTTTTGTTTCAAATCGAGCTTTCATCATAAACAGTTTTTTTGGCTGGTCACAGTATTTTGTGCATCAACCATGCACCAACATGTCGTTATCTACTGAAGAATGTACACGAATTATCACCATGGTACAAGAAGGAAGTAGTCAGCGGAGTACTGCTAGAACAGTAGGTGTATCTTTATTCACGGTCCAAAGAGTACTCCAGCGATTTCAAGAGACCGGCATGAACATCAGGAGACCAGGGAATGGCAGGCCAAGGTGTACAACTACACGAGAAGACCGATTCATCGTGAGCACTATGTTAAGAAATCGACATCTCACGGCTGTTCAGGTCCGAAATAGCCTTCAAGAAATTCACCACAATAATGTAAGCTCTGACACGATCCGGCGCCGACTTCAGGAAGCTGATATAAAGCCTTATAGGCCAGCAAATGGCCCTAAATTGCTCAGAGAACATCGAGTTGCCAGGTTGCGGTTTGCTCGAGAACGTCCGATGGACAGATGAAGATTGGTCCAGGGTTATGTTTTCTGATGAGTCAAGATTTTGTTTATTCGCACACGATGGGAGACGAAGAGTATATAGGCGACCAAATGAACGTTATCGTCAAGCGTGTTTTGAGGAAAAGGTGCCATTCGGTGGAGGATCAATAATGGTTTGGGCTGGGATATCTTCAGAGGATCGTACGGAGTTAGTAATTACAGAAAACTGTTCTCTGACAGCTCCCAGATATGTAGAGGAGATTTGAAATGAGCATGCTGGTCCTTTCTTGGTGAATATGGGCGCAAAATCCATTTTTATGGACGATAATGCGCGACCACATACAGCACATTTGGTCAACGCGTATATTCAAGACGTCGATATCACCCGCATGGAGTGGCCAGCTCGCTGCCCAGACTTAAATCTCATAGAGCATTTATGGGACGAGCTCGGGAGATGCGTTAAACAACACTCTCCAGCTGCAGCTAACTTACGTGAGTTAAGAAATGCGCTAGTAGAAGAATGGCCAAACATAAACCAAAAACGTATTAGAAATTTGATTTACAGCATGCCAAATCGTCTTAATGAAGCGATACGGGCTCGTGGAGGTAATACAAGATATTAAATTTACAGAAAAGCTTTCATTTTGCAGATTAACTGTGTTGTATATTTTTGTTGTCAAAAGTTAGAAGTGTTTTTTTCCTATTTTCTAGTACTTAAATAAAATTATACAGTTTACAAACGTGTTATGTATTTTCTTTTATGTATAAGTCAGTCATCTAAAACATACTACAGTTTCACTAGTTTGTGTTGTGTAGTTAAGAAACTATCACACTTTTTATAAGCGACCCGGAATTTTTGCGGCCCAGTGTATTTATATCTAGGGTGTAGTGAAAATTTATTGGGAAGGTAGAAATAAGAGGCTCCTTGAATACCAATTCATTTAGTCTGTAAACTTTCAATTAACAAAGGGCCCCGCTGGCACAGCACAGAATTATTTCAATTTTTTTTCATTATTTTGCAAAGGTAGAAATTTTTAAGTACATAAATCGATAGGTAGAAACATATACAAACTCGATTATTTAGGACCTAAACCATTTATACATGGGGTCCCGCTGCATATACGGATATGAAATAGTCCCTGGTTTAAAAAAATCACCCCCTTGTTCTTCCTACTCGGGCCCCCTCGGGTTGACCGGGTGATGGGGGTGGGGAGAAGCCCCAGGTACATGTACCTGGTATAGAGCGCGTATGAACCGGCTCCTCGAACCCTTGTTCTACGAGTACGGTGGCTTGGGCCTAAACTAATGTATGAGGAGCTCATACACTAGTTACCTACCTGCCTACTGTTACTATGTGTTTAGCTGTTCTAAGGGCTATGTCGGTAACCTCATTTCTTCTACGGATTTTCTTCGCCGCTGCCTTGCCTTTATTAGTTTTCGTCTAGAGAAACGTCTTTATTCAATTTTTTTTTCTACTTTCAGTATTGATATAAAAATAATATTATAGAAAACAGCATCGCAAAGTCGACAACCCTAAACGCAGCCCGCGTGACCTGCACACCGCTACATAATGCAATCATTATTTATAGGATGCGAGATATGAAAAGGTTTTGTTGGATTGTCCATGGAAAATATCATAGGGGTAATCGAAGAAAATAAATTGGCTTATAAGTTTATAACACAAATTGAAGAATTAGCAAAGTATATTTATTATGGGTAGGTAAGTAATAAAATTAAAAGCAAATTTTGTTGCAAATAATATTATAATTCGGAAAGATTGAAAATTTACTTATTTAATATTACTAGCGGTTGCCCATCAGTGGTCGAAATTCAACCGTAATCTTTATAAAAAGCTGTTGACTATTTCGCCTGAATGATGAAGCTGCATGAAGCTTATGATAATAATGGTTTGCTAGCAGCATTTCAATGTTAAAGAAGGCGTGAAAAAACTGTTTATTATTTTGACTACATGACCACAGCGGAAAAACTAACGGTGGTGTGAATGTTTTGGCACCCACGAATACCTTAACAAATACCCATATTGATTTTAAAAAAAAGATCACGTTCGCCATCTTAAATCTCGAAATAGATAATATTAATCATAATCAGCACCCACGAAAAAAGCGATACACATTTAAATTTTTTTTAAAGTTGTCAAAGACGAATGACGTATAGAGCTTCAGAATAATATGCTTTAGTAGCATAAATACTGTTCCGAGGATAGAGCTACTAAAAAAAAGCCCCGCCTTTTTGGACCTTCAAATGTAGATGTCATAATTATTCATAAACAGCACCTCCGATTATAATACGAAAAAAAACATGAATAATTAATATAGCTTTTTTTCAATAACCCTTTTTACTTAGTTTCCCCCGATTCCATTTTTGAAACAATATTCTATTAAGGCTGCACGGATTGTATCCTAAGCAATGAAAAATTAAAAAAGATAGAATGTCAGTTAGGACTGGCATTGACAGATTTAGGCCGCTCCTCTTCCATTTTTGAAATTTTTGAAAAATGTATGATAAAAATGTATAATGTATGTATACAATATTTATTTAATTTAATGTATTTTTTTAGGCATAATTTAAAAAAAAATATTAGCATTCTGCACTACTTCTCTATATAAACTATAAGTGTGCGAAATTTCATACTCCTCCGTCCGCGCAATTTTCGTAAAAAGGGGCACAAAGTTTTTGCTTCACGTATTAATGTATAGTTTAGTATTTACAAAGTTAATTAAATTACTTAAAACTAAACTCTTAAAACTATCTAATACAATTTCTAAATAAAAGGCAGGCAGAGTACATACCCAGTATGCTAGAAGCATTGCCTAGTTGGATAGCGAAGCTTATTCGCTGTCCCAGGTAGCTGCTAGCTCTGGGGTCCCGGGTGGTCTCTGCTAATTTAATTGATATAAGTATCTTTAAAAAGTTTGAGAGCACCCGGGCCCCATAGACCTAATGACTCTACCCCAAACGGCTTAAATATGAGATCCCCAGTCAGATTCTCATACTTTCACCGTTTGAGGTTCTTTGCATAAGTTGCAGCCGCGCCAGCGCTTTCGCGTATCCACACAAGTAGCATCCCACACTAGAGCCCGTCCCACACTCCAAGGAACTAGGGTCATGTTGACTGGTGACAAGAGCCTGTCGAATGACGTCATTTAGATGAATTTTATGAGCCGGAGACGATTCACACAGAAACATTAATCGTATACCAGTATCATTAACTTACCTGGTAGATGTCTTCCCGTTGGCCGTGTGCTCTGGGGCGACTCTCCTCCTAAACCTGCGCCTGCACAGCCTCGCACAGACGCCGCGCGCGCACCCCAACCGCTCCCACAGCGGCCATCTTGGATTGTCGGTAGAGTCACCACTAGTCTCCGGGGACATTATTTACACTGTCAACTGTTCATATTCAATTGTTTTATCTGCTCGTTTTTTCCAGCACTGTTTTTGTTTTTTTAGAAATAACAATAGCACATCTATTCCCTCCTTCTTAAAACATGAAGTCCTTTCTATGTGTAGAGAAGTATAGTTTTATTTGTATTAATGGCAATAGCACGCCCTATGAACCCGATCCGATCCGAACCCCTCGGAGAATCTAGTAGGGCACGGGGACACGCACTAGTGCGTGATGCCGTTCCCTTTAGAAAACTTCTGACAGAGATTCGTTTCACACGGTCTTTTGTCGAACGCTAGGTTACTGCGTCAAACACTGCTAATACTCGACGACGTTTGAACCAACGCCAACCAACCCACAACAAACCCATTTAAATATTAGTGAACATTATCGGGATTACAGCCTTTACAAAGATTAGAAGTAATTATGACACGCGTTAGTCAATCAAATGAATGAAATATAATTAAAGTAATATCGCTCACTCTAACGAACTATGAGTATGTCGGTCGTTCCCAAATCGATTAATGGAATTCTAAATGACATCGTGGCATTGTGTGGCTAAAAATGATCATGAAATGCAGCACTCTAGTACCTACCTACTTAATTAGTTATAAAGTATCGTGGTGTCCATCAGTGTTTGTCATTTTAAACCCAGTGCTCGTTAGCACTTTTTATGGCCAAAACAATAAATTATATAGAACTTCATTGAAATTTTCGTGTTCGTTGTTCTGCTCGGTGGTTTTCATTGAGTAGGCTTCGAACATCTCCGGCACTAGTCTGGAGAATTAGTAGAGGTGCCCGCTAGATGCAAATGTCTCCGGTTGAATCAGCCGCGTAGGATTTTGGAATTGATCAGGTGCCTGGATGGGTACCGAGAAGTGAGTGGGCTTACTCCCCGCCACCAAAGAGGACATTTGGTAGTCGACTTTAGAGTTGACGACCATAGCAGTGGTATCTACGAGTTGTACTCTTAGTGTAACGAGAAGTGAGCGAGCTTACAGCTCCGGTAACCTATCTGGATATTAGGTAGTGGACTATACGTGTCCACGGGGCAACTAGCTCGAGTCACTAGTCTTAAAAGTACCGGATGAAGGATGCGTACCAGCGGCGTGTTCTGATCTGGCGTTATGACCTGACGTAGATGGTCCCTTGTGCTTGCGTAAGGATGTTTGACACCTAACTTTATAACCGTAAGGTTGGTGGGGGGTGTCAGTATAAACTTTAAGTAGTATGTAGCGGGGTGTGTGTACGACAGCAAGGAAGCAATTTTTAGGCCCAATGCTAAGCAAAGGCCTCCATCATAGAAATCAAGTAATTGATGGATATCAGCTTAATAACTGGCATCACCACGCTTGCCAAATGCGGGTTGGTGATTACCCAGTGATTGAAGTAGGTAGGACGTCCGATCCGATTCAAACCCTTTGGAGAATCTAGTAGGGCACGGGGACACGCACTTTTAAGTGTGTGATGCCGTTCCCTCTAGAAAACCTTCGAAGGTGATTCGTTTCACACGGCTTGAGGTACCCTTTACGTACCTCGCCGCCCCCAAAAAGCTCGGTGACTCTGAAAATGCCGTATGAGGAAATCAGCAATCTCTCAAAAAAAGGTACTTAGGACGATTTGGCGTCAGTGATCTGGGTCGTAAAGAAAAATATGAATTTGAATATTCTTCCGGAATTCCGGTATTTTTTAATTAAGACTTTTTTTCTCACATTTTATTAATTTATTAGGTTTATGTATTGGTTTTGACCTGTTTGTTCTTCTTTAATTTTCTTTACTTATCTATTATATTATCTTTACTTTTGCTATTAAAGAACACTGCAAAAGGGTTTATCTAAAACTATCTACAAAAAATGTCTACTTACTAAAGGTTAGTCATTTATAAAAATAGCATAAAAATTATGTTACCTTCGATCCGATAATAAAAAAACTTTTTATTCGTTTTACTACCTTTCTTATGACTACCTTAACCTCCACGAACAGTATTGTTATTTTTTATTTTGGCTCATCCATATTATGTTATCTGTAAACATTACTCCGATCACTGGTGATCACAAACCAGGGTTATGCATCGAAAAATCCGAAATATACTTTTCCCGATCTGGGAATTGAACCCGGGACATACGGGTATCGGGCCGAGCACTCTGCTACTCGGCCACAGAGGCGTGGAAAAGAAATGTGTGTTTATTTAATTGAAAATAACTTAATATCACCGGTTTTACATGCTTGGGAAGGCACGTAAAGCCATTGGGCATTAGCAGTGGTTAACAACCACCGCACCGCACTGCAAGGCTCGGAAACCGGTTAAATTTTCAAACCGTTATCGCCTTATGTACGCCTCCGTCCCTTGAAACCGGTTTCGAGAACGTTATTTTCACAATTAAGTTTTAAAGCACCCGCGCATTCATACTTGTCGCTGCAGGTTTGAGGAAGACGCGGGCGGGCCGGGCCGCGCGCCTGGAACGTAAACCGTTTCATTTCGCTTAAAGAACAAAATGGATTTCGGTTTCGCTCCGAACGGAACGTTGCGGATATAGAACATGGAACATTAATGCTTAACCGTTATCCGGATCCGGCCTTGCCGCATTGGGCCCAGGTGGTAGTTTAAGGCCCATTCTCCCTATCCATCCATAGGGAAGGCTCGTGCCCCAGCCGTGGGGACGTAAAATGAGCTGGTGATAAACTTAATGTACCTACGTGTGCCCTACCAATGCGCCCCACAATAACTGCATGGCGCTGACTGATAGATGATTATATCAGCTTTTAAAACTTGTAATAGATTGCTTGCATGTCACTTTGATGTCTTGTCAGGTTGTGAATAAATTACATGATATTGATTTGTCGCACAAAGCACAACCTAATTCCGTTTCTTTACTTTGTGCTAATACATCTCGATATCATGTTTAGAGAAAACGAACGAACATGTTTATGCGCGTTTTATTTACCTTTTGACAAAAAAAAGGGCCCTATTACATTTTGACTATGATTTTTGCGTAAAATGGCCATTTTGGCGTTCTCGATCTCAGAAACGAAAATACATTAACAATTTTGACTTATTGAATAGTGTAGAATAGCTATTGGCATAGTTCGTAGCGGCCTCGCTTTTTGTAAATTTTGCTTAACTTTTTAATGAAACCCAAAATACTTAGCAGAGAAAGATTTTCATAAAATGCGCGAAGGCACTTTTTTGGGCTCCTAGATTGAACTACTGTTCTAAATAAATGAAATAAAAAAAAAGAATGTTATCTCTTATATAGTCGAATAGTTCCTAGCGGCCTCGGAATTTTTAGATATCATTGATTTTACATAGAAAAAAAAATCTTATACTAAACCAAAAAACTTCGAAAAACGCTTTAAGATCGCTGTGAATTTCTCCTATCTACGATAATATTATTGAGCAAAATTTATACCAGAATAATTGTTACTTCATGAGAAATAAATATTTTATGATTAATTTATTATCCTCTTTCGATAAAAACGATAAATACAACTGCAAAATTACTACAAAATGCGATGCGCCGGCCGTCCGAACTCAGCTTTTTCTCGCAGAGTGGAAATTTGAAATACTAAGCATGAATTTATTAGACTATTTCGATAAAAACGATAAATACAACTGGAAAATTACTACAAAATGCGAAAATGGGCATTTTACGCAAAAATCACATTTGAGATGTAATAGGCCTCTTATCACAAAAAACTGTTTGTATTCATAGAATTAGCGCTCCTGGGCCTCCTGATGAAAATGAGGGGAGTTAAAGTTTTGCCTTTTCATTTTAATTTCCTTAGTGACTTGGTCGGCCTATATCGGTATTGAGGTCTGCCGACCGGACTGCGCCCTGCAGGCTCTTTTGTCGGAGGCCAAGACCCACTTCGGGTCCCTGAGCTAGAGCAGTAAGTAAGTAAGTAAGTAAATAGCTTATATACTGTCCCACTGTTGGGCAAAGGCTTCCATCATTGAAGTCAAGTCATCGCTACAATTGATGGGTAATGGCTTAATCACCACGCTTGCCATAGCGGGTTGGTGATCACAATAATCACATAGCCCGGGCTATGCATCGAAACACACTTTGTCCGACCTGGGAATTGAACTCGGGACCTTGGGGTGTCGGGCCGAGCGCTCTGCCACTCGGCCACCGAGGCGAAGCGAAGTTAGTAAGTAATTTAATTTCATATTAGGGTAATGGCACAGTGTTCGACATAGTTTTCGTCGCCAAAAAATAACACAGATTTTCATTGACATTTTATGAGATGACAGCTGTTAGCAGGTAGTCTGTATTCAATGGTTCATCATCATCATCAGCTCATTTTATGTCCCCACTGCTGAGCACGAGCCTTCCCTATGGATGGATAGGGAGAACGGGCCATAAACCACTACGCGGGCCCAGTGCGGTGCGGTGGTTGTTAACGACTTCTAATGCAGCCGGGACCAACGGCTTTACGTGCCTTCACGCACGGAGGAACTCGAGATGATACATTTTTGGTCACCCATCCAATGACCGGCCTTTGCGAAAGTTGCTTAACCTCAGCACTCGCAGACCGGGCGCGTTAACCTCTGCGCCATCAAGCTCCTCAATTCAATTGTTGCTAAGGACTATTGACCCCGATTTTGAACGATTAAAGAGGGAAGTGACGATCCAGTGTCGTCACTTTCCTCTGGTTCTTGTCGAACTCTCTGGTACCACACCCTACCTAGGTATGTTGCACTAGTTATTTATAGTTTTTGGTTTCAATCCGTTTTTCTTTGACTGCACTTTAAATGCGCGTGCGAGTTGACGACAAAAAAAATAGGTAAAATAGGGAGGTGCCAACTCGCTCGTACTCGCCACTTTCGCACATGCCAGTTGACGAATGTGTCGTTTTGTTTCGTTTGCCAACACGACTCATGCACGTACTACCATTTTCTCATTCTCTCTCTCCACTGACCCGCTAAGTTGGGTTATTCCTGATTTCCCCCGTTCTTGTTTCCTCTCGAAAAAATATTTAGTACTTACCTACTTAAAATAGCGTTTTTATCAAATGAAATAAACGTAGTAATAGGTACCGTGTGCCTGTGTGAGTTTTATTAACAATCCGTATTCATTCGATTACGTTTACGAAAACGAAAATTTGTATGGCAATTTTTTTATTTTTTTTGTATCAAAACTAATAATACTAATTCTCGTTTTCGATAACGTGATCGAATGTCAATTGAAACTCACACTAGGCACCCAGTAATAAAAAAATTCGGGGAGAATCAGGAATTTCAGGAATAACCCGCCAAGTTGTCCTAACCAAATTTGAATAAATTTTTCTTTTTTCGAAGTATTTTTGTTTAAAAGGCTTTTAATTGTTTTTTTATATTTCCCGCGTAAAAACGATGAAATTCTCTTTTTCGATGGATCATACTTTTTAGAGAACCTTTTAAAATAAGTATATTATTATGATAGGTATCTAATAGAGAACTAACTAATTATAATACGATGTACCAAAACTTTATTATTTTATATGTAAATAGTATCGTAGTTATTTTTTTAAGCTTTAAAAACGTTTTTAAAATACTGCGTATTCACATTTTTAAAGTTCACTTAACTACTTTAAAATGTCGCTTTTGTTCCGTTACATTAACACACATGACACAACAGACAACCAAACTCTTTACAAACTTTTTTTAATGTGACAAAATGACGTTTGTTTTATCAGATTTCCCGCGCGTGGCGCTGCAGCGGGACGCGGCTTTCCACAATCGGGGCCAAATCAACACTGGTTTCATGGCGGTATCGACTATACAATACAGCTCAAAGCTCAGCCGTAGAAGCAATGTTTTCATTTCTACGGAAACTGATGTACAGTAGGGAACTTTATGTGTTTACGTTGCATATTCGTTACATTCCCTAAATATGGTTGAGTGAAGCGATGGCTGATTCATATGTCATACACGTGAACGGGTGCCGCCTGTGGAGGCTGGTCTGCTCTTGCGTACTTGTTTTATTTTTATTATTATTAACTATAGTTTAACTTTGTTTTTTTCATAGACAGTGTTTAACTTTTACTAGTACTGTATGACATTGTAAAAAGTTAAACTGGTAAATGATGTTTTTGCAAACTTAATTTTTTTTTCTTTTTTTTTGTGTTTTTTTACATGTTGTGATTGTACTTTATATTTTGTGTTTTTATTTGTGATGGAAAGTGTCCTTTTATGATTTTCCAATATTTTTGACGCTGTAAGGGAGAAAAGAGCTGGACACTTGCTGAGTTTCTGGCCGGTTCTTCTCAGTACAAGATCCCGCCCAGAGTAGATAGACTTACGAACCGATGGCATAATGACATTCATAAGAGCTATTTGTAGCCTAAATTGAATAAATGACTTTGAATTTATTAACCACTTTGTATTAAAGTCTGTTATCTATATATGACATATTATTTATGTTCCTATGCAGCAATTAAGGAAACGTTTGAAATTTTGTATAGATGTGTGCAAAATAGTAGCAGGAGGTACATGAGAGTAAAGAGTTATATATATATAAATACAATGGTTTTAGAAAAATATGTCTAATGGTTCATTATAGCATAATATATTTGCAATTTGCAATTTGATTAATTCGTTATGAATTTCTTTATTTTTTATAAAAAACGCCATTAAAATTCAAATTAATAAAATAGCTGCCAAAACGCTGAATGCAGGTCACGTGATATCGTGACGTCACCTGCTTGTATGCAAACTTTTAGCTGTCAAATTAAACGTACAAAATTTTGATTGACATTTACTGTAAACAATCTGGTGACGTCACTCCAGATTCAGCGTCATCCCGCGCGTTTTTGATCACGTGGTCAATCATAAAAAAATTATCATGTTATTAATGATTTTTTATAAAAATCATACTTATTTTAAAATTTTGTGCTGGCTAAATTAGTTTAAAAACATGTTTACTATTAAGTTAACAACAGTTTGATCAATATTTTCATTGTAGTCAAACACCCTATTGCTAAGAGATAGGTAGTACTTTATAAATGTATTGCTGCATACTTGTTTTGTGTTGTTATGGCTAAGAAAGAAGACTTATTATTGTTGGTTCTAATATTACTTAGTTACCCAATGCTAGTAAATTCACTTATAGTATAGTGATTGTTTTGGAGCTTGATGGCGCAGTGGTTAACGCGCCCGGTCTGCGAGTGCTAAGGTTAAGCAACTTTCGCAAAGGCCGGTCATCGGATGGGTGACCAAAAGATTAATCATCTCGAGCTCCTCCGTGCTTCGGAAGGCACGTAAAGCCGTTGGTCCCGGCTGCATCAGCAGTCGTTAATAACTACCAATCCGCACTGGGCCCGCGTGGCGGTTTATGGCCCGTTCTCCCTATCCATCCATAGGGAAGGCTCGTGCCCCAGCAGTGGGGTCATAAAAATGAGCTGATGATGATGACGATGATGATGATGATGATAGTGATTAAAACATTTTTCTATTAAATGTACACATAAGTACTCGACTGTACAGTCACGAGCATTAACATGTAAACAATGTAACCTTAATACAATGGAATAAGAGTCAAAACTAGTAAACAGTTTATACCGTGAAATCATAAATCTTTGCTAGACTTTTTCAGTTTTTTGAAGATTATGGAAAAACTATGCATCGTATGAATATGGTACCCTAAACAAAATTTTTAAGCATCAAATGAAGTTTTGACTTGATTGTACAGAAAATTTTATCATTAAATATTAAACTCACAAACTGACAAGTAAGACGCGGGCAATTTTACCTGTACTTGTTTAAATTATTGCCCATTCTACGTTATCCCGAAAACTATTCCATGTAGGGCTTTGAAAAAAATATAGTTTGTGATAGAAAATGGTGCAAAGATATCATTCAGTAGGTACCCATTCATAAATACTAAAGTAATGTTATATTTTTTTAAGGGTGGGCAATGTTACCTTACCTTTGAAGCTTAATTTCATACAAGTCGTTTTCTTGACATAGGGTTGACAAACGTAATAAGTATTTAAAAAATAATTTTCATAGAATAGATATTTAACTATCAAAATAGCCTTTTGGACTAGGAAGTAACTTCCTATAAAATAAAAAATAGACATGGCACTTACAAATTTTAAAATGATCAAATAAAATTTTCACGAACCTTTATAATTCTATAAATATTCCGTTTTTACCCTGGGCAATGTTTTAAAAACAGTGCTACACTAGGTCTTAGAACATTGCCCACAGCGATAATTCAGAGATAAACAAGAATAAAAATTTAAAAACAACACTAAACTGTAGCTTAATTAGATGTTTATATATTACTAGAGTATCATTTATCTGTCAGATGTATTTCTCTGTTACCAGAAAAAACTATGAGACACTAATTTGGCCCGCCTTCGACACATGTAACTTCACACATGTCTGTAGAACAACCGAATGAAGCTAGCAACGAAACGAGTGATTAAAGCTGCCATAAATATAATTGGCTTTCCCCAAAAAACTGCATAATGTTTCTATTTAAAAAAATAAGATGACAATAATAACTTTCATAACTTTTCGGCATTTTGGGAAACTTATCTACCAGGGGCAAAGATATAAGGTTTCACCATGTTATTGCTCGTGACTGTACAATGCCGTGTGTCAACTGTAAGTTATAAATAAATAAATGTTTCCCACATTCACACCAATTATCTAGCCCCAAGATAAGCTTCATTAAGCAACTTGAGAAATGGTTAACTAGACAACGGATAAACATACTTAATGTACTTAAATACATACTTAATATACATAGGAAACACCCAGACCCGAAACAATTTAGAAAAACAGGTATTTCTAAATTGATCCGACCGGGGATAGAACCCGGGACCTAGGGGATGGCGACACCATGAAAACCGGTGTGCAAGCCACTCGACCAAGGAGATCGTCAAATCCCTCTGTTAGTGAGGATCGCCAATGTTTAAGTTATCTTTAACAGTTACATTAGTCGGAGTTTTGGTTCAATCAACCCTAGTTTGCCAAAGTTTACGCGGACGCTACACATTTATTTAAAACAACTTTTACGGATCTACTCGCGTTTATTTTACACATTAATTATATGATTTTAAAATCCTGACGTCCCAAAATTCATTAAGATACGACCAACACATCAGCCTCCCTTTGACCAAGGACCCTGCAAAGAGGTCAACGTCAGGATAAAATAAAATCAATGTGTTAAAGAAACGCGAGTAGATCCGTAAAAGTTAAGTGTCTCAACATCTGAAGAACTCTCAAGATGTTGGATTATTTTTAATATTATAACTAAATGTGAAATTACTCTTTAACTACATATTATAAAAGTAGTTAATAATTATGAGTTGTTTATGTCATGCCGGAATCAAGAATAACTGTTAAATAATTTACTTGATGACAAAATAATTGACATGTCAAATGTCCATTATATATTTTTTTTAGTTCAATTATAAAAGTAAAGAAAATTAGAGTAATTATTAATGGAATTCTTACCATGTATAATGTGAGTATCCGATATTTCGGCACAATTTGATCACGGAATTACGTAATTTAATTCCGTGATCATGGTACATGCAACTGTACCGAAATATCGGATACTCGCATATGATAAACATGGCGATACCTGAAGTATCAGTTAATGTAAGGGACAAACCACGATTTTACAGGAGAGCCAAAAAAGGTTTTTTTTTCGATATCTCTCTGTAACTTTTTAGCGCTTTATCCGATTTTATTGACGTACAGGACAAAGTTATAAGGAACGTGGCCAAGCCCAACGTGCACCGCCAGCCAGCAGTTCAACCGCTCCGGGGAGAAGGCGATTAGTTTTATCTTCTCTTTCTTATCATTGTTGGCCAGTTTCATAAAACTTAGTAGTTTCAAAGATAGCATGCCCCTTACATTAAAAATAAATGATAACATGCTTCTTACGTTACTGAAATTTTAAGATGTACTTAAATAAAAAATAAATTATGAAAAATAATGTAAGCGGCTAGAAGCTTTCGAAAAATATACGTTAATTTACTGTAAAGGATAATTTTAGTGGTGACATTTAATGTAAGTGAATAATAATTAAAACGGTCTAGATTGCCTGAAAATGGTTAACGTATAGGACATTTTTTTAACGATAGAGCAATTTCTAGGTATACCAATCGATAGAACGGTAAATTCTGAATCCTTAATACGTATATATAAAACTCATTTTGGCCAAAATGTCCCTTACGTACGAATACGAATTTTAGTAAATAAGATAAATGTTCCCTTATTTATATAAACTTTTATTATGTATATCTTTATTATAAAACTATAAACAATGTGTCAATGCTTAAGCGCGGCTGCATTTGTTCCTCTTCGTCTTGGGGTCCAGCTTGCAAACCTCCCCGGACTGGCACTTGGTGTTGTCACAGTACACGCCACCGTTGCTCGCTGTAACAGAAACATGTCGTCAACATCATCATCTTAATCTCTCCACTGCTGAAGCATGAACTTTCCCTATGGATAGAAACACCAAAAAAAAGAACGGGTCGTAAACAACCACGCGGGCCCAGTGCGGATTGGTTGTTTAATGACTGCTAATGCAACCGGGACCAACGACTTTTAAACGGGACCAAAAATGTTTATATAATAAGTTAAACCGTATCCTTAATATATATCCTATGACTCGGTTTAAATGCAAACAATCAGTCTCGAAATTTCTACGTTCGAAAACCTACGATGAGGTTGAAGATCTGCTTCAGACGCTAAAATAAGCCATAAAAAGTATTAGCGCAAACGTTTGATTGTCACCCTTGATCACACACACACACACACTTACGAAAGATCATAAGGCCAGAACGATGTAACCCAGGGTATCCTAGCGCAGGTTCTGCTCTCTCACAATGTCTTTATGTATACTACCACGCTAAAAATTGTAAACTTACTGATTATGTGTGACTATTGTGACAGAGAAATAAATTGCTTTTATTATTATTACTTTACGTGCTTTCCGAAGCACGGGAGATGATAATTTTTTGAAGGAGTTACTAGCTGCTGGGCTGCAAAAATAGGCATGTTTGTGTGGTAGCTATCTAGTCTTCTATAACAGTTCTTGTTGGATGTCCAGGACTTGGTATCGCAGGAGTTGCCACAACCAAAATAAACTTACATCATCATCATCATCATCAGCTCATTTTTATGCTTCCACTGCTGGGCACGAGCCTTCCCTATGGATGGATAGGGAGAACAGGCCTTAAACCACCAGTGCCCAGTGTGGATTGGTGGTTGTTAACGACTGCTAATGCAGCCGGGACCAACGACTTTACGTGCCTTCCGAAGCACGGAGGAGCTCGAGATGGTACATTTTTGGTCACCCATCAGATGACCGGCCTTTGCGAAAGTTGCTTAACCTCAGCACTCGCAGACCGGGCGAGTTAACCACTGCGCTATCAAGCTCTTAACTTACATGTGGAGAGTTTATTGCAGTCTCTGTTGTTGGTTCAGTTACCTTTATCTAGACGCCTCTATGTAGCTGCTTAACTCCGGAAGTAGGCAAGCGAGTGTGGTAGCTAACAAGACGGGATCTTCCACTTCCGGTGAGGACATCAAGTCAGGCATCATCCTGCTCCGTAGCTTTCTTCACATCTGGACTGCTTCTGCTTAGCATCAGGTAAGCGAAGTCATTTGTCAACTTTCAAAAAATGTCTTTAGTACTTACAGTGGGAGTTCTTGTTGGCCGCCAGCGCACCCGTACAGCGCGGGCTCCACCCAGGACTTGGCGTTGCAGGAGTTGCAAGCTGCTAAACTGCAGAAATAGGCTATCTAGACTGGTTCTTCCACTCTGGGTGGCTTTATTATCTGTAGCACTTACAATGTGAGTTCTTGTTGGAGCCCCCGTGGCCGCCGGCGCCCCCATACGGCGCGGGCTCCACGCAGGACTTGGCGTTGCAGCTGTTGCCGCAGCAGACCTTGCCGTGCGTGCACTCGTAGTCCTGGACGCATTTGGGACTGCAGCCGTACACCTTGGACGGCAGCGGGCAGTTACCGGCTGGAAATAGGTTTGTTTAACATTAGGAAGAGACAAGATAAAATTTTAATTAATCTCGCGTTGGTTTCGGTAGCTCAGCGGTTAAAGCCTTGACGAGTAACCCAAGGGTCGTGGGTTCAATTCCCACTATTGCATCCTGAGACTGATTGATTTTTTCTAGTAACATTTTATCTTGTAACTTCATATAGCATTGTGAATGCAAAAAATAAATAATATAAATAATAGATTAAAAAAGTTCTTGTGCCTCCTTTTTGGTACAAAGTCTTTAAGGTACAAGAGTTAACGAAGGCTTTAGATTTAATAGTCAAAATATACCTTCTGTGTATTTTTAACCGACTTAAAAAAACCGACTTTAAAAAACAGGAAACTTAAAAAAGTAAAAACACTTCATTCAATAGACCTTCTTTAAAACTAATATACGTATTTAGGTAATTAATAATATGATTTCAATATTATTTCTTGCTTTTTAGAGCTGTTTTCACTTTTTAGTTTCCTGTTTTTTGAAGCCGGTTTTTTTTATTTACTAGACATCCTGGAGACGGTTGAAGCAGCGCTATATAATTTATTATTAGTCCATGTTAGAAGTTAGTAGTATTTATAGTTAGATTACATTAATGTGATCAAATGGAAAATAAAACTTTTGGACCACATAATCCAAGCCTCTTCGAAAATTAGGCTTATACATATTTAAGTATTACTATTTTCTTCTGTATTGTTTAGTTTGTAAGCATTTATAATTTGTATTTATTTGTATTTGTACATAACATAGTTTATATGACCGAATATTTTATACTCGATAGCTCAACGATTTATAGCTCAACTCAGTTGTTGTACTGGCCACTTATAATTTATTTATCCTGTTTGGATTATATAACTACTTGTTTGCAATTGTCATTGCAGCAGTGGCTATTACCCACTGCTCAACACTGCTCAGCAGTTGGCTGCTACACTTTATAAAGTTGAGCAAATTAGTTGAGCAGTGGGTCAGTCACGATTATCTATTCATAAAACTCGTACTACTTGGGCACCCAACATGACAAACGTAACGTAACGTAAACGTAACGTGATCAATTAGCAAATAAAACTTGCACTAGGCACCCAGAACTCAGGACCTACGAATTTGGTAAAGCTAATGAAATATAAAATCCAACGAACCTGCTTCTGCGTAAGTTATCACCAAAACCACCGCGAACAGCGACAACAGAACAGTGATGGAACCTGAAACCAAAACAGAGAAAATTACGTTTTTTTTTTTATAGATAGCACGACATTATGACTCCACCTCACCTAATGTTAAAACTAAAATTAAAAAAACTTTCATACACTCACACCAATTATCTAGCCTAAGAGAAGCTTTGTTATGAAACTCGTTAAATGGTTACTAGACAACGGATAAACATACCGGCGAAAGTATAAGAATCTGACTGGGGATCTCATATTTGAGCCGTTTGGGGTAGAGACTTTAGGTCCATGGGGCCCGGGTGCTCACAAACTCTTTAAAGGTATTTCTATTAAACTAGTAGAAGCCTAACCCACCTCCGCTTCGCCGACGACATTATTGTTTTCGCCCAAACGGCTAATGAACTCGAAAGTATGATGGAAGAACTTTACCTAACCTCAATAGATGTTGGTCTACGCATGAACATAGACAAAACTAAAATCATGAGCAAGGAACCCACCGTAGACAGCATCATGGTGAATGGTAAAGAGATAAAGCGGGTTGACGAATATGTCTACTTGGGGCAACTAATTACGCTTGGGGAGGACGGACAGGCGAAAGAAATACAACGCCGCATTAGACTCAGTTGGGGGGCGTTCGGTAAGCTGCCCGAAATTTTCAAGTGTAAGGAAGTGCCCCTCTCTCTAAAACGAAGGGCATATGAGCAGTGCATTCAGCCGGTCATGGTCTACGGAGCAGAAACTTGGACCCTTACACAACAACATGTCCAAAAGCTTCAAATAGCCCAAAGAAAAATGGAACGCGCCATGCTGGGTATCAAACTAAGCGACAAAATAAGAAACTCAGCCATCCGGAGTCGCACTAAATTAACCGACGTGGGGCGTATCATTGCGCAGAGAAAGTGGCGATGGGCGGGTCACGTAAGCCGCAGAACTGATGGCCGGTGGAGCGGGAAGGTGCTAGAGTGGAGACCACGGACCGGCACCAGAAGCGTGGGCCGCCAGAAGGCTAAATGGGCAGATGACATCACGAAGGTCACGGGAAAAAACTGGATGCAGAAAGCCCAAAATCGAATGGAATGGCGTGCATATGAGGAGGCCTACACTCAGCAGTGGGTGGTTATAGGCTGAGGAAGAAGAAGAAGAAGAAGAGTAGAAGCCACCCGGGACCCCAGAGCTAGCAGCTACTTGGGTCAGCGTATAACCATAGCTATCCAACGTGGCAATGCTGCTAGCTTACTGGGCACTCTGCCTGATGGGGATGATTTGGGGCAAATTTTTTATTTATAGTTAATAGTAGATATAGTTTATAGTTTTTTGTAAGTTTAATTTTAAGTAGTTTTATTATTATCTTGTTTTTTGTCTTTGTTTATAAATAAATACTTCTTCTTAAAATACTTAAATACATACTTATAAGAAAAACAATAATTTCTAAATTGACCCGACCGGGGATCGAAACCGGGACGTCAGAGATGGCGACACCATGAAAACCGGTATTTAAACCACTCGACCAAGGAGGAATTAAGTAAAAATTAAGTCAAGACGCATCTAGACAACCGGCGAAGCGTAAAAACTACGCAGCATCAGTCACGGTCATCCTCTACCTGCCGGCTCACAAGGTGACCACAAGGTGACCACAAGGTGTTCACGCCTCGTTTGACAGACCCATGTCATAGGATGGAGGGTAAACGTGTGCTGCTGGTAGACTACACTAACTATTCCATCTTTTGGAAGTGCTATTTTGGTGAGGTCATAAGGGCCGTCCGAGGGCGTCCTAGTTTTATGTTGTTATGTTTAAATCTGTAGAAACCATGCGCAGTCACGAAAATGCAATTTATTACGCAACGAGTTCATTGTACAGCGCGTTATCTTTTCTTTTGCGTATCGCATAAGCTATCGAATTGGCAGCGGTTCGTGCGTCTTCGATTTTTATTAAACAAGCAAGTTGGTCATCATGGTGCCTAGAACTAGTTTCATACGCCATTCGATCATGTTAACGAAAACGGGACTCCGTTTTCGTTAACATGATCACGGAAAACATTAACGAAAACGATCGTTTTCGTTCAACGTTTTCCGTGACGCGTTTTTAGCAATCATATTACCATTATTCCATTAATCATATTACATTACTATCCGTATTCATTTGCTTACGTTTACGAAAACGAAAATTAGTATTGCATTGAAGCAGCGCCTCCTGGCGATATAAGAGGAGAGTTAAAATGTTGCCATACAAATTCTCGTTTTCGTTAACGTGATCGAATGGCGAATGAAACTCCCATGATGACCAACTCTTCTTTACTAAGAATCGACGACGCACGAACCGCTACCAATTCGATAGCTTATGCGATACGCAAAAGAAAAGTTAACGCGCTGTACAATGAACCGTGTTGCGTAATAAATTGCATTTTCGTAAGAGCTATTCTTAATACATATGGAATATGGAAATCACAATAAAAATCATAACAAAAGTAGCTAGTGCATATACAACGTGTAAGAAAAAGGTGTGGTCAAAATGAAAAGATCCAAAGTGTATCCCATCTAGAACTTGTATGTGTTGTTATTAAGACATAAATACTAACTTTAATTTGTCATGCAATGGTAAATGAAATAATTTAATTATATAGGGTCTAACAATATTAATAAGCGAACGTTTAAGGGGAGCATCTATACATCACACTGAGCATGCTCACCAAATTTGGTCCAAAACTACAGGCTCGTTACCAAGATAATCAACAAAACATTATCATAATTCACCAAAAATACACCCTTTCCAAACCCGTACAGCTGTACTACACACACACAAAGAAAGCCGTGTGTGTATGAATGTCATACAATGGTTTTTCAATTGTGTGCGTGTATCTGTACAGTATCTCTTTATTGGCGCTTGCGTGCGTGTTAGTAAAGATACAGCATGTTTCATGATGTGCATTATTTTAATTGATTTAGTTTGTTAGAAAACATAACTTTGAAAAATCACTATAAAACTGGAGCCCATTTTATGTCATTGTATTCAGAATGAGGTATAGATACCGCCCTTAAACGTTCGCTTATTGATTTTGTTAGACCCTGTATTTGTGAAGTGATGCGCGTCAGGCGCGTATAAGCAATCAGCAGTGATCATAAATGTTAGTACACAGAGGTTACTAAGCCACTAGGGTTGAGACTTGTTTATTTTGATGTGACGTCACAATAGAAATATTAAATAAAAAATTGCATAACACATTAAAGTTAATGATCATGGCTTAGTAACTCTGCATACAAGATCTAGATCGGATACACTTTGGATCATTTCTATTTGACCACACCTTTCAGTTACATGTTGTATATGCAGAATACTCTTATTTTTATGGAATTGTATGTAGTATGAGATGATGGATGACGTTGCAGTACATAGGAAAATTCCTATGCGTAACATCACTATCAGGTACCTACTAACTTTACTTGTTTTTTTATTTGGGCCATACGGGCCATACAAATTCTTTCTATTCACTCACGCGTCAATATGACATTATCAATTTAATGTGATGACATCTTTTCATACGTATACGTGATGGATGTTGAAACGTTTATTCAATTGAACCAACACTATTATTTATCCCACGGATGCAAAGTCCGTATGGCTTACTTTTAAAATTGAATTGTTATTATCAGGAGCAAGCATGCGACTTTTAACATTTTGATGATTTTGAGGTTAAAATTTACGAGAATACACTATTCGTCTATCAACAGCGCAGCAGCCCTTATTCAGTCCAAAAACAAAAAATCCTTGAATTCTCAAAATAATATAGACACTTAATGCAATTTGCAATGCAACACACGTTACACAAGGCCATTGTACAAAGGAGAGCTTATCTTTAGAAGAGATCTCTTTCAGGCAGCCCTAGAACCTAGCTGTTGTAGTGTTGAAAGGAAGTCTGCGGGATAACGAGTCTGTACTTACGACAAACTTATAGACCGTAAGTGCCTTACATACCTTACAAAGAACAAGCTCCGAATAGTTATTCCGTGTTTTGTTCCTGTCATGTAAACGTCATTTAAAATTAGAGTAAAAGAGACAAAGTGCGGAATAACTATTTATTGATTTTATTTTATTTTATTTATTTATTATTTGGGAAACAAACAATTATATAGCACATACAATAATTAAAATATACATAGAACACAAATCAGCAAAGTTTCCACAAAAAAAACAATTACAAACGTATCAATAACATGCACAAGAATTCAATTCATTAGATTAATATAAATTACAAACATAAAATTATCTAAGAATTCTTATTTATTTATTGTTAGCTTATTCTTTGTTTATTTGTAAGGCACATAGGATATATATACACACTTTTTTTTAATTTCTAACAGTTAAAGGTGTTTCTTCGAGGTGCCTTCGAAAGGATCTATTCCAATCCAATACCACGAAACTAATACCAGTGGTATTAGTTTACTGTCATTGCCATATTTATTTTGTATTCCAAACGAATACCACTTTTTCATCGGAAGCGGTCACACGGTCTTTACTTCTAACCATTTATTCATTTATTTATTGGAACACCAACAGCAATATGTACGTACATTATAATATAAATATAGGTGGAATAGTACAGGTCTGGTACATTTGCCAATTAAAGGTGTGCACAACATTCATAGAATACAAAATTGAAAACTATAATATGTATAAATGAAATTTAAATTAATAAAATCGATCAAAGAAAAAAACAAACATCAATTAGAATTAAATTAAAATTATAAGTTAATATTGAAAAAATACAATAAACGGACATCAACAACGTCATCAACAGTTTAATTTTCCATTTTGCACCTTACCTTTCACAATGTGGAGAGAGTCGTAAAATGAATCTATATATATTAATTTATTGATACTATTAAATTCTCTTATCATGCGGGCTATAGGAGCGTTTGACCCTATATTGGTTCTGCAGTACGGTGGGTAGAATGTTTTTGTAATTTAAATATATAAACGGGATTCATATACTTATACAGGAGCCCCGTACAGCGCCTTAGACCTGACGACATTGTTGGTGTGTGGGTTTTGTTTACAATCCGTATTCATTCGATTACGCTTACGAAAACAAAAATTAGTATGGCATTGAAGCAGCGCCTCCTGGCGGCATACGAGAAGAGTGAAGTGAATCTCGCACAGGGCACTCGATGTACACTTGTTGCGTCAGCTTTCATCCCTATACCAATTACCTTTGTTTATAAATTATTATGATTCAACCAGTTGGCTCACAATCGGCAGACATGTTGACCCTGACTTCGCGAAACGTGATCCTGAGATTGCGAAATATATTGATGAATATATTGTATATGTACAAACATCGATGCAGGAAAATAACTGCGCAATAAAAACAATGGAAGATACCAAGTTAAAGTAACCGATGTAGAAAATACTCAACTTTGTTTTGTTTTGTTATTTTTTGTACGAGCATTAGGAACGTTTCATTGTCTGACTAACTTATCTCTTTAAGTTTAAATGTCATTTTCATTTATATACAATGTTATTTTTAGTTTATACGAAACCTGAAAACTGTTTGTTCAGAATCAATAATAGAATCGATTTCAATAGTTTTAATACCGTGTTACATTTTGATTAAATAATATTTACAAAATCTCAAATAAAGTTTACCCTACTAAAAACACACAACGGGGCAGCACAAAAAGCTTGTAACTTCTGAGTTTTCAAGATATTATTTTAATTTTTTTGTACTGATTCTTTAAATGAAAATATTACACCCGTGTTTCGATTTTCGTATAAACTAAAAAAAGGTTGTATATATGCTGCAATAGAACAACTTGGATGGATGGCAGCCGTTGGGCCCGGAAAACCTTGGAATGGAGACTCAGAGCAATTACCCGAGGAAGAGGAAGACATCCCAAAAGGTGGGTTGATGATATCCGAAGATATGGAGGCCGTGATTGGATGGAGAGGACGTAAGACCGCCGCCGGAAATGGAGAGGGGGAGAGGAGGCCTACGTCCAAAGCTGGACAAATGATGGGCGGCAATGATGATGATGAGAACAACTTACTAAGTTTTAGAGATTGGACCGGGTTCGATTCCCGGTTGTGTGTGAGAGTAAATTTTTATAGTAATGTAGTTTTAGGTCCATTTGGTAGACAATAGACAAGGTTTGTACTTAGCAGAGATGTACAAAATAGTTTAAGAAATGTATTTATATACAAAATGCAAATACTTTTTCGATTTACTATTTCAAATGCAAAATACCAAATAGTTTTGCGTTTTGTATTTTAAATGCTAAATGCAAAGTATATTCAAAATACCTTTTCAAAATACAAATACCTTTTGTCCAATTCAATTCTCTTTAGTTTTATTTATTACCCTTTTTAACAATACGAATTGTTTATTACCCTTTTTAACAATACGAATTGTTTATTACCCTTTTTAACAATACGAATTGTTTATTACCCTTTTTAACAATACGAATTGTTCGAATACATTATCAGTCACTCATTTTTCTTCTGTGAGGTCTCATTATAATCCGACCATATGACAAAAGTCTCTCCACTGGTGCTGAGCTTGTTAAAAGAGTGGTATGAAGCAAAATCCATTTAAAGCTTAACAGACTGTAGTTTTGGTGATTACGCCTCTCTTACATGATACATTTGCGAGACTACAAAGGAAAAAAAATACTAAAATCCTTTACATTATAGGGCGTAAAAACTTACTTCGAAATTATTGATCATTATAAAATTTTCTTTATAAGATAATAATATTTCGATGCTAAATTATTCAACTATACGAAAAAAATATTTATATTTCTTAATAATTTCCACTTTAGCCATATTTATACGCCTTTTTTGCATGATGACTAATAAAGTTTAGTAAGGAATGAAGGACAGGCGTACAGTTTAACGACATTTAAAAAGCAAGAAATATTTTTGTATAAATGAAAATCCTTGGTACTCAGAAGTTTTGGACAGAGGCAGGGTCGTATGAACATACACCAGTGTTGCCCGACAGTAATGTAGTAGTGAAGCTAATATCTTATTTATTTATTATACGCCCACTATACGTCTCTAATGCCTGATTTATTCATTAGTGATATAATTATAAGTGTTTTCAATTTTGTTAATTACACTAAAAAATATTATATTTAAAAATATGAGGAATTGAGGGTTTGTACCTGGGTACTTGGAAGACGAACCAAATAGTAAAATAAAAAAAATAAAGCATTTTTGTGTGTACGCCTCTATTGCATAAGACCCGCGATATATAATATGAGCTGGTGAAAACACTTAATTATGTACCAATTGCGTTAAAATAAGTTAGTTTTTCTTTTATTTGAGAAAATATGACATCTAATTACAATGCCCGACAGGGTCTTTAATTTGCACTTATCTATGTAAACTATTAGTAAACATTACATTTAATTGCAATGAATATTAAGTAGATATCAACTGGAAAGAGTTTTGAAACTTTTTTCAACACTTGTTCAAATTGTAATCGTTACAAAATTTGCGCAAAATAATAGTAATAAATGTGTTAGATAAATGTTTGACCCCTCAGTTTAAACCTAAGATATTGAAAAAGTAAACATTACACTTAGTACTTACCCATAATAAACAATTAGTATCGGCTTGAATGTATTTACCGATAGTTCCACTCGGTTTGAACGATTGCCCGAGACTGGTTCTCGACTCTTTAAACTAAATCTTGTTATGCATGCATGACACATAATCCAATAAGACTGTATAGAGTATGAAATCGGCGGCGAGCCGGTTTTATGCCTAATTGATTCCACCTTCTTAGAGGAAAAGTATCATTGGTATTGAACAGCAAAATCTACTTGAAGTGTTACATGATTTAAGTAAAATTGTGTATGTTTTCAATAGTTTTTGCTTTGGCTACTAATTGAGAAGCTCAAATTCTTAGGTTCTTCTTTGAAGGTGCTACGCTACTTGTGTCTAGTGCGGGTTTTTTTTCCATTTTATCACTTAATATGAAATCTAGAATTCATGTTTCAACATTTTTACTGTTTTCGTTATCTACCAGGAGGCGCTGCTCAAATGACATACAAACTTTCGTTGTCGTTAACGTGATCGAATGTCGAATAAAACTCGCACTAGGCACCCAGTACCTATAAAATATAATAGCAGTAAAAGGGTGGCTTCTTAATAAGAACTTATTTATTACTGAAATGCATCGCAGCTTCATTCACTTTAGTGTGTAGTGCGAGTTTTCACAAATCGATCACGTTAACAAAATCGAGAATTTGTATGACATTGAAGGAGCGCGTCTTTGTGACAAACGAGGTGAGTTGCAATCACACTAATATTATAAATGCGAAAGTTAGCGTGTATATTTGTTGCTTCTTCACGCTGCAACGGAAGGATGGATTTGGATGAAATTCGGCATACAGATAGTTTATAACCTGGATTAAAACATAGGATCCTTTTTATCCCGATATTCCCACGGGAACGGGAACCACGCGGGTGAAACCGCGAGTGGCCGGTAGTAAATAAATAAATAGATAAACAAATTTTGCCATATAAATAAGCCACTGCGCCATCGGTTTCTATTAGAGGGAATAGCAATACGCAAGTTTCCTTTCCCTACTAGATTCTCCGAGAGGTTCGGAACGAATCGGGAGCGGAACATATCTAGAACATATGTGGCTGGTTCTATAGGTCCCTAGGTCCCTCGGGTCGTTTTGAGCGGCAAGAAAAACGCCCAGGTGCATGTCTGTTCCTGGTATAAAGCACTTGTGAACCGAGTCGTCGTAACCTTATTCTAACGGTGTCTAGGCCTATGTGAGTGAGTGAATAATGTGAATGTGTACTGGCATTTTGAGAATCAGGCGAGAAGTTACCCAATGCGCCATCAAGTTTTCCTAACATAGTATTTACTAACAATCAGTGTTACAAAAAGCAAGAACTCTCTATTTATTTTTAAATATGTTTATATTCTTTGCCAAACTATCCTCAGTGCTTTTAAGTGCCTATAGTTGTTGCAGTAGTACATATGTAGTTATTAAACATAGTTTAAATAATGACTAAACCTGTACCTATCTCTACCTACCTAACAGGTAAATGTGGTATTTACTAGTAGTATACCAGTACAGTCGCGTACGGCAAAATGTGGAACTTAATTTATGAAACGATTTTTTTTTGAAGAGAGTTTGCTAATTGATTCCGAAGGCATTTTCAGCTTCACCGGTATTTTTTGGGGGCGGCGAGAAACTTAAAGGGTTCCTCATACCGTGTAAAACGAATCACCTTCGGAGGTTTTCTATAGGGAACGGCATCACGCAGTAAGCAGTGTGTGTGTTCCCGTGCCCTACTAGATTTTTCGGATCGGGATTATGAAACGAGTGTGATATTGATCACAACTTCTGTTCTTCGAAGTAACTGGTCTTTGTAAGCCTACCATATGGTTGTAGAGGTAGTCACACTAGACTAGAGATGCTTAGAAAACGCTACGTTATGTGAGACACATACTCCTGCTGCACTATCTTTGGATCTGGACTCCTGCTAACAGGTGGACCATTCCCGCCCGATCTTCAGAATGCCACTACACATTCAAAAGAAACACTAAACATACACATTTGCTGAAGCCCAAGACACCGTAGAACAAAGGTGCGAAGAGCCTGTTCACACGCGCTCTTTACCAGGTACAGACATATGTACATACCTGATCCCTCTAAAGTCAAAGACTGCTAATGCAGCCGGTACCAACGGCTTTACGTGCCTTCCGAAGGAGCTCGAGATGATAAACTTTTGGTTACAAATCCGATTACCGGCCTTTGCCTTTGCTTAATCTTAAGAATCGCCGATCGGGCGCGTTAGCCAAAGCACCATCGCGTTCCTCAATTGGTCGGATGACTTTTGGTTCTGGGTCGGTGTCTAGCATGACCTTACGTCCTCGTGCTATCCGTAGTGCTTAGTCCCCGATTCGCGGAAAAGGGGAGTGTCCCGCATAAGCCAGACGTTCCTCATCAGCCATATATGCATAACTTTCCAGTGAACCAAAAAGTTTTATCCCTCTGTGGTGTAGTGGTTAAGACCTCCGGTCAAAATTCAAAATTCAATTCAAAATTCAAAATCATTTATTCAGTTTAGGCTACAAGTAGCTCTTGTGAATGTCACTATGTCATCAGTTCGTAATAAAATCTACTCTGGGTGGGAGATCTTGTACTGAGAAGAACCGGCAAGAAACTCAGCAAGTGTCAAGCTCTTTTCTCCCTTATAGCGTCAATAACTACTGAAAAATGTCCTATCATAGCAGGACACTTTCCATTACAAATAAACACAAAAAATATAGAAGACAACCACAACATGTAAAAAAACAAAATAAAAAACCAAGTTAACAAATTTACATCAGGTAAAAGTTTGAATTTCCACAATGTCATACAGTAACAGTACTCTAGTAAAAATCAAAAATTGTTTAAAAAAAACAAAGTCAAACTATTGCGATTAATACTAAAAATAAGATAAGTATGCAAGAGCAGACCAGCCTCCACAGCAGAGACCGGAAAACCCCTTTTTTTGATTAAGCCGATTGTTAGGGAAACTCTATCAATACGGTAAGCATTTCGTCGACTTACTGCATTGAAAGGCTAACCAAATTGATACAGTTAATTAGGGTAAGCACTTACCGCACAAAACCCTGTTGAGGCTAACCCTATATAAAAGGGTTTTAACGCGCACAAGCAATTCAAGCTTCTACGTGCAATGCATTATACTTATTATTGCATCACCGTTTACGTGTCCTATCGACGCCGCCGCCGCGCCGTCGAATCAATGCCGCGATCCGAACTTAAATACCAGTATGTTAGTAAAATTCACCAAAATGCGCGAAAACGAGCTAGGACACGTAACCGGTAATGCATAAGTCTAATGCATTGCACGTAGAAGCTTGATTTGCTTGTGCGCGTTAAAACCCTTTTTATAGGGTTAGCCTCAACAGGGTTTTTGGATGCGGTTAGTGCTTACCCTAATTAACTGTATCAATTTGGTTAGCCTTTCGATGCAGTAGATAAGTCGACGAAATGCTTACCGTATTGATAGGGTTAGTGAAGACAAGTCTATGCATTACCCAATCAAAAACCCCTTACTTATATGGAAAGCGGTTCCGGTCCCTGCTCCACAGGCGGCATCCGTTCACGAGTAGGTATGACATTACGTATCAGCCATTGCTTCGCTCAACCATATTTTAGGAACGTAATGACCCATCGCACACCACACGCCGCAACCGCAGAGACAATAAAGAAAGCATGACACACTCAAGATATTCTAAATAAAAACTTAATGATCTATTGAACACAACGCTGTTTGTTATCTGTAGGACACTGCTGATAAAGGCTATCATATCAGTATAAAAATTATATAAATTAATTTTATTATATTGATTCAAATAGAGGTCTCAGACCCAGTCCCGGGTTCGATTCCCACGGCGGGTATGTAGGGTCTAACAATATCAATAAGCGAACGTTTACGGGGAGCATCTATACATCACACATGCTCACCAAATTTGGTCCAAAACTACAGGCTCGTTACCGAGATAATCAACAAAACATTTTCATAATTCGCCAAAAAATACACCTTTTCCAAACCCGTACAGCTGTACTACACGCACACAAAGATAGCCGTGTGTGTATGAATGTCATACAATGTTTTTTCAATTATGTGCGTGTACTTGTACATTATCTTTTTATTGACGCTTGCGTGCGTGTTAGTAAAGATACAGCATGTTTCATGATGTGCATTATTTTAATTGATTTAGTTTGTTAGAAAACATCACTATAAAACGGGAGCCCATTTTTTGTCATTGCATTCAGGATGATGTATAGATACCGCCCTTAAGAGCGTTTACGCCGCACACTAGCGCCACTAATGAAAAAAAAATCATATCTAGTAATTAGAGATAGAAAATCAAATTATGCTCAACAAACTATTTGAATGAAGTAATTTAGCATTTTTACGTCACCTAATGAACACCTCACATGTTATGGTTTAGTTAAATAAGACGTTACGGCCACTTTTAACTATAACGCCATATAGCATAATAAAGAGCATAATTTGATTTTCTATCTCTAATTACTAAATATGATTTTTTTTTCATTAGTGGCGCTAATGTGCGGCGTAAACGCTCTTAAACGTTCGCTTATTGATTTTGTTAGACCCTGTATACATGTTTGTGTACTCGGTTTGGTGGGTGGTAGGGCTTGTTTGTCCGCCTGGCTAGCTACCATCATATAACCTAAATATATGTCGCCATAACATCAATGTTTATGGCATTGTTATAACGGCAGCTAGAAATAAGAGCCATCAAAAACAAACTTGTAAAAAAATAAAGTCTCGCAACTCAGTTTTTCTACCATAAAAAGTTGTGAGATCCATGTAATACCAAGTCGGTTAATTTATTTAGTCCCTACTTAAGGGACCTTCTGTCTTAATTGCACTATAGTCGTTATTAGCTATACATACTCTATAGTCGTAGCGCTCGGCTCGTAATAGGAAAGGTTTTAGTTGCAACATCCACCGCTAGATGGAGCTGTACTGAAACGTACAATTTCGACATGGCGTTATTTAATGGAGAGTAATAAAAGTATTTTGAAGATTTGACTGCCTCCGTGAACTGGCTACGTTTCGGTGACCTCTTTGGGAAACTGAAGGTTTTGTACCGGAAATATTATGACTATGAGGGACGGTACGGTCGACATCTTTCGGGCTTGCCGCCGTCCAGGAGAATCACTCCGACATATTATTTCTGGTTGTTCTCATCTTGCTAACGGAGAGTATTTGCACAGACACAACCAAGTAGCCGGAATAATTCACCAGAAACTTGCTCTTGGATATGACCTTGTTGAATCGGAGGTGCCGTACTATAAGTACGCACCTGCGCCAGTACTCGAAAATGAGTCATGCATCGCTCTACTGGGATCGCTCTATCATTACGGACAGGACTATTGTCGCCAATAAGCCTGATATCGTGGTGGTCGACCGATCCCAGCGCCGGGCAATACTGGTTGATATCACCATACCTCATGATGAGAACCTCGTGAAAGCCGAGAAGGACAAGCTCAGTAAGTACCTTGACTTGGCTCAAGAGGTTACCGCCATGTGGGATGTGGATTCAACCATTATTGTACCATAGTCGTTTCAGCAAACGGTCTTTTAGCCAAGAGCCTCGATCAACACCTAGAGGCTCTCGCTGAAAGGTTGGGTCAAGGGTCAGATGTAAAAGGCAGTACTCCTTGACACGGCACGTATTGTCAGGAGGTTCCTCACTCTGCAGCCCTGACCACCGGTAGCTTAGGCCCTGCCCCGCTGCTGGCGGTACTTTAGGATTAGGTTTTAATATGTTTTATTGTTTTTATATTACAATATTGTAAAAATCTAGTTTTAAGAAAGAAAATAAATAAAAAGTATAATATGCCTTATTTACAGGGTGTAACACAAAGGGTATGAAATGAAATTTGGATATAAGTGTGAACATGTTTATTGTAAAAAAAAAATATAATACAAAAAAAAAAATAACAAGCCTTACAGTAGTCCCATATAATGTTTAACATTTGAAATCTTACCTTTTGAAATCAATATTACAATAGTAAATAGAATATAGAATTAACAATGACGTAAGGTATATTTTTTTCTCTTTTTTTTTTCCTTTTTTTTATATAGTTTAAAAGTCTATTACACACGAAATGGTTGAAATCAATATTACAATAGAAAATAGAATATAGTTATCCTGTTACGATAACATTTCTACGAAATCACTCCCACAAATATTACGACCTACAACGGACATTGGGCTTAAGTGTCGATCACTTGTGGCTTTCCCGCCATACAGGATCACAAATTGTATATATAGAAGGCGGGCGGAAAGATGTTACACCAAAAAATATAAAAAGTTCAAGTCAGAAATAACAACAATCAGATCTTATGTAACGATTGTACCATAATGTTTGGCGACATACATCATAAAATTTATTGCAAACATATATCCTAACTAATATTATGAAAGCAAAAGTGAGTTTGTTTGTTACGCTTTCACGCGTAAACGTACAAAGTCGTCGTCGATTCGTCTCTGTACAAAGTGTGTCAATAAAGTCGACGTCAAACATTTTGTCAAAGACGTCGATTGGTCGAGTCTGGTCAGTGATGTCAAAAATAGGGCCCGTTTGTTCTGTAAAAGTCAATCATGGAAATACATTCAGTGCAACATATTTTTATGATAGTCTCTAAAACAGTGTTCAATGCACAGACTAACATTGCACTGAATGCACTTCCAGATAGTTCTAGTGTCTCGTTTCCGGCGCGTGCACATAATGCAACGAGGTTTTTTGAGGTCGGACCGCGCAGGATAATGGTCATGGTCAACTGTCGGTAGGTTGTACGTCCTTGTTGTCAACTGTCTGGTCTGCTTGTTTGTGTTAAGTCGTGGCTCAGTCATTAAGTCGATGCGTCTGTGTATTTTAAGAAGATCTTCTGCCAAAACGGTCCTGAACTCCCTGTGTGTAATTCTGGGGTTCTTTGATGAAAATATTATAAAGGCGTTGAACACCGCAGTGCTCAACAACCTGCAGAAGACCTTCTTGTACCACACTTTGTTTCGGAGTCGTTCCACGGGATGGGCAGACAGTAGCTGGTCTTTTCTGTCCACACCACCCATGGACTTGTTGTAGTCAAGTACAATGTTGGGTTTGTAGGATAGTCGGTTATTATTGTTTTGCGTTCCGATTTGTAGATGATGGTACGTCGAGATCATACTAACCAGGTTAGTATCTCGCCATACCATTACTGACAGATCGGAGCAATAGCGAGCCACTACTTCACCTTGTCGGAGGTCAGTCTTAGTCAGACTCTTTATTGAATTGGGAACGAATTCCCGATTCAAACGTAGTGTTCCGTAACAGTCAGTTTTTTGTTTTTTCAGACATCGCAATAATAATGGACTATTATAAAAATTGTCCATTATTAAAGTATGTCCGCGGTTAAGTAGCGGCTCTACCAATTCGAACACTATTTTGGCAGTAGCATTGGTGGGACGTTCAAAGCTACCACCCGGTCGGTCAATTGTGTCGTTCTGTGGTCGGTCAAGTGTGTTATCCTGTGGTCGGTTAATGCTCACGTCGTCAGGTCGGTCATCGCCCACGTAGTCGGATCGTTCAACTTTTATGTCAAGAGCCTCATCGTCGGTAGGTCTGTCAAGTGTCGTCGGCGCAGTCGTTTCTGTCGAAGTATTCTTCCCAACATATACAAAAAATTTCCATAAATAGCCACTGCGAGACTCACAAAGCTCATAAGTTTTGACGCCCACTTGGGCTGCCTTAGTGGCTATTTTTTGAGCGACACTCAACCGCCCATGCCACTTCAAAAGAGACTCTTCAATGGCTATTTCTTGGGCAGGCATGTATAATGTTGAAAATTTCCCGTTAAAATAGTCAAGTACTGGTCGGATTTTGCATAGTTTGTCAGTCTTGTTAGTCAAAGTTTCGTTGTCAACGAAATGATACAACGATTTCAGCACCAAAAATCTGTTGTACGAGATAATCCTGGAGAAGTACGGCATGGTACAATAACCGTTAAAAGAGAAATATTTCTCTTCCTCCGGTAGAGTTTTCGGCTCTTAAACAAGCTATCTTCTGCTCTGCATAGCGATTTGTCTCTATGCAAAATCGGTCTATAAAGTCAGAGTCAATCATTTCGTAAAAAACGTCGACTACAGTTTTATTTGTCACCTCAAACGTCGGACCCGATATTCCCGTAAAAGTATCTCGTCGTCCAGTAAATTTTGACATGTCCTTCTTCCAGTCGAAGTGGTAGTGGTCGTCGTCTGTCACTAAGTCGTGCAAAACTTGGTCATTTAAACTGTCTTCAGTCTGCAACACTTGTGTCTGTAGCTCAGTCATGTCAGTGGGACAAGCTGGCTCAGTCGCTGCGGAAGAGGACAGTTATTGTCGTCTATTCCAATGTCCAGGTCTACGTCACTGTCATCAGCCATCAACCAGTCGTTCACGGTTGCTGCAAAAGTAACGTCTGTTACATCTGAAACAAAAAAAATCCCCATATAAACTTTTAACCCCTATTTCACCCACTAAAAGTTTTAATGGGAGATACAATTTCAATTACTAGCAGAAGCCGTGGACTGAATGTTTCTTGCCTCGGTCTCGACCTCTACCTCCTGGCCAACGAGGATAACATATGTTGTGAGAAAATATGAGTATTAAATTAAATATATGCGATCGTAGTTGTATGTATCGTATCAAATCAAGTCACCTATTCGGACCAAGATGGGGATTTATACTGCCTTCTTTGGGGTCCGCGAGGCCCACTCTAAACTTTAGTGCGGTGGAGAGTTGGTTTAGTGAGCTATTTTGTGAATTGGGGACAGTGTCCGCCTCAGACGTACCCATTTCTGCAAACTCTAGCTTTTCTTGAGGCTCAGGAAACACAAGCTGAGGATCGGGTTGAGCGTCGGGTTGAGCGTCGGGTTGAGGCTCCGGTTCACACAAACTGGACTGGTCACGTACCATGGGACAAGCCTCCCTTTCTGGAGAAGGCTTCCTGCAATTTCAATGCAATTAATTATACCACATAAAATTGAACAGAAAAATCGTTTTACTGATAAAAATATAATTAATTATTACCGTGCTTGTCTTTTCCGCGGGGGCGCGTCAGGTAGGAGTACCCGCTGAAGTTCGGCTTGTCGCTTTCTGTCGACAAACTCCTTGCGAATTTCAGCGGGCATGGCATTAAGGCGCCTTTTTGTCAGCGCCTTCTCGGCTCTGACCTGAACCGGCTCCACACTGCAAAAAAGTTCTACGTAAAAAATCAAAATATATACAATATTATGTAATAATAAATTAGGTACAATTACATTTCAAAACAAGCCCGATTCAGCTCAACAATCTACAGCCTAGAACAGTAATGTTGATTTTGCCCTAAGTTATTTTCCTATTGCTCATAATAAGAATATGAACGTAATTATTATATAAAGCTACGCAATTTAGAACTGTAGGTAACTAATTCAATATTTGTATAAATAAGTCGAGAAGTTTCGGTGACAAAGAATATCTGAATAAGAATATATAAGAATTCGGTTTTTCTATTCAACTGAGTCATTAAAATATACGACATACAACATACAATACAACGCTCTGTCTGACGCTAAACCTCAGATTAATAAAGTGAAATATATAGGGTGCCCAGTAAGCGAGCTTTTTTTGACATGCCGATACCGGAAGTATCAATTAATGTAAGGGACATACCACGATTTTACAGGAGAGTCATATAACGTTTTTTTTTTTTTGATATCTGTCTGTAACTTTTTAGCGTTTTATCCGATTTTATTGACGTACAGGACAAAGTTTCTTATTTTTATCTTCTCTTTCTTACGATTGTTGTTAAGTTTCATAAAACTTAGTAGTTTCAAAGATAGCATGTCCCTTACATTAAAAATAAATGTTAACATGCTTCTTACGTTACTGAAATTTAAGGTGTAAATAAAAAATAAATGATGAATACTAATGTAAGCGACTAGAAGCTTTCGAAAAATATACGTTAATTTACTGTAAAGGATAATTCTAGATGGCCTGAAAATGGTTAACGTAAGGGACAATATTTGAACGATAGAGCAATTCTAAGTATATCAATCGTAGAGCGGAAAATAATAATAATCATAATATAAGTATATAAAACTGTTCAAATTGTCAAAATGTCCCTTACGTTATTGATACTTCTGGTATTCGTTCACGTTGACTTTATACGAAAATTTGTATGGCATTGAAGCAGCGCCTCCTGATGAAAACGAGGAGAGTTTGTTGAGATTTGTGCGCTACAAAATCAGCATATTTAATATTTAACCCATTGTGTATATTTTTACTTTTTATTTTCAAGTGCTAATTGCTGCACTGAAGCTAAATTAAATATTTATAAAATTTACAAAATACAGTGAAAAAATTAAACGCCTACCCGACCCAGCCAGGAATCGAACCTGGGTCTTCCGCAATATGATAGAGGATAGATGGCGCGCTGTGCCGCTATTAGCACTCTAAAAATCACAAAAGCAGAGACAAAATTCAACGTCTACGTCAGCCTTCCCGATATCATAGCGGTCGGATAGCGGTCAGTACAGCCGCCCGGATTGCGGAAGACCCAGGTTCGATTCCTGGCTGGGTCGGGTAGGCGTTTAATTTTTTCACTGTATTTTGTAAATTTTCTAAATATTCCATTGTGTATAATTTGCGCAACGCTGACTTTAAGACCTTTCTTATACTGGAAATGCATTGCGCCCTGGTAAACGCAGATGGTTATGTGGGACTCTTCCCCTTACTCACTCATGTATGATGAAAGCTTACCCACTAAAAACTCCTGCACAACCCGTCCGTGCCGCCAGGATGTTCCAGGATCGCTAAACAATCACCGGACTATACCCTAGCAGCGGCACGCCCCAGACTTCTGGAGGAGTCTACAGGCGTCTGGAGTCCAGACGCCTCGACGAGGCTAGCGACAGCTAAGGATTCTTAACCTCCACCTCATTTACGGAAGAATTAGGCCCGAAGTTGCTGTTGCGAGTTTTACTTGCCATTCGACTATAAAAAACGAGATTTTGTCGACCAAAATTATAACTCTTCTCTTTTGTCACCACATACTTTATCTCATTGTAATATAATTGTAGGTACACAACGCGTTGAACTCACTACAGCGAGAACTGATGACCTAATACATCGCCTTATCATATTTGTAAACGCCATTATTCACTTAAAAATGTCGTTATGTTCATACCTTTGTATTGATGTTATTGCGGTTCAAGGAGATATAGACTTGTTTTGCTTTGCTTGCTTTGCGGTATTTATATTCAGATAGGTATCTAATACCTTTATTCAAAGCTAATACCTACCTTTAAACGAGCAATTCTTGTAAGTATACCTATATAATCTGAATCTCGGAAACGGCTCCAACGATTTTCATGAAATTTAGTATGCAGGGGGTTACGGGGGCGATAAATCGATCTAGCTAGGTTACATTTTTAGAAACATTATAAAAAAATAACGAGCAAAGCTCGGTCATCCAGGTACTATGTACTAATAATAATTCAAATATTTTCACAATCGCAAAAGATGTTAGGAAGAGGTAATTCATTCAGAGCACAATCAAGCTGGAAACAAATTAGGTATCGGACGTCGTGGCTATGGACATAACTCTACTCTTTGATGGACTGCGCCATGTTTTGAACAGAACATTGTTCGAAAACATAAGAAAGGGGCGTGGCCTAAATGTTTTGTCGAACTTGAACATTTGAACATGTTTGCCGGAGTTTGTGGAAAACATCCCCCGCGTTCGTCTGCGGGCGGAGGGGATCGTTCATTTTATGTTTGATTTTGACGCAGGAAGACAACCACTACGTTTTAGCTCAGAATAAATAGTGTTTTGATAGATGTCTATCTAGTCATGTCATGTCATGTCATGGTGGAGTGGAAAACAGAGACAACACTAGAATTAATCATGTTAGAATAATAACGTTAATACGTGATTTGGGACGCCTATTCAACCGAAAATAAAAATAAATTTAAAAAAAAGATGCCTTCGCGGAAACAAGTGGCGGAAATTAAGGGTACTTCTGTAAACTTCTGTGTCTTCAATATGCAGTTCTTGATATGTTGAAAGAGCGTTGCTGTAAGTAAGGTCTGACACGAAATCTATTTCTTTTTCTTCTTCCGAGAACTAAATCCACCACAGCCAAAACAATGTTCACGTCTTCCTCGTCGCTGCAAATTTTTTCAAATGTGAAGTTTTGTTAAAAAACTTTGTTTACTGAACGTTGCATAAAGTCGCAGCGGACGGGAAATGTTTTGAACAAAAATGTTCAAGGACAATGTTCTGTCCAAAACATGGCGCAGCGGACACGCCTTTAGTGTTAAGCTCAGAATAATAATTGTTCTGAGGTGTTAAGCCCTCAGAACAATAACTAAGTTATTATTCTAAGGTTAAGCCTAATAATATACATAGTCTGTGGTGTGCACAGTCACTCCCTCAGAATAATATCTAACACTCCGTCGGTCGTCGTCCGTCGCCTGTCGGTGTTGTCAGCTTAGTGGAAAAAATACTAAACAATTTTATATTTCAATATTTTTATCTTTACTATAAGTAATATTATAAATTCGAAAGAAAGTTTGTTTATTTGTTGATTACGCCTTCACGTAATACTACTCAACCGATCATCATGAAATTTTGCATAGTGATAGATAAATGACTGAGCACGCAGACGAAGTCGCGGGCGGTTGCTAGTATAAAATTAGGTTATTTTGCGCGAGCTGTATTATCTGTTCCCCTAGTCTAGTATGACCACCGAAACACTACAATAAATTATAGCGATTTCTTACTTTTAACTGTCAAAAGACAATGGATTTTGACAGTTGAGTGTCGATTATACGTTCACCCGAAATAAGTCGTGTTTCGTTCGGTAGTCATGCTTGTTGGGCTGGTGGTTTTTAGAATCGCTTTTGGTATATTAGTGAAAACAAAATTGGCTGTTGCCAATAATTTTGTTTTCACTACACACTGCTAAACGTACAAAAACATCCAGCGCACCAAGATTACTATCGTTCGGACGTCCGATGAAGTCATTAGTCTATGGTTGCGTCCGGTCCGCGACTGACGTCCGATAGTTTCCACACCTCAGTGTATTTTCGTAGTTCAGATACCTATAAGTCGCGGCTGTCAGCCGCGTCCATAAGCCGCGTCCGATAATTTGTTTCCAGCTTCAGAGTTCTTGCATCCGATTAGTAAGATACATACCTGGGTAGGTACCTACATTCTACATACACTGTTGTAGTGTAGGTGGGTGGGTATGCTGAGTTAGTTTTAAGAGTTCGTCACTAGATGGCGTTGCTTCAATTCCATGTTTTTTTATGTTTATAAAGTTAAAATGTAGAACCATATTATTATCCTGATCCTTGAATTTATCAATCTATAAATTCAAAAGTTATTATTTCATTCCGAGGTTTCTTAGGTTCGAACAACCTAAGATTTCTCTAGCACGATGCGTCGTCGCAGCCGATCAGCCAAAGAGCTCTTTGAGGAGATGATAAAAGTTGTGGCTATAAGAAAGTTACTAGAAAATAACTAAATGTAACTTATTAATTTAAAATACTATATATACTACCGCCATCTAGTGACATTATATGGATAATCAGTTAGTAACTTGAGGTTCCTCTTACGGAAGATGGCGCTGCCGTATATGAAATTTTTGTAATTATTCAATGTATGGAAGATTCACCCCTCTGCCATACATAGACTATATAATATTGGGTACTTACGTTTCAGTACTCAGAGGTACTTACTCAGAATAATAACTATACCTAGACGCTAATTATCATGGCTTACCATATGTAAAATAACTTCCATGGTAGTAAAAAACTACTGAGGTAAAATGGTAAAATTAACGATTCATTTGTGTAGCAAGTAATTTTACTGATACTTTTACTTGTATTTTGTTGGTGCAACGTACATTTACGAATTCGTGAAAGTAACGGAATAGTTTATGTAAAACATAAAAATGAATTTGTAAATGTACATTTATAAAATTATAGGTACATCAATTTTGGTGCAACCATGGTGCAACGCTGTAATCTAAAATATTCATACCATGCCATGCCTAACTAAGTATTCATACCAACTCAACTTATCGAGTTATAATCACTGCGATTTTAATAAATACTAGGTGCTGATATTATTGGTTTGTTGAAACTAGTTGAAAGGTTAAAAGTTAGTTGTGATTCTGAGGTGAGAATTGATACTTATTACAATGTAACGCCTAGTTATATTCGGATAACTTTTACCTAGGTACTTATAAAAAATTTTTGTATGTTGACATACAGTGGATTTACACTTTAATTTTCTTAGCAGAAACAAAATTTTACTACTCCTCTTTAATAAATTGCGGCTTTTCTCAAGAACTTTCATACGACCGTATTAAAGTTTTTTATTATAACTTTATACTTAGGTGTTTTACTTGACAGCATTATAATAAGATTTTATTCAATTCTTGTAATGGAACTATTACTAAACGTTAGCCATCTACCGGATCTTATCGACACTAATTTGAAAGTTTCGGTTTGCTTGCATTTTGTAATTGTCAAAGCTTCAACGGGTGATTTCGTGTAGAATTTGTATTGTTTATAGTACTGTTTTAAAAGCTTTTGCTGTGAAACTGTAAAAGAAAAACAAGAAAGGACTAAAAACTATGATTGTTGTGTAACTTGTGACATTAATTTGTGTTGTCTTTTGTGAAACTTTAACATGGATCCCTTCACTCAGGTAGGTCCCATACTCGATTTAACGGATTCTAAGCTTCGAAGGTCAAAGAGACTAAGAATTTGTTTATTTCCAGCGTATGTTAGAGCGAGCGCGTGCAAGACAGGAGAAAATTGACCAAAAGCTGGCCAACACTGGCCAGATTGTACCAAAACGGAAACCCTTGACTGAAAATATTGGAATTATAAAAAATGAGACCCCAGTAAAATCACCAAGTCGGACTTCGAAAGACACAGTTACATCTTCGAGGAGGTCGTCTTTAAAACCTGATAGTCCAGCTAAGTCAGTTAGCAGGACATCTTTAAAACAATCTGATACACCAGTGAAAACAGTTACAAGAAGATCAAGCACTCAGAAAGAGTTAAATATAGCAGCATCACCACAGAAAACGCGAAATGACGTTATAGTGACGAAGAAGGAGTTTAAAAGCTCCCGAGGAAGCACTGACAGACGTAACTCTGATGTGTCGTTAGAAATTAATATTATGCACAGTAAAGATATACAAATTGATGTTCAAATTGAGGAGAGGGATGCTCCTATGACTGTTGCTTATGGCACCAATGATGCTGGGAGTAACGTGATAATAGAAGAAATCGAAGGTGAGTTCTCTCATTAAATTAAATAAACATAATTATTAAGGGTTTCCTACAAATTCTCTCTGATTGTGCTGGCCATGCTTCTTCTCCATTCCTTTTTCTTTTTTTGCATAATTCTACTATTTCTTCTGAAAGTACATTGAACTGTCAATCCCAGTTGTTGTCATATGATAGTGTAGTAGTAACACACTGAACTGCATAACAACCCAAGCTATTGACAAAACCTCTCTCAAAACTCCTGGGCACCTTTTAAACTGTTGGGTTTTATGTTCCATTTTATGCTTTTGATCATGTGGGATGACCTGAACCCAGCTATGAGAATATTAAAGGCTGGTTATGATGCACTGTGGGACTCTAAAAATATATATGCAACTTTGTACCTTGTCAAAGTAGCTATTGTCAACTTATACCATGGCAACCATACAAATTAATTTTACAAATTATTTTCTTACATTGACGCTGTATATGGACATAGGCCTCATCCAGGGCATTCCACATGTCTCGATCTCAGGCGTTTCTGCCCCATCTTTCATCCCTTGGGCAAGTCCTCCTCCAAGCATCTTGTAAGCTTCTGCTTTTCCCTTCTCTCGGACATCACTGGTTCATAATCCTCCCACTTATCCTTCCCTGATCTCATCATAACATCAGCCATTGACATTTCAAAGGTTATATTATCATCCTATAATAGTCCCCTGCTAGGCATAGACCTCTCCAAGTGCAAGCCACTGAGCATGTTCCGCTATTAACTATAGCTACTCTCATCCAGCTCTTGCCAGCCACCTTGCGAAGATCATTGCAGGGTCATACTGTTGAGATATTAATGCACACAACTACATAATTCAATTCACTATACCTATTTATTTCCTCATCACAAGGTACAAAGCATTGGTTTATTTATTTATCAGAAATTAAATACAAATTATATTGCTCTTGGAGTGTCTTAATTTTCTATTTCTGAGGATTTCTACAACCCTTTCCATTGTTCCCTAGCCTTCTGGCCAGTTTTGTCCGGATTTTTCCTGCTATTTTCACTACGTCATCCTCCCATCTTGAATGGTTTTGGTACAACAATTCAAATGCTATAAATGTAACCCATAGGTACCCCTAGTGCTAGAACATACGGGTTTATTTCTCTTCTCTTCTTTTGCTCACTAATCTTAAAGAAAACTGTTAGTTAATAACAAATGTTGAGCCTTTGAGTGAGGGATGGTATAGATGACATATATAAGAGCTACTTTAGCCTTAACTGAATAAATGATTTTGAATTTATGAATGTTTATGAAATAATGAGATGGTAATGATTGTTTGATGTTGTCTTTCATTACTAAGCACAAGCTTAGCCCTTACAGCATGATTATTTTTCTTACAACAGTTAAGCCACAAACAAAAGGTTAATCATTAACTGAATTACTCTATTATTTTCCCTAAACATACTTATGCCAATTACCTCTAATATTAGTCAGACCAACCGAATAATGCTTTAGTAGAATTCAATAGTTCCTTCAAAATAATTGGTCTAAAGGTCGATATGTTTTAAATAAAAGTTACTGTACATTATTACAGAACTTGTTGTGGATAAAATTGTTATAGCATTGGATATTGCTGCAATTCCAAAGTTGGTAAAGTTCATGTTTTGTAAGTGTAAATGAAATGAAAATGTTTGTGAAGGTTAAAAGGAATATTATGGATATCACCACATACATATTTGACATTATTATATTATGTAAACTCTAGATAATGACCTATTCAGTGTGTTGTGTTTTTTTCATGATTCTAATTTATATGTGGTTATAAAATACTGAATAACTATTCCATGCCTTTACACAGTTTATTTCTAAAAGGGTAGGACTTTCAAAATTTAAAATATACCTTAATTGATAAAAGTTTTCCATTTCACAAACTTATGATTTGATATATCTTTTACTTATATTTATCTTTTTATTGTTATGTGTGTCGCCACTACTTATGTATCTGTTCTCCCAGTTTCAGAAACTAAAACCAAGATGCTCCCGGAAGCTCCTGCAAACACAGAGAACAGGGCTGAGAGAGCAGGACTGCGGACCAATATCAAGTCGAGGCTTGACAGACTTGGCAATCTATACTCAGGTAATTTTAAATAATTTATTACAGGAAAATTTTCATGTAACTATACTCTAAGTAAGTATGAAATATATCTGTAGTAGGGGACCCCACTCTTAACAAACGCAAACAAGTTGTGCTTCACGTCACAAACATAAGAAAATTTCAATATGTTACCATTATTATGTTATTGTTATCAGCCTAATCACATTATACTGCTGGGTTCTGGCTTTTGCACTAGAACAACTAGCATATGGGGCGGACCATAACCTATCTTATCATTACTATTAACAGGGTCTTGTTTTTAATACTTTAAAGCATCCATAATAGTGTCTTACCGCTCAGCCACGAGACTAGTAAACTGTCTCATCATTACGCAGTGGAAACGCTCACCGCTTTGCGATTATTTGGCATCACACGCTATGTATTAGGAATTCATTGGTCGCGCCGCCCGGTCGGTCGCCCGGACTCGTATCTGAGCGGTTAGAAGAATTGAGCCTCAAAACCAACGCCACACAATAAAGAGAACCCAGAAAGTAGGTAAGCTTAATACATGAGCTAGCTTATGCAGGGCTAGCTTATGTAGGGCATGTGGAGAGGCAATGGAGTCAATGCAGCACCTACTGTGTGACTGCGACTCTGGCTAGGAAGAATGGGACTCCTGGGGTCGGCCTATCCGAAACCGGAGGACTTCGGGCTCTTTGCATCTATCTTTACAGAGGAGGAAGAGTGAAAGGATGGGGTTGCACAAAAGAACCCGATGGGTCGAAGTGTTACTGACAGAGAGAAACCTCAGCAGGCCCCACTAAGATAAGATAAGCTTAATACATATCGCGACTCAGCAACTCACTCGATCTCGGAACAGTCCGAGTGCTGCAGTGCTGTTGCGAGACTCGGTGTCTGTGAGACGTTGTCTATGTGTGCGTTGTTCGAGCGCTTTTGTACGAAGTTTACTTTCTGCAGTCTCTTTATTTCGTGCCAACGCCCAGACCAACTCCAATATCAACTTTCATTTCCTGTTTTGGAACTAGTTGAGTCACAGGATATTATGATAAAGATAAGTAGTGTGTCTGTGTGTATGTATGTAGATGTTCTGATGCGGTTTTTACTATTTTATTTCTTTATTTTTACTTTATTTAATACAGTACAAAGCCAACATTAATAAAAAAAAACCAGTTATTTGATAAAAGTTTAATATTTTATTGAATTATCATTAATAGAGATATATATATATATATATATATATTTCAATATATATATCTGTTCTTAATTAGTATAATTAATTAAAATAGAATTTTATCAATATCAAGGCCAGCAGCAATATTAGCATTTATTATGTAATAAGCTAGCTAATATTGCTATGTCCAGCAGTGGCCTGATGATGATGTTACATAATAATTAAAACATAAAAAATACAGCATAATATAAAATTCATTATTAAAATTATTATTTAAAAAAAAGTGTCTGTGTTTATGTATTTGTTCAAATTTTAATTTTATTTTTTATAAACTCTGAAAGAAAGTGTTACAATAATAATTATTCTCCTTGCAGACAAGCCCACCCTCTCTTCGCCCATTCACCGCACAGAGCAGAACTTCTCAGCAGCAACGCCTCCGAAGCATGACGCCACACCAGTCGTAAAGCAGGCGAATCCAGGTGGCAAGAAGAAATTTGGACGGTTTGCAGCTTTAGCTGACCAGATCAACAACTGGGAAGACGACCTCTCACATCATAACTTTGTAAGCAACATTTTAAGTATCACATAAAACATCGCCAGCTCATTTTATGTTCCCACTGCTGGGGTACAATCCTTCGCGGATGGAAACTACAAGAGCTATAAACCCGCCACGCGGGCCTACTGCGTAATGGTGGTTTTTAACGACTGCTAAAGTAGCCGGGAGTAATGGCTTTACGTGCCTTCTGAAGTACACAGGAACTTAAGATCATAAATTTTGGGTCACCAATTCGATGGCCGGACGTTGCGAAAGTTGCTTTACTTGAGCATTTGCATACCGAACGCGTTTACCACTGCGCCACTGAGCTTTTCGAATATTTCCTATAAAAGATTTATTGGGAAATCAATATTATAAAAAAAAACCACAAATTTAAAAAAAAAATCCACAAGCAAGATATTTCAACATTTGTGTTTTTGTTTTTTGATTGCAACCTTTGCGTTAAAAATTATATAAGTAAACAAAACAAACATTTTAATCAATATTATGTTCATCATCATAGAAGTAGGTAGAAAATTTTATTTAACATGCTCTTAAGATTTAGCCTAGATCTGAAATCTTTGGAAACATTTAACGCAAAGAAAGCATACAGCTTTTTAGGTATGATACTATGTTTGTATCAGCTGCAGCAGCATTTTATCTCCCCTGTGGTGTTTCTATCCATAGGAATAGCTTGGGCTCCAGCACACATGTGTTGACATAAAATGAGCTGATGATGATAATTAATAAATAAATAAATTTTCCTACACTCACACAAATTATCTAGCCCAAGAGAAGCTTCGTCATGAAACTCGTTATATGGTTACTAGACAACGGATAAATATACTTAAAATACTTAAATACATATTTATTATACATAGAAAACACCCAGACCCAAGACAAATTAGAAAAACAATAATTTCTAAATTGACCCGACGGGGGATCGAACCCGGGACCTCAGAGATGGCGACTCCATGAAAACCAACGTACAAACCACTCGACCAAGGAGATCAAATGATGATGATGATGACACATTTTACTAAAGATCTCTTTACTTCTTGCCTTGCTCTTTAAGATTTTGTGATAAGTCAATCAGTCGGTACGTAATTGGTATAACGCTTTTATATTAGTAAATGTCTTACATATCTAAAATTCAAACTTTAAAATCATTAATTCATTTTACTTTTTATTTTCAAGTGCTAATTGATGCACTGAAGCTAAATCAAATATTAATAAAATACAGTGAAAAATTATTAATAGGTAATTAAGGTTGCAATAACCGTTGGATAGATGGCGCACTGTGCCGCTATTAGCACTCAAGAATAAAAAAAAAGCAGTGACAAGTTCAGCGCTTACGTCAGCCTTCCCGGTAGCATAGCGGTCAGTGCACTCGCCCGGATAGCGGAAGACCCAGGTTCGATTCCAGGCTGGGTCGGGGCGTCTAATTTTTTCACCGTATTTTATAAATATTTAATCATTAATTCAGTTTAGGCTACAAGTAGCTCTTATGAATGTCACTATGCCATCGGTTCTTAATACTACTCTGGGCGGGAGACCTTGTACTGAGAAGAACCGGCAAGAAACTCGACAAGGGCGTTTCTTTTCTCCCTTTCTAGAATGTAATAGGTAATGTTAGATAGCCTAAAAAGAACCAAAACTCTACCCTAGTAACAAATTTTAATTCCGAAAATAAGATCAAAGAATCTACAATCTTTGGATCGCTATTCCATGATGTGTGTTGCGCCTAAAACTTCATACATTCAATTTTAACTTTTGAACACGTGATCATACGAGTACAACTACTTTTCGTATTTCCGCCAACCGGTAGAATGTTATGGCAAAAGCCATTTAAAAAAGGGTACAGACTAATAAAATATACCTGCTGGAAATCGAACCCGTGACAAACCACTACACCAAAGATGCAGTTTACGGTTGTAACAACAGGGTGCCTAGTGTGTAACGGAACGAAAATTTCTTATGGCATTGAAGCAGTGCCTCCTGGTGGAAAGGGGAGAGTTTTTTTTTCTTCTTTTAATTGATGGCTTCGTGCGATTAGCACATTTAGCCAGTGTCAAAGTAATACATAAATAAACAATATGATGATGAATGATATTAGAAATGGGAAGTGAGAAATGATATACCCCCCAACCCCTCGAGTATCTCAGTAAAGATGTTGGGCTTTACTAAGTCCTCACGCGAGCTTCTTGAGAGAATTTGAAAAGTGACGTTGCACTGTTTTGTTTCATTTGCCAACACTTATGCACACTCATGAACACTTAACGGTTAATAATCCACCATTATTTCAAATTAATATTCGACATAACACAAATTTTGGAAAATAAAGCAAAACCGCAGACATGACGCTTCACTTTCCCGCCAAGAAGTCAAGGGAACTCTCCCCTTGACGATGTTTACATCTGCCATACAAATTCTCGTCTTTGTTAATGTGATCGAGTGGCGAATGAATCTCGCACTAGGCACTTATTTGCTTTTGCTACTTTTAAGATGGCTACAGTGCTACCATCTTTGGTTACAGCTGTCACTACACTGTTTTAAGTTGCGTTTTGCTGTTAATAGATGGCGCTCTATGCGTGTTCTGCTTCGTGCTGTGTTGTTGACTTGCTGCTACGTATGTATACACAAGGCATACGCCTCAAATATATAAATGAAGTACACCCAAGATTACTTTATTCAAAAACACCTTATTATATTTGACGAAAATGTGAGTGCTCGAAGTAGCATTCAACAATATTCTTGTTGAATACAACAAGGTAGTTTTGAATTATTCTTGACTTTATTTATTTTTTTACTTTGATATTTGAGGCGTATGGCGTGTAACAGATGTTTTAGCCGTTGGCTCACTTATGGTCGTGGGTTCGATTCTTTGCTGGCTTTGTTTGTATTGTACGCAGGTTGGCTTGCGCACAGATTTGTTACAAATGTGTGAAATTACCACTGAATACTTATGTAAATTGTCCATCTAATTTCATTCATTATTAACATAAGCACTTCTCTACAGCATCCTGAGCCGAGCAAGAAACCATCGAAACCTGTCTCCAGGTTCGAGAACGACGCGTCGACTCTGGATGTTTCGATACACTCCATCAGCGACATCAACAAGGTTCTGCAGACCAACGTCAAGGCTACGCAGGTTGGTGGAATTATTACATATATATTTTTAAATTTATTAAAAGAAAAAACATGTTTTTTTCTCATCTAAATAATGTAACAGAAACCAGTAAGGTTTATTTTTATACTACATTTATTATATTCATATTGCATTGTCGTACGTCATTCTTTTATAAGTATAGAAACCTAACGAATAACCTCCGTTTTTAGGGTTTCGTATCTCAAAAGGAAAAAACGTAACCCCTATAGCACAGAATAAATAATAGTACCAGAAGGTGCACTCCGCAAAGTCATTTAAATAAATAGGGACTCTTGCTAAGACACAATAAAGTGCAATTCAGGTCGCACACTGCTCCCTTACCTACAGTTATATTCACCTAGAAGTTGCCTCTCTTTCTATCGCGTAGCTCTTATCTTTTCAACGACTTCAGGGTTGTCTTCTTTTAAATAATAATTAATCTAAATACTTAATTTATTACAAGTTATTGTGTTTATAATGTGTACTGTACTTAAATGTGAACAAATTACGTTTCAAATAAACCTAGGCTAGGTACCTATGTACGTACAGTCAAAGCCACATTAGACTTCCTATATGTTGACTGAGGCTGACTTTACGCCGCCATACCCGTTGCGTAGCCGTTAAAAAATATTTTCGTAGGTAGTTCATACATATTATGTATTTACCTTGAAAACAACAGTTGAACTACCTACGAAAATATCTTTGTACTGTAATGTACAACTACCAAAATAGAAATAGGTACACCAACCAACCTGCCTATAAGTACTTATCAAAGTTAAACTTGATCTTGTAAACAGAACTTGTTAGTAAGTAGGTACCTACATATCAAACAAGCTATAATAAGTACTATAATATTTAATTATCTAGCTAGGTACCTAGGTACGTAAATATGCGGGACCGGGAGGCATAAAGATAACAAAAGTCAACTTTTGGTTTTGGTAGTTGCGTAGGAACTAGCAGGAAGGTACCTATCCTAAACTAAAGATACTAGATAGGTAGGTACCTACTTAGTTAATTATCCTTAGGTACCTACTTGTCCTATTTAGTAATTTAGTAAACAGTTTTGTAAGTAGGTAAGTAAGTAGGTACCTATCAAATTATTATTTTAATAAGTAAATAGTTGGGTGAAGATTGTTTAGCAAATAAGAACAAGTACCTAAGAATAAACGGACCACTAAATACATACCTGCCTATAAGCACAGAATAAATAACTTCGAATCTTTCTGTTTATTTCGACAGCCTTCCACACAACAATTATTACTGTTGCGTTTCACCATTATTACGGAGCTTGTAGATTTACTGATATCAAAGAGGTAGTTTTTTTTAAACAAATCGAAATTGCGATCCACTTCAAACTATGCCTGTGCGTGTGCTCGAAAGCGCGCTGAGGCCATGACTGATTTACAACTTCAAGTTGTCGCGCGCTGTAGGTGCTTATCACGGTAGGTATGACGGAGTGCAAGATGCCTGCCTATAGGATCACTTTGTTGTCCGTCTGTCTGTCTGTCTGTCAAGCCCCTTTATCTCGGGAACGCGTGGAGGTATTGAGTTGAATTTAAAACCATATAATCATATAACCACAAACAAGCCCTACCACCAACCAAACCGAGTACACAAACGTGTACCCCCCGCTGGTAATCGAACCCGGGACCTCTGAGCCTAAACCGGTGGTCTTAGCCACTAGGCCACAGAGGCGGTTATAGGGTCTGATGTAACATATCATCACGGAGCTGTGGGGATTGAACACGATCTCGCATTCAACACGATAATTTGACCCTTTGACTAACTGACGTTTAAACAATGTTTTTTCTCGTTGCAGCCTAAACAATACAATGCTCACACGTTTACGAAACCTAACACGAACGAGTGTCAGCGGCTGCAGAAGCAAATTGTTGCTGAACTGGTAAGTACTTAGATTGTAATGTTTTATATAGTAATTATACGGTACATTTGTGTTTTTTTTTGTTAAGATTTTTTCAGCCTTCTTTTATAATAATTGTGAACTGTGAAAACGATAAAAGAAATCAATGATAAAAATAAAATTTATAAATCAAAAAGTGAAGGTAAGTGCTGCATTTCGTTTAATTAAAAAAATCATGGTTTTATTTTATTTATTTCAAAACACTTTCTTAAATATGACCTTGTCAACGTTTTAATTTAATTGTATGCTGGTTTTTCAATTTTCCTATGTAACTTGTTTATCTGATATTGTGTGCTCATAAAAATTACATCTGTATTACATACCTATTTTTATTTTAATCTGTACAGATAACTGCACATCAGACTATCCAATACTGTCAAAGGAGATGTCCCATAATAGGTTGGGTCTATGTACGCTATATTAAAAAAAGGGGAAAAAATTATTTAGTAAGAGAATAATAGAATAAATTACATAATAATGCATATTTTAGCGGTTATAAAATAAAAAAGATAGCCTTTTTTCAACCTTGAATGGTAATAAAAATGGCTACCTACACTATGATACGACGAGACGACGGATGACCAAAGAGAAAAAAAAACAACTGTCAATGTCAATGTGAAATGTCGCTTCGCTTTGTTTGGTTAGTTTGTTTCGTTTGTTCGTTGTATTTGAGTGTCTTAAGTTCTTTTTATCAACTTACCTGACTTTCGTTTATTGGATTTGTAACTGTTTTTCACATGTTTCGCAAGTTTTGTTGAATTGAATTGACTGACAAGTGACAGATAAACGTCATCGAAATGTCAATAATATCATCAACCATTTTGTTGTGTGTTGCAATTCTATTTTTCAAATAATTGTTTTTTCCAAAAAACAAAGCTATTTTAGAGAAATTGGATAATCAAAAACTGTTCTACGTGTCTTTATTTGTCTTTATTTTGGTATACTGTACATATACCACGCCTATACTCCATACATTCTGGGATATCTCCTTTCTTCAATAAATGCTGAACTGTATGCCATAGATATATAGTTCAAAGTTCTATTGAGGAAATTTGTCAGTTTTGTAGTCTGACGTGCGCATGCGTGTGTAGTACGTTAGAGTCGTTTGCACACCTATTTTGATTTAATTCGGTAACAGTTAATGTGAATAGTAATCTTAATAATTAAAATTGATCTTTGATCTTTGAATCAACAACATTCCCAAAACAAGAAAGAACTGTGAATCTGGGAATCTGTGTACAAAATGGTCTATGTAGTAAAATATCAGACAGATATTAAGTAAAATAAATCAGCCTTATAGATGATACTAACTCGCTTTCCTATGATTGGTGTGGGTATGGGTGCTATTGTTATTCTTGTTTAATTATTTTTACCTTAATATAAGCGAAGTTGCATCATTATGTACGGTTTTAACTAATGAATCGCGATCGGTGAAAACAATCAATATTCGTAATTTAGTAGATGCATAATTTTGATAACTAAAACCAAAATTTTTTATTTTGTGATTCTGTTAATTTCTAAGCGGTCTCAATCGTCGCAGGCGCTACGTATTTTCATCCTTACGACAGCGCCAATAAGGATCAGCAGTTTTGAATGTTTTCAAATCGAGGTGTCTTAAGAAAGATTTTAAATGCAAAATGTTATTTTGCAAATAAATATATTCTATTCCATTCTAACACATTAAGTTATTTTGATTTAGACATAGGCATTATACGTTTCATTTATTTTATATACGTTTCTATACCATACATTCTATTGCGATGAAACTTTGGTTAATTGTTATGCGCACGCCTGCCAAAGTTTCCGAGTTGGTAAAACCATCAGGGCCGCAAGTTCTACTTATACAATTATCAAGATAATGAAATTATTGCGTCACTCGATCCATAATTGTACGTCGTAAACGACAGCCCTGAGGTGCTGAATTTGCGTACGCGTTTGTGATGCTGATGATACACGCGTGTCATTTGTTTGTAGTGATACGTCACTGGTTTTATGCTAGCAGTGGTATGGATCTGAATTGACAGTTTTTTGTAAGAAGTACTTTAAAAAAATATTTCTTATGGGTGAGCACTAGGCCACCACCAGAGGGTGCCAAGTGCGAGTGTCATTCGCTATTCGATCACGTTAACGAAAACGTCAATTTGTATGGCAAAATGTTTACTCTTCGCGTATGTCGCCAGGAGGCGCTCCTAAAATGCCATACTAATTTTCGTTTTCGTAAACATAATCGAATGAATACGGTTAGTAAACAAAACTCGCACTAGGCACCCTGATGTTAACTAATGATGAAGCCGAAGGTAGAAGCGCACTTCACCCAGTTTCTTAACTACTGAGGCTACGTAGACGGACATTGGTTTAATATTTTTATCAAGTATTTGCATATTCAACAGATGACTTTCTTGCATCTTAAATTTTAAAAATATGTATGAAAAGTAGACAAAATCAACGTTTCGTAGTCCCCTGATTCCTCCTCCAAAACTGGACCGATTTAATCACTTTTTTTAATTAAAAATTAAAGAAAGGCTTTGGCTGTGTCCCTATGTTTTTTTTTTTATATAATCTCGTCAAAGGGGATAGAACGTGTGGCATATCCACCCGCCGCCATTTTGATTTTTTTTCAAAGTTGCCGCGCACGATGAAAGTGCTATATATGGATACAGGATACTTATACAAACAAAAAATGTCAATTAATATGGTACCCTAAAGTGTCACGTTCCCGAGATATTTGGAGGTAAAGATCGCCATATGAGAACCATGATCATCATTAAAATAGCAGTAATTACGTGTGTATATGCATTCTATCGCATTCAAATAATAGTTCCCAATTTGATTTAACTATATATTAGAAGGCAGCACAACCTAGCACGAAAAAACCACTTTAATTAATTTCTTGTCTACTAAGTCGATGACTGAGTTTTTCTTTTGCATAACTAAAAGACGTTCTGAATGAAAAGTAAGAGTAAAAAAAATTTGGACGATTTTAAAGTGATTTATTTACGCATCGATTAGGTGAGCTGCAAGCTGCAATATACAAATGTTGATTTCGACTTTGTCTCGAAAAACTTACCGCGCTTATTTCACCTTCGGCCATCATCACCGTACATTAGGTGAGATGAACGCCAAGTGATTTCCAGTAGAAAAATGACAAGAAAAGAGACTTTAACGCCACTCCACTGTAACCTCTGTTCCTAATTATGGATTATCCACAAGACAACAGCGTTAAATCAACCTGCGCGCGCGTCGCATACTAACTAACGATTGTTCCTAATCTACGCCGACGTTCTTAGAAGTGCTATCATATTTGTTGACCTATACTGTTGACTTGTTTAGGAAGCCCTTGGCTATGCGTTCATTAGCTATGATCGCGAATGTTAAGCTGTCAGTGTGGTTGGTATCTGGATAGTTGACCAATAATTTGTTCTTCAGTTTTGTTTGTGCTTTGGAAGGCACGTTTAACTGTTAATCCGGTGATAAAAAAATATTGCAATCCGAAAACAAACCATGTCAGAAATCTGTATATGTGGTTATATGCCAATAGGCTCAGCCAAGCCAAGGGACTCAGAAACTTAATTATTTAGTAATAAAAATTAATTAGTTAAAATGTAATTTAAATCACACTCATATTTTAATCTCGTTTGTTTCGCCTGTTCAATTTGAATTGTTTAACGAAGGAGTGACTGCATTTTATATATTTTGTTATTTTATTATAAAAAATACCTCTTTAAGAAATAGCTGAAATCAATTCATAGCCGATTCTTAACAAACTGTTACATTTTGAAAAATAACCCTCCTGACGCAGTCGGGTAAAAAAAGCCAAGGATTCGAACCCGCACCCCATGACATGCCGGGCCAGGTGCACTACCACTTTGCTATCGTGGCTCAATCCAAATCGCCGAAATTAATCAATACTATCTACTATTACTTTGTAATTCAATGTCGACAACTACCTCATCAACGTCGAATTTTTCAATACTTTGTCTTTTTTCAAATTGTAATTTGTTCGCAACAATATTTGCATAAAATTATATGTAAATAATCATAAACTGTTACATGTTCTATAAAAGGAGTCCCCAGCCCCTTATTATAGATGATCCGCACGCACGATACGACAGACGATTTGCTTGCGCGCGCGCCGCATACTAACCACTCCGGGTTTCTGATCTACGCCAACGCTGTCTGGCGTATAATGTTCGGTCTATGACGAGCCACTGTATGCATACGTATAGCCAGGATGATCTTTGGGTGGTATAGAATGGGGAGCTTCCGTTCTCACGGACAGATAGTGAATGAATATGATAGATTCAATCGTAGAAACAATAACTAGGTAATTTGGTAGTTTATATGCTCTATAACTGTCCCTGTGGTCTTTTGGTTAAACCACCGGTCAACCAGAAGACCCAGGTTCAACTCCTACTGGAGTAATTAAACCCTGCCACCTTAGAATAATTACATATAGAAAGGTAGTCTTCATACAAGCGCTCTGTCAAAAGTGAAGCACTAAACCGATTCACACTTTCGTGTCGATTACTTGCTTGCTCTCGGCACGCGCGTAACGTACACTTATAACTCCGTAGTGTACATTGAAATCTCGGCGTTTGGAGCCATTTCTGGCTCCAAAAAAGGTGCTTCAATATGGGCGCGCGGACTTACTTTCTATACGTAATTATTCCAAGCCTGCCACCACCTATTGGGTTTTTTATAAGTCAGGCTGGCTATCTCAGCTTCAATAGTTGAGGATTCCGGGTGAAATGCGCTTCCACCTTCATCCTTATCATCCCTAAACGTCAGGTGAGACGAAGGCCAAATGTTTACCCATAAGGTATTTAAAAAAAGTTATTACCATTGTGAGGAACTAGGGCGAGTGAAACCACCTGTAACTATTAAGGTACATTTATTGTACATACCTTGTTGCAGCCGTGAAAAGAGAATGAGTGGCGGGCGCGCAGCCCCTTATATATTGGCGGACTGTCGCTGTTTGCGGTAAATATAAAATTAAAAAAAAAAACAAAATTCAAAATCAGCTTTTATGAACGTCATTTTGCCATCGGTTCGTAAGTCTACTCTGGGCGGGAGATCTTGTACTGAGAAGAACCGGCAAGAAATTCAGCAAGTGTCCAGCTCTTTTCTCCCTTACAGCGTCAAAAATATTGGAAAGTGCCCCATCATAAAAGGACACTTATAGGAACTACTCTTAAGTGATACATTGTCTATGTCAATAAGTTTATTTATTTACAAACAAAGACAAAAACAAGATAATAATTAAACTAGGTACTTGAAATTAAACTTACAAAAAACTATAAACTATATCTAGGTACTACTAACTATAAATAAATAATTTGCTCCAAAACATCCCCATCAGGCAGAGTGCCCAGTAAGCTAGCAGCATTGCCACGGTGGATAGCTATGCTTATACGCTGGCCCATTTTGTCTAGATTGATTGCAACATAATTTTGTCGGTTCAAATAGGTAAATTCCCTTTGTCGGTTCCACATGGCGCTAAATATACAACAACCATCTTGTCTAAGTCTTGATACCATACGTACGAACAATGTTAGTAGCATAGAATAATACAATCAGTTCCTCTGCAGTTGAGAATTCCATGTGAAATTTGCTTCTACCTTCAGTCTCATCGTCGCTTACTATCAAGTTTGTGCTGTCATTTGGAGGATCGGGGGGGGGGGGGGGGGGGGTTCGCAACTGTTATTGGGTCGTCGGGGTCGTACTATCAAGTGAGATGCAATCCATCTATTATTTTTCCCTACTTACGCAATCTATGTATGTACTTAACAGAATCCACGAATTCGAAACACTTCATTTTCACTAGTTTTCAGTATAAAGTTCCGAACATTTTCATGTACTATGTTGTGGTTAATATTAGGCCCTATTCTGCTTAAATGCATGATACGTATTGGAACCATGTATGTAGTATGCATGGTGCAATGTCTTTGTATCAAATTTGTTTATAGTAAGCCTACTTCGAACTGTCTACCGTTTTACCTAACGGAAATAGCGCCTGCAGTTTGGCAATGTCTGCGACCGATGCGAATGCAGATGCATTTTCCAATAGGGTTGCGCAAGAAATGTAAGGTTTATTGTGAAATCAGAAAGAAATATTTTTGTACAACAAACTTTTGGCTTTCATAAATGTTAAATTAATTTGTTGCTGCTTTTTGTTAAATTATAGATAGCCAGCTCCTCTGTAATTCAGGATTCCGAGTGATAAGTGCTCTCACCTTTAGAAAGAAGAAGAGAAATAAAGATAACCGTTTGTTAACAAACATATTTAATATACAAAAAAGTGGCAGAAATAAAATAAGCAAAAAAGCACTTAAAAAGAAGACGAAGAGTGGGAAGTTAGTGAGCTTGGTCACAGCATAAGCTTCTGATACAGAAGTCAATTATTCTGACATCTTTATTTATTATATAAAAGATGTGCTTCTTCACTTACAATTAGCTAAGATGTGGGTTAAGTGCTTTCTCGTAAAAAATAATTAACAATTTTCAGTTTCATTACATTACACTTACAGTCACCGGTGACTTCGAATATGAATAGGAGTGTTATATTAATGTGAACGATTCAAAAATAGCACGTCAGATAATTCAATTGCGTTTATTGTTAAAGGAATTTCAGTATGACCGAAGCTAGCGCTTGCGTTTCACATTAAATTAGCTTTTCCCGTTCTCCATCGAATCACGCGTTATATAACAGCGCACGTCTCCATTGTTTTATTGCACATAAACTTCCCTTTACGAGTGCCGGCGAGTTTAACGGCCGCGTTTAGGGCCCGCGCCTGTGTGGTCGCGCCCGCCACAAAGCTCTACCCCAAATCAAAGAGCAAGGTCACGCTGTGAATCGGCGCGCGCGCATTCTCCCTCAGACGAGTTAGGGCTGCCGCGTGTTTTGTTTTGCGAATGCACAACGTAAGTTTATCCTATCCGCACTGGGCCCGAGTGGTGTTTTATGGCCCGTTCTCCTTAGTGTACGATTCATAAGGAAGGCTCGTGCCCCAGCAGTGAGGACATAAAATAAGCTGGTGATGATGATGATGATGATGAGGAACGTAAATGTTTATTCAAGGCGGACAATTATTGTATTTTTGTAGATTGGAAATTTACATAGATAATAGCATTTCACAGCTTCTGACAGTCTGCTTAGTTCAGGTAGGTACGGTTTAATTATCCTAAACTGTACATCTTTTTAAAATCAAAGTAAACATATATTTTTTTAGTCATTAATTAATTAATTCAAATATATTTATTGTCCGCATCAGTCTTCCTATACAAGTTAAAAAAGAAACTGCATAATTATGTCAATTAAAATGAAACAACTTTTACGGATCTATTACTCGCGTTTATTTTACACATTACTTATTTAATGTTTATCCTGACGTTTCGAACCCTTTGCAGGGTCCGTGGTCACAGGGAGACCCACCACGTAAAAGTTGTTTCATTTCGTAGATCCGTAAAAGTTTTTTCATTTCAATGTGTAGTGTCCGCGTAAACTTTAGACAACAATATATCATTTAAATAAAATTATTCCAATTTATTAATAAAATAGTTTAAACTATTAAGTGTCAACCCTAATTGCGTTTCTCCGTTTAATGAGAATATTTTATGCGCTCGAGTGTTGGTTGCCTTTGTATCGGTTTGCCGAAAAATGCCTTTTTTCAACTTTAATATTTCGAGAAGCTGCATTGTAGTCGGGCTATAAACAGGAGCTTTATTATTCGTAAGAATATGTTTATTAAAGTTGGTTGGAAAAACAAGGGATAAATATAGGCATTCGGTTAACAGTCTAGCGTTAAATAAAAAACAATTTCCATTTTCTGACGTTGGCATAGTATTTATAAAGACATGTTAAGAGCGTTTACGCCGCACACTAGCGCCGCCAATGAAAAAAAAAACATATCTAGTAATTAGAGATAGAAAATCAAATTATGCTCAACAAACCATTTGAATGAAGTAATTTAGCATTTTTACGTCACCTAATGAACATCTGACATGTTATGGTTTAGTTAAATAAGACGTTACAGCTAAAAACGGCCACTTTTAACTATAACGCCGTATTTAACTAAGCCATAGCATGTCAGATGTTCATTACGACGTGACGTAAAAATCCTAAATTACTTCGTTCAAATAGTTTGTTGAGCATAATTTGAATTTTTATCTCTAATTACTAGATATGTTTTTTTTTCATTGGCGGCGCTAGTGTGCTGCGTAAACGCTCTTAACATATGGGGTACGTTTCGGGAATATACACATATTACCAAACATCGTGTAAGGCTTGGATATTTTTGGCACAACTCATTTTAATTGGGTAGTTGACTGGTTAGTCAATAGAGAAACTTTTTAAGCAACTGTCACACAATAAAAATGATTTAAAAAAAAATTGATGGAACTCGTTATTTTCATTAATGACGTGCAACCTCTAATCAACTTGAAGGCATACCAAAGATAATCCTAATAACGCGCCTTTGTTTTGTTTTGGTTGACGTCAAATGTTTGACAGCGGGGACAGAATGGTTTGTATGGGAAAAGAAAATTGTTGTTTTTACTGTTTTTCTCTTATTTTTTACATTTTTTCTCTTCATAAGAACCTTCCTCGGACTTCATCAAACACAACAAAAAAGTAATCAGGCAAATCGGTTCAGCCGTTCTCGAGTTTTGCGATTAGCAACACAATTAGCGATTAATTTTTATTTATATAGATTGTTGTCAACATCCCTATAATTGTCCTTTTCAACACTTACTATCAGTTGAGTAGTGATGATGACCAATAAAATACAAAATGTATCTACACACCTTTTTTGACACTTTCTTGTTACCCATAACAGAAAGTTGTCTTACTATTTTTTTTAGAATAGAAGGATACTAATGATATGCTTGAAACGTGGGCGCGGCTGCAACGCAAGATGAAGGTGTCCACTGACGATACGTCCAACAGGCCACATCTCAAAATCTGCATTTGAATACGGTCCCGACTGTGTTCAAATTCAAATTCAAAATCATTTATTCAGTTTAGGCTACAAATAGCTCTTATGAACGTCATTTTATGCCATCGGTTCGTAAGTCTATCTACTCTGGGCGGGAGATCTTGTACTGAGAAGAACCGGCAAGAAACTCAGTAAGTGTCCAGCTCTTTGCTCCCTTACAGCGTCAAAAATATTGGAAAGTGCCCCATCATAAAAAAAACCGACTCCAAAAAAGTAGACTGATAAAATTGCACTAAAAAGTAAAAAATAAGCGTTAGACTTATATAGACAATAATTTTATTAGGAAAATATATAGGTACAATTATTGTTATTTTGGAGCCGGTGCCAGCCAACGAAGTTTTTGGAGCCGGTGCCAGTCCGCGTTTGTAGTCAAAATTTCGTGCATAAGATTGAATGTAGGTACTATTATGATTTTAATATATAGTACGTCGTTAAATGTTTATGTTAAAGTTACCTTAGTTACCAAAATAACAATAATTGTACCTATATATTTTCCTAACAAAATTATTGTCTATATAAGTCTAACGCTTATTTTTTATTTTTTGTGCAATTTTATCAGTCTACTTTTTTGGAGTCGGTTTTTTTTTGTTAAAATTTTTGTTTATTTCTCTCTTTTTAGTGATTTGTTTTGATCTATTTATCAAAAGCGAATATGGGTAGACCTACTAAACGCGCTGCTCGTATGAGACAGCGCCGTTTAAATGAGACAAGCGAAGAAAACGAGAAACGCCTGTCTCAAAGTAGGATTTCATAAACTGAGTTCCGGTGCCTGCCTTCTTTTGCTTCGTCATAGTCGCTTAACTATCTTAATCGAGATATTTTATCGCCACCCGTGAAATACTTTTCATTGAGGAGTTCCGATGGCAATCTGTGGTCTTTTTTATCAGTTACACTTCATCAAATGATACTTTCTGAATGCAAATGATTGATTTACTTCTGAAAATACCAAAATCGCTATAGGTATGCCTACAATATTTGAGGAGTTCCCTCGATTCCTTAAGGATTCCATCATCAGAACTGGACCAAATTAAAATGGGACCACACGGGAAGCTTTCAAATAAAGAAAGAATCATAAAAATCGGTTCACCCAGTCGAAAGTTCTGAGGTAACTAACATAAAAAAAAAAATACAGTCGAATTGATAACCTCCTCCTTTTTTGAAGTCGGTTAAAAAGGACACTTTCCATCACAATGTTGATTTTGATATGGACTGATATCTACGCACTCCCAATGGGATGCCATCACGCAAGCGCATTTCCGTCTCAGTATTTTTTTTTTATTAAACAGGAGAAAATGCAATAGGCACCACAGTGCCCGCGAGACGTAGATAGTTATTATGTGGGACTCTCTCACTGAGCCCCTCTAGGGGGAAATGAAGGAGTTTAAGGCAACTAAAAACTCCTTCACTTGTTGTGTTCCGGCAGCTAGAGATAAAGATAGCCAGTGCCGCAGTAGTTGAGGATTCCGGGTGACGTGCGCTTCCACCTTCTTCGTGCCTTATCATCACTTAGCATAAGGTGAGTTGAAGGCCAAATGCTTACCTTAGAATAAATATTATTAACGGGATTAATTCCATGTTTATTGTCGTCTTTGAGTATCCGATATTTACGTGGTAAATCCACGTGGTATCGGATACTCAAACACGACAATAAACATGGTAATAATCCCGTTAATAATATTTATTCTAATGTAAGTGACCATGATAGTTTAAAAAGTTAGAAATGCTTACCTGTAAAAAATAAAATACAAAACTTCCCTTCACGTGCCTCCAGGATGATCCGGGACTAAAACAACAACACCAGAGCGTATTCCCGTCCTTCCCCTACGATTCTTCGAAACGTATCGTCAGCGCCTACCTTTAGATTGCTGTCATTGTATGAAGATTTGATTGCCGTTGGTGCATTTATGTTTGTGTGAATGTTGAATTGTCGATTTGTAGAATCGACTGTTTGAATGGGATGGGACCGTTTGGGTACAATTTCATTGTTGTGTCACACAACGTTATACCAATGGACTTGTATCTGTCGGTTCTGTTAGGTAACTAGTACGTTTGCGTAATGGATGGTGAAAAACAATATTAATTTATTGTTTGTTTTTATGTAGCTGTTCTTTTTAACTGTACTAGTACTTGCAGCCAAATTGTTAAGTGTCTAAAAAGGAATCTGCGACCGTCTTTTCTTAGAACGCGGTAAACAAAAATATTTACCTTATAGGTAATAGTACTTTTTATATCTTACTAGCTGACCCGGCAAACGTTGTTTTGCCAAATATTTCTAGGGAATTTGTAGGGTAGAAAAAAAGAACTAACTTATTGTAAGTGTGTGAGGATGTGGTATATGAGTCAAAGAGGCATGGAGCGCTGTGAACGATGACGGAATATAAAAATAACAAAACACTGAACATTTATTTTTTACTTTATTATAATTTGAGGAGCTCTATGGCGCAGTGGTTAACGCGCCCGGTCTGCAAGTGCTGAGGTTAAGCAACTTTCGCAAAGGCCGGTCATCGGATGGGTGACCAAAAGTGTATCATCTCGAGCTCCTCCGTGCTTCGGAAGGCACGTAAAGCCGTTGGTCCTGGTTGCATTAGCAGTCGTTAACAACCACCAATCCGCATTGGGCCCACGTAGTGGCTTAAAAGCCCGTTCTCCCTATCCATCCTTAGGGAAGGCTCGTGCCCCAGCAGTGGGGACATAAAATGAGCTGATGATGATTATAATTTATTCCTTTATTCATTAATTACGACAATAACACTAACAAACATTATCAATCCAATAATGCTACAGTGTGTACAATAGTTTTTGTTAGCCTATCTTTCACCTTTCTTTTTCTTTTTTTATATTTTTTCTAACACCTTAGCTAACACAAACAAACTGTATGGTTTGCCCACTCGAGAGCATGCCGTGTATAATTTTCCGTGTGAAAAACATGGTGTGCTCAAATCTAAGCCACAAACAGACATCGTTTTACTTACAAGCTTATATAGCTTATAAAATCAGAGCGAGTAAGAAGACAATTTTTTTATAAATTTCCTTTTTCAATCAAGATAATTTAGTTTAATTTCTAAACATGCTAGTGAATTTGCATTAATTTAAGTACTGTGAACATGCCAGCTTTAGTTAACAGACCTGTATTGCTCGATTCCGTGTCCGTGAGTGGTTGTCTATGTTTGCGTTGTGTTAACTTCTGTAGTCTCGTTATTTTGTGGCACATCACAGCGGAGAGTTTAGCAATGCGCTTCTATTAGCGAACTGTGTCAGGTACCTTCCGGGTGCGATCTCGAGCTGAGGTGACGCACGCGCAGTTAAAATGTCATCAGGGTGCCAAGTGCGAGTTTCATTCGCAATTCGATCACGTTAGGGAAAACGAGAATTTTTATGGGAAAATGTTAACTTTTCTCGTATGCCGCCAGGAGGCGCTGCTTCAATGCCATACTAATTTTCGTTATCGTAAACGTAATCGAATGAATACGGATAGTAAACAAAACTCACACTAGGCACCCAGCGTAGACTTGAAATTACGTTTTGAATTCACTGTAGTCTCTAAAGTAGGTAAGCTTTTGAGAGTGAGATAGGTACTGTACGGGTCTATAATATAGATGTAAAATAACTCTACGATCTATAAAGCTAAAAATATCAAAATATATCATCATCATCATCATTTTCAGCCCGTATATCCACCCATTGCAACTGCGATTGCAACTGGAAGTCTCACGTAGAATATATTTGTAACAGGTTGAGTCGATTTGTGTTCGCCCTTTATCGCCTTAAAAATTCAGCTAATGAAAAAACTGCTCTTCTAGCATACCACGGTTATGTATCGACATTATTAAGATATGGTATTATCTTGTGGGGAAATTCCACTGACATTAGCAAAGTGTTTCTAGTTCAAAAAAAATGTGTGCGTGCTATGAGCGGGGTTGGCCCTCGCGAAAGTTGTAAACCGTTGTTTAAAAAATTTAAGCTTCTTACTGTTACATCATTGTATATACTTGAAATAGGAAATATTTATAAGAAAAAACATGAAACTTTTTAAAACAAGCACTCAAAATGAACGATTACGTCCGAGGGATCCATGTAAATTAGATGTACCTGCTTGTAAAAGTGCTCTACGTAATAATAATTGCTTTATCATGCCCATAAGAGTTTATAACAAAATGCCATTTGAAATAAGACAGTTACCGACACCACTATTTTTACGTAAACTAGAGAAATGGCTAGTTGAAAAATGTTATTATAATTTAAAAGAATATTTCGAAATGCAATAATAATGCTATTTCTATTTCTAGTTCTATTTCTATTTCTATTTCTATTTCATTGCTGGGCATAGGCCTCTACGCTATTCCTTTCTGTTTTGAGCTGATCGCATCCAAGTTTTTCCAACGACCTGTTATATAATACAGGGTCACTTTTTTATCACCTTCCGAACCTTCTGAGATGACTCCCGTGCGTGATACAAACGAATTCGAAAATAAAATTCATCTGTTCTATACAAAACGTCAATATTCATTCGACCAAAATGTATGGAACAGCTGAATTTTATTTTCGAGTTAGGGAGTTGGTCCAATAGTAAAAGTTGTGCGTTTGTATCAAGGGAGTCATCTCAGACAGTTTGGACGGTGATAAAAAACTGACCCTGTATGTTTCGCCCATCTGTCTATTTGGGGAAGACATTTGCCCAGCAAAGAATGAAGAAAGAGGTTAAATAAATTTAAAAAAAAACAACTTAAATAAAACAAATTGTGCCGAATCATTTCACTGATCCTCAGCCAATCGTATCAGCCCCGGATAGGGTAATTCGTAAATCAATATTAATATTATAAAGCTGAAGAGTTTGTTCGTTTGAATGCGCTAATCTCAGGAACGACTGGTTCGATTTGAAACATTATTTTTGTGTTGGATAGTCCATTTGTCGAGGAAGGCTTTAGGCTATATAACATCACGCTGCGACCAATAGTAGCGAAGCATCAGTGAAATATGTTTCAAAAACGGGAACAAGAGCCTAAAAAATTTAAAATGCTGCCGAAAGTCACTGTTCCTCGCGGACGAGGTCGCGAGCACAGCTAGTTTTAAATAAACTCTAACCCCCTTACAAATAAACAAAGAATAAGGTTCGAATAATTATTCCGTGTTTTGTTCCTGTCATGTAAACGTCATTTCAAATTAGAGTGAAAGAGACGAAACACGGAATAACCATTAAAACCTTATTCTTTGTTTACATGTAAGGCACATCTCTCACCTCCTCCCCCCTCCCAATTCCTACTCCCTCCTCAAGATCCAACTCCTTCCTCAAGGTCGGCAACGCATCCGCGATTACTTTGGTTTTACCATTGTCCATGGGCGGCGGTGATTGCTTTCCATCAGGTGACCCGCCTGCTTGTTCGCCTCCTTTTAACATAAAAAAAACTATGGGTCTTACAAATAAACAAAGAATAAGGTCTGAATAGTTATACCGTGTTTTGTCTAAGGGTAATTAACAGTAAAGGCTGATTTTTCAATCGTCACTTAAAATTTATTTATTGAATAATTTTGACATAATGACAGATTCTCCTTAGAAATTATGTGACAATGACAATATTATTCGTTGGATAAAACTTATTTGAGGATTGAAAAATCGGGCCTTAGGATATTAACTGTGTATTGCATGGACCGTCTATCGCCGCATCGCCCACCCGCATCTCGTCACAAAAGCTATTAATTCCATGAAACTACGATTGCATCACAACGTTCTAGCACAAAATAAAGCGACTGCAGAAGGTAAGCTTATTAAAAAAAATATAAGAATAATGTATGTACATATACAATGTTATTTTTATTGACCAAATAATATTTACAAAATCTCAAATAAAGTATACTCTACTAAAAACACAACGGGACAGCACAAAAAAAAGCTTGTAACTTTGTGAATTTTTAAATAAAAATATTTGACCCGTGTTTCTATTTTCGTCTAAACTAAAAATAAAGTTGTATATTTTAATAAAAGAAATAAATAAATAAATACAATCGCGCTCGAGCAACGCACACGTAGACAGCCTCTCACGGACACGGAATCACGCAACAGCCGCGCTCGGACTGAGGGCCTAGTGTAAGTTATTTTTGACATTCGATCATGTTAACGAAAACAAGAATTTGTATAACAAAATTTTAACTCTTCTCGTATGCCCTATCTACTTACCCTGATAGGTAGGGTATGGCAGGTCCGCCTGTCTTTTCAAGGGCACCACGGGAGTTCCGGATCCTAGGACCCTATGCCGGTTATGCCTTCGCGGGCGTCTCCGGCAGGTCCCGGACATGGGTTGAACTCGTGGTGGCATGTGGTTAGCTGTAGAAGTGGGAATGTTCGTCTGCCTGGTTTAGGTCTGGCCAGGCTTCCATTTCGTGCACAGCGAGCGGGTCCAAGTAACGGTCGGGAGGGGGCCTGAAGCGAAAGGATCTACGGGGCACGTGAGTTGTCCATAGTTGGTTGTTCTGCTCGGTCGTTTTCATTGAGTAGGCTTCCAACTCCGTCACTAGTCTGGAGAACTAGAAGAGGCGCCCGCTAGATGCAATGTCTCCGGTTGAATCAGCCGCGTAGGATTTTGGAACTGATGAGGTGTCTGAATGGGTACTGAGAGAAGTGAGTGGGCTTACAACTCCGCCACCAAAGAGGACATTTGGTAGTCGACTTTAGAGTTGACGACCCGAGCACTGGAATCTGCGAGTTGTACTCTTAGTGCAACGAGAAGTGAGCGAGCTTACAGCTCCGGTAACCTATCTGGATATTAGGTAGTGGACTATAAACTAGCTCGAGACACTAGTCTTAAAAGTACCGGATGAAGGATGCGTACCGGCGCGTTCTGATCTGGCGTTATGACCTGACGTAGATGGTCCCTTGTGCTTGCGCAAGGATGTCTGACACCTAACTTTATAACCGTAAGGTTGGTGGGGGTTGTCAGTATAAACTTTTAAGCCGTGTGTAGCGGGGTGTCTTCTTGTATGCCGCCAGGAGGCACTGCTTCAATGCCATACTAATTTTCGTTTTCGTAAACGTAATCGAATGAATACGGATAGTAAACAAAACTCACACCAGGCGCCCTGGTTCGAGATGGTCCCAATTTGTGTCATTCGTGTCAGTGCGGGGATCTATGTAGGGTTGCCAACCATACTTTAAATAACATATCCTACGTTATTTTCCATCCCCATACTTTTTTCTTTTTAATAAAAATAAAGAAAGTATGGAAAATACTTTATTTCGCGTTATTGTTTATTTTTTTTTGTGCGTTTAAACGGAATATTCCTGTTGACTTAATTTCTGAACTACTGAATGATATTCAGACTCAAATGAAGTGAAATGAAACGCTACGCTTAAATAATTAAATTTGGAAAATACTTTATTTTTTCTTCAAATCCTTTTTTTATACTAGTTAGTGATAGATTTAAATTAATTTCCTGAAAAATAGTTGACAACCCTGAGGTCTATGTGTGTGTGCGTGGCTCGAGCGTGGTATGGATTAAGCTTGCCTTCTGGAGTAACCTTATTTGTGATTTTGGCGGGAAATGAGATCAGTGACGTCATTCTCGACTACAGTGGGTATTACTGTCTCAAAAGTGGGTGTCTAGTGCGAGTGTGTGACGAAAGCGAGAATTTGTATCGCAAACTTTCTCCTCACCAGCAGGCGCTGCTTCGAATGGTAATTAAAACTTGCACTCATCATCATCTCATGTTTTTTGTCGCCAATGCTAGGGTACAAGTACAAGCCTTCTCTGTGGATGGATAGGAAGAACGGGTCATAAACCACCACGCGGCCCAGTGCTGATTGGTGGTTAACGACTGTTAATGTAGCCGCGATCAACGGATTTTCGTGCCTTCCGGAGCACAGAGGAGCTTGAGATGATAAATTTTTGGTCACCCATCCGATGACCGGCATTTGCGAAAGTTGCTTTTCTTCAGCAATCGCAGACCAAACGCGGTAACCACTGCGCCATCAAGCTTCTGCAACGCTTGGCTTGGTTCTATTAAACTTATAAAAAAATTAAACTAAAAAAATGTTTAGTTGTAATAAATTTAAATGAAACGCCGTGTAGTCGTTGCACTATATCTGCCAGTTGAGTTTTAGTTTTACAATACAATTTCAGAACAATCTGTAAGAGTCGTTATACAATATCGGTCAGTTAAATTCTTTCATTTAAAGTGACATAACACCAATTTCTATTGATTCGAGTTACTTTTTTTGCTGTAATCGTAACCGACAAACGTAAAGCTTAAATTAATAAAGTAAAATAAAATCGTAAGAGTTAATCTATTTCGATGTAACCGGGGTCTCGAGCTGATCTTTGTTGTCTAAGGTTAAATAATAAAAAAGGCGACACTTTCTTCTAAGAAAAAATAAGAATAGTCAAGATTTATTTTCGTGCCGGATGTAACACATTTCTTCTTTGAACTTAGGGCAAGTTCAATGAAACGCCGCTTAACCAAGATGCGTATGGTTTTACAAATGTGACAAGTACTTTAAAAAAAAAGATTGATCTTGGTCCTCTTTGGTCTTTACAATGTAACCGGACTTTTAAGAGGCGATGAGAATCGAAAGGTTCCTTAAGCCGTACTGATCGAACATCTTTAGAGTTTCTAGAGGTGATGGTATCACTCAGGCGTGTCCCTGTCTACAGCTAGATTCTCCGAGGTAAGCGATCGGTCGTGGTTCATTCTTCGGAAGGCACCTAAAGCTGGTGGTCCCGGCTGCATTGCCGGTCGTTAATAACTACTAATCCGCCTGAGCCCGGTCGCGTGATGTTTTATGGCCCGTTCTCCTTATCCATCCATAGGGAAGTCTCGTGCCCCAGCAGTGGGGACATAAAATGAGTCGCAATCAAGACCCGATGTTGCACGCACAAAACAAAAGAAAGTAAAAATGTTGATTGGCTTAAACGTCAGAACTCTAGTAGATCCGTGTTATAGTGCCCAGTTCTGTAAAAAAAAGTTTCAACTAATACTAATTGCCGGATCAGTGGGTGATTGTACATTATGCTGCGGAGGGAAATAAACCCCTTTACATCAGAATCCCATGTCTACAGATTCCCGTTTCTACAGATTTTCGATTCAACAGAATCCCATGTTTACAGATTTCTGATTCTACAGGTTCCCATTTCTATAGATTTAGGCCAAAAGAGATTCTTGCCGGGTACTTCATCGAGATCGGGTCGTTCCTTTGTTCCTTTACCGATTTGTGGTTATTATTGTGTTAGTTTAGCGGCATTAGCATAATAAAACGCCATTATAGTGGTAGGAAACGTTATACGAGAGAGAAATAAAGTGACGGGATCGGATTTAGTTTGAAATCCCCGTGAAGAATTCTTCAGAGCATTGAAACACCCTCGTTTGATGTTTCAATAAAAACCGTACAACGTTGCACTCAAACAGAGTATTATAAAACTAATTGGAAATTAGCATATTATAACTCGGACACTGGCAAAATACATACTTACATATAAGCAAGGAGAAAATGCCATTAGTTAGGAAAAAAGGCCGAAAGAGAAGTCAACGATCTCCATAGTCTACTTAGTATTGACCCTGCCTTCAAAGCTGGAGGTCCCTCGAATCCTGGTATGTTTATTTGTGTGATAACGAATATTTCTCCTGGCATAACATATCTATATATTTATTCATTTTCAAGGGACAGCGTCTCGTTTTGACTTCGGAAGTAACAATATCAGAAAATAGGCAGCGTGACAACAATTCAAAATGTCTATACCTATTTGTGTATTGACTGTACATTTTGCGTGTAAGCCGACTTGCATGTTAGCCCAAGAACTTTCCGATATTTTTGTAAAAAACTCAATAACAGGCCAAATTTTTGTAAACGGCCATTAAATATAATTATAAGAGACTATATTTTAGAATCCAACAAAATCTCGCATTGGAAGGTATCGAAAAAAAGTTATACCCCGAAAATGGTGCAATTTTACAGCAAATATGCTATCACCGGTTTTATCGTGAAAAAGTGTTTATGTTCACCTTATCTAAGCACCAAAGTTGAAATCCATAAAGATTTACAACGGGAAACTAATACTTTAGGAAGAAGTCGGTTGTTTCACTAACTGCACAAGCGTGCGTTACCCCAGCGGAATGTTGTCGAATTTCTTGGATTCTTGATATAGAATAATTAGTGCTCCATCTCGTGTAATTGTGCGCGAAATCTTAAATTTGTGTGTCCAGTAGTTTTTGAGATATTCGCGAAAAACAGATGCCGCTGGGGTAACGTTACCCCAGCGGCACATTTTTTTCCTGTGGACTTATCAAAAAAAAAAGTACCCAGGAAGATAGATTGGGGCACTGTAAATGTGCGTGTTAGTATTAAATTTGTGCGTCTTATAATTTCGAAGTTATTTAAAATACCGCTGGGGTAACGTTTGGGTGGATGCTGTATCTCGCGAACGGTGAAGCGCACAAATTTTTTTTACACACAATGTAATGAATTTGTGCGTAATTTGAGCAAAAGCAAAAATTGAAAAAAAAAGCACCGTTCTAAAGATATATTTATTTTGAAGAAAAAGGATAATCGGTCCTAGCTCCTTAAATACTAACCTTAGAGAATAATTTCTGATATTGATTCGTACCTTATACCTTACAACGTCTATTAAAATCTTAAAAGCTTACTGCAAGTCGTTAATGAGTTATGGCACTTTAAATGTCACTGGCCCGTGAGGTATTTTGGTCGTCGCTTACATGAGTTTAGTATGGACCAGCAAATCGCTTATTAAGCAAATAATTAGTGTCTTCATTCAACTAGCCATTTGAAAATTTTCAGCCCAATGCACTTATTATTTAAAGATTTATAGTAAAAATGGTAAATGAAGCAAAATACAGTGATAAACCGACCAAGTTAAGATAAATATCAAAAAGCGGCCGCGCCATACATGACGCTAACCTTCTAAAATTGATGACATTATTTGTACAGACGTTTACACAATTCGTAAAGTAAAGATATATTATCTAACATTTTATGACTTTTAAATGTAATCTTATCTATTTTAAATTAAAGTCCGTATGTGCGTAAATTATCGTTTCTAATTGTTTTTTTGTAATGTAAATATGTCATATAAATTTATGTTTATATATAAGTAATAATATTAACTGTAAGATATTTAGGCGCAAACTTTAAGTCCACAAAATGAGAGGTCATGCTTGTAAAATCAATCGGGCAAGTCAGCACTCGCGCCCCCATGCTCCTACTGAGTGACTTGCACTGATTTTAAGTTCAGGCGGGTCATAAAGTTTTGCTTATTGTATTAATACTTATCGTGACAAAGATACCTCTGAACACAGTCACCATAAACAGCACATTTGCTACAGTAACCAAGCAAGCACCAAGGTGACGTTGCAGCACTATATTATAAGCGAATCTTATAATATAATATATCTTTTCAAAATTTAGGTACCTACATCAACTTTTTCGTAAGTATAATAATAAGCCATTGGCTGGTACGGGCCTCAAGCTTGTTGCCCGAGATTATTCTCTGCAATGAAAACCCATATATGAATGAATATATGAATAATTAAAGCGAACTGAAATGAATCATTTGACGCCATCGTCAAAATTATACCTAAATCTATATGAAATAATAAAAAACCTATAGCTTGTCAAGGTTGTGCTTACCGCGCCTACGGGGTACAGGTGTTGGCGGGGACGAGGTAAAACGGTCTCGGAAGGAACGCGGGCGGTGTAGTGGGAGGGCAAGCGAACGCACCGCGTGCGGCGGACTGCGTGCTACTTCGTCCCCGCCAACCCCTGTACCCCGTGGGCGCGGTAAGCACGATCTTGAAAGCTATAGTCTACTCATCGACTCTGTTTCACTGACACACACGCATACTGTACCTACTCACTGTCGCTTCGCGCTGGCAACGTTGGATAAGCAAAAAGAAAAAGAGCACGCATACCCGTGGCAAATTTTTATCTACTTTCTTATCGTGCTTCCTTATATGGCAACACTACCCAACACTGCACAACCACAGTATAAATAAGTATACAGTTACAGTATTTTAACTGGGCCGTGTCTTTGGATTGACTACCTACGGCTGCTCGGCTCGGTACGTAAACACGCAGTAGAGCTGCCTGTCTTGAGCATAAGTCAGTATAAAGCATGCCATGGGGAGTCTTCCGGTAGGCGCAGCGATTATCTCGCGAATATTTCAAATTTCTTTCACCAGAAAAGAATTTCATGAGAAACAGGCTACATTTTATTTCGTTAAATAATAAAAAAAAAACTTATTTGTCACATTAAATGTTATAATCAAGGATACTTTAAATAGAAAATATCTAATCCTTATCGAAATAACATTGCTCATCGTCATGGAAATAACAAAAATGCATCGGTTTTTTATTTCTCAAGAATAGTCTTTCGCTTGTGTCTGCACCTGTACCGATCATAATGCCATAAATTTTAGAAGGTTAGCGTCATGTATGGCGCGGCCGCTTTTTGATATTCATCTTAACTTGGTCGGTTTATCACTGTATTTCGCTTCATTTACCATTTTTACTATAAATCTTTAAATAATAAGTGCATTGGGCTAAAAATTTTCAAATGGCTAGTTGAATGAAGGCACTAATTTTTTGCTTAAAAAGTGATTTGCTGGTCCATACCAAACTCATGTAAGCGACGATCAAAATACCTCACGGGCCAGTGACATTTAAAGTGCCATAACTCATTAACGACTTGCAGTAAGCTTTTAAGATTTTAATAGACGTTGTAGGGTATTATAAGGTATGAATCACCATCAGAAATTAGTCTCTAAGGTTAGTATTTAAGGAGCTAGGACCGATTATCCATTTTCTTCAAAATAAATATATCTTCAGAACGGTGCTTTTTTTCAATTTCTGCTTTTGCTCAAATTACGCACAAATTCATTACATTGTGTGTAAAAAAAATATATTTGTGCGCCTCACCGTTCGCGAGATACAGCAACCACTCAAACGTTACCCCAGTGGTTTTTTGAATAACTTCGGAATTATAAGACGCACAAATTCAAGACTAACACGCACATTTACAGTGCCCCAAGATCTATCTTCCTGGGTACTTTTTTTTTTGATAAGTCCACAGGAAAAAAAATGTGCCGCTGGAGTAACGTTAGCGGCATCTGTTTTTCGCGAATATCTCAAAAACTACTGGACGCACAAATTTAAGATTTCGCGCACAATTACACGGGATGGAGCACTAATTATTCTATATCAAGAATCCAAGAAATTCGACAACATTCCGCTGGGGTAACGCACGCCTGCACAATGTACTCTAAGAAAATAATAATAGCAGATTTTTTATTATCATTATATAATTTAAATTGGATTTAGTACATTACGTGTTAATGGAAGCAAATGAAACAAAAGTAATTAAAAACTGATCTAATAGCATTTTTAACATAGGTGTAATGCCACTTTCGAGTTTACGTAGAGTTTTTTTAAGTTTATTTGTTTTTCATTTATATTTATAGGAGGATTATTAATTTTTACGAAAGATAACTAATAAAGGTATTCAAATGAAAAGTAAATAATATTTATACCATTTTTGCCCATTTTTTATAGATTTTATAAAGCTTTGTATTTGTTTTTTTTAATGTCGCTGTCACAAATATTGGTGGATTACTAATGAATTATGTAATAAACTAGATAATCAATTTTTTATATTAAGAAAATACAGATATAGAATTATTGTTGAGTCTCCATATAGCGAATTAGTTTGGCTCTCAGGCTATGTTGCACATTTAGCGTATTGTACGTTTTGCTAGCGGTGTGCATTTTCCGATTTGTACATTTTGCGTATGTACATTTTGCTTTTTGTACATTTCGCTTGTGCACATTAAGCGTTGTGTACATTTTGCGTATTGTACAATTTACCGGTTGTTACATTTTGCGTGTAGTGTACATTTTGCGTATTGTACATTATGCTGCGGAGGGGTTTATTTCATATAATTACGCAAATACCTAAATGAAACAGGCATGCAGGCAGCTTCAAGAAATCATATTTTGATTTAGTCTCAAGTAGCCTTTTTAGATCTCTAGGAAGGACCTCTTGCCTCATATGTACAGTACCTACAACAGCAAAAAATCATCACGTATTCAGCACGTATTAAGTATCATGCAATTCTTGCATCAAACGCCTTGCCTTACTTAGAATGCCGCTGTACCCAAGTCGGTTATAGTTTGTTGAACCGCGTGTTTTTTGCGCGGCACCTGCCGGCCATCGCCGCGGCCGCTGCGTCCAACCCGTGGTTTTTATCTCATGCCCAATGGTATGAGATTGATAGCGGCGATTGTCAGTGCATTGACTCTGTTAAGAGATGGACCAGTGAGTGACGTTACCGTTTTTGTACCTTTTGAATGCCTTTTGCATCTTCCTCTGTGCTGGGTAGAGACTCGCTTCCTGTCTTTAAGAAATACCATTCGAAACTTAAGGCAAATAAATAAGCATTACGTCTTCCCATCACTGGTCATAAATGTCACCTCGTCCGAATGGTGGAGTTGGCACTATCGGGTTTCGGGTCATATCCAGAATAAGAAAGTGCAATGTTTTCGAAAAATAAAATTTCATACACTAGTTCCCAGTCCCACGACCTCCATAACCATATCAAATGCTATGGTCTTTCCACAAATCCCACAACAGGTTAGCCGGGAGCCATGGAAGGGTTGGAAATAAATTCATTTAGGTCTGGGAACAACCAACTATTCCTATCATGGTTTAAGGTTCGTCGATGAATGGACGAGCTGTTAGTCTTTTGTTTAGGAACTGTTGGACCTCCGGCCGTTCAGGATCAACTTGGTACCTACTTTGGATCTGCGATAGTGACGTGGTGTGGTGGCTTGTCGGCTGTCTTTTGTTTGTGTCCGGTAATATGACGTGCGTTTGGAAACAAAGCGTTGCGAGATGTGACTTATTGTACCTACCACAACTACGCCTCTAAAGGGTGAAGGGACAAACAAATTGCCCTTTTGACTCTTACGCATAATACAATATATGAACAGGGAAATATAAACATCTATTTGAAACAAAACACAATTAAAACAATTACAAACATACATGAATCGGAAGAGGGCCAACAATGTTCGCATTTGATTTTAACTTTGAGCGGTCCTCTTACACCACGAGAGACTGTCTTATAAAGATTATTATCATAACTTATGTGCTATTCACACATTCATAATTAGTCCTTTTAGTCCACCCGGAAAGCTAATACGCATGTTTTATATATAACTAGCTGTGCTCGCGACTTCGTCCGCGTGGAATAGTGACTTTCGGCAGCATTTTTAATTTTTTAGGCTCTTTTCCCGTTTTTGCAGCATTTTTCACTGATGCTTCGCTCCTATTGGTCGCAGCGTGATGTTATATAGCCTAAAGCCTTCCTCGATAAATGGACTATCCAACACAAAAATAATTATTCAATTCGAACCAGTAGTTCCTGAGATTAGCGCGTTCAAACAAACAAACAAACAAACAAACAAACTCTTCAGCTTTATATATTAGTATAGATGATGCGTTCAATTCATAAGTTTAACGGAGCTAAAGGGATTGAGCTACGATTTGTTCACCAAAGCTTCATTGAAAAAACTAAACACATTATTATAAACAAATAAAATAAAAACAACTTGTATTACAAGAGATTATACATCCTAATCTTTGAAGATGTTTTTTTTCATGGTTTTGACAGCAGTTTTGACAGATTATAGTGTCGTTGACATCAAAAGGGCATGTCGATCATAATTTGGACCTCCCAATGATTTAAGTAGACAGAATTGGTTAATAGTCTTAATTCAATTTGGATGCTGTATTTTGAAAATATTTGTGTTTATTTTATAAGTAGTATAGAGGTTCAATTTCGAATAAATACTTTGTTTTCAACTGCCTCGTTCGTGATAGTTTCTCTTATTGAAACTAAAGCAAATTATTACACTTTTATAGATAAAGTAAAAAAAATCTTGTATATTGGCTCGTACATTATAAATTATAATAAATCTAGTATCTACTGTCATTTCATCATCATCATCATTATCTTAGCTAAAAAACAGCAGTGAACGCTGGACAAAGGCCTCCCCCAAGGATCTCCACGACTGGTTTTATGTTGCTCGCATCCAGCAGCCGATGCCCGCGAACATCACCAGATCGTCGGTTCACCTGGTTGGAGGCCTGCCTACAACAATTGTTTGGTCTGTGCCCAGTTAAACGGTTTTCCAGACATACAATACCAACATTGGGCTAATAGCATCTGACTCGTGCTAAAAAGTCAAAATAAGCTTTACATTTATAACGAAACTATTGTAGCCTGATGAAGTCTGTCACTTCACCATAACAATAGACCGACAAGAAACAGATCATCATCATTAGCCTATACCTATACGTTCACGTAACAAACAGATAAGACAACCAATCTTTCCTTTTCCGCTGTCAAAGATATTTTGACCTATTAATTGTCTGTTTTCAAACCATTCATGTCTGAACTGCTACGGTGTAATGGTCTTGTTCTACTGTGCTACTGTTATGCCTCCGCGGCCTTGACTATAGCATTAGTAATGTACTCATTACGCATTCTGACATTCAATTAGTGCAGTTAACGACCTATTCGTTCTACATTCGGTGTTCTTAGAGGGATAGTCGAGTTGGTAGATTTTAGATTTTAGACTAAGGCGTCGTATGAAAAGCAAGAATCAGAAAAAGCAACTTTGGAGTGTAGGTAATTAAAAACGTCAGTGGTTCGTGTCGTGTAGTGGATCACTCACCATCTCTTCTCTCAACAAACTAGACGACCTCCTTGGTCGAGTGGCTTGCACACCGGTTTTCATGGTGTCGCCATCTCGGAGGTCCCGGGTTAGATCCCCGGTCGGATCAATTTTTCCCAGCGGCGAGTACATGGTTGTACTTAAGTTTGGTTGGTGGTAGGACTTGCTTAAAATCCGCCTGGCTAGCTACCACCATCTTATCGGTATGGGTGGTAGGGAAAATATTTTGAGACGATTCAAAAGCGCTTATTTAGTAAGTTTACTTAATTGAATAAGGTAGACGTCCCTAATGCCGATAACGTCCCAGTAACCGATAACTAGTTACATTTTTATGTTTTCTCATTTCTACCAAAAAGACTTTTTAAGTATTCGAACGGCAACATTTTCTTAGTAATATTCTACGCAATTATAATAGCAACACTTATCCATAACTGTAATGGCGTCTTAGCTATAAAACATTGAAAGTGCTTTGCCCGAAATAAAACAAAAAATACGAAGTTTTGTTACTGAATTACGAAACCACCAGGGTTCATTGCTAAGCTTGCTGTGCTGCTGCTTTTAAATGTAAGGTAAGAGTGTTAATTTACTAATACATTTGAGTTAACTATGTAGTGATTTAACCTAAAACTCAAGGCAAATCTTAGTGAAAAGTTAATATTATTACATATCACATCTATTGGTACTCACAAATCCCTACTTGACCTAGTACCCGTTAAAATGTACACTATTTTAACGGGTTTTGGTACACGCATCAACCTAGTAATAGTCAATGCACCAAAACCCGTTATTGTACCCTATTTCCTTGCATTAAATGCCATTATTCAATAAAATATTGTATACCTTTTTATTGGTTATTGGGACACACGGTTAACAGTGCACCTAAGCTCGTCATAGTTCTTAGCATCTTGAATTTAAGTGTCATTATCGTCAAATAAAAGGACAAATGAAATAAAAGAAGGATGCCTCGACGACACAAGTGGTTAGCGCACTAACTAACCACTTGTGCTATCGAGGCAAGGATCCTTTTTTTTTTTTTTTTTTTTTTTTATATTAGAAGGAGGCAAACGAGCAGGCGGGTCACCTGATGGAAAGCAATCACCGCCGCCCATGGACACCCGCAAAACCAGAGGAATCACAGATGCGTTGCCGGCCTTTAAGGAAGGAATAGGCTCGTTTCTTGAAGATTCCTAAGTCATATTGGTCCGGAAATACCGCCGCTGAGAACTGGTTCCACAGCACTGTAGTTCGTGGTAAAAAATTACGTGAGAAACGCACAGTAGTAGATCGCCATCCATCAAGATGGTGTGGATGGAAAGACAGTCGATTGCGTGTAGTGCGGTGAAGGAAATCAGCGGCAGGGATCAAACCGAACAATTCCTCAGAGCACTCCCCATGATAAAGGCGATAAAATATACAGAGAGATGCAACGTCTCTCCGAAGGGCCAGTGGATCGAGCCGACCAGAGGTTACCACGTCGCCGACAACTCGAGCAGCTCTGCGTTGAATGCGGTCAAATGGGAGGAGTTGGTACTGGGGCGCTCCAGCCCAAAGATGGGAACAGTATTCCATATGAGGCCTGACCTGTGCTTTGTAAAGCTGTAAGCGATGGGTCGGCGTGAAATACTGTCCCGCTCTATTGAGCACACCCAGCTTTTTCGAAGCTAATTTAGCTTTACCTTCCAAATGACCGCGAAATTGAACGTCACTCGAAATATCGACGCCAAGGATTCCAATGGTCGGTTTGGTATCAAGGGGAGCTCCTTCAAAGTTTAGAGATACGACGAAGGGATGTTTTTTAGCGGTAAACACGCAAACTTGTGTTTTGGAAGGGTTAAAATGGACTAGATTAAGTCGGCCCCAATTCGAGACATGACTTAACATGTTCTCAGTGTCAGTCACAAGTTTATTCCGGTTCTCGATGACGCTTTCCAGAGAAATATTAGTACGTCCGGTGTAAAGCGTATCCCCAGTACTGTCGTCTGCATAGCAATGAATGCTGTTGTTATGCAACATGTCATTGATATGCAGAAGAAACAGTGTAGGTGACAGCACACACCCCTGCGGGACTCCAGCATTCACGGGCTTCAGGTCAGAGCATGATCCGTCAACTACGACTTTGATGCTACGCCCAGAAAGAAAGCTGGCGACCCACGCACACAATTTCTCAGGGAGCCCGTATGATGAAAGTTTCGAGAGAAGAGCCCTGTGCCATACCCTGTCGAAGGCTTTCGCTATGTCCAAACTAACTGCCAGTGCCTCCCCTTTCCTCTCGACTGCCTCCGCCCATCGGTGAGTGAGGTACACTAAAAGATCACCAGCCGAACGACCGCGGCGAAAACCGTACTGGCGATCGCTTAGTAGCTGATTCTCTTCTAGGTACCTCAAGAGCTGGCAGTTTGTAATGGACTCCATTACTTTGGAGAGCAAAGAGGTGATGGCTATAGGCCTGTAGTTGGACGGATCTGAGCGATCACCTTTTTTGGGAATCGGGTGGACAAGGGCTGTCTTCCAAGAACTCGGGACAACGCCAGTCGTGTAAGAGAGCCGGAAGAGGCGCGTTAGAACCGGCGCCAACTCAGGAGCACACGTCCGAAGCACAATGGGAGGGACTGCATCAGGCCCACTCGACTTATGAATGTCAAGGGAAAAAAGAGCCTTACGAACTGACCTTTGCAGGAACCGAACGTTTGGCATAGAACAAGCGCAATGCGGTATTGTTGGTGGCGAGTTTTCCCCATCGTCCAAGGTCGAGTTTGATGCGAAAAGAGTACCCAAGAGATCGGCTTTCTCTTTTGCAGTATGGGCAAGGCAATCATCGGTCTTGTGCAGTGGTGGAAGTGACGGTCGACAGAAATTCCCCAAGACAGCCTTGGCGAGAGACCAGAATGCACGCGTACCCGAAGGAAGACGCACTAGCCTCTCCCCAATTCTACCTATAAATGATGACTTCGCCTTGGCAATGTCCTTCTTAAAAGACCTGGCAGCAAAGTTGTACTTCTTTTTGAGCACACTGGTACTTGGATCCTTTGATGACACCGCATTAGCCCAGGCTTGGTAATGCTCGCGCTTCTGGCGAGATGTTATTTTGCAACATCGACCAAACCATGGTTGGGATCTGCCGCCAACGGGAGCCATAGAGTTTGGAATAAAGAGTTCCATTCCCTGCAGTATCACATCAACGACAGAATCGGCGGCGACATCAGGATCATCCAGCGAGAAGCAAACTCGCCACCATGGGTACGACGCAAAGAAACTTCGCATCCCATCCCAGTCCGCTGACCTATAATGCCAGACCCGACGGCTGACCGCACGTTGCGATTTTAAAGTTTCCGTGAGAGGCACTGTGCTCCGAATCAGGCAATGATCTGATGAGCCTAGTGGTGCATCAACGGACACTTGATAGCCGTCTGGGTGCGAGGTCAACAAGAGGTCCAGTAAGGAAGGTGTATGGCCCTCCACATCTGGTACCCGCGTAGGCTCGGCAACCAGTTGGGACAGACTGTAGGCCAAAGCGAAGTCATGAACGGCTCTACCCGCATGGTCAGTAGTGCGTGAACCAAGCCATTCGACGTGGTGGGCATTAAAGTCTCCCAGCACCACGATCTCGGCAGAGGGGATCCGTTGGAGAAGGGAATCTGTGGCCGTTTGGACGCTCTCGACAAGTTGGTCAGTCTCAATGTTACCGCTGTGGGACCTATACAGGCACGCGTAGACGCGAGGGTGGTGTCCGCAGTCGACTTGCAGCCATAAGATGGAGAGGTCCCTAACTTCAAGATTGCCGAGGCGACGAACGCACATATCCTCCCTGACGTAAGCACAAACACCGGCGCGTGGCACAAACGAATGCTCCAGATTGTATCCCGGGTAGCGCAAGTAGGAGACGTCAGGAGGGGGGGATATCTGCGTTTCAGTAAGGAAAAGCAAGGCCGGCTTCTCCGTCTCAAGGTGGTAATGGACGGCGCTTAAGTTGGAGTGAATTCCCCTGATGTTGCAGAAGTCCACGCGAAGCGTAGGAGGGGGTGCCGAATGTCTTGCCTTACTCCTGCCTGCAGCATGTGCTGATACGAGCGGACTTTTGCCCTCCCCAGAATACGTAGGGCAGCCTGAGCGTGGACGCTCAGGGGGGGATTCTCCTACACTGGAGGTGCAGGTACCCCCCTGGGGTAAATCTAAATTTAAGTTCGCTGCCATATAAATTGTGTGTGGGGGGGGGGGGGGAATAGGGCCTCCGGAACTATCACTGACCGGACGAAACACAACAGCAACGAGTGCCATTATTTCACGCCGGTATTTAGTGAGAGGGTGGTATTACACCGGGCGAGCCGGCCCAATGCGTGCTACAACGCAGCGTGGCTCTACCACTCAGTCAGTGTCACTCATTTAGCACCACCCAGGGGTCACGTGTAGGGTCTCGAGGGTAAACCTACGGACGCGAGTGACCTTAACCCCCAACCCCCACCCACGTTTTACTTTTTATTTTCAAGTGCTAAATTATAAATTTTATAAATATTTAATTTAGCTTCAGTGCAGCAATTAGCACTTGAAAATAAAAAGTAAAAATTTAATCTTTAAGTTATGTATACTATTTGATAATACTAAAATCGTAGTTTTGATAGACTGAGTTAAACATTTTTGTTGGCTAGCTTGTTTAAATGCAGAGTTAGTTATTTTATTTTTTTTGATTATGCTGTGGATTGTGTTCTTTTATGCTCTTTCTTATTATGTTTTGTTATTTTAACTTAAAGAAATATTTTTTGATTTATATAATTGTTTTTTTTTTGTATTAGTAGTCATAAATACATTTCCTTAAAATTTTGGCTTTTCTTTAAGAAAGTACCTCTATATTCCCTACATCAAGCACAGTCACAAATATTATATTTCAGTGAACTTTAACTTAAAGCAACAGAGTTCAAATTCGCAATTAAAAATACCGGATTTTAGGACAGTTTAACGCTTACTAGTACAAATTTAACGGGTATTGGTACAATTCGGTCTTTTTTATATTTCTTTGGATTTATGTGTATTAACATTAACATAATTATGAATAAAACAAATTATTCAAGAGCTAGATTAAATTACTTATATGCTCATGTAAATATCATTTTTGTAACTCTACCTATTTTAACGTAGCAGACGTGCAAACTCAGCAATGTTCAAAACTTAACGGATACTGGGACGTTTACCTTATTGGTTTTATTTCATTATCTAAATACATATGTCGCTATAACATTAGTGTTAATAGTAGTATTGTTCTGTCCCGACTGTTAAAGATAAGATAGACAGTGCCTCAATAGTTAGGGATTCCTGGTAAAGTGCGCTTCCACCTTGGGCCTTATCATCACTTAACATCAGGAGATGAAGGTCAAGTGCTTACCCTTAAGGCATCTAAACAAAGAGTCATAGTAGAAGCGACTGATATCATCATCATCAGCTCATTTTTTATGTCCCCACTGCTGGGGCACGAGCCTTCCCTATGGATGGATAGGGAGAACGGGCCGTAAACCACCACGCGGGCCCAGTGCGGGTTGGTGGTTGTTAACGACTGCTAATGCAGCCGGGACTAACAGCTTTACGTGCCTTCTGAAGCACGGAGGAGCTCGAGATGATTAATCTTTTGGTCACCCATCCGATGACCGGCCTTTGCGAAAGTTGCTTAACCTCAGCACTCGCAGACCGGTGCCGCTGAGCCATCGAGCTTCTCGACTGATATCATCAGATATCATCATCAATGAGTGCCTCCCTGACCATTCATTGGTTTGTTAGTAAGTGGGTGTTAACGACGGTCATCTTACGAGATCCACCGGGATCAATGAACGGCTTAAAAGTACCTTTTCGTAGCATAGTAGGTACCTAGTAGTAGTTCATTTTCTCATATTTACACGAAATAAATGGTAAAGTTTCAAGGTTAACCCGTTAAAAAATGTAATATTTGAAAGTGCTGTTAACTTAATAAAAGAGTGAACAATTTAAATGGAACAATAAATGGAAGTCTGAAATATCATTTAACAGCCTCGGTGGTCTAGTGCAGCGGCTTTAGAGCTCCCTGCATAATTTACAAATATTCGTGTAAGCTTTTTAATTTATTTGAAAATCTCCGTAAACATCACATATACTTACCCACTTTCGTGTTTATGCTTTTATCTCCTAAAATTGCATCTAATGCATCTACTACTAATTGCATCGTCCACTTTAATTTTTATTGTAGTTATTATCTGCACCAAATAATCCGATGTATAAACTTTAATTTTATGTTGCATACTGAAAAATATGATAAGTCATCTAATGGACGTAGGTACGATGATTATAATTTACTCTTCCTCATTGCAAAACTGACGATACGTAGCGCGTCAAAATATAATTGTTAATTATAACGCCAAGTCAAGCGTGCCGGCGACAACCTGAAACCATCTCTGTGCTGTTGTCATTACGATGTTTATTAGTTAAACGTGTTGTTGTTGACACGTCGATCTGCGTACGAGTTGCGGTGTTGTTTCCCGCACGTGTGGCAGGCAGTTGTTTGGACGACGCCGGGCGCGACTCACGCGCAGACGACGGCAACAGACGCGGCTACCGTGCACGCGAACCGTATAACGGACCAACCCGCATTCAGCGACAATCGCGCGACCATAAACCGTCAATCCCTCAATGAACGCTTCAAAACAAACGTTCCTAACACGTAAACCTTGCGCAACAAACAAACATGATGCAACTTCGCCGCTAACCCTCTAACACCTAACCCAGTTCGTTAGCCCGAATCTCACTAACAAAACCGTACCGCACCGTGTCGATAAAACGTAACGCACGCACGTGTTCAACCCGCGCCTTGCACCTACTCCGTCCAATCGTAGGAGGGCGAGGGGTTCCGCCGAGTGTCCGCGAGCAAATCGCGGCTCGTCTACGATTTCACTGCGACGGAAAACGACGATCACGCCCGACAGGAGCCGACGCGCGCACCGACAACCCCCAGTGAGGAGCCAGCCCCCGACATGGCGACTATGGTCGCGAGCGCGCCGCCCATACCGATCACGAAAAAACCCTCTATCAAGAAATATAAGGCGCCCACACCGCCGCACAGGGTACCCAACGATGACGACAAAGACAGTGAAAACAATGTGTTGCAACATGACGCGAACGATAATGACGCCAGCGATTGTATACAAACAAAGCCGGAGCCGGCTGAGAAGCCGGTCTTAGAGAAAGGATCGCCGATCGTAAAAAAATTGGCGCCGAAACTCAACGGGAATGTGGATAGGAGTTCTGTGTTGTCCAAAGCGGCTATGTTCGAGGCGGGCAGCCCTAGGGCGAAGGACCCCGCCGAAATGTCGCTGCGGGAACGCAAAGCCCTGTTCGAGAAGAATAAGGGTGTTGCGATCGTGCCAAAAGCGCCCTTCGGCATGGCCCCCTCCGTCAGGACACTGCACGGGGATAGCAAAGGTGAGTGTCTTTTGTTTGTTATTTATAAACTTTGTGCCGACCGTTGTTACACTACTGTGAATCTTTGTGTTGTCCTGTCTTGTTTATTTAGGTACACGTCACCAGTACGTCACACATAGAAAACCCTGTTTATATGTATGCCATGCCAATAACAGGTCTAAGGTATGCACTTATTCTGTCGTACTTAAACCATATAAATTCAACTATAGACTGAATGACGACAAAATTAAATTAAAATTAACTGAAACCTGACACCTTCTGTGTCAAGTGATTTGGTATAAGGTTACATCGTACCAGTGTCCGAGTATCCTCCTGTTTGTGTGAAAACACAGCTGGGTCATACATAAATATAATCGAAAACGCTGACAACGAATTACATAGAATTGGAAACTATATTATGCCTACACACGTGAAATAACACAATGCAATAACAGTTCCGGTAATTTGCATGGGAAACGTCATACGCGTTGACTTTTCATCGTTTTAATTAGGTTTGCAATTAGTTATTTTTTATCTATGTGTTAGCTTCCGTTCCCCGCTGAAATTCGGTCTGGCTTAAAAGATTTTATAAAAAAAGACGATCGACACAGGAGGGAAGCTAGTTCTTCTTTTTGTAATGCTATTGTCAGTTCAGATATTGAAAATAAGAATACCAATTACCTATACCACCGCGAACAAAGTACCCCGATTAATACCACGTTCTCGCGAACACTACAATAACTATCAGTGTGTAGAAAACGGTTATTGTAACAGTTGGAATAAAATGTTTAATAGGATCTTAGTTCTTTTTAGTTATAAGATAAAATATGAATCAACAAAGTCGTACAAATCGCGATAAAAAAGTGTTAATATAGGAAAATATAAACGATGTAGAATCACAAGATTAAGGATACGTTATATGACTAATTACAAAATTCACAAGTTAAGTGTACTTAAATATCAACAACTAAACACATCGAGCTGTTACCTCGATGTGTAATCTTGAGTTAAAGGAATCACACTAATTATAAATCAACGTGCCGCTAATCAGTCAGCATCGTACACTCGTAGACATGCCTTGGTGTTCCAGCGTGGTGAGAGATGAAATGCGTTTTCAATACAATTTATGTTTGGTTTTTTTTGTCTAAATTGGATGAAGTTCTGACACCATAGTAGGAGTGTCCGTTTAAAACAAGCCATTTACATCAAAACGAGTTTTTTCAGAAACAGCAAAATTTTATAATAACTCAAAAATTTCCAACATTAGATTAACCTTTGTAAGTGGACAGTTTTGATCAAGTTCGTTTAAGCTGATTACTGAGTTTATTAGATTTGCAAATTTTTGTAGTGGCCTTTAATCTACACTCGGCGTCAAAAAAATCGCACCTTTTAAAAATCATCTTTAAAAATTCTTAAACCTTATGTAGAGGATAGTGTTGGGTATCATTAGAAAGGTAACAAAAAGGAGTATCAAAAAACAATTAAATTTAACTTTCTGTTTAATTATAATTATACAAACAACATTAAAATTAATAAAATAATAAAAATCCTTAATTAAGTCCTAATTAACAACAGATAATTTACAAAGAAAAATGTACAAAAAGTGTCTTAAAATTAACTTAAAATCTAGTGTTACCCCCCCTTGCCCTGATCACGGCTTCCATACGGTCCCTCATGGACCTCACCAACTTCAGGAGCTCTTCTTGAGGGATAAGCCCCTATTCTTCAATCACCGCGTCTTGGAGCTCCTGTAGAGTCGAAGGAGCTGGATCCCGAGATCGAATCTTACGTTTAAGATGGTCCCAGAGGTGCTCTATTGGATTCAGATCCGGACTTCGCGCTGGCCACTGCATCACAGAGATTTGGGACCTCTGCAAGAAGTCGCTCACGATGCCTGCAGTGTGAGCGCGAGCGTTGTCGTGCATTAATGTGAACCCCTCGCCAAAAGATTCGGCAAAGGGGACCACATGCACTTCCAGGACCTCAGTGACATAGCGGCGAGCAGTCAGCGACCCTTGTCCGCGAGCACCTCCAGTCCGGGAGACGCAGACAAGGTCGGTTTTGCCGGCAGCAGACATACCGCCCCAGAACATGCAGGATCCGCCACCATATTCCACCGTCTCCTGGATGCAGGCTTGGGCGAAACGTTCACCCTGCCTCCGGTATACTCTTCTCCGTCGGTCGTTGCAGAAAAGACACACTCGCGTCTCGTCTGAGAAGAGAACAGCTCTCCACTGCTCAAGGGTCCAATCGACGTGGTCACGAGCAAACTGCAAGCGGGCTCGCCGATGCGCTGCAGTCAATTTTGGACCCGTAGCAGCTCTGTGGGCCGCTATCTTCTTCTCCTTCAATCTTCTTCTAACCGTAGATACGCTTACGGTGCGTCTGCGAACTGCCTGGAGCTGCTGTTGCAACTCAACAGCGTTGGAGAAACGATTTCTCAAAGAGTTCGACACAACGAACCGGTCGTCTCTTTCCGAAGTGCAGCGACGTCTACCCGAACCGTGTCTGCGGATATAGCCACCGGTCTCTATGAAGCGCTGGTACACTCTTCGAACGGAATAACGGCTCAGGTTCAGTTGCCGGGCGACATCACACTGCCGCACCCCTGATTGCAGTAGTGCAACCACTTGAGCGGCTTTATCAGCTGTGGTATCCATCAAAATCTGTGCGTGTGTCCTCTTCAACGGTTGAATAGCGAATGACCCACATTGAACCCGTGTTGACCGTTTTATACCCACAAAGGAAGCGCAACTAGCAACTCTCACGGGTAGCAAAATTTGCATCGAATTTTTGTGACACTTTATTTGTTGCATTAGGTTTTATTTGATAATGAAAAGTAATGTTTTTTATTAAGTTAATTAAGTAACCTTGTAAATAAAATCATAATTAATGCGACTGCATGTGCATATCAAGAGTAAATGACATTTGAAAGTGATTTTCTAAGAGGTGCGATTTTTTTGACGCCGAGTGTATATTAATACGTGAAGCAAAAACTTTGTACCCCTTTTTATGAAAATTGCGCGGACGGAGGAGTATGAAATTTCGCACACTTATAGTTTATATAGAGAAGGAGTGCAGAATGCATAATATTTTTTTTAAATTATGCATAAAAAAAACATTAAATTAAATAAACATTGTATCATACATTTTTCAAAAATTTCAGAAATGGAAGAGGAGCGGCCGAAATCTGTCAATGCCAATTCAAACTCACATTCTATCTTTTTTAATTTTTCATTTCTTATGATCTATATTGATGAGTGCAGCCTTAATAAAATATTGTTTAGTAAACAGCTTTTTATAAAAACTACGATCGAATTTCGACGACTGGGCGGCCACTAGTTAGTATAAATTCGGTTAATTACACATTTTCTTTGAGTTTGTCTGCTAACTTTCTAGATCTCTGTTTTTTCCTTTATCGTAGTGTCATAAAATTGACTCAATAATTAAAAAAACAAATAAGTTTGTATGCATTTTGTATGTAATACCGAAACGTATAAAGGCTGTTAACATTGTTGCTAACTTAGAGCAAGTTGCTAAATCTCCAAGTTTTTTGTTTTGTTCCAAGAACACTGATCGATGTGCAAGCTCCATCGAACTCGATAGGTCTATTCCGTTAATCCGTCTAAAAAGTAGCGTCTTACATTTCCTAGTCTTAACTTTATTGCTTGGCAACAGACTTATAAGATGGTGGCCAGCTTAGACTGAGTTGTTATAGCCTGATTATTATTTTGTCTTATTACCAAGAACCTTTCCTTCCTTTGTAGGAAAGGATGTACCATTGAAACGAGGTGCGAAAGAGTAACTTGGTTATCAAGGTGAGGCACAATCTCACCCACCAGCTGTCTTCTATAGACTTTAACTGCTTAACATTAGGTAGAGTAAAGTAATTTGTGTATTCCAATATAAAAAGAACAAAAAGAACACTTGTCGTGCAATACAAGCTCCATTGAACTCGGGGGTCAATTCCCTTGATTCGTCTACTAAGCAGCTTCTTACATATTTTTTTTCACAATCAAGTTTCCGTTACTATTGGGCCGTAAGTAGGTTAAAGTTGAACCGTCATCGGTCATTGTTTCGTTGGTTGGCCGCAACGAAAATTTCATTAATACTGTTTGAAGCGTTCGACTTTTATATGTTTTCCTGTTTCTCTTTTGTGTTATTGGGGATTTGTATTATTACGTTCGTTACCTTATGGTATGGATGATGCAACGTAGTCCCTTTTTGTCGAACACCATTGAGCTATATTTTGCAGTACAACATCTAAAAAGTAGTCAATCTTTTAGTCATTTTAGTATAGGTATTTCATTATTTAAAAAAAAATACATTCACTACTTCAGCTTCGTTGAGTAGTCGAAACACACGAAATTAACACGTATATTTTATGTTCTTTAGTGAATGAATGGATATCGAATGATATGGTTGTTTTCAATATACTATACAGAATATACTAGTCAACTTCAATATAATTATTCATCACTGATTTAGTTTATTTTAAATTTTATAATTTACACTCAGTGAGGTAGGTACATAGGCATGTTTTTATTTTTGTTTGAATAGCCGAGCGATGGCATTTTAAAAATACCTCAAAATACGTACATTTATAAACATTTATCTCTGTCCAGGCGTCTAGAAGTTATGGTGGAATAATGAACCGTTTCATGAGTTAAACACGTACATAAACCATAAAAAAGTTCCTTAGTGCTTAAGTGCTTTTCTTATGAAACAAGCAAATAATTCAAGATTATACAGTCTCGCTTATTTTAAAACAGCTGTTTTATTGATGCTGTTCTGATAACAATGCGTCGGAATACAGGAAACAGCTGTGGCGTGCAGCCATCTGCATTGATCCACTGCAGATGTAATATGTGTAGAACTGTAGATATACTTACAAAATTATGAGTAACAAATAAGGGGTATCTTGAACAGTTGTTTGTTACTGCGATGTGTAGGCGACTGACAACAATTCAAAAGACAAATCTTCTTTTTAATAATTTATTCCTTATAGTCGGTATTTTTTTATTTTTTTATACGCCTCGGTGACTGAGTGGCAAAGCAGTGACCGGGTTCAATTCCCAGGTCGGGCAAAGTGTGTTTCGGATTTTTCGATGCATAGCCCAGGTTTGTGATCACTAACCCGCATTTGGCAAGCGCGGTGATTAAGCCATTACCCATCAATTGTAGCGATGACTTGATTTCAATGATGGAGGCCTTTGCCCTGCAGTGGGAGAGTCATAGCATTTCCTTACATCTTTTATCCTTATCCATCCTTAGTTTATCCTTCAATCATATTTTCTATCCTTTATATTTTGTTAAAGCCCGCCATGCGTCTCCGTCCCAAGATCGGCGTCCCTTCTTTTCGCCCGGAAGCGGAAAGAACACGCCAATAAACCTTATTGTATTTTAAAACAATAAATTATAAAAACCTTTATTAAATACATTTCTAACATAAGATATTTTAGTTATTACCAAAGATCGTATACATTTATATCTTAGCATCAATAATCAAGCCTGGTACAATAACCTAACCTAACAATAATATGACTAACACTGTTAATAATTATAACGATAATTATTCAACGCTGTTGTGTGTATATTTAATTAAAACGGTATTCAATATTATTCTAATTACAATAACCCATCATTCAGCTGTAACGACCGACGACTCGATTTCAATGCTGGAGGCATTTACCCAGCTGTGGGGACAGTACCTATATATTCGTAGACTATTTACTAAACTAAACTAGTAATCACCGTTGCATCTGGATTCCATATTCACTTAACATCATGTGAAATGGAGTCATTTGACGTGCTACGTATATTAAAAAAAAGTAATAATTGTGTTTTTTTTTATACTTAGCACGGCAAATGACTCCATACCACCTGATGTTAAGTGGAAATGAAGTCCAGACGCGAAGACAACTGGTGCAGCGTGAAAACAACGCAGCATCAGTCAACCTCACTCTGCCGGCCCACAAGGTGCTTCTTCACGCCTCGTTTGAAGGACCCAATATCATAGGAAGGAGGAAAAACGTGTGCTGGTAGACTATTCCATCTTTTGGAGGTGCGACAAAGAAACGAGTCACCAAATTTCTTTTTTTTTTTATGGTTTTGCTGGCCGTGTGACCAAAGAGCTTGGCCCGATAACCGTAGGTCCTCGGTTTAATTCCCGCGTGCGTCGGGCAAAGTTTATTTCAATTTTTTCGATACATAGGCCGGGTTTGTGTTCGATCACCAACCCGGATTTGGCACGTGCCGCAAATAAGTCGAATACCCATCAACCGTAGCATTGAACTAGGGTTGCCAACTATTTTTCAGGAAATTAAAGTAAATCTATCATTAACTAGTATAAAGGGCCGAGTGCTTTACCACTCGGCCACTGAGGCGTTCTCTCATATAAGTATATTTTTTAATTTGTTTTGGCATGAAACAGTCATCTATACATTATTACGTGAAGCAAAAACTTTGTATCGCCGCTTTTTTACGAAAATTACGCGGACGGAGGAGTATGAAATTTCGCACCCTTATAGTTTATATAGAGCAGGTTATCCGAATGTTAATATTTTTTAAATTATGCATAAAAATACATTAAATCAATAAAACAAACATTACACACACTACCATGTATTTGACACACGCATAATCTCTTTTCAAAAATGGAAGAGGAGCGGCTGAAATCTGTCAATGCCAATTCAAACTCACATTTTATCTTCTTTAATCTTTCATTGCATAGGATAAAATTACGATCGAATTTCGACAACTGGGCGACCACTAGTTACAATAAAATACCAATAAACCTCTAAAAAAGCCGAATTAAAATATTATGTTATTATTAAATCTATCGTTTTCATTAACCTTTATGTAACAACGTTCGCTTGACTATAAGTAAGGTCGTCTGGAGAATGTTGCTCCCGCCGAGTCACGACAACACGTCTCGCGTGTCATCCCAGCAAAAAGCAAGACCTGATCCTAGTCATTACTAATAGTGTGCAAGCAATTTTAGACCTTACGTCTTTATAGCAAAGAACACTTTGAAAAGTAAGACTTAACAATGCAGCCTCTAAATTCATCATTGTTTGGTTTCTTCTGTGCTGTCAAATGTCACTTATACGTCATCCATACCATAGTGCAAACTTCAGTTTTTTATTTTTTTTGTTTTTTTTTATTTTCTGTTTTAAGCACGGGAAGGCAGGCAGGCGGCCAGGATGGTGCTGAGACCTATTAATTGTTTTTTTGTTTTTTTTGTGTGTTTAAGCGTTTTACTATTTTATTGTCTATGTTGGTTCCTCTTTGTTTTGTGGACATGTCACCAATTTAGGCCCCTCCAGAATACCAGCGTTGCAGCGGCTCTATGTCGCTGTAGCATGTGCTGAGACTGGGGCCTAGTTGGCCACACTTCGTCTGTCTTTGTTTTGTATTGTTATTGTGAATATCGTGTAATTTTGTAGTGTGTGCCAATAAATGTGTGTTTGTTTGTTTGTTTGTTTGTAAATCCAGTTCTAGAATATCAGCGCAAATATTTTTGGAGATCTTGCTGAGTACCTACCTACGTGAAAATTATTTACATACATCTTTGTTGTTTGGTTTGTTGGACAGGAAAATTATTTACATAAATCTATACATCGAGTGTCGTATTTTAGCTGTTATTTTGACAAACGTTGAATAAATTATGTGCGAAAACAAAATCGCATCGCAATTAAAGATCATAATCGTCGTCGTCCATTATCGTTTTCCATTTATTTTTATTGTCAGTTTTTGTTTATACATGCATACTTTTTCTCTCTTGCTATTGCGTTACTTTACTTCTATAAAACTGTGCAGTTCTTGTGCCAATTCTTCTCACAGCTTAAAGGACAGCAAACATTTACTCGACCTTCCACAATCTGGCAACAGCTTTTTTATATTTTTATACTTGTCATTTATCTCACCTTTTTATATTCCCCGAGATAATCCGGGACACTCGGTCTGAGAGCGGTGGTATAAACCGCTAGAACAAAAAGGCGCTCCTTCCCTTCCATCCAACTGAGCTACCAAACCATTGCGGAACCTCAAATTCGCAAACCGAATGCGCTCTCGTCCTATTTTTTACAGTTTATGTACAGGCAGACACATTAATTATGTATGAGGTCGTAACGGCGTATCGAACTATGTAAATTATTTGGATTATGATTGTGTTGCTTTTTTGTTGTGCCCGTTGCCAAATCCGATGTGCCAAGTGTTATTTAAACAATCATTATAGCGTAATTCACCGTCTCATACTTATTCAGTGGGTATGATTTTCAAATTGTTAACCGGTTAGGAGAATTGATACATCAAACTTCGATGTTTTATTAGCTTTATTGTCGCTACTACGACATCGAAGTTCTCTCGTTCTCGTTTATTCGTTCTCTCTACGAGGACTGTCGTCCTCATAGCAACTTTGTCACTCATAAGCTGTTCAGTTCCAAATTTCTTTATTCTGCGCACAAAGCGTCTTTGTCGTTCCCTGCATGCTTGTCACTTTAAGGACTGTCTTTCTGATAGCAACAACTTCACTTATAGGCATGCTGTTTAGTGCGAAGAATGACTTTTTATTTTATTCTGCGCACATCGTCTTTGTCACGCGACAGCATGCTTCTTACGTAATGGGCTGTTTTTCTTCTGCGCTCCATTGCATGTTTATCGCTCGGAAGCATAGTCACAATACACACAATATAATGTGTATTGTGGCATGGTTCTCACTACGAAGACGGTCTTTCTTCTGCACACAGTGGCTTCGTCATTCATAAGTAGGGTTGCCACCTTTTTTTTGTGCAAATAAAGTACATTGGTTATTAAAAGGTAGAAAAAGAAGTAAATTATGTCAAAATAAATTACGATTATTTATTTCGCTTAAATAAATACTTCTCATTGCTTTTAGCAACTTTTAACAAATATTTATCGCTGCTAAATAGCTGCACGGCAACTATTTTGTGTTATATGTTAAAAATAATCCCAGAGAACTAAAATATGTGAAATAAAGTATGTTCGCGTACTTTATTGTTCTCTTAGAGTATAGAGTACAATTACCCTAAATATCGTACAAGACTTGATAATAAAGTACGGGTGGTAACCCTACTCATAAGCATACTTCGCGACATGTCATTTGATTTGCAACTTTAACCGGCAAGAACCGTTAATTCTTGTTAAAATAGCGATGACATTTATTACTCATATAACGACATACACGTAGTACCTACGTAGACATTTTTTGATTATGCAATTTCATTCATTTATTTAACAATAGAATAGCATTTAGAAGAAAAAACTTATACCTAACGAGGTAGGAGCCGTATTGTTTCAATAATGCTAATTTGACATTTGAAGAGTTTTAAGCTTATACTCATATGACAGTTTCTAAAATTTAGTTATTTTTCGGTTATTTATTTAACACCGTATTGTTATTGTTACTTAACACCGTTGCGACAATTTTAACTTAAATTTTTATTAGGTTTTAGGTCAGGGTGCCTAGTGCGAGTTTCATTCGCCATTCGATCACGTTTAAAATTTGTATGGCAAAATTTTAACTCTTCTCGTATTTTGCCCGAAGGCGCTGCCTTAATCCCATACTAATAATTTTCGTTTTCGTAAACGTAATCGAATGAATACGGATAGTAAATAAAACTCGCACCAGGCGCCCTGATCTCGGAGGGAGGTTCTTTGAGCTTTCGTACTTTTTTAATCGCTATCTTTTAATATATTATTACGTGGCGCAGACACCACAACCAATGGTGAATTACCTGGCCTTCACTTGATGTATCACACTAATATTATAAATGTGAAAGTTTGTGTGTATGTATGTGTGTATATTTGTTGCTTCTTCACGCTGCAACGGATGGATTTGGATGAAATTCGGCATACAGATTGTTTATAACCTGGATTAAAACATTGGATACTTTGTATCTCGATATTCACACGGGAACCACGCAGGTGAAACCGCGAGCGGTTAGCTAGTTTTTTTATATATTCGTTATGGGTGTTATTTCTTGGCCTTCATCTCTGATGTTAAGTAATGATAAGGCCGATGACAGAAGCGCACTTCACCCGGTGTCTTCATCCGCAGAGGAACTACGTCTATATTACCTCTTAAGTGGCTGAACACAACAACACTACTTACTAACATTGTTGTGTCTACAGACTTTCATTTGAAGGAAGTTACCTAACCAGTAGGACTACAACCAAACCGACTACAATCATCACCCGTTGGGTATTGAACCGGGACCTCTTTGATCTAAGACCGGTAGCTAAAACGTTATACTACAAAAGAGGTTGAAAGAGAGAACTACGATCTATCTATTTAATATTGATAGTATTGACATAATTATTTCCTTTGTTTACCTAACATATTAGCATTATAATATACATAGACGTGTTAAATGCGACAACCGTTAAGATAGTGTCATACAAGCACAGTTAACTATTTGTTTGGACCACAACTGTGTTACCTGGTTCTGATAATTACAAAACATACGTAGGGTAAGATGGGCATAATGGCACACTGTGGCACAGTGAGACAAATCTAGTGTGAAGTTATTTTTGAAATTCGATCACGAAAACGAGAATTCGTGTGGCAAAATGTTAACTCTTTTCGTATGTCGCCAGGAGGCGCTGCTTCAATGCCATACTAATTTTCGTTTTCGTAAACGTTACCGAATGTCAAATTTTTTTTAAATTTTACAATGAGGAAGCGATAAACTTAGAGGTGTTGGTGCACTTCTCCCAGAATCCTCAACTACTGAGGAACTGCTATCTTATCTCTTAATTAGTGACAGGACTACATAGGAAAGCTACCCAGGCATAATTAAAACAAAACCCAAACCAACCAAATTGGCTATAACAACAATATACATATATCCCTGGGAATTGATGTCAGACTCTATGGGGCTTATTAATAAACAAAGTGTAAGCTTGGAGTAGTTGCTCCGTGTTTTGTCTCTTTTACTCTAATATGAAATGAAGTTTACATGACGGGAACAAAACACGGAGTAACTACTCCAAGCTTACACTTTGTTTATTAATACGGGGGTATGGGATTAGCTCACTGGACTAAGTACTAGTCCACCAAAGGGGAAAAATTCCTAACAATTTTTACTAAATTATGAATCAAATAAGTATTAAGAGTACTCTTAATGCTTGCGCTACTTGCGCCTCCATCACTGAAATCAAGTCATCACTACAATTGATGGGCTAATGACCACGCTTGCCTAATGCGGGTTGGTGACCGATCACAAATTAATAAAATTAATAAAAATAATAAAATAAAATAAATAAAAATAAATAACCGTCTTTGTCTCCTCAAGCGCAGTAGGTTTAATGCGCATTACGCTTTTTCTCTTGTATAAAAAGAAAAGAAATAAGAGCATGTACAGAAACACTCATAGTTTTGTCAACCGAAATCACAGCTTTCGCCTCGAACAGTTATTACGAGTGCCTATTTAGCACACCACACACTTGAACATCCTAATTTGCAATATAATAACTTGTTTGACATGTGAAAAACTGTCGTTAGCCTGAACAAGGAAAACGATTACGGTGCATATTGTTTGCTCCGCAGCCTTGCATAATGCGCTTTCTAAACTTCAATACTATCGAACTAGGTCTGTAACGGAACGAATCTTTGTGACACTCCACTGGTGGTGAGCTGATCTGGTGGGTGAAAGTGGCGGTTGTAGAAAAAAAACGCATTTGCATTGTACAGTCAATCAACAGAAAAAGTAGATGATGTTTACTAGATTGCAAAATTAAGTTTCGATAGTGTAAGTCAGTATTTTTCTATATAACTAGAGTCAAAGTCTGCAGGTACACTAGTAGACACTCGAAGGTTTTTCGATATGCGTTTAAAAAGTTTTGATTTTCATACTGATTTCATATTTTCACCAATCATCAGTTACCTTTCTTGACTGTACTCAGCTCCGCACTGTGCAGTGTAATTATAACTGGGTGCCTAGTGTGAGTTTTGTTTACTATCCGTATTCATTTGATTATGTTTACGAAACGAACATTTTTATGGCAAAATGTTAACTCTTCTCGTATGTCGCCAGGAGGCGCTGCTGCTTCAATGCCATACTAATATTCGTATTCGTTAACGTGATTAAATGTGAAATGAAACTCACACTAGGCACCCTGATAGCTTGAACGGTTATGTGTTGGTCGATGTTTGTTTATGTAGTCATCATCATCATATCAGCCAAAAGACGTCCACTGATGTACAAAAGCTTCCCCTAAGGATCTCCACAATGACAAGTGTTGTGCTGCTCGCATCCCATCGCGGCTTCCCGCGACCTTCACCAGATCGTCGGTCCACCTTGTTGGAGGCCTGCCCACACTGCGCTTTCCGGTACGCGGTCGCCACTCCAGGACATCCCGCCCCAGCGGCGGCCAGTGTTCATGTAGTGCTGCCGTGTAATGCGGCTATTCACTTTAGTCACAAAATGAGGAGGCATCGTTCAAATGTTTCGAACTGTTCCAAGAATCTCGTTTTTTTTTGAGAGAGATTGCTGATTGCCTCAGACGGCATTTTCAGCTTCGCCAGGCTTTTTTGGGGGCGGCGAGGTACGTAAAGGGTACCTACCTCAAGCTGTGTGAAACGAATCACCTTCGGAGGTTTTCTAGAGGGAAACGGCATCACACACTTAAAAGTGCGTGTCCCCGTGCCCAAATATATTCTCCGAAGGGTTCTGATCGGATCGGGGTTCGGATCCTTGAGACGGTCTATGGGTGCGTTGCTCGAGCGCGGTATGTATGTAGCTTACCTTGCATCTCCCTAATCTTCTTTTGTGCTTTAGCAATTCAAGAACTAGTAACCTTAACCTCCTGACCGCCCTCGTACTACTCATAGTACTTACATCAAAAAATAAATAATAGTTGGCGGTTATTAGTCTTTATTGCGGTGAAAATACCTTAGAGCGACATCTAACTTTTGCCCGCCGAACAAAGTAAAAAAAAAATTTAACTTTTTTTGTTTTTTTTTCATATACTAGGATCTTTATTTACAATATATGAAAATTTAACGGTGAAATTAAAAGAAAAAGTACCTGCGAAGTGAGGAGGTAAAAGGCTTATAGGTAAAGCTAAAACGACTTGCGTTCTTAAAGCCTCGGAATTCGGGAGTCTCGTAAGGCACACGGCGTTGTATTGTATTGTATTCTTATTAACAGGGGCCCGACCGCCTAACCGATCGCTTTGACTTCATGTGTGGTTTATGACGTCATCTTGTCGTTTCTTGCCGTCTATGATATCAATATCGAAAGCTATAAGCCTTAAGCTTTCATATTGCTTTCATAGGCGTTACGAGGTGGCAAGATGACGTCATAAACTATACGCGTAGTCAAAGCGATCGGTTAGGCGGTCGGGGGGCAGGTAATTAAATAAAAACAAACACAAGCCTGATTAAATCCCGTCGCGATGAATATCGAGACTGGCTCAGGCGCTAATCATTTTAAAAACAGCTCGAGTCGTTTGTCTTTTGGTGCTCTTATTACTATAACATCTTATTGCTATAACAGGAAACTCCCGATCCAATCCTAACCCCTTGGATAATCTAGTAGGGCCCGGGGACACGCACTAGTGCGTGATGCCGTTGAGTTCACTATAGAAAACCTCCGAAAGTGCTTCGTTTTACATGGCTTGACCCTTTAAGTTTCTCACCGCCCCCAATAAAGCCCTTGAAGTTGAATGAAAAAAAAAAAGAAGATTAAAACAGGAAGCTCTAGTCTTATTTGAAAGTTGAGTTTTGTAAAATAAATTCGAGTCTTCTTTAAAGGCCTTCACTTACTAACTTTATACAGGGTGGTAATGAAAGTTTGCAGATCTAATATTATGTTTAAGAGGGTTGATACCTACTTAATACATAGTTGTATGTTTCAGATAATTCAAGTTTAAGATGTTACACCATGAGATTCCCAAAATATCGTTTTTGTCAATACAATTAGATTTGCTACGAAAAAAAATCCTAGTAACAATACTTACAATGTTCAATTGTGTCCATGTTTTTGTCAAATAAAATGAGTGTTGTACCATAACTTAACTTGAACAGTGTGTGTTTAAATAATAAATAAAAATTGGGAAAAAAACGTCATTAGCTTATAATATCTGGTTATCTCACTGCTGGGCAAAGGTTTTCATCATTGAAATTAAAGATAAGATAAGATAATTTTTATTGCCATAAAATTGTGTAAATACATAGCAGGTGTTAAGCATATTATAATTGGGAACAAACAATTTACCCTAGTCGGGCATGCAATTTTTAGTAGGTAGGTACATGTTACATAGAAACAGCCGCTATGCTGTTTTTGTACCGAAATATTCAGTCAAACTGTAGAACGCCATAGCTATAAGCCATCTCTTTAATTTAATTCAAGTCATCGCTAAACACCATTTTATATAGATTTAGGAATAGGTTTTATTTGGGAGGTATGGTATGTATTGAAGACCCGGTCACTCTTCTCATTGTTCTATTCAGTTCGTTTGGGGTAGGGCTGGTTTTAAGTCCGCCTGGCTAGCTTCCACCGTTTTATCTACGTCTGTCGTTATTAATATAGTTTAAAAGTCTATTACACACGAAATGGTTGAAATCCATATTAAAATAGAAAATAGAATAAACAATTACGTATATTTTTTTACAAATCATATAGTAAATACTCATTAGAAGACATTTGACAAATGACACAATATGTCACATATAATAATAATGTCTTGTTCATAATATCGATTTTAAATTGACAAAAGGGCGCCCGCTTGCGCGCTTCCCCGACTTCCTTCCTGTCACACCGTTACGTCCAATTTCCGTCACATTTCACGAAATCACTCCCACAACACGTCAAAAAACAAGCTTTGGTTACTAATATAAGCTTTCCATACAGCCGCGTACATACATTTGTTACATATACTTGTATACGTAACCCGTGTGAGGTAGACACACACAACGCAGTCGCTCCTATGATGTTACGAAACCTTATAACCATCCTGTGCTATTAAGCTTTTTATCGAACACCATCTGAATTCCGTGTGTCAATTAATAATAATTTTTACAAAACTGTTATTAGGTGTCGTTTAGTCGTTATTTTAAATATTGCTGATTATTTTATTTCAACTATAATTAGTGTAGGTAAGGTGTGCTGAGGTAAACAAATGTTGCGTCTATGCAACGAGTTGACAGGTGATGTAGGTACAAGCTGCAATTACGCGTCAATTACATTTGCAATTCTTCCTGTCATTAGAGTTGAAAATTTACTAAAAAAATAACTTATATTTTTTTACGTAGTAGGCGGAAACCACACCGCGGCCACCGCATAACTTTAACATTAAATTTTCTATTATTTTTTTTTAAAGGAAATACATAATACATGCTATACACACCGCACAACTCGAACTCACACCTTCTGGTAAAGATTATTAGAGCATTGGAGCCCTCGCCCCCGACCGATAATCGGTTACCGATTTTTTAGTCGGTGAACATGAAACGTATGGAATTCTATGTTGCAATTTCAACGCGCGTACAAAAAGTCGGTCACAAAATAGGTGATAAAACTCGGCGAAAAATCGGACCGATTGTCGATCCTACAAATAGTCGGTCGTGGGCGGGCACCGTTATGGTTTATTTCATATTGGTATACTTTCATATAAGTAGTAAAATGTCAAACTATAATTATAATTCAAAATGTTAGTACTCTTGATTGATTTTTTCCATTTGATGGAAGCTTAGAGCATTATTAATGGTCTAAGGATGGAAGGCATGTTTTCCCATCAGTAGTAAGTAATACAGCGTTGTGCACTATATATTAACTGGCATTTCACTTGCCAAATGATATGACATTACCTGCACTTGTTACCGAATCGCATGGGGTATTCGTTACTTGTTAACTTGCGTCTGTATCATTAGGTCGTTTGTGTGACATGGTATTAGAACTTTATTTAATGATGTGCTTTCTCTTCTCTTTTCTTTCTTTTTTGTAGAGCTTGATGGCGTGTTGAGTAACGCGCCCGGTCTGCGATTGCTAAGGTTAAGCAACTTTCGCAAAGGCCGGTCATCGGATGAGTTACTAAAAATTTTAAATCTCGAGCTCCTGCGTGCTTCGGAAGGCACGTAAAACCGTTGGTCCCGGCTGCATTTGCAGTCGTCAACAACCACCGCACCGCACTGGGCCCGCGTGGTGGTGTATAGCAGTGCCACCTACCGGGTCCAATTGTAAATCTAAACCAATCTCGAATCCACTTGAACACACAGAAAATTTCACAGAAGATTTATCTTCTTCTATAAATGTATATAAAATTCTCGTGGCACATGTTAGTTGCCATACTCCTCCGAAACGGCTCGATTGATTTTTATGAAATTTTATATGTATGTTCAGTAGGTCTGACAATCGGTCGTAATCTATTTTTCATACCCCTAAGTGACAAGAGTGGTCCCCATTTTTTTGTTTAATTTTTCAATACAAAATGTTCCTAGCTGTGAAACATACGATTTGTTTGTTTTGTTGTCATAGAAACAATTTGATTGTATTGTTGACATATAAACTGTCAAAGCGATACGAAGTCCGCCGGGTCAGCTAATATATTATAAAGATTAGTATACTAAAAGAGGTAAAGTTTGTGACTTTGTTTGTTTGTTTGTTTGCGGAGGGTAATCTCTGGACCTGCTGTTCCGATTCCAAAAATTCTTTCACTGATAGAATGCTACATTCCTTGCGGGTAACATGACATGACTATATTTTATTTAAAAAAAAAAATATTAGAATCTCAAATTTCACGCGGACGAAATTTTTGATGGGTTTTCACTGGGTTTAAACACAGAAGTTGGTTAAAACCGGGTTGATTTCCCATCTCTACAGGTAGGTAGGAAAATGGTTGGTTTAGTTAACTTGATGACTCAGTCGCTAATAAAACTACGCTGTACAAGATACTTAATAGGTTTTTTCTAAATAATTGTATTTATGTCGTCATACTAAATTAGATCCCACGGAAGAGGTCGTTAGCCTACCAGCTGAGCAGTCAGCTGATAGTTCAACGCCTGCGGCTTCGCTTGTGCAACATATAATTTAATTACGCAATGTCAATTGAATTTGTCATCAACGTATATTCATTTAGATGGCTAATAAAATTTCAGATGTTAAGTGATACAGTTTAAAAGATTCGTTTTAATTAGGTACGTAGAGATTGTCTTATTATTAAAATAGACGTTTTGTAAGTAGGGTAGTTATATAGTTACCCTTTACTTTATTTTTATTGTATCTTCTAATAATCTAGTTTCTTGTTGTGTGACCTATATTTTTGTAAGTACCTTTAATTTTTTCCCATTGATGTGTCAGAACTCATGTCTAGTATTTGGTATGTAGGTATGTCAATTAGTTTGTCATTGCACGCCTTTGTCCTCTTCATAAATTAAGGTGATTAACTAAGTAATTAAAAAAAGGAATCATCAAACTGCTAATCATCACGCGTAACAAGCCAATAAACCTGCGCATGCGCGTAATGTAATCTGTTGAACCTGTCAAAATACGAGAATACCAGCTCCTGCGCTACCGAAATTGAATAAAGTGACATCACTAAATGAGCTTATCAAGGCTAGTCCGCCAGAAGTCGTCCACCTTGGGCTGCGCAAGACATTTAATATGGTTTTGTACGCAAGCCCTTTACAAATGTTCGTGCGTATTACCTTTTTTGTGCAGCGATACGTGGCCGATAAGGTTTAAACACCATTTGAGACGTGACCTTACAAAAACCTTTATGCTCTGTCAGTTTAAACAAAATCTCTACTTGTATTTTGTAATAGTGTATTTTTTTTTAAATATTAACGGGTAAGCACAGTGCCTTGATCTCACCTATTTATGACATATTGTATAGTATTTAAGCAGATGTAAAAAAAAATCTTTTCTCGTTTTTATTTGTACTTACTTCTTCAACTTGTTAGAAAAGCTATTGTTGTTTGTTTTTATAGATTTGACTTGCTAATAACTTGACATTGTAATATGTAAATCACTTTTTTAAAACATATGCGCTTTAGATACGCGTGCATAATTTTTTTTTAAAGATTATATATTATTATCTTTCGCTACTTACAACGTCAGTCAACCATTTGACAGAGACAAATAGGTGTTTCAAACAGTGTCATTGTGTTCGGTCTATTGATGCGTTGCAAGTTTGCAACAAAAGGTTGTCGATGACTGCGCAAGCGTGGGACTCGGAAGCGATCGAGAGGTTCCTAGGTGGTGGTGGAGGTATCGGCCATCCGAATCTATTGCCATTTAGGTCTGCGCCCGCGCCGCACGCTGCAGCCGCGCGTTCGCCCTTCTTGCCCCGCGATAAATTCTTTTTCGTGATTATGGTGTTGTGGCCAGTGTTCATGCTACGATTCTTGTTGTGATACAAAAATCTTTGGATTGTTTTTTCTTTGATGACAGTCACTGTCAATAGTGTTGGATTCGTGTGTTTGAATTTGGAAGTAACGGTGTAAGTTTCTCAACATTTTTTTGTTTTGTAGTTTTATTTCTCAAGTAGTCACAAGAATAAATATGTTATTATATGTACAAGTTGTGCCCCGATATTATTTCTCATTATTTTTGGGGCTTGAGTTACAAGCCGTTGCAATTATTTTATAATTTTACTGCAATCGTGTAGACAAAATTGTTAATTACTTTTCTGGTGCAGATATTGATATCGTATGTATTTATCTCATCTTATCTTATCGATGTATTGTTACTAGTGTCTTTTTTAATAATTTACTGAGTATTATGGTAGAGCTAAATCTGAATTCAAAAATATGTCTAATTTTACGTACACTACATTAAGCCTAACTAACTTTTTAAAATATTTAAAACTGAGATTATTGTTTGTAAGTAGTCGTTCATGTTTAACTCCAAGCTTAATATTGTCATATTTTTTGCTTCGTTGTTGGTATAATGTATTGGTTCTTGTCACATTTTCCAATACCATATGTGAACATAATAAGGCATTGTTTTAAACACAACTTGTCGGTGTCAAAGTGACGCAAAACAATGTAAAGGCGATTAGGCGGTTTCCGTAATTATAAGATGTACCTACTGATATAACCACAAGTTGCATTAATATAAATATACGAGTAAGGCTGCATTTCCATTAAAGCTGTGCGAGGTAGCTTACCGACTTAGTTGTTCTTAAACCAGACACAATAGAAATTCAATTGTTCTATGGCACTGTGGTTACATTGGGCGTCCAAGTATTTAGCGGTGTGCTAGAAAAAAACCACTAAAAGGATTTTTTGAATGTCTTACGGGTAAGCAAAGAACTTGACATTTATCTGGCCTGATGTTGATAAGGCCGAAGGTGAAGGCGCACTACACCCAGAATCCTCAACTTCTCATTCACTGGCTATCTTACCGGACCACAAAAATGCTACAAACATTGATATTATAGCGACATATTTAGATAAGATGCTGGTAACTAGCCTCTTGGACAAACAAGCCCTATCAACCAGCTAAACTGATTACACAAACATGTGCCCCCAGCTGAGAATCGAACCCGAGACCTCTGGTGGTTTTAACTACTAGACCACAGAGGCGGTGACCTCGCACAGCTCCGATGGAAAAGCAGCCTTATAATAATAACTTGAAATGCGCAAAAGACCAAATGATTTACACATTAGTGTATGTTTACGTATTTTTTGTTAATCGTTTTGTGATGATTATGTTTAATTAAGTTTATTCGATAAATAGGCACGTTGCTAGCTCTTTTTGGATCTTGTTCACGATTTTTTTTTAAAGAAGGTATACATTCTAGACAGTTATCCGTTAGTAGTGTACAGAACTTGCTTAATTAATACATAACTAGTTTTAATACTGTGCTCTTTGGATATTTATAATTAAAGCTAAGTATAAAGGGCATCCTAAGTATATAAAACATTCGATAACCTGAATTATTAGCATGAGTACAGTAACATATTTGGTTAATCTTATTAGCTACCAAACTAGACGGTAATCCAAAACACAAGTGTAAACAGCATGACATTTTGAATATAAGTAGTTTGAAACGTGTTACAACAATACCGGTCCTTGTCTGCTATCCCAAGGAAACCAATCGACGCCATTAAAGTATTTAAGGGTGCGCCGTCCGTAAGTGACAAGTGTCATATGTTTTATTTGAAATGTCGTCGTCCATATTTATTTGATGCCGCGCGGCCATACTAATTTTGTATGGGGAATTTAAGGTGCTTAATAAAAAAATATTATTTAAATAACCACTTGATGAATCCAAAATGTAGTCTAGCAATTTGTAGTTTATCCATTGATGATTGTTTAGACAAAATAAGAGGTACAATAATTTAGAGAAACTATAAGAAACCTACTAAACGCCGCCACTCGTTTTCATGATTTTTGCCCAACTTTAAATGATATTGTAGAAAAAACTATAGCGTGTTATGAATTTATGGTTCTGACAAATTGTAAACACGTTCCCTATGATACTAAATATATATTTTGTTCATTTAATACGATAGTATTTTCAATTATATTTACTTAACCGTAACTGCATTTTTGGCATTTTTTGGTCGGCCCACCCTTAAGCGCACATCTTTTCACAACTTATACTTAATTACTACAAAATTTATTATTTATTGATTATAGCCCTTTGTTTATCTATGTTCGACTTGAAATAGTTAATTTGCAAACTTAATTAATTTTGTCGGCTACGACAAGTGACAGAAAACACTGATTAAGTAATGAGACAATTTGAAAACATTTTTTTTTTTTAATTGGTTATAGGCAGGCATTTGACTACACCTCACCTAATGTTAAGTAACGGTGCGGTCGAGGATGGAACATGCCTGCCTAGAAATAGCCTATTCACTCTGACCTTGAAGAGGTCTAGATTATACCCTAGCTGTACGCACTAAGAAAGTTGAACCGAATCGGCTCGTGCGACAAGGTGGCATATCTACAACATAGGGATGGAACTCGCGCCTCGCGCTCCGATAGCGGAAAGTGGATGGTGGGATTAGGTCGTGCAACTCCTTCGCGCACTCCCCGAAATGAATCCTGTAGAAGACCGACAGACGAGCCACCCTACGCCGATGTTCGATTTTGCAGCTTGGCGTCTATCAGGGCAGGGTCACCAATGAGTCTCTTAGCTCGTTTAGCGTAAACCCCTTTAATCTCTTAATATAAAATTTTCCATTTGGAACCAATTAGCTCACGTTTTTTTATTGAAAAAAATGAACTTTGAAGTTATTTAATGTTATTAGTAGTTATTACGGACTTTCGTATGATATTGCATAATTATAACAACATCATCGTCGTAAGCATATAAACGTCCTATTAATACTGGATAAAATCAATTGTAGTGATGACTTGATTTCAATGATGGTTTTCCTAGCAGTAGAACAGTTCTATAGGCTATTTACTACTACATACTACTGGGATAAAGAAAACCTTCCCACGAAGACGATAGCATTCGGAAATCTAGACATAATCACCAAGCTGCTCTATGCGGCTTGATACATTTTATAAATCAGGACAACTAGTTGTAATGCTCTCCGAACCATGGAGTAGCTCGAGGTATTTCAATTTGATCACCCATCCGAATCAGTCATCGCGAAAGTTGCTGTACTTACAAGATCGCGACACAAACGTATACATTACAACATAGTAGAAAAAGTTAAATTGAAAATGCAAACATGCTTGGTGCCTCCGCCCACATAAAAGACGTGTGCTAATAAGCGGTTGTAACTCAGAAATCGAAAGCGCCGTTCCGCTTTATAGGAGTACGTAGCTTCTGTTTGATGAAGGTGTTAAGTCGATCCAGTAAACCAGAAAGATGTCGACTTAACCTTATTAGGCTTTTATTTTCATGTTGTCATCCGAGCAATCATAAATAATGACGCAACGCTTCGGCGCCCGCATATTATTGTAGTACCTACGTCATCGTCAGATTTAAAAAAAACTTTTTTTATGTTAAAATTAAACACCTTATACTCTTTATACAGAAAGAGTCTTTGGTTTAAAATTTTAAACATTGATTTATAATTATATTTCATTCAATTAAAACGGTTTTTATTGATAACATTAATAAGACAAGTATTAGTCAAAATTCTGGCAGATATTCAGGCATTCTGACAATATCCTCATGAAATGGCAATGATATGGCTCTTTGGAACAAATTTTCCCATCTCTTATACTTAGTTTTGGACTTTCCCATACTGACATATTCTGATGAAACTGCTACTAAGTTCTCCTTATCATCATCATCATCATCATCATCATCATCATCATCACCGAGCATGATCCGCGGCTAATCTTATTCAGCTCTTGCCAGCCACCTTACGAAGATCGTCGCTCCACCTAGTCTGAGGGCGTCCTACACTACGTTTGCCGAAACGCGGTCCCCACTCGAGAACTCGTTTACCCTCGTTTTCCTTATATATTTCTTCAATCTTCAAAACACTGAGAAGAAAATGGCACTCGCGATGTAGAAAACACATACGCACATAGGTTGAAATAGTACATATTTCACTAGTTAGTTACAAATTTTCCTCACACGGCACTTGGTTGGCGCCATAGAGCCTTATGTCGAGGAAAAATAAAATTTAACGACCGGTCGAGTAATATGTAAATGAACTGTTGAGGATAAGCGCACTACACTGCGTATGAAACTCAATCGTTTACGTACTGCGGGTAATATATTAGTTAAGACTCCTAAGATAGTGGAAAAATATCTACTTACCTATCATATAAAGCAGCAGCTAACATTGCACAAAGTACTCCGATGGGTCGAAGTAAATTAGAGCTGTAGAAATTTCAGTTTTGATATCAAACATAACATGAAAGAAGTGTAAGTTTCGAGTTTCCACTTGAAAAATCCGAAGAATCTCGGTATTTTCTACGACAATATCGGTGTATTAACGAACAGGCTTTATTCATAAATCATAAGGCCGATTAACCGTAAACTCTACTCTAGTCAGTCTAGACATTGAAAATTTCGAATGAAAATCGAAAGTTAATAATTAGTTAGTAATGTGCATGTGCCATATTGTTTTTTAAAGTTTGCGCGAACATTGCACATGTTACTGTTCAATACTTCATAGTGTATAGATCCGTATAAAGTGTATTACTCGTATTAATTGAATGTGCCTGTATCACTTTTATATCTGTTTATTTCTAATAAGTTTAAAGATTGTATTTCTTTATAAGTTTTTAGAATGTTGTCATCACAACTAATACTTCCATTTGCGCGTCTATAAGAAGCTCCTGTCGGTTTTTTTATAACTAAATATTTAATATGGCGATTCCATTGTCGCCAAAGAGCAATCTTAGAAACATTCTTGTGTTGCGATAGTTTAGGTAGTATTTTCCTCAGCGGGTAAATTGTGCGATCAACTTTATCAGCCTTATTGTTATTTACTATCAAAGTCTCAATTCTGCTACTTCCAAACCATCATTGTCGTGTCTCAGTCGTCTGATTCTGGCATTGGAACTATGGGGAAATGACAGGCCACTAAGATTCGATTGTGGATTTTTTTTAAATAGCAGATCGAACCTTAATATATTTTAACAATCCTATTTTCCTGTAATCTTGAGGAAATATTAATAAATCTTTACTTCGCTTTATGACGTTATTGGTATTTTGCTTTTGCATTAATTGACTGATTACTCACGATGTCTTAGGAACTATAATATAAAGCCTTAAAACTTGACATTTTCCTTATTGGAAGTAGACAGCAGCTAAGAAGATATTTGAAAAAGAAAATTCATGAACACGGAATACAAATATTTATGCAAACAAAGTTGTGAGATGGTAGCTAATATTTTTTCTATCTCAGCAATGATGAATGAGAGATAATCAGCATGTGATGAGCATAGTTAAAGTCTATATTATATGAGAAAAGGAACACAGATAAGGAGATGTGCGAAGTATGATATGGCAAACAAATGTATGTTAGGATGACGACAGATCGAGGAGAATTAAAGAGAAAAACAAATAAGTTTAAGAACACAGCTGGCGAATGATGCTGATTCTTTTACCCAGCTTATTTGAAATACACGCAAAATGTTATGTAACTTTTAAATATCAACCTGCCTTATAAAGACGAGGCGTGGTCGTAGCAATTGTTATGACTTTGTTAACAGCAAGTAGGAATGTGGGCTTCACATCTGTCGGCCTTAGATGTCATATTGACCTCATAATTGGTGACACCAATTTGAACTGTACACTGCCACAGTTGTGTAATGTCTAGGAAAATTGCCACTTGATCAATTTTATTTGATCAAGTGACAATTTTCCGTATGGTACCAGTGGCAGTGTATTTTCGTATGTGGTAATACTGGTAATGTTATACCTATTGAATTTTAAATTTTTTTGGGTAACATCTTGGTTTTTTAGCATAGAATATGTTTGTTAAGAAAGAGATTGTTTACATAAAAAAGAATAATATTACATATTAATATGTTCGTAGGTACTGATTTGGAAAGTCGGTCAAATGTCAGGAAGGTTGTCAGGAAAGTTTTTTAGGATAATTTTATTATCATGGAACCTACCTACTTTTTAATTATTTAACTAGTTACATGACAACAATAACACCATATTGTCTAGTAATTAAGCCAAACGCGCTATACGTCTACTTGACAATTAATATACAACAATAAATATATAAACATTCGTGACTCAAGATAAATGCTAGTTTTCATCACGCAAACCAGCCGACTGATAAGATTTGAAACAGGGAACCGTTAATATCGCAGTTAGGTTCGCTTACTGCTTTACTAATACAATAGAATCGTACAATAATCCTTTTATAGAATAATAGGTCTTATTTACTTTTTAAATCTATTATTTATCGCTTTTCAAGATAAACTTTGGCTCTGTTTAAAAAAAACCTTCTTCAATGACGTATTAGAAAACAATATTTCAAAATATTTGGGGTATTTTCAAACTACAAAATGAATTTTACCATAAAAACAAACAGACACACACAAACAACACTCACAGACATTTCAAAGCAGTTCAAAAACATTCGCAGTAGCCTGTAGTCGGCACCCAAAAATACTTTTGAACTCTTACCTCGATAGTATTTAAATATGTCTTTACACTTTCAGCTGACACCAGGACACCGAAACAGCCGGCCAGTGTCAAAACGACACCCACAAAATCCAACAATTCATCAGCGAGCAACTCCAGGACCAATTCCAAAGACAACTTGGATGATGATAACGTCAGCCAGAGCTCGATCGGTGGTGGTATAAGGGGGAAGCTGGCGGCGCTCTTCAGCAAAGAGCAGACGATAAGCGAGACGACAATAGCTAATAAGTTTAAGCTGGAAAGAGAAAAAGAAATGGAGATGTTGCAGAACAGATTCCATTATAAGGTAAATAGTTACATTTGTTTTTGATTGTCATTGATTTGAAAGAAATCTTTTCTATTTGAACTTGGGTAAACATAGTTGGTTTCACAAAGTGTGTAGCTACATTGTATATTTTAATACAAAGAAAGGTTTTAGCGACATTTCGCTGAAATAAAACTAAATAAATTTAATTATTATGAATTGAAACAACTTTTACGGATCTACTCGCGTTTATTTATATACATTAACATTAGTTGTTAATTAATGTTTATCCTGACGTTTTGAACACTTTGCAGAGCTTAGATCCGTAAAAGTTGTTTCATTACGATATGTAGTTTTCGCATAAACTTTAGAAAACAATATATTTATTATAATTATTGAAGTCTTTATCGCAACTAAATTAAATGTTGCGATAAAAACTTTAATGCCAGACCGAGATCGAATCTCACCCGGGCGTAGTTAGTAAAGGAATAAAATTCTTACATCGTCGTAGTTAAACTACAAAACATACTACTAAGATCGTACAGGACACTAGCTGCGCTAACTGCACGTAGGTTCACGTTCAGTTTACACAAGCCATGCTCAGTTTATATTTACCAACCCCTTTTGTGTTATTCCCGTCTCCGAGTCGTGCTAGTTTCTTTTTAAATAAATCCGTATTCACTCTCCAGTACTGCGCAATTATTTGTGCTGAGCTCAAGTGAGGGTTGGATTTACCCACCGTTCGAACACATTAGCGAATACGAGACTTTGTATTCCATTGAAGCAACGCCTTTGATCATTTGAACGTGATCGAACGGTGAATAAAACTTCACTCATAACTCTTCGCCAGCTCACATTATGTCCCTACTGCTGCAGTGCAGTACGAGCCTTCCCTCTGGATGGAAACAGAACGCAGAGAACGGGTCATAAACCACTACGGAGGCCCACAGTGCGGATTAAAAGTTGTTATGAACTGCTAATACAGCCGCGATGGACGGGTTTGCCTTCCAAAGCACGGAGGATATCGAATTGATAAATTTTTGGTCAGCCATCCGATGACCGGTCTTTACGAAAGCATAACTTCAGCAATCGCAAGTCAAGTGTGTTTACTACTGCGCCATTGAGCTTTTTAGCAGTCAGTTTCTCGTTAACTCAAATAGGTGTGCACAAGTCGTTAGCGTTTGCGGGTCAGCTCATACGCAACAAGTGCGAAAAGCGCGTCTGTAAAACGATGATTCAAGACTTGCGGTTGCGTGCTATACCTATTTAAAATCCCACGAATTTTGTAGAATAACTGCTTTTAGAATTGTTCTGTGATAAGATAAATCACTAGATTACTGTTGTTTCACTAATCGTATATAGTCCTTATTACGGAAGACACATCCTTCCGTAGCAAGCCATTGGTCCCGGCTGCATTAGCAGTCGTTAACAACCAACGCACCCATTGGGCCCGCGTGGTGCGGTATAATCTATTATAACTTATTGTCCCTGTGGTTTTTTCATCTATAGGGAAAACTCGTGCAGCAGTTAAGGAGCTAGTGATGATGATGAAGATGATGATGATGGTAATAAATTAGGGTTAAAAGATATTAAATTTAATAAAATGAAAAAGTGTACGAAAATATATTTTGTTATTAGAACACACACTTTAGAAGCTTTAAAATGTTAATCGTGAACTCTAATGTTATCTCAAATAGGTTTGCACTACTCGTTAGCGTTTGCGGGTCAACTCGTACGTAAAACGTGCTAAAAGCGCACGTATAGAAATAAAAAAAAACTGTAAAGCGTGCGGTTGCCATATAATAACCCTTTGTTAGTTTACGATTGAGAAATAGTAGCGACACTGTGTAAGTGCCGCCATAGCTGATGATAGGAAAGTTGCTATGTCAATTTACAAGCTTCACCTGTTTAAATAAGGTCGAATTTGTATGTAGAACTTTCGAGTCTCACAATTCTTTTTTTTTTCACTTTTTTCAATATTAATATATTTACGCATTTGAAACATCATTGTGAATCTAATGACGTCATTGTTCAGTAAAAGCGTGTTCGGCACTATATTGCAAGTTAAGTTACTTTTGCAATGTCGGATCACCGGATAGTTTGAAATATATATAGTCCGTGCTTCGGAAAGTGTGTTAAGACGTTGGATGTGATTGTCGTAAGATAGCAAATCATATCTATATTTAGGTTGAAGATGATTACTAAAATTTTCGCTCGTAGTAATAACTAGTAGTAATAATATCTACCGAAAACTCGTCAATAACTCTTAAAAGTGACGCTGCTCAAGCTCGTAGGTTTTCGGTGGATTCGCCCTCTACAAATTACTGCTCTGCTTATCGTTAAAAGAGGTCTTTGTCAAGCACTTTTATATTAAGTAAGACAGAAAATTAACACTAATAACCTTAACCTTCTCCCCTTACAGTCAAACAACGAAAAGCCAGATCGAAATAACGAATCTGACGACGACCAAAGCGACCATGACGATCCGTCAGAGAAAGCGCCCCTCATGGGCAGTGCCCTTAATCTGGCTGTCCCAAATAAAAAGCCGGAGATCATCGCCAACGTGCCCAAAGTGACGTTTGACGACAAGAAACATGAACCGACGGTTAAAGAAGCTGACAAGGTCACATCCCAACCAATTAAAAGGAGAAGTGAGTATTTAAATATTCTTATTCCAGAGAAATGTATTCATGTTTATTGATACTGTGTTAGCATTTGATCTGCGACCATGCTACTAACTTAATAGTTATAGCAACTGACTTAAAAAGATGGTGGGGATGGAGAAGTCCACCGGCCTAGCTACTAATTCAGTAGACTTAAAACTAGCTTTACCCTTAACCAATCTCGAGACCGCTGCTAGTGTCTCACTCAACCCATGAGTCAAACCGCTACACCAAAGAATAGTTACCCCCGTATTTATAGACGAGTAAAAGGTCATACTGAAGCAAAGTAATTGCTTAAGTAAAATTTTATATTCTTTAGGTAACCGATGACGTTATAAACGTCAAAAGACTAGAATTCTTAGCCAAGCACTAGTTACCAATATCTTTACTCAAGCAATCTAGTTAGATTTCTCAAAGAATTCATAGTGACAAGCTTGTTACAAGCTAGTTTTGAGGTTGTATTCCGTGTGAAAGTTTGTGTTTTGTCTAAAATAATATAAAATTTATGATTTTGATAATAATTATAATGTTTTTATTTAATTCATTAAGAAAACTTCTATTGTAATATAAACGTTACTTATTTATAAAATGAAATTAGATTTTAGTGGCATTTCTAAGAACAAAGTAATTGCTAAGTAATTGCTTGTTTATAAATACGGGTGTTAGTCTTTGTGGTGAAATATGAAACATAAACCTTGCAAGGTTAGCCTTGGAATAAACTTTGCAGTATTTCAGTATATCTTTAGTATATCGTTTCAGTAATATTAGGTTTCAAACTGTCAGATCAATTTAATGTTGCAGAAAGTTATTCACATAGAAAATATACTAAGCCTTAAAAATGGTTACTGCTGCACTCTGAGACTTCAATTAACGATCCGAACCTCTCGGAGAATCTAGTAAGATCGGAGACACGCTTGCGTGATGCCACTTCCTCTAGAAACCATCTGATAGTGTTTTCGATCACACGTCTTGAAGAACCTTTTAAGTTTCTCACCGCCCCCTAAATGTCTAGGAACGTGTTAAAGGCCGTATAAGGCCAACAGTGAACTCTAAAGAAAAAACTGGCTCGAAGGACCATAACAGGACTAAGAAATTAAGAAAGGCCAAAAGTTGCCAAATACACCTATAAGCCAAATAACCATACGAGTATAATGTGAATACCTTACAATGTGATTTTTAGAGACAAATCGTATGTCTAATACTATTGCTATAGTTATCAGTTATGTCTACTGACGCCTCTTCGCGTCAGAGTTTCCTTTACACCTAAAGTTTGCTCACACAAATTATTAAACAGCTTTGTCATCCTGAACATATCAAACCGCTTTCCTTGTGAGTCATTGCGCATGCGTATATTTTAGCAGACTTGCAAAACAGGTATTTGTCACACGGTTAAAACCCGAGGTACTGGCGCTAACAGTACCAAGAATGACATCTACTCTTCCATTCATAATCAGATTTTTTTCCTAATTTTGACTTAGTTCTTTTTTAACCTTTTTGATTTTTTTTTACTTTGGCGTAATAATCGTGACAATCAAAATGTTTTTGTTTTGTTTATTTAATTTTTAACGCAAATTTTGTTGCGAACAAAAATACAAAAACACAAATGTAAAAAAAATCCTGCTCGTGGAATTTTTTTCAACATTTGTGTTATCGTGACAATCGTTCAATCCATTCAAGAACATTACGAAACCCTGTTAATGTTTAACCATTTCTATAGTCTAATGGCAAAAGGACTAATTTTAAATCCAGAACTTCTCAATCCGGCATGGTGCATATTGTATTTGGATTGGTTGCTGGCGGAGCTTGTTCTAAGTCCCCCTGGCTAACTACTCCCTAATATCTATCTCCTAATTTAAAAGCAAATCTGTCGACAACGTTATTGTCTTACGTCAGTATTAATGATAAGATAACCAGTAGTAGGATTCTCTCTTCTAGCTGAAAGGTGAAATGTACCTCCATTTTTGGCCTTACAATGCTTCATTTCTGCTATTTTAAAGAATCGTGTAGTGACCTGATCTTGACTATGGCATATTTAATACTGGCATAGTACATTGACATATACCCCACCTTATACCTAACGCATTATAAAACAAATGCAGCCGCTTTGATCTTAGACGCACATAGTAAATATTGAATTCTTCTGTTTCAGGTTCACAAACAAACGACTCGCCAATAGTGCTATCAGTACTGGAAGACGTAAAAAGGATAAAAGTGAACAATAATCAAAAGGAGGCGCAAGCTAACGGAGTTATAACTTCACAGCCGAGTTTGTACCCTCACCTCTCAGACATAGAGACGGATACGTCTCACACGCAAGACGAATATTCAGACTGCGGCGGTTCAAGGTGTGGACACTATACTCTAGAATGTATATTCTTCTTCCTCTGCATTTGAATCGTTACAGGTTTTTAAGTTGGACATGGAATTTTTGAAGACTGGTTAAGGAAACTCTGGAACAGTGAAGCCATTCTATCATATATTGGAGCGCGACCATCTTTGATATCAGTCATTTGTTTGTTTGTCGTAACAATATGGTTCCAAAAAGATATAAAACGTAAAGAGCCACTAGCACTCAACGTAAACGTACAAGCATATATTTCAAGATTCATTTACGTAGTTGTGCTAGTGGTGCCTCTAGCGGTAAAACATTGCTGTATATAACCTATTTCAAATTCAACTGTTTTGAGTTCTCGAGTTTTCTAGAACAGCTTAGACTCGATAATCGTAATTTCGGCTATTATTGATTGTTTCATATATGAAGTAGATTCCCTTATTATGCGAGTTTGTATACTCGGGGTGGTTTGGGTCTCCTAGAAATCGTTTGCCTTACTTGGTTGAGTTTGATCTTGGTTGGTTAATGTCCCAAAGGCTTCAAAGCCCAAAGACTTGGAAGGTATAACGTTGCCGATGTTATTATAATCGTCAAATCAGTATTAGTTATACCATGAGTACTATTATATATGACCTACTTGAATACTTTGTACAGCGCGGTTTGTAAGTACAGATATCGGCAGAAGTTGCTGTAATAGGCACGACAGTTTTTTTCTTGTTTTGTTAAATTTTTATTTTTTATTTTTTTGTCAAAACAAGAAAAAATTCTGGCAGTATTTTTGATAAGTCTCACTGCTATATTTGTACCTATCGAAAAGTAGCACCGGAAATACGGTTCGAAACGTTGTCAAAATTAAACTAATGTCAAATTAACGCGAGTTGCTATACGTACGAAACAGTGTTTCAATTAAAAAAACAAATTATAATTAAATGTGTATGTCACATCACTTTTGCTTATGACTGCACCGCTACCAATATTGCAAGTATTGCAACTAACACAGCAAATAATAACAGATGTCAATAATTTTCCACGGCGATTTGTATCGATAGCCAATTACGCTGGAGGTTGGCACGGCATAAGTAATAAGTGCTTATTAATGATAAACTGACCTAATACAACTATAGATACAGACGGCATTGATGCTATCTGCTCTACTATTGTGGATGCGGGTGATCGGTTCTGAGTTATTGCTACATTGTTAAGGACGGGCCCGTATCACCGTTTGATGGAATATAACCTACTTTGTAGACCTACACTTTAAAAAATAATGATTTTGTTTAGTGACTTTTTGTTGCTTGAATGATGTACACCAGGCCTCCACATCAGATTACTTCAATCTGTCAAATTTCACTATTTTACTTCATATGCACTTTTGCAAATTAAAGCCTTTTGCTTTAAAGTTTGATTCAGGAAAAATGTTGAGAATTTTCCGCTGCGAGAAAATTCTCAACATTTTTCCTGATTTAACATTGTCTCTTACAACTTCAAACTACTGATAGAAATGCAATTATTCAATATTTAGCTCGATTTCTAATTAGGGAGTCTTATTACAGCCTTAGTTATATAGTTAAAAAACCATTATTGTGGTATAAGATAATGAGTACATTCAGTAACAAAAGTGACTGAGCCTGTTAGTACCAAGTCATGTTTACTTGTGAAATGACAAATATTATGCACCATGACTGTACATTACACTATTTCGTATAAGCCTGTTATTATAATGCGTTTATGGATGAAATAGTTTGATGTGTCCTATCCGCTACGTTGAATATTGCGCATAATAACTATATAGAAACTACTTATCCAAGAAAATATCAAGCTTAACATTGCTGTGCTGAAATCATTCTTATCGTATTGTGATAAGGTTTATAATAAAGTCAATGTTTTTCTTTGCTATTTTCTTGTAAACATTACTTTAAGTACATAGAAGGCATATGCATGCATATCGGATGTTACTATCATAGTTGTGTATGTAAAAGAGGTTTAAAGTAACTCAAAGACGCAAATTGGCTGATTATGATTATGATGATAATGAAGAAGAACGCAAAGGTATTAGATGTCAAACTGAATAAGACATACTTAGTGTCGATTTAAATTATGTACTGAATAATTAATTAAATATTAATATAGCAGTGAATTAATATCATTGTGTGCCTACTTGTACTAGAGACTGATTTTTGAGGAAGTTTTTAGTACACTTTTTTTTGACTAATTTACATTGTAATCGGTTGTATTAGAATTTATTAGGTTATCTTAAATTTAAAAGCTCTATGCCATTGCGGCTGGCGTGTTCGTATAAATAGGGCAACTTTTACAGCGCCAGGTTTTTTGGTAGGTGACCAATATCTCAAGCTTCACAAGCCGCGGTAAGCTAACACGTTTAACGTTGACACCCACCGCCCACATTATTTTGGTGGATTAAGGGCCAAAATATTATCATGTAGGAAAACTTAAGCTCAACAATTTTTAGGCTGTTTTTATGTGATGAAGTTGAAGGCCACATACAAACTACATACCTATATACATACATACATACATACAGTCATGCCTGCCTCCCATAGGGTTAAGCAGAGATCGCTTCTTGCCATTTGCTACGATCATTACATACCTCTTTAGCTGCATTTACTCTCATTAAACTCTTCATATATCCTCGCCGGTTCAAGGTACTCTTGACCAGGGGCCCGACCGCCTAACCAATCGCTTTGACTTCGTGTGTGGTTTATGACGTCATCTTGTCATTTCGTAACGCCCTATGAAAGCAAAATCTAGCTATAGGCTACAGCTTTCGATATTGCTTTCATAGGCGGTACGAAATGACAAGATGACGTCATAAACTATACACGTAGCCAAGGCAATCGATTAGGCGGTCGTTTTTCTTTCAAATGACCTCAATTTGGTCAAGAAACCCGTCGACAAGGTCGTCCCCGTCCCACATCCGCTCTATACAGGGTGTTTGGTAATATGTGTATGATCCCGAAACATAGCCATGCAACAAAATATAAATAACACCGTGGTAACATGCAAAATCATATTTATGAAGATTTACTTTTCTATACAAAAATACTTACTCAAATTTATTTTTGTTAGTTTTTTGTTTTGACTTCTGTTTTGTTTGGATCATGAGGTTGACAAACAAGAACAATGTATCAGCTGGACCTAGGGTTGTCACTTTACAATTTTACAAAAAACCTTGAGGCGACGCATCGCTAAACAATAAATCTCATACGTTTTGATACGAGCGTTTGCGCCCCGTACCATAAGAAAAACTGTTTTTTTTTCCTTCAAACAAAACTACAAATTATTTTTAAAAAATGAACTACAATTTTAAAGTGTATGTTAAGACTAATCTACTGAGAAAATTTTGATGCTTAAATCGGTCTGGTTAGCCTGTAAAATGTGAATCTATGTTTTAAAAGAGGTTACTTTGATATTTTTTTCTCTGTTATAAAAGTTGAAAAATCGTGTTTCTGCAACTAACAAAATGAAGTCAAGTAAATGAAAAATCATGTCATCAAATATCACTCTCATATGTTTTGTAATTGTTGAGAAAAAAGATGGCCAAACCATCTGTGCATCCTTTTCTCAATGTCACTAAGCTACTAAGTCTACAAAACTACTTACACAAACTAGTAGGTTAGATTAACTGATTAAAACCTAACCTTTAAAAACAAAGTGTGTCCGTTCTCAAGTATTTCTTGTACAAATCCTTGGTAATGGCACTGTTTATGTGGGCCAAAGTTAATGTAGTGGAGCCGGTTTGATTGGTGCGAGTGTAAAACGGATGCGTTATTTACAAACGCATAATGTGTACCTACTGTAGTGATAAGTGTATACATAATTGCTGCGATTTGTATATCAGTAGCTAGTAGAATTGAGGTTAACTGAAACAATTCTTCGAATAGTAAGGTATACTAACGTCGCGAGATAGCTACCTAGGTGTGGTAGTGGGAGGGTCGGGATGTATCGTGCTTATTCGTACGTTCATAAGAGTCAAATTCGTACGAAAACGCACCCAAAGTGTGACTGGTCTAAGAATTTAGCCAGTCCCTCTCCTGATTAGTTGAGCATTCCGTGTGAAATGCGTTGCGTTTATCAATAGTATCGTCACTATACGTAGAAGTACAGTCACGAAAATTAACATGTATACACTTTTGACTAGTTTTGACTCTTATTCCATTGTAGTAAAAGTTACTTTGTTTAAATGTTAATGCTCGTGACTGTACAGTTGACTCTAATAATAACTCAACATAATAGGACCCTGTCGCTCCATTGTATTAATGGTTGCCATTGAAGAAGTTGATAGAAGTTACTTTGGCTAAGTTCCAAAGTGTTTATTAGGCATTGTACTCGACTGTGGAAGAATAAAAAAAACGTTGACAAACGCAAGAGCAAGTAAGCGGTATATTATTACCCCCAATACTGCAAGCGTTTCTCACGCCGCCGCCTTTACCCAACAGGCTACTCGAATGGCCAATTCTCGATATGAACGAGTGTGAAATTTCACAATAGCTCATAGTTGTAACCCGACGTTGAGTCATTCGCTACGAAGGCGTCCGGCACCACTAGTTTTGACTTCTCAGGTTGCATTGCTGCTTGTTATATAGAATCGATATTATTATTTCGAGAATTGGAATCACTTGTCCCTTATCTCAACTGATAGTATACTTTATGGAGAACAATAAATGATTGTATTGAACACTGCACTTATAATAATATAACTTTTTTATGGTGACATGTATGTATACTAAGTGCACTACCTTCCTTATAGTTTCTAATACCTTACGGGGAGTAAGCATTTTCTTTCTTTATCGTCTGATAAAAAATTAAAAAGGTGTTAAAAATATTTCCACAAAGGGGAAAAAAAAAATTCAACACTTTTTCAAATTGTTATTTGTCTGCTACTAAATTTACGTTAAATTATACATTACCATAATCTCATGACATTTGTCAATAATTATTATAATATAGTAGATCTTCTGTATCATAGAAACTATATAGTATGGTCGCTTCCACCCAGAGCATAATATGACTTTAATACAAATAATGCTGGACTGATTCAAATACTTTGATAATACTGTTGAGTACCGTAGCTGTACCCAAAATGGCCAATATTAAAAAGTCCTTATAACTTAATCTTTTTTTATGTGTTTTATATAAATAAAATAATCAATATGTTTTTACTCAAACTGCTTAGTATCCCTCGATCCGATCCGAACCCCTCAGAGAATCTAGTAGGGCACGAGGCCACGCACTTGTGCGTGATGTTGTTCCCTCTAGAAAACCTCCGAAGGTGATTCGTTTCACACGGCTTGAGGAACCCTTTAAGTTTCTCGCCGCCCCCAAAAAAGCCCGGTGAAGCTGAAAATTTCCGTCTGCGGCAATTGGCAAACTCTCCAACTAAAAAAAAGCTTAGTATCGTAGAGACATGTTTTCAATTTAATACCCGACGGTTCGGCTTTGTGAAAAGGTTTTTTCACCGCCCAACTATGCTGCACGCGATGTCCCGCTGTACGCCAACGTATAAATGTATTTTAATAAAGTAGGTACAAAGAAGAACTTCTAAAGAAGTGCTGGCGTGGACGGCACGAAAATCTCGAACTTCTATAGAAGTTGTTAGCGGTGAAAAGGTTAATGTTGCAGTGTAACGCCTCCGTTGGCGTCTTCTCATCCACGGTCATATTATTAAAACCTTTATCCAAGCAGAGTTATACCTTTTTCATTGGGCTTCAACCTTATCAAAAGTGAATGAGGTTCAAATTAAAGTGGTCGCTATGTGATCACTGTATTACTATCTATCTATCTAATTACTGCCATACGCATAATTTGCCGTACAACTCATAACTACGTACAACGCATGCACATCAACCTATACAAAACTGTCAAATTTCTTCAATACATTTTCAACCAAATATTTAAATCATTAAGTTCAAAGTCAATTGAGGAAATTTCACAGTAATTTGTGGTTGGTTGATGTACAGGCGTGTGTACATAAAATGGTGTGCCTGTACAGTCAACAGCAAAGGTAACTGATAATTGGTCAAGTTTTAAATATGAAATCAGTATGAAAATCAAAACTTTTTAAACGCATATCGAAAAACCTTCGAGTGTCTACTAATACCTGCAGACTTTGACTGTAGTCATATAGAAAATACCGACTTAGACTATCGAAACTTAATGTTTTGAAACCTAGTAAACATCATCTACTTTTGCTGTTGACTGTACTAAGTAGGGGTTAAACACATTAACCCCGTAAACCATATTATTTTAAATGGAACGTGAAAGTTGTAAAGTGCGTTTTATATTTTACTTGGGTAGTTAGTTATCTTTATCATAAGTATTCATAAGACTGTAATTTTGCCTCTTAGAATTAACACAGCTTGGTGAGTTGAACGAGTGATTAGGATAACCATATTGTTGTTATATTTATTTAAAAGTACCTTTTTTATAAGTACTTAATTTAATTACATCGTTCTATTAATATAAATGACGTACTCGGATACAAAAGATTATTTTGTAAGTACCTATAGTTTTTCATTCCATCAAAGTGCTTGTGACGTTATGATTAGATGCTATTTTACAATGAAAAATCTTAGGTGCTAAGTATAATCTGTTAATTAATGTGTATTGACGTCTTCGAGTACGGCAGTTTATCTTTCATACCTACGACTTATACTACTTAAATGACAATTAAGTCTCTTGCTGTCACTTTCTTAAGTATAGCGCTAAATAGAGAAGGAAAGACATTTAATTGTCATTAAAACTCAATGGACGTCCCTGAGTACGGTAGTAAGTATCGTATATTTATAATTTATAAAGCAAGGGCCATTTTTACTACTTCTTCTATACCATTGAAAAAGAGGTAACGTTTGTGACTATGGTTTGTTTGTTGAGGCTAATCTTATTATATAAGCCTATAAAGACAACCTATGTAAAAACTATCGAGCACATAAGGAAGTGCTAAAACTGGCTCATACACCTGTCAATATTTAAGTATACTACCTTTACATTAAACTAGACGGATTTCAGTACTAATAAAGTGAAGGATATATGTAACTATGCTGACTTACAGAAATATGATTGATAAAGCCTCCCTCTTCATAATTTTCGAATCTTAACTAACTTATTTATATTAAGTAATGGTTTCAAATCCAGAGATGATAAAATCTGCACTTGATTGATAGAACCTTTATAATGTACCTATCTATCTAAGTTAAGATACTGTGAGATACGCGTTAGTGAAAGTACAGATTACGTTTTTAATTAAATAAGTACATTGTTACAAACACCTGTTATTTTATATTTAAGTTATTGACAAAGGTACAGTTGCATGAATGAAAAAGCTTACTAAACTCTCTACGACTAGCACTAGTGCTGGCTAGCATCTTATTGACTGATGCAACACAAAAGTGGTCAAACAGATCATTCCAATTAAGAATTACAAACCTTACTGTAATGTGATTAAAGTATGTTTTTGTCTAACTCTGCCAACATGTTTGATTCTAGTAAAAAACATATAATAGCTACTTATAAATAAGTATGTAGTTAAAACTTTAAAGTAAGATATTTTTGACCATTTAGCTTGTTTCAATTTATTAGATGTTGAATGTAACTATTTGTTATGTTTAAGCAAGTTTGATTTTTTGCCATTAATTATTCTGATTTGATTTTTAACTAATTTTGTAATGACTGGTAATAATAAATGACAGTTAAGTTAATATTTTGCATTTTGCCATACCGTATATAAACAATATTTCTATCGAAATTATATTATGCTTAATTGTTTTTGTATGAATATCGTATTTATTGCATTTTTTTTCTCTAAATAATTTTGAAATATCTCTTATATATATCACTTTTAACTTTTATTATCCATAAAAATAACCATGTAAGTCAATAAATAAGAAGTATCTTATTCAATAGTAATTGACTTAAAAAAAATATAAAACCAGTCTACTTTTTCCGAAGCAATTAATAGCTGTATAACCGGCAACAATATTATCTGTGCATAATTCAGATATATGGATGACGGATATTGACGACTGTATCGAGTTATATGAAACAGGAACACTTGAAAAAGCGACCGAGTCTGGGTGGTGGGACTTATACAGTTGCTTGGATTGTAAAATGTCGAGAGTTCTAGTCCGTGAGGCAATCGCTTTTATCAACTGTTATACCATTGTAAATATAAAAAATAATAATTAAAATTATCTGTGTATATCGTGATCTAGAGCCATGAAAGTGTCCATTCACTTTTGTTGGCGATAGTACATCAGGCAATACAATATTATTAATGTCTAATCTTTATATAATACTACCTATTATGTACAATTCATTTGATGTAATAATTTTAGACAATACAACAATTTTTATGTTGAAGGCTGACAAGAAACTAAAAATCTTCGCATATATTAACATTTATTATTCTTTTATTTATAAGAGGTAATAAAATAACGAACTCATAAGGAGTTTTTTCTCCTTTTTCTGGTCAGTCTCCTAATAACTTGTTTGTAATTTTGATGTATATTGTTTTAATTGTATATTCTACTTAATTTAATTATATGACGGATGTAAACGACTATTGCATTATAAAGCACCTAATGAGTTCTTTTTCAGGTCGACAGGAATATTAATTTATGTAATAATTGTTATATTTAAGTTTTGACGTCTGTGATAATAAACTTTTCTATAAGTAGTTTTTTTTTTGTAAAATAAAGGTGTTGCAAGAAATTTGGTCTTTCATTCTCCTTGCGTAACTGTGACTAGTTTTTGACAAATTATTTTTGTGTTTTATCCCTTGATATCTCAACATGCTAAAGTAAAAAATATGCAATATTACAACTCAGGAATTATTTATTTTTAGTAGGTCCGGTAGGTACCTATACTTTTAAGATGCGTTACAACTAATTAACGGAGTTAAAACAAATGTTGGTGTTGATGTTTATTATTTTGAATTAGCTCAATAGTAGATTTCATATCACCACCATCGAAACCATCATCATAAGCTTTTAAACTAGTCCACTGCTGGACATAGGTTTTTCCAAGATATACCACTGAGCACAATTCGCCGATATAGATTATTATATTATAGATTTCATATACTGACATTAAATGTATAAGTTAGTAACCGACAAGCAATTCCACAATCAAATTACGAATATATCTGAAGTTGGTTTAAATATTTTTTAAAAACATACAATATTAACATAAAAAAATAATAATAACTAGTGGACCCGGCGAACTTCGTACCGCTTTGACAGTTTTCATCAAGTGATTAAATTCTCTTTGGTTTCCATGACAACAAAACAAACAAATCATTTTTTATTAGAAAATAATTCAATTGTTGTTTTTAGTATATGTATAGTGTGATTCCCGTGGGAATAACGGGATAAAAACTATCTTATGTGTTAATCCAGGTTATAAACTATCTGTATGCCGAATTTCATCCAAATCCATCCATCCGTTGCAGCGTGAAGAAGCAACAAATATAACTACGAACATACACACTAACTTTCGCATTATAATATTAGTGTGATTATAAATCTTACATTCACTGATGTTGTAATTAACATAATATTTATTATCTAAATTATATATCGCCATAACATCAATGTTAGTAGTATTGGAAGCATATTCTTGCGTAAACCAAAAACTTTGCCAAAGTTAATTAAAAACTTGCCCTAATCTCATAGTAATAGCAGTAAATGGTCTACATTTTGTATGTTAGTTAGTAAAAAAATATAGCCAGATGCTTTCATTTATTAGCTAACTAGCTGACCCGACAGACGTTGTCCTGTCAAAGTTTTAATAAATATGTGCCATCTATTTAGGGTGCGCCGACAAAAAAATGCCAAAAATGCAGTTACGGTTAAGTAGATATAATTGAAAATACTATCGTATTTAATGAACAAAATATATATTTAGTATCATAGGGAACGTGTTTACAATTTGTCAGAACCATAAATTTATAACACGCTATAGTTTTTTCTACAATATCGTTTAAAGTTGGGCAAAATCATGAAACGAGTGGCGGCGTTTAGTAGATTTCTTATAGTTTATCTAAACTATTGTACCTCTGATTTTGTCTAAACAATCATCAATGGATAAACTACAAATTGCTAGACTACATTTTCGATTCATCAAGTGGTTATTCAAATAATTATTTTTTATTAAGCACCTTAAATTCCCCATACAAAATTAGTATGGCCGCGCGGCATCAAATAAATATGGACGACGACATTTCAAATAAAACATATGACACTTGTCACTTACGGACGGCGCACCCTTAAGAGTAATCCAAAGTGGCGATTCCCATACAAAAATACAAATTGATTTTTATTAACATATAGATAGATAAATAGATTATGAAGTAGTAATTAGTCTATATACTAAGTATAAGTGTAAAGTTAAGCTTAGTACTAATCATTTTGGTAATAAATACAGAAAAAGACTAACATCAAAAACAACTATTTTATATCATGTACAAGCAAGCTCTTACAATTCACCTTTTGTTGATGTTATAAATAATCACATTTTTGACGTAATTACAATATTATTAGTTTAGGTTTGTGAATAACAGGTATAAGGTGTAATTGTACACGCCTGCATATCCGACTAGATACCACAAACTCAAATTTCCGCTATAGACTGTAATTTATATTATCTATGGCATATGGTTGTACATTTGTTGATTAGGCGTGTGTACAACCCTTCGAGCCCCGAGCGCTTGCCGGCAAGCTATCTAACAATAAAATTCTATTGTGTCTGGTATTTGCGGCCACCGAAGGCTTAGTACGTCCCATAAAATGTAACGAACGATATTATGGTAGATTTTTTTCAAGAATATGGCCATAAATTCATTTTCGCTATAACGCTCCTAGTTTCTCCGTTTCATCTTTAGAGTGTAATTTGAACCAAGTAGCAGAAAGTAAACAAGAGATACCTATTATTTATTTTTGACGGAGTAAATCTGTTATAGTTAAATCAGTACCGACGACGACAGGCAAGACGAAACCGCAGTACAGCGCTTATCGTCTAGCAGCTAGATTATATTTGAAATCGTCAAGGCATAGCCGTCTTGTTAGGCTGGGTTATCTGAGGAATATAACCTTTTGTACTCTAGAAGGATGGTAGATCATCCAAGATGGAGAACCGCGATGGAGCCTTCCCTTACCCGGTTGCTTGATAGATCTTTTCTCACTTATCTAGGACTTGGGTGCAAATTTTAGATACGATTATACGGTTACTAGTTCTCTCACAACGAAAGACACCTGCGATAAGGTGTCCGAATTCCCACCCCCTACGACACCCGAGCCGAGTTCTGCAAGTCTCTTGCTGACACTTTCTTATGTATAGTGCTAAATAGTGTGATTAAAACTTAATTGACGTCTCTGAGTACGGCAGTAAGTAAAATAAAATAAATTTTATTAAATAACATATTTTATAAATTTATTCATTCATTCACAAAGCGGTAGCTGATCGCAGTAAGATAGAACAGTAAATAGATAAACGATAAGTAGTTTTTTTTTAAATCAAACTAATACGTATCCGTGCTATAGCTACTATACAGCTAGTGGTTTATCGTTCCTAATAGACAAACAAAAGTTTAGAAACTACAAAGACAAATTGTCTTTAACTTATACCCTCAATCAATGAGTAACCAGCTATCTCAAATTTTGCATATTACTAAGCGCCGACCTAGAAGCGCTGGAAATTTACGTGGCGGGATCTTGATTTTTCCCAACAATTACAAAACATATGAAAGTGATATTTGATGACATGATTTTTCATTTAATAGACTTCATTATGCTAGTTGCAGAAACACGATTTGTCAACTTTTTAACAGAAAAAAATATCAAAGTAAGCTCTTTTAAAACATAGATTTGCATTTTACAGGCTAACCAGACCGATTAAGCATCTATATTTTCTTAGTAGATTAGTCATAACACACACTTCAATATTGTAGTTCGTTTGTTTTAATAATTTATAGTTTTAATTTGAAGGAAAAAAAAACAGTTTTTCTTATGGTACGGGGCGCAAACGCTCGTATCAAAACGTATGAGATTTATTGTTTAGCGGTGCGTCGCCTTAAGTAGGTTTTGCGTCTGGGTCAACAGACTCGATGAACTTAAGCTTTAAAAGCTGTTTAGCCGAAAAGTAAAGTATCCGTTTTAATAAATATTGAAATGAAAGTACTTTTACGTTTATCCTGACGTGACTCGAGTAGATCCGTAAAAGTAGTTTAATTTCAATGTGTAACTTTAGAAAACAATATTTAATAAATATGCTGATTGTAATAATGTAAAAAACCTGAAAGTACTGATTATTAACGATGTATGTACAAAAAGCTTAAAAAGAATGTTTGATAAAGAGTAAATTAACTTATAATAGCTTTGCTCAAAGCGTTTTTTAAATATTTTTTATCCCTAAACTTTGGCTTTAGCAGTATCTATGACATTTTAATAAATTCTGTCTTACCACCGTCAACATAACTTGTTTCATTTTAAACTGCAGTTAAGACTTTAACGAAGAAATAATAGTTATTATCTTGTCGGCACTTCGCTATTCGTATAAATTATTTGTTTTGTTATTTTGTCTCTTGTCTGTCATCAACACTGTAGATCGCTATCTCTTTTTAACTCCGCACAAATACGCAAACGAAGTGTGAAACACAAGATAACAGGTAAGCTCAGCTCCCGCCCGAACATACATAAATATAAATATCGAATTGAGAACCTCTTTCCTTCTTTTAGTTTGTTAAAAGTGCTACAGGATTACGATATAGTATTTATAACGTCCGGTACGCCTATACCAAAGAGATTCCTTGCATGATAAAATATAACCCCTGTCATAAAAAAATAGCAATATCACACATTTAGCCACCGAATTTGATGGTGATGATATCATATATTTTCATCACCAAATATCACTTATGTTTTTTAGCTACACCTGTATTTGTTCAGCCTGGGTTTTTTATCATTGTCCTTTCATATCAAAAATTGCTTCTGACTCAAACATGACTGCAAGAAAGCAAATTTACATTTTCTTTAGTAAATTTTCAGTGACTTTGTTTCATACAAGTTGTACTATGGTTGCTGTTGCTCTTTTTTAATGTTAGGCGTCTTATTTATTTATGATCGAGAATGTGTGTTGTTAAAAGTTTATTATATCATAAAAATCTTTAAAGTATCCAAAAATAAAACAATAAAATCAATTCGTACTTTTATTGCATCAAATAAAAAGATATTAAATCTCAGCCAAAAGACGTCCACTGCTGGACAAAGGTCTCCCTAAAAGATATTATATATTCACTTAACTGTTTATTACCAATTTTGCTACCAACAGCAGTACGGAAATCTGGAGAACATATAGTACCGGGAATAATTATTACATTATGAAGATTTATCACTTGTTATAAATAACAATTGTATGTTGAGATATCATGAAGCAATCAATATATACATTTTTGATTTAATTGATCACAGTTACTTTGGGGAATTGATTGTGATACTTTGACGTGCATTCCTAATTTCTTTAATAGTTTTTTTACTAACCATGACATTTTTTATTTCAGCGTGGATGAAAAGAAACATTGTACTAAAAAGGACAATCTAAATAAATCAGATAACTGGGCAGAGACGTCATTTGGAAGAGAAATCATGAATGTAAGATCAATAACTTTATGGTAGAAGTTCGTTGGCATGTAGACTAGCAAGTTAAGCTACTTTTGCAATGCTAAGTTTCCAAACGGGTGGCCAAAATAAAAAATAAATAGTTTTATTGATGACAACATGATATATGTGTATAACCTCAAACTCAAACACCACGCTGCGCTGGCGCAATGCTGGTTGGTGGGTGCTAACGACTGCAAAATGCAAATTCGACTGTCCCAAAGATGATAAAATTAGGAAAAAGTTACCGGTACACCAAACACCAAATTCGGTGGTATTAACAGCTCCATGTTATGTCCCGTCGTGAAGTTATGCAATATCTATATACATATAATGACTTGTCCTGCCTGACTGACTGACTGACTGACTGGCTGACTCACATCGCCGAGCCTAAACCGCTGATGCTAATTAGATAAAATTTGGACAGTAGGTTAATTAAATTTGGACAGTAGGTTAATTGAGTGATGTAACCAGTGGCTGGTTAAGAAAGGATTTTACGGAAATCACACCCTAAGGGGGTCGAATAGGGGGTGAAAGTTTGTATGAAAGTCCATCAGGTTTGAAGTACATGAAAATTGGTATTTGGGTTCTTGAAAAGAATTAAAGAATGACATGTCTCAGGAATTTTGTTTATTTTTCTTTAAATGAGTAAAAAAGGGAATAAGGTTTTTTGGAGAAATCGTTATTTTTAAAGTAATAACTATCAAAATGAATATTTTAGTCGATCTTTAGATTGTTCATCAAAAATAAAGAATGACGTGTTTTAGCATTTTTCGAAAAACCTCCCCTAGAGAGGTGGAATAGGGGTGGAAAGTTTGTATGGAAATCGCGCGCAAAACATCACGCGTTTACCGATTCCTACACGTGTGAAGAAACAGAACAAACATAATTTTGCCCACGTGAGTAAAGCCGCGAACAAAAGCTAGTATACATATATAGAGGTTGTTTGGGATCGCAAACTATGACATCACAATTGTGTTCCGTCAATTGAGTGTTTTTTTTTTTACTTTTATGTTGCAGAAATTCATGCTTATTTCAAGTAAAAATACCTACATAATGTATTTTATTGTTCTGGAATTAATTATTGTTATTGTCAAGTTCCGTATTACATACCACGCTAATAGCCTAATGATAATATTTGCATAAAGGTGGTGAAGAAGAACAACTCCAGCTACCAGAAGGCCGTGCGCGAGAGCATGACGGACAGCTCCGAGGGCAACTGTGACAGCGAGCTGGACGACATGCTGGATGAGGCGCTCAACGACGAGGGGCCCACCCCACCCAAAGTAAACAAGGTCACTATTATTTAACCTATTTATAAATTTTACATGTGGTCATACCACTCGGCCGTCGTTAACAGCCACCAATCCGCATTGGGCCCGCGTGGTGGTTTATGGGCCGTTCTCTCTATCCATCCATAGAGAAAGCTCGTGCCCTGGCAGTAGGGACATAAAAAAATGTTGATGATTTATTTATTTAATTGATTAATTAATAACACGGTTAAATTACCAATTACATTAATTAATCTTTAAAAATATATAAGTGAGCGAGCTTACAGCTCCGATGACCTATCTGGATATTAGGTAGTGGACTATACGTGACCACGGGGCGACTAGCTTGAGACACTAGTCTTAAAAGTACCGGATTAAGGATGCGTGCGTGCGTGTTCTGATCTGGCGTTATGACCTGACGTAGATGGTCCCTTGCGCTTGCGTAAGGATGTCTGACACCTACTTTGTAACCGGAAAGTTGGTAGGGGGTGTCAGTATAAACTTTAAAGTAGTGTATAGCAGGGTTGACCTGGGAATCAATCCCGGAACCTACAGGTATCGAACCGAGTGCTATGCCACTCGGCCACGGAGATATTTTTATGAATAAAAATATTTATATTCAACTTTACCACGTTACAGCACGGCAGCCTGTCGTCCAACAGCTTCGTGTACCAGGAGAAAGCACAGTTCAAGTCGCCGCAGAAGCAGCCGCTGGGTACTCCGCGCCCCGACAAAGGCAACGAGTTGGTGCACAGCGTCAGCTTCTATCGGCGCATGCAGAGCGCGGTAAGTCAATTTTGTTTATACAAGGTGTTTGATAATACCTGTATAATCCCTATGGCAGTTAGGGTACAGTGAATAGAACACCGAAATATTACAAACATACCGGAAAAGCACTGCATGGCCGAGATATTAAAGTTTTTTGTTACTGAGTAAAATAGCGAAGTTACAACCCTAGATCCAGCTCATAGTGTTCTTGGTCGTCCACCTCATGGTCCAAACGAAACAGAAGTTTGATAAAAAAAATAGTTTTTTTTAAACCACCAATCCGCACCAGGCACGCGTCGCGTGGTGGTTTATGGCCCGTACTCCCTATCCATCCATAGAGAAGACTCGTGCCCCAGCAGTGGGGACATAAAATGAGCTGATGATAATGATTGATGATGAGTTTTTTTATGGTAAAGTAAATTTTCGTTAATATGATTTAGGATACTATTACGGTGTTCTATACTTGGCTGCATGGCTATGTTTTGGGATTATACACCTTTTATCAAACAACTTGTAGAACAAATGTCAAATGACTCCGCTGCGCTATCTATATGATGTTGAATAGACAGAATTTAGATGCAAAGACCGCTAGTAGAGCAGGAATGAACCTCACGGTTAGGGTGTAGCAAAGGGGGTCCGAGACATAGCCGATTTTTCGATGATGTTTTGTATGAAGCTAGGACTTATAAAATTTTATGTAGGTAGGTCACGTGATAGGTTAGAAATTTAAGACAATCGCGAAGCGCAGCATAGCTATTGTTTGAATTTCGAAGTTATTTTTTTTTATTAGACAACAGAAATCTAGCTTCAGACAAAAAAAGAAAATCAAAAAAAAAAAAATATTTTCGTTAGCTATGTTTTTTGCATTTCGTAAAAAAAAATGTTTTGTTTTTGGGGCCCCCTATACTACACCCGGACCAGCCTCACTAGCCGTTCTCACCTTCTGCTTTTTAAAAAGATATTTATTTGACCACACAGTAACCACACCAGTAGAAATAACAATCATTGAACAGTAACAGTCAAACAGTACTCTACCTCAGCTTGTGTTGCGATCCAGGCTTGCTTTTTATGGAAAAAGGTTGTTGTTACCTGTTGTTAGCTTTTACAGCTGTACCGGGCTTTTATGGGCGGCGAGAAATTAATAGTTCCTCAAGCTGTAGTGATTCAGTTCAGATTCGAATTTGAGAACGAATGAGTTAGAAACGACCCGAGACCGCCTCATGGCTAGGACCTCTGCTGGTCATGTAAGCCAGCTAAATGAAATCAATTTGCGCAACCGCTACCGCAATTCATTCAGTATAGCCGAATCTTAGCAAACTACTATCAGGGTGTGCGTTTATTATATTATGTGTTGTATTCGTATATTCGTATGAATATATAAAATTAATAATAGTTATATATTAATATTTTTAGTATTAGAAATAATGTTTGTTTTATGTCTCTCCCCTCCAGTCCTCAACACCAACCACTCCGATGCGTATAGTCCGCCACGTGTCACCAGAGCGCGAAGTACCCCCCACTCCCACGGAACCTGCCGCCAGCGTCACCACCGTGCGCCAACGCATCAAGGAACTGCAGCAGGAGGTGGCCAAGCAGCAGACGGTTATATCACAGGTTAGTGCCATTCCAAAGATTTCCTATAACGCGATTCCTTCTCAATGATAAAACCTTTTCCTATAACGAAGTACTCCCCACTTCCACGGAGCCTGCCGCCAGCGTCACCACTGTGCACCACTGGGCGGGGCACGTGCCCCCCCTCCCCCCCTAAATCCGCCCTTAACGATAACCTTCTCGTATGTCGCCAGGAGGTGCTGCTTCAATGCCATACTAATTTTCGTTTTCGTAAGCGTAATCGAATGAATACGGATAGTAAACAAAACTCACACTAGGCATTCTGCCTACTACAAACTGTCAAATTTGCTCAATAGACTTTGAACTTGTATGTCTATAGCATAAGGCTGAACATTAATTGAAGAAATTTTAGAGTTTTGGATGTACAGGCGTCGGTATCAATGTAAGGCGTTCACAGCATTCACATTGTACCAACGAGCAATAAGAATACTAGTTTGGTATTTAGTAACATAAAAAGCAGAGTTTGCACTATCAGAGCCTTGACGCGGCTTTATTTAAAAAAATATGTGAATAATTAATATTGTGTCATCGATAGGCCAGCCAAGCTTTGAACCTCTGTGCTGCCACCATCGAGTTCAGCGGGTCCACGGAGCAGGCTGAAGGGGAGAGACTGCTGCTGCTAGCTAGTAAGTTATTTCATCATTTTATTAAATAGTTGTAATTAATACACCAACTACGGAGCTGAAACATGAAACTTTCAACAGAGAGTCAATTATAAGAAGTCAAGTTAAAGCGAAAACGAATGTTTATTACGGATAGGTAATTACCTAAAGAGTGATGCGCGAACATGGCTCAACGATTGGTTCATGAACGATCGTAGTTGGAGTAATTTAAAAAAGAAATAAAGCGAATGTGTCTAAAAAGTTGATGTTGCTAATATATTGTTTGACGTCATGAAAACTAGTTCTGATTATTATTCCAGTACACCGATTATGCACGGCGTTCTTTGCTTCGTTTGCGTATCGTAGCGGGTGTGATTAAAGAACTGATATCTGCAATAGTGATTCATGGCATTACCGACCCACAACTTGCAGCTACCACTAATGCCAACTTGATGCCTACTAACTTAGTTAAATTATTTTCAATTTATATTAATCTTGGTTCTAGTTCTTTTAATAGCAAAAAACTCAGCCTGCATTTCATTACTGACACGCCTTTCGAAGCACGAAAACTTTATTTTACTTAATTTTTTATCTAAATTCGTTTCAGTAGTCAATTATTAACAAACACTTAAACCGTTTGTGTCCATTATGTTACATATACTTCGGCCTTTATATATTAATACGTGATAAGTAAACTTTGTGCTTCTTTTTAAGCACATTGCGCAACGGAAGAGTGTGAGATTTGGTATATAGTTAAAGTTTATATTATAGTAAAGTAGTCCCGAAATATAAAGTTTATGTATAGTTTGTGTGTTCAAAATACAGTGTCAGTCAGGGACGCGCAACGGGTTTGGAAAACAAACCTCTTCTCGAAACCCCTTTAAAAACCCCTGAAGGGGTTACGAGACCTGTCCTTGGTGTCAATATATCTTCGACAACTGGGCCGAGCACTCGTTTGATAAAATTCCTGTTTTTATTCTATCACCGTGACGCATTATAACATGTCCCCACCCCCCAGCACACCGTCGCCAGGCTTGTCTGCATGAGGTGCAGCGGCTGCAGGTGGAAGGCGCCGGCCCCGCCGCCAAGGCCGGAATGGCCTCGCTGCACATCAACAGCATCACTGTACCACTACGGCGAGACTACATACGTCACCTCAACGCGGGTAAGTAGTGTTGCAAAGCATACTACCAATACAAGTACTGGTTTTTTCAGTTCTTTTTGACCGAAGCGTATCATAGTAACGTAACATGTTCGATGCGAGCATTCGCATGGTTTAGAAGTGTACAGTGAGCTGAGCCGTTCGCCCTGTTATCGGTCAGTCAGCAATGGCGTATCAAGCTCGCCGGAATGGTACAGTCAACAGCAAAGGTAACTGATGATTAGTCAAGTTTCAAAATATGAAATCAGTATGAAAATCAAAACTTTTTAAACGCATATCGAAAAACCTTCGAGTGTCTACTAGTACCTGCAGACTTTGACTGTAGTTATATAGAAAATACCGACTTACACTATCGAAATTTTCATGTTTGCTTGTGTGTATACGGTGTACCTCTGTGTGTGTAACAGCGCTCATTAGACACGCAGTGCGTAAACAGCAGCTCTGTGTTTCACTTGTCCCGTTTTCTCCCTACATAACAATTGGCGACGAGGATGGGATTTTATTAATTTTAAAATCTCGTAAACATCATCTACTTTTGCTGTTGACTGTACACACGGCGGCAGATCAACCTACCCAAAACTATCAAATTCCTTCAATCAATTTTGAACTTTATTATTTAGTAATAAGGATCAATATTCATTGGAGAAAATTGACAGGTTGGGTAGGTTGATCTGCCGCCGTGTGTACACGCCTGCACATCAGTCTACCACAAACTGTCAAGTTTCCTCAATAGACTTTAAAGTTTATGTATATGGCATACGGTCGGACATTTATTAAAGAATTTTGACGGTTTCGGATAGGTCGATGTGCAGGCGTCTGTACGTTACGGTTACGCTACGATGTTTGCACCATTCAGCCTTCAGCTTTTGGTGCCCGCCAATGATTAGCAGCGTCAGGACTATATTAGTAGCTTGACGAATGTCAAGTGAACGCTTTTTCTGTTTCACTTCTCTATAATAATATATGAAAGTGACTTTATTTCATATAAATTATTTTGCAATTGTTTGTTAAAAAAGAACAAAGAAACTCTAAATTCTATTTATATTGTTATTTATTTTCTTAAAACAAACATACAATGTTTGTTTTAAGAAAATAAAAGGTCCCACAGAAACGATTTATTCGGTTTGACTGTGAGATCAACAGTTTCATAATTATAGCATAACAACAGTTTAATCTACATTTTGTTTTATAGAAAACATAAGGCAGTATTTTATTGTTAGGTATATATATGTCTGCCGTTTTTTTTTTTGGCAACCAATTAAATTTATGTCTGTTTATACTTAAAATGTTTTTTTCAAAAATAATGAAAAATAAAACATGTGTTGTTCCTAGATGGCGCCACCGGCCACCACGCGGTGTGCCTGCTGAAGTGTCGCGACCGCGTGCTAGCCAGCAGCATGCAGCTGACGCAGCCCACCGCCAGCTCCCTGCACTTCCCCGACGAGATTCGCATGGACGGACTAGCGAGCGACTTCAAGGTACAGCCTATATAGGTATAGTCCAAGCCTTTAGAGGTTGTTCCTAGATGGCGCCACTGGCCACCAGCTGACCGTTGGGTCAGGTTGGGTGGGTTGCCACTACCAGCTCGCTGCACTTTCCAAACGAGATCCGCATGGACGGACTAGCTAGCGACTTCAAGGTACAACCCCTCGACCCGGGCAACCCGAGTCAAGTCCTAGGGACTTACAAATAAACAAAGAAAAAGCTTCGAATAGTTATTCCGTGTTTTGTTTCTTTTACTCTTATTTGAAATTACGTTTACATCACAGGAACAAAAAACGGAATAACTATACGGAGCTTATTCTTTGTTTATTTGTAGGGCGCCTGCCTAGCCTTTAGAGGTTGTCCCTAGATGGGGCCACCGGCAACCAGCTTCCTGCACTTTCCAGATGAGATTCGCATAGTCGTAATCGCCAGCAACGTCAAGGTACTGCCCCCAAGACCCGGGCAACCCGAGCCAAGTCCTAGCCTAGAGGTTGTTCTTAGATGGCGCCACCGGCCACCTCGCTGCACTTTCCTGATGAGATCCGCATGACGGACTCGCTATACTTCAAAGTACACTTTTTAATATAACGATTTCGACTTTTTTTAAAAGAGTTTGCAGATTGCCTCAAACGGTATTTTCAGCTTCACCGGGCTTGCTTGGGGGTTCCTCAAGCCGTATGAAACTAATAACCCTCGGAGGTCTTTTAGAGGGAACGGCATCACGCACTAGTGCGTGTCCCGTGTCTTATTAGATTCTCTGAAGGTTTCGGATCGGATCGGGACGATGTCGACTTCAATACTTGGGTTGTAAATGGTTATTGTTTAACTTACAATTTTACATTTCAGTATCATATATTGAAATGTAAAATTGTAAGTTTTAACATAACATGTGTAACATATAAACTGACCAACTGCTGGATAGTGACCTAGTAGTAGGTAGATGAAATAATGATGATTATTATTTACTAATTCAATGGTAGGCCGATAACGCCGCAGCTTAATTGTTTCAAATATAATTTTAATACATTATAATTACATAAACATTATTATCTATCTGCTGTAAATATAAAAATCAATTGCTGTTCGTTTGTCTCGCTAAAACTCGAGAATGGCTGGACCGATTTGGCTAATTTTGGTTTTGAAATATTTGTTTAAGTTCAGGGAAGGTTTAAACGGCGAGAAACATAAATAACAAGTAACGGAAAATACTAAAAACGACAATTTAATTTTTCGATACAAAATGTTTCACGATTTGTCAAAGCGGTACGAAGTCCGCCGGGTCAACTAGTTATTAATTATTTATGCAATTTATTTTATCATTTTTAATTTTCTGTCTATTTAAATAAATTTTATTTTGTTTAGCATCTGCAATGTCCGCTGACGCTGTTAATGCCGTTCGTGGCCAACAGCAAACTCTTAAAAAAGAAAGAATACAATAAATTTCACTGTCATCATCATCATCAGCAGCATATATGAATATGTCACCACTCCTGGGGCACGAGCCTTCCCTATGGATGGATAGAGAGAACGGGCGATAAACCGCCACGCGAACCCAGTGCGGTGCGGTGGTTGTTTACGACTGCTAATGCATCCGGGGCCAACGGCTTTACGTGCCTTTCGAAGCACGGAGGAGTTCATGATGATATATTTTTGATCACCCATCCGATGACCGGCCTTTGCGAAAGTTGCTCAACGTCAGCAAACGCAAACCGGGCGCGCGCCATCGTGCTCCTCTACCATTTTCATTGTATTTTAAAATTGATTTATTTAATCACGTTGCAGGTGACTGTTGAAGTGTATTTGCTGCCAGCGTCAAAGGAGATCCTGCCTCACGACGTCAAATACCATATCAACAGCAAAAAGGTTAGAAAAACAAAACTTTTTAAAAACTTAATAACAAATATTATATTTCATAATGTTAGCCTCTAAATGAGATATTTGTATATGATATTATGGTGTATAATAATAATAATAATATATAAATATACTATTATTATACAACGTTAATCGGGACGGGGGTACTAAGCCGAAAGGAGGGTAGAGTATACATGATAATGAATAACTTTTGGCTAAGAATTTTTCCTTAAAAATGGATAATTTTAGATTAACAGCTGTTTTAAGATTTCAAAAGAAATTACGCTGTGGTAGCCCTGGCTTTAACAAATTAAAAGTTAATATTATTGGATAGGTACATTTAGTCCAACTAAGGAGAGAAAACTCGACTCTTTACAATGCCCGTACATTGACATTAGAGGTAAACCTATTTCCTGAGAAGGTACGTCAAAACCGTACCCTACTAGATTTTTGTAGACCAATCAAATGTAAATAAAAATAAAATAGAAAAACAAAAAAAAAGTTATTGACATTATATACTTTACCCTTCTTTCGGCTTAGTACCCCCGTTCCGACTAACGTTGTATATTGAAGTGACGAGAAATAGATTTACATAAAAAGAAACTAATTTATTTGCACAAGAAAAGATAGATTATAATATAAATGTAATATATTTTGTTGCAAAAGTTTAAAATGAAATAAATAAATAAATAAATACTGACAATAGTGCATATATAAGGGTTACAAATTTACATAAAACGTAGTTTTTACATGTTATCGTATAGTTTAATAACGCTCGCAGGGCCCATTTGAGGCGTCCGGTCTAAAATTCGTCTTACTAAATTAAACATTTAACATAAAATAATAAAACAAGGGATATATCACTGTTGTTGAAATTACAACAATATTACTTAATTTTAATGCTTAGAAACTAATCACATACATTGATAACAACAATACTCGTAATTTAGTAGCTGCATACTGAGATAACTAAAACCAATAATTAAAAATACTTTTTAGATTCTATTAATTTGCGGTCTCAATAGTCGCAGGCGCTACGTATTTTCGACCTTATGACAGCGCTAGTAAGGGTAAGGGTCATTTTTGAATGTTCACAAATCGAGGTGTAGTCTTAAATTTTGTGTTGCGTTACCTCCCCAGTCGAGCTCCAAGTTGCTGACCCCCAAGTCCAAGGTGTCGGAGCTGAAGGCGCCGCGCACGCAGAGCCCGGGCGGGCCGCTAGCCGCCCGCAGCCCGCAGTTTCAGCCGCACGGGTACTGCATCTTCGCGCTACCGCAGGCTACCAGGCGGAGCTTCACTCTCAACAAGGTATGAACGATTTAGAACCGTGTAACACCCAAAAATTACAAAATATTTAATTGCGATCCTACGTTTCAGCTCATAATGACAACCGGACATAATATGTCCATTTCTCAAAACGTCAACTTCTTACAATGTCAAATTCGCAAAAAGACAACTTCTCACAATGACAAATTCTCATTTGGTCAACTTTTCATTAATGTCAACAATACAGGATATATTTTTTTTACCAGTACGCAAATTTTCTGGAGCGACTCAGAATCGGTAAGAGAACAACTTTCTCATAGTAACATGGGTTGGAATATGTCAAAAATTTTTGGACTTCCCATACTTTAGCGAACACTTGATTAGCTTGATTTGTATGAAGAGTCTCAAAATTTTTGACATATTTCAACCCATGTTACTATGAGAAAGTTGTTAACTTACCGATTAGTGTGATGATTTCCTTTTTATTTAGCTAATTAAAATAGAAATTGCGAAGAGTTGTTTTACTGTGAGGATTGGACGTAATACCGCTGGCTCGCAGCGTACATCACTAACTTACTATAAGAAAAATTTACCGAGTCTTCTGGGGCCTCGGTAGCTCAGCGGTCAGAGCATTGGACCGGTCATCCAAAGGTCGTGGGTTTGATTCCCACTAGAGCTTCATGAGACTGGTTGATTTTTCTAGTAAATAAATTATGTTGTAGTGTGTGTAACGCCTTGGTGGCCGAGTGGCAGAGCGCTCGGCCCGATACCCGAACGGGTTCAATTCCCAGGTCAGGCAAAATGTCTTTCGGATTTTTCGATGTATAGCCTGGGTTCGTGATCACCAACCCGCATTTGGCAAGCGTGGTGATTAAACCATTACCCATCAATTGTAGCGATGACTAGATTTCAATGATGGAGGCCTTTGCCCAGCCGTGGGATAGTTATAGGCTGTTTACTTACTTATGTGTAGTGTTATATGATGTATATTGACATATTTATATGGTTGTTGTATGTATATATGTGTATTTATGTTTATGTAATATATTATAACTACACTTTTTTTTTCAACGCCTCTATCTTATTTAATATCTATCCTCTCCATCCCGAAGTTGCCTGGAAGATATCGCTTTTAGTGATAAGGCCGCCCTTTGTACGACTCCCAATTTTTTTTGTTCTTTTGTTAACATATTGTATGTGTTTTTTTATGTGTACAATAAAGTACAATATGATGAGGAGGAGGATGTTGATGAGGTAGTTGTCGACATTGAATAGGGCTCCTTTGGCTTACAGAGTAAGAGTAGATAGTGTTGATTAATTTCGGCGAGTTGAATTGAGCCACGATAGCATAGTTGGTAGTGCACCTGACGCGGCATGTCATGGGGTGCGGGTTCGTTTTTTTTTTTTTCAAAGTACATATTTAATTGTATTCTATTCTCCCGCCAGCTACCCGTCGGCAGCCCCCTAGAAGGCACAGTGTCGCTGGACATCGTGGCGCGCGTGGCGGTGCCGGCGCCGGCGGCGCACGCGGCGTTCCTCACGGCCTTCGATGACGTCAGCGGCCTCGGCGCCTGGCACCGCCGCTGGTCGCGCCTGCAGCCGCCGCTGCTGTCCTTCTGGAAGTACCCCGACGATGTGCACAAGAAGGTACGCTTCCACGAAATTCATCATCAGCAGCCTATACTAGTCCACTGCTGGACATAGGCCTGCCACGAGATTAGTTGGAATTTATTGTTTAGAAACAACAGTACAGTTACAGTTTACGCGATTAATACAAAAGTAGCTTATTTTCATAGTTCTTTACTGCTATACACACCCACCAACCCGCACTGGGCCCGCGTGGTGGTTTATGGCCCGTTCTCCCTATCCATACATAGGGAAGGCTCGTGCTCCAGCAGTGCCCAAGTAGCATTTTATTCTCTTTAAAAGGCCACATTTATTTCACTGGTGATCTCTTAGCATTTACAGTGGTCACAGTTGGTTCATCGGCTGCAATAAAGTGAACATGTCCACCTATACCTGTGTAAGGCATGTATAGGGGTGTAAATGTGGCCTATTATGTAACTATTGGCGTTTTGTCAGGACAACATTACTCTTCTAGCCAGCTTTCATTTTCAAAGCTGAACAAGAGCGGTTTAAGAGAAGTAAAATTCGGCATAGGCTGTTCAGAGGTTCACATATACGGTGTTAGATTGCTGGCATTATAATATAACACATGTGAACATTATTGCAGCCCAAAGCTGTTATATATAACCTTTTATGAAGCGCTATTCAGTTGTTAGTGTTAGCAGGTCTAGTTTGTGATATATTAATCAGCTAATAAATTATTCTGTAAAAGAAGCGTTTAATGAGTTCACATGTACATGAAAGGTATTTACACGCACCACTATTGATATCTAGTAGCACTGATAGCAGTTTATTTGTTCACGAGGACCACACTGTTATCCTCTATTGGTACACATGTGAACCTTTCTAGAGCTGACGTCATTATAATGGTACACGCGTGAAACTTTAAAGAGGTCACAACACTAATTTTGAGTTATAATGGTTCACTGTAGATGGAGACAATGACCACCATTTTCACTTTTAATAACCTATAATATTTCTATATTAATTTATGATTTTGTCACTTAACACGGAGTTTTCGTTATTAATTTTATGGTTGATGTTTAAATACAAAACCATACAACGATTTAAATGCCAATAAAACAAAAATATGAAATATTGCTTTGTTTGTATCTGCTTATTTCGATATATTTATTTGATAAAAAGGCATATAGCCGAGGCGCGTGAAAATTTTAACTATAAATATGTATGTACTTTACAATAAATTTACATTACCCCGTAATATTAACACAATATCATATATAAACACAGTGTACTACCAGTAACAATAAATCACATCAAAATGGCTGTTAGACACGATTCGACGATGGCCATGGCCGTAAGTTATCACAAATTAATATTTATTAAAAAATGTGGTACCAAAGTGATTATTTGAGGAAAAAGCGGCCTAATAGTTGGTTTTAGGTACACTTGTGGTTTGGGTTTTGGATAATCGGCTGTATAATTGTTCACTTGTTACTTCGTATAACTCACTTGTTTGTATGAATAACCACACGGAATCTAATATAGTGCCGTTCAACAGCTTTAAGACCACAGTTCTCTCTTTAAACTACCATTAAAGATCTACTATACTGCTACCGTGAACCTTTTGTACACTCAAAGCTGAAAAATTTGTGCCCAAATGGGTGGTACAAGGGCTGTATAGCATGCTATACAGCTCTTGTGCAGCTCACATAGACAGCTTAAAGAATAAATGTGTACCGTAAGTCAACCGCTATAGATCCCCCAATGCTACTTGGGTGGGGACATAAAAATAAGCTGATGATGATGATGGTGATACACACCCACACACCAGTCTTCACAACAAGTAATTAAAACTAGCAAGGAATGCAATGTAATGTTCTAAAAATGTAATGGAAAAACAAATATATTTTATTATTATTAACTACCATCCCCTAAACATTTTGAAGGTGTCCTAAAATCAGCCTTGTATAGCGGTGACGTGCATTTTGTTTTCTTTTTGTAGTAAATGTTGTATTGTATTGATGTAAGTTTTGGTTTTTTTCCTTTTAGGGCTGATTTATCAATCGTCAGTTAAAGTTTATTCATTGAATAATTTTGACATAATGAAACAGTCTCTTTCGAAAATATGTCACAATGACAATGTTATTCGTTGGATAAAAATTATCTAAGAATTGAAAAATCGGGCCTTAGTTTTTTACTTACTTACTCCGCTGGCTCAGACCCGTAGTTTATTATTGTATCTAAATGTTTGTTTATATTTTCATCGTGAATTAGGTATGTAAAAAAATGATTTCTTTCATTAAGTATCGGTGGTCAATTTGCAAAGCGCTCGGTTAACATCCTAAGGTCATGTGTTCAATACACAAGGCGAGTTTTGTGTTTCGGATTTTTTATGCAAATTCCAGGCTCTTGATCACCAACAACACGCACTTAACGTGGTGACTAATCCAATAGCCATCAATTGCAGCGATGATGACCGATCAATTGATTTCAATGGTGGCCTTTGCCCAGCAGTGAGCAGTACAACGTGAAACAGATTAAACGCACACCCTCTTATGTGGTGGCTCAGTCCATGAAACTGAACAACTTTTTTTCTTCGACTTTTCGAAACTTGCAAAAAAAAATCGTCTCTACAAACGAATTCGCTCGGTCAGTTTTGATCTATCTATGGAAAGATAATAAAAAAAATTCGCGTTTTTCCATAAGTCGTAGAACAAAAGTTGTTCAGTTTCATGGACTGAGTCACCAGTTAAAAGCGCCGCCAATGAAAAAAAAAATATCTAGTAATTAGAGATAGAAAATCAAATTATGCTCAACAAACTATTTGAATGAAGTAATTTTGCATTTTTACGTCACCTAATGAACATCTGACATGTTATGGTTTAGTTAAATAAGACTTTACAGCTACTAACGGCCACTTTTAACTTGTTGAGCATAATTTGATTTTCTATCTCTAATTACTAGATATGTTTTTTTTTTCATTGGCGGCGCCAGTGTGCGGCGTAAACGCTCTTAAGAGGGTGCGTTTAATCTTTCACACGTTGTGTATAGGCAATGCTTAACTTTAAACATTTTGCGGTGCCCTTACAGGGTATCACTGTACACTACTGTACTTTATTAATTACTTGCTGACCCGACAGACGTTGTCCTGTCTAAATTTTATTAAATTTATAATACGCATTTATTACACATATAAACATTCGTCTTGAATCACTCTATCTATTGCTGAAAACGGCATTAAAATCTGTTGCGAAGTTTAAAAGATCTAAGCGTACAGACAGCGGAAACGACGTTTTGTATTATGTATAGATTTTGAACTACATTTAAAATATCATGTGATATAGAAAATAAATGAAAACGAATAATTATTTTCCTCAACAGCCACCGATCTGCGACATCGACCTCACAACAGTAATATCAGAGAAAGTGATTAAAGCTCCACGCGATCTTTGCGCACGTCCCAACACCCTCCTGTTAGAATGCGAAGCCCCCTGCGGCCTGGAGGCCCCGGAGTCGTCGCTCGTCTGCTTCAAACGGCCCGACGGCACGCTCGTCCGTCGGCACCTGCTCGCGGCCGACACGCCGGAACACAGGGACAGGTGGTTGCAATGCCTCAACAGCGCGTTGGAGTATTATAGGTGCACGCCTGCTGATAATCATTAATCTCGGGCCAGCCGCACTTTTGCAGCGTTTTATCGTACAATATGTATTTTTTTAAATTGCAAAATACTACTTGGCTACTTTCCGTCATTGCTTATGGCAATACATCACATGTTAAAATACTCTAACGTAAAGCCAGGCGCTTTCGACACTTGAACATGTATTATTTATAGTATTATTATGCTTACACCCGCCGTACTCTTTTACCACCTTATTCATAAAAACTATTTATGCATTATTTAGTTAATCAATGTTTTGTCTCTTTTTCTCAAATTCAAAATGACGTTTGTGTGACGCTGACAAAAGAATATTTAACTAAATAATGCTTACATAGTTTTTATGAATAAAGAGGTTAGAATCCAAATACTATAAGTATGACGTCCAATATAGATTCGGGACATTCATTACATTATTTACATTACAACTTATAGTTAGGTACTATAAAATGTATATAATTGTTATAGTCAAAATGCTTGTTGGACAATGCTAAATATTAGTGTTTTCATTAGATTTGACGCAGTATAGATTCATAATTAATGACAAAGATTAAATAGCGAAATAAAAATTTGGTATGAAATTCTAATCAGTAATTTCGGGTTATTATGAGCATACTTTTTCATTATATGTTTCATCATATTGACTAAGCAAGTTTGTTAACTTGCCAAAATGTTTGATAATAATGACAAATTCTTACCTTGCTATTGATCTTAGTGCTATAACGGGGATTAACGTAAACTATATACTGAGTACAGGCACAGAATCAGGAGACCTAGAAAGAAGGCTTATGCATACTGCGCTCGAGCAACTCCCGCATAGACCTTTGACGACCTCTTTGGTTGAGTGGCTTGCACACCGGTTTTCATGGTGTCGCCATCTCTGAGGTCCCGGGTTCGATCCCCGGTCGGATCAATTTAGAAATACCTGTTTTTCTAAATTGTTTCGGGTCTGGGTGTTTCCTATGTATAATAAGTATGTATTTAAGTATATTGAGCATGTTTATCCGTTGTCTAATCCCCTCATGTATCCTTGGGGGAGGCCTTTGTCCAGCAGTGGACGTCTTTTGGCTGGGATGATGATGATGATGATCCGTTGTCTAGTTAACCATTTCTCGAGTTTCTTAACGAAGCTTTTCTTGGGGCTAGATAATTGGTGTGAGTGTGGGAAACATTTATTTATTTATTTATAGATCCCTTGCACGTACACAGATCTTGGACCCGCCCGATCAGCTAGGAACAGCCCGATCCGATCGGAACCCCTCTGAGAATTTAGTAGGGCACGGGGACACGCACTATTGCGTAATGCTGTTCCCTCTAGAAAACCTAACCGAAGGTGATTCGTTTCACACGGCTCGAGGTACCCTTTAAGTTTCTCGCCGCCCCCAAAAATCCCCGGTGAAGCTGAAAATGCCGTCTGAGGCACTCGGCAAACTCTCTAGAAAAAAAGGCATACGCGCTCGACGAACGTACGAACCGACGACGACGGTTGGTCGAGCACTGTTTTAGCCCTAAAGGTATGCCTATGATATTGTTTGCGTTAATCGCCGTTATAAAACATTAAAATGGATCACAAAAGTACAAAGTGTAAATTTGCTATTGCATAGCAGGTTAAGGGACCATTTTTACAAAATAGTATAGACTTTTTTACAAAGCATATTATAGCGTAGTTTTTGATAATCGTAGCGTAGTCTAATTGGTGTTTGTGTTGTTTTTCAATAAATTTTTACGCATTGTGTGTAGTCATGTTTTAGAATAGAAAAGCTATTGTTTAAAATATTTTAGCGTATAATTGACTGAGATATTTAGCTTTAACACAATAATTTAAGGCTCTTTCCTTCATTCATTAGAATTTTTTTTTAAACTACTAACCGTATTTAACCGCCTTTGTGATGTAGTGGTTAGGCCACGGGTCTCAGGACCAATGGTTCCGGGTTCAATTTTTAGCGGTACTTACTAGTATTGAGTCATGAACACTTTTTTTTGTTTGGTTTTAGTTTAGTAATTACTATATAGAAAACATTGAACTCTTTTTTTTGTAGACAATAAATTGTGTTATTGATAACCATCATTTATAGCTAGACCGCTTAAATGAGTCCTCGCCTGCGGTAGGTACGCGGGGTGGGAGGTACGTAGGGCCTCTGCCACGAGTACGAGCGTTTTGCGACGTGGCGAACGAATTTCTATTTCATTGCGTTATTTCTATAACCGTTGACTACGACTGCCGTTATATAGCGCGCATCGAACTAGAAATCCGTTCGCCGCGTCGCAAGTCGCTCGTGTTCGCTGCAGAGGCCCTACGTAGCTCCCACCCCGCGTACCTACCGCAGGCGACGACTCAGTTAAGCGGTCTAGCTATAGACAGCAGCAATTTATGATAGATCTATAGAAACTGTTTTTTTTTAAATAAGTTTCTGATAAAACAACTTTTACGGATCTACTCGCGTTTATTTTAGGAGGAGGACACCTCAGTCTCCCTGTGACCACGGACCCTGCAAAGGGTTCGAAACGTCAGGATAAACATTAAAAAAGTAATGTGTAAAATAAACGCGCGTAGATCCGTAAAAGTTGTTTCATTTCAATGTGTAGTGTTCGCGTAAACTTTAGAAAACAATAAGTTTCTGATAAATTTCCATACTTTGTAGTTAGAGCCAATATTTTATGACATTAATTCATAGAAATAACAAAGAACGACAGTCAACTACCGTATTGTAAGGCGCTTTGCAGACGGCGGGGCGGGCCGGGCTGGTCAATTTGACCGCGAACGATAACGCAAAGGGGATCCTATACTACCAACGCACACATAGGGCAAAAAGACTGTGACCGTGGCAAGCATGTCAACCTATTCTTATCTATGGAACTAACTGCCTCCGTCCCTCGTGTGCTTTGTCCCGCGTGCATCGACGGACAGACGCGGTCTTTATTGCTTCGCGGTCAAAAAGACTGCCCCGCCCCGCCGTCTGCAAAGCGCCTAATAATTACTTCAATATTACGTCAATTTGATTAAACCAAATTCTTTTATATCGCATCCAAATCGCTTTCATTTATTTAATATAGTTATTGCAATATAAATTGTATATGTATTATTAAGTGTGTATATAAAATCAATTTATTTCAATAAAGTATTGTAAGTAAACTGTTTCTTTTTTGATTGGCCCAATTCTCGTGTTGTTTGGGGAAATTCGTTATTCGTTAAATATTCTCTCCATTAAAGTCACCAACAATACATACATACACTCATGTACTTCTCCCGTAAAGGCTACCCCTATCGAACGGCATCGAAATCAATATTTTGGGACCTCCACGCCACATTAATCAAAGTGGGGTGTGTCGCATACTAATCTGTGGCACGACCCTACAGTGAGGTCTATGGTCAGCTCTATGGTTAACTCTCTTTAACGCTGCCGAATAGTCTGCGATGGTTTCATTTTCCTTTGATTTCTTTGCATGAACCTGTAAGTTTCCGCCAACTCGGAGGGTTCTGGTTCTAATTGCTCTTGCACTAATTTAACTATCTCTTCATATGACTTATTTTCGATACTGTCGGGATAAGATAATGGGTTCGGATCCCATCCTCGTCGCCAATATTGTGTATTACGATGAGAAGAGCAAATCAGACAGCCGGCGTTTAATATATTGCTTTATTGTAATAAATAAACGATGCGTTGCGTTGCGAGCCCTTTGGAACTCAGTCGAGAGAGAGAGTTAACCATAGAGCTCACTGTAGGGTCGTGCCACAGATTAGTATGCGACAGGGTGCCGAGGTGGAATAGTTTACATCAGTGCTGGACTGCTAGCCGATAGCCTGATGACTACTACCAAGTAAGAGAGAGGGGTAAGATGCTCGCAACCTTGGAACTCTTGTCCCTAGTCGGCTCTTACGACATGCACGCATGCACATGGAAGGTACAGTAGACTTATAGTAGTATTAATTTTAGTACTTCGCTATCGTTTTCATAATGTTACTTAGGCTAACCAAAGTAACATTATGAAAACGATAGTGAAGTTCGAAAAGAATAAAATGTATGGGATTGACATAAGATTGACCACGTGATTTAGCGCGGCTTATGTCTATCCCATATATTTATGTCCGTGACTCCAGCGGGATAACCCCTTCAGATCGGCTTTAAATTTCGCCATGATTTAGTTGATATTATGTTTAAATTTGTTAGCAAATATCAAAATTTGTTGACCAATAGTTATCGAGATATCCCATGTTAAAGGGTATCCCGCTGGGGTCACGCTCGTCAAAACTATTTGACCTAAAACGAGCAGGAACGAGACACACTACTGATATAGTTATTGTACTAAGATTTTGTTGATTCAATTATGAATCCATCAGTGAAAATTCCAGGATTCTACCTTCTGTAGTTACCGAGTAATCAAATACCTACTTTTCGTCAAAATTCCTCCGAAAAGTAAGTTCTAGTTGAGGTGTAAGACAAAAAGCTACATTCATGAAATCCAGGGAAGATTTTGTTGACTCTGAGAGAAAATTTGTTAGACAAAACCGAGAACTCTAGAGAACATCCATCTCCAGAACATCCTGAGATATAACGCTAATATGGTTATCCCGCTGGGGTCACGGTGTTGATACCTAAACATGGTTTTTCCACAGGAAGCGAGCAAGTAGCGAGTTTATGACTATAGCCAAGATTTTGTGGGTGTAAAAATCTAACCAGTTCCTACTTTTCAGTTTCCTAGGTACAGTATTTTAGGAGAAATTAAAGTTTATAACTTTTTCATACTAAAAGTACGCGTATTAGCCGACAAAATTAAATTGGTTCTTTAAAAAGACCAAAATGGTGGCCAATTTTAGTTTCATCGGAATCGGCCCTTTAACAAAAAAAATGGCCGCCATCTTGGCTATAGTCATAAACTCGCTACTTGCTCCATTCCTGTGGAAAACCATGTTTAGGTATCAACACCGTGACCCCAGCGGGATAACCATATTAGCGTTATATCTCAGGATGTACTGTAGCTAGAGTTCTCGGTTTTGTCTAACAAATTTTCTCTCAGAGTCCACAAAATCATTCCTGGATTTCATGAATGTAGCCTTTTGTCTTACACCTCAACTAGAACTTACTTTTCGGAGGAATTTTGACGAAAAGTAGGTATTTGATTACTCGGTAACTGCAGAAGGTAGAATCCTGGAATTTTCACTGATGAATTCATAATTGAATCAACAAAATCTTAGCACAAAAACTATATCAGTAGCGTGTCTCGTTCCTGCTCGTTTTAGGTCAAATAGTTTTGACGAGCATGACCCCAGCGGGATACCCTTTAACATGGGATATCTCGATAACTATTGGTCAACAAATTTTGATATTTGCTAACAAATTTAAACATAATATCAACTAAATCATGGCGAAATTTGAAGCCGATCTGAAGGGGTTATCCCGCTGGAGTCACGGACATCATATATTTTATTCTTTTCGAACTTCGCTATCGTCTCCATAATGTTACTTTGGCTAAGTCTGTTATCTAAAGCTGGCACGTTCAACACATTTACATGTTGCGCTTGTGTAGTGTCTATGAATAAGACGCGGCGTGCCGTCGCACTGCATAAGCATCATGAAAAGTCTATCCGTCTCTCTCGCGCTCGGTGAAGCTTATGAGTATGAAGGAAGCAGTTATTGTTTTGCTTTGCTTGTTTTATAAATACAGAGTGGTTTTTTTGACATTCGTCCGTTAACGTCAATCACGTGTAATTTGATGAAGATTATTGTGTCCTCTTTGTTTACCTATTTTATGGTTAGATTAAAATGTCTTCTCAAAGAATTGGTTCCGGCAAAACATTAACAGGACAATCTCTTGAAATAGTTTGAGTGGGGTAGAAGATTTAATTTACGATTCTGACTAGAAACATTAATGGAATAAAATATAATTTTTCAAGTTATACATATTTTTAAATTTTATTTAAAACCCTACAACTTTACTTAACCTACAAAATACAAACGTATATAATTAAAAAAAAATAAAGCTTATAAAATCAGAATAAGAAGACTAAATTTTTATAAATTTCCTTTTACAACCAAGATAATTTAATTAATTTAATATCTAAACATGCTGTATAGTGAATTTGCATTTGTGTGAGTACTGTGTGAAAATGCCAGCTTTAGTTAACAGACCTCTAAGCAGCTGATTCATTATTTTTACGTCCAAGGACCTGCTGGTGGTCTTTGCAGCCTTTACAAATAAAGTGGAGAACAAATCATTTGAAATGCATTTATTATCTTCATTATTATAAGTAGCTTATCCTATAACAGTAAACAACGTCATTATTCACTTCGGGTAGTGAATTTCATATTCATAAGTTTGTCGCGCACTTTTAATATATATCAATATTTACTTACCTCCTAGTAATAAATTATTGTATTACATTAATATTAGGTATATTTATTAGGTTTTTAATTGAAATGTAGAAAATTAAAACAAAAATTAACAATAAACTGCATATCAATTTAATGAAGTAGCTAGGTAGTTACCTTCTATTAATAAAATAAATAAGGTACAGTCAGCAACGGAAGTCGTTGACCGCTTTAGTATTACATGTCATAATACAAGGAGGTGACAAGCGCCTGTTACGTTCTGTTATGCCAGCTCTACTCCCTCCCTAGCTGAAAGAGCTCTAGCCATCAACACTCGACTGGGGGTTTGGTTCGCTCGCTTCGGGCCCTCGCTTCCTTTGATTCGTGCCTAAAAACAGAGTGAAGCGCTGCCCGAGGCGAGAAGAGTCAACACGAGAGAAGCCGAGCGCCTCGTCTACACTCTAGCACTCGCGTCGCCTCGTCTCGTCATCGCCTCCAAGAGAGTGTGAAGCCGGCATTACATTGTCTAGTTAATTTGACGACTGCTTAACCTTAAGTGTGCAACTACTTTTGCTGCTGAATGGTTAAACCAACCTTTGCAGTGTCTGAGTATCATTATTAAAAGTAATTTAATAGTTAAATTTGTATTCTGATTTGTCTTGTCTCATCTTTTGTTAGCAATAGAAAGGCTGTAAAACTGTATTGTAGCTAGCCGTAAAATTTAAAAAATAAAATCGTGTTGCTTTTGCCGCCTATTGGTCGTTGTGTGCCGCTGTCGCTACTTGTCGTCGTCATAGAGGGGGGGCGTGGCGTCGTCGTCCCGCCGCCGCTTGCTGCCCACCTCCGGGGACATGGCTTGCTTCAGCTCGTGCTGACAACAGTTGAAATGGACATCATAGTCAGGGAAAGGCAGTAGCTCGATGACGCAGTGGTACACGCTCTTCTGATATGAAGATGAACTTTTTTTTATTGCTAACGGCAATTGTAAGCACTAGGTGACTAGGCCAGAAGGTTTTTTTTATATAATTTAATACACAAATAGAATACAACTTAAAGAGTGTTAAAATGTTAAAAGATAAGTATCAAGGACAGGTTGTAGTTCCTATGACGTGTGTACACGGCATGATATTTTTTTAAGAAATCAACATAACTAATGTACTATGAATTTGATACATTATTAATTAAATATGAATATATAAATTATTGAAATATCTGGGGACATAAAATGAGCTAATGATGATGATGATGATGATGAAATAATCGATATTCGAATACAGTATGAAGTACATTTCTATACCAGGATAATGCTATTAAAAGGTGACATGAGTTGTTGGGAACTCTTAAATAAATTTCAGATAACAGAGATGTCGATAGAAGCCCGTTCAATATTTTACTTAAATGTAAAATACCATGCATCTGACGGCGACCATACAGACTTTGCAGACCAACGAAACTCAGACGCCTTATGTTAGTTATAGGGGGTTCTACTCGCTAAATTACCAGGGTCCCTTGCCGCATCTTCATTTCGATACCTGTCATCCCTAGCCCTATTTTAATCGCCTCTGGTGTAGTGGTTAAGACCACCGGTTTAGACCCAGAGGTCCCGGGTTCGATTCCCAGCGGGGGGTACATGTTTGTGTACTCGGTTTGTTTGGTGGTAGGGCTTGTTTGCCCGCCTGGCTAGCTACCACCATCTTATCTAAATATGTTGCCATCACATCAATGTTTGTGGCATTGTTGTGTTCCGGCAGCTAGAGATAAGATAGCCAGTGCCTCAGTAGTTGAGGATTCCGGGTGAAGTGCGCTTCGCCACCTTCATCACTTAACATCAGGTGAGATGAAGTCTTGGCCAAGTGCTTTCCCGTAAGATATATAAAATCAGCCCAAATATGGCCTAAATCAATACATAGCCTGCCAAGCGTAATCACCACGAAGTGCTTGCAAAGCCTCGCGAACTGTCCGCAGTCGATGGACAGCTGCGGCGCAGCCCGCTTCCCGCCGGTCCAGTCGCGGCTGAAGGTGATCTGCGCGGACACCAGCGCCAGCGCCGCCAGCACCACCACCAGCGTCACGCCTCTGGCGACAAACATGCCACTGGGTAAACATTAACCTTTTCACCGCCCAACTATCCTGCACGCGATGTCCCGCTGTACGCCAACGTATAAATGTATTTTAATAAAGTAGGTACAAAGAAGAACTTCTATAGTAGTGCTGGCGTGGGCGGCACGAAAATCTCGAACTTCTATAGAAGTTGTTGGCGGTTAACGCGCCCGGTCTACGGGTGCTGAAGGTAAGCAACTTTTGCAAAGACCGTTCATCAGATGGATGACCAAAAATTTATCATCTCGAGCTCCTCCATGCTTCGGAAGGCACGTAAAGCCGTTGGTCCCAGCTGCTTTAACGCAGTCGTATCCATGCAACCAAGGTACTTGAGAAGGCCAACTGCAGAAGAGAGCTTTTATCTACAGTCATGAGACGCGAGGTCGCCTTTTTCGGACACATGCAGAGAGGATTCATATACGAGTTCCCACGCTCGAAGGCAAAATTCCGGGAAAGAGAGCTCTAGGACGTCCGCGACGCAAATGGCTGGACGATATCAAAAAGTGGACTGGACTTAAAAGGTTTAAAGACATTTATTCTCATAAAGACATTATGCTACTTACATGAGAACACAAATTAAATACAAACAATTACAAAAACAAAACGTTCGTTGACATACAATTCAGACGAAACAGTAAAAATAAAAATAACATTAAAACAAGACTAAACAATCACATTCCCAAACAAAAACAATCAAAAACAAAACAACAAAATAAAAAACAAAAGACTGGTATGTACTGACGGACTGGACTTGTTATCGCCAATTAAAACAAGCTGTATGGGATCGCAGAAAATGTTGTATCTCCAAACTTCAGTATGAAGATGGCACAAAATTAATGAATGACCATGCTACCACCGCACCGCACTGGGCTCGCGTGGTAGTTAATGGCCTGTTCTCCATATCCCTACATAGGAGAGACTCGTGCCCTAGCAGTCATGAAAATGATGATGTTGATTCCTCTTCTCAGCAAAGGTTGAACAACTTGAGACCATTTTTGAGAATGTAAGTACTAGGTACATACACTGTAACTCAAAAGATTATTGTCACGAATTTTTTAAATACCATATCCCATAATTCTGTACGGTCGAGTAGGTACTTAGCATTCACAATTTGTATAGCATTAAAGCAGCGCGAACGAGAAGAATTAAAATGTTTGCATTACAAATTCTCGTTTTTGATAACGTGATCGAATAAGTGTTGCAAAAAACCCAAGACCAGGATCTAAAATAAACTACTCAATTTTGCAGGGCTCGGAGGCGTAAAACACTCACGAGGCCAGAGCCGAGTCAAGCGCGAGTCATCGAGTCCAGACTCGAGTCTAAGAAGAACTCTAGCAATTCCCTAACTCGAGTTTTTACCCGACTGCGTCAGAAGGAGGGTTATGTTTTTCGAGTGTAATGTAGGTATGTTTCTTTGGCAAGCCCTACAGCCCAAACGGCATGGTGGATTTTAACATAATTATGATGTGTCGTTAGATTTGTTTTAACTGTAGAAGTGACATAGGCTATAAAAAAATATTTAAAAAAAAAAACAAAGTAAAAATACTGGCCGGGTCTTGACCCCAAAAAACTGTTAGATCGACCACACGATCAAAATTCTTTAAACGAATTACAAATTCTACGGAATTTATAGGATATGGCCAATTTTTCTGTGGACGTAGATGTACCTAGTATTATAATTTTTTTATTTACAGCAATGTTTTATGGTGTTTTGTTTTCGGGAATATTAGCAGATTTTAGACAGACAAAGAAGTTGTCAGTGAAAAGTACTAGACGTCAAGAGTTTCGTTCAGATTATTGATAAATTGGTGTACCTACCTATGCGCTACTTTTGGAGCTTTAATGCTCTAAGATGCGCTATGCTATGACTTTGCTATTTAAAAGAGTACCTACCTAAAGCGTTTTAATTAATATAATTATTTTATGTAGGTTTTGAAATGCTTGGTTATTTACTTTACAAAACTAAAAAGTTTGAAATAATATTGTTTTCTAAAGTTTACGCAAACACTACACATTGAAATGAAACAACTTTTACGGATCTACGTGCGCGTACGCGTTTATTTTACCGCAACAATTAAAATAAACGCGAGTAGATCCGCAAAAGTCGTTTCATTTCAAAGTTTGAAATAAACCAAATTATTAAAATAAAACAAAAAAAACGAGCGAGCCTTAAAATAGTCGCATATGATGTGTAACATTTAGAGCTGTAGCAAACCGTATGTATTCGTTACTGAGTAACGGGTGCGCCATCTAGTACCGAGTAACGAAACGTTACACTCGAATGCATTTCGTTACTCGCCCAATTCTTAGTATGGGTACCTACACTGTTTCAGTTCACACAATTGTACTGTTATTGTTTGTTTAGTAAGTTAAGTATAATTTGGAAATTCGTCGTCTTAGTTTTTTACTGTTTACTAAAGGTATTGTGTGTGTAGACAAAGTTTGAGATTGGAAGAGAAAGAAGGTAAGAAAGTATTATTTACAAATTAGAAATATAGTATATTTTTGTTTTTTTATTACTTAATGCGTATTTTCACGTTTTTTTGTTCTACTGCACGCGTTCGCAATACGAGTCGTATTATACGACTCGATTTGTTGCTAAACATACATAATATAGCATGTTATGCGGTATCAGAAGTAACGAGTAACGTAACGATACGATAGTAACGAGTACTAATTGTTGTAGTAACGAATACATACGGGTACGCTTTTTTTCGTAACTTTTACACCTTAAAGGAAAAAAATGGGTCCAGTATTACATTATTTTATAACTACTAGTGGTCGCCCAGTGGTCGAAATTTTGAAATGCAAATATCGGGATAAAAAGTATCCTATGTGTTAATCCAGGTTATAAACTATCTGTATGCCGAATTTCATTCAAATCCATTCAGTAGTTTTTACGTTAAAGAGTAACAAACATCCATCAATACTTACAAACTTTCGCGTTTATAATATTAGTAGGATAATTAACATTATTAAATCATAATTGGACAAGAATCACGTACGTAGGCAGCACGATTCTTTTCATTGTGTTTTGCGATCACGAGGCGAGATGCGGTAAGCCGCCTTACCTTTATGGTAGATCGTAACTTTTCTCCTAACCGATATTTAATTAAGCCGTGATGTTGATCCTTCATAAATGTCATGCTTCAAATTTATTACGGTGTACGCGTATACGAGCGGCGTTTATTATAAAAGAAAGGTATGATGATTATGTGCTATCATTAGGTACTTTGTCACAAGTGAGATTTTTAATTAATATCATATTATTTATTTATTGATTTATTTATAGACTATCAACGGAGTTAGTTGCCTACAAGAAAAAATACAAACTCTTAATACTAGATACATAAACCCCTAATTAAAGACGGCCTCACCGTGCACCTAATGCTAATTTATTATCTTTTATGTATTGATTAATCTAATCTGAAATGAAGTTTACATGCATGACAGAAACAAAACCACGGAACAACTATTCGAAGCTTATCCTCTGTTTATTTGTAAGGGCTTTTAATCTGCTTATTGATATAAAATATGTGATATGATAAGCTTTACATGTTTAATGCTAGGTCAAAAGGTTGATTCTAAGTCCCGATTAAGGGTAAAGTAAAGTAAATAGCCTATGACTATCCCACTGCTGGGCAAAGGTAAAAAATTAATTAACTAACTAATTACTATAAATAAAATATACTTATATGACATTTTATAATTTTTTAAATTTAAAATTTTGTTTATTCTCACACACAAATATTATAGCTTAAGCAGCGCAAAATAGTTTTAAACGTAATAAGGGGCCTATTACATTTTGACCGTGATTTTTGCATAAAATGCCCAACTTCGGCGTTCTTGTTCAGAGAAACTGAAACTCTTAGACAATTTAGACTTATTGTAATTAGTATAATTCGCAGCGGCCTCGCTTTCTGCAATTTTCCCTTATCTACCTATTTATTTAGAGCCAAAATTCCGAAGCTAGTTTTCAATAAAATACGCTGACGGCAATTTTCAAGCTCATGGAATAACTACTGTACTAAGCAAACGAAATGAAAAAAATATAATAATATCTCTTAAATAGTGGTTAAGTTCGTAGTGGCCTCGGAATTTGGAAATATGAATGGAATTTCTACAAAAAAAATCCCATTCAAAGCCATAAAACGTTCAGAATTAGCTGTAAATATCTCCTTACTCCATTAATATTTTTAGGTAAAATGTACACCAGAATTAACGTTAGTTTAAAAGATTTCAAATTATATACTTTTTTGAACGATAAAAAATTATTAAACTTCAAATAAATGTAAGTAATAGACCAAGGTAGATAATTTTGAAACCAAACAAAATTATAGTAGGAAGAAACCCATTGAAAATGGAAGAGAATAAAACAACAATTAAAGGAAAAATAATTTACGGGCGATCTGGCGTCGGGAAGTGGAAGAGGGGGGGCAAAAAACGGTTCATCTCGATTTCCTGCAAAACTACAAGCACAGAATAAATAATAGTACTCTACAAGTCCTGTGGACAAAAGTTAAATAGCAAAGTTGTAGGTAATAAAAAGATCTACAACTTTTGTATTTGCACTTTTATTACATAACCTCAAAATTTATGTGAAAAATTCAAATAATCAAGTTTTTGGTTTAATATTTTTCTCTTTTACAAAAAAAATATATTTTCACGAAATTTGGTGTTAACTTTCATTTTATGTCCCAAACACACTGTAAGTTTTTTTTTAAATATTTATTTTTTTCACCTTTTTTGACTTAATATCGAAAAACTCCAAATTGAAAATTTTCAATCGAAAGTTCTCGCGTCTAAAAATATCTGCTTTATTAAAAAATTCGGTGGGCTTTTTTTTCGTTGAAATCTCCACTTTCTAATGGTGTAAAAAATATATACATTACTATGGTAAATGTTCTGTCTGGGTAGACCAAACATCACTAAAAATCGGAAAATAAAAGATTTTTTATCAAAAAAAAACCGACTTCAAAGAACAGCCCCCTGACCATGAGCTCATAAAGCAGTATTATTGCAGTTGTGGAAAAGAGACGCAAATATATTCGCTGCTACACGCGTCTCGTTTTCAACTGCAATAATACTGCTATAAGAGCTCGTGATTACCCCCCAGGGGCTTTTACAATAAAAAAGTGGATATAATGGAACAACTATAAAAGTTTAAGTGAAACAAAATTGTCCCCCAGCTGAAACCACCCGACTTCAATAGACCTTCTTTAAAACTGATATGCGTATCTAGGTAATTATTAATAATATGATTTAAATATTATTTCTTGCTTTTTAGAGCTGTTTTTACTCTTTTTAGTTTCCTGTTTTTTTACTTGCGTATCCATTCGAACACGTTAACTAAACCCTCTTTTTATATTTTAACAAAATGTTAACTCCGCATTTATCAACATGGAGTGCGAGTATTATTTAAAGATCGAATAGCAAATTATTACTTGCGCTTGGCACCCTGTACAAGTGTACAGTTATGTTAGAATCACCTAATTTTAGTATAATGCACTTCCGTGCTTTTCGCATATTGGGTACTTACCGCGTTTATTGCACTTCTGTTCATTTCGCATATTACCAGATACGCAAATTACCAGATACCTACGCATTGACAGAGGTCAATGTTCCTTTTAAAATGTAATTAACACTGTCAGAGAAATCCACTCCTCCATATAAACTACTGGGACTTTAAATTAAAATAAAATTTATCTAATTTGAATAAAAATATGATTTATCTAATTTGAATAAAAATATGTTACCCTATATTTCTACAGACATAGACCTCCGTTGTTTACTTCTGCTATTTGAAGATAGGACAATCACCTACATACAACTAGTTCAATCACAAATATTAAGTAAGTATTTTCTATTTAATATATATAAAATACAGTGTAAAAATTAAATACCTACCCGACCCATCCAGGAATCGAACCTGGGTCATCCGCAATCCAGGCGACTGCACTGAACATTATGCTACCGGGAAGGCTGACGTAAGCACTGAATTTTTCCACTGCTTTTTGATATTTTTTGACTGCTTTTTAGCGGCAGAGTGCCATCTATCCAACGGTTATTGCAACCGATGGCTATCCAGATTCATCTTTACAGATGAAATACCACAAATTAGATAACACAACGCTATAGTAAATTTTACTTTTTATTTTTAAGTGCTAATTGCTGCACTGAAGCCGAATTAAATATTTATAAAATACAGTGAAAAAATTAAATGCCTACCCGACCCAGCCACGAATCGAACCTGGGTCTTCCGCAATCCGGGCGGCTGCACTGACCATTATGCTACCTGGAAGGCTGACGTAAGCATTGAATTTTTCCACTGCTTCTGATTTTATAAATATTTAATTAGATAGATCACATCTTTATTCACAATTCGGTTTCAGTGCAGCAATTATTAAATATTTTTTTATTATTAAATAAAAAAGTAAAATTTAATAAACATGAATTTGAAAAAATATTTTACAAGTTTATTTTTTATAAAGAATTTCTCATGCATATGTAATTGTATATCTTTATCGCAAGTTGATGTACACTTTTAAGTTATTCCATAATCTTTCAAACTATGTTCAAAGGAAACGATAACTATCTATACTTAAAGATATTAAAGTTTCTTAAATAATATTCATTTTAAAATTAAGAAAAATCTTTAATTTCGTAAATGCTACGATAATCTAACTCCATAAACACAAAGTACATACCTACACCTCACAGTCTTCATATTACTAGCTCTAATCGCTAGATGCACTGTCCTCGGAGGTCGCTGGACACAATGCTCGGGAGCCAAGAGACCCTCCCTTAAATACCCACGGACCGGGAGGATTCGCGCCTTACACCTACGAAACTCTATTGACAAAAGGAATTTTATTCTACGTACAATAGACGCATCGGTACTAGAGACACTTCAGTGCAATGGTCAGGTAAGGTTTCATTTTGTTTCTGATTAAATTAGCACTCACTAATTTTTTTAAGTACAAACGCTCTATCAGACTACCACAAGCTGTCTTTCCTCAATAGACCTTGAACTTTATGTATTAGAATAGAATAGAATAATTGTTTATTGTTATGTATTCCTTATATTATATACTAGCTGTGCTCGCGACTTCGTCCGCGTGGAAGTGACTTTCGGCAGCATTTTTGATTTTTTAGGCTCTTGTTCCCGTTTTTGCAACATTTTTTACTGATGCTTCGCTTCTATTGGTCGCAGCGTGATGTTATATAGCCGAAAGCCTTTCTCGATAAATGGACTATCAAACACAAAAAAATTTTTTTCAATTCGAACCAGTAGTTCCTGAGATTAGCGCGTTCAAACAAACAAACTCTTCAGCTTTATAATATTAATATAGAAAAAATATAGATAATGTCTTAAGAGCGTTTACGCCGCACACTAGCGCCACTAATGAAAAAAAAAAACATATCTATTAATTAGAGATAGAAAATCAAATTATGCTCAACAAACTATTTGAATGAAGTAATTTAGCATTTTTACGTCACCTAATGAACACCTCACATGTTATGGTTTAGTTAAATAAGCTGTTTCGGCCACTTTTAACTATAACGCCATATTTAACTAAACCATAACATGTCAGGTGTTCATTAGGTGACGTAAAAATGCTAAATTACTTCATTCAGATAGTTTGTTGAGCATAATTTGATTTTCTATCTCTGATTACTAGATATGTTTTTTTTTTCATTGGCGGCGCTAGTGTGCGGCGTAAACGCTCTTAATAGTATTTTTGGACAAAACAGTGTGCAATTTACGGACACACAATATTTATAAGACGTTTACTAACATTACAGAAATATAGTGCATATAATTTAATAGTATATCATTTAAAAAAAACTTAATTTACAATTTCATCAATAAATAATTAATTAATTAACAATAAGTATACCCTATTCCAATTCAATTATAATCAATGTTCACCAATGAAATATTCATTCAAATTATAAAACCCCCTTAAGTACTTATTATAAATTCAAATGAGAGGAAATACTAAGGTCGACTGAATTGAAAAATATGTATGAAAAGTAGACAAAATCAACGCTTCGTAGTCTCAGGGATTTCACCTCTAGCACTGGACCGATTTAAGTAATTACTTTTCATCAAAAATTAAAAAAAAGGCTTTGGCACCCTATGTTTTGCTTTTTTTTATGTAATCTCTTCAAATTTTGGAAACACAGCGGTAAATCTGGTCAAATTTTAAGGTTTTTAAAGGTTCATATCTTTTTTAATAATTAATTTATGAAAAAAAAGGAAAACATAGGGACACAGCCAAAGTCTTTCTTTAATTTTTAATGAACAAAGTAATAAAATCGTTTCAGTTTTGGGAAAGGAATCAGGGGACTAAGAAACCTTGATTTTGTCTACTTTTTATACATATTTTTCAACTAGCGGCCGCTCGCGGTTTCACCTGCGTGGTTCCCGTTCCCGTGGGAATATCTGGATAAAAAGTATCTTATTCTAGGTTATAAACTATCTGTATGCCGAATTTCATCCAAATCCATTCAGTAGTTTTTACGTGAAAGAGTGACAAACATCCATTCATTCTTACAAACTTTCACGTTTATAATATTAGTAGGATTCAGTCGACCTTAGTGTTTCTTAAATATAGGATTGAAATGTATTAAATAAGTTTGACAGTTTTGAATAAGTTGATGTGCAGGCGTCCGTATTTGGTTTGATTGGTGGTAAGACTTGTTATAAGTCCGCCTAGCCAGCTACTACTTAAACACACGGCGGCAGATCAACCTACCCAAAACTGTCAAATTTCTACAATCAATTTTGAACTTTATACTTTGGTTATAAGGATCAATATTCATTGGGGAAATTTGACAGATTTGGGTAGGTTGATCTGCCGCCGACTGTACATGGCCACTTTTTATCACCGTCCAAACGTTCTGAGATGACTTCCGTGATACAAACGAACAATTCTTACTATTGGATCTCCCTAACTCGAAAATAAAATTCAGCTGTTCCATACAAAACATCAATATTCATTCGATCAAAATGTATGGAACAGCTGAATTTTATTTTCGAGTTAGGAAGTTGGTCCTATAGTAAGAGTTGTTCGTTTGTATCACGGGAGTCATCTCAGAAGTTTTGGACGGTGATAAAAAAATCAACCAGGGTGCCAAGTGCGAGTTTCATTCGCAATTCGATCACGTTATCGAAAACGAGAAATTGTATGGCAAAATGTTAACTCTGCTCGTGTGCCGCCGGAGGCGCTGCTTCAATGCCATACTAATTTTCGTTTTCGTAAACGTAATCGAATGAATACGGATAGTAAACCAAACTCTCACTAGGCCCCCTGTATACCGTTGCCATGTATGATCAAAATTATAAAATTCAGGGTGACTACTGCGAATTATATTCGACATTCGATCAGGGACCCGACAGCGTAACCTATCGCTTTGACTTCGTGTGTGGTTTATGACGTCATCTTGTCGTTTCGTGCCGCCTATGAAAGCAATATCGAAAGCTAAAGCCTTTAGCTTTTGATATTACTTTCATAGGCGGTGCGAGGTGGCAAGATGACGTCATAAACTATACGCGTAGTCAAAGCGATCAGTTATACGGTCGGGGGGCAGGTTAATGAAAACGAGAATTTGTAGTTACGGCAAAGTTTTAACTCCTGTTTACCACCAGGAGGCGCTGCTGCGATCCGATCCGAACCCCCCGGAGAATCTAGTAGGGTACGGAGTACACTATTACGTTTCGCTATTCACTCTAGAAAATCTCCTCGTTTTAGACGGCAACGGCTTCTTTTTCTGTTGATTTAAATAAATCATAACAGTTGGATATTAGACAAATACCTACTCCTTCTGTGTCCGACGTCCCTACAACTCCAATAAGTTGTAAACATAATGATTACACTTTGCGCAAGAGTTTGCGCCGTAAAGAATACATATACCTACCTACACTAGAAAAACCCGATAGGTTGGAGTTAGAGTTACGAAGTAACTTTTTAGTAAGGAGAGCCCGTTGTGCAACTGTGATACAGATGCTAACAATACCACCTTACATCTAATAACAGAATGCCCAATAAACGCTAAGGCGAAACAAGAACTAGAGCAAAAGATAGATGGTCTCGTTAACAAAAATTCGATTCAATTGATAATTGACAATAAAAAACACAGAAATAGCCTAATAAAATATATGGAGGCTGTTGTAGATATACGAAATAAAAACAAGTGAAAATTATAGTGTTTGTGACGAATTAGAATTTGATATATGTAATTGTATTAGTTAATAGTTATGTGTTGTAAAAACGTTCATTATTAATCAATGAGGAGTTGGCAAAATAAATAAAATAAAAAGAAAAAAGAAACTATTTAGATAACTAAATCTATGAAATTTTAAATTCTTGTTGTGTTTCGACGTCGACTTACAACCGTATACAGAACAACGTATATGCACCACTATATTCAATAGAAATCACTGAACGTAAATTCAAAAAACGTTTAAAATACGCAGTACGCGAACGTGGCTGCCCTTCACGGTAGCTCCCACAAACTGCGCTTGTTTGTGGGACACTCCTGCCCTGTGAGGCGCATTTCGTGTAACTTTTTGCATCATATCGTGAGAAAAACGCGTTTATACGTAAACATTTTAATTTCATTCTCATTCTTAAATAAATGTTAAATTAAAATAATAAAAATAGCTAATAAATAGTGTATATAGCTAAACAAGGCCGTCGTGATTTTTTTACAATATCTTAATTAGTAATAGCGATTTTAAATTTCAGCTTGTTTTGATTTCCATACAAATCGTGTTACGCGAGAGCGTATATCTAAGTTACACGTGAACCGCGCGACAAGTAAAATGACGACCTACACAAACCTATGAGTTGTAATTAAAGTTACACGAAATAGAGAAAATAATATGGGTATTAAAAATAAAAATATTTAATTAAAATACCACTTTTATTATTTTAGAAACATTTCTGTAAACCGTGTATCTATAAATACACTAAATAGGTGCGATCGTCCAGCGCTCGCAATAGTTATGCCTATCTGCGGTCACTTAGTTACACGGAGATCGCGTTACACGAACCTAAAAATTCAAAGTTACACGAATATGGCCAGGCCTAATTCTTGAAAAATTTCAGGAAAAAAAGGCGTTTTTTTCAAAGTGCCCCATATAAAATAGGACCAGAGGATCTCAATAAGACCTGTTAAGCCGAATTAGTGTAACTCAACTTACTCTAATAGTGCCTCACAGGGCAGACTCGCCGCAGCGCCCGCTTCCCCGCGGGTTCCCCTGCCTTGCTCTGCGAAAGTACCTTCGATGCGCAACTGTATTGACATGAGTAACCCTTGCGTCAACTCAATAACTCTGGCGCAGCTCACTACGCCCAGCTCATTAAGTTATTAACTCAAAATTGTGTCATGGCGCAACAAAATAGAATGGAAATGAGCTTCGTAGCGCGCGCCATCTGCAGGCCGCGCTCACAGTCTCTTTCATTTTCGAACAAAAACGTATACTCTATCCTTTATATTTTTATGAAATCTAAAATATGTGGGTATTGTATTGTGTATATGTAACGTTTACTAGTATACTCTCAGCTGTATGTTAAAATAAAACGCAGTGATTACACAATATGTCTATCTACTTTCGAGTTACGATCATGCCCATCCCGGACTCCCGGCTGAGGTACACTTTTAAATCCAACCTTCTAAAAGGGCGTCGCCATTACCAAACTGTTAACCGTAGCAGTCGTTAAACCTACTAAAACCGTGTGTCCACGTTTTGTGGTAACGGCCCTATAAATCTTGTAATGCTAATTCAATACTGCGCCCAACAGAACGTATAGTGTTAGCCTAAAAATAAGTTTAAAGTGTTTGGTATATATGTCACTTTAAAAACACCTTATTAGAAAATATCCACGAGATTTCATTCTTAAGCAACATACATACCTACCATTTCATCTCTGCACCATCCAATATAGTATGGTTGACTAGTAGAGAATGCCTCAGGCAGCAGGTCATTTATATTGAAAAAACTATGCTCGGTCAATAGAGGCTTTGTATGGGAAAGTAAAAAAAAAATCGTTTTTTGAGCTATGTATTTAGGGAGAAAGTTGATCAGTTTCATGGTCTGATCAATCCACCAGCGCGGGTCTAAGACTGTTAAAAAGCATAATATCTACAACTGTGCTGAAAATAAATATGACATAGTTACCTTTTTTCGTGTGCAATGTTCTATGACACTTTTGTAGCTTTTTTTAAGGAAAAAATATGGCAGCTCCAGCAGCTAATCCTGTCATTTCACACGGAGCGTCGCGCTAAGAATAACTAACGCACGTCTTAGCCGAGATTAAAGTTGCAAAGGGATTTTATTAACAATAAATTAAAATAAAGAAACTGACAAGAATACAGTTGCTGGAACAACGATAAATGAACTGATTTTAGTCTTTCCACAGTATAGACGCCCGTACATCTTTACCTATTCCGTGTACATCAACCTAAACTGTCAAATTTCTTTAATAAATATTCAACCTTAAACCATTTAAATAAACTTCAAAGTCATTATTACAATGTAAATGATTAAGTTCATGTTAAGAATGCATCTGACATTCCTCCAATTTTCGCACACTGCATGTAGCGTCATTCTATAGTTTTGAATTAGTATTTACATACCTTACATAGTGCCCAAGTACGTTTTTTTAGAATAAAGTGTAATGTTAAGTAAATGTATAGAGGTAAGCATTATTTGTTATTTCAGGCTCTTGAAAGTTGTAATTGTAAATATTGTATGATTTGGTATATTATGTTAAATTTGGTCTGTGGGTCACCATACTTTTATTTTGTAAATGTCGTTAACCATGGAATTAATAAGTAATGTACGAAGTACTTATTAATTCCATGGTCGTTACTTCTATTATAGCTGTCTGTGGAGTTCCTTGCGTCCATTCTTCTCCACAGCTAAAAAATAGACGTCCTGAAAGGGTAGTAAGTAAAAAATGTATGGACGATTCAAAAGCACTTTTCGTAAAAAAAAATACTTTGACTTTGACTTTGACTTATTGAGGAAATTTGACACTTTGTGGTAGTCTGATGTGCGTGTACGTTAAAACAAATTCTAAATGTTGCAAGTAACGGGGCAAACAAAGAAACAATTTCATAATATGAATAAAATGTGTTCGACACAGCTTTTAATAAATAAAACATAGGTATAAAATAATTAGAGTCCACACTACATAGAGACGTGTTACAATTTTCCCAGGCAGCAGTGAGTTATGCTTCCCCAGAGAGGCCGGGTGACTCGAAGTAATCGCACACTGAATGTAAGTTCATTAGCTGATGAACTAAACATCATACAATAACCAAAAAAATTGTAAAAGCGTCAGAATAAAAACTATTTATAGTATATAGGCGTATTTAAAAAAAAACTATTTTTTACCTAAGAAGTTTTTATTAACTTTTTAAAAGACCTTCTTGGCGGGAAAGTGAAGAGTCATGTCTGCGGTTTTGTTTTATTTTCTAATTTGTGTTATGTCGAATATTAATGTGTAATAATGGTGGATTATTAACCGTTAAGTATTCGTATGTGCGCATGAGTGTTGGCAAATGAAACAAAACAGTGCAACTACACTTTTCAAATTCTCTCAAGAAGTCTGCCCGAGGACTAAAAGCCCCACATCTTTACTGAGATACTCGAGGGGTTAGAGGGTGGTATATCATTTCTCATTTCTATTATTATTGTTTATTTATATATTACTTGTAAGAAAAATTACTTTGACACTGGCTAAATGTGCTAATCGCACGAAACCATCAACTAAAGGAAGAAAAAAACTTTTTAAAAGTAAGTAAAATTGCTTGCTTGTCTTTTTGGCAGGAAAGTCATTTAATTTGACATTCACTAGGCACCCAGTAACAACGCTGCGCCATCGAGCGGAACCTTGACAGTTTATCTCATTGAATTTAAATGTCCAGGAAACTGATAAAAAATCTGTTCACTTACGATTAGGTATATGATTAGTGAAATGATAAAAATTTTGTTATTGGTTGCAATGCGCACTTGGCCTTGCCACTCCAACGCAGATAGAGTATCATTTGCCATCTTTCTTATCTAATTGAGATTACCAGTTGCCACAACATTTTAAAATTATGGTTAGTTGCGAAAAAATTACTGTAAGTAATTTGAAAAAAATACCACAAGCAGTATCGAACTCGCACCCCATGTCGACATAGAAAATAAGGCTACTTGGCTTTTTTATTTCAATAGTTCTACGAACAGTTGTTTACATCAATACTACTAAGGATTTTTACAGGTTAATTAAGCTAAGTGTAACAACTAATAGATTTAGAGAATAATTATTGTCTCAAGTAATTACAATTTCATTTTACACATCCTGGGCACAGGAGACTGGAGAGCTGCCACCCAAATACAGTCCTCCTTAATAAAGTAAGAATAGATAGTTTTGATACGACGGGTTGGACAGAACTACGGTAGCATAGTTAGTTAATGTTCCTTTATCACCATCATCATCACCTTAGCCCAGTGTTTTTCAATTTTTTGAATGCGCGACCCCTTTACAGGTTTAAAAAGTCAGGCGACCCCCTTAGGCATGGACAGACGAAAAATTTGTAATTCGAAAGACTAATGAAAAAATAGTATTTTCTGAAGTTAAAATGCGCACTAGACATATTATCAAAATTAGCTTTCAATCTGTGGGTCGCGACCCACAGATTGAAAGACACTGCCTTAGCCAATAGACGTCCACTGCTGGACAATGGCGGGCGCCCCCAAGGATATCTCCACAACGACCGGTTTTGTGCTGTTCGTTTTTTTTTTTTTTTTATGTTAAAAGGAGGCAAACGAGCAGGCGGGTCACCTGATGGAAAGTAATCACCGCCGCCCATGGACACCCGCAAAACCAAAGTTATCGCAGATGCGTTGCCAACCTTGGAAAGGAGTTGGATCTTGAGGAGGGAGTAGGAATTGGGAGGGGGGAGGGGTGAGAGATGGGCCTCCGGTACTTTCACTCACCGGACGAAACACAACAGCAACGCCGTTATTTCACGCCGATATTCTGTGAAAGGGTGGTGTTACGCCGGGCGAGCCGGCCCATTTCGTGCTGCAACGCAACGTGGCTCTACCACTCCGACAGTGTTACTCATTTAGCACCACCCAGGGGTCACGTGTAGGGTCTCAAGGGTAAACCTACGGACGCGAGTAACTTTAACCCCCCCATCGTTTTTATAATGTTTTATTGTTTTATATTAAAATATTGTAAAAATCTAGTTTTAAAAAAGAAAATAAATATAGAGTATAATAATAATAAGTATTTATTTCAGATTAATTCCATAGACTGTTTTTAATTACACTAGACCTTAAACATTAATGTTAGTTTCAAGAAAACATAAAAATGCACATTAAACAAAAAAAAAAGACCTTGACCCACCGTTAGAGGACGGTGTGTATTCGCACCCAATGTTTCAGCATCGGTGAGTCCCAGCGGTCAGACAACGCGTTCAGGATATGGTTCGGATTGCCCCGCAGTCGCCCCATTCAACTCAAATGAATGAACTCGAAATACTATTGGTCACCCATACGATGAAACGACATTGCGAACATTGTTTAACTTATAAATATTTATAGAAATTTGTACACATATGTTTTCGCGAACATATACAATTGGGAAAATTTTAAAAAATATAAATCTTACTATGTTGAAGTAACAAAAACATACTATTACGTCATCGACATTATCCTATTTATAAATATCAAGCAACAGTTAAGAATTATCATCAGCATCACCAGCTGATTAGTATGCTCGTTCCCCACTGCTGGGGTACGAGCCTTCCCTATGGATGGTACCCACAGGACCACGGTAAATAGGAAAAACGGGCGATGGACCACCATTTGGGCCCAGTGCGGTGCGGTGGTTGTTAACGACTGCTAATGCAGCCGGGACCAACGGCTTTACGTGCCTTCTGAAGCACGAAAGAATACTTGCAACCTTTATCTTTAAATTATGCACAAATAATATTTCTATGAGAAAAAAACAACTGCCTCGGGAAGCTCAAGTGGGTATCGAAACCCCTTTGGACAACCACCGGTCCAATGTGCTGACCGTTGAGCTATCAAGAAACCCCAGCAAACTCGTCATTTAGTTTTATACTCAAAATATATATATTTATATTTTTAGTGTCTTACAAATAAACAAAGATTAAGGTCCGAATAGTTATTTCGTGTTTTGTTCCTATTCCGAATGAACAATTTTAACCTTTTAGTTTCTTTATTCCGATTAAAATAAAATGCTTGTACAGTCAGCGTAAGTAAAACTAAAACATTTGATTGATAACTTAAATGCTGTAAACGTTATTTCATATTAGAGTAAAATAGACAAAACACGGAATAACTATTCGGACCTTATTCTTTGTTTATTTGTAAGGCACTTAAAGTTTACACAAATTCTGTGCGTGAGTTTTTTGTGTGTAAATTAAACAAAAATGAAATGAAATGAAATATATTTTTTAAAACACAATAAGTATAAACTTATGTAAAACACAAAAAAAACATAATTAAAAAGTGTGTTCTGAAAGGACTAAGGGAAGATGAAGTCCGTTAATATTAAATTGATTCGATTGATCGGCGATTTAATGTACCCGGGTTATTTATTTATTTATTTATTAGGTAAGTACACAAAACAGATAGAAATTAAAAAATAACAAAAAAGCATGATAATTATTGTATAAGAGCTAAATTCCTATCTAAAACATGTGTACACAACACGATTAATAATAAGCGTCCATGTTAAAGTTAACCTAATCCAAAACTATATCCAATTATAAACTAATTTTAAACATAGAACGGTGAAAAATAAAAAAAACTTATTCTAGGTTAATGTTGACATCTTTATGAACCAAATTTCACGAACCAACCCTTGAATTAAAACACAATGAACGACACAATGATTGACACAGTACTTTGTCCTTCAGTCCAATCTAATCCATTTTAGTAGATATTCCTATTTATAGAGTTATATTTTGGGGTAAATTTTCAGAGCGGACTTTTTTCCATCATTGCGGTGGCGAATTAATTTTTTCACATTTCACGCAAACCAAATGCGCTAGATTATAGATAAAGATGCTGTGAATCTAATAATTTGAAGACAGTACTTTCGGAGATTTTTTTTAAATTTTTACTTTTTATTTTCAATTTCAAATTTTTTGCTGCACTGAAGCTAAACTTAGCGCTTACACTTACTCAGCCTTCCCGGTAGCATAGCGGTCAGTGCAGCCGCCCGGATTGCGGAAGACCCAGGTTCGATTCCTGGCTGGGTCGGGTAGGCGTTTAATTTTTTCATTGTATTTTATAATTTTTTTATTTTTACTTACGCCTTCGAAATGATGACAAAAGCCACTGAAATGACTCATAATTTTCTTAAATATTCAATTAAATATGCGGTAATGTATTTAATTTTTTTTTTTAATAATCAACTATTTTGGTACCAGAAACATTGATGACACAGTAAAATAATAAAAAAAATAGTACTATATCTTAATAGGTTAAGCTAGGCTTCATATTATTACCTTAAAGTTAAAGTTATTTAATAATAATTGAGCATTTTTAATTTAGAAATTTAGAATTATCCAACTACCTAATTAATTTAGTAGGTAGATATTTACAGGTCGTAATATCGAGGCAATTATCTACACCTTACTAACTTGACCGAGTGGGGGTTTTCCCTGTGTGGTGCCGGGGATAAAGAATTGCACCACCCCATCTCAACCCGTTTGTGTCGTAAAAGGCGACTAAGGGACCATTCTAGAGGATGGACAGCAGCATCTCCCTGAGGTTACCCTCAACCTACTGCGATCGCCAACCCGCCTACTAAGCGTGGCGATTACGGCAAATACCCCCCATGCACATCAGCAAAAACCGGCCCCTAGTCCCCGGCGGCCCCGCTCGCCCTAGCTACGGTAGCGGCCAAGGCAGCGACGGGACAGGGGGTGCTAAGAATCTCCGGCAGAGACCTGGCTACCGCCAACAAGGAACTCTGGCCCTGGCAACATATACCACGCGCACATTGCGGACTGACAAGAAGATTTACGAACTGGATGAAGAAATGAACAAGATACGGTGGGGTATAGTTGGATTATCTGAAGTCCGAAGAGAGGGGGAGGGCTCGATAATCCTCAAGTCCGGTAACTTGCTCTATTTCCGGGAGGGCGAACAACTGTCCCAAGGTGGTGTCGGGTTCATCGTCCACAAGTCCTTCGTGAACAACGTTGTCGAGACCGGGAGTGTGTCGCCTAGGGTAGCGTACCTTATACTCAGAATAACCAAACGGTATTCGTTGAAGGCTATACAGGTGTATGCTCCTACTACTCCTAAACACCCTGACGATGAGGTGGAAGCTACGTATGAGGACATCTCTAGAGCCATACAAGCTTCCAAAACTCATTACACCGTTGTCGTGGGAGCTTTTAACGCAAAACTGGGCAAACGAAGCGGCGATGAGATGATAGTGGGACGATTTAGGGTTGGTAATCGGAACTCCCGGGACCAACTGCTGGTGGACTTTCTTGAAAGGGAGGGATTCTTTATGTGAACTCCTTTTTCAGGAAGGCTGAACACCGCAGGTGGACCTGGATGAGTCCCGATGGTGCAACAAAAGACTTTATCATGTCGACGAGGAAGCAAATATTCAATGATGTCACTGTGATCAATGCGTTTAAAACTGGCAGCGACCAACGGTTGGTAAGAGGCACATTGAATATCAACGTTAAGCTGGAAAGACGTCGATTGGTAAGGTCTACGCTCCGTCCTGCACCCATCCAAATCCAAAACCCCGAAAGCTTCTAATCTAGTTTTTATACATATATGGTTAAGCTACGACGTATATTTTCATGAACGCGTGTGTTTAGTCTGTTTTGAATGATAGTTTCTTTATAAAGGTCATAGGATGCCCAACAAAGTACGCTTGAAAATTTACGATGTTTCTTTGACCAGTTTACCCTTTGTGCTTTGAATACCGCCTAACCCCCGTGGAATCGGGCAGGCTGGCTGACCACTTCAATGGCATCACAGGGCATTGTACAATACTCTTCATCCATCTTTTCAAGCGGCCAGACAATAGGCCACAGCACCTTTCCTTGAATATTACCTATAAATAAAATGACAAACGTTTTACGCTGAAATTTATCTTTTGCGTTCCGATAAAATGTCTTGTGACGAGATGTTTGACGTAGCTACTTGAGTAATGTTTTCGCAGTATTCGTTTGGCAAACATGACGATCTTATTTTGAGATTTATCTTATTTTTACTTTGATTTGCTACTGTTAACAATAGTTTTAGATATTGTATATGAATGGGAGTAAACTTACCTAATACCTAACTATTTTCAATACCGACATTTCTTAACAGAAGATTTACTTTCAATTTTCACCCATACACATAACAACACCCTTCCTACACCATATGTACATCTTTCTATATCAAAGTGTTTATTTTTTGTTTCGTGTTCCTATAGCTACACATTTCATCCGATTGTGATAAAAATATGGTAAGTTTGCAAAAACTGTATTAAAAATTTCCACTAGCGGGATTTGAACCCGCACCCCATGTCTTGCCGGGTCAGATACACTAACAACTAAGCTATCGTCGCTCTGTCCAACTCGCCGAAATTAATCAACACTATCTACTTATTTTGTAAGCCACAGGAGCCATATTTAATGTCGAAAACTACGTCATCAACATCCGATCTTAAAATTTTTAAGGATATTAACCCACTTAGTCCGACCAGGCGTTTTGTGTGTTGTTGTAAATAAAACTCTAAAACATAACATAACATAACATTAGGGTATATCTATATAATACTTTTAGAGGTGTTATAATAACACCCAGTTGGACCAAGTGGGTTATAGATCATTAAAGAATTGGACCAGCTATTTATGATTATGGCTACCTAAATAGTAAAAGTAGTGTAAATAGTGTTGAATAATTTCGGCGGGTTGGATAGCCAAGATAGCATAGTCGGTACGGTACCGGTAGTGCACCTGACCCAGTATGTCATAGGGTGCGGGTTCAAATACCGCTCGTGGAAAAAATTTCAACATTTTTTTCAAATTGTTATATGTTTTTGCAACAAAATTGGCGTAAAGTTATATATAACCATAATAATGGTTAGTTGTTGTGCGCACACCTACAAGAAGTTGGTAAAACCATCAAGAAATACATAGAGTACAATAAATACATACATTTATATAAGTACTAGCTGTGCTCGCGACTTCGTCCGCGTGGAATAGTGACTTTCGGCAGCATTTTTAATTTTTTGGGCACTTGTTCCCGTTTTTGCAACATTTTTCACTGATGCTTCGCTCCTATTGGTCGCAGCGTAATGTTATATAGCCTACAGCCTTCCTCGATAAATGGACTATCCAACTCAAAAATAATTTTTCAATTCGAACCAGTAGTTCCTGAGATTAGCGCGTTCAAACAAACAAATTCTTCAACTTTATAATATTAAATATAGATATAGATTTATTGTATACACGAGGAGGATACCTACATAAACACGCACAAATTCACGATATACCCATATTCTTTGTAATATCTAATATATCTGTATCTGTAGGATAATATGGTAATTCCTATTTATACTTATAGCGATAAAAATGATGCATAGTGTAGGGGGTCGAGCGTCACTTTTATCCAAGTTATCGGAACCATTCAAAGTGGTTTTGATAAACAATTGTTCTGATTGTTTTAAGATATGATATGTGAAGGACAGTCTCTATCGTGAAGTTGCATTAAAATGTTTCCAATGGCAAATAAAAATTGCACAGGTCGATAGAAAATCTATGTACAGTGTACAGATATCGAGTATTCGATAAGATGAGCTTTAGGGCGCAGTGGTTAACGCGCCCGGTTTGCGATAGCTAAGGTAAAGCAACTTTCACAAAGGCCGTTCAGCGGATGGGTGACCAAAAAATTATCATCTCAAGCTCCTTCGGCTCCGTGCCTTGGAGGCACCAAAGGCTGCATTAGCAGTCGTTATAACAGCCACCGCACCGCACTGAGCTCACGTGGTGGTTTATGGCCGTTCTCCCTATCCATCCGTAGGGAAGGCTCGTGCCCCAGCAGTGGGGACATAATAAAGAGCTAGTGATGCTGTGTGCTGTGGTGTGATGATGATAATATAGCAAAACACTAGATCCTTAGGTACCTATAAAATTAGCATTTTGTATGAAGATTTTTTATCAAAATTTTATTTTTCACACTAACGTTTTTTTAATTTTTTCAGCATCTATTTATTTTAACACTATAAAAATTGTAGACTAGTTTGTTTGTTTCACTAGCTAAATATAGCAGACATTAAAAAGAAAATAAATTAAGTCCCTTCAAAGCTACAATGAAACAAAAGGACAATTCCGCGAACAAAAAAGTTAGTCAATTTAAAAAAAGAATTGGGCGATAAGACACAAAATGAATCATCATTGTTATTACTGAAGCCTAAGTAACATAGTCCTAATTAAAAGGTGTATAATAATATTAACAACCGGTATTGACTTTTAGATTAATAAACCTATTAATAAGTGAGAAAAAAACGTCAATTTCATAGGTATATCGTCTAAACGTCAGTTTCATACCCAATACAAAAATTCAAATTATAAAAGTATAAAACAATGAAGAAACGTAAAAGAGGTAGGTACCAGTAAGTTGTCGGTCGCTAACATAATGTTTGTGGAAAGACTAGCGATCATAACACGCGCTTATACTTGTCAGATTCGCGACAATTTTGATAAATATTATGATTGCCTTGTTATGTTGCAATGATTGATAAAACCTCCATTTCCTATTTTGGTTTTTCTGTCTACTCTAGTAAAAACTCACACTACGCACCCAGACCACCTACTTAGATACCTTCTTCTTGACTGTCATCCAGTTAAATTCTATCCGCCTTACAAATAAACAAATAAGGTCCGAATAGTTATTCCGTGTTTTGTTCCTGTCATGTAAATGTCATTTCAAATTAGAGTAAAAGAGACAAAACACAGAATAACCTCAGAATAATAACTAAAGCTATAGAAACCAGACTAAAATAGCAAAGATGTCACCAGATTTGTGACGTCATATTTGAGGTAATGTAGTGAGTGACTTTATAAAGGACTCAAAGATTTTTTTGATCACCGATTATCTGATGACCGTTTGACATAACAATACAAAAATAAAAACTAAGTGTCAACCATTTGTCGCACTCCAACCTCCGTTTCTAGCCATAAGATAGAACGGAACTAAACAATAGTTGCACGATTTTTATTTTAGCCATCCTTCTATAGCTTTAGTTATTGTTCTGAGGGAATAACTATTCGGACCATAGATTTAGTACCTATACATATATAATGATTCGGACCTTATTCTTTGTTTATTTGTAAGCGGGTATAAGACCTATTGTTTTTGGGTGATGTTAACTGGTGTAACAGTTGGTTACTGTGTCGAACACTGGCGCCACTGTGATAAGAGGTTTCATGGGTGCTGAAGACGAGTCTTTAACGATCACGTTAACGAAATCGAGAATTTATATGACATTGAAGCAGCGCCTACTGGCGATAAAACAAGGAGAATTAAAAAAACCATAGAGTTTCTCGTTTCCGTGATCAAATAGCAAATAAAACACGTACGATGGTAACGATTGATAAGGCCAAAGGTGGTAGCACTTTACACGGAATTTTTAACAATCTTATCTCTTAACTGTCGGAACATTAAATGCAACCTAGGTACTAACATTTGTTATGACGACAGGCTTATTATTTTAGGTAAGATGGTACGAGTAGTAGATAGCCAATGAAACCGATCACAATAATATAAACCCCACACTAGGAATCGAATCCGCGACTTTTGGTCTTCTAATATTATCGCAAGTTTTTTTTTGTAAACACCCTTCAATTAGAAAACTAATTTAAATTTTACCTGCCAAGTGTATAGGTATAGGTTCACAAAACTGCATCTACATAATGTACCGACGATCTATTTCATTAAGAAAGAAGACACACTTACCTGCCAAACCATGACCTCATAGAGATCAATCAATCGTTGACTTGGCAGTTGGCACCATATCTCGCGATCCGGAGATACAGTGAGAGCGACAATTGATTGTTTACCATTTACCAGCCAGTAACGCCGCGGCTTGACGACAAAGAACACGTTCTGTGTTTAAAAAGTATAAATTAAAAAATAACAACTCGTGGTACACATGTGCAGGCAAGCGTGAGCTGCACACGGACGGACACAGTTGATTGAACGGAAATTGTAAGTAATACTACATTTTGCATCACCTCTCTGTTGTTTGTTATCTGTGGATTCTAAATAATAAATGTTGTTATGTTAACTGCTTTTGATTACGTACTCTGTGGGTAAATAGGAAAAGTTTTTATTTGCAACATGGATTTATAATAAAAGCTTACTCAGCTTGTGTGCTTACTTTTAGTAGTATTATAAAAAATAAACTTTCATCCGTCCGTTAGTTATTTAATTTACACTTTTAAAGTTACTGAATACATCAAATTATGCCAACTGTTTTACATACATTAGTCTTTTATGTGTAGTGTAGGTAGTTTATGTAGGTAATTTCTATATACACATCCAACGTTCATGGCGATTTCAAAATTGTATTATGGTACATAATTAAATGGTTTACATCTAATTGTATTTATGCAATGTTTCTACGTCAAGTTAATCTAATTTCAAGTTTAGTTGATTAAATAGGTAGGTACTTGTTTTACTTTTTAATAAATACGACCTCGTTTCTTTAGGCATGTTTTAGTTAGGTTGAACCACAGAACAATACCTAACTAAGGCTAAACAATGGGTGCCGAATGTGTGATTTAATTGTTCGATTTCGCGTTCGATTTGATTTGATCACTTACGAAATCAAGAATATGTAGGTAGGTAACTATGACTAAGTTTCAACTTTCTGGGTCCAATGGTTTGGGCATAAATTGAGTGAGTCACGACTTTTCTTTATAAATATGTAATGGGTTGGTAGATAGGTAGGTACCTATATTGTCTTTAAAAATCGTACGATCAGTAATTACAATTAGCTTGATAAAGGGGCCGTGGGACGGTCCGAATCGAATTCTTCATGTAAGGCCTCAATAGTTGTGGAGATTGTCTTGCACAGAACGTCGCGGCCTTAATTTCTCATTTCCACAGGGTGTTGTCATCAAACGATCCAACCAGTAAGTAGGTAGGTACAATAATTAATAACTTATACAACGGATTTATAATAACGAGATTTATGTGGTTTAAGTAAAAAGTTAATAGGTATATTATTAATTAATGGAAAAACAAAAACTTCTATTAAATTATACTTAGTCATAGGTAGGTAGCGGGAATAGTTTTTTGTATAAAAAATAAGAAAAGCTGGGTACATTTTCTCAAACTTAAGTCGATATTTCTCTTTCCACGAGAGGGATAGATAATTATTTATAGATTGGTTTAAAAACTAACCCCCTTACAAATAAACACTATTTAAGCATTTACTTAGTTAATCATTGTTTTGTCAACGTCACACAAACGTCGTTCTCAATTTGAGAAAAAGAGACAAAACAATGATTAACTAAATAAATGCTTAAATAGTGTTTATTTGTAAGGGGGTTAGTAGGTAGGTAATGAATGATACTGTAACTTGCTTTCATGTACCTATACACTTTTAAACTTTCGCGTTCCATAGTTAAACAAATTTAAACGGGGATTAACGCAAACTAATTAATTAGTAAAAAGGTATCATGCCTTCTTTATATCCGACGGACGTATCGTCCGAGTTACAACGGCCGTGACTTTGGCTGTAGGTACTTACCTTAATAAACAAATAAATTAATAAAATGCGGATGTCTGGTAATAGAGAACCACTTAAATAAATAAGCCTGGCCATACGTTTATTGACATCCTGTAGTCAGGCAATAGTACGAACTACGAGTGGCCAAATGCAACTAAATTGCACAGCAGCGAATAAATCAATATACCTAGGTACTTACGCAAAATGTGCACATTATATTAATATATGTATGAGGTAATCCACTTTGAGCACCCGCCTAAATAGCACCTGCACAAATAGCCTGGTAATCCACATTTAGCACCTATTGATATTTTTGGCAGGTGCAGGTGCAGGTAAATTATAATTACACATTGTATGTCGCACTACCAATACAATACTGGTGCAAGTCAAAACATACTGACATTGGAAATTTTGTCGTATTTAAGAACAGTACAGTTCAATTTCAAAAATCAGTATATTTTGACTTGCACCAGTATTGTATTGGTAGTGCGATGTGTCTGTTCAAATTTTATACACCATTTATTTTAATCCACTAGAAAAAAATAAGGGTAACAGTAGTCTTTGCCCATCATTTTGCAAAACTTTAACTATGGGATCAACTCTAAAATTGTGAAAAAATATAAGATTAATAAATTACTTAATACCTACCTAACTTGATCAAAATTAATGAAACAGCTGATTTGTTTTCATAGTAAAACTTTCGCAAAATGATGAGCAAAGACTACCCTTTCTGTCCTGGGTAGGTAGCTAGCTAGTGTGAGTTTTGTTTACCATCCGTATTCATTCGAATAGGTTTACAAAAACGAAAATTGGTATGGCATTGAAGCAGCGAGCGCCTCCTGGCGACATACGAGAAGAGTCAAAATTTTGGCACACTGTATGGCAAAAGTTTGACTCTTCTCGATGTCCGTATGTCGCCTTCTCGTTTTCGTTAACGTTATCAAATGGCGAATGAAACTCGCACTAGGTACCCTGATAGATGAAAATTAATGGTAAAGTAAGTAAGTAAGTAAGTAAACAGCCTATAACTCTCCCACCGCTGGGCAAAGGCCTCCATCATTGAAATCAAGTCATCACTACAATTGATAGGTAATGGCTTAATCACCACGCTTGCCAAATGCGTGTTGGTGATCACAAACCCGGGTTATGCATCGAAAAATCCGAAACACACTTTGCCCGACCTGGGAATTGAACCCGGGACCTTCGGGTATCGGGCCGAGCGCTATGCCCATAGATCTGTGGCTATGCCACTCGGCCGCCGAGGCGTTCGTCCGAAATTAACGATGCATATTATGTACTAGTGGTCACCCGCCACTACGTTCGCGAAGACTACACTCTCCCAAAGGAACCTGTAACCGGGATAAAAAGTATCCTATATCCTAGTCCGGGTCATGGTCTGTCTATGTGCAAAGTTTCATCCAAATCCATTCAGCCATTTTCACGTGATGCGCGGTCAAATAAACAGACAAACAGATAAACAGACAAAAAATCTAAAAACAGTTGGTATGTGTTCTGCTATTGATTCTAAGTATCCCCAGTCAACTTTTTTTCGAATATCTTCCAAGTATAGACTTTCGACCCTCTTTAAGGGCGTTTACGCCGCACACTAGCGCCGCCAATGAAAAAAAAAACATATCTAGTAATTAGAGATAGAAAATCAAATTATGCTCAACAAACTATCTGAATGAAGTAATTTAGCATTTTTACGTCACCTAATGAACACCTGACATGTTATGGTTTAGTTAATGTTGCGGAAAGCCACAACACACACTATGCTATTGCTTAAAATTACACATTAAAAATAGAAAAAAATCCACTCACAGTTCCATGCCGCTCCCGCCGTCCTGAACGGGATCCATATGGTCCGATGGGGCCCGAATCCGGCTCCGGGTCTTCTAGGGTTCCCTAAACACACCCAAACTACCCCAAAGTGCACTTTCCCCCTGAAATACCTGTTACTTCAGCAGCGGTGTGGCCGACATCCCGGCTAATTGTTTTCCCGAAACAATTCGCTTACGACGCACACTCACAAACACAGGTGGCACAATCCACTTAAATCCACTTAATTAGAATAATACGGCTCCAAATGCCCTTATTACTACATAAAATCTATTTAATTATCAACACACGATAACTATCAACCAGCCATATTGTCTTTCCAGAGACAAGTGTATAAAAAAAGAACAACTAGTGATGGGGCCATTATGCCACCAAACAAAATTGAATCTCGATAATCGATTCGTCCATAATACAAATAAAAGTTTTATTTCCAACAAAAATAAATGCCTGTTTATTTGCAACATCCCGCCACCCAAAGCGGACGTACCGCTTTCTAGCCTGAAATCTTAAACTAGTCAACCGGTAATCGAGCTAAGGTCGCGACTGCGCGATTTAGCACCGATCCATCAACCAACACTTGCGCCACACGCGGAGTCCCGTCCGCGCCCCAGATTAACTTTAAAATGCGACCTCGTCTCCAAAATAACGATGGCAAATTAGCCTCCTTTAATAAAACCAGATCCCCCTCCGAAAGGGGCGACGTCAGGTCTGTCCACTTTACACGCTGCTGCAATAAATGCAGATACTCCAGTGACCAACGACGCCACAAGTCCTGACTCATTTGTTGTATCATTTGAAAACGAGACATCCGGTGTCTGCGTTCATCCTTCCAGGGATACTCAGGCAGGGCAGTGAGTGGCTGACCGACCAAAAAATGACCAGGGGTCAGGACTTCCATGTCATTTGCGTCAGAGGAGAGTGGACAAAGCGGACGCGAGTTGAGAACCGCCTCAACCTTACAAAACACAGTTGTAAGTTCCTCATACGTGAGGGTAGTTTCCCCGACTACCCGGCGCAAGTGGGTTTTTGCCGATTTTACCGCGGCTTCAAATATCCCGCCCCAGTGGGGACAGGCTGGCACACTAAATCGCCATGTGATTCCCCGCTGTGCGAGAGCTTGACTTATGCTATTACAATTTTTATCCAGAAAATCGTTCACATCTTTTAAGTAGTTGGCAGTGCCTCTGTAGTTGGTACCGTTGTCGGACCGAATGAGAGAAGGTAAACCCCGTCGCGAAACAAAACGATCCAGCGTGGCGACAAAGGCTTCCGTAGACAGAGCCGAAACCACTTCCAGGTGGACGGCCTTAGTGGCCAGGCAGACAAAAACGCACAGGTATGCTTTCGTGACCCTAGTGTTACGATAGGCTGTGGTTTTCACCAGAAACGGTCCAGCAAAATCCGTACCGACCCCGTCGAACGGCCTAGTAGTCTGACAAACCCGGTCAGAAGGGAGATCCCCCATTTGTGGCTGCATAGTGGAGGCCTTCACCCGATAACAAGCCACACACTTAAATAACACGCTGCGAACCACTCTCCGAGAGGACAAAATCCAGAACTCCCTCTGTAATATCGCCAGTAACGCATTACACCCCGCGTGAGCGTTTTTCAGGTGTCTATCCGAGACCACCAGTTCTACCAAAGGTCCTCCTTTGGGGAGTAGCAGAGGATGACGGCTACCGAAGGGCAGGTCGGCATTTTTGAGGCGACCTCCAACGCGTAACAGTCCATCCGCATCCAGAAATGGGTTGAGCCGAGAGATCGCTCCCTTGAGCTTTGCGCGACCGACGCACAAAATCTTCAGTTCGTCCTCGAACCGGTCAGCTTGAACCAGCCGTATCAGGGCCAACAGTGAACTCCTGCGTTCCTCAGCACCCGTCACGGGTGATAAATGCCTCTTGTCTGGATGGCGGCAGTTATGTAGAAATCTCCGGATCCAGCAAGTTACACCTAGCAATTTGTCCAGTTTGCTGTATCGAGCCGTCAACCAATTCGGATCTGGCCTTGACTCGTTTGTTGTCACCAAAACTTTTATTCCAGGGATCATCCCTAGAGAGCCATCGATCATGGTGACCGGCCATGATGACTCACCCTCCTTTAACCACTCTGGACCCCACCAGAGGGCATGCTGCACCAATTCCGGCGCGGTGCAGCCCCGAGAGGCACAATCGGCAGGATTCCAGGGGCCGGGAACGTGCCTCCAACAAATTTCGATGCCCGAGTTCTGTACCTGAGATACCCGATTGGCCACAAACGTTTCCAATACGTGGGGTGCCCCGCGTAGCCATGCCAGAGCTACCTGACTGTCAGACCAGGCGTAGACATTCCGGATGTCCACCGTAGACGTCAGTTCCTTGTGCACGTGGCACAACAGTTTGGCCAATAGATGCGCCCCGCAAAGCTCCAGCTTCGGGATTGTCAGCCTAGTTTTGAGGGGAGCCACCTTGCTTTTAGCCAGAAGCAAGGAGACGGCGACTCGACCCTTCGAGTCCACCGTTCGCAGATACACCACTGCAGCATACCCTCGTTCTGACGCATCGCAGAAGCCATGTAGGCTTGCCCTGTATTTGCCCCGCGGCAAGATCCGCCGCGGCAACGCCACCTGATTGATCGCCTCGATCGTAGAGATCAGAGCGAGCCAAGTGTCGAGTGAGAGCCCTACCAGTGGCTCATCCCACGAGACTCCGAGTGTCCACAGTGTTTGCAATAAACACTTCGCCATAAAAATGCACGGGCTGATCCATCCATTTGGATCAAACATCCGAGCGATGGTGGAAAGGACCGTCCTTTTCGACCAAACTCTTGTAGTTTCCAGTTCTACCCGGAATGTGAAAATATCGTGAACCGGCTGATATTTAATTCCCAAAACGGCGATAGAGTTCGGGTCTCCTGCGTCCTCGAATAGCTGAGGATTCTGTTGGTGATCTTCCGGAATCCCAACCAGAAGCTGTGGCTCGTTGGATAACCATTTTCTCAACTCATAACCACCAGCCGCGAGGAGTCCGATAAGTTCATTCCTGATGATGAGCGCCTCCTCCAGAGAGGCTGCCCCTGTGCAGATATCATCTACGAACACGTCACGTGTCAGTACAGCGGCTGCCCGGGGAAAGCGAGCCCGTTCCTGCTCCGCCAGTTCCAGCAGTGACCGGATGGCAATGAAGGGACTCGACTTCAGGCCGTACGTGTTGGTGTTGAGCTCGTAGACGGTGATGGGATCCTCCGAATGCTCCCTCCAGAGTATTAACTGAAACCTCCTGTCCGCAGGATGTATTACTGTTTGGCGGAACATCATCCGAATGTCCGCACCGATCACCACCTGGTGTCTTCGGAAATTTAAAATGATGTCGACAATGTCCCGATGTAACTTCGGACCAGAATGGAGACATTGGTTCAATGAAACTCCAGTCGACGACGGTGCCGATCCGTCAAAAACAGTCCGTAGTTTTCCAGATGATGCCTTCAACACCGCGTGGTGAGGCAAGAAAAAATGATCTGTCGTTGTCCAGTCGACAGTCGCCCGCGACATATGCCCCAAGGCCTCGTATTCTCGCATGAACTCGATATACTTTTCCCGAAGTACCGGATCGCGAGACATACGACGCTCCATGGACAAGAGTCGCTTCTCTGCCAACGCCCTCGATTTTCCCAAGAGAGGGGGACAGTCGATAAAGGGCAGTCGAGTTTCGATCCTACCCGACGCCATCCGGCGTGTGTGATTCTTATAAAAGGTTTCGCACTCCACATGCTCCGGATCCAGACGGGAGACCATGGGAGGCTCTTCCAGTTCCCAGAATTTTTGCATCGTCCTAGCGATGGAGGTAGTAGCGACGACAGGTGAGACATCCCGCGTCTCCTGGTCGAAAACCGGTCCCATTAAAACGTGTCCAAAGATGGTAGGTATAGCTACCAACGAAGAGCGGCCCAGACTCCGCTGAGGCCCTAAAAGGATCCAGCCCAGTACATCCGCTCCCAATATGAGGTCCACCGGAGCCGGCTCCTCGAAATGAGGGTCTGCCAGCATGAGCCCTGATGTGTCAGGCATTGCGTCCCGCGGAATGTCTGTCGGTGGATGCCAACCCAGCAGATTGTCGAGTACGATCGCAGCCGCCGCAATCCGTATCGAAGCGGAATGCACAGGAGAGAAGGAAATGTGGGTCTGACCGGACAGACCCCCCACTTCTGTATCTCCGACTCCCCGAATCGGAACTGAGGGAGGCGCGCACTCCAGACGTAGGCGCCTCGCTACCTTCGTAGTAATTAAGCAGCCCTGTGCCCCAGTGTCTAGGAGGGCTCGTATCCGGACGAAGTCCCCCCTAGGTCCCCAAACGCGTACCTGCGCGATGGGCAAAAGAACCGTCCTCGGTTCCGACGTAGCCCGACCACAGGCTAGTCACGCTTCAGAGCCAGCAGCCGACCCTGTCGAACCGTGATGACTCGGCCAGTAAGTCGGACGCGTGCAGGCCACCATCCGGGGTGGTGCGTATCCAGGTGCCCTACCATACCGGTGATAGGGTGGGTGGTATTCCAACCTCGGGTACTCGTGCAGTACCGGTGAGAACTGTTGACGGTTCTCATGTCGTTGTTGTTCCGGCAACGGCGGCGGAGGATACGCGTACGAGTATCCGGGTGTTGGGTCCGGAGGTGGGGCTCCCTGTACCCAGTGGCCCTTAGAGGCACCAACTCCAGGTGTTGGTCGCGCCGGGTGCCGGGTTGTAGCCAGAACCTGGCTCCGTTCCAGCGGTCCCCAACTCACCTGAGCCGGGGTGTACGAGGGGTTATAGTGTGGCGGCCGTGGCGGACTCCGTCTTTCCGGAGGCGGAGTTGACCCCGGCCCCAAACCGCCACCCGTGGGAGATCCCCTCTCCCGAACCGGTGCTGAGCCCTCAGCACTACGGGTGCACAGTAAGCGATGGTGCGGTCCGCCGCACACATCGCAAGGCCTCGCCTGGGGACACTCATTGTACCTATGTCCTCCCAGGCAGGCATAACACAATCCTCGTGTCCGAACGAGGTTTCGGCGCTCTTTTGTGGGCAGCCTGAGAATTGCTGGACATAGCTGTTCCACGTGCTGCTGTCCGCAAACCCGGCATCCAGAACCGGGGTTGATGGCGGCCGCAGCCACCAGCCTGCCGCGACCCTTCCCTGGGTTGCGTGGCGGCTGGGCGCCGTAGACTCCGGAAGTGCGGGCCGGCGCACTTGTCGGAGCCTCCTGGGAGGCTAGCTGGTTTTCCAGCAGGCCAGCCTCCTCTTCCAGGAACTCCAGAAGTTCCCCTATCGAGGGCAGAACGCTGCCGAGATCCTTGTGGACCAGTCGATTCCGCTCGAACTTGTCCCTCATCTCCTGCGACAACTTGGCCAGAACGATGTGCAGAAGAAGGAAGGACCACTGGTCGACGGGCAGTCCGAGCGTCCTTAACCCGTTTAAGGACACGGTGAGCGGGGTGATCAGCTGCGCCCTCAGCTGAGCCCTATGGTTGACCCTCGGCAATCCCAGCAGATGGGTCACGTGCGCGTCCGCCTGAAGACGCGGCTTCTCGTACCGCTTCTCCAGCAGCTGCATGGCGGTGTCGTAGCTCGCATCCTGCAGCTCCAGATGCTGTACGAGCTGTCTGGGTTCTCCGTCTAGGAAGGAACGGAGATATGCCAGCTTTTCGGCCTTGGTGAAATCCTTCCGAGTATCCACCAAGGCCAAAAACATGTTCCGGAATCCAGCCCAGTCCCGCATACATCCGGTGAAATGCGGGACCTCCAGGGCACCCAATCTTCCCATGGCGCTGGGTCCAGGGGTGTGGAGCGAAGCGGGGCGCGCAACAGGCTTCCCCTCCCGCAGTCGCTCGATGTCCTTCACCCGCTGAAGGACCTCGTCGTAGATGTCTTGGATGTGCTCCAGATCCTTGACATATTGGGCGTGGAGGGCCAGCTCCTTCTCCCCGACCGGGTCGGTTGACAATAGAGCGGTTACCGACCGCTCGGCCAACAAGAAACGAGCCTGCATTTCTTTCGAACGCGTCTCCAAGGCGTCCTCCCGGTTAGGCCGATCTACTAATGCAAGCAGCCCGGTGAACCACCGGAGCTGCTGAGCCAGCTCCTGCCGTGACGCTGTCATTATAAATAATTTAAACTAAATAAACCTAAACACAAAATTAAAACGAGTCAATGAAAACACGGAATCGATTATCCCGAATCGACTCGATGCTTTCAATTGAACGAAATTAAATAACAATTAACGTGTCCCAGCCCAAATGAATGAACGAACGAAAACAACGGTACTACCAACCTTACAATTCAACCGCACCTGTCCCGGAAGTGCGATTTTACACGAAATGAGCTTAACCTATTACAAACTAAAAAAAATACACAAAATTACACCGATTAACTTAGAGGTCCGGTATTAACCACGCTCTGCTACCAAAATGTTGCGGAAAGCCACAACACACACTATGCTATTGCTTAAAATTACACATTAAAAATAGAAAAAAATCCACTCACAGTTCCATGCCGCTCCCGCCGTCCTGAACGGGATCCATATGGTCCGATGGGGCCCGAATCCGGCTCCGGGTCTTCTAGGGTTCCCTAAACACACCCAAACTACCCCAAAGTGCACTTTCCCCCTGAAATACCTGTTACTTCAGCAGCGGTGTGGCCGACATCCCGGCTAATTGTTTTCCCGAAACAATTCGCTTACGACGCACACTCACAAACACAGGTGGCACAATCCACTTAAATCCACTTAATTAGAATAATACGGCTCCAAATGCCCTTATTACTACATAAAATCTATTTAATTATCAACACACGATAACTATCAACCAGCCATATTGTCTTTCCAGAGACAAGTGTATAAAAAAAGAACAACTAGTGATGGGGCCATTATGCCACCAAACAAAATTGAATCTCGATAATCGATTCGTCCATAATACAAATCAAAGTTTTATTTCCAACAAAAATAAATGCCTGTTTATTTGCAACAGTTAAATAAGACGTTATAGTTAAAAGTGGCCGTAACGTCTTATTTAACTAAACCATAACATGTGAGGTGTTAATTAGGTGACGTAAAAATGCTAAATTACTTCATTCAAATAGTTTGTTGAGCATAATTTGATTTTCTATCTCTAATTACTAGATATGTTTATTTTTTCATTAGTGGCGCTAGTGTGCGGCGTAAACGCTCTTAACTTTATTATAAAATTATGTTACAAGATGAAAAATCTTATTCAAAATATATTTAATTTGTGAAACACATGTAGATATGATATTCGGTCTTACGCAATCAAATCAGAGCCTCTATGATCTGCCTCAAGACCATACAAAATATATTATAATTACAATGTTCTTAGGTACCTAGTTAATAATAGTTCCAAGCGAGGGGCTCGATGGCGCAGTGGTTAACGCGCCTGGTCTGCGAGTGCTGAGGTTAAGCAACTTTCGCAAAGGCCGGTCATCGGATGGGTGACCAATATCATCTTGAGCTTCTCCGTGCTTCGGAAGGCACGTTAAGCCGTTGGTCCCGGCTGCATTAGTAGTCGTTAACAACCACCAATCCGCACTGGGCCCGCGTGGTGGTTTATGGCTCGTTCTTCCTATCCTATAGGGAAGGCTCGTGCCCCAGCAGTGGGGACATAAAAAGAGCTGATGATGAATAGTTCCAAATGAAATAAAATTGTTTAAGTAACACACACGTCATAAGGTTCGATCAGTCGATAAAACCTTATAACTTGTCCGTCAGCCAGTCGGCTGACGCAGTGGTAGCCGAGACACGGATACAGAAGAGGACGTCCGCCGGCGAGATGGGTCTATGATATAACCAAAACCGTAGATTGACACGTAGCCCAGTCTAGCGCAGCAGCGGGACCAAGGCAAATGGCACAAGAGGCCTATGCTCAGCTCTTCGATCAATTATGTATAGTCGACAATGAAATTGCTTTACCACCTTAGAAGTGAATTTTGTTTGCATCTAATAAAACAACAAGTTCTAATTTCGTTTAAAAGACCAAGTGACAGATATGTTGTCATCATTGACAATGAGCCTTAGCGAAATTTTATTGTAATGGAAGTTTTTGTCAAAAGTGATAGAGCCATCAACCTACCCAAAACTGTCACTACAATCAATTTTGAACTTCAGCGAACACATGATTAGCCTGATTTGTATGAAGAGTCTTAAAATTTTTGACATATTTCAACCCATGTTACTATGAGAAAGTTGTTAACTTTACCGATTCTGAGTCGCTCCAGAAAATTTGCGCACTGGTAAAAAAATTATCCTGTATAATCCAATCACCAACGTCCATGAAAATATTATTAAAAAAAAGTTCACAAATCATTTAGATCTACGTAGTCTTATCTAAGTATCGTCATTATGAATATTAAATAACTAGATGTAAATAACTTGGTCGTCAACAGTTATGTAGCGCAAAATAAAAAGATTACAGAAGGTGAGAACATACCGCGCTCGAAAGAGAATCTCGGACCATCTCAAACAAGTCCAAGCGCAGCTGTTGCGATTATTTTTTTTGGAGTCAATTTGCTTATTGCCTCAGACGGCATTTTCAGCTTCACCGGGCTTTTTGGGGGCGGCGAGGTACGTATAGGGTACTTAGCCGTGTGAAACGAAGCACCTTCGGAGGTTTCCTAGAGGGAACGGCATCACGCACTAGTGCGTGTCCCCGTGCCCTACTAGATTCTCCGAGGAGGATCGGATCGACCTGTTGCGAAATTCCGTATCCGTGTGAGGTTGTCTATGTGCGCGTTCCTCGAGCGCACGGCGAACACACGGCGGCAGATCAACCTTCCCAAAACTGTCAAATTTCTACAATCAATTTTGAACTTTATTGTTTAGTGATAAGGATCAATATTCATTGGAGAAATTTGACAGGTTTGCGTAGGTTGATATACCGCCGTGTGTACGAAGCTTACCTTCTGCATTAGCTTACCTTGTTTTGCGTATGTATGTAGTGTGTCGTTATCACTATTATAAGAGCCACCGAGTATTGCTACCAAGTACTTTTCCGACGCAGCGCTAAAAATACTATACTAAATGTTATTTTTACACAGTTGTCACTGTGTGCTTGCTTTGTTGTGTTGTTTATTTAATCTTTTCTGACCTCACGCAAGTAGGAGGTCCGGATCTGTTGCAATAGATTAAAAATGACGAATCAACATTTTTTTTTAAATATCTCTCGCGAATAAGTTCAGAAATACCTAGTATAGTAGATAGTTTTGGTAAAATAGTGCTTCATTCATTTGTCTTTATTAGAGATTTTTAAACAAAGATAACTCATAGATTTTCTTACTACTTATTGTTTTTATAAAGGGCTTTTTATTACAGATTAGGTAATTGTTACCCTATACTCAAACTCTTAAAAAATTCTCACATCAGACACAGATTTTTAGGCAAAGGGGTTTCGGATTTTTTGAAAACTTATCATTTGTATCGATGATGACATGAAATTTCAACGATGCAAGCCTTTGCCCAGCCGTTCGGATCTATGATACTAATATTTATTTCTTTTGAAAATAAATAACAGAACATAATAGCTTAGCTAGGTAGCTGATATAGGCACAGGCAGGGCTTGGTACCGTTACCAAATTCCCACTATAAGTACCGGTAAGTAACGTTATATAAAGGTAATTTGGTACCGGTAATGCAGGTAACGTTATCTAGAAAAGTGTCGCTACTCTTTTAGTTATGCGCTTTATTAGCCAATCAGCGTAGAGCGGATAGTTCGTTTACCGGTAAAAATGCACCCAGGTAACGATACCAAGCATACCGGTACTTTTTTTACCGGTATCTTCGTTTGACAGAAGTATTTCAAAGTTCTGGATAAAGGATTACCCCACACGCAGTAAAAACCGCATTCACGCACTATATTCGTATTATTAAGATATTATAAATTATTAACATTATTAACATAAATATTTTTATGACACTGTACTTAATGTATATTTGAACACCGGAAGAATATTGTCTTGTGTTTACTCAAAGAAGTATTCGACTAGACAAGTAAAATTCTTTAAGATTTTTAATTAGTTTCACTTAAATATTTATATTGTCCTTTGTAAACGGTTCACGAAAGAAGATGTCAAAATGGCGTTATTAAAACAAAAAATGATTGACTAGGTAACTACTACCCACTCGTTTATCGTAATTAAAATTAAATCTGAATTTTTCATTAACTTTTACTAATTAGTACCTACGTATTTTTTAGTTCTAAATGAGCATTCAATAGAATTTAACAATTAACAATAACCTTTTTACTCGTAAGTCTTAAGTTTTGTTGACAATTAACAGGTATACCTAGTTGCGATAACCTCATTCTATCGAAGTATCTAGTAAGTTATTCTGTGGTGAGGTATGCGTATGCCAGCCCCTAGAATTTCTTTGGAAGTTGTGCGGTCATGCTTTAGCACAAAATAAGGAAGCTGCAGCAGAAGCTTTCACTACAGTGGCGGTAGCCAAAGTAACATTAAGAAAACGATAGCGAAGTTCGAAAATAATAAAATGTATGGGATTGACTTAAGCCGCGCTAAATTTCGTGATCAATCTTATAATTCGAACTTCGCTATCGTTTTCTTAATGTTACTTTGGCTACCGCCACTGTGATGAAAGCTTCTTCTGCATTTTCTTTATTTGGTGCTGTAGCATGACCGCACAACTTCCAAAGAAATTCATTAATAAAGGCGAATGAATGAAGAACTTCGCTATCGTTTTCTTAATGTTATAATGTGTATTGTGCTTTGGCTAAGCCTACAGACCAGGGGCCCGACCGCCTAACCGATCGCTTTGACTTCGTGTGTGGTTTATGACGTCATCTTGTCGTTTCGTGCCGCCTATGAAAGCAATATCGAAAGCTATAGCCTTTAGCTTTTGATATTGCTTTCATAGGCGGTGACGAACGTCACGAACATAGACGTCATAAACTATACGCGTAGTCAAAGCGATCGGTTAGGCGGTCGGGGGGCAGCTTTCATAGATGATAACCTCTCACGGATACGGTAGCCACAGCAGAGTCATAGCGAGCTGTTGTGAGATATCGTGTCCGTCAAAGATTGTCTATATGTGCGTTGCTCAAACGCGTCATGTATGAAGCCCTACCTGCTATAGTCTCCTTATTTTAAGACTATAGTGTATATTATTATGTCATTCTTGTTCAATCCAATAGACAATACATAATATGTCACAATCAATTTGGTTAAAATAGCCGTTACAAAAACACAAATTTTGAAAAAAAATCCACGAGCAGGATTTGAACCTGCACCCTTTTGACATACCGGGTCAGGTGCTCTCCCAATTGAGCTATCGTGGTTCTAACCAGCCCACCGAAATTATTCAACACTATTTACTTTTTTACTTTGAAAGCCAAAAAAAAAACTTACTTTAAAATAGCCGTTTATTGCACTCATTGCTGTGAACCTTTTTAAGTTTTTCTAAAAATAGAACAATATCTCGTAGCCATAAAGCTGTAGATCTACAGCTTCATGCTCGTACTCGTAGCTCGCCATATATTTTTTTAAATACAAGTCACCCTGTGGCATGTAGATTCTGTAAAGAGGTTTTACCACAGACAAAATAAAATATCTAAAAAGATCATAGAGCAACACGGACCGGGGGGGAGTAGCCATACGCTGGCGTTCCCCTCTGTCAAAGTACAAGTCCACGCGGACCTATGCGTACAATAAAACTAGTTGCAGCTGCACTGCTCACTAGACTGAATCTAGTTGCGCGGTTGAAACGACGTCCTAGAAAAATGCCGAATTGTTCAGTTTTTTGCTGCAAATAGAGATCTGCCACGTCAAATTTACAAAAAGATGGCGTTACCTTTCATATGTAATTAATTTAGATCACATTATTACTATGTATTTCTCTTTATTCAAAAAAATACAATAATAAGAGGCCGTGTTGTTTCGGATTTGTTTACCAACTGAGGCCGCTTGCCCTCGTACAATATGTGGATCGGTCAAACGACAGATCCGAGTCTGTATCCAAGTTCACGCTGTCACTGAGCGATAGTGTTGTTATCATTTTCATCAATAAAAATGACAAAGGTAAAGTCTATACAGCCACGTCTCTCATGCATTTAATCATTTTTAGATTAGGTAATGTTTTCTAATATAGTGAAATATATTTTAATATAGTATAATAATGATACGTATCTGTTAAAATTGATTCAAGTTAAATATAAAACTAATTAAATATATTTTTTTTAAAGTTTTCGCGAACACTACACGTTGAAATGAAACCACTTTTACGGATCTATTCGCGTTTATTTTACGCGTTTTTGTTTCGCGTTTTTTTGTTTTGTGGAATGACATTTACTACCTACCTGCAAGTAACATTAAGAAAACAGGTGTTGCCATGGGTTCCCCTGTTTCGCCCGTCGTCGCCGATATCTTTATGAAAGACTTCGAGGAGAGTGCCCTGAGCACAGCACCGGTAACCCCTAGGTTCTACAAGCGGTACGTAGATGATACTTTCACTATCCTACCAACTGATAAAGTATCTGCTTTTCTAGATCATCTTAACTCCATACATCCAAAAATACAATTCACAATGGAGTTAGAGGCAGTTAGTAAGCTAGCTTTCTTGGATATTTTAATCATCAGGAATCCGGACCATAGTTTGAGTTACACTGTGTATTGTAAAGTAACCCATACAGAAAGGTACCTCAATGGTGATTCTCACCACCATCCTAGACAGTTGGCTACTGTAGGGAAATCTTTGTTTGAGAGAGCACGCGGCATCTGTGACACCCAACACCTGGCTGCTGAGCTTCAGCATGTCAAGCACGTACTACAGGATAATAAACTGAAAGTACCACGGCTTGTCACAGAAAACGCAATAAACCAACCACTATCGAGCGCCAACCTGCTGTACTTCCATATATGAAAGGTGTCACTGACAAGATTGGACATATCTTAAAGCGAGCCTCAATCAACTCTTACTTCAAGCCGCCGAAGAAGATCAACCATTTTTTAAGACCTGTCAAGTGCAACATACCCCTTCAAGATGCAGGCGTGTATAAACTGGACTGCGACTGTGGGCTTTCTTATATCGGGCAAACAAAGAGAAGTGTAGGAACCCGCGTTAAAGATTTGATAAACCACAAATACTCGCTAGAGAACAACGATTCATCCCTAGGATGATCTTATCTTATCTTATCTTAGTGGGGCCTGCCAAGGTTTCCACCTCTCAGTAACACTTCGACCCATTGGGATCTTTTGTGCAACCCCATCCTTTCACTCTTCCTCCTCTGTGAAGATAGATGCCATAAGTCTGGCAACGTCCTTAAGAGCGAAGAGCCTGAAGTCCTCCGGTTTCGGATAGGCCGACCCCAGGAGTCCCATTCTTTTCCTAGCCAGAGCGTCGCAGTCGCACAGTAGGTGCTGCATTGACTCGGTTTGCTCTTCACATGCCCTACACAAACTATTTGTTGAAAGGTGCATTCTGTGAAGCATTTGTTTTGTGGCATAATACCCTGTCAAGGCACCGATGGTTAATCGGGCCTGCCTTCTTCTGCCTCCGCATATGAACTTACTCCGTCCTAAGGCGTTTTCGCCTAGGAAGGATTTGGAGTGTTTCATACCCGGCTGCTCTTTCCATTCGATGCCGTGCCTGTTTTTGATGTAATCTTTTAAGGCCTTGTTAATGGTACTTTGTGCAAGTGCCACGAACGGCTCAGGACCAATAAGCTGGGTCTCTGAGCCCTCCCTGGCAAGTGCATCCGCCATCTCGTTGCCGTGGATTCCCATATGGCCTGGGACCCAGATCAATCGCACCTTGTTATGCCCACCCAGCTTTTTTAGAGCTTTTGTGGTTTCCAGAACAAGGCCCGAGTCGATTCGGGGCGATATGAGTGACTTGAGCGCGGCTTGGCTGTCACTCAGGATGAATATATTGCGCTTTTTAATAGCTAACTCTATATTCCGCTTTGCGCATAGGAGAATTGCGAAAGTTTCTGCTTGGTAAACAGTAGCAAATTTTCCCATGCTTTGACTATGCTTGAAGTCGTTATTATAGACGCCTGCCCCTGTGCCCGACTTCATTTTTGATCCGTCGGTATACCAGATTAGGCTGTCTTTTTCCGGAGACGGTGGCCCTCGTTTCCATTCGTCCCTGGTTGGAACATAAACTTTAAATTTCTTTTCGAACACGAATATGGGGGATATTTTATCGCACCCCATTTCCATGATCCTATCAGGAATGTCACTTGGTTCCCATTTTGTGTGTCTGGTCAGAGGTTTAGATGCGTCCCATAATCCGGCCACCTTTAGTCTATGTAACGCTTTCTTTGCCTCTGTTTCCATTACAATGTGCAGGGGTGGAAGGTCTGTGAGGACCTCCAGCGCTGCCGTTGGAGTGGTTCTAAAGGCACCAGTGATTGCTAGACAAGCTGTTCTCTGAAGTTTGCTAAGAGCATTCTTACAGATCTTCAGCCTGGTTCTGGGCCACCAGACGATGCTGCCATATGTGAGGATCGGTCTCACCATCGTCATGTAGATCCACCTAATGATTTTGGGGTTGAGTCCCCAAGTCTTGCCATATGTAGACCGACACATGCCAAAGACTCTGTAAGCCTTGGCTACGGTTGTGTCCACATGCTGTTTCCAAGTAAGTTGCCTATCCAGCGTTAAGCCTAGATATTTCACTTCTTTGGACCAAGAGGGGTGCCATAGAGTGTTAGGTTACCCAGTCCCGTAGTGTTTCTCATTCTTGTAAAGGAGATGGCTGTTGTTTTCCCCGGGTTTACAGAGAGGTGATGGGCATTGCACCATTCCTCCAGCAGACCTAGGGCACGTTGCATTAACCCCGATACCGTAGAGGGAAATTTCCCACTGACTGAGATGACCAAATCATCCGCATAACCCACCGTATAGAATGGTCCTTTATTCAGCCTTACTACAATTGAATCAACCACAAGGCTCCACAGAAGAGGCGAAAGAACCCCTCCTTGTGGGCATCCTCTAGTTGTTCGCGCAATTAGACTGTCACCTAGCAGTTCAGAGTTAATAATTCTACCCTTTAACATGCATTCAATCCAATTACAGATCGGTTGTGGCACACCATGGTTCTTGGCTGCAACCTTGATGGATTCAAAGGTAGTGCGATCAAATGCACCTTCGATATCTACGAAAGTGCAGACGCAGATCTCCTTGTTTTCCAGCGCAGATTCCGCTCGACTCACCACATGATGAAGAGCAGTTTCGGTTGACTTCCCCGCCTGATATGCACACTGAAGTCCATGGAGTGGGAATCTTTTCAGAGGTCCCGCTCTGATATATTTGTCTACCATCTTCTCCAGGGTCTTCAGGAAAAAGGATTGTAGACTTATAGGCCTAAAGGCTTTGGGTTCTTCGTAATCTGGTTTTCCCGTTTTGGGCATGAAAATTACCTTAACACGCCTCCATGTTCTGGGAATAAGTCCGAAAGCTATGCATGCTTTATACAGCCTGCAGAGATGGGGTCCCAGGATGGAGGCGCCCTGTTGTAGTAGAATGGGATAAATGTTGTCAGGTCCTGGCGCCTTAAACGGTTGAAAGCTCCCAAGAGCCCATCTAACCTTACATTCATCCACTACCCTTTTTGCTGTTATCCAATCATATTTGGAAGTTCTCCTCTGCTGTTCCTTCCAGCTGATTGGATCATGATCGTCCTGGATGACTTCTGATCCAGGGAAATGAGTGTCAAACATAGCCTTCAATGTCTCACTCCCTGTCTCTGTACGTATTCCTTCTTCCTTCCTTAACGTGGTTAATGGAATCGCCTTTGTTGTAGAGATAGCCTTGGATAATCTCATTGCTTCCGGAACAGATTGTATCTGGTCACAATGTTTCCTCCAGGCAGATCTCTTTGCCTTACGTACCGCACTACTGTACCGTGTTAAGGCCTCCTTGTAGTCGCTGAAGTCGTTCCTCGCTTTCGCTTCGTTGAACGCCTGTCGTGTAGCTCTTCTAATGCGAGCCAGTTCCGGGTTCCACCATGGTACCCTCCTTGTCACTGATTTCGTCTCTGGACAGTTATTTTGCCATGCCGTCATCAGTGCTTCTGTAATTCTGTCAGCTTCAAACTCTATGTCCAAGGCTGAGTTTAATTTACAGCTGGGACCATCCAGCTCCATTCTGAGGTCCTTTCTGAAGCCCTCCCAGTTAGTGTTCCTGGGGTTCTTCCTACGCACAGTTTCTATGGTTTCACCTAGTCTGTACCTAAAGCATATGTAGTTATGATCGGCACATGCGACATCATCCGACACATGTCAGTTTGTGATGTTCCTTACCGCTCTATTGTTAGCAATGGTTACGTCGATCACCTGTGCCCTGCGGGCGTTGAAAAAAGTAGGCTTGCTACCTTTGTTAAGTAATTGCATGGGTGAACTTACCAGATATTCCAGAAGCTTTCATTGGTGTCTGAGCTGCCCCAGACGACATGATGCGCGTTCGCGTCGCAGCCGATGACGACATCTGTGGAACGAAATTATGTGGATGGGATCATGGGAAAAAGGGTAGGGTGTTGGCCCGCCGTGCAGGATATCACTGGCGGGTTAGCCCTCCACTCTTCGCTACTGAGGCCGCAAGGTAGATTAGTGAGTGTGCGATGCTTGCTTAGTGACCACAGCATTGCCCGGGGCGGACGACCCACCGCAGGGTGGGTTCGCCGCCTGCCTGTACAGGTGGTCGACAGGACAAGCGGCGACGAGGACGTGCGTGATAGGACTTGACGGCAGACGCATATCGTCGGCGTCAGTGCAGGACCTTTTATATACATAAACCCGTTTTTTACAGGAGACACAAAAAACTTTCCTAAAAGTAATGGAATTACTATAACACTATTATATTTAAATTGTTAGTAAATTTATGTCATTACGAATGTAATTAGCAATTTATTTTGTTGAAATATCAAATAGTTTATCAAATTATGTCATTTACAAGGAAATGCACTAATAAAATAAGATTAGGTGAAGTGTATATACAAGGTAATGTATTATTAAGGCATTGCTTACAAATAAAACGAAAATTTATGAAGCTAAAGGTTTATTATTATTATTATTATAAGGGATTTTTAATTAAAGCAATAAAGGGATTTTTAATTAAAGCAGAGAAGATTTTTTTTATAAAAATCTTTAATAATTAATAACGATGAGGTAGAGAGTCATAATACGGCCAACAATCCCTGGGTATTACATTTTTTATTTCTTGAAGATCTTTGTACTTCCTCTCAGTAATTGGCAATGGTGTAGCATGAAGTTTGGGAAAATTAGCCAGGGCTAAAGATATATTTTTTGGTCTATGTGGTAAGGGTCGGTATTCTTCATCAAATTGGAGTTTAAACGATATGCCCTCCAAATTATATCTAATTGCTTTTAGTGCAACGACTACGGGATCTCCGACACTTCTACCAGAGCGTATCGACGAATATTTCAACAAATTACGAGTACCAAAATCACGGAAGAAATCATTATTTGGTGCAAAAACTTTATAAGGATTCTTTCGTCTAGCTTCAACAGAAATGCGATGGTAATCACTAGGTAAATAAATGTCCCGATTTTTTATTGCTGTTTCTATTGTACTATGCACAGAATCGCACTCCATTTGTGTGTGCCCCTTCGTTAAATATTTTTGGTAAATCTCTACATCATATTTTTCACTAATACTTAATAGTGCATTTGACATAATTGTATTCCTATTTTGAGCTGTGCACCCATCGGAATATATAATAATCGGACGCTTATCTCCATTTTTAAGAAAATGTGTTTCCAAGAAATGTACCAAAAAAGAAGCAAAAGTTGACGCTGAATTATCAGTCACAGTTTCATCAAACCAGTTGCAGATGGCGTCATTAGTGGCATTATCATAAATTGTAAAGTTATGATTGCATAATTTGGTTCTGTAATACAGCGCGTTTGCTTTAGTCATTGGGGACAATTTAACAGCTTGGACATCCATGGTTAAAACTTGACATTCGCCCTTCAAAGCTTTTATTTTGGCCTTATTTTTTTCTTCTCTTGCTTTATTCTTTTCTTGTTGATGAGTTTCATATTCACCTAGTGACAAATGACCATTAACGTGAGCTAGACAGATGTCGCATTGATCTTTGCGAGGCCTGAACAAAGACACATTCATTTCTGAAAGTACGTCTTTCATTTTGTTTAAGGTCAGAGCCTGTACGCCTTCTGATTCACAGCTTGACTTATAAACATTGTAAAGGGATTGATAAGTAGTGAATGATTGTTCCAAATACAATTTGTTCGTAGATTTTCGACAGTAATGGCTGGGTAATTTATTTAGAGAAGTCACAAAGTTTTTTAGGAATTCTAGCCTATCTCGGTTTAGATTCACTCTAGGTGTTCTTGAAGCCACAGTAGTGGAATTCTGTTCTATTATACCGTGATGACTTTTCGCCGACCACTCGGTGACGGACCATTGACCCAGCCCTGTTGTGTTCAAATACATGGTTTTGCAAACCAATAATAATTGGTTTCTTATTTGCAGATGATAAACCAAGGAATGTTTGCGCCGACTATTAGTTTCTGTTGTTTTACGTTTAGCTTCACGAGTAAATACGGTGCTAGATACGAATACTTTTCTTTGGTCCCAGTTCATTTTAGTCCATAGATCAGTAAATATTTCCTGTCTGTCTCTTTCGGTTATCTCATAGCACTTCCTAGTTAAGTTGGTTGTTTTAGAGTCTTTTTTAATACAGCTACACCTTGATAGTAACTTTCTCTCGCTTCTCTCCGTGTCATTGAAAGTATTTTTTTGGCCTTTTGGCTTACTGAATCCTATATTTAGAACCTTCCATCCTTCTTTTCTTATTCAAAAGTCGCTGATTAGCTTTAGAACGCTTTCTTTTGTTAATAATTACATTTGTTGTTGCCTCACTTACAATACCGGTAGAACTTTGATTTTCTATTGGAGGTATTACAGCGCTATTTAATTCTGTAAGATTATTTGATGACGACGGTTCCACTTCTTCAGTGCAATTGTTCATTAATTCTGGTAATGATAAAGTTCTTTCAGCTCCTGTCACTTCAGAACTACAAGTCAACATAGTACCAGTTTCGTTTGGTTGGTTTATTGGAGTCAAGATCTCAAGAACATTATCTGTTGTATTCACGTAATACTCAGAAACTCTTGGTTCAGAGATCGGTGTCATAACAGAGTTTACTTTATCTTCTATTAGTACTTGCTTATCCACTGAAGTAGTTACTAATTCTCTGAGTGCACTAGGCAACGTCTCTTCTAATACTTGTAAATTATTGGGAAATATATCAACAGATTCCTTATCTAAGTTTACATTTTCCAAATTAACATAATTATTATTAAGCTCTATCATCGAATCTTCAAAAGGCTCTATAAATTCCATACTTTCAAATGTTTCCCCGTGTGTTACAGCTTTATCATCAACAAAAAAAATATTAACATCCCTGATAACACATAAAGCATCCTGTTTCGAGTCCAATTGAGGATCAATAGTAGTTAATATAGCATTTATCTGATTAACATCATTTTCTTTTAACAACTCTTTTCTCTTTTGGTGACTATTCAAATTAATTTGTGAGTCGCCCTGTAAAGCCATCATGAGGATTTTTTTATTTCTATTATTTTTTGAAGTGGACATTGTGTCTGTTGACAAAAGAAAATAAAATACGTTATGTTTAAATATAACTACATCTTCATAATGAACCAAAATTGTAATAAATTAAAAAAAAATAAGTGCAGTAACTTCTATCTCCTACAAATCATTTGAAAATATCCGATACATTACCTTCTAAGTACACCGCAAAACAAAACTAAATTAAATGATGTTCTAACTAAAGATATCTAGCAAATTAAAGAGTTTACAATATTTTATTAGTAAAGCAATGCTATTCTTACAAAAACATATTACTTACATGTGGGTTTTCTTGCTTGTAACAGTATTAATTTTATTAACTTAAGAACGCCGAAACAATACCACCGACGAACTGTTACAGACTGCACTTACACGGTACTGCATTAATATCGCACATTTTGCATTTAGAAGCTACTAGATTCAACTGTTTTACCTGTCAAAGCATGCTTTCTTACTACTTTTTTCTTTGCCACTAGATGGCAGGCTACGTTTTCTAATGATTTTGATGATAAAACAGTTTTCATAAAAAAGTGTAGATACATGGTCCCGCCGACGATATAGCTCAACATCGCACACTTGAGCATACATCAAACCGCCCAACCTCCCCTCCCTAGGATGATACGCGAGGCTATTGAAATTAAAAAAAAAACATTCTAATTTTAATAGAGAAGATGGTTGGAATCTACCACCAGCCTGAGATCCCATCATACAAAATAATAAATCCAAGCCCCAACACCATACTGCCAGACCAAAAGATACTGTAAGCTCTTTCTACGTAAAACGCAACGCACCTGATTAAATTTAAATGAGGGTATACAAGCTACCAACTAATTATGAGATGACCAACACCTCAATCTCCCTGTGAGCACGGACCCTGCAAAGGGTCCGAAACGTCAGGATAAACATTAAATAAGTAATGTGTAAAATAAACGCGAGTAGATCCGTAAATGTTGTTCCTAATTAAATATATTACTAAATGACAACCTCCGTGGCCCATTGGTGTACATAGTGGACTACTGACCTCGGGGTTGTGGGTTCGATTCCCACAGAAGACAAACATTTATTTGATAAACTTACCTAAGTTCATCACATAAATGTTGTTTGCCTTCGGTCTAAGTGTGTTTGTTTGTATGTATTATAAGTTTGTTTACAAAAAAAGTATAAGTATATGTATTTAATACTATTTATTTGACGACCTCCTTGGTCGAGTGGCTTGCACACCGGTTTTCATGGTGTCGCCATCTCTGAGGTCCCGAGTTCGATCCCCGGTCGGATCAATTTAGAAATACCTGTTTTTCTAAATTGTTTCGGGTCTGGGTGTTTCCTATGTATAATAAGTATGTATTTAAGTATATTAAGTATGTTTATCCGTTGTCTAGTTAACCATTTTAACAAGTTTCTTAAGGAAGCTTTTCTTGGGGCTAGATAATTGGTGTGAGTGTGGGAAATATTTATTAAACATTTATTTATTTATTTATATCCGTCGTCTAGTATCCATAGCACAAGCTTTGCTTAGTTTGGAACTAGATGACGCTGTATGTAGATTTTATTATATAAGTAGTTTATGTTATTATTGTTTTGAAACATTATATCATTATTTCATTATATCATAAAAAGTCAGTTTTTGTGCATAGTTTTGTTTTATTAAAAACGGATTCTAGGTAAAACATCAACATTCGATAATCCTTTCATATTTCTTTATTTTATAACTTTTGTAACTTACCCATGTAAACTGACTTTTTGAACAGATTCTGAATGATATCGTAATAAATAAATCCTTTTTATAACATCTCACCTGTGTCCCACTTTTAAACCATTATCCTAACCGAGTTCTCGAACTTATCGATACATGCATATCGACAATGTCGCAGCCACGGCAGTCGCAACTTGTCAATGTAACTGCCTCACCCCCCGCAAAAAATGACAGACAAATCTGTATCGGGAATAAACGCTATGGCTACTCCCCTCCGGTCCGCCGGTGGCCCGTGTTGCTCTATGAAAAAGATCTGTAGATTTGACGTTTATGTTTCTTTATTACAGATAAACAGCCGCAGCTTCATATAGAAAAAGAATAACAAAAATGGTGTTTTTCCTGAAGAGGACAACGAAACGGTCAGTGTATAAGTAAACGGAAACAGTGTTGCTTTTTATTTTGCGCGATCGTAATTCGAACGCGCACCTTCTAGTATTCGGCTCAGTTTTCCGCACGGAATACCTACCTTATTTAACTGTTCTGTGGTTTTATTTGGATTTTGTGGTTTATCCGTCTAGTGGAAATCTTACATAACAACAATGATAGTACATTTTTTTATGTTCAGGGTGCCTGCCTAGTCTAAGTTTTGTTTACTATTCGTATTCATTCGATTACGGTTACGAAAACGAAAATTAGTATGGCACTGAAGCAGCGCCTCCTCGCGGCATAGTTAGTTAGTTAGTTATACTGGGCTGTATCCGCACTTAGCCATTCGATTTGGCCATTGTACGTATTGTACCTTCTGCCTACTCCAACCAACCCAGATTATCCCAGAAGGCTTGCAGCCTTTTCAGGCTGCTGCAGGCTTCCGCAAGCGTTCTGGGTGTTTGGAGAAACCGTGCCCGTTCGTCTGCCACACTCCTGCACTCCATGAGCACGTGTTGTGGCGTTTCTTCCGCCTCCATGCATCCTCTGCATAGAGGGCTGTCGGTCACACCTATCGTAAATAGGTGCTTGTTTAAGGGACAATGACCAGTAATAATACCGATGATTTTACGGATCCTGTCCCTGTTTAATCTAAGGAGGTTGCGGGCAAGCTTTTTTGATGCCACCGGAACTGCATTCTTGGTTTGCCTGCTACCTACACTGTTTCTCAAATCTGTTAGATGTTCTTCTTCGGTTAATTTGCGCAGCCACAATTTTATCTGGGCCTGAGGTATGGGCAGCAGTGGTTCCGGTCCATAAACTGCTGCCATCGATCCTCTTTTGGCCAGTTCGTCAGCGGCGTCATTACCCTGTGAGTTGCTGTGTCCTTTAATCCATTGCAAAGTTACTTTGTTTGCCTCTGCCATAGCAATCCATAGATTGGAGAGTGTTATGACATTCCAGTACAAGGACAGAGGTTATGGTGTTGTTTTTTAAAGCTTGAAGTACGGATGCACTATCTGAGACAATTTTTATATTTAGGTCTCTGACAGCTCTGGCTGCAACCGCCTGTGCCGCCTTGGTGATACCAATACATTGTGCTTGAAAGATTGTATTTAACTTGTCTAAAGTTGTTGAAATTTTTATATTTAAGTCATTCGAGAAGACACCCGCTCCAGTGCCGTGTGCGGTTTTGGATCCGTCTGTGTATATCCTAACTTCATTGATGTCAGAGCTATCAACTGTTTCCGCAGTAAGTTGGATATTGTATCTTCTATCGAAGACGTGGTGACATGGTATTCTGTCCATGGGCGCTTCAAGAAACGGTATTTCTTTCAGGCTTGCCTGCAGAATCTTTGAGTGTGTAGGTATGCTTTGTTTCCATAACCCGTTAGATCTTAGTCTTAAGGCTGCGCCCTTGGCTTCCTCTTGAATGACCAGATCTAGAGGTCTTAAGTTCAATATATACTCCAGAGCGGCTGATGAAGTTGTTCTCATGCACCCCGTGGCTGCTACGCTTGCTAGGCGTTGCAGACTCTGGAGTTTTGCTTTTACCGTGACCAGTTGGGTTCTGGGCCACCAGACAACTGATCCGTAGGTTAAGGAAGGTCTGATAACTGATGTGTATAACCAAAGTGTGATTTTTGGATTTAGACCCAATTTTTTTTCCAACAAGTCTTCTACACTGCCCAAACGCTATACAGGCCTTCTTTATTTTTGCGTCAGTGTGCCTCGCCCAATTCAGTTTATTATCCAGGATGACTCCCAGATATTTTACTTGAGTTGATAGGGAGAGATTGGTGTTAAAGAGTTTTGGTGGTTGGAGTTCTGGTAACTTCCTTTTGTTGGTGAAAAGGATAAGTTCTGTTTTTTTCGGGTTTACTGACAATTTGTGTTCGTCACACCAGTCTTCCACAATCTGAAGGGCTGAACGCATCACACATTTTCAGCGCTCCCATTTATCAGTATTGCTAAGTCATCCGCATAACCAATAGTAGTGTACCCTCTATCATTGAGTTTTTTAATGAGGCTGTCTACTACTATGTTCCATAGAAGTGGTGATAACACCCCTCCTTGAGGGCACTCCTCGCGGCATACGAGAGGAGTTAACATTTTGCTACCAAAATTCTCGTTTTCGTTAACGTGATCGAATGGGGAATGAAACTCGCACTTGGCACCCTGTTGGGCATCAAGTAATACTTAAGTTAAATAGTTAGATAAAAAAAAATTATTGACAGTATGATTATATAATAAATATAAAGTTGTTAGATAAAAGCCAAACTCTATCAGTCTTAGCATTTTAAAAAAATATATTGAAAGGTACATATATGGTCACATTTTATCAACTGAAAATATTTTGAGGATAAATTCAACAACATTTACTAAACTTTTTTTATGAAAAAACCTTAAATTTTTATACGCCAGTTTTAAAGAAAAACGCCAAAAGACATTTCGATTAAAAAGTGAAATTAAGCACTTTCGGTAGTTTCAATTCAAAGGAGCCGAAACCAAAAGATTTTTATTCTTATGCCGAAATAGAGAGGCCGCAATACCTTCACCGCTTTACACGTGCCCGTAGTTTCATTCAAAAGAGCCGACAGAGAGGCCGCTCTTAAAAATATTACAATTTTTGTGTCAGGAAAAGTAAAAAAAAAACTAGCCTGATTTTTTTTTAAATGCTAGGGCCTTATTTCTCTGATATAATTAGATGTTTTGTCAAATATTTGCAGTTAATAAAATGTAACCTTATGTAAAATAAGATAGTTTGGGCGTTATTGTTTAATTTGTTATGATTGTATTATTCTGGTATTAAACATTTTTAATTTAATTTTTTATAAGAACGACTATGGCCTAGTAGCAAATCGCTCGGCCCGGTATCCGGAGATCCTGGGTTTTATCCCCAGGTTGGGCAAAGTATACTTAATAGATACTTTAAAATAAGTATTATGTTAATCCCGAAACTTAGCCATGCAATCAAGTTGAAAGACGCCGTGATAATATTCAAAACTATATACATAAGGTTAAAGCAATTTTATTAACAGACAGACTTTACAAAACTAAAACTATTACGAAACTAAAATATGGCGTCAAAAAATTCCTCCACGTGTCGTCGCTGTCGACTGGTTGTACCCAAGAGACTGGCGGCATTGCCTCGTTGTATCGCAATGCTTAGCCTATACAAAAAACTAAACAAAAAACAAAAAACTAAACTAAACTAAAATTTACATAGGCAAGTAAGTTCCTAAGTGTATTTTTCCATTCATAACTTTAATTTATTTATACATTTATATTATATTTGTGCCACCCTGACATGAATGAAAACCTATTGTTACTTACACCACACGTTACGTGCTGCCTACAGGATTATACAGCTGGCTGATACCAAACATTCTAGGTATATAAGCTTATATCAGGAAGGGGGACCATCAACCTGACAAGCCTCTTAAAGCAACGAGGCAAATTGGAAACTAATTTTTGGTCAGCATCTCCACCCATGAGGTAGCTAGCATAGACGATCGTTGCGTGTTGCGTAAAGAACGCTTGGCCCGTCGCAAATCTTAATTCAAAAATGATGCAATACCTACCCTGCCTTTCATCACGTCACTTTAACTTGTTTTTATAAGGCGACGACGCATTGGAAATTTACGTGGCGGGGATCTTGATTTTTCCCAACAATTACGAAACATATGAAAGTGATATTTGATGACATGATTTTTCATTTAATTGACTTCATTTTGCTAGTTGCAGAAACACGATTTGTTAACTTTTATAACAGAGAAAAAAATATCAAAGAAACCTCTTTTAAAACATAGATTCACATTTTACAGGCAAACCAGACCGATTTAGATGAGCATCTAAATTTTCTTAGTAGATTAGTCTTAATACACACTTCAATATGCTAGTTCATTTTTTTAAACTTATTTGTAGTTTTAATTGGAAAGAAAAAAACAGTTTTTCTTACGCTCCGTATTAGAATAATTGTTTAGCTATGCATCGCCTTATCAGACAGTCTGTGACAGGGAACTGATTAATTAAAACGCATATAAAGGATCTGGAACAAAAATGCATTTCGAGAGTGGTCCTCTTTGCTCATAGGTACTATACATTTAAATTTCAAATAAAAAACATCAGCTACAAACATAGAGCAACACGGGCCACCGGCGGACCGGAGGGGAGTAGCCATAGCGTTTATTCCCGATACAGATTTGTCTGTCATTTTTTGCGGGGGGTGAGGCAGTTACATTGACAAGTTGCGACTGCCGTGGCTGCGACATTGTCGATATGCATGTATCGATAAGTTCGAGAACTCGGTTAGGATAATGGTTTAAAAGTGGGACACAGGTGAGATGTTATAAAAAGGATTTATTTATTACGATATCATTCAGAATCTGTTCAAAAAGTCAGTTTACATGGGTAAGTTACAAAAGTTATAAAATAAAGAAATATGAAAGGATTATCGAATGTTGATGTTTTACCTAGAATCCGTTTTTAATAAAACAAAACTATGCACAAATTAATTGATTTTCATTTCTGCTGAATTTTTCATGTAAACTGACTTTTTATGATATAATGAAATAATGATATAATGTTTCAAAACAATAATAACATAAACTACTTATATAATAAAATCTACATACAGCGTCATCTAGTTCCAAACTAAGCAAAGCTTGTGCTATGGATACTAGACGACGGATATAAATAAATAAATAAATGTTTAATAAATATTTCCCACACTCACACCAATTATCTAGCCCCAAGAAAAGCTTCCTTTAGGAACTTGTTAAAATAGTTAACTAGACAATGGATAAACATACTTAATATACTTAAATACATACTTATTATACATAGGAAACACCCAGACCCGAAACAATTTAGAAAAACAGGTATTTCTAAATTGATCCGACCGGGGATCGAACCCGGGACCTCAGAGATGGCGACACCATGAAAACCGGTGTGCAAGCCACTCGACCAAGGAGGTCGTCAAATAAATAGTATTAAATACATAATAATATACTTATACTTTTTTTGTAAACAAACTTATAATACATACAAACAAACACACTTAGACCGAAGGCAAACAACATTTATGTGATGAACTTAGGTAAGTTCATCAAATAAATGTTTATCTTCTGTGGGAATCGAACCCACAACCTCGAGGTCAGTAGTCCACTATGTACACCACTGGGCCACGGAGGTTGTCATTTAGTAAAATATTTAATTAGGAACAACTTTTGCGGATCTACTCGCGTTTATTTTACACATTACTTATTTAATGTTTATCCTGACGTTTCGGACCCTTTGCAGGGTCTGTGGTCACAGGGAGATTGAGGTGTTGGTCATCTCATAATAATTGGTAACTTGTATACCCTCATTTAAATTTAATCAGGTGCGTTGCGTTTTACGTAGAAAGAGCTTACAGTATCTTTTGGTCTGGCAGTATGGTGTTGGGGCTTGGATTTAATATTTTGTATGATCTGGGATCTCAGGCTGGTGGTAGATTCCAACCATCTTCTCTATTAAAATTAGGATGTTTTTTAATTTCAATAGCCTCGCGTATCATCCTAGGGATGAATCGTTGTTCTCTAGCGAGTATTTGTGGTTTATCAAATCTTTAACGCGGGTTCCTACACTTCTCTTTGTTTGCCCGATATAAGAAAGCCTACAGTCGCAGTCCAGTTTGTACACGCTTGCATCTTGAAGGGGTATGTTGAACTTGACAGGTCGTAAAAAATGGTTGATCTTCTTCGGTGGCTTGAAGTAAGAGTTGATTGATGCTCGCTTTAAGATATGTCCAATCTTGTCAGTGACACCTTTCATATATGGAAGTACAGCAGGTTGGCGCTCGACGGTGGTTGGTTTATTGCGTTTTCTGTGACAAAGCCGTAGTACTTTCAGTTTATTATCCTGTAGTACGTGCTTGACATGCTGAAGCTGAGCAGCCAGGTGTTGGGTGTCACAGATGTCGCGTGCTCTCTCAAACAAAGATTTCCCTACAGTAGCCAACTGTCTAGGATGGTGGTGAGAATCACCATTGAGGTACCTATCTTTATGTATCTGGGGGTGGTCCTAGATGAAAACCTCTCTTTTAAAATGCACATTGAGGCTGCTACTGCTCGCATCAGGAAGTTAATCTATGTTATGAAGCTACTTAGGTGTTCAGCAGACTCAGAGACTCTCCGATTGGTGTACACAAGTCTGGGAGAATCTCTTCTTAGCTACTGTATTCCAGTCTGGGGAGGTTCTGGTGTCACTGCCCTACTAACCCTAGAAAGAGCTCAGCGTGCAGTCCTAAAGACAATGTATAGCAAACCATACCTCTATCCAACAAAAGCGCTTTTCGAAGAGGCAAAAGTTTTAAGTGTCCGCCAGCTTTACATACTCAGATCTTGCCTGAAAACTCACCGGAAGGTCTTAAACTCTCCTGAATATCTGGATTTATGTGAAAAAAGAGTGTTTAAGACTACAACTGTCACTGTGAAATCCGCTTTCGCACAAAGTCTCCCCACATACATGTTGCCACATGTTTACAACTGTGTAGCTAAACAATGCGACATTAAAGCTCTCACAGAAACAAGCCAAAAAATTAATTTCTGCCCTGTTGTTGTCTATGTCTTACCACCAGACTGAGAACCTGATAAAGAACATAAAATAAAATGAGTTTAATCTAATCTAGCCTACAAATCACATGGACACACACATACACACACGCGCACACACGCTCACACACGCACACACACGACCACTCACATGCACACACACGCACACACACGTACACACAAACATACGCAGACACGCCTTCGTGTTTATATTTTTTGTTTATATTTAGAAATAAAAATAGAAAAAATCCTTATTTGGTATAACTACACATACATACGTTTCTATCTGTCGCATAAACTTTAGTGGGTGCCCACGATTCGGGGCTCTCCTGGTGTGGGACCCACGAGTTATGCTTCCTGTATTGTTACAATGTTCTTTTGCTTTTGTTTTGTTGTTCCATGTGGTACTTAATTTTGGTGTAACAAATTTTTGAAAAATAAATTATTTGTATTTGTATTTGTATTTGTATGGGTTACTTTACAATACACAGTGTGACTCAAACTATGGTCCGGATTCTGATGATTAAAATATCCAAGAAAGCTAGCTGCCTCTAACTTCATTGTGAATTGTATTTTTGGATGTATGGAGTTAAGATGATCTAGAAAAGCAGATACTTCATCAGTTGGTAGGATAGTGAAAGTATCATCTACGTACCGCTTGTAGAACCTAGGGGTTACCGGTGCTGTGCTCAGGGCACTCTCCTCGAAGTCTAAAGATATCGGCGACGACGGGCGAAACAGGGGAACCCATGGCAACACCCTCTACTTGCAGGTATGTAGTAAATGTCATTCCACAAAACAAAAAAACGCGAAAAAAAAACGCATAAAATAAACGCAAGTAGATCCGTAAAAGTTGTTTCATTTCAACGTGTAGTGTTCGCGAAAACTTTAGAAAAAAATATTTAATTAGTTTTATATTTAACTTGAATCAATTTTAACAGATACGTATCATTATTATACCATATTAAAATATATTTCACTATATTAGAAAACATTACCTAATCTAAAAATGATTAAATGCATGAGAGATGTGGCTGTATAGACTTTACCTTTGTCATTTTTATCGATGAAAATGATAACAACACTATCGCTCAGTGACAGCGTGAACTTGGATACAGACTCGGATCTGTCGTTTGACCGATCCACATATTGTACGAGGGCAAGCGGCCTCAGTTGGTAAACAAATCCGAAACAACACGGCCGCTTATAATTGTATTTTTTTGAATAAAGAGAAATACATAGTAATAATGTGATCTAAATTAATTACATATGAAAGGTAACGCCATCTTTTTGTGAATTTGACGTGGCAGATCTCTATTTGCAGCAAAAAACTGAACAATTCAGCATTTTTCTAGGACATCGTTTCAACCGCGCAACTAGATTCAGTCTAGTGAGCAGTGCGGCTGCAACTAGTTTTATTGTATGCATAGGTCCGCGTGGACTTGTACTTTGACAGAGGGGAACGCCTGCGTATGGCTACTCCCCTCCGGTCCGTGTTGCTCTATGGCTACAAATAGCTCTTATGAACGTCATTATGCCATCGTCGGTTCGTAAGTCTATCTACTCTGAGCGGGAGATCTTGTACTGTTCTCAGTAACACTTGCTGCCAGCTCTTTTCTTCCTTACAGCGTCATAAATACTGGAAAATGCCCCATCATAAAAGGACACTTTCCATCACAAATAAAAACACAAAATGTAAACCGTTCAAACCGACTAACTATTACGGTTCATGAGATACAGTACAGACGGACAGCGGAGTCAGTAATAGGGTCCCGTTTTACCCTTTGGGTACGGAACCTTAAAAACTGATAGAATGCTACAACTGGCGCATAAATAAGTTAGTTTGCTACAGCGTTAGGTGGGAATTGAACTTACATCCTATCATTTTATTTTATATCTTACTACGGGTAAGCAATTGACTTTCATCTCACCTGATGTTAAATGATGATATGGCCGATGGTGGAAGCGCACTCCACCCGGGATCCTCAACAGAACTAGTGAGGCATATGGCTATCTTATCTCTGGCTGCCGGAACACAACAATGCTACAAACATTGATGTTATGGCGACATATTTAGATAAGATGGTGGTAGCTAGCCAGGCGGACAAACAAGCCCTACCAACCAAACCGAGTACACAAACATGTACCCCCCGCTAGGAATCGAACCCGGGTTTAAACCGGTGGTCTGAACCACTAGACCACAGAAACGACTAAATAATCCGCATGTCTGCTTATCTTAGCATTTTCTAGATTTTTCTTTGCTATTTTTATCCTAACAAGTAGAAATTGACAAGCGCATATGATTTGGCGAATACCACTACAGTAGGTAAATGTTGAAGCTACTATTATTATCGTGTATACCGTTATCAGTCGTGATTGTGAAGCAAGGTTCATAGGTCTTTGAGCCGGAGGCGCGGCAACACACCCATCGTTTCATCATCGCTATCGGCACGCAAACAATAATAATATTGTTTACGTGCGCGAACGAGAGCGGTGGCGGCAATAATCGCGAATGTTAAACAACGTTAGGTCTGGTTGGTACAAAGAGGGGTGACCAAAAAATTTTTATTTTTGCCTTTTTAGTCTTTGTTGCTTAAACTGTTTGTATCGGATGATATCAAAAGGTTTCAGTCATAAAAACGAAAAATTTTAGACTTTTTGTTAAGAGACAGAAATAATTCTATCCGATCCTAGTTTTAATTAGTATATAGTTACTCGAAGATCAATCGACAAGAAGTCATACATCATTTATTTATATGAAAACCAAATATCCTATAAACGCGAAAGTTTTTAAGTATGGATGTTTGTTACTCTTTCCCGTGAAAACTACTGAATGGATTTAGATGAAATTCGGCATACAGATAGTTTATAACCGGGAATAACACATAGGATACTTTTTATCCAGATATTCCCACGGGAACGGGAACCACGCGGGTGAAACGAGCGTCCGCTAGTATATAATATTATACCCTTCCTGAGTTTTTGCCGGTTCTTCTCAGTACAAGGTCTCGCCCTGTGGACTTACAAACTGATTACGTCTTCATACCATCTCAAATCCGATCCGGACGCCTCGGAGAATCTAGAGGGGACGAGGACGTTTGCGTAAGGCCATATCCTCTAGAAATCCTCTAAGGACGTTCGACCACTGTATTGAGGAGCCTCTATTGCTTGCCGCCCAACAGAGGTTCCGGTAACTTTTTTTTGGCGGGAATTCGATGGCCTCGGCCTTTTCAGCGTTACCGGACTGTTGTGGGGGCGCAAGAAACTTAAAGGGTTCCTCAGGCCGTGTGATCGAAACACTGTGAAAGAGTTGCTAGAAGGAATGACGTCACGCAGGCGTGTCCCTTTTCCCGATTTGTTCCCCCTACTAGATTCTCCCGAGGGGTTCGGGACGGTTCGGAAGTCCGGTAACTGTATCGTCAGCGGCAGCCGGCAGCCGACGGGTGCCTAGTGTGAGTATTCTTTATTATCCGCATTCATTCAATTATGTTTACGAAAACGAAAATTAGTATGGCATTGTAGCAGCGCCTCTGGCGGCATACGAGAGGAATTAAAATTTTGCCATATCAATTCTCGTTTTCGTTTTTTAACGTAATGAATGGCGAATGAGACTCGCACTTGGCACCCAGATCATTACAAAAAAATATCTAAAATATTTGTGCTTATCATCATCATCATCACCAGCTCATTTTACGTCCCCACCGCTGGGGCACGACGCACGAGCCTTCCCAATGGATAGGGAGAACGGGCCATAAACCACCACGCAGGCCCAGTGCAGTGCGGTGGTTGTTAACGACTGCTAATGCAGCCGGGACCAACGGCTTTACGTGCCTTCCGAAGCACGGAGGAGCTCGAGAGGATACACTTTTGGTCACCCATCCGATGACCGGCCTTAGCGATAGTTGCTTAACCTCAGCACTCGCAGACCGGACGCGTTAACCACTGCGCCATGGAGCTCCTCAATTTGTGCTTAAGGTTCTAGGATTTACTATTCCTTTGCTTTGCCACTTTTCTTTTCGTTACATAAAACAAAACAAAATGTTGAGTAAGACTTAATCTATTGAACTGAACCTGACTTTGAAGAAGATGATAACAAATTGGAACATCTATTCGTGTAAGGTAAACATGCGAATCATAACATTTTTGTATAGCAATAAAAACAAATTGTTTAAAATAATATCTAAGTATGCCTACTTTTTTTTGGCGTAGTTACCACTATCTAATAAAAAATCGTCTCTTGTTGTCAGTATGTTTTAATAAAATAGGTAGTAGGTTTTATGAGGTGGCGCAGGGTAGAGGCGAGTGAAAACGAAGTCGAGGCCTTTGCCAAGTCGTGGGAGGTGGGACCGTGGGACACAATATAGGATATAGAACCTTATTTTTAGTTTATACGAACACCGAAACACGGGTCAAATATTTTCAATTAAAGAATCAGTACAAAAAAGAATTAAATAATATCTTGAAAACTTACGAAGTCACCAGCTTTTTGTGCTGCCCCGTTGTGTGTTTTTAGTAGGGTATAATTTATTTGAGATTTTGTAAATATTATTTGGTCAAAATGTAACATGGTATAAAAAATATTGAAATCGGTTCTATTACCTACCTACTGATTCTGAACAAACAGTTTTCAGGTTTCGTATAAACTAAAAATAACATTGTATAAAATAACAAAAAAAAAATACATTGGCAAACCTCGATGGTGTGCTGCTTACGCGTTTCTGTAGCAATCATGCAGGTTAAGCAACTTTCGCAATGGCGGCTCGCGGGATTGGTGGCCAAACTAAAATATTTCGAGCCCCTCCGTGCTTATGAAGACTTGTTAGATGCTCGAATTGAATCTGTTGAATGCGAGAAATCGTGATCAAATCTTCATAGCTTCGTCGACGGCGTCAGTAATCTAACGTCAGTCAGTCTGACGCGAACTTATGCGGGTCACCCTTGGGTCACCTGAATAATCTATTAATAATCTATTTAAAATGTAATAATACTGAGTCAACACGGATGTCCAATACACAAGAAAAACCTTTTAGTATTACTAATAAATAATAATAATAATTCTTTATTTACAAAAAAAGAAAAATATAAACTTAAAAATGGCAACTATTGTCTTAACTAAGCCGTAACCTGAGATAAGGATACTATAATTGCTTGCACACGTGTTTATAAACATGTTATGTCATCATCATCATCATCATCTCAGCCAAAAGACGTCCACTGCTGGACAAAGGCCTCCCCCAAGGATCTCCACAACATGTTATGTAAAAACAACTAAATTACTAAACTACAATTAAATTTATAGTAAGTAATTAATTACTGTCCTTCTGAATAGATACGGGAATAGTGGGGTCGCGACACGAGGCAGATTCCACGATAGTTTTAATTTGATTGTGTGCCAATTAATTTATAATTAGGTAGTCGCCATTGACCTTTGCCATGCCATGTCTCGGTACAAGGAAAAGTACAGGCGGTATGCCCAATCATTTTGGATGAGTTTTTTTTTGAAAAGAAATAAGAAAATTTTACATTAGGAGCAAGAGTGTCTTAATTGCCATCTTGAAAGTCCCAGGTTACAATTAACCTCTTTAGTGGGTGAATTATGTTAGAAAATAAAATTTTGATATTTTACTGACTGTGTTGAGTGTTTTTATTCCTAAATGGAAAACAAGTGTTATCTACCAAAAAAAAACAGAAAAATTGTTATTGTTGTCGATTCATATTACTATCATTGAATGACTTTTACAAACAGAGTGCATTTCTGTTACTAGTATGAATAAATTTATTAAATTATGTTCTGCAGCACTGGCACTTTCTTTTCTTTTAGTAAAATGGTAATGGCAACGTTTTCTTTTTTTGTACGAGTGTGTAATTGCTACTCAAACCACGTAGGCGCTTAAAATCCATTATATTGCTTGCATTGCATACTTTAATGTTCCAACATTTTTAATATATGCATTTTATTTTTACCTCTTCCCACTTCTGGGCAAAGGCTTTCCCTCAGATCCATGTTTGAAGGGGCTTGGTTGGACCGTAATCTAACCACTTGGTAGTGCGCGGGTTTGGTGGGTCGCCATGAATTTTGACTGTGGATCAATGAAACTGAAATCGATGAAATCGATGAAAACGATGAAACTGCTCCCGCGGCCCAGCCCCAAAATACAGCAAGGATATCCCGGTTTTTAAGCGGGCAGACCGCCATAACATCTGGGGGAGAGTCCCACATAACCGCCGCGTCTCTCCGGGCGCGGCTTTATACGTAAATAATATCACCGAACAAAAATAGGGGGTCCTAGATAGGTACATTATATTATATCTATAGATCCAGTTGACATAATATAGGTACCTATAATAAATATTATGTTGATTGGACCCCCCTAGAACATATTAAGCGTTATTATTACTTAGGATAACGTTTATTGCTAAAACAATAATATTTAATAACGAGAAATCATAACAACTTATAAATATAGCGTTATAATAAAACTGAATCTTCGTAATCAGTTTATTATTGAAATGAAACGCTTTTAAACGGATCTCTTGGCGTTTTAGTTTCACCTTACGTCATGGTGAAAAAAAACAAATGCTAACCTATTTAATGTTTAATTTCAATACGTAGTGTTGGAAAAAACTTAAGAAAGCAATGAGTTTGTTATTGTCTTATTAATAAGCTGCCTACTACGCGTATACTCGTATAAATATATATACATCTACTCTCTCGTAGATGAGTAATACTTAGCCTAGTGTGAGTTTTGTTTACTATCCGTATTCATTCGAGTAGAAGTCCCGGTAACTTTTTTTTGGCGGGAATTTGATGGCCTCATGTGGCCTTTTCAGCGTTACCGGACTTTTGTGGGGGCGCGAGAATCTTAAAGGGTTCCTCAGGCCGTGTGATCGAAACACTGTGAAAGAGTTTCTAGAGGGAATGGCGTCACGCAGCCGTGTCCCTTTTCCCGATTTGTTCCCCCTACTAGATTCTCCCGAGGGATTCGGGACGGTTCGGAAGTCCGGTTTTTTCAGAACTTTCTGTATCGTCAGCGGCAGCTGGCAGCCGACAGGGTGCCTAGTGTGAGTATTCTTAACTATCCGTATTCATTCGATTACGTTTACGAAAACGAAAATCAGTACCTATGGCATTGAAGCAGAACCTCCTGGCGACATACGAGAAAAGTTACAATTTTGCCATACAAAAATCTGATACGGATAGGTACAGATACAGATAGTAACAAAACTCATACTAGGCACCATGTTGGTTCGCCCCCACTATCATTAAGTGATTAGAAAACAATGGTTTGTTACAATGATTCATTATTAACTTCAATATTAATATCTTACCAGTTAAGTCTGGACTTCCATCTTATCAACATTATCTGTGTCTCGTACTTTAGAACCTTGATACCCGGAACGAATCAATATTAAATTATTACCAAAGTTACAAACAAATGCGTATATGTGACAAACCGCGTTCACAAAAAAAAGATACTGTATATTACGATTAACGATACTGAATATTCATATTTTTAATCAGTTGTGATACCCTAAGGCTTTAAGTTCTTCACTCACTGACACGAAATCTCGTTACAGCTGCGCTAGGACTGTTGCGAGCTGGGAGCTTATTATTTAACTCTGGGTGCCTAGTGTGAGTTTCGTTTGCTATCCGTATTCCTTCGATTACGGTAACGAAAACGAAAATTAGTACTTATAGCATTAAAGCAGCGCCTCCTGGCGACATGTGAAAAGAGTTAAAATTTTGCCATACAAATTCTCGTTTTCGTTAACGTGATCGAATGGCGAATGAAACCCGCACTAGACATCCAGATACCGATGAGAAAGGGTTTTACTACGCCATATAGGTAATGCGATAGGTATAGATTATTATTAATTTGACATTTGAAAGCTATTCAAGAACTTAAAACTAATTCACACTGTGTGAGTGTATGCGATCGCGACGCGTTTTTGAATGATGTTGAATGAACAACATCTTGGACATTGATTTGGAATCGTCTATGCAAAATGACAATCGTAAATACCTTTGAAAGTTATCGTGATAGAGGTTGAAATTAGACAATAAGCCCCCTGTTCCTAGATTCCGATACAGTGAGAGGGTCTATCTGAATCACTTATTGCAAAAAAGGTACTTGTCCAGGTGTGTAAACTTTTCAGAAACTATAAAATACTTAATATCTTTTAATTAATAATTTTGTTACTCTCGTTTTGTTTTCCAATGGATTTATGTATCTTATAAGACACTTAGAGGACCTATTGTGACACAAATAAAGGTATGTACTATTACAATCTACAATTTATTGGCTGTTATATTTCATTGACTTTTGGCCCATTTTGCAAAAAACTGCTGACATGAGCACTTTTTACACTTAACTAAGTAAATTCAAACTACAATTTTTATGAAAGAAGTAATCATATTTATTATATTTCATAATAATAACAGTACAAAAACTTAAAATTATAAATTATGTACTAGTTCATCTCGCTGAACTCTATTTTCTGTCGGCCTCCCGAATATTTTGTATTGTAAATTTGAGCAAAAAGGGCACGTGAGCAATGTCTACGTGCCCTTTTTGCGATAAACAGTATAGACGGCACTCATATAACTCGAAAAATATACAGAGTCGATATGCCTTTTTTGCAGAGAATGTAGATAAAACCTCGGAGAGCATTATTAATGTCAAAAAACCATTTTCGGGTGAAAGAATGACAAGTGCCCTTTTTGCATTTAGTGATTGATCTCTGTGTGCGTCGATCGAGCGCGGCATGTAAGCTTATACCTACCTTCTGCGATCAATTTTTTTGTGCCACGTTGTTGACAGCTTATCTCCAAGTTTTCCATGTCTCGGTATTTTTGTCCATAAACATGCACAATTTAATTACTGTTCACAACTGTTACTGTTGTGTTGTTGTGTGTAAAGTTCCTATATGAAATCCTGATTCGTCACAAAAATAATCTAAGATTACCTACCTACCTACATCATAACAACAACAACCTCTAGATTCTCCAATAACATATTATGTTTGTTTTAAAGTCTGATGACGTCGTGTTCTATAATCTGTAAATACACGATTTCATTGATAGTAAATTCGTATTATTCATCATTTTTAATGTTCCCACTGCTGCTTAAAAGGTGCATAATAAATATAGTAATAATTAAATCTAAATTACTTATAAATAATGAAAATAATATTTTATTTAAATCTAAACAAAAAAACTATAAATATAAAAAAACTAGATCACATCAAATAGCTATCAGGCAGAGTACCCACCCACAACCCACACCCAGCAAGCTACCATTATAAATATTAAGAATATGACATCACTCGGAAATTATGCCAAGATTTAAAAGTTATGCCAAGTACAGTGGGAAGAAAATTTCGATAAACGCTCAAAATCCAAAGGTATTTGGTATAAAACAATCCAAAGTCAGCCTCTTCGAGTACCTTGGTTTGTAAATACAAAATTAAATATAAGTAACAATAAGTTAGGTACTTACTATTTAGAATTAGATCCGGTCACTATCCATCGAAGAAGTTCGCGTATTTAATGAAGAAGGAAAGCTCGCCCAATTGTAATACGTGTGGGAAAATTGAAGACGTACAACATCTATTGATGGAAAGTGATAGGAATCGAAGGGAGAAATAATCAGTAATAAACAAATTTAACTTTAACCGTCTAGATGTTGGCATTATTCAAAGCCTTTTAAGAGCCTTTTAGACATACCCAATTTCCGAGGTAACTATATCTTTGTGTAGTTTAATAAAGTCTTGCAGTCAATTATTCCTTTTCCCTTCTAATATTAACCTTTTCAGCGCCCAACTATCCTGCACGCGATGTCCCGCTGTACGCCAACAACGTATAAATGTATTTTAATAATGTAGGTACAAAGAAGAACTTCTATAGAAGTGCTGGCGTGGACGGCACGAAAATCTCGAACTTCTATAGAAGTTGTTGGCGGTAAAAAGGTTAATAGAGTTAAGTCAATAGTTTAGCTATAATGGGATTGACATGCCAAGAGGCAAAAGTCCCTATAAAAAATATATATCACAGCTATTATACTTACATATTTATAATATGATATGCACAATACATTCCAGTAAATCTAGTTTCTTTGTTGCATGTGCGCAAATGTTGAAGGCCGCTGCCGCGCTCGCCTCTCTCGTTGACAGGTTCGATTCTTTGTTGTAAAACTAGGAAGTTCAACCTGTTTCTGTACAAACAACATTAAGACACTGTCTCCTGCTTAATTATAATTTAAAAAATAATCATTACAATTTTAAATTTATGACACTGGGTTTTATCTGATGCTGTTAATTTGGTTTATTAATTATAAACCAAAAAATAACACCGGTAATTAAGCATTAAACATTAATGCCGGTAGAGAGAGCATGATTTTTAAATCCGATCCGATCCGAACCTTTTTTATTTTGTTTTTTTTTTGAGAGAGATCGATCGATCGAGAGAGAGAGTTCAGATCGGGGCGATCAGAACTCTTAGGAGAATCTGTTAGGGCACGGGGACACGCACTTAAGTGCGTGATGCCGTTCCCTCTAGAAAACCTCCAAAGGTTTTAGGAAATTAAAAAGGTTTTAGGAAATTTTAAAGGTTTAAGGAACCCTTTAAGTTTCTCGCCGCCCCCAAACAAGCACGGTGAAGCTGAAAATGCCGTTTGAGGCAATCAGCAATCTCTCTCTAAAAAATAATAAACATAAGTTACGATTAGTAAATCTGGAATGCGACATTTAATCTTACCGGTCGCTGATCTTAAAAGAAAACTACAAAATTACGGTATGACATATCTACATACTTAATTCTGTTATATATTGATTGATTTCATTGTATTCATCACCAGTTCAAAAATCTGCAAAAATATAACTGTATCGTGTCGTGACTGTATCTCTAACTATCTACGTCACAATGACGCGAGACGCGACTGACGCGCCCCCTGACGTAACAGACCAATTTCTTGCAAATAACAAATACAATTAACATACGACAATAATATGATGATGAGAGATTGGAACAATAACATTGATAAACTTAATTTGAGCCTGTGACGTCAGACATAGGGGGCACTTGTTTATACAATAACTTTGCCCACAACTTCGCCTGCGTGGATTTTGGATTTTACGTTGACCCTCAAGTAATTATAGCATATTGTAAGCAAGGTATGTAGCATTCTTCAGATAAGTATTCATTATTATGCAAATACACACACATGAAACATACAAATACACATACACGCTTAAACATACAAATATTTTATAATCCTACAAGCTATAAGCTTAACAATTTAAATTTACGGTGGGACTCGTTAAAAATATCAAGCTCTCGTTATTTTTTAGCATACTTACATATTATTATTAACTATAGTTACTCATCTAAGCACATTCGGAATAGAAGCAGAAGCATTAGTTATTCTGTGGCAGAAGCAGAATTTTAACCGTCTCTGTGGTGTAGTGGTTAAGACCACCGGCTTATACCCGAGGCCCGGGTTCGATTCCCAGCGGGGGGTACGTACATACATGTTTGTGTACACGGTTTGGTTGGTGGTAGGACTTGTTTGTCCGCCTGGCTAGCTACCACCATCTTATCTAAATATGTCGCCATAACATCAATGTTTGTAGCATTGGTGTGTTCCTGCAGCTAGAGATAGGATAGCCAGTGCCTCAGAGTTGAGGTTCCCGGGTGAAGTGCGCTTCCATCAATTGGCGTTATCGTCACTTAACATCAGGTGAGATCAAGGCACTGTGCTTACCTGTTAAATATAAAAAAGCGGTTCTTCCCGGAATCTTCAAACATTACTAGGAATTTGCTTATCTTAACTGACGAAACACAACAATATTGTTGTTTAGAAAAACATAATTTGTTAGAATTCACAACCGATAAGCCTTAGATTTACAGACCCTACATTTTTATCCGGCTCGAAGGACCAAAATGTAAGAACCTTTACTTACAATATTATAACTTGATATATATACTATATTGTTTAAACTATTATATTTAGTTTAAGTTTCGATATATTGGATACCATAAATGTAACTTACTGCTTGAAATTGGTTTAAGACATTTATTCTCATCAAGAATTACAAATAAATTCACTAACATGAGAAAAACACAATTATTACATTTTTAAATAAATCCGTACATAAAGACGGTAGTTCTGTTACAAATCACCGCCACACAATTTTACTAAGATGTCAAACACGTTTTCAGGTGCAGTGATTAGCGATACCACAGATGTACAATCTAACTACGCTCACTGCGTAATTATTATGGTCAAAAAATATTTCAACATGATGTGCGCATTAAAATTAAAAAAAAAAATCAAAATTCAAAATCATTTATTCAGTTTAGGCTACAAGTAGCTCTTGTGAATGTCACTATGCCATCGGTTCGTAAGTCTACTCTGGGCTCCGAGATCTTGTACTGAGAAGAACCGGCAAGAAACTCAGCAAGTGTCCAGCTCTTTTCTCCCTTACAGCGTCAAAGGCGTTAGGGATATAATATTTGCTATTGTTTGTTTGTTGGTTGTTTTTTTTTCCTGATACGTCTCACCACCACCAGTGTATGTCGTGGCGACCTAGACAGCATTTAGCTTTAAGATAAAATGTAACTTCTTACCTTGTACTGGTATTTCTTGTTGGTTGTCCTATTGAAATAAATAAATAAATTGAAATGAAACAACTTTTACGGATCTACTCGCGTTTATTTTACACATTACTTATTTAATTTTTATCCTGAATGACGTTTCGAACGCTTTGCAGGGTCCGTGGTCACAGGGAGACTAAATAACTTGTCTACTGTGTGTGAGATAAGTTTAAAAGCGAAGCTCTGAACACATTGTCAAAATTAAAATGAAATACTTTTTCAATCAACTCGCGTTTAATTTTTACATATCTTTTTCCGGACTCCCCATTTACCTTGGTTTGTGGTCAAAGGCAGACTAAGGTGCTGGTTATCTCATAATTAATTTGTAACTTCATCATCATCATCATCATCATCATCTCAGCCAAAAAGACGTCCACTGCTGGACAAAGGCCTCCCTCAAGGATAAATCGAGGGGAATTTGCCATAATCGCCACGCTTGGCAGGCGGGTTGGCGATCGCAGTAGGGTGAGAATAATCACAGAGAGACGCTGCTGCCCATCCTCTGGAATGGTCCCATAGTCGCCTTCTACGACACCCACGGGAAGAGATGGGGATGGGGATGGGGATTTGTAACTTGTACACAGCTAATTCTTTTTATTTATAAACGTTAGGTACCAAAATGAAACGTGCATAATAGGTACCATTTTAAATAGAGTTTCTCAACTCATTTGCGAAAAGAAGTTTATTGAAACAGTGGAAGAAGCATTGACTTATATTTGTATATCGATGGGAAGAAGCGTATTCGCTGTTATCATTAGCAAAGTTTTTGCTTACTAAAGAATCAAAATATTTTCATACGGTAATGACTACCGTGGACGTGGAGCCGTGATCGTGAGGTGACGCACACCAAAGATGATAATGTTTAAAAAAGTGTCATGCATATTTTAATGACTCTTATAAAAACATAAAGAATGATTTTATAATCTTGTTTGAAGTTGACGAGACGATGAGCGATTGACGTCCTTTGTAATGAAATGAAATGTGAATTTATGAACGTGGAGTCTTTATAAAGAAATAATATATTCATCATCATCATCATCATCAGCCTATACTAGTCCACTGCTGGACATAGGCGTCTCCAAGTGCACGCCACCGAGCACGATCCGCGTTTATAAAAATATAAGTATATATGTATACTACTTAATATTATAAGGAGGGAAGCTTTATATTTTTGTATTTTAGTTTGTAACGAATAATCTCAAAACTATACTGGACCGATTTAAAAAATCCTTTCACCATTAGAATGCTACTTAGCGCTGAGTAACATAGGCTATATTTATTACTAGAAAAAAAAAATGCTTGATGATAAATAAATAGAAATACGATTTGTTTGTTTTGTTGTCATAGAAACTGTTAACTTGCGAAGTCCGCCGGGTCAGCTAGTATTATAATAAAACGGGTACATTTTAAGTGCTCACCAAAATATTTTTTACCTTAAAGTACCAAGTAAAATAAAGTAACTCCATACAAATTAAACCGATTTTATACCGAGGACCCTAAAGTAAACCTTTTAAATTCAAAAATAAATATAGGTACACACATCACAATAATTGTACGTTTTGTATATAATTTCTTTCCGCTTGCCAAAATGGATTAATGCTCACCGAATATTGTTTTACTGAAACAGTAATACTGATACCAAAAACTACAGTTCTAATTTGCCTTAGTGTAATCAAATTATCCAACTTAAATTCAAAATATATTATTGTCAAAATAAGATGACAATCGTTTCCCCCGCAACCCGCACGGCCGGCCGCCACCGGCAGACGGCGCGGCGCACAGGCCGCGAGCCGGGGTCCTGCTGTTTGACAAAAGTCATTTATCGATGTTTGGCAGTCATTACACTTGACAAACAACGTTTGGCAAAAAAAATGGTTTCGCCGATTGATCATTTTACTACTAATCATTTTACAAATGACTCACTTTTCCAAATGATCAACACCGCACACTAGCGCCACTAATGAAAAAATAAACATATCTAGTAATTAGAGATAGAAAATCAAATTATGCTCAACAAACTATTTGAATGAAGTAATTTAGCATTTTTACGTCACCTAATGAACACCTCACATGTTATGGTTTAGTTAAATAAGACGTTACGGCCACTTTTAACTATAACGCCATATTTAACTAAACCATAACATGTCAGGTGTTCATTAGGTGACGTAAAAATGCTAAATTACTTCATTCAGATAGTTTGTTGAGCATAATTTGATTTTCTATCTCTAATTACAAGATATGTTTTTTTTTCATTGGCGGCGCTAGTGTGCGGCGTAAACGCTCTTAAATTTACTTTTAATTATTTAACACAATGAACATTTAGCAACTGAGTTATCAGACAAAACTACTATTGGTCTAAAAACGACTACGACTAGTCTAAATTTCTTTGAAGTAGTGGATATTATTCAAATGATTGAGGATACAAGCTGCCCTACTCCTGTAGGTCACGTGATAGGTTAGAAATTTAGACAATCGCGAAACGCAGCGTAGCGATTGTCTTGAATTTCGAGGTAATTTTTTTTATTAGACAACTTAAGGCGACGCATCGCTAAACAATAAATCTCATACGTTTTGATACGAGCGTTTGCGCCCCGTTCCATAAGAAAAACTGTTTTTTTTTCCTTCAAATTAAAACTACAAATTATTTAAAAAAATGAACTACAATTTTAAAGTGTGTGTTAAGACTAATCTACTAAGAAAATTTTGATGCTTAAATCGGTCTGGTTAGCCTGTAAAATGTGAATCTATGTTTTAAAAGAGGTTACTTTGATATTTTTTTCTCTGTTAATAAAGTTGAAAAATCGTGTTTCTGCAACTAACAAAATGAAGTCAATTAAATGAAAAAGCATGTCATCAAATATCACTTTCATATGTTTTGTAATTGTTGAGAAAAATCAAGATCCCCGCCACGTAAATTACCAATGCGTCGTCTTAAAGAGTCTAAATTTCTTTGAAGTAGTGAATATTATTCAAATGATTGAGGATACGATGTCCGATGAAGCTTTGGCCGGGCCAAGTAATGTTGAAGCTTCTTTACTTTATTCCGAATCTGATTCTGACCAAGAAACATTACAACCGAAACGAAGACGCAAACAAGGAAGATCTTGGGTGTTTGTCAACAAATTTTCAAATATTCGAGATACCAAAATGTTTATTAAAACGAAAGCGTGTGGTCTTTTCAAAAGGTACACAACACTGAAGAAGGCGTATTTTAATTAAAAGCAATAAACAAGTAACTTATGTTTGGAGTAAGCAATATTATATTTGGTATTTAAAAAACATATACGGTCGACAGTTAGTTTTTTGCCTCAGCAAAGATTACTTAAATGAAAGTCATAAAATAAAATATTGGTAGGTAATATTTATTTAGCGATAATATAAAATATTTTGTCTAAAGTTAACTTTAACGGCGTTTACATATTTTTATGGCATGCAATAAAAAAGAAATTAGCTTAATTTCTATAATACTTCATGAAACACAATTTGGTGAGCATTTATCCGTTTTGGCAGGTATTTCGATTTTATTGGAATTAATATAAGTGCATTTCTGGTAGGCATTTAAACACAAGCCTAATAAAACTAGTGGACCCGGCGGACTTCGTACCGCTTTGACAGTTTCCATCAAGTGATTAAATTCTCTTTGGTTTCCATGACAACAAAACAAACAAATCTTTTTGTATTGGAAAATTAAATTGTCGTTTTTAGTATGTTTTTATTTTTTATTTTTTTATATTTATAGTGTGATTCCTGTGGGAATATCGGGATAAAAAGTATCCTATGTGCTATTCCAGGTTATAAACTATCTGTATGCCGAATTTCATCCAAATCCATCCATCCGTTGCAGCGTGAAGAAGCAACAAATATACATAACTACACACAAACTTTGGCATTTATATTATTAGTAGGATAATATGAGTATGTATTGAGTATAAATAGTGGAGTGATAGTAGTAAGTATAATAGTAATAATATACTATAAATTGATAAATATATTGCATATTATTTAATGAGATTCGAGCGCTGCGCTGGTTCGGAAGGTTAATTTCAAACGATCATAGCATTGGTGGCATTGGCGTCATTATTTACGGGTTTTTTACTGGTGAAGGTAAGGCTTGAGGTGGTAGCACAGCACCAGTGAGGAACTGCATGGCCACCTCATCTTTGAACGGTTCGGAACACATCAATTTTGTTGCTAACATTGTTGTTTACTTACAGAGATAATAGTATCTACCTATAGATACTATAGTATGTACAGTATAGAAGAACTAGCTAGACTAATAGTAAGCAATTAGGTATAGCATAGATATAATATTCTGTTATCAATAAACAACATTATGAGCATATTATGATTAAAAACAGGTAGCTACGAGTATACCTAAATATCAATAGACGATTTAGGATAGGTATTTTAGATTTAAGAGATTTTTTATTATCGAAACATTATAAATTAATATTGTATTTATTATGAGAGCAACATTACTATTAACTTAACTTTAACTTTAACTAAGTTAATTAGTAAATACGTAGTAGGTCATGTTTGATAATTCTCTTCGGCAAATTAGGTCATTTAAAAATAGGTGGTCTACTTACTGAAAAATATCTAGCAAGCTTACATTAATATTTTGTATGGGAAAATCTTTGATTATGGAAAATAGAAGGATTTTTATGACACATTATGAAATAAGTTTTGTACCATTATGTCACTACTGTGTACAGCAGAATACCAGTGCAGCAGACCCCGCTTGCTGCGTATAATGAGCTGTGCACCACATAACCGGGCCACAATGAAAATTGTTATTATTTTTTTATTCTTTTTGTTACATGTTGAATGTTTAACTGTGTGTTTTGTTATGTGATTCCAATAAATGTCTTTTATTCTTTTTTTTATTCAATAATATTTTTTGTTATATATTTTAAATATGTCAAATTTCCTCAATAGACTCTGTGTGCCAAGTGTGAGTTTCATTCGCTATTCGATCACGTTAACGAATACGAGAATTTGTATGGTATCATTTTAACTCTTCTCGTATGCCGCCAGGAGGCACTGCTATAATGCCATACTAATTTTCGTTTTCGTAAACGTAATCGTATGAATACGGACTAAACAAAACTCACACTAGACACCCTAAACTTTATGTGTATGGTGTAGTTGAACATCGTACACTTATGGCGTAGTTGAACCTCAGAACAATAACTAAAGCTATAGAAGGATGGCTAAAATAAAAATCGTGCAACTATGTTTAGTTCCGTTCTATCTTATGGCTAGAAAAGGAGGTTGGAGTGCAACAAATGTTTGACACTTAGTTTTTATTTTTTGTATTGTTATGTCAAACGGTCATCAGATAATCGGTGATCAAAAAAATCTTGAGTCCTTTATAAAGTCACTCACTACATTACCTCAAATATGACGTCACAAATCTGGTGACACCTTTGCTATTTTAGTCCGGTTTCTATAGCTTTAGTTCTTATTCTGAGAGTTGAACATTCATTAAATGTTCAACTACGCCATATCTGTATTCTTATTAATGAAGAAATATGACAGTTTTGAAATAAAAATCCTAAATCGTTTTATTAGAGCATAATTGAAAATCTGTAGCGTCATTCCTGTCCTTTCTTGCATCAGCGGTGACATTTTCATTAGTAAGATTAAGACATTATCGGTTGGATAAGTTTTAATCTTTAACGGATATCTTTAATAAGTGATTTCATCATCATCATCATCATCAGCCTACAGGATATTTTTTTTACCAATGCTCAAATTTTCTGGAGCGACTCAGAATCGGTAAGTAAACACACAACACAACGCCCGGGGTTCCGCGGCTCGTATCCAGCAGCACTTTCTCAGTTGCTTACTTACCTACCGATTCTGAGTCGCTCAAGAAAACTAGTCCACTGCAGGACATATACTAGTCCACCGAGCACGATCCGCAAATTAAGTAATTTAATAACTCTTAATTATTATGTTTTTAAATCGATGTTGCTGGGCGTTGCCACAAAAGTAGCCATATCAGTTTTAAGCTATCGAAGATTTTAATTAACCTGCTGCATCCGCTTCGAATTTGTCACCACATAATAAGAATTAATTTATTAAAATGTGTGGAGATTATGCTTTTTCTTGCTTCGAAATAAACAAGCCACGTCTAGCCGTTGGTCCCGATTGCTGTAAGATGGCGGTTGTTAAAACCATTGGAAAAAAGCATTGGGAAAGCGTCCGACACCCGCGTGTGAGCATCATCATCATCTCAGCCAAAAGACGTCCACTGCTGGACAAAGGCCTCCCCCAAGGATATGAGGGGTATTTGCCGTAATCGCCACGCTTGGCAGGCGGGTTGGCGATCGCAGTAGGTTGAGGGTACCTCAGAGAGATGCTGCTGCCCATCCTCTGGAATGGTCCCTTAGTCGCCTTTTACGACACCCATGGGAAGAGATGGGTTGGTGCAATTCTTTATCCCCGGCACCACACAGGGAATCCCGCGTGTGATATCCTTATATTATAATATAAAACGTAGTCCTGGAAATGGCTGAGCCCAGCATCGGGATAAGAGTGAGATCATCATCACAACATCAGTAGCTTATTTTTTAATGTCCCCACTGCTGGGGCACGAACTTTAACAACATGAAAACACCACAGGCACAAGGAGAGCGAACCCAACGCGGGCCCAACGACGACGTGTTGTTAACGACTGTTAATGCAGCCGGGACTAACGGCTTTACGTGCCTTCCGAAGCACGGAAGAGCTCGGGAATAAACATTTTTGGTCACCCCTTCTATAAGCTGATATCGAACTGTATTTAGTCCCATTCTAAAGACGTCACAACACACAATTTTACAATATGATAAGACTCTATAAATAAATATCTCCATCGATTCTAGAACATCTCGAATTATTGATAAACAGGTGCCACCACAATTTGAATGCCAAGGACCCACAAGTTGTTTGTTTGTTGTTGCCGAGCCCACGAAATTGCAAAACGACTTATAACCGAATTCCATATAAAAGGCTTCGTGTGGCCTCACTCTTAAAACTTCGTGTTGTGTTTACGCAGCTATGTATGGTAGCTTATACAAGCGATCGTTTCTGTTTTTTTTCATAGTAAAAGGTGACACACCCACAAAACGTGTTACGTGACGAAAGACGAAAGTGTAAGGATGATGAGCAACACATCAACGGTAACACTTGTGTACAAATTAGGTTTATTAATTTGGTTTACGTCGCGTCGTCTGTAATTCATTAACGAAAACACTTAAAGGTATGGTTTTCTAATGTTTTCGCGAACAATACATAATAGGTACCTAGTATTTTCACTTTTTTATCACCGTCCAAAACTTCTGAGATGACTCCCGTGATACAAACGAACAACTCTTACTATTGGACCAACTCCCTAACTCGAAAATAAAATTCAGCTGTTTCATACAAGACATCAATATTCATTTGACCAAAATGTATGGAACAGCTGAATTTTATTTTCGAGTTAGGGAGTTGGTCCAATAGTAAGAGTTGTTCGTTTGTGTCACGGGAGGCATCTCAGAAGGTTTAGACGGTTCGGTGATAAAAAAGTGACCCTGTATAGTTGTCCAACAGTGAACGTCTTTTGGCTGAGATTCAAAATTCAAAATTCAAAATCATTTATTCAGTTTAGTCCGGGCAAAAGGACTCGAGATTTTATTTTTCTGATGACCGTTTGACATAACAATACAAAAAATAAAAACTAAGTGTCAACCATTTGTCGCACTTCAACCTCTTTTTCTAGCCATAAGATAGAACGGAACTAAACATAGTTGCACGCTTTATGCACGATTTTTATTTTAGCCATCCTTCTATAGCTTTAGTTATTGTTCTGAGGGTAACTAACACCTTCGAAATAACGAAAGAAAAGGGACAATCGATCTCTTTCCAATACATCACCTAGGTTCATTAGTTAAAATAGTGCGAACTGATGAATTTGTGTTGCTATTTTAGTCCGGTTTCTATAGCTTTAGTTATTATTCTGAGGTAATAATAATATTTAATGTAAAATGTCTAAAATTGTCTATGATTTTTTAAACTTTTATTCCAATAATTTAAAAAATAATCGATGTTAAAGAAAGAACGAAAGTATTAAGGTTCTTCATTTGCTTTGTGATTTCATTCAATACGTACTACACCTACCTAATTAAACAGAGTGAGCAGAATGCCTTATTGTCCAACTCCTAATAGGATTCATTATAAGTTGACCAACTGGGGGAACAGTCTCTCTAGTCTTGTAGGTAGTTCAACGATCCAACTACCTAGTAATCAAATTAACTAGTACAATTAAATAGTTCGTTCTTGATAGAGAGTTCAAACTCCAAAAAGAACGCATGCCCTTTGCTTGGCTGATGCAATACTCCTCGGACGCATAGTAAGATAGAGCTGACACATATACACATGGACATAATATTTCCCAGAACTTTAAACACTTTTTGCTTTGATTATATAGCTCTAATTAAAGTATTAGTTATACTGTCAGTTGATAATATTAGGTATATGTGTGTGTATAAGTATGTACGTATATTCATTATAATTAGTTTAAGCACCTATTTATTTAAACATATTTATAGTATTTATTTATGTTATGGTCGTTAATTGGTCCCGCAGACTTTCTTTTCCCAACACTAGCTGTGGCTTGGCTGGAAGAGATCTCTTTTAAATAAGCTCTTGTAGTTTCTATGTACAATAAAGGATTATAGAAGTTTTTTGTTTCTTACTGTATTTAAGTAAGGTTATCAGAACATTCAAGTTTTTTTTTAAATAGATAGGTAGGTACTTAGGTATACTTAGGTTTATAGTATACCTATCTTGAATCTTATTTTAGTTTATTCCTGCAAAAAAGTCGTAGGTATCTCGGATTCGCTGCTCAATGCCATCGTTATTTCATTATTTCCATAGAAATTCCCGTTTGCTCTGATCGATAGTAAGATATTTATATACTTTAGAGTTAATTAGTTATTGATAAAGTTAGAGTTTTATTTATGAAGATTAAAAGCTAGTAAATTATAATGATTAAGAGTTATTTATAAAGTTTAAAGAGCTAATCGTTTAGTTAATATTTGGGACAGTTCAAATTCCGAATGCAACACATCATGCTTTTCAAAGTCAACAGCTGAGTGACGCAAGGCCTACCACACCTTGGTTGGACAAAATAGATCTGCTGACGAAACTGTTCTCTACGGTTACTCTACGCACAAACACAAAATAATATTATTTATTATTATAATTTTCTCCGTAGAGGACGCGATCGTTAATAAAACGAGATATCGTCAGTTGCCAGCAGATTATTACGTTTTTTTTCTACGTATGTGACCCGCCCGCGTTATCGGCCAATCAGAGTGCGCCAAACGAACACTCCTCCGAGTATATATTGCGCGGGCGCATTAGTTTTTTACCATTCTCGATTTGACCGTTGTTCAGTCAATTTAATTATTAAATGGGTGATAAAATAAACTTTATCGGATTTTATAGGTGGTTAATATTTCTCTTCAGCTTTAGTAATTTCGATAAAATTTAGCCATTTGTGTTTTCTCCTTACGTTTAATAGCGAATTAGTCAATTTATTCAATCAGAAAGTATTACACTTAAATACTGTTAAGTTAGATTAATTTACGTGTTTCCCAGTTTATATATTTCCTTTGTTAATTTAATATTTAAATTTAAAAAAATGTTGCACTTCAAAACTATTCCCGAAGACTACGTGAGGAAGACAGTCCAGTAAGTATTGTTGCATTACATACTTTTTAATGAGTTTAGGGCCAATTCCACCTATTTATAATAATAATGTGTTATATTTTTAATGTTTGCCCGCCCGTGGCTTTGTCCGCGTTGATTTCGTATTTTTCTGTACAAAAATGTATACTTACTTGGATTTCAAAAAATAAACCTTTTTTAGTTAAAGTAATATTACCTATATTACTTTAACTAAAAAAGGTTTATTTTTATTATGTATAGCATAAGTTACCCGTAAGGATTGTATCATTCTATAAGCTTACTAAGTCTATCAGTGAAATAATTTTTGGAATTGTACACATGGCAGCAGATCAACCTACCCAAACCTGTCAAATTTCTCCAATGAATATTGATCCTTATAGCTAAACAATAAAGTTCAAAATTGATTGTAGAAATTTGACAGTTTTGGGTAGGTTGATCCGCCGCCGTGTGTACCAATAGTTCAGAGATTACCATCCTCATACCTACCAACAAAGTCGCAAACTTTACCTTTCTTAATAGGTATAGGTATACCAAGTACTTACCTAGATAGTAATTTTTAGTTATATCGCCTTAAACTTAAATACTAAGAACTACTAATAGCGATTTTGGAAAATTCCCAGTTTAAAAATTATTATTTATTAGGTACCTATGTCTTCAAACCTCTATGTAAAATAATTCAATAAAAATATATAATTTATATTTTAATACCTACCTATGCACCTAGTATTCAATGATATCAAGTGTGCATATTCTCATTTATAGAACATCTAATAAATCTTTGTTTCCCATAAAGCACTGAATTTAATATTTCTCTTATATAGGTGACGTTTTTATAATATTTTATTTGTGTTTTAGAAATTAATTAAATTTATAAAGTCATCCATCACTTACAAACCCAAAAATCATCTCCCTATTTTGATGTAAATATGTTAAAACTTTTCGCATATTAAACATTAAAAATTAGATACTAGTAGGTACGTACAATAAACTGCTATTACATTTCTATTTATCAAGCAATATACTGAATTATATATTAACGACAGTTAGATATTATGTATGTTCTCATTAGTTGATTATTAATTGCATACTTTGCTATATAAAATCATGTTTTGCTATGACCGTCTAGCGGAAAATTTACGTTCGCGCAATACCTAGGTATGATACTTTTTTTAAACGTATTTAACAAGTGAGTGTACACACATCGCATAGATCGCATATCCTGATCCGATCCGAACCCCTCGGAGAATCTAGTAGGGTACGGGGACACGTACTAGTGCGGGATGCCGTTCCCTCTAGAAAATCTCCGATTAAACTTCGTTTCAAACGGCTTGTTTAACCCTTTAAGTTTTAGCTGCCCCCAAAAAAGCCTGGTAAAGCTGAAAATGCCGTCTGAAGCAATCAGTAAACTCTCCAAAAAAATATCTTATAAACAATAATAAATTAGACACCAATAACAAAAATAAAGACAATTTTTAGGTTAAATTTTATTTGATAAGGCTTGTTTTAATTAGTAAGTATAGTTATTATTTAATTAAAATTCAAATTCAAATTATTTATTCGTGATTCATAGGTAAGTCATTAGGTCTAATTGTATTGATTAAAAGGTTTCACTGCGATCTGCCTTATCGGCATACGAAAAATATAAAATAATTATAAGAGCATTATAAATCATTATACATTACTAATCTTATCGACATACGAAAAATATAAAATAATTATAAGAACAATAGAAATCATTATACATTGAAAAGGTAAATAAAATAATAATAAATATAATAATATTATTATATAATTATTATATATTTAAAGTTCACCTTCTCTCCTCTTCTAATTGCGATGCCCGACAGGGTCCATAATTTGTAAGTTTAATTATGTAAAATAACATCTTTGTAAAACATTATGGTTGCAATAAATATTGAGTATTGAGAGAGGTTGCAGCTGTTGGCCACCTATATATACTACCTTTACAGAGTTTCCAGACGGCTTGTGAACATCGAGAAACTTAAAAAGGGTTCCTCAAGCTGGCGTGTGATCGAAACATCCTCAGAGTGTTTCTAGAGGGGATGTCACCACGCAAGCATGTCAGGGTTGCTAGATTCTCCGAGGTCGTTCAGATCGGATCAGTTTTTTTTTGAAGATAGATTGCTAATGGCCTGAGGCGGCCTTTTCGGCACCACCAGATTGAGGGGGGGGGGGGGCAAGAAACTTAAAGGGTTCCATAAGCCATGTGATCGAAATAGCCCCAAAGGGTTTCTAGAGGGGTCGCTAAGGCAAGCTTGTTTCCGCAATACTAGCTTCTTTCAGGTGTTCGGATCGGATCGGATTGAGAGTGGAACAACCCGAGGGCGCCTCTAATGGCTAGGACAGGGATGGGCAAACTTTTTCATTTGCGTGACAATATTTACTAACAAAATCTATGGCGGGCCAGGCTATGGAATTGTTTGCTGTATTTTTCAAAAAATGATTTTTTTTTGTAAAATAAAAATATTGATGGGTATGCATTTTCTGATACACACACGCACTTAATTTTTTGTTAAATGATCGCGGGCCGGACTTCAATCATTCACGGGCTGGAGATGGCCCGCGGGCCGTAGTTTGCTCATCCCTGGGCTAGGGAGCTCGGCTCGGGTTGACCGGATCGTGAATGAGGGTAAAGCTCTCAGACATTACGTCTGTGCCTGGTATAGAGCGCGTGTGATGTGTGTTGTCGTACTTCGTACTCTTGTTCTACGAGTATAGTGTCTTGGGCCTTCTAGTGTGCATGTGTAGTGTATCCGGGTGTTTATGAGACTGGCATACAAACATTCATTGTATACATCGATACTTTATTGGTATCGGAGACACTTCGTCATTCCAGAAAAATTACACATTGTGTGAATCTGCTACCTTGCAGGTTACAGGTTTTTGAGCTTAGGTCATCTAACGTGACGTGATGTAAATAATGTTATCGTTTTTTAATCATTTGTTTTTGGTTTTACTTTTTAAATTTATTTATATCACCATTTACGACTATCATTAATACAGGAATACCCTAATTATTATTATTTAAGTTATTTTAATTTATTAAATTATTTGACTCATAATGGTTAGTAACAATGGAACTTAAGAGCTATGAAACTTAACTTAACTTTATTCGCCTAATGCGATAGCGAAGCCAAAGCAGTAAAAAAAAATGACCAAGTATATCAATCTAACAATTTTCAAATAATATTAAATGTCCCAATATAGCTATTAAAAAAAAACCAAAAAAAAACGCTACTTATCGCTGCTTTCGGCAATGCTTTCGTTTCTTCAATTGTAGGCTTAGATGAATGATAGGTCTCGCTGCCGAGCGCAGTGAGACCTATCATTCATATACGATTGTAGGGTTATTCTTAAACCTCCAAAGCCTTGAAAGTAAAATTACAAGTAAAATGGTCAAACAGAATGTTTACATTCTGTATGGTACATCTTTCGCCAATAAGTTATGTAACCTGCAACGCTTTTTACGCTGCCCGTCCTCGACCGACAATCGGACCGATTTTTTCGCCGGCGTTTTAGGTACCTACTATTTTGTGACCGAATTTTTGTAGGACACGGATTGCAAGACTTTCATGCGTTTCGTTTTCTCTGACTCAAAAATCGGTCACCGATTTTTCGGACGTGGGCGGGGGCGCCTTTATGAAAAAAATGTTTCCTTCTTTTGTTTATTTGACTTACTATTTTCTGCTATAGTCCCCTTTCAATAGTCCCCTTTGGTCCACAGATGCGCGCAAGTGGCTCTCGCTTACAGCCGCGCGGCTCATCAGGCTGCACTGCGAGGAGCTAGCAAGCCTAGTCCACTCCTCGCTGCTCTGACTCCTAAGGTAGCCTATTAGCTGTTAACTCACTTTCCTATCAAAACACACCTAAAGGCGATCTTTAAATTTCACCGGTGATCTCGAAATTAAAAGTAACGTGTAATATACTATGTAATTTATTACCTACTATTTTCTTCCGTCAATTGAGTGTTTGTTTTCAAGAAATGTTTTTATTTTATTTATGCTAAAGTAATAATTATTGTTGTTGGCAACATCCCTATTATCAATACATTTCATCTTGCACAACTTTTCTGACTTACCTTCTCACTGCCCAGGCCCGCTCGTTCGTGGAGCGCAGCGCAGCCCTCTGCCAGCCTGACCACGTGCATGTGTGCGACGGCTCCGAGGGCGAAGCCTCCGCGCTGCTGCAGCTGCTGCAGCAGCAGGGCACCTTGAGACCGCTGCCCAAGTACCAGAACTGGTGAGTACATAGTGCAATTCTGATCTCTTGATATCGTGTGCTCATGCAGCGGCCAGGGATCTTGAGACCGCTGCCCGGTGTAGTAACTACCACACTTCTGATCTCTTGATATTCTGAGTTCATGCATGTAGCGGCAGGGGACATTAAAACCAGCGCCCAATTACCAGAACTGATGAGCACTAAGTGCACTCTGGATTTCAAACATAAAACAGGAAAGCGCTGTGGCGGGTTCTTGTCTCACTATGACAATAATGCGTTATGACCTCACGTAGACCGCCCCCATGCGAGTTATCCTTGCGCAGGGACGTCTGGCACTTGTTATATTAATCTAAGCGGTTGGTTGGTACAAACCCCTGCACATTAACCTATTATAAATGTTCAAACATAAAGGCTATTGAGAAAATTGTACAGTTTGTAGTAGTCTGATATGCATGCGTGTGGACTTTGTATAGTCAGTGCCAGTAATCCAATCCAAATGACACCATTTGTATTTTTTTATTTTTTTTTATTTATTTATGGACATCTAACAAAGCATACACCAGGACATTCATTACATTTAAAACCCTATAACTATTACACAGGCGCTGCTTTAATTAAAGGCTGCCACGGCATGCTTAATCTCAAACAAGTATATACAGAAGTAACTTAAAATTAGAGTTAACAGAGCAAAATTATTCCGCTTGGTTTATTGTAAGTGTTATCTAATAGGTACACAGGGTCTAACAAAATCAATAAGCGAACGTTTAAGGGCGGTATGAATACATCATTTTGAATACAATGAATGACACAAAATGAGCTCCAGTTTTATAGTGATTTTTCAAAGTTATGTTTTCTAACAAACTAAATCAATTAAAATAATGCACATCATAAAACATGCTGTACCTATACCAACACGCAAGCAAGCGTCAACAAAAAGATAGTGTACAGATACACGCACACATTTGAAAACCATTGTATGACATTCACACGGCTGTCTTTGTGTGCGTGTAGTACAGCTGTACGGGTTTGGAAAGGGTGTATTTTTTGGTGAATTATGATGTTTTGTTGATTATCTCGGTAACGAGCATGTAGTTTTGGACCAAATTTGGTGAGCATGCTCAATGTGATGTATAGATGCTCCCCTTAAACGTTCGCTTAGTGATATTGTTAGACCCTATATATTTTTTAAACTTATTTAGGAACCATACGTGCATTAACATCTGTGAAAAAGTAATTCCAAACCATAGATGTTTTAAAGTAACGTGTAATGTCCTTTTGTCTCCAGCTGGTTGGCTCGCACGGACTCAGCAGACGTGGCCCGCGTGGAGTCCCGCACGTTCATCTGTTCGGAGCGCGAGCGGGATGTGGTGCCGGCGGCCAGGCTCGGCCAGAAGTCGGCGCTGGGGAACTACATCGCCGCACCTGACTACGAGAAGGCGGTCGCCGATCGGTTCCCGGGGTGCATGCGAGGTGAGGCAGCTTCGGAAGATGCAATTGATTTTATTATATCGAGTTCCTCCGTGCTTCGGAAGGCACGTGAAGGAAGCCGTTGCTCAAATCGCTAAAATGGGTGTTTAAAAGTGAGTAACAGAGGGCATCATCCAAATATCTTTTTACATGTGTAAATTGCCATTACTATTACTTTTTTTTAAGTATAGTTCGTTCCCTGAGGATCCGGCTAAGGTCATAGACATGCTGCCATGTCATTAGTAATTTTCCTTCATGTAAATGATGATGATGAATGATAATCAGTGATCGGAGTAGGTAGAGCTATTTAGGTTCATTGACCGCAAACATTTGATGTTAATATGGATATTTCACGAGATTCCGACTAATACTCCGGGATTCGATTATTTGATTCTTGTATACGTATAAGAAATTGTTACATAAAAAATATATGTGGTTTAATTAATCAAGTTTCTATCTTTTTAATCAACTATCCTTAAACCCGTCCTTATATTTATAGGAAGTGTATGCTTTCACATTCATTCGGAGAATATCCGGATTATTCTATCATATGGCAAGTACATAAAATAGCTCTACCTACTCCGATCTATGATGATAATAAAAATGAGAAGTGAGAAATGATAGACTCCCCACTTAACCCCTATCTCAGTTAAGATGTGGGGCTTTACTAAGTCCTCGGGCAGACTTCTTGAGAGAATTTGAAAAGTGACGTTGCACTGTTTTGTTTCATTTGCCAACACTCATGCACAGCAGACATGACTCTTCACTTTCCCGCCAAGAAGTCCCCATTACTATTACTTCAACTAGCTACTGTCATCAAAGAAAAAAAAACAAACAATAGTAGTTACATGAATCATTTTATTATTAAAACATTATTTTCGTTTTCTAAATCTAAGATTACATCGTCCAATGTGTGTCCGGGACGATTGAAGTTATGTTATTAAAAAAAGTTATTATTAAAGATTATTAGTATTTTTTTTAGTATTTGTTATTATTAGTTGTTATTTAAAAAAGGTTTTGATGATGTCCGTAGGTTTGTAGTAATTACTTACTCACTTGTAAGCACCCATTTTAGCGATTTAATCACAGAACAGTTAAATTCCGTGGATTTAATGATCCTTTTACTAAAACATTAATATGAACCCTGCAAAACTTCGAAAAGCAATTTCACACTTTTAGAAAAATATTTCTTTAAAGCATTTTACACGTTTTTTTAAAGCATTGTCCTTTCATTTTGAAACTGCTCGTATACTTTAGTTTAGGCAATATTTTTGACGGAAGGGTATATTTTTATTTATTTTTCATATTTTTTTATTACACTTAAGCAGTGGTTCAACGTCACGGCTAGGGACAGCGGATGTGTAGCGGACATTCAAGTGGTTATATACTATGTATTTGTCGACAGGCCGCACGATGTACGTGATCCCGTTCTCGATGGGTCCTGTTGGCTCACCCCTCTCCAAGATCGGCATTGAAATCACCGACTCACCGTATGTCGTCTACTCCATGCGGGTCATGACCAGAATCGGTAAGAAACTGAATATCATGAAAGCTAAAAGATATGGTTTGGATCTCTGAACCGTTTAAACGTTAAACCCCTTACAAATAAACAAAGAATAAGGTCCGAATAGTTATTCCGTGTTTTGTCTCTTTTACCTACTCTAATTTGAAATGACGTTTACATGACAGGAATAAGATACGGAAAAACTATTCGGACCTTATTCTTTGATTATTTGTAAGGCGGTAACTGTATTACCACAAAACGATGGCTAAAGTTAGACAATGTTTAAAACAGATGCTGTCTCTTTTTAGCTAATAATGTTAGACAGAGACACAATATTTTAAACACTGTTTTGTAGAATAAGAGGTGTCTACTTATCAAATGGGCAATTTCTTATTCGAGCTACTTCGCAACTAGCCTACTTAGAACATTTACTGTAGGTACTTGATAACTTGACATATTTTATATTATATTTTTTCAAGAACATGCTATAGGAACTACCTACTGCGAGATGCCTACTTGCTAGCTACAATTAAGTAAGTATTTTTTAAATCGACAAGTGGGCATACGACTTCTCAATAATTTTTCATTAAGAGCATTAACGCCGCACACTAGCGCCGCCAATGAAAAAAAAACATATCTAGTAATTAGATATAGAAAATCAAATTATGCTCAACAAACTATCTGAATGAAGTAATTTAACATTTTTACATGTTTATTATATGTATTTTGACATGTTATGGTTTATTTTTTCATTAGTGGCGCTAGTGTGCGGCGTAAACGCTCTTAAGACTATGGGAAAGTTGTCTAAATGAATTGTGAACCTTTTTACCTAGCAAAGTCGAGTCCCTCTGATGTCAAGTAGAAGCGGAGTCCAGAATTCCAGATGCGAAGACAGCTAATTAGAGGAACAGAATATGCTTATTTGTCAAGTAAAATAATTTTCTCCGGTCTCTTTAGGCTATTAGTCATGCAAGAACTACGTAACCACATGTATAGACGACCATGAAATCGCTTTATCACTTTTGATAAAAACTTCCATTCTTAGAATAATCTTCCATTACAATAAAATTTCGCTAAGGCTCATTGTCAATGATGACAACGTATCTGTCACTTGGCCTTAAACAAAAATAGAACTTGTTGTTTTATTTATGCAAACAAAATTCACTTCTAAGGTGGTAAAGCAATTTTATTGTCGACTATACAAATCTTTTTTATCCTAGGAAAATTAGCAACCGAATTATTTCGCGGGGCTTCAACTCCGCGGGGTGTGTGTAGTTAGCCTGATGTTAAGGCCGACCCACTGGCCTAGGGCACTCGTTTACCGCTTGGGCGGGATCCCAAGGACTGAGGAGTCACTCACGACCCGCTACACCTGTACATACTTAACCAGCCGTTTGTACTCAACAGGCAGCAAGGTGCTCGAAGCGCTGCGGCAGGACGAGGCGTTCGTGCGCTGCCTGCACGCGGTGGGGACGGGCGGCTTGCCCGGCTGGCCGTGTGACCCCGCGCGGACGGTCATTCTCCACCGCCCTGCCGACAGCGAGATCATTAGTTACGGTAAGGAGGCACCAGGCCACAGATTGCTTAGTGCGAATTTTATTTTCCATTGACGTTGACGATAACGATAAAAACTAACTAGTCATTTTATTTCATACTAGCTAACCCGGCGGACTTCGTACCGCTTTAACAGTTTCCATGACAACAAAACAAACAAATAATTGTGTATCTATTGGAAAATTAAATTGTCGTTTTTAGTATTTTCCGTTACTTATTATTTATGTTTCTCACCGTTTAAACCTTCCCTGAACTTCCACAAATATTTCAAAATCAATAAGTATTAGCCAAATTGGTACAGCAATTGATTTTTATATACAGATGATGACTATTCAAATACTTAAGTCTTAATCACTGAATCGACAGGTAGTGGATACGGTGGCAACAGCCTTTTAGGCAAGAAGTGCTTCGCCCTCCGTCTGGGCTCGGTGCTGGCGCGTCGCGAGGGGTGGCTGGCAGAACACATGCTGGTAAGTAAATATAACCAACCTTAGGAATGTTGACATTACACTTAAGTTGACTTAATAACAATTAATTTCGGAACATTATGTGCCTTACAAATAAACAGAGATTAAGCTTCGAATAGTTATTCCGTGTTTTGTCTCTTTTACTTACTCTAATTGAAAAATAGGTTAATGTTTAAAGATATCTGTTACGTGATTTCATTTAGCATTTATACAATAATGCCTTACAAATAAACAAATAATAAGCTTCGAACAGTTATTGCGTGTTTTGTTCCTGTCATGTAAACTTCATTTCAAATTAGAGTAAGACTTACTCTTTTTTTCTAAAGTTTACGCGAACACTACACATTGAAATGTCTCCCTGTGACCACGGACTCTGCAAAGGGTTCGAAACGTCAGGATAAACATTAAATAAGTAATGTGTAAAATAAACGCGAGTAGATCCGTAAAAGTTGTTTCATTTCAAGACTAACTCTAATTTGAAATGAAGTTAAACTATGAACTATTGTATAAATGCTAAATGAAATGACGTAACAGTTATCTTTAAACATTAACCTATTTTTCATTTGGGCTTAGTCTAGCTGCAGACGTATTTCTTCTATACGTTTCGCGGACTAACCCGTTAATATCTCCAAACAGATCCTCGGCATCACCGACCCAAAAGGCCGTAAGCGCTACATTGCCGCTGCCTTCCCCTCGGCCTGTGGGAAAACTAACCTGGCGATGATGACGCCGACCTTGCCTGAATATAAGGTGGAGTGCGTTGGAGATGACATCGCGTGGATGAAGTTTGATAGCAATGGTGTGCTAAGGGCTATCAACCCGGAGAACGGGTTCTTTGGAGTCGCACCGGGTAAAAATCTCTTTTTGTACTTTTAAAATTATTTTTAACCCTTAATAATAATGTACTCACCGAAAAACAATTGTTTATAAATACCATACAGCAACACGGGCCTCCGGCGGACCGGAGGGGAGTAGCCATAGCGTTTATTCCCGATACAGATTTGTCTGTCATTTTTTGCGGGGGGGTGAGGCGGCTACATTGACAAGTTGCGTCTGCCGTGGCTGCGACATTGTCGATATGCATGTATCGATAAGTTCGAGAACTCGGTTAGGATAATGTTTTAAAAGTGGGACACAGGTGAGATGTTATAAAAAGGATTTATTTATTACGATATCATTCAGAATCTGTTCAAAAAGTCAGTTTACATGGGTAAGTTACAAAAGTTATTAAATAAAGAAATATGAAAGGATTATCGAATGTTGATGTTTTGCCTAGAATCCGTTTTTAATAAAACAAAACTATGCACAAATTAATTGATTTTCATTTCTGCTGAATTTCTCATGTAAACTGACTTTTTATAATAAAATGAAATAATGATATAATGTATTAAAACAATAATAACATAAACTACTTATATAATAAAATCTTTAGACACTACATTCAGCGTCATCTAGTTCCAAACTAAGCAAAGCTTGTGCTATGGATACTAGACGACGGATATTAAATACATATACTTATACTTTTTTTGTAAACAAACTTATAATACATACAAACAAACACACTTAGACCGAAGGCAAACAACATTTATGTGATGAACTTAGGTAAGTTCATCAAATATATGTTTGTCTTCTATGGGAATCGAACCCACAACCCCGAGGTCAGTAGTCCACTATGGACACCACTGGGCCACGGAGGTTGTCATTTATTAATATATTTAATTAGGAACAACTTTTACGGATCTACTCGCGTTTGTTTTACACATTACTTATTTAATGTTTATCCTGACGTTTCGGACCCTTTGCAGGGTCCGTGGTCACAGGGACACTGAGGTGTTGGTCATCTCATAATAAGTTGGTAGCTTGTATACCCTCATTTAAATTTCATCAGGTGCGTTGCGTTTTACGCAGAAAGAGCTTACAGTATCTTTTGGTCTGGCAGTATGGTGTTGGGGCTTGGATTTAATATTTTGTATGTTGGGATCCCAGGCTGGTGGCAGATTCCAACCATCTTCTCTATTAAAATTAGGATGTTTTTAATTTCAATAGTCTAGCGCATCATCCTAGGGATGAATCGTTGTTCTCTAACGAGTATTTGTGGTTTATCAAATCTGATGTAATGGTTGGGCCCCTCTAGGGAGTGTTCGCATACGACTTATTTTCGCGCCTATGCTTGACGTCGGCTATATGTTCTTTAACGCGGGTTCCTACACTTCTCTTTGTTTGCCCGATATAAGAAAGCCCACAGTCGCAGTCCAGTTTGTACACGCCTGCATCTTGAAGGGGTATGTTGTACTTGACAGGTCGTAAAAAATGGTTGATCTTCTTCGGCGGCTTGAAGTAAGTGTTGATTGAAGCTCGCTTTAAGATATGTCCAATCTTGTCAGTGACACCTTTCATATATGGAAGTACAGCAGGTTGGCGCTCGACTGTGGTTGGTTTATTGCGTTTTCTGTGACAAAGCCGTGGTACTTTTAGTTGTCACAGATGCCGCGTGCTCTCTCAAACAAAGATTTCCCTACAGTAGCCAACTGTCTAGGATGGTGGTGAGAATCACCATTGAGGTACTTATCTGTATGGGTTACTTTACAGTGCGCAGTGTGACTCAAACTATGGTCCGGATTCCTGATGATTAAAATATCCAAGAAAGCTAACTTACTATCTGCCTCTAACTCCATTGTGAAATGTATTTTTGGATGTATAGAGTTAAGATGATCTAGAAAAGCAGATACTTTATCAGATGGTAGAATAGTGAAAGTGTCATCTACGTACCGCTTGTAGAACCTAGGGGTTACCGCTACCGGTGCTGTGCTCAGGGCACTCTCCTGGAAGTCTTCCATAAAGATATCCGCGACGACGGGTAAAACAAGGGAACACATGGCAACACCCTCTACTTGCAGGTAGTAAATGTCATTCCACAAAACAAAAAAACGCGAAAATAAAAACGCGTAAAATAAACGCGAGTAAATCCGTAAAAGTTGTTTCATTTTAACGTGTAGTGTTCGCAAAAACTTTAGAAAAAAATATTTAATTAGTTTTATATTTAACTTGAATCAATTTTAACAGATACGTATCATTATTATACTATATTAAAATACATTTCACTATATTAGAAAACATTACCTAATCTAAAAATGATTAAATGCACGAGAGACGTGGCTGTCTAGACTTTACCTTTGTCATTTTTATCGATGAAAATGATAACAACACTATCGCTCAGTGACAGCGTAAACTTGGATACAGACTCGGATCAGTCGTTTGACCGATCCACATATTGTACGAGGGCAAGCGGCCTCAGTTGGTAAACAAATCCAAAACAACACGGCCGCTTATTATTGTATTTTTTTGAATAAAGAGAAATACATAGTAATAATGTGATCTAAATTAACTACATATGAAAGGTAACGCCATCTTTTTGTAAATTTGACGTGGCAGATCTCTTTTTGCAGCAAAAAACTGAACAATTCGGCATTTTTCTAGGACGTCGTTTTACCCGCGCAACTAGATTCAGTCTAGTGAGCAGTGCGGGCTGCAACTAGTTTTATTATACGCATAGGTCCGCGTGGACTTGTACTTTGACAGAGGGGAACGCCTGCGTACGGCTACTCCCCTCCGGTCCGCCGGAGGCTCGTGTTGCTCTATGATAAATACTGTTTCAGAAACAAAATTTACGTGTTTGTGAAACAAATTAATGTTTCTGAAACATTTGAAATTTTTGCGGTAAAGACGTGCATATCAGCAAGTTTCAGTGTCACCGTTGGCTGTTTATACGAGTGTGGACATAATGATGTGGGACGACGAAACAATTTTTAAATCAACAGAAATTATTAAAGACAAATTGAATATTATAGGATTAAACAACTGATGTCTTTAAAACATTGCTTCTTAGTGAACACGCAATGTAGTGAAATTAATGTTATTGTAGGGGGTTACAGAAAAAATCAGAAAGTTTTAATGCTAATCTATTACTCTTTACAGGCACGTCCGCATCGACCAACCCTATCGCCATGGCAACTGTGTTCAAGAACACCGTATTCACGAACGTGGCGGAGACTCAAGACGGTGGAGTCTGGTGGGAGGGTATGGGCACTGAACCCGGCAACCTTACCGACTGGAAAGGCCAACCGTGGAACGCCTGCAAGAAAACACCGGCTGCTCATCCCAACTCAAGGTACGCATAAAATCAGTGGCAAATTTAAATTTAATCTATGGTCACTAGAGTTACTAGGTAGAAAAATATTACCCCATTTTTAGGGTATATTCAATTTTTGAGTTAAGTTAAATTGCACTCGTGTAACGTGTCGTAAACATCAAATAGCTCATTAAATGTTAAAGTTGAAAGGGATAGTTAATTAAAATTGTTATAGATATTATTGTTATTCATGCCCAGTTTCTTCAAATCATTTAAGGGATAAAGTCTCAAGGTTAAGCCTGTTAAAACGAATAATTAGTGTATGTAATGTTGGTGGTTTTAAATTAGTATTATAAAAAATAATTTAAATAAGATTGTACTGCAGACTTTATTTATCGTATCTATTTTCTTCTAAGATAAAAATTAGTCTCATTCGTTAAAATTAACTTATTTTTGTGTAAGTGTGTGTTTGTAGCTTTCTACTAACTTCTTTAAGTTTCCGAAAAGTGCTATAAAATAAAAATGCGCTTGTTACAGATTCTGCAGCCCCGCAGAACAGTGCCCAATAATCGACAGCAACTGGGAGAGTGCGGAGGGCGTTCCCATATCGGCCATCTTGTTGGGTGGACGACGCCCGGCTGGAGTGCCTCTGGTGGTTGAAGCGAGGGACTGGAAGCACGGAGTGTTCATGGGAGCGTCGATGAGATCCGAGGCCACTGCCGCTGCTGAACACAGCGTGAGTGTCTCATTCGCTTTTTCATTAGTCACCAGCTTATTTTTATGTCCCCACGGCTGGGGTGAGCCTTCCCTATGAATGGAAACACCACAGGAAGAACGGGCCATAAACAACCACGCGGGCCCAGATTTGCGGGACGCGGATTGGTGGTTGTTAACGACTGCTAATGCAGCTGAAGCCAACGGCTTCGCGTGCCTTTCAAAGCACGGAGCGCGCAAGCAATCGCTTCTTCATTGTCAGCCTATAAATGTTGCACAACTGGGCTCAGTTGTATCTGCATGATCGATCATGATGATCATGTTGTATAGCACATGCAAAGGGTTCACCATGGTGATGCAAATTCGTGGAACTTAACGAGTGCTAGAGTCTATCAAGCGGGTCTTGATTTCTAATAATGATTGCTACTAATACATAATAAAACACAATATTTCAACCAAAAAATAATACAAAAAAAATATATCTACAAAAATAATTCTATAGCTAGACCGCTTAACTGAGTCTTCGCCTGCGGTACCTACCGCAGGCGAAGACTCGTAGACTACGTAGTGACTCGTGACTACGTAGTGCCTCTGCCACGAATACGAGCGACTTGCGACGCGGCGAACGGATTTCTAGTTCAATGCGCGCTATACAACGACAGTTATAGTCAACGGTTATAGAAATAACGCAATGAACTAGAAACCGTTCGCCGTGTCGCAAAACACTCGTACTCGTGGCAGAGACCATTGTACCTCCCGCCCCGGTACCTACCATAGACGAGGACTTAGTTAAGCGGTCTAGCTATAGTATCAAACATACGTTTTCAGCGTAATCAGTGTTGACACGTAAGATTTTTGAATTTGCCGCCATTTTCATGGGACACTACTCTATCATGCGACAATAACTGGGACCAACACGTGCCTTTCAGAAGTGCGAAGGTGCTAAAATATTTAAATTTGGTCACCAATTCGCAAACGGTTTAAAGCAAATATCAAACAGTTTTATATTTTTTGATCCACTGTTTTTGTCTACAGGAAAAAGTAGTTATGCACGACCCGTTCGCCATGCGTCCATTCTTCGGTTACAACTTCGGCGAGTACCTCAAACACTGGCTCTCAATGCCGAAGCCCGGCCGACAAATGCCGAAGATCTTCCACGTAAACTGGTTCCGTAAAAATGAGCAGGTAATTTTTTTTATACCTAAAGTGACGGCTTTCCATTCGCACCACTCCATCACCAAATGGAGAGATGGATATTGGAATTTTTAAAAACCCAACGCTCGGAGTGATGTCACGCAACCCAAGTAGCTATGTGATTAAATTTTGAGCGATGGAGTGGAGTGCCCGTGATTACCTTATTTTGTATGGCAGTGTTACCTGATGATATACTTATCTAAACTAATATTTTTCAGGGTAAATTCCTCTGGCCCGGATTTGGAGAAAACTCCCGAGTCTTAGAATGGGTGCTGCGTCGTTGCGACAACGAATCTTGCCACTATGAGACACCTCTTGGATTTGTGCCTAAAGAAGGCGAATTGAACACTAAGGGCCTTGGAGACATCGATACGAAGAAATTGTTTAGTATTCCTCAAGACTTCTGGCTACAAGAGGTAATTTACAGTATACCACTTAATAAGCCATGTAAAAGCTTAGGATAAAAACTAATATAGTCAGCAAACATTTTTTTAAATATATTGTGATTGTGACTGAATTACAGTTTTGCGACTAACTGATAATGATTCAAGAAATTTTGTTAAAGAATGTAAAACCAAATGTTATGTGTGCAAAAGAGATATTTAATGAAGTAACTAGTTGTATACTAAATTTATTTAATTCCTAAAGATGTGTGATTATTTTAAAATAAATAATTATTTTTACAGGCGGACGCAATCGCGAAATACTTCAAAGAAGAAGTTGGCGAAGACTTGCCGAAAGAAATGTGGGACGAACTGGACACCCTCAGAAAGAATGTCCAGCGATCATAAACGAATTTTGCCAAAGATAATAATCAGTACTTTATGTAAAATTAAGAATCTAATATAACATTCCTCGACCTAATCATCCTTAGATATGTCTTAACGTAAAGTGGTTCATAATTTAAGCTTATCGACAACGAAATTATAATGAAATGGTACCTATTTCAAGATTTCCGGAATGGTGGCGTATTAGCAGAATACGATGGCTGTGTTAGTTAATTTATAAATGTATATACAATATTTTAATGTAAATCCAATTACCTAATTAAGAATCAAATAAAACTATTCAGTATAATAAAAATGTTTTAATTTTAATTTTTACTTATACATATCTTGATTTAGTAGCCTTATTTATTATCATTAGTATAACGTACAGTTGTGAAAAATTGTACTTATTTCCGACATGACATCTCAAAAATATGTCTGTGACCCCAGCGGGATAACCCCTTCCAGATCGGCTTCAAATTTCGACATGATTTAGTTGATATTATGTTTAAATTTGTTAGCAAATATCTAAATTTTTTGACTAATAGTTATCGAGATATCCCATGTTGAAGGGTCACGTCGGGTCCCGCTGGGGTCACGCTCGTCAAATTTATTTGACCTAAAACGAGCAGGAACGAGACACGCTACTGATATAGTTTTTGTGCTAAGATTTTGTTGATTCAATTATGAATCCATCAGTAAAAAATCCAGGATTCTACCTTCTGTAGTTACCGAGTAATCAAATACCTACTTTTCATCAAAATTCCTCCGAAAAGTTAGAAAGAATTAATAAACACGTTCGTTCTCATAATGATCGAAGGTTTTCAATAAAACTTTTTTTTCGTCTTTTTAGGGAACTAACTTAACTTTGTCGGCTTATACGCGTACTTTTAGTATAAAAAAGTTATAAATACTGTATCTAGGAACTGAAAAGTAGGTACTGGTTAGATTTTTACACTCACAAAATCATGGCTATAGTCATAAACTCGCTACTTGCTCCATTCCTGTGGAAAAACCATGTTAAGGTATCAACATCGTGACCCCAGCGGGATAACCATATTAGCGTTATATCTCAGAATGTAGCTAGAGTTCTCGGTTTCGTCTAACAAATTTTTTCTCAGAGTCAACAAAATTTTCCTTAGATTTCATGAGTGTAGCCTTTTTTCTTACACCTCAACTAGAACTTACTTTTTGGAGAAATTTTGACGAAAAGTAGGTATTTGATTACTCGGTAACTACAGAAGGTAGAATCCTGGACTTTTTACTGATGGATTCATAATTGAATCAACAAAATCTATATCAGTAGCGTGCCTCGTTCCTGCTCGTTTTAGGTCAAATAATTTTGACGAGCGTGACCCCAGCGGGATACCCTTCAACATGGGATATCTCGATAACTATTGGTCAACAAATTTTGATATTTGCTAACAAATTTAAACATAATATCAACTAAATCATGGCGAAATTTAAAGCCGATCTGAAGGGGTTATCCGCTGGGGTCACGGACATCAAAAATATATAGGTTGTAAAGTTTACGATGTAGGTATAATAAATACATAGTACACAGGCACAGTAGGCTGCGGAGCTTGCGGCGAGCGACCGCCGCGCCAGCACCCGTGTCACTTGTCAGCCGAGCGTCTCGCGTCAAGGTGAACGGACGTGCTCACACCGCACCGCACGCCTACCTAACAGAGTTTCATTGAATGCAGGACACCACAGAAGTAATAATATCGGATTGAATCATGACAAGATTACTTCATATGCTTCGCCGAAAATACTCGGACTCCATCTTGGGTTGATGCACGTGCGTATTTTGTCAAAATGGCGTTCACATTTAGCTTCTCAGTGGCGTAACACCTGGTAATAAGAAAATGCATTATATATTATATTAATTATCAAACTAGCAATTGAATTGATTCAAGTGAAATCGTATTGAAGAATTTACTAAAGATATAAATGAATAAAGAAAATGCAGATTCATTTCATTTAATTTCATTACTGAAACACTAACATACAACGATCACCCACGCCGTAATTTAAGTATAATCAAATCAATATTAGGTAGGAGTATAATATAACTTACTTAATGTAAGGAGATATTTCTGCAACAGTCCACTTAGGTTTTTTTTGGAACAAGACCTTGAATCGTTCATTAATTTCTTCTGGCAAATCGGATTCAGCCAGCGCCCAAATAACTTGCGGAGTGGTTGTTTTATCAATTAATGCTATTCCAGAGAGTAATGACTCCTAAAAATCAAAGTTAGTCAGAAAAAATAAAATGCATCGGAAAGTTAAAAAAAAACACTAGTCGACCATATTGAGCTTACATTAGGCACCATTCCTTCGGGCACAGAATCGTTCCACGCTTGCAGAAATTCAGAAAAATTAAATTTTCCAGCGCTTTTTAGCAATACTCTTGCTAAGAAACTACAAACTTTGTCTTGGTTGTACTGATAGTATTGAACTCCATCTTCGACTGTCGTCTCAGTAGTATAAAATCGAAACATTGCCTCCAATATTGGCATCGGCAACAGTTCTTTCAAGCTGTCTATTGTAATTTCCTTCGATATTTTGTCCAAAGGCCATGAATTCTCTTCAATGAGGTCTAGCATGTACGACAACACTCGAAATTCGTAATCAAAATCCATCAACCGATAATATCCATCAATTTTAATAGCCTGTATCTTTTCCAACTCCTCGTCTAACTCGGCACGTGATGCTTGAATTTGATTAAATATATCTTCGTAAGTTAACAATTTCGACTTATCCACCGCATATTCCAATTCCACACCTTGAAACTTCGTTGGTTCGAAAAATTTACGTAATTTAGAGAGACGTGGTTTACAAGGTTTTAACTCGTAGTAAGTGAAAAATGTATTGACTATATCCTTGTGTTCAATTTGGCGTGGAGCTTTGGCACCCTCATCGGATTCAGTGGATTTGTTGAGACTCGTATTAGATTTCTCGAATGAGGTATCCGAATCACACTCCACCGAGTTGTTTTGGATAGTTTCATCGAGGCCTGTTGATGCAGCAAATAACAATTCGGGCACTAGAAGGAGACTATTCGACGTTTCTGCTTCTTTGACATCATAAGTTTTATTGTTTGTACACAAAACGACATTTTCATCAGCATCACCTAAGGAGAAGAATAGAATTGATCATTCATGGATATAAAAATTTCACTTTTATAAAAATCAGTTCTCTGTTATCTCTGTCTCTGTCACTATTTTGCCTGTTTTTTTTTAAATTATAATATATCCACAATAATTTCTGAATTATTTTGTTACGCAACGAGAAAGCTATCCCTATATTTCACCTAATGGTACAGTGCGACATAAAAGAGTAGAAATTAATTATTCCAGAACTAAATTCACTCATTTCCTGGCAACATTAATTATCTGTCATTAAGAGCGTTTACGCCGCACACTAGCGCCGCCAATTAAAAAAAAATCTAGTAATTAGAGATAGAAAATCAAATTATGTTCAACAAACTATTTGAATAAAGTAATTTAGCATTTTTACATCACCTAATGAACACCTGACATGTTATGGTTTAGTTAAATATGGCGTTATAGTTAAAAGTGGCCGTAACGTCTTATTTAACTAAACCATAACATGTGAGGTGTTCATTAGGTGACGTAAAAATGCTAAATTACTTCATTCAAATAGTTTGTTGAGCATAATTTGATTTTCTATCTCTAATTACTAGATATGTTTTTTTTTTCATTAGTGGCGCTAGTGTGCGGCGTAAACGCTCTTAATGTCAAGTGGTTGTTTGTTCAACTCTGTCCGTACGAATTAAATTGTTGTTTTACGTGATATTTCTACATTCCTGGATTTAACACACTGTTAACATGAATAATAACGACAGTAGCGCCCTCATTTATTTTCTACTCTTTTAAGTCGCACGCACAGTAACGCACTGTGATAGTAAGACAAATAAAAAAAACTTTTTACCCTTGAACAGTAATTCCTTTCCAGCTTCTATTTCTTTTAACAGGTAATCGTCCAATTGCATTAACCTTAAATTGTCATTCCGACCACTCGAATCAACAAATCTGAGGACTTGAGTAATTTCGGTCAATTCGGACTCATGTAATTTGGCTGTTTTAATAATTTTTCTTGCATCCTCTGGCGTTCTTACTTCCCTAAACACACATATATTATCAATCAGTCAGTAAGTTAGTTAATTAGATAAGTAACTGATATGAACAATTTGGTATTTTTACATTGCATCTTTCTTTACAAACAGAGAGAACGAATAATAGTAAAGAACGTTTAGCGTTAATTGCTAAAACTCACTATTACTTGTGGCACTAAATATTTAAAAAAAAACATTAATTGTCTATGGTTTATTTTGACAAATGAGGACTGACATGACTTTGACGTTTACATCAGTTCACCGATCACCGAATCCGAAAAATTCGTGCGTGATTTTAGAAATCACGAACTTAGTTTTAGAAACAGTTTTAATGTAAAAAAAAACGAAAATGTCTTTGTTTGGTGATTTGCTACCGATCAATAAGAATGAAGAAAAATCGAGCAGCCAGGGAGCCGCTGGCTTATCTCCCTACCTTAACTTCGACCCACACTACATACCAAAAACGCAGCCAGAATTCTTATACCTTGATGATAGACACATGGCATCTACTGCTAGAAGATCAAATGTGGCACTGCCCATCATTGGAATGTCTTTTATGACCGGTTCAGGTAATATAATTCATGATCAAAAAAGTAACCTCAACAGTCAATAATCATTTTACATAACGCACGTTTCCGCGCTCCAAGCGGTCACTAAGCAAGTCACAAACAAAACTTTTTGTAACAACAAATAAACTAGATTTTTTTTAAAAGGTCTATGGATTGTTTATGAATGTCGTCCATCTTTGTATATATTATTAACATTTTCACAACACATTCAACACAATGGGTAGAGTAGATGTTTGTTAACGCCATACGGCGTTGTGTCGTGACGCACATCTAATCTAAGCCACAATATGACACTATGTCAATAATAAAAAAATTGTATGGAATTTTATACTGTCATTTTACGAACTCGCCACGTGGTTCTTGTGTCCACGAAAGTGTTATTATGTGGTAACAATAACTAAGAAAGACTAACTACCCTAATTTTAGTTGTAGTGTTTTTTGTGTTTTAAAATATTGGCAACACTCCAAGAAAGTGCAGTTGCACTCTCATGCAACCACCTCTCAGAAGTTACTCTATGCCTCTCAGTTTAGAATTTTAGATCAATACATTGTAAAAGGGTGTATTGACTGTTTACTTCTTTCTAAAAATGGTGAAGCTTATTGTTGAGAAACTTCCTATTTACCTTATAAAAGGACTTAAAAAAACATATTATACATTTATTACTTTGTTTCAAAGTCCAACATTAATAAAACTTAATCAGAGAAAATGTCAATAGACAGAATCAATATATTATTATTTATGTAACTTACATTAAGTATGTTTTTATGTGATGTAGGTATTTCATAAACTTAAATACAGTATTTTTATTTATATATAAAAGGGCTTTGAAATAAAATAAAGATCTATTGTTTCAGGTCTAGGTGGGATGGCGGGACTTTACAAAGGATTAAGAGCTACTACACTGGCTGGTCAAATGGGGAAAGTCAGACGAACCCAAGTTGTCAACTACATTATGAAACAAGGTAAGGACCTAAATGATGTGTTAGTGCACCTGTGCTACCTACCTCGTCATTATTATCACCAAACAAAGGCCTCTCCAAGTGCATGCCACTCCCCAGCTACCCTCATCCAGCTTATGCCAGCCACCTACCCGCCATAGAAAAATATTTCTGAACCTCCATTATGTCAGAAAGTGGGTCCAAGTGCTAGACAATTAAAAACTGCCCTAGTAGGAATTCTGTACTGGTACCTAATAGGTATTCTGACCAATCTTTCAAAAAGCAAAGGATCTGCAAAGCAAATAGGCAATTGCAAAGGCAATCTTTTATATCCAATAATGAGAAAATTAGTTTAAGTATTTCATTTTAATGTGTAGTGTTCAACTTGAACCAAAATTTTAATTTTTTAACGGTTTGGTGTTTATGAATTTTCATAATTTAGCGCATGTTGTGTTTACTCATAATTAGTTGATCTTTAGTTAACTTCTGGTATGCCAGAATGTGGATCCACACCGCCAAACAATTAAATTTTATTGTGTCTGGTATTTACGGCATACAACCGAATAATAACAATGTTAGTAGCATTGATATTTGTTGATGTAACTTAAGAATAAGGATAAGAATATATTTATTTCGCGTATGAACAGGGTACATGGGGAGATGTTATAATATTGTTAGGCTCATCCTATTCAGCTAACTATGATAGCATGCAAAAGTAAATTGGTAGTATAAGAATTTAAAAACAATAAAATTATAAAATTACAAACAAAGCAAACATCAATCAAAATTCATTTAAGGCTGTATGGTGTAGTTCCTCTGCCTTTTTTGAACAACAGGTTAAGCCAATGCCTTAGTTGTTGAGGATTCAGAGTAAAGGGATATTCCACCATCAGCTTGATCTTTATTTTCCATCACTTGATATTAAGGCTCTGAGACCTTCTTATTTCCAATGTGGGATATGAAAACATTTTTTGATGTCAATTTAAGTTTTTATCGAGTCTTCTTACTATTTATTCCAGGTACTACCACCGGCTGCACATTAGGCATCATAGCGTCATTCTACTCTTGCATCGCCCTTGGTGTTACATGGTTGCGTGATAAAGAAGACACCTCCAACACTTTCATAGCAGCAGCAACCACAGGCATGATCTATAAGAGCACAGCGGGGCTCCGCGCAATGGGCTTGGGTGCTGCTGTAGGCCTCACCCTAGCCGGAGTGTATACCTTAGTAACTGACAACGACAATATATGGAGCAAAGCCAGATACAACCGAATGTGATTCTCTTACCGCCTAGAAATTATGTAAATAGACTGTTATTTTAGTTGATTTATGTTATTTAATGCACCTGGTTTCTGTAAGTGCTGTGGACTTATTCGGGCCATGTCCGCACACACAGATGTTATGCTAAAATGTTCTGCCCATGATCTACACTCAGTATCACAGCAGCGCAATGTATGCATAAGCAGTTCAAATAAAACTACTGTTTGAAAAATTAAAATGGTTATTTTATTTTTATACTACTAACATTATAACTAAATGACATTTTGTACAATGCATGTTTTATTCACAATATAATTAACAATAGCTTTTCTAACACAAATAAGTCATTAATCATGGGCAAAAGTGCACGTAATATTGAAATGGACATGTCTGGTTTTATATAGCTTGAAAGCGAATTTGACAGTATGTAGAATTGTTATGATTTGATTATTTATTATTGTTAGGATGTGACAAACAATAGGTAATTTTAAGAAAAATGGAATAAAACTGTTCGTTATCAATTATTTATTGCGGTGCGACGCGCAGATTCCGGGTGCCTAGTGCGAGTATGAATTTCCATTCGCTTTAACAAAAAAAAAGGAAAATTGGTATGATGCGCATTGAAGAAACGCTTTATTTAAACTTAGACTAGGCACGCTGTTCATATCAGAGTGCCTAGCCTACTCGCTTATATTAACAGTGAGCTAAAACCGTTGGTCACTAGATGGCGCCCCTTCGATCCTATACAAATTTGTAATTAACTTTACTCGTTTGAAAAGTATACAGAACTCACTTGCTTGGCATACAGTTGTACGTGATGAACAAATTTCGTACATGTTGCAATTCGCAATCGAGGTCTGGTAAAGATTGTTCAGCTGAATATTAAAATCTCTGTATGTAGGTACTCGAATTGCTAGTCAAGAAAATTTTAATTATTTTACTGTAAGAGTCTAACAAACACGAGACACATACTTGTTACATTAGCACAGACATATTTTGGCTAAAGTATTGTCCAAATCTTTACAGTCAATAGTTCTTATTTCAAGTAAATAAAGTGCAATATTGATCGATCATTACGAGTATAACATCATATAAACCGCGTTATCTTTTTATCGTTGGGAAAACAATTTGAGAGTTATGTAAATAGTCTAGCTTTACTGCAAAGGTTTATGCCAAATTTACGTTACGCATGGAGGTAAACAGATCGCGCGCATGTCAATGTCTCGCTGGCACGCAACACAGCCAAAAAATTAAGAGACTGCAGAACGTCATACAAACGCTCGAGCCGAGGCAGCCTCTAGCAGACACTGAATCACGCAACAGCTGCGCTCGGACTGGTTTGAGATGGTCCGAGACTGTGTCCGTGAGATCTACGTGCGTTGCTCCGCGCGGTGTTTTGTTTACTTTCCGTATTCATTCGATTAAGTTTACGAAAACCAAAATTAGTACCTACGGCATTGAAGCAGAATTGTTAATAATTTCTATATGATTGAAGCAGCATCACAAGTTTAGTTTGTCACTAATGGTGGCCCATTAGTGACAAACTAAACTTGTGATTCCAAGTTGTAACTAATGTTGGATTTATAAGTCACTAGATAGCGATGCTTTGAAGCCATAAAAATTATAGTTAACCTTTTTACCGCCAACAACTTCTATAGAAGTTCGAGATTTTCGTGCCGTCCACGCCAGCACTTCTATAGAAGTTCTTCATTGTACCTACTTTATTAAAATACATTTATACGTTGGCGTACAGCGGAACATCGCGTGCAGGATAGTTGGGCGGTGAAAAGGTTAAGTTTACATACAAGATCATGTAAAGCTTCAATACTCTGTACTTATTACGCCGTAATAATTTCCCAACGATAAATTCTATGTACACACGCCTGCACATCAACGTACCACAAACTACAAATATCCTCAATAGACTTTGAACTCTATGCCCAATGTATAAGATTGAAAATGTATTGAGTTTGACAGTCTTGGATAGGTCGATGTGCATCTGTACCTATATGTTTATGTAAACGATGGTGGGGAAAAACAAAACTAATTTGATATTAACAAACAATATGAGCATCGCTTATAGTTATTATAATAAGGTGGGTTAGGGTCTCATCAATTGATTAATTAATTTAGCAACAATGGAGATGTTGACAACAATAATAAATGAAATCTAGGTACGTGACCTTAGTGATCCAGTTCTATATAAGGATGAATTTAAGTAACTTAAAAAGTTACATTTAACTTAAAAGTTATAAATAAACACTGAATTGGCGGAACAAAATGGTGACGTCGAAGTTTGCCATTCCCTTAGAAGTTTTTTTGCGGTTGCTCAAGAAAATCGTTGACACTTGCTAAAAAGTTTCTTTATTGACTAACTCATAACATAAATCGATGGACTAACTACCCAATTGAATACAGATTACCTACTTGTTAGCTGTCACCTGTAAAATTTCAATGAAATTCCATTATTTGTACCACTACACGTAAAATTTAGCTTTACCAGCCAATTCGTAAATAACTTGCTGCATGCAGCTAGTTAAACATTTTGTTTTCTTAACCCTATACTTGGCAAAGTTTTTTTTTTTGTGGAATTATATATGTTTTTGTATAAAGCTGATATTCAAAGTTACTTGATGCAAAAGTAACTATGCTTTACCGGTAATACCATTTACTCTAAACTGACTAAATTATGTTAAACGTGCCGCAATAGATGTAATGTGTTCTTTTTTCATTACTCGAAATTTTTTGTAAGTTAAGTGTCTCAAATAATCCACTATGCCAAGAATAGTGTTAATAATCGCTAACTTTCGTGTACTTCTGGGTACCAAGTGCGAGTTTCGTTCGCCATTAGATCACATTTGTATGGCAAAATGTGAACGCTTCTCGTAAGTCGCCAGGAGGCGCTGTTTCAATGCCATACTAATTTTCGTTTTCGTTTTCGTAAACGTAATCAGATGAATACGGTTAGTAAACAATACTCACACTAGGCACCCTGAACTTAAGCATACTATTTCATAATATTAGTTAGGTAGATACATAGAACAATAGAAAAATATATAGCAACCGAGGCAGAGACCATTCACTAATTAATACAAATCAACAAATATTATCAATTGTTTGAACAATATCACAAATAAGAGCACCCAGAAGGCAAGCTTAAGAGGAAATACTAAACACGACTGTATTGAAAAATATCTATGAAAAGTAGACAAAATTAACGTTTCGTAGTCCCTTGATTACTCCTCCAAAACTGGACTGATTTGATTACTTTTTTCATTAAAAATTAAATAAGGGCTTTGGCTGTGTCCCTATGTTTTGCTTTTTTATATAATCTCGTCAAATTTCGAAAAAATAACGGCAAACCTGGCCAATTTTTAAGGTTTTTGGAGGTTCATAATATGAACCATTAAAGAAAATATTATCTTTTTTAATAATTAATTTATGAAAAAAAGGAAAACATAAGGACACAGCCAAAGCCTTTCTTTAATTTTTAATGAAAAAAGTAATTAAATCGGTCCAATTTCGGAGGAGGTATCAGGGGACTACGAAACGTTGATTTTGTCTACTTTTCACTGCCCCCGACCGCCTAACCGATCGCTTTGACTACGCGTATAGTTTATGACGTCATCATGCCACCTCGCACCGCCTATGAAAGCAATATCAAAAGCAAGGCTATAGCTTTCGATATTGCTTTCATAGGCGGCACGAAACGACAAGATGACGTCATAAACCACACACGAAGTCAAAGTCGGAACAGTGCCAGCAGCTGTTCCGAGCTTCCGTGCTGTGAGAGGCTGTCTATGTGCGTGGCTAGAGTGCGTTTGTCTATAGCTTACCTTCTACAGTCTCCGTATGTTGTGACAATATAATCTACTATGTTATTTTATAATTAACTACAAAATATTAGTGGCAGAGGAGACAAATAAAGGTATCATAGTATACAATACTTAACTTACTGATAAGATAACTGGGTGGCAAGTGCGAGTTTCATTCGTCATTCGATCACGTTAACGAAAACGAGAATTTGTATGGCAAAATGTTAACTACTTTCGTATGCCGCCAGGAGGCGCTGTCATACTAATTTTCGTTACAACTCACACCAGATTATCGTAATGCCCTTAACTGCTCATAAACACTTACCCCCTTATTCATAAAAAACTATCACACAGCACTATTTTATATATAACACTATTTAGTTAATCATAGTTTTGTCTCTTTTTCTCAAATTCAAAATGACGTTTGTGTGACGTTGACAAAAAATATTTAACTAAATAATGCTCAAATAGTTTTTATAAATATGGGAGTTATTATGTTACTTTTAAGTATACTAATAAGATATATCATTTATATGGATGGAATTATTGCATAAAAAACAATTACAGCTGTATATTTACCAAAATATAATTTAACTCTTGACTTATTAATTATAGGTACAGCCAGCAAATTGATCGAAGTGGTCAAAAATACCTTTACCTTTCAGTACAATTAGTATTACCTACATAAACATAAGAGTATCTATTTGCCTAAAACAATCATGTTGATAGTGCTTGTGTGATACATACTATCTGAGAGTATGGTACAGATTGTCTGCACATCAAACTGTACAAAGCTCTTATTTATTCAATAAATGTGCAACCATATTCCATTTACATAAAGTTGAAGGTCAATTGAGGAAATTTGACAGTTTGTGGTAGTGTGATGTGCAGGCGCATGTACGTTCTTATTAAATGCCAACGCACTTATGGCCACTTAAATTGATTTTATCAATTTCATGGTAATTGTAAAAGGATTAGAAAATTTAAAAAATAAACTCAATGGACTTTGTTGAGATTCTACATTTTTACAATTAGATATACAATTTATTTTACAGACGATAAGCTACAAATAAGTTTTAAACAATCAACATTGTATCCTATCAAAAAGAGATATTGTATGCCTATGCATAATAATTAATAACATAACTAAATACCTAACACTTGGCATGTGTTATATAATTTTATTTATTTTCCCTAATATAAATTTCATAATATCTTTTAAGTGCATACATCTTTTTTTACACTTTAAACTAATGATTGATTAAAATAGTTATTATGCTCTTTAATTGTTTGTATTTATCAGTCAGGCCTAGCAGCAATTATTCTATTTGGTTAAGTTAACATTATTTTACATAAAGCATGATACAAACAGCACAAAAAATTATAACTAGGTATGTTTTCTAAGGAACTTATTTAGTTACTAATTAGATGTCGAGTTCGGTTATGCTAAGTGGAAAATTATTAGGAATCTTATAATAATGCCTAAATAAACAAACCCTTTATGATGCTTGTGAAATGTATTAGAATGTGCAATCCTTAGAATATTAGGATATTGGATAAAGTTATTAATATTATCTATGAACTGCATGCTCCAATGCAGATCATAGAGTATTATTAAAACATTGTCGCCCTTATCATTTATCATCATCAGTAAAGTTATTTGAAGTGACACTTGGCCAGTATGAAAAATAATAAATTGAATTGAGCATAATATAATGTAAATAATAAACATTAAATTTTATTATGATACTCTCTAGTAATTTCAAACAAAATTTGATTATTTAATAGATACTTTTTAAAAGATAAAAAAGCCCTTGCTTACTTACAAAAGCGAGCCAGTCAGCCAGCTTCCAAAAAGGTGCTTGTGGCATTACTATAATTCCATTGAACCTAATGGCATGATGGATTGGTAAATAACTTTACAAGTTCACAAAATATTTATGATTATTAAAAATATTTACCTAAATGGACCTACATATTAGGTAATGTCTATAGGGCAATTATAGGATTAAAAATGTATGATTATTATTTGGTTGTAAAAAATAAACATTTCAAAGTGAAATTATTGCGTCAATTTATGTAGGTATGCCAATATAAATTATGGACCTTTTTATAAATATCACTGTGTGTAAAGATGGAGGTCATTATAAAGCCAATTTAAAATAATCAGTACTTATTATCTATTATTCAAACTGTCTGGGCATTCTTAAGACGACACTCTGATCATAATATTCTATTTATATCTAGGTCTTTAACATGATGAAGATGACATTAATCTTAACATAATTACAAGTAAGTACCTTGGAAGGTGGTTACTTTCAAATCAAGTGCAACATTGATCATAACTAGCAATCTTTAATAATCTGCTAAATAGGTGTCTCTAGTGTTCTTGATATTCTTAGTGTGACTATCTCCGAGATCATACATCATAAAGCTATGATCTAAAAGTAACCCCTGCAGGTCATTTTATTAACATCATTTTAATTTGGCCACTCATTAAACACAAGCAACAGATATAAAATCGAAACTTAATTGAATTTTGCAGTCATCGCTGCAACCCCTCCATAATGAGGTGCAGCAGTCTTCATGTCACGATGATGCTGCATTTAATATTGACTTCATATCCTCTGGTAAAACACAATTGAGATCTTCCAATCTCCTTGCTAACAGTGTCCTAGTGTTGTCGGCAACTGGTGGGTTACTCTTCAGCACTTCTCTAAGCTTCAATACCATATCAACTATTTCAACTTCTTTCTTTCCCACTGACCATTTCTTCAAGTCACTCTCTGCTAGTGCTTCAAGTTGTAATGCATGAAGTTTGTTTGTTAAATTGCTGTGTCTCTGATGAAACCATGCACTAAAGTTGGGTGTCTTAAAAAAGTTTTTGTATAACCCTATCCAATCCCCTTTGATACCCGTTGTCAGTTGAGGCCCTGACTGCTGTAATGTAGCAAAGAAATCTTCAGGATTAAATGGATTTGGTATAGGAGGTGCTCTAAATGGAGATATATTCTTCTGCAAAGGCATTAAGGAGGCCATATACCTTTCTAATGGGATCATGAAACTTTGCGTCAACTCTAAAAGGTGACGTTTGACCATTGCTGTTTGTACTTCAGAAGGGCGGTCTGTCCTGATGCCGTTATGCAACTTCTTTATTATCGTCTTGTCTTTCTCTAGAAACGGTTTGTATTGTGTATAAACACCAGGAGCTGTATCCAATAGTTTCAAGTTGTAAACTTTCCTTAACTTAGTTTTGATTGAAGTGGCGTCACCCAGCTTGATAGTATGTGGCCAGTGTTGCAATGTTTTTGTAAAGAATGGATTTGTCACACCCAATATTACACAAGGCGGATTGTATTGCTTTCTAGTGAACTCTTTGAATTCGCTATCATGTATTGTGAAATAAGGCCTGTATTCAGCTGAGTATGATAATGGCTGTATTAAATATGTCAAGGCTTGGACTAAAGCTGAACACTCAGTAGGCGAGCTAGCCATTACCACAATTGGCTCTGCCGTCAATACAAGCTCCCACAGCAAATGCAAATGTGATATCAATGTAGATAAAGCATCAAATACATTTACATCCTGTATGGATGCTAATATATGTGGAACATTTGGAGAACTCACTTTGGCAATACCAGAACGGGCAATCTTTCCAGTCTGGTGATTCGGAATGTATGACTGGAACACTGATCCCAGTACTGGTAACAGAACATTTTGACCAGCATTCAGGTTAGGCCACCTGTTGATGTCATGGCATGCAGCTTCCAAGCTACTCTCTCCATCCTCGAAATGTTTTGGTGCTATAAGCTGTATGACTTTATAGAATAGATTGATGAATGGAAGTCTTGTAAGTAAAATTATACTCTTTTGAAAGTAACCTCTTGGTAGAGAAGGGTCTTTGACCTGGCGAAAGTACACGAAGCCCCAATAGTGTGTAGAATCCGCTCTGAGGGTAGGCACAGCGTCTTCATTATAAATGAGATGCTGGTTTGTCAGCGGCGTACGTGAGCGTAACCGCACGTGGAATTGCGTGTCTCCCATGCATCCTGAATTAGAGTCTGGGAACGCTAGGTAACAAATATTACATTTTTCTTGGTCTGTCAATTCGACGCCAGGCGGGTATACACTTTCCATAGCTTGTCCAAGTTCCAAATCAAATGTAACTACACAGATACAATGCAACCAGTCTGAGAACTTGCTCCATTTCGCTTGGAACTCCGCCTCCTCCGCGGACAAGGGATTGTCTTCATAATTTTGTATCCCACAAGCCATAGTTAGTAGGTACGGAGTTGTTAACTCATTCCAGGGCAAACTGTAACATTGTTTTTATACAAAATCTAATTTCACACTGACCAAACAGTATTTACACTAACGAACTGAATACATAAACATTTTTTGTCTCTACTTACTTAGCGCAATAAAAACAATCAAGAGCACGCAAGTTTCGATCCATAACAGCTGTTCTGTCAAACATGGCCGCGCCCGCCAAAACAGAAGTTTCGATAATTTCTTGACTTCAATGGGTGTTTATTTATGTAAATAAAAAGCTTTACCTGATTGTTAATACACTTACCCAATTTCCATTTTGTTTGATACAATATAAAATACTGATATGTACCGGCTGAATTTATCTAAAACACTAATTTCTTTTGAAAACACGTTCACACTCACACTTGTTTAAGCTTTATTCCATTATTCGGAAAAGGCAAAAGGATCTCGCTCATACAGCCAAATGTGTGAGGCTGTAAAGAGCGAGTTGTGTTGTAGTTTTCAGTAATCTAAACTGACTGAAGTAATTATTTACAGAAAACACTAAGAAAATAGAGAATGAAGACTACAGAAAATGCTCTAAACATTAAACCAACTTTAATGCTCTAAGAGAAAACACCAATTATGTTTTTAAAAAGTATGTGGCTGCGACTGATGATGTTACAAAGTCTCATAGTTATCGGACAACTAATTTTTATGCTCAATCTATTTAACCGTTATTGGCGGGCGGAATGAGTACGAAAATGAGTTTTCCGATATTTCAGACTTCAGGCGTTGAAAAGTTTAAGCTAGGTTTAAACTTTAGCCTACGTTTTCGAATAAAAGGTATCCCGTAAAACATGAAGAAAGTTTTATTTATTTGGGTACTTTGCCATATAACTTACGATGAGGAATCACATGACGCATCAGCGCATTGAGCTGTTAAGTGTGTTCACTCCAAATAACAACATGGTGTTCAATCAACAGTCTGGACAATTCATAAAAGATCATTTGGAAAGTCCAAAAAAGATTGAATAAAACACATAATTCGGTATGATGTTTATTAATTTGTGTAAACGAAATACAGGCTTCATTGGGGAAAGCCAATATGACTTACTCCCCATACATTAAATCTATTAATATTTATACAATGTTACCAACTTATTAATTCATATATAAACTAAATACATCAAACGTGGATCACGATAGTTATAACTATTTAAAAAGGAATTCAATTACGAAGGATAGTTCCTTAATTTTTTTTAATAAAAATGAGTTAAAAGAGTAGCCTACTCTTTAAACTCATTTTTTTTTTATCAAAATGTTTTATTTGTTATTTCATTTTTAGATGTTCTTCAAAAGGCCAACGCATATCTAGTGGATGAAATCGAAACTGATATTTGCTAACACTGAGATAAAGTTTGAATTAGCATAGCTCCCCGTTGTTTATGGTCAAAGGATATTGCAAGTTTATGGTACAGAGCGTAAAGGCGTGTCCGCTGCACCACGTTTTGAACAGAACATTTCCCGTCCGCTGCGACTTTATGCAATGTTCAGTAAACAAAGTTTTTAAACAAAACTTCACATTTGAAAAAATGAGCAGCGACCAGGAAGACGTGAACATTGTTTTGGCTGTGGTGGATTTAGTTCACGGAAGAAAAATAAATAATTTCGTTTCGTTCGTTTATTAAAAAATTATTTTAATTTTCTGGCGTCCCAAATTACGGATCTTTCACATAATAACATGATTAATTCTAATGTTGTCTCTGTATTCCACTCCACAATGCACTCCATCATGATAGTATATCAAAACAATATTTATTCCGAGCTAAAACGTAGTGGTTATTTCCTCTTGTTCCGAGCGAAACGTCTTCCTGCGTCAAAATCAAACATAAAATGAACAATCCCTTCCGCCCGCAGACGAACGCGGGGGATGTTTTCCACAAACTCCGGCAAACATGTTCAAATGTTCAAGTTCGACAAAACATTTAGGCCACGCCCCTTTCTTATGTTTTCGAACAAAATGTTCTGTTCAAAACATGGCGCAGCGGACACGGCTTAAGGATCATATTATTTTATTCATAGATCAATTAATACAAAATATGTTTAAGGGTCACATCATTACCTATCATAAAATACATCCCTAATACTGGGATTTCACTATTATTTTATTGCAATTAATTCTTGGCTGAACTCTAACACCCGTTTGCACTAAACTTATGAATCGTCTAAGTCTTGGCTTAACTACTACCCGGTCAAGTTAAGCCGAGTAAAGTCAGAGTTTTGACCGGGTAGTAGTTAGGCAAAGACTTGGGCGATTTATAAGTTTAGTTGGGTGTTAATCTCACGTTAAAATAAGTAAGCTCTGCTGTTTTCTTCTAGTGTTAATGTGTTGGATCACTGAGCTATACGTTTTAATAATCAGATATGCATAAGCCGTAAATATTAGTTCAATGGTAATATTAATTATTAAATGGTAGTATTTTAGTAAATTAGCTTCATATCATCAATTTGTAATTAACTCTCAAAGCGGAAATCCTTCATATAGGGTTATCGGATACTAAAGATTGGGGAGTGGTAGGTATTGGCCTAATCTCTTTATGTGGAAAGGCAGAGTCCAGCTGTGGGATGTTTAAAGGCTGGAGCAAACACAAGTTTAAAAGGAAAACTAATTACTAAAAGTAGGAATGAATCCTTTAACATGCACAACATGTGGTTATATAATATGTATTTATATGCATGTTAAAAATTATAAGCTACTGCATTTAAAAGGGTCAAAGTTACAATCACGTCAGGGTATTTTCCGATGTCCGGTAACCCTACTCTCGCATTCATCTACGCATGAGTTTAAAATCCATCCAATCACGACGTAACTTTAAAGCTAACAACATTTCACTTCACACTACTAATAAAAAATTGACAAAATCATATCATCCATTAGTATTACTGATGTTCGAATACAACCATGTCATAATGACTGGTATTCAGGTAATCAGTCTTACCAAGATACATGTATGCAAAGAAGATTTATTTAATATACAAAATAATCAATCACATCACTGAATCATAAGCGTTGAATCTATATAAATAAAGCATCATAATGGCACCAGTAATCGACACAGCCAGAATTCGACACAGATTTCGTCACCAAAAAACAACACAGATTTTCACTGAAATTTTACGGGATGAAAGCTAGAAAGTAGGTGGTTTGTATTCATTATTGTTGCTAAAGACTGGGATCAGTTCACCTCTATTTTTAACCATTAAAGGCCAGGGATCGGAAAACCCATTCATAACGGTAACCTTTTATAAACGGTTACCGAATCATTCTGTAACCGTTTCAAACGGTCACAGAATGATTCGGTTAACAGATTAAATATGTTATTTCAGTAACACATACAATAAGGGTTGTTAACCCATATGAAAAGGTTAACCCAGGTTTTCGGTTCTATGTAAGCATTTGTAACGGAAAAGAGATAGATGCGTGGCGAATGCGACGCCCAGCCTATTGGTTGAGCCGCGCACCGCACGCGCTGATAGGATAGGTACCTACCCGCGACTGAGTGACGAGAAATGAAACACGAACTAACATGCAAAAACCTATTAACGATTCGGTTAAGGTTAACCGCTATTATCCTGTGACAGGCTATTCCTGTTAACACATTTAAGAGCGTTTACGCCGCACACTAGCGCCACTAATGAAAAAAAAACATATCTAGTAATTAGAGATAGAAAATCAAATTATGCTCAACAAACTATCTGAATGAAGTAATTTAGCATTTTTACGTCACATAATGAACACGTAACGTCTTCATTGGCGGCGCTAGTGCGCGGCGTAAACGCTCTTAATTCTGTAACATCTATTTATGTTAACCCATTTCTTATTGGGTTAATAACAGATTATTCCGGTTAGGTTAACCCTAACCGGAATATCCCTGCTGGTTCCTGTCGAACAAAGGTGCCACTACCCTTATATAAAATTGTGTAGAAATAATCAAATTACTAATAAATATGTTTACAATAATTTCTTAATAAAGAGCAATATAACGGTAAACGAAGGAATTTGAATAATATAACATCACGAAATGCACAATATCCACAGTTCTCTAATGTGAACACTTGACATTATAAATTTATATTATCAATAAGAACACGAAAGATTTAACTTTTGATGTAGGTATTACAAAAGATTGCTTGCACCAATAATGTCTGCATAAATGAGGCATCCTACCATACACTGATAGATTAAAAATAATATAATAATCTAATTAATATTGAAAATAAACATCCATTGACATTAATAATAAAATAAAAATTGTCTACTTAACATTAATACACAATTAATTTTTATTAAACATTCACTGTGTGCTCGAATATCGAAAATGTGTTAGACAGTGCTAAGAATTACAAGTTTGAAGTGTAGGACATTTAGCAATAAAACTTTACACATTACAAAATAGCTTGAAACTAAAAACACATTTTCTATTTTAAACAGTTCAAGATCTATATAACAGTAATATTTATATCTCATTATTGTCGACGCAATAGGTTTAATTAAAAATTTTCTGTACGAGTCCCGGTACAGTTGGATTTTGAATCTACCCGCACAAAACTTAAAAATGTGACGTCTGGAATGATGTGTATTGCAACCAAACCGAAAATTGAATGCAAACTTCTAAAGGAGGTTGGTGTTAGGACCGTATTATATTGCACCATGAAGTTTAGTATACTTACACAGTTTAAAACTAAACTCGCTGCTCGTTGGCGTTGGCCCAAACAGTACATTTACATAAGGCTGCTTTTCTCCATCAAAGCTGTGCGAGGAAGCTATGCGATGCGAGAAGTAAAAATCCACAAATAGGATTACATTAAGCAACACACTTTTTAATTTTAATTATTTGTTACATTTAATTGTAAAGTAGTTTGCATAACGTTAATTACCTCCTTGCGGATAAAAACGGAACTTTTTAAATTTGACAGTCAGTAGCCATTAGCTCCGCAAGCAACGCCCGGGCATCTAGCTGCACATTTATTTTTGGTTTTCCTGCGTCATACTGTTTTTAATATAAAATAGTTTATTCGTTTGTGTTTTTTTTTTACTGCCTAGACCTGAAGAAGCTACATTTACTGTGTTATCCTAGCAGGGTAAAATAGAGTAATCCTATTGGTAAATTTTTTCCTTTATTATCTACTTCGCACAGCTCTGGATAGAAAAGCAGCTTAACTACCAAAACTCGCAAGTAAAGAGGCCGCAACCGCACTGTACTGAATGATTCCGTTGTGGATCAATTCTGTTGTCGCCAAGCAACAACCAATAGCAAGTGGGTATAGTGAGCTGAGGCACGATTTCGATAAAGCAGTTTATTCACTCAATATTAGGGTTGATTATCGGAGATCATAGTAAATTAGCTAACACTCGCATGAATTGTTTTAGTGTGAGCGTGAGTTATTATAGAGTTATCACTCTTTGGACCCTCTAACTATCTCTGTGCATAAATGGCGTTGATCTGTAGCTTTCAGCATTTCAAATACTAGTAACGATGTTTCCGAGTCGAAGCCGCACGGCTGAATACAACTTTAAGTCGCTAACCTACTTATGGACTAAATCCACATTGAATATTTAGCCAGATTTTTTTATTATACAGTTTGATTGATTGTAGTTCAAACAGCAGCGCCTCTATCGGAAGTATGAACGAAACTTTCCTTCCCATACAGATTGGCCCTTTTTCACATCAACTACTAAACTGTGGTCGTGAAGCAGGAAGAATTTCGTACAATGACCCGTAGATGTCTCAAGCACGCGCATTTGCAAATATATATTTGCAAAAGCGGACAACGCTACTGTGCGAGTGTGACAACAATATTGTTGTCACACTCGCACAGTAGCGTTGTCCGCTGTAGTCTGAGCGAGACAGCAGTGTATAACTTGCTTGCGAATGAGATAGACTGAGTGAATTCACAATTTATAAAATAGTCTATTGAAATCAAATAATGTAAATTGTCTGCACTATCGTAAGCGTGGTATTCTTGCACCACAACTGCACTTTAAGACAAACTACAAATTTTCTATAGTCTGGTTTTGCGGCAGTCATAAATAAAGTAAAACTTTACCCATATCTTGTATTTTTTAAATAATTTAATTATCTTTAACAAATATATTTTTAAATATAATATAGTTGTTTCATTTTACCCTTTCATAATAGCTGTGCTGTTTCTATCATCTGTATGTCCAAATACTGATTTAGTACGAGATCTTAGCGTTAAATACTTGGTTATGCGTGTACATACGCGTGCAGTCAACTTCGCACTTCGCTCCAAAAAACACTACAAAACTAAACGGAGTCAGAGACCTGGTAGAAACAAGTTCCTTTCAGCCTGTAAAGTTTGATTCTTTTAAGGTACAGTCACTATCAAATATTGGACAAAGCAACCGTCAAAAAGTCAAAACCGGATAACGAACCCAGGACGTTTGGGTGCTCAAATAATCCACATTTAAGATGATATGTCAAAAGATTAAGTGGATAATGTGTTTGTGTATGATATTGGCTTTTTTTAAATTTATCATGTAAACATATCCTGTAATTACTTTCGTATATGATTTTACGTATGTAAAATCATATAATAATCGAATTTAATCTGTCAAATGTATATTTGACAGATTAAATTCGACATTTCCATTACTTTAAAAAAAAACTGTTATCTGCATTATCAAGATCAACTCAACATGAGGACAATACAATAGAAGAATCAGAGAAAACATACCGGAAGGAATCGGCAACAAAGCATCTTAAATAAGAAACAAGAATCCCGTTTCCTTTCTTTAAAGTCTATGTTTGTTTGTAAATATTTTGTCTAAATGCAAAACGAGGGTTTAATTCGCAACGCAACATATCAATTTCGACCTTATGACAAAGCTATAAAGTTGAAATGAAATGATAAACCTTTCAACGCAACTATTTTGATAATATAGCAAAACTGTAAACATGATTTCAGTTTCATTCTAAACTTGACTTGCGATTGGTTTCTTGTGGCATATACACAATCATTAACAGAACTATCAATCAGATACTAAGTACAAACGCCTCTACATCGCCAAGTATAACTCACCAAATATAAACAAACAAACACATCGTGTCTCGATCAAAAATAAAGTCTAACCTTCCGTACAGCACTTACTGCCAAGTCGAATTACTGGCAACATTGCTATTCTGTGTGAAAGCGTTCGGAAAACTCTGTCCTAAATTCATTCCACCAAACTGCTGATTCAAATTCTGCTGGGGCTGATTGAAGAACTGGCTATTTTGGGGGAACGCCTGACCTTGCATTGGCTGCTGGACCGGTGCAAACTGCTGTGGGAACTGGTTGTTACCGGTTTGATTGAACTGGCTAGTCTGCGGCTGGAATTGATTGAACTGCATACCGTTTTGTGGAGGCATGTTGTACGCGGGCGGTTGGAAAGCACTTTGCGTTCCAAAGGGGTAAGCTGGTTGACCTGAAGGCACCGAGTTGAATTGGTTAACTAAGTTTGTAGGCGGGGTTTGACTGTATAGAGCTAATATGCTGTCTTTAGTTAACTTGGACTTCTCCTTCTCTGTTGGGGCTGGCTGTTTGAAGAAGTTCTCTTCTTCTGCCTTGAGATCAGGTTTCAGGTCTTCTGGTCTGGTTTCCGGCTTCTCTTGGGGTGCTGAGAAGAAGCTGGAGAATATATCATCTGAAGGTTTGGTGTCTGGTTTGGTGGTGTCCAGGCCGAGTAAGTCTGCGGAACCGTTGGATTTGGTGACGTCATTAGGGTTGGTGGGGGTGCTTCGCCCAAGCTTGGGGCTGACTGAGCTTTTAGGTTTCGGTATGCTTGGTATGACGTCCGATTTCTGGAAAGTGGTTTTAGGATTATCGTAAGAATAATTGTTACATAGTCGCGTTATGCTTTAATCAAAGTTTTATGACGGAGATTAACGCAAATTACATAGCTATGCCTATCTTGTTCAAAAATAGCACTTGTATTCTTTAACGTTTTGACAGCCACAGTCGGCTATGATCGACAAGAGATAGCGTGCCCTGAACGCCGACGGCAATGATCGACAATACTCAAAGGTTACAAAAGCGCAAAAAAAAAAATTAAATTCCTGTTGCATGTTTTTTTGCTCTTGAATTCTTGGCCTACAGGACACGGCGTCGCATTTTTGCAGTGGCGGGCAAAAAGTTAACAAAGCCCTTAATGTTATGAAACAAAGTATAACACAACTCACATTGTATTTCTTATCAGTGGCGGTGGGAGCTGGGAGAGGCCCTAAGCCTGATGCGGAGGTAGACTTCTTTTTCCGTTTCTGTCGTTCCATTTCTTCGTCAATTTCTTTATCCCTGGAATAACATAATTTTATGTTATGATTTTATTTTATTTGTTTTCGATTTTATCCTACTAATATTATAAACGCGAAAGTTTGTAAGTATAGATGGATGTTTGTTACTCTTTCACGTAAAAACTACTAAATGGATTTGGATGAAATTCGGCATACAGATAGTTTATAACCTGGATTAACACATAGAATACTTTTTATCCCGATATTCCCACGGGAACGGGAACCACGTGGGTGAAACCGCGAGCGGCCGTTTTATTATAATTTATTGCGCTACTGTCGCGGTTTCGATGGCCGAGTGGCAGAGCGCTCGGCCCGATACCCGAAGGTCCCGGGTTCAATTCCCCGACCTGGGGATTGAACCCGGGACCTTCGGGTAGTGTATTTTGGATTTTTTGATGCATAGCCCGGGTTTGTGATTAGTGATTATCAACCCGCATTTGGCAAGCGTGGTGATTAAGCAACACCCATCAATTGTAGAGATGACTTGATTTCAATGGTAGAGGCCTGCAGTGGGACAGTTACAGGCTATTTTTACTTTTATTTATTGTGATTTTCAATGTCAATAATGATGCGCATTTAATATCTATATATTAATACGTGAAGCAAAAACTTTGTACCCCTTTTTTACGAATATTGCGCGGACGGAGGAGTATGAAATTTCGCACACTTATAGTTTATATAGAGAAGGTTATCCGAATATTAATATTTTTTTAAAATTATGCATAAAAATACATTAAATCAATAAAACAAACATTACACACAGTTTTAATATTAATACGTGAAGCAAAAACTTTGTACCCCTTTTTTACGAATATTGCGCGGACGGAGGAGTATGAAATTTCGCACACTTATAGTTTATATAGAGAAGGTTATCCGAATGTTAATATTTTTTTAAAATTATGCATAAAAATACATTAAATCAATAAAACAAACATTACACACACACTACCATGTATTTGACGCATTAAACTCTTTTAAAAAATTTCAAAAATGCAAGAGGAGTGGCGGAAATCTGTCAATGCCAATCCAAACTCACATTCTATCTTTTTCATTTTTCATTGCTTAGGATACAATCCGTGTAGCCTTAATAAAATTACGGTCAAATTTCGACCACTGGGCGACCACTAGTAAATTATAATTGTGACATATCTAACCTTATTCTATTATTCTACAATATTTTTTAATTAATTGATAATTATTGTGAATGTGGAAATGTTAATTTCGTAGGCATTTATTTTTGATATATAATTTGATTGACTTATAAAATCAATAATATTATATTGCATACCTACCTAAGAAACAATGTTGCGGTTGCCTAACCACCGGTCATTTTTTGGTACTTGAGAAATGTGAAATGTACACCTCCTATATTTACCACATAAATTGCAATAAATACCTTTGACTTTGAACATATTATTACATAAACATTAGGCATTAATAGTCTACCTATTCTGATGTGATCACTGATAACCACAGAGACATGTAATGCGGGCGCCGTCGATATATGGAGTGGCGATGCACGCCGAAAAATAAAATTGATTGAGCAACAGACAGAATGAACACCTACCTATATACGTTATCGTTCTAATACAGAGCCAGCATTTGTTTTAATAACTTACTTATTAATACTGATGATAGTTAAGAAAAGAGACTTTATACATTTCGGTAAACCATACAATACATACAGCATTCGTTTTTTTAACTCAATAGTTTTACACAAAGAGCTAAATGTTTGTTCTGAAGTTTACCTTAGCCGGTCAACTCAAGCCGAGATCATAGCCTTTAAAAGCACCCTCGGCTGTTCCGCTCCCGAACCGATCCGAACCCTATCGGAGAATGTACTAGGGAACGGGGAGACGCCATTCCCTCTAGAAAACCTCTGGCGGTAATTCGTTCCCACGGCTTGAGGAGCCATTTAAGTTTTTCGCCGCCCCCCAAAAAGTCCGGTGATGCTGAAAATGTCGCCAGAGGCAATCAGAAAGCTTTCTCCAACAAAAACTTACCAATTGACTTTCGGCGATGGCGGTGGCACCCACTCCTTGGCGATGTACTTCTTCTGCTCGTATTTGGCCCTGATGAAAGCCTCGAGAGATGAGTCGTTCTGGGGCCGCCTGAACGAGTCGGGCAGGTTGGCCTCGTAGACTGCGCGCGCGCGGGAGTTACCCATTTGTTGGAGGGAAACCTGGAAAGAGAGAAGAATGTAAAACTTATACCCACATTGTTACACCGACAGCCTCGTGAACAACCTAGGCTAGCAAATGTTGACCAATCACAGTCAAATATCACGAAAATTAAGCAAAGGGAGATGTGCTGATTGGTTGGTTTGCTCATTTCAGAAGGTGCTAGGTGCGACACGTTATTTTGTCATTTAAAGGGAGGGCCTTATGTGAACCGGACTTCGATGTAAAGCGTAGAACCCGTTTAGTCCCTTATGGAAACCCTTCGCTACGCATGCTAGGGACCGGTTTCCCTTGGCAGCGAGCGGTCAAATATCTGGGCGTAACGCTAGACAAAAATCTATCATTCCGCCCACACATTAATAGAGTAGGTAAAAACGCTAGGTTTTACCTACACCGCCTTAACCCTATGTTAGGCCGTAATAGTAAAATGTCACTCAGAAACAAGCGAACCCTCTATAGATTCTACAGGTTTTCCCTTGGGTTAAAAAAAAAAATATGAACCGGACTGTTCAGGAAAGGTAACTGGAGGAGGCCTTTGTGCCCAATACGCTAAAAAAATTACTGCTGCGCTAATTTTACGTTATTATTGTTAAACCTTTAGTTAATGAAGGATTTTTGATTTTTTTATTGTGAGGAATTTTAAGAAAGTCTACTTATTTAGCTGCTACCATCTTTTTTATGTCTGTCGCCATAACAACATTGTTATTATCATTTTTGTTATCTTTAACTGTCGGGATCTCAACTTTTTATACAGTTAAAGCGTGTTTTCACCTTCGGCCTTATTGACATTACCATCAGTTGACAGTTGAGATGAAAGCCAAGGGCCATTTATTGTCGGAGAAATAAACTTACAACTTGTTCTGGAGTCCATGAGTCCAGGTTGACACTCTTCACCTTGGAGATGTGCACGCCCAGGTTACGGTGGATGCCGGCGCACCGGATGCACAGGAAGATACCCAGGTTCCATGACGCCCACCGGGGTCCTGAGGAAAATGAAAAAAAAGTTAATGCAAGTTTCCAAATTCTTGCGTATGGGCTCACTGCCTGCTGCCTGCACTGCATCACTGGGTTGAATACACTCCAAGCACAATTACTATAATACTTAGGAAGTTTCATATATTTTGGGATAAAAATACAGATCCTGCTAGTATGATTGGAATTCTGTGAATTGGAATTGGTATTCATATTTAAATAGTGAATTGTTTTAATTTTTACTGTTTTGTTGTACAATTCAATGTTACAAACATAACAGTCTTCAATTGAAATGTCAATATGGACAGGAAAGTTGCTGACAAGTTTCAATCATCCTCTTGGTGGAAGTAACAAAGTAGGATTCTTGTATTTGTAATTCGGAAATAAAATTATCAAACCAACAATAGAGATTCTAAATACATACCCATCTTTGATCTTTTCGCTAATAAGGCACATTACTTATGAAAAAGGAAATCAAAACCTAATTTTAGTCAGTCTGAGTACAGACTGCACCCTAGATAGTTTATCTTTTGCAATTGCTGATAAAGAACTCATGATCGCAATGCCACTGACCTCTTCAATTATCATGGGTAATGAATGTAGAGTGTAATCAAAGTCTATGTGACCTTGACACCTATTTAACACCTACAATAATTATGCAAACGGAAAAATAACATTATTGTTTCCGTTGCCAGTCACTAAATCATAGATCAAGGACTTTTTATTTAAAACTGTAACTAATATGTGTAAATTTGGAGGTCAACCTGAAAGCCTGAAGCTGAAAACTGAGCTATTGGTAGGTTTTATGACTTCAGATCTAATTAGCATTATCTTCATTACTAAATCTTTAGATACCAGCCCTGGGCAAAGGCCAGGCTACTACATTACACTTATTTTTATAAAGAGATTGGAGGTGGTACAAATTATTAAGTTTAATGTCTCCTCGACCCTTTCAGGGCTTTGTTATTAAATCACTTCTATAAACTTTCATGCCTCCAGTACTTAGCTAATAAATTGTTAAACAAGTAATCTTACTTCCAACATTATTTTTATTGCTTTTAATTGTGATAAGTGATAATAAAACTGTAAATGATTGATTCATATAGTAGATATCTCTACTGATATTAACTCTATCTGCTACATGAAAATGCAGCATTACAATAAATAAATAAATTAAACAAACATAGGTATGTGTCATGTAAACATAAACTGACAAAATTAAAATAAAACAATGTCTGATTAATCTGACTCTGGTATTGAGAAGGTTAAATGAATAAGCAATTGGCTAATGAATAATGAAGTTCTGAAGTTATTGAACTTTGTATACCTTAAGTCATGAACCCAGGGTAAATAATGCTGACTTACCATTTCATAAGTCTCTTCTATACATTCAAACTTCAATTCAAAATTATTTATTTCTTTATAAAGACTTTATATAAATTGTCTAGGTAACTGAGCCTCTGCAAGTGTATATTATAATAATAAAAAGTGAAAACATAATTTTCTATATCCAGCGTCGTCGGAAAAAACGAGCCAGTGTCGAGCTTTACGAAGAAAATGCCGCGTGTCGCCGCGCGTCATTGAAATGACAATATCTTAAGGATTATGTATTGTATAGATGTAAAACTTATGTCGTAGGAATCGTTATTAAGCTAAAAACTTATCATCCTTGTTCTACTAACTACATTCTGTATAAATTAGAGCGGGATAGGCATAGTAGTCACGCAACTGCCGAAGTATAAAGACGGAAGGGAAAAGCGACCGGTGACCAGACAGCAACAGTTAGGCTATTTTGAAAGCGACCGGTGGCCTGTCGTTCAACCGTGGAGACGATATTTTAACATTCCTTACAATAACTTTTTTCTCTTTCTTAAGTAACTAACCTTTTTAGGACCCATTATAAGGTTAAAAAAGATTATGCTATGTAGGTACTTTACGGTCAGTTTACAAACATCTTTCTTACTCTACAATTTTATTTAAATAAATGAAATCATTTGGGTATATGAATGGATAAAAAAACATTGGTTCAATAGGTAACAATGGGCTGTCTAATCAGATGGAAAATGACTTCATGCAAAAACAATGGATTTTTAACATTTATATAATAATCTAGACAGTTGAACCCATCCAATTATATTTAAATAATTATATGTTCACTTTATTCCATAGTCATTTAAATATAGATATTATCATTTAAATGTAGTTTGTGTTATCAATCGTTTATGGCCTCTGATGGTAGCATATCTCCTTGAAGATGATCTAATGAATATTATTTGTTAAGGGGAAAAGAAAATATAGTAATTCAATGTTTTATTACACAAGAGATTTAAATTGACAATTTAAAAGTATATTGCTTACTTTTACGCAGGAAGTGCAAGCGTAAAAGTTTAATACCTATGTAAATTAGCTTGACTTTGATAACATATTTTCAGATTATGTGAGTCAGCTTACGAATGCCTTTAGAATTTAAAATCTATGTTTGGTGCATCAATTTGCATATGCATACTCGTTTATTTGAAGGCTGAATATGAGGGTTCGTTGTTAGGGATCTACCAAAACATATGTTTGGAGAGAAGCAAATAAAAAATAACGAAATAGTAAAGTACGGTAGGTACCTTTAGCGTCACAGTCAACGCAATATTTATTGTCCTCATCCTTCAGCATTAGCAACAATATATTCTGACATCGATCCTGGATTTGTTTGGCTCGATCTTTTTCACTCTTTGAAGTCATCTTTAATATTTGAAACCTATTCGAAACAATTTCAATTTCAACAAATATGGGTGGAATGCTTGTTTGTTGAAGGAAAGAGAAAGATCGACGACAATGACAGATTCACAGGTTGACAGAAGAAACACGATGACTTGACACAAAGATGTCGTTGTACAAAACCGATATTTTCCGAAACTTTTGTAGGCAGGAATTTACGTAGGTAGGGTGTAAGACGTCCTTTTGCATATGGCACTTGACAGCTGTCAATAGCTGTCATGTCATGTCATTAGGCTGTCAAAATATTGTACAGCTGTTTGTTGTTTCTTCATTTCATCTCTCTTCAAAACACTAATAACCTGCCCTAAAACTAGACACTGGCTAAATCGTAGCGAAAGCCATTTCTCAAGAAATTGAATTGAATTTGAAAATAATATTGTATTTTAATTGTAAATAAAACGCTCTGTAGCTAGAATACTTAATAAAACAACTGTTGAAAACATAAAGACTATTGTAAATAATATAATATTAATAGTTTTAATAGGAGAGATTGTTTTACTAAGTTATGCATTTCATGTTGTGATTTGTGCTGTTTTTATTATATCATTAAGATGGGCAATCAGCTCGTGGGTGTCGCTCCTTCGCAAATTTATCCAGTGGAGCATTATCTGAGTGACCATGTCGACTTATCTTTCGATCAAAGGTATCGTATTTTGACTGCCATTTATAACTTTTTCTTTGTTAATCTACCACAGATGTCTAAAGATGACGCACGTAATAATTGTTAAGTTCAAAAAAAAATTATAACATTTTCTTTAAATAATAAAATTGAAGCAGACCTTCTACAGTAACCTTTAATTTACTATTTTGTAACAACACCAATCCTAGTCAAATCATCATCATCATCAGCCTATACTAGTCCACTGCTGGACATAGGCCTCTCGAAGTGCACACCATCAAGCACGATCCACTGCTACTCATCCAGCTCATGTTATTATTATTATTATTATTATTTCTCATGGGGACGTCGCCAGCCGGACGGACGATCCGCCCGCATTGTTGCAGGCCACTTCATCCTTTTCCCCGTTTTCCCTGTATGAGGGAGTTAAGGTTCATCCAGCTTTCACGGCGCCCCGTTAAATCTTTTGGTCTCTCTGGCAAATCTTGCTATCTGCTCCACCTTCAGATCCTTTAGGTCCTCTATGTGCATTGTGTCCGACCCCCAGAGCTCCCATCTAATCTGTGAGTACATGGGGCATTCAGCTAGTAGGTGGAGGCTGGTCTCCTCGCTTTCCAAGCACTCCGGGCATAAGGGGTCGGTTTTCACTCCTATCACTGTCAGATGTTTATTCAGCCGACAGTGTCCTGTTATGATTTCTATGACTAGCCTCGTGTTCTCTCTGGAGAGTCCCATTAGCTTGCTAGTCTTTTTCTTATCCATACCTTTGATGAAGATCTTCGACTGTCTCATGCCTTTCGAGGACCTCCATCTTCGGTTGGTTTCTGATGTTATTCTGTGGCCGATTACCCCCTTGGTGATATTGTGCGCTATTGGCAGCCGGGGTTCCGGTCCCACCAGGTTTTCCTCTGCTCGAAACGAACAGGCCGACGAACTAGCCAGGAAGGTCCTGGCTAGTTCGTCGGCCTGTTCGTTTCCCGTGTTTCCCTCGTGACCGGGAACCCACGCTATCGTCAGGTCCGTCCTCTCAGCTAGTCTTTTTAATGATACCTTGCATTCTTTGACAATTGCTGATGCTGTTTCTTCCCTGCCTAGTGCCTTCAGCGCCGCCTGGCTGTCACTATAGATAGCCATCTTTCCTGTAATATTAAGGTTTTCGGCCATCTCAGCGCATGCCATTATTGCGTATATTTCCGCCTGGAAGACACTGGCGAATCTACCCAACGGTATCGACTTGTTTATCTCCGTCCCGTCTGCACATTTGATGTGCACGCCGGCCCCGGAGAGCTTTGTCGACTCTTTTCTGGAGCCGTCCGTATAGCAGGTGGTGTTACCAATTTCCATTCTCCAATTTTCTCTTGAACCTATGTGTATTCTATATTTCTTGTCAAAGATCCTTTCCTTCCGTATTAAGTCGTTGTTGGAGAGGATCATTGACAGCCTATCTTCGTATTGTTCGCCTACACTGGCGTGCCCCTTGTCTGTGAAATTCCCAGTCCAAGAGCCAGTACTTCTTAGCTTGAACCATTGATCTCAAGCGCGGCTGTAGGTGTTGTCCTCATCGCGCCCGTAGTCACTAGGGCTGCTAGCCTTTGGACCTTGTCTAGCTCTGCTTTGTTTTTCCCTACTGCGGCTCTGTGCCACCATACGATGGCCCCATGTAGGATTCTTGGCACGATTATTGCCCTATATATCCATAGTGCCATCGCTGGTTTCATGCCCCAGGTTCTGCCGATTACACTTTTACACTGCATCATTGCCATCTTTGCCTTTGAGCAGATGTTACTAATATGGGTTCCAAAGTTAAGCTTGCTATCCAGTGTCACTCCTAGATATTTGACTTCCTTAACTGTTTCCAGCTCTTGGTCGTCCAGTGTCACTGCTGCAGCGCGCCCTATCTTTCTTTTCTTCGTAAAAAGAACTAGTTTGGTCTTTTCAGGGTTAAGGTTCAGACCTTTGCTCCTACACCACCCTAGGGCTTCCTTTAGGCCCCTGTTCATGATTTGACTCATGACGCTGAGGACTTTGCCTGAAACCAGGAGCACGCCATCATCAGAGTACACCTGTGTGTATATGTGCATCCTGTTTATCTTGTTAACTAGTTCGTCTATAAGCAGGCACCACAACAATGGCGACAGGCACCCCCCCTGGGGGAATCCTCTTTTCGCCACCACCGTGCGTGTTGTTCCTGCTATCTCTGTGCATATCAGTCGGTGTCTCAGCATGTTTTTTACCCATTCTGATATGTCACTGTCTATTCCTTCGCGGCTGAGGGTAGCCTCTATTGAGTCCGGGGTCGCTCTGTCAAATGCACCCTCCACGTCAAAGAAGCAGCCCATTGCGTATTCTGCGTTACTAACTGATCTTTGTACTCTTATCACCAGGTTGTGGAGGGCCGTTTCGGTGGATTTGCCCTCCATGTATGCATGTTGATTCTGGTGTAGTGGAGATCCGCTTTTCTCAATTTGTTCTCTGATTATTCTGTCTAAAATTTTCTCCAGTGTCTTTAGTAGGAATGAGGAGAGGCTGATGCATCGGAAGGCTTTAGCTTCCTGATAGGATGCCCTGCCAGGTTTTGGAATGAATACTGCCTTCACCTCCCTCCATTTGCTCGGTATATGCTTAGTACTGATGCTGCCGTTGTATAAGGCCAGCAGGTCCTTACTTATATACTTAATAGCTGTTTGTAGCATTTTCGGGAAGATTTCATCCGGACCCCCTGCCTTGTATGGCTGAAAGGATCGAATGCTCCACAGTAAAAGCTCCTCAGTGATGATTATCTTTGGTTCCCGGTCCACTTTGGGACCGGGGGGGATTAGTATATCATCATCTGTGTATTCTTCACTATCTGGGAAGTGCGTCTTCGTCATAACTTCCAATATCTTTTCCGGATCCGTTATTAGTTCTTCTCCGTTCTTAATACTTTCTAGCCTACGCGTGTTGGCCTTGGAGAACGTTTTTACCAGTCGCGCCGCTTCAGGGTATCTTTCAACTCCTGCGCAGAACGCCTTCCAGTTATTCTTGTTCTCCCTTCTACATTCTTTCTTATATAGGTTTCTTTCTTCTCTATATATTTGCCAGCTCCCATCGTCGTCCTTCTTTAAGGCCTTGTTGAGAGCCCGCCTTGTCTTTTTCCTCTGTTTCCCCAGTGCTTTTGTCCACCAGGGTTGTCCTCTATCTGGTCTTATCTCTCTTAGGGGACATGCCTTGTGATAGGCATCCCTTAGAGCTTCGTCCAGTCTGTTGGCTTCCTTTTCTATTTCCAAAGCGTCTACTAGTGGAGTGTCTCCTCCTGGGACCCACTTCTCCAGATGGTGCTGGTACGTGTCCCAGTTTGTTTTCCTCGCATTTCTTATTAGAATCTTTTCAGTCTTGGCCTCCAGACTGAAGGTGATACGTCTATGGTCTGACATAGAGTCACTTTCGTCCGTTTTCCAGTCTCTAATATGTCGGCTTATCTTATCTGTAGCGATCGTGATGTCCAGCACTTCTCGTCTTGACCTGGTGACGAATGTGGGCGTGTTACCCACGTTCAATATCTCCAGGCCTGTTTCGCTTATGAATTCTAAAAGTAAGTCACCCTTTTTATTACAGTTAGTGCTACCCCACACCACATGATGTGCGTTGGCATCGCACCCTAAAATAATAGGAATATTCTTACCTTGGTATTTCCTTACAGTTTCTTCCATTTCTCGGGATGGCGGCTCAAAGTCCCCCTCGCTGGGCAGGTATGCGGAGACTAGGAGCACCCTTTCTTCTTTCCCTGCACCTGTCTGTATTGTTACTACAACACTTGCGAGGTCGCTGTAACAATCTGCTTTTATTAGTCCTAGTGTTCTTGCTCTGCTGCTGGCATATATACATGCTCTTGGGGTTAACTCACCATCCTCATGGTATATGATGTCCTTCCCCATAGAGCCGAGCCCTGCCACACGTCCGTTTAAGACGTATGGCTCTTGCAGCAGGGCTATGTCTATTGTCTCTTCCACCACGTATCTACGAAGCTCCGTCATGGCTTCGACACAGTGGTGAAGATTCACTTGAACTATCTTTATTTTTTGTGTATTTATTTGTGGTGTGTTACTGTTTGTGTTCATATGTAAGTGTATGAGTGTGTGTTTGTTTGTGTGTTAGTGTACCTGTCCCCTCCCTATTTGGGCTCCGCCTCCGGTATCGACCCCCCGCACCAGTGCGGCTGCAACTGTGCAACGCTCGGTGGGGGTGTCCGGTCCTTCGGCTTCGTCGTTACAGGGGGAGGGTGTGTCGTGTGATGCTGTGGGGGCGGGCCCAAAAGGCAGGGCCTCCGAGTCTCAGTGGTGCCCTCCTTCGGGGTGCCTGACTGATTGTCGCCCCCCCCGCCTATGGGCCGCTTCTTCTTTGTGTAGTGCGCCTGTTGTGTGCTGTTCAGGTGTGAGCCTCCCTGCACCGTCTTGCTCCCTTCCGCCTGGCTACCCATAGTGGCTCCAGGCTGGTTGGTCGACCGGTTCACGGCAGGCTCCCCACCCCGCGTCTTTGAGTCGTGTACTGGGCATCCTTTGCAGGTGCACTTCCTCTCTGTCTGTGCTGGGCTCTTCCCGATAGTGCGGGCGTGCACTCTTGTGGCCTGGTAGTGAAGAGCTATTGCGGCCACCTCCTGGGGGACACCCACTACCAGTCTTACCCCTAGGGGTAACACCTCCCTGCGGACGAGTGTCCACTCTGGCATCCGTAGCTCTTCCCTATACTCATTTTGGACCTTGATGAACTCCAATGGGTCCACCAGTAGGTCCTCCGTGCTGCCCGGGAGCCAGACTGACATCCGGTGTCTCTCGAGCCTCTTGACTTTTAGGGGAATGCCCTCCCGGTCGCCGAGGCCACAGTTCAGCAACCATGTCATTGACTCCTCGGTGGCCGCTGTCACGAGGAAGTACCCCTCAGCGACTAGGCCCGAGGCGTCAAATGCCAGGTTGCGGCCTCGTACGCCGCTCTTGATGGCAGCCCCTATCTCCTTCGTGAGCTTGCTCCTAATCACGGCAGCCGTAGCTTCGTCCACCGCCGCCCCGTCCACCCGCTCGATTACCACAGCGAAGTCCGGATTCTGGGCAGTTGCCAGACTCCAGCCTCCCGGCTCGTTGCGGGTGCCCGGGCTCTGACGATGTCGCTTCGGTGGACGCTGCTGCGTCCGCTCCTCCGGATCAGTGCCCTGTCTTTTTAATTTCTCAGCCCTCGGACCTGCCTTCCCCACTGGTTTCGTCGCCACACTGGTTGAGGCGCTTACGGGAACGGTCTGGTTCGTGGCTTGCTCTAACTCTCTGCGCCTTCGAGCTTGGATCCTCCTCCATCTAGATCGAGGGATCCACTCGCCATCGCAGTCCTTGTTGTCTCTTTCCCCAATGCTCATTTGTGTCAGGCCTTCCCCGAGTGTCTCCGAGAGAGACCTTCCGAGACGCACCTGTCCGCATGGGTTCTTTTTGCTACTTTTTTTAAAAATCGGCGCTGATTCGCCCCCCCCAGAATACGAGGGGCAGCCTGGGCCACTAGATGGGGCCAGGGAGGGATTCTCCGGCATTGCCGGTACCCTCCTGGGGTAATTCTGTTTTATCCGCGCTTTCCATAATGATGATGATTTCCGGGGCTGCCGGGTTGCTGGGTAAGGATGGTGGTATGGTGGATTGGATGGGGAGGGGGAGAGATGGAAAAACATTTGGGATTGGAAGGGAGGGTGTGTTGGATAGGGAGGGGAAGGGTTTGGGCGGGGGATAGAGTTTTCGACTAGAGGTTTTAGTTACGTCTGCTTCTTAGGGAATCAGACCAATAACAGGCAGCAACCACGTGAAGGATAACTCTCTAGTCCTGCCATGGGGATCCACACGACTTGCGCTCTCCCCCATGACCATCCGCCAGACTCAGCACTGGACAGATGCTGAGAATAGGGGTAATTCAATCTCAGGTACAATTCCCGTAGATTGGACCGCCCCCGCCCTTCCAGCTCATGTTGCTTTTGAAATTGTTAATTTGTTTATTAATTAATTAAGTTACACTAACAGTACGATTAATAATGATATAAAAAAGAAAAACATTTATATACTTAGTACTACACTGATACATGTGCTTAAGGTGTACACAGCATAATCAGTCTGTAATCTAGAACTCTAGATAACTAAGTTCTACTACTAATATACCTAATGTAACACATATTGAAACAATAAAATAAAAAGATTACTATGCTCTCTACAAGTGGAATAAAATACAAAATGTTTAATAATAATAATAAAAAAATTATTTCGAATTTACAACACATAACCTAAGTTAGTAAAAAACAAAAAAAACATAATTATTACTATAGAAAAACGCTGGGATATCGCGACTTGCGTGTGCAATTTCACCCAGCGCTTTAGCAGCGGTGAGTCCCAGCGCTTAGCAAGCGCGCGCACGATTTTGTTCGGGCTGGCGCGCACGCGCGTTAGCAGCAACCAGCTTAAAACCAGTTTAAAAATGTTATTTAATTATAACTATGAATCACTTGCATTTGTTTTATTTTAGCTTGACATAGAAAGATGTAAATAAGAATTATTTTATCTCATAATTATCCATATTATATTGTGTTATATCATACTAGTAATCTTTCAAACTTAATTTACCTGTTGTAATTATTTTACAGTTTGGGGTCTACAAGATTCCTTAAAGTGGCAAGGGCTCGTTCTCGTGAGGGCCTGGTGGTGGTCAAAGTATTTGCTGTCCACGACCCGTCGCTGCCTCTAGCCGAACATAAAGAGAGAATACTGAAGATCAAGGAACAACTTGCGTCCGCATTCAACTGTTTGCCGTTTCAAAGAGTTATTGTAAGCAAATTGTTACTTAGGCTCTTATTAACTTCACTGGCTTACACTGGTCTGCATATATTATTCAATTAAATAAAATCTTAACAGTGGTAGTCTAAATTGGGGTTGTAACAGAACCTTTCCTCTGTCTCTGCAAATGCAGAACATCAAGAATTTCTACCTCCGCATCCGCCTCCTCTAGGAATTCATTGGCGTAGTAAACAATTGCTGAAGTTAGGCAACTTTTGCAAGCGCTGGTCATCGGATAGGTGGCCAAAAATTTATCAAGCTCCTCCGTGCTTCGGAAGGTACGTAAAGCCGTTGGTCCCGGCTGCATTACCAGTTGTTAACAACCACAACAAACAAAGTGATGGAGCAGGAAGGGCGTAAAGTCGTGGTGTCGCTGCCAGCCACCTTGCCTATGCCTTCGCTTCACTATAGAACACGTCTAACGCTGCGGTTATCACATCAGACATGCGGCTAATAAAACTAGCCCACTGCCATTTCTGCTTGATAATACTGATTATGGTTATATTTTTTTGCAAACAAATAACAAAGTTCTATCCAACTCATCTTAATAATTGAGCTATTTTTATTCTTTTATATATTTTATTAGTATTCTTTATTACTTTTCCAGCTGACTGATAAAGCAGGGCTCTTAATGCGAGAGTACTGCAAGTGCAGTGTCTATGACCGCATGTCCACCAGGCCGTTCTTAACAGTTTTGGAGAAGAAATGGATCACCTTCCAAGTGTTGTACGCTCTGCATCGGATGCACAAGTTGGGCATATGCCATGGAGATATTAAGGTAAATACTTTTTGGTCTAATATCATCAAATAGTTTAATTTATTATGACCTCTACATGCTACTGTAGTATAACGCGCAATGAATCGGGTTTGCATAATTATCGCGTAGTTGCAAGACCTTCCTGCTCGTTGCCCAGGCATTGCATGCTTCTACCCGCGTTTGTTTTACATATTTAATCTTAAGATTAAAGAGAGATTAAAAAGAGTTTGAAAGGTCATTCACCTTTCAAACTCTTTAATCTTCCTGCAACCACGGACCCTGCAAAGTTAGTTTTTTAAGTCTTTAAGCGCCCTCCCCGTGGTTCTTACCGGTGACCGACAAACAATAAAATTACTATTGTGTCTGGTTTTGAGGCAGTTTATATACTAAGTATACTAATGTAATAAAGCTGAAGACTTAGTTTTTTTGCTTGAACGCGCTAATCTCTAGAACTACTAATAGGATTTGAAAAATTCTTTTTGCATTTGATAGCCCAATTTTTGTGGAAGGATATAGGCTATAAAAAGCGAAAGACAATACATTGGAAAATCTTGGTGGAGGCCTATGTCCGATGACAAGCTGAGGTTACTGATTAGATAATAATATAACTAGTTTTAAGTAAAAAAATGTAATACTGAGTAATAAAGGCTTTCTTCTTTATCTTTATAGGTTATTTAACATCACGCTATGGCCATGGCTATCACACTAATATTATAAATGCGAAAGTTTGTATGTTTGTATATTTGTTCCTTCTTCACGCTGCAACGGATGGATGGATTTGGATGAAATTCAGCATACAGATAGCTAGATAGATAGATAGATAGATAGATAGATTATAACCTGGATTAACACAGGATTTTTTCATTCTGATATTCCCACGGGAATCACACTATAAATATACTAAAAATCACAATTTAATTTTCCAATACAAAATGATTTGTTTGTTTTGTTGTCATGGAAACCAAAGAGAATTTAATCACTTGATGGAAACTGTCAAAGCGGCACGAAGTCCGTATAATGTCCGTATAGTCCGAATAGATGTGTAATCTTTTAATCGTCGCAGCTCGAGAACGTGATGGTGACGTCATGGCTGTGGGTTTTGCTGACTGACATCGCGTCGTTCAAACCCACCTTCCTGCCGGACGACAACCCGGCAGACTTTAGCTACTTCTTTGATACGTCGCGCAGGCGGCTTTGCTATGTCGCGCCTGAGCGGTTTGTGAGAGCACCGGACCCACACAACAGGCCGATGGTAAGATGTAATATAGACTTCATAATTATCATTTTTTTTGGAAAGAGTTTGCTGATTGCCTCAAACGGCATTTTCAGCTTCACCCGGGCTCGTTCGGGGGCGGCGAGAAACTTAAAGGGTTCCTCAAGCCGTGTGAAACGAATCACCTTCGGAGGTAGAGGGAACGGCATCACGCACTAGTGCACGGTAAAAACAGATTATTTAAAACAAGACAAATTTATTCCAGTGAAAGCAAGTTTATTAAATTCAACAAAATGATTCACTCATATATACTGAAAATAATATTTTCTCAAATATAAATTTAACATAATCTTGGTTATATTGCTTTAGAATGAGTTTAGTTTTGTTTGTTTCGATTAAATATTTTATTTTCTATTCAAATTATTATTTTCTTGAATCCACATATTTACTTTCTTTAATTGAATCCATGCCTTTGTTGACACAATAGGTGGAAGTATTATTCCAAGATTAGATGCAATTTATAATAAGTTAATAATAATTTGGAATAAGTAAATATATTCTTGGAATGAAAAAATGGTTTTTCTTTATTTAATTCTATAAATTCTCAAACTAAATGAATGTTGTTTTTTTATTAAAGAAAATGTGTTTTTCTTTTAACTACAATAACGCCTTCTCTCAATAACTGTTGTAATTTATATCAAATCAACTCTATTTCTTATTTTAAGATAATACTACTGTTTTCTCTGAAGACGTTAATGTTTTGAAATAATATGATAAATTCTTCGGTCAAATAGAGAGATGTTGTTCGCTCAAAACGTTTTATTTTTGGAAGTTTAGGATGTTTCCGCACCTTCTATTCTTTTTTACATAGCATGGCTAGGGTGACATTATCAGTATCATAGAATAAGATTCTTAAACACTGTTTAAGATTGCATTGCTATGGCACTGGCAAGTAATGTCATACTACCCATGGTATATTAAAAAGACTGAAGGTGCAGGAACACCCTCAATTTCCATATAAATATGTGTTACTTACAAATTTGATATAAATCGATAAAAACCTCTTTATACAATGCTATAAAACGTTTTAAATGGAACACTTACAAACACAGAATAATTAAAAGTCATTATTACAAATTTACTGTTTATTTATAATTTTACTTATACTTAAATTAATTGCGTTTTGAACTTTTCATGTCATGTAATTAATAAAAAATATCTATTGATATCTCCGGGAACATTATCTGCTGGTTTTTTCAAACTTTTCAATGAAGCCTTTTCTTTCTGTCGGTATGGCAATCATGTTGTCAACGTCACCAGCAGTCTGTAAATATTAACGTATATTATTCACTAACTAATTTGACTTAAGGGTGGGCCGACCAAAAAATGCCAAAAATGCAGTTACGGTTAAGTAAATATAATTGAAAATACTATCGTATTAAATGAACAAAATATATATTTAGTATCATAGGGAACGTGTTTACAATTTGTCAGAACCATAAATTCATAACACGCTATAGTTTTTTCTACAATATCATTTAAAGTTGGGCAAAGATCATGAAAATGAGTGGCGGCGTTTAGTAGATTTCTTATAGTTTATCAAAATTATTGTACCTCTGATTTTGTCTAAACAATCATCAATGAATAAACTACAAATTGCTAGACTACATTTTTGATTCATCAAGTGGTTATTTAAATAATATTTTTTTATTAAGCACCTTAAATTCCCCATACAAAATTAGTATGGCCGCGCGGCATCAAATAAATATGGACGACGACATTTCAAATAAAACATATGACACTTGTCACTTACGGACGGCGCACCCTTAAGATATATTAGCACGCACTAGTTTTGCCTATGAACTCAGTAGATAATTGTAATAATGTAAAATAAAATAACACAATACACACCTTAGCAGTTTAGCACTGACAAAATGCTATCGATAGCTTTTTTGTCGAGAATTTAACTTTCTTCGTGAGCCTTCCAGGTACTTGATGTCCCAACTTCCAATACATTTGTGAGGATCATTTACTGAAATAAAAAGATGACCTTCATTTATACCAAATTAACTACGGCAATATTATTAAAGAGTTGATTTTATAAAAATAATAAACCAAAAATGTGCTAAGCTAGCTGTGAAGCGAGGCATGTGTATGATATCCACCAATAGTATCGTTTGATTTTATGCTTTGTTATGAGAATAATAAAATATACTTACAAACGTCACTTCTTTGGTCAAAGAATATTCGATTCTCCCAGGACATTGTAAAGAGTGTCATAGTCAGTCTTCGTTCTTAAAACAAAGCTCTCCATTTTTGTCCACTTCCTGCCATGGCTCTGTATTGTTTCGCAACCATAGCTGCTTGATTGCTTTCTGCAAAATAGATATTTTTATTATAAAAAATAAAGATTATTAAAATAGATAGGCGCAGCACCAGCTACGAATCCGACTTTTCCGCAAGGGTTTTATTTAAACATGCATTTGTTTCAAGTCGGGGTGGAAGTGGTGCCTTCGTTGATTCTAATTTTGATAGCACAAGCGCTTTAGCTACTTACTTTAGATCTTTAGAGAGAGTAATGTATTTGATGTTGTCTCTATCTCTATTCATTTAAAATTACATCCTTTACAATACTTTACATGACTGAAGGACATTAATTTAAACAGTCTTTTGCATGACATAATAAAATTAGTTTAGATTACTTCCATCATTAAAAAACAGCACTAACAATGGCTTAAACTTTGGCATAGGTACAACACACAACAACAAAGGCATATAAACAGCGCATAATCTGATGGATGGATACGAACTGAAATATCAGTAAATATTTTTATTTTAAATACTAGGTTTTGGAAAACAAATTAGGTAGGTACTTACCTATGAAAGTTTTAACAAATTCATCGGGAACTAGTCACGACTCACGATGGTAGCAGCTCCATAAGTTCGTTCATTCTAACGTCCTTAAGCAGGTAAGGTACCTTACCTGCTTAAGGACGTTAGAATGAACAAACAAACAAAAACAAACTACCTATGTAGTACTGACTGACACACACTTTACACTCGGTGAGTGCATGCGAACAGCGCGCGCGTCGAAAAGTGGCCGGACTGAATGTAAAAGCCTCATAACAATAATAAATAACTAAAGGTAAAAACTAACAGCGCATCAGTGACCAACCAAACCCAGAAAGCTCAAGACAGTGAATAATGACTCGTTAAACCAGTTCAAAGCATTTTAATCTTAACTACAGGCTAATGTAATTTCGTTCTAGTATTGTTTATTTTAAGTCAAAAACATGCTTTATTATATCAAGAGAAATATGTTTTGTTAATTTAAGATTTCTATTGTATCAAATCGAATTGATATCCTCTAGGTTTAAGTAAATATATCTTAATTGCAATAGTCTGACCTTTTTGTAATCACAAATAAGATGTTGAATTGAAATAACAGCTTAATTCGATTTAACAAAACCATTTTTGCAGATTAAGATATTGTCTTTACTTGAGGTAAAAAAATATATTCTTGCAGTCCAGAAAACTTGATCGAAAGCAATATTTAGTTGATCCAATAAAATTGCTATTTAGATTCAAGAAAAGAGATTTTTCAGATTGAATTAAATATTTTTATTTGATTTCAGTATAATAGTTCTGAATGCAAGTAACTTATTTCTTGGTTTTAAAAAGTATTCTTTACTTTGACGAAATTTCTGGTTTTGGTTTAAAAAAATCGATCACACTTCAATCAAATAAACAAGCAACTAAAATTAAATATATTGGTTTTAAATTTAGTAAATGAAACAAGAAAATATGGGTTTTTGTTTCAAAATATTCAGATTTTTGATATGATGCAAATATGCTCGAATTGAGCTAATATTGCTAAGAAAATCACATTTCTTGACCAGAGAAATCGTTTTTACCCGTGTGCGCGTCCCCGTGCCCTACTAGATTCTCCGAAGAATTCGGATCGGATCGGGATCATAATAGGGTATTTGACTACAATGAAAATATAGATCAAACTGTTGTTAACAGTAAACATTTTTTTAAACCAATTTAGCCAGTACATAATTTTAAAATAAGTAGGATTTTTATTGAAAATCATTAATAAAATAATTAAATTTTTATGATTTGTGCGTTTTCGATTACGTGGTATTTGGCTGAATCTGGAGTGACGTCACCTGCTTGTTTACAGTAAATGTCACCCGGAAGTTTTGTACGGAGTGATTTTACAGCTAAAAGCTAGTTTACAAGCAGGTGATGTCACGACATCACGTGACCTGCATGCATGGCGTCTTCAGCATTTTGGCGGCTATTTTATTGGTTTGAATTTTAATGGCGATTTTCATAAAAAATAAAGAAATTCATAACGAATTAATCAAATTGCAAATATATTTTGCTATATTGAAGCATTAGACATAATTTTCTAAAACCTGTCAAATACCCTATTATCATTATCACCAGCATTTTATGTCAATTCACACCGAAGTGGCAGCGGCCGGCATTTTCACTGTCAAACTATTATGAGTTTTATTTTCAATATATAACGCATAGTATTGCTAGTCACATTGCTCGCAGGACTGATGGCTGCTGGGGCGGGATAGTCCTGGAGTGGCGACCACGTACCGGAAAGCGCAGTGTGGGCAGGCCTCCAACAAGGTGGACCGACGATCTGGTGAAGGTCGCGGGAAGCCGCTGGATGCGAGCAGCACAAAACCGGTCGTTGTGGAGATCCTTGGGGGAGGCCTTTGTCCAGCAGTGGACGTCTTTTGGCTGAGATGATGATGATGATGATGATGATTGCTTGAAAGCAGTCGCTAGCCATTGCTTTGATGGGTTGCTTTCCGGCTCGCAGAGTCGCGGCCGCGCGTCTAACCCGACTCTTTCAAGCGATATTTTGCTTTATCTAATAGAGATAAAGCTTAAAATGGTTTGATAGTGAAACTGTACTGAAAAAACCTTATTGACCCTTTATACATTTTTGTCACTACATCATACATAACCCAGTATTGTTGTTACAAAATTTAACCAAAAGTCATTGTTGGCAGAGTGACGATAGAGCAGGCGGCTTGTTGTTGAGCGAGTCCCCTTGCAAAGTGGGGGAGCTACTGCCGACTATGGACATTTTCTCGGCTGGGTAAGAGTCATAATAAGAGTTAAAGAAAAATATTTTTTCATTTTTGGTTTATTGATAAGATAAGATAAGATAAAACTGAAACAAATAGAAGTCAGAGTTAAGAAAAATATAGTCTGATATTTTTCGTTTACCTTTCCAGTATGTATACTAAGACACAGGCAATCTTTTTGTTCAGCGTAGGTATTACATAATTTACTTTATTATAAGTATACCCTAAAATTAATGATATAGCTTAAAATGAAACAACTTTTACGAATCTACTCGCGTTTATTTTACACATTACTTATTTAATGTTTATTCGACGTTTTGCCAGACCAAAAGATACTGTAAGCTCTTTCTGCGTAAAACGGAACGCACCTGATTAAATTTAAATGAGGGTATACAAGCTTCCAACTAATTATGAGACGACCAACACCTGTCTCCCTGTGACCACGGACCCTGCAAAGGGTTCGAAACGTCAGGATAAACATTAAATAAATAATGTGTAAAATAAACGCGAGTAGATCCGTAAAAGTTGTTTCATTTCAATGTGTAGTGTTCGCGTAAACTTTGAAAACAAGATATAGCTTAAGTTTTTTTGTATATAGGCTAGTATACAGCAATAAATTTATCTCATCTTATCTTACTATTGTAAATTACAGAAACAATAATAACACATTTGTTTCCAACAGATGCGCTCTCTTAGAGCTTTGGAACGACGGTACTCCCGCGCTGGACCTGCCCGGTTTGCTCGCTTACCGGACCGGAGAGGACCGTCCGGCTACCATGAGCCCACCGGACGGCGAGCCGGACCTGAGGGCGCTCCTACACTCTATGACTGAGAGGAACCCGAAGGACCGGCGCAGCGCCGAGATCTACCTGGACGAAGCTAGGGGGAAGTGAGTTTTTTAGTCGTTGTTAGGTATATGACGAACTACGAGGTATGGATTGCGCCATGCTAGGAAATAGCATGGTTGACTGGCAGGCTGATTTTGTTACTTGCAACCACCAAGAAATCGTCGATAGTTGTAGCGCTTCATCGATTGATCCTACTAATATTATAAACGCGAAAGTTTGCAAGTATGGATGGATGTTTGTTACTCTTTCACGTAAAAACTACTGATTGGATTTCAATGAAATTCGGCATACAGATAGTTTATAACCTGGATTAACACATAAGATACTTTTTATCCCGTTATTCCTACGGGAACGGGAACCACGCGGGTGAAACCGCGAGCATCCGCTAGTCTTATATAAAAATCTTCTGTGCGTGTGTATGTTATTGAACTCCTTCTAAACAGCTGGACTGATTTGGATGAAATTTTCTCTTGTGTTCAAGTGAATTCGAGAATGGTTTAGATTTACAGTTGCACCCGGTAGGTGGCGCTGCTATATGGGCTATGCCATCATGGGATGCCATCATGGGATACGGGTGTTCTTAAGCGGACGAATGATTTGTTTGTTTTGTTGTCATGAAAACTGTCAACGTTTTGTTTATTTTGTTGTCATGGAAACTGTCAAAGCGGTACGAAGTTCGACGGTCAGCTAGTTATACTATAAAGTACCATTTATAAATTCATCGTTGTCGTATAAACTGGATCGCAACTATTTTGCGATCGCTTACAAAATACCATTTTCGTGGCTCAGTCCCGTGACAGTCACACGACCGTTATTAGCGAGATTTTTAGAAAATAAGCAAGCTGGTACTCAATTCGGCCAACCCGAACGCCTTGATCTAGTAGAAGACGGGAATATGCTTGCGTGATGCTATCCCCTGTAGAAACCATATGAGGATGTTTGATCAGTACGGCTTTAGAAACCTTTAGTTTCTCAGCGCCCCTTAAAGTGCGGGTACGCTGTAAAGGGCATCGGCATCCAACGGACAAGCTCTTTAAAAATATGTCAATTTTCCGATAGTGCCTATGTCAAAAGCATGACCGACACACTATTGTGGCCCTACTTTAAACAGAAAATCTCATGCGGCAAAAAATACATAATAAACAATTACACATTACTTTTCAGATTGTTCCCGGAGTATTTCTACTCATTCCTACAATCTTATATGCTCATATTCTCCGCCCAACCGATCCTACCGCCCGACGAGAAGATCCTGCGCATCCACCAAGACATACGGAACATCATCAAGATCTTCACACAACCTTCGGACGCCAAAAACTATCAGGACCTTGTAGATGAGACCACAGACAATCAGCCCGCGGACGCCATAGACAACTTTAAAGATGGTTTCAAAGTTTTGAAGCTTGGTGTAACGGATTTTGAGGAAGAGGACGTGAAAGCGCCCGAATGTAACGAGTTCGGACCGGACAATGAGGGGCTGATACTGATTACGTCATTGGTGACGTCATGCATCAGGGGCCTGCATCACTGTACGTCGAAGTTGTACAGTCTGGAGATATTGCAGCTGCTGTGCGAGAATTCCAACTCAGAGACGATTTTGGACAGAATACTGCCGTATATTGTAAGTAATTAAATGAATAATACTTGCTTTCTTCGTCTTAGTTTTACGTCTTAGTTTTATTTAAGTTCCTAAAACTTTTGCGCCTTTTTCATTGACATAGCCTATTTGAATTTTTTTTTTTTATTGTTTGTGGTTGATTATGATTATTATTCTGAGGATTATGACTTGCATCCATAGTTTTACATTATTATTATTTTTTTTTATGCTAATAACTTGATGTGAAATTTACTTTTTTATTTTGTTAAATTTAATTATAATTTGCATGTCACTATTGTTGGCTGAATGGGAGGAGCCCTATTATAATAACAACTTTAATGTACCCCAATCAAAAGCAAATAAAATGAATTATGAATTATTATGAATTAATTATAATTAATTATGAATTATTTTATCATCATCATTATCATCAACGGCTCATTTTTATTGTCCTCACTGCTGGGGCAAGAGCCTTCCCTATGGATGGAAATACCACATGGATAAAGGGCCATAAACCACCACGCGGGTCCAGTGCGGATTGGTAACTACCAATTCGTCACCACCATCAAAGCGGTGAAAAGAGTTTTTTAAATTATTTTTATTTATTTTTATCTCTTTATTTATTTTTTAACATATTAATTTGCATTTTTAAATATTTTCTAAAAACAAAACAAACATTTAAAAATAGGGGTCCGCCGGCATCGGGACTAGGGACCAAACTACCGGTGATTAGGGCTCCAGAGACAGGAGCTGCTCCTCCGTGCTTCGGAAGGCACGAAAGCCGTCGGTGCGTCAACAACCACCGCATTGTGTTCTGTTCTTCACGGAAGGGTCGTGCCCCAGCAGTGGGATCATACAACGAGCTGGTGATAAAAAAGATGACCAGTATTGTGTTTCTTTTTTTATAGTTTTGACGTCGATATCTGCTGGTGAAGGCTTATATTGATTGATAAATGATTTGACTTTGATTTTGATCACTAGCGTTTGCTCAGATCCACCTGTCCCACGACTCCGTGTCCCGCGTGCGCGCAGCGGCGGTGTGCACGGCTGCCCGCTGCGTGTCTCTGGTTCGGGCCCTACCTAAAGCCGACTGCAACGTTTTCCCGGAGTATATACTGCCGGAACTAGCGCCTCGGGCCACTGACCCAGCCGTGCCTGTGCGGATCGCGTACGCTAACAGTATTGGTAAGTGTGTTCTCTGTTGTATCTTAATTAATCTTATCCCATCTTATATCAGCTTATCTTATCCTATCTATCTCATTTTATCTCATATTTTCTCACCTTATCTCATCGTATCTCACCTAATCCCACCTTATCTCATCGTATCTCATCTTATTTCATTCTATTTCATCTTATCTTGCAAAACATTGCCAAACTTATGGCAGTAATCTTTACAGAGCGAAAGGATGGGGTTGTACAAAGATCCCGAAGTGGTACTGGGAGAGGGATAAATCAAGGCAGGTCCCACTAATAAGTAAAAAATAAAAATCTTTTATTTCAGACCATTAATCTACAATATGACCATCGTAGCCGAGTGGCTTGCACGCCAAGCGGACTTTGGGCGGCGCTGACTCTGCGGGTTCGATTCCCGGTCGGGTCAATGTTGAAAACGAACTTTTCGATATTGTGTTGGGTCTGGGTGTTTGTGGTACCGTCGTTGATTATCATTGTTGATACGAGTGCTAACTTTAGCTACTTACCTTGGAATCAGAACAATGTATGATGTGATGTTGTCTAATATTTATTTTTATTTTTAAATGTTTGTCGCAGCGAAACTTGCGGAGACTGCGGTGCGGTTCCTCGACCAGACGCAGAACATGATCGACAAGGAGACGGCCAGCATCAACTACGAGACGGAGCTGTCCGCACTACACGAGATGGTGACGTATAGTTTACTAATAAAAATATGAAATTTTTAATAAATAAATAGATAGATAGATAGATAAATACTTTATTGCTCACACATCGTCAGCTCACACAAATAAAAAAAAATACAGGTACACATAATCTTAAAGCTAGCATGACCGTCTTATCGCTTTAAGCGATCTCAGCCAGACAACCTTTGGTTTAGACAAAATAGATGAAAAAATGTATGAATAACTTAATTAAATCTTCGTAGCTAAGCTAGCAAAGCTCGTCACAAGCTCGTCAAAAGCCACCCTGATTGCGAAAAGTCTTCGGTTAAAAGGTTCGAGTCGCATTTTAGGCAGTAGATCTTATTTCCAAGTGTATTTACTTGGTATTACTTTATTACTTCGCCCGGCGTAATACCACCCTCTCACAGAATATCGGCGTGAAACAATAGCACTGGTTGCTGTTGTGATTCGTCCGGTGAGTGAAAGTACCGGTGGCCCATCTCCTACCCCTCCCCCCAATTCCTACTCCCTCCTCAAGATCCAACTCCTTCCTCGAGGCCGGCAACGATTGTTTTGCGGGTGTCCATGGGCGGCGGTGATTACTTTCAACCAGGTGACCTGCCTGCTCGTCTCGTCGCCCGCTTGCCTCCTTTTAATATTAAAATATATAAATTATTCATCGCCTCGGTAGCCGAGTGCAAACGTGCTCGACCCGACATCTGAAGGTCCTGGCTTCTATTTTCGGGTCGCGCAAAGTGTCAGTGAGTGATGATTTCATGACCTTTGCCCATTAGTAGGTGCAGACATGTACCTGGGCGCTTCTCCCCACCCCCACGGCCCGGTCAACCCGCGCCGAGGTTCGAGCGTTTAGAGGCGCCCTCGGGTTGTTCCGCTCCGATCCGAACCCCTCGAAGAATCTAGCAAGGCAAGGGGACACGCACTATTGCGTGATGCAGTTTTCTCTAGAAAACTTTGACTGTGCTTCGTTTCACACCCTATAAGTTCCTCCCCTCCCCCCAAGTAAAGCTGAAAGATCCTGACAATCATACTCTCTTAAAAACAGAAAAAAAAGTGGCTGTACTTTACTTTATTGTTCATTAATTTCTACAGCGTACGCGAACACAATTTAATTATGGTAATGATAGATTTACGGGCTTACTAACTAAATCATTTGTTTTGTTTGCAGGTTCGTTCAACAGTGTCGTACCTGCTGACCGACTCGCAGGCGGTAGTCAAGCGAGCGCTCGTCGACAATGGAATCACTAAACTGTGCATATTTTTTGGAAAACAAAAAGGTATGCGGACATAAAACAAGTCTTGACACCAACCGAACCGAGTTTTTTTTTATGTTAAAAGGAGGCAAACGAGCAGGCGGGTCACCTGATGAAAAGTAATCACCGCCGCCCATGGACACCCGCAAAACCAAAGTAGTCGCAGATGCGTTGCCAACCTTGAGGAAGGAGTTGGATCTTGAGGAGGGAGTAGGAATTGGGAGGGGGGAGGGGTGACAGTTGGGCCTCCGGTACTTTCACTTACCGGACGAAACACAACAGCAACGAGTGCCGTTGTTTCACGCCGATATTCTGTGAGAGGGTGGTATTACACCGGGCGAGCCGGCCCATTTCGTGCTGCAACGCAGCGTGGCTCTACCACACAGACACAACCGAGTACAAACATGTCATCATCATCATCAGCTCATTTATACGAGCCTTAATGAATGGATAGGGAGAACGGGCCGTAAACCACCACGCGGGCCCAGTACGGATTGGTGGTTGTTAACGACTGCTAATGCAGCCGGGACCAACGGCTTTACGTGCCTTCCGAAGAACGGAGGAGCTCGAGACGATAAAGTTTTGGTCACCCATCCGATGACCGGCCTTTGCGTTGTTGCTTAACCTCAGAACTCACAGACCTGGCGCGTTAACCACTGCGCCATCGAGCTCCTCAAACATGTAATGGAATTGAATCTGGGATCTCTAGGTCTGAGACGACGAACACGGTTAAGCCGTACTAACGTTTGACGTAGAATATATCTGGATTCTGGCTATATGGCTTTTCATGGTGACTGTACAATATTACCCCATGACTTGGTCAACCCGAGGCTAGGTCTTAGCCTTTAGAAACGTTTTCGGGTTGTTCCGCTCCCCGATCCGATCCGAACTCCTCGGAGAATCTAGTAAGGTATGGGAACACGCACCAGTGGGTGATGCCGTTCCCTCTAGAAAACCTATGACGGTGCTTATATACGGCTTGAGGAACCCTAGTTACTCGCCGCCCCCAAAAAAAAAGCCCGGAAAAGCCGTGAAAATGCAATCAGACCACAATCAAAAAATAACTAGTGGGTCGGCCGCAAAACTTCGCGTTCACTCAACAAATTTTTTAGGAATTTCGAAACCTATGACAGGTTTCTTTATTTTTCTGCACATCTACCGCTGGAGCTCTTCAAAATAAGACCATAACCGATTTTTTATGTGCAGCTATCGTCCCATAATCACTGGGACAAAAATCGGCTTAAGCTATTAATATATAAGATGTATAGTCGATAATGAAATTGCTTCACCACCTCAGAAGTGAATTTTGTTTGCTTAAAATAAAACAACAAGTTCTATTTTTACTTTTTATTTTCAAGTGCTAATTACTGCATTGAAGCTAAATTAAATATTTATAAAATTCAGGTTCGATTCCTGGCTGGGTCGGGTAGGTAGGTAGTTTTTTCACTGTATTTTATAAATTTTATAAATAACAAGTTCTATTTTTATTTAAAAGTAGAACTTGACAAGTGACAGATACGTTGTCATCATTGACAATGAGCCTTAGCGAAATTTTTTTGTAATGGAAGTTTTTGTCAAAAGTGATAAAGCAATTTCATGGTCGACTATACAAGATTATATTGTTTATTTGGTAGCGAACGACGTGATCCTGTCCCACATGGTGACGTTTCTCAACGATAAGGAGGAGGCGGCCCTCCGCGGATGCTTCTTCGAGCGCGTGGTGGGAGTAGCCGCTTACGTAGGCAACCACGCTGCGCCCATACTGCTGCCGCTGCTGCAGCAGGTGAGTCAAGAGTTCTTTCATATTTGTATTCATTTATTCACCATAAAGAAGAAAAGACTCCATACTTTTCTGAGCCCAGCTGATAACTCGACCAAAAAAGCCTTATTTGATAAAAGATATAATAATAAGTCCTCACTAAAGCTTTGGTAAAACTTGACAATCCAGATTTTTTTTTTTCATTTATTAATTCATTCGTGATTTGAATAGGTACTTACAGGTTTAAATAGGTAATTTAATAAGTCGTCCAAAATAAAGAGCCAGGTAATTCAAAGTATCGAAATCCGTCAAATAGTCCGTTATGAAGCCGTGGTCGTCGGGTTATACAATAAAACATGGAAAATACTTTAAAACAAAGAAAAAGAACGAGTGCTGGTATTGCCTACTTGTAATTTTTTTCAATTTGTCATTGTGTCTTTTGGGTTTAGGAACTAATTCTTCAAGCAGAAAGAAAGTTCCAATTGGTCAAGTGTGTTTTTTGCAAAAGTAATAATTAGTCAAGTCCCAATTTTGTTTCGATTTGCCAAGCCTTATTTTTGTTTCAACTGGTCAAGCCAATAAAAAGTTCTGAATTCTCAAATGTTGTTAATGTACTTGGTCAAATAATCTTTTCGCAACATTTTACTTTTGCCCTAAGTTTGTAGGTCACGTGATAGTTCGCGATTGTCTTGAATTCCGAGGTTATTTTTTTTATTAGACAACAGAAATACTAGCTGCCCTACTCCCGTAGGTCACAAATATATGTATGTATGGTTGGTAGTATACACTACCAATCAACTTAAAAGAGGTGCTGAAATATCGGATCAGTGCAGCTGGTGTAAAGAAGGTTTTTGGTGTTAATGGCATCTTTGGCTGTGTGAAATATCCTGGTATTAAGATGGCATGGCTCCAGCGATTCAGGGTGCCGTATATTATAGACGCACTGACGAGGAATTATGATTAACACTAAAAAATGTTCCTTATAAATAATAAATGTTTGTTTTTTCGATAATGTCTAAGGAAATGTTCTGCTATAAATGTTTAATAATTAATACGGTTCATTTAATGTCAATTTGTACTGTTTTATGATGATTAAAAGTTTAATTTCTTGTATTATTGGCCTTATTTATCAACCCTCACAAACGTGAGTGTACCAAGATTTGGCCCGATCCCTCACAATCGTGAGCATCCTGAAAATCCGATTTTCAGTTTTCCTACATTTTTTCAGTAGCATATTCTTCTTCAGCGACCCCATATAATCTAGAAACATAACTTTCATTTTGAAATACTTTGCCATTTAGCACCAGGTCTGAAAGGGTAAGTAAAAAAAACATTTAATAATTCAGAACTTTTTATTGGCTTGACCAGTTGAAACAAAAATAAGGCTTGGCAAATTGAAACAAAATTTATTACTTTTGAATTGCATTTGCATTGTTCTGATTTGTCAACAAATTAGAACAAAAACACGCGGTAAAAACACACTTGACCAATTGGAACTTTCTTTCTGCTTGACGAATTAGGTTCTAAATCTCTTTACTTATACCGGGATATCATAAAAAGTGGTTCTATAAAAAAATAGGTTTTATCAGCTCTATGTCAATTCCATTTGAAACTTGAGCAGGCAAAACTATTTCCATCACTGAACATCAACGTTATTGCAGGGCCTAACGGACCAATCAGAGTGGATTATAGCGAAGGCTCTGCGCGCGACGAGCAGCTTGGCCGAGCTAGGGCTGCTGCCGAAGCAAGCGCTATGCGACTTGGTAGCGGAGAGCGCTGTGTATTTGGCCCACCCTAACCTTTGGGTGAGTTTTGATATAAGACTTGATCTTTTCTTTTGTTTTGTTTAATAATGCACAAGTGATGACATACGGGACTGAGACGTGGTCGCTCTCTATAGGCCTTATTAGAAGGCTCAAGACTCAAAGAGCAATGGAGAGGGCTATGCTCGGGGTTTCTCTGCGTGATCGAATCAGAAATGAGCAGATCCGCAGAAGAGCAAAGGTAACCGACATAGCCCGAAGAGTTGCTAAGCTCAAGTGGCAGTGGGCAGGGCACATTGCTCGCAGGACAGATGGCCGCTGGGGCGGGATAGTCCTTGAGTGGCGACCGCGTACCGGAAGGCGTAGTGTGGGCAGGCTTCCAACAAGGTGGACCGACGATCTGGTGAAGGTCGCGGGAAGCCGCTGGATGCAAGCAGCACAAAACCGGTCATGGTGGAGATCCTTGGGGGAGGCCTCTGTCCAGCAGTGGACGTCTTTTGGCTGAGATTATAATGATGATGAATACAAACAAACACACAAACTTAATCTCTTTAATATAGTACAATAGAGTATGATAAAGTGCTAATTCCAGTATGGTGTTGTTCGTAGATAAGACACGAAGTATGTGGCCTCGTGTCGTGCGTCGCGAGCCTGCTCAACCCGATCGACGTCAACTGCAAGATCCTGCCGCTAGTGTGGCCGCACCTCAAGCACAAGCTCATACAGGTCACTATCATTTGATTGTTCTATTTCAAGTACCTACGTACCCTCAATTACCCACAGCCATAATACCATCTAGTTATGCAAGCCGAAGCACAGAGCATCTTATCTGGTCATGTAGGCAGAAGCACTTGGGATGCCAACCAGTTATGCAGGCAGAAGCACTGAGGATACTTTTTGGTTATGCGGACCGAAGCACGGTTAAAACCATGTGATTATATAATTCAAAGTACTGAGTGCCTAGTGTGAGTTTTGTTTACTATCCGCATTCATTCGATTACGTTTACGAAAACGAAAATTAGTATGGCATTGAAGCAGTGCCTCCTGGCTGCATACGAGAAGAGTTAAAATTTTGCCATACAAACTCTAGTTTTCATTAACGTTACATGTGACCACGGACCCTGCAAAAGGTTCAAAGTATCGTCAGGATAAAATAATATATAGGGTTTAACAATATCAATAAGTGAACGTTTAAGGGGAGCATCTATACATGACACTGAGCATGCTCACCAAATTTGGTCCAAAACTACAGGCTCGTTACTGAGATAATCAACAAAACATTATCATAATTCACCAAAAAATACACCCTTTCCAAACCCGTACAGCTGTACTACACGCAACAAAGATAGCCGTGTGTGTATGAATATCATACAATTGTATTTTAATTGTGTGCGTGTATCTGAACACTATATTTTTATTGACGTTTGCGTGCGTGTTAGTAAATATACAGCATGTTTCATGATGTGCATTATTTTAATTGATTTAGTTTGTTCGAAAACATAACTTTGAAAAATCACTATACTACACTGGAGCCCATTTTTTGTCATTGTATTCAGAATGATGTATAGATACCGCCCTTAAACGTTCGCTTATTGATTTTGTTAGACCCTGTATATGAAAAAAACGCAAGTACATTCGTGTTTTTCACTTCATTCATAAGTAATAACCGCTCTATGTTGTTCTTATTTTTTTTTAAATGTCAGCAAACGGATATTTCAATCCCTCCGATGAACTATTGACGTGAATCCATTCCTAAAACAAGCGTTTTAAAGGAGATGTTTCATTTTCGGCCATGACATTGTACACCTTTTGAAAAAAACCCAAAAAATGAATGAAAACTACTGTAAATATTGATTATAATTTTTTTTGTATATATTTCAAGTACAAAAATAATTTCAATCAAAGCAAATTATTCAAAAACGGAAAGCCATTCATTACCATGTTCTGTTACTCTATGGTCATTACTATTTAAAAAAATGTCTGACTGGCATTGCCTGAATCGTTCTGAAATCAAATAAGACCTAATATTTTTTAATTACATAAGATGAATAAATCCCTATTTCAGTTTTACCCGGATTCCTTTCTTAAAATTCTTTGATGTATGTAATTAAAGATACTCATAATAAAACAAATTAATTTTTCTTTACTAAATTATATTATTCACGTAACGTGTGCCGATTTCTAATTGCATATTGACGGGCGTGCGGCGCGCGCGCTTAGTTTTTTCTATTCTGTGGGCGCGCCATCTTTTTTCTGTTCGGGGGGCGCGCGAACGGCCGGCCGGCATGACCAGTGTTGCCAACTTAGCACTTTCGGTGCTAGATTTAGCACTATTTTCATGAGTCCAGCACGAAACATCAGCATACAGCACCTAGCACTAAATCTAGCACTAAATAGTAGGTACTCATCCACTTAAACGTCAGGAGACACTTGGGTGTCCAAAAAGTATTTTGCATCTTACGCCAGGAGACACTTGAGTGAGACCTCTATGGGCAAGTGATTTCCCCGAGATATTATTAATAAAATAGGCAAAAAAGAAATGCACACATTTCAATTAAAAAAGTCGGCTGAAAGTCATCGTGAACAACCATCCACTTCAACGGCGGCAGTACAAGGAGAACAAAACACGGCAGCGGATACAGTAGGCCGATTCTACTAAATACCTGCAACTACACTGCAGCGTCGCGTGTGTCAAAATGAGCAAATTTTGACGTTTCGGTATTCTGTTGAGCAGCGCTGCCGCCGTAGTGTTGCAGGGACGGAGAAGTAACGCAAATAGGTATTCCACTAACAAAACTGCACTACACCTGCACGTTTACTGCAAAATAATCGTATTCCATTAAAATACTTTGACATTTGTGTAGTAATGACAGCAGTATTGGTGCAGTTTTTGTGCAGGTTTATTGAAGTAGATCGTGAGCAACTTTTGCACAGCGTATTATAAGCATTTTGCATATTTAGCTTATTGTAACATTAGTTCTTTTAGTTTTATTGCAGGATTCGTGCAGCTGTAGTGTAGTAGTCGCGCAGTTGTAGTGTAGTTGTGGTGCAGAGAATTTTAATAGAATACGTTTATTTCTACGGGACTACTCCTACACGCGACAAATGACAGGCATAAACGTGCAGTTGCAGTTTTCTAATAGAATTGACTTCCTGATGACAGTAAAGATGACTGGATATAGATTTAAAATAATTATTACTGCTACATTTGATTATAATTTTTGAAGTGAAAACTTCTTTAGCGGCGTTGTACACTTTTTATGTAATGGTTAAAAAATGTTAAATTTGCGTCAGGACACGTGACCGTCAGGACACGTGGCCTGATCGAAAATTCGTAAGACGGATGACAGCCGGCGCGGCGTAGGAGAAGAAGTATCCCCCTCTCTTTCTACGGCGCGGCGAAAATGTATGCCTGCTGTTTCGTTTAGGCGGCGCAGGGCGCTTGCGCGAATGTTCGAGTGCTTTTTAATGTAATATAAATTGTCATGTTTGTGTACGATAGCGCAATAAATAAATATTGTATTCTACCACATAAATGATAGTACTTTTATACTAATAATTGAAGCAATTCGTGCAAAATTATTCCCTAACCATTCCAAAATATCAAAAATGCACAACATTACATATTCAAGTTTTCACTTCTGCCGGCACTCTCGGAGTGCAACCCGTCGTTTTTTTTTTTACATTATGTCATTTTATTAATTATAAATTATATTATTATTTTATTTAAAGTCCAAAAAAACTAGCACTATTTTTGAAAATCCATGTTTATCTAGCACTTTTTCAGATGTCATTTAGCACCTATTTGTGGTATAGTTTTGGCAACCCTGGGCATGACAGATCAGATGTCATGTCAATGTTCTGTGATTCCGTTCCCGTCTTCCATTGTGGTTACTTGTTTCGTTCGTTTGCATTGATTGATTTTTCATTTTCCTAAACTATTGACTCGGCTTTAACTCTGGACTTTGTGTGATGCTCTACTGGTAATTCGGCTTGTTTAAACGGACTCTAAAACTTTTGTGATACGGATATTGACGATCTTAATCAACAGTTCACTGTCTTGTCAGGTATGTTATTTTATTTAGGATATTTCATGCTATAAAAATGTGAGTATTGCTTTTACATGTACACAGGGTCGTATCTTACGCTCAACAAAGCTATAAAATAATATAAAGTAGGTAACATAAGTGTTAGCTTGTACATTATTAACATATAATGCGACTGCTTGTATTCAACTAAAATAAGAGCATAATTATGTTCTCACAACAATGAATTATTTGTGTCTCTATAACTGGCAGATTAGTACTTAACCTAAGTTATTTTATTTAGTAGCTACCCACCTTGACAGTTTCAAACAATTATTTTGATTAACAACAAACATAGCAGTTACCTACTTACTTGTCCGACTGAGTGAGAATTTTATAATTCAAGATTTTAAGAGTACAAATACTTAATTACAAAACTATCACTCAACTGAAACAAATTCTTTTTTTTCAGGCAATTTATTGACAATGGCATGCTTGAATTGTAATACACAATTCTATGAAGCTCAACGATACCTTATAAGCGATTTGGGCCCAGAGATCATTACCATTATTGAACGCCAGATAGATTGTGAGGTGAATATTTGCAATGTTTTTTTTGTTTGACAGTAGACTTTGTCTTTACAACATTTTTATCATTTTCTATTTATTTCTAAATTAAGATTTTGTTATTAGATTGGTAATGAAGCTGAAATATGTCAAGACTGCTTTGATACTGTGCTACAAGAGTTGCATGATGTTGATGAGCAAATAATGCCACAGATTACCACTGTAAGGAGTGATGAACATGCTATATCACAATCACATGACACAAATGTCTGTGTTTGGTGTAGATCATCATTATTTAGACGTCGTACTCACTCACTTCTAGAAGGTCCAGAAAGAAATGAAATCTCATTGAGGATTAATCCTCGTGTGGTAAGTTGTATCTTTTCAACTTACATATTCACAAAAATAAAATTAATGATATTGTTTTGTTTCCCTATCGCTATTGCTGTGTGTAAAACAAATTATATATTTAAAAGCCCATGCAGAATAAAAACACTTAAATATTTAATGAACCTACTAATAAGATTGTTTTTTTTACAGATACCTGATAATGGATTAATTAGTATGTTTATTTATTTATTTTTTTTTTTTTTTTTTTTGTTATGCATGTTGGATACGAGTTCATAGAATCGTTCAAGACAGTGGAGAGCCGAGTCAACTTGCATCACCCTCTCATGGCAGTGACACAAATGTATGTGTGTGGTGCAGAGTAGCACTAAATCAGAGGCGTATTCATGAGCTACCAGAAGGTCCCGAAAGAAACGAAATTGCAGAAAGGATTTCTCCCAGAGAGGTATTATTTAATTAGTTATATTTTCTTTGTCTCCTTATTATAGGTATAATCATTCATTTATTCATGTGGTGTTACTATTTTTTTTAGATACCGAATGGTGGCCGTGTTGGTTACGCATGCTGGGTATGTGCTCAAAGAAATGTTCGTCGCAGGAATTCTGAGCCATCACAACATATTCCAGAAAGAAACTTTTGTGTCTCATGCAGGGTTTCTTTACTGCGAAGGCGTAGACACTTACTTCGAGATGGTCCTGGAAGGGATGAAATTACTGCAAGGATACATCCCAGAGAGGTAGTTGAATTTACATGTTAAGTGTACACATATTTATTTCATAAGATTGTTTCATTTATATTCCTGATTTCCTGACTGCAGTGATCTGATATATGTAAAAAAATGGAAATGGATGTTATTTGGATGAATATTTAACTATGGATTTATTCCACAGATACCTGATGGAGCTCTTGTCTGCCATGAATGTTTCACACGTGCACAAGAAGTGATTCACTTTGATGAGGATATACCAGGGCCAGAACCAAGGACATCAAACGAAACCATGACACTGGACAATTTTAGAGTGACTCCCAACTCCAGTAGTCGGTGTTTTGTGCCTGGATGTACAAATGCAGAAAGACTAATAGTTCCTAATTATCTAAGGAAAAGAATACTAAAATCAAAAAAAGTATCATCATCATCATCATCGGCCTATATTAGTCCACTGCTGGACATAGGCCTCCCCTAATGAGCGCCATAAAAAGTATATGTGACGGAAAATTCCCGGGTGTGTGAAGAACACAAAACTCAATATAATTGGGATATTCTAGACGACCACAACTTTAGCCCCGTTTTTAGCAAAAATGTTGTCGAATTAGCATTAATGCTGAGTATTGAAGACGAAGACGAGAATATGCTTGACTTTGAAAATATTGATAGTACACCAATTTTAAATATTGGACTGGAATATCCAAAGAAGTCTTTTTAAATATATTAAATGCAATACCTATGTTGTCTGAACTAAGTAAACACCCTAAGACGGCACTGGGGCTTTATTTATTGAAATCTCGCACTGGCGATTCGCATGATAGGATCGCATCTTTATTTCATATGAGTAAAGCCTCAGTGTCGCGCTTATTAAGTAAAGCGCGAGTAGCATTAAAAACGCAATTTGTGCCACTGCACCTTGGATTTACCCATATCACACGTGAGGAACATACAAATAGGAATCTTTTGATACCAGAGGGTTTATTTGGTGACAAATAATAGAAAACCAATTGTTATATGTGACGGTACTTATGTATACTTGCAAAAGTCTTCAAACTACCTTTTCCAGAAGAAAACCTATAGTCTACATAAGTACCGTAACTTAGTCAAACCGTTCCTATTTGTTGCCACTGATGGCCACATACTTGATGTGTGTGGTCCATATCCTGCCACCACATCTGATGCTATAATCATAAGAGACCTTTTCCAAAATGAAAATGGAGATTGTCGAAGATATTTTAGACAAAATGACATTTTCATTTTGGATCGAGGCTTTCGAGACGCTATCCCTTTCCTCGAGTCACTGAATTATGTTATTCTGAAACCAGAATCACTTGAGGAAGGGGAAACTCAGCTGTCTACAGAGAGAGCAAATAAATCAAGGTGTGTGACTCTATGCAGATGGGTGGTGGAAGTTGTTAACGGTAGATTTAAACGTGATTTTAAAATATTTCGAAGTGAATTTTTCAATTTAGCCGCCACCCATCTTATGGATGATTTTAAGATTATTTCCATCCAGAAATTGTGAACAGACTAGATGCTTTATCAATTCTGAATCGGGCATTACAAAGAATTAACTTACATAATTACTTAGCAGAGTATGTTATTGAAAATAATATTAATCGTCGCAGAGCCCATTTTACAAGAATTAATGGAGAACATACAGAATTGGATATTTTCCCTCGAATGACTATGTCAGATCTTATACTATTTGGTCGCTCCTACTACGGAGAGCATATAAGGCAACATGGTTTATTCGAGGTGGAAATATCCAACCAACTGGAAGTTACCACTGTACCAGGAATACCATCATCATCATCACATGAGACAGTACTTATTAGAGGGCGTATAAGGTCTCGTCATTATAGCAATAAAATATATAATACCTACATATTACTAAAAAATGTAGAGAGTTGGGAAGACGCAATAGTAGTTTATTATTGTAGCTGTATTTGTGGAAAACGCACAGTTGGGTGCTGTGCTCATGTGATGACGATGGTATGGTACCTTGGATGGGCTCGGCATGAGGATAACATTGAAGCTCCTGCACCATTCCTGGATGGAATATTAGTAAGGGATGATATAGAGAATGAAGAAGAATTATAAAAATAAAGATAAATAAATGAAAACCTTTTTTTTTTATTCATGTACCTATTAATAAAATCTCACTATAACTAATTAAATAGGTATCTTTGACAATAAAGAATATAGGAGATTCAGAGTGCAATTACTTACATGGATGAAATCAGATAAAATATGTTTTGTGCAGTAATAGGTAAAAAAGCTGCACTAGTTTATGATGCTTCCTGCCTTAGGAATTGATAGTATTGATTGATGACTACAAGGGACAGGTTGGTTTAGGTAGCACTGTAGATCAAATGTGCTTATACACAAAAGTAAATAGGTAGGTAATCCGATTATAGTTATCACAAGCACAGATAAAGGGCTTTACTTTCGCCCTCGTGACGGACACATGGTAGTTATGACGAATTATTCATTAGAACATAATCCTACATGATCATAGCACTAAATGATTTATTTACTTATGATTTTAATTCCTGTATTCGTTTATCCCATTGATATTCATTTATGTTTAATAACATAATCCAAGATTTTTTGTAAATCAATCCGACTAACAAAAACCAACAACAACAAACGAGTTACGATTACCTACGTACGAGTGTCATTTTGACATTTGACGTTTGTAGCCATTGTTTGGATTGAATTGAATTGCCATAAAATTCTCAGAAAAGTATTTTGTACTTGGAAATTAAGCAAAAACATACTAAATGCTTATGTAAATACTTTTCTATATTTTATTGCCATTTTTTTGGAATAGTGTACACTGTCATGGCCGGAGCTCCATACAAACCTGGAACATCTCCTTTCCACTTAGTTAAATAAAACCAGATTTCCAGATAAACAGCAGATTATTAATAATCTTTGTATCAAAAAATACATACAGGTGGAAAGAGCGGAATTACTTTTGGAAAGCCTGTCAGAGCCGATCCCGCGGAAGGTTCTGGACGCTGTTCTGAGGCATGGAGACGTGGACCGGCTGGTGCAGACCTTGCGGGAAAGGAGGAACACCAGGCTGAAGGTTCGTGCGAGTGAGACAGCGAGAGAGAAAGAGAGAGAAGGTTGTAGTGTTGTATATCTAAAAAAAACACAATATCAACCTTATTACAAAAAGTGCACTTTCATTAGTGGTCAACCGATATAACTAACAATTGATAAAAATCATTTCATAGATATTATTTTATTTTATTTTATTTTTATTTCGTGGAAAACAAAAACGGCTATTTTACTTAAACATTAGTTTAGTGTTGCTTACAAACAAAAAGCCTTATACAGTTTTCACAGGTAGAAAAAAATATTTGCATTACAATTACATTATGTAGGTACCAGGAATTAACAGTATTGTAACAGTACAAAACTATTTTCCAGTAAATCTATATTTTTAAAAAAATCTCTTTATGCAAGTATTTGACCGCGATCTCACCTGATGCTAAAATATATATATGCTTAATATATAAATGCTATGACAAGCCATGTTTACAATGAATTTAAATAAGAGAATAATACATATAAACCAATAAAGCCATATCAACCCCAAAAGACAAAGTATTATTGTTCGAAAAATTTTGCATTCATCATTTTCACAAAATAATTTTATTTTGTATAATGGCAGTATCTTGTCTCAAACTATACTTTACAATTTCGATAATGTTCGTGCTAGGCCTACTATCACTTTGACGCTAATAAAACTCTGTTTTGTTGGTGGTAGGGTTTGTTTCTAGGCCGCCTAACCAACCACCACCTTATTTAAGAATGTGACCATAACAACAAAGTTCGTAGCATTGTTGTGGTTTGACAGTTAGAGAAAAGTGAAGAGTTATATCTGCGGTTTTGTTTTGTTTTCTAAAATTTGTGTTATATCGAATATTAATGTGAAATAATGGTAGGTTATTAACCGTTAAGTGTTCGTGAGTGTGCATGAGTGTTGGCAAATGAAACAAAACAGTGCAACGGCACTTTTCAAATTCTCTCAAGAATTCCGTGTGAGGACTTAATAAAGCCCCACATCTTTACTAAGATACTCGAGGGGTTGGGGGGGATATCATTCTCACTTCTCATTTCTATTATCATTCATCATCATCCTATATAGTTTATCTACTAATGAATTTAAGAAACTAATAACATGGCAGCATAGTGTATGACCTTAGCCGGTTCCTCAGGGAACAAACTACACTTAAAAAAAAAAGTAGTTCCTCAGTAGTTGAGGACCGGGTGAAGTTTATATTCATCTTCTGACATTAAAAGATAAGATAGTGAGTTTCTAAGTAGTTGAGGGTTGACTGAAGTACGCTTTTACTTTCCAATAGTTAGAAATAAGATAGCGATTAGATAGCCAAGATAGATATTAATTACATGTTTACATATTCTTACTGTTCAGGTGAAACAAGGTACAATGCCACAGTACTCCGAAATGGGGCAGCAGCTAAGGAATTTGTTTAGAAGATTGGCTTCAGATGGTAAATATATTATATTATATTATAAATTACGTTACTGCTACATAAGTCGCCATAAAATTGTATTGGTATTTAAGATAATTAAGCCTTAGTGCTTGTTTAGAGTAGGTATGGTTTTAAATACAATATATATATTTTTTTTTATATAAACAGAAATATTTTTTGAAGGATGGGTTCCAGAAAGCTACAGACCGAGAATATTGGAAAAAAGGAAGGGAGGCATTTGCCTGCAGTGGGACGATATAGGCTGAAAATAAATAAATAAATAATAACAGATATATCTACCTTGCCGCGGTGTCATATGACACCGCGGCCGTTATAGTCCGTCAAATCCCGCGCGGTGTCATGTCACCGCACCCGACCACGCGACTATAATCTCAATTATCGATAAGTTACAGCCTACTTTTGTATGAAGAAGTTTGGCTATAGACAAACTAGAGTAAATTTGCTACACTAAAACCCGCAACAATTATATGCTCTGTGCGTTAAATTTTTTAAAAAGTCAATGTCAAATATGTTAAATTTTGACAATTGAGCGATCGAATTCTATGGACTCTATGTCGTCTAAATAGAGCCTACTTTTGTATGAAGAAGTTTGTTTATAAAAAATCTAGAATAAATAGTTTGATCATATACAACTAATAAACTATTTCAGTAATTACAAAATGATAAAATATGATCTAATTGCAACTTATTCATTATTTTAGTGGACATCGACTTTAGGTATTCGCGATTTTGCAAATTACGCAATACTTCCGCAGAACTTCCGCATTCTGCGCTCCGCGGTAGAGAGGTTAAAGTAGTTTTTCTTAAATAATGATATCTTTTCAAGCTTTGGTTTACCACATAATACACATGGCATTTCTAATTCTTTCTTATTTCCCTGAAATGACCCATATTTGAATATAGCATGACTTAAAATGACGACAGCTACACTGATTGTGTTTATTTGTTTCAAAGGTATGACGGAGCATGTAGAGAATCAATTGCTAGCGATGAGCGCGCACCTCATAAAGATACAGGGCTCTTCTACACAGGTAAGAATTTACCTCATTCAAGCCTCTACTAAGAAAAGTCACTCGTAAATGTCAAGATGCATTAGGCAAGGACAGTAACCAGATAGGTAACTGAGAATTTAAGTTTCAGTTAAACAAAACACGGCAAGTGTGCCGATTCAATTCCAACATTCCGATGTATTTTTGTTTCTGGAAGGGTGTGTTCTAAATCCGCCTGGCTAGCTACCACCATCTTAGCTAAAAATGTCGCCATAACAACAATGTTGGCAGCGTTTTTGTGTCCCGACAGTAAGTGTAGGAACATACTATGCCGAAATTACGCGACTGAAGTTCGGCATGATTACGCCTGCAATGCTATTTGAATTACTGACGACACATAATACCGAAATTACGTTGCGTTATAGCGTACAGCCTATTTTCGGTCGGGCGTAAGTTCAGCGGCAACTTATTCTATAGAGCACACATTATACGCGACCGAAGTTCGTTTCGATTGCCTACGAAGATCCGGGGGCGGGGCGTAAGTTCGGCACTTATGGTGTGTCATATCAGCCGAATACGTCGGAACGTAAAATCAGCCGCGGAACTTCGGTCGCGTACCTTCGGCATAGTGTTTTTACACTAAGAGATAAGATTATCAGTAGTTACCGATACCGATTGATATGACAAGCACTTCCCTAGCAGTGGGACGCATTTTGAATAAACTGTTCAACAAATAAATGTCTTTAATTTACTTAAAACACCAGTAAGTATAAAAAAGTTAAAATAGATTTAGCAGCCGATCCTTGACCATCTACTTTTTATTAATATACATGTTGTATAAAAGATGATGATGTCTTCTGTCTCCAACAGCATATAACGGACGCGCCAGGCCGACTGGTGATCACCACCACCAACATATCAAAGTCGGTGCACTTGGACCTAGGATCCGACGCGATCAACAATGCTCCCGACAAAATGTATGCGCCCGCGCAGAACAGGTGCTTGTGATGTCCTTAGTTTTTTAATTCTTGTGTAATGCTTGACTATTTAATTGGTTTTCAATCTTATCTCGATTACATAAAGTTCAAAATGAGGTGGGTATATTGAATGGATGATTAGAAGCAGCGATCGCTAATGTTTTAGTAGGCAGGGCCTATCGTTGTATATTATATGAAAACAAAGCTGAACGTACATACGGACGCCTCCTGCACATTAGACTATCCAAAACGGTCAATTTTCTTCTATAAATCTTCAACCTTATCTGATGGATACGTAGAGATGAAACGGATATCCGGTAACCATCCGGTATCTGGCCTAGCCGGCCTTGTTTTCACTATCCGGCCGGATACCAGATAGAAACTCAGTATCCGGCCGGATTCCGGATAGTAAAATTCAAAAGTTCTCATTACTTTACACAAGGCAAATCATACCACAATAAGTTATGGACACCATTTTTTTATAATCGCACGTCAAAAATGTTTGTTTCATTAATTAGTTTAGTACCCAAAATTAACAAGTGGCAAATTGTGTTGAATGGATCCCAAATTTTCCGCATTTGTTGGTAAGAGGCGACTCCGCTTGGCTTCGTATACCAGACCAGCTTCTGAAAACGTACGATAATACCCGAACGCGCCCGAATATTACCGATCTCGTACACCGCGCCTATATTCAAATCAAACTGATCGCGTCATGTAACGCGATAAAGGGCCGAATATCCGGCGCTCCGGCCTCGTATATTGCCGAATATCCGGTATCCGGTATCCGGCTAAACCGCTATCCGTTTCATCTTATAAAGTTCAAAGTCAAGAAATTTGTCAGTTAGTGGTGGTCTGATGTACAGGCGTACACACGTACGTGATACGTCATGATTATTATATTATAATAGGTATATCCTATTATAATTATAATTTTGATAGCAAAAACATATAAAATTCAAAATAACACATTTTCGATAAAACACTTTGGAAATGATTTTCCGTACTAGCATATACCTACTTATAGAAGTCTCTAATCAATCGCAAAATTGTTATGTTAATGTTGAAAGAAAAAAACGATTTCTAGTGCATGATTCTTACGCTCTTGCTAGCGTTATGTCATCAATGTTCGGTAAACTAATCAAATTAAAGTATAGTCTACCATGAGATTGCTTTGCCACCTTAAAAGAGAATGTTGTTTGCATATCATATTACAACAAGGTCTATTTTTGCTTACAAGACTAATTGAGAGACTCATTGTCATGAGACTTGGCGAAATTTCATTTTTATACAAAATTTTGTCAGAAGTGGTAAAGCAATTTCATGGTCGATTATACATATTTAAGTGTAAATAAAGTATGTTTTCGTTTGCCAGGCGGATACACAAGACTTCACTGTCCCACGAGACGCACATGAACACGGAATGGCAACACATGTTCGGACAGTCCCACGAACACACTATTAGGGGTAAGTACTCATTTGTGTCTGGCAACATTACACAATCAAATACATTATTATAATTCGTCATGTACAGACAGTGTACTAGTACAGTGTACCATGATCACCGATACGTGTCCATCATGACTTTTATGAATCATACTGTGCAGAAATACTGAAATACAATAAGAAACATGGTAATAATCCCGTGCTTTTGCCACAGCATAAATACGTCGCTATGCTCTGTGCGCCAAAAATTCAATTCGGAGTAAAAACTTGCAACAAGAATAACTATTCGGGGAATATCTACAATTAAAATTAAAATTAATACACTTTTAAGTGTGTGATGATGCCGTTCCCTCTAGAAAACCTCTGAAGGAGTTCGTTTCACACGGCTTGAGGTACCCTTTACGTACCTCGCCGCCCCCAAAAAAAGCCCTGTGACGCTGAAAATGTCGTTTGAGGTGTATTATGTGGAGTCTTGAGGGTTGTTGTTGTGGAGTTAGATAAAAGTCATCTTGGTTTCACAAGTTTATTGTCACACGTTAAGTGCAAAATAAAGAATGCCTCGCTCTATGTTAATACAATATATATTATTATAAGTAAATATGGGTCAACCAATGTGCGTCACTATGTCGCAGCGCGTAACGTGTAGTCACAGTGCAAGTGTTGATAAATGCATACTACAGAGGCAATCAGCAATCTCTCTCTCAAAAAAAAAAACTTATTTTGTGTTTTTGTAAAACCGGTATTGTCGATCATTGCCGTCGTCAGAGTACAGGGTGCCTAGTTTCAAGTTTCATTCGCCATTCGATCACGTTAACAAAAATGAGAATTTGTATTGCAAAATTTTAACTTTCTTATGTCGCCAGGAGGCGCTGCTTCGATGCCATACAAATTTTAGTTTTCGTAAACGTAATCGAATGAATACGGATAGTAAACAAAACTCACACTAAGCACCCAGGGCACGTTATCGCTTGTCGATTATAGTCGACTGTGGCGGTTATATCGGATTAATTAATGTTTAAAAGTAATGTATAAACGCGAGTAGATCCGTAAAAGTTTAAATAGAAAAATAGAATTCATTAACATACTTAAACATTTACTAATTAGAAAAACATATTTTGAATACATCATCTATTTTTATTTTATTTATTATTGTTACTATAATAATATAATAACTATAATTTGAATATATATATTGATAAATAAATTCTAATAAATAATGTCATTAATTAACAGTATAATTATTATATATAAAAAAGAAATAATTTAATCTTACATATTTTGAATTATATTAGCAGTAGAATAAGATTAGATATGAATTTCCTCTCAAAATATTGTCGTGCCCAATCCGGGCCCTTATCGTTCTATCTAACTAATATTATAACAACTCATGTATACTTATGGAGAGCAATAAATGATTAAATTGAATTGAATTTGTTTCATTTCAATAGCTAACGTTATTTCAACGACGAAGGTGTTTTAACGCACTCATATGTATGGTTTAACTGACATTTAGGGTAGGTAGTGGTACCAGAGTACGACACATTTTTCATCACCAAAAATTTATATTATTATAATAATAATACTTTATTCACTTCAGAAAATACATATATAAATACAAGATCACTAGCATCAAAACTAGGCCGAGCCTGTGTCGTAGATGCCAGTCACTTGCTATGTCATTTTTCTTATAATGTAGGTAACACGCTTTACTCAATTAAATAAAGAAGCAGTCACGTCAACACTATTGGAAAAACATTAATACATTTCTTACAACATAAATTCAATTAGCAAATAAATTACGGGTAGGTAGCCTTATATTTTACGTTACAATTAGTGCACTATACAAATCATACGCATCGGTCATTAATGCATACGTCAAAAATGAACATTGGTCGTCGTTGGAATTTTGCGGAATGACAGACAGCTAGGAAACACGTGGTCGATATTCAAATTCAAAAATCATTTATTCAGTTTAGGCTTTAAGTAGCTCTTGTAAATGTCGCTATGCCATCGGTTCGTAAGTCTACTCTGGGCGGGAGATCTTGTACTGAGAATAACCGGCAAGAAACTCAGCAAGTGTCCAACTCTTTTCTCCCTTACAGCGTCATAAAATATTTGAAAATGCCCTATGATAGCAGGACACTTTCCATTACAAATTAACACAAAAATATAGAAGACAATCACAACATGTAAAAAAACAAAATAAAAAATCTAAGTTATCAAATTTACATCAGGTAAAAGTTTCAATTTCCACAATGTCATACAGTACCACTACAGTACTCTAATAAAAGTCAAAAATTGTTTAAGAAAAACAAAGTCAAACTATAGTAACTAATACTAACAATAAGAGCAGACCAGCCTCCACTATAAATAAATAAATATACAAAAAAAACGTCGATCATTGGGTCTGTTAAACACTGGTGCTACCACCCTACGTAATTTTCAGTTACAGCCATATTTTAATGAGAATTATTTTTATATCCAACTTTAAAAAGAAAAAGAATAGGACTGTAACTCAAAATCACCTACATGTTAGTTAAGAGTGGGCCGACCAAAAAATGCCAAAAATGCAGTTACGGTTAAGTAAATATAATTGAAAATACTATCGTATTAAATGAACAAAATATATATTCAGTATCATAGGGAACGTGTTTACAATTTGTCAGAACCATAAATTCATAACACGCTATAGTTTTTTCTACAATATCATTTAAAGTTGGGCAAAGATCATGAAAACGAGTGGCGGCGTTTAGTAGATTTCTTATAGTTTATCTAAATTATTGTACCTCTGATTTTGTCTAAACAATCATCAATGGATAAACTACAAATTGCTAGACTACATTTTTGATTCATCAAGTGGTTATTTAAATAATATTTTTTTATTAAGCACCTTAAATTCCCCATACAAAATTAGTATGGCCGCGCGGCATCAAATAAATATGGACGACGACATTTCAAATAAAACATATGACACTTGTCACTTACGGACGGCGCACCCTTAAGTCAATTGAACCTGCAAGTGACGAAAATACAAAATATAGTTTTTAATATGTTACATTTTGTAGTCGCCTCAATTATTTATTTATTTATCATCAAATACAGCTTTCATTACGGGAATTTTCCTAATAGAATAGTGTAGATATTGCCGCGGTGTCATGACACCGCTTTATATATGGAGACGTTAACTAAAATTATAATTACATTGTATTACTTATCATTATCAGGTTTATTATAAGCTAGCTGTGCCCCGCGGTTTCACCCGCGTTCTATTAGTCATAGCGTGATGTAATATAGCCTATAGCCTTCCACTAAAAATTATATTGTATCATTCTATTCTATTACATACTTATTATTCTATTCTGTAACATTAACATAATGGGGTATTTGACAGGTTTTAGAAAAATATGTCTAATGGTTCATATAGCATAATATATTTGCAATTTGATTAATTCGTTATGAATTTCTTTATTTTTTATGAAAATCGCCATTAAAATTCAAATTAATAAAATAGCCGCCAAAACGCTGAATGCATGTCACGTGATGTCGTGACGTCACCTGCTTGTAAGCAAACTTTTAGCTGTCAAATTAAACGTACAAAACTTTGATTGACATTTACTGTTAACAAGCTGGTGACGTCACTCCAGATTCAGCGCCATCCCGTGCGTTTTTGATCACGTGGTCAATCATAAAAAATTTATCATGTTATTAATGATTTTTTATAAAAATCATACTTATTTTAAAATTTTGTGCTGGCTAAATTAGTTTAAAAACATGTTTACTATTAAGTTAACAACAGTTTGATCAATATTTCATTGTAGTCAAATACCCTATTATTATGCATGCACAATTGCTCATTGAACACAACAAATACATAATTTATCTAACAGTGTTGTTATATTATCTTGATAATTTCGAACCTTGACCGTAACACTCGTTATCCGCAGCAGTGGAGTCGACCAACCCGTCCGCTTCGGGCGTATACAACAGCGCGGCGACGTCGCACGCCGCGTCCGCTGCGCCCGCGCACTCGCAGATGGGGCATAGTGCGAGCTACGTGCAATGTACGTATAGCTATATATATTTAACGGTATATTACTGTAATACTAAAAAATAAAAGTTTAGCCTATAACGCTATAGTCGCATCTCTATTAGCAGTTTAGCCAATTTATGGTTAATGTTTAATATATCTATAAAATAAATAATACTGTTCTTCTCCTGATAGACTATATATTGACCCACGGCTGGGCAAAAGCATCCATCATTGAAATCAAGTGAAGCGCTTCGCCACTCGTCTGCCGGTATATAATAATAGTAACATAAATACAATTTAGGCATAAATTGTTGCGTAATTCGGAAAAGATAATATTTCAACACTTACTGATAAAATAATATTTAAAATTAAGTTTATTTATATTTGTAATTTATAGTATACTCGTACTAGCGGCCCGCCCGGCTTCGCACGGGTGTACTTTCAGCGCTAATTTAGCATTCTAATGGTGAAAGAAAATTTAGAAAAAAAAATTTAAAATTTAAAATAAATAATTTATTTAATTTTATTTTTTAAAATTTTTATAATATTTTTTTTTTTTATTTTAAATTTTTAAAATCAGTCTAGTAGTTTTTGAGTTTATTCGTTGCAAACATACATACATACAAAAATACAAAGCTTTCCTCTTTATAATATTAGTATAGACTAGCTGACCGGCGGACTTCGTACCGCTTTGACAGTTTCCATGACAACAAAACAAACAAATCATTCGTCCGCTTAATAACACCCGTATCCCATGATGGATCCCTATAGCAGCGCCACCTACCGGGTATAATTGTAAATCTAAACCATTCTCGAATCCACTTGAACACACAGAAAATTTCATCCAAATCGGTCCAGCCGTTTAGAAGGAGTTCAATAACATACACACGCACAGAAGATTTATTATATATAAAGTTACAATTAAAAAATATAATAATTTTTAAATAATTAAAAAGTTTGTTAATTGTCTGTTTATTTGAGTAAACGTTATTTATTTTCAGGGTTAAAATAGTCACCTGTGACGGTGTGGAGATGGTGCGAGCTCGAATCTCGAACGTGGGAGAAAAATTAACACTTTCTCTGTATTAAAATATGTTATTGTCCTCAAATTTTCAGACAGCATGGCTCCCTGCCGTGCAGAGCTGAGAAATCTTACGGCGCGCATGCAGCAAAAGTTCTTGAAATCGCTGAGGTGAGTCATGTACGCTATATTTTTTTTTATAGTTAGCTCGGCAAATGACTCCATCCCACCTGACCGATCTCCTTTTTTGGGGACCGGTTGCACGTTAGCCTCTGTCCAAGATTCCGGCACACAACCAAGAGAGCGATAGACGGTAAAGGCGCGTTAACACGGGGGACAACTCCGCTGCACACATAGTTTTTCCGTGTTTTGTTCCTGTCATGTAAACGTCATTTCATATTGGAGTAGAAGAGACAAAACACGGAATAACTATTCGGAGCTTTGTTAATTTGTAAGGCACCAACCCCCCGTATTATTAAACAAAGTGTTGCTTTACGTGCCTTCCGAAGCACGGAGGAGTTCGAGATGATACACCACATACACATTTTGGTCACCCATCCGATGAGCGGTCCTTGCGAATGTTGCTTAACCTCAGCACTCGCAGACCGGGCGCGTTAACCACTGCGCCATCGAGCTCCTCATTCTATTCTTTTAACATTGTATACTTCGTGAACTTCGACCACTGAACCACCACTATAATTTTAAACAGTCAATTATGTATCCCTCCCAGGAGCCATGACGACGGCCCCGATAACAGCGTGGAGATGGCGCCGCCTGCGTCCTGGCGCCCCGGCAGCCAGCTGCTGGCCTACCTGCACGAGCACAAGTCAGTACCCACTATTCAATTTTGACCCTGAGAAAATTTGCTTAGCTTCTTCAAAATGGCGACAAAACCCTGCTGAAGTACTACAGGCACTTTTCAAATTCTATCAAGAAGTCCGCGTGAGGACCTAGTAAAGCCCCACATCTTTACTGAGATACTCGAGGGGTTGGGGGGTATATCATTTCTCACTTCTCATTTCTATTATCATTCATCATCATCATACAGGAAGGAAATATTGTTTATTTATGTATTAATAGGCTATTAGACTAAATTTCAATAACTGCTTAATACTTGAGCTTATTATGCCTTTTATCGAAAATAATGGTTTATTTATTTTTAATTGAGCATTTACATTATAAATTTCGCGTTTTAAAAAACCAATTTAAATTTGGCTCCAAAACGCACAAGACTATCATGGCGTCTTGAATGACGTCACGCCGTGCAAGACAAACCAAAGAGCACAAAGTAACTTGTTGTTTACATAAGGAAACTGAGTGATCGTGTCTTCGATAATAGTTAGTTTTTAGCGTATAAAAATGAATTTCCCATATTATAAGTACTGTATAGTGCCCCAGTGTAATAGCACGACTATAAAAACGCCAAACAAGTTATTATTCTAAATAATGGAGAAATACGGAAAAAGTCAATGATATTTTATAAAGGTCATTGGAAAAAGTGGCTAAAACTTGCAAGAAGAGATGATGCTCATAGTTTATCAATATCAGGTTCAAGAATGTATTTTTATGAAGATCATTTTGATGTAAGTATTTCACACAACACTGTCTATTACTTAAATTTGAACAAACTAGATGTGTTTTGTAGAATCTCTATTTTCCAAATAAATACATGAGTTCAGGTTAAGTTGTTTCACTTTTAGGATTAACGTTTTATTTTAGTTTTTTATTATTGTAATGTTACAAATAAACTCTTTTTATTATTCTAGTTGCCAAGTGATATGATTAATTATATGGATGGAGTATCACAAGTGACATGAAACCAGGTTGTACGCCAAGTAAATTTGGATGTCAAGACAGAAGAAAACGAACATGCAGCAGTACAGACGACCATATATTCTAAAAAAACAAAGAAAGATGATAATAGCAGTGTCTGAATTAATCAAAAGAAAGTTGTACTCCAAGTTCTCCTCTAGATACTTCTGATACATGTTCAAGTATGTATAATAAATAACAAACAACATACTTAAAGTTTGAAATGGCAAATAGCCAGTTATTAGCATTAAAAAGCTATTTTGTTTTATTTCTTTTTCAGTTGAAACAGTTGGAGGAAATGTGCCAGAAATGTTATGTCAACAGTCAATAGATAAATCTGTTCAAGCATTTATAACCTACAAATTCAGATGTAAGGCTGTGCAAACCAATGTGAAATTGATAGATCAGGCATTATCATTGAAACCTTCTGTAACATCGAGGTCCACATACCCATTTAAAACTGTAACCGCTACAAAATCAAGTCCTTCTGTATTTGGTCTAAGCAAAATTGCAAAAAAATATATTTATTGAAGAACATTCAGACAGTGATATTTCTTTATATTACCATCTGTAGCTGCCAATAGTCCCTCACTATCAATGGCTTCACTACAAGTCAAATCATCTTCTGATTGTAGTGAATTAATCAAAGAAGACAAAAAAAATAGAATCAACAAAGGCCATGTTGAATACAATTAAAAAAATTGAGAAAAAGCCAAGACTATACAGTCTGTAGTCTTACAATTAGTTGTTACCACTTAATTGATTTAATAAAAGATTGTATAAATATTCCCAAACACCATATTTATTACTCTGTTTAAATAAAATAAGATTAGATAGTAAGTTTAATCAGTTGTCAGATGATTATGGAATGACTCCATCGAGTCCATTACCACTCGCCACAAAGGAAGACTACATTTGCCACCCTCATGAATAAAAATGCTAAATCATAGCCCACATCATTATGGCTGTAAAAATATATAATAAATTACCGATCGAATTACATACTGAACCAAACTACAAAGTTTTTAAAACAAATTTAAAAAAGTTTTTGATAAATAAATGTTTTTACACTGTAGAGGAATACTTAACCATGCGATATGTTGATTTGTGATTACGTTTGGCGATCTGGGTAATATAATATCATCATCATCATCATCATCGGCCTATCTTAGTCCACTGCTGGACATAGGCCTCCCCTAATATAATATAATATAATCTAATACAATTTATTGCTTTATTATACAATTTAAGTCATAATATAATTTAAGCTTTAATATCAATTTTATATAAATATAGGTATATATTTTCATAAAATATTGGATTATATAGTTAATATAAGTATTATTTGTTATACCTATACAAGGTGACTAAGTAATAAGGACACTATAACATTGTAAACACCATCTATGTACCACTTAGTTTGCAAATAAAAGTTTGAGTCAAAGTATACCATTTTCTTTATGAGTCTAAGGGTCTGTTTCACAATGTCTGATTAGGAGATACTTGGCAATTAAAGTGAAGTATTTGTATGGACTATCTGTCAAGTAAAGGCTAATGGGAACTTGTAGATGGTGAAAGACGCCCTAAGCAAGATATTTAAAAAAAATATACCTATGATAGCCAGTGTCATGCGTCTTTTTACTGTGGAATTAGATAGTGCAATGATTAAAAGGTCCTTACCTATTTCATTCAGGCATAGTATAATATGCAAAAGCTATCTAAGGCAGTAAATCAAGCTCTGACATGGTCAGAGTACAAAAAGCAAATACTATAAAGTATTTAATATCCTGTACACCAAACTAACTAGTGAACTATACTTCTCCAGGATTCGGAGGCAGAATCACTGACACATGTTTAGTTGAATTGTGTGATTTTATGAAGACTTTAAAAAGTGGTATGTGTGTTATGCATGATGGCAGATAGGGGCTTTAAACATGTAGAACAATATTTAAAAAAATCAGGTTTTACCCTAGTAAGACCTCCTGGTGTTGATAATAAAATAAAACTAAGGAAAACTAGGTATAAGATTGTTTTTTTATTTCAAATATGTTAAAAATTCAAAATCATTTATTCAGTTTAGGCTACAAATAGCTCTTATGAACTTCATTATGCCATCAGTTTGCAAGTCTACTCTGGGCGGTAGACTTTATACTGAGAAGAACTGGCAAGAAACTCAGCAAGTGTCAAGCTCTTTTCTCCCTTACAGCGTCAAAAATATTGGAAAATGCCCTATCCTATAAGGACACTTTCCATCACAAATAAAAAAACAAAATATAAAGGACAATCACACATGTTAAAGAAAAACAAAAGAGAAAAATAATAATATTATCTAAGTTTTTTCAAATTTACATCAGTGACCAGTTAAAATTTTTACAATGTCATAGTACTATAAAAGGGCAAAAATTGTCTAAGAAAAAAAAAAACAAAGTTAATCTATAGTTAATAATAATAAAAATAATAGTATGCAAGAGCAGACCAGCCTCCAATTTTTTAGTTATATATTAGTTACAGTTCTAGTTCCAGACTTTGATAATATAACAATGGGTATACATTAATTTCCCAAAAGTTTAATAATTTATTATTAATCAAATTCTCAACATACTCAATATTGAATGGCACACCTAAAATCTCCACATTTTGATTTCACTATAATCTGGGTAATTTCTCTTTTCTGTTAAGAGCGTTTACGCCGCACACTAGCGCCACTAATGAAAAAATAAACATATCTAGTAATTAGAGATAGAAAATCAAATTATGCTCAACAAACTATTTGAATTAAGTAATTTAGCATTTTTACGTCACCTAATTAACACCTCACATGTTATGGTTTAGTTAAATAAGACGTTACGGCCACTTTTAACTATAACGCCTTATTTAACTAAACCATAACATGTCAAGTGTTCATTAGGTGACGTAAAAATGCTAAATTACTTAATTCAAATAGTTTGTTGAGCATAATTTGATTTTCTATCTCTAATTACTAAATATGTTTTTTTTTACATTGGCGGCGCTAGTGTGCGGCGTAAACGCCCTTAATACATCAAGCTGCATTTGTGCATAATATTTTTCAGTAGCTTTTCCATTTTTTATATAAATTTTAAATGTGTTCGCATTAACAGGACATTTAATCTCGATTATGCCATCTTCAAATTCGTCTGGGGAACCAGCATTCATTGGATATTTGGAATTTAATATCAGGTTACACTTATTTATCTTTTTCTTCATTTTTTTTACCACTGTTTTTCTTACCTCATTTTCTAGAAGACGGCCACGTTTCATAGAAGTAGTGTCTGGAATTTAACCACCTAATATGAGCGATAAAAGTGTGCCATCAGTAGTTTACATCTGCTAACTTCAAAGGCTTTTGAAGCCATAATTCAACCATACCTTAGTTCAAACCATAGGCTGCTCTTAGATTGTTCTCTTGTTCTTCAACTCTCTGTATTAATGAAGGTGATATGTGAACTTTTATAAAAATGCATCAACACATTTCTCTTTGAAATTACATATCAGTTGATGCATGGAGAGAGCCTTTTCTTCGCTTTGACAATAAGTGGTTTGATATTTTAAAAGTTCCCAGTTATTATTTTTTTTCTTAAATACCTCTTCCATAAACTTCATTGAAACAGATGAATTGGCTGGCAACATGGGCCTGCCCTCGGACAAGTCTTTTGCTGTCATATATTTAAGGCTACTACCGACTCTAGACAGTTTAGATTTTCTCCAATGACATTCCACCGAAGTGCATGATGGTTCCTCACTTCTGCGATGAACCCACATAAGAAATGCTATTGCGTGTTTACATCCCCACTGTGAAGCTACGCAGTCTTGACATTGAACGGAGATAATAATATCATCTTCTTCATCAACAACCAGTGTGCATCCATATAGTATTGCATGAACCTTGTGTTCAGGACATGTTTTGCACTTTACAGTACTAAATTTACCGTCACACGGACATAACTTATGGCGTCATCTCCATATGAAGCTCGCGAAGACCTGAAATTATACAAGTTTGTTACTATTTTGCATACTTTGTAAATCTAACCTCAAAATTAATAGGTATCAATTATCTTGCAAAATGTACGTCAAAACATTAAGTTATTGTGTACCGAACTGAAATATTACATAGCATTTAAGCTTAATAATTAATATTTTATAACATAACTTATGTTTACTTACAAGGAAGTTTTAACATTGCGAAATTCAGATGAGCAGAAGTCACTGTTCGACGCGAAAAAATTTCCAAGCATAACGGCATCGATTCTGGGCAAATTATTACTGTCGGCTTTGCTGAATTCAGATTCCATGGTGAGTTCTCTCAATTAGAACTAGCAAAAATTGTATCAACTTGATATTATTTGCTAAAAACCAAAATTTAGTAAGATAATTAACGATACTCGAACAACTCGAAACGTCAATGATATTGTCTTGCACGGCGTGACGTCACGGCTTTCTGATTGGTGTTCACTGTCACGTGACTAAAAGTTTATTTTTACGAAATTTATTTCCCTAAAATATTATTAATCTTTAACGCTTTTAACAATTAAAATTGTTTGTTGTCTTCTCCATGATATAATTAATCATTATAAACCCCTATCCATTAAATTCATTCATAGTGGACACAAGCCTATTGTACGAAAAAGTCCTTTGACACTGGCCTAAAAGTGGTTGGTCCTTCCTAATTTTATTTCTGTTTAAGTGGTTATGAGCTACGGTTTACTGTTTTCAATTACCTCAGGTCGCGCGTGAACCAGCTGGTGACGCTGCCGGCCCAGAAGAGTTACTTCGGCTCGTGCTCCGACGACGGGACGGTGCGGTTGTGGGACGCCGCGCGGCTACAGGGACACGCCTACGTCAACAGGTTCGATGCCCGTTTGCATTGTTTTCGACGTGATACTGAAAACATCTGGTAGGAACGGCTAAATGTGCCTCCAGAAGCACGGAGGAGCTCGATATATTTTATTAAATACTAGCTTTTATCCAAGATTTCGTCCGCGTGGCTATGAGATTTAAAAAAACGCCTTTTATCAAAATAAAACATAGCCCATGTTACCCGCAAGCACTTGACCTTGTGCATTTTGCTGGCTACAAAGTAAACGTGTTTTTAGTTACGCAAATATTTTTTTTTATAAATGTTGAAACATTTAAAAAAAAAGTAAAACATAAAAATCAATCATCAATTCCTACTCCCTCCTCAAGATCCAACTCCTTCCTCAAGGTCGGCAACGCATCCGCGATTACTTTGGTTTTGCGGGTGTCCATGGGCGGCAGTGATTGCTTTCCATCAGGTGACCCGCCTGCTCGTTTGCCCCCTTTTAACATAAAAAAAAAGAAATAAAAAAAAAAGAAATGACACACCAATTATCTAGCCCCAAGAAAAGCTTCCTTAAGAAACTCGAGAAATGGTTAACCTTTTTACCGCCAATAACTTCTATATAAGTTCGAGATTTTCGTGCCGTCCACGCCAGCACTTCTATAGAAGTTCTTCTTTGTACCTACTTTATTAAAATACATTTATACGTTGGCGTACAGCGGGACATCGCGTGCAGGATTGTTGGGCGGTGAAAAGGTTAACTAGATAACGGATAAACATACTTAATATAATATACTTAAATACTTAGCTGAGCAGAAGCTGGATGAGAGAAGCCGCGGATCGTGCTCAGTGGCGTGCACTTGGAGAACCCTATGTCCAGCAGTGGACGTGTGTAGGCTGATGATGATGATGAAATACTAAGGAAACACCCAGACCCGAAACAATTTAGAAAAACTGGTATTTCTAAATTGATTCGACCGGGGATCGAACCCGGGACCTCAGAGATGGCGACACTATGAAAACCGGTGTGTAAGTCACTCGACCAGGAGGTCGTCAAAATGACTGCTCTGCCTGATGTTATGTACAAGCAGTGTCCAGACGCGACGACGGGAAGCAGAGTTTTCTCACTAGCCGTCCTCACCATGCCGACCAGCTAGGTGCTTCTTCAACCAAACCTCTTCGTTCGCGGTGGAATAGTAGTCACAGTGAATCGGCATGCGGCTATGCAATAAAATAAATAAATGAATAAATGTTTCCCACACTCACACCAATTATCTAGCCCCAAGAAAAGCTTCCTTAAGAAACTCGATAGATGGTTAGCTAGACAACGGACAAACATACTTAATATACTTAAATACATACTTATTATTATACATAGGAAACACCCAGACCCGAAACAATTTAGAAAAACAGGTATTTCTAAATTGATCCGACCGGGGATCGAACCGTCCCGGGGTACGATCCCCGGTCGGATCAATTTCTCAGAGATGGCGACACCATGAAAACCGGTGTGCAAGACACTCGACTAAGGAGGTCGTCAAATAATAGTGATATTACTTAAATCGCGTGATGTAGCTGAAAACGAGTGATATTTGGGAATAGAATAAATAACTATGCAATATGGTTCAGTGCCAAGGCAATTTTTATTTACCGATAGGCAGATTTCGTTTAAATATTTATTTTCCATCGCCTCCGCCGCCTCCGGTCATCAAAAATAGTTATTTGTTATGCAAGGCTGGAAAGTTGTTGTTTCGCGCGAGTGGTTGTATTGAAACCCGAGCAAGCGAAGGATTGAACCAAACGAGACGCAAAACAACTTTGAGGCCGAGCAAAACATAACTTTTCACCTCAATACTGCGAGAAAATGGTGGATGGAAGAAAAGCAGTTAAGCTTTATTATTTAAAACAGTTTTATTATGAATTCATATAATTTTTTAAGAAAGAAAAGTTAGGGTAGGGGCTCTACTAACAAGTTTTAAATTCGTATTATACTGTCTCTTTTACACACCTATTAGTGTGAGCGGGACGACACAATACGAAGTTCGAATTTCTTATTTCGCGGTATAAGAATAGTGCGCACCATTTAGTGTTCATAGTCACGTTCTAAATTCAAAAACCTTTTCTTTTTTTTCTTTGTTTATTGTGCGATGGGCTTGCTCTCGGCCTCATTCTAATCCCTAGGGCTAAGAAGAGGCCGACGCTGGAACAAGCTTTCCCAGAAATAGCCTATTCACTCGGGCTTTAAAAACTTTAGGGTTATATGCACTCGGGAACACAGACGCCGGTAGGGAATTCCACTCTTTGGCTGTACCCATTATAAATGTAGAAGCAAAACGCTTAGTGCGCAAAAGGGGAATATCAACCAGGTAAGGGTGGTAGCCAGCCGTACGTCTTTTCCACCCAAGCGGGGAAAAAGCGATTTTCCACCCAGATTTTGAAGGGAAGTTAGCCTTTTCGAGCAAGTGAGGTGAAAAGATTTTTTGCTGCCGATTAAGACCTACTAGTGGGAGGTTCCAGTTCACGCTGGACAAATAGCACACACAATGAACTCCATTACATCACTAGTAAGTATAGCAATTGCATATTGTCTACAATAAGCGTCATGTTCCAGATCCAAGTCGATGTACAACCGCAGCGCGGGCCCCGTGGTGTCGCTGGCGGCGTGCGAGGCGGGCCAGTCGCTCGTCGCCGCCACGCAAGAGGGATCCATATTTGTATTGAGGTATGGTAGCATTTTGTAAAGCAGTGTAGGCAGATTTCCAACAAGGTGAACCGACGATCTGGTGAAGGTCGCGGGTAGATGCTGAATGCGAGCAGCACTAAACCGGTCGATGTGGAGATCCTTGGGGGAGGCCTTTGTCCGGCAGTAAACGTCTTTTGGCTGAGGAGATGATGATAATGATGACGATACTTAATACTACTAAAACCGTATTAACACTAGAATTTTATTATTCTGTCTGTACTGTAAGACCCTTTCAAAGGGTCCTCCTGTGACCATAATTAAGAAGATGGTAATAACACTAGAATTAGATCAGCCTTTCTTTAGACATTATGCTTAAAAAGCCTGGCTGTAGCAGTGAACACTTCCAGCAGAGTCAAATGCGTCTGAGATCTACGCATCCAACTGCCGATATTAAGTATGCTAGACACCCTGACTGTATGTCAGTGAGACAACCTAACAAGGAGTACTACTGTGACTATAGACCTATAAGAAGACAGGGAATACCACTAAAACTAGATCACATTATTTTTATGTGTGATGCATTTGGTAATTTAGTCTTTACGCTAACATAGCTGAGTTCATCTTCCAGTGGAGTCATATGCGTGTAGGATATACGATACTATCTGCCGATTAGTTCAGATAAACACCTTGACAAGGGTGTTTCACAAACTAAACTGGTATCGGGGAGGAGGGGGGGGGGGGGGGGGGGTCTCTCATAATCATAACCATCTGCGTCTCCCGCGCGCAGTGGTATGCGTAATGCATTTTCTCTTTTATTGAAAAAAAAAAAGGTGTCACAGACATACTGCGATCTTTGGGCATAGTCACAAGAAGTCCTCCAGTGACCATAGAATAAGTAATAGAAGATGGTAATAACACTAGTAATATGTGTTCGCAGGATAGACAACGCTTCGTCCCGCATGAGTTTGTCTCAGTGCCGGCAGGTGGATACGGGTGCGGGGGGTGAGACGGGGGGGTGCGTGGCCCTCGCTTGTGCGGGGGGAGTGCACTCGGGGGTTATCTCCTACGCTACACTACACGCCTCTGTGGTCGGGTGGGATCTAAGGGCACCAGGTGAGTTTATCTATTTATTTATCTGAAAGACTAAACGAACATTTTAAATAATTAGAAACATTAAAATTGTACGTGTTTCGTACACTTTAATGTTGTATACCTAGTTATAGTTTAAGTAAATGTCGAACGGAGACGTAAAGGAAGATGAGTAGAAGTAAAAATTAAGTTTAACAAATGTTTAAAAGATAGTCACACTAATATTATAAATGCAAAAGTTCCTGTGTATGTCTGTATATTTGTTGCGAACAAATTACAAAAACACAAATGTTGAAACAACATGTTGCAACAAAATTTGCGTTAAAAATTATATAAACATTTATAAATAGCTTGCCTACTTCTTAACTGATCTTTAGTATTTGTAAAAATATTATGATCAGATGTTAATGACTGTAGTTGTTGACATTGAATGGGCGCCTTTGGCTTTCAAAGTAAAAAGTAAATAGTGTTGAATAATTTCGGTGGACTGGTTAGAACCACGATAGCTCAATTGGGAGAGCACCTGAGGTATGTCAGAAGGGTGTGGGTTCAAATCCTGCTCGTGGAATTTTTTTCAACATTAGTGTTTTTGTAATTTGTTTGCAACAAAATTTGCGTTAAAAATTATATAAACATTTTACTAATACATTAATAATAATCATATTAATTCCTAAATAACAACACGAACATTTTATTGGTCATGAGATATTTATTGATCATGTTGCGGCGGCAATGCCATGTGTATCCGTGCGCACCCGCCCGCCCCGCGTCCGGCGGACCATGGGAGGATAAACTTTACGACGGTCAAGCTATGGCCTGTTGTTTAGCAGAAGCAAAGTCCAGATGCGGGGACAGCTATCAAGAGGATGAAGGAGGAGGAGCAGGATTATGCCTCGCTTTATGAAATTTCAATGAAACTTAATTAACAAATAGTAGGTACACTTGCTCTAAGATAGATAATAACTTTATTTGGCACTTCATCACACACCAAAGACGGACTATTGCAAACTTTTGTAATAGGAATTCTAACATTAAGTATTTTCTTCCCTCATTATGAACAGGCAAATGTCTGTTACGTCATTTATTAATAAAAACCTAATAAATGACAGGCAACGCGTGGAAGCTGCAAGGCGACCTGAAGCAAGGCGTGTACACGTGCCTGTACGCGAACAGCGCCGGCTACATCGCGGTGGGCACCTCCAGCGGCGCCATCTGCGTGTGGGACCTGCGCTTCCAGCTGCCGATCACGTCCGTGAGACACCCCAACTGTGAGTAATGACGGAAAATGATTTGAAAATAAATAATTGTGATTATGAATTAGGTTACGTGCAGCCGAACCCACCGCTTCATATTATGGTGAAGTGCTCCATCGAGTGGTTTGGGCCCTTATTTGACAAAACCTTTGTTCTGTAGTGGAGCGCCTGCGCCGCATCATTGGGTTCGGGCGTAGAACTTCCCGCGTTTTGGGTATTCGGTTGCCGTGTACTTAATAGTAGTAGTCTACGCTAAACATACTTTAAAGTGTTGTCACACAGTACTCTTTGCCACTGTTGGTAGAGAATCGTATTATGCCTTGATCACACGTACCGAGCAAACGGGCGAGACAGTGCTCTCGGCCGAGTACTCGGTGCGTATAAACAGTCACTCGCTATGTTATACGCACCGAGTACTCGGTCGAGAGCACTGTCTCGCCCGTTTGCTCGGTTACAGCTATTTTTTTTTCTTTTTTCCTTTAGTTGATGGCTTCGTGCGATTAGCACATTTAGCCAGTGTCAAAGTAATTTTTCTTACAAGTAATACATAAATATACAAATCCTTCCAATAGGTACATAATGTTGATGAATGATAATAGAAATGAGAAGTGAGAAATGATATACCCCCCAACCCCTCGAGTATCTCAGTAAAGATGTAGGGCTTTATTAAGTCCTCGGGCAGACTTCTTGAGAGAATTTGAAAAGTGAAGTTGCACTGTTTTGTTTCATTTGCCAACACTCATGCACACTCACGAACACTTAACGGTTAATAAACCCACCATTATTTCACATTAACATTCGACATAACACAAATTTTAGAAAATAAAACAAAATCGCAGACATGACTCTTCACTTTCCCGCCAAGAACCCATTCCAGTTGTTTGCCCGTTCGTTCCGTAGCGGAGCGCGTGCGCCGCATCATCGGGTTCGGGCGTAGAACTTCCCGCGTTTTGGGTATTCGGCTGCCGTGAACTTGGAGTCTACGCTACACACTTTAAAGTGTTGTCATACAGTACTCTTTGCCACTGTTGGTAGAGAACCGTATGACAGCTGTTTGCCCGTTCGTTCCGTAGCGGAGCGCGTGCGCCGCATCATCGGGTTCGGGCGTAGAACTTCCCGCGTTTTGGGTATTCGGCTGCCGTGAACTTGGAGTCTACGCTAAACACACTTTAAAGTGTTGTCACACAGTACTCTTTGCCACTGTTGGTAGAGAACCGTATTATGCCTTGATCACACGTACCGAGCAAACGGGCGAGACAGTGCTCTCGGCCGAGTACTCGGTGCGTATAACATAGCGAGTGACTGTTTATACGCACCGAGTACTCGGCCGAGAGCACTGTCTCGCCCGTTTGCTCGGTACGTGTGATTAAGGCATTACAGCTATTTATTATTATTTTTTTTTTATACTCTTTGCCACTGTTGGTAGAGAGCCGTATGACAGCTGTTTGCCCGTTCGTTCTGTAGCGGAGCGCGTGCGCCGCATCATCGGGTTCGGGCGTAGAACTTCCCGCGTGTGGGCGGTGGGGTGCCGCGACGCGGGCGCGTGGTGCCTGGAGTCCACGCAGCGCACGCACGCGCTGTGGCCCTGTACCAACTCGCCGCAGCCGCTGCACTACACGCCCGCCGTGAGTGCAACACCGTACACAAACATACGCACACATAAAGGTGGAAACGTACTACGGACATGGGTCCAGCAGAATACCAGCGTTGAGGCATTTGCCACAACATTAAGCTGAGCTGGTCAGCCCATTCGGCTTTTAGTGTATTTGTTTATTTCTGTTTGTTTCTGTTTATTTTTGTTATTGATAAATTGTGAAATGTAACTCTTTTTTTTTAATTTTAAGTTTTTTTTATAACTTTTGTGTTACTTTTTTTTCATGTCTTTAATGTGTTGAAAAGCCGAATAAATGTTTTATTATTATTATTATTATTACTATTACTATTAAAACGTGACGCCACGTCACGTCATCCGACGCGTGTGATGTTGTGACGCTGGGGTTGAAATAGATACGAGTGTTGGTTCTTAACTGTTTTTATTTATGAAAAATACGGCTTTTATACTGTTTCTAAACAAAGGAAAATATTAAAGTAATTAATAGTAAAAATGGACTTAGTTCAATCATATGACAATACGTGCTATTTCAAGGTTACATGATTTGTGTAATTAATTTATATGGAACATAATGTTGAGTTACAATATTAAGTGGGAGTCATTTCCATATTTTTTTTTTTCGGTAAATATTGGCGATCGGTCGTTAGACCATAAGCAAATTTGTTGCAAGTAAATATGTGGCTTTTCTAGTGGGGTAGCCAGCGCCGCCCCTACCAATCAAATAATGTGGTCCCGTTTAAGTCATTTCCATATGATGTTATGTGGCGCACTCTACTACACGCGTGTCATTACTAATCAATCCCATACATTTATTATGGTCAGTTGCACATAGAAAACACACCATGTGATGACACGCACTCCCACGCGGAAACATTCAGTGGATCTAGATCGGCGTGTTGCCGGGAGAGCTGGTACACACGCCACCCGACGCTTGGCACGCAGTGTGTTTCTAGTTAACACCCGACGCCACGCGTCAGTCATTCGAGAACATTCCTGGTATTAATATATTGTTTGTCACTTACGTCCTTCAGGATACTATGACACTAGCGAAGCGTGTTGTTGCATCACGTAGGGTGTTGGTAATGTACACGGTGCACATCGGGAGTGGACACGTGGTGTCGCGTCGCGTTTTAGTAGTATGTTTCCACCTTTAAGCTTTTCTAAAGGATACTGTTTCTAAAATTGTGACCGAGAATGTATCATCTCGAAAAAAGAGCAACCAGTAGACGTAGCCAAAGTAACATAAAGAAAACGATAGCGAAGTTCGAAAAGAATAAAATGTATGGGATTGACATAAGATTGACCGCGTGATTTAGCGCGGCTTATGTCAATCCCATACATTTTATTCTTTTCGAACTTCGCTATCGTTTTCTTAATATTACTTTGGGTAAGCCTACAGGGGCCCGACCGCCTAACCGATCGCTTTGACTTCGTGTGTGGTTTATGAAGTCATCTTGTCGTTTCGTGCCGCCTATGAAAGCAATATCGAAAGCTATATATAGCCTTTGGCTTTTGATATTGCTTTCATAGGCCGTGCGAGGTGGCAAAATGACGTCATAAACTATACGCGTAGTCAAAGCGATCGGTTAGGCGGTCGGGGGGCAGTTGCTGATTGCACAATGGCATCGCGACTGCTACAAGTTGCGGTTGCAACAATCGGTCGATTTATTCTATAGTGCCGTGTCGTCGTGCACTTTTAATTCGTCTTTCGCTCACTCGTGGCGCTACCGTAGCGTTCTACGTTCCCTAATATGGATATGTGTTTGATAGTAACTAAGTAAGTAAATCATTTATTCGGCTACATCATACACAAATTACAGTCATGAAAAAACAAAAACAAAAAAAAATTTATACGAATATAAAGAAAACAAATTAATACTTAAAAATAAGTTGGCCAAAAAGGCTAACCAGCCCCCCGACCGCCTAACTGATCGCTTTGACTTCGTGTGTGGTTTATGACGTCATCTTGTCGTTTAATGCCGCCTTTGAATAAATAAAAGCAATATCAAAAGCTTTCGATATTGCTTTCAAAGGCGGCATTAAACGACAAGATGACGTCATAAACCACACACGAAGTCAAAGCGATCAGTTAGGCGGTCGGGCCCCCGCTCAGCAAATGTTACAGCTAGACGCCACAACGCTGATTAAAGCGCTGATAGCGACAAATTGTAAGTTTTCGCGATTGCGACTGTCACTTTAAGATCGGTAGCCGTTGGTCCGGCTGCATTAGCTGTCGTTAACAATAACATCCACTGCACCGCACTGGGCCCGCGTGGTGGTTTGTAGCCCGTTCTCCCTATCCATCCAAAGGGAAGGCTCGTGCCCCAGCAGTGTGGACGTAAAATGAGCCAGTGATCATGGTGATACATACATACATACATACATACATACATACATACATACATACATACATACATACAATCATGCCTATCTCTCTCTCTCTCTCTAGGTGACAGATAATTAAATGTATAATTAAACTTATTCCAAGCAGGCGTCCCACTACATAAGCGCGGCGTATTGCGGTTCCCGCGACGGCTCCCGCTTCCTCATCACCGGGGGCTCCGACCAGCGCCTGCGCCACTGGGACCTGGAGCACCCTGAGGACTCCTACATCCTGGTGCATGCGCCCTCAGATCAGCTAAAGCACACGCCTAACGCTGTCAAGTATAGGTTAGTTGACATTTATAACTAGGTTTGATTATAATATAATAATAACTGTAATATTAAATAGGTTTTATATTTTGTGCACAATTCAATGTTTTCTCTATTGTAACGAAGTGAAGAATATAGAACACAATATTCTATTCAATGGTATAGAATTTTTTTTATCTTCTTTTATGAACCGAACAGTACTTATTTTAAGTATGTGTATGTATTTTAAGTATATTAAGTATGTTTATCCGTTGCCTAGTTAACCATTTATCGAGTTTCTTAAGCTGAAGCTGAAGCTTTTCTTGGGGCTAGATAATTGGTGTGAGCGCAGCGTGGCAAACATTTATTTATTTATTATTTATTCTATAATAGAAAAAAATTGTTTAGACTAAAATACTGAATCTGAAGCCTTTGACCGAGAAGAGCTGGCAAGAAACTCAGGAGGCTTATTTCTTTTTTTTTCCATCTTTTCAACCATTGAATGTTATAATCTCTTTTTGTTACGAACCAATGTCGTGTGTCCGGTGTTCTTTAATAGTTGCACATTTTTTTTTCTTTTTTTTTTCAAGTGCTAATTGCTGCACTGAAGCTTCAGTGCAGCAATTAGCACTAGAAAATAAAAATAAAAATTTATTATAGCGTTATGTTATCAAATTTGTGGTATTTCATCTGCAAAGGTGAATCTACATGACCATCGGTTGCAATGACCGTTGGATAGATGGCGCAATGTGCCGCTACTAGCACTCAAAAATTTAAAAAGTGACAAAATTCAGCGCTTACGTCAGCCTTCCCGGTAGCATAGCGGTCAGTGCAGCCCGGATTGCGGAAGACCCAGGTTCGATTCCTAGCTGGGTCGGGGGGACGTTTAATTTTTTAACCGACTTCAAAAAAAGGAGGAGGTTATCAATTCGACTGTATTTTTTAAAATTTTATAAATATTTAGTTGCACTAATTCCAAATCTTGACTGTTTCCACAGGAGTCGAATCATAGACGGTACAACGGTGTTACAAGAATGCTGCAAGCTCAACCCTCAAGCGCCAGTGACTCTACTAGAGGACAATGTGTACCGCACAGTTGAATCGAGAAGTTTCCACCACGCCGCCCCCATCACGGACCTCGCTATGGTGGAAGGCACCAAGCATTACCTGGTCAGCGCCTCCGCAGACGGCGTCATCAATGTGTGGAAGTAGCTAATGTTAAGGGACCTTTGTGGTGGCCAATTGGCGAATGGGTGATCGAAATGTGTCGTTAATAATGTAGAAGTAGGAAATGTGAAGCGACTTTTGTTAGTGGTCATGTGTCGGATGGGACTGAAATGTGTCACCATTGATGACTCATCAATGTGTGGAAGTAGGACAGTTATGTGGCTTTTTTAGTATCGGACACATTCCGATGGATGACCGAAATGTGTCATCAATGTGTGGAAGTAGGAAAGTTATGAGGCTTTATACCACTAAATGACCACTCATTTGACGGAAGGGTGACCGAAATCAGTAGATGTCACATTTTATCAACTGCAAATATTTTGAGGATAAATTCAACAATATATACTTATAAACTTTTTTTTATAGAAAAACCTTAGATTTTTATACGCTATTTGTCAAGAAAATCGCCAATAAACATTTCGATTAAAAAGAAAATTAAGGCACTTTCGGTAGTTTCAATTCAAAGGAGCCAAAACAGAGATGCCGCAATGCCTTCACCGCTTACACGTGCGTGCCCGTAGTTTCATTCAAAGGAGCCGACAGAGAGGCCGCTCGTAAAAATATTACAACTTTTGAGTCAAGAAAAGTAAAAAAAAAACTAGCCTGATTTTTTTAAAATGCTAGGGTCTTATATCTCTGATATAATTAGATGTTTTGTCAAAATATTTGCAGTTGATAAAATGTGACCTTTTATACGCACGATTCACCTCGATATTCCGACTACTATGTTACAGACGCCAACTGTCAAATATCTTCAATAAATTTTCAACTATATGCCATAGATATAAAGTTTAAAATCTATTGCGGAGGTTTCACAGTTTGTGGTAGTCTGAGAGGAGCTCGATGGCGCAGTGGTTAACGCGCCCGGTCTGCGAGTGCTGAGGTTAAGCAACTTTCGCAAAGGCCGGTCATCGGATGGGTGACCAAAAATTTATCATCTCGAGCTCCTCCGTGCTTCGGAAGGCACGTAAAGCCCTTGGTCCCGGCTGCATTAACAGTCGATAACAACCACCAATCCGCACTGAGCCCGCGTGGTGGTTTATCGCCCGTTCTCCCAATGCATCCATAGGGAAGGCTCGTGCCCCAGCAGTGGGGACATAAAATGAGCTGATGATGGTGATGGATGATGGTAGTCTGATGTGCAGGGTGTACGATACCAATTCGCATTATAAGTGCGCCCTTACAATGACTATTCCTTTTTTGAAAGCAGACATATTTAGACCTTTCTTTTTTTCTTTTTATTTATCGAAAGTACTACTATACAAATATATGATTTGACAACTTTACGCCTTTAAATCTAAATGATTACAGGTTGAGGTTACGCTTTGGATACGTGAGCGCGATTCGTATCCGGAAGTCTTGCTTAACGTCCAAACGTCTAAATCTTCTGTGGGCCTAGTACAAACTTCTATCGATATCTTAATGTCAACGTTATGCCGTGTTTTGAATTCTATGTGCCTTACAAATAAACAAAAATAAGGTCCAAATAGGTATTTCGTGTTTTAAAATGTTTATATAATTTTTAACGCAAATTTTGTTGCAAACAATTACAAAAACACAAATGTTGAAAAAATTTCCTAAAACAGGATTTGAACCTGCACCCTTCTGACATATGTAAAAATATTATGATCGGATGTTAATGACGGTAGTTGTTAACATTGAATGGGCGCCTTTGGCTTTCAAAGTAAAAAGTAAATAGTGTTGAATAATTTCGGCGGGCTGGTTAGAACCACGATAGCTCAATTGGAAGAGCACCTGACCCGGTATGTCAGAAGGGTGCAGGTTCAAACCCTGCTCGTGGAAATTTTTTCAACATTTGTGTTTTTGTTTTTTTTTATTTCGTGTTTTGTTGCTAAATAATTTCAAGTTAGAGTGATAGAGACAAAACACGGAATAACTATTCGGACCTTATTCTTTGTTTATATGTAAGGCACTATGAAATTACGTATGTCAATTTAATTAATTAGTTCCATTCACGGAAGTTGTGTTCAATGTAATGTGTAGTAGTGGTCGCCCAGTGCTAGAAACTAGACCGCTATTTACAAACTATACATTGTTTAAGCAATGTATTTGTAACATATAATTATTATGTATAATTTATTTCTTTCGGTACTCCACTTTGACTATGCCAAATCCCACACTTGCAAATTTCATAAAAATCGTTTCAGAGATTCAGATTATATATACACTAGCCGTCACCCGCCCGCTTCGCTGTGCGAAAATAATGGGTCAATGAATGCTAATCAAAATAATTATTAGGTATACCAACATCATATATTATAGCCTATCATTTGCACAATCTCATGTTTTTACCACATACATATTTTCATCAAGAGCCGTCACTCGCCCGCCCCCCTTCTTCTTCTTAAGCCCGTCGCCACCCAATGCTAAGTGTAGGCCTCTCCCTTTGCACGCCATGTCTCTCTGTTGGTAGCCATCCTAAACCAGTTCAAACTCGCCCGCTTCGCTGAGCGTAAGCTTCATTTTTCATTTTTTTATAGCCTATCATTTGCACAATCGCATGTTCTTACTACATACAAATTGTCATCAAGATCGGTCAAGCCGTTCTTGAGTTAAAAGTGCACATACAGACAGACAGACAGACAGACAGACAGACAGGCAAAAATTTCAAAAATCGTAGAATTGGTGTCATTGAGTCATAAAATGAATATTTATCCCAAAATTTTTCAGAAAAATTGCAAGTACACACAGAGCCTACAGATTTATATAGTAGTAGAGATATAGATATATGTATACAAGAATTGCTCGTTTAAAGGTATTAATTAGATAGATGTAGGGTAGGGCACCAGTGTTCAAAACTTTCAGCCCAGTTTACGGGCTACACGTACACTTTGTCCCATCAGCACTTTACGCCACATGCATTAATTTAGGCCATTATAAAGTTAAGTTCGTCATCGAATCAATCACGCCGCGCGTACTCATATTCATATCATTTTAGATCAGTAGTTACTATCAACTAGCGGCCGCTCGCGGTTTCACCCGCGTGGGTCCCGTTCTCGTGGGAATATCGGGATATAAAGTATCCTATGTGTTAATCCAGGTTTTAAACTATCTGTATGTCGAATTTCATCCAAATCCATTCAGTAGTTTTTACGTGAAAGAGTAACAAGCATCCATCTTACTTACAAACTTTCGCGTTTATAATATTAGTAGGATTATATTTTCTTTCACTTTATCAAGACTTTCACTTCTTTTGGTATTATCATAAAAGGTTTTTTTTTAATGTTTGCTGATTGCCTCAAACGACATTTTCGGCTTCACCTGGCTTGTTTAGGGGCGGCGAGAAACGTAAAGGGTTCTTCAAGCCGTGTGAAACGAATCACCTTCGGAGGTTTTCTAGAGGGAACGGCATCACGCACTAGTGCGCGTCTTCGTGCCCTACTAGATTGTCCGAAGGGTTCGGATCGGATCGGGGAGCGGAACAACCCGAGGGCGCCTCTTAAGGCTTGGACCTCGGCGCGGGTTGACCGGGCCGTGGGGTTGGAGAGAAGCGCCCAGGTACATGATGTGTGTACCTGGTACACCTATAAAGCGCGTGTGAACCGGTTCGTCGTTCTGTAACCCCCCTTACAAATGAACAGAGAATAAGGTCCGAATAGTTATTCCGTGTTTTGTTCCGTTGGTATATTAACTTTATGGTTTTGTTCCTGTCATGTAAAAATCATTTCAAATTAGAATAAAAAGACAAAATACGGAATAACTATTCGGACCTTGTTCTTGTTTATTTGTGAGGCCCTTAAATGTGTAGTGGCATTTAGAGGATCGTGCGGGGATCATAAAAGGTGTACGGACCCGTACACACAGTGTTCAACACAATTGTTTGACGACCTCCTTGGTCGAGTGGCTTGCACACCGGTTTTCATGGTGTCGCTATCTCTGAGGTCCCGAGTTCGACCCCGGTCGGATCAATTTAGAAACATCTTTTTTTCTAAATTGTTTCGGGTCTGGGTGTTTCCTATGTATAATAACTAGTATGTATTTAAGTATATTAAGTATGTTTATCCGTTGTCTAGTTAACCATTTCTCGAGTTTCTTATAGAACCTAAAGGGGCTAGATAATTGCGTGTGAGTGTGGGAAACATTTACTTTTTAATTTTTTTTAACTGTTCTTGCTAAAAATTACATAGATTTTTATTTAAATTTCACGGGATGACAGCTAAGGAGCAGGTAGGTAGTCTGTATTCAATAGTTGATAAAGACTAAAATAGGGTATTTGACTACAATGAAAATATTGATCAAACTGTTAAGTAAACATGTTTTTAAACTAATTTAGCCAGCACAATTTTAAAATAAGTATGATTTTTATAAAAAATCATTAATAACATAATAATTTTTTTATGATTGGCCACGTGATCAAAAACGCACGGGATGACGCTGAATCTGGAGTGACGTCACCAGCTTGTTTACAAATGTCAATCAAAGTTTTGTACGTTTGATTTGACAGCTAAAAGTTTGCTTACAAGCAGGTGACGTCATGACATCACGTGACCTGCATGCATGTCGTCTTCAGCGTTTTGGCGGCTATTTTATTAATTTGAATTTGAATGGCGATTTTCATAAAAAATAAAGAAATTTATAACGAATTAATCAAATTGCAAATATATTATGATGCTATAATGAACCATTAGACATATTTTTCTAAAACCTGTCAAATACCCCATTAGAAGATGACCCCCATTTATAACGGTTTAAGAAAAAAATGACGATTACTGTTTTGACAGGAAACAGTAATCGTCATTTTTTTTATTTTTTTTTTGTCAGTAAAGCCCGTCACAGACTTAGCTATAATATATATTAATATGATATGCTATATATTATATTATAGCAATCCACCACACACGGTAGCTATACTATAATATATATTTTTGCTCTCATTAAGTCCGCGGTCGTATATGTAATATTAATATTTCTTGTTATATTTGTCCACATATTTTGGTGACGTAATAGAAATATATATTATAGCTCCATCTGTGGTTGCTCGAAGATTACTATGGATATACATCGTAATATGTCTCGCTATAATATATATTGTAGCTGCGTCTGTGACGGGCTTAATATTGTAAAGCTGATGAGTTTGTTTGTTTGCTTGGTTGAACGCGCTAATCTCAGGAGCTACTTGGTTCGAATTAAAAAAATATTTTTGTGTTGAATAGTCCATTTATTGAGAAAGGCTATAGGCTATATTACGTCACGCTACGACTAATAGAACGCGGGTGAAACCGCGGGGCACAGCTAGTTTTAAATAAATATTACTTTTATACGCTAACGGATTTGATAATTGTTAGTGCTTGGCCCACTGGTCATAGTAATTATATAAAATAAGCAATGAATTGATGACAAAATATGTAACAAATGCGTTGTTAGGGTAGTTAAACTAATTCATAGTCGTGTCTGCTATATTCAGATGTGATTTATTTGTAAAGTTCCTGTTGAATTTTGAAAACTAATGTTCATAGTTTTATCTTGCTCGTTATATCGTATGTGATTTACTTATAGAATTTCGTAGGAAAAGGAAGTTTAATAATTATTTTATGTTTAAAACTAAAAGTGGATGCTTCGTCTTTGTTTTTTTCTACTTGGACGCCCATGGACAGACAATAGAAATTCAATTGTTCATGGTAACTGTGGTTACCATGGGCGCCCGTGTATCTACATAAGTAGGTATTTCAATTATCTCTTACATTGTTTAGTGATGAGATGTTTGATTAATTGATAAATCATACATTTTTAGTTGGATAATAATGTGTGTTATAATAATGTAGAACAAATTCTGGAGTGTTTTTATAACAAGAAATGACTGAAGCTAATATAATTAATGATGTAGTTTATTTTAAAATTGTAAAAAAATCCTCCTCTAGTTGTATTCAAGTTACATATTATAAGAATATATTTTTATTAATAAAATTACATGTTTTGTACATTGTATTTTATTTTTTGATCACAAATTAGCATTACTAAAAAAAGTAAGTTGCAAGTTTGCATGTCTTATACATGTATGTCATGTTAATCGCTAACTGTTCATTTATGTATGCAGTACAGTACTGCATACATTAATTTTACAGTTTACAGTACTGCATACATTAATTTTACAGTTAGCGATTGAGTAGCACGGATAGCTTCAACTGAGATGGGAAAGCTGCGAAACTGTGGGTTCGAGTCTGCCCTTAGGCATTTCGTCTTTTTCAAGTACTCTATGTTCAGTTTTGTATGTGAACGTTGTAAGACTAATTATTAGTTTATTGACTGTCCTAAATTTCTGTTTAACCTTTACCAAATTTGTAGCAGTTTATTACTGTAAGATTTTTTTATGTGGTTCACTACTGTACCATACAACAATTTGACTTGAGAATTACATTTTTTGAACAGCAAACAACTAAACTGTTTAAAATGTTATGTTGGTTATTTATAAAGAAAGTTAGTCTCACCATCATCAAATCAGCCTGTATCAATCCTTTGCTGAACATAGGCCTCTTCAAATGCATGCCAACGAGCCCGATCTTCGGCTTTTCACTTCTGTCTCTCTCTCTCTCTATTTTCTCTTCTAACTTAAATAAAAAAAGTCTAGTCTATTCATAATTATTCAGATTTATTATCAATAGACATAGAAATCTATATAAATAATCCTGGTATTTTAGATTTTCATTTTAACAATTTCATTGTTACATTATTTTATGCTAATATAATTTTGCATAATTTATCACAATAAGATTTAATACCTATTAAACAAGTTATTTCTTTAAATAAGAATTAATAGGTAATTTCTGTAATTATTATTATGAAATAATGCAATCGTTGTTGACAAGCTATGGCTATTTTTGTATTGCTATTAAAACCAATATCATCAAACAGGGTAATTTGAAACTTTATGTGCCTTACAAATAAACAAAGAATAAGCTCCAAATAGTAATTCCGTGTTTTGTTCCTGTCATTTAAACGGCATTTCAAATGAAAGTAAAAGAGACAAAACACGGAACAACTATTCAAAGCTTATTGTTTGTTTATTTGTGCGAAACCTGAGATAAGGCAAAATGCTGATTTTGCCTTATCTCAGGTTTCTGACTCATTTATTTTCTATTATGTGTGACATCCACAATATGCCAATACAAATTATTGTACCTAGTGTTTAGAATTATTACCCTTACAAAAACAACTACCGTCATTAACATCCGATCATAATATTTTTACAAATACTAAAGATCAGCTAAGAAGTAGGCAAGCTATTTATAAAATGTTTTTGTTTTGTTTATATAATTTTTAAAGCAAATTTTGTATACCGATACCTCAATTGGGAGAGCACCGGACCCGGTATGTCAGAAGGGTGCAAGTTCAAATCCTGCTTGTGGAAATTTTTTCAACATTTGTTTTTGTAATTTATTCACAACAAATTTGCGTTAAAAATTATATAAACAAAACAAAAACATTTTATTATTACCCTTGATTATGGTATAAAATATGATACTTCCCTAAATAAATTTTCAGCCCTAAAGTACTTTCCCTAATAACAAGTTGTGTGTCAAATTCATTCAAGTTAAAGTAAGACTTATTTTATGTCATAAAGACTCAAATCACCTTTGTACGGTTTCCTAGATGTATCATCATCATCATCATCTCAGCCAAAGACGTCCACTGCTGGACAAAGGCCTCCCCCAAGGATATGAGGGGTATACTAGATGTATACTATTATATAAAAAAATGCTGTCAAAGTGTAGATTGCATGTTACAGCTACGTTAGTATATTAACCTATGGGTGGCTTGAATAATTTTGTCACAACTCTGTCCAATTATTGTACTTATTCTATCCTAAATATTATTATATCCAAATAAAGAATACTATCATAAGTTGAAGGCTAAAATAATAATATAAGAAATTGCCATTCCAAACATTGCAATGGTTTTAGCTATTTTGTGAAAGATACAAGTGGGTCAACAATAGTAATGGTCTCCAAATATTGTAACTTATCTTACACACAGACAAAACAAAAACAAATAAACAAACAGCTGTTTAAAATGTGAAATATCCCAAAAAAAAATATTTTTTTTAAGTTTCACAATCAAATGTGTTTTGTTTGTCAATTATATTATTAAAGTAATAAAACGAAGTTTTTAAGTTAATTTAACATTTTAAAATATATCATCAAATTTCTTGTTTGGTGGTTCACTATTTATGATCTTAAGCCAGTTTTATTTTGGAGTTTACTGATTGCTGCAAGAGGCATATTTAGCGTAACTAGACTTTAAGCCAGTGTTTAGTAGTAAGTAGATGACTGTATTAGGCTACATCTTTGACCGTGACTGCTTAAAACATAGTGGTGTTGTACTTGTGCAAGAAAGAAACTGTTTAAAATTTTAATATATTTATTAAATAATAGTGATTATCCCATGGTCCCTTGAGAATTTTGATAAATACAGCCCTATTTCTTGTCTCTGTCAGAAAGAGAAAAGTTTTCTAGGTCAAGAGTTCTGGCCGGCAATGATGAGTCAGTCAGTCAGTGATTCAGGGTTTTATAGTTAATAAACATTTTTGTATTTTTGTCAAAATTCATTCAGGTTCACTTTGGTTAATATTTACAATAAAAAAAGTGTATTTTTTAGGTCAATTTTGATTATATTTGGTAAGCAGTGAAGAGTACTCTGGTTGACAACTGGTGATACAGTTGTATTAAAATTTTAAGACCTAATAAGTTTCGTAGAGCTGACTGTACCAAGGTATAACATAGTGTAACTTCACAGAAGTTACAGTGCTTTTGTGTATGGTACTTAGAGAAAATTTTACTTAAAACTATATGTTAAACTACGTTAAACCTAAGCTTTGCTGCTGCCGCCACCTTTTTTGTCTTCAGGAATGTCCTCGAGGAGTTTGTCCAAGTCCACACCTTCAAACTTAGAGCTCTGTGTGTTTGATGCATGAGCTAAGAACAGTTCTTTGAGAAATTGCAACTCCTTTGTCAGTGTCTTTACTTTTTCCTCCAACATTTGGTTTTCTGCCTTCAGTTTGTTCACTCGTGTAAAAGTCTCCTGTGTTCGCTGCTTTGACTTGTAACGACTTTTCTTCACTGCCTGAAAACATGTTTTATCATTTTATTGTGTAAAACAAGAGATTGTTTGTTGTTTTAAAAAGGTAATAATTGCAATATAGAACAATTTGAAATGATTTCATAATACCTACCAGACAACTTTTGATTTAATAAAAAATAACAAAGAATCAATGTTTTTAGTTATATTTCTTGTTTTTAGCATGAACAGTTTTAAAACAACACAACAAAGATACATAATGAATGACTCATAGATTGTTATCAATAGGAAAACCAAAATCCACATAACAAAAATGTATCAAAACATCTATTTTAGAGTAAATTGAGGAACATTGCACATGAAATACGCATAACCGAGCACTTTTATAGACATTGATATAAGTACATTACCTACATTAGTCTGTTCAGATAAGGATCTGAGCATTCTGAAGTTGGAAAATATTGTTGGTGCATAAAATTAGACGATACCATCACTCATCACTACACTAACCTCATTATTTCTGTCTCTCCGTTTTCTGTAATCGTCGTCCTCGTCATCAGCGTCGCTGAGCCCCCGTCTCCCGTGTTTAACAGGAGGCATATCGTAGGAATTCTCATCTATTATCATCAAAATGCTTTCAAAACACTAGGGACCGTATAATGCTCGGACGCAATCTCACGGTCAACTGCCTGACGGGAATCGTATCTGTCGAGTGTTTCGCTCAAATTACGCCAGAATATCGTTGCTAAACATGACGCAATAAATGAAGTTTGAGACTTGAGAGAGCATGTTGTTGTAATTATTATTCGTCCGCTCCTCGCGACGTAAAGCAGTCCCAAATGATGACGCAACGCAATTATTTTATTTCACGAGTAAAGTTTTGATTTTCACTAACAGATGGTGTTGATTTTATTTATTGATGTAGGTACATTATGTACACATCTAAATTAATAATTCAATTTCGAGTAACAAAAATACTTCCGTAAAGGTAAAATAATACCGTTTGTTTATTATTCTGTGACATTACATTTACCCACAAACTAGGTAGAGACTATTAGAGAGAGATACTAACGCATAGAACACAAGTACTAACGTATCATTCACCTACATCCTACACATAGACTATGTATCATATATGTATCCTACTATCGTATATTACAAAACATGGCGTGGCGCCAAATCTCGATAGTCGATTAATCAAAATCGATCAATTGTCTATGATGTATAGTTTGTCAGGCAAGGCAATAACATGAATATCGAGAGGATTTACAGTTACAGTACCTATCGATTCTGTAATTACAGCTTATTCAAAAAGCATAGCTCACAATCACAATAATAATAATAATAATGTGAGGAGGTTCCTGTCTCTGGAGCCCTAATCACCGGTAGTTTGGACCCTGGTCCCGATGCCGGTGGACCCCTATTTTTTATATTTTTAAATGTTTGTTTTGTTTTTAGAAAATATTTAAAAATGTAAATTGATATGTAAAAAAATAAATAAAGGAAATAATAAGAATAATAATAAATAATAATAAATGTTTCCCACACTCACACCAATGCTGATGAAAAGTTTTCCTTCAAAAAATACATTGTGACAGACGCCTGCACATCAGCTTTTCCAAAACTGCATTTTTTTTCAATAAATGTTTAACCGTATGCCATAGACATAAAGTTCAAAGTCTATTGAGGAAATTTCACAGTATGTGGCAGTCTGCTGTGCAGACGTGTGTACGTCCGAAATGGATAAACTGTTGATAGTATCTATCATTTATGTAGGAACTTTATTATAAGTCAACAAACAATTATAAAAAAAATAATTTCTATTTCAATTTCTAATAGTAAGCATTACTTATAATATTTTATTTCCCTATCGATATCGGGCAATATGTGATGACCATACTGTTATTTTTATTAACCCTTTGAGCCCCGAGCGCTTGCCGGCAAGCTATCTAACAATAAAATTCTATTGTGTCTGGTATTTGCGGTCACCGAAGGCTATAACATCGATAGTTTTGACTTTCATCAGTAGTAAGTACCTAGTTAATCTAATACCTTACAGGGAACAATGTGAAAAGATCGAATGCCACATGGATGGCAAGTACCTTAAATATTGGAAATAGCACATTCTGCAATAGCATTTTTAAATACAATAAATTCTGCATCTAGGATTTTTTTAAATCGCTTGTCTTAGGCGGGATCGAACCAGTCAAATGCGACAAAAAAATAACATGCCGTATTTTATGATGCAGATCGAAAGGGTTACTGATAAGGTTCATTTTCTCTAAATAACAAATACAATCAAAATAACGGAAGGCCATGAAAACTAACAATTACCCTTTAATTTTGTTTAAACCCCTCACGTGAAATGCACCGCAACTACTTTAATTATTGGAAATAACAAGTTGTACACAATGGAGACTGACTTTTATTTTAGAGAACAATAAACACTGCAATTATGGTTTTTTTGAAAAATCGTCTGTTTAACCGGGAAACAAACCGATCAAATGTGGTAAAAATAACATGCCGTATTTTATGATGCAGATCGGAAGGGTCTTTCATATTGATCGTTGATAAATACCGTGAAAATTAAGAATTACTTGTATTGTGGTTTGTCATTATTACCTACCAAATCATTTATCGGATACTTACTGAAAACACAAGACACTAATCTTTGGCATGCAAGGAAAGTAGGTAAAGATGTATAAATGAGCTACATGTTTACCTATCAGTTTAGTTGCGATTACTAATAATATGTGAAGGACGTTATTTATAAAAGAACCTACGAAAGTGTAGGCGAATTAAAAGCTGAAGTCCATGCGGCTATTACTAATATTTACCACAATTCACTGCGACGAGCTACGAAAAGTCAATTCCTCAAAAGAATAAATTTATGCATACGAGAAAATGGAGCTTATTTTGAACAACTGATTTTTTTTATTTATTTATGATGATTTGATTAGTAAGCAAGGTTTTAGATTGAACCCAAAACATTGAGTTTTCTACGCTAGCTACCTTAAGGGTGCCCCGACCAAAAAATGCAAAAAAATGCAGTTACGGTTAAGTAAATATAATTGAAAATACTATCGTATTATATGAACAAAATATATATTTAGTATCATAGGGAACGTGTTTACAATTTGTCAGAACCATAATGTCATAACACGCTATAGTTTTTTCTACAATATCATTTAAAGTTGGGCAAAAATCATGAAAACGAGTGGCGGCGTTTAGTAGATTTCTTATAGTTTATCTAAATTATTGTACCTCTGATTTTGTCTAAACAATCATCAATGGATAAACTACAAATTGCTAGACTACATTTTCGATTCATCAAGTGGTTATTTAAATAATTATTTTTTATTAAGCACCTTAAATTCCCCATACAAAATTAGTATGGCCGCGCGGCATCAAATAAATATGGACGACGACATTTCAAATAAAACATAAATGACACTTGTCACTTATGGACGGCGCACTCTTAACTAAAAACCATTGCACATGTGAGTGCTTTAATTTTAGGAGGGCAGATCGCTTCACCCGAGCCGCGTGCAAAGTAGGCGCACAACTCTAGGGGACGACCTGTACCCGTCAAAAATGCGGTCGCCCTTAACGGACATAGCCAAGAGTTACCAAGGCCCAATAATTTCCTTACTCAATAGATTGAGGCACGCCGTATAATGTATGAAAGTTTTACCTTATAGAACGCGGTGCGACACATCTATAGCGCGATTCAGGAACGTACTACAGCGCCATCTCTTGGTGAGTAGCGGCACTAAATGTTATTTTAAAAGTTCTTGGTAGGTTTATTACGAGAATATTTTTTTTATAGCAAAAAAATGAGAGCACTGAAATAACTATTAGGTACATAAAGCTTTTTTCTTCTTTGTAGTGATATTATTATTGATCATAAATATATTTTTAGCGACAAAGACTTGCTTAGCTTGCTTCAGTTTAGACTATGGCTGCCTTACGTCCCGGTACACCGGGACATGTGCGGGTTTGAAGCGTTGTGTCCCGGCCAGTAAGTCAGTGGTCCCGGTTTGGCCTAAGAAAATCAAGTTATCGTTTTTTTGATGTATAACGTCATCTTTCCTCTCGCTTTCTTGCAATTTGTAGGACTGATTTCGTGAAATGGGACGGAAGTGTGTAACAGGAAGACTTTTTTTATAGTTGGGTGCTAATTGCTGCACTGAAGCTGAATCAAATAGGTATTTATAAAATACAGTTATTTTTTTCAGTGTATTTTATAATTATTTTTATTTATTGTTGTTTTTTCACATTTTATTTAGTTTTAATATTTTTAATAAATATCTGCCAAAAATTAAACGTAAAATTTCCTAACCTTGTAAAAGACTGATTTAAAAAAAAAACGATTAAAGTGTTTTTATTTTTTTTTTTATTTTTTTATACTTAGCACGTCAAATGACTCCATACCACCTAATGTTAATTGGAAATGGAGTCCAGACGCGAAGACAACTGGTGCAGCGTGAAAACAACGCAGCATCAGTCAACCTCACTCTGCCGGCCCACAAGGTGCTTCTTCACGCCTCGTTTGAAGGACCCAATATCATAGGAAGGAGGAAAAACGTGTGCTGGTAGACTATTCCATCTTTTGGAGGTGCGACAAAGAAACGAGTCACCAAATTTCTTTGTGCGCGATGGGATATGTGTGACAGTAAAGCGATGACTCCGGAGAGCAGCACGTGTACTTCTATGGAGGAAGGGAGAAGGTGGGATAAGGTCAAAGAGTTCTTCAGAGCACTCGCCGTGGTACAAGCGATAGAAAACGCTGAGTGACGCTATATCTCTACGCAATTGTAGGGGTTCGAGAAAAAGTGTGTCTTTGTTGGGGGGCCCAAGATGTGTGAGATTGTGGACATTTTACAAATTCTCACACACGATCCCTGTGGCCCGGGGGCCCTGCATCATTGATACAGCTGATACAGAGGTCTACGTCCCTACCAAAAACGCCAAGTATTGAATTGATTTTTGACTTTAGAAACCACTTTAATAAAAAGTCAGTCACGATTAATCGGGAATCGAATAGTATAAAAGAGTTTAGGTTTGCGCGTTATGCAAGTTTTGCAATGTCGTTTGTTCCGGACGGATGACAGAAATTAGAATATCTTAAATATCTGTTGGTCTTCTCAGATAGATAGACGACTGCATTCTGGGTGCCTAGTGCGAGTTTTGTTCGCAATTCGATAACGTTAACGAAAACGTTAAGAATTTATTTATTGTTTTATTTATTTAAATAGGACAACCAACAAGACATACATTAAAACTAGGAAGAAGCTGTAATTTTAAATCAATTAATTTTTTTTTTTAAATTTATATGGCAATGTAGTTAGCAGCGCCTTTTGGTGACAAATGAGGCTACAATTATTACTAGAAAAAATCAACCAGCCTTAGGAAGCTTCAATGGGAATCGAACCCACGACCTTTGGATGACCGAGGATAGTAAAAAAAATACCTAGGTACAGTCAACAGCAAAGGTAACTGATGATTGGTCAAGTTTCAAAATATGAAATCAGTATGAAAATCAAAACTTTTTAAACGCATATCGAAAAACCTTCGGGTGTCTACTAATACCTGCAGACTTTAACTGTAGTTATATAGAAAATATCGACTTACACTATCGAAGCTTAATTTTGAAATCTAGTAAACATCATCTACTTTTGCTGTTGACTGTACTATACAAATTTTCGTTTTCGTTAACGTTATTGAATGGCAAATAAACCTACTTGACACTATGAACCGGTGGTGATACAATCATTTGTAGGTATTTGAAGATGCTTCTGAAGTGAGCTTAGGCTCGGACTTCATGCATTCGGAATCGGTCCGGCCCGGGAAAATACCAAATTCGGCAAGTAATCGACTATACGCGCTCCGTTTTGAATCCGGAGAGAAATTTGCTCAGTCGGTCGCTAGCACTTGCGCTAAATAGTCGTCCAGTTGACAATGGAAAGTTTAACTTTAGTTGTAATAGTATGCTCCGCTGTGGCCGTTAAGAAAAAAAGGAAACAGAGGAAGTGAAAAGATATTGGTTTCATCCTTTTCACGTAGACCGCATAACGGAAGGTGTATTCCACAAGTCTTATACAAAAATCAGGTTAAATCTAAATTATTAATTATAAAATTAGGTAAAATCTCAATCATATCTAGAACTGAACAGGACACTAATGAAACCTGGGAACCTACGTAATAAAGTAAACTACTACTACGTACCTACGAGTACAATGAATAAAGTTAGGTACCAATGCTTAGCAAAACCCAGTTCTCTATTATATCATCACAAACGCTGTTTCACGACGTGTCCTTCAAGTTTTTATTGTGGTAGTCTTGTATTGTAGTATTCCAGATACATTGATAATTCTGAATCACCATAATGAGGCACTCAGAATCAACCATTTTGCAGTTTTGCTTGCGCACGCGACGCGACCGACCGCTTTGAGCGTCTAGCTGTCATCGACTGGCGCGTGATTCCTCCGGACCGGACCGGAACGGACGTTTCTCGCGTTCTCGTGTGGTCAACTCCATACAACTTCATACGATATTGATAGGCCCCGCCCCCCGTGCCGAAAAATAACGGACCGGGTACTCGGAGACGTCCGGAGCATGTTCCGGTTGCTTCCGGGTGAAATTCAGGATCGGAAGGCCCCTGATCACATGTAGTCGATGCAGTAAAACTTCATATAAGTATTTGTTTGAGCTACAGATTGGATCCGGGGCCGTGTTTTTTCGGGTCCGTGTGATTCCAGATGCATGTAGTCCGAGCCTAAAAACATTCCTACATTCACGCCTGTCTCGAATAGGGGTAGGCAGAGACCACTTCCTGCCACTTGCTACGCTTCTTACATACTTCGTCATCTTCCACATCATCTAGGTACTTTTATTAATTTCTTCATTCATGCTCGCCAGTTAAGGAACTCTTGACCTGGGTGTCTAGTTTGAGTTTTGTTTATTCATTCGATTATGTTTACGAAAACGAAAATTAATACGGAATTGAAGCAGCATCGTCTCCTGTCGAGATACGATAGGAATTAAAATTTTGCCATACAAATTCTCGTTTTTGGAATAAAACTCGCACTAGTCAACCAGTATTCATTCGATTACGTTTACGAAAGCGAAAATTAATATGGCATTGGACTGGGTGCTCCAGTTGCTGCTGTAGGGGATGTTGGAGAGGAGATGACACCAATGGAATGTGGTGGGATCGAAGACGTTGTGGGGGAGCTCGCCATAGACGAGCTGCTTCTGGGAGGGTTCTCCCCGTTGGGCGCGCAGGCGACAACGGATGGAAAACTTGGCTCGGAAGACAGCCACTAGAGAACGGGAATGGCGGGACTAAGGTGTGCCTACGGATTAATTTGCACCACTGTAAGACCGCGGCTGCCCTTTTGGCACGCGAGCTTAAAATGGATAAATTTGATATTAATCCTTAATTCAGGAACCCTAACTTTATATGGGACTAATACAAGACTTAGGTGGAACTTCTGGCACTCTATTTTATAACTGTTCTACTAATGCCATCTATGTCAGAAATTACCTACATGCAATGCCTTTAATCAAGTTCTATTACAGGAATCCGACAGCTGTAAGGATCCACATGGGGGGGGGGGGGGGAGACCAAGCGAACAAGCGGTAATCTTATCGTCAGCTTATATCCCGTACGAGAAGGCAGACCTAGTATCACCACAGATACGGGAGGTAAACTACGGCAGCCGAGAAAACTTAGATGTCATCATCAGCTGCGACGCGAATGCGCATCATGTCGTCTGGGGCGGCTCAGACACTTTAGGTATATAAGTCTACAATCCTTTCTCCTGAAGACCCTGGAGAAGATAGTAGACAAATATATCAGAGTGGGGGGGTTACTGAAAGGATTCCCACTCCATGGACTAAAATGTACTTATCGGGCAAGGAAGTCCACAGAAACTGCTCTTCATCATGTGGTGAGTCGAGCGGAATTTGCGCTGGAAAACAAAGAGATTTGCGTCTGCACATTCGTAGATATTGAAGGTGCATTTGATTGCACCATCAAGGTTGCAGCCAAGAACCATGGTGTGCCACAACCGATCTGTAATTTGATCGAATGTATGTTAAAAGGGTAGAATTATCAACTCTGAACTGCTAGGTGACAGTCTACTTGCACGAACAACCAGAGGATGCCGCAAGGAGGGGTTCTCTCGCCTCTTCTGTGGATCCTTTTTGTTGATTTAATCGTAGTAAGGCTGAATAAAGGACCATTCTATACGGTTGGTTATGCGGATGATCTGGTCATCTCAGTCAGTGGGAAGTTCCCTCTAAGGTATCGGGGTTAATGCAACGTGCCCTAGGTTTGCTGGAGGAACGGTGCAATGCCCTTCATCCCTCTGTAAACCCGGGGAACACAACAGCCATCCCCTTTACAAGAATGAGAAACATTACGGGACTGGGTAACACTATGGTACCCAGCTCTCTTGGTCCAAAGAAGTGAAATATCTAGGTTTAACGCTGGATAGGGAACTTACTTGGAAACAGCATGTGGACACGATCGTAGCCAAGGCTTACAGAGTCTTTGGCATGTGTCGGTCTACCTATGGCAATTAATTCTTCTGCTATACAAATTCTCGTTTTCGTTAACGTGATTGAATGGCGATTGAAGCTCGCACTTTTTATTTTATTTTATTCATACTTCCTCCAACATTATCGGAGACTTTATTATTTCAATTCTCTTGGACTTCTCTTGAAACTCGCACTTGGCACTCTGGCCTTTCGTTAGTTTCTTGATAATTGGTCAAGAAACACCCGGGTTATGGTACGTACTGTAACGACCAGATGGGCCGTTACTTACAACGCAAGGCGTCTCTTTATATTTGGGGGCGTAAGATAGATTGAGACACCTTAATAGATTAATATTATATTGGTATTTAGAAAAACATGAATATAATAATTAATAGAATGTTGCCTTTCCCGCGGTTGATGTCCAAGTCCTCTTCTTTTGTTTTTCACCGCCTGACGTTGTATTTTAAATACAAGAAAGCAGAACGCGACGGCTGCCAGTAGGTCCGCGCCTCCAAGCAGTCCCGATCACTACATATCCCGTTAGGTAAATAAGGTAAAAAATATATATAGAAATAAAACACCACCAATTATCAGACCACAATATAATTCTTATTCACAATACAATAAACTCCTAACAAATTTACGTAAATCTTATTTACACAAATAATGGAAGCATCCAATGCCGAACGACCTAATACTGTAACTAATTCTCGAGCAAATTACAATTACAATAATTATAATTAAAATTAAACTCAATTAACAAAACATTAATCGGTTACACAACAGAAATGCACATTCTGATTATTAATTAACAGGTTTTTTATCTACCATTGCAAACATTTATCATTAATGGAACATTTTAATAATGTATAGCAGTGTGACGTTTAGACGTTTATAGGCAAAGCTGCTTATTTCTTTAATACAAATCGAGTCAAAAGTACACTACAATTTGTACGGGTTCGGAACAGCTCTATCTGGTAAAATTACAATACAAATATTTTTATTTTATTTTATTTTACATAGATGAAATATGTAACGAAACGCACCGATATCACAGAATTAAAAGAAAAACATACACAAACAAAAGACAGTCTTTTAGAAGAGATATTTTTATAGAACAGTTTCGCCACTTTAATACCTATTTTATGATGTGTTAGATAGCTATGAAATTATATGAAATAGATAAGAGTGAGACAATACTCATGGATAAGCTATTTGTCACAAATAAGGAAGTGGTAGACAGTACCTTTATAATTTAATTCGTATTATCAAACGTTTTCAAATTGTAAATTTATCTCTGAATAAAAAGACATTGTTAATTATTATTGTAATAGTGAGGTTATAGCAAAAACAAGCTTCAAAGACATACTTAGAAAGAAACTCTCTCTATATATATAATATTACCAATCTAGTTTGAGAATTGGCAATAGCATCAATAACATAATTAAGACTGACGAAACAGAAACCATGTAGAACTATTTTTTTTAAATAAATCAATAAATAAAATTCATTTAACTATGATACGCAATATTTTTGTGTATTACAATATTGTTTCAGTTTCCGTCGTATAGCTACAGTCAGTCTTTTGTTTGACATCGAGACAGAATATAGTTTTGAAAAGCTAAGTCTAGATAGTCGAATCTACTAGCGTTAGGGCTATGCGCTATTTTATAAGTATTACAACAGTTTAGTTATGTATCTCCACTGCAAACGGGTTGCTAAAAATGTAAATGAATATAGGTTTAGATGGTAAAATACAGCTATGAACAACGACAAATCCAATAACAGGTACACATTTTAACATTTTACATTTATAACTACAAACGTTTTCTACAGCAGCTAACTATTTAATTTTATTTATATTAAAATTTAGAATTCGATTGATTTCATGCAGTAGGTACTTAGGTATTAGTATCTTCATGTTATTAGGTAAGTACTAAGTAAACGAGAAAAAATGTGAATGAAAACAAATTTAAAATACAAAGAAAATTAGGAAGAATCATAAAATCCCAAAAAAATGGTAGAAGATAGCTTCTTCTCTACTCTTTACTTATTTAAGTGCATTCGAAATTTAAAGAGCAAAAGAGTCTCATACAGAAGAATCTAAGATATAAAGATTTTTTCGTTACTTCCTTTCTATCTGTTATTATAATTTATTATTATAGTTATTTTTTATGTAACTTTGTTCCCGTAGGCCGCGTCTTCTGCGAATGTTTAAATGATTGAAAGTGTTTCAACAAACGAAACCTTATTTTGTTACGACATTTGGCGTATACATGTTCTATTGCAAAAATAAAATAATAAACAAGGTCGCTAAGAAAATATGAAAAAAATCTTAATATTTTTTCTTATCGAAAGAAGTTTCCAATCTAGAACACACTTGCGTTATTTCAACCAACCCCTCTATAAAATCTTCGCGGATGGTTCGGCAAGGTTTGACCATAACGGTAGGTACCTACTCTATGGTCATTCCAATACAAAGAGACTTACCTATAGATATTTTTTTAATTTTGGCTTGAAGTATAGAATTTTTGATGACGTTACGCTACGCTATCGGTACGTAAAACTACGACTGAGGATCTTGTCAGCGTAATTTTATATGGAAAATGTCTCTCCCTATCATAGAAGGACACTTCCCAAGATCACATTCGCAGGAGACCAACCATAAAGCAGAGATTTACACCACTGCTTTATGATACATTATTTTAACAAACTTAGATCGCCACCCTACAAGAAACTACTTATGACAATAATTGAATGAAATTCATATAGGGTATAAGTTGGCACCAGTGGACATGAACCAGAGATCGTTTTTTTTTCCTTTAATGATTAACAATAGGTGTATCAACTGATTTTAGTCCTTAGCAACAATTGAATACAGACCATGCTTTCCAGCTGTCATCCCGTTTTTCAACGGAAATCTGTTATTTTTTGGCGACGAAAATTATATTGAATGGGATTCTTGGCGGGAAATTGAAGAGTCATGTCTGCGGTTTTGTTTTATTTTCTAAAATTTGTGTTATATGGCGAATATTAATGTGAAATAAAGGTGGATAACCGTTACGTGTTCGTGAGTGTTGGCAAATGAAACAAAACAGTGCAACGTCACTTTTCAAATTCTCTCAAGAAGTCCGCGTGAGGACTTAGTAAAGCCCCCCATCTTTACTGAGATACTCGAGGGGTTGGGGGTATATCATTTCTCACTTCTCATTTCTATTATCATTCATCATCGTACAGGAAGGAAATATTATTTATTTATGTATTACTTGTAAGAAAATTACTTTGACACTGGCTTAATGTGCTAATCGCACGAAGCCATCAACTAAAGGAAAAAAAACAACTGTGTTGAACACTGGGCTTAAAGTGTAGAGTTAATGGTGCCACTGACTGATACATCGCATAACAATTTGGTCAATATGAATAACTACCTACGTTTTTATGACATTTATTCATAACGATAAAAATGCAATGGTCAATTACAAATCACTGAGATAGTCACACTATCGTTAATTATTTTCGAAAAATAACGGTATTTTTTATACGTTAGAATCCGCTATACACCTTCGTCAAGACAAAATATAGTTCCCTTGTTTATTATAAATTTTGATAGTTTTATATCAAAGAATATAGTATCTGTAATAAGTATTTATATTTTAGGCTTTCTTTTAGATCGTAGCCCTCATAGGCCAAGGGTAAGTTCAACTTTGATAGATTTAAATTAAGCTTGAATGCGATCGAATGACGTCAATCTGGCTTGAAACTGATTAGGTACCTTCAAATGTTAATATTTTATTTATTTATCCAGCTCTTGTTTGATGGTAAAACAATTGGAAGTGTACTTCACCCAGAATCCTCAACTACTTTGAGACTGGCTATCTTTTCTCTAACAATAATTTTACATACGCATTTAATCTCAACATTGTAAGAACAGTATAACTATACTTGTACACTGTTAGATTGCGAGTGATAATTCCCAGGAACCTATTCATTTAATAAGACAGGTCTGGCGCACATCTTTTTTTGGAAACCAATGTTTAGAAATTATTATTAGGCCTGATGCCTTGTAAATGAAACTTAAATTTCGAATAATCCTGGTTAAATGAGTGCTGGTAACAAACAGATGATTTAACCAAACTATTATATTTGTAAGTGATTTTTATTACCTTAATAAGAGTGCATTTGTTGTGGTTCTACTATATCTGCACTGCTTAAGTATCATACATACATCACAAGAAACTGACACTTAATCTGCGTATTTACTTCCAACTAACATTACCTACGTTTAGTCTTAATTTAGTCGTTAGCTTACACTATTAGTTTCACTAACTAATGAACTAGCATCATTTAGCAGTCGATGGCAGTACCACTAATATATCGTAATTATTATCATTTCGAACAATTTTTTATAGTTTTAAATTTAGAAGATTTAAAAGGTTTATAATCGTTAAATGCTATTTAAAAATCATTTCTTTCTTAAGATTAGTTAATCTAGAGTAGGTACTTAGTTGTTATTACATATAAGGAACGAATGATCATGTCTCCTGTTCCGTTGGTTTTGAAAATTCGGTTACATTTCTCCCTTCAACTTTGGTTAGCTAAAAATTAGGTATTTCAGGCTCTTTACTTTTAATTATATATTTAATAATATTATTGATATTGTTGCGTTTAAAGATTATGATTGATGCCACTGATATTGCAAGTGTTTAAGTGATATTATTATTACCTACAGTATAATTTCAAATTGTGTTTTTGAGTGAGACCAGTTTTTACTTACTCCATATCAAAGAGTCAATTAATAAAATTAGAAAATTTCTAAAGACAGACTTTTTACTTCGTTTTAATATAGATTTAACTTACTTCGAGGCCGCTCTGGCTGTACGCCCGTAATGTACATGCAGACGCTTCCACATCATACTATTCAAAATTATCAAATTTCTTCAATAAAAATTCAACCATTTCCTATAGATATAAGATTCAAAGTCTATTGAGGCAGTTTGAAATTTTGTGCCTTATTTGTGTGCAAGCGTTCACTGAGGCTTTAAAAGAGTTATCAATACATCTCAATAGATGGCGTTTTTCCCTGTGTGGTGCCGGGGATAAAGAATTGCACCACCCCATCTCTTCCCGTGGGTGTCGTAAAAGTCGACTAAGGGACCATTCCAGACGATGGGCAGCAGCGTCTCTCTGAGGTTACCCTCAACCTACTGCGATCGCCAACCCGCCTGCCAAGCGTGGCGATTACGGCAAATACCCCCCATGATTATTTGGGGGAGGCCTTTGTCCAGCAGTGGACGTCTTTTGGCTGAGATGATGATGATGAGATGGCGTTTTAAACTGAAAATCGTTCTTTCAATGTTAATGCACACACCAACCACCGCCAAAGGGGCCTCAAAGTGGATTTATTATTAAAATACTAGTCAAGCAAAGTTTCTAAAAGGTCTAAATACGTTCTACAGTCAGTCGTTTGATCCTTTATACCAGTAAGAAGGAATTCTTATAACCAACCTGTCATTACACTCAAAACATATTATATAAAGCCCACAGGTATATTACCGAATAAAAAACCAGCCAAGTGCGAGTCGGACTCGCGCACGAAGGGTTCCGTACCATTATCTAAAAACAACGGCAAAAAATATCATGTCTGTTGTATGGGAGCCCCACTTAAATATTTATTTTAATTTTATTTAATTAAGTATTTATTTTTTAGTGAATACATATAAATAAATATTCTGTGAATATTTCAAGCGTCTACCTGTAGCCGTTATCAATATCGAGCAAAAACGAGCAAAACAATCACGTTTGTTGTATGGGAGCCTCACTTAAATATTTATTTTATTGTGATTAGTATTTGTTGTTATAGCGGCAACAAAAATACATCATCTGTGAAAATTTCAACTGTCTAACTATCACGGTTCATAAGATACAGCCTGGTGACGACGGACAGACAGACAGACAGACGGACGGACAGCGGAGTCTTAGTAATAGGGTCCCGTTTTACCAAAGGGTAAAACGGGACCCGGGTTGTTAATTGTAAAATTGCAACGCGACTGCTTTATTTACTTAAATTGGTATTACGGACATAAATCGATCGTGCATTTGCGATACAATTAACTGGTTGATTTTTTCGGAAATAAGCCTGCCGACGTACGAGCACTACTTAACTTTGAGCTATAGATTTGGTTTTGGTTTGTTTATGGTTTTAGCACCACACTGTCTAGGTTTCACTATTCAATACCGTTAAAAGTAAACTACCCACAAATAGTGTGACATTGTAGCAACGCCATCTTGTGACAAGTTTGTGAGACCAACTAGCTGCTGCTTGTTTGCTTCCCCATACAAGTTTCAGTTAACTTTACTTGATCGAATAGTGAAATAACTAGCACTCATCACTCATTTGGGTCCCTACTAAATATTTAATTTAATTTTACATCTTTCATTCGATATTTTTACATTAATTGAAATAGTGATAAAATATACAATGTTATTTTTATTTTATACGAAACCTGAAAACTGTTTGTTCAGAATCAGTAATAGAATCGATTTAAATATTTTTATACCATGTTACATTTTGACCAAATAATATTTAAAAAATCTCAAATAAAGTATACCCTACTAAAAACACACAACGGGACAGCACAAAAAGCTTGTAACTTCGTGAGTTTTCAAGATATTATTTTAATTTTTTTTGTACTGATTCTTTAAATGAAAATATTTGACCCGTGTTTCGGTTTTCGTATAAATTAAAAATAAGGTTGTATAATTTGCATTTCTCATTTGCTTTATCTTGACTGTGCACTGCCATGTTCAAATGCCTTTTTATTAAGAAACGACATACAAAATCGTCTCAAAGTTAAGTAGCATTCCAACAAATTACCAGTAGGCATACGATTTGGAATATTATGCTACAGCTATAGGGTACAGTTTCGTCTAGTGCGTCAGCTGCAGTTGCATCTTGCGGCACTGGCAGATAAACGAGTCTCGTTTTGTAATGGTAAGCTATCTGGAGTTTTATGTCTACATCAATAGAGTACAGTTTCGTCTAGTGCGGCAGCTGCAGTTGCATCTTGCGGCACTGAGTCTCGTTTTCTAATGGTAAGCTATCTTGAGTCTTATATCTACAGCTACAGGGTACAGTTACGCTTAGTGGGGCAGCTGTAGTTGCGTCTTGCATTGGCAGAGCCATTTGACGATGCGCGCGTTCCTCTCCACCACGCTGGGGGGCTTCGTGTTGCGGTAGATCGGCTTCTGCACCCCGCCGGCGGGGCCTTGGACCTGTGGATAGAAGGCAAAGTTCAACATCATCATCATCGCCAGCTTATTTTATGTCCCCACTGTTGGGGCATGAGCTTTCCCTATGAATGGTTAGGAAGAGCGGTCATGAACCACCACGCGGGCCCAATGCGGTACGGTATTTGTTAACGACTGCTAATGCAGCCGAGACCAACGGCTTTACGTGCCTTCCGAAGAACGGAGGAGTTCGAGATGAATAATTTTTGATGTGTATCATCTTTCCTCTCGCTTTCTTGCAATTTTTGGTAGTGATTTCGTGAAATGGGACGGAAGTGTGTAACAGGAAGTCGGGGAAGCGCGCAAGCGCGCGCCTATTGATTTGACGAATGAGCGCGCGGTGGTAGAGTTGGCCATCGGATCGGATATGGTACCAACCAATAGGGGAAGCGCGCGCCATTTAATTTGACGAATGAGTGCGCGTATTGCATTACACTTATCGCCTTACAAATAAACAAAGAATATGGTCCGAATAGTTATTCCGTGTTTTGTTCCTGTCATGTAAACGTCATTTCAAATTAGAGTAAAAGAGACAAAAAACGGAATAACTATTCGGACCTTATTCTTTGTTTATTTGTAAGGGGGTTAGTGTCAATTAAATAAAATACAATTTTCATTAAAAAGAATTACTCTTTGTTATGAAAAACCATTTCAAAGAATACCTGACCCATTTTTTTCAGAATATAATGTTTTAATTGCTTATTACTAAGGTGAGATGTCAAATGTTGCACATCATATGCGACTACTGTAAGCCTCGCTCGTTTTTTTTTTTTGGTTACCCATACGATGACAGTTGACAGGATTGTTGACGTTAAGCAAGTTGTTCTTACGCTATACCAGTTGTCTTCGCGTCTGGATTCCATTTCCACTTAACATCAGGTGGTATGGAGTCATTTGAGTTTTTAAAACAAATAAAAAAAATTGCGTACACATCTTAGGTGGAATTGGACTGACGTGCTAAATATATAAGAAGACACGACAAGACGAACAAGAAGACTTACAGTGTAATCTGCAGTAGCTGCCAGCTGATTGAAGTCGACTGTTGAAGCTGATGAGAAAAATACCGGGCTTTCAGCCGGTGGTCGGCGTACGATGGAGTCGTTGAGACCGGGCTCCAGAGCTAAAGGTGGTCAAAGAACTGCTACAGCTGCACCGAGCTCTTATACTTACTAAGTTTTACAGCATGATCCGCAGTGGCTGTCAGTACACCTTGGTACACCAATGAAGCTGTCGACTCATTAGATAAGCCCTACATTTGCTCTTCGTAACACATCAGTATGCTACACGCGATCAGACCATCGGATATTTAATATTTTGCGTAGATATCTTAGGTGAATTGACCTGACGTGCTAAAGATACTCGTATAAGGCTATTGACACGACTAGAAGAACAAGAAGACTCGCAGTGTAATCCGCAGTAGCCGCCAGCTGATTGCAGTTGACTGTTGAGGCTGATGAGAAGAACACGAGGCTTTCGGCTGATTGGCGGCACACTAAAGAGTAGTAGAGACGGGGCTCCAAGAACTGCTGCAGCCCAAATAGACTTACAGTGTAATCCGCAGTAGCTGCCAGCTGATTGGAGTCGACAGCTGCACCGAGCCCTCATACTTACTAAGACTTACGGCACAGTATTACCATTTCATACAGTAGGGCATCGCCTTTGACGTGGGGCGATGCCGCCGCCCGCGTAGGTATCTACGCAATCGTTCGCCGATATGCAATGGTTGTCACAAAATTCGAAATCAAATAATCGTTAATATTTATATAACATAATAATTTATTATCAAGAATAAACTATATACATATTTTCAAATGTTGCACTGCTAAATTGACGTGAAGGTTTATTTTTAGATTTCAATTTTATATTATCAAAACAATATTTTGAATTCGCATTCGGATTGCTTAAAAAATGAAAAAAAAGAAACAAGCCAAAATAAGCTAAATCTTAAATATAAACCCTAAAAAATAGGTGAATGTAAAACCTCCTCTTTTTCTGTTGGTTTAAATAAATCATAACAGTTGGATATTAGACAAATACCTACTCCTTCTGTGTCCGACGTCCCAACTACTCCAATAAGTTGTAAACATAATGATTACACTTTGCGCAAGAGCTTGCGCCGTAAAGAATACATATACTTACCTACACTAGAAAAACCCGCTAGGTTGGAGCTAGAGTTACGAAGTAACTATTTAGTAAGGAGAGCCCGTTGTGCAACTGTGATACAGATGCTATCGATACCATCTTACATCTAATAACAGAATGCCCAATAAACACCAAGGCGAAACAAAAACTAGAGCAAAAGATAGATAGTCTCGTTAACGAAAATTCGATTCAATTTATAATTGAGAATAAAAAACAGAAATAGCCTAATAAAATATATGGAGGCTGTTGTAGATATACGAAATAAAAACAAGTGAAAATTGTAGTGTTTGTGATGAATTAGAATTTGATATTTGTAATTGTATTAGTAAATAGTTATGGTTGTAAAAACGTTCATTATTAATCAATGAGAAGTTGGCAAAATAAATAAAAGAAAAAGAAAAAAGAAACTATTTAGTCATCTAAATCTATGAAATTTTAAATTCTTGTTGTGTTTCGACGTCGACTTACAACTGTATACAAAACAACGTGTATGCACCATTATATTCAATAGGAATCACTGAACGTAAATTCAAAAAACGTTTAAAATAAGCAGTACGCGCACGTGGCTGCACTTCACGGTAGCTACCACAAACTGCGCTTGTTTGTGGTACACTCGCCGCAGCGCCCGCTTCCCCTCGGGTTCCCCTCCCTTGCTCTGCGAAAGTACCTTCGATGCGCAACTGTATGCTTGCTAAACTGTGCTTACAGTATGATCCGCAGTGGCTGCCAGCTGTTTTGAATCTACCTTGGTACACCATAACGAAGCTGTGAACGCATTATATAAGCCCCACATTGGTTTTTCGTAACACTTTAGTATGCTGCACGCGATCAGACTATCGGATATATAATATTTTGCGTAGACATCTTTGATGGAATTGGGCTGACGTGTTAAACATATAAGAAGACACGACAAGAAGAACAAGAAGACTTACAGTGTAATCCGCAGTAGCCGCTAGCTGATTGGAGTCAACTGTTGAGGCTGATGAGAAGAACACCGGACTTTCAGCCGGTGGTCGGCGTACGATGGAGTCGTAGAGTCGGGGCTCCAGACCGAGGTGCTCGAAAAACTGCTGCAGCTGTACCGAGCCTTCCGACGGGCTGTCAGCAGACTCGGAGCCCGAGCATGCGGCGGAGTTCCGGCCGTCTGTGCGACGGTACCTGGGTGGAGGCAGATTCGTTGATTATGTAGATAATTGTGTAGTTTTATTATGCTTTCAGCCTATAAACGTGCCTTTAGTTTAGGACATTAGCAGTTGGCAGTTAGAGATCGTCTCATCTAAAACATGGTGCCTAATAAGTTTTATTAACGTTGACGGAAACGTTAACATAAATAAGAATTGGTTTTGCACTATTATAAATCTCCTCGTTTGTCATCAAGAAGTACTGCTTTAGTCTCATATAAATTTTCTTTTTCGTTGACGTGATCGTATTACAAATAAAACTTGCACAACGATTGTGATGCGATGTGTTAAAGCTTATGGTAGTGCCCCTGACATAATTCATGCATACCATATTTATGTAAGTAAACATTTTGTACATTAGCTTGTACTGGAGATAGTGAATTTGTGAGATTAATTAATAAATTATTTCCAGAATTTACACTATTGCTACACTACTAGTGAACTTCTAGACTGGGTCAAAGCAGGTTGGTGTGTGCACTTACCGGTCGGATATATCCGACTTGGAGCGCAGTATGGGGCGCGGGCGGCTCGGCTTGTAGCGGAGGCAGCGCTGCCGCTTGAACGTTCCCAGCGGTGACGTCACCTCCTCACCGGGACACACCTGGTATGTCACATTTATTTATTTCAAGCAACAATGTTGTATAAAACATAATTATAATACATTTTTTAATTTTTTTTTCTATATTTAATTGTCGAATTTGGTCAAATTGTGTAGATTGTTCGGGGTTGCATCTCAGTTTAATCTTTTCGATATTATTTTTTGTGATGTATTTTTGGATGTGACCTGTTAATGTACCTAAGTAAATAAATAAACAAATAAAAAGGGGGAAGTTAGTTGCACGTAAGCACGACTGGACTTAGCGACGCCTTTTTTAGTACTAATATCTATATATTAATACGTGAAGCAAAAACATTGTACCCCTTTTTACGAAAACGCGCGGACGGAGGAGTATGAAATTTCGCACACTTATAGTTTATACGATTATGGCAAATACCCCCCATCTTGGGGGAGGCCTTTGTCCAGCAGTGGACGTCTTTTGGCTGAGATGATGATGATGATAGTTTATACATATAGAAAAGACGTGCAAAATGCAAATTTTTTTTTTAATTATGCATAAATATACATTGAATTAAATATACATTGTTTCATACATTTTACAAAAAAATCAAAAATGGAAGAGGAGCGGCCGAAATCTGTCAATGTCAATCCAAACTCACATTCTATCTTTTTTAATTTTTCATTGCTGAGACAATCCGTGCTTAATAAAATATTGTTTAGTAAACAGCTTTTTATAAAAATTACGGTCGCATTTCGACCACTGGCCCCACACCGTGTATTTGAACTGATGTTGTTGTTTTGATAATAAACTTGTGAGACTGGGCGACCACTAGTATAAATAAATAATCAAAACATTATTATTTGTGGGGGTTTTTAAAAAGCACATTGCAAGTTTTTACGCTTGGTGTACAGGGCACGGCGACGATTTATACTGAATGATGAACGATTACTACGCTACTACACTGAACTACGATTGTTAAGGTTAAGAAACTTTCGCAAAGGCCGGTCATAACGTAAATCCGTTGGTCCCAGCTGCATTAGCAGTCGTTAACAACCACCGCACCGCACTGACCCACCACCCGTGTGGTGGTTTATGGCCCGTTCTCCTCCATCCATTGGGAAGGCTCGTGCCCCAGCAGTGGGGACGTAAAATGAGCTGGCGATGATGGTGATGGTGTGATGTATTACCTGCGGTGTGTTGACGTACTCCTGCGTTTCGTCCTTGCGCGGGCGCATCCACGGCTCTTGGTACTGCGGCTGCTTGTTCATCGGCTCCGTGCTCGGCTCGTGGTATCTGAGAATGAAGATTTTTGTTTATTCTACAACTACTTTTGTATTACCAGTTACAACTAATCAAGATTAAATATTTTTAATTTTATGGCGCCGCAGCAAATTATGTGGAAGCAGAATTTAGGCATTAGGTGGCACTGCTTCGATCCCAAAAAGAACTCGATCAGATAGTAAAAAGAACCCTCACATTCACAGTACTAAGTGCAAGTTTTATTTAACCACTAGCGGCCGCTCGCGGTTTCACCCGCGTGGTTCCCGTTCCCGTAGAATATCGGGATAAAAAGTATCCTATGTTCTAATCCAGGTTATAAACTATCTGTATGCCGAATTTCATCCAAATGCATTCAGTAGTTTTTACGTGAAAGAGTAACAAACATCCATTCATACTTACAAACTTTCGCGTTTATAATATTAGTAGGATTAATTAACTAAAATGAGAATTTATAACATGGCATTGAAGCAGCTCCTAGCGACAAACGAGGCGAGTTGCAATTTTGCCAAACAATTTTTGAAGAATAAGGAAAAACGACGATAAAACCAACAATAAATGTTTTTTTTTGCAACAGACACCAAGTATGTTATTATTACTTTTTGTTAATACTTTGTTGTTATTTTATTAGCACTCGTACGTAGTTTAGAGCGCTATCCAACCTGTAGTTTTTACTAAAAACCAAAATGCCTAGTGTGAGTTTTGTTTACTGTCCGTTATCATTCGAATCACACTATTTTTTTTTTCTTTAGCTTCGTGCGATTAGCACATTTTCTCATAATTATGTCTCTTCGCATATTTAAACAAATTTCTCATTTTGTTTAAATATGCAGTCGTATGACAAAAAAAACATTGCTGCTTATTACACATTACCTACATACCTGATAGTTCATAACGAAACTGAAATAAATAGTGATTTTTTTGTGATAACTACTTGATTTCATCAAACTATACTAACTAACTACATAATAATACAATAAACAATCAGTGATTAATAAATAATAACAAAAATGCATCGGTGTTTTATTTCCCAAGAATAGTCTATCGCTTGTGTCTGCACCTGTACCGATCATAATACCATCAATTTTAGAAGGTTAGCGTCATGTATGGCGCGGCCGCTTTTTGATATTCATCTTAACTTGGTCGGTTTATCACTGTATTTCGCTTCATTTACCATTTTTACTATAAATCTTTAAATAATAAGTGGATTGGGCTGATAATTTCAAATGGAATGAAGGCACTAATTATTTGCTTAATAAGTGATTTGCTGGTCCATACCAAACTCATGTAAGCGACGACCAAAATAACCTCACGGGCCAGTGACATTTAAAGTGCCTAACTCATTAACGACTTGCAGTAAGCTTTTAAGATTTTAATAGACGTTGTAGGGTATTATAAGGTACGAATCACCATCAGGAATTAGTCTCTAGGGTTAGTATTTAGGGAGCTAGGACCGATTATCCTTTTTCTTCAAAATAAATATATCTTCAGAACGGTGCTTTTTTTTCAAATTCTGCTTTTGCTGAAATTACGCACAAATTCATTACATTGTGTGTAAAAAAAATCATACTTGTGCGCCTCACCGTTCGCGAGATACAGCAACCACCCAAAAGTTACCCCAGCGGTATTTTGAATAACTTCGGAATTATAAGACGCACAAATTTAAGACTAACACGCATATTTACAGCGCCCCAAGATCTATCTTCCTGGGTACTTTTTTTTTGATAAGTCCACAGGAAAAAAAATGTGCCGCTGGGGTAACGTTACCCCAGCGGCATCTGTTTTTTGCGAATATCTCAAAAACTACTGGACGCACAAATTTAAGATTTCGCGCACAATTACACGAGATGGAGCACTAATTATTCTATATCAAGAATCCAAGAAATTCGACAACATTCCGCTGGGGTAACGCACGCCACGGGAACGGGAACCACGCGGGTGAAACCGCGAGCGGCCGCTAGTGTTAAATGAAACTCACACTATGGACCCAGCGCCTTGGCTCCAAAGCTAACAACAGCCAACTGTGGCATTAAGTCGAGAAAAAACTGGTTTTAGCATTTCATTTTTGTTTAGTTTCTTTTCTTTTTAATCTTGTGTATTATTGTTTTCTAAAGTTTACGTCTACGTTTAGAACACTACACATTGAAATGAAACAACTTTTGCGAATCTACTCGCGTTTATTTCACACATTACTTTTAAATAATGTTTATCCTCACGTTTCTTTACGTTCCTTGTTCCTTTTCCTGACGTTCCTTGCGTATTATTTTTGTAATGTCAAATAAAGGTTTCTTCTTTGTTTCCCTCACCTCGTGAACTCCTTGGGGCCGGCGTACTGCTGCACGGCGAGGCACTTGCGCGGCGGGCACTCGAACTCGTACACCGGCTCGTCCTGGAACTGCGGCGGCGGCGCGCTCGCCTGCGCAGGAGGACATTTCACATAAACAATAAGGATAATTACTATTGCTTTAATAGTAAAGTAGTACAGCACATACATAGTGCCCAAGTACGTTATTTTAGAACCAAGTGTAATATTATGTAAATGTATAGAGGTAAGCATTATTTGTATAGTTGTAATTGTAAATGTATTAAATTAAATATTGTATGATTTACGACATACTTTATTTTTGTAAATGTCGTCACTTCTTTTAAAGCTGTGTAGTTTCTTGCACCCATTCTTCTCCACAGCTAAAAAATAGACGTCCTGAATGGGGTAGTAGTAGGTAAAAAATGTATGGAAGATTCAAAAGCATTTTTCTTAAGTTTATTTGAATAAAAATGTTTGACTTTGAATTTGACTTTTAGGCTTAAAGGAGCTAGAAAATCAAAATACAGACGCCTGTGGCGGTAGCCAAAGTAACAAAACGATAACGCAGTACGAAAAGAATAAAATGTATGGGATTAACATAAGATTGACCACGTGATTTAGCGCGGCTTATGTCAATCCCATACATTTTATTCTTTTCGAACTTCGCTATCGTTTTCTTAATGTTACTGTTGCTAAGCCTACTTTAATCTAACGAAAACTGTCAAGGTTTCTTTAAAAAATGTTTAAGAGCGTTTACGCCGCACACTAGCGCCACTAATGAAAAAAAATCATATCTAGTAATTAGAGATAGAAAATCAAATTATGCTCAACAAACTATTTGAATGAAGTAATTTAGCATTTTTACGTCACCTAACGAACACCTCACATGTTATGGTTTAGTTAAATAAGACGTTACGGCCACTTTTAACTATAACGCCATATTTAACTAAACCATAACATGTCAGGTGTTCATTAGGTGACGTAAAAATGCTAAATTACTTTATTCAGATAGTTTGTTGAGCATAATTTGATTTTCTATCTCTAATTACTAGATATGTTTTTTTTTTCACTGGCGGCGCTTGTGTGCGGCGTAAACGCTCTTAACTATACACCATATAGGGTAGTGACACCAGTGATTGACTGGAGCCAGTAATCGTTCGTTCCTATAATCGTTAAAAACAGTGATCAGCAACAGATTTTGGTCTTTAGCAACAATTGAATTCAGACCACTTGCTTCCTAGTTGTAATCCCGTAAAATTTTAATGAAAATCTATGATTATTTACAACTTGGTTATTTGAATTAATTTTAAAACTTGGTTATTTGAATTTTTCACATAAATTTTGAGGTTATGTAAAAAAAGTGTAAATACAAAAGTTGTAGATTTTTTTATTACCTACAACTTTGCTAATTAACTTTTTTCCATAAGACTTGTAGTTTTGCCGGAAATCGAGATAAACTATTTTATTAACCCCCCTCCCCCCCTTCCACTTCCCGACCTCAGATAGCCCGTAAATTATTTTTGCTTTCATTTTTGTTATATTCTCTTCCATTTCCAATGAGTTTCCTCCTACTATGATTTTGTTTCACTTTTTACCATTTTTAAATGCGCCCTGGTCAAACAAGTACCATATTTTTTACAAAAATTTCGTTATTTGTCTCCATTTAAAGTGTTTGAAGTGTTTTACCTATCCATTTATCTAACACGTATCGCACCAAAATGTTTCGTTATTGGTTTTCTGTGTAAAAAAGTAAGCAATAAAATGCTTTTATCTACACTAATGTTGTAACATTCTACTTATGTTTCCAATACTTGACTTATAATTACTACTGTTATAGCGCAGACAACAAAACACTCAATTTAAGCAATTTCACATGATGGTATAATATCCACATCGATATCGTAAAATCTCATTATAACATCAATAAAACGCGACCAATTAACCTGGCGAGCCTTATGTCAAAATCCTCATACAAGTTGTATAAAATTTTGATATTCGGCTGGCTTTTGAAAACAGTTGGGTTATACGTGAAAACTTCGTCGAAACTACTAAACTTACATACACAAAACTCTTTGAATTTTGAGCTAGTGTTAAATTCAGAGTACCCAAATAATATTAGTAAATCTAAGGGGATTTCTATTTAATCAATATTAAATAGAGAATTTCAAATACATTTACATACTATTTCACAATAACATAACTTACTATATTAAAGAAAAAATTAAATAAGATGCGACTTTGGGGGCATATGGGAGGCTAATATTAAATGTGTAAAGTCACACTTATCTAGAGTAATAGGTAGTCAATTATTAACGTATGAAGAGTTTCTTACAGTATTGACTCAGATAGAGGCGATTTTAAACAGTCGCCCTCTCTACTTATTAAGTTCTGATCCTTCAGATCCTACCGCGTTAACTCCTTCACACTTTTTATCTAGCGCATCGTTAGCGTTTCTTCCCGCGACTAATCTTAGTAGTGAACGGACTAATCTTCTCACTCGTTATTCTTTATTAGACTCTTTAGTCCAATCCTTTTGGACACGATTTAGGACGGAGTATCTCCATAATCTGCAGTTGCGAGAGAAATGGAATACGCCTTCCAACCCTATAACTATAGGTACGGTTGTTATAATTATGTGTAATAACGCGCCTCCTCTACAATGGCCTCTCGGCATTGTAACAGGGTTGCACCCTGGTAGACGACTCCGTCGAGTCGTACGCGTTGCAGACGTTGGAACTAAGAGCGATATGCTCAAACGACCTATCGTAAAATTATGTCCGTTACCTTCGCAATAGTATAATCAGCATACATAAGCTTAGTCGTAGTTTTAGTTATTAGTTTCATATTTTTGATAGTAACTTGCTTTAATTTGAAGGGGTTCCTTCAAGGCGAGGGGGATGTTGAGTCTCGTTCATAAATTACTTAGCATACCGTCATTTTTAATTATATTTTGATACTACGCATTTGTATGAGGTTCTTCCTACCCTCTCCTGACAAAAGAACGTCTCGGGCCGTCGCTCCGTGTGCAACAGATTGCAATGGCTGACCTCGCCTACGCGACAGTGTTTTAAAAATCTAAGTAAATCAAGCTAATCTTCTTCCAAAAACACTTTATTCTTATAATTGGATATATCGATACACTAAATACAGCAGGCCTGCTTGTGATTGTGGTAATTGTGAAGAGTGGTGAACTGGATCTCATCTGCAGCAACAGTGAGTGTTTTTTCCCATATAACCTTCCCTTAAATCTTGGTACAAGTGCCTTGCCCATGATGTTTTTTTTGTGTTTTCTAATTAATCTCAGGTTTTACTGAACGAGGCTTAATTACCTTAGTTGTGGATCCGAGCTGAACCAAACCTCTTAAAAAATACAGTCCACTCATATATCATATTTCATCTAGTAAAAATAATTAGTTAAACTACAGCTCAATAAGTGATCCACCCCTTAGGCTTTATTTTATAACCTAAGGAAGCGTTCCATAGCTACTTGCCAGTGGAACCTTAACCACACACTTTTGGTGGGGAACATGCGAAGACAAAATAAAACCTATAAATAAAAAATGTCCTCCAGCTGTGGGCTCATGGGAACGGTTCCAAGAATGCTGGCAACATTACCTCTTTGGATTGCCAAGCTAATACGTTGGCAGAGGTAGCTGCCAGCCTTCTTGTCACCGGAGGCTTCAATAAGGCGAGCACTCAACTCTTTAACAAGCTGCTTGGCCTCCGGCCCCCATGGACCCAATGTCTCCACCGCAAACGGAACAAATAAATAATTTGGACCCAGATTTGCGTATTTGTGCCGTTTGCGATTTTCAGCACTTACCGCAGCAGCCCCTACATGAAGAGAGGTGGCGCGTACATGTGAGGGAGCCACGGTGTCAGCACAGGTTGCATCCCACACCAACGGCCTGCCAAGCTTCCAGGGCCCAATGGTCATCCCGTCCGGTCTCTTGCCATCGCTGCGAGATATACCAGCTGGCTCTAAGACAGCCGGTATACCAACGGTGGCAAAAGCACTGCGGATGATGCTGTTTATAGTGGAGTGACGCAGCATACGCCCAGCACTGCGAGCACAAGATAGGCCGTGGTGGCCAAGCTCGTCAACAGCTTCTCCACATACGCAGCGGTGAGGGTGGACTACCCTGGCGCCTAGACGAAGACAGACCGCTAGAGTGAGAGACGGCCCGTCCAACAAGGTACCGACATTGGCAGATGGTAATGCCTGGAGCCAGTGGCCTGACTCTCTCTGGGAGACGGCAGTAAGACGAGCGAGTTCTGACATATCACTCGAAGTGGATAAAAGCCCCTCCAGAACTTGCTTGCACAGTGGCTCGTCCCATTGCCTCTGAGATTGTGGTAATAATGGTAAGTTAGAATTTGGACAGGCGGATAACCAGGCGTTACTCGCATCAGCTTTACACGACAACTCTACGGAACCCAAAGATGGGTTGATAATTTTCCTGTAGAGATTGTACGTGCTATGAGCAGAAGACAAAAACGCTGGCAGGGCCACACTGGATAAATTTCTTATTCCTAGGCCTCCGAAGCGTACAGGAAGCGAAGCCTGTAACCAAACGCGGTCGTTTAATGTACAATTTAAAATTTTAATAAGAGTTTCTCTTAACAAATTATCTAAACTGGATAACATTGCTGGAAAAAGCCAAAGTTGAGAGCAACGTAGAACATATGTAAATTTAGGCACAAAAAGACAAAAACGGATGATAAATAAGGCCATGTGAGGATTAATTTGGAATAACCGGTCTGCAGTTGAATTGAATTTAGAGATCGCATCGTTTACAAAAGCGGGAATGGCAGCGTCGAGAAGCGGTGCGCCTAATAAAAATAAAGAGTCATCGTTGAGAATTTTGATACTGGGGGCCAGGCGACTGAAGTCAGTAACTATTTGAGCTCTACGGTCCGAGGCCACGGAATTCGAAATGTATAATTCACATTTGGAAAAATTTAGCTCCAAACCTATATTGCCAAACTGGTTTATCAAAGTTTGTAGGTCCTCGAGAACTAAACCAGAGTTTCCCCCTAAAGTGCCGTCATCGAGATACCAGACATTGAATTTAGAATTTAGATTCGAAATTGTTTGGTGAATTGCCAAAGAGAAAATAGCAGGACCCAGAGGGTCACCCTGCTGGCAACCAACGGCAGAATGGAGAAGATTGTTTCGATGAACCAATTTTGTTGGTTCACTGTAACATTGCCATAAAAATTTATAAAATTGAGGTATATTCTCTTTTACTTTTGCCAGCAGAGCACCCCTGTCTACGGAGTTAAATGCGTTCTTTACATCCACCTTTAGCAACACTTCGCCACCATCATTCAGTAAGAAGGTGCGAGCTGAATGAACTGCGGCCTCACAGCCACCCTTCGAACCAAACCCCAGCTGCACTGGCTGAAATTTTGAAGAAAGGTCAGAAAGGATGTTCTTTACACAAATTTTGGAAACAATGCGCCGGATTGTACACCCTACGGCGATTGGCCTTATGCCACCATCTTTCTTTTTTAAAGCACAAAGATTAGCGCCGTAGAGTATACCGGTGATATTCTGAGGTACATTTCCGGCAAGCATAAGATTACAAAGGTTGGTAATTTTGGTGAGAACAACTCTGCCGGCGTCTCCAGAGGTACCAGATACCAAATCTTTTAAATGTTGTGGCGACAAACCATCAAGGCCACCGGCAGAGCCATTTTTGAAAGAAAGAATAGAATTGTACACTTCGTCTTCGTTGGTCGAAGGCGAAGCATCTGTAGACTCAGGTGGATCGGGGAGGCGAAATGTTGCTGCAGGAGGTGGGTGTTTAGAGACTAGAGAGGCCACTGTCTCTTGACAGTCAGGAGCAATGATATCACTAGAAAAAATCAACTGGGTGGCACCTCTTAAATCACCTTCGTTGATTTTTTCTTCAACCTTGCCTACATTAAATGAAGTGATTGGTGTTTTTTTGGATCTAATGACTGAACTTTGTAAATGAGGTAATGGGTTGGTGCAATTATTTTTAATTTTTTGTGTTAGAGTTATACTAGAATTTTCATCTCTGCGAACATGCAGGACGCGATAAGCAAAAGTAAATAGTAGTTCCCAATTGTATGATGAGTTTTCATGAACTCTTTAGTAAGATCTTGTGCCAATTAAATAAAAAAAGAACAGCGCGCGCTCGCTCCTGATTGGCCCTGCGCGCGCAGCTGCGCTCTCATTGGTTAGATTTTAATGGCGGCAAGTTCACTGTGACAATACACGTACGCGTGAATTTAATGTTTCGCAATGTGTTTTGTTTTTAAAATACAAATTAAAAGTTAAAAATGGACAGCGACGATGATATTTGTACGCCTCCGGATATTCTAGAATTGGCAACAAAAGTAACTCACAATCTTTTGCCAGAAAAATCTAGAAAATTATATGAAAAAGAATATAATAACTTTTTGGCATGGAAGATCGAAAAGAAAACTACATCATTTTCTGAAAATGTCATTCTTGTGTATCTCAAAGACCTCTCCGACAAATTCAAGCCATCTTCTATCATCATCATCATCATCATCATCTCAGCCAAAAGACGTCCACTGCTGGACAAAGGCCTCCCCCAAGGATCTCCACAACGACCGGTTTTGTGCTGCTCGCATCCAGCGGCTTCCCGCGACCTTCACTAGATCGTCGGTCCACCTTGTTGGAGGCCTGCCCACACTGCGCTTTCCGGTACGTGGTCGCCACTCCAGGACTATCCCGCCCCAGCGGCCATCAGTCCTGCGAGCAATGTGACCTACCCACTGCCACTTGAGCTTAGCAACTCTTCGGGCGATGTCGGTTACCTTTGTTCTTCTGCGGATCTCCTCATTTCTGATTCGATCACGCAGAGAAACCCCGAGCATAGCCCTCTCCATTGCTCTTTGAGTGACTTGAGCCTTTTTACGAGGCCCATAGTGAGCGACCACGTCTCAGTCCCGTATGTCATCACTGGCAACACACACTGGTCAAAGACTTTCGTCTTGAGACACTGCGGTATATCGGACGAGAAGATATTTCGAAGCTTACCGAACGCTGCCCAGCCTAATTGGATTCGACGATTGACCTCTTTGCTGAAGTTGGACCTACCTAGCTGGACCGTTTGTCCCAGGTAAACATAATTGTCCACAACTTCAAGGGCAGAGTCCCCAACCTTCAGAGGAGTGGGTACGACACGTGAGTTCGACATAACTTTCGTCTTCTCCATGTTCATTTTAAGGCCCACTTGTTGAGAGACTCTGTTGAGGTCACCGAGCATTGCGCCGAGGTCTTCCAGGGTCTCAGCCATGACCACTATATCGTCAGCAAACCGAAGGTGAGTGATGTATACGCCGTTGACGTTGATGCCGAGTCCTTTCCAGTCCAGAAGCTTGAAAACATCTTCCAGTGCAGCAGTGAACAGTTTCGGAGAAATCACATCTCCCTGTCTCACTCCTCGCTGCAACTGGATAGGTTTCGAGCTCTGGTCCTGAAGACGGACTGACATAGTGGCGCTTTCATACAAACACCTCAACACTTCGATGTACCGATAGTCAATTTGGCACCGCTGGAGAGACTGTAGCACGGCCCATGTCTCAATCGAATCGAAGGCTTTTTCATAGTCCACAAACGCTAAGCAAAGAGGCTGGTTATACTCTTCGGTCTTCTGTATAACCTGCCGCAGCGTATGTATGTGGTCTATGGTGCTGAAGCCTTTTCGGAAACCGGCTTGTTCGATAGGCTGGAAGTCATCAAACCTGCGTGCGAGACGATTCGTTATGACTCTCGAAAACAGCTTGTAGACGTGACTTAGAAGTGAGATGGGCCTGTAGTTCTTCAGCAGGGTTTTGTCGCCCTTTTTGAAGAACAGTACCACCATACCTTCGTGCCACGTCTCTGGCGTTCTGCCCCCCAGTACCACGGAATTAAATAGCTTCTGAAGAGCTACGAGTACTGGTCTTCCGCCTGCTTTCAGAAGCTCGGCCGTAATTCCGTCAGCACCTGGTGCCCTGCCATTTTTGAGCTGTTTGAGAGCCATACTAATCTCGTATAGGCTGATGTCCGGGATGTCTTCGGTATAGTGCCGGGTTAACTTAGCTCTAGGGTCTTTAGCTAAGCTTTGTACAGGTGGCCGTGTGGATGTGTAAAGCTGTCCATAGAACTTCTCGACCTCTCCCATAACATCGGACCTGGTCGTGACAGTTCTGCCGTCATCGGTTTTCAGCGTCGTCAGTTGGCACTGCCCAATACCCAGATCTCTTGCGAACACTTTTGAGCCTTTGTTCCGCTCAATGGCCTCTTTAATACGGTTAGTATTAAATTGGCGCGTGTCGCAAGTCATAGACTTCGAGATCTGCCTATTTAGCCGCCGAAACTGAGACGCATCACCTGAGGAAAGCAGAACCATTGCGCGCCGCTCTTCCATTAGTTTTAGGGTATGGTCTGAGAACTTTTTGGTTCCTTTTGCACGGTGGGTTTTAAAGAACTTGGACCCAACCGTTTGGACAGTTTCCACAAACCTGTTGCTGTATTCGTCCACATTTTCACAATTATTTAGGCGCTCGAAGCGATTCTGCAATTCGAGCTGAAAGCTTTCGGGGTTTTGGATTTGGATGGGTGCAGGACGGAGCGTAGACCTTATCAATCGACGTCTTTCCAGCTTAACGTTGATATTCAATGTGCCTCTTACCAACCGGTGATCGCTGCCAGTTTTAAACGCATTGATCACAGTGACATCATTGAATATTTGCTTCCTCGTCGACATGATAAAGTCAATCTCGTTTTTTGTTGCACCATCGGAACTCATCCAGGTCCACTTGCGGTGTTCAGCTTTCCTGAAAAAGGAGTTCATCATAAAGAGGCCCTCCCTCTCAAGAAAGTCCGCCAGCAGTTGGCCCCGGGAGTTCCGATTACCAACCCCAATCCCCATCTTCTATGTGATATAAATATTCTATGCTCAAGTCCACACTGAGTATCTACAACAATATTGATATCACGAAGTATTCAAAAGTCATAGCGTTCCTGAAACGCAGTTCAAGACACAAGGAAAAAAAGTCCTTGACGTTTACATCAGGTCAAATAAAGATGTTCCTGAAAGATTCACCAGATATTTTGTATCTTTTTGAAAAGGTAAGTGTATTTTAGTTCTGTTATTTAATCTTCCTAGTACTTACGTACTACACACGCAAGTTATCTAGACACTCCGTTTAAGCGCTTTGTGTATAAATTAGGTAGTAGGTACCTACACTTTACTACTTCATAAATCATAGTTTTTGCCTTGGCTATGTACCTCAAGCTTATTATATCGTTTATTGTTACAGGTTGCACTAATCTTCGGCATAATGGGGGCATGCCGAAGGCAAGAGCTATACAACATCCAGTTCGATGAAGTCTCTAACATAGACGACAGTACAATCATGGTCAAAGTTTCGAAAACAAAAACGAAAATAGATCGTTCTTTCGTTGTGACGGGCAACTGCTATGCCGTATGTAAAAAATACATCGAACTTCGACCCACCCCCTGTCGAAACCCTGCCTTTTTCTTGAGCTATAGATCGGGGAAGTGCGTCGATCAAAGAACTGGTATTAATAAATTTGGTGCTCTGGGAAAAACTATCGCAAGTTTTTTGAATCTGCCTAACCCAGCGTTGTACACGGGGCATTGCTTCCGGCGCACCTCGGCGACCCTTCTCATAGATAGCGGTGGTGATTTGACCGCACTGAAACGACACGGGGGGTGGAAGTCTTCTACTGTGGCTGAAAGCTACATTGATGAGTCTTTAATGAATAAAATTCAAGTCTCAAATACGATCTTGAACAGTATAGAAAACAAGACGAATGAAGTAATTATAAATATTCCAACTCCGTCTACGAGCTCTACTGCTTGCCCCGCGACCGCTACAGCTGCTGGATCAATAATTAACATTAACTTTCAAAATTGTACCATCCAAAATTTGAACAATTATTATAAATAAACTATTGTCAGCTTTTACTCTTGTTGTTTGACTAATTGCATTAGTGAAGATAAAGTAGTGTATGCAACTGCATATAACACGGGTATTAAAACACTCGTTACTATTATGAAACTTGCTGCGCTCGTTTCATAAACTCACACTCGTGTTTTAATACCCTTCATTATATGACAGTTGCATAAACTACTATTATCAATCTATCTATCAATCTAGAACGCCTCATTGAACGCCGAGTGGCAGAGTCCCAGGTTCAATTCCCAGGTTGGGCATAATGTATTTCGGATTTTTCGATGCATAGAACGGGTTTGTGATCACCAACCCGCATTTGGCAAGCGTGCTGGTGATTAAGTTATGATCAATTGTAGTGATGACTTGATTTTAACGATGGAGGCCTATGCTCAGCAATGGGACAGTTAAAGACTGTTTACTTTTACTTAGTATCAATGTAACAGGTCCTCACCTGGAAGTGTATCCCGACGCGCGGCGGCGGCGGGTAGGGCGCGGGCGGGTGCGGCGGCGGCGACGGCGCACCGTCCTGGAACTGCGGCGGCGCCGACACGTAGCACTCCAGCGAGCCGCACTCGCCGCCGTAGTACGCGTTGTAGCGGCTACGAGGGAAGCGTTGATGTAGCACGGGTCATGGCTCATTCATGATACAATTTGATGACACTTGTAGCACTCGACGGCTACGAGTTGTAGTGCACTTTGTGGTGGCTACAGAGGAGCGTTTCTGTAGCACGGGTCATGGTAAGCTTTGTTGACGCTTGTAGCACTGCTAGATGTCGTAGTGCCTTTTTTAGCGGCTACGGAGGAAACTCACATGTAGAACAGGTTATGTAATGTATGGTACGCTTTGATGACACTTGTAGCACTGGTAGGTATCGTAGTACGCGTCGTAGCGGCTACGGAGGAAGCGTTAACCCACTTAGTCCTACCGGGTGTTAAAAAGAACACCTCTAAAAGTAATAGATGTAGCCTAATTTGATACTTTTAAAGTTCATTTAGAACCACACGCAAACACCTGGTCGGCTTAAATGGGTATGTAGCACGGTCATGCATGATACGCTTTGATGACACTTGTAGCACTGATACATGTCGTAGTACGCTTTGTAGCAGCTACGGGAGAACACTGCACTGCTAGGTGTCGTAGTGCGCTTTGCAGCGGTTACGGGGGAAGCGTTAATGAAACACGGGTCATCATGACTCATGATACGCTTTGATGACACTTGTAGCACAGGTAGGTGTCGTAGTACGCTTAGTGCTAGTCAATGCTACGGGGGAAGCATATACATGCAGTGCGCGTCATGGTTGGTATGGTACGCTCTGATAAACTTGTAGTCTAGCTACGAGTCGTAGTGCGCTTAATAATACCTAATAATAAAAGTAATACCTTTAAATTTGACATTTGATAGCATCGTAGCGTCTACAGGGGAAGTGTACATGTAGTACGGTTCATGATACGCTTTGATGACACTTGTAGCACAGCTACGAATCGTAGTACGCGTCGTAGGGGAAGCGTTTAGAGCCTTCGCACACGGCGTCGTATCGTAGGCGTATCGTTATACGCGCGCAGGGCGAGAGCAATACGAGCGCGTACATGTTCAAACAAGTCTGCACAGGAAGTGGTGCTGCAGCGAATCGTAGGAGATGTTGTCATAACGATAGTCGTAGCGTACTGGCGTAAAAAAAATGCTGTTCATAGCATTAGTTCTCACAGTATTAAAAGTTTTTGGAACTGGTCACTTCTAAACGATATAATAAAAAATAAGTTCAAATTTTGAAAATGGAACTTTTTGCCAATATTATTGTGTTTGCCATTTGTTTTACGACTTTGCGACAAATTGAAAAACCTCCTCATCTGAAGAGAAAGTAAGATAGGCTATAAATTCACCCAACACATCTGGTACCATTGACGTCATTATTTCAACAAAACGAAACGTCTACTCGACGATTCGTTTGTAGAACAACACGCTTACGACTCGCGTGCGAAGAGCCGCAGGTCTCGTCCGCGTTGCGTCGTAGCGATACGCTTACGATACGACTACGCTTACGACTCGTGTGCGAAGGGCCTTAATGTAGCACTTATAGTTTTATTCGCTTATGTCCAGCGTCCTAGAATTTTTTGTCATGTCTAAACTCACAAAGCACTATTTATAAAACGAACGAAACGAATACACAAAGTTTTCGGCATGTCTCAAGCTACAAGGCACCACAAGTTAAGACGACGCATTGGAAATTTACGTGGCGAGGATCTTGATTTTTCCCAACAATTACAAAACATATGAAAGTGATATTTGATGACATGATTTTTTATTTAATTGACTTCATTTTGCTAGTTGCAGAAACACGATTTGTCAACTTTTATAACAGAGAAAAAAATATCAAAGTAACCTCTTTTAAAACATAGATTTACATTTTACAGGCAAACCAGACCGATTTAAGCATCTAAATTTTCTTAGTAGATTAGTCTTAACACACACTTCTATATGCTAGTTTATTTTTTTTTAATAATTTGTAATTTTAATTTGAAGAAAAGAAAAACAGTTTTTCTTATGGTACGGGGCGCAAACGCTCCGTATTAGATTAATTGTTTAGCGGTGCGTCGCCTTAACCCTTCGAAACCCGATCTGGCTTCGAACCCGATCTGGCTCTCGATGGAGCCAGTGCTAAAAACTGTACAGACCCGATGGCTCTCCAAAGAGCCAGTAGGACTCGGACTTCGATGATTTTGACGTATTGCAGTTCGGGTTTCGAAGGGAGGGTGGGTCAACATTGAGCGGTGGCGTTCGCTGACCTGTGCTCGTGCTGCGTGGAGGAGCCGGAGTCGGTGCGGCGGCGCGCGTGCGGCGGCGCACTGCGCTGCGTGTAGTGGCCGCTGGAGCCGCCCGAGTCGCGCGCGAACGACGAGCCGCAGCGGCTGTAGTTATGGTTAAACAACTTTATTCTCATAAGAAATTTACATTTCACTTATAATGAGATATATAGATAAACAATAACAGTTGTACTACATTAAACACCGATGCTTGCTGCTGCTATATGTAACTTAAGTTTATTTTTGAAAACACTTAAACTATCACAATCCTTCAATTCGTTTGGCAAACTGTTAAATAGCTGTGCTCCCTCAAATAGTTTTAGGAGTTAAGGCGACGCATTGGAATTTTACGTGGCGGGGATCTTGATTTTTCCCAACAATCACAAAACATATGAAAGTGATATTTGATGACATGATTTTTCATTTAATTGACTTCATTTTGCTAGTTGCAGAAACACGATTTGTCAACTTTTATAACAGAGAAAAAAATATCAAAGTAACCTCTTTTAAAACATAGATTTGCATTTTACAGGCTAACCAGACCGATTTAAGCATCTAAATGTTCTTAGTAGATTAGTCTTAACTCACACTTCAATATTGTAGTTCATTTTTTTAAAATAATTTGTAGTTTTAATTTGAAGGAAAAAAAAACGTATTTTCTTATGGTACGGGGCGCAAACGCTCCGTATGAGATTTATTGTTTAGCAGTGCGTCGCCTTAAGAGGCCTATCACTAAATACTACACTAAGTACTACGAGCGGCCGACGCATCGCAAAAGGGGCATTTTGTGCAATTTTTTATCGTTCAAAAAAAGTATATAATTTGAAATCTTATAAACTAACGTTAATTCTGGTGTACATTTTACTTAATAATATTAATGGAGTAAGGAGATATTTACAGCTGATTCTGAAAGTTTTATGGCCTTGAATGGGATTTTTTTTTGTAGAAATTCCATTCTTATTTCGAAATTCCGAGGCCGCTACGAACTTAACCACTATATAAGAGATATTATTATATATTTTTCATTTCGTTTGCTCAGTACAGAAGTTCCATCCATGAGCTCGAAAATTGCCGTCGGCGTATTTAATTGAAAACTAGCTTCAAAGTGTTGGTTTTATATAAATAGATAAAGGAAAATTGCAGAAAGCGAGGCACTACGAATGCACTACGAATCATACTATAGCTAGACCGCTTAACTGAGTCCTCGCCTGCGGTAGGTACGCGGGCGGGAAGTATGTAGGGCCTCTGCCACTAGTACGAGCGTTTTGCGACGCGGCGAACGGATTTCTAGTTCATTGCGCTCTATACAACGGCAGTTATAGTCAACGGTTATAGAAATAACGGAATGAACTAGAAATCGCTCGCCTCATCGCAAGACGTCAGTGATCTTGGCCGGGCGGTAAGGGACTACACACGTGATAATTTTAACAAGATTTTTCTGAAGATAAGCAATAATAATTATTATAGGTGCTACTTTTAAACTGTCCAAACATTTTTTTACCCAGTACAATTTAACCGCTGAACTCAAAAGATGAAAAGTTTCATCTTTTGACCTTCAGCGGTTTCGGCTCGGCGATGATGAATCAGTCAGTCAGAACAAGTCATTATATGTATATAGATGTGTGCTTCTAGTTCATGCTACTATTATGATGAAATGGTTTCTTAAGAGACTAGTTGAATAAGTATTTATAAATATAAAAGTTTACCTATTGTAAGACTGGTAATTCTCCTCGCCCGGTGACGGATGTTCAGAGAAAGCTTCGCACGAGGACAACAGTGATGAGTGGTTCGATCTGAAATTAGTAACACTCATTATAGACATTTCCGCCTCTGTTGTGTAGTGGTTAAGACTACCGGTCTAAGACTCAGAGGTCCCGGGTTCGATTCCCAGTGGGGGCCATGGGGGGTACATGTTTGTGTACTCGGTTTTTAGGCGGTAGGGCTTGTTTGTCTCAGTAAAGATGTGGGGCTTTTAAGTCCTCGGGCGGACTTCTTGACAGAATTTGAAAAGTGAAGTTGCACTGTTTTGTTTCATTTGCCAACACTCATGCTCACTTACAAACTCTTAACGGTTAATAATCCACCATTATTTCACATTAATATTCGACATAACACAAATTTTAGAAAATATAACAAAACCGCAGATTTGACTCTTCACTTTCCCGCCAAGAAATCCCAGTATTAAGTTACTTAATTACTATATTTTTTTTGAGCAATAAGGATGATGACAACAATAATAATAAATTCCAGAACATTAAACGTATAAATGAAATCACGTAACAGTAGGCTTAGCCAAAGTAACATTAAGAAAACGATAGCGAAGTTCGAAAAGAATAAAATGTATGGGATTGACATAAGATTGACCACGTGATTTAGCGCGGCTTATGTCAATCCCATACATTTTATTCTTTTCGAATTTCGCTATCGTTTTCTAACTTTGGCTACCGCCACTGTTCTTTAAAACATTGACCTATTTCATATTTGACCTAAGCATGAGTTTCTGTTACCTAAAAAGCTATTATTAAACACTGAATTGACGGGACAAAATGGTGATCATGAATGGTGACATCACAGTTCGCCATTCCCACACAATTTCTATTATTGAAAATCGTTTTGACAGTTTTTTTTTGAGAGAGATTGCCTCAAATGGCATTTTCAGCGTCACCGGGCTTTTTTGGGGGCGGCGAGGTACGTAAAGGGTGAGGTACCCTAACCCTAAGCCGTGTTGAAACGAATCACCTTCGGAGGATTTCTAGAGGAAAGGCATCGCACACTTAAAAGTGCGCGTCCCCGTGCCCTACTAGATTCTCCGAAGGGTTCGGATCGGATCGAGTTTTGACAGTTGCTAAAAACAACATTAACATTGATTTACTTGACTTGTAAGGATATTGAGTGTATACCTGGTGCCTTTGGAGGAGCAGGAGGCAGTCCGCTGGTGGTTGGAGTGGCGGCGGCGGCGCGGCGACCGCCCGATGGAGCCGATCGTCTCCGTCGGTACTTTCGTGGTGCTGGAACGAGGAGAATCAACATGACATTTTGTTATGGGTTTTATTTTATAGTTAAGCTAGCTTTTGCTCGCGGCTTTGCTCAGATGGGCTACACGACTTGTAATTGTTTTTAATAAAAGCTAAACTTATTAAAGATGAGTATCTGTAAGGACAATCCTGAAACACTTCATAATTTCTAACCTGTCAAATACCGAAGGTTTTAACTTTTAAAATAAATGACAGATTTCCATACAAAATTTCCACCCCTATTTCACCTCTCTAGGGGAGGTTTTTAAAAAAATATGCTAAAACACGGCATTCTTAATTTTTATTGAAAATCCAAAGATCGATAAAATCATTAATTTTTATAGTTATTACTTTAAAAATAACGATTTTTACCAAAAAAACCTTTCTTCTTTTTTACTCCTTTAAAGGAAAATGATCAAAATTTCTAAGACAATTCATTCTTTATTTCTTTTAAAAAAGCCATATACCTATTTTCATGTATTTACTTCAAAACTGACGGACTTTCATACAAACTTTAACCCCCTATTTGACCTCCTTAGGGGATGATTTCTGTAAAATCTTTTCTTAGTGGCTACGTGGTGGTTACGTCACTCAATTAACCTACAAGGCAAATTTCATCTTATTTGCCTCAGCGGTTTCGGTTCGGCGATGATGAATCAGTCAGTCAGAACAAGTCATTATAATACTACTACTACTACTATATATCTAGGTGAGATAGTAGTCTACATTTAACATGCTTGCCTACAAGTTACCTATTCACTCGTGATTTGAAGACCCCAATATTTTACAATTGATTTTTATTATTTTGAATGAGACTAGTTGATTTTTCTAGTAAAATTTTATCTTGTAATTATAGAATTTAGATTGAGAAATAAAATCGTTTTTATAAAACCGCTGATGACTCATAAAATTTTTAATAATTACCTAATATTTTCGCACACACCCTTTTTAAATATTTGCTTTCTTTAGAATTATTTCTTTTCTATCTTTAGAATTCAAAATCGTATGGTACGTATTTGAGCTTTAACCTTAAACATGTTTTTAATCAAAGGGTGTGAGCTACTATCTATTTTAATTATTTAACTAAGACCGTAGCCTTTAAATATGTAATTATAAATTTTAACTAAGTTTAATCTTACGGCCAATAACGGATTTAATTCAATATTCAATTTGAAGTGGAAGTTTTTTTATTACAATATTCTTTTTAAAATGGTTTTTTTTAATTTATTTAATTATAAAACATCGGTAGGTACAAAATGCATTTGCCGCTTAAATGCCATTGTAAATGTATAGCGGTGCACTGCGCGTATAAGATATAAAAATAAATTCAAACAAAGGTTTACGGCCAATTAAATTTTAAACAGATAGTTATAGCATAGTAGTTATTTCCAATAAGTATCGATACTAAACGCATACGCCGCCTAACTTCCATTGTAAACAGCCCGCCCGCACCCGTGCTTTCATTGTATACTCACTGCTCGGTGTATTGTCGCGCCTGCGCGTGTAGATCAGGCAGCGACTTATGGCTGTTGATGTTGGGGCAGCCGTCCTGCTCGCGCACGCTCGGCTGCGAGTGAGAGTTCGACCTGGGAGGAAAATAGAAATACTAAGAAATACCTATGAGGTAAGTAAAGCTAGCTGTAAAAATGTAACTGTAACTTTCATGGATATAGTACAATGGGACACTTTATGTCTATGTAACACTACTTTGCTGAAATGTACCAAATGTGGAAATAAAATTCTGTTTTTCCCTGTTATTTTAAGTCTGAAGTGTTTAGTATGTAGCGTGCAGCGTTTAGCGTGTAGCGTGTGTGTAGTATGAAACGTGTAGTGTGTAGTGTGTAGCGTGTAGCATGCAGCGTGTAGTGTGTAGTGTGTAGCGTGTAGCAGGTACGTAGCATGTTGTATTAGTAAGTATCATGTCGCATGTATTGTATATTTAGGATGTAGCGTACAACGTGTCCTATGTCTTTAAATTATTTTTTAAGTATAGTATCATGTAGTATGTAGTAGTGAGTTGTGTGTAGTGTGTATCGTTAAGCGTACAGCGTGTCCTATGTTTTTTTTTTAGGGAAATTTACAAACAAATAATAACATAAATAATATAAACAATAATATGTAATGTTTAATTTGTGTCGTAACTATTTTACTGTATGTTTAGCCTTAAATACTTGTTTTGTTTGTTTTGTGCACACTTTGTCTATTTTTCTATGTATCTTCTCTTTCTACGGGCCTGCTGGAAGAAATTTCAATGTGAAATAAGCAGCGCCCTTGTACTTGTCTATTCTTAATTAGTTCTCTCTTCAATTCGTTTGTGTGTACGTAAATTATAAATAAATAAATAAATAAATAAATAAATAATAATAATAATTTTAAGTACCTACCTACTGTAAGTGCTTTGGTCCTAAATCAATATTGAATGTTTTAATATATTTTAATTTATCTTAATTTTATTATATAATTTTACAAAATGTTATTGACATAGTCTACTAAGTAAATATTGTAATTTTTAATTTTAGTAAATTTAGAATTATGAATAAGTAACTAATTAATTTCGAAAGCATGACGACAAAATATTTGTATATCGACAGATCGATAAAACATGTATGTGCTATCCTCTAATAATTACATCATTGTTACCATGTTTTATGCAAATAAAGATTTTATGATTATTAGAATAAATATTATTAATGGGATTATTACCATGTTTATTGTCGTGTTTGAGTGTTTGTTTGTCAAACACGACAATAAACATGGTAATAATCCCGTTAATAATATTTATTCTAATGTAAGTGACCATGATAGTTTAAAAAGTTATATTTATGATTATGATTATGATTTATGATTATGTTTATGATTATGAGTGTATTGTACCTGACGTATCTTGGCGCGGAGTGCGCGTACTGTGCGGGCGGGCTGATGGCGGCGCGAGGTTCCGAGGGCGAGCCGGGCCCGCTGGGCACCGGCTCCGGCAGCTCCACGATCTCCGGGCTGGGGTGGGAGCTCGCTGGGTGGACATCATTTATTTAGTTATTAATTTATTTAAGTAGGACAACAACAACCCGCTATACACTACTTTAAAGTTTATACTGACACCCCTACCAACCTTCCGGTTACAAAGTAGGTGTCAGAATAACCTTGCGCAAGCACAAGGGACCATCTACGTCAGGTCATAACGCCAGATCAGAACACGCCGGTACGCATCCTTCATCCAGTACTTTTAAGACTAGTGTCTCAAGCTAGTCGCCCCGTGGAAACGTATAGTCCACTACCTAATATCCAGATAGGTCACCGGAGCTGTAGGCTCGCTCACTTCTCGTTGCACTAAGAGCACAACTCGCAGTGTACCGCTGCTTGGGCTTTTATTTAAGTAAGACAACCAACAAGACATAAAAAAACACAAATGTTGAAAAAATTAATTAATTAATTAGTTTAATGACGGTAGTTGTTGACATTGAATGGGCGCCTTTGGCTTTCAAAGTAAAATTGAATAGTGTTGAATAATTTCGGCGGGCTGGTTAGAACCACGATAGCTCAATTGGAAGAGCACCTGACCCAGTATGTCAGAAGGGTGCGGGTTCAAAACCTGCTCGTGGAAATTTTTTCAACATTTGTGTTTTTGTAATTTGAGAGTTAAATATACGATATATACCAAATGCCTCAGTAGTTGAGGATTCATAGTGAAATACGCCTTCCATCTTGAGACTTTTTGAAACTTGAAATCAGATGTGATGAAGGCCTTACCCGCAAGAAAGACAAAACACTTCAATGATTGTGATATGTATCGTATTTGAAAATAAAGAAGGAGAGTATAATGTTGGAGATTGGAGCTGATGATGTTGGAGATTGGTATTGATGGTGTTAGAGATTGGACCTGATGGTTTTGAAGATGTTGCACCGATATAGACTTTTTTGATTGGACGGTTCCTAGCGGGCCACTCCTTTGAGTGGCTAAAGGAACAAGTGCTTAAAAAATAAAATCCTGTGGGGGGGGGGGGGGGGCGGGGGCTGATAGCTGCGTATATTTCTAGACTCGTGCCGCCTCATGCGCCAGACGATGTCACCCACAAATTCATAATCCTGAGCCTCACCAGGTCAAGTCACCAAGGCAGTGGTGTTTCAAGTTTTCACTTAGAAAATAAACTATGTTACTAATTAACACTCCACGATATTTGTCCTCGCTAGGACTTCATTTCAAATTCAAAAGTTGTTTTTATTACAATACAAATCACTCTCCCGCGAGAGGTTAACGACCGCGCCAAATTACACGACATGACATCTGTCAGTCGCACATAGAAACAAAAAATCTTTTGGAGACAAAGGAACCACAGCCACGGTCTGTTCCGTACAGTACATTTAAACTTACGTATAGAGAAGGCTTTCTTCATCACCACCTCGCTTGGCCTCTGTCTGGGTATCACAAAGGACTCCGGGAAGAACACTCTCGCGTCTCCAAAATTCAATGGCCTGTTCATCTTCTCAGGGTCCGACTTGTGCGCCTTAGACCCTGAAGTTCCCGAAGAAGAGGTCCCAGAGAAAGTCCCGGAGGTGAGTTGGGAGCGAGGGTTCGCTTCCCGCTCGGGGTAGGAGTCTTTCAGCCTTCTACTCTCGGCGTAGAGTTTGTGCGCTGGAATAAAGAGTTCCCTTGAGATATTGTTGACGGGAGGCTATATTCATCAGTCAACTAATATTAAGCTGATGATAATGATGGTGATTATTTGACTATGGTGAAGCGGCTCACACATTCAGAATGCGATTCACTGAATGGGTGTAGGTGTCCAGCAGTGGTAAGCGGGCAGTTGTTAAACCCACTTCACCCGTATTGGGCGAGCGTGGTGGGTATGTCCTGATCTTCCCATATGCTATTTATGTTTATGTTGTCAAACTGCCATACATTATCGCGCCTGTAAAGTTTTGATATTGTGCAGAAAGTTCTCGAATGGTGACCGTGTACAGGAAGACGCAATGAAGACAGGTCTCTAACTAGGTAGACCGACGATCTGGATGGCTGTATGCGGGCAGCATAAAACGGGGCGTTGTTGTAGAGCTCTAGAGTTAAAGTAGTTAGTCCGATTACCCATGGGCTTACTCTCCACAAAATATGGAACAACGCTGGGTTTTGGTGGGTCGTCCGTCAACATCTTGGCCAACCCCACATAACCAGCGGGTAGCAGTTCTGCAGAGATTCGGTTCACAAATTTCGCCGGTTAATTAAAATATCTAAAAGAGGTATTACCAAACACCCTGTTTACTATGGTATAACACTCACAGGCATAGGCGGGCGAGTAGACGTTCTCCCTGCTATCAGAGTGCTCGAGCAGTCGTCGCAGGGTGTTCTGTAGGCCTTCGCCCGCGCTCACCGCCCGTCGCGTGCTAACCACACGGGTGGTGGCGTCTGGAAATGGGAATCATGGTTAGATATAAGATAAAACGCTTTCTCTCTCCTTTCCTCTTTCTGTATTTAATTACGTGCCCGACAGGGTCTTGCAATACACAAGGTTTTGCAATAAATATATTGAGCATTGAGTATTGAGATATGTTTGAAGGTAAGTTTTGGTAGTCCAGATATAGGCATCGAAATCCTCTTGAGAAAATTGCACTTGGAAAAAAAAAAAAGTATATTCCGGATTTTTTATAGTTCTCCCCTCATATGTTAAAATCCACCATGCCGTTTGGGCTGTAGGGCGTGCCAAAGAAATAGACATACATACATACATACATACACTCGAAAAACATAAAGCTCCTTCTGACACAGTCTGGTAAGAAGAAATACAATATTTCATAGTTTATTTCTTGTCACCTTTAATTTCGAGATCACCCACCGGTGAGATTCAATAACCATCCCCCAGATCGTGGGGGTCTAGTATCAAATCTTGCTAAAACGAACATTGACCATTTAACATTTAAAATAAACATTTGTTCGGCAAATTTTACGCGAATTGTAAATTTCATAGTGCTTTATGCACTAGTTAAAACTATTTCCTTTCGGCATATGCTATCCGTTTCCCAAAACACCCGTTCCCAAAACATCCGTTCCCATCATTATATTTTCCTAAATTACCCTTTTCTCAAAATATGCGTTTCCTAAATGACATGTTTCTTAAAATATGCGTTTCCCAGAATATGTCTTTCCCAAAAGATCCGTTTTTCAAATCAATCTCTCAAAAACACACACACTCGCCTTCCCACGCGGGGTACGCTAACAAATATAGGTAGGTACTATGTTTTGCTAGTCTGTCTAATTAATCTATTTTAAAGATTACGCTCGCAAGGACATCACTCTAACTGGTTATCTCGGAGCGAATTCGGATGTTCTGGGAAACGTTTTTTTTGGCTTAAGGATGTATTGGGAAACAGTTATTTTGGCATACGGATAATGCGAGAAACGGCTCTAATAGAATGGATGTTTTGGGAACGGGTGTTTTGGGAAACGGATAGCATGTGCCGAAAGGAACTATTGTAACTTCACTTTCACTTGAAGTTACAATAGTTTTATTTGTTTTATTGAATACTCACAAGGGTTGCAGCAGGCATCGCTGTTGATTGCCCCGGAGCTGATCAGGTGGCAACCGCCGGCTGCTATTGCCTGGCTCAGTCCACTGCTCACCTGGAAGATGCAAAATATCTCTATATTCTTTGGATGTATAACTTTATTTGGCTTTTTTAACAGTTTAAAATAATAATGTTTGTTAAGAAAAAATACAAACAAAATATACTGTGTTACAAATCAATGATTTTACGATGAGCTTTTTAATTTCACCACGGCTAGCGTTTGGCTTTTATCTCACTAGTCCGCTTATTCAATAACGTTCCTATTTGTTATAAGGGCTATGGAAACACTGAGAAAATCAGACCAGAAACACACGATTCTAAGGGCGTGATGGTGACAGTAACTCCCAAGGTTGAACCCTTTATATCCACTACTGTGGAACTGGCTAATCTTCTTAGATAAGTCGGTGGTAGCTCGCCAGTCGTAGCGCACTTAGTACAAGTGGACTTACATACCTAATAGAAATTGGAAGCTCTTGGTAGTTTGCCATCTACAAGCAACTTGCCATCCTTTTAATTACGAATATGAAAAGAAGCTGCTCAATATAGCTTACCCTCAGTGGCAACTCTTGCTTCCTGTCCAACACTGTTTCGGACTTCACGTAGTAGGCTTTGGACTCCGCCAGCATCTCCACAGCCGACTTGCGCTTCTGCTGCGGCTGCGGCGCGAGCGACCGCTGCAGCGACATGCCGTCCTTCTTGCGCGGGAGCTTGAAGCTCGCGAACAGGGAATCGGCTAGTCGTCGTCTGGAACAAATTAATATTATGTAACTATGGAACTATGAAAATTGAGGATAACCTTTACCTACTATAGTACAGGCGCCATCAGGTGATAAGCCTTTTCTGGTTCTAAGCAACTATACAACCTTTCCTTTAGGCAATTCACAACATAAGAAAATCATCACACCAGATGGTAACCATGGGACACCAAAATGCTACTAACATTAAAGTTAGTTAAACATTATAGGAGTTGACAAGGGCTGTTAAGATTCTTTTGTTGCTTCGGCAAAGGAGTTTTCAGCTAGTTTTGTTATTGAAAAAGATTTAGGCAGCGGTATGGTAACGTCCTTAGGATGACTCATCGTCTCACCTGCGGGGAGATTCGAACGATCTCGAGAACGACGTCGCCGCGCTGACCTCCTCAAACTTCTTGTGCACCTCCTCGACCTTCGATCACTCAGACTCAACGTTGAGCCGGCGGATCAGCGGCAGCTTTTCAACGCATGCTTGGCCAGCTCCTCGCGCGTCTGCTTGACGGACACGACAGAGATCGGGGTGGGCGATGATTTTATGACACCACTTCATGAACTGTCACCAACGAAGGCTGAGGGAAGCTTCTAAAGTGACTAATGTGCAATTTCCTCGACTCACCTGGGGGGAGATTCGAACGATCTCGAGAACGACGCCGCCGCGCTGACTTCCTCAAACTTCTTGCGCACCTCCTCGACCTTCGACCACCCAGACTCAACGTTGAGCCGGCGGGTCAGCGGCAGCGTTTGCGCCGCATGCTTGGCCAGCTCCTCGCGCGTCCGCCTCACGGACACGTCTGCGATCAGGTCGGGGCGGCGCGCATTGACCTCATGACACCGCTCGATGAACTGACGCCGGCGGAGGGCAAGGGTTGCTGCGTGGTGGCTGTCCTCGTCGTTGAAACACCTGGAAATAGGTTTTATGTGAGCTAAGGTTATTACCGAGTCGGAAACTTCGACTAACTATCGACTAAATCTAAATGCAAACATATCTTTGCTACGTGGTTCCATTCTCGAGGCCTAAAAACCCCTTACAACTTAACTCCAACGAGACTGACACCTACACATAGATAAGCTAAAAAGCTTAGCTGTCTGCCTTATTAAAACAGTTTTAGCAGTTAAAGCTTGTTGGAATATTAATTTAGTAGAATTTTATCTGGTATGCTTCTAGCTGCTATTTGGTTGCTGGCTGGTATTTAGTTTTGTATGTTTAAAATTAAAGTTTGCCAGGAACATTTTGAAAACATTCCTGACAATATACTGTCCTACAAAAACTTCCATCATCGAATGGTAGCCAAATGATGGGTATTGACCAAGTACTGACCGTACTCTCGACAGTGAGGTGGTAAAATAAAAACTTTCCATGTCTGTGTGGCAGAATTTAGCCATCTCACAGACATATGTTTGCTTTGGCCCTAAGTTTATAAAACAGCAATATCTCCAGTTCTATTAAGAATTATCGCTTTCTTGTCTTTATTCATTACTTTGAATTAGTTTATTACCCATTTCTCTAAATAATTTCAACTGCAATAAGGCAAAAATACATTTTATACAAATGTTTGAATATAAAGAGCATTTAATTATAACAACAGTACATATTTTAACAGATCTATCACAAAAGAATAATACACTCTAAGTTCAATTCAATTTCTTGAAAAATGGCTTTCGCTACGATTTAGCCAAAGATTTAAATCTAAAAAGTAATTTCAAACGTTTACTCTGAAAGCCAGAATTTCAATGACAGCTTGTTTTATTTTTTTCTTTATACTTAGCTTAGATGAATGATAGGTCTCGCTGCTCGAGCGCAGCGAGACCTATCATTCATCTAAGATACTTAGGTACCTACACTGCATTTGAGAATTTGTAACATACAGCCAAATTAAACAATCACGGTCTTATCGCATCAATAGAGCATAAGGATCGTATGTAATTTGCCGCGCATTAAAGGCGCAATACGGTCGTGTGGTGATGGCAGAATTCAGCTAGTCCACAGATGCGGCTTTTTTTTTCTGGCTGAATTCTGCCACCATACTGTCGAGAGGAGAGGCTTATTTGTTCTATATTAAAGGTCAGGTCGGGGGAGAATCTATTTTGGGTTATCTAATCTAGCTAGGTACGACGCGACCGACAGACGTATCAATTCGGCCTAATAACAAACAAGCAACCAATTATGTGGAATTGACAGAGTCCAGACAGTCCATTGTTTCTATTATTATCAGCGCTTTCAGGGTACCTACTAGCCAGGGCTTGATACCGGTACCAAAAATACCAGTAAATAACGGTAAATACCGGTATTGTTCATTACGACCCACCAACCAGTAACCAGAGTACCAACCAAAGTACCGGTACCGAGGTATCGTAATGAAAAATACCGGTTTTTACTGGTATTTACTGGTATTTACCGGTATTTTTGGTACCGGTATCAAGCCCTGGCGCCACCCCGGACTCGATTACTTTGCTCTTTCGCTCGCACTTATGTAAACGCCTATTTGCTCTCGGTGTTAGAAAACCAACATTATACCGATATCAAATGGTCAATACTGTATAATCGATACCGGTACCAACTCGAGTATCGGTACTGTATCAAGTTAATTGGAACCAGTATCTGTACCGGTATATTAATACCGGTACCAACTAAAGTACCGGTACTATATCAAGGTTTGTATTACCGGTATCTGAAAATACCGGTATTCCAAGCTCTGCTACTAGCTGCGGCTACGTGATATTAGCAGAGTAGTTTACTTTTTCGTAGTGTGAATTTCATTTGACATTCGATTCGATAACGTTAACGCTGGTGACATAGGTATGAGATGAGTTAAAATGTTGCCATACAAATTTTCGTTATCGTAAACGTAATCGAATGAATATGGATAGTAAACAAAACTCACACTAGGCATAATCGTACCAAAACAAACTATACGTACCTACTTATTTGGACGGAAATTTCAGAATTAATAGGTATATTATTCCTCATCTCATAACATTCATATTTTCGTTCAATATTAACAAGAAATAAACGTCAAGGACTGTTTTAAAGAAGAAAAGTTTAAGTATGTCTTAAGTTTGGTATTACAAATATTACGCACAAAATGTGCCTTAAGTAATAAAGACGAAAAGATATTAAAACTTAAGCGCAATGTTTGTATATCCACCATGTAAAAGAATAAATTAAATTAATTAGCCTACGAGTATAACAAATGCCTCTATTATTAAAATCAAATGCTCACAAACCCGCGGGCTATACCTATATCAAAAAATTCAAAAAACAATTTGCCCGATCTTGGAATTGAACCAAGTCCCTCCGGATATCGGGCCAAACGCGTTGCCACTCAGCGCCCTTTTATGAATTTCATAAACATTACACACCTAAATTACTAAACTTTAGATAGACCCGTATATAGGCCGGAATCTACTTCCTCTCACCAAATGTGCGATAGAGTTGTTAAACACATAACTATTGATAATGCACCTGGTGCTTAACCTAGTATTCGAGACTGCAGTCACGTACCTACATTGACGCACTCCGGATATAATGTAAACATATCGATAAACAAACGGAAAACAACCCCTGATGTCAACAACAACCCTAGATGGAATATATAGATAAACACTATAGTTACCTACCAAACTTTTAAAGTACAATATTAACTGATGGTGATGATACAATATAGTCCTGTTAATCCATGGAGAAAGCTATGGTTGTGAGATTTCGTTCACGTCAGTAGTCTAATAGCGGAGACTGACCGCAGCGTATCATCGTACGTAACAGGTCCAATGCGAGCATTCGCATCGTCAGCACAGTGAGCTGAGCCCCGCTTTATCATCTCGAGATCCTCCGTGCTTCGAAAGGCATGTAAAGCCGTTGGCCAAGGTTGCATTAGCAGTCGTTAACAGCCAACAACTCGCTCTGGGCCCGCGTGGTGGTCTATGGCCCGTTCTCCCTATCCATCCACAGGGAAGGGTCGTGACCCAGCAGTGGGGATAAAAAATGAGCTGGTGATGAGGATGTTGTGACGATGTGCAGGCGTCTGTAGGTTACGGTTACGTTAAAATGTTCACGGTCAATCTTTACCATAACGGAGACAATGCGTAAAAATATATTCTCGTTTTTTCGACATCTTGTATACGCGTTAGCGTCATGTTCAAACAATGCTATGATCGTTAATTAGGTTAGGTCGTTTGACAACTATAATTTGTAACACAGGACAGTGGCCAGAAGCATGTAAACATTAAGGTTTAATACACTGCGGGTAGTCTATGAGCTCATATCCGGCTCGGGTTGACCGATTCGTAGGGGACAACTGAAAAACGGAGAAATACTGCATGGCTTGATGATAGATGGAGGCCTTAGTGGTTACATCCTGAATCTCGGTCGAGACCTGACGGGGAGGTAGGAGCCGAGGGAGAGCCCCACATAACCATCCGCATTTCTCCGGAAACGGTGGTAGGCGGCAATGAGTTTTCTACTGGTTAAAAAAATACTTACCTAGCGGGCTGCGCTAGCTGCGAGCGGCAGGGCTGGTAGCAGGAGAGCGCGGCCATCTTGCCGAGAGCTGCATCCGCTGTGGGTGCTCATTCTTCGCCGCGCCGCCACCCCGTCTCAACTGTGCCTCTTGGGGAACTATCTGTAACAATGGAGAGATGAAATAAGTAAAATATAGTCCAAAAATACTCTCAAAACTAGTACCGCAGAATGGTTCTACGTTTGAATAAAATGTAACATTGATCACAGCTATAGATCCATAAAGTAGATAAAATAAATATACTTAGCGGAGGCATATTTTAAGGCTGCATAACGTTCATTCAGAATAAATCATTAGGCATACTTTATTTCCCTATAACTTCTTTTACAATAATGATATATCAGCATCTAATGTTCATGCTTAAATGTGTTTACAATAACGATTACTAATCATAACATACATAAATAAAAACCATGTCATATCATACCTAAGTGATTGTGAAACGAGTACATCATCATCTATTTTATCGCATCTGCCCACCAACAATTTTTGTATGAAGCTAGATTTACAGAAATCTAAAACAAGACAACAGCGTCTAATAAAAAAAAATAACCTCGAAATTCAAGACACTATTCTAACCTATCACGTGACTTACAGGAGTAGGGCAGCTAGTATTTCCATTGTCTAATAAATAAAATAAATTTAGACGTATAGCAATTATGTTCTTTACATTTATGCTGATTAAAATTATGATAAAGACAATTTATAGTAGTAAGCTAAAATCATTCCGATGAAACCATTATGGGTTTATTTATATTATAATAACACTCTGCTGATCATAACTTATGCGAGAAAACTTTATGCTGAAACTGTTTTGCTAAACTACATTATGACGAAAGAGATTATGCGACCGAAAGGGCTCCCGTTAAGATGGCGGTAGCTAGCCGGGCGGACAAACAAGCCCTACCACCAACAAAACCGAGTACACAAACATGTACCCCCCGCTGGGAATCGAACCCGGGACCTCTGGGTCTAAGCCGGTGGTCTTAACTACTAGACCACAAGAGAGCCATATACGTAAAATTCAAAGTCTATTGAGGCAATTGGACTGTGTGGTAGCCCGATGTGCAGGCGTGAGTATGGGAGTAGTTCATCATAGAAATAGATAATAATAGATCATGCCGGCTGAGGAAGTGATACTCGTAATATGGAGGAAGTGGGTTTACGTTATGACGCGCGGCTGCTTTTAGCTGAGAACCGAACACGATTCTCATGATTTAATTGACGATGTTATCTACACAAGTCGCTAATTTCACTTTGCACTCACTGACTTAATACGCTATATGTGTTTTTATGATCGTATAATTATTATTTTATACTACATACCTACACACTCGTACGTGGAGTTAAGAATCAAGTTTTGTGATTGTATCATAAAATTATGTATCTACTTGGTTTAGTAAAATGTCATGCAATTATATGCTGTATGGAGTAAGTTCCATGCTTTCTGATATCTGTGGTTCCATGTTACTATTCCCAAGAGTAGGCATTTATTACCTATCCATCCATCTGTCAAATACTGACAAATAAGAGTACTTATTTTTATTTGACAGTAGTCAATGTTATCTACAGCGTGTATGTTTTGTATGATTAGAAATATTTATCCTACTAATATTATAAACGCGAAAGTTTGTAAGTATGGATGGATGTTTGTTACTCTTTCACGTAAAAACTACTGAATGGATTTGGATGTAATTCGGCATACCTACAGATAGTTTATAACCTGGATTAACACATAGGATACCTACTTTTTATTCCGATATTCCCACGGGAACGGGAACCATGCGGGTGAAACCGCGAGCGGCCGCTAGTATTTTATATTTTTATATAAGTATAAGTAGGTACTTTATTTATGTTTTTAGAATAGTATACAGCTTTTAACTGTCCCTCCTGGGCAAAGAACTCCATCATTAAAATCAAGTCATCGCTACAATTGATGGGTAATGGCTTTTCTAATCACCACGCTCGCCAAATGCGGGTTGGTGATCACAAACCCGGGCTAATAAATATTGCCTGACCTGAACCCGGGGACCTTTGGGTATCGGGTCGAGCGCTCTGCCACTCGTCCACCGAGGCGTTAATAATTAGTTAATGCCTCGGTGGTCAAGTAGCAAATTAAAAGTTAATTTATTAGTCAAATATGGTCACTTGGTAACGGTCGGTGTAAAGATGAAGGGCCATCTTTTTGTCTGGAATATAAATATATAAACTAAAACTATAATAAATAAACTTTCCTACACTCACACCAATTATCTAGCCCAAGAGAAGCTTCGTTATGAAACTCGTTAAATGGTTACTAGAAAACGGATAAACATACTTAAAATACTTAAATACATATACTTATTATACATAGAAAACACCCAGACCCGAGACAATTTAGAAAAACAATAATTTCTAAAATTTACTCGACGGGGATTTGAACCCGGGACCTCAGAGATGGCGACACCATGAAAACCGGTTAACTCTTCTTTAATCTGTGAACTGGTGTACAAACCACTCGACCAAGGAGGTGGTCATATGTTTAAAGTGAGACCGCCAAATTGTGACAATTTTTTTTTTCAATGTAAATATTTCTAGTGTTGTACTAAAATAATTAAACAATAAACATAATGTAGGAAAATACAAAAAGTAGGTACAAAATAATATTTGGTTCAAGAATTACAATTTACGAGATAATATTTTGTCCTTATTAGTAGAACTATATGTACCTATGTGTGAGGTATTATCTATATCATGGTCGTCTCAATTATTCCCGGGATTAAGCAAACATATAGCTTTATGTAAGTTCCATTCGTCTCTGTCCGATCTACTTTCATCTCGTCCACATTCATTAATCCTAAGGCCCACCGGCTGACCTCTGCGCGTCTATCTTTATCAGGGGACCTACTAAGAACTCTTGCTTCGATCAAAAATAAGATCAACGTCGATTTGCTTCTATACTAACTTTCATTAGTTTTAAGTTACATTGATTAGAAATAATTCTTTTTTAACAAAAATATTAATTTTCTCCTATTACACTAATCTTACAACTATTTATAATTTTGTTTTAAATAAAATAGGAGACTGGTGCTCTAACTAGGTTAAACCCTGTGCGCAGGAAAATAGTAAAAAATGTAATTTAAATAAGTACAGATTTTTGATCCTGTAAGTACTTAATCAAATTACATTTTGTATAGTATTTATAAAATTGGTAAACTCGCGATAGCTTGAATTAAACTTTATTAGTTTTTTCAATACCTTGAAATACTTTGTTTAAATTTTAAATCAACGCATATAAAAAAAACTTTAAAAACTATTAATTTAATCCATAACATTGTTTATATGTACCTATTTGTTACTCCCGAACACTGAGGTAAATACAACGTCTCCAGAGTTGTATTGTGAACACAAAAGAAAAATATAAAAAATATCAACTTACTCTAATCTGGGGCTCTAATAAATATTTCCGTGCTCTGTTTATCATTTTTAAATGAAATGAGAATAATAAATCCCACTAAACGGAATACCCAACCTCAATTAAATAATAGCTAGGTAACACTGCCGCCATTTTATTTTAATTTCCCGCGCTCCAGTTCGTAAAGAGGCAGAATTAGCATTTTTTTTCTCTTTTTTCTGAAATGCGTAAACATTAACAACCTCTATGGTAGCGTAGCGTGCGAGAATTTGCGCTATATGTACCTATTTAGTTTCTTTAGTGCATAACTACTGATTAAGCATCGTAAGATAATGGATACCTACCTACCTACCTATTTTATTTCCGTTTTAGGGAGAGCATATTAATTGAAAGACAGCATAGCTAAATATCCGTTCGTAGGTATATTTTTTGTATTTTTGAACTAGTAGGTAAGTTGTACCTACCTACCTACAGTCTACACCTACGTAACTCGACACCTACGATACTCTACACTAAATATGACCTGATAGTAATTAATATGATCTTGACCGCTTTAAATGTATGCTGTCTTGATGACTTTTACTCTGAAAACCATCGACTGTATACGTAATCACTTACTTTCATTATTTTGAGTTTTGCATTTACAATGCTATTTAAAGATACAAGATAACATTTTACTAGAAAAATTCTACCAGCCTCAGTAGGAAGTTCGAGGGTTCGATTCCCACTTGTCGATTTTTTATAGTAAAAATAAAAGTATCTTGTAAATAATAATCATTTTAATAAGAACTTATTTAAAAGCAATTTCCTACAATTTGTAAGGTAAGTACACCACTATTTTCCTTTAACTAGAATTGAGTATTTTATCGAAACAAAATCAGTCTTGCTACTAATCAAACCAGTACACAGTGTATAGGTATACAGTTTAAAATGGTAGAAAGTAGATTGTCGCGGGAAAATGAAAGTCAACTCGGCTCTGTTCACATTTTCCTGCAAGTTAATTGTTGATAATAATAGGTCTGTAATGTGGAGGTAAACGATTATGAAGAAATTAAAACTTAGCCAAGAGAAAATCTTACTCAATCTCTGACTAAACCATTCTGTCAATTCTACCATCATCATCAACAGTTTAAATAAACTTTCCACAGCAGATCCTACATTACTAGATTAGATAGATACTTACAAAACTATCCCATAGACTAAAATGTACCACCAAGACAAGAATGGCACAGCACTATTATGCTATTATAATGTTAAACAATACAAGCAAACTCATATCTGCACCGTTGTTGAATGGGAAATAAAACAGAATATTAAAAAAACTGACACCAGGAACGGTGCATGTTATGATGACTTGACTCTACAATAATTGGTAAAGACACGCAATGTGTATTGTTCAATGTGGCCTTTTTAGATCTGAAGGTCGCTTAAGTAGGTAAATGTTCAATGGCTTATTCTTTTTTAATAAACCTCATTTCGTCCCACTGTTTCAATGTCTTAATAGAAAGAAGGAAAAAATCTTGTTTGGTAAATACATAACACTTAGGATAAAAATAATAATAATAATATAAGAAATAAAACTTTTAGAAACAATTTTAACACCATAACAGTAAAAACAAGTAAGGCGATGTTATAAGAAAATAAGCAATTAAACAATGTAAAAAAATTCAAAAATTGAATTAAATAGAATTTGGTAGTTAGTTCACATTCAGTACATGGTATCACGAAGAGGTTAGATATACTGATACCACAGTCACTAGTTAAAACTTGTGCCATTTCCACGAATTTATTGTTGAATTAAAAAATAGAAAAGTTAAAATTTATCTAACAGTCTGTTATAAATCCAACATTTTACCGAAGCACAAGAAGAACAAGACGGGCGTAATAAAGAAAGTGCACTCGATAGTCCAAAATCGTGACCTTACAAATAACAGATACAAAAATAACATCGCATAACGGTCTCTCACAGGCGGCGATGTTGAAAAATGAATGGCCGAAGATCGATATCAATGGACGGGCGGTAGGCTCATCAGATCTAGCGGCGGCGTCGCGGGCCACGAGCGGCAGCGGATAAGATATAGCAAATTAAAGAGAACTGATTAATTAATGACCACTGCCCCATCGAGCTCCTCAATTTTATTAAATTTTTGCTAAAGTCAAAAATCATTTGCTGACCAAATTTCTAATGATTAATGGAAAACAAGTGTCGACCACAGGTTTCTGTCAAACACAAATCAATAAAAACTGTGATCCATTCACATCAACATCAAGTAGGTATCTACTGGTTGGCGTAAAACTCCCTGTATTCACGCTAAGAGGAAATAACATAAAAATACGAAAGAGTTAATTAAATAGAAATATTAATATCTTAATTTAAGATTGTAATTGGGAAGATACAATGAGGTTAGCATATCCATGTGGACAAAAGCGGAAATAATAAAATATTAATATGAAAAATTTAATACAATATTCAGTCAACTATATCTAAAAAGATAATAAGTTCCAACTAAGTACATTCAATTCGAACGCTTATAACTTACACCGCAATGTCTATTACCGTTGCGCTCCGTACGTGGGAGTCAAGATAATACTAGTCTTATACAGGCTGTTGCATGCGGTGTAAGCTCGTGTAAACTAGCCATCACATTGTGGCTTTATAGCGACCGTGACAATGCACTTCGCCCAGTGTCTTTCAAGACACGGCTTTTATTCGATTGAGACGGAATCTTGAGTTTGAATAGTCTGACTGCGAGTTTCATTCGCCATTCGATCGTGTTACCTACCGAAATATCGACGACCTCCTTGGTCGAGTGTGGTTTGTACACCGGTTTTCATGGTGTCGCCATCTCTGAGATCTCGGGTTCGATCCCCGGTCGGGTCAGTTTAGTAATTATTGGTTTTCTAAATTGTCTCGGGTTTGAATGTTTTCTATGTATAATAAGTATGTAATTAAGTATTTTAAGTATGTTTATTCGTTATCTAGTAACCATTTAACGAGTTTCATAACGAAGCTTCTTTGGGCTAGATAATTGGTGTGAGTGTAGGAAAGTTTAGTTTAGTTTAGAAATATTGGCAAAGCTGAAACTTTCCTCGCTAGTCACCAGGGTGCCTAGTGTGAGTTTTCTTTACTATCCGTATTCATTAAGAGGATTTGTATGGCAAAATTTTAACTCTCCTCGTATGCCGCCAGGAGGCGCTGCTTCAAATCTTCAATGCCATAATAATTTTCGTAAACGTAATCGAATGAATACGGATAGTAAACAACAGTCACACTAGGCACCCTGAGCGCCTAGTTCGAATTTTATTTACCACTCGAAATTTTACATTTAGTAAAGAAAAGTAATATATAACTGTATGCCTATAACTGTCCCAAAGCTGGGCAAAGGCCTTTATCATTGAAATCAAGTCACCGTTATTCTATGCATCAGAAAAATCCGAAATATATTTTGCCCGACCTGGGAGTTTTCATTTAAAAAATACAAATTTCAAAGTGGTAGTTTTCACAAGGGCATAAAATTATTACAAAAGATAGCATGCCGCTCGGTATCAATTATATCTCATGTTACGTAATTATTGTACGTATATACGTAATCAAATATATGCGTTGGCAAAATTATACTTCCATTCTAATGATTGCTAATATGAATAAAAAATGCACATATTAATTTATTAATAGAATTAAGTCGTAAACTTAAATTTTGGACAGTATTGTATCAATGGCCTACTTAGTAATAATTTTATTTATTTTATTAACCGGACTAAGCTACGATTCTTTATGTTTCTATACATATTTTATTATTTAACTTCGTATATTTTTAAATAGAATTATGTCCTAATCTTTAATTCTAGAGCGTCATCTTAGCAACAGTCTAGTAGGCTACGATTGCGCGTTGGAATAGATATTTCTAAACTTATTTATATTTTTATTTTATATTTTAAACTATATTTAGTTTTTTATATATATTGACACGTCATAATGACTACATCCTGCCTGATGGTAAGCAGCCGATGCAGTCCAAGAGAATGAGAGCGCTCCTCACCGTGGAACAAGCACGGTAACAAGCGCACCCATTCATGACGGCCTGCATAAATGCCGTTTCACGCCCCGCTTAAAAGACCCACCCGGGAATATAGGAACTGGGAAACACATGCGCCGGCAAAGAATTCCAAAGCCGAATGGTCTTACAGAGGAACGACTTGCCAAATCTTTTGGTACGAGTACTGATTGTCTGTACAGTATGATGGTGGTTCCTAAGACCAGCACGTGTAGTCCGGGAGAGGAAAGGAAAGGGCGTGTTTGGATCAAAAAGTTCTTCAGAACACTCTCCGTAGTAATTCCGGTAGATGACACTGAAAGAAGCAATGTCCCTACGCAGCTGGAGGTCCTCAAGAGAGGCTGTAACCTCAGCATCTCCAATAATGCGTACCGCTCGCCTTTGCAGTCAATCAAGTGCATCGAAGAGGTATTTAGCGGAGCCGTCCCTTAGACATAGATAGTTTTACTTACCAAAGCTTAAATATTTGATTACTTTAGCTCTACTTTTACCTAAATATTTAGGTTATTTAACATTGTAAATTAATTGTAAAAACGACTTTTATATAATACCTAAACACGTTATTTGTAGAAAAATAACATTAATTAATTTATTTTTATAATTTTTAGTGTTACCATGGTAAGTACACAAACTCTGCAATAAGCGAAGTAGAGTAAACACTTAAGTACATGGATTTTTTGGACAATTTTAAATTTAAATCTTATCCTTGTTAGAGTAGTGGATATTTCATTTATAATTTTCTTGTTTGGAGGTCCTGGGAGTTAAATTGTATACCTAAAATAGCCGTGGAGGTAGTGGGAATAAAATCATAGATGTCTGGGAACAACCGCCTATCTTCATTTAGTATCCTACTATTATAGTGTACTTACTCGGTATCGTTGTTGCTGACAGGACTTATTTTAATCTTAGTTATTTGCTTTAATATTGCAATGTTGGTGGGGGTGGCGAATGTTTATTGATTTTTGATAGATTAGTCAAAGAATTTGAAGTTGAAGAACTTTCTAGATTTGGAAGTTAAAGATTTCCCTCTTATTATTTTTTATATATACTCTCAATGATACCTTTTTATTTTATTAGAGTATCTTAGATTACTCAACGGGTTACCCAACCAAGTTAGGTACGTATTGGTATCATCGATTCGCTACACATACGCCTGTCATTAATTATCATCAAATTAGTAATCTAAGCTCAAATCACTCACTAACTGCACTCCGTTTTAATCAAATACATATAGTGGTATCTATGTAAAAACAATTAATGGGAAACGTTTATTGAACTTCAACCAATAAGCCAATTTTGATTACCTTGTTTATCTGTGTTTTTATGTCTATGTTTAATCTATGTTAAATTGCTAGGTTTATTGACTTGGAAGAATTAGAACTATGAAGATTGTATGGATTTTAATTATATACTTTTTATATGTAATTATATAGATGAACTCGATCGCGCATCAGTGGCATACGCGATCCGTCTGCGTTCTAGGACGTTCAGCAATTTTCGAAATATATTCGAGAAATAATATTATTGCTATTTCAGGAGGATATTTTTAATTTGGTATTTATCAGATAATAAAAAACAAATGGTAACATTAATCCTCATTGTTTAAAAATCTGTGCAAGGTTAGTTTCCTACAATCGTGCTTCCCTACTCAAAAACGCCAAGAAATGTGATAATGAACCCGTTACCGGTTATTCTTAAAAAAATCTTTGGCCAGTTCGCTATATTAGTTCTTCATCGCCTTGTCTATAAACAGCCCGTATATTCATCATAATTTATTCGGCGCGGCCATGTAAACGCGCGCCGCAACCGTAACTGTAGATTGCGAAACGCTGCGCGGGCGCAGGCGCATCGAATTGCGCCTTCTGCGCGCGTTCTAGTTCGACGGACGTAATGCCGCCAGTTGTGAGTTGCGCTGTTAGCTTGGAAGCGGCAAGTTCAATGTGAACATAGTAACTAGAGCCTTAGAAAAGTAAATGATAGATAAAAAGAAAGAAAGAAACATTTGTATTGGACATAAAAATCGACGCACAGTAAATAAGTACATGAAAAAACATATAGTTAAAATACAAAACAAAAACCAAGTAGTTTAACAAACAAACGAAACGATTTTTTACACTAGCAACACTCCCTAAAAAGAAAAAGGAAAATGTTATAGTCACCGCTATTTTAAAAAGACTCCGCTTAGTAAATGCATTTTTTTTTTATAAATAATATTATATTACAACCATGTACCTACTACATAGTATATACTACTTTATAGTTGATACAATATTACAACGCATCGAAACAGAACCCCCAATAGACCTACCATTTGTTCCTTTGAAGAACCGTTGAGTATTTTGCCCATAAATACGTAAAAACGGGGACAATCTCGAAAGACTGCTTGTTACAAAAGACCAAGATGATGCAGCTCAATGCTTTGGCCTGATCAGATCCGCACCACCCTCGAAAGCTTTTATGATGTCACCTCAGACAGAAGCAAATGGCGGACATCGTGGTGAGGGAGAAAATATGTCCAGGAGTTTACAACCCTCAGCATTGAGGAATACGTCTCACGGAGGGAGGTACAACCTATTAATTAATTATAGTTTGACTTTGTTTTACCTAAACAATTTTTGACTTTTACTAGAGTACTGTAGTGGTGCTGTATGACATTGTGGAAATTGAAACCTTTACATAATTATCTGATGTAAATTTGTTAACTTACATTTTTTATTTTGTTTTTTTACATGTTGTGGTTGTCTTATATATATATATATTTTTTGTGTTTATTTGTAATGGAAAGTGTTCTGCTATGATAGGGCATTTTCCAATATTTTTGACGCTGTAAGGGAGAAAAGAGCTGGACACTTGCTGAGTTTCTTGCCGGTTCTTCTCAGTACAAGATCTCCCGCCCAGAGTAGATTTACGAACCGATGGCATAATGACATTCACAAGAGCTACTTATAGCCTAAACTGAATAAATGATTTTGAATTTTGAATTTTTGAATTTTATTTCACCTCGAAAGTGGGTGAAAGGTGAAACGTCCATGAAATGGGTTGTTTCATATAATCATACCTTTTTCCCAAATCACCCCTATTATAAACAGTATTTATTTAATTAAGATTGTCTATGGTTATCGTGTATTAACGTACATAGTACAGTTGTCCTAATTCAATATTGATATGAACATTGACTTTCCCACGCACGCTCCGATCCAGATGCGACGCGTGTTAATATTTTATGTAACTCAAATACTGTCATCAGAAGCATTCACATGATTCCCATTACATCTGGGCCTCGATACTGGCAGATACTGGTTTAGAACGATCACTATCGACTATCAGGGTGCCAAGTGCGAGTTTCATTCGGCGTTCGATCACCTTAACGAAAACGAGAATGTGTATGGCAAAATGTTAACTCCTTTCGTATGCCGCCAGGAGGCGCTGCTTCAATGCCATAATAATTTTCGTTTTCGTAAACGTATCGAATGAATACGGATAGTAAACAAAACTCACACTATATAGGCACCCAGTGCCTGATTTCTTTCTTTCACTATTCCCATAGTCCAAAAGACAACAGGCGGTATTGGTGACTTTTTTTTAAAAATGTCTGCGCACAAATAAAATTTAATACGAGTACTTACGAATAATATTTTACGAAAAATACGAAAATAAATTATTTTGTTTTATTACAGCCCAGCCTATACAGTCGCTTATAATTTGTCGACCTCCTTGGTCGAGTGGTTTGTACACCGGTTTTCATGGTGTCGCCATCTCTGAGGTCCCGGGTTCGACCCCCGGTCGGGTCAATTTAGAAATCATTGTTTTTCTAAATTATCTCGGGTCTGGGTATTTTAAGTATGTATTTAAGTCATAGATTTATTATATAGTTATAGATTGGCGATGGAATAATTAAGGCGAGACCAAAAACGATATACTTCAGTGTGCGTGTGATGCGCATGTGTGCGAGGCAAATAGTGCTGCGCGTGCCTGCCTCGACTTCGATTATCGACACAGTCTGCAACGTCTCGTGTCTGACACAGATCTACTTATAAAGTAAATATCTTTAAGTTTTAAGGAATTTAATTAAAACTACAGACAAAACGTGTTGAATTTTTATCTTCCTCCAAAAATAATTAATTTATTGTAAAAATGTCGTAAGCTTTCTTTCGTAGTATTTTGCAATTTTGCTTCATATTTTATTCTAATCTATCTATCGACTGCACAAAATTTGAATAATTCTTTTTTTATTGAGTTTGTTATTGTCAGGACAAGGTTTGTACAGAAGAAATTTAAAAGAAAAAATATATTTTTACTAAAATATGATTTTTTTAAATATCATGTTATAAAAAGTGAGTGAGTGAGTGTGACAGAATGACATACAGTTCTTCAGCCAGCATTTGACAACTTCAAACGGACAATACGTCATTACCGCTTCTTTTGTAAAAGTAATACCGGTGTTTCGTGTGTTTGAAAGTTTATCGTAGTGTTATATAATGTTATTGATTTAAAGAATGAGGCGTCAAAATATCGGTCGGCGTACGCGTAATGCAAGTCGAGTTCACAACACGGTTCATGTTCTTCTTCACTATTTCATACAATTCTAGATTTACTTCGGGAATTTCTGAGCAAATTATTGAGTCAATTTCATCTGGTCCTATTTTTTCGACCATCCACAGTAGAATGAGGCATGAGGCAGTCCTCTCTTCTGCCACTCTACAGAGTACACCCAACATCGTACGTCTTCGAAGACAGATAGATGATTTTTGGTCGTTTAGTAGGACGAGGTCGGTTTCATTAAGATCTCTCCTGATTCTTTAATTACCACTTCACACCCAGATGTAATAAGCTACACTACACATGCACATTAGCATAGGTCCAAGACAACGTACGTTTGAGCCATTGAGTCATAAAGACCCGATTCATATACGTTTTTTTAAGACAAGGGTTTGCTGATCGCCACTTGGCACTCTCAGCTTCAGTGAGCTTTTTTGGGGGCGGCGAGATACTTAAAGGGTTCCTCAAGCCGAGGGAAACGAAGCACCGTCGGGGATGGAGGGTACGGCATCAAGTACTAGTGTGTGCGCGTGTACCCGTGCCCAACTACATAGATTCTCTGAGGGGTTTGGATCGGATCGGGTGACATACGTGCTTAACCAGGTCACAGACACACTCTTTTTTCTTTATTATCTATTTTTCAGCGATATTATATCGTCCCACTGCAGGACATAGGCCTCCCTTCCCTTTTTCCAATATTAACGGTCTGTACTCTTTTATCTTATTTCTTTTGTATAATAATTACACGTCATCCCTATCACACAGCACAGTCACAGTCGTATCAGCACATAAGTAGATATATGAATGCATATATCTACTCATGTGGTATTAGTACTTCTACTATATACCTGTGGAAACTTATATAAATGCCTAGTTTTATTTTAATAGCCATTATTAGTTTCAAAAAATTATACGCTGTTAGTTTCCCAAATAAAAACACAAATATTGAAAACAAAAATCCCACGAGCAGGATTTGAACCCGCACCCTTCTGACATACCGCGTCAGGTGCTCTCCCAATTGAGCTATCGTGGTTCTAACCAGCCCGCCGAAATTATTCAACACTATTTACTTTTTACTTTGAAAGCCAAAGGCGCCCATTCAATGTCAACAAGTGGTTTTTTTTTTCAATATTTGTGTTTTTGTAATTTGTTCGCAACAAAATTTACGTTAAAAATTATATAAACATTTACCAAATAAGTTAATAAATAAAAAGAACATTGGTGTATACATATCGTTTCGTTCGTTGTGCCGCGGTTATGTAATTGCGACACTTTTTCGGACGTGGAATCGGACAGAATACTTTGAATCACGCCAATATCTTAGGCGGTTGACTTTTAGTTTCGCGACTAAGCATTCTCTCAGTGCTCGTTTTCTAACACATTCCACCAACAAATTATGGGCAAATATCAAATTTTCTACACACTATACATATATTTAAAAGTATGTCTTACGAGTTTAATTTTGTTTTTATCTTTGAATATGGTAGGAAGTGTGTAGGTATTTTTTTATATTTATTTAACGGGTAAGCACAGCGCCTTGATCTCACCTGATGTTAAGTGATGATAAGGCCAATAATTGAAGCGCAGTTCACCAGGGAACTTCAACTAGTGAGGCACTGGCTATCTTATCTGTAACTGCCGGAACACAACAATGCTACAAACATTGATGTTATGGCGACATATTTAGATAAGTTGGTGGTAGCTAGCCAGGCGGACAAACAAGTCCTACCATCAACCAAACCGAATACTCAAACATTACCCCCAGCTGGGAATCGAACCCGGGACCTCTGCTGGGTCTAACCAGTGGTCTTAGCCACTAGACCACAGAGGCGGTATATATTATATTATTTATTTTTGTAGTTCGTAAAGTCCACATTAATCAACGCATTATTTTATTTTATTAAGGGTAACAATGTCAGCAATGGAAAGACTTGACCACTTCGGTTGAACATGACGCTTTAGCTTTCGAGGGCTGTGATGAGACAGATGTGTGCGCGTACGCAAATAGACGGCGCCGCGCCCGGCCGGCGGTTGTCATTTTTTTTATTTTTCATAGCCCACTTTAAAAGTCCAGAGATTTAAACTGCGCCATAAAACTGTCCAGGAAATGTGACTGAATAGTTATTAATTGTTTTTTTTTAGTTATACATTATTTTTTTCTTAAAAAGCCAGTTATACCAATATACAAAAATCTGGGCTAAAATTAAGCCTGGTTTTTAAAGCTGATGCTGTTTCCTTAAGGTCTGTCAGATTAGTTTTAATCTATATTTAAATTAATTTAAGTACACATTTTGGAATAAACCGGAAATTGATAATTGAAATAGGCAGTTCAGCAGCACTTTTGTTACTTTCGTTCGTTTCGTTCGTTACAAAGCTAGCAACACCAAAAAGGGTAACACTCGCGCGTAGGCAAACCTGAAGCATATATTTTATGCCTATAATTTTCATTTCACTGGAAGACACTTCACCAGAACAGGGCAATGTGTGATTATAGTTTAACACAAAAGGATACGTCGATACGATTGCGTCGAGAAACTAAAAAAATATATCTGTTCTTTTAATACGATAAAAAATGTTTTTTACGGACAATATAACTTTGGACGAACGATTAATTTTATTATTTAATTTTAAGTATCAACATACTGGGTACTGGGTACTGGGTACTGTGTTGAGAAAAGGGACCACTAACTTTTGGAACTCTGTAAGAATGTGAGAGCACATAAGACAGGAGCAAAGTGCATTATGCGTGCGAGCGTACCAAGTACCAACAGCACATTACAAAATAAAAGTGGTCAGAAGGTCCACTTGTATAGTTCTTTAATACAGCAAAAGCCGCATAATGTTCAACTATTCCATACGCAGTTCTTTACATTAAATAGATGTAACAGTGCAACCGTTTTACTCGTAACAGTTTTAACAGTTTTTTTGACAACTCAAGCAACATTATGTATAAAACACAAGCAAATATAAATGTAAAAGTATTTACTTTTCGAAAAGTCTTTTACCAACTTAACAAAAAAAAATTAATAATTTCTAATAAAAGTAACTATAATAAAATTTCATATTCCGCATATTAAAAGTATAAATTCCTATTTTAAAGCTATTGGCGGTGAAGAAGCTGTAGATATAAGCTGGCGACTAAAAATAATGACACTTCTTTTTAAATTCTATTTTAAAAATATAAAGTTTTATTCTTTTTCATACAAAAGACTTTAACGCAGCACTTTTTTTAATTTTTTTTACTGCTCGAACCCGTAATGTTTGCTATAATTTGTATGGGTTCCAAACAACTACCTAGTGATAAACTTCTAAAAACTTCTTACTGGAAGGCATTGCCTATCAAATCAAATACAAAAAGCGCATACAGTTCGGTGCCACATTCGATCACTTCAACCAATAGAGTATTTATATGGCATTAAGAGCGTTTACGCCGCACACTAGCGCCACTAATGAAAAAATAAACATATCTAGTAATTAGAGATAGAAAATTAAATTATGCTCAACAAACTATCTGAATGAAGTAATTTAGCATTTTTACGTCACCTAATGAACACCTCACATGTTATGGTTTAGTTAAATAAGACGTTACGGCCACTTTTAACTATAACGCCATATTTTAAATACTTCTACTACTAAATTACTTCATTCAGATAGTTTGTTGAGCATAATTTGATTTTCTATCTCTAATTACTAGATATGTTTTTTTTTTCATTGGCGGCGCTAGTGTGCGGCGTAAACGCTCTTAAAGCAGCACATGCTGGTAATAACGAGAAGAGTTATAAATTTGCAATACAAAGTTTTACAAACTCCTGTCCTTATGCTGGTCTAGGACTTAAAAACAGAGTATCAGTTGCCCAACTTCCAGGTTGTCGTAAGGGACAAAGGGTTCCAAGGTTCCAAGGTTGCAAAATACTCGCATATTACGCAATCGGCTAGCAATCTATCACAAATTTTATCTATTCCAGCTCGGAGCCTTACTTCGATTATGCTAAATGTGACGTCGTAGTCCTAACGATGAGTTAACTTAAAGTTGGTGATTTTAATGCCTCCTACCTAAGGGGCAGACCTAAAGGTCTACCCCTTTTTGGAAGAAGGACGTGACATCATCAAACGAATGGTAAATAAAACTAGCACCAGCCACCCTGATCCTTCTGCCTTTCATACGCACCATGGTATGCATTATTTATTCAATGCACGCCGGAGGTCGTTCACACTTACGACAAACATGGTGTATTTTTGTGTTGTTTACATAAATCCTGCGACTTGAACGTTGTAGGAAAACAGATATTTTGTAACAAAAATTTAGGAGGGATTGAATCAATCAAAGAATATTTATTAGGGAATAGGTATGTTACCTTAACTATAAAAATAAAAATTTCTCACAATAAAACACAAAAATAACATTTTTACTATTTTTGTATTTTGCATTCGTTCACAATGTTATATATGTATAGTTACAAGATAAAATTTTACTAGAAAAAATCAACCAGCCTCAGGAACCACGAGTGGGAATAGAATCCCGTACCGGCTTGCAGCGCCAAATCACAAACTACCAGAAAAATTCAACGAGTCTTCTGGGGCGTCGGTAGCTCATCGGCCAGAGCATTCGACCGTTTATCCAAAGGTCGTGGGTTCGATTTCCACTCGAGCTTTCTGGGGCTGGTTGATTTTTTCTAGTAAAATTTTATCTTGTAACAAAAAGTATCGAAAAATTTGAATTTCGTTATGCAAAAAAAGGGCATGCTTCAGTTAAATATTTGACGGCTTACGTCGTATTACGTCTGTGTGTTTATTCAGTTAGCTATAATAGCCTTAGAACAATAACTAATTAGTTATTATTCTGAGATAATAGCATATACTAGAACCATAAATAATTAGTCATTCCTTTACGTAACAAAGGGAAGAAAGACAATGCTTTTAATAAGCGTAGCCCGAAGCTCTGAAATTACATAAACACACCTTTTATATCTCGAACAGATGGCGATAGACTCCTCCACCTAGCAAGAAGCAAGCGAGTTTTCAGTGGTTGAGTATTCCATCTCATCGTTATGAGTTGAGATGAAGATGAGGCGAAGGGAGAATAAAGCTATAAAAGTATGCTCTTTTATTCACCTTATAATATCTTCGTCAAACCGAAAAAAGAACAGCCAACTTGCGTATCAAAGCTGTGCAACTATTAGATTAGATAACATAATTGATTGCAGTAAAAGTAATTATTTACTTATCCTAGATACTCGTACAAATAAAAAACTTATGTTAATTATTCAATGTTAGAGTATATCATTAATCATTTCATTTTATAAATTATGTAACCCCTAAGCTTAAAAAGATCGACCTACCACAAACTGTCAAATTTCTTCAATAGACTATGAACTTTACGCCTTATAGCGATGCGTATGCCGAATTTCATCCAAATCCATTCAGTAGTTTTTAGGTGAAAGAGTAACAAACATCCATCCATACTTACAAACTTTCGCGTTTATAATATTAGTAGGATGGTTGAAAATGTACTGAACACATTTGACAGTTTTGTATAGGTTGATGTGCAGGCGTCTGTACTAATGTCCCCGTGCCCTACTAGATTCTCCGAAGGGTTCGGATCAGATCGGGATAAGGTGACCCAGAAGGCAAGTTCAATACATAACTGAGAGTTGGACGTTTTGCTACATGGACCTTTTCCTAATTAGGCTTACTGTTCATTAGACGTTTCGCGCTGTTGGACGTTTTGCTGCTTAAACCTTCTGCGTGCCTAGTGTGTGTTTTGTTTACTATCCGTATTCATTCGATTACGTTTACGACAACGAAAATTAGTATGGCATTGAAGCAGCGCCTCCGGCGGCATACGAGTAGAGTTAACATTTTGCCATACAAATTCTCGTTTTCGCTAACGTGATCGAATTGCGAATGAAACTCGCACTTGGCACCCTGATCGTAAGGCCCTGGCTCGAGCAACGCACACATACTCAACCTCCCTCGGACGCGGAATCGTGCAACAGCTACGTTCGGACTGTCCCGAGCTGTTCTGAGATCCGTCTCCGTGGAAGGGGTATGTATTCAGCTTGCCTTCTAGGTCTCCTTATATCTTGTGCTACAAGTAGGGTTGCCAACCATACTTTAAAACAACGTATCCTACGTTTTGTTTTCTAAAGTTTACGCGAACACTACACATTGAAATGAAACAACTTTTACGGATCTACTCGCGTTGATTTTACACATCGTCAGGATTTAAATATTAAATATAAAATAAACGCGAGTAAGTAGATCCGTAAAAGTTGTTTCATTTCAGTATAATACATTATTTTCCATCCCCATACTTTATTATTTTTAATAAAAATAAAGTATGAAAAATACTTTATTTTAATGCGTGCGTTTGAACGGAATATACCTGTTGACTTAATTTCTGAAATGCTGAATGATACTCAGACTCAGGTGAAGTGAAAAGAAACGCGACGCTTAAATAAATAATTTGAAAAATACTTTATTTTTGCTTCAAATCCTTTTTTTTAAACTAGTTAGTGATAGATTTACTTTAATTTCCTGAAAAATAGTTGGCAACCCTAGCTACAAGCGATATGTACGTATGCCTATGCCTGTAAGTCGTACCATTGACCGATAACATAAAGACCTATCATCATGGAAAACTGGGACAAAGCACTTCATGCTGAAGTCGATAATTGAAATGTGTCTACAATTAACAGCCGATTGTATGAATACGTTTTGTCATGTCATGCATGACGTTTACTTTGACGTTTTACTTTTATTTACAATACAATACAATACAAATACATTTTTTTTTTATTTCTCTCCACAAAGCATATTCTTATTGCTAGTTACATTTTGTAATTATTATAAGTGCAAGTTAGCAGCTCTGTAGGAGACTGGTGCCTAAGCTAAGCAAGAAATGCCTGTACATCAGGACACCAGGTTCCCACCTCCCCGACAAACAAGTTATATAATATATAAATCTAAGTGTAGACGATATTTTTCTTACATACTAGCAAAAAAATATTCCAGCTTTATGGCAAATATAAAAATAAAAATACAATTTTTAACTAAAATTGAGAAAAAAAAAATAGTCACAAAAAGCAATAGTCAATAGTCGCGAGTGAGTGTAAATGCGTGTAAATTTTCATTGTGTTGTGTTGGACCATTTACAAACAAAAAGATTAAATAAAACGCTTATTTATATAAATACGGTTTATAGATCTGGACTCTTGTTTATTGTACATATTATTTTATCTTGACGTTTCGAACCGCGATTGTATGGTTGACAAGCAAAAAAAATCGCGAGCCAGATCCATTTCCTCTATTCCACAAAGTTCAACTGGTAGTTCAACTAGTTGAACTAAATGGACAAAAAAATCCTATTATTTCAACTTTTACAAAGTTTAGACTCGAAATTTTAGAGTGTCGTCATTTCAAACAATAATTTAAAGACGAGTAACGAAAACTTTGTCAAATATGTAAAAATATGCATTTAATAAATAATAGGTATTACTGTAATATAAAAATGTGTTGTTTTTTTTTGGAATTTTTAGAAGTAGGTCTGCATAGGTAGTAGCCCCTAGAGCTGAATAACCGTCAAAAGGTGCGGGATCAAAATGAAAATCTAGTGGAATTATCTAGAGACTCAGATAATGCTGGGCTTGCGACCAGCACTGTTCTTCAGTCGGAGCGATTGCTGCAAGGTCCAACCCTATTGAAGGTCCCCGGAAGAATTACTTTTATTCCTCATACAAAGGGAGGAAGTCTTGACTGACCATTGGTGGTTCAAATCCCATTGGTCGTCACCAAAGATGGCAATGAATGACGCCTCACCATGGATAAAGTCGATGGTAATGAAACCATTGTTCTTTTGTGACAGAGCTTAGAACTTTGCATTTTATTATTGGCGTCTTGCACAAATTAAAAACATTTGAAAACCACTGGTTTAAGTGGAATTCGAAGAGAAGATTACCTTTCGCAATAATTAACTTAAGATGTTTGGACTATCATTGTGAATGAAGAAACGACAACTTTTACTTAATAGGCACTATTTAATTTTGGCAGTAGAAATTCATCGGAATTTAGGACTCAAGGCGACTTTAGACGAACGGCTTATCTTCGGGTGGAATACGAGAAATTCTCCACGTTACTATACCGATAGAGCGTTGTAATACAATAAATAACTATTACTTTATTGTATAGTAATTCTTAACACAAATTGAAGCAGTAAAGTCATATATTAACTTAAAGAAAAAAAAATATTTGTCCGCAAATGCCGATCACCGGAAGACCGGAAGACATACCAAATTGAAATGTCTCGAGCTTCGCCGTACACTTAGGAAACCACACTAAGCCATATATTGGTTCCAGTTGTCGCCAAAAGATAGCGGTCGTTATTAAGACCTACCAACCCTCTTTAGGTCAGCGTGTTTTTTTAGGGTTCCGTACCCAAAGGGTAAAACAGGACCCTATTACTAAGACTCCGGTGTCTGTCTGTCCGTCTGTCACAGGCTGTATCTCATGACCCGTGAGTTAGACAGTTAAAATTTTCACAGATGATGTATTTCTGTTACCGCTTTAACAACAAATACTAAAACAGAATAAAATAAATATTTAAGTGGAGCTCCTATACAACAGACATGATTTTTTTTGCCGTTTTTATAGATTTGACAGTTTCCATGACAACAAAAAACAAAACGTTGACAGTTTCCATAACAACAAAATAAACAAATCATTCGTCAGCTTATGAACACCCGTATCCCATGATGGACCCCTATAGCAGCGCCACCTACCGGGTTCAATTATAAATCTAAATCATTCTCGAATCCACTTGAACACACACATTAAAAAAATCATCTAAATCGGTCCAGCCGTTTAGAAGGAGTTCAATAACATACACACGCACAGAAGATTTATATATATATAAAGATAGTACAGAACCCTTCGTGCGCGAGTCCCACTCGCACTTGGCCGGTTTTTTTAGTAAGGTTGGCAAATTACTCTTCTGTGCCTGATGTTAATCAGAAGCAGAGTCCACATGCGAGGACAGCTAGTGAAGCAGGATTGGGCCTCACCAGCCTCACCATGCCGACCTGCAAGTTGCTTCTTCACATCTCGTTTTTTTTTTAAATAATAGTATGCAAGAGCAGACCAGCCTCCACAGGCGGCACCCGTTCACGAGTATGACATGAAGTAATTCCTCCTTCCTACAACATGGGGTCCTTAAAGGTCCTTCCTACAACAAGGGGTCTACAACAATGTTGTAGGAAGGAGGAATTACTTCATAATATGAAGTAATTCCATAAGACATATTATGTCATACTCGTGAACGGGTGCGGCCTGTGGAGGCTAGTCTGCTCTTGCATACTATTATTTTTATTATGATATTATTAACTATAGTTTAACTTTGTTTTTTTTTTTCTTAGACAATTTTTTACCTTTATTGTACTGTATACCTACATTGTGAAAATTTTAACTGGTAAGTAATTGATGTAAAGCAAACTTAGATATATTTTTTTTCTCTTTTGTTTTTTTTTAACATGTGTGATTGTCCTTTATATTTTGTGTTTTTATTTGTGATGGAAAGTGTCCTTTTATGATAGGGCATTTTCCAATATTTTTGACGCTGTAAGGGAGAAAAGAGCTTGACTCTTGCAGAGTTTCTTGCCGGTTCTTCTCAGTACAAGGTCGCCCGCCCAGAGTAGACTTACGAACCGATGGCATAATAACGTTAATAAGAGCTATTTGTAGCCTAAACTGAATAAATGATTTTGAATTTTGACTTCTAACATTAGTAAGACATTGACTTTTTTTTTTTTGGAGAGAGACTGCTGATTGCCGCTGGGCATTTTCAGCTTCACCGGGCTTGTTTTAGGGGCGGCGAGGTACGTAAAGGGTACCTCAAGCCGTGTTGAAACGAATCACCTTCGGAGGATTTCTAGAGGGGTGCGGCATTGCACACTTAAAAGTGCGCGTCCCCGTGCCCTCCCAGAGTCTCCGAAGGGTTCGGATCGGATCGGGGGACATTGACATACTTCAATGATGGGTAATGGCCTAATCTTCCCATGTAGGTACCTATTTATGTTCATGTGGAAAGGTGTAGCAGTAAGTGAGAAGTACTGATAGATTCTTTAAAGTTGTTTTATTTCAAAGTTAATAATTATAAATAAATAGTAACAACAATTAACAATATTTATTTACCTAAATATTAACTTACTTAGTTGTTCTTAAACCAGACACAATAGAAATTCAATTGTTCTATGGCACTGTGGTTACATTGGGCGTCCAAGTATTTAAATTACTGTATTAATTCAAATATTATAACAGTACATTCGTAATCATAACGCGTGCAACCATGCCGTAATATCGGATATAACACCTTCACACAAAAAAATAAAACGGACAGCTTAATTTGTGCAATAATTAATTAAATGTCAAGGTATCAAATTCATGTAAAGAGGTCAATAGCATTGTTATTAACCAAGATCCAGATCTCATAGATAACTGCTGTGAAATTGGAATGGCCGTTGCCGGAAAGCGTAGCATCGTTTGAATTCTTAATTAACAGTCAATAACCTTTAAGGTAATTAAATAGACTTCGAACACGGGATATTGTTAAAAAGGTAACAACACACCGCACCGTACAAAATTTTCTTTTATTTGCTACGATTGGAGCACACGACTCCTTAATTAGCAATAGTTGGAACTTTTAATGTAATGCATTATCTAAATACGAGATTTAGCAGACTTAACTATATTTTGTTTAATGTCTAAAATTAATTTAAAATAAACACAATGGAATGCAGCAACTTTATCCTTCTGTCCACATCGAATCCTTTAAAATTTCAAATCCATCCGTAAATTTAAAATAAATAATTATAATAAATATACCTATACAACATTGATATATTAATAAGTAAGTGAAGAAAAAACTTTTAGAATAGTTCAAGTTGAAAAACTTTTTATTTTTTTTATTTATAAACAGGGAATCAACAGCTCTTAATAAACTAAGTTATTATATTGTACTAGCTGTTGCCCGCGACTTCGTCCGCGTGAGCTAAAGGCTGTAGTCTGTACAGTTTAATTTTTATGTAGGTATCTATTTAAGCGTATTAGGGTATAATAAAATTATATGCATCGGAAATTTAGAAAATTGACATTGTATTTACCGACATACGTACATCTACTCACTCATAATATCCTTTCAGCTGGGAATGCTGAGATAGACAAAGACAATCGATCTCCATTTATTGTGGTTCTGGCATACTTCCTGTGTCTCATTTACGTCCATCATTATTTTTCATTTATCTCTTATTCTTTCGACTATCATCTCTGCCATGTACATACATATATTGAGTTTGAAGCACAGAATCGTCCCGTTCATACAGATTTTCACTCAGTTTCCCGTTTCAATTATCCCTCCACATACATTCAGTATACAACACCGTTTCTCGGTGGGTTGCGCGTATTTGCTACGTCATACAAACCTGAAATGGGTTTACTGACGCTCAATTATATTTAATAAAATTGGTATTTTACAGCTCAGGTACTCGTCCGGAGTCGTCCTAGGCACTGGTGTATCTTAGCTAAGATGTGTCTACTGTTATACTATTCAACCACGGACTTCAAAATTTTTTTTGCCTTGTCCACCGAAGCTGGATATCGAGTAGCAGGTAGCGGTCCAGGATTATTGGTTGTCGGCCAGAAGGCACAAAAAACTATTTACCAACTATGTTCTTATTCGTAGATACAAAATATCAATAAATTGAGAACTGTAATGAATTATATTATTGTCTATTAGGTAATACAGTATAGTATTTTATGTTACATACTTGCGATAAATTTGAACTTCTTCGTGGCATCTTGTTAGGTAGGTAGCTTTTTAGAGGTAGATCACAGGACACAGAAAGAAGTTACATCTAATAAAAAAAAACTGAAGTCCGTGCCTCTAATACAGTTGTACCCTGCAAATTTAAACATCTTTGCAACTCTGATACCAGAGGTAGCTATCGTCTTATGCGATAGAAGAATGGAAAAACCATTTTTCTGGAATCTAAAAGTATGTACAAAATTCATTCTTTATAGGTTTTATGATATTATTGTTCTGATATGTTCTGATATTATGATTCTGATTTAAATTGTTATGATACTTACTACCTATATTGATTCATTGAACACAGATTTATCCTATAAATATGTTAAGAAACCAAAGTAAGAAACCGCTTACATGTAAAATAAGTACTGAAATAAGTGTTTAACTTACCTGCATCAAATGTTTCATAAAACTTTTACACATTGAATAAATCTTATTTGAAAATTAATAAGAACTGAATAAGTACTGAAATATTTAACGTACCTGCATAAAATGTTTTAAAAAACTTTTACACAATGAATAATTAATATAATTTGAAAATTATTAACAAAATAAAAATAGGTACATAATGCATTGCAAAATATCAAAATTTCCTTCTGTTCGTTTCAAAATTTGAGCGCCAATTTTTTTTTTAATTTTCATGTTCTCGCGGTTTTTCACCAAACAGATTTAAAAAAATAACATTAAGTATTTTGGGCAACGACCCAAAGGTTTAAACAGCCAAGGTATGTAATTCAAGATATCTTCTATGTGCAATATTTAAAAAATAGAGACATGATTTTGGGCAATGATACAAAGTTTTATACAGCCAAATTTAATGAGTTGGTAACATTTCTATGCATAACTAAAAAAAGAGACATTATTTTGGGCAACGACACAGAGGTTTAAACCGCCAAATATAGGTAATGTTTTAACTTTTAACATTTCTGTGTATTAGAAAACTGCAATAAGCGCCGCGCGCAGGCGCGACTAAATAGCCATATTATTATTGGTTATTTTGGAAAATGAAACAAAAGGTGTACCTATGTACAGCCAAGTTTAATGATGTGCGTGATTTCGAGCTTGTTTTTATTTTCCGTCGCTTTACTACTGCGGTGCTAATGTTCGCTTAGGTGCCTCACAGATTTATAAAGGGTACCTTAGAGAGTAACAAAACTTTTCTAAAATAATAACTCAACGAACGTATCTAACAGTTGGTCGCGTAAATACGTATATCAAAATTGGTTTAACATTTTTCGATTTGTATGTTATTCTCCGAAATTTTCTAAGCATTTTGGTGATAACCGCATCAAAATCGGTATTCTCATGGCAACAACTATCAATGACAGGCTCAAAAGGGCAAAGAAACCAGAGCCGTAAAACACGATAGCAATAGAGAGCCAGAGCCTCAAATGCCAGAGCCGTAAAACTCATTAAAAAAAATCCCCTATGTTACATAATAAACAACAGTTGCCAAGCAACCAAGGATTAAATCCCGGCTTAGACCAAATCAAAATTTAACAATTTTCGAGTATTTATGTAGCCTATGTTATTCTCCGAAATTTTCTTAGCATTTCGGTAAAACCGGATCAAAATCCGTTCAGTAGTTCTCGAGTTTATCGTGTTCAAACAAACAAATAAACAAACAAAAAAAAAAAAATCTTTTTAAACTATTCTATCGTGTTCCGTAAGTGATTTTAAAGTATTTTTTTTATATCTTGCAATTACAGATTTTTTTATCCCTACGTTCTTATTATACGGAATGTCTCATTTAAATCTGTCAGTATGGGAAAGTCTGAAACTATAAGACATACGAAGATCTGTTCTTAGGAACCATGTCATCGATTTTAATAAGAAGAAAAACTGGATTCATACATTTTAAAAAAACCTGTACTCAGCTCGGGAATCGAACCCGGTTGTTTTGAAAAAAATAAACTTACACTATTTCTATTTAGATATCGATTGTGTAGGTCTTAAGCAGTAAATTGCTCTTTGAATAATGATGTCTAAAATGAATAAAATGCATTGTTTTCACATACTTTTATTTATTTTAGAAGGTGTTCGAAGTGACCACCGTTTTTTTCAATACAATATTCAACATGTTTAGGTAACGATCTTACAATTACAAAACCAGCAAAGAGGTACAAACAACCATAGAGACAATTTTACATGCCTGAACTTCTTGAATGTAACGGTGGTCACTTCGAACACCTACTAAAATAAATTAAAGTACGTGAAAACAATGCATTTTATTCATTTTAGACATCATGTTTCAAAGAGCTATTTACTGCTTAAGACCTACACAATCGATATCTAAATAGAAATATAAGTTTATTTTTTTCAAAACAACCGGGTTCGATTCCCGAGCTGAGTACAGGTTTTCTTTAAATGTATGAATGCAGTTTTTCTTCTTATTAAAATCGATGACATGGTTCCTAAGGACAGATCTTGGTATGTCTTATAGTTTCAGACTTTCCCATACTGACCGATTTAAATGAGACACCCTGTATTTTTCGAGTATTTATGTAGCCTATATTTTTCTCCGGATTTTTCTTAGCATTTTGGTGAAAACCGGATCAAAATCCGTTCAGTAGTTCTCGAGTTTATCGACTTCAAACAAACAAACAAACAAACAAACAAACAATTTTTTTTAAACTATTCTATCGTGTTCCGTAAGTGATTTTAAGGCAAACTGTGTCATTTTTTTTTTATATCTTGCAATTACAGATTTTTTTATCCCTACGTTCTTATTATATGTATAGATACTTATCATAAGGCCAATTAAAACATAGAGAAGAAGTGTTAAAAAGACAAAACTTATATGTAATATGTGTTACATTACTTTGTATGTAAGCAACGTATATTTTGTGAATTACTGGCGAATTTCAAACACTGGCCGACCACTAGCTTAAATTAAAGCATTGCTTCTTCCGGTAGAATAAAAATTAAAACGGATGCTATAGCCTTTACCGTCGGAATTGAACTTCCATATATACACCATCGTACTCTGAACGAATGCCAATTCTGCCTCCAGGGAAACCATATGAATACATAATAACCTTTCTATCTTCACAATGAGCCATATTAGCAAGAGTAGGTAACGTCTATTTTTAGGCCCACATAAATTGCTCTGAATATTTTATTAATCTGATAAACGGTATTGGTCGGATTATACAGTGTATTATCCTGTTTCGTGGTATAATGGACTGTGTAAGGATTCTGGAATATGTAACGTGATATTGTACGATAATATAATACTCTGGGAACCACGGTCGGTCAATGTTTAAGCTGTTTATACTTTAGAGTTTTTGTATTTAAGAAGTCTTTTTATCTTTAGAGAGTTTACTGATTGCCTCTGGGCATTTTCAGCTTCACCGGGCTTTTTTGGGGGCGGAGAGAAACTTAAAGGGTTCCTCAAGCCGTGTGAAACGAATCACTGTCAGATGTTTTCTATTCTAGAGGGAACGGCAACCGCACTAGTGCGTGTCCCCGTGCCCTGATAGATTCTCCGAGTAGTTCGGATCGGTTTAAGAAGTAAGATAGACACCTATTTTATAATTTTTTTCGCCTTTTTGGTAACGATTTAAGGATATTATGTAAGACTCATTATTGTTTTCTACAGTTAATGTAAACACTATTAGGTACATATTTAAATAAACTTATATCAAACATTGTGTTATTATAAAAGGCAATGATTTGTCATCAACTTTTATGTGATTGGCTGTAAGCTTGCCTAATTAAATAAATAAATAAAACATGTTTCACAGACACTATTAATTTCTACATTTTATTTTATCCGGACGTTTTGAAACCTTTAAAGAGTCCGTGGTCACAGGAAAAACATCAAGATAATATGATCTTATTGTCCCTATAAAATAAATGCAATTATAAATTCAAAGATGGCGGGACGACCTTGATGGGTTCATGAAGGAATGGCGTGACGTTGCAGGGGACCGGAAGGTGTGGAAAAAGTGTGGGGAGGCCTTTACCCAGGAGTGGGACAGCTATGGCTGATATAATAATAATAATAATAATAATATAGATTTGTAATCATTTTATTTCAATGTTTTACTAAATAGAATTTCTCAACAAAACATGTAATATAATACGATCCCGTAATCCCGTTAAAGTTTTAGTGTAACTAGTATCTTTTCTACTGTGTTCGAATAGAAATCCCACGGTGGACATATAGGATTCATATTCAGATTAGCGAGTGGTGAGCGTCGTTCAATATTTCGCTGCGAGCGGCCGCGCCGAACAACTACCGGATGGCCACACAATGCGGACGGTGCCAGTTTCAGGCACACAGGGCTGCCGTGTTATACGAATTAAATAATATTTGGAAAGAAATCTTGGTTTATAACATATCAAACCCACGACCTTTAGATAACTGGTCCAATTCTCTGACCGCTAAGGTACCGAGGCCCCAGAAGACTCGTGAATGTTTCTAGTAGTTTGTGATTTACGCTGCAAGCCATCGGTATTACGCCATCCTCACTTTGAAGTTACTATCCTCTCTTAAGTATTAAGTCCTTAAGCCCCTTTAACACCCGTTTGCAATAAACTTATAAATCGCCTAAAGCTACGTGCGCACTGTCCGGTTAGCCGCACTGCGGCTGCCCGTCCGGCTCGTCGTCGTTGGTCGGCAGCCGCATCACAGTGCGTATGAAAACTGTGTTTTCGTACATATTTTTAATCGCGGCCAGCCGGACGGCTGACCGTAATGCGGCTAGCCGCCTAGTGCGTATGTAGCCTAAGTCTTTGCCTAACTCTACCTGGTCAAGTTAACTCGGCACCTGAATGTAAGCGACGTTTTCGAGCCAGGTGCCGAGTTAACTTGACCGAGTAGTATTAAGTTAAGACTTAGGTGATTCATAAGTTTAGTGAAAACGGATGTAAGTCTTTTACAAGTATTTTAACAATCGATAGAACCGTAATTCCAGAATACAAAAATTGTGAATGCCAAAATTCAAAAATAATAAAAACATACACAAAAAAGTTAATATTTTTTATGTGACATAGTTTTCGAAGCCAAAAATAACATAGATGTTCATTGAAAGAACAATGGCAAAAAATTGTCTGACTTTTTGAAAGCGCCCTGTTATTTACATGTTATTTACACCAAACGAATTTATTGTTTTTCGCACGTTTTTACAAATATCTAGATACTAGCTGTGCTCGCGACTTCGTCCGCGTGGAATAGTGACTTTCGGCAGCATTTTTAATTTTTTAGGCTCTTTTCCCGTTTTTGCAACATTTTTCACTGATGCTTCGCTCCTATTGGTCGCAGCGTGATGTTATATAGCCTAAAGCCTTCCTCGATAAATGGACTATCCAACACAAAAAGAATTATTCAATTCGAACCAGTAGTTCCTGAGATTAGCGCGTTCAAACAAACAAACAAACAAACAAACAAACAAACAAACTCTTCAGCTTTATATATTAGTATAGATTCCCTTGAAAGCTGGCGTTAAATGGAGTTTTTTAAAAGAATATCAAAGATGTGTTTTTTCTTAATCCATCAGCCATGTTGAAAATCGGGTTTTTATCGACTTTAATATTCAATTGAACGTAATTGATCAATGGAAAGTCGATTTCCACTTCGAAACAGTAAGTAAGTTTCTTGTTCCCACCATATTAATGGTGATTGGTGTCTGTAGAAGCCGCTTTAATGCCATTCAAGCATCTACCGTATTTGTAAATCATCATCTACCAATTACTAACACTTGATTCGATACTATAAGCACAGTATTACCATTTCATACAGTAGGGCATCGCCTTTGACGTGGGGCGATGCCGCCGCCCGCGTAGGTATCTACGCAATCGTTCGCCGATATGCAATGGTTGTCACAAAATTCGAAATCAAATAATCGTTAATATTTATATAACATAATAATTTATTATCAAGAATAAACTATATACATATTTTCAAATGTTGCACTGCTAAATTGACGTGAAGGTTTATTTTTAGATTTCAATTTTATATTATCAAAACAATATTTTGAATTCGCATTCGGATTGCTTAAAAAATGAAAAAAAAGAAACAAGCCAAAATAAGCTAAATCTTAAATATAAACCCTAAAAAATAGGTGAATGTAAAACCTTCTCTTTTTCTGTTGGTTAAAATAAATCATAACAGTTGGATATTAGACAAATACCTACTCCTTCTGTGTCCGACGTCCCAATTACTCCACTAAGTTGTAAACATAATGATTACACATTGCGGTTGCATTTGCGCAAGAGCTTGCACCGTAAAGAATACATATACTTACCTACACTAGAAAAACCCGCTAGGTTGGAGTTAGAGTTACGAAGTAACTATTTAGTAAGGAGAGCCCGTTGTGCAACTGTGATACAGATACTATCGATATCATCTTACATCTAATAACAGAATGCCCAATAAACACCAAGGCGAAACAAAAACTAGAGCAAAAGATAGATAGTCTCGTTAACGAAAATTCGATTCAATTTATAATTGATAATAAAAAACACAGAAATAGCCTAATAAAATATATGGAGGCTGTTGTAGATATACGAAATAAAAACAAGTGAAAATTGTAGTGTTTGTGATGATTTAGAATTTGATATTTGTAATTGTAATACTTAATAGTTATGGTTGTAAAAACGTTCATTATTAATCAATGAGAAGTTGGCAAAATAAATAAAAGAAAAAGAAAAAAGAAACTATTTAGTCATCTAAATCTATGAAATTTTAAATTCTTGTTGTGTTTCGACGTCAACTTACAACCGTATACAGAACAACGTGTATGCACCATTATATTCAATAGGAATCACTGAACGTAAATTCAAAAAACGTTTAAAATACGCAGTACGCGCACGTGGCTGCACTTCACGGTAGCTACCACAAACTGCGCTTGTTTGTGGTACACTCGCCGCAGCGCCCGCTTCCCCTCGGGTTCCCCTCCCTTGCTCTGCGAAAGTACCTTCGATGCGCAACTGTATGCTTGCTAAACTGTGCTATAAGTATCGAATCAAGTTGTAGTGAAGTCCTGCCCTATCTACCTATCACTTTGACAGATAACAAACGGACAAAATTTAGCTTAAACAAAGTAAGGTTCTGAGGTGGGATTAACATCAGTGATGGGGTGCTAGCCGATCGCCGGATGTGCGAGCATCTTAAAACCCTTGTCCCTTAGTCGGCTCTTACGACATGCACGGAAAGGTAAGCTGATAAACATTATTTTTACATCCCAGACCAGCAGCTGCATGGAATAGAGCAAAATAACAACAAAGTAGTTATTATGCCTCTATGAACCAGTTGTTCAATAGCATTCTTCCCATTAGCCTGCAGATTGTATATAACCCGCGATAACTATAATAGTTGTAATTAATACCATATACTTACTATTGTAGAAATATACGCATACGTATACGTTTGTATTGAAATCTATATAAAAAACTTATTTGTCTTTCTTTCTAATCTATAAAAGTTTTGGTTAAAATAGTACGAACAAGAGTTCGTACAATTTAAGCCATAAGTGAACATAAGTAACTATTTATTGAACACATTGTCATTCAGCCAGCCTGCCAACTGCCAACCCTATGCTCAGATGTGCCCGCCCTTTGAATAATAACTCAACGGATTTGTGCCACGAAACGAAGCCGCATTTAAATACAATTTCGCGAACATAACAGCATATTGACGTTAGCAGAAATTGCTTTGGCGACTTTACGTGGTACTACTGTTATACCTACCGAATTTTCACATTTCATGAGACTTTATGATTTGTTGGTAATATTCTGGAATTACTCGTTATAAGTTTTTTTTTAAATATTTTACGGGTATGCACAGTGCCTTGATCTCACCTGATGTTAAGTGATGATAAGGCCAATGATGGAAGCGCACTTCACCCGGGATCCTCACTAGTGAGGCACTGGCTATCTTATCTCTAGCTGCCCGAACACAACAATGCTACAAACATTGATGTGGCGACATATTTAGATAAGATGGTGGTAGCTAGCCAGGTGGACAAACAAGCCCTACCACCAACCAAACCGTGTACACAAATATGTACCCCCCGCTGGGAATCGAACCCGTGACGTCTGGGTCTGAACCGGTGGTCTTAGCCACTAGACCACAGAGGCGGTTAAAAGTTGGATAGTGGCACCAATAATCGTCATTTTTTTCCTTTAATACTTAATTAAAAATAGAAACCACCAACTGATTTTAGTCTTTAGCTACAATAGAATACATACAACCTGCTTTCTAGCTGTCACATCAAAATTATTTTTTGGCGAGTAAGTAATAAATTTTATTCCTCCAACCCCTTGAGTATTTCCGTAAAGACGTGGGCATCGGTCTAGAGCAGGGATGGGCAAACTATGGCCCGCGGGCCATCTCCGGCCATCAAACAAAAATTCAAGTGCGTGTGTGTTCAGAAAATATTTTCATTCCCAATATTTTTATTTCACCAAATAATATATTTATTTATTGAAAATATACAGCAAAAAATTCAATAGCCTGGCCCGCCATAGATTTTGTTAGTAAATATTGTCACGCGAAAAAAAAAGTTTGCTCATCCCTGGTCTAGAGCGTGCATATGTTTGGTGGCGGTACACACACCATGTCTCAGAGGAGTATAGGAGGCTTGGCAACACAATCGCCATATACCTAGGTATACAGTTATTTTTGTGGCCAGTTTAAAGTCGTGCGAGCAGAAGACTTTGGAACACAGGTTCCCAAATGCTAAAGCAGCAGCACTAATCCTGCTATTAATCTCAACATCAAGGCATTTAAGATGTTCAGAAAAGGCATATGAAAAGATGCAATATGCTGAGACAGGTCCTTGTTGGCCTCACACTTTTTTTCTTTAGTTGTTTTTTTTTATAATTTTTTTCTGTCATTCCGTTATTTTTATTTTTATTAACTTGTTAGGTGCTGTGTTTTCTTTTATGAATATTCATTTTGTTGTGTATGTGTGAGTGTCAATAAAATATGTTTTTCTTCTTCTTCAATATCGATCAGTCCACGTGGGAAGGTCTGGCAACGCAACGACGCGACGCGACGCACGGAATGGCGCGGGCGTGTGAAGAGGCAAGTTCATGTTTTCGAAGAGCAGCGTAAAACTGACCTCGATAAAAAACGCGATGAGCTGAAGGCCCGACAACCCGCGTCAATCCATTATAATTATGTTGATGGTAAGCTTACGTGCGCTCAGTGCGCGCCAGTTTACTAAGAAGATCGGCTATGCTAGCAATCTTCGCGCGCACTAGCGCCGTTCCGACTAGGAGTCGAAGTGGTCGCATGGCTGAAATCGGTCGGACCAATCATCATCATCATCATCATCACCACCACCACCACCACCACCACCACCATTATCATCATCATTATCATCATCATCATCATCATCATCATCATCATCATCATCATCATCATCATCCTCATCATCATCATCACCATCAAAGATGTGGCTTTACTATGAACTTAGAAAAGTGAAGTTGCACTATTTTGTTTCATTTGCCAAAATTACTCACGCACGTTCACGTAATCCACCATTAGTTCACAATATTAATTAATCGACATAACACAAATTTTAGAAAATAAAACAACAATAACTCATATCCCGCCAAGAAGTCGACCTACACTTTACAAAAATGTAAAAAAGAAATAGTTCCGAAATTGCTCAACAGATGGCGCTTGTACCCACCCTTCTGAATCGCGCTATCGAGATTTCCTCGCGAGACTATATAACGCAGAGCATTCCATTGTTACGTTAAATCGAGACCTATAAAGGTCCTGGGTTCGATTCCTAGCTATTTTTGAGGTGGCTTAGTATGTTGAAATTCTAAGACACATTTAAAACTATAAAAGTTAATAAATATTAATAAATTATTACTATCTATCTAAATACAAATTTACGATTAATAGGGCGTGCATTTACGTAAAAAAAATATAACGCAAATATTTATTTATAATAATTTGGCATTACGGCTCAGACCATAGTCGAACGTCACATAGAACGTAACATTTTAATTACATTATAAAATTAATAAAATTTTCTTGTTTAAGCTTAATCCTTGTTTTATTTCCTTGCAATCGAAGTGAAAAGCAGAGTGTAAAACTCGAGTATAAAACCCATTTTACCCTCGACGTGACTATGCACCCTCGCCGTACCGGCTCGGGTCTCGGGTAAAATAGCTCGTTTTATGCTCTTGTTGTACAATCTACTATTATGTTTTAAATAAATAGATTGACTTGGCCATCTCGCATGAAAACACAATGTATCTCACAATAATATATATATATTAAATTAAATTAGATTGTTTGGTGCGATTGTCAAGTCAATCTATTTATTTAAAACATAAAAGTAATTTAATGTTGATATGGTCACTATAAGATGTTGTTAGGTTAGCTAATTACGTAATAACCTAAGACAGAAGGTCCCTTACGTAGGGACTGAATAAATTAACCGACTTGGTAGTACACACGGCGGCAGATCAACCTACCCAAAACTGTCAAATTTCTACAATCAATTTTGAACTTTATTGTTTGGTTATAATGATCAATATTTATTGGAGAAATTTGACAGATTTGGGTAGGTTGATCTGCCGCTGACTGTATATGGATCTCACAACTTTTTGCGCGCGCTTCCACTTTCGGCCTTAATATCACATAACATCAGATGAGACGAAAGTCTGTAAGATATTTTCAAAATATAGTAGGTATCTAAAATATAACTAGTAAGTAAAGACTTAAAAAAACCGGCCAAGTGCGAGTCGGACTCGCGAACGAAAGATTCCGTACCATTGTCTATGAAAATATTTCAAGTTTTTACCTGTAATCGTTATTTACGACCGAGAAAAAAATTGTAAAAAAATCACGTTTGTTGTGTGGGAGCCCTTAAATATTTGTTTTATTTTAATTTAATTATTTATTTTTAAAGTGAATACCTATATAACTATTATATAACCTATAGGTATATAAATATTCTGTGAATTTAAATAACTATTATATAACCTATATATTAAATATTCTGTGAATCTTTCAAGCGTCTACATGTTGCCGTTATCAATATCGAGCAAAAACGAGCAAAAAAAATGTCCTTAATTGTATTCTGTTTTTTAGTATTTGTGGTTTGAGCGGCAACAGAAATACATCATCTGTGAAAATTTCCAGTCATTACCCGTGGTCCCGGTGGGTCGACCCATTACCGGGTCCACGGGTAATTTTAATTACCCTTGGTTCCACAGCACTAGGGATTGTTCCCTGGACTTCTGACTGTATCAATAGAAAATGAAAACCATCAGTTACACACAAAGTTTACTCAATCAAATAAAATAATTCCATCATAAGGAACAAAACATACTCATACTAGAACCAATATTGAAAATGATGAATCATAACCGATACACTCATGGATTTAATTACTATTGATCAACTGTCTAACTATCACAGTTCATGACATACAGCCTGGTGACAGACGGACAGACAGACAGACACACAGACAGACAGACGGACGGACGGACAGCGGAGTCTTAGTAATAGGGTCCCGTTTTTCCCTTTGGGTACGGAACCCAAAAAAAACACAAATTAAATAATTTCATAACTCCAAGTGGTAAACAAAGAGATAGCCGGAAAGCCTTGGCCAAATTTATCGGAGCGTGGAATAATTGCCCAGTTTGATGTCAGGCTGTTTCGTCAGTCCGGTGGGTGTGAGTGGGCAGCCGGGCAACCAGTCGAGCGACCGGGTACCTACTCGGATGTGCACTAACTAAGCTTTTGTGCCTTACAAATGCCTGTCTTGTAAACGTCATTTCAAATTAAAGTAAAAGACACAAAACACGGAATAACTATTCGGACCTTGTCGTCTGTTTATTAAGGCACTATAATATGCCTACAATAAACAAAGAATAAGCTTCGAATATTTATTCCGTGTTTTATCCCTTTTACTCTAATTTGAAATGACGTTTACATGACGGAAACAAAACACGGAATAAGTAACTATTCCGATCTGATTATTTGTTTATTTGTAAGGCACTATAATTATATTTTATTATGTGAGGAGCTCGATGGCGCAATGGTTAACGCGCCCGGTCTGCGAGTGCTGAGGTTAAGCAACTTTCGCAAAGGCCGGTCATCGAATGGGTGACCAAAAATTTATCATCTCGAGCTCCTCCGTGCTTCGGAAGGCACGTTAAGCCGTTGGTCCCGGCTGCATTAGCAGTCGTTAACCACCACCGCACCGCACTGGGCCCGCGTGGTGGTTTATGGCCCGTTCTCCCTATCCATCCATAGGGAAGGCTCGTGCCCCAGCAGTGGGGACATAAATGAGCTGATGATGATAATTATGTTTACCTATACGTTTGCACAGGTATAAGCAAAATCCACCACTGTGCTACGGTAACTATGGCAAAACAAAACAACTTTATTAAAATTTGATAAACTTATAAATAACACAGATTAACTATTGAGAGAAAACTTTGAAAGAAAAGTAGGGTAGTTACTTGGACGCCCAATGTAACCACAGTGCCATATAATATAACAATTGAATTTCTATTGTGTCTGGTTTAAGAACAATAAGTCGATGCGGCAGCAGTGATCGACAGATGATCGACACCTTTTGTCTCCTTCTTCAGCAACTGATTTGTGACTGTAGCGACAATTAAATACAGACAACCTGCCCCCCGGCCGCCTAACCGATCGCTTTGACTACGCGTATAGTTTATGACGTCATCTTGCCACCTCGCACCGCCTATGAAAGCAATATCAAAAGCTAAAGGCTATAAGCTTTCGATAAGTATTGCTTTCATAGGCAGCACGAAACGACATGATGACGTTATAAGCCACACACGAAGTCAAAGCGATCGGTTAGGCGGTCGGGCCCCTGCTTCCTAGCTTTCATCCAGTAAAATTTTAATGAAATTCTATATTATATTTCACGACGAAAACTGTGTTGAACACTGGGCTTAAAGTTTCTGGTTTTTTTTTAGTTGATGGCTTCGTGCGATTACCACATTTAGCCAGTGTCAAAGTAATTTTTCTTATAAGTAGGTAATATATATAAATAAACAATACTTCCTTCTTGTATGATGATGATGAATGATTATAGAAATGAGAAGTAAAATGATATACACTCCAACCCCTCGAGTATCTCAGTAAAGATGTGGGGCTTTACTTGTGACGTTGCACTGTTTTGTTTCATTTGCCAACACTCATGCGCACTTACGAACACTTAACGGTTAATAATACACCATTATTTCACATTAATATTCGGCATAGGTAATACAAATTTTTGAAAATAAAACAAAACCGCAGACATGGCTCTTTACTTTCCCGCCAAGAAGTCTCTATCAATAGAGAAACTTTTTAGCAACTATCAAAAAGTTTTTTTTAAGAAGGTTTATTAAAAACTTTTTAAGTTACAAAAATAAATAATAGGTTAATGTTTTTAAGAAATGTTATGTATGTACTGATATAATTTATAAGTTTAATGTTCTGGAATTAATTATTGTTATTGTCAGCTTCCTATAGGCTGCTAATGATGAACGAATTACAAAGATTATTCGCTCGGCCGTAGTGGGCGTAACGACCCAACTTTCGTCAGCCGTTGAGACCATGTTTGTAGAGCCAGTTTGTTACAGATGTTTACTTGTCATCGACCGGCGGCGGTTGCCACGGCAACGGAGCTAATGTGACATCTATTGGTTAAAGCTACATAAAGACTATTCTTGGCAGGAAAATGAAGAAGTCATGTCTGCGGTTTTCTGTTATTAAAAAAAAAGCGTTTTGTCGAATATTAATGTGAAACAATAAACCAATAAACAATGGTGGATTATTAACCGTAAGGTGGTTAAGTGTTCGCGGAACATGCATGATTTGTCAACACATAAAACCAAACAGCGCAACGTCACCTTTCAAAATCGATTTTGAAAAGTAAAGCCCCACATATCTACTGATACCTAGGGAATGAAGGTACATCTAACATTTGTATCATCACATAATATTGAGTAAATAAAATAATACGCGAGACACGCAAAAAACGAATTTGTTAAACGCTTACAAAAATAGCTAGGTAGGTAGGTACCTATGTGTTTTAGACCTAGAAGAAACGCATAAAATTCGTTAATTCGTACGTAACATATTATAAATAAGACCAAAATTATATATAGTTGCCCTCTGCATTTTCGAATACAAACACAGCGACTTTTGTACACGCACGCAACGATGATATACAGACTTAGCAGGAATAGATAGATAGATAGATACCTAATACTTTTATTGCAACACTTCATAACATAAACATGAAGAAAAGAAAAAAAATACAAAGTTAGAATATGGCGGTCCAATCGCTTTCATGCGATGCAAAAAAAATACTACACACTTCTCATAGCTTTTAGCAAATGGGTAGGCTGAGTGGCTTAACGGGAAAAAAACGCTGAAAAAACATGTGTAAATTCGCCACCGGTAGCTTTTTAAAAATAAATTGGCTATTAATTATTTTGTTCTATTGTAAACTCGCCACCTAAGGTGTTTTCGTATGGACTGCAGAAGAATCAAACACTTAAAATAATACAATCATTATTTATTCATTTTTAAATCACAACTCCAATTACGAAATAACATATACATGACAGGTACATCTAGAGGTGTAACGCTGCGCTGGTTGGCTTAAATTCTAATACCATAAAACAATCAAAATGTAAATAAGTACATACCTAATAAATATCTTACAGCTTACATCTAATTAAAAAATCAGTCCTTGAAATAAATGTTGGTAGAGGTATACATAACACTGCTCTGATTATCTTAAATACTTATGATATATATCAATAAAAATGTAAATAAGCAAAAACTTTGTATCTAATAATCACAGAAATGTTATAAGTTATTCAACTAACATCTAATAAAAACATTATTTATAATAAATTTGGTAGAGGTATACCAATGCGCTGATTGGTTTAAATCCTAAGAAATATCTTTGTATCTAATAATCACAGAAATATTGATAAGTTATTCAACTTATATCTAATTTTAAAATCACAGTCAGCTGATTAACTTACTATCTTATATATCTTATATAGCGTAAGCTGATTTTTGTCCCAGTGATTATGGAACGATAGCTGCACATAAAAAATCGGTTATGATCTCATTTTGAAGAGCTCCAGCCGTAGATGTGCAGAAAAATAGAGAAACCTGTCATATTTCGAAATTCCTAAAATATCTGTGGAATAAACGCGAAGTTTATACTAACTACTAGTATAAAATAATTGACTAAAGCCTAGTTTAAAAATCAAATTAAATTATAAACCTATTTAGAGGTTGCTGTTAGTCGTTGCAAAAGGCTAAGTTTGTGTAAAACTTCAGCTAGTGACATATTATTATCATCATCATCATCATCTCAGCCAAAGACGTCCACTGCTAGACAAAGGCCTCCCCCAAGGATATGAGGGGTATTTGCCGTAATCGCCACGCTTGGCAGGCGGGTTGGCGATCGCAGTAGGTTGAGGATAACCTCAGAGAGATGCTGCTGCCCATCCTCTGAAATGGTACCTTAGTCGGCTTTTACGACACCCACAGGAAGAGATGGGGTGGTGCAATTCTTTATCTCCGGCACCACACAAGGGACACATATTAGCGATCGCTCGCCGAGTCCTCATATTTAATCGGATGTTAAAACTGAAATTCTTTAATTGCATTTGAAAGAAATAGATACAGAGCGCAAGTGTTAACTATGATAGGTTTATGGGTAAGAATGCTGGGTGAGGCAGGAGGGGTGTTACGAACGGATTGTGCCGTGCTGTACAACCGTGCGCATGATCTTCCACTGCTCCCCGCACTCCACAGCCAACTTCCAAATATTTATTATGAGCCAACTTGCTTGCTAACGGTACTTCTTGCTTTGATATGAAATCGACATTAGTGGCGAATTTACAATAACACGTATCTACCTGTGACGAATTTACACATACATTTTATAGGAGTAGCGAATTTACTTTCAATGTATGGAGCTTTTTTTTGGTCTTAAAATGAACATGGAGAAGACGAAAGTTATGTGGAACTCAGGTGTCGTACCCACTCCTCTGAAGGTTGGGGACTCTGCCCTTGAAGTTGTGGACGATTATGTTTACCTGGGACAAACGGTCCAGCTAGGTAGGTCTAACTTCAGCAAAGAGGTCAATCGTCGAATCCAATTAGGCTGGGCAGCGTTCGGTAAGCTACGAAATATCTTCTTGTCTGATATACCGCAGTGTCTCAAGACGAAAGTCTTTGACCAGTGTGTGTTGCCAGTGATGACATACGGGACTGAGACGTGGTCGCTCACTATGGGCCTTATCAGAAGGCTCAAGGTCACTCAAAGAGCAATGGAGAGGGCTATGCTCGGGGTTTCTCTGCGTGATCGAATCAGAAATGAGGAGATCCGCAGAAGAACAAAGGTAACCGACATAGCCCGAAGAGTTGCTAAGCTCAAGTGGCAGTGGGTAGGGCGCATTGCTCGCAGGACTGATGGCCGCTGGGGTGGGATAGTCCTGAAGTCGCGACCGCGTACCGGAGAGCGCAGTGTGGGCAGGCCTCCAACAAGGTGGACCGACGATCTGGTGAAGGTCGCGGGAAGTCGCGGGAAGTCGCTGGATGCGAGCAGCACAAAACCGGTCGTTGTGGAGATCCTTGGGGGAGGCCTTTGTCCAGCAGTGGACGTCTTTTGGCTGAGATGATGATGATGATGATGATGTATGGAGCTTTTAAAAACGTGGCGAGCTTACTTTGATGGCGAGTTTAAAATAACCCGGCTTGACAAGCTTTTAATAATTATATTGCGTGGCCACCAATAGGTACCCGCAAATTATAATGTAGGAACGTAGCAACACTATTGGAAAGTTGCCGGAACAACTCGTAAAAAGTAAGTACTTATTACGTTTTTTACGCCTTTCCAATACACTTAATGTACTTACCTTTGCTCGCGAAGTCTCTACTCGTGTAGTACTTATCCAGTTTTTAATCATAATTCTAAGCTATAGGACTATTCTATATTCTGTGCTATATATGTACGTATTGGTTTGATATATTTAGGTGTGGTTTTAAGCTATATTGAACTCCTTTATGAAAATATTCGCCATCAATTCGCAAGTCTATTTTAAGAGAGGAGGGAGACTGATAAGATGGTCATGCTAGTATTACTTTCATGCCGGGCAAGAGCGTTTCTTTTCTCTTTTTCTTTGACAGCGTCAGAATATAAGAAATAGCCCTCCCTATCATAGAATCACCCTTTTGTATTATGCTGTCATTTAAGTAGAGAGAGTTTTTTTTATTTGACAACTTTTCTAGCAACTCAAAAAAGAATAATGTTCAAAACGAATGAATGCGTTCAAGCGTTCATCAGATAATATCTCGTTACGAATATTCAACTCGTTATTACTTCATAACTCAATTCAGTATGCTAGCTGTAATGAATGATAATGTCTGCTTACTCCGAATACTGTGTGACTATAATTTTTTAAATCCATAGGTAATATAAACATAGGTAGTATAAACATGATAGAATGATATGAATGATATAGACATAACTTATGTATACCAATGATCAATAACAATATGTATTACAAAAGTGCATTTGTTACAGGAATAAAAGTTTTTAATCATCTACCCTTAGAACTGAAAGGATTAAACTCCAAATTTTTTAAAATCAGATTAAAAACCTGGTTGATGGGAAAAGCCTTCTATAATTTAACAGAATATTTTAACCCATATTTTTCATAATTTGAATTGTTAATATTAATTTAAGTGAATTGCAATACCTGAAAAGGGTAATTAAGTTTATAAGCCACCTACATTTTACCTAGAATAAGATCTTTATATACACTTAATAAGCAATAAATATATTTCTATTTCTATTTCTGCGATTTCATGAACACGTTCGTGCTAGTTTTAATGTGGGCATGTAGGTAGGTAGGTATATCATCACGTGACTTGTGCGCCCACGACGTGGTACGGATACCACGTTTTTTGTACCAAAAAGATGATATGCCCGACCCGAACCACACAGCTCAGCATCGAATTCGCCTTCAATTTTTTTTATATTACAGGTAAACTCCGTGAAGTCTACTCCGTCCTCTCGGAAGGCACGTAAAGCCGTTGTTCCCGGCTGCATTAGCAGTCGTTAACAGCCACCAATCCGCACTGGGCCCGCGTGGTGGTTTATGGCCCGTTCTCCCTATCCATCCATACGGAAGGCTCGGCCCCAGCAGTGGGGAAATAAAATGAGCTGATGATGATGATGAAGCCTTGATCTCACCTGATGTTAAGTGATGATAAGGCCAATTGGTGGAAGCGCACTTCACCAATTGAGAGCTTTGATATGCGTATAACCACATAACTTACAACGACAATGTTATATGCAGTAGGTAGTCTAGTGATAATATTTACATACGTTATGAGGTGCGGGTTTGAATCCCGTTCGTGGAAATTTTTAGAACCCTTTTTGAAATCTCTTCTCTTTAGAAATCTAACGCATCGCATCATGCGATGTAAAGTTGTATGGATACGTAATATTTTTAATGTTCCGTCATCCAGCAGTATTCGATGACAAAACAGAATGTCATAATTTATCGGACCGATATTTTTAATACTGTGTCATGTATGAAGTCGCTCATACAACTCCATACGCCATCAATGGAAAATAAAAACGTAGGTATCCGATAAAACGGAGAACATTGTGTGAACGGGCTGATAAGTGTCGGACACCTGGTGCTATTACGGTAGAAACATTTCATAGTATTTTGGCTGCACATAGGTAACTAATTCAGCTTCAACTAACTAACTTCCATTGAAAATACTGTCGTATTAAATAAAAAATATATATATTTAGTATCAAAGGGAACGTGTTTACAATCAGACCGATCCATAAATTCATACATAACACACTATAGTTTTTTCTACAATATCATTTAAAGTTGGGCAAAAATCATGAAAACGAGTGGCGGCGTTTAGTTGATATCTTATAGTCTATCTAAATTGTTGTACCTCTGATTTTGTTTTAACAATCACCAATGGTTTAACTAAACTACAAATCGTCCGATTTACATTTTCGATTTATCGAGCGGTCGTTTAAATTATTATTATCAAATATATATGGACGAAGACATCACACTAATATTATAAATGCGAAAGTTTGTGTGATGTATGTGTGTATATTTGCTGCTTCTTCACGCTGCAACGGATGGATTTGGATGAAATACGGCATACAGATAGTTTTTAACCTGGATTAAAACATAGAATACTTTTTATCTCGATATTCCCACGGGAACGGGAACCACGCGGGTGAAACCGCGAGCGGCCGCTAGCTTCAAATAAAATATATGACTCTTGTCACTTACCGACGCACCCTTAAGAAATTGTAGAAAACTTGCAAACAGGGTGCGATGTGATAGACATAATGTGAAATAGTTCCTAATTTAAAATAATAATTCTGCTGTCATCCCAACTCATCTCGCATCAGTCTCGCACCATCTCAGTTCACAATAGGTACTACACAAAGATCAATCGTATGTCTGTTGTAAACAAGACAATTGCCCTCTCTCGGTATGTACTTACCAATTGTCAGGGAGGACATAATTGGTTATTGTTATAATATTAGTGGCGATGGCCTAGCTAAGTTTGAATGGATAATATTATACTTATTTTATGGAAACATATAGAGGCGTATAATTTAATTTATTAATAGAAAGGGCAGTGGCTCTAAAGCTTAGATAAAATTCTAAAAGGTTCTAAAGAGGCCATCATAAGAAAGAAGCTACAGTCATGGAGTATAGACAAAGAACATGCATTAGAGTAACACCACTAAAAACATTTTTTTTCTTTTATATTCGTTGCAGATCCTTAGCAATAACTAAATACCTACATTATAATTATGTTGCGATGGATAAAATAATCAGGGAGATAGAAAAAAAAATAACTTACAGTTTTCGACACCTCGAAATCAAACGTATATTAAAATATATACACACATCAAAAATGTCTAGGGGTCCAGTACCAAAAAATATATAATATATATTTAAAAAAAATCTAATAATATTTATTTACCTAATCTGGTTTTCCAGACTGGCTTCTTGCTCTATTTTTTATGTTTTTTCAATTTTATCCCAATCAACAAATTAATCCCTATGATGTTGAAAATATTAAGGAAAAAAGCAATTTTAACAAATTGGGGAAAATTAGCTTACGTTAAGGTCGTCACCTAATTGGCAAAAAAAGCAAGAACATAGACATTTTTGATGTGTGTAGTTAATCATGTTAATCTTGTCGTATTTTTTTTATTCTGACGTTAATAAATCAGTACTTAAAAATAATATATGCTCACATGTTTCAATGCCACTTATGTTTAGGTACTGAGTCACATAATGCTTTAGTAAGCACTATAAAGCTTGCTTATAAGTACCACGTAAGTACTAAACCACAATTATGTTATTAATTTAGCAGTTAAATTAATAACATAACCGCGCTTTAGTATTATAAAAGCAGAATAACAATAGAACTTTCACTGTAGCAAGCTGTTTAATTGATAAGGATATATTGGTGATAAAACTTATTAAATAAGTGCAACAACTAGCAATTGAAGATTAATTAAGATGGACCTTGACCACAGATCTCTATGGTCCTGACCGTCATTCATTAGATTCTGACATTTTCACAACAGTAATTGCTGCAATGGAAAGTGTCTTTCTCCCTCTTTCTCCACTCATATTTGAAGAGCACACATTGCCTGACTACAGACGTAACCTCTGATAATTAGTCGCCTGTACCTACATCTTATTAGTATTAGTCGGCTTTGTCGTTGAGGCAATTTTCAAATAATATGACAGTGTAAAAGAAGAAAAGAAAAGCCTTTGCTGAGTTTTTTTTTTTTCTTTTAGTTGATGGCTTCGTGCGACTAGCACATTTAGCCAGTGTCAAAGTAACTTTTCGTACAAGTAATACATAAATAAACAATATTTCCATAAATGATGATGAATGATATTAATAGAAATGGGAAGTGAGAAATGATATACCCCCCAACCCCTTGAGTATCTCAGCAACATGTGGGGCTTTACTAAGTCCTCACGCGAGCTTCTTGAGAGAATTTGAAAAGTGACGTTGCACTGTTTTGTTTCATTTGCCAACACTTATGCACACTCACGAACACTTAACAGTTAATAATCCACCATTATTTCACATTAATATTCGACATAACACAAATTTTTGAAAATAAGACAAAACCGCAGACATGACGCTTCACTTTCCCGCCAAGAAGTCCTTTGCTGAGTTTCTTGTCGGTTTTTCTTAATTAATTATCTTATTTAATGGCTTCGCGTTTAGCATTTAGCCAATTTCAAGTGTTTTTTTCTATTATTAGTAGTAAGGGTACAAATTGTACGGTAGATAGAAATTAAAATGGAGTCTCACAAGTTCACAACACGTGTTATTACGGGAAGAAACTCGGGTGAAAACCCGGTTTTTCTAAGTACAAGCTCTCCCGCCCTATGTAGACTTCATCCGATCCGATCCGAACCCTTCGGAGACTCTGGAAGGGCACGGGGACGCGCACTTTTAAGTGTGCGATGCCGTACCCCTCTAGAAATCCTCTGAAGGTGTTTCGTTTCAACACGGCTTGAGGTACCCTTTACGTACCTCGCCGCCCCTAAAACAAGCCCGGTGAAGCTGGAAATGCCCCTCGGCAACCAGCAGTCTCTCTCAAAAAAAAAAAAAACATTTATACGAGTTATTTTGTAGCCATACCCAGCCTAAGCTAAATAAATAATTTTGAAGTTTGAAGGTAAGGGTCTCGTTGAATCGAGACCCTGATCATTTGTCTGTAACTTAACAAGTAATGGGAAACACACGTGCTAGAAAAAAATATCGGTCACCTATCTGAGGACACGACATTGCGATAGTTGCTTAACCCGCACGATGAAACGCACCATAACCGGTCGGTGCGGCAACAAACTGTTCCTGTCACTAACCAATTACTTTCTTCAATCGGCATTCTTTATCAATGCCATCATTAGAGTTAACAATAGATTTAACGCGACCCAGATTGATATTAGGATAAATACCTGCTACATTTGATACTAGCTGATACATTATGTTGATACTAGTGAAATGTTATGAGGACAAGGCCTTTTTCATTATACTCCGATGCGCGTTGACAGTCTGTCTGAAACTATAGATGGGCGTTAAGAAACGAGCAAATGCAGCCGGGACCAACAGATTTACGTGCCTTTCGATTCCGAAGAACGTAGGAGCTTGAGCGAGATGGTACATTTTTAGTCACCCATCCGAATATCGACCTTTGCGAAAGTTGCTTAATTTCAAATAATTGCAGACTAAGCGCTTTTACGCCATCAAGCTCTTTATATTTATAAAAATAATATAAATCCGGGATAGGGACGAGTTCAAATTATAGAAGGCCTATCCCAGCAGTACAATAAAAATAATAGCTATCAAAAACTTGACTCGAACTACTCGAGTGAATAAATCGGATTGAAGGTCGCATCACTATGAGACACGTGGTCATCGCGTCACACTGTGGTCTATTACGCAAACTAACCACAACCAAAGATTAACAATGGTAAACTGTGCTTCAAGGATTCTTATGCAAAACAGCTAATACATAAATTAGACGAAAACAGGGGTTTAACGGAGATAGAAGTATCGGACAGATTACCTGGCTATCTATTTGAATAGCGAAGTATTAGGGCCCAGGCGGCAGGGTGGGTCCGAACGCAAGTTATGTAAGAATAAATCAAAGAGTATGTAAACCTTTGTGTTTATCATTTTTAGAGGACTCAAGGCTGACAAATTAAGATAGCTGGTTACAGAAAGTTTCCACATTTAAATACAAAAAACAACGATCGTTTTTAGATTTTCAAGCTTTTTTATTAATTTGCATGCAAATAAAAAAACAGCTTTAAAAAATACGAATTTTAAACATATCTTGGCTTTGTTTGCTTGCAAAAAAGAAAATACATAGGACAAATTCATTGATTGGAAATGAAATCAGTTGTTATCTTTGTATTTAGACTAAAAATCACGTTAACATAGATTACTAAAAATCTTTCACTGTCACGTTTTGTTTAGGATAAAAAAGATAAATAACTACTTTTATCAAAAGTTAGGTAATCTGTGAAATAAATAAGTACCTACCTATTATAGTCTTGTATTACAATGCAACTATAGATAAACTAAGTAAGAGTACTCGTAATTATATTTCTAACCATCACCACGATAATTAATTATACCGTGCCATCACTCTACAAAGATACATTACATCACACAAATTTTATTTGGTTACATTAGTATTAAATTTTTAATTAATACCTAAGCACATTAATTGGCAAGTACCTTTTTATTAGGTTAGGTTTTATTCAAGAACCAAGTTATTTCGAAGGCAAAAAATATTTTATAAGCATAATTAGTACAAAAGATAAGTTTAGATCAACTCAATAAATCAGACCTGAAAATAACGTCTATTGCTCATTATCTCAAAAATAAAACGATCAATCTATTCTGCATGGCTAAAATGGTCGGAATTAGGCATAAAACAAATCAGTAAAATAAAAACAAAACGTTCCTAGGTAGCTTTACGCTCACAAATACAGGCTTGCACAGCTATGTCAGTGCAAAAATATGTAGTTATCTAACGAATTGTTCGAACGAGTTGGGAGCAATGACTTGTACAACTGACTGGCTCCGTATCGGACCAAAAAAGCGAAGATTCAAAGAGCGGCGCAACGTAAATGGATTCACTTTAATATTAAAAGAGTTTAAGTCACGCCAGCCTGAAAACTCGACACTGGCAAAATTATAGCGAAACGCTAAAAAAGATATTGAATATTTAAAGAGAAAACGCTTTTGAAATGTGACTAGACTTTCAAACACTAGAGCTGCAGTTCGAAATGCCAAGATTCAATTGTTTTTCATAAACTCAACAAAGCAATGCAAAATTTTAATCAAATCGCTGCATATAAATTGTAAGAGTAGCAGTGATAAAACGGATCATAATAAAACGGATACGGAGGTGGTAAAGCTGTCATACAATTCAAATAAAAGCCATAACATCTCAGAACATTTACCCCCTTACAAATAAACACTATTTAAGCATTTATTTAGTTAATCATTGTTTTGTCTCTTTTTCTCAAATTGAGAACGACGTTTGTGTGACGTTGACAAAACAATGATTAACTAAATAAATGCTTAAATAGTGTTTATTTGTAAGGGGGTTAGTTATTATTCTGAGCTTAACATTAAATCCTTGTCATATTGCTACAAACGTCAACAAATAAAAAATAAATTGTCTATGGAATAGTGTTGGTCTGCTAAAAACTCAATAACACAAATAAAAAATCTAATAACATCGTTGTAACTTCCCGACATCGATAGTCAACGGCTAAGATGAAATAAAAGGCAGACAGAGACGAGAGACGCCATTCACGAGTACGTGACGTGACTGGCCAGAGACTAGCGAGATTTACTCTATGACTCACCGCTCTATACAGTGTACAGACTACAGATAGACTTTAATAGATTCGTAATTCTTAATCCCTTTTGTTGAGAGTTAAATTGGAACAGACGAATTGGAACCCCATGAATCGTTAAAGAGTCTATATAGACAACGAATCGATGTATTATACGTAATAAAGTTTATAATATAAACTTTACTATGTATTAGGAGTGAATATCTTATGTATTAAGTTAGCCTCTGTCTTGTCATCAGAATGTATAATACTGACGTGTTCGACAAAGCTGACTTTTAAATAAAACTAGTTTCTTATTTATACGTTTGACGATTCCTAACAAGACAAATCCTATTGTTCTTGCTTATGTAAGCTGCTATTACCACAGGCTATAGCAAAAACAGAGATTAGCTTAAACACAGTGAGTTACCGTCAAAACAATAGCCTACTTAGTTAAGCAACTTTCATGATGTTATTTACACGCCTGCAAATCAGACTACACAAACTGTCAAATATCCTCAATACACTTTGAACTTTATTTCTATGGTATATGGTTGAAGATTTAACTAAGAAATCTGGCAGTTTTGGATAGTCTAACGTGCGTGTGTCTGTACTTTTGTGAGAGCAGTCATAAAACATATCACATACTATCCGTCCGTCAGACTCAGGAGCTATGGTCACCGTACCGTGAACGGTTGATGCAACTAGTCATTAAAGCGGGTAGGGTGGCTACGCTTTCTGAAGTCTATTAACTTACAAGAGTATTGCTAAATATCTGTCTTAAGAAGTAAGCCATGCATGAGTTTGACCTTCAAAATGTCGCTTCTAACTCTGAGGAGTTTAAGTATTCTACATTTTATTTTAAACCGTTTTTAGAATAGAATAGAATAGAATAATTGTTTATTGTTCACTGTGTACATATACTACTACAAAACAGTGTCTAAAATTCAGCAATCCGTGTGTTACAAGTTTCGAAGCAAAGCAAAGCAAAGCAAGGTTAAAATATAAACATAACGACATTTTATTGTAATCAATATTTTATTTCTATTAAGTTAATTTAATTAAAAATAATTTTAAATTTAAATCGTACAAACCTTATTTAATGTGATTAAATTATCATTTAAATAGTCCGGTAATTTACTGTATGCATTTCTATACACACACCAACCAGACTTACAAAAATGGAGTTACAGTTCACCTTAACTCATTATTAACTTAAGTATGTAATTAAAAAGCAAGCCTTATTAATTATGCAAATATTCCTAATTTAGTAGTCTCATTAGATCTCTCCTAAAGTCCATTTGGTTGTTGCCCTGTATGGCACGGTCGGCTGCGTAGGCGGTTACCAGTTAGCCGTCATAAAGCTGTTACACACTACACCACATGGGGGTACCAACAGCCAGCACCAGACAACGATATTTATTTTTACATATACATACGAGTATTTACTGTTTGCAAACGAGCAGGGGCGGACCGCCTGATGGTGAGCGGTAATCATATCATACTAATATTATAAAGAGAAAAGCTTTGTATTTTTGTTTGTTTGTTTTTCTTTCACCGTTAGAATGCTACATTAGCGCTGAGTAACATAGGCTATATTATCTATATTATATTCTATTGTTAGAAAGGTGTGGTAAAAATTAAAAGATCCAAAGGGTATCCGATCTAGATCTTATATGCAGAGTTAATAAGACATAATTTTCTAACTTTCATTTGTTATGCAATTTTTAATTGAATATTTATATTGTTTCGTATCAAAATAAACGAGTCACTACCCTAGTCGTTCAGTACCCTCTGTGTGCTTACATTTATGATCACTGCTGCTTGCTTATGCGCGCCTGACGCGAATGAATTCACTATAATATCAAAATTTAATTTACAATTGCATGACAAATTAAAGTTAAATAAGTCTTAGTAAAAACACATACAAGATCTTTATATTAAGTTACCACAGTCGGTAAAGGAGGTTAGTTTGCCTATATTTAGAAAAAAGTTAAGAGTATGGCTAAAAATATATTTTTTTATACAAATAAAGAATATTTGGATACAAAAAAATACATAAAATGAACAATTATGTCACAAAATTTATCTAATTCTTATTTCTTATTATATTTCTTATCTTGTCACAATTATTATTGCATTAATTTTATTTTATTACATTTTATTTTGTTTAATTTTAATTATAGGTAAATTGAAATTCACATATGCCCTGCGTTTGGCAAAACAGACGTTCGAAATGATAAAATTATCTCCAGCTAAAATGTACTTTGTTTTACGTGAATAAATAATCTGATCTTTTCATTTTTACCACTCCAATCTGTTACATGAAGTAAAAATTATATAGTAGACTGTATACGTTACTACTGCCACCAACCATGGCGACTGCCTTTTACCGCCTTTGTGGTCTAATGGTTAAGACCACTGGTTTTAGACCCAGAGGCCTCGGGTTCGTTCCCAGCGCGCCGTAACATGTTTGAGTACACGGTTTAATTCACTAATCGGTAGGGCTTGTTCATCCGCACGCATGGTTAGCTACCACCAGCTTATCTAAATATATCTATTTATTTATTTTAGGATAACAGCTTGCAATTGTAAAAAAAATAACAACAAGAATTATAACTTTTAGCTATTGACAAGCTACCACATCCAAGATATCTACTTACAGTTATAGTAAAACTAATGACGACATTAATGTGCATGCATGCATTATGTCCCGGCATCTAGATATTTATAAGATAGTCAGTGCCTCATAGATGAAGATTCAGGTGAAGTGCGCCTCCACCTTCCACCTTATCATTATTTACATCAGCTGAGATGGAGATCAAGTGCTTACCAATATGTAATAAGTAAAAAAACCACTTGTATCTTTTTAAGAGTTTGGGGTTGGCCTCCAACAGCCTTTACAGCGTCATCGGACATTTTGGGGGTGGCGAGAAACTTAAAGGGTTCCTCAAGCCGCGTGATCGAAACATCGTCTGACCGTTTCTACTTCTAGAAGGAATGGTATCCGCATCACGCAAGCAAGCGTGTCGTCCCCATTCCTTACTAGGTTCTCCGAGGGGTTCGGATCGGAACGGGCACCACCTGTTGGTACCAGAAGCCACCACCAGATGGCGTCAGCTACTAAGGAAATAAACAATGGTGCAGTTGGCTTTCCGTCATGCCCATAAACATTTTTTATCAACCACAAATGGAAGTGGGCAACTAACCATAAAAGTTTCGTAATAAAAGAAGCGATGGCTGACAAGTTTGTTTAAATTTTATTTAGGTGTATGTACTGTATCAAATGAATGTATTCTAAAAGGCTAAAATTATACTTTACTTACAATAAAGTAAATTAAGTACATATTAGGTTGAGAGTTATTTATTTATTATTTTAAATGAATGGGTGTTTCAAAATGAATAAAATTTTACTAAATATAACCTAGTAGCAGGCATCGTGAAAACGAAACCATAGCGCTATGCAGGTTTGCACCGCACACCGCCATCTATCGTTTTGATATGTAAGTAAACTTAGCTTTCAAAACAATAATAAATATAAATTGTGGTATGGTTTGAAATGCCAAGCTTTTAAGAAAATATATTTAATCAATATTGCAATGTTATAAGTATGACGAGCGTTAAACATAGTGCTTTACGTATTTACGAGAAAATACTGTTATAAAATTTACTAATATAGTATTTTAACACGAAACCGGAGAAGGAAGTAGCTTTTGCAGAGTTTCTTGTAACTTCTTCTCGATACAGGCATGACATTAATGGGTCTCCATATGGTTTACGAAGCTATGCACATATTTTGACGTTATAAATACTTAAGTTCATAAGTTTCTTTATAATATTATTTTAATGAATGTATGCTAAGATACCATATAAAATAGGACGTTGTGAATACATAAGCGAAAGTCGCTTTAGAGTAGATCAGCCTATAAAAAGTTAACGCAACATTCACCAAAACAAAACGAAACGTAAAAGGAAACACGACCAATGATACAGTTAGATGTTAACAGTTACTGCAGTAAAACTGTGTGAAAAAACATACCTAATATTAAAAAGGTTAAGGTTTTGATTAAAAATTTGCTTCCTAGATTTTTCCATAAGGAACATGTTCACAAGACACCAAAGATATCCAAATCGGTAACATTAGAGCTATATAGCAGACTTGCTGATAGGTGTTATGTATGTACGAGTATAATATGTGGGTATCATTATCATAGTCATAGCCAAAAGACGTCCACTGCTGGACAAAGGCATCCCCCAAGGATCTCCACAACGACCGGTTTTGTGCTGCTCGCATCCAGCGGCTTCCCGCGACCTTCACCAGGTCGTCGGTTCACCTTGTTGGAGGTCTGTCCACACTGCGCTTTCCGGTACGCGGTTGCCACGTGTCGTTATGTAGGTAGGTATATCTTTGATCAATTGTGTACTGGATTCCCGATGAGCGCTTGAAAAACGGTACGCGACTTTGGTGCCACAGAGTCACAATGAAGTTTGTAGCGATGACAGCACAAAATGCGCGCGCTCGCGCTTTCTCAGTATTCGAGCGGCCGAGGCATCGCAAAAGTGGCATTTTGTGCAATTGTAATTACATTTATTTGATGTTTTATCGTAAAATAATATTTTTTTCACTTCTCATGCTCGTAAAGTTGTTCTATGAGTCGAGAGAAGGCGGCATAAAATGTGTTTTTATGCTCTTGTGCATAAAGTAGTTTCTTCTTTCAAGACTAAGGCAATTAGGCCTTACAGACACATACACAATTAAATACACCTGCATTTAATTGATATATTTTTATGAGATTTACGTTATATCTTAATTTAATTACGACATAATTATGTATTACTTACTATCTAAATACAAATTTACGATTAATACGGGCGTACATTTACGTAAAAAAATATAACGCAAATATTTCTAATAACTTGGCATTACGGCTCAGACCATAGTCAAACGTCACATAGTTGAAAATTTAAAAAAAAAATAAGAAAAATTGTGTGGCGGGAAACTAATTTTATTATTCGTCAAACAAAACTAGAAACTAGCTTTTGTTATGCTGCGGTTTGTTTTATTTCCTTACAATCGAAGTGAAAAGCAGAGTGTAAAACTCGAGTATAAAACCCATTTTACCCTCGACGCACAGTATTTCGCATAGAACAAGCTAGGTGGACAAAATACATGACACGATTTCCAGGAAATGATAATTAACTAATGATAAAGACACCTCAAAACACACGATTCCAGTTTTTGTTTTGATCTAATATTCCAGAGTACTGAGTTATAGGGTTTAGAAGCCTTAATGAGGGTAAGTGCAAAAATTAATAAATAATTAGTTGCATTTTCGCGACACATTCGTTTTTACGTTTTTGTAATTACCTATGATTTTGTGGAAGTTTGTTGTGATGGATTTTTTTCTGAGGGTGAGTACTATATTCTATCATATGATTTAAGTTCTTTATCGTCTACATTAATGCTATATAATTTTTTGAAATATAATGAAAATTTAGTATTATTTTTTCTTTGTTTTCTAACTTTAAACGTTCAGGAGGAGCATGTTCCCGCTTGTTTCCGGGCTAAATTTTAGATATATTATATGAGCAACCTTTCTCTTCACAGTGTTGTATATTTTAGCTAGCACACTGGAGTACAACATTTTTTTTATTATTTTTTTTCATAGAAGGTTCACTCTTTTTCAAGAAAAGAGTTCTTTGAAGAGTGACTAAAGCACACGAAAGACGAAAGAAACTTGCGTCTTTTTGAATTTCTTTCACATAGATTTGATTTTGGCGATATTACTGAAGATTGTCAGAGAGCAATTAAGTTTTTCGAACAAAATTGCTGCAAAAATGGTTGGCCGCAGGAAAGTCAAAGGAGCGATTTTTAACTACAAATAAAAGTTGGCTAAATGCTGAGGACATACAATTTAGCGTACGCAGTACCCAGCCAAGACCTTCTACATCATTTCAAGATGTGAGTCCAGCCGGAAGGCCTCGAAAAGACTTTGAGGATTCGTCATTTAAGACAAAGAAACTTAAAGAGAGCAGTTTATTTAGTTGAAGATTCCACTGAAGAGTTATATTTATTTTTTATTTAAATATTTATGTTTATTTTTGTACATAGTTAAATTATAAGAGTATTATTATAGGGTATGTTGTAATTTGTTTCTACGATTTAGATAGGGGACAAATAATTATACCTATATATCTTTATCTATATAAATCTTCTGTGCGTGTGTATGTTATTCAACTCCTTCTAAACGGCTAGATGAAATTTTCTGTGTTTTTAAGTGGATTCGAGAATGGTTTAGATTTACAATTGAACCCGGTAGGTGGCGCTGCTATAGGGGTACATTATGGGATACGGGTGTTCTTAAGCGGACAAATGATTTGTTTGTTTTGTTGTCATGGAAACTGTCAAAGTGGTACGAAGTCCGCCGGTCAGCTAGTATTATATATTTATTTTAAGATTTTTGTCTTTTTTCTTGTTTTTAATACATCGTCATTCCGTAATGTTGATAAAATTATCCAAATGGTCATTAAATTAATGTATCAAGGCAGTGCTACACAAAAGTGGCAAAAAATAATTTTGTCCACCTAGGGTGTTCTACGCGAAACACTGTGCGACGTGACTATCCACCTTCGCCGTACCGGCTCGGGTGGCTATATGCACGACTCGGGCTCGTTTTATGCTCTTGTTGTACAATCTAGGTACTATTTATTGTTCAAAAAAGTATATAAGTAATTTGAAATCTTATAAACTAACATTAATTCTGGTGTACATTTAACTTAATAATATTAATGGAGTAAGGAGATATTTACAGCAAATTCTGAACGTTTTATGGCTTTGAATGGGATTTTTTTGTAGAAATTCCATTCATATTTCGAAATTCCGAGGCCGCTAAGAACTTAACCACTATTTATGAGATACTATTAGGTATTATTATTGAGGCCTTTGTCCAGCAGTGGACGTCTTTTGGCTGAGATGATGATGATGATGATGATGATTAGGTATATATTTTTCATTGAAAATTGAAAATTGCCGTCAGCGTATTCAATTGAAAACAAGCTTCGGAATTTTGGCTTTATATAAATAGATAAGGGAAAATTGCAGAAAGCGAGGCCGCTACGAATTATACTAAGTAATAACATTTCTCCACCATACAATAAGCCAAAATTGTCTATTTCAGTTTCTCTGAATAAGAACGCCGAAATTGGGCATTTTATGCAAAAATCACGGTCAAAATGTAATATAGGCCCCTCCAGTACCTACAAATATTTTGCAACTTTTTTAGGTTCACAGTAAGCTCAAGTAAGCTGAAGTTTTTGATGCTATCCAATGTTTCAGATTTTGTTATCCGAAATTTAAATATAGGTAGGTATAATGTATTAGCAAACAGTACCACTTCACTTTCGAGATGCATTTTTGTTCGGGATCCTATTACTAGTCTAGTCCTTTATCTACTTTATTGATCAAAGAGGTATATACTTGGCATAAGTATTCTACGTATTCTAGCCAAGAACAGTTAAGAACGAGATTTGCCTTCTGCAACTCAATGACAGACTTAGTAGGGATGAACTCAATTATAATTATTGTTATAATTGTTAACAACAATAATTAATTCCAGAACATGAAACGTGTAAATTAAATCACTCAACAGTTCCTTATAACAATAACCAATTTTTTATTTGACCTAAGCATGAATATCAGTAACCTAAAAGTTATTAGAACACTCCTATGGCGGAACAAAATAGTGACGTCATAGTTTCCATTTCCACACAATTTCTTTTCTAAATAATATTTTTTGACAGTTGCTAATAAGTTTCTATATTGATTATCCAGTCAACTACCAAATTGTTAAGAACATTTAAAATAGGAGCTTAATAATACAGACCGTAGATAATAAATAACTCATCAAAGATTTAAAAGTAAAACATAGCGTCAATCATCGTCACCCATTCACCAGCAACTAGCTTAATCTCTAGACAATAAAAATAACTTTTGTCTTCACATAACCTCAATGAGAACGTCAATATAGCCGCTTTTTATGTGCTGTGCAACTTTCCACAATTTCTAGCACCTATTAGAGCGAAACAATCATGTACAAATTACACCAATACGGATCATCTCATCACGGACCATTTGAAGGCATAAGAAGTATAGTAAGTATCTGGGTAAGCTGTAGCTTTTTTTAGGTCTGTTAGATTGATGGCGTGATTTTAAATTATTACTTTAAACAGCCGAGCGCGTAGTAAAAAGTTTTTAACCTCTTTTTTTCGAACGCAAGGAGTTTGCAATAAGTTTGAAAATGCAATCTTTTATAAATTGAATCTATGGTCACCGGCATTTAAATATGGCCTTTTTTCCCGCGTTTTACACACTATTTTGTTTCATTTAAAGTGACATAAAAGGCAAAGGCGTATTCCTTAGCTTAGGCCTATCATAAGGCAAGCCAAAACCTAAAACAACAAACAACATTTTTAAAATTCATTTATTATTAAATTTTTAATATTCTTTTATAATAAATAATTCTATGAAAGATTATAATATTATGTAGGTAATTCCAGTAAACTTAAATACACCTTCATGTTCACGCATCGCTGGTTCAGCATTAAATGTCTAGGTAAATAATATCATGTGGAAACCTGTTTAAGACTACAGTCATACACGTGCAAAAAATTGCACACAGCGCATGTTGCAATAATGGCGTCGACAGATCGGAACGAGTGTTGATTCGATAATCTCACTTGTTAGATGAATATTAAGAATAAAAAAATATACCTAATTTTATTTAATTGTTTTAAATAAAGTGGACGTGACATTTCCCCATTTCATAAAAATTCTCCTATTTACAAACATTCACTATCGTATCAGTGGCTTGATTGCACTATGGTAAAATTGGAAAATGGAAGTGAGTTTGATCTATACTGCTATAATGCACCCGGGACCACCGATCCAATCCGAACCCTTCGGAGAATCTAGTAGGGCACGGGGACACGCACTAATGCGTGATGCCGTTCCCTTTAGAAAACCTCCAAAGGTGATTCGTTTTACGCGGTTTGAGGAACCCTTTAAGTTTCTCGCCGCCCGCCCCCAAAAAAAGCCCGATGAAGCTTAAAATGCCGTCTGAGGATTGCCTCAAACTAAAAAAACCCAGGACCAACGGCTTTACGCGCCTACCGAAGCACGGAATGAATTATTTGATGCTAAAATATAAAATTTGTTGCTGAACCCTATTTTTAAAAATTATAGGAAAAAAAGTGTCGAATACTGCTGCATAGGTAGGGAGTTAGGTCCCCTAACTCTCTCCCTACTTATACCGTATGTATTACCGTAATTACCTTAATTACCGCAGTAATTTATGGTACCTACCTAACAATCATGCTAAAACAATATTAATAAAACAATCTTATGTTGAAATGTCATAATAAAATAACATAAGACAGTGACATAAATTATGCATTATCTCTCCAATGCGCCTGATTGACATGTGCATAATAAATTACATAATGTTTATCTATGCAGACTGCGAACACAGATGGCTCTGTGATTTCGCTGATGTTAAAATGTTAGTTTCTTTGAATGAGATGTACATACAATATAGATATTTAATTACGACCAGTGATTTGTTTTATCTTGTTCACATTACGTTATAGTTGCAATCAATATTCAATTATTTTTAGGGTTCGTACCTCGTAAGGAAAAAACGGAACCCTTATAGGATCACTTCTCTGTCTGTTTGTCTGTCTGTCATGTGGAGGTATCGAGTTGAAATTAAAACCATATAAATCCCCTTGAAGCTGTGAAAAAATCAAACTTCTAAGTTAACGAGAAAAAAGATAAGGCCGTTTATGTCGCAAAAAACGTATATTTTGACACTCTGAAGGGAATCAAAATTCATAGGGTACCTACTTGCCGTTGACCTAGAACTATGAAGTTTGGCAAGTAATATCATCTATACTACAAGTACAGGGAAAAGACTGAAAACTATACATATTAAATAAAATCACAAAAAACAGGGTCTTTATGCAAGGAACAGGGGTCCAAATTGAAGTAAGTTAACCGTGTCATGTGGGGTATCATATGAAAGGGCTTCATTTGCACAAGCAGATTTTTAATTAGTTTTATGATGTATAGTTTTCGATTTATGACGAAGAATGAAAAAAGAAATACCTTTTCCCTCTTTTATATGTATGGGTACCTAATAACTTTTGTGTATGTAGTAACTAACAGTCGGGAAAAGTTCGAGACTCGATTCCTGAACTATATAATATGTAGGTACCCATAAATTTGTACGGAACCCTCGGTGGGCGAGTCCGACTCGCACTTGTCCGGTTTTTTTTTAAACTTGTTTTGGTCCAGGTACTTACAAATAGGGTAGTGGCTCCAGTAATCGACATTTTGATCCTTTTAAACATTTAGTGTCTTACAAATAAACAAAGAATAAGGTCGGAGTAGTTATTCTGTGTTTTATTCCTGTCATGTAAACGTCATTTAAAATGGGAGTAAAAGAGACAAACACGGAATAACTATTTGGAGCTTATTTTTTGTTTATTTGTAAGGCACAAAATAGATGTTATTATCACGTAACAGCTGTTCTTTAAAACGTAAACCTTTTTTATGGAGGATGACAACCCTGTTTACAACTAATTATTGTACACTTGTCAACTTCCTTTGTATGGCATTGAAGCAGCGTCTCTTGGTGATGAAACAGGTGAGTAATTTGCCATGAAAATTCACATTTTCGTTAAGTTTTCGAATGGTGAATAAAAATCTTACTCAGCACTTACTGTTCCATTCTCGATTCTATTCTTGTATTTGTCTTTTAATCTCCGCACCCACTGCCTTGTCAGCAATACGTACTTACGCTTTTGTATTTAGTCCTGTCTCATCAATGATTATTCAAAACTGAACGCTTCACGATCAGAATCACCAACCATTGACAGTTTAATTTCTCCCGTTAGACAATGGAGCCTTCAGTGCGCCCTTCGTCGGCATACAATCAATTTAATTCAAGCCCTTTGTAAGATTCAATCAATTTAACGAGTTTTCGTTCATCATTCGTCGTCATTGCACTAACATAGTATAAGTCTTACTAACATAATTGAGTCTTGTAACTTGTATGACATAAACGGATTGAATTGATGATATTGGAGATATAGCAAACATCATCTATAAGCGCTTAGTACATAAAAATATTATGTTAGCTAAACAACAATAATAAGTAAAGAATTGCAAATACAACAACTTGGCCCATTTCTATGGAATTGTGGGCATCAACCCATTTCTGTCAGTGGCTGTCATTAATCCAAACACATGGCGATGGGGCAGTGTGGTGAGCCATGGCGTGTTAGACAGCGTTATTATTATGTTCGGTTCACCAGAATGTTAAATTACATATTCCTTTCCAAGTATTCATGATTACTAGACAGTTCTAACAGTTGTCCGATTGTTGATAATAATAATAAATAATAATGTACTTGTATTGGACATCGTATCGGGAACAAAACACGGAATATAGGTACCTAGTATGTTCCAATCCAAGCTTTGGTATAAAGCATGGTAGATGCACCAGTATTCAACAGGAGCAACACTTTTTACCCGACTGCGTCAGAACTAGGGTTATGTTTTTCGAGTGTATGTATGTATGTATGTCTGTTTCTTTGGCACACCCTACAGCCTAAACGGCATGATGGATTTTAACATATGAGGTGTCGTTAGATTTGTTTTGACTGTGGGAGTGACATAGGCTATAAAAAAATAAAAAATAAAAACAAAAAAAAGTAAAAACATTGGCTAATTCAGGAATATTAGCAGATTTTATTCCCATGTTTAAAAAAACTCAAAGAACTTGTCAGTCAAAAGTACTAGACGTCAAGAGTTCCGTTTTTACGACAATTGGTGTATGCGCTATGTCTTTGCTATTTAAAAGAGTAAGGCGTTATATTATAATTATTTTATGTACGTTTTGAAATGCTTGACTATTTACTTTACAAAACTAAAAAGTTTGAAGTAAATCAAATTATTAAAATAATTCAAAAACCCGACTGCTAAAACAACTATTTCAAAAATAACTAAGTAGTTGCATTAGCAGTCGGGTTTTTTGTTTTATTTTAATAATTTGGTTTCCGTAAATCATTAGAGATAGGGACTGATTTTTACTTTAGCAACAATTGAATAGGTACCACTTTATTCCTAACTGTCATCCAGTAGAATTTTAAGAATGTTACTTTTTGGCGAAAAAAAAACTGGTATTTTACATTGGGTTACTGTATTGAACATCGGTGCCATTACGTTACTCTATTTATAGCCTAATAATGGTTATATGTGTGTAATGAGAACCGTCTGGGATCAAATACCAAAGCAAATATTACCGCTTCAAATGCCGGTGAGCGGCACTAGATATTGTCTGTGTCTGTATGGTCTAACATACCCAGTTCTCAGGAAACGGAGGGCATTGTAAAAGTCAGTGGAAAAACGACAATCGAAACATACGATTGCTCGCAGTATTGTGGTTTGATAAGAATGCCATCTGGGTGCCTAATGCGGATTTTATTTGCTAAACAATCACGTTAACGAAAACGAGAATTTTTATGGCAAAATTGTAACTTTCCTCTTTTGTCACCAGGAGGTGCATCTTCAATGCCATGCAACGGCATTTAAAACACTATGCATTAAATGGGTAGTACAGCCTTTGTCTGTCCCACTGCTGCTAATCCTAATAATGCTGTGCCTGGATGGGTACCGAGAAGTGAGGCTTACAACTCCGCCACCAAAGAGGAAATTTTGGTAGTTGACTTTAGAGTTGACGACCCGAGCAGTGGTATCTGCGAGTTGTGCTCTTAGTGCAACGAGAAGTGAACGAGCTTACAGCTCCGGTAACCTATCTGGATATTAATTAGTGGATTATACGTTTCCACGGGGCAACTAGCTCGAGACACTAGTCTTAAAGGTACCGGATGAAGGACCGGCGTGTTCTTATCTGGCGTTATGACCTGACGTAGATGGTCCCTTGTGCTTGCGTAAGGATGTCTGATACCTAACTTTATAACCGTAAGGTTGGTGGCTGTCAGTATAAAATTTAAGTAGTGTGTAGCAGGGTGCTGCTAATGCTAGGCAAAAACTTCCTTGAAATCAAGTCATCACTACAGTTACTGTTGAGCTGATGGGTAATGGTTTAATCACGACGCTTGCCAATGCGGGTTGGTGATCACAAGCCTGATTGCCTAGTGCCTAGTAAGAATTTCTAATTTTTTTTATTTATCTTTTATTATTGCTTTAAAACATGACTACTTACGCCTTAAAATTAGTACAGCATTTAAAACCACTGAGGTTTGTGTTAATGCCGTTTTATCTACATCGATAATACAATAATTGACATAGGTACAGTCGGCAGCAGATCAACCTACCCAAATCTGTCAAATTTCTCCAATGAATATTGATCCTTATTATTAAACGGTAAAGTTCAAAATTGATTGTAGAAATTTGACAGTTTTAGGTAGGTTGATCTGCCGCCGTGTGTACATTACATTACATTGTAAAATATATTTAAGTATATAAAATCACAATACAAGTAGGTACAGTTAATCCTACCTAGTTATATACACTTTTAAACTTTCGCGTTCATTATAAATAAATAAACACCTAGACGGGGATCAACGCCAGTCACCCATTAAAGGCATCCTTTTAAATTAATAAGTAATTTGCACCAACCCCCGCCCAAATGGCCATTCACAATGCGTACTCTTCTCGTATGCCGCCAGGAGGCGCTGTTTCAATGCCATACTAATTTTCGTTTTCGTAAACGTAATCGAATGAATACGGATAGTAAACAAAACTCACACTAGGCACTCTGGGCTGTTAATCAAGAAATACGAATCAAACTATGCCCGACCTGGGAATCAAACCCGGAACCTACGGGCATCGGCCTGAGCGCCTTGCCACCGAGGCGTCGTTTTTTTTTTTGAGAGAGATTGCTGATTGCCTCATCCTCAAACAGCATTTTCAGCGTCACCAGGCTTTTTTGGAGCGGCGAAGTACGTAAAGGGTATTGTTGCCGACAGCCTCGTAGAGTAGTCAATATCAATTGTGGTTAGTCGTTAGGTCGCGTAGAATAAGTAATTATATGGTTTTGTTTTGTATGATAAGCTAATTTAAGGATGATTGTTATTGATGGATATAGGTATATGTAACTAGCGTAGGATCAGACTTGTCGAAACAAGTCGTAACTTGACCCAGCCAATCATATTAAAGTCCCCTCGTTAGCTAGAAGAATTAGTATGGAAATTTGTAACGGACGCTAAATCGTATGCGTTAACAAGTCGCTAGTTGCCATACCTACAAATTGCACTTAAATAGCACCGATTTGTATGAAAATTATGTTTCTTCGATTCAGTACGAGCTCTACTCTTCTCTTGTGAACACGGAATAAAGCAAATACGACCTGAAGCCTTCTTTCTCTGCAAGTACCAGCACCTACTACCTACCTGGAGCCTACCACCTGCTACCTACAATACAGTCCACTGCCAACATCGTGGTCCTTCGGAGACGGATACAAAGAAGAATTTACATCGAAGAAAGAATAAATGGTCGTCACAAGAAGTCAAAGCGGCATGGAGGAAGCACCAGCTCGTCATCACCACGCCTTCGAGCAGCCTCCACAGTCACCGTCCGCTAACACCACCGCGACTGTCGTCCCACCGCGAAGGGGCGACCCGCTCGAACCGACCGCAGGGGAGAGTGAACGCGCCGCGATGGGGTTGAGATTCCGTAGTCTCGCTCCGCACCTCGGATCGGAAGGTGTGGAGGTACGACCTACACCCCAAGCGCATACGAACGTTGCGCCCGCGCACCGCGTCGCTTCTGCTATCGAGCAACCGGTGCTAGCAGAGGTAAGGGCGATGTACCAAACGGGTACGTCCACACAGTATGCCTTAGCGACACCGCCGCCGCGAACCGCTGAGGGACGCTTGATCGAGCGCCGCGCCGCTGCAGCGCCAAGCAATACGCGACCGCTGATGACCGTTGAACCGCCGCGTAGCACTGCCGTCGCGAGTGCTTCGAGAGTAGCAACGACCGCTACTAGCGCGATGCCAGCACCCGCGCCCGGTATATCGCGAGTACGTATAGCGCGATCTACGAGATCATCCGCTAGCGCTATCGCGAAGCTTCGGTACGAGGCGGAAGAGCGACTGGCCACCATTAGAAGAAAGGAGCTCGAGATTGAAGCTGAATTGATCAGAAAGAAGCTGGAAGCTGACGTCACGGCAATTGAAGATGGCGATAGCGCCAATGAAGACGTCAATGAACCCAGTGAACAAATGGAACGAGTGCATGCCTGGCTGGACAACAGCATGCCTATGGATGACGCGCCACGGGGGGAGCCGGAACGAGTTGCACCCGCCGTCGCCGCGCCCGCACCGGAGCCGGTACCTATGTACGACGATGCGACTAGAACGCGTACAGTGGCCGAAGCTGTTACGCCCGACGCTCGCCGAACAAGACACTGGGCTACGACTCCGGACGAACGAAGACGATCGCCTACGCCAAGGGAACGACGAGTGGAGCATCTTGCTAAAACGATCGAGAAGGTACTCCGCACCAGACCGGCACCGGCGCCTCGTCAAGCGACTGATCTTCCGATATATTCCGGATCGCCATTGGAATGGTTGCAATTCTCCGCAGCGCTGAGAGAGACAACGAGACTGTACGAGTTTACGCCGTTGGAGAATTTAGCAAGGCTACGGAATTGCCTGCGTGGAGAAGCCCGCGACGTAGTGACACCGCTGCTGAGTACGGCCACGCACCCGGATGAAATCATGAGAACATTGGAGCAGTGTTTCGGACGACCGGAGATCTTAGTGGATATGGCGTTCGAAGATTTGAAGAAACTGCCCAAACTAGGCACTACTGCAATGGAGCTGAACGCGTTCGCAGTGAAGGTGCAGAATGTTGTTGCAGCATTAAGGAACGTGGATGCAGGATACTTGTACAATCCAATGCTGGTGCGAGAAATATTGGACAAGCTGAGCCCTCACCTGAAGACAACATGGTGCGACTATGCAGAGGAACACTACGGATCGGGACCGGAGATCTGCAAGCTTTCGCAGTTCCTGATGAGGCAAGCTGACCGAGCTCTCAAGCACAGCTACAGTACAATGGCGCAGAGCACCGTGGCTCCGAGAAGAGAAGCAACACGTCCCGCCCTGCGGCCGGAATTAAAAGGAAAGAAGATTTATACGGTTACCGAGTCACCCGTTAAGGCAGCGACGACAGAAGCAGCTGGACCGTGCCCGTCGTGTAAGAAAAGCCATCACCTTCCCGACTGCCAGAAGTTTAAACAGTTGCAGCTCGATGAACGCTGGGAAGTAGTGAAGAACGCGGGGCTCTGTTTCAAGTGTATCTCCTGGCGACACAGAAGATTCAACTGCCGTCAGAAGTCGTGCGGAGTACGAGGGTGCAATCGTCCGCATCACGCGCTGCTGCACCTCGAAGCCAAGGAAGAAGGTCCCAAGGAGACCGCCACCGTGACAACTGCAGCCACCTGCGGTGATGTGAAGCTGAAAATATGCCCGGTGGTCGTGACTGGTAAGCGAGGATCCAGAGAAACGTTCGCGCTGTTCGACGAGGGCGCTACTATCACAATCATGGATGAGGACCTGGCAAAGGAAGTAGGCGCTGATGGACCGACTACGCGTCTCCAAGTGAAGGGAATCAACGACCAGACACGCGCTTTCAAGAGCCGGGTGGTGAACGTCAACGTGAAGGCCAAGCATGGAGAGAGCAGCGGTTTCGACATTGCAGTACGAACGATGACTAATCTTGACCTTGCCACACAGACGATTCCAGCGGAGACACTGAAGTTAGCACACCTCAAGGATCTGCGCATGGAGGAGACAACATATACGAATGCGAAGCCACGTATCCTGATTGGAACAGACAACTGGCCTTTGATAGTGACCCGAGAGCTGCGAACAGGCAAACCGAACGAGCCAGCCGCTTCGAGGACAGAACTTGGGTGGGTCCTACATGGGACAGTTCCGAGACGAGGGCTTCGACGTGTCAACGAGATACTTCACGTCACGACAGTGAAGACCGACCCACTGGAGGAGATGGTAAGAGAGCATTTCAAAGTCGACGCCTTAGGTGTCTCCCGCAATCTGCAACATGTACGCGAGACCGATAGGCGTGCAATGGAGATCTTCGAGCAAACGGCGAGGAGACAAGAGGGACACTTCGAAGTTGGACTACCATGGCGTGAAGACAACGTGCAGTTGCCGCTGAGCTACAACGCAGCCCTACGACGACTGAAAAACTTAGAACGTAAGTTGGAGCGGAACCCAACAGAGAAGCAGCAGTACAGCAGTCAGATAGGCGACCTGATGACAAAAGGCTACGCAACGAGGTGCGACGGGACAGAAGATGCCAGCGCAGTGGCGTGGTACCTTCCTCACTTTGCTGTCCACAACCCGAACAAGCCGAAGAAATTGCGGGTGGTGTTTGACGCAGCAGCAAAGTCAAATGGAGTCTGCCTCAACGACTATCTACTGGAGGGTCCAGATTTGCTACAATCGCTTCAACGCATAATGTTTCGGTTTCGTGAAGGAGCTTATGCGGTCACAGCAGACATAAAGGAAATGTTCCTGCGCATCAGAATAAGAGAGGAAGATCAACCGGCACAGATGTTCTTGTGGCGTGATCACCCGACTGAAGCAGTACAGAAGTACAAATGGTATCGATGATCTTCGGGGCATCCAGCTCTCCGTTTCTGGCGCACAGCGTGAGGAATAAGAACGCGCACGACCACGCTGCGACGCACCCGGAAGCCCTCACAGCCATCACAGAAGCTCACTATATGGACGATTTTGTAGAAAGCTTCCACGACATAAACCAGGCGAGTATTACCATCAGTCAGGTCGATGAGGTACACCAGGCAGCAGGATTTCACCTCAGGCAGTGGAACAGCAACTGCACCGAGTTGATGAAGAACATCAAGCCGGAGGAACGAGCCGATACAAAGACGACGCCCCTTGGAGAAGGTGAGAAGATGCTGGGACTATTGTGGGACTCAGGTGCAGACACTTTGCGCTTCAACACTTCGCTCTATCGAGTTCCGGACGCAGTGAAGAAGAGGGAACGGCCGCCTACGAAACGAGAGGCACTCTCAACCGTCATGAGCATATATGACCCGCTCGGACTGTTGAGCTGTTACACCATCACGGCCAAGATCGCCCTGCAGCAACTGTGGAAGTTGGAAACCGGATGGGACGAAACGGTGCCGGAAGAAATAGCCGGTAAGTTCGACAAATGGCTATGTGGTATGAGCACAATCGACTGTCTCAGCATCCCGCGGTCCTACAACGGGGGGAGAGAGGTGACCAGAAGAGAGCTTCACGTCTTCGTCGACGCCAGTGAAGACGCCTACGCCGCCGTCGCGTACTGGAGGCTTATGGACAGCAGCAAGAAGATCGACACCGTGCTAATAGCAGCGCGAGCGAGAGTGGCACCGTTGAAGACACTCACGATCCCGCGCCTTGAACTACAAGCTGCGCTGATCGGCGTGCGGCTTGCACAGACGATAAAAGAAGATCACCGCATTCCAATTCATGATGTAAGATATTGGAGCGACTCTCAGACCGTGCTTCATTGGATAAGGAACGGGAGCAGGCGCTACACGCCATTCGTAGCGCACCGGCTGGGGGAGATCGTCGAAGCTTCAACACCTGCAGAATGGAGATGGGTACCCACAGCTACTAACGTCGCAGATGTAGCCACGCGCCCCGGGTACTTACCATCGAACATAGAAGACAGATGGTTTACCGGACCAGAGTTCCTGAGAGGCCCGAGGAGCAAATGGCCTCACGAGGAGGAAAAGGAGGACGACACCACGGAACTGGTATGTGTACTGAACACCTCCAACGCCTCGCTACCGGACATCAATCGGTTCTCGTCATACGATAGATTGATTAGAGCAACAGCAACAGTTCTTCTCTTCATTCAGCGGTGTAAGGACAAGAACAAAACCGCTGAGATGGACACCGAGCACACCCGACGCGCAACGAACCTATGGCTTCACCAAGTACAGAGTGAGAACTTCGGGAAAGAGCTGCATAACCTAAGAACGGAAGGTAAGCTCTCTAGAGACAGCCCGCTGCGACACCTGGACGTCATGATCGACGACGGCTTGCTGAAACTGCGCGGAAGAATAAAGAAGGCAGACGTGCCGGAAGAAGGGAAGAATCCGATTATTCTAGATGGAAGACACAAGTTCGTCAAGCTACTGATAGAGCGAGAGCACAGAAGAGCAGGTCACGCTAACAACGAACGAGTAGTGAACGATCTGCGACAGAGGTACTGGATCTTACGACTACGACCTACGGTAAAGGCGATAGCGAGATCGTGCCTTACTTGCCGCATACGAAACGCGAAGCCGCAAGCAACACCGATGGGAGACCTGCCTCACGAGCGACTAGAAGCTTTCAAGCGCCCATTCAGCAACTGCGGACTGGACTACTTCGGACCAATAGTAGTCACCATAGGAAGGAGGCACGAAAAGCGGTGGGGGGCACTCTTCACTTGCCTAACCACACGAGCCGTGCATATAGAACTTGTGGAATCATTGTCAACGAACTCAGCAATAATGGCGCTCAGGCGGATGGCAGCACGACGTGGTTGGCCTTCCACTATCTACTCCGATAACGCCACCAACTTCAAGGGAGCTAACGTCGAGCTGAAGAAAGCCTACGCAGAGTGGTTGCCTCATCTACGTGAGTGGGGCCTCAAGTACAACACGACGTGGAAGTACATCGCGCCCGGAGCACCGAACCAGGGAGGAGCATGGGAGCGACTGGTACGCTCGATCAAAAGCGCACTAACCGCCACCCTCCATGAGAAGTCACCGAAGCCAGAAGTACTGAGCACCCTGCTGACGGAAGCTGAATTCTCCGTGAACTCCAGACCGCTGACACACGTCTCTGTTGACCCGGACGATCCAGAGGCGCTGACCCCAAATCATTTCCTGTTGGGGACATCGATGGGCCTTCCCTTCATGGGCCCATGCACCGACTCCGATAAGAAGACATGGAAGTCAGCCCAGGCACTAGCTGACCAGTTCTGGTGCCGCTGGCTTAAGGAGTACCTGCCGAACCTGATACCGCGACCCGGGTCTCCCTCCAAACCGAACATACAACTTGGAGACCTGGTGATCGTCGCGGACCCGACCCTGCCCCGCAACACATGGCCACGTGGAGTGGTCACCTGCGTTCACCCCGGACCTGATGGGGTGGTGCGCAACACCGAGGTGAAGACGAAGGGCGGGATCTTCCGCCGGCCAGCATCGAAGTTGGTTGTCATCGGCTCTACCCTATCAGAGCCGAGGGACGCCGACGCGCCGGTTCCAGATCCGCACTCTCCCCGGACCAGTGGGAGAGGACGCGCTGCACTTCGGTCTGCGAGCCTGACGGATGGAGAGCCTGCGGCAGCACCCTGAGCGACGAGCCTGTCTACCGGAGTGGCTACGGAAGACCTGCGCCGGGGGGAGACTGTTGCCGACAGCCTCGTAGAGTAGTCAATATCAATTGTGGTTAGTCGTTAGGTCGCGTAGAATAAGTAATTATATGGTTTTGTTTTGTATGATAAGCTAATTTAAGGATGATTGTTATTGATGGATATAGGTATATGTAACTAGCGTAGGATCAGACTTGTCGAAACAAGTCGTAACTTGACCCAGCCAATCATATTAAAGTCCCCTCGTTAGCTAGAAGAATTAGTATGGAAATTTGTAACGGACGCTAAATCGTATGCGTTAACAAGTCGCTAGTTGCCATACCTACAAATTGCACTTAAATAGCACCGATTTGTATGAAAATTATGTTTCTTCGATTCAGTACGAGCTCTACTCTTCTCTTGTGAACACGGAATAAAGCAAATACGACCTGAAGCCTTCTTTCTCTGCAAGTACCAGCACCTACTACCTACCTGGAGCCTACCACCTGCTACCTACAATACAGTCCACTGCCAACAGGTATCTCAAGCCGTGTGAAACGAATCACCTTCGGAGGTTTTCTAGAGGGAACGGCATCACACACAAAGTGCGTGTCCCCGTGCCCTACTAGATTCCCCGAAGGGTTCGGATCGGATCGGGCCGAGGCATCGTGTTTGATATAATGAGTATACAGGGTTTAATTTGTATACCTAACTATTTATCTCTCTCTCTCTGTCTCTTAAATAAGATTAAATTATTAACGGGATTATGTGTATCATACAGAAAGTACATCCGTGATCATGGCGCTGCAACTAGGCCGTAATATCGGATACCCACACACAACAAAAAGTATGGTAACATTACCGTTACCAATTATTCTAATGTACAACATTATGATAATGTAAGGAATGTTAATGGTCCCCTAAAAACAGTGATAACTGTGTTTTTGTATATTCTATAATATGTATTATTAAATATAAACTTCATTAAATAAACGAATCGTCGAATAAATTTTTTATTTTATTTTCCTTTACTAGAAAGACAAAACTCTTTTTTTAATTCCAAGTAAAAAGTATTTATACAACTCTGTCTTCGCATACTCCACTTTAGGTTAATAAACGCCACACACTGTATTATATAAATAAATAAAATTTAAAAGCTTATGGACTGAGAGAGTTCACTGTTTATGACCATCCCACAAACTCATCGGAGGGGGTGAGTCTCAAAATAAACAAACTTGAAACATCACTGGCATCAAGTTTATTGCCTTTCAACTCTACTTAATAAGTAGATATACAGAATTACAGAGTGATTTATAAAATACTAACAGAGCGTGTTGAATGTAAGAATTATAAGTACCTAATATTATTCAGTCTGTTTGCTTTCGCTTCGCCTTCCGATACCCGAAGACCCCCGGTTTAATTCCCAGGTGGGGCAAATGTGTTTCCGATTTTTCGATGCATAGCCCAGGTTTGTGATCACCAATCCGCATTTGGCAAGCGTGTGGTGATTAGATTAAGCCATTACCCATCAATTGTAGTTATGACTTGATTTCAATGATGGAGGCCTTTGCCCAACAGTGGGACAGTATATAGGCTATTTACGTTACTTACTTACTGTTTGTTTTCGAATTGTTTGATTTTTATATTTAGTTACTTATCGTAGTGGTACTTACCTGTCTTCGGCACAGTTTTCGACGCCAAAAAATATTATAGTCTAGTATTCAATTGGCCCTACAGAACTAGCCACAAACCAGTTGCTGCGCCCTATTTCTAATGAATAAAGGAAAAAAGATGGCTGGTACTGTCGAACACTGGTAACACTACCCTACTTTTTTTTTGTTTGTTTTTTTAAATACCAAGACCAAGTATGTTTGAAGAGCCACGCCACTTTCTTGTCAGTGTAGCCTTTTCCATATTTTATCTTCATCCCAAGCTTATTCTAGTCTAGACGAAGGATGGTCTTAGAGCATACGTATGTTCACGGAAAATCTTATTTTAAACAAAAATAAAACGTTTTAATTCCGTTAATTAAGTTAGTGGAATTAACAATAATTTATTATAATCACACTATATAATCCTACTAATATTAAAAATGCGAAAATTTGTGTGCCCCCAGAATTAACTGAAACTGCTTCCTGCGCCGCCTTTTTAGATAGCCAACAACTCATATTAGCTAATGCAACTGGGTCACATAAACACGGGCTCATATCCGCACAAATTGACTGTAATATAGCGGCCATTAAATTTAACGACGAGTACTAAAAAGGCTTCTATTTTCAGTAACTTTTGCGTTTACTAGGAAAGGCGATGGAAGGTGGAAAGGTAGGCATTGCCCTGCGGGTGATAACTAGGTACCTATTATAAAAGTAAGAATTATTTTTTTTGACCATTGATATCTATTACCCTATTACGATTGCTTTCTCGTATTCGAAGAATTCACTGGTATGGAGACTATGTGACAATAAAAATTCCCGAAAAATATTTTTACATATTAATTTAAATATCACCGGTCGGTAATCTTTTTTTTTTGAGAGAGAGTTCACTGTAAGCCGCAGGTGACCTTTAAGATTTAAAAATCGCATCAATAACAGGAATATAGCTTGAAGTTTTTAGAGAAGTCGTGTTCATTTCAACTATGTACACGTTTTTTTTGCTTTGTAGGTAACACAGCAAAAAATAGTGCCACAAAATTAACCAATCTAAGGCAAGTTTTACCGCGACGCGGCACGACATGGATTATAAAAAAAGGGGAGTGATGTGCGTTCACGCGGAGACTCCGACAAAATGCTCAAGGTCACTACCCAGGGGTCCTACCATGAGATTTTAAAATGTCATTGCAGTTGTGAAAACGAGACGCGTGTATACACGTCGCTATACACGCGTCTCGTTTTCGCAACTGCAACAACACTGCCACAATACTGCTTCAAGACTCATGGTACGCCAAAAGATAGGCAGTATTTTTTTTCTAATGCAAAGAGTTCTGTTTCACATCACACTCGAGAGCAGCTCGTCATGACAGTTTATTTGTTTAGGCTGCAACGTTAACAATCTCTAAACACATTGAGCTGCACTACAAAAAAAAAAGTTTGTATAGGTTTACTTGTTTGTGTTTTTGTACGTATTTATTTGTACATTTCCTGAAAGACACTTAGGAGCTTTTTGTTAAGATTAATAAGTAATAATATTATAGTTAAAAGGTTCTAACCATACCTTTCTACTAAAGTGTTTTATTTCCTGTAGAATTGGGTCTTTTGATGAAGATGTAGCGTTGACTTGATTTCAGTTATGGAAGACTTTGCTCTTTTTTTTTTTTGAAAGAGAGTTCACTGTAAGCCGCAGGTGACCTTTACAGCGTCACTGGAAATTACTTTGCTCAGCAGTGCGTTGTGTGACAGAAGAAATCTCTATAGTACTTCAAATTGTAGGTAGACATAACTAATAAAATGTAGGTAGGTATACAGAAATATATATAAAGCATATTTCGTGTAACAACGCGTCCTTGACCCATTTTCTTTACTGAATACACCCCAAAGGTGCCGCAAGGAGGCTGTAGATGAAATTCGGGAAATGGTGCCAAGGCCAGTGCGGATGCCAAATGAGTACAAAGTGATCCCGGTCAAGTACATAGGCTCTGTCACAAAGAAGTTTCTCGACATAAGAGTAAAACTTATTTAGACACAGTTACTCATAGAAAGGACATTATTTTTTCTGATTCAGCAGTGGATATATAACCTTTCTTTTATTTTATATAAAATGGGTAACGAGTGCTTAAAGTTCCTCAATCTGTACCGTGACCGAACCATGTCTGGTCTGGTTGAAAACTTGTGGTTCTTTAAAGCCCTAGTGACCAATCCCCGAAGAGTTTCTATGGGCTGGCAAGACACAATTAAACTTGTCTTTGTACCTTACAAGATTCTTCGAAGCGTTCGAGTCACTTTTCGAGACGCATATCTTCAAATATATTAAAATAGTGTAGTTTAAACTACTAGTTGAATTAGATAGATACAAAATGCCTTTTAAAAATATGTTGAAACAACCAATTTTAGCAATGAACATTGATTGATTGATTCAGTGATTGAATATGAATACCAATTAATAATGTGAAAGTTAAGATGTTGATGAAACAAAACAACAACAACAAAGAGGTACACAATAAGTAATAGGAAAATAATTTCAAACAATGCGAAATCAGTTAGCACGGAGACGTAGTAACTATTAAGTAATCTGTGACGGGGATTCGTTAATGATGCCTTGATTGATACGTTGAGACCTAAAAGGGCCAATTTCGGGCAATGCAAATGATTTTTTAATTATGATTAAAAAATTAGGGTCATATTACCTCGTGGCGCCTATGCGACTTTGTATAACCCAAAATAAACATGGCGACTCCAGCCCAGAACTTTCTTCAACTAACTTTCAATTACCGCTCACGCGCCTTTCAGAAGCCCATATTAAAAAAGTCTGTATAGATTTTATAAATTTTGCGGGTTATAGAAATAATTTAATTTAATTTTTGAACGAAATATTACGGCACAGTTTCCGGTATAAAATGGACGGCGGTATGGCTGGCTCGTGAAGACGTGGTAAGTAAATCGTATTTTTTTATTATAATCCGTGACCGTCGAGTATGTTTTTATGCAAAAAGTTGCTAATTATTAGTTACCACATAAATAGAGTCAATTATTATGCATTTTTAGAGCTAAAATTCTGCGAAATCTTGGGCTGCAATAATATGACCTTTGTGAAGTCTATTGGGTCGAAGTTAGTATGATAAAAATCTTAATGATTTTGTTTATGTATGGTTTATTGACTTTATAATATGTTGTTTTGTAAAATATTAAAAAAATTACTAACATAAATAACGCTTCTTAACTTTTACTAACAATTTAATATAGTCTACACTACTAGCTTTTCGTGTCTAGTCTGTATAGGTACCTGCACATATTATCTAACACTGTTCTAATCCAGTATTGTGAGCCTGGTCCAGGATTGCTTAGGCACCTACACAGTATAGTGTTTTGTTCACAGGTTTGCGGGATCAACCCATTGCAGACGATGGTACTCTAGAGTCTAGACAATTCCGAGTTTGAAGACGAAGGAGAAGTGGATACAGATTTTATGGTCGATTATATTACTTGTATTATAGGTAAAGGAATGGGTTTCATTTCATTAAAAAAGAACTGAAATAAACATATTAATCTTACACATTTTGTATATTTTACATCACTATAATTCCTCTTAGTCTAGTCACTGTGGCCCAATGGCCTTTGAAAAGAACAAAAGGTAGATAAATAATTGAAATTAAAAACTTAAGCTAATATAATCATTACTATACCCCGAAAGTTTCACTTCAAACCAGTAACTCTAACACATACAATTTTCAACTCAAAACTTTGGGCGGATATGACTATAACAATTATGTCCTATGAGAAGGACAGTTGGGCTATAGTCAAGGATGCGTCAAAATGTCTCTGGGCGCCACGAGGTTAAGGTAAGATCAACATGAATTTTGAAGCATTCTATAAATTGAATTGAACACAGTTCGCAATGGACGAAAGTTTTTTTGTTTTTAGTAAAATTTTACCTTTTTGTGGGGCCTAAAGTTTCAGAGGTCATCTTACCAAATTGGTTAAACTTGTTAGGAAAATAAGAACAACACACGAAAGCACATTCAGTTTAATTTATTAATAAGCAAAGCAGTTTTAGAAGCGTCGAAGGCGAACGCATAGATGCTCGGCGTGCCGAGTGTGAGTTTTGTTTAATATCAGTATTCATTCGATTATATATGTTAACGAAAACGAATATTAGTATGGCATTGAAGCAGCGCCTCCTGGCGGCATACGAGAAGAGTTAACATTTTGCCATACAAATTCTCGTTACCGTTAACGTGATCGAATGGCGAATGAAACTCGCACTTGGCATCCGGGTGAAATGCGAGAAATCGTGGATCTACACTTCAATCCCCATAGCTCCATTAAACTCGTACGGCAGACGTGGACCCATACCTATAACACAAGCGTATAGCCACAGAATAACTACTACCTACGTACCTATAGCTTTTGGGTGGGTTAACATAACAGGACTTTATTGAACTAATTAATAGCGCATATATTTTATAAAGAAAAGAAAATATAATAAACTAGTTGTAACTAGTAGTAACTATTAGCGACTGCCTTAAAATAATGCGATCTGAGTTGCGATTCATGAGTAGGTGTTGCTGATGAGATGAGAATAGCCGAAGATCGAGCATTAGGAGATGCCTATGTCCAGCAGTGGGCTGATGTAGGCTGATTATGATGATGATGATTACTGATGATCTTGAAAATATCAAAAAATGCAAAAATACACCATGAAATAGTGTACTTACCAACATATTAAAACAGTTTTTAATTAACTTTATTTTTATTTTAGTGTCATAATAGTCACTTTGTGGTCCCGGAATGGGTATTATTGTCATAAATCGTACCCCTAATCTGCCTTTTGATATCGATAAAGCAAAAATAATGAATCAGAGGTTGTATACCTACATTACCTACCTATGATAAAAGTTAAAGAGTACTGACAAAAACACTTCAGTACCTAGTTAAGTTATGAAAGCGTAATTAATAATGTTAGCAAAACAATAAGCACAAACAAACACTGGTTAGCTACTTTTAAAACAGATAACATAGAAATAAAATCTGTTAGCTGGTGGTGTTAGCTGTTTTTTTCTCTTGCTCAAGCGATAACTGTGGATGCCCTGGAGATGAAAAGAAGTGTTAGTAAAAAAGCAAAACAAAAACAAAACGATGTTAAAATACCCAAAGGAAATAAAATATTTAAAAATAAAATATCAGCCAAAAATTAAGCAAAAATATAACTATTAAATGATCTAGTAAATATGAATGAATAAGTAAATAAGTAATTAGTGTTTAAGGACTTTTTAGTTTTTATAAGAAAAAAATCGAATCTGTTGGTTAGAAGGATATCTGCCTAAGTAGGTAAGTATTTTCTAATTACAGAATGAATTTAACGAATTAAACAGTAGGTAGGTAGGTTTAATAAAGAAAGAAGATTACAGTATACATGCTGTTTAATACCTTTATAGATACAAACTTCATGGCCTACATTTCTAGATAAAGAGATGATCTAGATTCCATACATCAGATAGCATAATATTTTTGAACGATTACGATTGTTTTCTAATCTACTAGGTAGGTACATAAGTTTGTAAATTATCTGTAAAAGAATTTTAAAATAAACTTAACAAAAATAATAAATCCTTTGTGCTTAACAGTTGGTTCAGATTCCCAAAGACAAAAGTTTTTTTTTTCAGTTCCTATAGAAAAGACGATAAGTTAACAGACTCAGTTCTATGAATACTGTCCACCTTCACTTCTCAAGATGACTGTGCGAAAGCTGCACCGCTCTCTATCAACATTACGTTACTTGCATAACTCATTATGGTAAAACTAGCGCGTAGGTACGTACCATGCAAACGAGATGACAGTCAGTGCGGTCCACTTGCAGCCGATTGCAGCATCCCGCCTCGTTCACTGCACAGCCACACACAATCACTCGCGAAACAACCACAGATAATAGGTACTCCACCAAATAATATGTATACTATACACGTACATAAATAAAAAAGTCAACGGTCTCCAAAAACTGGTTCCCGGCGCACCATACCACCACAAATAGCGGCACTTGTTGCAGAACTAACACAAAAAACAGTCCGTTTAGGTACTAAGAGAACATCGGCGATTATACAATTAAAAATGCACACCGATTTTATGTCTCTTAATAATTTTTTACACAGATTTAACAATCGATATTTTATTATCAACTCCAATCTGTGTAAAGCACTGTTTCGTTGTCAAAACTTAAAAACACTTTTTTTTTAATCGAAAAGCCCAAGTTTGTTTGACTGTTTGTTAATGATTTTTTTTATTCAATAAATTTAAGTAATGGTACTATTTGTGAGCTGTCAATGTCCGACGGAGGCTCACAGCTGTGCGCGCATGCGTCGCGCGTGCGTACTAACGGCGGGCGCCACCAGCGCGGGTCAACTGAAGTGACATGACCGGCCGAGCGCGCGCGGGACGGGCGACGGCCGCCGGGGATGCAGTGTTGCCAATTTAGCGACTTTGTCGCTAGATCTAGCGACATTTCGTTTTCTACAGCGGGTTAAATTATGAGTCTAGCGACTGTTCTAACGACTTCTAGGGCCATACAAATAAACAAAGAATGAGGTCCGAATAGCTATTCCGTGTTTTGTTCTTGTCATGTAAACGTCATTTCAAATTAGAGTAAAAGCGACAAAACACAGAATAACCATCTGGACCCCATTCCCTGTTTATTTGTTAGGGGGCTAGAGTTTAAATAATAAAAATAAATAAGTATTTTAACTATCTTCCTAAAATATGGCAAGATCCCAGCCCAGAAATCTATATTCGGAACTACGTTCTGAAATCGGATATCATTCTGACAAGTCTGTCTTTTTCCCTTCGTTTTTCTTGGCTTTTCCTTTGTTTAATAATTGTTTTTTATAATTTTCAATTGCTTTATACCGGTTACAAATATTATTCTGTGTTAGTTAACAAATTATTTTATTTTATTCTAACAGACCAAAAAACTGTGCCCTATTCTACCGTGCGTAAAACAAAATAGAATTCATTAAATCAATAGCGCTCAGTCTGCTGGGATAATTTAGCGACTTCTAGCGACTTTTGATTTTTGTCCATAGCTAGCGACATCTAGCGACTTTTCAAGCTTACGTTTAACGACTTTTTGACATGTAGAGTTGGCAACACTGCGGGGATGCCAGCAAACAAAAATTGAACAGTAACGAGAGGAATGTTGCCAGATTAACAGTTAGTTATTATGGCGATGGATGGCGCAGACAAAGAATGATAGTCTTCTTAAAAATAAGTAGTAAGTACAGGGAAGCATTACAGACTGGTTTATCACAAGTGCGGCTTTCTTATAAGGCGCCATATAAAACAGCAATGATTAGCTTGATTTTCAAAATACTCTAAAGATTAAGTTAGAAGTTTAGATAGATTTTACCTAGGTATGTAAAGTGTACATGTATGTATGTATGTATGTATAATGTATCTGGCTACACTATTGTAGCCACAGATGATGCGTTGTATACCTACGTCACGATTTATTGTGCAGTACAGCAAATACAGGTAAAGCATAGTTATGGTTTAATTTCCGGAGAATCGCAAGAGCCTTATTTTTATTTAACTAGCTAATGTATTCTCTACCCTCTTTCTACAAAAAAAATGGTTTTATTTGTATATACTTTCAACTTTCGCCGCGTCTACTTCAGTATGAACTTTGATTTGAAGAAAACTGCAAAACCCTCATAGAATTCATGATATCTTTAAAATAAACAAATCTTTTAGACAAACTGCACTCTATTCTTCCCGAAGAATCGAAGGTTTAATTAAAAAGTATACAGGATAAGACAAGAATATTTTATTTGGATAGTTATATAGATAGATAAAATCTTTATTTTGACACTATAGAGAGACACACACACACACACACAAAATATATAATCGTAAAATAACAACAATAACCACAATTAAACAGAATTTCATGACACAGTAAACCACGAAGCAAATTTGCTTCGTGCAGTAAACTAATAAAAAATACAAAAGTGTGTGAGGGGGTGTGTGTGTGTGTGTGTGTGTTTTATTTAATTTCATTAGGTATCATTTAAATAAACGTTACATTGCCAGCACAGGCCTTCCAAGTGACATATGAAAAAAACACATTTGAAGGTCTAGCCATGACCTACATGCTCGCATAACGTTTAAAAAGATACTTCGTCTTCCTATGTATTTTTTTTAAATATTTAAGTTAGCAAATGACACCGCTGCGCTCTACCCTCAGAACCCCAGAACTTAAGCCCCAGAACCTTCCAGAACCTCAGAACAATAACTAAAACTATAGAAATTGTACTATAATAGCAACTCAAATACATCTGTTCGTACTATTTTAACTAATGAACCTATGTGCTGTATTGGAAAGAGTTAAATTGACCGTTTTCTTTCGTAATTTCGAAGGTTGTCACAAGATATTGTGATGTCATGTTTGAGGTAATGTGGTAACTGTATCGACTTTATTATCGATATAAATAATATAAAACAACAACATAGGGCAATATAAATAAACAAAGAATAAGGTCGGAATAGTTATTCCGTGTTTTGTTCTTGTCATGTAAACGTCATTTCAAATTGGAGTAAAAGAGACAAAACACGGAATAACTATTCGGAGCTTATTCTTTGTTTATTTGTAAGGCACTTAGTATTTCTTTTGTCACTATATTTATTAAGCATACATTTGAAAGTGACAATAAATACACAATAATACAACCCACCCACAATCAATTGCACTATCAAATAGCGTACAGTCGCCATCAGATATATCGGAGCGGCCGAGGTACTCAAATATTTCTGAGCAGCAATAAATTTCAATAAATTCTTTACGGTAAATGAGGTCAATAATATCTGAACATCCAATTCGCCATAAATATATGAGCACTAGTTTTTCAATAACATCTGAACACACAACGAGACAATAATATCTGAAAGCACAACTCGTCAAAGTTATCTGCACAGACAGGGTGATCATAAATATCTGAACATTTAGGGAAAATATAACTTAAATCACTTAGCATACAGTTTAAAATTCTTTAACGTACTACGCTGGAATACATTTTCAACACAACCACCATTCGGTTTTGTCAATGTCAAAAATAAAAAGAGTTTTCTGTTGGATGTAGGGTGTATACGCTGCCTGAGGTAGAGCGTGACGTCATCGTGATACTAATCCTTTCCGTCCTTATCTTACTCGTATTGTGCGAAACATGCGGTATGCATGTGTCGCCCGGACTCTGTGACTCTTTCAGATACAACAATTGGCAGAATTTAGAAATATGGCCTTTTTGAACATTTATGTTCTTGTTGGGATCTAGTTTAGACAACAATGATAATTTTAATTTATTTTAATACCGCTGGACACATGCGTCTTGCGTGCGGATTTGTGCAGGGCCGCAAGCTTGGTCGTGGAGCGAGTGTACGCCAAAATATGTTTAAGGGCTAAATGCACGGCAAATAAGTCCATGATCCTATTTCTTTTCATAGAATGATATCATTTCATTAGGAATATTAATAGTAGGGCAAATAAAAGTAAGCAATAAAACGAAAATATACCTTAGTTTGAAATAATAAAAACAAACACTACTACATGGGTAACAAAAGTTAGTATTTGGTGTAACCTCCTTCTCCATTAAGTACCGCTTGCAGCCTTCTTCTCATCGAATCGACTAGATTCTCGCAGGTGGTACGGCCTCTAAACGACTCCCACACGTTGAAAGCATGAAGTCTTAAGTTTTCCTTTGTGCGACACCGGCTTTCGTCCCATTCTTGGACCATTTTCCCCCACAAGTTCTCAATGGGATTGAGGTCGGGGCTCTTAGCCGGCATTTTGATTCTAGTCAACACATCTCTGTTTTCGTGAATCCATGCTTGTACTAACCTAGCATTATGCACGGAGCTATTATCTTGCATGAATGTAATGTGTTCATTCGGATAAACAACGTTGGCAGTTGGTAGAAATGAGTTTTCCAGTATCTCTTTGTAATCGTTTGCATTCATTCGTCCTGTTATCTCTACCAACTCCCCCGGACTATTCTTACTCATCCAGCCCCAGAAACCAATTGTGATACGCCCACTGTGACGATTAGGCACCACATTTGGCTCGAGATACCGTGTATTATCTGGTCTCCATAGACTCATTCTGCCGTTATCAGATGAACTTATTTTTACTTTTCATTGCGTTAAATTCAAAAATACTAACTTCAACAACATTGTCATTTTCCCGCTTTGAATGTCATAAAATATACTCACCGCAACTCCAACTTCATTGGCGATCTCTGTTACGGGCACACCATCGTTCTTTAGTTGTATGATTTTTCTTTTTATCTCACTATCAATGCGATAGGTAATCATCTTAAAAGATTTTTTAACACTTAATAGGTATAGCAATTTACATCCAATGCGATCCAATTGATACATGAACACGATAACAATTACTAGATAGTTGTCAACGTTGACGGAATCAAAAAAGTACGAGTATTATCTAGTATTAGTTGAAGTGTGAAACTCTTCAAAAGAGTTTGCACGTGTGTTATGAAGTGTTTATTGCTTGGTATAATCATTACATTTTTACCCCTATCACCTCTTTTTGTATTTTTTTTCTATTCAGAATCATCAAGAAAATTGAGCGGTACGGAGGCTTGAACTCACTATGTTTTGTTTTTTTTTGTAGTTTTGAAAACTAACGAGTTTCTATAAATGTTGATGTTAAGTTTGTTTACAGTTTTAGTTTCCCTCTATAACTTTTCGTTTCCTGACCTAAATAAGCACATTTGAGGATTTGAACCCTGACGCAACGGTATAAAAATTTGCTTTCTAATTACTAAACCGCTAGGCCATGGTGACTGACATAATACTGAGTGAAATATTGCAAAGCATTCGTACCTATTTTAATTTGGCAGCTTCAATATTACATTTGATACATGCACGCAGTGAATTACGTAGTGACAGATCAAAACGTGAGACACACATATGCAATGACAGTATGTTACCGTTTTCGTGAATTGCCAAAATATTTTATTCAAATTTGGCTCTTGTAACAAGACAGTGAAGTTGCTTTTCGCAGATTTATATTTTGTAAACCTACTTATTTTGTAAAAGGAAAATTCGCTACATCTGTACGATTACATTTAAACTGTATGTGTAGTGATTTAAGGTATATTTTCCTTAAATGTTCAGATATTTATGATCACCCTGTCTGTGCAGATAACTTTGACGAGTTGTGCTTTCAGATATTATTGTCTCGTTGTGTGTTCAGATGTTATTGAAAAACTAGTGCTCATATATTTATGGCGAATTGGATGTTCAGATATTATTGACCTCATTTACCGTAAAGAATTTATTGAAATTTAATGCTGCTCAGAAATATTTGAGTACCTCGGCCGCTCCGATATATCTGATGGCGACTGTACTCATTGAAAATAAACAATTTTAATAAATCTACTTGCATTTAGTTTTTAATTACTAGGCATTACTATTGATTCTCACCTAAATTGGAAAAGTCACATAGCTGAAATAAAACGTAAGCTGTCCAAGTTCACTTATGCCCTATGTGTTCTAAAAGCTAACACCAGTGAACAGTGTGCTTTAAATGCATATTTCGCGTACGCATACGCATGGTTGTGCTATGGAACCATCTTGTGGGGGCACAGCATTGACGCACATGACCTATTTGTCCAACAGAAAAAATGTATTCGTATTATCGCCAACATCCATCAACCAGAGTCCTGCAGGCCCCATTTTATTAAACTCAACCTTCTAACTCTTCCGTGCATTTACATTTTAGAAACAGCCTTTTTTGTAAAGAAAAATCCCTCATATTTCGAATCCAATAAAAACCCCCGTCATCAAAATAAACTTATTCTTCCTGAACCCAAATTAGAAATGTATAAAAATAGTCCCTACTATAGATCGATCCTTATCTTTAACAAAATACCAAAAAAAATTAAAACCGAAAAAAATGAAATCTTATTTAAAAAAAAAATAAAGCAGTATTTAGCACAAAAATGCTACTACTCAATACTAGAGTTTATGTCAGACAAAGACAATAAATAAGTTCTTATACATGTCCACGGAAAGCTCACACGCTGGCAATATTTTTAATTTTATATTTTGTTTTTTACTATTATTATATAAGAATAGTTATAATTTTGCGATGCCCTAACAGGGTTTGTAACAGGCCATCATATACTATTTTATTACTTTATTATTATATGAAAGTGATACTGTATACATAAGTGCAATAAATAAATAAATAAATAAATAAATAAAATAAAAAACATTTAATTTTAGATCAAAACAAATAAATTTAAATTATTTAAACTTTTAAAAAATCTTCTTCATATTCAAAGAAGAGCTAGGGCTGTATCTATACTTACAGAAAAAAAGGTTAAATCATCATTGAAAAACAATAAGATATGAATTAAAACAAACAATCTCACAGAATTTGTTATTAAAAAATATAATTTCGTAAATAATAACAATAACTTTAAAATTAATTGATTTTTACAGTCAAGTTCTGAATATGTTCCACTTGTCATATTGATCCAGGCCCAGGATTCCAGCAAAAAATAATTTCACATTGTAATCAATGTTTTATATGTTCAAAATATAAATAAAACACTTTATTATTAAAATAACTTACAGGTGTTCGGTGCGAGATAGTTAAGCAAGATGTCAAGGAATTTTCCGATTCATTAATTTCGAAAGTTGTAAGTACGGCCGTGTTTAAAAAATATCTGTCGGTATGATATCCTGAAATTACATTATAAATAAAAATAATGTAATCACAACTCATATACAACAACAACCCACTCTACTAAGATAGTCAAGGAACAGGCAATATAAATTTTTTGAAGTGAAAAATTCTTTAGCGGCGTTGTACACTTTTTTGTAATGGGTAAAAAATGTTAAATTCGCGTCAGGACACGTGACAGTCAGGACACGTGACCGTCAGGACACGTGGCCTGATCGAAAATTCGTAAGACGGACAGCCGGCGCGGCGTAGGAGAGGAAGTATCCCCCTCTCTTTCTACGGCGCGGCGAAAATGTATGCCTGCTGTTTCGTTTAGGCGGCGCAGGGCGCTTGCGCGAATGTTCGAGTGCTTTTTAATGGTGGCACTTCACATGGCTATTTGTATTCGCGTATTTGCCATATTTGGCAAATAATTGCCCTACAACACATGGCAAATAATTGCCCTACAACACATGGCAATTATTTGCCAAATATGGCAAATACGCGAATACAAAGAGCCATGTGAAGTGCCACCAATAGATTGTCATGTTTGTGTACGATAGCGCAATAAATAAATATTGTATTCTAACACATAAATGATAGTACTTTTATACTGATAATTGAAGCAATTCGTGCAAAATTATTCCCTAACCATTCCAAAATATCAAAAATGCACAACGTTAATATTCAAGTTTTCACTTCTGCCGGCACTCCCGGAGTGCAACCCGTCGTTTTTTGCTATTAATTTACCATATATTCAATGTTATAACTGTCTTACTGTACGACATGTCATTGTGTTAAATTTCTGAAGTTTCTTAAATTTGCTGACCTGTGCTATATTTTCCTTCACAGGCTTTCATAAGTACTTCCTGTAATACTATAAAATCAAGTTTTGACGGTTCACCGTTTAAGTACTTTCTTTGCAATTATTTGCCAACATGAATCTTAACTAAGTATAGTCGACCACGAAATTGCTTTATCACTTTTAATAAAAACTTCCATTACAATAAGATTTCATTATGGCTCATTGTCAATAATGCCAACGTATCTGTCACTTGGTCTTTTAAACAAAAATAGAACTTGTTGTTTTATTATATGCAAACAAAATTCACTTCTAAGGTGGTAAAGCAATTTCATTGTCGACTATACTATATTTTTTTTACTGTATTTTCAAGTGCTAATTGCTGCACTGAAGCTAAATTATATGTTTATAATATTTATAAAATACATTGAAAAAATTATTAAACGCCCACCCGACCCAGCCAGGAATCGAACCTGGGTCTTCCGCAATCCGGGCGGCTGCACTGACCGCTATGCTACGAATATGAATTTTGTCACTGCTTTTTAATTTTTGAGTGCTAATAGCGGCACAGTGCGCCATCTATCCAACGGTCATTGCAACCGATGGCCATGCAGATTCACCTTTGCAGATGAAATACCACAAATTTGATAACACAACGCTATAGTAAATTTTTTTAAAGCAGTGACAAAATTCTGCGCTTACGTCTTGCGACTGATAACTTAACAATACAAAAAATAAAAACTAAGCGTCAACCATTTGTCGCACTCCAACCTCCTTTTCTAGCCATAAGGTAGAACGAAACTAAATATTTGCACGTTTTAAGAAGAAACCACTGAAACGATGGAGTGTTAGGCGTTACTGGAGGTGAGTACCTCCAGTCACAGAATACTTAAATAGAAAAGGAGACAATAAAAGATACAAACTGGTGTAACCAATTTATTTCTCAAGTCTTGTACGCGTGCGCAGTTCGGCGCCTAAGTCAGCCTAGACCCGGGCCGTAGACTGCGTTGTCGGTGAGATCTGGATCCTGAAAACGGGAACCGCCGCGGTAGCTGCCTCCGGAATGCAGGCGGGTGGGGCGAGTGGAGAGCTGCTTTCGGAAATGCAGGCGGGTAGAGTGCGTGCCAGGGGTTCCGCTGACCGGTAGAGGGACCCTGGAATTTACCAAAAAGGAAATGAACAGATGCTCAATAAGTCCGGTCGCCCGCGGTCCGGTATTAAAATACAGGTTGCTGCAATTGAACCTGGCTCACTAACAATGACCTCTAACGATTAAGCAATTGCAACATAAAAAGGAATTTAACATTAAGTTTAGAAAATCTAATGGGAGTCATTTGGTAAGGAATTAGCACTAATGATAAAATGAATAAAGCTTATAGCTTTAGCCGATCCGATCCGAATTCTTCGAAGAATCTAGTAGGGCACAGGGACGCGCGCTTTTATGTGTGCGATCGGGTTCCCTCTAGAAAACTTCTGAAGGTGATTCGTTTCAACACGGCTTGAGGTACCCTTTACGTAACTCGTCCCGCCCCCAAAAAAGCCCGGCGGCGCTGAAAATGCCGTTTGAGGCAATCAGCAATCTCTCTCAACAATATAGCTTTAGTTATTATTCTGAGGCTCTACCTGATATTAAGCAGAAGCAGAGACCAGGGGCTTGACCGCCTAACCGATCGCTTTGACTTCGTGTGTGGTTTATGACGTCATCTTGTCGTTTCGTGCCGCCTATGAAAGCAATATCGAAAGCTATAGCCTGTAGCTTTTGATATTGCTTTCATAGGCGGTGCGAGGTGGCAAGATGACGTCATAAGCTATACACGAAGTCAAAGCGATCGGTTAGGCGGTCGGGGGGCAGATGCGAGGACAGCCAGTGCAGCAGGATTGTGCCTCACCAGCCGTCCTCACCTGGCCGACCTGCAAATTGCTTCTTCACGCCTCGTTTAAAGGACCTCATGTTGTAGGAAGGAGGAAATATATGTGCTGGGAGAGCATTCCGTTTTTGGTAGTGCAACAAAGCAGTGTTTTACCCATAAAGGTTTTACCGCTCGATAGTAAACACGGCGGCAGATCAATGTACCCAAACCTGTCAAATTTATCCAATGAATATTGATCCTTATAACCAAATTTTAAAGTGCAAAATTGATTGTAGAAATTTGACAGTTTTGGGTAGGTTGTTTTTTTAAAATTTATTAATGACCATGGACGTCCTTCAGTCGAAAACTTAATTTATACGTTTCTCAAAATTAAACTCTATATAGGATGATGATGAATGATAATAGAAATGAGAAGTGTGAAATGATATACCCCCAACCCCTCGAGTATCTCAGTAAAAATGTGGGACTTTACTAAGTCCTCACGCGGACTTCTTGAGAGACTTTTAAAAGTGTCAACCTACCACAAACTGTCAAATTTCCTCAATAGACTTTGAACTTTATCACCAAGGTGTATGGTTGAAAATGTATTGAAAAAATATGACAGTTTTAATAGGTTGATGTGCAGGCGTCTGTACAATGAATTGTATTTTTAGGGTCTTACAAATAAACAAAGAATAATCTTCGAATAGTGATTCCGTGTTTTTGTGCTTTTACTCTAATTAGTGGGTCGCCCGCAAAACTTCGCGTTTATTCAACAGATTTTTTAGGAATTTCGAAACCTATGACAGGTTTCTTTTTTTTCTGCACATCTACGGCTGGAGCTCTTCAAAATGAGAGCATAACCGATTTTTTATGTGCAGCTATCGACCCATAATCACTGGGACAAAAATCGGCTTACGCTAATAAGTATATAATATTTGAAATGACGTTTACATGACGGAACAAAACACGGAATAACGGTTTATTTATTTATTAATTTTTTATTTATTTTTTTTCCGGTTCGGAGTTTATTCTTTGTTTATTTGTAACACCCTTATGATTTGTCTGAAATTATGCCCATGGAGAAACACGTTCTACCATCAAACCATTTGCTATCCAACAATATGTTATGTATATCTATATTATCTTGTTACTGAGGACATTCCAACGAAAAGCCAGGTCTAGTACAATCGGCGAGCATGTATGAAGAAAATAATCTATAGATTTATTCCACTCTAATTTGAGTTGTTACAAGTTAAATAGCGACGGTTCTTTCATCGAGGAAAGAACCGTCACTATTTAACTTGTAATATAGCTCAAACTAGAGTGGAATATATCGTAGTCGAAAGAGGTAATTGTAGCAAGTGGCAGAAGGTGGTTTCTGCCTACCCCTTTGGGAGACCGGGTGTAACTGTTATGTACACAGAACAGTTATGGTTATATATCGTAGGTAGGAAATAGGTGGTATGTATATATAGTCACAAGTCAGTTGCTGACCTCTATATCTAATGATTAAATGAAAAAAGTGTGCACTGGCTCATGTCGAATGTTCATGTGCCACTTACCCTATGTGCTTATCTTATTTTATCATCATAACAATCTTAGAGAAGTGGCATAGATACTGCATAAAACCTTCACGCCGCCCATGGCCAAGCCAACGCGATGACAATTTCATTCAATTTGGTACGAAATTCGAAAAGCGATTTCAAATAAAAGAAAAAAATATATCATGTACCTATCAAAAAAGAGGAAAATTTTGTTATTGTAGATTTAAACACCAATGTCTTTCAAATTGTCGTCATTTTTATTTACAGTTTTACCATTAGTTATTCTCTTAAAATTTGGTGACTATTATATTAGTTCGTTTCTTATTCTAAAAATAATTAATTGTATGTGTGAAATGTCACATTGAATGAGCTTCGAAGTGGATCGTAACTCGGCTGCGTGGGCACACATAGCCCTATGTGCGGATCTCACATGGGCTGCCGACCCCCCGGATGAATATATTATAGCTAACCAGGTGACCTAGCCAAACGTACTCTTACTTTCAGCATCTATCAGCTGTTTTCTGTCAAAAGTACACTGAACCTGCAAACTACAAGTGGTTTGAGCGCTCTTATTGGTTAGCATGGGATTTGTCGTTGGATTTAAGTTAAATAGTAATTAAGAAATTGTATTTAAGAAGAACACCTCGATGGTCAATGATAAAACGCTATGCCCAATATCCGGGGCCCTGGGTTCAATTCCCAAGTATTTTCAAAGTTTTCGATGTATAACCCAGATTTTTGGCCACAAACGCGCATTTCGCAAACCTGGTGATAAGGCTAACCCATGTAGCAATGATTTGATTTCAATAATGGATGCCTTTGCCCAGCTGTGGGGCCGTTTATAGACTATTTACTAAACTACAATTGAACCCAAGACGAGTATTCCATATAAGAAATTTGGACAGTTTGAGCTGACAAGTTTTCGTTTGGAGAGCGAGTGTAGGCAGATGTATAGTATGTTATTGTAAACCACCAACTAGGCTGACTGAAGATCTGATGTAAGGTCCCAGGAAACAGCTACATAGGGTTAAGCACGACTGATTCTGTCAAAAACCTTTGGGGATCATCTTTATTTGTCCAGCAGTAGTTTTTCCGGTCATCTCTTTCTGTTGTAGACAACTGAAGACCAAAGACTATCAAATATGTAAAGGTCTTAGAAGCAGTGTAAAGAAGGATGATTAGCTGAAGAGATACGTATATTATAAGAGCCAGATAAAAGCATTTTTAGACTCTCTCAACGTTGATTAAAAAATTGTGGTTATCTTTTTTATGTTAGGCAACAGACTACTCGTATACCTATGTTGTGTGATTTGTATGAGTATTTGAGATAACGTATAGGTTTCCTACGTTTATCATCATATTCATCATCATCAATATCATCATTATCAGCCCAAAAATATCCCGCAGCTGGACTTCTGTCTTCCTAAACAAATCATAGCACAAGAAGACATTAGGTATATTTTCTGGAGACATGTCATGATACTTTTAAGTTGCAACTTTGTTTTGTTAATGTACTTATGATATTTCATTAACAGTCTATCCTCTTTCCTGTTTCCAGCGCCTATGGGCACAGCACTGTCGAATTTCTCAAGTACTGCAAGACACAACCGTTGAGTCGCAGAGTTCACAAACGAATAACCAAGAGTTGGCAGGCAAGACTTTGTAACCTATCCCTATTATATAACCTATCTGTATATTGTAAAATATCCTTATGCTTTCAGATAGTCTTCCACGAAAACGTCTGTACATGTGCAACATGTATAACATGTATGCTAACCATAAAGTCTATGTTATAGAAACATATAGTTAACATAATTAGAAGTAGCCTATGTGGAGTCACAGGTCAAAGGCCATGAGAAAGCCTCTTGCAGGGAGTAACCCAAGAATGTGTAGTCAGAAAGATCTAGAGCCTTAAGATCTACAAAAGACTCTGGAGTAGGACACTGATAAACCAAAAGTTATTGATATACTTAGTTTTTTTGTGTACTTATAATATAAAGAGCTGAGCATTGCGAATCTAGAGGTTGTACTTCAAATGAACCAGTTGAAGACTCAGATCATGACCATACACGAAACGGAGGGTCATGGGCTCGTGGTGATGGGCAGAAGATACAATATGTCGATGAGTATATTTACTTAGGCCGCATTTCCACCTGCAAGAAAACTTCCAAGAAAGTTTTCTTGCAGCCTTAGACCAGTTAGAAGATTCGTTTTTTGACCTTTGTTTCTTGGGGAAAGTTGTTCAGTTTCATGGTCTACCCACCTACGGAAAAACAACTACTAAAATGTCTCGGTATATACGAGTCTAGCACTTCGCCCGCGACTTCGTCCGCGTTGATTTGATTCTAAATAAAATATAGCCTATGTTACTTGCAAGGACTTTATCCTTCTATCAGTAAAGATGTTTTGGAATTGGACCAGTAGTTCCAGGGAGGGTTCCTCCTCAAACAAACATAGTTACACACTTACCTCTTTATTAGTAGTATAGATATAGATTGGTGGGAGACCGTCAAAGAACGAGGCGTATGGAAAGATTTGGGGCCTTTGCCTTGTGGTAGGACGAAATAGGATAATTAAAAAATACTAGTGGGTCGCCCGCAAAATTAATTAATACTAATTACTACTAATAAATTATTAATACTAATTAATTATTTTACAGATGAGAAATTTATTAATTTCATTTTATGTTCAGATAATAATAAATTCGTGATCACTGTTTAGAAAAACGGACAAATACGGGCCAGAATCAGGAAAACGGAGGCTCTAGCGGTCGCAAGAGAGTTAAAGATGTTATACCCGAATCGAGATTAGCGCAGTTTTATGGAAACTTCTATTATGACGAAGTCAGGTGAGAGTAAACACGTTTTTTATTCAAGTAAGTTTACTGTAAGTAGCATTTTTTAACCTCCTCTAGACTGGTTAGCACTTGGCCTTCGTCTCATCTAATGTTCGGTTATGATAAGGCTGTAGTAAACTCCACCTGGAATTTTCAACTATCTACTGAGCAACTGGCTATCTTATCTTTTACTGTCGGGCACGGACTTAATATGGCGACAAACTTAGATATAGGTGTGGTAGCTATTTTGGTAGCGATAGGCAAGCATTACCAGCAACAAAATCAAATACATGTTCCACCCTTATTTTTGGGGTCTAAAACCGCGCAGACCACAGATGCGATACATGATTTTTTTTGAGAGAGCTTACTTATTGCCTCAAACGGCATTTTCAGCTTCACCGGGCTTTTTTGGGGGCGGCGAGGTACGTAAAGGGTACCTCAAGCCGTGTGAAACGAATCACCTTCGGAGATTTTCTAGAGGGAACGGCAACACACTTAAAAGTGCGTGTCCCCTTGCCCTACTCGGATCGGGAAGCGGAAAAACCCGAGGACGCCTCTAAAGACTTCGGACCTCGGCTCGGGTTGACCAGACCATGGTGAAGCGCCTAGGTACATGTCTGTACCTGGTATAGAGCGTACCTTACACCTTGTTCTACGAGTACGGTGTCTTGGGCCTAAACTAGTGTGCGTTTAGTGTACTCTGTAAACGTGTAGTGTACGCACACGTACACACGTAAATAGGCCCGAGCCGTTTCAACCACAGAAGATACAACTCTAAAAATTTCCTTTGGTCGATGTGTTTCGAGACTTTGTCAAAATACACAGCTTTATTTATTCAAATTATTTTTTTTTGAGAAAGATTGCTGATTTCCTCAAACGGCATTTTCAGCTTCACCGGGCTTAGTATTTACACAAAAAGTTTTAGATGTAGTTACAAAGAGTAAGGAGTTTTAATGCTAAGGTTTAATTTGCAGAGAAAAATGTTATACAAGTCCTAACGAAAGAACGAGTCTACGTGGATACAACGGACAAGGGTGCGAGAACTCGGACCTTACGGAATGTTGGATGTTACCAGAGGTAATTGAGAGCAGTTTTCATTTTAAAAATTGTAATTCGATAGTCAAGAAAATAGCACTCTGCGACACTCGACTCTCTGACAACAATGAAGCAGGTTTTTTTTGGAGTTTGCTTGCTGATTGCCTCAGACGGCATTTTCAGCTTCACCGGGCTTTCTTGGGGGCGGGCGGCGAGAAACTTAAAGGGTTCCTCAAGCCGTGTGAAACGAAGCAACGTCAGAGGTTGTCTAGAGGGAATAACGGCATTACGCACTAGTCAGTCAGCGTGTCCCTGCCCCACTAGATTCTCCGAGGGGTTCGGGTCGGATCGGGTGAAACGGCGTCGCTGATGCGCTCTCGTCGATCTGCATACAAGTAAAAAGATGCAAATGGTGTATGATCCACTGGATTCAAGTTAGGAAATTCGAAACTCTATTTATTAAAATCCAGATAGTAAAAAAAGGTACATTACGTTTTTCTAATAAGTATTAAGTACGAATAAGTATACTTACTTAATTAATTTCATTGACGTACTTTGCTAATTGAAAAAGATAATCATGTAGGTAATATGTTACTGTTTAGGAGATGAATTTGGTTTTTTTTTTCTATGAAAGATATTTTATAATTCTGCATTTCCCCAAGGGTCAAAGCCGTGTGCTTAGAACATCCTTGGAGGGTTTCTATAGGGGATGGCATCGGATGGCATCACCTAGTCCCTGTTCCCTACAGTTTCACCGAGGCGTTCAGTTCTAAGTTCTGATGGTGGGGCGTATGCAGACTCGCGCGCTTTCAGAGTGCCTATAGAGTGATTTTCATTCGCCATTCGATCACGCTAACGAAAACGACAATTTGGTAAATTTTAACTCTTCCGTCGTGTCGCCAGGAGGCGCTGCTTCAATGCCATACTAATTTTAGTTTTCGTTAACGTTATCGAATGAATACGGATACGAAACAAAACTATATTAACTAAACTACACTAGGCACCCGGAATCAGGGTAGAGTCGTACAGAACGCCAGCACATATCAACCTATCCAGAACTGCCAAATTACTTCAATAAATGTGCGACCATATGCCATATATTATTAGGTCCTTACCTATGAAATTGGCGTTTTGTGTGAAAATTTTATACATATTTTTTATTTTTTATACTAACGTTTTTTTAATTTTCTTAGCATCTATTCATTTTAACACTATAAAAATTGTGAAGTAGTGTATTTGTTTCACTAGCTAAATATAGCAGACATTAAAAAGAAAAAAAATTAAGTCCCTTCAAAGATACAATGAAACAAAAGGACAATTCCGCGAACAAAAAATTTGTCAATAAAAAAAATATATTTGGCGATAGAGACACAAAATTAATAATCATTGTTGTTACTGAAGCCTAAGTAACATAGTCCTAATTAAATGTGTATAATAATTAACAACCGGTATTGACTTTTAGAAGTGATACACCTATTAATAAGCGCTCATTAGGGGAGGCCTATGTCCAGCAGTGGACTAATATAAGCCGATGATGATGACACCTATTAATAAGTGAGAAAAAAACGTCAATTTCATAAGTAAGGATCGAGTAGGTACATAAAGTTCATAGTCTATTGAGGGAAAATTTACAGTTTGTGGTAGTGTGATGTGACAGCGTGTGTACTACCAGGCAATTCAATGTAAGTATTCTACAGGTGGAGTACTGGTTTCGGAAGCTGGTGGACGATTCGCTAGACCGGAGCGTCCCCCGCCGCCGGCGGCAGTACAGAATGCTCTCGGATGATGATTTGTGCGTCTTTGCTCACATACTAATCTATACTGAGTAGCGATTTAGAATTAATATGACTAGAGAGTAGCCGCGGTTCCTGCTCAGTGGCGTGCACTTGGAGAGGCCTATGTCCAGTGCGTTTCGTCGCGTATGGTCGATTTCGCAATCGGTCAAGTGACTGAAAAACCGTCAAAATCGCTTTCGGTCAAAATAGCGATTGGTCCATATCTTGAACTGTCAAAATAGCAATTGGTCCATATCGCGAATGGTCATATTCGCATTATTTTCTAATCGCAAACGGTCAAATTCGCCAACAGTCAAGATCGCAATCGGTCGAACATTAAGTACATGTAGCTCATAGTTATTATACCTATATGAATAATGTATGCATTACTATCTGATATTAGGTACCTACTATTACAGTCAAATACAAAAAATAGTAAAAAATAAAAAAGGTTTAATAGTATTTAATTTATTATTAATAATCATACAATTTTTTTCATATATTTTTTTTGTTCTGTAAACAGATAATGTAAGACACTTGAATAATGCATAAAAACACTTTTTAGTATACGTATACACGAATCGTAGCAGACAAACTCACGTACAACAGCTTGACTGTTCGTTACTTGACGTTTTACTATTTTGACGCTTTGCTATAATGACGCTTTGCTATAATGACGCTTTGCTATATTGACGCTTTGCTATATTGACTAGCTGCGATTTTTATGAATTTGACCGATTGCGAATTTGACCACAGTAATAGGCTCGTGACATAATGATGATGATAATGATGCCTTTATAGTTTGTCCAGGGCGGTCATTCATTAATTTTATAAGACTGTGAATGTATGCTAAGGAAGTTTTTATTCTTAATATCGCCGACATCATCGTCAACCTACAAAAAATCCAAGGGCTCAGCCTCAGGAATTGCATAGCAAGCTCAGGCCATAACCACAGAGTACAGGATAGCCATAACTTATTATCACCTGGCTTAATTCCCGGTGGGTGTTTTAACGTCCGTCATCTTACGACAACAACCACAACTGATTAGTTATCCATCCAAAGTATGTAAGTATCGCTCACTCCACTTTACCTTGCCGTAAAATTTAATGAAGAGAAATTAACGGGCACCGATCGGCAGCTAGCGAGCGCTGGGACTCGGCTGGGGCGCGGGCCGCGGGCGACGAGGCGGCGTTGGCGGCCCGGGTGCTGAGCGTGCGGCCGCTGTGGGCCCCGGCGCCCCCCCGCGCCGCGCCCCGTCCGCGCGCGCCCTCCCCCCCGCCCACCCCGCGCAAGATCAGGGCGCGGCGTCGGCAGCCGCGACGGCTGGCTGCGTTGGCGCCACCCCCGCCCGCTTACTGCCTGGAAGTGCCTGCGCAGTTGTTTTGCGACCCGACGTGCAAGGTAAACAGCTTAACTATTTTACAGGCAGAACAATATTGAATATCTGATTGGTTTTCAATCTTATCTCAATGACATTAAGTTGAAAATGTGGTGGGAATATGCATCCCTCCTTAGCCTGACTGTAAAATCGTTAAACGAAAATCTAGACACTTGTATGCGTCTACTGTGGACGAGCAAAAAACTGCCAGTACAAGTCTTTTGCTCCCCACACCCCCCGTGCCCCGTGCCCGTAGCCCGTGGCTCACTCAACACCAAGCGGCCGGTCACGGGGCTCCTACTGCTGGGGTCAGGATATAAAACATGAACAATAACAACAACAATAGATCAAAGAACTACCACTGGCCTAATGCGGGTTGGGTGGTGGGTTTGGTGGGTATATGTATTACTTGAAAGAAAAATTACTTTGACACTGGCTATATGTGCTAATCGCACAAAGCCATCAACGAAAAGAAGAAAAAAAAACTGGTTGAAGCATTCTAAATGTTTAAAAAAAACACATTTAGGCGCACACACATAAAGGCAGTTGTAACTACTGTCATCTTACAACAACAGGACAAACTGCTTTACATGCTCTCCAAAGCGCTTTTCTTTCACCCATTTTATCTTAGTGGGGCCTGCTGAGGTTTCCCTCTCCCAGTAGCACTTCGACCCATCGGGATCTTTTGTGCAAAACTTTCTTTCTTTCACCCCATACCGGTAGGTACCCTGAAAGTAGCAGACTGACACTATCGCTATCCGTAAGCGCTAGCCGCTGCACCAATGAGGTTTAACAGTAACAATTTTATGCACTGCAAATTCATTCGTGCCTTTCCCAATTGTTCTAATTGTATTTCAGTTTCACTTCGACGCGCCGCGACCGCCGCAACTGACGGACTGTCAGCGGGCCATGGGCCGGCTGTCGGCCAGCGTACAGGCGGCGATGCGCGCGTCCGCGACCCGCTGCCCCCCTTACCGCGGCACCAACGTCAGCCGGTACGCGCCCACCGGCCAGCGGCCTGCGCGCTGCCCCGACCGCCGCTACGGCGTCTGGTGGCCCCGGGACCACCCCTCACCTAGACTCGAGCGGTTCCATCTCACGCACTTACCGCAAACTACGGAACCTCCGAAAGTAGTCGAACAGGAGGAGAAGAAGGAAACAAACGACAGCACCGAAACTAAAACGACATCTGATGAACCACAACCACCGGCTGAGGAGAAAACTGAGAGCCCAAAAACGCCAGAACAAATCGCAGCCGATGGCCAGCTGCCGTCAACGAGCGCAGCTGCTTTAGACACCAACTTGAGGAAAAAACGCCTCTATAGCACGGTGCTTAGCATGAGCGCGCCGGCGCCGATCAATCTGTCGCCGGCGGGTTGCGTGAGACTGTCACAGAAACTAGTGACGCCGGGGCTTTTGAAACTCAACCCAAAGATTGTTCTCCCGTCGTCGGCGAGAATGCGGCCGCCGGTCGTCGACAACAAATTCGAGGAGTTAGAGAAGGAAGCTTTGGAACAGTACAAAGCGTCAGACGAAAGTATAGACACAAAGTTTCGGGAGCTCGAGAAGCAAGCGGTGGAACAGTACAGCACGAGCAACAGCAACACCAGCTGCAGCAGCGGCAACTCTGCGGAAAAAGGCACGTCCAGCTCACCATCAGCGCCGGAGGACACAAAAAGCAAGAAGCAACCAGCAAAATTTCATAAAGAAAAAGCCGTCGACAGCGTCGTGATATACTCCCAAAATTTTCCCGACCTGAACGCTAAAGGGCATACGTCGAGTGTTATGAATTTAAAAAACTTCCACACCCCCCCGAGGGGGGAAAAAAAGGAACAAACGCACAGACCGAGTAAACTGCGGAACGTGAAGAGCGATTCGCAACGCGCGGCATCAGACACAGACTACGAGGCTCGGGACAGAGGTCACAAAGGCTCTGTGCGGTGGACGTTGCACGTGGTGCCGCCTAAGAAGCGGCACATGACGTTATGCGTGTCAGACTTCTCGTCGGACGAGGAGTTGGACGACGCCAGCGGCGCGATGAAAGACGCGGGGCCGCGCATGAAGAACCACAGCGGCGGCAAGATGAAGATGTCAGCGCACGGCGGCGGCGACCTGCATCCCATCATGAGGAAAACGTAGCGCTATGCATCCGACGCTCTATACCAGAGCGTCAATAGTAACAGATGGACTGATACTCTTTTATTTTTACAGTTTACACCGTACTCTCTCCACTGAAAGTTGAAGATGAGAGTAAATTGTGAGAACGTAGCAGCCGGTCACAGTGAGAAGCTCAGTCTTCCAGAGAACATGAGAAATTTGACCTTGTCCATATGGGTGACGTCGTGTGTGTTTTTGACCGTTTTTACCGTCAACTTTTAGTGGTCGGAAGTTTTTGATAGAAGTATTATGATTGATGATTGGAGTTATTGTGAGATCCGTGATCGAGCAGACGTGTATCGAACTGTGACGTGACCGGCCCGTGTCCCGTGTTACAGAAGCTGTTTAACAATGTGCTTATTCTTACTAGTCATAAATGCTTTGTATATATATTTTTGTATTTTTGAATTTATTATTAAATAAGAAAAGACATTTCAGTTCACGATAAAAGGTCACCAAACAAAATTTAAATTATTTAGGTATTTAACAAAAAAATAAAATTTATATGACTTGTTCACTATTCAGGCTGTTATTTATTCCGTTTACGGTTGGTTTTCCTTTGTTGTTTCGTATCCGAAATTTCGCGACCACAGTTCGGCATGTTCAGATCAGACATCCGTAAAACGCGAGATTTGACTTTCGGCATAATGTGTAAAAGCATAGCGTGCATAATAATGACACGGAGCTTACGTCGCATAATTTCGGTATATAGGACCTATGTCCTTACACTAAATTAAATTAATTGCTAAATTCTGCTTTAAACTCTGTTCAGTTGTTTGCTTTACGACATTCGCTAGCATACTAATTCATTATTTCATAAACTCTCGTTTTAAGGCTCGTTTCACATGTACCACAACCACACCACAACCGTAGCGGACTCGTCGTCTCCCTCAACCACAACACGTGGGCGGGCGCTAATTTGTATGAAATTAATATTTTAATTCACACGGGCCACATTTTGCCGTCATTATTGACCGCGTGTTTGATACCAACTACATCGCAGCCACGTCGGCGTCGCAACCACAACGCAACCACCAGCGACACCGCGAACTAGCGGCCGGCTAACATTTTGTAGGTGACACAAAGCCCTGTCGTACCGTATGCACCATTGACCTGCACCATCAATGGTGCAAACGAAATTAATTAGTTTGCACCATTAATATTAATACAACTACTTCACCCTACTTTCATAGCCATGGGAAAATAAAAACCCAATATAAGGCCGTATTTTGTTTGTGTGCGGAATCATTTATTTATATAAATAAACAGCCAAACAGCAACACCTATAAAACATTTTACAAATAAATTTAAAAAAAAATATATATTATTTAAATAATTAATTTTATTTTAAATACTTTAAGGAAATACCTAAGTAGGTATACAACCGCTTGATAGTAAGTGTCATCTCAATGGTGCAGATGAGACCATACCCAATCCGCGGTTTCGTTTGCACCATTGATGGTGCAGGTCAATGGTGCCATACGGTACGACAGGCACAAAGCAACCGCAAGAAGCCGCAGCGCAACTATTCACACGTAACCACTGCTTGACCACCTTTTGTCGCGACGATATGGTGTGGTTTCGATACGTGTGAAACAAGCCTAAGACTTCCAAAGGCTATTTAAAACTTGAATGAAACACAATTTAATCAACAGTATTTATAATAATAACTTTGGAATGGTAAATAGATTATCATTTAAACCTATGTAAGCTCTTTAGTACGATCTTAAAACTATAGCATCAACTGTCCAGAAATTTGTCCAAATCTGATCTGTCCACGTCTAGCTGCACTTGCTCTAGCAATATTTTTGGAAACTCAGGTGTACCTGAAAAGAAAAACATCAATTTGAGGAAGGAAGTTTAGAATATTTTTTAACTATAGCTTTGACGAGTTGTGGCCACGTGGCAAAGCACTCGGTCTGATACCCGAAGGTCCCGGGTTCCATTCCCAGGTTGGGCAACCCGCTATACACTACTTTAAAGTTTATACTGACACCCCCTACCAACCTTCCGGTTACAAAGTAGGTGTCAGAATAACCTTGCGCAAGCACAAGGGACCATCTACGTCAGGTCATAACGCCAGATCAGAACACGCCGGTACGCATCCTTCATCCAGTACTTTTAAGACTAGTGTCTCAAGCTAGTCGCCCCGTGGACACGTATAGTCCACTACCTAATATCCAGATAGGTCACCGGAGCTGTAAGCTCGCTCACTTCTCGTTGCACTAAGAGCACAACTCGCAGTGTACCACTGCTTGGGCCGTCAGCTCTAAAGCCAACTACCAAATGTCCTCTTTGGTGGCGGAGTTGTAAGCACACTCACTTTTCGGTACCCATCCAGGCACCTGATCAATTCCAAATTCCTACGCGGCTGATTAAACCGGAGGCCTTTGCATCTAGCGGGCACCTCTACTAGTTCTCCAGACTAGTACCGGAGATGTTGGAGTAACTACTCAGTGAAAACCACCGAGCACCACACCAACTAAGGGTAACTCACGTACCCCGCAGACCTTTTCGCTTCAGGCCCCCACCGGACCGCTACTAAGACCCGCTCGCTATGCACGAAATGGAAGCCTGGCCAGACCAACCAGGCAAACGAACATTCCCACTTCTATAGCTAACCACATGCCACCACGAGTCCAACCCATGTCCGGGGCCTGCCGGAGACGCCCGCGAAGGCATAACCGGCAGGGGGCCTAGGATCCGGAACTCCCGTGGTACCCTTGAAAAGACAGCCGGACCCGTAGTTCCAGCTGCCATACCCTACCTATCAGGGTCAGTAGATAGGGACAGTCCCAGGTTGGACAGTGTGTTTTGGATTTGTGATCACTAGGGGTTTGGCAAGTGTGGTGATTAAGCCAATACCCACCCATCAATAACTTCAATGATAGAGGCCTTTGCTCAGCAGTGGGACAGATGCAGCAGGCTATTTTCTTTTTTCTTTCTTTGCACTGTGGCCAAGTGGCAAAGCACAAGGGCTGATCATAGGTATTAATATTTCACCTCACTCATTATTAGACGATAAAAGGTGTTGCAATACTAGAGCAGTGACTTGCAGGAAAAAAAATCCTGATTTTCACACTGGTGTGACATGTTGGTGTGACCACGAGTCTGTACTGGATATTCAGATGTCTTAGGTCAATTCTTAGTCGGGCATAAAACTGGTATGTCATCAGCAACCCTTATTTGGCGTGTGTGGTGAATTGGTCATTCCTAACCTAAACAGTGCTATTACTTCACACATATTTCACACATTTCTTTGAACACACTTAATAGTATGGTTAAGTAAACAGCCTATAATTGTCCCGATGCTGGGCAAATGCCTCCATCACTGAAATCAAGTCATCTCTACAATTGATGGGTAATGGCTTAATCACCACTCTTGCCAAGTGCGGGTTGGTGGTCACAAACCCGGGCTATGCATCGAAAAATCCGAAAATACATTTTGCCCGACCTGGGAATTGAACCCGGGACCTTCGGGTATCGAGCCGAGCGCTCTGCCACTCGGCTACCGAGGCGTTATAGTCTGGTTGTAATTAGCTTTTTTTCCTACGGGTAAGTACTTGGTCTTCATGTCACCTCGTGTTGAGTGACGAAAGATGGAATTGGGTCAATTTAGAAATTATTGTTTTTCTAAATTGTCTCGAATCTGGGTGGTTTCTATGTATAATAAGTATGTGTTTAAGTATTTTAAGTTTGTTTATCCGTTGTCTAGTAACCATTTAACGAGTTTCATAACAAAGCTTCTCTTGGCCTAGATAATTGGTGTGAGTATAGGAAAGTTTATTTATATATTTATTTAATGCTATAAACTTTGATGTTATGGTGTTAGATAAGACGGTGGTAGCTAGCCAGGCGGACAAACAAGCCCTACCACCAACCAAACCGAGTACAGAAACATGTATCCCTGCTGAGAATCGAACCCGGTACCCAGAGGTCTGAGACCGATGGTCTTAACCACTAGACCACAAAGGCGATTACCAAAAAGCCAAAAAGCTTATCGCTTAATGGCTGTTAAGACAAGTGCTTCTTACTTGTAGGCACAGAACCGCTGGTCAAGTACTTGGCTATGTCGTGCTGGAAAGCTACTGCGCTGTTCTCTCTTCTAGCCTGCAGCTCTGCCAGTTGCTGCTTTTCCCTTTGATTACTCTCTTCCGTGTTCTTCTTTGCTAGACCACTCCTTATATTTTCAAGTGCAGCTGGAAATTAAAATATTATATTAACGTTTTTTGAGTTTATAAGAAAATTTTGCATTAAAATGGAACAGTGGCAGTTGATAGAGCCCAATGGACACTGATGGTGGCCTTTGCTAAATGGCACACTAAAACCAACTATATGACATAATCATGTCAAAAATTAGTTTGAAAATAAAATCTACTTTTATTTTGTTTTATTTATTTAAGCATTGAATTAAGTCTCTCTATTTGACATTTTTCATGTGACCACCCTGAAAAGGGTGAGTAACTTCAGGATTAATATATTTGTAGTTAAATACAAGAACAGCCTTATAAAGTATTCCATTTCATGATAAAAATAAAAGGAACCAAAAATTACATAAATGTTTTTATAAATATTTGTCTTTATCAGTCATGCATCCTATCATAAATGGATTATATATAATATCCGTTACAACTGTTTGTTATGTCAAGTACTGCAGTATCTGCTACTAAGTAAAATACTATTACAATAAAAGTTAACAACTGTAGTTGAAAGTTAAGTTATATCAGCCTCTCACTGTAATAGGACTTACCCATCTTTTTCTCTTTGTACAAAGTCAAATGATAATGGTGATCCAGTTTCCAGTTCTCCATCTTACTCCTCTCAACTATATCTTCAAACTCGACTAATTCATCTTCCACGGTGTTCATTAAGGCCTGCACGTTTTTCAAACTGTTCATACACTGCGCCACAGAGGCAGTTAAATTGGGTAACTGAGCTAAACATTGCCCTAATTCATTGGCCGATTGTAACTTTGCTTTCGTCGCGTCGTGCAGTTCTAATATCAATCTATCAACCTCGTCTGCCACCCTGGCGTTCTCATCAGCATTACCGTGTAGCTCAGCCCAATTATCCTGATATTTCTCCAGCAAAACCCCGCCAGCACCATAATTCACCTTGGCATCGCTAGAGACCTTCTGCTTATCTTTAAAAATGTTTTTGACTTTCTGCATCTCCTGCAAAGTTTGTCGCAGATTGGTGTTCGAACTAAGCCCATCTTGTACTACTGAAATGAAATCTTTGAGATTTCCAAACATTGCCAAAGAAATCTTAGAAGAATATTCAACCAACTTTTCACGTCGTAGAAGTAAACATTCGAACTGTCACTGTCATCATGACAGGTTGATTGATGACAGACAGGACATTATTTTTAGTTACTTTTTTTTAAAGTGTAGTTCGTTCCCTGAGGAACCGGCTAAGGTCATAAACAATGCTGCCATGTGAATAAATTCTTAATTTCATTAGTATTATCTGTAATAAACTCTATACAGGTGATGATGAATGCTAGATAGATATGAGAAGTGAGAAAGGATATACCCCCCAACCCCTCGAGTAGGTATCTCAGTAAAGATGTGGGGCTTTACTAATCCTCACGCGGACTTCTTGAGAGAATTTGAAAAATGCCGTTTCACTGTTTTGTCTCATTTGCCAACACTCATGCACACTCACGAACACTTAAGGGCCCTCGCCCATGGCGACTTTATGTAGCGATGCAGTCGCGCGTTTACGAAACTCGCGACAGCATCGCTACTAACGCGCGTTAGTCGCATTTGCAACGCGCTACAGACAGATGCGATGCCAACGCGTTACTACGCATCGCGACTGTATCGATGCAAACGCGCGACCGTGTCAGACGACATCGGGGAGGGAACGGAGGGAGGGTAGCGCGTGAGTGGAGAACCGAGCGTTTGCATCGCAACTGAATCGCGACTGCATCATGTTTGCATCGCGACTGGACTGAATCATGGTTATGTGGGCGAGGGCAAACAGCTAGCGACACCATCGCGACTGTATCGATGCGAACGCGCGACAGCATCGCTACTGCATCATTACAAAAAGTCGCCGTTGGCGAGGGGCCTAAAAGTTAATAACCACCATTATTTCACATTAATCGACATAAATGTGTGTGTAAAACCGCGGACATGACACATGATGACTCTTCACTTTCCCGCCAAGAAGTCCTAATACTCGTAGATACCGTCAATCAATTACATTTTTAATTAGCTCTCTTCTTTGTATAAAACGTCAAAGATTATAGCATATTCGGCCATATTCGGTCTTCAGTATTTTATGTGATTGATTATGGTGATAAAGTAGGCTGTATGTATTTAACTTTCTATGCTTGCACTCCACTCACCACAAGCTTAACAAACCAGTTAGACGAAGGACTTCTTGGCGGGAAAGTGAAGCGTCAAGTCTGCGGTTTTGTTTTATTTTCTAAAATTTGTGTTATGTCGAATATTAATGTGAAATAATGGTGGATTATTAACCGTTAAGTGTTCGTGAGTGTGCATAAGTGTTGGCAAATGCAACAAAACAGTGCAACTTTTCAAATTCTCTCAAGAAGCTCGCGTGAGGACTTAGTAATGCCCCACATCTTTACTGAGATACTCGAGGCGTTGGGGGGTATATCATTTCTCACTTCCCATTTCTAATATCATTCATCATCATCATATAAGGAAATATTGTTTATTTATGTATTACTTGTAAGAAAAATTACTTTGACACTGCCTAAATGTGCCAATCGCACAAAGCCATCAACTCAAAAAAAAGTGAAGAGCCATGTCTGCGGTTTTGTTTTATTTTCTAAAATTTGTGTTATGTCGAATATTAATGTGAAATAATGGTGGATTATTAACCGTTAAGTGTTCGTGAATGTGCATAAGTGTTGGGAAATGCAACAAAACAGTGCAACGTTACTTTTCAAATTCTCTCAAGAAGCTCGCGTGAGGGCTTAGTAAAGCCCCACATCTTTACTAAGATACTCGAGGCGTTGGGGGGTATATAATTTCTCACTTCCCATTTCTAATATCATTCATCATCATCATATAAGGAAATATTGTTTATTTATGTATTACTTGTAAGAAAAATTACTTTGACACTGCCTAAATGTGCCAATCGCACAAAGCCATCAACTCAAAAAAAAAGTGAAGAGCCATGTCTGCGGTTTTGTTTTATTTTCTAAAATTTGTGTTATGTCGAATATGAATGTGAAATAATGGTGGAATATTAACCGTTAAGTGTTCGTGAGTGTGCATGATTGTTGGCAAATGAAACAAAACAGTGCTACGGCACTTTTCAAATTCTCTTAAGAAGTCTGCCGCGTGAGGACTAAGTAAAGCCCCACATCTTTACTGAGCTACTCGACAGGTTGGGGGGTATAATGGGGGTATATCATTTCTCACTTTTCATTTCTAATATCATTCATCATCATCATAAAGGAAATATTGTCTATTTATGTATTTCTTGTAAGAAAAAATACTTTCATCATCATCTCAGCCAATAGACGTCCACTGCAGGACAAAAGCCTCCCCCAAGGATATGAGGGGTATTTGCCAAAAAATACTTTGACACTGGCTAAATGTGCTAATCGCACAAAGCCATCAACTAAAAAAAAAACCAATAAGACAACTGTCACTGTCATGCAATTTGAATTTTACGTCGTTGTGTTGTACTGTTGTCCTAGAATAATACGAGTTGTTGTGATAGCTTTTAAAAATATAACTGTTTCTAAATAATAATGACCGAAACTAAGCTAAGCAGTGATGAAGTTCCAGGAAAATTTACAGAATGGCTTCTAGCCATTGGCTGTCCCCCTGAGAAAGTTCCATCAACAGAAAAAGTTTCTGAGTGTGTACCATTGTTTTTATTTTATTTTATTTATCGTAAATCACGAAAAAGACTCGTCAATACTTAAAAACCAGTTCCTCCTCTCATTTTTATACATAATAAACGTCATTTCAGTAAAATTCACGGTGAAAGAGCTGTATAAACCAAAATCTATTATCAAAATTTCAGGATATGCCGAGGTCAATATTATATGGTGTGGCGCAGTTTAATGGAACATGTAGAAGCCAAGGATGTAATAAGGCAGAAAAGACTTCAAGTCTTCTGTGATGATGTGCGCAGATGGAAAAGAAATAATAGATATAAGGTTTGTTTACTTTAAAGTAAGTTAAATAAAAAGCTTAGTTTATATCGTTTTAAACCTGATCGTTAACATTCCACTGCTGGATGAAGATCATCTAATAACCTCCACAGATCTTTTAAACAGTGTCAGGCTCTGCTAGTCCTCTAATGCATTAAATAGTTCCTTACCATTTTTCTCCCATGGGCATTTTTTTGCATACCTACGTTATGTGTGCCTTCGACCTTATTTACATTGTAGTTAAAATCACAATTAGTTAATCTACAAACTGCAAGAGTTTGAAATTTATATTTACAGTTATCAGTTACTGATACAGCTTATCACCAATTATAAGAGTAAAAGTAAGAGTTAGAACAGGTAATACCTGTCATATACACTACAATTTAGTAATATAAAAATTGGTAGTATCAGCTACCATGCTATTTATTTATTTATTTAACTTTAGTAAAAGTAAAAGAGTTGGTACATTTCTATACTTAAATTCTATGTTCATATTATTTACCAGTACCAACAAGATACAAATGCAGTGATACCAGATGAATTGGCACTTTGGCATCAACATCATGACATTAAAGAGAAGGTGGACAATGCTGAGGTGAAGATACAGCAAGCCCAACACAATCTTAAGGAGTTGATGGATAAAATATCCACTAAGTGTAAGTTTCTTGTGACTAGGAATTGAATACAGAGTAACTGTTAACATGATTACTGGCATAATTCATAAATTACATAAAAATTGTATCAAACATGGTAATAATCAAACCAAGGAGCTTGTGTACAAATTGAGATTGCTAATGTTTCGCAAAAACTGGTCATGGGATGGCTAACTAAAAATTTTAAATCACATGCTCTTTCATGCTTGAGAAGGTACGTTAAGCCATAGGTCCCGACTGCATTAGCAGTTGTTAACAACTACCAATCCACACTGAGCCTGCATTGTGGTTTATGGCCCCGCTCTCCCTAGATGGTTTTATTCCATAGGGAAGGCTCTTACCTCAGCAGTGAGGACAAAATAATGAGCTGGTGACGTAATCTGTAATATGAAACAATATGGTAAGTTTCAGATTGTGGCCAGTTCTGATCACTTTAAGTACTGTTTGCATTTAACAAGCTTACGATATAAAACAAAAAATATATCCATTGTTCTCCAGTAACCCACCGTGATCTATCCCGCCGTCGCGTACAAGACATTCAACGACGCGTGTGGCTGTTGCAACAAGTTGCCGCCGAGCTCAAGGCCAAAAAGGACAACTTAGAAGAGACTAAGAGCATCGCTAACTCGCTGTGCTTGGCTGAAGAGGAAGTGGATATTCAGGTATGTCATATGTAACAAGTTTTTATAATCCACTTGGAACTTTATTACTATAGTCTGAGAAGTCAGACATGCAGCGGCACGCGTGGTTGTTACAACAGGTCGCCGCCGAACTAAAGCCCAAGAACTTTCAAAAGACCAGAAGCATTGCCAATTCACTGTGCTTGGCCGAAGAGAAAGTGAATATTCAGGTATGTTATATGTAACAAGTCTTTAAAGCCAATTGCAACTTTATTGCTATAGTCATAAGGGTCCAGCTACGCGCGTGGTACAACATTCAGACTTTTATGTACCTATCTTTAGTATCAGCATGGACCCATGGTGTCATATACAAGAGTAGTCTATAGTATGCAGGTACTTGTTATTTTATTATCATCAATAATGTTAACAATGTAGGGGGTAGTTAATTAAGTATATGACAGATCACTTGGTGTCAAGCTACAGAGCTGAATAAACTATGTTGATCGTAATTACGTGTTTTAATTAGTGTTCTGGACATATTACATGGTATCATCAAATAGAAATTTTCATAGTACCTAATCGGTCGCTGCTCGCGTGTATTTGGCCTGAACAGTAATTTCGATTTCTCAAAGAAGATTGTCAAATGAAACCTCATTTCCATACGCTTAAGAAAGGTTTTTACTTAATTATTTATAGAGAACATCTCAGCTTTGCTGAAATATAGATAAGTGGGATTTTGGGCTCTGCATTATAGACTACTATTAATAAAGAAGTAAACATTGTGACTTTGTTTGTTTGTTTGTTTGCGGAGGGTAATCTCTGGAACTATTGGTCTAATTTAAAAAAATCTTTTACAGATAGAATACTACATTCCTTGCGGGGTAACATAGGCTATAATATTTTATTTTAAAAAAAGATAATTTTTAAAATTTCAAATCCATGCGTACGAAGTCGCGAGTAAAGTGCTAGTAGACTATAAAGTTCAACACAGTTGGTCCTTCGACCCGGCTTTTGTCCAGGGCAAACTGGACCAGTTCGTGACGTCACTGTGCCGGCCGGCGCCGGCGGCGGTGCCCGGCTCGCTGCTCGCAAATCCCGTCGCCAGCTCCTCAGTTGTGTCTACCAACGGAGACGTCTGTGATGCAGGTACGGTAACGTGTTAGGTACAGTCACCTGCACATCAACCTAACACCATATGTCATTTAGTTTAAGTTCAAAGTCTATTGAAGAAATTTGTATTTCTGACGAATTACGTTTAAACTAAAAACTAAACTTTCCTACACTCACACCAATTTTCTATAGCCCAAGAGAAGCTACGTTATGAAACTCATTAAATGGTTACTAGACAACGGATAAACATACTTAAAATACTTAAACACATACTTATTATACCTGTGTGGTGCCGGGGATAAAGAATTGCACCACCCCATCTCTTCCCTTGGGTGTCGTAAAAGCCGACTAAGGGACCATGCCAGAGGATGGGCAGCAGCATCTCTCTGAGGTTACCCTCAACCTACTGCGATCGCCAACCCGCCTGCCAAGCGTGGCGATTACGGCAAATACCCCTCATATCCTTGGGGGAGGCCTTTGTCCAGCAGTGGACGTCTTTTGGCTGAGATGATGATGACTTATTATACATAGAAAACACCCAGACCCGAGACAATTAAGAAAAACAATAATTTCTAAATTGACCCGACCGGGGATCGAACCCGGGACCTCAGAGATGGCGACATCATGAAAACCGGTGTACAAACCACTCGACCAAAGAGGTCGTGTAAAATATGAAAAAATTTGACATCTTGTGGTAGTCTGATGAGCAGGCGTGTGTACAGTGGTTCAACCGGCCAACCATAGCCGAGGTCGTAGCCTTAAGATAAGAGGCACCCTTGGGTTGTTCCGCTCCTGCCCCCCGACCGCCTAACCGATCGCTTTGACTACGCGTATAGTTTATGACGTCATCTTGCCACCTCGCACCGCCTATGAAAGCAATATCAAAGCTAAAGGCTTATAGCTCTCGATATTGCTTTCATAGGCGTTACAAAACGACAAGATGACGTCATAAACCACACACGAAGTCAAAGCGATCGGTTAGGCAGTCGGGCCCCTGATCCGACCCGAACCCCTCGGAGAATCTAGTAGGGAATGGGGACACGCACACCAGTGCGTGATGCCATTATAGGACCTTTGATTCGCTGAACACGGCCTGAGGAACCCCTTTAAGTTTCTAGCCGCCCCCAAAAAAGTCTGAAAATGCCGCCTAAAGTACTCCCCTGAGAAACTTCCTTTAAAAACATATTAAATTAAGCTTAGCATATTTAAACTTGAATGCGACAAAACGTAAACGTAATCGAATGAGCACGGATAGTAAACTAAACTCACAATAGGCACCCAGCAAACTCTCCCCAAAAAAGGAGAATGTGGATATATATACATATATAGGGTCTAACAATATCAATAAGCGAACGTTTAAGGGGAGCATCTATACATCACACTGAGCATGCTCACCAAATTTGGTCCAAAACTACAGGTTCGTTACCGAGATAATCAACAATACATTATCTTAATTCACCAAAAAATACACCCTTTCCAAACCCTTACAGCTGCACTACACGCACACAAAGATAGCCGAACATGCCAAATGTGTGCGTGTATCTGTACACTATCTTTTTATTGACGCTTGCGTGCGTGTTAGTAAAGATACAGCATGTTTCATGATGTGCATTATTTTAATTGATTTAGTTTGTTAGAAACATAACTTTGAAAAATCACTATAAAACTGGAGCCCATTTTTTGTCATTGTATTCAGAATGATGTATAGATACCACCCTTAAACGTTCGCTTATTGATTTTGTTAGACCCTGTATATATATGGTTATAAAAGCATCCATCTTAACTGAATTCTCTATTTGTATAGAATCACAGCTGTCGTGGCTTACAAAGTGCCGCGGTTCGAGTCTCTGGCCGCAACTGTGCGAGCGGCGTTCGGGACTTGTGCAAGATCTAGCCGGCGACGCGGGCGCACAGAAACACGCCGACGTGGGGTGAGTACACTTACGAACTTTAGTCTTACGTTTTTAGATATGATAATGATCCTCCTCCTCCTTCCTATGATATGGGGTCCTTCAAGAGAGGCGTGAAGAAGCACCTTGTGGACCGGCAGAGTGAGGTTAACTGATGCTACGTTTGTTTCCACGCTGCACCAGTTATCTTCGCGTCTGGACTACATTTCCACTTAACATCAGGTGGGATCGGAAGGAGTCAATTGCCGAGCTATTAAAAAAAAAGTATTGTTTGTGTATTTCCGAGCTGGCATAACCGGCTAATGATGATTACATCATCAGCCCACTGCTGTGGCACGAGCCTTCTCTATAGATGGATAGGGAGAACGGGCCATAAACCACCACGCGGGCCCAGTGCGGATCGGTGGATGATAACGACTGCTAATGAAGCCGGGACCAACGGCTTTACATGCCTTCCGAAGCACGGAAAACCCCGAGATTATACATTTTTGGTCACCCATCCGATGACCGGCCTTTGCGAAAGTCGCTTAGGGCGACGCACTGCTAAACAATAAATCTCATACAGAGAGTTTGCACCCCGTACCATAAGAAAAACTGTTTTTTTTCCTTCAAATTAAAACTACAAATTATTTAAAAAAAATGAACTACAATATTGAAGTGTGTGTTAAGACTAATCTACTAAGAAAATTTAGATGCTTAAATCGGTCTGGTTTGCCTGTAAAATGCAAATCTATGTTTTAAAAGAGGTTACTTTGATATTTTTTCTCTGTTATAAAAGTTGACAAATCGTGTTTCTGCAACTAACAAAATGAACTCAATTAAATGAAAAATCATGTCATCAAATATCACTTTCATATGTTTTGTAATTGTTGGGAAAAATCAAGATCCCCGCCACGTAAATTTCCAATGCGTCGCCTTAACCTCAGCACTCGCAGACCGGGCGCGCTACTGCGCCATCGAGCTTCTCATTAATAACCGTTGGGGTACACCAGTTCTCGAGTGGAGATGGAGACCGCGTATCGGCAAACGTAGTGTAGGACGCCCTCAGACTAGGTGGAGCGACGATCTTCGCAAGGTGGCTGGCAAGAGCTGGATGACAGCAGCCGCGGATGGTGTTCACTGACGTGTTTACGTCTTAAGTTTTTAGTATTTGATTATGTTAAATAATGTCTAGCTTGAGTTTTGTTTACCATTCATCTATCACGTTAACGAACCAAGAATTTGTATAGCACAAAATTTTACTCTATCCTTGTATCCTGCAGAGGCCTGTCTGAACATAGTGTGTACGAGGATCTCTTTAAGTATGTCTTAAAAAATGTATAAGATTTTGCGAGAAGAATGAGCGCAATTCTGTCTGTTTATTTATTTATTTACTTATTCGTTTGCAATTTAATATTTGTTTTTTTTGATCTGTTAATGTTATTGTTTTTTGTATTGATGTTTTTCGTGTAATTGTTTTTACTGGTGTTATTAGTAAAAAAAAAATAGGCAAAATCATTACTTACATTACTACGTTATAGGAACTTTTTATTGTAAAAGTAAGCATAGTATTAGCACAAAATAAGGAGCCTGCCGAAAATAAGCTTCGACAGCTCAACAACAGTCAACGGCTAGGGACAGTCCGAGGGCAGATTGAGAGATTCAGTGACCGTGAAAGGTTGTCTATTTATGCTTTGCTCAAGTGCGTCATGTACAGTGATCGGATAATAAAATAAATAATAAATTAATTAATTATCTAGCCCAAGAAAAGCTTCGTTATGAAACTCGTTAAATGGTTACTAGACAACGGATAAACATACTTAAAATACCTACATACTTATTATACATAGAAAACACTCAGACCCGAGACAATTTAGAAAAACAATAAGTTCTAAATTGACCCGACCGGGGATCGAACCCGGGACCTCAGAGATGGCGACACCATGAAAACCGGTGTACAAACCACTCGACCAAGGAGGTCGTCATGATAGTCATGATAATCGAATGCATATTTAGCTAAAGTTAATTTTTGGCTAGGAAATTATGGAAGCTCTAATGCACTATTATGGAAGATGATGGCTTCTTAAAACATGTTTTTTAAAAAAATATAAATCCTGGGATTCCAGAAAATTCGGAAATGCAAAACTATTAACTTTAACTATTACCTTTTGAACAAAAGTACAGCCAGATGTTGGAAAGAGTACAGAATAAATTTATAAGATATCTGTATTTAAAGGTGTATGGAGTGTACCCATTTTACCCACTGCAGTACCCTACGTTATTTGTTCTGGGTATGGTAGGATACAACCAGTTTAGAATCAGGAGAGAGCTCAAGTGCTGGTTTCGTATCTTTTATGGTGCTTAGAGGTAACATATCCAATCCGGAGATGTTTGGGATGATGGGCGTTTATGTTCCGGATAGATACGTATGGCGACGACGACGGCCGAACGTACTGCTTTTCCCTAGAAGTCGAACAAATTAACTGAAGGAGGCGCCACTGACGCGCGCCTTTTGCACAATCAACCTCGTCGATAAAGAGACGGATTTATTCATGTGTTCATTGAGCGAATTCACAAAATTAGCTTGTTGGACAATTTGTTACAAATAAATTCAATCGCTTTATCTATCGCATTGGGGTAAAAATAAACCTGTAATGATAGTTGTAAGTTTGTGTGTAAATAAATAAATATTCTGTAACTAACTTTCAATTTAGTCGTTTAAATACGACACTGTCAGTTGAGCGCGGGAGTTTGTTGTAGATGCTGTTTTTTTACGTTAATAATCAAGAATTTGTTTTTCTTTGCTAGTTCTTATTTATTGTTCGTTTGAGATATGTTTTGAAACTTGAAGATGTAGTTGAAGAAATGAAAAATTATAGGGAAGTTATTATTTCTAGAGATTTTTTCGTTAAAAAAGTGCATTCTGTATTAGTCACCACCTCAACTTTAGGTAAATATGCATCCGATTATCCGATCTCTAAGTCATGTATGAAGCATACTTTTTTCAGTCTCCATATTATGTGATATTATCGACACTGTTAATAATGAGCTCTCCCTCTGTGTATATGCAGGGTGAGTCCCCAGTGCGTGCTGTCGCACACGGCGGGGCTCCACTGCTCGCTGGCGCTAGAAGCGCTAAAGAAACGCGCGCACATCAAGCAGACGCGGAAGAAACTCGCCGACGCCGTGTCAGAGCTTAACGTAAGTACTATAATGTTATCTATTTATTTTATTGAAACTATTGGTCGTTTATTTTCATTACGGTCGCAAGGTGGTCGAAAATCAACCGTAATTTAAGTTATTTTGTTTTGAAATTCTTTTTGTCAAAGAGTATCTATTTCAGCAGAAAAGTTCGTATCCATATGACCATTGAAAAAAATAAAAAATAACGGACTAATAGATGGATAATTATTTTTCACTTCTCATGCTTGTAAAATTGTTCTTTATGTCGAGAGAAGGCTGCATAAAATGTGTTTTTATGCTCTTGTGCATAAAGTAATTTCTTCTTTTAAGACTAAGGCAATTAGGCCTTACAGCCACATATACAATTAAATACACCTTATAGTTGATATATTTTTATGAGATTTAAGTTATATTTTAATTTAGTTTTAATACGATTTACTTACGATTAATACGGGCGTGCATTTACGCAAAAAAAATATAACGCAAATATTTATAATAACTTGACATTACGGCTCAGACCATAGTCGAACGTCACATAGTTGAAAATTTAAAAAAAAATAAGATAAGTTGTGTGGCGGGAAGTTAATTATTTTTCAAACAAAACTAGAAACTAGCTTTTGTTGTGTTGCGGTCTTTTTTATTTCCTTGCAATCGAAGTGAAAAGCAGAAAACTCGAGTATAAAACCTATTTTACCCTCGACGTGACTATCCACCCTCGCCGTGCCGGCTCGTTTTATTAATTTTATTTAATATATTTGGTTTGGCATGGTGGTATGTTCATGGCGAAGGAGTGCAGTTTGTAATTATATCTCTCTTCACTCCTTCTCTTTAGGAACATGTTACGCCAAATTTCAAACTGCTCCATGCGCGCAATGTGCTCAAAAAGAGATACAAAGCTTTTATTTCACGTATTAATATATAGTGTCTAACAATATCAATAAGCGAACGTTTAAGGGGAGCATCTATACATCACACTGAGCATGCTCACCAAATTTAGTCCAAACCTACAGGCTCGTTACCGAGATAATCAACAAAACATTATCATAATTCACCAAAAAATACACCCTTTCCAAACCCGTACAGCTGTACTACACGCACACAAAGATAGCCGTGAGTGTATGAATGTCATACAATGGTTTTTCAATTGTGTGCGTGTATCTGTACGCTATCTTTTTATTGACGCTTGCGTGCGTGTTAGTAAATATACAGCATGTTTAATGATGTGCATGATTTTAATTGATTTAGTTTGTTAGAAAACATAACTTTATAAAATCACTATAAAACTGGAGCCCATTTTTTGTCATTGTATTCAGAATGATGTATAGATACCGCCCTTAAACGTTCGCTTATTGATTTTGTTAGATCCTGTATAAATAAATAGATGAACATTGTCAAGTGTTTCTTGAATTTTAAACTGTCTCTGTGGCCTAGTGGTTAAGACCACCGGTTTTAGACCCAGAGGTCCCGGGCTCTATTACCAGCGGGGGGTACATGTTGTGCTCGGTTTGGTTGGTGGTAGGGCTTATTATTTGTCCGCATAGTTTGCTACCACCATCTTATCCAAATATGTCGCCATAACATCATTGTATGTATTGTATTATTAACGACCTCCTTGGTCGAATGGTTTGTACACCGGTTTTCATGGTGTCGCCATCTCTGAGGTCCCGGGTTCGATCCTCGGTCGGGTCAATTTAGAAATTATTGTTTTTCTAAATTGTCTCGGGTCTGAGTGTTTTCTATGTATAATAAGTATGTATCAAGTATTTTAAGTATGTTTATCCGTTGTCTAGTAACCATTTAAGGAGTTTCATAGCGAAGCTTCTCTTGGGCTAGATAATTGGTGTGTGTAGGAAAGTTTTGTTTTTTTTTAGATACCTATATTCTAGTCCTAGTCCACCTAGTATTAGTAGTTTCGCGTAGTAACTGGTTAGACTAGACGTCGACTAGTGCTGACTTATTCCATGTAGTTAGTACTACATAAAGCAGGATGACAAAACACAAAAATAGTAATGATAATTTTGTCATTTGGAACCTTATGTTCATACAAATAAATACCTAAATTAAATTGGTTTCACACTCCACAGAATCACGCAATACTATACTTCAAGCACCTATTCTTCTAGGATCTAGTCTTGTACTTACCTACCTATGGAATCTTATTCCGTGGTGTTAAAGTCGAAAACTATGAAATGGAAAGAAATACTTGGTGTGCACATTACGCGAATACGCGAATATGTGTACATGGGAATATTACCTCTAATATTTTAGTGTAAGGTCGAAAATCGTGTAATTTAAAAATACTAGGTGGATCACGTATATTTATAAAAGTAGAATAGGTCCCGCCTAGTATTAAAAAATACCTAGTGCGTGGATCTGTTCTAGTAAATACGTCTCACCTCTAGCTAGAGGTGAGATAGCCAGTGCTTTAGTAGTTGAGAACTCCGGGCGAAGTGCGCTTCCACAAGTGAGATGAAGGCCGAGAGTGCTAACTCGTTAGTAATAAAAAAACTAACTTTTTTACCAACAGAACTGCCTATCAAACGAAGCGTGCGAGCTACTAGTGCTTCGCTGCGAGCAAGCCCGAAGCGTTGCGCGCGTCCACTCGCTTCGCGGCCTCGCAGCGGACGTGACGTCACGCGCGGGGCTGTTCGCGGCGGGCGGGCCGGGGGAAGGCGACCGACGCCCTACGAGTCGGCAGATAGCCGCCGTCGATAAGGCTATTGTAAGTTGAAACACGAATTATTTCCCGAAAAATACACTCTCCCTTCAGTTTTTTGGAAAAAAATAAAAATCATTACTTTCGAGCAGAATAGCCCATATCACATCAACAGTGGTTAATACGGCCGAACTTGGTAGTGACCAATTTCACAGCGAAAAATCCTGTTATATTCTTTATTATTACGTCTTTGTCTGAATTAACTATAAATATATTTAAAGATTTAGTTACTTTAGCACACGGGACGACGCCAATGGCTATTTAGAACCTATACGTGCGAAATTTCAATTTTGATTTTTTTGTAATTTTGCTTTATTAGCTACTGTTGGTTACCCAGTATTGCAGTTTCAACGACGACATGTATTATAAAAAATGGTCGCTATTATTCCAATAGTATAAAGAAAAATAAAAATATGCTTTTCTTAATTATAAACATAACACCACATTGCTGAAAAATATCAACTGTCGAAAGGCAATAACGATTAGTGTCCTTTTATGATGGGGCACTTTTCAATATTTTTGGCGCTGTAAGGGAGAAAAGAGCTGGACACTTGCTGAGTTTCTTGCCGGTTCTTCTCAGTACAAGATCTCCCGCCCAGAGTAGATAGATTTACGAACCGATGGCATAAAATGACGTCCTTAAGAGCTATTTGTAGCCTAAACTGAATAAATGATTTTGAATTTGAATTAAATAGCAGCTATCATAGGCTATTGCGAGTTGAACCATGTTACAAACGATTTATTTCCTGAAGATATGCTATCCTCAAAGAGACACTTGAATGTTGAAAGAATAATATCGACCTTGCTCTAAGGTACACTTTCAAAATCATTAACACTGCGCCGGTCATATAACAAGCTGTTGACAAGTCTATAGTGAGTAGCTAAGTCTATAACCACTTACTGCTTAACTCGCGGTGGGTGTTCCGGAGGAAGGCGACCGACCCACGAGACGATAAGGCTTTTGTGAGTTGACTTCTACAAGTATGGTCGAAAGACGACCGTACTTCACAAAGCATCTAAAATAAATAGAAAATGAATAATTCAATCTTTAATCAGATACAACTTAAATATTTAAAAATAAGTTTACGAACCAAGCTATTTAAAATTTTTGGGTCCTTACCTATGAAATTGACGTTTTTTTTCTCACCTATTAATAGGTGTATTACGACTAAAAGTCAATACCGGTTGTTAATATTATTATACACCTTTAATTAGGACTATGTTACTTAGGCTTCAGTAATAACAATGATTATTAATTATGTTTTTATCGCCCATTTTTTTTTAATTGACTACTTTTTTTGTTCGCGCAATTGTCCTTTTGTTTCATTGTAGCTTTGAAAGGACTCCATTTTTTTTTCTTTTTAATGTCTGCTATATTCAGCTAGTGTAACAAACACACTACACATCCATTTTTATAGTGTAAATATAAATAGATGCTAAGAAAATTAAAAAAACGTTAGAATAAAAAATACAATTTTATAAAAATCTTCATACAAAACGTCAATTTCATAGGTAAGGACCTAATAATTAATTCAAATTGTACAGACGGACGCCTGCGCATCAACCTATCCAAAACTGTCAAATTCCTTCAATGAATGTTCAACCTTATGGTATGTATTTAAAGTTCAAAGTCTATTGAGGAAATTTGACAAAGTCAAAGTCACAATTTTTTTAATTCAAATACGAAAAGTGCTTTTGAATCGTCCATACATTTTATACATATATATATTTATATATATTTATACATATATATATTTTATACACCCATTCAGGACGTCTATTTTTTAGCTGTGGAGAAGAATGGGCGCAAAAAACTCCACAGCTTTAATAGAAGTAGAAGTAACAGTTTGTGGTTGTCTGATGCGCATGCGTGTGTACAAGCAAAATTTTATAAACGCTCTCTTTGTGGTAGGAGAGCAAACGGGAGGAGTTAAAGAGACTGGTGACGTCACTGGCGACGACCGAGAAAAAGATCTTGAACGTGCGCGAGTGCCTCACCGCCATCTTTCGCGGCTTCCTCAAGGATCTGCCGCCGCAAGAACAAGAACGCTTCAGGGGTCAGTCACTAATCTGTTCTATTCTAATCTAATCTATCACCACAACATCACCATATACAGGATGTTTGGTGATAGATGTATAATCCCGAAACATAGCCATGCAACTAAGTGTAAAGAGCACTGTGATAACATGCAAAATTTTATTTACGTAGATGTACTCTTCCATACAAAAACTCATCATCATCATCATCAGCCCTTCCTGACCCACTGCTGGGCATAGGCCTCTCTTTGCTTGTGCCATACAAAAACTTTTTTTTTTTATTACATTATTTGTGTTCAACCCTGTTTTTACATGACATGCTTTGACTTCTGTTTTTGTTGGGCAATGAGGTTAACGACCAAGAACAATGAATCAGCTGGACCTAGGGTGGTCCCTTTGCAATTTTACTTGGTAACAAACCACCTCAATATCTTGGCCAAAAGGTGTTTTTCAGGTATGTTCGTAATTTTCCGGGATTCTGTCTATGTACGGTGCACGGTGCTCTATCTGCCATATTGGGGATTATACAGGTATTGCCAAACACCTGTAGATAGCTTATAACTGCCGCACTCATAGACGTCAATTATTATTAATTATTACTTAGCACCTACAATAGGGTATTTGACTACATTGAAAATATTGATCAAACTGTTGTTAACTTAATAAGTAAACATGTTTTTAAACTAATTTAGCCAGCATATAATTTTAAAATAAGTATGATTTTTATAAAAAATCATTAATAACATAATAAATTTTTTATGATTGACAACGTGATCAAAAACGCACGGGATGACGCTGAATCTGGAGTGACATCACCAGCTTGTTTACAGTAAATGTCAATCAAAGTTTTGTACGTTTCATTTGACAGCTAAAAGTTTGCTTACAAGCAGGTGACGTCACGACATCACGTGACCTGCATGCATGGCCTCTTCAGCGTTATGGCGGCTATTTTATTAATTTGAGTTTTAATGGCGATTTTCATAAAAAATAAAGAAATTCATAACGAATTAATCAAATTGCAAATATATTATGCTATAATTAACCATTAGACATTTTTCTAAAACCTGTCAAATACCCTATTGTTCAGTCGAAAATGTGCTTAAAGTGTCACTGTTAGAGACTATTTTACAATAGACAATTTTAGGTGCTCTAAGTAATAATGAGAGACGAGCTGATGAGAGTAGCCGCGTAGCGTGCTCAGTGGCGTGCACTTGGAGAGGCCTATGTCCAGCAGTGGACGTGTGTAGGCTGATGATGATGATGATGATGATGATGATGATGATGATGATGATGATGATGATGAAGAGCTAATAATTAATGTTAATTGACGTCTCTGAGTACGGCGGTAGGTGTTGAAATATCATGTTACCATTCGCACTGCTGTTACAATGCTATTGTGGCTCGAAATTTGCTGAGGTTTGGGATTCAACCGTACTGTTATTTCAATACGGTGGAATCTTAAATGTCGGTGTGGTTTGGGATTTGTGTTTTGGCAGGCAGCGATATTGTGATGATTATTGCGTACTAGTTGTCGCCCGCGGCTTCGTTCGCGAAGACTACACTATCCCACAGGAACCTGTTACCGGGATAAAAAGTGTCCTATATCCTAGTCCGATGTTAAGTTGTATTTATCTTTTCCTCAGAGCACGTGACCAATCCCCAAGAGTCCATAGCAGCTCTGCGCCAGTTTTACGAGGAGCGTAGAACCGCGCGCCGCGATAGGATGCAACTCAGCATGGACCTCGACGGGTCGGATAGCTGCTCCTACGCAGAGGGGACGGGTAAAATAATTACAAAAACACAAATGTTGAAAAAAATTTCCACGAGCAGGATTTGAACCTGCACCCTTCTGACATACCGGGTCAGGTGCTCTCCCAATTGAGCTATCTTGGTTCCAGTCTTGGGCAAAAAGTAATCAGATTAATGATTAAGGATTACGATTACAATGTGTAATCTTCAATCATGATTACAGATTACAGAAATTAATCAAAAATGTAATCATATCGGTGATTAATGATTATAAATCTGTAATCGTCATCTTGATTACTTTTATGATTGATTAATAAAACCAACAGTCGGAACGTTAAAATAAAAGAACACATTGTATAGCAATAAATCATCTTTATTTTTTTATCAGTCTCATACACTGTGCTTTTAGGATAATTATTTTACGCAAAAAATCTACTGGATTGGCACTATCAGAATGTTATTTATGATGTGCGATTCAAATTAGATTTCAATAGCACCCTCTTTTCAAACATTTCATCTGAAAGTTTGTGTGATTTTGGTGAATTGGTCATTGTTGCATATGAGAAAATCCTTTCAACTGGACCCGATGATGGTAGAGGTGTATTATATTTCTTAAAAACATTTTTGTTTTTAGGATATATCTTTATCTTGATCCGCTAAATAATGACATATGGCTTAGATCGTTGGACTTGGTGAATATCTCCTGTTGAATCAGTGTAAAACTCGAAATAACTTTCTTCAAATCTATTATTTTGGGTATCTTGAAAAGTTTCAGGTGCTTCTTGAAAACTGATTTGATTCTGGGATGATATTCTATATTTATACAAGCCATCCATTTGTTTTTGGACCTGGGATAAGAAATTGCAGCAACTACCGCATTTTGAGACCTTCGAGGAGACATAAAAAACTCAGAAAATCGCGTTTCCACACTTTCCAAATACTTCTCTGCCAACTTTTTGTGAAAAACAAGTGATTCTCTGTTGAGTTTTTGCATTTTTTTCGCAGTAATTTATAGTACAATGAAGCCAACCACTCAATTTCTAGATGCATACAAATTGTGATAATTAATGGCAACTCAATAAAATATAAATTACCTATATTCATTAATTCCTAAACCATAATTCATATAAACTTAGTTAAGAATAATCATGTAATCTAGATTACTGACTACTGTAATCAAGATTAAAGATTATATGTTCAATCTTGATTAAAAGTAATCACGACTACTTTAATCTGATTAAAAGTAATCATGATTACTTTCAATCAGATTATTAATCTGATTAAAAAAGTAGTTGATTACGCCCAACTCTGCTTGGTTCTAACCAGCCCGCCGAAATTATTCAACACTATTACCTTTTTACTTTGAAAGCCAAAGGCGCCCATTCAATGTCAACAACTACCGTCATTAATTATAACAAAATTTGCGTTAAAAATTATACAAACAAAACAAAAACATTTGGGTAAAATACCTACTTCTTAGCTGATCTTTAGTATTTGTAAAAATATTATGATCGGATGTTAATGACGGTAGTTGTTAACATTGAATGGGCGCCTTTGGCTTTCAAAGTAAAAAGTAAATAGTATTGAATAATTTCGGCGGGCTGGTTAGAACCACGATAGCTCAATTGGAAGAGCACCTGACCCGGTATGTCAGAAGGGTGCAGGTTCAAACCCTGCTCGTGGAAATTTTTTCAACATTTGTGTTTTTGTAATTTGTTCGCAACAAAATTTGCGTTAAAAATTATATAAACATTTAAAATAATGTTTTTTTTTATATACAGGATGTTAGGTAATACTTATTCAACGTGTAATAGAAAGGTGTGATGCAAAGATCCAAAGTGTATCCGATCTAGATCTTTATGCAGAGTCATAGTCGCTTCAAAATACGCCAAACCGCTTCAGCAGCCCAGCGTACTGATCTTTGTCCACGAGGCGTATCGCAAGCGTACGTTGTCAATCATTTGTGAGAATTCTACTATCGGAACAAACGCAGCCATTCCCACCATGTTTTACATTAATAAACACGTGCTTTCACTCTGTACGCCCCGGTGTATGACATGCGGTACGACAGGCGTCATGACGCCTGAATGCAGCGACGCGAGCGCGACTTTGCCGCTCCGTCGACAGAGTAGCATAGTTTTGTATGTAAGCTGCAAGCCGGCATACAACGCGTCTATGAAGCTACGCCTCCGTGGATAGTAGGCCTATGTTTTGAGATTATACGCCGATTGCCAAACATCCTGCATACTGTATTATTTATAAACAAATTTCACGAGTGGGATTTGAACCTGGACCCTCTAACGACTACGTCAGATCGAAAGGAGTATTATGTTATTTAATAGATTAATTTAATTGTTTTTTTTTATAATTTCATTGTATTGTCATATTATGGATTTAGATCTAAAAAATATTATTATTAGTATTATTAACCTTTTTACCGCCAACAACTTCTATAGAAGTTCGAGATTTTCGTGCCGTCCACGCCAGCACTTCTATAGAAGTTCTTCTTTGTACCTACATTATTAAAATACATTTATACGTTGGCGTACAGCGGGACATCGCGTGCAGGATAGTTGGGCGGTGAAAAGGTTAAATAGTCGATAAACTGGCCCACTGCTGGGCAAAGGCATCAGTGAAATCAAATCATCGATGATGGCTGATCGCTAAAATTTATTGATATTGACTTAATCGCTATGTTTGCCAAATGCTGGTTGGTGATCACAAAACCGGGCTATGCATCGAAATCCGCAAAACTTGCCCGAGCTGGGAATCGAATCACTCGGCCACCGAGATATCTAGTAATTTGTTGTGTATATTAATATACTTAAATGAATTTGTCAACAGGAAGTAGCGGGTCCAAATTTGCTGACGAGTTAAAGATATACTTGAAAAAGTTCAACTTGGAAAAGAATCGAAAACTTGTGTTGGAGAGGTGAGACCCTTATATGGTATTAAAAACTTTGAAAGACTGAATTAGCCAATGTTTATTACACTTAGAATGGCACCTATATTTCGGTACCCCACTCAAACTTCAAGCTCCAATTCTTAATAAAATCGCTCTAATAAGCCACAATTTTAATAAAACTATGCTAGTGTGAAATACATACTTTTATTTCTTATTGTCTTTACTTCTATAAAAGCTGTGCAGTTTCTTGCGCCCATACTTCTCCACAGTTAAAAAATAGACGTCCTGCACTTAAGCACTTATACTTAAATTTAAATTTTAAAAAAACACTTTGACTAATCTTTGACTTAAAGAAGTTGACATTTATTATTTAATATGAAATATTTAAAAAAAAACGTTTGTTCATTGATTTTATGTTATTTGAACCTTTCCAAATCGCAGTTTTCGGTTAAAAAAAGTCTATATATAAGATGTCCCTCGACTCTGGACACAAATTTGTACTATTATTATTATTATTTATTTCATAAAGACAACAAAGATTCATAAATTTTTAATAGACTTGCGCTTATTGTTAGTATTAAATTACAAATTACAAAACAATACAATCAATTACATTTTCAAATTAAATTATTAGTTAAATTATTTATGTCAATCAATTAAACACTACAAAATATTAAAATTTCAAATTGGATTCTATTTAAAAACTACACTTCAAGGCCGGCAACTCGACCCGCCTGCTCGTTTGCCTCCTTTTAACATAAAAGAAATGGTATTTCTGACCAAATACATTGTTTTTTTACGGGGCTAAAAAAAATTTATCAGTATTTCTAAGAAGTAGCGGGTTTCCAATATTTGTCGAGAGCGTATCAAGATGTACAACTGTATTTATGCGATTTAAAGTATATTTCTCTCTGTTCTGTTGATTGAACACCTAATATTTATACAGTGGCGACAAGATCTGGATATTCGAGACGCTACAAGCTGCCATAGGAAGACTCCACGCCCGTTGGCTCGACGTGGATCAGTCCTGCGCGCTCGTATGCCCGTCCATCTGTCTGTCCCGCAACCTGCAAACTGCTGTGGATCTCGCACGGACCGCAAAGGAACTGGAAACGGTTCTGCAGGAAGTGGAAAGTGGCATTATGAAGCCCAGCTTCGTTCTAGGTAAGGATTTAGGGAATATTCCCATCCGTCAACCCGGTTTGTCCACCAGGGTGACGTATTAGAAAAAAGTTTCATCTGTCACCCCGCGTCACTAAGAGGTGGACGGATGGAACTTTTTCAAAATGAAAAAAGTTTCCTCCGTCCACCAGTCGCTATTAGGGTGACAGATAGAAATTTTGTTATTCCCATTTGGTCACCCATTAGAAAACTATTTACTAGTACACCGAAGAAAGCTTTAAACATTTGTTAATGTGTTGTAATGTTAATATTATAATAAGCAAGTAGGTATTATCTACTAGAACTTATTTTGTATGCAAATAAACACTAAGAGTTTTGCTATTTATTATTAAACTACATTTACCTACTACTAATAAATATGTAACTAAAATTAAACACTGGGTGGTTTTGATTAATAATAACATTTAATCAAGTTTTAAACCACCCAGTCATTAACGTTATTCACATATTTATTAGTAGTATATGTAGTTACATATTAATAATAAATAGCCAAACTCTTAGTGCCTTACAAATAAACAAAGAATAAGCTCCGAATGTTATTCCGGGTTTTGATCCTGTCATGCAAATGTCATTTTAAATTAGAGTATAACATACAAAACACGGAATAACTATTCGGACCTTATTCTTTGTTTATTTGTAAGGCACCTAAAGTTTACTAGTTTATTTGCATACAAAATAATTTCTAGTAGATAATACCTACTTGCTTATTATAATATTAACATTACAATACATTAACAAATGTTGAAAGCTTTCTTCGGTGTACTAGTAAATAGTTTTCTCATGGATGAACAAATGGGAATAAAAAAGGTTTTATCTGTCACCCTAATAGCAACTGGTGGACGGATGAAACTTTTTTAATTTTGAAAAGTTTCATCCGTCCACCTCTTAGTGACGATGACGGGGTGACAGATGGAAGTTTTTTTCCCATGCGTCACCCTGGTGGACAAACCGGGGTGACGGATGGGAATATTCCGGATTTAGTGACGTGGTTTGAATAAATACTTTTTTATATTTATGTTATTACAACTTAGTATTTACGTTTTATAAATTATGAAGGTAAAAGTAAGGTTTTATACGTATTTTTGTTTTGCTTAGCGTTGTTCTATTTAAAACAAGTTGTAAATAGCCTATAAGTCGAACACTGGTGCCATCACTCGTCCATAAAATGTGTAATTTGGTTTTTAGAATATTTTTCGTAAAGACTTTAGTGCCAAAGTACAGAAAAATAAAATATATCTAAAAATGCTTCTTTATTTGCAGATTTGTCGCTGAAGAGTAAAGAAGATGAAATCTTGGACAAAATCAAGAAACGGCTGAACGAAAATTTAATAAACTTGCAAAAGACAAACAAAACTCTAGACGGCGGAAATGAAAACCTGAAGTTTTGGGCAGACAACGATATGAAGAACCAAATTTCCATCAAAAGGAATGTTGATGGAAAGTCTTACAGAGATTACGAAGCTGCCTATATAGAGAGTATTCGTTTAAATGCTTAATAGCCTAACTTTAAACTTGATTTTGCAACTTGTGCTGTCTGTGTGTACCTATAAACAATTATGAGAATGCATCATCAACATGTTGTGAAAACCGTAAACTATATTTACTTATTTTAGTGTTACGAATGAGAACAATAGGAAATGGTCTAATTTTAAAATGGTTATAGGCGGTTTACTTTACTTTACTTTTACAAAATTATTAGTCATCAGTTGGTCATCAGATCTAAAAATAAATGTCAGCGACACGATATAGCTTTTATGTAAGATTAAAAGTTTATTTGATTTCTAAAGGTGATTTTTATGTGTAAATAACTTAGATCGGATTAGGTAGAGTTTTTTGACATACCTTTGCAATGTTAGCATATCATGGATAATCTTAAGCAAACTTAGTTTTTTCCAAAATTTGGATAAAACAAAGTATAAGATTTTTGAAAATAATCTCCAGTAACGATCACCTAAATCACACCTTGATAGTCTGAGGTGCAAAAAAGTTAAAAGTGTATTTTCTCTTATTATTTTATCGGGTTATCCATACTATTGATAACGTTATGACGCAATTCACAGAAAAAACTACATATTCCGATCTATGGTAATTATTAGGCACAATATTTATATCTTTATTAAAATAAATGGTTTCATCACCCGAGTAATTTTATGACGATTAAATTTGCTCTTTACAACGTTTAGTTAGGTCGCTTAGTTCTGGAAATATTGCGAAATCCAAAATAAGTCACAGATAAATAAGTTAAATTTTATTATTTCCATCTACTTATAGATAAGATAAGACAAGCCCTACCTAAAATCAAAACCGAGACCTGTAGTGGTTGACTACTACATTTCGTCTGGTGCAGGTACTATCTCGGGACACGGATGTTTTTTGAAGTACCTGCACTATATCGCTTAGAGAGACGCAAGCCCTTTGTGCCACCATTATACCGGAAGATACTGCCACAGATACTGCTCAGCATTGCCTGATTGCCTGCAAGAGTGCACGACTTAAGGAAGCAGCAACGCCGCACCCTAACGGTGGCTCGGCGCGGCGGCAGCGGTGATTGTCTCCGATCTCTCGCTGGCCAGCGTAGTAAAGGCCATAACCTGGGCATCGGCTATGTGATGGGTAGTTTTGGGAAGAGTTAAAGCTTACAGGATGTGATTATTCATGGGGGAGTGGGATTCTCACATTACCGTCGTTTTCGTATTTTTGGTTTGAGAAACGTAGCATTGATTTTTGTACAAAAAAATACGAAATCCATGTGGACGAAATAGCCGGAAAACTGCTAGCCTATACTAATATTATAAAGAGGAAACCTTTGTATATTTGTATGTATGTATGTTTGCAACGAATAAACTCAAAAACTACTGGACTGATTTTAAAAAATCTTTCAATTTGCGCTGAGAAGGTAACTTAAGCTAAAGCTATATTTAAAAAAAAATGTCCACCCGTACGAAGCAGGGACGGGCTGCTAGTTCATAATAAAGCTTTAGGGTGTTTTAAATTTATTATTCAATAATTAGGTCAAGTAATTATATTTAATTGTCTTTTATGTACCTATTACTTAACTTTAATAACCAAATGATTGTAATAAGGGACCGGGCGACGATTTCCTATAATGCGGCCCATAAAATAATATATTATGCCCCTACAATGATTTTTTTTGGTCGATCCATCACTTATTGATAAATCGCCACCAATTTCTCTCACATCAAAAGAAAAATAAAATAAGGCTGTATGAGCCAGATCTCTTTACCATAATGAGAGATACAAATAAAAATATCTATGGTTTTTTGTAGAGATGTGCCAAGAGTGCCAATTCGGGAAAAACATGACTCAAGTTATCTCGATTTAAGTTCGGGTAACTCGAGTTAGCTGCACTACGCCGAGTAAACCTATGACCTGTTAAAATTACTTTTTAGATACCTTTTGTTTACCACCCAATTCAGTGATATGGCATTAATAATAGGAAGTGACACCAGTGTTCCACACAGTTTGGCCACCAAAACATAAAAAAAATATTACGGGATGACACTAGGAAGCGTCTGTATTCGGTTGTTTTGTTACTAAAGACTAAAATCAGTTGCTGACCCCTATCGTTATTCATAATAATTAAAGGAATAAAATGTCGGTCACTGGTAGGATAGAAATAAAAACACATTTTTATTTCAAGTTTATCTTTGTTTAACAAACAACTGATAACCGTTTAACTAATGATAACATAATCTCAATTGAACTCGAAGTTACTCGAGTTAATAATTGGAGTAGGTAGACTCATCTCTACTTATGACATTGACAATTTGACATTATTTGACATGTCAAGAACGCTTGTTTAGATTAATTATAATCCATTTTATTTAGGGATGCTCGATCTTTTGCTTTGAATCGATTTTTTGAATTATAATGGATCGTAACCCCGTGAATTGATCCCCTATCTGAATCGTATTGCTTTGAATCGATCTCATTCTATCTTGGAAGATCGTATCATAATTTTATAAAACAAATAAAAAGACAGTGACATTGCATGTAAAGTTGTATTTATAAGTGAAAAAAGATTACAAAACTATCTATAGATTCCAACTCTCCGCATTGAGTATCTCCGATTTTTGTAGTAGAACTTTCTTCACTTTTGTTTAAATCAGAATAAGTATTTTAATGACGGCGTTTGAGATGATTTTTTAAATTCTTAGGTTTTCTTTTGGTTTTAACATTCTGTTTACATAATTTCCATAATTTTCATCCATAATTTGGACAGTGCGTCCATCCGTGTCACATCTAATAAGAAACGTCCAAACGCTTGATTTTACTGGCGGAGCCATTTTAAAAACAATATTCAAAAATAATATGTCACGCTTACAAAATAAAACACTTCGTATTCAATCGTAGTACCTACCCTACAATGAACTAAAAGTACCTATGATGTTCTTGCGGCGGTGGTACAAAATAAACAAATAATAATACAGATCCACCTTCATTTCATTTCATACTCACGGCAGTCTTACTTAGGTACGTAACTCGAGACTACTTCAACAAATAGGTGTAGGTAATCTTACATTGCTGTAGATACATCGTCCCCGCTAAAATATTAGTGTTGCCAAAGATCTTTTAAATCGTTTAGTTTGCATTATTTTTGTATTTTATAATACGATCTTCCAGGCATACGATTCGATCTAAGCAAAGATCGCATCCTGTTGCATCGATTCAAAAAATCGGCAGATCGTATTGCCGTGAATCGATCTTCTAAAGGATCGATTCGGATCGGACATCCCTAATTTTATTGCGCTTTCTATAAATATTGCTAACGAATTTTATCTTGACATACCGAAAACATTCACTAAAAACTGTAATATCTTTCTCAAACCAAGTAGCTATCTAACACTGCGTCATTGATCATTTATCTATTTACCGGATCAATACCTACCAATTTTTGATGTTTTTCAAAGGTGCGCGTTGTTGTATCTAAACATAAAATCATCACAATGGCACGATCCAAAACAAACTTGTCTATCAAAACTCGTAACGCTCGTCGAATGGCTGAAATACGAAAGCAATTGACACCAGAACAACTACAGGATGCTAGGCAAAAAATGGCTATACACAAAGCAGCCAAGAGAGCTGCTGAATCTCCTGAGGAGACCAAATCCCGCCGCAGGAGAAACGCCAGATTGAAAAGAGAACGACGATGTCAACAAAATAATAAAGAGAAACAACTTAGGATAAACGCTATTCTAGAAGCAAAACAAAATGAGCTGTTGCTCAACAAGAAAGCGGTAAAACAACAAGAACAGGCAGAGAATAAACAGATCAAAAATGCGGAAAGACAGTTGGCTTTAGGACAAATGGAGGTGGAGAAGCTGACAAAGCAGATGCTTAAACAGACTGCAGAGTCTAGTGAGAAATACAAAAATTGGGAAGAACATAATGGCAATGGTGTTGTCAAATTAAAGACTAAAACCTTACAAGTAAAACCTAATGATGAACAATTAGCAGTAAAAGAAGTTCCTACGGAATTACAAAGTCATAGTGTTACTGAAGAAACGTAAACATGTTTTGTGATAAATCTTTGAATTTGAGAATGAAACACTATGAATCCTGTAGAGCAGTGGTTCCTAACTGGAGATCCTTAGTAATCGTCCACTGCAACAAACAAACATGTCCACTTTTTAAGTTTAAAAAGTGCAGTATTTTATTAAGTTTTAAACTATCTTACTTTTGCCACCATAACTATCTATGTCTCCCCAGTTATAGCGTCTTAGAATAGAATAGAGAGTGGTTATGCGCTGAAGGTTTGGTTAATATGTACAACTGCATAACCAAAATTGGAGGGTTCGGGGGGGGACTCCCGCCTACTACTACTCCCTCCCTCGGAGACGCATAGTTTCGGAGATATACAAAGGAATAAAGAAATTTTGAGGTTATGAATCTATAAAGTTACATTATTACACATTTAAGGGGAGAATTTGGAGAAGGAGCCCATCCCCCCCTTTTTCCGACCTTTCCCTCGTAATTTTTTATTGAAAAGACTTTAAAGACGTAATTTCTGCAAAGTTTCATAGTAAGTACTCACATAACAAACAATATCTCTTAATTCAAATGTAGGTATACTTAAAAAATAAAATTAAAAATTAAAAATATTAAAAAAATAGAACCTGGGGCATGAAACCAGCGATGGCACTGTGGATATACAGGGCAATAATCGTGCCAAGAATCCTACACGGAGCCATCATATGGTGGCACAGAGCCTCAGTGGGGAAAAACAAGGCAGAGTTAGACAAAGTCCAAAGGCTAGTGGCCCTAGTGACTACGGGCGCGATGAGGACAACTCCTACAGCCGCGCTCGAGATCCTACTGGAGCTAAATCCTCTGGACTTAGAAATTAAGAGAAGAGCCATGGAACAATGGTTTAAGCTAAGAAGCACTGGCATATGGACCGGGAACTTCACGGACAAGGGTCACGCCAGTATAGACAAACAATACGGAGATAGGCTGTCAATGATCCTCTCCAACAACGACTTAATACGGAAGGAAAGGATCTTTGACAAAAAATACAGAATACACATAGGTTCAAGAGAAAACTGGGGCATAGAAACTGATGGCATCACTTGCTACACAGACGGCTCCAGAAAGGAGTCGACAAAGCTCTCTGGATCCGGCGTGCACATTAAATGTGCAGACGGGGCGGAGATGAACAAGTCGATACCGTTAGGAAGATTGGCCAGTGTCTTCCAGGCGGAAATATACGCAATAATGGCATGCGCTGAGATGGCCGAACACCTTAATAGTACAGGAAAGTTGGCTATCTATAGCGACAGCCAGGCAGCGCTGAAGGCACTAGGTAGAGAAGAGACGACATCAGCAATCGTCAAAGAATGCAAGGAATCATTAAAGAGACTGGCCGAAAGAACGGACCTGACGTTAGCGTGGGTCCCCGGACACGAGGGAAACACGGGAAATTAACAGGCTGACGAACTAGCCAGAATGGGAGCAGAGGAAAACTTGGTGGGACCGGAACCCCAGCTGCCAATAGCGCACAACATCACCAAGGGAGTAATCAGCCACAGTATCACATCAGAAACCAACCAAAGATGGAGGTCCTCGAATGGTATGAGACAGTCGAAGATCTTCATCAAGGGTATGGATAAGAAAAAGACCAGCAAACTAATGGGACTCTCAAGAGAGAACATGAGGCTAGTCATAGAAGTCATAACAGGACACTGTCGGCTGAACAGACATCTGACAGTGATAGGAGTGAAAACCGACCCCATATGCCCGGAGTGTATGGAAAGCGAGGAGACCAGCCTCCACCTACTAGCTGAATGCCCGATGTACTCACTGATAAGATGGGAACTCTGGGGGTCGGACACACTACACATAGAGGACCTAAAGGATCTGAAGGTGGAGCAGATAGCAAGATTTACCAAAGAGACCAAAAGATTCGACGGGGCGCCGTGAAAGCTGGATGAACCTTAAACCCCTAAAAGGGGGAACGGGGAAAAGGATGAAATGGCCCGCAACAACGCAGGCTGATCGTCCGTCCGGCTGGCGACGTCCCCAAGAGAAATAATAATACTTAAAAAATACGCGTACCGTCTTATGTAAAAGTATTGAATAACAAAAATAGTGTTGGTTAGGTCAAAACTAGTGACAAAACCGAATACTTATGTCATCCCTGACTTCACATGGTACTAGTATGCTAGGGACATGGGGCGCCTCCGGGTTTTTATAAACACTAGGGGTAGGCCCCTAAAGTGTTTATAAAAGCCCGGAGGCGCGGAGGGAGAGCAGCCCAGCCCGCTGTAACAAACCACAGGTACCATGCGAGCTGCACAAAAAGCCGAAGCTCCAAAGGCCTCCTTAGAGTACCTACATGTGATTTGTTACGCAAGGGCTGAGGGGCTGCACTCCCCGCAGCGCCAGAAATGTTCAAAATCATTAGTTTGTCCATTATCTAAGAATATTTAATTTTATTTTTATTTTCTTTTATTTAGCTACCTTTTGTCTTAGATTTATTCTTAGCCTTTTGTTAGGTACCTATCTCTTTTTTTTGTGAAAAATTTTTTATAAACTTTTTACATTGAATTTACGTTAAACAAGAGTGAGGGAGAGCCGTTGGAAGGAGGAGGGGGCCTCAAAATTCTCCCCTTAACCTTTTCACCGCCCAACTATCCTGCACGCGATGTCCCGCTGTACGCCAACGTATAAATGTATTTTAAAAGTAGGTACAAAGAAGAACTTCTGTAGAAGTGCTGGCGTGGACGGCACGAAAATCTCGAACTTCTATAGAAGTTGTTGGCGGTAAAAAGGTTAAATGTATAATAATGTTGCTGTAGTTTTATAGATTCATAACCTCAACATGTCTCTATTGCATATCTCAAGTCATAATGTGTTTTATTTTAATGTGTAGTAAGAGCATTGTTGTGTTCCGTTAACTAGAGATAAGATAGCCAATGCCTCAGTATTTGAAGATTCCGGGTGCGCACTTCCACCATAAGAAATAATAAAATAATTGGTGGTCCCTGCCAAAAAAAGCAAAGCAGTTGATGGCCAGAAAAAGGTTAAAGCCCCTGCTTTTATTTATTTCTCATGCTTAAGCACTTGGCCTGTATCTCACGGTGCAAAGAAAGGATAAGAAAGGAACGCATTTCACCCGGCATCCTCGCCACTGAGGAACTGGAAGTTTTAGGGTTTTAACCTTTTGAGCACCACGGACATGTATCAATTTCGTGCTCTACACGTCACGTCTTTTATAGAAGACAATGTCCAATTATAATGTTTATTAATAAATACATATAAATACATAAATAATTGGTTGGTTTTTCTTTGTTCGTAATACCTAAAACCCTTAACTTTTATATTGATATAGGTAGGTCTTTGTTTATTTTATAAACAGCAAAATTATTCTGGCTACAGATTTTTACGTGCCCCAGACGCCGCCGTAGTCTTTACAGCAAGACGCCTAGTAAGTGATGTGATTCGATGGATAATAAATAAGTTATCCATAAGTAATGAATTCAGAGACACTAACGTTTATAATAGTAGTTTATGCAACTGTCATATAATGAAGGGTATTAAAACACGAGTGTGAGTTTATTAAACGAGCGCAGCGAGTTTCATAATAGTAACGAGTGTTTTAATACCCGTGTTATATGCAGTTGCATACACTACTTTATCTTCACTAATGCAATTAGTCAAACAACAAGAGTAAAAGCTGACAATAGTTTATTTATAATAATTGTTCAAATTTTGGATGGTACAATTTTGAAAGTTAATGTTAATTATTGATCCAGCAGCTGTAGCGGTCGCGGGGCAAGCAGTAGAGCTCGTAGACGGAGTTGGAATATTTATAATTACTTCATTCGTCTTGTTTTCTATACTGTTCAAGATCGTATTTGAGACTTGAATTTTATTCATTAAAGACTCATCAATGTAGCTTTCAGCCACAGTAGAAGACTTCCACCCCCCGTGTCGTTTCAGTGCGGTCAAATCGTGGTGATTTGAGATATGAGACGTTATCGCTATCTATGAGAAAGGTCGCCGAGGTGCGCCGGAAGCAATGCCCCGTGTACAACGCTGGGTTAGGCAGATTCAAAAAACTTGCGATAGTTTTTCCCAGAGCACCAAATTTATTAATACCAGTTCTTTGATCGACGTACTTCCCCGATCTATAGCTCAAGAAAAAGGCAGGGTTTCGACAGGGGGTGGGTCGAAGTTCCATGTATTTTTTACATACCTACGGCATAGCAGTTGCCCGTCACAACGAAAGAACGATCTATTTTCGTTTTCGAAACTTTCACCATGATTGTAGTGTCGTCTATGTTAGAGACTTCATCGAACTGGATGTTGTATAGCACTTGCCTTCGGCATGCCCCCATTATGCCGAAGATTAGTGCAACCTGTAACAATAAACGATATAATAAGCTTGAGGTACATAGCCAAGGCAAAAACTATGATTTATGAAGTAGTAAAGTGTAGGTACCTACTACCTAATTTATACACAAAGCGCTTAAACGGAGCGTCTAGATTGTTGGAATATAGGTTTTATAGAATTTTATGTCTATGGTAGTTTACTGGCTGGAAAATAAATATATGGATGGAACATTTTGAAATAGTTTGAAGTTGTCGTTTTGTGGAAAATGTTAGTTGCTATTGTCTTTTGATTGAAATTGGTTTGTTTACATAATGTTTTATATATAGTCTTGGAGAATTGTTTATTAGAAATGTTCATAAGAAAGAAGTGATAAATAAATGATATGGTATTATTATAAAAAGAAAAGGTTTTATTAAGAAGGATCCCAAGCAGAGAAGTTTTGATAATACATCATACATCACGCACAAGGGTAAGGATATATTCGATTTACACATATATCTACAATAGGTTAACTTCTGCTTATTTATTAAACAAAAGTGCAAATACAATTAATGTTAAAACACCAGCTGAAATGTGGTTTAATAGAATACCTAATTTAAAACATTTAAACATTTTTGGTTCTTTAACATATTATAAAAATAATTATCAGTTACATAAACTTGACTCCAGGAGTAGCAAAGGGCTTTTAGTAGGGTTTACTAATAACGGTTATAAGATTTGGGTTCTGTTCAGGTTACAGAAGGTGCTTGGTTCTTTCTTGGGGCAAGGTATACACTATTACAATAAAATACCAAATACTGTACTAGATTTACCTTTAGATAAGTTTAAAAAACATGTAAAGTCTTCTTTATTAAAAAAAGGTTATTATACAGTCAAAGAATATTTAGAAGATAAAACAGCCTGGCTATAATAAAAAACATATACATAATACTACTTATAAATAGTGTCCTGCAGATAACAAAATAGCGTTGCATTGAACATTACAATTACTTTTATTTTTATTATATTAACTATAGTTTTTTTTTTACTTTTACTAGTACTGTATGATATTGTAAAAAATTAAACTGGTAAATTATGTTTTTGCTGACTTAAATATTTTATTTAGTTATTTTTTATTTTTTGTGTTTTTTTACATGTTGTGATTGTCCTTTACATTTTGTGTTTTTATTTGTGATGGAAAGTGTCCTTTATGATAGGGCTTTTTCCAATATTTATGACGCTGTAAGGGAGAAAAGAGCTGGACACTTGCTGAGTTTCTTGCCGGTTCTTCTCAGTACAAGATCTCCCGCCCAGAGTAGATAGACTTACGAACCGATGGCTTAAAATGACGTTCATAAGAGCTATTTGTAGCCTAAACTGAATAAATGATTTTGAATTTTGCATTTTTTTTAATTTTGGGATCCTTTGTGTTTAAGGATTGTTTATTCAAGAGATGTGGTGTTTAATAATAATAAGAGTGATGTTAGTGATTTTTTAAAGTTGTGTAATAGGAGGATAAAATTAAACAATTTGATGTAAAGACAGCATTTTTATATGGAGAACTAAATGAGGAAATTTTTATGGAAATACCTTTAGGATATGATATAAAAGACAAAGAGAATAAAGTTTGTAAATTAAAAAAGAGCTTGTATGGATTGAAACAAGCACCGCTTATGTGGAACAAGAGGTTAACGGAGTTTTTAAAGAAAATGGGGTTTTTACAATTAAAATCAGATCCATGTGTGTTTGTTAATAAAGACAAAGAAATATACTTGGCTATTTATGTAGATGATGGTATTTTAATTGGGAAAAATGAGATAGATTTGAATAAAATTATAAATAAATTAGAAACAGAATTTGAAATGCGGAAATTTGATAAAACTGAAATGTTTATAGGGTTTGATGTTAAAGTAGGTGAAAATTTTATAAAAATTTATCAGGAAAGTTATATAAATCAAATTTGGAAAAGTTTAAATATGAAAACTTAAAAGATAGTGGTCATCCAGATATTTTAGTCGATACACATCAAGAGGGGAAAGTAGGAGTTGATGATGTGCATCGATATAGACAATTGATTGGCTCATTGTTGTATTTGGTTAATAAAACTAGATTAGATTTAGCTTTTCATGTTGGTTATTGTAGTAGGCATCAAGAGCATCCTAACTTGAATGATTTTGCAAATATAAAGATTCTTTTTAGATATATTAAAAATACAGTTAGCAGTGGTATACAATATGTTCGTGGTAACGACTTAATTTGAAAAGCGTATTGTGATGCAGACTTTGCAGGTGATCCTGATACTAGGAAAAGTACGACTGGCTTTGTAATATTTTATGGTGGTGGTCCAATACATTGGTGTTCACGCAAACAGTCAGTTACTGCTCTTTCCAGTACTGAGGCTGAATATATTTCTGCAGACGAATGCATTAAAGACCTATTATACATTCAGAGTCTGATTTACGAGTTGACAGATAAGTTACCGAAAACGCAATTGTTTGTTGATAACCAATCAGCTATAGTTTTGATTAAAAATGTAATTTTGAATAGAAGGAGTAAACATATTGATGTTAATTATCACTTCATTAAAGAAAAGATAGATAAAAATTTATTAGAAATTTATTATTGTTCTACTAAAAATAATTTAGCAGATATTTTGACTAAACCACTGGACAGAACAAAGTTTTTGAGACTTAAACAGTGTATAGTGAGTGATACATAAAGGACACTCGTTGATGTGATGAGTTATGTAGGTTTGTTAAGATATAAGGTTGTTTGAGAATTAATTTGAAATTTAATTTTTAAGTTAGTTATGTAAGGTATTTAGATTAATTAATTCAAAAGTTTGTTTGTTGTTTTTAGTATTATGTGGGTTAGTTAAGTTGGGTTTTAAAGGAGTTGATGTGAGTTATAAGAGTTATTATTTTAATTGTATTAAACATAAAATTCAGAGGGGATGTTGGAATATAGGTTTTATTGAATTTTATGTCTATGGTAGTTTACTGGCTGGAAGTTATTTGAGTTAAAATAAATATATGTATGGAACATTTTGAAATACATAGTTTGAAGTTGTCGTCTTGTGGAAAATGTTAGTTACAGAGGGGATGTTGGAATATAGGTTTTATAGAATTTTATGTCTATGGTAGTTTACTGGCTGGAAGTTATTTGAGTTAAAATAAATATATGTATGGAACATTTTGAAATAGTTTGAAGTTGTCGTCTTGTGGAAAATGTTAGTTGCTATTGTCTTTTGATTGAAATTGGTTTGTTTACATAATGTTTTATATATAGTCTTGGAGAATTGTTTATTAGTAATGTAAATAAGAAAGGTGATAAATAAATGATGGTTCTATTATAAAAAAGAAAAGGTTTTATTAAGAAGGATCCCAAGCAGAGAAGTTTTGATAATACATTATACACCACGCACAAGGGTATGGATATATTCGATTTACACATATATCTACAAGTAAGCCACCCAATACTAATCCAACTTTACAATTCGAATAGATACTAACCTCAAATCTCAACTAACTTAACCAATTCAACACACAATTAACTACCAACTCCATCATTAATAACTCCATCTCCAATTCCATCATCAATAACTTCCAACGACTCCATCATCAATAATTCTTCCTATTCCTTTATCCGAAAAACTCCGTCACCAATGACCAATAATCTTCATCAATTTCCAACCAGCTTCATTACTATAAAATCTCCATCATCATCATCATTATTCATCATCATCATCATTATTCATCATCATTACTCCATCATCATTAATAATATCTTCAACACAAATCATCAACGTCTGCAATGCTGTCTTCAAAATTCTCAGCATTGTCAATACCATTTTAAAAAATCTTTTCATCACCAGCTCCAATCTCCAACATTATACGTTCTCATTCTTTATTTTTAAATTTCGATACACATCCCTATCATAGGATTTCCCCTCTTGATGTGTATCAATGGTTAAAATTCTTTCAAGTCTACCAGATAGACTCATGTATTTTAGGACTGCATGGGAGTCAACATCATTAGCCGACAAGACTCTGATTAATTTAATTTCAAGAATTAATCTTGAACTCAAGATGAGGCAAGAAGGATCTGAAACACAAATGGATTCAAGACCAACAACATCTGTTGAGCCAGAGAGACAACCGGAAAACACCTTTTATGTAAAAAGTTGTTTCAAATGTGGCAAGAAGGGGCATATTGCGAGAAACTGCAGAACACCTAATAATCAAACATTCAAGCAAGACAATAAGACATTTAATAACATATCTCAATGTTACAAATGCTTGAAGGTTGGACCTATGTCCAACCTTCAAGAAGTATGTCTATACATACAGACTGTTATCATAAAATAAACTGTATGAACTGCAAGAAAAACACGCATTTTACAAAGTTCTGCCTTAAAGAAAAAGTAAGTAACTTATACAAATCAGAATCCGAAGTTGAGTTCATCATAGATTCAGGTACTAGCAGTCATATTGTTACATCTGAGAGCTATCTTAAAGACAAGAAAAATATAAATTATAAGATCATGACTGCGGATGGTAACACGCATTCAGTCAACATAATGGGAAATATTTATACTAATAATATTATTTTTAAAAATGTTTTATGTGTTCCCCAACTTAAAAAGAATTTAATTTCAGTGTCTAGATTAGCCAATGATAATTATTTCTTAAATTTTTTCAGAATGAACTTTAAAATCGTAGATCAGAATTCTGAATGCGTTGAGGTTGGTGACCGCAAGGAAGATGGTCTCTATTATTTAAATTTTTCATTGGATACGACAAAGCCAGTCGTTGTTTCAAGGTCAGTTAATGCAATACACTTAGACACAAATTTTTGGCATCGTGCATTAGGTCATGTACCTATTAACAAGACGAAAGATCTTGTTCGAGGTATAGACAGAAACCTGGTTAAGGAAATTGATATCTGTGAAGTCTGCACACAATCGAAATTGTGCAGAAAACCTTTTAAATCAAATAGACACAGGGCTTCTAAGCCTTTAGAAATTATTCATAGTGATATTTGTGGTCCTATAGAAATGGAAACATGGGATGGTTACAAATATTTTATAACCTTTTTGGATGATTATACACATTTTGTTAAAGTATATCTAATTAGAAATAAAAACGAGGCGTTTTCTAAAATCATAAATTATATTAATTTGGCGGAAAATCATTTTAACACAAAAGTTTAAACATTCAGATGTGATAACGGGGGTGAATACACTAGCAGACAATTTAAAACGTATTGTAATAAAAAAGGTATTAATATTGATTACACTATTCCCTATACTCCACAATTGAATGGTAAAGCTGAACGACTAAACAGGTCAATAATGGAACGAACAAGAGCGTTGCTTTTTGATATGCAGCTACCACATGAATTATGGGGTGAAGCTATTTTAACTTGCTTATTTATTAAACAGGAGTGCAAATACAATTAATGTTAAAACACCAACTGAAATGTGGTTTAATAGAATACCTAATTTAAAACATTTAAACATTTTTGGATCTTTAACATATTATAAAAATAATTATCAGTTACATAAACTTGACTCCAGGAGTAGCAAAGGGCTTTTAGTAGGGTTTACTAATAACGGTTATAAGATTTGGGATCCTTTGTGTTTAAGGATTGTTTATTCAAGAGATGTGGTGTTTAATAATAATAAGAGTGATATAAGTGATTTTTTAAAGTTGTGTAAGAGGAGTGTAAGACGGTGTGATTTAAATAATTTAATTAAAGAGGTTAGTGTTGATATTAGTGGTGAATTAAATAATGATATAGTTAATGATGATATAGTCAATGATGATGTTTTTGGTGGTGAAGCTGGTGATGGAGCTGTTGTTGATGGAGATATTTTTGAAAATGGTGTTGAAAATGCTGAGATTTTTGAAGACAGCATTGAAGGAGTTGGAGTTGGTGCTGAAGACACTGAAAATTTTTAAGACTGTATTGAGGATATTGGAGTTGGTGATGAAAATAATGAGAATTTTGATGATACTATTGAAGAGAATAATAATACTTTGAGAGGGGAAGATAGAGAAATACAGTAGTTGAAGATAATGATGAATTTGTTGATGAAATTGATCCAGTTATTAATGATGGATTGAGGATTTTACCGAATAGAGAAAGGAAATTGCCATCTAGGCTGAAAGATTATGATTTAGAGAGTTCGTTTTTAACTTATACAGATGTTTTTAATAGTTTTGATAAAGATTTATGGAAAAGAGCAATGAATGAGGAAAAAGATTCCTTAGAGAGAAACAAAACTTGGGAAATTGTTAATAAGTGTGAAGCAAGAAATAGGAAAATAATTTCAAGTAAATGGATATTCACTAAAAAGCCTGGTGGAAGATATAAGGCTAGATTAGTGGCGAGAGGTTTTCTACAAAAATATAACATTGATTATAAAGAGACATATAGTCCAGTGGTAAACACTACTAGTGTTAGATTGTTGTTGGCGATTGCAGCTCAAAAAGGTTTTAAAATTAAACAATTTGATGTAAAGACATCATTTTTATATGGAGAATTAAATGAGGAAATTTTTATGGAAATACCTTTAGGATATGATATAAAAGACAAAGAGAATAAAGTTTGTAAATTAAAAAAGAGCTTGTATGGATTGAAACAAGCACCGCTTATGTGGAACAAGAGGTTAACGGAGTTTTTAAAGAAAATGGGGTTTTTACAATTAAAATCAGATCCATGTGTGTTTGTTAATAAAGACAAAGAAATATACTTGGCTATTTATGTAGATGATGGTATTTTAATTGGGAAAAATGAGATAGATTTGAATAAAATTATAAATAAATTAGAAACAGAATTTGAAATGCGGAAATTTGATAAAACTGAAAAGTTTATAGGGTTTGATGTAAAAGTAGGGGAAAATTTTATAAAAATTTATCAGGAAAGTTATATAAATCAAATTTGGAAAAGTTTAAATATGAAAACTTAAAAGATAGTGGTCATCCAGATATTTTAGTCGATACACATCAAGAGGGGAAAGTAGGAGTTGATGTGCATCGATATAGACAATTGATTGGCTCATTGTTGTATTTGGTTAATAAAACTAGATTAGATTTAGCTTTTCATGTTGGTTATTGTAGTAGGCATCATGAGCATCCTAACTTGAATGATTTTGCAAATATAAAGAATCTTTTTAGATATATTAAAAATACAGTTAGCAGTGGTATACAATATGTTCGTGGTAACGACTTAATTTTAAAAGCGTATTGTGATGCAGACTTTGCAGGTGATCCTGATACTAGGAAAAGTACGACTGGCTTTGTAATATTTTATGGTGGTGGTCCAATAAATTGGTGTTCACGCAAACAGTCAGTTACTGCTCTTTCCAGTACTGAGGTTGAATATATTTCTGCAGCCGAATGCATTAAAGACCTATTATACATTCAGAGTCTGATTTACGAGTTGACAGATAAGTTACCGAAAACGCAATTGTTTGTTGATAACCAATCAGCTATAGTTTTGATTAAAAATGTAATTTTGAATAGAAGGAGTAAACATATTGATGTTAATTATCACTTCATTAAAGAAAAGATAGATAAAAATTTATTAGAAATTTATTATTGTTCTACTAAAAATAATTTAGCAGATATGTGATACATAAAGGACACTCGTTGATGTGATGAGTTATGTAGGTTTATTAAGATATAAGGTTGTTTGAGAATTAATTTGAAATTTAATTTTTAAGTTAGTTATGTAAGGTATTTAGATTAATTAATTCAAAAGTTTGTTTGTTGTTTTTAGTATTATGTGGGTTAGTTAAGTTGGGTTTTAAAGGAGTTGATGGGAGTTATAAGAGTTATTATTTTAGTTGTATTAAACATAAAATTCAGAGGGGATGTTGGAATATAGGTTTTATAGAATTTTATGTCTATGGTAGTTTACTGGCTGGAAAATAAATATATGGATGGAACATTTTGAAATAGTTTGAAGTTGTCGTCTTGTGTAAAATGTTAATTGCTATTGTCTTTTGATTGAAATTGGTTTGTTTACATAATGTTTTATATATAGTCTTGGAGAATTGTTTATTAGTAATGTAAATAAGAAAGGTGATAAATAAATGATGGTTCTATTATAAAAAGAAAAGGTTTTATTAAGAAGGATCCCAAGCAGAGAAGTTTTGATAATACATTATACACCACGCACAAGGGTATGGATATATTCGATTTACACATATATCTACAATATAGATAACTTGCGTGTGTAGTACGTAAGTACTAGGTAGATTAAATAACAGAACTAAAATACACTTACCTTTTCAAAAAGATACAAAATATCTGGTGAATCTTTCAGGAACATCTTTATTTGACCTGATGTAAACGTCAAGGACTTTTGTCCTTGTGTCCTTCTGAACTGCGTTTCAGGAACGCTTATGACTTTTGAATACTTCGTGATATCAATATTGTTGTAGATACTTAGTGTGGACTTGAGCATAGAATATTTAGCCCACATAGAAGATGGCTTGAATTTGTCGGAGAGGTCTTTGAGATACACAAGAATGACATTTTCAGAAAATGATGTAGTTTTCTTTTCGATCTTCCATGCCAAAAAGTTATTATATTCTTTTTCATATAATTTTCTAGATTTTTCTGGCAAAAGATTGTGAGTTACTTTTGTTGCCAATTCTAGAATATCCGGAGGCGTACAAATATCATCGTCGCTGTCCATTTTTAACTTTTAATTTGTATTTTAAAAACAAAACACATTGCGAAACATTAAATTCACGCGTACGGCGTACGTGTATTGTCACAGTGAACTTGCCGCCATTAAAATCTAACCAATGAGAGCGCAGCTGCGCGCGCAGGGCCAATCAGGTGCGAGCGCGCGCTGTTCTTTTTTTATTTAATTGGCACAAGATCTTACCAAAGAGTTTTGTGTATGTAAGTTTAGTAGTTTCGCCGAAGTTTTCACGTATAACCCAACTGTTTTCAAAAGCCAGCCTAATATCAAAATTTTATACAACTTGTATGAGGATTTTGACATAAGGCTCGCCAGGTTAATTGGTCGCGTTTTATTGATGTTATAATGAGATTTTACGATATCGATGTGGATATTATACCATCATGTGAAATTGCTTAAATTGAGTGTTTTGTTGTCTGCGCTATAACAGTAGTAATTATAAGTCAAGTATTGGAAACATAAGTAGAATGTTACAACATTAGTGTAGATAAAACAATTTAAAAAATATATGATTGAAGTTCATTATTTTAATTTATCTGAAACCTTTTGAGGAAAAAAAATCACGTAATAATTTATCGATGGAACAATTATACGTATATATTTTATATTTATAATATTCGTTATAGATTTGTAGCTCGGCGCTGCTGGGGGAACACCGCATCGCAGTCGAAATTGCTTGGCGCTCAAAAGCTCTTATCTCTACCTTCGTAACACAACAATGCTACTAATATTGATGACAGGTATTTATATAAGATAGTATTAGGTATATAGCCAAGCGGACTTTAAAACAAACCGAGTAATACAAGATACAACTTCCGCGTGTAATCGAACCCGGAACATCTGGGTATGACCAACAGGCATATCCGTAACGACACAATATAAGTGGACCCCAAAAGGTAATCTTAATATACCATTAATCTAAGAAGATACCTATACCGCGCTCGAGCTACAACGCAACATTTCACATCTCACAGATACTGAATCTCGGACCATCTCGAACCTGTCCGTAATAGGTTGAACCTGAACCTGTGCTCAAGCGCGATTGTATGAAGCTTACCTTCTGCGGTCTCTTTCATCGTCATCATCATCTCATATTATGCCCCCACTGCTGGGGCACGAGCCTACCCTATGGATGGATAGGGAGAACGGGCCAAACCACCACGCGGGCCCAGTGCGGATTGGTGGTTGTTAACGACTGCTAATGCAACCGGGACCAACGGCTTTACGTGCCTTCCGAAGCACGCAGGAGCTCGAGATGATACACTTTTGGTCACCTATCCGATGACCGGCCTTTGCGAAAGTTGCTTAACCTCAGCACTCGCAGACCGGGCGCGTTAACAACTGCGCCACCGAGCTCCTCAGTCTCTTTGTTTTGTGGTAATGATAAGAATCGGCCGGGCGATGCAATCACACTAATATTCTAAATGGGAAAGTGGGTACAAGTAAGCGGTCGCTTCATTGTGTCCCGCACTTTAAAATAACGTTTCCTACGTTATTTTCCATCCTCATACTTTGTTATTTTTAATAAAAATAAAGTATGGAAAATACTTTATTTCCGACTACTTAATGCGGGCGTTTGAACAGAATATTCCTGTTGACTTAACTTCTGAACTACTGAATGATAAGTACTCAAACTCAGGTGAAGTAAAACGAAACGCAACGCTAATTTCTGAACGCGCTATAATAACAATAAAAAAATATTAGATAGTGCCAAGAGTGGAAAGAAATATGTTTTTAAACATTTAAATAAGTACTTAAATAAATTTGGAAAATACCTAAGTACTTTCTTTTTTCTTCAAATCTTTTTTTATATACTAGTTAGTGATAGATTTAAATACAGTGTCATGTTGGAACGTGTTCAAAACAAGTTCACAAGACACTTTTATTTCAAACTTCATGGGGTGTACCCTTTTTACCCACTGATGTACCCTACCTTATTTGTACTGGGTATGGTGGGGTACAATAAGTTAGAGGTGCGGCGGGACTTTGCGCTCACAATGTATGTGGTAAAGCTGCTTCGCGGGTTGGAGCGCCACTTCCAGCTGAGCGTGCCCGACCGGTACGTGTGGAGGCGGCGCCGCCCGCTGCTGCTGGCCGTGCCCCGCGCCAGGACCAATCTGTTAGCACAGACACCGCTTGTCCGCGAAATACAGACAGTAAACAGGGTTCATGACCAAATGGACGTATTCGGGGGTCACTTGAGTGAACTCGCAAAATTTACTTTGTATATACTAAGTTATGTTAGGTTATAAGTATTATAATATGCGTTTATAAGGTCAGATAGATAAATACGTAGTAACTAGTTTTTAAGGATGGTCACGCTATCGCATTAGGTTAAGACGACGCATTGGTAATTTACGTGGCGGGGATCTTGATTTTTTCCAACAATTACAAAACATATGAAAGTGATATTTGATGACATGATTTTTCATTTAATTGACTTCATTTTGTTAGTTGCAGAAACACGATTTTCCGACTTTTATAACAGAGAAAAAAATATCAAAGTAACCTCTTTTAAAACATTCGCATTTTATAGGTTTATCAGACCGATTTAAGCATCTAAATTTTCTTAGTAGATTAGTCTTAACACACACTTCAAAATTGTAGTTCATTTTTTTTAAATAATTTGTATTTTTAATTTGAAGTACAAAAAACCAGTTTTTCTTATGGTACGGGGCGCAAACGCTCGTATCAAAACGTATGAGATTTATAGTTTAGCGGTGCGTCGCCTTAAGAAAACCTGTAATGGTAGTGTAAGGTTTAGTAAAAAAATAACTAAAATAAAAAAATTACCTTAATTTCCTGAAAAATAGTTGGCAACCCTACGCTCCACCCCTCTTAGCTGTATCTAGAGTAGGGATGGGCAAACTACGGCCCGCGGGCCATCTTCGGCCCGTGAAAGATCGAAGTCCGGCCCGCGACCATCAAACAAAAATTCATGTGCGGTGTGTGTTTCAGAAAATGGTATGCGTTTTCTGTATCAATATTTTTATTTCACAAAGAAAATATTTATTTATTGATAAAATACAGCAAAACATTCAATAGCCTGGCCCACCATAAATATTGTCACGCGAATGAAAAACTTTGCCCATCCCTATTATATTTATTTGACTATTTACTTTTTTATTGTTTTTATTTGTATTTTAATTTTAATTGTAATTTTAACCATTACCACTGTCTGACGTTCAATGTCTACTCTGTGGAAACTTTGTTAGCTTATGTACAAACTTAATATTTAATTTTACCTAGTGTTATATTAAGCTGTTTGTTTCCCTTACCAACAAAATAAAATAAAAATAAAATCCCTGATCTAGAGGATTCGCTCTGTCAGCTTCGCAGCTACGCTCCAAAATAAGGAGACTACAAAAAGTAAGCTTAATACAAACTCATTCCAGCAACGCAGACAACCTCTCACAGACATGGAGTCGCGCAATAGACGCGCTCTGAGTGCCTAGTCCGAGTTACATAGTAAACGATCAGAAAGCTTGCTATCTCGTTTGGTGACCAAATAGCAACTACGGTGACAACAGTTTCACCTCGTATTCCACTACCAACAAAGGCGCTGCTTCAATGCCATACAAATTTTCGTTTTCGTAAACGTAATCGAAATAATACGGATAGTAAACAAAACTCACACTAGGCACCCTGACTGTTCCTAGCTGTTCCAAGATCCGTCTCCGTGAGAGGGTCTACGTGTGACGTGTGACAGGCGCCTGCACATCATCATCATAATCATCACCCCACTTCCGCCCACTGCAGGGCATAAGCCTCTTCCGTCGCACGCCACTCTTTCCGGTCCTGCGCAAATGAATGAATGACAATTCATCTTTCTGTTTGCTATGAGAAACGCCATCATTATTGCTGGCGACTTCGATAGCAAGCACACTTAGTGGAGGTTGGATGATGAGTAAATATACTTAAATGCAAAACACAGTAAATAAATCATTAAGGAGATTGATGGTGTAGCGTTGCAACTTTTAACCGCCATGTGATCTAGTTGTTAAGACCACCGACCGGTCAGACCCAGAGGTCCCGGTTTAGTTTCTATTATAAATATATTAGTTACTAGCTTTTGCTCGCGGCTTTGCTTACATGGGCAACACGGCTTGTAATTGTTTTTATAATAGCCAAACTTATTAAAGTTTAGTATCTGTAGGGATAATCCTGAGACACTTCATAATTAACCAGGCCAAATACTTTTACATTTTAAGGAATATCAGATTTCCATTCAAACTTTTCACATAATAATATATTTCACCCCTTTAGGAGAGGTTTCTCGAAAAATGCTTAAACACGTTATTCCTTATTTTTATTAATTATATTTAATAAGTAGATCAATAAAATTATTACTTTTTTTAGTTATTAGAATAATAACGATTTCTCCAAAAAAACGTTTTGCCTTTTTTTACTTTTAAAAGAAAAATAAACAAAATTCCTGAGACAGGTCATTCTTTATTTCTGTTCAAAAAGCCAAATACAAATTTTCATGTATTTTATTTACTTAAGTACTTCAAAACTGACAGAAATTCACACAAACTTTCACTCCCTCTTTGAAATGATGAGGGAATGATTTCCATAAAATCCTTTCTTAGTGGCAGTGCAGTGGCGTGTGGCCTATACTATAACGGTGACAATCCGACAAAATTGTCAGAATTTGACAAATTTGTCGAGTTGTCACTACAAGTCCTGTATTATAAACGTGACAAATTTGTGACTGGTCAGCATCAGCAGTCAGTTTGTCCACCTGTCAACTCCGTCCTATAAAACTTTACAAATATAAAGCCGCCTGTCGGATTTTGCCATGAAGCTGTAGATATAACAGCTTCATGGATTTCACTGACAAATATTAAGTCAACTTACAAATGTGTAAATAACCATTTGTGGTAACTGACAATATTGTAATTTACCTATATTAAGAGTCGAGAATTAATGCGGGTAGGTGTTTTATGATTATAACAATCACTCTGTTATTTTATAGTCAATATTCAATAAATGCCAACAAAATGGAGCTAAACCTTAAATTGATAATTATTCTTCCTGAAAATAAATTTAAGAATGTGTTGTTTGGACGCTTTGATGCACGATGATTAAATTAATAAGTAGAAGGAAGTAACAGAATGTTCGAGAGTATTTTCTCAAAATAATGGAGGTATTTGAGAGATACTACATGGCAAAATTGGAAGAAAAGGACTGGTAAGTTGATTATTTATGTATCATGCTTATAGGTGGAAGCTAGCTAGTAAGTATCCTGTCCTACGTGCCTATGGATTCTTATGGTTGCAAGCAACAAGCACCAAGTACTTTCGCGATTACTTAATCAAACCAAACTTGTTTAGAGCACGGTTATCTTTTGTGTTTTGATTCTCAACATTGCCCTATACTTACTATACCCCATGTCAGATTGTCGTGACATTTCTACAAAGTCAGCTTGTCAGTACAAGATGGCTTGTCCTATATACCTAGCAAATAGTTAATAGTTAATAAGTTTTTCGTGACAAATTGTCACCTGTCACCTATCGTGAAAATGTTTACAGAACAGATAAACTTATGTACAATTGTCATGACATTTCGACAAATTTGTCAGTTTTCCAACATTACAATTTTGTCACCCGCATTTTTAATAGGACAGGAAAATGTAAAATACTATTTTGTCACCTGTCACCTATCACCTATCGTCTTCAATTAACGTTCAGTCCAAATTTCACCTAATTAGCTTCGGTTTCGGCTCGGCGATGATGAATCCGTCAGTCACGACAAGTCATTATTATGTAGTTAGATAAATAGATACATTAGTTAATTTTATTTAGTACCAATTCTAATTGTTATGTGGCGAGAAGCGAAACTCAGTTTTTTAAAAATAACTTTATTATTACTAACACTAAAATATCTAAACAGAGATAACTATAATGGTGATAACCTCCTCCAATCTCTGTCGCACGGAACGGGACGGGAGCGAGACAGGGTTCTAATTATTATTATGAGGTTCGTGGGAAGGGTACAATAAATAAACCTAATGGACTTAAAACTACGGCTTGGGAACATCTGGGTGCTAAGTGCGAGTTTCATTCGCAATTCGATCACGTTAACGAAAACGAGAATTTGTATGGCAAAATGTTAACTCCTCTCATATGCCGCCAGAAGGCGCTGCTTCAATGCCATACTAATTTTCGTTATCGTAATCGTAATAGTAAACAAAACTTACATAGGTGTAGACAAAGCGCTGCGTGCGCGTGGGAAAGTGAAATACAATTGTGATATTTATTGCAACCTTGTAGTAATATTTGGTGTTTCTAAGAAGGAAGGATACAATTTGTGATATTTATTGCAACCTCGTGGTGTAACATTTGGTGTTTCTAAGAAGGAAGGATACAATTTGTGATATTTATTGCAACCTCGTGGTGTAACATTTGGTGTTTCTAAGAAGGAAGGATACAATTTGTGATATTTATTGCAACCTCGTGGTGTAACATTTGGTGTTTCTAAGAAGGAAGGATACGATTTGTGATATTTATTGCAACCTCGTGGTGTAACATTTGGTGTTTCTAAGAAGGAAGGATACAATTTGTGATATTTATTGCAACCTCGTGTTGTATCATTTGGTGTTTCTAAGAAGGAAGGATACAATTTGTGATATTTATTGCAACCTCGTGGTGTAACATTTGGTGTTTCTAAGAAGGAAGGATACAATTTGTGATATTTATTGCAACCTCGTGGTGTAACATTTGGTGTTTCTAAAAAGGAAGGATACAATTTGTGATATTTATTGCAACCTCGTGGTGTAACATTTGATGTTTCTAAGAAGGATACAATTAGTGGTGTTAATTGCAACACGTGGAGTTAAACTAACAATAGATTAGAATATTAGGTACATTATTGATAATAATAGAGTAGGTACGACATAATATAGGTATTAATATAACAATAGGTATTTGTTATATACCTATTGTTATATTAACCCCGGGCCGGGCCAGGCGCCAGACCGGGCGCGTTAACCACTGCGCCACCGAAGAGCTCGGTGGCGCAGTGGTTAACACGCCCGGTCTGCGAGTGCTGAGGTTAAGCAACTTTCGCAATGGCCGGTCATCGGATGGGTGACCAAAAGTGTTTCATCTCGAGCTTCTCCGTGCTTCGGAAGGCACGTAAAGCCGTTGGTCCCGGTTGCATTAGCAGTCGTTAACAACCACCAATACGCACTAGGCCCGCGTGGTGGTTTATGGCCCGTCCTCCCTATTCATCCATAGGGAAGGCTCGTGCCTCAGCAGTGGGGACATAAAATGAGCTGATGATGATGAGGTATTTGTAAGGAACTTTATTATAACATTATGCATTCCGCGCCTTTGTTAATGTTTTGTTAATTGCCCTAGAATGTCGAGACAAATGGGCTCTTAATGATAAGGGTCGATACGAATAGTGTAGTAGACACATAGTTACGAAAGGTGTGAGAGCGAAAGCATCTACGAAAGTGAATTATACGTCGCCAAATATGATAAGACCCTCGACGTTACATCAAGTGGTCTTACTAATGATATTGGACCCATGAATTGGGCCTTACAAATAAACAAAGAATAAGCTTCGAATAGTTATTCCGTGTTTTGTCTGTTTTACTCTAATCTGAAATGTAAGTTACATGAAACAAAACACGGAATAACTATTCGGAGCTTATTGTCTGTTTATTTGGAAAGAGGTAGTGTTTTGGGAACGACGCGATGACGACGATGACGACGAGACAGTGACAACTTGTTTTTTTATAGAGTTTGCTGATTGGCTCAGGGTGCCAAGTGCGAGTTTTATTCGACTCTTCTCGTAAACGTAATCGTAATCGTAATTCCCTGTGTGGTGCCGGGGATTAAGAATTGCACCACCCCATCTCTTCCCGTGGGTGTCGTAAAAGTCGACTAAGGGACCATTCCAGAGGATGGGCAGCAGCATCTCTCTGAGGTTACCCTCAACCTACTGCGATCGCCAACCCGCCTGCCAAGCGTGGCGATTACGGCAAATCCCCTCATGTATCCTTGGGGGAGGCCTTTGTCCAGCAGTCGACGTCGACGAATACGGATTGTAAACAAAACTTACACTAGGCTCTTAGGTGGCATTTTCAGTCACCGGATATTCTTGGGAGAGAAACTTAAAGGCGGCACAAGCCGTGTGAAACGGAACACCGTCAAAGATTTTCAAGAGGCAATTGCATCACGCACTAGTGCGTGTCCCGTTGACCCGTTCCCTACTCAATTCTCTGAGGGGTTCGGATCTGATTGGGAGCGGAAGCAGAACAACCCGAGCGCGGCGCCTCTAAAGGCTCGGACCTCGGCTCAGTCGACCGGGCCGTGGGGGTGAAGGGGAAGGGACAACTTGTGCGCCGCTAACGTCAAGGGACCGCTTGTAAAAAATAGTAAGTATAACTACAATACACAAATGTTGAAAAAATTCCCACGTGCAGAATTTGAATCTGCACCCTTCTGACATACCGGGTCAGGTGCTCTCCCAATTGGTTCAAATCCTGCTCGTCGATTTTTTTTCAACATTTGTGTTTTTGTAATTTGTTCGCAACAAAGTTTGCGTTAAAAATTATATAAACAAAACAAAAACATTTTTTTGGTAAGTATAAGTTCAATTTCTCAAAAATGATAAATACAGAGCCCTGCATCCTGGCAGTGGCAGCCCGGTTCGAGTCTCGGTTAGAGTTTGCCAAAGACCTTCTTTGGGGTTTGCACCCGTAATTTATGATAAAGTAGTATACAGATGCCTGCACAGCAACCTATCCAAAACTGTCAGATTTCTTCAATAAAATATTTACCATCTTTGTATAAACAGGTTGACTTTTGACCCCTATTTTTTATATTTTTAAATGTTTGTTTTGTTTTTAGAAAATATTTAAAAATGTAAATTGATATGTAAAAAAAAAAATAACTTATTAAATAAAGACAACGATGATCCATTATTGTTAGTAGACTTAAAACTAATTGTTAGTATTAAAATACAAATTACACTTTCATAAATAACATTTCCAAATAAATTAAAGTACCAGATAAATTATATAAATGAATTAATCTCAAAAAATTACTTACCGATTAAATTAAATTTGAATACTTAATAAATATATGTATATATATTTAAAATAGAGCTGAAATATATTTAATTAATAAAATAGAACACAATTTTATAAAATTACTTAACCGAATTATAAAACACATAACAACAATACAAATCGTAAAACATAATAACAATACAAACAGGGGCAGGGGCTACCTGCAAAATCTATTGAGAAATAAATTATTAACGGGATTCTTACTATGTTTATTATTTGTGAGTATCCGATATTTCTTCGGCACAGTTGCATGCACGAAGTAGATAAATAAGTGTTCTGTGGTTGCATGCGTCAATTGTTAAAGGCTTTTCTAGTGCAGTTATTGTTGTCGATTTGGTCAAAGCTAGATATACCGACTAGTGAATGTACAACGTATTTGAGTTGGTTTAATGCTCTAAGATGCGTCATGATTTGATAGAGCAATGTTTTTACTCGTTAAAGGAATTTTTTGGTTAAGTAATTATTATTATTCATATTTATTGTTTTATTTGGCTTTTTATTGTTTATGTTACTTTTGTATATGTTAACTTAAAATTGTTGCAATACCCTTACAGGGTCATGTTAGGAGACTATTTATAATATTGTAAGATCTGTACCATACCAATATGATGCAATAAATAATTATGACTATGACTATGACTATGATCACAGAATTACTGAAGTTAATGCGGGTGAGATTTTATGAGCAGACAAAACGATCTACCCTCTTTCTCAGTCGTTTTTTGCGCTCGATACCCGTACCACCGGTTTCTAAGTCACTATTCACTCGAAATTGCTCACGACACACTACACTCACAGTATTGGAACGCGAAACGGCTTTATTGTTGTTTTTGCGGTTTTTAACAAATGTGCCGAAATATCGGATAAAATAAAATAAATAAATAAGCTTTCCTACACTTACACTAATGATCTAGCCCAAGAGAAGCTTCGTTATGAAACACGTTAAATGGTTACTAGACAACGGATAAACATACTTAAACTACTTAACATACATACTTAACATACATAGAAAACACCCAGACCCGAGACAATTTAGAAAAACAATAATTTCTTAAGTACGATAAGTAATAAACATGGTAAGAATCCCGTTAATAATTACTCTAGTGACCATGATAGTTTAAATAGTTATAATCTACTAGTTGTGCTCGCGACTACGTCCGCGTGGAATAGTGACTTTCGGCAGCATTTTTAATGTTTTAGGCTCTTGTGAGGACAAAATTCATACAAAACATTAAATAATAAGTATTCATTTTTAATTTTTTAGGCTCTTGTTCTTGTTTTTGCAACATTTTTCACTGATGCTTCGCTCCTATTGGTCACAGCGCAGCGTGATGTTATATAGCCTAAAGCCTTCAACGATTAATGGACTATCGAACACAAAAAGAATTTTTCAATTCGAACCAGTAGTAGTTCCTGAGATTAGCGCGTTCAAACAAACAAACTCTTCAGCTTTATAATATTAATATAGATTGTGGAATTTTGACAGTTTGTGGTAGACTAACACAAAACTGTCAAAATTCCTCAATAGACTTTGAGCTTTATGTGGATGTCATATGGTTGATTATTCATTGGAGAAATTTGTAATTTTTGGATAGGTTGGTGTAGGTGTCTGACACTTACAACTTTGATCTTCAGGGTGCAAAGTGCGAGTTTCATTCGCCATTCGATCACGTTAACGAAAACGTGAATTTGTATGGTAAAATTTAACTCCTTTCGTATGCCGCAAGGAGGCGCTGCTTCAATGCCATACTAATTTTCGGATAGTAAACAAAACTCACACTAGGCTAGGGCTGCCATAAATGCTGAAATGCCGACCGGGACATTTGGAATAGAAATAGGATAAACCATAGATAGGTAATTAAAAAAACAAAATTAATAATAAAGACACTATAATAGTTTTTTTAAATCAGACTAACTACTTTTACAAGTTTCGTTTCATTTTTGGCAGATATTTATTAAAAATATTAAAACTAAATAAAATGTAAAAAAGGAACAATAAATATCTATAGAAAAAACGATAGCTTGATTTTCTTAGGCCAAACCGGGACCACTGACTTATTGACCGGGACACAACGCTTCAAACCGGGACATGTCCCGGTGTACCGGGACGTATGGCAACCCTACACTAGGCCCCCTGACCACAAACACAAAGTAGAGAACTACTTTGTGGCACAAAGTACTGAGTGCCTAGCCTAGTAGTGTGACTTTTATTTCCTATCCCCGCTCAAGCGGCCAGCGACCACCCACGAAGTGCTAACGAAGTGAAACGGCCACGTCATTCGTCACGTAATGGCGGTGTCGGGTAATTGTTTACAAAAAACGTTCTTTATGAGTCTGCGTTGGCGCGCGTCGCTTTTAAGTGGTATTTTTATTGAAGGCGATAAAATTACACTACATCTGCTCGAGTGTTGTTTGGATTAGATGATTCTTATAGTAAATAATCAACACTAAAGTTGAAAAATAGCGATTTTTGACATTTTGCTTCATTAAAACTCTTATATTTCTAAATATAAATCGATGATCGACTATACATTTTATGATTTTAAAAGCATTGTAAACACATTCCTAAGCTATATTAATAAAAAACACGCTTAATCCCGGGGTTTTTTTTTACGAATTTTTCAAAATTCTGCCTACATTTTTAGTTTATGAAAATTTTATTTTTTAATTTTAAACAATTAATTTTTCAATGAACCTGGCATTTACGTCAGAAATAATAATATCACCATTAAGAGTATTTCAGATTTGTAAAAATGAGCAATTATAATTAAAAGATTATTTAAATATGTAATTTCAAAAACAAGTAAAATCAGTCCCGGTAAAAAATAAAAAATAAAAAAAAAATCTTTAAAAAAATTTACTACGTAAATATTATAAATGAAATAAATAAAACAAAAACATCATTAAATACTGTATTTATTAGGCTTTCTAACAATGTATTACACTTGTCTTAACAGTAATACCAAAAAATGCAGTTAGTTTCACAAAAGCACAATGGCAGATGACAGATGACATGAAAATGGCGGATGACAGTTATGAGATTTCAAACGCTCTTGTAATTTAAATGGCTGATTGGATTGGAATGTTCCCTATAGTAAAAAAGCTTGGGAATTTAATACAGAGTTTTATAAAAATTAAAGCAAACGAATCGGAAACTTTTTGTAAAAAAATGGCGCTAAACGGCCAACGCCGTTTTTTGTATGCATTTCTGGATACTGTAGTACCCATGGCCGTTTAAGGGTATTTGCGTTTTGGGTACTATCCATGGCCGTTTAAGCGGGTATTCATTCGATTACGTTTACGAAAACGAAAATTAGTATGGCATTGAAGCAGCGCCTCCTGGCGGCATACGAAAGGAGTTAAATTTTGCCATACAAATTCTCGTTTTCGTTAACGTGATCGAATGGCGAATGAAACTCGCACTTTGCACCCTGTAGCATAATACTGTTGAGTCTGAGATATTTTTTTCTTTCCATAAGTAATGTCTTTTATTTAACACGGTGATAATAATGTTCAGTAATTAAACATAACCTAACTAACTAAGTACATTAAAGAAAAAATAAAGAAAAACAAAATTAAGATAACTAAAGACAAAATAAAACCCATAAATAAAAAATGTCCTCCAGCTGTGGGTTCATGGGAACGGTTCCAAGAATGCTGGCAACATTACCTCTTTGGATTGCCAAGCTAATACGTTGGCAGAGGTAGCTGCCAGCCTTCTTATCACCGGAGGCTTCAATAATGCGAGCACTCAACTCTTTAACAAGCTGCTTGGCCTCCGGCCCCCATGGACCCAATGTCTCCACCGCAAACGAAACAAATAAATAATTTGGACCCAGGTTTGCGTATTTGTGCCGTTTGCGTTTTTCAGCACTTTCCGCAGCAGCCCCCACATGATTAACTAACGTTGATTAAATAGAATTTAATCTACGTTAACGATAACGATTAACGAATCGATCGAACGAATTAACGATTTTTAAATAGAATAGGAGGACCTCGATGGCGCAGTGGTTAACGCGCCCGGTGTGTGATTGCAAAAGTTAAGCAACATCGGATAAGTGACCAAAATGTATCATCTCGAGTTCCTCCGTAGTTACTTACTACATCGATTGTCAAAATAAAAAAAAATATGTAAGTAAGAAAGTAAGTATTAAGTAAGAAAAAAAATAAAAATAAAAATAAATTTTGCCATATTCACATCGTGTCACGTCACGTCGTGTGCCATAGAGCTGCTATTGCAAGGAGTCCCGATAACCACAGTACACACGCCTGCACATTAGACTACCACAAACTGTCAAATTTCCTCAATAGACTTTGAACTTTATGACTAAAGGCTTAAGGCTGACAATGTATTGAAGAAATTTGACAGTCTTGGATAGGTTAATGTAGACATAATATTTGTCTTTTTGTAAACAAATAAAATATGTTAACCTAATAATAAAAAACCAAATTAATGCCTACACTACACTAGATAATATACCTAATAGCTACTACGTCAGTTCCTACAGTTAGGTGTAAGGTATTTCATAATTCCAAAGTCCAATAATACTACGTGAGACGAACGTAAATACTGTTTCATTTTAACATCTTCCAGTTTCATACAGCAAAAACGAACTCTAGCCATAACACCATAAACTACCTAAGCCTTTGGGGGGCTAAATGGACGGCTCAAGTAGACGCCTCGCCCGTCGAACACTAAAAGTTATAACAATCACCCTCATTCAAACGGTTATTATCTTTATTACCGAGATCATAAGGTCGAGAATAGCACGCGCGATGCTTGTGTACCTAGACTGCAGGGCAGTATAACACCGTACATTCCGTACGTTACAGCTAGCTATATTATTATTATGGAAACCGGTCGGTCGTTAACTCTGAGTCAGACTGGTGTGCAAACGAATAGAACGACGACGCCATTATTATTATTACTACATTTACAATCGTTGTCTGTATTCTAAGTCTGTAATGTGGTAACTTAATTACGCAAGCGACTAGGTAATTGATTTCACCCAGGATAATAGAAAATGATGATGATTTTAATTGAACGAATCGAGAAAAAAGTTAATAATAGCTAGGTAGGTATTAGAGTTGAAAGTCCACAGTAGTAACTATCTCTGTTTAATCTGTGGTTATATCATGAAGTTATAGCACCAAATTCCGTTGTGGTTTTACAAGGAGGGTCGAGGGGTGACGGTCGGGTAAGCAGAGCGTTGTGGGAGGCCAGACCCTCCCCTCTCGCCCACCCTACCGGGAATTACTAAACGCAGCGATCGCCAGAAAGGTTTTACCCGTGTTTTTATACCCCTTATAACTCGGGCCTTAGAATACGGGCTTAGCCTGTGCCTTTCAACACGAAAGAGGGTGAATTCTTTATCGATTCTTTGTCGCATTAATTTTATTCTCGTGCAAGTAAGGTTCTTATCTTACCTTAGTTTAGATAGGTACATAACAAATTGGTAACTCTTCTGTTCTTTGGTTTATTTTAAAACTCTTACCTAGTGCCGCACTTAGAGACGTCAATTAATATTACTTTTGTAATTTCTCATTAAAAAAGTGCTTTGGACGTTAGGTATTATAAGTAAGACCTATCCGTTTATTATTTTAACTTTTCAATTAAACTCATTGTTTCAATAATTAACGCTCAATGTTGTCTCTGAGTGCGGCAGTTGGACTTATAATTATAATTCTGTAACTGTGGAGAAAGCCAAAAAATATTTATATTTAACTTAAAACAAAATTCATTGAGCGAAGAAACAGTTCACAACGCATCGTGGTCACTGTAAAACAGTCACAATCACAACGCGAATTTCGTGTTATGGCAAACAATGTATTTTTTTTAAATAAATTTCTTAATTTGTTACAATAATATAACAAAAAAAGGCTCAATCAAAGAAATTTATCTGATAATTATCGGATAATTGTCAAGCTGTATCATTATCTTGATAATTTCGAACCCTACTAGAGACAAAGAGCGAAGCAAGCTTCTTTAGAATTAAAATTTAAAATGAAGTAAACATGGTTATTATTATTAATATAAACTAGTGGTCGCCCAGTGGTCGAAATTCAACCGTAATTTTATTATGGCTGCACGGATTGTATCCTAAGCAATGAAAAATTTAAAAAGATAGTAGTTAGGTGAGTTTGGATTGGCATTAACAGATTTCGGCCGCTCCTCTTGCTTTTTTGAAATTTTTGAAAAGAGTATAATTATGTGTTTGTGTCAAATACATATGCGTGTGTGTCAAATACATGGTAGTGTGTGTAATGTTTGGTTTATTGATTTAATGTATTTTTATACATTTTTTTTTAAATATTAAAATTCGGATATCTTTCTCTAGGTATATAAACTATAAGTGTGCGAAATTTCATACTCCTCCGTCCGCGCAATTTTCGTAAAAAAGGGGTACAAAGTTTTTGCTTCACGTATATATAGATTATCAGGCTGGCAGTTGGCACAAATAACATCACCTATACGTATGTTTAGTTATTTTATTTAGTTACTTGGTAAATGTTTATATAATTTTTAACGCAAATTTTGTTGCGAACAAATTACAAAAACACAAATGTTAAAAAAAATTTTTTTTTTTTCCACGAGCAGGGTTTGAACCTGCACCCTTCTGACATACCGGGTCAGGTGCTCTTCCAATTGAGCTATCGTGGTTCTAACCAGCCCGCCGAAATTATTCAACACTATTTACTTTTTTACTTTGAAAGCCAAAGGCGCCTATTCAATGTTAACAACTACCGTCATTAACATCCGATCATAATATTTTTACAAATACTAAAGATCAGTTAAGAAGTAGGCAAGCTATTTATAAATGTTTATATAATTTTTAACGCAAATTTTGTTGCGAACAAATTACAAAGACACAAATGTTGAAAAAATTTGAAAAAATTTTTTTTCAATTTTTTTTCAATTGGAAGAGCACCTGACCTGGTATGTCAGAAGGGTGCAGGTTCAAACCCTGCTCGTGGAAATTTTTTCAACATTTGTGTTTTTGTAATTTGTTCGCAACAAAATTTGCGTTAAAAATTATATAAACATTTATAAATAGCTTGCCTACTTCTTAACTGATCTTTAGTATTTGTAAAAATATTATGATCGGATGTTAATGACGGTAGTTGTTAACATTGAATAGGCGCCTTTGGCTTTCAAAGTAAAAAAGTAAATAGTGTTGAATAATTTCGGCGGGCTGGTTAGAACCACGATAGCTCAATTGGAAGAGCACCTGACCCGGTATGTCAGAAGGGTGCAGGTTCAAACCCTGCTCGTGGAAATTTTTTCAACATTTGTGTTTTTTTAGTTACTTGGTATTAAGTACCTATATAAATTACCTCGTAATTAATCCCAATCCATAAAATATTTTATTATAGCATAATGTGTTGTCGGCTTGTCGGTTGTCTTGGCGCTTTTGTAACTTGCATTCTTTCAGAAAGGGCATTTCTATTATTTCTTTATTTTACAGGGTCAAAATATCGTAAACATATGCACTTTCCAATAAAGATACTGACACTTTCTATCAAAAACAACATACAAATATTTATAGGCCAGGCAACTATCACTCCCTCATGTCATGAGCAGGTCTTCTGAAAAGCAAAACGCTCTAATTAGCAGAATTCCTAAAACGCATAATGCCCTAGGCATTATGCGTTTTATCAAATGCCTGAAATGCATCATGTCTACTTTTTAAATTACCTCAATCGCTTTAGGTCTTAACTTACTAATAATTAGACTATGACATTATTACATTACATGTCACTTTTAATTAAAAAGTTTAGTAATAATACTTAGGTATGTCAAATGAAACATTCCCTAGTAGATTATCGTTATCAGGAATTGGAACACGCAGGCTGCTTAACGATAACAAGCCAATTTAGTATTAGCGATAAGCGGGTTTATAGGTCCTACCTATCAACTGTGTCAACCATGTAGGCACAGTTAAGGCAAATTCGATTTTATTTTTTGATTAGAATCCATACTTGCCGGCCAACTATTGTATGGTGTATAGTAGAAAAACCTTTATTGAAAACGGACTAATATGTAAATGTAACGGTAAATGTAATAAATGCGATTAGTATTAATAATAATCTTTCACATATAGAAAGCAGTCCCTTGGCTCTTACGGTCGGACTCAACAAACCATATCATTCGCATTACTATTGCTATTAACAATGCTACCTTCTATGGAGCATCCGATATCGGTATTGCCGAGCTCAACAATCAGCTGATATAAAGTTTATTTTGTTTAACTGGGACAGTTTATGAAAATCTTTTTTTGTGAAAACAATTTTGGGCAAATTTTTTGGTCAAGTTTGAGTTGTACATAAAACGAGTCATTTTGTTTTTTTTTAAAACCGTCGACTCTGTTTGTTGTTAGGATCATGTCATTGCATCAGAAGAAAAAATCGGAGCAGCAGAAGTTAGTCAAATTTAGTTAATTGTTTTCTTATGCAATTTGTACGTAAATGGCCTTCATCTCGCTGTATGCAAGTACATACCTACTGACGTAAACCAAGTAAAATTCCTGACAGGATCATGGAAATTGGGTGCGCTAAAATATCCCCTATATTTTTTTGTTGTTGTGTAATGTTCGAAAATAAATTTAATGTTTATGTTCCAATCAGGGACGAATGGAAACGAGGGCCACCGTCCCCGGAAAAAGACAGCCTATTCTGGTATACCGGCGGATCAAAAATGAAGTCGGGCACAGGGGCGCGCATCTTTAACAACAACTACAAGCATAGTCAAATCATGGGAAAATTTGACACTGTTTAACAAGCTAGGTGGACATAACAAGGTTAGATATATCTGGGTTCCAGACCATATGGGAATCCACGGCAACGAGATGGCGGATGCACTAGCCAGAGAGGGCTCGGAGACCAAATTCATTGTTCCTGAACCGTTTGTGACACTTGCACCAAGTACCTTCAATGAGGCCTTAAAGGATTCAACAAAGGCACGGAATCGAATGGAAAGAGCAACCGTGTATGAAATACTCCAAATCCTTCCTAGGCGAAAATGCCTTCCAACCTGTCCTCGTCTGAAATTGGCCCAAGCCACCTGAACTGGTTAATTTGATGACCGCACCAATATTTTATAATTCGTATCAGCTCCAAACTTTTAATTTCTTCCACAGTATGTCATAATTAACCAGGTCAAATGCCTTTGAAAGGTCCAGGAATGCAGCATACTCGTATACAGGAGTGTTACATTTTACCAGGCTCAGTTCTATGTACCTATTCTATATGTGAGCCTCGGCGCTTTTCTCTTCCCCTCACGACACTGTCAACCGGAATCGAAACCGGAATATGAAGTAATTTAAATGGGGATGGGGATACGCTATCGTAATGCTGACCTCTAGAAGCCTTTAAAAATCTTTTGAGTTTTTTGGTCGAGACTCAAAAAGGCTTTTGGAGCAAACAAGTTTTTATGCTCAATAAGTTCCACTCATCAACATCATTTCAGCCGAAACTCGACCACTTCTATACAAAGGTCTGTCTCAATTTCCAAAACTTTCAAAAAAAATCCACAAAAACCAGTCGCTTTGCAACCAGTCCTACGCCGGTCATACGTATTCAGAAGATCTTTGCTGAGACTACGTTGTTTCAAGCCTTTCTACTCTTAAGAACATTTCTGCCTATACCATTCATCGGCTTATTGTTATGTTTACTGCAAATTTTCGGAGTGACGATTTTCACTTGATGCCTGAGGTAGCCTTTGATGGCAACCGCTAAGCTGAATATATGGATAGATAAGCAGAACGAGTCATAAACCACCACGCGGGCCCAGTGCGGATTGGTGGTTGTCGACTGCTGCTAAATTGCTAATGCAACCAAGACCAACGGCTTGATGTGCCTTCCGGAACACCAAAGTGTTCGATGTGATAATAGTTTAACCTTAGCAATTCCAGATCGGGCGCATTAACAACTGCGCCATCGAGTTCCTTTTTAAACTCCTCAAGAAAACGCTTGGTGTCTTTTAGGAGACGTTCAAGTAGTAAATTTTGTATCAGTGATCATACGGTGGCTTTCCGCAACTGTTATCAGGTTCTCGCTCCAGCTTGTTGGAAGCCAATGTCCCAGGTAGGTAAAGCGGTAACTTGCCATTCGCAAACTGGAAACAACGGCTCATCGGCCCACCAACGGCCATCAAGACTAGTCCTACGTGCAATGTACTCATAAGTTAAGTGGTAATTATTTGAGCTACTTGGTGACTTTGGTTACTCTTATTTATCGAATTTTGGAATCGTTCCTGCAAATAAACCCCGAGCATTGACTTTACCATTGCCCTAGTGCCACTTCTTAAGCTCTTATATAAACCACCAAATCTCTCATGTCACATCATAGTCTCCATTCATGTGATCGACGTCACTGGCAACAAATATTGGTAATAATAATAATAATGTGGAATGTGGACTCGGCTGTTATCGTGCCGATTGTTGTTACGGCCAACGGCCTGATGGCCAAGAGCCTCGATCAACATCTCATGAGGCTCTCGTTAGGCGGCTGGATCAAGGGCCTGATTCAGAAGGCAGTTCTCCTCGATACGGCACGCATTGTGAGGAGGTTCCTGTCTCTGGAGCCCTAATCAACGGTAGTTTGGACCCTGGTCCCGATGCCGGTGGACCCCTATTTTTTATATTTTTAAATGTTTGTTTTGTTTTTTAGAAAATATTTAAAAATGTAAATTAATATGTAATAAAATAAATAGAGAGATAATAATAATAAATCTTTATTTGCATAGAACATGGTATTAAAAGATGTAGAGGAGGTTATTCTTGAGAGTTTTGTATGAGTGTCAGGGGTTGACTTTTTTCTGAATGACTACAAGTAAATAGGTTTTAAGCTTGAGTCAAATTGTTTTGGCATAGCGATTAGCAATGCAGCGCGCGTTAATGTTGTGCATAATAAAATAAACAGCGCACTGAACTCAACTGACTCATTCATTATCGAAACCTATACCTACTACTTTACAGTGACCGCACCGATCACAGTGCCCTACACTAACAACCTGGGTTCGAAAGGATAATTATCATTGATTATTGTCAAGATAATTAATGCTAAAATACAGAAAAATTAATAAATAAAATTACTTTTTATTTGGTCCCAATTTTTCTAATACAATATAAGTTTAAATAAATTAGACAGTTTTTATTATTAATAACCTAGTTATCTCAGGCGTGTATTATATAGAATAATGTAATTATGTGATTTAAATATTTTGTATTTAATTTTTAAATGACTATAATATGTTAATATTTAAGAATCATTCACCCATCTTTAATTAATTAAAGCGAGAGTACGAGCAGGCTGAATTTCAAAAGGCTAGTAAAAGTTCTAAAGCTACATAACTTATTAAACAAATTAGCAACATTGATAATTCTTATGCTTCAGCTACTGACTTTTTATCACTTTCCAGCGATAAATCTGCTTCGCTTGATGAGGTAAACCGGTTTTTCGCCAACGTAGGGAAAAGTCTAGCTTCAAAAATTTCTGTTCAGCACGGAAACAGTGACCTTGTCGAACATTCTTCCGTAATAACAAAGGGAATATCTTCTCTCAACTCGATGTCCTTTAAAATACTGATGCCGAAGAAATACGGCATATTATACAGTCTCAAAATTACCTCGGCTACTGGTTGATAAAAGCAGCTGTGCCTAGTCTGGTCCCAGTAATTGTTCATGTTCTAAATTATGTTTAAATTCTGGTATATTCCCTGCAGCATTTAAAAAGGCCCTTGTACATCCCATATTTAAGAGTGGAGACAGAGCCAGTGTCAATAACTATAGAGCTATATCGGTGTTAAAAAAATCCTTAATAAAAGACTCATTAGTAACTTAAATAGCATTAACTTTATAGCAGATAATCAGTATGGTTTCGTGAAAAGTAAATCAACAGAGGGTGCTGTTATTGATTTAACTGAAGTAGTAGCAAAAAATCTAAACAATAAGCAAAAAACAATTGGCATATTTTTGGACCTCTGAAAAGCAGTTGACACTGTCTCTGTCTATGGAGACAGAGGTTCACCAGCGTTTGAAAGTTTGTCGAGTAGAATGGTCTACTCGACAAACTTTCAAACGCTGGTGTCCGTGGAATGGCTCTCGATATCAGGGTGCCAAGTGTGAGTTTCATTTGCAATTCGATCACGTTAACGAAAACGAGAATTTGTATGGCAAAATGTTAACTCTCCTCGTATGCCGCCAGGAGGCGCTGCTTCAATGCCATACTAATTTTCGTTTTCGTCAACGTAATTGAATGGATACGGATAGTAAACAAAACTCACACTAGTCACCCTGTAGAAGTCATCTCAGTCATCGCTCACAATGTGTGATAATAGATAACATCATAAGCCAGGATGAATCGCTCACCTTCGGTGTACCACAAGGCAGCATTCTTGGTCCAACTTTATTCCTGGTTTAATCAATGATCTTAGTAAATTAAGTCTGATGAATTGTAAGGTCATACATAACATACGCTGACGATACGGCTTTAGCCCACGGCAGTGACTGGAATGAAGTCAAAAAAAATGCCGAAACTGCGTTAAATAAATTATGGTGTGGTTGTCTTTAGACTTGCTTACTCTAAATCTTGATAAAACAAGGTTTTTAACTTTTGCACCAAATACAGCTGCACTTCCAAGCCCTTCATTTGGTATTTCTGCTCATAAACTCTTACCTAATGAATGTTTAAATTGCGAATGTGTATACAAATCTCATGCACTTCCCATATCAAATATCTCTTGGTGTTTGGATTGATAGTGTTTTGTCATGGGAGGTACATGTTAAAATGCTTATTGGCCAAGTACGAAAGTTGATACATGTTTTTAAGAAACTGAAGGCTGTAGCCGAGCTTTCCCCATTTAAACAGTGTATTACGCCTCAGGGCATAAATTTAAACCCATCTTTTTTTCGATCTCACAGATATATGAACATACTAGGGTTTTAACAGTCAGACAGATTTATATCCTTCATGTCATATTGCTTAAACACTCAACTTCCATATAACAAGGACATCCTTACAAAAAAGCGAAGAATGGGCTTAATTTGTAGGTCGGAATCTTGTAGATTAACCTTAACAAGACGACATTTTTGTACTTGTCTCCCTTGCTTTACAATAAGGTAAACAAAGTCCTTAACATATTTCCCCTAACTCTACGCCAATGCAAAACTAAAATTATTGAGTGGCTTCTCACGCTGTCGTACGATGATACTGAGGTAATTTTAGCTGAATGTTTAGGACGCTCCTAAAATTTGTTGGTATAGTTTAATAGTAATCTTATCTTATCTTATCTTAGTGGGACCTGCTGAGGTTTCCCTCTCTCAGTAACACTTCGACCCATCGGGATCTTTTGTGCAACCCCATCCTTTCACTCTTCCTCCTCTGTAAAGATAGATGCCATAAGTTTGGCAACGTCCTTAAGAGCGAAGAGCCTGAAGTTCTCCGGTTTCGGATAGGCCGACCCCAGGAGTCCCATTCTTTTCCTAGCCAGAGAGTCGTAGTCACACAGTAGGTGCTGCATTGACTCCGTTTCCTCTCCACATGCCCTACAAAAACTATTTGTTAAAAGGTGCATTCTGTGAAGCATTTGTTTTGTGGCATAGTTCCCTGTCAAGGCACCGATAGTTAATCGAGCCTGCCTTCTGCTGCCTCTGCATATGAATTTACTCTCCGTCCTAAGGCGTTTTCGCCTAGGAAGGATACGGAGTGTTTCATACCCAGCTGCTCTTTCCTTTCGATGCCGTGCCTGTTTTGATTACTTTTTATGTAATCTTTTAAGGCCTTATTAATGGTACTTTGTGCAAGTGCCACGAACGGCTCAGGACCAATAAGCTGGGTCTTTGAGCGCTCCCTGGCAAGTGCATCCGCCATCTCGTTGCCGTGGATTCCCGTATGGCCTGGGACCCAGATCAATCGCACCTTGATAGGTCCACCTAGCTTGTTTAGAGCTTTTATGGTTTCCAGAACAAGGCCAGAGTCGATTCGGGGCGACATGAGTGACTTGAGCGCGGTTTGGCTGTCACTCAGGATGAATATATTGCGCTTTCTCATAGCTATATCTATATTCTGCTATGCGCATTCTGTATTGCGAAAGTTTCTGCTTGGTAAACAGTGGCAAATTTTTCCATGCTTTTACTATGCTTGAAATCGTTATTATAGATGCCTGCCCTTGTGCCCGACTTCATTTTTGATCCGTCGGCATACCAGATTCGGCTGTCTTTTTCCGGAGACGGTGGCCCTCGTTTCCATTCGTCCCTGGTTGGAACATAAACTTTAAATTTCTTTTAGAACATGAATATGGGGAATATTTTATCGCACCCCATTTCCATGATCCTATCAGTTAACAGTAATAATACGAAATATTTTTTATTCCTAGTGGTTATTATATATAACTGATCCCAAGTGTTACGTCTCGTAGGGCTAGGAATGAGATCTGTCGCATACTGAATCACACACTTACACACACACACACACACTTACACACACACACACACACACACACACACACACACACATACACACACACACACACACACACACACACATACACACACACACACACATACACACACACATACAATATTATTGTAAGTTAGTACATAAGTTGAAAACCAGTTGTCAATTCAAAATTTTGGAACACGCCATTTTACTTAGAGGAGGTGAGCATTTGTGGTTATACTAAAGCGCCTGCTTGGTTATACTAAAGTGCCTACTTACGAGCACTATGTATAATGTTACCTATTTTTATTTTCTAAATAAAAGTTATTTTAAAAAATCTAATACTGTTACTTTCAGAAGGCAGCACACCGTCTGTACATCGGAATACTTTTGCACATCTTTTGGAAAAAGATTTTTCTTTTACCTTGGTAGCCGACTATACAACCATGCTAATAAAATTCCTAATATATATCCTAATACTTAAATCGAATGTAAAAAGAAACTACTTAAATAAGTAATGTGTAAAATAAACGCGAGTACATTCGTAAAAGTTGTTTCATTTCAAGAAACTACTTAACTAAAAATATAAAATAAACACACCATTGTGTTTTAGATTTAATTAAATTTAGCTATTATACTTTAATGATATTGTAATAGCGACATCTATACTAATATTATTCTATAAACAGGCTTACTAGCAAAAATGTCTGAAGTCAGTGGACCTGGTGCTCTAAATGACAGGCATTCTATTGCCTATTTTAGACATCAGTTTTCCGCAAAATAATCCGTGTTATTGTATTTTAAGCTAGCTTAAGCAAACCTTTGTTAACATTATTTTATGGTGAGAAAATATGCTTATTTATTATTATTATTGTAAGTATGTTTTTTATCAGCTGTTTTTAGGGTTCTGTAGCCAAATGGCAAAAAACGAAACCCTTATGGATTCGTCATGTCGTCTGTCTGTCTGTCCGTCCGTATGTCACAGCCACTTTTTTCCTAAACTATAAGAACTATACTGTTGAAACTTGGTAAGTAGATGTATTCTGTGAACCGCATTAAGATCTTCACACAAAAATAGAAAAAAAACAATAAATTTTGGGGGTTCCCCATACTTAGAACTGAAACTCAAAAGTTTTTTTTCATCAAACCCATACGTGTGGGGTATGGATAAGTCTTCAAAAATGATATTGAGGTTTTTAATATATTTTTTTTCTAAACTGAATAGGTCATAAATCGTAAACCGCAATTTACTACAAGAACTTTTATAATTATGTTACTTGCTGCTACGGAACCCTTCATGGGCGAGTCCGACTTGCACTTGACCGCTTTTTTAAATTATTATTATCTCTCTATTTATTTTTTACATATTAATTTACCTTTTTAAATGTTTTCTAAAAAACAAAACAAACATTTAAAAATATAAAAAATAGGGGTCCACCGGCATCGGGACCAGGGTCCAAACTACCGGTGATTAGGGCTCCAGAGACAGGAACCTCCTCACAATGCGTGCCGTATCGAGGAGAACTGCCTTCTGAATCAGGCCCTTGATCCAGCCGCCTAACGAGAGCCTCATGAGATGTTGATCGAGGCTCTTGGCCATCAGGCCGTTGGCCGTAACAACAATCGGCACGATGACAGCCGAGTCCACATTCCACATGTCGACAACCTCATGTGCTAAGTCGAGATATTTGATTTGTTTCTCTTTCTCAGCTTTCACGAGGTTCTCGTCATGGGGAATGGTGATATCGACAATCATCGTGCGGCGCGCTAATCGATCTATCACCACAATGTCTGGCTTATTAGCTACAACAATAGTCCTGTCGGTGATGATAGATCGATCCCAGTACAACGTGACATGATCATTTCCGAGAACTGGGTCGGGCACATACTTGTAGTACGGTACCTCAGAATCCACAAGTTTGTATTTCAAAGCAAGTTGCTGGTGGATTTATTATTATCATTATTATGATAATAATAGTTGGGTGTTGGAATGGAACAAAAAAATGTTCTTGCTAATGTTAACTGTATTCGAATGACGAAAGTGTATTACCGCACTCATACGATGTGTGTGAGCGTCTTTGTTCTCTTCTTGCTAAAGATATGATAAAGATCCCTGTAGTTTATGCATCGATTATCAAAGTTATAAACTAATATCAAAACATAAAATATAGTTTTGATTTTGTTACAATCGTCCGAATTACCATACGTTTCAATCTGTTATAAAATATAACACATCATATGACTCACACTCTTATCCGATAAATACATCGACAATTATCATGGAATTATTAATTATCCGATAATTATCATGCCGTATAATTATCTTGATAATTTCAAACCTTGACTACCTACAACATTGACATCTGTCACGAAAAAGGTCTTTGACACATACCTAGTAGGTATCGAGAATTCGAGACAAAGTTATCTTTGCGGTTAGTAGGCCGTATGGTAGGTATCATAGTGTAAAAAAACCATTTTACTTCATCTACGTAACAACTACCTACCTATTTTTATGTAGGTACTTACAGAATCTTAGTTTATATTTATGATTCTGAACATATGTTGGTACCATTTACCTATTATTTACATTATTTTATAATTTAGCTTATACATACCTAGCTAAGTAGTTAGCCAATACGATAATTTAATTCTCATTAAGATATTTATTTATTTATTTATTTAAACAACACGACAATAAGCCAATTACCCATTACATTATTTAAAACACACTTGAAAAGAAATCATAAATAATAATAACAATAATAATAATAAGGACCCTGGTCCCGATGCCGGTGGACCCCTATTTTTTATATTTTTAAATGTTTGTTTTGTTTTTTAGAAAATATTTAAAAATGTAAATTAATATGTAAAAAAATAAATAGAGAGATAATAATAATATTTCAGCGAACGGTCTGATAGCGAAGAGTTTGATCCAACCATCGTTTGATGGTTGGATCAAGGGTCAGATTCAGAAAGCAGTACTCCTTGATACGGCACGTATTGTCAGGAGGTTCCTCACTCTGCAGCCCTGACCACTGGTAGCTTGGGCCCTGCCCCGCTGCTGGCTGTACTCTAGGATTAGGTTTTTATAATGTTTTATTGTTTTTATATTAAAATATTGTAAAAATCTAGTTTTAAGAAATAATAATAAATAAAATAAAATAAATAAATAAAGAGAATAATAATAATAATTATTAGCTTATATTTATTTTAGCTAGGGTCTATCCCCGCTGCCGCATGCCGGTGGCACAATATACACAGGCTAGGTTAAGATTTTTATAATATTTTATATTATAAATATTTTTTTATATAAAATAATGTAAAAAAAAATCTTAACATAGGTAAGTATATACCTATTTAATAAAGAGAATAATAATAATATAGGTAGGTAGGTAGGTAGTTAGGTATAATCTTGACTTTCCAGTCACTATGAAAATTTTAAATGTTAATGTCATCAAGTCATCAACCCGAAGGTCCCGAGTTCAATTCCCAGGTCAGGCAAAATGTATTTTCGGATTTTTCGATGCATATCCCGGGTTTGTGATCGATCATGATCACCAACCCGCACTTGGCAAGCGTGGTGATTAAGTCATTAAGTACGCATCAATTGTAGCGATGACTCGATTTCAATGATGGAGGCCTTTGCCCAGCAGTGGGACAATTATAGGCTGTTTACTTACCTTACTTAATGTCATCATACCTATTATGTAGCCTGTAGGTACTTACCTAAATTTGGTTAATGATATTGTTCGTCACCCTAATAAAAACAGCTAGGTTGCGTAAATGTAGTTAACAAAGCAAAGCAAACTGTGACAAATGAATTAAGGTTATTCCATTCTAAACCGCGCTCAAATTCTCTCCGATCTCGCCCAAAAGTATTATTATTACTCCCAGACGCGGTGCGCGAGATGGATGTTGTTAAATCCCGCTTCGCTTGTCGAACCAAGCCGAGCAAGCGAGCGAGGTCATTCCATGTAGATAAGGGCGACCCGTTCTTAAAATAAATATCTCTTCTATAGTCGTCACTTATATTATGCCTATGTAGCGTAGGCAACAATGTCCCTCATAGAGAGCGTGGAAAGAGAACGCATAGGCCGTGCGTGCATGAGTAAAAGAGACACAGCACCAACGGCCATCTGCCTACGATGGGTATTTTGCCAGCCAGCCAATACTGGCACACCGCCATACTGGTACTGGCAGGCAAGCAAGGCAAGCAGCGAGACGCGCACATTGCGTGCCTGTGCGAGTGAACGGAACAGAATTTTGTTTGTTCGGTCGGCCTCGGCCTAGGTAGCTGACTCGCTCGACGAAGCCAGCGTAGATTATTCGATCGAAGCGAAACGAAACGACGACAAAGTCGTTCGGCGACTCGCGTGTCTGGCTGGTTACTCGTGCTCAGTTAATATTATTATTACTGGTTGATTTACATAACTTGATTAGGTACCTACTTGTACTTATTAAAGAAGATTTTGAAATCGTTACTATTAGAATCGTGAAAAAGTGACTCGGATGTGCGTATTGTTGTTCCTTTGGCGTCATTGTCGTGTATCGTCTAGTTTAACATGACATGAGTCGTTTATTTCGCCGGCCATTTTGTGTTTTCATGACGAGATAGTAGCAGTGACAGAACTTCGCGGAAAATAAGAAACATTTGCATTTTTCATTACTTACCTGTAAACACTAGTGTTTGTTTATTACAACTAAACTAAACCAGTGAGGGACTTAAAATTTGAAGCCAAACTCGCCAATATCGCCAAATATCGTGTGTGTTTATTATAAGTGTGTTTGTACTGTACTGTGTAGGAGTTACAACAAATCGAGAGTTTTTAAACGCAAAGTGAAGAAACATTATTTGTACAAACTGTTTGTGCTTTGTGGGACATTTTGTTCCTAGTTTCATCAGTTAATTGTCGAACAATGAGAGTGAGTACTGATTAGTTTTGTTTGTTTAATAGTATTCGGCGCCGAAAAATGCATGGTTGTGATTGTTGTGTGGTTTGTTGTGCATTTAAGCGTCTGTAGAGAAGAAAACGTAGATGTTCACTTTCTCTTCACCTAACAATACTAAATATGTATCTATTTTAGAACTGCAATAAAGTTATTATTAATGTTTTGCCTACTTACTTAAAACATAGAATAAACATAACTTTTTGCTTATTTTTTATAAACACGTTTGTTCAGTATAGTTTTGTTTCAGTAGGTAGGTATCTGTGAATAAGTTTTTAATTCAACAGTGTTTACAAAATTGGCGTTTACACACTATCCTAATCATGTCCAAAACCTGTGTAGGTTATCAAAATCTAATTCATAGTCACATACATAGGTGAAGGTGCAACCCAAAATTGGACACAACAAGAGATAACTTAGCTCTCAACTTGTTCACAGGTAACTAATCATGGCCACGAAGCCAGAATCTGAATTTCCACCATCACCAACAAATGGTCCATCAGGTTTGTTTTTATTATTTATTGTTTTCATTGTCAACTGAGGTCAATCAGATTAATAGTGATCAGGGATGAATGTAAACACCATTTATAAATATTGCAATGTCAGATAAATTGTGTAATGTTGCGTTACAATTAAGGGTTGCCCATGCAACTATACTTTAATATAAAGTATCCTACGTTATTTTTTATCCCCATACTTTATTCTTTTTAATAATAGGTACTTTATTTCTAACTAATGCGTGCGTTACAACTGAATCTTAATTTCTGAACTACTGAATGATACTCAGACTCAGGTGAAGTGAAACGAAACGCAACGCTAGATTCTGAACGTGCTATAAAACAATAAAAAATTATTAGATAGTGCCAAGAGTACAAAGAAATATATTTTTAAACATTTAAATAAATAAATTTGGAAAATACTTTATTTTTCTTAAAACCCGTTTTTTATACTTAGTGATAGATTTACTGAAAAATAGTTGGCAACACTAGTTACAATAGGCTTATTTCCATACTTAATTGAACTCATCCTCCGCTCCTGTTTTCTTTCTTTATAACTGGCTTTGGTGTTGCAAACAATCACCCTTACCACATAAGCTAAACATGCCGTCACGCTACTGCTGAAAAACTGAAATCCAATCAAAATTAATAATTTATTTGAAAGTAAGTAAAAAATAAAGAAAAATGTAAGTAATATAAATCACTTTTATGGACCTACTTGTGTTTATTTTACACATTAATTTAATTTTATAGAGTATATCCCTGTTTTCATAAATAAGGCACAAAATAGTAAGTTTTTTGTGCATTTCCATTTTACACGCGATCAAAACGAACAATCGAAGATGCACCAGTTTTTGATTTATCTTTTACTCTGATAATATTTTTTTCTATTTTACCCTCGTTTAGCTTTATAAAACAAAATTATTTGCAAATATGTCAAAAGTCGACATCATTGTCACGACAATCCGACAATTGTCATCGACAGTTGTCAGAAATAATTTGACTGTGGTTTTTTGGGCTTAGTCGATAAATGCGTAATTCTTAAAATGCCCAACAGCGTAAAAAATGGCTAATTCGCTTAATACCTAGTTCTAGAAATACCAATTCCTTAAAAGACCAATTCTTAAAAAGACCAATTCTTAAAAAGACCAATTCTTAAAAAGACCAATTCTTAAAAAGACCAATTCTTAAAAGGACCAATTCTTAAAAGGACTAATTCTTAAAAAGGCCATTTTTATAAATATGTATTTAACATAAAAAATCCATGCTAATATTATAAATGCGATAGTAGGTCTGTCTGTCTGTCTATCTATCTGTTATCTCACATCACGCTTAAACTGTTAAAAAAAATTTCTTCCTTGTAACGTCCAATGTCAGCGATGCACTACACGCCAGTTTATTAATGCATCGCCATAATGTGCTTCCATTTTTATTTATCTGACTAGTTTTATTGTAACGGTGCCCTCTATGAAGCAGAGTGTCGTTACCTTTCTAATTTTTATCAATACTAAACTCGATTTCTTCTATTATTAAAAGCGCCGAGCTCACAACACAGCTAAGTTACACCACAACAAAAATACGGGTTTCATTTCTTCGATCGAGAAATTAAGAACTACCCACATTATCAGTGTTTGTTAAATTAATATACTTTGAGTAAACCCTGCCCTCATAAAGGTACAACTTTTTTGTTGAACACTAATAATAAACAAGTTTTCATATAAATAACACAATTCAATATTTGTGTAAGGTAAATTGCACAAATTATGTGACTCATATTTTATAATAGTTCCATAATAATATTTATCTGCTGCACCACTTAATAATAATTATGTAGTGCAGCGGATAAATATTATGGTTTATTATAATACTATGCACTATGTAATTAGTATGTATGTAATATATTATATTAAATTATATTTATTCTTTTAGCAAATTAGCCATTCTAAAACAAGTCCTTTTACGAATTAGTCTTTCGAAGAAATAGTTTCGAATTGGCCATTTTAAGAATTAGGCATTTGTAGACTGCTAGGCATTTTAAGAATTAGGCATTTATCGACTAAGCCGTTTTTTGACATATGTATTTTATTCAACGCTTTTTCAATGACAAATATGTCAAGATTTCACCTGTCGATTTTTGACATATTTGTAACTTTTATTAAACAGCCTAAGCGCGACAATTCTACAATTTTGTCGTTTTTTGACATATATGTCGGATTGTCAGCTTTATTAAACAGGGCCCAGGCTGTATCTCATGAACTGTGATAGTTAGACAGTTGAAATTTTCACAGACGATGATTTCTGGTGCCGCTATAACAATAAATACTTAAACAAACAGGAGTAAAAAATAAACAAAAAAATAAATATTTAAGAAGCTCCCACACAACAAACGTGATTTTTTTGCTTGTTTTTGCTCGATATTGATAACGGCAACAGGTAGACGCTTGAAATATTCACAGAATATTTATTTATATATTAATTTTAAAAATAAATAATTAAATTAAAATAAATCAAATATTTAAGGTAAGGACCTCCCATCCATACAACAAACGTGATATTTTTTGCTCGTTTTTGCTCGATATTGATAACGGCAACAGGTAGACGCTTGAATATTCACAGAATATTGAATTATTGATATTATTGTGTAAAATAAACGCGAGTAGATCCGTAAAAGTTGTTTCATTTCAATGTGTAGGGTTCGCGTAAACTTTAGAAAACAATATATTATTCACTTTAAAATAAATAATTAAATAAATATAAAATTAATATTAAAGTGGGACTCCCATACAACAGATATGATTTTTTTTCCCATTTTATCCTGAACCCAGAACGCTTCGTGCTGGAGTCCGACTCGCACTGCCAGTTTTTTAATGTGTAGTGTTCGCCTAAAAATGTTTCTCAATTCAACATTGTAAACTGTGTCTCTATAAGCAAATAAATATTTCATTTGATTTCATAAACTTTGGAAAACAATATAGGGTAAATACGCTAAATGTCGGCCCCCTTACGGATTTTCTAACTTTAGATCGCTCTGGCCCCATCAGTTGCAATGAAAGGATAGCTTGAGATGCGGTTTTAGAAAGCTTGTAAAAGTAGTTTATGCAACTGTCATATAATGAAGGGTATTAAAACACGAGTGTGAGTTTATGAAACGAGCGCAGCGAGTTTCATAATAGTAACGAGTGTTTTAATACCCGTGTTATATGCAGTTGCATACACTACTTTATCTTCACTAATGCAATTAGTCAAACAACAAGAGTAAAAGCTGACAATAGTTTATTTATAATAATTGTTCAAATTTTGGATGGTACAATTTTGAAAGTTAATGTTAATTATTGATCCAGCAGCTGTAGCGGTCGCGGGGCAAGCAGTAGAGCTCGTAGACGGAGTTGGAATATTTATAATTACTTCATTCGTCTTGTTTTCTATACTGTTCAAGATCGTGTTTGAGACTTGAATTTTATTCATTAAAGACTCATCAATGTAGCTTTCAGCTACAGTACTTCCACCCCCCGTGTCGTTTCAGTGCGGTCAAATCACCACCGCTATCTATGAGAAGGGTCGCCGAGGTGCGCCGGAAGCAATGCCCCGTGTACAACGCTGGGTTAGGCAGATTCAAAAAACTTGCGATAGTTTTTTCCAGAGTCTATGTTAGAGACTTCATCGAACTGGATGTTGTATAGCTCTTGCCTTCGGCATGCCCCCATTATGCCGAAGATTAGTGCAACCTGTAACAATAAACGATATAATAAGCTTGAGGTACATAGCCAAGGCAAAAACTATGATTTATGAAGTAGTAAAGTGTAGGTACCTACTACCTAATTTATACACAAAGCGCTTAAACGGAGTGTCTAGATAACTTGCGTGTGTAGTACGTAAGTACTAGGTAGATTAAATAACAGAACTAAAATACACTTACCTTTTCAAAAAGATACAAAATATCTGGTGAATCTTTCAGGAACATCTTTATTTGACCTGATGTAAACGTCAAGGACTTTTGTCCTTGTGTCCTTCTGAACTGCGTTTCAGGAACGCTTATGACTTTTGAATACTTCGTGATATCAATATTGTTGTAGATACTCAGTGTGGACTTGAGCATAGAATATTTAGCCCACATAGAAGATGGCTTGAATTTGTCGGAGAGGTCTTTGAGATACACAAGAATGACATTTTCAGAAAATGATGTAGTTTTCTTTTCGATCTTCCATGCCAAAAAGTTATTATATTCTTTTTCATATAATTTTCTAGATTTTTCTGGCAAAAGATTGTGAGTTACTTTTGTTGCCAATTCTAGAATATCCGGAGGCGTACAAATATCATCGTCGCTGTCCATTTTTAACTTTTAATTTGTATTTTAAAAACAAAACACATTGCGAAACATTAAATTCACGCGTACGTGTATTGTCACAGTGAACTTGCCGCCATTAAAATCTAACCAATGAGAGCGCAGCTGCGCGCGCAGGGCCAATCAGGTGCGAGCGCGCGCTGTTCTTTTTTTATTTAATTGGCACAAGATCTTACCATAGAGTTTTGTGTATGTAAGTTTAGTAGTTTCGACGAAGTTTTCACGTATAACCCAACTGTTTTCAAAAGCCAGCCTAATATCAAAATTTTATACAACTTGTATGAGGATTTTGACATAATTCTCGCCAGGTTAATTGGTCGCGTTTTATTGATGTTATAATGAGATTTTACGATATCGATGTGGATATTATACCATCATGTGAAATTGCTTAAATTGAGTGTTTTGTTGTCTGCGCTATAACAGTAGTAATTATAAGTCAAGTATTGGAAACATAAGTAGAATGTTACAACATTAGTGTAGATAAATCTATTTAATGTTATTGACTTGTCTACTAAAAGAAAAAAGTATTAAGGTTTAAATACGTCAAGAACGAAAAAACCTTAGTCGGCCGTTTACGGCCCATGGTCGGTCACGTTTTCCCCAAATGTCGGCCGGGTACAGGGTGTTTTATATGAAAACAATGAAAAATATTAATAATATGATTTATTTCGTCAAGAGCTTCTTTTATTATAATGCGATCGTATCCGCATAATTTTGTTCTTTTTTATTTTTTATTATTAGGTATTTGGCCTAAACCATGTTTAGCTATTATAAATATATTTTCAATATTGTAAACTCCTACGTCTAAACTTAACTTCTTTATAATTATACATATTATTAAATTATATTCAAGTTAAAGAAAATAAGTTAATAAATAAATTAAAAATTACTACACACACAATCAATGAAGCAATACAAAAGTAATCATCCTGTATAGCGGCGCTTGAATTCCGAGACTGGCCGACATTACGATCTTTAAGATTCCTAAGGTGGCCCCTGTCTCGTGTACCTTATTTCTCGAGATTCAAGTAATATCACCCCGGCCGGTATTTGGCGATTAAACGTAAAATAGATTTATTTACTTATAAGCTTTGCAAATTCTCCCATTAAGCCAATGGAGTTGGTAGAATTTGAATATATAATACAGACTGCATTTACTTTAAGTCGGCCCCGGCCGAGAATCCGGTTTTAAATCAAAACTGGTATTCTAATGGCGGCCCCTTATTTTTCCCTAAACTAATACGCAAAACGTTGAAAAAACTATCGCAAAATATAGTAAAAATAACTTTTTAGGGATAACAAAGCTTAAAACAAAAAAAAGAATCGTCTTATCGTTGTAATTTTAATCCCCTAAGCGCGGGTATTCACAGTGAGTAAGATATTTTTACTTAGAACTTGACGCTTCAACGGCAGCAGCGCTACTGACGCTCAGTGTGCGAAGAGCGAATTACTTAATTGAATAGTAACGGTTTATACGTATAGAGTATGAACTAAGGTTGCAATTCGAGTTGCTAAATTGCCACTAATTTTCTTTTGAATGAACGCAAGCTAAAAATGTGCAGACGGCCGAAGTTGGGGGGGGGGGAGGGGCGGGGGGCGACGTTTAGCGTATTTACCCTACTTAAATAATATCCTGACCTATACAAGGTATTACATTGCATACAATCTTAAGCTTTCTTTAAAGCAATGAATATATAAAATGGTTCCAATTGCACCTGATTCCAATAACCCTCTTTGACTGGTTTAAGTTTTAGTATTTATTTTCATATTTATGCTTTTTCTATTTATTTCGCTTACAAGCATGTAGGTTTAAGGCTAATCATTCTTCATAATTTCTTCTATAAGTATGCACATGTACACCTATGGTGTTATAATAACAGTTGTTAGATTGGTGACCAACCGCTACTACAAAATAAGGCTATGTGTGTGTGCACTAGTTAGTGAGAGGCTATGTGTGGGTTGCTCGAGCGCGTTTGTAGGAAGTTTACTTTCTGCAGTCTCATTATTTTATGCCACTACCATCCAGGGTGCCATACTCTAAAACAGGGATTCCCAAAGTGGTGGTGATAGAAATCGGTTTCCCAGGGGTCGGCATGAACAAAACTGATTTTGGGGGTCGACGAGGTCTAAAAATCTACCCCTATCAAATTCTTATTTGAAACGTTCAAGATACTGTATAAGTTGTGTTACGTGTACTAACTTGTTATACGACTAATATTTTAATAAGAAGTATAAGTTTACTTATCTAACCGCAAAGTTTTGAAATTGGTAAGTATTTTGTACCAATAGGAAAAAAAACTAGAGATAGAATTTTTAAAGTAATTTGGTTATGGGGGTCTGAGGTATCAGCTCATTTTGGAAAAGAGGTCTCTTGCCCAAAATAGTTTAGAAATCCCTTCTCTAGAATGTCACCTCAATGTCGTGCATTTTTTATTGGTTATAGGCAGGCATTTGACTACACTTCACCGATGTTAAGTGACGGTGCGGTCGAGGATGGAACATCCCTGCCTAGAAATAGCCTTGAAGAGGTCCAGATTATACCTTTCAGGGAACACATTCGCAGGCAGCGCGTTCCATTCCCTAGCTGTACGCACTAAGAAAGTTGAACCGAATCGGCTCGTGCGACAAGGTGGCATATCTACAACATAGGGATGGAACTCGCGCCTCGCGCTCCGATAGCGGAAAGTGGATGGTGGGATTAGGTCGTGCAACTCCTTCGCGCACTCCCCGAAATGAATCTTGTAGAAGACCGACATGACCGTGCATGTTATGTTTTTGATAAAATAGCATTGTAAAATTGAAAAGAGAGAAATACATACTTAAAAGTGGGTGAAACTAATGTAACTCTGTTGATGGTTCATAAATAAATTATTAAATAAATAAATTAAGTAGACTTAATTATTTAACAAGCAAACAATAAACTTTTCAAAGACATTTTAATTTTTGATTAAGTGTAAGTATAGTAAAGTAACCAGGGGTGAACTAGGGTAAATATGCTAAACGTCGCCCCCCCCCCTTTCCCCCCAAACTTCGGCCGTCTGCACATTTTCAGCTTGCGTTCATTCAAAAGGAAATTAGTGGCAATTTTGCAACTCGAATTGCAACCTTAGTTCATACTCTATACGTATAAACCGATACTATTCAATTAAGTCATTCGCTCTTCGCACACTGAGCGTCACTAGCGCTGCCGCCGTTGAAGCGTCAAGTTCTAAGTAAAAATAGCTTACTCACTGTGAATACCCGCGCTTAGGGGATTAAAATTACAACGGTAAGGCGATTCTTTTTTTTTGTTTTAAACTTTGTTATCCCTAAAAAGTTATGTATACTACTTAAAGTAAAGACTGACTTATATATTCAAATTTTGCCAGTTATATTGGCTTATTGGGAAAATTTGGATTAAGCTTATGGGTAAATAAATCTATTTTACGTTTAATAGCCAAATACCGGCCGGGGTGATATTACTGGAATCTCGAGAAATAAGGTACCCGAGACAGGAGCCGACTTTAGAAATATTAAAGATCGTAATGTCGGCCAGCCTCTAAATTCGAGCACCGCTATACAGGATGATTACTTTTGTATTTCTTCATTGATTGTGTGTGTAGTAATTTTTAATTTATTTATCAAACTTATTTTCTTTAAATTGAATATAATTTAATAATATATGTAATTATAAAGAAGTTAAGTTTGAACGTAGGAGTTTACAATTTGAAAACATATTTATAATAGCTAAACATGGTTTAGGATAAATACCTAATAATAAAAAATAAAAAAGAACAAAATTATGCGGATATGATCGCATTATAATAGAAGAAGCTCGTGAGGAAATAAATCACATTAATAATATTTTTCATTGTCTTTATATAAAACACCCTGTACCCGGCCGACATTTGGGGAAAACGTGACCGACCATGGGCCGACTTTAAGGTTTTTTCGTTCTTGACGCATTTAAACCTTAATACTTTTTTCTTTTAGTAGACAAGTCAATCTTATGCCTAATATATAGATTTTCAAGCTTTCTTAAACCGCATCACAAGCTATCCTTCAATTGCAACTGATGGGGCCAGAGCGATCTAAAGTTAAGAAATCTGTAAGGGGGCCGACGTTTAGCGTACTTACCCTACATGTAAAAAAAATAATGTTATAACTTTTGAACTAAGTGGTCTAACATGTTAAAACAAAAGGCATTTACTGTTTTAACAATAGTATAACTGACAGTGATGATAAAATACAAAATATGTTCAAAAATATATTCTCTTCAAACCTTCAAACATTATCAATTAATAATAACAATAAAAAATAACAAAATCATGAAATGAAAAGTAATTAAAAAAACCTTTAACAAGAAAAATAACTAAGCTTTTTATAATTTTGTTGTTGCTGAAATTGAGTCCCACTACTCCCACATTTATAAGTACTGTAAGGAGGTTATATGCAGCTCATAGTAAAAGTTAGTTTCGTTTATTTGTATGTAAGCTTCTTTAGTCTGGATGAGTATTTATATATTTTTAAACCCAAAAAAAAAGAAAAATCCAATGTATCCTAATATATAAAATTTCAATCACATATGAGGTACGAATCCCCAACAATATAAACCTAACTATACTTAAGGTGTAGACCCTACTTAATAAAAAACCTATCTGAGATCTTACAAAACATCAAAGACTTAAAACTAATCCTGCCTTAGGTCAGAGAAAAAAAATCATACACTATAGGAAAATTAAATTGAATCCAACTAGGATTTAGCTTCTCGAATAATTATCATTCGAAAAACTTTCTGGCAAAAAAACCTGACCAAAAAATTTGACAGACAATTAATATCCTGCCATTAAATTAATATTAACATAATTTTAAACTTTGCTTATTAAATTCATTTATATCATCATATAATACTCCATTTCTATTAAACAGAAATATTCAAAAGACAAACATATATACTAAAGATTAAAGAAAAAATATCATTTTCAAATGATGAATACATTAACTATATTAACGGGATAAATATAACTATACCAAACACTTAAATCTTACATCGACTCCGGGGTATGTTGGGCCAAGTGTCAGAATGTCCAAGGTGACATAATGTCCGTTAGTCAATATGTACAAGTGTCAAAATGTCCAAGAAGTCATAACGTCCAGATGTTATAAAGACCGTTAGTCAATATGTACAAGTCTCTGAATGTCCAAGAAGTCATAACGTCCAGATGTTATAAAGACCGTTAGTCAATATGTACAAGTCTCTGAATGTCCAAGAAGTCATAACGTCCAGATGTTATAAAGACCGTTGGTCAATATGCACAAGTGTCAGAATGTCCATGAAGTCATAACATCCAGACCGGGTAGCACGATCACGTTTTTACCGACATAAAGCATATATCCCTCTCATTCTCGTACTCACATATTTGCCAGTACGGGCCGAATGCTTTATGTCGGCGAATAAACGTGATCGTGCTAGCCGGGCAGATGTTGTAAAGACCATTACAAGTGTCCTTTATAGGTACTTTCACTTTTTGAATTTACATAATACTTCAACATTAAAATTAATTTAATGTTTACTAGTCAAGCAAGATTAGCCCGGACAAACTAAAAAAAACAGACAAGCAAACAATAAATACCGAGTGTACGGTACTTCAAATCACTTCAAAAACAAATATTCAAGCTGAAATCCTGCAATATGCACGGACCTGAATATGCTTACATAAATATTCCACAAAGATTTTATTTAAATAAATTCTGAATTTCAATGGTGCAGTTGACACTCGTGTATTGATAGGACCATTCATAATAATATACCTCCTTTACCTTTCTTTTCTCATCTAATTAAATATATACAAATTATCTTGTATTATTTACAACACTTTAATGTTAGCATTCTTAACCTGAAGTACCAGGACAACATAGTTATGTAAGCGGTTACTTTTAAATGTTAGTTATTCATCTGGTGAAAACCTCTTACATAGCTACGATGTCCTGGTACTCCAGCTTGCTTCTAGGATGGTTTTTGTATATTATACACTAAATACATACACTACGGCTTTGTAGACAGTTTGGGAAAATAGATGGTATGAGAAAGTAGACCGATTGAAAAAGTAGACAGTTTAAGAAAATAGACAGTCTGAGAAAGTGAGCCATTCAGGCAAGTGGGCCATTTAGGAATGTGGACCTGAGGTACCTGAAGGATATTTTCGAAGTCTTGGGAATATAGCCCTTGACTGTACCAAAACTATTAAGTTTTGACAATTAGACTTATTAACAGTTTGTTGTTTTGGTAACTTTACATTATGGCCATTAGACGTTTTAGCAATTTGTAGTTTTGACACCTGGATATTATGACAACTAGGCATTTTATCAATTGGATGTTTTGTTAACTGGACATTATGACAATTAGACGTTTTAGCAATTTGTTGTTTTGACACATAGATATTATAACAACTGGTCATTTTAACAACTGGGCATTATTGGCTTGTCATTTTGACACACTGGACATTCTGACACTTGGCCCAACATACCCCGGAGTCAAATTATTAGTTACTGTCCAAAGTTTCATATAGAAACGCGAATTCTTTCCCATCAGAAATTGACTTTAGTAAGAAACATTTATTGCCAACATTGGATAATCCAACACTTACACTTACCTTACCATATCGTCTCAATTCCATTTTTTTAAGTACCCACCAACCCAACTCAGGACAGGACCCCATGACAAATAGCTTATTGCCTTATCATGTTACACTCAAAAAGCAAAACCAGGCGATTGGTTCAATAAACTACACAAACTAACAAATATTTCTCATACAATATCAGACTACCACGGAAAATTTTAGTATGTTACAAAATTTCACTTGGGCTTGGTTATTCGCACGTCTCAGTATGCGCCTAACATAGGCCTCACTCTGCAGCTATCTCAATGTTCTTTTTTCACAATATCTTTTCACTCGAACGCATGAAAAACAAATATATCTATTAATAACAAATCATAACAACAACACAACACCCCCTACACTATTATTAACCGTACATCAGGCAACCAATACAGAGACATTAACTTAACATGAAATGCTTTAACCGGTTTGTATGAACAACCACACCCCGTGATCGTGAACACAAACGACGACGAATCAATACATCAGACCGTCCGACCACTTCAATGACTTTGTATGGTCCTTGATACAGACGTGTCAATTTCAAGCATCTTCCAGTCACTCGCCTTGGTACAAATAGTAAAACCTACCTTTTCAAAAATATTTGTGACTAATCGGCATCAACTCTGCAACATTTCTTACCACCTTTCTTTCCTACTACTACTTCCTTATCAGCCTGTGGCATAAATGCGCTAAGGGTCTTGCTCACCCTTTGGCTATTATTTTTAATAAATCGTTTTCTGCTGGCGTATTTCCTAGACTCTGGAAGGAAGCTGGCATCGTACCCGTACATAAATCGGGTGATGCATCTGTTGTAGGTAATTTAATTATAGGCCGATCTCAATACTACCAGTATTTCGAAAAGTGCTCGAGTCGCTCCATTGTCGTATTCTGTGCTGGCACGTGAAACATATGTATGATATCTCCAAATCAACATGGCTTCCTTTCTGGCCGAGCCACTGCTACCAACTTGGTGTCCTTTCTTGCTAACGTGGAATGAGCTGTAGACTCGCGAGTCTAAAATAAATAATAATAAATGCGCGCATTTGTGTGGATGTAATCTACACCGATTTTAGCAAGGCATTTGATAGAGTAGACCACACTATTCTCTTACAAAAGCTTTCACACTATGGCGTCGCTGGGAGTCTCCTGTCTTGGTGCGATTCTTACCTTACTGGTCGGATGTCTAGGGTAGTGCTGAACGGTTTCTGTTCAAATGTAATCCTGGCAAAATCTGGCGTACCTCAGGGCTCTCATCTGGGTCCAATATTTTTATATATTTTTATAAACGACCACTCCAAAATATTTACTTGACTTGAAGGTGATGAAATCTATAGTAACCACCCATGATACTATCCTACTACAGGAAGATCTAAGATTTACTAAGTGGTGTGTCGACAATCGTATGACTGAACGAAGGTAAATGCAAGTGCATCCAGTTCTCTCGCAACAAAACCTCTCCTCCAATGGCATATACGATTAATGATACGGTTCTTGAAGAAGTGAGGACTATAGAAGACCTTGGAGTACATCTGGATGTTAAATTACAATTTCACATTCACATAGAAAAATAGTAACTCATGGTTTTAGATGTTGGGTTTTGTTCTAAGAAGTACGACTTCAAAAGTCCCACTGCTATTTTGGCTATTTATAACAGTCTCGTGAGGTCCGGACTAGAATACTGTAGTACTGTTTGGTCACCGCAATACGACATTCATATTAAACGCCTCGAAAGTGTCCAGAGAAGGTTTATGTGGAAACTGTCGTTTCGATTCTTCCTCGTCAAAAGTCTCACTTCCTACTTGAGTTGCCTTGAACATTTTAAGCTTAAGCCGCTAAGGGAAAGAAGACTCCTCCTGGATGACATGTTCCAATATAGGTTGATGCGTGGTGACCTCGATTGTTTGAATCTCCTAGGACAAATCAATATTAACGCACCAAGGAAATTGCCACGCATTAGTAGATTTAATTTGTTTTCGGAGCAGCTCTCTAATAGTAACTTGGGTCACCATTCAACACTTAATAGGCTACAGCGACATTATAATGTTGTGTCACGAACCAACGCTGACATTGACATATTTCATTTAAGTGTCCACAAATTTAGAAAACTGATGTCCGAGAGCTGCGTAAACCCTACGTAATTCTTACTAGCATTTGAAATGAGTTGTATATTTTTGCTCTTATTTATATTGTTAAGTTTGTTAACACTAATTACTTAAAAAATTTATGTAGTTTTTTCTCTTTTAAAACACAAACTCTCCAAATTTGCATGCCGTGGCGGTCAATAATAGAAGGCTGTACTTAGCATTTAAGATGTTATTGTATGTTACATAGTGTTTTGTGTTAGTACAAGTTTTCGCTGACTGTCCTTAATAAATAAATTAATTAATAAATAAACCTGGAACGAGTAGCATTCCACTACGACCCGAAAATAGATTATTGTGCCGTAACAATTGGGGAAATGACAAACATTTGTCAATATTGTAAAGCGTTAAAATACAGCGCTGAATATACTGGATTATATATACTATTGTGCTGGTGGTAAAGTAAAATTGTTACAATTGGTCCCACCACCACATCCATTACGCTCATTAGTTTCTGGGGTGGGAAATTAATAATTTATTAAAAACAATAATTATGGTATACTACCTTGAAAGTGGGCATGGGATTTTCCTGTACAATATGCGTTGCACCAAACGACGTCATTTGAAAGAAATTGTTATATTTTTGGGTGTCAGCCAAGAAATGTTTAGAGTAATTTCCCACCCCGGCCGATAATGTTTAACTTTTGATCAGATATGACCAAAAGTGTATCATGTCGAGCGCCTCCGTGCTTCGGAAGGCACGTAAAGCCGTTGGTCCCGGTTGCATTAGCAGTCGTTAACAACCACCAATCCGCACTGGGCCCGCGTGTTGGTTTAAAAGCCTGTTCTCCCTATCAATCCGGAAGGCTCGTGCCCCAGCGGTGGGGACATAAAATGAGCTGATGATGATTATAATTTATTCCTATATATCATTAATTACGACAATAACATTAACAAACAATATCAATCCATTAATGCTACAGTGTGTACAATATTTTTAGCCCATCTTTAGCTAACACAAACAAACTGGATGGTTTGCCCACTCGAGAGCATGCCGCATATAATTTCCATGTGAAACACATGGTGTGCTCAAATCTAAGCCACAAACAGACATCGTTTGGCCTTGGGACTTATTGATAGTCATTCCTACTCCGTGCTGTTTATTGGGTGAGAAGTGACACGGCGGAGACAACTGATCAAGTGATTAATATAATTACTATAACCACGGTTTTATATAAAGAATAAAATATATAAATAAATAAAAGTACTTCATATATTCAAATTAAACGTCAAATCTAAAAATCCGGCGGCGGGCGGAGACCTTGTACCGTTTTTAATTCACAAAGAAACTCCAAGGGAAAAAGTTCCTATGAATCTGTTTTTTTTAAATTATATAGGAAACCCAGATTTCAGGGAATTCAATTCAATTCAATTCAATCATTTATTGCTCTCCATAAGTATACATGAGTTGTTACAATATAATTAATTAATTACTTAGTTGTTGTAAAGGTAACTACTTACTAGATATATTATAACAATTCATGTCATGATACATTTAAGATGAAAGTGACTTGCACACTTCTTTCTTTATCAGATAACATAAAGGCCAAGTGCTAACCCGTAAAGACAACAATTTTGTTTTATTTTCTAAAATTTGTGTTATGCCGAATATTAATGTGAAATAATGGTGGATTATTAGCCGTTTAGTGTTCGTAAGTGCATATGAGTGTTGGCAAATGAAACAAAACAGTGCAACTTCACTTTTCAAATTCTCTCAAGAAGTCTCCCCGAGCACTTAGTAAAGCCCCACATCTTTACTGAGAGACTCGAGGGGTTGGGGCGGGGGTATATCATTTCTCACTTCTCATTTCTATTATCATTCATCATCATCTATACGAGAAGGAAATATTGTTTATTTATATATTACTTTGACACTGGCTAAATGTGCTAATCGCACGAAGCCATCAACTAAAGGAAAAAAAATACAGTATCGTGACCCAGTAGATTTGCACCTCTATGTGGTCGCGACTCGCTACGTGGCAGCGACCCTCGTAGGTAGTACCTACCTAGTTTTATCAATTAATAATTTATCCTACTCGTATTATTTATCTAGCTGGTCGTGCCAAGGGAAGTCTTTTCACCCAGTTATTAGTGCCATAGGCGCCTTGTTGAGCGAGTTTCATTTGTCATTCGGTCACGCAAAACAATGAAAACGCAATGTTGCTATACAAATTCTCGTTTTCGTTAACGTGATCTTAATGTAAATAAAATTAGAACTCCGCACCCAGATCGTAAGGTGTCATTCTTTTTGAGGCACTTATAGGGTTGCCAACACTGCCAACCATACTTTAAAATAACGTACCCTACCTTATTTTCCATCCCCATACTTTATTCTTTTTAATAAAAATAAAGTATGGAAAATACTTTATTTCCGACTAATGAGTGCGTTTGAACGGAATGTTCCTGTTGACTTAATTTCTGAACTATCTACTGATACTCAGACTCAGGTGAAGTGAAACGAAACGCAACGCTAATTTCTGAACGCGATTTAAAACAATAAAAAAATATTAGATAGGTGCCAAGAGTACAAAGAAATATGTTTGTAAACATTTAAATAAATAAATTTGGAAAATACTTTGTTTTTTCTTCAAATCCTTTTTTTTATACTAGTTAGTGATAGATTTACTTTAATTTCCTGAAAAATAGTTGGCAACCCTAGGCACTTATGTGGCACTTGGTGGTGGCACAAAATACTAGGACTGCGTAAGGTAAACTTAAACTAAAAAAAACGTAAACTTCATACAAACACGCTCGGGCAACGCACACATATAGACAACCTCTCACGGACACGGAATTACGCAACAGCTGCGGCTGCGGCTGCGCTCGGACTGTTCCGCGATCCGTATCTTGGGGACCATCCATAAATTACGTCATACCTTAAAGGGGGGGAAGGGTATCACCAGAATATGACATTGTGTGACAAGGGGCAGGGGGGTCAAAAGCTTTGAGACGTCATCACATGTTTTAAATTCGAAATAATTTCTTATGGCGTACATAATGCTTTTTGTTCGTAAATATAAGAAAAAATAATGAAATGTTTTCCTTTGATTTATTTTTAAATACTTACATGCATAAAATTGCAAAATGTGGGACGTCAAGGGGGGAGGGGTTTCTAAAAATGTGACGGGGGGAGGGATTAAAAAGTTTTTTATTTTTTATTTTTTTTATTGTGGCACGCCAAAATGGCCTCACTCTGCCTGATGAAAAGCAGTCAGTGAAGCCCAAGAAGTGAAAGCGTTCATCACAGCGCTAACACGCTATGCTGAACGCTCACACTATGGCGGCCTGCATAAATGCTTTTTCACACCCCGCTTAAATAACCTGGGAGAGAAAGAGGAGGGAAACACGTGTGCGGGAAGCGCATTCCACATACGGGTAGTTCGGCAAAGGAACGATTGTCCAAACTTTTTGGTACGTGTCTTGATGGTCAGCACGGTATAAGGGTGGCTTCTCAGACCTGCACGCGTCGATCTGAAAAGGAATGGAGAGGGAGGAATGAGGTTAAAGAGCTCCTCAGAGCATTCACCGTGGTAAAGGCGGTAGAAAGCACTTAAGGGAAGCAATATCCCTACGTAGCTGTAACGGCTCCAGACTGGTCGTAACGTCGTCGTTACCGATAATACGGACAGCACGTCTCTGCAACCTGTCAAGAGCAAGTACTTGGCGGATCCATCCCAAAGATGAGAGCCTTACTCCACGCAGGAGCGCACCTGAGTCTTATACAAAAGACAACGTTGCTCAGGCGTGAAGAACCGCTTCACTTTGTTCAGGATTCCGAGTTTACGTGAGGCTGTAGTTATGATGCTCTCAATATAGTTCTTCGGGTTGCGGACGCTGTGTATGTCCATTCCTAAGAGACTGAGACTAGTCTGGATGGGTAATAGGTTGCTCTGGAAGGAGGGTTGGGGGAGAAATGCGGACTTTTTAGCAGTGACAGCGCAGACCTGTGTCTTTTTGGTATTGAACTGGACCAGGTTATCAGAGCCCCATTTATAAATGCGGTCTAATTCCTCGTTCAGCTCAATGACAATCTTCCGTCTCGACTCCACTATATCGGCTTGCTTTGCCGCAGGGTGACCCAAATATCGCCGATGTACTGTACTGTCGTCTGCATAGCAATCAGTGTTACCCAAGGATAACATGCCATTGATATGCAGAAGGAACAGCGTGGGCGATATTATAGAACCCTGCGGCACTCCGGCGTTCACCTGCAGAAACTGTGAGGCACTGCTTTCGCAGAGTACGCGAATGCTGCGCTCATGCAGGAACCCGGTGACCCAATCGCATAGGCGAGGTGGCAAGCCGTATTCCTGAAATTCGTGTGACGTAATTTATGGATGGCCCCTTGTGTGCGTATGTCCACTGCTGGATATAGGCCTCTCCAAGTGCACGCCACCGATCACGATCCGCGGCTACTCTCATCTAGCTCTTGCCAGCCACCTTGCGAAGATCGTCGCTCCACCTAGTCTGAGGGCGTCCTACTCTACGTTTGCCGATACGCGGTCTCCACTCGAGAACTCGTTTACCCCCAACGGTTGTCGGTAAAAACAGTCTTAATTCTTAGTAATCACACTTTAAGTCGGTTAAAAGAACGATGGTTCACGCAATGCCCGGTTCTGATTCTCACACACCCTTTTAACTTCAGTAGACATCTTCCACTTCAAATTGAGGGCACTTCACTTGGCGCAGCGTATTATCTTCTTGCTTGTTGAGCGAGACTTTGTGTCAGGGCACTTTGGTCACAGTGCAAGTCAAGTGTAAGTTGAATATAAAAATAATGCGTGCAATTTGCGTCTAAATAAATTTATTTAAGCGATTGTGACTAAATTGCACTCATTATTTTTATATTCAACTTTCACTTGACTTGCACTGTGACCAAAGTGCCCTGACACACTTTTAATATAGGTAGTATTATTTATATTTTGGTTACATTACACATTGAATATTCTACAGCCATTTATTATTTTAACCCTTTCGGCGAAATTGTTAATTTTTGTGTTGTTTATACTTGTGACTATAATTTTCACAAACCATAATATGGAACTGTATACCTATCTGTGACTAATTTTCACTTTGGCTTTACAAGTTAGCCAAAAAGGTGAAAAAGCAAATAGGCGTGTCTGACCGCTTAATAATATTGTTTTCTAAAGTTTACGCAAACACTACACATTGAAATGAAACTACTTTTCCGGATCTACTCGCTTTTATTTTGCACATTAATTTGATTTGATGTTTATCCACACATTTATCTTTCTATGTACAGCAACATAATATGCTAAATGAATACATGTGAATGAGTTCCTCCAACTGGGCCTGAAGTATTAAGAGTTTAAAATATTGACCATTAGTTTTAAATACTAATTATTTTTCTTATTACTATTTTGATGGTTATATCAATGCTATAAATTTTATAATTTGCAACTAAACAATAACGCAAAAACCTTTAATTTCAGATGGTGAAGAGAATGACCCAGTAGAAGATAACTTTGAGGAAGAGGAAGAAACAGAAGACGTTAAGCCACCAAACAACAATGTTGCAGATATCTTAAAGAGACTTCAATCAACCGGAGCTCTCATCAAAAAGCCTAAGCAAGAGTATAGGTGCTACACTTGTGAGGAGGACTTCTCTGCCTGGGATGAGTTAGAGAGTCATCTCATACAACACGTATCTCTGCCGTCACTTATACTCGACAAGCTGCCGTCCGACGAAGAATATTCCCCTACTCCATCCGGAGATGAAAACTGGTCCGATGAAGATGCCCCAGCTCCACTCAAAGTTGAGAAAACGACGCCACAAAAAATCGACATCTCACAAATTCTCAAAAAAACTGGTCTATCCCTAAAGAAGCCAAGTGAAAATGAAAACAAAAATTCTGATTCAGCCTTAAGCAAGCTAAGTGGGTTAGGTTTTACTATAAAGAAAAATTCTGTACCAATTAAAAAGGAACCTGAACAAGAAAAGGAAAGTAATAACGATGTTATGAAAAAATTAGGCCAATTAGGTGGCATTAAACTTAAACTTAAATCGGATGGCAACAATAGTAATTCATTTAAAGTAGTGAACGGTCTTAAAGATTTTAAAGCTTCTGACGATGAAGACAGTGGTAATGATGATGGCAAAGAAGATCAGGAAGATGAAGACGAACAAGATAAATCTGGAGAGAATGAAAGTGTAGGCGCAGAACAAGAAAATTCGGGAGACGATGAGATTGATGATCGCAAAAACTCTGAAAGCGACGATTATGATAAATCTCCAATTAACAGTAAGATTGAGAACGCACTAAAAAACTTGCAAAGTAAAACAGTAAAATCTGAGCCAGCCAAAGTTTTAAATCAATCAGTAGTCCGGCCACAACAAACGCTCCAACCGAAAACCCCAGGACGACCTGCTGTAAAACAGACGCCTAAGCGCGGTGCTAACCTCCCAATGTCAACAAGAGAAACTCCTCAATTAGCTAAAGTGATGTCTCCTCCAAACCCTGAACCAAAGTCTACAAGCCGACGGGAATCAAGGGAAAATGTAGCTAGCGTGGAAAACGTGGTGGTGAAGAAAGAAGTCGATTCTGGAGAACCTCTGCCTTCAAACTTGCCTCTGTTTTCGGGACAAATTAAATCAGAGCGATCGTCTCCCCCACCACAAGCTAACGACAGTTTATCGACACCGGTTATTGCGAGAATAAAATCTGAGCCTGGTGAAAATATTCCTGTAGGCACGCAATCTAGTGTTATTTCCGCTTCTTCCGTTAGTACGGCGCCGCTCCTTCCAGTTACGAAAACAGAAGATACTAGCATGACTATCATAGAAATTAATGGTGATTCCAATGACGAAGATGACGACTGCTGTGTTGTTTCTGCAACCCCAGCGCCTGATATAAAACCTATTATACCGAAAACTGAAAATGTGCCACCTACATATCCTCCGCCTTCCTACCCAACTCCGTCTACACAACCGAGCTTTGGTGCATCTACTGGTTTAGCTTCTCGTATGCCAGCGACGCAATCTACAGAGAAACAGCACACTTTCAATTGGAACGCTCCAGATACCAAACCACCAATCGATATTCTAGAAAAGAGCGCAGACGAAATATTTGAAAGCTTATTGTCTTCCGGTACTAAAAAAGAAATGTCGTTATCCGATGCGAGTGAATACATATCTTTGGATACATTAGGACCACAGCAAACATGTGAAGTCTGCAATACTAGGTTTACTGATATGTCCCTGCTAGAAGAGCACAGGCGCATGACAGGCCACTCTAAGAGCATTATATTGCCGACATCTTCTACTTTGTTACCATATAATCCATCTTCGAATGCATTACTGTCTAGTTTATTGCCAGTTAAACAGTTGGCCGAGCATGTAGGAAAGCTATCAACCATCAGCAGTAGTGCTGGTTTTACTCATCAGCAAAATGTGATGATAAATATACAAGCATATCCTGGAGCCGGAGGTGTAATGGTACCGCCCCAATCGTATAATGCTTACTCTTCGCCCGGGCAAAATATGCATCCTGGATATCAACCAGCGTCGAATAACATGTACGGCGGGCAAACGATGCCCGGTCAGTATCCCGGCCAGCATTATATGGGGCAGCAGAGTTATGGCCAGTTCCAGACACCAATGTCCAAACCAAACTATCCCGGAGGGCAGAATACATTTTCAACATCCACACCGTATTCTACAGCATCACCACTACAAAGCATGCAACAAGCATACGGTCAAAGTTCACCTAATATGATGCCAGGGCAGATGGGTCCGCCGGCATCATCACCTAGTCACTACTCGTCCGCTTCCAGTCCTAGCGGGATGATGAAACCGCCCTCCACTGGTGGAGTCAAAATACAAAACGTCCAGACGTTCCCACCTGTACAAATGGTGATGCCGGGGCAAACTATCGCTCCAGGTCCAGAGATGGGAGGACAAGCTCCTGGCCAAATGTCCGGAACTCAGATGCCCTCGCCTAGTCAAATCAGGATGGCTGCCGGGGCACAAGTGACTGGTGCAAGACCTAGAATGCCTTCCGTTAGAGGCGTCAGACCGTCCATAAGGCCTGGCATACAAGTACATGGCCAGGTACGCGGTCAGAAGCCCGGGATGCGTATGCCGATGAAGAGGCCGGGTGGAATGGTGAGCGGACCAGGGCAGAAGAGACGGCCGGACATGCTGTTGCCAGGCAAACACGATAACGAGGACTGCCAAGTGATGGCGATGCAGAAGCAACGGGAAGGCTTGCCCTTGATACAGAGTGTGCAAGGAGCCAAAGACAAATTGAATCTCGGTAGCCAAATATCTATAACGAAGAAGACGGTCAATAAGGAAGCTAATGCAATGGCTAATGTGTTAGCTTCTCGGGGTATAAGTGTAAAGCAGAAGCAGAAAAGTAGATCGCCTACCCCTGAGAGACCGCTACCACACATACCCAACCTCGGCGCTGGTATGAGCATCAAGCACACGTCGAGGTCCAGCAATTTCTCCATACCGGAAGCGACGGTCGGCGGCGGCATGTTGGCATGTAAAATCTGCAAGAAAATGTTTATGAATCAAAACTCTTTGCACGTTCACATGTCAGCGGCACATCCGCAAAGCAAAATTCCAATGTTAAAATGCGACGAATGCCCCGCGTCGTACCCCAAGTCCTTACAGCTGCAGCACCATAAGAGAGTGTTCCATAACGTCAGTGGCGCCAACCGTGAGCTAGGGTTGCCTGTAGTGGACTTGTCCCAAGAAGACAACTTGAAACGGTTGAGTAATTTAGGTATATATAGTTTTATTCCGTTGGCTAATAGAGAACAGGCTAGTGGTTGTTTCGGGATACCAGTGATTTCTGTGCATAATATGCAGAATGGTATGACGACAGGACTGCAAGCGCTCGGCGCTGACGGCCTATTAAGCTTAGGACCGCTAAAACCTTTACCAAATACGTAATTTGTCATATGTGTAATTGACGAGACGTTAGTGCATTCCGGTGAATCTTGAGGCATAGTGTGAAACCCCTTTGCCTATTGCGAATTGTTCACTGTATATTTTTTTAATCAAACATCTAGTACTAAAATAAAACGCTTCTAAGGCACAAAAATTAAACATTAAAACCTTTCTCGCAATAATTGACTGTACTGTCACAAATTGATTTTATATAACTATAATTTTGCCATTTTCTGTTATCTTACCTTCAATCAATAATGTACTAGATAAAAGATCCGGCACAAAAATGCATTTAAATTTCGAATAAAAAAATCTAAAAAAACATTGGATATCATTAACAACTTCAGCTTACTATGAACCTTATGTCTTGAAAATAAAGATTAAATTAAGGTTGCAAAATATTTGTATTTAATATTAGGTCCTTACCTATGAAATTGACGTTTTTTCTCACTTATTAATAGGTCTATTACTTCTAAAAATCAATACCGGTTGTTAATATTATTATACGCCTTTAATTAGGACTATATTACTTAGGCTTCAGTAATAACAATGATTATTAATTTTGTGTCTTTATCGCCCATATATATTTTTTAAATTGACTACTTTTTTGTTTGCAGAATTGTTCTTTTGTTTCATTGTAGCTTTGAAGGGACTTGATCTTTTTTCTTTTTAACCCGGCGCCAATGACGTGAAAATAATTTCAAAGACGATGATCCCGGGTCATGATGACCCAAAATTCATCGATAATTTTTCAGGAAATTAAGGAAATCATCTTAATTTTAATTACTGTCTGTGTATAAAGGGTTCTTTACAGAGCTAATAAAATAAAAATAAAACTAATACATTATACAAATCATTTTTTTATTAATTATTTAAAAATACATGTAAAATCATATATAAAAAAACAATGTGTCTATATTTTTAGTTTTTGGTATAGATTTCTTAGTAATAATAGATATCAACAATCTTATCTAGTAATAAAGAGTTCAAATCAACTTGAGAATGCAGATACAATGAGATTAGTCTTATACTTCATCATTCAGAGCCATGGAACTGCTGCAATTTTGCAGTATGGAATCAAATGATCTGGGCATAATTATGTATGCGGCATGCCTGACAAGTATGAGATGTTTTCTTATCTTTTTAAGACTGACATACTTGACATCTCTTGCGAGATCCTGAAACTTTTTGGGGAGGTTCTTCAGTAGGTTCACCGATGAAGTCTGCGATTTTTTTTGCGCAACTGACGAGGTAAATTTACGCGTGCTTTGCGGATTTGTAAATGCTCGTGTACCAAATCAAGTCCCAATTTTTTCAGAAAATTTCGGCTTTTCGTTCGGGTATCGTTATTATTAGCCCGATGTATTATGTTAGCATTTATGCCCGACATGTTCAGCATTGCATAGAAGATCGTTATTGGCCATCGTTTTGAGTTCCTGCTCACGTTGTAAGTAGCACAAATTTTGCCGTACTTGCGATCGTCGTACTGATGCAAGGTCAAGATTATCCAATGAATCTGAGTCCACACCACTTGCATCTTGTTCACTTTCGCTGTTATTACTACGTTCTGATAAGTGGTCCTCAATGTCAATGTCTGAAGCAGCCTGGGATTCTTCACTCTCGGAATCCGAGTTGAAATTCTTGCTGGGTTGGTTGTCAGACATTTTGACTAAAAACCTAAAAAAGAACTAAATAAATTAACACTAAACACAAATTAAGCGAATAAAAGTAAGCCACAAAATTACCGCGCCACCGATGACGCCGGGTCATATTTACCCGTTTTAATTTGACGCACGTGTATCTCACTGCGCAAGCGGCTTCACACTAAGCAGGCTGACGGGGCGGGTAAAGGGGGGCTGTATCTCCAGCTACACGAACGCTCGAGCCCCAAAATAGCCGCAAAAAAAAAATATGAATGCTTAAAATTGCCTCGGGTCATTATGACCCAGCGTCAATGACGCCGGGTTAATGTCTGCTATATTTAGCTAGTAAAACAAACACACTACTCTACAATTTTTATAGTTAACATAAATAGATGCTAAGAAAATTAAAAAATCGTTAGTATGAAAAATAAAGTTTTATAAAAAATCTTCATACAAAACGTCAATTTCATAGGTAAGGACCTAATATTTGCTGTCATCGCCACAAACGTCATTGCGGCTCCGTGGCCCCAAAGTCGCGTAGGTACCGTTTTTAAAGCGTTTATCGGGAATCTAGTACGTAATTGATCGAAGTATCTTACTGATAAACGTTTACACACGGTGTTTTTAGACCTTTTTAATATAGTATGACGTCTCAAAACATTGTCTGGAAACGTTGATTAGGCACAAGTACATAATTGAGTACTGACAGTATGTTTGGTATACCTAGAATAGTTTTATTTAGTTCCTCATTATGTTGAGTATGTATGTGTGTGATGGGATATCGGCGCGACCAGCTTTAGATGGCTCGCTACTAGCTCATAGCTGTGACAGCTAACATAATTATTTTCACTTAATATTATGAATATTATTATATTATCTTACATAACATAATCGATGGCTTAGCTCACCAATGTGCTAATAGTATTTTTTACAAAGGCTTAGACCTAGAAATAGGCTTAGAATTAGAAATAGCACAATCATATTGTTTAACTAATCGAAAGATGCGACTTTATGTTATTTGGAAGATATTTAATGATAGAGATTTAAATTTGGTAAAAGCCACGAAAATTTTAATGTTTTGTTATTAGCACTTGTGAATTAAGCCTCATTATATATCTAAACAGAATTATTAAGTGTGTTATTAAAAAATTTATTCAAACAATGAATGTGCAAGGATTATTATTTTATGGCAATAAGATTGCATTATGGCAATAATCAAAGTTCTAAGAAGAGTCATTTCGTTAATGTGTCTATATATTTTTTTTTAAATTAAAAATATATTATTAATGTGATGTTAACATATTAATAATAGTAAAGTGGGCTTTGCACGATCTTGTACCGAAATCGTATTATAATGTTATCGCCATAAACGCTATGAAATAACATCTGTAAATTGTTAGTTACATGTTCGGACGTTGTGGCGCTGTAAATTTGCATGCAATATTCCTATTTTAGGTGCGCAGACGACGGCCTGTTGCCCACTTGCTTTGTTACTTTCAGTTCATCGTGTGCGTTTGTCGGTGAAGTTGTAAGCTATCTAATTTGACGGACAAGAAATTCTGTCGTCTGTGTTTGTGCAAACTTTTTATGTTACAGAAATTCATGCTTAAATCAAATAAAAAATAGGTTAATGTTCTATAGAACTGTTACGTGATGTCATACGATTGAATGTTCTGGAATTAATTGTTGTTATTATCTACTTCCCTATTGTTTGTGCTTAGCCTTCTGAACTTCCAAAAATCTGACATGTTAAAAATGGGTTAACATTAATTTATTGTGGTTAAGTGGATTAAACCACGATTTCTCGCATTCAACACGAGCATCTCCGTTAGGCTAGAGATGTATAGACTTTCCAATTTTGTAATTTTCTCTATTTTTATCTCTTTCTATTTTAAGCTGTAACTATGTCTCAGTAAATGTGCATTTTTTTTTTCATTGACGAATTGAGTTATGAAATGTTTTTTGTTATCTTTTTTCAAAATACTATATCAATATTATTCTATGAAAAAGTTATAAACAAGGCTATGTGAAACGAAAGGATCCGAAGGAAAACATTTGTCATTCATTGAATAAAAATTGTGTACTTAGGTATTATAATTATTACACTATTCGGTTTTAATTCCAATCAATGTTAACGTGGTATATTGCACAATTATATTTACATAAATAATATAATGTAATATCATTTTAAGTAATAGTCTTGCATGATATACCTAATGATATTAAAATAAAGGTAGATATGTTACATGCATACAAAACTACCACAAACATATTATGAAATTTTTGAATTTCAAACGCAGCGGCAGCACAGATACTCAAGTTTTTTTAAAATTTCAATAATCAATTTTCAAATGATGTAAAAGAGATAGCGTAAATAAAACAATTAGAACGAAAGAGACAGCTAGTATTTGTTATTTGGCATATTTCTGACGGAAACTAAATAAAAAAATTTGAATATTGCCTTTTTTTATACGAATATTCTTTTTTTTTTGGATCTTACGAGTAAGTATTTTGTTTTCATCACACCTGATATTGGGACGATAAGGCGCGATAAGGTGGAAGCGCACTTCACCCAGAATCCTCAACTACTGAGGCACTGGCTATCTTATCTCTAGTTGCCGGAACACAACAATGCTACTAACAAGCCAACCAAAACTAACTGTACTGGAACTGTCAACTGACTCAGCAGTTTCCTGTCTCCGGGAACCACACTGCCAAAAGGATACGGCTGCCTTTTGTTCGGAGCGAATTCTCTGCGCTAGTAACGTATCTACCTTTTTTTCTTTTATATTAACATTGTTGGATTGATTACCATTGTTTGAATGCTATAACTTACAGTAAGACAACTAAGATGTTATGCTGATTTCAAAATGTTTACTTATTTTTTTGTACACTTGAATCTTCTGTATAAAAAACCTGAATCTAGATTGTACCGTATAATATTGACTTCAATATTTAGTAATCTAAAAAGGCCATTTTGGACATTTATAATTATGTATTATTGTGGATTGTTATGAATAATTATTAAACGAAAATTAACGGAATTACGAAGGATCTGCAAGATATTTAAAATTATTACATTTTAGTAGATGTCATCTTTTTACAAAAAAACAAAATTTATTTGAAATGAACTCTGCAGCCATCGCCAGCCAGCGCCATCTGGCCTAATATTTAGCAGTTAACGTTTGACGACTTCTAAATGGTTAGTAAGGTATTAAACCTTACCTTTATCTCTTGTATGTTCCTAATTGGAATATATCATTTACTTATATGCTGTATTTTGTTTTCAATATGAATATTATTATTATTATTTTGTTGAAATAAATTATCGGTGTCATCACTCAGTATGTCTCTTAAATGTTTATTATAATGTAGCAATTTGCAGTTTTAATACTTTTGTAAAAAAACGTATAATTGGTAGGTACAATGCATTTTCTGAATTCTAATTTGAACGCAATAAAATAAGTGTAAAATTTTGTTTATGGTCTTGTTGCAGTGTAAATATACTTAATCTCAAATCTCTTATGTTTTGTAAGTACATGTGTAATAATTAATAGGTAATATACTTAAATATAACGGTATATTGCTGAAAAAAAGATTTATTGATTTTCTAAAGAAGATACTTTTAAGTTAAATCCTTTTATAGATATATTATATATAAATATATAAAGATAGATAGATATTAGATAAGTATGTAATAAGAAAGTAGGTAAGCATAGAGTGATATTACAAGATTTTGTATTTGAGTTTAATATTAATATAAGAAACAAGCAACTATTGAAAATAAATTTAGATACAAGAGTTCGAGATTGATGAATAAAATATATTCAACACTATGCGACATTTTCTTTTATTAGTAGATAAACTTACTTATTACTTAATACATTACATATTACAACTTACATAGGTAATACATTACATATTACGTCTTGTTACACTAAACTACGGGCCCTAAATAAATAATTCAGTTTTTTTACAATCCATATTTTAAATAATTATATTTAAATTAAAAACATTATTAAACAAGAACACCGTTAGCGTTATTGTGGCAAATGGGAGTGTCCAATCCTGCAGAGGCAATGGCCAATGAAATCATGGTGAATGCAATATTCAACATAATAAAATTTATTTAAGAGCGTTTACGCCGTTTTGCTCAAAAACTGTACTTTTCAAACCTCTTAATATCTATGAATATTTACTTTACAAATATGTTAATTACTTATATCATTAGGCGATCTTGTCATCAAAATAGTTTGTTGAAAACATTTTTAGATTTATGGATATTTTGGAATTTATAACAAGATAATTGAACAGAGGTTGTCATAATTTGACTTTCCGCGTCAACTTCGAAGCTTAAAAATCAAGAAATTGTATTGTGTTTAAATTACTGACAAACCTAAGAACAAAAATTTTATTTCAATTTGAAAGATCTTCAGCAAATTAGTTTGTTGAAAACATTTTTAGATTTTGGTTACTAACAAAAACTATAAAAATCCAAACATTGTGAATTTTTAAAGAAATTATAGGTGATAAAATAATTGTTTTCTCTAATATACTTACTATATAAATATAAGATAAAAGCTTTTTACTATAGAAAAAAGTGTTCTTTAAATTATGCGCAAAATTCTTTTTACTAAATTAGCTCTATAATTTTTCTATAAATATTTTAAAACTGCTTTAAAACTACTACAAAACTCTGCGTTCTATTAGTATCAAATCAGTCCGCCGCGAGGCCTCTGAGAGAGTGGTCACGTCGCTCGACGCTCTACCCGACGATTGTCGAACAATTGCCGTAATTTCGAAGATAGTTCAAATTTATAGCGCGATAAGCAAATCTTAGTACTTTAGTGAATAAATTATTTTATGTTACTTTTGATGAATTGCAACATTTTTAAATTGGATGACCTCCGTGGTCGAGTGGTTAGCGCGCCGGGTCGGGCGTCGTGCCGTGTCCGAAGCCCTGGGTTCAATTCCCGGTCGGGTTAATTTAGAGAAGGACTGTTTTTCTAAATTTATTTCGGGTTTAGGTGTTGTTTCTGTTTATGCATATTTGTCCATTATCTTACTATACTAACGAGTTTCTTAAGAATACTTATCTTGAGCTAGATAATTGGTGAGAGCATAAACAAATTAAATTTTTAAACTGACAACGTATATTATGTTGCAGAGATAATGGGTAACAAATTCAACGAAACACACCCTCCCCGAAACGGGCGTGGTGTAAGTATGTAGGTAAAAAGCTTCCACCTAAACTAAAGTGAGCTTTAAGTAACTTTCGCAATGCTGGCCCACGGGATGGGTGGGAAATACCATCTATGTGTGTGTTTCTCTCTCCCCTCCTTTGCAAGACACGTAAAACCGTTGGTCCCAGTTTTTGTCACGACTGCTCCGCACCCGTGCCAGTGTGCGCTATGGGCTATGGCCTAATCTCCTCGCCATATCCTAGCAGTGCGACTTTTGTAGACTAATTAATTATTTTGTTAATAAGTGTATTCCTCTTTTAATTTTTTTAAGTATTCTTAGCTATTATTATATATTTTAGAATCCTACTTATTTAAGTTTTTCTTCCAATGTATTACAAAGAAATGATTAATTGTATGGGCAGTCAAATAACTTGACCGAGTTTTGACAGCACCTATTTTATTGCTGCATGATGCGCTTTGTGCTTATGTGGCTCATATTTTCCCAGTAGTTTTTATACAAAATTTATTTTAAAAGGAGATAAGCAAAATTGGGCTTGGTAATAGACAACATTATTATTGATATATTCTAAAAAATCGGTCAATTTGTTTGACTGCCCATACAATTAATTATTATTATAATATTTAATTTCTTTGTAAAATATTGGAAGAAAAACTTAAATAAGAAGGATTCTTAAATGTTTCGTATCTCAAACCATCAACAAACTGTCAACTGTCAACGTCATGCAGGGAACAACAGGGACTCCATTTCCACTTAACATCAGGTGGAGTGGAGACATTTGCCGAGCTATGAATAAAATAAAATAAAATGTGTCGTCGTCAAATCAATTCGTCCAAAATAAATCGTTGAGGAACAGATAGGTATTGATTATAATTTTGTGATATAAGATTAATTACAACATTAATAAAAATACATACAATATAATATTATACTTAGGTACTTATTTCATGTATCCGTAGTTTAGTCATCTGCGTACGCCCATAGTTAAAAATAAAAAAACGACGGGTTGCACTCCGGGAGTGCCGGCAGAAGTGAAAACTTGAATATTAACGTTGTGCATTTTTGATATTTTGGAATGGTTAGGGAATAATTTTGCACGAATTGCTTCAATTATCAGTATAAAAGTACTATCATTTATGTGGTAGAATACAATATTTATTTATTGTGCTATCGTACACAAACATGACAATTTATTCGCGCAAGCGCCCTGCGCCGCCTAAACGAAACAGCAGGCATACATTTTCGCCGCGCCGTAGAAAGAGAGGGGGATACTTCCTCTCCTACGCCGCGCCGGCTGTCTACTCTCCATCCGTCTTACGATTTTACGTCTTACATTTTCGATCAGGTCACGTGTCCTGACACGAATTTAACATTTTTTACCCATTACAAAAAAAGTGTACAACGCCGCTAAAGAAGTTTTCACTTCAATAATTTCGAAGTATACCGAAAAACTAAATCGAACGGATCAAAGTAGTGAGTTTGACTATAGTGAGCAGAACTAGCCTACTCTACGCACACACTCGCGCGCGCTCTCAGCCCGCTTCTGTGTGCGTGATATTTGGGTTTAAAACCTAAACTTAAGGTCTCGCGCTCGGCGTAAACCACAGTTTAGCAAGCATATAGTCACAGTTTAGCAAGCATACAGTTGCGCATCGAAGGTACTTTCGCAGAGCTAGGGAGGGGAACCCGAGGGGAAGCGGGCGCTGCGGCGAGTGTACCACAAACAAGCGCAGTTTGTGGTAGCTACCGTGAAGTGCTGCCACGTGCGCGTACTGCGTATTTTAAACGTTTTTTGAATTTACGTTCAGTGATTCCTATTGAATATAATGGTGCATACACGTTGTTCTGTATACGGTTGTAAGTCGACGTCGAAACACAACAAGAATATAAAATTTCATAGATTTAGATGACTAAATAGTTTCTTTTTTCTTTTTCTTTTATTTATTTTGCCAACTTCTCATTGATTAATAATGAACGTTTTTACAACCATAACTATTAACTAATACAATTACAAATATCAAATTCTAATTCATCACAAACACTACAATTTTCACTTGTTTTTATTTCGTATATCTACAACAGCCTCCATATATTTTATTAGGCTATTTCTGTGTTTTTATTCTCAATTATAAATTGAATCGAATTTTTGTTAACGAGCCTATCTATCTTTTGCTCTAGTTTTTGTTTCGCCTTGGTGTTTATTGGGCATTCTGTTATTAGATGTAAGATGGTATCGATAGCATCTGTATCACAGTTGCACAACGGGCTCTCCTTTTTAAATAGTTACTTCGTAACTCTAACTCCAACCTAGCGGGTTTTTCTAGTGTAGGTAAGTATATGTATTCTTTACGGAGCAAGCTCTTGCGCAAAGTGTAATCATTATGTTTACAACTTATTGGAGTAGCTGGGACGTCGCACACAGAAGGAGTAGGTATTTGTCTAATATCCAACTGTTATGATTTATTTAAACCAACAGAAAAAGAGGAGGTTTTATATTCACCTATTTTTTAGGGTTTATATTTAAGATTTAGCTTATTTTGGCTTGTTTCTTTTTTTTCATTTTTTAAGCAATCCGAATACGAATTCAATATATTGTTTTTATAATATAAAATTGAAATCTAAAAATAAACCTTCACGTTAATTTAGCAGTGCAACATTTGAAAATATGTAGATAGTTTATTCTTGATAATAAATTATTATGTTGTAAAAATATTAACGATTATTTGATTTCGAATATTGTGACAACCATTGCATATCGGCGAACGATTGCGTAGATACCTAAGCGGGCGGCGGCATCGCCCCACGTCAAAGGCGATGCCCTACTGTATGAAGTGGTAATACTGTGGCGTAAACGCTCTTAATTAAGGCCTGCGCAGACGAGGGATTTTTGTACGCGGACATTTTTATCCGCTAAAATAGATCGCTTGCAACTGTATCGAGTAACGCAAACGAGGGATTAAAAGTACCGCGTACAAAAAGTCCCCCGAATAACCGCGGACATGCAGAGAGCGGACCGCACAAAAGTACTGGGGAGTCCCCGAAAAAAACAGAACTCGTGTGACTAGGCGAAGCAACGCACATGGCGGACTTTAGTCCGCGTTGTGCGTATAAGGGGATGGACCCAGTATTTTCTTTTAAATTGTCTTCTCTTTTTCTTAAACTTCATGTAAATTTTAAGACAACGTAACCTCTGAATATTTGCTTCCATAGCGTGCACTTCTCTACATTTCCGGGCAACAAATGATCGCACACCGTGTGCGTTAAGTTCGCGGTAAATCCGCGGCGGACTTTTTGTTAGCGGAGCGTACTTTTTTCTCCGCCGCGGATTAAAGTCCGCCGTCTGCGCAGGCCTTAACATTGGTTGAATCTTCGAAAATTGTAATTACCTACTGTTTCGAGAGCCAAGTTCCTTTTAGAAGAATAGATCTTATTACAACTTTGCCTAAAGTATGTTGCTAAATGATATCGCCGAGGACTTTGACATAAGCCGCCTTCGCCGCGATCGGTGTTTTTGAGAATGTAAACAAACAGAATTCAATTCATTCAATGTCAACGAATCAACTGTACGATCGATAAAAAAACCCGAAGATAAAATAAGGTCGTCTGTAGCTTCAACTTCACTGTCAGCGAAAATTGTTCGTGATCAAGCAATAGAAAAAATCGAAGTGGCGTTGTCATTATGATAATAGACATAAATGTCAGTAGTGTTTCTACTGACATTCCAATCAATAATTTAAATTAAATCATAAGACAAAAGAGGAATTCTCTTGCAAAATGTTTGGTAATATTTTAAATAAATGTAAAATTAATTCTAAGAAAAGCCCGTCCCAACCTACAATTATTAAAAATGTTCACTCGATTAATATAGTTCACCAGAACATTCAAGGGATGACGGACAAAGATCTGGAGCTTAGATGAATGAAGGTCTCGCTGCGCTCGACTAGATACCGCCGGCGTACTTGTCAAATGCGAAAAAAATACTACGCCAAATTGGCGTACCCGAGCCAGTCACTCTGACAGCTTTGTGTGAGGTGTGCGTACCGAATGTTTTAATTAATTTTGAGCATAATCCGAAGTAAAAGGACAGTTTGCGTAATCATATTGTGTAAAAATAATACTACAAGAAATAAGAAGGACACTGGGAACACATACCATCAGTAATTATCGTATAATTTTGAAATTTCAACATAAAATAACATGAACTATAAACGCCATTCAGTGTTGCCGCGTATACAATAAAGCGTAGAATCTGTTAAAATTAGTATTCAGACTAAATCATATTCAGGGAAAAAACGAACCTGACCTACTCCGAATCCAAATGAAACAGAATCTAACTTAGCAAGATATTGCCCCAGATCTTCAATTGACCTAATGAGAATCTGACAGCTATCGCCTTAATCATTAGTACTTATTTGTTATTTATTATATACTTAACCTAGTTTTATATTAGTTAATGAGTATCTTTGTAATCTATACACATAAGGTGTAAAAATGTTTGCTAGGCTCGCGGTGATTTATTGGGACGGGTGCAAGACGATATTTCGAGTTTGACACAAGCCATGTTATCGGTGCTATACATCAAGTTAATTTGATTCGGCTAGTAGTTGAGAAGTATTTACAAATTCGACTTCATTATATATCCAAAAGAGAAAATTTGCAAAAAAATGAAATTTCCAAAAGGCAAATGTATCGTAAACTTGAACAAGTTACTGGAATGTAATTTTTAATTATTAATAAAAATAGTAGTTTTTTATAGTAGGTTAAACTAAATGTATACCTAAAATGTGTTTATTGTTTTATTCAAAATTTTTCTTTTCTACACGACTTTTAATTGTAAATTAACCTTCGTAAAACTGACTTTAAAGAGTTATATAGGTACTAAATAATGTGTAACCAAACTATTGACGGGTAGAATAGAAATAGAAAGAACTATTTTCGTAACACCTTATTTATATATGATTACTTTTAATAAAAATTTGTAAATATTACATGTCAATAAAAAAGCATTAAAAATTAGGCTTAATCATTGATATACATAACCTACCATTTTTTTAAAGAAGAAACGTACGCCTAACCTATGGACAAATATACAATCGCTTATAATTAATTATTCATTTTTAAGTATTTTACAATTACCTACTATAATTACCTATAACCAGTAACTTAACTAATAGGCTACAGCATAAAATATATTTCCCATTAAATCGGGTAACAGTTGAGTACTGGCAACACAATTTTTCGCGCACACTAGCAATGAGTTGCCGCATTCACGAAGCTATTGTTAGTAGGAAGCGCGGTATCTAGTCGAGCGCAGCGAGACCTTTCATTCATCTAAGATCTGGAGATTGAATTGTTCATGAACGATAATAACGTTGATATTTTATGTATTACTGAACACTGGCTTAAAGATCATCAGTTCATGTTCAATTTTAATAATCATTTGGTAGGTAGTTCGTTCAGTCGAGTAAATTCAATTCATGGTGGCTCCTTAATTATAGTTAATAAGAAATTAAAATTAAAGGAACGAAAAGACATAGTGAGCCTCTCGGTTGAGCGAACAATAGAAATAGCTTGTGTGGAGCTGGGGCGACTTGTTGTATTAAGTGTATACAGGTCTCCGTCAGCATTGTATGATTATTTTGAAAAAGTAATGGATGAAGCATTATATAAAATCCGCAATGTAGGTAAAAAGATAGTTATTTGCGGTGATTTTAATATTAATTTGTTAGAAAAGTCTACAGGTTCTATCAAAATTAAAAATTTATTTCAATCGTATAATTTAAATAATTTATTTTTGGAGCCAACTAGAATAACTGCCACTTCGGCCACTTGTATTGATAACATATATACCGATCTAGTACCACTGTCTAAACTCATTATTAATAAACTGGACTCTGATCATTGTGGCCAAATGGTCAGCCTTCCACATCAGTGTAAGCAAGTGAAGAAACAGAATATCACTGTTGTACCAAAAACTGCAGGTCGTCTAGAACGGTTTAAAAACAATCTTTATGATAATATATGTTTTTTAAAGTATAATGATAACCCGAATGAATTTTATAATGATTTTTTTCATAAATATTGTACAGAATTTAATAAAACTTTTATTCCAAAAAGGATCTCGGTTAGTGGTACTGTTACTTTTAGTGAATGTGCTACAATTGGTATCCACAAAGTAGAAAGCGACTTTATGAGCTATATGATGAACGCAACTATAACACCAGTGAAGATTTTAAATTGTATGTCAAAAATTATTCTAAGTTATTTAAAATAGTATGTCGATTAGCAAAGGCAAAGTTCCTGAGTTCAAAGATTAAGCTAAGTGATAACAAAATAAAAATGACATGGAATATTATAAATAGTGAAACTGGAAATGTCAAAAGTCGTAACAATGAGTACAAATTGAGCTACGAAAATCAAACCTTAACTTCCGATGCTGATGTTGCTGCGGCATTTGAGAAGCTTTTTACTGATATTTCAGTTTCAACTACAAAGGCTTTGGACTCCTCCCCCACTGTAGCTGAAGCGGTTCTAAAGGAAAATGTCAAACCTAGTGAAAACATTTTAGTTTTCAAAAAATTGATTTTAGAGATACTTTTAATACTTTTAATAAAAAGAAGACTGCTGATCTGTGGGGTAATTCCGTCGACGTCACTAAATCCGTTATTGAGACAATAGCTCCAGTTTTAGCTTGCATATTTAATGAATGCATTGACTGTGGTGTTTTTCCTGACCTAATGAAGCACAGTAAAGTAATCCCTTTATTCAAATCAGGTAGCACATGTGACCCCTCTAACTTAAGACCAATTTCTGTGTTACCCACATTTAGTAAAATATTTGAAAAGATAATTCTAGACCAAATTCAAGTTAATTTTTATAGAAATAAACTTTTACATTCTAGACAATATGGTTTCACTAGGGGTCGCTCGACTACTGACGCTGGTGTTGAGCTTTTACTTCAAATATTTAATGCCTGGGAGGATTCACACGATGCCGTAGGGGTTTTTTGTGATTTATCCAAGGCCTTTGATTGTGTTTTACATGAAACCCTGGTCAGGAAGCTCTACCACTATGGAATTAGAGATGCATCACTGAATCTTCTTATCTCATATTTGAGTGATAGGGTTCAGAGGGTTGATGTTAACGGTAAAAGATCTCCGGGATCGGTGGTTACAATGGGAGTTCCACAGGGTTCAATTCTTGGTCCTTTCTTATTTTTAATTTATATTAACGACTTGCCTTACTTTGTAAAAGACAAACATGAGATAGTATTGTTTGCAGATGATACCTCACTTTTATTCAAAGTGAAACGACGACAGCCGATTGATGACGATGTGAACAATTCTGTCTCAAAGATAGTTCATTGGTTTAGTGTTAACAATTTGCTATTAAATGAACAAAAAACCAAATGTATAAGATTTGTATTACCCAACGTTAAGGAGGCTGAACAGAGTGCGGCGATTCTTTACGCCGGACCAGTTGTGCCTTTTGTACAAGACACAGGTACGGTCTTGCGTGGAGTATTGCTCGCACATCTGGGACGGTTCCGCTAAGTACCTTCTCGTTGCCTTGGACAGATTGCAGCGTCGCGCTGAACGCATTATCGGCAATGCAGAAGTGGTAAATACTCTCGAATCTCTGCAATTGCGTAGAGACGTTGCGTCACTCAGCGTGTTTTACCGCTTATACCATGGCGAGTGCTCTGAAGAGCTCTTTGACCTCATCCCACCTTCTCCCTTTCTTCATAGGAGTACACGTGCTGCTCTTCGGAGTCACCGATTCACTGTCTCAAGTATCCCATCACGCACAAAGAAATTAAGTGACTCGTTTCTTTGTCGCACCTCCAAAAGATGGAATAGTCTACCAGCACACATTTTCCCTCCTTCCTATGATATGGGGTCCTTCAAGAGAGGCGTGAAGAAGCACCTTGTGGGCCGGCAGAGTGAAGTTAACTGATGCTACGTTTGTTTCCACGCTGCACCAGTTGTCTTCGCGTCTGGACTTCATTTCCACTTAACATCAGGTGGGATGGAGTCATTTGCCGAGCTAAGTATAAAAAAAAAAAAAAGGTAAAAACCAGTGTAAGAATTAAAGATAAGAATGTGGACCTTGTGGACACCACAGTGTTTCTAGGCATTACGTTGGATGCAAAGCTACAGTGGGGCCCACATATAGATAAATTGTCGAGTAGACTGAGCTCTGCGGCTTATGCAGTAATGAAAATTCGTCAGATCACTGACATTGAAACAGCTAGACTTGTTCACTTTAGTTATTTCCATAGCGTAATGTCGTACGGCATTTTACTGTGGGGCAATGCTGCCGATATTCAAACTATCTTTGTGCTGCAGAAGCGGGCTATTCGAGCAATTTATAATCTAAAAGCTAGTAATTCTCTTAGGGAAGAGATATTAATATAATGACAGTTGCATCACAATATATTTACGAGAACCTAATGTATGTATATAAAAATATTGAAACTTTTTCTAAAAACAGTGATATTCACAATGTAAACACTAGAAATAAAAACAAACTAGCAGTACCTAATACTAGGCTCCACAAAGTAAATAATTCATTTAGAGGCCTGTGTGTACGTTTTTACAATAAAGTTCCAAGTAATATCCATAAACTAGATATTAATAAATTTAAAATCGCTATTAAAGAAAAGCTTTATAAAAAAGCTTATTATAAAGTGTCTGATTACATTGAAGACAAAACAGCATGGGTTTAAAATGCTCCAATCTATTTCTAATCCAAAATATTGTTAAGATTTTTTTTTTTTTTTACTTTTATAACTTGGTAGCGTAACGGCATATAATTTTGTAAATGTCGTTACATATTGAATTAAAGCTGTGGAGTTTCTTGCGCCCATTCTTCTCCACAGCTAAAATAAAGACGTCCTGAATGGGTAGTAGGTAAAAAAATTATGGACGATTCAAAAGCACTTTTCTAAAGTTTATTTGAATAAAGAATATTTGACTTTGACTTTGACTTTGACTATGGATCGAAGACCGCAACCAAAAAAGGGTGCCCCCCTTTAAAACCTGCCAAGCAAGAGAAAATTTCAAAATTCTTCAAACCATTGCCTAAGCCTTAAGATTATTAATCAAAATGTTCAACTTTGATTAAATTGTTTTTTTTTATATGTTTGTTTTTTTATTTTCTCACCTAGGAACGTATCCCTTAAAATCCCATATAAATTACCATTCCGTATTCACGGTTTCTGTATTCGCGGCATATTTATGGAACATATACCCCGCGAATAAAGAGCTTTTACTGTAATTGATTTCGCATTTTTTAGATAAGTACCTACTTAAATTGTACTCAAAGTTGTATTCATGTGAAGAAATGACATACCCACATTGCCCACTAGCCTGGGTCCTTCACGAGCGCTGTCAAGTCGAATCGTGATCCAGCAGCGCTATACTCTTGATTTTGAAATGAATTATTGGTCATTTAGTCAATTAAATAAATAAATAAATTTTCCTACACTCACACCAATTATCTAGCCCAAGAGAAGCTTCGTTATGAAACTCGTTATATGATTACTAGACAACGGATAAACATACTTAAAATACTTAAATAAATACTTATTATACATAGAAAACACCCAGACCCGAGACAATTTAGAAAAACAATTATTTCTAAATTGACCCGACCGGGGTTCGAACCCGAATTGCCAAGGTAAATAGTTTCGAAGATAAATGAACGAGTGCCAGCTGCTGATTGCTCGGCTGACATCAGCCCAGCGCCGCTACAGGATGTCAGTACAACTGGAACTCTGTACTTAAGGTGGTTACCTCAAAAAACTGTGTAGGCAGTCATTTAGTCACCAATTTATCAGTCTGGGACAAAGCGGTCATAAATGGCTTCAGTTCAGCAGCGCCACGCCACGCCGGCCGGCACCTACACACCTCTTAAACTATAGCAATATACATTAAAGAAGCTCATTAATTTCAAGCCATATTGTCAAATGCATTAACTCGTGTGAAATAAAAAAATTTATATTTTTCTAGGGCACTGATAAGCTATAGGCCGAGGCTAAAGGGGATATCGGTAACCACAAACTATTTGAACGCTCTGGGTGCCTAGTGCGCGTTACATTCGCCATTCGGTCACACGGATACGAGAAAAATGTATGGCATGTATTTATGTATTTTGTATGGCAAAATGTTAACTCTTCTCGTATGCCGCCAGAAGGCGATGCTTCAATGCCATACTAATTTTCGTTTTCGTAATTGAATGAATACGGATAAGCAAAATCTTACACTAGGCACTTATCTTATTGCTCCGATAGAATATGCTAGTACCATATTTTGGTGACAAAATGCAGTAGTATTACTTAACCATTCGTAGTATTTGCTAAGCTTTTTCTATCAGGCACATTTTATATATACTTTGTTGATCCTAATCCTTGTTTCTGGTCAAATGCTTACCAAACCCTTAGGTAAATATAGATAAGAAACGAGAGGTAAAAGTACTGGGTTCGATTCTTAGCGTACCATAATACACAAAAATCTGCCTGGCTAGCTAGGTACCGTCTTATGACGTTGCTATACCGTTATTACTTGGTAGGTACAGTAGAGTTCAATAATATGTACACTTTTGACAGATGTTGATTCTTATTACAAGGTAAATAAAGGTTACTGTCAAAAGTGTATACATATTAATGAACTCTACTGTACCTAACGTAGTACGAGTATAGCTGTGTTCAGAATGTTATCATCATCCCATCTTTAGTACAAGAGGATTACGGGTGAAGTGTATTTCCACACCTTTGGCCTTATCAGTAGGCGAGATAAAGGCTAAATAATTATTTGTAAAATAAAAAAGTAGAAAAAAATAGTGTTCATAATTATTTATTTCTTACACAATAAAGATTCCAAAAGTAATCATAATACAATGCATTCCAGAAACGACAAAGGTTGTGCTTGTTTAATATTTAGTCTTGATCAACAACACTGGTTTAAAAAAAAGAAAGAATACATTATGTGAATGATAAAAGGTAAATATTTTACATATAAAGAAATCTAAGAGAAAATCGTTTATTTCACCATACAAAATACACATTGAGAAAGATCTAAATAATAAAAGCTTGACCATGGAAAATTGACGAGAAAATGCTGCTGGAATGTCAACCTAGAGGTTTCAAACAGTCAGATTTTATTGTTACATCTGGCAGAACAATATCCAAGATTTAATGAGTGACTAAAATGGAGGTTTGTTAGACAGTTCAACATGTATCGGATCTATCGCTACCATTGCACTAAGTAACGCTTAGAGTTTAAGCAGAGAATACAATTAAACCTATCAATGTTTGACTAGCTAACACTATTTTGAGCGATTATTCATTTAAGAACAAAAAAATCGTATTAATTTTCTGCTCATTACATTATGTGAAATAAATCACTCAAAGCTTAATTATTGAATTATTTGGGCTTATTGATCTTTCGAAAACTGGTCTAACGAAACCTTTTAAGGGTGGGTGAATGTTTGGTTGGTTAGTAATTTATTCGAGGCGGATGAGCTCCACATCGAAGATGAGAGTGGCATCTGGAGGGATGACACCAGGGTGACCTTGCTTGCCGTAGGCGAAGTCAGGGGTGCAGGTGAGCTTTGCACGCTCTCCGACCGACATCTGCAACAATTTAGAATAATATGCTTTGGTTTTATAGTTTCTAGTGTGGTGGGTCAAGGCACTCCTTCATTGAACAGTTGAAACAAACGGAATTAACCCTTTCAAAGCCAATGGCAGCTATGTTGCCCCCAAATATTGAACAATATGCATAATAAGATTGAAAAGCAATGAAAAAATTACAACTGTATTGCCTGTGAAAGGTTAAAACTTAAATTGTCTATGTTCGATAAAATTGTCTTATTGTCTTGACTTACATTTTAGTTTAATTTGTTTTATTGTTCAACAATAAAGAGTAACTGAAATTTACTTGATAAGAAAAATATATATCTGTATAAAATGGCTGAAAAAGAAAAGCCCTAAGCCCATAGTTATTAGTAGCCGATACATACTACTTTCAGGCTGTGCATATATGTCACAAGTTATAGAATACAATAAGTTTTAACATGGTTTCAAATTTCTCTTGCAATTTCTTTCAAAGGATATATAGAGAAAAAGAGTACATAAGCCCTGGGAAGACGAATTAAGCTTACAGTGGAAGTTACTGGAAGAGGCTATTCTCAGGGGTACAATGAACTGTGATACCTTATAAAGAAATTATTATTATCTTATACAATTAAGAAGTACATTGAGTTAAACATAGAGTCTTACAATATTTTGTTATTGGTCGGAATTAGGTAGTTATTTATGTACTTACACTAATTTCATACAGCAAAATAATAAAGTGTATATGCCCCAAGAACAGAGATTAATTTTAAAGAGCAGAAAAATTCCATGATTTATTAAATAAAAAAGTTAATTTACTTTTACACAATTTAAACCACTGCACGCGCGACGTTGCCAAATTTACATCAACGACATCCGAAATTGCAAAATTCCAATGCGCACACAAGCGATGTTGCCACATTTGTAGTTCGCTAAACATAGTTTATGAGAACGAAAGAAAACAGTAGCGGAAATGCAATTAGAAATGCCGGGAAGATCCATATTAATATCAACATTACATAAATAACTACCTAATTCCGACCTCTGGATTACAGAAAGAAATCTGATGAAATTTCAACAATATTATTACCAGATAAAATTTTACTAGACAAAATCTACCAGCCTCAGGAAGCTAGAGTGGGAATCAATCTTATCTTGTAACTATATAGCATTGAATGCAAAAACTTAAAATAATAAAAATATTAATATTATCAGTCAAATGGCCTATTATTATTATTATATATTACCTTTGCGACACCCTCATCCCAGCCTCTAATGACCTCTCCCTTGCCGATCCTGAACTTGAAAGGCTTGCCACGGTCACGGGAGGAGTCAAACTTCTTTCCGTTTGTCAGGGTGCCAGTGTAATGCACTACCACAGTCTGACCAGACTTGGGGTACGTAGATTCTGCAAAATTGTAACAAAACGGTTTTAAACAAATTTGAAAGGAAACTCAAAACAGTTCTTATGAGTTAAATGGGATCTAAAACATTATTAAAGGTAGGTATGAGTGTCCTTGTCTTTGGACAGGAGATTGAAGTTTTTGTAGTAGGTAGCATTGGAAGCAACCTAACAAGCGCTAGTAAGATCATTTAGTTAGTAGTATATTCACTCAACTTTTGTCGTAAGTTTTGATCAATGAGACATTGTATAACCGCTAGAAAACCGCGTATAATACACGTACAACGTACGTACAATAGATCGACGACTATGCGTCATGTAGAGTAGGATAAGCAAAAAATAAGTAAATAGCGTCGCCCGAGTTTTAAGTACACAAGCCTGCACATCATTCTACCACAAACTGTCATTTTTGAACTTTATGCTTACAATAAGGTTGAAAATGTATTAAAGTAATTTGACAGTTTGGATAGGCTGATGTGCTCGCGTCTGTACAATAAAATTAGAATTCAAAATAAAAGAAAATGTGAGAATATTTAAAATTGAAGATAATCAATTTTAACAATATAACTGGTCAGTGTCGCAGTGTCAGTGTGTGTATTGATATATTGATGATTAACTAACTAGAAGTAGAAAATTTTGACGAGATACTATTAGTTAGGGTATTTCTTTTAAATTATATATTAATGGTACAATTCAATGCTTACCGTCACCAGGACTAATTGTTTCAACAGTCACACCCATGTTTTGATGGATTTATTTACAAATTTACAGAAGTAATTAAAAATAAAATCAGTATTCCACAATGCGGCACGGCGTGAGAAAAATGGCGCCTAGCTTACCTACCTAGGCTTGGGTAGGAATGTATCGATATTATTTCAATCACAACAATCGATTATGAATTGAACAAAGCTTAACAATTTTTAATATATCCACCTGGTATTGTATACAATTAAGCTCAAAATAATTATGGTAATTTGTCAATGTTTGTAATAATGCTATTTGTTATTATGACATTATAATATTCTGATAACACATCAATAATAGCCCTGTAAACATCACATAAAAGTAGGGTTGCCAATAATTCTTTGGTGAAATATAGTACTTTTCGAAATTAGCAATAAAAAATATAGTACTTACTTACTACAGTATTTAATGGAAAAAGCAAAGAAGACAGTGACATATTATTTCAGTGGCCGCTGAAAAAAAAATCAAGCCAACCTCCATACAAATTTACCCAAACCCCTTTGTATGGAGGTTGGCTTGATTTTTTTTTTCAGCGGCCACTAAAATAATTGTTCTAGTTTAATAGTACATCGACTGAGATATATGGCTGCAAAAAGGTTTTTGACCTAAGTAATATCGAAGCCGAGATATGCAAGGTCAAAGTGAAGCTATGAATACATAATATCTGTGTTGTTTGAAACCCTATATATTATGTTTTTCATATTTTTCTACATATCTGCAGTAAATATTTACTTTCATATGATTTTGTTCATCATCATCATCATCATCATCTCGGCCAAAAGACGTCCACTGCTGGACAAAGGCCTCCCCAAAAGATCTCCACAACGACCGCTTTTATGCTGCTCGCATCCAGCGGCTTTCCGCGACCTTCACTAGATCGTTGGTCCACCTTGTTGGAGGCCTGCCCACACTGCGCTTTCTGGTACGCGGTCGAAACTCCAGGACTATCCCGCCCCAGCGGCCATCAGTCGTGCGAGCAATGTGCCCTGCTCACTGCCACTTGAGCTTAGCAACTCTTCGGGCTATGTCGGTTACCTTTGTTCTTCTGCGGATCTCCTCATTTCTGATTCGATCACGCAGAGAAACCCCGAGGATAGCTCTCTCCATTGCTCTTTGAGTGACCTTGAGCCTTTTTATGAGGCCCATAGTGAGCGACGACGTCTCAGTTCCGTATGTCATCACCGGCAACACACACTGGTCAAAAACTTTCGTCTTGAGACACTGCGGTATATCGGACGAGAAGATATTTCGTAGCTTACCGAACGCTGCCCAGCCTAATTAGATTCGACGATTGACCTCTTTGCTGATGTTGGACCTACCTAGCTGGACCGTTTGTCACAGGTAAACATAATCGTCCACATCGTCAAGGGCAGAGTCCCCAACCTTGAGAGGAGTGAGTAAGACACGTGAGTTCGACATAACTTTCGTCTTCTCTATGTTCATTTTAAGACCCACTTGTTGAGAGACTCTGTTGAGGTTACCGAGCATTGCGCCGAGGTCTTCGAGGGTCTCAGCCATGACTACTATATCGTCAGCAAACCAAAGGTGAGTGATGTATACGCCGTTGACGTTGATGCCGAGTCCTTTCCAGTCCAGAAGCTTGAAAACATCTTCCAGTGCAGCAGTGAACAGTTTCGGAGAAATCACATCTCCCTGTCTCACTCCTCGCTGCAACTGGATAGGTTTCGAGCTCTGGTCCTGAAGACGGACTGACATAGTGGCGCTTTCATACAAACACCTCAACACTTCGATGTACCGATAGTCAATTTGGCACCGCTGGAGAGACTGTAGCACGGCCCATGTTTCAATCGAATCGAAGGTTTTTTCATAGTCCACAACGCTAAGCAAAGAGGCTGGTTATACTCTTCGGTCTTCTGTATAACTTGCCGCAGCGTATGTATGTGATCTATGGTGCTGAAGCCTTTTCGGAAACCGGCTTGTTCGATAGGCTGGAAATCATCAAACCTGCGTGCGAGACGATTCGTTAGAAGTAAGATAAGCCTGTAGTTCTTCAGCAGGGTTTTGTCGCCCTTTTTGAAGAACAGTACCACCATACCTTCGTGCCACGTCTCTGGCGTTCTGCCCCCTAGTACGACGGAATTAAATAGCTTCTGAAGAGCTACGAGTACCGGTCTTCCGCCTGCTTTCAGAAGCTCGGCCGTAATTCCGTCAGCACCTGGTGCCCTGCCGTTTTTGAGCTGTTTGAGAGCCATACTAATCTCGTACAGGCTAATATCTGGGATGTCTTCGGTATAGTGTCGGGTTAACTTAGCTCTACGGTCTTTAGCTAAACTTTGTACAGGTGGCCGTGTGGATGTGTAAAGCTGTCCATAGAACTTCTCGACCTCTCCCATAACATCGGACCTGGTCGTGACAGTTCTGCCGTCATCGGTTTTCAGCGTCGTCAGTTGGCACTGCCCAATACCCAGATCTCTTGCGAACACTTTTGAGTCTAATTGGTCAAATTGGTCAAAGTCAAAAATGTCAAATTGGTTTTGACATATTTGAAGTAAACAGATGTAACATACATGTCGACAATGTGATGTCGATTTGACCGTACCAGACTTCTTTTTGTGTGGGTTTTTGAAGTCGTGTGTTTACGTGAACAAGCCTCAGACGGAAAAGTGATGGCAAATGCCATAAAAAGGGCCCGTATGGTCATTAATGCTGGCGGCGGCCACTTGTGCGATACTTATCGTCTTTTCGACTTAATTGGAAAAATTCTAATCAATTAAACATAAATAATCCACAAACAGAACCAAAGAACATTGGATGATTACTTTTGCCTCAACCTGTAGTCTTTCAGATAAAGGAGCTTCAGGATATTCAAATAATGCATTTTGAATAGATACACACCTAGATATCATTTCGTTTCGTGTTAAATGGTTGAAACCTAAATGAAATGGAAAAAACTCGGCCAATAAGTCTTCTCTTACTAGTTTCATAGTCTTTTCAAAGACTTCCTGGTCATTTTGAAAACTGTAGATAATCTCTCATTTGACTCGAGATCTCTCAGTCAAGAGAGTCTAAGAATCTCTCAGTTGAATTGTTGTTTAGAAAATCCAATATAATAACGGAATACGCTGTCGTGAATTCACTGCAGTTTATCGAAATCTAAAAAAGGCTTGCGTTTTTAATATATCCATCATATCTTTTATCATTGGCCGAAAGGAATTGCAGGGTTCTTATAGACATTGAGCTCTGGTTTAACAATTATAACGTTTGAAACCGTAGTTATACTAAAATGTATATTATACAAACAATTAATACGGGACTATTTTTATTTTCTTTTTTATCAAATATCTCAGTTCCGATACACTTTAGCCAAAAATGTTATATGACAAAAATGTTTTACTTTATTATATACTAACGACTGGTGCAAGTTCCATAAGTGGCCACGGACTTTGAAAATCAAGCCCCTTTTACCCAAACTCCTTTCATGGAAATCGTCATTTTGATGAGTAACCGGAACTAGACCGGAAATAAAACGGAAGTAGTGTGACAGATGACCATAAATTGGCCGCCATCTTGGCGACAGTTGAGATGGAAAAGTAAATCTTCATAAAATATGATTTTGCATGTTACCACGGTGTTAGTTAGACTTGGTTGCATGGCTATGTTTCGGGACTATTCACATATTACTAAACACACTGTATATTACGCAGAGCCGAAATATAGTTCAATACTACATAATTATAGTACGGTTGGCAACCCTACATAAAAGACAAAATCCAAATTCTAATAAATATTGTAAATTCTTTTATTTCATGTTTTTTTTTATTGTAGTGCATTAAAAATATTATCTATCTATATGTATATAACACTTGAGCCAGAATTGGTTTCATAGTACGAGTAGATGCCAAATATGGTCATTAAAAAGAGCAATTGACACTATCATATCTTTCCGTTCTGCTGTCGATGCCCTAGCGATTGTTTCATATAAATTGAAACAATTGATTATCGTGCCCATCCCTAGCTATGTTGAGTTTAGTGCAGGGCACAATACACGTATTGTGTGCAGGCTTAGAGTGTGCAGGGCTTTAGCAGTAATCCCGGAATCACTGTTCATCTTTACTAAAGTACAAAATTACATTGCCTCTTCTAATTTTGTTATGATAAAAATAATGCTTTGCAAATATTTGCAATCCAGGGCAAGGGATGTTACTTAGTTTACAATCTCTTTCTGACCATCGATTAAGTCAATGTTTCTGACGTGACGTATAAAATTATGCCGTATGTCCATCCCCATACTTTATTCTTTTTAATAAAAATAAAGTATGGGAAATTCTTTACTTCCGACTAAAACGTGCGATTGAACGGAATATTCCTGTTGACTTAATTTCTGAACTACTGAATGATACTCAGACTCAGGTGAAGTGAAACGAAACGCAACGCTTAAATAAATAAAGGGGTTTGGGTAAAAGTGGCTTGATTTCCAAAGTCCGCGGCCACTTATGGAACTTGCACCAGTCGTTAGTATATAATAAAGTAAAACATTTTTGTCATATAACATTTTTGGCTTAAGTGTATCGGAACTGAGATATTTGATAAAAAAGAAAATAAAAATAGTCCCGTATTAATTGTTTGTATAATATACATTTCAGTATAACTACGGTTTCAAACGTTATAATTGTTATATCAGAGCTTAATGTCTATAAGAACCCTGCAATTCCTTTCGGCCAATGATAAAAGATATGATGGATATATTAAAAACGCAAGCCTTTTTTAGACTTCGATAAACTGCAGTGAATTCACGATAGCGTATTCCGTTATTATATTGGATTTTCTAAACAACAATTCAACGACATTCTGCAAAGTACAGTCGGCAGCAGATCAACCTACCCAAATCTGTCAAATTTCTCCAATGAATATTGATCCTTATAGCCAAACGATAAAGTTCAAAATTTATTGTAGAAATTTGACAGTTTTGGGTAGGTTGATCTGCCGCCGTGTGTACACCGAATATTACTAGGCGACATAAAAGAAAGGCGGGGACAGCTCTTGCCACAGTTCTTGCTAAACTTCACACTAGAGAGTCAAATGAGAGATTATCTACAGTTTTCAAAATGACCAGGAAGTCTTTGAAAAGACTATGAAACTAGTAAGAGAAGACTTATTGGCCGAGTTTTTTCCATTTCATTTAGGTTTCAACCATTTAACACGAAACGAAATGATATCTAGGTGTGTATCTATTCAAAATGCATTATTTGAATATCCTGAAGCTCCTTTATCTGAAAGACTACAGGTTGAGGCAAAAGTAATCATCCAATGTTCTTTGGTTCTGTTTGTGGATTATTTATGTTTAATTGATTAGAATTTTTCCAATTAAGTCGAAAAGACGATAAGTATCGCACAAGTGGCCGCCGCCAGCATTAATGACCACACGGGCCCTTTTTATGGCATTTGCCATCAATTTTCCAGAACTTCAGGCGATAGGTTCGCGCATTCGTCTCGGATGATGTCCTTGAGGGCTTCCAGAGTCTGAGGCTTGTTCACGTAAACACAAGACTTCAAAAACCCACAGAAAAAGAAGTCTGGTACGGTCAAATCGACATCACATTGTCGACATGTATGTTACATCTGTTTACTTCAAATATGTCAAAACCAATTTGACATTTTTGACTTTGACTAATTTGACCAATTAGACTCAAAAGTGATCGCAAGAGATCTGGGTATTGGGCAGTGCCAACTGACGACGCTGAAAACCGATGACGGCAGAACTGTCACGACCAGGTCCGATGTTATGGGAGAGGTCGAGAAGTTCTATGGACAGCTTTACACATCCACACGGCCACCTGTACAAAGCTTAGCTAAAGACCCTAGAGCTAAGTTAACCCGGCACTATACCGAAGACATCCCAGATATTAGCCTGTACGAGATTAGTATGGCTCTCAAACAGCTCAAAAACGGCAGGGCACCAGGTGCTGACGGAATTACGGCCGAGCTTCTAAAAGCAGGCGGAAGACCGGTACTCGTAGCTCTTCAGAAGCTATTTAATTCCGTCGTACTAGGGGGCAGAACGCCAGAGACGTGGCACGAAGGTATGGTGGTACTGTTCTTCAAAAAGGGCGACAAAACCCTGCTGAAGAACTACAGGCTTATCTTACTTCTAACGAATCGTCTCGCACGCAGGTTTGATGATTTCCAGCCTATCGAACAAGCCGGTTTCCGAAAAGGCTTCAGCACCATAGATCACATACATACGCTGCGGCAAGTTATACAGAAGACCGAAGAGTATAACCAGCCTCTTTGCTTAGCGTTGTGGACTATGAAAAAACCTTCGATTCGATTGAAACATGGGCCGTGCTACAGTCTCTCCAGCGGTGCCAAATTGACTATCGGTACATCGAAGTGTTGAGGTGTTTGTATGAAAGCGCCACTATGTCAGTCCGTCTTCAGGACCAGAGCTCGAAACCTATCCAGTTGCAGCGAGGAGTGAGACAGGGAGATGTGATTTCTCCGAAACTGTTCACTGCTGCACTGGAAGATGTTTTCAAGCTTCTGGACTGGAAAGGACTCGGCATGAACGTCAACGGCGTATACATCACTCACCTTTGGTTTGCTGACGATATAGTAGTCATGGCTGAGACCCTGGAAGACCTCGGCGCAATGCTCGGTGACCTCAACAGAGTCTCTCAACAAGTGGGTCTTAAAATGAACATAGAGAAGACGAAAGTTATGTCGAACTCACGTGTCTTACTCACTCCTCTCAAGGTTGGGGACTCTGCCCTTGACGTTGTGGACGATTATGTTTACCTGTGACAAACGGTCCAGCTAGGTAGGTCCAACATCAGCAAAGAGGTCAATCGTCGAATCCAATTAGGCTGGGCAGCGTTCGGTAAGCTACGAAATATCTTCTCGTCCGATATACCGCAGTGTCTCAAGACGAAAGTTTTTGACCAGTGTGTTTTTTTTGCAGTGTGTGTGTTTGACCGGTGATGACATACGGAACTGAGACGTAGTCGCTCACTATGGGCCTCATAAAAAGACTCAAGGTCACTCAAAGAGCAATGGAGAGGGCTATCCTCGGGGTTTCTCTGCGTGATCGAATCAGAAATGAGGAGATCCGCAGAAGAACAAAGGTAACCGACATAGCCCGAAGAGTTGCTAAGCTCAAGTGGCAGTGGGCAGGGCACATTGCTCGCACCACTGATGGCCGCTGGGGCGGGATAGTCCTGGAGTTTCGACCGCGTACCGGAAAGCGCAGTGTGGGCAGGCCTTCAACAAGGTGGACCAACGATCTGGTGAAGGTCGCGGGAAGCCGCTGGATGCGAGCAGCATAAAAGCGGTCGTTGTGGAGATCCTTGGGGGAGGCCTTTGTCCAGCAGTGGACGTCTTTTGGCTGAGATGATGATGATGATGATGATGAACAAAATCATATGAAAGTAAATAATTACTGCAGATATGTAGAAAAATATGAAAAACATAATATATAAGGTTTCAAACAACACAGATATTATGTATTCATAGCTTCACTTTGACCTTGCATATCTCGGCTTCGATATTACTTAGGTCAAAAACCTTTTTGCAGCCATATATCTCAGTCGATGTACTATTAAACTAGAATAATTATTTCAGTGGCCGCTAAAAAAAAAATCAAGCCAACCTCCATACAAATTTACCCAAACCCCTTTGGAAAATACTTTATTTTTTGTTCAAATCCTTTTTTTATACTAGTTGGATCACTAATAGTATAAAAAAAGGATTTGAACAAAAATAATCAAGATCAAAAAAAATCTATCAAGATTTACTTTAATTTCCTGAAAAATAGTCGGCAACCCTAACTTCAGAGTACAAAAATATTTAGGTAACCCCCGGTTGGGTATCCTAATAATTAAAATGTAAGTAATTCAACAAATATTATATTTTATGTTATTTTAATGTCGAGATCACCCAGTAATTTAAAATGGTGTGATTTTAGGCAATGCTTATTTATCGAAAAATCCAAAACCAACTTTACCCGGCCAGAGAATTGAATCTGCAACCCTTGGATATAAGGCCGAGCGCTTTGGCACTACCACCACCGCAGCTCTAAGAAGAAATGAAAGAAGTTTTACAAATATAAACATTTTATAACAAACATCATCTTATTACAATCTCATAACATCAACACAGTGCTAGGTATTGGGTTTTACAATTAAAATGTAATATTAAATTATATTATAATAATTATGCCATCATCATTCATCATAGTAACATATAACTCATTAGGTAGCTTTAGCTAGTCAAAAACATAGATAATGATAATTTTAAAATACCATTGGGCAATATCAGCGTCAAATTGAGCAAAGCAGAATGGTGTGTTTTGTGAAGTATTTAGTTGCCTGTTAGTGTTGTACGCAAGCTCCTTTAAGTACAGATATCCTACGCAAACTTGCCTTTTGCACAAAGATGCACACACAGACACGGAATCTCGGAACATCTCGAAACAATATACAACCAACAATATATATCTGATGTAAATTTGTTAACTTACATTTTTTATTTTGTTTTTTTACATGTTGTGGTTGTCTTATATATATTTTTTGTGTTTATTTGTAATGGAAAGTGTCCTGCTATGATAGGGCATTTTCCAATATTTTTGACGCTGTAAGGGAGAAAAGAGCTGGACACTTGCTGAGTGTCTTGCCGGTTCTTCTCAGTACAAGATCTCCCGCCCAGAGTAGACTTACGAACAAATGGCATAGTGACATTCACAAGAGCTACTTGTAGCCTAAACTGAATAAATGATTTTGAATTTTGAATTTTGAATACGAGCGCAGTTGTTGCGAGATTGAGTGGTTGTCTATGTGGGCGCTGTTCGAGCGCGTTTGTATGTCCCCCATCCGATCCGAACCCCTCGGAGAATCTAGTAGGGCACGGGGACACGCACTTTTAAGTGTGTGACGCCGTTCCCTCTAGAAAACCTCTGAAGGTGATTCGTTTCACACGGCTTGAGGTACCCTTTACGTACCTCGCCGCCCCCAAAAAGCCCGGTGAAGCTGAAAATGCCGTTTGAGGCAATGAACAATCTCTCTCAAAAAAAAAGCGTTTATGAAGCTTACGTTTCTGCAATTTCCCTAATTTGTGCTTTATGAATCTCCACGAGACTCCACGTTTCGACGTTCATGTTATTTTATTTTAATAAAAGTAAAAAACATATATACTTTTATTTTTGTGTTTAAATAATATGTATATGTAATAAAGTATTACTGTACACTTTTTTCTTCTTTTTTCAACGCCTCTATTTTTATTTATTATCAATCCTCTCCATCCTTAGGTTGCCTCGAAGATATCGCTTTTAGTGATAAGGCCGCCCTTTGTACGACTCCAATTTAAATTGTTTGTTAACATGTATGTGTTTTTTTATGTGTACAATAAAGTATTATATACTATTCTATTATTTTTTAGAAGGACAGTACGATTATTCTCTTTGTTAAATTTGACGCTGAGTAAATATTTATTCTTCTATTACTATTTATTACCATTATGTACATGAGAGCAGAAAGTGTTTGAGAGTACCCACCTACTTCGATTCGATGTATAGTCGACAATGAAATTGCTTTACCACCTTAGAAGTGCATTGAGTTTGCATAATCACATTATTAGATTAAAAATGCGAAAGTTTGTGTGTATGTGTGTATATATATTTGTTGCTTCTTCACACTGCAACGGATGGATGGATTTGGCTGAAATTCGGCAAACAGATAGTTTATAACCTCAACCACGCGGGTGAAACCGCGAGCGGCCGCTTGTTATAATAAAACAATAAGTTCCTTCTATTTTTGTTCAAAAGACCAAGTGACAGATACGTTGTCATTATTGACAATGAGCTTTAGCGAAATTTTATTGTAATGGAAGTTTTGTCAAAAGTGATAAAGCAATTTCATGGTCGACTAGAGAGAGAGAGAGAGAGAGAGAGGGGGGGGGGGGTAGAGAGAGAGAGGGGGGAGAGAGAGAGAACATTTACAGACTATACAGACGCCTGTACATCAACCTAACCAAAACTGTAGACCTAACCGTCAAACTGTCAAACTTCTTCAATAAATATTAAACTATATTATAAGTTACGTAAAGTTCAAGGTCTATTGAGGAAATTTGAGAGTTTGTGGTAGCTGATGTGCAGGCGTATGTATACAGGATGTTTGGTAATAGAGGTGTATATTACCGAAACATAGCCATGCAACCAAGTTTAGAAAATACTGTGATAACATGCAAAATCATATGTACACACGGCGGCAGATCAACCTACCCAAAACTGTCAAATTTCTACAATCAATTTTGAGCTTTATCGTTGGGTTATAAGTATCAATATTCATTGGAAAAAATTGACAGGTTTGAGTAGGTTGATCTGCCGCGTGTGTACTTAAATTTACTTTTCCATAAGAAAACTCAAATTTATTTTATGACAATATTTTTGTTCATTCCTGCGATGTTTCGACTTCTGTTTATGTTTGACCATGAGGTTGACGACCAAGAAAAACGTACCAGCTTGACCTAGGGTTGTCCCTTAATAATTTTACTTAGTAACAAAGAACCCAAATATCTCGGCCATTTGGTGTTTTTCAGTTATGTTCATAATTTTCCGGGGTTCTATGGACGGTACCCTATCTGCCATGTAGAGGATTATACAGGTATTACCAAACACCCTGCTTAAAATATATCAAAATAAAAAAAAACAGACAAAAGAAGGTATAAGATTATTTTTCTAAGGCCCGATTTTTCAATCCTTAGATAAGTTTTATCCTGAGGTTTTATCCAACGAATAACATTGTCATTGTGACATAATTATTCTAAAGAGAATTTGTCATTATGTCAAAAGTATTCAATGAATAAACTTTACCTTAACTGACGATTAAAAAATCAGCCTTACTAATTTATCATTATTAGGGACGATTAAATTGTTAAGTTGCACCTATGTGCTAAGTGGTTTCGAGTACCTACTTATAAGATACTTATTTAGATAGTTTAGGTATTAATGTGATGTGGGAAGTAGGTATATAACTAAAACTAAGTATCTACATATACTTGTGCATTGATTTACTGTACTGTATGTACTTTAAAGCTAGTTGACTTTTCATCACAACACTTAAGTACTTTGAGATTTATCTACTGACAACACAGTTTTGGAATTACGAGCTAAGTAGGTAGGTGAACATTTTATGGGACCTTACCTAATGTAAGTTAATAATGTAAGTATGTTAAAAGAAAAAAAATATATCAAAAATAGACATAGGTGAGTACTTAATATGAAATATCATAAATCTTTTGCAGTTTCATATTCGATGCCTATCAAAAATAGTGGCCTAAATAAAAAACCATGTTTTCACAGTCAGTCTTATCTTTTTTTTAAATGGCTGTATTATTTAAAAAAAAGATAAAATATTTTGCGCCATATCTTTTAGTAAAATTGCCGTGAGTCACAGTTTTTCTTTGATAATTACATCCGGTAATCGAATTGGTGTCTCATTCACAATTTACTTAGGGATGTTCCGGGTACAATTTTACAATAAAGTGAAAAATTAAACGGTTTGGAATATGCCGGTATTCATGATAGGCAGCGAATTAAACGCTGCGCAAACGTAGCAATATGGGGGCCTAGTGTAAGTTATTTTTGACATTCGATATTTAATTTGTATGACAAAATGTTAACTCTTCTCGTACGTCGCCAGGAGGCGCTGCTTCAATGCCATAACTCATTTTCGTTAACGTAAAAGTAATCGAATGTATACGGATAGTAAACAATAATCACACTAGGCACCATGATTTAAGAATTTTAGAAAATGGCGTGTGACTATTTTTGTCGTTTTTCATAACACATAACTATGTTTATGAAACAGGAGACTACGGTTTGTTAAACAAACAACTTTTTTAATCGCAAAGAGTCAGCTGCGTGCAAGAAGAATGTCAAATAAACTTTTCGTTGTCAATCACACAGTACGCAGTTTACCAAAGTTATCTAATAAGTATCTATGTTATTGTTAAATTGAAAGTTTTCTCTGAAGTTAAATATTGTATACTAATCTTGATTCACAAGCTTTATTAATGTTAAGCACTCCAAAAAAATTAAGTTAGAAAAATATTAGTTAATGAGTGTGTGTAGTGTTTCAGTATAGTCTAACGTAGCTATGGGGTTGCAGTGCAACGCGATTAATAATTAAATTATTAATTAATTTATAATTATTAATTGATACATTATATAATTATAATGGTTTCTTCGACTTAGTTTCCATGTTTGCGCAGCGCCTTGTGGTATGATTATCGGAACCATGCGACACTAGGAAGCGGTCTGGATTCATGACATGAGTCATGTCATGAATCATGATTATTTACTACAAAGTATACGAACAAGAAAGGACGTGTCTCCTGCGAGTATTTATGCGCAGAGTACATCACGTTTCAAACGTAAACTCGGACATGTTAGTCTGAGTGTCTAGTGACAGATTTTTTAAACTCTTCGATCGAGTTAAAGTTAACTTCAACTTGTATAGAATCAAAGCAGCGCCACCTAGTGACGAACTTGCGTAACAACTGTTTTTGTTATCGAAGAGTATGCAAATGACTTATCTGATGTTAAGCAGAAGCGGGGTCCAGATGCGAAGACAGCTAATGGAGCAAGAGCTCTACTTTTGATTCCTTCGCCTAGATTCGAGCTTTTGGTTTCTACTGATTTTCGTTCGACATTTGACTTTCCATATTTTTGACCGCAACGAGTGCCCTCACCCACTCGTTGCAGACGTTGCAGTCGAGCGACACAAAGCGATTGATAGAATCACCGTCAAAAGTCAAATTCTATTAAAAAGCAAAGGTTTTTTTTTAACAGCCAATAGAAACATAGATATTACGTTCCGTTTTCATTGCGGTTGTTACCAGTTTTCTCTAAATTCTCCAACATTTCGTATTATGTTGGCAGCACTGGAAACAAACGATTCAAAAATACGGAAAATCGGCGTCATGCGACTTGCACGACAATATCATACGTGCGATTCAAAAGAATGTGCCTCATTTGCCGTCTTCCACATTGCAGAGATGCGCAAGTAACAGTATTAGATACTTGTCACTTATAAGACTGCTGCTTCGATTCCATACACATTGTAAACAGTTTTAACTCAATATAGTTTATTTGTGTAAGTATATCTAGCTTTCTCATTGCTCCGCGTGGTTCCAAATACACAGTTTGCATTATTTATAAATAAACTTAAAGTAGTCCTGTCACAGATAAGTAATATATAAAGTTATTTATTCTTTAACAAAACATTTAGGTAGGTAGTTACTTTCTCCTCTTATTACGTAGACATATTGACCACATTCAAAGCAAAGCAACGACTTATTAATACTAATTTGTTTTAAACTTGATTTACAATATTTTCTTGTAACATTTAGATAATTTAAATTAGTTACAAACATCGTTTATTTAACACAACTCTATACGTAGAAAGTTACAATTTAACTTATTTAATATATAAAATCATCTGTTACAATAAATACTATCACAAGTAAGAATACAGACGGACATCTATACAATGACTGCAATACATACACCTACCTGTATAGGGAAGTTTTATATAGGTGCAAGCGAGTTTCATTCGCTATTCAATCTCGTTAACGAAAACGAGAATTTGTATGGCAAAATGCTAACTCTTCTAGTTTGTCGCCGGCTGCTTCAATGCCATACTATTTTCGTTTTCGTAAACGTAATCGAATCAATATGAATAGTAAACAAACTCGTATTTAAATAAACAAGTTTTAATCTGGGGGCCTAGTGTGAGTTTTGTTTACTATCCGTATTCATTCGATCACGTTTAAGGAAACGAAAATTAGTATGAGATTGAAGCAGCGCCTCCTGGCGGCATACGAAAGGAGTTAACATTTTGCCATACACATTCTCGTTTTCGTTTACGTGATCGAATGGCGAATGAAACTCGCACGTGGCACCCTGAGTTGCCAGCGTGGTATTGTGCTCTTAGTTATTATTCTGAGGTATTGTGGCAAAGCATAAACTATAGAATAGAGTACCTAAATGGCTGTGAGATTTATGTGTTTTAAACCGTTTTTTAAGAGCGTTTACGCCGCACACTAGCGCCACTAATGAAAAAAAAACATATCTAGTAATTAGAGATAGAAAATCAAATTATTCTCAACAAACTATTTGAATGAAGTAATTTAGCATTTTTACGTCACCATTTGTAGGTGATTTTCTATCTCTAATTACTAGATATGTTTTTTTTTCATTGGCGGCGCTAGTGTGCGGCGTAAACGCTCTTAATGAAAAATCTCACTTTGTTCATAATACCATAGACAGCAATAATAATAAATCAGAAACGGAAAGGCTATAATAATTTAATTACCTACATTAGCCTTTTAACATGCATAATATTTGTTTTCAAATGTAGCCAACCGCATTTTGTCTGTTAAACGACTTTTTTATTACCTATAATACCCACATAGGTAGGTGCGTACATAATAATATAGGTACATCGAAACAATCTCTTACATAATAACACCACAGAGTACAGAATACATAACACCCAATAGCTTTTATACATATAATAAATATTTAATCAAAATAACAATATTCACATTAATTAATTACAAATTAAACAAAGTTTTCGTTTAAAATAAATATATTCATTTAATATGTAACCGCACTGTCTATATTAAGTAGGTATGTTAATATAAATATTCTTCTTTATGTTTTGTGACGAGTTTACTGACACAAGGTAAATGGATTACTTTTAAATAACTATAAAATAAAAAAATATTTTTATCACCCATACTTTTTCTTCACAATATCAAATTCTACATTAATGAATCTTGGGTACGATTTTAAGGAATCATCTACAAATAGATCACAATATTAATGTGCATTGTCTACTGCATAATCTAGAAACACCATTTTAAGCGGACATTGAGAGTTTTTTTACATCGAGTAAGTATTACACTAGATTCCAAATATCAAAGGGCTGTTTTTTTAATTGAGAGAATATTAATATATAGAACAATCAACAGAACGTACATGTGGAATGCCTAGTGCGAGACTTGCCATTCTATTATATTAACGAACACGAGAATTTGTTTAGCTAAATGTGTCATCTCGAGCTCTTCGTGCTTCGGAAGGCACATGAAGCTATGTACGTCTGTCGGCCTGTTATCTTAATCCATAGGAAAGGCTCGTGGCCCAGCAGTGGGGATATAAAAATGAGTTGGTGGTGGGGGTGTGGTAAAATTGTCGTTTTCGGAATAAAACTCGCACTAGGCACTCAGGTGGTATTCGAAGCCGACCTTTCACTGTCTCAGTAGCTCAAATGGATGAGCAGTAGAACCAAAATCGCATCTGAAATGCGATTTTGGAGTCTCGGGCAGTAGCTTTGTCTGTTGAAAGTGTTGTCTTTTGAAAATAATATAACATTTTGAAAGTGCAACAATAACAATTAATAATCTTTTCTAGTTTTTGTTTACTAACTTTTTATCACCTAACTTTTCTTCCATATATAAGTATATGGAATAATACCATTATCATTATATCGTCATTAAAATTTTAAATACATAGTCTGACTGCATAAAGTTTTAACAATGATGGGACTGCTGTCAACGATATTTAAAAACTTAAAATAACAATTATTTAAATAATAAAATTATTAAAATTAAATATTTACTATGGTGTGTGTAAATCCGTCTTAAAGCGTGCTTAAAACGTGGATGCCAACTTCAGCACAGCATCAAATGTAAAAGTCATAAATCGAAAATCAAGCGAGTATTCTTCATCGTCCGATGAAGTTAAAGTTAGCTTTAATATACCATCGAAGCAGCGATCAAAGCTGCAATCGAAGCAACGTTACCAAGTAACAAGTTAGTTACACAAGATTGCCACTAGGACGCGTTGCTTTGATTCCATACAAAATGTAGTTAATTTCAACTCGATTGAATTGTGAAAATATCTAGCACTTAGGTAAGATCGAAGCAGCGTTCGAAGCTAAAATCGAAGCAACGTTACCAAGTGACATATTAGTTACTTACACAAGATGTTCACTATTATTATCATGATAATAATCGTCCTCATCATCATAATTATTATCATTGATATATATCCTTGAACCTTGAAGGTAAAGAAAGGTTCATTTCTTTTCAGACAAACAAAATTAATCTATTATACATTAATGACAGCAGACCGTGTCCCTAATGAGTGGAGTTTATTACTTTAAAAAAAACTAAGTTAAATTCGAAAGAGTTTGTGCTTCGAGGGAAATAAATTTAAAGATCACACCATATTATTTTAAATATAAATAATATAATAATATGGTGTGATCTTTAAATATTGTGATATGTGATTACCGTGATATCAAAATTTTAGTATATATAATCGAATGAAGAACAAGCTTGACACGTACCGTTCTTATTCCACTTACAAATAGAGTTTAATTTGAAGTGAAAACCAGCTTAGCCTGTTCCTGTTGTACAATTATTCCGACAAATTTACCAACAAGTCGGTCTATCTACATCGTTTTATGGTTTTAGAAATATGAAAATAGTATTTTTACTAAGATACGTCGCATTCGTGATCGCGAGGCTAACTTTATTATTTGGCATTTGATTTGGCTTTAAAAGTAGCTATTTATATAATTGTAGATTTCTTTATAGTAGCAGGTCCAACATAATTAATATTATAAAAAATGTAGCTTCATTGCTTAAAAAGATAATAAAATAAATTGACAATTTTTTTATTTGTGATTGCGAAAAAATATTTATATTGTGTATAGTGGTAGTAATTGAAATGTTTGAAAATGTTATAATGAAAATAATAATTGTCACAATTAAATGGGAAATATATTGATTATAACTCATTCTAGTGCAAAGTAAAGTTTAGTTTCACGTTTAACTGGTCTGCAACAAAAGTAGCTGAATACTTTAGAGTCATGTCAGTCATGTCGTAATGAAAGTTATCTGTTTGTTTATTTGATTCGTTAGATTTCTTAGTTGCTTCGATAAACTTCAGCTACTTAAGTTGCTGTCTGTACAGTTAAACCAGGTTAATATTGGACTAACAGGCGATAAAACTAGTTATGACGCTGATAATTCAACTCGCTAACAAAATGGACCCAGCAAAATCACTGTAAACCAAAGACAGAAAATTAAAAGAGAAAAATACATAGACAAAATGAGGTTTGTTCGCGCTACCGTGCTGTGCTTTACCGAACCGTGTCCTGTGAAGTCCTGTCTTTGTCAAAATTCAAAATCATTTATTCAGTTTAGGCTTATGAATGTCACTATGCCATCGGTTCGTAAGTCTACTCTGGGCCGACCTTGTACTGAGACTCCGAACTGAACTGAGTGATTGCAAGAGCAGCGAAAGACGCCGTGTTATTTCGTTTGACCGAAGTATCTCTACCTAGCTTTTATTGTTATTCATAGCCCTGGTTGTTAGTGCTAGAACCAATAGTTCTATGCTACCTAGTTCAGAGCTCGATGTCGAAGTGGTTAACGCGCCCTGCGATTGCTAAGGTTAAGCAACGTTCGCAAAGGCCGGTCATCGGAAGGCTGTCCAAAAATTTATCATCTATCTCCTCTGTGCTTCGGAAGCACGTTAAGCCGTTGGTACCGGCTGCATTAGCAGTCGTTAACAACCACCAATCCATACTGGGCCCGCGTGGTGGTTATGGCCCGTTCTCCATACCTACCACAGAGAAGGCTGGTGCCCCAGCAGTGGGGACATAAAATGAGCAGATGATGATGACTAAGTTCAGTGCTGCTACGCGCAGTAGCACGAACAAACCAGCTCTACATTTTTATTAGTGGCAACACTAGAAAATTCGTTCGGATATTCGGGACGGAGTGACGTTCGCGTTCGGATACGCTTATGGTGTAGATGGCTCCTCTTCTTGGTGGTGTTTGGCGAGCGCTAGCAAGATCATGGTGAGTTGTTTTCTGCTTATTTTGCCGTCGCTGCTGTATTCCACACCTTGGAGGATTGTCTCTTCGAACTCCAGAAGGTCTTGCGCGTCGTAGTCCTGTAATTAGAACACAGTAAATTTGAGTTTTGTGCTTTATTAGGCACAGACAAGCACAAGAAATTATCCAAATTGTTAAATTTCTTCAATAAATATTCAACCATATTACATATGCATAAAGTTCTTAGTCTTTTGATGAAATTTGTCAGTTTCTGGTAGTCTGCTGTTGTGCAAGCGTTTGTACCAATATAATCTTTTTTAAATCACCACTCTTGAACTCTGTCCATTTATTTTGTACAAGTATTTGAACAAAAAAATGTCACTGAAATAATATGTAGTGTTAATTCCGCTAACTCCCTCGTTTATTCAGCTTGGATGCAATAGAGTTGTAAAGAACTCGAGTCTTTGAGTCCTAAATCTTGAGCTCGGCTCACAAATTACATGACCCGACTCATTACAACAAGACTCCAAGACTAGAGAACTCAAGTCTGTATTGAACTCTTGAACGCAACATGAAGCTCGAGTCTTTTTTAGCGCTCGAGTCGTTTTTACGCGGGGAGTCGCGCTCAAATTCTTTTCTGTTTGGAGTCTTCCTTTTTAAAGCAGGCCATAAAATGTTACTTTTGTGGAATATATTTGTGAGCAGAATAGTATTTTGAAAATAAAAGCGTTTATTAACAGAAAAAAACATTTTAATCATCATGAAACATTATTTTTGATTGAAGTGATTATTTAAGTTTGAAGAAGACTACAGCTCTTTTAAGACTCAAGCTCATTATAAGACTCAAGCTCTTTTTAAAACTCGAGCTCTATTTAATACTCGGGCTCTTTTTTAGACTCGAGTTATATTTTATTTATTTATTTATTTATTTAAGGACAGCTAGCAAGAACACATACCAAAACAATGCATTGATACACTTCAAAATTGCAAGTTATAGTGTTGTCTTATTTATAAGCTGCCACGACATGTATTACTATGCAACCAGAATCCAATTAACTAAGTTTTTTATTGTTTTAATTTTGGCACTCGAGTCATCATGAAAAGACTGAAGCTCGGTTTGACCTAAGACGTTAGTTTAGTAAGTTCACTGAGTCTTGTGAAATTGAGCCGAGTCTATAGAATTAATACTAAAGGACTCGAGTACTTTAAATCTCTAGATGCAGTACGCACGCATCGCCTTCCCGCCCGCAAAAAGTATGCACATGGGGAATGGATGCAAGCGAACATGTACACCAACACCGATACAGTCGGTACGCAGCTCTCGACCAGTCAACAGCTCCTGAGGATGCCACGTGGAGGGGCGAAACACGTGCCGGGTATCGGTGTTGGTGTGCATTTTTGCCCATTGTTTCTCCTGCATGTGCATACTTTTTGCGGGGGGAAGGCGATGCGTGCGTACTGCATCTAGAGATTTAAAGTACTCGAGTCCTTTAGTATTAATTCTATAGACTCGGCTCAATTTCCAAGACTTGGATTGGACTTGGATGCGTTCTGCATCCAAGCTGGATAAACGAGCGAGTTAGCCACTACATATTATTTCAGTGACATATTTTTGTACCATGGACTTCCGCAAAATAACGCCCGATTCCATTAATTAAGTATTTGGACCTTTTTTCTCTCTAAATATATACTATAGTAAATTAACAGTACCTAATCAAAAAGTTTGTTAATAAAAGGAAACTAGTGTTGATCCATTAAACAAGTGGCAGCGAATACGTCTCGAAGGACCGAAATGTAACGAAAGAGAAAAGATGGAATGTGCTAAGGAATAATAAGTCAAAGTAAAGGTATCGTTACAGTTAATAGAAGAAAATAATACAATAATACATACCAATTATCATCGTAATAAATTAAGCAAAAGCAACATTATTACTCTCTGATTAAATAAATAATAATAAATAAACTTTCCTACACTCACACCAATTATCTAGCCCAAGAGAAGCTTCGTTATGAAACTCGTTAAAATGGTTACTAGACAACGGATAAACACACTTAAAATACTAAAATACATACTTATTATACATAGAAAACACCCAGACTCGAGACAATTTGGAAAAACAATAAATTTATAAATCAACCCAACCGGGGATCGAACCCGGGACCTCAGAGATGGCGACACCATGAAAACCGGTGTACAAACCACTCGACCAAGGAGGTCGTTTGAATTGAGTTTTAATAATACAACTCAGGTAGTTTGTGTTATTTATACAGCAAATTGACTCGCACACAGTCAGCTAGAAAGTATTAGCCAACTGTGCATGTGCCTACCAGTTTGAGTTATTTTCTCTTTTCGAAAGAGTAAAAGTATAATTACAGTTTGTATGGGATGGAACAGGCGCCTAGTGACAAAGTTGGTAACAAAGTTCGTCGCTAGATGGCGAATCTTCCTTATTTTGCTCTTAAATTCTGAACGTCGCCGTCGGCTAATTAGCGGGTTAGATTGAACCTTTAACCGCCTCTGCGGTTTAACCCCCTTACTTATTCATAAAAAACTATTTAAGCATTAATTAGTTACACATTGTTTTGTCTCTTTTTCTCAAATTCAAAATGACGTTTGGGTGACGTTGACAAAACAATATTTAACTAAATAATGCTTAACCTTTTCACCGCCCAACTATCCTGCACGCGATGTCCCGCTGAACGCCAACGTATAAATGTATTTTAATAAAGTAGGTACAATAAAGAACTTCTATAGAAGTGCTGGCGTGGACGGCACGAAAATCTCGAACTTCTATAGAAGTTGTTGGCGGTAAAAAGGTTAAATAGTTTTTATGAATAAGGCGGTAGGTAATTGTTAAGACCAAGCAACGGTCGGAAGGTCCGGGGTACGGTTCCCAGCATGTTTGTGTACACGTTTCGGTTGGTGGTTAAGCTTAGTTGTCCGCTTGGCAAGCTACCACCATCTTATGTAATATGTCACCATAACATCAATGTTTGTAGCATTGTTGTGTTCCGGCAGACAGATATAAAATAACCAGGGGCCCGATCGCCTAAAGGATCGCTTTGACTTCGTGTTTATGACGTCATCTTGTCGTTTCGTGCCGCCTATGAAAGCAATATCGAAAGCTATAGCCTTTAGTTTTTGATATTGCTTTCATAGGCGGTGTGAAGTGGCAAGATGACGTCATAAACTATACGCGTAGCCAAAGCGATCGGTTAGGCGGTCGGGGGGCAGGGCCTCAGTACAACTTGCGGGTGGGGAAGGTTATGACCGGTGGTGACGGCCAATTCTGCTTGACTGGCTGTCCTCGCAATGGACTATGCTTTGGCTTCTGATTAACATCAGGCGGAGCAGATTAATTTGCCTAACTATCTATAAAAGCCGGACAAGTGCGAGTCGCACTCGCCCACCGAGGGTTCCGTACACATTTATGGGTATCGAAAACTATACATCATAAAAATAATTAAAAATCTGTTTAAGCTTGTGCAAATGAAGCCCTTTCATACGATACCCCATATGAAACGGTTAACGGTCAAAATTTGGACCCCCGTTCCTTGCATAAAGACCCTGTTTTTTTGTGATTTAATTAAATATGTATAGTTTTCAGACTTTTCCCTGTACCTACTTGTAGTATAAGACGATATTACTTGCCCAAGTTCATAGTTCTAGGTCAACGGCAGTACCCTATGAATTTTGATTCCGATAAGAGTGTCGAAATATACGTTTTTTGCGACATAAACGGCCGTATCTTTTTTTTTTCGTTAAGCTAGAAGTTTGATTTTTTCACAGCTTTAAGGGACCGCAGACCTGAGTATAATGGTTTTAATTTCAACTCGATACCTCCACGCGATCCCGACATAAAGGGTCTTGACAGACAGACAGACATACAGACAGACGGACAACAAAGTGATCCTATAAGGGTTCCGTTCTTTCCTTTTGAGGTATGAATATGAATCTGATAATAACGTATTCATAATAATCTTTTAGAAAAACAAAAATAATGATTTAGAACTGACCTTCTTAACTAATTCGAGTAAGTCCTTTAGGAAGCCGCGAAGCTCCTCATTCTCAATGGAGCCGTTGTTATCCTGAAACATAGTTATGGACAAACATTAATTAAACAAATCGTTAGTTTTTCGCAACAGCTGGTGCAATTTTACGGTGGGGTTTTTTCAAATCATCATCATCAGCTCATTTTATGTCCCCCACTGCTGGGGCACGAGTTTGTTAAGGCTCGTGCCCCAGCAGTGGGATAGGGATATGGACATGGATAGGGATATGGATATGGATATGGATATGAATAGGGATATAGATATCCATAGGAATATGGATATGGATAGGGATTAGATAGATAGAGAGAATGGGCCATAAACCACCACGCGGGCCCAGTGCGGATTGGTGGTCGTTAACGACTGCTAATGCAGCCGGGACCAATCTTAACGTGCCTTCCGAAGCACACATTATTCTCAACTAGTAGATATAAATTAATATCCTACTAATATTATAAACGCGAATGTTTGTAAGTATGGATGTTTGTTACTCTTTCACGTAAAAACTACTGAATGGATTTGCATGAAATTTGGCATACAGATAGTTTATAACCGGGAAGAACACATAGTATACTTTTTATCCAGATATTCCCACGGGAACGGGAACCACGCGGGTGAAACCGCGAGCGGCCACTAAACAATAAAACTTATGGTTAGAAGAAGTAATAAGTAGTTGAGGTAGGTTAATTTATGGTAATCTAGGTAGCTAATTATGTTCATTATTTACAATAAGTTTTATATCGTTACATGTGGTGCCTTATTGTAATGGGTATGAATAAAATTTCTAATGATGCATATCTTAAAAAAAAATGTATTGTGTGTTTCGAACCAATTATTTTTGAAAGATTACAGTACTTTTGTGGTAATCTGTAGTCTTAGCTTGTTTGATTTTTTAGCCTTTTTTCTTTAAGTCTATCATGTTTTGCGGTATTTATCAATAATTATGTTATGGGTGCAGCAAAATAAACTTGATACTAAAGGATGTATTAGCTTACCCTGTCGTAAAGAGAGAAAACCCTTTCTATGTCATCTTTTGTGAGCTTAGTGGCGCCCTGTAGACACGAAAAAAGAGATTAGAACATTTCAGACATGTCATACACGCTTCAACAGGTATTCCGGTTAAGATATTATCAGGTAGTAGCACTAGGGATCGACAACTTAAGCACAATTTAAGCACATTTGAATACAGTTTTCGTCGCCAAACAATAACATAGATTTTCATTGTTTTGGAGTAGAGGCGGGACTTATTGCTTAAAGTTAAAAAAGCCACAAAAAGTCTTGCTTAAAAAGTTATACTGTCAGGAGAATACCTAGGTAAACACAATTTTTTTTACCGGTTAGTAAACATAGAGTGAGCAGGATGACAAAACACAAAAATAAATTTAACCTAAATTAAATTGGTTTAACACTCCACAGTATCACGCAATACTTCAAGCACCTATTCTTCTAGGATTCTTAGGATTCTTATTATTTATATTAATTGATTCTTATTATATTGATTCTTAGGATTCGTCTTTCCATAAGTAGGTACTTACCTACCTATGGAATCTTATTCCGTGGTGTTAAACTCGAAAACCGTGAAATGGAAAGAAATACTTGGTGTGCACAATACGCGAATACGTGTACATAGCAATATTACCTCTAATGTTTTAGTGTAAGGTCGAAAATCGTGTAATTTACAAAAATACTAAGTGGATCACGTATATTTATAAAAGTAGAATAGGTGCCGCCTAGTATGTCGATCACTGGTTCCTCTCGAACACTGGTGCTACTACCCTAGTACTTTTAGCTGCTTCCACTAAAGCTGTGCGAGCCAACCATGAGGCAGCTAAGCGGTGTGCGAGGTTAATCCACCAATAAAAATACTTCCTTTCACAATACAACAACAGTGTACAATGGAGTAATATTATTGGTGGTTTTACTTCGCAAACTGTGGTGGTAAAGCAGTATCACCCACACTCCATTGAAGCGGAGCTGAGCTGGGCGAAGCTGGACAGAGCTGAGCGTTGCGGGGCAGAGCGGAGCGAAGCTGAGCTGAGCGGAACATGTGCGTGGAAATCAACCAAAAATGTATCTTTATTTTAATTCAACTCCGCCCCGAACCGCTCAAATCCACTAAGCTCCATCCAGCTCGTGCTACTTGACGGTTTTCCTCAGAATACGACGCCGCTCATATCTACTTTGCTAACCACTTTCCATTGGAGCGGAGCGAAGAAGAGCCGGTAAAATAAAGGGACTCTATTGGTGGATTTCCACACAGCTCTTCTCCGCTCAGCGCAGCTCCGCTTAGCGCAGCTCCGCTTCAATGGAGTGTCACTCTAACACAATAAAGTAACATAAAGTTTGTACCATGTTGGGCGCCAATACTCAAAACCAAGACTAAATACCGCTAACATTTTAATGCCTTTTTTATTATTTAGCCTTTTGCTCCTACTGCTGAGCAAAGTCTCTCCCAAACCCTTCCACATCTCTTGAGCCTTCCTTCTTTGATGCATCGAAAATTTACTAACTTCCTTACTAAATATATATATATATAACATGACATAACATGAGATAACATCACATTCATTGTTCTGATCCCAAGGTAAGTAGCTAAAGCACTCGTTTCATGGAAATTAGAAACAACGACGGTACCATAACCACCCAGACCCGACACAATATCGAAAATTTTCGACATTGACCTGACCGGGAATCGAACCCGACAGTTAGCGCCGCCCAAAGTCCGGCGTGCAAGCCACTCGGCTACGGAGGTCGTCAATATATGGTAGATAAGCTTAAACACACTTTTTATACTATTTTTCAAAATTAAAACTAACATATTTTGACACATAATTTTTAAATAGTTTAATGAAAACTCAATTCAGAGTTTCATTAATTATAAAACATGTTTCACACAAAAGCAAAAGAAGTACCGATTCTAATGTAATGCCGTCGTCGTTATAAGATTGTTAAATAGAAAACGTGTATTTTCATAATTAACCGCTCGGCAACGCGTCGGCAGGCTTAATAACCGAAATCAACAACCAGTTGTTAATTTTTCCCGATCCGATCCGAACCCTTCGGAGAATCTAGTAGGGCACGGGGACACGCACTAGTGCGTGATTTTGTTTCCCTCTAGAAAACCTCCGAAGGTGATTCGTTTCACACGGCTTGAGGAACCCTTTAAGTTTCTCGCCGCCCCCAAACAAGCCCGGTGAAGCTGAAAATGCCGTTTGAGGCAATCAGCAATCTCTCTCATAAAAAAAAGGTGTTAATTGTACAATTACAACGCAACTGCTCTAGCGGCGGTTGCTAAATTGGTATTACGGACACAAATCGTACAATGATCGCTCGCTTAGTGCATTTGCGAATAAAATGTATGTAATCATATATGAAACAGATGAACATATGAAACAGAATCAATAATAGGAAGTACTTAGGTCAATTACCTTAATTCCTTAAATTTCTAGACGACTTCACTCAACCGGAACACACGCGCACACTCACACACACACCCTCACCCGCACACACTCACACACACACACACACACACACTCACACACTCACACACATACACTCGCACACACACACACTCGTACAACACACACACACTCGTACAACACACCTTTTATTTTTCTCTTTTTCTTTATTTATGTTTTTTTTTAAATTTTCGTTTATAATCTCATACAACAATGTAATAGTCTCATAGTTTTATGCAAATCTCAAACTCCCCAAGTCCCCAAGATACTGGATTACCTCGTTTGGGACTTTATTGTAACCTATGTTGTGTAACCTTTTTTGTAATAAACTATTATTATTAAACTATTATTATTAATAGTTTACATACATTGAGCGAATTGTGTCCGTAATACCAATTTATTAACCGCAACTAGTCGCGTTGCAATTGTACAATTAAGAACTGGTTGCTTTTTTCGGTAGTAAGCCTGCGGGGCGACCGGCTATATAGCTATAATATACCGACTATACAGGGTTATTTGAAAAAACATCAACAACCTCGCACGACTAGATAGCTAACATCATAGACAATAACATTTGTTCTACGAGTTTTATCATAACTCAATACATTAATTAAAAATGATTTTCCAAGCTTTTATTGTACTGTCGTGACATTTGTAAGTCTATGTTCCATTCACATACGAAAAGGTGACGCGCGCGACGCTCGCGATGCGATGCGCACAGAGATAAGAACATTCAGACGTAAAATGAAGTTAATATTTATTTTTGTATGAAAGTAAAATGTGTCAAATTATCAAAAGTCCTAAAACAAATGTATGTAATAAATTTATGATGTTAGCTACCTAGCCTTGCGAGGTTGTTGATGTTTTACAAATAACCCTGTATAGCTATAATAGCTAATTATCTTTCAATTGCGCGTTCGAAACGCTCACCACACTGCCGCTAATTAGCATCACACTCCAAGTATGAATTGGCTAGTCGCGCCTGCCGCCCGATCACCCCATCTCGAGCGGCGGCAAGAATGTCTCAATACGTTTGCCAAAAATTATTCGAGTTGTTTGCTCGTGTATTTACTGAGTGTATCTTATAACGATGACGTCACTGTCTCGAGTACTCTGGAGGACTCACCTCTATGCCCTCCTAGGGTGCGGTGCAAGACAAGCGTGCGTCAGGAAAGACAGACCACAGGCAAATAAGTAACAGTGTCATGCGTAGAATAGTTCTGTGGGTTGCAGGGTGCCTAGTGTGAGTTTTGTTTACTATCTGTATCTTTCGATTACGTTTACGAGAACGAAAATTAGTATGGCATCCTCAGAATAATAACTAAAGCTATAGAAACCGGACTAAAATAGCAAAGGTGTCATCAGATACGTGACGTCATATTTGAGGTAATGTAGAGAGTGACTTTATAAAGGACTCAAGATTTTTTTTGATCACCGATTATCTGATGACCGTTCGACATAACAATACAAAAAATAAAAACTAAGTGTCAACCATTTGTTGCACTCCAACCTCCTTTTCCATAAGATAGAACGGAACTAAACATAGTTGCACGATTTTTATTTTAGCCATCCTTCTATAGCTTTAGTTATTGTTCTGAGATGGCATCTAAGCAGCGCCTCCTGGCGTCGTATGAGAAGAGTTAAGATTTTGCTATACAAATTCTCGTTTTCGTTAACGTGATCGAATGGTGGATAAAACTCGCACTTGGCACCCAGGAGCCTGCATTTTAAACCATTACGATATAAAAAGTCACATCAGTCATTATCACGAGTCGAGACAAATAAAAAGAGTTGCCAGCTCATTTATAGCAGATTATGAAAGATCTTAAGCTGAAAATGATACTATTGATTCAAAAATAACAAATTTTTCAAATCTGGAAAATAATAAATAATTTATTATTAAATAATTATTATTTTTTATTTTTTTTTTCCTTTTTTTTTATTTTTTTTGTCTCTTTGTCTGTAACAAACGTGATATTGTTTTCTTGTTTCAAATTACGCAATGTAATACGAGACGGGCTCCTGCAACGCTTTTCATAAGTGCTTCTTAATTAAATTCCAGGTAAGACTTAAATTATGTTTTTTGATAAAATATCAATTATTGTTGAGATCAAATACATTTTCTGTAGCTAAACCATCGAAGTAGATAAAATAACACGTAGGTTATACTCGTAATACCTATAGTGCGCACGCGAACTGCAATTGTAAGAAATTAGAAAACAGAATATTTATTAGCCAAGAATATGGCTGGTATTACAATGAGAAGGTTCAGTATCGTATTTATGATAATGTCAATAATGTATTTATAGTGAAATATTTTGTTACTCGAAGGCGTCATGTAAGCAAAATTAAATGGAAAGAAAACTATAAGCAGCTGACACAGGATTTTAAATCTACCTTTAGCTAAAATTCCACTAAAACACGTCAGTCTGTCTCCGTTGACTGCAATCAACTGACAGAGTACGATGATGATTTCGTTTTGTAACAAACCCACCCTATAGCACAGAATTAGTAACCTATAGGGTGCTCTATATAAGCGTGATAACAAAAATATTAAAACAGCAACTAGGTGATGCCAAAAATGCATAAAATATTAAACACTAGGTACCTATAACTATTATTAAATTAGTAAAAACAAATAAAAATACTAAACCTAAGTTCAAAATATTAAATATATTTTGAACTTAGGTTTAGTATTTTGTTAAAATAAACAATTAAATCTAGTTCCTAGATAAGTAAGTAATCGATAAATATGTTTATGTACCCCTGTTAGGAATGTAATCTGGGACCCCTGGTTCGAGTCCGTTGACGGTCTAACCACTATACAAAAATTTGTTTGTTTCCTTCTATTTGTAATCCGTCTGATTTTTAAATAAGTTTGTAGGTACATTATTTTAGATGTGATAAACTGTCTTCAATATTGTGAAAGCGTAAAGCTAAATGAAATTCATTTGAATCCCTAAATCGAAATGGCACGCGAAGTGGAAATGAGAAAACATTTCGAACCGGAATATCATTCATTCGGGGAATTCTGTTTAGACAGAAGCCGCTTATAATCAATGAAACACGCTGCTTTAAAAACAGTTTTAATCGACATCTACTTCGTAAATAGGTACTATGTATATAAATGGCTAAATCAATTTGCCATTTTTGATCTGCAGAAACAAAATGAGTAGATTTACTTATTAAGATTGAAACCTTTCAAAAGTTAAGTGTATGCATCTAAGTTTAAAGTTGGGTATGTTATATTTAAGCTAGATGGATACCTACTACTCAAATCTCTAAACTATACAAAAAAAATAGAGTAGAGCTCTATCATTTTAACAAAACTTAAAAACTAGCTCTAAAAAATAAAATAATTAAGCATTTATGTTTTTAAGTTGGTTATATCTCTTCTGTGGTTGGGTAAGTACGTAATATTTATAGGTACCTACTCATATCTCTGAACTGCACAAAAACTTAAATAATAATAATCATGAAACTTAAAAAGTAGCATTAGAAATCATGCTGTCATTTAAAAATGTTGTATCAACACAAAACGTAAAATGGAGGCGTATCCACAAGATGGCGGGCATGTCGTGATGGCGGGCATTATGGCGCGAAATGAAGTGTCACTCACCTTGAACACTTGTCTGCAGAGGAAGTTCTCTTTGACGGGGAGCAGCCTGCAACATTCAAGTGTTAATAGCTTTGTCTGTGGCATTATACATGTATAAAGTCGAGCCTTAACTACTTCGTTCAGACGCAGATAAATGCAAAAATAATGTAGGTATATCTCGCAGTAATTTCATAAAATATTTTTTTACATGACATATTTTTACTATACAACGAACAAGATTTGGTCCTTGGTTTTCGTGACTAAGAGTGCCGAAGATGGACATAATCATAAAAGAGCATAAAAATCACATCTTTTTTTTTAAAGATATTGCTGATTGCCTCAAACGGCATTTTCAGCGTCACCGGGCTTTTTTGGGGGCGGCGAGGTACGTAAAGGGTACCTCTAGCAGTGTCGAAACGAATCACCTTCAGAGGTTTTCTAGAGGGAACGGCATCGCACACTTAAAAGTGCGCGTCCCCGTGCCCTACTAGATTCTCCGAAGGGCTCGGATCGGATCGGAAAAATCACATCACATCACCAGCTGAGTTTATATCTCCACTGCACTGCTGTGGCGGGAGCCTTTCCTTTGGATGGGAAACTCCACAGAGAGAACGGGCCGTAAAACCACAATGTGTGCCCAGTGCTAGTTAGTGACTGCTAATGCTACCGGAACGGGACCAACAGCTCTACGTGCCATCTGAAGTGTGGTAACCGGCCATAACGAAAGTTGCTTAAGGCGACGCATTGGAAATTTACGGGGATCTTGATTATTCCCAACAATTAGAAAACATATGAAAATGATATTTGATGACATGATTTTTCATTTAATCGACTTCATTTTGCTAGTTGCAGAAACACGATTTGTTAACTTTTATAACAAAGAAAAAAATATCAAAGTAATCTCTTTTAAAACATAGGTTTGCATTTTACAGGCAAACCAGACCGATTTAAGCATCAAAATTTTCTTAGTAGATTAGTCTTAACACACACTTCAACATGCTAGTTCATTTTTTTAAACTTATTTGTAGTTTTAATTGGAAAGAAAAAAAACAGTTTTTCTTATGGTACGGGGCAAACGCTCCGTATTAGATTAAGGCGACGCACTGCTAAACAATTAATCTAATACGGAGCGTTTGCGCCCCGTAGTACCATACGAAAAACTGTTTTCTTTCTTTCCAATTAATAAATTTTCCAATGCGTCGCCTTCATAGAAATTTTTAGTGTCGGAGCAGTTTTGACAAAATGTGACGCAGGTGTCGCAAAATTAAATATGTCATTGAATGGTGTTTTTCCCATTCTTGTTCTACTAACTACATTCTGTGAAAATTAGAGCGGGGTCAATGTAGTATTCACGCTACAATCGATCCATAAAGACGTACGAAAAAAACGGCCGGTGACCGGTCGCCGACGCTCAAGGGTATTTTTAAAGTGACCGGTGAATGTGACTATGACATCACTATTGTGTTCCGTCAATTGAGTGTATAATAAACACTTTTCTGCTTAGATCAAATAAAAAATGAGTAAAAAACTGTTACGTGATGTTTTTTATATGTTTGATGTTCTGGAGTTGAGTAGTGTTGTTGCAACCTCCCCTTTTGTGCTTAATAAGGTCTTTAGAGTCTTTTTTAGAGTTTTAGAATCTTAGAATTTCAAACTACAAATGCTTAACTGAACATAACGAATTAAGCGCAGGTATCATCGCCATCAGAATTTGACCTTTACCAACGTTGACGAGTTTTAGGAAGTAATAATTAATGTTGAAAACAATACTCGGACTGGGAATTTCAATTAGTATTTACGCAACGGAGAGAAGCAATTTCTGGCTATATCAGAAACAAATTAATGCGCTCCAAGGGTTATATTTCATCAAGTGTTCGTTAAGTTTCTGAGCACGACATCTTGAGTTCAGAAAGAGGTTTGCCAAAGTTATGAGGGGCTAAAATTCAATTAGTAAGTTGTAAATAATTAGGCATATTATATAGTAGGTATTTATGGTATATATTTATTATCATGCTGAGTGAAGGCCGCACCATTCATAACGTGACCATACGTCCCGTTTTGAACGGGACCGTCCCTTTTTGCGGTTCTCTGTCCCCGAAAAAACCTTCGGGACGCAATATTGTCCCGTTTTCCAAAACCGGTTGATAACAAAGGTATTAAAAAACGGAGCAAGAATTTTATTCTTATTTAAAATCATCTCTGAAGAATATAAAATAACTGAGCATTTGTTTAATTACTTTTTTAATTTGTAAGAAATACCTACTATTTGGATAAATAAAATAAAACTTAACAAGAAATTAGGTTTCTTTTTCACTGTAAACCTACCAATGGACGTACATGAACCGAAGTCCCGTTTTGAGTAAAAATATAAATGGTCACGTTAACCATTGAGCGCCAGTTCTAATAAGATCATTTCGCTGTAGGTACTGTATACTTTGTGTAGCAAATAATAAAAGCTTATTATTTATTTAGAGTGTAGTGACACGTTTGACAAGAACCAGCGATCGCCACTTTTTTCCCTTATTCATTGGAAATAAGGGTCATCTACTGATTTTTGACATAGGGCATTTTGCTATTAAGAGCGTTTACGCCGCATACTAGGGCCGCCGCCAATGAAAAAACAACATCTAGTAATTAGAGAGTTATGGTTTAGTTAAATACGGCGTTATAGTTAAAAGTGGCCGTTTTTAGCTGTTACGTCTTATTTAACTAAACCTCATGTCAGATGTTCAATATGTGACGTAAAAATGCTAAATTACTTCATTCATCATAATTAGTTTGTTGAGCATAATTTGATTTTCTATCTCTAATTACTAGATATGTTTTTTTTCTTTGGCGGCACTAGTGTGCGGCGTAAACGCCCTTAATCATTGAAAATAAGGGTCATCTATTGATTTTTGACATATACAGTTTAAGACCAACCGCTTCCTAACTGTAGCTCCAGTAAAATTTCAATGAAATTTAATGTTTTTTTCTGTTGTCAAGCATTGGTTTCCTATGTCGAGCACTGGTGCCACTACGTTGAGTGTTTGCACTAGGGTCGCCAACTATTTTTCAGGAAATTAAAGTAAATCCATCACTAACTAGTATAAAAAAAGTAATTGAAGGAAAAATAAAGTATTTTCCAAATTTATTTATTTAAGCGTTACGTTTCGTTTCACTTCACCTGAGTCTGAGTATCATTCAGTAGTTCAGAAATTAAGTCAACAGGAATATTCCGTTCAAACGCACGCATTAGTCGGAAATAAAGTATTTTCCATATTTTATTTTTATTAAAAAGAATAAAGTATGGGGATGGAAAATAACGTAGGATACGTTATTTTAAAGTATGGTTGGCAACCCTAGTTTGCACGCAATTGAATGTAAACAAACATACCCATACACATACACATATACAGGGTGTTTGGTAATACGTGTATAATCCCGAATATGGCAGATTGAGTACCGTTCATAGAACCTTGGAAAATTATGAACATAACTAAAAGCACCACGTGGCCGACATATTGAGGTTCTTTGTTACTAAGAAAAACTGTAAAGTGACAACCCTAGGTCAAGCTGACACGTTGCATTGTTCTTGGTCGTCAACCTCATGGTCAAACATGGTGAAACATTACAAAAATGAACAAAACAATTTTTATAAAACAAATATGAGTTTTTTTTTTCGAAAAAATAAATCTACAAAAATATGACGTTGCATGTTATCACAGTGTTCTTTATACCTGGTTACATGGCTATGTTTTAGGAATATACACCTATCACCAAACATCTTGTATGTATGGATATACACCTATCACCAAACATCTTGTATGTATGGATATATCTATAAACATTTTATTTGGTCAACATAATTGCTTTCCCATTTTTCTCGTCCCAACGCAACACGAAGTCAATTTGGAATTAATTAATCTAGAGAGGGCGGTTCGGCGAGTAATAAAATAAGATTACGCAATATCCGGTAGCGGACCACATACAATTATTATCTTCTTTATTCGTTTATTGGGTTTGTTTCATTACTCTGTGGTTATCGGGGTCATAAACCTACTATCACCCGATTATCAGATTTACTAAGGACTAAGTAGGTACACACGCCAGCAGGTCAACCTACCCAAAACTGTAAAATTTCTCTAATCCATATTAATCCTTAAACCCAAGCAATACAGCTCAAAATTCATTGACGAAATTTGACATTTTGTGGTAGGTTGACGTGCTGTCGTCTGTACTTATTTGTTATCCTGAGCTACAGTACTGTGCGAATTAATGTGAAAACAAGTGATGAATCCGAAAAAACATTAAAAATCTTTATTGAGGTAAAAAACAGAGAAACAAATACAATTCATTATTTTTTTGTACGAAATATGTCCTCCTTTGACTTTTATGACTTCTTGTACACGGTTTGGCATAGAATCAACAAGTTTTTTTTACAATTTTCTGATATTTGCGTGTCAAAGTCAAAGTCAAATATTCTTTATTCAAATAAACTTTAGAAAAGTGCTTTTGAATCGTCCATAATTTTTTTACCTACTACCCATTCAGGACGTCTATTTTTTAGCTGTGGAGAAGAATGGGCGCAAGAAACTCTGTCTCTAAACCATACTTGAATTACTGCCTATATCAGCTATGTTTTTGTCGTGAAATCAATTTTTCTGATTCTTGCACCACACTCCTTGGCTATATCTCTTTGATTGAGTCATTGTTGTGTGTTCGCTCAAAGTAACAATCTTTCTTTGAGAAATATCCATCTTTAAAAATAAGAACCAAAAAAGCTTTGGTTATGTTTAAATCGATATTTCTAAAAAAAAGTAACAAAATTTAACGCGTCTGTAGCTTCGTGCGTAGACGTACTGTAACTTACTGCCTGTTAGAACACGAACACAAAATGGCTGGCTATTTTGACATAAAACGCCTACTGCAGAAAACAAGTGTAAATGGGGTATTTGACAGGTTTTAGAAAAATATGTCTAATGGTTCATTATAGCATAATATATTTGCAATTTGATTAATTTTTTATAAAAAACGCCATTAAAATTCAAATTAATAAAATAGCCGCCAAACGAAGCCGTTAACGTTAACGTCGTGACGTTATCTGCTTGTAAGCAAACTTTTAGCTGTCAAATTAAACGTACAAAACTTTGATTGACATTTACTGTAAACAAGCTGGTGACGTCACTCCATATTCAGCGTCATCCCGTGCGTTTTTGATCACGTGGTCAATCATAAAAATTTTATCATGTTATTAATGATTTTTTATAAAAATCATACTTATTTTAAAATTTTGTGCTGGCTAAATTAGTTTAAAAACATGTTTACTATTAAGTTAACAACAGTTTGATCAATATTTTCATTGTAGTCAAATACCCTATTGTGATAATTATTACGTGTTCACATTCATTCGAACAGTACTGTAAGTATCCTATTAGGTATCACAAAAAAAAAGGATTCCTACAGTATTTAAAGTAGGTAAGTAGGTAAACAGTTCCTACAGTTAGCAGCGAATATACTTAGATAATAAAAAAAACTAAGAGCGAATTAATTCTAAAAAAAAATAGGATAATCTAATATCCGATAGCATACCACAGACAATTCTATCGTTTTGCGCTTGATTATCTTATTAATTATGATTTCATCATCATAAATCTACAATGATTACAGGCTATATTTTAGTAACATTAATTGAACAAAATTTGACGTGGAGTCTTGAAACTTTAACTTAGGAATGGCTACAATAAGCTGTTATTAACAAATCATATTTACCTGTTCCTTAAAATGGAATAGTATTGCCTTTTCTATTAAAGTTAAATATTAATCCAATCGTTAGTTATCATCGATGAACTTACTTCGCCATTTCCGATAGTTGCAATCTGCCATCCTTATTCGAATCGAAAACTTGAAGCTGTGACAAAAAAAAATCATCATTATCATTATTATTTATTTATTAACACTTTGTTAGCTTAGAATTGTCCCACTGCTGGGCTTAGGCCTTCCCACTTGAACAATAACACATGTGGTGATGACCATCATCATGCAGGTCTAACTTTATTGAATCTCTGAATTCTTTATTTAAGTTTTCATAGTAACGGCTACACACCAAAACACCAGTTGAGGGGGTATATCATTTCTCACTTCTCATTTCTATTCATCATCATCATACAGGAAGGAAATAGTGTGTATTACTTGTAAGAAAAAATACTTTGACACTGGCTAAATGTGCTAATAGCATGAAGCCTTCCTATAAAGGAAAAAAAAATATATATTTAGGCAACTCTATAGAATAATATTCGAAATGTTTCGAATGTTCGTTCCAACAATACTCGTTACCTTTATATTTATATACGAACCATTGTGTCCGTATATTCAATGAGTTTGTCTTCGGAGACGTCGTTAATTTTTTTCGCCTCCTTCAAAAGATCGCGGAGAAAGTTCTGAAACACACAATAATAACCTTCTTTCATTTATTCACAAAAACAAAACAGCATCCGAAAACACACAGTTAATACATAATTCAGAGTTCTCATTTACTTAGTTTTTTTGTTGTGTATATTTTTGTTATTGGAGCCAAAAGCAAACATTTCTTACGTTGCTAAATTAACGTAACTAGGGAATTGACAATAATAGGAGGAACCACATAGTACATACATTTGATTAAAACTTTTTTTATTAAAACAGACCTGATAATCCATCCTGAAAGCTAATACGGTTTTGTTATAATGAGTTTGCGTCAGAAGTCCATCGGAGCTATGGGGAACTGAACCACAATTTCTCGCAATTAATCCGAGCATCTATCAGTTCGGCTGTCGACGCTTCCAAAATATCTAGTCTTTTCATCATCTCAGCCAAAAGACGTCCACTGCTGAACAAAGGCCTCCCTCAAGATTGAGGGGAATTTGCCATAATCGCCACGCTTTGCAGGCGGGTTGGCGATCGCAGTATGTTTAGAGTTATAGACGCTGCTCCCCATCCTCTGATATGGATCCTAAGTCGCCTTCTACGACACCCAAGGAAGAGATGGGGTGGTGCAATTCTTTATCACCGGCACCACACGGAGTAGTCTACTCTAGAGTGGTCTAGTATTTTATCCTTTCTCAATTTTAACAAAATAAATCATAATGTTTATACCTTGAGTTCATCAGCCTCTATGTACCCGCTGCCATCAGTATCGTATTCCCGCCAAATCTGCAAAGAATCGATTCACTTTTATATCATCTGTGAAAGCTCACGTCTCCCGCCCACTCGTTTCAAAAACTTCTTGAACTTGTCTATGGTTGTTATTTGGCTGTGAAGTTTGCCTTGCCAAGAGTTATTATTAGTCGAAAACAGTAAGTTCTTAAAAGCTTTCTGAGCTAAAGTTACTTGGAGTAGATAAATAGATTTACATACAATTTTTTATTTAGAAACGTACTTTTGGATTAAAGAAACGTCTTTAGCTTTCTTGCACGTAAAGAATATGATTGAGACGGAGGGAGGGGGATTTGGGGAAGGGAGGGATAAGATGGAACACTTAATTCCGTGTCACAAGACGAATTTTAAAAGTGCGTGCCGCCTGCTTTAAGTGACGTCATACTTAAGTCATATCTACCAAAAGCGAATTTTTTTGCCCGTTGAAATTTATTACGAATACATTCTGCGCCCGGAGAGACGCGACGGTTTTTTGGGGGTTGGAAATCCCTCCCTGATGTTATGGGGTCTACCCACTAAGAGACCGGGATACCTTCACCATATTTTGGGGCTGGGCCGCTGGAGTAGGTAGTTCCATGCTGACGTTCGCAAAAGTGAAATGCTATGTTAGGAATTTTAATACATTTCGATATCCCATACCATCTTCAATAAAAAAATAAAAAAATAAAATTTTCAACATTTGTGTTTTTGTAATTTGTTTGCAACAAAATTTGCGTTAAAATCATATAAAAATTTTATAAATAGCTTGCCTACTTCTTAACTGATCTTTAGTATTTGTAAAAATATTATAATCAGATGTTAATGACGGTAGTTGTTGACATTGAATGGGCGCCTTCGGCTTTCAAAGTAAAAAGTAAATAGTGTTGAATAATTTCGGCGGGCTGGTTAGAACCACGATAGCTCAATTGGGAGAGCACCTGACCCGGTATGTCAGAAGGGTGCGGGTTTAAATCCTGCTCGTGAAAATATTTCAACATTTGTGTTTTTTTATAAGCATAACGGTTCCCAGGTGGAATAGAGAAAATCAGTGATGGGTTGCTAGCCGACCGCCTGGTGTGCGACCATCTTGGAACCCTTGGCCCTTAGTCGGTTCTAACGACATGCACGGGACGCTATGCAGCTGGTACATTCTTTTCACGTACCAGACCAGCTTGGGCGAGAACAACTGGCATGAGGAGGCTCGGGAAAGAGACAAGGGAAAGGATTTGGGAGATGCCTTTGCCCAACAGTAAGATAACATAGGCTAAGCAAAAAAAAACAAAGCTCTTGTTCTACATTCACCCGTAGAGCTTATTACCCTTGTGGCGGCTCCACCTACCGCATACGCCGCACATTATTTGACACGAAGCCAATACCTTCTCAAACCGTGTCAACAGATGGCGCCACAAACGCAAGCCAACGACGTCGCCATACTACGACGATAAATAGTATGGGAAGCCTGCATCGCGATAACCGATCCGATCCGAACCCTTCGGAGACTCTGGGAGGGCACGGGGACGCGCACTTTTAAGTGTGCGATGCCGTACCCCCCTAGAAATCCTCCGAAGGTGATTCGTTTCAACACGGCTTGAGGTACCCTTTACGTACCTCGCCGCCCCTAAAACAAGCCCGGTGAAGCTGAAAATGCCCAGCGGCAATCAGCAGTCTCTCTCCAAAAAAAAAAAACCATCGCGATAGCGAAGTTTCACCATCTCCTTCGCTATATGTGCGTTCATAAACTTATACTTAAATAAAAACAAATAAAGCTGCTATAATTTAAATCGTTTACTTTAAGAATGGGTACTAAAAGAATGGGTGAAGAACGAGCTGCCAGAAGAGCGTATCTTGGTCAACCATTTGGACGACGACGCCCAGTTGGTCGTCCAAGATACCGCTGGAAAGATGAAGTGGTCAAAGACCTGAAAGTGCTGGAAGTCGACTGGTCTCACTTGGCACAAAACAGGAAGGAATGGCGCACTTTGATGTCGGAGGTCAAGATCCACTTCGGATCGCTGAGCCAGCGTAGTAGTATTAATAATAATTTAAAAGAACATATGTTTAGACTTTTTATAATTTATATGTTATTATTAATTTAAGTAAATTGCAATACCAGGGTAATTAAGTTTATAAGCCACCTACATTTTACTAAGATCTTTATGTACAAATATAGGTATTTGTATTTGTCAAATGTAGGGTCGTTCGAACTTACTTTCATAAACTCGACACTGGATTCTAGCGGGTTGTCAAACCTGAAGAGCAGTAAGAAGTTCTCCTCCATCGGCAGCAACTGGGCCAACTGGAACAAGCCATCAATGAAGTATCGTTGTGGCACTAGTTCTCGACACAGTAACTTTGGGTTAGACACACCAGTTTTCTTCTCCAAAAAGTAACAAGAATTCATTGATTTTTTTTCTGGATGACATCTAGGAACCAGGTGGACTGTATTAAATTGTCTCTAGAGCAAGACTTTGAATACCGTTGAAAAATTGGTATCGATACAACTGTCAAACGAAGATACCGGTAACAAAAATACCGGTATGCTAAGTATCATTACCTAAGATTAAGGTTTCCTGGGTGGCATTTTTACCGGTAAATTAACTAACCGCTCTACGCGGATTGGCTAAAGCGCAATATTTAACGAAAAAAGTAGCGATACTATTCTAATTAACGTTACCTGTGGCGGTAGCCAAAGTAACATTAAGAATCGATAGCGAAGTTCGAAAAGAATAAAATGTATGGGATTGACATAAGATTGACCACGTGATTTAGCACGGCTTATGTCAATCCCATACATTTTATTATTTTCGAACTTCGCTATAGTTTTCTTAATGTTACTTTGGCTAAGCCTACTGTATTACCCGTACCAAATTACCTTTATAGAAATAACGTTACTTACCGGTACTTATAGTAAGAATTTGGTAACGTTATAAAGCCCTGCTCTAAAGTCAAAATCAGTTGCTAATTCCTTTTTTTAATGATTACAGGAAAAAAAGGTCGATTACTGGTTCTTGCTTAACACTGGTGCACTACCATATATGTCTAACTGGTGCCTACCAAGTGACACGATGAAATTGAACGAAAATAATTTATTAAATTTTAAGAGCGTTTACGCCGCACACTAGCGCCGCCAATGTAAAAAAAAAACATATCTAGTAATTAGAGATATAAAATCAAATTATGCTCAACAAACTATTTGAATAAAGTAACATCTGACATGATGGTTTAGTTAAATAAGACGCTACAGCTAAAAACGGCCACTTTTAACTATAATGCCGTATTTAACTAAACCATAACATGTCAGATGTTCATTAGGTGACGAAAAATGCTAAATTACTTCATTCAAATAGTTTATTGAGCATAATTTGATTTTATACCTCTAATTACTAGACTAAATAATACTAAATACTAATACTATACTAATAAATACTAGTGTGCGGCGTAAACGCTCATTGACATATAATCAAAAAGTACATTACAGTTCAAACTGTTTATCAACAACGGTTCAAGTACCATAAGATTTTTGACCGGTGACTAATTTTTACGCTATGATATCAATTACGAGTGCTCCTTTTTAGGGTTCCGTACCCAAAGGGTAAAACGGGACCCTATTACTAAGACTCCGCGTCCGTCCGTCCGTCTGTCCGTATGTCACCAGGCTGTATCTCAAGAACCGTGATAGTTAGACAGTTGAAATTTTCACAGATGATGTATTTCTGTATGCCGCTATAACAACAAATACTAAAAAGCAGAATAAAATAAATCCATACAATAAACGTGATTTTTTTGCCGTTTTTATAGATAATGGTACGGAACCCTTCGTGCGCGAGTCCGACTCGCATTTGTCCGGTTTACTCTTATTCTAATTCACTGGTTTCATCTTATCATCACTGGTTTATTTTTGACACCGAAAATTCTTGAACGGACATACCGTTCAAGAAATTTCATCTTACTAATCCAAGACATCTTAATAATCAAAAAGTTCAGTGGCACTCGCTCGAGATCACCGGTAAGGTTCAAAAATCGCCCCCCAGTTAAAAAAAGTGACACAGGCCCGATTTTTCAATCCTCAGATAAGGGTTATCCAACGAATAACTTTGTTATTGTAACATAATATTGTCAAAATTATGTTACACGACGCTCAGAACAATAACTAAAGCTATAGAAGGATGGCTAAAATAAAAATCGTGCAACTATGTTTAGTTCCGTTCTATCTTATGGCTAGAAAAGGAGGTTGGAGTGCGACAAATGGTTGACACTTAGTTTTTACTCACACTCACTTATTTTTTGTATTGTTATGTCAAACGGTCATCAGATAATCGGTGATCAAAAAAATCTTTGAGTCCTTTTTATAGTCACTCACTACATTACCTCAAGTATGACGTCACAAATCTGGTGACACCTTTGCTATTTTAGTCCGGTTTCTATAACTTTAGTTATTATTCTGAGACATGACGATTGAAAAATCAGCCCTAAGAAGAGATATCCACTCAGCATTATTTTGTCTAATCAACGTTTTTACTTTTTTTAATCTATGACCGTACAACATTTTCCTTTACCTCTCTTATGTCGATCTTCCCATCCTGATTATCGTCGTAAGCTTCCATGAAGCAGGCCTTCAGTTCCACCAGCATAGAGTCTGACACAGCCTGCGAACAAAAGAGTTTTTATTGAGACTTTATAAGAAGTATATAACCTTGAAGAGTTCGATGGCGCAGTGGTTAACGCGCCCGGTCAGCGATAGTCGAAGTTGAGCCACTTTCGCAAAGGCCGGTTATCGGATGGGTGACAATCATTTTTCTTCTCGAGCTCTCCCGTGCTTCGGAAGGCACGTAAAGCCGTTGTTCCCGGCAGCATTAGCAGTCATTATCAACCACAAACCCGCACTGGGCCCGCGTGGTAGTTAATGGCCCGTTCTTCCTATCCATCCATAGGGAAGGCTCGTGCCCCAGCAGTGACGACATAAAAATTAGCTGACGATGATGGTAGATATTGTCTTTGCGTTCAGCCACGAGAACGAGCGTGTTGCGACGCGGCTAGCGGATTTCTAGATCAATGCGCGTCATACTACAGTTGATATTTTCAATAGTAACACAAATGTATTCAAAACTTCCATCAAGACATTATTAATTGACCCAAATGGCTAACGACCCAAGTGTAGTATTTCCAAATAGTTTTGAGTAATTTTAAAATTATTTGGAAATATTATTTCTCTAAATCTAGTTCTATTTTATTTTTAAATCTAAAGCTAAATCTAATTTTACACATGTTAAGCACACATAAACTACTTGTGTTAACACAATTAGGACATTAGTCTAGTATAAAATGTTGTTAAACCTATTATGTATTTATAACTTTGTTAGGATTAATGTCTGTTGTGTAACCTAATAAAATAAATAAATAAATAAAAAAAATCTAGATTTTGTATGACACTGAAGCAGCGTGGTGGAAAACGGGGAGAGTTAGACTGATTTTCCACCTGAGCTGTGCTAGCCAGCTAAGCTGTGCAGAAGCAAAAAAAAAAAAACAACAATAGGATTGCTACTGTCGAAGGCTCTCCCATTATCTGAACCGGTGGTAGATTCAAGTTTAGTCTAAACAATTTTTTTAGTTTTTTATTATTATTTGGATTTTACAGTGTTGACGTCATTATGTGCCTGTTAAGGCTTATGACTACATAGTATAAAACAAAGTCGCTTCCCGCTCTGTCTGTCCCTATGTATGTATGCTTAGATCTTTAAAACTACTAAACGGATTTTGATGCGGTTTTTTTTAATAGATAGAGTGATTCAAGAGGAAGGTTTGTATGTATATCAGCATTGCACACGTGCGAAGCCGGGGCGGGTCGCTAGTGTTGAATAAATTTGACTTTGACATTGACTTTGCTTCCTTTTGCTTGCGGTGTGAAATGGAGTAATCTTATTGGTGGATTATTTCCTTACGCACCACTTAGCTACCTCCCTTAGCTCTAGTGGAAAGACATCCTTTTAAAGAAAGAGTTTTAATATTGAGATTATCATAAAAGTCCTGTTTGAAAAAAGTCAAGTTTTCCAGGAGCGGGATTTGAACCCGCAACTCACGACATATCGGGTCAGGTGCGCTACCTTTATGCTATCGTGGTTCTGTCCAACCCGCCGAAATTTATGAACATTATCAAGTCTTTGTTTATTATTCATAAAATAAATAAAAAACAACAATATTTGCTTAGTATTACAACTAGCGGCCGCTCGCGGTTTCACCCGCGTGGTACCCGTTCCCGTGGGAATATCGGGATAAAAAGTATCCTATGTGTTAATCCAGGTTTTAAACCATCTGTATGCTGAATTTCATCCAAATATATTCAGTAGTTTATACGTGAAAGAGTAACAAACATCCATCCATACTTACAAACTTTCGCGTTTATAATATTAGTAAGATAAAATAACCATAATCATACAAATCCTTGTTTTCGTTAACGTTATCGAATGACAAATAAACTCACTAGGTACCTACATTGAACACTTTCATGTATTCCTTGTACATGTGTTTGAAGTGTAAAACCCGCATGTAAGTTTACGGAGCCATCGAGAGTTCCCCATTGTGCGACAAAGCAAAAGTTCCTACAGAGCTATAAGGAAAGTGGAGCAATTTAGAGAAACTCGCAACTTTTCCGCGATTCAAGGAAAGAATTTAGATACGTCGCAGCAGCGTTCGGAAGGGAAGTGGCCGTCGTTTGTTTTACCGACTGTTTTTCTGGGTAGCAACCTTTTTGTGGATTACCTGAGTATCTTTTTTGTAAAGAGATGAATAAAATAAGATAAATAAGACGTTACGGCCACTTTTAACTATAACGCCATATTTAACTAAACCATAACATGTCAGGTGTTCATTAGGTGATGTAAAAATGCTAAATTACTTCATTCAAATAGTTTGTTGAGCATAATTTGATTTTCTATCTCTAATTACTAGATATGTTTTTTTTCATTAGTGGCGCTAGTGTGCAGCGTAAACGCTCTTAAGTTGGCTGTTGTTATTCTTTTACAATAAAATAAAAAATAAAATAAAATTAAAATAGAAAAATACGAAAACCCCTGACTTTGGTATGCACAAAGCCGTTTAATATCTATAACGGGCGGAGGTAATAGAAAAAGTTATTCCCATCCAAAGGCTTCCGAGATCAGAAGGAAACTTCCTGGCGCGGTAAAGGTGAGCATGTCATTGAGGGGAGAGGTTGCGATGTTAATAAAAACTCCTCGGGTTAATAAAAATACCTTCTAAGGCTGAATTCTCGATCTCTGTCTGACACAAAAAGGTTTTATTAAAAAAGTTTATATTTTTATTACTTAAAGCTAGGTGTGGTTTGCGCATTAGCCAACGTCAGAGTTAGAAAAATATACTGAATATTTTGTTCGCCACCCCCCGGTGTCAAGTATATAGGATTTTATCTAAGTCTATGTTCCGACAGTTAGAGATAAGATAGCCAGTTCCTCAGTAGATGAGGATTTTGGATGGAGTGCGCTTCCACCACTTAAACATCAGATGAGATCGAAGCTAAAAGCTTTGTTTTTGTGGTAAATGGTCTGCGGTAAGAAAACAAAAATATAAGTAAAATATATGTAAGAAAGCATAAATTCTTCAAAACTACTCATTATTCTACAAACAGGGCCATCTGTGTTATTCAAGAGAATGTGATATAAAGATTTACCTGTCATAGATTAAATATACGATTCGCACACGCTCACACACATACACGCACGCGCACACTCGCACACAGACACGCACACTTAACTAATAAGTAGTTTATGCACTTTAGTCTCATAAAATATAATACAAATGTCAAAACTGGCTTAATATTGTTATTGGCACTAGGTTAACCTAGTTGTTGTGGGTGTGGGTGTGGGTGTGGGTGTGGGTGTGGGTGTGGGTGTGGGTGTGGGTGTGGGTGTGGGTGTGGGTGTGGGTGTGGGTGTGGGAGTGGGAGTGGGTGTGTTGGGATGCTTCGCTCTTAAGAGCGAAGCACCCCAACACACCCATTAAGTATTTACATTACTCTTTGGGGTTGTCTCACTACATATTATGTATTTTATTGGGAAATAAAAAACTATTTTATTTATTTATTTACGAGTAACTTTTGAATCACGTCACGTGCCATTATAAAATCGTTCCAACTCCAGCTTTGAAACATCAGCTCCTTTGATCTCCAGCCCAGTTTGGGTCAAACGAAAACTTTTTCAATAAAACTTCCAAGATCTGTATCATATTTCCTTTAAAATTTCCGAGAAGAGAACTTTCCTGGCCGAAGGTTATAATTGTCTTGTCAGCTTATGTCACTATTGCGCGGCCAATAAAGTTAAATTGTGTATGAGGTGGCCGCAAGACTGTTTGTTGGCTGTATGCCCGCGCCATGTTGCATGGGCGAAGCTTTAAATTAAAAAACTTAAAACTTTTACCGGGAAATTATAGAAAGATAGTGCGGGATAGTGAAGAATTAAACAAGTAAGTAGATGGTGGTTGCGGTTTTGTTTTATTTTCTTAAATTTGTGTAAATGGTGAACAAGGGATTTGGGAGGAATACTAACTTAATAATTACGAGAAAAAATTAATTTGTTATCGGAAGCCTAGTACGAATTTAATTCGCTTTTCGATCATGTTAACGTTTTTTTTTATTTTTTTTTTTATGGTAAAAGGAGGCAAACGAGCAGGCGTGTCACCTGATGGAAAGCAATCACCGCCGCCCATGGACACCCACCCGCAAAACCAAAGTTATCGCAGATGCGTTGAAAACCCTGAGGAAGGAGTTGGATCTTGAGGAGGGAGTAGGAATTGGGAGGGGGGAGGGGTGAGAGATGGGCCTCCGGTACTTTCACTCACCGGACGAAACACAACAGCAACGAGTGCCGTTGTTTCACGCCGATATTCTGTGAGAGGGTGGTATTACGCCGGGCGAGCCGGCCCAATTCGTGCTGCAACGCAGCGTCATCTCTTCTCGTCAGCGGCTCTACCACTCAAAAAAACGAAAGTTTGTGGTAATAAACGATGAAAATTTAAATTTTGCCATCTTGCACTAGGTAGGCCAGTTGTTGGCTGTATGCCCACTTTACGTTGACTGGCGAAGCTGAAAGAGTAAAAAAATACTAGTGGGTTGTCCGCAAAAACTCGCGTTTATTCAACAGATTTTTTGGGAATAACGAAACCTATGACAGGTTTCGTTATTTTTCTGCACATCTACGGCTGGAGCTCTTCAAAACCGAGACCATAACGTCTTTATGTGCAGCTATCGTCCCATAATCACTGCGATAAAAATCGGCTTACGCTTCTAATATATAAGAAGATTTTGCGGAGATTAAAGAGAGGGCTAGAGTTGTGTAGCAAAAAGGTCATGTTTGTAATTGTTTGTAGCAACGATAAACAATAAAAAACCCTAGCTGTTTTTTTCGTTCTTATTCCAATTATTTTTTTGCTATTGTACAGCCACTAGGATTAACATGTGTACCTACACTTTTGACTCTTATTCCACTATATTAAGAGTTACATTGTTACCTAGTTTTTTAATTCATCCCGAGTTTGGAAATACATATTATTAATACGTGAAGCAAAAACATTGTACCTACCCCTTTTTTTACGAACATTGCGCGGACGGAGGAGTATGCAATTCGCACTTATAGTTTATATAGAGAAAGTTATCCGAATGTTAATATTTTTTTTAAATTATGCTTTAAAATACATTAAATCAATAAAACAAACATTACACACATTACCATGTATTTGACACACTCATACTCTTTTCAAAAATTTCAAAAATGGAAGAGGAGCGGTCGAAATCTGTCAATGCCAATACAAACTCACCTACTATCTTTTTTAATTTTTCATTGCTTAGGATACAATCCGTGCAGCCTTAATAAAATATTGTTTAGTAAACAGCTTTTTATAAAAAATACGGTCGAATTTCGACCACTGGGCGACCACTAGTAAATATTATTTCGTAAGTAATTATGTTTTCTAGACTTTTTCCTTATCTCATATTATTATTATTCACTATCTTAGATTTGGTACTCATCCTATCTCGAATTTGATAACTATGGATTATGTCACGGCGCGGCGGGCGGCGCGGCGGCGCGGCAGCACTTCTACTTACTTGTATTTTTAATCTCAAACTTGAATCATATCTTTTTGTATTATGGTGGTAGGTAATATAAATAGCTACCTATGTAAATATTGGAAACGCCACAGGGCGAACAAAACACGGCTACCTACTATTTCCAACCTTAGCCCAATTAGTCCGACCAAATGTTTGTGTGTTGTTGTAAATAAAACTCTAAAGTATTACAATAAGGTACATCTATATAATACTTTTAGGGGTGTTATAACACCCTGTCGGAGCAAGTTGGCACCAGTCTTCGACAAGAACCGGTGATCGACCTTTTTACACGACTGCCAAAAAAAGAGGTGTTATGTTTTCAGGGTTCATGTATGTAGGTAACTATGTAATGTTTCCTTATTCCACCATAACTTCTAAACGCCTGAACCGATTTAGATATATGAGGTCTCGTTACAATCCTTGCATCGTTCCTACTAACTTAAGCTAGTAAACATTTGGAAATTCAACCCCTATGTGGGTAAAATAAGGGATGAAATTTTGTGTGATGAAAATTCGTCATTATTGGAGTTAGATACTAGAACTTGATGTTTAACATGATATCTGTAGAGGTTAATTTTTGTTTCTTCTTGTATAAAAATGCTTACAAATTAAATTACCTAGCATGACATATTTTATTTAAGAGCGTTTACGCCGCACACTAGCGCCACTAATGAAAAAAAAAACATATCTAGTAATTAGAGATGGAAAATCAAATTATGCTCAACAAACTATCTGAATGAAGTAATTTAGCATTTTTACGTCACCTAATGAACACCTCACATGTTATGGTTTAGTTAAATAAGACGTTACGGCCACTTTTAACTATAACGCCATATTTAACTAAACCATAACTTGTCAGGTGTTCATTAGGTGACGTAAAAATGCTAAATTACTTCATTCAGATAGTTTGTTGAGCATAATTTGATTTTCTATCTCTAATTACTAGATATGTTTTTTTTTCATTGGCGGCGCTAGTGTGCGGCGTAAACGCTCTTAAAATTAAACATATCACTAAAAGGCATGGCAGTGGGGGGACCATAAACATAAGAAAGTATTACGCAAAAGTGGTCCCCCGACTGCGAGGTTTCAGTTTTATTAATCAAGCAGTTTTGATTTTTTATCTATAAGTAAGTGGTCAGTGAGTGAATCAGTGACATTTTACTTTTATAAATACAGATAAATAAATACATGACATCTTGTTTTTGCCCTTTAGTTCTTTTTTTTAATTTTTTTTGTCATGGCAGTCGTGTTTTTTAATTTTTATAATTATTTATTTTTGTCCTTTAATCATTAAAATAGGGGTTAGCAACTGGTTTTAAGTCTTCAGCAACAATTGACTACAGACCACCAGCTTCCTAGATGTCAACCCGTAATACGTAGATTTCTACGTAATTTTTTGGCGACGACAACTCTGTCGATCGCTGGCCTTAAATTGTCGAACACTGGTGCCCTTTCCTTTTATTATTTAAGATTATTTAAAAAAAAAAAATTTTGACTTTGACTTTGACTTAGGCAACCACGCTCGTTTCCCCAGCTTCGGCGGCAAATACATAACTAGGTATCATTCAACAAATATTTCTTATCTATACATTAATACGTGAAGCAATAACTTTGTACCCCTTTTTACGAAAATTGCGCGGACGGAGGAGTATGAAATTTCGCACACTTATAGTTTATATAGAGAAGGAGTGCAGAATGCAATTTTTTTAATTATGCATAAAAAGTACATTAAATTAAATAAACATCATTTTATACATTTTTCAAAAATTTTAAAAATGGAAGAGGAGCGGCCGTAATCTGTCAATGCCAATCCAAACTCACATTCTATCTTTTTTAATTTTTCATTGCTTAGGATACAATCCGTGCAGCCTTAATAAAATATTGTTTGGTAAAAAGGTTTTTAGAAAAATAACGGTCGAATTTCGACCACTGGGCGACCACTAGTAAATATTATTTCGTAAGTAATTATGTTTTCTAGACTTTTTCCTTATCTCATATTATTATTATTCACTATCTTAGATTTGGTACTCATCCTATCTCGAATTTGATAACTATGGATTATGTCACGGCGCGGCGGGCGGCGCGGCGGCGCGGCAGCACTTCTACTTACTTGTATTTTTAATCTCAAACTTGAATCATATCTTTTTGTATTATGGTGGTAGGTAATATAAATAGCTACCTATGTAAATATTGGAAACGCCACAAGGCGAACAAAACACGGCTACCTACTATTTCCAACCTTAGCCCAATTAGTCCGACCAAATGTTTGTGTGTTGTTGTAAATAAAACTCTAAAGTATTACAATAAGGTACATCTATATAATACTTTTAGGGGTGTTATAACACCCTGTCGGAGCAAGTTGGCACCAGTCTTCGACAAGAACCGGTGATCGACCTTTTTACACGACTGCCAAAAAAAGAGGTGTTATGTTTTCAGGGTTCATGTATGTAGGTAACTATGTAATGTTTCCTTATTCCACCATAACTTCTAAACGCCTGAACCGATTTAGATATATGAGGTCTCGTTACAATCCTTGCATCGTTCCTACTAACTTAAGCTAGTAAACATTTGGAAATTCAACCCCTATGTGGGTAAAATAAGGGATGAAATTTTGTGTGATGAAAATTCGTCATTATTGGAGTTAGATACTAGAACTTGATGTTTAACATGATATCTGTAGAGGTTAATTTTTGTTTCTTCTTGTATAAAAATGCTTACAAATTAAATTACCTAGCATGACATATTTTATTTAAGAGCGTTTACGCCGCACACTAGCGCCACTAATGAAAAAAAAAACATATCTAGTAATTAGAGATGGAAAATCAAATTATGCTCAACAAACTATCTGAATGAAGTAATTTAGCATTTTTACGTCACCTAATGAACACCTCACATGTTATGGTTTAGTTAAATAAGACGTTACGGCCACTTTTAACTATAACGCCATATTTAACTAAACCATAACTTGTCAGGTGTTCATTAGGTGACGTAAAAATGCTAAATTACTTCATTCAGATAGTTTGTTGAGCATAATTTGATTTTCTATCTCTAATTACTAGATATGTTTTTTTTTTCATTGGCGGCGCTAGTGTGCGGCGTAAACGCTCTTAAAATTAAACATATCACTAAAAGGCATGGCAGTGGGGGGACCATAAACATAAGAAAGTATTACGCAAAAGTGGTCCCCCGACTGCGAGGTTTCAGTTTTATTAATCAAGCAGTTTTGATTTTTTATCTATAAGTAAGTGGTCAGTGAGTGAATCAGTGACATTTTACTTTTATAAATACAGATAAATAAATACATGACATCTTGTTTTTGCCCTTTAGTTCTTTTTTTTAATTTTTTTTGTCATGGCAGTCGTGTTTTTTAATTTTTATAATTATTTATTTTTGTCCTTTAATCATTAAAATAGGGGTTAGCAACTGGTTTTAAGTCTTCAGCAACAATTGACTACAGACCACCAGCTTCCTAGATGTCAACCCGTAATACGTAGATTTCTACGTAATTTTTTGGCGACGACAACTCTGTCGATCGCTGGCCTTAAATTGTCGAACACTGGTGCCCTTTCCTTTTATTATTTAAGATTATTTAAAAAAAAAAAATTTTGACTTTGACTTTGACTTAGGCAACCACGCTCGTTTCCCCAGCTTCGGCGGCAAATACATAACTAGGTATCATTCAACAAATATTTCTTATCTATACATTAATACGTGAAGCAATAACTTTGTACCCCTTTTTACGAAAATTGCGCGGACGGAGGAGTATGAAATTTCGCACACTTATAGTTTATATAGAGAAGGAGTGCAGAATGCAATTTTTTTAATTATGCATAAAAAGTACATTAAATTAAATAAACATCATTTTATACATTTTTCAAAAATTTTAAAAATGGAAGAGGAGCGGCCGTAATCTGTCAATGCCAATCCAAACTCACATTCTATCTTTTTTAATTTTTCATTGCTTAGGATACAATCCGTGCAGCCTTAATAAAATATTGTTTGGTAAAAAGGTTTTTAGAAAAATAACGGTCGAATTTCGACCACTGGGCGACCACTAGTAAATATTATTTCGTAAGTAATTATGTTTTCTAGACTTTTTCCTTATCTCATATTATTATTATTCACTATCTTAGATTTGGTACTCATCCTATCTCGAATTTGATAACTATGGATTATGTCACGGCGCGGCGGGCGGCGCGGCGGCGCGGCAGCACTTCTACTTACTTGTATTTTTAATCTCAAACTTGAATCGTATCTTTTTGTATTATGGTGGTAGGTAATATAAATAGCTACCTATGTAAATATTGGAAACGCCACAAGGCGAACAAAACACGGCTACCTACTATTTCCAACCTTAGCCCAATTAGTCCGACCAAATGTTTGTGTGTTGTTGTAAATAAAACTCTAAAGTATTACAATAAGGTACATCTATATAATACTTTTAGGGGTGTTATAACACCCTGTCGGAGCAAGTTGGCACCAGTCTTCGACAAGAACCGGTGATCGACCTTTTTACACGACTGCCAAAAAAAGAGGTGTTATGTTTTCAGGGTTCATGTATGTAGGTAACTATGTAATGTTTCCTTATTCCACCATAACTTCTAAACGCCTGAACCGATTTAGATATATGAGGTCTCGTTACAATCCTTGCATCGTTCTTACTAACTTAAGCTAGTAAACATTTGGAAATTCAACCCCTATGTGGGTAAAATAAGGGATGAAATTTTGTGTGATGAAAATTCGTCATTATTGGAGTTAGATACTAGAACTTGATGTTTAACATGATATCTGTAGAGGTTAATTTTTGTTTCTTCTTGTATAAAAATGCTTACAAATTAAATTACCTAGCATGACATATTTTATTTAAGAGCGTTTACGCCGCACACTAGCGCCACTAATGAAAAAAAAAACATATCTAGTAATTAGAGATGGAAAATCAAATTATGCTCAACAAACTATCTGAATGAAGTAATTTAGCATTTTTACGTCACCTAATGAACACCTCACATGTTATGGTTTAGTTAAATAAGACGTTACGGCCACTTTTAACTATAACGCCATATTTAACTAAACCATAACTTGTCAGGTGTTCATTAGGTGACGTAAAAATGCTAAATTACTTCATTCAGATAGTTTGTTGAGCATAATTTGATTTTCTATCTCTAATTACTAGATATGTTTTTTTTTTCATTGGCGGCGCTAGTGTGCGGCGTAAACGCTCTTAAAATTAAACATATCACTAAAAGGCATGGCAGTGGGGGGACCATAAACATAAGAAAGTATTACGCAAAAGTGGTCCCCCGACTGCGAGGTTTCAGTTTTATTAATCAAGCAGTTTTGATTTTTTATCTATAAGTAAGTGGTCAGTGAGTGAATCAGTGACATTTTACTTTTATAAATACAGATAAATAAATACATGACATCTTGTTTTTGCCCTTTAGTTCTTTTTTTTTAATTTTTTTTGTCATGGCAGTCGTGTTTTTTAATTTTTATAATTATTTATTTTTGTCCTTTAATCATTAAAATAGGGGTTAGCAACTGGTTTTAAGTCTTCAGCAACAATTGACTACAGACCACCAGCTTCCTAGATGTAAACCCGTAATACGTAGATTTCTACGTAATTTTTTGGCGACGACAACTCTGTCGATCGCTGGCCTTAAATTGTCGAACACTGGTGCCCTTTCCTTTTATTATTTAAGATTATTTAAAAAAAAAAAATTTTGACTTTGACTTTGACTTAGGCAACCACGCTCGTTTCCCCAGCTTCGGCGGCAAATACATAACTAGGTATCATTCAACAAATATTTCTTATCTATACATTAATACGTGAAGCAATAACTTTGTACCCCTTTTTACGAAAATTGCGCGGACGGAGGAGTATGAAATTTCGCACACTTATAGTTTATATAGAGAAGGAGTGCAGAATGCAATTTTTTTAATTATGCATAAAAAGTACATTAAATTAAATAAACATCATTTTATACATTTTTCAAAAATTTTAAAAATGGAAGAGGAGCGGCCGTAATCTGTCAATGCCAATCCAAACTCACATTCTATCTTTTTTAATTTTTCATTGCTTAGGATACAATCCGTGCAGCCTTAATAAAATATTGTTTGGTAAAAAGGTTTTTAGAAAAATAACGGTCGAATTTCGACCACTGGGCGACCACTAGTAAATATTATTTCGTAAGTAATTATGTTTTCTAGACTTTTTCCTTATCTCATATTATTATTATTCACTATCTTAGATTTGGTACTCATCCTATCTCGAATTTGATAACTATGGATTATGTCACGGCGCGGCGGGCGGCGCGGCGGCGCGGCAGCACTTCTACTTACTTGTATTTTTAATCTCAAACTTGAATCATATCTTTTTGTATTATGGTGGTAGGTAATATAAATAGCTACCTATGTAAATATTGGAAACGCCACAAGGCGAACAAAACACGGCTACCTACTATTTCCAACCTTAGCCCAATTAGTCCGACCAAATGTTTGTGTGTTGTTGTAAATAAAACTCTAAAGTATTACAATAAGGTACATCTATATAATACTTTTAGGGGTGTTATAACACCCTGTCGGAGCAAGTTGGCACCAGTCTTCGACAAGAACCGGTGATCGACCTTTTTACACGACTGCCAAAAAAAGAGGTGTTATGTTTTCAGGGTTCATGTATGTAGGTAACTATGTAATGTTTCCTTATTCCACCATAACTTCTAAACGCCTGAACCGATTTAGATATATGAGGTCTCGTTACAATCCTTGCATCGTTCCTACTAACTTAAGCTAGTAAACATTTGGAAATTCAACCCCTATGTGGGTAAAATAAGGGATGAAATTTTGTGTGATGAAAATTCGTCATTATTGGAGTTAGATACTAGAACTTGATGTTTAACATGATATCTGTAGAGGTTAATTTTTGTTTCTTCTTGTATAAAAATGCTTACAAATTAAATTACCTAGCATGACATATTTTATTTAAGAGCGTTTACGCCGCACACTAGCGCCACTAATGAAAAAAAAAACATATCTAGTAATTAGAGATGGAAAATCAAATTATGCTCAACAAACTATCTGAATGAAGTAATTTAGCATTTTTACGTCACCTAATGAACACCTCACATGTTATGGTTTAGTTAAATAAGACGTTACGGCCACTTTTAACTATAACGCCATATTTAACTAAACCATAACTTGTCAGGTGTTCATTAGGTGACGTAAAAATGCTAAATTACTTCATTCAGATAGTTTGTTGAGCATAATTTGATTTTCTATCTCTAATTACTAGATATGTTTTTTTTTTCATTGGCGGCGCTAGTGTGCGGCGTAAACGCTCTTAAAATTAAACATATCACTAAAAGGCATGGCAGTGGGGGGACCATAAACATAAGAAAGTATTACGCAAAAGTGGTCCCCCGACTGCGAGGTTTCAGTTTTATTAATCAAGCAGTTTTGATTTTTTATCTATAAGTAAGTGGTCAGTGAGTGAATCAGTGACATTTTACTTTTATAAATACAGATAAATAAATACATGACATCTTGTTTTTGCCCATTAGTTCTTTTTTTTAATTTTTTTTGTCATGGCAGTCGTGTTTTTTAATTTTTATAATTATTTATTTTTGTCCTTTAATCATTAAAATAGGGGTTAGCAACTGGTTTTAAGTCTTCAGCAACAATTGACTACAGACCACCAGCTTCCTAGATGTCAACCCGTAATACGTAGATTTCTACGTAATTTTTTGGCGACGACAACTCTGTCGATCGCTGGCCTTAAATTGTCGAACACTGGTGCCCTTTCCTTTTATTATTTAAGATTATTTAAAAAAAAAAAATTTTGACTTTGACTTTGACTTAGGCAACCACGCTCGTTTCCCCAGCTTCGGCGGCAAATACATAACTAGGTATCATTCAACAAATATTTCTTATCTATACATTAATACGTGAAGCAATAACTTTGTACCCCTTTTTACGAAAATTGCGCGGACGGAGGAGTATGAAATTTCGCACACTTATAGTTTATATAGAGAAGGAGTGCAGAATGCAATTTTTTTAATTATGCATAAAAAGTACATTAAATTAAATAAACATCATTTTATACATTTTTCAAAAATTTTAAAAATGGAAGAGGAGCGGCCGTAATCTGTCAATGCCAATCCAAACTCACATTCTATCTTTTTTAATTTTTCATTGCTTAGGATACAATCCGTGCAGCCTTAATAAAATATTGTTTGGTAAAAAGGTTTTTAGAAAAATAACGGTCGAATTTCGACCACTGGGCGACCACTAGTAATATTAATTATGCAAGCTATAGGTTCTAGGGGAGGTTGCGAAGAGTAAAACGTCGTGTATTAGGCCGGAACATGACAACGTTACAATATATTTACCTAGGCTCAAAATGCGTTATATGGAAAAGGTTATCTTTGTATACTACTTCGACATTTATCACTAAAAGATTGCACGGTTTTGTAGGCTGTTCAAAACCACCTTACTTCGAAGGGCTGATAGAAAATGCAGTATAAAATGATAATGCTTTTATTTACTTTCGATGTTGGTATATGACTACCTGACCAATTTAATTTATTTCCAGAAAAAGTCTATCCGTGTTGGTTATTGACGAAGTTTTTATTTGTCTGCCGGTGTGGAGCTCGTTGGCAGCTATCCAATTCTCATTGTCGCGGTATTGCCGACAAATTGTCGGAATTGTCGATAACAAAACTTACTGGAACACTGTTACTTTTCATTCCTTCCTTTATTCATTAAATTTATTTATTTATGTCATTCAATCTTTTCATTCATTCATTACACTTTTTTTTCTTTCTTTTAGTTGTTGGCTTTGTGCGGTTAGCACATATAGCCAGTGTCAAAGTAATATTCTTATTACAAGTTATTTAAAAATAAAAAATATTTAAAAAAACACAAATGTTGAAAAAATTTCCACGAGCAGGATTTGAACCTGCACCTTTCTGACATACCGGGTCAGGTGCTCTCCCAATTGAGCTATCGTGGTTCTAACCAGCCCGCCGAAATTATTCAACACTATTTACTTTTTACTTTGAAAGCCAAAGGCGCCCATTCAATGTCAACAACTACCGTCATTAACATCCGATCATAATATATATCCTGCTCGAGGAATTTTTTTCAACATTTGTGTTTTGAGATAAGATAATAGCCAGTGCCTCTGTTGTTGAGGATTCCGGATGAAACGCGCTTCCACCTTCGGCCTAATCATCACATAACATCAGGTGAGTGAGAGGAAGGCCAATTGCTTACCTACTCGTAAGTTATATAAAAATCTATGAGAACCTAATTTATATCAGACGTGCATTATGGAAAACTCTATGCACATATTGAATTTCATACAATAAAAAGGGTATATACATCAAATAAGCATTAGGTATTTTGCTTTTTGCGTTGGATTGACGACCTTATCAAGATAACGGGGTAGAGTTGGATGAGGAAGGCGCAGAACCGAAGGGAATGGCGTGCATTACTTGTAGAAGAGACGTACACTAAACATTGGGTAGACAACAGTTGAGAAAGAGATTTTGATTTTAGGTATCATAATGCAGATTTTGTATAAATGAGGCAAGGCATTGTTATACCTTCCCGTATGTACAGAAAGGCTTAAAGTATCTAGCACTTGTTTAGTATAGGTATAACTAAAACATACAACTTAGAGCACTTTTGTCTCGACGCCAACCCACCGGGATCGATCAAGCACACATTTATTCAGTTCGAAAGGTGATCCTAGCAAATTGCACTCGCCGCTGTGAATTTTTATGAGCGCTTATGTGCTGTTGTTTACCACGGACTTAATGTAGTATATGACAGACAAATATGTACGTATGTGGTGTAAGCTTTTAATGCTTCGGGGACAGTTTCAACAGTTGTTTTTAGTAGCGACCGTCCGGCCGCGACTTTTTCCGCTTAACCACTTAAACTTTTAAAAATTCGGCCATTGTCCTTATTTACTAAATTACTATTATTACTATATACATCATATATATATTAGGGAATTTACGCCATAAACCCTGTAAACCTACAATTATTGTTTATTTTAAGATTATTGGGTGTCGTAAAAGCCGACTAAGGGACCATTCCAGAGGATGGGCAGCAGCATTTTTCTGAGGTTACCCTCAACCTACTGCGAGCGCCAACCCGCCTGCCAAGCGTGGCGATTAAGGCAAATACCCCTCATATCCTTGGGGGAGGCCTTTGTCCAGCTGTGGACGTCTTTTGGCTGAGATGATGATGCTGATGATGAACAATTAATGAACTAGATTCCCGATGAGCGCTTGAAATACAGTAGGTGACTTTAGGGCCACGACGACGGAGCCACAATGACGTTTGTCGCGATGACAGTAAATATTAAGTACAAATATTTTGCAACCTTATTTCAATCTTTATTTTTAAGAGTTAAGAGGGTTTACGCCGCACACTAGCGCCACCAATGAAAAAAAAAAACATATCTAGTAATTAGAGATACAAAATCAAATTATGCTCAACAAACTATCTGAATGAAGTAATTTAGCATTTTTACGTCACTTATTGAACACCTGATATGTTATGGTTTAGTTAAATATGGCGTTATAGTTAAAAGTGGCCGTAACGTCTTATTTAACTAAACCATAACATGTGAGGTGTTCATTAGGTGACGTAAAAATGCTAAATTACTTCATTCAAATAGTTTGTTCAGCATAATTTGATTTTCTATCTCTAATTACTAAATATGTTTTTTTTTTCATTAGTGGCGCTAGTGTGCGGCGTAAACGCTCTTAAGGTTCATAGTAAGAAGAAGTTGTTGATGTTATCCAATGTTTTATTAGATTTTGTTATTCGAAATTTAAATGTAAAGGTATAGAACATACAGGACCACTTCCGAGATGCATTTTTGTTCTGGATCCTTTTCTAGTACACACGCCACGGCGGCAGATTAACCTACCCAACCCTGTCAAAATTTCTCCAATGAATATTGATCCTTATAACCAAACGATAAAGTTCAAAATTTATTGTAGAAATTTGACAGTTTTGGGTAGATTGATCGAATGAATTAATATAAACAATAGAAATAAATATTTTAAACAATGAAATTAATGTTTCTTGATGGTATCTAGCTAATTAATCGGCTTTATTTTTTATCCGATCTACAGATACTTGATACAATATAATATGGTACTAGCATCGATAGTAAATTTAATAAAAATAAATAGTATTAATCATGACTGGTCTAAGCTGATTATTCGTATCAATTGGGTATTTTTTGTCTAAGCCTAAAAAGCAGATTAGGCCGATTCATACAAATTGTTAATTATAAACTAGTAGTATATGTGGTTTTGTTTGTAAAAATAATTTAATTTAATTTAATTTAATTCAATTAATTTATTTGGAGCATTATTTCTCGTTTGGGTTAGTAACAATATTATTTCTTTACCTACTTATAAAGTAGTGGTCGCCCAGTGGTCGAAATTCTTGACCGTAATTTTATTAAAGCTGCACGGATTGTATCCTAAGCAATGAAGAATTAAAAAAGATAAGTAGAATGTGACTTGGATTGGCATTGACAGATTTCGACCGCTCCTCTTCCATTTTGAAATTTTTGAAAAGAGTATGAGTGTGTCAAATACATGGTAATGTGTGTAATGTTTGTTTTATTGATTTAATGTATTTTTAAGCATAATTTAAAAAAAATATTAACATTCGGATAACTTTCTCTATATAAAGTATAAGTGTGCGAAATTTCATACTCCTCCGTTCGCGCAATTTTCGTAAAAAGGGGTACAAAGTTTTTGCTTCACGTAAATCCCCACCACGTCGCCTTACGAATCGGCTGCTGAATCGATTTCAGCCATTTTATATAGTTAAGTAAGTAAATAGCCTATACTATACTCTATAGTGGAACAGTAGTCCCACTACTGGGCAAAGACCTCCATCATTAAAATCAAGTCACCACTACAATTGATAGGTATTAACTATAGTTATATATATATATAAGCGTGGTAATTAATCACCACGCTTGCCAAAAGCGGGTTATAGTTAAGTACTTTTTCCTAATCATCATCATCAGCTCATTTTTATGTCCCCACTGCTGGGGCACGAGCCTTCCATATGGATGGATAGGGAGAACGGGCCATAAACCACCACGCGGGCCCACTGCGGGTTGGTGGTTGTTAACGACTGCTAATGCAGCCGGGACCAACGGCTTTACGTGCCTTTCGAAGCACTGAGGAACTCGAGATGATACATTTTTAGTCACCCATCTGATGACCGGCCTTTGCGAAAGTTGCTTAACCTCAGCACTCGCAGACCGGGCGCGTTAACCACTGCGCCATCAAGCTCCTCACCCCTTCACCTTTTTCCTTATAGTAATAATTAAGTAAGGAATATAATCTTTACATATTTTTCCTTATTTTATCTAATAATAAACTTCGTTTATTATTATAAGAAAATTACCCAACAGTTTCAGACAATAACAATTCTAGTGAAAGAGTAAGCACTGATGTTCATATGAGTCACTGATAAGATAGATAACGATGTTTCATCTTATCTCGCCTATATTCGTGTGGTTGTATAAAACGATCCGGTCATTGCAAATCAGTCAGTGCTACTTGCAAAGTTAGCAATACGAGTTAACATTGAATTTTATTTAGATCTGCACACTATTTTCAAGGTAAATATTTTTTAATTACTCATTTAATTGTATTAAACACCTCGGTGGCCGAATGGCAAATCGAGGGCAAGTGCTTCGTATTTTTCGCTGAAAATCCCGAATTTACCTATCATTAAACAATTCGTCGCTCTCACAACTAACATTCCTATTATATTTTTGGTATTTTTTTGGTACAGAGTATTTCCAGCTGATAGTTTTCAAACTATCACAGTTATTTATAGTAGCGGACTTTCTAAACATTTTATTACTTATTTAATTTTTTGTATTTTCAATGCTGTGTGTATGTAGGTATAGGTATGTAGAGTCGTGGGTTTGATTCCCACTCGAGTTTCCTGAGACGGGTTGATTTTTTTCTAGTAAAATTTTATCTTGAAACATAGGTAGTTGTTTCCTGTCTTCTATATGTCATTTCTTTACTATTCCTACATTCTGTTACTATATCCATATGTGTAATCCGTCAACTATTCAAATGATTGATATATTAAAGAGGCATGAGCACTTTGAAGTGACATATGAGATAAAAAAAATTGAAGATAAATTCATTGACTGCAAAAACGAAGGCATTATTAAAATTTTCTGGTAAAATTTTAATTTTATTTGGCAAGGTTTTGCATAGTTTCCATAATGTGAGTTATTTAGTACCTTTGCACTATTTTTCTGCCAGTTTTCTCTTATTGGCTTTATTTATTCCAGATGAAACTGTCAATCTTATTGGTGGCTCTGTCGGCGCTGGTGATCACAGAAGCCTCGGTGCTCAAAGCCCCTACGGCACGGGCAAACCTCAACATTGGATATATCCAACCTGGAGACAGACGCCTATACAGGTACCAGCACTACTTTACTTAAGCTCTATAAGAAAGAACATTTTGTAGATTCTACATCTTATCATCTCCATCATTATCATCAGTGATGTTTTTAATTATTAAGGCTGAAAAGACCCTAGGTCTCACTGTAGTAGTAACCGTGTACTACCTATACCTATAATATATTTTGTTCGCCTAATGGTAGTAAGTAACCATGTACTAATAAATAAAACTTTAAGATGTACTGTTGAGCTTATATTAAAAAAAAACATTAGTCTGCTTATACAGGGCGTCCCCCGGCCATGCCGCATGGAGGGAAAGTACCTTAATTATTAGAGATGGAACATTTTACTGAGAGAAGACTTTATTTTAATTTTAAAAAAAATTGAAATTGCATTCATACATTTTTAAATAATTGCCTGGTTGAACCGGGAATCGAACCCGGTACACGAGAAAAAAATCACCTGTAGTTTTATCATACCGATCGGAAGGCTTCATCATAAGAATTATTTTTTGCCAAATAACATAGCATCAGAAATAAAAGGAAGACCATGAATTTACGAAAGGAAATGGTGCGTACTTTTCAAGTGGGTACTCATTAGTGACAGTTTATGTCCTTACGGCAATGTCAGCTTTTCATTTTTCTGAACATAATTTTACATTAAATGTTAAAAAATTCATGGTCCTCCATTTATTTCTGATGCATTATTTAGCAAAAAATAATCCGTATGACAAAGCCTTCCGATCGGTATGATGAACTACAGGTGATTTTTTCTCGTGTACCGGGTTCGATTCCCGGTTCAACCAGGCAATTATTTAAAAATGTATGAATGCAGTTTAAATAGTTATTAAAATTAAAATAAAGCCTTCTTTCAGTAAAATGTTCCATCTACAATAATTAAGGTACTTTCCCTTCATGTGGCATGGCCGTGGGACGCTCTGTATAGTACGTACAAAACACTTCTATAGCGCGATTCAGAGAATAATACATCATTTTAGGTAAAGCGCCATCTGTTGGTAAGAATACCCAAACAATTCGAATAGTTATACTTCTCTTTTTGTCCATATCGCATTATGGCTTGTACAGTGGCCTTTGGCCTTTGGCCTTTGGCCTTTGGCCTTTGCCCAGTGGGACAGTTTATAGATACTTTACATCTTATTCTTCTTTAACCTCAAAAACAACAGAAATGTTATTCTCTTAATCGGCAGTGATCCAAGCTGGTTATCCTAATAAAAAAAATATACATTTCTTACTTAGGTAATACCTTATATTACATTCGCATAAAACTAAGTTGAGGAGCGAGTGCGGTCGAGTGAGCTGCAGTTTCGGATTTCATTGAAGGACAAGGCCAAATTATAGCAACCAAAAACTGTGTGTGAAACTTCTCGTGCTATATAAAGCTAAAGTTAATTCAAAATCTCACGTCTTTTCGCTATCTGGGCGACCTGCTTTCAATGCTATTTTGTGGTGCGTGTGACCTATAGCGGTTCTTCGTTGCTAAAGCTTGCTCACAGCCAGCCATGAGCAGCATCATTTGCTGAGTTGGTCTCCTGTTTTTTAGACTCTAATAAATACTAAACCACGTCAAGGAAACCAAAGTCTACTTTACCTTAAAACGCCCCTCCCTTCCTCTTTATTACCCCCAGTTTAATCTAACGGCTTTTTCAGGTGTCTGAAACTGAAATTAATCGTTCATCTTCTTCCTCAGCACCTACATCTACAGACAAGCCCTCCCCAACGCGATCCAGTACCAAGACTTGGTGTGGCGTGGAGCAGCAAACAACAGGATCAGTGCCATCACTGCCACCGAGTACGGCGGTACCCAGTACGCGTCTGCGTGGGTTCTTTCCGGTGGACTTGGGGCTAACAACGTCACCTTAAGGTTCCAGTCAGCGCGGGGCTGGGGCTATTACTACCTCGTTGATATCTGGGGTCGTTAATACCTTTTTAGTTAACACCTGGGTCGTTAATACCTCCTAATATTTAGTTGACAACTGGGGTCGTTAATACCTCTTAATATTTGGCATCTGTTGCTGATAAGCAATCTCGATATTCAATCAACTATTTTTGGGGTTTTTTTTACATAGTTTTAGAAACGGCTTGAGGTGTGATGATACCTTAAGTTGAATTCTTTTTCGAAATAGTAAGATATTTTAGACATTATGTGGCTAAAGCAAACAAGTTTCTATTTTGAGACAATAAAACAATGCAACCCTACAAATCGAATTTTTATAATGAAAATCCTACACTTCCCGATTAATCCGAAAATTGAGAAAATGTATCGATGCAAACTTTAATTTGCAGTTAATTTTGGAAAAAAGGCAAAAAAAGTTTGTTAAGTACTTAAATCTCGTAAGTCGATACATTTGATTGGAGATGTACCAATAGAAATATAGAAAAACAAAAGAATTAATAAAAAACAAAATACACTTTTTGACATAGCTTAACTTAGAAACCACTAATACTTTATTGATAATTATTATTATAATTGAACGTTCCGATAGATGGTCTATGCTACCGCCATTCATAGATTTCACACATTAAATATCAATCCAATCCCTAAGTATTTGAGGCTGCACAACCATAATTCCTTTGCGCCGTGATGTTTATAACTATTATAAACACCCGATAAAGCAGCTAGTTGAATAATTACAATCAAATACACCATCGAAGAGTGTTTGGCACTGCGCCAGCCGCCAAGCCAAATTGTCTATTCCCTGATCCGGGGATAACAAATCCCGCGGGTGCACGCTGTCATCCCGTATAAAAGAGGTTTATGATATTATTACCATAAACCTCTTCCACCTTTATAGGTGGAACAGAAAAAGGAGGCTCTATTGCTCTATTTTTTTGCTTTTTAGTTTCTTTTTTTATGGCTTCGTGCGATTAACACATTTAGCCAGTGTCAATGTAATTTTTTTACAAGTTGTACATAAGTAATTTTAAATAAACAATATTCCATGATGATGAATGATTAGAAATAAAAAGTGAGAAATGGTATAGCCCCCAATCCCTTGAATATCTCAGTAAAGAAGTGGGGCTCTATTAAGACCTAACGCGGACTTCTTGAGATACCTAATTGGAAAGTGACGTTGCACTGTTTTGTTTCATTAGCCAACTCTCATGCACGACAAACACTTAACGGTTCATAATCCACCATTTTTTCACATTAATATTCGACCTAACACAAATTTTATAAAATAAAACAAACCGCAGGCATGACTCTTCACTTTCCCACCAAAAAGTCTCTATTGCCTTGCCCTTAATGCGATCTAATCTTAGATCTAATTGTCACAATTTGTTTTTTATTATTAATCGCTTGGTACGGTTTGCACATTTAGCCTCACGCGGACCTCTTGAGATAACTTGAAAAGTGAGTTTGCACTACTGTTTTATTAAATTTGCCAACATTCATCCACGTTCTCGATCACTAAACAATAAACAATAATAATAAGTAATTTATATATAAACTTTTGAAAAAAAAAACAAAAGTGCCATCTTGATTCATCACTTTCCCGCCGAACGGTGTTAAAAACTGACCCCAATACCCTACTATACTGATTATATAGTAATAAGTTTCATCATCATTCATCATTATCAGCACATTTTATGTCCCCACTGTTGGGGCACGAGCCTTCCCTGTGGATGGAACGGGACATAAGCCACCACGCGCGCCCAGTGCGGATTGGTCAGATAACGACTGCTAATGCGGCCGGGAACTGGAGCTTTACGTGCCTACCGAAGCACGGAGGAGCTCAAGATAATAAGTTTTTGGTCACCCATCCGGCCTTTGCGAAAGTTGCATAACCTCAGCACTCGCAGACCGGGCGCGTTAACCACTGCCCTATTGAGCTCCTCAAAGTAATGAGTTTGCTTGTTTATAATGGAACGCGACAGTTCAGAACTGTCCTTGAACTATTGCGCACAGTCGTTTTTAACCAGGGTGCTTAGTGTGAGTTTCTTCATTTGACATTCGATCAGGTCAACGAAAACGAGAATTAGCATGGCATTGAAGCAGCGTCTCCCGACATACGAGCAAATTTTCGCTTTTGTAAACGTAATCGAACGAATACGGATTGTTAAGTAATTGTAAGTGTGACGTGGTAGACTTCTTCAGGGGCCCCTATCCTTCGATGATGAATGTATTAATCTCACCAGGCTGGCGGCGACGGACGTCTGCTATTTGTGCTGACAAATTGAAGATATTTGATTTAAGTTTTATAGGCTCAAGCTATCTGATCGAGCTAAGCGACGGTGCGTTTTCGAATTGGAGAACGTTGAGAGAATAATATGGCAACACTTGAGTTTCCAGTGTTGCGCGCTTAGAACAAACGTTCCGTTTCAGACATGTCCCGCTTAGGAATATGCTAGTGATGTATGTATATTAACCAATTAAAAATAACAAAAAGAAAATACGTAGTATTGTGTGCGTACATATACAAAAGTACCGAACACGGATAGTAAACAAATTTCACACAAGCCACTCAGAGGGCCTAGTGTGACTTTCATTCGCCATTTCGATCTCGTTAACGAAAACGAGAATTTGAATGGCAAAATTATTAACTCTTCTCGCATGTCGCCAGGAGGAGCTGCTACAATGCCATACTAATTTTCGTTTTCGGAAACGTAATCGAATGAATACGGACACAGCCTACTTACCAAGACTTGTTTATACTGACACCCCCCACCAACCGTAAGGCCATAAAGGTAGGTATCAGACATCCTTGCGCAAGCACAAAGAACCATCTGCGTCAGATCATAACGCCAGATCAGTAGAGTTAGCCAAAGTAACATTGAACAACGATAGCGAAGTTCGAAAATAATAAAATGTATGGGATTGACATAAGCCGCGCTAAATCACGTGGTCAATCTTATGTCAATCCCATACATTTTATTCTTTTCGAACTTCGCTATCGTTTTCTTAATATTACTTTGGCTACCGCCCCAGAACGCTCCGAAGCGTATTCTTCAATGAATACGGATAGTAAAAAAAACTCAACTCAAACTCACAGTAGGCACTCAGGAATAGCAATGACAACATGCCGGTTGATATTTTAATGATTTATTAACGCGCTCCACCTGTTGCAAAACCAGAAACGAATTATTAATTACGGTAACTCCACTGGTAATAAAAGCTAAAAAACCTCTTGGCAACAGTGCAGTCGTCAAACAGTAACTGGGCAAAACACCAAAATTAATTAGGAATTAATAAATAATTGCCCAGTTAAGTAAAGTGACTAGTTACAGAAACTTCCAAAAAAGGAAACTGACTTATTGACGAATTTCGCGATACTGACGAATGAGGTAAACTGACTAGTTCATGAAACTGGATAATTAGGGAAACTGACAACTGATAACCCGACCTTATTTATGCCCCCACTGCTGGGGTACGAGCCTTCCTGTTCGCACGGTTACAAAACCAGAAATGAACAATTAATAACGTCCAATTTCAAACATATTGTAAAGATATAAAACAGCGAATGCAACGATTACTTTGACAATAGTGTAACTTTTGCACGGTATCACGAATTCGGGGTGTGAAAAAAAGTCTCGTGTTGTTCGTCAACGTGAAAATAGCGAACACAATTGGCACGGAATGGAACTTCTCGTATTGAGAGAGCGTGATGGTTTATGGTCTCCTAGAAAGGAGTACTATATTATATGTAGGAAGGTCAAAGCTTACCTTGTATTGTTTTAATATACTTATGCTGTACAAATTAAAAGTACATTTTTACCCCAATTTAAAATAATAATATTAGTAATGTATAGTAATTGTAAATTGTTAATTATAAAATAACACGTAAATGTTAATAACTAAAATAAGATTTATACATGAAAAGGGCAATTGCGTTAATATAAATTGACAATGTTATTGTTGAGTTACCAACCCACAAGTTGTATTACTGTTATAAATCCTACACTATCTAATCCAAATATACCAAACAGATGGTATCGATAAATAAAGAACACGTAACAGGTTGTCGAATATAAATGATCCCAAATGGTTTTCTAATGGCCATGTTATCTGTATAATTAAAATATCATCAAGATATCTCGCGAATGCTTCTGCAATCGTTTATTCTCGAGTCAGTCTACAATGAATTTGCCTGTGTGTTTATTGTGCTTCACTTTCCTTATTTATTGCAATGCCATAGACAAGTTTGCTGAAGATAACGGCGGGAAATATTTACTACGTGCATTGTTGCCATATAAGAACATGGAGATACGCAAGAGGCAGATCGACAGAGGTTTTCATCGCGGTTCGATTACGAGTGGCACGCATGAAAAGGATCCTGAGTTGGTCCCATACGCAGCGTTTGTTGCTGATGATTGTGCTACTGGTCTGGTTAGATTTAATGGTTACTGTTCTGAAATAGATTATTGAAATTTGTGTTTGCAGTTTCATTTTATCGAGTGACCTTTTTATTTCGACGACGTAGTTGTTCAGATTGATAAAATATTTCACTGTGCTCTAAGTGAATTCAAAAGGACTGTTACCACGGTCGTACTAAGATGTTTTATGGAGAACTTTCCACGATAGCCTATTGGTACATACATGACTCTTATGGTCACAAATTTTAAGTTCCAGTCTTGGTAACACTTTCAACACTTATTATTTTCTGGACACATATTTTTTAAATATTTTATACGAAGCTAGTGGCCAGCCCGCGACTTCGTCCGCTTCAGAACACCCATGATGGACCCTATAGCAGCGTCACCTACCGGATCCAATTATGTTTTCAAACCATCCAGGAACCCATTGAAACACACAAATTATCAACACACGTACAGAACAATTACAGGGCCTTTGTAATACCTGTATATTTTCCACAATACCAATATAATGGTGTTCCAAGTTCTCATTATCGTTAATGTGACCGAATAGCAATTTAATATTATTAAACTTGGTCTTGATGGTCTTTGAAATACCTGTATAATATTTTACTTAATATTGTAAGTTCTGTACCCTACTAACATGATGCAATAAATAATTATGACTTCATAGTCATAATTATTTATTGCATCAACTAACATTTTTCACACTTACATTAAATTACTTACTTTGCTATATTTTAGTAAAATTTCTGAAAAGGACAAATTACCACTTAAGTTACATGATTTGCATACGATAAGTCGTATTACTGTTATCATTCTACACTGTGTACTAGTCCAAACAAAGCTATTGATTTAAATAAAGATCATATTAAAGGTTGCCGAATATAAATGGTCTCAAATAGTTTTATTGGCCATGCTATCTGATGTATATCATTAAAAAATATAATCAATATATCTTGCGAATGCTTCTGCAATCGTTTATTCTCGAGTCAGTCTACAATGAATTTGCTTGTGTGTTCATTGTGCTTCAACTTCCTAATTTATTGCAATGCCATAGACAAAGTTGCTAAACAAAACGACGAGAAATATTTACTACGTGCATTGTTGCCATATAAAAATTTGGAGATACGCAAGAGGCAGATCGACAGAAATTTTATTCGCCGTTCGATCAGGAGTGACAAGAATGAAAAGCATTATGAATTAAGGCCGTACGCAGTGTTTGTTGGTGATCCTTGTGCTACTGGTCTGATTAAATTAAATGGTTACTGTGCCAATGTCGATATAGAAGAAGATAGTGCCAATATACATAGATTAGTTTGAAACATGTGATTGCATTTTTATTTTATCGGGTTGCTTTGTCTTAACCATCATAGAGTATTCAAATTTGTCAAAATGAGGTCGGATGTCAACGATTTAGTTGTTTGTGCTGAATAAATTCACAAGGTCATGTTATTAAAATTTTATATGGAAAACTTTACTTTTAAACATCTTGTAAGTATAAAAACTCAAGCTCCGATCGTGGGAGCTTTTTCATCACTTATTTTTATCGGACACATTATAATTATATATAATAATTACTAAAGTTTTACAGTGTATATTGAGGTCTGTTAAATTTCTTATAAGCAAGCCGATATCGTGGTGAAAAGGCAAGAACTGGTTGCCAAATTGAACCTGACTTTCAATTGTGTTTCTAAGTGGGGATCTGAAAACCTGGTCGAGTTCAATGCCAGCAAAACCCAGGTTTGTGCATTCTCGTCAAAGGTCCCTCCCTTCCTTACTCCTCCCTCTTTTCAGAACTCTCAGTTACCCATTTCGATGGACCTCAGCATTCTTGGCATGGACATCAGTCAGGAACTGAATCCAAAATGCTACATCAAGAGTGTTATTTTAACTGCCTCCCGTAAGTTGGGTATTCTCAATAAGGTGAGGCGGTTTTCACTCCCGAGCAGCGCTGTTTGCTGTACAAAACTCAGGTGCGATCAAGTATGGAGTATTGTTCCCATCTATGGGACGGCTCCGCTAATTACCTCCTCGATGCACATGATAGACTGCAAAGGCGAGCGGTACGCATTATTGGAGATGCTGAGGTTACAGCCTCTCTTGAGGACCTCCAGCTGCGTAGAGATATGGCTTCACTCAGTGTTTTCTACTGAAATCACTACGGAGAGTGTTCTGAAGAGCTTTTCCATACAATCCTGACCTCTCCTTTCCTTTCCCGGACTACACGTGCTGGTCTTAGGAACCACCATCATACTGTACAGACAATCAGTACAAGGCGCCGGGCAAACAAAAGGTATGCTTATTATATGTTTCCGTTAATGCCTATCAAATTATTTGTTAGATATTTTCTACAAAATAAATTCTACAATACTATTTTTATAATATTTCTAAATTGCTATTTGCTATAACTAAATGAGGCGTCGAGGTCATTAATGGCGAGTTTAGTCAAAATTGGTGATTTTAATGCTCTGTATACCCCTGGCCCTTTTTAGGAGAAAGACGTGTGAGTATGTATGTATGAAATAAAAATAAAAAACACTCGAAACATAAACAACTACCTAAGTCGAGACAAACGATTCCCGTTTTCCTCAACGTCCCACTTGTGTTGCGTTGGGACCGGGTAGAAATTGTTTTTGTACAATCCATTTGTTCCCATTTTCCGGGTGAAGTCCAATTGATTACCGGCACGTCGATCCGTGGGCCGTCCGGCGTTTCGCCGTTATCGTAAAAACAGACCTCGTGAGTTAACCCTCGCCGGTTTATTTTATTATGCGAGGAGCACGGTCGTTTAGACCCGAACTCAACAATAAATTTATCGTCTTTTATATGCTTTTGCTTGGCTTAATGAAAGTATGACTGTGCTGTTGTAACTAGTCTAAGTGTTGAAAAAATTGCACAAACGGGATTCGAACCCGCACCCCATGAAATGCTGGGTCGTGGTGAAGCACGACAGCATAGATGATAGTGCACCTTTTTTTAATAAATAATAAATAAATGAGACAACATTACATACATTGTTCTGATCCCAAGGTAAGTAGCTAAAGCACTCGTTTCATGGAAATCAGGAACAACGACGGTACCACAACCACCCAGACCCGACACAATATCGAAAAGTTTGTTTTCGACATTGACCCGACCGGGAATCGAACCCGGGACCTCAGAGTTAGCGCCACCCAAAGTCCGGCGTGCAAGCCACTCGGCTACGGAGGTCGTCAAACCTTTTTCAAATTGTTTTCAAATTGTAATTTGTTCAACAATATTTGCGTAAAATTATATGTGAATAATCATAGTCTAGTATCACTCAGGGTAAATTCTAAACAAAATTTTTAATAAAGATATATTTTTTTTATATTAACGGGTAAGCACAGTGCCTTGATCTCACCTGATGTTAAGTGATGATAAGGCCAATGATGGAAGCGCACTTCACCCGGGATCCTCAACTAGTGAGGTACTGGCTTCTCTTCTTATCTCTAGCTGCCGGAACACAACACCATTGCTATTGTTTCATTATTACTATCGAAGAGTTCGATGGCCCAGTGGTTAACGGCCCGGTCTGCGATTTCTAAGGTCCGGTCATCATATCATCACCAGCTCATAATGTCCCCACTGCTGGGGCACGAGCCCTATGAATAGATAGAGAGAACGGGCCATAAACCACCACGATACAATCACAACAAGTGGTTGTTAACGACTGCTAATGCAGACGGTACCAAAGGCTTTACGTGCCTACCGAAGCACGGAGGAACTCGAGATAATCCATTTTTGGTCACTGCATCCGATGACCGGCCTTTGCGAAAGTTGCTTAACCTCACCACTCGCAGGCCGGGCGCGTTAACCACTGCGCCATCGAGCTCCTCAAGGTCATCATCATCATCAGCCTATACTAGTCCACTGCTGCATATAGGCCTCTCCAAGTGCACGCCACCGAGCTCGATCCGCAGCTACTCTCATCCAGCTCTTGCCAGTCACCTTGCGAAGATCGTCGCTCCACCTAGTCTGAGGGCGTCCTACACTACGTTTGCCGATACGCGGTCTCCAGTCGAGAACTCGTTTACCCCAACGGTTGTCGGTTCTGCGGCTAATATGACCGGCCCACTGCCACTTCAGCTTCAAGGTCATATCTCATCATATGGGTCATATCATATCATATCATATCATCATATGGGTGACCAAAATGTCACATCTTGAGCTCTTCCGTGCTTTGAAGGCACGTAGAGCCGTTGGTTCCGGCTGCGTTAGCAGTCATTAATAACGAGCAAATAGGTGGTTTTAAGCCTATTCTCCCTATCCATCTATAGGGCAGGCTCGTGCCTCAGCAGTGGTATAAAATGACCTGATGGTGATGACGATTACTAGTAATAATTTTTTTACGGACATAATGGGTCTAGCAGACTAACAATGATTACTAGTGGTCGCCTAGTGGTCGAAATTCGACCGTAATTTTTATAAAAAACTGTTTAGGTACTAAACAATATATTATTAAGGCTGCACGGATTGTATCCTAAGCAATGAAAAATTTAAAAAGATAGAATGTGAGTTTGGATTGACATTGCCAGATTTCCTCCTCTTCCATTTTTGAAATTTCTGAAAAATGTATGTAATAATGTTTAGTTAATTTAATGTATTTTTTACACATATTTTTAAAAAAATATTAGCTTTCTGCACTTCTTCTCTATATTAACTATAAGTGTGCGAAATTCCATACTCCTCCGTCCGCGCAATTTTCGTAAAAAGGGGTACAAAGTTTTTGCTTTACGTATTAATATATAGATAAAAACCTATGCTAGTAGCTATACTACAATGAAAACAACAAAACCTTTCGGTGGCCGGGTCGAGTGGTGGATTTTATTCAATTTCCTTGGATTAAGTTGGATTAAGGATTAATTTGGATTAAGTTCAATTTCCAGGTCAGGCAACGTGTTTTTGGATTTTCCGATGCATAGCCCGGGTTTGTGATCACCAACCAGCATTTGGCAAGTGTAACGATTGAGCCAACACCCATCAATTGTAGCGATGACTTGATTTCAATGATGGAGACCATTGCCCAACAATGTTAGAGTAAATTGTAAATTTATTGTAATACTAGCGGTCGCTCGCGGTTTCACCCGCGTGGTTCCAGTTTCCGTGGGAATATCGGGATAAAAACTATCCTATGTGTTAATCCAGGTTATAAACTATCTGTATGCCGAATTTCATACAAATCCATTCAGTAGTTTTTACGTGAAAGAGTAACAAACATCCATACTTACAAACTTTCGCGTTTATAATATTAATATAGACTTTTGTTTAAGTAAATGTCGTAATAACTTATTTAGAAGCTGTGCTGTTTCTTGCGCCCTTCTCCACAGCTAAAAGATAGAGTTCCTGAATGGATAGCAGGTCAAAAAAGTTTGGATAATTCAAAAGTGACTCGTTTCGTTGTCGCACCTCCAAAACATGGAATAGTTTGCCAGCACACGTTTCCCCTCCTTCCTACGATATGGGGTCCTTCAAACGAGGCGTGTAGAGGCACCTTGTGGGCCGGCAGAGTGAGGGTAACTGATGCTGCGTTGTTTTCACGCTGCACCAGTTGTCGCATCTGGAGTCCATATTCAAGTGAACATCAGGTGAAATGGAGTCATTTGCCGTGTTACGTATAAAAAAAAAGAAAATAAAGGTAATTAACTTTAGTTAGTTTTTTTTTACTTTGACTTTGAAATAGGCTATAGACTTTTTACTTCATTTATGTACCTATAAGAAGGGATAATTAAGGCCCCCAACTAACGGAAACTGAATTAACAAGCCGCTCTCCGAGAGAGTTATAAGAAGACAAACAAAATTATGAAGAATGTTGAAAGTTTGGAAACTTCCTCCGTCGGCGGCACAACATAAGGAAACTGCAGAAGGTATATAAGCGGACTTATTGTCGGGAAAGTGAAGAGTCATGTCTGCGGTTTTGTTTTATTTTCTAAAATTTGTGTTATGTCGAATATTAATGTGAAATAATGGTGGATTATAAACCGTTAAGTGTTCGTGAGTGTGCATGAGTGTTGGCAAATGAAACAAAACAGTGCAACGGCACCTTTCAAATTCTCTCAAGAAGTCCGCCGCGTGAGGACTTAGTAAAGCCCCACATCTTTACTGAGCTACTCGAGGGGTTGGGGGGTATATCATTTCTCACTTTTCATTTCTAATATCATTCATCATCATCATCATTAAGGAAATATTGTCTATTTATGTATTACTTGTAAGAAAAAATACTTGACACTGGCTAAATATGCTAATCGCACGAAGCCATCAGCTAAAAATAAAAAATAAATAAAAAGGTTTATAAGCTTCATACAAACTCTTTTTTTAGAGTGAGTTAGCAGATTTTTTTTGAGAGAAATGCTGATTGTCTCTAACGGCATTTTCAGAGTCTCCGGGCTTTTTTGGGGGCGGCGAGGTACGTAAAGGGTACCTCAAGCCGTGTTGAAACGAATCACCTTCGGAGGATTTCTAGAGGTAACGGCATCGCACACTTAAAAGTGCGCGTCCCCGTGCCCTACTAGTCTCCGAAGGGTTCGGATCGGACCGGGGAGCGGAACCACCCGAGGGCGCCTCTAAAGGCACGGACCTCGGCTCGGGTAGACCGGGCCGTGGAGGAGGAGAGAAGCGCCCAGGTACATGACTGTACCTGGTATAGAGCGCGTGTGAACCGGTTCTACGTACTCTTGTTCTACGGGTACGGTGTTTTGGGCCTAAACTAGTGTGCATGTTTAGCGTATTCTGTAAATGTGTAGTGGCATTTAGAGGATCGGGCGGGGAGGCGTTCGCAACTGTAATGGGATCGTCAGGGTCATCTAGGACGTGTTTAGGACGTCTAGATGTATACCGCCTTGTTAATGTAAGGCCTTCAACATTATAGTTGGCGGCCGCCACAACAAGCGGGTTAGGGTGGTGGGGGGCGTTATCAAAGTAACGTCTGGAAACGTCCTTGATAAAGTCTTTGATAGTACCATGGGCAACCCGTGGCACCACGAAAGAAACGATTCTGAAAGGTTTGTAGGGATTTAGGAATTAATTCGTCAAGCAGAAAGAAAGTTCCAATTAGTCAAGTGTGTTTTTACCGCGTGTTTTTGTTCTGATTTGTCAAGCAATGAAAAAGTAATAATTAGTCAAGTCCCAATTTTGTTTCAATTTGCCAAGCCTTATTTTTGTTTCAACTGGTCAAGCCAATAAAAAGTTCTGAATTGTCAAATGTTGTTAATTTACTTGGTCAAATAATCATTTCGCAACATTTGATAGGGAATGATGGGGATTTTTAATTGTGATGGGAATTTTGAATTGTGATGGGGATTTTGAATTCATTTTCATTCATTTCATTTTCTCAGACATCATTTTCAGCTTTACCGGGCTTTTTTGGGGGTGGCGAATAACTTAAAGGGTTCCTCAAGCCATGTGAAACGAATCACCTTCGGAGGTTTTCTAGAGGGAACGGCATCACACACTTAAAAGTGCGTGTCCCCGTGCCCTACTAGATTCTCCGAAGGGTTCGGATCAGATCGGGGGGTTCGGATCGGATCGGGGAGTTCGGATCGGATCGGGATCGAAAATGGAAGAGGAGCAGCCGAAACGGGCCGAAATCTGTCAATGCCAATCCAAACTCACATTCTATCTTTTTAATTTTTTATTGCTTAGGATACAATCCGTGCAGCCTTAATAAAATTACGGTCGAATTTCGACCACTGGGCGACCACTGTTAGAGTAAAAAGACAAAACACGGAATAACTATTCGGAGCTTATTCTTTGTTTTTTTGTACTACACTACACTCAAAGTTTAGTTTTAAGTAGTTTAGTTTACTTTGTAAATATTCTGTAAACCAAATAAAACTTTTTATGAAACACAATGTTCATTCATGTATGAATGATAATATTGTTATTTTCATTCGTTCTGTCTGTTCTGTTCTGTTTCCGGTCTGCCAGCTCGCTCACTCACCATTTTCATTTCTCGACTTTCTTTTCTTATTAATCGCTCTATTAAACGTTTTCTAAGCAGCTAGCCGTTTTTAGGGTTTTGTAGTCAACAAGAAACCCTTATAGTTTCGCCATGTCCGTGTGTCTCTCTGTCCGACCCCAGCCTAGCTCATAGACTTTTAGTACTAGAAAGCTGTAATTTGGCATGGATATACAAATAATCACGCCGACAAAGTGGTGAAGTAAAATTTTTAAAAATATTTTTTTAGGCTACCTTCCCCTACACGTAAAGTGGGGATGTATTTTTTTTCCTTGTCTACCCCATAGTGTGGGGTGTCGTTGGATAGCAATTTAAAAAATATTGCGGGTTTGTAGAAACAGTTTTTTGATTGAGGCATCCGTTTGTGAGCTATTAAGCTTGAAAGTGCAAAATTTTGTTAGAGTCAAGTGTTGACGGTGAGCACGTAAAGTTGAAAGTTTAAAAATAAAAATGAACTTGAACGCTCCAGGGCCGCATCGATACAGAACGGCAGTATTGGCTTTTGCGCTTGTTTAATAATTTGTCGATTCTTCACAAGACCGACGTGAACTACACTGCGTAAAGAGTTTTCTTTGCTTTTGAGATATCATTTATGTTTGGTGCTATTTTAACTATTATTTAAAAAACTAGAGCAAATATCTTAATACAATATTTTTTCCATCACCAGCTCATTCATGTTCCCACTGCTGGGCCACGAGCCTTCCCTATGGAATTTTTGAATCGATATTGCACAATTTGATATCTCCTCAAATACAACCTTTTATAAGCGACTCGCAACATGGATTCAGAGTGAATCGCTCTGTCAATACTAACTTGTTAACCCACGCTGATAACATTTCACAATTCTTAGACAAAGGTAAGCAGGTCGATGTGGTTTACTTAGATTTAAAAAAAGCATTCGATAGAGTGAATAACGATGTGTTGTTGAGAAAGCTCTGTAGTATTGGTTTCTCAACCAAACTGCTCAGGCTTTTCGCTAGTTATATGCGTGATCGACAGCAGTTTGTGCTACATGGATGCTTTGTTTCAGCTCCATACCATACAAGGTCAGGAGTGAGCCAGGGCTCTATATTAGGCCCGCTTTTGATCGGCATTATAATAAATGATCTTGAAGCCACCCTTAAACATACGAAGTGTCTGCTGTATGCCGATGACTTGAAGTTGGTATGTGGGCTTGAACAAATTGGTGACTCCAGATATCTACAAGAAGACGTAGATGCAGTGTTGAATGTTGTTGAATGGAGTCTTTCCAACAAGCTGCTCTTCAACATGTCTAAGTGTTGCACTATGACTTTCAGCCGCGGGCGTGTGCCGTTTCATACTCAGTATTTCCTAGGTACGGAGCCTATAATTAGAGTCAATACTGTTAAGGACTTGGGCGTTATTTTTGATACGCGTCTAAATTTTCATGAGCACTTGAAGGCACTCGCTGCTGACTCTTATCGTAGGTTGGGCTTTGTTCTCCGGAATGCCCGTGAATTCCACGATGCTAGCGCTATAAAGCTAGTATTCACTGCTCTTGTAAGGAGTAAGATTGAGGCGGCGTCAATTGTATGGCATCCATAAGAGAGTAGTTACGCTTTGCGACTTGAGAAGATCTAAAAGGCTTTCCTAAGATTCTTTTATAAGAAACTTTATGGATATTATCCTTTTCTGTACCCCACAATATTTTTACTTGGTGCGCTTGGTTTCAACTCTTTAGAGGCAAGACGTAACTACCATCTACTAACGACTGCTTGTCGGATATTGCGCGGTGTATGTGACTGCCCGGAATTAGTTGCTCAAGTGGTGAGACTATCCGTTCCCGAAGTACCCAGATACTCTCTAAGACCCCGTAGTCGCACCTTGCTGGCTTGCCTCGGGCACGCACTGTGGCGCACACTAACTCTCCTCTCATTCGAGCATTAAAATTATCAAATGAGCTCCTGGTATCATCACCAATGTGTGATCTGTTTGCTGACAGGTGGAGGGAAGTGTGCAGAGAATGTCTGAGGTATTGTGAGATGATTGATAGTGTAAGAAATAGTACTATATGTTAATTATTACATTAATATTATTATTTTTAACTTTAACTTCTAAATCTCTTTTTTATTACTTTTTATTTTTGCTGTTGTTTTTATTGTAGTGTACAACTTACATGTAATAGCAACATTTTTTGTTTTTTGTATAGCATAGCGTATTGGTGTCATACTGTAATGTTGTGTTATTATTTACATAAATAAATAAATAAATGGATGGATACACCACAGGCAGGACCATCAATGTTTGTAGTATTGTTGTGTTTCAGCAGCTAGAGATAAGATATCAGTGCCACATTAGTTGAGGATCCCGGGTGAAGTGCGCTTCCATCATGGCCTTATCATCACTTAACATCAGGTGAGATCAAGGCACTGTGTTTATACATAAATACAGTGAGTTTAAAATATTCAACAAGTTGTCAAATGAAGATTTTTGTACATATTTAAGAATGACAAGACAACATAAAATAATAGCGAGGTGTACGTTTTTCTTAAATATACCGTAATTGCGTTTCTTAAATGTACGATATCGACGTGATCGATGTGACAAAGTCACGATGATTTTTCTTGTGTAACTGGAACGACAGTCACGGTGACTGAAAAATAACGACTTTGCTCATGTCTATACAGGACGGGTAGTCCTGTATAGACATGAGCAAAGTCGTTATTTTTCCAGCTTTCTAGCCCCCCGAGCGAGTAGTGCGAGTTATCGCCCATCGCACAATAATAATAATAATAATCTATGGTCCGTTGACGCTGTCAACTGCTTTTTTATAATTTTCTATATTTTTATTGAAAAAATGAAAATTTTGGAACATATTTTACAACAAAAATGAAGAAAAATGTATACAAGGAGCAGGCAGCGAGAGGCAAATCCAGATCATAGCACTCAAAGCGCGCGACCACCACCCTCGCCTGCCTCGTCTAGCTCTCTGTTTGGTGCGTCATCGGTCGGTGGTTTTGCCACTGCAGCTGACATAGACGGATCGAGCGACGAGCGCGGGCCGACACCGCCCCCGCCGCCACGACCACCTGCGCGACGGGGACGACCACCGCTGCCGGCACGCTTGGGGCCTGCGGGACACACTGCCCCGCCTACGGCTCCCGCTGCCGGTGGTGTAGTGCGCCGCATGCGATGGACTCAGCCTATAAATGAGAACTGCATGCGCGCCTACAACAGGGCAACAGAGGGAGGAACAAACCTTACGGCGTCTCGTGTTCGGCTGCTGTCTTTGTTGCAGGCCCTTGAACCGACCATCGACGTGTCTGCCCAACGATTGTCGGATCAAGTGCGGGTGATCCAGCGTAACAACTTGCTGGATCAGTCAACACTTGATCGGCTACGCCTGGAGTCACTACGTATTTGTGCGGCTTCTTCTTCGGTGCAGGATCGCCCTGCCCCACAATTACCGGCGATGACGCCGGTCTTGGTGGCGCGAGTAGATTCAATACCCGAGGAAGAAGATTTCATAAATATGAATGTAAGTACACAGGTGAATGAGCAAATGAGGAGCGCTTTGAACGATGCCATTCTACAGTATCGTGACACGCGTAACTCTAGGCCGCGTATACCTTGTTTGCCCACGAATAAGCATAATTTGGCGTTAATGAGTGCCTTGAACGATTTACTGGTGCCTTATCTTGGAACCAGTGAAAATTTAATTGATACCCACTCGATCCTTTATTGTGGGGCCATCGCGGTGTGTCGCGTTGCTCGTGTCAAATTCCAGGATTCTGGCCGAGTACCGCGGCGAATCGGGACTGCCCCTGCTTGGCAATTGAGGATCGAGGGGCGTAGGTTCAGGACACTCATTGCAAAGCTAATTTGCTTCAGAAATGGCAATAATCGGCCTCGTGTCATGCGATTCGTAACACAAGCCTTTGTCGGGACTGATGTTCGTCCGGAAAACTATATGGCTTGTGTGACGGAACGTATTGACTTTCTGAAGCAAAAAGTCTATGCGTGGGCAAACCGTATACGTCGCTACAAAGTGCGTGTGGACCGATACCAACAAAATCGCCTCTTTCAAAGTGACCAAAGAAAAGTATACAGACGCTGGGAAGGAACTGATCAACGTGTACTAAGGAGCTTCTCTTCATTGACATGACCATATGCCAGAAGATTCGGCGTGGCAGAGGGAGTCTCTCCACAGCCTGGATTGACTATTAAGAAGGCCTATGATTCGGTGCCGCATTCATGGTTGGTAAGGATTTTAGAGTTATATAAAATTGATATAACTTTAAAATCTTTTTTGATGTCATGTATGCGGCAGTGGACCACGGTCTTGTGTCAACCAGGATGTCGAGATAGTGTTTCTGCCACGCAGGATTTTATAAGGATAGAGCGTGGCATATTCCAGGGCGACAGTCTGAGTCCTTTATGGTTTTGTCTAGCTTTGAATTCGCTCAGTACTTTGTTGAGAAATTCAAGGTTAGGCTGTCGACTGCGGAGAGGGGGTGAAGTTATGTCGCATTTGTTGTACATGGATGACCTCAAGTTATTCGCACCAAACCGCCAAGACTTGGTGAAACTGCTGAAAATTACTGAGACTTTCAGCAGTGCCATCAAGATGGAATTTGGGGTAGATAAATGTGCGGTTATGCATGTACAGCATGGGAGAGTAGTAAATTCAACCAATTTACAACTCTCCGATGCGATAAACATCAGATCTCTCTCTGAAGTTGAAACATAAATATCTTGGTATGTCACAGGCTTTGGGTGTTGATGACGGGGACATAAAGCAGTCATTACGGGAGCGATTCTTTTGCCGCTTGAGAAAAGTACTTAACAGTCTTTTATCGGGTGGCAATAAGACTCGTGCCTTTAATGGCTGGGTTATGCCTCTGCTCACATACTCCTTTGGCATACTAAGGTGGTCTCAGACCGAATTGGACGCCTTGGATAGAAGAGTCCGTCAAATGCTCACGACTTCCAGAATGCTACACCCGCGCTCATCTGTTATGAGGCTGTACAACCCGCGGAGATGTGGGGGTCGGGGCTTTTTAAATGCCAAGAACCTACATAACCGTGAGGTGTGCAGTCTCAGGGATTACTTGCTTAACAGTGAGTGCGGGATGCATTTGGATGTCGTGGCAGTTGATAGACACTTTACGCCGCTCTCCTTGGCAACAGAAAACTGGCGCAAACCAGTGGTGCTAAGCACTCTCGATCGCAAGGATATATGGAAGAGCAAGGTGCTACACGGTCGCTACTATCGGGCTCTTACTGGGCCTGATGTAGATTTGACTGCCTCGGTGAACTGGCTACGTTTCGGTTACCTCTTTGGGGAAACTGAAGGTTTTGTCTGTGCCATTGAAGATGAAGTTATTAAGACGAATAACTACCGGAAATATATTATGAGGGACGGTACGGTCGACATCTGTCGGGCATGCCGCCGTCTTGGAGAATCACTCCGACATATTATTTCTGGTTGTTCTCATCTTGCTAACGGAGAGTATTTGCACAGACACAACCAAGTAGCCAGAATAATTCACCAGCAACTTGCTCTTGGATATAGCCTTGTTGAATCGGAGGTGCCGTACTATAAGTACGCACCTGCGCCAGTACTCGAAAATGGTCATGCAACGCTCTACTGGGATCGCTCTATCATTACGGACAGGACTATTGTCGCCAATAAGCCTGATATCGTGGTGGTCGACCGATCCCAGCGCCGGGCAATACTGGTTGATATCACCATACCTCATGATGAGAACCTCGTGAAAGCCGAGAAGGACAAGCTCAGTAAGTACCTTGACTTGGCTCACGAGGTTACCGCCATGTGGGATGTGGATTCAACCATTATTGTACCGATAGTCGTTTCGGCAAACGGTCTTTTAGCCAAGAGCCTCGATCAACACCTTGAGAGGCTCTCGCTGATAGGTTGGGTCAAGGGTCAGATGCAAAAGGCAGTAATCCTTGACACGGCACGTATTGTCAGGAGGTTCCTCACTCTGCAGCCCTGACCACCGGTAGTTTGGGCCCTGCCTCGCTGCTGGCGGTACTCTAGGATTAGGTTTTTATAATGTTTTATTGCTTTTGTATTAAAATATTGTAAAAATCTAGTTTTAAGGAAAAAAATGAATAAAGAGTATAATAATAATAATAATAATAAACATTTATTTGCATAAACATGTGTACAGAGGGTTGTTATGAAGCAACAATTTTAATAAAAGAAGAAAAATAAATGATATTTAATAATTAAAAAATATTTACAAAATAACTATACAAAACAAAATATATACAATAATCTATCAGCGCCAGATGGCGCTACCTCAGTGATACGTAGCGAGCGAAGGACTGGCTCAGCAGCACTGCACAGGATCTCGGGGTCAGACTGGCTCAGCAGCACCGCACAGGATCTTGGGGTCAGACCGTTAGAGGTCAGGCCGGCAGAGGTCAGGCCAGCAAAGGTCAGACCGGCAGAGGTCAGACTGGCAGAGGTCAGGCCAGCAGAGGTCAGGCCGGCAGAGGTCAGGCCGGCAGAGGTCAGACCGGTAGAGGTCAGACCAGGTAGAGGTTCCGCAGTCAGACAGAGGTTCCGCAGTCAGCCAGAGGTTCCATAGTCAGCCAGAGGTTCCGTAATTAGATACTCCTTGTTCGGAACTCGTAATTAGAATGGCCTTTGAGCGCAGGACAGGACGCTTATATACCCTTCCCGTAGAACACGATTTAATTTAAATTTATACAAATTAAGAATAACATAAAAAGTTTACATTGCATTTTTTAAAAGAAAATATTGTCTTTGCCATCAAAACATTTGACATGGTTGTCAAGGCTTTGTTTATAAATTTTCATTGAATGGAAGTTATTTTATAATATCTAAAGAAGTATTGTAAGAAAATAAGGACAACCATATATAATTTGTTAGAAAGATAGAACGAAACAACTGGACCTAAAAATAATGTGACTACAAGAGATTCTTATAAAAACATGCTTAGCAACAATAAAAACCGTAAGTATTTTCGTATTTACACAAACCTTTCTCTATCCTCTATCTTATTTACATGTTATAAAAAGTGAATACTACAGGGTGACAAAATGGGGGTGTGACTCAACATGTTTTACCTTTGAAGGTGTGCAAAAATTGAGAAGGTGGCATGACAGCAGATCCTATCGAATAATTATTATTTGATTACATTAAAAATTACATTGAAAGTTATATTAAAATACATTAAAAACTACACTAAAATTACATTAAAAATATTATATAAATTTGTCATTTAGAAATTCCTCAACACTGTAGTAACATTTCTCCACCAATAACTTTTTAAGTTTTATTTTAAATAAGTTAGGCATTTAGTTCCTTCAAGTTTTTAGGTATCTTATTATAAATTATAGGAGCCATGCAGACTACACTCTTTCGCAGTAATGCCGTTTTAGATAGGTATAAACACAATCTATTGTTTTCTCGTCTGTTTCTAACCACCTTGTCACACAGACGTGGAAATAGGTGGGAATTTTTTCTAATAAATATAATAACACTCACGTATAAAATAGCCCAGCGACAAAACTATCGGAACTACTTACAACTCGCTTGTCGCTGCTCGGCAACTCGCTTCTAGTTTCTAGCTCTACTAGCTACCCGCTTAAGATATTATTCATAGCTTTCTATAAAAATACTTATAGAGCGAAAAGGGTGACTAAGGGTGACTTGTTTCTTTGTCGCACCTCCAAAGATGGAATAGTCTACCAGCACACGTTTTCCCTCCTTCCTATGATATGGGGTCCTTCAAGAGAGGCGTGAAGAAGCACCTTGTGGGCCGGCAGAGTGAAGTTGACTGATGCTACGTTTGTTTCCACGCTGCACCAGTTGTCTTCGCGTCTAGACTTCATTTCCACTTACTATCAGGTGGGATGGAGTCATTTGCCAAACAAAAAAAAAAAAGTTTTAAGTTCCTTCAAAATGTACATTTTATACACTTAATTAGCAATGATTTTGATTTTGATTTGATTTGAATACAGATCACTAGCTTCCGAGCTGTCATCCCGTAATTAATATCTACTAGTGGTCGCCCAGAGGTCGAAATTCGACCGTAATTTTATTATGGCTGCACGGATTGTATCCTAAGCAATGAAAAAATAAAAAAGATAGAATGTAAATTTGGATTGGTGTTAGATAAATGATTGGTTTCGCGCGCTCGACTCTAGATACCGCACTACCTAAAAACAATAGCTCCTAGAATGCGGCAACTCAGTATTGTAGTGTGTGTAAGAACGGTGTCCTTCTTATTTCTTGTAGTATTATTTTTACACAGTTTAACTATGCAAACTGGCATTTTACTTCGGATTATGACCAAAACACAGCAGGCAACTGACTCGGGTACGCCGACTTCGGTGTAGTATTTTTTGCCGCATTTAACAAGTACGCCGGCGGCGGTATCTAGTCGAGCGCGCGAGGCGAGACCAATCATTTATAAGGGATTGGCATTGACTGATATCGGCCGCTCCTCTTCCATTTTTGAAATTTTTGAAAAGAGTATAAATGCGTGTGTGTCAAATACATATGCGTGTGTGTGTGTGATTTAAAAAGATAGCTAGTTTTGGTATACTTTTTAATTTTTAGAGAACATGTTTTGATGAGCAGATAGTTTAATTGTAGAACAGTCATGTTTTTGATGTGCAATAAGTTTATTAGAGAAGATTGTTATGGTTTGCATAATATTTTAACAGAGGTGCAATTAAAAATATCCTTGTTCATTTAGTAGGTACGCTTTCTCATATTTGTTAAGTATGTTAAATCCGTCTTGTAATATGATATGGACAAGTCTAATATGTTTTCGCTTTAAAATGTTAGGTACTTATTTTTGTCGCTAAAATTACATGCCACCTTATAATTATAAGTAAGATTTTTTTTATTATTATTTACTAGCTGACCCGGCGGACTTCGTACCGCGCTCGCTTTGACAGTTTCCATGACAACAAAACAAACAAATCGTTTTGTATTGGAAAATTAAATTGTCGTTTTTAGTATTTTCAGTTACTTATTATTTATGTTTCTCACCGTTGAGACCTTCCCTGATTTTCTACAAATATTTCAAAATCAAAATTAGCCAAATTGGTCCAGCCATTCTCGAGTCTTAGCGACTCAAACGAACAGCAATTGATTTTTATATATAGAAGGTAGAATATGTATACGTATTACTCTATCTTTATCAATCTATCATGTTTATTTTTATACGTATGTGGGAAGCGCGAGAAACATACACAAATAATGCGCAAGATGCTATGACCTACGTGCGCCATTACGGTCGCGACCAGATTTATTTATTACTTTCACGTGCAACCCAAAATGAATAGAAATCACTAATCTGTTATTATCCGGTCAATCATCCAGCGATCGTCATGACATAACAGCATGAGTGTTCAAGCAGAAACTCAAAGCGCTTATGAACTTCATTGTAAAATATCATGTCTTCGGAGACGTACGATGTTGGATGTACTCTGTAGAGTGGTAGAAGAGAGGACTGCCTCATGTGCATATTCTTCTGTGGATTGTCGAAAAAATAAGACCAGATGAAATTGACTCAATAATTTGCGCAGAAATTCCCGAAGTAAATCTAGAATTGTATGAAATAGTGAAGAAGAACATGATTCATGGACCGTGTTGTGAACTCGACTTGCATTAAGCGTACGCCAACCGATATTTTGACGCCTCACAGATGGCATTTTCTTTAAATCAATAAAATTAAATAACTCTACGATAAACATTCAAACACACGAAACACCGATATTACCTACCTACTTTTGCAAAAGAAGCGGTAATGACGTATTGTCTGTTTTAAGTTGTCAAATGCTGGCTGAAGAACTGTACGTCATTCTGTCACATTCACTCACTCACTTTTCATAACATGATATTTAAAAAAAAACATATTTTAGTAAAAATATCTTTTTTTCTTTTAATTTTCTTCTGTACAAACCTTGTGCTGACAATAACAAACTCAAAAAAAAAGAATTATCCAATTATGTGCAGTCGATCGGAAGTTATGCGCGTACATACATTTCAGTGATTCATTTTTATTTATATAGATTACATATAACTACAGAAGCCCTTAAAACAGGCGAATTAACATTACTTCCCCATATATTACTAATCTATTTAACACAATATTAACTACTGGTAACTTCCCTCATATCTTCTGCCACTCTATTAAAATACTATTGCATAAAAAAGGGGACAAATTTGACATAAACAATTATCGCCCAATTAGTCATATTTCCCATCTTTATAAATGTATCATAAAGGTAATAGAAAATCGTATTCCTGACAAACTAGATTTAGAACAACCTCCTGAACAAGCTGGTTTTCGTCGAGGATTGTCCACAACAGACCACCTTAAAGTGATAAACCAGCTTGTTGAGAAACACCACGAAAACAGCATTCCTTTATACTTGGCCTTTGTTGATTACACAAAAGCATTCGACAGCATAACCCACTCCGCCATTTTCAATGCTCATCGAAATCAAAATATTGATCCGACATATGTATCTGGCTATCCCGTAAAATATATTCACAAAGCACTGCATCCATACAATTAAATACAACAGGACTACCATTTAAAATAACAAAAGGCGTGTAACAGGGAGACCCACTTTCTCCAAAGCTGTTTACCAGTACCCTTGAGGAGATGTTCAGAAAGCTGGCGGCTGGCTGGGAAGACAGGGGAATTGACATCGGTGGAGAAAGGAGACTTACAAACCTCCGCTTTGCCGATGACATTGTTCTCTTCCCTTCCTCAGCTTCAGAGCTACAAATAATGCCACAGGACCTTAGCAATGCAAGCCCTGAGGTGGGACTGAGAATGAACATGGCAAAAACCAAGCTCATGATCAATAGTGTCAAAGTCAAGGTCAAGGTAGGTATATGGGGAGGAAATGCAATATGTCCGAGAATACATCTATCTGGGCCAAATAGTTTCCTTCCAGGAACGACAAGACAAGAAAATTGAAAGGCGGGCTGAAAATGCCTGGAGGAGCTTTTCGTCTATGAAAGAGCTGATGAAAGGGCACCTCCCCATGTCACACAAGCGTAAATTGATGGACATGTGTGTATCCTTCCCATCCTGACATATGGCGTACAAACTTGGTCCTTAACCAACATCCAAAAGTCTAGGCTCAGGGTTTGCCAGCGTGCTATGGAAATATTAGCTGTCAAGTGAACGGATCGAATCCGAATCACGGAGCTGCGCTCCCAAACACAAATCACAGATGTAGCTCTGAAAGTAGCTCAGCTGAAATGGGATTGGGCTGGTCACGTCTGCCGCATGCCAGAAGTGTCATGGGCCAAGTTGGCAACATTTTGGAAGCCAAACACAACACGGAGGCGCCGCGGTACACCGAGAAGGAGATGGCGGGACGAACTGGATAAATTTAACCAAAATTGGAATGAAATAGCTAAGGACTGCAATGGGGGAAGATGTGGAGAGAGGCCTTTGCTCAGCAGTGGGACAGTGAAGTCTAATAATAATAATATCATTTATTATTATTAATTTAATATTATGTAGCTGCACTCATACAATATAAATTGTTGTTGATGGATGATACAAGCTTAATGTACTTGACAACATTTGTTTCGTTGGTTGTTATATAAAACAAAACCTGAATATTAATGTTATTTTTTTATCAGTAATCTTACTCCACCCTATAGTATCTATCAATACAAATTTTATTACTGACCGGTTTCGTCCGGTCACTGTATTGTATGCTCCGAACAGACACAAGATTCACGTTTTCAACCTTTGCTAGAAAAAGGTACGTACGTATTTTGAGCATTGAAAGCAACCTTGTTCGAAGTAGGTACCTAAATCATAAAATTGCCGATGGCCCATGATAATTATTATGACAACAGTCGCTTCTTTTAGCCTTAATACTATTGCAATAACTCATTGCTATCTAGCACAGAATCTTCGTAAAGAGCCGTTCGAAGAAAGTACCTATTGTTTCCTGAGGGAAATAATAAATATTAAATTATCTACAGCCCTTTTCGCTATTAATTGCTTACCAAGACAGAAACATTGTAAAAATTTCTTTTTACAATGTTTCTTTAAAACTTCTTGGACTTAAAACCTATTCTTTTTTACAAGTAAGTTCGAGAATTTTCGAAATTAAATTATAAACGATGACTTTGAATACCAGTGTATTCGTAATTAAATAATTAATAATATCTATTTTAAAGGCACATTAACAGACATCAGACAGAATAATACCACAATTTATTATACGTTACAAATAAAATAAAAAAACGGCCAAGTGCGAGTCGGACTGTTGATATTTGTTTTTTGTTTGTGACTGTAAGAGAACTATATTGATTCGAAAAAGGTATATTTTCAATATATCATATTATAGGTTGGTTCATAAATCATAGGACCAGAGTTCGCCAAAAAATAATATAGATTATCACAACAGTTTACCGTACAGTACTATTAATAATAATTACAATTAGTATGGCCTTGAAGCAGCGCCTCATGGCGACATATGAGAAGAGTTAACATTTTGCCAAACAAATTCTCGTTTTGGATAACGTGATCGAATTGCGAATGTAACTCTCAATTGTTTTAACACACTTAGAATATTTTTCATAACCAAGCAAAATACCTAGTGCGAGTTATATTCTCAATTCGATTAGGTTAACGAAAACGACAATTTATGTGGCACAATCTAACTCTCTTCGCTCGACACCAGGAGGCGATGCTTCAATGCTATATATTTTCATATTTTTCAACGAATGGATAAATAAATAAATAAATAAATATTTCTTTATTAATCCTTCACAAACATCATCAACAAGATGTCAAATAAAACTCGCACTAGGCACCCAGTAATCCCCACTTAAAATTGTCTAATGCAAATCCTAAATCTTATACTCTCAGTCTTGCTTGATCCTGTTTACTGTGTATCGACGGTAGATGGCGCTGTACTGTACATTTCTACATGGCGCTATCGAAGTTTTTCGTCAAAGTTACTTAGCTTGTTGGTGTACGGATCGACATTCATCTCATCATTATCATCATCGTTCTGCATTAAATAAATCCTATCTAATGGTATATTAATTTTTGATGTCCATTTAAGCGTTTACTCGCATATGGATGGACCAAAAAGTAAACGCATAAAGACAGACCACAACGCATGTCGACTAGGAGCGCGCTGTAACAGGGAAAATAAGAAACCTGTTCCGCCTGTTCCAGTTCCAGTAAAATAACAGTTCTAGAAACCTGTTCCAAAATAACAGCCTGTTGTGTTGTAATATAGTACAAGTACCTATACATAGGATTCATTATAACATAGGAACTCAAACGGTTTTAGTGCATGTTCCTGAAATTAAAACCATCCTTCATGCTTAACAGGCTTAGGACTGACAGCTTGATTTCAAAAATTTAATTTTAGGAAATTTACCAAAATACATTAATTAATTAAATTAGTTATATATTTTAGTAATAAATTACTTTTATCTGTCAAAAAATGAGCGAAACGCGTATCGGAACGAACGAATACAACACCTGTCTGTTCTGTGCTTGGAACAGGCCTAACAGCTACCTACCTCTTTCCAACAAAGGTATGCTTCATAAGCTAGAATAGAGAAGAGCATGTTCCGAAGCGTTGTCTCTTTTTAACAAAGGTAAACATGTTTCGGCCTAGATTGGGGCTGTTGTGGAACTGGAACAGTTTCGGATAGGTTTAGACAACAGTTCCATATTGTTATTTAATGAAACCTGTTACTTTTATCTGTTCCGATATATACGCCTCACTCCTAATGTCGACTAATACGTATAACGACCAATACGTACAAAGACCTATTCGCATAAGGATCAAAAATGTGTGACGAACAATACGCATAACGACGAATACGTACAAAGACCTATTCGCATAAGAATAAAAAATGTGATGACCTTATAACTATTAACAATTCATATTATTGTTATAAAATAAAAATTACTCAGTTTTTAAAACAAGTTTTTTTTTACAAGCTTTTTTAACTTGCATTGCAATGTATGTAAAGTATGTATGTTTGTCCGGGTGGGCGGATGGAATCTTGCAACTCAATTTTGAAGCAGATATCTTCATTTAACCGATTGAGCTGAAAGTGTACATGGTCAGTCAGTTCAGTTCGGATGACAAACAATGCATGGTTGATAATAGTGTGACGTCATTCTAAATCCAAGATGGCGGACTAATTATTTTTAATGCAGTCCTACAATATGGGTACCTATCAAATGAAAGGGCTTGCTGAGAATAACTCAAAAAATAAAGTAACGTCACTCTAAATCTAATATGGCGGACTTCTAAAGCTTGAAACTCAATTTTGTAGCAGATTTCTTCAACCGATTGATTTGAAATTTTGTATACACGTTCAGTTTGCATGGTTAATTGTGTGACAAAATATATTTCGGATTTTAGATGCATAGCCCGGGTTTGTGATCGCCAACCCGCATTTGGCAAGCGTGGTGATTAAGCCATTACCCATCAATTGTAGCGATGACTTGATTTCAATGATGGAGGCCTTTGCCCAGCAATGGGACAATTATAGGCTGTTTACTACTTACTTTACAAAGTATTTTTTTATATGTAGTAAGGGTATAATTGTACAGTAGATAGAAATTAAAATGGAGTCTCACAACACTGTCTTGTTATTACGGAGAGAACTCGGTTGAAAAACTCTCCTTGATTGTTATTTTTTTGCACCGTTTTCTGGTGGTCATACTAATTTGTCATATCAGTATGACTACGAGGATATATACATTTCCTCCTAGTCATATTGTAACACGATATTTTTTGAAAAAGGTTTTTCCTTCCCCCTGTATAAATAAATACTTTTCTGTGAGTTGCCTTTACTAGGATTATCGTTGAAATTAATTTGACACATCTCAGAACTAATTTTACTTAAGTTGTAGGCGTATATTTAATTCTAATAAATTGGAAAAAAAATATTTTCGCATTATAGTAGGTATGTATAAACTTGAAATCAAATCTCTTTGGCTATAACTATTTGTATCTAACTGGTTTTGGTATCATAAAAGTTTAAATTTTAAAGAAGATAACTCCAAATTCAAATTAGGAAAATGTGTGATTTTCATTTGTTTTTCTTACTGTCAAGATGAGTGAATCTAGTGAAGAAATTCGATACATTTTAAAGTTTTACTACAAAAAAGATAAAAATGCAACGCAAGCCGCGAAAAAAATTTGCGATGTTTATGGACCTAGTGCAGTGTCTGTGAGAGTAGCACAAATTTGGTTTAAGCGTTTTCAATCCGGAAATTTTGATGTCAAAGATGCACGTCGCTCTGGTCGCCCTATTACGGATAATATGGATGGCATTTTTGAAAAAGTGGAGCAAGATCGGCATATCAGTAGTTACGACGTAGCTGAAGAACTGGGAATTGACCACAAAACAGTTTTGGCGCATTTGGGTACACAAAAAAGCTCGATATCTGGGTACCTCACGAGCTCACTGAAAGAAACCTAATGAACCGTGTATTCATTTGTGATTCTTTATTACGACGTAATGAAAACGAACCATTTTTGAAGAAGCTGATAACTGGTGGTGAAAAGTGGATCACGTACGACAAGAACGTGCGAAAAAGGTCGTGTTCAAAGGCCAGTCAGGATTCACAGACTGTGGCGAAACCCGGGTTAACTCGCAACAAGGTGATGCTGTGTGTGTGGTGGGATTGGAAGGGTTTATTCATTATGAGCTGTTACCACCAGGCAGGACCATCGATTCTGAACTAATCGGCCGGAATTAATCAACAGAAGGGGTGTGGTTTTTCATCATGATAACGCTAGACCTCACACATCATTAGCCACTCAGTTAGTTTTTTCTTTTCAAACAAACAATTTAACAAATATATTGTTTCAGGTTCCGCATCTGCATACTGCAGTCCCTTGAAGTAACGCCTAATAATTATTGAACAGTTGCAATAAATTGTATTTTTTCAAATTGTAATTTGTTGCAATAATATTTGTGTAAAATTATATATAAAAAGGTTATCATAAATTGTATTTGTTTTTTCGTTAATTGTATACTTGTTTTGAATAATTTTAGTATTTATATAGTATATTTTAGTCCACATTGCATGCCGTGGCAGCCTATAAGTAAGATGACACTTAGCTTATGTCCTTTTTTGTACAAAAACAACTTTAATTTAATTTAGTGTTAATTTTGTTGGTTGTCCTATTAAATAAAATAATATAAATAAAATCTAACTAGAGTTTGCTCTGCGGATTGCTGCTAGGAGGAATATTCAAATACAAATTCAGCAAGATTCTACAAGACCACTTGAAAGCTTGAACGAGGAAGTTAATATTGCAGAGTGATATTGTTATTATAACATTGTTATTGTGTTTTGTTTAATAAATATTAGATATTTTTGTAAATATCATTGTTTTTTTTTAATTAGGTACCTATTACTAGAATCATCATCATCAGACATTTTAATTTCCCCACTGCAAAGGCACATGCCTTATTTATGGATGGATAAAAAGAGATTGGTCCGCATGTACTTACTGGTCAAGGCTGCTTCAGTAAGTATCTGCATCAGATGGGTAGGGAGATCATCATCACCATCCTGCCACGAGTGCGAACTGCGAGGCGCCTGATGATAGCGCGCAACATACCCTAGAGGTGTGCGGTGCTTTGCGTATTGTGCAATGTGTGTTGGAGGGTGGATAGCGACCGCAAATGCAGCCGGCCGACATTTCTGGTCACCCAACCTGTGACGTACTAGCCCACTGCGCCATCGAGTTTCTTATCAATTATAAAATAATAAGGAATAATTACAATTGAATAGATATACATAAGCTGAAGTATGGTGATAGCCATTAACAAGCAAGACCAAGACCGCATATTTGCGCCCATAGCCTAGCGTTCGTACGACCGACGTTGCCTTGTTTAACTGTTTTATTTTAACTTGATTTCCACGAAACCACTTATAATATGTAATGTTTTGACACTGGAAATGCAAAAGAAGATAAGTAAAATCAAAAAACGTCGTTTTCGATGTGAAAAATACCTATAGTTTGATGAACTATTTCTTCTTCATAAGTCTATTTCTCGTGATTCCGGCGAATTAGAGAATTGAGGTTTTGTTTTAACTTAATGTTAAGATAAAACTCTAAAGATGAGGGTAGGTTTCATAGGGGTCAATAGGGGTACATAATTGTACAAAATGAAACCAAAGTCCATAGTTCATTGGTCAATCTCCTTTCTTTGTGCTCGATGGAATGTTCAATAGATTGACATATTTTTATACTTTCTGTTGTTCTTCTCGTGATCTTGGTTTACACAGTGTCAACTACCTAATAGCGACCTTTATTTTAACTATAATATCATACAGTCCATTTTACCCCCCCTTTCATTCCCATTAATAACATAGGTCCTTCGAGTCGTTAAAAAAAAATTCAAAATGTGGCAAATACAGACAGTACAGCTGGGACTCTGAAGAGCAGCACGCGTACTCATATGGAGTGTTTATTAGTAAAGGAGTTTAGTATGTGCGTGATGATGTTTTGCAAACAAACTTTCCATTGAAAGCCTTCTAAAGTTAGAAATAGGTAACCCTGCTGGAGGGTCGGTAACGGTAACTGACGGGCTACCTACAACCAGTCTTGCCGCTTTTGGGAGACGTCGCGTCGGAGTGAGATTGACAGCCCTGACGCCCGCCCCCAGGATTAGCTATATACCAAATAAAAGTACCTGTGCCACAGTGATGCGACGGATCAAATTAGAGTAAAAGAGACAAAACACGATACAACTATTCGAAGCTTATACTCTGTTTATTAGTACTATTAGTGCGGGGGTATATGCGTCATGATGAAGAGCAAATAAACTTTTCAAGGGCTTCTAAAGTTACAAATAGGAAACTCCGCTGGAGGGCCGTTAACGATAGCTGACGGGCGCTCTACAACCAGTCTTGCCGCTTTTGGGAGACGTCGGAGTGAGGTTGACAGCCCCGACGCCCACCCTCGGGATTAGCTATCAAATAAAAACAGCGTTGCGACAGATCCGACACTTTTAGCTGCAATATCATGTAACTAACTGCGTTCCTACTATTTTTATAGTCTTATCCTTTGTATAACATGTTCTGTCGCCGTCATGTAATGGAAGCTTCATTTTAATTTAATCTGTCGTCTGCTGTGAATACATTCACAATAGAATTTTAATTGTTTTATGAGGGATCTGGCACTAAGCAGACGAAAGGTTGGAATAGCAAAAGAGATGTAAAAGAGATAAAACACGGAATAACTATTTAAAGTAATTTACTAATAAACATAGTATAACAACTTATACTATGTTTTTTAGTACGCTGGTTTATGCGTGATGATGAAATTCTAACGAATTTCTCATTGAAAGCCTTTTAAAGTTAGAAATAGGTAATCCCGCTGGAGCTGGAGGGTCGGTAACGATAACTGACGGGCGCGCTACAACCAGCCTTGCCGCTTTTGGGAGACGTTGGAATGAGATTGACAGCCTTGACGTCCGCCGCCGGGATTAGCAACCAAATAAAAATACGCCACAGTGTTGCAACAGATTCGACACTTTTAGCTGTAAAACAATGTAACTAACTGCATTCCCACTATTTTTATAGCCTTATCCTTTTAATTCCATGTTTTATCCCCGTCATGTAATTTAAACTACTATAAATTTAATCTGTCGTCTGCTGTGAATACAGAAACAATAGAATTTTAATTGTTTGTATGCTGAATCTGGCACTAAGCAGACGAAAGGTTGGAATAGCAAAAGAGATGTAAAAGAGATAAAACACGGAATAACTATTTAAAGTAATTTACTAATAAACATAGTATAACAACTTATACTATGTTTTTTAATACGCTGGTTTATGCGTGATGATGAAATGCTAACAAACTTCTCATTAAAAGGCTTCTAAAGTTAGAAATAGGAAACCCCGGTAACGATAATCGACGAGCGCTCTACAACCAGTCTTGCCGCTTTTGGGATACATCGGAGTGAAATTGACAGCCCTGACGAACGCCCCCGGGATAAGCTACCAAATAAAAATATGCTACAGCGTTGCGACAGTAATATAATGTTACTAACTGTTACCCCCTTATTTGTATAGTTTTTATAGTAATTACAATTTTTATAGTAATGATAAGACCGAAGCGCACTTTACCCGGGCTCTACAGACTGACATGTGCAACACAACAGTCGACTTGGGACTGTTCCCATGAGCCTACTGTTGGAGTACATCTTTTATTTATTTATAGTTGTGTAATTTAAATATGTAAATTGTTTGTCTTAAACGAAGCTGTCTCTTTTTCTTTAGTAGCTTTTTATTTAAACCGAAAACTTTATTTAGTTTATTCTTAATGAATAAATCCCACATTACGAAATACGAAAATGTGTTAGAAACTTTTCTCTCGCATATTGCGTTTAAGAAGTCGGTGTTCTGATCTCTGTGGCGCCATCCCGTCGGGTACAGAGATAAAGGCTTTCATAAAGGACTCCACTTAAATCTCGGATTACTACCTATGTAAACAGAGGGTACATACTATGATACCTGCTTAATTAATACATAGTGGCGAGTTGTAGCTGATATGATAAGCCACCTGCCCTAACCGTGTTATACAAAGATATTATTATATTGCGACAAGTTGAATGTAAGCATTCTTTGCGCTCTGTGTTCGAGACTTCGAGTGGTTAAATCACTAATCTCAAAACCCAGAGGTCCCGGGTTCGATTCCCAGTTGGGAATCAATACAAATGTAGTAAAATTGTCGGTGACAGTTGAGAGTGAAAGTTCTTATGCCACTATTGTCACTTACCTTACTTCTTAAGTTGTTGGAAATAATATGGCTCTTTATTAAACCTTTTATTTACACTTTGCTGAACATTTTCTTTCTAATTACTAGCCCACAAATTCGTTATGGCCTTAAATTAAATATACTCGGTTCCCACGTTAGAGTGAAAACTGGAAAAAAGTGACTTACCTCTATAACAGACAGGTACCTATTTTGCCTATGAACAAAACATACATATACTTACTGATCCTTGACATTTGTTAAATGTTAGGTTCGGTTCGGATATTAATGACGTAGATATTGACATTGAATAAGGCTCACTTAGGATTATGAATTAAGTGGACAGTGTTCTATATATATCTCGTTTTCAACAATATATAGTAGTGCCAGTGTTGGACACACTGACCCAGTAATCCACAACAGTTTTCATCGCCTTAAAATAAATTGAATTTCATTGATATTTGACTGGATGACTAAAATCAGTTTCCGGCCCCAATTTTTAATTATTTAATTAATTACCCTACCTACAGATACATCATCAGCTTATTTTATGTCCCCACCTGCTGGGGTACGAGCCTTCCCTATGGATGGATAGGGAGAAAGGGCCATACACCACCACGCGGGCCCAGTTCGGATTAGTGGTTGTTAAAGATTGCTAATGCAGCCGGGCCCAACGGCTTTACGTGCCTTCCGAAGCACGGAGGAGCTCGAGATGAGAAATTTTTGGTCACCCATCCGATGACCGGCCTTTGCGAAAGTTGCTTAACCTCAGCACTCGCAGACCGGGCGCGTTAACCACTGCGCCATCGAGCTCCTACAGATTATGCAGGCGATATTATTAAATGATTGTTGGAGATTTTCTTAATCGTTGCATTTCGATACACAATAAAACTCCCGGCGGGGGCGATAAATTGTCACCTAGGTCATTAGTTACTTGACTATGGCTCCTTTGGCTTACAGAGTAAGAGTAGATAGTGTTGATTAGTTTCGGCGAGTTGGATTGAGCCACGATAGCATAGTTGGTAGCGCACCTGACCCGGCATGTCATGGGGTGCGGGTTAGAATCCCGCTCGAGGATTTTTTTTCAACAATTTATCTTTTTTCAAATTAATAATAATATTAGGTGTACAATTTCGCTGTCCATAAATAAAAATAAACAAAAGAAAAAGAGACAAGTTATGACACGGAAGTTGTTTAACAAATCTTAACTATAAGAATATTATAACGAAACAAAACTACAAAAAACTATAAAAAAATTTGCCCCAGATCATTACCATCTTTCTCATCAGGCTAGCTTTGGGGTCTCGGGAGATTTCCGCCAGTTTGATAGATCTGTCTTAAAAAAGTTTTTGGTCTTTACCCCAAGCGGCTCAAACAAGATCCATAGTCTGATTCTCATACTAGCGTAGTTTAAGAAAAAAAAACAAACAAAATGGATTATAGAGATGTTTTTGTTGTACTTACGTCCGGACTGATGTCCGTGAAGTTGGCTGATGAGACGAACTCTCGCAGGAAGCCGTCCAGCTCGGTGCCTTCTATGTAACCATTGCCTGCGAATGAAACATAATAATGATTCACATTGTCTTTCTTACGGGTAAGCACAGTGCCTTCCATCACCAGATGTTAAGTGATTATAAGGCCTATAGTGGAAGCGCATTTCACCAGGTATCCTCGACTACTGAGGCAGTGGTAATCTTATCTCTAGCTGCCGGAACACAGCAATGCTACAAACATTGATGTTATGGTGACAAATATAGGGTCTAACAATATCAATAAGCGAACGTTTAAGGGGAGCATCTATACATCACACTGAGCATGCTCACCAAATTTGGTTCAAAACTACAGGCTCGTTACCGAGATAATCAACAAAACATTATCATAATTTACCAAAAAATACACCCTTTCCAAACCCGTACAGCGGTACTACACGCACACAAAGATAGCCGTTGTGTCGTGTATCCGTACAATATCTTTTTATCGACGCCTGCGTGCGTGTTAGTAAAGATACAGCATGTTTCATGATGTGCATTTTTTTAATTGATTTAGTTTGTTAGAAAACATAACTTTGATAAATCACTATAAAACTGGAGCCCTTTTTTTTCATTGTATTCAGAATGATGTATAGATACCGCCCTTAAACGTTCGCTTATTGATTTTGTTAGACCCTGTATAGATAAGATGGTGGTAGCTAGCCACATTTACAACATTTAGCCTAATTATTGAAGTCATTATATGAATCTCCATTGAATCTTTTATCGAACAGATATACTATAGGCTTCTATTTTGGAAATCGGAGTAGGACTGGGATTATGGTCTGCTATATAAAAAGTCCGCTTAGCAACTGCTGCCGTCTTATAATAATGAATAATGAAATGAAGTAAATGAAATGATTCTGTCGCAATAAAAACAATTAAGGCGACGCATTGGAAATTGACGTGGCGGAGATCTTGATTTTTCCCAACAATTACAAAACATATGAAAGAGATATTTGATGACATGATTTTTCATTTAATTGACTTCATTTTGCTAGTTGCAGAAACACGATTTATAAACTTTTATAACAGAGAAAAAAATATCAAAGTAACCTCTTTTAAAACATAGATTTACATTTTACAGGCAAACCAGACCGATTTAAGCATATAAATTTTCTTAGTAGATTAGTCTTAACACACACCTCAATATTCTAGTTAATTTTTTAAAAATAATTTGTAGTTTTAATTTGGAGGAAAAAAACAGTTTTTTTATTGTACGGGGCGCAAACGCTCCGTATTAGATTAATTGTTTAGCGGTGCCGGTGCGTCGCCATAATAGCAATTGTTATGTTTCGGCAACTAGAGATAAGATGGCCGCCGGAGCTTTAAGTGAAAATTTTATATAGAAATCGATAAAACTTACGAAAATGAGATTACTTATTATGCGCTTTTTTTTCTGGAGAGAGTTTGCTGGTTGCCTCAAACGGCATTTTCAGCTTCACCGGGCTTGTTTGGGGGCGGCGAGAAACTTAAAGGGTTCCTCAAGCCGTGTGAAACGAATCACCTTCAGAGGTTTTCTAGCGGGAACGGCATCACGCACTATATAGTGCGTGTCCCCGTGCCCTACTAGATTCTCCGAAGGGTTCGGATCGGATCGGGGAGCGGAGCAACCCGAGGGCGCCTCTAAAAGCTTGAACCTCGGCTCGGGTTGACAGGGTCGTGGTGGTGGAGAGAAGCGCCCACATGTCTGTACCTGGTATAGAGCGCGTGTGAACCGGCTCGTCGTACCCTTGTTCTACGAGTACGGTGTCTTGGGCCTAAATTAGTGTGCATACCATTTAGAGGATCGGGCGGGTTATTTAGCGTTAGCGTTAAGCGCTGCTTCAATATCTTACTTACAATGTCTCGTATTCGTAAACCTGATCGATGTCAAATAAAACACGCAGTAGGGCTAATTCCCATGCGCTCCAAATCTATTGTTCTCTAAAATTCAACTTCTACATTCATTCCCAAGAGCTCCAATGATTTTCATATTAAAATAATAAATAACACCACATTTACCAATTTCATTCTCTACAGCTCCAAAAGATTATCTCCAAGAAAAAAGTCAATAATCACCCAGATGTTTTAATAAGTCAAGTACCTACATAAACACGCCGCTGCACATTGTGACTTGCTCAAAAACACAATGGCACTTCAGGACGCCATATTATGTGTGCGTAAATAGCCTTAAACAACCGCCTCGCCGTAAATAAACCAGCCAACATCACGCTACGGCCCGGCAAAGCTCTAGAGACAGGAACTCTACATTTTTGATGGAACACAATTTATGGCGGCAAATGGAATGGGAAGTTATATTTATGATTACGTTATGGCAACTTAGTTAATGAGTGTGGAACCTACTTAGTAAGAACACTCTTACAAATAGGTTGATAACGACTAAATTTAATGTTAAATTAGGTAGTATTACAATAAAAATTATACAATTATATTGATACATTTTTGTCTTGTAATCATTCATAGTAAAGGCTGTCTCAGAATGTTTTTCGTTTTTTAATATTAAATAAAAAACATCAACATTAGTTTAAACTAGTTTTATTTATTATTTAATTAAAGAGTGGTTCAGGAACTTTATGTAAGATAAACGATCGTTTGCAAATGCGCGCCATTCGCTTGCCTGGAGCTAAAATTTTCAATGACTCGCTGGAGCATCGCTCTTGGAATAGTGTTGATTTCTTCCGTGATTCTTTGCTTCAAAGCATTCAGGTTGATTTGTCCGGCATTGTGCTCCCAGTCTCTTCAAACTTGCGCACTCAATGCTTGATTTAATTGGCACATGGCACATTTCTCAAAGTTGTTAAATTAAAATGTATCCCGTAGAGACGCCGACCTATTGTTCGGCGTCTACACTATTGTGTACGAATCGTTGTTTTTGTAAAACGCTCGTACGCAAAATACGCGCTGCGATCCCGTGAAATTACTCATCGCTACTAAACTACAGAAGCCCGCCAAGCGTCTGAGACCCCACCCCGCCCTCCACTATCTATGGTTGACGCGTGGCGGGCAATGGGGTATTTGACTACAATGAAAATATTGATCAAACTGTTGTTAACTTAATAGTAAACATGTTTTTAAACTAATTTAGCCAGCACATAATTTTAAAATAAGTATGATTTTTATATAAAATCATTAATAACATAATAAATTTTTTATGATTGACCATGTGATCAAAAACGCACGGGATGACGCTAAATCTGGAGTGACGTCACCAGCTTGTTTACAGTAAATGTCAATCAAAGTTTTGTACGTTTAATTTGACAGCTAAAAGTTTGCTTACACGCAGGTGACGTCACGACATCACGTGACCTGCATGCATGGCGTCTTCAGCGTTTTGGCGGCTATTTTATTAATTTGAATTTTAATGGCGATTTTCATAAAAATAAAGAAATTCATAACAAATTAATCAAATTGCAAATAAATTATGCTATAATGAACCATTACACATATTTTTCTAAAATCTGTCAAATACCCCATTCAAAAACGAAAAACATTCTGAGACACCCTTTACTAACTAGTACCGGTCAACAATTTCGCGGCGGGCCGTGAATGACTCGAAGAGTACTCGGGGTCCCGCCCAGCTGTTGACGGGTGCCGTTTGGTTTCAGTGGGTCAGGCAGACCATCGCACATCCCCACATACCCCCCCCCGAGTCGTGCAACACCCGGGTTTCCACACGTAAAAAAAAAACGAGCGAGTCTTACAGTAGTCGGATATGGTGTGTAACATTTGACATCTCACCTTAGTAATAAGCAATTTTAACACCATATTCTGAAAAAAAATTGGTCAGGTATTATTTGGAATGATTTTTCATAACAAAGAATAATTCTTTTTAACGAAAATTGTATTTTATTTAATTGACACTAACACCCGTATTTATAGACAAGCCATTACTTAGCAATTACTTTGTTCTTAAAAATGTCACTAAGATCTAATTACATTTTATAAATAAGTAACGTTTATATTAGAATAGAAGTTTTCTTAATGAATTTAATAAAAAAATTATAATTATGATCAAAATCATAAATTTTATATTATTTTAGACAAAACACAAACTTTCATACGGAATATAACCTCAAAACTAGCTTGTCACTATGAATTCTTTGAGAAATCTAACTAGATTGCTTGAGTAAAGATATTGGTGACTAGTGCTTGACTAAGAATTCTAGTCTTTTGACGTTTATAACTTCATCGGTTTACTAAAGAATATAAAATTTTACTTAAGCAATTACTTTGCTTCAGTATGACCTTTTACTCGTTTATAAATTCGGGGGTAAGAGTAATGCAATACGTGCGTTCATTCGTCAAATAAAATGGCGCGCGCTTCCCCGATTGGTTGGTACCATCCGACGGCTAACTCTACCACCGCGCGCTCATTCGTCAAATCAAATAGCGCGCGTTTGCGCACTTCCCCGACTTCCTGTTACACACTTCCGTCCTATTTCACGAAATACCTCCCACGAATTGCAAGAAAGCGAGAGCAAAAATGTTACACATCAGAAAGGGTCATAAATTAAATACGGACCACCTGTGATGTTACCCGGTAATATTTCAATGAAAATCAATGTTATTGTATGGCAACAAAAAAAGTGTCGAACACTCGTGCCATTAGCCATTAGACAAAGCATTAAAATCAATTTTGAGTACACTTGCTGTAACGGAAGGAGACGAAAGGTAAAAGTAGAACTGTATTAAGAAATAAGAGGTAAGGTAAAACGTACAATTATAATTATTGATAGAAGAAGAAAATAACAAAATAAAACATACCAATACAACAACCACGATGACAATCAAAAGGAAAAACAAAACAAAAGAAAAATGACACTTAAAAAAGAAGAAAGGTATAAAAAACCTAAAAATAAGTATTTACTCCGTAACATCCTCCCATTCATTCAAAAATGGAAATTAAAGTGAGAAAGAAAGAGAGGGAGAGAAAATAATATACAACAGATTAATTTAAAGAAAAACTATACAAGAAGTCGCACCAACTTCTTGCAGGTGCGGCGAAGGACTCCTCCAGTGGTGGTGACCTCGGCTACTCTTATTATGCCGTCTACGTCTGTACCAGGAATTATTCTTGAAATGCGGCCGCGTGGCCACATTCCACGCGGCAAATTTCCGTCTGCCATGAATACAAGGTCTGGGAAAGGGTGGACTGTATTAAGGAATAAGTAAAACGTACAATTATAATTAATAGAAAAAGAAATGACAAAATAAAACATACCAAGACAGCAACCACGATGACAATCAATCAGAAAAACAGAACAAAAGAAAATTACACTTAGAAAAGAGGAAAAAGTATAAAACCTAAAAAGAAGTATTTACTCCGTAACACTCGCCATTAATAACCTCGACGCCATATTTAGCATAAACAAAGTAGAGTTCAAAGTAGAGAGTAGAAGAGCTCGATGGCGCAGTGGCTAACGCGATCCCGAGTCCCGGTCTGCGAGTGCTGAGGCTAAGCAACTTTCGCAAAGGCCGGTAATCGGATGGGTGACCAAAAATTTATCATCTCGAGCTCGTCCGTGCTTTGGAAGGCAGGTAAAGCCGTTGGTCTCGGCTGCAATAGCAGTCGCTAACAACCACCAATCCGCACTGGGCCCGCGGAAGGCTCGTACCCCAGTAGTGGGGACATAAAATGAGCTGATGATGATGATAAAAGTAGGGTTCCGAGGTGGAACAGATTTTTTTTTTTTTTTTTATTAGTTTAGCCAACAATTGTATACATTGTTTCTTTCATTATAACAATACTTTCTTAGTATAAAGACTAAATGCTACAATTACTTAAAGGCTAACACCACATGCAACATATATAAAAATTAAAAACAGTTGGAATCTTATAACTAAATTTAATTAAATTAGGCACGAAGCTGTTCTAATAGGCTCGTTTCAACAGACTTGTGAAATGATCCAGGTGTGTCATTGTGCAGGTCAATAGCATCACTACAGCTATTAATAACTTTGCACATTCTAGCCACTGGGGAATGAGCTAACTAGATAACATCAGTGATGGGTTGCCAGCCGATCGCTGAAGTGCAACCATCTTACACTTGACACGCACGGGAAGCTAGGCAGCTGACACGTTATTATCCCGTCCCAGACCTGCATACATTTTTAAATGGGCTATCATTCATTACACATAATGTAAAATAACATTTAGAGACTAAAAGAACACTAGTTAAATGAATAAATTATTAGATTTGTGTCCTTCTAGGTATGACAGGGTGGAAGAGTAACAATAAAAAAAAACTAATATTCTTTTTAAATTCATTAATTTCTATCTTATAGATCAAATAGGGGGGTTGACAACAAAAATAATTAATTCCAGAACATTAAACGTGTAAATGAAATCACGTAACAGTTCTTTAGTTCAGGAGCTCGATGGCGCAATGGTTAACACGCCCAGTCTGCGATTGCTGAGGTTAAGCAACTTTCGCAAAGGCCGGTCATCGGATGGGTGACCAAAAATTTATCATCTCGCGTGCTTCGGAAGGCACGTAAAGCCGTTGGTCCCGGCTGCATTAGTAGTCGTTAACAACCACCGCACCGTACTGGGCCCGCGTAGTGGTTTATGGCCCGATCTCCCTATCCATCCATAGGGAAGGCTCGTGCCCCAGCAGTGGGGACTTTATGAGCTGATGATGATGATGATGAACAGTTCTATAAAACATTAACTAATTATTTTATTAGACCTAAGCATGAATTTATGTAGGCTAAACTGTTATAAATAAACACTGATATGACGGAACAAAATAGTGAGGTCATAACTAGTTTTCCATACTAATTCTATTAATATAATCGTTTTGCCAGCAGCTAAAAAGTTTATCCATGGACTTAACCAGTCAAGAACTCAATTGCAGTAAGCTCTTCTTGAACTACAAACATCTCACAGCTCTGGTAAGAGCTTTTATTGATAGCGCGCCCTTATAGTAATATATGTTTGCACGTGACTGTTCGCACAACAAGTGGACACGGGGACACAGCTCACACAGCGAACACCCGAAGTGGGTCATACCAAGCTTCAATGGGTAATGAACTCCCCAACTTTGGTTGAGTCAATATCGTTTTGCCGCCAATCGATATCGGCTTATCATCCGTGTTCCATTTATGAAATTTTTGATTTTGTTTGTGCACAGAGTATATAGGCTTCGATTGTTTTTTTTTAATCGACAAATGCCAATTATGTCAAACCTTCTTGCGAGAATGTTTTTTAAAGATGTATATTTGTAAAAAAAAACAAATGTTGAAAAAAAATCCACGAGCAGGATTTGAACCTGCACCCTTCTGACATACCGGGTCAGGTGCTCTCTCAATAATATTATGATCGGATGTTAATGACGGTAGTTGTTGACATTGAATGGCGCCTTTGGCTTTCAAAGTAAAAAGTAAATAGTGTTGAATAATTTCGGCGGGCTGGTTAGAACCACGATAGCTCAATTGGGAGAGCACCTGACCCGGTAAGTCAGAAGGGTGCCGGTTCAAATCCTGCTCGTGGAAATTTTTTCAACATTATTGTTTTTGTAATTTGTTCGCAACAAAATTTGCGTTAAAAATTATATAAACAAAACGAAAACATTTTATGTATATTTGTACAAAGAAGTAAAAAGGTTTTAATTTGCATATAAAATAAATGTGAAGTAAATAGCTTATAACTGTCCCACTGCTGGGCAAGGGCCGCCATCATAGGAATCAAGTTATCACTACAATTGATGGGAATGGCTTAATCACCACGCTTGCCAAATGCGGGTGGCGATCACAAATCCGGGCTATGCATCGAAAAATCCGAAAAACACTTTGCCCGACCTGGGAATTGAACCCGGGACCTTCGGGTATCGGACCGAGCGTTTTGCCACTCGGCCACCGAGGCGTTTAACCGAGGCTATAACTCAATTTAAAAAATAAATAAATGTAATGCATGTAATAAGCCTACAAAAGGCTTAAAATGACGAGGACGACTTAACTACCTACGAACGGAATCAATATCAAATTGTAAGAGACAAACTTGGGTATAGCACACTTTCAGATGAGAGTAAATAGCTCCAAGAAACCGCGTCTCTATTTTTTGTATTGAGAAAAAACTTTATACTGAGAAGAATATTAAGTAAATCTCGGGCATAAAACTTTATTAATAAAATTCAAAAAAGTTTTGAAAATAAAATCCACATCTTTAAAACCAAATTTAGTTAAGGTGTGTGACTTTCGAATTTGAGAATTTGTACTATTTTGTTTTTAATTTGCCATCACTCATTAAGATTCCAAAAAAAGGATTGACATTGCAGAGTGCCTCTATAAAGAAGTCACTGGCCGTTAACAAAAACGTCTCCCAAATAGAACCTCTTTAACCTGTATTGACGTTTGAGATTTATGTAAAGAAAGTCTTGTTGAGAAATGTCAAGATTTTGCATTGTAAGCCCAAGGTCGCTTCGTTCTCAGCCTCTCTTATCGCTAGGGTTGCCTACTTTTACTATAATTATGTTCATGCTAACATAAATGATATATTTTTAAAGGCAAAAAATCGGGTTTTATTAATAAAAGACAAGTGAATTATATGCTCAGTGGCTTGTACTTGGTAAGGCCTATGTCCAGTCCAGCAGTGGACTAGTATAGGCTGATGATGATGATGACGATGATAATTTTAATTATACAAAGTTAATACGACTGTGACTTCAAAATGGAGAGGGTGAGTCTATGAATCACACACTACAAAGTAAATTTACATATGAATGTTGTTTCTGAACAATATTCCCGATAATAATAATAATAACAATAATGTTTATTTCATCATCATCAAGCATCATAAGCCTATACTAGTCCACTGCTGGACATAGGCCTCTTCATTTTTATTTAATATGTGGCAACCCTACGTTATGGTTCTCAAATCTCGTCGATCCACTCAAGCGAGGCCATTGTGATCCGCATTGAAGAATTTTTGGTTTAGCAGTCTATGTATTGTGTAGGTATTTGTCTATGGTCGTTATCACAAATAGCTTTGACCAAAGAATTTTGTTTGTTAGAAAATATTATAGAACTTTTTTTTTTTTTCTTTTAGGTGATGGCTTCGTGCGATTAGCACATTTAGCCAGTGTCAAAGTAATTTTTCTTACAAGTAATACATAAAATAAACAATATTTTTTTCCTGTATGATGATGATGATTGATGAATGATAATAGAAATGAGAAGTGAGAAGTGAGAAATGATATACCCCCCAACCCCTAGAGTATCTCAGTAAAGATGTGGGGCTTTACTAAGTCCTCGGACGTACTTCTTGAGAGAATTTGAAAAGTGACGTTGCACTGTTTTGTTTCATTTGCCAACACTCATGCACACTCACGAACACTTAACGGTTAATAATCCACCATTATTTCACATTAATATTCGACTTAGCACAAATTTTAGAAAATTAAACTAAACCGCAGACATAACTCTTTACTTTCCCGCCAAGAAGCCGTCATTATAGAACTTCTATGTTTACTTTTTTATAATAGTGTAGAGTAGTGTTGGCATTGCTTTATTATTCTGAGGCTTTGGGCGTGGTGGTTGTCGTAACCGGTAACCGGCGACTGATCCAAGGTTTCGGGTTTGATTCTCAGTCTGCGTACAAAATGCTACTTTTCAAATTCTCTCAAGAAGTAAGTCATAATCTGCCCCCTGACTATGAGCTCTTATAGCATTATTATTGCAGTTGTGGAAAAGAGACACTAGTATATTCGCCGCTACACGCGTCACGTTTTCACAACTGCAATAATACTGCTATAAGAGCTCGTGGTTACCCCCCAGAGTGCCTTAGGAGTCGAAGGTTACCCACTAAAACAACGTATACAGAAAAGTGTGGTCAAAATGAAAGGATACAAAGTGTATCCGATCTAGATCTTATATGCAGAGTTTCTAAGACAAAATTATTAACTTTAATTTGTTATGCAATTTGGAACGAAGTTCCTTATCGCGCGTTGTGAAAGGGGGCTGGACGGAAAAAATTCTTACGAAATAAAGTTGTCACGACACTTTTTTTATCAATAGAAGTGTACGTTAATTTCGCCATTGTTATCACAAGACCGTGTGGCCTAATAGATAAGGCGTCGGACTTCGGATCCGAAGATTGCAGGTTCGAGTCCTGTGACGGTCGAAATATTATTTTGTTAATTTTATTTGTAAATTATTTATTTATTTATATTTTTTCGTTGATTTAATATTTTGTAATAATAATATACAGTATTTTCAAAATGAGTTTCATTTTTGCTATAGTAAGCTATTGTAAGCTGTGCGGCGTCGCCGCACAGCTTACAATAGCTTGCAAGGGTTTCAGTGCAAACTGTTTCTTTGTCTGTCAAAATGTTTCTCTGTCTGTCTCTCTCTCTCTTATAGAAAGCAAGCCAGATATTTTCATTTCTATTTCGACGATTATTTTTGTTGAGTGTATACAGGTTTTTTGTAAATAATAAATAATAAAAAATAATAATAATAATGAATCCTGACAGTGTTTCTGCACAAGTTCCGGATATTGCTGATGGAGTTAGGTAAGTAGAGATTATATACAGATAATAAAATGCTTTTGTATTTTTAGCAAGTACGCACTATAACCTAAAAAAAAACAAAAAAAAAACAAAAAAAAACAAAAAAAAACAAAAAAAACAAAAAAAAACAAAAAAAAACAAAAAAAAACAAAAAAAAAACAAAAAAAACAACCTACTGATAAAGTTTATATAACATTATATTTGTTAATAATAAAAAAATATATATTATAACTTAAAAAAAATAAAATTTTATTACAATTCCTTCACTAATTAATCGAAAGGAACTTCGTTCCATCCGGGTGTCCCTTGACACCTCTCAAGTTTTTTTTAAAATTAAATAGGTACCTATTTCAATTGTGACTTATAATCAAAATAAACAATTCACAGCCCTAGTGGTTTAGTAACCTCTGTGTACTTACATATTTATGATCACTGCTGCTTGCTTATGCCCGCCTGACGCGCATGACTTCACTAATATCTATACAATGTTATTTTTAGTTTATACGAAACCTGAAAACTGTTTGTTCAGAATCAGTACCTAATAGAATCGATTTCAATGTTTTTTATACCATGTTACATTTTGACCAAATAATATTTACAAAATCTCAAATAAATTATACCCTACTAAAACACACAACGGGGCAGCACAAAAAGCTTGTAACTTCGTGAGTTTTCAAGATATTATTTTAATTTTTTTTGTAATGATTTTTTAAATGAAAATATTTGACCCGTGTTTCGGTTTTCGTATAAACTAAAAATAAGGTTGTATATTAATACGTGAAGCAAAAACTTTGTACCCCTTTTTATGAAAATTGCGCGGACGGAGGAGTATGAAATTTCGCACACTTATAGTTTATATAGAGAAGGAGTACAGTGTTAATATTTTTTTTAAATTATGCATAAAAAATACATTAAATCAATAAAACAAATATTACACACACTACCATGTATCTGACACACACGCATATGTATTTGACATACACGCATATACTTATACTCTTTTCAAAAATTTCAAAATGGAAGAGGAGCGGCCGAAATCTGTCAATGCTAACCTAAACTCACATTCTATCTTTTTTAATTTTTCATTGCTTAGGATACAATCCGTGCAGCCTTAATAAAATTAAGGTCGAATTTCGACTACTGGGTAACACATATTATATACCTAATATAAAAAAAATCGTAAAACCCTTAAAACAAAACAGAAGTTGAATCCGTCCGATCTCGTTGGCTACGCACTAAATCCACAGCAATGTGGGAAACATCATTCGAGTGCGTACGCGCAGACTATTTACACTGTCATTAGGGTGTTATAATTATATCTATGGGTCTATCAAGGTTATGGTCGTACTATAGTTAGATCTTATCGAGTGATCAACCACGGGTAAATAACGAATCACGGTTACAAAGGAAAATAGGATTTGAATAAACTTATTTATTTTATTTTTTATTTTTAAGTGCTAATTGCTGCACTTAAGCTGAATTAAATATTTGTAAATATAGTGAAAAAATTAAATGCTTACCCAACCCAGCCAGGAGTCGAACCTGGGTCTTCTGCAATCCGGGCGGCTGCATTGACTGACGAGGCTGACGTAAGCACTGACTTTTTTCACTGCTTTGATTTTGACTGTTTTTTAGCGGCAGTAGTGCCATCTATCCAAAGGTCGCTGAGTCGGGTAGGCATTTAATTTTCACTAGGTATCAATATCTTCACTACATAGTATAAAACAAAGTCGATTCCCGCTGTCCCTATGTATGTATGTATGTATGTATGTATGTATGTATGTATGTATGTATGTATGTATGTATGTATGTATGTATGTATGTATGTATGTATGTATGTATGTACCTATGTATGTATGTATGTGTGTGTATGTATGTATGTATGTATGTTTGTATGTATGTAAGGTTTATATGTATAAATACATGCATAATATAGTAGAGAAACACTGATAATTTTAAAGGTTTCACATTTTTTTGCGCTTACATTGCAAACGCTGGCTGAACCCTACGACATAGATCAAAATAATGTACTAAGTACAGTATTGTACACCTTAAAATGTTCTACAAAAAAGTCCGCGATGGTATATCTCTATCACTTTCTTATGGATAACCCACAATAATCATTTCAAAACAATACTTTGACACTGGCTAAATGTGCTAATCGCACGAAGCCATTAACTAAAGGAAAAATAAAACAAAAAACCCGACTGACTGATGATGTCCCCGTCTGCAACAACTATCAATATTCAATGTAATAATAAATACTCATTTATTATAGATTTTATTATTTAAGTATAGGTATCGGACAAGGAAATATTTCACGATGCATTCAAAATTGCAATTGCAAAAATTTCAAATGGAATTCTGGGATCGTAGAGCTTGTTTTTTTTCAGTTTTTTCTCTTTGCAGTTATTTTTTATGTTAGTCCGGTTTTTACGAGTATATTATTGTTTTTTATATATAGTTGTTTTAGCAGTCGGGATTTTCGTTTTATATTAATAATATGGTTTATTTCAAACTTTTTTTATTAAGTATTTCAAGATTTTTTATAGCCTATGTCACTCCCACAGTTAAAACAAATCTAACGACACCTCATATGTTAAAATCCACCATGCCGTTTGGGCTGTAGGGCGTGCCAAAGAATTAGACATACATACATACATACATACATACATACATACATACATACATACATACATACATACATACATACATACATACATACATACATACATACATACATACATACATACATACATACACACATATATACATACATACATACACTCGAAACACATAATCCTCCTTCTGACGCATTCGGAGGGAGAAATCAGAGGGAGAACGGGCCATAGAGCACCACGTGGGCCTAGTGCGTGCGGTGGTTGTTAACTATTGCTAATGCCGCCTAGACCAACAGTTTTAACGTGCCTTCCAAAGCACGGAAGAGCTCGAGATGATAAACTTTTGGTCACCCATCCGATGACCGGCTTTTGTGAATGTTGCTTAATGTCAGCAATATCAACCTGATTGCGTAATTTGCCTACTCTTTAATTAAAAAGAACCCATCTGGTGATTATTGTCGGACTGTAACCTAAACATAGGTAGATTACGAGCAAATGTAGAATACCAGTGAAGCAGGCCCCGCTTGCTGCGTATACTGAGCTGTGCACAGTGTTAGCATCACATAACAGGGCACGATGTCAATTATTGTTATTATTTTTTATTATTTTTGTTACATGTTGTATGTTTAATTGTGTGTTTTGTTATGTGATTCCAATAAATGTCTTTTATTATTAAAATGTTTTCTTGTTCTAACATAATATGTTTAAAGATACTTTATTCTATAAGAATACAGAATTCACTAACATGAGATTAATTATTATGAAAAGTAATTAAACTTGCATTTAAATAAGATTATTTATAGTTTTTTTTTTACATTTCAAATGAAAATTTCGTACACTGCAGTAAGGTAGAGGCAGCGGTCATTTTGGCTCGCAGCCACTGCGCCGCAGTTCCACAAACCAAGGTGCATTAATTAAATTTGTGTAATTGCCCATTAAGCAGCTGTAACGTGGCACAGTTGTGGTCAACTAGAAAATGTAAGTTGTAAAAGCTATAATAAAACCATTTTGGTTGCAGAGGGTTCGATACGTCAGGATAAACATTAAACAAAACTAATGTATAAAATAAACGCGAGTAGATCCGTAAAAGTTGTTTTTTATTTTAAAACCATTTAAAAAAAAATAATAGTTTTATTCCTAACTAGTAATAATAGATACATTAAACAATGTATCTCTTAATATAATGGAATAAGATTCAAAACTAATTAAAAGTGTATACACTTTTAACAGGTGATGCTCGTGACTGTACTACCGCTGAGAATCGAAATTGGGACCTCTGGGTGTGGGATTGGTAGTCTTAAACACTAGAATACAGAATCTGTTACTTAGTTAAAGCGTACTTCATCCGGTATGCCTTTACTACCTAAGGAGCTAGCTATAATCTTATCTCTTTGCCGTAATATGACAATCCTACTAATATTATAAACTAGCGGCTGCTCGCGGTTTCACTCGCGTGGTTTCCGTGGGAATATCTGGATAAAAAGTATCCTATGTGTTATTTCAGGTTATAAACTATCTATATGCCGAATTTCATCCAAATCCATCCATCCGTTGCAGCGTGAAGAAGCAACAAATATACGAACATACATACACACGAACTTTTGCATTTATAATAATTAGTAAGATGCGAAAGTTTGTGTGTATGTTCGTATATTTGTAGCTTCTTCACGCTGCAACGGATGGATTTGGATGAAATTCGGCATACAGATAGTTTATAACCTGGAATAGCACATAGGATACTTTTTATCCAGATATTCCCATGGGAACGGGAACCACGCGGGTGAAACCGCAAGCGGCCGCTAGTATTACAATATATCTGCCTATTAGCCACCAGACGACAAAACAAATGTTCGTTTTAAGAAATAGCGGGGAAATGACACCTACATTTCTGTGATGTAACAGATAGCATAATTGCTGGTTTCTTACGATTCATAATTATTTTACACCATAATTATATTTTTTGTCACCTTTTCATACATTAAGTTGTCTTAGATATTGAAGAAGGTTTATCATTATTTAATAATAGCGCAGCCATCGATATATATGTTACACTAGATAGGGCGTTCCGAACACTCACTGTGTTCGACTCAGGTGTACTGCAGTCCATACACCTTACTTTAGTTTGACTTTGACATTCATGGAGCGTGGGTGCCAACGGCGCGGCGCTAATAAATCGAAAAGTCGATAAATCAAAGTGAATTATGAAGAGAAAATAATAATTTTAGTCAAGTAAGTAAAACTACTTAATATTCAAGTGAATAAATAGGTAATAACATCGTAATTCCACAATAGAAATAGTATTTATTCATTTAAATGCGACGCCATGACGCCTTCTACAATCATAGACTAAAACATGCAGATGTTCAAATCGGTTGTAAGTAAAATGTATCTGAACACAGACTTGACATGGTGTATTTAAAAAGGATGACACTCTGACCAGAGTGTTTTGATTTGTTTAATTGTTTTATAACCAGTTTGACATTTTTAAATATATTTTTTATGGTCTTTCTTTTTAAAAAATATGACGACGTGCGTATTTCGACACTGTAAAAATACATTTGATTGATTTGATTTTAAACTATTGCTAACATAAAAAATTGAGCTCAAATAATAATAAATTTATTTTCTTTTCAACTTTATATTTTTTTCTTTATGTCATAATCTGCTCTCCTTATATATTCATTAATACATTTTGAAATAGAGTATGAATTCTAATGAAGTTTTGTAGGTACAATAGCCGTGTCACTTCTGTGGTGTAAAATCTATAGGACCGACTCTTGTTACTTTACGTTGAACGAAACGCGTAAGCGCTTTGAAATTCACGGCGCTTACAACGTTTTGGTCGCGAGAAAACTATACTCTATTAGCGATCTAGCGCTGTATGTTTTTAGTTTGGTAAAACGACATAATAAAATGTTTTAGCGCTGCAGCGAACTTTAGTTCTAATTCCCAGTATTTGAACAAATAGTTTACAAGAATGTTCTTGTCTATTCAAATATAAGTCAATGAGGGCAGCGCTTGATTTTCATTCCATCTGTTACGAATCTGCCACTTTAAAACATCCAAGATTCTATCATACTGTCAAAACAAAATAAAGCCAGTAATCTTTTTTTTATTTTTATTTGATGGCTTCGTGCGATTAGCACATTTAGCCAGTGTCAAAGTATTTTTTCTTACAAGTACCATACATAATTATACAATATTTCCATATATGATGATGATGAATGATATTAGAAATGGGAAGTGAGAAATGATATACTCCCCAACCCCTCGAGTATCTCAGTAAAGATGTGGGGCTTTACTAAGTCCTCACGCGAGCTTTTTGAGAGAAATTGAAAAGTGACGTTGCACTGTTTTGTTTCATTTGCCAACACTTATGCACACTCACGAACACTTAACGGTTAATAATCCACCATTATTTCACATTAATATTCGACATAACACAAATTTTAGAAAATAAAACAAAACCGTAGACATGACTCTTCACTTTCCCGCCAAGAAGTCTAGTAATCTTTTTTTTATTTGTAGTGGATGGTTTTTTTTTCCTTTTGTTGATGGTTTCGTGCGCACATTTAGCCAGTGTCAAAGTAATAGTGGATGGTTTTGATCATCTATTTTTGCTGTCGTCTGTTCAAAGATGACCAATACAAAAAAATCAACTACCAGTATATATTTGTGTTGCCAGTAATACCTATGCACAACGAAAACCACCACGCATGATCAAAATATAAAAACCCTTGAATACTGACTTTTGAGTACCAAAAAAGCGTAGCCTTCATATGAATGAGTTTGCGTAAAGTAAAATGTCATTCAAGACAATATTGTAGAACATAATAGGTAACATCTTGTATTGTTGGCTTTGAGAGACCAACGTAAATTCGGTCAAGTGTGCAGGGTAGCGAACAGGGGAAACATTTATTTCGATATTTCTATTTTGGTAACTTCCTTTATTTGGTACCTACTGTATTATTACTTTATAGACTATCATGGTTACTTACATTTGAATCATCATCATAATCATCAGCTCATAAAGTCCCCACTGCTGGGGCACGAGCCTTCCCTATAGATGGATAGGCAGAACGGGCCATAAACCGGCCATCGGATGGGTGACCAAAAATGTATCATCTCGAGCTCCTCCGTGCTCCGGAAGGCACGTAAAGCCGTTGGTCCCGGCTGCATTAGCAGTCGTTAACAACCACCGCACCGCACTGGGCCCGCGTGGTGGCCTGTTCTCCCTATCCATCTATAGGGAAGGCTCGTGCCCCAGCAGTGGGGACATAAATGAGCTGATGATGATAATTATGTTTACCTATACGTTTGCACAGGTATAAGCAAAATCCCGCACTGTGCTACGGTGGCTATCGCAGAACAAAACAACTTATTAAAATTTGATAAACTTAGTTTATGGCCCGTTCTCCCTATCCATCCATTGGGAAGGCTCGTGTTTCAGCAGAGGAGACAAAAAATTTGCTGATGATGATGATGATGACGACTCGTAGTGATAATAAACGATTTAGGTATCTACATATATATCTAGTTATCTTAATTGGCACTTACCGTCCCTGTCATAATGGCTCCAGACCTCCATGAATTGGTTAGCAGACAACTTCTTCAGCTCCCTAGAGTCGGGATCTCGGAACTGCCTCATGAAGTTCGTCGCCCGTTCGATGTTGAGCTTCTTGGCCGAAGAGTTTGAATCGAAGCTCATTTTTGTAGAACTGAGTAGACCTTTTTTTAAATGAACTTAATTAAAACTTTTTTCTGTAAACCTCTTTAGGGCAAACTTCACTCCTTTTTAATTCGATTAATAAGTTAATCGATTGATTTGAATTAAACACTCTTTTTTAGGAATAGACTGCGATAAAACTTTGTTTTATTTTTATTTTTAAATATAATAGTTACTGTTATATTTTTTTTATATATTTAACAATTTGGCTTCTTTATTGTCACTGTATCTAGTATTGAGTAAATAAGTTTTATCTCTTGTTTATGTTACATTTACTATTTGTAAAATCTAATGCTTTACAGTTTCAGTTTATCTGTAACAAAGAAAAACAATGTTATTATTAAAATACTCTTATTTAAAGGATACAAATACATACAAATTGAGAGAAATACAGAGTACGAAACGAGACCTTCCTTCCAGTCAATTTTGGTTAATAAAATATGTAGAAGATAAAAATTGTTGAACGAATATGATTAAACATGACTCTTATGTAGGTTTATACAAATATATATGGAATTATGCATTTTTTATAAATATCTTACTGGTGAGCACAGTGTCATCATCTCACCTGATGTTAAGTGATGATAAGGTCAATGGTGGAAGCGCACTTCACCCAGATTCCTCAACTACTGAGGCACTACTGTTTTAAAATATAAAAATGAATGAGGCATCGGGAGTCTTTACGATTTACTCGTTCAAGATTAAACAAGTACACGGTTGTAAAGGAACACTATGTTTCCATTTGAGGGTGTCGTCGTTTTTTTATGTTCGTTTTTAATTAGAAATCAGAAATTCGCGTTGTGTTAGTTTGTAAATATTTAAGCACTCTGCTTATATTGTTTTCTAAAGTTTACGCGAACATTGAAATGAAACAACTTTTACGGATCTACTTGCGTTAATATTACACATTACTTTATTGTTTATCGTGACGTTTCGAACCCTTTTCAGGGTCCGTGGTCACAGGGGGGAGGCTGAGGTGATGGTCGTCTTATAATTTGTTAGCTTGTATACCCTCATTTAAATTTAATCAGGTGCGTTCCCTTTTACGCAGAAAGAGCTTACAGTATATTTTTATTTTAATAAATAAAAATGTATTCAATATTTGTTTGCAAAAAACGTTGATCGACCTAAAAAAACATAAATCAAATCAAATCGCATAATTTATTCACTGAAAATAGAGTAGGTACAGTCGTAATTCATTATTGTCAATAACATATAATACTGGCTCTATGAGCCAGATTCCATTGCCTTTCCTACATGAAAAGGATAAAATGATACTACCTACCATACCAAGGCAGTTGCCTTCCTACAGCTCCCAGCTCATTCTGTATTCTGAGCAAGACAAATGGTACACTGATAAAGGTCCCCACAAATTACCTCGTCTTACTGAGTAGCGTAGCTTGCAGCCAATTTTTCATACCTCACCTACGTAGGAGGTACAATATGCGTATTTCATAATAAACATGCCAGGTGAAGATAAAATTTTACTAGAAAAAAATCAACCAGCCGAGTGGGAAACGATTCCCACGCAAAATACAAAACATATAAAAATGCTAGGTACAATTAAGACATTACCAAACTTTTTGTATAATAATATATTAATACGCGAAGCAAAAACTTTGTACCCTTTTTTACGAAAATTGCACGGATGGAGGAGTATGAAATTTCGCACACCAGTTTGTATAGAGAAGGAGGACATTAAATCAATATAACAAACATTACACACACTACCATGTATTTGACACACACGCATATGTATTTGACACAGATTTGTTATAGCCTCAGAATAATAACTAACTAAAGCTATAGAAACCGGACTAAAATAGCAACACTCATTCATCAGTTCGTACTATTTTAACTAATGAACCTAAGTGATATATTGGAAAGAGATCGATTGTCCCTTTTCTTTCGTTATTTCGAAGGTGTCACCAGATTTGTGACGTCATATTTGAGGTAATGTAGTGAGTGACTTTATAAAGGACTCAAAGATTTTTTTTGATCACCGATTATCTGATGACCGTTTGACACAACAATACAAAAAATAAAAACTAAGTGTCAACCATTTGTCGCACTCCAACTTCCTTTTCTAGCCATAAGATAGAACGGAACTAAACATAGTTGCACGATTTTTATTTTAGCCATCCTTCTATAGCTTTAGTTATTGTTCTGAGGCGTAAACGCTCTTAAGACATTACCAAACTTTTTGTTTATTAATATATTAATACGCGAAGCAAAAACTTTGTACCCTTGTTTACGAAAATTGCACGGACGGAGGAGTATGAAATTTCGCACACCAGTTTGTATAGAGAAGGAGGACATTAAATCAATATAACAAACATTACACACACTACCATGTATTTGACACACACGCATATGTATTTGACACAGATTTGTTATAGCCTCAGAATAATAACTAACTAAAGCTATAGAAACCGGACTAAAATAGCAACACTCATTCATCAGTTCGTACTATTTTAACTAATGAACCTAAGTGATATATTGGAAAGAGATCGATTGTCCCTTTTCTTTCGTTATTTCGAAGGTGTCACCAGATTTGTGACGTCATATTTGAGGTAATGTAGTGAGTGACTTTATAAAGGACTCAAAGATTTTTTTTGATCACCGATTATCTGATGACCGTTTGACACAACAATACAAAAAATAAAAACTAAGTGTCAACCATTTGTCGCACTCCAACTTCCTTTTCTAGCCATAAGATAGAACGGAACTAAACATAGTTGCACGATTTTTATTTTAGCCATCCTTCTATAGCTTTAGTTATTGTTCTGAGGCGTAAACGCTCTTAAGACATTACCAAACTTTTTGTTTATTAATATATTAATACGCGAAGCAAAAACTTTGTACCCTTTTTTACGAAAATTGCACGGACGGAGGAGTATGAAATTTCGCACACCAGTTTGTATAGAGAAGGAGGACATTAAATCAATATAACAAACATTACACACACTACCATGTATTTGACACACACGCATATGTATTTGACACAGATTTGTTATAGCCTCAGAATAATAACTAACTAAAGCTATAGAAACCGGACTAAAATAGCAACACTCATTCATCAGTTCGTACTATTTTAACTAATGAACCTAAGTGATATATTGGAAAGAGATCGATTGTCCCTTTTCTTTCGTTATTTCGAAGGTGTCACCAGATTTGTGACGTCATATTTGAGGTAATGTAGTGAGTGACTTTATAAAGGACTCAAAGATTTTTTTTGATCACCGATTATCTGATGACCGTTTGACACAACAATACAAAAAATAAAAACTAAGTGTCAACCATTTGTCGCACTCCAACTTCCTTTTCTAGCCATAAGATAGAACGGAACTAAACATAGTTGCACGATTTTTATTTTAGCCATCCTTCTATAGCTTTAGTTATTGTTCTGAGGCGTAAACGCTCTTAAGACATTACCAAACTTTTTGTTTATTAATATATTAATACGCGAAGCAAAAACTTTGTACCCTTGTTTACGAAAATTGCACGGACGGAGGAGTATGAAATTTCGCACACCAGTTTGTATAGAGAAGGAGGACATTAAATCAATATAACAAACATTACACACACTACCATGTATTTGACACACACGCATATGTATTTGACACAGATTTGTTATAGCCTCAGAATAATAACTAACTAAAGCTATAGAAACCGGACTAAAATAGCAACACTCATTCATCAGTTCGTACTATTTTAACTAATGAACCTAAGTGATATATTGGAAAGAGATCGATTGTCCCTTTTCTTTCGTTATTTCGAAGGTGTCACCAGATTTGTGACGTCATATTTGAGGTAATGTAGTGAGTGACTTTATAAAGGACTCAAAGATTTTTTTTGATCACCGATTATCTGATGACCGTTTGACACAACAATACAAAAAATAAAAACTAAGTGTCAACCATTTGTCGCACTCCAACTTCCTTTTCTAGCCATAAGATAGAACGGAACTAAACATAGTTGCACGATTTTTATTTTAGCCATCCTTCTATAGCTTTAGTTATTGTTCTGAGGCGTAAACGCTCTTAAGACATTACCAAACTTTTTGTTTATTAATATATTAATACGCGAAGCAAAAACTTTGTACCCTTTTTTACGAAAATTGCACGGACGGAGGAGTATGAAATTTCGCACACCAGTTTGTATAGAGAAGGAGTACAGAATGTGTTTTTTTTAAAATTATGCATATATAATACATTAAATTAATAAAACAAACATTACACACACTACCATGTATTTGACACACACGCATATGTATTTGACACAGATTTGTTATAGCCTCAGAATAATAACTAACTAAAGCTATAGAAACCGGACTAAAATAGCAACACTCATTCATCAGTTCGTACTATTTTAACTAATGAACCTAAGTGATATATTGGAAAGAGATCGATTGTCCCTTTTCTTTCGTTATTTCGAAGGTGTCACCAGATTTGTGACGTCATATTTGAGGTAATGTAGTGAGTGACTTTATAAAGGACTCAAAGATTTTTTTTGATCACCAATTATCTGATGACCGTTTGACACAACAATACAAAAAATAAAAACTAAGTGTCAACCATTTGTCGCACTCCAACTTCCTTTTCTAGCCATAAGATAGAACGGAACTAAACATAGTTGCACGATTTTTATTTTAGCCATCCTTCTATAGCTTTAGTTATTGTTCTGAGGCGTAAACGCTCTTAAGACATTACCAAACTTTTTGTTTATTAATATATTAATACGCGAAGCAAAAACTTTGTACCCTTTTTTACGAAAATTGCACGGACGGAGGAGTATGAAATTTCGCACACCAGTTTGTATAGAGAAGGAGTACAGAATGTGTTTTTTTTAAAATTATGCATATATAATACATTAAATTAATAAAACAAACATTACACACACTACCATGTATTTGACACACACGCATATGTATTTGACACAGATTTGTTATAGCCTCAGAATAATAACTAACTAAAGCTATAGAAACCGGACTAAAATAGCAACACTCATTCATCAGTTCGTACTATTTTAACTAATGAACCTAAGTGATATATTGGAAAGAGATCGATTGTCCCTTTTCTTTCGTTATTTCGAAGGTGTCACCAGATTTGTGACGTCATATTTGAGGTAATGTAGTGAGTGACTTTATAAAGGACTCAAAGATTTTTTTTGATCACCGATTATCTGATGACCGTTTGACACAACAATACAAAAAATAAAAACTAAGTGTCAACCATTTGTCGCACTCCAACTTCCTTTTCTAGCCATAAGATAGAACGGAACTAAACATAGTTGCACGATTTTTATTTTAGCCATCCTTCTATAGCTTTAGTTATTGTTCTGAGGCGTAAACGCTCTTAAGACATTACCAAACTTTTTGTTTATTAATATATTAATACGCGAAGCAAAAACTTTGTACCCTTTTTTACGAAAATTGCACGGACGGAGGAGTATGAAATTTCGCACACCAGTTTGTATAGAGAAGGAGTACAGAATGTGTTTTTTTTAAAATTATGCATATATAATACATTAAATTAATAAAACAAACATTACACACACTACCATGTATTTGACACACACGCATATGTATTTGACACAGATTTGTTATAGCGGCTACAGAAATACAACATCTGTGGAAATTTCAACTGTCTAACTATCACGGTTTACAGCCTACTATATTCTCTGAGGGGTTCGGACCGGATCGGGGCCGTAGTAACTTGGTCGAAACGTCGCGTCAGGTTTATAGAAGGTACGTTTCGACTAATCAGTTTGCGTTAAACCCCGTTTAAATTCTTTGTGTAGATTATATTATCTAAAAACATTTAAAATGTTGTTCATTTGTACACAGTAATTCTGAAGTAAAGTTGTAGATCAAACTAACTATGCTAATATCAAATGCAAATATTTGGTTAGTGTACCAAAGTTCCGGCTAGTCGGTAAGTTACATATTTACTGTGTATATATAAGTAAACTATTACCCCCGTATTAATAAACAAAGTGTAAGCTTGGTGTAGTGTCGTGATTTTTGTTAAGTATACAGTTATTTGTTATAAAATAAAGAAGTTTCATTTTAGTAGTTACTCCGTGTTTTGTTCCCGTCATGTAAACTTCATTTCATATTAGAGTAGAACAGACAAAACACGGAGTAACTACTCCTAGCTTACACTTTGTTTATTAATAAGCCCCTTAGTGATCAAGTAGGTAAACAAAACAAGCACTGCCTATTTTCTGATATCTAAATGCGTACACAACACATTTTGGACATTGTGGTCTGTGTGGTCACAGGGAGACAGATTAATTTGTGAACGAAACGTCACGATAAAAAATATGTAAATTAAAAAGCCATCACCAGCTCATGTCTTATGTAAGTACACGCGGCCGCAGATCAACTTACCCAAAACTGTCAAATTTCTACAATCAGTTTTGAACTTTAGAGTTTGGTTATAAGGATCAATATTCATTGGAGAAATTTGACAGGTTTTTTTTTTAAATTTATTTATTGAACCACAAACAAGTTACAATTTTAGTTATTGTAAACTCAACAACGATGGTTACAGGAAAGATAAAAAACTAAATAATGACAGTGAAACCCAGTCAGAGTCATGTAAAAGTGAATTAATTATACAATGTTGTGTAATAAATGAATTAATTATGTATGGTATGTGTGAATAAGTGTATATTATGGATTTAAATATACGAGTGCATGTGTATGTTGGACTTTACATCTGTATGCAATATTTATAAATGAGTATAATAAATATTTGGAATATACGTGGAAACGTGAGTTAGTGTAAAATACAACAGATAAACAATATCCGGTAAAACATGTTCAGGCAAACAAGGCAGGGTTGCACGCAGCCACCTTTAGGCATTAGTGATTGTAAATAACCTGTCAATTATCTGTTTTAGGTTTGGGTAGTTGATCTGCCGGCGTGTGTACCAACTGCTTGGGTACCTTGTACCTTGGTGGCCTTCCCTTTAGATGAAAACACCGCAGGGAGAACGGGCTATATACCACCATGCGGGTTTAATGCGGTGCGGTGGTTCTTAACGACTGCTAATACAACCGGGACCAACGGTATACGTGCCTTTTAAAGCACGGAAGCACGGAGGAGCTTGAGATAAAACAATTTTCTACCACCCATCCGATGACCGGCCTTTGCGAAAGCTGCTAACTTCAGCAATCACATACCTAGCGCGTTTACTTCTACGCCATCCAGTCCGCGTTAACTTTACAAAACAGTATGAACTTTTATTGACGACCTCCTTGGTCGAGTGGCTTGTACACCGGTTTTCATGGTGTCGCCATCTCTGAGGTCCCGGGTTCGACCCCCGGTCGGATCAATTTAGAAATACCTGTTTTTCTAAATTGTTTCGGGTCTGGGTGTTTTCTATGTATAATAAGTATGTATTTAAGTATAATAAGTATGTTTATCCGTTGTCTAGTTAACCATATCTCGAGTTTCTTAAGGAAGCTTTTCTTGGGGCTAAGATAATTGGTGTGAGTGAGGGAAACATTTATTTATTTATTTATTTTATTTTATTTATTTATTCCTATGGTAACACACTTAAATATATATTAGCTAAGTCTTTCTTGAATGGCGTTTTTCCTTGAAGGAGACCAAAGTTGATACAAGGTAATTAATAATTCACGTAGACGGCCAATCGTGAGGGACAAGGTTGGTCTGCGTTTAGACAGATCGATACCAAGTGGCCAAAGGCTAATAATACATATCTTTATGACGTAGCGATTATATGTTTGACTGTCCCGTTCATAGACATCATAAAAAATATTTAATTTTGACTAATGTATGTGTCGCTTGCTAGGTGGAGCAGCTCGATGACGTGGCGCAGTGGTTAACGCGCCCGGCCTGCGAGTGCTGAGGTTAAGCAACTTTCGGAAAGGCCGGTTATCGGATGGGTGACCAAATAATTTTCATCTCGAGCTCCTCCGTGCTTTGGAAGGCACGTGAAGCTGTTGGCTGCATTAGCAGTCGTTAACCACCACCGCACCGCATTGGCATGGCTCCGCGTGGTGGATTATGGCCTGTTCTTCTCTATATAGGGAAGGCTCGTGCCCCAGCAGTGCGGACATGAAGTGAGCTGATGATGATCATGATGATGTATGTGTCTCTTAAATAGTGACGTCATGAGTAGTAATAGTTTTTGTTGGAGAGAGTTTGTTGATTGCCTGAGACGGCATTTTCAGCATCACCTGACTTTTTTGGGGGCTGTGACAAACTTAAAGGGTTCCTCAAGCCGTGCGAAACGAAACACCGTCAGAGGTTTTCTAGAGGGAATGGCAATGGAATCCCATTTATATGAGACTGACAAGAGAATTACGAGACCTTGAAGAGGCCTGCCCCCCGACCGCCTAACCGATCGCTTTGACTACGCGAATAGTTTATGACGTCATCTTGCCACCTCGCATCGCCTATGAAAGCAATATCAAAAGCTAAAGGCTATAGCTTTCGATATTGCTTTCATAGGCGGCACGAAACGACAAGATGACGTCATAAACCACACACGAAGTCAAAGCGATCGGTTAGGCGGTCGGGCCCCTGACAGTTATCTGTCAGGCCTCTTCAAGGCCTCGTAATGAGACAGAATGAGAACCTCTGGCTCAAAAAAAAAGGTATTAGGGATTGAACAACGATTTTACGCGTTAGTTCGTCTACCGAAGCTTCAGATACCTAAATATACTTGTAGCATCATCAGACTATTACTGAACAAAGGAATCGTTGGATGTCACACGCCCCGACAAGCAGACACAAATTATACAATGTTAAATTCATGAGCCGGTCTCGCATCCCCACACTCTTGTAATCACAACCGCAAAATAAAGAGACTGCAGAAAGGTCATTTAATCGGTATGGATTATAATAACCGTTCGCCAGTTTCAAGCTACAAACACACATGCAACCGCTTTACATATTGAACAGCGTCATTTTCCAGGGAGAACAAGTATGCCACTGTCTTCATATTTGGTTAGCGGGTAAACACTGATCATTTATGTTCAACGCTCTGCGAATCAGCTCCACACTCGCATAATGGCGACTTTCTCCACCCATATTTATAGATACTAGTGGTCGCCCAGTGGTCGAAATTCGACCGTAATTTTATTAAGGCTGCACGGATTGTATCTTAAGGCGACGCATTGGAAATTTACGTGGCGGGGGATCTTGATTTTTCCCAACAATTACAAAACATATGAAAGTGATATTTGATGACATGATTTTTCATTTAATTGACTTCATTTTGCTAGTTGCAGAAACACGATTTGTCAACTTTTATAATAGAGAAAAAAATATCAAAGTATCCTCTTTTAAAACATAGATTTACGTTTTACAGGCTAACCAGACCGATTTCAGAATCTAAATTTTCTTAGTAGATTAGTCTTAACACACACTTCAATACTGTAGTTGATTTTTTTTAAATAATTTGTAGTTTTAATTTGAAGGAAAAAAAACTGATTTTCTTATAGTACGGGGCGCGCAAACGCTCCGTATGAGATTTATTGTTTAGCGGTTTGTCGCCTTAAACAATGAAAAATAAAAAAGATAGAATGTGAGTTTGGATTCACGTTTACAGATATCGGCCGCTCCTCTTCCATTTTTGAAAATTTTGAAAAGAGTATTTATGCATGTGTGTCAAATACATGGTATTGTGTGTAATGTAAGTTTTATTGATTTAATGTATTTTTTATGCAAAATTAACATTCTGTACTCCTTCTCTATATAAACTATAAGTGTGCGAAATTTCATACTCCTCCGTCCGCGCAATTTTCGTAAAAAGGGGTACAAAGTTTTTGCTACACGTATTAGCAGATAGATAATTAAGCTCGGCTTCGATCACAACCGATTCTCAGCCTGTTCAGTTGGCACCATACTGCAGGAGGTAATTTTCATACATACATACCGCGCTCAAGCTCGAGCAACGCTGCTCACGGACACGGAATCTTGGACACCCTGCTACACTCTACTTTAATGTTTATACTGACACCCCCCACCAACCTCACGGTTATAAAGTTAGGTGTCAGACATCCTTACGCAAGCACAAGGGACTATCTACGTCAGGTCATAACGCCAGATCAGGACGCGCCGGTACGCATCCTTCATCCGGTACTTTTAAGACTAGTGTCTCGAGCTAGTTGTCCCATGGACACGTATAGTTCACTACCTACTATCCAGATAGGTTACCGGAATTTTAGATAGTCCGAGCACATGAGTAAATACACTCATGTGGTCCGAACGCAGCTGATGCGAGATTATTTTTTTTTTTTAAAGAGATTGCTGATTTCCTCACATGGCATTTTCAGCGTCACCGGGTTTTAGGGGGCGGCGAGGTACTTAAAGGGTACCTCAAGCCGTGTGAAACGAATCACCTTCGGAAGTTTTCTAGAGGGAACGGCATCACACACTTGCGTGTCCCCGTGCCCTACTAGATTCTCTGAAGGGTTCGAATCGGATCGGTCGAGATTCCGTGTCCGTCAGTGGCAGTGGTTGTCTACAGGATTTTTTTTTTACTAGTGGACAAAATTTTCTGGACATTTCCCGATTTTATAAACAACTCTTTCATAGTAACATGGCATGGGTCGAAATAAAACAAACATTTTTGGACTTCCCATACCTAGTTTAGCGAACACTTGATAAACCTAAAAATTTTGTTTGACATATTTCATTCCATGTTACTATGAGAAAGTTGCTTACTTACCAAGTCTGAGTCGCTCCAGAAAATTTGTGCACTGGTAAAAAAAAATCCGGTGTGCGTTGCTCGACCGCGTTTTTATTGTCTAAAGCTTATAGGTACCTTCTGCAGACTTCTTATTTTGCGTCACAACGATTCAGATGGATTCGATTGCTGTTTTTAGAACTGGGTCCAGTTTTTTCATCATTCCGAACACGTTACTGAAAATGTGAATTTGAATTTGTATATAGCGAAACTGGAACTCAACTCGTTTCGTCACCAGGAGGCGTTGCTCCAATGCCATATTTTTTTTAACTCACCTCGTTTCTCACAAGAAGGCGCTGCTACAATGCCATACAAATTTTTTACTAGTTAGCCTCTATTTGTCACTAGGAAGCGCTGCTCCAATGCCATACAAATTTAACTAGTTAGCCTCTATTTGTCACTAGATGGCGCTACTCCAATACCATACAAATTAATCTAGCCTCGTTTTGTCGTTAGGAGGCACTGCTCCAATGCCATACAAATGTAACTAGTTAGCCTCTATTTGCCACAAGGAGGCACTGCTCCAACGCCATACAAATTTAACTAGTTAGCCTCTAATTTTCACTAGGAGGTGCTGCTCCAATGCCATACAAATGTAACTAGTTAGCCTCTATTTGCCACAAGGAGGCACTGCTTTAACGCCATACAAATTTAACTAGTTAGCCTCTAATTTTCACTAGGAGGTGCTGCTCCAATGCCATACAAATGTAACTAGTTAGCCTCTATTTGCCACAAGGAGGTACTGCTCCAACGCCATACAAATTTAACTAGTTAGCCTCTATTTGTCACTAGGAGGCGCTGCTCCAATGCCATACAAACGTAACTAGATAGCCTCTATTTGTCACGAGGAGGCGCTGCTCCAATGCCATACCAGTTTTTCCTAGCCTCTATTTGTCATTAGAACTAGGAGCTTCTACACAATAATCAGGAAGAAGTCCTACTCTCTTCACCGTCGCGTTCGGGATTGACCTGGCAGTGTTTTGAAAATGATATCGGATAGGCTTAGATACTCCCTTGTTTGCCCAATTCACTGCTTTGCATGTTAAACAGGCAAAGCATTGAAAAGAGTTTTTTTTAAATAATAATTATTTATTTTTATTATTATTACCAAATTTTTACTTTTTTTTATTTTTTTTTTATTTTCAAGTGCTAATTGCTGCACTGAAGCTAAATTAAATATTTATAAAACTTATAAAATACAGTGAAAAAATTAAACGCCCACCCGACCCAGCCAGGAATCGTACCTGGGTCTTCCGTAATCCGGGCGGCTGCACTGACCGCTATGCTACCAGGAAGGCTGACGTAAGCACTGAATTTTTTATCAAATCTATCTATCTGTTGTGTTATCAAATTTGTGGTATTTCATCTGCATAGCCATCGGTTGCAAATGCCGTTGGATAGATGGCGCACTGTGCCGCTATTAGCACTCAAAGAATTAAAAAAGCAGTGACAAAATTCAGCGCTTACGTCAGCCTTCCCGGTAGCATAGCGGTCAGTGCAGCCGCCCGAATTGCGGAAAGCCCAGGTTCGATTCCTGGCTGGGTCGGGTGGGCGTTTAATTTTTTCACTGTATTTTATAAGTTTTATACATATTTATTATTACTAACATAGAATTAAGGTTTTTTGTGTACTAACAATGTTTTTGTTTTTTTTAAATTACTAACATAGGATTAAGGTTTTTATATACTAACAATCTATGGACTCTGTTCTGAAAATAAACGAATTTTATTTTATTTTATTTACTTATTTATTTTTTATTAGGAGGCGCTGCTCCAATGCCATACAAATGTTTATTAGCCTCTATTTATCATCAGGAGGCGCTGCTCCAATGCCATACAAATGTTTATTAGCCTCTATTTATCATCAGGAGGCGCTGCTCCAATGCCATACAAATGTTTACTAGCCTCTATTTATCATTACGAGGCGCTGCTCCAATGCCATACAAATGTTTACTAGCCTCTATTTATCATTACGAGGCGCTGCTCCAATGCCATACAAATGATTACTAGCCTCTATTTATCATTACGAGGCGCTGCTCCAATGCCATACAAATGTTTACTAGCCTCTATTTATCATTACGAGGCGCTGCTCCAATGCCATACAAATGTTTACTAGCCTCTATTTATCATTACGAGGCGCTGCTCCAATGCCATACAAATGATTACTAGCCTCTATTTGTCATTAGAAGGCGCTGCTCCAATGCTATACAAAATTTTCGTTTTCGTTACGAGCCATTTCACATTTCGGTATCCAATCACTATCACACCATCACTAGCTCTTTTTATAGAATTGAATAAAATAGAAAACCATTTATTAACAACATACATAAATAGATACAAAAAGAAAAGACAGACAGTATACACACCAGAGAAAATAAATAGATAAAACAAAAAGAGAAATATAGAGTGTGATATTCATGTCGCCACTGCTGGGGCACGAGCCTTCGCTATGGATGGGTAGGGAGAACGGGCCATAGACCACCACGCGGGCCTAGTGAAGACGAATGTTATGCAGCCGGGACCAACGGCTTTACCTGCCTTCCGAAACACGGCTGAGCTCTAGATGAGAAATTTTTGGTCACCCATCCGATGACCGACCTTTGCGAAAATTGTTTAACCTTAGCATTCGCAGACCGGGCGCGTTAACCACTGCACCATCGAGCTGCTCCCATAAAAACTAAAGTTTTGATTCTTTAAACCAATACGCCTAATGAAACTTTCTACGCTGGAAAATACCTACTTAGCATTTGATAGAAAACATAATAGCGTTATGTTTATGTCCACTATGATAAGCTTCAAACCGCATAAAATCAGTCAGATCATAAAGTCGAAAGAGCACTCCACCGAGAATCCTGCTTGCTTAAAATCAGGTCGTAGAGGTCAATTGCTTAGCTACCCGTAGAGAAATTAAAAAGAACTGTTTAATTGTCTATATCCAGCGTCTCCACTTCTCCGCCCATGGGCCACTAGTTGCGTGACTCTCACAGAGCGGTCGCAGAATAAGTAGATTACAGAAGGTAATCTTTTTATATAGGTACCGTTTTTGTTTTTGTGATAGAATACTGATTGCCTAAAACTGTTTGGGCCGGCAGAGTGAGGTTGATTGATGCTGCGTTGTTTTCACGCTGCACCAGTTGTCTTCGCGTCTGGACTCCATTTCCACTTAACATCAGGTGGTATGGAGTCATTTGCCGTGCTAGGTATTAAAAAAGAAAAAAAAAACTGTTATTTTCATCGTTACCGGACTTTTTAAGGGGGTGGGCGGCGAGAAACTAGAAACAAATATCGTCAGAGATTTTCTAGAGAGAATTGCATTACGCTAACGGGTCCTTTTTCCCTACTAGATTTTCATTATAGGGTTCAATTCAATTCAATTCAATTCAATTTCTTTATTGCAAGCTAACATTGTGTACATAGTATCTTATAAAATTCGTACATAGGGTGTTTTATACAATGTAGCGCCTCGTGAGGGCATAGCAATTTACATAACAATATAGGTAATACAAACGATTATTCTATTCTTATATTATTACAATTAATTGTACTTTATTGTTTAATTCCTATATTAAAAATTATATTATTAAACATTTATTCTTACTGAGATAAATGACAGTTTAACAATATCAGTATTTATTTTATTAGTATTATATTTCAATAGTATAAGTTTTAAATAGCAGTATTATCATTTAAAAATTCTGTAATGCTGTAGTAACTCTTAGTAATTAAGAACTGTTTTAGATTTTTCTCAAAAGTTGTTAATTTTTCATTCATTGATGATTCGTATCGGATCGGGAGAAACAATCCGAGGGCGCCTCTAAAGGCTACGACCACAGCTCGGTGTAATTATACAGTACTTCGGTCACATTGCCAGGAGAAGTAGTGACAATTTAGAGAAATTAATTTTTTACCGGCAAAATAGAAGGAAGAAGAGCTCGCGGTCGCAGCCCGATGCGTTGGTCCGATCAAATTCGTACTGTATTGGACACCTCTGTGCATGATGCTCTGCAGGTTGCTGGCAACCGGTCCAGATGGCGCTCTATCATCAAGCGTCACATACATGGTGAAGGAAGTCACGACCCTCAGTAATGAGGATAACGATGCACGGAGGGAGCATGTCCCTTTTCCCTACTAGATTCTCTGAGAGGTTCGTATCGCATCGGGAGCAGACCAATCCGAGGGCGCCTCTAAAGGTTAGGACCACGGTTCGGGTTACCCGGGTCATGGGGGAGCGCCTATTTACATTGTCTGTACCTGGATGAAGGATGCGTACCAGCGTGTTCTGATCTGGCGTTGTGACCTGACGTAGATGGTCCCTTGTGCTTGCGTAAGGATGTCTGACACTTAACTTATAACCGTAAGGTTGGTGGGGTTGTCAGTCAGTATAAACTTTAAAGTCGTGTGTAGCGGGGTGTGGTTGTACCTGGTATAGAACGCGTGTTAACCGGGTGTCATACCCTTGATCTACGAGTACGGTGTCTTAGGCCTAAACGAGTATGCATGTTTAGTGTATTCTGTAAATGTGTAGTGGCATTTAGAGGATCGGGCGGGGGGCCATACATATCGCGCTCGAGCCACTCACAAATAGACCCCTTGCGCGGACACGGAATCTTGTAACTGTCTGAGCGCAGGTATGCATTCAGCCTACATTCTGAATCCACCTTATTCTGTGGAGCGGTTCAGGGTACAACTTGGCCGGCTCAACGCGTTTTATGGCAGGTCTTTATGGAGTTTACGAGCAACAAACAGTGAGGGGACAATTGGTACGGGAGTGTTACGTTTTGATATATCTAAATATTGTTGACGTTTCAATCGCATAATTTCAATTGAACAATTATTATTAAACTTATACTAAATAAGATTATTTAAATATTTATAAGTTAACCCGGCTTCGTACCGCTCTTTGACAGTTTCTATGACAACAAAACAAACAAATCGTTATAATATAGGTTACGCGTAAATGCGTAACAAACAAACAAACAAACATTTTTGATGTGTAAAATCTTTCCTCTCGCCTTCTATTATACAATTTGTGGGAGTGATTTCGTGAAATTTTACGGAAGTAGGTGTAACAGTGTGACAGGAAGTCGGGATAGCGTTCAAGTGCGTGCCTTTTTAAAATTTAAAATTGATATTATGAACATGACATATTATTATTATATGTGACACATTGTGTCATTTGACTATCAAAAGCCATTTTGATAAGTCAAATGTCTTATAATGAGTATTTACTGCATTTATTTTATAGTCATAAAATGATGTAATACCTGACCCATTATTTTTAGAATATAATGTTTTATTTATTATATCTTAATTAATGGCTTCGCGTTTAGCATTAAACCAATTTCAAGTGTATTTAATTATATTATGAAAGAATAATTGTACGGTAGATTGAGTTTAATATGGAGCCTCACAACACGTGTTTTTACACAAAGAACTCGGGTGAAACTCCGAATATAATGTTAAAATTGATTATTACTAAGGTGAGATGTCAAATGTTACACATCATACGCGATTACTGTAAGGCTCGCTCGTTTTTTTTTATAATAAATATCCTAGGTCTTTGGTTATACTCTTGAGAGAATATGCACAAAATTCCGTGCTGCGGAAAGCATGTAAAGCCTTTGGTCCCGGCTGCATTAGCAATCGTTAACAACCACCAATCAGCACTGCACCTGCGTGGTGCTTTATGGCCCGTTCTATCCATTCATAGGGAAAGTTCGTGCACCAGTGGGGACATAAAATGTACCTACTTGTGATAGTTCATAGTTTCATAGTTTATTTATTCCATAAGAATATAATTAATTGTATAATAAGAATAATCAAAATACTAACATGAAAATTGAATAAAAAATTAAATTAAGAATTAATATTATACATGTCACTAAATGATAATAATAATAATAATAATAATAATACACTGTACTCCTTGACACGGCACGTTTTGTCAGGAGGTTCCTCACTCTGCAGCCCTGACCACCGGCAGCTTGGGCCCTGCCCCGCTGCTGGCGGTAGGTACTCTAAGATTAGGTTTTTATAATGTTTTATTGTTTTTATACTAAAATATTGTAAAAATCTAGTTTTAAGAAAGAAAATAAATAAAGAGTATAATAATAATAATCTGAAAATAAATTATTAAACTACTATAAAATAAAAAGAAATACAAGTGAAAAGTTACAATATTAAATTAAATTACTTAAATTAGATTACATTGGTTTGGCCAATTTTTTTGAAGTATTCTCTACTGACAGTACCTAATGATTACAGAAAATGTGTTTATATAATAAGAACGCTAGATACCTTTAAAAATAAGTTCATAAAATAAGCAATTATTAAAAACGAAGTTCACTTAATTGGAACATGATCCTTCAGAATATTGATTCGAGCGCGTAATAAATTGGATTTAGGAATTTGATACTTGGAGATTTCAGTGGGCGGGCCACGAGCTAGTGTCGAAATAGCTACGAAAAGGTTCAGTTTGGATAAACCTATTATTACCGTCAGTCTATAGTAGTAGTCTATAGTCACTTTGTCTTTTGTTTTTGCTTTGTATTGTTATTGTAAATATTTGTTTTAATTATGTAGTGTGTGCCAATAAATGTATTTTCTTTCTTTCTTTTCTTTTCTATAAACGTCCCATTACTGGGCTTAGACGTGACATGTTCATACCTCAGTATTGAAATTAATAAATCATCATCATCATCATCATAATATGTATAGTAATACTGCTCGCATTCAGCGGTTACCCGTTGTTTACTTTTTTGCAAATGCCTTGATTTTGTAAATATTTTAGAAAAAAAAGTGATCTCGCTAATAATAATTATTCAAGTAAATTGCACTACTTAAAAAGGGTAATTAAGTTTATAAGCTACCTTAATTTTACCTAGTATAAGATTTTTATATAAACACTTAATATGCAATAAATATATTTATATATGTGTTTGAAGTTACCATTGGCTGTGATTATTAAGTAAATAAAAATAAAAAGCATGAATAAACAAAAATTAAGCATTTCGTTGTTTATTCAAAATTCGAGATAGGTATTGGAAAATCATCGTAAGTACATATTACTTATTATGAAAGTATTTGGTAACTGTTACTTTTAAATCACTAATACTTTAACATAATAGCCGTGTACAACACTAGAGCGGGACAGAGAAGCTATTAGACTAGCTAAATGGGCTGTTTTAGATCTTTTGACAAGCGAAGCCTTTAGGAGCCTATCTAATAAATAATGTAACAGAAATAAAGAGGGGTAGGTACTAGGTGGGTTTATTTCCTTTGTCGGAATTTCGTCCTTTTGTTGTTTTAACCTTCACCGCAAAAAAATGGGTGCTACAGAATTTTTTATTTAGATTGCAGCTCTAATATCACTTTTAAATCGATTCCTGATATAGAGATTTTTTTGATTAATAGTACATATATTATAATGTATATATCTTATAAATTAAGGTAGTATATGTTTTATCTACGTTCTTTGTCGCACCGCTTACCAATTTTTCTGCTTGGACCTTAGGTCGACTGGTAGAGAATGCCATTTGGCATTAAGTCCGCCTTTTGTACTTATTTTTTACAGTGCAATAAAGATAAAATAAATAAATAAATGAATAGTCACATGATGATTTTTTTTGTAGTTGTTTTTTTTCTTTGATGGCTTTGTTCAGTTAGCACATTTGGCCATTGTCAAAGTAATTTCTATAAATATAAAAAAAGCAATATTTCCTTTGTTATTATAGGAAGATGACCTTCAACACTGCCCCATCCCATTGACCTCCTCACAGCGCTATCGAGCTCCGATTTCGAATTCTGAAAAGGTTGCATCCGATTCATAATAAAGTACTTAGGTAGGTTAGTTTTGTTTCTTTAGATTTTTAAGGAATTAATTTCTTCAAATAGAAGTAAATCAAGGAGTTAGCTAAAGCACCCGCTGTCTAAACACAGTAGTAAAAGAAATGAACCGGCAAACTTTTAAACGGGCATATATCTCGGCGACAGTAATGAAGTGACTGCCGAACAAAAACTTTACTCAGTTGCGTTTGAGAATGAGAACACACGGGCAATGAAACGCTAACGGATCGCCAATTGACGCCACCAATAAGTTCGGAATCTGGTAAGGTACCTGTGAGGACACTTATAATGTGGTTCAGTCATTAAGGCTTAAAGATTACTTAATCTGTGCTTAAAGTACAGCCAAGATCATTAACTACCCGTCCAGCCATATAATTATATTTTGTAAATTATAAGACAAAAATCTTCAGAATTTAACGTGTTCGTATTCCATATTGAATTAAAATGAAAAGATTAGGTACTCAATGTTTTACAATACTATAGTAAACATTAAAATACTAAGCCGGCAGCAACAACGACATTCTTTGCGTTCTGGTTAAGTTCAGTTTGATTGTACGATCAACGCCGACGACGAAAACATCAAGTCGCTACGTTTCTCCGTTTAATCCTAAAAGTAAAACAAACAGACGCACTTACACGTTTATAAGCCAAACATTTTTTTTAAATCGTAGCGGTACCGCCTCAAATTTCGGGCCGTGTGTTTCCAAGCACTAAATCAAGGGTGCGCGATAAACGTGCCCGATACTAGAACTACAAATTATCTCACAGCAAACGCAGCAAGACGGACAGATGTACGCGTAGCAACGTTACGTTCTATTGCTATTTATTATTGTTTTTTGTGAGTAAGCACTTTGCCATCATCACACCTGATGTTGAAGATAAGGCCGAAGGTGGAAGCGCTCTTCACCCAGACCTCCACTACTGAGGCACCGGCTACATCTTTTCCCTAACAGAGGACGATGGAATAGCCAGGTGAACCTAAAACAAGCCCCTATTACCATATTTGACGACTTCCTTGGTCGAGTGGTTCGTACACCGGTTTTCATGGTGTCGCCATCTCTGAGGTCCCGGGTTCGATCCCCGGTCGGGTCAATTTAGAAATTATTGTTTTTCTAAATTGTCTCGGGTCTGGGTGTTTTCTATGTACAATAAGTATGTATTTAAGTAATTTAAGTGTGTTTATCCGTTGTCTAGTAACGTTATCGAGTTTCATAACGAAGCTTCTCTTGGGCTAGATAATTGGTGTGAGTGTAGGAAAGTTTATTTATTTTTTATTTATAACACCAGCTCATTATAGCCCAACTACTGGAGCACGAGCCTTTCCTATTGATCATCATCAGCTCATTATGTCCCCACTGCTGGGGCAAGAGCCTTCCCTATGGATGGATAGGGAGAATTGGCCATAAATCACCACGCGGGCCCAGTGCGAGATGGTGGTTGTTAACGAATGCTAATGCAGCCGGGACCAACGGCTTTACGTGCCTTCTCTGAAGAACGGAGCCCGTGATAAAAAAATTTGATCACCCATCTGATAGCTGGCCTTTGCAACAGTTGCTTAACTTCGAAATCGAAGACCGCGTGCGTTAACCACTGTATCATTGAGCTGCTCAAACATGAGGGTACATGTAGGGACATAACCACTAGACCATATTGGTTAATTTGTATACCTACTCGTTATGTTTTTATAATGTTTGTTTTGTTACTACCAAACAGCTTCAACAAGGTTTAGTCAAGGGAGAAGGAATACACAAGCTGTAGTTAATGGGAGAGGAATCGATCGGGGTCTATTGGGAAATTGAACACAGGATATAAGTATATATGTCGTAGTATGATAGATAAAACCGTAATATAATTATATCCCTAAGGATATAATTATACCATAACATAGTTATACATTACTATCTTACTAGGAATATAATTATAATACGGTTCAAGTTTAGTGATATAAGTATATTACTTGAGTTGGAGTGTAGCGCGGGATATTTTTGTATGGAGCTAGATTTCTGTTGTCTAATAAAATAACAAAAAATTATATTACATGTATAATATTAAATATTAGTTAATAATTATATTTAAATACGTATTATTGCTAAAAAGTATTCTAACTAATTGCAGGTTACAGAAAGTTAATTTTGTAATAAAAATAAAAATCAATATATTGTTTTATTTTATTTTATGGTAGATTTATAACTATTTAACCAGATTAGTTTAGTCAGATAAACATATCTATATATTACTAGATTGCGACCGTTAGATAGTAATGAATCGCTGTCATATAACCATGTTACGGTATATAATTATATCCCTAGGGATATAACTATAATATACGGCTTTATCTATCATACTGCGATATATACAAGGCGAGCTATCTAAACAGGTCTGTAAGTAAATTATTATTTTACTGACAATATTACGTAGTCGTTGGAGCTCGATGAAGCAGTGGCTTAGCCTGCGATTGCTAAGGTTAAGCAACTTTCGCAAAGGCTGGTCATCGGTCAGATCAGGTCAGGTCAGGTCAGGATGGATGGCCGTCAGCCACTAACTAATTAAGCCGTGCAAAATACGCTCGTATAACAAATAAAAGACACGTTAAAAATAGCTGATTTACGGAACCCTATCGACCTTTCCTTGGGTATCGCGGAACCTTTAGGAATCGCTGATGTTAAGAACCTCTTACACGGTTACTCTGTAAAGGCTAAACGCAGCCTACAGCCAAGTCTTTTAAAAATTACTCGCGCTAGCGCTTTCTCCAACGATCTCCCGGGAATACCTCATATTAAATTTTCAACACACCATTTCTTAGGAGTATTATCCGTTTCTTTTCATTTTATGCATCGTAAACTTAAAGCAGCGTAAAAGTACTTTTCTATTCCATCGAGCAAATACTGAATCTACCGAGCGATTGCGTTTCCTCCAATACCCCATTTTCTATTCAACAGGGACGCTGTCATAATAAAAAAATTTATATTTGCATCTCTAGTCTGCGCTTTGTATGATTTACAATTTCAACGACGCTTTTCGTACAGTCAGTAACGAACGCCGCTGAACACTTGATATTTATATTTAAAGTTTTACCTACTAAAATCCATGCTGGTCTGTCCTCTTGTGGCATAACGCTAATAGAATAAAAATTATATAGAATGATAATTGTATGGGATTAACGTCAACTTCATTTATACGTATTATTATGTAGTCCAAATTGTCTATTTCCAAAGGATCCTCTCGTTTTCGTAAATAAAGTTGTACGCCATGGCCATCTTGTTCCTGTGTGGCAGTAAACTAACAGCCTGTTACCCATTTAACGGACCTAAGTAGCAGCAATTAAGTTTAACATCGAATTACGGATATTTGACATTCGTTAAAACATGATGGGACACTCAATAACCTTAACAGTCTGTTAAATGATTTAACAGGGGTGTTAACTAACTAACATTGTATGATGAAACTGGATCTTAATCTTCCACATATCATAACAACGTGTCTGAAATGACAAATAAAATTTAAATTTTCTTTTGAAAAATGAAACCATTCCACCAGTATTTTCTTATGACGTTGTCACGTTCAACTATTGTCAGCTTAGAGCATTAAACCAAATGGAGAGGCCATGCGCACGAATTTCTATGAAAAAAAGTCTGTCATTGTCTGCGGGGGACGAGGTAAACGCACACAAATACAGTTCACACTGATGCATTTTTCAATGACGTCGCTACGCACGCAAACTACAAAATTATTAAACACTAGCATAAACTAGACGCACACTAATATATTCACACACAGGGATAGCCTGTCCGTGCACGAGTCTGACGTCAACTTTATATAAACGTCGATAGGGCTTGACACTATCAATTAAATTTGTCGATGCCAATAATAATGACATAGCCCGAGTTAAAATCAATAACATCAAGTTATTTAATTTACTTGTTTATCTACACAAGTAAATTTCGCGACAAGCTTTTATATTATATAATTGTGTAATGACGTTATAAGTTCACAGTAGGTACTTTCAGTCGGTTTATGAACTAAAGTATCCTCAAGTGACTAAAATTTCTCAGAACGACTTAACTGCTCGAGATTGCATGTCATCTCTGGGTTCATTGAATTTATCAGTACCGGAGATCGAGGAGGCTTTAATAATAAGCGTGCTGGTTTAGATGGTAAACCAGCATGGTAACCAAACATATTACTAAAAATGTATGCCGAGAATCTTGCGGGGCCATTACAAATATTATTATAACAAATCGCTTCAAATGGTATATTTCCATCACAGTGGAAATCGGCACACCTGACTCCCATTTACAAAGGTAGTGATACAAATGTTGTTTCCAACTATAGGCATGTATCTATTCTTTCTTCCTGCATTGGGCAAAGTCTTAGAATCCAAAGTGTGGCAAAAAATGTATTGGCATGTCAAACAAAAACTTCATCATGAAATTACAGCTCAATCGGTTGAAGATATCTGCTTCAAAATTGAGGTGTAAGATTCCAACTGAACAAACATACATACATACATACATACATACATACATACATACATACATACATACATTGCAAGTTTAATAAAAGCTTGTAAAAATAGTTGGCTATCTAACCCAGACTCTCAAACAGAAGGAACAGAAAAACTGAACAACATGTATTTTCATGGTTCCATAACGCAGATCAATCTTTTATATGGGTAACGTAGGATCTTAAAGGAAGACTGAAAATAGAATAACAAAAGAAAAAGGAACTTTCCTCATTTGGTTGGTCCGAATCTTGACAATTTTAAAAAATCTCCTGCCTCGATTCAGGCAGAAGATTTTCCAAGTATTTGGATAAAGGTTTTTCATGTCTGAAAAAACATTTTTTCGACCAAAATTTCGATCAACCGATAAAAGCAGCTGGAGCACATGAGACAGCACTTCTGGGCGCAGTGGTTGCGAGTTTTTCTCTGTGTACTTCAACAACGCGTGAAATGGCAAAAATATTGTAAGGGAAACATACCTAAAGGTTGGAGACATGGTTGCTATTAAAGAGGAGCACCTTCCACCGATGAAATGGGTCCTAGGACGCATCAACAAACTATACTATGGAACTGACGGTGTTTGCAGAGTTGTGGACATTACTACGTCCAAGGACATCTTAAAAAGAGCATTGACCAAAGTTTGCGCTCTGCCCATAGACGATTGTCATGAGGTCTTTGGAATCTCAGCTTCCAAGAGGGAGGAGGATGTCAAGCATACTAACGGCAATGGGGGAGGGAGCAAGGACGACGCAGTGAAACCACTGACTAGCGACACCGGCGACGGCCGGACAATGACATCTATCTATCAACGAGATTTCAGCTCGTACGCGCGTCCCTATTTTATTTATATTTTATTCCGAATAAAGGAATTTTACTGTTTCTTCGGTGTATTACTTAAAACTAGGCATCGTCGTAAACAAATGGTAATCAATAATTTTTACCTCATTATATTATTTTCTAAACGAAAAAGAATTAACAACAATTCAATAATCTTTATTTTTATTGTAAATATTTCAAAGAAGTTATGATTAGTACTTTATAATAATAAAAAGCACACATATTTTAATAATTTCAAAGTTGCCACGACACGCTGTTGGACTGCAGTATAAAACAAAAAGTTTGAAAATGCTGTGAGCAAATCGTGTGCGTTTAGGAGTCCACGAAACATGATTTTCACAAGCTGTGATCCAAATATATAAATATAATAAATACATCTTTTGGAAATCTGAAAAGCCAGAATAAACATTATGATGAAGTCTATATCGATGTTTCGTTTTTGTACTGTCGCAGCTCTAACTTTGTTGCAGTGTGGCCAATGTAATTAAATTTAAATTTCCTATTTTCGGGATAAATGACGGGACGTCAAACTATTATATTGATGAAGTAGACCGAACCTAAACATACAGTTTCATAGTATTGAAATTTTTTAAAGCAATTTAGTTGCAAAAAACGTTGGAAAACGAAAATAAGTAACAATTTATAAATAGTGATTTATTATTAATTAAATAAGCATTTGTATTAAAAAACAGTTTTAACAATAAAGAACGTGAAGTATAAATTGTAATTCAATGTTGGCTCATTCAATTTTAAAAGTTACGCAAAGTTGCAACTTGACGTTTTAGTGGCAACACTTTTTGATTGACAATATTTTTTCAGTTTTTTGCAAATTTAGTGCTTTATTCAACAATAATAAGACAAAATAATACTTACAGATGGAAAGTAACGTTATCCTTTTGTACATTCGACTTTTCTGATCGCTCTTTACACGAAAACACGCTGCAATTCGACATTTTTTGCTTACGTCCTAACGCGTGCACCGCGATTTGTAAATGACGCCAGAACGCGCGAGAACTAATTTTATATAATCGATATGACCGCCGGTCATATAATTTTGGCAGAGGGGAACGCCTGTCAGTGGCGTCTCCGGTTGGTTTAATGCTCTAAGATTGTCAGTAAACCGACTTTACAGACAACCGATTTTTTCTTTTAGTTGATGGCTTCGTGCTATTAGCACATTTAGCCAGTGTCAAAGTAATTTTTCTTACAAGTAATACATAAATAAACAATATTTCCTTCTTGTATAGATGATGATGAATGATTATAGAAATGAGAAGTGAGAAATAATATACCCCCCAACCCCTCGAGTATCTCAGTAAAGATGTGGGGCTTTACTAAGTCCTCGGGCGTACTTCTTGAGAGAATTTGAAAAGTGACGTTGCACTGTTTTGTTTCATTTGCCAACACTCATGCACACTCACGAACACTTAACGGTTAACAATCCACCATTACTTCACATTAATATTCGACATAACACAAATTTTAGAAAATAAAACAAAACCGCAGACATGACTCTTCATTTTCCCGCCAAGAAGTCCGAAGCACTACTTTGATAATGGTAAATGAGTCGTCGAGGTTAGTAATGAAGAGTTTATTATATACATACATTGCCTGGGAAGCCGATTCATGGTGGCGTGGTGACCCAAATTGCTTCTGCTACCCTTTATTGAGAAAGGAACATATCTACTAGGGCGTGGGACCTTATATGGCAAATTAAAGTTTATCTTGCGTAAAAGAAGCGGGCAATCTACCTTCCCATTCATTATTTTGTAAATAAAAAAAATAAAAAAAGTGTGAAATAAATTAATAATATAACTTAATTAATTACTCATAAGCTTTTACTCGTTTATAAATACAGGTGTTAGTCTCGCTTTCCCAATAATTTGTTTATAATTTTAAAATGTAGCCCGTTCGCGACTTCGTCCACTTCAGTGACACGGGTATCCCGTCGAAAACTTGTTTTTAATACAAACATTGTCCTGACAATCACGAACACAACAAAAAATAAATCAGCCAAATCGGTCGACCCGTTCTCAAGTGATGCTATGACATAATGCCATTTTTATTAACCTTTTCACCGCCCAACTATCCTGCACGCGATGTCCCGCTGTACGCCAACGTATAAATGTATTTTAATAAAGTAGGTACAAAGAAGAACTTCTATAGAAGTGCTGGCGTGGACGGCACGAAAATCTCGAACTTCTATGGAAGTTGTTGGCGGTAAAAAGGTTAATATGATTAACTAGACTAGATACAAAAGGTTTGACATGATTTAAAACCAAATGCCGTTCTCCTTGTGGTATGTCCGTTTATAGGGAAGGCTCGATCCCCAGCAGTGGGCAAACGAGCTGGTGATACGAAGAAGATAAGAAGAACTCAAGTTACCTACTGATTTATTGATTTTATAGTGTAGAAAGTTGTAACAATAACCACATAAACTAACTAGAACTAAAAGTTATCGACACATTCCATTAATAATAATTATGATCGACGATCTTAATAGAATTGGATTGAACTGTAATGTAACAAGCTTTTCTCGGCAACGTAAGTAAACAGAGCAATATTTTATATAAAGATTTTGTTATTGTTTGGTTACAAATGAAAACGCATATCGCCTACACAATTTTAATGAAAGTGGTTTCGGTTGTTTGTGTAAGTATTTAAAATTATTGCTTGGAGAGCTATTTTTGTTAATTAATTGGATGGGTATCGCAAAATGTTATACATACTGCTTTTGATTTTAACAATAAATTATACAAATATTTTATGGTACACACAAACAGTTAAAAGAGACAAATATAGTAACGATGAACGAAATTATACGAAGAAAAAATATGTCAACTGCATTTTTTACATAAATAGAATCTATACATATAATAAGAACGTAGGGATAAAAAAATCTGTAATTGAAAGATATAAAAAAAAAAAATTACACAGGGTGCCTTAAAATCACTTACGGAACACGATAGAATAGTTTAAAAAAAAATTGTTTGTTTGTTTGTTTGTTTGTTTGTTTGAACCCGATAAACTCGAGAACTTCTGAACGGATTTTGATCCGGTTTTTACCAAAATGCTAAGAAAAATCCGGAGAATAATATAGGCTACATAAATACTCGAAAAATACAGGGTGTCTTATTTAAATCGGTCAGTATGGGAAAGTCTGAAACTATAAGACATACGAAGATCTGTCCTTAGGAACCATGTCATCGATTTTAATAAGAAGAAAAACTGCATTCATACATTTAAAAAAAACCTGTACTCAGCTCGGGAATCGAACCCGGTTGTTTTGAAAAAATAAACTTATACTATTTCTATTTAGATATCGATTGTGTAGGTCTTAAGCAGTAAATTGCTCTTTGAAACATAATGTCTAAAATGAATAAAATGCATTGTTTTCACGTACTTTAATTTATTTTAGTAGGTGTTCGAAGTGACCACCGTTACATTCAACAAGTTCATGCATGTAAAATTGTCTCTATGGTTGTTTGTACTTCTTTGCTGGTTTTGTAATTGTAAGATCGTTACGTAAACATGTTGAATATTGTATTGAAAAAAACGGTGGTCACTTCGAACACCTTCTAAAATAAATAAAAGTATGTGAAAAGAATGCATTTTATTCATTTTAGACATCATGTTTCAAAGAGCAATTTACTGCTTAAGACCTACACAATCGATATCTAAATAGAAATAGTGTAAGTTTATTTTTTTCAAAACAACCGGGTTCGATTCCCGAGCTGAGTACAGGTTTTTTTTAAATGTATGAATGCAGTTTTTCTTCTTATTAAAATCGATGACATGGTTCCTAAGAACAGATCTTCGTATGTCTTATAGTTTCAGACTTTCCCATACTGACCGATTTAAATGAGACACCCTGTATAATAAGAACGTAAGGATAAAAAAATCTGTAATTGCAAGATATAAAAAAATACTTTAAAATCACTTACGGAACACAATAGAATAGTTTAAAAAGAAATTGTTTGTTTGTTTGTTTGTTTATTTGTTTGTTTGAACACGATAAACTCGAGAACTACTGAACGGATTTTGATCCGGTTTTACCGAAATGCTAAGAAAATTACGTAGAATAACATAGGCTACATAAATACTCGAAAATTGTTAAATTTTGTTTTGCTTTAAACCGGGATTTAATTCTTGGTTGCTTGGCATCTGTTGTTTATTATGTAACATAGGGGAATTTTTTTGAATGAGTTTTACGGCTCTGGCATTTGAGGCTCTGGCTCTCTATTGCTATCGTGTTTTACGGCTCTGGGTTCTTTGCCCTTTTGAGCCTGTCATTGATAGTTGTTGCCATGAGATACCGATTTTGATGCGGTTATCACCAAAATAAATAAACCTTAAATAAACCTTAGAAAATTTCGGAGTATAATATACAAATCGAAAAATGTTAAACAAATTTTGATATACGTATTTACGCGACCAACTGTTAGATACGTTCGTTGAGTTATTATTTTAAAAAAGTTTTGTTACTCTCTAAGGTTACCTACCATTTATAAATCTGTGAGACACCTAAGCGAACATTAGCACCGCAGTAGTAAAGCGACGGAAAATAAAAACAAGCTCGAAATCACGCACATCATTAAACTTGGCTGTACATAGGTACACCTTTTGTTTCATTTTCCAAAATAACCAATAATAATATGGCTATTTAGTCGCGCCTGCGCGCGGCGCTTATTGCAGTTTTCTAATACACAGAAATGTTAAAAGTTAAAACATTACCTATATTTGGCGGTATAAACCTCTGTGTCGTTGCCCAACATAATGTCTCTTTTTTTAGTTATGCCTAGAAATGTTACCTACTCATTAAATTTGGCTGTATAAAACTTTGTATCATTGCCCAAAATCATGTCTCTATTTTTTTAAATATTGCACATAGAAGATATCTTGAATCACATAGCTTGGCTGTATAAACCTTTGGGTCGTTGCCCAAAATACTTAATGTTATTTTTGTAAATCTATTTGGTAAAAAAACACGAGAACAGGAAAATTTAAAAAAAAACTGGCGCTCAAATTTTGAAACGAACAGAAGGAAATTTTGATGTTTTGCAATGCAATAAATACCTATTTTTATTTTGTTAATAATTTTCAAATTATATTAAAAATTATTCATTGTGTAAAAGTTTTTTAAAACATTTTATGCAGGTACGTTAAATATTTCAGTACTTATTCAGTTCTTATTAATTTTCAAATAAGATTTATTCATTGTGTAAAAGTTTTGATAACATTTGATGCAGGTAAGTTAAACACTTATTTCAGTACTTATTTTACATGTAAGCGGTTTCTTACTTTGGTTTCTTAACATGTTTATAGGATAAATCTGTGTTCAATGATACAATATAAGTAAGTAAGTATCATAACAATTTGAATATCATAAAACCTATAAAGAATGAATTTTGTACATACTTCTAGATTACAGAAAAATGGTTTTTCCATTCTTCTATCGCATAAGACGATGGCTACCTCTGGTATCAGAGTTGCAAAAATGTTTAAGTTTGCAGGGTACAACTGTATTAGAGGCACGGACTTCAGATTTTTTTTATTAGAGGTAACTTTTTTCTGTGTCCTGTGATCTACCTCTAAAAAGCTACCTACCTAACAAGATGCCACGAAGAAGTTCAAATTTATCGCAAGTATGTAACATAAAATACTATACTGTATTACCTAATAGACAATAATATAATTTATTACAGTTCTCAATTTATTGATATTTTGTATCTACGAATAAGAACATAGTTGGTAAATAGTTTTTTGTGCCTTCTGGCTGACAACCAATAATCCTGGACCGCTACCTGCTACTCGATATCCAGCTTCGGTGGACAAGGCAAGAAATATTTTGAAGTCCGTGGTTGGACAGTATAACAGTAGACACATCTTAGCTAAGATACACCAGTGCCTAGGACGACTCCGGACGAGTATCTGAGCTGTAAAATACCAATTTTATTACATATAATTAAGCGTCAGTAAACCCTTTCAGGTTTGTATGACGTAGCAAATACGCGCAACCCACCGAGAAACGGTGTTGTATACTGAATGTATGTGGAGGGATAATTGAAACGGGAAACTGAGTGAGAATATGTATGAACGGGACGATTCTGTGCTTCAAACTGAATATATGTATGTACATGGCAGAGATGATAGTCGAAAGAATAAGAGATAATGTATGAAAATAATGATAAACGTAAAGGAGGCACAGGAAGTATGCCAGAACCACACTAAATGGAGATCAATTGTCTTTGTCTATCTCAGCATTCCCAGCTGAAAGGATATTAAGAGTGAGTAGATGTACGTATGACGGTAAATACAATGACAATTTTCTAAATTTCCGATGCATATAATTTTATTATACCCTAACAAGCTTAAATAGATACCTACATAAAAATTAAACTGTACAGACTACAGCCTTTAGCTCACGCGGACGAAGTCGCGGGCAACAGCTAGTTAAGTAATATTTTCGAGAATTGCTTTTAACAACACAAATTTAATTGACGCTAGATTATTCTAGTTGGTTATTTTTAATAAACTATACACTAAAACCTGTTTAAGAGTACATTTTTTTACTTGACTGTACCTAATCCTTAATAAGCTTGTGTTGGTATTCGTTTGCAATCTATATATTAATACGTGAAGCAAAAACTTTGTACCCTTTTTTTACGAAAATTTCGCGGACGGTATGAAATTTCGCACACTTATAGTTTATTTAAAGAAGGCTATCCGAATGATTTTTTTTTTTAATTATGCATAAACATACATTACAGACATCACACACACTACCATGTATTTAACACACGCATATGTATTTGACACACGCATAAATACTATTTTCAAAAATTTCAAAAATGAAAGAGGAGCAGCCGAAGTCTGTCAATGCCAATTAAGGTTGCCAGATCGGAACTTACCGAGTCCGGGACAATTCCATGTCGGGCCGTGGCTATGAATATGTAAAAAAGAAATATATAAATATAAATTGCGGAATATTTAATTTAATATTTGTATTTATAAGGAAAATATATTTTATTTTTCAAATGTATACTTTTATTAATCCAGACAAAAAAAAAATTGACACAGTTGTTATTTTTTTATTAATTACTTTTACGGAATCCGGGACAATAGATCGAATTACTGGACACGGGACAATACGTAAAATTCCGGGACAATCCCGGAAATCCCGGACATCTGGCAACCTTAATGCCAATCCAAACACCTATCTTTTTTAATTTTTCATTGCTTAAGAAACTATCCGTGCAGCCTGAGTGCAGCAGTTGATCTGCCGCCATGTGTACATACACACACTCGAAAAACATAACTCTCCTTCTGACGAAGTAGTGAAAAAAAAAAATTGACACAGTTGTTATTTTTTTATTAATTACTTTTACGGAATCCGGGACAATAGATCGAATTACTGGACACGGGACAATACGTAAAATTCCGGGACAATCCCGGAAATCCCGGACATCTGGCAACCTTAATGCCAATCCAAACACCTATCTTTTTTAATTTTTCATTGCTTAAGAAACCATCCGTGCAGCCCTAATAAAATTACGGTCGAATTTCGACCACGGGCTTGCACTAGTAAAAAATAAATATGACAGTAAACTAATAGGTACCATTGGTATTAGTTTCGTGGAATTGGATTGGAATAGATCTTTATAATTGTAAAGACAAAAATAATAATTCCGTACTAGGTAATCTTAAAATCATCATCATCATCGTCTACAAAATGGTAAGTTTACTTTAGTTATGGTTAGGGACCATTCCAGAGGATGGGCAGCAGCATCTCTCTGAGGTTACCCTCAACCTACTGCGATCGCCAACCCGCCTGCCAAGCGTGGCGATTACGGCAAATACCCCTCATATCCGTGGGGGAGGCCTTTGTCCAGCAGTGGACGTTTTTTGGCTGAGATGATGATGATGATGATGTTAGCTGCATCTATCTTAAGTTCTTATGTGGGTAGGGCTTGTTTGAAGCCCGCCTGGCTAGCTACCTCAATCTTATCTACGTCTGTCTCCATATCAACGGCAATTAGAAATAAAGAGCCCGCTTCCATCTTCAACCTTACCAACACTTACCTTCAATTAACACGTAGGCGAATCATTTCCTTGTTAATATAAATAAAAAAATAATAAATAAACAAGTTAACTGTAACCTTCGTTCCCTATTTAAATACCCCATTAATTCAGTGATGCAACACATTCCATTCAATGTTGCCATTCGAATAAACAAAGCGAGATTCAATATTACCGTGTTATAAACAGAAGTATGCTCTTAGTAACCCTTACTAGATGTTAGTGGAAGCGGTGCGAAAATAAACTGGAGATGTACATACGATTTGGGCTGGCTATTTACTTTGCGCGTCGTATTCGAGTAGGGTAACCATGGCTCGAGTGTTTTGAAGGACAAATATCTCAAAACAGATATATTATTATTATTAATATGTTAAATATATTATTAATATATTAAATATTAGACAACATCACATACATTGTTCTGATCCCAAGGTAAGTAGCTAAAGCACTCGTTTTATGGAAATTAGAAATAACGACGGTACCACAACCACCCAGACCCGACATATTATAGAAAAGTTCGTTTTCGACATTGACCCGATCGGGAATCGAACCAGGGACTTCAGAGTTAGCGCCGCCCAAAGTCCGGCGTGCAAGCCACTCGGCTACGGAGGTCGTCAATATTATAATATTCGAATAAATTCGATTTGGCAACCGGCTTAATTTTAACAGCTTATAATTTTAAAATTTATATAACTACTCTAACTAAATTTCATTCTTAAAAAAGGAGCAAAAGATATTAATTAGCACCAAAGTATATTTGCGCTTAATAACTCAGTTACAAGTAATTAGCAACAGCAATATTTGCTTTTTTTGAAGTAAAAGAAATACACAACAGAAAAAAGCACCTGAAGACGCAGCGTACGTAGACTTTCAATATGGTAGACCGAGTCAGTCTGGTCGCAAATAGCTGCTGAATGCGGACAGCACAAACCTGTAATTGTAGAGATTCTTGGGGGAGGTCTTTGTTTAGCAGTGGAAGTCTTTCAGATAGGATTATTATGAGGATAATGATAAACGTTACAAAATTTATAAGACAGCTGAAAGGTCCTTACAGGCCGCGAGTCTTCCTCAAGGCCCCAAACTTCCGTGGCCGATCTGAAAGTCTCAACGTTCATTCAAACCCTGTGAAGGGTTTGAAATCCCCAGTTACATTGCTCAAATGATAAAATCGAATACGTACTAATACCACAACTAACAACCTCATAATCTCAGCCATAAGACGTCCACTGCTGGACAAAGGTCTCTCCCAAGGATCTCCACAATAACCGGTTTTATGCTGCTCGTATCTAGCGGCTTCCCGCGACCTTTACCAGATCGTCGGCCGTACCAAAATATATTGTCACCCTAACTTGAACAGTTGTTCTAAGAAAACAACAAACACCCAATACCACAGTAAAGAAATACCGAAACAAAGAAGTTGGAACCTTATGTACCAGGCTTAAGAGCGTTTACGCCGAGCGCGAGACCTTAAGTTTAGGTTTTTAAGTCCAAATATCACGCACACTGAAGCGGGCTGTGAGCGCGCGCGAAAGTGTGCGTAGAGTAGGCTAGTTCTGCTCACTATAGTCAAACTCACTACTTTGATCCGTTCGAATTTAGTTTTTCGGTATACTTAGAAATTATTGAAGTGAAAACTTCTTTAGCGGCGTTGTACACTTTTTTTGTAATGGGTAAAAAATGTTAAATTCGAAAATGTAAGACGTAAAATCGTAAGACGGATGGAGAGTAGACAGCCGGCGCGGCGTAGGAGAGAAAGTATCCCCCTCTCTTTCTACGGCGCGGCGAAAATGTATGCCTGCTGTTTCGTTTAGGCGGCGCAGGGCGCTTGCGCGAATAAATTATCATGTTTGTGTACGATAGCACAATAAATAAATATTGTATTCTACCACATAAATGATAGTACTTTTATACTGATAATTGAAGCAATTCGTGCAAAATTATTCCCTAACCATTCCAAAATATCAAAAATGCACAACGTTAATATTCAAGTTTTCACTTCTGCCGGCACTCCCGGAGTGCAACCCGTCGTTTTTTTATTTTTAACTATGGGCGTAAGCAGATGACTAAACTACGGATACATGAAATAAGTACTTAAGTATAATAATATATTGTATGTATTTTTATTTAAATTATGTTTGTTTTGTTATTATGTTTGTTTTATTTAAATATGTATTTTAATTAATTAATCTTATATCACAAAATTATAATCAATACCTATCTGTTCCTCAACGATTTATTTTGGACGAATTGATTTGACGACGACACATTTTATTTTATTTTATTCATAGCTCGGCAAATGTCTCCACTCCACCTGATGTTAAGTGGAAATGGAGTCCCTGTTGTTCCCTGCATGACGTTGACAGTTGACAGTCTGTTGATGGTTTGAGATACGAAACATTTAAGAATCCTTCTTATTTAAGTTTTTCTTCCAATATTTTACAAAGAAATGATTAATTGTATGGGCAGTCAAATAAATTGACCGATTTTTTAGAATATATCAATAATAATATGTTGTCTATTACCAAGCCCAATTTTGCTAATCTCCTTTTAAAATAAATTTTGTTTAAAAACTACTGGGAAAATATGAGCCACATAAGCACAAAGCGCATCATGCAGCAATAAAATAGGTGCTGTCAAAACTCGGTCAAGTTATTTGACTGCCCATACAATTAATCATTTCTTTGTAATACATTGGAAGAATACATACATAAGAATACATTGTAATACATTTGAAAACTTAAATAAGTAGGATTCTAAAAACATAATAATGGCTAAGAATACTTAAAAAAATTAAAAAAAAGGAATACACTTATTAACAAAATAAATAATTATTCTACAAAAGTCGCACTGCTAGGATATGGCGAGGAGATTGGGCCATAGCCCATAGCGCACACTGGCACGGGTGCGGAGCAGTCGTGACAAAAACGGGGACCAACGGTTTTACGTATCTTGCAAAGGAGGGGAGAGAGGTGTTTCTCTCTCCCGCATAGATGGTATTTCCCACACATCCCGTGGGCCAGCATTGCGAAAGTTACTTTAAGCTCACTTTAGTTTAGGTGGAAGCTTTTTACCTACATACTTACACCACGCCCGTTTCAGATAGGGGGAGGGGGGGGGGGTATGTTTCGTTGAATTTGTTATCCATTATCTCTGCAACATAATATACGTTGTCAGTTTAAAAATTTGTTTATATGCTCTCACCAATTATCTAAGTAAGTAAGATAATGGCTAAATATACATAAACATAGAAGAAACACCTAGACCCGAAATAAATTTACAAAAACAGTCCTTCTCTAAATTAACCCGACCGGGAATTGAACCCGGGGCTTCGGAGACGGCGCGACGCCCGACCCGGCGCTCTAACCACTCGACCACGGAGGTCGTCCAATTTAAAAATGTTGCAATTCATCAAAAGTAACATAAAATAATTTATTCACTAAAGTACTAAGATTTGCTTATCGCGCTATAAATTTGAACTATGTTCGAAATTACGGCAATTGTTCGATAATCGTCGGGTAGAGCGTCGAGCGACGTGACCACTCTCTCAGACGCCTCGTGGCGGACTGATTTGATACTAATAGAACGCAGAGTTTTGTAGTAGTTTTAGAGCAGTTTTAAAATATTTATAGAAAAATTATAGAGCTAATTTAGTAAAAAGAATTTTGCGCATAATTTAAAGAACACTTTTTTCTATAGTAAAAAGCTTTTATCTTATATTTATATAGTAAGTATATTAGAGAAAACAATTATTTTATCACCTATAATTTCTTAAAAAATTCACAATGTTTGGATTTTTATAGTTTTTGTTAGTAACCAAAATCTAAAAATGTTTTCAACAAACTATTTTGCTGAAGATCTTTCAAATTGAAATAAAATTTTTGTTCTTAGGTTTGTCAGTAATTTAAACACTTTTTTAAGCTTCGAAGTTGACGCGGAAAGTTAAATTATGACAACCTCTGTTCAATTATCTTGTTATAAATTCCAAAATATCCATAAATCTAAAAATGTTTTCAACAAACTATTTTGATGACAAGATCGCCTAATGATATAAGTAATTAACATATTTGTAAAGTAAATATTCATAGATATTAAGAGGTTTGAAAAGTACAGTTTTTGAGCAAAACGGCGTAAACGCTCTTAAGGCACAAAAGCGCCGCTCAGATACCCGTAATGAGATTCAACCATCCGTAGAAGTGTTGATTTTGATGCGACAGAAGAGTTCAGCAACAAACGCTTTTGTTTCTAGATTGATTTTAGATAGCATATAATTCTGAACTGAAAAAGTTTAAAAATTTTCTTTGAAACTTATTTTAACACGTGACACACCAACGCACACGCCCATAAACATACCCTCACACATAATCAAAAAAACTACAAGAACAATGAAAACATATCATGATTTTTATTAGGTACTTGAAATATTATTTTACATTGCTTTTATGCTGAGTATTTTCTTTTCTTTTTTGTTTTATCCAAACTAAAACGTGCTGAGGGCCTAGCGCGAGTTATTTTAGACATCCGATCAAGTTTACAAAAATTATAAAATTAAAATAAAAAACACGACTGCTAAAACAACTATACATATTAAAAAATAACTGCAAAGAGAAAAAAATGAAAAGGAAAAAACAAGCTCTAAGATCCCATAAATATTGATAGTTGTCGCAGACGGGGACAATCACACCAACCAAAGAGAGTGCGGATTTAATTGACCTAGCCACGGCTGATTTCACGTTGCATTCAACATTGCTCAAATTTAGTTCTGGGATCTTAGAGCTTGTTTTTTTCCTTTTCAGTTTTTTCTTTTTGCAGTTATTTTTTTAATATGTATAGTTGTTTTAGCAGTCGGGTTTTTATTTTATTTTAATAGCTTAGTTTATTTCAAACTTTTTAGTTTTGTAAAGTAAATAACCAAGCATTTCAAAACCTACATAAAATAATTATATTAAAACCCCTTCCTCACTCTTTTAAATAGCAAAGTTATGACTTTGCTATTTAGAGAGAGAGAGTGCGCTATGGCGCATACACTAATTGGCGTAAAAACGAAACTCTTGATGTCTAGTCTTTTTGACTGACAAGTTTTTTTAAACAGGGGAATAAAATCTGCTAATATTCCCGAATTAGCTAAACCGGCTAAGTTTTTTTTTTTGTATTTTTTTAAATATTATTTTATAGCCTATGTCACTCCCACAGTCAAAACAAATCTAACGACACCTCATATGTTAAAATCCACCATGCCGTTTGGGCTGTAGGGCGTGCCAAAGAAACAGACATACATACATACATACATACATACATACATACATACATAGTACATACATACATATATATATACATACATACATACAAACATACATATATACATACAGTCGGCGGCAGATCAACCTACCCAAATCTGTCAAATTTCTCCAATGAATATTGATCCTTATAACCATAACATAAAGTTCAAAATTGATTGTAGAAATTTGACAGTTTTGGGTAGGTTGATCTGCCGCCATGTGTACATACACACACTCGAAAAACATAACTCTCCTTCTGACGAAGTCGGGTAAAAACGAGAATTAGTATGGCATTGAACGAAAACAGTCAAAATTTTGTCATACAAATTTTTGTTATCGTAAACGTAATCGAATGAATCCGGATAGTGAACAAAACTAACACTAGGCACTCTGTACGCTCCTTTAAATGTTTCGATTCACTCATTTTAACTTGACCTTACATACTGAAATGAGTTGTGACGTGTTCGATGGTGCGTCTAAATTAAATAAAGATCGAAATTGCTCAGCAATTAAGTATAAGAAGCTCTTTCAAATGTTTTTTATCTACACCCACAGAATACATAATACTTAGTACAAGTCTACACCGACCGAACTCAGTGTAATAACAAAGTTCCATTCGCTAAAGCCCTCCAGATGGGCCAGCAGCATTCGCAAATTGCACTGTAATACCCTGTAATCCCTGCCTGCAGTGTCACTGTGAATCTTTCATTGCCAATGAAGGCACGTACATTCACAATCATTTAACATATAAATAATGTAACTCTTAATACAATGGAATAAGAGTCAAAACTAATCGAAAGTATATACATGTTAATGCTCGTGACTGTACATTCGCGAGCATATTAATCGCACATACTTATACCTAGTTAATAGTTTTTTAATCGGCTAAAGCATCGATTTAAATTTTTTTAATAGTGTTTTTGTCGGTCATCCCATAAAGCGCAAAAAAAAAATGTAAATACGTACAAATGTCCTTCTTCCAAAAAACGGGCACGCAAAATATTTAAAAATGTAAATTTATATAAGAAAAAATAAATAAAGGCAATAATAATAATAATAGATTCAGAAATAACCCTACACCATACACAGACATAACACCACACCCTGTAATTACTTGGTTTATAACCGTAATTACAGAGAAAGCCAGCTTATTGCTGGAAATGAAACATACTTGCGAATAATAATAGTTTAATACTTCTGTGACATTAGTGACCCGATGACGTCACATTAAGCGTAAACAAAGATAGGGTTCTGAGTTGGAATAGATAGCATCAGTGGTTTCGATGTGCAATCTTGGAACCCTTGGCCCTTAGTGGGCTCTATAAATTCTTAAATATAGTCTGCCTTAATCAGTGCCTTACAAATAAACAAAGAATAAGGTCCGAATAGTTATTGCGTGTTTTGCTCCTTCCTCCTGTCATGTAAACGTCATTTCAAATTAGAGTAAAAGAGACAAAACATGGAATAACTATTCTATGCTTATTCTCTGTTTATTTGTAAGGGGCTGCGAGTCTACCTAATTTCGACCACGGGTATCAGACACTCAATCAATGCTGAAAGTCTGTAAATAAGTTAGGTATACTCGAACTTGGCTGTCCAAGTTAATAATTAATTGAAGGGAATTTAACCAATTTCAGTTTAATTATCTTCTGTTAAATGTCTCTGGACATCAGTCAGCACAAATCGGATTGGCCTCGAATCGATTTTTACATATCGACAAACAAATAAGAAATGTTTGACGATAACTAGTAAGTAGTTGCTTCTGACTTCGTTCGAGAGGACTTGGAAACGAGAATTGGTATGGCAAAATGTTAATTCTTCTCGTATGTCGCCAGGATGTGATGACCGTGATGACGTATGTGCTTCAATGCCATACTAATTTTCGTTTTCGTAAACGTAATCAAATGAATACGGATAGTAAACAAAACTCATACTAGGCTCATACTCATACATTTTAGAAAGAGTTTGGTGTTGGCTTCATACGCCTTTACAGCGTCCCCAGACTCTTTTGGGGGCGGCGAGAAACTTAAAGGGTTCCTCCGCCGCGTGGTCTAAATACTAGAAATACTAGTTTCTAGAAAAATTTACACCATGCAAGCGTGTCCCCGTTGCCTGCTAAACGAGAATTTGTATTGCGTTGAAGCAATACCTCCAGGGTGCCTAGTGTTATATCAGGAGATTGACGGTTTTTAGTAGAAAGAGAGCCTCACATAAAACTCAAAACTTAAAATCATTTATTCAGTTTAGGCTACAAGTAGCTCTTATGAATGTCACTATGCCATCGGTTCGTAAGTCTACTCTGGGCGGGAGATTTGTACTGAGAAGAACCGTCAAGAAACTCAGCAAGTGTCCAGCTCTTTTCTCTCTTACAGCGTCAAAAATATTGGAAAATGCCCTATCATAGCAGGACACTTTCCATTACAAATAATCACAAAAAATATAGAAGACAACCACAACATATAAAAAAAAATCTAAGTTATCAAATTTACATCAGGTAAAAGTTTGAATTTCCACAATGTCATAAAGTACCACTACAGTACTCTAATAAAAAGTCAAAAATTGTTTAAAAAAAAATTAAACTATAGTGAATAATACTAAAAATAAGATAAGTATGCAAGAGTAGACCAGCCTCCACAGGCGGCAGTATGACATATTCCAGCGTCGTCGAAGAAACGAACAATTGTCGAGCGCTTTACGGAGAAAATGCCGCGTGTCGCCGCGCTTCATTGAAATGACTGTAACTTAAGAATTATGTATAGTATAGATGTAAAACATATGTCGTAGGAATCGTTATTAACTAAGCTAAAAACTTATTTATAAATATGTACAGTTATACCTTCACTAGATTAAAAATTCGAAGGTGAAAGTAGGATGTTATGTTAAGTGTCCGTGAGCATGCATGAGTGTCGGCAAATGAAACAAAACAGTGCAACGCGTCACTTTTCAAATTCTCTCAAGAAGTCCGCGTGAGGACTAAGTAAAGCCCCACATCTTTACTGAGATACTCGAGGGGTTGGGGGGTATATCATTTCTCACTTCTCATTTCTAATATCGTTCATTATCATCATACAAAAGGAAATATTGTTTATTTATGTATTACTTATAAGAAAAATTACTTTGACACTGGCTACATGTGCTAATCGCACGAAGCCATCATATATAGGAAAAAAAAACACAATAGTGTACAGTTGAAACCTGTTAAAACTACCTATTATTTTCCATCAATTGCGTGTTTCATAATTACTTTTTGCGGTTACAAAACTTTGTGTTTATTCTGCGGGTAAATTAACTAATGGTTGATGTTTTGAAGAACTATTACGTGCCATTTGTACTTTAATGTTTTGAAAGAATGCTTTGTTTGTTGTCACATAATGTTTTCTTCAATTTCCCCTAATAAAGTCGTCATCCCATTTATGTTATTGGCTAAGAATAAGAATAAGAACATTAATTCAAAGACCAATACAAGTCGTTGACTGGTTAGTCAATATATAAACTTTTTAGGGGAGTTCTTGGCGGGAAAGTGAAGAGCTATGTCTGCGGTTTGTTTTATTTTCTAAAATTTATAGATGCAAAAATAGATGAACAAAACCATCCACTATTACTTTGACACTGGCTAAATGTGCGCACGAAGCCATCAACAAAAGGAAAAAAAACCATCCACACAAATAAAAAAAAGATTACTAGACTTCTTGGCGGGAAAGTGAAGAGTCATGTCTGCGGTTTTGTTTTATTTTCTAAAATTTGTGCTATGTCGAATATTAATGTGAAATAATGGTGGATTATTAACCGTTAAGTGTTCGTGAGTGTGCATGAGTGTTGGCAAATTAAACAAAACAGTGCAACGGCACTTTTCAAATTCTCTCAAGAAATCCGCGTGAGGACTTAGTAAAGCCCCCACATTTTTACTAAGATACTCGAGGGGTTGGGAGGTATATCATTCTCATTTCTATTATCATTCATCATCATCCTATATAGTTTATTACAGATAGTACTAATGAATTTAAGAAACTAATGACATGGCAGCATGGTCTATTACCTTAGCCGGTTCCTTAGGGAACAAACTACACTTTTAAAAAAAACTTTTTAGCAAACTGTCAAAACGGTTCTAATAGAAATTGTATGGGAATAGCCTAGTGCTCTACGGAATAGCAAACTATGACGTCACTATTTTGTTTCGTCAATTGAGTGTTTAATAAAAGCATTTTAGGTTACAGAAATGTATGCTTAGGTCAAATAAAAAATTGGTTAATGTTCTAAAGAACTGTTACGTGATTTCATGTACTATATGTTTAATGGTCTGGAATTAATTATTGTTGTCGTTAACATCCCTTTTATTATAAACTTACGCCCGTTCCCAATAACCTATATATGAGTTATTTTGCCTACTATAGATACAATTTGACATAAGCTCCATACAAATTATGTCCAATTTCTAACTCCAGTTAGCAAAACAACAGACAGATAGAATATAGGGAACGGGCGTTAATGTAAACAGTGCCAAAAACGTCTTATTAGCAATACAATTTAAAAAAAAGGAGACTAAAGTATTTTTACTTTTTTTTGTCAAAGGAACCAATGGCCATTCAGCCTTGTCTCAGCTCTGTCTCTTATCTGTAACTCGAGTGTCGGAACGTGCTTACATTGCTGATGAGAGCTTTTGCGACAACGCCTTAGCCCTAAACACCCTTAAAGCCTCAATGAGAATTCTAAAAGACGTTTTTGTTATACCTTTGCTAAGTTAAAAATAGCTTTTTTGTCTGTGGGTGACCTTGGTCCAGTTTTTTATTTATTTAAGTATCACTGTTATAGTTTAATTGTTTATATCTCCACATGTGATAAGCATTTTTACATCAAATCTAACAAAAAAGGCACTAACTCTCTCCCATCAACTTTAACATATGAGGCGCAGTCTGCTAGCTCTGGTGAGGAGATTTGTGATCTGTTTGCCTCATATTTTAAGTCAATGTTTCTCCCTGCCACTCCACATCATGCTAGCTATCATACCGATTACCATGTCCCCGAGCCCGCCCTTAATATAAGCGATGTGGAAATCGACCCAGAGGCTTTACTTAAAATGCTTAAGTCTCTAGATCTTAGTAAGGGGGCTGGCCCAGATCACGTTACGCCTGCACTTATAGTAAATTGTTCCAAAGGCCTCATCAAACCGCTTTCAATATTGTTCAAGCGATCAATTAAAGAAGGTACCGTCCCTACACTATGGAAATCTGCGTTTATCACCCCCATCCATAAAAGTGGCAATAGAAATGAGATCAAGAACTACCGCCCGATCTCAAAGCTGTGTCTGTTCGCTAAGATTCTCGAACGTCTCGTTTACTCGCAAGTATATAACACTCTATCAAATACTTTTATCTCGGAACAGCACGGATTCCTTAGGAACCGTTCAACTTCATCCAACTTGCTTTCGTTTATCGAGTTCACAACCTCGGGTATGGATTCAGGTGGGCAGGTTGACGCTGTCTTCACTGACTACAGCAAAGCTTTCGATCGGATAGACCACTCAATACTTTTACAAAAGCTTCTATCAGCTGGAATACATGGTGATTTGTTCGGATGGTTTACCTCATATATTGAGAATCGAACCCAGGCTGTAGCGGTAAATGGCTACTCTTCTAAATGGTATTCTGTTCCTTCTGGTGTTTCTCAAGGTTCCTTAATTGGACCATTGCTTTTTGTGATTTTTATAAATGACATTTCATCTTGTTTTTTTCACTCAAATTTTTTGCTATATGCAGATGACATGAAAAATTTTAAGCAAATCGAAAGTTTAGACGATTGTTCTTATCTGCAACAGGGTCTCAGCAGATTTGAAAGATATTGCGAACGGAATAGATTGGACCTAAACGTTTCTAAATGTAGCTTTATATCGTTTAGTCGTAAACCTGTAACAATTAATTATCCATATGAACTTAAGGGACTGATGCTTGATAGAGTTAACGAGATACGAGACTTGGGTGTCATACATGACTCTAAACTTACATATGAAAAACACGTAGATCATGTCGCCAAAAAAGCCAGCAGGAACCTTGGTTTTGTCATCCGATCATGTTCTCAGTTCTCAGGTGTTAAGGTTATTAAAATTTTGTATTGCTCATATGTGCGTAGCATCCTCGAGTATTGTTCGCCGATTTGGAATCCTCAGTATGGAATTTACATTGATAGGTTAGAATCCATTCAACGTAGGTTCACAAGGTTCTTACAATGTAAGTGTTCGACCTACGAGAATGGGTACGATGCAAGGTGTCGAAGGCACCATTTGTTGCCTCTTCAAGAAAGACGCAAAATAGCAGACATAGTCCTCTTATTAAAAATAGCCCAGTCATTAATAGATTCCCCCCATCTTCTTTCTATGGTAAACCTACGAGTTCCTAACAGAAAGCTGAGACGACCGATCACCCTCTCTGTACCCTCTAGTGCCAAACTATAGACAAAATTCGTTTTTTATTCGATCAGCAAATTCTCTTAATAATATAGCAGAAGCTTCCGATTTAGATCTCTTCTTTAGCAAACCTAACAGTGCTAAACAAATTCTTTCCAAACATTGGTTCAATGTGATTCCTTGACTGTCGATGTCGATGTTGAATTGTATTGTGTAGACTTCAATAGTGATTGTTGTATTGTCAAATATTATATTTCTAGGTTTGATTTTTGTTAAAGTATATGAATGTATGTATTAAGGCTATATTTATATTTATTTATTTATAATTAATTTTCAAATGAGCTAAGTAGGTTTCTATATGTGGAAACATTGTAATTGTGTACTCTGTTATGTTTTTTTATGTCTATCTGTGTTTTTCGTTACTGTATTGTTTTCCAAATAAAATAAAAATAAAAATAAAATAAATAAATAAATATTAAATCTCTTATAATGTAGAATAAGTAGTACCTAGTAGTACGAATAACACATAATTAAAAATATTTTTTTTTATTATACATTTAAGCAATCCCATAGGACTTTATAGGTTTTTTAAAAACTGTATACAGGCATAGGCATACGTAGGTATTTGTACACTGTAAGTCGTAATAGATTTTAAAACTTAATGAACTCTCGAATCCTTGAAGGCGGTACTCAGATTCGTCCAAACGTCTATTATACAGAAACACACGCTTAGAATAAAACGACAATGTCATTATTAAGCGCCATATACCGAGCTGTTACGCAGTCGGGTTATTCCCATCAGCACTCACAGTGTATGTTTTTTTTATTTTTTTTATTTTAACCTTTGCCAGATTGTATTACATGAGGCGTTCTCTACCAGTCACCCGTTGGAACCATCCAATGGGTACATCCAGTGCACCAGCAGAGACATTGTAAGTGCAATTCTGTGCGATGGCAAAAAGTGAAACAAAAGTAATAAAATATTTATAGATGCATTTCCTTCTTTCTTTTTTTTTGTACTATTTATTGTAATCGGCGTTAACTGTAGTAAATATATTATAACATTTATAAATTGAATAATATAAATATAAATTTATAAATTTATAGATTGAAAAATAAATATTTATAAATTGTAAATAATAAAATGTTACCTTTAATATTAGGTCCTTACCTATGAAATTGACGTTTTGTATGAAGATTTTTTATAAAATTATATTTTTCATACTAACGTTTTTTTAATTTTCTTAGCATCTATTTATGTTAACACTATAAAAATTGTAAAGTAGTGTGTTTGTTTCACTAATTAAATATATCAGACATTAAAAAGAAAAAAGATCAAGTCCCATCAAAGCTACAATGAAACAAAAGGACAATTCCGCGACAAAAAAAGTTAGTCAATTTAAAAAAAAATTGGGCTATAAAGACACAAAATTAATAATCATTGTTATTACTGAAGCCTAAGTAACATAGTCCTAATTAAAGGTGTATAATAATAATAACAACCGGTATTGACTTTTATAAGTAATATACCTACACCTAATAAAAAGTGAAAAAAACGTCAATTTTATAGGTAAGGACTTATTAATATTGCTTAGGGTTGCCAACCCGCATTAGGCAAGCGCGGTGATTAAAGTCAAAGTCAAAGTCAAACATTTATTTGCACAATATTGCAGTACAATTGAGATGATGAGCGACAATGTTGAGCAGGATCAACAATATTCTGCCTTTTTTTGTAGGCATGCAAATGTCAATACAGTACAGTCAACAGCAAAGGTAACTGATGATTGGTCAAGTTTCAAAATATGAAATCGGTATGAAAATCAAAACTCTTTAAGAAAAACCTTCGAGTGTCTACTAGTACCTGCAGACTTTGACTGTAGTTATATAGAAAATACCGACTTACACTATCGAAACTTAATTTTGAAATCTAGTAAACATCATTTACAAAAACACAAATGTTGAAAAAAAATTCCACGAGCAGGATTTGAACCGGCACCCTTCTGACATACCGGGTCAGGTGCTCTCCCAATTGAGCTATCGTAGAACCGTTAGAACCACGATAGCTCAATTGGGAATCCTGCTCGTGGAAATTTTTTCAACATTTGTGTTTTTGTAATTTGTTCGCTGTGGCGTATTTACAATCGCCATGGACCACACCATCATCACACCGTCACTACATCGACCCACGTAACATTCGCAACAAAATTTGCGTTAAAAATTATATAAACATTTTTTTAAAATAATGTAAGTAATAAAATTAAATTGAGTTTTTGTATGAAATAATAAATTTACGTAAATATGATTTTTCATGTTATCAATATAACGATGTTCTTTATACTTGGTTGCGTGGCTACGTTTCGGGCCCGATCCGAACCGAAGCCTTTGGAGAATCTAGTAGGGCACGGGGACGCGCACTTACTTTTTTCTAGGCCTTTACCCAGCAGTGGGACGGTATAAGCTAGTTACGAGTCGTAACATTCTTATATTTTGTAACTAGCTGACTCGGCGGACTTTGTACCGCTCGCTTTGACAGTTTCTATGACAACAAAACAAACATATCGTTAAATAGTTTACGCGTAAAAGCGTATCAAACAAACAAACGAACAAACTCACTTTTTTTAATAATATGTGGTCAAAATTTCATGATGATAGTTGACGCGTGAAAGCGTAGTAAACAACAAACAAACTCATTTTCGCATGTATCACACTAATAATATAAATGCGAAAGTTTGTGTATGTTCATATATTTGTTGCTTCTTCACGCTGCACAGTGTCGCGAGTCCATACCACAACTTATCATAATTCTAAATTTTAAGAAATATTTTTTTTATAATAAATTAATACAAAACAGGTACATTCATATATTGCATGTTTTATTCACAATACATTATTCTATGTCTAAAAATTGCCTTAGAATAGGGTCTAAAATAGCTTTTTTATTTTTGTTTCCCGATCTGATTGTTGAGATTAAGGGATCTGAAGTTAAATAACATAACTGTAATTAGGTCGTGATTAGTGTGTGGTCTAGAGGTCTTTCGTGTATGTTTTTCTCTAAAATTTCTTGCATCTTTGTGTCTTCCTTCTAAAGCATCTTCAAACAGTTGTCCAATTGGTAATATAAATGACTGTATCGATTCAGGTGAATGAACTAATATTTTATGAATGGATGTTGGTATACTGTATGGTACCACGAGTATAAGCTTAAATATAGATCATTTGTTTCCTTTAATATTTCTTGAAATTTATCTATATTTATTTTAAATCCACTTGACATTATTCTGTTGATAAGATAAAATTTTTCAATTAGACTCTGCTCAATTCCGGTTATTTCACTAGAAAGCGTACAGTTTTTTAAAAATGTTCTAGCTGTGTAGCCGTAATTTGTTGAACCATACCCGGGCTCAGGTTTATCGACTATAAGACCCATCTTTTCCTTGAACTCCTTTTGAATTCTTTGTTTATTTTCGTTTAAATATTTTCTTTTGTGCCTCACCTCGAACTTGCCAACACTTCAGAGGTAATCTATAGGAAACATGAAGCCATATTTCGAAACACTCAACATTTTTAATATGTTGTGAGTTGTTGAACCTAAAAATTAATATCTCATAAATCGCAAGTAAGCACAAATTGAGAGTTTCTTAGCTTAAAGTATACACATTAAACTACAAAATATAAAAAAAACTGAAGATGTATTTTGATGTGTTTTTTTTAAAACTCTAATTGAACTTTATATCTGTTTCAATATTCATAGTCATATAAAATTATCAATACTCATCAATTTCAGACATATTGGATGATTTAAAATAACAATTTATAAAGAATACTAGTCCCTTTATACTAATAAAATAACTTCAAAGTGATAAAAGATAAACTTATTACGTAATTGTAGCAAGCAAGTAACCCGTTCGCTCAAATGATTTTAATGCAACATCAAAGTTATAAGTTTACTTACCCACACAAGCCATAATATTAATGCGAAAATATTTAAACTACCTTTATAGGTTGGACAATTTATTCAAGATTATGTTGCCATATGATAAAGTCAGCTGCAAAATTCTTCGAAAAATGCATTTATGATAAAGACTCGCGACACTGTGCGCTGCAACGGTTTTTATCCCGATATTTCCACGGGAATCAAACTATTTAAATTTTCCAATAAAAAATTATTTGTTTGTTTTGTTATCATGGAAACCAAAGAGAATTTAATCACTTAATGGAAACTGTCAAAGCGGTACGAAGTCCGCCGGGTCTACTAGTAATATTATATTATTGTTATTAAGGTGTTTGGTAATATGTGTATAATCCCGAAACGTTTTTTTTCTGTTTTTTGAGAGAGATTACTGATTGCCTCGAACGGCATTTTCAGCGTCACTGAGCTTTTTTGGGAGCGGCGAGATACGTAAAGAGTACCTCAAGCCGTGTTAAAACGAATCACCTTCGGAGGTTTTCTAGAAGGAACGGCATCGCGCACTTAAAAGTGCGCGTCCCCGTGCCCTACTAGATTCTCCAATGGGTTCGGTTCGGATCGGGCCCGAAACGTAGCCACGCAACCAAGTATAAAAGAACACCGTGATATTGATAACATGCAAAATCATATTTACGTAAATTTATTATTTCATACAAAAAAATAATTTTATTACTTACATTATATTTGTTCATCCCTGATATGTTTTGACTTCTGTTTTTGTTGGACCACGAGGTTGACGACCGAGAACAATGTATCAGCTGAACCTAGGGTTGTTGCTTTACAATTTTACTTACTTAGTAACAAATACCCTCAATATCTTAGCCAAATGGTGTTTTTAAGATATATTTAAGTAGAGGTTTCCGGGGATCTTTGCGCGGTACCCTATTGCCATATTCGGGATTTGCAGGTACACAACCTGTATATATTTGGATTAAATAAGCAAATATCGGACCAAATGTTACATTACGTTATGGGAACAAGTCCACAGTCGGTCGCTCCGCTTTGCGAATTCGTAAACACGATTATAGCATTCGAATAGCATTCCGTAAGCTTACATTTTACGTTCGTAAAAGATGTCGGCTATAAAATTTCAATTTACGAACATAAATTTCTCGTAATGTTGGCCGGTGCCGGTGGCGCGGCAAACGCGTGTTTACTAACTTTTATGCTGCTTCTAATGTTAGTTGACAGTTGCAAGATGTTACACAAATATCACTATGTAAAGGATATTAGCCTCTGGACAAATATAATGGTAAGTATTGAAGCAGCAGAAATACCGTACAGTATTTCTGACCAATACGAAAAGTATTACATTATACATATATTCTTTTTGTATATTTTCCAATGTGTTTTTATATGTTTTTTTATATTATTTTTTAATTTTCAATTTTTTGTTGCTATTAGTTTATAAAGCATATAAGCGTGTTAGCTAAACAGGCTGTAGGTTTATATGGTACCTATAAAAAAACTACAACTAGGTATTGTTGTAGTATTTACCTACCGAAAAATCAATGTTTTGCAAATAATCAATTTGGAGCCGCCTGTATGGTACATTAGGCATTACATACACATAGCTTTAGATTATGTATGCATAAAATCTAAGCACATAGCATTTTGTTTCATGAAACTACACTCAACACACGCACACATCCTTGTTTGGCATTGACAAATGTTTAAAAAAAAATCTCACATGGTGAAATTTCGGTGAAGCTTCTGCTATATTCCACGAAGTTTAGTTAATGTGTTTTCAATCAATGCACAATCGCCTTAAAGTAAAAGCATTCACCTCTAATAGATTATTGTGCATCAAATGAAACAATGAATAGAGCCACCAGTAATACTCAAATTGTGTGAGGATTCACTTCTAATGTAACATTCGCTAGAATGCTCATAACGTGTCAGTGCTCACAGCACAGTTACCTTATTATTAAATTCATTTATTCAGATAAGTGGACATCCAATTCATTATAGCATTTGACAAAACACAGAAACACATAATTAAAATCAAAATTTACAATATAAAATATATTATTTAAATCAGTAAGATTTAAATAATATATTTTATATTATTTAAATCTCTATTAGATAAGAGGCCAGCGGGACATAAAAAAGAAAAAATGATTTTTCTTATCTTCCGCCGGAGAAATAATAATTGTGAGGCAATGGTGCATGCAAAGACATCCAGTGCCCCATGAAAGGGCCATCCATCCTACCCGCAATTAACCTCAGGAGGCTGTTGCCGCTGGCCCGCGACCGCCGCGCCATACAGGTGGCCCTCTTACGCATGATTGTGTGAAAACCATCTAAGCGGGCTTCCGCGAACATTCCGGACGCACTACAAAAGCGGGGCAGCTGCAACAACGCCCTGAAGGCACTATTAGCACGTCGCGTAAGTATGTTTTTCTTTTTTTTTTTTTTTTATTGTGACACGCCATAATGGCTTCACCCTGCCTGATGAAAAGCAGCCAGTGAAGCCCAAGAAGTGAAAGCGTTCATCACAGCGCTACCACGCTATGCCGAACGCTCACACTATGGCGGCCTGCATAAATGCTTTTTCACGCCCCGCTTAAATAACCCGGGAGAGAAAGAGGAGGGAAACACGTGTGCGGGAAGCGCATTCCACATACGGGCAGTTCGGCAAAGGAACGATTGTCCAAACTTTTTGGTACGTGTCTTGATGGTCAGCACGGTATGAGGGTGGCTTCTCAGACCTGCACGCATGTCTAACCCATAGGCTGCACGTGTAAAAAGGGGTGCAAAAGGCTTGGACATTCCGGCACTACAAAAGCGGGGCAGCCGCAACAACGCCCTGAAGGCACTATTATATTGAACGCGAAGGGAGTCTAGCGCGCGTCGCGTATGTCTAACCCATAGACATCGTGTAAAAAGGCATGGAACAGTGTTGATTTCACTGGATATGAACATCGTGCTAGAGAACCAACCTTAGAGAACTCTTAAAGCACAATTCATCACCAGCATTTATATGTCCCCAGTGCTGGGGCACGAGCCTTCCCTATGGATGAATACACCACCACAGGGAAGAACGGGTCATAAACCACCACGCGCGCCCAGTTTGGTGGTTGGTATAGACTACTAAATAGAATAGAAGAATAGAACTAGGATAGACTACTTAATATAGATGGCATTACGTGCTTTCCGAAGCACGGAGGGGCTCGAGACGATACATTTTTGGTCACCCATCTGATGACCGGCCTTTGTGAAAGTTGCTTAACTTCAGCAATCGCAGAACAAGCGCTATAACAACTGTGCCATTGGGCTCATCAAAACTCTTAAAGCAGTATTAGGTACTGCAATGTTATAGCTAGCAAGCGATGATGTTACCGAGATGGTCTAGCGCAATTTACCTGGAATCCTCAACCACCAACGAACTGGCTATCTTATACGGTAAACAGGCATTATGCTACATCGTAGACAGCATCATCAATTGCCATCAGAGGAGGTCGCGGTATAATACTTGCCCATACAGAATTTAAAAAAGAGTACTTACCTGCTATATACATATATTTTTAATGCTTTTACACGCAAGGTAAGCACGCTTCACCTGGAAACCTAAACACTAAGAAGGCTATATACGTAAAGACCTACTATATCTACTTAAGCATTTACAACTCCATAAAACCCTAGTAATATCTCATCCGGATCATAGCCGGTTATCTGATTCGATTTAACCGGATCGGGTCTAATGGCCTATAAGAATACCCGGCTCTAAATTGGATAGAATAGTCGATACAACTTCGTTACCGTATTCTACAACCTCCTCATGCCAGTTGGTTTTGCATGTATTTCTATATGTAATGTAAGCATACTTTATTTGTAAATGATATATTATATAAGTAAATGCTAATTTTGAAACGGTGATTAAGTTTTTACATTGTGGTATCAGATGTTATATAGGTTAATGCTCGAGATGATACATTTTTGGTCGCCTTCCTATTGGTCAGTCATTACGAAATATTATATTACATATTGTGGAAATGCATTAAAAATAATTATTTCGCCATCTTGGATTTAGAATGACGTCACACAATTAACCATGCATTGTCATCCGAACTGTACTGAACATGTACAAAATTTCAGCTCAATCGGTTGAAGATATCTGCTTCAAAATTGAGTTACAAGATTCCACCCGCCCACCCGGACAAACATACATACTTTACATACATTGCAAGCTAAATAAAAGCTTGTAAAAAACTTGTTTTAAAAAAATGCCTAATTTTTAACATCAATATGAAACCAGTGTTGCCAGATCCAATTTTTAAAAATCCGTAGGGCTACGCTCAAAAATCTATAGAAGTCCGTAGATTGCCTGTACAAAAATCGGTAGATCTACAGACATTTTAAAGCTAAACCTGATTATTTAAAGATGGACTGATCTTAAACCTTACCGGTAAAGAAATTGAAAAAAAAATATAGGAAAATCGCTAAGACAAAGGAAAAGCCAATATTTTAATAGTAGTTTTTAATTTTTATTTACATTCAATTACTGTCGTTGTCACTTTCACGATTATCATTCTCATTTGTAGCCTTTTTTGTAGTATATATTTTAGAAATAATTCAAGATGCTCCTTCTTTGCTCCTCATAGCAGGTACCTAGTTTTTATTGCCCTTTTTGTATAAACCTAAATTATTATTTTTTTTGTTTTTTATTTTACGGCTCCGGATGAAATCCATCAAGCCTATTCGTTCGTTCTAGACACTTCTTGTCTTTTCTTATTTTCATTAGTATTCTTCCCTTCATGTATGATGATGATGATGATGATGATGAACCCCTCGAGTATCTCAGTAAAGATGTGGGGCTTTACTAAGTCCTCGGGCGTATTTCTTGAGAGAATTTGAAAAGTGACGTTGCACTGTTTTGTTTCATTTGCCAACACTCATGCACACTCACGAAAACTTAACGGTTAATAATCCACTATTATTTCACATTAATATTCGACATAACACAAATTATAGAAAAAAAAACAAAACCGTAGACATGACTCTTCACTTTCCCGCCAAGAAGTTCTAAGTTCTAAACCTAAAATAAGTTGACATTGACAGTAGTAGTAATATACGAAGGGAAAGGCTATGGTACAGAGCCATACAGCCAAATCTTGAGAAATCATTACAGACAAAATAACAAAAAACGAAACGCAAGTTGCAGGTCTTACTTTTTTTGGAGTTAAGTTTCGTTTTACGCAAAATTTTATTTAATTTGAATATTCATACTATTGTTTAGGTCAGGTGGATGAATGATGAAATCCAAAAAAAAATCCGTAGTCTCCGCCTAAAATCCGTATGTCCGTAAACAAAACCTAAAGTCCGTAGATAAATCCGTCGTAGGTCTGGTCTGGCTGGTAACGCTGTATGAATGAACGAATGAATCATCGATAATCGCTATTGTAAATTGAATACTATTAGGTCCATAATAGGACATCAAAAATTAATCACTTGACGAAAGTTTGGAAATTTTGGACGGATGTCGTGCCGTATGACCAACAACCTAAGTAACTTTGACGAAAAACTTCGATAGCGCGATGTAGAAATGTACAGTACCGCGCCATCTACCGTTGATACACAGTAAACAGGTTCAAGCAAGACTGTATACAGGAGCATAAGATTTAGGATTTGCATTAGACAATTTTAAGTGGGGATTACTGTGTGCCTAGTGCGAGTTTTATTTGACATCCATTCGTTGAAAAATACGAAAATGTATTGAAGCAGCTGGTGTCGAGCGAAGAGAGTTAAATTGTGCCACACAAAGTTTGAACAATAAAAAAGGAAATTTATTTTCTCTGCAATTTGAGGTACACTGGTTTGAGTAGAAAGTTCTTTAAGGCGACGCATCGCTAAACAATAAATCTCATACGTTTTGATACGAGCGTTTGCGCCCCGTACCATAAGTAAAACTGGTTTATTTTCCTTCAAATTAAAACTACAAATTATTTAAAAAAAATGAACTACAATTTTGAAGTGTGTGTTAAGACTAATCTACTAAGAAAATTTTGATGCTTAAATCGGTCTGGTTAGCCTGTAAAATGTGAATATGTTTTAAAAGAGGTTACTTTGATATTTTTTTCTCTGTTAAAAAAGTTGAAAAATCGTGTTTCTGCAACTAACAAAATGAAGTCAATTAAATGAAAAATCATGTCATCAAATATCACTTTCATATGTTTTGTAATTGTTGAGAAAAATCAAGATCCCGCCACGTAAATTACCAATGCGTCGTCTTAACTTTAGTTTCATAAAAGTAACAAAGTAATAAGCCTATATACAAACTGTCTCACTGCAACGCCTCCACCATTGAAACCAGAGCATCGCTGAAATTGCAATTGGGCAGTGACTAAATCACCACGCTTGTTAAATGCGGGTTGGTGATCACAAACCCGGGCAATTGGGAATTGAAGTGTGGACCTCCGGATAACGAGCAAAGCACTCTGCCACTCTACCGATTGAACGTTATTTAATATTGCATAGTAACAAGAATGTGAACATTTAAAAGAAGCAACAATTAGCATTTGCTCAAAACACTTACTCCGAAATTACTTGAATACTTCACACTTTTACGCGCCCAGAAACTAACCCCCTTACAAATAAACACTATTTAAGCATTTATTTTGTTAATCATTGTTTTGTCTCTTTTTCTCAAATTGAGAACGACGTTTGTGTGACGTTGACAAAACAATGATTAACTAAGTAAATGCTTAGATAGTGTTTATTTGTAAGGGGGTAAGTTCGAAAGCAATGATAATATAAATTGTTGTTTATGATACAAGTTTGATGTACCTGGCAACATTTGATTGTCGTTGGTCGTTGTTAGTTATATAAAACTAAACCTGAATATTAATGATTAAGTTTGTCATTTCGAAAGAACTTTATTTTATCAGTAATCTTACTCCACCCCTTAGTATAATTTAATACAAATTTTATTACAATTACTACTGATCGGTTTCGTGCAGTCACAGTATGCTCTGAACAGGCACAAGATTTACGTTTCCAACCTTTGCTAGAAAAGGTACGAATGTATTTTGAGCATTGAAAAGCAACCTTGTTCGAAGTACCTAAATCATAAAATTGCCGATGGCCCATCAAGATTATTATGTCAACAGTCGCTTCTTTTAGCCTTGATACTGTTGCAATAATATTGTTTCCTGAGGGAAATAATTTAAGGTATCACTTTAAGGTGGTCTGTTGTGGACAATCCTCGACGAAAACCAGCTTGTTCAGGAGGTAGTTCAAAATCTAGTTTGTCAGAAATATGATTTTCGACAACAATAACAAAATTAAATTAAATAAATAAATAATCGTAATGTCAAGACTTCAACTGTTGTCAAAGTCTAAAATCTGCTGCTGACCCCCCCCCCCCCCCCCCCAATCTTTCATGATTAATAGAGAAGAAATGTCGATATAACTGGTTTCTGTCGAAAAGTGGTGGCATTGCCCTAGTTGCAACAGCCACACTAGCGTAGTAAGGACAAAAAAACTGGTTCGCCGTCTTATTTTGCGAGAAAATGGCAACGTTTGAAGCATTGAAGCGAAAATGAAGTCGTTAGCGCTGCACAAAAGCCTTTCTAAAGGTTTTCTCATCAGGGATTATGTTTCAATGCCGTAGTTTTCAGTAGGTAGTTTTTTTTAAAAGAACAATCTCTTTTAGCGACTTTTTTTCAGAAGTTCCAGTTTTATGTAGATAATTTGGGAACAATATTTTTTGTCTAAGTTATTAAAATGCTTCAAACTTTGGGGAATAAACTTGAAACTTTTATGACGTCCCTTTTTACGTTTTTTTTTCTATTCATAAACTCGGAGTCACGCATATTATAATAGACTAGCGGGCCGCGGTCCTCCGTGCTTCGGAAGGCACTTAAAGCCGTTGGTCCCGGATGCATTAGCAGTCGTTAACAACCGCCGATCCGCACTGGGCCCGCGTGGTGGTTATGGCCCGCTCTCTTTTTTTTATAAACATTTTACGGGTAAGCACAGTGCCTTGATCTCACCTGATGTTAAGTGATGATAAGGCCAAAGATGGAAGCGCACTTCACCCGGGATCCTCAACTAATGTGGCACTGCTATCTTATCTCTAGCTGCTGGAACACAACAATACTACAAACATTGATGTTATGGCGACATATTTAGATAAGATGGTGGTAGCTAGCCAGGCGGACAAACAAACCCTACCACCAACCAAACCGAGTACACAAACATGTGCCACTGCTGGGAATCGAACCCGGGACCTCCGGGTTTAAACCGGTGGTCTTAACCACTAGACCACAGAGGAGGTTAAGGTCCTCCCTGTGGTGCTTCCATTCATAGGGAAGGCTCATGCCCCAGCAGTGGGATTAGCGAAAAACTAAAAACGCGTTTTTCTCAAAACTCGTTCAAGGCGACGGACGCACCGCTAAACAATAAATCTCATACGTTTTGATACTAGCGTTTGCGCGCCGTACCATAAGAAAAACTGTTTTTTTTCCTTCAAATTAAAACTACAAATTATTTAAAAAAAATGAACTACAATTTTGAAGTGTGTGTTAAGACTAATCTGTAAAATTCAAGTTTATGTTTTAAAAGAGGTTACTTTGATATTTTTTCTCTGTTATAAAAGTTGACAAATCGTGTTTCTGCAACTAGCAAAATGAAGTCAATTAAAGGAAAAATCATGTCATCAAATATCACTTTCGTATGTTTTGTAATTGTTGGGAAAAATCAAGACCCCCGCCACGTAAATTACCAATGCGTCTCGCCTTAATTGTGTTATGACAGTTTTTCAGAAGATGTGCGATGTAAGTAGTGCAATTGCCGTGCAAGTGCAGTGCAAGTACCGTTCACTAGAACGAAATTTCACAAGGGGAATTCTTACTGTATGGCCATCAAAGTCTATAACAAGCTGCCAAAGAACTTGAAAAACCTCCCATTAACACAATTTAAAAGAAAATTATCGGAATGGTTACTGGAGAAGTTCTTTTACTCATTACATGAGTTTATTTTATAACATTGTAAAAATAATATGACGTTATAACTGAAATTAATAATATATGATAATAATTTAATTGAATAATATTACTTTGATTTAATAATGTTAATTTAATTGTATATTTACATGCCATATGTAACGGCAGAACATACAGCTCAACTGTTTCTGTAACACCCTATTAACTATGTTCTAGTAAATAAAGCCTATTTCTATTTCTATTTCAATATAGTCTGATGTGGTGAGCTACAGTAATACACATCCACAAACCTCTAAAATATTTTAGTAACGTTTTTTTCTACATAATATTATATTTTGAAGCTTTTATATCTGACTGTACTGAATAGCTCCAATAATTTAATAGTGTCCGAATCGTCAGTGAAAAAAATAATAAAATTAAAAAGTGTCAATTCGGACACTATGACCGAACATAATGTGTCCGAAACGTCAGCGAGCCGTGGGAACATGAAATGAGCTGGTATTGGATAAAATATTGTATTAAGATATTTGCTCTAGGTTTTTAAACAATAGTTAAAATAGCACCAAACATAAATAACATCTCAAAAGCAAAGAAAACTCTTTACGCAGTGTAGTAGTTCACGTCGGTCTTGTGAAGAATTGACGAATTATTAAACAAGCGCAAAAGCCAATACTGCCGTTCTGTATCGATGCGGCCCTGGAGCGTTCAAGTTCATTTTTATTTTTAAACTTTCAACTTTACGTGCTCACCGCTTAGAGCATTAAACCAAATGCTCTAAGTTGTTGCCGCTAGCTCGTACCGCGGTTCGAGTTTTTTTAGTACTTTTTTTAACAGCCATTTTACATATTGCGGTATCCCATGCAAACTACAAAGTCAGATCTAATTATTTGAAACCAATAAGTAAATTTTGACGAGACTTTAATACAATATAGAGATGTTGATAGTTAAGTGAAATTAACAAAAAAGTCTGGACAACGGATTTTTTACTATTTGTTTTTTGTCCAACTTTCACATTGGCCTTATCATCAGTTAACATCAGGTGAGATAAAGACACTGTGCTTACCAGTAAGGTATAAAAATAACATTATAGGTAACTCATGATTATGGTTAAACTAGCGGCCGCCCGCGGTTTCATCCGCGTGGTTCCCGTTCCCGTGAGAATCGGGATAAAAAGTATCCTATGTTTTAATCCAGGTTATAAACTATCTGTATGCCGAATTTCATGCAAATCCATCCATCCGTTGCAGCGTGAAGAAGTAACAAATATACACACATACACACAAACTTTCGCATTTATAATATTAGTGTGATGTGATATAATTTTACGCAAATATTGTTGCGAAAAAATTACAATTTGAAAAAGTATTTTCCAACATTTTGTCTTTTTTCAAATAGTTAACTTAGTTACAGTGTTCACAAACCCGCGGTATTTTTGAAATTGCTATCCAACGACATCCCACACTATGGGGTAGACAAGAAAAAAAAATACATTCCCACTTCACGTGTAGGGGACACCTAAAAAAATATTTTTCAAAATTTTACTTCACTACTTTGTCGGCGTGATTAATATGTATATTCATGCCAAATTACAGCTTTCTAGTACTAAAAGTCTACGAGCTAGGCTGGGGTCGGACAGAGAGACAGACGGACATGGCGAAACTATAAGGGTTTCTTGTTGACTACGAAACCCTAAAAACGGCTAGCTGCTTAGAAAACGTTTAATGGAGCGATTAATAAGAAAAGAAAGTCGAGAAATGATGGTGAATGGTGAGTAAGCGAACTGGCAGACCGACAGACAGAACGAACGAAAATAACAATATTTTCATTAATTAATGGAATCAGGCGTTACTTTGCGGAAATCCATGGTACAAAAAAAATGTATTTAGGTAATATAAATAATATGTAGTGTTTATTCCGCTAACTCAAGCGGTTAGCGGAATTAACGCTACATATTATTTAGGTATATTACATTTTTTTTAATATTATCATTCATACATGAATGAACATTGTGTTTCATAAAAAGTTTTATTTGGTTTACAGAATATTTACAAAGTAAATTAAACTACTTAAAACTAAACTCTGAGTGTATTGAGTACAAATAAACAAAGAATAAGCTCCGAATAGTTATTCCGTGTTTTGTCTTTTTACTCTAACTACTTAGTGGTCGCCCAGTAGTCGAAATTCGACCGTAATTCTATTAAGGCTGCACGGATTGTATCATAAGTCCTAAGCAATAAAAAATTAATAAGATAGAATGTGAGTTTGGATTGGCATTGACAGATTTCGGCCCATTTCGGCCGCTCCTATTCCATTTTTGATCCCGATCCGATCCGAACCCCCCGATCCGATCCGAACCCTTCGGAGAAACTATTAAGGCACGGGGACACGCACTTCTAAGTTTGTGATGCCGTTCCCTCTAGAAAACATCCGAAGGTGATTCGTTTCACACGGCTTGAGGTACCCTTTACGTACCTCGCCGCCCCCAAAATAGCCCGGTGAAGCTGAAAATGCCGTATGAGGCAATCAGCAATCTCCCTCCAAAAAAATAAATCCATTTTAGAAATTTTTTAAAAGAGTGTCAAATACATGGTAGTGTGTGTAATGTTTGTTTTATTGATTTAATGTATTTTGTATGAAAGATTTTAAAAAAATATTAACATTCTGTTCTCCTTCTCTTTATAAACTATAAGTGTGCGAAATTTCATACTCTTCCGTTCGCGCATTTTTCGTAAAAACGGGTACAAAGTTTTTGCTTCACGTATTAATATATAGATTTAAATGACGTTTACATGACAGGAACAAAACACGGAATAACTATTCGGACCTTATTCTTTGTTTATTTGTAAGACGCTTAAAAACTAAAATCTCGTTGATAGATTGATGTCATTGTCCGGCAGTCGCCGGTGTCGCTGGTGTCGCTGCGTCGTCCTTCCCCCATTGCCGTCAGTATTGCTAACAAATACAATTTATAAAACAAAAAAAATGCCCTAGATCATCCCTATCAGGCAGAGCAGGTACTCAGTAAGCTAGCAGCATTGCGTCGTTGGATAGCGGGCTTATTCGCTGTCACAAGTAGGTAGCTGCTAGCTCTGGAGTAGTGTTAAAATATTATTATTGTGTGTACTTAAATGTCGTATTATTACTGTAATATGTCGGTATTTTTTTCTATCATAGACATATAATGCATTTGCACGCATATTTTATATATAACACAATATTCCGAAAACGTTAAAGTTAAAAAGACGCGTAACTTTGAAAATTTGATATTCAAATTAAATAAACCAAAAATGTCCTCCATCTATCCAAAATTGGTTTTCTTTTATATGTATGCAACGTTATCGTAATTTACTACTAACCTAAAACAAAAACCTAGTATTTACAACTAAGTTAAAATTAAATGTGCCTCAATTAAATACAGAAAAAGAATATTTGAAAAAGATAACATAAGCTTTAAGACCTTCATAGAGTAACGAGCCATGTGACGAGCAACATAATTGTCCCCCAAACCGTTATAACCTCAAACCCCAAAGGTTTTCACAAGTTTTCACGCGACCATGTCACCGTGCCTCACTAGATTCTCCAGGGTTTTCGAGTCGGATGTTAATACAGGATTCAAGGCAAAGAATACTATGGCCAAGGTCCAAGGTCTCCATAATACACGCAAACTAGCACGCGTAAACTTCGGACTGCTAAAAGGTATTAAGACATTATTATATCGTGATAAGCGTGTTAATGTAAATTTTTATGGGCGTTTGTGAAAAAAAAATGCCTGTGCTTTTTGTTAGTTCAAATAATTGATTATGACGTGCCAATGTAATATTTAGGCAGAGGAATTCGATGTTACAGTAGTAAACGCAGTCGTTTATTGAAGTTAGGCATCTTTCGCAAAGGCCAGTCATCGAGTAGGTGACTAAAAACTAGAGCTTCCCTGTGCTTCGGAAGGCACGTAAAGCCGTTGGTCCCGGCTGCAATAGCAGTCGTTAACAACCACCAGTTTGCTCTTGGCCCGCGTGGTGACCGAGTGGCAGAGTGCTCAGTCCGATACCCGAAGGTCCCTAGTTCAATTCCCAGGTCGGGCAAAATGTATTTCGGATTTTTCGATGCATAGCCCGGGTTTGTGATCACCAACCCGCATTTGGCAAGCGTGGTGATTAAGCCATCCATCAATTGTAGCGATGACTTGATTTCAATGATGGAGGCCTTTGCCCAGCAGTGGGACAGTTATAGGCTGTTTACTACTTACTTTTTCCCTGAGGTGCTTCCATCCATAGGGAAGGCTCATGGCCTAGCAGTGGCTATATGAAACTAGCTAGAGATAGACGCTACTGTTTTATTGAATTTTGCCATTAGCTTAAAAGCGACAATAGCCCAGATTCTAGACAGTGTCATTTTGCCAAACATCAGTCAGGCCATCATAATAATTCAAAATGTATTATTTCAGCTTAGGCAACAAATATTTGCTTTTAGAAATGTCACTACGCCATCGGTTAGTAAGTAAGTCTACTTGGGCGGGTGACCTTGTAATGAGAACAATAATTTTTTCTCCCTTGCTTGTACAGTGTCAAATATTGGAAAATGCCCTAACAAAAGGACACTTTCCACAATATAAACACACAAAAAGAAAATGAAAACAAAAGAATAATCCAATTCGGAAAATTTACGTCTTGCTAAAAAGAGAGTTTAGTAGTTTAGGAGACCATTTCAGTCCATCGTAGAAAGGCCTTAACAAACAAACAAAAACATGTTTGTTAATAATAATAAAAAACAGTTAAATTTAATAGATAAAAGGACACTTTTGTTAAAAAAAAACTGGAGCCTCTGTAATTTCTGACCCTAATACACATGAACGAGATTTGTTCCGGACGGACAGCTATAGTTTAAATAGTAATAAGATTAAATAGCTATATATAAAAATTAGTTCTAGAAAAGCGTCGTTATTACGTTGCAAATTAGGTTAAAATTAGTTAGAACCACATAAGCTTTGTATTTATGCGCTTATCTTTCGTTAACAATAGTTTAGAGATAGTTAAAATCATAAATAGAACGAAACCTACTAAAGAAGTTTCTAGAAATGTGTTCCAGAAAAGTATGGAAAGTTATAGAAAAATCTAGAAACTTCCTAGTAAGTATCGAACCGATCATAGAAAAGTCCAGAAACATCGTCGAATATTCTAGAATATAATAGAACAACTAAATGACAGAGACAGCAATATGTCAGAAAGAGAGGCATGTATTTCGCTGGACTATAAATACGCGGGACTTTTCTATGGTCGGCAGTTGATTCAGACAATTCATTCAGACGGAGCAATCGGATACAGTAATAGTTCGTCTTACGATTCAGTGATCAATAGATCGCCTTACGAATCAATAGTATAGATTAATATAGTTCTACGGGTATAATAGTAAATAGTAATAGTGAAAGTGTACCCATATAGTGTAATAGAGAATAAAGGCTGAACGCTCAAGTGTTTACTTCGTACTACGAAAGTTTCATTTCGTCACCATCATACGACCTTCGTAACTTGGCTATAGCAAGAAATAATTGCGCAATCCAGCATAGGTGCATAAGGGACTTATAGCATATAGTATTCGTAATAGTTCGGTCCCGCACATTTTGATCCTTCGAGCCGGATCCATCGCAATTATAAAGATGCCTGTTACAAGATCGCAAACGGGAGAATGCCGCACGCCTGAAGAGACGACGTCAGACACGGAACAAACGGCAACTACAGCACCATACACTTCTGTCCACGAGTCAGTTTTCGGGGATTGCACCAACGCTGATAGAAGAAGCGCGACCCATGCAGATGTCGCTACCGATACTACCTCAGCAGCCGCATCAGCCTAAGAAAGCAGCGCCTCCCAAGTCGAAAGCATCGACAACAGCCTCACGACGCGCCGCAAGACTCTTGAAAGCTAAAGAGGAGCTACTTCAGCTGCGAGTCGAGTTGGCTGCCGCCAAGATAGCAACTATAGAAGCGGAGTCAGACTCTGACAAAGACATCGACACAGTCATGGCAGATCCAGAGCATGAAGAGAGAGTAGACAACTGGCTGGACAACAGCAGATGCCATATGCTCGCAACCTCGGACGAGCCACACATTAAGCCAACCGAATTTTCACCGCCGGAACCTCAGCCTATTATAGAACCTACAGTTGCTCCGGTACCGGCGGGAGAAACAACGTTAGCGCAAGCGTCCGCCAATAAGATAGACCTTACAGAATTAGCGACTGCCATCGCTCAAGCAGCTAAGTCCAGTCAACACTCTTCGAGAATTTTCAACGAGCTGCCTTACTTCGGGGGATGTCACCACGATTGGCTGTCCTTTAAGGCTGCCTACTGTGCATCAGAAGGCAGCTTTTCGGACATTGAAAATTTAGCACGCCTGCGACGTAGCCTCAAAGGGAAAGCCAGGGAAGCCGTAGAAAGTCTTCTGATCTATAGTTCGAATCCAAGGGATATTATGAAGACTGGAAGCAAGATTCGGAAGACCTGATGCAATAGCCATCTCCGAGATAGATAGAATACGGAGCCTACCTCGCCTGACAGATTCGCCCAAGGACTTGTGCATCTTCGCCAGCAAAGTCTCCAACATAGTCGCAACTTTGGAGGCCATCAATAAGAAACAATACCTCTTTAACCCGGAGATAACCAAGAGTACCATAGAGAAACTGACACCGGCACTTCGATATCGGTGGTACGACTTCGCCGTGGAACAATCGACCGACGAACCAGAGATAGTGAAACTGGCGCGTTTCCTTAATAGAGAAGCCGACATATGCGGCCCATACGCGCAGCCAGAAGGGGTGCCAGAAGTCTCAAGTATAGCAAATAGAAGACAAAAGACTTTCCGTGCCCAAGAAACGAGAAATAAATATCCGAACCCAAGTGCCTGTATAGTATGCAATGAAGCAGGACACACCGCAACAGGATGCGAAGAATTTAAGCGAGCAGACTTAGCCAAGAGATGGGACATAGCCAAAGAGAAGAGACTCTGCTTTCGCTGTCTTCGCTATGGAAATAAAACGCACAACTGTCGTGCAAATAGTTGTAATATAGATGGATGCAATAGAATGCTGCACTTTAAGAAGCCAGAAAACAATGAAGTAGTCAGTTCAACCTGGGCAACAAGAGGATCTCAAGCCTTCCTGAAGATAGTACCCATTCAAATTGTTGGGCCAAGGAAAAAGATAGACACCTACGCTCTCCTAGACGACGGATCCACAGTGACGCTAATCGACGAAGACTTAGCACAGCGAGCCGGCTTACGAGGCCCCAGAGAACCGATTCACATAGAAGGCATCGGAGATGCTCCAGTAGACACCACGTCATCTAGAAGACTGAACATCATCCTCAATGGGTCAGGTAGAAGACACAGAATAACAGCAAGGTCGATCAAGGATTTAAAGCTATCACCACAGACAGTTACAGAAGAAGACCTAAAAGGATGCCAGCACCTTAAAGATATCATTCGGGAAGTCCAATACAGTGGAGCGAAGCCTCAAGTGTTGATTGGTCAGGACAATTGGCCACTTCTTCTAGCTAAAGACAGCCGAATAGGAAATAGACACCAACCCGTTGCCACATTAACGCCTTTGGGTTGGGTATTGCACGGAGCCTGCAGTCGAGCAACAGGTCACCGAGTACACTTTGTACAACCAATAGATAGTGAAAAAGAGAATCTGGACATAGATATAGAGTTGAAGAACTTCTTCTCGCTAGAGGCCCTCACAATAGTGCCTAAAACGCCTCGCAACGACCCAGAAGCCAAGGCATTGAAGATTCTCGAAAACAAGACAACTAGATTAGAAGATGGACGATTTCAGACTGCTCTGCTTTGGAAAAATGAAGTTATCAAGCTGCCAGATAATAGAAACTACGCCTTACGCAGATTAGAAGCCACAGAAAGGAAAATTAACAAGAATCCAGAATTGAAGAGCAAAGTACTAGAACAAATGAACGCGCTGGTTGAGAAGGGATACGCCGAGCCTGCACCTGAAGATAGAACGAGCAATCGAACATGGTATCTACCGTGCTTCCCGGTCATTAATCCACAAAAACCGGGAAAGATCCGAATGGTGCACGACGCGGCAGCAAGATCGAAAGGCATATCACTCAACGATGCCTTACTCACTGGCCCAGACCTGCTCCAATCACTACCAGGCGTATTGATGAGAATGAGGCAGCATAGAATAGCAGTATCAGCGGACATAGCAGAAATGTTCCTGCAAATAAAAATAGAACCTATAGATAGAGATGCCCTACGATACCTATGGAGAGACGGGGACTCTTCAGCGAAACCGAAGGAATATAGAATGTCGTCGCTTATATTCGGCGCGACGTCCTCACCGGCTACAGCAATATACGTAAAAAATAGAAACGCTGAGGATTATGTTGAGAAATATCCAGCAGCCACGTCAGCCATTAAAAGGAACCATTACATGGATGACTACATACAGAGTTTCGAGGATGAAAAAACAGCCATAGAAGTAGCACGACAAGTTCACTACATACATAGACAAGGGCACTTCGACCTACGAAAATGGGCTTCCAATTCACCGAGGGTCCTCAAAGAACTCGACGCAGATGCCTCCACAGATGGTACAGAACTGGAAGTCGGCCCCGAGATAGAAAAAGTACTAGGGATGACATGGCAAACCTCGTCGGACACCTTTAAGTACAACTTAAATTTCTCAAGACTACCTGAAGACATACTGCGGCAGAAGCCAACGAAAAGACAGGCCCTGCGGATCGTCATGTCTCTTTTCGATCCGTTGGGACTTGTGTCTCCAGTCACCATGAGAGCCAAGCAAATTCTTCAGGACATCTGGAAGAGAAGCACAGGATGGGACGAACATCTTGACGTGGACCTAGCCGAAGAATGGAGCAAGTGGACTGAACACCTAGAACAGCTGAAAAACATATCCATCCCAAGAACCTATCTAAATTACAGCCGTGGAAAAAATCTCCAACTCCACGTTTTCGTAGACGCCAGCGAAGTCGCCTACGCCGCCGCTCTCTACTGGCGTATAGAAGATGAAAACGGGGAAATTCATACTCCTCTAATCTTGGCTAAAGCCAGGATAGCGCCATTGAAGACCACGTCCATACCTCGACTGGAACTGCAGGCAGCGGTCATGGGCAGCAGGATGGCTAACTGTGTGATAGAGGAGCACGATAGAAAACCAGAAGCACGCATCTTTTGGACCGACAGCCGAACAGTTTTAACTTGGTTGAAGACAGGCTCCAGAACGTACAAACCGTTCGTCGCGCATCGTATCGCCGAACTAGAAGAGAATACAAAAACAGATGAGTGGCGCTGGGTTCCCACAAAGCTTAATGTGGCAGATGATAGCACAAGAGAAGTACCGAGTAACTTTAACGAAAACCATAGATGGTTCACCGGCCCAAGCTTCCTTAAAGAAGACCCAGCAACTTGGCCACAAGAAAACAGCACTTCAAAAATAGTCACCGGAGAAGAAAGAATATTAAAGATCACTAAAAAACCAACGATACTAGCAGTTATACCGGACTTCAACAAATTTTCAAGATGGGAGAGATTTATTCGAACTATAGCTAGAGTCCTTCAATTTATAGAAATATGCCGAAAAGCGAAAATAGAAAAAACGGCGTACTCGAGAACGAAGGCAAATAAAAAGAAAGATCCGTCTTGGGGAAAGAAGCAAGAAAAGATGCCTGCCAAGAATAGAAAAAAGATTGAGAAGATAGAAACTAAATATAGAAATATACCTGCAGAACTTCTTATCCAGGCAGAAGGCTTGGCAATCAGAGCCATACAAGAAGACTGCTTCAAAGAAGAAATTGAAGACCTATCGAAGAATCGTCCGGTTCAGGGTCATAGTAAATTAAAAAAGATCGCCACAGAAATAGTCAATGGAGTCATCATAGTAAAATCACGGATAGACGCGGCAATAGACATTCCTGAAACCATGAAAAGGCCACCCATTCTAGACGGACGTCATTACATCACAAAGCTCTACATCGAGCATACACACCGAGTGGGCCATCACCAAGGAGTTGAAGCGACCATAAACCAATGTCGCCAAAGATTTTGCATTCTGGGAATTAGAACGATAGCACGCAGTATCATCCACCAATGTCTGTCCTGCAGAAGAAGAAGACGGGCACCACCAGAACCTCAGACTGGTAACCTCCCAGCTGGTCGGCTAGCACACCATCAGCGAGCCTTCACGCACACCGGTATAGATTATTTCGGGCCATTAATGACAACATTCGGAAGAGGCACTCGGAAGACCTACGTAGCTCTATTCACTTGTTTTACAACAAGGGCAGTCCATCTAGAAATGACGAATTGACTGACCACAGACTCGGCAATCATGGCACTTCGCAGATTTATAGCACGACGCGGATGCCCAAAAGAAATTTGGTCAGATAATGGAACAAATTTGCACGGAGCTGAAAAAGAGCTGAGACTCGCCGCCGACAACGCCGTGGAAATAGAGGCGACAAAAAGAAGAATTACCTGGCGCTTTATACCCCCTGGAGCTCCGTTTATGGGGGGAGCCTGGGAACGCCTAGTCAAGACCGTCAAAGCAGCGCTCGCCGCAGTACTCAATAGTAGAACACCATCAGAAGAGGTATTTGCCACCCTGCTCGCCGAAGTGGAAATGACAGTAAACAGTCGTCCTCTGACACATGTCTCGGTCGACCCTGAAGATCCCGAGGCTCTAACACCGAACCACTTTTTACTGCACGGGCCAGCCAACATCACCTTGCCGGGCACCTTCGATGACCACGATCTCATAGGCCGCACTCACTGGCGCGCCTCGCAACGCCTCGCCGATATGTTTTGGGCAAGATGGCTCAAAGAGTACCTGCCCAATCTTCAAAACCGGCGGGAGCCCCATGGTCGCGGACCAGCACTAAAGATAGGCGACATAGTGCTCATAGTTGACAATACGCTGCCCCGCAACACTTGGCCCCTAGGCAAAATAGTAGTAATATATATAGTAGTAGTAGTAGTAGTAATAGTACCGCAGATGTTAAAACTAAGGGTGGTATCCTGCGGAGACCGACGAAGAAGATAGTTATACTGCAGACGGAAGAAGCAGAAACAACCGTCCGGCCTGCAACGTGATGCGTCGTGACTCAGCAGATCGACACGACGCACGGCGGGAGAATGTTCCGGACGGACAGCTATAGTTTAAATAGTAATAAGATTAAATGGCTATATATAAAAATTAGTTCTAGAAAAGCGTCGTTATTACGTTGCAAATTAGGTTAAAATTAGTTAGAACCACATAAGCTTTGTATTTATGCGCTTATCTTTCGTTAACAATAGTTTAGAGATAGTTAAAATCATAAATAGAACGAAACCTACTAAAGAAGTTTCTAGAAAATGTGTTCCAGAAAAGTATGGAAAGTTATAGAAAAATCTAGAAACTTCCTAGTAAGTATCGAACCGATCATAGAAAAGTCCAGAAACATCGTCGAATATTCTAGAATATAATAGAACAACTAAATGACAGAGACAGCAATATGTCAGAAAGAGAGGCATGTATTTCGCTGGACTATAAATACGCGGGACTTTTCTATGGTCGGCAGTTGATTCAGACAATTCATTCAGACGGAGCAATCGGATACAGTAATAGTTCGTCTTACGATTCAGTGATCAATAGATCGCCTTACGAATCAATAGTATAGATTAATATAGTTCTACGGGTATAATAGTAAATAGTAATAGTGAAAGTGTACCCATATACAGGTTGTAGATTTGCATTCCCGCCATAATTTTACAGCTGATCGTAATTGGTACACTTAATGACTAAAAAATACTTTTAACACGGAGAAAGTAATAAGGAACCGATTGATTAATAAAATGATCTCAGTGTAAATTAGAATAGCGACCGTCGACTGACGAGAATAGGGGTGCAGACCGTAGTAGGTACATAAGAGCGCAGCGGGTGGACATTAAGTCGATGAACTTACGTAAACTTGTAGGTACTATTATGTATTCTGTGGTAAAGTGGCTTACTCTTACGCATAAGTATACTTTGTTGCAATAAACTATTATTAGGTACTTACTGATCATGTTTAAGATACTCGCAGGTACTGCTCAAAGTGGGCACCTTCACGTTCTATGCACAAATGAGCACGGCGCCTTAAGTTTCTAGTTAACTTTTGCAGCACACTACGATTTGACCTTACACTCTCAAAAGCCATTAAAATATTTTGTTTTAACTGCACAACACTCGTGATTTCGTCTTTATAAACCATTCTTTTTATGTCTCCCCACAAATAAAAGTCACACGGAGTCAAGTCTGGCGACCTCGGAGGCCAGGGCACTGGCCCACCTCGACCAATCCACTGGGTTCCGAAAACTTCGTCCAAATAATCGCGCACTTGGCGTTCATAATGCGGAGGCGCCCCGTCCTGGTGGTAAAAGAGATTCCGGTGAAGAGCTAGTGGCACGTCGTCAAGCATTACGTCAACTACGTGCTGCAAAAGTTGCAAATACGAGTTGCTGTTGAGATAACCCTCGATGAAATAGGGCCCGAGTAAATGTCCACCAACAAAGCCAGCCCACACATTGATGCTAAACCTATGCTGGAACGAATCTTTTTTGGTCTTATGCGGGTTCTGTTCGCGGTGAGCCCACCAATGTTCATTGTGGACGTTGTAAACACCGATGCGCGTAAACATACACTCGTCCGTCCATAGAATGCTGGCTTCTCGGTGTTCTAGTACCCAGTGACACAAAGTAACCCGGGCGGCATGATCTTGCTCGTTCAATTCTTGAACTCTTCTGAAGTGGAACGGGTGCTGTTGCTCCGACTTAAGAAGCCGCCAGACTGTTGTGTGGTGGACATTGAAGTGGCGGCCAGCATCACGAGTACTGGCACGTGGTTCCCTCTCGAAGTATTCGAGTATTTGCTCTTGCAAATCGACTGAGAGGCCCACACTGCCGCGACCCTGCGCATGTCGAGGAACGTTGAACTGGCCATGATCCCTCAGTCGTTGCGTGGCAGCAAGCATTACCTCGCGCGATGGAGTTGGTCTGTTTGGAAACATTTCCACAAACATGACCACGGCTCGCCGTAGACTGTTCCCACTAATTGCGTATAATCGCACCATCTCCACAAGTTCTACGTTAGAATAATTTTCCGTCATTTTACTTTTTTTACACACAGACAAACAACACACCTAAGAACACGTTTCGCTCCAAATTCGCTAGGGCTAAGAAATGTGTCACTCGTTCGGGGTTGCGCGGCACACTGGCTTTGATGCGTGCTGCGGCGTGCGCCCGCCGCCCGCCGGCCGCCGGCGCTCGCCGCGCCGACAAAGCTGCGGGCGCGCCGCGAAGCTCGAGCTTGTTGCTACCTACGCGTTGTCGGGTGAGCGGGCGTACGCGAACGAGCGTTTATTTTTTAGTGCTACGCAGACGTGCGATTCGTATTTAAAGATTTTGAAAATATGATTATTATTTTTTCATATTTTTTTTATAATTTATTTGTAATAAGTATAAGCAATACGACTGCTGCTATGAATATGGCGTGAATGCAAATCAACAAGTTGTAGTGTAATAGAGAATAAAGGCTGAACGCTCAAGTGTTTACTTCGTACTACGAAAGTTTCATTTCGTCACCATCATACGACCTTCGTAACTTGGCTATAGCAAGAAATAATTGCGCAATCCAGCAATAGGTGCATAAGGGACTTATAGCATATAGTATTCGTAATAGTTCGGTCCCGCACAAGATTGATTATGTATGAAGAGGGCTGACAATGGAACTCATTAGCTGAGCAAACGGTGCGAGCAGTGCGAGCGTCGCAACGCCGCCGCCGCCGACCGAGTTTACGTTCCACAGAAGACGTTCCATTCATTTGTTCTCAGCTGGAGGGATTACTGAAATGTTACTTAAATGAAATGAAAAATGTTTATTCGGAGCATTATATAGTTCAAGCTATTTTATATTAGACAACCCCTGCTTTACAGGACTTCAAAGTTTGTACAGACAACCCCCCCCCCCCCCCTACTAACCGTCAGGTCATAAAGTAGGTGTCAGACAACCTTGCGCAAGCACAAGGGACCGTCTGCGGCAGGTCATAACGCCAGATCAGGACGCGCCAAAGCGTATTCTCCATCCGGAACTCTATATTTTATAGTAAACAGGGGAAATTAATATTAGACATTTTCAAATTTTAACTATGCAACCAAAATGGTCACTACTCAGCTCATACCATGACATTGACGTGCCATGGCGCTAGTATTCTGTGGAACAGTAAAAATGAGAAGAGCAGCTCCATAGATATAGGTAGGTAGTAGCTCAGAATAATATAGCTTTAGTTATTGTTCTGAGGGTAGTAGTAATTTTAATAAAAAAAAAAATGTTTTCTACCATTTAAGTTTATCGATTATTAACAGTTCATTGTTACAGTCATTCGTTCACAGATGGGGAAAATAATGATGCCTACAATTTATTGTAACTTTTTTTGAAGATTTTTAATTCAATAAAAAAATCCTAAATATATATTATATTTTTTCTTTTATCAAACATTATTATCTTCCATTAGGTCAGGTACCACTAAACGTTCTTTCATTCTTTCAAAGATTGTTTTTTTAAAGTTACACTTAGATGCAACGTAGCATATTTTCACAAATAAACGTTTAAAGTTTTAATTTTTAACTTCGAATATTGGTTAGCATTCATCATTCATTCATCATTCATCATTAATTTATCATTCATTAATTTTTAAAATAAGTAGGTACGTAGTCTGGTTTACAGTGTTCGTTAAATTTTTAATGCACAACGGGATAATGCTGGCTCCATCCCGCTTAATTGGTAAACATCCCACATATAAACTCCATTTTTCTTTTATCTGAGCGCGATTCGTATTTTTGTTGTAACTTTTTAATTATTCTTTAACCGCTGCTGCCGCCGCCATAAAGTAAAGAGCATTAAATGTGATAAAGATATATTTATTTATAGAGAGGTGAAATACATTTTAATACAAACATTATCTTATTTTATTATATACATAGGAATAAAATAATAATAGGTACCTACAATATCACTATCTTTATAAATATAAATCTTCTGTGCGTGTTTTTAATTGAACTCCTTCTAAACGGCTAGACCGATTTGTAAGAAATTTGTTGTGTGTGTTCAAGTGGTTTCGAGAATGGTTTAGATTTACAAATGGACCCGTTAGGTGGCGCTGCTATAGGGGTCCATCACGGGACCGTGTTCTTAAGCGGACGAAGTCGCGTGCGAGCCACTAGTATGAGATAAATGGTTTCAGGAATAGTAAAAACAAAAATAGTCAAAACGCTATGATATTCAAAAGAGCTATATATTTATTTAAAAGTATTTGACTGAAAGATAAATTATATTGATTCGAAAAAGGTACATTTTCAATACATGCAAAAGCATCATCTCAGCCAAAAGACGTCCACTGCTGGACAAAGGCCTCCCCCAAGGATCTCTACCACGACCGGTTTTGTGCTGCTCGCATCCAGTGGCTTCCTGCGACCTTCACCAGATCGCCGGTCCACCTTGTTGGAGGCATGCCCACACTGCGCTTTCCGGTACGCCACTCCAGGACTATCCCGCCCCAGCGGCCATCAGTCCTGCGAGCAAAGTCCCAATATACAAAAGCGTTAGCACATAATTATAGGTTTGGTTCATAGGACCAGAGTTCGCCAAAAAAAAATATAGATTATCACAACAGTTTACGGGCCTAGCGTGAGTTTCATTTGACATTCGATCACGTAAACGAAAACGAAAATTAGTATGGCCTTGAAGTAGCGCCTGGCGACATATACGAGAAGAGTTAAAATTTTGCCAAACAAATTGTTGTTTTGGATAACGAGATCGAATGGCGAATGTAACTTTCAACTGTAATAATATAACACACTCAGAATATTTTTCATAACCAAGCAAAATACCTAGTGCGAGTTATATTCTCAATTCGATTATGTTAACGAAAACGACAATTTGTATGCCACAATTTAACTCTCTTCGCTCGACGCCAGGAGGCGCTGCTTCAATGCTACACATTATCGTATTCTTCAACGAATGGATGTCAAATAAAACTCGCACTAGGCACCCAGTAATCCCCACTTAAAATTGTCTAATGCAAATCCTAAATCTTATGCTCCTATAAACAGTCTTGCTTGAACCTGTTTACTGTGTTTCAACGGTAGATGGCGCTGTACTGTACATTTCTACATCGCGCTATCGAAGTTTTTCGTCAAAGTTACTTAGCTTGTTGGTGTACCACTCCATGTAGTTCAAATAACCAATCCTTTGTTACTTTGGTTTTTGCAAATATTTTTGAAGTCCATTTAAAGACTTATCTAACCCAATAATTGCTATTGTAAAATAGTATGTATATACAATAGCGATTATCGATATGACGGAGTCGGACGATGATGATTCATTCATTCATACAGCGTTGCCAGCCAGACCTACGACGGTTTTATCCGTAGATCTACTACGGACTTTAGGTCTTGTCTACGGACATACAAATTTTAGTCGAAAATTACGGATTTTTTTTTAGATTTTATCATTCATCCAGCCCGATCTAAACAATAAGGCTCGTGCCCCCCCCCCCCCCCCCCCCCCGCCCCCTCCCCAGTAGTGAGGACATATAATGAACTTTTGATGATATGATGATTTAAAATTAATTTTAAAATGTTTTTATATAAATTAGCCTATATAACATCTGATACCACAATGTAAAAACTTAATCACCGTTTCAAAACTAGCATTTACTTATCTATATTAATATTATAAAGCTGAAGAGTTTGATTCTTTAAACGCGCTAATCTCAGAAACTACTGGTTCGAATTACAAAAATTCTGTTTGTGTTGGATAGTCCATTTATCTAGGCTATATAACATCGCGCTGCGACCAATAGGAGCGAAGCATCAGTAAAAAATGTTGCAAAAACGGGAACAAGAGCCTAAATAATAAAAAATGCTGCCGAAAGTCACTATTCCACGCGGACGAAGTCGCGAGCACAGCTAGTATAATATATTAGTATTAACACCTCCTCAAGGGTACTGGTAAACAGCTTTGGAGAAAGCGGGTCTCCCTGTTTCACGCATTTTGTTATTTTAAATGGTAGTCATGTTGTATTTAATAGGCTAGTTGACTAAATTTCAATAACTGCTTAATACTTTAGCTTATTATGCCTTTTATCGAAAATAAAGGTTTATTTATTTTTAATTGAGCATTTACATTATAAATTTCGCGTTTTAAAAAACCAATTTAAATTTGGCTCCAAAACGCACAAGACTATCATGGCGTCTTGAATGACGTCACGCCATGCCAGACAAAACCAAAGAGCACAAAGTAACTTGTTGTTTACATAGGGAAACTGAGTGATCGTGTCTTCGATAATAGTTAGTTTTTAGCGTATAAAAATGAATTTCCCATATTATAGGTACTGTATAGTGCCCCAGTGTAATAGCACGACTATAAAAACGCCAAACAAGTTATTATTCTAAATAATAACTCATTTAGGTTATATGTTCCAAACAATGGAGAAATACGGAAAAAGTCAATGATATTTTGTATAGGTCATTGGAAAAAGTGGCTAAAACTTGCAAGAAGAGATGTTGCTCATAGTTTATCAATATCAGGTTCAAGAATGTATTTTTATGAAGATCATTTTGATGTAAGTATTTCACACAACACAGTCTATTACTTACTTAAATTTGAACAAACTAGATGTGTTTTGTAGAATCTCTATTTTTCAAATAAATACATGAGTTCAGGTTAAGTTGTTTCACTTTTAGGATTAACGTTTTATTTTAGTTTTTTAATATTGTAATGTTACAAATAAACTCTTTTTATTATTCTAGTTGCCAAGTGATATGATTAATTATATGGATGGAGTATCACAAGTGACATGAAACCAGGTTGTATGCCAAGTAAATTTGGATGTCAAGACAGAAGAAAACGAACATGCAGCAGACCATATATGACCATATATTCTAAAAAAACAAAGAAAGATGATAATAGCAGTGTCTGAATGAATCAAAAGAAAGTTGTACTCCAAGTTCTCCTCTAGATACTTCTGATACAAGTTCAAGTATGTATAATAAATAACAAACAATATACTTAAAGTTTGAAATGGCAAATAGCCAGTTATTAGCATTAAAAAGCTATTTTGTTTTATTTCTTTTTCAGTTGAAACAGTTGGAGGAAATGTGCCAGAAATGTTATGTCAACAGTCAATAGATAAATCTGTTCAAGCATTTATAACCTACAAATTCAGATGTAAGGCTGTGCAAACCAATGTGAAATTGATATATCAGGCATTATCATTGAAACCTTCTGTAACATCGAGGCCCACATACCCATTTAAAACTGTAACCGCTACAAAATCAAGTCCTTCTGTATCTGGTCTAAGCAAAATTGCAAAAAAATATATTTATTGAAGTACATTCAGACAGTGATATTTCTTTATATTACCATCTGTAGCTGCCAATAGTCCCTCACTATCAATGGCTTCACTAAATCAAATCATCTTCTGATTGTAGTGAATTAATCAAAGAAGACAAAAAAATAGAATCAACAAAGGCCATGTTGAATACAATTAAAAAAATTGAGAAAAAGCTAAGACTATACAGTCTGTAGTCTTACAATTAGTTGTTACCACTTGATTGATTTAATAAAAGATTGTATAAATATTCCCAAACACCATATTTATTACTCTGTTTAAATAAAATAAGATTAGATAGTAAATTTAATCAGTTGTCAGATGATTATAGAATGACTCCATCGAGTCCATTACCACTCGCCACAAAGGAAGACTACATTTGCCACCCTCATGAATAAAAATGCTAAATCATAGCCCACATCATTATGGCTGTAAAAATATATAATAAATTACCGATCGAATTACATACTGAACCAAACTACAAAGTTTTTAAAACAAAATAAAGTTTTTGATAAATAAATGTTTTTACACTGTAGAGGAATACTTAACCATGCGATATGTTGATTTGTGATTACGTTTGGCGATCTGGGTAATATAATATAATATAATCTAATACAATTTATTGCTTTATTACACAATTTAATTCATAATATAATTTAAGCTTTAATATCAATTTTATATAAATATAGGTATATATTTTTATAACATATTGGATTATATAGTTAATATAAGTATTATTTGTTATACCTATACAAGGTGACTAAGTAATAGGGACACTATAACATTGTAAACACCATCTATGTACCACTTAGTTTGCAAATAAAAGTTTGAGTTTGAAAGTTTGAGTTTAAGTTTAAGTCAAAGTATACCATTTTCTTTATGAGTCTAAGGGTCTGTTTCACAATGTCTGATTAGGAGATACTTGGCAATTAAAGTGAAGTATTTGTATGGACTATCTGTCAAGTAAAGGCTAATGGGAACTTGTAGATGGTGAAAGACGCCCTAAGCAAGATATTTAAAAAAAATATACCTATGATAGCCAGTGTCATGCGTCTTTTTACTGTGGAATTAGATAGTGCAATGATTAAAAGGTCCTTACCTATTTCATTCAGGCTTAAGCATAATATGCAAAAGCTAACTAAGGCAGTAAATCAAGCTCTGACATGGTCAGAGTACAAAAAGCAAATACTATAAAGTACCTATTTAATATCCTGTACACCAAACTAACTAGTGAACTATACTTCTCCAGGATTCGGAGGCAGAATCACTGACACATGTTTAGTTGAAATGTGTGATTTTATGAAGACTTTAAAAAGTGGTATGTGTGTTATGCATGATGGCAGATAGGGGCTTTAAACATGTAGAACAATATTTTAAAAAACCAGGTTTTACACTAGTAAGACCTCCAAGTGTTGATAATAAAATAAAACTAAGGAAAACTATAAGATTGTTTTTTTATTTCAAATATGTTAAAAATTCAAAATCATTTATTTAGTTTAGGCTACAAATAGCTCTTATGAACTTCATTATGCCATCAGTTCGCAAGTCTACTCTGGGCGGTAGACTTTATACTGAGAAGTACTGGCAAGAAACTCAGCAAGTGTCAAGCTCTTTTCTCCCTTACAGCGTCAAAAATATTGGAAAATACCCTATCCTATAAGGACACTTTCCATCACAAATAAAAACACAAAATATAAAGGACAATCACACATGTTATAGAAAAACAAAAGAGAAAAATAATAATATTATCTAAGTTTTTTCAAATTTACATCAGTGACCAGTTAAAATTTTTACAATGTCATAGTACTATAAAAGGGCAAAAATTGTCTAAGAAAAAAAACAAAGTTAATCTATAGTTAATAATAATAAAAATAATAGTATGCAAGAGCAGACCAGCCTCCATTTTTTTAGTTATATATTAGTTACAGTTCTAGTTCCAGACTTTGATAATATAACAATGGGTATACATTAATTTTCCAAAAGTTTAATAATTTATTATTAATCAAATTCTCAACATACTCAATATTGAATGGCACACTTAAAATCTCCACATTTTGATTTTCACTATAATCTGGCTAATTTCTCTTTTCTGTTAAATACATCAAGCTGCATTTGTGCATAATATTTTTCAGTAGCTTTTCCATTTTTTATATAAATTTTAAATGTGTTCGCATTAACAGGACATTTAATCTCGATTATGCCATCTTCAAATTCGTCTGGGGAACCAGCATTCATTGGATATTTGGAATTTAATATCAGGCCACACTTATTTATCTTTTTCTTCATTTATTTTACCACTGTTTTTCTTAACTCATTTTCTAGAAGACGGCCACGTTTCATAGAAGTAGTGTCTGGAATTTTACCACCTAATATGAGCGATAAAAGTGTGCCATCAGTAGTTTACATCTGCTAACTTCAAAGGCTTTTGAAGCCGTAATTCAACCATACCTTAGTTCAAACCATAGGCTGCTCTTAGATTGTTCTCTTGTTCTTCAACTCTCTGTATTAATGAAGGTGATATGTGAACTTTTATAAAAATGCATCAACACATTTCTCTTTGAAATTACATATCAGTTGATGCATGGAGAGAGCCTTTTCTTCGGTTTGACAATAAGTGGTTTGATATTTTAAAAGTTCCCAGTTATTAATTTTTTTCTTAAATACCTCTTCCAAAAACTTCATTGAAACAGATGATTTTGCTGGCAACATGGGCCTGCCCTCGGACAAGTCTTTTGCTGTCATATATTTAAGGCTACTACCGACTCTAGACAGTTTAGATTTTCTCCAATGACATTCCACCGAAGTGCATGATGGTTCCTCACTTCTGCGATGAACCCACATAAGAAATGCTATTGCGTGTTTACATCCCCACTGTGAAGCTACGCAGTCTTGACATTGAACGGAGATAATAATATCATCTTCTTCATCAACAACCAGTGTGCATTCATATAGTATTGCATGAACCTTGTGTTCAGGACATGTTTTGCACTTTACAGTACAAAATTTACCGTCACATGGACATAACTTATGGCGTCATCTCCATATGAAGCTCGCGAAGACCTGAAATTATACAAGTTTGTTACTATTTTGCATACTTTGTAAATCTAACCTCAAAATTAATAGGTATCAATTATCTTGCAAAATGTACGTCAAAACATTAAGTTATTGTGTACCGAACTGAAATATTACATAGCATTTAAGCTTAATAATTAATACTTTATAATATAACTTATGTTTACTTACAAGGAAGTTTTAACATTGCGAAATTCAGATGAGCAGAAGTCACTGTTCGACGCGAAAAAATTTCCAAGCTTAACGGCATCGATTCTGGGCAAATTATCTCTATTATTTATATTATTATAAATATATATATATATATTATCTATAATATAATATATATATATATATATATATATTATCTATATTATTCTCTCAATTAGAACTAGCAAAAATTGTATCAACTTGATATTATTTGCTAAAAACCAAAATTTTGTAAGATAATTAACGATACTCGAACAACTCGAAACGTCAACTCAATGACATTGTCTTGCACGGCGTGACGTTACGGCTTTCTGATTGGTGTTCACTGTCACGTGACTAAAAGTTAATTTTTACGAAATTTATTTCTATAAAATATTATTAATCTTTAACGCTTTTAACAATTAAAATTGTTTGTTGGCTTCTCCATGATATAATTAATCATTATAAACCCTTATCCATTATATTCATTCATAGTGGACACAAACCTATTGTATTGATGCAGTGCTTTGTGAATATATTTTACGGATTAGGGATACGTATGTCGGATCAATATTTTGATATCGAAGAGCATTGAATGATTAATACAGAAGAAATGTTGATATAACTGGTTTCTGTCGAAAACTGGTGGCATTGCCCTAGTTGCAACAGCTACACTAGCGTAGTGAGGACAAAAAAACAGGTTCGCCGTCTTATTTTGCGAGAAAATGGCAACGTTTGAAGCATTGAAACGAAAATGAAGTCGTTAGCGCTGCACAAAAGCCTTTCTAAAGGTTTTCTCATCAGGGATTATGTTTCAATGCCGTAGTTTTAAGTAGTTTTAAGAACAATCTCTTTTAGCGACTTTTTTTTAGAAGTTCCAGTTTTATGTAAATAATTTGGGAACAATATTTTTTATCTGGATTCCATATTCACTTAACATCTGGTGAAATGGAGTCATTTGCCGTGCTACGTATAAAAAAAATTAAAAAATGACAATTATTGTTATAAATTAACGTAATTTGTGAGGGTCTATTGGTGGTAGAACATTTTAGAATCTCCTTAGTATACTGTCTACTACTTTTTGATTAGGATCGAACCTTATCTCTTTCAAGCGTGCTACGTGCTACGGTTTTTTCCGTTCAACCAATGCTACGGATTTTGTAGCTGATTCGTAGTTCTAAATTGTTTATAAGTTGCCTATAAAGGTCTAATCGCCTGGAAAATTCTAAAAGAGGGCGGAGACACGCTTGCGTGATTCCCATTAATGATGAAATTAGGCATACAGATAGTTTATAACCTGGATTAACACATATGACAGTTTTAATCCCGATATTCCTACGGGAATCACACTATATATATACTAAAAACGACAATTTAATTTTCCAATACAAATTGATTTGTTTGTTTTGTTGTCATGGAAACCAAAGAGAATTTAGTCACTTGATGGAAACTGTCAAAGCGGCGGTACGAAGTTCGCCGGGTCCACTAGTAGGTAAGCCTATAAATGTTCACTTGCTGGACATGAGGTTGTTGCTCTCTGATCCGAACCGAATCGTTCGAAGGATCTAGTAGGGAACGGGGACAAGCGCTAGAGCGTGATGACATTCCCTCTAGAAAACCTACTGATGGTGTTTCGATCACACGGCTTGAGGAACCCTTTAAGTTTCTCGTTAACCTGAAAATGTCCGGCGATGCTGAAAATGCCTTCCGAGGCCATCAGCGATCTCTCTCTAAAAAGGAAGGTCACGTTGGCACGTGAAGATATCAGGCTATACCACCACTCTGTCCTAATCGTTTAGTCGCATAATGCCTAATTCGCAAAATGCCTACCATGTCTCAAAAGGACTAATTCTCAAAAGGACTAACACTTGATTATCATAGATAATAATACTAATGAACGTAAAATGCATGAAATAAAAAAACTTGCATTATTAAATAATTTTGGTTTAATGTCAAAGAAATCAACGATCATAAACAAACTTTGTATCTTTTTATTCAAAGACAATAATTCCGTGGTGCGCGTGAATAAGTTGATGGATGCGGGTTGATGGATTTAATTAATACTTCACTATATAGACAAACTAGCGGCCGCTCGTTTCACCCGCGTCGTTCCCGTTCCCGTGGGAATATCTGGATAAAAACTATCCTATGTGTTATTCCAGGTTATAAACTATCTGTATGCCGAATGTCATCCAAACCCATCCATCCGTTGTAGCGTGAAGAAGCAACAAATATACGAAGATATATACATATATATATATTTTTTAAATTTATTGAATAAACAAAAAAATATAATATTGATTCATGCAAGACCCGTCATTGGCAAAACCAGAGTGGTTTGTGTGCCGATGGGGAGTTCAAAGAAGTTATATTACTTATTTCACATGCTTTTGTATCTTACAAATATAGATCTTATAATTACTCCAAAATCAGTACAATTTTACATAAACTTTCGCATATATAATATTAGTAGGATTGCCATGCTGATCAAGTGGCTAAGCACACGGCCGGATATCTTTTTTATATTTTTTTATTTTACGGGTAAGCACAGTGCCTTGATCTCACCTGATGTTAAGTGATGATAAGTCCAATGATGGAAGCGTACTTCACCCAGGATCCTCAACTAGTGAGGCACTGGCTATCTTATCTCTAGCTGCCGGAACACAACAATGCTAAAAACATTGATGTTATGGCGACATTTAGATAAGATGGTGGTAGCTAGCCAGGCGGACAAACAAGCCCTACCTACCACCAACCAAATCGAGTACACAAACATGTACCCCCGCTGGGAATCGAACCCGGGGCCTCTGTGTCTGAACCGGAGGTTTTAACCACTAGACCACAGAGGCGGTTGTCTTGGGTTCAATTCCCGGGTCAAGAAAAGTGCGTTTTCTATATTAACCCTATACTTGGCAGTTTTCTTTTTGTGGAATTAAAAATATTTTTTGTATAAAATGTGTTCTTGTTTCACTACTCGAAATTTTTTGTAAGTTACTTAACTTACAAAAAATTACTTTTTAAAATAAATTCTTACAAAAAAGTCTCAAATAATCCACTATGCCAAGAATAGGCTTAACAGTCTGCCAATGAGCAGGCGGGCCAACTGATGATGAGCGGTCACCGCCGCCCATGGACATCAGCAACATCAGAGATGTTGCTTTTGTGTTGCCGACCTAAGAAAAATCTCTTCACACCCCTTTTGAAAGAGTCCATGTCGTAGCTCAATGGGTAAACCTCGGATGGCAGCTCATTCCACGGTTTGATGGTACGTGGAATAATGCTCATCTGGAAGCGAACCGTTAGAGAGAACAGCGACTCCAGGAAGTGTGCGTGTGCCCTGTTTACTATGGTTAGCAGTGCGATGGTAGAAAGAGGAAGTGGGAACCAAACTAAAAAAAAAAAAGTTTAAAGCGTTTAGGGTTATTCCATTATACAACTCGGGTTTTTAATCACTTAACTACTAATAAATCACCTTGGTAACAGAGTGGCAGGCGCTAATAATATTGTAAAATACATAACAGTGTAATTATTAACTTACCCATACCATGCATAACGGTAAAAAATACCGTAGCTAGCGTAACGACGCATAATTTCAGAGAAATACCATTTAGTACGAAGATAATCTCATTGATAGCAAATAGAGATAGAGATAATGCTTTTATTTTCTCATCACAAACTTACACAGCATAATTACATACATTAAACATTTATACGGGTTAAGTTTGTGTGAGACTGATGCCTGAGAAGGTATGAAAATACCTGTGATTTCAGGTCATCAAGCTCCCACTACCTCGAACCGCTTAGACACAAAAAGATGGTGATGAGTGAGTGACTTTATATAATTCAACGACATTAAAATAACTAAAAAAACAAAATTAATCATGATAAGTGTTAATGGTGTGTGTGTGAGGGTGTGTGTGTGAGGGTGTGTGTGTGAGGGTGTGTGTGTGAGGGTGTGTGTGTGAGGGTGTGTGTGTGAGGGTGTGTGTGTGAGGGTGTGTGTGTGAGGGTGTGTGTGTGAGGGTGTGTGTGTGAAGGCGTGTGTGAAGGCGTGTGTGTGTGTGTGTGTGAAATAAGAGTGACTCGTAAGAATTTTCCTAGATACCCGTTTGGTCGGTGATTAATCTGCCAGGAGGCATACGCGCATTGAATTTGACTGGATAATCGAGCGGTCATTCACCTATACGGCTTCGTCGCCATACGTACATGACCTTGTACAGTATGGCGACTAAACACGTTATAAAAGTATACAATTGTTATTTTTATACCTTCACTTATTTCTGTTTTTTGTTCGCAATAAATTTACTAAAGATTATTATCATTGGCTGGCTTATCACACTGGCTGTGTGGTCTAGTGGTTAAGACCAATGGTTTAGAGGTCCCGGGTTCGATTCCCAGCGAGGGGTACATGTTTGTGTGCTCGGTTTGGTTGGTGGTAGGACTTGTTTGTCCGACTGGCTAGCTACGTCGTATGTCGCCATAACGTCAATGTTTGTAGCATTGTTGTTACCCGCCAGCTAGAAGTAAGATAGCCAGTGCCTCAGTAGTTGAGGATTCCGGGTGAAGTGCGCTTCCATCCTTCGGCCTTATCGTCACTTGACATCAGGTGAGATGTAGGTGAGATGTACGCTAAGTGCTTACCCGTAGGATTATGATTATCTATATATATTTTAGAAACGAACGTCACCTCACACAGGCCCTGCTAGAATACCAGCGCCCCGTTGCGATGTGACTTTCTCACACCGTAGCGGCATATGCTGAGGTAGGGTCCTGATTGGCTCGTCACTCTGTTGTGTTTGTTATTTATTTATTTTTTGTTTTTCTATTTTTGTATTTCATGTCTTTTTTCTTTAAATTATTTTTTCTATTTTTAAATGTGAGAGTCAATAAATGTTTTTTCTTTCTTTTTTTCTTTCTTTCTAGGATATTTTTAAAAAAAGCTTCTTTTTAATTTTTAAATTTAAAAACACGTTTATCTTTAATTATTAAAAGTCATTAAAGTACAACTTCTCGGGCTGATTCTCATCATCGTAATACTACTTCTATACTATACTCCTCCTAGCTGATTTCGGCTACGGCGACTGTCTTACATTCCGCTGTTGTTGGCGTTCGTGCGCCCTTATATGGCTTATACAGTCTATTTTCTTTAAGAAGGTGCGCGCGCATAGAGAGCAGGTTAAGACACCATTCTCAAAATTATAACTGACGTCCGCCGGTGGTCGGGCCTTCAGTAAATTTAAATATATATATATATAGGGTCTAACAATATTAATTGGTCCAAAACTACAGGCACGTTACCGAGATAATTAACAAAACATTATCCTAATAATTCACCAAAAAATACACCCTTTCCAAACCCGTACAGCTACAGCTGTTGTACTACACGCACACAAAGATAGCCGTGTGTGTACACTATCTTTTTATTGACGCTTGCGTGCGTGTTAGTAGAGAAACAGCATGTTTCATGATGTGCATTATTTTAATTTATTTAGTTTGTTAGAAAACATAATTTTGAAAAATCACTATAAAACTGGAGCCCATTTTTGTCATTGTATTCAGAATGATGTATAGATACCGCCCTTAAACGTTCGCTTATTGATTTTGTTAGACCCTGTATATCGTAATACTCGTACGTTAAATAACTATTACCAGCTCGTAAGTCTCAACTGCTGGGGCACGTGTCTTCCCTATGGGTGGATAGGGAGAACGGGCCATAAACCACCATGCGGGCCCAGTGGGGGTTGGCGGTTGTTAACGACTGCTAATGCAGCCGGGACCAACGGCTTTATATTACGTGCCTTCCGAAGCACGGAGGAGCTCGATAAGATATATTTTTGGTCACCCATCCGATGACCGGCCATTGCGTTGCTTAACATTAGCAATCGCCCGGGAGCGATTACCAATGCGCCATCGAGCTCCTTTAAACAACACATTTCTTAAAAGCGTCTAAAGTTTGCCGTTTATCCGTGTTACAACCATGAATTTGAGTCAGCTCATTCAGCTCAGCTCATGGCAGCATCTATACATTTTTTAATAGGTAGGTATGGTTGAAAACAAACGGCCATGTAATGAAAACTCACTGGCACATGCCACACTTATGTTTCTTTGTTTCTTCAAAGTGTAGCGTAACTACCCGCATTGAGTATAAACTGACCCGACGTTCAAAGTGGGAAACAGTTGAATCGCGATATTAAAAAAACAACAGAGTAGGTTGCAGATAATATTGTTTTTTTTTCTGTAGTGGATGGCTTCGTGCTATTAGCACATTTAGCCAGTGTCAAAGTAATTTTTTCTTACAAGTAATACATAAATAAACAATATTTACTTCCTGATGATGATGATGATGATGAATGACAATAGAAATGAGAAGTGAGAAATGAAATACCCCCTAACCCCTCGAGTATATCACTCATGCACGCTCACGAGCACTTAACAATTAATAATCCACCATTATTTCACATTAATATTCGACATTACACACATTTTAGAAAAAAAAACCTCAAAATGCCTCACTAGTTGAGGATCCCGGGTAAAGCGCGCTTCCATCATTGGCCTTATCATACTTAACATCAGGTGAGATCAAGGCACTGCGCTTACCCGTTAATATATATATATAAAAAAAAAAAAACAAAACCGCAACATGACTCTTCACTTTCCCGCCAAGATGTGACTGTAGCACAGTTTAGTAATGAGTACCTACTACGTAACTGTAGTGTGTTATTTAAACTACTATATAAATCTGTAGGCTCTGTCTGTATATGCAATTTTTCTGACAAATTTTGGGATAAATATTAGTTTTATGACTCATAATGACACCAATTCTACGATTTTTAAAATTTTTGTCTGTCTGTCTGTCTGTATGTCCTCATATAACTCAAGAACGGCTTAACCGATCTTGATGAAAATTTGTATGTAGTAAGAACATGAGATTGTGCAAATAATATAGGTTATATACTAAATAACAATATAATACCATAATTGATTTGTGTTGTTTGTTTTCTTTTTTTAGTACCTACTTGTATTTACTAACATAGTTTATTTAAGTCATTTGTATACTAACAATATTATGGGCAACAACCTGAAGTAAATAGATTTTTTTTTTATTTTTTTTTTGTAACTATATTTTTATTTTTTATTTATATAAAAAAAAAAATTCACAAATTTTCTAATTATTAAATAAACTTATTTCCAAACTTAACCCAACTATTACAATACCGGTTGTATCTTAGTTCTAAAGGTACGGTTGCAGTCAAGGGTAGTGGCCCCAATGATCGACAAGAACTATTGATCGACATGTTTTCCTTTAATCAATTTTTTAACTGATTTTAGTCTTAGGCAACAATTTAATAAAGACCACCTACTTCCAGTTGTCATCCCGTAAAATATCAATAAAAATCTATTTTCTAATCCCGCCCTCTCCTTTCCTCTCCCGGACTACACGTGCTGGTCTTAGGAACCGCCATGATTGTACAGACAATCAGTACTCGTACCAAAAAATTTGGCAAGTCGTTCCTCTGTAACACTATTCGGCTTTAGAATTCTTTGCCGGCGCATGTGTTTCCCAGTTCCTATAGTCCCGGGTCTTTTAAGCGGGGCGTGAAACGGCATTTATGCAGGCCGTCATGAATGGGTGCGCTTGTTACCGTGCTTGTTTCACGGTGAGGAGCGCTCTCATTATTTAGGACTGCATCGGCTGCTTACCATCAGGCAGGATGTAGTCACTATGACGTGCCCATATAAAAAAAAAATTGTGAAGAAAACTGTCAAACATTGGGCTTAAAATGCAGAGCCATTACCCTTCTCTGCCTTCATTACATCTTACCTGCCTGATAGCAAGTGACGATAATACCTACTGTGAGTATGTCAAGTCATATCCCATCGCGCACAAAGAAATTTGGTGACTCGTTTCTTTGTCGCACCAAAAGATGGAATAGTCTACCAGCACACGTTTTCCCTCCTTCCTATGATATGGGGTCCTTCAAACGAGACGTGAAGAAGCACCTTGTGGGCCGGCAGAGTGAGGTTGACTGATGCTGCGTTGTTTTCACGCTGCACCAGTTGTCTTCGCGTGTGGACTCCATTTCCACTTAACATCAGGTGGTATGGAATCATTTGCCGTGCTAGGTATAAAAAAAAAATTTAGCCTGTAGCTTTACCGGGAACAATCAACCATCAGAACAATCTTATCTCTTAAGTGGCTGTCAACGCTATTGGTGTAGCGGCTCGCTCGGGTGAGATGGTGGTAGATAATCAGACGTAATTAGAGTAGAGTCAAGAGAAAAGCATCCACTATTAAAGGAGACAAAAGAAGTTGTGCAATATTAATGGCTGTGAAATGGTCTGTTGAAATTTGGGTTGACTAAATTGGAATTTCCTAATTCGGAACGAATTACTTCGAAATCCTACTAATATTATAAACGCGAAAGTTTGTAAGTATGGATGTTTGTTACTCTTTTACGTAAAAATGTTACATTGAGTAATATTCCTTATAATATACCATATGAATTTAAAAAATAGGTACGGTTGAACATTTGCCCGACAAAACGTGAATTTATATTATTTCCTTCGCACATAAACGCGAAATATGTTGCCGTTTCTAGTGTCGACTCTCTGCGGGACCAAATAAATCAGAAAAATGCGACGGCTCGCGAACAAATTCCGAACGTAACGTACACGTAAAGAATATGGGGATAGGTAACAATAATAAATTTTCAGCATATTTCAGTTTAAGCCATATTTGCTTTGATAAATTTTTAGCTGATATACCATCACATATTAAAGTATATATTTAACTATGTAGGGTAGTAGTATAGGTTTATGATTATTTACATATCATCATCATCATCGGCCTATCTCAGTCCACTGCTGGACATAGGCCTCCCCTAATGAGCGCATAATACATATAAATTTACGCAAATATTGTTGCAAACAAATTACAATTTGAAAAAAAGAAAGAAAAGATAAAGTGTTGAATAAATTCCACGAGCGGGATTCGAACCCGCACCCCATGACATGCCGGGTCATTTGCACTACCAACTATGCTATCTTGGCATAGCGACTTAGTTGTTCTTAAACGAGACACATTATGCAGAGGATGCATGGAGTCGGAAGAAACGCCACAACACGTGCTTATGGAATGCAGGAGTGTGGCAGATGAACGGGCACGGTTTCTCCAAGCACCCAGGACGCTCGCGGAAGCCTGCAGTAGCCTGAAAAGGCTGCAAGCCTTCTGGGATAGTCTGGGTTGGTTGGAGTAGGTGGAAGGTATACGTACAATGGCCAAATCAAATGGCTAAATGCGGACACAGCCCAGTCTAACTAAACTAAAACTAAACTAAACGATACACAATAGAAATTCAATTGTTCTATGGCACTGTGGTTACATTGGGCGTCCAAATACCCGGCATGTCATGCTATCGTGGCATAGTTGGTACTGCATCATTCTTGCATGTCATGGGGTGCGGGTTCGAATCCCGGTCGTGGATTTTTTCAACCGTTTGTCTTTTTTAGTATTAGGTTTATTATGCAGAGACATTTTTTCATTTAATCATTAAGAGTAGGGGTCAATAACAGATTTTAGTCTTTATCAACACTAAAACCTGCTTATTGCTGTCATTTCAATGAAAGTCTATGGTAACTGTGTCGAACACTCAGTCACTCAGTCACTCACTCAGTCAGACAAGCTCCAAGTAAATCCTACTAATATTATAAATGCGAAAGTTTGTGTGTATGTATGTTCGTATATTTGTTGCTTCTTCACGCTGCAACGGATGGATGGATTTGGATGAAATTCGGCATACATATAGTTTATAACCTGGATTAACACATAGGATACTTTTTATCCCGATATTCCCACGGGAATCACACTATAAATATACTAAAAACGACAATTTTAATTTTCAATAAAAAATAATTTGTTTGTTTTGTTGTCATGGAAACCAAAGAGAATTTAATCACTTGATGGAAATTGTCAAAGCGGTACGAAGTCCGCCGGGTCCACTAGTTGGTCTATTAAACAATGATGTATAAACTGTTTCCACAGGAATCAACACCCACGTAAGAGATTCCAATCATCTTTTCTTCTGTTTTGTTTAACCTTTTTACCGCCAACAACTTCTATAGAAGTTCGAGATTTTCGTGCCGTCCACGCCAGCACTTCTATAGAAGTTCTTATTTGTACCTACTTTATTAAAATACATTTATACTTTGGCGTACAGCGGGACATCGCGTGCAGGATATTTGGGCGGTGAAAAGGTTAAGTATGTTTATGTAGTCTATTTTTATTTAAGTTTTTTTATAGCATGTATATTATATTATTATCATTTAATTTAATAAACTTAATTATGTTTATTTCAGTTCTTATTATGTGTAGTATGTTTCATTTACGTTCTTTGTCGCACCGCTTACCAATTTTTCTGCCTAGCCCTTAGGTCGACTGGTAGAGAATAAATAAATAAATAAATAAACTTTCCTACACTCACACCAATTATCAAGCTCAAGAGAAGCTTCGTTATGAAACTCGTTAAATGGTTACTAGACAACGGATAAATTTCTAAATTGACCCGACCGGGGATCGAACCCGGGACCTCAGAGATGGCGACACCATGAAAACCGGTGTACAAACCACTCGACCAAGGAGGTCGTCGAATGAAGAATGCCATTTGGCATTAAGTACGCCTTTTGTACTTTATTTTATTTTATTGTGCAATAAAGATTAATTAAATAAATAACCTCCCCTGTCCCTGTGTGGTGCCGGGGATAAAGAATTGCACCACCCCATCTCAACCCGGAGGTGTCGTAAAAGGCGACTATGGGACCATTCCAGAGGATGGGCAGCAGCATCTCTCTGAGGTTACTTTCAACCTACTGCGATCGCCAACCCGCCTGCCAAGCGTGGCGATTATGGCAAATACCCCCCATCTTGGGGGAGGCCTTTGTCCAGCAGTGGACGTCTTTTGGCTGAGATGATGATGATGATGATGAAATAAATAACACTGGGCTTTAAGTGTCGAAACTGGTGACACAATATAGAACTAGGTATATTTACGTACTACTTCGAGAGACACCATAAACAGCCCATTCTTAACTTATTTTTGTCCAGCTTAACAGATGGTTGCATGGTCTGCAGGAAGAAATGGCTTTTAGCAAAAAGACTGCCATTTGTTTGTACTACTTTTTGTATTGTTTGTCTCTTTATGTTTAACTATGGTGTAGATACAATAGTGTTTTTTATTTATTATAAATTAGTGTTTATTCCGACATAGATATTACATACAGTCGAGGTAAAAAAATGACATGTACTTTGCTTGGTAACAATATAGTGTGTGTTAGGTTATTCTTTGATTCTATGTAAATGCCTGTAAGTTTTAAACTAATCGTGTTTTATTATATTATTTAGCTGCCATATTGTTTTGTGCTCTATATTAATTAAGCAACGTCTTCAGACTAAACACCTGTATCCTGTGTTCCCCGGGGTAAATTCGGAAATCCAGTGTTGTACCTTATCTAAAGAGTTCGATGGCGCAGTGGTAAGCTAATGTTACCCCACTTTTGCAAAGGCCGGTCATTGGTTGGATGACCAAAAATGTATCATCTGGAGCTCCTCCGGCCTTCGGAAGACTTACATACATGCTTTCCGAAGGCCGGAGAGCGGCTGAAAAGCTGTTGGTCCCGGCTGCATTAGCAGTCGTTAAGGCGACGCATCGCTAAACAATTAATCTAATACGGAGCGTTTGCGCCCCGTACCATAAGAAAACTGTTTCTTTTCTTACTAATTAAAACTACAAATAAGTTTTAAAAATTGAACTAGCATATTGAAATATGTGTTAAGACTATCTACTAAGAAAATTTAGATGCTTAAATCGGTCTGGTTTGCTTGTAAAATGCAAATCTATGTTTTAAAAGAGGTCACTTTGATATTTTTTTCTCTGTTATAAAAGTTAAGGGTGCGCCGTCCATAAGTGACAAGTGTCATATGTTTTATTTGAAATGTCGTCGTCCATATTTATTTGATGCCGCGCGGCCATACTAATTTTGTATGGGGAATTTAAGGTGCTTAATAAAAAATAATTATTTAAATAATCACTTGATGAATCGAAAATGTAGTCTAGCAATTTGTAGTTTATCCATTGATGACTGTTTAGACAAAATCAGAGGTACAATAATTTAGATAAACTATAAGAAATCTACTAAACGCCGCCACTCGTTTTTTGATTTTTGCCCAACTTTAAATGATATTGTAGAAAAAACTATAGCGTGTTATGAATTTATGGTTCTGACAAATTGTAAACACGTTCCCTATGATACTAAATATATATTTTGTTCATTTAATACGATAGTATTTTCAATTATATTTACTTAACCGTAACTGCATTTTTGGCATTTTTTGGTCGGCCCACCCTTAACAAATCGTGTTTCTACAACTAGCAAAATGAAGTCAATTAAATGAAAAAATCATGTCATTATTATCACTTTCATATGTTTTTTAAATGTTGGGAAAAATCAAGATCCCCGCCACGTAAATTTCCAATGCGTCGCCTTAACAACCAAAACCCCACTGAGCCCGCGCGGTTGTTTACGGACCGTTCTCCCTGTGGTGCTTCCATCTATAAGAACGGCTTGTGTCCCAGCTGTGGGACATAAAAATAAGCTGATGATGGTGATACTTTTTTGTTTAAGTATCTCGTTTGGAACCGTCGTGGTGCGGTGTACACCGACCTCCCTTCGGTATTAGTGTGGGAACTGAGCCCAACAGTGGGACTGGTTATGGTATGTATTGTAACTCATTGGCATTGTATCTTACACGTTTAGGTAACAATCGTAAAAGCTAAGGAACTTTCGCGATGCCGCGTCAAGGGATGGGTGACCGAATTTACTTATATTAAACTCCTCCATGGGTACTGTAAGATCGCAGCTCGATCGAGCTCCTCAATGTCAATAGAATTAGTTTAATATTAACAAAACAAAACGGGTACTTATTTATGTTTCGTTTTACAAATAATGTTACAAAAATATTTGAAGTACAATTTTTTTGTTATTATTTCAATTATTTAAAGAAGCTATTCTCTTTGAGAAGAGAAAGCATTTTTTAACCACCTTTTAGAGATAGACACAAAATTGTGACAATAAGCTCATACTTTTCAACAACTCAGACCCTCATTACTAAAGAGCACGTGGACAAAGCATACAAAAACATACACAAATATTAATCGCAACACTCACCTCTAACTCTCCACTAAACTCTTTCAGTCACGAACCACGTTAAGAAGCAAATAAAGAGTAATTGTTTATTTATCTTTGACACGTATGAGCACGCGGTGATCGCGAGACGTCCTCTCGCGGCGTCTGTCCAACACCGAATGAATGAAAACAAGGGTGAGGTGACTGAGTTGGAAGGCGGGGCTGCTCTGCCCGATGCTACCCTTCCGAATTCAAAAGCAACGACGCATCAAAGCTTCGCTAGCAAAGAGGGTCGTTTAAAGTCAGTCGAGTTGTGGAAAACTCTGCCTAATATAAGGATTAACCTACTTATTTCAGGAGCTGTAACAATCGTATGCGAAGACTACGGGAGGAGCAAATTTTGGAATTAGCAGCGTAAAAGCCTGTTCGTTCATAGCTGTTCGTAGTAGACAGTTATTGAAAAATTTCGCGTGAATTCGTGTGGTTGCTATAAAGAAGCTTAATGTCTTATTAAAAAGGGTTATTGTGCATTTTTTCCGTGGCCTCAGGAGCTTATTAATATTCAGGATTCCTAGTGGATGGTGCGCAAGGCCGTGTTTTTATGATGTAGTACCTACTTGATCATTAATCCGCAGCCCTCCTTTTTACATTTTTGAGTAATAACAACAGAATGTAGATTGAAAGATTACATTATATATGAGCACACAATTTTAGCCTCTGTGGTCTAGTAGTTAAACTACCGGTTTTAGAGCTGTAATTCCCGGGTTCGGTACCCTTATTAATGTACTCGGTTTGGTTACTCATGAGGCATCATCTTATCTCTTATCTGTTACTGTCAGTGCCTTAGTATTTGAGGATTCCGGGGATATTGTGACTTACCATCAGATGAAGTTTAATTCAAGTTATCACATATTTGTGACACTAGGATTATACGGATATATATAAATATGAGGAGCATATGAGGAGGCCTACACTCAGCAGTGGGTGACTATAGGCTGAAGAAGAAGAAAAAGAAGAAGGGTTATACGCCCCCTGTATATAATTCTGCTACGGTCGTTTTGTCAGATATTATTGACACCGTATTCTTCTACGTTCATCACCAGCTCATTTTATGTCCTCACTGCTGGGATACGAGCACGAACCTTTCCATGGATGGGAATACCACAGGGAGAACGGATTATAAGCCACCACTCGGGCCCAGTGCGGATTGGTAGTTGTTAACGACTGCTAATGAATGGGCCTTCCGAAAAACAGATGAGCTCGAGGCCAGTTATTGCTCATCTATCCGATGGCAGGCTTTTACGAAAGCTACTTAAGACGACACATGGAAAAATACATCAACTTTCATCGAAAGTTATAGGAGTATGACAAGACCAAGGAATCTGAAATTTTGATGGATAACTTCATTTCTGTGCAATTTTGACTCGATTGTAATTCTTTACGAAAATATAATCTATACTAATATTATAAAGCTGAAGAGTTTGTTTGTTTGTTTGTTTGAACGCGCTAATCTCAGGAACTACTGGTTCGAATTGAATAATTCTTTTTGTGTTGGATAGTCCATTTATCGAGGAAGGCTTTAGGCTATATAACATCACGCTGCGACCAATAGGAGCGAAGCATCAGTGAAAAATGTTGCAAAAACGGGAAAAGAGCCTAAAAATATAAAAATGCTGCCGAAAGTCACTATTCCACGCGGACGAAGTCGCGAGCACAGCTAGTAATAATATATAATAATCACTACATAGTATAAAACAAAGTTGCTTCCCGCTGTCCCTATGTATGTATGTATGCTTAGATCTTTAAAACTACGCAACGGATTTTGATGCGGTTTTTTTTAATAGATATAGTGATTCAAGAGGAAGGTTTATGTGTATAAATACATGCTGCATTGCATGCATAATATAGTAGAGAAACACTGATAATTTGAGAGGTTTCAAATTTTTTTGCGCTTACATTGCAAACGCTGGCTGAACCCTACGAGATAGATCAAAATAATGTAATACAGTATTGTACACCTTGAAAAGGTCAACAAAAAAGTCCGCGATGGTATATGTCTATCTCTTAGGGATAACCCACAATAATCATTTTTTATCCTTTACTTTTTACGAGAAATAATGGCTTATTTACGAATCAATTTTAAGCAATACAGCATTAATCCAATTAAGTACTTTAAATACATTGTGCATTTAATATAGATCAATATGGCCCTTTACAGCATGTAATTTAAATGAATATTTTCGAAGATATTACAGATTTTAAATGCAGGGACATAGCGGTTGCGCGTATCAGCATCAGCATAATCTAATATATAAAATTCTCGTGTCACAGTTTTCGTTGCCATACTCCTACGAAACGGCTTGACCGATTTTGATGAAATTTTTTGTGCTTATCCGGTATCTATGAGAATCGGCCAACATCTATTTTTCATCCCCCTAAATGTTAGGGGTAGTCCACCCCTAAATTTTATTTTTTATTTTTTAGACAAAATTTTTAATTTCTATTTTTTTATGATACAACATACAAAAATACATACAATCCTCAATTTTCACCCTTCTACGATCAACCCTTATTTGTGGTACGAAGTCCGCCGGGTCAGCTAGTATTGTATAAAACAAAGTCGGGTTTGTTCGAACACTTATAACTCGATGGTTTTTGATTTGTTGTATTTGTCTCCGTTCTGAATAGCAGAATAACTATTAAAAACATTGGAAAATTGATAAAAAAATAATATAAAAGAAAAAAATAATTCCATTACAAAATGTTCATGGGTTTCGTAAATGTCAAACATTAAATGTTCACCCGTCGATAAGGTAAACTCTACCCTAAAATTAAAGAACGTATTTAAATAAAAGTTTCGAATCGACAAGATATATACACAAAATTCGTTTAATGGGACTGTTAGGCAGTACGAAGTTCGCCGGGTCAGCTAGTGTATATATAATTTGCGGTCTCAATTGTCGCAGGCGCTACGTTTATCAGAATCTAAAAAAATATTTTTATAAAATCACTGGTTTTAGTTACTTACTTATCAAAATATGCAAAATTGCACAATCGTGTTTTTGAGCAAGGGTGTGTGTGTGTGTGCAAAGACAAAGGCCTGAAGTTATCTACGAGTATATCAAAATTTCAGTCCTCTTCCGTCGTATTTCGTTGGTTTTGTCATACTCCTACCACTTTCGATGAAAGTTGATGTATTTTTTCCACGTGTCGCCTTAACTTCAGCAATCGCGGACCAAGTTAACACTGCGCCTGATCTCCTACCTGGCTTGTTCGTAGTAATATACATATTTATTCTCGCATCTGTACGTGTATGCTACATCTCCCCAAAGGGAATCCTGACTGACATTGATGGAGGATGGAATTGAACTGTCACCTGTCTGTTGCATCTCTCTCTTATTACACATTCGTTGTTCAAAGCGAAATCTTGGCGTGGGGTGTACATATGTTTTTGTAGGTTGGTCCATATTTGCCAATGTAGAATCTCTTCATACCTAAAAATGAGTCGAATTTTGTAAAATATTGCTAATTGAATTTTGTCACACATACTTCTATAAAACAGTTTAGCGATCACTAATGAATGTGTCTAACCGGATGATCTACATTATGATCGGATGTTAATGACGGTAGTTGTTGACATTGAATGGGCGCCTTTGGCTTTCAAAGTAAAAAAGTAAACAGTGTTGAATAATTTCGGCGTGCTGGTTAGAACCACGATAGCTCAATTGGGAGAGCACCTGACCCGGTATGTCAGAAGGGTGCAGGTTCAAATCCTGCTCGTGGAAATTTTTTCAACATTTGTTTTTTTAATTTGTTCGCAACAAAATTTGCATTAAAAATTATAAAAACAAAACAAAAACATTTTAACATGTAAAAAGAAAACATAATTATTTTTACTAATTTACAGTACCTAGTGAAACTTTTTACTGATTCTATTTTGGCTTTAAGATTCATTTGAGCATCGAAAGCTTTATTAAATTCGCATAATGTCTTGCGTCGGGGTGGCGCTTCAGAGATGTTGACACAGACCACTTTAAAAAGGTTTGAATCGGCCATGTATTGGTTTTGGAATCAAATATTAACTCTGTGAATTACAGTCAACGCCTCGGTTAACGCCTCTGTGGATATGTTTCGGATCTTTTGATGCATAGCCCGGGTTTGAAAGCCAATACCCATTAATTATAGTGATGACTTCGATTTCAATGATCGAGGCCATTGCCCAGCAGTGGTAATACATAGGCTATTTACTACAGTCAACGAAACGTTAGTACCTATGGCGGTAGCTTAAGTAACGTTAAGAAAACGATAGCGAAAATCGAAAATAATAAAATGTATGGGATTGACATAAGATTGACCACGTGATTTAGCGCGGCTTATTTTAATCCCATACGTTTTATTCTTTAATTTTAAAAAATGCCTTATTGCCTTTTCTTAACTTCATGAGTTTAAACTATATTCGATGTAGGAGTGACTGTAATTTTTTAAATCTTTATTTTATTAGAAAAGACGTGGAGATACCAATACTTTAAAATGTTTGAAATCGATTCAATAGCCAAGAGGCACCAGTATTTGCAAAACCAGTTACCGGCAGATTAATTTATTTATTTATTATTATAAGTTACACGGGACGGACCCACTTACATAACTAACATACAGAATATAAGAATTTAACTATACAGAATTACAAAAACATTTAACACAGATATAATACATAAAAATGCTATAGAGGACATTTAGTTTCACAGAAACATAAACACTCTGACTGGATAGCTGCCCAGCCATCTACAAATACATCACAGTCAGGTTGCTGACACAGGAGCGCATTGAGGCCGGTATGCATTTGAACGATGGGCGAGTGGTCGTGCGTGATAGTGCGGCTTAAGGGTGGCGCGAACAGGCGGCGTTGACGACAAGCGCGGCGCTGAATGTAGTTGTCGGGCACATTCAAACGCGATAGTTGTTCAAGGAGCTCGGGGCACTGGATGTTACCACGCAACACTTTAATTGCTACCAGGATTAAGTCCCTGTGACGTCTTACCTCCAGCGAACACATACCCAGCATTCCCAACAAGAATTTAGTTGGATACAGAAAAGGGTAATAGCCGTATACCCTTTTATACAAGTACCTAACGAAGGCCTTCTGCACTTTCTCGATCATTAACTTATATTTAGCTTCGTGTGGGTTCCACACACATGAACTTGTTTCCAGTTTACTTCTTATTAAAGTGACATAAATAAGTTTCATGACATGAGGATTGTGAAAGTCATGCATGTTACGAAGTGCAAAGCCCAAGCGACGAAAACAATCCTTAGTTATCCCGGTAATGTGATAGCTGAAGGTTAAGCTAGGATCAAAAGTGACACCGAGATCTTTCATCACTGTTCTGGTGCGTGTAATATCGTTGCCATTCAAGTTGTAATTGTAAGTAATTGGTGAATGCCGCCTACTGAAAGACATTACAAAGCACTTCGAGAGATTTAATTCCATCCTATTGTAGCTACTCCAGTTATGCAATCAGCAACCGATTTGTGACTTTGGCGATAATTGTATACTTAACCACCTGCTTTCTAGGTGTCAAAATTTGAAAGAAATTCTTTATTATTTTTGACCACCCGAATTCAGTAGACCTTCTTTAATTAAAACTGATATGCGTATCTAGGTAATTAATAATTTTTTGATGACGATAACTGTTGTCGAGCTCGTCGAACACTGGTGACTCTACGATCCTTTTAGGATGTGTTTTTTAAACGACTTCAAAAAAGGAGGAGGTTTCTCAATTTGACTCGTGTGTTGTGTGTTCGCGGATAACTTCGTTGTTTATGAACCGATTTTGATGTTTTTTTTTGTTGGATAGGAGATATCCCAAGAGTAGTACCATGATAAGGAAACCAGGATCTGATGATGGCATCCCAGAGAAATCGAGGGGAACCTACGAAAATCGTAGTGGCGACTAGTGCGTTTGTTATTTTTTCATTAAGTATAAAAAAAACGTTGTGTTTTTGTAATTTGTTCGCAACAAAATTTGCGTTAAAAATTATATAAACATTCATTAAGTATTTTAAAGCACTACTATTTAATGAAAGTCTGGAGTCGATCTGATGATGGAGCTGAAAGACAGTTGAGGGAACTCCTCAACGATTTACAGCAATTACCTGGTGTTTGGGCTTGATTAATTTGTATTGATGAGCTTTACACCTAGATGGGTTGTGACTGTTATAAGGGGTTTGATGATGAAGACGAAGGACAGTCAAGGGAACTCCTCAACGTTTTACAGTAGCTACCTTGTGTTTGGACTTAATTCATTTCTATTGATTAGAACTTTGCACCCATATGAGTTATAAGTGCCATTACAGGTCTGATGATGGAGACCATAGACAGTCGAAGGAATTCCTTAACGATTTACAGCAGTTACCTTATGTTGGACTTACTTCATACGCTTCAATATGCCAAAATGTTCAGTTCGTACAAAAATAATACCTAATTAAGATTGAAGTTTTACATAGGATGACACTACATACTAGGACGTCGTTTCCTCATCCGAGAAGCATCCTTGTTAGGTCTACCCATCACTAAAACTCGTAAAATAAAATATTTTTTAACAAAATTAACCGACAGAAAACTAAAAAAGTAAAAACAGCTCTAAAAAGCAAGAAATAATATTGAAATCATATTATTAATTACCTAGATACGCATATCAGTTTAAAGAAGGTCTATTGAAGTCGGGTGGAGTTTTTACAATAAAAAGTGGAGATAATGGAACAACTATAAAAGTTTAAATGAAACCACATTGTCCCCCAGCCGACCACCAACCACCCGAATTCAATAGACTTCTTTAATTAAAACTGATATGCGTATCTAGGTAATTAATAATATGATTTCAATATTATATCTTGCTTTATAGAGCTGTTTTAACTTTTTTTAGTTTCCTGTTTTTTGAAGTCGGTTTTTTTGTTATTCATAGGTTACACGTTGTTTATCTACAAATCGAAGAAATAAACTTGTGGCAATCGACCTAATCTATTTGCGCGCAGTAGTTAACAGATGGCGCAACTATAAATAAAGTGATTGATTCGCCTTTGATGTTTGATCTTGATGTGGTTTAGTGGGGAAGAATTCGGATCATCCAAGAGGCTAATGGTGTTAAAAAGACGTCATTAGCGCTTAGCTGTATAACATTAATATTAGGTCCTTACCTATAAAATTGACGTTTTGTATGAAGATACTCATACTAACGTTTTCAATGCTAAGAAATAGCATCTATTTTGATGTTAACACTATAAAAATTGTAGAGTAGTGTGTTTGTTTCACTAGCTAAATATAGCAGACATTGAAAAGAAAAAAAATCAAGTCCCTTCAAAGCTACAATGAAACAAAAGGACAATTCCGGGAACAAAAAAATAGTCAAAAAAAAATTGACACACAAAATTAATAATCATTGTTATTACTGAAGCCTAAGTAACATAGTCCTAATTAAAGGTGTATTATAATAACAACCGGTATAGAAGTAATACACCTATTAATAAGTGAGAAAAAAAATCAAATTCATAGGTAAGGACCTAATATGAGCAGTTATAAGTAGAAACGTTTGATTATAATAAACAAGTCATCACTAGCTCAATTTAATGTCCTCACTGGATGGAAGCACCAAAGGGAGAACGAACTAACACCACGCGAGCATAGTAGTGCGGTAGTTGGTATGATACGCGTGAGTGTAGGTAATTCAATATTTGCATCAGTTTATAACGTCCCAACGTAACGTCGGTAAGCTACGAAATATCTTCTCGTCCGATATACCGCAGTGTCTCAAGACGAAAGTCTTTGACCAGTGTGTGTTGCCAGTGATGACATACGGGACTGAGACGTGGTCGCTCACTATGGGCCTCATAAAAAGGCTCAAGGTCACTCAAAGAGCAAAGGAGAGGGCTATGCTCGGGGTTTATCTGCGTGATCGAATCAGAAATGAGGAGATCCGCAGAAGAACAAAGGTAACCGACATAGCCCGAAGAGTTGCTAAGCTTAAGTGGCAGTGGGCAGGGCACATTGCTCGCAGGACTGATGGCCGCTGGGGCGGGATAGTCCTGGAGTGGCGACCGCATACCAGAAAGCGCAGTGTAGACAGGCCTACAACGGGATCCCGCTGGATGCGAGCAGCACAAAACCGGTCGTTGTGGAAATCCTTGGGGGAGACCTTTGTCCAGCAGTGGACGTCTTTTGGCTGAGATGATGATGATGATGATAAAGTCCCAATGTTGGGCCAAGCCTTCCATATGTACATAATAGTATGGCTGTTACTGCCCAATGCGCATTGCGGATTGGTAGGTTTTAACGACTGCTGTCTTATTTAACTGGGACCAACGACTTAATGTGGCTTGCTAAAAAAATCAAGCTATGAAATTACGAGTATACAACGTGTAAAAAAAAGGTGTGGTCAAAATGAAAAGATCCAAAGAGTATCCCATCTAGACATGTATGTGTTGTTATTATGACATAATTATTAACTTTAATTTGTCATGTAATGGTTAATGAAATATTTATATTTGTGAAGTGATGCGCGTCAGGCGTGCATAAGCAAGCAGCAGTGATCATAAATGTAAGTACACAGAGGTTTCTGAACCACTAGGGCTGAGACTTGTTTATTTAGATGTGACGTCACGATAGAAATAAAACGACGGGTTGCACTCCGGGAGTGCCGGCAGAAGTGAAAACTTGAATATTAACGTTGTGCATTTTTGATATTTTGGAATGGTTAGGGAATAATTTTGCACGAATTGCTTCAATTATCAGTATAAAAGTACTATCATTTATGTTGTAGAAGAATACAATATTTATTTATTGCGCTATCTTACACAAACATGACAATTTATATTACATTAAAAAGCACTCGAACATTCGCACAAGCGCCCTGCGCTGCCTAAACGAAACAGCAGGCATACATTTTCGCCGCGCCATAGAAAGAGAGGGGGATACTTCCTCTCCTATGCCGCGCCGGCTGTCATCCGTCTTACGAATTTTCGATCAGACCACGTGTCCTGACGGTCACGTGTCCTGACGCGAATTTAACATTTTTTACCCATTACAAAAAAAGTGTACAACCCGCTAAAGAAATTTTCACTTCAAAAATTAAAAATTGCATAACACATTAAAGTTAATAATCATGACTTAGTAACTCTGCATACAAGATCTAGATCGGATACACTTTGGATCTCTTCATTTTGACCACACCTTTCAGTTCCACGTTGTATAGCTAAAGAGGCTTAAAGATCCTTCTCAAAAAAATTTTTAGGGAGAGTTTACTGTTGGCCTTATACAGCGTCACCGGACTTCGGACTTGTTTGAGGACAGCGAGAAGCATAAGGGTTCCTTAAGCCGTGTGACCAAAACACCGTCAGAGGGTTTCTATGGGGGATATCAACAAAGTGGTTTTGTGATCCTGGCATTAATGATATTGTACTTAAATATATTTTATGGCGTGTGGAGCTCGATGGCGCAATGGTAAACGCGCCCGGTCTGCAAGTGCTGAGGTTAAGCAACTTTCGCAAAGGCCGGTCATCGGATTGGTGACCAAAAATGTATCATCTCGAGCTCCTCCGTGCTTCGGAAGGCACGTAAAACCGTTGGTCCCGGCTCATTAGCAGTCGTTAACAAACACCAATCCGCACTGGGCCCGCGTGGTGGTTAATGGCCCGTTCTCCCTATCCATCCATAGAGAAGGCTCGAGCCCCAGCAGTAGGCACATAAAATGAGCTGACGATGATGATATTTTATTCCAATTTTTATTCGTAAAGCCAATTTTTCTTTTTAAACTCTTTTTTATTTCATTTTTCATCCAGATATCATCTCATATCCATTTACCATACCGCATAAGCGATTTACAAGCGTTTCCCTCTTGTTAAATATGAAAGAAAAAAGCTAATTAGTGTAAACGTAGATAGGCTTTTCATAATTACGAGCGACAGAGCTTTTTTTGAGTCGCTCTCATCAATCTCCCGGCGTTTGATCGCAGCTGGTATTGGCAATTTCCGTTGCAGGCCGGGCGGCGCGGCGCGCCGCTACAACAGTTACAAAACTAACTAAACGTTTCTGAATACCGACACAATAACTAATTGAGTAAGTTTATTATATTATATTCTATAATATGAACTTTAGGCACTATTGTCTGGTAAATTTAACAACTGGTTAGGTATGGTAGGACACATTAAGGTTTATGGTACATTTGTAACTAAGTATAAACTTTAATATATCGCATTTCAATGAGATCCAGTTAAAATAATTCTGGTATATACAGTAATAGATATATTTAATTTGGAGACGAATCCAAAGCTTTCTCTCTTTTTAAATAGTAGATGCCTCATATTTTATGAACACTGTTATTATTTGTAAGACCTCAAATTTGTAATAAGTTATCAATAACATTGAAATGAAAAATTAAAAGTTAAAAATGGACAGCGACGATGATATTTGTACGCCTCTGGATATTCTAGAATTCGCAACAAAAGTAACTCACAATCTTTTGCCAGAAAAATCTAGAAAATTATATGAAAAAGAATATAATAACTTTTTGGCATGGAAGATCGAAAAGAAAACTACATCATTTTCTGAAAATGTCATTCTTGTGTATCTCAAAGACCTCTCCGACAAATTCAAGCCATCTTCTATGTGGGCTAAATATTCTATGCTCAAGTCCACACTGAGTATCTACAACAATATTGATATCACGAAGTATTCAAAAGTCATAGCGTTCCTAAAACGCAGTTCAGAAGGACACAAGGAAAAAAAGTCCTTGACGTTTACATCAGGTCAAATAAAGATGTTCCTGAAAGATTCACCAGATATTTTGTATCTTTTTGAAAAGGTAAGTGTATTTTAGTTCTGTTATTTAATCTACCTAGTACTTACGTACTACACACGCAAGTTATCTAGACACTCCGTTTAAGCGCTTTGTGTATAAATTAGGTAGTAGGTACCTACACTTTACTACTTCATAAATCATAGTTTTTGCCTTGGCTATGTACCTCAAGCTTATTATATCGTTTATTGTTACAGGTTGCACTAATCTTCGGCATAATGGGGGCATGCCGAAGGCAAGAGCTATACAACATCCAGTTCGATGAAGTCTCTAACATAGACGACAGTACAATCATGGTGAAAGTTTCGAAAACAAAAACGAAAATAGATCGTTCTTTCGTTGTGACAGGCAACTGCTATGCCGTAGGTATGTAAAAAATACATGGAACTTCGACCCACCCCCTGTCGAAACCCTGCCTTTTTCTTGAGCTATAGATCGGGGAAGTGCGTCGATCAAAGAACTGGTATTAATAAATTTGGTGCTCTGGGAAAAACTATCGCAAGTTTTTTGAATCTGCCTAACCCAGCGTTGTACACGGGGCATTGCTTCCGGCGCACCTCGGCGACCCTTCTCATAGATAGCGGTGGTGATTTGACCGCACTGAAACGACACGGGGGGTGGAAGTCTTCTACTGTGGCTGAAAGCTACATTGATGAGTCTTTAATGAATAAAATTCAAGTCTCAAATACGATCTTGAACAGTATAGAAAACAAGACGAATGAAGTAATTATAAATATTCCAACTCCGTCTACGAGCTCTACTGCTTGCCCCGCGACCGCTACAGCTGCTGGATCAATAATTAACATTAACATTCAAAATTGTACCATTCAAAATTTGAACAATTATTATAAATAAACTATTGTCAGCTTTTACTCTTGTTGTTTGACTAATTGCATTAGTGAAGATAAAGTAGTGTATGCAACTGCATATAACACGGGTATTAAAACATTCGTTACTATTATGAAACTCGCTGCGCTCGTTTCATAAACTCACACTCGTGTTTTAATACCCTTCATTATATGACAGTTGCATAAACTACTATTTCGACATTGACCCGACCGGGAATCGATCCCGGGACCTCAGAGTTAGCGCCGCCCAAAGTCCGGCGTCTTTTTTTTTATATAGTTAACTCGGCAAATGACTCCATCCCACCTGATGTTAAGTGGAAATGGAGTCCAGACGCGAAGACAACTGGTGCAGCGTGGAAACAAACGTAGCATCAGTTAACCTCACTCTGCCCGCCCACAAGGTCGTCAAGTCATCGCTACAATTGATGACGACCTCCTTGGTTGAGTGACTTGCACACCGGTTTTCATGGTGTCGCCATCTCTGAGGTCACGGGTTCGATCCCCGGTCGTATCAATTTAGAAATACTTGTTTTTCTAAATTGTTTCGGGTCTGGGTGTTTCCTATGTATAATAAGTATGTATTTAAGTAGGTATATCAAGTATGTTTTATCCGTTGTCTAGTGAACCATTTCTCGAGTTTCATAAGGAAGCTTTTCTTGGGGCTAGATAACTGGTGTGAGTGTGGGAAACATTTATTATTTTATTATTATTATTGATGGGTAATGGCTTAATCACCACGCTTGCCAAATGCGGGTTGGTGATCACAAACCCGAGCTATGCATCGAAAAAACACACTGCCCGACCTGGGAACTGAACCCGGTACCTTCGGGTATCCGGCCGAGCGTTTTGCCACTCGGCCACCGAGGCGTTCAAAATCTACTTTTCAAATGTGCTTTTACGTGCCATTAAAGTTTAGTAACTCTCAAATGCCTGTTGAGTTTCTGTTCCAATTTTCGAGTCCTATTTTATCATATCGGATTATCCAACCCGTGTACTCGGAAACTTTGTTAAAGTTGGTAATAATTCATATTTCTAACGAGTTCTGGGAAATAGTGCGCGTCTCGCGTCCCGGCCTCTTGTTTATATCCGTTTAATTACTATTCTGACACGTTTTATACGGAGAATAGTTTGTATAAAGAATAAATGCTTATTCAACAGACTTCTCGTATATCATAAAACATTAAGTAACACTAACATTGTACCCGATTCTTCGTCCGCATGGATATAAAATAAAAATAAATAACAAAAAAAAATTAAAATGTGTACTTATATAATTTTACAAAAACACAAATGTTGAAAAAATTTCCACGAGCAGGATTTGAACCCGCACCCTTCTGACATACCGGGTCAGGTGCTCTTCCAATTGAGCTATCGTGGTTCTAACCAGCCCGCCGAAATTGTTCAACACTATTTACTTTTTACTTTGAAAGCCAAAGGCGCATTCAATATCAACAACTACCGTCATTAACATCAATTTTTCAGGTTTTTTAAAATAAAAATTTAATCATTTATGCCTAAATTACCCGCAAGGAATGAAGCATTCTATCAGTGAAAGAATTTTAGGAATTAGACCAGCAGTTCCAGAGATTTTTTTTTCTTGTAGTTGATGGCTTCGTGCGATTAGCACATTTAGCCAGTGTCAAAGTAATTTTTCATACAAGTAATACATAAATAAACAATATTTCCTTAAATGATGATGAATGATATTAGAAATGGGAAGTGAGAAATGATATACCCCCCAACCCCTCGAGTATCTCAGTAAAGATGTGGGGCTTTACTAAGGCCTCACGCGAGCTTCTTGAGAGAATTTGAAAAGTGACGTTGCATTGTTTTGTTTCATTTGCCAACACTCATGCACACTCACGAACACTTAACGGTTAATAATCCACCATTATTTCACATTAATATTCGACATAACACAAATTTTGGAAAATAAGACAAAACCGCAGACATGACGCTTCACTTTCCCGCCAAGAACCAGTTCCAGAGATTGCCCTCCGCAAACAAACAAACAACCAACAAACAAACAAAATCACAAACATCACCTCTTTATTAATAGTAGATATATAAAATGTAATATTTTATATACCCACAAGCTGACAAGGCGGACTTCGTATCGCTCTGACAGTTTCTATGTCGACAATACAATCAAATCGTTACTATGACAACAAAACAAATAAATCGTATGTTTCACAGCTAGGAATATTTTGTATTGGAAAATTAAACAAAACTTGAGGTGGACCACCCTTATCATATCACTTAGGGGTATAAAAAATAAATTCCGACCGATTGTCAGACCTACCGAATATACATATTAAATTTCATAAAAATCGATCGAGCTGTTTCGGAGGAGTATGGCAACCCACATGTGACAGGAGAATTTTATAAACGATGTTATTTTTAGTTTATACGAAACCTGAAAACTTTTTGTTCAGAATCAGTAATAGAATCGATTTCAATATTTTTTATACCATGTTACATTGTTACATTTTGACCAAATAATATTTACAAAATCTCAAATAAAGTATCTACCCTGCTAAAAACACACAACGGGGCAGCACAAAAAGCTTGTAACTTCGTGAGTTTTCAAGATATTTTTTTTTTGTACTGATTCTTTAAATGAAAATATTCGACCCGTGTTTCGATTTTCGTATATATAAACTAAAAATAAGGTTGTTTAATAAAAGAAAGATTAATAAAGAACAATAACACCTTAAAAATAATTGGCTATTAAATAGGTTTCAGTTATTAGTTTGAAAGCTCAATACTCAACAAAATCAAAATTAAATTCAAAAATCCTTTATTACAGGTACAGAAGTTACTTTAATAAAGGTACAATTGGAACCAAATATTTATTGCAAACATAAAGTTAACAATGATTAAAATGAAACAACTTTTCATATAAATGACACAATAACCTGGACAATGGACAATAACCTTGAGGGAGGAAAACCAACTCTTAGTCGCAGAACGGAAAATCCTACGAAAGATACTGGGCCCAACAAGAGGCGATAACGGGGAGTGGAGGTCAGTTGGTGTCGGAACCGAATATCATCGGGGAAATAAAAACTACCCGACTTCGCTGGCTGGGGCACGTAGAGAGAATGGGTGAAGATCGAGCTGCCAGAAGAGCGTATCTTGGTCAACCATCTGGACGACGCCCAGTTGGTCGTCCAAGACACCGCTGGAAAGATGAAGTTGTCAAAGACCTGAAAGAGCTGGAAGTGCCTGACTGGTCTCACTTGGCACAAAAAAGGAAGGAATGGCGCACTTTGATGTCGGAGGCCAAGATCCACTTCGGATCGCTGAGCCAGCGTAGTAAGTAAGTAAGTAATTTTCATATAAATGAAGATATACAAGCTACCAACTAATTATGAGACGATCAACACCCCAGTCCCTGTGACCACGGACCCTGCAAAGGGTTGGAAACGTCAGGATAAACATTAATTAAAAGTAATGCATAAAATAAACGCGAGTAGTTTCGTAAAAGTGGTTTCGTTTAAATGTGTAGTGTTCGCGTAAACTTTAGAAAACAATATGTTACAAAAACACAAATTTTGAAAAAAATTCTACGAGCAGGATTTGAACCTGCACCCTTCTGACATACCGGGTCAGGTGCTCTCCCAATAATTGAGATATTGTGGTTCTATAACCAGCCCGCCGAAATTATTCAACACTATTTACTTTTCACTTTGAAAGCCAAAGGCGCCCATTCAATGTCAACAACTACCGTCATTAACATGTCACCGGTATGTCAGAAGGGTGCAGGTTCAAATCCTGCTCGTGGAAATTTTTTCAACATTTGTGTTTTCGTAAAAGTTGTTTCGTTTCAATGTGTAGTGTTCGCGTAAAGTAGTATAACCATAGATTTAGTTATTTATAACAATGCGTTCAGGTTGTTGTTGGGGCTGCCGCGGTACTGCAGTGCGTCAGGCATGTTCGCTGAAGCTCATACAGATGGCTTCCATCCCATCCTTCGGAAGAGGGCAACCTCGATGCGTAGCCGTGTTCGTGGGAGTTCTAATGACATTCTGCGCGCTGTTGCTGGACGAATAGACTGTCCAATAATGAAGCGCTGTGTTCGGCTGCACGTAACTTAAGAGCGTTTACGCCGCACACTATCACAACTCACATTATCAGACTTTGACATTGCGTCGCAGCATGCGTTCGCGGCCTATGTCTGCCCAACTGCCCTGCCCTGCAACATCTGCACTGTGCTGTGCTGCGTCACCTGCGTCTCAGCATACGCTTAGCCTTATCCCGGGACCTTCGGATATCGGGCTGAGCGCTTCGACATCGCCACATATTAAGAGCGTTTAGGCCGCACACTAACGCCACTAATAAAAAAAAACATATCTAGTAATTAGAGATAGAAAATCAAATTATGCTCAAGAAACTATTTGAATGAAGTATTTAACATTTTTACGTCACCTAATGAACACCTGACAAGTTATGGTTTAGTTAAATAAGACGTTACGGCCACTTTTAACTATAACGCCGTTACTTACTTACGTTACTTCATTAAGATAGTTTGTTGAGCATAATTTGATTTTCTATCTCTAATTACAACATATGTTTTTTTTTTCATTGGCGGCGCTAGTGTGCGGCGTAAACGCTCTTAATAATCTCTGAGTATAGCTTGCGTTTCTTTGGTTTTGTTTTATTTGCTATTGTTTTATTTTGCTGTAATGTTGTGTTTAATGTCGCTGACTATGTCTTGTATGGACTTGTGTCTGATTTAAATGTATTGATTTGAGTTTGATTTGTAAACTTTCGAAAACAATATGTTAACTACGATGTTATTTTACTTACAAGTAGAAACGATGAACTCTGTCAGGCATCTCAATTCTATAAACAGAAGTGAGTGTTTACAAAGTATGTTCAATTCATAAAAGGACTATATTAAACCTAACGTCAGTTGGATTTGTTTATATCCAAAATGATTCTCTTTGATGCTCAATGATGAGTAACAATGCAGGCTAATGTCCAGGTGTTCTGGGAAATGAAGCTTACTGTTTAATTCTGCTTTCCATATTAAATATTGTAAATACAACGCTTCATTTGTTTGTTGTTTTATGTTGAAAATATCTTTAAGCCTGGTACGACCTAGAGCGGTCATAGAATATTTATTTTGTAGAGTACCTACTTTCTATGCATTTTATAGCAAGGATTTTGTTAAGTAAATCAGCTTTTGAATGCCTTGTGCTTGTTTGATTCGCTATTTTTTTTAAGGTGTAAATGTAAATTAAAAAAAATATAATTAGTTTTCAGGCTCATCTATACTAATATTATAAAGCTGAAGAGTTTGTTTGTTTGTTTGTTTGTTTGTTTGAACGCGCTAATCTCAGGAACTATTGGTTCGAATTAAATAATTCTTTTTGTGTTGGATAGTCCATTTATCGAGGAAGGCTTTAGGCTATATAACATCACGCTGCGACCAATAGGAGCGAAGCATCAGTGAAAAATGTTGCAAAAACGGGAAAAGAGCCTAAAAAATTAAAAATGCTGCCAAAAGTCACTATTCCACGCGGACGAAGTCGCGAGCACAGCTAGTCTGAGTATATGAGTTCCGATCCGGTGGTTAAACGAAGACAATTTAAAAGTGCTAATGGACATGAGATAGAATAAAAACAATTATTAGTCTTTTTCTTTTTACATTATTCCACATTTTATTTATTTTTGGCACGATAACAAATACAAATCAAAAATGATATTTCTCATCTCCCCCTTCCAGGCGCGAAAACCTGAAGTTTTTTTTATTATTTTTTTTAGGTTGTGTCGTGTCGTAACAAATTACAAGTCGGCTCATTGAATGTAAAGGCTTCCGAACGTCTCCGGCGCTGCGGGAAGTGCAGCCCCTCCGCCCCTGCGTAACAAATCGCAGGCACCTATGCTCGCCTACGCAGCTTCGGCTTACTCCCTTCGCGCCTCCGGCTTATAGAAAACACTCTGCCCTAGCATACAAGGTACCACGTGAAGTCGGGGTTTACTAATTCGGTTCTGTCACTAATTTTGACCTATTCAACACTATTCTGAGTTGAAAAAACTACAGGTGTGCATACATACATACATAGTTTTAAACACACGTTATACGTGTTTGAAGTTACGTCACGTAACTTCAAACACGTATAAAAAAAACCACGCTTCTCCGCGGAGTGAGGAGGGTGTCGATTGAAAGGGGTAACCAAACCCTATAAATCAACCCTTATCAATTCTAAATTCGGAATGCAAATTACAAATGCCAACCCGGCACAGATTTCTGCGCGACGCGTGCGTTTCGACACCATGTTGTTTTTACCATTTTATTATAATTTTGTAATAATGACAGAACAATTTACAGAACTCTCTCGATAGTACAAAATTCAGATAATCACTTTAGTTTTAATGTGCTTGGAAAACTATAAAGTAGGCAAGCAACAACTCACATTATCAGACTCTGACATTGCGTCGCAGCATGCGTTCGCGGCCTATAACTGCCCTGCCCCGCAAAATCTGCACTGTGCTGTGCTGCGTCACCTGCGTCTCAACATACGCTTAGCCTTATCCCGGGACCTTCGGATATCGGGCTGAGCGCTTCGCCATCGCCACATATTAAGAGCGTTTACGCCGCTCACTAGCGCCGCCAATGAAAAAAAAAACATATCTAGTAATTAGAGATAGAAAATCAAATTATGCTCAACTAACTATTTGAATGAAGAATTAAGCATTTTTACGTCACCTAATGAACATCTGACATGAGGTTTAGTTAAATAAGACGTTACAGCTAAAAACGGCCACTTTTAACTATAACGCCGTATTTAACTAAACCATAACATGTCATAGTTTGTTGAGCATAATTTGTTTGTCTATCTCTTATTAGATAAGTATGCTTTTTTTTCATTGGCGGCGCTAGTGTGCGTCGTAAACGCTCTTAAGCATAATCACTAGGTAATTCTTCCCTAGAAACGGAAACACCACTAAGAGAACGGGAAACGAGAATCAACGTGAACCCAGTGCCGATTGGAGATTGTTAACGACTGCTAATGCAACCGGGACGGCTTTACGTGCCTCCCGAAGCGCGGAGGATTTCGAGATGTAAAATTTTTGGTCACCCATCCGATGACTGGCTTTTCCGAAAGTAGCTTAACATCAACAATCGCAGACCGACGTCCTCCATGAGCGTATGTAACGTAAAAATAAACAATTGGAGCGGGCAGGATTCGATCCGCATTGATTACAAATACGGCCTGACTCGATTTATGACGATTATATTTAGATCGGTTAGTGCTCGGCACAGGGGAATCGATTTGGTGCGTTACGACTGGGAAATCGATGTTTATGTATGTGTAATAAGAGTATTTGGCCGAAATAGGAACATTGCTACCATGTGTACAGTTGCGAGCGTAAATATGTTTCTATGGCCCAACAACAAATACCTGCTGTATAAGAGAGCAATTAAAATTAGTCTGTATACTATTGCAGCTAAGTTATATCATGATAAAGTATTATGAAACAAATACAATAAACAAATACAGTTAAGTTATTTCAGAAATGCTTACAAACTAAACAATACAGAAGAAACTTGTGATAAATATAAGCATAATTTACAAAGAGGCTGAGTATTCCTTTGACCCCACACTAGGCACTGCCAGTCCAGTGGCGGTCAAGTAAACGTTTACAAAAGTAAAACGGGTGCCAGCATGATGTTGATGATGAATACCTACATAATAAGAAGGCATGTCAAGCCGTTGGTTCCGTCTGCATTAGCAGTCGTTAAAATAACAAAAGAAACTTTTCTACACTCACACCAATTATCTAGCCCAAGAGAAGCTTCGTTATGAAACTCGTTAAAATGGTTACTAGACAACGGATAAACATACTTAAAATACTTAAATACATACTTATTATACATAGAAAACACCCAGACCCGAGACAATTTAGAAAAACAGCAATTTCTAAAATTTACCCAACCGGGGATCAAACCCGGGACCTCAGAGATGGTTAACAACCACCAATCCGCTTTGAGCCCGCGTGTTGGTTCACGGCCCGTTCTCCTTATGGTGTCTCTATCTATAGGGAAATCTTGTGCCCCAGCGGTTGGGATACAATGTGAGCTAGTGATGGTATATGATGTTTATGATGGATCAAAACCGGCTTGTAATTCTAAAGTAAAGCAATATGTGAAAACTTGAAGCAACAGCATAATTATTATGAAGATAACTTGTCCATACCCTATTGCAAGTGGCTACATTTTTTGGAAAGAATTGATTGTCTCAGTCATTGTCAGCGTATTGGACCTCCGTGACTGATGTACACTTATCTCTCGTGAGCGCCTTCTAGTCATGCTAGTCAGTGGGATTTAATCCCCACGCTTACTAAACGGGTTCATTGACCACAAACCCCGGGCTATGGTATCGAATAATCCGAAACACACATCATCATTATGAATTAAACCTTGGACTTCGGTATAGGGCCTAGCGTTTTACCACACGGCCACTGAGCTCATAATATAATTGTAACAAAACAGCAAACAAAACCAAGACTGTCATTAGACAGACATCTAACCTTGATAGGTATCAAAAACATTTCTAGATCGCGAACAACATGCCACAGAATAAACAAACACAAAGATAGGACACGGAGAAACAAATACTACAATCAACTACAATAACATCCCGCTTATTTACCTAGTTCTCAGACAAACAAGATAATAACTCTCAAATGTACGAAAAAACTACATTTCCATATACTTTTTTTTGAGGCATGAACAACAGAATAAGTTGTTATGGGAATTTCGGCCTTTTTTAGGTCGCAGACAGCTCTATGGCGCAGTGCTTAACGCGTCATAGAGCGCTGCCATTATTTTCGCAAAGGTCGGCATCGGATGAGTAACCAAACATTTATCATCTCGAGCTCCTGAGCTTCGGAAGGCACGTAAAGCCGTTGGTCCCAGCTGCATTAGCAGTCGTTAACAACCACCAACCGCATCCGTAGGCGCCTCGTGATCGTGACCCAGCAGATGGGGACGTATATGAGCTGGGTCTTGAGACAGTAATTAATACTTTTTTGCTGACTTCAAATAAAGGAGCAGATTCTCAAATCGTCTAAACACGCCCGACGATGTTGTGAGTGTTGTCACATTTTGGAGCTTATTAACAGCTTGAAACTATGATAAGCATCCTAACCTGCATCCTCTGGGTCCGGTAGTATATAGGGTCTAACAATATCAAGAAGCGAACGTTTAAGGGGAGCATCTACACATCACACTGAGCATGCTCACCAAATTTGGTCCAAAACTACAGGCTCGTTACTGAAATAATCAACAAAACATCATAATTCACCAAAAAATACACCCTACTACACGCACACAATAATAGCCGTGTGTGTATGAATGTCATACAATGGTTTTTCAATTGTGTGCGTGTATCTGTACACTGTCTTTTGATTGACGCTTGCGTGCGTGTTAGTAAAGATACAGCATGTTTCATGATGTGCATTATTTTAATTGATTTAGTTTGTAAAATCACTATAAAAACTGAAGTCCATTTTTTGTCATTGTATTCAGAATGACGTATAGATACCGCCCTTAAACGTTCGCTTATTGATTTTGTTAGACCCTGTATAACCATTACATACTAACCACGATATGTGTCTAACTACAAGTTGTGTCACTGAGCCTCGTAATAAACCGTCGCTCGTACTGGGTGCCTAGTGTGAGTCTAATTAAACAATGTTAATAGTGTAAGATTCGTTGGTTGCCCTTAATAAATAAATAAATAAATAAATTTGACATTTGATAACGGTAACGAAAACAAAAATGAGTATGGCATTGAAGCAGCGCCTGCTGCATAATTTTTTAGGTATGGATGGAGAATTGTGTTTAAGATGTCGCACAGCACTTGGAACTAGACGTTGGTACACATGGGCTTCCAGAGAGAAACGATTCGGCAATATTGCTCAGATTGTGATAGAGGAATCAGTGTTAGATCAAGTAAGTCTTATACATTTCGTCGTAAAATAGCCTATTTATGGCTTAAGAGCGTTAACGCCGCACACTAGCGCCACTAATGAAAAAAAAAACATATCTATTAATTAGAGATAGAAAATCAAATTATGCTCAACAAACTATTTGAATGAAGTAATTTAGCATTTTTACGTCACCTAATGAACAACTCACATGTTATGGTTTAGTTAAATAAGACGTTACGGCCACTTTTAACTATAACGCCATATTTAACTAAACCATAACATGTGAGGTGTTCATTAGGTGACGTAAAAATGCTAAATTACTTCATTCAGATAGTTTGTTGAGCATAATTTGATTTTCTATCTCTAATTACTAGATATGTTTTTTTTTCATTGGCGGCGCTAGTGTGTGGCGTAAACGCTTTTAACTAAAAGTTAACCAAGTAAAAAAGTCAGTTTTATTTTTACTACAATACTTTTAATTGATTATAAAGAAGTATTGTATGCGAATTACTCGGTTTTCAGCCGTATACCGATCTACTGCTTATATTATTATGCTTAAATTAAATAAAATTAAATTAATAAAATTAAATTAATACGCGTGTGCGTGTGTGTTTGTGATAAAGAGAGATTACGTATTGTTGTCTGTTCAATGTAATTGTGGAAACTTTACTGATTTATGTGTTATTTTGTGTGTATAATTTTATATGATTTTGTATAATTGTAAATGCTTAATCTATTATTAATTATGATTGAAAAATCAGCAGAATAGCCCTATAGATATGATTTTTTATTAACAAATGCTTAGGATAGTAATATTAACGGATAATATTTTAACATATTCATATATATAAGCATTTTGTTTGATATTATTTATATTTTTGATTGAAAAAATCATGAAAAAAATGAAAATGAAAAAAAATGAAAAAAATCATATTTTAAATTATTTTAACACTGCAGAGAATGACCCTACAGATTTGGTCACATAGTAAGAAATGCTCATAAAAATATAACCTAACGGAATATTACATTATTTTTGTGTGGCCGTCACTTTCATATTTAGCCCAATAAGAATGATGTTCTTTGTATGGAATCGAAGCAGCACACTGTGTTTCAAAAGCCATGTTTTTCGGACGTGGTGTTATTATTGCAAAAACCTAGAGATTTAATCATTACGGAGGAGTGGTAGAAGTTTGGTGGAGCTACTACGTATAGTCTTGGAAAAAAAACGACGGGTTGCACTCCGGGAGTGCCGGCAGAAGTGAAAACTTGAATATTAACGTTGTGCATTTTTGATATTTTGGAATGGTTAGGGAATCATTTTGCACGAATTGCTTCAATTATCAGTACTTATAAAAGTACTATCATTTATGTGGTAGAATACAATATTTATTTATTGCGCTATCGTACACAAACATGACAATTTATTCGCGCAAGCGCCCTGCGCCGCCTAAACGAAACAGCAGGCATACATTTTCGCCGCGCCGTAGAAAGAGAGGGGGATACTTCCTCTCCTACGCCGCGCCGGCTGTCTACACTCCAACCGTCTTACGAATTTTCGATCAGGTCACGTGTCGTGTGCGAATTTTACATTTTTTACCCATTACAAAAAAAGTGTACAACGCCGCTAAAGTAGTTTTCACTTCAAAAATCTGCAGAAATTTTCGTTTTCGTTATACTTAGTGATCAAATGGCAAATGAAACTCTTTTGTTTCTCTTTTTTTTTTTGGAGAGATTGCTTATTGCCTCATACGGCATTTTCAGCGTCACCGGGATTTTTTGGGGGCGGCGAGGTACGTAAAGGGTACCTCAAGCCGTGTGAAACGAATCATCTCACAATCAATCATTCACTCGTACCTTCAGGTTCTGCACGACACAATCCACGCGGGTCGTGGGGGCACGCGTCCCGGCACCGATAACGCGGCACAATCGCACAATCGTCTCTTTCCGCTATAGTCATGGTATCGTACTCGTAGACTTACTTTTGGTTTTGTCACGCTAGGCGTTACCTATACTTGTCCATTATTTCGAGTGGCCTGTCTGTACTGTCCGTGTAATTGTAATATAAATGTTTTCCGTAATATTAATTTCCTCTTTGTGTAAATGTAAATTATTGCAAATCAAATAGCGCATCTTGCCGTTTCTGTTTGGTTTCTTCTGTACTGTCAAATGTCACTCATACGTCATCCATAGTGCAAACTTCTGTTTTTTTTTATATTTTTTTATTATTTTCTGCTTCAAGCACGGGAAGGCAGGCAGGCGGCCAGGATATGGCCAGGATGTGCTGAGTCCTATTTATTGTTTATTGTTTTTTGTTTTTTTTTGTGTGTTTAAGCGTTTTACTATTTTATTGTCTATGTTGGTTCCTCTTTGTTTTGTGGACACGTCACCAATTTAGGCCCCTCCAGAATACCAGCGTTGCAGCGGCTGTATGTCGCTGTAGCATGTGCTGAGGCTGGGGCCTAGTTGGCCACACTTCGTTTTTGTCTTTGTTTTGTATTGTTATTGTGAATATCGTGTAATTTTGTAGTGTGTGCCAATAAATGTATTTCATTTTCATTTTCATCTTGAGGTTTTCTAGAGGGAACGGCATCGGACACTTAAAAGTGCGTCCCCGTGCCGTACTAGTTTCTCCGAAGGGTTCGGATCGGATCGGGCGAATGAAACTTGTACAGGCGAGGCGCCCTGGACTCACGTCTTTTATTTTGCAGTGGCGACATGACGAGCTCTTCTGAATATCAGAGTTGCAGTTTCTTGAAGCAACGGGGGAGTTATTCGTTGTAGCAATATATCTTAGTGGCACCGCGGTTCGTCACCGTAGCCCAATGCTCGACCCTAGTTTTCGTCGCCAAAAACTAACATAGAATTTCATATTTTTCAAGAAACGAGCCTATTCCTTCCCTAAAGGCCGGCAACGCATCTGCGATTCCTCTGGTTTTGCGATGGTAATTGCTTCCCATCAGGTGACCCGCCTGCTCGTTTGCCTCCTTCTAATATTAAAATATATACATATTCTTCTTAAATATATATTTCTTTTTTCTGTCTCTTTTGTTTCAAATGTATTTGTATTGTATGTGTTTCGAGTGTTTGTTTTTGTGTTTGTATATTGTTTTTCTTAAGTTGTAAAAATGGGAGAAACTATATATAGACATAAATTTCGTAAATTTCATGTAAAAGGAAAGTTAATGTATTGTATGTTTTTCAAATAATATTGTTCTGCACCGCGCACCGGCGGGCGGCAGGCTCCGCCAGAATACCAGCGTTGTTGTGATACGCTTCGCTCGCGACAACACAAGCTGAGGCGGGGTCCTGATTGACCTTTTGTTTGTTTTTTATTCTTATTTTGTATGTATATTAATGTGTGTGGTCAATGAATGTTTCTCTCTCTCTCTCTCATATATATAATTTTACTGAATAACAAGCAGGGGGTATGTATTCAATCGCTGCTAAAGACTGAAATCTGTTGCTGATCCTTATTTTTAATTAAAGTAAATCAATGTCGATCTCTAGTTCCTGGCGAACAATAGAGCCACTACCTCATTAGATTAAGTTTAGAATCTAAGCATATCTCTGCTACATCCAAAAACATTTTTACTTTGACACAGAAGCGGTTGAAATATTTATTAATTAAGAAAAACAAAATGGCTGATGACACCACCCCGCATAGTTGTTAGCACAGTGACGTTAGCACACAGTCTTAATTATACACTTCACATGAAAGCTGTTTGCTTGATTAATATTTCTCAGACTTATAAAGGTGTGGCGCTACTGACAGAGACTCTTATTATTAATTATTTATTTGGTGACGGGTAACGCGAGCTCTTAGATAAATACCTTACAGACAAACATTTACAAATATAAAATAATTTGTACTTGTAAGTAAGATTTACTTTTATTATAAACTAGCTGACCCGGCGGACTTCGTACCGCTTTTTCAGTTTCTATGACAACAAAACAAACACCAAACAAAATCACTTTCGCATTTATAATATTAGTTAGGATTTATAGGAAGGATAAGGAATCAAGGATTAAAGCTGTGGAGTTTCTTGCGCCCATTCTTCTCCACAGCTAAAAAATAGACGTCCTGAATGGGTAGTAGGTAAAAAATGTATGGACGATTCAAAAGCACTTTTCTAAAGTTTATTTGAATAAAAAATATTTGACTATTTGACTATTCTGGAAAGACTTTCCACGAGCGAGATTCAAGTCCCACTGACCTTATTCTATGTCAACAACTACGTCATTAATATCCTTAACATTTACTTGTACAAATATCAAGGTACAACTAAAAATAGGCAAGTTATTTTACGAAAATCATTTTTAAATTTGTTTGTGCATTTTAATAGAATAAAAAAATATTATTTCAGGTTACTGAGATCCATATTTTTTTGTAAGTAATCTATGCATATAATAAAGCTAAAGAGGGTCGAAAGTCTGTACATGGAAGATATTCGAAAAAAAGTTGGCTGAGGATACTTACAATCGATAACAGAACACGTTCCAACAGTTTTTAGAATTTTTGTCTGTTTGTCTGTTTATTTGACAGCGCATCGCGTGAAAACGGCTGAACAGATTTGGATGAAACTTTGCACATAGACAGACCATGACCCGGACTAGGATATAGGATACTTTTTATTTCGGTAACAGGTCCCTGTGGGATAGTGTAGTCTTCGCGAACAAAGTCGCGGGTGACACTGACAACTAGAATACAAATAAAAAGAGAAATACTTATTTAAAGTAATGTTAGTATACTTTTGTTATAACAATAAAATTTAACAAATTTGAATCAAATTTAAACTGTCAAAATACTGAAACGACAATCACATAATTATATTTTTTAATAAATTTTAAATATTACATTTTCCTCAGGATATAACAGGGTTAATGAAGGTCAAAGGATTTTCGCTACGACCGGTCTAGCGTAAAGATACATAAGATGATATTTAAGGCCTTAAAACCACCAACCTACTATTATAAGAATTTTATTTCCAACCTTTTATTTTTTCAACCTCGTCGTTAAAGTGAGTTTAATAAATAAGAGCTCCACAAAATAATACACATTATCTAATTATGTACACTGCAGAGGACATACCCTAATATAATATTCATCAGGTATTATAAGCTTCCAACAGGAGCTGAGTTAGGCGATTAACACACGATGACGGATGTCGCCGCGACGTCCGTCAAAGCGCCTTTTAGATCACAAGGAGTTGTATTAAACCGCACGTACAAGCACGGGTGACGCATTGACGCGCTTCAATGACTGTCGTCCGTCAGAACACGGGAGTCGCAGTGACGCAAGACAGTGAGAAGTTTGTTTGTGTGACTTTTTAGGGGCAGTGAGAAACTTAAAGGGTTCCCAAGTCATGTGAAACGTAACAACGTCAAAGGTTTCTAGAGGGAATCGCATCACGCAGTAGTATACGTATCCTTGTTCTCAACTAGATTCTCCGAGGGATTCGTGAGGTTCAGGGGATCGGATCTGGAGCGGAACAACCCGAGGGCGTCTCTAAAGGCTAGAACCCCGGCTCGGGTTGACCGGGTCGTGGGGGTGAAGAGAGCGCCCAGGTATATGTATGTCCCTGGTATAGAGCGCGTGTAAACCGGGTCATCATACCCTTGTTCTACGAGGATCAGGCGGGTGTCGGCTTTTAATGTGGGAGGGACTTTGATCGTTCGGCATTAGTTGACAGAAATCGATGCTGCATCACGTCGTTCTGACGGAGGGCAAGTCGCGATGACGCACGTTACTAAGGGAGCCGCTTTGACGCAGCCGCATGTCACTCCGACATCCGTCATCGTGTGTGATTCGCCTAAATGTGATTTAATTTTCACTTTGCTACAACTTCTCTGGAACTACAAGCAATGCTTTGGACAGTTGGAAAACTTTACGCTTGCACACGTTAATTAAAATTATAGCTTTTTGATTTTACTATGATAAAGTGGTTGGATTGTCGTCTATTTATAAACCACAACGCTTGGCCTCTTTATGATAAGGCCGAACGAAGGTGACAGTGAAATTTTCATTCAAGGAACTGGCTATCTCATATGGAAATGAGATAAGTTGTTACATACCGGGTCTGGCTCACTACCAATTATTATTTATTTACACACAAACTTACAACTATCATTACAGTTTTTTTTTTACCCCCAACATGATAGATGAAGCGATTGAATTTATTTGTAACAAATTGTCCAACACGCTAATTTTGTGAATTCGCTTAATGAACACATGAATAAATCCGTCTCTTTATCGACGAGGTTGATAGTGCAAAAGGCGCGCGTCAGTGGCGTCACCTTCAGTAAATTAGTTCGACTTCTAGGGACGAGCAGCAGGTTCGGCCATCGTCGTCGTCGCCATACGTATTTATCCGGAACATAAACATCCATCATCCCTAACATCTCCGGATTGGATATGTTACCTGTAAGCACCATAAAAGGATATGAAACTAGCCTGAGCTCTCTCCTGACTCTAAGCTGGTTGTATCCTACCATACCCAGAACAAATAACGTAGGGTACTGCAGTGAGTAAAATGGGTACACTCCATACATCTTTAAATACAGATATCTTAATAAATTTATTCTGTACTCTTTCCAACATTTGGCTGTACTTATTACGTGTACGTATAGTACGTATTATGCGATGACGTACTTGATCGTGCTCAGTAGTGCACTTGGAGAGGCCTATGTCTAGCTGTGGTACTTGTTGACTATGGTATGTCTCATTAGCTTACCAAGTAATAGTGTCGCCAATCAATGAACCTGAGCTGAGACCTGGATTTGATCTCTTTTCACTTGTTAGTACTAACTACTGGAAACAAACAGTCTCCCTCATAACGAAGTCGTGACTTGTGATAATTAATACAAGTTTAACCTTGTAATCAACAAACTACGCCCAGACAAAGGCATAAACAAAGGGATCTCGCCCAGAACTGTGACAAACAGCAATAATTTCTGGATCAACAAACACGGTCGCAATAAAATTGTTCGCAAGGAACCTAGTTTTTATTTTTACTACCTAGCTTATGATTGCTCTAACCATAGATTTATGAATCGATATCAATAGTTGTGTTATTAACTATTATTTATTTATGACGTAACTTTAGTTGTTCGTAACTTTGGTTCATGACAATACATAGGGTCACAGACTTAAAATTACATTTACCCACCTGATTGACTTCGCCAGATACTAATTTATTTTATTCATTTATCTATTTATATCTACTTACTAGCTGTGCTCGCGACTTCGTCCGCGTGGAATAGTGACTTTCGGCAGCATTTTTAATTTTTTAGGCTTTTGTTCCCGTTTTTGCAACATTTTTCACTGATGCTTCGCTCCTATTGGTCGCAGCGTGATGTTATATAGCCTAAAGCCTTTCTTGATAAATGAACTATCCAACACAAAAAGAATTTTTTAATTCGTTCCTGAGATTAGCGCGTTCAAACAAACAAACTCTTCAGCTTTATAATATTAATAATATATAAATATAGATATAGATTTATAGGTATTGGACACCTTTAAGCCCAGTGTTTGACATAGATTTTGTTGAAAAATAACATGGATTTTCATTGAAATTTAACGGGACGGCGGCAGAAGTTGATCGTCTGTATTAAATTGATGCTAAAGACTAAAACCAGTTGTTTTAACAGCAGTGATAAATGAGATGAGATCTTAAACCATATTATAAGTCCATGCTTGAACTTAAATGGTGATATAAATATCTTAAACAACAAACTAAAAGCTTTTAAAAAGTCTGTTATATTATAGGTACAGTCAACAGCAAAGGTAACTGATGATTGGTCGTGTTTCAAAATATGAAATCAGTATGGAAATCAAAAATTTTAAACGCATATCGAAAAACCTTCGAGTGTCTACTAGTACCTGCAGACTTTGATTGTTGTTATATAGAAAACACTATCGAAACTTAATTTTGAAATCTAGTAAACATCATCTACTTTTGCTGTTGACTGTACTGTCGTAGTGGCACCAGTTATTGACACTTTAAGTCCAGTGTTCGTCACAGTTTTCGTCATCAATAAATAATAATAAGCACAGATTTTCATTGAAACTCTAGAGGATGACAGCTGGGAAAAAGGTGGTTATCGACACTTTAAGTCCAGTGTTCGTCACAGTTTTCGTCACCAATAAATAATAATAATAATAAGCACAGATTTTCATTGAAACTTTACGGGATGACAGCTGGGAAAAAGTTGGTTATCGACACTTTAAGTCCAGTGTTCGTCACAGTTTTCGTCACCAATAAGTAATAATAAAAACTTGAGAGGTGTCAAGGGACACCCGAATGGAACGAAGTTCCTTTCGATTAATTAGTGAAGGAATTGTAATAAAATTTTATTTTTTTTAAGTTATAATAATATTTTTTTTATTATTAACAAATATAATGTTATATAAACTTTATCAGTAGGGTTTTTTTTTTGTTTTTTTTTGTTTTTTTTGTTTATTTTTTTTTTGTTTTTTTTTGGTTTTTTTTTAGGTTATAGTGCGTACTTGCTAAAAATACAAAAGCATTTATTATTATCTGTATATAATCTCTACTTACCTAACTCCATCAGCAATATCCGGAACTTGTGCAGAAACACTGTCAGGATTCATTATTATTATTATTTTTTATTATTTATTATTTACAAAAAACCTGTATACACTCAACAAAAATAATCGTCGAAATAGAAATGAAAATATCTGGCTTGCTTTCTATAAGAGAGAGAGAGAGACAGACAGAGAAACATTTTGACAGACAAAGAAACAGTTTGCACTGAAACCCTTGCAAGCTATTGTAAGCTGTGCGGCGACGCCGCACAGCTTACAATAGCTTACTATAGCAAAAATGAAACTCATTTTGAAAATACTGTATATTATTATTACAAAATATTAAATCAACGAAAAAAATATAAATAAATAAATAATTTACAAATAAAATTAACAAAATAATATTTCGACCGTCACGGGACTCGGACCTGCAATCTTCGGATCCGAAGTCCGACGCCTTATCCATTAGGCCACACGGTCTTGTGATAACAATGGCGAAATTAACGTACACTTCTATTGATAAAAAAAGTGTCGTGACAACTTTTTCCGTAAGAATTTTTTCCGTCCAGCCCCCTTTCACAACGCGCGATAAGGAACTTCGTTCCAATAATAAGCACAGGTTTTCAGTGAAACTCTACGGGATGACAGCTGGGAAAAAGGTGGTTATCGACACTTTAAGTCCAGTGTTCGTCACAGTTTTCGTCACCAATAAATAATAATAATAATAAGCACAGGTTTTCATTGTAACTCTACGGGATGACAGCTGGGGAAAAGGTGATTATCGACACTTTAAGTTCAGTGTTCGTCACAGTTTTCGTCACCAATAAATAAAAATAATAATAAGCACAGATTTTCATTGAAACTACGGGATGACAGCTGGGAAACAAATGGTCGGTATTTAATTGTTGCTAGACATTTACTGACCTTAGTTCATGTCGGCCACTGGTGCCACTAGCATACCAGCCCGAGAAAATGTATCCTCTTTTTCTTAGCCTACGCTTTCCCAATGTTGGGCGAAGACCTCCCCCTTCCTTCCACTTGTACTGTCTTTATGTCCTTTGTGATCTTTTTGAATTTTAAGTTCAATAGTTGTATCTTCCTCAACGTAAACCAACAATTCTAGAAAATCGATAAGTAATATTTGTTATTAGCACGCTAACCAGTGTAGCCAACTCTACAGTTTTAACTGTAGATTTACAGTTTTTTCCATATCGTTACAGTTTTTAGTTCAGACCTCCAAATCTACAGTTTTTTCTTTATAATGCTGGCCATCTATTTTATTCGCTGCGTAACCCGTACAACTCGGTTTTTAGCAACGTCTACGGTACGGTTTGCTTAATTTCACAGGTGGCGTTAGTGGATAAACTATTTCTACAGATTTCGCCCGACGACGATGCGTTTATAGTCTGTTCAATAAAGCTTAAGCTTGACACCGGTGACAGTATGTAAAAAGTAAGTAAAATATGACAGTATAAATCTTATGAAAACCAAACTTAGGAATTACGTAGTAGGTATCTTTTATTAGTCTGCGTTAGGAATAAACTATCTACCACCACCATAAAAGGCACTTTACATACAAAATCAGTAATAAAAAATTGTTTCGAGTTCAATGCTGACAATTACCATTTAAAGAGATTTAATAAAAATCTGTACGATATCAAGTATAAAAATTAAACTGTAAATGAAGAGGATGTGCAAACTGAAAACGAGGCAGTTTTAGTAGAAATATTGTAAATTTGTTAAGATTTAAAGTTGATTTATTACTACCAGTATAGTTTCATTACTTTATTATGTTGTTTTATTGATTACTGCTATAGGTTTACAGTTCTGTAAGTAGAAATTTACAGTTTTCTACAGCTTTTTGAAAGCTTGTTTGCAGTTTTAGTCTAGATTGGGGATGGCAACACTGACGCTAACGTTTTATGGATGTTACTTAGTAGTTTTTGGAAATAAACTTTACTATTTATTATTATAAAATTTATTTTTCATTGCTTTCTTTCAGCGTCTTTGGACTTTTTTGGGGGCGGCAAGAAACTTAAGCGAAAAGAAGCACCGTCAGATGTTTTCTAGAGGGAACGGCATCACGCGTTTGTGCGTCTCCGTTTCCTACCAGAATCTCTGAGAGGTTCGGTTCGGATCGGGAGATGGCTGGATGATGATGGAAAATTGTCATCACCGCCTATGGATATGGAAACTGTCACTTGCCTGCACAGCGTGGCGTGTCCCGCGTTGCTTTTAACCTGTGTTTAGTGTGCGTGAGCCTTTATAGTCTTTTAGGTTTTTCGCTGTTCACTTTATAACCTTGGGACCTCCCCCAAAATACTCTGCAGATTATTTTAGGGTCATTGATAATAATAAAGTGAACGCTTCTTGACACAAACGGGACGGGAGCGGCACTCTCGTGGCGTGTCTGATATAATAAAATTTAGCGGTTGACAGCTACTCACTAAAGAAAAATTGCACTGTAAATTTGTTACTATATTTTCTCGTGATTTTCTCGTCTGCCTTATGTCATCTTTGATAATAGTAATTCGTCGGTGGAAAGGTAAACTGCTTAAACACCAATAGGGCATTTTTGGGAAATGGACTTTAGAGTTTAATATTTAAAATGCATTTCTTTCCAATTGATTTTTGGCGCTTAAGCAGTTTTCCTTTTCTACCAACAACGGTATGGTGTATTAACAATTTGTTCCTCTGAGTGCGTCATTTTTTCCAACGGGTAAGCAATTGACCTTCATCGGTTAGATGTGAAGTGATGATAAGGCGATATAGTCATCATCATCAGCTTATTTTTACGTTCCCACTGCTGGGGCACGAGCCTTCGCTATAGATGGGAGAACAGGCCATAAAACACCACGCGGGCCCACTGCGGGTTGGTGGTTGTTAATGACTGCTAATGCAGCCGGACCAACAGCTTTACGTGCCTTCCGAAGCACGGAGGAACTCGAGACGATACATTTTTGGTCACCCATCCGATGACCAGCCTTTGCGAAAGTTGCTTAACCTCAGCACTCGCAGACCGGGCGCGTTAACCACTGCGCCATCAAGCTCTTCACTTCAAATAGTATTGTTAAGGAAACATATTAAAGGTGGAATAACAAGCCCTGCCTTTAACTAAAACAACCTTAAGCCAAGCCTAGCTTCAGGTTGCTAAATCATAAGTTATTGTTCACATTTATATTTAAATAAATCCTACTATAATTATAAACGCGAAAGTTTGTAAGTATGGCCATCCATACAACGTGAAAGAGTAACAAACATCCATATGTTTGTTACTCTTTCACGTAAAAACTACTGAATGGATTTGGATGAAATTTGGCATACAGATAGTTCATAACCGGGAATAACACATACGATACTTTTTATCCTGATATTCCTACGGGAACGGGAACCACGTGGGTGAAACCGCGAGCGGCCGCTAGTATAGTATGTACATTTATATTTAGGAGTAAGTTTTTCTACTTGCAAGCTGTGTTCGTCTTAAAAGATTGTTACGTTTAGTTAAAATTATTTTTGTTATATTGTAGATTTTATGTAAACAAATGCTGGTGAACCTTAATAAATAAAATAAAAAATAAAATAAACTAAACTAAACATGTACCCCCCGCTGCGCTCGAACTTAGGACCTCTGGGAATCTCCCTTCTATGCTCTGGGTCTGATGCTGGTGGCACATGGTGGTTTCAATCACTAGATGGTAAAATTTTACTCTCCTCATTTGTTACTAGAATATGTTTTTTTTTGGAGAGAGATTACCTAAAATAACACATAACACATCAACCTATCAACCTATCAAATAACCATAACACATCTTGCCGTTTATGTTTGGTTTCTTCTGTGCTGTAAAATTTCACTCATACGTCATCCATAGTGCAAACTTCTGTTTTTTTTTATTTATTTTTTATTTATTTTTTTATTTTATTTTTCTGCTTTAAGCACGGGAAGGCAGACAGGCGGCCAGGATGGTGCTGAGTCCTATTTATTGTTTTTTGTTTTTTTTTTGTGTGTTTAAGCGTTTTACTATTTTATTGTCTATGTTGGTTCCTCTTTGTTTTGTGGACACGTCACCAATTTACGCCTCTCCAGAATACCAGCGTTGCAGCGGCTCTATGTCGCTGTAGCATGTGCTGAGGCTGAGGCCTAGTTGGCCACACTTCGTTTTTTGTCTTTGTTTTGTATTGTTATTGTGAATATCGTGTATTTTTGTAGTGTGTGCCAATAAATGTATTTCATTTCATTTTCATTTCATTTTTTCATTTCATTTTATTTCATTTCATTACCTACTGATTGTCTCAGACGGCATTTTCAGCTTCACCGGGCTTTTTTGGTGGTGGCGAGAAACTTAAAGGGTTCCTCAAGTCGTGTGAAACGAATCACCTCCGGAGGTTTTCTAGAGGGAACGGCATCACGCACTAGTGCGTGTCCCCGTACCCTGCTAGATTCTCCGAGGGGTTCGGATCGGATCGGGGAGCGGAACAACCCGAGGGCGCCTCTAAAGGCTCGGACCTCGGCTCGGGTTGACCAGGCTGTGGTAGTGGGGAGAAGCGCCCAGGTGAACGCGTGAGCGAGTGTGAACCGGCTATTCGTACCCTTGTTCTACGAGTACGGTGTCTTGGGCCTAAACTAGTGTCTTGTGTGCATGTTTAGTGTATTCTGTAAATGTGTAGTGGCATTTGGAGGATCGGGCGGGGTACTAGGAAGCGCTGCTTCGATGCCATACAGTAATCGTTTTTGCTAACGTCATAGAATAGCAATATTCTAGGCACCTAGAACAGTGACAAAAATATCTATGATAAAATCAAAAGTAAAAATTATATGCGGGTAGATTCGTGTTTCATTTCAAAATCACATCAGTCGAAACTCCAGAGTCAGGTTTTTTCCTAACTCGAATTTGGATGCCTGACTAACCGACGCGATGACGCGACGCCACGGTTTGAATTTGTAATTTCTAGCTTTAAGAAACGAGACAAAAATACGATTTTACTTTTTAAAAACCACTTCTTCTTCCACGTTTTCTTCGGAAGACCAGCGTCGTACCATTACTAAGGTGCTATGACACATGCTGACAAGATGCCTTTTCAGTATCATATGGCATGTATCTTAAATTATGAATGTTTTACTTAAACACAAATGTTGAAAAAATTTCCACGAGCAGGATTTGAACCCGCACCCTTCTGACATACCGGGTCAGGTGCTCTTCCAATTGAGCTATCGTGGTTCTAACCAGCCGGCCGAAATTATTCAACACTATTTACTTTTACTTTGAAAGCCAAAGGCGCCCATTCAATGTCAACAGCTACCGTCATTAACATCTGATCATAATTTCGGCGGGCTGGTTAGAACCACGATAGCTCAATTGGAAGAGCACCTGACCCGGTATGTCAGAAGGGTGCGGGTTCAAACCCTGCTCGTGGAAATTTTTTCAACATTTGTGTTTTTGTAATTTGTTCGCAACAAAATTTGCGTTAAAAATTATATAAACATTTTAATGTTTTACTTGTTTGAATGTTGTTTTGTGATACTGAATAAACGTTTTTCTATTCTATTCTATTCTATACAATGTACGACAGTTTTTCGAAGCCGAAAAATAACATAGATTTTTATTGAAATAATACGGAATGGCAGCAAGAATGGTGGTCTGCATTTAATTGTAATCAGTTGCTGGCCTCTATTTTTAATGATTGATCATCTCAGCCCAAGACGTCCACTGCTGGACAAAGGCCTCCCCCAAGGATATGAGGGGTATTTGCCGTAATCGCCACGCTTGGCAGGCGGGTTGGCGATCGCAGTAGGTTGAGGGTAACCTCAGAGAGATGCTGCTGCCCATCCTCTGGAATGGTCCCTTAGTCGGCTTTTACGACACCCACGGGAAGATATGTAGTAGTGCAATTCTTTATCCCCGGCACCACACAGGGAATGATTTTTAATGAATAAAGGACAACAATGTCGATTACTGTTTCCTGTCAAACACTGGTGATACTCACTACCCTTTGACGACCTCCTTGGTGGAGTGGCTTGCACACCGGTTTTCATGGTGTCGCCATCTCTGAGGTCCCGGGTTCGATCCCCGGTCGGATCAATTTAGAAATACCTGTTTTCCTAATTGTTTCGGGTCTGGGTGTATCCTATGTTTAATATGTATGTATTTAAGTATATTAAGTATGTTTATCCGTTGTCTAGTTAACCATTTCTCAAGTTCCTTAAGGAAACTTTTCTTGGGGCTAGATTATTGGTGTGAGTGTGGGAAACATTTATTATTATTTATTTATTATAAATAATAATATTTTAAGTATGTATATTTTATTTGAATATTTAAAAAATATTTTTGATTTTTAAAATGCCATAAACTATGTGTAAACCTCCTTAAAAATTCTCATAGTATTTATATACCATGGGTATGACGTAAAACTGACATTACTCATGCATGACGTTACGCGGCAATTTTCCGTTTTCTGCGTTTGGTTTAGAAATTAATTTACGCAATGATTTTTACGCTACTTTGTTACAAGTTTGTTAGTTTTTTGTGTTAAGTTTTTTATTTTTGCTCGTTGGACGTGAAGGTAAGCTATAAAATACTAATATTATTCAATTGCTATGGTGCACTTTCGATCAAGACGAAATACGCCTGTACTATCATCTATTCTTTGTTAAAATGCTATCTTACGGTAGAGACTGACCGTAGCATATCATCGTAACGTAACATGTTCGTTGCGAGCATTCGCATAGTCAGTAGAATGAGCCGAGCCATTCGCCGCTCGCCGCGAGCTCCGCCGTGTTATCGGTCAGTCAGCAATGACGTATCAAGCTGGTATCGAACGGTGCGTTACGGCACAAAAAGACTCTATAAATATATTCTCAATAAAATATAATAAAAGGTAATGTTATGGCCCGTGGGGCTCAGCTATTGATTACGGACCCACGATTTTCAATTTCCGATGTTTACCATTCGAAAGATTATATTTTTTTACACTTAATCACTTTTTATCTTATCTCGATAACTTGTATTTTTTTTGTAATACTTAGTTAATTGAAAATCGTAAAAAATTTCTTTGAATTTAGTCGTTTTGCGACTGACATTTCGTATTTACGTGTATTGCGTTTTGTTACGTGTTGTGTTAACGCGTTTTGTTGTTTTTTTAATGTAGTATTTGCAGTATTAACATACTTTCAGTATTATTTAACTAAAAACCTACATTATTTAACATTGCTAGGGAATAAATTAAATACTTAAATAGTCTGTAGTATTACTGTTGGAAACGAAACGCAAATCCTGTATAGATAATAAAAGCTAATTTAGTTGATTTCTAATGAAAATAATGATATTTTTCATACATTTTGAGGTTAGGTTTAGTCAATTTTCAATAATTGAATAATTCTTAGGAATTGATAAGGGTTGGTTAGGTTAAGTTATTTTTTTTCCCGAGCGAAGCGCAGCGTAGCGAGGGCCAGTGACCATGAAAATCGTGGGTATATAATCAATAGCCGTTCCCACGCCTTCTCTATATAAACTATAAGTGTGCGAAATTTCATACTCCTTCGTCCGCGCAATTTTCGTAAAAAGGGGTACAAAGTTATTGCTTCATGTAATAATATATCGATGTTTATTTAATTTAATGCATTTTTATGCATTATTTAAAAGAAATATTAGCATTCTGCACGCCTTCTCTATATAAACTATAAGTATGCAAAATTTCATATTCCTCGGTCCACGCAATTTTCGTAAAAATGGGTACAAAGTTACAAAAACACAAATTTTGAATAAATTTCCACGAGCAGGATTTGAACCTACATCCTTCTGACATACCGGGTCAGGTGCTCTCCCAATTGAGCTATCGCGGTTCTAACCAGCCCACCATTGAAAAATATGTATGAAAAGTAGACAAAATCAACGCTGCGTAGACTCCTGATTCCTCCTCCACAACTGGACCGATTTAATTACTTTTTTCATTAAAAAATTAAAGAAAGGCTTTGGGTGTGTCCCTAAGTTTTGCTTTTTTATATAATCTCGTCAAATTTGGAAAACACAGCGGAAAATCAGGCCAATTTTTAAGGTTTTTAAAGGTTTTTAATCTTTTTTAATAGTTAATTTATGAATAAAAGGAAATCATAGGGACACAGCCAAAGCCATTCTTTAATTTTTAATAAAAATAGTAATTAAATCGGTCGAGTTTTGGAGGAGGAATCAGGGGAATATTTTTCAATTCAGTCGACCTTAGTGTTTCCTCTTAACTCTTCTTGCAGGTTACAACCGTGATGATGAATGTACTCCGCACAATATTCGGAGTATGCAGCAGCTCAGCGGAGAAGGGGGAGGTCCACGACACCGTGCGCAGGATATTCGGGAACGACATGGTCATGAAGGACAACACGGACAAGCATTTCCAGTGAGTATAGCTTTTTTTTTCATTTTGTTGATGGCTTCGTGCGATTAGCACATTTAGCCAGTGCCAAAGTAATTTTTCTTACAAGTTTCTTACAATTTTTCTTACAACAATATTTCCTTCCTGTATGATGGATGAATAATAATAGAAATGAGAAGTGAGAATAGTAGATTGTACACCAAGGGGATAAAGCACTGTATTATGTCACGGGCGCGATATTTGAATCCTGAGCGTAACGAAGGACTCCAGATTTAACTCCAGAGCGTAGCGAGGGGGTTTTGAGTTGATTCCCGAGCGAAGCGAGGGAATTAAAATGGAGTCCTGAGAGCAGTGAAGGATTTAAGCGCGCCCAAGGCAAAATCAGTTTTATCCCTGAGGAGTATACTCTACTTTTCTCACCTTTTGCGAGACAATAAAAACCAAGGCTACTAGAAAAAGTATTTTATTTATTAAAATACTATTTTCATTACTAATTATATATAATTGGCACAGTAAATAACAATAAAAAGTAAATTAAAAATTAAAATTGATGTTTGACACATTAGTCCAGTTATGTAAAGATATGGTTATATTTTTTGGTACGCTTATGTTAGTTGAGGTGGAATTTATTTGAGTAGCAGCACCCAATACATCAGAACCTTGCGTGTGAGGGTCGTTTGGCACAGTTAAGGTTGGGGAAGGTGGTGCTTGAAGCAGTGGGCTTGACGGGATATATTTTGAGCTAGATGGCTGTGGTGGCAAAGGTTTCCAAGGATCATCAATAATGGACGTAGTTTTCAGATGAATGTTGTCACCAATACGACAGCTTATCTTGTTTTTGTTTTGTATGGAATTCTCTATGTAGCCCTCCGCTACTGCATCGGATTTCCAGCCACCATGACGTTTTATCTGGGCCATATCTGCTCCTGAATCTGCCAACAGACTTGCCGATGTTCTCCTCAAACATTGACCCGTATAGAGCTCGGGATTTTGCAATTTGAGGTATTTTGCAATTTCTTTTGGCATGGCGCTGATTTTATTCTTGCCAATGACTTGCCTGGTGCATTTGCCATTACTGTAACCGATAAAAAATCTGTTGGTGTTTATATTAGAGGGGCGCAGAGCTTTTTGCTTTTCAACAATTCTTGCATAATCTTCACGAACTATGAACGAACGTTCTCTATTTGTTTTGGTATCTGGTAAGTTAATCAGCATCAAATCTGCATGTTTTTTGATATCATTGACTTTTATGTTTACGAGTTCATTTCCACGACATGCGCCATTCACTCCAAAAATCAAGGCTACCTGTAACAAAAAATAGGATTGTGAGTAAATAGATAGATACACTACTACATTTTTTGACCTTTATATTATAAAAAAAGCTTGCGACAAAACCTTAGAATGTGTATTTTTTAAATGTGTGCCATTTAAATACCCTTTTATTCATTAACTATTTTATAGAGCTATTATAGGAAGGTACTAGAAACGTAACTAAAAAGTAGGCAGTACTCATACTTACTTTCATGGCCAGAAAGCTGTGATCAGGAGCCTCATTCAGAAAAGTTTCCACATCTTGCGCTGTCAATACTTTTGACTTCTTTGCTCGATGACCATCTGATTTCCTCTTTAAAAATGCCAATAACTTGCTATATGTATTTATCTTAATGTCGTGTTTGATGCTTATTGTTAACCTGAGCATCGAATAGATACACCACAGGCTGCTGGACTTCTTTGTACACGATAAATACTCGAAATAAACAAGAAGCACTGACTCCGACACAGACTTTGCGCCTTTTGCAGTTTTCCATTTGCGGAAATCGTCGTAAGCTTTCAAGTATTTTTCCTTCGACTTCTCTGGTAGTAGGTTATTAACAATACCTAAGGCGTCTAATTTAATGGACTCCGGAGTTAAATCACTTTCGTCACTCGACATTTTCTTAATGTTTTATTCTATCTTCTTTTGCAGTTTTGTCTGATACTGATTGCACCGTATTGAAATACTCGCGGCTTTTGTTTTAAGTATTGATTTTTTTTTCGTTCGGCTTGCCGTGGCGTGGCCAGCTTGATTTTTGAATAAGTTCGATTTTCAAATAAATGAGGCGCGGCGCGCGCCGCCGTCCACCTCCTCGCCGTCGGCCATCAGCAGCTGCAGCAGCCGCGCGCCGCGCGATTTTGACGAAATTAGACTTTAAATGCATAACAATAAGAACTAAGAGAAGTGAGAATCACATTACTGTCCGGCGGGTTATAATGAAATTCAGTACAACATTACACCCCGGCAAAAGACAAGGGCTATAATGATTTACTTTGAGTAAGGTTTGCATGATATATAATGAGGCATTGTCGAGCAGGTGGTGTGAAAATGATATTCCGAACCCTTCGAGTATCTCAGTAAAGATGTGGGACTTTACGAAGTCCTCAAGCGGACTTCTTAAAATAATTTTAAATGTGCCGTTGCACTGTTTTGTTTCATTTGCCAACACTCGTGCACACTCACGAACACTTAACGGTTAATAATCCACCAATAATTCACATTAATATTCGACATAACACAAATTTTAGAAAATAAAACAAAACCGCAGACAGACCGCTCTTCACTTTCCCGCCAAGAAGTCCGTGAGCATAGATAGCTTAGCATTGTTTCAAGCTCAAGTCGTCCCTCGCACTACTTACTGTCCTATCTACTTTTTGTTAATTTTTCGGAAAAGCCGTTTTTCAGCTGATAGTTTTCAAACTATCACAGCAGTTCTGGGGCCTCGGTAGCTCAGCGGTCAGAGCGTCGGACCGGTTATCCAAAGGTCGTGGGTTCGATTTCCACTGGAGCTACCTGAGGCTGGTTAATTTTTTCTCGTAAAATTATGAACAACTATGTTGTTACAAGATAAAATTTTATTTGTAAATTGTGAATGCGAAATTTTTAAAAAAAACCAACTTCAAAAAACAGGAAACTTAAAAAAGTAAAAACAGCTCTTAAAAGCAAGAAATAATATTGAAATCATATTATTAATTACCTAGATACGCATGTCAGTTTTAAAAAAATGTCTATTGAAGTTCGATGAGCTGATGATGATCATGAGTTTTTTATATTTTAGAAGGAGCAGATACATCAGTCACATAAAAGAGAACTTGCCAAAGATGATAGACGCCAAATTAAATCAACCCGGCCACAAAGCGAAGCCGACGAAGAAGCACAATGTACCGGTCATTATTGTGGACGTAAGATTTTTTGTATTTCACTTCATAGACCACTAAGAACAAGGTGCCTTATGGCGTGTGTAGCTCAGTGAAGGGGGAGGTCCATGACACCGTGCGCAGAATCAGGAACGACACGATTATGAATCACAACACGAATAGCTTTTCCAGTGAGCATAACTTAGCATCGGTTTTTTATGTGTTACGGGCACAGTGCCTTAATATCACCTTTTTTTTTTTTTTTTTTAACCTAGAGGAACTCGTTACGAGTACCCGGGGCCTTGAAGAGGCCCCAGGTTATGTGAGACTTACCCGTCCGTCTTTCCGCAACCCACCGACTATCATGGTGACGCCATTGTCCCCAGTCAGCCCCAGCTGCCAAGGGAGAAGCCCATGGCCGGGAAGGGCGAGACGGAGGGGGATACTCACTAAACCTCTGGGGGACCAAACTCCGATACGGTGAAGACCGCGGGGCCTATCCCGGAGGGAATTGAACCGCGGGGACCTTAATATCCTAGTATAATTAATACCTAGGGTTACAAACCCTACTATATAATAACAGTATCCTACTATTTTAGGCGTCTAACTACTATTATTTTAAAAATATATTATAGTAGGCGAAACTACTATATTTTTACTATAGTTTTCTGTGATGAACACAAAGTGGAAAGACGAGCGCAACAGAGCCAGTATCGGTCTGATAAAAGCAAAGTTAATGGTGTTTTGTAACTTAAAATTAGATTGTAATAATAGTTACGAAGCTTTCCTTAAAAATAATAACCTATTAATAAAAGCTCAAAGCAGTAAAAAATATTTATTTAAGAAATTAAATAAATATTTTTTAGATTTTCTATATTTTTTTAAATTAAATCCCTATCTACTATATTTTTATGGGTAATGAACCCAAAACTACTATATTTGGTCTAAAAAAGTTGGCAACCCTACACCTGTTGTAACCGCAACCGCAAACCCCAACCGAAACAACAGAATAATATACACCTGTGGCGGCTCCACCTACCGCATACGCCGCACATTATTCGACACGTAGCAAACACCTTCTCAACCGTGTCAACAGATGGCGCCACAAACGCATACCGACGACGTCGCCATACTACGACGATAAATAGTATGGGAAGCCTGCATCGCGGTAGCGATGTTTCACTATCTCCTACGCTATATATAGCACCTCCAACTAACATCCGTTGGACCTCGGTCCCCGAGCTATACCACTCAGCTCGGAGGAAGATCTTCCCTTTGCCTTCCTCAGTGTGGCATTCTACCTACCACCGGCTTCCTACACACCGGAACAGCTTATTGTATGTCCCCACTGCTGGGACACGTGCCTTCCCTATGGATGGCAACACCACGGGGATAACGGGCCAGAAACCACCACGCGGGCCCAGTGCGGATTGTTAGTGGTTAACGACTGCCAATGCAGCCGCGACCAACGGCTTTACGTGCCTTCCGAAGCACGGAGGAACTGGAGATGATACATTTTTATCCACTTTTAAAACTTTTGCGTTCCATAGTTAAACAAATTTAAACGGGGATTAACGGGGATACATTTTTAGTCTGTACATCCGATGACCGGCCTTTGCGAAAGTTGTTTAACTTCAGCAATCCCAATCCAAGCGTTTACTACGACGCCATAGCTTCTCGATAAGCAGTAAACATCTTTCAGCTTTCTTTTTTAGAAATTCTTAAAAAGCTGAGTTGAGTAGGCTCTAAAACTATGTTTTTTTTTAGAGAGATTGCTGATTACCTCAAACGGCATTTTCAGCGTCACCGGGCTTTTTTGGGGGCGGCGAGGTACGAGGTACTCAAGCCGTGTGAAACGAATCACCTTCGCAGGTTTTCTAGAAAGAAAGGCATCACACACTTAAAAGTGCGTGTCCCCGTGCCCTACTAGATTCTCCGAAGGGTTCGGATCGGATCGGTAAAACTATGTTGCTTTTGCTTGCAGAATACTTCAGACTCGACAGACGATAGACCCGGGCGCGTGGGTCCTAAAATCGTTGTCTTCGATGCTTCCACAGGTATTTCCAAAAATATGTTTTTGAATTATTTCGACATGGGAAATAATTTGCTTTACTTATTCATATTTTGACACTAAGTTAATCTATATATTAATACGTGAAGCAAAAACTTTGTACACCTTTTTACCAATATTGCGCGGACGGAGGAGTATGAAATTTCGCACACCTCATAGTTTATATAAAAAAGGTTATCCGAATGTTAATTTTTTTTAATTTATGTATAAAAATACTAATTATTAAATCAATAAAACAAACATTACATACACTACCATGTATTTGACACACACGCATTAATACTCTTTTTAAAAATTTCAAAAATGGAAGAGGAGCGGCCGAAATCTGTCAATGCCAATTCAAACTCCATTCTATCTTTTTAATTTTTCATTGCTTAGGATACAATCCGTGCAGCCTTAATAAAATTACGGTCGAATTTCGACCACTGGGCGACCACTAGTAATCTATAACTGTCCCACAACTGTGCAAAGGCCTTCATCATTGAAATCAAGTCATCACTACAACTGATAGGTTATGGCTTAATCACCAAATCACAAACCCGGGCTATACGCATCGAAAAATCCAAAACATACTTTTACCGACCTGGGAATTGAACCTGGGACCTTTGGGTATTACGAGTATAAATGAGGAATGGTGGACTATCTATCTATCTATCTACTTAATTTCAAGATCAACGGTGCGATTAAAAAGTTAGGCCTGTCATTATGTTCGCCCTGTAATGTATGTTGTAAAAAATCATATTTTAAATTTCTGATTGCCTTGTACTAGGAACCGGTCGCTTGGTGTTGGTTGGCGACGAGAGGGTCAGCGTCCAGGGTTTGTCCAGCTTCGCCACTATCAGAGCCACGGCGTGCGTGTTCTCCGGAAAGTGGATGTATGAAGTGCAGCTCGGCACTAAAGGCATAATGCAGGTAAGCATTAACATCATAACAACGAAGTCAATCCTTTCAAAGATGTCATGGCTCTCTGTCCCTGGAGTATACCTTCTAGTGCCTATCAATACAAACGCACTGAGTCCATCATCTCAGCCTACATTCTTTCTCTGCTGGATACCCATGACCGTATGTGATCACGATCCGCGGCTATTCTCGTCTAGCACTTGCCAGCTACCTTGCTGATTACTTGTCACTGAACCCATAACGGTCTTCAATTGGTAAGGTATCATATTGAGCCGCCACGCCGTGTTTTGGAAGACACGTAACGTTTCGGAAATATTTTTATCTGACATATTGCTAGAAAAAATTATGTAATTAATAATTTGTCAGTATCATTGGAGGAGCTTGATGGCGTAGTGGTGAACGCGCCTGATCTGCGATTGCTTAGGTTACACAACTTTCGCAAAGGCCGTTCATCGGATGGGAGACCTTATAGGCGATTTATCAGCTCGTGTTCCTCCATGTTTCGGAAGGCACGTAATGCCATTGGGCCCGGCTGCGTTAGCAGTCGTTAACAACCACCAATCCGCAATGGGCCCGCGTGGTAGTTTAGGGACCGTTCTCCCTATCCATCCGTAGAGGAGATTTGTGCCCCAGCAGTGAGGACATAAAATGAGCCGGTGATTTGAAGGTGGTGGTGTGATGTATCTCCTATAGATGTAGCAACTGTCATTATTTGTTTATTATCACAAAATGTTCCACTCTTGCCCCTAGATTGGCTGGTGCACAGCTTCCTGCATGTTCTCGATGGACACAGGGGTGGGAGACACAGCCCACTCGTACGCCTACGACGGCGGCCGAGTGAGGAAGTGGAACGTGGCCACCTCGCCGTACGGCCAGGCGTGGCTGCCTGGGGACGTCATTGGATCCTGCATCGACCTGGACAAGGGGACCTTGGAGTATTACAGGTAAATGCACCAGTACAGATGTACTGTATAAGGTTTACGCGATAACTACACATTGCTATGAACACTTTACGGATCTACGAAGAATAGAGACGATAGGATAAAATTATATGTAAAATAATTGTTGAAATAGTTAAGATAAGTCAACAAACAGCTTGTTTGTATCTAGGACATGTGGAGTTGAGCCTAAGCTCATGTGACACTGAATAAGAGTGACCGGGCGTAGATCGGTTCCTAGCGGGAAATTAGATTTTAGTCGGTTTGGTATATCCATCAACCTGGCCTGGTGTGCCACTTTTTTATGCTTGGGAAAATTCATTGCCTATTACCAACGCGTTGGGGAGACGCGGATGGTTATGTGGCGCTCTCTCCCTAGCTCCTGCCTCCCCGTCCAAGTCTAGTGGCCTGGATGGGGCTTAAAAACACTAGCCACTCCTTTCACTTCTGCCAAGGAGATCGGGGACTATTAGTTGGACAATCACTGAAAATTGATCCTGTTAGTGGTCTGCCAGAATCAAACACATGCCTGAGAAACCTGGATACCTCAGTAGTTGAGGGTTCCGGGTGAAGTGCGCTTCCACCTTCGGCCTTATCATCACTTCATCAGGTATGATGTAGGCCACGTGTTTACGCGTAAGAAAAAAAAGGAAATAAAACAAAACACTTGCCTGAGAAACCTGCCCCCCGACCGCCTAACCGATCGCTTTGACTATGCGTATAGTTTATGACGTATCTTGCCACCTCGCACTGCCTATGAAAGCAATATCAAACGCTAAAGGCTATACTTTTCGATATTGCTTTCATAGGTGGCACAAAACGACAAGATGACGTCATAAACCGCACACGAAGTCAAAACGATTGGTTAGGCGGTCGGGCCCCTGGTTGAGCGCCTGGCTAGCTACTAACATCTTTCTAAGTTGTTATGTTGCCATAGCAAAGTTGTGTTGCGACAATTAAGACAGAATTCCTCAGTGATTGAGGTTGAAGTTCTTTGTGGTAGTTAAAAGTTTGGTAATATATTTTAAATATTTATAAAATACATTGAAAAAATTAAACGCCTACCCGACCCAGGCAGGAAACGAACCTGGGTCTTCGGCAATCCGGGCGGCTGCACTGGCCGCTATGCTATCGGGAAGGCTGACGTAAGCGCTGAATTTTGTCACTGCTTTTTTAATTTTTGAGTGCTAATAGCGGCACAGTGCGCCATCTATCCAACGGTCATTGCAATCGACGGCCATGCAGATTCACCTTTGCAGATGAAATACCACAAATTTGATAACACAACGCTAAAGTAAATTTTACTTTTTATTTTCAAGTGCTAATTGCTGCACTGAAGCTAAATTAAATATTTATAAAATTTATAAAATGCAGTGAAAAAATTAAACGCCCACCCGACCCAGCCAGGAATTAAACCTGAGTCTTCCGCAATCCGGGCGGCTGCACCGCTATGCTACCAGGAAGGCTGACGTAAACGCTGAAGTTTGTCACTGCTTTTTTATTTTTTGAGTGCATAGCGGCACAGTGCGCCATCTATCCAACGGTCATTGCAACCGATGGCGTTTAATTTTTTCACTGTATTTTATAAGTTTTATAAATATTTAATTTAGCATCAGTGCAGCAATTAGCACTTGAAAATAAAAAGTAAAATTTAATATATTTTAAGTCAATGTGAGTATGAGGATAATTTCTTACAGGAACGGAGTGTCGCTAGGCACGGCGTTTGAGAACGTGGCTCACGGATCGGGCTTGGCGTACTTCCCCTCGGTTTCGTTGGCGATGCAGGAACATCTGTACGCGAACTTCGGACACGTACCGTTCGTGTAAGTTGTTAGGTACCATAAATTTACCACTACGGTAAGTCATCATCTGCATGTGGATGTCCCATTACTGGACTGAGAATAGGCGCATGTGCCTCTGCGCATATCTACATGCTCTTTAAATTAATATTAATACCTTGTTGGTGAGTAGGTCCATAACCTTTCTGGATGACTTTTCTCTCACTTATTTCTGCTGCCTAAGCAGAGGCTAGCAGTTTCTTGAGTACCTACCTCTGTGGTATATATTCTTTGACACACATCTAACAGATGGAACACCCTTCCATAATGATGGGTTCCCTTCTTCTTAAAAGTCTTTTAAAACGAGACATTTGGAAAATCTTGCTGGGTTAAGGCAGTTTCTGTTACGCACCGTGGACTCCATTTCAGCTTGACCTGATTATTAATCGATTTATTAAAAATAATTATTGCGTCGTACACACATTGTGCTGATTCTAGCCAAATATAATAAAGATATATTATAGTATGGTCGATATAATAGACTACATAGTTTTTTTTTTGAGAGAGATTACTGATTGCCTCAAACGGCATTTTCAGCGTCACCGGGCTTTTTTACGTAATGGGTACTTCAAGCCGTGTCGAAACGAATCACCTTCAGAGGTTTTCTAGAGGGAACGGCATCGCACACTTAAAAGTGCGCGTCCCCGTGCCCTACTAGATTCTCCGAAGGGTTCGGATCGGATCGACTACATAGTGTAGTGTCGACTCTGAATCAGAGTAAAAACAATCAGGAAAAATAATTTCAACACTTTTCTGATTCTTTTTTTTCGATTTCTATAACTATAATATAATGTTTATAATAATAATAATAAATATAATGTTTGAATAGAATTGGTTTTAATGTTAACACAACAAAACGCTATTTACTTTATCATTAACATCAGCTTATATTAGTCTACTGCTGGATATTAACATTTCCAGGTGCACGCCACTGAGCACGATCTATGAGCTATTAATTTATTTTACTTACTTTGTTATACAGATTCCCCGTGGAGGGCTACCTGCCGCTCCAGTTGCCGCCGGTTCGCGAGTGCGCACGGGCATCCTTCATGCTGAACTCTCTAAACGCTTTGCTGGACGAGTTGTCGCGTCTGTCGGACCTGAAGCCGCCGGCTAGTTCTAAAGTTAGTCAGACTTTTTTAAAATTATAGTGTGTTTGCACTTGACCACTATCTAACCTAATGAGAAGTGTAAGTCACGAGCAATAACATGCTAAAAATGTAAATCTTAATAGAATGGAATAAGAGTCAACCGCGCTCACCAATAAGGTACACATTTGTTGTGACCTTGAATAATGTTATATGTGTCAGGCAGGTAACACAGTCGCCGGTCGTCCGCACAAGAAAGGTGTGAAAATGTTTTAGGCTAGTTAAGATGAAGAAGTTTGTAGAGGTTTCCTAGAAGCGCCGTGGCCCGTAGTTACGATTACTCGATTTAAAGTAACACCAATAACCACCTTGGGAGAAAATAATATCGATCAATAAAATAATCATCCCAATCGTTGCATAAATTTTAATGTCGGAGATATGCGCGAATAAACATTTTAAAAAAACATTTAGGTATACCGACGAATTGAGAATCTCATACTTTTTTTATGGCGTTGAAAAAAAATTGTTTTTTCAAAATTTAAATAGAAATTTTTATCTGGGTAATTCATTTTATTGCTGTTGGCAAGAAGATAGGGAATTAAATATCGAACTGGTGTCACAACATCATCATCTCCTGCTCGTTTTGCGTCCCCCACGGCTGGGGCACGAGCCATCTCTATGGATGGAACACCACAGGGCCATAAAACCACCACGCGTGCCCAGTGCGGCCTTTTCTCAAAACTAGTTTCAGGGTGTGTCTGACAGTGCTTCGATTCACACGGCTTGAGAAATCCCCAAAAAGTCCGGTGAAGCTGAAATGCCCTTTGGGCTTCGGCTGATATTGTACAATACGTAATCAGCAAACTTTCTCAAAAAAAAAGTTGTATGCCCCATCTCGTGGCCCGACCGGCCGGCGGGCGTTCTAGAGCGACTAGCGATTTCGTAATAAAAAAATAAAAAATATATTATTAATATATTAAATATTAGACAACATCACATACATTGTTCTGATCCCAAGGTAAGTAGCTAAATCAGAAACAACGACGGTACCACAACCACCCAGATCCGACACAATATAGAAAAGTTTGTTTTCGACATTGACCCGACCGGGAATCGAACCCGGGACCTCAGAGTCCGCGCAATGAATTCGCTAGTCGTGTCACGGTCGTGGACGAGACATTCTTGTGCTTCCCGGAATTATTATCATTATGTTATCATCCTCACCATCATCATCTGTGTTACTTTTCTATGTATTTTTTGAGGCAATAAACTATTTCAATATTAATTATTCATTATTCATTGGTTGGTGACTTTTTGTTGCGCAAAAAATAGTTTTCGCTATCGTAATGTTTATTATATAGTTGATAAAGGTAGTCTGGCGTTTAACTAGCTTCTATTACCCATCTCCCTATATACATACCTACCTATACCACAATATAGTACTAGAACGCCGCGCGCCAACGCCAACTAGCGCTGCGTCTGAAAGAGACGGCCGCTTTCATTCGCGCTAAAAGGAGATATCATCGCGTTAGGAGTGTTAAACATGTGAGAGGTCACGCGCTGCAGCGCTATTCTCTAAGCAAAACAGCGTCGAACTCGACGTTGATCTCGCTCATAACTTGCAAACAAATTTCAACCTTCTTTTCTATAGTAATAAAGTCTACATTCGTTTGCAAATTATGAGGGAGTTCAATATCGAGGTCGACGCTGTTTTGCTTAGAGAATAGCACTGCAGGTTGCTCAAGTATGTGCTCCAGCAAAGTGCATCCACCGGCCACCAACCTCGTGACGGTTCCGACTGTTCGCCCGCCCGCCGCACACGTGTAATCTACAGCCGCTTGCAATCGAGGTTTGTCCTGCCCACCTCCTTGAACTGCTCACCTCCTTAATTGCCCTTATCGCCGTCCCTCGCAGTTCAAAACCTACCATAGCCTAGTATAACGCCAAAAAAAAAATACAGTCCACTAAATAGACATCGCCCGCGCCGCCATTTATTGTCTTTCTCACCAAACCATTCATCATCATCGTCGTCGTCATCATCATCATCATCATCCTCATGTAACTTAATTACTATAATGTAGAAATGACTGTTTGTTGCCTTAAATAAATTTTTAAAAAAACCTTCATCATTATTTTCATCATCATCATCATCATCATCGTCATCATAATCATCATCATGTAACTTAATTACTATAATGTAGAAATGACTGTTTGTTGCCTTAAATAAATTAAAAAAAAACCTTCATCATGATTTTTATCATCATCATCATCATTATCATCATCATCATCGTTATCATAATCATCATCATGTAACTTAATTACTATAATGTAGAAATGACTGTTTGTTGCCTTAAATATATTTTTTTAAATCATCATTATCATCATCATCATCATCATCATCATCATCATCATCATCATTAGCTTATAAAAGTTCCACTGCTGAGCTCAGGCCTATCTACGAGACTTGAGCAGATTGGGCCATGACCCACCACGCTCGCCCAATGCGGGTCGATGGGTCGAACAGGTTTATGGTTTATGTGCAGGCGAAATTTGACTCCTCGAAGGGTGCTGAGGAGGAGGTGACCCTCCGAATACACAGCTCGGACTCCGCGTACACTCCGAGGCCTTCGCCCCACGCCATTGTGGACGCCCAGAGCAATGAGATGAAAAAGATGTCCAGGAAAGTAAGAGTATTCTACAAAGAGATATAATATAGTTATAAAAATATTTATAAATTACAGTGAAAAAATTAAATGCCTACCCGAACCAGCCAGAAATCGAACTTTGGTCTACCGCAATCCGGGCGGCTGCACTGACCATTATGATACCGGGAAGGCTAACGTAAGCACTGAATTTTTGAGTGCTTTTTAGCGGCAGAGTGCCATCTATCCAACGGTTATTGCAACCGATGACTATGCAGATGTAATACCACAAATTTGATAAAACAACGCTATAGTAAATCATATTTTTAATTTTTAAGTTTTTATTTTTAATTTTTAAATACTTTATTCAGCTTCAGTGCAGCAATTAGCACTTAAAAATAAAAAGTAAAATTTTAAGAGATATAAGAAAAAAAAATTGCAGATTTTTTAAATTCGAAGTAAAGTCTAATATTTTTTCGATGTAGCACAGTTGGTCTTGGGTTCCAAAATTAATCTAATACATCTTAGTGGGGCCTGCCGAGATTTCCACCTCCCAGTAACACTTCGACCCATTGGGATCTTTTGTGTTCTAATCTAATACATACTACATTCATTTGATTTACACATACAAATACGTCGGGTATTAGGGTATGCCCATGGTACTTTAGGTAAGTACCATGAAACCAGAGAAAAATTATAACATTACAGATTTCATTTTGTTTGTCATGAATTTCATTCCAAAATAACTATGTTGTATTGGCAACTAGGTATTACCTAGGTATAAGGTAAAATAAATACTTAATACCTACCTAGGTAATACTAATAAAATAATATCTTAATTGTAGATCATATTAGATTAAGTTTAGAACCGAAGACCAACTGTGCTACATCGAAGCATATTTGACTTTACTTCGAATTTAAAAAATCTGCTATAATTTTTTTCTTATATCTCTTTGTAGAGTACATTAGTGAGTTTTTCCGCAGTTAAAGTTAGTACTGTCCTTTGATACTTCATGACTAATTCATATTTTTTTTTTCTTTGCTATTTCCTTTTTTGTACAAAAACAACTTTAATTTAATTTAGTGTTAATTTTGTTGGTTGTCCATTAATAATTGATTAAATAAAATAAATAAATAAATAAATAAATATAGCCAAAGGTTTATTATTTATTTTTTATTATTATCTGTAACAGTATAGAGAGAGTGAGAGAAGTAAATAAGCTATTTGTGAGTATCACGACGGAAAATCCTTTTTTCGATATTGTCACATTATATTTTTGTCTCCACAGGCATTCCTGATGTCCATAGCCCGCATGGTGGTGGTAGAGTTGGGAACAACCCTCCGTCTGTCATACGTGGTGGTGGGCGAGCTGCTGCCCAGGATTCGAGGCACTTTGGGAGTAAAGTCCAGGAGTTTAAATCCAGATGCATACGCTTGCGAATTCTATGCGAAGGCCGAAGAGGAAAAATTTGTTAGTAGAAAATGAGTTTGCTTGAATTTGATGTGTAATTCTTTTATTTTGGTAAATAATAGAAGTATTGCGCTGTAATATTTACGTGATATTACACATAAAAATGCGGAAACACTTTAAATATGATCAATGGTCACAAGAAGGCCTCTTTCCCTGTAAAATAAACTTAAATGTACCAATGTTTGATCCAGTAACCCATTGAGTTTCGTCGCCAAAAAATAACAAAATTCTATTTGAAAAAAGACAATGTTGTAAAATTTCCACGAGCGGGATTCGAACCCGCACCCCATAACATGCCGGGTCAGGTACACTAACAACTATGCTATCGTGGCCTTTATATGGGCAGTATTTAGGGTTCCGTACCCGAAAGGTAAAACTGGATTACTAAGACTTCGCTGTCCGTTTGTCACCAGGCTGTATCTCATGAACCGTGATAGTTAGACAGTTGAAATATTCACAGATGATGTGACAACATACACGATTTAATTGCCGTTTTTATAGATAATGGTACGGAACCCTTCGTGCGCGTCGGACGAGTGCGAGTCGGACTCGCGCACGAAGGGTTTTGTACCATTATCTATAAAAACGGCAAAGAAATCATGTCTGTTGTATGAGATATTTATATGTATCTTCAATATTTATTTTATTTTATTTTAATTATTTATTTTTAAAGTGAATAATATAACTCAATATTCTGTAAATATTTCAAGCGTTTACCTGTTGCCGTTATCAATATCCAGCAAAAACGAGCGTTTTTTAGTATTTGTTGTTAAAGCGGCAACAGAAATACATCATCTGTAAAAATTTCAACTGTCTAACTATCACGGTTCATGAGATACAGCCTGGTGACAGACGGTCAGGCAGACAGGCGGACGGACAGCGGAGTCTTAGTAATAGGGTCCCATTTTACTCTTTGGGTACGAAACCCTAAAGTGTCAATCAACTGTTCCTTTCAAACACTGGAGCAACTACCCTACATTAACATGGAGTCCACCAAATTCCCATGGTCTTACAATTTGTGACAACCAATCGTCTTCAACTAAAACAAAAACTCTACTAATATCCCGTGCCGTACCTACGAACGAAAAACGATTAACAGAGGAGCTTAGGGGAATATCGGAGCTGAATTTTTCAGCGAGCTGTCGATAAAGCCCCGTCGGATTGACAACAGGTAAATAAATTAACACCCTCCCTGAACTTTTGTTACATCCAATGGGGAAGAATTTTCTTTACTGACAAAATTTAATGCCCTTTTTTCAACCAGGCTGCTGTGATCAATATACTCGTACATTTACAAACACACATATATCACTAGTTATGTGTTTATCTATAGTATTAGTCCATATACCATCGTTGGATACAGGATTCTCACATGCACAATACCTACATTGCATAGGTACATTGCATTGCGACCCTGTCAGTGCTGCCTATCGGCGGCGCTGTGCTTGATGCTATTTTCCCACATTATGATTTTCCTGGAAAAAAAAGATGTCTGCACGTTGATGATGAAGCAATGGCGCTTCACTTTCAGCAAGGGCTTGCTGACAAGTTCATAGCACAGCCGCAACCTCGGCTATGTACGCTTCTGGACCTCCTATGGACGTTCCTGGATGAGTCGGCTCTGTGTGACGTGTTCGAGCATTGCATCGTCAGGGAGTGCCTTCTCTTTGACTTGGTGTCTCCGGTAATTAGTATGATTACTGTAGTACTCGTAAATACCGTAACCGTAGCGTACTACGGTACTGTACTAGCTCGTAGGCTAGTACAGTCAACCAACAGCAAAAGTAGATGATGTTTACTAGATTTCAAAATTAAGTTTCGATAGTGTAAGTCGGTATTTTCCATATAACTACAGTCAAAGTCTGCAGGTACTAGTAGACACTCGAAAGTGTTTCGATATGCGTTTAAAAAGTTTTGATTTTCTTACTGATTTCATATTTTGAAACTTGACCAATCATCAGTTACCTTTGCTGTTGAGTTACCCGTATATGCAGAGTATATTATGTTTCGAATACTTACTCCTTGTTATCTCTTTTACTCTTATTTGAATCCCGTCATGCAGATATTCTGCATAACGGGAACAAAACACACCATTAAAACTCTGTTTATTAATAAGGCCCTAAGTGACCCACTTCTAAGCAAAGGCTTTTACTACATCTTCCGTTCCCCTACAACGTCATGCCAGTTCCTCATTTACCTATAAATCGCCTCACCATCACCATCTTGATCAACCTGGTCGCATAATTCGTCTAAGGGATTACTATTCTCAAGAGCCCTAAATGAGCACCGTACAGGCATCCGTTTCATCTGGCGTTAAAGACATGGTGAAGATGTTCACCTGTATGGATTCGGGTTATTTTGCAAATGAGGACATTTAGAAAAAACTTTGTTTTTTCTTTCACCTAGTATTGTTTTCTAGAGTTTAAGCGAACACTACACATTGAAATGAAACAACTTTTACATCCTAGGGATGCGAGGCTATTGAAATTAAAAAACATCCTAATTTCAATAGAGAAGATGGTTGGAACCTACCACCAGCCTGGGATCCCATCATACAAAATATTAAATCCCAGCCCTAACACCATACTACCAGACCAAAAGATACTGTAAGCTCTTTCTGCGTAAAACGGAATGAGGGTATACCTACAAGCTACCAACTAATTATGAGATGACCAACACCTCAGTCTCCCTGTGACCACGAACCCTGCAAAGGGTTCTAAACGTCAGGATAAACATCAAATAAGTAATGTGTAAAATAGAGAAACCTTGAGCAGATCCTGTAAAAATTGTTTAATTTCTCACCTAGTAGCTAGCTAGCTAGTATTTTGTGGCCCATTCAGTAGGCCCGCACGCTGCACAGGTTCTATAACTACTTAACTAAGTGGCTTTTGCAGGATCTGAAGTTTACACAGCAAACAGAAGGCGTTTATGTCATATGCGGGCTGATGCAGCATCGGGAGACCAGGCACCACCTCGTCAAATACGTGTTCTTCAACAAAATCACGTAAGGTCATTTCACTTTTTCGAATTTTGTTTAACTTTTGCTTGAACCGACTATGGTGATTGTCATGCTAAATGTGTTGCCTTAAAAACCATACGTTCCTAAAACAAAAAGTTTATTGCTGTTTCTTTAAAAGGTGAACTTTAAATGCCTTACAAATAAACAAAGAATATGGTCCGAATAGTTATTCCGTGTTCTCTTTTACTCCAATTTGAAATGACGTTTACATGACAGGAACAAAGCACGGAATAACTGTTCCGACCTTATTCTTTGTTTATTTGTAAGGCGGTAAGGATACAACTGGGTGCCTATTGCGAGTTTCATTCGACATTCAATCTAGTTAATGAAATCGAGAATTTGTATGGCAAAATGTTAACTCTTCTCGTATGTCGCCAGGAGGCGCTGTTTCGATGCCATACTAATTTTCGTTTTCGTAAACGTAATCGAATGAATACGGATAGTAAACAAAACTCACACTAGGCAGGCACCCTGTTGTATTTTTCCGTATTTCATTCGATATTAAACCAAATGAGTTTTGTCGACAGGAAGGAGCTGGCTCTTGTTCCACAAGTGTACAAAAATAATATGTAAAGACGATTTATTCGCATTTTATACACTTTCTCTTCTAGTACACTTTTTAAATACTTGATACATCCTATCGCAAATTAATAACTTATCTAGACTTCCTCACATGCTTTCGCATTTAGTAATGTTTCTGTAAAATTTTTAGATAAAGACACTATCTTTACATATTAAATTTTGCCCTGGCTTGTTGCATTAGATATTTATTTATTTTTCGTTTCGTTCTTGATTGACCAACCCAAACTTCATCTTAAGTTCTATGAATCTTAGGTTTTTAACAAAGTTCTATTTCCGTTAAGAATGATCACTCCAATGTACCGTACTATCAGGTTCGACAACTTCTTGAACGTGAAATGCCCTGACGAGAGTGTCCTGAAGAGTGTCATCAGGAAGCCTTGGTGGCAGCGACCCACTCCAGTCCACGGGGAGACTGATCCCAGGATAGCTGGTAAAACTTTTATTAACTTTTTTATGGTACTGAGCTGCAAACAAGCATTTGAACCGCTTGATGGCAAGCGTGTATCGTAGCCCATGGACGCTTGCGAGATTAAAAGCATTACGCACGAATTGTCTACTCGAAAGCTTCATTTCTTATACAACGTGTTACATATAATGTGTGGTCAAAATAAAAAGATCCAAAGTCAATCCGATATAGATCTTGTATGTGTTGTTACTGAGACATCATTATGAACTTTAATTTGTCATGCAATTTTAAATTAAATATTTATATTAGTGAAGTCATGCACGTCAGGCGCGCATAAGCAAGCAGCAGTTATCAGTATTATTTACTGAAATAATAAATGTAAAAACACAGAGGTTACTAAATCCTAGTGGTTTAGTAACTTCTGTGTTTGTTTATTTTGATGTGACGTCACAATAGAACTATTTAATTAAAAATTACATAACAAGTAAAAGTTGATACCCTGTGTGGTGTCGGGGATAAAGAATTGCACCACCCCATCTCTTCCCGTGGGTGTCGTAAAAGCAGACTAAGGGACTATTCCAGAGGATGGGCAGCAGCATCTCTCTTAGGTTACCCTCAACCTACTGCGATCGCCAACCCGCCTGCCAAGAATGGCGATTACGGCAAATACCCCTCATATCCTTGGGGGAGGCCTTTGTCCAGCCGTGGACGTCTTTTGGCTGAGATGATGAAAAGTTGATAATTATGCCTAAGTAACTGTTGCAGACTCATTTTGAGCCGCCCTTTTTATGATATTTTGTATAGTTATAAATATTATTCTTTTTAATTTGTCACATTTGACTTTGATGTTTTATATGAATTATTGTTTTGCTTATCTTTTGAGGTGGTAGAATTTATATTGTAAGTTATGATAATAAACCCACATTCCGTTTTATGAGAGCACTTTAATTATTATAGGATTCATCTTTTCCATTGCTATTTTCTCCGTTTCAGTAACTTTGCATACAAGAACTAGATCGGGATACACTTTAGATCTATATTCATTTTGACCACAACTTGCTGTTACACGTTGTATTTCTACACCCTGTAATTTTCCTGGATCTAGTAGGGTAATAGCACTAATGTTCGACAAGAACCAGCGTTTGACATTCTTTCCTCTAATAATAAAAAATATAACAGAATAGAAAACATTTATTTGCCTTAAAACACGGTATTTAAGTTATTACAATATTTAAAACGGTACAGCGTGTTTTGCCATTAAGATAGCATGCAAATAGTATAATAATTATTTAAATACACTCTTATAACATTAATAAAAAATTACAACATACATTCTATTTAAATTAGATCACTTATTATATTACTTTACATGTTTTTCATACTATAGAAATGATTTTCGTCTAGTCTTAAATAATTTGAAATTTAATACTTTAATGTCATTCGGTAATTTATTAAATATTCTTACACACATACACAGACAACTCTTGTTGTATTTTTCGGTTTAAGGTACTTCATCTAATACAAGTGTACCGACATTCCGATTAGTTCGTGGATATAACTCAATTGGCTTTAACAAAATGTTGAGGATTTTATTTCACAAAGACACAAGCTTCATAAATGTATAAACATGGTGGCAACAAACCAAGTTCTATAAATAATGGTTTACATGAGTCACGTGGCATATTGTCAGTTATTGCTCCTAAGCACTTCTTTTGTGCAATAAACGCTCTGTATCGCAGAACCGTTACCCCACACTATGAGACCAAACGAAGTAGGTACAGTTACTACGTATGCATGATAGGTCGACAACACCTTGTTCATATCGGTAATATTTTGGAGACGCTTTAGTGCATAGACAAATTTATTTATTCTTTGGCAAACGTGTTCAATAATAGGGGTCACCATCTTTTTTAAGTCTTTATCATCAATTGACTACATACCAGCTGCTGTGATTGCGTAAAATTTCAATGAAAATCTATATTATTTTTTGACTACAAAAGCTGTGTCGAACTCTGGGCTTAACATGTCGGACACTGGTGCCTTTACCCTATCTATCCTTCTCTAGTATCTATCTATCAAAGATCTTCCTTCAAACCAGAACAAAGCAATGTGAAAAATGCTGCTTGCGGGCAGAAATAGGTATCATCAGGGTAGTTACTATCCATCACCAACAGCCACCATCTTATGTCGCCATAAAATCAATGTAGTATCATTGTTGGGTTCCTGCAGCTAGAGATAAGATAGCTAGTGCCTCAGTAGTTGAGATGAAGGCCATGTGCATAACGTAACGTAATTAAAAACAACCTCTTTCACCGCGCTATTTCTAACTTGCTTCTGATAACCATTGTTATAATATTATATATAACTAGCGGCCCGTCCCGGCTTCGCACGGGTGGACATTCTTTTTTATATAGCCTATGCTACTCAGCGCTAATGTAGCATTCTAATGGTGAAAAAAATTTTGAAATCGGCTTAGTAGAGAGTGGTTTGTATGGGAAAAGCAAATTGTTTTTTTTACTATTTTCCTCGTATTATTTACGTTTTTTTCTCCATAAGAACCTTCCTCAGACTTCATCAAACACAACATAAAAGAAATCAGCCAAATCGGTTCAGCCGTTCTCGAGTTTTGCGACTAGCAACACATTTAGCGATTCATTTTTATTGATATAGATTATATATTAAATTATATAATATAATATTATATATAAGATATATCTTTGCTGTTATTTTAACTACATATGGTATGTGAATGTGAGTCATCATAATAGGCAATTATCACGGCGGAGCTTGGCTTCGCAGTGTTTATGTAATTTTTACTATAATTAACCATTCTGTATGATTAAATAGTGTTGTTTGCTCTCAGAAATGGCTGAAAAGGGGGTCTTGAATTCTACATTCGCACCTACTGGAACAGGTAAACGGTCGACTCTAACTTCAACTTTAAAATATATGTTTTTCTTCTTCTTCAATTATCTTTGTACCACATACAACTTTATCAGGTTTATACTGGTGTTATTTTCAATATTCAGTACTTGTACAAGACATGGTTAAAATATTGGTTATTTTGGGTTGTGGTGGTTTTGATATACAGGTGTTTGGTAATGCCTGTATAATCCCGAGTATGGCAAATCGGACACAGAGCATAGGACCCCGGAAAATTACAAACATACCTGGGAAGTACCAGGGAAAGATTAAAAAAGAAGAAAGATTAAGGTTGTTCGTTACTAAGAAAAATTGCTAAGTGACGATTCTAGTTTTAGCTAGTACATTGTCATTGGTCGACAACTTCATGGTTCAAACGAAACAGAAGTCAAAAGATGTCTAGGTTAAACAAAAATAATATAATAAAATAAATTCTAGTTTTTGTATGGAAAAGTAAATCTTCATAAATATGTTTTTAAATGTTATCACGGTGCGGTGTTATTTATGTGTGGGTGCATGACTATGTTTCGGGATTATACATATATTACCAAACATCCTGTAGACAAGCATGCAAAAGTAATGTTTTGCAAGTTGTATGTATCTTAGTGGATAGTTTTACATTGTGTGCCCAATTTCAATTAATTTTTTATGGGCTTGACTTCCATTTTACCAAATAATTAGTGACGATAAGACCGAAACACCCGAATCTCGATTATAACGGACGGAATACTAAACTCCTTCTTTAAGTCTTAGGTTAAACCGTTTTATGAAATAATGCCGTCACAAATTCAAAGTATTTCTATTTCAAGATAAAATAAGTAAGATTCTGCCGGTCTCTAAAAAGGACGCATTGCTGGAAGCCCAATACAAAGAGGACTGCGATAAGATCACCAAGTCCATAGCGCCACTGGAACAGATACAGGTAAGTTGACTTCTTGCATAAGCTTAGATTGAAGAGTTTACAGCTTTAGATTCAAATATATAAGTACAAGGTCACTTTTTTATTACCATCCAAACCTTCTGAGGTGACTCCCGTGATACAAACGAACAACACTTACTATTGGACCAACTCCCTAACTCGAAAATAAAATTCAGCTTTTCCATACAAAACATCAATATTCATTCGACCAAAATGTATGGAACAGCTGAATTTTATTTTCGAGTTAGGGAGTTGGTCCAATAGTAAGAGTCGTTCGTTTGTATCACGGGAGTCATCTCAGAAGTTTTGGACGGTGATAAAAAAGTCAACCTGTATAACTTTCAATAGATTTATTTGTTTAATAATTAGGCCAACAAGACTAACACAAACACAAGCAATAACTTGTTGCACTCGATGATTGAATCAGTTTTAACTTGCTGCAACTGGCAATTGTGTCAAATTTGTACTATTTGTGTCAAGTTGCCGGTTTCTTCAACTGGCAGAAACTGACCGTTGACTTTATATTTGAAAAGTTTATTTGGAATTGCGAATTGCAACAGTAACTGGCACCTGACCTTTAAAGAAAACTTTTAAAAGTTGATAGTTTCTTCAACTAACGATGACCTGTTTGCGGAGCGCCTAAGTGCTTGCTGTAACGTTCCGGAAATTTTTGGCTGACAAATTGCTAGAAAAAATTATGTAATTGATAATTTATCACTTTCTTTTGAGGAGCTCGATGGCGCAGTGGTTAACGCGCCCGATCTGCGATTGCTAAGGTTAAACAACTTTAGCAAAGGCCGTTCATCGGATGGGAGACCTTATAGGTGACATATCGGCTCGTGTTCCTCCGTGTTTCGGAAGGCACGTAAAGCCGTTGGTCCCAGCTACATTAGCAGTTGTTAACAACCACCAATCCTCACTGAGTTCGCGTGGTGGTTGATGGCCTGTCCTCCCTATCCATCTATAGTGAGGGCTCGTGCCCCAGCAGTGGGGGCATAAAATGAGGTGGTGATGATGAATCAGTTTGCTTCAGATTGTAGTCCTATAAAGTGCTCTTTATCTGAAAGTTGGAGTTTCTGCTGATCTTGCTGGACAATACTGACGGAACGAACATGGTACCTTCAACGCGGAAGATTTTTCTGGAGAAGTTCCGACGGTACATTATGGACAACTGCATATTGGATATGGTGAGTCATTAATTGTCTACTAAGATTATTTCTTAGAGAGCGTGCTCATACGTTCAGGGGGTGAGTCAGAGTGGCGCGTCGCATCTAGGTTTTCTTTTAATATTACATGGATGTGCACCCATTTACTTGAGTTGAGGCAGAGTCGAAATGGAGGCGCGGCGAAGTCGAGGTGTGCCCGCGCCGCAACGCCGCTGTTGCCATTTTGTTATTTCATTTCGGATTCATCATCATTATCATCCTCATCATCTCAGCCAAAAGACGTCCATTGCTGGACAAAGACGTCCCCCGAGGACCTCCAGAACGACCGGTTTTGTGCTGCTCTCATCTAACGGCTTCCCGCGACTTTTACCAGATCGTGGTTCCATCTTGTTGGAGGCTTGCCCACACTGCGCTTTCCGGTTCGGTTTGTGATAAACAACTCGCATTTGACAAGCATGGTGATTACCAACAAACTGTATCGATGACTTGATTTTAATAATGGATGCCTTTGCCCAGCAGTGGGACAATATATAGGATAGTTTCTAACTTATAATGTGAAGCTTTATTAGATTGAGAAATATTGCACTTATGCTTGATTTCACCATTGACCCCTAAGTTTTAGGTGACCCCTAAGCCATGTTTGGCTGCTCTTCATTATGGACCCTGTAATATGAAATGATTATTGTTTTAGCGTCTGTTCAACATATCCCGTAACTCTCCCGCTATTTCCTGGTGCTGCCACGCAAGACTGCTAACAGCTGTTCTGAAGCTATGGTCGGACAGCCCCATAGGCAACCCGTGAGTAATTGGTTTTTAATAGGCAAAATAATCCCTTCCATCTGATATTAGGCAGATTCGAAGGTGAAATGCGTGGAAAGCTAGTGGAACAGGGGTGTGCCTCACTAGCCAACCTCACCTTGTTGACCCGGAAGTTGCTTTTTCACAACCCGTTTATAGGATCCCATGTTATAAGAAGGGGGAAAACGTGAACTGTGAGAGCATTCCATTTGTTTTTTATGAGACGCAGATGGTTGTATGGGACTTTCTACTCCAACACCTTCTCTCGAAGTCCAAGGTACTGTGATGTGATGTAAAATAAGAATACCAGTTGCACTTAACTTTGTGTACTATCAAAAACATTACAGTACAGTATATTAAATCGATCTCCGAGCTCCTCGGCTCTTAGCCGAGCTGTCTAACTCCTCCTGTCCACGACTGTGTCAAACCGTTGCAAACCTTTTTAATTTTACACGTTCGATGATTCACATACTCATCCAGACTAAAGAGGCTTACATACAAATACAATAAACTAACTTTTACTATGAGCTGCATATAACCTCCTTACAGTACACCCATACCGTACCATAAAGTTCAAGATTGATTGAGGGAATTTGACGGTTTTGGGTGGGTTGATCTGCCGCCGTGTGCACATCGGCCTACCACGGGCTGTCGAATTTTCTCGATGGACTTTGAACTTTATGACTAAATCATATGGTTGAAAGTGTATTGGGGAAGTTTGACAGTTTTGGATGGGTTGATGTGCAGGCGTCTGTACATTGTAAATAATTAAAAATAAGTTCTGTAACGTTTGCTGCTAGTGCTTGCTGTTTTGTAACTAATATACCTAAAAAATTGATACGTGTTCATTCACCTCAACTTTTTCTAGCAATTTGATTATTACTGTTTTGTAATCTGTGGTTAACGATGTTGGTATCGCAATGGGTATAATAACTTTTTAGATTATAAGAACAACATATTATTTTATTGTGATATTGTTAGATAACCCAAACAAATTAAAAAAAAAAAAAAATACCCACTAAAAACGAATGTACTTCTCTTACTCACGTGGCGCTACGGTGATCCGGCACCGCTGTAAGAAATCACCAGAGTTCACCGCAGCAACTGATCGCTTTCCTGACATGACTGATAGGTCTCACAGCATCAAATCGATCGAAATATACTACATTATGGGGTCGAAAAGATATTTACGCTTATGTCAAGTATACCCAGTGGAGGGTACGTGTTTGTTGACTGAGTTTGGTTGGTAGAAGGGCTTAAGTTAAGTCTGCCTGGCTAGCTACATGCATCTTATTAAAATATGTTACAATAACAATAATGTTAGTTATTTCTTGTGTTGTTGTGTTAAGACAGTTAGAGTTCCTCACTAGTTGAGGTTTCCGGTTGCTGTGCACTTTCGCCTTTGGCCACAAGTAACAGTCAAAGTTTGAATGACCAATTGGGAGAAGGAGAGGGGCCATAACCCTCCATGATTGCCTAGTGCTAGACTAAGCATCTAACTGTATTGCAGACATTTGCCACCCCATCTGCCGGCGAGGACGTTCATAGATGGCGAACTGGATTTCTACAATGTAGACAGGCTGGGAGGCGTCCTTCCGTTTTTAGTCAGAACGTTAAGGTTAGACATCAAAATATATTATGTACTAGCAACCCGTCCCTGCTTCGCACGGGTAGGTACATTTTTTATATATAGCCTATGTTACTCAGCGCTAATGTAGCATTCTATTGGTGTCAGAATTTTTTTAAATCGGTCCAGTAGAGAGTCGTTTGTATGGGAAAAGAAAATTGTTGTTTTTACTATTTTACTCGTATTTTTTACGTTTTTTCTCTCCATAGGAACCTTTCTCAGACTTCAACAAACATAACAAAATAGAAATCAGCCAAATCGGTTCAGCCGTTCTCGAGTTTTGCGATTAGCAACACATTTAGCGATTCATTTTTATTTATATAGATTACCTATTTACTTATTGTCCTAGTGCTGGGCAAACGTCTCCATCATTGCAATCAAGTCATCGCTATAATTGATAGGTGTTGGTTTAATCACCACATTTGCTAAATGGTGGTTATGGATCACAAACCCGGACTTACCATCGAAAAACCCGAAATACTTGGCCCGCCTGGGGAATTGAACCCAAGATCTTCAGACAGCGTTTTATATTTGTCTTTAATGTTGACTTGAAATTATTTACTGTATTCTAAAATTATGTTTTATTTATCTTTGTTTTTTTATGATTATAATAATCATCATCATCAGCTCACGTTTCTGTCCCCACTGCTGGGGTAGCCTTTCTAAAGATGAAAACACCACACGGAGAATGTTCCATAAACCGTCACGCGGGCTCAGTGCGGATTGGTGGCGGTATGCCAGAAGGGTGCGGGTTCAAATCCTGCTCGTGGAAATTTTTTCAACATTTGTGTTTTTGGTTAATAATCATTATCAAATTTCCTTTGTTTATGCAATTATTAGTATGTATGTGTATTATAAATATTTAAGTAAGTTTATTTTAAATTTGCAGGAGGTACACATTATTTCTACCTCTATTTATAATGTTTCCTTTAGCGGGCCTGCTGGAAGATATTTCAGAACTGAAATAAGCAGCGCCCTTGTACTACATTTACTTTACCTTTATTTTTGTTACCTTTTTATGTGTGGACATAAACTTGTAAATAAATAAATAATACAGAATTTTCTATTTATCCTTTAAGTTATATTAGCGTGCCTTTGCTCTAAATTAACTCTTAATAACCATGATGATGATGATGAACCAATTCTCAGGCAAGATTTGGTGAATGTGCTGGGAGAGGATAACGCCTTCATCCAGAGCTTTGAACCCAGCTACAATCGCGGGGGCGGCATTGACACAGGTACCGTCATCCAATGGGTGAGTTTCTACTATCATAAAGTTAATCAAGTATTTTTGCATGTAATGTTTTTAAATGTTTTGTCCCAAATTAATGTTTTTTTCTTTACTTCTTCCAAATTTTGAGCTTTTTTATAATTTTCCTCTAAATCAGTAAAAAAATGGTAATTAATAAACAGCTGTCAGCTGTAATGTCTGTGTTCTCGAGTGCATGTAACCCCAAGGTTTTTAAAGTCCGAGTGAATAGGCTGATTCTGGGTTAACTCGTTCCATCGATCCAAAGCAATCCCATTTTTTAATAAAAAAAAAACTTCTTTTCATATCAAGAGAAATACCTAACAAAGAGGATCACAACACAAATATATTTTTCTTTCAAATCCAACTTAGCTTTGACCAAGAAATCGAACAACACAAACATTTTGACGACTTTAATTGCGGTGAAACCTCAAATGTAAGCTTATACAAGGAGTATAGATTGAATTCTTATAGCTACGTACATCTGTAGGCATCCTACATCAAAGCATCATCTTTCACAACGTCAAAAGGCTCAATTATGCGTCCGCAGTCGACTCCCCTTTGCCACAGTATAAACGAATTAGTAACTAGGGCGTTCAAACTCGGATTGTTTTCAACTCCGGAGCTAGCTACGATGTTAAGCGATCAAATCCGGAACTCCGGAGTTGGCTCTGGAGTTGAGAGCTTTTTTAGAAATTATTAAAAAGGCCCTTTATCAATTAACTTAAGTTTTATTTGTCAAGGAATCAGTATTTTGTTGTATCATACTACATGCTACACGACATAATAATAGACAAATGAAATGATAAGCTGTATTAAAATATTAAAACAATCGACATTTTTTTTATAAAATCCTTGCGCTTGCAACAATAAAAAATAAACATTTGTTTAGCAAGTTACAATAAATAATCATGAAATACCTATAAAATCTCTTTTTCGTGATAGAATATAACAAACTAAAGAAAAGACAACCAACAGTAATTAAATATTAAAATAATCAACAATTCTGTGATAAAATCCTTGGACTCGCAATAATTAGAATTAAACTTTTGACAAGTTACATACAATACAATCAAATAATCGAACATAAATAGATTTTTTAGGTATAAACCTAAAAAACTACTTTTTCCGAGATCGAAGATCTTGGTAATACGTTTTGAGAAACGATAAGGCATTTAAGGATTTGTCGGAAAAATAACTTCTAAGCTTCGTGCAGAAAAAGCCTGCTGCCGAAAATGCTCGTTCTGACTCCACGCTCGTCGGCAAGATACACAACAGATAGTGGTACGCTTCTGAGAGGTATTTCCCTCTACATCCGCCATTGTCTTATTATTGCTCTTTATACTCTTACGAATCCATCCATATCCAAATTAGCTGATGGGGTGCTTTGTTTTGTATGTTTTAATTTGCTTAACTCCTGCTCCAGCTGTTCTGCAACACTTAGGTGCATACGTTTCCATTGGTGATTCTGTTGATGATGTTGATGGCAAGGTTACGCGGTTACGTTACCGTCGACGGGCTGAGCCGAGCTGAGCCGACGCGAGCCGAGCACTACCGAATAAAATCGAAGTGTTGTGTGAAGGAACCAAACAACGAGTTAGCGTTTTTAGTCATTTTTGTACGTTTTGTAAATAATGTTTACATGGTTTTTGAAAACCGGTTTCAACTCCGGTGTTCTATTTCAACTCCGGATTTGAAAAATGCTTAAAATCGCTCCGAAACTCCGGAGTTACGAAGCTCCGGAACTCCGGATTGAAAGCCCTATTAGTAACTCGCCTCCCGCCCCGGTCATGTTTCTTATATAATAGCTTACCCTCTGTGGTGGGATGTTTATTTTTTTATTATTATTATTATTTATTATTATTATTACCATACAAATACAAGCGTCCCAGATACAAAGGAAACTTAAAACTAGTTAGTGCTAATTAGATAGAACTAATTTTACGTTTTGATACAGGTGCATAGGGAACCGTTATAGAATTTTACAGTGGCCACTGCACAAGACTCTAGGTCTGAATCGCAGAACCCATTACAATTACAAAATAAACTACAGTTACCGGCTGACACAAATAACCTCACCCCAATCTCAGCCAGTGAACCAACATATTGGCCCACAGATCCAAATAAAAGACCGGATCTGTTAGACTTTTTTATAATCAAAGGCCTGTCAAAATATTACTTTAAGGATGAGTCCTGTCTCGATAGCAGCTCTGACCACACCCCAGTCATAGTCACTGTAAGCACAACAATATTGTGTTACGAAAGACAAGATTCTCTTTATAACAAACTTACAAACTGGGACGGCTTCAAAGATTACCTAGAAGAGAATGTTGAGCTACATATTTCCTTAAAGACGCCTGAGGAAATAGGAGATGCAACCAACTACATAACCAATATGATACAAAATGCTTGTTGGCTAAACACTCCGACTGAAAACAAAGACACATAAGCGGAAACATACCACTAGAGATAAAGCAAAAGGTTTTAGAAAAAAGGAGACTAAGAAGGATCTGGCATCAATCAAGACATGCAAGTGACAAGACAGCCTTAAACAAAGCCATTAGAGAATTGAGAGACATGCTGGATAAGGCCAATAATGCTACACTTCAGAGTAAACTGGAAAACTTAACTGCCACAGCATCATCCGAATATTCTCTATGGAAATTCACAAAACCTCTTAATAGACCGCAGCAATTTAAAGCCAATGCATTTGCAGCCCATCTGGCGAATGTTTTTAAACCATATGTGAGTGACCGCGCGGATGCCGATAAAGAAATTCACGATATTATGCGGCAGGACTTCCAAATGTCACTACCACCAAGACCAGTGACAGTGCACGAGCTGATGGAAACTATAAAACGTCTTCAAAGTAAAAAGGCCCCAGGATTCGATTTGATTACCAAAGAGATCCTCGTACAGCTGCCTAGAAAGGCTTTTGTCTTTCTGACCACCCTGTACAATGGTTTACTTCAAGTGCAGCATTTCCCAAGCATCTGGAAAGTATCTATAACAACAATGATACACAAGGTAGGAAAGTCCAAAGAAGATGTTACATCCTACAGGCCGATAAGTCTACTGCCGACTCTTTCTAAGGCGTTTGAAAGAATAAAAATTCGTAAGTCACTGGAAACAAAAGAATACTGCTCAGCGGTATTCCTAGATATTCAACAGGCATTTGACAAGGTTTGGCACCAGGGTCTATTGTGTAAGATAAAAAAGTCGTTGCCTCACAGTTATTACCTGTTGATGGCGTCTTACCTGTCCGATCGCATGTTACAAGTCCGAGAGGACGGAGACACGTCGGAGATCTACGACATAATGGCCGGAGTGCCGCAAGGGTCAGTCCTTGGACCAGTGTTGTACACCCTATACACTGCTGATCTTCCCGAAGTCCAAGGGGTAACAACAGCTACCTTTGCTGATGATACCGCATTACTGGCAAGCAACACAGATCCCCAAACTGCCTCCAATATACTGCAAACGAGTCTGTGCAAGGTGGACGATTGGCTCCAAAAATGGCGTATAAGAGCAAGCGCCTCGAAATCATTGCACATTACCTTTACACTCAGAAAGGAAAATTGCCCACCAGTAACCCTAGGGAACAACATTCTACCTCATAGTGACACAGTAAGATATCTTGGACTACACCTGGATAGAAGATTGACTTGGAAGAAGCATATTAAGTCAAAACGAGACGAGCTAAACATCCGCTTTAAGAATATTTACTGGCTAATGGCACGAAACTCCAAACTTTCATTACAAAATGATCCTAAAACCAATATGGATGTATGGGATCCAATTGTGGGGAAGCGCCTGCAACACAAGCTTATCAATCATCCAAAGGTTGCAAAATGGTATATTGCGAACAATATCAAATGCACCTTGGTTTGTCACCAACGCAGAACTCCATGAAGCATTGAATATAACAACAGTGAAGGAGGAGATTAGATTGTCCGCTTCAAACTACAGAACTCGACTTGAGAACCATCCCAATGAACTGGCCACAGCACTCTCAAAAGTAACTTACCACAAACACCTCAGGCGCCATGACATACAGGGCTTGGAGAGGCGATTCTGAAAGATGGAGGAGATCTCCCACTGGGGAGCACCCTTCTTACGCTATAAAAATCACTGAACAAATCTGCTCATAGTTTTAGGACTGATCGCAGATTGGCACAAAAAAAAAAAAAAAGTTACCGGCTGGTTGGAAACAAGACATTATCATTATTATTAGTCTGTCTGTCTGTCTCGCTTGCTCACCTCGCCCATCTCCAACATCGCCCCGCTGCGCTGAGAAGACGGCCGCTTAAATATGAATAGCGATGTAGCACACGAATAATTATTTTACCTTTTTGGGCGAGCATTAACTAAGTCTCTTTTGATTTTGGCATTGTGTATGAAGCTTAAGAAAAAAAGTCAAAAAAATAAATGTGTCGTTTGGTAAAAGCGACTTACTGTTTCGCTTATTCTTTGGCTGTGTGTTGTGGGGACAGACCGTAATTGGACTTTCCAATTGGACCAGCTAATACCTCAATTACTCCCAGTTATCGGGAAGCGAAATGCTAAGCTCTTTTACATGGCTGTAGTCTATTTTGACGACATGTTCCCTAACAAACATATATATGTATGTTAGGGAACGTATCGTCAATGCAGCTATCTATACTATCACACTAACATTATAAATGCGAAAGTTTGTGTGTATGTTATGTGTGTATATTTGTTGCTTCTTCACGCTGCAACGGATGGATGGATTTGGATCAAATTCAACATACAGATAGTTTATAACCTGAATTAAAACATAGGATACTTTTTATCCCGATATTCCCACGAGAACTTGGCCGCTAGTATTAAAATATAATAAAGCTGATTGTTTTTTTGTTTGATCGCGCTAATCTCCAGAACTACCAGCCGGATTTGAAAAAATATTTTTGCATTTCGATAGCCCAATTTTTGTGGAAGGTATAGGATATTTAACATCACGCTATGACCCTTAAAAAGTCAGAAACAAAAACGCTAAGCGAATATGAAGTAGTAGCGCATTCGGGCGACGACGCGATGCGACGGTTGGTCGGGGACGGGGGAACAGCTGGTATAGATAACTATACTCGTATACATAAAATTCTCGTGTCACATGTTAGTTGCCATACTCCTCCGAAACAGCTCGATCGATTTTTATGAAATTTAATATGTATATTCGGTAGGACTGACAATCGGTCGTAATCTATTTTTTATACCCCTAAGTGTTATGGGTGGTCCACCCCAAATATTTTTTTTTCCAATACAAAATGTTCCACGATTTGTTTGTTTTGTTGTCATAGAAACGATTTGATTGTATTGTTGACATAGAAACTGTCAAAGCAATACGGAGTCCGCCGGGTCAGCCAGTATTTATATATAAATGTCATCTGTCTACAACCTTTGGCGCTAAGGGAGGCAATTAGAGCGTCTTTGATTTCAGAGGAGTCAATTAAATGCGGGCCGCGCGCGTCTCGTCCTTGACACAAAATAACGAGACTATAGAAGATATGCTTAATACAAACGTTTTTTTTTTAGAGATATTGCCTCAGACGGCATTTTTAGCGTCACCTGGCTTGGGGGGGCGGCGAGGTACTTAAAGGGTACCTTAAACCGTGTGAAACTAATCACCTTCGGAGGTTTTCTAGAGGGAACGGTGTTCGAGATCGAACACTAAGATTCAATCTTTGAGCTGAATGAGCGTAATACCTTTGCCCATATCGGTGAAAACGGTATTATAAGAAAATGTCAATGTCACTGTCTGTCTATTCGGTTGTCACGTTGTCGGTATCGCTCGTTTTGGGATTTTGCTCGGAATAATTAATCCGGTTTTATTTCAGCCATCGGTGGCAAGTTTGCTTATAATTAATCGGCGCCCTAGAAATATAAAATCCCTCGAGTTTCGGGTTTCGGTAGGCGGAGCGCGGTGCCGCCTTGACCTCGTTGGTCATCGTGAATGTCATGGTTGTGATGTGATTCTGACCTGCGCGTGGGTCGGCAGTGCGACTGCTACTCCGTGAGGTTCTTCACAATGTGCGCCCAGGCACCTTCTCCGGCAGCGTCGGATCCGCGAGTGAAGGTTGCACCACAGCAGGTCAAATCAATTCCGAACTATAAATTAGCTTAGCTTTTAGATTTTAACGCTGCGTATCGCAGCAGCTTCAGACCCTTTGATCGGAAAGCTACATGGTCCAGGGTGTCTGAAACAAACGGCATCAGGCACTTAAAAGTCCGTGTCCCCGTGCTCTACTAGATTCTCCGAAGGGTTCGGGTCGGAGCGGGGAGTGGGACAACCCGAGTTTGCCCGAGGGCGCCTCTAAAGGCTCGGACCTCGGTTCGGGTTGATCGGGCCGTGGTGGTGGAAAGAAGCGCCCAGGTACATGTCTGTAGCTGGTATAGAGCGCGTTTGAACCGGTTTATTCGTACCCTTGTTCTACGAGTACTATGTCTTGGGCCTTAACTAGTGTGCATGTTTAGTGTATTCTGTAAATGTGTAGTGGCATTTAGAAGATCGGGCCCCGAGGTCATTCATATCGCGCTCATCTAGCTATCACGCAACAGCTGCGCTAAGACTGGTTTGGGATTCTGTGATTCCGTGTCTGTGAGAGGTTGTGTGCATTGCTCGACCACGGTGTGCATATTGCATTTTTGCGCTGACAAAAAATGCCAAAAATGCAGTCACGGTTAAGTTGATATAATTGAAAATACTGTCGTGTTAAATAAACAAAATATATATTTACCCCCTTATTCATAAAAACTATTTAAGCATTATTTAGTTATTCATTGTTTTGTATCTTTTTCTCAAATATATTCTCTAAATATATTTTTATAAATAAGGGTGTTAGTATCAAAGGAAACGTGTTTACAATTAGTCCGATCCATAAGTTCATAACACACTATAGTTTTTTCTACAATATCATTTAAAGTTAGCAAAAATCATGAAAACGAATGGCGGCGTTTTTTTGATATCTTATAGTTTATTTAAATTATTGTACCTCTGATTTTGTCTAAACAACCACCAATGGTCTAAACTACAAATCGTTCGTCTCACATTTTCGATTTATCGAGCGGTTTTTTAAATTATTATTTTTCAAATTAACACGTTACATTCCCCATACAAAATTAGTATGGCCGCGCGGCATCAAACAAATATGGACGAAGACATTTCAAATAAAATAGTATGACACTTGTCACTTACGGACGGCGCACCCTTAAGCTTACCTCCGGGGTCCCTTATTTTGTGACACCTTTTTTTTTTAAATAGTTTGCTGATTTGGGCTTTGGGAGAGCCCTTTTTTTTACAGTGGAAAACTCGTCGGCCGAGTACCACCGCGCTTGGGGAGGCGCGGATGGTTATGTGGGGTTTTCCCTACAGCTCCCACCTCCCTGCTCAGACCCGAGGGTCTCGACAGGGATTCGGGAGGAGGAGGGGCCGACACACTAAAAACCACTGTACATCCCCTTCACGTGCCGCTAGGATGACTGGGGTCGGCGGCCCGCCAGATCCCTCTGGCGGGCCGCATCTCCCGCACGCTCGAAGATGTTTGAGCGTGCTCCAGACGTCCTGAGGCTGGTGAACGGCCAGGGATTCCCCGCCAGTCTGAGTGCAGCTGATGCGCGATGAGAGGGTATATGTGTTCGTTGCTCGAGAGCCTTTGTATGGAGCTGACCTTCTGCAGTCTGCTTATTTTGTGTCTTTACCTCCTGCGCTGTAATAATACTTTTTGCTGCGAGTCGCTTAAATGTGAAAAGTTCGAAGGAGATTTGCCGTGCAAAAGTTATATTATATGAAGGCAGTCTGTCGTATAATGTAGTTATTCTACTCATCTAATGAGTTGCCAGTGCATTATTAACTTTGGTGTCGTGACGACGGAGGATGTTACGGAATAAATACTTTTTGCAAAATTTACACTTTTTTTTGTCAATTATTGATAATAATTTATCAACTATCTTTTGTTTAATAATACGCTTTACCGCCTACTATGCTTTCCTCTCCCCTTTTATACAGTTGACTAAACTTTCTGTGACTCTTAATTTTTTAAGAATCATACTAGTGTCAATTATTAGACCCAATGTGGTAGATTCCCACCATCATCTTACCTATTAATATTAAGACGTTTTCTAACTTCAATAGTCTCGAGTCATCGATTTACCATAGAATCGTAGGCCGGGCGCGTTAACCACTGCGCCATGCAGCTACTCACTTTACATTACTACCCTTTAGGGCGTACGCTGAGTCAAGCTGGCGCACGGCGCGGACGCCCGCGGCGCGGCGTGCGGGTTTGTTTTGTTGCGCAGTTCATTAGCAGCCCATCCGTCGGACGACCCGCCTCACGCAACACTGCTTTATGAATTTACACTAATATGCACTAAACAAGCACGCCGCTCAGTGGCGTGCACTTGGAGAGGTCTAGGTCCAGCAGTGGACGTGATGATGATGATGATGATGATGATGAAGCACGCCGCGTCTGCGCCCGCGCCTTGCGCAGACGCAGCGGACGCTCATAGCAAACAATATAGACGGACGACACCTCCGTTCGTGAACATTTAAAACGGCTGATCTTTACAGGCGCGGCGCTGTAATAAGGTTGACAATACGCAGCGCCCGCGACGATTGAGAACGCTTAGAAATACACAGAATCTTAAAAAAAAAATATTGGTTTTAGTTTTCAAAATAAGCAGCTACGAATATTGATGTTATCAATTTATTTGAATGGTTTCCAAGCATGTAAATTAAGTAATTTCGTTGGAATTTCAACAATAGTGATTTTTAGAGGTATTTTCGAAAATAATTACGATCGAGTCAAATTTTATGCAATCGTGTATGGGGTATTTGACAGGTTTTAGAAAAATATGTCTAATGGTTCATTATAGCATAATATATTTGCAATTTGATTAATTCGTTATGAATTTCTTTATTTTTTATGAAAATCGCCATTAAAATTCAAATTAATAAAATAGCCGCCATAACGCTGAATGCAGGTCACGTGATGTCGTGGCGTCACCTGCTTGTAATCAAACTTTTAGCTGTCAAATTAAACGTACAAAACTTTGATTGGATTGACATTTACTGTAAACAAGCTGGTGACGTCACTCCAGATTCAGCGTCATCTCGTTTGTTTTTGATCACGTGGTCAATCATAAAAATTGTATCATATTATTAATGATTTTTTATAATAATCATACTTATTTTAACGTTTTCACCGCCCAACTATCCTGCACGCGATGTCCCGCTGTACGCCAACGTATAAAGTTATTTTAATAAAGTAGGTACAAAGAAGAGCTTATATAGAAGTGCTGGCGTGGACGGCACGAAAATCTCGAACTTCTATAGAAGTTGTTGGCGGTAAAAAGGTTAAAATCTTGTGCTGGCTAAATTAGTTTAAAACATGTTTACTATTAAGTTAACAACAGTTTGATCAATATTTTCATTGTAGTCAAATACCCTATTTGAGCAAGCAAATTCAAGATAAAGACATGAATTTACCTATAACAACATTTCAGATTCGTTAGTCATATTATAGTCTTAAATAAACTATTTGACGAAAGTTGGTGCATTTTTTTCAGTGTGTCGCCTTAAGTAGGTACATATTCAATGACCATTCTGCAGGTGTCAGTGATATGACTGCTGGATCGCCAGGCCTGGCGACCCTGCCGCAAGTCATCTCATCTATGGCCAGGTTCATGCACCAGCCGATGCCGCCGATGCCAAACAGGTAACTGTGCTTTGACTTTTTAACTTTATGGAATTAAATAAAAATCTATTTTAGGAGGGCACGATTTAGCGAAGGTCGTGGATAGTTGCTGGATTCGGGCAGCACAGACCGTTCGTTGTGGAGATCCTTGGGGGAGGCCTTTATCCAGCAGTGGAGACGATGATCATGATGATAAGGGCCATGACCATGAAAAAATATTGTTTGGCTGTATGATGTATTTTCTTGTAATTAATACGTGAAGCAAAAACTTTGTACCCCTTTTTTACGAAAATTGCGCGGACGAAGGAGTATGCGCACACTTATAGTTAATATAGAGAAGGTTATCCGAATGTTAATATTTGTTTTAAATTATGCATAAAATACATTAAATTAATAAAACAAACATTACACACACTACCATGTATTTGACACACACGCATATGTATTTGACACACGTATATACTCTTTTCAAAAATTTCAAAAATGGAAGAGGAGCGGCCGAAATCTGTCAATGCCAATCCAACTCACATTCTATCTTTTTTAATTTTTCATTGCTTATGATACAATCCGTGCAGCCTTAATAAAATTATGGTCGAATTTCGACCACTGGGCGACCACTAGTTTCTTGTAATACGTGACTTTATAGAAAGAGCAAGCACTGTTCCGCGACTTCGTCCATGAGAATATCGTATTTTTCAATATTGATTCCCAAATTAAAAAAAAAATATTAAAGAACTTTTTTGTCAATTTAAAATATACTTAGCCTGTTACCCGCTAGCAATGTTTTATTGTATCAGCCAAAGAATTGTAGGAATTGAACCTGTAGTTCCAGAAATTACTCTCCTCAAACAAACAAAGAAATTCACAATATTTACCACTTTATTAATAGTTTAGATATGAAAGAAACATCAGCCTTTACTACTTTATTCAGAGAAGTCTGTGGTTCGCTCTTTCCTTGAACGAAACTTATACTTATACTTAACTCCTATATCTATTATCTACATAGGTTTGAGAACTCATGAGAACAGCAGGTAGTCCTATATCTGTCCTTATTCTACCTTGCAATCTCGTAGAAACTTTGTTATGAATCCTTGTTTCTTTAGATCGACCGGGGAGACCGCCCTAGCACTTAAAGGCACTCGCTCTATGATGCCTGGCGCGGGAGCCATCGACGTGAGGACCGCGCACTTGAGGCTGATCGACGGTCTACTGGCGTTATACCACGGTGCCGCCGTCAAACACTCTGAGAAGGTAAGGACCATCAAGAGCCTATGATCGACTAGCCAGAGAGATCACCTTAACGCTCAAGAACTCTGTAAAAGTGGGGGAACTCTTATGAACCTATGAACGACGAGGGATATTACCAATATGTATGCCCGGCGCGGGGGGTGAAGAGAGGACTCTTGAGGCTGGTCAACGGTCTACTGGCATTATACTACGGCGTTGCGGCCAAGCACTCTGAGAAGGTAGGGACACAGCATCAACAGCTTTAAAGTTTATACTGACACCCCCTACCAACCTACCGGTTACAAAGTAGGTGTCAGACATCCTTACGCAAGCGCAAGGGACCATCTACGTCAGGTCATAACGCCAGATCAGAACACGCCGGTACGCATCCTTCATCCAGTACTTTTAAGACTAGTGTCTCAAGCTAGTCGCCCCGTGGACACGTATAGTCCACTATATACCTAATATCCAGATAGGTCACCGGAGCTGTAAGCTCGCTCTCTTCTCGTTGCACTAAGAGCACAACTCGCAGTGTACCACTGCTCGGGCCGTCAACTCTAAAGTCGACTACGAAATGTCCTCTTTGGTGGCGGAGTTGTAAGCACACTCACGTCTCGATACCCATCCAGGCACCTGATCAATTCCAAATTTCTACGTGGCTGATTAAACAGGAGGCCTTTGCATTTAGCGGGCACCTCTACTAGTTCTCCAGACTAGTACCGGAGATGTTGGAGTTACTACTCAATGAAAACCACCGAACAGCACACCAACTAAGGGTAACTCACGTACCCCGCAGATCTTTTCGCTTCAGGCCCCCACAGGACCGCTACTAAGACCCGCTCTCTATGCACGAAATGGAAGCCTGGCCAGACCAACCAGGCAGGCGAACATTCCTACTTCAATAGCTAACCACATGTCAGCACGAGTCCAACCCATGTCCGGGGCCTGCCGGAGACGCCCGCGAAGGCATAACCGGCAGGGGGCCTAGGATCCGGAACTCCCGTGGTACCCTTAAAAAGACAGCCGGACCCGTAGTTCCAGCTGCCATACCCTACCTATCAGGGTCAGTAGATGTTGCTACCATAATGCAAGGCGCGGGGTTGAAGAGAGGACTGCGCCCTAGAAGCTGGTCGACGGTCTACTGTACTGCGGCGCCGCGCCGCGGTCAAACACTCTGAGAAGGTGAGGGGACTTAGAAACAATTGCATGTAACCAAACGGGGAGAGACTGTCTTAGACTGACGTAGGAGCGATCAGTATTAGTTTTAAGCGTCCCTACCTATTTTTAGTGCTGTAAAAACGGGACGGGACAAGTTCCACCACATTACACACAGATCATCCCAGACCCGCCGAGTATGCCGGTAAAAAATTGTGTATCCCCAGGTGTAACGAAGCACTCCAAGAAAGTGGGGTATCCATCATTACGGTGTATGAACTATCACAGCTCTTAAAATATGTGGAAAAACGCAAGTAGTGTCCTTCTAGGATCCCTATCCTATTTCAGGTCAGGGCATTTTTCATTATTTTAACGCTATAATGGAGAAAAGAAATGCTTAGTTTCTTGCCGGTTCTTCTTAGTAAAAGATCTCCCGTTCTGCGTAGACTTAGACACGAAAAAAGGAAGGAAGGATGGCAGAGTGACATTAATAAGAGCTACTTGTAACCTAAACTAAATAAATGATTTTGAATTTAGATTTTTTATTCTTTTCAGTTGTGTGAGCTGAGGGACAACCAGTTAGACATGGCTGACTGCCTCCACGATATTGAGCTGCGGATATCCTCCGTCACCGGCGAACTGGGGGAAGGTTAGGCCACAGACTACTGAAGTAACAGATAAATCGCTTCGAACTAATCCGGTATAATTATCCTACTGCGTTTCGACTTATGAAGTACAAAGTCAACAGTTGCGGCAGTTTTTGATTTTTTACTTAGGTGGCTGAGTGGCCAAACGCTCGGCCCGATACCCGAAGGTCCCGGGCTCAATTTCCAAGTCGGGCAAAGTGTGTTTCAGATTTTTTCGATGAATAGCCCGGGTTCGTGATCACCAACCCGCATTTGGTTAAGCCCATACCCATCAATTGTAGTGATAACTTGATTATAATGACGGAGACCTTTGCCCAGCTGTGGGACAGTTATAGGCTAGTAACTTACTTAGTTTTACTTTGTAGGAGCTAAAAAAGAACTGAGTGAGCAAGAAAATTTAAAGAAGCAACAAATGGAAAAGATATTGAAAGAGCTGGAAAGATCTAAGGCAGTTTACGAGGTACGGTAGAACTTATTATCGGTCAGTTGGTCTATATTGGTCATTAGCTTAAGTAGGGCATGTGGAGAGGAAACGGAGTCAATGCAGCACCTACTGTGTGACTCTCTGGCTAGGAAAAGAATGGGACTCCTGGGGTCAGCCTATCCGAAACAGGAGGACTTCAGGCTGTTTGCTCTTAAGGGCGTTGCCAGACTTATGGCATCCATCTTTACAGAGGAGGAAGAGTGAAAGGATGGGGTTGCACAAAAGATCCCGATGGGTCGAAGTGTTACTGATAGAGGGAAACCTCAGCAGGCCCCACTAAAATAAGATATAAGAAGATCGGTCAGTTTCTGATCCCCATTTTTAATGAAACCGTTGGGGTAAACTAGTTCTCGAGTAGAGACCGCGTATCGGCAAACGTAGTGTCGAACGCCCTCAGACTAGGTGGAGCGACAATCTTTGCAAAGTGGCTGGCAAGAGCTAGATGAGTGAGAGTAGCCGCGGATCGTGCTCAGTGGCGTGTACTTGAAGAGGCCTTATGTCCAGCAGTGGACTAATATAGGCTGACGATGATGATGATGATGATTTTTAATGATTAAAGAACGCCACAGTCGATCACTGGTGTCTGTCGAACATTGGTAACACTACCCTACGTTTTGATTGATTGATTGATGATATTTGTAGGAAAAGCTGGAAGCGGGTGCGTTGCAAATGGCGTGGGTGATCGGCGCGATCTGGACGAAACAGCGGCAAGCCGAGCTGGCGCGCCACTTCTGCGGCACGCTGCACTCGCTGCGGCTCGCCTCCGACCCCGACTACGCTGCGCACACGCAAGTAAGAGGATCGGTGGTCTAGTGGCTTAGACCACCTGTCTCAGACCCAACGTCCCGCGATTCCCTGTGAGGGGTACATGTGTGTACTCGCTTTGGTAGTTAGTGGTAGAGCTTGTTTGTCCGCCTGGCTACAGCTACCACCTCCTTATGTGACATGAGAGTCGGACACGGTTCGCGCCTGCAACAGTATACAACCTTATTTTTAGTTTATACGAAAATCGAAACACGGGTCGAATATTTGCATAAAAAAGAATCAGTACAAAAAAAATTATAATAATATCTTGAAAACTCACGAAGTTACAAGCTTTTTGTGCTGTCCCGTTTTGGTTTTAGTAGGGTATACTTTATTTGAGATTTTGTATAATATATTATTTGGTCAAAATGTAACATGGTATAAAAAATATTGAAATAGATTATACGAGTATTACTGATTCTGAACAAACAGTTTTCAGGTTTCGTATAAACTAAAAATAACATTTTATATCATAAAGAGAAAACCTCGAGTTATTCACGATGCGCGCACGCAAGTAAGAGGCAATTTTCAGGATATATCAACTATACCGTCGCGAACAAAGTTTGGTAAATATGTTTTGTAGCACCATAAAAAATGGATTCCCCTCCCAGCAAACGCATTTTCTCCCTTCTACATCAACACGGGGTCCTTTAAACGAAGTGTGAAGAAGCAACTTGCGGGTCGGCTAGGTGAGGACAAATAGTGAGGCACAATCCTGCTCCGCCAGCTGTGCTCGCATCTGAACTCTGTCTGTTCTGTTTTTGCTTAACACAACCTAACATAACAGAGCACGGTAATTTCCCAAAATATTTAAAAAAAAAAAAAAACTAGCCGTCACCCGCCCGCTTCGCTGTGCGAAAATAATGGGTCAATGGATGCTAATCAAAATAATTATTAGGTATACCAACATCATATATTATAGCCTATCATTTGCACAATCTCATGTTCTTACTACATACAAATTTTCATCAAGAGCCGTCACTCGCCCGCTTCTTCTTCTTCTTCAGCCCGTCGGTCGGTCGCCTCCCAATGCTGAGTGTAGGCCTCTCCCTTTGCACGCCTTCTCTCTCTGTTGGTAGCCATCCCAAACCAGTTCAAACTCGTCCGCTTCACTACATACAAAGTTTCATCAAGAGCCGTCACTCGCCCGCTTCTTCTTCTTCTTCAGCCCGTCGGTCGGTCGCCTCCCAATGCTGAGTGTAGGCCTCTCCCTTTGCACGCCTTCTCTCTCTGTTGGTAGCCATCCCAAACCAGTTCAAACTCGTACGCTTCACTACATACAAAGTTTCATCAAGAGCCGTCACTCGCCCGCTTCTTCTTCTTCAGCCCGTCGGTCGCCACCCAATCCTGAGTGTAGGCCTCTCCCTTTGCACGCCATCTCTCTCTGTTGGTAGCCACCCCAAACCAGTTCAAACTCGTCCGCTTCACTACATACAAAGTTTCATCAAGAGCCGTCACTCGCCCGCTTCTTCTTCTTCAGCCCGTCGGTCGCCACCCAATCCTGAGTGTAGGCCTCTCCCTTTGCACGCCATCTCTCTCTGTTGGTAGCCACCCCAAACCAGTTCAAACTCGTCCGCTTCACTACATACAAAGTTTCATCAAGAGCCGTTCTTGAGTTAAAAGTGGACATACAGACAGACAGACAAAAATTTCAAATACCGTAGAGTTGGTGTCAGTGAGTCATAAAATGAATGTTTATCCCAAAATTTGTCAGAAAAATTGCAAGTACACACAGAGTCTACAGATTTATATAGTAGTATAGATATAGATAGATATACACGAAGACTTTATATCGGTGATCCGGACCTACTGATTCCGACTAAGTAAATTATGGCCATTGCAATAATAATATTAGTTACATGTTGTTTTTTGTATTTATATATTTAATTTTGTATTTTTAATTAGGTAACCACAATTAATTAGAATGTATGGTCTTCCTACATTTTTATGAAGTGAAGATTATAGTGATTTTTTTTACGTTGTCTACCATTTGACAGTTTAAATACTAGATTCAGTAGTATTAATTTTTTGACAACCTCCTTGGTCGAGTGGTTTGTACACCGGTTTTCATGGTGTCGGTTCGATCCCCGGTCGGGTCAATTTAGAAATTATTGTTTTTCTAAATTGTCTCGGGTCTGGGTGTTTTCTTTGTATAATAAGTATGTATTTAAGTATTTTAAGTATGTTTATCCGTTGTCTAGTTACCATATAACGAGTTTCATAAGGAAGTTTCTCTTGGGCTAGATAATTGGTGTGAGTGTAGGAAAATTTATTATTATTATTATCTCTCTATTTATTTTTTTACATATTAATTTACATTTTTAAATATTTTCTAAAAAACAAAACAAACATTTAAAAACATAAAAAATAGGGGTCCACCGGCATCGGGACCAGGGTCCAAACTACCGGTGATTAGGGCTCCAGAGACAGGAACCTCCTCACAATGCGTGCCGTATCGAGGAGAACTGCCTTCTGAATCAGGCCCTTGATCCAGCCGCCTAACGAGAGCCTCATGAGATGTTGATCGAGGCTCTTGGCCATCAGGCCGTTGGCCGTAACAACAATCGGCACGATGACAGCCGAGTCCACATTCCACATGTCGACAACCTCATGTGCTAAGTCGAGATATTTGATTTGTTTCTCTTTCTCTCTTTTTCACTTTTATTATTATTATTATTATTTAAGTAGTGGCTAAATACCTCTCGCCTATGGCGTTTAATTCCGGCAATAGCACAATCGGCCGGAGTCAGGGCACGAGGGAGAGAAATCGGCGGACAATGCGCGCGGTATCAAGGACCACCGCTTTTTGCATTTTCGCTGGAAGCGAACCGCCGCCGCCGCCCAGCCTTTTCAGATGTTTACTCAACGTGGCTAGGATTAGCCCGTTCGCTGATATGAAAATCGGGATGATTTCGGTGGACGTCACCTCCTACATTTCAGTCACCTCGTGTAGTAGATCCAAGTACTTCCATTGTTTCTCAGTCTCGGCCTTCACGAGGTTCTCGTCATGAGGGATAGTGATGTCCACCAAAAACACCTTCAATTGCGCCCGGTCCATCAGCACTATATCGGGCTTATTGGCAAGAACAGTCCTGTCAGTTATGATTGGCCGGTCCCAGTAGAGCCGGATACTGTCATTCTTTAATACTGGCTCCGGCGAGTATTTATAGTAGGGCAGGCTGCGATCGACGAGACCGTACTTCAGAGCGAGATCTTGGTGGAGGATTTTGGCTGCTTGATTATGCCTGTGCAGATACTCAGTGTTTGCAAGAGCCGAACAACCCGAAACCACATGGCGGAGTGATTCTCCAGGACGGCGACAGGCCCGACAAATGTCCATGTACCGTCCTTTATGATGTACTTTCGGTAGTTGTTCGTCTCGATAACCTGGTCTTGTATCGCACAGATAAATCCTTCCGTTTCCTCAAAGAGGTCTCCGAAGCGAAGCCAATACACAGAGGCCTTTCGGTCTACGTGAGGCTCGTGTAAAGCCTTGGAAAACCGTCCGTGCAGCTCTTTTCCCTTCAATACGGTCGCCCGATCGGATACACTCAATACTGCTCGTGACTGCCATGACTCGTTGCCTAGATCAAGAGGAGTGAGTCCTTTATCACACGCTATGACATCTCGGTGCATCTTCACATCAGTCTTCATCATAAAATTGGCTCTAAGGCTCTATCTCGCGGTCGTACATAGTTTTAGCGCTTAAAAGGCCTCTACCACCACGTTTCCTCGAGATATACATCCTCATGACCGATGACCTGGGGTGATGCATTCTATGGAGTGTCATAGTAGTGCGGACTTTTCGATCCAGGGCGTTTAATTCGGTCTGCGTCCACCTAAGTATGCCAAAGGTGTATAGAAGAACCGGCATAACCCAGCCGTTATAGGCTTTGACCTTATTGACGCCAGACAAAGAACTGTTAAGTACCTTTGTGAGGCGTTCAAAAAAGGCTTTGCCAACGGACTGTTTTACGTCCTTACGTCTCTTACACCTATACTCTGTGCCATACAGAGAATGATTTTAGTTGGACGGGCCCAAGGTCGACCTCCTATGATCGCATACTCTTTCCCCTATAGTCAACGCAAAGACTCGTGGCAGACGGTGCAATAAAACGTGCAAATGAGACAGCGCACATCATGTGCCCTCTCGCACTTACACTGTTTATGGGTGACGTCACAAAGACGTAGTGATACGCGTTGTTTGTATACTATGTTTATCGATGATAATAAGTTTTAAGTGGGTTATTATGGCCAGAAGCACTCTCCTTCTTTATTCTATCGAGTTTTTAAACCAATTCCACAAATTATTGCAGTTAGATCGCGAGGCTTGTTGAAGTCGAGTTCTTTTAACTTGGCAGGATCTTCTTTTAACTCCGTTAGGAAATTTAATTTTTTTTTTTATAATAACACTACTTTGTTGTTGGATATTCCCCTGAACACTAGTTATATTATTTTTAATAAACACCTCCATCTCGAAAGAAATTATCAATTGAAATGGCTGTGACGTTTTAGCGACTTTGTCTTTTTTACAAAACATTTAACGCTCAACTAGAGGGTAAGTAACCTACAGTTTAATTATTGCTAACTACCTTCAATACATAAATTTGTCATAGTATATAAACTATTAGTTATGATCAATACTATAATGAGGTGATTTGTCATATTGTTAGTTATCGACATAACTCACAAACAATGCTTTTTATCGACAATCCTGTAAGCCGTGCGCATCTCTGTTACAAAAGTGATTTATGGCACCGTCTGCCACGAGTCTTTGCGTTGAGTATAGTAACATGGATAACTGCACACTTATCAACCCCCAATTCCATTCTGATAGAACCACTAAAATCGACAACGATATTTAGTAGGTCCCTCAGTTTATGAGCCGTCGGGGCCAACAGCTTTGGGTCATCCATGTAGAAGAGGTGCGATGCTCGGCCACTCCCCCTCCGAAACTGAAATCCTGTCCCCGAATTCTCCAGCAATCTGCTAAGAGGGTTCAGGGCCAGGCAAAACCAAAGCGGACTTAGACAATCACCCTGGTATATTCCCCTCCTGATTCCTCTTCTTCTTGATTCGGTCTTCTACAGCCGTCATTCTCTCGCCCTGGAAACTAAGAATTGTACTCCATTGCTCCATACACTGCCCGAGGAAGTGTCGAACTGTATTATTATTATTATTATTATTAGTATTCAGTTTAGGCTATAAGTAGCTCTTGTGAATGTCACTATGTCATCGGTCCGTAAGTCTACTCTGAGCGGGAGATCTTGTACTGAGAAGAACCGACAAGAAACTCAACAGGTGTCCAGCTCTTTTCTCCCTTACAGCATTACAACTACCATTATCAAATTAGCTAGAATGCCATGAAAAGAAATCGATTCAGCTTAGTAGGTACCATATCTTATAGCTTAGCTCCATACCTTGGCAACTTTATGCACTGACCCTTAGTATGTAAGTGACGTAATTATTTTCAACTATGTTAGGTTTACAGTGTACAAATGCTTTATATACAGGTGGCGAGCAAGGAAATCTTGCCAGGGAAAAGCTCCATACTGGGCGGTGCAAGTTACGCGTCTCTTCAGCTCGAATACACGTCCAGTTCAGACCAGAGGTTAGTGTACATAAAACAATTACAGTAATCATCACCGGCTCATGTTTATATCCCCTCTGCTAAGCACGAGCCTTCCCTATGGATGCAAACACCAGAGGGTTCTCTCACTGGCTCGTCCATATCCATCCACCATCCACGCCTGCCCGGTGCGGTGCGGTGGTCGTTAACGACCTCTAATGCAGCCGGGATCAACGGCTGTACGTGCCTCCCTAAGAACGGAGAAACACGAGATGAAAAAGTTTTGATCACCCATCCAATGATTGGCCTTTGCGGAAGTTGCTTGACATCAACAATCGCAGACCGACCGCGTTTACCATTGCGCCTTCGAGCTCTTCCACCGTCGAGCTCCTTACCGACCAAGACCGTATTAGACTGGTAAAATATTGTTTTCATAATCTATGGTTCTAATTCCCAACGGGACATCTCCCGTCATCAACATCGAAGTCAAATCTCATAAGATCTGACTTCGATTCTCTTATGGCAGTTGTATAGTGATAAGCCAGCGGCTAAAGCCGCATTGCACGGCTTATGGAAGTGGGGGGAAGGGGTGCTCAAACCATGCACCCCCCCCTTAACAAAGCAGCACGGGGTGGTACTCAGTGCCTGGTTATCCATAGTCTCGAGCTCGTTACGTTTTTGAGCATGGAGTAGATGGGAGAGCCCCACATAGCTCAAGAGTTGCGGGAGTGCAAGGCATTTTTCTCGCAGTAATAAAAAGTGCAGTGTAGTGATACGACGACCTTGATAGGTTCAAGAAAGAATGGCATGTTGTTGCAGGGGACCGGAAGGGAAAAAGTGACGGGAGGCCTTTGTCCAGGAGCTGGACAGCTCTGGCTGATATAATAATATTGTTCTCATCTTGCTAACGGCGAGTATTTGCACAGACATAACCTGGTAGCTAGGATTATTCACCAGCAACTTGCTATTCTATACGGTCTTGTGGACTTCGAATTGCCATACTACAGGTACACAGCTGCGCCGGTTCTCGAAAACGGCCGTGCCACGCTCTATTGGGATCGACTGTCATCACGGACAGGACTATTCTAGCTAATAGACCTGATATCGTGCTGAGAGATCGATCGCAACGACGGGCAGTGCTTGTCGACGTCACCATCATGACGAGAACCTTGTAAAGGCCGAGAAGGACAAGGTCAGCAAGTACCTTGACTTGGCTCACGAGGTAACCGCCATGTGGGATATTGACTCGACAATCATTGTGCGGATGGTCGTGTCTGCGAACGGTCTGGTAGCGAAGAGTCTCGACCAACACCTTAAGAAACTCTCGCTCAATGGTTGGATCAAGGGTCAGATACAGAAGGCGGTACTCTTGGACACGGCGCGGATAGTCCGAAGGTTCCTGTCTCTGCAGCCCTAACCATCGGCAGCTTGAGCCCTGCCCCGTTGCGGGTGGCACTCTAGGCTAGGTTTTTTTATAATATTTTTATGTTTTGTATGTGCTTTTGTATTTTACTTTTATATTAATGTTATAACAAACCTAGGCTAAGAAAAAAGAGAAATAAAGAGATAATAATAATAGTGATACGAATGGCACAAGCCCGATTCAAACCTGCGCTGCTCCTGACCTGCTTTTAGTGTATATGAGCAGCGAGCTATTAAGAAAGTACAGTATCGCAGTCCACAGAGTCCCACATCGAAGGCAGCAACGCCGAGACGATCACGGTCACAGTTGGGAACGCCCAGTCGTAAGTCATCATAACAAATCACCTGGGTGCCTGGTGTGACTTTTGTTTACCTACTACTATCCGTATTCATTCGATTACGCTTACGAAAACGAAAATTAGTATGCCATTGAAGCAGCGCCTACTGGCGACATACGAGAAGAGCTGTTTTGTCATACAAGATTGTTTTCGTTGACGTAATCGAAGGGCGGATGAAACTCGCTCTAGGCACCCTGAAGCAATAACTTTACACAATTATTTTATTTTTTAAATTTTTTTGTTACACAATAATTACAATATTTCATTGATAAGCATCACAAAAACCGTTTGTCGGTTTGTACGGATGCTTAGAGCATCACAAAAAACATAAGCAGTAATAAAAATAATAATAATAATAAGTGAACAATCAATTAAAACGGTCGTATTAAATTAAGAAACAACATGTACATAAATATCTAAAAGATTTGCTGTTGCAAACACAAAGCTTAGAATTAAAACATAAATTCACGGACGGCGCCTAGCTGCTACTGTAAAGTACTGTTATTGTATAACTACAAGAGGTTGCTTTGCGAGAATTGAATATTTTATTTATTTTCAATTAATTTTATTTTATTTATAAACATAATATTAAGATCATGGTTATATATGTGGGCTCCTTTGGCTTACAGAGTAAGAGTAGATAGTGTTAATTAATTTCGGCGAGTTGGATTGAGCCACGATAGCATAGTTGGTAGTACACCTGACCCGACATGTCATGGGGTGCGTGTTCGAATCTCGCTCATGGAATTTTTCAACACTGTCTTTTTTCAAATTATAATATTAAGCTTTGGATCATGTGATGTCGTTTAGAGGGGGGGCCGGATTTCGCAGAATCACTGTTCGCGTTCGTGCCAGAGTACCACGTGGATGCGATGCTGGAGCTGTGCAACACGCTGCGCCTCTACATGCACCCCACCGTGCCTGTCACGCAGACGCCAGGCGAGTATCACTCTCACTGCTCACTCTCTCTTTCACTCTCAGTGTATACTCTCAGTGCTTTACAAATAAACAAAGAATAAGGTCCGAATAGTTATTCCGTGTTTTGTCTCTTTTACTCTAATTTCAGTGTAAATTCAGTGTAAATTCTCATTAGTGTTCACTCTTAGCGTACACTCTCAGCGTACACTCTCAGCGCACACTCTCAGCGTACACTCTCAGCGTACACTCTCAGCGTACACTCTCAGCGTACACTCTCAGCGTACACTCTCAGCGTACACTCTCAGCGTACACTCTCTGCGTACACTCTCAGCGTACACTCTCAGCGTACACTCTCAGCGTACACTCTCAGCGTACACTCTCAGCGTACACTCTCAGCGTACACTCTCAGCGTACACTCTCAGCGTACACTCTCAGCATACACACTTAACGAACACTCTTGGCGTACACACTCACTAATCAGTCTCATACATAGTTCACTCTTTTTTTACATTAGCTAGTTTTGCATACTTAAATCAAATTTAAAAAACATTATAATTACCATTCTACGAAATTGATATTTAAAAGAGTGACCACCTTAAGTGGGACTCGAGCTTAAAAGCTTTATGCACGCTTTATGTACCATAAATAAGGTAAACAATAACAAACATAAGTCTTCGCCTGTAACTAACACAGTTGCTACTACGGCGTAGCGTGTAACGCTACGAAAATCTCGTAAGAGTGCTACAGACAGTTATGCAATTACAATGCTACGAGCTGGTAGCAAAAGAAAACAAGATTTTTTTTTGTACCATTAGAAACATTGGGTTCTCCCTTAAGGGAAAATCCATAATATGTTAAACATGGATTTAAAGTGCTTCCTATTCACCCGTGAACTAAATACGGGCGGAGAGCTGTGAAGATACGAAACGATTATGCGGCTTAGGTTATTGTTTTATGTATATGGTTTCCCTTTACCTGCGTGTGTGATCTGAGCTTCGCTGTAGATTATAGATATTAGTATGTGTAGCACTGCTTTACAAATCGATACCCAAGTGGCAAGTGTACTCAGCTAAAAATCCGTAGGGCAAAGTGTGTAGCGGATTCTCGATATTCGGCCTGGGTTTATGTTCACCAACCCATATTTGGTTAACGTGATTATGCCAATATCCATCAGTAGTAATATCCGTATATGCAGCGGGACCCCATGTATAAATGGTTTAGGTCCTAAATAATCGAGTTTGTATATGTTTCTACCTATCGATTTATGTACTTAAAAATTTCTACCTTTGCAAATTAATGAAAAAAAAATTAAATAATTCTGTGCTGTGCCAGCGGGGCCCTTTGTTAATTGAAAGTTTACAGACTAAATGAACTAGTATTCAGTAATAGCGATCCTTCGATCCTAGTTGGTACAATTCCTAATTCGTACAATCGGCAAATCTTTCCCAATTTGTACAATATGTCATTGATTGTGTTATTGAGAGATGTAAAGGTGCCTGCAACAAAATTTTATGAGGGAAATTTTAAGCAAATTTTTCGCACCATACATTTTTCATAAATTAAGATTAACCGATTCTGTGCGGAAGTCTCAAAAAAAATAATTTAATTAGTACTTTATGGGTCATAATAATTTTAATTTTATTAATAATTAATTTAATTTAATTAAATTGCTATTACCTAATTGTAGAAAATTGATTCATATATAAATCGGGAATTGTACGAACTAGGAATTTTTACCAATGGGGAATTGTACCAACTAGGAATTGAACAAACTAGGAATTTGTACCAATGGGGAATTATACCAACTAGGAACGAAGGGTAGCGATGACTTAGACCTTTTTGAAAACCTTTGTTCAGCAGTGGGACACTTTCATTATCATAACACCAGCACATTTTTATGTCCCTACTACTAGGGCACGAGTCTTTCTTTAAAGATGGATAGAGAGAAAGGGCCACCACGCGGGCCACATGCGTATTGGTAGTTGTATTCAACTGCAAATGTAGCCCCGGAACCAGCGGCTTTACTTGTCTTCTGAAGCACAGAGGAGCTCGATTTAATACATTCTTGGTTACCCATCGGATTACCGGCATTTGCGAGTGTTGCTTATCCTTGGCAATCGCAGAGCGGGCGCGTTAACCACTGCGCCATCGAGCTCTTTAAGTGGAACAGTATGTAGGCCAATAACTACCACCACTGTTTCTAAGCTGATGTAATTGAATGTCCGCACCAGACTGGGACGAGCTGGTGGTATCCTGCGCGGCGTTCCTCTGCTCGGAGTTCGCCGACTCCAGGATAGTTCTGGCGAGCAGTCGGGAGTCGCTGGTCCAGACGCTGGCCTCCTTCGCCACCCAGCCTGCCACCATGCGGGCCATAGAACGAGTGCCGACCAAGCAGTGAGTTCTTACTGGAGTGGAACCATATTCTATCTTCTTTATGCAAAGGGGAAATGCATGACTCATGAAGATGTATGTGTATGTTTACAACAATGCTACTTGCATTGGGGTTTTATATTTGTTTAGACAAGTTGGTTGTAGTTAGCCAGGTGGATCATTTTATGTCCCCACGAGCCTTCCTTATGATGGATATGGAGAACGGGTCATAAGCCACCACGCGGGCCCAGTGCGGATTGGTAGTTGTTGATTAATTGTTAATGAGCTTTACAAGCCTTCCAAAAAACGGAATTTCAGTTTATAAGGTATATGTGGGCTTTGGGCCCCATCATCATCAACAGCTCACTGTATGTCCCCACTGCTGAAGCACGTGCCTTCCCTATGGATGGATAGGGATAACGGGCCATAAGCCACCACGTAGGCCCGGTGTGGATTGGTGGTTGTTAACGACTGCTAATACAGCCGGGACCAACGGCTTAACGTGCAACAGAATAACGTAAGCGTTATCCGTCAGATGACCGGCATTGCTAAATCGGCTTAAATTCAGCAATCGCAGACCATTTGCGTTAACCATTGCGCCATCGAGCTTCTGTTGTTAGGCCTGTTACTTTGTAACTGTGGCACCTATAATGAATAACTTTACTAACTCTTCGCCACCAGACAGATGGGCATGGTGGAGGAGCTGCTCCGACCGTACCAGAACCGTGCGTGGGCGCAGTCCAACTGGGTGCTGGTACGCTTCTGGCACGGCTCCGGCTTCGGGTTCCGGCACCGCCAGTGGCCGCACCTCGCCGCCAAGTGAGCATCATCAGCTTGTTTTTTTTGTATATGTTTTTTTTTGAAGTGAAAACTTCTTTAGCGGCGTTGTACACTTTTTTTGTAATGGGTAAAAAATGTTAAATTCGCGTCAGGACACGTGACCTGATCGAAAATTCGTAAGACGGATGGAGAGTAGACAGCCGGCGCGGCGTAGGAGAGGAAGTATCCCCCTCTCTTTCTACGGCGCGGCGAAAATGTATGCCTGCTGTTTCGTTTAGGCGGCGCAGGGCGCTTGCGCGAATAAATTGTCATGTTTGTGTACGATAGCGCAATAAATAAATATTGTATTCTACCACATAAATGATAGTACTTTTATACTGATAATTGAAGCAATTCGTGCAAAATTATTCTCTAACCATTCCAAAATATCAAAAATGCACAACGTTAATATTCAAGTTTTCACTTCTGCCGGCACTCCCGGAGTGCAACCCGTCGTTTTTTTTTTTAGGATAAACACACCTGGATACATACATAACATACCAGGGTGCCTAGTGTGAGTTTTGTTCACTATCCGTATTCATTCGGTCACGTTTACAGAAACGAAAATTAGTATGACATTGAAACAGCACCTCCTGGGTTAAAATTTTGCCATACAAATTCTCGTTTTCGTTAAAGTGATCAAAAGTCACAAAATAATCACACTAGGCCCTCTGATTGCGTCAGGCGGCGTTTTCAGCGTCACCGGACTTTCTCTGGAAGCGGCGAGAAACTTAAGACGACGCATTGGTAATTTACGTGGCGGGGATTTTGATTTTTCCCAACAATTACAAAACATATGAAAGTGATATTTGATGACATGATTTTTCATTTAATTGACTTCATTTTGTTAGTTGCAGAAACACGATTTTTCAACTTTTGTAACAGAGAAAAAAATATCAAAGTAACCTCTTTTAAAACATAGATTCACGTTTTACAGGCTAACCAGACCGATTTAAGCATCTAAACTTTCTTAGCAGATTAGTCTTAACACACACTTCAAAATTGTAGTTAATTTTTTTTAATATTTTGTAGTTTTAATTTGAAGTACGGGGCGCAAACGCTCGTATCAAAACGTATGAGATTTATTGTTTAGCGGTGCGTCGCCTTAAAGGTATCCTCAAGCCGTGTGAAACGAAACACCATCAGAGGTCTTCTAGAGGGAATAGCATCTCGCACTTAAGCGTAATTTCTTTTTATATTAACGGGTAAGTACTGTGCCTTGATCTCACCTGATGTTAAGTGATGATAAGGCCAATGATGGAAGCGCACTTCACCCGGGATCCTCAACTAGTGAGGTACTGGCTATCTTATCTCTAGCTGCCGGAACACAACAATGCTACAAACATTGATATTATGGCGACATGTTTAGATGGTGGTAGCTAGTTAGGCGGACAAACAAGCCCTACCAACAACCAAACCGAGTACACAAACATGTACCCCCCCGCTGGGAATCGAACCCGGGACCTCTGGGTCTAAACCGGTGGTCTTAGCCACTAGACTACAGAGGCGGATGTATCCTCGTTCCCTACTAGATTCTCCGAGGGGTCCGAATCGGATCGGGAGTGGAAAAACCCGAGAGCGCCTTTAACCTTTTTACCGCCAACAACTTCTATAGAAGTTCGAGATTTTCGTGCCGTCCACGCCAGCACTTCTATAGAAGTTCTTCTTTGTACCTACTTTATTAAAATACATTTATACGTTGGCGTACAGCGGGACATCGCGTGCAGGATAGTTGGGCGGTGAAAAGGTTAAAGGCTAAGACCTCGGCTCAGGTTGACCGGGCCGTGGGAGTGGGGAGACGCGCCGGGCGGGATTAAATCTGTGAAAATATATACGTCCAATCGCGAATAGTTATTTCATCTAAAACTTTCGCCGCAGTGGCTTGCTTTCGTGCGGTAAACAAAGTAATTTATTCCATCTGTATTATCGTAGTGGGATGAAAGTTAACACAAACAGACCGCGGATGCTGCGAACTAATCGTAGTTTGTAAAATCCATTTTAGTTAACGCTTTTGTTTTTAATTTAATATTCCACGTAGTAAAGCGGTTGGCCTTCAACTCATGTTGGTAAGTTATGATAAGGCTGAAGGTGGAAACTCAATTCACCCTGTAATACTCATTATACTAAACAAAATAAGTTATAATTTTTTTTTAGTCAGAGACTCCTTCCTGCTTAGACGAGACTCAGACTCGAGACGTCCTTGATGCTATTAATCATCAGTCTTCATCATCATCATCATCATAATTTCAGTCAAAAGACGACGACTGCTAGACAAAGACCTCCCCAAGGTTCTCCACAACGACCGGTGTGTGCTGCCCGCATCCAGCGGCTATATGATACTAATTTAAAACTGCTCTTCTAAGCGATGTTTTAATAAATCATCAACATCATCATCAGCTCATTTTATGTCCCCACTGCTGGGGCACGAGCCTTCGCTATGGATGGATAGGGAGTACGGGCCATAAACCACCACACGGGTCCAGTGCGGATTGGTGGTTGTTAACGACTGCTAATGCAGCCAGGACCAACGGCTTTACGTGCCTTCCGAAGCACGGTGGAGCTCGAGATGATAAATTTTTGGTCACCCATCCGATGACCGGCCTTTGCGAAAATTGCTTAACCTCAGCATTTGCATTAACCACTGTGCCATCGAGCTTCTCATATTTTAATAAATATATATTATTTAATATATTTTTTTGTATGAGGGATACTGTGGTATTACTACGGTGGCCAAATCGTCTTTTTTAACTGATGTTGTAAGTTTAGCCTATCTCTAATTGTTGGAACACAACAATTGCAACTTACATTGTTGTATGCTTTGAATTTGAATACTTTAAATGTAGGGGATAAATCCGCGTGTCAAACTTTTTTTTATTTAAATGCTCCGAGCGAAATGATCCCTCATTGACCAAAGAGGAGAGTAAATGAGCTCGATGGCGCAGTGTTAGGGCGCCTGGTCAGCGACTGCTAAGGTTGAGATTATTTTTAACCGACTTCAAAAAACGACTCAATTCGACCGTATATATCGAGGGGTGAAAGGCTAAGTGAGTTAAGCGACATTTTTATAACTTTACAGTAGAGCGTTTTAAAGTTTTGAAATTCAGAAAAAAATTCGTAGATATTCGGTTTTTTAATCAATTTAGAATTTAAATATACAGGTTTTTTTTAAATCAAACGCCTCATCAGATGTTTTAGTTTTTAACCTAATAAAACAAAAGGCTGTAGAAATAAATGTCGCCTAAAGCCACAATACCTCTTGGCCCTTTTTTTCTAAGCAAGGAAAAACGACTTAAACGACGGGTCCCCTTGTTTCCGGAGTAAAACTAAATGTCTTAAGATACAATGATTAGTAAAATTAGCATACGCCAAAAAGGCTCAAAGGAATAATAAAGTATTTTTCGTGTAAAGCTAAAAGATTGAATTACCTTGTCACAGATGTAATAGATTTAGGCTAATGTGCTGAAAGCCCAATTCTGTCTATAAGTACCTTTAGGAAAAGTAGCTCAAGCAACGATCAACATCCTAACTTTGTTAATTTAAATCCTCATGATTTAAAATTTTATTTAAGGTTGGTTGTTGAAACCATCACTATAACCTTTGTATCATGAAAATTTTAGCATGTATCTGACGAGTTATTTGATTTTTATACGATTAAAATAAAAGAAAGTAAAGTCAATAACGAGATTTTATTTTAGAGATTTTTTTAATTATAATAATCAGTCTCGTAATATGTATGTTTGGTGTCATCATCATCATCATCAGCCTACACACGTCCACTGCTGGACATAGGTCTCTCCAAGTGCACGCCACTGAGCACGATCCGCGGCTACTCTCATCCAGCTGTTGCCAGCCACCTTGCGAAGATCGTCGTTCCACCTAGTCTGAGGGCGTCCCACACTACGTTTGCCGATACGCGGTCTCCACTCAAGAACACGTTTACCCCATCGGTTATCGGTTCTGCGGCTAATATGGCCGGCCCACTGCCACTTCAGCTTGCTAATCCTGTGGGCTATGTCGACGACTTTGGTTCTCTGTCGGATCACCTCGTTTCGGATCCGGTCCCTCAGAGAAACTCCAAGCATAGCCCTCTCCATAGCTCGCTGAGCGACTTTAAATTTGTGGACCAGGCCTACCGTGAGTGTCCACGTTTCGGCTCCATATGTCATGACGGGTAGGACGCACTGATTGAAGACTTTCGTCTTTAGACTCTGTGGAATAGGCGACGTAAAGACCCGACGTAATTTCCCATATGCTGCCCAGCCTAGCTGTATCCTTCTGTTGGCCTCCTTCTCGACGTTGTTTCTACCCAACTGCAGAGTTTGCCCGAGGTAGACATACTCCTTAACAACTTCGAGAGTACTGCCTTGAACTGCAATCGGTCCCGGAATGGCATGTTCATTAAACATAATCTTGGTTTTGTCCAAGTTCATCCGGAGACCGATGCATAGAGAAGAATCAGCTAGGCCGTTCAGCATGTACTGTAAATCCTGCAACGTTTCGGCCACGATGACGATGTCGTCCGCAAATCGCAAGTGTGAGATGCATTCATCGTTGATTTTAATCCCACGTCCTTTCCAGTCCAGCGTCTTAAACATATCTTCCAAAGCATTTGTGAACAATTTAGGGGATATAACATCCCCTTGTCTCACACCACGATGTAAAGGGATATGCTTAGTCTGCTGGTTCTGTACTTGGACGGCCATGGAGGCGGCATTATAAAGAGACCTCAACACTTGGATATATCGCCAGTCGACTTGGCATCGTTGCAGAGACTTTAGAACAGCCCAGGTTTCGATAGAGTCAAATGCCTTCTCATAGTCCACAAATGCTAAGCACAGGGGCCGATTATACTCCTCGGTCTTCTGTATAATCTGCCTCACTGTGAAGATGTGGTCTATGGTGCCATATCCTCCTCGAAACCCGGCCTGCTCCGGGGGTTGAAATTCGTCGAGCCTTCGCGCCAGACGGTTTGTGATGACTCTTGAAAACAGCTTGTAGACATGGCTTAGGAGCGAAATGGGTCGGTAGTTTTTCAATAGGGTCTTGTCTCCTTTTTTGAAAAACAGCACGACGACACTCCACTCCACGCCTCCGGAGTTCTCCCATCGAAAAGAACGGTGTCAAAGATGTTTTGGAGCTCCTTTAATACAGGTTTACCGCCTGCTTTAAGGAGCTCAGATGTAACACCGTCTTCGCCAGGGGCTTTTCCGTTTTGAAGCTGTTTAAGAGCCATCTCAATTTCGCTCAGGCTGACTTCGGGCAAGTCTTCGGTAAAGTGGCGGGTCAATGTGGCTCTGGTGTCCTCATTTTCGGGATCAGGTTGAGATGCATGCGAAGCGTATAGCTGGCTGTAAAAGTTTTCAATTTCAGAAAGAACCTCTGGTTTCGAAGCAACGACTACTCCACTGGTTGTAGTCAACTTCGTCAAGTGGCTTCTCCCAAGAGACCGGACAAACACTTTCGACCCCCGATTTTGCTCAATCGCTCGTTCAATTAAGCGTGTATTGGAGCGTCGGAAGTCGTAGCGTACCAATTTGCCAATCTTCTGGTTGATAGCCCGTTGTTCGGACGAAGTGACAGGGGGGTCTTCACGTCGTTTCTTCATGAGCCTAAGGGTTTCTTCCGAAAACTTTGACTTTTTGCCTTTACGCTGTATCTCGCAAAACCTCACACCTTCCTCCCTGAGGATTCCGACCACATTTTCGAGGGCCTGGTTGACGTCAACAGCATTTGTGGTTTCCACGGCAACGAATCGGTTCTCCAGGTTTGACTGGAACGTTTCAGATCCTATGATAGTTTGGAGCAGGTTAGGACGGAGCCTAGACTTCATTAAACGGACACGTTCTAGCTTAAAATTGATATTCAGAGAGCCTCGGACAAGTTGGTGATCGCTGCCGGTATTGAACCTGTTAATCACTGAGACATCTCTGAATATATGCTTTTTGTCCGTCATTATGAAGTCGATCTCATTTTTAGTCACAGTATCGGGGCTTCGCCATGTCCACTTCCTTTGGGGTTTTTTCTTAAAGAACGAATTCATCAAGAATAGCCCCTCCCTCTCGAGGAAGTTGACGAGCATTTGCCCCCTATGATTTCTGCTACCAAAACCATGGGATCCTACTACCGATTCGTGGCAATTCTGTACTCCCACTTTAGCGTTGAAGTCCCCCATGACAACGTTGTAGTGGGCCTTGGTGGTGAAGTGCAAGGCCTTGGATATGTCCCTGAACATATCTTCTACTTCATCGTCCGAGTGTGTTAAGGTCGGTGCGTAAACCTGCACAACCTTGAGGCTATACCTCTCGGTTAGCTTGATCACAAGGTACGCAACCCTGTTCGACACACTCGACACTTCTACAATGTTGTCACAAAGGTCTTTATTTACCAGGAACCCTACGCCACCCTGGGATAGCTGGTCTCCCTCTCGATAGTACATAAGGTGGCCTGATTCAAGGGTTACGGTGTCCTCCCCCTCTCTTCGGACTTCACTTAACCCAAGAATATGCCACCTTATCTTCACGAGTTCCTCTTCGAGCTGCGCCAGGTGCTCGTCAAGCCGTAGCGTGCGTCCGTTGTAAGTTGCCAGGGTCAGTTGTTTGTGGCGGCCTTCCGTAACCCGGGGATTCTTCGCACCCCTTGCCCTGCCGTTACCGTGACCGCCGCCGTAATCAGGAATAGCAGGGCGGCCGGGAACTGGGGGCCACGGTCCTTTTTGTGTCGCCATGGAGGGTTTGCCCATAATTGCCACGCTGGGCATGCGGGTTGGCAATCGCAGTGCGTAGCTAATCGCACCGGATGTCGCTGCTGCCCGACACCGGTCTGTGCACTTGTAGCTACGTTCGTTTGTGATGGTTATCCCGCCATCGGTCGGTCGCCAGAGCCTCGTCTGTTGGCCAGCAGGGTGTGCCACGCGCAGGAGAGGTTGGCTAAGGCCTCGAATGGTGTTAGTTGAGACCCCTTACACCCCTATGTTTGGTGTAGGTACATGTAATTAATAATCTTACCAAAGTAGATATTTGAAATAAGTTTAAATGTTACTTTTTCACAATATTAACTGTAGTTAGTAATCAAAATCAAAACTACCTACTTTTTACGATTATTTAATCAAATCTATTATTTTAATTAATAACTACAAAATGTTATCGTAGTTAGTAATCAGTACTTAGACTACATTTTGCCCAAGACTGTAATAATACAACAAACAATGCGGTGATAACAGTCTCACTAAAACATATAATTTCAAAGCTTCATCATCATCATCAGCCTATAAAGTCCTGCTGACTTACCAAAAATTTTCTCAAACGCGTCTCAAGCACAACACACACGTACCGCCTCCTTTACTATTTGGGACCGACTGAAGCGCCCCGCGCGAGCGCATCCCTTTTATTATTGGGTAATTTTAAGGCAATGAAAACATTTTGAATAGGTTTTAAACGACATTGATTTTAATCGTGTATAGAATACCATGTTTGCTGAACGCACATTACTAACTCACTCTAGTTAAGGAAAACTGATTCATGTACAAAAGTAATGTATAATTTTTGAATTAAGCGACCGCTTTTTGTAAACAAATATAGGGACTAATAGATCAAACAACGAATTAACCAAAAAATTGTAAAACGCTAATTAATCTATGTACTGGGTGGGGTTTTTACAATAAAAAAGTGACAACTATAAAAGTTTAAATGAAACAAATTGTTCCCCAGCTGACCACCAACCACCCGACTTCAATAGATCTTCTTTAAAACTGATATGCGTACCAAGGTAATTAATAATATGATTTCAATATTATTTCTTGCTTTTTAGAGCTGTTTTTACTTTTTTTAGTATCCTTTTGTTGTAGTCGGTTTTTTGTTTGCTATCTGTGCATGTCGTGGCAATAGCGTTTTAAAATGTAACCAATGTTAGTAGCGTTTATTATAATGGTTGACCTTAAAAAAAATTGTTGTTATGGCGAGAGACTCAGATAAAATAGTGGATGCCAGGCAGGCATAAAACAAGCCTTACCAGTTGCCACCAATCAAATCAGCTGGTTTAGCCCTCTTTTTTATTGAATATCGGCCTTATGTCAATGTAATTTATGTGCGTAATGTCGCAGTGGAGGCCATTAGTCACCGGACTTGGCTAATAAGATTAAGTTACTCCGTCCGGTCTGTTTCCGGATGCCACCTTCGCATAGAGTCAAAGTAGAATTTATTGTCATCTCAAATTTATTGTACTACCTTTTATTTGACATTTGTCGCTATATATTATATAGTAAGTAGTAGTAGTAGTAAACAGCCTATAACTGTCCCACTGCTGGGCAAAGGCCTCCATCATTGAAATCAAGTCATCGCTACAATTAATGGGTAATGGCTTAATCACCACGCTTGCCAAATACGGGTTGGTGATCACAAGCCCGGGCTATGCACCAAAAAATCCGAAATACATTTAGCCCGACCTGGGAATTGAACCCGGGACCTTAGGGTATCGGACCGAGCACTCTGCCATTCGGCCACCAAGGCGTTATATTATATGTTAACTATATATATCAGCCAGCTCTGTGGTGAAGTGGTTAGGTCCACTGTAACTGTTCTCAGGCTTAAAGGTCCCGGGTTCTTTTTTTATGTTAAAAGGAGGCAAACGAGCAAGCGGGTCACCTGATAGAAAGTAATCACCGCCGCCCATAGACACCCGCAAAACCAAAGTAATCGCAGATGCGTTGCCGGCCTTGAGGAAGGAGTTGGATCTTGAGGAGGGAGTAAAAATGGGAGGGGGGAGGGGTGAGAGATGGGCCAATGATGATGATGGGTTCGATTCCCATAGCGAGAATACATGATTTTATTCGGTTTGGTAAGGGGTGTGGCTCGCTTAAGTCCGCCTGGCTAGCTATCACTATTTCACATCACTTCTGAAATGTTGAAAAAAAGTTGTTCTCAAATGTTGAAAAAATTTCCACGAGCAGGGTTTGAACCTGCACCCTTCTGATATACCGGGTCAGGTGCTCTCCCAATTGAGCTATCGTGATTCTAACCAACCCACCGAAATTATTCAACACTATTTACTTTTTTACTTTGAAAGCCAAAGGCGCCCATTCAATGTCAATAACTACCGCCATTAACATCCGATCGTAATATTTTTACAAATACTAAAGATCAGTCAAGAAGCTAGGCAACCTATTTATAAAATGTTTTTGTTTTTTTTAATAATTTTTAATGCTAAATTTGGAACAAATTACAACAAACTACAAAACAACAACAATTACAAAAACACAACAAATTACATAAACACAAATGTTGAAAATGTTGAAATTTTTTTAACATTTGTGTTTTTGTAATTTGTTTGCAACAAATTTTGCGTTAAAAATTATAAAAACAAAACAAAAACATTCTAAATCATCTAAATATGTTTTTTTTTTGAGGAAGTTTGCTGAATGCCACAGACTTCATTTTCAGCAGCATCGCTACCGCAATTTTAAGTTGGCGGCGAGAAACTTAAAGGGCTCCTCAAGCCGTGTGATACCACCACCGTCACCGTCAGACAACGTCAGAGGTTTTCCAGAGGGAATTGCATCACGCCTTAGTGCGTGTCCTCTTTTCCTACTAGATTCTCCGAGGGGTTCGGATTGAATCGGCTAAGTATGTTGCTATAACGTCAATGTTAAGAGCATTTACGCCGCACACTAGCGCCAAAAAAAACATATCTAGTAAATAGCGATAGAAAATCAAATTATGCTCAACAAACTATTTGAATGAAGTAACATCTGACATGTTATGGTTTAAATAAATAAGACGTTACAGCTAAAAACGGTCACTTTTAACTATAACGCCGTATTTAACTAAACCATAACATGTCAGATGATCATTAGGTGACGTAAAAATGCTAAATTACTTTATTCAAATAGTATACTAGATATGTTTTTTTTTCATTGGCGGCGCTAGTGTGCGGCGTAAACGCTCTTAATAGTATTGTTGTGTGCCGACAGTTAGAGATAAGGCTGGAATCTTAGGTAGTTGAGGATTCCGGGTGAAGTGCGCTGACACCATTGGTGTTAGCATCACTCTTAACATCAGGCTCATTATTTTCTTTGTTATCATTAATTAACGTTTAAATATTGTTTTGAATATTGCTTTAACCTTCAAGGTTATTACGGGGCGTGCTAATTCGCTGCGAAATTATGCCTGCAAAAATGAAAGATTATAATATGCCCATACAATCAGGCACGAAGTTTTCAATTATATTTTTACATAACTTTGAGACTATTTTCATTTACGTATTTGCGCTAAAAAAGCACAGTCCTCCTGCTGCATGCCCGAATCTTGCAAACAGTTCAAACGCCAGGATTAAAAAAATCATTACTTAGTTACTGACGAGTTTAAAAAAACTGTTTCCCCGCGAAAAAAAATCTGCTCATTTGTACCTAGCGCGAGACAATGCCACTTAGGAACATACCGTTACCTTAGAGTGACACCACAGAACACACTGTGTTCTGTGAGTGACACTGACATGAAGTCCACACTGCAGGTACGGCGACAGGGAGCCGACCGTAAACAACCTCGGAGCCAAGGTGGACGCAGGCCTGATGAGCCAGTGCTTCGGTAGGTAACTTTAAATACACTCTTTTAACGGAGATTAAGAGTAATTTTTTTAAGACACGTTTAGGTATTTATTTTCATACAAACTTTAAAGTCCTGTGGCGGTAGCCAAAGTAACATTAAGAATATAGCGAAGTTCGAAAATAATAAAATGTATGGGATTGACATAAGATTGACCACGTGATTTAGCGCGGCTTATGTCACTCCCATACATTTTATTCTTTTCGAACTTCGCTATCGTTTTCTTAATGTTATTTTTACTAAGTCTACTGTTTACATAAAATGCTCTATGCATATAGGAAATACAGAGATATTGACAGTAAACCTTTTACAGTGGATATGCGTAATTGAACGTGTTCTTGAGTGGAGACCACGACTCGGTAAACGTAGTGTAGGGCGCCCTCCGGCCAGGTGGGATAATGACCTGCGAAAGACTGCAGGCTGATGCTGGATGCGTCAAGCCGAGCACAGGGCGCTATGGCGCTCATTAGGGGAGGCCTATGTCCAGCAGTGGACTAAGATAGGCCGATGATGATGATGCGTAATTATGGACTAAGTATGTTTAGTTTTGTATGTTAATTTTTTCATTTTATTTAGAACCTAACCAACTAAACACAAATCCTACTTAAAGGTAGCCACAGCATGTACCAATAGTAAGCAAAGAACTAATAAAAAATAAGCTCGTTAAGGTAAGTTAACTATTATTTTTAAAGTTTGAAATAAAATTCTCTGTATTCATTTCAAATCGCATAAAATCCTGGCCGACATTCTGCCCGCGATTTCTCTTGCGTGTAATGCGTAGAAAAAACCAACCATGTTTTCCCGGGATAATAAAAGTCTTTGTCAAACCTATCACAAGGTCCTTGCCCATCGGAAGTGATCCAGACCCGGGTGAAGGAGTACTTGGCAGCGAACCCCAAGGAGGCTGCGGCGTTCCTCAACTCCTTGCTGAGCCAGCTCAACTGGGCCTTCTCAGAGTTTATCACTATGATGCAAGAGGTGAGATGTACAATTAATTAATCTTGTGCTGGTACCTTAAGTACAAGAGGAAGTTTGTTAAGTATTATAATGACTAAACAGTTCAAAATTAAGAGTTTCGACATGTTCAGAGGCAATAATCACGTAGCTCGATGGCGCAGTAGTTAGCGCACCCGGTCTGCGAACGCTGAAGTAAAGTAACTTTCGCAAAGGCCGGTTATCGGATGGGTGACCAGAAATTTATCATCTCCAACTCCTCCGTGCTTCGGTCCCGGCTGTATTAGCAGTCGTTAACAACCATCAATCCGCACTGGGCTCGCGTAGTGGATAAAATTAACTGAGTATGATGTTTGCGATGATGATCACGAAGGAAGGAAATACAGGAAGCAGTTCTTAGTATGGGCTGAACCCTAGCCTAACCCTGAAAAACTAACTAACTAGCATTTAACCAGGTTTAGATTCACAATTGGACCCGGTAGGTGGCGCTGCTAAAGGGGTCCATCATGGGATACGGGTGTTCTTAAGCAGACGAATGATTTGTTTGTTTTGTTGTCATGGAAATTGTCAAAGCAGTACGAAGTCCGCCGGTCAGCTAGTTATTTATAAATTATTTATTCATGTTTTTACATATTCTTAAAAGTTCTTTTATGTATTTATTTCAATGAGGAACCTCATGAAATAACCTGTTTCAAGATGGACAGAGTGGGCGTGGACGCCCACCTGGAATCCCGGCAGATCAAGCTCTGCGCCACCTGCTTCGACCTGTACCACGGACTCGCGCGGGCTCTGGAGATGACTTTGACGTTGGCGCCGCAGCTGCTGACCAAACCCGAGGCATGCGACAACCAGAACGAGCTGCTGCTAGGAAGGACTTGCCAGGTCTTCTTTTAATTTTACTACTTTATAGCAAACAGCTGCCAAGCTTTTTCAAGATGGACAGAGTTGTCGTGGACACACACCTGAAGTCCCGCTAGATCAAACTTTGCTTCACATGCTTTAGTCCTACTTCCTGCACTACGAACGATTTTACTAAGGCTAACCAGAGAGCTGCTGATGTGGCAGCTTTCTGGTCAGGGAGAATATGATGGATGTGAACTTGACCTTATAATTTTCAGCTACCCGATTGGACGGGTGGCCAGCGACGACCGAGTTCTTTAACGCGGATTGACTTTTACAATAGAAATTACAGACCCGGCCCGGCTTCGGTTTTGTGTACATATAGTACGTACCACCATCGAAAAACGTTCTATCTATTATAGACATTAGCCCGTTCTAACAAACAGACGCGTTTCGGGGACTTTCTTTTATACTATGTATAGATAAGCCGCCTATTTTGTACTCTGACTCTGTGGCAATCTATCTGTTTATAGAAATAAATGTCTAAAGTATTATAATAACCAGTGGTCGGCGTAGGTAGTAGAAATGTATATATTAACATGGATATGCCCCAGGATTCGAGATTTCAAAATCGATATTGAGTTTGCTTATTTTTAAGTAGATAAGGAACATCGCAACGTGTCGATGCTTGTATATTGAATGAATGAATGAATCAATTTATTTCAACCAACTTGGGTCAATAACAACATTAATACAAAAATACACATAATTAAAATTAAATTAATTAAATAAAATTACACTTAATAAAATAAAATAAACTTAATAAAATAATATATTAAATCCCAATGTAGTTTGTTTTCTAGCAAGTACAACGCGGGTAAAGACGTGTCAAAAACTAGTATTAGTGTACATTTAGACAATTACTACCCGTTGTCAAGAAATAGTATAGACATATAGAAATTATTACAGATTTAGAACAGTGTTTGTAGTAGTACTAGTTGATCATAACGCTTATAGTAACGAAATTGTTTGTATGAAACTGCTGTTCTCTTATTGCTAACAAGGTAAATATTTATATTATAAAAAATTGTGACATTTTTAGGGTGCGCTCATTTAATTTACATTTACATAAAATATAATTGTAGGCAATATTTGAGTAAAGGTGATTTTTACAATCCCAGGATTTTGAGGTGGGAGGGTATGTCCTCGTTATGCCACGATCGACGAATCCCATGAAATAGCACTACCTACGCCGACCACTGATAATAACTTAACGTAGATATAACAAGTGGTAATAGTAATGATGATGTCCAGATCCTGATGGCGGTGATCTCACGGGTGTGCGTGCGCGGTGGGGGCGCCGCCAGTTTCAGCCGCCTGATAGCCAGGGGTCTACCGGACACCGACCGGGTTCACTACTACGTGGCCCTGGCACCAGTGGCTGGCTGCCTTATTGGTTTGCTGGACCACAAGCTGCCTACTGAGGTGAGGGTTGCGTTATAGCCAGGAGTCTGCCAACACCAACCTGGTTCACGACTACGTTGCCCTGGCGCCTGTAGCTGGCTGTCTCAACGATATGTTGAACGATAAGCTGGCTATTGAGGTAAGTAGTGCCTGATAGCCAGTAGGGGTCTACCGAACACCGACTGGATTTAATACTTCGTGGCCCTGGCGCCGGTAGCTGGCTGCCTCAACAACATGCTGGACTAAGCTGCCCACTGCGGCGAGGGTCACCTGATAGCCAAGGGTCTGCCGGACACCGACTGGGTTTTAGTAGTAGCCGTGGCCGTAGCTGGCTGTCTTAACGGAATGCTGGACTACAAGCTACCCACTAAAGTTTATTACGTCGCCGTCCTTACGTATAACATAGTTTTAGTTTTTTAAATAAATTGTATGTATGTTAGTCTGTAAGGTATATAATATGGGCCTCTATGTAATTTACCATCTGTACATAATTTGTTGCCTGAATTAAATGATTTCTATTTTTATTTCTATTGTATTTTTTTTTATTTAGCTAATGTGAAAGGATATATTGTACAATATTTTCTTTGTTCATTAATAGATTTAAATTATTGATGAACGAAATGTTTATTAACCCTCATTTCACATTTTGGTATCCCATACGAACTTCTAAGCTCTAATTCTTTCAAACCAATCAGACCATTTGACGGCATTTTCAGCGTCGAGATACTTTTTTGGGAGCTGCGAGAAACTTAAAGGGTTCTTCAAGCTGTGTTATCGAAACACTGTCAGAATCTAGAGGGAGAGAGCATCACGCTCTGTTACGTGTCCTCGTTTACTACTAAATTATCCGTGGGGTTCAAGAAAACGACCCGAGGGCGCCTCTAGAGGCAAGGACCACGGCTCGGGTGGACCGGGTCGTGGTGGTGACCATTAGTCTTGTGCTCAATCGGACACGTTTCGGTTTAGTACTATAGTACAGTCCAAGTAATGTACTAGTACACCTTATTAGTACAGTGGCCCAAGAAAGTGGTGTACCAGTTTTGATTTACTTTTCTAGTCATCGAAAATTACAAAAACGTTCATACTAGATATCAGTGATATCGAGAAAAAGATGCATAATAATGACGTTAACCTAATTGATAAGTATCCATACGTCGTAGGTCACTTATAAGTGCATGACATTTTAACCTTTATTAGAAATTAATAAGACATTAATTACTGTAAAGAAAATTATAAATTTTCTAAACAAAAGTAATAAAAACTATTTCTATAGACAACCAAATTCTATTTGATAAAAAGAAAACTGACAATTGACATTTGTCAAATATATTTTAGTAATTTAATTTCTATTAATTTCCTCAGAAAATTGATTTATTTTCCGTATTATTTTTTTACTCAATTGCATATAAATAACATTTTCAATGTCTGCCAACTTTACTATTGCTGAAAGGGCGCAAATAATGTAGGTTTCAACATTAGTGCGATATCGAGAAATATAAATACATCGAGACGTCAAATAAAGATGGCAATAGAAGTTGTCAGATCGATCTGCAAGCGAAACTAATCTTTATCGCCTATGAATCTGCCATGCGACATTCAACCTTAGGGTGGTAAACCAATTTTTTGGGCGACCGTACTAGGTAATAGTACCTAACAGTACACGGAAATAAAATCGTTACCTATCTATACCGCTGACCTCTTGTACACTGTAATGTATAATAGAGATAGAGGTCAGTGCGCTATCCTCTTTAGACTCACTGCTGTTTTAATCCATTTTGGTACTATTATCTTATCAGCCAACTAAATAGCTTTTTTTTTTATTTTTTTTTATTTATTTATTTAGGTAACAAACAGCCATATAAGAACAATTACATGAGACACTTAATCCAAAAAGACTTATAGTACCATAAATTGAAACAATTTTTGAAAATACTTAGGCATATAAATGACGGATACAAAAACCAGCAATTAAACTAACTAAATTAAATTATTACAAAAATAAAAGTCTAAAAATTTAGAAGTTTAGAAGAAATTTTTGTTACATGTTGCATGTTTAATTATAATAATATAATAATAATAATAATAAATCTTTATTAAATAACTTATTTTACAATATAACCAGAATACTAAACATACTATATAATCTCAAAAATACACAAGTGCCTGAACTAGGATTATCCTGTTTTCCAGGCAAAAGTAAAGGACTTACTAAAATCTTAAATTAGCAAAATACATTTTTATTCTTAGTGACTAAATAAAAATAAAAACAAAACTATATTCTTCCTAATGTATATAAATTAAATATTATTTATTTCGAACTAGGAACCTTACTAAATTCTTAAATAATAATATTAATAATGCAAACTACTCTTTTATTCTTTGTGACTAAATAAATAAATAGCAAAAACAACATTCATTTATAAACTTAACTACTTCATGTATAAAAATTTAAACAATATTCATTTTAAACTACTAGGTATAAAGATAAAAGCAACATTCATCTTAGGACAACTAATAATTGTTCTGTATCCTCGTAGGACATATTGAGAAGGGCTTCTTTGAGTATATTCTTTGTTTTACTATAGCAATGATGATATATGCCTAATTTAGCATTTAACCTATTATAAAGAAGTGGACCTAAGAACAAGTAAAATCTAGAAGAGAAGGCATGTTTTGTTGCTGTATTTTGAGGGCAAACTATATCTTTTCGTCTTTTGTTAGTAGTTTCAGTGCTGTATGGAAGTGCGACGTGTTGTTTGATAACTGTGTTTAGAATAAATAATTGTCTAACCGATAATACTTTACAGGATTTATAAAGAATGTCAGTGGGGAAAAGGAAAGGACGAAAAGTAGAGACTTTTAATACCGCTCGTTGGGCTCTCTCAATGGTTAGTAATATAGTTTTAGCAGTGCCACCCCATGACGTAATGCAATAAGTTATTATTGATTGACATAAAATTAGGTAAACTTGCCTGATTAATATTAAATCCGCAACTTTGCGTAGTTTTTTAAAAACAAATATTAATTTCCGTATTCTGCCGCATAAAGCTTCAATATGGTGCCTAAAAGCAAGTGTTTCATCAATTATAACACCCAAGTACTTAATCCTGCCAGTAATAGCAATGTCCGAACACTTGCACAGTAGATTTGTGGGGTCCTTACATTGGTGAGCATAAAGTTTAGGGTTCGTTGGAGCCGATTTTGATTTACGCATAGAAAACTGTATATAATTTGTTTTATCCGCGTTCAGTGTTAGTAGATGTTGCTGAAGCCAGTTATTAACAAGATTGAAGCCCCGTTGTGCATATTTATAGACATCTTCATGAGAGTCAGCAGAGAACAGCAGAGCAGTGTCATCAGCATATGATATGATTTTGCCACCAGTTAGTTTGAGATTACACAGGTCATTTATATATACTAAAAATAAAGTGGGACCTAAAATGCTTCCCTGAGGAACCCCAAAAGAAGTACTTTTCAGATCAGAGCTGAGGACACTGCCTATTTTTACGCATTGAGTACGGTCATGAAGATAATCTGCAAAAAGTTTAAGCTGGGTGCCTCTTATGCCTAAAGATTCAAGCTTTAAGATTAAGCTTTAAAACTGTTTTATGCCAAAAGTAGCCACTTTTTTTCGAAACCATTTTATAAATGTTTAAGTGTATTTTTGAACTGGGTAAACCTATTCAACAAATATCAGACGTTGTAACAACATCTCGCTTTCTCTTACATACCTACTGTACGTTTGTTCCTTGTTCGTTCTCGCTCGGACATTCGGAGTAATTCGGACAAGCAACATAAGCACTTGAGTTGAGTGTAGCGACTAGCGGGAGACGGTGTACTAATAGTCCGACTGTCCGATTAAGAGCTTGCGTTCGGTAACGTTTCTTTTCGTACAGTGCCGAGTATCGTTACCTATTAGTACTTAGTAAGCGTACTAACACTAGACACTGTGACCATAATATCAAGTTCTGTAATTACAGTACAACGTTTTTTTTCTAGCATTTAGATCGTGTGGTGAGAGGCATAGTGACGGAGCCGCTATTCCGGATAGACGGCCTCGAGTTCATGCTGGGGAAGACGACTGGCAAACAGTTCTCCTTCTACAAATGTTAGTTAATTAAATTAATTACGTGTATGTTCTATCACTTCTATTTCGTTGACTTTTGGTGTTGAAGGCAAGGATCCTCTTTGGGTCGTTTAGCCATAGCAGTAATCCATTTTATACCTATAAACGTTTCACTGCTGGCCAGCAAGAGGACTATTAGATATATTCTTTATTGCACAAAAAAACACACATACAGGGAACAGTTTACAAACAATGGTGAGCAAAGGTGGACTTATCTCTAAAAGAGATCTCTTCCAGCCAACCTAAGGTGGAATGGGAGCATCATGTTTAAAAGGGAGCGACAAAAGTGCAAACAAAAATATCTCAAATAAAAATAACAATATTAGGTACAATACATATACAATACATGTACTACAATATTATTAAAAACTACTACTTATTAAGAACAAGAAAAACAGCTTACAAGCTATTTCTAGTATATCAAATTCTATGATAGTATTGCAGGTACATAGTATTACAAATACAGTGGGCCTAGCACAAAATTTCACGTTTAAAAGAGAAGAAGGCCGTTACGATAGCATTATACAGTAGGTAGGTACTACAGCGGTCTATTTGAAGAAAGTCCCGTGTGCTAGCGCATCGCCGCCGGTCACGTGCTAACCCTTTCCTTGATTGGTTACGAGGCAGTGTGCATTATGAGTTATTGTATTGCAAATTCGATTTTGCTCACGCACACATGACGAAGAAAGGCGTGACTTCTATCAAAAGCGAGCGACACGGTGCAAAGGATTTTCACCTTAAGACTGGTAAAGCGACGGTGTCCGCCACTGTCAATTTTCTTCAATACATTTTCAACCATATAACTTAGACATTAAGATCAAGGTCCGTTGAGGAAATGTGACAGTTTGTGGTAGGTTGATGTGCCGGCGTGTGTACATACACTGCATGAAAATATTGACACTCACCCGCAGACCAAGATGACGTCACGCCCGAGGAGTTGAAAGCCCTCGAGGGAGTGGCGGACCAGCTGCGGTTAGCCAGGGACGCGGTGCTGAAGGCCCGCTCGCCGGGCTCCAGCGGGGCGCAGTCGGACCTGCTGTGCACCATCTGCTACGCCCGGGTAGCGGACACAGCCTTCAGCCCGTGTGGACATCATTCTTGCAGGTAACGTCACAGTCGTCTTGACTCTGCACATTTCCCTATCTGCTATAGACCAAGATACTCGCTCAGCTCCAGCGGTGCGCAATCCGACCAGTTGCGCACCAACAGCTACACCAGAGAAGCAGATACGAAACTACCCACCACCATTTACTACGCCCGGGTGGCGGACAGAGTGATGATGATCCAAAACATTACTGCTTGTCCCGTCTCTAAGTCCTTTCTCGATTATTATTTTACTGATTGTATAACTGTGAATGGGGCTCAGTGGACAGGCATGGGCTGATATAATATGTTCACTTAAATCTGGCTAATAATATAATGTTATGATTTTTTCACCCCTTTTTCTTACAAACCATGTCTTTCATACAGTTAACACTTTATGATTTAAGGCCTAAAGATCTTAAAATCTAAAAGAGTTGTGAGTTCAGACTTTAAGATTTGATTACTTTTTAAACATGTAGTAAAGCCTAAAACCCTTTCCACGCCACGCTATTTTCCGAAGGTCGTGCCCCTGACGCCACGGCCTATTGAGACGCAAAGTATAGTAGTGAAGGGACACCTTCCTATCGAGATTCGATAAAAAATGTTTTAAAGAATTATTCGAGTAAAAATATGCTTTGGTTTGAATTACAATCACCTTTTTACTGAAATGTAGAAAGAACTTTTTTTTTTTAATATATTACGGAGTATTTTTATTAAATAAAAAGCAAAGTAAATTCTCAGAGAGATATTACCTTTCGCAGCAATATTTGTCTGATTTATCAGACTTTGGCGTATGCTTGCCACACAAGCGTTTAAGTTTTAGTGAGGTGACTACTTCCGGTGGTAACATCGATAATTTTGTAAATATATTTAAAATCCAATTTCAACTAAATATTTAGTTAACTTTTAACCGCCACGATATACCGCAAAAGAATGTGTCTCTAGCGCCAACACGTACATACCATGCTAAAACTGTAGTCTTATAACACATCACTACGATAAAACATATGAGGTTGAAATATAGACTTTTATGTAAATGGAATGCTTTGCTAACTAAATTTCAATCCAAAATTAGCCAAGGGTCGTGAGTTCGGTTCCTAATCGAGCTTCCTGGCACTGGTTGATTTTTTCTAGTAAAATACCTGTTGAACGTTTAAATTAAATTCGTCACTTTCAAAGTCATACTCGTCTTCTCTCTCTAGTATTTGAATTAATTTCTCGGTGGTAGTTATTTTTGTAGTTACAAGTGACAAGACTAATGCGATATAATAATAGCGAATATATAATTAATATGTAGGGTAAGTTTTATAAATATTTTTTGAAATACCTTCAATTCACATCACTAAATAAATTGTTCTAGAAACATCCATCGTCTCTGACGTCACTTCCTGTCTGATTTATCAGACATTGGCGTTTAACACTGATTACAAGTATCAACAAGATAGTGTTGGGAAATACGTGGATTGTTAAGCAAAATAAATCATATATACAATCTTATTTTTAATATATACGAAAATCGAAACACGTACACGAACGTCAAATATTTTCATTTAAAGAATCAGTACAAAAAAAACTGAAATAATATCTTGAAAACTCACGAAGTTACAAGCTTTTTGTGCTGTCCCGTTGTGGTTTTTAGTAGGGTATACTTTATTTGAGATTTTGTAAATATTATTTGGTCAAAATGTAATGGTATAAAAAATATTGAAATCGATTATATTACTGATTCTGAACAAACAGTTTTCACGTTTCGTATAAACTAAAAATAACATTGTATATATGGAGCAAAACTTTATAATTTCATAAAAACATTTTTATCTTAAATAAGCCGGTAATAAAGCTATTCCTAAATATCAAATTAATTTAAAACTACTTAGAAATCGAGGAAACACGACTAAAATAGTTACGATAATCGTGTATTGGTAACATCACTGTTGGTCTCATATACCAGACTTTGGCGCTGGATAATAAGGTAATCACAAATTTTAGCCAAAAAAAGGGATTTGAATTTATTAGAAATTAAAATGAAAAGACGTAAGGATATTCTGCAGTTGTTACTTTATTTGATGCTTTAGATATTAAATGTTTGGAAATTTCGACAAAAACTTAAATAAATTCTTTCAGGCATGTAAAAATAAAAGATTGGTTTCTATTTCTTTATTTGTCTGATATATCAGTCGCTGGCGTGGTGGGCACGGAAATTGTTTGTCTGATATATCCATCATTGGCGTTGAGAGGGTTAATAGGACAATTTACAAAATTTATTTGAAGATAATTTGCACTGCTTAATAGCTAATGTATTTTTTTCTCAGGGCGTGTATAATGCAGCACCTCCTCAATTCGAAGCAGTGTTTCTTCTGCAAGGCCGAGATTGAATCAGTACGCGAAATAGAACCGGTGGCCAACAACTGAACATAGAGGTCGTATGTAGTTTTACAATCCCATACTGACGTGTGGAAGACAATCTGAGTATTTGTATGAGATGTATTTTTGTATGGGTTTATGGTGAATCTAATAAAATCAGAGATAAACATTATGTATAGTCGACAGTGAAATTGCTTTACCACCTTAGAAGTGAATTTTGTTTGCATATAATAAAATAACAAGTTCTATTTTTGTTTAAAAGACCAAGTGACAGTTGTATATATACGTTGTCATCATTGACAATGAGCCTTAGCGAAATTTTATTGTAATGGAAGTTTTTGTCAAAAGTGATAAAGCAATTTCATGGTTGACTATACAGGCATTTTTAATTGAATATTGTGCGAGTTTCTTTTGACATAAATTTGTATGACAGTAAAGCAGCGCCTGCTGGCGGATTACGAAGATAGTTTGTAAACAAACATGTACATTCACTGGGAATCGAACCCGGAAAGTCTGGGTCGTAACCGGTGGTCTTAAGTTTAAATTTTGCCGTACCAGTTCGTGTTTTCGTTAACGTTATCTTGTGGCAATTAAAAGTAGGTACTCATGGCTTTGCGTGAGCTCTACAAGCAGAGTTGTAGCAGTGTGATTGCGGTTGTGAAAACGGGACGGCTATACACGCATTTCGTTTTACAATTGCAATATCATTGCAGTAATACATTACTGCTTTAAGAGGTCATGGCAAAACTTTAGAACTACACAGTTTTAACCAAGCGTGTTTTTAAAAATGAACATGTTGTAGGTACTGTGAAAAAACGGCAAGAAACGCATAGTTAGGTACTCCTTTCTTAATATTATAGGATCCCAAGTCCCAAGTTCCATACATGCTCAACACACTCACCTTTGTACGACAAAGAGGCTATATATAGACCTACAGATTAAAAAGTTGCAAGAATACTGAATAATAAAACATCATTACAATGTACAATAATTTTATTTTATTTGTTACATTTTTAAGTACCTAATTATTTTGTGTGATCGTCGTATAGGTACATAATCCAGTAAAGATTAAAAGCGAAATCTTATTCAGTACCTAAGTTGTTGTTACTATTAATAAATGCGGTGTTATTTACTTGTACACAGATTTAAATACCTACTGTGTATAAATTTATGACAAGTAGGTAACGTTATAAACACACCCTGAAATAAGTCAGTTAAGAATTGGCTTCTGAATCGTTTGAATCTAATTCTTAAATAAGAAGAACATTTATCAACACTCACACTTTAGTAGAATTGGGGAGAGGCTAGTGCGTCTCCCTTGGGGACGCGTGCATTCTGGTCTTGGGGAATTTCAGTCGACCGTCTCTTCCACCACTGCACAAGACCGATGATTGCCTTGCCCATACTGCAAAAGAGAAAGCCGATCTCTTGGGTACTCTTTTCGCATCAAACTCGACCTTGGACGATGGAGAAAACTCGCCATCAACCATACCGCATTGCGCTAGTTCTATGCCAAACGTTCGGTTCCTGCAAAGGTCAGTTCGTAAGGCTCTTTTTTCCCTTGACATCCATAAGTCGAGTGGGCCTGATGCAGTCCCTCCCATTGTGCTTCGGACGTGTGCTCCTGGGTTGGCGCCGGTTCTAACGCGCCTCTTCCGGCTCTCTTACACTACTGGCGTTGTCCCGAGTTCTTGGAAGACAGCCCTTGTCCACCCGATTCCCAAAAAAGGCGATCGCTCGGATCCGTCCAACTACAGGCCTATAGCCATCACCTCTTTGCTCTCCAAAGTAATGGAGTCCATTACGAACTGCCAGCTCTTGAGGTACCTAGAAGAGAATCAACTACTAAGCGATCGCCAGTACGGTTTTCGCCGCGGTCGTTCGGCTGGTGATCTTTTAGTGTACCTCTCTCATCGATGGGCGGAGGCAGTCGAGAGGAAAGGGGAGGCACTGGCAGTTAGCTTGGACATAGCGAAAGCCTTTGACAGGGTATGGCATAGGGCTCTTCTCTCGAAACTTCCATCATACGGGCTCCCTGAGAAATTGTGTGCGTGGGTCGCCAGCTTTCTTTCTGGGCGTAGCATCAAAGTCGTAGCTGACCTGAAGCCCGTGAATGCTGGAGTCCCGCAGGGGTGTGTGCTGTCGCCTACTCTGTTTCTTCTGCATATCAATGATATGTTGCATAACAACAGCATTCATTGCTATGCAGACGACAGTACTGGGGATACACTTTACACCGGACGTACTAATATTTCTCTGGAAAGCGTCATCGAGAGCCGGAACAAACTTGTGACTGACACTGAGAACATGTTAAGTCATGTCTCGAATTGGGACCGACTTAATCTAGTCCATTTTAACCCTTCCAAAACACAAGTTTGCGAGTTTACCGCTAAAAAACATCCCTTCGTCGTATCTTTAAACTTTGAAGGAGCTCCCCTTGATACCAAACCGACCATTGGAATCCTTGGCGTCGATATTTCGAGTGACGTTCAGTTTCGCGGTCATTTGGAAGGTAAAGCTAAATTAGCTTCGAAAAAGCTGGGTGTGCTCAATAAAGCGGGACAGTATTTCACGCCGACCCATCGCTTACAGCTTTACAAAGCACAGGTCAGGCCTCATATGGAATACTGTTCCCACCTTTGGGCTGGAGCCCCCAGTACCAACTCCTCCCATTTGACCGCATTCAACGCAGAGCTGCTCGACGTCGACGACGTGGGAACCTCTGGTCGGCTCGATCCACTGGCCCTTCGAAGAGATGTTGCGTCTCTCTGTATATTTTATCGCCTTTATCATGGGGAGTTCTCTGAGGAATTGTTCGGTTTGATCCCTGCCGCTAATTTCCTTCACTGCACTACACGCAATCGACTGTCTTTCCATCCACACCATCTTGATGGATGGCGATCTACTACTGTGCGTTTCTCACGTAATTTTTTACCACGAACTACAGTGCTGTGGAATCAGCTCTCAGCGGTGGTATTTCCGGACCAATACGACTTAGGGATCTTCAAGAAACGAGCCTATTCTTTCCTTAAAGGCCGGCAACGCATCTGTGATTCCTTTGGTTTTGCGGGTGTCCATGGGTGGCGGTGATTGCTTCCCATCAGGTGACCTGCCCGCTCGTTTGCCTTCTTCTAACATAAAAAAAACACACACACGACACACAAAACACAGTTAATAAAAAAGAAAAATTAAAATCTAAGAAAATAAAAGTTAAACAAAAACCAGTGAGTGAGGCCAAAGTGGACTGAGTGTTTTTTTCATAGTTAAATAAAAAATAAGTAACTAAATCAAATTTAAAACGAATCAAAACTAACGAAATAAAAACGTATGTCGGTATTTTCTGAAAAAAGCCTTGTTGAAATGACTTACATTTTAATTTCATTTATTTCTAAGGAGTGAATGTAATTTACTTAATTTTTCTATATTAAGAAAATACTAAGCAACGTCTTCGATCAATTGATCGACACCTAACGTTTACATAAAAATGACTGAAATTTATTAGCCGAATCTTAACAAACTAATTTCAGAGTGTACGTTTTTTTGATACATGTTGTATTTCTGAAATGAAGAGGCATTTACATTTCGGTATCCCATACTCGTACAAACTAAAAAGCTGTAATTCTTTCAAATCATTTGTTTTTAAATTCCTCTTTCTAAATAGAAATAGAAATAGAAAAATCTTTATTTTGGTAGATACAATCACACATACAAATTCAAAACACGTCAACATCCCTAAGCCATATACAATTTTTCAATGATTATTTCTCTATTTGCAATCGGTGTCTAAAGACCATTAGCTAATTATTTCCGTGTTAAAACGACTTTCAAATCAATTGGCCAATTTTAATTAATCATTCTATGCTTAAGGGAAGTACTTACAGAAATCGTAATGGTTTCAGAAAACATTTAAAAAAAAGTTTGTTCTGCTAAATTTATGCGATTTAAAGTCAGATAAGGTATGTTTTATTTATTTATATGCTTGTTGAAAGATTTAAAGTCAAACATAAACTATTACATAACAATTTAAGTTGACCAATGCCAAACCCGTTTACAAATCTCCATATATATTTCAAGCGATTTCAAGCGCTTAAATTCAGTTGAACAAGCGAATTTTATTTATATTAATTCTACAAACTATCTAGAAAATCTAGATCACTGTATTTCCCTAAAGCATTTCATTAAAATTTTACTTTTAATTTGTTTAAAAAAAAATACTTTGTAATTTGTGTTGGATACCAAAATGTACACACAAAAGCTCTTTATGTATTTGTACAATTAGTATCACGGTCCTTTCTGGTTCCCCATGGGAGAGTACGCGTAGTACGCAGCTGGAGGGCAGTCGCAGGTGCCTCTGGGCCCGGCGACCCCCCGTGGACCCATGGGACCTGGAAATAGGTTAGCTTTAACCTTCCAACCTCGATTGAGCGACCTCAAGAGAGGAGCTCGATGGCGCAGTGGTAAACGAGCCCGGTCTGCGATTGCTAAGGTTAAACAACTTTCGCAAAGGCCGGTCATCGGATGGGTGACCAAAAATGTATCGTCTCGTGCTCCTCCGTGCTTCGAATGACACGTAAAGCCGTACGTCCCGGCTGCTTTAGCAGTCGTTAACAACCACCAATCCGCACTGGGCCCGCGTGGTGGTTTATGGCCCGTTCTCCCTATCCATTCGTAGGGAAGGCTCGTGCCCCAGCAGTGGGGAGATAAAATGAGCAACAACAAATGGGTTCCTATCAACTTAATGTGAAGAAGCAACTAGCGGTTCGGTCAGGACGGCCAGTGAGGCACACTCCAGCAGGCTAAGCCAAAGTAACATTAAGAAAACGATAGCGCAGTTCGATGAGAATAAAATATATGGGATTGACATAAGCCGCGCTAAATCACGTGAAATTAATGAAATAAAAATACTCTTTATTGTACACCATACAAAAGACTTAGAGAGGACAATACTATTTAGGATACTTTCATTATATTCTTACCTTCCCGTCCAGGATCACCCCGCGGTCCAATTCTTCCCTCAGAACCCGGCGGTCCTATTGGACCTATGGAAATAGATGATATTGGATATAAAACAAGTATTAATTTGCGTTTATTGTATTAAATTACGAAGAGCTGCATATTGTTTTCCAAAGTTTACGCGAACACAACACATTGAAATAAAACTACTTTTACGGATCTACTCGCGTTTGTTTTACACATCAACTTGATTTAATGTTTATCCTGACGTTGCGAACCCTATACAGGGTCCGTGTTCACATGGAGACTTCGATTGTATGTTTACCTTCTGCAGTCAGTACTTATTTTGTGGGAACAGCAAGGATTAGGAACACTAAGTTTTATACCACTTGAAAAACTTCTAGACATACCAGTATATTAAAACCAACGCACTTACCTGGGATCCCTCTCATCCCCTCAAGGCCTGGTAAGCCGACGCCCTCCGGCCCTCTATCTCCTTTGCTTCCCTTTTCCCCTCTAGGGCCGGGGCTACCCGGTCTCCCCGGCTGCCCGGCCTCGCCTGAGTATCCTCGGGGACCTTGTTCTCCTGGGTCTCCTACTCTTCCTGAAGTAAAAATAATGTGCTAGGTTGCAAAATGCCAATTACAGGTTTATAATTCTTATACCACGTGACCGCTACGCTTACGCTTTGGACAAATATTGAAAACTCGTGTAACACTACTCTCGGAAAGGCTGTTAAGTTATTTTTTATTAGAACAAAATTTAAATAAAAAAAATTTTTTCGGCGACCTCTCGGTTTGTACACCGGTTTTCATGGTGTCGCCATCTCTGACGTCCCGGGTTCGATCTCCGGTCGGGTCAAAATTATTGTTTTTCTAAATTGTCTCGGGTCTGGGTGTTTTCTATGTATAATAAGTATGTATTTAAGTATTTTTAGTATGTTTATCCGTTGTCTAGTAACCATTTAACGAGTTTCATAACGAAGCTTCTCTTGGGCTAAATAATTGGTGTGAAGGTAGGAAAGTTTATTTATTTATTTGTTCATTTATTTATTTTAACGATTTTAACCCCAATTATACTGTATAAAATAGTAACATACTGTATCAATCATTGACAATGATTACATGAGTGGAGGGACACACACATGTTGATGGTGGCCAAACAAGGTGTGTGCGTCTGTTATGTAACAAAATTGTCGCTTCAGGAGTCTTAGGCCCAAGACCCTCGTAGAACAAGAGTACGACGACCCGGATCACACGCGCTCTATACCAGGTACAGACATGTACCAGGGCGCTGCTTTCCACTACACCAGCCCGGTCAACCCGAGCCGAGGTCCGAGCCTTTAGAGGCGCCCTCGGGTTGTTCCGCTCCCCGATCCTATCCGAACCCCTCGGAGAATCTAGTAGGGCACGGGGACACGCACTAGTGCGTGATGCCGTTCCCTCTAGAAAACCTCCGAAGGTGATACGTTTCACACGGCTTGAGGAACCCTTTAAGTTTCTCGCCGCCCCCAAACAAGCCCGGTGAAGCTGAAAATGCCGTTTGAGGCAATCAGCAAACTATCTCCAAAAAAAGCTTCAGGAGTAGTACAGGTACAGTCAACAGCAAGAGTAGATGATGTTTACTAGATTTCAAAATTAAGTTTCGATAGTGTAAGTCGGTATTTTCTATATAACTGCAGTCAAATTCTGCAGGTACTAGTAGACACTCGAAGGTTTTTCGATATGCGTTTAAAAAGTTTTGATTTTCCTACTGATTTCATATTTTGTAAATTGACCAATCATCAGTTACCTTTGCTGTTGACTGTACAGACGCCTGCGCGTCAACCTATTCAGAACTGACAAATTTCTTCAATACATTTTAATTTCTTCATTATTTTACCATATTCAAGTCACATAAAGTTCAAAGCGTGGAGCTCGATGGCGCAGTGGTTAACGCTCCCGGTCTGCGAGTGCTGAGTAAGCAACTTTCGCAATGGCCGGTCATCGGATGGGTGACCAAAAGTGTTCCATCTCGAGCTCCTCCGTGCTTCGGAAGGCACGTAAAGCCGTTTGTCCCGGCTGCATTAGCAGTGGTTAACAACCACCAATCCGCACTGGGCCCGCGTGGAGGTTTATGGCCCGTTCTCCCTATCCATCCATAGGGAAGGCTCGTGCCCCAGCAGTGGGGACATAAAATGAGCTGATGATGATGATGAAAGTTCAAAATGTATTAAGGAAATTTGACAGTTTGTGGTAGGTTTATGTGCCGGCGTGTGTACGTACACACAGGCTGCTTCATTATTATTTGAAAAACTTCGATGTTTCGATAAATACTATATAGACCGATTGTTATAATTCTTTTCACATTGATCAGAAATACCTTAATGAACGTTTAGTATTTGTTTAACATTTATATAGAGGCTAGAGACATCCTGTATAAATACATTTATCATCGTTATACTTCGCCTAATTAATTAGTTATCTTAATTAATGGCTTCGCGTTTAGCATTTAGCCAATTCCAAGTATTTTTTTTATTATAGTAGTAATATAATATTTCACATATTTCACAGCGCGCCATAGCCATCGGTTGCAATTACCTTTGGATAGATGGCGCGCTGTGCCGCTATTAGCACTCAAAAAGCATTATAAAGCAGTGACAAAATTCAGCGCTTACGTTAGCCTTCCCGGTAGCATAGCGGTCAGTGCAGCTGCCCGGATTGCGGCAGACCCAGGTTCGATTCCTGGCTGAGTCGGGTAGGCGTTTATTCACAGTATTTTATAAATTTTATAAATATTTAATTTAGCTTCAGTGCAGCAATTAGCACTTGAAAACAATAAGTAAAAAATATTATTCTCAATAAAAAATTTAAAAAAAATATTTTATACGGATCTATTCTCGTTTGTAAATATTACCTGGTGCTCCAGCAGGGCCTGGTTTGCCAGAAGGCCCTGGCTTGTTCACGGTTATCATAGGAAGGCTGACCAAACTCGCCGACAGCTCGCTCAATCGCTCTGTAACGTTAAAAACTCAATATGGTGGCTAGCCTGTAATGATAGTCATTAAAGTGGGTAATAAGTTAAAGCGTCGGTAGCCCAACGGCCTATGCTCGGATTGAATGCTAGAAATCGTGGTTCGATCTCTGTACCTTCGTTAGACTTCGCGACGTGAACGCATGCCCAACACAAGCATACTAGGTGGGTTAACAACAGGACTTTAAATCAAATCAAATCAAATCGAAATCAAATTATTTATCCTTATCAAATTATTTTAACAGCCTCTGTGGTCTAGTGGCTAAGACCACCGGTTTAGACCCAGAGGTCCCGGGTTCGATTCCCAGCGGGGGGGTACATGTTTGTGTACTCGGTTTGGTTGTTGGTAAGGCTTGTTTGTCCGCCTAACTAGCTACCACCATCTAAACATGTCGCCATAATATCAATGTTTGTAACATTGTTGTGTTCCGGCAGCTAGAGATAAGATAGCCAGTACCTCACTAGTTGAGGATCCCGGGTGAAGTGCGCTTCTATCATTGGCCTTATCATCACTTAACATCAGGTGAGATCAAGGCACTGTGCTTACCCGTTAATATAAAAAAATCACTGAAAAAAGAGACATGATAGTAGTTTGTATTTAGTTCGTAGTCTAGGGAGGGGGGGGGGGGGGTTGAACCAGTTACGAATTCTCACGCTATGATGTCAACTAAGATTTGCTCTTTTAAGTCGCTGATATTTCATCAATGTGGTAGAATTATATTTTTACCATAGTGTGTTTCATGTCAATTTTAAGTTCACCGAGATCACCAGAGAGATTCAAAAATAACCCACCTGGGCTGTTGTTAAATGGGTTACTAGCGCAAATAACAAATCTTTAAAAAATACAGGATGGCAAATTCACGTACACCATATAAGAGCGTTTACGCCGCACACTAGCGCCACTAATGAAAAAAAAACATATCTAGTAATTAGAGATAGAAAATCAAATTATGCTCGACAAACTATTTGAATGAAGTAATTTAGCATTTTTACGTCACCTAATGAACACCTCACATGTTATGGTTTAGTTAAATAAGACGTTACGGCAACTTTTAACTATACCGCCATATTTAATTAAACTATAACATGTGAGGTGTTCATTAGGTGACGTAAAAATGCTAAATTACTTCATTCAAATAGTATACTAGATATGTTTTTTTTTCATTGGCGGCGCTAGTGTGCGGCGTAAACGCTCTTAATAGTATTGTTGTGTGCCGACAGTTAGAGATAAGGCTGGAATCTTAGGTAGTTGAGGATTCCGGGTGAAGTGCGCTGACACCATTGGTGTTAGCATCACTCTTAACATCAGGCTCATTATTTTCTTTGTTATCATTAATTAACGTTTAAATATTGTTTAACGTGTAAAAATAGTTTGTTGAGCATAATTTGATTTTCTATCTCTAATTACTAGATTTGTTTTTTTTTTCATTAGTGGCGCTAGTGTGCGGCGTAAACGCTTTTAACAGCTCTATTTTGTTGGTAACTTATCAAATAACAAAAATATCAATAATATCTTACTATTAACAAAAAACTAATTAAAGCAATGATCATGGTCGCCCTGCTGAATTCACTGTCACCGTTACACATATCGACACTAACCTCTTATCAAATCTTCACAGATGTTTCTGATCTCCGTTTCTGATGTCAAAAGCGACTGCAAAACAAATAAGACAAGTAAATTGAAAAAAAAATACAAAAAATAAATAAAAATTTATCATCATGATAATCGAATATAAAACATGTGGAATGGAACGTAAGGAGTGAGTGAATGTGAGAGAATGATGCATGAACGAGAAAGAATGAGAGAAAAAGGACACGTATTACGACGACGGTTAAGACGGGACGCGTGCCGGTGTGTAATTATTGTTAAATTAAATTAAACGCAAACTTTCAAGCCCTTGATTTTTATTGAATCCCACAATTTGGGGGCTCGTCCGGGTTCAATAAAATAAAACGGGTTTGGTCGATCTGCGACGTAGGGAAGACGCGTGTACCTACCTACCGAGCACGCGGCTGACTTGGCAACTGCGACTGTGCAATCTGCTACAAAATCAAGACGAAGAGTAAGACGATTACGACGACGACGAGTAGCAGCAGCCAGAGCATCATGCCAAAAGACGAGCTGTAAATTTCTTATTATTCATTATTGTTATTCACTCTATATTTATTTCAAATCTTAGTTTTAGGTTGTATAAAAATTATATAAAAAGTAAAATATAACAAAATATCATACAAAAATACAACTTTTATAAAAACCTAAGCCTAAAACGCCGCCAGCAGCGGAGCAAGACTCAAACTACCAATGATTAAGGCTGCAGAGAAAGAAACCTGACAATGCGTGCCGTGTCCAGGAGTGTTGATCCAGCCATCCAGCGAAAGTCTCTTAAGATGTTGGTCGAGACTCTTCGCTATAAGACCGTTTGCAGATACGACTATAGGAACAATGATCGACGAATCCAGATCCTACATAGCGGTCACCTCGTGAGCCAGGTCAAGGTACCTACGTATTAAGTTTGTATTATTATTAAAAATACTATTAATTGGGTAACAGTCAAGGTTTGTGGCTTTGTTTGCCTAAGGAGGGTAATCTCTGGAAATACTGATACAATTCCTAAAATCTTGTACTGACAGAATGCAAAATTCTTTGTGGGTAACATAAGCTATATTTTATTCTGATAAAAAAAGGTTTTTTGTCAAGAAAGTACCGGGAAAAGATCAATAATACACAAAATGTTTGTTATTCATCCAAATTTATTTTATCACCTTCAAAGTTTGCTCCTTTAGAAACGCTGTTTCCGGAATTGAGTTCTCCTTTATGTCTTCTACCGATTGAAAGCGGGTGCCACGAAGTGGTGATTTGAGTTTAGGAAAAAGAAAGAAATCGGCTGGAGCCATATCTGGTGAATATAGTGGTTGCTCGATGGTATTTGTTGAGTGTTTGGACAAAAACTTGTTCACAATGATGGCCTTGTGCGAAGGCGCATTATCGTGGTGCAAAATCCAAGAATTTTCTTTCCACAAATCTAGCCTTTTTCGTCGAATTTGCTCTCACGCCGCATAACGCTCAAATAATATTCTTTGTTTACCGTTTGACCTTCCGGCAAGAATTCCGAGTGCACAACACCGCGATAGTCAAAGAAAACAGTCAACATGACTTTGACTTTTGATCGACTTTGGCGTGGTTTTTTCGGTTTCGGTTCAGTTGGAAGGCGCCACTCCGAAGCTTGTTGACCAGTTTGCATGTCAAACTCGTAAACCCACGTCTCGTCACCAGTAACAATGCGTTTCATGAATGTTGGGTCGGAATTGACTCGTTCTAGCATGTCCTCAGCGACTCTCATGCGATTGAGTTTTTGGAGAAAATTCAGGTCTTTTGGGACTAGCCGAGCGGAAACATGTTTCATACCCAAGTGATTATTTAAAATGGTACGGCTCGACTCGTGAGACACAAAAAGTTTGGCGGCTATCTCTTTCAAAGTTGAATGAGGATTTTCAGTCACTATTTCCTTCACTTTTGCAATGTTAACTTCAGTTGCAGATGTTGATGGCCTATCAGAGCGAGGCAAATCTTCCATCACATCTCGACCGCTTTTGAACGTTTTGTACCACTCATAAGCACGTGTTTTTGATAAAGTCGTTTCACCGTAAGCCTTCTGTAACATTTTCAGTGACTCCGAACACGAAATTCCATTGGCGATGCAAAATTTAAGACAAACTCTTTGTTCGATGTTTTTGTCCATTTTTGCAATACACACTAGCTTAGAATAAATGATAGGTCTCGCAGCGAGACCTATCATTCATCTAAGCACACTAAATATGACATAACTAAAAACAGCACTGTATTTAATATAAATAACAGATGCAACTCAAACTCCACGCCAAAATGGAAAACAGTTGTGCCAATCTAACAACAACAAAAAAACAAAAATTTGAATTTGGAACCATAAACAAATCATCCATTCCCAATAGTTTCTTGACTGAATGTATAATGTATTTTTTTTGGGAATCACGGTATTTAATTTTGTACGGAAAAATATGAAATTCACGTGAACGAAGTCGCAGGAAAAGTGCAAGTGTAAAATAAAGCTAATCCCCCCAGAAAGTCATACTGAAGACTAACAAATACCTGAAATACAGAAGACTGTAGTCCCGGAGACCCCGGAGGTCCGCGTTGCCCGGGTGCCCCTGGGATTCCGTCCAGCCCGTCTCTCCCGGAAATACCGGGTAGACCGGGTGGACCCGGCTCACCCCTCTGGATAGCAAGAAAACCTAATTATAAAACAAATTGACGATTGGTTTCAAGTAGTCCCTTTTCCAAAATGTGTCCCTGGAATGTCCCTTTCCCAAAACATCCTTTGTTAATAATGTTCCTTCCTCAAAAAGTTCCATTTCTAAAATTACAATTTTCTAACAATGTGTACCTTATTCGAAATGTTTCTTTCCTATCACGGCCTAAGCATTTATTTATTTATTTTTAGTGGGGCCTGCTAAGGTTTCCCTCTATCAGTAACACTTCGACCCATCGGGATCTTTTGTGCAACCCCATCCTTTCACTCTTCCTCCTCTGTAAAGATAGATGCCATAAGTCTGGCAACGCCCTTAAGAGCAAAGAGCCTGAAGTCCTCCGGTTTCGGATAGGCCGACCCCAGGAGTCCCATTCTTTTCCTAGCCAGAGAGTCACAGTCACACAGTAGGTGCTGCATTGACTCCGTTTCCTCTCCACATGCCCTACATAAGCTATTTTTAGTCTAAAGTAACTTTATTCTCATAAGAATACAGAGTTCACTTAGATGAGATTATTTATTCTAAGTTTAATTGCCTTGTGACGGAACATACATTGAAACTAGACAAAATTTTAACAATCCAAAAAATATGAACATTGAAACAAAACCTCCTCCTTTTTTTAAGTCGGTTAAAAAACAGAAATCGATTAAAAATAGGTAGTGGTAGGTACCTAGTAGGATATTGTATGAGTTTTAATGGAGAGAATTTTCTTTCACTAGTTGTGTAAGCTTTGCATAGTGTTAATAATGTCATCACCTCGCCTGCGACGCCGGAAGGTCCGGTGGGTCCGGGGGGGCCCGCCACACTAGCGCCCGTCGTGGTTGTCGCAGCAGGTCCCGGGGGTCCAGGCGGACCCGTTTGCCCCTGGGGGCCTTCGAGACCCTGCAGATGAACGAAATATAATAAATAAGTGCTTTCTAACATTCAAGAGTATCTACCTCGACAATAAAGTATTATTAGCCTACTGTCCCACTGCTGGGCAAAAGTGTTCATTATTGAAATCAAATCATCGCTGCAATTGTTAGGTACGCCTAAACCACGCTTGCTAAATGTGAGTTGGTGATCACAAACCCGGGCTACGAAGCGAATAATCCGAAATACGCATTACGCATATGTAACAAACCTAGGAATTCAATCCAGGACCTTCGGTTATCGGCCACTTGGCCGCTGATGTGAATCAACAAATAAAATTATTATAAATTAGTTATAAATTTATACAGTTATAAAATAAAACTCCAAGTAATAACACTATTTTAAACCTAATGAAGGAGGAAGAGTTTTATTAAAAAATATATTTTTTACTTGCGGTCCTTCAGAGCCCCTTCCTCCCCTTAGTCCTGGAAGCCCTCTCTCGCCTGGCTGGCCTGTCAACCCTGTTGGTCCTTGCGATCCTGGCAAACCCTAATACAAATATTAAATACATATTATTACAATATCGATAGTGGACTAACAAGTGGCCTACATTTTTATATTTTTTAAAAATTATGTATGATATTGTTTGTTCGTTGTTTAACCTTTTTACCGCCAACAACTTCTATAGAAGTTCGAGATTTTCGTGCCGTCCACGCCAGCACTTCTATAGAAGCTCTTCTTTGTATCTACTTTATTAAAATACATTTATACGTTGGCGTACAGCCCGCTGTACGCCAACGTATAAATGTATTTCCCGACATCGCGTGCAGGATAGTTGGGCGGTGAAAAGGTTAATAAATCAAATTAACGTTACCCGCTCTCCCGGCGGACCCCTGCCGCCAATAGTGCCGTTGCGGCCGGTTCTACCTGGCGCTCCCTTCTCTCCTTTAGGTCCTAAAGCATAATTAACAAAATTGAAAAAACATCACACAAAAAAATAGGTAAAAGTAAAAAGATCATTGCAAGAGACAGCTTTTGTATTTAAAAAATCTAACGATGAGAGAGCGACATGACCTGCCACAGGCCTGACAAGAAAAGTAGGTAGGTACTCAATAAGTACTAATGGATGCCCGCAAAACTTCGCATTTATTCAACCGATTTTTTAGAAATTTCGAAACCTATGACAGGTTTTGTTATTTTTCTGCACATCTACGGCTGGAGCTCTTCAAAATGAGACCATAACCGATATTTTATGTGCAGCTATCGTCCCATAATCACTGGGACAAAAATCGGCTTATATATGTACTGTCACGCTGCTGGGCAAAGGCAGCTCTGGCAAAGACCTATCATTGAATCAATTCTGCATTAAATCTTAATGACTTAGATCATAAAAACACAAAATGTTGAAAAAAATTCCACGAGCAGGATTTGAACCCGCACCCTTCTGACATACCGGGTCAGGTGCTCTCCCAATTGGGCTATCGTGGTGCTAACCAGTTCGCCGAAATTATTCAACACTATTTACTTTTTACTTTGAAAGCCAAAGGCGTCCATTCAATGTCAACAACTACCGTCATTAACAAATATAGTGTTAGTGATAGATAGATTATTAAATGAAATGAAATGAAAAATATCTATTTGTGTTAGAAATATAGATACTTATAATATTCACAAAAATAAAAAGATACGAAAATTTTCTATGTGCCACAAAAAGGCCACTCAGTATAATGTCAGGGCATCTAATAGGTACCCCAACGCTAGTCTTCCGTAGACGCCTCATAGGTACAGTCAACAGCAAAAGTAGATGATGTTTACTAGATTTCAAAATTAAGTTTCGATAGTGTAAGTCGGTATTTTCTATATAACTGCAGTCAAAGTCTGCAGGTACTAGTAGACACTCGAAAGTTTTTCGATATGCGTTTAAAAAGTTTGATTTTCATACTGATTTCATATTTTGAAACTTGACCAATCATCAGATACCCTTGCTGTTGACTGTACTTGTTCTAACACTTAATACAAATAAACAAATTATGTTGTAATAAAGAGGAGTTAGCGATAAAACCCGTTAACCATTGCAGCACCTTACCCTGCAGGAGCGTTGCGTTGAAATTTGCAACCGTGCCTGGCGGGCCGCGGGGCCCGGGCAACCCTTGGGGGCCGACTGGGCCGACTGGGCCGACTGGGCCGACTGGGCCTACTGGGCCTACTGGGCCTACTGGGCCTACTGGACCTGGGAAACCTGAAGTACCCTGTAACGTGAACGCAAAACTTTTATTATATTTATTTAACTATTACTGTTGTTAATGATAACATAGCAAAATAATGCTGCTAAGCTTAAGATTAAAAGCTTTTTCCTGTATATTGTATTATTTGTCAACTTACATCCCTTCCTTTCATACCAGATAGTCCGGGAAGTCCTGGTTCACCTAAAACAAGAGTATTTATAGAACACAGAGATCAGAGATTAAACACGACACAACAAAAATAAAACACATTGAATAAGTACAATCAATTTTATTTGATGACTTTTTTTTTCAAAATTATTTTATTGAATATTTAATTACTTAAGTATATTGTTATTATTTTTATAGTGTTTTTTTAGGGTTCCGTACTTAAGGGGTAAAACGGGAACCTATTACTAAGACTACGCCGGCTCCGTCCGTCTGTCTGTCTGTCTGTCTGTCTGTCCGTCTGTCACCAGGCTGTGTCTCATAAACCGTGATAGTTAGACAGTTGAATTCACAGATAATGTATTTCTGTTGCCGCTTTAACAACAAATACTAAAAAACAGAATAAAATAAATATTTAAGGGGGGCTCTCATACAACAAACGTGATATTTTTTTTTTGCTTGTTTTTGCTCGATATTGATAACGGCAACAGGTTGACGGTTGAAATATTCACAGAATATGGAGTTGTATTATTCACTTTAAAAATAAATAATTAAATTAAAATAAAATTAATATTTAATGGGGACTCCCATCACATGAGTAAATAGTGAATAACATATATCTATTCTGTGCTCCCATCATACAACAAACGTGATATTCTAATTTTTTTCTTGGTTTAAAAAACGATAACAGGTAGAAACTTGAAATATTTTTATAGATAATGGTACGGAAGAACCCTTCGTGCGAGAGTCCGACTCTCACCAGGCCGGTTTGCATCTTTTTTTTTACCTTTATCACCGGATTCTCCCTTTTCGCCTCTTACTCCTGGAAGCCCTGTTTCCCCTGGAGGTCCCGGAGGGCCCTCATATCCAACAGTTCCCTAAAATCATACAAAACGTTATATGGCAGTTTTTATAAAAATTAAATACTTGCTTCATTAATTAATAATAAAGTACCTACTTACTAACTTACAACTTCCCACAGCTTTCGACAGGGTGAGAGTGACAGAAAATATTGTTAAATATAGTTGCATTATACAGTACTCCGGGAAACCTCGGCAGGCCCCGCCACTAAACAATAGGTGATGATAATAGGAGCTTACTTTCTGGGTCTCGAAAGTAAGCTTAATCATCATCATCATCATCAGCTCATTTATGTCCCCACTGCTGGGGCACGAGCCTTCCCTATGGATGGATAGGGAGAACGGGCCATAAACCACCACGCGGGCCCAGTGCGGATTGGTGGTTGTTAACGACTGCTAATGCAGCCGGGACCAACGGCTTTACGTGCCTTCCGAAGCACGGAGGGGCTCGAGATGATAAATTTTTGGTCACCCATCCGATGACCGGCCTTTGCGAAAGTTGCTTAACCTCAGCTCGCTTGTAACGATAAGACCGCCTTTGCCCATATACTAGCTTTAAGTTTTTGTTTAACTGTTGTTTTCCTTTTGATACCATTTGTGTGTTTTTTTTATTGGTTTTTTTTATTTTATTTTTTTTTTACCAACATTTGAATACATTACTTCATGAACACAAAAATTAATGGTACTGCTTATATCTAAATGCATCAAACAATTATAGGTAAATACCACATGCTATGTAGAAAAATTTAAACACTTAATTTAATTTAACCTAGATTAATTTGCTAGTTTAATTTGAAATACTTAGATATAAAAAGGAAAGCTACTCTGATTTATATTGAATTACAGCTTTACGGATACGGTTGAACGAGTCAAAGTGAACGTTAAATGTGTGTGAGCAGTAAAGGATTTATCTATCTATCTATCTATCTATCTCAGCGCTCGCAGACCGGGCGCGTTAACCACTGCGCCATCGAGGTCCTCAAGCTTAACAATAGCACCACATCGCAGGAGGTAGCAGAGTTCATACAAATGAAGTATAACTAGTCTAAATTTGAGGATTGGACCGCTGGAGTCGCGCCTCAATATGAGCTTCAAAGCGTTTGTGGTGCGAGTCCCGACATCAAAGCTGGACACCTTCATGAAGGAGGACTTCTGGCCGAATAGAATATCATTTATTTGCATTTGATTAGGGTATACTGGAGGTCTTATAATATTAAAAGTTCTGCCTATTCAACCATTAGGTAACAATAGCATGCAAATATTATTTGCGCTTGAATGAGGTACACTGTTTATGTTAATTACAATAAATATAGTATAAATTCTGCCTATTCGTTCATTAGATAATGGCATGCAATTATGTCCTGTATTATACAATAAAATTAAAATTATAATTAAAAGTCAAAAATCAAATAAACATCATTAAGTACATAAAGTTAAAAAATTAAAGTTATACATGTCAAGTTTTATTTAAAAATTCATTAACCGTATAAAAGGCCTGATCCATAAGCCATCTGTATATATAAGGCCTTTTTAAATCTATTGAATGGCAAGTCTTTTATGGATTGAGGTATTTTATTAAATATTGTCATAATCATCCAAAAACAATTTTTCTTAAACCGAGTACTTTTTGGAATTATAGCAGTGACCAACCTATTGCAATTTCTTGTACATCGTGGGTAAACATCTTTAGCCTGTTTAAAATAATTTAAATTTTTCTTAACAAACTTAGCAGCCTCAAATATGTAAAGACATGGAAGTGGTAATATGTTTAGCTTTTTAAAGAGTGGTCTGCACGGTTCATCTGGAGCAGAACCACTTATTGCCCTCAAACATTTTTTTGAGCTATGAACGCCCTATTTATTTCATTACTATTTCCCCATATGATAAGTCCGTATCGCAGAACAGACTCAACATAAGCGAAGTTAGCTGTAAGGGAAGTATTTCTAGTGAAGCGTGCGAATCGTGTAGTCTACAGGCGCTACAAGTTGCCCGTTGCTACCAAGTTAGCACAGTAGGTGCTAATCAAATAATACTAACATAGTTACTAAGTTATTTTATATACTAACAAAAATTGTTTTTATTTTGTATGTATGTTAGTTTATAAGATATTTATTATATGGGCCGCTCTGTATTTTTACCATCTTTTACATTGTTTGTTGCCTGAAATAAAGATTTATTATTATTATCTCTTTATTTCTCATTTTTCTTAGCCTAGGTTTGTTATAATATTAATATAAGAGTAAAATACAAAAGCACTACAAAACATAAAAATATTATAGAAAACCTAGCCTAGGGTGCCGCCGGCAACGGGGCAGGGCTCAAGCTGCCGGTGGTTAGGGCTGCAGAGACAGGAACCTTCGAACTAACCGCGCCGTGTCCAAGAGTACCGCCTTCTGTATCTGACCCTTGATCCAACCATTGAGCGAGAGTTTCTTAAGGTGTTGGTCGAGACTCTTCGCTACCAGACCGTTCGCAGACCCGACTATCAGCACAATGATTGTCGAGTCAATATCCCGCATGGCGGTTACCTCGTGAGCCAACTCAAGGTACTTGCTGACCTTGTCCTTCTCGGCCTTTACAAGGTTCTCGTCATGTGGGATGGTTATTATTATTAATGCATACTTACTCTCTGGGTTACCTTATTTTGTGCCCCAGCCTTCACACTACCGTTTCTCTAGCTTAGTCGCATAGGCGTTTGCTATAAGTAATTATGTGCAGCGCAACAACGCTATGTTTTTGTTTTCTCCGGTAATAATATTATTATAATTATATTACTATTATTACTATTTGATGTAAGTGCGGTGCGCAAAAAATTCAATTCTAATATGAGACCGAAGTACCTATTACAAAAACACAAATGTTGAAAAAATTTCCACGAGCTGGATTTGAACCTGCACCCTTCTGACATACCGGGTCAGGTACTCTCCCAATTGAGCTATCGTGGTTATCGTGGTTATCGTGGTGGTGGTGGTGGTGGTGACCAGCCCGCCGAAATTATTCAACGCTATTTACTTTTTTACTTTGAAAGCCAAAGGCGCCCATTCAATGTCAACAACTACCGTCACAACATCCGATTATAATATGTTTTTGTAATTTGTTCGCTATAAAATTTGCGTTAAAAATTATATAAACAAAACAAAAACATTTTCTAAGTACCTAGTTTAAAATACCTGCTTTTGTCAATGTACTGAATTGTATTCTGTAGTTGTGCCATTTAAATAAGTAAATAGGATCAGTCCTTACATTTAAAAACCCGCCGGGTTCCCCCGGCGCCCCTCTCTCGCCTTTGATCCCTGGGGCTCCAGTCAGCCCTATTGGACCTTGTATGCCCCTGAAACCCTGCAATTAACATATATAATACTTACAGATTAATTTAAAAAAAGCACGTAATAATATAAAAAATATTATTACCGGCAACCCTGTGTATCCTCTTGGTCCCTGTTCTCCAGAAGGTCCAGGGGGGCCCACAGGACCCTGGAAATATTATGTTTAATTGTAAAACCAAGTATAAAATATTTTATAATAAATAAATACCTATTGATAACAACATTTTTATTTATCAAAGAGTAGGCTCCGCTCTTCTTGATGTTATGCAGAACCGGAGTCCAGATACGAAGACATTTTATAATTTGTAAATTTTTTTATATTTCATTTTATATTATCATTATTTATTTTTTATGTAATTGGTGATTAACAGTGTTAAATTATTAAATAAATAATAATAATAATTAATGGAATCAGGCGTTATTTTATGGAAATCCATGGTACAAAAAATGTAACCAACACCGATACCCGGTGTTGGTGTGCATTTTCGCTTGCACCCATTATTTCTCCTGCATGTGCAAACTTTTTGCGGGGGAAGGCGGTGCATGCGTACTGCATCCAAGTTGTATAAACGAGTGAGTTAGCGGAATTAACACTACATATTATTTAAATTACATTTTTTTATAATAATAATAATAATTTATCTGTAACGAGATTATAAAGTTTACTCACTTGCGGGCATGTGGCGTTACATAATATGCCTCCTTGCGCAATAACGGTGGCGGAAGAACCTGAGTCGTAAAGCTGAAAAAAAGTTAACGTTTCAAAATTTATTAAATTGTATTATTACCTATTATTATTTTATTTTTTGCATATACATACATACATATATATTTGCTATTAAAAAGATAACTTATTTTAAATTATATAATTATAAAATAAGTTTTAATTATTTTTAAACTTTTGGTTCTTTTTTTAACAAGTAATAAAAGCTTGTTTTTAAAAAGTTTTTTTTTTTAATCTTTATTTTCAATAAAACCGTTTAACTTAAAAAAAATTATACTAATTTTTTTTTAGTAAAATTTATCAAATTTTTACTTTTTTATACAAAGTTTTTATCGGAGTTTAACGTAAACTAATCGAAATAAATCGAACCAAAAACAATAAAACAAAAACTTACCGGCGGTGACGATGTAGAGCTAGCAATAAGAAACTCTGAAGCTTTCTGCAAATAAAATTATTAATGAATCATTATCATCATCACCACAAAAAAAAAAGCAATTGTGAAATTTTCATTTTTCATTTCATTTAGAATTTCATTTCATTACACAAAAAAGCAATAGTGAAATTTTCATTTTTATAAATTACAAAGTTCATTATCTAAATTTATCGTTAAGTTTCTTAAATTAATGGATATATAACTTTTGTATGAGATGAACCAACTTATCTATCGTATCTTTTTTTATTACTTTTTTTAATACACTTGTATTTTTAGGCTACATTCCTTAGATGAATGATAGGTCTCGCTGCGCTCGAGACCTATCATTCATCTAAGCTACATTCCTTTCCATAAACATCGCAACTAGTAAACCTCATTTTATACTGTCCCTAGAGTTGCGTTTATTAAAAAAAAACTTTCCGCTTTACCAAATAGAACGATTAAGTACGAAACGGGATATAACTTGCATTTTATAATCGAAACCTCCGGGCTACTCACTGGGCCCTCAGGCTCATTGTAACATAGTGTATCTAGGATTAAACTGGTCACATCTTACACTTTAAGGAATTTACAATAGATCAAATTTGATACGGGCATTGCCATTTTCGTAAGATGGTTTTAAACAACTATAGGACTTACAATCTCTTCACAGCTGTCATTCCTCAGAACGTATCGACTGCAGCTTAAGGACAGCCACTGCAGATCAATCTGAAAACACAAAATTGAAAGTAACTAGTTTGTTTGTTTAACATTAAAGTAAACAGAGCATTGAAGACACAATTGTGGGCGTTTTAAAATAGTTACCTAGCTGAGTCAAGGCTTAGTTCACATTTCACGTTTTACACGACCGCTCCTTTACGTCAAAACCGACCGCCAAAAGCTTCAACAGAACGCGAAGAATTTTTTTCTTTCACGAGCGTTGGCTCACCGATGGATAACGTCGCTGCTATAGTGGTAAGTATGGACAATTGCGACGCCTTAGAGTCTTACGCGTCTGGATGCTATGTGACTGCTAGATTTAGGAACCTTAAGATCTGAACACAACAACAGGTAAGTGACCGGTGGTCTAACCCAGCGGTTCCTTATCGTGGAACAAATGGCAGACCAAGTAATTTATAATAATGGTAAAAAATTACAGATTCGCGGAACACTGCCATGCCAAGGAACCCTTATTTATTTATTTATTTTAAAACTTTTGCAACATATATTACATGGCGGACTTAATGCCTGAGGCATTCTCTACCAATCAACCATAGGGTGGTGCAGAAGTAACTAGGTAGGTGCAGTTGGATGAAGACAACAATTTAGAAATAAAAATAATATATTATAAAACGCACATTATATACCTACATATATACAATTTATATAAGTATACTTATATACACAAATATAATGTATATTATTACATAAACTACTTTTACAAATATAGAACAAAAATAAACATATAATACATAATTTATAAGTAAATAGGACGCTACTGAGATGGTTCTGCCAAGGTTTTATCAAAAAAGAGCATACGGACTTTCTTTTTAAAAGCGTCACGACTCGTAGCCATCCTGATTTCAAGAGGAAGCGCATTCCATAGGAGAATGGACTGAATATGGAAGGACGAGTGTACAACGCCAGATGTATGGAAAGGAAATAGAAGGAGAAGATTATTAGTAGATCGGAGATTCCTATTATGAGAGGAGCAAAGGTATTGAAAATGAGGAGTGAGATAAGAGGGAGCATTTGGAGAATTAAGCAGTGAAAATAGTGTCGTTAGGGCTCGTACACGCCTCCGCTGGCGAATGGACAGCCATTTTAGCTCGGATCTATATTATGAGATGTGGTCATATTTTTTGAGGATATAGATGAGCCGTATAGTATTGTTGAGCAATCTGTCGATTTATCTAACTAGTCAGCATTAAGATCGAAATATCACACGTCACTATAGTCGATCATGGGATATATTAAAGTTTGCGCAAGCATAACCTTTGTCTTAAATGGTAAAAAGTTCCTCAGGCGATTCAAGGAGCACAAGGTCCAGGTACTTAACTTTCTGGCTAACATTAGCGACCTGAGAGTATCAACTGAGCGCAGAATCGAGATGCAGGCCAAGATTTTTCACATTCGGGCTAAATGGTATGACCGTTCCGTCGTACACAATTCGGTACGGCTCAAGAGAGCTAATTCCCACTCTACCCATCAATCGCAAGCTGCCAACGAGTATCGACTGGCACTTTGAAGGATTTACGGCCGCACCAAATCTACGAGACCAGTCGTTAACCACTTCCAAATCCCGATTCAGTATTCCTATGGCATCTGAGAAGTCATCTACACGTGCTTGCACCCTTAGGTTCCGCAGAAAACTTTAGGAACCTCTGGTCTAACCTAAACACAGAAGCATCTTTGTAAATAGTCAAAGGTCAACGCACCCCAGCTGGAGTTCCATCATCGTTGGAGACGATGGTCACCGCACTAGCGTTGTTGAAGTCATGCCTCGTGATTTTCTCCGGTTTTTGCTGGAAACACAGGAAATAACAAATCATAACTGCCTCTCTGTTAAGGTTTATTTTTACCTGACCTTTCATAACTGCATTAATGTACTTCCTGACTTAGCTGCTCTTAGATTATTTAACTATTCCTTCTGTTTTATTCCAAAAAAACATTTATAACTAACTCCATTATCAGTTATGAGCGTTTACGCCGCACACTAGCGCCGCTAATGAAAAAAAAACATATCTAGTAATTAGAGATAGAAAATCAAATTATGCTAAACAAATTATTTGAATGAAGTAATTTAGCATTTTTACGTCACCTAATGAACATCTGACATGTTATGGTTTAGTTAAATACGGCGTTATAGTTAAAAGTGACGTTTTTAGCTGTAACGTCGTAAAAATGCTTAATTACTTCAATCAAATAGTTTGTTGAGCATAATTTGATTTTCTATCTCTAATTACTAGATATGTTTTTTTTTCATTGGCGGCTGCGTAAATGCTCTTAATAGTAAGCTAAATCATGTTACCTCAATGCAATCGACTGCTAGGTGGACAGTGTTGTTCATGACTGCCATGTGAATCTTGTGCCATCCCGGTGAAAACAGCTGGAGAAAGAAAGAAACCATTGTGAACATGCTCCATTTAAAGAATCCAGATAGTTAATTGCTCTCTCACGAAAGAAATCGGAAAATATCTTCATTCATCCGATCAGAGTGCCTAGTATGAGTTTTGTTTACTATCCGTATTCATTCGATTACGTTTACGATAACGAAAATTAGTATGGCATTAAAGCAGCGCCTCCTGGCGGCATACGAGAAGAGTTTACATTTTGCCATACAAATTCTCGTTTTCGTTAACGTGTTCGAATGGCGAATGAAACTCGCACTTGGCACCCAGTTCATTCTTCAGTTCAAGTAAAACTACAGTCTCACCCAATACCAAAAATACCCCATTTTTTGGCTGTAATATTCAACCAATCGAGGTATATTCGAGGTATACTATATCACTAGATGAAATAAGTTAAAAGTACTATGTATTAAGCTTGCCGAGGGAAAATGTGAAATGTGGAACCAACCCAAAGGACGATGCTTTCTGTGAAAGAAAACGAGGCAGAATCCAGGCAGCACCAAGCACATGATATATTAGCGTGGAGAGCAATGGTCCAGACTTTTGGTGGTCACCAACCTCAGTCATGCGGTAATGGCAAAGAAGAGAGGTGATTCCTAGCACACATATTTCCTTCTTCCTAGTCCTTTAAGCGAGGAGGTGTGAAGAAGCAACTTGCTGGTTGACAAGGTGAGGAAGGCTCACTAGCCTTCCACTGCTTCTGCAAAACATCAGGCAGAAAAGAGTAATTTCCAAACTTACGTTTGTATAACGCCAGAAAGAATGATGGTGTAACTACTAACTACTAACCGCCTTGCTCTTGAAAGTGGCTCTGGCCCCTTGCACGTTAACGATGACCTTCTTCGCTGAAGGCAGCAGCGTCAGTGAGAACTGCAGGTCCTTAGCCCTCGCTCTGATGATGCTCCAGGGCCGCCGCTGGCCTTTCGCGTTGAATGTGCCCACGACGCTGAAGTATTCTGGCAGGCCATTGGGGAATACCTCCCTGGAGAAAGGTATCTTTTACAAAATATTATAACAATGTTAAAGAGTTTTTGAGGGAGGATTTCGATGGCGCAGTGGTTTACGTGCGTTTTGGTTGGGATTGGGAATGAAGAGGTCAATAAATAGTTGTCAAAATTATGTCGCGGCAGCTTATAAATAAGACAGCACTTCAGCTAGTAAATCTGAAGTGTAGTAGTTGATAGAATGCATTATGTTTGGATGTATTCTTACTAGCTGACCTTAAATAAATAAATAAGATCTTGAACTCCTATGTGCTTCAGGAGACGCGTTAAGCGGTTGATTCCGTTGGTACCGTTTTTGTAAAGACGGCAGTCGTTGAAACCCACCAACCTCGCCAGCGTGGTAGTAAGTTACTGCCTGGGGCCTTACCACAACTTCTTAGAGCATTCTTACTCCAATATCATTGCAGTTGTGAAAACGAGACGCATATATATACGCCGCTACAAGCGTCTCGTTTTTACAACCGCAACAACACTGCTACATTACTGCTTTAAGAGCTTTAAGAGCAGATAGTAAGTCACCTGAACAATATATGGCATTGTTCACGTTCGGAAGGTTAATAAACTCATGCTTACTCTAGCGGCAAAGTCAATTTGATACTCTCTCCGATCCTATATGCCCGCTGTAAGTCCTGCGAACCCCGCACCATCTGCACTCCCGGGGCATGCGGCCAGTCCAGCTGGTACACCGCTATCAGGAGTCCCCTGACTGGAAGTCTATATCACCTAACCGCAGGGAAACAGTGCTGCAACTGCACCGTAACCGCGCGACTCTTGGCGAGTTCGACCTGATCCAAACTCCTTGGAGAATCTTGAAGGAGACAGGGAGACGCTTGCATGATACCATCCCCTCTTAAGTTCCTTCGAGGACGTTTCGATCAAAGTCTTGAGAAACCCTTCAAGTTTTTGTTGCCCACAAAAGGCCAGTTAAGGCCAAAGTCGGACAACACCAATCTATTTCCAAAAAAAGACATAATTCGACTAGTTTATAATACTTACTTTAGTGGCAAAGTCAAATTGACTTCCCCCCCTAACCTATACGCCCGCTGCAAGTCCTGCGAGCCCCGCACCATCTGCACTCCTGGAACATGCGGCCAGTCCAGGTGGTACACCGCTATCAGGTCCACCGTCTGGAAGTCCACGTCGCCAGGCCTCAAGGAAAAGCATGGCACCTGGTCCATCATCAAGCGTTCCATGGTAGTGCTTGTGTTGTCATCTGTCAATTAATGCATAAATAAATGAAGGTTGGTTGTGATGAGATTTTTTGAAAACGAATTGTACTGTCTCTGTGTCGGTTTTTTTTATATTAGAAGAAGGCAAACAAGCAGGCAAGTCACCTGATGAGAAGCAATCACCGCCGCCCATGGACACCCGCAAAACCAAAGGAATCACAGATGCGTTGCCGGCCTTTTATTTATTTTTTTGTTTGTATGTTAATTTGAGCAGTGTAAATATGAATTATGATGTGTGGTACCTAGTGACAATAATAACAATAAGAAAGTAACTACTACACTTAGGGATCTTAAAGAAACGAGCCTATTCCTTCCATAAAGGCCGGCAACGCATCTGCGATTCCACTGGTTTTGCGGGTTATCCATGGGCGGCGGTGATTGCTTCCCATCAGGGTGAACCGCCTGCTCGTTTGCCTCCTTCTAATATATATATATTAGAAGTACTTTCACGGTAAATGTTGATCCAGTGTGAAGTTAGAACAATTGTTGATCCACCTATTTTACGTGTATACTCGGCTCCCCGTAGCGCAAACTGATATACTTTGATCCGTCCTTGATGCGCGTGTGACGTCGGTGGAGCTGCACTTACAGGTTTTCAACATACTCGTCAGCGATTTGACCAACATTTGTTGATCCAGCAACGTTCGAAAAACTCATACTGAATATGATTTCTTAGATCCAGAATATATTTAACTTATATGCGACATTTACTTAGACTAAGTTGATCCGGAGCCAAAATGGACGAATAGGTACTTGAACACAAAGCGGCAACGTCGCGTTCTGCGTGTGACAGAGAGAGAACCCAGTAGAATATAGAGTGAATTTGTATTATTTTACAATACAAGCTTTTATTTAGTTTCACCTGCCCCGTTGTTTGTTCGTCTGTAATTAAATCTGGCAAGTTAAATTTGATCCACTTCCCGGTTAACGATTGAGATGAAATTTTGCATGCATGTGTGAATCGGACGACAATGCAAAATTATTATGACATGGAGCTGATCTGATGATAGAACCGGAAGGTGGCCATAGGAACTCGATAGTTAAACGACACAACCCCATCGAGTTTGGGCTCGTATGATTCGTCTTGATGAGTACTTTGATGCTAGATGGTAACCAGGGTCTGATGATGGAGCTGGAAGATGGCCATAGGAACTCGGTAATTAAACGACACAATCCCATCGAGTTTGGGCTCGTATGATTCGTCTTGACGAGTACTTTGGTGCTAGATGGTAACCAGGGTCTGATGATGGAGCTGGAAAATGGCCATAGGAATTCGGTAATTAAACGACACAACCCCATCGAGTTTGGGCTCGTATGATTCGTCTTGACGAATACTTTGATGCTAGATGGTAACCAGGGTCTGATGATGGAGCTGGAAGATGGCCATAGGAACTCGGTAATTAAACGACACAATCCCATCGAGTTTGGGCTCGTATGATTCGTCTTGACGAGTACTTTGGTGCTAGATGGTAACCAGAGTCTGATGATGCTGGAAGATGGCCATAGGAAACTCGGGAAAATAAGTTCGTACGTTCGTACGTTCAGTTTGTTATGAATGTGGATTCTGTCTTTGATTAGATGAATAATATGGATGACCCAATGCCAAGGTGAGCACGAACATTTCAATTTTAAAAGCTTGAGGCATTCATTTTTTTTATTTTATTTACTCATATCGCTATCCTTTAAAACAGGCTTACACAAAACAAATTAAACTTATGAATAGTTTTCTAAAGTTTACGTGAACACTACACATTGAAATAAAACAACTTTTACGGATCTACTCGCATTTATTTTAGGGTTCGAAACGTCAGGATAAACATTAACTAAAAGTAATGTGTAATGTGCTCGATGGCGCAGTGGTTAACGCGCCCGGTCTGCGAGTGTTGAGGTTAAGCAACTTTCGCAAAGGCCGGTCATCGGATGGGTGACCAAAAATTAATCATCTCGAGCTTCTCCGTTCTTCGGAAGGCACGTAAAGCCGTTGGTCCCGGCTGCATTAGCAGTCGTTAACAACCACCAATCCGCACTGGGCCCGCGTGGTGGTTTATGGCCCGTTCTCCTTATCCATCCATAGGGAAGGCTCGTGCTCCAGCAGTGGGGACAAAAATGAGCTGATGGTGATGATGATGATGAATGTGTAAAATAAACGCGAGTAGATCCGTAAAAGTTGTTTCATTTTAAATTTCATGAAGATCGGTTCAGCGGTATAGTCGTGAAGAGGTAACAGACAAACAGAAAGACATAGTACTTTTGCTTTTATAATATAAGTAGGTATGTAATATGAAATTATGGATTGCCTAATACAAGCTTTTATTAATTAACTAGTTTCGTTCGTATGTCTTTATGTCTTTCCGGTTCAAATCAAGTAAATTAATTTTGACCTACTTTCCGGTGCCTGATTGAGATAAAATTTGGCATACCTAGGTATCTTGTGTAAGGTGGCTGGCAGCGACTAAATCGGAGAACCGAGGATTGGGTTCAGTAGCGCGCCTTGTTGGGAGGCCTATGTCCAGCAGTGGACTAGTTTGGGCTGATGATGAGTGCCGTCCGCTGCATTGTAAGTCAATTGTGAACTAGTTTACGTTATCGGAATAAGCTGACATTTTGTACACTTAAGTAATCTTGGGTGAAAATGCAATAATATGGTACCATGGAGCTGGTCTGATGATGGAAGCCGAAAGTTGGCCATAGGAACTCTTCAACTAAGCAATATCCTCGTCGTGTTTGTGCTTATTAGATTTGTTTTGACAAACTATAGCTCAAGAAACATTTGAAGTCCACTGTTGGACATCCGCCAGTTTGGCAGGTCCAAACTGTGTAGTGAATACAAGATATATGTATATATATATATATCTTGTATTCACCTCTATGTATATATATATATACATAGAGGAGTTCTCTTGTGAAAGACAATCCTGGCTGCAGCATCAGGTCAAGGTCACCACATTATTGCATTGTCATCGGGTGTACATAAATGTCTAAATTTCAACTCTATACGCTTAACCATTGAGGAGTTCCCTTGTGAGAGACGATCCTGGCTGCAGCATCAGGTCCAGGTCACCATATTATTGCATTGTCATCAAGATTACTTAAGTGTACAAAATGTCAGCTTATTCCGATAACGTAAACTAGTTCACAATTGACTTACAATGCAGCGGACGGCACTCGCGCTCGCATTGCCCAGAAACCGCCATTGATTCAGACTGACTCCGTGTCCGTGAGCGGTTGTCGGAGCGCACATTGTATGAAGCTTTTATTCTGTATTTTGTGGCCAAAGATACGGCAACGTCGTCGCGGCTGCTTTCAGCCAATCCGATCGTTTGCTGTGCTCTGATTGGCTCATCCGATTCAAATCGGATCAACATTTTCCGTGGCTATCGCAAGGTGGATTTGTTATATCGAATCAACTTCGGCGAACGTTAGTAAGAAGTCCCGTGAGTGTAGATGTTGATCCGGTCGGAGCCACATTAGTTACCAGAGATGCATATTGGATCAACAAAAGGCGCCGGATCAACATACATTTTCGGATCAACAAAGTGCTCGCGTGAAGTCGCGCCTGATCAACATTTACTGTAAAGGTATACATATTGATCTATATTAAATGCACAATCTATTTAAGGTAATTGGATAAGGATTAATGCTGTATTGTTTAAAATTGCTTCGTAAATAAGCCATTATTTCTCGTAAAAAGTAAATGATACAAAATGATTATTGTAGGTTATCCCTAAGGGATAGACATATACCATCGCGGACTTTTTTGTAGTTAAGGTGTACAATATAACCAAAATGTTAATTTTACGGAATATGTAAAGAATTATTCGAAAATGTTTAAGAAAGTGTGCATAGTAGCAAAATCTAATTACATTAAAGAAAAAATTAAAAAGTCTAACAATAAAATCAAAGCCACTTGGGACATCATAAACCGTGAAACAGGTAAATTTAAACCACGGGATAATACTTTCACTTTAAAAGTAAACGACAACTTGGTCAATTCAGATTCACAAATTGCTAATATTTTTGATGATTTTTTTGTAAATATACCTGTAATAACAACATCAAATTTAGATTCATCACCGGAAGCTGCACAAACTTTACTCCAAAAATATGTACCAAAATGTAATCTTTCCTTTCATTTTAAATACATTGATTCAATTAATATTATTAAAACATTCAAATCACTTAAAATGAAAAACACGAGTGATTGTGGGGTATATCTATTAAAGTAATTAAGAATATTATTTATTCTATTGCACCGTATCTTGCTGAAATTTTTAATAACTGTGTCGATAAGGGAATCTTTCCTGATCTTATGAAGTTTAGTAAAGTAATACCTTTATTCAAATCAGGAAACAAAGAAGACCCCAGTAACTATCGGCCCATTTCAATATTACCAGCGCTAAGTAAAATTTATGAAAAAATTATACTCGAACAGTTGATGTCATATTTTAACACAAACAACCTTTTACATAGTAAGCAATATGGTTTTACTAAGGGTCGTTCTACTACTGATGCAGGCGTTGCTCTAATAAAACATATATTTGATGCCTGGGAGAAGTCTCAAAATGCTCTTGGAGTTTTTTGCGACTTGTCCAAGGCTTTTGATTGCGTTGAGCACCGGACTCTGGTGTTGAAGCTACATTATTACGGTCTCGAAGATTTTGCACTAAATTTAATACAGTCATATCTCAGCTCTAGAACTCAAACTGTCGATATAAATGGTACTAAATCATCTGGTTCTCATGTAAAAATGGGAGTTCCACAAGGGTCGATTCTTGGTCCTTTTCTGTTCTTGATTTATATTAATGACTTACCATTCTTTGTAGAGAATTTCTGTGAAATTGTATTATTTGCAGATGATACTTCACTCATTTTTAATGTGACTAGGTGTAGGACTAATTATGAAAATGTAAATAAAGCTCTTTCAGAGGTACTCCATTGGTTTACTATTAATAATTTACAGCTTAACGCTAAGAAAACAAAATGTATTAAATTTATATTACCAAATGTCAGAAATGAACCAACCAATATTAGAATAAACGGTGATCAATTAGATTTGGTAGATTCTACAGTCTTTTTAGGCATTACCCTTGACTCAAAACTTCAATGGAATCCTCATATATCGAAATTGGCCGGTAAACTCAGTTCTGCTGCTTATGCCATTAGAAAAATTAGGCAGTTAACAGACGTTGAAACTGCTAGAACAGTTTATTTTAGTTATTTTCATAGTGTCATGTCGTATGGCGTCCTACTGTGGGGAACAGCGGCTGATATTGAAACTATATTCATTTTACAGAAACGAGCAATAAGAACAATCTATAAACTAGGATCACGAACTTCCCTAAGAAATCTTTTTAAGGAGATTGATGTCCTGACAGTTGCATCTCAATATATTTATAATTGTATAGTTTTTGTACGTTGCAACATCAACTCCTTTACTAAACACGGTGACGTACACAATTTCAATACTAGAAATAAGACAAAACTTGTAATGCCACTGTTCAGGTTACAGAAGGTACTTGGTTCTTTCTTGGGGCAAGGTATACACTATTACAATAAAATACCAAATTCTGTACTAGATTTACCTTTAGATAAGTTTAAAAAACATGTGAAGTCTTTATTACTTATAAAAGGTTATTATACAGTCAAAGAATATTTAGATGATAAAACAGCCTGGTTATAATAAAAATCACATATTATATTTGAATCAATTTATTAAAATTATTTTTTATACTTTTTATACTGATATGACAGCCTTTATCAGCATTGTCCTACAGATAACAAACAGCGTTGCGTTAAATAGATCATTAAGTTTTTATTTAGAGTATCTTGAGTGTGTCATGCTCTCTTTACTGTCTCCGCGGTGGTGGCGTGTGCGTCGGGTCGTTACGTTCCCTAAAATATGGTTGAGCGAAGCGATGGCTGATTCATACGTCATGCTCGTGAACGGGTGCCGCCTGTGGAGGCTGGTCTGCTCTTGCATACTTATCTTATTTTTAGTATTATTAATTATAGTTTGACTTTGTTTTACCTAAACAATTTTTGACTTTTACTAGAGTACTGTAGTGGTGCTGTATGACATTGTGGAAATTGAAACTTTTACATAATTATCTGATGTAAATTTGTTAACTTACATTTTTTATTTTAACAGCATTGTCCTACAGATAACAAACAGCGTTGCGTTAAATACATCATTAAGTTTTTATTTAGAGTATCTTGAGTGTGTCATGCTCTCTTTACTGTCTCTGCGGTGGTGGCATGTGCGTCGGGTCGTTACGTTCCCTAAAATATGGTTGAGCGAAGCGATGGCTGATTCATACGTCATGCTCGTGAACGGGTGCCGCCTGTGGAGGCTGGTCTGCTCTTGCATACTTATCTTATTTTTAGTATTATTAATTATAGTTTGACTTTGTTTTACCTAAACAATTTTTGACTTTTACTAGAGTACTGTAGTGGTGCTGTATGACATTGTGGAAATTGAAACCTTTACATAATTATCTGATGTAAATTTGTTAACTTACATTTTTTATTTTGTTTTTTTACATGTTGTAATTGTCTTATATATATTTTTTGTGTTTATTTGTAATGGAAAGTGTTCTGCTATGATAGGGCATTTTCCAATATTTTTGACGCTGTAAGGGAGAAAAGAGCTGGACACTTGCTGAGTTTCTTGCCGGTTCTTCTCAGTACAAGATCTCCCGCCCAGAGTAGATTTACGAACCGATGGCATAATGACATTCACAAGAGCTACTTGTAGCCTAAACTGAATAAATGATTTTGAATTTTGAATTTTGAATTTTTACTGTACCATGTGTGTATATATGTGTGTATATTATTTTGATCTATCTCGTAGGGTTCAGCCAGCGTTTTGCAATCTCGAAATAGATGTTGTATTCGAAATTGGCACCCCCGAAAACCATGGACTGCTAACTGCAAATGCTAAAAATGCAAGGAAGATGTTTTCTTCCTGTCCAAATTTACCTTTAAAAAAACATAATCGAAGCTATCAAGTGCGATAATTAAGTAGTGCAGAAAATACAAAGTAATCAGGTGGTGGTCTACACATTATATAATTATTAAATATATTCAGTATTTTTTCTCATTTAACTCTTTAAAGCTCTTTTTGCTGCTCTCAGCATTCAATGACTCACTTACGCTCATTGCAAGGTTAAATTCTTAATAAGGCTTAATTCTTAGGTAATGGGTTTTGAATTAAGTTCTAGGTAAGGAAAAGTTTATTTTGTTAAAAGTTGGTTAGTGTTCCGTTTATAGCGTTTTATTTTTATTTCTCTATTTTGTGACCTCTTTTTTTCTATTTTTTTATTACAAATAATAAAAAAATGTAAATGCAGAAACCTGTAATTGGCTTTACTATAAGCACACATAGTAATAAGCTGTTGGTTTCTATAAATAAATAAATAAATAAATGTATTCGAAATCGGCACCCCCGAAAACCATGGAAATAATACCCATATTGATTTTACATAAAAAGTCACGTCCGCCAATGTTGGATTGGTTGCCACGAACTCGAACTCGAACTCGAACTCGGACTCGGACTCGGACTCGGACTCGAACTCGAACTCGAACTCGAACTCGAACTCGAACTCGAACTCGAACTCGAACTCGAACTCGAACTCGAACTCGAACTCGAACTCGAACTCGAACTCGAACTCGAACTCGAACTCGAACTCGAACTCGAACTCGAACTCGAACTCGAACTCGAACTCGAACTCGAACTCGAACTCGAACTCGAACTCGAACTCGAACTCGAACTCGAACTCGAACTCGAACTCGAACTCGAACTCGAACTCGAACTCGAACTCGAACTCGAACTCGAACTCGAACTCGAACTCTGACCTCTGACCTCTGACCTCTGACCTCTGACTCTGACTCTGACTCTGACTCTGACTCTGACTCTGACTCAGAACTCTGACTCTGACTCTGACTCTGACTCTGACTCTGACTCTGACTCTGACTCGGACTCGGACTCGGACTCGGACTCGGACTCGGACTCGGACTCGGACTCGGACTCGGACTCGGACTCGGACTCGGACTCGGACTCGAACTCGAACTCGAACTCGAACTCGAACTCGAACTCGAACTCGAACTCGAACTCGAACTCGAACTCGAACTCGAACTCGAACTCGAACTCGAACTCGAACTCGAACTCGAACTCGAACTCGAACTCGAACTCGAACTCGAACTCGAACTCGAACTCGAACTCGAACTCGAACTCGAACTCGAACTCGAACTCGAACTCGAACTCGAACTCGAACTCGAACTCGAACTCAAGAGTTCTAAAATAAATTTATTTTGTTAAATTTTTAGTTATAGTTTTATTTTTTTAGTTTTTTTATTTTTCTGTCTTTGATTAGATGGATGACCCAATGCCAAGGTGAGCACGAACATTTCAATTTTAAAAGCTTGAGGCACTGTTTTTTTTATTTTATTTACTCATGTCGCTATCCTTTAAAACAGGTTTACACAAAACAAAATAAACAAATTTGACGATATGTTTTCTAAAGTTTACGTGAACACTACACATTGAAATAAAACAACTTTACCCTACCCTAAAATAAACGTGAGTAGCTACTCAAAATGTTTAAAATGATAAACATTAACTAAAAGTAATGTGTAAAATAAACGCGAGTAGATCCGTAAAAGTTGTTTCATTTTAAATTTCATGAAGATCGGTCCAGCGGTTTAGTCGTGAAGAGGTAACAGACAATCAGAAAGACATAGTACTTTTGCTTTTATAATATAAGTAGGTATGTAATATGAAATTATGGATTGCCTAATACAAGCTTTTATTAATTAACTAGTTTCGTTCGTATGTCTGTATGTCTTTCCGGTTCAAATGAAGTAAATTAATTTTGACCTACTTTCCGGTGCCTGATTGAGATAAAATTTGGCATACCTAGGTATCTTGTGTAAGGTGGCTGGCAGCGACTGAATCGGAGAACCGAGGATTGGGTTCAGTAGCGCGCCTTGTTGGGAGGCCTATGTCCAGCAGTGGACTAGTTTGGGCTGATGATGATGATGAGGTATCTTGGGTGAAAATGCAATAATATGGTACCATGGAGCTGGTCTGATGATGGAAGCCGAAAGTTGGCCATAGGAACTCTTCAACTAAGCAATATCCTCGTCGTGTTTGTGCTTATTAGATTTGTTTTGACAAAATAGCTCAAGAAACATTTGAAGTCCACTGTTGGACATCCGCCAGTTTGGCAGGTCCAAACTGTGTAGTGAATACAAGCCATATCCAGCGTTCTGTGAAATTTGAACTCGAGACAGTTAACAGTTGTTCATGAGAAGACGATCCTGGCTGCAGCATCAGGTCAAGGTCACCTTATTATTGCATTGTCATCGGATGTATGAACGTATGTACGTTTACCAAATTTCAACTCTATACGCTTAACAGTTGAGGAGCTCCCTTGTGAGAGACGATCCTCGCTGCAGCATCAGGTCAAGGTCACCGTATTATTGCATTGTCATCGGGTACATATGTGTACCAAATTTCAACTCTATACGCTTAACCATTGAGGAGTTCCCTTGTGAGAGACGATCCTGGCTGCAGCATCAGGTCAAGGTCACCACATTATTGCATTGTTATCGGGTGTACATATGTGTACCAAATTTCAACTCTATACGCTTAACAGTTAAGGAGTTCCTTTGTGAGAGACGATCCTGGCTGCAGCATCAGGTCAAGGTCACCACATTATTGCATTGTCATCGGGTGTACATATGTGTACCAAAATTTCAACTCTATACGCTTAACCATTGAGGAGTTCCCTTGTGAGAGACGATCCTGGCTGCAGCATCAAGTCAAGGTCACCACATTATTGCATTGTCATCGGGTGTATATATGTGTACCAAATTTCAACTCTATACGCTTAACCATTGAGGAGTTCTCTTGTGAAAGACAATCCTGGCTGCAGCATCAGGTCAAGGTCACCACATTATTGCATTGTCATCGGGTGTACATAAATGTCTAAATTTCAACTCTATACGCTTAACCATTGAGGAGTTCCCTTGTGAGAGACGATCCTGGCTGCAGCACCAGTCCAGGTCACTATATTATTGCATTGTCATCAAGATTACTTAAGTGTAGAGGTTGGAGTGCGACAAATAATTGACACTTAGTTTTTTTTTTTGTATTGTTATGTCAAACGGTCATCAGATAATCGGTGATCAAAAAAAATCTTTGATTCCTTTATAATAGTCACTCACTACATTACCTCAAATATGACGTCACAAATCTGGTGACACCTTCGAAATAACGAAAGAAAAGGGACAATCGATCTCTTTCCAATACATCACTTAGGTTCATTAGTTAAAATAGTATGAATGAGTGTTGCTATTTTAGTCCGGTTTCTATAGCTTTAGTTATTATCCTGAGGTTAGACTTATACCTATAGACAATAATTTTATTAGGAAAATATATAGGTACAATTATTGTTGTTTTTGGAGCCGGTGCTAGCTAACGAAGTTTTTGGAGCCGGTGCTGGTCCGCGTTTGTAGTCAAAATTTCATGCATAAGATTGAATGTACTATTATGATTTTAATATATAGTATGTCGTTAAATGTTTCTGTTAAAGTTACCTTGGCTGGCACCGACTCCAAAATAACAATAATTGTACCTATAATTTTTTTTAATAAAATTATTGTCTATATAAGTCTAACGCTTATTTTTTACTTTTTAGTGCAATTTTATCAGTCTAATTTTTGGAGTCTGTTTTTTTTTTTGTTAAAATCTGTGTTTATTTCTCTCTTTTTAGTGATTCGTTTCGATCTGTTTATCAAAAGCGAATATGGGTAGACCCACTAAACGCGCTGCTCGTATGAGACAGCGCCGTTTAAATGAGACAAGCGAAGAAAACGAGAAACGCCTATCTCAAAGTATTAAATCAAAAACTGAGATCCGGTGCCTGCCTTCTTTCGCTTAACTATCTTAATCGAGATATTTTATCGCCACCCGTGAAATACTTTTCATTGAGGAGTTCCGATGGCATTCTGTGGTCTTTTTCATCAGTTACACTTCATATTTATAAAATTTACAAAATTTACAGTTACACTTCATCAAATGATACTTTCTGAATACAAATGCTTGACTTATTTCTGAAAATACCAAAATCGCCTATAGGTATGCCTACAATATTTGAAGAGTTTTCTCGATTCCTTGAGGATTCCATCATCAGAACTGGACCAAATTAAAATGGGACCACACGGGAAGCACCAGCTTTTAAATAAAGAAAGAATCATAAAAATCGGTTCACCCAGTCGAAAGTTCTGAGGTAACAAACTTAAAAAAAATAAAAAAATAAAAAATACAGTCGAATTGATAACCTCCGCCTTTTTTGAAGTCGGTTAAAAATATGTCAAAATTACAATATTATTCGTTGGATAAAACTTATCTGAGGATTGAAAAATCGGGCCTTAATATGTTTAAGTTAGTTAGTATAGTATTATTTTACAATTTATTAGTCCCACTTACTAGCTTATTACACCACAGCTAGGGTCCGATCCAATCCGAACCCTTCGGAGAATCATAGTAGAGCACGGGGATGCGCACTTTTAAGTGTGCAATGCCGTTCCCTCTAGAAAACCTCCTAAGGTATTTCTTTTCTCACGGCTTGAGGTACCCTTTACGTACCTCGCCGCCCCCAATAAAGCCCGGTGACGCTGAAAACGCCGTTTGAGGCAATCAGCAATCTCTCTAAAAAAAAACAGCCATAGTTGGCTGGAAGAGATCTCTTCTATTTTGTTTTTTTAGAGATTTTGCTGATTGCCTTAAGGGTGTGCCGTCCGTAAGTGACAAGTGTCATATGTTTTATTTGAAATGTCGTCGTCCATATTATAAACATAAAACCTTAAAATATGATTCCAATGTAGACAACAAAAGAAGAAAAAGTAATATTTTAAAAGTTCCTGCTACAAAAACGGTGTTCGCAAGTATACAATATAAAACACAATCAGCTATATATATATATAATAAAGTAAATGAAGCAATACAAATATACTCTTTTAGTTATCATGAGTGTAAAACCAAATTAACGATATGGTTGAAAACTCTCAGCTATCATGATACAGAATCACTCTTAGTACCACACAGATAATCTGTACCTGTAATATTTATAAGACTGTACTTATACTGTACTAGAATATAAATCTATGTAAAAAAAAACACAAATGTTGAAAAAATTTCCACGAGCAGGGTTTGAACCTGCACCCTTCTGACATACCGGGTCAGGTGCTCTTCCAATTGAGCTATCGTGGTTCTAACCAGCCCGCCGAAATTATTCAACACTATTTACTTTTTACTTTGAAAGCCAAAGGCGCCCATTCAATGTTAACAACTACCGTCATTAACATCCGATCATATTTTTACAAATACTAAAGATCAGTTAAGAAGTAGGCAAGCTATTTATAAATGTTTATATAATTTTTAACGCAAATTTTGTTGCGAACAAATTACAAAAACACAAATGTTGAAAAAATTTCCACGAGCAGGGTTTGAACCTGCACCCTTCTGACATACCGGGTCAGGTGCTCTTCCAATTGAGCTATCGTGGTTCTAACCAGCCCGCCGAAATTATTCAACACTATTTACTTTTTACTTTGAAAGCCAAAGGCGCCCATTCAATGTTAACAACTACCGTCATTAACATCCGATCATAATATTTTTACAAATACTAAAGATCAGTTAAGAAGTAGGCAAGCTATTTATAAATGTTTATATAATTTTTAACGCAAATTTTGTTGCGAACAAATTACAAAAACACAAATGTTGAAAAAATTTTGACCACCTGACCCGGTATGTCAGAAGGGTGCAGGTTCAAACCCTGCTCGTGGAAATTTTTTCAACATTTGTGTTTTTGTAATTTGTTCGCAACAAAATTTGCGTTAAAAATTATATAAACATTTATAAATCTATGTGTTAGTTAGTATCCAATCTCTCTGTCCGCTATGTGTAGTGTACTCATTAAAATAATAATAAGTTAAATTAAACATATAGATAATGTAATAAATTGTGCCCCTTTAGTTTTAGTTTAAGTTAAGTATAAGAAAATTTGTTTTATTTTATTTAAAATGTTACGAAGCATATTATTGCATACATATAATTTTTAATGTTCAGGAAGAGCGGTGCCCCCTAATACAGGCACTTTTATGTTTAAAAGGGGACACTAGCTACATATTGCTAAGTTTTGCATGTTAATGTATTTACAAAAAAACAATGAAAAATCTTTATTTAAAGATTTTTCATTTTTTTTTTTTTTTTCATATTTATTAGATGCCGCGCGGCCATACTAATTTTGTATGGGGAATTTAAGGTGCTTAATAAAAAATAATTATTTAAATAACCACTTGATGAATCGAAAATGTAGTCTAGCAATTTGTAGTTTATCCATTGATGATTGTTTAGACAAAATCAGAGGTACAATAATTTAGATAAACTATAAGAAATCTACTAAACGCCGCCACTCGTTTTCATGATTTTTGCCCAACTTTAAATGATATTGTAGAAAAAACTATAGCGTGTTATGAATTTATGGTTGTGACAAATTGTAAACACGTTCCCTATGATACTAAATATATATTTTGTTCATTAAATACGATAGTATTTTCAATTATATCTACTTAACCGTAACTGCATTTTAGGCATTTTTTTGTCGGCGCACCCTTAAACGGCATTTTCAGCTTCGCCCGGGCTTTTTTGGGGGCGGCGAGCATATTTAGTATATAGTACTAAATCTATGGATGGCGGCGAGAAACTTAAAGGGTCCCAAGCCGTGTGAAACGAATCACCTTCGGAGGTTTTCTAGAGGTAACGGCAGTCCCCGTGCCCTACTAGATTCTCCGAGGGGTTCGGATCGGATCGGGAACTCTTCTAGAGTTGCTCTAGAAGAGCTCCCGATCCATTCCGAAAGTATACATAATACAAAAGTGAGCTTTTGCTCGCCTTTGTGTTATGTTCTGTGTAACGTGTGTTTAAATGTTATATGTACAATAAAGGATTAATTAAATTCACTCACATGCAAGATCTGTAGTCTGCCCATTACTCAATGGATGTCCTAATATCAACAGCACCGCTGATGCGAGCCTGCAAACAAGCAATATCAATATCAATAAGTAATTGTAAAATTGCGAATTGCGATACGTGAAACTCATAAAAAGCACTGCGATAAATGCATAACATAAGCCTATAGGCGTCCCATTGGGGCTCACGTTCCCACACGACCAAAAGTGATTCATTTCTTTGTCGCACCACCAAAACACGGAATTTCCTCCCAGCAAATATATTTCTTACTTTCATTTGCATAACTTCGTTGATACTGCAATATCGCGGAACCAACAGTGGTTAATACCGCGGAACTTGGTAGTGACCAATTTTACAGAAAAACGAAAAAACCTGTTATTATTACTACGTCTTTATCTGATTAAACTATAAATATATTTAAAGATGTGTGTGCCCCTGTGTGGTGCCGGGGATAAAGAATTGCACCACCCCATCTCTTCCTGTGGGTGTCGTAAAAGCCGACTAAGGGACCATTCCAAAGGATGGGCAGCAGCATCTCTCTGAGGTTACCCTCAACCTACTGCGATCGCCAACCCGCCTGCCAAGCGTGGCGATTACGGCAAATCCCCCTCATATCCTTGGGGGAGGCCTTTGTCCAGCAGTGGACGTCTTTGGCTGAGATGATGATATTTAAAGGTAGAGGCACTTTAGCACACGGGACGACGCCAATGGCTATTTAGAACCTATGGACCGACGATCTGGTGAAGGTCGCGGGAAGCCGCTGGATGCGAGCAGCACAAAACCGGTCGTTGATGGAGATCCTTGGGGGAGGCCTTTGTCCAGCAGTGGACGTCTTTTGGCTGAGATGATGATGATGATGATGATGACGCGCGATATCTTAATTTTGATTTTTTTGTAGTTTCGCTTTATTAGCAACTGTTGGTTACGCAGTATTGCAGTTTCAACGACGATTACATACTATAAAAAAAGCTTATATGGGGAGATTGGTTTATAACTCTTTGAGAGTTAGCCATTTTGCCCTTATACTCGTATATTATTTAAGTCAGTCATTGTTTTAATCAAATAAACTTAAAGTAAAGTAATCTTGAATCGTCTTAAAAAAATTACCTTACCCTGAATGGGTAAGGTAATTTTTTTACGTCTTTAATTGTGGAAAAGAATGCAAAAGAAACTTAAGTAACTATAGACTTTAAGACAAGGACAAAGCTTTTTTAAAAGTTTCAAAAGTAATACACATTTTTACAAAAAAAAATATCTTGTCACCAAATCATGTAATATACATAAAATTGCGGTCTGTCTTCGTCTAGGCACCAGGGTAGTCCACCCTCACCGCTGCGTGTGTGGAGAAGCTATTGACGAGCTTGGCCACCACGGCCTATCATGCGCTCGCAGTGCTGGGCGTATGCTGCGTCACTCCACTTTAAACAGCATCATCCGCAGTGCTTTTGCCACCGTTGGTATACCGGCTGTCTTAGAGTCAGCTGGTATATCTCGCAGCGATGGCAAAAAACCTGACGGGATGACCATTGGGCCCTGGAAGCTCAGCAGGTCGTTGGTGTGGGATGCAACCTGTGCTGACACCGTGGCTCCCTCACATGTACGCGCCACCTCACTTCATGTAGGGGCTGTTGCGGTAAGTGCTGAAAATCGCAAACGGCACAAATACGCAAACCTGTGTACAAATTATTTATTTGATCCGTTTGCGGTGGAGACATTGGATCCATGGGGCCGGATGCCAAGCAGCTTGTTAAAGAGTTGAATGCTCGCCTTATTAAATCCTCCGGTGACAAGAAGGCTGGCAGCTACCTCTGCCAACGTATTAGCTTGGCAATCCAAAGAGGTAATGTTGCCAGCATTCTTGGGACCGTCCCTATGAGCCCACAGCTGGAGGACATTTTTTATTTATAGGTTTTATTTTTGTCTTTAGTTATCTTAATTTTTTTTTCTTTAATATAATTAGTTATGTTATGTTTCATTACTGTGTTCTTTATTTGAAAAAGACAATAAGTAAATTAAAGTAAACAAATAAAATAAATACCTACATAAAATTTATTTTAAACTTTATTTAAAAGGTAAATTATTATTATGGTAAGTTCACTCTGGGAACATCTCCGTCGGAAACAGTCGTGATGATATCACCGGTTCCAAATGCAGCTATTATAAGATCCCCTCCTAACCTTTGCCTAAAGATATATACACACATTTACACATACTCTCACGTCCTTTTCACAAAAAGGGATACACATCGAAATCGCCAATTTTAAAAAAAAACTCGCCATTAGAGACGCGACGAGAGGAGCTCGAATCGATGGCGCAGTGACTAACGCGCCCGGTCTGCAAGTGCTGAGGATAAGCAACTTTCGCGAAGGCCGGTCATCGGATGGGTGACCAAAAATTGTTCATCTCGAGCTCCTCCGTGCTTCGGAAGGCACGTAAAGCCGTTGGTCCCGGCTGCATTAGCCGTCGTTCACAACCACCAATCCGCACTGGGCCCCGCGTGGTGGTTTATGACCCGTTCTACATGGGGAAGGCTCGTGCCCCAGCTGTGGGGACATAAAATGTGCTGATGATGATGATAATGAGAGACGCGACGACATATTTAGCAAAAACAAAGTCAGGTTCCGAGGTGGAACAGATTACCTCAGTGATGGGTTACTAGCTGATCGCCGGATGTGCGTATCTGGAACCCTTGACCCTTAGTCTGCTATTACGACATGCAAGGGAAGTTAAACAGCTAATTTTACATACATTATTTTCACGTCCCAGACCAGCATAGAACAAGATAAACCCTACGCACCTATTCCCATCACTGCTCAAAATAAAAAATTACATTTTGCAATATCTCCCTCCTTGAACTACCCCGCTTCGGAAGGCACGTAAAACCGTAGGTCCCGGCAGCATTAGCAGTCGTTAACAACCATACAGTCCGTTTGAGGAGCTCGATGGCGCAGTGGTTAACACGCCCGGTCTGCGAGTGCTGAGATTAAGCAACTTTCGCAAAGGCCGGTCATCGGATGGGTGACCAAAACTTTATCATCTCGAGCTCCTCCGTGCTTCGGAAGGCACGTAAAGCCGTTGGTCCCGGCTGCGCGCAGTCGTTAACAACCACCAATCCGCACTGGGCCCGCGTGATGGTTTATGGCCCGTTCTCCCTATCCATCCATAGGGAAGTCTCGTGCCCCAGCAGTGGGGACATAAAAATGAGCTGATGATGATGAACAACCATACCTCACCGCACTGGGCCCGCGTGGTGGTTTATGGCCAGTGATCGGAGTAGGTAGAGCTATTTAGTTTCATTGACCGCAAACATTAATGTTAATATGGATATTTCACGAGATTCCGACTAATACTCCGGGATTCGATTATTTAATTCTTGTATAAATATAAGAAATTGTTACATAAAAAAATATATGTGGTTTAATTAATCAAGTTTCTATCTTTTTATTCAACTATCCTTAAACCCGTCCTTATATTTATAGGAAGTGTATGCTTTCACATTCATTCGGGGAATATCCATATTATTCTATCATAATTATGGCAAGTACATAAAATAGCTCTACCTTCTCCGATCTATGTTTATGACCCATTCTCCTGATGGTGTTTCTATTCATAGGGAAAGGGAAGGCTCGCGCCCCAGCAGTGGAGACACAAAATAGGCTAGTGATTGTAGTAATGATAAATACCTCCTTAACTTTAACACTGGCATTTGTAAACCGCACCAGCCATTAAGGCGACGCATTGGAAATTTACGTGGCGGGGATCTTGATTTTGCGCAACAATTACAAAACATGTGAAAGTGATATTTGATGACATGATTTTTCATTTAATTGACTACATTTTGCTAGTTGCAGAAACACGATTTGTTAACTTTTGTAACAGAGAAATAAATATCAAACTAACCTCTTTTAAAACATAGATTTGCATTTTACAGGCAAACCAGACCGATTTAAGCATCTAAATTTTCTTAGTAGATTAGTCTTAACACACACTTCATTATGCTAGTTCATTTTTTAAACTTATTTGTAGTTTTAATTGGAAAGAAAAAAGACAGTTTTTCTTATGGTACGGGGCGCAAACGCTCCGTATTAGATTAATTGTTTAGCGATGCGTCGCCTTAAGAAAAAAAGTAGGTAACTATGTAAGTTGTGAAGTGACCTATTTCCTACGCGTTGTCAGCTGTGACCCAACCTTGATTAATAACGGCACGCAAACCCGATGGTTTGTCATCACTGTGGAGCCAACAATCCAATCAAGCAGTTTAAAACATTTATTTTGACACGTATAGTACAGCTATCGGCATATATCCTACAGGAGATTATGTCATTATTTGCTTTTGTTATTCTTACGCATTTCCCTAACATCATTGTGTTGGAAACCGGTTAAAATGACAAATCGGTTTTGTTGAAGTTGCACATCTGAAATCTGAACGAAATATTTAGTTTTTGTTTAGAGCGAAACGATAGATAGTTCTTTTGAAGTTTTGGAGTGCTGGTTGAGGTTAGCGTTACCGATAATAAAAGTATTTTTTCGTTCTGCGTTTTCTATTTTCCACCAATATGTACCTACGTCATTCTCCAGTATGCACACAATGTAACTGGTTTATTTCGTCATGGAACGAAATGGTTATCAGTTTTGATCGTCACCTGTTGGTGACAGCTCTAAACTTCATTATGAAGATGGCACTAAATGAAGATGATGATCGGTTAACCTTTCATCATCATCATCTCAGCCAGAAGACGTCCACTGCTGGACAAAGGCCTCCCCCAAGAATCTCAACAACGATCGATCCAGCAAAACCTTTATTTACCGGTAATTTTCGAATCGGTTTCGAGTCGTGGTTACTTTAGCTTCTCTTTCAGTGACATTTGCATATTACACATTAATAAAAATCTCGTTAAGAAGCGCGATGGCGCAGTGGTGAACGCGCTCGGTCTACGATTGCTGAAGGTAAACAAATTTCGCAAAGGTCGGTCATAGGATGGGTGACATAAAATTATCCTCTCGAGCTCCTTTCTGTTTCGAAAGGCACGGAAAGCCGTTGGTCCCTTCTTCATTAATTGTCGTTAATAACAACCAATCCGCACTGGGACCGCGTGGTGGTTTATGGGTCGTTCTCCCTGTGGTGCTTTCATCCGTATTGAAGGCTCGTGTCTCCGTGTGGGGACAAGATGAGCTGGTAATTAACAGTCCCGTTTAAACCACCTAGAAAATAGTTTTCTCGTGCGTTTTCTAATGCTCGTCTTAGGTATGGGTTCACGTCAGTAGTCGAAGCGTTCCATATTTAAAACAGTCGTGCGGTTGTCGTGCGGCTGGCGGTTAATTTGAAAACGCACAGCAGTGGTCCGACACGAAACGCTTAATTTGAAAGAGCCATAAGGGCGCTTTCAAATTAGGCGTTTTTATTGGACCGCTGTCGTGCGTTTGCACTGCGTTCCATATTTGTGCGGCTGTCGTGCGGCTGGCGTTTAATATGAAAACGCACGGCAGCTGTCCGACAGGAAACGTCTAAATTGAAAGTGCCCTAAGGACGCGGTCATCGCGGTCACAATACATATTATGTGTATTGTGTCGCGGTCGACTGTTTTAATATGGAACGCAGTGCAAACGTGCGTTAGCCGTCCGACTACAAACGTCTAAATTGAAAGAGCTCTTACGCCTATGGGAATAGAACCACGATTTCTCGCATTCAACCCGAGCATATTTCCGTTAGCTACCGACGCTTCGATATGATATTGATAGTGTCGTATCATTTCATTAACATTGGCGTTTCCTATCTCGATTTCGAGATATTGAACTGCAAGTCATGCGGAGCCAGGCTCGCTCCGACAGCATGATAATGCGAAAACACAAGGGATTATGTCTGTTGGGGGAATCGTGGGAGCGTGCTATATCTTAATCTTACTTATATTGGGATTCCGGAGCGCGGAGAAATATATACATACATACCGACCGTACATACACCTTCTTAAGTCTTTTTGCCTGTGGTAACATTCAGCGCAGAATACGCCAGAATTTATTTATTAATTTATTATACACACAGTATCACTTTCATGCAGTGTATAATAGTTGCTGATGGCCTGTTACAAACCTTGTTAGGGCATCGCAAAATCATAATTATTAAATTATATTAATGCTAAATTATGTTACGAAATATCCTCTAATTGTATGTATGTTCGTATATTTGTTGCTTCTTCACGCTGCAACGGATGGATGGATTTGGATGAAATTCGGCATACAGATATTTATAGCCTGGAATAACACATAGGATACTTTTTATCTAAATATTCCCACGGGAACGGGAACCACGCGGGTGAAACCACGAGCGGCCGCTAGTAAAAAATTAAATAAGTGAGCTTTCCGTGGACATGTTGAAGAACATACAATTATATTGTCTTTGTCTGACATAAACTCCACTATTGAGGAGTGATCAACCCTCAGAATAATAATAGCTTTAGTTATTGTTCTGAGAATCAACCACGCATAAGGAAAATCTAATGATCGAATTGAATTGAATTGAAAATACAGATTTCTTGACACTTTAGTACAAATCATTACAAAGAAAAAGTTTGTCAACTGATTTCAGTCAGAAAACAATATGACCTTCATTTAGTCATTTAGCTGAAGGAAAGCCAATGATAGTCAATCACCACGGCCCCGTTAGAGAGACATCAAATCTCGATGCGCCGGGTCAATCAATTGGACCTTCTGACGACCAGATGCGCCCCAATTTTTCTCGACCTTCAAATTTCAATCGCCATCTTGATTGATGCCAACGGATATTGACAGTTTGAAATGTAACGAATATTGTGAACCTTGAACTTTACTTCCGTGTCACTGCGACCTCATTACGGCCTCAGAATAATAACGAAAGGTAAATATTAGTAATTGTTCTGTGATTATGTCCCACAGTTTTTTTTCTTAATTAAGGTGTGGTTTCCACATTTGGTCAATTAAAAAGGGAGTTTTTGTAAAATATATTTTTTTTTTAATATTATGTCTTTACCTATGAAATTGGAGTTTTTTTCTTACTTATTAATGGTAAGATAGGTGTATTACTTCTAAAAGTCAATACCGGTTGTTAATATTATTATACACCTTTAATAAGGACTATGTTACTTTGGCTTCAGGACTAACAATGATTATTCATTATGTGTCGTTATCGCCCAACTTTTATTTTTAAATTGACTTCTTTTTTTGTTTGCGGAATTGACCTTTGGTTTCATTGTAGCTTTGAAGGGTCTTGATATTTTCTTTTTAATGTCTGCTATATTTAGCTAGTGAAACAAACACAATACTCTACAATTTTTATAGTGTTAACATAAATAGATGCTAAGAAAATTAAAAAAACGTTAGTATGAAAAGTAAAATTTTACAAAAAATCTTCATACAAATCTCCAATTTCAGGTAAAGACCTATTATTTAACGGGTAAGCACAGTGCCTTGATCTCACCTGATGTTAAGTAATGATAAGGCCAATGATGGAAGCGCACTTCACCCGGGATCCTCAACTAGTGAGCACTGGCTATCTTATCTCTAGCTGCCGGAACATATTATGGCAAAATATTTAGATAAGATGGTGGTAGCTAGCAGGCGGACAAACAAGCCCTATCGCCAACCAAACCGAGTACACAAACATGTACCCCCGCTGGGAATCGAACCCGGGACCTCTGGGTCTAAACCAGTAGACCACAGAGGCGGTTAATAATAATAATTTTAATATTATTATTTTTTAATATATTAATATTATTGTTTGTTAACAGAATACTTACAGCATACAGTTATTTATAGTATGATTATGTTATAAAGAAGTTTACCCAAGATTTAATATTAATCATGATAATAAAAAGGATTTCTTATCTCTTTACAAGTAGGTAATAATAATCCTCTTAGGCTTATATTAGCTATGCTGAATTTGTGAAGGAACTAGTTCCTGAATAATCATCAAACATTTTGTTATAGTAAAATGTTTGATGTTTAATGTTTTTATGTTTAGTTTAATAAATAAATGTGATAATTGAAAATTAGGATAATAATGTATGACTACTCGCTGGATGCGAGCAGCACAAGACCGGTCGTTGTGGAGATCCTTGGGGGAGGCCTTTGTCTAGCAGTGGACGCCTTTTGGCTGAGACGACGATGATGATGGTGTTTAATGGTAAATGGTTAATTGCTCCGAAACTTCGAACCTACTTACTGATAAATAGGATATCTATCCGAAACTCTTGAGTAGGTGGTCATCACTCATCACATCAGTAAAGATATTGAGGCTTCACTGAGAGCTCACGTGGACTTCTTGAGAGGATTTGAAAAGTGAAATTGCACTGCTTTGTTTATTTTGTCCTTACACTTACGGCTGCCATCAGCTAAATCACGAACCCAGAACAAAAACTTCAAAACCCCAGGACATTCGGGTGAAATAATTTTTGTTCTTCGGACACCCTCGAAAAAAAAATTACAATAAAATAAAAACATTTCTAGTTATGATATTTTTATATCTTTATAGAAAATCAACTTAATCGACTGGGGGGGGGGGGACATCACGTCACGAGACTCACATATATTTGCCGCACCGAATTTTTAACTGTGAAATGCTGTAATTTATTGCTAATCATTCCATTCTGTCAAGTTAATTAATTTCCCCTGACATAAAAAGTGCAGTTTTAGAAACCCCGCCCGGACGCTCCCCGGGTGCCCTCCAAACTAGGACAAATCCGGGGAAACCCGGACGGATGACAGCCCTACTTATACTACCCATATGTTGTTACGAACGGTAGGAAGTTTCACCATTTACCACCAACTATAATAAAACTGATTGTGATAATAATATCTTCAATCAATCGTTGATTTTCTCGGATATGTTTTGGATGTCAACGGATTCCCTCCAACCAACCCGGAGTCAACCCTCTTTAGGTTCGAAATTCGGTTTTGTTCTCAGAACAAATCGGCAGCCCGCATCCACCTTATACCTACGTAAGATTTAGATAGCTCATCGCTAAATTTTAGGCCAAAAACACTTTGTTTATGTTCGTATTGAATTAAAAACATTTTTATTTTGTTTTTAGACAACGACAGAGAGATATTCACCTTCACAAAGTCACCTTCGATGAGACCTCATATATTTTATAAGCTTTTAACCATTGAGTTAATATATATATGCTTTAAACACGATCGATTTAAGTAAATAGGTACATAACTACTTTTACTTAGGTAAGTATCTATTTAATGGAACTTTAAGACAATAGGTATTACAATATGTATTGTGCAACAGTATTATAATTGTTAAGTATACATACCTATATAAAATATCTTTACAAACTCGTGAAAGTAAAGTTCTTTTATAGTAATTTTAATAATTATCTATCTACGCGTTATAATTTCAAATAAGCATTACTTACATAAGTTTTTAATGTAGCTTAGTTATAATAAAACCTTATTATTCTAAGAATAAAACTAAATTTTAATTTTCCTCATAAACATTTTATAAAATTGAAAATCACTTGTAGGCACAGAAACATATTAAGAGTCATTCTTATGTTCTTAAAAATAGGCACCGTGGCAGCGGCTATTAGAAATAAACGAAAAGTAGCCACTATTATCAAAATAGTAACTTATAACCACTTGCAATTACAAAATCAGATGTTAAAAAAACCCGCGAAAACAATATTAAAAAACTTACCAAAAAGGTTCCATATTCAAAAACACTTTTTTAAACTCATCGGGCCATTCCGCAACACGTACTTACTGGCTACCAGGCCAAGACTACCAAACTGTTCTGCCAGCTAATCAACTGAGATTTCCGCGCAACGATATACATCAATTAATTTGTTGTATGACAGCCTCCTTAGAGCTCAATTGTGGTTAGTAGAGGACGCGTGACTAACACAGGGGAACAATGTCTTAGAACGGTAAATGACAATCAAATGATTGCGAAAGCAGTTGATATTAAAAGTATGATGCTATTATTTTGAAAACGAGAAACATTCAATTTGGCAAAAGTATTGATATCTAAGTGCTGAATGCAAGTTTGTATACTTATTAAAAGCAACGTCCCCTGGTATAGAACAAGGTAAATTACAAAAGCCTCTACGAGCATGGTTTGTATGGGAAAGTTAGAAAATTAACTCGTTTTTTGACCTATGTTTCTTGGGGAAAGTAGTTCAGTTTCATGGTCTGATCTACCTGCGGGGAAACATATATAAAATATGGATGAGAGAAAAACACAAATAGGAGACCCAGTGTAAAAAGCTGTTCTGATTATTAAAGGGTAACTTAAACAAGTTAAGCCAACAGTTTCATTCCTACTTAAAATCTAAACCTGAAGGCTTAGCCAAAGTAACATTAAGAAAACGATAGCGAAGTTCGAAAAGAATATAATGTATGGGATTGACATAAGCCGCGCTCAATCACGTGGTCAATCTTATGTCAATCCCATACATTTAATGTTACTTTGGCTACCGCCACTGATAGGTACAATAATGTTAAAGCAAATTTGTCTAACACCAGGTACCAGACTGCACAGGAATATAGGTAAGTATTTAAACTATCATGGTCACATTTATTAAACATTAACTAATTATATACTCGATGGAGAGACGATATAGTAGATGGAGTCGCTGGAAAGAACTGGTTTGGAATGGCTACCAACAGAGAGAGATGGCGTGCAAAGGAAGAGGCCTACACTCAGCATTGGGTGGCGACAGGCTAAAGAAGAAGATGAGAATTATATACTTCGCTTTCAAAGACGTTGCCAAACTTATGGGAATTTATATTTACAGAGGAAAAAGTGGGTAAGAACAAAAGATACCTTTTGTTTGGAGAGATTTTTCTGTAGTTTGCTTGCTTTACGGTATTTTCAGCGTCAGCGGACATTTTCCGGGCCCCGGGCGACGAGAAACTAAAAAGGATTCCTCAAGCCGTGTGTCACCGCACCGTCAGAGATTTTCTAGAGGGAATGGCATCATGCACTGGCGCGCGTGCGTGTCCCCGTTCCCTACTAGATTCTCCGAGGGGTTCGGTTCGGATCGGGTTACTAGACTAGAGTGAATAGACTAGTCTAGATGCTCTAATCCATTTACAACGTAATTATGTACCCGGGCGCTTTTCCCCACCCCGGCCGATCGCACGGTTTGAGGATCCCATTAGGTTTTTCGCAAAAAAAAGTACGGTGACCATGTAATAGCTGTTAGTAGCCAACAGCAAACAATCTCCAAAAACAAAGCTGCATCACTCGTTGGTAGATGACTGGGGGCGTGGACGGGTTGGATGCGAAAAACCAGGTTCACACGCCTGCATATCAACTTTTCTTTCAAATCTCAATAGACTTTGAACTTTATACCTTAGTCGTATGCTTGAAAATGTACTGAAGAAAGGAGATGTTTCAATTTGGGCCGAGTCTATGTACAGTACTTCAAAAAATAGGAAAAATACAAGGACTCCCAAAAAAATAAAAATAAAATTATTTCTCTTGTAATTTTTTTGTTCATAAATCTGTTGTGGCGAATTTAGACCATATTTAAAACAAACACGTTCAAAAACAGGTTCTAAGAGATCGAACCCGATCGTGGACGAACTTCCGTCAAACCCCAAGCGATCGAATTCAATTGCGCTCGCCACTCGACATTAGAACTTAAATTTCGTTTATTTAGAGCCAACCATAAAGTAGAGCCAACTTTTGTATGAAGAAGTTTAGCCATAAACAAACTAGGATAGGAGAGTTTGAGTTTTTTTTTTTTCTTTTAGTTGATGGCTTCGTGCGATTAGCACATTTAGCCAGTGTCAAAGTAATTTTTCGTACAAGTAATATATAAATAATATTTCCATAAATGATGCTGAATGATATTAGAAATGGGAAGTGAGAAATGATATACTCCCCAACCCCTCGAGTATCTCAGTAAAGATGTGGGGCTTTACTAAGTCCTCACGCGAGCTTCTTGAGAGAATTTGAAAAGTGACGTTGCACTGTTTTGTTTCATTTGCCAACACTTTTGCACACTCACGAACACTTAACGGTTAATAATCCACCATTATTTCACATTAATATTCGACATAACACAAATTTGGGAAAATAAGACAAAACCGCAGACATGATGCTTCACTTTCCCGCCAAGAAGTCTAGAGTTTGAGTTATTGAGACAAAACATGAAAATAAGCCGTGATAAGGACGTCAAACTTAAATGGTCAAAATGACATTGGTTGACGTTCGCTATTGTTGAATTTGAAATGTCACATGATATTTTAAAATGCTTTGAACGCTTTGAACCACAAAATAAAGCTAAGTTATGAAAAATTTATGTTTGTAATTGATTATTTATTTTATTTCTTTGATTTATTTTACCTGTAAAAAAACTTAACCAGTTTTTATACAAACTTGAAACATCTCCTTTGACAGTTTTGTGTAGGTGCACGCGTCTGTACTATCCTTAGAGCATTAAACCAACGTACTATCCGACTTATTTATTATCCGAAATAATATGTACTTAATTTATTATTTATTTAAAAAATACGTATAGAGCAAGAGGCTCTGTAAGTAAATTAAGCGCAAACATTTTTGTTAGGTTGTTACAACTAAAATAAGTACTCGCCGATTGCTCTCGACCTTGGTAAATCTCGACCATATTGATCTTTAGGCTTCATTTTGTTTGCGAGTGAGATTCGAGCAGTAAACGAAAATTTTATGAAAAACCCTTTTTTACGTTTTGTTAATTATTTTCTCAATACATTTTGTTTAGTATGGCAATAATATATACGATACATTTTACGCAAAACAAAAATTGCTATTAATACAAAATTAAAAATATGTAACTGACATTGTGACATTGATAACTGCCTGATTTGTGTGAAACGGAACGACAGTTATCCTCGGTCGTCAACGTGAACAAGTTTACTATTTCATCATTTCTTCTTAGTACTAAAGTGTTAATTAATAACAAAAGTTGATAATAATAATACAAAAAGGTAAACTAAATATGTTGATGCTGCATTCACTGTACTCAATTTCACTTTTTATAGACTTTTAGGTTATAATGGTGAAAAATATTTCAGATGCCGTTGTCCTGTAGATTTTACCAGGAGAAATATCCTGAGGTAGAGGATGTGGTGATGGTGAACGTGAGATCTATAGCAGAGATGGGCGCGTACGTCCATCTCTTAGAATACAATAACATCGAGGGCATGATATTGCTATCTGAGTTGTCTAGAAGACGTATCAGGTCTATCAACAAATTGATCAGAGTGGGCAAAACTGAGCCAGTTGTCGTCATCAGAGTGGACAAAGAAAAAGGTAATACTAGTATTCTAATCATAAACCATAAGAACTATAATACTGAACTAATTTTGATAAGTTTCAAACAAGACGACACTCTGACCAACAAATGCTTATAGTAATTTTGTAAGTGAAATTGGAATTATACAGGGTCAGTCTAAAAATTAGATTATCATGGCTAGGCATTCAGACATGCCTAGCCATGATAGTCTGATTGTTAGTTCTTCAGACAGAACAACAACACTTTTAACACTTACTGAATCTTTGTTTGTTTACAGTAGTGTTTTGTACATCAAGTAAAAATATTAAGCTTAAAAGATTAACTTCTGTCACTACCAATAAAAACGGTTTTGTTATTAATTACAATATGATGTTGAATAATCACAAAATAAAAAACTTGCACCAGGTTACATTGATTTATCAAAACGTCGTGTGTCAGCGGAGGACATTGAAAAGTGCACAGAGCGATACGCTAAAGCTAAAGCAGTGAACTCCATACTGCGTCATGTGGCAGAGCTTTTACATTACGAGAGCTCGGAACAGTTAGAAGAACTTTACAAAAAAACAGCATGGCTCTTTGAAGAGAAATACAAGAAAAAGGCGTCAGCATATGATTTCTTCAAACAAGCTGCTATGTGAGTATTATTATTATTATTTCTTATGGGGACGTCGCCGGCCGAACGGACGATCCACCCGCATAGTTGCGGGCCACTTCATCCTTTTCCCCGTTCTCCCTTTTGAGGGAGTTAAGGTTCATCCAGCTTTCACGGCGCTCTGTCGAATCTTTTAGTCTCTTTAGTAAATCTTGCTATCTGCTCCACCTTCAGATCCTTTAGGTCCTCTATGTGTAGTCTATCCGACCCCAAAATAGCTATGTGAGTAGCTTCCACCCTCCCTTTATTCCTTCCTTCCAGCATAGTGATGTCCAATGCCGGACGTATACCTATCCAATTTTCTTCCACATGTGGAAGAAATGTGAGTAACTACTTCTCATTTACCTGATAAACACACATTGAATTATAATGGTTTGGCACTTGGATGGGATGGTTCTGGTTATCAGAGTTTCTCGGTTTATTAAAACTCTTTTTTTTTTATAAGCTACAATCTTTCTTACAATCTTTTTAACTGTCTCATTACTTTCAGGTTAAATGAAAGCAAAGTAGATTTTAAACAATTTGTCTTAATATTTGCTGGAGCAGACCACACTTATTAATATAATAATAATGATAATAGGCCCTCTATCCTAAAATTTGGGCCTGCCATCTTTATAAGAGGTCTCTTGGTTGGTTCGTTCTTTCAATGAGTCTTTTGGCATAGTCTTTTTACCAACTTCTACTTTTGTTGATTCTTGCTATGAGCTATGCTATATGAGCTCACAACAAATATTATAAGCTCGTCTTTCCATCACTTATGTTGTCTTCCCCTACTTCTCTTGCCATCTCTTGAATACCAGTCTGTTTTGCTACATTTTTCCTCTCTATATTGTAAATAATTTAAACATAAACTAACAACAGTTGATTTTAATTCTAATAACTTTATGTTCTACAGTGACCCATCAGTATTGACCGAATGTGGCTTAGACGATGAGACCAAGGAGGTACTCCTAGCCAACATCAAGAGGAAACTCACATCTCAAGCGGTAAAGATACGTGCAGACATTGAATGCGCTTGCTATGGTTACGAAGGCATTGACGCTGTCAGGGCTGCCCTCAAGTCTGGCCTAGAACTTTCCACTGTTGAGATGCCCATCAAAATTAATCTGATTGCTCCACCCCTATATGGTAAGTTTATTTACTATGTTTAAATTAAATTCCGTGATATTAAAGTTATTCCTTTTTAATAAATAAATTCATAAATAATTTTAAGATAAAAATCAGTTATTTCTGAACCAGGCCCAATGGATTATCCAGTATTTGACTATTATTACTATTCATTATCTATTTGACTACTTAAACATACATAATATATTCTGTTCTTTATTTTTTACTTATTTTTACTATTCTCAGTAATGACGACATCGACGCCCGAAAAGACGGACGGCCTCAAGACGTTACAAGACGCCATAGACAAGATAAAAGAAAACATCATAGCCGCCGGCGGAGTGTTCAATATACAAATGGCGGTATGTATCATCATCATCAGGCTTATTAAGGCTATATTTCTACTGCTGAATATAGGCCTCTCCAAGTGCATGCTATTGACAATATAAAAATAACACTTACTTTACCAAAAAAAATATACAAGGACTAATAATACAAACTGATTATACCTAATGTCATCAAACTGCTGTGAAAAAGTAGCTAATAACTTTTTTTTTAGGATATAGAAATTCATGCTTAGGTCAAATAAAAAATTGGTTTAACCTTTTCACCGCCCAACTATCCTGCACGCGATGTCCCGCTGTACGCCAACGTATAAATGTATTTTAATAAAGTAGGTTCAAAGAAGAACTTCTATAGAAGTGCTGGCGTGGACGGCACCAAAATCTCGACTTCTATAGAAGTTGTTGGCGGTAAAAAGGTTAAGAACTGTTACGTGGTTTTATTTATACGGTTAATGATCTGAAATTAATCATTATTGCTGTCAATATCTTTATTTCGACCACTGAGTGGCCACTAGTCTAAAATAAGATGTGTGTATTCGTGTTGTAGCCAAAGGTGGTGACCGCGACGGACGAGGCGGAGCTCGCGCGACAGATGGAGCGCGCGGAGGCCGAGAACGCCGAGGTGGCCGGCGACTCCGCAGAGGAGGATGAGGACCAAGGTAAGAGCACCACCCCCATCAATGACTTAGAACCCGCATATCAAGGTTTAACACGCTTCCCCTCTATGAAAGACAGCGTGTGATGGTGGGCAGTGACTCCGCGGAAAAAGACGAGGACCAAGGTAAGAACACCCCCCATTAAAGACTAACAACCCCCCATTAAGCCCCCCTCCACTATCGAAGAAAGTGCGTGTTGGTGGGCAGTGACTCCGCAGAGGAGGACGAAGGTCAAGGTACTTACACCTTGGTTGTTGGTCCTTAATGGGTACAGAGTGGGGACTATCGAGGACAGTGCGTTAAATATAATACTAGCGGCCCGTCCCTGATTCGCACGGGTGGACATTTTTTTTTAATATAGCCTATGTGACTCAGCGCTAATGTAACATTCTAATGGTGAAAGAAGTTTTTAAATCGGTCCAGTAGTTTCTGTGTTTATTCGTTGCAAACATACATACATACAAACAAAGGTTTCCTCTTTATGTAATATTAGTATAGATTTATGTGTGTATCATCTTCAGCCTATACTATTAGTCCACTGTTGGATATGGGCATCGCCAAATGCGCGCCACTAAGCACCATCTATTCTCATTTAGTTCTCGATATAATATGTAGGTATACATAGTTTCTCTGCACTATCTTAGGATTCTCTACCAGTCATAGTAGAGAACACAGTCATATAGGTACGATGTTTCTATCTATACTGTTAATAAAGAGGTAAATGTGAATTTGTTTGTTGGAGAAGGGATATCTCTGGAACTACTGGTCCAATTCGAAAAATTATTTCGCTGATATTATGATACAGTCCTTACGGGTAACATAAGCTATATTTTAGATTGATATAAAAAGTATTAATTTTTGTACGGAATAATACAAAATCAACGCGAATGAAGAAGCGGGCAAAGTGCTAATGTATAAATAAACCTATATAAACGTTCCAATGCTGTTTGTTGCCTTTTCATATGTAGAAGTCTGGCTATCAAAAGTAGTCCCTGGATATTTTAGCCAACTTTTTACATTGTATTACTACAACGTCAATTTCCTAAGTTGCCAGTTGGTCGTCAGTAGTTTTATGTGATTTTGTTTTATCGATTTAGGCAATGATATTATATAAAACGAGAAGCAGATATGTCATAAGCGCGCGCGTTGTGAGGACTCATTTGTAGCCCAATTGTCTCATGTCGCAATCAGTTTGCGTCAAACAAGTCACAGAGAGTGCAATCATTAAAATTATAGCTATCTCTTTCATTTGCGTGCTTCGTATCTTTTGTTTTACTTATCAGTGAAACTTGTCAATGTACGCAGTTTTGGATTGCTCGGAACAGATTTAAAACGCAAATTACTATGAACGTATCTATAGTTTATAATATCACTGGATTTGGGGGTGTAAAAATGAATAAAACTATTAAAAGCGGAATGCGATCTTCCGCACTCCGCTTTTGTTAGCAATGCAAAACAACATCTTTGTTGTTTTGCATGATTTCAAAGTTTCAAGAAAAACAACAGGAGAAAGACGGCGAATTCAATCAAAAACAAGATTGTTTACGTGTGGTGCTTGATTTCTTAGGTTAGTATGACGTAATTCTTTTGATACTTGGTTTTATTAACTAGTTTATATTTATCAACTTTCAACAATATTCATAATAGGTTCAGTAAACACCACAATAATAGTGCACCTTCTTTATGAGTCACTGGAGTATTAAGGTTTTTATTATCATTTGTATGTAGGTAGAAAGGAAATTCAGTAGGTTACTCGTTTCTTTGTCGTACGTCCATAACTTGGATTCTTTACCGGCACATGTGTAATCACACATCCTTCCTATAACATGGGTTCGTTCTTGGCGGGAAAGTGAAGAGTCTTGTCTGCGGTTTTGTTGTATTTTCTAAAATTTGTGTTATGTCGAATTTTAATGTGAAATAATGGTGGATTATTAACCGTTAAGTGTTCGTGAGTGTGCATGAGTGACAAATGAAACAAAACAGTGCAACGTCACTTTTCAAATTTTTGCTTTCAAAAAAGTGCTTTGTATAAAAAAAGGTAGTAATAATAAGTGGCTGCAAGAAAAGCTCATACCTAATTAAGATGAGCCAAGTGTAATAATTATGGATAACGCGAGTTACCATTCAATAATTTTAAACAAATCTCCTACATCCCGAAATCGCAAAAACGAAATAAGAGATTGGCTCACTTCAAAGGATATTCTATTTCAGGACATACATTCATACAAAGGTAAGCTGGTATGTATTGTAAAACGCCACAAACCTGATCCAATATATGAAGCCGATGAACTTTTAAAGCAGAATGGCCATGAGGTATTGAGACTTCTGCCCTACCACTGTGATTTGAATGCCATTGAGCTTGTATGGAGTTTGGCAAAAAGTAAAGTGGCAAGTAAGAATGTAGCTTTGACTACAGTAGAGTTACAAGAAGTAATAAAAGAGTCATTTGAAAATATAACACCAGAAAAGTGGAAAAAAAATACTGACCATGTTATAGATATTAAAAATAAATACAGAGAAAGAGAAAGTACTACAGAAGAAAATTTTGAAAGTTTTATTGTCAATGTGGGAAACAGTGATACCAGTGACTCTGATGAATCTCAGCATGTAGAAGTCTTACTGGTACTCAGAGACGTCAATTAAGTTTTAATGATAATTAAGTCTCTTGTTGTCACTTTCTTATGTATAGTGCTAAAAAGAGAAGGAAATACATTTAATTGTCATTAAAACTTAAATGACGTCTCTGAGTACGGCAGTAAGACTTAGATTTTGACTATAGTGAATAAAACAAAATTATAATGGAATATTGTTTTTTTTGTTTAAGAGCGTTTACGCCGTTTTGCTCAAAAACTGTACTTTTCAAACCTCTTAATATCTATGAATATTTACTTTACAAATATGTTAATTACTTATATCATTAGGCGATCTTGTCATCAAAATAGTTTGTTGAAAACATTTTTAGATTTGTGGATATTTTGGAATTTATAACCAGATAATTGAACAGAGGTTTTCATAATTTGACTTTCCGCGTCAACTTCGAAGCTTAAAAATGTGTTTAAATTACTGACAAACCTAAGAACAAAAATTTTATTTCAATTTGAAAGATCTTCAGCAAAATAGTTTGTTGAAAACATTTTTAGATTTTGGTTACTAACAAAAACTATAAAAATCCGAACATTTTGAATTTTTAAAGAAATTATAGGTGATAAAATAATTGTTTTCTCTATTAAACTTACTATATAAATATAAGATAAAAGCTTTTTACTATGGAAAAAAGTGTTCTTTAAATTATGCGCAAAATTCTTTTTACTAAATTAGCTCTATAATTTTTCTATAAATATTTTAAAACTGCTCTAAAACTACTACAAAACTCTGCGTTCTATTAGTATCAAATCAGTCCGCCGCGAGGCCTCTGAGAGAGTGGTCACGTCGCTCGACGCTCTACCCGACGATTTTCGAACAATTGCCGTAATTTCGAAGATAGTTCAAATTTATAGCGCGATAAGCAAATCTTAGTACTTTAGTGAATAAATTATTTTATGTTACTTTTGATGAATTGCAACATTTTTAAATTGGACGACCTCCGTGGTCGAGTGGTTAGCGCGCCGGGTCGGGCGTCGCGCCGTCTCCAAAGCCCCGGGTTCAATTCCCGGTCGGGTTAATTTAGAGAAGGACTGTTTTTCTAAATTTATTTCGGGTCTAGGTGTTTTTTCTATGTTGCATGCATGTCCATGTCTATGCATTTATCCATATTATCTTACTATACTAACGAGTTTCTTAAGAATACTTATCTTGAGCTAGATAATTGGTGAGAGCATAAACAAATTAAATTTTTAAACTGACAACGTATATTATGTTGCAGAGATAATGGGTAATAAATTCAACGAAACCCCCCCCCCACCCCCCCTCCGATCGGGCGTGGTGAGAAGTGAGCTTTAAGTAACTTTCGCAATGCTGGCCCACGGGATGGGTGGGAAATACCATCTATGTGTGTTTCTCTCGGAGGAGGGAAGGAGTGAAAAGGAGGGGATCCTTTGCAAGACACGTAAAACCTGTGGTCCCAGTTTTTGTCACGACTGCTCCGCACCCGTGCCAGTGTGCGCTATGGGCTATGGCCCAATCTCCTCGCCATATCCTAGCAGTGCGACTTTTGTAGACTAATTATTTATTTTGTTAGTAAGTGTATTCCTTTTTTAATTTTTTTAAGTATTCTTGCCTATTATTATGTTTTTTAGAATCCTACTTATTTCAGTTTTTCTTTCAATGTATTACAAAGAAATGATTAATTGTATGGGCAGTCAAATAACTTGACCGAGTTTTGACAGCACCTATTTTATTGCTGCATGATGCGCTTTGTGCTTATGTGGCTCATATTTTCCAAGTAGTTTTTATACAAAATTTATTTTAAAAGGAGATTAGCAAAATTGGGCTTGGTAATAGACAACATATTATATATATTGATATATTCTAAAAAATCGGTCAATTTATTTGACTGCCCATACAATTAATCATTTCTTTGTAAAATATTGGAAGAAAAACTTAAATAAGAAGGATTTTTAAATGTTTCGTATCTCAAACCATCAACAAACTGTCAACTGTCAACGTCATGCAGGGAACAACAGGGACTCTATTTCCACTTAACATCAAGTGGAGTGGAGACATTGGCCGAGCTATGAATAAAATAAAATAAAATTTGTCGTCGTCAAATCAATTCGTCCAAAATAAATCGTTGAGGAACAGATAGGTATTGATTATAATTTTGTGATATAAGATTAATTACAACATTAATAAAAATACATACAATATAATATTATAGGTACTTATTTCATGTATCTGTAGTTTAGCCATCTGCTTACGCCCATAGTTAAAAATAAAAAAACGACGGGTTGCACCCCGGGAGTGCCGGCAGAAGTGAAAACTTGAATATTAACGTTGTGCATTTTTGATATTTTGGAATGGTTAGGGAATAATTTTGCACGAATTGCTTCAATTATCAGTATAAAAGTACTATCATTTATGTGGTAGAATACAATATTTATTTATTGTGCTATCGTACACAAACATGACAATTTATTCGCGCAAGCGCCCTGCGCCGCCTAAACGAAACAACAGGCATACATTTTCGCCGCGCCGTAGAAAGAGAGGGGGATACTTCCTCTCCTACGCCGCGCCGGCTGTCTACTCTCCATCCGTCTTACGATTTTACGTCTTACATTTTCGATCAGGTCACGTGTCCTGACGCGAATTTAACATTTTTTACCCATTACAAAAAAAATGTATAACGCCGCTAAAGAAGTTTTCACTTCAATAATTTCTAAGTATACCGAAAAACTAAATTCGAACGGATCAAAGTAGTGAGTTTGACTATAGTGAGCAGAACTAGCCTACTCAACGCACACACTCGCGCGCGCTCACAGCCCGCTTCTGTGTGCGTGATATTTGGACTTAAAAACCTAAACTTAAGGTCTCGCGCTCGGCGTAAACGCTCTTAACTGTTCTTACTTAATTCCTAACATATAAGATAACAGGCGTTAAAATCATCTTAATATTAGTGAATGATAATAATTTTAAAAAAGTAGTTTTAATGTTTTCGCACTTGTGCTCTGGCTGATTATACAATGTTATTTTTAGTTTATACGAAACCTGAAAACTGTTTGTTCAGAATCAGTAATAGAATCCATTTGAATATTTTTATATCATGTTACATTTTGACCAAATAATATTTACAAAATCTTAAATAAAGTATATACCCTACTAAAAAACACAACGGGACAGCACAAAAAGCTTGTAACTTCGTCAGTATATTTTTTTTGTACTGATTCTTTGAATGAAAGTATTTAACCCGTGTTTCGATTTTCGTATAAACTAAAAATAAGGTTTTAGTATACCGGCGATTTGCCCTAGCTTCGCACGGACGCAATCTCTGACCTTCCCGTCATAATTTTTTTCATAACAAACTTTGTCTTCACAAATTACGAACACAACAAAACGAACATTATTAATGAGACAATTTATTATTGAATTATTATTGCGTCTTATCCTTTAATAGTTATGTAGATCGCAACTTTTCAAAAATAAAATTGATTTAATTTTGATTTGATTTGAGCAGATTTTTTGAAATTGCCGCCGTTTCTCAGGGACAGCTTTCATTAGCCAGACTACCACATGGAGATTGGCACAACCCACCTGGGCCTCAACTCTGCTATTTTAAAACGTAAACAATCGTGTGTCATTGGCTTGATTTTGTTTTCCCATAGTCCTAATGTCAAATTCAGGCTACCGATACACTATTGAGACGTTATTGATTTAACAGACTTAAGGGCCCTGCTTCCCCCTTGAAGCAACTTTCGCAACGGTCATCGGATGGTTGAACAAAAAATTTATCATCTCGAGCTTCTGCGTGCTTCGGAGGGCACGTAAAGCCGTTGGTCCCGGCTGCATTAGCAGTCGTTAACAACCACCAATCCACTTACTGAGCCACGTCGTGATTTATGGCCCGTTCTCCCTATCCATCCATAGGGAAAGCTCGTGTCCCAGCAGTGGGGACGTTATGAGCTGGTGATGATGGTGATGGAGGGCCTGCTCTGCTATATATTATATTGACATGTAATTTATACAAAAATAATATATTTGTATAATTTATTTTCAGGTATGGGCGACGCTGGTGTCGAGGAACCACAACAGAATGGCGCTTCGGACGAAGACGACGAATAACTGTATCGCTACTATTATATATACTATGCAACGTCATACTAAATAAAACACACTATAATAATATACATCTGTTTTATACAATTTATTTCTTTTATTTAACGTTTGCAAAGAATACAAATTATTATCAGAGTTTGGCGCGGATGCCACTGCACTGCGGACGCGTGTGACTCACTCCGCTCGGCCGGTTATCGTGTTGTTTACGCGTCAAATATCAATACAACAAATTAAGGTATCTCCTAGTAATAGGAGTTTCTTTATGTTAAAATGAATACTACCCCACCGTCCCAACAACCTACAATGTCAGAACAAACCTCAACAAGTTATGCCAATGTTACATCTTCAACATTCTTCCCAAAGAAAGACCAAGCGATTATAATAGATTCGATTGACGGTTTGACCTTGAGAGAATATATTCTAGCCTTATCGTCCATAACACCAGCGGCGTCTATTCGATTCGTTTCACGTATATCCAACGCTCGTATATGTATTTATTTGGACTCAAAGAAAACAGCTGATGACTTTGTAGAAAACAAGAAAACAATTTCAATTAAAAATAACATTTTGGCAATCAAACCCCTCATCTCAAGAAATAAACGTATAGTGTTATCGAACGTCTGTCCAGTAATTCCACATTATATTATTGAACAAAAATTTGATGAGCTCAATATTAAGATAATGTCATCCATTACATTTATGAAGATAGGAGCAAATGAACCGGGTTTTTCACACATATTGAGTTTTAGAAGACAGTTATATGTGACCCCTGAAGATGAAAGTCGCCTTCCAGAATCATTTCAGGTAACGTTTGAAGATACGAACTATTGGATTTATATATCTTCTGATTCGCTTAAATGTTTCTCATGCAATATAACGGGTCATGTGGCGAAAAATTGTCCTCAAATGATATCTAACTCACAAGCCCATCCCAAAGATTTAGATGATCATTTAGAAGAAGTCATTAAAAATACATTTGATCACAATTACAATGCTACACCGAGTCATGTGTTTGTCCAACCTACATACAAGACTGAAAAACTTGCACAACAACCTAAAGGAACGAAGCGTAATCACTCGCCATCAATCAGTGAATCTTCCAAAATAGAAGAACATAAAATGAATCCGTAATATGACTCGTCAGACAAAATTGAAGAATCTGATGAAACATGTAGCAATGTTTCATTGGAAGAAGTGGATAATAAAACTAAAAGTAAGAAAAAGTTAAAGACGAATGACACTAGAACAGAAGAAGAGACTTGGACAGATATTAGAGATAGTTTAACAGAACTAAGCAAAGAAACAATTTTTCCTATAAACCTCGATCAATTCATTAGTTTACTCGATAACTCTAAAGGTAAACAAAACATTAAGGAACTTGTGTACTCATATACAGATAATATCAAAGATTTGATAAAAATGTGTAATACATTACATTGCAAAATGAATAAAGGCCTTAAAAATAGATGTTCTCGGTTAACAAGGAAATTACATGAAATAAATTACCCAATCGAAAACACCTAATTGTTTTTCTCTATTAATCTTAATATATATAATTTTTTTTTTTTTTTTTTTTCTCACTAATTTATTGTTTGATAATAACAATTATGGATTTTTTGCAATGGAATGTAAACGGTTACTTTAGACGGTTGGAAAATTTAAAAATATTAATCAATAAGTTAAATCCAGCTTGCATTTGCTTACAAGAAACTAACTTTACTGCAAATTTTTGTGCTTCTGTGAAAGGTTACGATCAGTTTTTCAAGAACAGGTTGTATGGAAACCGTGCAAGTGGTGAAGTTGCCATATATATAAAATCCCATAGCCTCCCTGAAGAAGTCCAATTAAACACTAATTTGGAAGCCGTTGCTATTAAAATCAAATTTCCCATAACAATAACAATATGTAATATTTACCTCCCAAATAGTATCCCACTAAATGTACAGGATTTAAACAATCTTATCAGTCAACTTCCGACACCCTTTATTATAATGGGTGACTTTAATAGTCACCATTTCTACTGGGGCTCCGTAACATGTGATACGAGGGGTAGATTGATGGCTGAATGGCTGGACAACCAAGATAACGTATTGCTACTAAATACTGGTCAACCCACCCACTTTAACAGCAGTACGGGTCACACCAGCAATATAGATCTTACTTTTGCTTCACAAAATATGGTTGCATATTTTGAGTGGAATGCACTAGAGGATTTGTATGATAGTGATCATTTCCCAATTTTTATAAAATCTCATTTACAAAATAATACACCAAATTCTAACGAAATTAAATTACCTAAGAAATGGAAGCTTGACATGGCGGATTGGGCTAAGTTCCGTGAAGAGATTGAGAATAATATTTTCAATCTAATATGTTTAAATTCTAACTCCACTAATTCTATCAATGATATTGTTCAAAAATTCACTCAACTTATTATAGATGCAGCTAATAATTCAATCCCAAAAACTTCCGGTATTTTAAGAAACAACTTTTTACCTTGGTGGAATAATGAATGTAAAGTAGCAATTAAAGAAACAAAAAGAGCTTTCAGAAAATTTAAAAAGAATCCCAAAAATGAACTACTTAAAATTGAATATAAAAAAAGAGCATATTCTAGAAGAATGCTCAAAGAAAGTAGAAGAAGTCACTGGGAAAACTGGGTTTCATCTATAAACAGTAAAACACCCATTGGAGAGGCATGGAAGAAAATTCGTAAAATCAATCGCAATATAGGTTTTAATACTATTATACTTGAAAAATCTGATGGTACATTAACTGATAACCCAGTTGAAGTGAGCCACCTGCTTAGTCATACCTTTGCCAAAAACTCTAGTTCAGAAAATTATGATAGTGAATTTTTATTATATAAAACTAATAAAGAAATCGAATATAATTTAGATATACATGATAATACAAACCTGATAAATAATGATATTTCTATGCCTGAATTAGTATTGGCACTTTCTCAATTAAGAAATTCTAGCCCAGGTCCCGATAATATTTCTAATGCAATTATTAAACAACTACCGACAGTAGGACTTCAATACTTACTAAATCTATATAATTACATATGGAAAAAACAAGTGTTTCCAGATTGTTGGCGAGAAGCCTTAGTAGTTCCTATTTTAAAACCCAGCAAAATAGCAAGTTCACAGACAAGTTATAGACCCATATCACTTACATGTAATCTTTGCAAAATATTTGAGAAAATTATATGCAAGAGACTGAGGTGGTACTTGGAAATAAATAAATTTCTTTCATCATTTCAGTATGGTTTTAGGCAGTTTAGATCAACAGTCGACCACTTAATGAATATCGAAAGTGAAGTACTAAATGGATTTGCTAATGACAATCTTGTGATAGCAGTAGCTTTAGTATTGAAAAAGCATACGAAATGGTGTGGAAACAAAGAGTGTTAATGATTTTACAAAATGTTGGTATTAAAGGAAATTTATTGGTATTTATCAGGAACTTTCTGTCAGATAGATTAATCAAGGTGCGAATTAATGATGTTGTATCAGACTCAATCTCAATCGAAAATGGCCTTCCACAAGGATCGGTATTAAGTGTTATATTGTTCTTATTAGCTATTAATGATGTCTTCTCATGTATAGAAAAACCAGTAAAGGGTTTCCTTTTTGCTGATGATTTAACAATTATTTGCCCTGGAAGAACACTAAAACCTACATTAACATTAGTACAAAATACATTAAATAATCTCCAAAAATGGTCTAACGAATCAGGTTTCAGATTTTCTAAAACTAAAACAGAATATTTAATATTTACAAATAAAAAAAAGAAAAGTGTAAATAATAAATTAACTTTAAATGAACATATTATAAAGGAAGTCAAGAACATAAAATTACTAGGATTGGTTTTTGATAAAAATATGTCCTGGACCACTCATATAAATAAACTTAAATCAGAATGTTATAAAAGGTTAAATGTAATAAAAATCTTGTCATCATTAACCTGGGGATCTGATAGAAAGTGCCTGTTAAATACATATCATGCACTTATTAGACAAAAATTAGACTACGGCTCCATTATATATGATTCTGCTAGTTCAAGAAACCTTAATTCCTTAGAAAGTATTCAAAATATTGCTGTTCGTCTTTGTATTGGTGCTTTTAAAACTAGCCCTATTAAAAGCATATTGGCTGAAACTGGAGAACTACCTTTATCTTATCGTAGAAAACAACTTGCATTAACATACGCCACAAATATATTGTCCCAGCCAAACAACCCTATTTTTAAGTACTTTACAGAATCACTAGCTTCAGATATAGAATATCAGTTTCGTCCAAAATTACACCAACCCTTACGAATCAGAGTAGCAAATTACTTAAAAGAGTTGAACTATTCCTTTCCACACATTTTTGAAAAAAAGCTATTGACAGAAGGCCCATGGGAAGACTTCAAATTTCCTATAAATTTGGAGCCAGCAGAGAATCATAAGAACGATACCCCTGATTATATCTATAAAACACTTTTTAAAGAATTTCTATATAACAGTAGAAATGATAAAATATTTTATACTGATGGCTCTGTTTTAAATAGAAAATCTGGTTGTGCTATTGTTTCAGATGATAAGAATTTTAGTTATAGACTTCACGATTATCAGTCAATTTTTAGTTGTGAAGCAATAGCTATACTTAAAACTTTAGAAATAATATCTAATGAACCGCCACTGCTACAAAAATCTATACTTTTCACAGATTCAAAATCATGCTTAATGGCAATATTAAATAAACAAAATATACATCCTCTCATTACAGAAATTAAACAAATAATGATAAACTTACTTAAACGAAATTATGTATTTGAACTAGTTTGGATACCAAGTCATCAAGGAATAGTAGGTAATGAGAAAGCTGACCAAGAAGCTAAAAAAGCTACTACTAAGGAAGAAATAGATGATACAATCCAAATTAGCACAATGAATTTAAAAAAATACCTAAAATATAAAATAAAACAACATTGGGATACTAATTGGAAGGCTAAAAATACTAGTACCTAAATTATTTAACATAAGACAGTCTATTTTTGAAAAATCACCGACTTTATTCTCATGTAGAAAGGACCAAGTTGCTATCACTAGATTGCGAATTGGACATACTAATTTTTCTCATATTCATCTTATAACTAAAAGTAACATAAAGAAATGTGAGTGTGGTCTGGATTTAACTGTTGTTCATCTTCTGGTAGAATGTGTAGCTTATAAGAAAGAAAAATTATTTTGTAACGTTCCAAATAACCTAAAAGATTGTTTAAGTCACAATGCAGTCGCGCGCGGAGCGCTGGAGTGAGCGCACGCTGCCACGCTGCCACGCTGTGCACGCGTCTATCCATACATTTGTTATCTTATCGTATAATCGTCGAGTTATGGATGACAATAATTTAAACGAAATGGATGCTGTATCGAATACGAGTGGGGAAAGTGATACAAGAGTGTGAAAAAGAACTTTCAAGTATGTTGGAGTGGGATAATATGGGTGTCGAGGGATTCGAGCAAATCAGAGGAAAGAGGCCGCGTGAGGAAAGTGAAGAAAGCAACGAAGATGGTTTTACTACGGTAACAAGAAGAAAGTCAAAGCGTCTGATTAGGAGCAATTCTACTAATAATCAGAATTTCACATTGTTAGAAATTGGAAATACACATTGTGAAGGGGAAATTGAAGTGAGTGTCACGTCAATGAAACCATTGTTAAAACAAATGGCATTAGCAAAACTGTTAAAATCTGAAAATATTGAAAAGGTGTTAAGTATTAAGTATAAAAGTATACGGACGTATAAGGTTATAATTCGTTTGGAAAACAAATCCTATGCTGATAAATTAACAAATAGTTCCAAATTTTTAGAACTAGGTTATAAATGTCATATGACGTTAGAATCTGACATATCCTATGGCGTTATAAAAGGTATTGATTTAGAAATGGAGGATCAAGAGATAATCGATAGTTTGGAGTGTTCTGAAAAAATTATATCTATAACCAGATTAAAACGTCTTAATGAAGGAAAGTGGATCAAGTGTGAAACAGTGCGAGTGGTCTTTAACAGCCCTTCACTACCTTCTTACGTTTATGCTTATGGGTGCAGAATCAAGGTAGAACCATATGTGTTTCCGGTCACACAGTGTTCGGGATGCTGGAGATTCGGACATATAATAAAATTTTGTCCTCTTAAGAAGATTAGATGCCCCAAATGTGGAGATAATCATGAAAATTGCGAAATAAAAGATATTAAATGCCTTAACTGCAAAGGACCCCACATAGTGTTAGACAGATCCTGCCCCCTATTTTTAAAAGAAAAATACATACGAAAATTGATGTGTGAGCAAAATGCTACTTATAAACGAGCTCTTCAAATATATTTACATCAAAATCGGACACAAATACAAGAACGTCCTGACAAAAATATATTTGACACCAACATTGACTCATGTACTCAACAACAAAATGACAAGACATATAGTAGTGTGGCCGCGACCAAAGTTATTATACATGCAGAACCAACTTCTTTGGGCACCTCAGACAATGAACAAACAGACGAAAAATGGACACTTAATAAGAAATCAACACAAATAAAAAAGAAAAAACAAGAAAAACGAAGAATACGTTACGTGCATTGAAGCAGAGGAAAACATTGAAAATAATGAAGAAGAAATTAATAAAGATAGTACAAGTAGTAAAGATAAAAGATACAGGAAATTTAATTTTAAAAAATTGTTTGTTAAAATTAAAGAAATAGTATTGTCAGAAAATCAAAGTCAAAACAAATTGATTTCAATTGTGAACGAAGTCTATGAAGAACTTAAGTTATTTTTTATGAGTGTTATCACAGGGAGTAGTTTAATAGATTTCTTTTTTGGTATATTTAATGGATAGTAACAATGATACAGTAAATTTGGCTATTAATATAATTCAATGGAACTCGCAAAGTTTGAGACCAAAATTGAGTAGTTTTGGTGCAATGTTAATGCAAGAAAATATACATATTGTACCCGCCGCGACCTGCACTTGGTTAATTCTAATGTTCTGTGTAAAATTAAGCATAGGGTCCGATAGGACTGACATATCGTAATCGATAAAAGTCCTTAAATTAAAAAAAGAATAAAAAAAAAAAAAGTCACAATGGTTGTAATCGAACTCTTGAGTTTATCAAAATGATTAATGTTTATAAATTAGTGTAATTATCCATTGTGGTCGCTGATGATCTTAGATGTTAAAAAGCGACCTTAAATAAATAAATTAAAAAAAATATATATATTATCTTATCAGTTTTAACATACGGAAAGTTTAAAGCACACAAAAACAGTTACGTTATGTTTTGTTTCGTTTTTTGTTTGAGTCTTTCTTTTTAATTACGTGCCCGACAGGGTTCTTAAATTGGTCTTATATTTTGTTACCATCGTTACATACATAATGGTTTAGCTTTCGATCAATTGAAAATGAATCTAGTACATAGATTCCCAATGAGCGCTTGAAAAACGGTAGGCGACTTTGGGGTCAACCACGGAGCCACAATGACGTTTGTGGCGATGATAGTAAATATTAAGTACAAATATTTTGCAACCTTAATTTAATCTTTATTTACAAGATTTAAGAGCGTTTACGCCGCACACTAGCGCCGCCAATGAAAAAAAACATATCTAGTAATTAGAGATAGAAAATCAAATTATACTCAACAAACTATTTGAATGATACTTCATCAAATAGTTTGTTGAGTATTATTTTACATTTTTACGTCACTTAATGAACATCTGACATGTTATGGTTTAGTTAAATACGGCGTTATAGTTATAAGTGGCCATTTTTAGCTGTAACGTCTTTAAAAGGTTAAATCTTTTCACCACCCAACTATCCTGCACGCGATGTCCCGCTGTACGCCAACGTATAAATGTATTTTAATAAATAGGTACAAAGAAGAACTTCTATAGAAGTGCTGGCGTGGACGGCACGAAAATCTTGAACTTCTAGAAGTTGTTGGCGGTAAAAAGGTTAACTAAACCATAACATGTCGTAATCGTGACGTAAAAATGCTAAATTACTTCATTCAAATAGTTTGTTGAGCATAATATGATTTTCTATCTCTAATTACTAGACATGATTTTTTTTTCATTGGCGGCGCTAGTGTGCGGCGTAAACGCTCTTAAGGTTCACAGTAAGTTGAAGTTGATGCTATCCAATGTTTTAATAGGCAAACAGGACCTCTTTCGAGATGCATTTTTGTTCCAGATCCTAAAGGATAAATCTAGCCTTTAGGGGTTTGACGTCTGGTTGCTGTTATGACTAATTCCCAAAATGTGAACTGCCACCATGGCCTTTTCCCATTATGCACACTTCACATAACCTCCATTTACCAAAATGTCTACTTACCATTATGTACACTTCCAAAAGTGGGCTTTTCCCATTATGCACACTTCTCAAAACCTCCATTTATCAAAAGTCATCAAAAGTCACTTGTCATCGGATGGGTGCCCAAACATTTATTATCTCGAGCTCCTCCGTGCTTCGGAAGGCATGTAAAGCCGTTAGTCCTGGCTGTATTAACAGTCGTTAACATACACCAAACCGAACGGCCCACGTGATGGTTTAAGGCCCGTTCTCCTTGTTGTATTCATTCATGGGCTCGTGCCCCAGCAGTGGGGACAAAATAAGCTAGAAAGCGTTTTCATGCCGGTTGAAAAGGTTGGTTGTGCTCCTGGCTTAGTCGATAAATGCCTAATTCTTAAAATGCCTAGCAGTCTACAAATGCCTAATTCTTAAAATGCCCAATTCGAAAAAGGACTTCCTTAACACACTATAAAACCATGTTATAACTTCAGGCCATGGTTCAGGTAATAAATAAAAAGACCAAAGTTAAATCGACTAGGTATATACATTTATCATAATGTATTTTTTAAATAAAATAAATAATTCAATAACATAACAAATAAGTATCACACAATTACGTAGAGTATGGTAAAACTAAATTACATTGCGCTATTACAGCTAAAACCTACACTAAGTGACGTCAAAACAACTCTGTACGCCTAAAAGAGAGTTCTTTCAAACGCCCAGATCGGTTGATATTCAAACTTTCTTTCCGTTTATCCTGTTCAGTTTACTTCTATGTAGTTTGTCGAAGAACAATAGTCCTGCTGCTCGCTCTATCGTTTCTGGTGAGACCTGGAATGGAAAACTTATCATTTAAAACCAAGAAACAAATTTGACACTTAAGACTTAGGGTATATGGGTGAAAACTAGCTAATGAATGACCCACGATTCTCCAAACACTTGTATCGTTATGCAATTGTATCATTCAATCAAACAGGTTGCCTAATGCAATTTTATTTACTATTTGACCATAAAACGAGAATTAAAAAAAGAGTTCAAAAATTTGGCATACAAAATATAGTTTTACGTAACCACTATTGGACCCGGCGGACTTCGTACCGCTTTGACAGTTTCCATCAAGTGATTAAATTCTCTTTGGTTTCCATGACAACAAAACAAACAAATCATTTTTTATTAGAAAAGAAATTGACGTTTTTAGTATTGTTGTAGTGTGATTCCCGTGGGAATATGGGGATAAAAACTAAACTAAAAATCCTACGTGTTAATCCAGGTTATAAACTATCTGTATGCCGAATTTCATCCAAATCCATCCATCCGTTGCAGCGTTAAGAAGCAACAAATATACGAACATACACACAAACTTGCGCATTTATAATATTAGTGTGATGGATGATCGAATAGCAAATAAAAATCTTGATAAGCAGTACCCCGTATATTGAAATGAACAACTTTTACGCATCTACCCGCGTTTCATTTTTTATTTGGTTTGAACCCGACGTACCGATACGTACGTACGTTCGTACGTTTAGATATAAAGATACCTATTAGATAGATAAAACAATTATTTCAAAAACCACAGACACACACACAATAACCAATAATACAATGGACAAAAGCAAACATTTTTTTGCGTGTGCGCAGTGCAAAAAGGTCGCTGCTCAGCGATACATTTGCTCGAGAGCAAAACGCTGATTTTATCAGCCCCAACCACTAGGACAGTACGGAGACATGCTCCAGTTCCACCATTGGTTTTTACTTCTCAGCACCATTACAAATACCTACATTATATCCTAAATCAATTAGGTTTTGCACACACAAATAGAAACTAAACTAATAAATTTTCCTACACTCACACCAATTATCTAGCCCAAGAGATGCTTCGTTACGAAACTCGTTAAATGGTTACTAGACAACGAATAAACATACCTAAAATATTTAAATACATACTTAATATACATAGAAAACACCCAGACCCGAGACAATTTAGAAAAACAATTATTTCTAAATTGACCCGACCGGGGATCGAATCCGGGACCTCAGAGATGGCGACACCATGAAAACCGGTGTACAAACCACTCGACCAAGGAGGTCGTCGAAAGTTGAAAAAGTTAAAAGTTAGTTAGTTTAAAGTTGTTCGAAACTTCATGTAAGCAATATTAAAAACCCTGTCTTTGTGCATTTCCAAAATATTATTAAGAAATCTATACTATTAATATAAGGTAAAGTTTGTGCCTTCGTTTGCTTGTTTTAAGAGACTAATCTCTGAAAGTACTGGTTAAATTCTTTCACTGATAAAATGCTACATTCCTTGCTATCCTACTAATATTATAAAAACGAAAGTTTGTGTGTATGTTCGTATATTTGTTGCTTCTTCACGCTGCAACGGATGGATGGATTTGGATGAAATTCGGCATACAGATAGTTTATAACCTGTAATAACACATAGGATACTTTTTATCCAGATATTCCCACGGGAATGGGAACCACGCGGATGAAATCGCGAGCGGCCGCTAGTATTTTATATAGATAAAAAAGAGTTTATTTTTAAAATTTCAAATCCACGCGGACAGTTACGGGAAATGTGTTTTTTTAGAGTATGCTGATAGCCGCATTTTCAGCTTCATCGGGCTTTAGAGGAGCTGAAGGGTTCCTCAAGCCGTGTGAAACGAATCACCGTCAGACGTTTTCTACAGGGAACGGCATCACGCACTAGTACGTGTCCCCGGGCCCTACTAGATTCTCCGAGGGGTTTGGATCGGGTCGGTGGAAAAAAGTGCTGGGTTTACCATAAAGGACGACACGAGCGTCTCATCCGGGATCCGTTGGTTGGGCATGACGTAGGCCTCCATGTCGAGCGCGCCGCCGGGGCCCTCACACACCACCACCTTGTAGAAGTGCGTGGGCACCGCCACTGTGTTCGCACCGATCACCTGGTAGCGGACGTAGCATTTGCCGTCTGACTCTTTTCTATAAAGTAATATTTAAGAGAATTATTAATGAAAGAGAAGATAAGAGAATATTTAATGAAAAAAAAAATATATCTAGTAAGTAGAGATAGAAAATCAAATTATGCTCAACAAACTATTTGAATGAAGTAATTTAGCATTTTTACGTCACCTAATGAACACCTCACATGTTATGGTTTAGTTAAATAAGACGTTACGGCCACTTTTAACTATAACGCCATATTTAACTAAACTAACGTAAAAATGCTAGATTACTTCATTCAGATAGTTTGTTGAGCATAATTTGATTTTCTATCTCTAATTACTAGATGTTTTTTTTTTATTGGCGGCGCTAGTGAGCGGCGTAAACGCTCATAAGTAAAAAAACAGTTTTTTTATGGATGTACTCTGATGTTTATTTTACACAATGATTTATATTATTTTATTCTGACGTTTCGAACCCTTTGCAGGGTCCGTGGTCACAAGAAGACTGAGGTGTTGCCTGATAATTAAAAAGTAACTTGCATACCCTCATTTCAATTTAATAGGATGCATCCTGTTTTATGCAGAAAAAGCTTATAGTATCTTGTGGTCCGGCAATATGAAAAAATCTTGTTCGCTTTAATAATATGGACAAAAGCAGCTAATAACTTAAATGTTACAAAGCTCTTCATAAGCTTTTAACAGATAGTTTATCGATACTAAACATCATAATAGGGCTCTGGCAATATATTTGGCACCATAATTTTAACTTTATCATTTATTATTATATTATCATTATAATGAATAAAATTCAACAATTCCCGTTTTAAGGGTTAAACAGTAAACAATCTAATTTATTACTATTCATATGCTTACCAATATGAATAGTAGTACTTTTTTGAAAGTCTGAATTTTCGCAAAAGCGTTTATAAAATGTGTTAAAAAAGACTACATATAAAAATATGGATAAATTTTATGGACATTAGATAAATGTGATTACCTTGGTAAGTACAAGGGTCCCGTGCAGCAGTAGACATTATCGTAAACCTTAGTTAGCTTCCTGACATGTTTCTCTAGATTGTTCCAAGCGTGCCTGTTAAAGCCATCACCAACCTTTTGTTAAAAAAAATAACCATCATCATCAATTTCCTAAACTTCTGACAATAGCACATGTGTAAATAACTGTGTTTTAGAGACATACAAAGACAAAGTTAGGAACACCGACGTCAGACACAGGACTCGGTCTCAGCTGACAGAGATCCTAACCCAAATTGATGTGGAGATGGACCAGTCATACCACGTGGGTCACACACATGCTTCGCTGCACTAAAAATAAATGGAGCAAACAGGTGACAGTCTGGTATTCAAGAGATGGTATCAGAAGCAGCGGTCGACAGACGCGAAGGAGGGAGGACGAGCTAAAGTTGACTCTAGGGTTATCCTGGACTACAGTGGCGTCAGACAGACGGCAATGGAGACAGTTGAAGGAGGCCTATGCCGACAGGCACACTGAGTTGAGAGATGTAGTTTAAGATATTGATTGTATTACTTTGATAACTCAGAATAAAGGCTATTTTATTTTAATTTATAGAGGCAAATAAACATTTATACATACCTGTGGAGCCATATTGGTGAGGTAGAATGTCTGCTCAACATGCTTCTGTGCAAGCCTGTGGTTGCCGGCAGCAGCCATGTGGCCTCGGTCAAAGCCTGAACCTTTGTAGTCACTATTTTGAGACCTGGAAAATACATTTCGAGGTAAATAGCAAAAGATATCTTTTTATTCAAAATGGAATTACTTTTTGTGACCTTTTTAGTCACAAAAAGTAACCCAGTGGTATCCCAAGGTGGAAAAAATAAATAAAGGAGTACAGATCTGCAGGTGGGAGGATGATGTAAAAAGGGTTGCAAAAGCAATATGTACACTTAGAATATGTACAAGAAAAGCAAAAAAAAGAGAAGAGTGGAAGGAATTTAAATGTATAATGTTAACATTATAAACTTATCTTTCCTTAAAATTGATGTAAGGTTAAATGTTAGCAACTATTGAATTGGATTCAGTCTGTAAGTATAATTGTGTATTGAAAATAAATAAATAAATCTGTAAAAACGGATTTATTCTTAGTCAACACAACAACAGGGCAATATGAAGTCTATGATAAAGTGAGCTTGCCAGGAAGATGCGATGGCCTAAAATCAGCTAATGTAATTACTTCACAATAGTTGGTCTAACAGTGGATGAGGCTCGCACAGGACCAGCTATGGGAGAGTGCTAGAGGGGAGACTTATACCCATCAATGAATTTGACCTCTATGGTCGAGTGGTTTGTACACCGGTTTTCATGGTGTCGCCATCTTTGAGGTCCCGGGTTCGATCCCCGGTCGGGTCAATTTAGAAATTATTGTTTTTCTAAATTGTCTCGGGTCTGGGTGTTTTCTATGTATAATAAGTATGTATTTAAGAATCTTAAGTATGTTTATCCGTTGTCTAGTACCCATTTAATGAGTTTCATAACCAAGCTTCTCTTGGGCTAGATAATTGGTGTGAGTGTAGGAAAGTTTATTTAACAGGTGCTCACAGTGCATAATAATAACAATAAGTACCACATTAATGTTTTGTTTTAAAATAGCAGAGCTGTGGTATTGTTGACTCTTACTTTAACCTTTAGACTCCCACAGCATAAATGCGAAGCTGTGTCCTTTACGTCAAACATTAAATCAAAGTAAAAACTTGAAATAGGAATAGAGATTCCAAAATATATATTTTTTTTATTTTGTAAACTATAGGTATTGTTGACCATTGCCGTTGTTGATGTACAGAGCACGCTATTACTTGTCGATTATAGCCTCTAATGCAATAATTTGCACCTCTCACTAAGCTGTATCAATATTAAGACAATTGTGTGTTACTTACCTAAAAAATGGATGTATGCTCTCATCTGGCTTGAAATCACATTTGCTTCTGTCAACTTGGTCATTTTTGGCTATGTGTTCCTTTGTCATGTGTTCAAACACCCAGTGCGGAACCCTATTGCGCCGGTCGTACGACAAAACAAAGTCGTCATAAGAACGTACATTATCTAAACCAGGGAATCCATATTTCATAATCTGTGATATCTGAAATAAAAGTGTTATAGTGATAAAAGCTTGGATTTAAAGCAAATTAATTAGTACTTATGGGTTTAGAAATGAGCTCCCTCGTTCTGGGGAAACTGATACCGTGGGGGGGCTCAGAAGGTCTTACTGAAACCCCTGATATCGATTTTGGTTACCGGAGAGGTATCTACGTATTTATTTACGTTTTTTATTTAACATAATAAAATATAAAAAAGACGCGTTTTTTGAAACAATTAAAAAAAAAATGCATTAATTTCGACCAGCTTAGGATCATATAGACAACATAACAATTTATATAAATTAAATAAAATAAGAATCAAAATAAGTAACACAGAATCAAAATTAAAATTAAAAATTATTAATAAAAATTTAAAAATTTAAAAACAAAACATTTAAAATACAGAATTAAAATAAAAAATTATAAAAACAAAAATAAATCGAAACAAACTACTAAATTCATTAAATAAAATTTGAATATAATATAAAATAATACAGTAAAATAAAGTTCAATAAAATAACTTAAAATATTAAATTACTATCCAGATTGAACTAAGCTTTTACTTAAAGCTAAGTAAAACATGTTTATAAAATAAATTAATGTGTGGAATATATCATGCTTTTTATTTTTCATATAATTAGTGACAAAAATGAAGCGGGGGGGAAAAAGTTTGAGTTCATTAGGTTAGTATGGTGACCAAAGGCGCCAGAAACGACGTTTTTTTATATACTTCATAGGAGTACATGTGCTGCTCTTCGGAGTCACCGCTTCACTGTTTCAAAATATCCCATTGCATACAAAGAAATTTGGTGACTCTTTTCTTAGTTGCACCTCCAAAAGATGGAATAGTCTACCAGCATACGTTTTCCCTCTTTCCTATGATATGGGGTCCTTCAAGAGAGGCATGAAGAAGCACCTTGTGGGCCGGCAGAGTGAAGTTAACTGATGCTACGTTTGTTTCCACGCTGCACCAGTTATCTTCGCGTCTGGACTCCATTTCCACTTAACATCAGGTGGGATAGTCATTTGCCGAGCTAACTATAAAAATAAAAATAAAACATACTACCCCTCCCCCCTCCTCCCCCTCTCTCAGCAAACCCCTATCGAGGGAGCTTATTTCTAATTTTTTACCGTATTCAGGTTTATCTAGTTTTATATAAAGCCCCGTTAAAGTTCTTTGTTTCTCTTGATTGTATAATATTATTTAATAACATTGGACTTTTACCCTATCTTTTGAAGTCCCTCCATCTGTGAAGGGGGCTGCTGCTGAGACCGTACCGAAGATAGGTAGCCCAGGCATATTCTTGACAGTATTTCCATTAATTAACAAGGAGTTCTCGCTCCTATCGTCACTAATTTTGCCTTTGTACTGTCCTATACAATAACCAGCAAGACCAACAGAGCTCAGCTGAGCCACATAAAATATTTTTTTACGGAACATTGCTTTATTAACTGTCGAAAGTAAAGGTTATTTTCGATATGATAACACAATATTTAATTTAACAAGACAACTTTTTAGTAATATTTAAATTCTTTGAGGTTAGGTTTTTATCAATAGAAGCAAGCAACCAATCCAACCAACCAATTTTTTTTTTTTTTAGTGTAGTTTGTTCCTTGAGGAACCGGCTAAGGTCATAGACCATGCTGCCATGTCATTAGTTTAAGTAATACATAAATAAACAATATTTTCCTATATGATGATGAATGATATTAGAATTGGGAAGTGAGAAATGATATACCCCCCAACCCCTCGAGTATCTCAGTAAAGATGTGGGGCTTTACTAAGTCCTCACGCGAGCTTCTTGAGAGAATTTGAAAAGTGACGTTGCACTGTTTTGTTTCATTTGCCAACACTTATGCACACTCACGAACACTTAACGGTTAATAATCCACCATTATTTCACATTAATATTCGACATAACACAAATTTTGGAAAATAAAGCAAAACCGCAAACATGACGCTTCACTTTCCCGCCAAGAAGCCCCAACCAACCAAATAAACCAATCAACATCAATCAAGCATTAATGACATGATGACAAACAGCAAAAGAACGTCTGTAAAGAAAGTTTTAACTTTGCCCGAAACGTTTTAATGTTGAAAAGTTTTAATGCTAAAAATATAAACTTAATACAAAATTTCAGGCTAATTTAAAAAAATCTCAATCATTAATGAATAGAACGATATTAGTTCTAAATTACATTACAAAACTCATAAAATAATTTTTCTTTCATAATTAAAATATGCTTTAAATATCGAAAATTGATTTTGTTAAACGTAATACTAATGTCAATGTCAGCTCACAGCTGTTGAAATAATAGCCTGTTCCTACCACATTGAATTCTATAGTTTCGATCATTTATCGAAACTGTAGAATTCAATACAGAAAACTCATACAAATTTATCCAAAACTTAACGTTTGTTACAATATTGTTAAAAATTTCTTAAAATAATATTTATTAGAAAATTTGTTTCTCTGCTCGTCTAGTTTATTGTAATGATGTAAGGTTAAGTTTTATAGTTAAAGAACTAAGAACGTGAACCTTTTTAAATTTACAATAGAAGTTAGAAACAAAAATCGGCATACAAAGCCATGACAAAGTTATTCGGATCCAATCGCATTTTTGCGGCATTTCTACATCGTTGCAAATACAGCACAGCACCAAAATCAGTATCTACAATACAAGTACAGGCCAAACAATTTCAAGCAGATGACTACACAAATGTGACGCCAAAAATCGCATCCTATTTAGATCGTAACCTCCACTTGCAAAGAGGTAATCCACTATCTATGGTTCGTCAAAGGATTGTAGATTATTTCTACAAGTCATTCACCCTGAGAGGCAATCCGGCGTTCAGTGTGCATGACAACCTCTCTCCTATTGTGACTACCAAACAAAACTTTGACGACTTGTTGATTCCCTTAGAGCATCCAAGCAGAGCCAAGTCAGACTGCTACTATGTCAATAAAGATGTGCTATTTAGGGCGCACATGACTGCACATCAGAGTGAGTTGCTACGTTCAGGCTTACAGAATTTCTTGATGATCGGAGACGTTTACCGCAGAGATGAGATTGATTCTACCCACTTTCCTGTGTTCCACCAAGTAAGTTTATACCAGAAATTATAGAAGTCACAAACATAAGACAATTCATACTTATTCATATTCATATTCATATCTTTATTGCACTCCATTAATTACAAAGATGTTAAAAATATAAGTAGGCACATTTATGGACTCTGTAGGGCACGGCAAGTAGGAGAGGCGAGGAGTCACCTTATGCTCGTATTCACAATTATTTATTTTTTAGTTTATTATATTTATATATATTATGTATAGATAAATCTATATATTTAGCTTATACATAAATTAACTAATTGATTGATTAATATGATAAAAATATTATTTGAGGTTTTTATCATCTAAAAATTCTCGTAGGGAGTAGTAGTTTTTATTATTTAATAATTGTTTTAGTTGTTTTGCAAAAGTTTTTTCTATAGTCATATTTTTTATTGTTTCGGGCAATTTATTGTATATTTTAATGGACATTACTAGAGGTCCTGATGCGTGTATTTTTAGGCAGGAAGTAGGAATTGTTAATTTATTTTTGTATCATAGTGTATATTTTAAGTTTAATTTCTCTCTTCGTTTATAAAATTCAGGGTATTTTTTAACAAATTTGCATATTTCTAAAATGTATATACAGGGCAAAGTAAGTATTTTGTACTTTTCAAAGAACGGTTTACAACTTTCTGTATTTTGAATGTTGAAAATTATATGAATAAGCTTCTTTTGCATAGTGAAGAGGTTGGGGGCGTCTGTGCTATTTCCCCACATGATGATCCCATAGCTGAGCCACGAATGCGCGTATGCGTAATATGTTGTTAGGGCTGCTTCTATGTTTGTGGTTTTTTTGACCTCATGGAGAGCGTATGCAAAAGAAGATAATTTTGATTTTATTTTTTGTATGTGTGATTTCCAATTTAAATTAGTATCTATTATTATGCCCAGTAGTGTAAATTGATTAACTGTTTCTAATTTTAAGTTATTAAATGTGAAATTTATGTCTAAGGGGGGTTTTTGATACGGGTGGAAGCTAATGATTTTAGTTTTATTAAAGTTTATTTCGAGATTATGATCTTTCATCCAGTTTATTGTTTTATCTAACATTGAGGATAGTTTAGTGTTTATATTTACATTTTTATTGTTACACAAAGTCAGTAGGAAGACATCATCTGCGAACAGCACACAAGTTTCTTGCATGATTTTTGGGAGGTCATTTATATAAATGAGAAATAATAAACATCCTATGACACTACCCTGGGGGATTGATGCGTTAGTTATTTTTCTTTCAGATCTTACTGTTTTTATTTCTCCTAAGTCGTGATCGTAGTATTCAATATCTACAAACTGTTCTCGATTTTTTAAATACGATTCAAGCCAATCATAAGTCCTTCCCCGGATACCTATTCCATATAATTTATTAAGTAATATTTTAAATTGTACTTTGTCATATGCCTTAGTCATGTCCAATAGAACACCAATTGCATATTCTTTGTTGTTTATTTTGTTAAGGATTTCTTGGATGTATTTGAAGACTGCCAGAACGGTCGAACGTTTTTTACGAAATCCATTCTGACAATCGTCAAATATTTGGTACTTTTCACAGAAATTGTAGATGCGATGCTTAATACATACATACATACTTTTTTACGTTTGACTGTTCTAATAGCTAATTTATTATGTTCCTTACTCAAGGTGGATGCAGTAAGATCACAACGTAAAGAAGAACTGTTTGCAGAACATCCTGATTTAGAAATATTTGAACCAACATTTGACCCACAAAACCCAACAGCGTTCACCAATACCATAACGGACCCAAATAAACAAAGATGTCACACTTTGGAAGCTGCAAAACTAATGGAAACTCAATTGAAAAGCCACTTGATTGGGTTGGTTTACAAATTGTTTGGAAAAGATATCAAGCACAGATGGGTAGAAGAATACTTCCCTTTCACACACCCCTCCTGGGAACTAGAAATATTTTATGATGGCAAGTGGATGGAAGTGTTAGGCTGTGGTATAGTCCGCAACGAAATCCTAGCTAGTTCTGGACCAAATAACAGCATAGCATATGCATTTGGTCTAGGCTTAGAGCGACTTGCAATGGCTTTATACAAGATACCGGATATAAGGCTCATGTGGAGTAATGATTCTGGTTTTTTGAGCCAATTTCAGAATAAACCTGTCGATGCTAAGGTGACATACAAACCGGTGTCCTCATATCCACAGTGTATAAACGACATTTCATTTTGGCTGCCATCTAATGTTACAACTGACACATTTATAAGTAATGACTTCTATGACTTAGTAAGGGATATCGGAGGAGATATTGTTGAGCAAGTAAGTTGGTTTTCTCTTTCTCATATGTTTCTATTGGACCCCAGAGCCTCGATACTCCATTCAAGAAGCTTGTTGGCCGAGTGGTAAGGCATTTGAGTTTTGTTGCTGAATTTTAACCAACTTTCTAGCGCTCAGGACGACTTCGTCATTTTCTTAAACTTGACACTTTCCTAACTTGTCTCTTTTTTAACTCGGCTCTTTCTTAGTTGGTCTCTTTCTTAAACTTGACATTTTCCCAACTCGTCTCATTTTTAACTCGGCTCTTTCTTAGTTGGTCTCTTTTGCAATGATGACACTTTCATAACTCGTCTCATTTTTAACTCGGCTCTTTCTCAGTCGCTGTTTTTCCTCTCTCCTTAGGCATGGTCTACCGGATCAGTTCACCTAGGTGAACTACGGGCAATTTTTTTTTCTCGTGGTTCACCTAGTTTCAACTGTTAAGGTTCAACTAACAAGATCGCCGGTTACGCATTAGAAAAAATCGAAAAAAAAAAATATCATACTTAATACTAAAGAACTTGTTTTTCTTCTTTTCCCTTATGTGATTGTATAATGATAGTATATTAAAAAAAAAAAAAGAAAGAGCCGAGTTAACAAAGAGACCAGTTAGGAAAGTGTCAAGTTTAATAAAATGACGAAGTCGTCCGGAGGGGAGACGAGTTGGGAAAGTGTCAAGTTTAAGAAAGAGACCAACTAAGAAAGAGCCGAGTTAAAAAAGAGACAAGTTAGGAAAGTGTCAAGTTTAAGAAAATGACGAAGTCGTCCTGAGCGCTTTCTAGATGCCAGGTAACTTGATAGGTGCCACATTCAATGTGTGTGTGTTCCTTCTTGCTTCGGAAGGCATGTTAAGCCGTTGGTCTTATTTGCTGTCCAATAAAAGTTTATAACACATACCTACCAACATTAGGCCACCGTGGTGGGATCATGGCCCTATCTCCCCATGATTACCAATGCCATGTATTATTCATGTCAGCGGTATGCTTGTAGCTTAATGATAGTAATGACCATCAATTGTGATGTTCTTTAATTACTTAACATGAATTTAAAATGTATTTGGTATTTTGTTTTTGTAAGAATGTTTTAAGACAAATAATTCGATTTTATTATTATTATTATTACTTTTTTGTTCATCCTAACTACAGACTCAAACGTGACAATAAGGCCACCACTGAGACAGTAACGAGTATTTAAGAATTCCCTAGTTGTTGTAACTTAGTTATAAAACCTGTAAACTTTTATTTTGTTGCAGGTTAAACTAAAAGATAAATTTGTACACCCGAAAACGAAGAAACACAGTCTTTGCTATAGCATTGTGTACAGGCATTTAGAAAGAACTCTCACGCAAACTGAAGTCAACAAAATACATAAGGAGATAGAGAAGACGGTTAGAGATACTTTTCAAGTTGTTATTAGATAGATAATTTAATAAATAAAGCTGTTAAAATCCTGTTGTTTTTAATATGTTTGTTATGGATAAAAGTTAGACAATATCCTATACCGTAAATTACCGTAAAGTAAATAATAGTCGAATAATACTTGCACTCAGCACCCAGGATGCCTAGTGCGAGTTTTATGCACTATTAGATTCATTACATAATAATGAACATTGTTTTCAATAATCATTACAACACACAAATAATCATTACAACACACAACTATACTTATTTTTATTTCTAATATTAGCCCTTTTTACTATTTTAACTATAAATTCTAGTAAAATGTATTCTATACATGTTACTTTTTATTAATACACTGACTGTTTCATGGTTGTCCATCTATATTTTGCTCCAAGTTATATCTTAACTGAGTATCAATAGGCATATTAGATGATGACAATCGCGATTATCGGCTGCTTCAAGTCATTTGAATTTTCGTTAAAGTGATCGAATGGCTTCGAATAGTAATAGTCTAAGAACTTTCCGATATTTTTGTAAAAAACTCAATAACAGGCCAAATTTTTGTAAACGGCCATTAAATATAATTATAAGAGACTATATTTTAGAATCCAACAAAATCTCGCATTGGAAGGTATCGAAAAAAAATTATACCCCGAAAATGGTGCAATTTTACAGCAAATATGCTATCACCGGTTTTATCGTGAAAAAGTGTTTATGTTCACCTTATCTAAGCACCAAAGTTGAAATCCATAAAGATATACAACGGGAAACTAATACTTTAGGAAGAAGTCGGTTGTTTCACTAACTGCACAATGTACTCTAAGAAAATAATAATAGCAGATTTTTTAATGTTATTTTCTACAACAAATAATGTTTTAATAAACTTAGTTTTTCTGACAGCTATATTTTTTTCACTAGTATTTTATCACCAGTAAAGTCATTTTCAATTATCATTATATATTTAAATTGGATTTAGTACATTACGTGTTAATGGAAGCAAATGAAACAAAAGTAATTAAAAACTGATCTGATAGCATTTTTAACATAGGTCTAATGCCACTTTCGAGTTTACGTAGAGTTTTTTTAGCTTATTTGTTTTTCATTTATATTTATAGGAGGATTATTAAATTTTACGAAAGATAACTAATGAAGGTATTCAAATGTAAAGTAAATAATATTTATATCATTTTTGCCCATTTTTTATAGATTTTATAAAGCTTGGTATTGGTTTTTTTTAATGTCGCTGTCACAAATATTGGTGGATTACTAATGAATTATTTAATAAACTAGATAATCTATTTTTTTATGTTAAGAAAATACAGGAATAGAATTATTGTTGAGTCTCCATATAGCGAATTAGTTTGGCTCTCAGGCTATAAATAAACTTGCACTAGGTACCCAGATCTTAACAAAATGTGACCTGTAGTAGGCATAATGCAAGTTCTACTATTTGTATGGCATCAAAGCAGCGCCATCTAGTGCCAAGTCAAGACAAGTTTCACATCATCACATCACCAGCTCATGTTATGTACTTGTCACACACGAGCTGAATGGATAGATTGAGAGAACTGGCCATAAACCACCACGCGGGCCCAGTGCGGATTGGTAGTTGTTAACGACTGCTAATGCAGCCGGGACCAAAGCTTTACGTGCGTTTAAGCACGAAGAAGCTCGAAGCTAAGTAATTTTTGTTTTTTTGTTTTTTTTTATGTACATCCGATGACCGGCCTTTTGCGAAAGCTTCTTAACTTTAGCAATCGCAGATAGTGCACGTTAACTGCGCCATCGAACTCGTCAAGTTAGCTTTACAAGTGATCAATGAATTGGAAGAAAGAAAAAACAGATTTATCTTAAAATATTTATTACTTGGTAATAAACTACAAATATATAGACATTTAATTTTTTCACTGTATTTTATAAATATTTATGTTGTATAGTAATATTTGTAATCACCGTTTATTTATAGGATCGCGTCACCCTGAAAAAATGTATTTTTAAGCTAAAGCAAGGATGACATTTTTTATCTCAGTTTTCTCCCCTTTTCCATTGAGTGAACTTGTATTGTTTGCGATAACAACACTACTTAATTCGTTTTACAAGTTTTTTACTAAGTAGCATTTTGATCCGTTACAATTTCAAAGCTTTGACAATATAATATTAGGTACTCGTATCGTATTACTACAAAATAAAGAAACATTAATAAACCAATACTGGGAAAAATATGATAACGAATAGTCTTCAATTATTATTTTTATTGTTTCAACCTTCTTTACAATATTTTTGAAATTCCTCTTAAAACAATACAAAATTAAAATGAAACCGTACATTATACATAATACTTATACCTACTTATTGAGGAAAAAATAGTGATGTTCTTTAATTCGGTACATTTTTACAATGCCCACCTAACAACAACTTTCAGTTGTTATTTTACATTATTATTACAATGAAAATACTATGAATTTCACTCTCTTATTTTTAATTGCTCGTTTCATAGTCATGATAATTAGGAACTATGGAACTCCAAACAATAAAATGCATTTCTCTGGTGGACATACCGTGTAAGATTTGATATATGAGGTAACATTGGAACTACTGATGACTAATGGCCAAGTATCCCATACAACTTCAAAGTTCTAATTCTTTCAAACCAATAAGCCAATATTAATTGAACTTTATATGCTTAAGGCAAACACAGAGATCTTGACAGGTAACAAAATATTTTAAAAAGACGTTAGTTTAATTAATTTTATATGCGGTTTTAAACCTCCTTCAACTTGGACCTTAAATTGCATAAATTCACTTGCGAAAATTAATTTTAGAAAGTTCTCTATATTAAAAATTGATTTTGTTTTGTTTATATAATTTTTAACGCAAATTTTGTTGCGAACAAATTACAAAAACACAAATGTTGAGATTTGATACAAAACGCGATGAGCTGAAGGCCCGTCAACCCGCGTCAATCCATTATGATAAATGCTGATGGTAGCTTATGTGCGCTCAGTGCGCGCGCCAGTTTACTAAGATCGGTTATGTTAGCAATCTTCGCGCGCACCAGCGCCATGCCGACTAGGTGTCGAAGTGGTCGCTATGACCGAAATCGGTCGGACCAATCATCATCATCATCATCATCATCATACGCTTAGTTGAAACTTCGTTCGAAGGATTTTAACATCGGATGTTAGTATGAAAATGATTTCGACAGCTAAGTCGCTAGGATATCGTTACCTTTTTTTTCACGAGAATCGGGGGGCTGCTTCCTAGCTGACATCCAGTCAAGTTTCAATGAAATTCTATATTATTTTTCGGTGACGGGTTTACTGTGCCTAGCACTGGTAACACTACTCTAGTTTGTTACAAATTACTTTTTAAAAGTTTCTTGTCTCCTAAAATTTACAACAGCCATAGAACTTGCAAAAGGGTTGTATGTAGGGTTGCCAACCGTACTTTAATATATAGTATTGTACTATATTTCGGGTCTGCGTCTAGTACGCAAAAGAATTATATAGTACGTAAAAATACTATAAAGGTAGAAACCTGAAGAACAAATCTTTCACTTTAAAAAGTCTATAGGACAAAGCAAATAATACCTTTGTTTATATAGAAATAGAAATATTTATTATGCAGGAAACACAGTACATTAAAGATGATAAATAATAATTTGATCCACATGTTTCGCTGAATATTCAGCATGCAAAAATCCATTGACAATTATATAAAATTAATTAATAAATCGATAAATTACATTTAATCCAATTCAATACAAAATTAAAAAAAAAAAACACATTCGAATTAAATAGATAAAATAATAATTAATTACTATGTCAACAATAATAATGTGAATTAATAATTTTCCAATAGCAATACATATCAATAAATACCTAGCCTAAGAACTCTTCAACTGTGTAGAAACACTTATCTATGAGCCACTTTGAGAGTTGACTTTTAAAAGAACTCAATCGTAAATCTCTAATGGTTTTAGGGATCCGATTAAAGATCCTTATGGCCATAAACGAACAGTTTTCGTGGTAAAGTTGGCTGGCACACTTGGGCACTAGAAGTCTAGTCGGGTCTCTAGATCTCTTTTTACAAGATTTTTTTGCTAATTCCGAAAAGTACTATATTTCATCGAAGAAATGTTGGCAACCCTAGTTGTATGTAACTGTTACATCCTCTTACATTGTAACATCTAAGTGACGTCTTGGTCTGCGGTTTTGTTTTATTTTCCAAAATTTGTGTTAAGTCGAATATTAATGTGAAATAATGGTGGATTATTAAAATACATTTATACGTTGGCGTACAGCGGGACATCGCGTGCAGGATAGTTGGGCGGTGAAAAGGTTAACCGTAAAATGTTCTTGAGTGTGCATGAGTGTTAGCAAATGAAACAAAACAGTGCAACGGCACTTTTCAAATTCTCTCATGAAGTCGCGTGAGGACTTAGTAAAGCCCCCCATCTTTACTGAGATACTCGAGGGGTTGGGGGGTATATCATTTCTCACTCCTCATTATTATCATTCATCATCATCCTATAAAGAGTTTAATATTGAGAAACGTATAAATTAAGTTTTCGACTGAAGGACTAGTATCCATGGTCATGAAAAAATTAAAAAAAAGTAACATCTAAGTGCCTAACGCAAGTTTATTTAGGCAAAAGATAAATGTAAAATAAACGTACAAATAAAGTTAAATCCAACATGCATTTCTTATAAATACTAAAAAACAAAACAAAATTCACTTTTAGACTTTCATGCGTTCTGGCATACCTACCTACGCATCCCAATCAAACACCCTACATTATAAATTATATCACAGTCTAAAATACAATACAATACCTATACGTACAATACACGATTATATAGCAACAAGTCATAATGATTTTCATACCAGTTCACGTAGCTGCTTAGAAAATCTTTTCCAATGTTGCTAAGTAATAATATTTACAAAGCACAGTATGTTAGAAAAAAAATCCAAAAAAAGGGGATGAAATAATCATAAATTATAAGCAATTTTTTTAATGAGACCAACTTTAAAATCGTGAATAAAACAGCTGTTCCATTTATAGATGTGCAGAACCCATATGGCATAGATAAAGTTCAAAGTGTAAGAGTTTGTCACCACAAAATCTTAAAATTCTGTTCTAAAAAGTTCTGCGATAAAAAGGTAGACCCACCGGTCTATCGCAGAACTTTTTATGTCATGATTTTATTATGCATAACAGCGGAAAGCATAAACTTCATTTGCAGAAAATCATTTGGCACACACTCATTAATCATACATTCAAAACCCATAATTTTATAAGTCAGAATCATCTTTAGGCATATAGGTATTTAATATCCATAATAATTAAGAGGCAGAACTTTTCATTTAACCAAATATTATTTAATCAAATGTTTAATTTAGCACAACTTACTCTTCTTCGCTTGATTATATTTTGATAGGATAGGTGGGTAGTTCGTTTACCCCGCCCCCCCCCCCCTAACAAGAGCTATTAAAAAAATATTTTTGTATGGAGCTAGATTTCTGTCTAAAAAAATAACCTCGAAATTTTTTATTTCTACCTATCACGTGACCAACAGCAGTTAGGGCAGGTACTGATTATGATTGATATGACTGGTGATTATGATAATGATTATGCGAAGTGACAATTTGAGCAAATATTTTTTTGGAATATAATATTTTCCTAAATAAAACATTTGTTATATGTATAAAATTATTCCAAACGAAAATCTGCCATCATCGTAGTATGCCAAGTAAAATTATACCGAGTAATCGTCGTACTAAATAAGTGTTATGCTAAACGAAATTATGCGTAATGAAATTTTGCTAAATTATGCCTAGTGAAAATCTGCCATCTTAAAAGTATGCCATTGAGAAGTCGGACATATAAACATTCGACCAAATAATAATTATACTAAATGATTTTTATGCATTGAACATATTCGTTTAAAGAAAATTATGCCAAGTGTGTTATGCCAAATTAAATTCGGAACAACAAAATTCTGCCAGATAGAGGGAACCCGTTTGTGGTGCCTAGTCTGAATATGCAGGCGTGAGTACTCACAGACCTCCACAAACTGACAGATTTCAGGACTTTGCACTTTATGTAAATTGCATATGGTTGAACATTTATTGAAGAAACTTAACAGTTTCGGATGTTGATGTGCAGGCGTCTGTACATTGTGTTGAAGTTAGCATTAAAATTCGAGAAACATAACTTTTTAAGTGGTTACGTATGTTGGCCTTACTATAAAAGTAGCCTATATCGATGGATAGTTTCTTTCAATACTATTCAAGATGTAATATCCTTTTCCAAACGACCAGGATAGAAAAACTCATATATAGTTATTTTCAGAATAAAGTTTGAGCGACACAATTTAAAACTTAAAATTAAACACGCACTTAATGATCTAAATAAACACACAGTGTTTAATTTTACAAAATTATTTCCTATATTATTAGGTTGGTAACTAAAAACCAAGAATGCAGTCTTCATTTCCATTGTCGGCCTCATGATCGGACATAAATGTTATTACCCTGGCCATTTCTTGGTCTTCTATATTCTCTTCGGGGTGTGCATTGTTCTCATCAGCTGTGTTAAGGCTTTCGTCTTCGTTTTGTTTTGTAACTTCATTACTAGCGTCAATTAATGACTCTTTTGTTTCTAAGGATCTCATACGTTTCGCTTTAAGAGCTAAGGGCTCGTCATCTGAAGATTCCGAATCGGATACACTCTTGGTACTCCATATGTAGTCATCGATTGAGTCAAAGCTGTCATTTGTGCCCAAAGATTCTTCGTCTAGTCTAATATCATTATGGATCATTTGTTTTCTTCTTTTTTTCGCTGTGGAGTTGTGGTCTTGTGCGTGTGAGTCAGTAAGAGCTGTAGCTACTTTGTTGTTCAAATTCCGTTTTAAAATGTTAGCAGATTTAAATAGCTTTATAGGTTTGGCAAAATTAGACAAATGGAAGCTGTCTTTTAACACTGACTTGGATTGGTTAGACTTCATAATAACAAACGCTTGAGGTTCACTATCATTAGGGAAAGAGTGGTGTTTACGCACCCTGCGCATTTCTGACACTGCATGATTTTCTGGCAAAGTCTGGTGTTTTAAACTAACTAGATTCGGCTGGTCTTCTGGCAAAGCTGAGTCATCAGTTAAATCAACTATTGATTTCGTCGTAAGACTGGTCTGCCCTGTCCTGGGATTTTGCTTTATACATACATTTATAGGAGTTAAATTGCCAGTCTCTAAATCCAACTTGTAAAAATTGCCTTTATTGTCACATGCATATTTTAGTAGCTGGAATGATGTGATTGAACTTAATTCTTTCACGTTTTTGTTGGGTGAAGACGTTACGACCGGAGTCGCATTGACTCCAGTTTGTAAGTAACGCGGTGAAAGCTGTTGGTTAATTGGTAATAAAGAAGGCACTTGCATCGTTCTAGTAGGACTTTCGTTTAGGGGAACTGTTACATCTTCTGCAGATATTCCTGACATTGCCATTAAATCAGACAAAAGTGAACTCCTGTTTCTATTAGGAGCATTGTTGTCTATTTTTGCTGCTTGGTTTTCTACGATGTCCACTTCTAGTAATGGAGAACTTTGAACATCGCTGTTTTCTATGGTGTCATTACTTTGTTCAACAGTTTTTAGTACAGTGTCAACACAATCTTTAGAGTTTATTTCAGATGATGTCTTTGATTCTTTAATAGCTTGTGATGTAGTTGGTTCATTACTTTGTTCAGTGGTTTTCGGTATGGCGTCAACACAATCTATTGATGTTTTCTCTAATTCTTCGATAGCTTGTGATGTAGTTGGTACACTACTTTGTTCAGGGGTTTTCGGTAAGGGGTCCACACAATCTTTAGAGTTTGTATCAGATATTGTCTCTGATTCTTCAACAGTTTGTGATACACTTGGTTCATTACTTTGTTCAGGAGTTTTCATTACAGTGTCAACACAATCTTTGGAGTTTATTTCAGATGTTGTCTTTGATTCTTTAATAGCTTGTGATGTAGTTGGTTCATTACTTTGTTCAGTGGTTTTCGGTATGGCGTCAACACAATCTACTGATGTTTTCTCTAATTCTTCGATAGCTTGTGATGTAGTTGGTACACTACTTTGTTCAGGGGTTTTCGGTAAGGGGTCCACACAATCTTTAGAATTTGTATCAGATATTGTCTCTGATTCTTCAACAGTTTGTGATACACTTGGTTCATTACTTTGTTCAGGAGTTTTCGTTACAGTGTCAACACAATCTTTGGAGTTTATTTCAGATGTTGTCTTTGATTCTTCGATAGTTTGTGACGCAGTTGGTGTATTACTTTGTTCAGGAGTCTTCGCTTCAATGTCAACACAATTTATAGAGCTTTCGCTAGGATTAGGATTTAATTCCTCATTATCTTGTGGCGTATTCAGACTTAGTTTATTTATCGTGTCACTACGTGACTGTAAATTTTCAGTGTCATCATTTATGAGCGTTTCATTACACTCCAAGGTTACATTGTTTTGAATAGATTGTGTAATATTTTTGAAATTATTTGTTGCATCTTCATTATCCTGTTTTGCAACCGACGCAGGGTCTTCACTTAGTGAGTCTACATTAGTAATACTGCAGTTTTCTTCTAAATTATCATTAGTTAGATTAACAACTTCACCAGAATTATTCCACGCAGACGATGCCTCGAATTGTTGTTGTATTGCCGTAATAACATTAGGTAGAGTTAGCAGTATTTCTGTGGGAATTTGAGCCGTCGGATCAATAGTGCAATTCAATTTCCCGTCAGGTAGCAATGTAAGAGACACCCCTTCTGGCAACTCGAACGCCAGCGACTTGACGGCGGGCTCGACCTCCACAACAGGCTCATTAGCGACGCTGATAGTGGCAGACAGATCACGTGGAAGCTTCACGTCTGTTAATAATATTTTATTTTTCCCCAGAAATATTGGACATCCCTTTTCACCTTCTATATTCTGCCTACTTTTAATATATACTACCTTTTGCTTCGGATTGTGACCCAGACCATTAGAAAAATTAAACAAATGATTTACATCCTGTCTCCGTCTCTTATCTAAAGGAACGCAAGTGCTGATATTTGATTTTATTTGCTTACTTTGTGAACGCAATGCACTTTGCGACAATATAGATATAAGAGGCTTTTTGACAACTATGGGACGCGCTGGCGTTATAATATTTGTCTTGAATAAAGCTTTTGGGTCTTCATTATCATCTATTTCTATCACATCAGTTGATACAGACGGTGTTGTTGCAGAAAGTTTAGTAACTTCGACAGGACTAGCTGTATTATTTAAATCGGTTTGAATACTTATTTTGGCAGCCATATTATTGTCGTCAAGAACACACTGTATAGATGCTTCTACTTGTTGTGACTTCGGAGTTACTTCAGCAATGGATACTGCACTGTTTAAATCTTTAGGTAGTGCATTAGGTGTTTCAGCATTTCCAGATGTTTCATTTGAGTCTCTAGATTTTTGGACAACACTTTCGATCGCTCCAGCGATATTATCTAACTTTGTGTTGTCTTCGTCATCCGAAATCACTATAGAAGAAGGGGTTGGTTCGACTCTCCAATTAGCTTTAACTAGTAACTCGTGACGGCAGCAGCACTCACAAATGCGTGGACACCTATGTCTCCGTTTGTTCTTTGGATATTCAATCTTGGATCGTGCCCAACAACAAAATGACAAGGACAATATTCTCACTTTTGGCGCTGGTGTCGGTGATGTTGGTATATCTTCATAAGTCGGGTCAGAATTTTTGTTTTTCTTTGAAGTAGTTGCACTTTCATTTGTTTCTCTCTTTTCATTGTCGGGCAGGTCGGACTTAGCCTTGACAACAGGCATGCCGAGCTTACCCTTCTCATACTCATCCAATCTATCGTCTAGCTCAGTTTGTCTTTGGACTAATTTTCTTCTTTCTACTGCTTTATTTTTTTTTGATAATTGGACACTGGGTTCCTTGTCTTCTATTAACCTCAACATTTTATTGAGCGTGTCTCCCGTTAATAAGGCTTCCTGAGTGTGTGTGCCGTCTTGAGCAGAATGAACCTTATTTAACCAAGATATCGTGCTGCATTCTTTTCTATTGAAAGACGGATAATAACTAGGTTTTTTAATTTTATTAATGTCATCACGTTTTGGACCTGGTTTTTGTCTGTCCATCTGCATCCAACCAGGTATATATCGATTGCTTGTTTTTTCGATCGTCCTTGTATTATCAATACTATTGCCACGTTCATATTGCGTGTGAGCATTGTCAACGACACGTCGCTTTTTAGCTATAGGTTCTGTGTTATGTACTCCTGCGAGTCTCTGAGAATATGTGGAGTTTACTTGATGAGTCGTGGTGTTTTCAAAATTTATATTACAGCGAGATTTAGGGCCAGGTTTACGTTTGACACTTTCTGCATTAATCAACGACTTTTCACCTAAAGGTGTCTTGTTTACATTTACAGTATGCATTGGTAGTACAGGATTCACGCCTACGGCGGAAGGCAAAGTGGTAGCAGTGACCTGATCTCTTGGACCATCTTCGGTAAGTAACTTCACCAATTGCACTGGAGGTACGCATTTCTCATTGGGACCCCGTATTCTCATAGGCGTAACTTCTGCAGTGAAGAGACGCTGGTTCATCCTGCGTATATTTTCGATGTCGGGGAGATTTACAACTTTGCTCCTCTCTGGTAAAACTGCACTTTCGCGACGCTCATTAGGCCAAGCATTATGTTCTGGGGTTGCAGATGGAAACATATTTTTTACAATCAAATTGTCAATTAAGCTTTGAGCTGGCATTGCTGAAGGCAATATGGAAATTGTCTGCTCGCTGTTGTCTTCGACTTCTTGAATAACCGGTGTGGAATCTTTTGATTCTGATTCTAAATACAGCGTCCCTTCTATTAGTTTACTCTCAAAAGCCTTGCTGAGATCAATTGTCATTGGTTTGAGTGTTTTCAAGAATGACCGATTGCGCATCGAACTCAAAAAACATGCCGTCAACCTCTTTAGTCTAGTATTGAAATCGGGATTTCGGCAAAGCTGTATAGGATTGTAACTTCGACTCTTAGGTTTCTGTAATAAGTTACTAGATAACTTTACTCTTTTGCCTATAGATAATTCTTCCGGTTCGCTCATTTCATCTTCACTATCGTCCAATTTTTTTTCTCCCTCAGATGTTAAGTTAACTGAGGTGTGGAACATTTCTTCACTTTGTTTATCGAGATCATATTGAGTTTTGCTAACAGGTTTGCTTTCAATTAGAGCATTATTTAATAAATGAATATCTCTTACACAATCTATATTTATATCTCTAAACACATTCATATTTTCTAGTTTTGTTGTGTAAACTACAGGTTGCATCAATAGTTTCAAATCAAATTTCGGATTTTCTTCTTCAATGTGTGTTTCAGACTTATTGGCAGTTTCTTCTTCTGGAATGAGAATAAATATACATATGTATAAACGATGGTACTAAAAAATACTAGTCCATACTCATTAGTTATGTCTAAATATTTTAAAATACTCATGAATGTTGATTTTATTATAATGATATTATAAACTTAGGTGTTTTCGATGTCGGTGTAACGACACAATGTATTTTGACGTATTAGATATTTAAAGTTTAGGCATTTTGAGCATAGGTATTTCGGCTGTCGTTATCTTAATTTTAGGTATTTTTATATGTACCCACAAAAATATTATATGATTTTCAATTTAAAACTTAAAATAACTGTGACAGTGCTATAATCGTTTTAAAAATAATATATCGAGTAAAATTAATGCATTGCCATTTGGACAAGATGATCCAGATGTATTATATACTAATCTTTTTAACTTCATAAAGACTGAATATGACCAAGTGTTTACACAAAGAACAATCAAAATAACTCATAAACTTAAATTCTGTGACTGGGCCACGACTGGTATATATAAAAACTAGCTGTGCTCGCGACTTCGTCCGCGTGGAATAGTGACTTTCGGCAGCATTTTTAATTTTTTAGGCTCTTTTCCCGTTTTTGCAACATTTTTCACTGATGCTTCGCTCCTATTGGTCGCAGCGTGATGTTATATAGCCTAAAGCCTTCCTCGATAAATGGACTATCCAACACAAAAAGAATTATTCAATTCAAACCAGTAGTTCCTGAGATTAGCGCGTTCAAACAAACAAACAAACAAACAAACAAACTCTTCAGCTTTATAATATTAGTATAGATAGAAATAAATTGTATGATTTATATAGTCTAAAACAATATAACCAAAATTCTAATTTTACGGAATATGTAAAGAATTATTCGAAAATATTTAAGAAAATATGTATAGTAGCAAAATCTATACTAATATTATAAAGCTGAAGAGTTTGTTTGTTTGTTTGTTTGTTTGTTTGTTTGTTTGAACGCGCTAATCTCAGGAACTACTGGTTCGAATTGAATAATTATTTTTGTGTTGGATAGTCCATTTATCGAGGAAGGCTTTAGGCTATATAACATCACGCTGCGACCAATAGGAGCGAAGCATCAGTGAAAAATGTTGCAAAAACGGGAAAAGAGCCTAAAAAATTAAAAATGCTGCCGAAAGTCACTATTCCACGCGGACGAAGTCGCGAGCACAGCTAGTCTAATTATATTAAAGAAAAAATTAAAAAGTCCAACAATAAAATTAAAGCCACTTGGGACATTATAAACCGTGAAACAGGTAAATTTAAACCACGGGATAATACTTTCACTTTAAAAGTAAACGACAACTTAGTCAATTCTGATTCACATATTGCTAATATTTTTGATGATTTTTTTGTAAATATACCTGTGCTGACAACCTCAAATTTGGATTCATCACCAGAAGCTGCACAAGCATTACTCCAAAAATATGTACCAAAATGTAATGTTTCTTTTCAATTTAAATATATTGATTCAATGGATATTATAAAAACATTTAAATCACTGAAAATGAAAAACACAAGTGATTTGTGGGGCATCTCTATAAAAGTAATTAAGAATATTATACATTCTATTGCACCATATCTTGCTGAAATTTTTAATAACTGTGTGAATAAAGGTATCTTTCCCGATCTTATGAAGTTTAGTAAGGTCATACCTTTGTTCAAATCGGGAAACAAAGAAGACCCCAGTAACTATCGACCCATTTCAATACTACCAACTCTAAGCAAAATTTATGAAAAAGTTATATTGGAACAGTTGATGTCGTATTTTAACATAAACAACCTTTTACATAATAAACAATATGGATTTACAAAGGGTCGTTCTACTACTGATGCAGGTGTTGCTCTATTAAAACATATATTTGATGCCTGGGTGAAGTCTCAAAACGCCCTTGGAGTGTTTTGCGACTTGTCCAAGGCTTTCGATTGCGTTGAGCACAAAACTCTGGTGATGAAGCTAAATTACTACGGTCTCAAAGATTTCGCACCAAATTTAATTCAGTCGTATCTTAGCTCTCGAACACAAACTGTCGATATTAATGGAACTAAATCATCTGGTTCTCATGTAAAAATGGGAGTTCCACAAGGGTCCATTCTTGGTCCTTTTCTGTTTTTGATTTATATTAATGACTTGCCATTCTTTGTAGAGAACTTCTGTGAAATCGTATTATTTGCAGATGATACTTCACTCATTTTTAATGTAAGTAGGTGTAAGAATAATTACGACGATGTAAACAAAGCACTCTCTGATGTACTCAGTTGGTTTACTATTAATAATTTGCAGCTTAATGCTAAAAAAACAAAATGTATTAATTTTAAATTACCAAATGTCAAAAATGAACCAACTGATATAAGAATAAACGGTGATCGATTAGATTTGGTAGACTCAACAGTTTTCTTAGGTATAACCCTTGACTCAAAACTTCAATGGAATCCTCACATTTCGAAATTGGCCGGCAAACTCAGTTCTGCTGCTTATGCCATTAGAAAAATAAGGCAGTTAACAGACGTTGAAACTGCTAGAACAGTTTACTTTAGTTATTTTCATAGTGTCATGTCGTATGGCCTCTTACTGTGGGGAACAGCGGCTGATATTGAAACTATATTCATTTTACAGAAACGAGCAGTAAGAGCAATCTATAGACTAGGTTCACGAACTTCTTTAAGAAATCTTTTTAAAGAAATTGATGTCTTGACAGTGGCGTCTCAATTTATTTATAATTGTATAGTTCTTGTACGTTGTAATATCAATTCATTTTCTAAACACAGTGATGTACACAATTTTAATACTAGAAATAAGTCAAAACTTGTAATGCCACTGTTCAGGTTACAGAAGGTGCTTGGTTCTTTCTTGGGGCAAGGTATACACTATTACAATAAAATACCAAATACTGTACTAGATTTACCTTTAGATAAGTTTAAAAAACATGTAAAGTCTTCTTTATTAAAAAAAGGTTATTATACAGTCAAAGAATATTTAGAAGATAAAACAGCCTGGCTATAATAAAAAACATATACATAATACTACTTATAAATAGTGTCCTGCAGATAACAAAATAGTGTTGCATTGAACATTACAATTAGTTTTATTTTTATTATTATTAACTATAGTTTTTTTTGACTTTTACTAGTACTGTATGATATTGTAAAAAATTAAACTGGTAAATTATGTTTTTGCTGACTTAAATATTTTATTTAGTTATTTTTTATTTTTTGTGTTTTTTTACATGTTGTGATTGTCCTTTACATTTTGTGTTTTTATTTGTGATGGAAAGTGTCCTTTATGATAGGGCTTTTTCCAATATTTATGACGCTGTAAGGGAGAAAAGAGCTGGACACTTGCTGAGTTTCTTGCCGGTTCTTCTCAGTACAAGATCTCCCGCCCAGAGTAGATAGACTTACGAACCGATGGCTTAAAATGACGTTCATAAGAGCTATTTGTAGCCTAAACTGAATAAATGATTTTGAATTTTGAATTTTATTTTTTTGAATTTAATGCTAAATCACATATGATAAGAGGAAATACTAACCTTTTTTGATATCACTTTCTCCAATAGGCTTTATGATATCATCGTCATCGTCTTCTTCGTACTCAATGCCGTCGTCGACTAACTCTATGCCGTCATCAGCAAACGTTAAGTCAACAGACATGTCCAGAAAGGCTTTGCTATCAACTGTTTCCGCAGTGTCTGGCAGCGTGTCATTTGGTTGCGCAGTATTTGTATCGAGAGGTTCAATTTCTTTCGGTTCCGTTTCTTTATTGCTATTCAAAAAGGCCTTAAGTTTCTCGTTCACTTCATCATCATCGGTTTCGTCATCTACGTCTATCGGCTGACACGGATCATTGTCAACCACAGATGCAAGTACCGGATTTGGAGATTGGTTTCCCTCTTTCGCCTCTCTTGAAATATTACTCATTTTCACTAGCACGTCAGTGGCAACGTTGACGTTACCAAACACATTCATTATTTGAGGCATCACCATTGGTTCATCTAATGGTGGTGAATCTTTGGCAACGGTTTCCAAAAACATATCATTTACCTCAGAGCTAATAACTTGTTTCAATTGTTTAAATACGTCATCCTCTGCGTTTACATTTTCATGAACATCTTTTTCCGTGTGATTTATTGCATTTTCTGATTTGATCACGTTGATGTCATCTTCTGTAGCCATTTCAGAAGTTTTATTTTCATTATCAATTTCACTAATTTGTTCTACGGTCTGTATTGCAGGTTCATCATCATCAATATTAGTGATGTCATCTTCAATATTTGCATCGTTGTCAGTTGTGGCATTCTCTGTCGTGGCACCAATATTAGTTTCAACCAAATCATCAGTTTCCATATTAGAAAAGTCTTCCTCGTCGTCAATATTCGGGATACTGTCCAATAATCGCTTGTTTATTTCATTTAAACTATCTTCTAAACTTTCTGTGTATGTTTCGATGTCGTCTGGCGGCTCGGTTTTGACAACTACCTCCTTTATTGGTGTTTGACTCTCAGTACTTAAATCTGCTGGCTTTTTGGCAACGTTATAATCCTCTTCAGCGTTATCTGAGTCAGAATCAGCGTCTCCTAAGTCTATAGTCTCTATGTTTGGTTCCAGCAAGACGATGTCTGGCTCATTACTGTCTGAAATAATTAAAAAAAACTCAATTTACATATTGTATGAAATGATGAAATTATAGATTATTAAGTTTTATAATAATAATCTTTAAAATGTTCGTGTTATTTAATATAAATGTGTGCGAAGCGAGTAAGGTATTTATTATACTCGCCTTTTGAAGTGTTAGCATTGCCTAGAAAACCAGTTTTGCCTCCTAGGCTTGTGAATTATTTTGAAGTGGCAAATTTTGACTCCAAAAATAAATACATTTATAGTTACATATATTATACAATGTTATTTTTAGTTTATACGAAACCTGAAAACTGTTTGTTAGAATTAGAAATAGAATCGATTCCAATATTTTTTATACCATGTTACATTTTGACCAAATAATATTTACAAAATCTCAAATAAAGTACACTCTACTAGAATCTCACTCGTGCGCTGCGCCGACCGCGCGCATCGCTTGTCACGTGGATGCAAGAGGGCGCAAGATCGCATAGCGCACCAATCGAGGCACGCGCCACAACAACATGTGGACACACGCCACCCCTACCCCCCGTGTCATTCACCCGAAAGCTATCAACCGATGTGTATGTGTCGCTTGCGCGTCCTGCTTGACTCTTGCTCCCGCGCAGTGCTAGTTTCCGTATCGAGAAAATGGGATTTCGATACACCAACGCTCAGTTCACAGAAATGGTACGAACGCTAGCTGTGTGTGGTGATAACGTTTCCGCGGCGGCAGTGCGACGTTACCAATACGGTAATCAATAAGTGCAGTGTCGCGTGCTGTATGTGACCACGTTCGCACGAGGACATCGGGACAGCACAAAAAGCTTGTAACTTCGTGATTTTTCAAGATATTATTTTAAATTTTTTTGTACTTAATCTTTAAATGAAAATATTTGACCCGTGTTTCGATTTTCGTATAAACTAAAAATAAGGTTGTAACTATATACATATTTTCTACAATTGTTTTTGAAGCATTTTTAAGACTCACCTGTTCTTAGTTTTGGTAGCTTTAAGTACGCGTTTATTTTCTTTTCCTGAAATAATACAAATATGTGTTAATTATGTATTAGTCAAATATGTGTTCATTATTAAAATAAAATAAAAAATAATAATAAAAGATAACTCACAAATTCTTCAGGTAATATGACGGATCTATTTTCTATCATTTGATTCCATTCGAGGAATGGTTTCGTGACTATATGCGGATATCTGAAACATTAATAAAATATATATAAATTTAATATTGGTTACTGTTTGAGTCTACTCTTGGTCGAAATAATTTTATGAAACTTTATCATGTCTTCGCAAATAGTACCTAGGTACCTATTAATGAATAAGACACTTTTAGAAAATGTAATTATTTTATGTAAAGCAAATTTTTTTTGCTCTTTAATCTTCTATATTGAAGTTAAAATCACATACATTCATTTGTACCATAAACGTTTAATTAGCTTTTTTAAAGTTTCATCGAATAAACTCTAGTACCTGGATGACCGAGTTTTGCTCGGTTTTTTATTTGGTAATTTTCTAAAAATTAATCCTAGCTAAATCGATTTATCGCCCCCGTAACCCCCTGCATACAAAATTAGCATACAAATTAGCCATTTATGTAACTCTGCTAGAAATTGTTTTACAATAAGTTTTCTAATTGTTTCAGGCAATTTATTAAAAATACTTATGCACATCCAGAAACAATTCTTTTGCATACGAGTGCTTTTTGGAACAAAGGCCGACATCAACCTTTTTCCATTTCTAGTGTTTCGGGGATACATATCTTGTGCTGTTTCAAAATAATGATGGTTAAGTTTGACAAATTTGGCTATTTCAAAAATGTATAGACATGGCAGGGGTAAGACTTTTAACCTTTTGAATAAGGGTGCACATGGCTCATCTGGTGCAGTGCCACAGATTGCCCTAATACATTTTTTTTGAGCGATAAATGCTTTATTTGTGTCTGTGCTGTTTCCCCATATGATTAAACCATAACGGAGGATGGACTCAATATATGCAAAGTATGCTGTGAGTGCTGCACTTTGACAGGCTACTTTAGTGAGTTTATATAGTGCAAAAGTAAATCTATTTATTTTACAACATATGTTTGTGATCTGTTGCTTCCAGTCCAACTTATGATCAATTTGTATACCCAGAAACTTAGTTATATTTGTGCCATGTAGTCCTAGTCCTTGATAGTGTACATTTAACGTTTGATAAGGTGTATTATTAAAATTCATGAAATAAGTTTTGTCAATATTAATGAAAAGGTTATTATCTTTAAGCCAATTTATTATTAAGTTGATTGTATTGTTAATTTCATTACTATGGTCATTTAATGTCAATTTCTTACTTGTAGTCACTATGATTGAGACATCATCCGCAAATAAGATGCAGCGGTGCTTTGTCAGTTTTGGTAAGTTATTTATATAAGTGAGGAACAAAAATGGGCCCAAGACACTCCCCTGGGGCACCCCAAACTTGATTTCTTTAAACTCAGATAGATATTTTTGGGTTATATTATTTTTATCGAGTTTAGCTACTTCAACGGCTTGCATCCTATTGCTCAAATAAGTTTTTAGCCAATTTAGTGCCGGCCCCCTAATGCCGTTGTTTTCCAACTTTTTTAGTAGGGTGTCATGTAAGCAATAATCGAACGCTCTAGACATGTCAAGGAAAAGAGCTGTTGTGTACCTATTTTCATTTATGTTCATTAGTATTTCATTCACTAGGTTGAATATGGCATGGGTTGTGGATTTCTTTTTTTGAAATCCGAATTGATCTTGATTTAATATACCATACTTTTCAAAAAACACCATCAGTTTCTCAAGTACAATTTTTTCATAAACCTTTGATATGATTGAGATTAGTGTAATGGGTCTGTAGTTGTCAACTACTGTTTTTTCATTTTTTTTATGCAAGGGTTTGACTAGTGAATACTTAAGCCTGTCTGGGAAGGTCCCAGAGGATATTGATAGGTTTATAAGAAATGTTAGAACAGGGGCTATTTCTTCATTGCATGCCTTCAGAACCTTTGTACATATGTTGTCATACCCTTCAGAGTTTGTGTTTTTGAGGGACTTAATAGTTTTTCTAACACAGTACTCATCAACAGGAGTCAGATAAATGGAATTTATCAGATTACTAGTTTTCCCATGCAAGTCATTATTTGTTTTCGCATGCGTGACACCTGTGATATTGATAAAATGGTCATTGAACTTATTGGCAATTTCTATTGGATTATTTATATTATGTTGATTATAGTCTATAGTTTCAATATAATTGTTACATGTCGGTTTGGTATTTGTCTCCTCGTGTATAATTTTCCATGTAGCTTTGCATGTGTTTTTTTTACTATTATTAAAGATATATTTATTATTTGACTGTTTTTTTGCCTGTAGTATGCATCGTTTTAGTATTTTTGAGTATGTTTGATATTTCTTTTTTGTGTTGTATGTTTTCCTTTTATAGTGATTAAGACGGTGCGCTCTACTTGTTGCACAGCTTTTTTTAATACCCTTAGAGATCCAGTGCTGGTTAGAGTTAGTGTTTATTGTGACTTTGCAAACTGGGAAACATAATTTATAAAGTAAACAGAACCAGTCATGGAATTTATTAAATGCTTCATTAGGATTACTTTCATTATATACATCTGTAAAAGTGAGGCATGAGAGATGTGTTCTGAACTTAATGATATTTTCGTCAGAATAACCTCTCTTAAATGTATGTATTTGTTTAGCTATTTGTGGTTTTCTTTTGATGTGGAAACTAAGTATCTGTGCAGTGTCATGGTCAGATAACCACAACGGAAGGATTGTGCTCTTTGCACCTTTTATATTACTAAAAATGTGGTCAATGCATGATAAGCCTCTTGTTGGTTGGGTTATATGTTGCTCTAGATTATAATTATTTAATATGCCTTTTAGTTTGGTGGTAATGTTGTTGTTTTGTAAAGTGTTTATATTAATGTCCCCAACAATAATTATTCTTTGTTTGTGATGTTTATGTTGGTATATGTACAATAGTTGTTCAAATTTTTCTAAGAATAAATCAAAATGTCGTTTATTTGAAGCGGTTGAGCTACGGTATAGGCAAACAACTATAATATTGTATGATGGAATAGAGATAGAGCAGCATTCAAAATGAAAATTCACAGGAAGCTCATCGAAAATGTTAACTTTATTGTATATAGTCCCTTTTTTTACCAATATACATGTGCCCCCTCTTTTTTTATTTCTTCCATAGTGTATAGTTAGTACATAATTATGCAAAAATATATTCTTTTCCTCTCCATTCATAATAAAAGTTTCTGTAAAGCACAGCACCTCAGGACATAAATGAGAATCAAGCTCCGCTAGGGTTATCTCAATGATATCTTTTTTAGAAAGCAAACCTTGTATGTTTTGGTGTAGAATTACAAAATCATTATGCTTATTAGCCACGAAAACATTTTGTGCTTGTCATTGTTAGTGTTATACTATTTTTTGTAATATTAATCTTAGAAAAATAATATGGTATTGTACCCTTTTTATTTTCCAAAGCAGTTGAGGTGGATATAATACCTTTTTTATCGAGTATAGAGTTTTGCAATGATTTTCTTAATTTTAATCCGTTTTTTACATAGTCATTAACATACTTTGAATAATCGATTTCTACATTTATCTTCAGGCTAATTTTCTTTTTTATTGATGTTATATTTTGGTAGTAATGCAGTATTTGTTGTATGTCAATATATTTACAATTATAATAATTTTTTATTAGACGATTAATATGTGTGTTTAGTATGTTAATATTTAAACAATAGTTATATCTAACACTTAGTATTAGTATCCTGCCCTTCTTCAATTTACATAATGTATTACACAAACTCGACATAATGGTATATGGATTTTTATCATTAGAACCTACCGAAAGCACCAGTATATCATCATCTGACATAGTTTCAGATATAGATTCACAGCTTGATAAGACTTGAGAGCTTAACGCATACGGCTTAACTATACTAGTAACGTTGTAGTTGTCATTCCATTTTCCGCACCTCGCATCTCTTATCTCATCAGCTAGACCGCAGATTTGTTGATCGCCTACTATGTAAATATTATGACTATTGAGCGATTAGATGGACTAAAATCCGCGACCTGATTTGGTAAGATGATACTGTCAGGTTCAATTTCAGAGTTCTTGTCATGTTTTATTGATGGCGTTGCGCAAAATTTCGCTTCTTGTTCGTCGTGTTCAAAATCCAGAATAGTCTTGTTTAGGTTCTTTCTGCTTCTTCTGAGGGTTACATTTTTCTTTTGGCTTGAGTTACAAATTTCTGTCAAAAATTTGGTTTTTTTTTCTTTATTTTGTATATTTTTTTTTAATTTAGTATTTTCTAACAACATATTTTCAATTTCATTTTCTGCAATTTGGAGTTTCTCCTTAAGGTCTTTATTTTGTTTTATTAGGTATTCTAGTCTCTCTTCGACATTTATTCTTCTTAAATCTGGGCAGCTACTGTTTAGTCGGCTACTTTGTGACGTTGACATAATATCTTTGTATTCATCATCTGTTAATGATTCAAAAGAGTTTGTCGTAGATATATTTATTCTGAAGTTGTCATTTTTATTTTTATCTATACATTTGTCACATTTCCAGTTAAGTTTATTTTCTTTAGTCATTAGGTAGAATCTTTTGGTCGAAACATTCCCACAATCAATGTGATAATTATACTTACAAATCGTGCATATTAAGTATTCACGATTTGTAATTTTGCTATTACAGTTATCACATTTTAGCGCCATCTTACGGACTAATTTGGTATTTAATGTAGAATTCAATTTATAATGCTTTATAGCGTGCTTTTTATGTCAATTTGGTTTCGCGGGAGTGTGTGTATTTTCGTGTCTATGATTGTTGCCAGATGTCGCTAGGAGTAATTACTAAGTGCATGAAATCTGACAGCTGATGAGTCAGCTGTCGTCTGTTTACTTATTTGAAATTTGCAAACGATCATTAGCACTTTATTTCACAATTTTCTTCTGTTTACACTGTTAATTCTTGTTTTTTTATGATGGACATAATTAATTGTTTACTTTTACTGTGTTTTTATTAAGATCACTTCACTGAGATTGTTTATTCTACACTTTAGTTGTAATTGTGCTTGGCGGACAGCAATGATAATTACGAAGAAGTTTAGATTATGTTGCACTAAAAAGTTTTTGTAGATAACACTGGTACCACTGTATTGTTGTATGTTAGCTCTAATAATACACTTTTTTAACTGATTTACGCTTGTTTTGATTTTTAATGAATTTTTATACACAGCTAGTCTGTGTCTGTGTAATCTTACTCGTGGCAAGTAGCGCCATCTACTGATTGATTGAATGATTTGTTTGTTTTGTTGTCATGGAAACTGTCAAAGCGGTACGAAGTCCGCCGGTCAGCTAGTTAACTGTATAATATAGTTACAAGATAAAAAAATTACAAGAAAAAAAGTCGATTCCCACTCGATCTTCCTAAAGCTGGTTAATTTTTTCTAGTAAAATTTTATCTTGAAATCATACATAGCACTGAGTGCAAAATTCAAAACAATATAAGTAATTATATATTATATTTATTTTATGGTGTATATTTTTTCTCTTTAAAGACATGTTTATAAATGCACTAATGAGCCTAAACTGAATAAATTTAAAATGGTTTTTTTAAACAAAAAAAACAAAACACATAATTTACCTCTGAGCAATAGCCATCTGCAGTTTATTGGGCATCAGGTTCCTAACGTTCTGCAGCAGCTTCAAGTTGCCTCGATAGTTGTACCAGAAATTGTAGAAGGACGCCCTCGCCTTCCTCTTCATTTGGTACCATCTCCTCTGCAGCAGCATCGGCGAGCACTGCCTGCCCCTGTAAGTAATTATCATCGTCATCACCAGCTCATTTTGTGGGCTCACTGCTGGGGCAATGAGCCTTCCCTATGAACGGGCTAAAATCACCACGCAGGCTCAGTGCGGATTGGTGGTTGTAAACGACTACTTATGCAGCCGGGACCAACGGTTCTAGGGTAGAGCGAGTGGAGCGGTTTGTTCGCTCCAGGCGGCCGGCCGGTGGCAAGGGGCGCCGACATGTAAAATGCACAATACAATTTAGAATAACTTTTTTTCGAATTTCGAGCATAAATTTATTTTTAATGGATGAAGATAGTCCTTTCTTAGGGCACTGGCAGTCCACGGACCAGTGTCCCAGTATGTAAGATCTTTGTAGTAAGACTTGACCTTATTTATTTATATTTAAATTTTAAAACTAACATTTAAGTAACTAACACAACATTGAATTCATGAAATGGATTGTAATTATCTGAAATAAATAATTATTAATCATGATGGCGCTTTTTGAAATTAATGAGTGATATACCTACTTATCACTTTTTTTACTTTTAATGTACCCTGGTCAAGGTGCTGCGTAGGGTAGATAGTGGCTCAAATGTTCGACATAACAAACTACAAACAAAATAAACTTTTCTACACTCACCGCCACTTAAACTCGTTAAATGCTAGACAACTGATAAACATACTTAAAATACTTAAATACATACTTATTATACATAGAAAACACCCAGACCCGAGACAATTTAGAAAAACAATAATTTCTAAATCGACCCGACCGGGGATCGAACCCGGGACCTCAGAGATGGCGACACCATGAAAACCGGTGTACAAACCACTCGACCAAGGAGGTCGTCGGCGATACCATGAAAACCGGTAACATATTTTTCGTCTCAAAAAAATGACAATGGTTGTCATTGAAATTTTACGGGATAATAGCTAGAGAGCAGGTGGTCTGTATTTAATTGTTGCAAAAGACTAAAATCAGTTGCTTACCACTATTTTTGATGGTTAAAAGAAAAATATGTCGATCACCGGTTCCTGTCGAACAATCCTACCCTAAATTAATATAAAGATCGCTTACATTTTGTTGTAGGCGAAGGTGGCTGCGGTCCAGGCGTCTGCAAGAGCCTCCCCCACTTTGCCCTCGATCTCGAACTCGTCCACAATATCGAACAGTTCCTCAAGGGGCTTCACAACAGTCGTAGAAGGCACATCCTGTGGATCATCAGTATTAATTAACATACATCCGATCCGAACGCGCCCGGTCTGCGAGTGCTGAGGTTAAGCAACTTTCGCAAAGGCCGGTCATCGGATGGGTGACCAAAAATATATCATCTCGAGCTCCTCCGTGCTTCGGAAGGCACGTAAAGCCGTTGGTAGGCTGCATTAGCAGTCGTTAACAACCACCAAACCGCACTGGGCCCGCGTGGTGGTTTATGGCCCGTTCTCCCTACCCATCCATAGGGAAGGCTCGTGCCCCAGCAGTGGGGACATACTTCCCCACATACTTACCCTTCGGAGATCCTAGTAGGGCGCGGGGACACGCACTAGTGCGTGATGCCGTGCCCTCTAGAAAACCTCCGACGGTGATTCGTTTCACACGGCTTGAGGAACCCTTTAAGTTTCTCGCCGCCCCCAAAAAGCCCGATGAAGCTGAAAATGCCGTTTGAGGCAATCACCAAACTATCTCAACACAAAAACATACATACATACATCATTTTGAGTATAAAGTGGTTTTTTTTAACTGGGACAGTACGAGGAGGCTTCCTCGTACTGTCCCAGTTAAAAAAAAACACTACAACCATAGGACACACCAAAACCATAGGAAAACCATAGGAGACGCAGATAAACTGTCTAAGAAACCATTACTTCCACAAAAAAAAATTATCGTTACCTGATGTTACGTGACGCCGAAGCCTCAGGTGAAATTAAATTAAATAAAAAATATATGTTTATTTGTGCCACAAAAGTACAAAATGTTTCCAAACATAAAACCATACAATTAGTTTGTGACACAAATCAAAATGGCTTCCACTCAGCATAATGTCTAGGTACTGCGCCTTAATACTGCACTCAATCACAAAATACCGAAAGTTCTATTTATCTTGGGACATTCTGCATTCATTGTCTATTTTTCGCTTCTTTTCCATACTAATAAAATAAATCACACACACACAAAAACAAGTCTAATCAAAATACTCTTATGCACCGGGGCGCTGGGTGTGTATATCGCCGGGATGGTCTCGGGGGTGCGCTGGAGCTGGGCATAGTAAAGCAGCCGGGTCTGCCTGTTCGGGCTCGGATCTGCCTTACATATTCCGGAGCAAAGCCTTCTTCTCGGAGGCTGCTCTCGATGTCGGCGGGGTCAATGTTCACTGGTAGGCCTCTGATGGCGATCTTCACGCATCGTTCCGCCGGCAACGAGTAGCAGAACCATGGGAACTCTTTGTGGTTGGTGAAGTGTCGCTGGACGGCTCTGAATTCCTCCTCGTACTTGGGGAGGAATCTTATTCCTCTCCCATACGGTCTGGCATTCGGTGGGTGGCCCAGGATACGGCGGAGCTTTTGAAAGTGCTGCGTCCAGTTGGGCAGCACTTCTACCACGATGGGAGGGTAGCGCTGGGTCTTCTTGCCGGTTGGTGGTGGTAGCGGTGGAGATTTAGGCGCTTGTGCCGTGTCCATCGGCGACGGCGGTGAGGCGCTTTTCTGTTGTCGCGGCGCGGGGGTAGGCGATGGTGATATCGCAACCAGCGACCCTGTGGCAGCGGCGGCAAATGAGGCGGGCGGACTCGTTAGGCTCGGCGTGGTTATCGGTGGTGGCGGTTTTGTGGCCGGAGGTGGTGCAGGCGGTGATGTCGTCGCTGCCCAGCTCTGAGTCCACACAGCGGGCGCAGTGAGCGCTGGTGTGCGCGGGTCGCGGGGGTGGCGTTGCGGGAGCGGTTGCGTCTTCGCTCCTGATGTGTTGGCCTTTGCGGCTCCATCCCGGGTGTGGCCTTCTCCGACAGAAGGCTTGCAGGAGGGGCCTGCCAACGCAGGCTTCACTGTAGGCGATTTCGTTGACGTTTTCGCGGCGGTGGGCGCAGGTGGTGTGCGCTTGTCGTCGGCGAGCTCGCGCGCGGTGGCGCTAGCCGACGACGTCGCGGAACGTGCGATCGATGCCGCTGTGGGGCGGGCGTGTGCGAACGCCGGGCGGGCACAGGCGGGCGTGGTCGTGCTGCGGTGTAGCGCGGCCACGGGGATGGTGTCAATGGACGCGCGGGCGGGCGCGGGGCGCAGTGTCGCGAACGCGCTCGCGGGACGCGAGGTCGCGGGCGCGGGCGCGGGCGCGGCGGCGCGTGATGTCGACAGCGCGGGTCCGGTCTGGGCAAGCGCGACGCGGGGGAGTGCTGCGACTCCCATCAGGTTTCGCATGGTAAGGATTATTGGTGATCCTGCATAGCGTGGCGGCGGAAAGCTTTCGGCCTTGTGAGCTTGTGAACACACGGGCTCGAAGGCATGGTGTGTGTTAGGCGGATGTCTGGTGGCGGCGGTCAGAGCAACCTGAATTGCGCACGCTGTGAGCCGCTGTGAGCCCTTCCCGGTGAGACCCGCTGGTGGGAGGCTGGGTTGGACCGCAGCGGTCTGACTAGCGTTTGCAAGGAAAGACTGGCGGTTGTGGTTCGGGCTCAATACGTAAGAGTGGTACAGTACGTGCGACCGCCGCGCCAATCCACTGACTCGCAATGGCGCCGCTAGCCTTTTTATACCTATGCAATTACTGCCATCTAGACGTGATCGGAAAAACTAGCCAGAACCAGAACTTTCTCGAACCAATGCGGAAATTCCCAAATATGCCACCTGTTAGTAGGTAGCTGAAATAGATAGTACATAGTATCACTACTCACCACTAGATGTCGTTACGTGTCAAATACGAAAAAATTATTATGGCCCTAAGGCTTCAAAGTATGGAGACCCCTGTTTTAGAGCATGAATGGAGCAATCAAAGGTTTCAGTCATACATTTGGAGCCACCACAACTTCGTTATTATGAGCTGTTTTTTGTGTGTAAGCTGGAGAAACTTTTCTCCAGCTGGCACATGCCGTTTAGGCAAACCAGTTCGCAGTTCTGAATAACGGAAGGGTTTACTGAGATTAGGTATTGTTTGAACCGACCGACACTTGAAATGCTCCCGCATCTCAGATCCGTGGCCGTGCTGAATGGAAGGGTTTCCATATACGCGTTCTTCCTTTTACTTAATGAGATAAAATTCTGTCAAAAGTAGATCATGCTTTGCATTTGATTTATATATTTATGTAAAGTTAAATTTGTCAATGTTCACCTGTTCTATTAAAAATGTAAAATGTGTATAAGTAGTCATAATTGGTTATCAAATTGTAAATTCCAATATTGTAAGCTAGTTATACATGTCAACATCAGCTCATTTATGTCCCCACTTGCACAAGCCAGGAGAATAAACCACCACGCGGACCCAGTGCGGATTGGTGATTTAACGTGCCTTCCGAAGCACGGAGGAGCTCGATATGATAATTTTTGGTCACCCATCCGATGACCGGTCTTTGCGAAAGTTGCTTAACTTTAGCAATCGAAGACCGAGCGCGTTAGCCACTGCGCCATCGAGCTTCTCGTTATAAATGTGCTGTGTACTATCCCTAATAATAAATAAATCCATCCACAGGGAAGGCTCGTGCCCCAGCAGTGGGGAAAGAAAAAATAAGCTTATGCTGATGATGATGTTCACTATGTCTCACCTCCCCGATGACTTCCACATCATCGTGCACCAGAACAAGGTCGAATAGCAGCCAGTCAGTGAGCGACATCTTGGCTATCGGGATAATGTTGTCCACCTTGTCATCAGCCGCGAGGAGTCGCTTCAGCTTCTTGATGGTGAGCCCTCGCATTCGTTCCCTGTATTTAATAATATAATATAATAAAATATTTTCCATCAGCTGCTTAAGAGCGTTTACGCCGCACACTAGCGCCGCCAATGAAAAAAAAACATATCTAGTAATTAGAGATAGAAAATCAAATTATGCTCAACAAACTATCTGAATTAAGTAATTTAGCATTTTTACGTCACCTAATGAACACCTGACATGTTATGGTTTAGTTAAATATGGCGTTATAGTTAAAAGAGGCCGTAACGTCTTATTTAACTAAACCTTCTTTCTTGATTTTCTATCTCTAATTACTAGATATGTTTTTTTTTTCATTAGTGGCGCTAGTGTGCGGCGTAAACGCTCTTAACTTTCCATGGCAGCACCGCGCACATTCACACAATACTGTCACAGAGTAGATAAAATGTATGTACTGTGACGGTAGTCAAAGTAACATTAAAGTTTTAGTGATTTGTTCACTGCAACAAAATATGCTGAGTGGAGTCCTTAAAGGACACATTCTTCAATATATATTTTTTGTTTTGTTCTACATCAGTTTATACTGTGTGTTCTAATAAATACCTACATTTTATTTTATTTCATTTTATTTCAATTCGTAATAACGTAAGAGCCGACTGAAATATAATAAAATACCAGAATGTGTAAAATCGTATCGTAAGGGAGTCTAAGGGTGACATGACCTTCGCAGCATAAGGAAGTCTCTTACATCTTGATTTTTATTGTGATGATCCTCAGACGGAATTTTCAACGTCACCGAACTTTTTGTGCGGCGAGAAACTTAAAGGGTTCCTTAAGCTGTGTGATCGAAACACCGTCAGAGGTTTTCTAGAGGGAAATGTCCTCCCGATCCCTACTAGATTCTCCGAGAGGTTCGAATCGGGTCAATACCTAGTAGGTACCTTTTTATATACAATGTTATTTTTAGTTTATACGAAACCTGAAAACTGTTTGTTCAGAATCAGTAATAGAATCGATTTTAATATTTTTTATACCATGTTACATTTTGACCAAATAATATTTACAAAATCTCAAATAAAGTATACCCTACTAAAAAACACAACGGGACAGCACAAAAAGCTTGTAACTTCGTGAGTTTTCAAGATATTTTTTTTTGTACTGATTCTTTAAATGAAAATATTTGACCCGTGTTTCGATTTTCGTATTTATTAACTAAAATAAGGTTGTGTATGATGTTGTAATTTCTTTCTTTCTTTTCTTTCTTTAAAATGTTAAACTGTTAGAAATTTAGTTTATTTAATTTTATGCAGTCTTTCCCTATAATTACATTGACATTAAGCTAGAATCTCTATACGTTTATATATGTCGCAGGGATATGATAAAAACAGTGATTTGGTTAATTCCCTAAGCGATTTGATCAAGTCACGGAGGATGTTAAAATATCAACACAATTTTATCATTCCCCTAAACAAATCTAGTGTTTAGCATTGACTTATATGTATATATATCGATGATGTTCAGTGAAATGACAAGCTGATTTAAATTGTTCAATCGCTGTAATAGCCTCTTCTGTCCTTTCTTGAGTCCATAACGGTTTTTCCTTATCATGCCGCCCCTCTAACATCATCCTAACAGCTTCATTAAACTGTTCTTCACACACAAACTGCATGAGGCTGATCATGTTCCAAATTCGAAGCCATTTTTAAAACTTGGTAAACAAACAAACGTAAATTTATAAAATGTTTTAGTTTTGTTTATATAATTTTTAACGCAAATTTTGTTGCGAAACAAATTACAAAAACACAAATGTTGAAAAAATTTCCACGAGCAGGATTTGAACCTGCACCCTTCTGACATACCGGGTCAGGTGCTCTCCCAATTGAGCTATCGTGGTTCTAACCAGCTCGCCGAAATGATCCAACACTATTAAAGTAAAAAGTAACATTCGTGTTTTTGTAAATTTATAGTTAAAAGTGCGTACAACATTCCTTATCTCGTGTTTGGAACCAACTGAGCGCTATAATTCATCTGTTAGTTAGTGCTAGTCAATTATAATCCTATTTACTAGGTAAGTATTAAATAAATTAACAATGTGCAGCCTTTTAGGAACAGTTGTATGTTGTATGACTTGTATGCAATTTTCCTCAAAAAAAAACATCCCTTTTTTATCTTCTCACCATAGCTTCTGGCAGTCGCAGCCGGTCTCCTTCTTCAACACCGGCCACAGCTCTTGCTCGGACTTCTTCTCCACCAGTTGCATGCGCGCCACCGACCTGATGACGCGCCGCTTGAACTTGTCCAGCTCCGCCATGTTTTATCTACAAAAAATATTAGAATAAATTATACTTATACAGGGTGTCCCAAAAATGGCACGCCAGGCTGACACTAGAGATAGCTTAGCTATAAACCTATCAGATAAAAAAAAATAAACAAAAAAAAATTTAAAAAAAACTATCTTAAAGTGGAGTTTTTAGAAAATAAAAAAGTGGCATTTTCTCCAAAACTATGAGACTTTTACTAGAGTCATGTTATTCTTATCTGATAGGTTTATAGCTAAGCTATCTCCAGTGTCAGCCTGGCGTGCCATTTTTGGGACATCCTATATAAGCAGTAGCTGGTGTTACACCATGTACACAAACCGCCAGAAATATAGGGCTTTGGGGGAGGCCTATGCCGAAATTCAAACGGACAATCAATGGTGCCAAGACTTGGACATGGTAGCGTCCGTCGGTAGGATAACGGGAAAGCTGTGGATGCATATGGCTTGGGACAGAGATGAGTGGAAAATACGAAAGGAGGCCTATACTCAGCAGTGGGTATCTCCGGGCTGAAATGATGATGACGACGCATGTATTATACACTAGCGGCCCGTCCCGGCTTCGCACGTGTGGACATGATAAGGCTTATGAAGTATTGTAATGGTGAAATATTTTTTTAAATCGTTAGTAAACCAGAGTTTTTGAGTTTATTCGTTGCAAACATACAAAGATACAAAAATACAAAGCCTTCCTCTTTATAATATTAGTAGGTATAGATAGATTCAAGAATTCATGAATTACTCTAACTATTACTGAAAACTGCATTAAAATCCGTTGCGTAGTTTCAAAGATCTAAGCGTACAGATAGCGGGGGCGACTTTGTTTTATACTATGTAATAATTCCCTGTGTGGTGCCGGGGATAAAGAATTGCACCACCCCATCTCTTCCCGTGGGTGTCGTAAAAGCCGACTAAGGGACCATTCCAGAGGATGGGCAGCAGCATCTCTCTGAGGTTACCCTCAACCTACTGCGATCGCCAACCCGCCTGCCAAGCGTGGCGATTACGGCAAATACCCCCCATGATTATTTCGGGGAGGCCTTTGTCCAGCAGTGGACGTTTTTTGGCTGAGATGATGATGATGATGATGATGATGATGATGATGTAATAATAAAGATAAATAAAAAAAAATTGTTAAATAAATTATTATTGTTATTATGCATTAACTACTACTAGTTGCCAGCTGATACCGCTTAATACTGTTACCAAAATTCCCGAATGAGTATCGTTAATAAGTAACGTTATTTCTATAAAGTTAAATAAATTGGTAGCGGTAACGCAGTTAACGTTATCTAGAAATGTATCGTTACATTTTCGTCCCCTCATGTGCTTTTACTAATCTGCGTAGAGCTGTATATTATTCTGTGGTAGAGCGGTTGGTTAATTTACCGGTAAACATGACACCCAGGCAGGCCAGGTAACTATACTATGCATAACGTTACCTTTGCTATTGCCGTTGTCTTCATATTATGATAGAGGTAACGTAACCAAAGTGAAGGTATTCAAAGCCAGTATTGCCAGTATTGACCTTCCACGTCCAGACAACTAACATACTATATAAAATCGTACATTAATAACAATATATATTAATATTAATAATATTAATAACATTTAAAATAACATACAAACTTTCTAACGGTCACTAATTGACGCCAATATCACAAAATACTCGTTTTACCAATATTCGATATGCCGCATCCGGTATTCAACTACGCTCTGTGAGCTTAGCTCCGTGGTCGCTCGGCGATGCATTCACTTTGCCAAAGTTTTGTTTTCTACCCGACACGTTATTGTTATTTCTTTATAATTTGCGTTCTTAACTTTTACCATTCCTTTACTTATATACTTAGTACGCTCATGATAATTTCTGTTATAGTTGAAAATGTTTTTCTCGGTAAGTGAATTATTTATAATTCTTTTTGAGAAAATAAAGATCTTAAACCACATATTGCCGTTGTCTTCGTATAATGATAGAGGTAGCGTAACCAAAGTAAAGGTATTCAAGGCCAGTATTGCCAGTATTGACCTTCCACGTCCATACAGAATGCAGGTACTTTTTTTGAGAGCTTGTTGATTGCCTCAGACGGCATTTTCAGCTTAACCGGGCTTTTTTGGGGGCGGCGAAACTTAAAGGGTTCCTTAAGCCGTGTGAAACGAATCACCGTCAGAGATTTACTAGAGGGAACGGCATCACGCACTAGTGCGTGTCCCCGTGCTTAGCGTTGTCAGGCGTCCGAATAAAGCCGGACATAGTTAGGCTTTTTGATTGCATGTCCTTCATTATATTTTGTTATTCACAGTAAGTAAATAAATGTAATTTTTTATGAGAAATTTCTTAAACCACAATTTAACATAACTATTTAACCTAACGTTCCCATTAATTAAGCCAATACTGAGTATAATCACAGACTAACTAATGTATAATATGCGAGGCCTTTGCCCAGCATTGGGACAGTTTATCTATGTATAGGCACACATCAAAGAGGCTGTAGAAGGTAAGCTTTAAAAAGCAGCGCACTCGGAAGAGCGTTTGAGATCCGTGTCCGTAAGAGGGAGTTTGTATGGAGTTTATCTTCTGCAATCTCCTTATCTATACTACTATAGTATAACAGTATACTATTACTTATTCTGTGGTATAACTATTAATATAAAAATCAATTGCTGTCCGTTTGTCTCCCTAAAACTCGAGAATGGCTGGACCGATTTGGCTAATTTTGATTTTGAAATATTTGTGGAAGTTCAGAGAAGGTTTAACCTTTTCACCGCCCAACTATCCTGCACGCGATGTCCCGCTGTACGCCAACGTATAAATGTATTTTAATAAAGTTGGTAGGTACAAAGAACTTCTATAGAAGTGCTGGAGTGGACAGCACAAAAATCTCGAACTTCTATAGAAGTTGTTGGCGGTAAAAAGGTTAATCGGTGAGAAACATAAATAATAAGTAACGGAAAATACTAAAAACGACAATTTAATTTTCCAATACAAATTATTTGTTTGTCTTGTTGTCGTGGAAACTGTCAAAGCGGTACGAAGTCCGCCGGGTAAGCTAGTCTTTATACAATAAATCTTCTGTGCATGTGTATGTTATTGAACTTCTTCTAAACGGCTGGACCGATTTGGATGAAATTTTCTGTGTGTGTTCAAGTGGATTCGAGAATGGTTTAGAGGAGGGTGAGGGTGACGGCTAGTTATTTATAATATTATTTTTCTACACTACAACGTAGAAGCTTGAGATATTAATAGGTACGTGAAGAAAACGCTTTGTGTTTATTTCTTTTTTAACACATTGAATGTGAGATTTGGCAAAGTTAACGTTTATATAGAGGAGGAGTACAGAACAATAAAAATTATGTATAAATTATCCTCGGTAGCTCAGCGGTCAGAGTATTGGACCGGTTATCCAAAGGTCGTGGGTTCGATTCCCACTCGAGCTACCTGAGGCAGGTTTATTTCTTCTAGTCCAAGGCTGGCCAATCCCATTGCCCGGCATCAGTACAGCCGCAATGCAACTGGTCGTAGATACGTGGAAAGTTATGTGAAAAAAAATATCATAAGTACTTAGCTCAAACCTCTTCGTGTCATTTCATGTTGATGTTTTGTGTGTATTTTTGTATTTTAATGAAATTATTAATTGCACATTCCAATATTTGTATGCTGTAATAGCTGAACATTTAAGGATATTGCTTAAAATTATACATCTTTGTATCAAGCACGGTAACAAACGCACCCATTCATGACGGCCTGCATAAATGCCGTTTCACGATCCGCTTAAAAGACCCGGGAATATCTGGGAAACACATGCGCCGGCAAAGAATTCCAAAACCGAATAGTCTTACAGAGGAACGACTTGCCAATTTTTTTGGTACGAGTACTGATTGTCTGTACAGTATGATGGTGGTTCCTAAGACCAGCACGTGTAGTCCGGGAGAGGAAAGGAGAGGGCGGGATTAGATCAAAAAGGTCTTCAGAAGAAGACACTGAGAAAAGCAATGTCTCTACGCAGCCTCAAGAGAGGCTGTAACCTCAGCATCTCCAATAATGCGTAGGTACCGCTCGCCTTTGCAGTCTATCAAGTGCATCGAGGAGGTATTTAGCGGAGCCGTCCCATAGATGGGAACAATACTTCATACTCGATCGCACCTGAGTCTTGTACAGCAAACAGCGCTGCTCGGGAGTGAAAAACCGCCTCATCTTATTGAGAATACCCAACTTACGGGAGGCAGTTAAAAAAACACTCTCGTAACATTTTGGATTCAGTCCCTGGCCGATGTCCATGCCAAGAATGCTGAGGTCCGTCGAAATGGGTAACGGAGAGTTCTGAAAAGAGGGAAGAGTAAGGAAGGGAGTTAACTTTGACGAGAATGAACAAACCTGGATTTTGCTGGCATTAAATTCGACCAGGTTTTCAGATCCCCACTTAGAAACACGATCGAGAGTCAGGTTCAGTTTGGCTACCAGTTCTTGCCTTTTCACCACGATATCGGCTAAATCTGCTTGCTTTGCCGCAGGATGTCCCAAGTACCGCTTATGCACCGTACTGTCATCCGCATAACAATGAATATTGCCCAAGGACAACATGTCATTGATATGCAGAAGAAATAGAGTAGGTGAAAGCACAGAACCCTTCGGCACTCCGGCATTGACTTTGTAGAACGCGGCGGAACTAACCTCACAAAGGACACGAATCCTCCGCTCTTCTAGAAAGTCTGCAAAGCTTTCGAAGCTAATTTAGCTTTACCCTTCAAATGATCGTGAAATTGAACGTCCGTCCCTCGAATTAAGCTTAGAACTTCAATAGCCTGCTTTAATGCGCAAACCTGTGTCTCAGTGCAGTTAAAATGGACTATCTAGGTATAGTCTGTCCCAATTCGAGACATGACTTAGCATGTCCTCAGTGTCAGTCACAAGTTTGATCCGGTTCTTGATGCTTTTATCCAGGCAAAAATTAACACGACCGGTGTAAAGTTTATCCCAAGTCTATCATCTGCATAGCAATGAATGCTGTTATAATACAATCTGTTATTAATATGAAGAAGAAATAGGGTAGGGGATAGTAGGTAGACACATACACAGGGATGTCCCTGCGGGACTTTAGCGTTCACGGGCTTCAGATCAGAGCATAACCCGTCACCAACAGCTTTGATACTACGCCCGAAAGAAAGAAGAGTAACTACCTACACATTTTCCAGAAAGCCCATAGGAAAGAAGAGTCCTGCCTGTCACCTGTGCTGTGCCACACCCTGTCTTACTTTTAAAAACTTTCGATTTCGCTAACTGCCTGGGCCTCCCTTTACTCTTCGTTGCCTCCGCCCATTGGTAGACTAAAATACTACCAGAACTGGTACCGCTGCGAAAACCGTACGTTCAGCCTCACGTAAACTCGGAATCCTGAACAAAGTGAAGCGGTTCTTCACGCCTGAGCAACGTTGTCTTTTGTATAAGACTCAGGTGCGCTCCTGCGTGGAGTATTGCTCTCATCTTTGGGATGGATCCGCCAAGTACTTGCTCGAAGCTCTTGACAGGTTGCAAAGACGTGCTGTCCGTATTGTCGGTAACGATGACGTTACGACCAGTTTGGAGCCGTTACAGCTACGTGGGGATATTGCTTCCCTTAGTGCTTTCTACCGCCTTTACCACGGTAAATGCTCTGAGGGGCTCTTTGACCTCATTCCTCCCTCTCCATTCCTTTCCAGATCGACGCGTGTAGGTCTGAGAAGCCACCCTCATACCGTGCTGACCATCTAAACACGTACCAAAAAGTTTGGACAATCGTTCCTTTGCCGAACTGCCCGTATGTGGTATGCGCTTCCCGCACACGTGTTTCCCTCCTCTTTCTCTCCCGGGTTATTTAAGCGGGGCGTGAAAAAGCATTTATGCAGGCCGCCATAGTGTGAGCGTTCGGCATAGCGTGATAGCGCTCGCTGTGATGAACGCTTTCACTTCTTGGGCTTCACTGGCTGCTTTTCATCAGGCAGGGTGAGGCCATTTTGGCGTGCTATAATAAAAAAATAATAAAAAAAACTACTGACCATAGCTTAGCAGCTGTTTGCCCTCAAAATATTTCAAGAGCTGGCAGTTTATAATGGACTCGGATGTCTTTGGAGAGCAGACAGGTGATTGGCCTGCAATTTGGATCTGGGTGCCTAACTGCCTAGTGTGAGTTTTGTTTACTATCCGTATTCATTCGATCACGTTTACGAAAACGAAAATTAGTATGGCTTTGCAGCTGCGCCTCCTGGCGACATACGAGAAGAGTTACAATTATGCCAATTATCAAATTCCCGTTTTCGTTGACATCGCCTTTTTTGTACAGTCACGAGCAAAAATACCTATGTAAACAATTGTTACCCTTAATACAATGTAATAAGAGTTAAAGTACATGTCAGCGCTCGTGATTGTACGACTCTTTTGTAAAAGAAAGCATTTGCGTTTAAATAGTATAGATAGAACGTAATTTTTTGTAAGAAAATTATGTTTGCAAACAGTTTTATTAAACTTATCTTAAAGCGGTCGAAAACCCGCGTGCGTGACCCACGGTCGAATTTCGACATTTCTAGTTTTTTGTAAAACACTAATAAAGTGGACGAAATCTGGTCACAACAATGATTCAAAATTCAAAAAATTCAAAATTCAAAATCATTTATTCAGTTTAGGCTACAAGTAGCTCTTGTGAATGTCATTATGCCATCGGTTCGTAAATCTACTCTGGGCGGGAGATCTTGTACTGAGAAGAACCGGCAAGAAACTCAGCAAGTGTCCATATGTGATTTATTCGTTAATCGTTCATTAGACTGTACTTAGTACAATTTTAAAATAGGATTTTGGAAAAGGTAAATTTCGGAAAGTTTCAGCCCGTTTTCAACCATGCCCATGCCGGTCGAGAATACGATCTTTTATTAAAAATATAGTTTACCTCATTTAAGGACTTAGGTAAGTAGGTATCTATATAGGTATCTATATAGAAGAGAATTATTTCAAAAACAAAAACAACCCAAAATAAGTAAAATTCAATAGAAAACTTATCAAGAAAATTGGTAGGTAGGCCTACCTACTATTCTTCTTATAAAAAATCTCTCTTGTTTACACTATCTAGATAGTATAAGTACTAGTGGCAAACTGGTGGTAGGTACTTACTTACTGTTGTGACGACGGACCGCGAACGTCAGAATGATTTAAGGCGACGCATTGGAAATTTACGTGGCGGTATCTTGATTTTTCCCAACAATTACAAAACATATGAAAGTGATATTTGATGACATGATTTTTCATTGAATTGACTTCATTTTGCTAGTTGCAGAAACACGATTTGTTAACTTTTATAACAGAGAAAAAAATATCAAAGTAACCTCTTTTAAAACATAGATTTGCATTTTACAGGCTAACCAGACCGATTTAAGCATCTAAATTTTCTTAGAAGATTAGTCTTAACACACACTTCAATATTGTAGTTCATTTTTTAAAAATAATTTGTAAATTGATTTGAAGGAAAAAAACAGTTTTTCTTATGGTAGGTACGGGCGTAAACGCTCCGTATGAGATTTATTGTTTAGCGGTGCGTCGCCTTAAGTAATTTGTTATTATTACAATGAACGCGTCACCTATTTTGGATTGTGTTTAATTGTTACATTAAATACCTACCTACCTATTCTAGTATGAAGAGGACTAAACATCATTTTTGTAAGTGTGTCATTTTTGCTATTTGCACAATCATGTGAACTGTGAACGTAGACACAAATGGACGAGAACAGGATGTGGACAGCGAACAGGCGAGCCTACCCCATTTTTATGTTAGGTATATTTTTCAAACTTGCAAACTCTTTCATCAATACCTGTAGGTTACCTACTTCTAGGGTTGCCGACTATTTTTCAGGAAATTAAAGCAAATCTATCATTAACTAGTATAAAATAAGTTGCGTTTCGTTTCACTTCACCTGAGTCTGAGTATCATTCAGTAGTTCAGATATTAAGTCAACAGGAATATTCCGTTCAAACGCACGCATTAGTCGGAAATAAAGTATTCTCCATACTTTATTTTTATTAAAAAGAATGGGGATGGAAAATAACGAAGGATACGTTATTTTAAAGTATGGTTGGCAACCCTACCTACTTCCTAACCAAAAATCATGTAATAGGGACGGATGTTGACAACGATAATAATAAATTCCAGAACTTTAAACGTATGAATGAAATCACGTAACAGTCCTTTAAAACATTGACCTATTTCATATGAGGCTATTTTTCTTGTTAATCGTACTGGCATCAACGAAACAAATATTTTTTTTTTTAGTGTTGATGTCACAGTTAAACTGGTGATATATCTTTACAACAAAGTAGGATGTAATGTTGCTTTATGATACACTGTATAATCCTGTATTATCCTATTATTGTTGAAATAATCATTTTTCATTTTTTCATTTTTTTCATTTTCATATCTGAGCTAAGCATGAATTTCTGTCACCTAAAAAATTATTAATAAACACTGATTATTGACGGAACAAAATGGTGAGTCATAGTTTGCCATTCCCATACAATTTCTACTATAGACAATCCATTTGACAGTTGCTAAACAGTTTCTGTATTGACTAACCAGTCAGCTCCAGTCCAACTATGCAAAAAGTAAAGTCTCACATCACAACTAGTGTTGCCTGCCACCCGTACTCTACTATTATATACTCTACTATTACTACTATTTTAATAGAGTATTGTTTTTTTTTAATGTAGGCGTACGACACCAATAAAGTATGCTAAAATACTCTATTTACGTAAAACTGATTGTTACTGGCTCGTTACTGGTTATGAGTACCTACTTAAGAGACTAAATAAACTGGTATCCACAGCCACAAAATATTTGTTAAATGTCGCAAAGAGCAACCAAAAATGCGTTTTTAAGGACAAGTAAATAAATACTCTTTTTTTATGCTACGTAGGTACTTTATTTTTGTTCTATCTATAAAAAGGAAAAATTCTTTATTCGTCCTGAAAAAAGATGGCAACCCTAATCACAACACTAGTAAAAAAAAACTGTTGCAGTTTTACACGAACACATAGGTACAGTCGGCGGCAGATCAACCTACCCAAATCTGTCAAATTTCTCCAATGAATATTGATCCTTATAACCAAGCGATAAAGTTCAAAATTGATTGTAGAAATTTGACAGTATTGGGTAGGTTGATCTGCCGCCGTGTGTACAGTCGGCGGCAGATCAACCTACCCAAATCTGTCAAATTTCTCCAATGAATATTGATCTTTATAACCAAACAATAAAAATAAAAAAATAAAAAATAAATAAAAATTGTAGAAATTTGACAGTTTTGGGTGTGCCGCCGTGTGTTCCTACTTTATTGTGATTACAAACTTACAGTTGCAGTTGGAGCATCAAAATTCAAAATCATTTATTCAGTATAAGCTACACATAGCTCTTGTTAACGTCATTATGCCATCATCGGTTCGTAAATCTACTCTGGGCGGCCTTGTATTGAGACTGAGAAGAACCGGCAAGAAACTCAGCAAGTGTCAAGCTCTTTTCTCCCTTACAGCAGCGTCAAAAATATTGGAAAATGCCCTATCATAAAAGGACACTTTCCATCACAAATAAAAACACGAAATATAAAGGACAATCACAACATGTAAAAAAAGCAAAAAAAGAGAAAATATAAATTAACCACTGATTACCAACCTGTAAGGTAAAATTAACTGATCCAAATTATGAATTCCTTATATTTTTAAACCTTTACATAAACCTTCAAGTTGTTAACTTTATTGAATGCCTATTTTATTACCTATAATTAAGATTTCTTGTCTCCGTTTTAAAAAAAGAATGGCAACAATTCGATTCAATATCACTCACTCCATTCACATCAATCGCCCACGATTTATCACTTCACCGGAAAGTTCATCTTTTCCTGTATGTAATAAGGTTGAGTTTAGGTTACATTGAATCTGTGATCTCAACAAGAAAACTAAATATAGACACAGTAGGATCTCAATTGTTCAAATCCTTTTCCTATTGATTTTTATGTTTTACATGACTGTAACAGGGTCTCAAAAGAGGAGATTGTTTAAATCCATTTCCTAATGATTTTTATGTTTTTACGTAAGTTAGTCGACAATGGAATTGCTTTACCACCTTAGAAGTGAATTTTGTTTGCATTCAGTTCAATTTCTTGAAAGATGGCTCTCGCTACGATTTAGCCAGTAGTTTTAGTTTTTGCTTAGATTATAACAACAAGTTCTATTTTTGTTTAAAGTGACAGATACGTTGTCGTTATTGACAATGAGCCTTAGCGAAATTTTATTGTAGGTAATGGAAGTTTTTGTCAAAAGTGATAAAGCAATTTCATGGTCGACTATATCTAGGTATATCTTATTGACAAGTCCGACTATTATTTTATAACCTGTATCAATATATAGACGCTCTTGTGTTTTTTTAATACCACGTGTGCTGCGTAAGGAGACTACAGAAGGTAAGCTTGACAAACGCGTTCAAACAACCAACACACTCATAGACAATCTCTCACCGTCTCACCACAGCACGGAAACTCGCAATAGCTGTGCGCTCTCCCGATCCGATCTGAACCCTTCGGAGAATCTAGTAGGGCACGGGGACACGCACATTTAAGTTAAAACCTCCGAAGGTGATCTGAAAATGCCGTTTGAGGAAATCAGCAATCTCACTCAAAAAAAAAAAGCTGCTCTCTCGGACTGTTCCGAAATCCGTGTCCGTGCAAGAGGTCTATGTCCGTCCGTGGGAGGTTGTCTATGGTGCGTTGCTCAAGCGCGGCATGTATTAAGTTTGCCTTCTGTCTGGGATCTCATTATTTTGTGGCTGTGTAGATTAGCATGTAGTACATAGGTAGGTAATAAATACTAAGTCATTAATGATTCTGGTTGAGTTTTTATGTGCAGTAAGTGTAAAAAATATTAGTTATTTTATTTACACTGTTTTTGGTATAAGTTTTAAATTGCATATAAATAAAATTAATGAATTATTTTATTTTATTACCTATACTTAATGCATTCGTTTTTTTTAAACATTGGTAAGTAAATGGTTAAGCAATCATTCAAAGAGTAATAGAATACAATTTGAATAATAAAGTTTTTATTTTTAAATCAATGTATTAATAATAATTTTGTCAACATTAAATAAGTTGTAATTTAGTTTTTTATTTTTCTTTATAGTGGCAGTTCAATGCAATAGGTACCTATTATTATAATTTATGGACTGCTAAAACTACTACTACTACTATTTCTAACTTTTCTAAAATAAAAAAATACTTTAGTTACTCTTTAAAAGTGAATACCTAATAATTATTAAATAAGCAAGTGGCAACACCGAGACCGCGCTGCGAGCATCGCATTTTCTATGCACAATCGCATCAACCGCCGAAGCGAGCGCTACCCTGCACTCGGCTACCGATAATTAATATTAAATTTGTAGTCACTATTAACCTACGTCATAATCCTTTGTTCAGTCTGTTCCATTATTTCATCACCTGGCTAACATATCAGTTAAATCTCACAACGCGTTGATAATTAAATCAAAACAAAACTATGCTCGTCGTGCACACAAGACAGAACCATACGGAACGTCCGTCGCGCCCGTCGTCGTAACGAACTGAGCAAATCGCCTTCATACTATTTACCTATGCACGCTGAGAAGTCGAAACACACACAATTCGGTTCACATATTACTTGAACGTATCACTGTAATCCTAATTTAATGTAACGGGGCACCATCTAGGTCACAAAACACTTTTTTCACCGCAGCCACGTTCGCTCTGACGTTTCAACACAAAATGGCGAAAAGCGGTCTTGTTGGTTCGACGCAAAAGATCGACATGGATGCGTTGCGTCGTGCTCTACGGGTACGAAAGAGAGGGCGCATTCATTCCATTTCGCGTCCGCGACGACGCTTGACAACAATCGTCTCGTGTAGTGTGAGAGCGTGTGAAAGAGACAAAACATTTTCAAACTCAATGAAGGCCGTCGTTCATTTGGTTCGTGGACGTTGTGAGGAGAATACGTGTCGCTCTCGCAGTCATTTAAAAATTATGTTTAAAAATATTTCGTCGTCAAAATTAATCGATCAATCAATAGTTTTGCTATATCGTAGTTAATGTGCACTATATTAATAACATAACTTTCCTTAACAATGATTGTAGAATATTGTAGCTACTAATGTTTTAATAAGCGTGCGCTTGTACGCGCATAAACGTGACATAGGTAGATATGTACCATTAGGTACCTGCAATTTTCTTTTAGAATGAATTTGAACCTCATGCAAATATTATTATTCATTCACTGATTGAAAATTGTCCAGCGTGTTGCGTTTTATCATTCAAAAGCTCTTATCATTTAAATTCATTCACTTACCTACTTCCGCCATTGATTTGTTTGCGTATAAAAGTATGAAAATAAAAAATAAAAATTGAGCCGCTTCTGAGGTAATAAGCTAAGGTAATAATAAGCTGCGGCATTATTGTCCCTTACCATCAAGGATAATTTTTAAATATAACTTTTGTTACTCATTGTTTAGCTTTCTAATAATGAAAAATTTGGTTATTTGGTTCTAGAGATAACCTCCATAGAAACAAACAAACAAAATTACAAACTGTTCCACTTCTTATCATTACTGTACATTTCGCTACTATCAACTCGCTTACTACACCAAACGTAACTCCCCTACCATGAACGTAACGAAAGATAAAAATATGATAAGTAAGTACTTTTTATTAGAAAGTAAGTAGGTACTAGGTAGGCCTACATTATATACTATTACTTATTCTGTGATTATACTAAAATAACTGAGGTGAGTATATCGAAAGCTTAGTAATTAGATATTATCTCGTTAATTACTTATAATTATTAGTGTCACCAAATTGTTTTACCAACTCTTATAAATGCAATGACGACAAGTAGGTAATAGTAATTAGTTATTTCTTTATGGAATTAATTGTCGTTAATTACCTAATATATTTTTACTGAAGGAAATATTTTATTTTTGATCATTTCTCGTTGTTGTTGAATTGTGGAGGCCTTCGTCCAGCAGTGGACGTTTTTTGGCTGAGATTTTATTTTATTTACCTATTATTAATTTACCAACGTTAGTTTACACTAATACCATGAAAATAAGCATATCTATACAATTGCAACATTATTTGAGTGTAACAAACATTTATATGTAAATACAACCTGTTAGAAAACTTACCAAATATGGATAACTATAATGAAAAACAATAAAGTCTTAAACAGAAACAAAAAAAATATTTTTGAGGTGTAATCATAAAAAAATTTACCTAACTAATGAGGTTATTACAATAGAACGAATCCTGTTAGGTGAGTCAGCGTGAATATCCAGTTGGTCACTATGTTCATTCACAGCTTGTAGTCTTGGGATGGGGGAATTTGAGCCAAATACATTTTTTCGAAATGGTGGAGAGAGAGGAGTTACTTTATTTCGGGGGTATCTCACTGGGACACGTACCTATATTAAATGTATTTAGTAGGTAGTTGGGGGCAGTCGATTTTGATTTTTTTTCGATGATGATGATAATGATGAATCAATGCATAATAGGTACTTTAACATAATAATATTACTACCTACATACTTAGCTATTTTGATGGAACCGATGCCGTTAGTAGTAATTTTGTCAAGTAGAAACTAAAGTAAGAAAAAAATACATAATATTATAAGTAAGTAACATACAACATATCTTCGTTATTTTGCTAAACCATTTCGTATTCGATCGAGTTGGTAAACCAAGGTAGGAGCAATGCGGTTTACGTCACCCCTACTTGGTGCCATTACGCAGCTGCTTTTCGAATACTTGTACACCGAAATCTACAGAAAGCGGAAACAACTATTGATATCTATTCATTGCTCGGTTGCTGAGCTTACTTTGATGCTGACAACGCGCGGCCGCAACAAGCACGGCGATGTAAAGCCAACTTATGATTTATAGTCGTAATAATTTATCTCTAGTACACCGAAGTCCTGTTATAACAAAACTGAATCTGACGTCACATCTACACCGCCTCGTTGCCTAGCTTACATTGACGGCAGCGAACGCACGGTCCCAACAACCGCAGCGATGTAAAACAAATTTACAATTATAGTTGTAAATATATATTTTTTTGTGTTATCGTAATACCGTCCTTGTTTCTTGTCGTCATCACGACATCACCCGTGACACAAAATAAGGAGACCCAGTAGACGTAGAAGTAGGGTTGCCAACCATACTTTAAAATAACGTATCCTACGTCATTTTCCATCGCCATACTTTATTATTTTTAATAAAAATAAAGTATGGAAAATACTTTATTTCCGACTAATGCGTGCGTTTGTACGGAATATTCCTGTTGACTTAATTTCTGAACTACTGAATGATTCTAAGACTCAGGTGAAGTGAAACGAAACGCAAAGCTTAAATAAAAAAAATTGGAAAATACTTTATTTTTTCTTTAAATTCTTTTTTTACACTACTTAGTTAGTGATAGATTTACTTTAATTTCCTGAAAAATAGTTGGCAACCCTACTCAGAAGGTAAGATTATTACATACTGCACTCGAGCACAATACACATAGACTTATGCACGGCACGGACATATCTCGGACGGAACAGCTTGAAACAGTCCGCCGAGTAGCGTTGCCAGGCGTCCGGATAAAGCCGGACATAGTTAGGCTTTTTGATTGCGTGTCCGGCCATAATAAACGGTGTCCGGCTTTTGTTAGTCTTTTTACATTTTTACTTTTTTTGACTGATTAATTATAAAGTACTTAAGACTGATTTGGCATTCGATGTTATTTATATTTCATTAGAATTTAACAAGATTTATGGTGATAATAAAAAATAGTTTGATTTTATATACAATTTTTTTTCGTACCTATTAATACTGAGACACAAAATCCTCAGTAATATAGGGTGTCCGGCCTTTTTACCCAAATGTCCGGCCAAACTGGCTAGTCTGTCCGGCTATTAGGTTTAGTGACCTGGCAACCCTACCGAGCCACAATACATTATGTGTATTGTGGCCGAGCGCAGCTGTTGCCATGCTGTTGCGATGCTAGATTCCGTGACCGTGAGAGGTTGTCTATGAGTGCGTTTCTTGAGCGCGTTTGTTGAACTGATCCGATCCCTTCGGAGAATCTAGTAGGGCACGGGGACACGCACTAGTGCGTGATACCGATGCCGTTCCCTCCAAAAAACCTTTGAAGGTGATTCGATTCACACGGCTTGAGGTACCCTTAAAGTTTCAAGCCAAAACAAACCCCCCCAAACAAGCCCGGTGAAGCTAAAAATGCCGTCTGAGGCAATCAGAGGCGGATTATCCAGGCATGTGCCTAGGGGCGCGAGGGTACAAAGGGGCGCGCGGGCGGACATCACATCTATACTATCGAGGTCGAATTAAGTAACTATAATATATTAAAGTTAGTTAATTATATAAATGAAATATTAGGTACTCTGATTTAATTCATTTTTTACCCTGTTCAATAATTTAATTCATAAGACTGGCGTGTAAAGCCAGATATTATCATATAGGGAAATTCATAATTTTCGGGTTTACATGCCAGTCGTACCTTAAAGCTTTAAAATATTGTAAGCCGAAATCGTAAGATCTGTCCGACAATATCCATCTCATGTAAAATCATGCTCTTTTTTTCTTTGGCCCCCATCTCACCGCGTTTTCCTAAGGGGCAGTACATCGGTTTCGGTCAAACTGTAATAGGAGTTATTTTTAATATAGGGGCGCCACCGATGAGATGCTTGCCTACGGCGCTCTCAACGTTTAACTCTTAATAAGGCATAACATGTTTGAATATTTCATTGGTTATCAATCTTATCTCAATGACATAAAGTTCAATATGTGGTGGGAATATACTTCCTATTGCCCGTTATAGGGTTCCGCCTCTGGAGGCAATCAGCAACCTCTCTCCAAAAAAAAAAAACCAAAAAAAAGCGTTTGTTGAAGCTTACCTTTTGCCGTCTTCCTTTGTGCCCGTGACATTATACGAGAACGAGTCGTCGTCGATGGTCGACCCCATTTTAGCCGACATTTCCTAACCGAGGCGGGTGTCGCTTTTGTACGAGAGCGTTTGCAGATTTGATAGAGTCAGGGTGCCTAGTGTGATTTTGTTTACTATCCGTATTTATTCGATTACGTTTACGAAAACGAAAATTATATAGGTACCTATTATGGCGTTTTAGCAGCGCCTCTTAAACGACAATTTAATTTTCCAAAACAAAATGGTTTGTTTGTTTTGTTGTTGTCATGCAAAATATCAAAGCGATACGAAGTCCGCCGGGTCAGCTATCATAATAAATACTACTATAGTGTTAAGTCAAATTCACCTATCTTACCTATAATAGGTAACTGCTTAGAAGGATTATTGGTCTCGCAGCGAGACCAATCATTCATCTCTAGGTAGCTGTTTACCTTTCCTGTCCGGCCACTGGAAAATATATTTCGTGCACAAAATATTCGAAATTCGTTGCGAAATTCCGTGTCTGTAGCGTATGCCTTGCTTGAGTGTGGTTATGTAGGTATGAAGATTACTTTGAGCAGTTGTGTTTCGTCCAATTTCCGCTCCACTCCGCTCCGTGGTACCTACCTACTCCGTTGCGCTTGTACAAACTTACGATCCGGGTGCCTAGTACGAATTCATTTGTCATCTTAGAAAAATAACAAGTTTGTCATTCGATTACGTTACCAAAAACGAGAAGTTGTATAATTTTAACTCTATTCTTGGCATAGTGGATTATTTGAGAAACTGAACAAACGAAAAATTTCAAATAGGTACCTAGTGAAAAAGGACACATTTTGTAACTTACAAAAAATATATTTTTCCACAAAAAAAAACTGTGTAGGGTTTCATCATCATCATCATCATCGGCCTATATTAGTCCACTGCTGGACATAGGCCTCCCCTAATGAGCGCCATAGCGCCCTGTCCTCGGCTTGACGCATCCAGCATCTGCCTGCAGTCTTAAATAATAAGGGTCTGTGTAGGGTTTAATTCTCCGTTTTTCACGCTGCTTCAAAGACGTACAAATTTTTGTTTAACTTAATCGATTGAATACGGATAGTAAACAAATAGCGTAGATTATTAATAGTGCCATACCAGAATTTGTATGGAAAAATGTTAACTCTTCTCGTATGCCGCCGCCAGGAGGCGCTGCTTCAATGCCATACTATTTTTCCTTTTCGTAAACGTAATAGAATGAATACGGATAGTAAATAAACTCACACCAGGGCACCCTGTATGTAGGCTGTAGACTTAGATGACTGAAAAACTCACGATCACAAAGACGAATTCAAAAAGACACCACGAAAATGAATCTTAAAGAGAAGCAAAGCAAACAGTTAGTAGTACCTATGTATAGTCGACAATGAAATTGCTTTACCACCTTACCTTCTTATTCATAAAAACTATTTGAGCATTAACTAAGGTTAAATATTGTTTTGTCAACGTCACACAAACTTCATTTTGAATTTGAGAAAAAGAGACAAAACAATGATTAACTAATGGTCGACTATTACATATTAGGTGGTAGTAGGGTTGCCAACCATACTTTAAAATAACGTATCTTACGTTATTTTCCATCCCCATATATTCTTATTAATAAAAATAAAGTATGGAAAATACTTCATTTCCGACTAATGCGTGCGTTTGAACGGAATATTCCTGTTGACATTTGGAAAATACTTTATTTTTTCTTCAATTTTTTTTTATTCTAGATAAGTTAGTGATAGATTTACTTTACTTTCCTGATAAATAGTTGGCAACCCTAGGTGGTAGCAGCAAGTAACGTAATCGATCGATTCCCTGCATTCGCAGGGCTTGATACCGTTACCAAATTCCTACTTAAAGTAGCAGCGATACTTTTCTAGATAACGTTACCTACCGGTACCTAACTACCGTAATAGAAATAACGTTACTTACCGGTACTTATAGTACCATAATAGAAATAACGTTACTTACCGGTACTTATAGTACCGGTAAGTAACGTTATTTCTATGATGGTAGTTAGGTACCGGTAGGTAACGTTATCTAGAAAAGTATCGCTACTACTTTTTTCGTTACATATTGCGCTTTAGCCAATCCACGCAGAGCTGTTAACTAATTTACCGATAAAAAATACCAGGTAACGATACCAAGCATACCGGTAATTTTCATTAGGCATCTTCGTTGACAGAACTATCGATACCAATTCTTTAACGGTACCTAGGTATTCAAAGCCGTGATTGGATGGTGGTACAGTATTATGTTTTGTACCTACACAGTGCTTAGTATGAGTTTTGCTTACTATCCGTATTCATTCGATTACGTTTACGTGACCTATGGCATTATACAAGCGCCTCCTGGCGACATACCTACTAATTAATAATAAATAATAATATAATAATAATAATAATAAATAAATAATTTTGCCATACAAAGTCGCGTTTTCGTTAACGTGATCGAATGGCGAATAAAACTCGCACTTGGCACCCTGCTCATCAACCTGTCAAAAACTTTCATTCAAATGTCTTCAATACATTTTGGAGCTAGGGTTGCCAACCCTACTATATAATATAGTATCCTACTATTTTAGGTGTTAACTACTATTATTTTAAAAATATATTATAGTAGGCGAAACTACAACATTTTATTAGCAAGTCGCTAAATTCAGTTTCAATTATCTAAAACGGAACACGCCCTTATTATCATAGCTTATATATTTATTTCTTAAATATTAATTTAAGAAATAAAATAAAGATTTTTTTATATATTATATTTTTTTAATTAATTCCCTATCTACTATGTTTTTATGGGTACTGAATCCAAAAATACTATATTTGGTCTAAAAAAAGTTGGCAACCCTACTTGGAACCCAGACGGCTGCACATCAACCTATCCAAAACTGTCAAATTTCTTCAATACATTTTCAACCATAGTACTAGGTTATAAAGTTCAAAATCTATTGAGAAAATTTAACAGTTTGTGGCAGTCTGATGAGCAGGCGTGCGTGTGACGTACTTCGGTAACTAACTTTTAGTTGTAATTTTTTTTTATTTTAGGTACTAGATGACCCGGTGAACTTCGTATCACCTACACTCATGTAGGTGATACGAAGGTGGTGTTCCATCCTCGACCGCACCGTCACTTAACATCAGGTGAGGTGTAGTCAAATAAATGCCTGCCTATAACCAATAAAAAAAAAAAAAATGTATTGGTGAAAAATATGGTCCGGCTGGGGTGGGAAATTACTCTAAACATTTCTTGGCCAACATCCAAAAATATCAATTGCTTTCAAATGACGTCGTTTGGCGCAACGTACAAATGTACAGGAAAATTTCATGCCCACTTTCAAGGTAGTATACCATAATTATTGTTTTTGATAAATTATTAATTTCCCACCCCAGAAACTAATGAGCGAGCGTAACGGATGTGGTGGGACCAATTGTGGTAATTTTACTTTACCACCAGCACCACATAATCCAGTAGATTCACCGCTGTATTTTAACGCTTTACAATATTGACAAATGGTTGTCATTTCCCCAATTGTTACGGCACAATAATCTATTTCCGGGTCGTTGTGGAATGCTACTCGTTCCAGGTTTACAGGAATACTGCGTCTGCGGAATCGCTCTATTTAATTGTGTCGTGCTCGCTGTTGTTGTGTTTGGTATGCCCGAACTCGTTCCATTCTAAGCCTATCTACTTCATTATTATTCACTGTGGACCGCAATTCTATACAAACGAATGTTATCATTAACTGTCTCTCGCTGGTCGTCAGTGCGGTTTGCACTTGAGTTAGCTCGTCGCACATTTGATTGACTTCGACGACCTAAGTCAGGTCCTCTTCTCCTTGGCATTTTAAAACAATAACAGTAACACTGTAAATAAAGTTTTCGCGCATTGACAAACTGATGATAGATTTAAATAATCGTCTTGAAATTTATTCATTTATTTTCTTTTTACGACAACCAACTGACACTTTTACACATTTTTATTTCTGAAACAGAACTGTTTTGTATTCCAACAAAACAGACCAAAGAGATCGGACCTCATACTACAGTTATAAAACATACACAATACACACCTACAAATATTTGACAACCAACCAAGTGACAAAAGACATCAAATGTTTCACAGCTAGGAACAGGAAAATTAAATTGTTGTTTTTAGTATTTTCCGATAATTATTATTTATGTTTCTCACCGCTTAAACCTTCCTTGAACTTCCACAAATATTTCAAAATCAAAATTAGCCAAATCGGTCCAGCCATTTTCGAGTTTTAGCGAGACAAACGGACAGCAATTGATTTTTATATATTAATAGATAGCTCGGCAAATGACTCCACTCCACGCAGCAGCAGTCAACCTCACCCTGAAATTATTACAATAGAAAGCGGACACAAATAATAGAAAATATAAAAGTTCTCATTTATTATAATAAGTAATAATATTAAAATAAAAAAATCAACACTTATAAATTACCACAGTATGATAAATTGTTTCATTTTACTTACAGTTGTCAATGGTCTAATACAATTTGAGTGTTGGCTATAATTACATTGATAGACTGTGGTCGTCCAATCAAAATGGTCTTTATTGCGGCAACGCATACGCTTTAAATTGGCATAAATCATACAATTTATAGACAACTCGTTTGTATGCAGTTAAAGCATAGAAGAAAGACACTAGGTTAAAGCCAAAAGGTCCTTTTTAAATTGGACATTCACAAACATACATAGAAGATTTATGCTCACTCATCGCTAAAAAGAAGTAACAATATATATAACAAAGATGATAGTGCTACCTTGTTTGTCATTCGATCACCGTAACCACAGAGATTGTAGAAGGTAAGAGTGTAGTGGTAGTATATGGTAAGACATTGTGGAAATTGAAACTTTTACCTGATGTTTTGTTAACTTAGATTTTTTATTTTGTCTTCTTACATATTGCGGTTGTCTTCTATATTTTTTTGTGTTTATTTGTAATTTTCTACTTTTTGACAGTTCGGAGTTTGTACAGTCAACAGCAAAAGTTGATGATGTTTACTAGATTTCAAAATTAAGTTTCGATAGTCGGTAATTTCTATATAACTACAGTCAGTCTGCAGGTACTAGTAGACACTCGAAGGTTTTTCGATATGCGTTAAAAAAGTTTGATTTTCATACTGATTTCATATTTTGAAACTTGACAAATCATCATCATTTTAAAGGCCGGCAACGCATCTGCCCTTTCCTTTTTCCTTTGGTTTTGCGGGTGACTATGGGCGGCGATGATTGCTTCCCATCAGTGACCCGCCTGCACATTTGCCTCCTTCTAATATAAAAAAAAAGAATCAGTTACCTTTGCTGTTGACTGTACAAAGCTTACCTGTTCTGATCTGGCGTTATGACCTGACGTAGATGGTCCCTTGCGCTTGCGTAAGGTTATTCTGACACCTACTTTGTAACCGGAAGGTTGGTAGGGGGTGTCAGTATAAACTTTAAAGTAGTGTATAGCGGGTTGTACAAAGCTTACCTTCTACAGTCTCGTTATGTTGTGCCGTAACGAAATCGAGAATAATTATGGCATTGATTGTAGTAGCGCCTGCCTCCTGTGCGCTCTTGGGTATCAAGTGCGAGTATCATTCGCCATTCGATCACGTTAACGAAAACGAGAATTTGTATGGCGCTGCTTCAATTAAGGTTGCCAGATCGGAACTTACCGATTCCGGGACAATTCCATGTCGGGTCGTGGCTATGGCTATGAATATTTAAAAAAAAATATAAATATAAATTACGGAATAGTTAATTTTATATTTGTATTTTTAGGAAAATACATTTTATTTTTCAAATGTATAGGTACCTACCTACTTTTATTATTATATGACCGCCTGCCGTGTCATATTTTTTTTTTTTTTTAATTACTTAATATTTTTCGGAATCCGGTACAATAGATCGAATTACTGGACACGGGACAATACGTAAAATTCCGGGACAATCCCGGAAATCCCGGACATCTGGCAACCTTAGCTTCAATGCTATATAATTTTCGTTTTCATTAACGTGACTGAATGTCAAATGAAATTCACAATAGGCACCCTGAAGACAAACAGGGTGAATTTCAATTTTGTCTAATAACAATTGATCGTTTTCGTAAGACGAACGTTCACCGAATCGAATAGTGAATAAAACAAGAATATTATAACAACTAGAACGGAAACTCCCGCTCCGGGCGGGCTCAAGGTCGCCATAAGAGAGTACCTGTTACAACAGTATGCCACGGTGCCACCAGTCGTTCTGTCACGGCCGGAGTCACCGCACGCGCGTTTTCCTGTTTGTGCGTTCCGTAGGTACTTTATATTTATTTTTTTATTTATTAATTTGTTATCGGAATCAAAACGTACATTACTTTTATACTATGGGTGGGGTACTACTTAAGCCTCTTGGGAATAAACTAACCAAATACATTCATATTATAATTCTAAGAATCGACAATGTTCTGACAGTACGATCACATTTCCGAACACAACATAGAATTATTATTTTAAAGCTGACAAATTAAATATTTAATTATATTATATTTCCGTTTTCCGTATTATTTTTATATTTATAGATAAGTAAGAAATACCTACTTCAATGGCTTCATTTGGTATGGTACTTACTATAACTTAATATTTATAAGTATCTATGTAGCTAGGTACGTAACATAATAATTTATAATCTCATATTTTATAAAACTAGAATAAAATAATGATTTCAAAGTAAAGAAAAACTTATATTTTAGCAATATTATTTTTAGACGTAAACAATATTCAACAGTTAGCAACCCTGGCAACGCATCTGGACCACAGAGGGGCGTAACGACGTGAAGGGGTAGGTATATAAATGACGGCGTTTGGGACTCGGTCAAAGAAGATTCCATTCTAGTTGTTATTTATTCTTATGCTTACTTACACTCAGCACTGTTGAGATGAGAGACCAAAAAAACTTACAATAGTGGCAGCCGTGTTCGGCACTTTTTTCCTTTAGGTTGTCATTAAAAATAGAGGTGTCTACAGCAAAATTTTTTACTTTGCCAAAAATTGCAAACAACAACCACCTGCTTCCCAGCTGTCACCCGGTAAAATATCAAGGAATTTCTATGTTATTTATTATTTATACATTTTTACATTACAATAGTTAACTTTATAAAACTGATGTACACGTACTACAACTGAGTTGTACTCAAATAATATTAAAACATGCATCGGAAACATTTTTCACTAAGTATACATTTCTGAGAGCGTAACGTTTTCTTACATAATAATCATTCCATAAGGATCACACAATGCGTTTGTTTAGTGTTTAAACTATTAGCATGCCATGACCGTTCCGTAATTGAAACATGCAAAATAATCTTTTTCAGAAATTATTTATACTAGTTAGCGCACCGGGTAACGTTCCGTGTCCGGAGTTCCAGACGTAACGTTTTGTTGTGCATACGACATTATTTACGGTAACATGATGTTGTTAATCAGTTGCAGTAGGTAGTGGGTATGGTATTGTACAAAACCACATCATCTTGTTTTGTACCATCACTCCATTTTGTACTATCAGTATTATTGATCTATAACAATACTGATGGTACACACGCCTGCACATCAACCTACCACAAACTGTGAAATTTCCTCAATAGACTTTGCTCTTTATACCTTATGCATATAGTTGAAAATGCATTGAAGACATTTGACAGTTTTGGATAGGTTTTTTTTTATACCTAGCACGGCAAATTACTCCATACCACCTGATGTTAAGTGGAAATGGAGTCCAGACGCGAAGACAACTGGTGCAGCGTGAAAACAACGCAGCATCAGTCAACCTCACTCTGCCGGCCCACAAGGTGCTTCTTCACGCCTCGTTTGAAGGACCCCATATCATAGGAAGGAGGGAAATCGTGTGCTGGTAGACTACTCCATCTTTTGGAGGTGCGACAAAGAAACGAGTCACCTTTATTTGTGCGCGATGCGATGGGATATGTGTGACAGTGAAGCGATGACTCCGGAGAGCAGCACGTGTACTCCTATGGAGACCACAAACTGTCATATTTCCTCAATAGACTTTGTGCTTTATGCCTTATGCATATGGTTGAAAATGTATTGAAGATATTTGACAGTTTTGTATAGGTTGATAGGTCTGTACAAAGTAAGGGGACACTGCGAAGGTAAGCTTCATACAAACAAACACGCAACAGATGCGCTCGGCCTGTTACGAACTGGGTGGCCAAGTGCGAGTTCCATTTGCAATTTGATCACGTTAACGACCCCGCCCGATCCTCTAAATGCCATTTACAGAAGACAGTGAGACAGTGACTAGTGAGACATTTACAGAATACACTAAACGTGCACACTAGTTTAGGCCCGACACCGTACTCGTAGAACAAGGTTACGTAGAACTGGTTCACACGCGCTCTATACCAGGTACAGACAGACATGTACCTCCTCCACGGCCCGGTCTACCCGAGCCGAGGTCCGTGCCTTTAGAGGCGCTCTCGGGTGGTTCCGCTCCCCGATCCGATCCGAACCCTTCGGAGAATCTAGTAGGGCACGGGGACGCGCACTTTTAAATGTGCGATGCCGTTCCCTCTAGAAAACCTTTGAAGGTGATTCGTTTCAACACGGCTTGAGGTACCCTTTACGTACCTCGCCGCCCCCAAAAAGCCCGGTGACGCTGAAAATACCGTTTAAGGCAATCGGCATCCTCTCTAAAAAAAAAAGTTAACAAAAAAGAGAATTTGTATGGCAAAATGTTAACTCTCGTATGCCGCCAGGAGGCGCTGCGCTGCTTCAATGCCATACTAATTTTCGTTTTTGTAAACGTAATCGAATGTAATATACGGATTGTAAACAAAACTCACACTCACACCTAGGTACCCAGTAGGCTTAGCCAAAGTAACATTAAGAAAACGATAGCGAAGTTCGAAAAGAATAAAATGTATGGGATTGATAAGCCGCGCTAAATCACGTGGTCACTCTTATGTCAATCCCATACATTTTATTCTTTTCGAACTTCGCTATCGTTTTCTTAATGTTACTTTGGCTAAAGGCCTGTTTTCACTTTGATTAGTGCGAGTGCAGGTGATTAGTAATTGCGAGTGTTTAGTGCAGGTGTGTAGTGCAAGAAGTGTCCAGCTTTGTCAAGTGGCTGTGTTTAATTCAGTTGTTAATTCACAAGCGAGCGTCCGACCCAAACGCTAAACACTAAACACTGCTGTCCAGACGTGTGTAGTGCAGTGCAGTGCAGGCAGGCTGCGAGTGAGAGGAAAGGGAGGGCGCGCGGGACGTGGCTACTCGCAGTCTACTCGCAAAAAAATAGAACCCGCGTCTAATCACTTTACTACGCTGGTTACTAATCACTTGCACTAATCAATCGCTGTCCACACGAGTTTACTCCTAATCACTAAGCACCTGCACTCATCACCTGTACTAATCACTAATCAAAGTGAAAACAGTCCTTTCCGTGACGCATTCGTTCGTTGCTCGTGCACGGTTGTATGATGCTTACCGTCTGCAGTCTCATTATTTTGTGCTGATGTTCTATTATAAAACATTTTGTTCGCCCTTGACACGTTATTTTCACGATCACGGATCATGGTATTATTCAACTATACATAAAATGCCCTAAGTAATAATATCACATTGTTATAATAATAAATTATTTTATTTTATTTAAAGTTATGATAACTTTGGTCCTTTCCAAACGAACACCTCTTATACTATTGGACCAACTCCCTAACTCGAAAATGATTAAAATAAAACAAAACCGAACTAACATAAAACATAACTGCAAAGTAACAAAAACAAGCTCTACGATCTCAGAATTCCATTTGAGCAATGTTGAATGCAACGTGAAATATTTTCTTGTCCGATACCTATACTTAAATAATAACTCTATAATAAATGAGTATTTATAAATACATTGAATATTAATAGTTGTCGCAGGCGGGGACAATCCAACCAACTAAAGAGAGTGCGGATTTAATTGATCTAGCCACCGCGGCGGACGGCCGCTTGGTTGATGATTGTCCCCGTCTGCGACAAAAACTATCAATATTCAATATATTTATAAATGCTCATTTATTATAGATTTTATTATTTAAGTATAGGTATCGGACAAGCAAATATTTCACGTTGCATTTAACATTGCTCAAATGGAATTCTGAGATCGTAGAGCTTGTTTTTTTTCTTTTTAGTTTTTTCTCTTTGCCGTTAATTTTTATGTTACTTCTGTTTTTACGAGTATATAATTGTTTTTATATAGTTCTTTTAGCAGTCGGGTTTTTTGTTTTATTTTAATAATTTGTTTTATTTCAAACTTTTAACTTTTTTTTTAAATTAAGTAGGGTCATTTCGCCTGTTCGCGTCCATTTAGTGCAGTTGGCAAGTTTGAAGGAGAAAATAAAAATGTCTCAGTACTAATTTCAATGAAAAATTTGTGTTCATTATATAGTCTATTTTAAGGTTAACTTTTAGGTCCACCCCTGGACCATTTCGCATCCACCAGTTTAAAAGGAATGTAGGGGTGATATTTTTAAGATAATGTAAAGAAAGATTGGATTTTAACAATTTCTTTATTTAAGAATATAGTTATTTAAAAATCAACGTTATTATCATATAAAAATACCTATTTATTCTTCTCAACATTGATTGAACTAAAAATTAAAAAACAAAGTATGTAGGTAGTAGGTAAATATTAATTCCACCTGTTTATGTCAACAATAATCAGTTCTGTCAATTTTACCCTAAAATCACGAGGAATATTATTAAAATTATTACTAAAGATCAGCCTTGATTAATAATAAGTTTTTGGCTATATTATAGCAACAAAGCAATACAATAATTGTTGTCTAATCCTACTACTAAAAGAAATGTGAATCATAATAATTACGAGACGAGGTATAATTTATTATAGCCTTAGAATTTTAATTAATGACATGACGTCTATGCGGACGCAAAGTGGAAGTTTTATAAATTCGGTGTAGTAATTCGCGTCCACCTTATTTTAACTGTTAACTATAGAAAAAATAAGCAAATTCATAATTAATAATATTCCTTTTTTCATTATCAAAGTCTAGAAACAGCTATCTAACCTAAAATTCACATAAAACAATACAAGACTCAATGTCAAACGCGCCGCTAGACACTATTTTTTTCTTAAAATACCGCGGGTCCGCGCTCTCTTGTTGAACAGCCGAGACAAACTATTTTTTCTAAACAGGATTGGTTGGGCGCACGGAACTTTTGTCTATGTGTGCGTGTCTCTTATACATTGAGGTATTGGCGGTAATGACTTTTCGTTTTATTGGTGTGTTAGTATACTTATTTTCGAGAATGTTCAAAGGGAGATCCGTAAAATGGACGCGAACTGGGCGATGGACGCGAACAGGCGAAATGACCCTATATTCCAGATTTTTTATAGCCTATGTCACTCCCACACAGTCAAAACAAAATGTTAAAATCCACCATGCCGTTTGGGCTGTAGGGCGTGCCAAAGAAATAGACATACATACATACATACATACATACAAACATACATACATACATACATACATACATACATACATACATACATACATACATACATACATACATACATACATACATACATACATACATACATACATACCTACATACATATATACTCGTACATACATACATAGGTACTCTCGAAAAACATAACCCTCCTTCTGACGCAGTCGGGTAAAAATAAAATTCAGCTGTTCCATACATTTTGGTCGAAAGAATATTGACGTTTTGTATGGAACAGCTGAATTTTATTTTCGACTTAGAGAGTTGGTCCAATAGTAAGAGTTTCGTTTGTATCACGGGAGTCATCTCAGAAGGAAGGTTAATGAGTGACTCTGTATGTGTTCAAGTGGATTCGAGAATGGTTTAGATTTACAATTGGACCTGGTAGGTGGCGTTGCTATGGTCCATCATGGGATACGGGTGTTTTCAAGCGGACGAACTCCCTCTAGTAGACACATAAAAACTCACAGAATAACCATAGTGCGACCTCGTTTTCCAAATATGTAAGCAAAATCATAATAAATTTATATTTCTTTATTATGATGGCTTCCATTCATCCAGCACATTTAGCCTGTGTCAAATGTTGTGCTGCTTGTTATACGCCTAATATGCAGTTATCATCATCATCATTGTGAACCTCAAATACATCGTTACTTAAAGTTGAAGCACCTTGACGGTCATTGAAAATCATCCTTTCGGGTGTAGAAAGCTTTTCTACCAACATTTTGTCTGTTTGAAAGGGTGGTTCAAAAAAATGTAAAGGTGGTGGTATAAAAGGTGATGTACTTAACACAGATTCAGCTGGCATTGAGATAGGTTGTGAAAAGTTAGATTGGTTGTTGGAAGGGTGTTTGTAACGTACGCTTCTAAGCGAAGAAAACTTTTGTGGTTCACTAGCATCACCCGTGCCTGTGAGTCGCGTCGGCGATGTCACCCTTATTCTTTTTGCAGTTGAATTGTTAGTAGCATCAGGATCACGCTTGTTTTGAGATCGTCGTTTTGCTAGATTGCTTTGTGATTGTGATGCAGTTGAACGTGATTTGAGACAGTACACATCTTTAATTCTCAGACCAAACGGTGATGCTTCGTTGTTTATGCGTTGTGATTTTTGCGATTGAAAAGAGCGTTTGTACTGAAGATTTTTCTGATAAGTTAACTTTGAGAAAGATTGACTGTATTGCTCTCTTTTAAAATAAGTTAAATTTGAGAAAGCCTGATATAGATCAGTACTAGAATCAACAGTGGATTCCATTTTCTTTCTTCCTTGCAGTGTAAAATTTGATGAAACATTTTTATTATTACTTGTATTTTCTTCATTTGCAGAACGGATAGAAGTTAAAGTGTCAATATAAGACTTTGCTGGAATGTTTCTAGAAGTAGTTAAATTATTATCATAATTAAGATTCTGATTTGCAGTAGCTGATTCGCCCGAAAATAAAGAATTAGTAGCAGTAGTGTTGATATTTTCAAGAACCGGTAAATTTGGGATCGAAGGGTTTATCATGCCAGCATGTGGATTTTCTGTTACATGATTTACTATTCCCAATAATTTGACTTGTTCTTGTGCATGAGTAAGTATATTGGATAGAATTTCAAGCTCAGCTGTACTAAGATTAGTGGCAGGTGTATCAAGCTCTGCAACAACCTTGCCTTCGGAGTTAAGAGTTAAACGAATATTTTTGAACCTTTCTAACACATTTGCAATCAGGGTTTTTACAACACCATCCTGGATGACCGAATCATGGGTGGCAGGAGGTTGGCTGACAGGAGGTTGGGTGTCAGGGTTTACGTTGACAGGATTCTGTTCCAAAGAAGAGAGAAGAAGAGAGTCATCCACTTGTTTTGGTAAAAGTGGTACCGATACATATAGTTTTTTTAATATTTGCGGGACTTTCTTGGCAAATCGGTTTGACGCAGTAAACGTTTCTTTATTGCGTTCACTTGTTTTTGTTTGTTTACTAAGAATGATAGGTTTACACTTTTGAATACTAAACTCTTTAAAACTAGCGTCAATTTTTCTTTTAGCTTCACTATGAAGTGTGCTATTATTATTTAATTTTTTATAAAATTTTAGAGTCTGAACATGTTTGCTTTTATATTTACCCCAATCTTTTATTACTGTAGGTAGTTCGAATGATTCTATTTTAGTGCTTTCAGAATTTGCAGTCGAAAATTTACAACAACAGCTACAATCACCCACAGGACATTGATGAGGTCTTTTTAAAAAAAATACGATATCGTGGGTGTCGTTTACAAAATAGTCAGGTGTTTTCAGAAATATAAGAAGCTCTGAAGATAAGAACTTTTCACGGCTTAACCAACAACACCCCGATCCTTTGATGAGTTTTTCATAAGAATTTAGCTGCGACGGGTACGGATCTGATGATAGATGGTTTATTTCAAAGTAGCTATCTATTTTTCCATTTCGTACAGTATAATGTTCCAAATATTTACTTGATTCAATCTGAATTGCAAATATATCTTGATACGATACCGATTCAGCAACTTCTGCTTTTATCTTTGGGTGTAATTTTTTAGAATACTGTAAAGCCTTGTTGATCCAAGAGTTTGTTCCAACGCCATTATTAGTACATAAAAGCTGACTGTAAACAGATTGATATTTTTGGGATTCCTCTCTGAATATTTCAACACCAGTCTTTGGCACTTCTAATTCGGAATTCATTGGAATATCATTGTTTTCTGTGACGACGTTTTTCCGATTATTGTCTTTAGATTTTATGGGATCACAGCAGCACTTGCAATCATTATGAGGGCAGAGGTGTGATTCTAATAAAAGCAAAGGTGGCGAGTCGATGTCAAAATTGATCCACAATTTCTTTAACTTTGTGAACCTATTATGCCAACAGCAACTAATACATTCTACAATATATATACCTTTAATGTACTTACTTATTTCTTTATCGCTGTCGATAACATGATCTATGTGAAAATAAGACTCCAACAGGGCCCTGCTATTATGAATAAGATATATATCAGTTGTATTTGAGTAAAGATTTTTCATTACAATATTTGACACGTATTCTTGTCTAGACAAAGAACTATACCGACGGATAACATCTTGACGTATCAAGAAAAAGTTATCATTGTTATGTACATTACTATTGTTTATTTTTTTGACACGACGATTATCTGTATTTATTTTGCAATTGCGACATTTCTTTATTTTAATCACCATTGGACTCTTTATTTTCACATAGCAGTGTTTACATTTAATTTTACAATCCGTCAATACAACCCAAAGCGGCGTACATAAACCTAAAAGTTCTTTTTCTGTAGTTTTGTGATCAAACGAATCGTGAGTCCTACTATTTATTGCTATCTGGTAATCCCCAAAATCAACACTTGTCGCTAATATATTATATTGATCTACTTTGTCTACTAACGAATCGTAAGTTAAGCTATTGCTCGTACTTATTTCTGATTGCACAACAGCTTTTTTTTTCATTAGAGGTTTACTTTCTGCGACCACTGCCTGCATTATACCATTGACAGTAAGAGAATGAAGATCTTCTTTGAAAATGTTCATGTCATTTAACCTTGTTGTATAAACTACGGGTACCAGTTGTAACTTCGTTTCTAAGCCAGTAGGAGTTCCAGAGATAATAACTTTATTTACATCAGTACCTGTGTCTAAGTACCGTATGGATTGCTCTGTATTGACAGAACTATCAACTTCATCACAATCTACTTCCTCTTTAACTTCCACTGAATCTTCTGAGAACTTGCAATCTATCAACTTATTGTGTTTGGCAGCGGCTGTAAAAAAAAGGACAAAATTTAAATCTTTTACGCAGCTAGCAGATTTGCTACGTACACGACAGTAACTATAAGTATAATTAATAACAATAAATGAAAAACTACGGCGGGCGCAGCAGCGTGAGAGGTATGAACGCGCAAGCTTACTTACTAACTTTCGTAATGCTCCCCGGACCAGAGGGATCAGAGGATCAATTTCGTCACGTTTGTAATTCTCCGTGTACGTTAAGAGGGCCTTTGAACTCGAAAGTAGTTGTTGTTGTGAGATGGCAGTCGTAAACACGTACTCACAGCACTGGACCACCGTGCACGATTATGACCTAATCTGCCTTAAGAATACTCTCCTCCAAGCACGACGTTTAATAGGCCGATATGTTGACTATAATTATTTCAGCCGTGTCAACTGATATTCTGTCTAACTCACCTGGTTTACTTTCCAGCTGCTTTCCATTTTTACTTGCAAAAAAAAGTGCCTTCGTTATGATGTAGTCAGACGGTCTTTTTCCGTACAAGGCCGCATAAACTTTTTTGGTCTCTTGTCGGTCGCCATCACAACAGCTCTGGTGGATAGCCAATAGGTTTATTAAGTCCTGTTCTGTGTACATGTTGCCTGTGTTCTAATTCTCACTTTGTACCTGTGAAAAACATTTTTGTTACCGTATTTTACCCTTAGGTGGCTAATGGTGTCCATCTCTCCATGTCTGTGGAGACATGGAGAGATGGATGGAGCGTTCCCTATCGAGATGAGAAGTTAATTAGGAAAACTGTTTGCAGGCACTAAATGTCTTTTTTTATAATTCTTACTATTAGCACTTTACGCGCAACTTCGTCCTCGAGGATTTAAGATTTAAAATTAAACTCCCTTTTTAAATAAGATAAAGCCTATGTTACCCGCAAAGGATGCAGCATTTTTTTAGTGAAAGAATTTTTAGTTAATATACAGCGTGTCCAAAAAACGAAAGATAATCCTTTAGCTGCGGGTGGGTCACATCATGTCCTACCACATACTGAAATTTCAGTTTAATGAAAGTCTCACGGTTTTCGAGATATCGTTCTTTTTTCATTTTTTCTAGAAAAATCTTCTCTCGTTTAGTTTATTTCATGCCATTTCTACAAATGATAACTTTTTAAGCCCAGTTTTTTTTAAATACTCATGGTTATTTGTTTCATCTAAAACAATATTCTTTTTTTCCCTAAAGTACTGCGAAAACCACATAAAAAAAATCTTATGCAAAGTTTTCATACAAACTAAATCAAACGGCTGACTTTGATAGTCTGTGGTGTAAAAAAAATGTAAGAGGCAGACCGTGCCAATTACTTTAAAACATTGCTTAGTTATTGTTAATTTAAAAATGGTATTACTGTTTTACATTCCTTTTTAATTTTATTTTTCGTGGTAATTTAAATGCACGAAAGTAGCGATTTCGGATTTTATTAAAATAAAAGTCAATTAAAATTAAGTTACCTTACAAGTATTATTTCATGATTTAATACATGTGAACAATAAAATCGTAGAAAGGTTCGGTACCTGACATGCTTCCATGAAGTTTTGACCTTGACATGTCATTGTAATTGAAATTGGCAAAGAAAATATTCTTCATTTTAACAGGTATTTTGGGGTTTTGGTGTATGGCTACAAGTTAAAGACAATTAATACAAATGAAATTTTTATAAAATTATTTACAGTAAATGCTCAAAAGGGCCGCCATTTACCCTAATGCATGCTCTACATCGTTTAGTAAAAGACCTTTTAATTCGGCGAGCATAACCCTCTTGCATAATTTTATCGGCGGCGGACTGTATAAGAATGATATCACCTCACCTATTTCACCTATTTGTAGAAATGGCATGAAATAAACTAAACGAGAGAAGATTTTTCTAGAAAAAATGAAAAAAGAACGATATCTCGAAAACCGTGAGACTTTCATTAAACTGAAATTTCAGTATGTGGTAGGACATGATGTGACCCACCCGCAGCTAAAGGATTATCTTTCGTTTTTTGGACACGCTGTATACTTATTTGCACTGGTCAGGGTGCCTAGAGCGAGTTTCACGTCACGTTAACGAAAACGAGAAATTGTATAGCAAAGTTTTAACTCATCTCAAATACGAATATAATTTGAACCGCTTTAATCCTAACTTTGCATAGGTACGAGTATACAAAAAGCGCAGGACAATGTCTGTATACTATTAGCAGGACGTGAAGAATTGACCAGGGTGCCTAGTGTGAGTTTTGTTTACTATCCGTATTCATTCGATTACGTTTACGAAAACGAAAACTAGCATAGCATTGAAGCAGCGCCTCCTGGCGGCATACGAGAAGAGTTATATATTTGCCATACAAATTATTCTCGTTTTCGTTAACGAATGGCGAATGAAACTCGCACTAGGCACCCTGAAGCCGTGTGAAACTAATCACCTTCGGAGGCACGGCATCACCCACTAGTGCGTGATGCCGTGCCCTACTAGATTCTCCGAGGAGTTCGAATCGGATCGGTGACAATTTTTTGCTTTGCTAACTTACGGTATGGCATAAAATAACGAGACTGCAGAAGGTAAGCATCATAGAAACGCGCTTGAGCAACGCACGCAGGCAACCTCTCACTAGGATTGCCAACCATACTTTAAAATAACGTATCCTAAGTTATTTCCCATCCCCATACTTTATTATTTTTAATAAAAATAAAGTATGGAAAATACTTTATTTCCGACTAATGCGTGCGTTTTTGAACGGAATATTCCTGTTGACTTAATTTCTGAACTACTGAATGATACTCAGACTCAGGTTAAACGAAACGCAACGCTGAAATAAATCAATTTGGTAAATACTTTATTTTTTCTTCAAATCTTTTTTTTATACTAGTTAGTGATAGATTTACTTTAATTTCCCGAAAAATAGTTGGCAACCCTACCTCTCACGGAAATAGTTGGCAACACTACCTCTCACGGACACGGGATCTCCCAACAGCTGCATGATGCGTAAGGAACACATTTTGTGTTACTGTAACTGTTTCGAGTCTGCGAGAGGGTCTACGTATGCGCAGTGCGATGCAGGGATCATAGCTATGCAGGGAGTATATCGGTATAAAATATCTGTATAGTACTAGTAAAATTATGAGTACATAAATTCGGTACCGGACGAATTTCTGTACACCTACTCATATAACTCTTTAAAGTATCATGGTCACTTGCAATAGAGTAATTATTAACGGGGTCCTTACCATGTTTATTATTTGTGAGTATCCGATAGATGTTTCGGCACAGTTGCATGCGCCATGATCACGGAATTACTCGGACGGAGTACCTACGGACGGATACTCACAAATAATAAACATGGTAAGAATCCCGTTAATAATTACACCTACTCATATTTCTCTTTTCTACAGTTATTTAAATATTTTATTAAATTTCTGTACTGATATTATGACAGTGCGTGAGTGCGGGACGTGGGGTACGAATTAATTATACTATGAATGTTTTCATTTCATACATCACTTGCCACTTGACATCACAACAACTAAGGAAGCACTGAAATGAAAATGACGTGGGCTTATGATCTATTTCATAAAACAAACTCAATACACACCCAAGGTAAAAGTTTCGTAACAGTACTGCAATAAATAACTGTATAAAACATATCTGTCTTAAAATTTTACTTTCTCTATACAGAAAAAAATATCTGTACTAGAATTTAATGCTACCCAAATTTAAATGTAGGTACGACGTTATACAGAAAAAATAATATACCTACTCATATTCATACCGGTATACTATACAGCCCCTGATGCGATGCTTGAGCTCGTATTTATGAAGTTTGCCTTCTGCATTCGCCTTATCTTGTGGTATCACTTACATAAGTGCAATTAAGATATCTTCATAAATATAGATAGGTAGGTAATTACAATTGACAAATAACTGTCCTTTTAAAAATACATTACCTACCTACATTACCTTTAATCTTATTAACCGGAATGTATACATGTTAAAATGTTAAGAATGTTGATAATGTTGTTTAGTTATGTACCTATGACTCAACATATACAATACAGTCTTGCTTTCTACTCAGATATCGGCTTTACGCGGGCGGGTGCGAGGTGGAGAGGGGGCCAATGCTAGCAACGCGCCCCGCCCTGCCCCGCCGGCGGCGGCGCCGGCCATCGACACGATGACGTCATTCACGTCACGACCAATACAGATAATAAACAGTCATGGGGGGAGCGTTTACGCCGAGCGCGAGACCTTAAGTTTAGGTTTTTAAGTCCAAATATCACGCACACAGAAGCGGGCTGTGAGCGCGCGTGAGTGTGTGCGTAGAGTAGGCTAGTTCTGCTCACTATAGTCAAACTCACTACTTTGATCCGTTCGAATTTAGTTTTTCGGTATACTTAGAAATTATTGAAGTGAAATCTTTTTTAGCGGCGTTGTACACTTTTTTTGTAATGGGTAAAAAATGTTAAATTCGCATCAAGACACGTGACCTGATCGAAAATGTAAGACGTAAAATCGTAAGACGGATGGAGAGTAGACAGCCGGCGCGGTGTAGGAGAGGAAGTATCCCCCTCTCTTTCTACGGCGCGGCGAAAATGTATGCCTGTTGTTTCGTTTAGGCGGCGCAGGGCGCTTGCGCGAATAAATTGTCATGTTTGTGTACGATAGCACAATAAATAAATATTGTATTCTACCACATAAATGATAGTACTTTTATACTGATAATTGAAGCAATTCGTGCAAAATTTTTCCCTAACCATTCCAAAATATCAAAAATGCACAACGTTAATATTCAAGTTTTCACTTCTGCCGGCACTCCCGGGGTGCCACCCTTCGTTTTTTTATTTTTAACTATGGGCGTAAATAGATGACTAAACTACGGATACACGAAATAAGTACCTAAGTATAATATTATATTGTATGTATTTTTATTAATGTTGTAATTAATCTTATATCACAAAATTATAATCAATACCTATCTGTTCCTCAACGATTTATTTTGGACGAATTGATTTGACGACGACACATTTTATTTTATTTTATTCATAGCTCGGCAAATGTCTCCACTCCACTTGATGTTAAGTGGAAATGGAGTCCCTGTTGTTCCCTGCATGACGTTGACAGTTGACAGTTTGTTGATGGTTTGAGATACGAAACATTTAAGAATCTTTCTTATTTAAGTTTTTCTTCCAATATTTTACAAAGAAATGATTAATTGTATGGGCAGTCAAATAAATTGACCGATTTTTTAGAATATATCAATAATAATATGTTGTCTATTACCAAGCCCAATTTTGCTAATCTCCTTTTAAAATAAATTTTGTATAAAAATTACTTGGAAAATATGAGCCACATAAGCACAAAGCGCATCATGCAGCAATAAAATAGGTGCTGTCAAAACTCGGTCAAGTTATTTGACTGCCCATACAATTAATCATTTCTTTGTAATACATTGGAAGAAAAACTTTAATAAGTAGGATTCTAAAAACCATAATAATAGCTAAGGATACTTTAAAAAATTAAAAAAGCAATACACTTATTAACAAAATAAATAATTAGTCTACAAAAGTCGCACTGCTATGATATATGATATGATGCTGGATATGGCGAGGAGATTGGGCCATAGCCCATAGCGCACACTGGCACGGGTGCGGAGCAGTCGTGACAAAAACTGGGACCAACGGTTTTACGTGTCTTGCAAAGGAGGGGAGAGAGAAACACACACATAGATGGTATTTCCCACCCATCCCGTGGGCCAGTTTAAAAGAGCATCTAACCTCTTTGGCATACCTACATGTCCGCCATTTTTAAAAATACGTGTTTTGGCGGCCAGTGATGAAACGCATGTCAATCGACAGAGTAAGTGATTACAAACAAAAAGTGTTCCGTGATGAAATCTCTAAGTGATACGGTTTCTGAGATATTAGACTCTAAAAACAAATATTTTATTTTAATTTATTTGGTTTCCTTGAATGACAAAATAAGTATATGTCGGCGGCGAGGTTGTTTGTAGGTAGAACAGTCGAGCAAACTCGGATTCGTTGATAACACAGTTAATCTTGGATCTTCAAAATAAAGACGCAGTCGTATTCCTTACAGTCAATTTAATGTTATTTTAACATCAGAATTAAATTATTTAAAAATAGTTTGCCGATGCAAATGGATTTTAGAAACGAAGTGAGTTCTGCGCGTGCGTACTCTCCGGCCGCTACCGTTCAAATGTGTCCAGTCCGTTGTTGCGCCAACTGACGTTGACGTTCCGCGTACCATAGAGCATAGGCTGCGCAGACCACACTCAAGTATAGACTATACTTGTCGTTTCTAAGCGATGCTAGCGCCATGTCTCCGACATATATAATACGAAACATACATATATACATATACATATATATACATATCAGTCAGCTCATAGCTTCTTAGCTGCGGCCTAGGACGGCGTCCCTCCATACAGGTGGCTGTACTGAACTGAGTTCACAAAACAAACACCGTGATCCCGGTGGACCGGTGGACATGATAATGCAAATAACAATAACAATAAACACAACGTAACAAAAAACTGCTCGTGAGGAAAATAACCATTCGTGCACTCACACCAGAGGTTAGAAGCCGAATGAAACGATTCACTAAATAAAAAATGTTTTTTTTTGCTTAACTTTCTGTTTTTGGAGTCAAATATCTCAGAAACCGTATCACTTAGAGGTTTCATCACAGAACACTTTTTGTTTGTAATCACATACTCTGTCGATTGACATGCATTTCATCACTGGCCGCCAAAACACGTTTTTTTCAAAATGGCGGACATGTAGGTATGTCAGGTTCCATACAAAAATGATCGAACCTCTTTAATTTGTTTATGCTCTCACCAATTATTTAGCTCAAGATAAGTATTCTTAAGAAACTCGTTAGTATAGTAAGATAATGGATAAATGCATAGACATGCATGCATGCATAAACATAAAAAAAACACCTAGACCCGAAATAAATTTAGAAAAACAGTCCTTCTCTAAATTAACCCGACCGGGAATTGAACCCGGGGCTTCGGAGACGGCGCGACGCCCGACCCGGCGTGCTAACCACACGACCACGGAGGTCGTCCAATTTAAAAATGTTGCAATTCATCAAAAGTAACATAAAATAACTTATTCACTAAAGTACTAAGATTTGCTTATCGTGCTATAAATTTGAACTATCTTCGAAATTACGGCAATTGTTCGACAATCGTCGGGTAGAGCGTCGAGCGACGTGCGTGACCACTCTCTCAGAGGCCTCGCGGCAGACTGATTTGACACTAATAGAACGCAGAGTTTTGTAGTAGTTTTAGAGCAGTTTTAAAATATTTATAGAAAAATTATAGAGCTAATTTAGTAAAAAGAATTTTGCGCATAATTTAAAGAACACTTTTTTCTATAGTAAAAAGCTTTTATCTCATATTTATATAGTAAGTATATTAGAGAAAACAATTATTTTATCACCTATAATTTCTTTAAAAATTCAAAATGTTTGGATTTTTATAGTTTTTGTTAGTAACCAAAATCTAAAAATGTTTTCAACAAACTATTTTGCTGAAGATCTTTCAAATTGAAATAAAATTTTTGTTCTTAGGTTTGTCAGTAATTTAAACACATTTTTAAGCTTCGAAGTTGACGCGGAAAGTCAAATTATAAAAACCTCTGTTCAATTATCTTGTTATAAATTCCAAAATATCCATATATCTAAAAATGTTTTCAACAAACTATTTTGATGACAAGATCGCCTAATGATATAAGTAATTAACATATTTGTAAAGTAAATATTCATAGATATTAAGAGGTTTGAAAAGTACAGTTTTTACGCGCAGTCGTCGATATTCGACCGTAATTTTTATAAAAAGCTGTTCACTATTTCGGCTGAATGATGAAGCTGCATGAAGCTTAAGATTTATGATGGTTTGTTAGCAGCATTTCAATGTTAAACGAGACGTGAAAAAACTGTTTAATATTTTGACTACATGACCACAGCGGAAAAACTAAAACGGTGTGACATCGCCTTCGAAATCTTGCGTTACTGCCATACCCATATTGACTTTATTAAAAAATCACGTCCTCCATTTTGGGTCTCAAAACGGAAGTCGATCATTATAGGCACCCAAGAAAACCTTGAAAAAACAGGACACTAAAAAAATAAAAAGTAAAAACAGCTCTAAAAAGCAAGAAATAATATTGAAATCATATTATTAATTACCTAGATACGCATACCTATCCGTTTTAAAGAAGGTCGGGTGGTTGGTGGTCGGCTGGGGGACAATTTTGTTTCATTTAACCTTTTATAGTTGTCTTGTCACTATTTCATTGTAAAAGCCCCACCCCGACTTCAATAGACCTTTTTTAAGACTGATATGCGTATCCAGGTAATTAATAATATGATTTCAATATTATTTCTTGCTTTTTAGAGCTGTTTTTAATTTTTTTTTAGTTTCCTGTTTTTGAAGTCGGTAAGGCTCTATTACATTTTGACCGTGATTTTTGCATAAAATGCCTAATTTCGGCGTTCTTGTTCAGATAAACTGAAACCCTTAGACAATTTTGACTTATTGTATGGTGAAGAATAGTTATTAGTATAATTCGTAGCGGCCTCGCTTTTTGCTATTTTCCTCCATTCCGTTTGGGCTGTAAGTAGCCTGTAGGGCGTGCCAAAGAAACAGACATATACATACAAACCTACATACATACATACATACATACACACATACATACACTCGAAAAACATAACCCTCCCTCCTTCAGACGCAGTCGGGTAAAAAACAAGCTCTACGATCCCAGAATTCCATTTGAGCAATGTTGAATGCAACGTGAAATATTTCCTTGTCCGATACCTATACTTAAATAATAAAATCTATAATAAATAAGTATTTATAAATTCATTGATAAAGTCAAAGTCAAAGTCAAATATTTTTATTCAAATAAAGGAACTTTAGAAAAGTGCTTTTGAATCGTCCAAATTTTTTTTACCTACTACCCATTCAGGACGTCTATTTTTTAGCTGTGGAGAAGAATGGGCGCAAGGAACTCCACAGCTTTAATATATTATGTAACGACATTTACAAAATTATATGCCGTTACCAAGTTATACAGTTTAAAAAACCTTAACAATAATTTAGATTAGAAATAGGTACCTGTTGGAGTGATTGGAGCATTTTAAACCCATGCTGTTTTGTCTTCAATGTAATGAGACACTTTATAATAAGCTTTTTTATAAAGCTTTTCTTTAATGGCGATTTTAATTTTATTAATATCATGTTTTTGGATATTACTTGGAACTTTATTGTAAAAACATACACACAGGCCTCTAAATGACTTATTTTCTTTGTGGAGCCTAGTATAAGGTGCTGCTTGTTTGTTTTTATTTCTGGCGTTTACATTGTGAATATCACTGTTTTTAGAAAAAGTTTCAATATTTTTATAAACATACAGGTTCTCGTAAATATATTGTGATGCAACTGTCATTATATTAATATCTTTAATCTCTCCCTGAGAGAATTACCAGCTTTTAGGTTATAAATTGCTCGAATAGCCCGCTTCTGCAGCTCAAAGATCTTTTTAATATCGGCAGCATTGCCCCACAGTAAAATACCGTACGACATTACGCTATGGAAATAACTCAAGTAAACAAGTCTAGCTGTTTCAATGTCAGTGATCTGACAAATTTTCATTACTGCATAAGCCGCAGAGCTCAGTCTACTCGACAATATGTGGGCCCCACTGTAGCTTTGCATCCACGTAATGCCTAGAAACACTGTGGTGTCCACAAGGTCCACATTCTTTCTTTAATTTTTACACTGGTTTTTACCTCCTTAAAGTTGGGTAATACAAATCTTATACATTTAGTTTTTCGTTCATTCAATAGCAAAATGTTAACACTAAACCAATAAACTATCTTTAAGACAGCATTGTTTACATCGTCATCAATCGGCTGTTGTCGTGTTACTTTGAATAAAAGTGAGGTATCATCTGCAAACAATACTATCTCATGGTTGTCTTTTAGAAAGTAAAGCAAGTCGTTAATATAAATTAAAAATAAGAAAGGACCAAAAATTTAACCCTGTGGAACTCCTATTGTAACCACCAATCCCGGAGATCTTTTACCGTTAACATCAACCTTCTGAATCCTATCACTCAAATATGAGATAAGAAGATTCAGTGATGCATCTCTAATTCCATAGTGGTAGAGCTTCCTGACCAGGGTTTCATGTAAAACACAATAAAAGGCCTAGGATCAATCACAAAAAAAACCCTAGGGCCTCTTGTGAATCCTCTCAGGCATTACATATTTGAAGTAAAAGCTCAACACCAGCGTCAGTAGTCGAGCGACCCCTAGTGAAACCATATCGTCTAAAATGTAAAAGTTTATTTCTATAAAAATGAACTTGAATTTGGTCTAGAATTATCTTTTCAAATATTTTACTAAATGTGGGTAGCACAGAAATTGGTCTAAAGTTAGTGGGGTCACATGTGCTACCTGATTTGAATAATGGAATAACTTTACTGTGCTTCATTAGGTCAGGAAAAACACCACAGTCAATGCATTCATTAAATATGCAAGCTACAACTGGATAGTTGTCGCAGGCGGGGACAATCACCAACCAACCAAAGAGAGTGCGGATTTAATCGAGCTAACCACTGCGCCGCGCCGCTGCCGACGGCCGCTTGGTTGATGGTTGTCCCCGTCTGCGACAACTATCAATATTCAATGTATTTATAAATACTCATTTATTATAGATTTTATTATTTAAGTATAGGTATCGGACAAGGAAATATTTCACGTTGCATTCAACATTGCTCAAATTGAATATAGCTTGTTTTTTTCTTTTCAGTTTTTTCCCTTTACAGTTATTTTTTATGTTATTTCCGGTTTTTACGAATATATTGATATGTTTTTTATATAGTTGTTTTAGCAGCCGGGTTTTTGTTTTATTTTGATAATTTGGTTTATTTCTAACTTTTAGTTTTTTAAAGTACTTAAATAACCAAGCATTTGAAAACCTACATAAAAAACCATATTATTTATACAGTAAAATTTAAATTCCGTAGACGTTGTAGTTCGTCTAAAGAATTTTGATCGTGTGGTCCAGAGTGGCGAATCTTCCACACATTGAATAATTACAAAAATTTCATATACGGCAGCGCCATCTTCCGTAAGAGGAACCTCAAGTTACTAACTGGTTATCCATTTATATGGACGTTATCGTCATATGGCGGTATTAGAGATAGCATTTTAAATTAATAAGTTACTTTTAGTTGTTTTCTAGTAACTTTTTTATAACCATAACTTTAGTCACCTTCATGAAGGGCTCATTAGCCGAGCAGCTGCGACGACGCATCGTGCTAATATATATAGTGATAGAAATGAAATGAAATGAAATGAAATATTTTTATAAAATGAAATATTTATTTGCTATAAAGACACGGTTTACAATGTTGGTATTGAGAAACATTTTTTTTAATAGTGCAGGCGTGCTCTGCCGATTTCTCAGCATGCAAAAACTTTAAAATTAAATCTAACAGCCATGACAAAAATTATAGGACAATAAATCATAAATCATAATACTAAAAAAATAAAATAAAAACCAAATACATGTCTAAAATTCAAAATGTCATTGAAAAAAATATATAAATTAAAATGGTAAGCACATAAATTAAATTAACACATAGACAACAAAATAATATAGATTCAATACAAATAATAGTTATAGTAATATTATGCTTGCTGCGTGTCAAAAAACTCTTTTAAATTATAAAAACTTTTTTCAATAAGCCATTTTTTTAATATACTTAGAAATAACGTTGTAGGATGCTGTCTTATATCAATGGGTATTCTGTTATATATCCGTATGGGCATTATATGGCAGTTATTCTGAAAAAGAGCACTATTACACCTGGGAACTACCAGTTTGAATGGATCTCTTGGCCGCAGTCTATGATTTGGAACAGGAACTTTGAATAAGTCCTTATTATTCCTTACGAAATATCCTACTTCGAGAATATACAATGACGTCAATGTTAATCTATACTAATATTATAAAGCTGAAGAGTTTGTTTGTTTGTTTGAACGCGCTAATCTCAGGAACTACTGGTTCGAATTGAATAATTCTTTTTGTGTTGGATAGTCCATTTATCGAGGAAGGCTTTAGGCTATATAACATCACGCTGCGACCAATAGGAGCGAAGCATCAGTGAAAAATGTTGCAAAAACGGGAAAAGAGCCTAAAAAATTAAAAATGCTGCCGAAAGTCACTATTCCACGCGGACGAAGTCGCGAGCACAGCTAGTAAATTATATTTTCTAAATAGTGGTCAACAGCTATCACGAGGGCCCGCACCGCTAATAGCTCGCAGACATTTTTTTTGTGTTACAAACACTTTATTGATGTCCGTAGAGTTTCCCCACAAGATAATCCCGTATCTTAATATCGATGATACATAACCGTGATACGCTAAAAGAGCCGTTCTCTCACCTGCTGTTCTTCTTAGACGATAAAGAGCAAACACATATCGACTTAACTTACTGCAAATGCTATTTAAATGACCTTTCCAGTTGCAATAACAGTCCACTACAATGCCCAAGAATCTAGTTTCATAGACTTCATTGATAGTTTCACCTTGGCTTTTTATATTAAGAACATGAGTCTTTGCTTTATAATTTGAAAACTGTATAAAGTTGGTTTTAGATGCATTAATAGTAAGGCTGTTTGCTTGCAGCCAATCGTTGATGTTTTCTATTGCTTTATTTATGGCAGCCTCATGGGTAATTGTGTTATCATCATCCGGTATTATAAGTGATATATCATCAGCAAAGAGAACAGTTCCATATCGGGTAACCTTAGGCAGATCATTTACATATAATAGAAACAAAAGTGGTCCCAAGACGCTTCCTTGAAGTACTCCGGAATCGTTTCGTAGGTATGATGATTTGTAATCAATAGCTTCGTTTTTTTTATTAATTTTAGTTATCTGTACACACTGTGTTCTATTAGATAAATAACTACAAAATTAAAAATTAAATCCAATTAAGTGCATTACCCCTAACGCCGTACTTTTCACATTTATTAAGCAAGATCTTGTGATCTACAAGATCAAAGGCCTTGGTCATGTCAAAAAATATGACAGTAACTGGGATTCTTTTGTCTATGTTACCCGTAATATTGCACATAAGTTTATATCCGGCAAGAGCTGTGGACTTACCCTTCTGAAAACCATTTTGTTGAATGGCTATAATATTATGCTTTTCTAAATAAAACAAGTCTACTTTTCATAGCTTTTTCAAAAATTTTTGAAAGAATGGGCACTAGAGTTATTGGTCTGTAATTGTTTAAATCTTGCTTGCTATTCTTCTTATGTATTGGCTTAACTATGGAACGTTTTAATGGTTCGGGAAATACACCTTGCGTAAAGGATAAATTAATAAGATAGGTTATTATTGGTGTGAATTGTATACTACACAATTTGAATAAGCGTGTTGGGAGTCCATCTACCCCCACAGACCTCGTATTGCTTAAGGATCTTATGATGCCTGCTACCTCATTTTCAGTGCACGGCTTTAGGAATATGCTAGTAAGTTGATTATCTATTTTATATAGTGTGTGTGAATCTTTGCGCGTATTCAATATTTTGGATAAACTTACGTAGTAGTGGTTGAATTGTTCAGCCATTTCGTGTGGGTTACTCACTGTTTTTCCATCTACTTGTATGGACTCTATTTCAGCACTAGCCCTTACACAATCCGATCTTTTTTTAATAACATCCCACGAAGCCTTACATTTATTTTTGGCTTTTAAAACTACATTGGCATTATAGTTTTTTTTGTGATGCGAGTATACCTTTTTTCAATATCTTACTATATGTTTTAAAAGTAGCTTTAGCGTTTTCAGACCTTGTTCTGTAATAAAGTGATCTAAGTTTACGTTTGATTGCACAAGAAACCTTTAAACCCTTACTAATCCATTTTGGTCTCGAGTTGTTGGAATTAATCCTGATTCGCTTCTCAGGGAAACAAAGATCAAAAATCAAACACAACTCATCATGGAATAGAGAGAATGCCGTGTTTAGGTTTTCATCAGCATAAACTTCATGCCATGAGAGGCTGCTGACAAAGTTAATAAATTTATCTACATTACTATCAACCGCTGGGGTAAACGTGTTCTTGAGTGGAGACCACGACTCGGTAAACGTAGTGTAGGACGCCCTCCGGCCAGGTGGGATGACGACCTGCGAAAGACTGCAGGCAGATGCTGGATGCGTCAAGCTGAGGACAGGGCGCTATGGCGCTCATTAGGGGAGGCCTATGTCCAGCAGTGGACTAAGATAGGCCGATGATGATGATGATGATGACTATCACTCTGGTCCCTAAAACGATTATACCAGAATTTTGGTTTCAGCTTGTTAATGGTTGCGTTGAATGACAGAGTTTGGCAGGTATTATGATCTGATAGATAAATATGATGTACATTACCATCGGCATCCTCGATGTTGCTAGCTATATGGTCGATACATGAATGTCCTTGTGTAGGCACTTTAATGTGTAACTTAAGGTTAAAATTATTTAACAAGTTTACCAGATTTTTAGATATTGTGTCATCTTTTAAGGAGTTAATGTTTAAATCGCCAGCGAGAACGAGTTTTTTATTTTTATTTAATAGTTTGTGTAAAAGTAATTCAAGTTGATTAAAAAATATTGTAAGATTATTACTATTAGGGATCCTGTACAAACACAGAACAATACACTTGTGTGATGGAAGGTCCACCCCGCAACACTCAAAACTTTTCTCTAATGAAAGTTCTTTGCAAATTAAAAGCGGCTTAAACTCTATATGTTTGCTTACAAAAATACAGACTCCGCCTCGGCTTTTATTTGATCTACAAAACGCAGAAGCCATATTAAAGTTTTTTAAATGCGGGTTGCTTTCATTTCCTAATTTTAAAAATGTTTCGGAAAAACACAGGACATTTAAGAGTACATTATTATCTTTAAATTCGTCGATGCATAGTTCAAGCGCATCCAGCTTGCTCAAAAGACCTTGGGTGTTTTGGTGCAAAATTGTAATTTTTTTTTTTTTTTCTAAACTACTTAATATTGAAGGTTGCATGTAAGAGTTATTGTGACATACGAAAAAACTCATCTTTCTTCTTGACAATTGGAAAGTAAAAGGGAGAAGAGAAATCCTAGTTTAGATTTTTCGGAAATAAATTAATAACTTTTTGATTTTTATGTTCATTTATAAGTTTTTAATATGTTTATCAATCTTACAATTAATATTATACACAAAAAAAAATTTAACTAGTTTTTTGTAAATATTATATATATTTTTAGCGCCATCTATCGGGAAGAAGCGTAAACGCGCACGCAAACGTCTACTATTGCCGTCAATAGACGATGTACAATAGTACAGGGCACCTAGTTTCCTAGCAATGAAAACTTTAAAAAGATAGAATGTGAGTATGGATTGGAATTTTGAAATTTTTGAAAAATGTTGAAACAATGTTCATCTTATTTAAGAGCGTTTACGCCGAGCGCGAGACCTTAAGTTTAGGTTTTTAAGTCCAAATATCACGCACACAGAAACGGGCTGTGAGCGCGCGTGAGTGTGTGCGTAGAGTAGGCTAGTTCTGCTCACTATAGTCAAACTCACTACTTTGATCCGTTCGAATTTAGTTTATCGGTATACTTAGAAATTATTGAAGTGAAATCTTTTTTAGCGGCGTTGTACACTTTTTTTGTAATGGGTAAAAAATATTAAATTCGCATCAAGACACGTGACCTGATCGAAAATGTAAGACGTAAAATCGTAAGACGGATGGAGAGTAGACAGCCGGCGCGGTGTAGGAGAGGAAGTATCCCCCTCTCTTTCTACGGCGCGGCGAAAATGTATGCCTGTTGTTTCGTTTAGGCGGCGCAGGGCGCTTGCGCGAATAAGTTGTCATGTTTGTGTACGATAGCACAATAAATAAATATTGTATTCTACCACATAAGTGATAGTACTTTTATACTGATAATTGAAGCAATTCGTGCAAAATTATTCCCTAACCATTCCAAAATATCAAAAATGCACAACGTTAATATTCAAGTTTTCACTTCTGCCGGCACTCCCGGGGTGCCACCCTTCGTTTATTTATTTTTAACTATGGGCGTAAACAGATGACTAAACTACGGATACACGAAATAAGTACCTAAGTATAATATTATATTGTATGTATTTTTATTAATGTTGTAATTAATCTTATATCACAAAATTATAATCAATACCTATCTGTTCCTCAACGATTTATTTTGGACGAATTGATTTGACGACGACACATTTTATTTTATTTTATTCATAGCTCGGCAAATGTCTCCACTCCACTTGATGTTAAGTGGAAATGGAGTCCCTGTTGTTCCCTGCATGACGTTGACAGTTGACAGTTTGTTGATGGTTTGAGATACGAAACATTTAAGAATCTTTCTTATTTAAGTTTTTCTTCCAATATTTTACAAAGAAATGATTAATTGTATGGGCAGTCAAATAAATTGACCGATTTTTTAGAATATATCAATAATAATATGTTGTCTATTACCAAGCCCAATTTTGCTAATCTCCTTTTAAAATAAATTTTGTATAAAAATTACTTGGAAAATATGAGCCACATAAGCACAAAGCGCATCATGCAGCAATAAAATAGGTGCTGTCAAAACTCGGTCAAGTTATTTGACTGCCCATACAATTAATCATTTCTTTGTAATACATTGGAAGAAAAACTTTAATAAGTAGGATTCTAAAAACCATAATAATAGCTAAGGATACTTTAAAAAATTAAAAAAGCAATACACTTATTAACAAAATAAATAATTAGTCTACAAAAGTCGCACTGCTATGATATATGATATGATGCTGGATATGGCGAGGAGATTGGGCCATAGCCCATAGCGCACACTGGCACGGGTGCGGAGCAGTCGTGACAAAAACTGGGACCAACGGTTTTACGTGTCTTGCAAAGGAGGGGAGAGAGAAACACACACATAGATGGTATTTCCCACCCATCCCGTGGGCCAGTTTAAAAGAGCATCTAACCTCTTTGGCATACCTACATGTCCGCCATTTTGAAAAATACGTGTTTTGGCGGCCAGTGATGAAACGCATGTCAATCGACAGAGTAAGTGATTACAAACAAAAAGTGTTCCGTGATGAAATCTCTAAGTGATACGGTTTCTGAGATATTAGACTCCAAAAACAAATATTTTATTTTAATTTATTTGGTTTCCTTGAATGACAAAATAAGTATATGTCGGCGGCGAGGTTGTTTGTAGGTAGAACAGTCGAGCAAACTCGGATTCGTTGATAACACAGTTAATCTTGGATCTTCAAAATAAAGACGCAGTCGTATTCCTTACAGTCAATTTAATGTTATTTTAACATCAGAATTAAATTATTTAAAAATAGTTGGCCGATGCAAATGGATTTTAGAAACGAAGTGAGTTCTGCGCGTGCGTACTCTCCGGCCGCTACCGTTCAAATGTGTTCAGTCCGTTGTTGCGCCAACTGACGTTGACGTTCCGCGTACCATAGAGCATAGGCTGCGCAGACCACACTCAAGTATAGACTATACTTGTCGTTTCTAAGCGATGCTAGCGCCATGTCTCCGACATATATAATACGAAACATACATATATACATATACATTATACATATCAGTCAGCTCATAGCTTTTTAACTGCGGCCTAGGACGGCGTCCCTCTATACAGGTGGCTGTACTGAACTGAGTTCACAAAACAAACACCGTGATCCCGGTGGACCGGTGGACATGATAATGCAAATAACAATAACAATAAACACAACGTAACAAAAAACTGCTCGTGAGGAAAATAACCATTCGTGCACTCACACCAGAGGTTAGAAGCCGAATGAAACGATTCACTAAATAAAAAATGTTTTTTTTTGCTTAACTTTCTGTTTTTGGAGTCAAATATCTCAGAAACCGTATCACTTAGAGGTTTCATCACAGAACACTTTTTGTTTGTAATCACATACTCTGTCGATTGACATGCATTTCATCACTGGCCGCCAAAACACGTTTTTTTCAAAATGGCGGACATGTAGGTATGTCAGGTTCCATACAAAAATGATCGAACCTCTTTAATTTGTTTATGCTCTCACCAATTATCTAGCTCAAGATAAGTATTCTTAAGAAACTCGTTAGTATAGTAAGATAATGGATAAATGCATAGACATGCATGCATGCATAAACATAGAAAAAACACCTAGACCCGAAATAAATTTAGAAAAACAGTCCTTCTCTAAATTAACCCGACCGGGAATTGAACCCGGGGCTTCGGAGACGGCGCGACGCCCGACCCGGCGTGCTAACCACACGACCACGGAAGTCATCCAATTTAAAAATGTTGCAATTCATCAAAAGTAACATAAAATAATTTATTCACTAAAGTACTAAGATTTGCTTATCGCGCTATAAATTTGAACTATCTTCGAAGTTACGGCAATTGCTCGACAATCGTCGGGTAGAGCGTCGAGCGACGTGACCACTCTCTCAGAGGCCTCGCGGCGGACTGATTTGACACTAATAGAACGCAGAGTTTTGTAGTAGTTTTAGAGCAGTTTTAAAATATTTATAGAAAAATTATAGAGCTAATTTAGTAAAAAGAATTTTGCGCATAATTTAAAGAACACTTTTTTCTATAGTAAAAAGCTTTTATCTCATATTTATATAGTAAGTATATTAGAGAAAACAATTATTTTATCACCTATAATTTCTTTAAAAATTCAAAATGTTTGGGTTTTTATAGTTTTTGTTAGTAACCAAAATCTAAAAATGTTTTCAACAAACTATTTTGCTGAAGATCTTTCAAATTGAAATAAAATTTTTGTTCTTAGGTTTGTCAGTAATTTAAACACATTTTTAAGCTTCGAAGTTGACGCGGAAAGTCAAATTATGAAAACCTCTGTTCAATTATCTTGTTATAAATTCCAAAATATCCATAAATCTAAAAATGTTTTCAACAAACTATTTTGATGACAAGATCGCCTAATGATATAAGTAATTAACATATTTGTAAAGTAAATATTCATAGATATTAAGAGGTTTAAAAAGTACAGTTTTTGAGCAAAACGGCGTAAACGCTCTTAACGTATTTTTTATGCATAATTTAAAAAAAAAATTTGGCATTTGCACTCCTTCGCTATATAAACTATAAGTGTGCGAAATTTCATAATCCTCCGCCCGCGCAATTTTCGTAAAAAGGGGTACAAAGTTTTTGCTTCACGTATTCACTTACATATAGATAAATATAAATAGAAGATATCGATCGAGATCGTTAATAATGTAGGTATATCCGCGGATACGACTCAACTTTTTTATTTATTCTGTGCCGGGCGCGTGATATTGTTTATTCATAGATTAGTTCATAAATATGGGTAGCATAGATAAATATGTGATATGAAGAAATAAAAATTAATTTGAATTGATGTTAATGTATTTCATAAATAGTACTTCATTACCTAGGTACCTTTATTTATAATTTTATATGTCGTAGCCATATCGTAGATTTGCTCACTTCACGAAATGCTCGAGAATTTCATGAAATGGTCGCATTTCATGAAAAATGTTTCAATGTCTATTAGCCACATCATGATGTGGTTTGGGCAGATCAATGATAAGAAATAGTTTCTCGATGTGTTTAGAGCAACTAAACACGCGGCTACTTCATGAAATGGTCTAACTTTAGTGATCAATCATTGACCATATCGTAAAATATTTACATTACCCACCGTTAGAGGCGGTGATATCGTTTACTTTTAAGCGATTTACAATCGATTTGTAAAATCTTATGCCGCCGGCGCCGGCCCCCCCCCCCATCCGTGACTGGCCATCGCAACGCTGCAATTTACTTAACCTAACCAACAGCAAGGATTTCCTAAATGAATGATATAGCCAAACGTGGAAGGGCATATCATCAAACGTTGACGCTTTAAATATGATCAGTTTAAGCTGGGCATATCATGAAATGGTCGATTATATCATAAAGTGATCAATTTTAAGATCTGGCCACGACGTATAAAATTTACCCATGTAAAATCCGCCAAAATATTGTATACATCATTCGTATATTATTATTAATAAGTCATTTTAGGTATATGAAACATTATTTATTAGCCTACGAAGTCCTTACAAGGGGGGTTGCTTTAGTATTCGGCGGCAGTCGGAGTGGGTGGAGGAGCGGGGCGAGGGGGAGGGGAGGGAAGGGTGTGCTCCCCTTAAAGGGGGGAGACGCGGAAACCCATATTTTTTGTGAAAGAACGTCGAACTCGTCGACGGTTGGGGATTATCTGCCATTTTTATCGTCCGCAAGTAGTGTGCGTACGCGCAGGTATAATAATAACCAATCAACCACAGAGCAGAACAAGTAAATCACTACAAAAAACCAACAAAAAACCTTTGACTTAGTTGAGTTTTTTTTTTTTTTTGAGGCTCCCGTCACTGGCCCTCGCTACGCTGCGCTTCGCCCGGGAAAAAAAAAAAAACTAAACCTATTAACCTAACCAACAGTAAGGACAACGTAACTTTAAACACGTGTAAAAAAACCACGCACCTTCGCGCGGGGGGGGGGGGTCGATTGAAAGGGGTAACCGACCGCTATAAACGCCATTCCTTATCAATTCCTAATTCGTGCCGCCGATTACTAAAGCCAACCCTAAACCTTTACAAAAAACCATAAACTCTTCGTTTTTGTTATACAAAAAAACTATTTTTAATAGACGTAATGGAAATAGGAAGCATATAAAAATATTGATTTTATTAGAAGCATGCTGTGATCCCTGTGATCGTTCACGATCACGAAAATTGTAAAGGATTCGATCGAAACGGCAAAATAAAAGTAAATTCGTAAAAAATCATATTAATGAGTAAGTTATTATTCGCGTCATAGATTTAATTTTAATGTACTAAATCTATGGTTCGCGTACACTTTCAAAATGGTTAACGTTAATGTTAATACCTACCTAATAAATCTCTAGCCAGTATTATTTAAATTCCGAATAAAGTATTTAATTTCAGTGTGTCTATGAACAAACGAACAATGGTTAGGCTATGCACTCGAGACTCGAACACTCGTTCGAGTTAAATGTATCACGCGCGACGTTTTAATGAGAGAGCGCCCTATGGTACCGCCGCACCCGCAGTTGTCAAATGACAGATGACAGCTCTCGCGCAGTAGGTAGGTAGGTATTTATTTACAACATTTTTACTTATAAGTTCCTATTTGTTTATTGTAATATTTATTAAATGAGACAACGAACGAAACAGGCATAAAATATAGTTTAAGAACACTGTAACAGTTGTATAAGTAAGTAAAACTGGATAGGTACCTTAAACATTAAGTAACTACAACTCTTTGTAACGTGATTTCACTTTACACACACTTTTAGTGAAAATACCATGTTGGTACAAATTAAACTTTGTTTGGTACTTTAGAGCTGATAAAACATTCACCACTGCGGACGAGAATTATAAACTTAACAGTTACGTTTTAATCGCGGAGTTGCAAGAACGACTAGCTATTCTGTCTCTTGGACACGGGCGGGGGTAGGCGGCGGGTCGCGGGCGGCGAGGCAGCGGCTGGCAGGCGGGAGGGGTGCGGGCGGGGGGCAGCGGCGAGGCGGTCGGCACGTGAGGTGCGGAGGGGGGGGGACGATTTCACTCGGCTGCCCTGCCCCTCGCACGCACCGCACCAACCTTGAGTCTATCTCTTGCCTTGCGTTGCGTGCGTTTGTTGATAATTCTTTGCCTCCCCTCCCGCGCATTACCGCGGCGGTAGGTATATACTCTTTGTATCTCTTTTTATAGGTAGGTAGGTGACTATATGAGTACTAAGCAAGGTTAGGTAGGTACGAAAGAATTCTAAATAAACCATTAACCCTTAGATGAATGATAGGTCAGTGCAGCGAGACCTATCATTCATCTAAGCCATTAACCAATAATAAAATTTCTAGCCGTTTTATTAACAATAAAAAAAAATTAGGTAAGTATTAATTTTATTTTATTATTAACGCATAAGCACAGAATAAATCATAAGTACTTTCTACAAATTCATAATTTTAATTATAAGGCGTACAACATTTGTGTTGCTTAGATTCCTAGATTAACAGGTTGTTCGTATGAACGTAAAAATAAAGGTATCTTTACAACTTATGAAAAAACATAGTAAGTGTACTTACATAGGTGGTACCAACCACCTACCTACTTGTTTTATTCTATCATGTACAATTAGCGCAGTAAGTATAAAATTGAAGAATCTAAAATCTTAACTTATTAAAACCCGGTCTTTCCATAACCGCAAATTGTTTTATCACAGGTAGGCAACCCTAAAAGCTTTTATTTAAACTGAATTTTGGGAGATTTGACCGGGTTGAATTACCGTTTGTGTATCAGTTTAAATAAAAATCTAAGATAATAAAGGTTTCTGATTTTTTTCCCCTCTATCTCTAAGTCTAGACTCTAGGTAGAGCCTGCACATGAACCTATCCAAAACTGTCAAATCTATAGGTATCTATATTAATATTATAAAGCTAAAGAGTTTGTTTGTTTGAACGCGCTAATCCCAGGAACTACTGGTTCGAATTAAAAAAAAATATTTTTGTGTTGGATAGTCCATTTAACGAGGAAGGCCTTAGGCTATATAACATCACGCTGCGACCAATAGGAGCGAAACATCAGTGAAAAATGTTGCAAAAACGGGAATAAGAGCCTAAAAAATTAAAAATGCTGCCGAAAGTCACTATTCCACGCGGACGAAGTCGCGAGCACAGCTAGTTAATATTATAAAGCTGAAGAGTTTGTTTGTTTGAACGCGCTAATCTCAGGAACTACTGGTTCGAATTGAAAAAATCTTTTTGTGTTGTATAGTCCATTTATCGAGGAAGGCTTTAGGTTATATAACATCACGCTGCGACCAATAGGAGCGAAGCATCAGTGAAAAATGTTGCAAAAACAGGAACAAGAGCCTAAAAAATCAAAAATGCTGCCGAAAGTCACTATTCCACGCGGATGAAGTCGCAAGCACAGCTAATCTTTAATAAATGTACTCTCTAATCTAATCTAATCTACCATTATTACATCTTAGTAAAGTTTAATGTCTATTAAGGTAATTTGACAGTCTGTAGTAGCCTGATTTGTAGGCGTCTGCACCTTAATGATACTTGACTTGACACACTTAGCTACTACCAAGGTCTGGCAGTAATTCTGTGGCCTGGCGCACTCCAGGTAAAAAGCTACTGCAAGAACAAGTAGGTACAGCAGCGGCGCGCGGCTAGCGTTGCCAGAAGGTATCAAGAGGATAAACAGCCCTCATTTGTAGTGGTGGTGCCTCCAAGGCACAGGTGTAGTTTCCAGCATCTTCAGCTTTCAGACGAGCTACCTGAGAATATAGCGATAATTAAGTAAACTTGTCGTTAGTATGTGGCGTATTGAGTTATCTCCTTTTTATCAACGTTTTGCCCTCATGTCCTCCTTTATCAATTGGATGTCCTCGATTTGGTATACCTACGTCATAAATTTAATCAACTCAATACCTGTTTACTTTATAAATATATCGTCTGAAGATTTTTCCATACTGGTTCATTAAAAAAAAAGGAATTTCTTACAAAAAATATGGCAGCTCAGATAAATATAATGATAAAATAAATTAAACTAAGTACTTAGGTAGGTATGTATGTAATATCCTGCTTTTTCAATAATTTTTTTTTTTTAAATTATTATCTGGCAACCCTAGCCGCGGCGCGGGCGATGATAGGGGTTAGGGGCACAACATACCGCGCTTGAGCAACCAACGCACACATAAACAGACCCCTTGCCCCTTGCACGGACACGGATCTCGGAACAGGTGCGGATCTCGGACGGAACAGCTCTGAGTAGTCCGACCGATCCGGTCCGAACCCTTCGGAGACTCTGGGGAGGGCACGGGGACGCGCACTTTTAAGTGTGCGATGCCGTTCCCTCTAGAAATCCTCCGAAGGTGATTCGTTTCAACACGGCTTGAGGTACCCTTTACGTACCTCGCCGCCCCCAAAAACCCTGGTGACGCAGAAAATGCCGTTCGAGGTAAGCATCAAGCTCTCTCAAAAAAAAAAATTGGAGTATTCCGAGCGCAACTGTTGCGCAGATTCCGTGTCCGAGTATACTATTACTTATTCTGTGGTGTCCGTGAGAGGTTGTCTATGTGTGCAATGCTCGAGCGCGTCTATATAAAACTTACCTTCAGCAGTTACCCGATCCGATCCGAACCCCTCGGAGAATCTAGTAGGGCACGGGGACACGCACTAGTGCGTGATCACCTGATGCCGTGCCGTTCCCTCTAGAAAACCGAAGGTGATTCGTTTCACACGGCTTTCTCGCCGCGCTCCCAACCAAGCCCGGTGAAGCTGAAAATGCCGTTTGAGGCAATCAGCAAACTCTCCAAAACAAATGTCTCCTTATTTTATGACGGGGGCCTGTCTGTTATACATATAATATATAAATTATAACATATAATTAACAGATGAATTCAGTGGGTTGTCGCGCGCCGCCCAGCAAGATACGTAGACTCACGCCACGCCAACGACCGACGCCACAGATTACTTAAGGCGACGCATTGAAAATTTACGTGGTGGGGATCTTGATTTTTCCCAACTATTACAAAACATATGAAAGTGTTATTTGATGACATGATTTTTCATTTAATTGACTTCATTTTGCTAGTTGCAGAAACACGATTTGTTAACTTTTATAACAGAGAAAAAAATATCAAAGTAACCTCTTTTAAAACGTAGATTTGCATTTTACAGGCAAACCATACTGATTTAAGCATCTAAATTTTCTTAGTAGATTAGTCTTAATTAACACACTTCAATATGCTAGTTCATTTTTTTAAATTTATTTGTAGTTTTAATTGGAAAGAAAAAAACAGTTTTTCTTATGGTACGGGGCGCAAACGCTCCGTATTAGATTAAATTGTTTAGCGATGCGTCGCCTTAATAGTTACTACGTGCCACGCGCCATGTCATCGCCCTAAAGATTTAGCTAAAATGAAGGCAAAAACATTATACCGCGTTAGGCTGGCCAAATAATAACAAGGTTAAAAATTCATTTCGACGGAAGCGAAGTGAAGTCGGTTGCTAGTTCGAAATAAAACAAGAGAGAAAAATAGCTCTTGCTGAGTTTTTTTGCTGGTTCTTCTCAGCACAAGGTCTCCCAACAAATGACGTAGGTCCTTTACTTTCACCTCAGAAATACAGAACAAAGACAGAGTCACTTATGAAAGAACAGTACCAGAATTGTAAAACAACCCATCAACCCAGATGGAATAAATGTTGTTTGTGATTGTACAGACGCCTGGACATCAATCTATCCAGAACCAAAAATTACTGGACTGATTTAAAAAATTCTTTCACCATATTAGAATGCTACATTAGCACTGAATAACATAGGCTATATAAAAAAAAATGTCTACCCCGTGCGAAGCCGGGACGGGCCGCTAGTGCATAATACATAAAGTTTAAGAGCGTTTACGCCGCACACTAGCGCCGCCAATGAAAAAAAAACATATCTAGTAATTAGAGATAGAAATTTAAATTATGCTCAACAAACTATTTGAATGAAGTAATTTAGCAATTTTACGTCACCTAATGAACACCTCACATGTTATGGTTTAGTTAAATATGGCGTTATAGTTAAAAGTGGCCGTAACGTCTTATTTAACTAAACCATAACATGTGAGGTGTTCATTAGGTGCCGTAAAATTGCTAAATTACTTCATTCAAATAGTTTGTTGAGCATATTTTGATTTTCTATCTCTAATTACTAGATATGTTTTTTTTTTTCATTAGTGGCGCTAGTGTGCGGCGTAAACGCTCTTAAAGTCCATTAAGGAAATTTGACAGCAGCTAGTGTTGTGGTAGTCTGATGTGCAGGGGTGTGTGTACTGTGCTGTCATTGTCACTACATAATAGTATAAAACAAAGTCGTTTCCCGCTGCCCCTATGTATGTATGTATGCTGAAATCTTTAAAACTACGCAACGGATTTTGATGCGGTTTTTTTAATAGATAGAGAGATTCAAGAGAACGCTTTAAATATGTATAAATACATACATAATATAGTGGAGAAACACTGATAATTTAAGAGGTTTCACATTTTTTTGCGCTTACATAGCAAACGCTGGCTGAACCCTACGAGATAGATCAAAATAATGTATGTACTACTGTTGAGGACGCCGAGTTTAGCTAGTTAGAACCTATGTAGAATAAGAATATTTGATTATTTTGTTATTATTTTGTATGTAAAACTCAATGTAGAAATAAGCAATAAGAATAAGTTAGGTTTGATCTTGTCAAAACACGTCTAAACATGAATTAGCCAATCACGTTAAAGTACACTTATTTGTTTATCTAGTTAGTATGGGATTTTGTAACGGTCGCAAAATCAACTTTGTCAACGCGTCGCTAGTTGCCATACGTCCAAAACGGACATAAGAAGCGCAGTTTTGTATGAAAATCATGTTCAACGTTCAGTATTCAATTGTAACCTGGGAAATAAAGAAGATACTAAATACATCGAAGAGGAGTTTAATTCTTCAACAAAAATACAGTCCACCACATTTTTTTTTTTTTTTTTTTTTTTTTTTTTTTTTTTTTTTTTTTACATATGCCTTCGATACATTATGGTCCTTCGATAAGCCGGAGTACACATTATGGTCCATCGAGAAGCCGGATTTCAAGAAATATTTTGAAGAAAGAAAATATTCAAAAGAAAATATTCAAGCCTTCGTCGTCTACGGTACTGAATATTTTATCAACGTTTGGAGCTGCTATCAAGACGTCTAGCTACAATCTTCGTTGCCATTAGCCGATCGCAATGGTTGTCACAAGAAGTCAAGGTGATATAGCGGAGCTGGAAGAGCAAAGGCGTCAAGAGCAGCAAGATGCAGCGCGTTGAAATTGAGCGAATACGGCGACTCTCACTGGAAGCACCTACTTCACCTGCGTCGAGACATGTAGACCAGGGGCAAAGCAAGGCGAATCCAGGGGGCACCATGGTTCATAAGGCTGGTCCCAGTATGGAAGAAAAGGAACGGCGTCGCGTCCCGTCACCGACGCGTTCTGTGCGCTCGCATCGATCTACGGCGAGCGCTACTACGAGAATGCGACTGGCGGAATTAGAAGCCGCTGAGAAGCTAGCGTCTATAAGAAGAAAAGAATTGGAACTGGAAGCCGATTTAATAAAGAAGAGGTTTGCCGCCGAAGTGTCGGCCATTCAAGAGGATGACGATAGCGTCCACGATGAACCGGTTCGACGCGTCTCAAAGGAGGAAGAGCGCCAGCGAGTTGATGAATGGCTACAAGTGCAAGGCAACCAGAAAGAAGATGTTCGACAACTACGCTTCGAAACGCCTAGAGAAACAACATCACATACTCCATCACGAACAAGGAGCGGAATCGATCGACTGGCAGAAACTTTAGAGAAGATGGTGCGGCCTAGAACACGAAGTATGGACCTACCTATTTTCTCCGGGGCTATCAACGAGTGGCTACCATTCAAAGCGGCGATGCAAGATAGCACAAGATTGTACAACATATCCGACGCTGAGAACGTACAACGGTTGAGAAGCTGCCTTAAGGGAGAAACTAGAGACGTCGTGTCAGCACTGCTACATACGGCCACCAATCCGAACGTCATTATGAGAACATTAGAACAATGCTTCGGACGACCTGAAGTTATCATCGATCGAGCCATGGAAGAGTTAAGGAAGACGCCGAAACCATCATCATCAGCCACTGACCTCAATCAGTTCGCCGTGCGGTTACAAAACACCATCTGCGTATTGAAGACAATCGATCGTCGGGGGTACCTCTACAATCCTCTACTGGCAAGAGAGGTGCTGGATAAGCTGAGCCCGCACATCAGATCACGTTGGTGTGACTACGCTTACGAAAATGAAGGGACGGCGGAACCAGAGATCGTGATGCTTTCGCGATTCTTAATGCAAGAGGCGGACCGAGCGTTACGATACACATACGCTCCTCCATCAACGAATGCAACGAACACAAGAAGAGAAGTTCGACCTGCTGCAGCAATTGCGATGCCAAGGAAGAAGGCTAACAACGTGTACAACGTGGAAGAAGTGAAAGATTCGTGCCTGAGCTGCGGTCAAGCGCACATACTACATCAATGCCCGAAGTATAAAGAAATGACGACTGAACAGCGATGGGACTTTTTAAAAGAAAAGCAAGTATGTTTCAAGTGCGCTCATCACAAGCACTGGCGGAGCAGCTGTCGCGCCAAGCCATGCGGCGTGAGACAATGCAAACGTTCACACCATTCGTCGCTTCATTATGAAAAAGAAGAGAAGCCCGCAACCGCAACACAAGAACAAGCAACAACGAGCAACGAGGCCGTGTTGTCGGTAGCTACCACCAAAGCTGCCGTGCCTGACCACGTGCCGTTCTTCTGAAGATGTGCCCTGTTGTCATCGGTGGACCACGGGGGGAGGTGAACACTTTCGCGCTGCTGGATGAAGGGGCTACAATCACTCTAATCGACGAGGATCTGGCCAAACAAGTCGGTGCGGAAGGACCTGCACATCCGCTACATCTCCACGGTGTCAATATGAGGCAAATACAGAACAACAGCAAGCTCGTCACCGTGCAAGTTCGCGGCAAGCAGGAAGATCACGCATACCAATTGAAAGCGAGAACAATGAAGAATTTAAAGTTGCATCAACAATCAATTCCAGAAGAATTATTGCAACATAAGCACCTTCAAGATCTGAAGCAAGAAGAAATATGTTACGAGAGAGCGCGTCCAGGCCTTTTGGTGGGAACCGATCACTGGGAAAGTATTGTCTCCAGGGAACTGAGAATCGGTGGCCCCAACGAACCGGCTGCCTCAAAGACGCAACTCGGCTGGGTGGTGCACGGAACCGTACCACGCAACATGATTATGAAGAATGAGAACGTGCTTCATCTCTACGAGCCCGATCGGCACAGCGATACAAGAGAGCGGCACGACAAACAGCTTCATGACCTAGTGGAGTTTCACTTCAAGATAGAAGCACTGGGCGTCGCACGGGAACCACGAATCAGTGAGGCCGACCAGCGCGCAATGAAGATAGTACAGAACACAATTAAGAAAATTGATGACGGCTACGAAGTTGGCTTACCATGGCGACAAGACAAGGTCACCACGCCACCAAGCTACCACGCGGCACTACGAAGATTACAGAACATTGAGAAGAAGATGGACGCCGCGCCAGCATTCGCTGTCGAATACACTGCCCAGATAGAAAATCTTCTTAAGAAGGGGTACGCGGAGCCATGCGACGGATCGGAGATGAACAGCGCCCACTGCTGGTTTCTACCACACTTCGCTGTACACAACCCTAACAAGCCAGGCAAGCAACGGCTAGTGTTCGACGCGGCGGCACGATGTAACGGCGTGAGCCTCAATGACCTGCTGCTGGAAGGCCCTGATCTGCTGCTATCGCTGCCCGGAATACTATTTCGCTTCCGGGAGAAAGCCATCGCCGTCACAGCAGATATTCAAGAAATGTTCCTACGGGTCAAGATACGTGTTGAAGATCAACCGGCCCAACAATTTTTATGGCGAGGGGGAGATCGCACAAGTCCACCTCGACATTACAAGATGACCAGTATTATATTCGGCGCAGCAAGCTCTCCATTTATGGCGCACTTCGTTCGCAACCACAACGCAGAGCTACACGCCGAAGAGTATCCACGGGCATTAGAAGCAATAACGAAAAATCACTACATGGACGATTTCGTTGCCAGCTATGAAACAAAGCAAGAAGCTCGGGCTGCAATAAATGAAACAAGGAAGGTTCATGCAGCGGCGGGATTCACTTTGAGACAATGGAGCGCAAGTGACACAGAAGCATTGCGCGACGTGCCCACGGAGCTATACGCCACCTCACCTATGCGACTGGGGGGAGATCAGCAAGAAAGTAAGATCCTCGGTCTGATGTGGAACGCTGAAAAAGACGAACTGGGATTCAACACTTCAATGAACAGAGTTCCAGTGGAAGTTCGAAGTCGGCAGCGTGCACCAATGAAGAGAGAAGCTCTCAGCGCGGTCATGTCTATATACGATCCGCTGGGCCTACTGAGTCACTTCACCATCAGAGCAAAGATAATTTTGCAAAATCTATGGCGACTGAAGACATCGTGGGACGAACCTGTACCGGCAGAAGCACAAGAGCTATTCACGGCGTGGTTATCGCAGCTTGAAGAAATTGCAAGCCTGCGAATTCCAAGATGCTACTCGCCGGGAACCTACGAACAAATGGAGCTACACGTACTATGCGACGCGAGCGAACAAGCCTACGCAACCGTGGCTTATAGGAGAATCATCTACAGCAACGGCGACGTTAAAGTCGTGCTAGTGGCCGCCAAAGCTAAAGTGGCGCCACAACGCACACAAACAATACCACGGTTGGAGCTACAAGCAGCAATCATCGTAGCGCGACTTGCTGATCAAATCAAGAAGGAACACAGAAGTACAATAACAAGAACCGTGTACTGGACTGACTCCACTACAGTAGTTCATTGGGTGCGCAACGACGCTCGACGCTACACACCATTCGTGGCGCATCGACTCGGCGAACTGGCGGAACTCACCCATAAAGAAGAATGGCGATGGATACCAACAACAGAGAACGTAGCGGACGACGCCACGAGAATGACCAGCGATCGTATAAGTACGAGCGATCGATAGTTTCAGGGACCTCGCTTCCTATATCAACGTGAAGACGAATGGCCCCTCGAACGCATAGACGACAATCAAGATGAAGAGCCAGAAGTTCTACACACGACAGAAGTGGAACCAAGACGGGATGGCTGGATACCGGACCCGACTCGCTTCTCTAAATATGAAACGTTAGTACGAGCGACTGCGCGAGTGTTGGCATTTATTGACATATGTCGACACAGGGCCACCGGATTGGAATACCGGCATATAGAACCAGCAGAACCAGAGCTCATCAAGCAAGCACAAGAAGATAGCTTCCCTAATGAGATGAAGAAGATGAAGACTGCTCAACCAATCATTAGAAGAAGTCGCCTCTTTCAGCTCGACCCGGTGTTAGAAGATGGCATCTTAAGAGTACGCGGCCGCATTCAAGCTGCTACCGCGCCCGACAACATGAAGAGGCCAATCATTATGGACGGACGGCACCGCATCACAAGACTGATCGTTCTGAAAGAACACTGCTGCGCGGGTCACGCAAACAGAGAACGCGTAACTAACGACCTGCGACAACGCTACTGGATAATACATTTGAGACCCACAGTACGCGCTATAGAAAAGGAATGCGCACTCTGTCGGGTACGAAAAGCAAGACCGAGAGCACCGGCCACTGGAGATTTGCCGCGCGCCCGCCTTGACTCTTTCCATCGCCCGTTCACTAACTGCGGGGTGGATTACTTTGGGCCAATGATGGTGAAGATCGGACGCCGGCGAGAGAAAAGATGGGGCGCACTGTTTACGTGGCTCACGTCACGCGCCGTGCACATCGAGCTCGTCTCATCACTCACCACAGACTCTGCAGTGATGGCACTACGACGGATGGCGGCAAGAAGAGGATGGCCAAAGCTTATGTACTCCGACAACGCTACGAACTTTCGCGGAGCCGATCAAGAGCTACGAGCAGCGTACACCGGGTGGGCACCCATATTAAAAGAAGAGGGGTACCTACACCGCATGGAGTGGCGTTACATAGCGCCCGGAGCGCCAAATCAAGGCGGCGCCTGGGAGAGGTTGGTGCGATCAGTAAAAGTCGCACTCACCGCTACGCTGCGAGAAAAGGCACCCGCCGAAGAGGTTCTGAGAACGCTATTGACCGAAGCAGAGTTCTCAATCAACGCCCGACCGCTGACCCACGTCAGTGTGAGTGCCCACGATCCAGAGGCGCTCACCCCCAACCATTTTCTGTTGGGATCATCAAATGGACTGCCTACGACGGGACCCTGTGACGAAGCGGACCGAAGACTATGGAGAGCCAGCCAAGCGTTAGCCGACCACTTCTGGCGACGCTGGCTACGCGAGTATCTGCCCACACTGATACCGCGAGGCGAGCCACGGGACAACGGACGGCGACCCATACAAGTTGGAGACGTCGTAATAGTGGCCGATAACACGCTACCACGAAACGTATGGCCTATGGGCATCGTGGAAGGCACCTACCCAGGACCAGACGGCGGCATCCGGATAGCAGATGTGAAGACAAAGACAGGAGTTTTCAAGAGGCCAGTCAGCAAACTCGTCGTGCTCCCGGTAGAAGAGGCTTCGCGAGCTGCGCCGGGGGGAGGATGTTGAGGACGCCGAGTTTAGCTAGTTAGAACCTATGTAGAATAAGAATATTTGATTATTTTGTTATTATTTTGTATGTAAAACTCAATGTAGAAATAAGCAATAAGAATAAGTTAGGTTTGATCTTGTCAAAACACGTCTAAACATGAATTAGCCAATCACGTTAAAGTACACTTATTTGTTTATCTAGTTAGTATGGGATTTTGTAACGGTCGCAAAATCAACTGTGTCAACGCGTCGCTAGTTGCCATACGTTCAAAACGGACATAAGAAGCGCAGCCGACATAGACAGCTTCACTGTAGTCAGTCAGTTTCGGAGAGGCGCCTCACTCTGAGTAACGCCTACCGCGCTCCCCGCCCTGTCGGGTTGCGTGCGTAATCCGATAGCCTTAATGGCCCCTTAAAGGCTAAAGGCGATCCTCAGGGGTTTTTTACTGGGTCTGGCACTGCCCTCCTAGTGAGGGCATGGCCAATCCCCAGAGTAATCTGTATGCAGATTCTTCCCCTGAGTTGCAAAAAAAAAAAAAAAAAAGTATGAAAATCATGTTCAACGTTCAGTATTCAATTGTAACCTGGGAAATAAAGAAGATACTAAATACATCGAAGAGGAGTTTAATTCTTCAACAAAAATACAGTCCACCACAACTACAGTATTGTACACCTTAAAAAGGTCTACAAAAAAGTCTGCGATGGATGTCTATCTCTTAGGTATAACCCACAATAATAATTTTTTATCCTTTATTTTTTACGAGAAATTATGGCTTATTTACGAAGCGATTTCAAGCAATACAGCATTAATCCTTATCCAATTAAGTACCTTAAATACATTGTGCATTTAATATAGATCAATATGGCCCTTACAGTATGTAATTTAAATGAATATTTTCGAAGATATTACAGATTTAAAATGCAGGGGCATATTGCACCCGTGCGAAGCCGGGACGGATCGCTCGTTTAAATATAATAAAAACCCCCGTCATCAAAATAAACTTATTCTTCCTGAATCAAAATTAGAAATGCGGTAAGAATAGTGGAAAGTATAAAAATAGTCCCTAATATAGATAGTTCCTTATCTTTAATAAAATACCAAAAATAATTATTAAAAAACGAAGGTGGACCGCATTTTACCCTGAATCCTCAACTACTGGACCCTAAAAATGTCCTCCCGTGCGAAGCCGGGACTTGCTGCTACTAGTATTAAATAAAACTTAGTAATAACTACTGCGTATTTCTTTATTACCTACTTTTTTTTATTAATTTTTTTATTATGGCTTTGCACAAGCATTTAGCCAATGAATTATTTTTTCTTACAAGTAATGTAATACATAAATAAACAATATTTCTTTCTTGTATGATGCTATTGATGATGATGAATGATAAATAGAAATGGGAAGTGAGAAATGATATACCCCCCAACCCCTCGAGTATCTCAGTAAAGATATGGGGCTTTACTTAGTCCTCACGCGGACTTCTTGAGAGAATTTGAAAAGTGACGTTGCACTGTTTTGTTGCCAACACTCATGCGCATTCACGAAAACTTAACGGTTAATAATCCACCATTATTGCACATTAATATTCGACATAACAGAAATTTTAGAAAATAAAACAAATCCGCAGACATGACTCTTCACTTTCCCGCTAAGAAGTCCTTTAGTACTTTATACAGGGTGTCTCATTTAAATCGGTCAGTATGGGAAAGTCTGAAACTATAAGACATACGAAGATCTGTTCTTAGGAACCATGTCATCGATTTTAATAAGAAGAAAAACTGCATTCATACATTTAAAAAAAAACCTGTACTCAGCTCGGGAATCGAACCCGGTTGTTTTGAAAAAAATAAACTTACACTATTTCTATTTAGATATCGATTGTGTAGGTCTTAAGCAGTAAATGGCTTTATGAAATATGATGTCTAAAATGAATAAAACGCATTGTTTTCACATACTTTAATTTATTTTAGTAGGTGTTCGAAGTGACCACCGTTACATTTAACAAGTTTAGGCATGTGAAATTGTCTCTATGGTTATTTGTACCTCTTTGCTTGTTTTGTAATTGTAAGATCGTTACCTAAACGTATTGAATATTGTATTGAAAAAAACGGTTGTCACTTCAAACACCTACTAAAATAAATCGAAGTATGTGAAAACAATGCATTTTATACATTTTAGACATCATGTTTCATAGAGCATTTACTGCTTAAGACCTACACAATCGGGTTCGATTCCCGAGCTGAGTACAGGTTTTTTTTAAATGTATGAATGCAGTTTTTTTCTTATTAAAAGCAATGACATGGTTCTTAACAACAGATCTTCGTATGTCTTATAGTTTCAGACTTTCCCATATTGACCGATATAAATGAGACATCCTGTATATCAAAAAATATGAATACCCTGTCTTTATATTTTTTATTATAGGTACAACGTGTAACAGAAAGGTGTGGTAAAAATAAAAAGATCCAAAGTGTATCCGATCAAGATCTTGTATGTTACTAAGACATAATTATTTACTTTATTTTGTCATGCAATTGTAAACTCAGAACAATAACTAAAGCTATAGAAGGATGGCTAAAATAAAAATCGTGCAACTATGTTTAGTTCCGTTCTATCTTATGGCTAGAAAAGGAGGTTGGAGTGCGACAAATGGTTGACACTTAGTTTTTATTTTTTGTATTGTTATGTCAAACGGTCATCAGATAATCGGTGATCAAAAAAAATTTTTGAGTCCTTTTTAAAGTCACTCACTACATTACTTCAAATATGACGTCACAAATCTGGTGACACCTTCGAAATAACGAAAGAAAAGGGACAATCGATCTCTTTCCAATACATCACTTAGGTTCATTAGTTAAAAAAGTACGAACTGATGAATGAGTGTTGCTATTTTAGCCCGGTTTCTAAGGGTTTCTATAGCTTTAGTTATTCAGATTGTAAATTAAATATTTCTATTAGTGAAGTCATGCGCGTCAGGCGCTCTTGCACTTGTTTATTTTGATGTGACATCATCACAATAGAAATATTAAATTAAAAACAGATTGACAAAGTTAATATCTGTATAAAAAATCTAGATCGGATACACTTGGGATCTTTTTATTTTTACGACATATCTTTCTAACACGTTGTATATTATAAATGTTTAAATAATTTTTAACGCAAATTTTGTTGCTAACCAATTACAAAAACACAAATGTTGAAAAAACGTTGTATATTACCTTAGAGAAATTTGTGTATGGTATTGAAGAAACGCCTCCTGGCGACATACAAGAAGAGTTAACATTTTGCTATACAATTTTTTAAAATAACTTTTTTAATAATAAACCCTCACCTCACCACAGTACCCAACCGATCCTATATGCCATTTGACAATCACATGATACACTAAACTTGCACAGTACACGCTAGCATAGGCCTAAGTACCTACCTACCTATTATGTATTCTGACCCGGTTCATACGCGCTCTACTACTACTATACCCGGTAAGTACCTAGGTACTAGAGATGGAAAAAACTACTTAATTTTTCACACGTTTAAGCATTTTAAAAAGCATGCTTAAAAAGTGCTTTTTTGCCTTTTCGTGTAGTTACTTACAAAAAGCTGGATACGTTGCTGCGTTGTGTTGAAACGAAAAGCTGTCTCTCTGCTTACTTGCTTAATACGTTTTTCGTTGTTAACAATGACCAATGTTGACAACAAAACTGTTGTCAACATGGTTCATTGTCATATAAACGAATATTTAAGTATTAAGTTGTACTACGTAAATAGAAGCAGAATTTAATGTTTTTTTTCATCAATTAACTGTCCTTCGTACTTTACAAAAAAGTAGTTCTAAACTCAAAACTTAACTACCTACCTAATGTCATTCTCATTAAGTACACAACATTTTAAAACTTTATTATATTAGTACACATTTCCATAAAGCACTTAAATAAGCAGGTAAGCAAGCACACTGTACAAAAACGCGCACTTACCGCTTCACACTGAAAAACGTACCTACTACTTTTTACTTTCTGTATAAAATATGTAAACGAAAAAAGTATTAATTATCCGACCAAAATATCAAAATAAGTGCGAACACTTTTTTAAGTAAAAACCATCATACGTTCAAATCTTAAAAGCATGCTTATTATGTACTTTTTTTGAAAAGCATGCTTTTTTAAATGATTTTGCTTTAAACGCCCACCTCTACCAGGTACAGACACGTACAGTCACGAGCATTAACATGTAAACACTTTTGAGTAGTTTTGACTCTTATTCCATTGTGTTAAAAATAACATTGTTTACATGTTAATGTTCGTGTCTGTACTTGGGCGCTTCTCCCCACCCTCACGACCAGCTTCCGACCGCCTAACCGATCGCTTTGACTACGCGTATTGTTTATGACGTCATCTAACCACCTCGCACCGCCTATGAAAGCAATATCAAAAGCTAAAGGCTATAATAGCTTTCGATATTGCTTTCATAGGCGGCACGAAACGACAAGATGATGTCATAAACTACACACGAAGTCAAAGCGATCGGTTAGGCAGTTGGGCCCCAGGTCAACCCGACCTTGAGCCCGGGCTCGACCGCAAAATGAGCGAGGTCATTAATGAGCCCTCTTAACTCGCAACGATAATTTTCATTTAGCCTTTCCGCTAGCTTCTTTCGCGGTCGAGCCTCAACTATGAAAATTATCGTTGCGAGTTAAGAGGGCTCATTAATGACCTCGCTCATTTCGCGGTCGAACCCGATCCGATCCGGACCCCTCGGAGGATCTAGTAGGGAACGGGTACACGCACTAGTGACACTATTAAGTAATCTGTGCTAGCGCGTGACGTCACTGATTGACTTGTTGAAAGCTTAACTTTTGAACTCCTCGCTTTATAATGTAGACACACACCATGATATAAGGCCGGACGAAGTCGCGGACGGCCGCTACTCGCTAGTATTATTACCAGCTCATTTTTGTATTACCACTGGGCACAAACCTTTCCTTATATGGAAACACTAAAGGAAGAATGGACCATATTTTTTTTGTTTTTTCAATAAACTTATTTCTATTTCTATAAACCACACACACTCCACTCGGGCCCTGTGCGGATTGGTGGTTGTTAACTGTTGGAATATAGGTTTTATAGAATTTTATGTCTATGGTAGTTTACTGGCTGGAAGTTATTTGAGTTAAAATAAATATATGGATGGAACATTTTGAAATAGTTTGAAGTTGTCGTCTTGTGGAAAATGTTGGTTGCTATTGTCTTTTGATTGAAATTGGTTTGTTTACATAATGTTTTATATATAGTCTTGGAGAATTGTTTATTAGAAATGTTTAGAAGAAAGGTAATAAATAAATGATGGTACTATTATAAAAAGAAAAAGGTTTTATTAAGAAGGATCCCAAGCAGAGAAGTTTTTATAATACATCATACACCACGCACAAGGGTAAGGATATACTCGATTTACACATATATCTACAACAGGTTATGGGCCTCTACCTTGTGTGATGGTATGAGGAGAGCCAAAAGAAAAATTGCTGTAGAGTATGAGTTGAGAAGAAAACTATTTTATTTGAAAATTTTTAAAAATGACTGAAGACAATAAATTGTCAAAACTGACAAATGACTCAGAATATTTATTGTGGAAACAAAAATTAAAATTATTATTGGCAGCGAAAGAACTTGATTCTGTTCTGGAGGAAGATGCAGATAAAAAGAAAGATTTCTTTAAAAAAGATGCAAAAGCAAAATATTTAATAATCAGTTCTTTACTTCTTTACAAATATATTGTTTACGCTATAAATTGCGAAACAACAAAGAAAATTATAGAAAAATTTGATACATTATTTCTTGGCCATAAGGAGACTCAAATTTCACAACTTTTAGAAGAATATTATAAATATAAATTTATACAAAATGACATTATGTTAGATATAGCTGAAGTAGAAAACAAAGCTACGAGAATAAGAGGGCTTGGATATGATTTGGATGACAAACAAATAATGGTTAAAATTCTCTCAAGTCTACCAGATAGACTCATGTATTTTAGGACTGCATGGGAGTCAACATCATTAGCCGACGAGACTCTGATTAATTTAATATCAAGAATTAATCTTGAACTCAAGATGAGGCAAGAAGGATCTGAAACACAAATGGATTCAAGACCAACAACATCTGTTGAGCCAGAGAGACAACCGGAAAACACCTTTTATGTAAAAAGCTGTTTCAAATGTGGCAAGAAGGGGCATATTGCGAGAAACTGCAGAACACCTAATAATCAAACATTCAAGCAAGACAATAAGACATTTAATAACTTATCTCAATGTTACAAATGCTTGAAGGTTGGACATAGACATACAGACTGTTATCATAAAATAAACTGTATGAACTGCAAGGAAAACACGCATTTTACAAAGTTCTGCCTTAAAGAAAAAGTAAGTAACTTATACAAATCAGAATCCGAAGTTGAGTTCATCATAGATTCAGGTACTAGCAGTCATATTGTTACATCTGAGAGCTATCTCAAAGACAAGAAAAATATAAATTATAAGATCATGACTGCGGATGGTAACACACATTCAGTCAACATAATGGGAAATATTTATACTAATAATATTATTTTTAAAAATGTTTTATGTGTTCCCCAACTAATAAAGAATTTAATTTCAGTGTCTAGATTAGCCGATGATAATTATTTCTTAATTTTTTTCAGAATGAACTGTCAAATCGTAAATCAGAATTCTGAATGCGTTGAGGTTGGTGACCGCAAGGAAGATGGTCTCTATTATTTAAATTTTTCATTTGATACGACAAAGCCAGTCGTTGTTTCAAGGTCAGTTAATACAATACACTTAGACACAAATTTTTGGCATCGTGCATTAGGTCATGTACCTATTAACAAGACGAAAGATCTTGTTCGAGGTATAGACAGAAACCTGGTTAAGGAAATAGATATCTGTGAAGTCTGCACACAATCGAAATTGTGTAGAAAACCTTTTAAATCAAATAGACACAGGGCTTCTAAGCCTTTAGAAATCATTCATAGTGATATTTGTGGTCCTATAGAAATGGAAACATGGGATGGTTACAAATATTTTATAACCTTTTTGGATGATTATACACATTTTGTTAAAGTATATCTAATTAGAAATAAAAACGAAGCGTTTTCTAAAATTATAAATTATATTAATTTGGTGGAAAATCATTTTAACACAAAAGTTAAAACATTCAGATGTGATAACGGGGGTGAATACACTAGCAGACAATTTAAAACGTATTGTAATAAAAAAGGTATTAATATTGATTACACTATTCCATATACTCCACAATTGAATGGTAATGCTGAACGACTAAACAGGTCAATAATGGAACGAACAAGAGCGTTGCTTTTTGATATGCAGCTACCACATGAATTATGGGGTGAAGCTATTTTAACTTCTGCTTATTTATTAAACAGGAGTGCAAATACAATTAATGTTAAAACACCAGCTGAAATGTGGTTTAATAGAATACCTAATTTAAAACATTTAAACATTTTTGGATCTTTAACATATAAAAATAATTATCAGTTACATAAACTTGACTCCAGGAGTAGCAAAGGGCTTTTAATAGGGTTTACTAATAACGGTTATAAGATTTGGGATCCTTTGTGTTTAAGGATTGTTTATTCAAGAGATGTGGTGTTTAATAATAATAAGAGTGATGTTAGTGATTTTTTAAAGTTGTGTAATAGGAGTGTAAGACGGTGTGATTTAAATAATTTATTTAAAGAGGTTAGTGTTGATATTAGTGGTGAAATAAATAATGATATAGTTAATGATGATGTTTTTGGTGGTGAAGCTGGTGATGGAGCTGTTGTTGATGGAGATATTTTTGAAAATGGTGTTGAAAATGCTGAGATTTTTGAAGACAGCATTGAAGGAGTTGGAGTTGGTGCTGAAGACACTGAAAATTTTGAAGATTGTATTGAGGATATTGGAGTTGGTGATGAAAATAATGAGAATTTTGATGATAATATTGAAGAGAATAATAATACTTTGAGAGGGGAAGTTAGAGAAAATACAGTAGTTGAAGATAATGATGAATTTGTTGATGAAATTGATCCAGTTATTAATGATGGATTGAGGATTTTACCGAATAGAGAAAGGAAATTGCCATCTAGGCTGAAAGATTATGATTTAGAGAGTTCGTTTTTAACTTATACAGATGTTTTTAATAGTTTTGATAAAGATTTATGGAAAAGAGCAATGAATGAGGAAAAAGATTCCTTAGAGAGAAACAAAACTTGGGAAATTGTTAATAAGTGTGAAGCAAGAAATAGGAAAATAATTTCAAGTAAATGGATATTCACTATAAAGCCTGGTGGAAGATATAAGGCTAGATTAGTGGCGAGAGGTTTTCTACAAAAATATAACATTGATTATAAGGAGACATATAGATCTGGTGAAGGTCGCGGGAAGCCGCTGGATGCGAGCAGCACAAAACCGGTCGTTGTGGAGATCCTTGGGGGAGGCCTTTGTCCAGCAGTGGACGTCTTTTGGCTGAGATGATGATGATGATGATGATGATATAGTCCAGTGGTAAACACTACTAGTGTTAGATTGTTGTTGGCGATTGCAGTTCAAAAAGGTTTTAAAATTAAACAATTTGATGTAAAGACAGCATTTTTATATGGAGAATTAAATGAGGAAATTTTTATGGAAATACCTTTAGGGTATGATATAAAAGACTAAGAGAATAAAGTTTGTAAATTAAAAAAAGAGCTTGTATGGATTGAAACAAGCACCGCTTATGTGGAACAAGAGGTTAACGGAGTTTTTAAAGAAAATGGGGTTTTTACAATTTATTGAAATCAGATCCATGTGTGTTTGTTAATAAAGACAAAGAAATATACTTGGCTATTTATGTAGATGATGGTATTTTAATTGGGAAAAATGAGATAGATTTGAATAAAATTATAAATAAATTAGAAACAGAATTTGAAATGCGGAAATTTGATAAAACTGAAAAGTTTATAGGGTTTGATGTTAAAGTAGGTGAAAATTTTATAAAAATTTATCAGGAAAGTTATATAAATCAAATTTTGGAAAAGTTTAAATATGAAAACTTAAAAGATAGTGGTCATCCAGATATTTTAGTCGATACACATCAAGAGGGGAAAGTAGGAGTTGATGATGTGCATCGATATAGACAATTGATTGGCTCATTGTTGTATTTGGTTAATAAAACTAGATTAGATTTAGCTTTTCATGTTGGTTATTGTAGTAGGCATCATGAGCATCCTAACTTGAATGATTTTGCAAATATAAAGAATCTTTTTAGATATATTAAAAATACAGTTAGCAGTGGTATACAATATGTTCGTGGTAACGACTTAATTTTAAAAGCGTATTGTGATGCAGACTTTGCAGGTGATCCTGATACTAGGAAAAGTACGACTGGCTTTGTAATATTTTATGGTGGTGGTCCAATACATTGGTGTTCACGCAAACAGTCAGTTACTGCTCTTTCCAGTACTGAGGCTGAATATATTTCTGCAGCCGAATGCATTAAAGACCTATTATACATTCAGAGTCTGATTTACGAGTTGACAGATAAGTTACCGAAAACGCAATTGTTTGTTGATAACCAATCAGCTATAGTTTTGATTAAAAATGGAATTTTGAATAGAAGGAGTAAACATATTGATGTTAAGTATCATTTATTAGAAATTTATTATTGCTCAACTAAAAATAATTTAGCAGATATTTTGACTAAACCACAGGACAGAACAAAGTTTTTGAGACTTAAACAGTGTATAGTGAGTGATACATAAAGGACATTCGTTGATGTGATGAGTTATGTAGGTTTATTAAGATATAAGGTTGTTTGAGAATTAATTTGAAATTTAATTTTTAAGTTAGTTATGTAAGGTATTTAGATTAATTAATTCAAAAGTTTGTTTGTTGTTTTTAGTATTATGTGGGTTAGTTAAGTTGGGTTTTAAAGGAGTTGATGGGAGTTATAAGAGTTATTATTTTAATTGTATTAAACATAAAATTCAGAGGGGATGTTGGAATATAGGTTTTATAGAATTTTATGTCTATGGTAGTTTACTGGCTGGAAGTTATTTGAGTTAAAATAAATACATGGATGGAACATTTTGAAATAGTTTGAAGTTGTCGTCTTGTGGAAAATGTTGGTTGCTATTGTCTTTTGATTGAAATTGGTTTGTTTACATAATGTTTTATATATAGTCTTGGAGAATTGTTTATTAGAAATGTTTAGAAGAAAGGTAATAAATAAATGATGGTACTATTATAAAAAGAAAAAGGTTTTATTAAGAAGGATCCCAAGCAGAGAAGTTTTGATAATACATCATACACCACGCACAAGGGTAAGGATAAATTCGATTTACACATATATCTACAACATTAACAACTGCTAATGAAGCCGGGACCAACGGCTTTACGTGCCATCCGAAGAACGGAAGAGCATGAAATGGAAAATGTTTGCTCACCCATCCGATGACAAGCCTTTGCGAAAAGTGTTTAATTTCACCAATGCGCGTTTACCTCTGCGTCCTCTAACTTTGCTAGATATCACAGCCACAAAAGAAGTAATAGTACAATAATAGTAGCGTGTGGTAGCGTATTATCACAAAACAACTGTGGTACGAGTACTATGCCTATAAGTCAAATACAAAATAATGTTTACCATGGTAACGCTTGCTGTTTATAGTGTGTTCAATTGCTTTCGTCTGTTTTCATTAAAAATACAGTGAAATCATTTGTTTAGCTTGAAAAAGTAAACTCAGTAAGCTCAGTGTAACTAAACTTTCGTGATACCTCTTACTAGGGACGAGTATAATGTGTGACACAAAACGAATCGAGAATTACAATCGAATTGAAAAAATTAGAACAAATAACTTATTTTGACATTTATTTAGATGCAGTCGATTCGAAAAGTGTAGATCGTTTACATACGTTTTAAAAAAACTTTTATACATTTTTATTGTTAGAATAACATAAAATAATAAAGTTTTAGTTACCTATCTACTACAGGGTGGCTTGGTGGCTTGACCCAGTTTCAATCACATGATAACGCCTATGGCATTTGGAACAACATGGTAGCATCACAGATAATGTGCAGCTCTCTTTTAGGAAAATCATTTGTAATCAAAAAGCAATAAGTATTATTGATCTCTGTGCTCGTAGTTGATTGGGATTATCGGTAAGTGTTAATTAATATAAATAAAGTTGATAATGATTTATGTTGTCTAGAAATTTCGCCACCATGTCTCGTGATTAAAGACACGAAAGAATGATTGGGCAACTATTATCTACTATTAAAAATATATATATTTATAAAATGTTTTTGTTTGTTCATATAATTTTTTTTTAACGCAAATATTATGATCGGATGTTAATGACGGTAGTTGTTGACATTGAATGGGCGCCTTTGGCTTTCAAAGTAAAAAAGTAAATAGTGTTGAATAATTTCGCCCGGTTGGTTAGAAGCACGATAGCTCAATTGGGAGAGCACCTGACCCGGTATGTCAGAAGGGTGCAGGTTCAAATCCTGGTCGTGGAATTTTTTTCAACATTTGTGTTTTTGTAGCTGAGTGTACCTACTCTACCGTTTCATTATTATTACACATCATCTTAAAAAATACAAAATTAACAAGTTATTTTATTATAACTTGGCTACCAACAGACTACAGCCTATTTAATCTTATTTAAAATTTAAATTTTTAAATTAATTTGGGATCTAGAAAGCGCTGCCATAAATGCTGAAATGCCGACCGGGCCAGTTGAAATAGAAAAAGAATAAACAACAAAGACATTTTAATAGTTTTTTTTTAAATCAGACTCTTTTACAAGGTTAGGAAGTTTTACGTTTAATTTTTGGTAGATATTTATTAAAAATATTAACACTAAATAAAATGTGAAAAATCAATAATAAATATATCTATAGAAAAAACGATAACTTGATTTTCTTAGGCCAAACCGGGACCACTGAGTGACTGGGCGGGGACACAACGCTTCAAACCGGGACATGTCCCGGTGTACCGGGACGTAAGGCAGTCCTTATCTAAAAAGGTCTTTCAAATTCAAATTCAAAAATCATTTATTCAGTTTAGGCTACAAGTAGCTCTTGTGAATGTCGCTACGCCATCGGTTCGTAAGTCTACTTTGGGCGGGAGATCTTGTACTGAGAAGAACCGGCAAGAAACTCAGCAAGTGTCTAGCTCTTTTCTCCCTTACAGCGTCAAAAAAAAATTGGAAAATGCCCTTGGCCCAGCATGTCCAAAAAAAATCGAATAGTTCGTAGTGGCCCGCATCAGTATTCGACACTAAGCCCAATGTCCTACAATTTTTGTCACCAAAAAATAACATTGAGTTTCATTCAAATTTTACGAAATATTCACTTGTTGCTGAAGACTAAAATCAGTCGCTGACCCCTATTTTTGATGATAAAGAAACCTTCCTCTGTGTATGTAGGTACATTGATTTTAAGGCAGGACAGGACTATGGGTGGAGTGCTGACCAAGTGTTGTACGGCCGGCGACGTGCAGGCCGCGGGTTCGGTGCTCGACCGCGTCATATCGCAGCCCAACACAGAGGAGCACACTGTGTTGTACAAATTGGCCGACTACAAAAAGGGTAAACATTAAATAATTTTTGAACGTTCGTTACTTTTGAATCAAGTGTGATATTGATCACAGGCATACTCGTATATCTATCCTACATTATTTATGTAGGATACATCCCATAGCATGAAATTAAGGGTACAAAGCATATCGCTTAACAAGTAAAATAAATCTTCAAAGAACGTGCTGTGATCAATGTTACACTTGATTTAAAGCAACCTTGTAATAATAACAACCAACATTTGTTCCTTATAGTATAAACCTTGATTTTTTCGGGTATACCTTCACACAAACTCGCAAGGGCGTACGTGTATGGTGGGGCATGGTTTGTGCACCCATTTTTTTTTACTGGAAATCTCGTCGGCCGAATACCACCGCGCCCGGAGAGGCGCGGATATGGGGTTCTCCCCTCCAGCTACCGCCTTCCTGCCCTAGGCAGGACTTGACCCGAGGGTCTCGACATGGATTCGAGAGGTGGAGGGACCTACTCACTAAAAACCACTGAACATGCCCTTCACGTGCCGCTAGGATGTCTGGGATCACCGGTTTGGCAGTCATCAGTGTTCACACTAGTGGCGGCACGCCCGAAGAATGATGATTGTATGATTCTATTGATGTACATACATCAATAGCACATACATATGCGCCCTGGCTGATTGATGAAACTCAAGTGTCAAAGTTTACGCAGCTTTAATTCAGGCACTTCATATTTCACTTGCACATTCCTGCCAACACAACATTAGCAGAATAAAAGGCTCACATAAACTGCGAATAACCAGGGTGCCAAGTGCGAGTTTCATTCATTCGCCATTCGTTAACGTTTACGTAAACGAGAATTTGTATGGCAAAATGTTAACTCTTCTCGTATGTCGCCAGGAGGCGCTGATTCAATGCCATGCTAATTTTCGTTTTCGTAAACGTATTCGAATGAATACGGATAGTAAACAAACCTCACACACTAGGCACCCTGATCACCCCACACACACATTTTTCTTCGTTAATGCTACGGCCACACTATCGCGGTATCGCGAACATTTTGACAAGTCTTTTTTTTTTTTTTGGAGAGAGACTGCTGATTGCCGATGGGCATTTTCAGCTTCACCGGGCTTGTTTTAGGGGCGGCGAGGTACGTAAAGGGTACCTCAAGCCGTGTTGAAACAAATCACCTTCGGAGGATTACGGAGGGGTACGGCATCGCACACTTAAAAGTGCGCGTCCCCGTGCCCTTCCAGAGTCTCCGAAGGGTTCGGATCGGATCGGGGATTTTGACAAGTCGGGCCAAGCAATAGTCACATTTCAGAACACTGTCAAAAATGTAATTATTGCTTGTCGTGAAAACGACAAATGTTCGCGATACCGCGATAATGAGGCCGAAGCATATGAAATACCTTTCTTAGGTTAGACACTTGATAAAGTGTTGAGTAATATTACTAAGGTAAGGTACCAATAAAGTAGAATTTTCATTAAGTACCTACCTGCTAAATCGAATATATTATAATTTTTGCCCCACCCCTCTTTTCCTGGTTCTAAGTACACCTTACAATGTTTGTTTTCCCATAGGGGGTCTGCTACTGGAGACGTACGCTAAAGGGGGCATGGTAGCGGCAGAGAAGCTGATTAGGGAGGAGTTTGCGGCGTACATGTACGCGGGGGCGCGCGGCCGCGTCATCAACCGCGCCGAGTACCTGCGCTGGAAGTTCCGGGATCAGAAACAGGTAGCTTGTGGCCAAAAAAGAATAAAGAATTTTCATTGAGATTTTACTTTTTGTTTTTGGAAAGAGAGTTTGTTATTTGTCTTAGACGGTCTATACAGCGTAACCAGACTTTTTTGAGAGGAGCGGTAAGAAGCTTAAACTTCAAAAACCTTGGACATTTGGGTGAAATTTTTTTTTTTCCCGGACACCCTCGTAAAAAAATTACATTAAAATAAAAACATTTCTAGTTATCATATTTTTATATATTTATAGAAAATCAACTTAATCGACTGGGGGTGAGGGGGGGGGGGGGGGGTCAGGTCACGAGACTCACGAGTGCTCGGATATATTCTGTCAAATTAATCAGATTTCCCCTGACATAAAAAGTGCCCGGGTTTCACCCGGACACTTTTTAGAAACCCCGCCCAGACGCTCCCCGGACGCCCTCCAAACTAGGACAAATCCGGGGAAACCAGGACGGATGGCAGCCCTACTCAAGCCGTATGATCGAAACACCATCAGAGGAATATATTAAGAAAACTTTTTATTATATCTACGGAATATAATAAAAAGTTATTTTTCTAAATTGGAAACATCTTTACAGAAATCTTTACATCTTTTACAGAAAAATAGGAAACAAAAAATAAAAAAAGAGAATTGATCTTTTTTATTTGTTCATGACCATGGATACTTAGTCCTTCAGTCGAAAACTTAATTTATACGTTTCTCAAAATTAAACTATATAGGATGATGATGATGAATGTTAACAGAAATGAGAAGTGAGAAATGGTATGCCTGGGGGGCATACCCCTCGAGTATCTCAGTAAAGATGTGATGTGGGGCTTTACTAAGTCCTGACGCGATTTCTTGAGAGAATTTGAAAAGTGCCGTTGCACTGTTTTGTTTCATTTGTCAACACTCATGCACACTCACGAACACTTAACGGTTAATAGTCCACCATTATTTCACATTAATATTCGACATAACACAAATTTTAGAAAATAAACCAAAACCGCAGACATGACTGTTCACTTTCCCGCCAAGAAGTCCAGCTTTTCTTCAATTAAACAAGTGTGGCTGGTTAATTGTGCCACAGTATAAAGGTATAATAATTTTTATGGTCTTGACCACTTGGGCTATTGTGCAGGTGGTCCTGCCGATAGAAGCGTCGCTGTCCCCACACGACCCGCTCGCCAAGTGGGAGGACCACACCGCCTGCTGGCAGATGTGCTACCGGGGCGCGCTGGGGGAGTCGCTGCTGCACGTGCTCATCATATGCGACACCAAGGTATCCATACATACATACCGATAGAGGTGTCGCTGTCCGCGCTCGATCCGCTCGCCAAGTGGGAGGACCACACCGCCTGCTGGTAGATGTGCTACCGGGGCGCTCTGGGGGAGTCGCTGCTGCACGTGCTCATCATATGCGACACCAAGGTATCCATACATACATACCGATAGAGGTGTCGCTGTCCGCGCTCGATCCGCTCGCCAAGTGGGAGGACCACACCGCCTGCTGGCAGATGTGCTACCGGGGCGCGCTGGGGGAGTCGCTGCTGCACGTGCTCATCATATGCGACACCAAGGTATCCATACATACATACCGATAGAGGCGTTGCTGTCCGCGCACGACCCGCTCGCCAAGTGGGAGGACCACACCGCTTGCTGGCAGATGTGGTACCGGGGCGCGCTGGGGGAGTCGCTGCTGCACGTGCTCATCGTATGCGATACCAAGGTATCCATACATACATACATACATACATACATACTTACATACATACATACCTACATGCATACATACACCACCTACATACATGACACACCTACATACCTACACACATACAATACAATACATAGGTACATGCATACATACCAATAGAAGCCACTGCTGGCAGATGTGCTACTAGCTAGGGAGACCAAGGTATTACAAGATATACAGTAAGTACCTACCTACTACCTTTTTACTGAAGAAAAAATCTTTTGCGTACCGCTGCGTCGGATGTACCTACCTAACTATAGAAATCAGTCTCTTGCCACAATGGAAATTCTTTATCTGCTCATTTAAAATTTGAATCACACAACTGCACAATATCAGATCTTATAAACTTACTAAGACTTAGGTACCTACTTTTTAAATCATAGTACCTACCTATCTTTAAAAGTAACATCAATTTGTTTCTTCAGATCCACACAAGGCTAGCCAGGACATTGGTGAAATGTTTTCCTAAACTTTCACTGGACGTGGTTGAAGGCGAAGAGTATTTAGGTAAGTCTTTAAGCAAGCATGCTGTTTAAAAATTAAGAGAAAAGGTTTTACTTATAAAGTTTACGCGAACTCTACACATTTCAAATTAGAAACAACATTTACGGACCTAGGTACTCGCGTTTATTTTCATCAACATAAAATAAATTGTTTCATACAAACATTTTGTTTAAAAGTATATCTACTGCTCAGTATTATCCTAGGCATAGGTACCTATTGAACTGCCCAACGCGATGTTTCAGCCAAGTTGTACCGTCCGTGGTAACGAAGGTCACTTTTCCAAACCATTGCTTGTGTTCACGCAGGGGCGAGCTCCTTGCATCTGGCCATTGCATACAGCAACAACGAGCTCGTCCAAGACCTGGTGGAAGCCGGGGCCGACGTCAACCAGAGAGCTATAGGTAACATTTTTTTTTTTAAATGTTGTGTATGAATAAATGTATAAAATAGTAAATAGATTTAATCAATGAATGAGATCCTGACGCAGCGAATCAAACCCTTATCATGGTTCGTATTCACGGCCACGGGACAAAATAAGGAGTGTTCGGACCATAGACTATAATGTATGTTCGGACTGTTCCGAGCTGTTGTCTGCTGCTGTTGTGTGTACGCTGCTCGAGCGCGTTTGTTTATATAGATAGATAGTTTATTTGTTAGATAATTTATTTATTTACAACAAAACGTGCACATAATTAAAACATAATACAATAATAAAAAAAATACAATACAAATTTAAATAATAATAAAAAAAACAATTAAATATACAACTACCACAAACATTAGTTTTCAATTGTGTGCCGTAGCGATGCAAAAAGGTGATTGCTCATGCAGCAAATCACTGATTTTCAGTTTCCACCAGAACAAAACCTGCGAGGTCGCGCAAATGTGATTAGAATTAAAATAAATATACTTAATATATAAATTATATATAAATAAATATATATACAATGTTATTTTTAGTTTATACGAAACCAGAAAACTGTTTGTTCAGAATCAGTAATAGAATCGATTTCAATATTTTTTATACCATGTTTGATGTTACATTTTGACCAAATAATATTTACATAATCTCAACTATAGTATACCTTACTAAAAACACACAACGGGGCAGCACAAAAAGCTTGTAACTTCGTGAGTTTTCAAGATATTATTTTAATTTTGTTTGAACTGATTCTTTAAATGAAAATATTTGACCCGTGTTTCGGTTTTCGTATAAACTATAAGGTTGTATATATATTATATATGAAGCTTATCTTCTGCAGTCTCCTTATTTTGTGGTCAGGGGAAGACCTAGAACTCAAAAATAAATATGTTGTTTCCATACTTATACACACATACACACACTCCATTGCGCCAGCTTATTTACCTCTATACTACCACCCACGTAAACATTAAAATGTCCTTACGCCACATTCCAGGCAGCTTCTTCCTTCCTCGCGACCAGCAGCGCGTACCTCCAGCTCGTGTGACCAACTACGAAGGCTTGGCCTACCTGGGAGAGTACCCCCTAGCCTGGGCCGCCTGCTGCGCCAACGAGGCGGTATACAACCTTCTTTTAGACTCTGGAGCTGATCCCGACGCTCAAGACTCTTTTGGCAACATGATACTGCATATGGTGGTGGTATGTGATAAATTGGTAAGTGCAACAAACCTCTTTAACGGATTAATTAAAAGAATAACAGCCGTACTCAGAGACGACAATTAATTTTAATGACAATTAAATGTATTTCCTTCTCTATTTAGCACTATACATAAGAAAGTGACAGCAAGAGATTTATTATTATTATAACTTAATTAAAGGCTTCGATTTTAGCATTAAGCCAATTTCAAGCGGTTACTATTATATTATTATAAAAAAATAAATGTACGGTAGATTGAGTTTAAAATGGAGCCTCACAACACGTGTTATTTACACAAAGAACTCGGGTGAAACTCTAAGAGATTTAATTGTCATTAAAACTTAATTGACGTCTCTGAGTACGGCAGTAAGAATAATAAAGTCAAGTCGTACGAAATTAATAATGTACTTTAAAAAAAACAGTGAAAAATAGACAACAAAATTATTTTAAATAAGTTTTAGATGTTGTAAAGAAGCGTTAACATAAACTTAACAGTGGCCTCTGAAGTAACTGTTAGTATTTTCAATGAACCTCACTAACCATACAAAAACTGCAGGAAATGGTCTAGACAACAACTTTTTTTTTTCAAGAAACCGATACTAATAGCATTTACAAAGAAAATACAGAGATCTCAACATTTAAAAATATTAAAATTGGCCTAATGCTTTAAAAAAATTAAACTTGTTGAAATTGTTTATGGGACAACCACAGAATGTAATATTAGACTTTTTAAAACATTCCTTTTATCAATAATGATTAATTCGCAGGACATGTTCGGCTACGCCTTACGGCACCCCAAACTACCTGCCAGCAATGGCCGCATGAACCGCGCCGGGTTCACGCCTCTCACGCTGGCGTGCCAGCTCGGACGAGCTTCAGTGTTCAGGGAGATGCTGGAGCTGTCGGCCAGGGAGTTCTGGCGGTACTCCAACATCACCTGCTCGGCTTACCCGCTCAATGCTTTAGACACACTGCTGCCGGACGGCAAGACCAGTAAGAACTAATTAAAATAAAATATTACCTGTAATCTCAATTACCGAGGAACTGATTGACTAAATCTTATCTATCACTAACTGTCGGCTGAACACAGCCGCTCTATTAACTTTGATATTACGGCGACTTTTTTAGATCAGAGACACTTAAAGAGACCTAATTCAAAGAATTAAAAAACCCGGAAACCTTAATTGCGAGGAAGTATGAAAAAGAAAGCAATGAGACATGTAGAAAAGGAACGGAGTCTGACTCTCTGGTTAGGAAAATAAGGGAACTTCTAGGGTTAGACAGTCTGGAACTAGAAGACGGTTAAAAAAAAAACAAATGTTGAAAAAATTTTCACGAGCAGGATTTGAACCCGCACCCTTCTGACATACCGGGTCAGGTGCTCTTCCAATTGAGCTATCGTGGTTCTAACCAGCCCGCCGAAATTATTCAACACTATTTACTTTTTACTTTGAAAGCCAAAGGCGCCCATTCAATGTCAACAACTACCGTCATTAACTTGTAATTTGTTCGCAACAAAATTTGCGTTAAAAATTATATAAACATTTTAGAAGACGGTTAATTAATTATCTTAATTAATGGCTTCGCGTTTAGCATTTAGCCAATTTCAAGTATTTTTATTATAAGCAAGTATAAGGGTATTGTACGATAGATAGAAATTAAAATGGAGTCTCACAACACGTATTATTACGGAAAGAACTCGGGTGAAACTCTAGAAGACGGTTTTATTGTTCTTAGATAATTGACAAGCTTATGACAGTTGTTTTTAGTGACGACTGACGAAGAAGTGTGAAAGATTGGATTTAACAGGTTCACAGTCCAAGCCAAATCGTAAGATATGTCCCCAAGCCCAAGTAGGTTTTTGTAGCATAAAGTTTGTTCTATCAAGTCCACTTTTGTAGGCTCCAAACCCTCACAAAAAAGTAAAGAAAGTGTACGGGTGAACAGCCCACATATGGGCTGTGGACTGGTGGCTGTGGATATTCACAGCCCATATGTGGGCTTTCGACAGTGAACCTGTTAAGGGTCGAAATGTTTGCGAGACAGAAATCTCCGCAGGCCCCACCAATTTGTACTATGATAAAATACTAAACCTTTTAAATTTTTAATTCGCCTTCTTTAATTCGCGTTGCTCTATATTGTGGGTTTCAGATTGGAATTCGGCACTATTTATAATTCTGAACGGAACTAAACAGGAACATCTCAACATGTTGGATGGAGGCATTATACAAAGGCTGTTGGAGGAGAAATGGAAGACTTTTGCGAGGGTAGATAACATTAAAATTTATTTATTAAAATTCAAACAATATAATATAATTGCCTTAGATAGAAACCTTAGCCTGAAGAGAAGACACGAATAAACGATATTTAACGGTCTTGTTATTGCCTAAAAGACACGATTTTATGAAAATACTGAAAACTAACTTAACTTTATTGAAAGGAGTACCACAAGGCACTGTTTTAATACTAACCATGTATATAAGTTTCGTTTAGTTTTCACAAAGAGATTGAAACGATAAGACCAGCATTGTCTTATGTTTACATTCGTAAGTTACTATTCATCATCATCATCATTTTCAGTCCGTATCTTAACCACTGCTGGGCATAGGCCTTCTCCATGTTACGCCAATCCCTTTTGTTTTGAGTTGATCGCATCCAGGTTATTCCGACGACCAGCTATAAATCTCTGGCCGCAGGTGGCTAGCAGGTGGTCGGCCAGCGCTCCGTTTGTCCGTCCTCGGCAGCCATTCTATGAGGGCCTTACTCCACCGGCCATCATTGGTTCTCGAATTACTTTTAAATAAAAATATTGACGTTGCTATTTAATTATTTTCAAAAAGGTTTTAACAAAAAGATTAGTACCTAATACTCTTAATTTAGAGTTCCTTTTTTATACACAGACAAAGTTCCTCAAACGCCTAATGATCCTGGGCCTGCATCTCCTGTTGCTGTCAGTGTCAGTGTACCTCCGCCACAGCAGCGTGGAAGCTGAGGGTAACCCGAACTGGGGGCTGGAGATAGCAGACGCCAAGACCGGGGTACGACTGGCCTGCGAACTAGGCACTATTGCCAGCACTTTATGCTACATTATTCTGCAGCAAGGTGATGAGATAAAGAACCAAGGGCTGGTGGCTTACTTCAAGACTTTGGTGAGTTTTTTAAATTATAAAAATTAAAGTAGCTTTAAAATTACTATTGACCTTAGGGAATAATTTTTCGACGTTTTATTAATTTTAAGAACAAACGCAGTTCCGGTGATAGCTTAAATAAGCTGTCACCGGAAGTTAAGTTGAAGCTAGTTACTTACTTGAAACCTTCGATCAATATGTACTAGACTTAGATGAATGATTGGTTCATCTAAGCAACTAGATAAAGGACCCGGAGCAAAAATGCAAATCGAAAGTGGTCTTATTTGCTCATGTTCAGTATACATTTAAATTTGGATTATCAAAATCTGAAAAAACATTGGATAGCATCAACAATTTCAGCTTACTGTGAACCTTAAGTTTTAACCATAAAGATTAAATTATGGTTGCAAAATATTTGTATATTCGACCATGAAATTGCTTTATCACTTTTGACAAAAACTTCCATTACAATAAAATTTCGCTGAGGCTCATTGTCAATGATGACGACGCATCTGTCACTTAGTGTTTTAAACAAAAATAGAACTTGTTGAAAAAAAAAATTCAAAATTCAAAATCATTTATTCAGTTTAGGCTACAAATTGCTCTTATGAACGTCATTTTAAGCCATCGGTTCGTAAGTCTATCTACTCTGGGCGGGAGATCTTGTACTGAGAAGAACCGGCAAGAAACTCAGCAAGTGTCCAGCTCTTTTCTCCCTTACAGCGTCATAAATATTGGTAAATGCCCTATCATAAAAGGACATTTTCCAATATATGCAAACAAAATTCACTTCTAAGGTGGTAAAGCAATTTCATGGTCGACTATACCTACTTAATATTTACCATCATCGCCATAAGAGTCAATTGCGGATCCGTGGGCCTAAAGTCGCCTACCGTTATTCAAGCGCTCATCGGGAATCTAGTACAGCAAAGGTAACTGATGATTATTCAAGTTTCAAAATATGAAATCAGTATGAAAATCAAAACTTTTTAAACGCATACCTATCGATAAACCTTCGAGTGTCTACTAGTACCTACAGACTTTTACTGTAGATATAAAGAAAATACCGACTTACACTATCGAAAATAAACTTTGAAATCTAGTAAACATCATCTACTTTTGCTGTTGATTGTACATAATTTATCGAAGCTTAATTGAAATTAAGAAATTAGCTAGGTACATTAATATTTATTTACTAGCGGCCACTCGCGGTTTCACCCGCGTGGTTCCCGTTCCCGTGGGAATATCGGGATAAAAAGTATCCTATGTGTTAATCTAGGTTACAAACTATCTGTATGCCGAATTTCATCCAAATCCATTCAGTAGTTTTTACGTGAAAGAGTAACAAACATCCATCCATACTTACAAACTTTCGCGTTTATAATATTAGTAAGATTATTATTTATGCTCTTACAGCAAAAGTTACATAGTTTTGATTGACTCAATCGTTTGTTCTTAAATAGCCAACGATCGGGCTCAGTGGCATGCATTGGAGAGGCTTGTCAGCAGTGGTTGATACGGGCTGATGATGCCGATGAAAAATCGTTTGTCCTATAGATCCATGAGCCGGCGCAGTTCATATTCCTGACGTCCAACATACTCCTCCTAGCTTGCATCCCCTTTCGACTGACGAAGCAGACGATGGCAGAAGAGGCGCTGCTCATCTTCTTGTTGCCAGGAGTCTGGTTCTTACTGATGTTCTTTGCAGGGTAAGATTTGGTTATAGAATGTTAATCTTTTCTTATAAGGACCTTATCTTTGAAATATTGGCGTAAAACTTTATGGAGACTCATATTTAAGGTCTATAAATAATTCGAAAAAAGTTACTAGTTATTGGAGTTAGCAAGTAATTCCACAAGCTTTTATGGAGCCTTTTTAAAAATTTATTACAAAAGGACCTTTGTCCTTTTGCAATAATTTTTTTTTTATAAAAACGCATGTAATCTATCGCCTACCAGTTTTGGTCTTCCCCGTACTATCCTATAAAGATTTAGGTACATCGTCCCTTTTGGTGTCTTTCTTCTGTGCTTTTGGCGGGAAGTGGTAAGCGTGCTCGCTCAGCGATTACTTAAGTAAAGCACTTTCGCAATGGTCGGTTAACGGTTACCATAAATATATCATCACGAGCTCCTCCGAAGAGCTCGATGGCGCAGTGGTTAACGAGCCCGATCTGCGAGTGCTGAGGTTAAGCAACTTTCGCAAAGGCTGGTCATCGGTTAAGTGACCAAAACAATATCATCTCGAACTCCTCCGTGCTTCGGAAGGCACGTAAAGCCGTTGGTTCCGGCTACTTTAGCAGTCGTTATAATCACCAATCCGCACTGGGCCCGCGTGGGGTTTTATGGCCCGTTCTCCCTATCCATCCATAGGGAAGGCTCGTGCCCCAACAGTGGTGACATAAAAAAAATGAGCTGATGATGAGCTCCTCCGTGCTTCGGAAAGCACGTAGGCCGTTGGTCCCGGTTGCATTAGCAGTCGTTAACAACCACCAATCCTCACTTGGCCCACGTCACAGATTACTATTTGCCCGCGTGGTGGTTTACATCCGTTCTTCCATCCCATCCATGGTGTTTCTATCCGTAGCTGGTGGTGTGGTGATGATAATGATGGTGGTTCCATTGCTGCAGGGCCGTGCGGCTGACAGGCCCGTTCGTGACGATGATCTACAGCATGATCACCGGTGACATGTTCACCTTCGGTATCATCTACTGCATCGTGCTGTTCGGATTCTCGCAGTCCTTCTATTTCTTATATAAAGGTATATTTGGGTGGCATTTAATTAAAAGCGTAAGTATATTTAGTGTTTTGTTTGCTGAAGACAGGTTTTTTGTTAAAAACTTCCGCTCTTAAATAGATATTCTTTAATGTATAACTACATACAATATAGTTCTTATAAGCACATTAAATAGTATCAACAGTTATCCATTTTGGACGTACAATTGTTTTATGAGTTTTAAGGGTTAAGCGCCCGCCACTAATATGGTATTTATCAGCATTATTCGGTAAAATTATAATAGACTTGCTTTCAAATATATTTTTTTGGCGAAAGGATTTTTTAAATCGATCCAGTAGTTTTTGAGTTTATTCGTTGCAAACATACAAAAATACAAAGCTTTCCTTTTTATAATATTAGTATGATTTGAATGATATTCTTGTTTTACGGGTCTGTACCTAGATTTAAAAAAAGCCTCGAATCTACTATTGTAATACGTCCATAGTCGTGTGGCCTGAGTCTGACGTTTCACCCAGTCTAGCCACTCAGGTTATCGATACTGTTCTTCCCAGGATTCCCCAACGTGCAGTCCACTCTATACTCCAGCTACCCGAGCACCTGGATGGCGTTGTTCCAGATTACTTTGGGAGATTACAGTGTGAGTTTTACATTTTGAAAGATATCTATATCTAAACTATAAGCCAAGGTCATAGTTGTAATAGTTTGATTTCCCTAACCAACCTTCCCATCCCGCCGAATCTCTTCATTTTGTGTTAAGAGACTCCTACACACTAAAAGCAGGTCAGAAGCGGCGTATATTGAACACAGGTCCGCGCGAGTTGACAATAATAGGTACCACAGTTTATCTAAAAATGAATAGAATAGAATAAAGAATAAAAAATATAATAAAGAATAAATCTAACCTCTTCATAATACAATGGACAATATGAGAGATCTGCATCCTGTTGCTATAAGGCTGACATCAGACGGACTGCATCACAGCTATCGCGCGCGGTCGATATATTTAACTGCATGCAGTTGTACGTTCGACTTCGTGCAGTCGTGCCTTCAACTTCGCGCGGTCGGCTACAGTTGTGTAGTGTCCTAACCTACACTGAGCTACTGGTCTAGATCATCATCATCATCTCAACCGAAAGACGTCCACTGCTGGACAAAGGCCTCCCAATAATCATGGGGGGTATTTGCCGTAATCGCCACGCTTGGCAGGCGGGTTGGCGATCGCAGTAGGTTGAGGGCAACCTCAGAGAGATGCTGCTGCCAATCCTCTGGAATGGTCCCTTAGTCGGCTTTTACGACACCCACGGGAAAAGATGGGGTGGTGCAATTCTTTATCCCCGGCACCATACAGGGGTACACTGGTCCAGATGCTTGGCGTCAACTGCGTGAAGTCAGATCCGACTGCAGACAACTGCATGCAGTTGAATATAGCGACTGCGTGCGGTTGCTGATGCGAGTTCGTGCGGTTGTTGTGGTGCAGTCCGTGTGATGGCGGTCTAAGCCGGCCGGCCTTCTAACCGGGCAGCGCGGCAGGTCGTGGTGCAGTTTCGTCGCGAGCCCACCGCCGCGTTGTTTTCTTGTTCCTTAGTTAAAAGGCAAATTAATGACTTCGTGCATTTAGCCAGTGTCAATAATGAATAATGAATGCTAATAGAAACTTCAAGCACTGATAAATAATATTCCCAACCCCTGAGGAGATGTGGGGCTTTTTTGACACGTTGGGCGTTACCCTCACGCGGACTTCTTGAGAGAATCTGAAAAGTGACGTTGCACTGTTTTGTTTCATTTACCAACACTCATGCACGCTTACAACACTTAACAGTTAATAATCCACCATTATTTCACATTAATATTCGACATAGTTAGGTACTTACTCAAATTTCAAAAAATATAACATAAACCCACAGATAAGAATTCATTTTCCTGCCACCGAGTCTAGCCGCGTCTTTGTATTCACCGTGTTTTTATATCTACTAGAAAAGGTTTTTTTATCATACTTGGTTTGGTCCCATAGTAAAAAAATTGCAAAATTGGTAAGTAGATAAAAAACAGTGTACCTATATATGGCCGCTTTCTTGACTCCTCACACCGGACGTAGTGACGCGGGCGTAGTAGTGAAGAGGGTTTGCTTTGAAACCGCCTGCCAGGGTTTCTAGGCCAACTGTGTGCCGTGTGTGCCGTGACTCGCACTGTTTCTGACCTGCTTATGTTGTGCTTATAAACCTATAAACTATAAAGGTTCAAAGGTGGCTTTTGACGACCTCCTTGGTCGAGTGGTTTGTACACCGGTTTTCATGGTGTCGCCATCTCTGAGGTCCCAGGTTCGATCCCCGGTCGGGTCAATTAAGAAATTATTGTTTTTCTAAATTGTCTCGGGTCTGGGTGTTTTCTATGTATAAGTATGTATTTAAGTACCTATTTTAAGTATGTTTATCCGTTGTCTAGTAACCATTTAACGAGTTTCATAACGAAGCTTCTCATGGGCTAGAAAGATAATTGGTGTGAGTGTAGGAAAGTTTATTTATTAGTTTATTTATTAATGGCTACTTGAATGCCCTCAGTACACGGACCTGAGCATGACGACGTACCCCAACCTGACGAAGACCGTGTTCGCGGTGTTCATGGTGTTCGTGCCGATCCTGCTACTCAACATGCTGATCGCCATGATGGGCAACACCTATGCGCACGTCATCGAGCAGTCGGAGAAGGAGTTCGTTAAACAAGTAGGTTAAGTATGGAGTTAGGGTAGAAGATTCACTAGACGATGCCACTCTCCGTCGCTTGCGCTAGGACTGTAGACCCCCAGATATTAGTGGGTACCTAGGTACTTTTATTCTGACTGATAGGTATGGTTTTTGGTACTAGGTCTTGGATTGCACAATTTTTTAGAGCGGCTTCCCTCTTTATATAGGGTCTAACAATATCAATAAGCGAACGTTTAAGGGGAGGATCTATAAATCACACTGAGCATGCTCACCAAATTTGGTTCAAAACTACAGGCTCGTTACCGAGATAATCAACAAAACATTATCATAATTCACCAAAAAATACACCCTTTCCAAACCCGTACAGATGTACTACACGCACACAAAGATAGCCGTTGTGTCGTGTATCTGTACACTATCTTTTTTATCGACGCCTGCGTGAGTGTTAGTAAAGATACAGCATGTTTCATGATGTGCATCATTTTAATTGATTTAGTTTGTTAGTAAACATAACTTTGAAAAATCACTACTAAACTGGAGCCCATTTTTTGTCATTGTATTCAGAATGATTTATAGATACCGCCCTTAAACGTTCGCTTATTGATTTTGTTAGACCCTGTATATCCACCGTTTGCCACAGGTGGATATCCCTCTCTTTCTCGTCCTAAAGTCCCTGGCAGGTTTCTAATGATGGGGCGGGGAAAGGCGGACGGGGTGAGTCCCACATCGCCTCGGCATCATCTGCGTGGGTGCGTAATGCAATAACATAAGTTAAAAAAAAGTTAGAGTAAGGGTTTAGCCGGCTTTACCAGGGCATGTCCTTTTAAGACCATTTCCGGCTTTTATTTGTGTAAGCGTGTGAGCCAAACGATTGTCATTTATTTATCATCATCTTTAGTGCCATCTTTTTATTGGTGTTTGGAGATCAGTACACAAAACTTCTGGCGGTCCTATGTAGCATATTTTAACTGACGATAGCTAAGTCCAGTCTACTGTTAAATGTCGCCTTGGAAGAGGTGAAATGTATAGAATTTGACAAGAAAAAGATGCTTTCCACAAAATGTCCAAAGTTCTTTGCTACCCCAAGATAAGTTTTTGTAAAAGACACCGCATTAAGAGATGCTACTTTGGTCTGCGCTCTTATTTAAGTAGATATGGCTGCGAAACTTGAGTCTTGTTGAAAGAAATATGTGACCACCGGTTGCAAGCGTTTGAGATCTGATGTGGACTGTACTTAAAATGTTTAAAGTTCACCTCAAACGTCGAAGTAGGTACTCGAGTCTTGAGTAGGCCAACTGTTTTATATTTAAAAAATCGGCTTTAAAAAACTTAACGACTTTTGAAATGAAACTAAGTACTTTTATTTACAGATCTACTCGCGTTTATTTTACAGATTATAACTAGGTTTAATGTTTATCCTGAGGTATAACGCACGTGATTAAATTAAAATGAGGGTATACAAACCATCATACAAACTACCAACTAATTATGTGACGACCAACAACTCAGTCTTCCTGTGACCACGGACCCTATGCAAAGGATTCAAAACGACATTAAATCAAATTAATGTGTAAAATAAACACGAGTAGATCCGTAAAAGCAGTTTCATTTCAAAGTGTAGTGTTCGCGTAAACTTTAAAAAAAATTACGACTTTTATTTCCTATACTATTTATGTCTTCCCTAGTGGGCGAAGATAGTAGTATCCTTGGAACGGTCAGTGGCCCAGGAAGACGCCCACAAGTACCTGCAAGAGTACTCCATAGGGCTGGGCCCCTCCGACGACCCGCGTTACGAGCAACGCGCAGTTATGGTCATCAAGAGTAAAGCCAAGACGCGCGCGAAGCAGAGAAAAGGGGCACTCACCAACTGGAAGGTGAGTCTTAGCATTATCCGCTTATTCACACCGCCTACCTCTGTGGTCTAGTAGAGTAGTGGCATCAGTTGACCCGGTAGTCGACACTTTAAACCCGGTGTTCGACAAAATTTATTAAAAACAACATAGATATTCATTGAAATTACACGGAATGAAAGCTAAGAAACAAGTGGTCTATATTTAATTGTCGCTAAAGACTATACAAAATCATGGAGCATGGGGCATGGAGAGAGCGATGCTGGGATCTCCCTTCGAGACCGGAAACGCAATGACTGGATCCAAAATAAGACGATAGCAAAGATGCTATGACAGCGATGACGTCATTGACTTTGGTCTCCGTTAAATGACTCGCCTTGTTCAGCGACTCTTGTCCATTCTCGCAATGTGTCCATTGGCATGTGTACATTGGCAGGACAATTTTTCTTAAGAGTGGACATGGGCAGGACACATTGCGAGAATGGACGAGAGTCGCTGGACAAGGCGAGTCCTTGAATGGAGACCAAGAGCTGACACCAGAGGGCGCGGCAGACCACCGCAGCGCTGGATGGACGACTTTCGACGACATGTAGGCTGGGATTGGATGAGTCGGGCACAGAATCGGGAGGAATGGAAGAAGAGGGAAGAGGCCTACATCCAGGATTGGATCTCGAAGAGGCCACCATGATGATGATGATCCGTTGCTGAGCCTTTTTTGTAAATGTCGATCACTGGTTCTCGATGATCTGATCTCGAGCTCTACCGTGCTTCGGAAGGCACTTAAAGCCGCTGGTCCCGGCTGTATTAGCAGTCGTTAACAACCACCGCACCGCACTGGGCCCGCGTGGTGGTTTATGGGATATAGAGTCTTCCCTATCCATTCATAGGAAAGACTCGTGCCCCAGCTGTGAGGACATCAAAGAGCTGGTGATGGCTGAGTTGGCATTAACTAGAAATGTATGGTATCCTCGAAAGTTGTTACAAGTTTTGGTAATAACTGAGTGGCGATCTAGATTATAATAGTTAATTCACTCGATCGAAAGTTCGTTTTACGGTGGAGTTGAATGTTGTACTTTCCTCTCACCAGCGCGTTGGGAAGGTGACAATATCCGAGCTGAGGAGACGCGGCATCAGCGGCGAGGAGCTGCGTCGGCTCATGTGGGGACGCGTCTCCATATCCACACCCACCAAGGCACCGTAAGTCAAACTGATACCGCCGCCGGTGCCCGGCAATATCACTTGCGGCGCGGCATGTCTGTGGCTACCCGCCATGGATCAAACAAACCAGTTTGTATGCAGTAACGCAGACGGCGGGGGCGCGGGTAGGCTAGCTCAGTCAAACCTGTTTTAATCTATGGAACTAATTGCCTTCGTCCCTAGTGTGCTTTGTGTTCGCGGCGAGGGCAGGTGAGCTGCCCCGCCTCGCCCGCCGCCGCCGTCTGCAAAGCGCCTTACTTTAAAATCGGATGTTAGTATGAAAATAGTTTTAACGGCTAAGTCGCTAGGATATCGTTACAGTTTTGTTACGAGAATCGCGGGGATGGTCGAGACAGTTCCTTAAGAAGTTCCAGTCGTTAAAAAAAAAGACCTCCGGATATTGGGCCGAGCGTTTTGCCACTCTGCTACCGAGGCGGAAGAATTAAAAATCTATCATGCTTCGTTCTGCTACAACTGCTGCGGAAACATGTAAAAGTGCATAGTGTCAATTCAGTATAAGTTAACTGTTAATCACCACTGTGTGTTTTGCAAATAAAGTAATAAATAAAATACCCTGCTAGACGTCGGGGTGCGGCCCCGCCCCCTGACTGCGTGACGTCTACGGAGGCGCCGCGCGCGGACGACGCGGGCACCGGGGTGGCGCCTGCGCTATCCTCCGCGCTTAACGTGATGGCCTTCACGGAGTTCGAGCTGAGCGCCACGGGAGGTGAGATTGACGACGTGTCGTTGCGTCATTCACCAATTTCATAGAAATACATAGAAACCAGTAGTGTCGCGATGACACGTGGTCTGCTGCTGCTGCGTGGAGTCGGCTACCAACTGGTACCTTTAGGAGGAGATTAACATAATGCGTCTTAAAAATAAACAAAAAATAAACTTCCAATAGTTACTATTCCGTGGTTTGTCTCTTTTACTCCAATTTGAAATGACGTTTACATGACGGGAACAAAACACGGAAAAACTATTCCGACCTTATTATTTGCTTATTTGTACGCAGCAGTGCTGCCGCAGCAGTGCTGCCGCAGCAGTGCTGTCGCAGCACAACTGGTCCCCAAATATTCTCTATAAGTTTATATGAGATTACATTCCGAGCTAAGCAGCAATGTCGCGGCAGCAATGCAGGACCAGTAGTACTGCGAGCAGCACTGCTGCGTGCAGCGGAGTTCGGAATTATACCTTCAGGCACAATAGCTAATAGTTACACGATTTCATTTATCATTTCATTTTCATTGCCACATTTTATCTGAACATCAGCTGTGACATTGTCAAATTTTACTGTTTGATATGAGCAAAACTCTTGTAAATTTAATATTTTTTGATAAATTCATGCGTTATAAGTAGGTAGGTATTCGGTCGTGGCTCAGATATTAAAACTAGCGGCATAACAAGGCAGTTATGGGGCAATTTCTAAAATTAGCTTATTTGAATAATAACCATAATTATATTTTAAGTTGTTTATAACATCGGTTATTAAAATAATGGCATGTAACTAAGTAACTATTGTTTTATAAATTCACTTGAATTTATGAATTGTATAAAAGGCGTCTCCAGCCAGACACAAAATCAAATTCTTCAGTAGGTACCTATTTGAAAACATTATATTTAGAAACATTTATTAGGTAGGTAGTATTTATGGGACTTTTTTCAAATTCAAGCTGATGTTTCAACAGATACAACACAGAAACATCCAACACCAGACCTCCTTGTCAGCGGGAAAGGACAGCAGCCCTTTGTACCCACTTCAGCGCAGCCATCTTTAATCACAACTCCAAGTCAACTACTAATACCGTCACCAGTAACACCGACTGTTCCCTACACTGGAGCAACGAAAACTGCGTTAGAAACGAGAACTGGTCAAGCACAACCCCTAACGATGCCAATAAAGCCAGCAACAACTCCAGTACCCCTAAAAACAAGTCTAATACAACCTTTAACGGGTTCGTTACAAACTACAACTGGGATTGATACAATACCTGGAGGTATGTTGAATGTACCAGGAGTTGGTGTGCAAAAGGGTCCGACGATAGTGTCGTCTGCGCCAATACATCCTATTATTGCTGGAGCAACTATCGGATTCGTTCCACTTATATTGCCACCAGAGAAACCACCAGGTACCTAGTAGATATTTTGTTTTTTTTATCTAATATTATTAATAAGAACAGGACGCGGAGCATAGGCAGGATCTCTTGCCCGTTGCTTGGTCCGATGACTTTAAAGTAGGTAACTAGTCGGGCTGGTGAGGCTTATACCCAGCACTCGACGATCATCATCAGCTCATTTTATGTTGCCACTGTTGGGGCACGAGCCTTCCCTATGGATGGAATTGGATAGGGAGAACGGGCCATAAACCACCACGCAGGCCCAGTGCGGATTGGTGGTTGTTAACGACTGCGAATGCAGCCGGGATGCAACGGCTTCACGTGCCTTCCGAAGCACGGAGGAGCTCGAGATGATAAATATTTGGTCACCAATCCGATGACCGGCCTTTGCGCGGAAGTTGCTTTACCTCAGCACTAAGCAACCGCGCGCGTTACTCACTGCGCCATCGAGCTCCTCGACGACGATTTGAAGCGCTAAAAGAGAAGAAAGTAAACATTTTTTTCTAGTAGATCCAGTAGAAAGTGTACATCTGTTTAATCTTATTTTATTAAAATTTCTATCTTTCTTTTCCCATCAACATCTGTATGTTAAAATTACCAGACCATCAATGTTAACCAGGTATCAGAATAATAATCATCTAACTATATTGAACATTGTATAACGAGTTTCATAACGAAGCTTCTCTTGGGCTAGATAATTGGTGTGAGTGTAGAAAAGTTTATTATTATTATTGCTTTCAAGTTTGGCAAGTAGGTAGACAGGTGATGATTCTGATTTTGCTATTCGCAAGTTTTTATGACCCATATGTGAAACAATGTAACGAAAGTATTTATCTAAGCATAGTTTAGGAATGAAATACACTCGGCGTCAAAAAAATCGCACCTTTTAAAAATCATCTTTAAAAATTCTTAAACCTTATGTAGAGGATAGTGTTGGGTATCATTAGAAAGGTAACAAAAAGGAGTATCAAAAAACAATTAAATTTAACTTTCTGTTTAATTATAATTATACAAACAACATTAAAATTAATAAAATAATAAAAATCCTTAATTAAGTCCTAATTAACAACAGACAATTTACAAAGAAAAATGTACAAAAAGTGTCTTAAAATTAACTTAAAATCTAGTGTTACCCCCCCTTGCCCTGATCACGGCTTCCATACGGTCCCTCATGGACCTCACCAACTTCAGGAGCTCTTCTTGAGGGATAAGCCCCCATTCTTCAATCACCGCGTCTTGGAGCTCCTGTAGAGTCGAAGGAGCTGGATCCCGAGATCGAACCTTACGTTTAAGATGGTCCCAGAGGTGCTCTATTGGATTCAGATCCGGACTTCGCGCTGGCCACTGCATCACAGAGATTTGGGACCTCTGCAAGAAGTCGCTCACGATGCCTGCAGTGTGAGCGCGAGCGTTGTCGTGCATTAATGTGAACCCCTCGCCAAAAGATTCGGCAAAGGGGACCACATGCACTTCCAGGACCTCAGTGACATAGCGGCGAGCAGTCAGCGACCCTTGTCCGCGAGCACCTCCAGTCCGGAGACGCAGACAAGGTCGGTTTTGCCGGCAGCAGACATACCGCCCCAGAACATGCAGGATCCGCCACCATATTCCACCGTCTCCTGGATGCAGGCTTGGGCGAAACGTTCACCCTGCCTCCGGTATACTCTTCTCCGTCGGTCGTTGCAGAAAAGACACACTCGCGTCTCGTCTGAGAAGAGAACAGCTCTCCACTGCTCAAGGGTCCAATCGACGTGGTCACGAGCAAACTGCAAGCGGGCTCGCCGATGCGCTGCAGTCAATTTTGGACCCGTAGCAGCTCTGTGGGCCGCTATCTTCTTCTCCTTCAATCTTCTTCTAACCGTAGATACGCTTACGGTGCGTCTGCGAACTGCCTGGAGCTGCTGTTGCAACTCAACAGCGTTGGAGAAACGATTTCTCAAAGAGTTCGACACAACGAACCGGTCGTCTCTTTCCGAGGTGCAGCGACGTCTACCCGAACCGTGTCTGCGGATATAGCCACCGGTCTCTATGAAGCGCTGGTACACTCTTCGAACGGAATAACGGCTCAGGTTCAGTTGCCGGGCGACATCACACTGCCGCACCCCTGATTGCAGTAGTGCAACCACTTGAGCGGCTTTATCAGCTGTGTATCCATCATGTATACATCCATGTATCCATCAAAATCTGTGCGTGTGTCCTCTTCAACGGTTGAATAGCGAATGACCCACATTGAACCCGTGTTGACCGTTTTATACCCACAAAGGAAGCGCAACTAGCAACTCTCACGGGTAGCAAAATTTGCATCGAATTTTTGTGACACTTTATTTGTTGCATTAGGTTTTATTTGATAATGAAAAGTAATGTTTTTTATTAAGTTAATTAAGTAACCTTGTAAATAAAATCATAATTAATGCGACTGCATGTGCATATCAAGAGTAAATGACATTTGAAAGTGATTTTCTAAGAGGTGCGATTTTTTTGACGCCGAGTGTATGTTTGATTTCTTAGGACCTTTGGCTGGTACGCTCTCATAACATCCACATAGGTTCTTTATACTATACAGAAGCGGTGAAATTTGTGTATGAAACTTAATGGTTAATTAAGCACTTTTGAATTATATCTTTATTATAATCACACTAATATTATAAATGCGAAAGTTTGTGTGTATGTGTGTATATTTGTTGCTTCTTCACGCTGCAACGGATGGATGGATTTGGATGAAATTCGGCATACAGATAGCTTCTAACCTGAATTAAAACATAGGATACTTTTTATCTCGATATTCCCACGAGAACGGGAACCACGCGGGTGAAACCGCGAGCGGCCGCTAGTATATTATATCTTTATCTTCCTACCTTCTAACCATCTTTTATCTATGCAACAGTGAATGAAGAGGTATACCGCGACTACCTGTTTGAGCTGGTGACCATCGCGGAGACGGTGGACCCTCGCGATCCCAAACTTAGGCAGCTGGCGGAACAGGCGGCGGATCTACACGGTGTGCCGGAAATCGACATCAACATCAGTGTAAGAAATTTGTGCCAACAAATTAAGAGTTTTTTGGTGCCCATTATTTACTTAGTATTTTGATCATTAGACGCAGTTGTTTTTAAAAAATGTTACAAATCTTGTTGTGTTATTCGTATTAATTTTCAGTCAAGATTCTGCATACGACAGAACCAGGGCACAGGTTAAATAATAGTTTCTACGTACCTACATACTACCAGGGCTTGAGTAAGGAATGAGATAGACTCCTAATCCCTGGAGGTATGTCAATTTCTTCTATAATAAGTTACCATACTTTCAACCTAACTGCTGCCCAGCCACCATACAATAGACATGCGTACATAGAACGTCTCTTTCATTTCTCCACCAAGGCAACGGCACACGGCTTGGCAATACCACAGAGTTCCGATTATACCACATAGGTATCGATCAGTTTTTTCCACCGAACCCAACTCCTACCATGTTAATAGTCAGCGACTAGCTCAGAAGACAAATCCAATCTTCTCCCACAGACGGCGGCGAAGTCAGCCCGTAAGGTGGTCGCAGGCGCGGTCTCCGGCCTGTTCGGCGTGGCGGCCGACGCGCCCGCCGCCGCCGACGCGGGCTGGCGGCGCGAGCGGCAGGAGCACAGCGACAGCGACCCTATATCAGGTCAGATTGCACTACCCAGGACACAGATTTTTGACTTCTTGTAATTGTCACCAGGACTAGTCACCCAGAATGTCTTTCGAGTTGAAAGCCGATCTTGGGTAGACGAAAGGTCTGGATGCAAACAGCCCAAGTAACACAGGAAGCATTTTAAGAAACGAATAGTAAACTTATGTAGAGCTTAAGGTCCGTGTAAACTCTTATATAAGTTCACCGAGCATCTTGACGCCTCATATTGGCATCTCAAAACCATTATGATGCTTTACACTGTATAACGGTTGGATAATGATATATCAAAATGCTTTTGTAAAGCCTTTAATTGTAGTGCATCAAATCTACACGCATCTATACAGCTTTCAGCTGTTTATAGTGCCCTAGGAGGTACAATAGCTTTTTAAAGTAGTAAGGATATGCTTAATGCTGCTTAATAGCATAAAGTTGTTGCATTATAATGTAACCGTAAATCCATTATACAGCTTTGAGCAGTTTCCAGTGCCTTTTGTTGTATAATAGCACTTTTAAGTAGTAAGTAAAAGCCTAGTACTGCTGAACAGCATAAACGTGAATCAATGTAATGCTTGCATTTTTAATGATCAACTGAGTTCTGCTGTACAGCCAACAGCTCTTTAATCAAATACACGTGACTTATTGTAATGCGTATGGCTTTTATTGTTTTGCTCTTCTGGCTTCTGGCTTAATAATTGTTCACGTGTGAGTAATTACACTGCAGGCGGCACTAATTTGCTTTTTTAAAGGCTCACCGGGCTGCTATAGACAGACACCATTTTGTAAATATTTTATAACCTAAAATATTATCATTCGGACCTATTTATAAAAGCCATAAACCTATAAAACAAGGATAAAACCTTATTAAATATACTGCCCAACCGATACAATTATGTTAATTATGCAAAATACGTTATATACTAGAAATACATAATTGTTTTGGTTATTCCACACATATCTATATTTAACATTTTAGATCAAAACCACAAAATATAGAAGGCGCGTGAAAATTTTCAATGAAACATAAGTAGACATTTACAGTAAACTACATTGCGCATTAATTTTGATGGCATGAAACAACAAAAAGTCAAAAACTATTAACCAGTATTATAAATTTTGTTTTTACAATCAAGTGTTTTGACATAGACAGTCTTCGTCCACTATTATATTGCAAGTCAAAGTAGTTTAATTGCAACATCAATTTATTATAAACATTTGTACCGTGGTGTTAGAGATGTTTTTGCAATGATATAGGATTGATTAAGTTCTAACTGTAAACATTTAAATAGCTCGTCTAATGCTTTTGTAATGCAATTAACATCTTCATTATCAAAAATATTGCTAGCTTAGTGCTTCTGTAATGCGATTAGCAACTTCATTGACCATAATAATGCTTCTTTAAGCAATTGTTACCTTCCTTGACCACAATAATGCTAATATAATGTCTCTGTAATAAACAACTAATGTGAACCTATTTATGATCTAAAGCCGTATAATTTGTGCCCAAATAAGCATTACAGTAGCCGTATAAACGTTTGTAATGCTACTAAAAAACAAACTCAAAATGCGAAAAAGATACAGAAATGCTGTAAGTCGGCCGTTATACTGCTTTGATGTGTTACTTGGGAGCACAAAACCAATCGTTATGGAGATCCTAGGGCTTTGTCCAGTAGTGGACGTCTTTTGGCTGAGATGACAATGTTAATGGTGATGATGGGTAGGTACTTTAGTAAGCATATTACGTAAAATATAAGATCTAAATGTAGGTTTTTTTTACAAAGGTTCTTTCATGACATGACATGATGGTACCTACCTAGTTAATAAAATAAGTGATTTAGTTTTTTTTTGCATTTTGAATTCTTTGCCCTATTATTCATATTATAAGAATTATGTACAGGTGCGGTTCGCCTTGTTTCTTTTCTTTACTTTATGGCACTTTGCCTGCTAAAAGGTGGACGAACCCTGATTTAGGTCCTACCATTCTTTGACCGATTTGCTAAACCATTGGGATAGGTAAGCTCTTCGCCACTCCGAATAAGATACTGACCAGTTGGTTCTGTTGTCAACAGAGTCGGTGCTGCTGGGGCGGGCTTCCCGCACGCGGCGCGCGCGCTCCGCCTCCCGCCGCGCGGCACCCCCGCCCCCGCACCTCTACGTCCCAGCCAGGTATCTAATCAGGAACTAACCATCCTACTAATATTATAAACGCGAAAGTTTGTAAGTATGGATGGATGTTTGTTACTCTTTCACGTAAAAACTACTTAATGGATTTGGATGAAATTCGGCATACAGATAGTTTATAACCTGGATTAACACATAGGATACTTTTTATCCCGATATTCCCACGGGAACGGGAACCACGCGGGTGAAACCGCGAGCGGCCGCTAGTTGGTAATAAACTTACGCAGGATAACTTTGACTAACCATCAATTTTGAATTCAACGATGAATTACCATCGATTTTGCAACAATGGTCAAAAGCCTAGCCATGTAAATGGGTTTTTAATAAGTTCCATGAAAATCATGTTTTCTCTTGAAATAATCTTTAAAACTTATTTTTCTATCTATCTAGGTCTATGTATTTGGTAGCGTCGGAAAGCAGTGCGGTAGAAAGTGACGCCGCTGTTGACGATCAGCCCAGCTCAGGACACAATTCGTAAGTGCTTCTATGTAATAAAATAATTAAACAATTATTAGCTTAAAATTTCTCGTTACGGCACGTTTAACCCGTTGTTGGTCCCGGTTGTTGTCATAAGACAGCAGTCGTTAAAAATCCACCAGCCCGCAATTGAGGGTCCAGGTAGGGTTGCCAACCATACTTTAATTAACGTATTTTACGTTATTTTCCATCCCCATACTTTATTATTTTTAATAAAAATAAAGTATGTTGACTTAATTTCTGAACTACTGAATGATACTTTAGACTCAGGTGAAGTGAAACGAAACGCAACGCTTAAATAAATAAATTTGGAAAATACTTTATTTTTTCTTCAAATCCTTTTTCTACACTATCTAGTTTTTTTTTTCTTTTAATTGATGGCTTCGTGCGATTAGCACATTTAGCCAGTGTCAAAGTAATTTAATTTACAAGTAATACATAAATAAACAATATGATGATGAATGATATTAGAAATGAGAAGTGAGAAATGATATACCCCCTAACCCCTCGAGTATCTCAGTAAAGATGTGGGTATGGATGTGGGGCTTTACTAAGTCCTCACGCGAGCTTCTTGAGAGAATTTGAAAAGTGACGTTGCACTGTTTTGTTTCAATTGCCAACACTTATGCACACTCACGAACAATTAACGGTTAATAATCCACCATTATTTCACATTAATATTCGACATAACACAAATTTTAGAAAATAAAGCAAAACCGCAGACATGACGCTTCACTTTTCTGGCAAGAAGTCGTCTACTATCTAGTTAGTGATAGTTTTCCTGAAAAATAGTCGGCAACCCTAGTTGGTGGCCATATTTTATTGTTGCCAATGATAATGAGAAAAATCAAGATATGCCTACGTTTTAATATCTTCTGACACCTAACACTAACACCTAATATTAATGACGGTAGTTGTTAACATTGAATGGGCGCCTTTGGCTTTCAAAGTAAAAAGTAAATAGTGTTGAATAATTTCGGCGGGCTGGTTAGAACCACGATAGCTCAATTGGTAGAGCACCTGACCCGGTATGTCAGAAGGGTGCAGGTTCAAACCCTGCTCGTGGAAATTTTTTCAACATTTGTGTTTTTGTAATTTGTTCGCAACAAAATTTGCGTTAAAAATTATATAAACATTTATAAATAGCTTGCCTACTTCTTAACTGATCTTTAGTATTTGTAAAAATATTATGATCGGATGTTAATGACGGTAGTTGTTAACATTGAATGGGCGCCTTTGGCTTTCAAAGTAAAAAGTAAAGTGTTGAATAATTTCGGCGGGCTGGTTAGAACCACGATAACTCAATTGGAAGAGCACCTGACCCGGTATGTCAGAAGGGTGCAGGTTCAAACCCTGCTCGTGGAAATTTTTTCAACATTTGTGTTTTTTTTTTTTACCTTATATTCCATTTCCATTAGTCAAGTAGGTACCTACTTTAACTCTTTTAAACTTCTGTGTGCTTCTGTATACCAGTAAAAGATACTACTAGAACTAGAATTCATGGACTATGGAATTCATAGCTAATAGGAAACTCCCATTGTTTATTAAATTAAAAATACAACCTATGTAAAACTTAAAGTTTATTTTGGAAGAAAATCTAATATCAATCGTTTGGTGGATGTTCCATTTCCGCCAAATCTGTGTTGGAAGTCAAATTGTTCCTCAGACCATGGTATAACACTTTGTTTATTAACAATTCTGCGTGACATCTTTGTTCGCCGCTCATTCTTCTCAATTTGTACGTAACGTTTGCTGCTATTGCCTTTAACTCCATAGAGTTTATTTCTTCTGTTTCTTCGCTGGATTCTACTTTCATTCTCTTAACTTTTTTTCTTGTTTCACTTTGTGGTGGCGAGTGGGTTGTTTGCGGTTGGTGCAAATTAATCTGATCTTCATCACAGTGCATCAAGTCAAACATATTATTATCTTCAGATTCATTGTCATCACTACCTACCTGTAAAACGAAACGGGTATAGCTAAATAACAGACATACAGACGCCTGCACACCAACTTATCCTAATCTGTCAAATTTCTTCAATATATTTTCAACCATATCATTATACAGGGTGTGAAAAAACCCTTACCGAAGCCGTAATATATGCATAGTGTATATCAAACTAAGAAACATTAAGTAAATATAAATGCTGGGAAACGACTTTTATTTTTGGGTATCAAAAATAGGTGTTATTTATGACACGCAATGGAACGCGTGCAACTTAGTGTGCATGTAGCGTACGATACGAGGCGGCCGGCCGCGAGCCGCATCATTGTGTGCCTTCGACATTCATTGCGGTTTGTAACTTAAAACGTCTCTTTTTAATTGAAAATGGAAGAAAAACACTAATGTTCTTTTAGAAGAAAATTTACTAATAACCTTTTTAAACAGATTCCGCAAAAACCGTTTAAAAAAGTTTTGACTTTGTTCCTCAATAACTCCTTAACTATCAGGTTCCCAGGTATGGCTCCATACAAGAAAGTAATAGTAATGATGGGAACAATCTGAATTTTTCGTTTTCATTAAGCTTCTTTTCATACCCTGTATAAAGTTCAGAGGACATCATTTTTTTGGGCCTTTTCTGAAAGTGCCGGCCAACAAAAAAAAATGGGTAGTATTATTAGAACTAGCCATTTGGAGTAATAGTTAATAAAGGTAATAAAGGTAGCACAAAAGGTGTAGAATTGCTCCGAGCCAAGTTATACAAGTTCGAAGATTCATCATTTTCATATACTTATTGATTCCTGAAAGTGCTGGCAAACATAAAATAATAATAGATATTGTTAGAACTAATGATCCGAAGCAATTGTCATTGAGAAGCGTCAAGCGACCGCTTTGAAGTTGATACGAAAAAAAAAATAAAAAAAAATGTATAAAATAACGTAATCTACGTTATTTTCCATCCCATTTAATTTTTTAATAAAAATAACAACTTTACTACTACTTTATAAACAACTTTAATCTTTTAATAAAAAACTTTATTTCCGACTAATGCGTGCGTTTAAACGGAATATTCCTGTTGACTTAATTTCTGAACTACTGAATGATACTCAGACTCAGGTGAAGTGAAACGAAACGCAACGCTAAAATAAATCAATTTGGATAATACTTTATTTTTTCTTCAAATCCTTTTTTTATATACTAGTAAGTGAAAGATTTACTATAATTTCCTGAAAAATAGTTAGCAACAGAGATCGTGCCACGGCTGAAGTGGGTTTTTCAGTCAGCAGATGGGTCTAATGAAAATTAGAATTTGTAGGGCAATATAGCAGCGCCTCCTATTTACACACGTGGAGAGTTAAAATTTAGCTGTGATGTATACAGGGTCTAACAAAATCAATAAGCGAACGTTTCAGGGCGGTATCTATACATCATTTTGAATACAACGACAAAAAATGGGCTCCAGTTTTATAGTGATTTTTCAAAGTTATATTTTCTAACAAACTAAATCAATTAAAATAATGCAAATCATGAAACATGCTGTATCTATACTAACACGCACGCAAACGTCAATAAAAAGATAGTGTACAGATACACGCACACAATTGGCATGTTCGGCTATCTTTGTGTGCGTGTAGTGCAGCTGTAAGGGTTTGGAAAGGGTGTATTTTTTGGTGAATTATGATAATATTTTGTTGATTATCTCGGTAACGAGCCTGCAGTTTTGGACCAAATTTGGTGAGCATGCTCAGTGTGATGTATAGATGCTCCTCTTAAACGTTCGCTTATTGATATTGTTAGACCCCATATAAATATTAACGGTTCCATTTAAAGGTAGGTAGGGTAGAAGTACCGGTTCGCCGGACACTACCTCTTTCCGGCCACTTCGCACATTATTTTGAATAATAGCAGTATTAAGGAACTTATTTTTTCAAATTGCACGCCATTCTATAGGTCTGAACTTTGCCATTCATTCACTAGGAGAAATAACTCAACCACTGACAATTGTGCCGTCAGTTACCATTTAAAAATTTGCTGTGCGGACGTGTGCTTAATTAGAGAAGAAGTTTTGAAGACTTTTACTGCCTGATTTTAATAAATATTTCATTTGATTTTTTACGTGACATTGTTGAAGAGCTTTTGTTGATTATGTTATCAGAGGTAAAAATATATCATTTTAATTAAGATTTAAATCTGTTTTTTCATTTCAAGGATGATTATTGTTTTTCAGAATGGAAATATTAATCATACATAATATTAATCAATAATCATGTCAATCATATAAACACTTACCTTAAACGGATTATACAATAAATCAATATTCGTAATTCTTTGTTTTATTTACATAATTGTGTTAAATTAATTTTATCTATTTCCAGACCTTACAGAAAAGAGATGTCTTTTTCAGAGCTGTATTTTCAGCGTTTAATTTGGATATGCATGTGTTAGAATAAACATAAGAATATCAACCCTTTGAGCTTATAACAAGATTCATTTTTGTCCTGTGAAATATGCGGCCGATAACCGGTACACAGGTGGTCGATAACTGATTAAAATGGACGATAACCGGTGTTTTTGCTACTTTTGTGTTTATAGATTATTTGTAAATTACCAGCCAAAGATACGTTTATAATTAATGGGTTTTATAAAACTAGACTAAATTTGGATAATATAATGAATTATTGAAATTTTTTGTTGTACATCATCATATCAAAAATTAACGCTAAAGTCAGCAAGTCGCTTAAGTGGCCGAATACCGGTACTTCTACCCTACCTACTTAAATTATTTAAATGTATTTTTTTTCGTCTTATGGCACGACTTTGAAGTTCAGTATTTACTAAAATAGTAAGCCTTTCAAGTTTTTTTTACTATCTACATTTTTTACAAAATAAAGCCTGTGATTTACAAAAAGAATTAGATTTCTAAGAGGTTTAGTTTAGGAGTAATGCGTGGCCGCGCGGTTCTCCGCGTTTCAACGGCGCGGCCACGACTTTGAAGTTCAGTATTTACCAAAACAGTAAGCCTTTCATGTTTTTTGTACTATCTACATTTTTTACAAAATAAAGCCTGTAATTTACAAAAAGAATTAGATTTCTAAGAGGTTTAGTTTAGGAGTAATGCGTGGCCGCGCGGTTCTCCGCGTTTCAACGGCTCGGCCACGATTATACCTCAATAACTTCCGAACAGTTACTTTTACAAATTTTTGGTTTTGAACGTTAGAATTCTACATTTTTTTGCTACGACTTAATAAAGTCCAACTCTCAGAATCTTGTTGTGGCCGAGCAATCGAAACGCACACGGTTTCTATAGCCTTTTTACTTAGAATAGTTACGTATAGAAAGTAAGTCCGCGCGCCCATTTTGAAGCACCTTTTTTGGAGCCAGACATGGCTCCAAACGCCGAGTTTTCAATGTAGGTGTAGGTACACTAGGAGTTACAAGTGTACGCGTGCGTGTCGCCGAGCGCAAGCAAGTAATCGTCACGAAAGTGTGAATCGGTTTAGTGCTTCACTTTTGACAGAGCGCTTGTATGAAGACTATCTTTCTATAGGTACCTTAATTATTCTAAGCCTTTTTATTTGATATATCACAAGATTCACTTCAAATAAGGTTAATTAAATATTAGCCACTTATCGCATCGGGGTGCCAAGTGCGAGTTTCTTCGCCATCGATCACTTTAACGAAAACAAGAATTTGAATGGCAAAAATTTAATTCTTGTCATACCTATGTCGCCAGGAAGCGCTGCTTCAATGCTATTTTACTAATTTTCGTTTTCGTCAACGTTATCGAATGAATACGGATAGTAAACATTCAAAACTCACACTAGGCATTCAGATGTATAAATAAAAGCATTCGTTTGTATTCTTGTGTATATAATATAATATACCTATATGAATTCCTACACTCACACCAATTATCTAGCCCAAGAGAAGCTTCGTTATGAAACTCGTTAAATGATTACTAGACAAGACATACTTAAATACATACTTATTATACATAGAAAATAGACAGAGACTCGAGACAATTTAAAAAACAATAATTTCTAAATTGACCCGACCGGGGATCGAACCCGGGACCTCAGAGATGGCGATACCATGAAAACCGGTGTACAAACCACTCGACCAACAAGGTCGTCAATAAAATAGAGTTTTTTTTTAAAGATATTTTTCTGATGATTTCCTAATTCTAATTCAAATTCAAAATCATTTATTCAGTTTAGGCTACAAATAGCTCTTATGAACGTCATTATGCCATCAAATAAACAAACCTAACCTAGGTAAGTACCTATTTTGTATATACCTTATTTAATTATATATTTTGGTTCTGAACCCTCTGCTAAAAAGTACAACTCGCACTTGACCGGTTTACTAATAGAAAGGGAGGCAGAGTTGTTCGAAAATTAAAAACTTACATTGTCATCGTCATCTTCTATTGTCGATAGCTCATCCTCATTTTTGAGCACGGAAAAGTCAGACTCTCCGCCTAAAAATCGCAGCGCATAGAATTTCCAATTTCCTGGAACGAATGTATAGCTTTCCTCGCCATCAGCCGTTATGTGTTTCGATGACAAATGCCTTTTCAGCATTTTTCTGTAGTTAGACCTCAGGGTGTTAATTTTTTTCCGAGCTTGATCCAGTGTCGCCTCCTCATCATATTTTTTTATTATCTTCAATAATTCCTCAAGCGCAGCATGTCTTCTGTATTTATTAGTGTAATCATCGTGTTTTGAATTCCATAATTCTGGTAGTGATTGATATTTCTTAATGAATTCTGTATCGAAAGCTTTGAGTTCTTTAAATTTTATAAGAGAACTTAAGCGTGATTTGTCTTCAGTAGTATTGAAGGTATGCACATTAGACGTCATTTTATTTAATCTTCGAGAGAAGCAACACAACAAAAATGAATGAGACTGACAATACGCTCAATAATAATCAGACTGACGCCATATTGACGATTGTCAACTTGTCAGTTATATTGACGTAAAGTCTTGCCGTAGCTTAGCACAGAAATAACCCTGTTACCTAGATCACCGAACGGTAGGTACTTATTTCGGATTCGTAAAGAGCGAGCGCTGTCAGACGAACTTAAGCCACAGATTAAATAATAGTACATGTCTTTAGCCTTCACGCATCGCGACGCGAAGCGGCGGCGTTTTAGCATAGTAGGCCGATTCTACTAAATAACTGCAACTACACTGCAGCGTCGCGTGTGTCAAAATGAGCAAATTTTGACATTTCGGTATTCTGTTATGCAGCGCTGCTGCCGTAGTGTTGCAGGGACGGAGAAGTAACGCAAATAGGTATTCCACTAACAAAACTGCACTACACCTGCACGTTTACTGCAAAATAATCGTATTCCATTAAAATATTTTGACATTTGTGTAGTAATGACAGCAGTATTGGTGCAGTTTTTGTGCAGGTTTATTAAAGTAGATCGTGAGCAACTTTTGCACAGCGTATTATAAGCATTTTACGTATTTAGCGAATTGTGACATTAGTTCTTTTAGTTTTATTGCAGGATTCGTGCAGCTGTAGTGTAGTAGACGCGCAGTTGTAGTGTAGTTGTGGTGCAGAGAATTTTAATAGAATACGTCTATTTCCACGGCACTACTCCTACACGCGACAAATGACAGGCGTAAACGTGCAGTTGCAGTTTTCTAATAGAATTGACCTCCTGATTAAGTAATATTTTTTTTTAGTTACACTAATACTATAACACAAACGTTTGCGACCGAAGATTGGATTGGCATGATTTTATCAAAAAAAAATACAGTCCAATTGAGAACCTCCTTCTTTTTTTTTTGAAGTCGGTTAAAAGGTGTGGATAACTGGTTTGTGTCGAACACGGGTGCCATAATTTGTTGATAATATCTGCCTCAACTTTCAGCACGTCATCATGGTGTTGCTGGTCAATAGCGTTACATTGTGTTTATAACGGCATCGTGTTATTACGCTTGGTCAGTTTGCAATCACAGAGTAGGCTCTCCTTTTATATAAAACTGGCTTGCCCTTGCCTTGGCAGTAGAAAAACATATTTTTTTCTATTTTATATATATTATAGGTATATAACATAATTACAAAAAAGACCATGTTTAGTATTGTTAATATTTTGTTTTGTATTGTATTGGAGTGTGGATGGTGTTTGTTATTGTTTCCTCATTTGTAATAGTGTAAATAAAAAATGAGTAAAGATAACGAATTAAGTTCCGAAGAACTAATACGAATTCTACAAGATGTGGAATCGGATGCTGAATCCAATGAAATCAAGACCATAGACATCCCTAATAAAAATTTAATTTCACTCTCATTTTACGTGCTACGGGCGCCACGGTCTTTTTATGAAGACAACGGGATGACGTCATAAAGCCATAGGGATGTTCTTAATTCATTATGGCTGAACGGGCTGAACTGATTTATATTTTTGTTTTGGCATTATCTATAGTGTATTCTGCATTTTCTTAGCAACGCTATTGTAAAATAAAACAAGATTTGCAAATACTTACGTATTTAAATGTCTTTAACAGTATATTTATGAAAAGAAAAATATGTTAATAACATTTATCGATAAAATAATTACCCTCATAACTACATTTTACTAAACATTCGTTATACATTTATAGCTAGGCGCTGGAGGACACATTGCGTTTTGTAGGTATTGGCACAGAATAAATAATAGTACAAAATCTAGATTTTTGCCTTGTTTTTCCATTAACAAAAGAAAAAGCGGTGGGTAAAGTCATGCGGATATGCGCTCAACGTACAGAACATAAAAGTAAAAAAAAGACATTAGTTTGTCTATAAGTTAAGTGGGCAATGTTGGTCATTTTTAGCTGGTAATATTTGCACCACTATACGAAATTAAATAGGTTAGAAATTTAGAATCATTTGACATACCATACCAGTGTTGCCAGTATAAATACTGTAGATTACTACCAAAGAGTAAGAAAGTCAATTCACATAATACTTAAAAATAACTATTTAAAGTTATTTTTGGTCTGTAGGCAACTAAGATAGGCAAAGATTAGAGAGATGGGTAAAGTTGGTGGATTTCACGGCATGTCTTAAAGGCATCAAGACCACTGGACACTGTGCCCAGTGGCGTATTTTAAAATTCTGCGCCCTGGGGCCTGTAAGTTTTGCCGCCCCATAAATTAACTGAAAAAAGCAAAACTTTTAATTATAAAATAAATCCAGCAGTATGTTGATGTAGACTAAGAATGATTATAATTAATGAAAAACTAAAAAGGCCATACAAAGAAATAAAACAACATTTATTTATTTAGACTTTTTTTCGATGGACAGATTGGTTCACAAATTCTTCAATGACACTGTCATAATAAATGGATTTTGTCAAATCAGCTTCTATGAAGCATAGAGATAATTTTTATGCTTTTAAACGGAAAACGAACGTTCTGCACTGCAATTTGTCACCGCAGTGCACTGAAGTATGCATAATGCTATTTCAGTATATGGAAATGCTTCCTTCAAATCCATTTCATTAATAAATACATTAAGTTGCCTTAAACTCATTTTATTTTCATGAGACGTCAAGAATTGTTTTAAAATAACACTTTCTTCTTGTAGATCATCCGCTAGATCAATCGGGTATAGGGTATACTTTTTGGAGTTTTATGGCATTCACTCTAACTTCTGCTTCAGACATTATAATATCCAATTTGCATAAAAACGCAAAATTTGCGATTACGGCGTAATACGAAGTTTTGCGTTTCCTTAACTCGCCCAACAATTGATCGCATATATATTGGGAAGAAGGTATTAACCCTGAAATGGTCGCTTACACCATGGCGAGTGCTCTGAAGAGCTCTTTGACCTCATCCCACCTTCTCTTTCTTCGTAGGAGTACAACACGTGCTGGTCTTCGGAGTCACCGCTTCACTGTCTCAAATATCCCATCGCGTACAAAGAAATTTGGTGACTCGTTTCTTTGTCGCACCTCCAAAAGATGGAATAGTCTACCAGCATACGTTTGCCCTGCTTCCTACGATATGGGGTCCTTCAAGAGAGGCGTGAAGAAGCACCTTGTGGACCGGCAGAGTGAAGTTAACTTATGCTACGTTTGTTTCCACGCTGCACCAGTTACCTTCGCGTCTGAATTCCATTTCCACTTAGCATCAGGTGGGATGGAGTCATTTGCCGAGCTAACTATAAAAAAAAAACGCCCTTGTAACAACACTTCTCCCTCACTCATTGTTTCGTTTCTTTTTCTTAATAACTGTCTTGTGACTTTTGTATTCTTCTGAGGATTTACTTTTACCAGCCTCTTCAAAAGTTGATTTTCCACAAAAGTAATTAGTGACTTGTAAAGCCTGGAAACTACCTAAAGTTAAGGCTGGTACAAGCATCGTTCTTCGCTGACCATCGCGTTTGTGACAAACTTTATTTGAATGAAAGTTTAAAAAAAGGCGCACGAAGCTGAGCGCGCAGCCTGCCGCCCCCGGCCATGGCCCTTTTGGCCCTAGGGTAAATACGCCACTGACTGTGCCTGTTACTAACACCACGAAGGTGGTACCTGGTACCACTTAGAAATTAGGGTTTGTTGGTGAAAACGGGCATCCAGAATAAAGGTACTTACACACTATACATACTTTATAGAACTGTCAAATTAATTTGACAGATTAACAACATACATTGACTTCTTGGCGGGAAAGTCCTTCACTTTCCCGCCAAGAAGTCATGTCTGCGGTTTTGTTTTATTTTCTAAAATTTGTGTTGTCGAATATTAATATGAAATAACGGTGATTATTCACCGTTAAGTGTTCGTAAGTGCGCATGAGTGTTGGCAAATGAAACAAAACAATGCAACTTCACTTTTCAATTTCTCTCAAGAAGTCTGCCCGAGGACTTAGTAAAGCCCCACATCTTTACTGAGATACTCGAGGGGTTGGAAGGTATATCATTTCTCACTTCTCATTTCTATTATCATTCATCATCATTTATACAAGAAGGAAATATTGTTTACTCTATATATTACTTGTAAGAAAAATTACTTTGCCACTTGCTAAATGTGCTAATCGCACGAAGCCATCAACTAAAGAAAGAAAAAAAACAACATACATTGCCTGCTATAATTTTGGTTCCTGTTCATCTGGAAAATTTATCTTATTTCGATTCATAACATTTCTTATTATTCAATACAGCGCGATTGGCAGCAAAAGGAACGAGATTGATCGGTTGAAAGCAGCAAGACCTCTTTGCATTCAACACGCTACTGATCAGCCTCAAGTAGAACACTCATTGTTCGTAGTTGGTAAGTACATAATCAATAAATAGATCTTTTATCTTGCAACTCGTAGTTTCACCGCCTCTGTGGCCTAGTGGCTAAGACCACCCACCGGTTTAGACCCAGATGTCCCGGGTTCGATTCCCCACGGGGACATGTTTGTGTACTTGGTTAGGTTGGTGGTAGGGCTTGTTTGTCCGCCTGGCTAGTTATCTAAATACATCAATGTTTGTAGCATTGTTGTGTTTCGGCAACTAGAGATAAGATAGCCAGTGCCTCACTAGTTGAGGATCCCGGGTTAAGTGTGCTTCCATCATTGGCCTTATCATTTTACTTAACATCAGGTGAGAGATAAATGCGCTGCGCTTACCCGTAAAATATAAAATTAAAAAAAGGTGTCCGTTAAGATGGCGTACACATGGTCGATTTCACGTTTGTTGCTATGCCCTCTTATAATGCGTAATTAATTACTGCAAACACAAAATAATTAGTGTCTCTTAAGTTCTACTTTTGCTGTTGACTGTACACACTAAAAAAGGTCTTTATTTCTTAAACGAAAGAGGCACTAATTACGCACTAAAAGAGGGCATAACAATCGTGAAATCGTCCATGTGTACGCTAACTGCCGTGCTAATTAACCTTTTTACCGTCAACAACTTCTATAGAAGTTCGAGATTTTCGTGCCGTCCACGCCAGCACTTTTATAGAAGTTCTTCTTTGTACCTACTTTATTAAAATACATTTATACGTTGGCGTACAGTGGGACATCGCGTGCAGGATAGTTGGGCGGTAAAAAGGTTAAAAACGCAGTAAGAAATATTTTTTCAAGTATTGAGTTAAGTACATTTAGATTTGGAATCCTCGCGAAAAGCTCTATATAGCACTTTGATTCTTATTTCTATAGCTATCGGACACACAAAAACGTACCATAAGTACTGTAATATATATATATTTTTCGAAGATATTGTTGCCCGCCTATGATACAAAAAAACAGTGCCTTTACAGTGTAACCGGACTTTTGGGGCAACCCTCAAGCCGTAGTCCCCGTCCCCACTGATTCGAGGTGTTCGGGACTCGGGTCAGTTGAATAGGGGGCGCCTTTAAAGGATAGGACCTTGCATTGACTTTGGTTGACAGTATCCTTGTGAAGTGGAAGTGCCCACACAAGTCTGTACCTGGTATGGCCTGCGCGCGTGTGAACAAGGGTTTTCGTACTAATGTAATTACCATAGCACAATCTCATTGGCCCCGGTAACGCTAAAAGTCACTAGTAAAGTTATATTACTTGTGCTGTGCAATCGGTAAGGTATCGTAATGAAAAATACTGGTATTTGCCGGTATCAAGCCCTGGCGCTACCCCGTACTCGATTAGTATGCTCTTTAGCTCGCACTTATGTAAACGCCTATTTGCTCTCGGTATTGAACACCCACATTATACCGATATCAAATGGTCAATACTGTATAATCGATACCGGTACCAACTCGAGTATCGATCTTATATCAAGTTAATTGGAACCGGTATCTGTAAAGTACCGGTACTATATCAAGGTCTGTATTACCGGTATTCCAAGCCCTGGCTGTGCTTAGAAACTTTTATGGCGGAATTGGCGGACCATACATGTAAATACTTCAGTTTGAGTCAAAGTTATTGTGGGATGTGGGAAATTCAAATAAGTGACGTGACGTAAAATGTTTTTTAGGTTCAGGTAACGGAGCAGACGTAGAAAGTGGGGCGCCCGCACGACCAAAGCAAGAAAAGAGGATACGGCCGAAGACAGCACGACCGAGACGAAACAGGTAGGCACCGACTCAATGCATTGCTGGCGGGTTCACAAAATGACAACATAGGTATTGCTTGCCTAGTGGTTTCTTTCACAAAGTTGAAAGCCAGAATACCGTTAAAAATTTGGTAACGCTACTTCTGAAAAACGAAGATACCATTAACAAAAAGTAACGTTAAGCTTGGTATCGTTATCCGTTTTTTTTATACGTAGCACGGCAAATGACTCCATTTCACCAGATATTAAGTGAATATGGAATCCAGATGCGACGACAACTGGTGCAGCGTGAAAGCAACGCAGCATCAGTTACCCTCACTCTGCCGGCCCACAAGGTCTCTTCACGCCTCGTTTGAAGGACCCCATATCGTAGGAAGGACGGAAAACGTGTGCTGGCAAACTATTCCATGTTTTGGAGGTGCGACAAAGAAACAACACCAGTCACCAAATTTCTTAGTGCGCGATGGAATATTTGAGACAGTGAAGCGGCGACTTCGGAGAGCAGCACGTGTACTCATATGGAGGAAGGGATAAGGTGGGATGAGGTCAAAGAGCTCTTCAGAGCACTCGCCATGGTATAAGCGAAAAACACGCTAAGTGACGCCACATCTCAAGTGTCTAAGTGATTCAAGAGTATTTGCGACTTCTGCGTTGCCGATAATGCGTACGCGACGCTGCAATCCATCCAAGGCATCGAGAAGGTACTTTGCGGAACCGTCTCAGATGTGCAAACAATACTCCACGCATGACCGTACCTGTGTCTTGTACAAAAGGCACAACTGGTGAGGCGTAAAGAATCGCCGCACCCTGTTCAGAATAGTTTTCGTGAGGCGGTTTTGATCACGGCTTCGATGTAGTCTTTTTGGTTCAGATCGCAACGAATCGTCATACCGAGCATGTTGATACCTTGGAGAATAGGAAGGGGAAGGAATTGTGACTTTTTTGTCGAAGCACACACCTGTGTTTTCTTGGCATTGAACTCGACAAGATTATTGGAGCCCCATTTAGATATGAGGTCAAATACCCGATTGACTTCGGTTTCAACCCGCCCAGCCGCTGAGTGACAGTTTCATCCACCATGCACTATGCTATCGTCTGCATAGCAATGAATATTTCCAAGTGGAAGCATATCATTAATATGCAGAAGGAACAGCGTGGGGGCACCAGCGTTCACTGACATGAACTGTTCACTGGTATTTTCAAAGGTGAATTAACTATACGCACTACGATAGGCTAACCAAGCGCGTGGTATTGCATTAGGTACTGTCAATTAAATAAAATGAAATTTGCATTAAAAAGAAATATTCTTTGTTATGAAAAATCATTTCAAATACTTAATACCTGACCCAGTGAGATGTCAAATGTTACAAATCATGCGACTAACCGTAAGCCTCGCTCGTTTTTTTTTTAGATGTTACCTGCACCTACCAATTTAATTTTATGGAAATAACGTTTACTTATTGCGGAAATTTGGTAACGTTCGTTGTAAAGCACTGTTAGTAAATAGCTCTGAGAGTTTTCTGCAGCCAGCACAAAAAAAGAACAATCTTTACTAATCTACTTTCTTTACCTATCAAAATAGATCATTTTGTATCGCGTAATGCACACAACAAAATTTTTTCAAACTCATTGTTTTTTGCCCACCTTTTACGGCGTTTCTGGATTTGAACTAAGTCCGCGTCTAATTCTTATTGATCTGTTTTCAAGGTCAAAAATACGCAGTTACCAGTCTCTAGCCTATTAGAAAACCACAAATTGGCTCTCCACAGAGTATCTCCAGTCCCGGACACAGGCAGCCCGTTGGAGCCCTGGGCTACCGCTCCACTGTCAAGACTCTCGAGGATGATCCGCTCTGCCAGCGCCTCCACAGCTTCGCTCACCTCCCAGACATCTACGGACCACTCGCCAGCGCGATATTAACACCTCATGATTGCAGTGCTCTAAGACTTTTTGGAGAAACTTCCAATTTAATATTATTCAACAAAACTATCCAAAACAAATTTCTTCTATAAATGTTCAACCATATGCCATATACATAAAGCTGAAAGTCTATTGAAGAAAATTGAGTTTGTGGTAGTCTGTTAGGCAGGACGTGTACACAATGCATACTTGATTAGGCCCTTCACCGGAGATGAACTCAAGTAAATGGCCCGCAATGTATTTTGTGTGGGTATATTTTAAATTAAAACCTAGGTACTGTAGGAGTTACTACTAAGTAAGACTGTTTTTAAACAAAAAAAAAATATAAATTATGATCTAAGCTTGAAAATTATAAAAATTGAAAACTAAATAGTTTTTACAACAAAATACCTATATCAAAGGAATGGTGAATTAATAAGCAAAAAAATAATGTATGATGGGTACCTACAACGTAGGTGTTCAACTTCTACCGCTTTATAGCTCATTGATCTCAAAATCTAGTACCCCGTTTACGGTACCGGCTATAAACTGTACGGCTTCGGTTATATCTCTAAATGTGTGAATTAAATGGAAAGCGTAAGTGCAGTTCAGTCAGATTAGGTCCTATTTTACATTACTAAATATCTTGGTTAAGCCCCATTCAACAGCACATGCAATGAAATAGCACATAAATATTACAATCTACTATTGATATCAAGAATCCTCTTACAATTTCATTTTGGATGTTCGTCCCTAAACTATCCATAAAAAGTAGAAATAACTAAATTCATAGAAATCCATATAAATACTCGTCTTTGCAAACGTGATCGAATTTTCGTTTTCGTTATTGAATGGCGAATAAAACTTGCACTAGGCACAGTCCTAATGCTGTCGATCGGATTGAGTATTACACTGCCTTACGATTTCTATTTACATCAACTCTCAACCATATACTTAATTGGTTGCCCCCATACCACCTACCTACACCTAATTGCCAGAGGAACAGCTGTTAATTCAACACTATACATGTTGAAATACCTATTGACAAGACATTGTTAGAAGACTTCACCCTCTCTCATGTCACAGAAGACTCAATCAGAGCATCCATTTAAAATTAACTTGGAACATTGGTATTGTACTTACAGCTTTAAAACAACAATTTGTGATAAATAACAAATATTATGTAAATATACCTAGCAAGTTTTATCTTGTGTTAGTTACCTATTTAAAATTATATTTGTCCTTTAAGATTTTATTCTAGTCTACATGTTAGAGATAAAAAACAAATATGTTAGTAATAAGGATTATGTAGAAATAAAACAAATTTCAACATCTGCAGTTGTTTTATTTATCTGTAGTTTGTGCAACTGTCAAAACGGTGATAATCCTGTTTATGCACATTAAATTCAGTTAGAAAAATAAATTATATGTTGTTAAAAAGTGGAACCTAACATTCAGATCATACTAAAAGAAAATGACACCATGTAACATATAACATAAATAGATTTGCATGGCCCTACACAAACCTAACATCATTTTGATGGTTTAAGCTAAAGTACATGCTTTAAAAATATTCTGAATAGCCTAACACCTGATCAACGTATAACCTCAACCAAGTCATTCACTGTCAATTCAATTGTTATATTATTTTTATCACTTTGAATTTTATTGGAGATGATCTTAAGGATGATCCTAAGACTAAAGGTTTATCTATAACAATAAAAAAAATATAAGTTCAGAGCAGGAACTATTGATTTAGAAATAGAATATTGTGGAGCACAATCTATTTTTAATAACCATTTGCTAACAGTGACATTCATAAAACTATTTATAGCCTAAACTGAATAAATGATTTCTAATATTGAATAGGTACGAAGTTTCATCTAATTATATAATCTATCCTCATCTTATTAATATTTTTTTACAATTTATAAGTACAACCAGTCAAAAATTTCGATTTCCTTGTATCGTATCTGTGTTAGTTTAAAGTTCACATTCTATTGTGATGTACTAGTAATACTTTTCATACTTACCACTGGCGCAGTTACTCATCACCACCGTCCATCATCCACTCCAACTTATTAAACTGGATACACGTTTTTATGTCTATACTATTTAGGACCCAGTTTTCGTCTTCCACCTTTAACAGACTCACCACAACGAAGCAGTGATGTAATCACAAGATGATAATACGACATTGCAACACATTAACAGTTCAGATCATATCAAATATCAGTACAGATAACACAGCCATAAGACAAAATATAACTGAAATATAAGGGCAGACCATTCGTCTAACATTTAGAAACAAAAGTTTTATAAAATGATGCCGCCTGAGATGGTTCCCCGACCTCAGCGCATTGTGATCGGCGGGGGTGACTTCGCTGTAAAGCACATCATAAAAATGCAAAACATCGTAAAAAGGTCATATAAATGCATCAGTCATGTCACTACTGAGAAAACGAAATAAAAACATTGAATAGACCTTCAAGAATCAATCGTAGAAATAAAAACATGATATCATATACACAACATGAATATCAAATAGTCTTATGCAATGGTGAAAAGTGGTCAACACTAAAAATAGACATGTAAGCATGTTAAAGTGTGCATTATACGTTTTATTATAGGATTACTTACCCCCAGGGACTGTGGAGAGAAATCATTATTATAAATAAAATGAACACACAATAGTGAATCAACATACACTTTATATCTTAAAAGTTAATACAAGACGGGTTAGCCCGTGAGGCGACCTCGAGTTACGACTCATAATTGAACAATTCTAGGAATGTAGGTCGACTTACATTACCTTTCTTCATTTCTGATAGTGATACACTTACATAAGAGATTAAGAAATCTAATGAAAAATTACATATATGCAAACTGACGATTACAACCTAGTGAGTTGAAGTCGCGATGATCGTTTTAGAATTTACACCTAACTTATTACCTAAAACATCATTCATTGAGGAAATCTTGCGATGAAACGTCCCGTTTAAGGTCAAACACGTTTGATTTATACACAGCACTCAACTCTTGTGAAGTGAAAACGCGACTGAAACGGTACGTTCCATGTTCTTAGAGATTACACATGAAAAAGTCTCAATGTCTGGGTGTGTCTATCACTCGAACAGTGCATTTACCTCGAGTCCTCGCGGCGTGGAGCATCTCTGTCATTCGAATGCTTTCTTTCTCTCCGTGGTATCCGGATTCTGTTACATCTTTAAAGGCAGTGTGGCATTTATTTTTAACCTGGACAGACTGGCATTTCAACATCAATATCGGCATAAAACGTCAGTTACACAGTACATAAAGACACGATAAATATAAATACACAATTCAATTTCAAATAAAGTTAAACCACAGAGCCGTGAAATTTATATCAATGTCGCTTTTGAAGTATAATCTCATACATATTATATCTGCCTGGAAACCCACAAGAAATAAACGATTGCTTTGTGTACTGTACAGTTGGAAATAAATATTTTATAGACTGAGAAACACATTATACATTTTAAATCAAAAATAGAATTATAATCTTTAAATTGCTTATTATTTAAGATTTAAATTGACTGAATTATTTGTTATTTATTGTGGGTGCTCGAAAAGTGATTTCCGAAATGAGTGTTACTTATAACAAGGTACTACAATCTATAGGGTACTCGTCTCGCTCCATTCCGACTCGGCCTCTGGCTCTCTGTAATCAGAACAAACGAACATGGCAAACAGGCGAAAATAGATACGGTTTTTATTTGGTAGCTTTTGGTAATTTTTGAGTTCTCGATAGCAGGCAACCCCGGCACTGGCCTACATCTGCAACACTACACACACTAAACATGGTCAAAACAATGACATAGCTGTGTCTTAAATAATATATTTAAATACAAATATAATAAAAACACAATGCAGATGTGACATTTATACGCGTTTGAATATCTCGAGATAATTGGGATACCAATAGACAAGTTGTGCTTAAGAAGGAATTGTTTATAAAATACTATTGTACATAAGCCTCTTTAACATGTTCAAAAGCCATGCGATGACATGCGTTACATTAAGTCATTAACCCGTAACAAATAACTATTTATTTTCTGTAGGGATCAGAAGTGTGATATACATAAACCGGTATGCACGTAACATTCTTATCAGGAGTCAATAAAAAGTAGGAGTTTGAGGTTATCTATATTATAATAATACATATTTTAATTTTAAAATCATAAAATAAACAAAATACACGAAATAATAATTTAATGCAGAAAATAATACCTTTAATTATGATATCATAACTAATTAAATAATATTGAAGCGGTTAAGAGCGTTTACGCCGAGCGCGAGACCTTAAGTTTAGGTTTTTAAGTCCAAATATCACGCACACTGAAGCGGGCTGTGAGCGCGCGCGAGTGTGTGCGTAGAGTAGGCTAGTTCTGCTCACTATAGTCAAACTCACTACTTTGATCCGTTCGAATTTAGTTTTTCGGTATACTTAGAAATTATTGAAGTGAAAACTTCTTTAGCGGCGTTGTACACTTTTTTTGTAATGGGTAAAAAATGTTGAATTCGCGTCAGGACACGTGACCTGATCGAAAATGTAAGACGTAAAATCGTAAGACTGATGGAGAGTAGACAGCCGGCGCGGCGTAGGAGTGAAAGTATCCCCCTCTCTTTCTACGGCGCGGCGAAAATGTATGCCTGCTGTTTCGTTTAGGAGGCGCAGGGCGCTTGCGCGTTTAAATTGTCATGTTTGTGTACGATAGCACAATAAATAAATATTGTATTCTACCACATAAATGATAGTACTTTTATACTGATAATTGAAGCAATTCGTGCAAAATTATTCCCTAACCATTCCAAAATATCAAAAATGCACAACGTTAATATTCAAGTTTTCACTTCTGCCGGCACTCCCGGAGTGCAACCCGTCGTTTTTTTATTTTTAACTATGGGCGTACGCAGATGACTAAACTACGGATACATGAAATAAGTACCTAAGTATAATATTATATTATATGTATTTTTATTAATGTTGTAATTAATCTTATATCACAAAATTATAATCAATACCTATCTGTTCCTCAACGATTTATTTTGGACGAATTGATTTGACGACGACACATTTTATTTTATTTTATTCATAGCTCGGCAAATGTCTCCACTCCACCTGATGTTAAGTGGAAATGGAGTCCCTGTTGTTCCCTGCATGACGTTGACAGTTGACAGTTTGTTGATGGTTTGAGATACGAAACATTTAAGAATCCTTCTTATTTAAGTTTTTCTTCCAATATTTTACAAAGAAATGATTAATTGTATGGGCAGTCAAATAAATTGACCGATTTTTTAGAATATATCAATAATAATATGTTGTCTATTACCAAGCCCAATTTTGCTAATCTCCTTTTAAAATAAATTTTGTATAAAAACTACTGGGAAAATATGAGCCACGTAAGCACAAAGCGTATCATGCAGCAATAAAATAGGTGCTGTCAAAATATCGGTCAAGTTATTTGACTGCCCATACAATTAATCATTTCTTTGTAATACATTGGAAGAAAAACTGAAATAAGTAGGATTCTAAAAAACATAATAATAGCTAAGAATACTTAAAAAAAATTAAAAAGGAATACACTTATTAAATAAATAATTAGTCTACAAAAGTCGCACTGCTAGGATATGGCGAGGAGATTGGGCCATAGCCCATAGCGCACACTGGCACGGGTGCGGAGCAGTCGTGACAAAAACTGGGACTAACTAATACATTTAGAAAAACAGTCCTTCTCTAAATTAACCCCACCGGGAATTGAACCCGGGGCTTCGGAGACAGCGCGACGCCCAATCCGGCGCGCTAACCACTCGACCACGGAGGTCGTCCAATTTAAAAATATTGCAATTCATCAAAAGTAACATAAAATAATTTATTCACTAAAGTACTAAGATTTGCTTATCGCGCTATAAATTTGAACTATGTTCGAAATTACGGCAATTGTTCGATAATCGTCGGGTAGAGCGTCGAGCGACGTGACCACTCTCTCAGAAGCCTCGTGGCGGACTGATTTGATACTAATAGAACGCAGAGTTTTGTAGTAGTTTTAGAGCAGTTTTAAAATATTTATAGAAAAATTATAGAGCTAATTTAGTAAAAAGAATTTTGCGCATAATTTAAAGAACACTTTTTTCTATAGTAAAAAGCTTTTATCTTATATTTATATAGTTAGTATATTAGAGAAAACAATTATTTTATCACCTATAATTTCTTTAAAAATTTACAATGTTTGGATTTTTATAGTTTTTGTTAGTAACCAAAATCTAAAAATGTTTTCAACAAACTATTTTGCTGAAGATCTTTCAAATTGAAATAAAATTTTTGTTCTTAGGTTTGTCAGTAATTTAAACACATTTTTAAGCTTCGAAGTTGACGCGGAAAGTCAAATTATGACAACCTCTGTTCAATTATCTTGTTATAAATTCCAAAATATCCATAAATCTAAAAATGTTTTCAACAAACTATTTTGATGACAAGATCGCCTAATGATATAAGTAATTAACATATTTGTAAAGTAGATATTCATAGATATTAAGAGGTTTGAAAAGTACAGTTTTTGAGCAAAACGGCGTAAACGCTCTTAATAATAACAATTAATTTGTATATTGTATAGTATTTTGACCTACTTTTCGAGAAAAATACAAGACTGGCTGGAATACTACAAGTCACCTATGATTTCAAAACACATTTTAGAGAATTTAATGTAGGAGAGTAGAGTTACTATGCACTTTTAACAATCATTTTAAAACCCCCTTACTTAATGCCAATTGCCGATTTTTCTATATTTAGATGAAAGATCTTCTAAGTGACATTTATATAATAGTCAGACATGTATTTTTAAAATATACTGGCAATTGTGTGTTTTAGAAAATAATTAAAATAATTATCATTACGCACATGTAACGTAAAGCAACGTACGGTCACTAGCACACATACAAAAAGATCATACACGCGCCTAATAAGGTAGTGTCATATATACATATATGTCATTGCATTCTATAATAAAACCACTACACATATCTACAGAGCACCAAGTGAAACCATTTTAATTTGTCTGAATAAACTTTCATGTTTCAAATAATATACACTCATGCAAACTGAAAGAGAACTGTATTACAATACAACAAGCATCGGAATAAATAGCTAAATTTATAACCTGAAGCGTCTGAAATAAAAAACAGTGTCTCCAATAATATACATAAATATTATGGAATGCATCAAAACTCATATTACCAAATTATTAAAAGGGTTTATATGGATCATGCACAATTTATATCTTTTACCACATCTAGTTAAGCGGATACCATTAAAATAAACTAAGAGAAGCATATACCCCATTTATTTTTATAATAAGTAATCACAGAGTCATAATATAAACGATACATTATCACTAGCCCTAGTAGTATTAATTCAAAAGCATATAAAATTATATTTATAAATGTTTTCAAACAAGTACCCTCTAAAACATGCGTGGTTATATGTAACATAAAATAAATAATAGTATATTGGTTGTCCTAGTTGTAGTATTGCATGTAAACTGGCTTAGTTGCCTACTCTTTCAGGTATGAACTTTAAAAAAATTATTTGGTATACAACCGTCGTCGTATATAGTTGCGTCGATGGAAGCTGAACTCTCTCTACTCTAATTTGAAATGACATTTACATGACAGGAACAAGACACGGAATAACTGTTCGGACCTTATTCTTTGTTTATTTGTAAGGGAACTTAAAGTATATAACTTGGTAGTCTTGTGAGGAATCTTAGAGATATGGTGTTAAAGAAATTGTTTCAAAGAAAACATAAATATAAGAACAAAATGTTATACTGTTTTGATAGAATTGATGTTTCAGATCATTTTGACACTGACTAGAAAATACAATATGAGTAGCAAATAAACTATGCGAATATAAATATATTTAGGAAGTTAACAACAACAATAATAAATTTCAGAACATTAACCTACTTTTTTTGATCTAAGCATGAATTTCTATAACATAAAGTGTCTTTAATAAACACTTATTTGACAGAACACAATTGTGCCGTCATAGTTTGCCATTCCCATACAATTTCTATTAAAAAAAATCGTTTTGGCAGTTGCGCTAAAAAGTTTATCTATTGACCCTTATCGGTTGTGGGCTAGTGGGACATTAAAATTCCGTGTGTGTACTCTTCCAATGACTTACATTGTACTATTATTATAGATAGCGCTATAAAGCAGCACTGGACACGCGTCCATCTCGTCAAAGACACCAAAATTAATTATAACACTTATTGTGCCAATTAATTATGTACTAACATAGGTTTTAAGTTATTGTTGCATTTTATTTTATTATTACTTTTTGTGCAGTTAGCAAAAGAGTTGCGCTTAATCAGTTCAGCTTCCACGTAACCGTACCAAACTCACCATTGCTGTTGGTGGTCGCCCGGGGAGGGCTGCACGGCCGGGTAGCCGGGGTACGAGTAGCCCGGGTACACGCCGCCCGGGTACATCGGGTACTGGTACTGGCCCTGCGGCATCATGCCGCCGCCGCCCGGCTGCTGCGGTTGCTGCTGCTGCGGTTGCGGCGGCGGCGCGGATGGTTGCGACTGCTGCGTTGAACGAACCGATTAGAAACGTCATCGTTATCATCATAATCTCAGCTAAAAGAGCTGCTCTTACTTCTCAAGCTCAAGCTTATTTATACATCTTATCACACTTGATGTTCAGTGATGATAAGGCCAAAGATCGAAGCGTACTTCACCTGTAATCCTCGACTACTGAGGCACTGGCTATCTTATCTCTAGCTGCCAGCTACGGCTGCTAAAACATCAATGCTATTAACATTGATGTTATGGCGACATATTTAGAAATTCTTATGAATGTAAAGCATCTTCTTAAGCATCTTAAGTCGGCAACGCGCGATACCTTTGGTGTTGCAAGCTTCCACGGGCTGCGGCGGTCGGTTTCCATATGCTCGATTGCCGGCTTAGTAACAAAGAAAAACAGAACTTGCTTTGACCGTCATTACTTTTATCATCATTCATTATCTTGGTAAAGCCTCAAGTTTTAGTGGCATTTTAGTTGCTATTACTCCGTAAGTTTCCTCCATATACATGGGTACCATACCTTGTTTGCTTCGGGGCGTTCAGAGTCAGGTATTATGAGAGGAGAACACAAGGTTCTAAATAATAACTTACAAAACGATATCAATACTTCTATAATAATAATGATTTTATTTGTCAAAATCTACTTTTGTGTCGTTAATTTAATTTTACATTTATTTGTAATGTAAAATTTTGTAATACGTATTTGCCGTCTTTACATGGTTCTCGTTAGCACCTTTGATATTACAGCCTAAGGTGCAGCGCAGACGACACACTTTTTGTGCGATCGAGTCTGCGGGTAACGCGCATAAAGTCCGTCGCGGATTTTTCACAGACTCAAAGCACACGACGCACATCTTCGATCATTCTGTCGGTAGAACTGTATGATGCTATGGATATCCAGAGTTCGAGATTTATTATTTTATACTTGAAGTACAGAAAAAAAAGAAATAGTGAATTTTGGGTACATTCTATACTTTCGAAGAGATTACTGAAAGGACAGTTCCATATTAAACATTCAATTGAAACAATATCCGGAAAACAAATTTAAATTTTATAAAATGTCTATTAATACATCATCATCATCATCATCTCAGCCAAACGACGTCCACTGCTAGACAATGCTATATAAGAAGATAAAATCAACTAGTCCTTGGACTGTCTTGTTATTGATATATACCTTCATCTTGATCTGCGCCTCGATAGCCTCAGCCTCCTTGAGCTTGCCGATGCTGCGGTAATACTCCGCCCACTGCACGCTGTAGTCGGCGCTGCCACCGCCAGAGGGCGCAGGCCCGGCGGAAGGCGCGGGGGTGCTGGAGCCTCCGCCCCCGCCCCCGCCGCCGCCGCCACCGCCACCACCGCCGCCGCCTGTTGCACATTATACGATATTTATTTAGATTTTTTTTCCCCTTTATTCGGGTTAACAAACTGTACACAATAATATGAAAACAATAAACATTTAGCTTATTGCATTTGTGCACCAACACGGTGACAATGACAAATGACATTTACCACATATTTGCAATATTTTTATAATTAAGTTAATTAAAGTGAGTTATTATTATTTACTTAATTATCCTTTTTTTAGAATTAAAGAATTTTTTGAAAAAATATTCTCAGTTTTTAAAACACAATTCTTCCTAACAACAGTTTGACAATCTGGATTAGGTTCAGACAGACAGAAATCGAAGAGCCTGCACGCATTAAATATATTTTTTTACAATTTCTTAATTATACTTTTATAACAAAATCGCAAAAAATATATATATTTAGGTATATTTATTAAGTTGAATGTGCTTACCTTGCTGCTGCTGCTTGGCCTGCTGCTCGATGGCCTCGGCCTCGCGGTTGAGCCCCAGCGAGCGGTAGTAGTCGATCCACTGCTGCGAGTAGTCCGGCTGGCCGGTCGCCGGGTTTATCTGCACCGGTTGCTGGGAGGAGCACAAACGCATTTTACAACTTATTTTTATTACTATATACGATGTGTAACAGATAGGTGTGGTTATAATGAAAAGAATTAAAATGTATCCAATCTAGATATTGTATGCAAAGTTACTAAGACATAATTATTAACTTTAATTTGTCATGGCATTTTTGATTAAATATCTCTATTGTGACGTCTTATCAAAATAAGCAAGTCACTGCACTAGTGTATGGTTGTATATGGTTTTTTTACATACATACATACAGTCACGCCTGTCTCTCATAGGGGTGTGCAGAGATCACTTCTTGCCACTTGGTAATGTGAGTAAATAGCTTTGTATCAAACTTAGGAGGGTTAGAGAGGTTAAAATAAATAATAATTATTTTAAAAAAAATAAGTTGCATTTATTAAGTTATACTGAAAATGAAAAAAGTATGTAAGTATAACAAATATAATTTTTTTTAATTAATTTTTTTTTCTATGTAAACGCTATGTTGCCACAACGGCAAAGTAAGCATTTATTCAAATTATCAGGCCTCTTCCCATATCAAGGTCAATATTCACCTGTGAAGGTTGCGCCGCATTCTGCTGGTGCCAATGCGGATTATACCCCCAGGCGGGGGGGCCGCCGCCCCCTCCCCCATAGTAGTCTCCGCCGCCCCCGCCCCCACCATTGCCGCCACCGCCCCCGCCGCCGCCGCCACCACCGCCCCCGCCGTTATTGGCTCCGTCTTGGATGAAGTTGATCGGCTGTGGAAAGTGGCAAATAAATAAATAAATAAATATTAGACAACATCACATACATTGCTCTGACTCCAAAGACAGTAGCCCGACTTCATCATCATCATCGGCCTATATTAGTCCACTGCTGGAGATAGGCCTCCCCTAATGAGCGCCATAGCGCCCTGTCCTCGGCTTGTGCTATGGTAATCAGAAGCAACAACGTTACCACAACTACCCAGACTCGAGAAAATATAGAAAAAGTTAGTTTTTCTACATTGACCCAACCAGGTATCGACCCGGGATCTCGGAGATGGCAACACCAGAAACCGGCGTGCGGGCCACTCGACTATGGAGGCCGTCTAAACGTCTAAAGGTTTTATGTAAACATCTTTGTTCATGGATGCAGATAGCTAGTAAGCTAGTAGCTAGTAAGACAAACTATGTAAAATAAACGAGAGTAAATCCGCAATAGTTGTTTAATTTAAATTTGAAAAAATGTGTAGGGTTTGTGTAAACTTTAGAAAACAATTTACATTTCTAAATGTACTTTTAATACAAGAATAACTATCTTAGTAATACATTACATAAATTATGTTTTTAAAAGGTAAGGACTTATTGCTTTAATCGTGTTGTGGCCAATTTAGTCGTTATGTAGTAGTATGTAGTTTACAATAGTATAAGTATTTAGTTTACAAATACCTATACAATATACAGGTACAATTTCAATGGGTCGTCGTATATTTAATAGACGCCTTATTATCGCAAAATTGGTTGCTTGAATGTGACAGAAACTACGAGTAGGCTGTTAAATCAACATCACCATCAGTTCCTTTTTTAATGTCGCCATGGGGACGAGCTTTCCCTATGGATGGAAGGGTAGAACGGGCTATTAAAATACACGCGAGCCCAGTGTGGATTGGTGGTTGTTAACGACGCTAATGCAGCCGGGACCAACGGCTTTACGTGCCTTCCGAAGCACGGAGGAGCTCGAGATGATACATTTTTGGTCACCCATCCAATGACCGGCCTTTGATAATGCATAATAAATGATAGACGACTAACTCCTATAACGAATAACCCTTTTTTCTATAAGTCCCTCCCCCCTTACCATGCCAACTTTCTCCATGATAATGCGTTTGCAGTGTTCTACAGCATCCGGGTGTCCTCGTATAAAGAAAGTGCGGTTGTTGCGGTCCGAGCCGGTGGCGCGGCGGTCCACCTCGCAGTGGGCGCCCGATTGCGCGTTGATCTGTTTTATTATTTCACCACCTACGAAAAATATATTAGTTGTTAGGCTAGCCGCATTTTGGATGAGTTGTCATACGAATTTGACTTGTACAAACACGTACGAATATGCACGATACATACTATCCTACGACTACTATGGTACCTCGTACACGAAGTTCGAATTGTTCGTGCGTGTAACTGTATTCTGTATACTTAATTATTTGTATCAGGCGTTACCTCGCGGAAATCCATGGTACACTTGCTTTAAGCTGATTCCGCAAAAGTTTTATACTTTAAAAAAAAGAGTAGAAAACCGAATTTCCTGTATTAAATTGTAAGATAAGTGATTACAACTATTAGTCCACATCGCATACCGTGGCTGTCTATAATTAAAATCTGTACTTAGATTAAATCTTGCATTCACTCTATACGTACGGCTTTTTGTTGACTGCCCAATAAATAAGTAGTAGATAGATCAATATCCTTTTTAAACCGGTCACCCATCCACTTACCCTTGCCGATGATGAGTCCACACTTGACGCCGGACATGGTGAAGTTCACCCGTATCTCCTGTGCGTCCTGCCACTGCTGGTAGTCGCCGCGGTCACCACCATTCCGCTGGCCGGAGCCGCGCCCCCCGCGCCCGCTCGACCTAACCTCCTGTTCCCGTCTCTGTTATGTCAAATTTTTACCATAGAGCATTTCTTAATAATTCTATTCGAAATTATCTTTATAATTCAAAACTGAAAATAACGAAACAAAATTAAGGTACTATAAAAGAAACAATTGAGGGTACCCAAAAATTTTGTTCAGGACTTTCGATAAAGATAGTTTCAAGATAGAATTGGGAAATGGGTCTAGATAAAAATTTGTTATAACAATTTTGAAAGATATATACACATTCGCTATTTGAATTTTAAAGTCTCTTGCACAATGAAAGCGTGGAGTTGATTCCTTTTTAAAAAGCTGGGTTCCGATTTTTTTATTATCGGTATGATATCAATTACGAGTGCTCCTTCTCATTCTTATTCAAAGTCATTAACTAATTATCGACAGCGAAAATCTTGAAGGGTAGGTTTCTTAATCAAATCGTAAATTATGCAAAAAATATTATTTTTCTTAATGTACATATTTTTATATCACTTTTGGTTTCACAATCAACGGTGCGATCTAAGAAAGAGTTGTGTTGATAAGCGGTTAGCTATCCACACTGCGAAACTGCTCAAATACTTTATGAATATGCAGTTATTTTGGTGTGTCAATTGCTCAGCTCGATTCATATACTAATAATTGAATATTATCGAATTATAAACCCTCTAAATGGCTCCGCACACTGGACGGTCGCCGCGTCTGGTTGCGTTGTGCACGCGCACATACGACAGTTGTGAGCTTCAGTTTCGCGACTCCCCTAGCTTGTTGTCGCGACTCTACGACTGACGCCAAGTGTGCGGAGCTTTGAACATAATATATGAAAATCGTCGGCCGCAGCCTGTCGTCGCGTCTAGTCGCCGAGTTGTCGCAGTCGCGTGTCGCATAGTGTGCGGAGCCAATAATAGACGTACAGGCGCCTGCACATCATCATCATCAGCTCATTTTTATGTCCCCACTGCTGAGGCACGAGCCTTCCCTATGGATGGATAGGGAGAACGGGCCATAAACCTCCACGCGGGCCCATTGGTGGTTGTTAACGACTGCTAATGCAGCCGGGACCAACGGCTTTACGTGCCTTTCGAAGCACGGAGGAGCTCGAAATGATACATTTTTGGTCACCCATCCGATGACCGGCCTTTGCGAAAGTTGCTTAACGTCAGCACTAGCAGACCGGGCGCGTTATCCACTGCGCCATCCAGTTCCTTAACTGCACTGAAGCTAAAGAATATAGAAGATTTAAAGAATATAGTGGTAAGGTTCTGCTTTTATGACATTAAAAGAAAAGTACACTCAGCTGCACATCACCCTGTCCAAAACTAACAAAAGTCTATTTTTTTACTAGATTTGACAGTTTTTGGTAGTCTGATGTGCAGCTGTGTGTACTTTTCTTTTACGGTCATATAAGCAGAACCTTAACACTGTATTCTTTATATCTTCTTTAATCTTTAGCTTCAGTGCAGCAATTAGCACTTAAAAATATAAAGTGAAATTTACTATAATATTCTGTTGATCAATTTTTTTCGTAACTTGTACATAAAGTAGTAAAATAAAAAATAAAAAACAAGCATGTAAAGTTAAATAAAAGCTTGTAACAAAAAAGGGAGAGAATTCAATATTAACAATGTACACTTACATTGACACTTGATATTAAATCTTCAATCATTTGCCTCGCTTGCTCTACTTGATGTGGCTTGCCTTGTAAGTAACATCTGTAATGGAAGGTACTCATTCAATATATTTACTACAAGTAATGAGGAACAGTAAACACAAGAGAAATGTTATCAAGCAAGATAATATAAAAATTGGACTAAATGGCCCTTTATCATACTCAACAGAATAAAATATCGCTTATTAAACTGCACTATCTTTATATTTGTAATTATAACCTGTAATCAGTTATAACAATGTAATAGAAGAAAAGATTTCCTTTTATTTAGGATATAAATAGCGGCAGTAAACATGGAAATATGGGCGCCTTTGGCTTTCAAATTAAAAAGTAAATAGTGTATATATAAGAACCACGATAGCTCAATTGGGAGAGCACCTGACCCGGTATGTCAGAAGGGTGCAGGTTCAAACCCTGCTCGAGCAAATTTTTCAACATGTGTTTTTGTAATTTGTTCGCAACAAAATTTGCGTTAAAAATTATATAAACAAAACAAAAACATTTTATGAAAATACTGTCACTACATTACATTAAAGTAATTATCAACTTTTTGACTGGCAACACAAATACAATTTTTCATTGATTTTCTATTTTATGGTAAGTAATAATAATAGTAGTGAATAGGGTTCAATATTTGATGGCAACATAATTGTCTGTGCCTACGAAAGGGTTAAGAGTAGGGATTGGATAATTTAACAAAATTTATGGGACAATCAAAAACAACAAAAAAGGTTAATTATCAAAGCTATAAATATTTTAAACAAGTGAGCTTAAAAACTTCTGTTTTACATTGTAATAAAGTATTTTACCTCTTATCTCCGGGTCCATCGTCCCTCTCTTGGTGGAATTGTACCCTGCATCCTGTCTCCGCTTGTATTTTTTTGATCATATCTCCTCCTCTTCCTATGACTACACCCACTGCTATCTTAGGTACTAATACCTAGAAAATAAATAAAAGCTTTTAAATGTTTTTTAAATACATTAAATTATATCAGTCACAAGAATATATTATGCATACCTAATGCCTTCATACAGTTGGTGATATAACATGGAGTTGTTACAACTTGAAAAATGTATGTTACAAATAAGTACCTTTTCAATCGGTTATTTCATTTAAAGTTTACTTACTGTAAAAAATCTGCTGTAAATATGGTGAGGACATCTGAGGCGGTTAAATAATAGGAGTTATTATTACAAAATGTCACCATTTGACACAAACTTGTGATAATTTGAAATGTCTTTTCAGGTAACAGGACAGTGTTTTTATCACATAACATGTCAGTCAAGGTAACATGACTCTTAACACTGTGGGCACAAGGTCCAAGTCACCTCCGTGGAGTAGGCGGCCTTGATTTTAACCTCACCATGCTACACCAAAACGGTCGTATGTACAACTCAATTAGTTAAAGCAACATGACTCTTAACACTATGAACACAAAGTCCTACTAACCAACGTAGAGTTGGTGGCGTGCCCGTTGCCCTGCTCGGGCGCGTAGTCGTCGTACTGCTACCGCTGCCCCCGGTTGCATGTCCTTGTGTTAAAGCAACATGACCCCTAACAATATAGACATAACCCAGATACTGCGGCGAAGCTCTTAAAATGCCCGAAAAGAATTATATAGATATACCCTAATATAATACTTTTAGAGTTTCATTTACAGGAACACACAAACGCCTGGCTGAACTATTTAGGATAAGGTCCAACTCACCTGCGTGGAGTTAATAGCGATCCCTTTGCCCTACTCGGGGCGTAGTCTTCGTACTGCGGCTGATGTCCTTGTGTTAAGGCAACATTTTGGCAACCAGCTGATGGTAAGGCGAAGGTGGTACATGCTTAGAAAGGAGTTGCCTATTCACTCTTGCCTTGAATATACGTAGCTCGTAATGAATAGGGAATGCAGAGGCAACATGACCCTAACACTGTGAACACAAGGTCCAACTCACCTCCGTGGAGTTGGTGGCGAGCCCGTTACCCTGCTCGGGCGCGTAGTCGTCATACTGCTGCCGCTGCCCGCCCGGTTGCATATCTTTATCAGCTAGCAGCTCGAACACCAGCTGTTTCGCATGCTCTACTTTGGACGGGTCACCGGATATACGGAGAGGCTTCTCCTGTTGGCAAACGGCGCCAGATGAAATAAAAAAACTGAATGTGTGCTGTTCAAAGAAATACGGCACATACTTGCTAGTAAAAAATAAAAAGCTTGTAAAAACGTCACAGCAAGTCGTTTGGCTGTTTGTTTGTTAAGTAAGGCTTCAAATTCGCTATAACGTTGCACTACTGATATGGACGTATACATATGGACGCTGCGTATGGACATTATTTGAGGTGTCTTTGTAGCAGCATTTAAAATACGTCTAAGACGTTTTTAATAAGGAGTTTTCATAGTTTTTTTTAAGTGACTTAGTACGATTGGTCAATGCCAAACTGAGGGAGATATGGTAAAATATTTTCTCTTTTTAATAAAAGATGAACGCAGTGAAGATAGAAAACGCGCACCGCACCGTAAACTGCCAGTGGTGATGGCCGAGCGGTAAGGAAGTGGGATTTTACTGACACCTCACATATACTTTTTTTTTAAATAATATTTTATCAATAAAGGAGTGAAATAATCAGAAGTTAGTCAATAAAGCAATATTTCATCATAAATAGTAACCATTTTATATAAGAACAAAGTTTTGTAACAGCAAACTAAAGATGTTACTATAACATTTTTGATTTGAATTTAAAATTATGAATGTATGAATGAATATATGTAAACTGAATAAATGGTTTTGAATTTAGAATTTTATGATAAATATGAAATTATACATAGTGCAATACTTACATATTCAGTGTTGGGTCCGTCTTGTATCACCACCATTTTGGCGCCGGACTGCTCCTGCAACTGCTTGATAGTCTTGCCGTTCTTGCCGATGATCAAGCCCACTTTGGGCCCCGGGAGCATTATTTCCTCCTGTTAACATGAACTGTGTTGTGAGGATATGTTTTGAGAGCACACTCAAAGTCCGGTGACTCTGAAAATGTCGTCTGATGCGATCAGCAAACTATCTCTTTATATTCCATGGATGGCAACCATCAATAAGTACAATAGAGCGGCAAAGTCCTATACTTGAAATATTAATAGACTTAACTTCATGCCCTAGTATAAGTTTTTTTTTATATACCTGATGTTAAGTGGAAACGGAGTGAACCCAATCCCGCAAACGCGGGATCCCACACCTTTTTGCGGGATCTAATATGCGGGATTACTCATGCGGGATTTAAAAAAAAATATATACCTATGTTCTACCAGCATGGTAAGATTTGAAAGAACTTAACCACAACTCGTGGTGACCATTGAAGTCCCCCAAAAACACCAATTCCGCCGATGGAAACCGCTCCTGCGCTTCATCTGCTACCCGACTAAGATGTTCCATAAGTCGAGTTGTCTCCATGTCGCCATTATGGGATCGGTAGACGCAGACGTAGACACGGCTATGAGAGCCCAAGTCGACGTGTACCACAAGGAGGGAAAAGGAAAGGTCCTCAGACAGCGCAGACGGCGACAGCAAACATCCGTCCGAATGAATAAGCATACTCCGGCTATGGCTTTGAAGGATTCTTCAAGCACAAAGCCCGGATAGTGCTGGTAGCTGGTGTCAGCCGGACAGATAATTTGCGTCTCCATCAAGAATAACATTGCTGGCCGTGCCGTCTCAAAATGGTGGTTGGCGGCAATGAGGTTTGCATGGAGTCCGCGGATGTTAGGTTGTGGTGGGGATGTGCATCGCTGAAGTACCAGTTCTAATGTAATGCGCTGTCATGGTCCAAGAAAGGAGGGAGGCGTTTTTTATTTGCAATCGGTCGTAAGACCATGAGCTAATTTGATCCGTGTTTTTAGCAGGGTTGTGGTGGAGCAGCCAGCGCTGCGCCTTCCACATATTATAGATAGGTGGTCTCTTTTAAGTCGTTTGACCACCCCTCATGGGTCCAATAACTCAGCGACGAGTGGGTTTGGATGCAATGATAGGCGCTGTGTGTTTTTTATACCGCTCGATTTCAGATGTAACTGTCGGCATGTTTAGATAATTATGTATCTCGTCATTTTTGGTGAACCAAGGAGCATTGACTATGGCTCTCGGGATGCCATTCTGTAAGCGCTGCAGACATAGGATGTTGCTTTTGTTTGCAACGCTCTATAGACGGATCCCGTATGTCCAGACAGGTTTCAATACTGAGTTGTAGATGAGCAATTAATTGGACAAATACGGAGTTTTTTCCCCAAGCGAATACAGTTTGCGAAACTTGTTGTTGATCTGGTCCCGTTTTTGTTTGATATGGGTCTTCTACATAAGTCTCCTAGCAAGGTGGAAACCCAGGTATTTTACGCAGTTAGTATGTGGTAAGGTGTCATTACCAAGTTTTATGAGAAATTATAGGGGCGCGTATAAAGTTTTCACACTGACCGTAGTAGCTAATCCGCCTCCGCCTCCGCCACCGCCGCCGCCCCCGCCTCCGCCTCCACCCCCGCCGCCGCCTCCGCCTCTGGGCATGGGCGGCATGCTGCTGCCAGGGTTACCATCGTGTTGGGGCGCGTTCTCACGGCCTCTATGGTTCACTATCTGGTTTACTAATTCCCTGTGAAAAATTAACTAATTAAAATCCCACCCATTTTAATTTTATTTTTTATTATACATTTAAGCAGTGCCAATTAGTGGAAGCGCCCTTTACAATCCTCAACTAGTGAGGCACTGGCTATCTTATCTCTAGCTGCCGGAACACAACAAAATGCTACAAACATTGATGTTATGGCGACATACTTAGATGTAACCCCGCTGGGAATCGAGCCCATGCATTTGCCAGCGTTATATTTCGTGCTATCACAAGTTCTATTAGCGTACACCCGTGAAAATTAGATTTGACGGAGTTATTAATGAGAAATTTCATAGAACAAGTGAAACCTTCAACCGTCTATATACAAAAAATTAAGCCAATCCACTTTGAAGTGTGGGAAGAGCGAACAAACTTCATCATCATCATCTCAGCCAAAAGACGTCCACTGCTGGACAAAAGCCTCCCCCAAGGATATGAGGGGTATTTGCCGTAATCGCCACGCTTGGCAGGCGGGTTGGCGATCGCAGTAGGTTGAGGGTAACCTCAGAGAGATGCTGCTGCCCATCCTCTGCAATGGTCCCTTAGTCGGCTTTTACGACACCCACGGGAAGAGATGGGGTGGTGCAATTCTTTATCCCCGGCACCACACGGGGTGAACAAACTTGCGCATTCACAATTTATTTAAATATTAATAGCGTAAGCCGATTTTTGTCCCAGTGATTATGGGACGATAACTGCACCCAAAAAGTCGGATAAGGTCTCATTTTGAAGAGCTCCAGCCGTAGATGTGCAGAAAAATAAAGAAACCTGTCAAAGGTTTCGAAAATCTTAAAATTTCTGTTGAATAAACGCGAAATTTTGCGGGCGACCCACTAGCTAGTTATAACTCTTCTTATTGTAGTTAGCCAGTTATATATTGTTTTCGAAAGTTTACGCGAACAGACAACAACTTTTACGGATCTACTTGAGTTTATATTACACATTGATTTAGATTATTTTATCCTGACGTTTCGAACTATTTGAAGGGTCCGTGGTCAGAGGGAGACTGATCTAATCTAAATTAATGTGTAAAGTAAACGCAAGTAGATACGTAAAGGTTCGTTTTATTTGAATAGTCAGTTATATTTATAATTTATAACTACTTTTAAATGAATATTGAAGTACTATATCATACTTCAATACAAGAAACTTGTGAAGACATCCATCAAAGGGCAACATGTTTTGTTTTCTGCAGGGACTATTTTTGGACATACAAGTCTGTCTTATGATAACATGTTTAACTTTACTTAGCCATTTGTATAACTTTCCTGGAGCCAATGAGTAAACCTTGGTATAGCTGTAATGTAGTCGGTGTGCGTGCATACGCCGTCTTGCTTACCTCAATCAGGGGCCACCTGTGCCATGCAGAAAGCTACTTGTATCTTGCAGGAACATACATATGTGTTGCAGGAAGCTAGATAGATTTGTATTACAGTGAAAAAGATGGTGGAATCTTATTTGGCCCTCTGTATAGCCTCCCTGAAAACGGTGAGGGTGCAGACTTCTTACGTCTAGGTCTTGCTTACCTCAGTCAGGGACTACCTGTATCTTGCAGAAAGCTACTTATATCTTGCAGGTAGGGCATACTATCCGGATATCCGAATTATCCGGATATAAGCCGTATAAAATATCCGGATATCAATTTAATTACTATTCGAATATTACGAATAAAACGGATAATTATTGGTTTATTAGTTTTACGTATTTGAACATTATATATATTTTTTGCACAATTATTGGGCAAGTTTTCGCAGTGTTGCCATTTGCGAAAACTACAAACACAGTTCAGTACAGTGTTGAACACTGCACTGAACTGTGGAATGCCATGTTGTGGAATTGTAGACGCTTCGTCCGCCATTAGTTGCGTGCTCTGGTTTTGAGTGAAATTTATACGGAGTTTTGTTTTGTTCGGTTTTGTTTTGTTTGGTTTAGTTTTGTTTTGTTTGGTTTTGTTCGGTTTTGTTTTGTTTGGTTTAGTTTTGTTTTGTTTTGTTCGGTTTTGTTTTGTTCAGTTTTGATTTTTTCGGTTTTGTTTTCTTCGGTTTTGTTTTGTTTGGTTTTGTTTAGTTCGGTTTTGTTTTGTTTTGTTCAGTTTTGTTTTGTTTTGTTCGGTTTTGTTTTGTTCGGTTTGGTTTAGTTTTGTTCGGTTCGGTTCGGTATAGTTTTGTTTGGTTTAGTTTTGTTTGGTTTAGTTTTGTTTGGTTTAATTTAGTTTTGTTCGGTTTAGTTTTGTTTGGTTTAATTTTGTTTTGTTTATTTGAGAGCCGTTTTGTTTAGTTCGGTTTTGTTTTGTTTTGTTCAGTTTTGTTTTGTTTTGTTCGGTTTTGTTTTGTTCGGTTTGGTTTAGTTTTGTTCGGTTCGGTTCGGTATAGTTTTGTTTGGTTTAGTTTTGTTTGGTTTAATTTAGTTTTGTTCGGTTTAGTTTTGTTTGGTTTAATTTTGTTTTGTTTATTTGAGAGCCTTATTACTTGAAGAAAAATCGTTTTATATTTCACGTGAGCCACGAGTATGCGATGAGCATATAAACTCAATATGGCACGACATTTATTGAGACTAAGGTGCTGTTCCCATGTAATGTCCATTATTTGGTATTTGGGATGGGGTAGGCATCAGGACAATCTGTGTGCTCCGGCTCAATTTCTAGATTTAGTAATCAGAGACAACGATATAGAGAATGAGAGCTAAATAACATGCTTATTTAAATTTTTATCAATATCCTATTCAAATTATCCGTATTATCCGGATTTATCCGAATAACGTTATCCAAGTATCCAAATTATCCGAATACTAAAATGAGCGGATAATTGCATGCCCTACTTGCAGGACTTTACTTTACTTGTAACTTGCAGGAAGCTACTTGTATCTTGCAGGAAGCTACCTATGTGTTGCAGGAACCTAAATAGCCATGTATTGGAGCGAAAAAATCGGTGGAAACTAACTTGGCCCTCTGTATAGCCTCCTAGGAGTGGGTGAGGGTTCAGACGCGGTCTTGCTTAACTCAGTCAAAGGCCACCTGTATCTTGCAGAAAGCTACTTATATCTGGCAGGAAGCTACTTGTATCTGGCAGGAAGCTACTTATGTGTTGCAGGAACCTAGATAGATGTATTACAGTGGAAAAAAATGGTGGAAACGTACTTGGCCCTCTGTATAGCCTCCCTGGAGTCTGTGAGAGTTCAAACGCGGTCATGCTTACCTCAGTCAGGGGCCACCTGTATCTTGCAGAAAGCTACTTCTATCTTGCAGGAAGCTACTTGTATCTAGCAGGAAGCTACCTATGCGTTGCAGGAACCTAAATAGATATGTATGAAAGTGAAAAAGATGAAGGAAACTAACTTGGCCCTCTGTATAGCCTCCCTGGAGCCGGTGAGGGTGCACACGCGGTCCGGTTGGCCGCCGGAGTCGGGGGCCATCTGTATCTTGCAGCCAGATTCGGCTTGTAATCGCGTGATCTGCTCGCCGCCGCGGCCTATTACTACGAGGGAATACCGAGGTTATTACTAATTAATAATAATATGTTATGAAGTGACAGATGTAATAACAAACTTGGGAACAATGAAACAAATATAATTTTACCGTGTACAAGTATAATAGTATTATATAAGTTGAAACCTAAATAATATCTTAAAAAAATATATAAAAATATAATTTCGGTCCACCTTCATTCTCAAATAAGAAGTTTTAAAAACATCTTGGACTGTTGTAACATTGCAGTCACTAAAGTGTGCTAATAACAGTAAAACTAGATAAACATTCAGAAGTACTCAACACAACTTTTTTTACATGGAGCCAACATATAGGTTTGTGGTTCAATCTTCTCATGCACTGTACTGTCACAAGAATTAACATGTAAACATTGTAACTCTTAATACAATGACATAAGAACTAATTAAAAGTGTTAACATGTTAATGCTCGTGACTGTACATGTGAGAAGATACAAGCTGAACAGTGTGATATTTGAGACTGATGACAACACTGAATACACAATACTCACTAAGTCCAACCATTTTGTCGGGCACGCGAATGTACTCATTGAGAGTCTGGTCCTGCATCATGCCGGGGGGGCCCGGAGGGGGCGCGGGGGACGCCCCGCTGGAGGCCGCGATGCGGGCCGCCGCCGCCGCCGCCGCTGCCGCTGCCGCCGCTGCTGCTGAGGCACTGGATAAGAAGGTTTACTTTTAAGAGACAATTGAAACATGTAATAGAGCTAAGCTTTTCAACAAACGACATAAAGATGATAGCATTCGTGACTTATGACTTCGTGACTTCGTGATATTGATGTGGCTAAACTTTATTATATTTTTTAAATTTATCAATTTTATTTATTTAGGTATTTATTACACACTACAACACGATTTCGAGATCGCGGAGGTTTTGACTTACGCGAAATAGAATGCACGCTCTTAAAAGACGATTGACACTTGTAATTTAAAAAAAAAACATTTTATTTCATTAACCTTTTCACCGCCCAACTATCCTGCACGCGATGTCCCGCTGTACGCCAACATATAAATGTATTTTAATAAAGTAGGTACAAAGAACTTCTATAGAAATACTGGCGTGGACGGCACGAAAATCTCGAACTTCTATAGAAGTTGTTGGTGGTAAAAAGGTTAACAAACCATATTTTTACAATGTTATGGTGACTTTCCTGGTTTACCAGTATATCAATACCTGTATCAGGGCATCATCACTCTTCCAATGTGAAATCCAAATAAAACAAAAAGCAATTCAAAAGAAATTTCAATTATTGAGTGTGTGTTTGTGTTATAAAACTAAGCTTTAAAAAATTTAATCTGGACAAGACTGTTTATTTTTATGATAGGTTAGGTAGGACACAGTCATGTTATAAAACTTAGCAAAACTTAATGTAAAACCACATTTTCAAAAAGTTCCTAATATCACAAAATGCTGTCATCCCACTACCCGGACCCTGATATAATGCTAATATTGTGTGGCTACCAGTTACTACTGATTTAGAAAGTAACAACTTAGGTTCTTATGATTATATACTATACTATATACTTAAACTATACTTAAACATGCAGTAAATCTTTGTGATGTGGATACAATTTGATCTTAAAAGTAGTTTGAGAGCACTGATCAGTGCCCTATACAATTAAAATTCTAAGTTGTCTGTATTCACATCAGACAATGAAATAATATAACATGTTTTATGGATGTGAAATAACTTAGATTTCACAGATTAGAGTAAAATAGACAAAACACAGAATAACTACTTGAAGCATAAACTCTGTTTATTTGTAAGCCCTTTTTACAAAACATTATTATTCTTTTCATTTTGGTCCTAGCAATCATGACAAATAGAAAGAACATGGTACTACAACACAGATTAGAGTCAATTAGTGCCATATTATACTGACAATGAGTGATGAAAAGATACAACAAACAAATATGAAGCCTCTTAGAGTTTTGAAAAACTATTTGTAGGTATATTCTGTATTACAAGCCATTGATTACACAATTAACCACAAGAGGCCAATTAATCACAAAATCAAAATTCCACTATAATAAGTAGGTACATATTACATCTAAATTAACCATTTGTCAGTTCCAAATTAATCTATCTATCAAGTAGTTTCTAAGAAAATTGTCCAAGACAAACAGATAGCGAGACATGGAAGTGTTATACTGGTTTCACAAATTTGCTATATGAATGAAAGCTTTAAAAAAGTATACTGGTACCTTATAACTAACAGTTCCCTGTAAAGTATGTAGTTACCTCTTGATACTTATGGTACCATAAATCAGTTCCCTCTGCAGTTACCTCTTGCTAAGTCTCCTAGCCGCTTATGCATATTTTCCAGAAGCTTCTATGGTTCTCTTGTTACAGCTTAGAAAATAATAAATATATAAAATAATTATCTCACCTCATTGATTGTTGTTGTTGTTGATATGAGTCGAGAGAAGCTGATTTCTTAGCACTAGGTTCTAATCCTTCCTCCAAAGGTCTCTTTGTACTACTAATTTTTGCCGCAACCTAAAATACAATAAAAATCATAATAATCAATGTTGAATAAACAAGAGCTGCAAACAAAGAATCAACATGATGATTTGATGATTTAGGCGACACTCTGACCAAACAATTAACTTGAACTACGTAGGTTAGGTAAAGACACGTACTTTCATTTACGCCGCTTGTAGTTGAAATAGGGTGTATACATTATGCAAAAATGTATGAACGATGGTTTTATGACCACCGGTAGTCAAATTAACGGGAATTTTTGGGAAGAAAGTGCTATGTAAAATGATTTTGCATACAACGCTTACCAATTTTGCACGCTGAAGAGCATCCACATATCCCGCCGTTTGACTATTATTTTGAAGCGTAGCCATAGAAGGATAGTCACTCATTTTTAGATTATAGCACACATCAATCGCAAAATACGACTGCCATCAAAATGGATCAAGGATCCAAAAATTTTAACACGGTTTTGCCTCGCTCCTTTGGCGAAAAGACGCTATCCAAAGACAACTTATACAACGTTCTAGTTAATTTTTTCGAAGAAACTTTCTCTTGTCTATGAATGACAAAATGAACTGCTTCCATTAGGATAAGCAAAGGGATCAAATCATACAGCCAGGTGTTCAGCATCAGCCTAATACATAATGATGACTGTGTGTTTGTGGTGATCAATGCTGAATCAATTACGAATCGATAAGGGATATTTTATGAAGGATAATATTCTTCTCAATCCCTTTTAGTTTCAGTAAAATAGAATAAAAAGGGAATTTACTGAACCCTGAATAAGGAAAGTTCGAAACATTACTCTATTACTAGAAAAGAACTATTATGTAGTTCTATAGAAAAGAACTACATAAACAAACTTAGCAGATGTTTTATCAAGACATAAAATGTTAAGATAGAATTATTAGATTAGTTAGATTCTATCTAACCTTTTGTATACCTTACAAAGTAATATAAATGAAATAAGCGTTTCGTTTTATCAACTACACGTTATTAAAAACAAGCAAGCGTGGTTCAAGACAGGTCAAGTTTGCATAAAGTAGAAGAATTACCAGTTATATTGTGTAACTTATAACTTTATAACGAATGTTACGATACAAAGTTAACAACCTAAGTATGGTTGCAAGTACTTATGAACAAAAAAGTTTTACAATTTTTAAATGTAATTTTGTAAGAAAAAAAGTAAGTCACTTTAATCACGGTTTTACAATTAATAAGTTGTTAATGCGTAAAAAGTCAAACAGAATCTCGCATTTTTATAATATCAGGTAGATTGCTGGATTTTACAATTATTTGATAGAAGAGGCAAACATAAGCTTAGGGTGAAGCATGGGTGGAGTCGGGTATTGGTTGAAAAGAAATAAAAAGAAGGATAATTTTACAAAGGAAGTTAAGTGTGTACTAATTACTACACAATTATTATGAAATAGGCAGAATTAACAAAGTTGAAGGATCATTTTCAACTGACCGCCGCGCCGCCCCGGCGCCGCATCGACGCGCCGCCTTCGCTATAAACTTAAAATAGAGAGGTATAAGTATAAGCGTCGCTTATGAACTATTTTGATTAAAGCTACCAAACGAAGCCATCTTATGGTTGGCTGGGCTGGCACAGTAAATAAGTTACCTAAAATTCGCCATAATTTCAACTATATTTATAATAATCCTGTAAAAGTATTACAAGATGATTTTTCCGTAAAAACACTATCACTAACTTGACGCGACTTGCGCGAACCGAGTTTCTAATATCAGCCAGTTTGTACAAAAGTTTAATTTCAGTGCCACCAGTACCAATAATGACTGCTGAAAACTTCCAAAACTTATGGATATTTTGGAGGTTTTCAGGAAAGTTTCCTCAGCAATGGGAACGTTACTGGCAAATTCCATCTGTAGTCACTTGGGGCTGCCTCACATTTCCAAGACGAAGTTATTTGAAGAGTTTCTTATCAAATGTAATTGAATTAAATTGGTAAGAAAGTAAGTAAGTTAAGTAAGTAAGTAAGTTTTTTTTAGTTTGTTGTTTTTTTTCATTTAATGTAATTGGTTCAAGAATTATTTAACAGAGTAGGACGTTTTTATTATTTTGTTGTATAACTGCTTTAAATGTTGTGCAGGCAGGCATGCCGCATGACTGTGTGCAGTTAGCAATGTGTTCGATGCTTTGTTATTATTGTCTTTGTCTTAGCTTTAGCACACGTGGATTTAGCAAGGGTTGACCCATATTTTCATTATCAATGTAATATTTCAACATTGCTAGCAAGCAACTGAATTCAAAGGCAATGAATAAATAAATAAATGTTATGCTCGTGAAAAATTTTAAGAATACTTTTCTAAAAATTACTGATTGGAATATATAAGTGATAAATTATTTAATTATACATTTTTCTTGATTACTGTACCATCAAAAGCTGTACGAAATACTGTTTTGCTCACAGTGAAACAAAACGCCAACTTTTTTTTTCTATGTTATGGGTGCGTGCATTTGTGTTGTCCGGTGTTTGAAGACGCTTTGGAATTCGCTTTCAATTTCTTCGTAGGAAAAATGTCGGGTGATACCGATAAAGCGAAAATCAGTGACAATCAGGTATAGTTGTGAAATACATATTTATATTAATTTTCTTTATAATTGTGCGCGTGTAATAGTAGCATTTTAAGCAGTGAAGTGATGTTATTTCCGTGTTATATCATTAATGTTTGCCTGCGTCTCAACATGGCTGACAGAACGTTTGCTTCCCGCTAAACGCGGGAACTACGCCACGGAGGGATGTGATACAAGTCAACATTTTGGATTAAAAACTGTGAATGCGGTTGTGTTCAGTTATCGAAACTGAATAAAATGGGATATTTTTCAAAATATCGTATATTTTGCCACCCCCGCCCCTTTTGCATTTGGCTGCAGGGCCTTTGTTAATGTGCAAGATATACTATGACATTGATAGGAAATCCGCATGACCTTGATATTTGATTTCTTGTGATTAGTTAATTTTTAAACGCGGCGACAATGTTGTCTGTCCAATGCCGCCGTCTCGCATCTCATTAGCCGCGCTTGGAACACGGCGAGCGATGTAAATAAAACACGATCTCTTTTCGGGTGCCTTTATTGCTGACCTCCCATTTTTTTTGCAAATAAAGTTTTTGCGTCGCGATTTAATTTTTACGATTGTAAGTACACGATAAAGATCTAAGACATTAGTCCGACATTGATTTTTCAAAATGTTAATTGTACAGATAATTTGCCGATAGTGTTCATAGTAGTAGTTATGTACACAGCTGTATATTGTACTGTAGATTTGTCAGGTTGTTTGTATTGAAATTTGTGATTTATGTCTATACGGTTAAGGTTCATATTTGATTAGCAGCGAAGCGGCCACTGACGCTAGTAGATGCAGAATCGACTTACTGTTCGCAAAACCGAATTGCCATCATGTCTATAAATCTTATGCAGGTCCAATTTGGGGTCAGAGTGTTTGGTAGATTAATTCACCTTTTCCTACCAAATTTACAAAATTCAACGTAAAACATGAAAGATACTGCAAGAGCTGTCATCACATGAAAACACTGAAAGGGGTTTCATCATTTAGATATTCAATAATTGTTATTGTGTTTTACTATTTTTGTATATTTTTTACATTATGAACTAAAATTCCCCTTAACTTGGTTGTAAAAGCAATTTAAGTTAGTGACTATAAGTGACAAGTGTTATTATATGTATAGAAAATAGTAATTTATTAAAATACATTTAATTTGCTTGCCTATTTATTCATCTTATATTATCTCAGTGGGGCCTTCTGAGGTATCCCTCTCCCCATAAGGATGTTCTTTCATAATATTTCTTCATAGGAACAACAGTTTAGTATTTTTCCAAGTAAGGAAGTCTATGTTTATAAACACTATGTTGCCAGTGTTGCAACATAAAAATATTGCAATAATAAAATGTTTATATATATGTATACTGAGTTACCTTACTCAGTATAAACTTAAACATTTACTATCACTAGATCACTTTACTAGTATAACATAAATCTGAACTAGATTAATTAATGTTAAAACTAAAAAATTATGTACAGGATGAAGACAAGAAGTCTGCAGCAGGTGACGGGCAGACAACAGAAGATGAGTCCTCACAGGATTCCAAGGGTGAGTCGCTGGCTCCCGAGCCCGTGGCCCAAGGTACAGCCGATGTAGATCAACCGAATACGGATGAAAAACCATTGCAAGAAGGTCAGGGTTTGGGGTGGATAACGTTCATGCGTTCACAATGTGTTCATCTACATCGCAACTAACTATTGGGCTGCTGTGTTTGTAATTTTTACTGCTGCGCCATTGTGTTGGTAAAATTACTCATTAAATACTTTAAAAAATAATCAACATACATGAAAAAATTGTAAAGAAAAAAAACAAAACAAGAATAGTTACAACTCATAACAGGTGACAACACACAACTTGCATTAAAATTAGTAAATAAAAAAGCATGCAACTAACAGGTACAGTCAAGTTCATTAATATGTATACACTTTTGACAGTTAGTAACCTTTATTTACCTTGTAATAAGAATCAACATCTGTCAAAAGTGTATACATTTTATTGAACTTGACTGTACAAGTAACAACCGAACAAACATTAACACAATTTCATTAATTCTTTTTACATATTCACTAGATTGCCGAAAATTGTTACTAACATAGACGGGCCACCAAAATCATTCTATGGTAGTTAGGTAATTACCATGGTAGTTTCTAGTTTTTAATATAAACTAAGTTGGTGTAAAGGTAAGTCAGTATTTTTTATTTAATTGTACTCCACTTGTTGATTATTAATATAATTAAAAAAACTGGACACTTAAGCCACGGAATATGGCTTAATTAACTTAAATGTAAAGATCGTTTTGACTATTCGGGATACATCTATCAATTTGTAGAAGATTGCAATTTTGTTGTATATTTAAAATCTATACTGTACCTATGTATTTTTATATTTTCATGCGCTATTACCTGAAAAAAAAAAGCTATTGTAAACTATACTAGAGTGTAGTTTACAATAGCTTACTTGACAGAGCATGCATACTCGACAGAGCTCTTCTTTGGTACATGTCCCATGCATGCTCAATTAGGTCTGGTAATTGTGCAGGCCACGGCAGGACGTTGCAGAATCTGCAAGAATGCGTGTTACGATTCTAGCCGTGTGTGGACGTGCATTGTCATGCATTAGTCGAAACGAATCACCCAATCGGCCTCGCAAGGGGATGATCACATCTGAAACAATCCTCTCTGCGTAGATTTGAGCATTGAGGTTGCCCCTGATCCAAATGAGATCGGTTCTTCCACCGATCCAAATACCGGGCCAAACCATGATTTTTCCCCTCCATATGGATGAACTTCCTGACAAAATCTCAAGCGTTCTTGACGTCCAGAAGTCGTCCAAACTGGGGTGTGTCTTGTATCCGGCCTTATACCGAAACGTGATTCATCAGAGAAGCAAACACAGTGCCAGTCTTCTTCCTCCCAATTTCGGTGTTCGCGAGCCCATTGTAAACGGGCCCTACGATTGTGGTGCGCTATGGGTGGAACCCTCTGCGGCCTTCGGGAACGCAAACGCACTTCGCGTAAACGATTTCGGATGGTTTGGTCGCTTGTCAGCAAGCCTGAAGCGCTGTGGAGCCCTGAGGCCATCATGGCGGTCATGGTACGATTACGTCGAGCAGTATTTTGGATGTACCGGTCTTGTCTTCGAGTGGTGATACGAGATCTTCCTCCATGTCGCTCGGCCACGCTGCCCGTGATGCGATAGCGTGTCCAGAGGCGGCCTATGACACTGTTGTGCCAATGGCGGCAGCCACAGTACGTTGCCTGGAATCAGCTTCCATCATTCCAACGGCTTTCAACATCTCTTCCCTTGTCAAATGACGCCGTCGCTCCATATTGGTTGCAATTTTTTTCAATTCCAGTGCAGGAATTGTACTGCTTTTGTAAAATTGCCATTACGCTCTTTTATAGGAGTTCAGATTGACAGTTAATTTTCCATACCTATTTGCCTTTTTTTTTGCAAAACAATGCAATTATTTCTCCTTTCTTTTGATACGTGATATTTTTAATTCCCTCAATAAACTTTAAACTTTACGTTTATGGCATACTAGTAAACCCGGCGGACTTCGTACAGCTTTGACAGTTTCCATCAAGTGATTAAATGCTCTTTGGTTTCTATGACAACAAAACAAACAAATCATTTTGTATTGGATAATTAAATTGTCGTTTTTAGTACTTATATTTAAAGTGTGATTCCCGTGGGAATATCAATATAAAAACTATCCTTATAAAAAGTATCCTATGTGTTAATCCAGGTTAAACTATATCTGTATGCCGAATTTCATCCAAATCCATCCATCCGTTGCAGCGTGAAGAAGGAACAAATATACAGACATACACACAAACTTTCGCATTTATAATATTAGTGTGATGGTTGAACATTAAAGAACTTTGACAGTTTTAGATAAGTTGATGTACAGGCGTCTGTATTTATAAATTCAAAATCATTTATTGTTAAAAAATAGGGAACATCCCTTCTGTTTGTGGACACAAAATATCGGTTTATATGTCTCACATATACCTATATAACACGCAAAAACATGAGCAAAGCACTGCTCAGCACAAATGCAAACAAATTAAATCCCCACTTGTCTTGCTCGGACGAATACGGAAATAGCATATAAATGTAGCGAATATGTTCAAATAAGTGAGATCACACCGAGTATTTGGCCACAAACCTACAGCACGCTATTAATATAAATGTGCCAGTACTTCACTCCCAAACTGACTTAATATGGGGTGTTAACAAGTGACAGCCATCTTACCACGACAATCCGTGCTGTTAATACAGAGAGGAGTAGTGTTCTATTAAATTAAGTGGTATATATAATGTCAAAATAACTACATAGAATTTGTTATTTTCACGACAACAAACAAAAAACAAAAATTATCTTGAATTTATTATGACGAAATAGGTTTATTTTAATTTTTTTTATTAACCTTTTTGTGTCCCACTGCTGGGTCCAAAGTCCACCCCTTTGTGGCTGCACTCATCTCTATCATCGGCCCCCTCATACACTCCGGCAAAAAATTGGCCAAGTCCCCCCCCCCCATCTCCGCTTTGGCCTGCCTCGTCTCCGGTGTCCATCATATGACACCCAGTCAGTGGCGATCTTCGACCACCTCTCTAGGCCCATGCGGCTGACGTGCCCAGCCCAGTTTTCACTAAGAGCCCTCGCCCACGGCGACTTTTTGTGCATGCTGTCGCGCGTTTATGAAACGCGCGACAGCATTGCTACTAACGCGCGTTAGTCGCATTTGCAACGCGCTACAGACGCGATGCCAACGCGCGACTACGCGCTTCAGCATCGCGACTGTATCGATGCAAACGCGCGACCGTGTCGGACGACATCGGCACAATACACATCATCATCATCATCTCAGCCAAAAGACGTCCACTGCTGGACAAAGGCCTCCCCCAAGATGGGGGGTATTTGCCATAATCGCCACGCTTGACAGGCGGGTTGCCGATCGCAGTAGGTTGAAAGTAACCTCAGAGAGATGCTGCTGCCCATCCTCTGGAATGGTCCCTTAGTCGCCTTTTACGACACCCACGGATTGAGATGGGGTGGTGCAATTCTTTATCCCCGGCACCACACAGGGAACATACACATAATACGTTATATTATGTGTATTGTGACATCGGGGAGAGAACGGAGGGAGGGTGGCGCGTGAGTGGAGAACCGAGCGAGCGACTGAATCGCGTTGCATCGCGTTGCATCGCGTTTGCATCGATGCGAACGCGCGACAGCATCGCTACAAAAAGCCGCCGTGGGCGAGGGCCCTAAGTGTAGCGGGCGCAATTGCAATATCTATGATTTTAATAATAAATTACTTTTTTATCATGGGCACCCTACATAGTAAACTGATTACTGTCCAGCTGAACGTAGGCCGCTGTTTTGATGAACGTAACATGAGAAAATTTCAACTTGAAAGTAAAAAAACAGCGTTGGATTGTAAATCGGCTAACATTTATGTAAAGCAGCGTCTACTACATTATACAACACCATACAGTATTTCATCCATACATTTCATCAAAATATCGGCATAATTTTCTTTCTGAACTCGGAAAATATACTCACACGCAAATTCATTGCTATAGTCGTGATTCAAGAAACGTGCCCGATCCGATCCAAACCATTCGGAGAATCTAGTAGGGCACTAAGTGCGTGATGCCGTTCCCTCTAGAAAACCTCCGAAGGTGATTCGTTTCACACGGCTTGATGAACCCTTTAAGTTTCTCGCTGCCCCATAAAAGCCCGGTGAAGCTGAAAATGCCGTTTGAGGCAATCAGCTAACTCTCTTCAAAAAAAAAAAAAGAAAGAAATATGTCTATTTTTTCTTAAAGACCCGACGCATCTGTGATTCCTCTGGTGTTGCGGTTGTCTGTCCATGTGTGGTTGTTATTTCTTCCCATCAGGTGAACAGGTAAGTTGTTTGCCAACTGTTTTATTAAAAAAATATAGTAAAGACTAACAGCAGTAGTATTATCAGTAGTCAACCATTTCACGAAAACTAGCGTATACATAATACATATTCTTGGCCTTATTTGTTTTATTCAAATCATCTACCAGGGTGCCACGTGCGAGTTTCATTCGCCATTCGATCACGTTAACGAAAACGAGAATTTGTATGGCAAAATGTTAACTCCTTTCGTATGCCGCCAGGAGGCGCTGCTTCAATGCCATACTAATTTTCGTTTTCGTAAACGTAATCGAATGAATACGGATTGTAAACAAAACCTCACACTAGGCACCCTGTACTTAAAATATCCGCTCTTGATTTAACCTTTTCACCGCCCAACTATCCTGCACGCGATGTCTCGCTGTACGCCAACGTATAAATGTATTTTAATAAAGTACAAAGAAGAACTTCTATAGAAGTGCTAGCGTGGGCGGCACGAAAATCTCGAATTTCTATAGAAGTTGTTTGCGGTAAAAAGGTTATACCTATTAAACCACACTGTCCACTGTGTATGGTAGCTAAAAATACACATTTATCATAGATACAATCGGTAACCGATAGAACAAGAGATTTTAAATAGTCTTTAAATTTTAGTCTCTCATTCAAAACAAGGAGACCCACAAGGAAAGCTTAATTTAATATAGACTTCCGAGATTCCGTCTCCTTATGTTGTGTTCATAACAAGACGTTTATGTAATATATAAGTACTTAATTCGTACGCTACCGCGTCGGGTAGGTATGTATGTAGGACATTAGCATTGCCTTACCCTATACAAATAAACAATTTTAAAAGTTCAAGGTTGAAATATTAAAATAAAGTATCGTCCTTTACATTGGTGTTCTGTGGTGATGCAATGAAAACTGTTTCACGAATACAGGTTGTAGTTACTATTTGACAAATACTAACTAACTAACTAGAATTGCGCAACGACCCAAAGTGAGTCTTGGCCTCCGATAATAAGAGTCGCCATCTGGGTCTGTCCTGCGCCACCTGGTGCCAGTCATCCGCGTTGAGCTCGCGCAAGTCCTTACCGACCTCGTCCTCCCAGCGATACCTGGGTCGTCCAACCGGTCGTCGGCCCAATAAATGAATTTCTATTGTATTGTATTTGACAAATACAATACAATAGAAATTCATTTATTGGGCGTATTTTTGACAATTATTTGTAAACTAAAAACAGTTTATAAAACCAATTAGTTGTTAAATATTTGGGGCCTTAAGCTTCAGTCTGAATGTTGAGCGGATAAAGTATGGAATTGTCGAAATCCTATTCTCAGCTCACTATACCTACTTGCTTGTTAATTCAAATTCAAATTCATAAATCATTTATTCAGTTTAGGCTACAAGTACCTCTTGTGAATTTCACTATGCCATCGGTTCGTAAGTCTACTCTGGGCGGGAGATCTTGTACTGAGAAGAACCGGCAAGAAACTCAGCAAGTGTCCAGCTCTTTTCTCCCTTACAGCGTCAAAAATATTGGAAAATGCCCTATCATAGCAGGACACTTTCCATTACAAATAAACACAAAAAATATTGAAGACAAAAAAACCATGTAAAAAAACAAAATAAAAAAATCTAAGTTATCAAATTTACATCAGGGTAAAGTTTCAATTTCCACAATGTCATACAGTACCACCACTACCAGTAGGTACTCTAATAAAAGTCAAAAATTAAAGAAAAAAACTTTGTCAAACTAAAGTCAATAATACTAAAAATAAGATAAGTATGCAAGAGCAGACCAGCCTCCACAGGCGGCACCCGTTCACGGGTATGACATGAATCAGCCATCGCTTCGCTCAACCATATTTTAGGGAACGTTAACACCGAACGTGAACGTTAACGTTTGTTGCTGGGTATAACTAAATGGATCCACAACATACCTATTTGTCACATGCCGTGTGAGGTTACGGTCCCTGATTCTACAAGCTGAACGTAAATTATGTATCTAAAAAGTTGAAAGGATAATATACGCTAAAATAAATATCAACTAAATATTGTCAAATTAACAACACGCAATTTTTTGTTAAAAAAATGATACTCTTTTTGTGGTAAGACGCATCCCCTTTTCCCGTAGTTATAAATAGCTTTTGTAAAGCTGCATTGGAAGGTTTTCGTCAACCTTTTCGTTAACGTGACGTAACAGGAAGTAAGCTGTGAATTAGAAGGGTTACCTACTATAGAAACAATGCACGTCACATCACTTGGGTGAGAAACTTCTCTCGCTCACGACGACATTATTGAGTCGGTTATACTTACATGTTAATAATTCAATTATTTTCGTGTCTTTTCACAGGTGACTCGAAATCTACCACTGCCAACGGTAAGGATGACCCCATAGACGACGCAAAGGACGACAAGAGAGAGGCTAAAGCAGACAGTGACCTCAAAAAGGTATGTCTTATTCATCAAATTTTTAAAGCGGCAGTGATGGTTTAATCAGACAAAAAAAATCGACGCCTGCGTCGTGTTAACACGTCAAACACCTTTTTTATTTTAATTGATTTTTATTCATCATAACGTTATTGCATTCTTGAGTATTTTATTGGAGACGAGTATCGGCAAACGTCCTTATAGGACGGATGCCCTCAGTCTAGGTGGAGCGACGATCTTCGCAAGGTGGCTGGCAAGATCTGGATGAGAGTAGCCGCGGATCATGCTCAGTGGCGTGCAATTGGAGAGGCCTATTTTCGTTTAGCAGTGGGCTAATACGAGTATAGGATGAGTTGATGATGATGATATTGCATTTCATCCAAAATTTGTTAATATAGGCCATAAGTAGCTAATAAACGAGGGGTGGTCAATAAGTTCTCGGTATTAACCTGATTTACTAATAAGGGGGCTAATTTTATAATTAATTTAGGTAATTAAACTCTTTGGGAGGTGAAAATTAAAAAAAAAACAGACATTAGGCGTCATTACTTATTTTGCAACTGTCAGTTATACGTTGTCCTATTGAATGATTCAACAATGTTAAAGAAAATTGAATAGGTATCGGGCGGTGATTAATTTCCTTTCCAAACAAGGAAAAAGTCTAAAAAGTATACACGAAGAGATGGTGACTGTTTACGAAGATTTTGCACCTTCTGTCGACAATCCAGAAGTGGTCAAGTGAATTTAAAAGAGGTAGAGAAAGCATCGAAGACCGCACTCGCTCTGGACGACCAATTGATGCCACTACGCATGAAAACGTGAAACTGGTCGAAAAATTTGTATTGGAAAATGCTCGAATAAGGGTTAAAATGTTAGCATCGATAACCAAGCTATCCGTTGGTTAGTTATTAAACACTATTCTCCATAAACACCTCAACCTGTCAAAAGTTAGTGCAAGATGGGTCCCACGTAGGGTTGCTAACTTTTTTTAGACCTAATATAGTATTTTTGGATTTAGTACCCATAAAAATATAGTAGATACGGAATTAATAAAAAAATAGATATATTGTTTTCTAAAGTTTACGCGAACACTACACATTGAAATGAAACACAGGGAGATTCCCTGTGACCACGGACCCTGCAAAGGGTTCGAAACGTCAGGATAAGCATTAAATAAGTAATGTGTAAAATAAACGCGAGTAGATCCGTAAAAGTTGTTTCATTTCAATAAAAAAATATAGTAAGTATATTAAAAAATGATTCTTTTATTTCACCTACTAAGTTCTACCGGGTGTTTTAAAGAACATCTCTAAAAGTAATAGATGTACCCTAATGTGATACTTTTAAAGTTTCATTTACAACCACACACAAACACTGGTCGGTTTAAATGGGTTAAATGATTTTTTTTTGCTGCTTTAAGCTTTTATTAATAGGTTTTTATTTTTAAGGAACGCTTCGTAACAATAGTTACGAAGAACGAACTTAAAATTACATTGTTATAATACTTATAATAATAAGTATTATAACAATGTAATTTTAAGTTACAAAACATTATTTACTCTGTTTTTACCAGGCCGATACTGACTCTGTTGCGCTCATCTTTCCACTTTGTGTATATTGTGATACTATATTTTTACTATTTCTGTTGAAAACTATAGTAAAAATATAGTAGTTTCGCCTATACGTCGTACAAGAGTACGGGTGGCAACCCTAGTTCACACGTCGCGTATTGCCAAGGCTGCTGTGCACGAATGTGGGTTCAAAGAAATTAATCACCCACCATACAGTCCAGACTTGGCCCCCAGTGACTACTTTCTTTTCCCAAATTTGAAGAGAGATCTTCGTGGAAAGCGTTTTTCAGACGACGGTGAGTTAAAGTCGGCCGTAAATTTCTTTCCAATTGAAGAATCATATTTTTTTGAAGGTACCTATTGAAAAGCTTATTCACCGAACTAATAAATGTGTAGCTATTAAGTATGACTATATAAAAAAATAAAAAATACTGCTTGATAAATATGTCTTTCTTTTAAGCCAATACCGAGAACTTATTGAACGCCCCTCGTAGATTAGATAGATAATTATCAAAATTTATATTTAGATTTATTAACAGACGAATCATATCATTTAAAAAGTCATTAAATTATTGTTAGATTATGTCGATTATAAGCCTCGCGACGCGACGAGGGCACGTCAACTACAAAGTTTTCCGAAGTTTATAATATAGACTATAGACTTAGGTACTTAATTACGTCGCGCACAATTTTTTTTTAGATTCATTTAATAAACCGTCGAATCAATTTTAACGTTATACTTTTGTACCCTTTGCCTACAAGCAGTCACGAAATAGTGTATGAATACTGCCTTCTTTGAACTTAGGAGGAGAATGGAGAGACACACGATGAGGATGAAAAGGACAGCGTAAAAGAAAATGACAAAGGTGCTAAAAAGAGTGCTCCTAAGAAGAAACCCAAGAAAGAGGTAATATATGCGTAAAATGAAATTAGTGCGTTTAGCAAAGCCTAAGGGCTAACATTGCCCGACCGACCGTCTCGTGCGTGTGCCTATAGTCGCTTTTGAAATACAACAGGGTGCGCCTAGTGTGAGCTTTGTTTACTATCCGTATTCATTCGATTACGTTTACGAAAACGAAAATTTGTATGGCATTGAAGCAGCGCCTCCTGGCGACATACAAAATACAAATACTTTATTTGCTATTATATAGGATGGTTACAATGTGGATGTTATCAAGATATTATGTAAAGTAGCTTATAACCTATTTAGTCATATATATTAATGACATGCAAATTAATGTACCATTTTCATTTATTACATTATTATATTATTATTATTATTAATAAATTACATTTATTAACATTTTCATTTTCGTTCGTTAATTACTTACATAAGAAATAAGTGTTTATTAAATTACAATACCTTTTTATTTGTAATATCATTATTTAATTAAATTAAACCAGACTAAGTATAAACTAATAAATGAATCGATTTCATTAAAATTATATTAATACTCCCCTCATTTATAGGTTAAAAATTCATTAATAGAATAGAATGCTTTGTCAAGTAGCCATTTACGCAATGATTTGTAGAATATGTTAATACGAGAAGAGTTTACATTTCGCCATACAAATTCTCGTTTTCGTTAACGTGATCGAATGGCGAATGCAACCCGCACTAGGCTAGGCACCCAGTACGAAGCTGACCGTCGTCGCTCGTCGGTGGCGCGTGATGGTTTAGCCTCAACTTTAACCTTTTCACCGCCCAACTATCCTGCACGCGATGTCCCGCTGTACGCCAACGTATAAATGTGTTTTAATAAAGTAGGTACAAAGAAGAACTTCTATAGAAGTGCTGGCGTGGACGGCACGAAAATCTCGAACTTCTATAGAAGTTGTTGGCGGTAAAAAGGTTAAATGGCGCCGCCATACTTACGACACGATGGGTAAGAAAAGAACTCTTGAACTTGCGTAACTGAGCATTGTGCTATGGAATACTTTACGCCATGTGAAAACTATGCGCCAGTCAATTTCGTTCAACCGCCTCTGTTATATAGCCATTCGTAAAGTACGTAAAGGTTATCCACCAAAAAAATTTAGGTTTTAGAGATAACGGAATAACGTTTGTTTTGTTTTTCGTTGCTTTACTAACTTGTTAGTCAAGTTACCTAGTTAAGCAGGTATTGAATAATGTATTTAAATAGGTATCATATTTTAATCCACAATGCATCCCGTGGCAGCCTTTATGTAAGATGACACTTAGCTTAAGTCCATTTTTGTACGAAAACAATTTTGCTTGTATTTGCGTTAATCTTGTTGGTTGTCCTATTAAATAAAGTAAACGTTTCTCTCTAACAGGACACTGAGGAAGAAGACGAAGATGATGAAGAAGAGGAAGAGGACGATGACGAGGGCGATGACGGAGAAGAGGAAGAAAAACCTAAAGAGAAGTGAGTGCTTTTACAGTCTGATTGATTTTTGGGATAGTTTTATAAGGTGAAGTGTTTAAATGACAAACACTTCGTCCATTTGACTCAAAACCAGGCTATACATCGCAGCTTATAATTTGTAGCGACATCAGCGGCATGTGCGAAGTAAAACGAACTTTAACCAACAAAGGTACACACCATGTCCCCACTGTTGGGGCACGAGCCTTCCCTATGGATGGATAGGGAAAATGGGCCATAACCACCACGCGGGCCCAGTGCGGATTGGTGGTTGTTAACGACTGCTAATGCAGCCGGGACCAACAGCTTTACGTTCCTTCCGAAGCACGGAGGAGCTCGAGATGATAAACTTTTGGTCACCCATCCGAAGACCGGCCTTTGCGAAAGTTGCTTAACCTCAGCACTCGCAGACCGGGCGCGCCACGCACACACACGCCTGCTCATCAGACAAACTTTTAAATTTTCTCAATATACTTTGACCTTTATTGCCTAGTGGCATATGGTTGAACCTTTATTGGAGAAATTTGACAGTTTTGGGTAGGTTGATGTGCCGTCGTGTGTACGTACACTTTCACATCAGACTCAAATTTCTTCAATCAATGTTCAATCTTAAGCTATTGACAAAGTTCAAAGGCTATATTTAGGAATACATATTTTTATTAATTTAATATTGCAGTTACAATGCTATACGTAGTCACAGTAAAATTGTATCTTCTATTTAGAAGATTTGACAGTATGTGGTACTCGCTGTGATGTGCAGGCGTGTCAAATTTTCTCAATAGACTTTGAACTTTATGCCTAGTGGCATATGGTTGAACCTTTTATGCATAGGTTGATGTGCTGGCGTCTGTACATAACATCTTTGTGGTTTAGCACAGAAGATCCCGATGGTTCAAGGTGCCACTGGGAGAGGGAAACCTCAGCAGGGTCCACTAAGATACCAGCAGTGTAGGCTTAGCGAAAGTAACATTATGAAAACGATAGCGAAGTTCGAAAAGAATAAAATGTATGGGATTGACATAGGTCGCGCTCAATCACGTGGTCAATCTTATGTCAATCCCATACATTCTTTTCGAACTTCGCTATCGTTTTCTTAATGCTACTTTGGTGTAAGTAAGGTGTTTCATGTAGCGATGACTTGATTTCAATGATGGAGGCCTTTGCCCAGCAGTGGGACAATTGTAGGCTGTTTACTACTACTACCACTACTACTAAGGTGTTTCATAACTGAAGTATGACGATTTCATATGACGACATCTCTTCTGTTCCATTTTTCAATATACCTACTATGTCTTTAGTTTAAATTTGTGTTTATACACAGAAGTAACAACATAAAAAATCATGTTTATGTAGGTAGATAGATAGAAACTGTTTCGAGAAAAGGTTGGTACAGCCGTGCCGCTTTTTTGCTCGACTTGACGGCAGATGGTGTGCGCAATAAAGTGTTCCATCTCACACTTATACTGTTTTTATCGGATATACTGCAATCGATTTATAAATATAAAATCACAAATTATATGACAACTGAAATATCATTAACCAAAATTTTATATAACCAGTTAAATAAGTAAAATTTATTTGATAAACAACTATGAGAATATTGTTAATCACAGAGTAAAGAAACCAGCAAAGAAGCCTAAGGAAAAGGTAGATGACGAGGATGGTGATGAAGACGGCGATGAAGAGGGAGAAGAAGAAGAAGAAGAAGAGGAAGAGGAAGAGGCGGCGCCCAAGCCCAAGCCTAAGAAAGAGGTACACAAATATTGTTTTTAGTTCGTAGGCGTTTGTTTGTTTTCCGCCCAATACATAACATATTTATAACCTTTCTATTTAGACGGCGGGCGTCTTTAGTTGTGTGGGTCGCACGCCGGTTTCTGGTGTTGCCGTCACCGAGGTCCCGGGTTCGATTCCCGGTCGTGTCAATGTAGTAAAACGAACTTTATCTATATTTTCTCGGGTCTGGGTGGTTGTGCTACCGGCATTGTACCTGATTTCAATAACACAAGTGCTTAAACCACTTTCTTTGGAGTCAGAGCAATGTATGTGATGTTGTCTAATATTTATTATTTACTTATTTAACCACCTCTGTGGTTTAGTGGTGAAGACCGCCAGTATCAGACCCAAAGATCCCGGGTTCGATTCTCAATGGGATTCTCAAACATGTGCTTGAGTGCTCGGTTTGGTTGGTGGTAGGGCTTGTTTATCCGCCTGGTAGCTACCACCATCCTACTAATATTATAAACGCGAAAGGTTGTAAGTATGGATGGACGTTTGTTACTCTTTCACGTAAAAACTACTAAATGGATTTGGATGAAATTCGGCATACAGATAGTTTATAACCGGGAATAACACATAGGATACTTTTTATCCAGATATTCCCACCACGGGAACCACGCGGGTGAAACCGGGAACCACGCAGGTGAAACTGCGAGCGGCCACTATAATTAAATATGCCGCCATAACATCAATGTTTATAGCACTGTTGTGTTACTGCAGCTAGAGATAAGATAGCCAGTGCCTCAGTAGTTGACGATTCCGGGTGAAGTACGATTCCTCCTTCGGCCTCGTCATCACTTAACATAAGGTGAGATGGAAGCCAAGTACTCTCCATTATCAATAAAAAAACAACTGTATGATAGAAACAGGTAATCCTCACAATATGTAACATACACATATATGGTGTATGTGTAGTTATACCAATTAAAGATTTTTTCTATTTCTATTTCTATTTTAATATGTAACTAAAGATTTATCTGTTTTGTTATATTGACTGTTATCGTTAACATCGTCCAGAACCTGTTTTTTTGAAAAGTTCGAAGGAAGTACCTAATTGTCAGAAATATTGTATTTTTAAAAGAAACAAAGAAATAAAGTATTTGTTCATCGCCACATAGTAACTTGTTATTATCAACAAGGCCCAACAACTTAAAACTAGTCCCACACTAAGCATGAAGAGTACGTAAAAAAAAGTCGTCAAAAATTTACCATTTCGGCCTGCTCGACAATAACATAAACCGTAGCTGATTTGTGGCAATCTTGATATTTATTTTGCTATCCTCTCATTGGGACGATCTGGGTATTTATTTTGCTATCCTCTCATTGGGACAATTTTGATATTTTTTTTGCTATTCTCTCATTGGGACGATCTTGATATTTATTTTGCTATCTTACCATTGGGACGATCTTGATATTTATTTTTCTATCTCATTGTGTTATTTTGTTACTCCTTAGCCCACGGAGCCTCCAGTGCCTTTGCCGGCGGGCAAGGGCATCCCACTTGGCCATATCAGCAACGTCGAGGTTTCATTGTCGCGCTTCAAGACGCAGGACCAGAAGATATTACATCAGTACCTGTATGGCGTGAGTATTGTATTATAAAGGTGTTTCTTTTCGTAAGAATAGTGAACCATGGAACCAAGTCAGTGTCGATCTTCGCACATATCTCTGGGGCATGAGCCCACGGGCTGACGTGGTCGGACCAGTTCCATTTAAGTCTAAGGTGACAGCACCAATATCTATAATAAAACTACTACTATAATACTACTATAAAAAATATTAGTTTTTAAGTTGTGTCATAGCTGTTGGTTGCTTGGTTGGTCTTCCGGTAAATAAATAAATAATATTTAAGTAGATAAGGATAAATAATGATCTATAGTATAGTTACTATAGATAAAGGACTTTTACGACTTCGCTTCTTTCTATATGCGTTTTAATTTCTGGTCTCTTTAACTACTCCAGTTTACCTTATTTCAGCAACATTCTCTTCTCAGTCTTCATATATTTTTATTTCAGTAATCCTTTTACTAATTTGATATCTTCAACCTATAAACTACTGCGACCCATCGCCGCACCGATGTTTAAATGAGCTTGCCTTCTACTGCCTCCGCATATGAATTTACTTCGTCCGTGTTGTTCCAGCAACTCTGCCTCGATCGCAACGTGAAGCGCAACATCAAGAAGTTCAAGGGGTACGAGTGGGCGATCGGCTCCACCGAGTACAAGGCCAAGCTGGACGAGACCACCAAGATGGAGCTCAAGCAGCTGCGTACCATGTGCGAGATGCTCGACTTGGACAAGAAAGGTACGCTTTCAAATGGATATTCTTTGAAGATCTGGCTATGTTATCTATCTATGACAAAATAAAATTTTTGTTTTTATATTAAACGTTTTTTTTTGACGTCAATAAGTGCCTGAGAAGGCTTATATTGAATAAATGTTTTGACTTTGACTTTGATAATAAGATTTTCGAGAATAGTGCTAATAGAATAGAACGAGATACAACAACATTTGCATGATAGATGTCTGTTTTTTACTAATCTTTATTTAGAGTCTTGCTTGATTCTGCTATCTATATATTAATATGTGAAGCAAAAACTTTGTACACCTTTTTGCGAAAATTGCGCGGACGGAGGAGTATGAAATTTCGCACACTTATAGTTTCAATAGAGAAGGAGTACAGAATGTTAATATTTTTTTAATATTATGCATAAAAAATACATTAAATCAATAAAACAAACATTACACACACTACCATATGTTTGACACACACGCATGTGTATTTGATGCTCATGCATAACACTCTTCAAAAATTTTAAAAATGGAAGAGGAGCGGCCGAAATCTGTCAATGCCAATCCTAACTCACATTCTATCTTTTTTTAATTTTTCTTTGCTTATGATACAATCCGTGCAGCCTTAATAACGGTCGAATTTCGACCACTGGGCGACCACTAATGTTTTAATTAAGACGGCCACGCAAAGGTCAGCGTCTGTGGCCTTCGTTAGGTCTTCCATAAAAGCAAGCAGAAAAGCAGGAAAGCAGGGTCTGAATTTGACAGTCGTAATTAGGCACTGGCATAGCCTCACATTCTTTTCTTTTAATATCTTACAGTTAAGCATTTTGCCTTTCTCTCACCTTATGTTAAGTGATGATAAGGCCGAAGGTGGGAGCGCACTTATCTCGCAATCCTCAACTACTGAGGCACTGGCTATCTTATCACCAGCTACCGGAACACAACAATACTACAAACATTGATGTTATGGCGACATATTTAGATAACATGGTGGTAGCTAGCCAGGCTGACAAACAAGCCCTACCACCAACCAAACCGAGTACACAAACATGTACACCCCACTGGTAATCGAACCCGGGACCTCTGGGTCTAAACCGGTGGTCTAAACCACTACACCACAGAGGCGGTTATAATTTAACCATGTTGGACTTGTAGTGACCTACGCTAAGGCGAAAACGGTTGAGTGTTTGTCAGATAGGCTGCAAACCATTTTCTGGTGGCAGATGTTGTGCCGGTTATATTAAAGTTTTAACTAGATAGATATAACTAAATCTAGTTAAGATTTTAATCTAACCGGCAGTAGTAATCACTAGATATAACTAAATAGTTCCTGTTGTGGTTACACCCAGGCGGTTCGTCGGAGCTCGCGTCCCGCATCGTGGGCTTCCTGCAGCAGCCGGCGGCGAACTCGCCCCACGCTCGCGGGCAAGTCCGCGCCGCACCCGCCGCCTCCGCCACGCCGGGGGGACGCCCGCGCCGGTCTGCCGCAGTTAAAGTGCATAATAGAGGTCAGTGGAACTACTACTGCTATGGTTTTGATTTCCTATAATTAGAATAGAATCATCAAAATTAACAGCTCATTATTAGTCTCCTCTGCTGGGGCACGATCGACGAGGATGGATAAGGAGAACGGGCCATAAGCCACCACGCGGGCCCAGTGCGGATTGGTGGTTGTCAACGACTGCTAATGCAGATGGAACGGCTTTTCATGCTTTCCGAAGCACGGAAGACCTCGAGTCAATACATTTTTGGTCACCCATCCGATGACAAGCCTTTGCGAAAGTTGCTTAACGTCAGCAATCGCAGAACGGGCGCGTTAACCACTGCGCCATTGAGCTCCTCAGAATAGAATAGAAACGCTTTATGTAACTGTAATATGTACTTTTTATTTTTTATTTATTTCTTTCATTTTTACACTTTTGATAAAATGTATTGGCTAAGCCGTTTTTCGGCAGTAGTTTTCGTACAATGTATAACTTACTTAAATTTATCTTAATAACATTATCACTAATACTCGTACCCGCTGAAAGGAATCCTTAACATTACATGACTGAGTATTTAGCTTGCACATCATACACGTAATTTTTTTTTATTAAAATGTGTGCTGCAGAAGCACTATAGAACGATTGCTCAGTGGATTTTGCTTTAACACAGAAAACTAAAATGTATAAAGCAAAGCACTGGTTTTGTGTGATCAGCACAATTAATCAGTGTCCAAGTAAGGAAGAATTTTGTATTTGTTAATTAGTGGCTGTATTGGTTGATGACTGATATTTGATAATAGAAATGTTTAAAGATAATTGGTATATCCCCATAACCCCTTGAATGTCCTGAGTAGTTTTGTATAATTTAATTTTGTTTAATTTATCAGGCTACTCTGATGAGGAATATGAAACTGACCCAGAACCTAAAATCAAAGGACCCAAACCAGCAAAGGACGGCTCAGAAGATTCAGATGTAAGTTTCAACTTTTATTATATGCACTCTACATTAATGCAAAATAACAAGTTTTCATTTATATTAACGACTTTCTTTTTTTTTGTTAATTAAATGAAAAAGAACATTTATGTAACTAACTAACTAACATTTATGTAAACAACTGTTAAATGGGTGTATCAGTTGGTATAAAAACGAATACTTATAAACTTAATTAAATAAAAGCTTAGGAGCGTTTATACAATTTGATATCTCATACAGTATACTAAGTTCCTATTTTACAATCGAATAAGCCCATTTTGTCTTCTGTGCAAAGTTTCATTAAGTTTATTAAAAAAATATAAAGTTTTAAATAGAGAAAGTTTCAAATATGTAAATTATCATATCATTAGATACATTGTTTCTTGATTTTTATTCCGTTATCCACATTCACATAGCCTGCGTTGACAATAGGCGTACTTTAAATAATACCTACTCTATTACCTACAAAATCCGAACTGGTGGTCCGAATTCAGTAGTTTAGTCTAACCTTTTCACCGCCCAACTATACTGCATGCGATGTCCCGCTGTACGCCAACGTATAAATGTATTTTAATAAAGTAGGTACAAAGAAGAACTTCTATAGAAGTTGTTGGCGGTAAAAAGGTTAAACAAATTTTTAGACTTATGATTTATAGTTTTGACGTCAATAAGTGCCTGCGAAGGCTTATGTTGAATAAAATGATTTGACTTTGACTTTTATTGAACAATTAATTTGATTAGATTTGAATATAATTGGTTTGAAAAATGTCTGAATCCCATATCAAATTGTATAAACTCTCATATAATTTCATTATCAACACAATCTCACATCACCAATCACCATTGTCTGTCCGTAATAATAGCAAAATTATCAGGGTTCGTTCGCCCCGAGCGGCTCGGAGGAGGGCGACTCGGACTTCGACCCCGAGGCCGGCGAGGGCGCCGCAGGCGGGGGCCGCAAGCGCAAGCCAGCTGCTAGCCGCCGCCGCTCTGCCGGCAAACCCAGCCGGCGCGGACGCAAGCCCAAGGGCAAGAAGGGCAAGGTGAGTCACCTAAGTCGTTTTTTTTTTTACAGCCTATAGTCACCCACCCACGTCTGAGTGTAGGCCTCCTCATTTGCTCGCCATCTTGCCCGGTCTTGAGCTTTTTCCAACCAATTCTTTGCGGTGATCTTTGTGATGTCATCCGCCCATCTAGCCTTCTGGCGGTCAACGCTTCTGGTGCCGATCCGTGGTCTCCACTCTAGCATGGGCATAGTTTCATACTTCTCGATACAAAGCAATTTTTTTTTGCCTGACACGTTCCTAGCACGGTCATGGTATGATGCGTTTTATTAGGCCTTTGAGTAGAAATTGAATTCTTTAACCATGGTAGTGGAAGATTTGTGACAAGTTTTTTATTTATTTTATTACTTACTATAAAGATACATATTAAAAATAATTGATTATTGTAAATAGGAATTATAGGTAGCAATATTTAAATAAGTAACATAAAAAAAATACTACAATAAAAAAAACATAAATAAGTCAATGTTGTCATGGCACACAATGAGTATTCATTCAGGTTTACCTTGAATCTTAGAAAATCGAAACTTAGTATGTGAAATTTTCGTACGTTTAAAGCTATATAAATATGCAAAAGACTTGTTTGATCTGAATACGAAAATAATAATAATAAATGTATTTTGTATGGCAGACGCCAAGCAAGCCGGGGCGCGGCAGACGGGCCAAGTCGGACAGCGACGAGGAGAGCGAGAAGTCGGAGAGTGAAAGCGAGAACGAGTCCGGCAGCGAGGGCGGCGAGGAGTCCGACGTGAGTACAATTGATATATAAATAAAATAAAAACAGGTTTTATTTCAATATAAAACCTGTTTTTATTTTATTTAAGAAAATTAAGTGTGACAACCCCAGAGAGTAATAATAAGGAATAATGCCAACGCAACTTTACAGTTTGGAATAATATGAATAAACTCTTATATTATTAAAGTTATTATTATTAAATAAACTCTTATATTTTTATTCAATTTAAAAAAGACAAAGTGTTAAAAACATTCCTTTAGCGGGATTCGAACTCGCACCCCATGACATACCGGCTCAGGTGCATTACCAACTATGCTGTCGTGGCTCAAGCCAACTCGCCGAATTCAATCAACACTTTCTACTCTTACTCTGTAAGCTAAAGGAGCCCTATTCAATGTCTACGACATCATCCTAATATAGCACAAATGATTGCTTTTAACATATTTGTGTAGAAAAAATATATTAAAAATATTTTTTATTATATTTTACTTAAACTATTCTTTCACCCAAGGTTGTCTGAAAGAGAATGCTTGTTAGCAAAAAGGTCGCCTATTTTGTACTCTGTCTGTCTCTTTGTTAATTTGTCTGTATCTTTTTGCGTGCAAATAAGTTTATAGAAATAGAAAATAAAATATCTTTATTTGGTACAATTATGAATTCACAACACAGGAACATCACTTATGCATATACCAAATAAATGTATATTATTATTTTGATTACTCTGGATATATTAGAAGTGTGTGTTTGTTTGTAGGAGCCCAAGTCGAAGCGCGGGCGGCCGGCGGCGGCGGTGGTGGCTAAGGGAAGGGGCAAAGGGCCTGTGGCGAAGGCGGCCAACGCCAAAGCGACGCCTGTCAAGCGAAAAGCGCCCACGCCACCTGGTAACTACTTGTTCATATACAACAAACATACAACAAACGAAATTAGAACGTAAATTAAGGGAATAAGACTTTTTTTTTAAATGAACATACTTTTCCGATTGTTTAACAACACAAATTTAATTTCGTTGAAATGAAACCCTGCAAAGGGTTCGAAACTTCAGGATAAACATTAAATAAAACTAATGTTTAAAATAAATGCGAGTAGAAGTGGTTTAATTTTAATGTGTAGTGTTCGCGTACACTTTAGAAAACAATATTAATTTCGTTTATTTTGAATTTTCAACTACTGTGTGTGTGAGTGTGTTTATTGTTTAGCAATTTTTAAAAAAAACATGGCCTAATTAGTAATGATGACCATCAAATGTGTTGTAAAGTTTCAATGATTACTACATTTATGAAATAAATACCTTACGAATAAGAAGGGCGTGTTATTAACAACATTGTACGTCCAAAATAAATATTATTTATGTAACAACTATTTTGTTACTGTTATTTTATTGGTTTAAAAGTAAATGTGTATTTCTATGGATTGTTTTACGAAATTAAATAATATGAAATTAAGATAAAACGAAATTATAAAAATATAATACTTGACCATTAAAAAGTGGGTTCTTACTTACTACTATTTAAACACTCCACTCCATCACAAAACTCTTTTGTTTCAAAGTCTGTTCCTATCTGTTCTGTCAGTTAGATATTATCTGAGGGCTACAAATTTTATAGTAGATATTTGTATGTATAATATTAAAACTTATTTTTCAATATGTTTAGCCAAGAAGAAGCCGGTAGCAGGCAAGCCCGCGGGCCGGCCAGCGAAGAAAGGCAAGAAGGCGTCTTCCGAAGAAGAGTCAGGAGAAGGCAGCGAGGAAGAAGAAGAAGAGGAGGGGAGTGAGGAAGAAGACAGCGGGGAGGAGTCTGACGCGCCCACCGACAAGAAGGCGAAGCGGCCGCCCACTGTAAGTTGAGCTATGGGACATACGGCATGTTAGTTGTAGTTATAATAAATATCGCACTACCAATACAATACTGGTGCAAGTCAAAACATACTGATATTTGAAATTGAACTGTACTGTTCTTCAATACGACAAAATTTCCAATGTCAGTATGTTTTCACTTGCACCAGTATTGTATTGGTAGTGTGATATGTCATCATTTATCATAATGATCTTATCTTAATGGGACCTGCGCACTTCCTCAGTAAACTTCGATATTATAGGATCACACTTTGACTTTGACGACATCACTGGCGTGGCAATGAGATTAAAAAAACCTTTTAAATCGAAATAAATATAGCTTATGTTACCTGCAAGGAATGGAGCATTCCATCTTAGGATATAGAACAATCGCTTACATAGTACCGCAGATTGGCTTATACGATCGATATATCTCGATGTACAGAAACAGATACTCATAGCGCGGTATTCGTAAGTTGAGATGTCGCCACGCATCCTTTTATCGCAATGTAAATCTGTTATTTGCTGTATGTGTATTACTTAATTTTGTATAATATATTTTTTTATAGCTGTGGATTTTGATCAAACAATAAAATAAATATACTAACTTACTATCTTGGACCATACCCAAAGTGAGTCAGCCTCAAATACTAGAACATAACACTTTCGCCTGTCCATTGCAGCCTCTTTCCAGTTGTGGGCATAAAAATAAAATGCTTTCTCCTTCGTTCAGGACGACGAGATCAAGAAGTACGTGAAGCAGATTCTGGAGGGCGCGAACCTCGAGCAGATCACCATGAAGACGGTGTGCAAGCAGGTGTATAGCCACTACCCGGAGTTCGACCTCGCGCACAAGAAGGACTTCATCAAGGCCACAGTCAAGTCGGTTAGTCATACACGCTTTTCTTTCTAGATAATTATATTGTTTAGTTTTAGAGTAATAATTATCGGGATTTTTACCGTGTTTTATTGCTTGAGAGTAACCGATATTTCAGCACAGTTGCATGCGCCATGATCACGGAATTATTGCGGGTGGGATTTTATGAGCAGACAAAACGAACTACCCTCTTCCTTATAGCAAGACCGCTTAACTGAGTCCTCGCCTGCGGTAGGTACGCGGGGCGGGAAGTACGTAGTGGCAGAGCCACGAAAATGAGCGACTTGCGACGCGGCGAACAGATTTTTAGTTCATTGCGTTAAAAAGTAGCACCTATATTTATAATTGCTTATCTTCAGATGAATCTTGTTAAAATTATCACGTGTGTACCACCTTACCGCTCGACCACGACTACTGACGTCTTGCGACGCGGCGAACGGATTTCTAGTTCATTGCGTTTTTTTTATCACTGCTGACTGTCTGCCGTAGTAACGCGCAATGAACTAAAAATCCGTTCGCCGCATCGCAAAACGCTCGTACTCGTAGCAGAGGCTCTACGTACCTCCCGCCCCGCGTACCTACCGCAGGCGAGGACTCAGTTAAGCGGTCTAGCTATAGTCGCTTTTTGCGCTCGACGCCCGTACCCACTGGTTTCTAAGTCACATTCACTCGAAATTGTTCACGACACGCTACACTCACAGTATCAGAACGCGACATGGCTTTATTGTTTTTTTTTTGCGGTTTTAGACTAGTAAGTAAGTAATATATATATACTTATATTAATTAAGCCGATTTTTGTCCCAGTGATTATGGGACGATAGCTGCACATAAAAAATCGGTTAAGGTCTCATCTTGAAGAGCTCCAGCCGTAGATGTGCAGAAAAATAAAGAAACCTGTCATAGGTTTCGAAATTCCTAAAAAATTTGTTAAATAAACGCGAAGTTTTGCGGGCGACCCACTAGTAGTAATAAACATGTTAAGAATCCCGAAGAAATAATTACTCTAATGCGAGTGACCATTATTTTTTAGTTTTTACTTTATTTTTTTTACGTTGTTTTATGTTATTGAGCGGCAAACAAGTATATTATTATGGTTGAACTGATGCAAAGCGGCCACCGCAGTCCTTAGACGCAGTGTGTTCATATCATTGTATCTAGTATCTTTTTAATCGCCTCTGTGGTCTAGTGGTTAAGAGCACCGGTCACAGACGCAAAGGACCCAGGGGCCCGACCGCCTAACCGATCGCTTTGACTTCGTGAGTAGTTTATGACGTCATCTTGTCGTTTCGTGCCGCCTATGAGAGCAATATCGAAAGCTATAAGCCTTTAGCTTTTGATATTGCTTTCATAGGCGGTGCGAGGTGGCCAGATGACGTCATAAACTATACGCGTAGTCAAAGCGATCGGTTAGGCGGTCGGGGGGCAGGTTTGATTCTCAGTGGGGGTACATGTTTTTGTACTCGGTTTGGTTGGTCGTAGGGCTAGCTAAGCTAAATATGTCGCTATAGCATCAGTGTTGGTAGCATTGTTGAGTTCCGGCAGTTAGAGATAAGATTGCCAATGCCTCAGTAGTTGAGGATACCGGGTGAAGCGCGCTTCCTCGTTCGGCCTTATCAATACTTAACATGAGGTGAGCATAACATAAAAGCTAAGTGCCTTACAAATAAACAAAGAATAAGGTCCGAATCGTTATTCCGTGTTTTGTTCCTGTCATGTTAACGTCATTTCAAATTGGAGTAAAAGAGACAAAACACGAAATAACTATTCGGATCTTATTCTTTGTTATTTGTAAGACCCTTATTGCTTACCTAGTTATTATCATTAAAAAAAAAGGAAGCCTTCAAACTGGATCAGCATAAGTTGGTATTTATTCAGGCGCTGATTGATGGATGTGGATGTGTAAAACTAGTAAACACTCACCACTCTGTGGCCAAATGGTTACCGTCAGGTGAAGTGAAGGCCAAAGGGAAGCAGTTGTGCAATTCAATAAAATAAAAACTTGTTTTGCTACTGCCTAGAACCAACTCTTAAAACTAGTGATAAAGTTTGCTGCTGAGTTCTTGAGAAAATATTTATTATTCTGTTTTTGTATGCTGCTTAAATATTGTTGTATGTAAAATAATATATCTTGTGTTACGAAATGATTGTATAGTTTATTTGATATGCATGTTTTTTATATTTTGTTTTTCTTTTTTGTTTGTTGCAGTGTATTTAAGATGTTAGGAGTTAAGAGCAGAGTGTAGATGTCTACATAGTATACCTATAGATTATAAAAAGGAAATAATTATATATTATTACAATAATAATATATTATGAAAATAAATAAACTGAAATGAAGTGAAACGGATAGACACCTGCTTTTCCTTACAAGGTAGATAGTGCTCTTTTTATTTTCGCTTGTTTTTTATGGTTTCATATATTTTGAATTTTTTGCAACAGCTTTTGTTTATTTTTGGTTCTCATACAAATATCCCACGGCGAAGTGCCAATACCTCTGATTCTTTAAACTAAATAATAAAAACATTATTTTTTCATCGATTATTTTGTTATTTCGTAAATCCTTTAAACTGTTTATTTAATTGCAACTGCATAAAATACTCTTAAAATACAGCTTTCGTAATTAAGAGAATTTACTAATTTAAAAAAAAATGTAGATAGGAGCTAATGACATTTCGCCGTCGTAACTATTTGCTCTCTTTTTGACGTAATTTTTCATCCCTATAACTTATTTTCACATCACAAAACAGATTGCAGTCTATTATACAATCCGTCACTATACAGGGTGTTTGGCGCATCGTGTGCCAAAATGAATTGGCCGACAGAAAGGGTCATCTGCTATACTTTTAGCCCCCCCATAACACGTTCTATGCCCGATGGTTATTTTTATGTTGACTTTTTAAGTTATTTAACGAAAAAATCCAAAACACCGCAACGTAAACTTAAATAAAAAAAAACTATAGGATTTAGCTTCGAAATTAAAATTTTATTTTAATGTGTATTGATGTAAGATTCTCTCAAATTCAAATTTGCTGGTAGTTGTCATCTAGTTTCTTTTTAAATTAAATTCTAAAGTTTCGGAAATGTTAAACATGAAATAAAAATTCCAATTTACATTGCTATAAAAAAAATTAAAATGATCGGGATCTTCCGACTCTCTCAAAAATTCTTTAGTTTATCCTCTTTCAAACGGTATGCTAATGTCATTAAAATAATAATAAAAACTTTACTAAATCGCTAAATTAGTCCTTCGACTTAAGTCAGGCTTATATTAAAAATTAGGGCTAAATCCTTTTTTTCGTGAATAACACGTTCAAAGCAGGTAAAATCTTTACTTTTACTTTGCGACATAAAATCTGTCCCCCATCTCCTTCTTTAATAGGTTTTATTTGAAATTAAAGACCAAAATTGTTATTTAAATGTTTTATTCGCAATTGATTATTATTCTTAAACAAAACTTATTGTTGTTACAAATCTTGCTCAAAATGTTGGCCTCTTTTACGAATGCAGCCACGACATCACTTCCGTATTTCTACTGTAGTTGTACGCTCATTTCACTCTTAATTGTTACAAAAGCAGCTTCAATGCGGCGTCGCAATTCCTCCTTTCTGTCTCTTCACTTGTGGATTTGCATCTTTCGGTGCCCAGTGAAGGAGATTGTGCAAATTAAGAATCCCTTCATGAGTAAAATCCGTCCGTCCATCATCCGTCCAAAAAATTATTTTTAAAAATTTTAATTTTTTTTTGGAGGGATGGTATTATCGTTTTTTGGTTAAATAACTCAAAAAGTCAACATAAAAATAACCGTCGGGCATGGAACGTGTTATGGGGGCTAAAAGTATAACAGATGACCCTTTCTGCCAGCCAATTCTTTTGGCACATGATGCGCCAAACACCCTGTATAACTGCAGACTGACCGATTATTTTGCTTGCAGCTTATATCATCGTGAGCAGCGACCCTCGGCCGCAAAACATATAATAGTCAAGTAAGCCACACAACTTAAAAACCTTAGTATAATGCCTGCCGCCGCGGTCGACCCACTCGACTGAGGCGAAACATCTTACGCATATCTTAAAACACCATTTCATCAAAAAGTTCCATACAGTCTTTGAAGATATTGACTTGACATAAGCTTAAATAGCAACTGCTTCATGTTAGGTATGTGTTATTTGTGTACGACAGTTCGATGTGGCCTTTACGACACAATAATGGCTATTTTCTTATTTAATTAACGTGACGTAACTATTGGGAAGTGAAACTGAGAAGGTTTTAATCGAATCACTTCTTTTAGTTTTAATTCCTAAAGCCTGTCGAACTGTGGTTAGCGGCGACGTATGAGGGGTGTCGGCGCGGTACGCGGGTGTATGTAATTTTATGTTGTAGAAATAATTCCCACTAGTATAAGGATAATCCAAGTAAACAGCTCTAGAGAGAACAAGGATGTTTTTATTTTCAGTGCCTATAGGACTGTGTGAAGTGACGAATCACTATTTTTATTTTGTTGACTTTTTTCACTGTATGTATCGTGTAATTTATTGACGGCTCGTGCGCATTCGCCTGCAATAACACAACAGATTTTTTTTAATTTTTTTTTTAATTTCGACACAATGAAGCATAACAAAGTCGGGACCATGATTGGTTTACAGCACGAGCCACAAGTGCTGTCTAAATAATATAATTTGTAAGCTTCAAACACATTGTACAAAGTTCCGGTGTAACATTATATCTTATTGTCATCGACCGAAGGGTAAATTTTGTTATAAATTCGTCGTTGTCGTTGGATCATTCAGAAAGAGGGCGTGAAGCTATTTTTATCTGTCATTAGGTTATAATAAAACATTCTCACAGTTTGGCACTATCGCAAAACTATTCAATTTAGGATTGATTAAGTGTACTTTTAAGATGTGTACAGGACTCGCAATGTTGTTCGTCGATAAAAGTGGAAATTGTGCTTCATAAAGTGTTTTTTTTTTAGAAATATTAACATAAAATATAATGTACAATTCGCACGGTTGTATTTCTCGCTTGTTTTCTATTTTTGAGACAGTTTTTGACGATATTTTTTTGTTTAATTACATAAGTACAGAAGTGATTGCGCTGATTTACAAAATGTTCTATTCGACTGTAAGCGATTCGATGTTAATTTTGTGTGTTCTGTTTAAAAGATAAGTCCAAAATTGTATATTGAAATTCATTTGTTGTATATGTTCTGAGCTAAGACTTGTGCAAGTGGTGCGGACGGTAAGCATTTTTTACTTTTGACTCTCGTTGTGGCGTATGGCGTATATGGACAACGGGCCGTTGTAGCGACGTGTTCTATGATGATAGTGCAATAAGATTTATTTTACAATGAACTTGTAATCGATTAGTGTCAAGAACCATATCAATGACATTCTCTTCGTATGTAGCCTACTTTATACATTCAACGTTTCTGTTACAATAGTGTGGTAGTTGTTTGAATCAGTCGCTTCTATTATGTTAGGTGCTTCACAGCATTTGGTTTTCAATGTATGTTGTGGCCGAAATGTCGCTAAGTCCGTGGGTGAGCAACGTAGGCTAAGGGTTTGGGTCCATCGAGACGTCGGCGTCGTCCAATGCATTCCGAAATTGAGATTGTCTGTTCTATATCTTTATTATGTAGAATGTGAGCGTGAGAGCAGCTGTATTATTTTTATATCTTAAAATAAAACATGCTCGACTGCCTATATTCAACTGTCATCTCTCTTCTTGAATGCATTGACAGCCCATCGTCCGTTGGCTATACATCTCTGTGAAGGGATGTATGGCAACGTCTATTTTCCTTATACGCGCCACCCGATCTCTCCTTGCGCCCAAACTGTTAACTGTAAGCTAGATTTAATCAACATTAAATGTGTATTTGTGAATTTTAACCTTATTTCGGTTGATGTTTCTTTATAAATGTGTAAATGGCTGAAGATCAGTAGTGGCGTAGTTACACGGAATGATAGCGAGTGACTGGTTCCCCCTTTTACAATTGGAATATAGATAATAAAGTAAATAAAAGTTTGAAATATCTGTTTTATTTTTCTCTTCCTTTCCCTCTTTACAATACTTTAGTGTATAATATACAGTATTATACAATTTACAGATTCACTTAAACATACAAGAATACTTAGTGGTATGTATTAAACAAAATTTTGAATATTCTTCACTAAGATTTCTAAATACAATTATATTAATATCGCATGGACGGAACAATTGATTAAATTTGTATATTTACAATATTGAATATTTACGATTACAAATAAATGATATTTTGTATACATATTTAAGCCAGTTAAATGAACATCAATGGTTAACTTAATTCTAAATGTCATAATTATGTAACCACGGCCGGCTTCTAACGCTTATCTTTAGTTTTTTTAGTTATAAAAAATTCCAAATTTTAGATTTATACATAAAAATATAATAAAATTGTGTCGAAACAAAATCCAAAAGAGATCAAGAAGGCCGTATTAGAAAGTCTATGGCGAATGCTACAAGCTCGATATTTATCGCGATATTTGGATCTCGATCCAGGATCACGATATTTATCGACTGTGTAGTACTGTGTATCGCCGGATCGTGATACGGATCGTCGGATTTCTAAAAATCCAGTAATCCACGATCTATATCGAGTATCGCGCGATAATTATCGAGCGTCTAGTCTTCGAGTTGATATTTATCGTCATTCTTTCAGTGTCAAACAAAGAAACAACCAAATAATATAATTTATTGGTTTGGTGCAGAGGAAATTAATAAAACGTTTGGTAGGTAATTGGTATCTTAATAAGGACCAGTCTACGGGATTTATACGGCTTGTCAGCGATGGAGGAGGACGTACTCGAGCTGAACGAGACTGCATCCGTAAAGAGTCTGTCGAACGACCAGACTTATTTAAAAGAATTTATACTGAGAGAGACATTGCCTGAGGTGTGGGACAGCTCAAATGGTACTAACATTAACAAATTGAAAAAAAGCAAGGCATACGAACAGCGGCTGAGTGTTTCCAAAAAAAATAAAGTCAACTGCTACAATTAAAGATGTTATTGTCAAAATAAACTCTTTAAAATCGAATTTCAATAGCCTGCCTCATAACTGTGTCTTGTTTTCTCAATAAGGCGTAATCAACTCTAGGAGATTTTCAAAACGAGCATCAGACATACGGAAATAGTTTTCGTAATCTTCCATTTCTTCATATCCCTTAATCTGATTTAGTAAATTCAGATGCGTAAATTCATTTCGGTGCCGAAACCAATATTTTTTTCTCTTGACACGTCTATTTAATTTCAAAGCCATTATGATAGCAACACAAGCTTTAGATATATTATCATTACTCATTGCTGGCAGGCTGGCACTGACTTTGTCCGTACGCGTCTACCTAGTGTGAGAAATTGAGACCGAATGACGCCGATATATATCGAGTGTGCAGTGTTGCAAAAGTCAAAAATTTAAAATCGGTAAATTTTCCAGGAGAAATCGGGAGATTAAAAAAAAATATTTTACGCTAATTACTGCCTTTTAACAGCGTTGAAACCAGAAGAAATATTAATATCTTTATTACAACTTTTGCAATTTGCGTAGTTTTTTCCTTTCAGACTTTTTTTTAAGCCAATTAGAGCATTCTGGTCGTGATTCCCATTCCTCTTTATAATTTTGGGAGTATTTTTTCGTTTAGCTCCAGTACTAGTACTTGGGGTGTTCCCATCCGAATCATCGGAATCGGACATTGTTAGTAAATATAAAGTACCTAGGTACAACAATTCACAACAAAACTAGTGCACTTGCGAACGAACGAAACGATAATAAAGTATAAAACATCTCATCTCATCTCAGTACATTTGCCAAACAACTTGTACTTGAACATCTATTTTTTAGGGAATTTCCCCCATACACTCACCAAACAATAATGAACCTTATTTTAAAGTCATTTCGATATCCCATTGCATTGTTTTAGTGTTACCAGATTAATTTTAATGTTATCGTCTTAAGAATTGTTTGCCACCTTAGTAGTAAAAAAAACAAAATAGAAATTCGGGAGATTAGGTCGTGAAATCGGGATATCGGGAAAGAAGAGCCGAAATCAGTAGATCTCCCGATAAATCGGGAACTTTTGCAACACTGCGAGTGTGTAGCATCCTAGCCGATCCAAAATATTACTCGATATATATCGCGATTAATATTGCCGATAAATATCGAGCGTGTAGCATGCGCCTATGGGACAATGACTCTTCTAGCTGAAAAACGTGCCGTGCGACGAGATGTGCCAGGTAGCTAGGCGGTGTGCGAGGAAAAATTTCACCAATATGATGACTTCATTTAACAACGCCCGAGCGTAGCAAAGATAATGAAGTTCATCCTATTGGTCGATTGTTCATAACGCACCACTTAGCTACCACGCATGTCTCTGATAGGTTAATTTCGAGCTCGGTCTCGAGCTTTAGAATGTCTTACCGCCTTACAAATAAAGAATAAGGTCCGAATAGTTATTCCGTGTTTTGTTACTATCATGTAAAATTAATAGTAAAAGAGATAAAACACGGAATAACTATTCGGACCTTATTCTTTGTTTATTTGTAAGGGGGTTAAAGTAGATCGTTGAACCGTCTTAAGCTTATAATATACAATACTTTCGTTGAAGAACGTGATAATGTAGGCGCTACCGTAGGACTTAATCTTAGGGCTATTAAAGCTTTGTTTCTGGCTTGGGCGCCTGCTTTCTGAAGGCGCGGCGCGGGCGGCGGTCGGGGCACGCGTAGAGCTCGCTGGGTAGCATGTCGGACTGGTAGGGGAAGCCTTCGTAGCTAGGGCTCTGCAGTTGTGATGATGCGGAGCAGTTTGAACGGCGATCTGAGTCGTTGTCGGCGCTGTCCACGTCACCTGGACGATGTAATTGGAAGTAAGTATGGAATATCACAAGCATGCGCAACGTAGTCTACTATCCTATGAAAATGTGTGGAATTGTATTCTGTAGTTGGGGTTATTCCTGATTTCCCCATTGAAAATCCCCATCAATGGGGAAAACATAACTTTTTGTCCTGTTCCCCCATTATGAGCTCATGAGACATCAAGGGGCAAACAGGACAAAAAGTTCCGTTTCCCCCACTAGCTTAAAAATAAAATACAAACAACAATAAAATAAGTGAGAATCATGAAGTCTTTATTGTGTGTGTCTATAGCTTCCTCATAGTCATAAGATAAATTCATGTCCGAGACCCCAGCGGGATAACCCCTTCAGATCGGCTTCAAATTTCGCCATGATTTAGTTGATATTATGTTTAAATTTGTTAGCAAATATCATAATTTGTTGACCAATAGTTAACGAGATATCCCATGTTAAAGGGTATCCCGCTGGGGTCACGCTCGTCAAAACTATTTGACCTAAAACGAGCAGGAACGAGACACGCTACTGATATAGTTTTTGTGCTAAGATTTTGTTGATTCAATTATGAATCCATCAGTGAAAATTCCAGGATTCTACCTTCTGTAGTTACCGAGTAATCAAAATACCTACTTTTCGTCAAAATTCCTCCGAAAAGTAAGTTCTAGTTGAGGTGTAAGACAATATTAAAATTTATAACTTTTTCATACTAAAAGTACGCGTATAAGCCGACAAAATTAAGTTGGTTCCTTAAAAGGCCAAGATGGCGGCCAATTTTTTGTTTAAGGGCCGATTTTGATGAAACTAAAATTGACCACCATTTTGGTCTTTTTAAAGAACCAACTTAATTTTGTCGGCTTATACGCGTACTTTTAGTATGAAAAAGTTATAAACTTTAATTTCTCCTAAAATACTGTACCTAGGAAACTGAAAAGTAGGAACTGGTTAGATTTTTACACCCACAAAATCTTGGCTATAGTCATAAACTCGCTACTTGCTCCATTCCTGTGGAAAAACCATGTTTAGGTATCAACACCGTGACCCCAGCGGGATAACCATATTAGCGTTATATCTCAGGATGTACTGTAGCTAGAGTTCTCGGTTTTGTCTAACAAATTTTCTCTCAGAGTCAACAAAATCTTCCCTGGAATTCATGAATGTAGCTTTTTGTCTGTCAAATAATACGTTATATTGCAGCACACACGAGAGATTTGAAATTATAAATCTCTGGGCCTCTTAGTTTTCAAATTATAAGCCAAAAACGGTTTTCCCGCCAAAAAATTCAAAAATAGCGACTAAGAGTGCTGTTGCCGTTCCGTGCGCTACACTATTGCAATCGAGTTTGAACTTAAGAGCTAGCATTATTAAGAGTCATTTTAATTTGCGCTCTTGATCACTGAAGAATTTTAGACTAGAGCCGTCTGTTTTAAGTAGGTACGCTGTTAACCTTTTTAAAAGAAACATTTTGAATTTGATTTTAGAGATTTAACACTGAGGTTTTTTTATTTTTATTCATAGTATTTTATTTATAGTACTTATCTGTAGATCTGCCGTAGAAAATAAAACACAATGTTTGGTTGCACTCGTTTCAAAGCGCGCGCGCACGACTACACAGTTTTAAAAGCTAAATATTATACTAGGCTGTACATAAGATTACAGAGTGCTTCTTCGAGTAAAGCATTATTTGGTGATTTTCGTGGCAAATTTCAAATATTTTTTTTTATTATTGATATCAGAATCTTAAAATATATGTAAAAGTAATATTTTTTATAAAAGAGCCACCTCAGAGAGCGATATACTTACAGAGATAGAAAGGAGGTTAAAAAAATGGAGACACGCTAATCACAAAACACCCGCAAGAAAATGAAAATTTTAGTTTAACTTTCTGAAATGAGTTACTTAATGTTACTTCATATTGAAAATAAGTTATTATGTTTAAGGTAAAAAAATAAGTAGGTTACTAAGGCTGAAATCGTTTATTATTTGTTAAAGTCCGAAACCCATCGAATGTGACATTTTAAGTTTGATTTAAACGAATTTACATTTAACTAAAGCAATAAAAAAGTTATTTCATTAGCATGGTCAATAATTGATTTGCGTGGGTCAAAACTACCACGTAAGCCACGCAAATCACAACCACGGAAATCAAAATAAATTTTTTTAAGCTAAAAACATACAAACCTTTTAAGCAAATAAACTGTGTTTTGAATAAAAGTTACGTTACCTTATATTTGTTCGCTACAATATTTTATTTAATAATTAATTTCACAGACACCGGAGAAAATTGTACCACGCAAATCAAAGTTTTGAGAAACCAAACCCACGCAACGAAGTTCTTACCTCTATTTTTCGAAAACTCGACGCACCATCACACAAGCACTCTGCCCGGCCGTCCGTCGTCGCGTCGGAGCGCGACTAATTGAGTTGTATAACTTGAACTTGTAACTTCGTTATTTAATTTTTTCAATGATATTATTTATAATAATAGTTTAACAATAATCAGTAATCCAGTTATAAGAGGTTGTAAGGTTTGCGCGAAAAAAAAATGGCTTGCTGACTTTTCGATTTCCAAAAAAATGTAATACAAATAATATGTAGTGTTAATTCCGCTAACTCACTCGTTTATAGATACAGCTTGGATGCAGTACGCACGCACCGCCCTCCCGCCCGCACAAAGTTTGCACATGCAGGAGAAACAATGGGTGCAAGCGAAAATGCACATCAACACCGATAACCTATAACCCGACACGTGTTTTGCCCCTCCACGGGGCATCCTCAGGTGCTGTTGACTGGTCGAGAGCCGCGCACCGACAGTCGGTCATTTGATTCATTCTATGTATCTTTAGATTATATTTTTTTACAAAAAACCTGTCTATCTCGTCCGCAAGTGTTCATACCTACTTCTAGGAATTCCGACAGATTTAAAGAATATGTGCGCCTTTGTTGGTTATGATTATTACCTACCATTGAAATATACCGCGACCGCATATTGGAAAACGCAGCGCAGGCAGGCCTCTCACAAGTTGGACCGACGACCTTGAGAGGGTCGCGGGGACCAAATGGATGAGGACGGCGCAGGACCGGTCGTCGTGGAGATCCTTGGGGGAGGCTTTTGTATTGCGTTGCGGTTGCGGTTGCGTAAGATATTTTATATTTTTATTGTTTAAACTGAATCAATATTTGTTAAAATCTCTGATTATATTAGATAATAATACTGACTAATATTAAGATTGTTTTAAATTATTACCATAATTAAGTAATTGTTAAAATCTGTGATTTTATTCTTTATTAATGATTTTAAAACTGTTATTTTATTGGAGACCTAATAAGAAGGCAGTTTTGGAATATTACCTTAATACGTTATATTATAAAGGTAAATGTTAAAATCTGTGATTTTATTCTTTATTAATGATTTTAAAACTGTTATTTTATTGGAGACCTAATAAGAAGGCAGTTTTGGAATATTACCTTAATACGTTATATTATAAAGGTAAATGTTAAAATCTGTGATTTTATTCTTTATTAATGATTTTAAAACTGTTATTTTATTGGAGACCTAATAAGAAGGCAGTTTTGGAATATTACCTTAATACGTTATATTATAAAGGTAAATGTTAAAATCTGTGATTTTATTTATGATATAATAAAAAGGCGAAAAATATTTGTATTTAGGCTATTATGTTAGCCCTTACCTTGATTTGTTTGATTATAAAAGTACCTAATCAATGAGTCCTTCATGATTCTCACATACTTAATTATGTTGTTTGTATTTTATTTTTAAGCTAATGGGGAAAACAGAACAGGACAAAAAGTTCTGTTTCCCCCATTGATGGGCACTTTTAATGGGGGAAACAGGAATAACCCGATAGATAATTAATAGAAATAATAAAGATGTATTTATAAAAAGTTTTACTTACCATCGCTGCTGTTATTGCTGGGTGCGTGCGTATCCCTGAGCCTCGGTCTCCGCCTCCAGTATCTGAACTCGCGTGGCAGCGTGTACGACCGTGGCAGGGAGATCTGTTGATGGCAGGTGAAATGAGCATATTTTCTTTCAACTTCGTATTTTTTCTCATTACCTACTCTCCAGAATTTGATCCATAATGGTGACTTTTATGGTGTCACACGTATTATGCAATATGTACAATGGTCAAATCGAATGGCTAAGTGCGGACACAGCCCAGTCAAACTATGGTGTCACACACATGGTTCTATTTTATAGCAAAATTTGAGGTAGGCATGTTTTTTGAAAGAACACCGATTTCGGTTACGGCTAGTGAAATTCATTTATCTAAGATAAAATGAATGGGATCCTTCAAACGACAATATTGAGGATATTGCAATGATCTTGAACATTTTATTGCAAAATCAACACAATGGACTATGAAAATAAAAATGTTTTTTTTATGCCACGTAGAGCAAGCGTGTATAATTAATTATGTTATTCGGATTTGGAGCTTGCATACGCGCTCCCACTTTAAAATTCTACACCTAATGTCTTTTTACAGTTTAATACATTAATGTTTTTCAATCACCACCAGATTATTTCACGTCCCCACTGCCGAGGATGTTGAGGAACTTGAAGGCGCAGTGGTTAACGCGCCCGGTCTGCGAGTGCTGAGGTTAAGCAACTTTCGCAAAAGCCGGTCATCGGATGGGTGACCAAAATTGTTTCAATGGCCATCGTCTACATCTAACGCCTACTCGGATTAGGTTGTCCATGCCTACAAATTTTTGAAGTGAAAACTTCTTTAGCGGCGTTGTACACTTTTTTTGTAATGGGTAAAAAATGTTAAATTCGCGTCAGAACACGTGACCGTCAGGACACGTGGCCTGATCGAAAATTCGTAAGACTGATGACAGCCGGCGCGGCGTAGGAGAGGAAGTATCCCCCTCTCTTTCTACGGCGCGGCGAAAATGTATGCCTGCTGTTTCGTTTAGGCGGCGCAGGGCGCTTGCGCGAATGTTCGAGTGCTTTTTAATGTAATATAAATTGTCATGTTTGTGTACGATAGCGCAACAAATAAATATTGTATTCTACCACATAAATGATAGTACTTTTATACTGATAATTGAAGCAATGCGTGCAAAATTATTCCCTAACCATTCCAAAATATCAAAAATGCAAAACGTTAATATTCAAGTTTTCACTTCTGCCGGCACTCCCAGAGTGCAACCCGTCGTTTTTTTCTGTGTAAGCGATATGGGTATGTATGTATACCTGGCTATCGATGTCGCTGGGCGGGCGTGGCGTGTCGCGCGCGGGCCCTTCGGGGCAGGACTCTTCGCCGCTGCTGCCACCGCCGCCTTCCTCTTTCTTCCTGTTCCTGTTCAAATAAAATAATAATGAATCGGAGCGAACAGAGAAAACGAAACTATGCGCGAAAAAATATGCGTTATCAATACTTCGCGGTTCACCAAGTTGTAGTGACTTATCGAATTCTGGAGAGGACATCATCGCACGACGGGGTTCCTCGTTGATTCGATATCGAGTGCGGAAAACTCAACGGTCCTTGCATAAAGTCTTTAAAAGGACGGAAAAGCGCCGAGACGTGTGTATCTGGTAAAGCGTGCATGTGAACTAGGTCCCTTAGGTCCAGTATCAAGATACCAAGACACGCGTCTTTGATATCATAATAATTATGTTATGTTCCGTTAGTTAAAGGTGCAGGTAGCCAGTTCTGCAGTGATGGAGGATTTCGGATGAAATGGGCTCCCATGTGGCTTGCATCATAAAAGGCGAAGGCTAACAGTTTCGCCATTGCGAATTTATTTTATAAAAAAAATATAAGCTGTATTACTGCATTGTCTTTCAATACTTACGTATACGGCGGGCCCCAGTGACAGCACACCTGCCGGTTGCAGCCCTCTAAGTAGTGCGGCGCCAGCAGGATCTCCGGCGTCCTACACCTCTGCATCTTCCACATCTGCTCAATCTTCTTCCCCACTAGCCCAGGGTAAGGGAATATCCTCTCACAATTCTGACTATACTGGTTACACGCCCCATCGTTATACGTAGCCCTTATATTATCTATGCTCTGCACGTTCGCTAGAGCCGTGTGCAACGCTGACACGTACTCGTCTTTGGACTCGTATTTGGTGTACTGGTTGTTCTCGCAATAACCAGAATACTCCCCCACCTGGTTCTCGCCGTAAATGTTCGTCTGCATCCGAGGCTTGTCCAACGGCGTAGATTCGTAATTGTTGTTGGTGACGTTAGGCATGTAGGTCCTCGGGCTGCTGTTCATAACGTTTCGGGGGCTTCCGCAGCTGTTCGTGTCGTAAGTCCTCGTTTCTAAAGCTAAGTAGTTGGGTGATCGTACGGGCGTCCTGTTCACGTCGCTGCGTATGTTAGCCGGGTTCTCGTAGAACGTTCTCGATTCGTCATATCTGTTCGGTATTCTCCTCATTTTGAGTGGATCGTTGATTTCTGCAGCGCCAGCATCGTTGTTTTGAAAGTTTTGAACGGTGTATTCTGGCTTTATTTCGGTGTACGTTGGGTAGATGTTGCAAGTGTGTGGTAAGACTGGGTAGTTTTGGTAGGAGTGCGTCATTTCTATGCTGGGCCACGTGGGCGGCTCCGCGTGCGTTTTCGCTCTAGGAATGGGCTGTCTCTGGAGGCTACTGTATATTTCTTCTGCGGCCACTGGGGTGGTCTTGGCTAGTTTTCCCTGCTTGATCTCCTCTTCTATGACGCGCAGTTCCGCTAGTTGCTTCTGCTTCTTCTCTTGCAGCTTCTGTTGGATGTTGACCCGAGAGCCGACGCTCGAACCCTCGTTCTCTGATGAACCACCCTGGAAGTAACAATCATTTATTACAGAATTTAGAATAGATGCAATTGTCATGTGTAAGTAACATTGTTAATGTGAAACGAGCCAATTATCAATGCTGTGTACGCCTGTAATAGGTATAGGTATGTATAAGCCATAATTGTTATAATGTAATATTTAATTTAAATATATGTATACTGTTGGTGTACCTTTTCTTTAAATAAATATTTAAATAAATAAATAACAATAACATCTTTGACAGTTAAGCTCACCAGAAAGTCACCAGTATTTAAATGGTAACAGAAATATATGTGTAGCCTGTAGTTTATTCGTCTATAAGGTACCTTCAGGTCCATGAAGTACCATTGGCAATAAATAATAACACAAATTGAATCGTTCAACCTCTTAAGTTTTTCAGGAGTCGGCATCACGCGAGATCATTATTTATACCTTACTAAATTCTCCGGTTTGTTCGAGTCTGATATCGAGAGCAGAAGGTGTCTAGAAGGCTAGGATTGACCGTATCGAGGGGGAGTGCTGCGTGTGTGGTTTATGACGTCATCTTGTCGTTTCGTGGCGCCTATGAAAGCAATATCAAAAGCTATAGCCTTTAGCTTTTGATATTGCTTTCATAGGCGGTGCGAGGTGGCAAGATGACGTCATAAACTATACGCGTAGTCAAAGCGATCGGTTAGGCGGTCGGGGGGCAGGTCAAGCGCAGGAGTAAACCGAGTGCAGGGGACACTTACGTGATGGTTGTGTGCGGTGGGCAGCGGCCGTCTCCAGAAGGCGGCGGCGGGTGCGGCGGGAGGTGGCACAAACGACGTTGGCTTTTTCTTTTTCCGCCCGTTCGCTGTACTGTTGGTCAAACTTTTATTTTATTTTATTTTGACACTAGCTGTGCTCGCGACTTCGTCCGCGTGGAATAGTGACTTTCGGCAGCATTTTTAATTTTTTAGGCTCTTTTCCCGTTTTTGCAACATTTTTCACTGATGCTTCGCTCCTATTGGTCACAGCGTGATGTTATATAGCCTAAAGCCTTCCTCGATAAATGGACTATCCAACACAAAAAGAATTATTCAATTCGAACCAGTAGTTCCTGAGATTAGCGCGTTCAAACAAACAAACAAACAAACAAACTCTTCAGCTTTATATATTAGTATAGATATAGTTTCTAGACGTACCTACCGCTGATGGAGATCTGGTCTTAACCTCTACACGCTTTTAGGGGTTTAACCTTTTTACCGCCAACAACTTCTATAGAAGTTCTTCTTTGTTGGCGTACAGCGGGACATCGCGTGCAGGATAGTTGGGCGGTGAAAAGGTTAATTAACGTCTGATGGCATCTTATGAAAAAAGCACATACCTACTTTGATACATATTTCTAAATGCGAGTTAATAGTATAATAAATACACGTCCTCTGCTGGACAAAGGCCTCTCCCGAGCATCTCCACAATGACCAGCTTTTTTCTTGTTTTTTTTTGTAATTTATTATAATATTACGTAAATGCACGAGTATTTTAGCTAAGCATGAGTCATTTTAGCAAAGAGTAAATAAAAACTTAGGTACTGAGTTTAAAAGAGTTAAGTTTTTATTTACGGGCAGTATTCGAGCTTCCTTTAGCTAGCGTGGTCACTAAAAATATATTAGCATTTAAATTGCTATTATGTATAATTTTATGGCTTATGAATTGAAGAGGTATCCAACTCCCCCGGCTATTTATTTATTTATTTTATTTAATAGGACAACCAACAAAATTAACACTAAATTAAATTAAAGTTGTTTTTATAATAATATAATAATTAAATAATATATTGTTTTTATAATATATAATTTTTATGCATATTATAATGATATAATATGTATGATGGCTTTGTAGAGTGCTCATAGAATTAGTAATAGCAGCTACTGCTACCAGTACAGTCTACACTAACTTACCTATTATTAACTGGGTTTGAAAATCTACAGTTGAAGACTCCTGGTATTGCAGCATTATCAGCTTGCGATGGTTTTCCTGGAAAATAAATGTATTTTTTAAACCATCCAGAGACCTAATAAGCTGGTATGAGAAAGGGTGCATGTCAGTAGGTAGTCTAAAAGAGCTATTAAACCACAATTTAACATTCTTACATTCAACCCGCGAGAATCTATCTGTTCCGCTACCGAGGTTTATAATAAATCTGTGTTCGCTAAAGCAAGTAGATACTTACAAGGGTAGTGTAAACTACTAAAAACTGTAAAACATGAAACCCCTGGCAATGTACCGCGACATACCCGTTAATCTGAAGTAATCTGAACGCAGTAATTTAGTGCCAGAGTAGGTATATAGGTACTACTTACCATTTTTGTTTTGAGATGATGCATTTGTACTATTTGTACCCTGTTTGTTCTCACTCAGCATGTAGCCGAGTCTTCGCACGTGGAAGTATCTGTAACATACCGTAAGAGATTTATAATAACCCCAAAAATAAGATAAGACGATGTGGAGAAGTGAACCATTTTGGTTTGTGGTGAAGCATTTATGTCCTCCTCGTTAGTTATAAAAATGATTATTGTGGGTTCTCTAAAATTATCAGTGTTTCTCTACTATATTATGCATGTATTTATACATATAACCTTCGTCTTGAATCACTCTATCTATTAAAAAAACTGTTTCAAAATCCGTTGCGTACTTTTAAAGATCTAAGCATACATACATACATAAGGACAGCGGGAAGCGACTTTGTTTTATACTATGTATAGTCGACAATGAAATTGCTTTACCACCTTAGAAGTGAATTTTGATTGCATCTAATAAAACAATAAGTTCTATTTTTGTTTAAAAGACCAAGTGACAGATACGTTGTCATCATTGACAATGAGCCTTAGCGAAATTTTATTGTAATGGAAGTTTTTGTCAAAAGTGATAAAGCAATTTCATGGTCGACTATACATGATGACATCATTTTCATGACGGTACGACGGAGCTTTAGTTGAGTCAGAGTAATTATCAGTGATGATGATAATGCTGACGATGATGATGATATTGCTGATAATCATGATGATGATCATGATGATGATGGAGGCTATAGAGCGCTACCTGTAGTACAGCAGCATGAACGCCATGCCGGCCGCGAACGAGGCGGCGGCGGCGGCGGCCAGCGGCGCGGGGCGGGCGGCGCGGCCGGCCCACCACCACGCGCACACCAGCACCCAGTTCTCCACGCACATCACGCAGTAGAACGTCACCTGAGACAACACATGATAATAAGAATAAGAATAAGAATAAGAAACATTTATTGACCTGCACAAAAACAAATACAAACAGATGAGAAAAAATAAAAATAAAATAAAATAGAAGAACATCTTAAAATTAAATCTTAAAATTAACACAATCACAAAAAATAGAAATAAAAATAAAAGAGAAAGAACACCTAATATAATACCTACATTGGAGGAGGAGCTCGATGGCGCAGTGGTTAACGCGCCCGGTCTGCGAGTGCTGAGGTTAAGCAACTTTCGCAAAGGCCGGTCATTGGATGGGTGACCAAAAATTTATCATCTCGAGCTCCTCCGTGCTTCGGAAGGCACGTAAAGCCGTTGGTCCCGGCTGCACTAGCAGCCGTTAACAACCACCAATCCGCACTGGACCCGCGTGGTGGTTTATGGCCCGTTCTCCCTATCCATTCTTAGGGAAGGCTCGTGCCCCAGCAGTGGGGACATAAAAATGAGCTGATGATGATGAATACCTACATTCAGTCATTTATGAGGGCATCCGCTAAAACTCTACTTCGTTTATGCTAAATGGCGAGTATACTCCAAATTGGTGATTTCAATGCTCTGTCTACTTCATCTTGGGAGAATCACGTGATTGTATATAAGGTAGTAGGTAAAAAAATTATGGACGATTCAAAAGCACTTTTCTAAAGTTTATTTGAATAAAGAATATTTGACTTTGACTTTGTATGCAGTATGTATGTATCGCGTGGGCTCACATAGCTGAGACCCGCTCTATGTACCTGTTTGTGCATACATTTTTGCGAAATATACAGACAAGCGTGCGGTGCGCCCGCGCTTGTAACCGCCATTGTTTAAGAGGGCGCCATTATGGTTATCGGTACTAAAATACTTACTGCCGTACCCAGAGACGGCAATTATGTTTTAATGACAATTAAATGTCTTTCCTTCTCTATTTAGCACTATACACAAGAAAGTGACAGCAAGAGACTTAATTGTCATTAAAACTTAATTAACGTCTCTGAGTACGGCAGTTAGCACTTGAAAAATATTGACTCCCTTTAAGTGGAACTCAAACCCACGGCCTTTCATAATTCGGGCGGCCGCTCTTTCAACTGAGCCATCGAGACATTGGGTTTTAAGTTTAATAAACAAACGAATCGAACATGTTAACATTAATTAAGAACTTTTTACTTCTGAACATTAATAAAAATAAAGTACTTAATCATGTGGCTACCAATGTGACTATTTCAGCCCCAACGTACCATCTTCTGCCTGTGGTTAAGCTCCTGCAGGTTGACGTACGCAAACACGTAGACGAACGCTATCAGCGCGGAGAGGTACGCCTTGCGGCGCCGGCTGATGCGCTCGCCGTGGAACGCGTTCTTGGGTGAGATCAGCCACAGGAACATTGATACCCAGTGTAGGCCTGCGTCACAGAATAGGGGAAAGGTTAGTTCAGATGTTTGTAAAAAGGTTTGCTAGGTAAGGTACTATACCTACTAGTCATTATAGATAAGATGGGAATTATGAGATGGGAATCGAAACCGTACTTCGGGTCTGGGACCGATGGTATAGCCCCTAGGCATAGACCACTGAGGCGGTAAAATCTAAAATAACTGGCATGTTCCTTCGTTTCCATCACACATGCTACTAGAAAGCAATTGCTCATTATTGTAATGTTTTAATGCTATGCTATGCTAACAATGAGCGTATCTGTCCGCAATGGCCACATAAGCACAGAATAAGTAATAGTATATAAGTAACAATTATCACATTAACTAACATGTGAGAATTATTGCATTTCCATTATTTTACGTAACAGTTTATGAAGTAAATGAATTTATTATTAACTTAATTTAAAATTAACTGCAATAATATTTAAAACCAATAGAAAATACATTGTGTCGTACCTACTATTTAAAGGGTTAAAAACAAGTAATGGAATTCAGAAAATATAAGATACAGAGGTGCAGATAAAAATGTATTGTTGTATGCACCTATACATATTTATAATACTTAAATGACTTACCTATTACTAGGAAGACCCAATATTCGTAGACTAGAGCATACACGGTGAGAGCGCAGACTCGCGCTGAGATTGTACCCAGCCTCCATAGGAACTAGCAACAAATAAAAAGATAAATTATTATTAATATAATTATGTTATCGTATTATATTGGATCCTATTTTAGCATTATTTTGTAAGCATGTGATGTACCCACTTGCTCCTACAGGGTGTTATAACACCCCTAAAAGTATTATATAGATGTACCCTAATGTAATACTTTTAGAGTTCTATTTACAACAACACACAATCACTTGGTCGTACTAAATGGGTTGTAGCTTTATGTGTATTTTGTTTGTGTATCACTTTAATTTATATTGTTTTATTTGTGAGGACCTGTTAATGGCTTTCCGTAGCTATTTAAAATGTTTATTTATATATAATTGCTGTTGGTCGTCCTAAAATAAAATAAATAAAGAATTAAATAAATAGGCATTTTAAACACATGTGACCCGCAAGACTATTTGTCCGCGTGACCTACGATGGGTGTGTATATCATCTGTTCACTATAAATTAACTCGTCAAATCAAAGTAAGCCATTGGTTAGTATACCTACTCTACGGTGCGTGGTGGAAACATTGTACCGAGATACAAGAAAAAATTATAAGGTTTTCCATGGACCATCTGCTGTGACGGTACTCACCTGGAAGATGAATCTGAGCCAGGTAAGCACGAGCCGATGCACGTTCTGGAAGCGCATGTTCTGCTAAAGCTGACCAGCGCTCACCATATATAGAGAACAGACACATTACGTCGAAAAGCCCAGTGCCTTCACCACTAGATTCATCCTTGACGGCGCTCATCTGGACAATGACCTCGAGCCAGGTCAGTACGAACCGGCGCACGCACTGGGCTCTAGTGCCTCTACCATTTGGCATTTGGTGGAGGCAGGTGGAGGTTCCCCATTAAAATAGGTGACAGTGCTCACCTGGAAGATGACTCCGAGCCAGGTCAGCACGAGCCGGTGCACGTTCTGCAGGCGCACGTTCTTGCTGAAGCTAGCCAGCGCCCAGCATACGGAGAACAGAGACAGCGACGCGGAGATCACGTTCAACTCGGCGAACGCTTTGTTAGCTGCCGAGAAATGTTATGATAAGATACGGTTGAGAAGTTAATGAATCGGGAGAAAATGTTTGAAAACCACAGATTTTCGAAGTGAACATTAGACTTTGACATTTCTTTCAAAATTAAATTAATCTTGTAGGCACAATTTGTTTTTTCATACTTAAGACGAAGAAGGGACACTGTAACAGGCAGTAGGATGTATTCTCATCACATTTTGAACTTAAAATGATTGAGATAAGAATGAGAACTAGAAGTGCATTGAATATTTCATTAGTATTGGCTTATTGGTTTCAAGCAATTTGAACATTTTTATTTTTTATTTTTATAGAAAGTTCACCCTGTGTGGTGCCGGGGATAAAGAATTGCACCACCCCATCTCTTCCCGTGGGTGTCGTAAAAGCCGACTAAGGGACCATTCCAGAGGATGGGCAGCAGCATCTCTCTGAGGTTACCCTCAACCTACTGCGATCGCCAACCCGCCTGCCAAGCGTGGCGATTACGGCAAATACCCCCCATGATGATTTGGGGGAGGCCTTTGTCCAACAGTGGACGTCTTTTGGCTGAGATGATGATGATGATAGAAAGTTCGGCGAAGGGTTTTGCTCTGCCTGATGTTAACCAGAAGCAGCGTCCAGATGAGAGGACAGCTGAGCATGGTTCTGCCTCACTAGCCTTCCTTCCTCACCTTGCCGACCCGCAAGACGTAGTAACTATTAAGTAATCTGTAGGCTTAGCCAAAGTAACATTAAGAAAACGATAGCGAAGTTCGAAAAGAATAAAATGTATGGGATTGACATAAGCCGCGCTAAATCACGTGGTCAATCTTACACACCCCTCGTTTAAAGGACGCGTAGAATGTTGAACGTAGGAGGAAATACGTGTACTGGAAGGAAATTTCAGCTTCCAGCAGCCAGGGCTGCGGCGGGCCAGCTTGTATCAGATTTAGAAATGTATAAGGCTTCTAAGGATAAGGACTCTTAGATAGTAAATATTACCTGCTGGTTCATCGATGCTCAGTTCGGGCGCGGCGCCCAGCTCGCTGGGCTCCGTGCCAGTGTCCTTGAACAGTATGTGCAGCTGCAGCAGCAGCATCGGTGCCGCCTCGCAGAACGCGTGCACCAGTCGCAGCATGCCTGCACCAATGGTTGGTTGGAATGAGGTATTACCGTGTAGGTCTGTACAGAGTGACTAGACGTGTATAAAACGGTGTAATTCAAAGTTTGAAAACTTTAAAACTTAATAAAAATACATTTTACTTTTTACAGTTATTTTAGATTGAATTAAATACAATAGGACAGTGTCATATTTTACGCAAAACCATAACATAGATGCTTAGATAAAATCTTACATACATACACACACACGCACACGCACGCACGCACGCACGCACGCACGCACGCACGCACGCACACACAGCTTAACCAATAACAATGCCACATCAATCACACAAACATTAATGAGCCCTGCACAAAAAAGTGTAATTTTAGCTGCAGACAGTCCAGCAGTTCACCCGTCCACCACACGAGCAGACGCAGCGCACTCACACAAGTCCCGCACCTGGTGCTTGAACCACCGCAGCTCCACGGGCACAAGCAGCCGAGCGTACCGCCACAGTATGCCTAGGTACAGGATCGGCAGCCAGGGCTCTCCCCCGCCCCCCCCCCCCTCCGCACGAGCAGACATAGCGCACTTACACAAGTCCCGCACCTGATGCTTGACCCGCCGCAGCTCCACGGGCACGAGCAGCCGCGCGTACCGCCACAGCACGCCGAGCTGAAGGCAGTGGAGCAAGATCGGCAGCCAGGGCGGCCGGCCCCGCCGCCCCTCGCCCGCCCACCACACGTGCAGATACCAGCGAAGGGATAATACCTGTATTTTAATTTCTTTAACTTTAAAACCTTATAACTTTCAGGTAAAAATGGAGAAGCGAGGTCTATACAGTTCCGGGCAAGTTTCCTTGCCATAACAGATAGAGGAGGGGACAAAGCCATGTCGCCTACCTATGTATGGTGGAAAATGATATTTTCTGACGCTTAATTTCTCACCCATTTCATATTAATAAACTGTGCATGGGACAAGAACAAAGACGAAACTTCTCAGTCGTCTTGCCGCTATCTGTTGTCCACGTCCCTTCACCTTTACGAGCATAGCAAGTTGGGTTAGGTACTTCTGATTAATATTCTGTGAGACCTGCAGACGTTATCGTCAGTAATAACTGCAGCCTAAAAATACGGCGAGGGTGTCCCGGTGTTTTAGTGGGTAGACCTCTCATCAGGGGGATGGGAATCCCACATAACCACCGAGTCTCGCGGGGCGCGATGTTTACTTGTAATCATTAACACAGATCAACAAAAAAAGTGATAAAATCTATTAACTACAAAGTTTTAATCTATCCGAGGAGAGATGGCGCTGTTCCAACTGACCTGTGATATGAGAAGTGAGGTGATGACGATGGATATAGCGGCTGCAAAAGACCCCTTGTAGCCTCTTTCAAGGAGAGCGTAGCCCATGACGACGTCGAACACGACATCGCAGAAATAGCCCGCCAGCGAGATCACGTTGAACAGCACGTCGCACAGCGGTAAGAACTCCGCCATTTTGTAACATTGCAGTCATTAGCTGCACTTGTGGTTCGTAGGGTCTTTCATTATTTCATGAAAGTTCCTGAAATGTTATTACTTTTTTTTAACTACATTGTTGCAGAAAGTTTTCTCGATATTAGCTTATATCGGAACGTGCCATAAAAACGTTCCTTTCTAGTTTTTTTTATTTAAACAGCAATTGTTAGCTTTATTTTGAAAATTAGTAACATACTTAATAATTTTGTGCACAAAAACCTTGTAGATCGTATCGTGGAATAAACATAGACCTTGATAGAAGATTAGAATATAGCTTCTTGAAAGCAAATTGATCATTAGGCAAAGTGAAGACTGGTAGATCCGTTTATTTTCTAAAATGTGTATCTGTTAGATATTAATAATGTATGATAACAAACAATAGTGAGGTGTGTAAAGTGAACCATCAAATGTCCGTACACTTGCCTAAGTGCAGGTAAAATATTAAAATAAAACAGCAAACAACACTTTATAAAATTCATTCAAGAATATGAGGAACTTATAAATTTTCACATATTTACTAAAATTTAGGGGAATCAAGAGAAATGCTATTCTTTATTCATAATGTAGTATTACTTATTTGACCATTATCATTATTAATTTAAAAATAAAAGGTTTGGCTGTATGAGTTTGATACCTTTGCCTTTCCTCAATGAGTTAAAAAACACATAAATGTCGTCGCGTCGACCGACACATGTCAAAAAAGCGAAGTACCAATTACAAAAACAACAATTTCTTTCTAGCCATTTCTCTGAATAGAAAAAAGTTATAAGCAATCAATGGCGAATTATACTGATTTAGTTAACAAATTCGGCAAGGAGACTTCAAGGTCGGCGTGTAAGAAATGTGGTTACGCAGGACATCTCACTTTCCAATGCAGAAATTTTATAAAAGTAAGTCTCCTAAGGCTTTTGTATAAAATTCCTTGAAGAATGAACGTTTACAATGCTTGTGTTATCAAATACTTCTTTTGCTACAGACTGTTGTTACCTTTTAAGTAGAATTAAGCGTATAAATTTGGCTTGTAGGAAAACAAGAAGCAAATATTTTTGTTTCAAAATGCTTGTTCCTATCTAGCAAAATTATTTCACGTTCTCAAGAACATCAACAGCAAACATTTTGAAGATTTAAATAATATCAAATATTGTAGCATCGGTTTCCTTTTATTTATTAATATGTTTCATTGTATTTGATTCCTAAAAACTGCTTTATCTTTCAGGTAGACCCGAACAAGGAGATAGTGCTAGATATAAGCAGTACAAGCAGTGACAGTGAAGTTGACTTTCCAACCCCTCTACAGAGCTTGCGAGAAGCAGAGCTAAGGCAGAAACTGCAAGAAAAATTTAAGAAGACGAAAGAGAAGAAAAAGAGCAAAAAACGATCTAGGTAATAAACTTGTGAAATAGCAAAAACAATTGAATTAAAATGCATATCTACTATAATTATGTATTCAAGAAGATTTTTTTACTTATAATCAATAACCAGCCTCTAAATGACAGGCCTTTGCATTATAGCAGAACAAAAACACATTGGGAGATTAGGCTATAATCCACTATTCTTAATCTAAGTCTGTTGTTTAACGGCCATTGTATAAGAACAACAAACACCAACAACCCCCAAATGTCTACGTCTAACTGCTGGCCAAAGGAATCTTTGTTATCAAGTTGTTGCTTTAATTGATGGATATTGACTCAATCAACCCACATTGTCAAAAGTGGTCTCTGACCTGCCCCCTGACCGCCTAACCGATCGCTTTGACTACGCGTATATTGGAGATCCTGGGTTCAATACGTAAGACGTAAAAAGTTTGGAATAGTCGAATGAGTAGCCGTGAGGCCCGACCACCTAACCAATCGCTTTGACTTTGTGTGGTTTGTGACGTCATCTTGCCACCTCGCACCGCCTATGAAAGCAATACCAAAAGCTAAAGGCTATAGCTTTCGATATTGCTTTTATAGGCGGCACGAAACGACAAGATGACGTCATAAACCACACAAAGTCAAAGCGATTGGTTAGGTGGTCGGGCCCCACGGCTACTCATTCGACTATTCCAAACTTTTTACGTCTTAGGTATTGAACACAGGATCTCCAATATTAAGGCATTTAATTCAGTCAGTCTGGCCTTATAAATAAGCCTTTAGTAGCACTTGGCATCACAATTTTACCCAGAGTTGAAAAATATATTACATGTATTTTTTAACAAAATTTCCTAAGAAACACTTTACAAATATTTTCCTATTTCAAGCCAATAGACTTTTAGACTATTTGTCCGCAGATCATCAAGCACATCTAGTTCTAGCAGCTCTTCCTCAACATCATCGGATAGCAGCAACTCCAATAAAGAGACAAAAAAGAAACAAAAGAAAAAGAAATCTAAGAAGTCTAAAAAATCTCATAGTAAGGATCGTAAAAAAAGTAGAAAATAGAAATATAGATTTAGCAGTTGTAACTAAAAGGCTGACTTTTAATAGCTAAAGTTAAGTTGCCTTTACGTATGTAAGGTTATTGTGTAATTCGTATTATAAGGATTTTATTGTGAATCTGTAATAGTTCAATAAATATCTGCATTTGGATGTGTTTGTATTAATTTAAGTGAAATATATTTTTTTAACTTTTATAGCATTTACTGGTTGATTTTATAGTTGTAATACCAATAGTACTATTTCATTGATTTGACCTTATTTTTACAATTGAATGCTGTACTTACATTATATATAATTTATTTTCATAATTTTAAAAACATTACATAATAATTATAACTATGAAAATTAAAATAAAAAAGTTTTAAATATTGTTATTATGAACTCAGGATTTAGCAAAGGCTGAATCCTTTTTGTATTGTAATCCACTATTAAATATTGTTACAGGCAGTGCCATAAATAAAGTGTGATACCAACTAATCTTTGTTTAGTTTTACTTATAATAAATGTGAGTCTTAATTACTATTCTCAAATAGATAAGTTTAGTGTTATGAATGTTTGAACTTCACTTATAATTGTATGGTGATAAAGATATGGGTAATACACTACGATATTGTCATAAAAAGCAAATGTTATACCTTAGTTAAACTCAACAGCACTTGTTAGCCTGAGCTAATAGCTATTTAAATCTATAATAGCCAGTCTATTATTCAGTAACCATATTGTTTTCTAAAGTTTACGCGAACACTACACATTGAAATGAAACAACTTTTACAGATCTACTCGCGTTTATTTTACACATTACTTATTTAATGTTTATCATGACGTTTCGAACCCTCATTTCATTTCAAGTCAGTAACCAGTTATAAAAATTTGAAACTAGGTACTAATAAAGTGACACTTTTAGTCAATAAAAGCACTTGTTTTGTTAGTATAACAATTAAAATAACACCATACCACTGTCCACCCAGACGAAAAATAAATGTCATTGCAGACAAAAATGAGTGTTTACCAATTTTTTTATGCACAGAATTTGTCTCTTGTATATTTCATATAATCCATAAATTTATATGAATTTTATTTAATATATATTCACAGTTTTATCAGGCTTTGTTTGGTATTACATCAATCAACGACTATTATTTACTTACTATCAATATATTGTTAGTCTAGTTCTCAGCACACAATTAGGTACCACTTCTAGAAAGTAGGCTATACTTCACTTTCCCTATCAGCACAGAAACCGAGTTTTCCAATAAAACTATTTACACACGTCATTAGACAATCAATAGTTATGCATTTTTATTGCAATATCACTTATTTATCACAAAAATGCAGGATTACTCACCTGAATATCAAAGGAATTTCCTTGGATTATTGTAAATAGGAACTGGGATTTGCAATTTCGAGGCTTTGAAACAACTAAAACATTTCTCACGTATTGTATTATAATTATATTACAGTTTTATATCAGTTCCCACGGGTATCACTATTCACATCACACAAAAAGCTTAGATATTTTGGTTAAGTTATTCAAGTTCCAATCAAGTTCACGTCAAAAGTTCATTGATGGTAGTGCCATCTAGCCAGTGGTACGCGCAACTTGTGAAAGCTCGATCGATGTCGATGCGTTCGGAGTGCGTTCATGTCTTTTGTACGCCAAGTTTTTTAACCGATTGCCGAGATATGTTTGGCTTTGTTATTGCGTCCCTTTTATGAGTTGAACGTAGTTTTTGCGTGTCAAAAAGTGTCTGACGACGAGATCTTGGTCCGTCATATGGCGGGTTGGTTTGGGACGATTCGTGGCAGCTGTGGTGTTACTGAAAATCAATGAACTGAAGGTTATTTCTTTAAAGATTATTATTTTGACATAGGCATAGGTAGTGACGTGGTATTTATTTTTGTCATTTTATTACGGGTAGATTTTTAAGCTGTCATCAATACCTCAGAATAATAACTAAATACCTGGACGCCTAATGCAACCACAGTGCCATAGAACAATTGAATTTCTATTGTTTGGTTTAAAAACAACTGACTGGATGACAGTTATAGACGGTGATTTATCCTCAAAATATTTGCAGTTGACAAAATGTAACCTTATACTATATTTAATTATTTAATATTTTTAATTGTCTTTATTTCTAATTGTTTTTTAGTTTAAACCAGGTAGTATAATGAATAGGGTAGTATAAAATGAATAAATAAATAAATAAATAATTTTTTCCTACACTCACACCAATTATCTAGCCCAAGAGAAGCTTCGTTATGAAACTCGTTATATGGTTACTAGACAACGGATAAACATACTTAAAATACTTAAATACATACTTATTATACATAGAAAACACCCAGATCCGAGACAATTCAGAAAAACAATAACTTCTAAATTGACCCGACCGGGGATCGAACCCGGGACCTCAGAGATGGCGACACCATGAAAACCGGTGTACAAACCACTCGATCAAGGAGGTCGTCAATGAATGTACCTATATCATATTTTTTTGAACTATGACAATATTTACATGACTGTATTAGACTGACGAATTTCAAAAATTGACCAGTTAAGTACAGTGACGAGTTATAGAAACTGATAAAAAGGAAACTGCTTATTGACAAATTTCGCGATACTGACGAATGAGGTAAACTGACGAGTTTATGAAACTGGCTAATTAGCCAATTAGGGAAACTGACGAGTGATAACCCGACCCGATAAAGCAAGACTAAATACAGACCATATTCAATTGTTGCTAAATTCAAAAATCAGTTACTGCTAGCTGACCATTATTTTTTTATGGTTGCTGTCAACCACTCTAATGCCCCTACACTACTTAACCACAATACACATTATATACAGTAGTTCGACTTCATACTAAGCGCCCGAATCGACGCTCGCACACACAGGCGTCGTTTACACGGCCGCTTAGCTATTTTGGAGATGGCAAAATTTCCTCAGTGCGACGCCGCCGCCGCGCGCCGTCGAAACTGGTCGAGTGAATTGTCTGTGTGGCGTCGTCGTCGCGCCCTGCTCTACTCGCGCGCTGTCCGCCCGCCCCCTTTTTTTAATAACGTGGGTGGTTATAATGGCGGCGTCACGACAATATTATACAAACTGCTGTGTTTACGGATGCCTAAACACAATAGTGACAAAACCAACAATGTCATTTTTTGAACTTCCTGCTGAAACACTTTTCTGTTACAAACTTATAAATAATGTAATTAATAAATAAATATGTTATTCAATGTTATTATGTAGGTACATTATGTTTTATTCCTAAACCTAAAACTCCACACATAGGTACTTACAATATAAAATCTACACACGCCTGCTTTATTTTTGTAGGCGCCAACCCTAGCGCTCCGCCTAGCCGTAGGTATTTAAGGGTGCACCGACCAAAAAATGCCAAAAATGCAGTTACGGTTAAGTAGATATAATTGAAAATACTATCGTATTAAATGAACAAAATATATATTTAGTATCATAGGGAACGTGTTTCCAATTTGTCAGAACCATAAATTCATAACATACTATAGTTTTTTCTACAATATCATTTAAAGTTGGGCAAAAATCATGAAAACGAGTGGCAGCGTTTAGTAGATTTCTTATAGTTTATCTAAATTATTGTACCTCTGATTTTGTCTAAACAATCATCAATGGATAAACTACAAATTGCTAGACTATATTTTCGATTCATCAAGTGGTTATTTAAATAATTATTTTTTATTAAGCACCTTAAATTCCCCATACAAAATTAGAATGGCCGCGCGGCATCAAATAAATATGGACGACGACATTTCAAATAAAACATATGACACTTGTCACTTACGGACGGCGCACCCTTAACTCAAGAATACGGCTCAGTTAAACTACTGTATATTATGTGTATTGTGACTTAACTAACTGTCGCACTCTTTAGCACCTAAAATTGTCTATTGTAAAATAGTCTTTAACAGCGGCGTCATAAGCACATTTTCGAATGAACAATTGTAGGTGTTAAGTAATCATTTAATGATAATTGACGTCTATGAGTGCGGCAGTTAATATTTAAAAATAAAAAGTAAACATATTGGGAGTTTTACCCGAGTTCCTTCCGTAATAAAACTTGTATTGTGATGTGAGACTCCATTTTAACTCAATCTATCGTATAATTCTTAGTTTTGAATAATAATTCTACTTGAAAACTGGCTTAATGCTACACGCGAAGCCATTAATTAAGATATAATAATAATAATAATAAACTCCCTATCCAACCATGACGAAGGCTCGTGCCCCAGCAGGGACTTAAAAATTAACTGATAATGATGATGATGATGAATAAAATAGTAAACATAGTCTTACGTGTTACAATAAAACGAGCAGGCGCTAAGCAGCCGAAGGAAGCCGGGCAACGCGAACTCCAGCGAAGCCTCCTCCATCGCCACGATTTTAATGAGTTGCACCGGATCAGCCTTCATCGTCGCCAAGTTGCAAATGAAATCCTGTGTGTAACAAAGACATGACAAAATAAATGTGTAAAAATAAGAGCTAAGTCGATGGCGCAGTGGTTAACGCGCTCGGTCTGCGGGCAGCTTTGACCAAAAACATATCATCTCGAGCTCCTCCCCTCCGTGCTTCGGAAGGCACGTAATGCCGGTCCCGGCTGCATTAGCAGTCGTTAACAACCAACAATCCGCATTGGGTCCGCGTGTTGGTTGATGGCCGATTCTCCATGTTATGTTTCCATCCATGGGGAAGACTTGTGCTCGGCAACAGTCTATTCACCCTATTGCCGTCCACTGCTGAACGTAAGCTTCCCCATCTGAGCGTCAACCATCCCGGTCCTGCCCAGTCCGCATCCATCCAACAGAGTGACGTAAAATGACCTGTGGCGGTAGCCAAAGTACATTAAGAAAACGATAGCAAAGTTCGAAAAGAATAAAATGTATGGGATTGACATAAGATTGACCACGTGATTTAGCGCAGCTTATGTCAATCCCATACATTTTATTCTTTTCGAACTTCGCTATCGTTTTCTTAATGTTACTTGTGCTAAGCCATCTGGGAATGATACCTCAGTGACAGCGTCGACGTCGTGCCTCTGGTACTCCAGCGACGTGACGAGCGACTTGGTGATGACCTGGCACTGGTTGCTGACGTGCCGCACGCACTTCTTGTACGTCTCCCTGTTGCTGCTCGGGCACTTGTGTGCTATCTCCGATGTAGCTCTGGTCGCCTGGTACGTTGTATAGAAATTAAGTCTCAAGTATACATTAATAAAAACTAGTTCCGCTGCGATGTCCCAGCGGAACTGATTGAAATTTCGACTAGTTTTTGTTTATAAACACTCAAGAAGTTTTGATTAACAAAAGGTACTTAGAATGTATTTTTAAATACAGTTTTTTTTATATTTCATAACTTAATAGTTGTTTTGTAAGTGGTTAAATTGTGACTTCTCCAAAAGATGTTTTTTTACAAGAAAAAATAAGTTTTAGATATGGTCGATTTCTTAAAATTACCACTAATTAAACCACCTAAAATAAGAAAACTAAGGCATTTCTTAAAAATGTAAGCAAGGTAGATTATTGTAGAGGTTTTAAGAACAAATGTTATCTGAATACATTTCGTGTTTTTGCCATATTTTTTACGTGACGTGTGCATCAATTAGATCTTCAACGCGCAGAACGTAAACACGGGTATGTTTAAAGCCTAACAAAGTGATTAAAAGTAACATCAAAGTAAATAAACTAATATGTTTAGGAAACTCGAAACCCCACACTGTGAAGTGATGTGAAACAAATTTCATTTGTAGCTTTTTGAAGCGAAGTTTACCTTTTGCAGTCTTAATCTTGTGTTAATATCGATATCTCTAGCTTTAAAGTAATGCATGTTCTCAGTACAAGGTCTCCCGCCCTGTGTAGACTAACGAACCTATGGCATAGATAGTGACATTCAAAAGAGCTTATTTGTAGCCTTAACCAGTTGATTAAGTGATTTTGAATTTTGCACTACTTTTAGCATCGACCTATTCTTTCAATTTATTAGGAACCATTTTTAACAATAGATCAATAAGCATGGTGGCATAATCGTGATTTTATTTTTATTAATAATAATTATAGTAGTATAGTAACTAGTTACATTTTGTTTGTCTTGTTGGTTGTTTTCTGGTGTCCTCTTTTCTAGGTTTCCACGGAAGATCAGCGTCGGGACACCTTTGGTGTTCTGACAAATGCTGAGTGGATACCTTTTTTGTGTCACTTTGCATTTTTAATTCTATTTTATTTTAATTTTATGTCATGTATTACTGTGTGACACTAAATAAATATTTTTTTCATTTTCATTTTTTTTCATTAAATCAATCGGTTTTAGTTACATTTTTATTTTATTATTTAATTAAATTTATTGTATACCTAATAATATGTAACTAACTCATTTCTCTTCCCAAAAAGAACTATTGAAGATGACTAAACAAAACTTTGTCGTAAAACAACTCACCTCTTTTATATCCTTCAAGAAATAAAGTGCTTTCGCGTGATAGTTATTGAACATTTTCAGTAATTTTGTCTTCATGTGCCTTACCAAATCCCTCTGAGTAGGCACTTCGTAAGAGCCGATGTTGGAAGGACGCTCCTCTTCCAAGCATACAAAGGGGTTGCCCGTCAAGTTCAATGGCAGTTTTGGGGTAGTAAAATTCTGTAAAATTAGTAAGTAGCTAATGTGAGTACTAGTACTACTACTAAGTAGTAATTAACCTGTATACTATTTAAACTGGCATGGTCCCTTGCATTACTGCATTACTCGGATCATCATCATCATCTCAGCCAAAAGACGTCCACTGCTGGACAAAGGCCTCCCCCAAGGATATGAGGGGTATTTGCCGTAATCGCTTTACATTTCAATAAGAGTTACACTGTTTACATGATAACGGTCGTGATTGTACTGTAATTCAATCGTTTACTCTGCTGCCCGCGACCGCGTATGTTTATCTGCTATAAAGTAATATAAACCTTACCCGAATATGATTGAGTTTAGTTTGCTCAGCAGTCGTCTTTGTTTCCTCCTCTATATTGTTTGTTACGTTAGGGGCCTCAGAGGGGTCCACGTGTGTCATCATCATATTGTCCCGTGGGGTGGTTGAGTTTCGATTTTGAACCAAATCGTCAAATCCGGGGAACATTTCGAACTCAGCCAGACAAATGCAGTAGCTTAAGTTGAGTATGGCTATGACTGTGCCTACTGTAAAAAAAACGATCTAACTTTGAACATCGAAAATGTCATATCGAGCTCTTCCGTCATCGTAAGGCACGTAAACCCGTTAGACCCATAGAATAAGTACCGAAAAAGCAACCAATTCTTAATTATTTAATTGCCATGCGGCTGCTCAAGTTGCGGTTCATAATTGCCGTAATACCAATACGGACACAAACAGCTCAATGTATGTAATTATCATTATTATTATTGTAATCATGTACCCATATTTGCAAATAAAAATATCTTTATCTATATCTTTATCTTTATTACATACATTTTAATCGCAAATGCACTAAACGAGCGATCATTTAGCAATTAATTATTTACTAGCGGCCGAAACCGCGAGCGGCGGTGCATTTACCCGCGTGGTTCCCGTTCCCGTGGCAATATCTGGATAAAAGGTATCCTATGTGTTATTCCCAGTTATATACTATCTGTATGCCGAATTTCATCCAAATCCATTCAGTAGTTTTTACGTGAAAGAGTAACAAACATCCATCCATACTTACAAACTTTCGCGTTTATAATATTAGTAGGTTATTTATTTATTTATTAGATTCACCAACATTTGTTTACATTTTTTCCAAACAGATAACAGTTGGGCAAATACATAGCTAAATTTATTTATTTATTTATTTCTAGGAAGATTTACAGACAAATAACATCTACAGTTAAGGTTAATAAATAGTCAAATGCTATTAACAAATCTTCACAATTATAATCATTTACCTGTTAATGTAACAAACACTTACAGGTAAATACCGCATGAACCATATTATTAGAAACTTAACTAAACTACGTCCGTAGTACTAATTTATCGACCACAACCGCGTTGCAATTGTACAATTCCGCATCTGTGGTCTAGTGGCTAAGACCACCGGTTTGGACCCAGAGGTCCCGGGTTCAATTCCCAGCGGGATGTACATGTTTGTGTACTCGGTTTGGTTGGTGGCAGGGCTTGTTTGTCCGCCTGGCTAGCTACCACCACGTCATCTAAATATGTCGCCATAACATTAATGTTTGTAGTATTGTTGTGTTCCGTCCGGCAGCAGCTAGAGATAAGATAGCCAGTGCCTCACTATTAGTTGAGGTTCCCGGGTGAAGTGCGCTTCCACATTGGCCTTATCATCACTGATCATCAGGTGAGATCAAGGCACTGTGCTTACCCGTAAAATATATATACAATGTTATTTTTAGTTTATACGAAACCTGAAAACTGTTTGTTCAGAATCAGTAATAGAATCGATTTCAATATTTTTTATACCATTTTACATTTTGACCAAATAATATTTACAAAATCTCAAATAAATTATACCCTACTAAAAACACACAACGGGGCAGCACAAAAAGCTTGTAACTTCGTGAGTTTTCAAGATATTTTTTTTTTGTACTGATTTTTTAAATAAAAATGCCTGCTCGTTTGCCTCCTTTTAACATAAAAAAAAATATATATATTTGACCCGTGTTTCGGTTTTCGTATAAACTAAAAATAAGGTTGTATATAAAAAAATATATTAACAATTGGTTGGTTTTTTCGGTAATAAACCTGCCGGCTGCATTAGCAGTCGTTAACAACCACCGCACCGCACTGGGCTCGCGTGGTGGTTTATGGCCCGTTCTCCCTGTCCATCCATAGGGAAGGCTCGTGCCCCAGCAAAAGAAACCTACTGTAGGCTTCGCCAAAGTAACATTGAGAAAACGATAGCGAAGTTCGAAAAGAATAAAATGTATGGGATTGACATAAGCCGCGCTAAATCACGTGGTCAATCTTATGTCAATCCCATACATTTTATTCTTTTCAAACTTCGCTATCGCTTTCTTAATGTTACTGAAAATGTAAAGACTTTTAATAAAAAGGTCTATCAGTGTCTCAATGCTGCTATTTGAAAGTGATTAAAATCGTGTGCCAGTGGCATTTTGAGATTTTTTTCCATATTTCTAATGTCAAAATTAGTAAGACTAGCTAGTGTTACTTTGTCTCTAATAAACAAGTGTATGTAAAAGGAAAAAAAAATCAATAAAAATCTAAGATTTTTTAAAATTGAAATAGAGAACAAGAAAAAGTTTATTAAACAATTTTAAATAATATATTATATTAGCAGTGCTCCGCGGTTTCACCCGCGTTCTATTAGTCATAGCGTGATGTAATATATATAGCCTATAGCCTTCCTCAATAAATGGACTTACTCAACACAAAAATATTTTTCAATTCGAACCGCTAGTTCCTGAGATAAGCGCGTTCAACCAAACGAACAAATAAACTCTTTCAGCTTTATAATATTATAGTATAGATTTACTCACAATATATTGACTGCGCTCCCGCCATTACTGTTGTTTAGGAAAATTACGACTTATGTTGTGAATTGTAATCCGCTAGAAGGCACTACGCCCACCTTCATTTATATTACTTTACAAGTTCATTTACAGCGCACTTAAATAGATAATAGAATAGAACAGAAATATTTTTATTGACACACACAATATTTGAAAAAATTCAACAATTACGACAAAACTACGATATGGTACGATAGAAAAGATAACAAATAATTCTTAATTATCTTTAAAGATAATTTATATAATAGATATTATTTTCTAAAGTTTATTGAACACTACACACATTGAAATTAATAGTAGTTTATGCAACTGTCATATAATGAAGGGTATTAAAACACGAGTGTGAGTTTATGAAACGAGCGCAGCGAGTTTCATAATAGTAACGAGTGTTTTAATACCCGTGTTATATGCAGTTGCATACACTACTTTATCTTCACTAATGCAATTAGTCAAACAACAAGAGTAAAAGCTGACAATAGTTTATTTATAATAATTGTTCAAATTTTGGATGGTACAATTTTGAAAGTTAATGTTAATTATTGATCCAGCAGCTGTAGCGGTCGCGGGGCAAGCAGTAGAGCTCGTAGACGGAGTTGGAATATTTATAATTACTTCATTCGTCTTGTTTTCTATACTGTTCAAGATAGTATTTGAGACTTGAATTTTATTCATTAAAGACTCATCAATGTAGCTTTCAGCCACAGTAGAAGACTTCCACCCCCCGTGTCGTTTCAGTGCGGTCAAATCACCACCGCTATCTATGAGAAGGGTCGCCGAGGTGCGCCGGAAGCAATGCCCCGTGTACAACGCTGGGTTAGGCAGATTCAAAAAACTTGCGATAGTTTTTCCCAGAGCACCAAATTTATTAATACCAGTTCTTTGATCGACGCACTTCCCCGATCTATAGCTCAAGAAAAAGGCAGGGTTTCGACAGGGGGTGGGTCGAAGTTCCATGTATTTTTTACATACGGCATAGCAGTTGCCCGTCACAACGAAAGAACGATCTATTTTCGTTTTTGTTTTCGAAACTTTCACCATGATTGTACTGTCGTCTATGTTAGAGACTTCATCGAACTGGATGTTGTATAGCTCTTGCCTTCGGCATGCCCCCATTATGCCGAAGATTAGTGCAACCTGTAACAATAAACGATATAATAAGCTTGAGGTACATAGCCAAGGCAAAAACTATGATTTATGAAGTAGTAAAGTGTAGGTACCTACTACCTAATTTATACACAAAGCGCTTAAACGGAGTGTCTAGATAACTTGCATGTGTAGTACGTAAGTACTAGGTAGATTAAATAACAGAACTAAAATACACTTACCTTTTCAAAAAGATACAAAATATCTGGTGAATCTTTCAGGAACATCTATATTTGACCTGATGTAAACGTCAAGGACTTTTTTTCCTTGTGTCCTTCTGAACTGCGTTTCAGGAACGCTATGACTTTTGAATACTTCGTGATATCAATATTGTTGTAGATACTCAGTGTGGACTTGAGCATAGAATATTTAGCCCACATAGAAGATGGCTTGAATTTGTCGGAGAGGTCTTTGAGATACACAAGAATGACATTTTCAGAAAATGATGTAGTTTTCTTTTCGATCTTCCATGCCAAAAAGTTATTATATTCTTTTTCATATAATTTTCTAGATTTTTCTGGCAAAAGATTGTGAGTTACTTTTGTTGCCAATTCTAGAATATCCGGAGGCGTACAAATATCATCGTCGCTGTCCATTTTTAACTTTTAATTTGTATTTTAAAAACAAAACACATTGCGAAACATTAAATTTACGCGTACGTGTATTGTCACAGTGAACTTGCCGCCATTAAAATCTAACCAATGAGAGCGCAGCTGCGCGCGCAGGGCCAATCAGGAGCGAGCGCGCGCTGTTCTTTTTTTATTTAATTGGCACAAGATCTTACCAAAGAGTTTTGTGTATGTAAGTTTAGTAGTTTCGACGAAGTTTTCACGTATAACCCAACTGTTTTCAAAAGCCAGCCTAATATCAAAATTTTATACAACTTGTATGAGGATTTTGACATAAGGCTCGCCAGGTTAATTGGTCGCGTTTTATTGATGTTATAATGAGATTTTACGATATCGATGTGGATATTATACCATCATGTGAAATTGCTTAAATTGAGTGTTTTGTTGTCTGCGCTATAACAGTAGTAATTATAAGTCAAGTATTGGAAACATAAGTAGAATGTTACAACATTAGTGTAGATAAACGACTTTTACGGATCTACTCGCGTTTAGTTTATACATTAGTTCTATAGTCTCCCTGTGACCACGGACCCTGCATAGGGTTCGAAACATCAGGATAAACATTGATTAAAACTAATGTATAAAATAAACGGGAGTAGATCCGTAAAAGTTGTTTGATTTCAATAAAAAAAGATAGCAGCAAACTAGCAATGTGGAGTAGCGAGTCTCAAGTGGTCGACTTATAGCAAGCAGTTATTACTACACTGCTAAGTTTGTTAAACATTGTTCTTGTTTTAGCATTCAAGGTATTGTTGAACGAAAAAATGCTAAAAAGCGTAATCCGTCATTATCACACAATAGGTCCCTGAATTTTACAGATTGCGTAGAAAAAAGTTGTTTAGAACGTGAAATTTAAAAGTGCCTACGGTTACCGCTTACCTTCATAGCCTTGACTCTGATTATTATTTTATTTTCTTACAGTCAAAATCAGGCTACTGACACACTATTGAGACGTTATTGAATCAGCAGACTTGAGGTCGGGCCACATACCAGATTGCCACCTTAGTATAAAAAAAGATTATGAAGTAAAAAGTATAATGAATGCCTTCTGGTGAATACCAACTGTCTCTATGGTCTCTATGGTCAAGCAGTGGTACACACGGCGGCAGATCAACCTACCGAAAACTGTCAAATTTCTACAATCAATTTTGAACTTTATTGTTTGGTTATAAGGATCAATATTCATTGGAGAAATTTGACAGATTTTGGTAGGTTGATCTGCCGCCGACTGTACACTGCGAGTTGTGCTCTTAGTGCAACGAGAAGTGAGCGAGCTTACAGCTCCGGTGACCTATCTGGATATTAGGTAGGTAGTGGACTATACGTGTCCACGGGGCGACTAGCTTGAGACACTAGTCTTAAAAGTATTACTGGATGAAGGATGCGTACCGGCGTGTTCTGATCTGGCGTTATGACCTGACGTAGATGGTCCCTTGCGCTTGCGTAAGGTTATTCTGACACCTACTTTATAACCGATAGGTTGGTAGGGGGTGTCAGTATAAACTTTAAAGTAGTGTATAGCGGGTTGTCTCTATGGTCTAGTTAGATAGCGAAAGGTCGTGGGTTTGAGCCCACCAGAGGCAAGTCTTTTTCAAGCATATTTTAATATAGCTACTTTCAATATAAGTATGGCATTGAGGATGAGAAATATCAGTTCAAAGTTATAAGTCAATTTAATAATAGTTTATAATTTATTTTTTAATTCTTAATTAATTTATAATCATAAAACATTTAAAAAATGAAAAGCTGCACAGCTGACTATTTGATTTCCCGCCTTGCTTTTTAAATAACTAAGAAGACCGCATTTTTATTTACGTGACAACCATCTGAATAATACTTAAAAGCTGAGTGACAACCTCAAAAAAACGATAAAACGGTTGCCTAGCAACTGCTGCAACCAATAGCACTGTCAAGTTTCTGTCAAGTGATTTCCTGTGCGAAAAAGATTAAAGCTAAAGAACCTAGGTACGCGTACATATTAAAAAAGCGTGATAAAAACAACTGAAGATCGATACAGGGTCCTATAACTGTTACAGTGAACATCACCGCATTGTTAGGCAAAGTTGTTAGTTTGGCATAGTTGTTTGTCTCGCATAGTTAAAGTAATGGACAAGCCACTGAGCCAGGAGGACATAGTGGCGATGGAGGACCAGCTCAGGAACTGCTTGGAGGAGGACCGCAAACATTGGAGGGTCAACGACGTAAAGTGCGACGCCATTTACTCCGCCAGGACTTATGAAGAGTTTGCGTAAGTAGCTTTGAAAACAGCAAAAATACAAGAGTTTGATTTTGGTCTCTTTCGTTAGAATAGCCGTAGAGGATAATACTACCTATTTAATGTTTAATTTAATCCAATAAGATTAATAAAAAAAACGAGCAAGCCTCACAGTAGTCGCATATGATGTGTAACATTTGACATCTCATCTTAGTAATAAGCAATACATTGGCGGAATTATGTGTGTTGGAAAGACACTCCAGAAGCCATAACACAAGAAAATAATAATATTCTGAAAAAAATGGGTCAGGTATTTTAAATGATTTATTTATTATTTGAAATGATTTTTCTTAAACAAAGAATAATTATTTTTAATGAAAATTGTATTTTATTTAATTGACACTAAGAGTAATGCAATACAGCGTGCTCATTCGTGAAATCAAATGGCGCGCGCTTCCCCGAATGGTTGGTACCATCCGACGGCCAACTCTACCACCGCGCGCTCATTCGTCCAATCAAATGGCGCGCGCTTGCGCGCTTCCCCGACTTCCTGTTACACACTTCCGTCCCACTTCACGAAATCACTCCCACAAATAGTAAGAAAGCGAAAGTAAAGAAGTTACATACACATCAAAAATTAAAATATGTAGTCCTAGTTAAGTTCATAAAGTTTTAACGAATATACATAAGTACATAGATACACTCTCCTTCTCCTAAAAAGGGTTTGACAGAGGATCATAATCACCAACTTTGAGTTTCCTCGCCATTAGTGACCCGACGCCACATTTAGCATTAACGAAGTAGGGTTCCGACGTCTAATAGATATATTTATTATTGCTGGTCTGTTATTTAATTAGTTAATAACACTCCATGCATGCCAATGCCAGGCAGGCTGTCGAGCCGGATACAAAGTGCTCGAATTAGTTTAAAAAATAAATTTAGAGCTCAATTGCGCTGTTGGAAACGTGCTCGGTCTGTCATTACTGTAGTTAAGCAATTTTCGTAAAGGCTGACTACCAGATGGGTGATCAAAAATGTATGGTTGGGCCGCCATGGTTATTTAGGGTCCGTTCTCTCCCTATGGTGTTTTCATTTAAGGAAGTCTCGTACCTCAACAGTGGTGACATAATATGAGCTGATGATGAAATTAATGCTGATAGTATTGATCATAATTGAAGAGATTTTAATAGCATACAAGTTTATTTATTGACCTGAGCAATAGATACTTAGATTACAAAAACACAAATGTTGAAAAAAATTCCACGAGCAGGATTTGAACCTACACCCTTCTTCTGACATACCGGGTCAGGTGCTCTCCCAATTGAGCTATCGTGGTTCTAACCAGCCCGCCGAAAGTATTCAACACTATTTACTATTTACTAATTCTTAACTGATCTTTAGTATTTGTAAAAATATTATGATCGGATGTTAATGACGGTATTAGTTGTTGACATTGAATGGGCGCCTTTGGCTTTCAAAGTAAAAGTAAATAGTGTTGAATAATTTCGGCAGGCTGGTTAGAACCACGATAGCCCAATTAGGAGAGCACCTGACCTGGTATGTCAGAAGGGTGCAGGTTCAAATCCTGCTCGTGGACATTTGTGTTTTTGTAATTTGTTCGCAACAAAATTTGCGTTAAAAATTATATCATCATCATCATCATCATCTCAGCCAAAAGACGTCCACTGCTGGACAAAGGCCTCCCCCAAGGATCTCCACAACGACCGGTTTTGTGCTGCTCGCATCGGCGATTTCGGCTCGGCAATGATGAATCAGTGAGTCAGGACAAGTCATTAAATGTTTATAGATAATTTGAATTCAGAACAACAATAAAGTGATTGTTGTTTTGTTTTCGATTTTCGTGTGAATATATCTTCACCTATTGTTCGTGGCCGGTTGCAGCTACAAACAAAGTGGCCGTTGTGCTTCAATTGAACTGGACTGTATTAAAACTCGTTTCTTGATTACTTCTTCTTGCGGCTTCCCGCGACCTTCACCAGATCGTCGGTCCACCTTGTTGGAGGCCTGCCCACACTGCGCTTTCCGGTACGCGGTCGCCACTCCAGGACTATCCCGCCCCAGCGGCCATCAGTCCTACGAGCAATGTGCCCTACCCACTGCCACTTGAGCTTAGCAACTCTTCGGGCTATGTCGGTTACCTTTGTTCTTCTGCGGATCTCCTCATTACTGATTAAAAATTATATAAACAAAACCAAATTATTCAATAGATAAATGTTATTTATCTGCAAAATTTTCCTGGAGATAAATGAATAAAGTAATTATAATTTCAGTGACCGCGTGGCCGCTGCTCACTTGCAGCCGTTGGAAAGGAGTGACTACAAAAACAAATCGTCCCGGAGCTGGAACCAATGTGCCGCCAAGGAGAAGGATTGTAAAGAATAGTCAGCCACCGTTACATTATGTAAAATAAAAAAATGTTCTCCAATAAAAGTCCTTTCTTTTTACCTATCTTAGTTCTTGTACTTTTATTATTCACTAGCTGACCCGGCGGACTTCGTACCGCTTTGACAGTTTCTATGACAACAAAACGAAAAAATCGTTAAATAGCTAGAACATTTTGTATTGGAAAATTTATGTTTCTCGCCGTTTTAAACCTTTCCTGAACTTCCTCCACAAATATTTCAAAATAAAAATTAGCCAAATCGGTCCAGCCATTCTCGAGTTTTAGCGAGACAAACGAACAGCAATTTTTTATATTATTTATTATTTTATATTTAAAGATTAAAATTTAAATAAATTTCTTGACGGGTAAACATTTGTGCTTTATTTCACCTGGTGTTAAATGATGAATAGGCTGAAGGTGGCGGCGCACTTGACCCGCAATTTGCAACTACTGAGGCACTGGCTATCTTATCTCTATCTGTCGGAACACAAGAATAATACTAACATTGATTGGCGGCATATTTAGATAAGATAGTGATAGCTAGCCAGGCAGACAAACAAGTTCTTCCACCAACCAAACGGAGTAGGTACACATAATTATGTTCCCCTCCCTGGAAATCGAACCCAGGATCCCTGGGAGACCTCTGAAACCGGTGCCGGTGGCCTTAACCACTAGACCACAGAAGCTTATTAAATTAAGCATTATTATAAAAAACGACTTATTACTATTACTTTATGCTGTACTACGTTTTTATATACATGGGTTGTTTCATCCAGAATATTACATACATTTTTCCAAACAATTAATATGTGAGTGTGTGTGTGTGTGTGTTTGTGTGCGAGGGTGTGTTTGTGTGCGAGGGTGTGTGTGTGTCTGTGCGCGATGCGTGCACTTGAGACTGTGTTTTTTTTTATGGTAAAAGGAGGCAAACGAGCAGGCGGGTCACCTGATGGAAAGCAATCACCGTCGCCCATGGACACCCAAAACCAAAGAAGGAGTTGGATCTTGAGGAGGGAGTAGGAATTGGGAGGGGGGAGGGGTGAGAGATGGGCCTCTGGTACTTTCACTCACCGGACGAAACACCACAGCAACGAGTGCCGTTGTTTCACGCCGATATTCTGTGAGAGGGTGGTATTACGCCGGGCGAGCCGGCCCATTTCGTGCTGCAACGCAGCGTGGCTCTACCACTCAAGACAGTGTTACTCATTTAGCACCACCCAGGGGTCACGTGTAGGGTCTCAAGGGTAAACCTACGGACGCATGTGTGTGAATAAGTGCCTGGATAGTCTTGAATATAGGTTAAATTAAGGGTAGCTAGAAATAGAGGTTAAATTAATGGGTAGTTGGGAAATTGGGTCAAATTACTGAGTAATAGAAAATAAAATTTTAATTACTGATTAGTTAGATATAAAAAATAAGGTTTGAAAATGCTGGCGAATAACAAGCATGTATACTTATCTAAGGTTTTATATACTACACGTTCTCTAACGCCCGTTCCCTGTATTCTATCTGTCTGTTGTTTTGCTTACTGGAGTTAGAAATTTGACATAATTTGTATTGAGCTTATGTCAAATTTGTATCTATAGTAGGCAAAACAACAGATAGATAGATTATTGGGAACGGGCGTAAGTGTAGTACCTAAATGTTCATCATTAGTCTATATTACTACACTGCTTTATAGACTGATAAAGGCCTCTCCAAGTGCACGCTACTGTGCACGATCCGCGGCTACTCTCGTCCAGCTCTTGCCAGCCACCTTGCGAAGATCGTCGCTCCACCTCGTCGAAATAAACATGTGTATAAAAAGTAAATATGCAGGTCAAAAAAACAAAATCCAATTGATAACAACAAATTCTATTTCGAAAATGATAAAAATACATTGACTTAATGTTTAAAAATAAAAGTTAAAACATTTAAGTTACGCTTCGTTCAATTATTTTTTGGTGGTCGGTTCATATTGGATATTCTTCTCTAATTGTTATATCATACTTTATAGTTAATTAGGTACTTCAACATCAAAGTTTAATTATACTGGATGTAAACATGGAGTGATCCATCAGCTTATTGCGACCCCTTTCCAAGAACTGTTGTTGGTTAGTTTGTTAGAATGTTTCCTTTCTATGTTTTACCATTTTCTACCCATATTGGTTCAAGAAAAGTTCGATTGTACTGGAAGTAAGCATGTAATGGTCCACATAGGCTTTTGTTGCGATTTCTGTCCATTAACTGTAGGTAAGTTTATTTAGAATATTTTCTTTCTGTTTTACCATTTTCTTTAATATTGGTTTTAAGAAAAGTTCGACTATGGAATGCTCCATCAGCTAAAGTTGCTAGTTCTCTCCTCATTAAGCACGTTTCTTCGGGTTGGACATGAGGATGATGATTTCTACTTTGGTGTTGGGGCTCTCCTGCTTCGGGTGATAGAAGCGGCGGTCGTTGCGGTCCATCGGCACCAACGGTTTGTGGTACCAGCCGTATCTGGTGAATATGAAGTACATAAAATGAAAAGCCAATGAGAAGAGGACAGATAATCACTAATTCACACAGTTCCTTTATAACTAAGAATCCTACTAATATTATAAACGCGGAAAGTTTGTTAGTATGGATGGTTGTTTGTTACTCTTTCACGTAAAAACTACTCAATGGATTTGGATGAAATTCGGCATACAGATAGTTTATAACCTGGATTAACACATCTCGATATTCCCACGGGATCAGAAACCACGCGGGTAATACCGCGAGCGGCCGCTAGTTGAAGAATAAAGGGTTCTTCCTCAATAAAGTTATCATAATAGATAATCATAACCACTACCTACATCACTTAAGTACGTTCATAACTATAAAGTTAAAAACAAAAATAAGACTAGAGAAGATACAGGCCTCTACATCACAGAAGAAGAGAAAGGTACAGCTAGTTTTATTATTTACTAGCGGCCGCTCGCGGTTTCACCCGCGTGGTTCCCGTTCCCGTGGGAATATCGAGATAAAAAGTATCCTATGTGTTAATCTAGGTTATAAACTATTTGTATGCCGAATTTCATCCATATCCATTCAGTAGTTTTTACGTTAAAGAGTAACAAACATCCATCCATACTTACAAACTTTCGTGTTTATAATATTAGTAGGATTTATTTTCAGTCTATATCGTCCCAATGCAGGGCAAATGCCACCCTTTCCTTCTTCCAACATTCTCGGTCTGTAGCTTTCTGGGACCAATCCTTCAAAAAAGAGTCCAACTCATCCCGCCAGCTCCGTTAGCAGCTAGTTACTACATCTTAAAGTGTGAATTGCAGGTACTGTATGGACTATATAGGTTGAAGAAGAAAAGACGATGGCCAGTTACATAACAAAGTTCCCCTTTTGACCGTTACAGTCGGCTATAATCGACTATACCGATAGTTTACCTAAAGATATTAAAGATATTTGGAAATTTTGAAATCTCTATTCTTTTTGCAAGTTTTTATTGCCAGATCCATCTTCAAACAATTAAAATTTTACTGTCTTATTCTCAGTTCATAGCAGACGGCAGGTTAAATTGTGATTGCGATCAACAAGAGAAATGAGATGTCCAGCTTATGATGCTGATGATGATGACGACGATGAGATCAACGTCCATTCTCTTACGCCTGGTTCTCGGTGGCGGGCGAGGGGTACTTGCTGTGGGGGCCCTTGGCTCTGGTCTGAGACACGTTGCTGTGGTAGTTGTCCACCTTCTCTGTCTGCTCCCGGGACTCCGCCTTGAGCTGGTCGTGCGCCGCGTAGAACTTGCCCGTCACCGGTATCGCTTAACGAAAAAAAACAATACAATATGTACAATGTCGGTACAAAAACTATGAGGGGAACTAATAAAAACTCCACATTCCGAACAGAGGCAAACTTTATTGTAAACTAACAATGACCTTATAGAGGGTGACCCAATTCGAGGATCCTAACTTATATTTAAAAAGCGATTTCTATCGCTTATACCACGGCTCAGTGCTCTGAAGAACTATTTGAACTTATCCCACCTTCTCCCTTCCTCCATAGGAGTACACGTGCTGCTCTTCGGAGTCATCGCTTCACTGTCACACATATCCAATCGCGCACAAAGAAATTTGGTGACTCGTTTCTTTGTCGCACCTCCAAAAGATGGAATAGTCTACCAGCACACGTTTTCCCTCCTTCCTATTCCTTCTCGCCCGCTTAACACAGCGGACGCTCTAAGGTGGTGTGTGTGCATGTTTAGAGCGGTCCCACAACGTTCCTACATACGCGAGAGCTGTAAGTCTTAGGCTTTACTTGGTGCGTTGCTTGGTCCGTTGAAAATTCACGCCACACTCAAGGCGAAGGAAAACGCATAGAGCATGAGCTCAAGTAAATAAATAACAAAAATTATCTACAACATCGTGTCAATTTGTGAATTCCTAACTCACTCTACGCCTACTAATTATGTCTTCACAGTATAGTTACTACTCACACCCGAAGTTGGGGCGATAGATCTTGTAGTTCCTGAAGTTCTTGACCTCGCGGTAGATGATCTCGTTCAGCATGTGGATGTCGATCGGCATCCTCGTGCCGAAAGTGCACTTGCCCTCCGTCATCTTGCACCTTCATAAGATACTGTATTTATTATCAGTCTTTAAACGTCCCAAATCACATCACATCACTTCATCAGCTCATTTTTATGTCCCCACTGCTGATGCTAGGACCAATGGCTTTAAGTGCGTTCCGAAGCACGGATGAACTCGAAATGATATATTTTTGGTCATTCATCCTATGACCGGCCTTTGCGAAATTTGCTTAACCTTAGCAATCGCAGAGCGGGCACGTTAACCAATGCGCCTTCAAGCTCCTCATAAACGCCCCACTGCTGGGCAAAGGCAATCCTACATGAAGAATAGCACAAGAATGATAAGAACATAACACACCACTGTCAGCGTTGATTTAATTCGGGTTTGTAGTAGTGCACTTAATTAAATAAAAAAACAACCGGGATCAACATGGCTCGTGTCTGTTATCAGGCTTCGGAAAAGCACAGATGGCAGAGAGTTTTTTGGCATTTTGGTCACCCATCCAGTGATGCGGAGTTGTGAATGTTGTAATTTGGCTCTGAAGCCTTGGGCTTATACTTATTATATACTCTATGGCAAGCTATGGGTTATTATTTTAAGAGGTGTTTTTAATAATGAATTGGCAACAAATATGGTCAAAATTAAACGGTTGCAATGTAATAAGTAGTTAGTATAGTATTAACTAATTATTTTCAATGGCTTACCTCTGTTTTTAGCGTACAATACAAAAATATCACAGAAATGTGTGTAAATATCTAAAAAATGTAATCATGTTATAATAACGTCATTGTGGTTCTGTCATGTAGTGCACTTATGTCAAATATCCGAGAGGTTGCAGACCCAAATTAAATTATCTATTAATTATATTAAATTAATATTATTGTTGCTATTCTTCTGTGCTTAATAAGATTCTAAAAATATAAAGCCGATGTGTTTTACTTATTACTTTATTATTTGTTTTATCCAAACATCGAACCACGCCACAGGCCAACAGTTCGTTCGTGAGGACTAAAAATCCGTTCCGCCAAAGATTACCTATAAAAAAACCCAAAATCTAAATAATATTTTTTAAATAATGTTCAATGGATAATGTAGTCGAGAATTGTGTGCCAAAAGGTGTAATACCAACTATGTTATCGTGGCTTTGTCCAACCTGCCGCAATTTATCAACACTACAACATCTAAGACTATATTATCTACTCTTACTATTGGTTTAATCTCAGAACAATAACTAAAGCTATAGAAGGATGGCTAAAATAAAAATCGTGCAACTATGTTTAGTTCCGTTCTATCTTATGGCTAGAAAAGGAGGTTGGAGTGCAACAAATGGTTGACACTTAGTTTTTATTTTTTGAATTGTTATGTCAAACGGTCATCAGATAATCGATGATCAAAAAAAATCTTGAGTCCTTTTTATAGTCACTCACTACATTAGCTCAAATATGACGTCACAAATCTGGTGACACCTTTGCTATTTTAGTCCAGTTTCTATAGCTTTAGTTATTATTCTGAGGGTTTAATGCTCTAAGCTTACTATGCACCTGACCCGGTATGTCACGGGGTGCGACTTCAAATCCCGCTCGTTGAAACAATTGTCAACACTATTTCAAATTGTAATTTGTTTGCAACTAATTTTGAGTACAATCATATTATAAATACCTACCATAATTATAAATGTAGTAAAATTTTGAATGAAGCACAAAGTTTTATAATCGTCGGCATAGCTCCTTACGTTCCTTACCTTAAACTTCCCTATACCTTACAAACTTCCCCTTACTCCCCTTTTGTATTGCTTACACATTATACATAGTAGGTATCATCTCACCGATACTACTACGGATCGGTACAACCAACAATACGATCCGGTGTTTCCAATCACCCGGACTAACTAAATAAAGCTGCAGATTGCATCTTGCCACCTGTCCTTCGGGAAGTCATTAAGAAAGCGGTCCCATTGTAATCCCCCTCCAGGATCAGAGGAATCCGGCGTCGCCTAGAGGGCCCTTAAGCGGCGTAGTGCTTCGCGGTTGGAACGCAGCGTTTGATGTGCAAGGGCACAGAATAACAAGGGCAAGGATGGAGAATCCATGCATGTGAAGTAAGTGCAGGTAAAAGCAAGTGAAGTCGGCAACGGAAGTCGCCGAACGCTTCAGTGCTTTGTCAAATCAACTACAAAATGAGATTGCCTAATTTTGTATGGAAGCTAGACCAAGTGCTGCCTGAATGCTCACATAGTGCATTTTGTTCCTCAGATTATCACTAATCTGTAATTCAAACCGCATAAAAATCTATCCCAGGAGCCCAAAGAAAAACAGTCTCTCGTTTTAAATGTTTGTATTGGAAAAAATTAACTTTATAGCGACAAATCAACTATTAAACAGTAAAATATTTATAAAATACAGTGAAAAAATTAAATGCTTACCCGACCCGACCGCTAAAAAGCACTCAAAAAAATTAAAAAGCAGAGGAAAAATTCAGTGCTTACGTCAGCCTTCCCGGTAGCATAATGGACAGTGCAGCCGCCCGGATCAGGTTTTTGTCTTCGTTCGGCGTGATACGGTACGATGTTATAGTAACTGAAATACATTTTTAAGAAAAAAAATCTCAAAAACGTTGTTTAATGAAATATTATACGACCTCCTTGGTCGAGTGGTTTGTACACCGGTTTTCATGGTGTCGCCATCTCTGAGGTCCCGGGTTCGATCCCCGGTCGGGTCAATTTAGAAATTATTGTGTTTCTAAATTGTCTCGGGTCTGGGTATTTTCTATGTATAATAAGTATGTATTTAAGTTTTCTAAGTATGTTTATCAGTTGTCTAGTAACCTTATAACGAGTTTCATAACGAAGCTTCTCTTGGACTAGATAATTGGTGTGAGTGTAGGAAAAATTATTTATTATTTATTTATTTATTATTATTCATTATCACAAAAACTGGAATTTATTTATTTTTCTTGGGGCCAATTTTTTTTTTAAATTTTTTTTATAGTTCATGTTAATGCTACAGTACCAATGGACCAACTCACATTCCTAGGCAACACTTGGTCCAAACTTTGGCAATGTCCTTTACTTGACTAAACGGACGGACGTCTTTTGGCTGAGATGATGATGATGATGATGAAGTAAAGTTAATTTATTTTTTATTAAATCACAAATAAATCACAACATCTTCAAAGTCAAAAACAAAAATATAGGTAGGTACTTTAAGATTAAAATTTAAATTTCAAATAATCAAAAAAAGAAAATTACGATTACTTTTGAATCATATTATCAGAGAGAACGAGAGTGCGGCAACTTCATACAAGCGCTCCGAAACACACGCACACAAACTCGTAGTTCACCTACATTAGCACACGGAAAAAAGCACGGGAAAAGAGTACGCGATGACGCGGGCTGTCCCCGCAAACGCGGATCGGGCATTACAATATAAAAGGCACCCAAATTCACACAATAATAATTAACTATGTTTGACTCAACCCTAGCCGGTAGGTACAGCTCGGTATGTCGATTCAAGGTCACGGCACTGTTGCCGCACTTTCGATCAATCTGATATTATGAAACATTTTTACATACTACCCAAAACTGTGGAAAAGAATGGGCGCAAAAAACTGCATAGATTTTACAACACTGTACTAAAATGTTCAGTGATATTATATTTGATAAAATATAGACGTCCTGAATGGGTAGTAGGTAAAAAAATTATGGACGATTCAAAAGCACTTTTCTAAAGTTTATTTGAATAAAGAATATTTGACTTTGACTTTGACTTTGCTGACCGTACATTTCACTATTCTTCTTTTTTTGTGCCTAGAACAAGTTACTTTGCGCATGTACTGTCGGTTAAGAAACCAAGTGCTAAGTGCGAATTTATTTACCACTAGCTGACCCGGCGGACTTCGTACCGCTTTAACAGTTTCCATGACAACAAAAGAAACATTTTATATTGAAAATTAAATTTTTTTTTCACTAATTTCCGTTACTTATTATTATTTATGATTCTCACCGTTTAAACCTTCCCTAAACTTCCACAAATATTTCAAAATCAAAATTAGCCAAATCGGTCCAGCCATTCTCGAGTTTTAGCCACTCAAACGAACAGCAATTGATTTTTATATACCTATATAGATGATACTAACACTTATTCTAAATAGCTGTTGCCCGCGACTTCGTCCGCGTGAGCTAAAGGCTGTAGTCTGTTAATTTTTATGTAGGTATCTATTTAAGCTTATTAGGGTATAATAAAATTATATGCATCGGAAATTTAGAAAATTGACATTGTATTTACCGACATACGTACATCTACTCACTCTTAATATCCTTTCAGCTGGGAATGCTGAGATAGACAAAGACAATCGATCTCCATTTAGTGTGGTTCTGGCATACTTCCTGTGCCTCCTTTACGTTCATCATTATTTTCATACATTATCTCTTATTCTTTCGACTATCATCTCTGCCATGTACATACATATTTTCAGTTTGAAGCACAGAATCGTCCCGTTCATACAGATTCTCACTTAGTTTAATTCCCGTTTCAATTATCCCTCCACATACATTCAGTATACAACACCGTTTCTCGGTGGGTTGCGCGTATTTGCTACGTCATACAAACCTGAAATGGGTTTACTGACGCTCAATTATATGTAATAAAATTGGTATTTTACAGCTCAGGTACTCGTCCGGAGTCGTCCTAGGCACTGGTGTATCTTAGCTAAAATGTGTCTACTGTTATACTGTCCAACCACGGACTTCAAAATATTTTTTGCCTTGTCCACTGAAGCTGGATATCGAGTAGCAGATAGCGGTCCAGGATTATTGGTTGTCAGCCAGAAGGCACAAAAAACTATTTACTAACTATGTTCTTATTCGTAGATACAAAATATCAATAAATTGAGAACTGTAATAAATTATATTATTGTCTATTAGGTAATACAGTATAGTATTTTATGTTACATACTTGCGATAAATTTGAATTTCTTCGTGGCATCTTGTTAGGTAGGTAGCTTTTTAGAGGTAGATCACAGGACACAGAAAGAAGTTACCTCTAATAAAAAATAATCTGAAGTCCGTGCCTCTAATACAGTTGTACCCTGCAAACTTAAACATTTTTGCAACTTTGATACCAGAGGTAGCCATCGTCTTATGCGATAGAAGAATGGAAAAACCATTTTTCTGTAATCTAGAAGTATGTACAAAATTCATTATTTATAGGTTTTATGATATTAAAATTGTTATGATACTTACTTGCTTATATTGTATCACTGAACACAGATTTATCCTATCAACATGTTAAGAAACCAAAGTAAGAAACCGCTTACATGTAAAATAAGTACTGAAATAAGTGTTTAACTTACCTGCATCAAATGTTTCATAAAACTTTTACACAATGAATAAATCTTATTTGAAAAATAATAAGATCTGAATAAGTACTGAAATATTTAACGTACCTGCATAAAATGTTTTAAAAAACTTTTACACAATGAATAATTAATATAATTTGAAAATTATTAACAAAATAAAAATAGGTACTTATTGCATTGCAAAACATCAAAATTTCCTTCTGTTCGTTTCAAAATTTGAGCGCCAATTTTTTTTTTAATTTTCACCAAATAGATTTAAAAAAATAACATTAAGTATTTTGGGCAACGACCTAAAGGTTTATACAGCCAAGCTATGTAATTCAAGATATCTTCTATGTGCAATATTTTAAAAAATAGAGACATGATTTTGGGCAATGATACAAAGTTTTATACAGCCAAATTTAATGAGTAGGTAACATTTCTATGCATAACTAAAAAAAGAGACATTATGTTGGGCAACGACACAGAGGTTTATACCGCCAAATATAGGTAATGTTTTAACTTTTAACATTTCTGTGTATTAGAAAACTGCAATAAGCGCCGCGCGCAGGCGCGACTAAATAGCCATATTATTATTGGTTATTTTGGAAAATGAAACAAAAGGTGTACCTATGTACAGCCAAGTTTATATTTTTGTTTTTATTTTCCGTCGCTTTACTACAGCGGTGCTAATGTTCGCTTAGGTGCCTCACAGATTTATAAAGGGTAGGTTTTACCTTAGAAAGTAACAAAACTTTTCTAAAATAATAACTCAACGAACGTATCTAACAGTTGGTCGCGTAAATACGTATGTCAAAATTTGTTTAACATTTTTCGATTTGTATGTTATTCTCCGAAATTTTCTAAGCATTTTGGTGATAACCGCATCAAAATCGGTATTCTCATGACAACAACTATCAATGACAGGCTCAAAAGGGCAAAGAACCCAGAGCCGTAAAACACGATAGCAATAGAGAGCCAGAGCCTCGAATGCCAGAGCGGTAAAACTCATTAAAAAAAAATCCCCTATGTTACATAATAAACAACAGTTGCCAAGCAACCAAGGATTAAATCTCGGTTTAGACCAAATCAAAATTTAACAATTTTCGAGTATTTATGTAGCCTATGTTATTCTCCGGAATTTTCTTAGCATTTCGGTAAAACCGGATCAAAATCCGTTCAGTATCGTTCTCGAGTTTATCGTGTTCAAACAAACAAATAAACAAACAAACAATTTCTTTTTAAACTATTCTATCGTGTTCCGTAAGTGATTTTAAAGTATTTTTTTTATACTTGCAATTACAGATTTTTTATCCTTACGTTCTTATTATACAGGGTGTCTCATTTAAATCGGTCAGTATGGGAAAGTCTGAAACTATAAGACATACGAAGATCTGTATTTAGGAACCATGTCATCGATTTTAATAAGAAGAAAAACTGCATTCATACATTTAAAGAAAACCTGTACTCAGCTCGGGAATCGAACCCGGTTGTTTTGAAAAAATAAACTTACACTATTTCTATTTAGATATCGATTGTGTAGGTCTTAAGCAGTAAATTGCTCTTTGAAACATGATGTCTAAAATGAATAAAAAGCATTGTTTTCACATACTTTTATTTATTTTAGAAGGTGTTCGAAGTGACCACCGTTTTTTTCAATACAATATTCAACACGTTTAGGTAACGATCTTACAATTACAAAACCAGCAAAGAGGTACAAACAACCATAGAGACAATTTTACATGCCTGAACTTGTTGAATGTAACGGTGGTCACTTCGAACACCTACTAAAATAAATTAAAGTACGTGAAAACATTGCATTTTATTCATTTTAGACATCATGTTTCAAAGAGCCATTTACTGCTTAAAACCTACACAATCGATATCTAAATAGAAATAGTATAAGTTTATTTTTTTCAAAACAACCGGGTTCGATTTCCGAGCTGAGTACAGGTTTTTTTTAAATGTATGAATGCAGTTTTTCTTCTTATTAAAATCGATGACATGGTTCCTAAGGACAGATCTTCGTATGTCTTATAGTTTCAGACTTTCCCATACTGACAGATTTAAATGAGACAACCTGTAGTTTTCGAGTATTTATGTAGCCTATATTATTTCCCGGATTTTTCTTAGCATTTTGGTAAAAACCGGATCAAAATCCGTTCAGTAGTTCTCGAGTTTATCGACTTCAAACAAACAAACAAACAAACAAACAAACAAACAAACAAACAAACAAACAAACAAACAAACAAACAATTTTTTTTAAAACTATTCTATCGTGTTCCGTAAGTGATTTTAAGGCAACCTGTGTAATTTTTTTTTTATATCTTGCAATTACAGATTTTTTTATCCCTACGTTCTTATTATATACATAGATTCGATGAGACGTTAACAAAACGAAAACAAATTCAATTGAAGCAGGGCTTCGTGGTCACATACGAGATGAGTTGCAATTTGTATAAGCACTTGTAAGAGTATTAGGTGTTACTAATCCCCAAATAGTAGTTTATGCAACTGTCATATAATGAAGGGTATTAAAACACGAGTGTGAGTTTATGAAACGAGCGCAGCGAGTTTCATAATAGTAACGAGTGTTTTAATACCCGTGTTATATGCAGTTGCATACACTACTTTATCTTCACTAATGCAATTAGTCAAACAACAAGAGTAAAAGCTGACAATAGTTTATTTATAATAATTGTTCAAATTTTTGCCATTAAAATCTAACCAATGAGAGCGCAGCTGCGCGCGCAGTGCCAATCAGGAGCGAGCGCGCGCTGTTCTTTTTTTATTTAATTGGCACAAGATCTTACCAAAGAGTTTTGTGTATGTAAGTTTAGTAGTTTCGACGAAGTTTTCACGTATAACCCAACTGTTTTCAAAAGCCAGCCTAATGTCAAAATTTTATACAACTTGTATGAGGATTTTGACATAAGGCTCGCCAGGTTAATTGGTCGCGTTTTATTGATGTTATAATGAGATTTTACGATATCGATGTGGATATTATACCATCATGTGAAATTGCTTAAATTGAGTGTTTTGTTGTCTGCGCTATAACAGTAGTAATTATAAGTCAAGTATTGGAAACATAAGTAGAATGTTACAACATTAGTGTAGATAAAACTATTTTCGTAACACACACTAGATTTTTTATTTTTTTTTATTTTTATTTGTTCGAGTGAGTGAATAAAATAAATGAAAATAAAATTATTAAACACTCACACATGACACTGTAATTACAGGTTTAAGAAATATAATAATAACAATAATAATAAAAATATAATAATAATAATAATAGTATTGTCAGGAGGTTCCTCACTCTGCAGCCCTGACCACCGGTAGCTTGGGCCCTGCCTCGCTTCTGGCGGTACTCTAGGATTAGGTTTTTATAGTGTCTTATTGTTTTTATATTAAAATATTGAAAAAATCTAGTTTTAAGAAGGAAAATAAATAAAGAGTAAAACAATAATAAATTAATTTATTTCAGATTACACAGAGATCCATAATGGTGTTAGTAAAAGCTTATGCGTTGGTTAACTTTATATATAGTTATATACATTAAAATTCAAAAGGTAATAACAAAGTGATGGAGTGTTTGTAAATCACCCCATCAAATTGGTTACCTATTGCGGTACTATTGCTTGCAATATGCTTTGTAAGATTAAACATTTTTTTAACTACTTGTTTGTGAACTGCCCGTGTATAAGTCGCCTAAGAAACCGAGGTGTGGAGAATGGGGGGAGGGGGGGGGGGGGGGGTATTTTGCGGCTATTTCAATTATACGTCTTATGAAATAGTTGTCGGGATCGGTTTCGCGGGTGCCCGCAATATCGGCGCCGATGCGATAGGCGATCGGAATTTTTGTTGTATTACGACTTCATTAGCAAACGACAGCGGTAATTATTGACGAAATGGAGGGATACAGTTTTTTCTATTCAATCAATTTAATTCTCTCGTAGATCTCTCTGTATCTCTTTATATATTTGCCTGGTGGTAAAAATCTGCCCAGAATCCTTAATGTCAACTGGCAAATCAACAACAGAAGAAGTCTCTCTCAGGAATACTCAGTATTTAGTTACATTTATCTAACCTAAGAAGTATTTTATTTAAAAAATAATCTTTAGGTACATGACTTATATGAAAGACTTCATTATTTTTTACTTTATCAAGTGATTTCATTTCATATTTTTTTATATCTACAATCACTGTTTTTTTAAATTATGGAAGAGCGGAATCTCCTAAAACAAGCTAAACCTTTGATTCAAAGGAAGTTCCAACCAAATGTAAACTGTGTGTTTGTGTTGCCCGCTGCCCGCTGAGCGTAAGCAATCGCTCCGCCTATGAACGTGTGAGCGGGCCAAGCGCCTCACGCGCTCCGCGTTAGCTCCAAGAATGGCAGATATAGCGATGACGATCAAGTTTTTAAATTTACTCCGAGATATTCATTCGAAGGACGTTTCATTTATTAGATTTTTCATTAAATAAGTGCCTGGGCGGGTGGCATTCCTATAAATATTTTACATAACTTTCTCTGCTTGGTGTTTAATTAATATTGATGTTTGCCGCGCTTTGAAGATATATGATAGGTACTGGATAGAACTTTAATGTTCGATGTCAAGGACTTGGTACATTATTCTACTTTTGAGTGATACTTATTTATTTCCTCATTTAGAGTCTTATAAACATTATCAGGTGCTACATCAAAATACAGCGGTCATATGTTCCTTGCAACAATCTTAAAAGTCAAGCTAACTTTAGTTTGGTCGGGACTAGGATGGGTAACCAAAAATTTGTTCTTGATTTTTCTCTGTGCTATCAGAATTGCCATCAGACCAACGGTTCAATGGCCTCTTGGTCCCGACTGCAGAACGACGACTGCAGCGACGGAACTTTGCTGTTGTGAATACAAGCCGCGTCAAAACATTAAAGCCACAAGTAAAAACCCTCTGATATGGATAAAATAGTAGATTGTACAACAAGAGCATAAAACGAGCCATTTTACCTGAGACGGTGCATATAGCCACCCGAGCCGGTACGGCGAGGGTGGATAGTCACGTCGAGGGCCTGCCTGGTACAAACCTGTGCAATGCCAGTACAAACAGCCTGGTTATAATAAAAAAATAAAACTACTCTTTATTTTATTGGGATCAATCATTACTTTAAAAATATCTTAGCGCTGATATGATAGCCTTTATCAGCAGTGTCCTACAGTTTACAAATAATATTTATGTTATGTTAAACTTTTTATTAGGTTTTTATTTAGAGTAGCTTGAGTGTGGCATGCTCTCTTTATTGTCTCTGCGGTGGTGGCATGTGCGTCGGGTCGTTACATTCCCTAAGATATGGTTGAGTGAAGCGATGGCTGATTCGTATGTCATGCTCGTGAACGGGTGCCGCCCGCGGTGTGGAGGCTGGTCTGCTCTTGATTTTTTTACAATTTTTGACCTATATTAGTGCTGTATGACATTGTGAAAATTTTAACTGGTAACTGTTGTTGTTGTGATGTTTTGCAACTTAGATGTTATTATATTTTCTCTTTTGTTTTTTTTTAATATGTGTGATTGTCCTTTATATTTTGTGTTTTTATTTGTGATGGAAAGTGTCCTTTTATGATAGGGCATTTTCCAATATTTTTGACGCTATAAGGGAGAAAAGAGCTGGACACTTGCTGAGTTTGTTGCCGGTTCTTCTCAGTACAAGATCTCCCGCCCAGAGTAGACTTACGAACCGATAGCATAATGACGTTCATAAGAGCTATTGTAGCCTAAACTGAATAAATGATTTTGAATTGAATTGAATTGAATATACTCGAGTTTTACACTTCGATTGCAAGGAAATAAAACAAGGATTAAGCATATACAAGATTTAATTAATTTAGCTAGTTTCTATTTTTGTTTGACGAATAATTAGCTTCCCACCACACATTTTTTCTTAATTTTTTTAACTAAGTGACGTTCGACTATGGTCTGAGCGGTAATGCCAAGTTATTATAAATATTTGCGTTATATTTTTTTTACTTAAATGCACGCCCGTATTAATCGTAAATTTGTATTTAGATAGTAATACATATGTCGTAATTAAATTAAGATATAACCTAAATCTCATAAAAATATATCAATTAAATGAAGATGTATCGTGTATGTGGCTGTAAGGCCTAATTGCCTTAGTCTTAAAAGAAGAAATTACTTTATGCACAAGAGCATAAAAACCCATTTTATGCAGTCTTCTCTCGACATAAAAAACAACTTTACGAGCATGGGAAGTAAAAAGTATTTTTTTAAAGAATGACTATATAAATCCGTTAATACTTGTTGAGTTTCAACTAACTATTTAGGTATTTTTCACAACGCAGATTCAAAGATCGTCGCTGGTAGACTTATCCCTCCCCGGTTGGTCGTTACTCAGCCGATTGTCTTTTCTTCAGGGTGTAATGGCCGCTACTTCGGGTAGAAAATGGACGCCATTATAAAATCTGTAACGTTTAATTAAATGATTAGGAAATGACTGAGAAAAAAAGTTTGTTTAGAAAATTATAATGACGATTTCTTAATAGTGTAGGTATTGTTAATTAATCGACTATTCGAACATTTATTTAAAACATGTTAATAAATCTCTGTTAACTATCGGCAAGGAATCGGAAACGTCTCTGGTTGTGAATAGGATTTAATAATCACAAGTATAAATGAGTAACAATACTATCTAGACGACCTTGTTAACCTGCCTGGGACGCTGTAAGTACTCAAATACTGCATAGTATTTGATTAAACATTGGGATTGCACACCTTCCATAGCACTAGTACCTAGAGTTTGTAAGTAAATAAATAAATACTAACCCCCTTATTCATAAAAACTATTTAAGCATTATTTAGTTAATCATTGTTTTGTCTCTTTTTCTCAAATTCAAAATGACGTTTGTGTGACGTTGACAAAACAATATTTAACTAAATAATGCTTAGGACTTCTTGGCGGGAAAGTGAAGAGTCATGTCTGCGGTTTTGTTTTATTTTCTAAAATTTGTGTTATGTCGAATATTAATGTGAAATAATGGTGGATTATTAACCGTTAAGTGTTCGTGAGTGTGCATAAGTGTTGGCAAATGAAACAAAACAGTGCAACGTTACTTTTCAATTTCTCTCAAAAAGCTCGCGTGAGGACTTAGTAAAGCCCCACATCTTTACTGAGATACTCGAGGGGTTGGGGGGTATATCATTTCTCACTTCCCATTTTTAATATCATTCATCATCATCATATATGGAAATATTGTTTATTTATGTATTACTTGTAAGAAAAATTACTTTGACACTGGCTAAATGTGCTAATCGCACGAAGCCATCAACTAACAAAAAAAAAATGCTTAAATAGTTTTTATGAATAAGGGGGTTAGATCGCAATTCCGACACTCTAGTTCTCAGCATCATAGTTTAGGGTCCGGTAATCTCGGGCTAATTTGCTGGGACGAGCACTAATTCGGTTAACGGGCCATTAAAATTACCATCTGCCGGTTGATTGCGGTGGAGCCCCTCTACACTTCAGTAGTTGGTACGGTACGTCACAATGGTACATCGCAAAGTAGACAGATACGTTTATTATGACTATAACTATATATATCAGATAGAAACCAGTAAGTAAATAAGTAAATCCTACTAATATTATAAACGCGAAAGTTTGTAAGTATGGATGGATGTTTGTTACTCTTTCACGTAAAACCTACTGAATGGATTTGGATGAAATTCGGCATACAGATAGTTTATAAACTGGATTAACATATAGGATACTTTTTATCCTGATATTCTTACGGGAACGGGAACCACGCGGGTGAAACCGCGAGTGGCCGCATACTAGCCTATAATTGGTAAAGGCTTCCATCATTGAAATCAAGACATCTACAATTGATGGGTATTGGCTTAATCACCACGCTTGCCAAAGGCGGGTTGGTGGCCAAACCCGGGCTATGCATCGACAAAATCCGAAAGACACCTTGCCCGACCAGGGAATTGAACCCGGGACCTTCGGGTATCGGGCCGAGCGTTATACCACTCGGCCACCGAGGCGTTTAAGATACCAGTGTTTGACTAAAATATCAATCACTGGTTCTTGTTGAAACTGGTGCACTACTGAGAATTAAAGATAGGTATCATTATAAAAAAATCTTATTGCTTTCTATGTCTCGCGTCACCTTCATTTCCTAAAATAGATTTACCGCGGTAAAATTCAAGGTAAGTTTTCTATTTATAAACTATTCGCAATATCATTGCTGCTGGCTTTATTTAGAAAGCTTCATTTAGTGAAATAAAGTAATATTATTATAACAGAACACTAATATACACATTGAAAAATTTTAAGCGAAAAGATTCGGCGTAAAAAGGATTTAATTTCTTAGATAAGTCATGGACTAATAATTTAAAAGTCCTTAAATAATTGGCAAGTAAAGTATTAGTCCATGAAAAAGTAAATTTTAAACTAATATATAACTAAATATTTTAATTTTAAGTCCAATCCACTGTTTGATGTCATTCAGTCATTTGCGTCTCGGATAGTAACTATACACATTTTAAAAGAATAAAAAGAATGATATGGTTTAGTATTCTCTCAGTAAAATTCTAGCAAATATAGCACTTCATTCTTTAGCGATAGCTTCTTCAGATACCTATAAAATACTTACGCGAAAACATTTTTTGCAATCACCTTAAGAATCCACTAGAAAGCCGTAGAGTATAATCACTGTTACGTCCGTTGCTCCAACAATACTTATTTATTAATGACGATATTTATAAAAGCATCTCGGCGTTTTTAATCAAGCGATTAGGTTTTTCCTTTCTTTCTCTCATATTTATGTTAAAGTTATCTTAAGTAAATAAACAAATAAACTTTTCTACACTCACACCAATTATCTAGCCTAAGAGAAGCTTCGTTATGAAACTCGTTAAATGGTTACTAGACAACGGATAAACATACTTAAAATACTTAAACTTATTATACATAGAAAACACCCAGACCCGAGACAATTTACAAAAACAACAATTTCAAAATTTACCCGACCGGGGATCGAGCCCTGGACCTCAGAGATGGCGACACCATGAAAACCGGTATACAAACCACTCGACCAAGGAGAATCTTTACTGAGAATCAAATAGATATAACCTAAAATTTGCCTTCCAGTTAGAGCCTGTCGATTTTAACCTTTTAAAGCACAGTCCCATGCTGGTCTTGGGCGTGAAAATAATGTATCATATACCTAGCTTCCCGTGCATGTCGTTAGCTTATATCTACAGCTTCATGGTCGTAAGTCGTCCATGATCCGATCCGAACCCTTCGGAGAATCTAGTAGGGCACGGGGACACGCACTAGTGCGTGTTGCCGTTCCCTCTAGAAAACCTCCGAAGGTGATTCGTTTCACACGGCTTGAGGAACCCTTTAAGTTTCTGACAGCCCCCAAAAAAGCCCGGTAAAGCTGAAAATGGCACCTGAGGCAATCAGCAAACTCTCTCTCAAAAAAAAAATGTCGTCCGCTGCGTTAAGGGTGCGCCGTCCGTAAGTGACAAGTGTCATATGTTTTATTTGAAATGTCGTCGTCCATATTTATTTGATGCCGCGCGGCCATACTAATTTTGTATGGGGAATTTAAGGTGCTCAATAAAAAATAATTATTTAAATAACCACTTGATGAATCAAAAATCTAGTCTAGCAATTTGTAGTTTATCCATTGATGATTGTTTAGACAAAATCAGAGGTACAATAATTTATATAAACTATAAGAAATCTACTAAACGCCGCCACTCGTTTTCATGATTTTGGCCAACTTTAAATGATATTGTAGAAAAAACTATAGCGTGTTATGACATTATGGTTCTGACAAATTGTAAACACGTTCCCTATGATACTAAATATATATTTTGTTTATTTAATACGACAGTATTTTCAATTATATTTACTTAACCGTAACTGCATTTTTGGCATTTTTTGGTCGGCGCACCCTTAAGCGGATGCACGGCGCGGACGCCCGCGCGCGTGCGGTTTTGTCTTGTTTTTCTGCGTTCATAGGTAGCTATCTCGGCGTTCGAGCCTCACGCAGCGCTGCTTTATAAATTTTCACGAGAAAGGCACGCCACGCGGGCTCCCACGCCGTGCGCCCGCCTGACGCGGACGCTCAAGGGACAAGGGTTCCAAGATGCTCGCACATCAGGCGATGGGCCAGCAACCTATGACTAACGTAATCTATTCCATTATGCCCTATGCAGCCCTATTTTCATCATGCTAATCGTGGTGTCGTCGAGGCTCAGTAAGCTGAGCCAAAGTATCATTAAGAAAACGATAGCGAAGTTCGAAAAGAATAAAATGTATGGGATTGACAAAGGCGCGCTAAATCACGTGGTCAATCCTATTCTACACCTATTACCAAACACACTACATATAAAAATGTAAAAATCAGGCCAGTGAGACACAATTTTAATGAGCAGGATCGAGGATCTAAATCTTTCTAGGTTTCAGACGTAACGGACATCTCAGGCCGGCCGCACATTCAAAGTGGCTAGCCACCTACAACCACAACCACAGGATTAGCAAGCAGAAGTGGCAGTGGGCCGGCCATATTAGCCGCAGGACCGATAACTGATGGGGTAAACGAGTTCTTGAGTGGAGACCGCGTATCGGCAAATGTAGTGTAGGACACCCTCAGACTAGGTGGAGCGACGATCTGCGCAAGGTGGCTGGCAAGAGCTGGATGAGAGTAGCCGCGGATGGTGCTCAGTGGCGTGCACTTGGAGAGGCCTATGTCCAGCAGTGGACGTGTGTAGGCTGATGATGATGATGATGAGCCACCTAAAACAGGTTTTGTAAACACTATACTAAAGAGTTATCAAGTAAACTAGTACTAGATAAAATTTTACTAGTAAATTTCAACCGTTCTCAGGGGTATCAGGAAGAGTATTGGATCCACTGGACCGGTAACCCAAAGGTCGTGGGTTCGATTCCCACTCGAGCCTTCTGAGGCTGGATGATTTTATCTAGTAAATTTTTATCTTGTATAGTCGACAATGAAATTGCTTTACCACCTTAGAAGTGAAATTTGTTTGCATATAATAAAACAACAAGTTCTATTTTTTTTTTTTTATGGTAAAAGGAGGCAAACGAGCAGGCGGGTCACCTGATGGAAAGTAATCACCGCCGCCCATGGACACCCGCAAAACTAAAGTTATCGCAGATGCGTTGCCAACCTTGAGGAAGGAGTTGGATATTGAAAGTGAGTAGGATAGAATAATAAAAATATCCAATATTACTGTTTATGTTACCTCTTGTTATCGACGAAATAAGATTTTAATAACATGCATGCAACCTTTTTTCACGGTAAGCTCGGTTCAATGACTTTCGGTGGCGCAATATGAAATTTATTAAAAATCCACACACAAAGTTCACTTTCAAAGGATGAAAAGTAATAAGTTCTCCTGATAAATCTTCTTATATTATGAAATCATGAAGTTGTGGTTTTATAATATGTCTGTATAAAAGTTACGTTCTTTGAAACAAACATTATGAAGAAAAAGAAGAAAAACATCAAAAGCTGATAATGTTATTTGTGAAACAATGAAACAAATATGTATAAAATTGTACAAACAAATATACAATGAAACAAATAGTTAATTTTTTCACAATACCAGCTCATTTTTATGTCCCCATTGCTGCAGTACGCCTTCCCTATAAGAATAAGAATAAGAATAAGAATAAATTTATTTCTTTATAAAACTTAGTCTAAATACATCAAACTTATAAAATAACATTGTTTATATAATAATATATTGCATTTTGAGTTTACTGCTTTTATTGTGGTTTTAAAATTATGGTTAGTAGTGCAAAATAATCGAAGTGATACCTAAACTATGTAAACTAGTTTACCTGTATCTTAGGCATCATCATCATCATCATCAGGCCTATGGACGAACAGGGAGAACGGGCCATAAACCACCACGCGGGCCAGTGCGTATTGGTGGTTGTTAATGACTGCTAATGCAGCCGGGACCGACGGCTTTACGTGCCTTCCGAAGCACCTCCTTCGTGCTTCCGAGGCACGGAGGAGCTCGAGATGATACATTTTTGGTCACCATTTCGATGACCGGCCTTTGCGAAATTTGCTTAACCTCGGCAATCGCAAACCGGGCGCATTAGCTTTGTTAATCGAGCGAATAGTACATAGTGATAAGTATTAATATAGTAATTACAAAAGGCCCCTTTCTTTCCTAAGCTACATACAATGCTTGTATATAAACAACATTTTTGATATATTTATCAAAAATGTTAACAACTAAACTAAAAAAACACAAATGTTGAAAAAATTTCCACGAGCAGGGTTTGAACCTGCACCCTTCTGACATACCGGGTCAGGTGCTCTTCCAATTGAGCTATCGTGGTTCTAACCAGCCCGCCGAAATTATTCAACACTATTTACTTTTTACTTTGAAAGCCAAAGGCGCCCATTCAATGTTAACAACTACCGTCATTAACATCCGATCATAATATTTTTACAAATACTAAAGATCAGTTAAGAAGTAGGCAAGCTTTTATAAATGTTTATATAATTTTTAACGCAAATTTTGTTGCGAACAAATTACAAAAACACAAATGTTGAAAAAATTTTGTAATTTGTTCGCAACAAAATTTGCGTTAAAAATTATATAAACATTAACAACTAAACTATTTATTTATTTGCTATAGTAGGTTATTACCTACTATAGCAAATAAATAATTTAGTTTGTTTCTTACGATAGGCATGGGATAGGTAAGGTTAGTATGTGTATTGTGTATACTGTGTCTCTTATGTACAATTCATGAGGATTTTTAAGATTCCATAAAAAATTACAATCTTTAATAATTCGGTCAGTCTTGAGACTCAATGTTGTGAAGAGTGAAGTGAAGAGAAATACAGTAAAAAGTAAGAAATCACAACCGTTTTCCTTATTAAACAATATTTAAAAAATACTTTATGTATTTATAATTAAAGATCTTCGATCTGTTAATTAATTAAAGTTCAAAGACTTTACACCTAATAGATATCCATTATCGTCAACACTTCTTAACGACATTAAATCTATTTTGTTCGCTTCGCACGGGATATTCACCTCACTACAAGCGAAATATGGAGAGTTCAAATCACTGGAGTAAGCTATAATTATTTTCTAACGAAAACCGTTCTTTAACCGACTTCAAAAAAGGAGGAGGTTCTATGTTCCATTGATCGTATTTTTTTTATGTATGTTCATCAAATTTGTTTTTAGGAACAAGCACCGCACCAAATATGTAACAAAAATAAAATCATTTATTTCAGACCATTAGATCTATTGGTTAATTCATAATGATCTGTCAAATGAAGTGGAAGAAGTGAATAAAGAGGAAGAAGAGATGAAGTCATAAGATGTTAGAAGAGTCTGACGTTTTCCAACGAAGGAGTGCGAGGCAGCGGGGCCATAGACAGGGGAAAAGACACCAATAATCAGAAATCATTTATCCAAATAAAATACATTTCATTCCTTAATAGGGCTGCAGAATTTTTTTATATCAAATGTCTCACCGCGAAGTGGTTCACGTTCTTGGTCTACGATTGCTGAAATTAAGCAACTGTTACAAAATTCGGTCGGATGGACGAGCTCCTCCGTGCTTCAGAATGCACGTAAAGCCGTTGGTCCCAGCAGCATTACCACCGCACCGCAATGGGCCCGCGAGGTGGTTTATATGGAAGGCCCGTGCCCTCGTGCTCGAGCTAGTGATGACTTTTAAAATTTATTCAAATTGCTAGATTTACTAACGGGAAGGTAAACAATCACGTTATGTTTTATTTTCTGTGTCTTCTTGAATATTTATGTGAAATAATTGTAGATTATTAACTGTTTATTGTTCGTGAACAGGCACGAGTGCTGGAAAATGAACCGAAACATTGCTACGTCATTTTACAAATCATAATATAAACTTTAACTACGCCATATCTCAAACACAGCCGGTTTTTTCTTCACGTTAAATAAATAGGTCATTAAAGGTACACACGGCGGCTGATCAACCTACCCAAAACTGTAAAATTTTCACAATAAATTTTGAGCTTTACTATTTGGTTATAAGGATCAATATTCATTGGAGGAATTTGACAGGTTTGGGTAGGTTGATCTGCCGCCGTGTGTACAAGAAAAGTGTGGCTTCGTTCAGCTAACACTGGAGGTCCAGCCCAACTCACTCCCGCAGTAACCCGGTCGGCACGAGGAGCGAATCAATCACGCTCCAGACAGCGATCTTTGTTTATCGTCGTTTTTATTCCCGCGCGAGGAAGAGCTGCATCCACCACTCGATGGCACAATCGCTCAGTGACTTAAGAACGCTGACTCGTTACGGAAAATTACGGCAACTTTGGCTTTTAAATGAACAAAGTAAGTTTATATTGCGCAAAACGTTTGCAGTAAACCTTTAGGTGGGTACCTGCTCCATTGTTTTTGCTTACCTATGTTAATTGTTAAGAAAATTAAATATTTATAAAACTTATAAAAAACAGTGAAAAAATTAAACGCCTACCCGACCCAGCCAGGAAGGTGGCTGTACTGACCGCTATGCTACCGGGAAGGCTGACGAAAGCGCTGAATTTTGTCACTGCAATTAGCACTTGAAAATAATAAAAAGTAATAATTTATTATTAAGTAGTAAGTAATAGCTTATATACTGTTCCACTGCTGTGTGCAGTAGTACACTGCAACTTGTGCTCTTAGTGCAACGAGAAGTGAGCGAGCTTACAGCTCCGGTGACCTATCTGGATATTAGGTAGAGGACTATACGTGTCCACGGGGCAACTTTTATTTTATTATTATTATTTTTATTAAACTGAATAAATACAGTTTAGGCTACAAGTAGCTCTTGTGAATTTCGCTATGCCATCGATCGGTTCGTAAGTCTACTCCAGAGTAGACTTACGAACCCTGCCCAGGCAGGAGATCTTGTACTGAGAAGAACCGGCAAGAAACTCAGCAAGTGTCTCAGCGTCAAAAATATTGGAAAATGCCCTATCAGAGCAGGACACTTTCCATTTCAAATAAACACAAAAAATATAGAAGACAACCACAACATGTAAAAAACAAAATAAAAAAATCTAAGTTATCAAATTTACACCAGGTAAAAGTTTCAATTCAATCTCTAATAAAAGTCAATAATTGTTTAAGAAAAACAAAGTCAAACTATAGTAATTCACAAGCTCGAGACACTAGTCCTAAAAGTACCGGATGAAGGATGCGTACCGGCGGCGGCGCGGCGTGTTCTGATCTGGCGTTATGACCTGACGTAGATGGTTCCTTGTGCTTGCGTAAGGATGTCTGACACCTAACTTTATAACCGTGAGGTTGCTGGGGGGTGTCAGTATAAGCTTTAAAGTAGTGTGTAGCAGGGTGTGTGTGTTCCACTGCTGAGTAACATTGAAACTAGGTAATCGCTACAATTGATAGCTGTATTGGCTTAAGGCGACGCACCGCTAAACAATAAATCTCATACGTTTTGATACGAGCGTTTGCGCCCCGTACCATAAGAAAAACTGTTTTTTTTCCTTCAAATTAAAACTACAAATTATTTAAAAAAAATGAACTACAATTTTGAAGTGTGTGTTAAGACTAATCTACTAAGAAAATTTAGATGCTTAAATCGGTCTGGTTAGCCTGTAAAATGTGAATCTGTTTTAAAAGAGGTTATTTTGATTTTTTTTCTTTGTAATAAAAGTTGAAAAATCGTTTTTCTGCAGCTAACAAAATGAAGTCAATTAAATGAAAAATCGTGTCATCAAATATCACTTTCATTTGTTTTGTAATTGTTGGGAAAAATCAAGATCCCCGCCACGTAAATTACCAATGCGTCGTCTTAATCACTCTTGTCAAATATTTTACGAGGAGCTTAATGGCGCAGTGTTTAGCGCGCCAGGTCTTCGATTGCTGTGGTTAAGCAACATTCGCAAAGGTCGGTAAACGGATAGGTGACCAAAAATATGTCATCTCGAGCTCCCCCTTGTTTCGGAAGGCACGTAAAACCGTTGGTCCCGGCTGCATTAGCAGTCGTGAACAACCAACAAGCCCGCGTGGTGGTTTATGACTGTTCTCCCTATCCATCCATAGAGAAGGCTCGTGCCCCAGCAGTGGGGACATAAAATGAGCTGATGATGAAATATTTTACTAGATTTTTCGCAATCCCAATGTTGGGCTACAGGCCTTGTGGAAAAGTAAGTGGGAGTAGCAAATGAGGATTAAACCGAGTATCTAGAGTTTGTAAGTAAATAAATAAATACTTAGATCACAATTACGTCCGACACACTGTAGGTCTCAGCATCATAGTTTAGGGTCCAGTAATCTCGGGCTAATTTGCTGGGACGAGCACTAATTCGGTTAACGGGCCATTAAAATTACCATCTGCCGGTTGATTGCGGTGGAGCCTCTCTGCACTTCAGTAGTTGGTACGGTACGTCACAATGGTACAGACGGCAGCAGATCAACCTACCACATAATGTCAAATTTCTTTAATAAATTTTGAACTTTAGCATTTGGGTATAAAGATCAATATCGATTAAAGAAATTTGACAGTTTTGGATAGGTCGATGTGCAGGCGTGTGTACATCGCAAAGTAAACAGATACGTTTATTATGACTATAACTATATATTTCAGATAAGTAAGTAAATAAGCAAATAGCCTATAACTGGCAAAGGCCTCCGTCATTGAAATCAAGGCGTCACTATAAATGATGGGTATTGGCTTAATCATCAGTGTACATACATGCCATATTGTTACTCTGTAATTTTACTTCGTAACAAAGAACCTCAATATCTCGACAATATGGTGCTTTTCGGTAATATTTTAAATTTTCCGGTGTTCTATGCACTTTATCCTATCTGCGATATTTTGGATTTACAGGGATTACCAAACACCATGCACTATATACTAGCACATACACATAGGTGCTCTCACACTAAGGTGTTTGCGGAAGACCAGCTCCAGGTAACCCTTTTAGGTGACCTGACATTATGCTGAGTACCTTTTAAAGCCACACTTAAAATTGTATTGTATTGTATTGTTTTGTTTTATATTGTATTGTATTGTGATATTTGTAATAGTTATGCACTAATAAACTTTTTCTATTTCTATAAGTATGTAGAGTCGAGTTCAATAATATGTATACACTTTTGACAGATGTTGATTATTATTACAAGGTAAATAAAGGTTACTAACTGTCAAAAGTGTATACATATTATTGAACTCGACTGTACCTACAACTTTTTTTGCGATAGCATCCAATGTCTATCGAGTCGTACGCAGTGGCTTTAATGTTATCGATACTTAATTGAGTCCAACTTGTTGTTATGGCTAGCTAACCCATTTGTAAGTAGTTGCTCGAAATTGCATTTTAAGATATTTGTCTTTAAATCTAAACAATAATAAGTGTTTTTATGATGTAGTACTTTTGATTTACAATGTGATAAGGTGAAAGTGTTGTAAATTTGGATTTGTTTGCTCGTCTGTCAATAGCTAAAACATTTTATCTGTGAGTATACCCACAAAATTTTATAAAAAAAAATGTTAACAGCGAATATTTTTAATTAATTAAATTATTTATTTATTTATTTATTTTATTAATTTAATTAAATTTTATTTTATTGTATTCTTGTTACAAACTTTCTAACGTGTTGCATGCTATTTTATGATTTCTTTTGTATTTCTCTTGTAAGTGAATTGTTAAAATTCTTGTCTTAAACCTTACTTAATGTCTTATATGTAACACAACAACGCTTCTGCATCTATTTATAAGAAAACACCACATTAGATTGGTTAAACTGGTATGCGTAAAGCGATATTATGCTTCTACGGCGTAGCGTCTCGTAGTAGCACGTGGTAGCACTACAGCTACGGCGTAGCATCAGTAGCGATACGTGCCGTTCGTAGCGTAGCAAAGCATGTTATGTGTAGCTGTTAGTTTGAGGTTTAACAAAGAGTTAAGCTTGTTTTAACTGTCAGAACGTGATCCTTGCGGTATAGCGGTGATGTTTACGTTATGTGAGGATTTAAAATTATTTCCTTAGTATAATTTGAAATGTTTATTGTATTATTTTATTTAATAGGACAACCAACAAGATTAACACAAATACAAGCAAAATAATTTTTTAAGTGTCATCTTACCTAACGGCTGCCACGGCATGCAATGTGGACTAAAGTATATTATTTAAATACATTATTCAACACTAATAAATTGCACACATTTAATACGTCAAAACTTTAACTCGATATTAACTTTTATTTAATAATTTCTTTGTTAGCCAATGTTTGTTTGCAATGATAATTACACTGCTTAAATGTGCAAACGGCACTAATTTAAACTTACTAACTTTTACTGTAGAAAAAAGCTTTACAGAAGATTACTTAAAAAATGTAAAAAGCTGTAAAGTAAAATTTCAAATTTAAAAGAAGGGAAAATATTTTCCAATTACAGAAATCAACCTCGCTTTTATTAACATTAACACGGACATGATGTCATAATTTAAGCGTCCAACTGATTCCCCATAACAGTCACACACGACCTTCAAATACCTAATTAAAACGCGAAGGCCCTTGCATAGATAGGGGAGTATAAAAACCGCCCTTGTACCCGACTGTGTACTTGCAAAACGCCGTAACTGCCACGCATCTCGACCGCCTAGCGAGTGGCAGTCCGTCGCGGCACCTCGTTGCGGACAGACGTCTCCTGCAACGCGGCTCGGGAGAACTTTTACGCTGTGCTCGCTCGTGTTTGGCGCGTTTTTGTTTTTGGAGAAACAAAAGAAAGTTTTTTCTAAGGTGGGTGCGTTTTTACTTTATTACGTTAAATTAAGGCTTTTTTAATATTTTAAATACTATATTTTATGTGATTATTGAGTAATAACTACTTATTTATTCAAAAACAACAAATTTAAAACTAAATTTTATAAAGAGAATATACTAGGGCATTGTATATTTTAGTTCAAAATTAATATATTTTAACCCTCCAACCTTTTGAGGTGTGTTTTGAAAACCGGCACCGGCAGGTTTTGGAACTAAGCTAAAAAGAAGCCGTTTTGGTATTTCAATATTAGTATGTTTTAATAAGTGTTTTATTAAAACATACTGATGAGATCAGTTAAGATGAGATGTTACCTCTTTTGATACTGTGTTTTGTTATAGGCAAATAAAGTTATTTATTATTATTATTATTTATATTTTGCAGTGACTATTGTTTAATCCTAATTATTTACCAGAAGGCCCGAACCATTTAATTTTCCCTTAAAAAAATGTTATTATATCGAGAAATACAATAAATTGTTATAAACTTCAGGAAAACATTGTATCGCATTCTACTTCATGAGTTACGCATTATAAATTCCTAAAATATCAATTAGGGAATACCAATCAATCTTAGGTTGCCTTTTCATAATAAAAAAAGAGTAAATAAAATAACCAGCAAATCAAATGAAATCATTTATTGCATTCATCCTACTAATATTATAAACGCGAAAGTTTGTAAGTTTGGATGGATGTTTGTTACTCTTTCACGTAAAAACTACTGAATGGATTTGGATGAAATTCTGCATACAGATAGTTTATAACCTGGATTAACACATAGAATACTTTTTATCCTGATATTCCCACGGAAACGGGAACCACGCGGGTGAAACCGCGAGCGGCCGCTAGTGTAGTATAAAGGTGGTACAAAGAAAAGTAGGTAAGTAGCACCGGTGTCCAACAGGAACCAATGATTATCATTTTTCTATAATCCTTACTTCCTTACGTATTACTTATCACTTATAACATTATAAATAATAATATACTAATATACAACGAATAACAGAAAGGTGTAGTCAAAAATAAAAGATCTAAAGTGTATCCAATCCAGGTCTTGTATGCAGAGTTACTAAGGCATAATTACTAACTTTAACTTGTTATGCAATTTTTAATTAAATAGTTCTATTGTAACATCACATCAAAACAAACAAGTTACAGCCCTAGTGGTTTAGTTACCTCTGTATTCTAACATGATTACGCCTGCTTCCTTATGTGCGCCTTATGTGCATGACTTCACTAATTTAAATATTTAATTTAAAATTGCATGACAAATTAATGTCTTAATAACAACACATACAAGTTCTAGATGGGATACACTGTGGATCTTTTAATTTTGACCACACCTTTTTTTTACACGTTGTATATTAATATTATAAATGCGAAAGTAATCCTGTCTGTCTGTGTGTTACGCAATCACGCCTAAACTACTGAACCGATTTAAATGAAATTTGGTACAGAGGTAGTCTAAAATCTGAAAAAGGTCAAAGGCTACTTTTTCATACGAAAAAAGGGCTGTAAGGGGTTGAAATAGGGGAAGAAAGTTGGTATGTAAATTACTTCATTTTGGAAACTAGAAGCTTGAAACTAATTTTTAGGCTTTTGATTAGTATGTATGGGTTTAATTTGCAAAATAATTAGCTTAAAAAATATTAAAAATGATGCCGAAAGTCACTATTCCACGCAGACAGAGTCGCGGGCACAGCAAGTCATTAATAAAAATAGGGGTCAGCATCTAATTTTAGTCTTTAGCTACAATTGCGTACAGATCTCGGCTTTCGAGCTGTAATCCTGTAAAATGTAAATGAAATCTGTTATTAAAAAAAAACACTTTATTGCGTCAAACATGGTATAAAGATCTTGATAGTAAATTGACATGTTCTCATGTTTCGCCATTTTCAAAATAGCATGCAAATCATTAAATTATAGAAGTGACATTTACAATTAAAAACTATGCAACAAAAAGACTAATTACACATTCACATTATATTAAAAAACTTGAGAGGTGTCAAGGGACACCCGGATGGAACGAAGTTCCTTTCGATTAATTAGTGAAGGAATCGTAATAATTTTTTTTTTTTTTTGTCAGGATTCATTATTATTATTATTTTTTATTATTTATTATTTACAAAAAACCTGTATACACTCAACAAAAATAATCGTCGCGACACCACACTGTTCAATGCGAAATAGAAATTAAAATATCTGGCTTGCTTTCTATAAGAGAGAGAGAGACAGACAGAGAAACATGCGACGCCGCACAGCTTACAATAGCTTACTATAGCAAAAAGTGTCGTGACAACTTTTCGTAAGAATTTTTTCCGTCTAGCCCCCTTTTACAACGCGCGATAAGGAACTTCGTTCCAATTATTTAATCACAATCATTACAATCGCTGGATGCGAACAGCACAAAACCGGTCGTTGTGGAGATCCTTGGGGGAGGCCTTTGTCCAGCAGTGGACGTCTTTTGGCTGAGATGATGATAATGATGATGATTACAATTAATAAAATATAGAATACAATACAATGTTAAATTAGCTCCGCTTATTAAAAAACTCCTTAATACTATAAAAATTGTTACAATTAAGCCATTTAAACAATGAAAAATGAAAATTGTGTCAAACATTGGTCTTACAGTGTTGACTGGTGTCCCTACCCTACAGCAAAAATTAATATGACCAAACTCTTCAGTATATTAACAAAATTGTTTGAGAGCGAAGACCTTGAAAAGATAAAAGATCAAATTAAAAAGTTACGAGCGCAAACTTTCTTGTTTTATCTTTATAAGCATCGGTATGCTATCTGCCTTGTTTTGAGGCGCACCTAACTGGCCTTAGAAGTTTTTTAGTAAGTATAACAATAATCTCGAACGTTCGCAACTTATCAAATAATTGAAAATTCTCGGGGTCGGAGTTAGGATTAGGAACAAACGTTTTCATTTGTGTTTGCTTTTTTCCGAACTTCTATAAAGCTTAGTTCTAATATTCAGCTTTATTCAGCATATTCAGTTTTCTACATAAACCAGTGACCGATGTTTTTACCCCGAATATTTAAAAATTGATGTCGACAACTGATATTTTAATAGACACATCCTGATTCCTAGCTTTCACCCTGTATTTCAATGAAATTCTATGTTATTTTATGGCGACGAAAATTAGTATCAAACACTGGTATTGTGTGGCAAACGATACATATTCATTTTAAATATTTACTGTCAAGACAAAATTACCATCTTGAATGACAATCAGGCTGCAATAAAGTTATGCCAAAATCCTATTGTGTCATCAAAATCAAAGCATATTAATCTAAAATTACACTTCATAAGAAACTGTATCAAAGACGGCATAATCGAAGTCAAGTATGAACCTACAGAGCCAATAAAAAAAAAATAAAAAAAATAAAATAAAAAAAAATACTTTTATTTCAGACCAAATGGTCCATATTCACAATGGAGGCTGACATACTGACTAAGGCACTACCAGGGGCCCGACCGCCTAACCGATCACTTTGACTTCGTGTGTGGTTTATGACGTCATCTTGTCGTTTCGTGCCGCCTATGAAAGCAATATCGAAAGCTATAGCCTTTAGCTTTTGATATTGCTTTCATAGGCGGTGCGAGGTGGCAATATGACGTCATAAATTTTACGCGTAGTCAAAGCGATCGGTTAGGCGGTCGGGGGTCAGGTCCGAGACTGGCACATCTCAAGGGCAACATGGGCCTCATACCTACGGACGTGAGGAGGAGTGAAAGGAATCGAGATTAGGCACGTCTCTATGGAACGTCTGTTCTGGTTGCCATGGTGTTTTTTGATTGTAATGAACAAAGTGAATACTGTTTAATATTGTCTTACTTCTTTTCATCGGTATCTTATCCTACCATAGTTTCCCTGACTAGATCTACGAACATCAAATGGACTGTTGTCGGCTTACATGTTTTAAAATCAAATCAGATGGCTTAGGCACCACATGAAGTTGGAAGTTATAAACAGCTCTTTCTATATTCGCTATTCTTTGAAAAATCGGAATCACATTTTACTCGAACCAAGAGTTGAACTCAGGCCCTCCGAGTTTCGGGCACAGTCCCAGAACACACGCCTCGCGGCCACTTTTAAATGTATTTTATCATATCTTAGTAGGGCCTGCCGAGGTTACCTTCTCCCATTAGCACTTCGACCCATCGGGATTTTGTGCAAGTTTTAATGTATGCTGTGACATCAGTATTAGACAGTATCCCTTATTTCCTTTTACTAGTGGTCGCCCAGTGGTCGAAATGCAACCGTAATTTTTTTGAAAAGCTGTTTACTAAAAAATTTTTTTTGAGAGAGATTGCTGATTGCCTCAAACGGCATTTTCAGCGTCCTGGCTTTTTTGAGGGCGGCGAGGTACGTAACGGGTACCTCAAGCCGTGTTGAAACGAATCACCTTCGGAGGTTTTCCAGAGGGAACGGCATCGCACACTTAAAAGTGCGCGTCCCCGTGCCCTACCAGATTCTCCGAAGGGATCGGATCGGATCGGGGAAATTTACTAAACAATATTTTATTAAGGCTGCACGGATTCAGGATACAATCCGTGCAGCGTTAATAAAATATTGTTTAGTAAAAAAAGCCCGGTGAAGCTGAAAATGCCGTTTGAAAAATTAAAAAAGACGGAATGTGAGTTTGGATCGTGAAGCTGTAGATATTTTTGAAAAATGTATGTTACAATGTCTACCTATTTAATTTAATATATTTTTTATGCATAATTAAAAAAATATATATTGGCATTCTGCACTCCTTCTTTAAACTATAAGTGTGCGAAATTTCATACTCCTCCGTCCGAGCAATTTTCGTAAAAAGGGGTCCTACAAAGTTTTTGCTAGATTATTAGAAATAGAGGTCACCAACTGGTTTTTGACTTAAGCAACAATTTAATATCAACCACCTGCTTCCTAGATGTGGTCCAGTATAATTTAATGTAGGTAAGGTAGTAGGAGTGCTGAGGTTAAGCAACTTTCGCAAAGGCCGTTCATCGGACCAAAAATGTATTATCTCGAGCTTCTCCTTGCTTCGGAAGGCACGTAAAACCGTTGGTTCCGGCTGCATTAGCAGTGGTTAACAACCACCAACCCGCACTGGGCCCGCGTGGTGGTATAAGGCCCGTTCTCCCTATCCATCCATAGGGAAGGCTCGTGCTCCAGCAGTGGGGACATAAAAATGAGCTGATGATGATGATGATGATACAGGTTGACTTTTTATCACCGTCCAAATCTTCTGAGATGACTCTTGTGGTACAAACGAACAACACTTACTATTGGACCAACTCCCTAATTCGAAAATAAAATTCAGCTGTTCCATACATTTTGGTCGAATGAGTATTGATGTTTTGTATGGAACAGCTAAATTTTATTTTCGACTTAGGGAGTTGGTCCAATAGTAAGAGTTGTTCGTTTGTCTCACGGGAGTCATCTCAGAAGGTTTCGACTTCTTCAATACAATAATATTTAAGAGTAATACAAAGAACAAAGAATTTTGTTTTTCTATTAATTACTACCCATTTTTGTATGTATACAACTTTTATATTGACGTTCATACTTTTAGACTAAAAGTTATTACTGTTGTTTTGTTTCCTTATTGTAGAGTTACTTAGGACCCACTTTTATCATCATCATTTACCGCCATCTTCATACTTTTATTTTAATTAATTAATTAATTTAAGAGACGTACCGTAAATATATTAATATGTTTCATTTCACATAGAAAACGTAAGTATTTACACTTATTAGATAATACGATGACCTCTTTGGTCGAGTGGTTTGTAACACCGGTTTTCATGGTGTCGCCATCTCTGAGGTCCCGGGTTCGATCCCCGGTCGGGTCAATTTAGAAATTATTGTTTTTGTAAATTGTCTCGGGTCTGGGTGTTTTTTATGTATACTAAGTATGTATTTAAGTATTTTAAGTATGTTTATCCGTTGTCTAGTAACCATTTAACGAGTTTCATAACGAAGCTTCTCTTGGGCTAGATAATTGATGGTGTGAGTGTAGGAAAGTTTATTTATTTATTTATTTTAACATTTTCCGCTAATAACACATACTAACCAAATCAATTAATCTACATACAAAATATCACCACCAGCTTATTTTGATGTCCACTGCTGGGGCAAGAGCCTTCTCTATGGATGGATAGGGAGAACGGGCCATAAACCACCACGCGGGCCCAGTTCAGATTGGAAGTTGTCAACTACTCCTAATGCAGCCAGAATCAACAGCTTTACGTGCCTTCCGAAGCACGGAGGAGCTCGGGATAATAAACTTTTGGTCACCCATCCGATGACCGGCCTTTGCGAAAGTTGCTTAACATTAGCCATTGCAGACGGGGCGCGTTAGCCACTGCGCCATTGAGCAACTCCATATTAATATAAATGCAAAATATTTTATTATATATTTATATTATATTATATATTATATTTTTTATTATTTAACAACGAACACATTATCTCAATCATTTACCCATCAATTTTAGCGATGACTTGATTTCAATGATGGAGGTTTTTGCCCAGCTAAAAAGTGAAACAATCCTTATGCCAAGTAGTTACAGCATAATTTTCTCAACATACGTCTCAATCAATAAATTCTGCAATAAAATCGGCTCATGCTATAAATTCGGGTCTGAAATTTTCATTTTATTTCTTTGACATACGGCAAAACCAATGAAAAATTTATAGCGATACACACGAGTGTTATAAACTATATTATTACTAGAGGTTGAACATATTTTAAGTGTTGGAAGCCGAAGTAATAGATCCCCATTGCTCCACTAGACTACGAACGTGAACCTATACCTTATCTTACCTTATCTTATCTTAGTAGGACCTGCTGAAGTTTTCCTTTCCCAGTAACACTTCGACCCATCGCGATCTTTTGTGCCACCCCATCCTTTCACTCTTCCTCCTCTGTAAAGATAGAGCCATAAGTTTGGCAACGTCCTTGAGAACGAAGAGCCTGAAATCCTCCGGTTTCGTGTAGGCTGCCCCAGGAGTCACATTCTTTTCAACCAACTAGTGGTCGTCCAGTGGTCGAAATTCGACCGTAATTTTATTAAGGCTGCACGGATTGTATCTGTAAGCAATGAAAAATTATAAAATATAGAATGTGAGTTTGGATTAATTGGCATTGAGTGATTTCGGCCGCTCCTATTCCATTTTTGAAATTTTTGAAAAGAGTATTTATGCTTGTGTATCAAATACATCGTAGTGTGTGTAATGTTTTTTCTATTGATTTAATGTATTTTTTATGCATAATTTAAACCCGCCACCCAAAGCGGACGTACCGCTTTCTAGCCTGAAATCTTAAACTAGTCAACCGGTAATCGAGCTAAGGTCGCGACTGCGCGATTTAGCACCGATCCATCAACCAACATTTGCGCCACACGCGGAGTCCCGTCCGCGCCCCAGATTAACTTTAAAATGCGACCTCGTCTCCAAAATAACGATGGCAAATTAGCCTCTTTTAATAAAACCAGATCCCCCTCCGAAGGGGGCGACGTCCGGTCTGTCCACTTTACACGCTGCTGCAATAAATGCAGATACTCCAGTGACCAACGACGCCACAAGTCCTGACTCATTTGTTGTATCATTTGAAAACGAGACATCCGGTGTCTGCGTTCATCCTTCCAGGGATACTCAGGCAGGGCAGTGAGTGGCTGACCGACCAAAAAATGACCAGGGGTCAGGACTTCCATGTCATTTGCGTCAGAGGAGAGTGGACAAAGCGGACGCGAGTTGAGAACCGCCTCAACCTTACAAAACACAGTTGTAAGTTCCTCATACGTGAGGGTAGTTTCCCCGACTACCCGGCACAAGTGGGTTTTTGCCGATTTTACCGCGGCTTCAAATATCCCGCCCCAGTGGGGACAGGCTGGCACACTAAATCGCCATGTGATTCCCCGCTGTGCGAGAGCTTGACTTATGCTATTACAATTTTTATCCAGAAAATCGTTCACATCTTTTAAGTAGTTGGCAGTGCCTCTGTAGTTGGTACCGTTGTCGGACCGAATGAGAGAAGGTAAACCCCGTCGCGAAACAAAACGATCCAGCGTGGCGACAAAGGCTTCCGTAGACAGAGCCGAAACCACTTCCAGGTGGACGGCCTTAGTGGCCAGGCAGACAAAAACGCACAGATATGCTTTCGTGACCCTAGTGTTACGATAGGCTGTGGTTTTCACCAGAAACGGTCCAGCAAAATCCGTACCGACCCCGTCGAACGGCCTAGTAGTCTGACAAACCCGGTCAGAAGGGAGATCCCCCATCTGTGGCTGCATAGTGGAGGCCTTCACCCGATAACAAGCCACACACTTAAATAACACGCTGCGAACCACTCTCCGAGAGGACAAAATCCAGAACTCCCTCTGTAATATCGCCAGTAACGCATTACACCCCGCGTGAGCGTTTTTCAGATGTCTATCCGAGACCACCAGTTCTACCAAAGGTCCTCCTTTGGGGAGTAGCAGAGGATGACGGCTACCGAAGGGTAGGTCGGCATTTTTGAGGCGACCTCCAACGCGTAACAGTCCATCCGCATTCAGAAATGGGTTGAGCCGAGAGATCGCTCCCTTGAGCTTTGCGCGACCGACGCGCAAAATCTTCAGTTCGTCCTCGAACCGGTCAGCTTGAACCAGCCGTATCAGGGCCAACAGTGAACTCCTGCGTTCCTCAGCACCCGCCACGGGTGATAACTGCCTCTTGTCTGGATGGCGGCAGTTATGTAGAAATCTCCGGATCCAGCAAGTTACACCTAGCAATTTGTCCAGTTTGCTGTATCGAGCCGTCAACCAATTCGGATCTGGCCTTGACTCGTTTGTTGCCACCAAAACTTTTATTCCAGGGAGCATCCCTAGAGAGCCATCGATCATGGTGACCGGCCATGATGACTCACCCTCCTTTAACCACTCTGGACCCCACCAGAGGGCATGCTGCACCAATTCCGGCGCGGTGCAGCCCCGAGAGGCACAATCGGCAGGATTCCAGGGGCCGGGAACGTGCCTCCAACAAATTTCGATGCCCGAGTTCTGTACCTGAGATACCCGATTGGCCACAAACGTTTCCAATACGTGGGGTGCCCCGCGTAGCCATGCCAGAGCTACCTGACTGTCAGACCAGGCGTAGACATTCCGGATGTCCACCGTAGACGTCAGTTCCTTGTGCACGTGGCACAACAGTTTGGCCAATAGATGCGCCCCGCAAAGCTCCAGCTTCGGGATTGTCAGCCTAGTTTTGACGGGAGCCACCTTGCTTTTAGCCAGAAGCAAGGAGACGGCGACTCGACCCTTCGAGTCAACCGTTCGCAGATACACCACTGCGGCATACCCTCGTTCTGACGCATCGCAGAAGCCATGTAGGCTTGCCCTGTATTTGCCCCGCGGCAGGATCCGCCGCGGCAACGCCACCTGATTGATCGCCTCGATCGTAGAGATCAGAGCGAGCCAAGTGTCGAGTGAGAGCCCTACTAGTGGCTCATCCCACGAGACTCCGAGTGTCCACAGTGTTTGCAATAAACACTTCGCCATTAAAATGCACGGGCTGATCCATCCATTTGGATCAAACATCCGAGCGATGGTGGAAAGGATCGTCCTTTTCGACCAAACTCTTGTAGTTTCCAGTTCTACCCGGAATGTGGAAATATCGTGAACCGGCTGATATTTAATTGCCAAAACGGCGATAGAGTTCGGGTCCCCTGCGTCCTCGAATAGCTGAGGATTCTGTTGGTGATCTTCCGGAATCCCAACCAGAAGCTGTGGCTCGTTGGATAACCATTTTCTCAACTCATAACCACCAGCCGCGAGGAGTCCGATCAGCTCATTCCTGATGATGAGCGCCTCCTCCAGAGAGGCTGCCCCTGTGCAGATATCATCTACAAACAGCACTACGGGTGCACAGTAAGCGATGGTGCGGTCCGCCGCACACATCGCAAGGCCTCGCCTGGGGACACTCATTATACCTATGTCCTCCCAGGCAGGCATAACACAATCCTCGTGTCCGAACGAGGTTTCGGCGCTCTTTTGTAGGCAGCCCGAGAATTGCTGGACATAGCTGTTCCAAGTGCTGCTGTCCGCAAACCCGGCATCCAGAACCGGGGTTGATGGCGGCCGCAGCCACCAGCCTGCCGCGACCCTTCCCTGGGTTGCGTGGCGGCTGGGCGCCGTAGACTCCGGAAGTGCGGGCCGGCGCACTTGTCGGAGCCTCCTGGAAGGCTAGCTGGTTTTCCAGCAGGCCAGCCTCCTCTTCCAGGAATTCCAGAAGTTCCCCTATCGAGGGCAGAACGCTGCCAAGATCCTTGTGGACCAGTCGATTCTGCTCGAACTTGTCCCTCATCTCCTGCGACAACTTGGCCAGAACGATGTGCAGAAGAAGGAAGGACCACTGGTGGACGGGCAGTCCGAGCGTCCTTAACCCGTTTAAGGACACGGTGAGCGGGGTGATCAGCTGCGCCCTCAGCTGAGCCCTATGGTTGACCCTCGGCAATCCCAGCAGATGGGTCACGTGCGCGTCCGCCTGAAGACGCGGCTTCTCGTACCGCTTCTCCAGCAGCTGCATGGCGGTGTCGTAGCTCGCATCCTGCAGCTCCAGATGCTGTACGAGCTGTCTGGGTTCTCCGTCTAGGTAGGAACGGAGATATGCCAGCTTTTCGGCCTTGGTGAAATCCTTCCGAGTATCCACCAAGGCCAAAAACATGTTCCGGAATCCAGCCCAGTCCCGCATACATACGGTGAAATGCGGGACCTCCAGGGCACCCAATCTTCCCATGGCGCTGGGTCCAGGGGTGTGGAGCGAAGCGGGGCGCGCAACAGGCTTCCCCTACCGCAGTCGCTCGATGTCCTTCACCCGCTGAAGGACCTCATCGTAGATGTCTTGGATGTGCTCCAGATCCTTGACATATTGGGCGTGGAGGGCCAGCTCCTTCTCCCCGACCGGGTCGGTTGACAATAGAGCGGTTACCGACCGCTCGGCCAACAAGAAACGACCCTGCATTTCTTTCGAACGCGTCTCCAAGGCGTCCTCCCGGTTAGGCCGATCTATTAATGCAAGCAGCCCGGTGAACCACCGGAGCTGCTGAGCCAACTCCTGCCGTGACGCTGTCATTATAAATAACTTAAACTAAATAAACCTAAACACAAAATTAAAACGAGTCAACGAAAACACGGAATCGATTATCCCGAATCGACTCGATGCTTTCAATTGAAAGAAATTGAATAACAATTAACGTTCCGAGAAATGTCCCAGCCCAAATACAACGGTACTACCAACCTTACAATTCAACCGCACCTGTCCCGGAAGTGCGATTTTACACGAAATGAGCTTAACCTATTACGAACTAACAAAATACACAAAATTACACCGATTAACCTAGAGGTCCGGTAGTAACTACGCTCTGCTACCAAAATGTTGCGGAAACCCACAACACACACTATGCTACTGTTTAAAATTAGGTTACACCTTAAAATCTACAAAATCCACTCACAGTTCCATGCCGCTCCCGCCGTCCAGAACGGGATCCATATGGTCTGATGGGGCCGGAATCCGAGTCCGGGTCTTCTCGGGTTCCCTAATCACACCCAACGACTATCCCAAGTGCACTTTTCCCCCGAGGAAATACCTGCTTTCTCCAGCAGCGGAGACGCCGACAGCGGCGGATTGTACTCCCGATGCGATTCGCTTACGACGTACACACACACAAAACACAGGTTGCACAATACACTTAATTAGAGTAATACGGCTCCAAATGCCCTTATTACTGCTTAAAATCTATTTAATTATCAACACACGATAACCTATAAACCAGCCATTGTTGCCTTCCCGAGACAAGTGTACCAACAAAGAAAAAAAGAACAATTAGTGATGGGGCCATTATGCCACTAAATAAATTGAATCTCGATAATCGATTCCCAAATCGATCCGTCCATAATACAAATCAAAGTTTTATTTCCAACAAAAATAAATGCCTGTTTATTTGCAACATTCTGTACTCCTTCTCTATTGAAACTATAAGTGTGCAAAGCATACTCCTCCGTCCGCGCAATTTTCGTAAAAAGGGGTACAAGGTTTTTGCTTCACGTATTAATACATAGAAGATAACTTATTAAATCGCATAAGCTTTCCGGATGGGTTAACAAGACTACTTATTAATGTGGTAATACCGCAATACCAATATTTTTTTCTAAGTCTAATACGTAGCGTTGTTCTCCCACTGCTGAGCAAATGCCTCCCCAAGTTCTCCCACTAATCTCTTTCCTGAGTCACCAATTGTCGGTCGGTTTGGTGTTTATCAAATTATCTCGCCACCACATTCCAGGTCTAATAATCTTGAACCACCAACTATGCTATTATGGTTCTGTCCAACTCGCTGTAATTAATCAACACTATCTACTCATACTTTGTAAGCCTAAGGAGCCTAATTCAATGGCGACAACTACGTCATCAACATCCGATCTTAATAATTTTACAGATTTTTAAAGATCTTGTTTTACAATCTGTAATTTGTTCCCAACCAAATTTGCGAAAAATTATGTACAATACAAACAACATACTACAACTCATTTTACATCCCCACTGCTGGGGCACGAGCATTCCCTATGGATGGATAGGGAGAACTAGCCAGTAACCACCACGCGGGCCCAGTGCGGATTGGTGGTTGTTAACGACTGTTAATGCAGCCGGGACCAACGGCTTTACGTGCCTTCCGAAGCACGGTGGAGCCCGAGATAATACATTTTTGGTCACCCATCCGATGACCGGCCTAAGCGTAAGTTGCTTAACTTTAGCAATCGTAGACCAGGCGCGTTAACCACTGCGTCATCGAGCTCCTCATAACATAATATACTTAGCCTAGATTATCACGTAGGATAATTTTATTGGGCCGGTAATTCACGCCAGACGCGTTTCACATCAGAGCCCCACATAATATTTGATGTCTGTTTATTACATTTACATGTACTTACAACCCACGCGACATTTTTTCAGTGAATCAAACGGAGAGACAGTGATCTAAGTGGCTTCGCCCCGCCCACTTGTGTCACCTGAGTTAGAGTCTCAATTTTCATATATTTTTTATTTTGCGTTAAACGTGCAGTAGTATGGTATACGACAATTACAGGATCACAAATTTTGCCAAAGCATTCGCAAACAATTGTTTTTTAAACTATACACAAATTAGATTTAAAAGAAAATTACAATGTCGTGCTAAGTATTTCATTTATAAATTAAAATACTCTAAAACAATTAAAAAGACTGACTCGGCTATTTGACCAAATCTGTTAAATAATTAGCGTGGACAGCTAAATATTTTATTATTTTTATTTTAATGTTCCACTGAACAGGGACACCCCATACGCTTCATAGACTTTTCTAAATCATCAACGTTGCGGTTTCTTGAAGCTGCAACATAATTATACTGTGTTCCTATTTTATTTTATTTATTAAGGGTGCGCCGTCCGTAAGTGACAAGTGTCATATGTTTTATTTGAAATGTCGTCGTCCATATTTATTTGATGCCGCGCGGCCATACTAATTTTGTATGAGGAATTTAAGGTGCTTAATAAAAAATAATTATTTAAATAACATGTAAATGTAATAAAATGTAGTCTAACAATTTGTAGTTTATCCATTAATGATTGTTTAGACAAAATCAGAGGTACAATAATTTAGATAAACTATAAGAAATCTACTAAGCGCCGCCACTTGTTTTCATGATTTTTGCCCAACTTTAAATGATATTGTAGAAAAAACTATAGCGTGTTATGAATTTATGGTTCTGACAAATTGTAAACACGTTCCCTATGATACTAAATATATATTTTGTTCATTTAATACGATAGTATTTTCAATTATACTTCGCGCCTCGTCCTCGAGATTAGTAGTTAATTATTTTATATTGTTACTTGTAGTATCGCATAGATGTCACCACTCCTGCACTATCGTTGAGATTTAGTTTTTTTTTTTTTTTTTTTTTTTGTTGTTGTGGGTATCCCTATCTTTCTCTATGGCGCCATTGCCTGGCGTTCGCCATTCGCATTTTAGTGCTCGACCACTCCAGTCACTTTAAATTTCTTCCGTGTTCAATCGACTGTTTTCGTACGCAAAATGCCGTAACGTAAAAATCCTAAGACTTGTGAAGAAGAACTTGAACATATAATGAAAAAATGTGCAAGCTACAGCGCTAAATACGTGACAAAGGAAGCCCGGCGAGTGACTCGCCGCCGTTAACACACAACAACGGACTCGTAAACTCAGGTAACGAGTGTTTTATTAACTTATCAGTGTCTTAATTTTGGTACATACAGAATGCAACCAGATTTAGCCGTTGGGGCTTCTTCGACGCATTCAAAAGTAACGGTTGGCGTTGAATCCATTGGGGATTTTTACCTAACCTTGACAAGATAACAATCGTTATCTAATATAAGTGCAATGCCATTATTTAATGTTTTCCAAATACGCACTTTTTGCTCGTACCTAGTTAGGTATAACGTATTAACGTTGTCTTATATGTATGTAACTGAACTAATTTTGGTACATACAGAATGCAACCAGATTTAGCCGTTGGGGCTTCTTCGACGCATTTAAAAGTAACGGTTGGCGTTGAATCCATTGGGGATTTTTACCTAACCTTGACAAGATAACAATCGTTATCTAATATAAGTGCAATGCCATTATTTAATGTTTTCCAAATACGCACTTTTTGCTCGTACCTAGTTAAGTATAACGTATTAACGTTGTCTTATATGTATGTAACTGAACTAATTTTGGTACATACAGAATGCAACCAGATTTAGCCGTTGGGGCTTCTTCGACGCATTCAAAAGTAACGGTTGGCGTTGAATCCATTGGGGATTTTTACCTAACCTTGACAAGATAACAATCGTTATCTAATATAAGTGCAATGCCATTATTTAATGTTTTCCAAATACGCCCGTACCTAGTTAAGTATAACGTATTAACGTTGTCTTATATCCACACCTATGCCGCAATTATCTGATTGATTGTCTGAAGAACTCGACAATGCTGAGCTAGTTGGCTTTACCCATGAGGTACAGGCGCCTGCTGACGATAGTCTTGTAGATGCAATGACTCCCCCAGAAGCGCCCTGTACGTCTTTGAGGGCTCCAGCCCTTGATACTACCAACAAAGATGGTAATTTGGACACTGATGTCCTTGAAATTCTGGGTAACGATCCGTTGCTCACAGAAAAACTTGGCAAAGACATTCGGCAAGAGCTTGCTTGCCGACTTGAACACACATCCACATAGGGTCTTAATAAAGAGGGTCGTAAAGAATTGATTTCGAAATACTCGATACCCGCCAATTGCTTGCGTATTAACCCCCCAAAAATAAATACCAAAATCAAAGTGGCTATTCCTGAAAACACTGTTAAGCGAGATAAAGGTATAGAAGCCAAACAAAAACATAGCAAGTGCTATTTCCTGCCTAGGAGAAATCATTACTGCCCAACTTACGTCAAAGGACATGGACAAAGAAACGCTTTAAAAGCTTATGGATCTCAGCCGATAGCTATGCGACATTCATCATGGGGTCTTCTTAACAAGAAGAAACTTCATCCTTTTTCATTAAAAAAGGATCTTAAAGAACACCTTAGCAATACTAAGATTTACACCTTTTTATTTAGCGAAACATAGGCTGAGACTAATAAAACAGCTAAATCGATTATTAAATCAGGAGTCAAATTAAAGGCTGATGCATCATACCATAAAAATATACTTAAGCGGGCGAAGACACTAAACCAGAAGAATTTAAACCGCAAAGCTCCTGGTCCAGCATACAGGCAGCCGGGTCCAGCATACAGGCAGCCGGGCCCACCGCCGAGGAGCTACGAGCCTGTAGGCCCCCGCGCACCACCTTCGCCACCGCCGCCCGCGCACTCATGGAGACAGCCGTTGCGTCAGCAACAGCTGCCGGCACTGATGCAGACACAGGCACGTCGTCGCTACTAAATTCAGTTGAGTATGCCGGCCGTTTACATTACTTTAAAACCCAATGGTTCCTTATCACGAAAGACAGAACAATTCTTTCTTGGATTGATGGTTATAAAATCCCTTTCTCGGCTCCAGCATTTTAAGATTCGATCCCACACACTCCGGTTAAAAGTAATGAAAATAATATTCTTTTTACGAAGCTATTGGTGATTACGTAGATATTGAACTGAATGCGAACCTTGTAAAAACCAGTTTATATCAAGTATATTCCTAACGCCGAAACCTAACGGTAAAATGCGGTTTATCTTTAACCGTAAAAAATTAAAACTACTAAGAACTGCAGGATTAATTTCCACACTTTATCTTGATGACTGGCTGCTATTCGGTCAAATTTACCAGCAATGTATAGCAAACATAAAAATTACTAAAACCCTATTAACTTCAATTGGGTTCATTATCAATGAGGAAAAGAGCGTTCTTAAACCATCTGTAACTTGTAAATTTGGTACGATCATTCAATTCGCACGAAATTAATTTAAGCTTACCTTTAGATAAAAGATTGCAAATTATAACAGAATTGGAAAACTTTTTGAAGATAAGAAATTGTAAAGTCCGGAAGCTCGCCCAAGTCACTGGCTTGCTAGTATCAGCATGCCCAGCTGTATTGTATGGGCTACTTGACACTAAGGATTTAGAACGCTGTAAATTTCTTAACCTGAGAAATGACGACGACTATGATAAAACAATGAATATTCCTGTTACACTGTATCCGATATTCAATGATGGTTAAACAACATAGGTCACTCAGTGCGCCGCATTAGGAATGACGAGTATAGCACTGGAATTTATTCTGACGCCTCAACGAAGGGGTGGGGTGCGGCCTGTCAAGGTGAAACAGCGAGTGGCCAATGTTCTAATGATGAGCGGTTAAAACATCTACATTATCTCGAACTCTTGGCTGCTTTCATTGCGCTGAAAACGTTTGCAAAAGGCTTTCAAGGCTGCCAAATTCTCCTGTTCATAGACAATTCTACTGCAATTGCCTACACAAATCGAATGGGTGGGATCCAATTCCCACACCTTACACAGATAACCAGGGAAATTTGGCAGTGGTGTGAAGATCGTAAGCTGTTCATTTTCGCATCTTATATCAAATCAAGCGATAACGTCATCGCAGATGCGGAATCACGCAAATCTCACCGGGACATTAAGGGAGTTAGCAAACTGGACTTTTCAATGCTTGATAGAATCATTTGGTATTGCTGATATTGACCTGTTAAATAAAAAGTGTGAAATTATATCTCATGGCATACAGACCCTGATGCTATAAATATTGATTCTTTCACCATAACATAGAGTGGTTTGAATTTTTATGTCTCTATTATATTAAAAGTATTAAAGAAAATAATTTCTGACAAAGCAAAAGGTATCATGGTTGTTCCTTCGTGACCTACGCAAAATTCAAAATCATTTATTCAGTTTAGGCTACAAGTAGCTCTTGTGAATGACACTATGCCATCATACGCAACCATGGTATCCCGTATTTAAAGCCCTTGTGGTCTCCAGAATTATAACATTTCCACCTCATAAACGCACGATAATTTCCCATTCCAGCTCTCGGTGGATACACTAATCCATTACCCTGGTGTCAGCAGTCTTATCCGAGACGCGCTATCAAAAAATTGCTTAAGTCCCATACTGTGGTATATTTTACCCAGTTATATAATGAAGCCTGTCAATATGGCACCCATGCCGATCAGCGTTGTCGCTGCTACTGGGTCCAAATATATCAAAAGACTGGGTGTATTTCGTCTCCGACCACCGTTACCAAAGTATAATGTTACCTGGGATACAAATTGCGTTTTGGATCAATTGAGTCAATGGTACCCCAATGAATACCTAACATTGACCAAAAAGACAATAACATTACTGTCACTTACAACTGCCCATAGAGTTCAGACCTTGTCAAAAATAAATATTAAGAATATACATTCATCATCCAGCCGTATTACTATTACAATCTCCGATTTAATTAAAACATCAAAACCAGGCTGCAAACTGCCAATAACAATAAACCTTTTTTCAATAATAAACCCACTATATGTCCTGGTAAAACTTTGTTATGTTACTAAATCCGAAACACCGCGGGTTGGAGCGGCAACTCCACTGTGTTTGCACGGTTCTATAATAGACCTGTTTTGAACGACGATTGTACATCTTTACCTCATTCTATTTTGATGCTTAGGTATTTTATGTAGCAAATTACAATACTGATTGATTTGAAAAATTTAAATTAGGAACTGTTATGATTATTACAAGAATAATTATATATTAGTTAAATTACTGATCTACATAATGTTGTTTAATTAAGTATACAAATAAACCTACATTAATTCGAAAAGTATTTCCATTGATGATATTTCCCACATTATTACTACTCTCAAAGTCTACAAGTAACAATATAAAATAATTAACTACTAATCTCGAGGACGAGGCGCGAAGTATAATTGATGATTAAACGAACTTACCTGTAAGTGAAGTTCTATCATAATTATATGAAGCGCCTCGTCCGAAGAGATTAGTAACTCCCACCCACCCTTACTCTGCCATTATTCCCGTTACTAATCTCTAGGGAAATACATCAAAAAAAAAAAAAAAAAAACCTGAATCTCTAAACTAAATGACGAACGCCAGGCAATGGCGCCATAGAGAAAGATAGGGATACCCACAACAACAAAAAAAAAAAAAAAAAAAAAAAACTAAATCTCAACGATAGTGCAGGAGTGGTGACATCTATGCGATACTACAAGTAACAATATAAAATAATTAACTACTAATCTCTTCGGACGAGGCGCTTCGTATAATTATGATAGAACTTCACTTACAGGTAAGTTCGTTTAATCATCAATTATATCTACTTAACCGTAACTGCATTTTTGTCATTTTTTTGTCGGCGCACCCTTAAGAACAACCAACAAAACAATTACATTGTTTAACAATGTTTTAACACATTAGATATTTTGTAGAGTCGTGTGTATGTGTCGTCTCAATTATAGGTTGCCACGATATAGCGATAGTAGCATTGTTATTATTAATTAGTATAAGATTAAGTTTCGAAGTAATTAGTTAGTTTTGATTGTGACTTTGAAACATACTTGGAAAAACGAATGTTTAGGTTCCATTTCAACATAATTTGCTGGAGGTACTGAGAATTTGTAATTTGGTCTTCACAAATACGAAGTAATTGAAAATTGGTACTTGATGGCAGCGGCAAACGCGTTTACGTTGTGATCTAGGAAGTTGAGCAACTTTTGTAATGCCGGGGCACGGAAAGTATCATCATCATCAGCCAGCCTATTTTAGTCCACTACTGGACATAGGCCTCTCTAAGGGCACGATCCGCGGCTACTCTCATTCAGCTCTTGCCAACCACCTTGCGTAGAACGTCGCTCCACCTTCTGAGGGCGTCCTACACTACGTTTGCCGATACGGGGTCTTCACTCGAGAACTCGTTTACCCCAACGGTTCTGCGCCTGATATGGCCGGCCCACTGCTACTTCATTTTGCTGATCCTGTGTGCTATATCGATTACTTTCAATTTCTGTCGGATCACCTCGTTCCGAATCCGAATTCGATCCATCAGGGAAACTCCGAGCATAGCCAGAGAATTTTGTGAATCAGTCCTACCGTGAGAGTACACGTTTCGGCTCCGTTTGTCATGACGGGTAGGACGCACTGATGACGTTCGTTTAGACTTTGTGGAATAGGCGACGTAAATACTCGACTTAATTTCCCATTTTAAAATATTTAGAACTCATCCGTGCTTCGGAAGGTACGTTAAGCCGTTGTTGGCCTCAGTTGTTGTTGTAAGAAAGCAGTCGTTTGAACCCACCAACCCGCATTGCATCGCATTGAGTAAGCTCCTTGGCAAGAACTTAGTTAATTCAAAACCACAGAACAAATAAGTTAATAGTGTAGATCTTCAAAACTTATTAGCCAGTTTCTTGGTCGACCGTTACGACGAAACTATCGATTATTTGTGGTGTTACACACTTGTTTTTTTATTCATTGTGGGTAAGCACTAGGCCTTGTCTCACCTGATGTTAAGGAATGATAAGGCCGAAAGTAGTTAAAAGCGCACTTCACCCGGTCCTCAACTACTGAGAACTGGCTATCATGTCTATCTAGCTGCTGAAACACAACAACGATACTAACATTGATTTTTTTTGAGAGAGATTGCTGATTGCCTCGAACGTCATTTTCAGCGTCACCGGGCTTTTTTGGGGGCGGTGAGGTACGTAAAGGGTACCTCAAGCTGTGTGAAACGAATCACCTTCGGAGGTTTTCAAGAAGGGACGGCATCGCACACTTAAAAGTGCGCGTCCCCGTGCCCTACTAGATTCTCCGAAGGGTTCGGATCGGATCGGGACTAACACTGATGTTATAGCGACATATTTAGATAAGATCGTGATAACAAGCCAGGCACACAAAGCCGTACCACGAATTAAACCGAGAACACAACATGTACACTGGGAATCGAATCCGAGACTTCTGGGTCACTAGACCGCAGTGGCGGTTGGACTTCGATTTTCGTAATAGACACTCAGGGTCTAAGTGGCCCATATTGCGTTACTGTCCGTGCGTTCGTATTCCGAATTGCTGCTCTGCATTTAGGCTATTCAGATATTAATATGTGAATTGAATACACGATTTCATAATAAAATACCTACTGATTTAACTTAAGAGCTTTTCGGTTTAATATTTTCTATTAATTTCTATCCCAAGTTAATTCTTTTACTTCTTAAGAACCGACTTTCGGCTTCCATAAAATTTCACTGTTTATTTTTTATTTATTTATTTAATTAGGTTCTCACGACAATGAGTACACTAATAAATTCAATCTTAAAGATAAATTTAATAATAAATTTAATCCGTTACTTAAAGGAGGGCATCACATGCTCAAAAAAAATTATTGGTTGGGTCAATGATATTATATAAAACGAGAATATCATTATATTGGGTATACAATAAATATAAAAACAAGATAACTTAACTTTTACTAAAACTGCTGTTTCGTCTTAGACCAAAAGGTTTATTATCTCGAGCTCTTCTGTGCTTTAGTCGGAAGGCGCGTAAAGCGGTCGTTGGTCCCGGCTGCATTAGCAGTCGTTAACAATCACCGCACTGCTCTATTTCTATTACTATATGTCTCTTTTAATGACCTGTTGGTCATCTTAGTCTGCTCGCCTGCACATGTTATTTCACATTGTAAGTAGTTACACTTTTTTATAAAAGGTTATTATTAAAGTCAAAGAATAATTAGATGATAAAACAGCCTGGTAAAAAAAACACATTATACTCTATTTGTATCAATATACATAATAAAATTAGTTTATATAATTTTTATACTGATATGATAGTTTTGAACAGTGTCCTACAGATAACAAACAGCGTTGCGTTAAATAGATCATTAAGTTTTTATTTAAAGTATCTTGAGTGTGTCATGCTCTCTTTATTGTCTCTGCGGTGGTGGCGTGTGCGTCGGGTCGTTACGTTCCCTAAAATATGGTTGAGCGTAGCGATGGCTGATTCATATGTCATACTCGTGAACGGGTGCCGCCTGTGGAGGCTGGTCTGCTCTTGCATACTTATCTTATTGTTAGTATTAATTACTATAGTTTGACTTTGTTTTCCTAAACAATTTTTGACTTTTATTAGAGTACTGTAGTGGTACTGTATGACATTGTGGAAATTGAAACTTATACCAGATGTAAATTTGATATATTAGATTTGTTTATTTTTTTTGTTTTTTTTTACATGTTGTGGTTGTCTTCTATATTTTTTTGTGTTTATTTGTAATGGAAAGTGTCCTGCTATGATAGGGCATTTTTCAATTTTTATTTTTTTTGACGCTGTAAGGGAGAAAAGAGCTGGACACTTGCTGAGTTTCTTGCCGGTTCTTCTCAGTGCAAGATCTCCCGCCCAGAGTAGACTTACGAACCGATGGCATAGCGACATTCATAAGAGCTACTTGTAGCCTAAACTGAATAAATGATTTTTGAATTTGAATTTGAATTTGAATTTGTTGAGGGCAATTAAAAATAAAGGTATTCGAAACACTAAGGCAAGACTACTACATGATTGTGACGGTTTAATATAGTGAAACCGAGGTCCCCAAGTGGAAAGCCATCATTGGAGAGATGGATTGCAGTAAAAAACTAAGTCATGTTCGGCCGCTTGAAGTAAGTGTTGATTGAAGCTCGCTTTAAGATAAGTCCAATCGTGTCAGTGACACCTTTCATATATGGAAGTACAGCAGGTTGGCGCTCTACTGTGGTTGGTTTATTGCGTTTTCCGTGACAAAGCCGCCGAAGAAGATCAACCAATTTTTACGACCTGTCAAGTGCAACATACCCCTTCAAGATGCAGGCGTACAAACTGGACTGCGACTGTGGACTCTCTTACATCGGGCAAACAAAGAGAAGTGTAGGAACCCGCGTTAAAGAACATATAGCCGACGTCAAGCATAGGCGCGAAAATAAGTCTGCAGTATGCGAACATTCCCTAGAGGGGCCCAACCATTACATCAGATTTGATAAACCACAAATACTCGCTAGAGAACAACGATTCATCCCTAGGATGATACGAGAGGCTATTGAAATTAAAAAAAACATCCTAATTTTATTAGAGAAGGTGGTTGGAATCTATACCACCAGCCTGGGATCCCATCATACAAAATATTAAATCCTAGCCCCAACACCATTCTGCCAGACCAAAAGATACTGTAAGCTCTTTCTGCGTAAAACGGAACGCACCTGATTAAATTTAAATGAGGGTATACAAGCTACCAACTAATTTTGAGAAAACCAACACCTCGGTCTCCCCGTGACCACGGACCCTGCAAAAACGTCAGGATAAACATTAAATAAGTAATGTGTAAAATAAACGCGAGTAGATCCGTAAAAATTGTTTCATGTTATTACAATTTCGTTTATATGCTGTTATTAAATAATGTTGTAACGCTTGTGGTCACGCTGGACAACAGTGTATAAAGTCAATTGACGACGCACTAATACAAGGCCGAAAGTAATTATGCACGTACGTTATTGAACGAATTGTTGTGTACTCACATCACCTGTCACCGCTTGGAAAGTAAACTGATAGTTTATTGAATTGAGATCGTACTAGGGGTTTTTATTGTGGTCGCAAAACTAATGCTTTGGGTGCTGAGTGCCAAATGTCAGTTTTTTTTACTCATTCGATTACGTTTACGAAAACAAAAAATGGAATGGCGAAATTTCAACTCTTCTCGTATGGAGGAGACGCTGCTGTAATGCCATACTAATTTTCGTTTTCGTTGAAGTGATCGAATGTCAAATGAAACTCAAACTAGCAACCAGTTGGTACTCGGATGATTATATAATTACTAGCGGCCGCTCGCGGTTTCACCCGCGTGGTTCCCGTTCCCGTGGGAATATCGGGATAAAAAGTATCCTATGTTTTAATCCAGGTTATATACTATCTGTCTGACGAATTTCATCCAAATTGCTTCATCCGTTGCAGCGTGAAGAAGCAACAAATATACACACAAACTTTCACATTTATGATATTAGTGTGATATTAGGTAGGTACTTGGCCATCATCTTAGCTGATGTAAAGTGGTAATAGACAAAAGGTGGAAGCGCACTTCACCCGGAATCGACGACTACTGAGGCACTGGTTATGGCTATCTTATCTCTGCCGGATCACAACAATGTGCAAGATAATACTAACTTTGTTGCTATCGCAAAAGACTTAAGAGTGATGGTGGTAGGCCAACTTGAAATATAACCATAACCACCTTTTTTTTACCCTGGGGAAAATTCACTACGGAATCTTCCCGCGGGTCGGAGCTACCCGCGGGGGTATGTGGGGTTGACCTGAGATGTTGTTCGGCCGACCCACTAAAAACCCCAAGGAAAACCAGATACGTCGGGCTCGTGGCTGACGCGGAATCTGTTAAAATAGTGGTCCGCGTCATCCACCAGCAACGCCCCATCGGGCGTCCCACTGCTGACTGCCTAACCATTTCCACCTAACAAACCGAGCACAAAAATATGTGGCAGTACATTATTGAACTAATAATCGAATTTGGGACCTCTGGGTCACAGACTGAGGACCAATGGCCCACAAAAGTGCTTGAATTTGTGTTAATTCCTTTAATAGCGGTTTTGTGTTAGAATTCAGATTATGAATAAATTCATTATGCATTCATAATCATGAATTCATTATTGCGAATTCAATGTTTCGGTAGCTAGATGGGAAGGCAGTCACTCTCATAGTATGAAGTCGTCTTTTTTTCATTTTTCATTCTTTGTTTACGTTGCTTCTTACAATAATGGACTTAGATATAATGTCTTCTGGTCTAAATCTTAATAAGTCTAATAAATACCACATGCAAAATTTATTTATTTATTTATTTATTCATTTATTGCACATGTAGCTACAACATTAGACTTAGGGTACATGGACCCTGTTTATAAATAATAATATATATATTTTTTTTATCTATATAAGGCTAGACCAAGGTCGTAATAATATGAATTTCATGAGTATAATAGAATTTACGATATACATTTTGCATATTTCTTGATAGGCTAATAACTATTTCTGCTGCCAAGGGGCACAGTTTAAATTGCAGTGTTCTGGTTGTTAGAGTGCTAGATCTAGTGAAATTACAGAGCATAGAGCATAGTAAACACGGCGGCAGATCAACCTACCTAAACCTGTCAAATTTCTCCAATGAATATTGATCTTTATAACCAAACAATAAAGTTCAAAATGGATTGCAGAAATTTGACAGTTTTGGGTAGGTTGATCTGCCGCCGTATGTACTTAAGATTCAGGATTCTGGCATCGCGTGCGTAGGTAATGATAGGGTTGTATTAATCTGCCACTTTATGATACTCGCGGTTATGAAAATTGTATTCTAAGTTTGACATTAAGTATTTATAACTTTACTAACTTTGAAATACCAAATTACCAATAAGAATAAAAAAGTTTGTTTATATTTTTGAGATAATAAGTCGTCCTCCTCTCCTCTTGGTGATGATGTTGACGAATCTTTGAAAAGTTATTGCGAAGTAATTAGCAGTGCTACAGAAAAAAACATATTTAAGAAACTTATATATTTAAAAAAATCAAGTAACGTAAGTAAGTAGTACTATGACATTGTGATGCCCGACCATAATTAGTACTTTTGATATGTGAAATTACAATCTATGTTGACATTATTTGCAATAAGTATCCTTTGAGTCTGAAAAAATAAAAATATAAAATAACTTTACAAAAAGTAATTTTTCAATTTTGATTAGGGTAACTGCACCATTGAATAAACCGTTTAGAAAATTTTGGATTTCATACGTTCAATACATTCACGGTATTTTTGGATCATTACTTATTACAAAAACTCAAATGTAGAAAAAAATTCTACTAGCAGGACTTGAACCTGCGCCCTTCTGACATACCGGGTCAGGTGCTCTCCCAATTGAGCTATCGTGGTTCCAACCAGCCCGCCGAAATTACGCGGTGCGAGTGCGCGGGCGTTCCTTGCGGTGCTAGTGGCTACTACTGCACAAATTCAAAATGTTCGCTTTATATCCGCAAGGACGCACCGCGCTCGGCCGTTAACAAACATTTTTGCGACTGCTTTACAAATAAAAATAACAAAATAACACACAAATCATGACAATGCAAAATGAAAAGTGCGTCGCCTACAGTGGCTTTGTGTGTTTGAGGAAGGTAATTTCTGGAAAAACTGCAGTGCTATTCTCTAAGCAAAACAGCGTCGACCTCGACATTGAACTCGCTCATAACTTGCAAACGAATGTAGACTTTATTACTATCCAATAGTAGGCTGAAATTCGTTTGCAAGTTATGAGCGAGTTCAACGTCGAGTTCGACGCTGTTTTGCTGAGAGAATAGCGCTGCTGGTCCAATTCTTAAAATTCTTTCACTTATAGAATGCTATATTCCCTGCGGATAACATAGGCTATATTTTATTTTTAAAGACTTCTTTTTAAATATTAAAACCACGCGGATGTAGTCGCGAGTAATCTGCTAGTTGTAAGACATAAAACGATATTGACACAGCAAGTATTAGAATATATATAATATAATAGAATAGAATAGACTAAAATAATTTATTTCTAATAAAATATGATAGCATAAATAAGATGGAGCAGATACAATTTCAGTATCACATATTTTTGCCATAAACAGCGTAGAAATGTTTAGAAGTTAATATTGAATACAATTAAAATATAATAGAAAATTCAAATCAATTATAAATAAACAAATAAATAAAAAATAAAACCATTTATTTCGGATAACTTAATCCATATCAGTTATAGTACAATAAATACATAGAAGATTGTTAGTAAACTAATTAATTTAAAACTTTATTAATAAGACTCTCCCATAAATGTGAAGAGAACCGCTCAGCTATAGTCATCAGGATGCTATTGGGACTGACTATAGCCTACACAAAATCCATTTATTTTTGAAATGATAAAATTAATAAATTAATATGAAAAAGATTTGATTGATTATATTTACAATTGAATTTAAACAAAACATTAAAATGTTATTAAAAAAAAGTAATTGTTCTATTTTGATTAAGTATTCAAATGAAATGCTTTTTTATTTTCATTTCCACTGGTTGTGTCGCAAACATATTAGGCACACGACTTTGATATTCAATTCCTCTCAACAAACAGCTATGGAAATGTTATCTTTGATGTGTAAATGAGCCCTTATGTGGTGCTTTATCACATTTAATTAATCTTTGCGGGAACGCTCGCGGATATTTTATAGTCTACAAGATTGTATTAACGACCTTCTAAAATTTCATAGTTATACAAAACAACACAAGTATTATTTAAAACAGATAAAACTTTAAAATCATTAATGAGAATATTTTACCATGTTTTTTGTGTATCCGATAAAAATTTGCTTAATAATTAGGATAAAACACACTTTTTTCAGTACCTTACGTACTGAAAAAAGTGTGTTTTATCCTAATTATAATTATATCATCATCATCTCAGCCAAAAGACGTCTACTGCTGGACAAAGGCCTCCCCCAAGATGGGGGGGTATTCGCCATAATGATATATCATCATCATCATGATGATATATCATATATATATATATATATATATATATATATATATAGGTGCCATTAAATCATCATGATTGTGGCATTACTGTTTTAACTTGAAAGTCATTGAAAATCATAATTAAATTGGTTTACTTAGACTATTATCAAAAAATAAAAAAAATAAAAAAAATTAATAAAATAATTTTATTTATTTTAACCTAGGTACTAGGTATTGATGTTTCGAGAGACTCACTCACACATGTGAATTACGAAATTCGCACTAATTAATAGAAAGTACATTAATACAGTATGATGTTTTGTGTGTTTTGGCACGGTTTCCGTAACTATCTTTCTGTTACTAATTGACATTTTTTTTAAACTAGCTCAATTAAAGATATTAGAAATGTTGATTTCAAAAATTTCCCACTCTGTAATATATACCGGGCTAGTTGCACTACCAATTATGCTATCTTGACTATGTCCAACCTGTGCAAATTTATATTATTTTTATGTTTCTTTTAGATTATACCCTGTAATTACTTACCAGTAATTATTGAGAAAACCAGCTTGTAGCTGAGAAAAAAACCATACTTACAAATTCAACATAATCAAAATATTTGGAACAATAAAAATGATATATTTAGTAAGTAAGTAATTATTTATACAGTGCTTCCAATACATTAACAGTACAATAGATTTCTTATATCTAAGGTATAATGAAAGGGCTGACCAGCTCAGCTCATGTTGTAGCTTGTAGCCACAACGCTGATTTTCAGCTTCATTTAGTATAGTGAGAACGTTAATGCTACGGTTTGTTGTAACAAATGACCTAAAAGAATTAAAAATATGCACACTCGTTTCAATGCCACCCCGTACAAAAACCGTAACTATAATAGTGAGTGCTCATTAGAGAGCTTAGTGCAATAAATCGGCTTATTTGTCGCGTCTTGTTTATGACGACGGCGACGACGACGGCGGCAAGGCGATGCAAACTACTTTGTCAGCGAGAGACGAAGTTTATGCGGTAAGGGTGCGGTTACACTGAGACATTTCATTTAATTTATTTATTATAATATTTAGGTAACAAACAGTCAATAAGAAAGAAGGCCAAAATGACCTATTCCATATAAATGACTGATACAAAAACCAGCAATTCAAAATCGTGGGGGTATTATGCTGAGACCAGTGTCCTTGTAGGCCTCACACAAAGCTTTTTGTTTATATTTTCATTTAATTGTTTTTTCTTGTTTCCCTTTTTATTCTTATTACTTTTTATGAGGCCCATAGTGAGTGTCTCAGTCCCGTATGTCATCACTGGCAACACACACTGGTCAAAGACTTTCTTCTTGAGAAACTGCGGTATATCGGACGAGAAGATATTTCGTAGCTTCGTGCCCAACCTAATTGGATTCGACGATTGAGATCTTTGCTGAAGTTGGACCTACCTAGCTGGACCGTTTGTCCCAGGTAAACATAATCGTTCACAACTTCAAGGGCAGAGTTCCCAACCTTCAGAGGAGTGGGTACGACACGTGAGTTTGACATAACTTTCGTCTTTTCCATGTTCATTTTAAGACCCACTAGTTGAGAGACACTGTTGAGGTCACCGAGCATTGTGCCGAGGTCTTCCAGGGTCTCAGCCATGGCCACTATATCGTCAGCAAATCGAAGGTATACGCCGTTGACGTTGATGCCGAGCCCTTTCCAGTCCAGATGCTTGAAAACATCTTCCAGTGCAGCAGTGAACAGTTTCGGAGATATCACATCTCCCTGTCTCACTCCTCGCTGCAACTGGATAGGTTTCGAGCTTCGGTCCTAAAGACTGATTGACATGGTGGTGCTTTCATACAAACACTTCAACACTTTGATGTACCGGTAGTCAATTTAGCACCGCTGGAGAGACTGTAGCACGGCCCATGTTTCAATCGAACCGAAGGCATTTTCATAGTCCACAAACTAAGCAAAGAGGCTGACTATACTCTTCGGTCTTCTGTATAACCTGCCGCAGCGTATGTATGTGGTCTATGGTGCTGAAGCCTTTTCGAAAACCGGTTTGTTCGGTAGGCTGGAAGTCATCAAATCTGCATGCGAGACGATTCGTTATGACTCTTGAAAACAATTTGTTGACGTGGCTTAAAAGTGAGATGGGCCTGTAGTTCTTCAGCAGGGTTTTGTCGCCTTCTTGAAGAACAGTACCACCATACCTTCGTGCCACGTCTCTGGCGTTCTGCCCCCTAGTACGACGGAATTAAATAGCTTCTGAAGAGCTACGAGTACCGGTCTTCCGCCTGCTTTCAGAAGCTCGGCTGTAATTCTGTCAGCACCTGGTGCCCTGCCGTTCTTGAGCTGTTTGAGAGCGATACTAATCTCGTACAGGCTGATGTCCGGGATGTCTTCGGTATAGTGCCGGGTTAACTTAGCTCTAGGGTCTTTAGCTAAGCTTTGATCAGGTGGCCGTGTGGATGTGTAAAGCTGTCCTGTCTGCCTATTTAACCGCCGAAACTTTGACGAATTTTACTAATAACTAGACTAATATTAGGTAAAAAAAAATGTTGGGACGATTCAAAAGCACTTTTCTAAAGTTTATTTGATTAAAAAAAAATTACTTTGACTTTTACTTTTGCATGAGAACTAAGTAATACGGAAACCATACAGTGTGCCTACATTGCGCTTTCTACTGCGTTTTTGTTAGAGGTCTGCCCAGGCCTCCAACAAAGTGGACCGACGATCTGGTAAAGGTCGCGGGGAACCGCTGGATGCGAGCAGCACGAAACCGGTCGTTGTGGAGATCCTTGAGGGAGGCCTTTGTCCAGCAGTAGATGTCCTTTGCCTGAAATGATGAATATAGAATTTCATTGAAGTATTACTAGATTTGTCACTAAAGTCACAAATCGACGCATTTATTTGCACTATTGTTTAAATACCTACTTAACATCAAAGCCCGGTGAAGCTGAAAATGCCCAGAGGCAATCAGCAAACTCTTTAAAAAAAACCTACTATACCATTTCCTATGGTAAAACAATCATCATCATCATCATCATCAGCTCATTTTTAAGTCCTCACTGCTGGGGCACGAGCCTTCCCTGTGGATGGATAGGGAGAACGGGCCATAAACAACCACGCGGGTCCAGTGTGGATTAGTGGTTATTAACGACTGCTAATGCAGCCGGGACCAATGGCTTTACGTGCCTTCCGAAGCACGGAGGAGCTCGAGATGATTAATTTTTTGGTCACCCATCCGATGACCGACCTTTGTGAAAGTTGCTTAGCCTCAGCACTCGCAGACCGGGCGCGTTAACCACTGTGCCATCGAGCTCCTCAGGAGCTTTGAGCCTTGATGAGCTCGATGGTGAAACAATAATGGCTAATAAATAAGGAAGCATCTACGCCGATGTGTCGCGCTGCCAGAACACGCAGGCAACACAAAGGAGATTGCGGGTAGTCCGCACAAAGGTCTTTGTGACGAACGCTTAAGACGCTCGCTACGCTACGGATTGGGTTCCTGCGCCCTTATTTACACTTTGCAATGGAAATTTAAAACTATTTTTAATTACGCGAACCGCAATATTGCCTTTGTTTAACAACTTTAACGAGGAGGTGGTTTGCGTAGAGCGTTTATTTAATACGAGATAAGTTTTTAATAAGGATAATATAGCTTTATAATATTTTATAAGTTTCAAGTTGAAATTGTATTCATTCGACATATAATAGAGTATACTTGTCGGTCTTCGTTACTATACTATACTATATTAAACTATACTCGTAATATTGAAACATACATATTACATAATTTATTTTTTGTATTTAACTTACATTAAGACAACTTTAGTTTCTTTTACCGTGGCAAAATTTTTAAACTGCAATAATTTATCTTATCTCATCTTATCTAAAGTTATTATTTTGCGCATCTAACTTCGGCTTTATCCTCATTTAGCATCAGGTGATGTAAATGCTAAGTAAGCACTTTTATTTTATTTTATTTTTTTGAGCTCGAGTCATCTGATTTTTAGGGTTCCGTACCTAAAGGGTAAAACGGGAACCCTATTACTAAGACTCCGCTGTCCGTCCTTCCGTCCGTCTGTCCGTCTGTCACCAGGCTGTATCTCATGAACCGTGATAGTTAGACAGTTGAAATTTTCACAGATGATTTATTTCTGTTGCCGCTATAACAACAAATACTAAAAAATAGAATAAAATAAATACTTGCATCAAACGTGATTTTTTTGGCGATTTTTGTCCTTTACCCGTAAAGGAATCAAAAAAAATCAGATAACAAGTGTACGTCACTAATGTTCTTTGCCAAAAAATAAAATAGAATTACATTGAAATGACAGCTATAAACAGGTGGTCCGTATTCACATGCTGCTAAAGTCCAAAATCAGTTACTGACTCCAATTTCTAGTGATCGAAGTGAAAAAGTATCGATATCTGCTTCCAAACAAACACTAGTACCACACCCTAACAAAAAACTCTCCGTTTATCTTTCCTTTCTTGTTCTGTATGTCACTCTAGCAAATCATAAGTACCAGATTAAAATCATAAGTGGCCCTACGTAAAAATAAAAAGTAATTAAAAGTGTCCCGGGGTACCACGACCTTCACGTCAGCATCGCGAAGGCTCATGGCCAATTTAGCGCGGTCTAGCAGGCCTTATCAGCTGGCCACGAGTGAGCGCATCGGAAGGGTTGGACGTTATCGGCCGTTTGTGACCTATGCCACAGTATAACGTAAGAATGGTACATCGCATATTGTAATAATAAGAATAATAATAATCATTAACGGCATTATTACCATGTGTTTTGTTGTGTGTGAGTATCCTATAATTCGACACAGTTGCGTGCGCCATGATGTACTGAAGTTATTGCGGGTGGGTGATTATGAACAGACAAAACGATCTACCCTCTTCCTTATTCATTTTGTGCGCTCGATGTGCTCGATTTAAAAAAGTTACATGTTATTTAAATGTGTAAATGAATGAGGATAGCGTGGGAAGAGGCCTATGCCGTGCAGTGGGCAGAAGTGGGCTGATGATGATAATGATGAAGACGTTGTTTCCTGCGCTATGCAGGACGTGACTTGTTTTTAATATCATAACATCAATGTTTGTAGCATTGTTGTGTTTGGGCAGCTAGGCTATCTTATAGCCAGTGCCTCATCAGTTGAAGATCCCGGGTGAAGTGCGCTCTCATCATTGGCCTTGTCATCACTTAACATCAGGTGAGATAAAGGCACTGTGGTACCCGTAAAATATATAAAAAAATCTTATGTGAAAATGCCAAGTGCGAGATTTATTCACAATTTGGTCAAGTTAACGAAAACGAGAATTAGTATGACTTTGTACACTTTCGTTAAAGTAGTCGAATGGTTAATAAAACTCGCAGTAGGCAACCTGGTACTCATATAGGGGCACTAATTTTAATTATATTTTATCGCAGTTAGCATAACGGAGGTGTCACAAAGGTGTAGAGTTCACGTAAACTTTAGAAAACAAAAGACGGATGTGTATAAATATTTTGTTTTTGTATTATAGTTTTAATGTACCTACGTACGCCGCCTACAAAGAAAATTTTAAGATCTAATTATTTTACAAAGATAATGACAGTTAATAGAAAAAAATTATAACACAACTCGACTGTACGTAGAAAGTTTCGATTTAAATTAAATTAAACTTATTCTTAACTAGAGACCACTTACTGTTCTAGCTACACTGTGACGTTATCGTCCGCTTGTGACTTATGGTACATTAAGCAGGGCAGACTATCCGCGGCCAGACGGAGTGTGAAATGCTGACTTCAGCGGCTAGCTCCGGATTTATGACGTATTACTTAATTAGCTAGCTTAGGTTTTAGATGCATTTTGATAGGCGAGAGATGAAATAAATTGCTAAAAGACAAAGAAGAGAGGAATTGCAACGTACTTGTATGTAGGTTTAAGGTGTCCATTAAACATTATTTTAAAAAAAACATCGCCAATATTTTAATAAAATAATGTAATATTTGATTAAAGTTTCTATGTTTCGTTTCCATAAAATAGAAATCATAATAAAATGATGTCTATTCATTAACACGTTCGGTGCGGCATGACTAGTATAGGGCCATTCGTTAAATCACTGGGGTGCGGCCCTCAAAATAGCTGTTCTCACTGTGGTGCGGGGAGTGTTTTAATAAGTTATTCAATGAGTGAAAGTGAGACAAATAAATGTCTGTAGATACATTTTTAAATAGATCTTAGTAATTTGTAAAAAAATCTGGCATAGCAAAATACTGTACACGACACACAGAAATGATATCTTTTGTTTTGTGTGCGGTGTAAGAAATATTATGCTACGAACATGCACCTCACGCCGAACTTGAGACGAATCGCGCGGTCATTTTCGCTTAGTGCAGCAACAGTGTCGACGTATTGTTTTTGTTGTTGAAGTATAAGTAAGTGCGTAAATATATAAATACTGGTTAAGTTTAAATAAAATAAATGTTAAACTTTAAACTGAGTTGTTTGTTTTAAGTTTGTTTATATATGTGATTAGTATCTACATAAGTGTTAATTTTTTATGTTAAATAATAGATCGAGTAAGGATGACGAGCAAATATCTATGAAACTTGGGCGTAAGACCAACAGTAATGTAACTAGGGCCAGTGGTTAGGACATGAAATAGTTATTATATTTTCAATAATAATACTATCAATTTCCCCTGGGTTGGCATGTGTTTTTCAAGTATAGTGGAATAAAACCCAAAAAATACAATTCAAATCGTTTTATTGTTAACGGACCTCTTCGTCTATTATCACTTCTAATAAATGATGTGCGTGGGCAATAAAAGGCTCATGTCGTCCTAAACCGAGGCACCATATCACGGAAATGACATGAGCACAGGTTCCAAAAGTCCTTCTTCCTGTCAGGCACATACAGTAAGTGTGACTTAAAGCAAAAAAAAAGCAAAGCATGTTCCCGTCTAAATATATGCTGCCAATTCAGGTCGATGCTCAGGAATGTTTTCCTCCTATACGTGTCGCCTTTGTCGATAGACAGATCGTGGACACATAACACAACGACGTTCTTCCATCACAATTATTAATATCAACAAGCAATCCAGTCCATAAACGTTAGCAGGGGTCAAAAAGAACTGATGATAGCGAAAAATGAAGATTTCATACGCGAAACAACAAGTGAGCAACGAACAAAGGAGGGAAGCGTACCGGCGCTGACGCAGTTTCGAGAAAAATACATCTACCCCCACCCTGAACGTATTTTGTAACTACCCGGCTAATGGTTCGTGACATGAATTAGTCGATAAACAAAAGCATACATTTTATCTGCATTGTTGTGTACTTATGGGAAGGTCACTCAAACACCAGCGTTAGATGCAGACTGTTTATTCACCTTTCATTTCCTACCTCCACACATTACAATTAACAACTACCTACAACTCCTTTCTTTTTTTTTTTTTTATAAATGTTTATTTTAGTATTGTAAGTATATATATATTTATAAGAGCTTTCCTTTTCTTAACAGTGATATTTAAAGGAACAATTATTATTATTTATTTACAATCAGATTCATTATCCTATCTATAGGTACATCAAGCTTATATTGATATAAGTAGATGATATCGATACAATTGTGATTTGATTGATTTTAATTAAAATTCTACATTACTATTACTAATAACTATTGCAACTTATTATTTTTTATTACTTCTATTAATTTATTTGACTACATACCTGTAATTTTAACATAGTATTTATACATATAAACACATATGAACACATGTTCATACAATAAAAATTCATAACAATAGATATTTAGAAATATAAATTATGACATAATAACAAATCCATTTAGTTTTAACATTTGTTTCAAATATAAAAATAAACTGGTAACAAATGAATACACTTTCAAACTTACTATTTTTAAATATTTTACTTGTTTATTTTACACATGCTACATTCATTAAATAACCCAAATTACACATTTATTATAATATATTGTAGTTTATTTTACATTACCTCAATTAAGTATACAATAAAAATAAAAAATCTTTGACAACATGTAAATAAATATGTGTACGAGCGTGTGTATCTTCAAACAACTGGATAGCACCACCGGTCAGGTTCATTCACTCTCCTGCCATAACGAGTAATCTTATTAGTATTATTATTAGACAACAATTCCCCAGCCCCGTCATTCAAAACTAAGTTGTTGGCAGTGATATCATCGTAATCGCACCGCAACATTTCGTTCGGAGGTGCATCACTGGGCCCCGTATCAATAATGAGATGCCTTCGATTTCTAACAAGGGAACCGCCATCGTTCAGTTTAATTTGGTATGACCGAATGCCTACTAACGCGATAATTAATCCTTTTACCCACTGTCTGTTGATTCTTACTCTGACCTTTTGTCCTACTTTAAGCTGTGACATGTTTCTTGCACCTTTGTCATAATACCGTTTCGGTAACTGTTGGCGCATATTTATTTTACTTTTTATATTTCTGTTTATTTTTGGCCTTAAGTTTTGTGGAGCGCACGGAATACTGGTTCGTTGTTTTCTATTATTTAGTAACTCAGAAGGAGATGGTAAATTATAACTTATTGGAGTGTTTAGGTACTCAAGTAACCCAAACCTATAGTCTGTTCCGTCAAACTTTGTCTTTCTCATTATATTTTTTATAGTTTGTATGGCCCTTTCTACTTGTCCGTTTGACTGAGGATAGCGTGGTGATGACGTAACATGTGTAAAGTTCCATTCTCGCGAAAAGTTTTGAAAACTTATTGAACTGTATTCTGGGCCATTATCCGACATGACAATGTCAGGAATACCATGTCTTGTAAAAACCCATTTTATATGATCTATAACTTCATCGCTTTTTAAAGAATTTAATTTTATTACTTCTACATATTTACTATAGTAATCAATTATTATTAAATAATGTTCTGCATTGAAATGGAAAATGTCTGTGCCTACTTTAGACCATGCCCTGTTAGGTATATCATGAGGAATCATGGTTTCTTTTCTATTTTCATTTTTGAAAGTCATACATGCTTGACATTTACTAATGTAGTCTTCTAATTGGCTGTTAACGTTTGGCCAAAACATAGTTTCTCTTAGCCTTAACTTGCATTTTTCTATACCTAAATGGCCCACATGTACCTTCTTTAACATCTCACTACGTAAATCTTTAGGTATTACTACTCGATTACCCTTCCATACAAGCCCGTACGATTTTGTTAATTCGTCCCTATAGCACCAATAAGCACTCACTTCCCTAGGCAACTGTTGTTTATGATCAGGCCAACCATTATCTATATATTGAAGCACATTTTGTAGTTCTTTATCATTTTGTGTATACTGCTGTAAACGTAAAAAGTGCGTGTCGGTGAGCGGATTACACACCGTGACAGCACACACCTGCGCTTGCGCATCGAAATGGTCGCGCGTTTCGGACTCGCGGCAGCAAACCGGTTCTACAGCCCTAGACAACGTATCAGCAATAAACAAATACCTGCCCGGTTTGTAAACTAACTTAAAAGAGTATAACTGTAATCTTAGTAACATGCGCTGTAACCTAGCTGGGGCACACGCAATAGGTTTGCTAATAATATGTATAAGGGGCTTATGGTCGGTTTCTATTGTTACATCTGATTTGCCATATATATATGAATAAAACTTTTCACATGCAAATACACACGCTAGGAGCTCTTTTTCTATCTGTGCGTAGTTCTGTTCAGCACTTGATAATGACCTGGACGCATAGCTAACGGGTAAGTTATTTTGCAGCAAACACGCGCCTAATCCATTCTTACTAGCATCTACTGATAGCACTACGGGTCTGTCTACAACATAATATTGTAACACAGGTACACTCGTTATACAGCTTTTTAAATTATCAAATGATTTTTTATGTTCTGCCGACCAATGCCATTCTATTTCTTTTTTAAGCAACTGTCTAAGCGTATGTGTTTTTTCTGCCAAATTCGGGACAAAGCTACCTATATAATTTACGAGGCCTAAGAATCTTTCTAGATCTTTTTTACTTTCAGGTACTTTCATATTTGTTATTGCAGATGTATGCGACTCGTCAGGACAAATGCCGCTTTGTGTGATTTTATGACCCAAGTATTTTATTTCACTAAGAGAAAATTTACACTTTTCTTTATTCAATTTTAAGTTTATTTCCCTACATCTGTCTAATACCTTTCTTAATCGATAGTCATGTTCTTTCTCCGTTTTACCATGTACTAACAAATCATCAACAAATAGATTGACTCCTTCCAAATCATCAAAGTGTTCGTACATTTTTTTGTGAAAAACTTCCGAAGCTGACGTTATACCATATGGTAAAAGCAAAAACTTATATCGCCCAAATGCTGTGTTGAAAGTACACAGATCTGTACTATCCCTATGCAATTTCTGTTGCCAAAATCCATTTTTTGCGTCAAGGGTACTAAAGTACTTTGAGCCTGCCAGGCTAGCGGTTATTTCACTTATTGTTGGTAAATGGAAATGTTCTCGTTTTATAGCTTTGTTTAGATCCTTAGGATCTAGACAAATACGCAGATCACCATTTGGTTTTCTGACCACTGTCATACTGTTGACCCAATCACTTGGCCCTTCCACTCTCGAAATAATTTTATCCTTCTCCATTTCCTCAAGCTTTCGCTTTAAACTGTCTTTGATAGCTAACGGTAACTTACGGGGAGCGTGCACTACCGGACGTACCATTTCGTCAACGATAATTTTATATTCACCTGGCATACATCCTATTCCTTCGAAAACATCTGTATATTCGCCAAGAATCCTACCTTTTTTATTAGTACTGTCACTACTTACAGCCAAAGTTAATTTAATTAAATTTAGTTCTTGACACGAGTGGCATCCAAGTATTGGAGGAGAAAGAACGTCTGCTATTACAAAATTTATAATGTAGTCGACATTTTTATATTTAATTTTTAAATTGCATGTACCTATTACCATGATATCACTACCTGAATATCCTCGTAATTTAATTGATGTTTTCATTAAATCATTTTCATTTACCCCAATCTGACTCAAATACCTACGGGGAATGACATTCGTATCTGCACCTGTATCTATTTTAAATGACATTTCACTGTTGTTTATGTAAAGTTTTACACACCAATTATTATAAGGTTGATTAAGATAATGAATTACCTGACCGGCGCCGGCGCCCTCGTCCGTCTGCATCTCGTACACATTACAAACTCGTGAGAAGTGATTCCAATTATTGCATCGTAAACACCTTTTACCATACGCTGGGCATTCGTTAAAATTATGAGTCATTCCACATTTAAAACAGGTCGAGCGCGCATTATTTTTCACATCATCTCGTTGCCATTTACTTGGCTTATTTTTAATATGTTGTTTCACTGCTGGCATTGAACAATAACCGTGTGGCGCTCGGGACGATGACGTCATCGGTATCGCAGGGCGGCGGTGGAAGGGGCGCGCTCGCGCAGCTCCGCGGCCGGCCGAGCCAGCCCGGTCCCCTCGGCGTGCCACCCAGTATGTGCTGTATTCTCCAATTTCGTCATTGGATTGCTCCTTTACAGCATAAGCGGAGTGTTCAGCATATTCCCTTTTCATTGTTCCTGCCTGCATTTTAGACATTTGAGCGAGATTACATATGTCTAAAGACTTCTTTAATGACAAATCTGATTCACGTAGCAAACGTTCCCGCAGCGCATTTTCTTGAATACCGCATATTAATCTGTCTCGTATCAAATCGTCGCAAAGTTCCTTAAACTCGCAATTTGCCGCTATTTTCTTTAACTCAAAAGCGTACTGTTCTATGGATTCTCCATTGAGTTGATCACGAATAAAAAATTGATGACGTATTACCGTAATATTTTTCTTCAATAAAAAAAAATTATCAAATTTTTGAATCAACGTCTTCAAATTTAAAATTTTTTCGTTAAATTGATCATATACCTCACGACACTGCTGACCGATGATATGCAAAAATATATTTATTTGCACTTTATCAGTCTTCTCTGATAATTCACATGCTTCATAATAAATAAGGAATGAACTTTTCCATTTTATCCAATCTTGACAAACACTTCCCGATGTTACGTTTTCTAAATTATTCACATAGGCAAATGGCGGCGGGGGTGGCAAAACAGATTCCATTGTTCAGTAGTGTATTCGTGTACACTTTGTAAACTTTTGTCTAACTCGTTATTATGATATGAACACAAAAACTAAAACCACGAATTATTTAGTTCGATACCGGCTGTGCCATGTTGTGTACTTATGGGAAGGTCACTCAAACACCAGCGTTAGATGCAGACTGTTTATTCACCTTTCATTTCCTACCTCCACACATTACAATTAACAACTACCTACATGCATGTATTAACAATATTACATTTTTTTTACTTAAAAAACGTTGAATAATCGTCGAAATATTACAGATTTTTCGATTACCAATATCTCAATTCTCCGGTGACTTTGACACTTATTTTCATTATATTATTTTATGTATTAATAATAAGCTTTCTTTTGAAAGCAAAGCTAACCCTGTTGGACTTACGCCCATTTTGACTCATCATCCATGTCAATTATAATTATAACAACTGCTTACATAGAGTTTCTAATAATAATTTAAACAATTTTTTTGGCAAATAATAGATCTCATTAAAAAATAATGTTGGCCCGTTCTCCCTCATAGGGAAGGCTCGTGCCCCAGCAGTGGGGACATAAAATGAGCTGATGGTGATAATGATTAAAATTACAAAGAAATAAGACTGTCACTAAAGCATTGAACTAAACAAGTTGCTTAAATAAAAGAGCTGATGTATTCCACATTCATTACCACATCAATGTAATCACCACATCAATGTAATCACCACATCTGACGACCTCCTTGGTCGAGTGGTTTGTACACCGGTTTTCATGGTGTCGCCATCTCTGAGGTCCCCTGAGGGTTCTCTGAGGGTTCGATCCCCGGTCGGGTCAATTTAGAAATTATTGTATTTCTAAATTGTCTCGGGTGTGGGTGTTTTCTATGTATAATAAGTATTGTATTTAAGTATTTTAAGTATGTTTATCCGTTGTCTAGTAACCATTTAACGAGTTTCATAACGAAGCTTCTCTTGGGCTAGATAATTGGTGTAAGTGTAGGAAAGTTTATTTATTATTTATTATTTAATGTTGGAGTTGATTATTTTTGTCGATGTTTTTGTTATTTTGAAATATTTCCCATCACTATTACGCAAATTTCTCTTATTACGTGGTGCGGAACGGTAAAATGTTTCTCATACAATCAAGATTTTACATTTTTAGTTGTATCTCCAAAACTATTGGGCCTAACTAAAAGGCGATTCTTGTGGTATACTACATAATATGACTAATATTTTGATAGAAATTAAAAAGAATATGTTAAAATTGGGTAACTTATTAACCCTTTAAGCAAGAAGGTGAAGTGGGCAAATAGTGCTCATGACGCACCATGGTGAAGTTGCGTATGAGAAGCATATAGGTCCCGCCGCACCCATGGCAAATTTGACATATCTGTTACCGCTTGAAACGTGTTAGTAAACTTTTCGATTAATATTATTTTCTCATCATACTATGCATGTGGTTTTCATTAATTACCTTTACACACACACACATGCACACATACTTTAAGAGCTTTTGGTAAGGCCCAAGTCCATTAAATTAATGTTTTGGTATGTGTTGTTGCTTTCGCGGTAAAGATTGGCCGCTCCGTTAATGAGCCCACCCAAGGCCTGTCAAATTATCCCGCCTCAGCCTCAATCTGACAGGCTGGGGAGAGTCTGTCCGGACTGTTTGTAGCCCCAAGTAGCTACATACAGTTACACATATTACATACGTGTGTAGGATCGTAGTCGCTTTGTACGATGAGAAAATTGAGGGTTACATATTTAACTGATAAGCTCAATGGCGCAGTGGTTAACGCGCCCGGTCTGTGAGTGCTGAGGTTAAGCTACTTTCGCAAAGGCCGGTTATCGGATGGGTGACCAAAAATTTATCATGTCGAACTGCTCCGTGCATTGGAAGGCACGTAAAGCCATTGGTCCCGGCTGCATTAGCAGTCTTTAACTACCGTCAATCCGCACAGGCCCGCGTGGTGGTTCATGGCCCGTTCTCCCTATCCTGGCTCGTGGCTCGAAGGCTCGTGCCCCAGCAGAGGGGACATAAAATGAGCTGATGATTATATTTAACTGTTATAGAGACAGCGTATTTTGAAGATACATTAGTCACAGGCAATCTTTTCCATAGACTTACACATATACCTACCTACGCATGGGACCGAAATCGCATCATGCATTAAGAAAATTTAAATTAAATTAATAATATTTATTAGAACAGATTATAAAGTTGCGGATAACATATAAACTGAATATAATGTAACGCACAGGCAATATTTATTGTGCATTTATTTATTACAAAAGGCTTATATAATCATAAAAACAAGTATAGTTATATTGTTTTCTAAAGTTTACGCGAACACTACACATTGAAATGAAACAACTTTTACGGATCTACTCGCGTTTATTTTACACATTACTTTTGACCCTTTGCAGGGTCCGTGGTCACAGGGAGACTCTGGAGACTGTCTCCCTGTGACCACGGACCCTGCAAAGGGTTCGAAACGTCAGGATAAACATTAAATAAGTAATGTGTAAAATAAACGCGAGTAGATCCGTAAAAGTTGTTTCATTTCAAGTATAGTTATATTTAAATACGCACAACTTGTAACAAATATAAAATTGCTAATCGAAAAAAAGACACCAAGCATAAAACTTATTTTATTTTAATTTATGTAAGTATGTACACTAATTATTTAATTTTTTTTTTGTAACAATGCTAATTTTTAAACATAATAAATTGATCTTATCTTAAATAATATTGTTGTAAATAGTTAGATACATATTTACACATAGTGTAAGGAGCTCGATGCCGCGGTATATTTTTATAGGTAAATATATTGTTTACAACTTTACAACAGCGAAATGTTTTTTTGCACTAGGTTATGATACTGGTAGCTAGCCAGGCGGACTAACACAAAGTCCTACTTTAGACCAAACCGAGTGCAATAATATAACAACGTGTAAGAAAAAGTAAACAGCCTATAACTGTCCCACTGCTGGGCAAAGGCCTCCATCATTGAAATCAAGTCGTTGCTACAATTGATGGGTAATGGCTTAATCACCACGCTTGCCAAATGCGGGTTGGTGATCACAAACCCGGGATATGCATCGAAAAATCCGAAATACATTTTGCCCGACCTGGGAATTGAACCCGGGACCTTCGGGTGTGTAACAGAAAGGTGTGGTCGAAATGAAAAGACCCAAAGTGTATCCAAACTAAATCTTGTATGTGTTGTTACTGAGGCTTAATTATTAACTTTAATTTGTCATGCAATTTTAAATTAAATATTTATATTAGTGAAGTCGTGCACGTCAGGCGCGCATAAGCAAACAGTAATGATCATACATGTACACAGAGGTTACTAAACCACTAGGGCTGTGATATTTAATGAAAAATTTCATTGAAATGAAACAACTTTTACGGATCTACTCGCGTTTATTTTGCACATTACTATTTAATGCATCCTGACGTTTCAAACCCTTTGCAGGGTCCGTGGTCACAGGGAGACCGCGAAATAAACGCGAGTAGATCCGTAAAAGTTGTTTCATTTCAATGTGTAGTGTTCGCGTAAACTTTAGAAAAAAAAAAATATCATATCAAATTAAAGTTTATAATTACGCCTTAGTAACTCTACATACAGTACCTTATACTAGGCTCCACAAAGTAAATAATTCATTTAGAGGCCTGCGTGTACGTTTTAACGATAAAGTTCCAAGTAATATCCAAAAACTTGATATTAATAAATTTAAAATCGCCATTAAAGAAAAATTTCATAAAAAGCTTATTATATAGTGTCTGTTTACATTGAAGACAAAACAGCATGGGTTTAAAATGCTCCAATCACTCCAACAGGTATTACTAATTCAAAATATTGTTAGGGTTTTTTAAACTTGTATAACTTGGTAACGGCGTATAATTTTGTAAATGTCGTTAAATATTAAATTGAAGCTGTGGAGTATCTTGCACCCATTCTTCTCCACAGCTAAAAAACAGACATCCTGAATGGGTAGTAGGTAAAAAAAAAATTGGACGATTCAAAAGCACTTTTCTAACTTTTATTTGAATAAAGAATACCTATTTGACTATGACATTGACTACAAGATCTAGATTGGCTACGCTTTAGATCTTTTCATTTTGACCACACTTTTCACACGTTGTATACCCACTGCAGTAAATCGAACTCGGGACTTTTGGTATTGATATCGATGGTTTCACCAAGTGGTAAAATTAAGTAAACATTGAATTGAATTGCTTCGACATTTGACAACGTTTTTTTTCTTTTTAAAAACAGCTTTTCGCCTCCATCTCACCTGACGTGTGAGACGATAAGGCCGAAAACGGAAACGTACGTTGGGAATTGAACCCGGCACATCTAGGTATCACATCGGTAGTCTAACCACAAGACCATCGAGGCAGCTGATGACCTTTTACTTAACGACGAATGTCAATTGAAAGCCCACATTTATTAAATGACCAAAAGAGATACCAATCAAAAAGTTTATTCAGATCAAAAGCTCTATACAAATATTACTAAACGAACCTGCAAATGTGTATTCATAAATTTATCAATATGAGGCGACCTTTCGTGCTCTTGGCCATCAATAGGCATCGGCCGTGAATCGGACAAATAGATGGACATATAGATGGACAAATAGATGGACAAACAGATGGACAAACGTCGATGCGTAATGGACGTGCGAGGTAACATTCAATATTTTTTAATTGACTCCCTCTGCGTACCAGGGTTGTCTATTCATTTTTGTTATCAAAACTTTATACTTTTTTAACCTTTATAAGTATTTTTATTTATATTTTTTTTTATTACTAACAAAATATTGATCTCAGTTATTTGAAAATAAATAAATATTTTTTATATCCACTCTCAAAAATAAAGCATTTCAAGAAGACCCTATTTTGTATCGGCAATGATACGGGGTTGGTTGGTCTATATGGGTTAAAAAAAAAAAAAACGAAATCATTTATTTATATTGGGCTACAAGTAGCTCTTGTTGCCGGTTGCCGGAGAGCATCTGACCCGGTATGTCAGAAGGGTGCAGGTTCAAATCCTGCCCGTGGAAACTATTTCAACAATTGTGTTTTTGTAATTTGTTCGCAACAAAAATTGCGTTAAAAATTATAACAAAACAAAAACATTTTAATTAATAGTAGGTATATTTGGCCGTGGCCGTTAGCTCGCTGAAAAAGTGGTTTCAGATCAGTGTTCGCCTAAACTTTAGAAAACAATGTAAAAAAGATGGCCAAACCGTATGTAAATTGACAAACTTTTTAATTCGCTAAGCGATGCGTAATTGACGCACAAGGTGATATTAATATTTTTTTGTTGACTCCTTCTACCGGCTAGGGTTGTCATCTTGAAAACATTGATGATAATAGCCCAAGGAAAAAACACTGAAAAAGTACGACAGTAAAATATGAATGTCGATATAGCATGAGGTACAAAAACATTAGATTTTAAATCATTTTAGTCTAACTAAACATACATTAACTTCTGAATTTCACTACGCTATTAGTTCGTAGACTTAGAATTTGGAAAGCAAAATCCAGGCCCGTTACTTATGAAAAGCAAAATTATTTTAAGAGAAACAAACTAATATTTTTTATTTTTATTTTTATATTATGGACACCCATGGTCATGGACACATAAAGCATACATCGAAAACATTTATAAATTTCAAACCTTATAATGGCGCTGCTTTGATTCAAGGCATGCATAAACTCATTTTTGTCCCCACTGCTGGGGCAGTGGATGGATATTCCATATGGATGGATAGGGAGAGCGGGCTATAATCCGCAGGCCCAGTGCGGATTAGTGGTTGTTAACGACTGCTAATGCAGCCGGGACCAACGGCTTTACGTGCGTTCCGAAGCACGGAGGAGCTCAACATAATAAATAATGAGAGTAAGGTAAAAATGATAAAGATAAAGGCATATAACGACATCGACAGCCCTAGCACACGGTAGAGTGTGAACATAATTGATTACTTGCTAAGTGGAGAGCTCCCGAGGGTTTGGAGCGTTAGATTTAAATGCCATTACTGCCTGTCCCTTCCTCATAAGTATAGTTATGATTATGGCGTGTCCTTCGCACTTCGTCACATATCACACGTCATCATCAGCTCATTTTAGGTCCCCATTGCTGGGATACGAGCCTACCCTATGGATGGTTAAGGAAAACGGGACATAAACCTCCCCGCAGGCCCGGTGCGGATTCGTAGTAGTTAACGAATGCTAATGCAGCCGGGACCAACTACTTTACGTGCCTTCCGAAGCACGGAAGAGCTCGAGATGATAAACTATTGGTCACCCATCCGATGACCGGCCTTTGCGAAAGTTGCTTAACCTTAGCACTCACAGACCGGGCGCGTTTACCACTGCGCCATCGAGCTCTTCACAGGTTACACGAGTGCAATGTTTGTTTTTTTTGTACTTAGCACGGCAATTAATGATTCCATTTCACTTGATTTAAGTAAAGATGAAGTCCAGATGCGACGAAAACTGGTACAGCGTGAAACCGACCATTGGAATCCTTGGCGTCGATATTTCGAGTGACGTTCAGTTTCGCGGTCATTTGGAAGGTAAAGCTAATTTAGCTTCGAAAAAGCTAGGTGTGCTCAATAGAGCGGGACAGTATTTCACGCCGACCCATCGCTTACAGCTTTACAAAGCACAGGTCAGGCCTCATAAGGAATACTGTTCCCATCAAAAAAGAAAAATCCCAAAGATGGGCTGGAGCGTCCCAGTACCAACTCCTCCCATTTGAACGCATTCAACGCAGAGCTGCTCGAGTTGTCGACGACGTGGTAACCTCTGGTCGAGGCCCTTCGGAGAGACGTTGCGTCTCTCTGTATATTTTATCGCCTTTATCATGGGGAGTTCTCTGAGGAATTGTTCGGTTTGATCCCTGCCGCTGATTTTCTTCACCGCACTACACGCAATCGACTGTCTTTCCATCCACACCATCTTGATGGATGGCGATCTACTACTGTGCGTTTCTCACGTAACTTTTTACCACGAACTACAGTGCTGTGGAACCAGCTCTCAGCGGCGGTATTTCCGGATCATTACGACTTAGGGATCTTCAAGAAACGAGCCTATTCCTTCCTTAAAGGCCGGCAACGCATCTGCGATTCCTTTGGTTTTGCGATTGTCCATGGGCGGCGGTGATTGCTTCCCATCAGGTGACCCGCCTGCTCGTTTGCCTCCTTCTAACTAACTTCTCACTCTGCCGGTATTTAACTTTGCAAATTCGGATAATAAATAATAAATACCAAGACCGCTGAATAGAAGTGTATTTCTTCCATGAACGCCGTAAGAGAGAGCACAATATTGAAATAATTGCCATTACGGGACGTTAGGCCGTTCGTACCATGAAGTTCGTACTAAGGTATGAACGGCCATTCTAATGAACTCCCGTTACAATGACTGACACATATAAGTTAATACTATATTAACTATTATTATTATTACTATATTTTAATTATGATATAATATATATCTTTTTTATTTTATTTCTGTATATAAGTTAATTATATTATTAATGTTGGCAACATCCAACAATAATGAGAGGGAGTCGCCATTTTAAATTTAATAACTCACGTTTATTAGCCCAGAGTGCTTAGTGCTACTTCTTTGTGCAATAGATCACGAAAAGGGATTGGTACGGCAGTTTTATTTGCCATCAGTCACATCTTTTTTCGCGGACGCGCGCTTCATCAAAAAATAGTTTTTGATAATGTGATCGAATCGCAAATAAAACTTGCACTAGACACCCAGGGTATTTATTCTGCTATTTAAGAGCGTTTACGCCGCACACTATCGCCGCCAATGAAAAAACACATATCTAATAATTAGAGATATAAAATCAAATTATGCTCAACAAACTATTTGAATGAAGTAATTAAGCATTTTTACGTCACCTAATGAACATCTGACATGTTATGGTTTAGTTAAATACGGCGTTATAGTTAAAAGTGGCCGTTTTTAGCTAGTTTTTACTAAATATGTTTTTTTTTCATTGGCGGCGCTAGTGTGCGGCGTAAACGCTCTTAAAAGGTTTGTAATTGTGTCTCAGGGGCCTTGACATGAAGAAAATCTTATTTACCTTAGCTCTTTCTGTCGGAACAAAACAATGTTTCCACCACTGTTGCTATGGCGACATAACTAGATAAGATGGTGGCATCCTGGAAGGCGAGCTTAAAACACGAGCACGAGGCAGTGGAGATAGCAAACATGTTTAGGGAACGAACGGAAGTGGTCGATGCTGTGACCGGGTGCCGGGGGGTCACCGCTCATTCACTTCACCGCCGCTCAGAAAAGATTGGCGGTGGGGAGGATGGTGGGTGGCACGACGGGCTCAGCATCGAGCATTTCAGATAAGCGGGGATTCACATGCCTAGAGTGCTGTCCATGTTCTTTACTATGTGCATTAGTCACGCTTACCTACCATATGACTTAATGAAAACAATGGTGGTGCCCATAGTGAAGAACATGACAAGTGACATCTATGACAAGGTGAACTATCGCCCTATCTCCCTGGCGACTACCATCGCTAAGGTGCTGGACAGTGTGCTCGACTCACGTTTAAATGGCTACTTAGATCTGCATGATGTTCAGTTCGGATTTCGTCCCGGACTATCCACCGAGAGTGCAATCGTGGGTCTCAAGCATACTGTGCAGTATTACACTAATCGTAGGACGCCGTGTATGCCTGTTTCCTTGACCTTTTCAAGGCCTTCGATCTGGTATCATACGAGGTTCTTTGGAGAAAGTTGAGGGACAGGGGTGTGCCGGAAGGAATCTTGAATATCTTTCAGTTTTGGTATGCTAACCAAACCAATTTTGTCAAGTGGTCTAATGCCTTTTCCGATATGTACAGGTTGGAGTGTGGGGTGAGATAGAGGGGCTTGACGTCTACCAAGCTCTTCAGCTTGTATGTCAATGACCTCATAGTTGTGCTGAGCAGCATGCGCGTCGGATACCAAGTTGATGCTGTAAACGTTAATAGTATCAGTTACGCCGATGACATGGTACTGCTCAGCCCAACTGCGAATGCAATTGGGAAGATGTTGAATAGAAATTTTTTTATTAACATACCTACACACTTAACAATTATACAACAATAAAGAGAAAAAGAAAAAACAGATAGATAGAAAAAAAGAACAGATGAGAAATAAAAAAATAAAAAAAAATAGGTAGGTAGTGTGTAAAGTTAAAGGGCCCTGTCTCAGCTTATGCTGCTGTGTCATTCATGGATGTTCAGAATGTTCAGAATGTTCAGGATGTTGAGGGTATGCGAGAACTATGCGGCAACGCACGGTCTCGCATATAATGTAAAGAAGACTGAATACATGGTCTTTAAGGCCGCCGGTAAATGTCCCGATAATTACCACCCCATTACCCCTAATGGTTTGCAAGTAAAGCGTGTTGATATGTTCAAATATCTGGGGTATTTCCTTACCGACGACCTTAAGGACGATGTAGATATTGAAAGGGAGCATAGAGCATTGGCAGTGCGAGGTAACATGTTGGTTCGCAGATTTTCCCGATGCAGTACTGATGTAAAACTTACGCTTTCTATAGCATACTGTCAAAGTTTCTACACGGGAAGTCTGTGGGTTCGTTATACCAAAAGATCGCTTAATGTCTTGCGCGTCCAATAAAATAATATCTTCAGGATGTTGCTGGGGCTGCCGCGCTTCTGTAGCGCATCAGGGATGTTTACGAAATGCCAAACTGATGGCTTCCATGCCATCATTCGCAAAAAGATAGTATCCCTCATAAATAGATTGCGTGGCAGTGGCAATGCATTCTGCGGACGGTGGCTGACCGGTACAACTCGCCCATGTGGAGGTGTATGGTGCGCAGGGTGTTTGTGATGCGTGCCAGTTTTTAATATAGTCCAATGATTTTACTAACTAGTGTTTGTAAAATCATTCAGACTAGTGTCTGTAAGCTTTTTGATTTTTCTAACCCAATATAAACCATGTTAAGTCTGTTGATCGAAATAAACGCTTTTTATTTTATTTATTACTAGCTGTCCCGGTAGATCTTGTTCTGCCCTATATTTCTCTAAAACATAGTTACATTGTTTTTTTGGTAAAAAGCCTGCGGGGACCTATTTAGGTCTAAGACCGGTGATTTTGACGACAACAAAATTTAAAGTTAAACGTTCTCTATGTAGTTCTAATGGTAGTGTTTTAATTAATGCACTTCCTTAAATCTTTAATTGCCTTCCTTTTCAAGTTTCGTGTCCTACAGAAGTTTCCCAAGTTCCTGCGTTAAACGAATGTCGACTGACTCGAGTTGCTTTTACTGCAACCGACAGAGCAACGTAAACTTATTATAATTTTATTGACGTTCGTAGCATAAGTTTAATCGTTCTGTTAAATCGGTCTGTATAAAAATGTTTTTCCTTCCTTCTTTCTTTGCAATAAAAAAAAGTAAAATAAAACTTGTTTAACATCATTCATGAGCCTTGCATGTAGGTACCTGTTCAGTAATTTTGTTTTTTGTGTAACGGTCAAATTTCGTCTGCTGGGCGACCATTTGTATTCCCCCTCGCCAAATCCTCTAAATGCCACTACACATTTACAGAATACACTAAACATATACACTAGTTTAGGCCCAAGACACCGTACTCGTAGAACAAGGGTACGTAGAACCGGTTCACACGCGCTCTATACCAGGTACAGACATCTACCTGGGCGCTTTTCTCTTCCTCCACGACCCGAGCCGAGGTCCGTGGCTTTAGAGGTGCCCTCGGGTGGTTCCGCTCCCCGATCCGATCCGAACCCTTCGGAGAATCTAGTAGGGCACGGGGACGCGCACTTTTAGGTGTGCGATGCCGTTCCCTCTAGAAAAACTCCGAAGGTGATTCGTTTCAACACGGCTTGAGGTACCCTTTACGTACCTCGCCGCCCCAAAAAAAGCCCGGGGACGCTGAAAATGCCGTTCGAGGCAATCAGCAATCTCTCTCAAAAAACCATTTGTATTTGTCAGTCGTTGATTGTTATCTCGTGTAAAATTTTGTGTTGTGTTTTTGGTTGTGCTCCCTGCCACACTAAGGTGTTAGCGGAAGACCAGCGTCAGGTTCTTCTATAATATAGGAGGCCTGACATGCTGAGCGGGCAGCTTTCAGTGCCACTTACTTATTGTTAAAATTTTATGTACTAATGTATATTTTGTTGTGTCACTAATAAATGTTTTCTTTTCTATTCGAATCAATTATAAATTTTAAAAAATTCGCAGTTCACTACGCAGTTAAAAAAGTTCTTGACTGAGAAATGTTTTTATACCTTAAAGGAATTTTTCGAATATAAATAATAACTGAGTATGTGATATAATATGGAAATATTTCTTTTATTTAATATTTATGTGGTTGACATGCAGATAATTTTATATTATATATTTTGTTGTTTGTATTATTTATGTTTCTCACCGTTTGAACCTTCCCTGAACTTCCACAAATATTTCAAAATCAAAATTAGCCAAATCGGTCCAGCCATTCTCGAATTTTAGCGATACAAACGAACAGCAACTGATTTTTATATGTATAGATAGATAGATACATTACTGCCACGAGTATTTATAAGTGAGCAATATCACTTTTAAAACAATGGATTAAGAGTCAAAACTAGTCAAAATTGTATACATGTTAATACTCGTGGCTGTACTAGTGGCTCGCTCGCGACTTTATCCGCTCATAGAGAATACATGAGCAGTAGCACCATCTACCGGGTCCAATTGTAAATCGAAACCATCTAAAGAAACCCAAACATCGGTCTAGCATTTTGGAGTTGAGTGATGTACACACGTATTGAAGTTATATTGGGATGACCTCCTTGGTCGAGTGGCTTGCACACCGGTTTTCATGGTGTCGCCATCTCTGAGGTCCCGAGTTCGATCCGCGGTCGGATCAATTTAGAAATACCTGTTTTTCTAAATTGTTTCGGGTCTGGGTGTTTCCTATGTATAATAAGTTTAAGTATAATAAGTATGTTTATCCGTTGTCTAGTTAACCATTTCTCGAGTTTCTTAAGGAAGCTTTTCTTGGGGCTAGATAATTGGTGTGAGTGTGGAAAACATATTCATTATTCGATGACGATATCGAAAATGATAATTTATGTGGCATTGAACCATAGATGTGCCTTTGTCATCAAGAAGTGAAAATTGTTTGATAAAGACTTGCTGACCCGTCAAACGTTGTCTTGTTAAAGTAGTTAAAGTTGTCTAAGTTTTAATAAATATGTGCCACGAACGCCATCTGAGTAATCCAAAGCGGAGATTAACTAACAAACTTTTTATTCTTCGATTTCTCTCTCAAAAATTTATAAAGAATATTCAAACCAGTCAAGCCTTTTTTGAGTTTTAGCGAGAGAGTAACGAACAGAAATTATTTTTTATTAATATATATATAAAAGATAAAATCAATATGCGCTATGTTTAAACCTATTTGTAATTAAATTTTACTTGTCTAAAGGTATTTTATATCCACGAATCAAGGTAACATTACCAAGATTAAAATATGTTTCTGACAGCATTGATGAAAAACACCAGTGCAGTGCACTGACGATGCTTTTTTGTTTTGCGCGACATTAAAGCCGAGACAATTTTGTTTGTAAGCTATTGTTTTACTTAAAACTTTTCTTGCTTTGAGAGTAGTTCAATTTTAATTGCAGTTTTATATTTACATTACATTTATGGTAGCAGCACGCCAATATTTATTTATTTATTTTATTTAATAAATAAATAAATAAATATTGGCGTGCTGCTACCATAAATGTACATGTTTTACTTCACGAGCACGACTGATATTTCTTTCTTATATATAACTTAGAGTTATGTAATTAGTTGTTTAAAATGTAATTGTTAAAACTTTTTATTATATTACTTTTTTGATGTGTAACATCTTTCATCTCGCTTTCTTGCAATTTGTGGGAGTGATTTCGTGAAATGGGACGGAAGTGTGTAACAGGAAGTCGGGGAAGCGCGCAAGCGCGCGTCATTTGATTTGACGAATGAGCGCGTGATGGTAGAGTTGGCCGTCGGATGGTACCAACCAATCGGGGAAGCGCGCGCCATTTGATTTGATGAATGAGCGCGCGGTAATGCATTACTCCTAGTGTCAATTAAGTAAATAACAATTTTCATTAAAAATAATTATTCTTTGTTATCAAAAATCATTTCAAATAATACCATTTTGTTCAAAATATAATGTTAAAATTGCTTATTACTAAGGTGAGATGTCAAATGTTACACATCATATGCGACTTCTGTAAGGCTCGCTCGTTTTTTTTTATAAATATACTTTCAATGCCTGGTCAGAACTGTCAAGGTATAAAGCTACTCATACAGTATACTGAATATAGCATATTTAAAAAAATCATATTAACTTATTTTCGTAATGTTTCAAGTACATGGTTGACCGGAGCTGAGTCCAGACACAATAGGAATTCAATGGCACTTAAGGTGTTTAATGACTAAAGTGTCTTGTCTATTTGCAGGTATACCATGACGAGGGAGAGGCGGCAGTAGCAGTCGGCATGGCGGGCATGCCAGCGCTGGGCAACAGCGTGGGCCCGGGTGAGCGACGCGAGCACAGCCGAGGTCAGTCTCTATATTAACTACGATACTTAGCAGACTATTAGTCTTTACAATTTTTTTTATAAATCATTTTCAGCACACGGTAACAAATGGAGAGCGAGGCAGGCTAAATTTAAAGGTTTAAAAAGGTGGTAGGATGTAGCCGCCAGTGTTATGATTCTAGACAGGCACTAACTTGGGCCAAGATGACGCGTAGCCAGTGCCACGACACTAAATAGGTTCTAATGAGGAGCGAGACAGTGTAGTAGCCAGCGCTAAGACACTTAACAATGCTCCAATGACGATGACATGACGATGTGAAGCCAGCGCTACATAAGCTCTAACCAGAAGTGAGGCAGCGTAGTAGCCAGTGCTACGACAGTAAATAGGCTCTAATTTCGAGGGAGATGACGTGTAGTCAGCGCTACGACACTAACAATGCCCCAATGAGGAACAAGATGGCGTGTAGCCAGTGCTACGACACTAAACAGGTTCTAATGAGGAGCGAGACGGTGTAATAGCCAGCGCTATAACACTTAACAATGCTCCAATGAGGAACATGCCGACGTGAAGTCAGCGCTACGATACTACATAAGCTCTAAGCTTTAAAGCGTAGCCACAAGTGCTACGATTAAAAGTTATAAGGCGTAGCCGCTAAGGCTACGATTCTAAACAGACTCTTCTGAGGAACGAGATGTAGCTAGTGCTACAACACTAAGAAGGCCTTAACGGAAACTGAAACGGTGTAATAGCCAGCGCTATAACACTTAACAATGCTCCAATGAGGAACATGCCGACGTGAAGTCAGCGCTACGATACTACATAAGCTCTAATCAGAAGTGAGGCAGCGTAGTAGCCAGTGCTACGACAGTAAATAGGCTCTAATTTCGAGGGAGATGACGTGTAGTCAGCGCTACGACACTAACAATGCCCCAATGAGGAACAAGATGACGTGTAGCCAGTGCTACGACACTAAACAGGTTCTAATGAGGAGCGAGACGGTGTAATAGCCAGCGCTATAACACTTAACAATGCTCCAATGAGGAACATGCCGACGTGAAGTCAGCGCTACGATACTACATAAGCTCTAAGCTTTAAAGCGTAGCCACAAGTGCTACGATTAAAAGTTATAAGGCGTAGCCGCTAAGGCTACGATTCTAAACAGACTCTTCTGAGGAACGAGATGTAGCTAGTGCTACAACACTAAGAAGGCCTTAACGGAAACTGAAACGATGTAGTATCCAGTGCTACGACACTTAATAGACTCCAATGAGAAGTAAGAAGGCGTAGTAGGCAACAATGCCGGCCGTCTTGCTCCACGTTAGAGCCTGTCTGGAATCGTAGCACTAGCGGCTACGCCTTCGAGCTTGTAATAAGCGCTTGTTTAATGTAGTAATACTGGCTGCGTCACCGTTGATTACCATGTGCTGTGTGCGTTTGAACAATAAAATCTATTGTCTAATTCTAATTCTAACCGCAACTGTAGTCTAGTGGTCAAGACCACCGGTTTAGACCCAGAGGTCCCGGGTTCGATTCCTAGTGGGGGGTACATGTTTGTGTACTCGGTTTGGTTGGTGGTAGGACTTGTTTGTCCGCCTGGCTAGCTACCATCATCTTATCTTATTATGTCGCCATAACACCAATGAGGAGCTCGATGGCGCATTGGATAACGCGCCCGGTCTGCGAGTGCTGAGGTGAAGCAACTATCGCCAAGGCCGGTCATCGGATGGGTGACCAAAAATGTATCATCTCGACCTCCTCCGTGCTTCAGAAGGCACGTAAAGCCATTGGTCCCGGTTGCATTAGCAGTCGTTAACAACCACCAATCCGCACTGGGCCCGCGTGGTGGTTTATAGCCCGTTCTCCCATCCATCCATAAGGAAGGCTCCTGCCCCAGCAGTGGGGACATAAAAATGAGCCGATGATGAACATCAATGATTGTAGCATAGTTCCGGTAGCTAGTTATAATATAGCCAGTGCGTCAGTAGTTGAGCATTCCGGGTGAAGGGCGCATCCTCCTTCGACCTTAACTTCACTTAACATCAGGTAAGATGTAGGCCAAGTATTTACCAGTAAGATATATTTAAAAAAATGTGTAGTAGCTGCAGCGCGATTCTCTAAACAAAACAGCGTCGAACTCGACGTTGAACTCGCTCATAACTTGCAAGCGAACTTCAACCTACTGTGATAGCAATAAAGTCTACATTCGTATGCAAGTTATGAGCGAGTTCAATGTCGAGGTTGACGCTGTTTTGCTTAGAGAATAGCACTGCTGGTTTCTACGCTTTCTCGTTCCAGCCCTGTAGGCTGGTTACTTGGCTACCAGTTATAGTAGCCTGTAACTCTAACCTGTGCTATGACACTCCAATGACGACCTCCTTGGTCGAGTGGCTAGCACACTGGTTTTCATGGTGTCGCCATCTCTGAGGTCCCGGGTTCGATCCCCGGTCGGATCAATTTAGAAATACCTGTTTTTCTAAATTTTTTCGGATCTGAGTGTTTCCTATGTATAATAAGTATGTATTTAAGTATATTAAGTATGTTGTCTAGTCGTTGTCTAGTTAACCATTTTCTCGAGTTTCTTAAGGAAGCTTTTCTTGAGGCTAGATAATTGGTGTGAGTGTGGGAATCATTTATTATTATTGAATGAGGAGCGAGTTGCCGTCATAGCCAGCGCTACGACTTTCTGTTTCGCATCATTTTGTGAAGCATCTTATTTAAAAAAAGAGGATGTGTTACACATTCTTTTATTTTGCAATAAGCTCTTTCATCATCATCATCATCATCTCAGCCAAAAGACGTCCACTGCTGGACAAAGGCCTCCCCCAAGGATAAGCTCTTTAAATACATTTTATTATCAAAACATTACACCCTAGAAACTATTTACTATGACTTTCAAAACTATTATAAAAAATATCTTGTAGTTTTATTTTATAGTTTATCCTTAAGGCGACGCATCGCTAAACAATACGTCTCATTCGTTTGATACGAGCGTTTGCGCCCCAAATTATTTAAAAAAATATTTAAAAAAAATTAACTACAATTTTAAAGTGTGTGTTAAGACTAATCTACTAAGAAAATTTTGATGCTTAAATCGGTCTGGTTAGCCTGTAAAATGTGAATCTATGTTTTAAAAGAGGTTACTTTGATATTTTTTTCTCTGTTATAAAAGTTGAAAAATCGTGTTTCTGCAACTAACAAAATGAAGTCAATTAAATGAAAAATCATGTCATCAAATATCACTTTCATATATTTTGTAATTGTTGAGAAAAATTAAAATCTCCGCCACGTAAATTACCAATGCGTCGTCTTAATTGAAATTGTTAAAAAATACAAGTAGGTACCTAGTTTAGTAATTAGGTACTTGTATTTTTCAATTCGAATACAATAAATAATCTTATATATATAGATGTTTAGTTACAAAACATAATAAGAATGAAAGTAGTTATAAACAGTATACAGCAATTTCCTGTACTTAAAATTGTTTGAAATGTGAAATCTAGTTATTAATTTAAAACGGAATAGTGTTCCAGGAGCGCACTTAGCCACAGAAACCCAGAAATGCGATTTACCTAATGGATTTGGTTCTCCTGCCTTGTGATTTCATTTGCAGTTCAGCTACCTACACGACAAAGTTGATTTTAAAGTGAAGTCTTTCTTTTCGCAATATTTTTTTTGTAATTGTAGACAATATTTTTTCCATTGTTTTTTTGTGTGCAACATGCTGTATTGATTTGAACATCTATATGATGTTCAAAAAACGTTTGAGATCATAGGCCATTTACTTTGATTACTGAATATTACTCCAATCCTATGTACCGTATGCTACATATCAAACATCGGCATCTGGGTCTGAATCCGTTGGTCTAATAACCAAACCATTAACGAAGATAGTTTTCTGGAAGAGATCACTTTTAGTAAATAAGACCAACCTTTTGATGTAGATATTACAAATTTTTACTTTCTTTTTTTTTATTTTCAAGTGCTAATTGCTGCACTGAAGCTAAATTAAAATATTTATAAAATTTACAAAATACAGTGAAAAAAAAAGGTAGGCGTTTAATTTTTTCACTGTATTTTGTAAATTTTTTAAATATGTAGATATTACGTTAAAAAAAAATGATTTTTGGCTAACAATGAAACAATTTTATCATTTCACTTACTACCAAAGACATAGGACGAGGCCTATGAGTAAAAATATGTTTTATAAACCCATAATCATCATCTCATTTTTGTGTCCCCACTGCTGGGGCACGAGCCTTATGGATGGATAGAGAGAACGGTCCATAACTACCACGCGAGCCCAGTACGAATTGGCGGTTGTTAATGACTGCTAATGTTGCCGGGACCAACGGCTTTAAGTGCCTTCCGAAGCACGGAGGAGCTCGAGATTTTAAATTTTTGGTCCCATCTGAGGAGCTCGATGGCGCAGTAGTTCACGCGCCTGGTCTGCGAGTGCTGAGGTTAAGCAACTTTTGCAAAGGTCGGTCATCGGATGGGTGACCAAAAATGTATCAACTCGAGCTTCTCCGTGCTTCGGAAGGCTCGTAAAGCCGTTGGTCCCGGCTGCATTAGCAGTCGTTAACAACCACCAACCCGCACTGGGCTCGCGTGGTGGTTTATGACCCGTTCTCCCTATCCATCCATAGGGAAGGCTCGTGCTCCAGCAGTGGGGACATAAATGAGCTGATGATGAAGGTCACCCATCCAATGACCGGTCTTTGAAGCAGCGAAAGTTGCTTCACCTCAGCACTCGCAGACCGGGCGCGTTACCCGATGGCGCAGTGACTCATAATATAATATCAGAATTGCTATCAAGCTAATAGCGTGTAATCATTTAACAGGGTAATTAGCGCTTTTAACAGCCGATCCACGCCTTGATGGATGGCTGTCATACGATACACCCCACCCTCCACTCATCTCCACTTAAGTGGGCATCGGTCTATGCTCGTATAGAAAAATGTGACTATTCATATAAAATTTCATTGAGCATTAAGGCTGCTGTTATTCTATGCTAGTATGGGACGTGAAAAGAAATGCATTAGATGCCTAACATCCCGTGCAGTGTTGAATAATTTCGGCGGGCTGGTTAGAACCACGATAGCTCAATTGGGAGAGCACCTGACCCGGTATGTCAGAAGGGTGCAGGTTCAAATCCTGCTCGTGGAAATTTTTTCAACATTTGTGTTTTTGTAATTTGTTCGCAACAAAATTTGTGTTGAATAATTTTGGCGGGCTGATTAGAACCACGATAGCTCAATTGGGAGAGCACCTGACCCGGTATGTCAGAAGGGTGCAGGTTCAAATCCTGCTCGTGGAAATTTGTTCAACATTTGTGTTTTTGTAATTTGTTCGCAACAAAATTTGTGTTGAATAATTTCGGCGGGCTGGTTAGAACCACGATAGCTCAATTGGGAGAGCACCTGACCCGGTATGTCAGAAGGGTGCAGGTTCAAATCCTGCTCGTGGAAATTTTTTCAACATTTGTGTTTTTGTAATTTGTTCGCAACAAAACTTGTGTTGAATAATTTTGGCGGGCTGATTAGAACCACGATAGCTCAATTGGGAGAGCACCTGACCCGGTATGTCAGAAGGGTGCAGGTTCAAATCCTGCTCGTGGAAATTTTTTCAACATTTGTGTTTTTGTAGTTTGTTCGCAACAAAATTTGTGTTGAATAATTTTGGCGGGCTGATTAGAACCACGATAACTCAATTGAGAGAGCACCTGACCCGGTATGTCAGGAGGGTGCAGGTTCAAATCCTGCACGTGGAAATTTTTTCAACATTTGTGTTTTTGTAATTTGTTCGCAACAAAATTTGTGTTAAAAATTATATAAACAAAACAAAAACATTTTATAAGAAATTTTTGCCAAAAAATAATAAAGACTTTCATTGAAATTTTACGGGATGACATGATGATGGACGGGATGATAAGAAACCCAGCAAGGGCAAGGAAAGTAAGGTGGTCTGCATTTAATTGTTGATAACTACTAAAATCTAAATTGAGGAGTTCGATAGCGCAGTGGTTAACGCGCCCGGTCTGCGATTGCTGAGGTTAAGCAACTTTCGCAAAGGCCGGTCATCGGATGAGTGACCAAAATTTTATCACCTTGAGCACCTCCGTGCTTCGCAAGGCGTAAAGCCGTTGGTCCCGACTGCATTAGCAGTCGTTAACAACCACCAATCCGCACTGGGCCCGCGTGGTGGTTTATGGCCTGTTCTCCCTATCCATCCATAGGGAGGGCTCGTGCCTAACAGTGGGGACATAAAATGAGCTGATGATGACTAAAATCAATGATTGAAGTACAAAAATGTTGATTTATGTATTTATTTATTTATTGCACTTATGTATACAGTATTACTTTCATTCAGTAATTTAGTATGCTAACCGTTACCCGCCCGCTTCGCTGTGCGAAAATATGTATTTTTTTTATAGCCTATCATTTGTTTATCTCATGCTCTTACTACATACAAATTTTGTCAAGATCGGTCAAGCCGTTCTTGAGGTCATAGAGGACATACATACAGACAGACAAAAATTACAAAAATCGTAGAATTGGTGTCAGTGAGTCATAAAACGAATATTTATCCCAAAATTTGTCAGAAAATTTGCATATACAGACAGACGGAGCCTACAGATTTATATAGTAGTATAATAGATGATGGCCTGTTACAAACCCTGTTAGGGCATCGCAAAATCATAATGTTCTTTTAACTTAATGCTGAATATAAACAAAAAATAAAATATAAAATTAAAAATGTTGTTGAGTGTGAGCTTTCCCTGGACAAGTTTAAAAACTTATTTATTGTTTTTGTCTGACATAAACTCTAATATTATTGGTTCTTGTCGAACACTATGGTGCTAGCCCTACTTTATGTAGGTGTCGTAATGACGCGGCCTTCCCACCTGCGTTGGAGATCTGCTTACGTATCCGCGGCAACAATATAGTTAATGAAGCCGGGGATAATTAAGGTCACAATAGTATTTACCCCACGTGACCCGGGCGTGCGCGTGACAGGTGGATTCCCGCAAAATGTGGAGACTGCAGAGGGTTAGCAATAATGAAAACCAATAATGAGCATTTTATCAAAAAATAATCACAATAGAACTTATTGTTTTGCTTCAATTGTTCTTTTTATTTTCCAAATTGTTAACTTTTTATTTTAGATTAGTTTAAATTATGTAGTTAATTGAATATTTTGTTTACAGTTGTTTTGGGTCAATGCTGTGTACAATTTTTATTGGGATACAAATTTAAAAAGTGTTGGTTTGATGTAAATTGCAATGTAACAATTTGTGTTCTGTTATTGTACTTTTAACAATAAATAAATAAACAAATAAATAGAAACATTATTTGAGTAGCAATTATTGTCATGATTTTAGTATTCCCAGATGTAATTGAGCAGTAATGTTTAAAAGCATTTTTGCTTCAGCTGTATGAATTTATAATAACCTTCCGCTTGTAAAAAGTACTTGAATGCAAACAATTTAAGAATAAATTAAAATCTTGGTTAATTTGATAAAGAATTTTATAGCCTTCATGAATACTACTACTAAACATGAATACTACTACTACTATAATAATAAGTAGATAAATTTCTAAATTACTTGTTTTTATTGTAATTTCAATTACTATAAATCTTTATATTAATTTAAATTTTATCTTTATCATCATCATTACTTCACAAAATACTATTATAATTTACAAATAAACAGCTGCGCTCGGACTGTTCCTCGTTTTTAGGGTTATTTCTAAATTGCTTGTTTTTATTGTAATTTCAATTACTATAAATCTTTGTATTAATTTAAATTTTATCTTTATCATCATCATTACTTCACAAAATAATATTATAATTTACAAATAAACAGCTGCGCTCGGACTGTTCCTCGTTTTTAGGGTTCCGTACCCATAGGGTAAAACGGGACCCTATTACTGGGACTCCGCTGTCCGTCCGTCTGTCTGTCCGTCTGTCACCAGACTGTATCTCATGAACCGTGATAACTATCAGTTAGTTAGTCAGTTGAAATTTTCACAGATGATGTATTTCTGTTGCCGCTATAACAACAAATACTAAAAAACAGAATAAAATAAATATTTAAGGGGGCTCCTATACAACAAACGTGTTTTTTTTTTTGCTCGTTTTTGCTCGATACTGATAACGGCAACAGGTAGACGCTTGAAATATTTACAGAATATTTAGTTATATATTCACTTTAAAAATAAATAATTAAATTAAAATAAAACCAATATTTAAGGGGGGCTCATGAAAAATCATGTCTGTTGTATGAGACATGATTTTTTTGCCGTTTTTATGAGTTCGTCCACCAGGATCCCCTAGCCTGTTCCCCCAGGGGATCCTCGTGAACTCTTAGTCAAATCTCTCTTTAGTAAAATTTTAAAATGTATCGAATTTCTTCATTAGATTCACTCATCTTGACAGTAAGAAAAACAAATGAAAATCACACATTTTCCTAATATGAATTTGGAATTATCTTCATAAAATTGAAACTTTTAATGATACCAAAACCAGCCAGATACAAATAGTATATAGCCAAAGAGATTTTATTACAAGTTCATACTTTTTCCTTAACCTAATATATGTGTGCGGTGCTCGATCGCGTATGTTTGAAGCTTACCTACTGCGTCACGTTATTTTGTGCCGATACATACAGACAAGCTTTAAATTAATTTCACGGACAGATTGCATTTTGAGCAGCGGGCACCATGCGGTGTGCGGAATATTTGTCAGCGTTGCATATTTTTGTGTTCCCCGCTACGGAAGAGTGACCGTTTTCCAATTCGTTTGTTACTTTTCGTATGTACATAATAGATGTTGCATACGTATTTGAGAAAAGACAAAGTATTGAAAAAAATCCATGAGCGGGATTCAAACCCGTACCCTATGACGTGCCGGGTCAGGTGCACTACCAACTACGCTATCGTGGCTCAATCCAACTCGCCGAAATTAATCAACACTATCTACTCTTACTCTGTAAGTCAAAGGAGCCCTATTCTTTTTTGTTGCGTACGTAGTTTATAAAATCCTACTAATATTGTAAACGCGAAAGTTTGTAAGTATGGATGGATGTTTGTTACTCTTTCACGTAAAAACTACTACATTGATTTGGATGACATTCGGCATACAGATAGTTTATAACCTGGATTAACACATAGGATACTTTTTATCCCGATATTGCCACGGGAACGGGAACCACGCGGGCGAAACTGTGAGCGGCCGCTAGTTTCGAATAAAACTCATTTAAAAACACCGTTTTTTTGGGAACCCTGGCCTTAATTGTAGAAATGACTTTATTCCAATGAAGGAAGCCTTTGCCCAGCAGTAGAATAGGATTAATAGTTTTTTTTTTAAATTAAGTTACGCCGGATTTCGTTTCCATTAAAGCATTTTGTTTGCATCTACGTTGTTACAGAGGCGAGCAATCGATCGTCTAGCAGCGGATCCCGGCGCGGCTCCTCTCCACACCGAGGACAGGTAATGACTATATTAATACATATTACTAGCGAACAAATTAAAAAATACAAATGTTGAAAAAAAAATTTTTTTTTTCAACATTTGTGTTTTTGTAATTTGTTTGCAACAAAATTTGCGTTAAAATTATATAAACATTTTATAAATAGCTTGCCTACTTCTTAACTGATCTTTAGTATTTGTAAAAATATTATGATCAGATGTTAATGACGGTAGTTGTTGACATTGAATGGGCGCCTTTGGCTTTCAAAGTAAAAAGTAAATAAGTGTTGAATAATTTCGGCGGGCTGGTTAGAACCACAATAGCTCAATTGGAAGAGCACCTGACCCGGTATGTCAGAAGGGTGTGGGTTCAAATCCTGCTCGTGGAAATTTTTTCAACATTTGTGTTTTTTTATAACTAAACATACTTACAAAACAAATTAAAATTTAAATATGTCTACCAATGGGCTCATGGGTACGGTCCGCAGGATTTTGTTGAATTGCCAGGCTATCACGCTGACAGAGGTAGCTGCCAGCCTTCTTAATTAAATAATACTGCACAAATATAAATACATATAATTGATGTATATACGTTGCGCGTATGTCAGATGCATTCTGGGCAAAGAATGCCACATCATGGGTCCCAACAAACGGACGACGATAACGGTAAAGACTTAGACGGATGGCGGGATGAGCTAGACTACCTATTAAAGAATTGATCCGCACTAGCTCATGATAGGGTCACCAATGTGGGTCACCACGCCATCCACCATGAATAGTTACAGCGGCAATATCCATACCATCTTTGCAAACATCATAACATTGACATCTTCGCAGACAAACCACAGAAATTCAAGCGTCAAATACTGCAGTCTCTTGAAGTAACGCCAAATAATTAGTGAACAGTTGCAATAAATTGTATTTGTTTTTTCGTTACTTGTATACTTGTTTTAAATAAGAATAGTTATTAAATCATATATTTTAGTTCACATTGCATGCCGTGGCAGCCTATAAGTAAGATGACACATAGCTTAAGCCCATTTTTGTACGAAAACAATTTGCTTGTATTTGTGTTAATTTTGTTGGTTAAAATAGAAATGGAAGAAAGGAGAGGCCTTTGCTCTGCTGTAGGAAAGTAATGGCTTATAATAATATTAATAATAATATATGATTATGCTTAGATATAATTTTGTTACGAATAAATTACAAATTGAAAAAGTGTTGAAATTTTTCTCAAAACCACTCGTGAGTATTTTTTCAACAATTTTTTTAGAAAATAATAATAATTTAATTGATATTTATCATTATTGTTTCTCCCTGTGTCCCTGTTTCCAATTTTATTTGGGGATGTAGCACGTTGCGCATGTTAGTGGTTTGAAGGAACCCACACAAGTGTGTCAGTGTATAGGCGTTTCTGATGATGAAGGGTTTGCTCCAGGACAGCACCGAATCCTGCCACAAGCCGGACCTGACGAGCTTGCTGCCGGCCCGTACCCGGCCCAACCTCGACAAAGATGGCTACCATGACGCCAAAGTGCCCACCATGGTAAACACAACAGAATATAACAGCAGTATATTTATTTATATAATAAGGTAAGCTGACAGGGCTCCGGTTTTGCTACTTTAAAATGTCCACAATCGTGTCTCAGTGTCGTCATCATGACATTTGATCTATGGGGAAATAGATTATTATTCGTAGCACGGGTCAGACAATGAATAAACCCATAATATTATTAAATCGTAGTTATACAATTCACGCGGCTTTCGCTATAATTAAAACTTCATAATATTTAGTTCATAAATAGTTATTATTTTACGAGCATGCAACATATAAGATCCGCCCAACAAACGACTCACGGGGCATATCAGAGTAATGAAAGGTCGGTAAAATTGTTACATTATTATTACATTTTTTTGGATTCATATGAAAATTCATTAAATAGGGTTTACTAGTTAATGGCTGTTTTCCAAGTTGTTAAAAATAGGAGTTACAAAAAGCTAACCCTCAAATGCTTTTTAATGTTTATGTAAGCTAGTCGTCTTTTTTGTAATGCTTTTTTCAGTGTAAATGTAGCATTGCGAATGCAAAACAGCAATTAAAAGTTTATTAGTTTATAGCTAACGGTTTCTCTTTAATAGGCGTCGCTCAGTGGCAGCGGCGTAGTGACCCACACTGCACCGTCCTACGAGGAACAACGAGCTAGCCCCGCGCTGCTAAGCCGTGGCGCGACTGGCACTCCGGGGGGGCGCAGCACCCGTGACGACGGTTACTGCTCTGCCGGCAGCACGCCACGAGCGCTTGGTACATCATATAATTAGTATTTATATCAGGCAACACCTACTTGCTACGAGTGTTGCTTTATTGCTACGGTGGCGTCGAGAAGCGGCTACGGCTTTGACAAGTGGCTACGAGACGCCGACGTGTTGCTACGGTTTCGACTAGCGTAGCTACAATGTTGTTTGTTAGCGGCAAGGCAGCAGCGTCGCGGCGTAGTATACGCAACTATGGGACTGTTCGACTTGCAGCATGCTATAGATGTTTGGTACGTCGACAAAACTAATTATTTCTAACTACATTACAGTACAATCAACGTATAACCAACGTTATATGTGGTACACACAGGTTATTTAATCCATAGGACAGCGCTGTGCTGTCTGGGCTATGCAGAAATAAGTCTTCTATTCTTTATATTGATGCCAAATAGAAATGCCGTAGCTAAGAGCTGCGGCATTGTTAGGCAGCGCAATCGAATAATATCATAGTTAATTTTGTAGAGCGTGTAATGTGATGTTAAACGACATGAGATCGCGGTCTGAATTGAAAATCTTAATCATCACCTTTATCAGTCCTCCCTTGTACACACACGGCCACATAACCGGTGCTGTGTTAAGCCAGGAATGGCCCATGAATCTTCTTATGTCATCGACCCACCATGCAAGACGACCAGGTCTGTATACCGGCACATGGGCACATCTTAGGCTACCCTTCAGTCTGTGACCTGCTCTTCCTGTCGTCTGCCACGCCTACCTAAGTATCTTGAGAAGATCCATTGGAGATTTGTAATCATAGTTTCGAGGTCCTGAATTTTAATCCGATGCCAGATTTCGGTAATACAAACTCGGACGAAGTTAGATGCAGAAGCCTGCTTCTTTTTAATAAACATCGTAAGATTGATTTAACACTTCTGTCTCTTCCTTTGTCTTGTTGGTCAAGAGTATTCGAAGCGGCCATTATTGAAATATCGGCAGTTAAATACCACACGACAGGCGTCTCATAAAATTTGCTTAACATCGTTATAGGAAAACAATAAAGGAGTACTCGAACAGAACAAACAAAATCACAGTCAAAGTGTAACGGTAGAGCATCTTGAAGGCATCGATTTCCTTCTCTTTGCACTTAAAATAAATGCATTCACAATTAATTGGTATTGGCTTAATCACCATGCTTTCCAACTATGGTGCTTGTGATCCGTTGAAAAACAACAGACAGACAGACGACAGATTGTGCATCACGCAAGCCTGTCCCCACACTAGATTCTTCCATACGAGGAATACGGATCGGTTCAAGAGTGGAAAACATTGTGGGAATTGTGGTTGCATGGCGATATGAATAGATTAGGGCAATCGCTATCCAGTCTGGTTCTGTGAGCACAATACCAGGCAAAACTACAGAAACCTTCAGAAATTACCCGCTCAGTTGACTTGAAAGAGTTTATCTAATTTTCCTATACCGCCTGCCTAGCTATTGTGGTTCGAGTGGCAATAAGGCAGGCGCTAGCACTGAGAAATAGTGGAGCCTCACCTCTCTCTCTACTTTTCATATAAAATATATTTTTGGTGCGCGTTCCGAATTCCATTGGGGCCGTGACTTAACCATAAGCACTTTAAGCAGTATTACTGAAATCTCATGATAAGAGGCCCCTTGTAGTGTAGTTTATATTGGATTTATGTATATGACACGCGATCGGTGATTCATCATCATCATCATCAGCTCATTTTACGTCCCCACTGCTGGGACCCCTATGGATGGATAGAGAGAATAGGCCATAAACCACGAAGCAAGCTCGGTGCCGATTGGTGGTTGTTAACGACTGCTAATGTAGCCGGGACCAACGGCTTAACGTGCCTTCCGAAGAACGGAGGAGCTCGGGTTGATGAGTTTTTTTTGGTCACCCATCCGATGACCGGCTTCTGCGAAAGTTGCCTAACTTCAGCAAACTTCTGATAAAATTGCACTAAAAAGTAAAAAAATAAGCGTTGACTTACATAAACAATAACTTTATTAAGAAAAAATATAGGTACAATTATTGTTACTTTTGGAGTCGGTGCCAGCCAAGGTAACTTTAACATAAACATTTAACGACATACTATATTATAATCATAATAGTACATTCAATCTTATGCATGAAATTTTGACTACAAACGCGGACTGGCACCGGCTTTAAAAACTTCGTTGGCTGGCACCGGCCCCAAAAATAACAATAATTGTACCTATATTTTTTCTTAATAAAGTTATTGTTTATGTAAGTCAACGCTTATTTTTTTACTTTTTAGTGCAATTTTATCAGTAAAATTTTTTGGAGTCGGTTTTTTGTAAATAACTATGTTAGTTTATTAAGCAATGTTTTTTTATTGTGGTATGGTATTAGTTGAGGTGTAGCCCAACTAATTCCCAATATATCACTACTGCGCCAGTCCGTCTTATTGCTACTCATATCACAATAAAAAAAATGGCTCTGTCGCAAATTGTACGGGATTCAAATGAAATGCGCTCGGGATCGAGATATTGTAATATTCGTTTATTATACCTGAAAAAAGCGTTAATTATGTTAATGTGCGAGTATTGTGCTTTTAGTGGCCATAAGGCAGGCGCGACAATTAGGAACTAGTGGATTTACACCTCACTAGTTATTAACATATTTTTGGTGCACTTTGAGAATTGAATTGGGGTCAATGCTCTTGAAGCTCGCTGGCAGGTTACTATGGCATATTGTATTTAATTGAAACGCGTTTGGGAAATTATCATCAACACCAGCTCATTTTACGTGTCCACCTGCTGGGACACGAGGCTGCTTAAGGATGGCAAAACCACAGAGAGAACGGGCCAGAAACCACCACGCGGGCCTAGTGCGGATTAGTGCTAATACAGCCGGTACCTGCTAAACGTGCCTTCCGAACTAAACTTCCGAAGCACAGTGCGGGGAAAGGCGACGCATTGGAAATTGACGTGGCGGGGATCTTGATTTTTCTCAACAATTACAAAACATATGAAAGTGATATTTGATGACATGATTTTTCATTTAATTGACTTCATTTTGCTAGTTGCAGAAACACGATTTGTTAACTTTTATAACAGAGAAAAAAACATCAAAGTAACCTCTTTTAAAACAAAGTTTTGCATTTTACAGGCAAACCAGACCGATTTAAGCATCTAAATTTTCTTAGTAGATTAGTCTTAACACACTTCAATATGCTAGTTCATTTTTTAAACTTCTTTGTAGTTTTAATTGGAAAGAAAAAAACAGTTTTTCTTATGGTACGGGGCGCAAACACTCCGTATTAGATTGATTGTTTAGCGATGCGTCGCCTTAAAAGTAATTTTAATATTATAATATTTTTTTAACATACCGTCCAAATGTTCTTAGCAGATATAGACATAACTTATGTATACCTATGATCACTAACAATATTTATTACAAAAGTGCATTTGTTACAGGAATAAAAGTTTTTAATCATCTACCCTTAGAACTGAAAGGATTAAACTCCAAATTGTTTAAAACCAAATTGAAAACCTGGTTGATGGGAAAACCCTTCTATAATTTTAACAGAATATTTTGACACTTATTTCATGTAATGTTTAGACTTTTCATAATTTGAATTGTTAATGTCCTGAAAAGGGTAATTAAGCCACCTACATTTTACCTAGAATAAGATCTTTATTACACTTAATATGCAATAAATATATTTGTATTTGTACCTCGCCTCGGTGGCCGAGTGGCAAAGCACTCGGCCCGATATCCGAAGGTCCCGGGTTCAATTCCCAGGTCGGGCAAAAATGTGTTTCGGATTTATTCGGTGCATAGCCCGAGTTTGTGATCACCAACCCGTATTTGGCAAGCGTGGTGATTCATTCATTACCCATTAATTGTAGTGATGACCTGATTTTAATGATGGAGGCCTTTGCCCAGCAGTAGGACAGTCATAGGCTATTTACTTTAAGTACTTACTTTACTTACATAAAAAAGGCGTTCATTATGTTAATGTATTTTGGTTCAAGTGGCTATAAAGCGAGCGCGGAAATCAGGAACGAGAGCATTTACACCTCACTAGTTTTTAATATGTTTTCGGTGCGCCTTGAGAATTCAATTGGGACCGGTGGATTTACTGGGCTTTCTCGCAGATTACTAGTTCCAATTGACACCGGATCGGGGCTTGATTTAAAGTAATTGTTGTATATTTGTTTAGGACCCTTAAATTAGGCGTACGTTGTTAGTATTGTAAAAGAAAACGTAAAGACTAGTAGAAAAGTGCCACTTCACTATAAAAAATGGAATATGAAAGAGATTACAAACAAAATGGTTACGACAAATACGACATACTCAAGTAGAAAACTCCTTTACGCGCTAGTACACTCCCAAATACTGGGTGATAGACCATTCCACAGTCTGAATGCATGAACGGAAAAGGAATAGGAAAAGAGGTCGGTTTTATGGGAAGGCATGTTAAGATTGAGGAGGAGGTGTGGAGCGACAAGGACTTTGTAAATGTCAATCAAGGAACAATGCAGAACAAACAATAATTACGCAGGGCCAGCTAGGCGACTGTGTAACATATACTTAGACTGTTAATATAATTTTTTAACGCAAATTTTGTTGCGAACAAATTACAAAAACACAAATGTTGAAAAAATTTCCACGATTTTTTTTTTTTTTTTATATACTTAGACTGTTATGTATGCGAAATGGTGAACCGACTCTTCAGGTAGGAAGGGTAGGACGAGTTGTTTATGTTCATGTTCATTATTAAAGTTTATAATATTTTCATTATTTTCTTCATACATGCTCTTCGGTTTAGGGTACTCTTGACCTGGCCTTTTTCCAAGACGTCCCCGATTTGGTCTCAAAAGGTCCGCCTAGGTCTACCCCCTTTTTTTTTTTTCTTTTTCTTTGGACGAAGCGAAACAAGTATGTATGGATCGTAGCAAGTGGAAAAAAGTGGTCTCTGCCTACCCCTACGGGAAAGAGGCGTGATTATATGTATGTATGTATGTATATTTTGCCGGTTTTATTTAATTTATCGTTGTACGGATTTGATTGATTGCGTTTGCGTTGCATTGCATTACTATGATTTGATGTCGCTTTCGACATTTAGAGAAAAGCGAAACAACTGACGATTGGAAAGAGTTGTTTTTACCATCTATTCTATAAAAAGAGAAGTCCTGTCCCGACTTACTCAAAAACGGTCAACATAGCCGCAGCCCAAAGATTAAAGGAATTAAATTGTTTGGCAAATAAATTAAATTAAATTATTATTATTATTATTTAATTATTTTAAAAATTTTACACACAAATCCAAGAGTTTAATTACTACCGTAATAATGTAAACTCTATTTTTTTTTTTTATACTTAGCTCGGCAAATGACTCCATCCCACCTGATGTTAAGTGGAAATGAAGTCCAGACGCGAAGACTACTGGTGCAGCGTGGAAACAAACGTAGCATCAGTTAACTTCACTCTGCCGGCCCACAAGGTGCTTCTTCACGCCTCTCTTGAAGGACCCCATATCATAGGAAGGAGGGGAACTAAATTTCTTTGTGCGCGATGGGATATTTGAGACAGTGAATCGGTGACTCCGAAGAGCAGCACGTGTACTCCTATGAAGAAAGGGAGAAGGTGGGATGAGGTCAAAGAGCTCTTCAGAGCACTCGCCATGGTATAAGCGGTAAAACACGCTGTTTGACGCAACGTCTCTACGCAATTGCAGAGATTCGAGAGTATTTACCACTTCTGCATTGCCGATGCGTTCAGCGCGACGCTGCAATCTGTCCAAGGCATCGAAAAGGTACTTAGCGGAACCGTCCCAGATGTGCGAGCAATACTCCACGCAAGACCGTACCTGTGTCTTGTACAAAAGGCACAACTGGTGCGGCGTAAAGAATCGCCGCACTCTGTTCAGAATTCCGAGTTTTCGTGAGGCTGTTTTGATCACGGCTACGATGTAGTCCCTTTGGTTCAGATCACAGCGTATCGTCATACCGAGCATGTTGATACTGCTCTGCAGGCGTAGAGATGTACCCTAAAGAGTTGGAAGGGGAAGGAATGGTGACTTTTTTGCCGTGAACGCGCACACCTGTGTTTTCTTGGCATTGAACTCAACCAGATTATTGGTGCCCCAATTAGATATGAGGTCCAACACCCGGTTCGGTTTCGACCCGCCCAGCCGCTGGGTGACCGTTATATCCTCCATGGACCGTACTATCATCTGCATAGCAATGAATATTTCCAAGTGGAAGCATATCATTGATATGCAGAAGGAACAGTGTGGGGGATAGAACGGACCCCTGAGGGACACCAGCGTTCACTGACATGAGCCGCGAAGCGCATCCATCAGATATAACACGGATTCTGCGCTCATGCAGGAAGCCAGCGACCCAGTTGCAGAACTGAGCAGGCAGACCGTATGCCGGGAGCTTGGAGAGAAGAGCTTTGTGCCAGACCCGATCAAAAGCCTTGGCTATGTCAAGGCTAACAGCCACCGACTCACCACGCTTGTCAATAGCCTCACCCCAAAGATGTGCAACGTACGCTAGTTGACCGTTTCGGCCGAAACCCGTATTGGCGATCGTGAATTATGGCGTGTTCTTCTAGGTAGTGGACAAGTTGTTTATTTAAAATGCGCTCCATTACTTTGCACAAAACTGAAGTTACGGCTATGGGGCGGTAATTCGATGGATCTGACCGATCTCCTTTTTTGGGGACCGGTTGCGCATTAGCTTCTCTCCAAGATTCCGGCATACAACCTGAAGAGAGCGAGAGACGGTAAAGGCGCGTTAACACGGGGGACAACTCCGCTGCACACATTTTTAGGACTATTGGAGGGATGCCATTAGCTTTCCGGACATCGATTGACTGCAGCTCCGCACGGACGTCATGCTGCCTGATTTTAAAATCGGGCATTGTGTAGCCACAGTGAGAAATTGTAGGTGGCTGTGCATTGCAGTCATCGACTCGGGAGTTAGCCGCAAAGAGTTTGGCCAGGAGATCGACTTTCTCCTGCGGCTTGTGAGCTAAAGTTCCGTCAGGACATCTCAATGGTGGCAGCGAGGGTTGGCAGAAGTTCGATTGCACGGCTTTGGCCAGACGCCAGTAGCTACGGCTGCCCGTAGGATGCGTCAGTAGTTCTTGGCCGACTCGTGCAACGCGCTGGGCATCCGCTCTAATGAAAGCTCTTTTGCAGGACTTGGTGGCATTATTATAGGCTGCTTTCAGCGAGCGGGTTTCGGGATCCCCAAGAGCTTTACCCCTGATCCAAGCGCGGTATGCCGCCTGCTTGTTATCAGCCGCGTTGGCACACTCGCGATTAAACCATCGGTTGCGCCTGCCTTGGCTGATGAGATAGGAGTGCGGAATATAGTATTCCATCCCTAAAACTATCTCATCAGCAACTGCAGTTGCACTAGCTGTCGGGTCCTTCCCACTGAAGCAGCGCTGCCCCCAATCTGCCGACGAGAAGTGCCAAATCTGGCGTTTCGATACCGCTGAAGGTGGTAGCGGAGCCAGAGGCACTTTACTGGATACCAAGCAGTGATCCGAAGATCCCAAAGGAGCTCGAACCTCCACTCGGTAGCCAGCTGGGCGACTCGTCAGCAGAAGGTCCAACAAAGAGGGCGCGTGACCGACTAAGTCAGGTCGTGCGTGAGAGCGAAAGCATGGGCAGTTCTACCAGCATGGTCAGTTTTGGAGGAACTTAACCCCAACTCGTGGTGAGCGTGGTGGTTGAAGTCCCCCAAAAACACCAATTCCGCCGATGGAAACCGCTCCTGCGCATCATCTGCTACCCGACTAAGATGGTCCATAAGTCGAGTTGTCTCCATGTCGCCATTATGGGATCGGTAGACGCAGACGTAGACACGGCTTTGTGAGTCCAAGTCGACGTGTACCACAAGGAGGGAAAAGGAAGGGTCCTCCAGACAGCGCAGACGGCGACAGCAAACATCTGTCCGAACGAACAAGCAAACTCCGGCTTTGGCTTTGAAGGATTCTTCAAGCACAAAGCCCGGATAGTGCAGGTAGCTGGTGTCGGCCGGACAGATTATTTGCGTCTCCGTCAAAAACAACATTGCTGGCCGTGCCGTCTCAAGATGGTGGTGGACGGCATTGAGGTTTGCATGGAGTCCGCGGATGTTAGCGAACTCGACCTCAAACGGTATAGTTGTGGTGGGGGTGTGCACCGCTGTAGGACCAGTTTTATTTGTGAGGCGCTGTCATGATGGAGAAAAGGAGGGAGGCGTGAATCGAGGAAATGCTACCGCGATGCAAATAGTCAAAGTGCAGCGGCCTGTTTCACCAGGGATCTGCCTACAGATGAGTATAATTAACCCGCCGAACGGAAGGGCCCCGAACCCCCCCGGGAATGACCGCCGGGACCCCACCTTTCGGTCACCAACCGGCACGACGGACCACCCCGAGATTATGCGTGGCATGGTGAGGCAGCCTCACGAGCTGGTTAGGCTCGCTTGGGCCCCTGTACTGTGCCACGGGCGGCCAGCGGGACAGCCGTTTCTACGGGTCTCCCTGGTCGACGGGTTAACGAAGTCCTCCTGGCACTGGTTTGACGGAAGCCTCCACAGACCAAGTGCATCGCAGTAACATCCACTCGAGCTCTGGTTATACGCTGGCTGATCCCGAAACGCGACCGACAAGCGGTCACTTGACGGGTTTTACACCATGCGTACGGTGGTCACTAACCAGACGGGCAAGCCCTACCACGCAGTGGAGCATATGGAAGCTCGAAAATCCGGTAGTCGCCTCTTACGACACCCACCGGAGGAGAGGGGCGGAGAATAGTATTCTTTCTCCGTCTCCGCACGGATAAAATATCTATGTTTTGTTTCTGATTATAAATAAATAAATAACAAATATATCGTTCGCTTATTTCGAAATACCATAGACGTCTCTTTCTACTATGAATTAAATAACTTTTTGTGCTATTTCAGATCTAAACCTTTAATATAACTCTCTTAATAAAAATTAAGAAAGTACTATTATGTAGTACTAAGTCAGATCGCTGACCAAAGTAGGGTGTGTTCCTTCGGCACTTTGGGGGTTGTGCGGTGGGTTAACGCCCCGCCCACGTGAAAAAGACTTTATTTACGAAACCAACACAGAGAATAATGAAATCTCGTGTCGGAGGCCAAGATCCACTTTAGGTCCTTGAGCCAGCACAGTAAGTAAGTAAGTATTACTGGTACACACACCGGCATATCAGACTACGTCATCATCATCATCATAATCAACCCACATCAGTCCAATGCTGGACATAGGCCTCTTCCAATGCCCGATCTTCGGCTACTCTCATCCAACCACTGCCAGTCACTTTGCGTATACCGTCGCTCCACCGCGCCGGAGGGCGTCCTACACTACATCTGCCGAGTCGCGGTCTCCACTTTAGAACACGTCTACCCCAACGGTTATCGGTCCTGCGGCTTATATGCCTAGCCCATTGCCACTTCAGCTTGTTAATTCTAAGAGCTATGTCAGTAATTTTGGTTCTCTGGCGAATTACTTCGTTCCGGATTCGATCCCTTAGTAACACCTAGCAACCTAGGTTGATGTGCAGGCGTCTGTACTATTATTCTTCCTTTCCATCCATAGGGAAGACTTCTTGGCGGGAAAGTGAAGAGTCATGTCTGCGGTTTTGTTTTTTTGTTTAAAAAAAAAATTGTGTTATGTCGAATATTAATGTGAAATAATGGTTGATTATTAACCGTTAAGTGTTCGTGAGTGTGCATGAGTGTTGGCAAATGAAACAAAACAGTGCAACGGCACTTTTCAAATTCACTCAAGAAGTCCGCCGCGTGAGGACTTAGTAAAGCCCCACATGTTTACTGAGCTACTCGAGGGGTTGGGGGGTACATAATTTCTCACTTTTCATTTCTATTATCATTCATCATCATCATAAAGGAAATATTGTCTATTTATGTATTACTTGTAAGAAAAATACTTTGACACTGGCTTAATGTGCTAATCGCACGAAGCCATCAGCTAAAAAAAACAAACATTCATTGGGAAAGCTGGTATCCCAGCAGTGGGGACATAAAATGAGCCGGTGATGTGGTCAGCAACCTTCTGAACTTAACCATCAAAAAATTGATTAACCCACAAAGTGAATCAGAGTTTTTAACTCTTTTATCGGTTATCATAAAATCGGTCATAGCTACTGGGCCGGCAACATTTTACGCAGCCCGTTAATATTGGTCCATCAAAAATTAATCATCGCTCGTTCCCGGGAGCCTACGGATGGCCGCACTTTGATTAGGGAGAGATATTTTTGTGAAATACTTACACACCGTTTTTTTTTCTAATAACCCTCGCCCGCGACTTTGTCGGCGTTTATACACCTGTATTGTATCCTGGGATTCCGAGAGAATTTCAGCAATCCCTGTCATGAAAATCTTTAGGCGTTCTGTAGACAAAGCTACTTCAGTTGCAGTACCTAACTATCAACTTTTAAAAAGTTTTCGTTAAAAGTTGCCAGTTGCAGTAACAGTTACAAATCCATAGTCTGTGTATGCCAATTGGGAAAACCAGCAACTTGTTATAACTAGTACAAATTATATAGACAGTTGCTAGTTGCGGCAATTTAGAACTGATTCAATTATCAATTGCACCAACTGGAATCTTGTCGATCATTGAAACTCGCGACTAAAGTCGCACCGATCCGATCCGAATCGAATTCCATCTAGAAAACCTACACGGCTTGAGGAACCCTTTGAGTTTCTCGCCGCCCCAAAAAGTACAAGGCAATCAACAAACACACTCCAAAAAAAAAAGTCTGTGCATGCGTGTCTTTAGGTTTAATAGAGACAGCTAGTTGTGAGTTGCCTGTTGCCGCAATAGTTGCTGTCTTAGTAGGTTCATCTGTCACTAGAAAAGTGGATGTGTTACCGACACTAACTGCTACATTCGCAAACGCTACGGAAACTGCTACGAAGCTGTTACGGTTTTTCGTAGACTGCACTCGATTTCAAATCATATTACATATTTCTTTTCGTAGAAGAAACGAAGAATTCGTTAAATATACCTTTAGAAATGTGGAAATTAATAATTTTGTAAATTGTGCAACAATTTGTGAACTAAGCTAAGTTTGATGACTAACTCAGACTTTGCAGAATAATATACTGCAAAAGCAATGTTTTTGTAGTGTCAGTAATTTGTCCTTTTATTTAAGTATGTTGACAATAACGACAATCAAATCCAGTTCTTTGGAACATTTTTTTAACTATTTTTCAATTAGACCAAAACATAACAGTAATAATATTTTTTTTATTGACTTAAAAGTTATTAACAAATCCCTATGAAAACTCTGATACCCAAACTAGGCTAAAATACCAGTATCTCAGAAGGCAGGAATCTTTAAAGAAAAGAAAGAAGTAAGAAAATACTTTTAATGGCACACACTACAACAAAAATTAATTAAAAATAAAAAATAATTTAAAAATATGTATTAAAAAGGGGAGAGGGCTAATCGGTGACGTTTCAACAAATAATTTTTTTGTAAATATTAAATCTTTATGCAAAGCGGTTTCTTGAATAAACCCCAGAATTATAAATTTCTTCATGGACGTCTAAGTTTCGCTTGCTGTCCTGCTTTACTTTTAAAATCGGGTAATATTACTTACATCGGACTCAACACTTTTTTTAAGTACCATCTTAAAAGACTTAAAGAAAGATGGAAGCGAAAAGCACTTTTTAAACAGTCGTTAATCATTTAATGACAAATCCGCGATAAATTACAAATTGGTCATTCGGGATACTTTTTTATGAATTCTCGACAAGAATTAATATTGTAGACGTTGTATAGAGCCTATAGACTTACTTCTTGACTATGGTATTCTAAAAGTCTAAAAATGTTAAAATAAAAGATACAAAATTGTTATCATTTAATGATAACTAAGGCTGTGGAACGAGAGGAACCAGTGATCGTCACATTTCCTTTAACCTATACTGTCCCACTGCTGGGCAAAACCTTCATTGTTGAAATCAAGTCATCGCTACATTTAAGGCGAGGGTTTCCCAAAAAACGGTGTTTTTAAATGAGTTTTATTCGAAATGTACCTATAAGGATTTTAAATCCAAAAAAAAAAAATGTTATTCATTGGCCTTTTATCAAGTAATTTCAGCTGGTATTTTCACGATATTTTCCAATTTCCTGCATCAAATAACAAATAATAATAATAATATCAAACATACGTCTTATTAATAAACTAAATATCATTTTATTCAGGCTATACACCGTTTCAGACAAAGAATAATATACCAAACTAATTGTCTTAGAATATGTAATAGTTGTCGGCCATTATATTTTTCATAATAAGTAAACGTTCAATAAAATCCACATTATTGCCTAATTCGACGCTCGCGCCATCATTCAGTGCCGAGCGGAACGCCTTGGAAATCTTACGCCGTGGGGATCTTAATTTTTCCCAACAATTACAAAACATATGAAAGTGATATTTTGATGACGTGATTTTTCATTTAATTGACTTCATTTTGCTAGTTGCAGAAACACGATTTGTCAACTTTTATAACAGAGAAAAAAATATCAAAATAACCTCTTTTAAAACATAGATTTGCATTTTACAGGCAAACCAGACCGATTTAAGCATCTCAATTTTCTTAGCAGATTAGTCTTAACACACACTTCAATATGCTAGTTCATTTTTTTTTTAAATAATTTGTAGTTTTATTTGCAGGAAAAAAACTGTTTTTCCTATGGTACGGGGCGCAAACGCTCCGTATTAGATTAATTGTTTAACGGTGCGTCGCCAGAGCCCACCAATTAATTTTAACGCCTCGATGGCCGAGTAGCAAAATGCTTGGCCTGATATCCGAAGATCCCGGGTTCAATTCCCAGGTCGAGGAATGTGTTTCGGATTTTTCAATGCATGGCCCGGGGTTGTGATCACCAACTCGCATTTGGCAAGCGTGGTGATGACTTGATTTCAATGATGGAGGCCTTTGCCCAGCAGTGGGACAGTATACAGGCTATATACTTACTTACTTTACTAACAAATTTTTGACTTTAGCAAGAGACCCCTGCTTCCTAGCTATCATCTATACTAATATTGAAGAGTTTGTTTGTTTGTTTGGTTGAACGCGCTAATCTCAGGAACTACTGGTTCGAATTAAAAAAATATTTTTGTGTTGAATAGTCCATTTATTGAGGAAGGCTATAGGCGATATTACATCACGCTATGACTAATAGAACGCGTGTGAAACCGCGGGGCACAGCTAGTCCAGTATAATTTCATGTAGTTCTATGTTTTTTATAGGCGACAAAACTCCTCAACTACTGAGGCACTGGCTATCTTATCACTAGCTACCGGAACACAACAATGCTACAAACATTGATGTTGTGGCGACATATTTAGATAATGGTGGTGGTAGCTAGCTGGGTGGACAAACAAAACAGCTGGGAATCGAACCCGGGACCTCTGGGTCTAAACCGGTGGTCTTAACCACTAGACCTTGAGGCGGTGAAGCTTTATTTATGGTAATAAGAATAAAAAAAAGTAATAAAAAAATTTACAATAAAAAGTTTTTAATTCACCATCCTCGAAAAGTCTATCCAACTCATAAAGTCGTCAATGACCCGCGAATACTTTCACGAATTCCGATTCCGTGGCGACCGCCTTCCATTTTTGAATTCCAATACAATTGACGCCCGCCCGGTCGGAATTATTGGCGGTAATATTGGCGGATTTTTGCGCATCGGCATCCCATTATGCGGGTTGGATGCCTTTGCCGCTTTATTAAGACGCTTGGCATTCGTATTGCGGAAATAAGTCGTTGGGCAGCAGGTATCCGGAGGGGCAGCGTGACTGAATTCAGGTGCTAAATACTAGTTTACGCCTTACTTACCTGTTTTAAGTATAATATAAGTATTTTGTGTCTTTTTACATTTTTTGGTAAAAACCTTGTATCTTATCTTATTACATGGAAAATAACGACGGTTATCCATTTTGATGTATCAGTGCGCACGCAAATTTAAATACGCATACCGTCACACAAAGACACATAAGAATAATTACACATTTATAGATAAACACATTTGTATATATTATGCATAACGAAACGTACACATAACGACACATTTACTAAACGACACATACGAATTACGAGATTACGACATATAGGCAAAATTAAATATTAAGGGTATACCTTTAATCGCAAGGTAATGTAATTGCACATGCGTATTCTTATTCTTATTCTCGCGAAATGAAGTTTCTATTTAATAAATAATTAAGTTGTATTTTTTCAGATCATAAATCTACGAAAGGTTCCGTGGTCACGTTGTCATGTTATAAAAGTAAGTATAAGAACTAATAACAAACTAGTAAATAATTTATATTATTGCAGATAATAAAAAGAAAAAGTTTTGTTTGTTATATTTATAATACGTTGCGAAATTTGTTTTTAAAAACTCGGCTTCGTGACTGTTAAAAACTTATTTTACTTATTTCAAACCGATCTATTTATATACACTTTTTACTTTGTAAAATTAATATTTCCCCAACTTATTTTGTTATGTACTCGTACATCTTACGTAGCATACGTGGATTAGTATAATTTTTTAATGTATAAAAACAAATACTAACGCCTCGTTTTTGGTAATAAATGCTAAATGTATAAGACCAGGTTTAACTTTAACTCACGATTAAGTTGGCTAGGTTTTCTTATCTATAAATATTTTTTTTAAATATTAATTAAAACAGAAATAATAACTCGTACTTGTTTTCAGAGGAGCCGAAAATACAAATTGAAGAGGAATGCTTCTTCAATGAGAACACTAAAAAAGTTAGGACAAACAGTATTAAAGCAGGTAAGTGCAAATGTGCATACATACTATATATTTTTTATATTTTTCTTTGTTTTAAAACAATAAAATCGGAAAAAAGAGAATTCCATTTGGCCTAAAGTTCATCTTGTGTATTTTTTTATATTGTGAAATTAACTTCAAATTAAATAATTAAATACACATGAAAAAATATATTACGACTAAAATAAACATCGTCACTCGCTTTTATTGTGCGAAGCGATCAAAAAACACACTCAATTGTTTTTTTGTTCATTCCTTCTAGATTTCTTTTTGTGTCGTGTTTAAAAACACGTTTTATTCCGTTCTTTCTTTCTCTCTAAGAGGTAATAGTGTCATCCCGCCCGAGCATTCATTGTGGCGTCATCTCGGGTACGTTTTTCGTAGAGGCGGACGATGGCCGCGAGACGTGGGGCACTGGCGCCGACTTTCTGCTCTCCATCATCGGGTTTGCGGTGGACCTGGCCAACGTGTGGCGCTTTCCCTACTTGTGTTACAGAAATGGGGGAGGTAAGTTTATACAAATTAATATTGTATTCTTTGACAAAGTCGTCACTCAGAATAACTGCCATGTATCTCAGCAAAAGCGTTTCTTTTATTTACAACGTAATAGTTATTTGTTCAACAAGAGAGCAAAGTCGTTTTTTGCTGCGAGTGCTGATTTTGAATCCTGAGTGTGGCGAGGGATTCAAAGGCACGAGATGCAAAAAACTTTGCTCTCGTGTAACACACATAACTTTACACTTCAGCAGCGAGAACACTTTAGGAGATAAAATAATAAATAGGAATAGATTGAAATAACTATTTATTGTGAATCAAAATATATTACGTAACATCATTGAAACTAGAAATAAATATTTACAGGTTAATTAATAAATATCAGTTTTATTTGCAGTTAAACATTCAATAAATTACATTAAAAGACATAATTATCTTTTTGCAAAATTTCTTTAGTTAGTACGAGATTCCGAACGTGTTTGTCTTTGAGGTCGAATTCAAAATTGGAACTTCGAAAGGGCTGGTCTTTGTCTCTCTCTCTCTTTCTAATGGCGGGAAAGAGATAGAGTGCGAATGTTTCGGATTGTATGATTGTAAGATACGCGGCTTTCTGAAAAAAAAATTAAAAAGTTACTTGGTCTCACTGATTTCAGGCAGCAAAACTTACATTTTTGAGCTACTGAAGTGAAAAGAATATTAAAACATCATACTATCACACAAAGACGCTTTCTATTGGTGTATTTAAAAAGGTCCTTCTTTAGTGTAAGACCAAACTTCTTCTCTTGGATCCATTGGATCTCTTGGATCAGGAGGATAACCTCCTGTATACATATTAAAATTAAACACTTTTTACGCATCTAGGTACTTGCATTGTTTTACTTAATAACCTGTGAAGGCTTTTCAATTTTATTTTGTACTTATTTAAGTAATTTATTTTTATTTAAAAAGAAGTAATCTCAAAGAAATAAAAGTACTTTTACTCGCGTTTATTTTATGCATTAATTTTATTTAATGTTTTGAATTTAAATTTGAATTTAAATTTTTTTTCAACCTTTGAATCGAACAAAGAGTTTTTTTATCAAATTGTTTCGTAATTTCGGACGTATGCATAAGGAAGGACGTATGGACGTAACTGGTAGATAGCAAATATTAGTAAATCCTCTGTATATTTTGTTTGTGTAATGCGATTGCGGGGTTACTTGCAAATCAAGTAGGAACATTCATCATTTTCTTTCCGGAGCATTAAACAATACATTATTGAAAACCTCCACGTCAGATCAGACAGCGTAAAATGATGCGCAAAAAAAAACAAATAAATTCTAAGAGATAAATTCTGTTTTTGTTATTGTGTTTAATTTGCGCGTTGGGTTCCGATCTTGTATGTTAAACAACTTCAGGAATACCGGGTCAGGGTTTAAATATCTCGAGCTTGGTACTTTGGATAACACGTTATTCCGTTACTGTTTTAATTTGTTACAAGATATCGGTCACAAAATGCGGATCATAAAACACCCTAAATACCACATAGGTCATAAAACCCACTAAGGGTTGTCGTCTTATAAAAAGGACCAATGACTGTTTAACGTGCCTTCCAAAGCTTTCGAAGCACGGAAGATTTTTGTATGGTGACCCATCCAGTGAGGGGTTGCAAAAGTTGCTTAACTTGCAAGATCTCAACTAGAACGTGCAAGTTTAGCTAAAGTTTCTGACTTAGTAATTATTTTGTTTACATTTGTTTTTCAGTTTCTTTTTAAACACTTACTTTCTTTGTATTATTATGTTTGATTTTACAGGTGTTTTCTTGTTTAAAATGCTCATATTTTGATTTGATTTTTGATTGATTAGTTTATTTTTTCCAGCTGCCGACTTATTTTACATATTCTTTATTGTACTGAAGCGACAATCTTCGCAAAGGTGGCTGGCAAGAGCTGGAAGAGAGTAGCCGCGGATCGTGCTCAGTGACTTGCACTTGGAGAGGTCTAGGTCCAGCAAGGGACTGATATTGTCTGATGATGACGATGATGATGATATGTTTTGTTAATGTTTGTTTTTCCAGGTGCCTTCCTCATCCCCTACACGCTGATGCTGGTGTTCGGGGCGGTGCCACTGTTCTACATGGAGCTGATCCTGGGCCAGTACAACCGGCAAGGGCCAATAACGCTCTGGAAGATATGCCCACTGTTCAAAGGTGTATAGAAATAGCAGCTAGTTATATTCCATTAGCTTTCGCCCGCCGATTATGTTATTTTTGTTAAGTTTTTGTAAGATTATTGTTTAAGTTCCCTTTTTCTACTTTTAATTTGATGACCTCCTTGGTCGAGTGGCTTGCACACCGGTTTTCAGGGTGTCGCTATCTCTGAGGTCCCGGGTTCGATCCCCGGTCAGATCAATTTAGAAATACCTGTTTTTCTATATTGTTTCGGGTCTGGGTGTTTCCTATGTATAATAAGTATGTATTTAAATATATTAAGTATGTTTATCCGTTGTCTAGTTATCTATTTATCGAGTTTCATAAGGAAGCTCTTCTTGGGGCTAGATAATAGGCGTGACGAAAGATTTTGAAATCCTCTTCCGTAATGTAGGTACACATTTACTCTTTACGAAAAAACCTTTATTTCGGTAATAAACTTAAGTTTAACGAAGTTTAAAGCCATTTTTCTAATATTTTTTCAACAGTGCGCGAAAACAGCTCGCAGGTGTCATGGCGTTGGCTCTGACGTCACGCTAACGTAAACATGTCATTGCAATGTCATTGTGTATATGCGTAGCGAAGAACGTAAACCAAACATTAAATTAATTCGTATGATAAAAATGAATTCCAAAGTTTATAAGTGGTGTACATCAGCGTAAAAACGCATCAATAAGAACACCCAACAAAGTGTTTGTACATGGTGTTAACTCAACAAAGTAACAACTTGCAAGCTGTGAGGGAGCTAACCTCAAAAATAAACAATGACAAGTTTATTGTAAAAATAACCTATGAAAGTAATATAAAATAAACTCGCACGAGTTCAAAACGAGTCTGATTATATCTAAGTTGGTTATATCTAGTGGTAAAGATAGATAAATACAATACTTACAAGGAAGTTTTCACGTCTTAACTTAGACGAGCAAAATCTCTATTTGTTGCGAGGAAATCGCCCAACATCAAGACATCAATCCTGGGCAAATTTGAGCTGTTTGCATTATCAAAGCTTGGTTCCATTGTTATAGTCGAGTGGAGTCGGTAAATCACACGTAAACGAATAAAAAATCAATCCAAATGCGTAATCAGTAGTATTCACAACAACAAAACACAGTGAAGGACAGATGTCCGTGACCCCAGCGGGATAACCTCTTCAGATCGGCTTCAAAGGAGGTCACTAATAGTCCTTACATCTTTGGCCATGTTTTTACCTTGAGGTACATAGATACCAAAATGTAGACAAAAATTCAAGGATTCCGAAAAAAGTATCATTTTGCTTTTATATTTAGATAAAACTAGTTAATAAATTAATAAAGTTGTTAATTAATTGTAACACATTTTTATCATGTGGTAACATTGGATGTTCAATTGCGTTTAGTATCAGACTTTCCAAAACCTGTAGTGTTAAAAAAATATTTTATTTGCTATTAATTATTTCTAATGCATCTACTGATCATCCATTTTTATCAATACATAATTTAATAAACTTACGCCAAATTAAATTAACAATAAAAATAGAAAATAATAATATTAATATCAGCAAATAGTGGTCTCTCTGCAAGTAACAAAACGCTAGAAAAAGTCAAAACACAACAAATGTCCTAAATGTCATTCCGTTCGTTTCGGCGTTTCGGCGTTTCGGGGTGCTTCGTTGTTTTCGAATGCGATTCGTGTTTTTTATATAACTTGGCTATTCCCTGTGGTATTCCGTTTTTCCTCGTGATTTGGTTCCTCTTGATAATCGTATCACAGATTATTTAACATAGACAGGGTATTTTTGGCGTACCTATTAGCGCATTTTATGGCGTATTTTTTTAAACCGAAATTTTTTGTCTTTTTCAAAAAACTAACAAACAAAGTAGGCCTGCTATATTATTAAGCGTTTCATAGAGTATTTTTTACCATAAAGTGTACCTCAGTACATTAACTGGCCAGATTTTAGTGACCTCCTTTCGCCATGATTTAGTTGATATTATGTTTAAATTTGTTAGCAAATATCAAAATTTGTTGACCAATAGTTATCGAGATATCCCATGTTAAAGGGTATCCCGCTGCACGTCAAAATTATTTGACCTAAAACGAGCAGGAACGAGACACGCTACTGATATAGTTTTTGTGCTAAGATTTTGTTGATTCAATTATGAATCCATCAGTGAAAATTCCAAGATTCTACCTTCTGTAGTTAGGTACCGAGTAATCAAATACCTACTTTTCGTCAAAATTCCTCCGAAAAGTAAGTTCTAGTTGAGGTGTAAGAAAAAAGGCTACATTCATGAAATCTAGGGAAGATTTTGTTGACTCTGAGAGAAAATTTGTTAGACAAAACCGAGAACTCTAGCTACAGTACATCCTGAGATATAACGCTAATATGGTTATCCCGCTGGGGTCACGGTGTTGATACCTAAACATGGTTTTTCCACAGGAATGGAGCAGGTGTCGAGTTTATGACTATAGCCAAGATTTTGTGGGTATAAAAATCTAACCAGTTCCTACTTTTCAGTTTCCTAGGTACAGTATCTGCGATCGCCAACCCGCCTGCCAAGCATGGCGATTATGGCAACCCCCCCCCCCCCCCAACCATGAGGACCGAAGTTTCTCCGAGGGGTAGCAGTAGAACAGTGAATAGGCTAATTACTTGCTAATCATGAGTTTAAAGCTAGATACTGAAAAAGTTTCTACTTACTACACTAAATCAAATCAAAGTATTTATTCAGTTTCAAATTAAAAGTAACAAACAAAAATAAAATATACAATAAAGAAGCGAAACCGAAAAGGACCCCACTCAGCACATGTTGCAGCATGAACATCACCTGCAACGCTGATATTCTGCGGATATATACATATAACTAACTAACTATAATAAAATAACTTACTACATTAAGGAAAAAATAAAGTAAAAGAAAACACGAAGATACTCACTCAACTAAAGACAAAATAAAACCTATAAATAACAAAAATGTCCTCCAGCTGTGGGCTCATGGGAACGGTCCCAAGAATGCTTGCGAGGATGGGAGAAGATCACGCGGTGAAGCGAGCGTATGTGGCCGTTGGTCGTTCCAGGTACCACGGGGGGGTGTGGTTGGGAAGGACTTGCGCGGGCTCCACGCGGATGACTGGCAGGAGGCGGCGCATGACAGACCCAGATGGAGGCTGTTATTATCGGAGGCCAAGACTTACTTCGGGTCGCTGAGCCAACTTAATAAGTTAGGATGCAATCTGTGCTGACACCGTGGCTCCCTCGCAACCTCATTTCATGTGGGGGCTGCTACGATAAGTGCTGAAAATCGCAAACGGCACAAATATGCAAACCTGGGTCGAAATTATTTGTTTGTTCCGTTTGCGGTGGAGGCATTGGGTCCATGGGGCCGGAGGCCAAGCAGCTTATTAAAGAGTTGAGTGCTCGCCTTGTTGAAGCCTCCGGTGACAAGAAGGCTGGCAGCTACCTCTGCCAACGTATTAGCTTGGCTATCCAAAGAGGTAATGCTTTGCCCAGGTTTGCATATTTGTGCCGTTTGCGATTTTCAGCACTTATCGTAGCAGCCCCCACATGAAATGAGGTTGCGAGGGAGCCACGGTGTCAGCACAGATTGCATCCTAACTTATTAAGTTGGCTCAGCGACCCGAAGTAAGTCTTGGCCTTCGATAATAACAGCCTCCATCTGGGTCTGTCATGCGCCGCCTCCTGCCAGTCATCCGCGTGGAGCCCGCGCAAGTCCTTCCCAACCACACCCCCCCGTGGTACCTGGAACGACCAACGGCCACATACGCTCGCTTCACCGCGTGATCTTCTCCCATCCTCGCAAGGACGAGACAAGATTATGCACACTCTACTCATATATATGAATGGAATAATGTTTTGAAACTTCTGTAACCTTTCTTTTCAGGTGTCGGCTTCTGTGCGGTCATGGTCGCATTCTACGTGTCCTTTTATTATAATGTCATCATTGGTAAGTAGCTTTATTATTTATTTTTGTACGAATTATGTAATAAGCACTTATTTCATTTAAGGGACTCACAGATGCACTGGGATGACACAGTTTGGGTGTAATTGTAGTATATATTGAGTAGATCAATTGTTTTAGAATTGCAGTTTCTTCATCCAACGCGGAAACCTAGTAAGAAAAACAAAGGTAAGAAATATCATAAAACAATTAAAGTATCCTTGTCAAATTGTTTGGACAAAAGAGTAATTGAATGGAATATTATATAACATTAAATAACAACTAATTTATTTGTATCTTGCTACTATGCTCTACGTAACATTGTAAGAGAACAAAATATAACTAGGTACTTTTTTCGTACAACAACAACACTTTTAAAACAAATGATAGAGCAACACTTTCTAAGTATTGGAAGAAAAACTTCACTCTTCTCTTTACTATTTTTTATCTATGGTTTGAACTTTACATAAATGAGGTTGTTTATTTAACCCGTTTGTGTCCGTATAAATCGGCCGTACCTTGGTATGTAAAGTTTATCAGATCGCGCGGGTTATTTAGAGCGGCGCTTGGATGACTTCCAAACGAAGGTTGGGGCCAAGAGCTTGAACGGTGATAGCTCATATATACTTAGAGGTCTACACCAGTGAAGGCTGTTGTTACGTTGTTATAGTATTTTGAATACAAATAGGCCAGTCTATTTCTAGACACAGACATAAATAAATGTATGTCTCTACATCTTTAGTTTTACATTTTAAGTACCTACTTAGACAAAGAAGTATTTTTTAAATTGTCTTCTTTCCAACTCTTTGGTAAAATATATAAATATATAAAATAGCTTATAGCACGTTCTCAACCCGGAAGCGCTAGACGCTGCCCTAAAGAGATTCTATCACAAAAAAAAAAACAAAGTTAGCGCAGCGACCTAAAGCACTGGCACATCTTGGTACAGCAGTGCTATTCTCTAAGCAAAACAGCGTCAACCTCGACATTGAACTCGCTCATAACTTGCAAACGAATGTAGACTTTATTACTATTTCAAAGTAGGTTGAAATTCGTTTGCAAGTTATGAGCGAGTTCAACGTCGAGTTCGACGCTGTTTTGCTTAGAGAATAGCGCTGCAGGTCGGAACAGTCCGAGCGCAGCAGTTGCGAGATTCAAAGTCCGTGAGAGGTCGCCTATGTGTGCGTTGCTCTTTGCGTTGCTCTCTTTATTTTGTGTTCCAAGTGCCCACCAGATGTCCTAAGCCAGTAATCTGCATGGAGCCCACGCAAGTCCTTAATGACCTCATCCCCCCAGCGAGCGGTACCAAACACAACTGACAGTCAATCACAAAGTATAATGAAATCCAGGCTGGGCGTTGTACTTCCTGGTGTCATCAGCGCGCTCAGAACTGCCGTGGCTGCACTGCGACAACGCGTGGAACACCGATCAGTGCTGGGACTCCAGCCGGCAGAACGAGACCAACCGCACCGACGACAGCCTCAAGTACCAAGGCCCGCTGTCGCACTTCACACCAGCTTCAGAGTTCTTCCAGTCAGTATTTATTATCATCATCAGCCTGTATCATGCTAGTATCTGTCACCGCCTTTGTTCAGTATTTTTATTTTTTATTTTTTACGGGTAAGCACAGTGCCTTGCTTTCACCTGATGTTAAGTGATGATAAGGCCAAGGATGGAAGCGCACACCACCCGTTATCTTCAACTAGTGAGGCACTGGCTATCTTATCTCTAGCTGCCGGAATACAACAATGCTACAAACATTGATGTTATGGCGACATATTTATATAAGATGGTGGTAGCTAGCCAGGTGGACAAACAAGCCCTACCACCAACCAAACCGAGTACACAAACATGTAGCCCCGCTGGGAATCGACCCCGGGTACTCTGGGTCTAAACCGGTGGTCTTTAGCACCAGACCACAGATGCGGTTGAAAACATGCTAGTATCATTCCGTCACCACCTTTGTTCTTCAGACGTCGTCGTTTCGCTATCAACGTATCAATCATTATCATCATTAGCTTATAAATTTCACCCTCCTGAATTAATCCAGTTGCTGTCCTGCGGGATCCATCCCCAAGTACCAAGGTTACCACTGTCACACTTCTTCTCAATACCCTGTAACGTTGAATCTTGCACCTTGTAAACCTAACACGGTAACGCAAAATGTTTTGGTGGTTCATCAATAGGTTTTAAGGGTTCAATCGGAGTCAGAGCTGAATTCTAATAGAAAGATCTCTTTTTTTGAAATCTATTTTCATAAATATGTCTTTATAGTCGCGCAGTCCTCGAGATGCAGTACTCGGAGGGCTTGAACGACCTGGGCTTCCCCAAGTGGCAGCTTGCCGTCTGCCTGGGGCTCGTCTACGTCACACTCTACCTCTCGCTGTTCAAAGGCGTAAAGAGTTCAGGTAAGTTGACCATGATTAGTATTATCATCATTATCATCATCATTATTTATTCCGTATGCACCTTTTGCTGGGTACAAGCTTCCCTTTTAACACGCCAACTTAACCAGTCCAGTTCGAGTCTCACCACTGCTCTCCAGCGGCCACCCCGACGATATTGTCTGACCATTAGACCGATTATTATTACTTTGTTAAACTCACTTATTATCTTTGTGATAGAGGAGTTGGTATTAAAGTAATACTCTGACTCAGGCAAGGTGGTGTGGCTGACGGCGACGATGCCCTACGTGGTGCTGTCGATCCTACTGGCGCGCGGTCTACTGTTGCCGGGTGCCACGCGCGGCATCGCTTACTACCTACAGCCCGAGCTCACCCGGCTTAAGGACACGCAGGTGACGCGCAGCTTAGATCAGGCAGGTGGGGATGACGAGGCAAGGTGTGGCTGACAGTATCAATGCCCTACGTGGTGTTGTCGATCCTGCTGGCGCGCGGTCTACTGCTGCCGGGTGCCACGCGCGGCATCGCTTACTACGAACAGCCCGAGCTCACCCGGTTTAAGGACACGCAGGTGACGCGCAGTTTAGACCAGGCATATGTGGATGTTTGTGACGCGCAGCTTAGACCAGGCATATGTGGATGTTTGTGGCGCGCAGCTTAGACCAGGCATATGTGGATGTTTGTGACGATGCCATACGTGGTGCTGTCAATCCTGCTGTTGCTGCCGGGTGCCACGCCTACCACTACCTGCAGCCTGAGCTCACTTGGCTCAAGGACACTCAGTTGACGAGCGATTTACACCAGACAAGGTGTGGCTGACGGTGGCAGATGTTGTTGATGAAGCGGACGGGGCTGACGGTGACCCTACGTTGTGCTTTCGATCCTGCTACTGTTGCCAGGCGTCACGCGTCATCGTCTACTATCTGCAGCTCGAGCTCAAGGACATCCAGATAAAGCCGGGCACCTTACCTTCAGCCCGAGCTCACCCAGCTCAAGGACACCAAGGTGACGCGCAGCTTAGATCAGGCAGGCGTGGATGATGAGGCAAGGTGTGGCTGACGATGACTATGATGTACGTGGTGCTGTAAATTCTGGACTACTACTGTTCTAGTGTTGGTTCGAGCCTGGCAATAGAGAGCGGATAATCTGTCACAGCCTGACGGTTTGCACCTTCGGCTCCAGACACCATGTCGTAAGGGGTAAAAACGTAGCGTGTGGTCTAATACCGTCAATTGTTTCAGGTTTGGGTGGACGCAGCCGTTCAAATATTTTACTCAGTTGGAGCTGGCTTTGGAGTTCATCTCTCGTACGCCAGCTACAACACATTCCACAATAATTGTTACAGGTATACAAAAATAATAGATGAATAAATTAAATAGTATAAAGTAGTGTGAAATTTGATACTTCGGCACACTATATCCGTGTTAAAATTTCGGAAACTCAACGATAATTAAATAATAATATTTAATTAGTTTTATGAGTACTTAAGTATGTATTTTTTTGTTCGTAGAGATTGCCTGATTACGACCCTGGTGAACTGCTTTACATCTTTCTTCTCTGGCTTCGTGATCTTCACGTATCTGGGCTTCATGTCACACAAGCAAGGCGTGCCAATATCATCAGTCGCCACTGAAGGTATATAATTTCTATTGTGATATAATCAGTCCTAAGGGACTGATGATATCTGATGATACCCTAAGGAGTACTTTATCTATTGTAATATCTGGTTATACAGAATTATACAGGATACCAATCTGCTTCGAATATGTTGTTCTCCAAAACTATTTTTCCCTACATTTATATCAATGAGCTCCAGATTACTTTGAAAAGGAAGATTTTATCAAGATTTAATTTTCACCTTGAAACAAAATCTGAAGCGCATGGCAATAACCCGTTATATCATCATTTGCCACATTTGATTTAATGATGTTAATTTAATTTAATAATTTAGTAATGTTAATTGTATAATACTATAATTTTTGTTTAAATTGCATATTTACATGCCGTAACGGCAAAACATACAGCTCAACTGATTCTGTAACACCCTATTCACTATGTTCTAGTAAATAAAGCTCATTTTATTACATAAACTACATTATATCATCGATCGACACTGAAGGTAAATTATATCTATAGCGAAATCTTTAGTCGCTATTGAAGGTACAGTATGTCTAACGCGATACAGCTGCTGATAGTGACTTCATATTGTGGACAAGGGGTTCTTTTTCTGTCGCAGGTCCGGGCTTGGTGTTCCAGGTGTACCCGGAGGCGGTGGCGACGCTGCCCGGAGCAAGCCTGTGGTCAATGCTGTTCTTCTTCATGCTCATCATGCTCGGACTCGACTCGGGGGTATGGTTACAAAATCTATTTGCTTTAAAAAAAACGAGCGAGCCCTAAAGTAGTCGCAGATGATGTGTAACATTTGACATCTCACCTTAGTAATAAGCAATTTTAACATTATATTCTGAAAAAATGGGTCAAGTATTACCTACATTATTTTATAACTATAAAATAAATAATGATAAAGTCTATTACACACGAAAGGGTTGAAATCAATATTACAATAGAAAATAGATTATAGAATTAACAATGACGTATATTTTTTTACAAATCATAAAGAGAATGCAGTAAATACTCATTATAAGACATTTGACATATCAAATTGACCTTTGATAGTCAAATGACAACAATATGTCATATATAATAATAATATATCATGTTCTTAATATCGATTGCTGAATTTACATTATGTCGCGCGCTTGCACGCTTCCCCGACTTCCTGTTACACTATTGGACACTTCCGTCCCATTTCACGAAATCACTCCAACAAATTGCTAGAAAGCGAGCGGAAAGATGTTACACATCAAAAAATCCGTCGGGTAAGCACTTGGCTTTCGTCTCACCTGATAATTATCCTCATCTAACCCCGGCCTGTACTAGTCCACTAGTGCCTCTCTTTAGTAGGCCTTTTTCATGAAACTGCTGCCAGCTATTTTGCGTTTGTAGTCGCTTCATCGCGCTGAAAAGAGTCCTTGTAACACAACGTTTACTAAGGCGCGGTCTCCACTCCAGACGTCTACCCTAGTATTACATTAAGTATAATAAATCTATGTTTAAAAATTGCATGCCGCTTAATATCCAGTTTTTTCGACGGTTTGGCAAGTTTCCACCATATTTGTCTGTCACTATACAAAAAATATTGTATGCTCCGACGTCAGTAAGAGTAAAGATGACCAGTTCCTCAGTTAAGAATTCCGGGTGAAGAGCACTTTTACTCATCGTCACTTATCATGAAATGAGAAAGCAAATAGGTACTGGCTTCGTTTCGTCATAAAATAAAAGTGTGCTTTATCATTGTTCTAGCTTGAGGATTGTTTCTACTTAACATACAAGTAGATCCGCATAAAGCGTTTAGTTCTAAGATTGTAAGCTAGCTTAGAGCCCTCGTCCAAGTTCGATAATCGGTGTCCGATTTTTTATTCGGTGAAAATGAAGCGTTATGACTTCGATGTTGCATTGCAACACACACGTCCTACAGAAAGTCGGTCACAAAATCGGTAATAAAACCTCGGCGAAACAATCAGTCCGATTATCGGTTCTACAAAAAGTCGGTCGTGGGCGGGCGCGCTTATACTGATTTTTTAACTGCCCTAATAAATGTGATATTCCCACTATACTCCAGATGGGTGGTCTGGAGTGCGTGATAACAGGGCTGCTGGACGCGGCGCGCGCGGCCGGGGCGAAGCACTTGCGCCGTGAGCACTTCACGCTGCTGGTGGTTTGCGTCTCCTTCTGCGTCGCCTGCATTAACATTACGCCGGTAAGATATTTTTTTTAAATATTACTGTGGCGGCAAACCAGCTATGAAACATAATGACTGACGTTGCTCTGTATTGTTTATTCGCTCCTGCAAAGACTTAATGCTCAATAAACCCAACGCCAGCCTTAGACCTTGATAAGCGTCTAAGGCTGAAAGTGTAAATTAAAATAAAGCATGACATAAATCATACAATTTATTGTTTGATTTCTTTCGCATTAAGCTTAATGGCGTTCCTTGCCATCGGGTGCCTAGAGCGACCGCTGCTGTACCCTTGGGCCGGCACTGAACTGAATAACCCACCATCATTTCACATTAATACCCGAAAGATCATGTTTTATTGCATATTACTACTAATGACGAACTCTCCACCATTTCACATTGGGCCAACGTTATGAGTTATTACCCTGGGCTGATGCTTCCCAAATACGAAGAGCTGGTACCAGCTGTGAGATGTCTGATACTCAGTATCACACTTCCTTTCTTTCATCAGATGTTGATGATACTTATGCAACTAAACCTAGTGAAAGTGTACCTTAGATACCGGTAGTTTCTTGGCTATCAGGTTTTAAGGCACCTAAGGATATTTGACAAAATATTTTTGTTTTACTTTTACAGGGTGGCATATACATGTTCCATCTGCTGGACACCTACGCCGCTGGGATATCTCTTCTCTGTTCTGCGCTCTTCGAAGCTGTTGCTGTTTCTTGGTTCTATGGTAGGTTATTTAAGTTTCTACAACTGGTAATAGCTTGGTAAATGGTGTTCGCTGGTAAACAGCAATCCTCCACTTATCCCAAATTTTTTCTATTGAATATTTTCCCAGTGTTCTTGCGTAGGTAGGTACTTCTAGGATTATTAATGTACACTAGTATTGTACCTTATCATGTATGTATTATTATGCCAATAAAGATCTTTTAGAATTGAGTTGAATCCTCCACTACTTTTTGGAATACAATCACGCTATCAACATTATTGTTATAGAGATAGACTCAGATAGATGATAGTAGTTCCACAAGACGTCTCCTAAACCAACTTCACTAATCAAACTGAGCATAAAAAGTATATCTTCTGGGTACCGAATATTATCGGTAGCCCAATTATTGAATTACTTGGTAGTTTTTCACAAAACTTTTGACTTTAAAAAGAATTCACTTTTTTGAGAATCCTCAGTATATTTATATCCTAGCTAAGTATCCTCGGGAAGCAGACGATCGCACTGGCTGTCTATGCCTAGGATACTTCGATTTATCTAAATCGAGTATAAGTGATCAAACCCTTAATCTAGTACTATTATTGATCGAAGCTAGGATACTTAACACTAAGGAGGATTTTACGTTATTTCATTCCAGGTTTAAAAAGGTTCTCCGACGACGTTGAAGAGATGCTGGGCTTCCGACCTGGACTCTACTGGAGAATATGCTGGAAATTCATCAGTCCCACGTTTATTATCGTAAGCACAAGCATAAATGTTGATTACTTATAGAAAAGAAATAACGGATAGCATATCGATAGGACTATTCCTATCGATATGCTATCCGTTATTTCTTTTTAATTATTCTACAACGGGATTTCTACCTTATGGCCTTTATCGCACCTCACATAATAGAGATAGAAGTGCACTTCAACCAGCAGTGCTATTCTCTAAGCAAAACAGCATCGAACTCGACGTTGAACTCGCTCATTACTTGCAAACGAATGTAGACTTTATTACTATTTACAAGTAGGTTGAAATTCGTTTGCAAGTTATGAGCGAGTTCAACGTCGAGTTCGACGCTGTTTTGCTTAGAGAATAGCACTCCTGAATCCGCAACAACTAATGAAAAGCCAACCTCTAATAGTATAATGCATTATTAGTACCTATTATATTTTCAGTCAAGTAAATAAATATATAGAAATATTAAAATATAAATAGCTTACTACTGTCCAACTGCTCGGCAAAGGCCTCGATCATTGAAATCATCAATCTCATTAAATTAATAGGTTTTGGCTTAAAACTTGTAAAATGCTGGTTGGTGATCACAAACCCGGGTTATTTATCGATAAATCTGAAACACGCTTTGCTCGACCTGGGAACTAGTTGCTTTGCCATTCGGCCACCGAGCGAGGCGAGGCGTAAATTTATTTAGAATCTTGATTGTTTAAAAAAAATACTAAGTATATGTATTTCATTTGAATACTCTGTTTCCTCCACAGGGCGTGGTAGTCTTCGGCCTACTATACCAGCAACCGTTACAGTACCAGCAGTACACGTACCCTCCGTGGGCGGTGGTGCTGGGCTGGGGGCTGGCCTGCTCCTCCATCATCATGATCCCCGCGGTGGCGCTCTACCAGCTGGCCACCACGCCGGGCACCTGTCGACAGGTATCACGCTCAGTAATCAGATCATGCTTAATTACATTCACTTGGAGAGGCCTAAAAAGAAATAATGTGCCTTTTTAAAAATAAATAAATACATTTTTACTTTTTATTTTCAAGTGCTAATTGCTGCACTGAAGCTAAATTAAATATTTATAAAATACAGTGAGAAAATTAAACGACAACCCGACCCTATCAGGAATCGAACCTGGGTTTTCATAGCATGGTCTGGCATAGCCATCGGTTGCATTAGCCGTTGGATAGATGGCGCACTGTGCCGCTATTAGCACTAAAAAAAATTAAAAAAGCAGTGACAAAATTCAGCGCTTACGTCGGCCTTCCCGGTAGCACAGCGGTCCGCCCGGATTACGGAAGACCCAGGTTCCTGGCTGGGTCGGGTAGACGTTTAAATTTTTCACTGTATTTTATAAATTTTATAAATATAAATAAATAAGTTAACTATATTTATTTCAATTTTGATGTTGAGTTATTTAATTTTGTTTTGGTTCTCTCGTGTTATTATTACTTTCACGAGTTCTCGCAGAAACAAGTTATGTACATTAATTATAAAATAAATAAATCTAAATATTAGACGACATCACATACATTGTTCAGTATAGATAAGTAGCTAAACCACGTAAGTATTATGAAAATCAGAATCAACGACGGTACCACAAAGACAATCGACATTGATCGAACCGAATCGAACCCGGGACCTTAGAGTTAGCGCCGCCCAAAGTCCGGCGTGCACGCCACTCGGCTAAAGAGATCGTCAAATAACTTTTTCAAATTGATTATTTAAAATTTAACGCGATCAGTAGATTGCGTAAAGAAATGTAATAGTATTGAAATGTAGGACCCTAAACCCTCTTAACTTATTAATTTTTTTTTTTTTTTTTTTTTTTATACATAGCTCAGCAAATGACTCCACTCCACCTGATGTTAAGTGGAAATGGAGTCCAGACGTAAGGACAACTGGTGCAGCGAGAAAACAACGCAGCATCAGTCACCCTCACCCTGCCGGCCCACAAGGTGCCTCTTCACGCCTCGTTTGAAGGACCCCATGATAATACCATTTACCTTGCCTTGCGGTGCTCAATGGCACAGCCAAAAATATATCATCTCGAGCTCCTCCTTGCTTCGGAAGGAACGTAAAGGTGCTATTCCGGACCGAGCTGCCAACTGCAACTGCCGCTAGCACGTGCAGCGGCACTTTGTTGCACTCACTTGCTGCTGCCGCGGCGCTTGGAAGCCATTTCATATAAATATATACAAACCAGTAGTGCAGCTGCGGCCGACTTCATGCAGTCACTGCACGTGCTGTCGGCAGTTGCAGGTGGCAGAGTAGCAGCCGTTAACAACCACCAATCCGCATTGGGCCCGCGTGGTGGTTTGTCGTCCGTTCTCCCTATCCATCCATGGGGAAGGCTCGTACGCCAGCACATAAAATGAGCTGATGACGATGATGACTTCTATCATTGTTTAACTGTCTCTGTTTCTTCCGCAGCGCATCGCTTGCTGCATATCACCGGAATCTGAACATGAGGCCATCCGAGGCGGCGCCCCTGTGAGCCGCTTCACCTGGAAACATTGGTTGTACGTCTAAACGCTGTGTGAGGAGCTCGTTCGGATCTGATCCGAACGCCTCGGAGAATCTAGTATGGGACGGGGCCACGCTTACGTGATGCCATCCCCTCTAGAAACCTTTAGAGGATGTTACGGTCAAAAAAGCCACAGATATGGTTACGCTATAAAGGCAACCTGCGGCAACAAGAATTTCTGAGGATCTCGTCATTCACTCTAACCTTTGCAGAAAGCAAAGGAATTCAACTAAAGAGGATATATATGAAACGCTTTAGTAGCGTCTGAACTTCTTGGTGAAAACCTTTTTATAATGACAGCTTCCTTAAATTATACATCACTAGCTTTTTGTTCGCGGCTTTGCTCACATGGGCTAGGTACATGACTTGTGTTTGTTCGTAATAAAAGCCAAACTTATTAAAGGTAAATATCATAAGGGTATAATTAATAAGGGTTAATCAACTAAACATGTCACGTCATTTCAACATTAAGTTTTTCATTTTGTATCTATCATTAAAAAGCCCATCTAAAGAGCTAGAATTAGTAAAAAGTGTAACACAAAACCGCGTAATAAAGATCACTCTGTATAACTAAATTTGGTCCGTTCTGAAACCTCCTGTACCAATTGTCATCCCCTACATAAGGGATCGTTTTCCAAAAATCCTGAAACTCTTCGTAATTTCTAACCAGTGGCGGTAGTCAAAGTAACATTAAAAAAACAATAGCGAAGTTCGAAAAGAATAAAATGTACCTATGCGATTCGAAAACGCCTTAGGACGGAGTAAGTTCATATGCGGAGGCAGCAGAAGGCAGGCCCGATTAACCATTGGTGCCTTGACAGGGCATTATGCCACAAAACAAATGCTTCACAGAATGCACCTTTCAACAAATAGTTTGTGTAGGGCATGTGGAGAGCAATCCGAGTTAATGCAGCACCTACTGTGTGACTGCGACTCTCTGGCTAGGAAAAGAGTGGGACTCCTGGGGTCGGCCTATCCGAAACCGGAGGACTTCAGGCTCTTCGCTCTTAAGGACGTTGCCAGACTTATGGCATCTATCTTTACAGAGGAGGAAGAGTGAAAGGATGGGGTTGCACAAAAGATCCCAATGGGTCGAAGTGTTACTGGGAGGTGGAAACATAATATAGATAATATAAGATTACCTATGGGATTGACATAAGATTGACCATGTGATTTAGCGCGGCTTATGTCAATCCCAGACATTTTATTCTTTTCTATCTTCGCTATCGTTTTCTTAATGTTACTTTGGCTAAGCCTACAGACCAAATACCGAAATTTAAGGAATGACAGATTTCCTTACAAACTTTCCACCCCTATTTCACCTCTAGGGGATGTTTTTCGAAAAATGCTAAAACACGTCATTCTTTATTGTTGTTGAAAAATCTAAAGATTGATTAAAATAATAATTTTAATGGTTATTACTCTAAAATAACGATTTCCCCAAAAAAACCTTTTTCCCTTTTTTACTCATTTAAAGAAAAATAAACAAAATTCCTGAGACATGTCGTCCTTTAATTCTTTTCAAGAACCCAAATACCAATTTTCATGTATTTAACTTCAAAACTGACGGACTTTCATACAAACTTTCACCCCCTATCTGACCCCTTTAGGGTGTGATTTCCGTAAAATCCTTTCTTAGTGGCTGTTTACGTCACTCAATTAACATATAGTCCAAATTTTATCTAATTAGCTTCAGCGGTTTAGGCTCGGCGATGATGAGTCAATCAGTCAGGACAAGTCATGTATATAGATAAATCAGTACCCGAGTAGATTGTGATTTGGCCCGCCCGATGGAAAGCGGCCACCATAGCCCATTGACATTGGCGATATCAAGGTATCGGTACGCTCGTTCGGGCCAAGTACTTAGCTTTAGATCTTATGTCTCTAATAGAGACTTTCTATGTGCTGCAAATTAACTGGGATCTAATACCCTTCGACTAAATACAGCAATGTGAAACAATGCTGGTTTGGGGCAGAAATAAATAAAAGGGTGGTAATGCTTTTCTTTGTCACATGTATCGACTCAAAAAGATACAAAAACTACATTCCTGTTGTTGTTCCATTCGGAAAGTACCTATTAGCAAAGGAAATTAGTAGACAACCATTCGAATTCGTACGGTATGAAGATGTCTCTTCACATCTTGTTTGATAGAACTCGTGTCTAGGCGATGCAAATGCCTTTGAATGGGAAGAAAGATTTTAATAAAATTTGGTACTTAGCACGCAAACATTACTATGTAACGTATGTAACCAAAGAGTTGCGACAGCAAGTCGCCATTACTTATAGACGTGTATATAATCTAAACTTAAACAGTAAAAAAATATATATTGTGGCAATAACTGTATAGGAGTTTCCTTAAGTATATCTTAATTAAGTAGCTAAGTAATTATTCGTGCTTTTTAGCCTTATTGTTTATTTAATATTTAGTTAAATAAAACAAAAAACATTTTTTAATTGATAGTGTTGGGATTACTTGATTTTTTAAAGTTAAATGTAACTATACGAACGTATGTAGAGTTTACAATGATTTAAATAATGGATGTTTCAAATTTAATTAAATATAAATAAGCACTTACTATTACATTACTTATTACATTTAATAATAAATAGGTAGGTATAGATAGTACCTTAGGTACCTTTAATAGTAAAAATCATAATTGATTCGTTTAAATGTGCAATGTAGTTAATTTAATGTCGACTGGCCTAAACAGAGGATGAGAGGATTGGAAATAAACGAAATTGATCAGCTGAGTCTGTGTCGTAAGTGTGCCCTAATGTGGGCAACCTCTGTGTATAGTCAATGTATAACAAAGTATGTTTACATTTTAAAACCACATACCTACAAAGTCTTTAAAATGTAATATAATTTGGCAGTAGTCAATTGAAACAGTTAGGTACCGTACACAAGTACCTACATTTCGCCTCGGTGGCCGAGTGGCAATAGCGCTCGGCTCGATATCCGAAGGTCCCGGGTTCAATTCCCAAGTCAAAGTCAAATAAACTTTAGAAAAGTTCTTTTGAATCGTCCAAAAATTTTTTTTACCTTCTACCCATTCAGGACGTCAATTTTTTAGCAGTGGAGAAGAATGGGCGCAAGAAACTCCACAGCTTTAATTTAATATGTAACGACATTTACAAAATTATATGCCGTTACCAAGTTATACAAGTTTAAAAAACCTTAACAATACAAGGTTTTTTAAACTTGTATAACTTAGTAACGGCATATAGTTTTGTAAATGTCGTTACATATTAAATTAAAGCTGTGGAATGTTGTAGGTTGTAGAAGGTAAATTTAGCCACAAATTCATTACATTATGAAACCTTGAATGAATCATCATCTCAGCCAAAAGACGTCCACTGCTAGACAAAGGCCTCCCCCAAGGATATGAGGGGTATTTGCCGTAATCGCCACGCTTGGCAGGCGGGTTGGCGATCGCAGTAGGTTGAGGGTAACCTCAGAGAGATGCTGATGCCCATCCTCTGGAATGGTCTCTTAGTCGGCTTTTACGACACCCACGGGAAGAGATGGGGTGGTGCAATTCTTTATCCCCGGCACCACACAGGGACTTGAATGAATACTTAGCAAAAATACGAAACCCCATCCTTTTTGAAGCTATTTGAAGTATTATTTTTGCACTTTTTCACGGAGCACTTAAGCATGTTGACTTGACCGTGATCGGCGCGCGACTATGAGTGCAATTGTGCTAGAACGCGTTTTTATCACAATTGATTCAAGCCACGTGTGAGGCGTTGTTAGTGTATCTAGGTATTCTAAATCGATGAACTGCTGTGGTTTTCAATTAGAAATACCTGTTGGAATGATTGGAGCATTTTAAACCCATGCTTTTTTGTCTTTAATCGAGCAAAGTGTGTTTCGAATTTTTCGAAGCATAGCCCGGGTTTGCGATCACCAACCCGCATTTGGCAAGCGTAGTGGTTAAGCCATTACCAATCCAGTGTAGCGCTGACTTGATTTCAATGATGGAGGCCTTTGCCCAGCAGTGAGACAATTATATGCTATTTACTTACTTACCTACATTTCATCCTAAGAAACAATTCTAACCTACTTGGTTTTCATATCGGGATATAAAGCGTGGTGGTCACTACAAATCTACTATTAAGATATTTGTATGTGGAGGTATTGGTGGAGGCTGTGTGGAGGTCACGTTTTTACAATTTAGTTTTATGTCCAAAACTTAGAAAAAATCCAAAACAGTTTGAGAGCGTTTACGCCGCACACTAGCGCCGCCAATAAAACATATCTAGTAATTAAGACGTTACAGCTAAAAACGGCCACTTTTAACTATAACGCCGTATTTAACTAAACCATAACATGTTAGATGTTCATTAGGTGACGTAAAAATGCTAAATTACTTCATTAAAATAGTTTGTTGAGCATAATTTGGTGTTCTACCTCTAATTACTTACTAGATTTGTTTTTTTTTTCATTGGCGGCACTAGTGTGCGGCGTAAACGCTCTTAAGTCTTCAATGTCTCGTGATAGGCCATAATTAGTTAATTAGTAGTTGAAACAATAATGTGCATACTAAATACTCATAATAACACATAATGGATGGTTTAGCAGTTAATATCCTACTATTTGAATAGGTACATGCATAATGGTTATTCAATAATTATCATTATTTATTTTAAGGAAAAAATGTAATTTAACATAGTAACAATAAAAATATATAGACATCCCTCATGGTAAGAAATCGTCCTACTTTGGACCAACATTGCAAACAAATCTGTGACAAACACAATAATTTTGTATATATGTGTACCTAAATAATGTCTTTTAAATATGGCTGTTTATGCCAAGACGTACTCAATTGCTTTAAGCGTACATAGTAATGTCATATATATATGTTACTAACATGGAGTGGGTACTCGATATATATCGCATAATATTTAGTTTAAACTAAACCAAATAGTATATTTCGTAAATTTGATAATAATATGTAGCTGGAAAGCTTACCGATATTTTTGTACGCATGGTGTTAATATACATTTGTTTTGAGATTTTTGTGATGTAATAAGTACTTATAATAAAACTAAAACTCCGGCCATAAAATCTGATTAAATAGCTATCGTAGTGTTCAACACGAAAACTCAGTGTTTGACACGGAAACCCAATCTTCGAGACCAGTTCTCTTCCCAAAAAAATGAGATACAAATTCATTGAAATTAAATGTTTGACAGCTAGTAAGCAGCTATGTGGGTCTATATTGAATTGTTGCTGACCCCCATTTTTCATCACCAACCCGCATTTGGCAAGCGTGGTGATTAAGCCATTACCCATCAATTGTAGTAATGACTTAATTTAAATGATGGAGGCCTTTGCCCAGCAGTGGTACAGTGTATAGGCTATTCACTACTGCTACTAGGGGTAGTAACCATTAAAAATAGGGGTATTTTTATTGGTTAAAGGAACTAAGGGTCGATAACTGGTTCCTATCTACAAATCATTTCTTATGACTCTTAATCATCATCATCATCATCATCATAATCATCATCATTAATTAGCCTACACACGTCCACTGCTGGGCATAAGCTTCTCCAAGGGCACGCCAAAATTAGAGAAATAGATTTTTGGTTTACTATCAAAAGTATGCGTCCTTTATCGGTCTTTAAATTGCAGAGACATTATCTAAAAATAATCTGTCTCTAGTTCTCAGTTCTTTTTATGATCCAACTAACGTAAAAAAGTAACTATCATCATCATCAGCCTACACACGTCCACTGCTGGACATAGGCCTCTCCAAGTGCACGCCACCGAGCACGATCCGCGGACTCTCATCCAGCTCTAAAACAGTAAAAAGTAACTATGATTGTGTTTTATATGAGAATATTTGGATTTTTTATTGCAGCATGTCGAAACTACAGAATGATAGGTGCGTTTCACCAGTGCAAGTTTTATTTACCATCGGATCACTTTAACGAATACGAGAATTTATTATTTATTTATAATTATACTCTTTATTTATTTTCTTTCTTAAAACTAGATTTTTACAATATTTTAATATAAAAACATTAAAACATTATAAAAACCTAATCCTAGAGTACCGCCAGTAGCGGGGCAAGGCCCAAGCTACCGGTGGTCAGGGCTGCAGAGTGAGGAACCTCCTGACAATACGTGCCCTGTCAAGGAGTACTGCTTTCTGAATCTGACCCTTGATCCAACTATCAAGCGAGAGCATCTTAAGGTGTTGGTCGAGGCTCTTCGGTATCAGACCATTATTATAGGTAAGCCTCCAACAAGGTAGACTGGAGATTTGGTAAAGGTCACAAAACCGGTCGTTGTGGAGATCCTTAGGGGAAGCCTTTGTCTAGCAGTGGACGTCTTTTGGCTGAGATGATGATGATGGTGATTTTTATAGGTAATTCAGGCACGCAGCATTTCTATGGCATAATTTGGCAACTTACTTTGTTTGTCACCAGAAGGCAGTGCTTCAATGTTTTTCAAAGTTATCCTTAATAAGGCATAACATGTTTGAATATTTTATTGGTTTTCAATCTTATCTCAATGACATAAAGTTCAAAATGTGGTGGGAATACACATCCCTTTGCCTGTTAGAGTGGTTAACGTGATCAAATGGCCAAATAACTCGCACTGTGCATCCTGTTAAGACATTCGGTGAAAACTATTCGTTGACAAGGGGAAACCATAGTGTGCCCTAGTTTCGTATTCTGCATATTAACACGTTATCTACGAAACAGAAACTAGAATACTATAACAAGGTCAAGCGGGTTCGCTTTTGAAGTCTGTTGTCACATGGGTGAATTCGAGTTTATGATCGAATTTTTACAGAATGACCGATTTTGTACGAAATTAGATAAGTAGGGGCAAATTTTGGCGCTTTTAATATTATCTACATAAACTTAGCATCCACGTAATAATTAATTGCGCATTTTGTAGACAAAATGACTTTGATCAATTCTAATAAATGTATTATATTATTATTGTACATAATGTAGCTCCAAGGGATTTCTAAATGCTGTATGTCTAAACAAAAGCTCGCGTGGCGTATACCCTGTGGTGGAGTGAATAGAATTTGTTATATGCGATTGTGACATATTTCATCAAAAGTTGTATGGGGTCGTCTTTATTAGTCATCCTTTGTATTCTCACTATTTCCCCAATAGTTGAGTGGAAACGGTCTGCTGGAGAATTGGAATTAGGGTTGTAAGGTGTCGTAAAATGTATATTGATGTCGTGTAACGCACATATGATTGAGAAAGGTTGAGCACAATAAAAGTTATAAAGCAAAAAAAAACTTTGTACTTAACTCAAATAAAAGTGTTTTAGCTTTACAAGATTTTCGTACAGTAGGCTTGTCAAGATACTTCATTTCCGTCTTGCCATAAAATAAGGAGGCCCAGAAAGTAAGCTTCATACATAAGCAGACGTACACACGGCGGCAGATCAACCTACCCAAACCTGTCAATTTTCTCCAATGAATATTGATCCTTATACCCAAACGATAACGTTCAAAATTTATTGTAGAAATTTGACAGTTTGGGTAGGTTGATCAGCCGCCGCCGTGTGTACGTCTATGAGAGGTTGTGTATGTGTTCGTTGCTCGAGCGCGGTTGTGTATGAAGTTTACCTTTTGCAGTCTTCTTAACCGACTTCAAAAAAAGGAGGAGGTTATCAATTCGACTGTATTTTTTTTATTTTTTTTTATTTTGTAGCCTCGCTTCCTTCGAATGTTTTGGTACTAGGTACCTACTATTTGCGACAGAGCAAGTTAACTTAAATGGATAGCTTGAGTTGTGTTGTGGCCCACTGTACTTAGAAATCGTTTACATATACACCCTTCCTGGCGTGAATTAGTGTCTAGCATTGTGAATGCTAATAGGTACTAATTATGACTTATTGCTAACATGTTCTTTGGTAATTTTGTTTGTAAGATTCTGTAATACGACTTAGGTACTTAGCACACCGGGCAATAGTATTACTTTTTTAGAATAACATTCTAAGTTAAACTATTGTATTATATTGTATTGTATTGTATTATATTAGATAAGCCCCGATGTTAGGCGAATGCAAGTATGAATGAATGTAATTATTATAAGAGTCGTCATTACAAATTTTAATGACCGTTGCTGTTAAAGACAATGGCATGACATGTCAATGTAAATTATACATGTGTTTGACCACACGCCATAACGATCGGCCCTACGCTGCCCGCATCCAGCGGCTTCCCGCGACCTTGACCAGATCGTCATTGGTCCACCTTGTAGGAGGCCTGCCCACGGAACGTCGTCCGGTCCGTGAACCTTTCCGCCCCAACGGCCATCGGTTCTCCGCGCTATGTGTCCCGCCCACTGCCACTTCAGCTGAGCAATCCTCCGAGCGATGTCAGTTGTTTTAGGTCTCCTGCGGATTTTATCAATTCTGATTTGATCTCGCATGACATTGTTTGATGATTTTTGTTTGACATGTAAACAAAAATCATGTATAATTTTGAATGGCGTTACTCAAGCATGTTCCCATTCGATACTAGATTCTCCAAGGGGTTCGGATCGAATTGGGAGCGGAACAACCCGAGGGCGTCTTTAAAGACTATGATCTTGGCTCGGGTTGACCGGGTCGTGGGGGTGATGGAGAAAAGCGCCAAGGTAACTATAAAGCCCGACGTGTGAACCGAGTCTTATAGGTACTCTTGTTCTATGAGTACGGTGTCTTGGGCCTATACTTGTGTGCATGAATAGTACCGTATACCTATTTAAGGCGCAGGCCATACATAAATGGCGTCGGGCGCGGATATGGCATGGGCGGCTTCCTCTTCCATTCAAATTTCATACTAAGTGCATGGAAATAAAGCGCAATTTAGGACACACGGTGTGTCGTAGCTCTGATGTGGTATGACGCGCCATTTCGGCGCCCGCGACTCGCTTTATTTCCATGCACTTAGTATGAAATTTAAATGGAAGAGGAAGCTGCCCGTGCCATGTCCGCGCCTGGCGCCATTTATATGTGGCCTGCGCCCACGTGTACAGTGGCATTTTGAGGATAGGGCGGAGGCGAAAAAACCCGATCGAAAATTCAGCACTACATGAATAAGTGAAGCTATAATGCTATTAGAGAAATGCTATCATTAACACGAAATGTCTTTCATTTATGTGGACATGCAGTAACTTCCTTGGTCGACAACGAGAGTCACTGATAATTTTTGTACCATGTGCAATAACTTTAAGTCATTGTCAAGCACAATGTCAAGGAAGCAAATTTCATCCGTGGTTGTTACTATGACAATGTACTAAAGGTGTAAAGCGACTTTCATTGCTGACCACGGTCGAGTGAACTACCTAGCTTGATAGATCGTTCAAGATTGAAAGCAATTGTTTGTTTGCATAAAACAGGCGTAGAAAATAAGTATAAAAAAACCTTTAAATGCTCCTGGTGAGTCAAAACTATCTGTATTACATAAATTAATATATTAGTGTTTTGTGCTTTGTTAAAACAAAAGCACATTATTGTAAATACCTAACGTTGTTAAAAATAAAAAAAAAGTTTTAGAATTGTCTGCGAGAATCATTGTAAACTGTGTTCATTTATAAAATAAATGTATTTAACTATGTATTTTTGTTGTTGTAATTGTTTCTAACTTACCTGACTAGGGTTTTTTATTTTTATATGTATTTTTTCGCCATCTACTCATTAAATTATAATGATTGTTTTTACAACTTTAACATTATTTTTTTTACACAACTTTACAATTTTTTACATAATCTTATAGTTACTGCTTATTTCTATTTCTTAAATTAGCCGTTTTAACCACTTTTATAATAATCTCTAGCAAATCTTTTCTATATACCTACCTAACTAGGGTTGTTGCACTGTACCAGTGTTCGAATAGAAACAGTGGTCGAACTATTTTTTCTTTAATCATTAAAAATGGCGCCAGCAACTGGTTTTAGTTTTTAACAACAATAAAATACAGGGCATCTGCTTTTAAGTTGTCATACCGTAAAACTTAAATGAAAATCTATGTTTGAAAAGAGACAAAGTGTTAAATAAAATACCACGAGCTGGATTCGAACCAGCACACCTTGACATTTTTTTAAATTTATATTAAGGCGACGCACCGCTAAACAATTAATCTAATACGGAGCGTTTGCACCCCGTGCCACAAGAAAAACTGTTTTTTTTCCTTCAAATTAAAACTACAAATTATTAAAAAAAATGAACTAGCATATTGAAGTGTGTGTTAAGACTAATCTACTAAGAAAATTTAGATGCTTAAATCGGTCTGGTTTGCCTGTAAAATGTAAATCTATGTGCTTAAAAGAGGTTACTTTGATATTTTTTTCTCTGTTATAAAAGTTGACAAGTCGTGTTTCTGCAACTAGCAAAATGAAGTCACTTAAATGAATAATCATGTCATCAAATATCACTTTTATATGTTTTGTAGTTGTTGAGAAAAATCAAGATACCCGCCCAATGCGTCGCCTTAATGGGTATGCACAGATCTCACCCGATGTTAAGTGATATGATAAGGTCAATGATGGAAGCGCACTTCACCCGGGATCCTTAAATAGTGAGGCACTGGCTATCTTATCTCTAGCTGCCGGAACACAACAATGCTTCAAACATTGTTGTTATGGCGACCTATTTAGATAAGATAGTAGCTATAGGGTGGTAGGGCAAACAAGCCCTACCACCAACCAAACCGAGTACACAAACATGTACCGCGCTGGGAATCGAACCCGGGACCTCTGGGTCTAAACCGGTGGTCTTAGCCACTACCACAGTGATGGTGACCACAGAGGCGGTCAAAATGTCATCAAAAGGTCATGCTGGGTCAGGTGCCCTGCCAAGTATGCTATCGTGGCTTACACCTTGCAGATGGTAGTGCACCTGCCCCGGCATGTCATGGGGTGCGGGTTCGAATCCTGCGCGTGGAATTTTTTCAACACTTTGTCTTTTTTCAAATTGTAATTTGTTCGCAACAATATTTGCGTAAAATTATATGTAAATAATTATAAAATCTATGTTTATTATTATTTATTTATTTATTACTAGCGACCCGCCCGGGCTTCGCACGAGTGCAATGCTGATACACGCAACCGCTATGTCCCTGCATTTTAAATCTGTAATATCTTCGAAAATATTTATTTAAATTACATGCTGTAAGGGGCCATATTGATCTATATTAAATGCATAATGTATTTAAGGTACTCAATGGATAAGGATTAATGCTGTATTGCTTAAAATCGCTTTGTAAATAAGCCATTATTTCTCGTAAACAGTAAAGGATAAAAAATTATTATTGTGGGTTATCCCTAAGAGATAGACATATACCATCGCGGACTTTTTTGTAGACATTTTTAAGGTCTACAATACTGTAATACATTATTTTGATCTATCTCGTAGGGTTCAGCCAGCGTTTGAATGTAAGCGCAATAAAATGTGAAACCTCTAAAATTATCAGTATTTCTCTACTATATTATGCATGTATTTATACATATAAACCTTCCTCTTGAATCACTCTATCTATTAAAAAAAACCGCATCAAAATCCGTTGCGTAGTTTTAAAGACCTAAGCATACATACATACATAGGGACAGCGGGAAGCGACTTATTTTATTTTATTTTTATTGTGACACGCCATAATGGCTTCACCCTGCCTGATGAAAAACAGCCAGTGAAGCCCAAAAAGTGAAAGCGTTCATCACAGCGCTACCACGCTATGCCGAACGAACTTAGTAAAACTTCGTAAATATGATTTTGCATTTTTTTTTGAGAGAGAATGCTGATTGCCTCAAACGGCATTTTCAGCGTCACCGGGCTTTTTTGGGGGCAGCGAGGTACGTAAAGGGTACCTCAAGCCGTGTTGAAACGAATTACCTTCGGAGGTTTTCTAGAGGGAACGGCATCGCACACTTAAAAGTGCGCGTCCCCGTGCCCTACTAGATTCTCCGAAGGGTTCGGATCAGATCGGTGATTTTGCATATTGCCACGGTGTTCTTTATACTTGGTTGCATGTATGTTTCGGGATTATACACATATAACCAAACACCCTGTATAATATAAACAAACGTTATTAATTGGCGTTGAAAACGTGTCGCATACTTAATGTATCCAACACTGGTGCTACTTACCCTATTTCACAATTTATAAAGTGAGCAAGCATTAAGAGCGTTTACGCCGCACACTAGCGCCGCCAATAAAAAAAACATATCTAGTAAAAACGGCCACTTTTAACTATAACGTCGTATTTAACTAAACCATAACATGTCAGATGTTCATTAGGTGACGTAAAAATGCTAAATTACTTCATTCAAATAGTTAGTTTGTTGAGCTTATTTTGATTTTCTATCTCTAATTACTAGATATGTTTCTTTTTTCATTGGCAGCTCTAGTGTGCGGCGTAAACGGTCTTAAGGCGAAGGTTTCCAAAAAAACGGTGTTTTTAAATGAGTTTTATTCGAAATGTATAAGGATTTAAAATCCAAAAAAAATATATGTTATTCATTGGCCTTTTATCTAGTAATTTCGGCTGGTATTTTCACTATACTTTAGAATTTCCTGCATCGAATTTAATATCAAACATCCTATCATTTCCCATGAACCGACTAGTTAAACCTACACTGATACCCTTCAACCACTCAAATATCTAAGTAGATAAACAAAAACACAAATGTTGAAAAAATTTCCACGAGCAGGGTTTGAACCTGCACCCTTCTGACATACCGGGTCAGGTGCTCTTCCAATTGAGCTATCGTGGTTCTAACCAGCCCGCCGAAATTATTGAACACTATTTACTTTTTACTTTGAAAGCCAAAGTCGCCCATTCAATGTTAACAACTACCATCATTAACATCATTAGTTGAAAAAAAATTTTTTCAACATTTGTCTTCCAATTGAGTTGGTTAGAACCACGATAGCTCATTAGAGCACCTGACCCGGTATGTTAGAAGGGTGCAGGCTCAAACCCTGCTCGTGGAAGTTTTTTCAACATTTGTGTTTTTGTAATTTGTTAGCAACAAAATTTGCGTTAAAAATTATATAAACATTTATAGATAAACAAAGATAGAAAGCATATCCAGAACCATACCTGTTAATATATCTTTGATATACGAATTCATGTCTTTAATCAAAGCCTTCTACCATTTTTTATATATATATTTTCAGGGTAAGCACAATGCCTTCATCTCACCTGAAGTTATGTTATGATAAAGCCAATGGTAGAACCGTACTTCACCCAGAATCCTCATTTTACTGAGGCCCTGGCTATCTTATCTCTAGCTGCCGGAACACAACAATCCTACAAATATTGATGTTATGGCGACATATTTAGATAAGACGGTGGTAGCTGGCCAGGCGGACAAACAAGCCCTACCACCAACCGCTCCGAATCGAACCCGGGACCTCTGAATCTAAACCGATAGTCTTAACCACTAGACCACAGAGGTGGTTAAAACCATCTATGTGTTAAATTTAGGATACTTTTTATTACTGGAAACATCATACTTACCCAAATTTTAATTTAGGAATTTTTACGTTTTAAATTGAATAATATCTACGATAACATAGTTGGTATGTCATTGGTGCGGGTTCAAACACCGCGCCTGGATTTTTTACCACTTCTGCAAACTGTAAATTGTTTGCAACCAAAATTGTGTAAAATATATTTAAACATAATTATAAATTGAATATTTCCACGCAGGTGCGATACCATAAAAGTTATAAGATAATATTAGTTATATGAAGTTATAAGATATTTAAGTATCTAATTATATTTTATATTATAGCTAGAATAAAGCTAGAACAAAGCTTGAACACTAACCTAGAACATAATATATAAAACCATTTTATCTACACTAATGTTGTAACATTCTACTTATGTTTCCAATACTTGACTTATAATTACTACTGTTATAGCGCAGACAACAAAACACTCAATTTAAGCAATTTCACATGATGGTATAATATCCACATCGATATCGTAAAATCTCATTATAACATCAATAAAACGCGACCAATTAACCTGGCGAGCATAATAATATCCTCATACAAGTTGTATAAAATTTTGATATTAGGCTGGCTTTTGAAAACAGTTGGGTTATTAGTGAAAACTTCGTCGAAACTACTAAACTTACATACACAAAACTCTTTGGTAAGATCTTGTGCCAATTAAATAAAAAAAGAACAGCGCGCGCTCGCTCCTGATTGGCCCTGCGCGCGCAGCTGCGCTCTCATTGGTTAGATTTTTATGGCGGCAAGTTCACTGTGACAATACACGTACGCGTGAATTTAATGTTTCGCAATGTGTTTTGTTTTTAAAATACAAATTAAAAGTTAAAAATGGACAGCGACGATGATATTTGTACGCCTTCGGATATTCTAGAATTGGCAACAAAAGTAACTCACAATCTTTTGCCAGAAAAATCTAGAAAATTATATGAAAAAGAATATAATAACTTTTTGGCATTGAAGATCGAAAAGAAAACTAAATCATTTTCTGAAAATGTCATTCTTGTGTATCTCAAAGACCTCTCAGACAAATTCAAGCCATCTTCACCAAAGATTCACCAGATATTTTGTATCTTTTTGAAAAGGTAAGTGTATTTTAGTTCTGTTATTTAATCTACCTAGTACTTACGTACTACACACGCAAGTTATCTAGACACTCCGTTTAAGCGCTTTGTGTATAAATTAGGTAGTAGGTACCTACACTTTACTACTTCATAAATCATAGTTTTTGCTTTGGCTATGTACCTCAAGCTTATTATATCGTTTATTGTTACAGGTTGCACTAATCTTCGGCATAATGGGGGCATGCCGAAGGCAAGAGCTATACAACATCTAGTTCGATGAAGTCTCTAACATAGACGACAGTACAATCATGGTGAAAGTTTCGAAAACAAAAACGAAAATAGATCGTTCTTTCGTTGTGACGGGCAACTGCTATGCCGTATGTAAAAACCCTGCCTTTTTTTTGAGCTATAGATCGGGGAAGTGCGTCGATCAAAGAACTGGTATTAATAAATTTGGTGCTCTGGGAAAAACTATCGCAAGTTTTTTGAATCTGCCTAACCCAGCGTTGTACACGGGGCATTGCTTCCGGCGCACCTCGGCGACCCTTCTCATAGATAGCGGTGGTGATTTGACCGCACTGAAACGACACGGGGGGTGGAAGTCTTCTACTGTGGCTGAAAGCTACATTGATGAGTCTTCCAACTCCGTCTACGAGCTCTACTGCTTGCCCCGCGACCGCTACAGCTGCTGGATCAATAATTAACATTAACTTTCAAAATTGTACCATCCAAAATTTGAACAATTATTATAAATAAACTATTGTCAGCTTTTAATCTTGTTGTTTGACTAATTGCATTAATGAAGATAAAGTAGTGTATGCAACTGCATATAACACGGGTATTAAAACACTCGTTACTATTATGAAACTCGCTGCGCTCGTTTCATAAACTCACACTCGTGTTTTAATACCCTTCATTATATGACAGTTGCATAAACTACTATATTGTAAACGCGGGACTGCATTGTCTTTGCTCAGCAATTTAAAAAAAAAAACTGAAATATTCCGTTTCACTGGATCAACGTATGTAATATATACCAATGTTCAGATAATAATAATTGTAGCACTTTGAAATTATACTTATTTACGTTCTTAAAGCTTTCATAATTTCTGCTAAAAGTAAAATTTAGAACAGATACATTTTTATTTGTTTACAAGAAAGCCGTTATTTTTATCTATATTATTATCGTAACTAAGCCCTGATGAAACGAAACGCTTCCATTAATGGCAGACAGCAGACGGACTTGTCAATGTTGATTTCTTTGATTTTTATTGTAGATAAATTGTAGAACCTACGGATTGTTCAAATTTGTCTAATTTCGTTAAACAAGAATACGTTGTATTATCATAGTGGTTATGCGTGTGGTGTATGTAGTGCTCAAGTGAAAAAAATATCAAATGTATTTATCTAATGATCGGTAACACGGTAACACTATCTCGAATCGATATAACTACAAAAATAAGTAAGTTCACCGTGAACACCTTATCGATATGACAACAACAAACTTATGAGCTGAAACGTTTACAAAGGTAAGGCCAGTTATCAATTAGTTTTACCACATAATATTATTTTTATATCTAAAATACCAATTTTAATGACCTGAGACTACATCAGGCTCAATTACTTAAAATCGGTAGACAGAGTAGTCTTGTGGTAAAATTAAAAGATTATCATCCAATCACAGGCAAATACCTACATAAAAATATAATTAGTTTTTAAATTTTGTTCACTCAGTATTTAACAATTAAATGTCAACTAATGAAATTCACAAAGTAAACAACAAGCCTGTTAAAACAGACGGTCTCTGTGTTGAATGTGATTGTTATGTGTTGACATAATAATATCAGTTTTTTCCAACAATAATCAATAATAACTTATCATAACAATTTAATGATTTCATTAATTAAATGCACAACATGGGTTCAACTCTGCTCTATAAAAAATCCACAATTTGTGTCTGACCATCTTCTGACATTTTCCTTATGTCCTAATATCAAAATTAGACTACTGAGACATATTTGTTGAGGTGCTAATTAAAATTGGTGGTTGCCCAGAGTTAAAATTTGACTGTAGTTCACAAATAACACAATGTTTTTACAGTGTAATTTAACATTTACATAAATTTTATAATTCGAGTCTTATACATGTACACTTTTATGAAAAATCTCACACTCTTCCATGCAGGAAATGTGTTTACTTGCTTCACATATTTATACATAAAAGATAGCAGAATCAAATTCATGTGCTAATGATTTCTTAATTTGTAGCCAAGTTAGTGTCATATCTTTTAGATAGGCTAAAGTTTAAAAAAGTTAGGTAAGTACATTACCATTTAATAAATAGAAAATAGAAAACCTATGCGGTTATCAGTGGTGAATACTGAATAAGCAGAGTAATTAAATATTGGTCACATTTGTGATTACCATTTCTGTCACACTCAGTAAACAATACTGTTTAGCAACTAGTGATGTCACAACAGTTGTACAAGAAGCTCTTAACTGCGTTTCATGCTAATTATGCATGATTCATAGACACTGGCCAGCCCATTGCCATTTAGTTACTTAGTTCAAAGATTGACACAGCTGTTGGACATCTATTGTTTGTACAGTGTGTGCATTGGTTATTTGGCTCTCTATTCTGTTATGTTTTTTGTTAACCCACTTAGTCTGACCGGGTGTTTTAACACCTCTTAAAGTATTATATAAAATTTAAAAAAAAAATTCAAAATTCAAAATCATTTATTCAGTTTAGGCTACAAATAGCTCTTATGAACGTCATTTTATGCCAACGGTATAGATATAAGTATAGATGTACCCTATTTTGATACTTTTAAAGGATTTTTTACAACCACACACAAACGCCTGGCCGGTTTGTATGGGTTGTTGGTAACGTTGACTTATATTATAGGTATAGTGGAGTGGTTGTTTTTTAAATCAAGTGTGACATTCATTACAGCTATATATGACAGCTTAAGTAATTGCTTAAATAAGTGTCTAACAGTGTTCTAGCTGTCTCTAGCATGACTACCTCCAGTATTATACTGTAGCCAACAGTAAAGTATCCAGACAGTATGTAGGTTTACTTGTTAGAGAATAAATAAATAAATAAATTAATTAAATTTTCCTACGCTCACACCAATTATCTAGCCCAAGAGAAGCTTCGTTATGAAACTCGTTATATGGTTACTAGACAACAGATAAACATACTTAAAGTACTTGGATACATACTTATTATACATAGAAAACATCCAGACCCGAGACAATTTTTAGAAAAACAATAATTTCTAAATTGACCCGACCGGGGATCGAACTCGGGACATCAGAGATGGCGACACCATGAAAACCGTTGTACAAACCACTCGACCAAGGAGGTCGTCAAAGAATGGGCTTTGTTTTAATAACTAAAGTAACTCGTTTTATTTCAATAATTGTTGTTTGTCAAACTAATATCTAAAGAAAAAGTCTTGCTATAGTCAAAGTTTTTCATGTAGCATGCTTTTTAGGTGGTCACATTTATTGAGGTAATAAGTACACCATAGCTTTTTTTTTGAAGTAAAAATGGTGAAAACATTGTGCTCATAACAGAACTTAAACCGATTTAATGTTTGTGTGTGGTTGTAAATGAAACTTTAAAAGTATTACATTAGGGTACATCTATTACTTTTAGAGGTGTTCTTTATAACAAACAATAGTAGCATCTGGGCACAGTATGTATATTATGTGTAAATATTTCTTAGACAAAATTTGTGATAATCATTGCTATGTACTACAGATAGCAGGGTTTTCATCTGTATGAATTCATTTATATCTTTGACCTCATTTAATTTTATGTGACTTGTTACTGTGATAAGATGTTGATTTTGCTTTTTTTATTCAACAAGTAAAATGTTCTCAAACAAATATTATTCACTTTTTGTGCTTCATACATTCATCAGAGAATAAGCTTTAATTTTTATCCTTACAAGCACTTAGCACTAAGCTACAACTGAATTTGTACCAAGACTTATAGCTACACTATTGTAACTTAAAAATTGAAGAATATAATAAAATTAACTTTTGTTTCAGGAGTCACCATGTCCTTAGAACGAGACAGTGTAGGACCAATGTCCCAAATGGGGCAAATGTCTCAAATGGGGCAAATGTCTCAAATGGGACAAATGTCTCAAATGGGGCAGATACCCCAAATGGGGCAGATACCCCAAATGGGACAAATTCCCCAAATGGGACAAATGTCTCAAATGGGGCAAATACCACAGATGGGACAAATTCCGCAAATGGGGCAAATACCACAAATGGGGCAAATACCCCAAATGGGGCCGATGTCCCAAATAGGGCAGATGCCACAAATGCCTCCGCTGCCCATGAATGTGAGCTCATCAACTGACCCTCGCTCGCTACTTCTCCAAGAGATGAGGGAGCAGAACTTCGATCTGATCCGGTTTGCATCATACCGGACCGCATGCAAGTTACGTTATGTACAGAAGAAATGCAATTGTAAGTATAAACATTGTAAAATTGAAAAACTTGTGTGTAATTGAGTGTATGTGAGTGTATGTGAGTAATTAAAAGCTTTTTGAATTGAATTTGAATGAATTTCATTCGCTTGTGCAAAAGAACTCTTTTTTAAAGTAAAAACATGTCTGGTTATCCAACCAGTATGCTTCGCCTTTGATACTATGTTTGGTTGTTCAAATAAGAAAATGCGTTGCTTTGCAACTATACCATTATTTTTTACAAGAAAACAAGATTTATATGTAGTAGAAAGCTATATCATATAGGGCACTATAAAACTTCTTAATTATTTAAGGAAGGGCAAAATCTACTTGTTGAGATGATAACATAGCAATAGAGAGGCCAAATAATGACATAGATTTCTACCGTTTCAGTGCACGTCATAGACATATGGAACGTAATAGAAGCGTTCCGTGAGAACGCGCTGAACACTCTTGAGCCGAACGCGAGCGTCAACGTGACGCGGTTGGAGACTCTGGTCTCCTCGCTGTACCACAACTTGAACAAGCGGCTGCCGCCCGCGCACCAGGTCTCCGTCGAGTCGTGTTCAGCGCTGCTGCTGAACTGGCTGCTCTCTGCCTACAGTACCGGGTTAGAAAATATTTTTTATGTTTTTGACAGGCAACTGTTTTTAGAAGGTGCGGACTTTAGACCAAACACATTCCAGTAAACAGCGCCACCTAGTAACTAACTTGTATAGCAAACTTGTAAGAGATGTGCTGCTTCAATCCTTATTATTTATGAAGTATAAGAAGTCTGAAACATACTAACATCATTTTGAATGTAAATGACAGTAATATGTTTATGGAAAGTAGGAACCTTGATCGAACCAAACTCCTTCCAGTAAGCAGCGCCACCTAGTTTCTAATTTGTGAAGCAAACTTGTAGGTGGTGCAGCATTGTTGTAGCTAGCCTTAACATATGACGTAAAAGGTGAGTCTGCACTGAACTCCCTTAAGCCGACCGCTAGCGTCAACGTGACGCCGCTGGAGACTGGTCTCCTCCCTGTACCACAACTTGAACAAGCGGCTGCCGCCCGCGCACCAGGTCTCCGTCGAGTCGTGTTCCGCGCTGCTGCTGATCTGGCTGCTCTCTGCCTACAGTACTGGGTTAGTATCTGTAGACTTTTGCTATCATTCCTTTTTAAGATATATTTTTAAGTGCCATTGAGAGCTAACTGTTTTAGAGGAGCCATTAATTGGACACTACATGCAACACGCCTTCTCCACATGCGCTCCAGTTTTTAACGAGCATGTCGTCACCAAAATTACTATGAAATATAATTATTATTTTTGCAGTATTTCATTATTAAGATACATATAAGATCGAGAATTTACGGTGTCAAAAATAAGTTATAGTGACTTTGTATAAGAGCAAAAAAAGAGCACTAATTGATAACATTGACAACGTTGCACGCTCGTTTCCGCACATAATCAATACCCAGGAGCAATTACAGGAATGCGGAGTGCAGTAGGTGCGCGAACCTAATGGATAGATTAGATTTAGCTCTAAGAAAAGATATTCGTCCGTGGCGCGTACTATCACGCTCTACTGTACGAGCAGCGTCGTACTGTTGTATTTCATAAGTGACTATGTATTTAAGCATACACGACCGACGACGTACCCACCGACGACGACGGTCGGTCGAGCACTGTTTTAGCCCTTATAATGTAAATTTGTGATTAACGTTTGATATAATATATCCGTTACAATACTAAATTAAGAATATATTGTTACAGAGAAAACGTGGGCAAAATAAGGGTGTTTTCTATCAAAGTGGCGCTTGCGACGATGTGCGCCGGCAAACTCATGGACAAGTTGAGATGTAAGTAGAATAAGTCATCTGTATAACAGTGACGAAACACTCTTAATTGGTAGAACTACCTTTCCATTTAATATGTGTAAGGTAGTGATTCGGCTAGCGAAGACAAAATCTACCAATAAGATTGTTTTATATTCAAAATTCATTACCGATGTCACTTTAAAAAAAGTGCAATTTTATTGATTAAGATATTTCTAGCCCCTTCCTGCATACAGGCTTGAGAGAGGTCAAACTATCTTTAATCTGCGTAAAGTTAAATTCAGCTTCATTCTTTATAAGGCTCTGGCTATGTTGTATACAATATTTTTAACTTTAGTCCTCTTGACATAAGGTCGAAAATCAATGCTAAATTTCAACATGTTTTGCTTGTTTCCAGATATATTTTCCCAGCTGTCAGATGGTAACGGACACCTTCTGATGAAGCGGCTTTCTGACTATCTCCGGGAAGTCTTGGCGTTGCCTGCCGCCGTGTACGAAACGCCGTCTTTCAGCTACAACGACTCTTTGGCACTGTCCATATTTAATCAGGTACATTTTAATGTAGTTTATTATTATTTAATGTTTACAGAGGAGCTTGATGGCACAATGGTAAACGGGCGGTAGGTCTGCGATTTCGGAAGTTAGGCTGGTCATCGGATGGGTGACCAAGAATGTATCGTCTCGAGCTCCTCCGTGTTCTGAAGGCACGTAAAGCCGTTGGTCCGCGTGGTGGTTTATGGCCCACTCTCTCTATCCATCCATAGGGAAGGCTCGTGCCCCAGCAGTGGGGACATAAAATGAGCTGATGATGATGATGATGATTATCGTTTCGGTTCGATAGGTAATAAACATCGTGTTTTTTATTTTAGAACGGCAAGGTCACCGTAAACGATTTCCTGGACACGCTGATGTCGGATCCCGGCCCGCCTAGCCTCGTCTGGCTGCCATTGCTGCATCGACTCGCCAGCGTCGAGAACGGTATGTAACATTGCAATATAAGTCAATATAAGTGTTGTCGAATTATCTGAGGCGCTATTTTTAAATCTCACCGGTGATCTCGAATGAAAAGTGACATGAAATACCTACACTATAAATATTTAATATTTTTGCATTAAAATTTTGTTTTTGTTCATATAATTTTTAACGCAAATTTTGTTGCGAACAAATTACAAAAACACATGTGGTATGTTAGAAGGGTGCAGGTTCAAATCCTGCTCGTGGAATTTCTTTCAGCATTTGTGTTTTTGTAAATTTGCATTATTCAATTTTTGATTATTAAGAACAATTATTATGGTTTGAGAACTTTAGGTGTCAAAAATAAGTAACTGGTGCCTTGAATAAGAGAAAAAGAAGCACTCTTAATTGATATCATAGCGTGAGAATTAGTGACTAATGTCACCATTTCAAAAACCGCACCCCTGAGTTTTTCCCATTATGCAACACTAATGGCCGCTCGCGGTTTCACCCGCGTGGTTCCCGTTTCCGTGGGTATATCGGGATAAAAAGTATCCTATGTTTTAATCCAGGTTATAAACTATCTGTATGCCGAATTTCATCCAAAACCATCCATCTGTTGTTGCAGCGTGAAGCAGTACACACATACATACACACAAACTTTCGCATTTGTAATATTAGTGTGATTATGGACTTTATTATAAAGCTGTATAAAGGTATCGTAAAAGCCGCCCGCCAGCTCGTTTGCCACCTTGGTTCAATAAGAAAAAGATAGGATTCTGCAAAGCGTCAGGAATGTTCGCGGAATCGCTAGTTGACGATTTTCATTCGTACGCGAATCAATGTGGTCCTGGTTTAGAGGGAGCTTCAAGAGCAATTCTAATAGTAATAAAGCATACAATTTTATTTTATTTTTTTATTCAGGAAAATATACAGTCATACACAATGATAAACATTCTTCCAATTCCCGCACACTGGATAGGTATAAATCGCCAATATTATAGTTTTGCTGTTTTAAACATTCCCCACGTAAGCTTATTAAAATATAGACTCACTATAACAACTTTTTTTATAAATACCTAGATGTGAGCATAATGAAATAAATGATTTCATATTATTATTCGTAATGACGGTATTCTGAATTGCTTGACAAAATCGTTTTAATCAGTAAAATGCTTTCAGCAATTTTTCAGCAGCAATTTTTTTGTAATCTATAAAAATATTTATATTTTAAACTTTTTCATACAGGTTGTATGATTTGGTAACAAACTGTGCAGTAAAAACTGCAGTTTCTTGCACCTACAGTTATAAGATAGACCTCTTAAATGGGTAGTATATAAAAAATGTTTGACCAAAAGTACTTATTTTTAACACTTTACTTAGTAGACTGCTTTTTTATAATAATATGAAATAATATTAAATAATTTTATTTGCCTCTAACAAAAAAACACAGTATACAGAAGGGCATCCAAGCAGATAGATTATAGTCAAAAGGGTCATTGGCTCAGTGATTGTAGGAGACCCACAAACCCTGGTATTCTGCCATAGCCTTACATTTATGCATGGTTCGACTGCATCTAAAGTTAAAAATAATAGTAGGTAATACAAACATTAAAATGAAACAACTTTTACGGATCTACTCGCGTTTATTTTACACATTACTTATTTAATGTTTATCCTGACGTTTGGAACCCTTTGCAGGGTCCGTGGTCACAGGGAGACAGGTGTTGGTCATCTCATAATTAGTTGGTCGCTTGTATACCCTCATTTAAATTTATTTAAACAAAGATTTCCCTACAGTAGCCAACTGTCTGATTCTCACCACCATCCTAGACAGTTGGCTACTGTAGGGAAATATTTGTTTCAGAGAGCACGCGGTATCTGTGACACCCAACACCTGGCTGCTGAGCTTCAGCATGTCAAGCACGTACTACAGGATAATAAACTGAAAGTACCACGGCTTTGTCACAGAAAACGCAATAAACCAACCACAGTCGAGCGCCAACCTGCTGTACTTCCATATATGAAAGGTGTCACTGACAAGATTGGACATATCTTAAAGCGAGCTTCAATCAACACTTACTTCAAGCCGCCGAAGAAGATCAACCAATTTTTACGACCTGTCAAGTGCAACATACCCCTTCAAGATGCAGGCGTGTACAAACTGGACTGCGACTGTGGGCTCTCTTACATCGGGCAAACAAAGAGAAGTGTAGGAACCCGCGTTAAAGAACATATAGCCGACGTCAAGCATAGGCGCGAAAATAAGTCTGCAGTATGCGAACATTCCCTAGAGATAAACCACAAATACTCGTTAAAGTACAACGATTCATCCCTAGGATGATACGCGAGGCTATTGAAATTAAAAAACATCCTAATTTTAATAGAGAAGATGGTTGGAATCTACCACCAGCCTGGGATCCCATCATACAAAATATTAAATCCCAGCCCCGACACCATACTGCCAGACCAAAAGATACTGTAAGCTCTTTCTGCGTAAAACGGAACGCACCTGATTAAATTTAAATGAGGGTATACAAGCTACCAACTAATTATGAGATGACTAACACCTCAGTCTCCCTGTGACTACGGACCCTGCAAAGGGTTCGAAACGTCAAGATAAACATTAAATAAGTAATGTGTAAAATAAACGCGAGTAGATCCGTAAAAGTTGTTTCATTTCAATGTGTAGTGTTCGCGTAAACTTTAGAAAACAAACATTAAAGATTGAAGTTAACTATGCTATTGATATTAAAAACCAAAATAGTAGCGCAAGAGCTTCTACACACCTGTAATTAGCTATTATTTTTAAAAGGCGGGTCTACCAATACTACTTTACAGTTAACTTCTCTACTGTTTCGTTGTCAGTGGTCCACCCGCTGGCTTGCAGCGCCTGTCGCCGCGGCTCGCTCAACGGCTTCCGGTATCGGTGCACGCGGTGCGCCAACTATACCCTCTGCCAGGACTGCTTCTGGCGGGGACGAGTCTCCAACACGCACACCAACGAGCACGAGGTTAAGGAGTACGCCGCCTATGTGAGTACAAAGAGTGAGTGAGTGAGTGAGTGAGTGAGTGAGTGAGTGAGTAAAGTCACGAGCAAAAATATCTAAACATTTTAAACTCCTTATCGGTTGTGTCAACGTGATAGCGACGTATTTACGACCAGCGTGGAACCTAAAGTTATAATTGGCACGTTGTGGCGACCTATCAAATGTTGGTTGGGAAGAATCGCACATGACATTATTTATGTCTCAACGCATTTGCGTTGAGACATAAAAAACGTAAGAATGTTTCTTTAATGGTTTTTGAATTCCAAAAAAGGTATCTCACACCCTTTCGGCACATGCTATCCGTTTCCCAAAACATCCGTTCCCATCATTATATTTTCCTAAATTACCCTTTTCTCAAAATATGCGTTTCCTAAATGACATGTTTCTTAAAATATGCGTTTCCCAGAATATAACTTTCCCAAAAGATCCATTTTTCAAATCAGTCCCTCAAAAACACACACACTCGCCTTCCCACGCGGGGTAGGCTAACAAATATAGGTAGGTACTTATGTTTTGCTAGTCTGTCTAATTAATTTATTTTAAAGATTACGCTCGCAAGGACATCACTCTAACCGGTTATCTCGGAGCGAATTCGGATGTTCTGGGAAACGTTTTTTTTGGTACAAAGATGTATTGGGAAACAGTTATTTTGGCATACGGATACTGCGAGAAACGGCTCTAATAGAACGGATGTTTTGGGAACGGGTGTTTTGGGAAACGGATAGCATGTGCCGAAAGGTTCCACACACCTCTGAGGATACTTTTATATATATTTTCATTGTTTTTGAACATGTTATTGCGTTACCTACACCAGAAATCGCCGTCGAAGCAGATCGGCGCGACGCTGCGCAAGTCGTTCCGCTGCGTGCCGGAGCGCGCGCGCCCGCAGCTGCCGCGCTACCCCGACCAGCCCGAGCGCACGCTCAACCTCAGCCACATCGTGTGAGTGCCGACTCTACACACATACATACATACACACACATACATACAAACATTATATACAAACATACATTACATACATAGGTACATACATAAATACATACATACACACATACACACATACATACATCTAGGCACGTTTGTCTCCCATATGGTAAAACTACTATTACTTCTTATAGCAATTGACAAGAGCCAATAATACATACATGCACACGTACATACATACATACCTACATACATACATACATACATACGTACGTACGTACATACGCACATACATACATACGTACATACATACATACATACATACCTACATACATACATACATACACACATACATTCATACATACATCCAGGCACGTTTGTCTCCCATATGGTAAAACTACTATTACTTCTTATAGCAATCGACGAAAAACAAATAAGCGTTACATCAGAAACAGAGACATGCAGCAAGCATTTGACAAGAGCCAATAATATATACATGCATACGTACATACATACATACATACATACATACATACATACATACCGACGCGACGGGTCCCAAGAACAAAGTCGTATCTTCAGAATTATCGTATGCAATAGGAAGCATATAAGTGTTTGTTCTGCGGGACCGTCGATACATCCAGGCACGTTTGTCTTCCATATGGTAGACTACTTTTACTTCTTATATCAATCAACGACAATCTAAAACGCGTTACATCAGAAACAGAGACATGCAGCAAGCAATTGACAAGAGCTAATAATCCAAAGATTTCGTAATAATATACTTTATAGATTCTCTATATTTGTTGCAAATAAACAGGCATTTATTTTTGCTGGAAATAAAACTTTGATTTGTATTATGGACGAATCGATTATCGAAATTCAATTTTGTTTGGTGGCATAATGGCCCCATCACTAGTTGTTCTTTTTTTATACTCTTGTCTCTGGAAAGCAAATATGGCTGGTTGATAGTTATCGTGTGTTGATAATTAAATAGATTTTATGTAGTAATAAGGGCATTTGGAGCCGTATTATTCTACTTAAGTGGATTGTGCAAACTGTGTTTGTGAGTGTGCGTCGTAAACGAATTGTTTCGGGAAAACAATTAGCCGGGATGTCGGCCACACCGCTGCGGGAGTAACAGGTATTTCAGTGGGAAGGTGCACTTTGGGGTAGTTTGGGTATGTTTAGGGAACCCTAGAAGACCCGGAGCCGGATTCGGGCCCCATCGGACCATATGGATCCCGTTCAGGACGGCGGGAGCGGCATGGAACTGTAAGTGGAATTTTTTCTATTTTTAATGTATAATTTTAAGCAATAGCATAGTGTGTGTTGTGGGTTTCCGCAACATTTTGGTAGCAGAGCGTGGTTAATACCGGACCTCTAGGTTAATCGGTGTAATTTTGTATTTTTTTTAGTTCGTAATAGGTTAAGCTCATTTCGTGTAAAATCGCACTTCCGGGACAGGTGCGGTTGAATTGTAAGGTTGGTAGTACCGTTGTTTTTGTTCGTTCATTCATTTGGGCTGGGACATTTCTCGGAACGTTAATTGTTATTTAATTTCGTTCAATTGAAAGCATCGAGTCGATTCGGGATAATCGATTCCGTGTTTTCATTGACTCGTTTTAATTTTGTGTTTAGGTTTATTTAGTTTAAATTATTTATAATGACAGCGTCACGGCAGGAGTTGGCTCAGCAGCTCCGGTGGTTCACCGGGCTGCTTGCATTAGTAGATCGGCCTAACCGGGAGGACGCCTTGGAGACGCGTTCGAGGGAAATGCAGGCTCGTTTCTTGTTGGCCGAGCGGTCGGTAACCGCTCTATTGTCAACCGACCCGGTCGGGGAGAAGGAGCTGGCCCTCCACGCCCAATATGTCAAGGATCTGGAGCACATCCAAGACATTTACGACGAGGTCCTTCAGCGGGTGAAGGACATCGAGCGACTGCGGGAGGGGAAGCCTGTTGCGCGCCCCGCTTCGCTCCACACCTCTGGACCCAGCGCCATGGGAAGATTGGGTGCCCTGGAGGTCCCGCATTTCACCGGATGTATGCGGGACTGGGCTGGATTCCGGAACATGTTTTTGGCCTTGGTGGATACTCGGAAGGATTTCACCAAGGCCGAAAAGCTGGCATATCTCCGTTCCTTCCTAGACGGAGAACCCAGACAGCTCGTACAGCATCTGGAGCTGCAGGATGCGAGCTACGACACCGCCATGCAGCTGCTGGAGAAGCGGTACGAAAAGCCGCGTCTTCAGGCGGACGCGCACGTGACCCATCTGCTGGGATTGCCGAGGGTCAACCATAGGGCTCAGCTGAGGGCGCAGCTGATCACCCCGCTCACCGTGTCCTTAAACGGGTTAAGGACGCTCGAACTGCCCGTCGACCAGTGGTCCTTCCTTCTTCTGCACATCGTTCTGGCCAAGTTGTCGCAGGAGATGAGGGACAAGTTCGAGCGGAATCGACTGGTCCACAAGGATCTCGGCAGCGTTCTGCCCTCGATAGGGGAACTTCTGGAGTTCCTGAAAGAGGAGGCTGGCCTGCTGGAAAACCAGCTAGCCTCCCAGGAGGCTCCGACAAGTGCGCCGGCCCGCACTTCCGGAGTCTACGGAGCCCAGCCGCCACGCAACCCAGGGAAGGGTCGCGGCAGGCTGGTGGCTGCGGCCGCCATCAACCCCGGTTCTGGATGCCGGGTTTGCGGACAGCAGCACGTGGAACAGCTATGTCCAGCAATTCTCGGGCTGCCCACAAAAGAGCGCCGAAACCTCGTTCGGACACGAGGATTGTGTTATGCCTGCCTGGGAGGACATAGGTATAATGAGTGTCCCCAGGCGAGGCCTTGCGATGTGTGCGGCGGACCGCACCATCGCTTACTGTGCACCCGTAGTGCTGAGGGCTCAGCACCGGTTCGGGAGAGGGGATCTCCCACGGGTGGCGGTTTGGGGCCGGGGTCAACTCCGCCTCCGGAAAGACGGAGTCCGCCACGGCCGCCACACTACAACCCCTCGTACACCCCGGCTCAGGTGAGTTGGGGACCGCCGGAACGGAGCCAGGTTCTGGCTACAACCCGGCACCCGGCGCGACCAACACCTGGAGTTGGTGCCTCTAAGGGCCACTGGGTACAGGGAGCCCCACCTCCGGACCCAACACCCGGATACTCGTACGCGTATCCTCCGCCGCCGTTGCCGGAACAACAGCGACATGAGAACCGTCAACAGTTCTCACCGGTACTGCACGAGTACCCGAGGTTGGAATACCACCCACCCTATCACCGGTATGGTAGGGCAGCTGGATACGCACCACCCCGGATGGTGGCCTGCACGCGTCCGACTTACTGGCCGAGTCATCACGGTTCGACAGGGTCGGCTGCTGGCTCTGACGCGTGACTAGCCTGTGGTCGGGCTACGTCGGAACCGAAGACGGTTCTTATGCCCATCGCGCAGGTACGCGTTTGGGGACCTAGGGGGGACTTCGTCCGGATACGAGCCCTCCTAGACACTGGGGCACAGGGCTGCTTAATTACTACGAGGGTAGCGAGGCGCCTACGTCTGGAGTGCGCGCCTCCCTCAGTTCCGATTCGGGGAGTCGGAGATACAGAAGTGGGGGGTCTGTCCGGTCAGACCCACATTTCCTTCTCTCCTGTGCATTCCGCTTCGATACGGATTGCGGCGGCCGCGATCGTACTCGACAATCTGCTGGGTTGGCATCCACCGACAGACATTCCGCGGGACGCAATGCCTGACACATCAGGTCTCATGCTGGCAGACCCTCATTTCGAGGAGCCGGCTCCGGTGGACCTCATATTGGGAGCGGATGTACTGGGCTGGATCCTTTTAGGGCCTCAGCGGAGTCTGGGCCACTCTTCGTTGGTAGCTATACCTACCATCTTTGGACACGTTTTAATGGGACCGGTTTTCGACCAGGAGACGCGGGATGTCTCACCTGTCGTCGCTACTACCTCCATCGCTAGGACGATGCAAAAATTCTGGGAACTGGAAGAGCCTCCCATGGTCTCCCGTCTGGATCCGGAGCATGTGGAGTTCGAAACCTTTTATAAAGATCACACACGCCGAATGGCGTCGGGTAGGATCGAAACTCGACTGCCCTTTATCGACTGTCCCCCTCTCTTGGGAAAATCGAGGGCGTTGGCAGAGAAACGACTCTTGTCCATGGAGCGTCGTATGTCTCGCGATCCGGTGCTTCGGGAAAAGTATATCGAGTTCATGCGAGAATACGAGGCCTTGGGGCATATGTCGCGGGTGACTGTCGACTGGACAACGACAGATCATTTTTTCTTGCCTCACCACGCGGTGTTGAAGGCCTCATCTGGAAAACTACGGACTGTTGACGGATGGACTGTTACGCGTTGGAGGTCGCCTCAAAAATGCCGACCTGCCCTTCGGTAGCCGTCATCCTCTGCTACTCCCCAAAGGAGGACCTTTGGTAGAACTGGTGGTCTCGGATAGACACCTGAAAAACGCTCACGCGGGGTGTAATGCGTTACTGGCGATATTACAGAGGGAGTTCTGGATTTTGTCCTCTCGGAGAGTGGTTCGCAGCGTGTTATTTAAGTGCGTGGCTTGTTATCGGGTGAAGGCCTCCACTATGCAGCCACAGATGGGGGATCTCCCTTCTGACCGGGTTTGTCAGACTACTAGGCCGTTCGACGGGGTCGGTACGGATTTTGCTGGACCGTTTCTGGTGAAAACCACAGCCTATCGTAACACTAGGGTCACGAAAGCATACCTGTGCGTTTTTGTCTGCCTGGCCACTAAGGCCGTCCACCTGGAAGTGGTTTCGGCTCTGTCTACGGAAGCCTTTGTCGCCACGCTGGATCGTTTTGTTTCGCGACGGGGTTTACCTTCTCTCATTCGGTCCGACAACGGTACCAACTACAGAGGCACTGCCAACTACTTAAAAGATGTGAACGATTTTCTGGATAAAAATTGTAATAGCATAAGTCAAGCTCTCGCACAGCGGGGAATCACATGGCGATTTAGTGTGCCAGCCTGTCCCCACTGGGGCGGGATATTTGAAGCCGCGGTAAAATCGGCAAAAACCCACTTGCGCCGGGTAGTCGGGGAAACTACCCTCACGTATGAGGAACTTACAACTGTGTTTTGTAAGGTTGAGGCGGTTCTCAACTCGCGTCCGCTTTGTCCACTCTCCTCTGACGCAAATGACATGGAAGTCCTGACCCCTGGTCATTTTTTGGTCGGTCAGCCACTCACTGCCCTGCCTGAGTATCCCTGGAAGGATGAACGCAGACACCGGATGTCTCGTTTTCAAATGATACAACAAATGAGTCAGGACTTGTGGCGTCGTTGGTCACTGGAGTATCTGCATTTATTGCAGCAGCGTGTAAAGTGGACAGACCGGACGTCGCCCCCTTCGGAGGGGGATCTGGTTTTATTAAAAGAGGCTAATTTGCCATCGTTATTTTGGAGACGAGGTCGCATTTTAAAGTTAATCTGGGGCGCGGACGGGACTCCGCGTGTGGCGCAAGTGTTGGTTGATGGATCGGTGCTAAATCGCGCAGTCGCGACCTTAGCTCGATTACCGGTTGACTAGTTTAAGATTTCAGGCTAGAAAGCGGTACGTCCGCTTTGGGTGGCGGGATGTTGCAAATAAACAGGCATTTATTTTTGCTGGAAATAAAACTTTGATTTGTATTATGGACGAATCGATTATCGAGATTCAATTTTGTTTGGTGGCATAATGGCCCCATCACTAGTTGTTCTTTTTTTATACTCTTGTCTCTGGAAAGCAAATATGGCTGGTTGATAGTTATCGTGTGTTGATAATTAAATAGATTTTATGTAGTAATAAGGGCATTTGGAGCCGTATTATTCTACTTAAGTGGATTGTGCAAACTGTGTTTGTGAGTGTGCGTCGTAAACGAATTGTTTCGGGAAAACAATTAGCCGGGATGTCGGCCACACCGCTGCGGGAGTAACAGGTATTTCAGTGGGAAGGTGCACTTTGGGGTAGTTTGGGTGTGTTTAGGGAACCCTAGAAGACCCGGAGCCGGATTCGGGCCTCATCGGACCATATGGATCCCGTTCAGGACGGCGGGAGCGGCATGGAACTGTAAGTGGATTTTTTTCTATTTTTAATGTATAATTTTAAGCAATAGCATAGTGTGTGTTGTGGGTTTCCGCACCAATATTATAATAGTCTTGCCTCTCCACGGATCCGAACGGGATGTAAAGTTTTTGGTGGTCTGATTATCAAGGCTTTGCTGTATATATTCTACTATATTATATAACAGAATATGCCTGTGGGATGAGGTAATGAAACCAGGAATTGTTTCGTACGTTGTTTATTCATAAATAACCAAAACTATTAAAATTACAATAATGATTTTAGCAGCACAGGTTATCGCCGTTGTCGTCGTCTTTTTAAAATCGCCATACGTCTCTCTTGTCATGCGCACACACGAAATCTCTTCCCGTCCGGTCTTACTTGCTCGGATACAAATCACAACCAAAGATAAACCTTTTATGCGATCGGATTCGAATGCATACCATTCCCAAATACCTATTGTAAGGTTGTTGGTTTATCAAGGTTTCGTGTTTAAAAAAAAATCAGAGACAAGATAACACTTAATTATATTCCAACAAAATTTGAACATAAGTTCGCCGTACTCTAATAACTAGTTCAACTTATTTGCTCCCTAACACGAGTCAGTGTTGCCAATACGGAATAAAGTTAACAAGATCTTTTGCAGATGTTGCCAGCAAACAATATTGATTAACGCGGTATAATTTCAGTAACAATAATAAAATGTGAGGTAGTGTTTGTAGGTAGGACATTCTCATAATTTGTAACACTATATTCTATTCTATGTTATAGTCATTGATATATTTTATTATTTACCCCTCCACCAGTCCACCGTCCCCGGTGCCGGCGCACAACGGCTTCCCGGAATACTCGGCGGGCTACGTGAACACCGGTTCTTTGGACTCCCGCTCCTCCCGCTCCACGCACCGCAGCATCGCGGACCACCTCGCGCGCGGCGTCGACGACGAGCACCGGCTCATAGCGCGGTACGCGGCCCGGCTGGCACACGAGACGCGAACCATGGTGAGTGTGTAACGTGTAGTATGATATCTAAATGTGTGTACACTAGCCCCTAAACTCGCCTCTTAGCGAGATGGACGGAGCAGCTGGCGCACGAGACGCGCACGCGCCTTAGTTAGTTTATATCGTGTAGTATGTTAAATGTGTGTACACTAGCCCCTTAAGTCGCCTCTTAGCGAGATGGACGGAGCAGCTGGCGCAGGAGACGCGCACGCGTCGTAGTGAGTTTGTATCGTATAGTATGTTAAATGTGTGCACATCGTCCCCTAGACTCGCCTCTTAGCAAGATGAACGAAACAGCTGGCGCACAAACTCGCACCATAGTCAGTTTGTAACGGACAAATGTGTGTACGCTAACTCTTGGCTCTTAAAACAGAAGCATTGCCTCAAAGTGGAATTTGCCGTGCAGCTGGCGCTCGAGACGCGCACCATGGTGACTTTATCAAATGAATGCATGTTAAATGTGTGCCCAACCTGAGACTTGCCTCTTAGCAAGATGAACGGAGCAGCTAGTGCACGAGACGCTCACAATAGCGAGTTTGTAACGGATAGAATGTTAAATGTGTGCACACCGTTCCCTAGACTCTTCTCTTAGCAATATGAACGGAGCAGCTGGAGCGCGAGCGCGACACGTGCACCATATTGAGTTCATAACATATAGTTTGATAAATGTATGTACACTAGCCCCTAGACTTGCCTAACAGCCAGATACGTGGCCCGGCTGGCACACGAGACGCGTACCATGGTGAATGTGTTACGTGTAGTATGTTAGAAAGTGTGTACAAAGGCCCCTAGATTCGCCATACAGAAGCATCGTCGCAGACTGTCGGAGCAATGGCGAGGGGCGGGGATGATCGCATAAACAACTAAGATTTTTTAAGAGTTCTTAGATTTAATACTGTGTACCATAAATAAAATAGATAAAAACTTTAATAATTTAAACTATTGTTACAGCCTCGAGCGGGTAGATCGGCATCACTAACTCCGGAATTGGTAATTATTTTAATGTTGTTTTCTAAATCTTACGTAATTAAATTATTCACTGTCAAGTTCGTTATAATATTATTTTAAGAATAATAATAGTAAATAGTCTTGTAAATGCTTTTGATAATACATTTTAAATTTACCATTGTATGCTCCTACGACAAACATACTATTGACTTCACACTATTTGTGATCTATATCCAATGGTTACAAATTAATGATTCTGATTAAATTGCCTATTTTCTTTCTCACGTACTGTCTTTATACGCTTCATGTAATAAAAAGTTAACGTTTGCTACTTTATCGTAAGGGCGTGTTCCTATGAAGAAGATGTATTGTGTGTGAAATTAATAAATTATAATAATGGTGGTATGTTCCTATAAAGGGCCGGTCGTCGTCCGAGGGTTCGGAGGTGGACGCGGCGCGGCAGCAACGCGAGCTGATATCGCAGCTAGAGGCTAAGAACAGGGAGATCATGAGGGAAATCGCCAGGCTCAGGTACGGAACGAGTCGACTGCTTCTAGGACCCTTACCAATACGGCTCCCGCCCACGACTGACTTTTTGTAAGACCGATAATCGGACCGATTTTTTCGCCGAGGTTTTAGTACCGATTTTGTGACCGACTTTTGTAGGTGTTTCATTTTTCATCGTTTCATTTTCACCGACTAAAAAATCAGTCACCGATTATGGAACGTGGGCGAAGGCTCTTAGTGTACAGTGTGAATCGTCGAGCAAAGAGTTTACTACAACTTCTTTACTATAGTTACTTTATAATAAACAACCGTTTAAATCTGCTGGCCGCAACTAAAACTCCTTCCATCAACTAACAGCATCCTCAAGTGTACGTAGTCAAACTGTCCCGTACAATGAGCTTTTAAAGCAATATTATAACAGTTGTAAAAACGAAAGAAAACTATTGGTCCTAAAGGCAGTCAGCTTCGCTATGAAACTGCGCCAAACTCACAGATCTTATTTTGCGCACCCCTATTTCAGACATATCAAGCTCCTTGCTTCGGAAGGCATGTTAAGCCGTTGGTACCGGCTGCATTAGCAGACATTAACCTTTTTACCGCCAACAACTTCTATAGAAGTTCGAGATTTTCGTGCCGTCCACGCCAGCACTTCTATAGAAGTTCTTCTGTGTACCTACTTTATTAAAATACATTTATACGTTGGCGTACAGCGGGACATCGCGTGCAGGATAGTTGGGCGGTGAAAAGGTTAAAAACCACCAATCCGCACTGAACCCACGAGGTTGTGCCATAGCCCGTTCTCTCTGTGGCGTTACCATCCGTAGGAAAGGATGAATCATTTCTTTGCCGCACCTCCAAAAAATGGATTGCTCTCCCAGCGTTTTTCCTCCTTCCTACACCATGGGGTCCTTTAAACGAGATGTAAAGATGCAATTTGTGGGTCGACAAGGTGACGACGGTTAGCGAGACACATCCTACTCCCCGATCCTCCGAGAATCTAGTAGGGCACGGGAACGCGCACTTTTAAGTGTGGGATGCCGTTCCCTCTAGAAAACCTCCGAAGGTGATTCGTTTCAACACGGCTTGAGGTACCCTTTACGTACCTCGCCGCCCCCAAAAAGCCTGGTGACGCTGAAAATGCCGTTCAAGGCAATCGGCAATCTCTCTCAAAAAAAAACCTGCTCTACTAGCTAGCTGTCCTTAAATCTGAACTCTGCTTCTGCTTAACTTCAGGCACAGCAGAGTCATTTGGTAACCTATCTATTTTAATAATCGGTCCATCCGTTTAGAAAGTGCGATGCCACTGACTGACACACAGACACGATAAACTTATAACACCCCTTGGGCGAATAATACCACCTATAACTTATTAAAGGCACATTTATTGCGTTCAACAACCTTGCAGCCGTAAAAGAGAGTGAGTGGCGGGCGCGGCCCTTATTTAATAGTGGACCGGCGTTGTCTACGGTAAATACTGAAACTGCAGTGCAAGCAGCGAGTCTAACGCCATCTATGTATAAATCTATGAGACACGAATTAGTGAAATATTTGTGCAGATTTCATTCATAGTTAAGTCCCCTTGTCTGTGCCAGATGGCGTTAAATATACAACACCCCTTTTTTGCGCCGGAGGTTAAAAAAAGGCTTGTGCCCTACCACTTTGAATTTTTGTTTTTTTTTTTAATTTTTTTAATTTTTTTATTTGGGATATAAAATCAACTGGTGCTGATTACAGACGTCAACAGGAGGCAGAAGCGAGCTCAAGCGCCGGTAACCCCACCGGCTCAGCTCCCCCGCTCGTATCCGAACTTAGAGCCCTAAGGCAGAGAAAGGACGAGCTCGAAGGCCACCTCTCCTCGCTGCAGGAGTCCAGGAAACACCTCATGCAGCAGCTGGAAGGACTTATGCGGATGCTCAAGGTATGTTCCAATTGAGTAGTTGAGTTGTTAGACAATAGAGAAACATTTTAGCTACTCTCAAAACGTTTTGTTCAATAGCAATTGTATGGGAACGGCAACAGTGACGTCATTATTTTGTTTAGCATTTTGTTCATGCTTAGGTGAAATAAAAATTGGCTAATGTTTTCAAGAACTGTGACGTGATTTCATTTATTCTACTAACATTATAAACGCGAAAGTTTGTAGGTGTGGATGTTTGTTACTCTTTCACGTAAAAACTACTAAATGGATTTGGATGAAATTCGGCATACAGATAGTTTATAACCGGGAATAACACACAGGATACTTTTATCCAGATATTCCCACGGGAACAGGAACCACGCGGGTGAAACTGGGAACCACGCGAGTGAAACCGCGAGCGGCCACTAGTAATTTATATGTTTACCCTCTTACAAACAAAACAGTGTTTAAAGTTAAACAATGGCTAAATGCGTGTTTATAATATTTTGTATCTCTGTCTAAAAGTACTAGCTAAAAAGTGACAGCATCTGTTTTAAGCATTGTCTAATTTCAGCCATCGTTTTGTGGTAAAGCGGCTAATGTTCTAATTATGTATTATTGTAAAAAAAAATTATGTATTATTGTAAGTACGAAATTATGTATTATTGTAGTCAACATCCCTATTGTCCATACTAAACATTTGTTGTCAACAGTTATCCATACTCGAAGAACTCGATGTTGCTCGACGCGCTCGTTGCTCTTCTATTCATTTTGTGTCAGCGACATCGACAATATCGTAAAATTCAAAATCATTTATACAGTTTGGCCTACAAAATAGCACTTATGAATGTCACTATGCTATTGGTTCGTAAGTCGATACATATTCTTCTTGACCAGAAAGCTGCTACGTCAACAGCGAGTGCGGCAACAGTGCCGTGACCTTGAATCGACGTACCGAGCTGTACCTACCGGCTAGGGTTGAGTCACACATAGTTAATTTATTATTGTGTGAATTTGGGTGTCTTTTATATTGTAAACTTGTCGGCAAAGTAAAAAAAGACAAACTGGGATTATGGTTGTGTGTGTTGAGACATCCTCATACACAACAGGTTTTTTTCCAGACATTTTCAATAGGCACCCACCTATATGCAACAAAACTCACCAAGAAAAATACGTGTATACTGATTGGCAGCGCTCAGTGACATACTTGTTATTCTCCGTTACTACAGCAACATACGCTGCCCGATCGCGTTTGCGGGGACAGCCCGCGTCATCGCGTACTCCTTTACCGTGCTTTTTTCTGTGTGCTAATGTAGGTGAACTACGAGCTTGTGTGTGTGCGTTTCGGAGCGCTTGTATGAAGTGGCCGCACTCTCGTTCACGCTGCCTCTGGTCAGTCTCGATTAAAACGCCCATAGTGCAAAAATTACGCCAGTATAGGGATGTCACTTGTTGTCGCTGTAGTGCTGCGATCAATTATGTACTAGATGAGCGCTTGAGAAACGGTACGCGACTTTGGGGCCACGGAGCCACAATGACGTTTGTGCCGATGTCAGTATGTATTAAGTGCAAATATTTTGCAACCTTAATTTAATCTTTATGTTCAAGATTTAAGGTTCACAGTAAGCTGAAGTTGTTGATGCTATCCAATGTTTTTTCAGATTTTGTTGTTCCAAATTTAAATGTATAGGTATGAGCAAACAGGACCACTTTCGAGATGCATTTTTGCTCCGGATCCTTTATCAAGTACACAATTAATAAATAAAAATAAATAAAAAATTCCTACACTCACACCAATTATCTAGCCCAAGAGAAGCTTCGTTATAGTCATAGTCATAGTCATAATTAGTCATAATTATTTATTGCATCATGTTGGTATGGTACAGATCTTACAATATTATAAATAGCCCCTTAACATGACCCTGTAAGGGTATTGCAACCATTTTAAGTTAACAAATGCAAAAGTAACCAAAACAATAATAAGCCAAATAAACAACAATAATTACTTAACCAAAAAATTCCTTTAACGAGTAAAAACATTGCTCTATCAAATACTCCTTTATTTTTTTATTAAACTCTGTTTCTTTTAGTAAAATCTGGATATCTTTTGGTATTCTATTATATATCTTTATTGACATGTGATAAGTTCCTGAGCTTACCATATGTAATTTTGTGAAAGGTTGAGCCAGTCTATTTCTATGCCTTAAATTACGAGGTTGACTGTAAAAATCTTTAGCTTGAGCATACATATGTTGGTTTTTCCTGACAAATTTACATATTTCAAATATGTACAATGACGTAAGTGTAAGTAACTTTAGTTTTACAAAATGTGGTCTACAACTTTCCATGTTATCTATATTTACTAGCACCCTAACACATCTTTTCTGCATGATAAACAGTCGGTGCACATCGGTACTATTACCCCAGAGGATGATTCCGTAGCTCAGCCATGCATTCGCGTAAGCATAGTAAGCACTCATTGCAGTTTTTAAGTCTGTACATTTCTTTAATTCATTTAAAGCATATGTAAATTTAGAGAGTTTAGCAGTAATTTTTTCAATATGTGTTTTCCAATTAACGTTTGTGTCTATTTCTATTCCTAACAGGGTGTATGAGACCTCAAACTTTATTATATTATTATTAAATAGAACGCCTGTAGCTATAGGGAGCTTTTGCCTCGGTTTGAATTGCATCAATTTTGTTTTACTTATGTTGATTTCTAAATTGTGGTCTTGCAACCATTCTAGTATTTTTCCTAGTGTGCTATTAAGCTGTTGTTGTAGATCTTGACTGTCTACGCATGAGATTATAACTGAGAGGTCATCAGCGTATAGTATGCATTGTTTATTTATACATTCTACAACGTTATTTATGTAAATCAAAAAAAGAACACATCCTAATATACTCCCCTGAGGAATTGAACGTTCTATATCTAGTTGACATGATCTAATATTATTCAAGGTATTGCTGTTGTAATCGTAATGTTCTATCTGTACAAATTGCTTGCGATTTTTCAGATACGATTCAAACCATTTGTGCGCTGCTCCACGTATACCTATTTCGTATATTTTTTTAAGTAGAATTTCATGAGAGACTCGATCATATGCCTTACTCATATCTAACATGAGTCCTATGGCATGTTCCTTTGTATTTATTATATTTAAAATGTCATTAATAAATTTGTATACTGCTGTAATCGTTGATTTTTGTTTCCGGAAACCATGTTGGCATTCGGTAAATACGCTGTATTTTTCACAAAAAGAATTTATGCGGTTGGCCATAGCGGTTTCAAATATTTTAGAAAAGGTGGACAAAAGGGCTATTGGTCGAAAGTCTTTAGGTTCGTTTGCATTTCTTGTTTTAGGTACTGGTTTAACAACAGTAATTTTTAATAAACCAGGAAAAACCGCCTCATCAAAGGATTGGTTAATTAGATATGTTACGGGTGCCACTAGCTCCTCCCTGCAATGTTTTATCAATGTAGGCGGAAATTCATCAGCACCATAACTTGGTTTATTTTTTAATAACTTAATAATTTTATCGATTTCAACAGTACTGACTGGGCTGAGGTACATGGAGTTTTCAATAGGAACAGTAGCGGGACGACCTTTTGGGTCGCTATAGTTTTTATTATCTGACCCTACAGAAATAAAGTATTTATTCAGGATATTTGATACTAAATAAGGATTTTTAAAATTATCGTCGTTAAACTTTAAATTTATATTTTTGTGAGTATTTTTATTTACCTAATGTGTGCGCTCCTTAATAATTTGCCACATTGTTTTAGTGATATTATTCGATGTTTTCATTCTATCTATATATTGATGCCTTTTTGATAAATAAACTGTACTTTTTAATAATTTTACATATTTTTTATAGTATTCATTTAACACATTACTATTTATTTGCGACTTAAGTATTTTTAGTAGGCGTTTATTTTTACACGAAACTTTTATGCCCTTAGTCAACCAGGGCTTTATTTTATTTTTAACTAATATTTTTTTCTTTGGTACACAAAAATCAAGTAAAGTAGTTAATTTCTCATGAAATGCTTTGTAATTCTCATTTATATTTTTATCATCTATACTAATATTATAAAGCTGAAGAGTTTGTTTGTTTGTTTGTTTGTTTGAACGCGCTAATCTCAGGAACTACTGGTTCGAATTGAATAATTCTTTTTGTGTTGGATAGTCCATTTATCGAGGAAGGCTTTAGGCTATATAACATCACGCTGCGACCAATAGGAGCGAAGCATCAGTGAAAAATGTTGCAAACACGGGAAAAGAGCCTAAAAAATTAAAATTGCTGCCGAAAGTCACTATTCCACGCGGACGAAGTCGCGAGCACAGCTAGTATACAATAATATTTTCCCAAGTTATAGTTCGTAATTTGTCTCTAAATACTGTTAAATTGTGAGTATTAAACTTTCTTTTTTGAACATGGTGTCTCTGCTTAGTTGTTATATTTAATCCAGATTTACTTAAAGAAATTAATATACCTCTATGATCTGCGAGTCCATACTCCTTAACATCAATGCTTAAACAGGTTGTATCAAAGTTGGTGAAAATTACGTCTAAGCAAGTGGAACTCGTGGCCGTAATCCTAGTAGGTTCCTTTATATTTTGGTAGAAATTCGAACTCTTAAATAAGTTGATCATATCTTTTGTTTGTGTGGTTTTAACAAGAAAATCTACATTTAAATCCCCTCCTATTATTATATTTTTCTTTAAATATTTAGTAGTTAAAAGTTTTAACAATTGTTCTAGTTGTGTATTAACTATGCATGCTTCTCTTTTACTATTTGGCCAATATAAAACTATTATTATTACATCTAAACTAGGTATTTCTCTACCACACAATTCTATAACGTATTCCATTGATAAGTTCTTAACATCTTCGAGTTCAATAAAATCCATTTTGTCCTTCACAAATGTACACACACCTCCACCTTCTCGATTTATTCTAGAGAACTGGCTTGCAAGGGTATAACCCTCCAGGGCCAGCAGATCAGACTTTGCTGTAGTGATCCACGTCTCGATAAAACAGAGTGCAGACAGATCAAGTTCTTCAGTAAGGCTCTCTATCAAATGGAATTTATTCTTTAAACTACGGATATTTTGATATAAAAATGTTACATTATTATTATTATTATCATAGTTTTTAGGTACGAAAGGAATGTGTCTTGTACTGTACACGTGTTGTGTCCTGTCTCTTGACTTTTAGGGTGTCGATCGATGCGGGCATTCGTTTTTGCATCTAAGGTTTTTTTGTCTAGGACGGTGTTATTCTGATGACTAGTAGGTGATTTCGTGAACCTACGCGAGTGTTGGTTCGACTTTCTGAAGCTTTCTCTTTCCTGCTTTCTAAGCTGGAGACCATTTTCATCTAGGTAAGCTGATAGCCACAATCCAGTACCTTTAAAATAACTGACACATTCCAGTAGATGTTTTGCCATTTTTTTACTCAACAATTAAGTTTTTAGTGGTCGTCTGTTTTTCCATACCTTCCTATGCGGCTTATTTCCTCGATATATCCCGATAGGTTTACGCCAGTTATGTCAAAGAAAACATTGAGGACTCGGTCGTGCAACTCGTATTCTGACTCGTACTTAAATTCATTTAATCCGTATAAAACCATCGATTTATTTCGACACTCTGAAAATGATAATGCAGTCACACTCGCGTATGTGGCTGTGTTGGGTGTTTTACTCGTATTGCTGATGTTGATATTATTTTCCTTAATTTCTTGTAGCTCCTGTATAAGTTGTGTATTCTCTGTTACTAAATTTTCCAAATTATTTATACGTTTGGTATTAGCTTCCATAGTTTGACGCATTAATTTTAATTCAGTTTCCAATGTTGCATTTTTATTTGTAATATCTAATAAACAAGTTTGAAGTAGTTTAATGGTTTCTGAAAGCTCATGGTCTCGGGCTTCTTGCTTTTTCGACTGTCCATTTATCAGTGTTCGTAAATCACGTAGCTCTGCTAATAGGGTGGACTCCATTTCGGTCATAGTGTTGACTAATATTGTGTCACCCCCGGGAAGCGTATCATCCAGAAACTGCGAATCACTGCGCTTCGAAGACATTTTGCTTCTCAATGTAACGTTACTCGAATGGGCACCTCCCTGTTCCTTGATCGGGGTATTTGTGTTGTCGAGTTTCGGTTGTTTCGACTTGCATTGTGGGCATCTCCAAGCTAATTTACTTTCCGCAGTCATCAAATAAAATATCTTTTCCGATACATTAACACAAATCAGATCATATTTTTCTTGGCACAGCGAGCAAGTCAAAAATTGTCTATTTGGTATTTCCTTGAAACAAGCTGAGCATTTATTTTCCATCTTATATAAGTCTATTGGCGATTATATTTCATAAATTTAAACAATAAAACCTGTTTTTAGAAGTTTGTGTATTTATTTATCTTTAAAAACGTCGTCGATACGCGCTTTATTTCATTTCATTCCGAACAATTCTCGACCTTATTAAAACTGTGTTAATGGTCTTAATCTTAATTATGAAACTCGTTAAATGGTTACTAGACAACTGATAAACATATACTTAAAATACTTAAATATATACTTATTATACATAGGAAACACCCAGACCCGAAACAATTTAGACAAACAATAATTTCTAAATTGACCCGACCGGGGATCGAACCCGGGACCTCAGAGATGGCGACACCATGAAAACCGGTGTACAAACCACTCGACCAAGGAGGTCGTCAAATTGATCGAAGCTGTAGTGTATTAGTGTATTTAGTTGTTGGTTTCCCAACATAGGTTTCATTGATATTGCTGATTTGCTTTAAGAGAGGGCTAACTACATCCTCCTCATATGCCGTTATGTCATAGATGCCGTTGCTAAAATTGAGCAACTTTCGCAGCGACCAGTAATTGGATGGGTGACCGAAAATGTTTCGTCTCGGGTCCTCCGTCCTTCGCAAGCCGTTGGTCCCGGCTGCATCAGCAGTCGGTAACATCCACCAATCGGCACTGGGCCCGCGTGGTGGTATATAGCCCGGTCTCCCTATCCATCCAACCATAGGGTAAGGCTCGTGCCCCAGCAGTGGGAACATAAAAAAGAACTGGTGATGATGATGATGATGATGATGACGATGAATACATAAACGCTACTAAATGTTACTCTCTCTTTTTTTCTTTCTCTCGACTTTGGTTATACCTGACTTAAAATGTTCACAAACATTTTTTGTACATACATTGTAACATACATTTTTTGATACATACGAGGGTTGGAGTAATTATTAACAGGATTCTTAGTTCTTCCCATGGTTATGTTACTGAGTATCCGATAGTTTTAAGTTAAAAGTTATACGAGGATTAATACTCATCTTCTAATAAGTAGGAGCAAAATAATACATATTTTATTTTATTTTTGATAAATTACTTTAATTGATTATAGGTACGTACATAACGTCCAGTATAAAAATCCAGTATAAATATTACGTGAAATTAACGCAAGTAGATGCATACAAAGTGTTTTTTACTCAATGCGTGGTGTTTGTGTAAACTTTTAAAAACTTTTAAATATTTTATGTTTTATTTCCCATATATTTGAAATAGTTTTATGATTTGTCGGTGCTTATGCAAAATAATGTTCTAATAACTGCTGCTTAGTAACGTCTAGGATGCCATTGATGCCTTCACTTTTGAAGCAAGTCTTTAGTTTTGTAATCTGGCCCACTAAACATGGCAGTGTATTCACATCAAAACCTGAAATATAAATAATATTAAAATTTATGTTCAGCTTGTTCAGTTTGTGACACATATATCTATTTTCGTTAGTAACAATATCACATAAGACTATGTTAGAAAAATATCACATATCTATTGAGATTACACTTAACAATATTTTTACGATTTTTTAATTGAATTAATGCGAATTTAAATCCTCTATGGAATCGCATAAAATTTGTTGAATTATCGTTTTTTAACATCTCTGCATTTCCCTAAGCATGGAAGTTTAATTAAAATTGACTTTCATTAAAGTTTCATCAAAATTCTGCTAAAAATAGTTAGACCCCAGGACCTTCATTCTGCTAATTTAGAACATCTACAATAACAGTGGTTCAGTAGCCTGATGTTTAGAATTTGTAGCACTTGTTAATTTGTTAGCACTGTGCCGCTATTAGCACTCAAAAAAATTTAAAAAAGCAGTGACAAAATTCAGCGCTTATGTCAGCCTTCCCGGTAGCATAGCGGTCAGTGCAGCCGCCCGGATTGCGAAAGACCCAGGTTCGATTCCTGGCTGGGTCGGGTAGGCGTTTAATTTTTACACTGTATTTTATAAACTTTATAAATATTTAGTTTAGAGTTTGTGTTAAGGTTTTTTTTTAAATTTATTTTCCAACTTCACATTAATTAATAAGAAACATCTTTATAACACATAACTATTAACTATTATAATTCTTATAAATATCTATCTAACTTGCTATTACATTTTTATTACTAATCAAATTGTAATCCATCTTACACACTACAACTTATACTTAACTTTATTTCTTATATACGAGTGTACACGAGTACAACGTGTAACATATAGGAGTGGTAAAAATGATTAAATCCAAAGTGTATCCGATCTAGATCTTGTATGTGTTGTTGTTACTAAAACATAACTATTATTTTAATTTGTTATGCAATTGTAAATTGAGTATAATTACATTAGTGGGGTCATGCGCGTCAGGTGCGATAAGCAAGCAGCAGTGATCATAAATGTAAGAAAACACAGGTTACCAAACCACTAGGGCTGCTAGGGTTGTTTATTATGACGTGACGTCAGAATAGAAATAATTAAAAATGGCATAATAAAAATTGTATAAAAAATTAAAGTTAATAATTAGGTCTCAATAACTTTGCATACAAGGTCTAGATCGGATACACTTTGGATGTTTTCATTTTTACCACACCTTTCTGTTACACGTTGTATATATTGTGCTAAGGTATACGTGGTGCCTGCTATTCGCCGAATACAGACGCCGGTAGGGAGTTCCACTCTTTGGCGGTACGCGTTATAAATGTAGAAGCAAAAGGTAGTAGCCAGCCGTACGTCTGGATTCCCGATGGTAAAATGGGGAAGGTGGAATGAGTTTATGCAGCTCAACAGCACACTCTCCGAAGTTAGCCTGTATAAAGACCGACAAGCAGGCAAGGCAGGTGAGCGAGTCTGTGAAGCTTGGTTTTTACAAGCTTATCGTCACCTATAATTTTCCTGGCTCTGCATTCCACCGAATCAAGCGCGGCGAGCTGTTATTTTGCTGCACCGTCCCAAAGGTGGCAGCAATACTTCATGCACGATCGGACTGCGCTTTATATAAAGTTAGAAGCTGTCCCGGAGTGAAATATCGCTTAACTTTATTTAGGACACCCAGTTTTTTGGCCGCTGTTTGAGCCTTTTTTCGATGGTGTCGCCGAAGTTCAGACTGGAAGTCAACTTCATGCCGAGGAGATTAAGGTTGTCGGTAATCGGTACAGTCATACCTCGAAAAGTAGGAGTCAAGTTAAAAGGTCTCTTTTCCTTTCGGAGAGGGTTCCTCAAGCCGTGTGATCGAAACACTGCCAGAGAGTTTCTAGAGGGAACGACATCATGCAAGCGTGTCCCGTTTTCCTACTAGATTCTCCGAAAGATTCGGATCGGATCAGGAGCGGAACAACCCGAGGGTGCCTTTTAATCTTGTTTTAGTACGGTGTCTTGGGTCTGCTGATAAAAATTCGCTTTATATGCCTTATTCTTGTCACTCATTAATATAATTACCAATATTTACCGTTTTTAAAACACTTCACGATCTCTTTGACAACATTGACAATGCAACCCCAATCGACGTCCTCCAAAGTCTCGGTGGTTGCGTCCGCAGTGACGACTACCATGGAGACGCAAACAATGGCCAAAAATGTGACAGCGCGCATTGTGCTGATTGACGATTATGTAATTATCGATATACTATATGGCTTCAATGATTAATGTGATATTGAAACGATTCACACCCAACTTTTTATACGAAACGCTAGGGAATGCCAGCTATTTGTTTTATTTCCGATGCGAAAGTAGTAAATACTTTCCTAATAAAACTTTTTTAGTTATTGCATTTTTTTCACATTTAACTTTTTATCGATTTGTTTGTTAACATTCTGTTTCATGGTCGCAATCAGATGGATGGCATAGTTTTATTAGTTTTTGTTTCACGTGGTAGGGACAGCGCTAGTGTTTGCAACTTAAATACCAAACTATAAACAAAACTATTTAACCAATAACATAACATGGATTAAAGTTGAATCAGAGTGCAAGTTTTTTTTTTTTTGAGACAATTTGCTGATTGTTTCAGATGGCATTTTTAGCTTCACCGGGCTATTTTCGGGGGCGGCGAGAAACTTAAAGGGTTTCTTAAGCCATGTGAATGTGAAACGAAGCACCATTGACTATGCATAATATTGGGTATAGATGTGCCTCTCATAGAAAAAAAGATGGGAAAATAGATGGTGGATGGATGGTGGTTCTTCCCGATAGATGGCGCTAATATATAATATTTACAAAAAAACTAGTTAATTTTTTTTTGTGTGTAATATTAATTGTAAGATTGATATAAACATATTAAAAACTTACAAATGAAAATAAAAATCAAAAAGTTATTAAATTATTTCCGAAGGATCGAACCTAGGATTTCTCTATCACTACTATAGCACGATGCGTCGTCGCAACCGCTCTGCTAATGAGCTATTACTGGCGACAATGACGAAAGTTATGGCTATAAGAAAGTTACTAGAAAATAACTAAACATAACTTATTAATTTAAAATCCTATCTATACTACCGCCATCTAGTAACATTATATGGATAACCAGTTAGTAACTTGAGGTTCCACATAAGGAAGACGGCGCTGTATGAAATTTTTGTAATTATTCAATGTATGGAAGATTCATCCCTCTGCGAAGCCCCGTCAGAGGTTTTCTAGAGGGAATGGCATCACGCACTAGTACTTGTCCCCGCGACCTACTAAATTTTTCGGATCGGTTCGGGAGCGATACAACCCGAGGGCGAATCTAAAGGCTAAGACCTCAGCGGGGTAGACCGGGTCGTGCGTCCTGGTAACGTTCCCTGTTCACTGCGACATGGGTATCTTCAAGGCAAGAGTGGAAAGGCATTTCCTGTCTTAGCATGTACCACATTAGGCCACATCCTGCTCACCAACCAGGTTGGTGGCCAAATGCTTGACAGTATTCATAAAAAAAAATTACTGGCATTTTTTTGGAATCTTTTTTGGAAAAAGTAAAAGTGCATCGTAACGTATATCACACTAATATTATAAATGCGAAAGTTTTTGTGTATATTTGTTGCTTCCTCACGCTGCAACGGATGGATGGATTTGGATAAAGTTTATAATAACCATAGGATACTTTTTATCCCGATATTCCCACGGGAACGGGAACCACGCGGGTGAAACCGCGAGTGATTGATATTTATGAAATATTCAGATATTTTGGTAGGTTTGAATGCTTGGTTGGGCAATACAAGTAGCATAACGCTAATAAAACAGAAATGGAATATAATAATTATCGTCTGGTATTGACATAAAGCCAATAGTGTAAATGTCGTTTGATTGACTTATGTCAATTCTGCCACTAGGCCCTCTAGTCGCAATCAAAAGATCATCATTTCAGCTCAGAGATACCGACTGCTGAGTATAGGCCTCCTTTCGTATCTGCCACTCATCTCTGTCCCAAGCCATACGAATCCACGGCTTTCTCGCTATCCTGGTAATGTCGTCAGTCAATGAAACTGGCTATAAACTGAAAATGTGTCTTGACGTCTTATAATATGGTTAATTTATAATGTTCAAATATAGCCCGATTTCCACATAATCTAGCAAACCTAAAAAATGTGGCAACACCTTCGATCTGTGTCAAAGTATGTTTCATTGCGGCTCGATAAGTTACCTTATTTTTTATTTAATTTTATTCGTTTTTCTTTTATTTATTTTTTAAAGGATTACATAAATAGAAACTGATGTCGATACTTAACAACATCTTAACGGATCCAACAGGGTATTTTTAACACGTTGTATTGTCTGCGGTGATTGCGGCGGGCGGGTCGGTACGTTCCATTAATATGGCTAAGCGAAGCGATTCCTTTATATAATGTCATGTCAATTTCATGTCATTTATTTGCGATTATTGTCATGTCAGTGAACGCCAATGCGAGTGCCCACTATTGCCTACTTGCTTTCATATGTTATTATATTACATACCTAGTTTCTTATTAATAACGCCTCGGTGGGTTAGTGGCAAAGCGTTCGGCTCTGTATATGAAGGGACAGAGTTCAGGGCGTTTCGGATTTTATAAAGGGTTTCACGGATTTTTGATCACTATCCCGCATTGGCAAGCGTAGCGGTTATGCTAATACCTATCAATCAATATTTATAGCGATGACTAGATTTCAATGATAAAACCTTTGCCCAGAAGTGGGACAGTATAATAGCTTTTTACTTTACTGTTTCCTGATGTTTCGAACCCTTTAAAGTGTAACCTTTAGAAAATGTTAGTTCTTTGTCAAACCAATAAAATATTTATTTACATTTACATTTACAGATGTTCTTAAGCGGACGAATGATTTGTTTGTTTTGTTGTCATGGAAACTGTCAAAGCGGTACGAAGTCTGCCGGTTAGCTAGTTGTTAATAAAGTATTTTAATTAGATTGTAGGTGCAAATATAACATCCATGATGACACTGGATCGATACACACCCAACTTTTGTACCAAAAGCTGTGGTATGCTACGTATTTGTTATATTTCCGAACAGAAGTATTTACTAAAAATTATTCACAAGTTTAAATACGTTGAAGCATTTTTAACCTATTTCTTTTTATTGGTTCGTTGGTTTACATTCTGTTTTCCGGTTGCAATCAGACGATGACAATTTAATTCGTTTTTGTTACACGTATTTGGCATTGCGCTAGTGTTGGCAACTTCAGCACCGAACTAGAAACATAAGATGCGTTTTCGTACGAATTTTACTCGTACGTAAACATACATTATTGGTGCATGCAATAATGGATGTTTTATGAGTTGAGTAGATCTATTTAATATAACGCCACTAGCGGCCGCTCGCGGTTTCACCCGCGTGGTTCCCGTTCCCGTGGGAATATCGGGATAAAAAGTATCCTATGTTTTAATCCAGGTTATAAACCATCTTTATGCCGAATTTCATCTAAATCCATCCATCCGTTGCAGCGTGAAGAAGCAACAAATATACACACATACATACAACATTCGCATTTATAATATTAGTGTGATAACATCAATGTTTATAGCATTGTTGTGTTCCGTCAGCTAAAGATAAGATAGCCAGTGCCTCACTAGTTAAGGATCCCGGGTGAAGTGCGCTTCCACCATTGGTATTTTCATTACTTAAAATTACTGTTGTGCTTATTAAGACAAATAATTTATTTTCTTTATCTTGCATTACTTTACGTAGCGTGAGTGTGTTTTGGCCTCGAAAACGCAACTGCAGTGGTGGACCCGTTGGCGTGTGTGACGGGTCGGTAGTCGATACGTATCCTTAAGTATGGCTGAACGAAGCGATAAGTGTCATGCACGGGAACGCCAATGTAAGCGCCCACTCTTGCCTACTTACTTTCATAAGTTATCAGTTTACTTTGTTCCCTTAAGTATGGTTGAGCGAAGCGATAAAAGTCATCATGCTTACTTTGTTCCCTTAAGTATGGTTGAGCGAAGCGATAAAAGTCATCATGCCCGTGAATGCCAATCTAAATGAACACACTCTTGCTTACTTACTTTCAATTTTATTTTATTTCCTTTTTTATTCGTAAACCTACAAACGTCCCACTACTGGGTCAAAGCCTGGAACGAACTATAGCACATTTAGAGATCGAACTATAACCCACCACACTAGTTCAATGCGCTTTGTTAGGACCCGACATTAGGAAAGTTTCTTAATATGCAAGATCGTAACCGGATCATGCGAACTGCTGCTCTATTAAGCTCCTCTTTAAAGATCAAGCTCTCAGGTTGATAAATGGTTTTTGCTATCGCTTAAGCCTTAAGCTATCGCGCTTTATCTAGTATCTGACATTTCGCATACGAGTATTATGCATGATATTTTGGCAGGGCCATATCGGATACTTAAATATTATTTTTATTTCTAGTATTTGTATTATTTTTTTAACGTTTGTACGTCCATGATAGAAGGTACATTCTCATGAGACTGACATACTTTCATTATTATATCTATCCATTTTCCTACATTGTTTTCTCACTGCTATAACTAACGTAAATATTTGCTTAGTACTACTTTTGGTACCGGTAGAATAACGATACTGATTACAAAGTAAAGGTACTATGTCTGGTACTAATAATACCGGCACAGATTACTTAATAGTGATACAGGTAAGACTTTTGGTACGAGTTCTACACCAAAGGTACCAGTTTTTCAAGGCCTGCCTGCAGGGACTCGCAGCCTCTGTCATTCTGCCATAACCAACAACAATTTTATCCTTATATAATTACTAATTATCCTACTATAATTATTTTATTTGAGTTAAGTTCTTATTTTGTGTAACGTGAAGAGTATTTATCCTACTAATATTATAAACGCGAAAGTTTGTAAGTATGGATGGATGTTTGTTACTCTTTCACGTAAAAACTACTGAATGGATTTGGATGAAATTCGGCATACAGATAGTTTATAACCTGGATTAACACATAGGATACTTTTTATCCCTATATTCCCACGGGAACGGGAACCACGCGGGTGAAACCGCGAGCGGCCGCTAGTAAAAAAATAATAATAAATAGGAGGAGCTCGATGGCGCAGTGGTTAACGCGCTCGGTCTGCGAGTGCTGAGGTTAAGCAACTTTCGCAAAGGCCGGTCATCGGATGGGTGACCAAAAATTTATCATCTCCAGCTCCGTGCTTCGGAAGGCACGTAAAGCCGTTGATCCCGGCTGCATTAGCAGTCGTTAATAACCACCAATCTGCTCTAAAACCCGTGGGTCCCCGCCGTGGTGGTTTTTGGCCCATTCTCCCTAGGGAAGGCTCCGCCCAGCAGTGGGGACAAAATGAGATGATGATGATGATGAATAATAAATACGTATAAGTAACGAACAGAAGCCGCCCATAATTAAAAGATAAACTCATTGTTTGTTTGTTTAAATAATTATTTATTTGTATTACTTCCATTTTCTTCTTCTTCTTAACTTCCTCACGCAACTTCATCTGAAAAAGAGAAACAATAGTAACTAGAAATGTAAACGTATGCAGTGGTCGAAATTGGACCGTAATTCACAAAATATGTAATGTATATAGTATTGTACATACTTATATGTATTAAGAGCGTTTACGCCGCACACTAGCGCCGCCAATGAAAAAAAAATCATATCTAGTAATTAGCGATAGAAAATCAAATTATGCTCAATAAACTATCTGAATGAAGTAATTTAGCATTTTTACGTCAGCTAATGAACACCTGACCTAATAATCAACACCTCACATGTTATGGTTTAGTTAAATATGGCGTTATAGTTAAAAGTGGCCGTAACGTCTTATTTAACTAAACCATAACATGTGAGGTGTTGATTATGTGACGTAGAAATGCTAAATTACTTCATTCAAATAGTTTGTTGAGCATAATTTGATTTTCTATCTCTAATTACTAGATATGATTTTTTTTTCATTAGTGGCGCTAGTGTGCGGCGTAAACGCTCTTAAGCATATATTTTATCTTTCCACGCTCTTCCATAATATGAACTTTATCGTGTAATTGTGCTAACGATGGGGCACAAACTTTTTTCTTCACGTATACACACAATAGTAAATCATATTTGTTCTATCTGTATAGTAAAGCTTTTTATTAAAAATTGAGTAAAAACTTTTTTGCCTTTAGAGACATCAATATAACATGAATTATATTAATTTTTCATTTCAAATAAGTGCTTAGGTTAAAAAAAGAAATAAAAACCATCTAAAAATGAAAAAACAAAGCTATAGGCTGTTACTTACAGGTGAATTTCTTGTGTTGTGACCTATTCCAAGTATTCTTGCGATCCCATTGACAGATTCACGAAACAGCCAATCAATTTTATTACAGGATTTAAAAGACATATTAACGTTGTTATGCTAATGCCTGTGTAAAATAAAAACAGTAATGTTAGACTTTTTCGGTGTCTATGGAGATCTTTTATTTTCCGATAGCCACAAGTTCGCCGTTATAAGGCTGCTTTTCCACCAGAGCTGCGCGAGATAACTAAGCGGTACGCTAGAAACAAATCCACCAATAGGATTGCTCCATTTAAATCGTAAGGAAAATTAAGCAATCCTATTCAAAATTCTAAATTCAAAATCATTTATTCAGTTTAGACTACAAATAGCTCTTATGAACGTCATTTTATGCCATCGGTTCGTAAGTCTATTTACTCTGGGCGGTTGGCGGTAGTTGATGTTTTTCCTTACGTGCCAGCTAGCTACCTCGCACAGCTCTGGTAGAAAAGCAACTTTATAGGCCCAAACTAACTTGTTTGTTGTATGTACAAATAGCGACAAGTCTCGTGAGTTTTTTAGAACTTTGTCAAAGCAAGTAATGAATCGAACAGGCGCTTGTCAAACTCTTATGATGTTATTATGAAATGGTACTAAAATGTTCAGCTACTTTCGTTGCTTACCGTACAACCAATGAAAATAAATTACTTTACAAAGAATGCCTTGCTTATTTGATTATATTGGTCATTCTAATGCTGGGCGAAGTAACTACGGTTGCCATTTGCAAGCAAACATTTTTTTAAACTGGAACAAACTGCTAGAGTTTAAGAGCCATTTTACAATTCAGTATCTCATACAATATGCTTAAAGAAAATATGAAAATCTAGACAGTTAATAGAAAAGATTTAAAAAATACGTTTGTTTAACTAATTACTCGTATAAAAGTTAAAAAGTAAAGTAAATAGCCTATATACTATCCCACTGCTAGGAAAGGACCTCCATCATCAAAATCAAGTCATGGCTACAATTGATGGGATTGAGGAGTGAAATGAGGGCAAAGTTTACACGTAAGGAATAAGAAAAATGTGCGTTTTGTCCAGTATTGGGACCTTTTAAGGCTTACGATGATTGCCACAACCTACCATGGCGGAGGCAGAGTAATCCTTTCAGCACAGAATCTATAATGCACGTAATATCTAGACCCTTATATATATGTTTAGACCCCTCTAACAAACTGGTCTGACTATAACACCTGACGTCATATTGACGGTCTTCTGTTCCTTCTGTTTGTTTATCTGTAGACTCTTTCAGTGGCCACAATTCGATTACAGATCTGAAATCACGTCATAGAAGAAAGGTACAATGAAATATTTCAAATATACTTATACCCCCTTACAAATAAACAAAGAATAACGTCCGAATAGTTATTCCGTGTTTTGTTCCTGTCATGCAAACGTCATTTCAAATTAGAGTGAAAGAGACAAAACACGGAATAACTATTCGGACCTTATTCTTTGTTTATTTGTAAGACCCATATAATTTAATGACTTTAATATTTTTAATTCCATAATTCATCATCATCATCATCATCATCATCATCATCATCATCATCATCATCATCATCATCATCATCATCATCATCATCATCATCATCATCATCATCATCATCCCCCCCTATATAATATGCGACTCACTGACTGTTACCATATTCTACTACCATATCAATTGTAAAAAGACACTGCCAAATTCTCTCAAAAGAATGAAAAATTATTTATGAAATTTCAACATTATGAAAAATAAGTACGTAGATAACTAACACTTGAACGAGGCTAACGTCCGCTCGCGGTTTCACCCGCGTGGCTCCCGTTTCCGTGGGAATATCTGGATAAAAAAAATCTTATGTGTTATTCCAGGTTATAAACTATCTGTATGCCGAATTTCATCCAAATCCATCCATCCGTTGCAGCGTGAAGAAGCAACAAATATACGAACATACATACACACAAACTTTCGCATTGATAATATTAGTAGGATTAACTTTGTTATTGAAAAGATTTCTTATATTATAATAAATATATGATACTAACATTTGCCTGAAACTTCGAAAACCTCACCTCTGTTTAACATGTTCCAATCGATTTTTGGGTACCACTTCTTCGGACCCAGTCACAGTAACTAATGTTACGCAAATGCCGATTACTAAGATGGACTGCTTCATGGTGTCAAGCAAGAGAAGCTAATTGAAACTAAAGCACAGTCAACGTAATACAAGTCCTTTTATTACGATTTGAGCCGTAAAACATTGGTATGACAAATATTTTTTTCGACAATCTGTTTGGTTATTTTTAATTCTTATTTCATATTGCTTTCACGTTGCTTGATAAATGTTATTATTAATGTTATTGAACCAGCGACCTTTAGCAATCTTGGCGACTCCTCATTTCCTCCTCTCTACCTTTCTTTCCTTCTTCTTCTTGCTCAAAGGGCTACCCACTAAAAACCTAGTTCCTACTTTCTCCGCTGTCTCAGCGACCTACCCCCCGACCGCCTAACCGATCGCTTTGACTACGCGTATAGTTTATGACGTCATCTTGCCACCTCGCATCGCCTATGAAAGCAATATCAAAAGCTAAAGGCTATAACTTTCGATATTGCTTTCATAGGCGGCACGAAACGACAAGATGACGTCATAAACCACACACGAAGTCGAAGCGATCGGTTAGGCGGTCGGGCCCCTGGGGGGGCTTACTGTCTTATTTCAACCTCATCACGATACCTTCCACATTGATTGTTCCTCGCAGCTTGAACAGGTCCCTGACAACTACATCCTTCCAACGGTACTTTGCCCAAATGGTGTTTCCAAATACGCGTCGCCCGGTCTTCCTCCGTGCGTCCGTCCATTTTACCCAACCATTGGAGTTCTTAGCAGTATTTTAAAAAGTGTTTTTGTCAACAGACGCAGCAGTCATCGCCGCGGTCGACTCCCAACTCGTCTCCACGGTCAACTAAAAGTCCGCCATTGCCCGGTGCGCCTGCGCAACCCACAGCGCCAGAGAGGTCCGTCAAATACACATACATACATTTAAAAGTCAATAGCCGAATGGCTGTCCGTTTCGATTTCTCGTATTTAACTCCAACATCTGTATGTTAGAGTTGAATACGAGAAATCGTTGTTCAATCGCCATAGCTCAGTTAGATCACTGACATACCTAATAACAAGTGTATTAGCTTTTCTGGATGCTAAATTACTTGCGCAAAGTCAGTTTCCTTATATTTTTTGTTTTATTTTTTTGTGAATGTAATTAGTTTTTGTTGTGCGCCAATAAAATTTATTTCTTTCTTCTTTCTTTCTTCTTTTCCTTCATCCTCCGTACTTTAAAAAGCACGGCAAGCTACTGTTACCACCTTGGGAGAAATCTATCGATCCATAAAATAGATCATCCAAATCGGTACATACATGAAGTGGCGGAGATATATATATTATCTCTGCCACTTCATGTATGTGCCTGAACATACATAATTACAGACGAATTGAGAACCTTCTCTTTTGAAGTCGTTTAAAAACACTATTTAAATTAACCATTCTATTGACAGAGAAACCAGCACTAGAGGAACAGTCCGCAGTGCGCCTCAGACTCCTTCACTGGGTGAAAGGGAACGCATCGACATGACGCACAGTCTTGGTAAGTTCACACAACTTTAAACGTTATTGTGTGAAAATAGGATCCAAATAAAAAATTCACTATAAAATATAAAGATATTTGTCTGCTAACAAAGCGCGAACTTTAGGGAGCACAAGATATGTGATATTCCAAGATATGCACTGCATGTGTACCAAACTTCATCTGAATCAGTTAAGCCATTTTTCAAACAAAAATTCATAGTGTCACATTTATAGCATAAGTGGAATCTATTTTGTTTTGCTAAAAATAAAAATAACTTTCTACTCGTCTCAACGTTCTGATATTAGCCGTTGGTTTTTATCCGGTTCGAAAGACCAGGCAATAAACATTATTTTCTTTTTTGTACACTAAGTTTATTTTTATTTAACTTATTTTATTCCCAAGGTGTGGAGAGCATGAGCGGTGAAAACAGAAGCTTCCATCAAAATCAACGGCCTACCACAAGTAAGTCTCATACAAGCTTCTTTGATTCACAGATTCACTCTTATTAGTGCATGGAAGGGCAGTGCAGTACGTCCATACAGCCTAAGAATTGGTTTTTTGGATTCTGTCTTGGTACTATTTTTATTTTTGTTTCTGTATGTTTATTAATGTTTCTTTAAATTATTTGTATGTTTTTGTTTTTATATTGTGCTGTCTTAATATAAATTAGGGGACTATAGGTTTACATTAAAAATTTTATATATTTTATAAATTTTTTTCTCTTTGTGATAAAACTGTTTGTCTCTGTATAAACTTAAAAAAAAAAATTGTTTATTATCTGTACATAAACAGATTACAATAAATGCCTACAATAACATATTTAGTTAATCTTATTACCTCGCTAGACGGTAATCCAAAACGTATAATAATACGATAATCGCTTCTGTATTTTACAACGGAGAAATGCTAACAATAAGGCTGAAGATTAATTTAGCATAGATTTCACGACTCACGATCTTCATGATCTATTCTTAATACAAATAAATTGAAATCTATACCTATCTAATATCCTAATCTATATCTTTACTCCTTGTCTCCATGGTAGGGTTCCGGATAGGAACAGACTGAATGGAGTTCATCTAAATACTAATTTCTGCCGACAAGCATTGCTGTGTCTAATAGTGTGCCAGTTTAATAGGTACTAGATCCAGTTAAATTAAAAGGCATATAAACACTTGCAGAATCACAATAGAAAAATGCATGTGTTCCTAATCGTATCACCCAATAAAGAGGTAATAACTAAACCTTACCGCTTTCAACAAGTTAGTTTTTTTATTGTTTATCTATATTTCAGTGGGCATAGACAACAGGAGCCTGCGTAGTGACCTCCTCTATGCGGCCGACTCCGTCACGAACGCAATGTCGACGTTGGTCAGAGAATTGAACTCAGGTTAGTAAACTGTCAATGTCTTTTTTATATAATACTAACCAACCCTACAGATGGCGTCCTGTCTAAGTTTTTATAAATATGTGCCACGAACGCCATCTATTAAGTGTAATCCAAAGTGGCGATTCTCGTACAAAATTATCAATTTTTAATTTTCGATATCTCGGTTGTTTTCTTGAGTTTTCCCTTGTTTTTTTTTGCTAAACCATCCTTGTATTAGAGCGAACAAACAAATTATTGAAATCGGTCAAGCCGTTTTCAAGTTTTAGCGACACTAACGAACAGCATTTGATTTTTATTTATTTATATATAGATTGATGGATAAGTAAGTAACAGTGATGTCGTTTATAGGTTATTCCGACTTAGACTTTTATCATGAATTCTTATGGTATCTATTATATCGATGTTATTGCACTCTTTTTAAAGTACAATAACAGCAAAATTCTTCAAAATTGATTCAAATTTTTGCACTCTCAAAAGTGGTAGCATTATAGGCAGAAACTCAATTTATCTCTTATGTATATCAAAAGCTAAAGCTAAATTATTGAAATAATGTGTCGGTTTAAAAGAACAATAATTTCAATAAATTTTTAACTAAATAACACTGACGATAAATCATTATGTAAATGTCATTCATTTACATGCCTACCATAAATTCCAAACGATAGACCACCAATAGATAGTAAAAAAATAACATGAATAATAATTATTGACGTTTTAAAATGAACAACATAGTACAATTTATTGATCATAAAATATTAATATTAATTGTTTTTATGAACGCACATGTTTTGTTTTAGGACAGCGCACAAAGCACGTTGAATGTTAATCGCATGTCATTTTCGATTACAATAATAATATTACTGTTTAATATTTTTAATAGTGTACGTGTAGATTTTTCTTCTTTTGGGGCGTTCATTAAAACTTACAAAAGAACACGCACTTGGGCCTCTTTTAAAAAATAGTTCGAAAAGGCGACGCATTGGAAATTTACGTGGCGGGATCTTGATTTTTCCCAACAATTACAAAACATATGAAAGTGATATTTGATGACATGATTTTTCATTTAATTAACTTCATTTTGCTAGTTGCAGAAACACGATTTGTCAGCTTTTATAACAGAGAAAAAAATATTAAAGTAACCTCTTTTATAACATAGATTTGCATTTTACAGGCAAACCAGACCGATTTAAGCATCTAAAGTTTCTTAGTAGATTAGTCGTTACACACACTTCAATATTTTAGCTTACTTATTTGTAGCTTTATTTGGAAAGAAAGAAAAAACTGTTTTTCTTTTGGTACGGGGCGCAAACGCTCCGTATTAGATTAATTGTTTAGCAGTGCGTCGCCTTAAGAGGCGCTCGGCTCCGGGTTGTTCCGCTCCCGATCCGATTCGAATCCGTCGGTTAATCTTGTAGGAAACGGGGACACGCACCAGTGCATGATGCCAGTCCCTCTAGAAAACCTCTAAGGGTGTTTCATTTTACACGGCTTTTTAAGTTTCTCGCCGCCCCCAAATAATCCGGTGATGCTGAAAATGCCGCGTGAGGCAATCAACAAGCTCTTTAAAAAAAGTCCGAGAATCACATCAAAAGTGCGTCAATCATAGTATACTGCATTTACGCTGATTTGCTTTATACATCTATCTTTATGCAAAGTTGTGCAGTATTCACCAATGCTACTTACGCGCTTTTGAACTAACCTTGACGATGCGCGCATATGTGCGTGTGCCGGAGCAGTCTTCGCTCCTTGCGCCTGCGCAGGTTTTAGCGAACGCCCTTGGAATAAAAGTTATAAAGTGCTTTATGCACTGACACAAGAAAATAATACGATCCCAACTGTACTGAATTTTTCGTAACCTTATTTTCGTCCATGTTTGTTATTCGATAGTTTTTATAAATGTGTTTGCCAATCAGTAGTCGATGTTTTTAAGTAAATAAATGTTTTACAGAGGGTTCGGACGCAGAGGAAACGGTGAAACGTGAGCCTAGGAAGCAAAGAGGTAAGTTCAGACTTCGGAGACATGATCCTCCCTTACTAATGAAACCCTTCCCTTACTCGTGTTATAATGAAACACTAGCATTTGATAATAGGATACTTGGATCGCCTATTTATACACTGTGAAAAATGATTGTTTTGCCTGAGGCAGGTGGTAATACTAATTAATTGCAATAACTATTTGTATTGGACAAACTCTGAAATTTCAAAATGAAATCGGTTCCATATATTTTGGGTGAGCAGTACTGTCCTATAATTTCAATAGGTACATAAAATTTATGGTGTATATAAATGAGAAAGTAGGTTTGTTTGTTAATCTCTAATGACGTAACTAAGTAATCTACGTGGCAAAAATCTACGTGGTGTAGAAAGATCTCCTATAGATTATTTTTTGTGCCAAAATTACATCGAAATTCTATGGACCATTACAACAATAAACAAAAAAAAGTAACTTTTTAAAATTGAATTAGATCATGTTTTATCTCTGTCATAATTAATATGCTCTGGAATGCATGTCAATTTATATTTTCTACTAGCTGTGCTCGCGACTTCGTCCGCGTGGAATAGTGACTTTCGGCAGCATTTTTAATTTTTTAGGCTCTTTTCCCGTTTTTGCAACATTTTTCACTGATGCTTCGCTCCTATTGGTCGCAGCGTGATGTTATATAGCCTAAAGCCTTCCTCGATAAATGGACTATCCAACACAAAAAGAATTATTCAATTCGAACCAGTAGTTCCTGAGATTAGCGCGTTCAAACAAACAAACAAACAAACAAACAAACAAACAAACTCTTCAGCTTTATAATATTAGTATAGATTTAGGCAAGAAAATACATAGTGGTTCAATATATAACCATTGGTATGATATTATGCATGTTTTAATATTACTCGATTATAAGCATGAAAATAATAATATTGTGTTTACTACATTATAATTACTTGACGTTATTAAGCTAAACAAAAACCTGTAAATGTATAAATAGTAAAATAATTAACAAATAGTTCGATTTAAAAAAAAATGGTGGGTCATATCACCACTCTCGAGTTTCCCAGCAGTATTTTCCCAGTATGCATTCAAAATAAAATGTTTAATATGGATGATCGCAAGCACCAATGCAAAGTACGCACTAAAGTTGAAGCTTCCAACCGCCATCGTCTTGTTTAGTGCGAGTGCAAACTTCTATATAGGGCTGTAAAGTTAGCTACGAGTGCTTACTGCGACGGTATTTGCGCCTATCTTCACGACTGACAAAAAGTTTGCATTGCAAACTGGTAGCTTGCGGCGCGGAGCGCGATATGTTTGTCCATTGCGTTCTTTCTATGACCGTTAACTACGCCTGCTTTTGGTATAACACGCAATGAACTAAAATGTCGCTCGCTCGCTGTGTCACAAAACGCTCTTGCTCGTGTTCGCGTCAAGCTCGCGCTCGTCGAGCTATCAGCCGGTTTTTATTTATTTGTTGTATCGCGCTTACCACTCCCGTAAGCTTCATTATAAAATCAGCCTTACATTTTTATGACGTGCAACCGAATGTCGACCTTCAGGCGGTGCCGTACCCAAATTACCAAATTTATTCCTTGAGTATCGTTAATTAATGTTTGTTCTATAAAGTTAAATTGGTAGCAGTAATGCAGGTAACGATATCTAGTACAAGGGTCGTTACTTTTACATTACCTAATACGTTTAAACAAATCCGCGTATAACGGTTTACCAGTAATAATATCGCAACCCAGGTAACGATACCAAGCATTTTACCTTACCTATTAACGTTATCTTAGTAACAAGATAAAGGTTAGCTGTCTCAAATATTCCATCGCGCACAAAGAAATTTGTCGACTCGTTTCTTTGTCGCACCTCCAAAAGATGATGCAGTCTACCAGCACTCGTTTTCTCTCCTTCCTATGATATAGGGTCCTTCAAACGAGGTACCAAGAGGCACCTTGAGGGCGACTGATGCTGCGTTGTTTTCACGCTGCACCAGTTGTCTTCGCGTCTGGACTCGCATTTCCACTTATCGGCAGGTGGAATGGAGTTATTTGCCGTGCTAATTATTTAAAAACAAAACGTTATCTAATTTGTAACGTTATCTAATTTGTAACGTTATTCAAAGTCGTGGCCGTACCTCTCGTTCCAGACTTCGAGGAAGACGATGATAGCGACGAGCCGATGCCGCGCCCGCAGCCGCCGCGCCACTACCTGCACGACAACAATGTCCAGGTAAACTGTTAGTTGTGTGTAGATTTCATCCGCCGTAAGCTTCGATCGACAATAGCACCAATTATATTATAAAGGTTACGAAAGTACACGCACTTGGGCCTCTTTCAAAAAATAGTCCAAAAAGAGCCTTTTAGAGGCGCTCGGCTCTCGGTTTGCTCCGCTCCCGACCCAAACCAATCCCCTCGGAGAATCTACAGGATGACTTCGACGACAATCGACATATTTTTAGGGGAGGTTCTATTGCTGATATATATTACTTTTGCGGAAAAAAACGGAGTTGTAAAAAAAAAATTTTTTTTCTTCACCTTGTTAGTTAGTAACAGACTGTACTCTATGCACCTTATGCACGCTACGCTAGGTACAGCAGCGCGCAAAATACGCCAGCTGCAGTTTATATTTGTGATATATAATTTTTATAAATATTATTCTATTGAGGCATATACTTGTATTTTTTTCATTACTTATAAGGATTACAATATCCTCTAAAATTTTGTCGACTGTTGACAAAGTCATCCATACATCAGGGAGTGCAAAACAAAAAAAATACCGTGTGTACTTTAAAGTCTTGGATTTTTTTATTAATTTTGTTTTGTGTTATATAGTAAAAGCTATGCTTTTTTAGACCTTGGTAATTGAGAAGAAAATGCAAATTTTAAAGTAGAGGGCGCTGTGGGTTAGTTACCGGTCAAGGTTAAAAGAAAAGAAGTAAATTTCTTCAATCTACGAGTACTTTTGTAATTGACTAAAGAAAGTCTGCTTGAGTCAAGCAAGTTGTCAGATTGAGGTCATCTTGGGTTCGAGTCCCGCTTTAGGTAGACGTTTTCTCCAGTGTGTTATTTTTGATATACCTTACCTATAATTATATTTGTATCCAAAATGATACCACTGGAAAACACCTAATGAAACGCTTGTGAGTGTAAAAAATAATGAAAGAAGTGTTTTTGTATATTATTGCCATTTGATTCTCAAAAGCTTTCGACATTTTTTTCACATACTTTGTCCAAATCAATATTTCTGATAGTGACTGACGGAGTTAAATTGAAACTTTTCACTTCAAATTCAAATGAGTTTGAGAATTATTCCGCCACAGCCCGTACAATAAGTTTGCGCACACCTTTTTGCACATTGCTGACTCTGTTATTTTGTTATGTACACTTTATCGTGTTCCATAGTTAACATACAATTTAAACGGGGATTAACGCAAACTAATTAGTTAGCTTAGTAACAATAAAGAAGGTATGATACCTTTTACACTAATTAGTTTGCGTTAATCCCAGTTTAAATTCTTTGTTAACAATTTCGCTATCCAAAAATTAAAACAATAGATAAATCAACTGTTATGTATCACATGTGACTCATGGGACAGGGAAGTTGTTAACTATGTTATTTTGTTTGCTATTTTTTTTATTTGATATTAGCACTGCTCTTGTTTTTTTTTTTGCAAATTTTTTGTTAACGTGTGACGTCCATTTTATTTCAGAGCATGGCACCTAGCGTTAAGTCACATTCCTAAGCTTGCAAGTAGCGCATAAGGTTTGTTTTGTTTTGTTTTATTTTGTTTTATTTTGACCATTATATTGTTTTATTTTAATTTAAGTAGAAAGTAAAGTAAATATCCTGTATACAGTCCCACTGCAGGGCAAAGGCTTTCATCATTGAAATTACGTTGTTGGGTGTTGGTTGATTTTAAGTAATGTTTTTTATTATTATTGTTTAAGATAAGAAAGGCCTATATCCAGCAGTGGAATAATATAGGGGCTGATAATGATGGTTGTTCATTAGGTTGTTGAAGAGACGAAGAATTTTGGTCCCGTTCTCTTCACGTGTGTGAAAGTTGAGAATAGGCTTGTGTTGTACTCGTTCATGTACTATTAGGAAGCAATTCCTTCATGTGAACTAGAACGAACTATTCTGTGTCGATCGCTCAAATCGGTCTTTTAGTACAGTTTAGTTCATTATTCTTTAGCGACATTCGGGGTCCTCGCGAGCGAGAGCCGAGTAAGAACGATTATGTACGAACGAGTGTCTGAGCAAGAGAGTATTAGAGACGCGTATGCGTGAGCGTGATGGAGGATGAACGAACTAGAATGCTAGTGAATCCCGACTTGCGTTGGCGAGTATTCCGCGAAGTTGTACATTATTTTAATGTTCTTAAGGTCTAAAATCACTTACAATGCAGGGACAAAATGATCCCCGGCCGCTCTTTGATTTGTTTTAAAATAATTTTCTGTTTGACGAGATAAAATATAAAACTTAAATTGCGTAAACTTATAATAATGTTCATTGGTAATTTACTGATTTTGATGTTTTTATTTGTTTTTATAACGGCAATGTATAAGATTATGTAAGTTTGATAGTAAACTTATTCATAGTTAGGTATTACTTACTGCTTTTGAAAAAGTTTTGGCGCGTTTGGTGGATTGTATTTTATGGACTTGACAGTGAAAAGTGTGTATTATAAACTGTAGCAGATGCAAGTGAATATAAAATACATTAATTTAAATCAAATTAAGTTAAAAAAAAATACAAATATCTAAAAAAAAAAAAATGTACATTTATAACAAAATATTTGATTTTTAATAAGGCAATTTATTCAGTCATTTAGTTTTACATATTTAATGAAAAATGTTCAATTTATCAAAATGACAGTCCTAAGCATAGAACACAATTACCTAAGCCTGCAAAGTATGAAGGGAAGTCAAATATTTATTCCATTTCGTCCGATGTGTCCTAATAGAATCAGTGTACTATAACGTACTAATAGTACTAGAATACTGAACTAGTTCATTTAACGGATTGTACTAGTTCGGAGCGTTCCCTTTAGTGACCGAGTAAGAACAAGCCTGGTTGAGAGTTCAGTAGAAAACCCTGCAGTGATGAGTTTATGCACAAATATTTTTTTTTTTTTATTTTTTTATTTAGGTATAAATTAACTTACAAAAGGGTGTTAAGACTCACTTTAGTTACTTTTTACTTTGTTAAATAAAATAAATAAATAAATATATTAATAAACTTTTCTACACTCACACCAATTATCTAGCCCAAGAGAAGCTTCGTTATGTAACTCGTTAAATGGCTACTAGACAACTGATAAACATACTTAAAATACTTAAATATATACTTATTATACATAGAAAACACCCAGAACCGAGACAATTTAGAAAAACAATAATTTCTAAATTAACCCGACCGGGGATTGAACCCGGGACCTCAAAGATGGCGACACCATGAAAACCGGTGTACAAACCACTCGATCAAGGAGGTCGTCAAATAAACATAAATAAATGTTGTTTAAATTGGCACGAGTCGTTTATACCACGACAAACTATCAAAATGTTCGTATACCGCTCGTGAAAAATTATATTTTAATTCAGACAAACTCCTACTTACTGCTAGAACTCATTAATTAGCATACAGAATACTTTGACAAATCAATTATTTATATTCATTTGATCGTATTCAATAGGTATCCAATAAGGTTCTGTAATTTAGACTATGAGAGATTTAATAAAAAAAAATATTTCATAGTTATGATTGCTTATGGCATCTAAAACATCGAATTACCAAATAATTGTTAATGTCAATTAATGAGTTTTTGTCGTCAACCGACGTGTATGTATACCGTTAGTAATTTGTAAAAAAGAAGGGTTTGTAATAAGTACATACTATCGGTATATGTTACGGCTAATAGCCGAAGTGCAGCTACACCTAGTTTTAGCCGGCTACTAACTAGGTGCAGAAAATGTATTTTTATATAATAGACAACAGAACTACTAGCTGCCGTACTCCTATAGGTCACGTGATAGGTTAGAAAAGGTTATTTTTTTTATTAGACAACAGAAATCTAGCTCTATACAACGAAGATAAGTGCGGCTACACCTAGTTTTAGCCGGCTGCACCTAGTTGTAGCCGGCTAAAACTAGGTGCAGCGCCACTTCGGCTATTAGCCGTAACATATACAAATACTATTTTTTTATTGTGGCTAAAAACTATATTGATAATGAGTTTTAAGTCGTTGAATAAATTTATATGTAATGAAAAATCAAAGACAGAGCTACAGTCTTACTGTTGTCATTGAATGTTCTTTTAGGACACGCCGCCGCCCCTCCCCGCGCGCACCGGCCACTACTACCCCCGCACATAGCTCCGCACCGTATGTACCAAACATGTTATAATAATATAGTGTTGTTACCGTGTATCTATGTAATATTATACAGTACTGGTAAAAGCAGCAATATGTATACACTTTGCAGCTAAACGTATACTCATATATTTGATTTTATTTTCACAAAATAAATACTTTAATAAATCACACTGTATGTATTTCTGATGTATTTTGTTGCGGTGGTATTGTTAAAGCTGTGATTATGTAAAGTCACTAGGGAAATCGTAAACTACGCTGAAATTATTCAGTCTTAGAATGAACAAACCTATAATAAAAGTGACTTCATTAAAGGTTTATTGCAGATACCTTTTAATACTAATTCGGAAAACTGCTGTTGACATTTCTGTGGTTTACGTTTTATCATGTGACATTAAAATAATTTGATAATATCACATACGACGTAAAATACACTAAATTATACAAACAAATATAATATAATTATGTATACAGTTAGTCATTGGCAGACTGTCATCTGTTTTTTTTTGTATACGTGTTGTTGCTCGACGCTGTACGTGTGTTACTTATTATCATACTTGTACTCTACCATCAAATGTTAACGAACTATCTAAACCATATAAAATAAGTTTAAAGGTAACCAAGATGAGGAAAGTGTTAAAACTCCTTACATTTCGCATTGTTTAATAATAATTTCACTCTATGTTTACCAATATACAACTATGTACTATAATTTAAGTCATATTTAGCTATATGTATCTGTTGAGTTAAGTTACAATAACTTGTGATGATTTCATTTGCGTAGTGTAACGATTAATTTAAAAGAAAGTTTAAAGTATGTCATGTTACAAAACAGTTCTGATGACATTACATTTTAGAAATAATAAATATATAGCGTTTTAAGTCATTTCATTGTGTAATATTTATCAACATTTGTGTATATGTCATTCCGCCGGATCTTAAAATTGATCACTTTATGATGTAATCGACCATTTCATGAAATGGTTGTATTTCATGATATGCGCAGCTTAAACTGATCATATCGTTAAGAGCGTTTACGCCGCACACTAGCGCCACTAATGGAAAAAAAACATATCTAGTAATTAGAGATAGAAAATCAAATTATGCTCAACAAACTATTTGAATGAAGTAATTTAGCATTTTTACGGCACCTTATGAACACCTCACATGTTATGGTTTAGTTAAATAAGACGTTACGGCCACTTTTAACTATAACGCCATATTTAACAAAACCATAACATGTCAGGTGTTCATTAGGTGACGTAAAAATGCTAAATTACTTCATTCAGATAGTTTGTTGAGCATAATTTGATTTCCTATCTCTAATTACTAGATATGTTTTTTTTTTCATTGGCGGCGTTAGTGTGCGGCGTAAACGCTCTTAAAGCGTCAACGTTTGATGATATGCCCTTCCATGTTTGGCCATATCATTAATATAGGATATCCTTACTGTTGGTTAGGCTAAGTTATTTTTTTTCCCGAGCGAAGCGCAGCGTAGCGAGGGCTAGTCACGGAAGGGGGAGCGTAGTCACGCAACTCCCCCCTTGCGTGACTACGCTCCCCCTTCCGTGGCATAAGATTGTACAAATCAATTGCATCGACACAAAAAGTAAACGATATCAGCCAGCGCCTCTAACGGTAGGTAATGTAAATATTTTACGATATGATCACCAAAGTTTGACCATTTCATGAATATACGATACGATACGATATCTTATCATTGATCTGCCCAAACCACATCATGATGCGGCCAATAGACAGAAAAACATTTCATGAAATGCGACCATTTCATGAAATTCTCGAGCATTTCGAGAAGTGAGCAAATCTACAATATGGCTACGACATATACATAACATTGTCTATAAGTACAGATATTTTTTTCCTTAAAATTATTCTATTGTAAACTTTTATCGTCTAATCAGTATTTATAAATGCATTTTCTTGATATATTTATATCAAACCTCTTTTCCGAACTTTGTAACTTAGTGTTACATCTTCAGCTAAGTTATAACGAAGCATATACTTAAAAATCTCATTGTCGTGATAAGTATCATATTGTTTCGCCGTTTACTTTAGTACTTATTTATAATGTTAATAAGATATTCGGTAAGTACTTAATATTGACAAGAATTTATTTTAATATTTGTACATAAGATATTTTGATAAGATTTTTTAAAATTATAATTGCTTTATGTATCTAGTCCCCGAGCCGTTATTATTTCGTGTGTTCACTTGACTATATAAAAATATAGGCGTTAGAAAAATATGCACAGAGTGACGCATTTACAGTATGTATGTCGGTAGCAGCATAATCGTTTTAATACATATGGATGATGTAAACGTGGCAAAATGGTAAATACCATTCTATTTACTTTTAGGAAAATATTTAATTTATTCTGGAACGTCATTTTTTATATACTTAAAAGTACCCATAGTTGGTGTAAAGGATTGGTAAACAATGATTGGTTAAACATATCGCATATTGCCACTTTGATTGTTCCACATATATGTCCAGGCATGCATAATCATCACATATAAGTATATAATGTATTTATCTTTTCACTGTCGTATGTCGATTCCTTTAACATATTATTCCTTTTTTGTCTTCCATTTGTCAATTCCTTCCAGTGTGTACAAAAATGTCAATTGTTACTTCCCTTAACATGTTTCAAACACATTTTTTTTTCTAGCTTATGTAAACACATTTGTATTTGGTCACATAAAAGTTATTTTTTTAGGTTCTTAATAGTGAGGATTATCCAAAACAATACAAATATTAATAATAAACGCAATAAGTGTCGTCTCACTAATGCTATTATAATGCGATCACTAAGATATACATTTTGAACGTGCAAACCGTACATTTTGTTACACAGCAATTTTATTCTATAACGGTTGAAATTTAGTAATCGAAATTACTCTACAAATGCATGAGGAGAAGTTTATCTAAGATCATTTCTGCCCGCTGAAAAATATATATAATAATTACAAATGTAAGGTATATTTTCGCTTATAACAATAAACTGGTAATGTTTAGTTAACCTTAGTAATATTATTCATCTGTATTTATAATAACTAGGGGATAAAACTACAATTATTTGTTTATCAGTAAATAATGTCACATTCTGAGCGAGTTTATTTGACAATCTCTGGAATCGTTCTTAATACTTCTTTATCATTTAGAAGTGATCCCTGCTTATCTGTCAATTTTCAAATATATATATATTTTTACCTACTTTTTTAACAAAAAGCCTTTAAATACGGCTGTTCGAATATAAATAAAGTGCTTTATTTGTTCCCAATATTTTTGCTCATTGATTTTGTTGAAGACTGAGTTAGTAAAATATTTATTATTTTATCGACCACCGAAAAGTAGTAAAAATGCCAAAATATTTCAAACCAAATTGTTAAATTAGTTAATATGGCAATTTTTTTTAAAAGTGTAAATTATTGGCTATCTCGAATACTTTTCTTTTTATAAAGGAGTTTGATTTGATTTATTTAACTTTAGCAAACAAATACGTTTTTTACGTCAACAATTGTATTTAATGTTTTACAATACATTTTTTCATTGCTTAGACAGAAAATTTGCTTGTTCGCCTATAGTTTCTTGATCTGATGAAGTAAAACCCACTCAAATATTTCACCTGTAAAAGGAAGAAGAATAAAAAGAAAGAAAATACATAAATGAGAAACTGAAAAAAATCTAACTATTATTAAGTTTTAAATTAAAAATGAATAGACTGCTGTAAAAGACATTTCAAATTCAAATATAATAATAATTTTAAAGCCTTAGAAATTATTTTGCATGTTTGTACTTATATCATAATAATTTATCATTCGATCGTATGTCGAACGTATTAAGAAACTTGTATGATTTTTTTTTTTTTGGTTAAAATATTTGGAATTATGTTAAATACTTTGCTTTAATAATAATTGCAGCCTTTAGAGTATCGGCATATCATCTTTTATTTAGGTAAATAAGTGCAATATTTTGTTATGTTTGTAATTTGATCTTGCCGTTGTTTGAAGATATTTCTTTGGAGAGCAAATAAAAAAAACTGTTTGTTCGGCATATTTGTCCAAAGCTTACCATAGGGTTATGAAGATCTAGTTTTAAGTAATTCTGTACTTATATATATATATATATATATATATATATATATATATATATATATTAACTTAGCGTTTTCAATGCAAATATTTTCTCAACTTAATAAAGTTTAAACATTGTATGTTAAAACTTTTGTTTTTGTAAATGATTTTTTTAAACTATAATGGTCTGCCAATCGCTTTATTCGTGATGTTTAGCGGTCATTTGTAGCAGCTTATTTATATAGTCGCTTGCAACATTACAAGTGTTACCAGCGCGAGTTATAATGCCACTATTTCCAGTAATTATATTGGATCTGCTGGATCTGAAACACTACAACCCCTAACATATAGTCCAAGGTCGCATGAACGCCAGACCTACTTTATTGTAATAAAAGCTCAATTGAAAGGGGCGTGAATTAAATTGTATCACATAAAAAATATCAAAAAAGCAGCTGATAATTTTAAGCAGCAACTTTATTCACCTTTGCTCCCTCTTACCTTTAAAGCCACCACACACAACCCAATGTTCATCATCATCATCAGGTCGTTATATATCCCCACTGCTGGGGCACGAGCCTCCCCTATGGATGGATAGGGAGAATGGGCCGTAAACCACCACGCGGGCCCAGTGCAGGCGGTGGTTGTTAACGACTGCTAATGCAGCCGGGACCAACGGCTTAACGTGCCTTCCCAAGCACGGAGGAGCTCGAGATGATACGTTTTTGGTCACCCATCCGATGACCGGCCTATGTGAAAGTTGCTTAACTTCAGCAATCGCAAACCGAGCGTGTTAACCACTGCGCCAATAATATTATGTTAGAAATAAATTCAGCTTTTATAAAATGACGTAGGTCTGACGTTAACTGGATCTTGCTTTTATAACTATTTAAAACACTTACTGTTTGCAAGCAGAAATAGGTATGAGTTTGGAAGTTATCTAAGCCACCTATCCATATCTAATTAACAGCCTTAACAATAAGTTAATATTATATTTTTAAGATTTTTGTTGTATTAATGGTATGATGATTACAATTTTGGGTGAGACTGCAATCTCTAGATCATTTTTTACAGCCAAAGACATTGTGTTCCTAAACAGATTCAACTGGCTATTGAAAGCAGCAGTGATTTATCAAATTAAATTTAATTAACTTGCCCCAATTTTTTTTAAAATTTAGTTTCATAATTAATTCTCCTGCGATAGTCATTGATCATTTGGGTCAACCATATCTGTTTTTTCTTTAGAACGTTAATATTCCATTTTACATTTTCTGTATAGTCATGAAAGTCACTTAGTAAGCAAGAAATGATAAAAATAGTGACTACTGGGCTAAAGCTTTTGAAAATAATGAAACTTACCCTACAGTCAGCAATATACTTAAATTATCCGTCTATTAAAAAAATACTGAATCATATTTTTTTTTAAATGTGTTATTATAAAAAAAAGATGTGCAGGTAATTAATGTGAATACTGCGCAGTATCGCAGAAGACAATCTTAATATTAAAAGACAATCCAGAAAACAATGAAGTTAATACGATTAGTGGTCGTACTACTTAATATATTGTTTAAGCAATATTAGTTTTCTGATAACTATGTTATATTCACATATAACTTATATGTTATACATAATAATGAAAGCACTGGTTATCGTTGTAAATAGTATACAATATCGATCCTGACCACAAATACATAGGAAAGCTAAAAATACTTAACGTAAGCCTGACCAGAAATATAATGCAACCTTTTAACTGTAGACACTGTAAGCACTTGTTATCACAGATTTCTATAAACAATAAATGTTACGAATTGTATATGAACATAGATATGATAATCCGATGTAAGTCACATTAAAACCGGGGCTTGATAACGTTATTACCAAATAATAACAATGTATGTATCGTTAGGTAACGTTATTTCTATAAAGTTAAATTGGTAACGGCAATGCAGGTAACGTTGTCTAGAAATGAGATTAAATCAAATTTATTTTGCTTACAAGTCTATGGAACGTTATTTTTTTCGTAATTCGTCAATGCGTTTTTGCCAATCTGCGTATAAAGGTTAGTTAGTTTAACGGCAGAAAAGCCATCCGGCTAATGTTACCAAGTATAACGTTACCATTGCTTTTAACGTTATCTTTGTATGATACGCAACACATTCAAATGATTTATCTTATTCAAATTTAAAGCTATTTAAACAATACTTAAGACGACGCATTGGTAATTTACGTGGCGGGATCTTGATTTTTCTCAACAATTACAAAACATATGAAAGTGATATTTGATGACATGATTTTTCATTTAATTGACTTCAGTTTGTTAGTTGCAGAAACACGATTTTTCTGTGAAAAACTTTTATAACAGAGAAAAAAATATCAAAGTAACCTCTTTTAAAACATAGATTCACATTTTACAGGCTAACCAGACCGATTTAAGCATCAAAATTTTCTTAGTAGATTAGTCTTAACACACACTTTAAAATTGTAGTTAATTTTTTTTTAATAATTTGTAGTTTTAATTTGAAGGGAAAAAAAACAGTTTTTCTTATGGTACGGGGCGCAAACGCTCGTATCAAAACGTATGAGATTTATTGTTTAGCGATGCGTCGCCTTTGTAATTATATTTCTGATCAGTAAAATAATGTTATACAATATATATAAATACAATAGTGTAAAATTTGTACGAGAACAAAACTAAAAATGACTTATGTACCTATAAAGTAAACTTTTATACCATTCGAATGAATAGATTTTGTAATAGAGTAGCTAATGTAAGTGTATGTCTATTACTTTTAGATATATGACTACTATATAATAAAAAAATATTTATATATTATATTATTGTAATTGTAATAGAGAAATGCACAAATTACTAAAGAAAACACTCAAGTTTATTGAAATATCGTATCGTGATGTGATGTCATTTTTATATACTTCCATTTTTGTCCGTGTCGTATACGTTTAGATCGGTTACGTCATGATAATTATATTGTATAACCATATAAATAGTCGAGACAAGTGTTTTGTAATTGTGTAAAAAATGCTCCGCTGCTAAGAGGGCCGGTCTCTGTCGGTAACGTTTATATTATGAACAAAAAAACATAATTTATATTGTAAATTATTCACTGGAGAGTGATTATGGAGTTTTATTTACTATACGACATAGTATTGTAAACTACATTTGGAATGACACTTATTTTTATTTTTATTTATTATATTATTCAAAATCCACAGCTCTTACAATATATTATTCAGTATTAAATCCTAAACATACAACAAATGATAGATTTTATATACGAGTATGTAACTTTTTTATGTGTTTTTTTAACAACGCCATTTCGAAATAGTAACAATTTGTTCACTACGTGGCGCTACTTTGATTCAAAACAAAACAAATTGTATTTTAATTCACTTCGAATAGCAAAAAAACATACATTCTTCAGTATGATTTTTCACAAGATGACCTCTATAAAATCTGAATATAATATAACTATCATATTCACTTACATTAAAATGTAGAGTTCAAACTTGGATATTTTTTATTTTCGGTGTTATTACTATGTTTTTGTTGTTTGTGAGTGGTAACTTTGCCGAAACATCAGCAATAATCTTCATCATCATCAGCCTACACACGTCCACTGCTGGACATAGGCCTCTCCAAGTGCACGCCACTGACCACGATCCGCGGACTCTCATCCAGCTCTTGCCAGCCACCTTGCTAAGATCGTCGTTCCACCTAATCTGAGGGCGTCCTACACTACGTATCAGCAATAAACATGGTAATAATCCCGTTAATAAATCTGATTTTCATCGTTACACAGCTTTATGAAGCAGCTATGACCGAAAATTAGACAAACTGCATTTTTAATAGATAAATAATTAAAGATAATAAAAATAATGTTTCAACAAGTAAATGTGCACTGAATTATTGAGATTGAAGTACTTGTATTGCTAAATACAATTTATATATCAACAGCATATTAATTTAAATACATTACTTGAATTACCATCATAGAAATGCTACTATCTTTGTTTGTATTCGAGTGAACGTTACAGAGCGATATATACCTCGCGAGAGGTCGTAAGGTTGTGATTTCAACGAATGGATTGATGCCATAGAGTTTTATTATATATCTATGTTATACTATATATATATTATATACAAAATATAGACAGGGCGTCACCGATAGAGACCGTTCTTCAGGGAAGGCTTGTACTTATACAGTCGTGATATTGTAAGTTCATCTTTGCAATAGTAAACATTCCATTGCTTGTAAAAACAATTGTTTTATTTATTTCCCCCTTTTTTACGTAAGAATCCTGCGGGGCTTCAACTCCGCAGGGTACATACCCTGACATGAGCTCACATGAGCTTAGCCTGATGGCTGATGGTTTTTATGGCTGACCCAAAAAAAATCACCCATAACAAAAAAGTCGGTAGACGGGTAATTTTTATTCCCGATTTTGTGATCTGTGGTGATGGGATCCTAAGAACTAAGGAGTCATTAGTATTACGAAATTTTCGTTTTCGTTACCGTGATCAAATGGCGAAGGATATTCACTCACTCACTTACCGACAGACTCCTATTATATCTAACCAGTAGGCTTAGCCAAAGTAACATTAAGAAAACGATAGCGAAGTTCGAAAAGAATAAAATGTATGGGATTGACATAAGCCGCTCAACTCGCTACCTCGCTACCCAGAGCGCAGTGGAAGCAAATAATTAGGAATGCTGACCTCTCCACCATGTATGGATCCATAGTTAGATAATGAGGAACGCGAAAGTTTTAAAGTGTGCAGGTATATTTCTAAATGAAAATACATTTCTAATAAAAATATTTTATTACATTATTAACAAATAACTTATTTTCGTTCTTAAGTATATACAGTTTAAAGCTACACTTATCATAAAACTAAACGGCAAATGGCACTAATTATAAATATTTAATTGCGCCTACTTAATAAATGAATACGCTTATCTCCTAAGGTTGTAAACATAACAACATAAATTGTATAACATTGTATTTAAATTATTTATAAAATACAGTGAAAAAATTAAATGCCTACCCGACCCAGTCAGGAATCGAACCTGGGTCTTCCGCAATCCGTGCGGCTGTACTGACCGTTATGCTACCGGGAAGGCTGATGTAAGCACTGAATTTTTCCACTGCTTTTTGATTTTTTAATTTTTTTCACTGCTTTTTAGCAGTAGTGCCATCTATCCAACGGTTATTGCAACCGATGGCTATGCAGATTCATCTTTACAGATGAAATACTACAAATTTGATAATGATAACACAACGCTATAGTAAATTTTACTTTTTTTTATTTTTAAGTGCTAATTGCTGCACTGAAGCCAAATTAAAATATTGAGAGTGCTGATAGCCTCAGACGGCGTTTTCAGCTTCACCGGGCTTTTTTAGGGGCTGCGAGGAACTTAAAGGGTTTCTCAAGCCTTGTGAAACGAAGCACCCTTCTAGATTCTCTGCGGGGATCGAGGTGTGGAGATGGGCGGAGCTGATCCCCATTTGGCTCCACCCCGCTCCAAAAGAGTTTAGGTGCAGATGAAGCCACTCCGCCCAACTCGGCCCAGCTCAGCTCAGCTTCAATTAAGTGTCAGCCTTAGGCTGAGACTCCACCAAAGCGGAGATGTGCGGAGACGAGACGTTTTTAAATTTTTTTAAATCTATTGGTTATTAAAAAAAACATCTCGTCTCCGCTCGCACATCTCCGCTTTGGTGGAGTCTCAGCTTATGCTTATGCTTATAATATTTCGCAACATTATCATCGTGCATGAAACATGAGTTGCGAGATAATAAATAAAATTCCGTACTCGAAATTTCAACTTTTACAAATTGAAACTTACTGAACTCCATCAAAAAAAATCGAAACACTGGTAGTCCTTCCTATAATATTGATTTGATTAATTATTCAGGATTGTTACCATGTTTAATATATGTAAGTATCGAGTATAAAGCGACTAAGGAAGAGGGTAGATCGTTTTGTCTGCTCATAAAAACCCACCGGCAATAGCTTCAGTAATTCCGTGATCATGCATGACGCATGCAATTCTGCCGAAATCTCTGAACTCGCATAATATTATTTTTTATTTATTTTTTATTTTTAATAATAAACATGGCAATTCCGTTAATATTATTACTCTAATGCAAGTGAAGATCATAGTTTAAAAAAATATGAAATAATTTATTGTGGAGCAGGTAAGTAAAGTAAATAGCCTATAACTGTCCCACTGCTGGGCAAACGCCTCCATCATTGAAATTAAGTCATCACTACAAATTATGGGTATTGGCTTATTCACCACGCTTGCCAAATGCGGGTTGGTGATCACAAACCCGGGCTATGCATCGAAAAATCCGAAAGACACTGCCCGATCTGGGAATTGAACCCGGGACCTTTGGGGATCGCGCCGAGCGCTATGCCACTCGGCCATTGAGGCGACCGAGTTGGATCAGGTACCTTCATACAATTGTACCTTGCATTAATGGTTTTTCTGAAAACCACAGATGTCTATTATCAACTTTCTTTTAGTTAAATAAGTATAGTCGACAATGAAATTGCTTCACCACCTTAGAAGTGAATTTTGTTTGCATTTAATAAAACAACAAGTTCTATTTTTGTATAAAAGACCAAGTGACAGATACGTTGTCATCATTGACAATGAGCCTTAGCGATATTTTATTGTAATGGAACTTTTTGTCAAAAGTGTTATAGCAAGTTCATGGTCGACTATACATCTACCTATTTTAACCTTTTTACCGCCAACAACTTCTATAGAAGTTCGAGATTTTCGTGCCGTCCACGCCAGCACTTCTATAGAAGTTCTTCTTTGTGCCTACTTTATTAAAATACATTTATACGTTGGCGTACAACGGGACATCGCGTGCAGGATAGTTGGGCGGTGAAAAGGTTAAAGAATCTTATCAAAAAAACAACACGTAACCTAACATTTTAAATGCTACGAGTATGCCGGTAAGTAGGATCGTTATTACTTTAACTAATAAAGTTTAAAGGATACGTACGTACCGAACGAAAAGATTCCAAATTATTTCATTTATTAATACCAATTACATTTTACGAATAAACTGAGTACCTACCTATAACTTGGAATAGTTTTGTTTATGCTGCTCAAATATTCGATGCCTTACTCATGAATACCGGATTACTGCCATATTTCAAAATATTTCACTTTATTATTGAAAGCTTGTATCCCAGATTCAGTGAAGCTCTATGGCGCAGTGGTTAACACTCTCGGTCGAATGCTGAAGTTGAGCAACTTTCGCCTTTGCGGGTAATCGAATTGGTGACTAAAAATGTATGATATCGAGCTCCGTGCTCCGGAAGACACGTATAGCTGATGGTCCCTGTCCATTAGCAGTCGTTGATAACCACCGATCCGCACTGGGCCCATAAGCTGTGGTGATTATAATGATACTAAAGGGCTGATTTTTCAATCATCGGATATAACTTATCCTTCTGATAAAGTATTACGCAATCAAGCTAAAATAAACCAAAAAGTGTTATTATGAGTCATAACCATAGATCGGAGTAGGTAGAGCTATTTTATGTACTTGCCATATGATAGAATAATATGGATATTCCCCGAATGAATGTGAAAGCATACACTTCCTATAAATATAAGGACGGGTTTAAGAGCGTTTACGCCGCACACTAGCGCCACTATTGAAAAAAAAACATATCTAGTATTTAGAGATAGAAAATCAAATTATGCTCAACAAACTATTTGAATGAAGTAATTTAGCATTTTTACGTCACGTAATGAACACCTCACATGTTATGGTTTAGTTAAATAAGACGTTACGGCCACTTTTAACTATAACGCCATATTTAACTAAACCATAACATGTCAGATGTTCATTATGTGACGTAAAAATGCTAAATTACTTCATTCAGATAGTTTGTTGATCATAATTTGATTTTCTATCTCTAATTACTAGATATGTTTTTTTTTCATTGGCGGCGCTAGTGTGCGGCGTAAACGCTCTTAAGGATAATTGAATAAAAAGATATAAACTTGATTAATTAAACCACATATATTTTTTTATGTAACAATTTCTTATATTTATACAAGAATCAAATAATCGAATCCCGGAGTATCAGTCGGAATCTCGTGAAATATCCATATTAACATCAATGTTTGCGGTCAATGAACCTAAATAGCTCTACCTACTCCGATCACTGGTCATACATAACTCAACTCAATTGAAAAATCAGCCCTTTAGTATGACAATACATTTTTAAATGGTTATCTAATACTTTATCAAACGAATAATTTTTATCCGTCAATTAAAAAATCAGACCTTAGATTATTTATAAGATGGTTAGGATGTACACATGATTTACCTTAAAATACCTACGCTATAAGTTTGACAATTCACGGATTTAATGAGAACACTAAGGGTGGCCATACACGGGCTTCAAGCTGCGACTGCATAGTGAACTACAGTCTCCTATTCACAAACATACATGGAAAAGCTCAAGCAGTATTGCGACCTGCTTCGGGCTGACAGCAGCTTGGTGAAATAGCAGCTTCACTAACGTCCGTTCCCAATAACCTATCTATCTGTTGTTTTGCCTACTATAGATACAAATTTGACATAAGCTCCATACAAATTATGTCAAATTTCTAACTCCAGTAAGCAAAACAACAGACAGATAGAATATAGGGAACGGGTGTAAGACTTCTCAAGCGGTCCGTGTATTTTAATCACTGGCTAACTGCTCGTGCAGCCTGTGTATGTAGACCCTAACAATCGACAGACGTCATTTCATAGATTAACCCCCTTATTCATAAAAACTATTTAAGCATTATTTAGTTACCTAATTATTGTTTTGTCTCTTTTTCTCAAATTCAAAATGACGTTTGTGTGACGTGGACAAAACAATAATTAACTAAAAAATGCTTAAATAGTTTTTATGAATAAGGAGGTTAGTATATAACATTAGCATGTCTCAAACCATACGTTACGATTCCGATACAAGTTCGTGCTAGACCATACAGCACACCGGCAGGCTTATTTATTACCGATAAAAAACAACCAGTTTCAAAATTGCACAATGGCAACGCGACTGTTACCTACTATTTGCGGTTGCTACTACAATCGGTCGATTTATTTTAGAGAGCCGCGCCGTCATGCATTTTTAGTTCGTCAATCACTCGCTTGTGGCGCTAACATAGTGTTCTATGTTTCGTAATACCTCAGAACAATAACTAAAGCTATAGAAGGATGGCTAAAATAAAAATCGTGCAAATATGTTTAGTTCCGTTCTATCTTATGGCTAGAAAAGGAGGTTGGAGTGCAACAAATGGTTGACACTTAGTTTTTATTTTTTATATTGTTATGTCAAACGGTCATCAGATAATCGGTGATCAAAAAAAATCTTGAGTCCTTTATAAAGTCACTCACTACATTACCTCAAAAATGACGTCACAAATCTGGTGACACCTTTGCTATTTTAGTCCGGTTTCTATAGCTTTAGTTATTATTCTGAGCGTAATACGAATAATTGTGTCGCGATTGCGACTGTCACTTTGACTTCGCCTTTACACTTCGACTGTCTTCTGAATGCCAGTGCTGCGGAGCGATAAGACTCGCAAATCGACAGTATCTACATCAATAATTTATTTCACATTCTACCTACCTACTTAATTTCTAACAGAACGGCTAATACGGGTCCTAAAGTCTCGTTACAGAAGCCTCACAGTCTTTCTCTTTCTCCGCCGACACGCATCCATTGGCTTCAATTTCCGCGTATATCTCGTCTATGGATCGCATTCTTGTCTCTGGCACCATGAAGGCGATGTAGACGGTACTTATGAGGCAGACCGCCGCGAACAGCCAGAAGACTAGGTACAGTCCCACTGAGTGGCCCAAGGGCTGGAACACTCGTAGCTCTACTGACACTATGGCGCAGGCGAATGAGATAACGATTGGGGTGACGGTTCCGCGCAACTGAAATAATGTAAAACATACAAACATTATTACATTTTATTTACTCTAGGTACAATAAAGAGGAGTTTGGTGGCGTAGTTATTAACGCGCACGGGCTGCGAGTGCTGAGGCTAAGCATCTTCGCGAAGGCCAGTCATCGGATGGGTGACCAAAACGTATCATCTGGAGGTCCTTCTGTTTCGGAAGGCATGTAAAGCCGTTGGTCCCGGCTGCATTAGCAGTCGTTAACAACCACCAATCCGCACTGGGCCCGCGTGGTGGCTTATGGCCCGTTATCCCCATCAATCCACGGAGAAAGCTCGTGCCCCAGCAGTGGAAACATAAAAAAATGAGCTGATCATGACGATGGTGATGGCAATAAGTAAGTTAAGTTAAATGGGTAACCAAATATCTCGGCAGCTGTTTTAAACCAGCCAACTCGCAATGTTCTACTGCTGGACAAGCCTCTGTCCCACTACAGGGCAAAGGCCTGCCTACTCTCTTTCCATCGAGTTCTATCCTGAGCAACAAGTGACCAATCTTTTAGGTTGGAAAAGTCTTACCTGAAACGAAAACATCTCCGTCATAATGACGAAAGGCACGGGCTGTAGTCCGGCGGCGTCGCAGTAGATGCAGAGGCACAGCGCCACCACCGGCAGCCACGACGCCGCGCCGTCCGCCCAATAGAACCAGGCTCCCAGTGCCGCCATGCCCAGCCCAGACACCAGGCATGTTGCACCCAGCAAAGGCTGTAATACAGGGATTATACATGAGGTTTAGCAGCCATGACACAGCACTGCCTACGCTGTAGAACCAGACTCTTGACGTGGCTATGTAATCTGGGCTAGCCCCGACACCAGTCCCTTGATTCCCGTAACAAAACCGTAACGATATTAAGTACTTATACACTTTTTTTACTTCAGAAGTCTGATGACATTAGACCTACACCCAGGTGTACCAAGGGTTTCCGTCAGTATCCGTAGTTCACCCAGGTATACCAAGGGTCTCCGTCAGTATCCGTAGTTCACCCAGGTGTACCAAGGGTCACAACAAGTCCCCTTAGTCCACCTAGGTGAACTTGTTAGGTGGACCCCGGGTAAGAAAGGATCGCAGCGACTTATGGTTGACAGTGTAGTGATGGCGTTCCTCCAAGGGCCGTCTTTGAAGCAGGCGGAGATGATGTAGCAGGAATTGGGGGGAAGCCACGGGGGATGTGGAGCTGGTTAGTCGTTGAAACCATTTTCATATTTACATCCGTCAATCTAACCGTTTTCAAAGACGTTCCAACGAAGTTCCAACCAACGGTATTCAGATCTACCGTATATACCTATGGTTGGTTGGAACCACAGAACACGTGCTTGGAGCTTTGTTGAAACGATTTTATAATCGGATAATAGTAATAGTATAATAGTATGAAAATGATTTCAACGACAGTCACACTCGTCGGGGGGGGGGGGGGGAGGGGGTTTAATTAATTATCAATTAACCGTAATAAAATAAAAAGATGAATATAATTTATCTCCAACATTATATATAAGTAGTATATAGATTGCTCTTTGAGTGACCTTGAGCTTTCTGATAAGGCCCATAGTGAGCGACCACGTCGCAGTCCCGTATGTCATCACTAGCAACACACACTGGTCAAAGACTTTCGTCTTGGGACACTGCGGTATATCGGACAAGAAGATATTTCGTAGCTTACCGAACGCTGCCCAGCCCAATTGGATTCGACGATTGACCTCTTGAACTTGACTTGAACTCTATAGAATGGTAAAGAAAGCTCGCACTTGGGAACTCTAAAGTTTCCGCTTCTAACCCCTAACTTAGTCGCCATAACAGCAATGTCAGCAATGTTGGTAGTATGGTTCGACAAAGACAACTAAGATTTTGGGTGAAGTGTGTTTCCATTTTCGCCCTATCGTCACTTACCGTCAAAATAATGTAAATGAAATGAAAGACGTCGAAAAAAACAAAATAATGTAAAAGTTAAGCTCAGATTTATTAAGTATTAAGTAAAGCTACCAACCTTTCTCCCAGTTCTCTCCATCAAAGTAGAGGCTGTGCACGAGCCCAGCAACTGCACAACTCCCAGCACAGTGGCCTGCTGGTTGGCCGTCAACACCCAACCGTCCTCACTGGCCTTGCTGAAGATGAGAGAAGCGTAGTGGAGCACCGCCACGCAGCCGCACAACTCGCGGGCCAGGTTGATAATCAGCGTGATTCGGAACGCGCGGAAGGTGCCCCGGTCCGAAACTGGAATGAGAGTGATTATAAGTAAAACCTCTTCATGATTTGGTCAACTCAAGCTGAGTTCCTACCCTTTACAGTGGCGTTGTTTCTCGACTCAATGAATTCAAGACTCGAGCGTCCCGAGTCTAAAATTCATTGAATGTTCGAGTGTCATAAGAAGGCTCAAGGTTTAGACTCGAACCTTATAGCCTAGACTCAAGCTTTGGCCTCAAAGGCAATGGCAGCTATGTTGCTTTGGTATGTTTGGAATTAGATTGAAAAGCAATGTACGCAGTGTATGTAAGCAGTTACAATTGTACTACCCGTGAACCCTTTCACGGGTACCCTCGAGTATTCCTATACTCGAGGGTTTTTGTAAGTCTGGAGACGGGGCTTGAGCCATCTTTAGGGCCTTCGAATAAGACTGGAGCCTTCAATAAGTTTTAGACTCAGGAGGCTCAAGTCTCCCAACACTACTTTTTTTCCTTTAATCACTAAAAATAGAAGTCAGCAACTGATTTAAGGATTTGAGCAACAACTGAATAAAGACCACCTGTTTCCAGCTGTCTCATTCCGTAACATTTCAATGAAAATCTATGTTAGTTATTGGCGACGAAAACTGTGTCGAACACTCTGCTTAAAATGGCTTAGAATGGCTTAAAACAATGGCAAAACAATGGCATAAGTAATACGTATCGTAGTGGCAACACCACTACGATACGTATTACGTATCGTAGTGGTGTTGCCACTACGATACGTATTACTTACATACCTAGGTCATAACAATGACTGCCTCCTTGGTCGAGAGGTTTGTTCACCGGTTTTCATGGTGTCGCCATCTCTGAGGACCCGGGTTCGATCCCCGGTCGGGTCAATTTAGAAATTATTGTTTTTCTAAATTGTCTCGGGTCTGGGTGTTTTCTATGTATAATATAATAAGTATGTATTTAAGTATTTTAAGTATGTTTATCCGTTGTCTAGTAACCATTTTAACGAGTTTCATAACGAAGCTTTTCTTGGGCTAGATAATTGGTGTGAGTGTAGGATAGTTTATTATTTATTTATTTATAATAAAACGATTACTTAATTAAGTAGGTATTCAAAAGTGATGATTTGTTATAAATAAAGGAGCAGCGCGTGCGGCCATAAATCGTTTAAATACAATAACAATGAACATCTGTGCTCCATAGGTCGACAACCAGGGACATATCAACAAGATGATTAAGATAACAACATACCTAATGATCGTTATGAGTCAGGGGCAGGGGTGCTACTCGGTTACTCTATAAATCGAACATTTGATCGTCAATGAGTTGTTTGCGTTGTGCCCCTGTCCTTTTCGTGGTGAGAAACACCTAAACATACCTATCTATGTTAAATAAAACCTTATTTTTAAGATGGGAGAGTATGTTTTTACTAAAGCTGTCAAACTTTTTGATTAAAACTTAGTCAGACTCGAAGTTTAATCCGTCGTCTGCATGTCATCTACCGATGATGTGTGATTAAAGTAAATTACCATGACAACTTACATTTTTTTTTTGTTAGTTTTATGTTAAGTAATTAAATATTATTTAAAATTCAAAGTTGCCATTATAATGTTTCGATCGGTTTTGTTGCTGACAACGTTGCGGAGCACGCTGCAGTTACTACCAGAGGGGTGAATCTTCTATCCTTACATTAAAATTATACATACCTAGTAGTCTATGGTTACAACACTTTTGACATTGACGATCGCAAGTTCGATTTACGGAGTAGACAACTTGTTATCATGTGAACTTTGATTTCAGGGCATAAGTGATACTAATCACAATCGCAAAGCCTTGAGAGAAATTCTAGTTTCAAAACTTTCATATAACCGCCTTTGTCTCCAGTGGCTAACCAGTAAAACCTAGGATCACGGGTTCGATTTTCCAGCGTGGGTACATCATCATCATCATCATCATCAGCCTATACTAGTCCACTGCTGGACATAAGCCTCTCCAAGTGCACGCCACCGAGCACGATCTGCGGCTACTCTCATCCAGCTCTTGCCAGCCACCTTGCGAAGATCGTCGCTCCACCTAGTCTGAGGGCGTCCTACACTACGTTTGCCGATACGGGTACATAGGTATTGTTGATATCTTGGTTGCTGGTAAAGCTTGCTGGCGCATATAGATAGAGCTGGCGAGAATAGAGAAGTCTAGCTGACCTTTTTTTAATTGTAGTTTACTTTTACTCGATCAAACAGTGAGCATAACATGCCGAACTATTAGGTAGGGAAATTTTAATTTTTCCACAATAGAAAGGGCGTACCTACCTAGTTGCAATTTATAGTTGACTAACTGACCGGCGAACTTCGTACTGCTTTGACAGTTTCCATGACAACAAACAAATAAAACGTTGAGAGTTTCCATGACAACAAAACAAACAAATCATTCGTCCGCTTAAGAACACCCGTATCCCATGATGGACCCCTATAGCAGCGCCACCTACCGGGTCCAATTGTAAATTTAAACCATTCTCGAATCCACTTGAGTACACACAAAAAATTTCATCCAAATCGGTCCAGCCGTTTAGAAGGAGTTCAGTGACATACACACGCACAGAAGATTTAGATGTATAGTAGTGGCCGGTCGCGGTTTCACCCGCGTGGTTCCCGTTCCCGTGGGAACATCGGGATAAAAAGTATCCTATGTGTTATTCCCGGTTACAAACTATCTGTATGCCGAATTTCATCCAAATCCATTCAGTAGTTTATACGTGAAAGAGTAACAAACATCCAAACAAACTTTCGTGTTTAAAATATTAAAAGGATATAAAGATGGATCAATGAACAAAGGCAGTTCAGAGTACCCTTTACTAGGAATCATCATCATCGTCTTAGCCAGCTCATTTAATGTCCCCACTGATGGGGCACGAGCCTTCCCTATAGATGGGTAAAGCAAACGGGCCATCACGCGGACCCAGTGCGGATCGGTGGTTGTGAACGACTAATGCAGCTGGCTGGGACCAACGGCTTTACATGCCTTCCTTAAGCATGGAACAAATTTTCGGTCACCGAACCGATGACCGGTCTATGCGAAAGTTGCATAAGGGTGCGCCGACCAAAAAATGCAGTCACGGTTAAGTTATATAATTTAATTAAAAATACTATCGTAATAAATAAACAAAATATATATCTGATCTGATCTTACAAACATATATTTAATCTGATCTTACAGTTTATTAGCTCTCTCCATCCGACTGGTTGTCTGGAAGAAATCGCTTGAAAGTGATAAGACCGCCAAATTGTAACTTTGTATTTTTTTTTCTTTTGTTCATGTTTATGTTTTATAGTGTTGCAATAAAAGTATTATCTATCTATCTATCTATATTTAGTATCAAAGGGAACGTGTTTATATTTAGTCCGATCCATAAGTACATTCCTTTTTCTACAATACGAGTATCATTTAAAGTTGGGCAAAAATCAGGAAAACGAGTGGCGGCGTTTAGTTAATATCCTATAGTTTATCTAAATTATTGTACCTCAGATTTTGTCTAAATAATCACCAATGTCTTAACTACAAATCGACCGTCTCACATTTTCGATTTATCGAGCGGTTTTTTAAATTATTATTTTTCAAATGAACACGCTACATTCCCCATACAAAATTAGTATGGCCGCGCGGCATCAAATAAATGGACAAAGACATTTCAAATAAAATTTATGACACTTGTCACTACGGACGATGCACTCTTGACACTGAAAAAGTTAGTAGCTGCATATTTTGTTACCTAAAATCAATATTATTTTAAATATTTTTTAGATTCTGTTATCGACCTTATGACACCCTCAGTAAGGATCAGCCTTTTCGAATGTTCACAAGTCGAGGTTCCGTCTTAAAACCTTAGTTATCGCAGACCGTACTCAACCACAGTTACTAGGAATAGGAAAGCAAAACTATTTGATTCGTTCAACGAGTGTTAACCAGAAACGAATGGAAACAGTAAACACTTTAGTTTTCTCATCCCTGACATTCAAAACACATACATACAGTAACAGTGGAAAACGCCGGGCTTGCCCGGTAAGGATCGTTAGCGGCCATGGGAACCGGCGTTGTTTGGTAAACCAGCTCTTGAAACTTGAGTGTCGTTTACATATTGTTAGTGAGTGGCGAGAAATCGTTATTCTTTTTAAAGAGTTGTGACAATTTTTTTTTAAATACGAACTTGCTGTCAACTTTGTTTCACAAAATGAGAGATCTCATGCATAGGAAGGATCACTAGTGGCAAACATTTTAAATTACTTACGTACAAATATATAAGTAAACTAGTTGATTTTGAACTAATTCGTCTTTTGTGTTTACAATTTACAGCACAACTTGAGGTAAGTAGGTATAACCTCATCATCATTATCATCAGCGTATACCTACTAGTCCACTGCTGGACATAGGCCTCTCCAAGTGCACGCCACCGCGCACGATCCGCGACTACTCTCATCCAGCACTTGCATAGGTATTTAATTATGAACTATTTCCTACGCAAATCTTATTACTAATAAATTACGCCTGTTTATTAACTAGTTAATTATACACCTGAGTCGGTAGGCAATTCGAATTGTCAGAACGTGAAAGAAGCTCACAAAAGGAAGGAGATACCAATTGCCTGACTTACCAAGCGTTTTGAGCGCGCCAGAGAACTTGCTGGACTTGTTCTGCTCCAGCTCCAGCGTCAGTACCTGCATCTCGGAGTCCACGGCCGCCTCGGAACGGTCCCGGCAACGCAGCCACGCCAGCGCGGTGCGAGCTTCCTGGAATATAGGTTCAAATCATTACTAATGAACTCAAAATTAATCAAAACTTATGTCCCCACTGAGGAGCTCGATGGCGCAGTGGTTGACGCGCCCGGTCTGCGAGTGCTGAGGTTAAACAACTTTCACAAAGGCCGGTCATCGGATGGGTGACCAAAACTTTATCATGTCGAGCTCCTCCGTGCTTCGGAAGGCACGTAAAGCCATTGGTCCTGGCTGCATTAGCAGTCGTTAACAACCACCAATCCGCACTGGGTTTATGGCCCATTCTCCCTATCCATCCATAGGGAAGGGTCGTGCCCTAGCAGTGGGGACATAAAATGAGCTGAAGATGATGATGATGATGATGATGATGTCCCCACTGCTGTGGCACTAGCCTTTCTAGATAAAAACATGACAGGGAGAATGGGCATATATACGCGTTGTTAACGATACTAATGCAGCCAAGACCAACAGCTTTATACGTGTCTTTTAAAGCACGAAGGAGCTCAAGGTGATTTAGTCATTCTTCCGATGACCGGCCTTTGCGGAAGTTGGAAAGAATAGTTACTCTTTTATAGGTAGAAACAAGAATTTTCTCTTCGTGTGGCCTTATTATTTTAAATGGTATATTCAAATACATCGACGTTCACACGTGCACTGAATAAAGCATTTCATTGTACCTATTTATTTCGTTTTCTTAATCCGTCAAGTTAGCTACCATTTTTTTTTAAATAAGAGGTACAATATCTAAGAGTATCAAACACCTAACAACATTAATCAGAAAGTTAATCAGGTCCTCATTGGATGAGGATACCGTTAAGTTAAACACTTTCTAATGCTTCTAAATGTACTAAATTAGGATTTGGTACGTGGATATTTTAAAATAACATTCTTATGTAACAGATAAAACTGTAGCAGTACTTACTTAATATTATTACCATAGATCGGAATATGTAGAGTTTTTTCTGTGAATTGCGTCATAACGTTATCAATAGTATGGATAACCCGATAAAATAATAAGAGAAAATACACTTTTAACTCTTTTGCACCTCAGACTTTTAAGGTGTGATTTAGGTGATCGTTACTGAAGATTATTTTCAAAAATCTTATACTTTGTTTTATCCAAATTTTGGAAAAAACTACGTTTGCTTAAGATTATCCATGATATGCTAACATTGCAAAGGTATGTCAAAAAACTCTATCTAATCCGATCTATGATTATTACTGGTATAAAATTACGCCATAATAACTATAATAAATTATCTATTTCATAGAAATGAAAACGAAATCTTGGCTATTGACTCCGAACATTATTTCCAGTAAAACAAGGTAAGTAGCAACACCAAAACCCACCTCAACTTTCCCACTCTTCAACAGGTACGACGGCGTCTCTGGCATAGAAGTGAACACCAGCAAATGGATCAGTGGCACCGCCAGTAAAATCCATAGGATAGCGTGGTAGCTCAAGTATTCCCCCATGACGTACACCACTAAATTTCCCATGTTCTGCGAGAGCACCACTAGGCTGCCCAGAGTGCCTCTGATGGAGTCTTCGCTGATCTCCTTGATGTAGAGCGGGGTTACCACATAGGAACCACTAACTCCCAGACCCACGAATGCTCGGGCGGTTATCAACGCCCAAGTTTCCGTTGAGTACAGCTTCAAGGCCCAGCATGCCTGAAATAAATGAGGAATTGTCAGGCCGATGAGTTGTAGACAGGTAAACCTTTTTTGCACGCTGGCACTCGTGTATGTGTGTGTGTGTGTGTGTGTGCCTCATATCAATGTTACTTAATTTTGCGAAATGCTTTTTTTTGTATCGAAGTTTTTATTATCTTATCAGCAATTTGTTTCCACCAAACAGTTCCTACGCACAGCCACAAAAAATAGAATCAAAGCCCAACTATACTAACTAACTATACTGTACTATACACTACTTTTATGGTTATACTGGCCAGCTGGCACCTTCTACCAACCGCATAAGTTATACCAGAGACGCCAGACGACCTTGCGCAAGTAAAAAAACTCGCACGACGACGCCCAGTTTAAACCAGTCTAAACCATACAGAGAAAAAAGACAAAGTGTTGAAAAAATTCCACGAGCGGGACTCGAACCTGCACCCCATGACATGCCGGGTCAGGTGCACTGCCAACTATGCTATCGTGGCTCAATCCAACTCGCCGAAATTAATCAACACTATCTACTTTTAAATAATAAATTAAAATAAAATGAAAAAGCACATGAAACGTCCTCCTCTCCCCTAATTTTTTGATGTGCCCGACAGGGTCCATACTGTTCTTGACATTTATTTTAAGATCCTTGTAATACATATTGGAAAGCAATAAAGATATAATATAATATAATAATACTTTATAAGCCAAAGGAGCCCTATTCAATGTCGACAACTACGTCATCGACATCCGATCTTAATATTTTTACAAATATTGAAAGATTTAGGAATAGGCAAGCTATATTTATGATTATTTACATATAATTTTGAGAATCAGACGCACAGATCGAGAGGTCTACTTAAGTCGGTTTGTAACCAAAAAGTTTCTACTCACAGCCATAGACAAAGAGGTGAGCATAAGTGCAACCTTCCTCCCGAAGTTGTCGACTATGTACCCGAAGAGGAACACCGCGGGAGTGCCCACCAGGTACGCGACCGACGCCATCCAGGATATCACCTCCACGTCTACCGGCTGGCTGGCCGGCGTCTCTTCGGACATCAGCCGAGTACCCATGGGCGACATCCATCCTATCGCAGTGCCGTAGGAGAACACAGGTAGCACCACTGAGGAGAGAGAGACAATTATAAAGTGGAGATGAGCATTTAGTAAGTATATAATGCCGGCACTGTTTTGCTCTTTCTTCTAGAACCATTATACTAAATGGCTTTTTTGTGCCAAACGTTTGATGTTTTAAAAAGAGCTCCATCATCAAAGTGTGAAGGGGCTCTTTTTAAAAAATAAAATGCCAGTGCAATTAGGTACATACTGTGGCTATTCACACTAGCGGTTTTCCAGCGAGCGTAGGCGTTTGATAAACGTGTGTATAAGTCGCACACGCCGTACCGCCTTATTTTTTTAAAGGAGTTTTAGATTTTTAAATATTTTTTTTTATTTTTTAAATAATGAAATAGATAATGAAATAATTTATTGCCTCAAGAAATTACAATAAAAAAACACAAAATGGGTGGGGGTTGATGGTGTTACGTTGTCGCGTCGTCTGCGCTGCGCGTTTATCAAACGCCTACGCTGGAGAAAGGCTAGTGTGAATGGGCTTTAAGTAGTTATAAATAAATTATTAAACAAACTGTTGATCTTCTCATTATATAAATGTGTAAACTTGATTACGACATTGTAATTGGTTTTTGTCTCAATTACACTTTATTCAAAATCATTTATTCAGTTTAGGCTACAGTAGCTCTTGTAAATGTCACTACGCCATCGGTTCGTAAGTCTACTCTGGGCGGGAGATCTTGTACAGACGCCAGTACATCAACCTATCCAAATCTGTCAAATTTCTTCAATACATTTTCAACCTTAAGGTTCAGTCATAAAGATCAAAGTCTATTGAGAAAATTTGACAGTTTGTGGTAGGTTGATGTGCAGGCGTGTGTACTTCAGATCTTATCTAGAAAGATCTTATCTTGAGAAGAACCGGCAAGAAACTTATCATGTGTCCAGCTCTTTTCTCCCTTACAGCGTCAAAAACATTGGAAAATGCCCTATCATAGCAGGACACTTTCCATTACAAATAAACACAAATAATATAGAAGACAACTACAACATGTAAAAAAAAAACAAAATAAAAAATTCAGTTAACAAATTTCGTAAGTCATTCAGCGAAGGCTGATTATAATTAATATAATTACGATTAATAAAGAGTCTAACTATTAAAATACAACGTTATTGAATTGTACTTAGAAAGAAAACTTTGAAAAGACGGCTTTCCTAACTTACAGATTATAAGCTTGGGATTTTTTCACAATAACATAACTAACTATATTAAAGAAAAAATTAAATAAGATAACTAAAGACAAATAAAACCTATAAATAAAAAATGTCCTCCAGCTGTGGGCTCATGGGAACGGTTCCAAGAATGCTGGCAACATTACCTCTTTGGATTGCCAAGCTAATACGTTGGCAGAGGTAGCTGCCAGCCTTCTTGTCACCGGAGGCTTCAATAAGGCGAGCACTCAACTCTTTAACAAGCTGCTTGGCCTCCGGCCCCCATGGACCCAATGTCTCCACCGCAAACGGAACAAATAAATAATTTGGACCTAGGTTTGCGTATTTGTGCCGTTTGCGATTTTCAGCACTTACCGCAGCAGCCCTTACATGAAGAGAGGTGGCGCGTACAGTGAGGGAGCCACGGTGTCAGCACAGGTTGCATCCCACACCAACGGCCTGCCGAGCTTCCAGGGCCCAATGGTCATCCCGTCAGGTCTCTTGCCATCGCTGCGAGATATACCAGCTGGCTCTAAGACAGCCGGTATACCAACGGTGGTAAAAGCACTGCGGATGATGCTGTTTATAGTGGAGTGACGCAGCATACGCCCAGCACTGCGAGCACATGATAGGCCGTGGTGGCCAAGCTCGTCAACAGCTTCTCCACATACGCAGCGGTGAGGGTGGACTACCCTGGCGCCTAGACGAAGACAGACCGCTAGAGTGAGAGACGGCCCGTCCAACAAGGTACCGACATTGGCAGATGGTAATGCCTGGAGCCAGTGGCCTGACTCTGTCTGGGAGACGGCAGTAAGACGAGCGAGTTCTGACATATCACTCGAAGTGGATAAAAGCCCCTCCAGAACTTGCTTGCACAGTGGCTCGTTCCATTGCCTCTGAGATTGTGGTAATAATGGTAAGTTAGAATTTGGACAGGCGGATAACCAGGCGTTACTCGCATCAGCTTTACGCGACAACTCTACGGAACCCAAAGATGGGTTGATAATTTTCCTTTAGAGATTGTACGTGTTATGAGCAGAAGACAAAAACGCTGGCAAGGCCACACTGGATACATTTCTTATTCCTAGGCCTCCGAAGCGTACAGGAAGCGAAGCCTGTAACCAAACGCGGTCGTTTAATGTACAATTTAAAATTTTAATAAGAGTTTCTCTTAACAAATTATCTAAATTGGATAACATTGCTGGAAAAAGCCAAAGTTGAGAGCAACGTAGAACATATGTAAATCTAGGCATAAAAAGACAAAAACGAATGATAAATAAGGCCATGTGAGGATTACGATTGATACATGTCTATGTTTATGTTTGTAATACAAATTATGAGAAATGCATTTTTTTTTTTGGTTTCATTCATCTAATATTAATTAAATCTTATCATATTTTTTCAGACTTCGACTGATATTCGCAAAATATTCGCATAAATTTTGCGAATGCGAATACGAATGACAAAAAACATGCAAATATTCGCGAATGCGAATGCGAATGCGAATATTCGTTACATCACCATGTACGTCACCATTAGCCCAAGAACTTTCCAATATTTTTGTAAAAAACTCAATAACAGGCCAAATTTTTGTAAACGGCCATTAAATATAATTATAGGAGACTATATTTTAGAATCCAACAAAATCTCGCATTGGAAGGTATCGAAAAAAAGTTATACCCCGAAAATGGTGCAATTTTACAGCAAATATGCTATCACCGGTTTTATCGTGAAAAAGTGTTTATGTTCACCTTATCTAAGCACCAAAGTTGAAATCCATAAAGATATACAACGGGAAACTAATAGTTTAGGAAGAAGTCGGTTGTTTCACTAACTGCACAATGTACTCTAAGAAAATAATAATAGCAGATTTTTTATTATCATTATATAATTTAAATTGGATTTAGTACATTACGTGTTAATGGAAGCAAATGAAACAAAAGTAATTAAAAACTGATCTGATAGCATTTTTAACATAGGTGTAATGCCACTTTCGAGTTTACGTAGAGTTTTTTTATGTTTATTTGTTTTTCATTTATATTTATAGGAGGATTATTAAATTTTACGAAAGATAACTAATAAAGGTATTCAAATGTAAAGTAAATAATATTTATACCATTTTTGCCCATTTTTAATAGATTTTATAAAGCTTTGTATTTGTTTTTTTTAATGTCGCTGTCACAAATATTGGTGGATTACTAATGAATTATTTAATAAACTAGATAATCTATTTTTTATGTTAAGAAAATACAGATATAGAATTATTGTTGAGTCTCCATATAGCGAATTAGTTTGGCTCTCAGGCTATATGTTTAGTAAAGGAGTTGATTGCAATATCAACTCCTTTGCTAAACATGGTGACGTACAAAAACTATACAATTATAAATATATTGAGATGCAACTGTCAGGACACCAATCTCTTTTAAAAGATTTCATTTAAAAGAGTTTCGTGATCCTAGTTTAAAGATTGTTCTTATTGCTCGTTCTGTAAAATGAATATAGTTTCAATATCAGCCGCTGTTCCCCACAGTATGCAGTAGGACACCATCATATTGATGTGCCATAATAGAATGTTTTGTCAAATAAAAGCAGGTCACAGCAGGCTCTTACTGTACAAACAAATTAGACGCAGCCTTATTGTAACAAAGGAAAGCATTCATAATTTTATTTGAGTTCAATTATATATACCAACTAGATCGTAACGAAACTCTTCAATGAGCTATTTTAGTAAATATATTTAGCCTCTTTTATTTTAAAAATGTTTTTGTTTTATATAATTTTTAACTCAAATTTTGTTGCGAACAAATTACAAAAAAACAAATGTTAAAAAAAATTCCACAAGCAGGATTTGAACCCGCACCCTTCTGACATACCGGGTCAGGTGCTCTCCCAATTGAAATATCGTGGTTCTAACCAGCCCGCCGAAATTATTCAACACTATTTACTCTTTACTTTGAAAGCCAAAGGCGCCCATTCAATATCAACAACTACCGTCATTAACATCCGATCATAATATTTTTACAAGTATCTACTAAAGATCAGTTAAGAAGTAGGCAAAGAAGGCTCTTTTATTTTATTTTCATATACTTAAACATGTGTCAAATTCTTCCAGCCTCAAGACTATGGTTAGATTAAAGTGTTAGGCCAAATTACATGAAAAATCTACACCAATTACGAGTTACATACAGCGTTAATCAAATAAAACTAGATCAGAATACAATTAACAGGGTAGGTATTGAATTGGAATCCGGTCTACTACTAGGCTATGCGGCCGTCTACCTATTACCCACTAGGCTATCATCATCATCATCATCATAATCATCATCATCATCATCATCATCATAATCATCATCATCATCAGCCTACACACGTCCACTGCTGGACATAGGCCTCTACAAGTGCACGCCACTAGGCTATGCGGCCGTCCAAATACTTATTTATTTTACCTTTATCTACATATCAAAATATTAAAGCAACAAAGACGGACTTAATGCCGTAAGGCATTCTCTTCCCGTCAACCTTAAGGCACGAACAGCAAAATTCAAATTTACTGTTTATCGAAACGCTATCGGATCGAAACAAACCCTTAGCTGTATTTTGCCAATTTTGATGGCGGCGGGCGGTAGGATAGTGGTTTATGTAAGTGGTCATATGGGAAAGTGGTCGCTCACGGATTGTGGCCGTTCAAGCAATGTGGCTGTAGCCGATAGTAAAGTGGCCGTTCAAGGGAAGTGGCCGATGGGTGAAGGGCCGATCACGGGAAGTTGCCGTTTAAAAAATGTGGCCGTAGCTGATCGGATCCTTGAAATGTTTTATATAATCTCTTTGTAAGTATCGCGAAGTAATGATATTGGGGGACACAGGTTTTTCGATTAATCTGGCAATTATTGACGTTACTTATATTTTATGTGACCCACTCCTCAAATTTAATGAATATACTGATAGTAAACAAAACACACTATAATAGGCACGATGTGCGTCACCACAGCTGGGCCACAGTGGAAAACAGACTTTTTGACTATGCCAGAACGCAAAATAATTCAAAATAACCATAATGCGCGCATTATGGCCCTCTGGCTCCTAGACTATTCACGAAAAAAAACAATGCCTTTTTCTTTAAAACGGGGGCATCGACTGATTTTGAATTTTTGTATGATGTATCGACTAATTCTCCATGCAAACAGATCTTCGCTATAGGGTCCCATTTTCGAGCCCTAAAAACCCTTTATAACTTTTAAACGCGAGACCGACTAATTATGTTACTGTGCGACTAATTTTAATTAAATATCGACTAATTCTCCATGCAAACAGAACTTCGCTACGTGGTACCATTCTCGAGATACAGGTGTGGCACAGCTGCACTGACGTCAGTACAGCTGTGCCACAAAAAACCCCATAAAACTTTTAAACGTGAGACCGACTAATTCTGTTACTTGGCGACTAATTTCGACTAATTCCTGGCATAGTCAAAAAGTCGTTTTCCACTGTGGCACAGCTGTGCTGACGCACACATGAAATGCGTGCCGCATTTCATTTAATTTTATATATACCTTCTACGTATATTAATTATTCTAGTAAACAAAAGTTCACCTAATTAACGAACGTAAGATGAAATTGAACTTGGCCTTAGCCAATATTAATCATTTCAAAATAACGAAGAGCATGTAATAAAAGTCCACAACACGTGTTCTAGACACATGGTAACAGTACCATCTTACGAAGAGCTGTGGAGTTCCCCAAGATTCCTTTTAGTGGAACGACCAGGAAATGTCAAGGATAGGTCAACTTTGAGTGGTCTTATTGGTAGATCAATTGATGTGCATCAATGGTGGATAGGGTTGTCAAACTCATACATAACATATATCTTTTAATTGCTTCAGAGGTCTTTTTTTATATTAACAAGTAAGCAGTGCCTTGATCTCACCTGAAGCGCACTTCACCCGGGATCCTCAACTAGTGAGGTACTGGCTATCTTATCTCTAAGTCTAGTGGTACAACGGTCTTAGACCCAGACAGAGACCCTGGGTTCGATTTCTAGCGGGGGGATTACATGTATGTGCTCGGTTTGGTTGGTGATAGGGCTTGTTTAAGTACGCTAGCTTCCAACTTAGGTATCGTTTCGAAAACATTGTCGCTCAAAAGATGGACCTAGTCAGCTTATAAGTTAACTTTGTCAAAAACCCACTCGTAGAGGTTTACATTCTGTTGTCGTGTATTGTATCGATAATATATTATATACTAGTGGACCCGGCGGACTTCGTACCGCTTTAACAGTTTCCATCAAGTGATTAAAAAATACTGTTTGGTTTCCATGACAACAAAACAAACAAATAATTTTGCACTGAAAAATTAAATTGTCGTTTTTAGTATATTTATAGTGTGATTTCCGTAGGAATATCGGGATAAAAACTATCTTTTAGATAAGATGGTGATAGCTAGCCAGACTGAAAAGCAAGCCCTACCACCAACCAAACCGAGTACACAAACATGTACCCCCCGCTGGGAATCGAACCCGAGACCTCTGGGTCTAAACCGGTGGTCTTAACCACTAGACCACAAATGCGGCTAAAATCATTTAAAATTTATGTAAATGCTCAGGTTTCAAAGAATGGCATCTTGACACTTGATGTGTTAATCCAAGTTATAAATTATCTGTATGCCGAAATTCATCCAAACTCATCAAGAAGGAACAAATATCTGTATATTTATAAATATATAAATGCGAAAGTTTGTGTGTGTGTGTGTGTGTGTATGTCTGTACATACACACACACACACAAACTTTCGCATTTATAATATTAGTAGGATATAAACAAATAAATAAATGAATTTATTTACAAAATAACTTACAACTAAGTATCATTACAGGATACCTATTCTTAAATGCGATAGTGTACTTACTTAATTTCTATTTCTACAACTAAGAAAAAAAAATTCACTTTTGTGAATAAATGTGAAATAAATAAATAAGTAATCCGCTGGATGCGAGCAGCACAAAACCGGTCGTTGTGGAGATCCTTGGGGGAGGCCTTTGTCCAGCAGTGGACGTCTTTTGGCTGAGATGATGATGATGATGATGAAATAAATGACACAAAATTCAAATTGTACACTAACCACCTGTTCTGTGCTAGCCACTATACCAAAATTGATTAAAAAGTATCGATTTCAGTTGACCATTTTAACAAAATAATGTTGATTCAACATGTTTTTTAATGGATTCATAGATAATGTAGACTTCATTATAGATAAATATTGAATTAACCTTTATATATCCCATCAAAGAGTCATTCGCCTCTTTCTAGTTATAATTTGTCTGCTAAACTAGTTTTTGTAAGTACAGTAAATGTGTCACGCGCTGCCTGCAAGACATGTTTTTATATGCTTTTTGATGTTATCAAGTCGGCAGACAGGCATACGGTTCACTTCATGGAAAGCCACCTTTACCACGGTGAATGCTCTGAGGAGCTCTTCGACGCATGCAGGTCTGAGAAACCACCCTCATACCGTGCTGACCATCAAGACACGTACCAAAAAGTTCGGACAATCGTTCCTTTGCCGAACTGCCCGTATATGGAATGCGCTTCCCGCACACGTGTTTCCCTCCTCTTTCTCTCCCGGGTTATTTAAGCGGGGTGTGAAAAAGCATTTATGCAGGCCGCCATAGTGTGAGCGTTCGGCATAGCGTGGTCTGCGCTGTGATGAACGCTTTCATTTCTTGGGCTTCACTGGCCGCTTTCCATTAGGCAGGGTGAGGCCATTTTGGCGTGCCAAAATTTAAAAAAAAAAAAGCCAAGGTCATCACAAGCCGAAGAAGCTTCAGAGTGCCAAGTGTAAGTTTCGTTTACTATCCGTATTCATTCGATTACGTTTACGAAAACGAAAATTAGTATGGCATTGAAGCAGCGCCTCCTGGCGACATACGAGAAGAGCTAAAATTTTGCCATACAAACTCTAGTTAATGTTTTTTTTTATATTAACGGGTAAGCACCTGCCTTGATTTCACCTGATGTGAAGTGATGATAGGGCATTGATGGAAGCGCACTTCACCCGGGATCCTCAACTAGTGAGGCACTGGCTAACTTATCTCTAGCTGCCGGAACACAACAATGCTACAAACATTGATGTTATGGCGACATTTTTAGATAAGATGGTGGTAGCTAGTAAGGCGGACAAACAAGCCCTACCACCTACCAAACCGAGTACATAAACATGTACCCCCCGCTGGGAATCAAACCCGGGACTTCTGGGTCTAAACCGGTGGTCTTAGCCACTAAACGACAGAGGCGGATGGCGACAGAAACTCGCACTAGGCACCTTGTTTTAAGCTACCATGCCCTGTACTAGATCACAAGATCTAGTACCCTTCAGACCGAAACACAGCTATAGCAGTGGTAGTTGACACAGTAACCCAATTCGAAACCAGCTTTGGTCGCCAGAAAATAATAATAATAATAATTACTCTTGGACACGGCGCGGATAGTCTGAAGGTTCCTGTCTCTGCAGCCCTAACCACCGGCACCTTGAGCCCTGCCCCGTTGCCGGCGGCACCCTAGGCTAGGTTTTTTATAATATTTTTATGTTTTGTATGTGCTTTTGTATTTTACTTTTGTATTAATATTATAACAAACCTAGGCTAAGAAAAAAGATAAATAAAGAGATAATAATAACAATAAACTTTATTTGCACACAAAAAATACAGATACAGACAAATTGCTGAAAAAAATAGTACAAAATAGGCGGCCTTATTGCTAACAAGCAATCTCTTCCAGGCAACCTTGGGCGAAAAATAATAAAATTGAGAAAATAAAAATGGGTGCAAATAAAAATAAACTAAATTATAATAATAATATCAAATAAAGTACATACAAAAGATATGCAATATAAATCATAAAATAAATAAACATACCTCATCATCAGCTCATTTTATGCCCCCACTGCTGGGGCACGAGCCTACCCTATCGATGGACAGGGAGATCGAGCCATAAACCACTACGCAGGCCCAGTGCGGTGTGGTGGTTGTTAACGAATGCTAATGCAGCCGGGACCAACGGCTTCTGGTAACCCATCCGATGACTGGTCTTTGCAAAAGTTGCTTAACCTCAGCACTCCCATACCGGGTGCGTTAACTACTGCATTATCGAACTCCTCCTAAATAAAAATCTATTATTTACTACTTATTTCAAAATTGAACTTTGTATCAGTAAAGAACAGACAGACACCTAATTATGTAGTAATGAGCGAGACGCTTACAATATCAGTTTGCCGCACTTTAAAACAAATGAAATCGTTGATTACAGTTTAAAAAAAACACTTCTTGTGGTCTAACTTCCCAATGAAGGCGGTCTTGAAATATTCTTGAATAGGAAATTATAATGTTTTTATGTTTCTGAATAATACATCGTTAGTTACAAAATTGCTGTTCATACTTAATAAGTGTATGTGGTAGAAACAATAGTTATATTGTTTTAGTGTAGGTACACTAACACTAAGTACATATTGAAATGATACATAAGTAAATTTATTATGTTAAATTAAACGTAAGTAATTCATAACAAGTGTTTCATTTGAAACGTTTATTGTTTATTATTATGGACGAACTAAGACAACTCAAAGTTTTACTTAAAAAAATATAGAACACTGCATCCATTTTCGGTTTCAATATTTTGTTTGTACGGACTTTATAGACAGACTTAGACACGGATAAAACGAAACCCAACCTTTCCTCAAGCTTTCTTCTGTGCCCCAACACTAACCAAATCGAGTACAATAACTTACGCTCGGATGCGAACCCGTTACACTTGAGTCTGAGAACGGTAAAGAGGCGGTTTGTCGGTCTTATTGTTGTAAAACCCTTGTAAGCTCTATTTGAAGACATACTAATCCTACTAATATTATAAACGCGAAAGTTTGTAAGTATGGATGGATGTTTGTTACTCTTTCACGTAAAAACTACTGAATAGATTTTGGATGAAATTCGGCATACAGATAGTTTATAACCTGGATTAACACATAGCATAGTTTTTATCCCGATATTCCCACGGGAACGGGAACCAAGCGGGTGAAACCGCGAGCGGCCACTAGTTATACATACAATAAGACTTTAATACCAAACGATCACTATACTTGCGAATACATCCGCGTGGATTTGAGATTTAAAAAAAATATTTTTTTATCAAAATTATTATTTTTTTGAATTTTTGGAATTAGACCAGTAGTTCCCGACAGACATTGACAGAAATTGGTCCCGACATACAAACAAGCAACGTCACAAACGTTACCTCTTTATTAATAGTATAGGTAGATATTAGATAATAGAAGCTCGATGGCGCAGTAAACACACTTGGTCAGGCAACTTTCGCAAAGGACAATCATTATTGGCAACCAAAAGATATCATCTCGAGCTCCTCCATGATTCGGAAGGCACGTAAAACCATTAGTCCCGGCTGCATCAACAGTCGGTAACAACCACCCTCGTGGTGGTTAATGGCCCGTTCACTCTGTGGTGTTTATTCCATAGGGAAGGCTCGTGCCTTGGGGGCCGTGTACAAAGCTGCCATGATGATACCAAATAAAACAGTAAATATACTTAGGTATGACTATAACCCTTGCATTAATTCACAACAAGCTGAAAATTTACAGGCATGTAAGGGAACTTCACTCTAATGAAATCATGAAAAGTCCGCATTGATCCCGTGTGTGCAAAAAAAAAATTCAATGTCAAAGTTCGCAAAAATGGGTTTTTGGTTTTAACTAAAATTGTAGATCAGGTAATTACCTATCTACTAAAATTGTCCTTATACTTTTTTCTCTAAGATTTACCATTTCTGAGAAAAAGCCATTTGAAAGTTAGCTTGAGCTGTATTCTCCATAAAATGCACACGTTTCCACGCCACCTATGTATGAGGTACTATACGCGGTCCTCCTCGTACCAGAGCACGCGTAAGTGAATCAGATTTTTGTTTTAAAAATCATTGTATCTTTTGCGACGACGATGAAGCAAATGAAGAATATGAAAAAAACGAGCTCAGAAATTTCGGCATAAAGGTTCTATTTACACTTTCATTCGGCAAGGGTCAAAAATCTTCAGATTTTTTTTCAAATGAGAGTTTATCGGCTTTCCCTAAATGTAAACGCCATCTTTCATTGTTACATGCTTTCACTGGCTGTGATACTACATCATCATTATTCAGGAGGGGAAACACATCAATCTTGAAATTATTAGAAAAACGGGTTTTAGTGAGATGTGCCCAAGTGTTCGATGATTTAAATTCTACGTCAGGAACTCTAATCGTTCACGGAATTCGCTTTCTTCTTTCAGTCTATGGAGCTTCAGCAAAAATCACCTGCATTGATAAGTATCGTTACTTATCCTTTGCTAAACAATCACGTAATAAAAAACGTGTGCAATTAGCTTGTCTTTCTCCAACCTCAGCTCCTGCTCAACAACATTTCTGTCGAGTGCATTACCAGGTTCAAGTGTGGCTTGACAATGCACTGGATCCAGAAGAATAGGGTTGGAAGCTAATTTACAATGTACTGGAGCCAATCGGGCTTATTTTTATTTTAATATTTTTTTCATGTAACTAACATTAGTGTTTAAGGTATATTGCAATAACTAACAGTCTATGGAATTATTCTGAAATAAATACTTTTCACTATTATTATTATTATTATTTTGTTGAACAACATGCATCAGTTGTCAAGGCCAGTCGTGTTCAAACGTTGAACTTTCAAAAGAAGATACCAACATCAACGACGAAACAGAATTACGATGTTGTATCGCCGCTACAACAATTTACATCGACTCAGGAGGATGCAGAGGAAAAAGAAGAAGAAGATAATTATAGAAGAAGAAAAAGAAGAAGCTCAATTAGTCCTGATTTACCACAAAAACAGACAACAGGTAGACGAGTATACCCGAGTAGACAATTGAACAGCAGACAGATGTTGCTCAAGGCCACGTGGTCACATCCACGTCACATCAAATAAAGGAAAGATTTTTAACTCAAATTCTCAAAAATAACTCATTATAGGTAAATGTATTTGTCACGCAAACTTATAATTTTACTCATATTACGAGTACAATAACGTTCAGAGACTGCGTAGTGCGTAGTCATGCGTATTATGGAGAATACTGCTTCAGCTAACTTTCGAATGGCTTTTTCTCAGAAATGGTAAATCTTAGAGAAAAAAGTATAGGTACAATTTTAGTAGATAATTACCTGCACGATCTACAATTTAAGTCTAAGCTATTTTCATCGTAAAACTAACCGATTGGCCAAAAAAATTAAAAAACAGAATAATTTTTTTTGCAAACACGTGATCAATGGGGACTTTTCAGGATTTCATTAGAGTGGTATGCCTTACGTGCATGTAAATTTTCAGCTTGTTGTGAATTAATGGGGTCAATGTCTGTTTTTATCGGGCTATAACTAGAGCTATAAATATTAACTAGTTCATTCGCTTTCACAGTTCGAATTTGGTGTATTTATTCAGATGGCTTGTAACTTGTATTTGTATGTAAACTAACATTATAACATCTGGTTGTATTGTGATAATTGTAATATTTATGCGCACTAAAATTAGTTATATATTTTTAAAAAGATATAAAACCTACCAATAAAGAAATTTGAATTAGATTTCTATTACACAAAAGAACATCGAACAGTAAAGTAACGAATTAAGTTTGATTCAACATGTTTCTAAAGTCTAATCATTAATTCACTGGAGTAAACTGACAGAGGCTAATGTCACATTGTTAAATTATGTTGCTATTTATTGTACTAGTGATGCGTTTCGTTCATTGTCATTCAGATATAGGAATGATTATTGTAAAAAGATACTTAATTAATTTTAATATAGGTAGGATTATGAATGTCTTTTTGTACCGAGAAATTTTACGGACTTCTTGCCGGGAAAGTGAAGAGTCATGTCTGCGGTTTTGTTTATTTTCTAAAATTTGTGTTATGTCGAATATTAATGTGAAATAATGGTGTTTATGACCTTAGCCGGTTCCTCAGGGAACAAACTACACTTAAAAATAAAAATAAAAAAAGAGATATTTCACCTGACAGTTTAGTTGTCAGTGTTTGTTTTGCTTTGGGAGCTGATATTATTCGAAAATTTTGGAAGTATATTGTAATTGGACAAGATGAAGTATATCACTCATCTAGTTCATTTAGTTCATATAGTTCACTAGGCTCAGTACTTCAGTAGTCCCTTTGAGTCACCCTGTCATTAAGTTCAATCGCGTCATTTCATTCGTTTAGTTCAATCTGTTTCGTAGTTCTAATGATTAGATAGGAGTAATAAAATTACCGTCAGAGCGACATGAGACAAGTTGCTTTTTTCTAGTATATTTTCTTGTATAAAAATTATCACATAAAAATAGCATTGTAAGATGCAAAATTAAAAAGTTATAATTAAATTACTCTCCTTCAGTGAAGTGTGAACTAAATGAAGTACTGAAGTAATTGGGAGCCGAATTAACAAGTGAAGGAGATATACTTGCTAAGTGGACTAGTCCAATTGAAGGATTTATTCATGAACGACTCATCTCTATGTCTGACGACGACGAATAAAAATATATCCATTGCATTTTTGTTTAATTTTATATAATTCGAGTGATTCGCCTTTTTAAAGTTATCATTTATTGGCCTACAAAGGTACCAATGCTAATATTTTTATATCGATTAAACAAAACTGGCCTAGGAGAATTCTTAATTAAGTAAATAAAATGAGTAGTGTCATTTGATTCAGGACGTAATGAGAATGAATGGGTAAGTGATTGATCAGCGATTGATGAGTCAATCTTCATGTCACAACACTATTTTCTGTTCATCAAAAACTGGTAACACCGTAAACGTCAGATTACTCCAGTGAATTAATAATATGTTTTTGTTTTATATTTTTTAACGCAAATTTTGTTGCGAACAAAAATTTTTTTTTTATATAATACTTTCGTAAGTCTAAAAGGAGGTTGCAGAATGGAGGTCCAAACCACTCGAACCCTTCAGAAGATCTAGTTGGGACCGGTAACAAGCTTGCGTGAAGCCATTCTCTCTAGAAGACCTCTGACGGTGTTTCGGTCACACGACTTGAGAAACCCATTAAGTTTCTCACCGCACCGAGAAAGCTTCCTAAAGCCATCAGCGAATTCTCCAAAAAAGATAACAATTGAGGACCAAGGCCAGTATCATCATCATCATCATCATCATCATCATCATCTCAGCCAATAGATGTCCACTGCTGGACAAAGGTCTCCCCCAAGGATCTCCACCACGACCGGTTTTGTGCTGCTCGCATACAGCGACTTCCTGCGACCTTCACCGGATCGTCGGTCCACCTTGTTGGAGGCCTGCTCACACTGCGCTTTCCGGTACGCAGTCGCCACTCAAGGACTATTCCGCCCCAGCGGCCATCAGTCCTGCGAGCAATGTGCCCTGCCCACTGCCACTTGAGCTTAGCAACTCTTCGGGCTATGTCGGTAACCTTTGTTCTTCTGCGGATCTCCTCAATTCTGATTCGATCACGCAGAGAAACCCCGAGCATAGCTTTCTCCATTGCTCTTTGAGTGACCTTGAGCCTTAAGAGAAGGCCTATAGTGAGCGACCACATCTCAGTCCCGTATGTCATCACTAGCAACACACACTGGTCAAAGACTTTCGTCTTGAGATACTGCGGTATATCGGACGAGAAGATATTTCGTAGCTTACCGAACGCTGCCCAGCCTAATTGGAGGTCAGTATATCTACACAAGGTACTTGAGAAGGCCAACTGCAGAAGAGAGCTGGTGCCTACAGTCATGAGACGCAAGGTCGCCTTTTTCGGACACATGCAGAGAGGATTCATATACGAGTTCCCACGGCTAATCCTCGAAGGCAAAATTCCGGGAAAGAGAGCTCCGGGACGTCCGCGACGCAAATGGCTGGACGATATCAAAAAGTGGACTGGACTTAGTTATCGCCAATTAAAACAAGCTATATGGGATCGCAGTAAATTTTGTATACTGTATAATTTTGTATTTGCGCTCAATCAAATCGCTACAATTGATGGGTAACGGCTTAACCCGGGCTAGTTATCAAAAATTCTGAAATACATTTTGCCCGACTTGGGAATTGAACCCGGGACCTTCGGGTACTGGCCGAGCGCTCTGCCACTTAATTGACGTTAATGGTAAAGCATGGTAAAAAAACACAAATGTTGAAAAAATTTCCACGAGCAGGATTTGAACCCGCACCCTTCTGACATACCGGGTCAGGTGCTCTCCTAATTGAGCTATCGTGGTTCTAACCAGCCCGCCGAAATTATTCAACACTATTTACTTTTTACTTTGAAGCCAAAGGCGCCCATTCAATGTCAACAACTACCGTCATTAACATCTGATCATAATATTTTTACAAATATTAAATATCAGTTAAGAAGTAGGCAAGCTATTTATAAATTGTTTATATAATTTTTAACGCAAATTTTTGTTCGCATCCAAATTTGCGTTAAAAATTATATAAACATTTTTTAAGCATGGTAAAGCCCCCCATATTTGTCTTTTTTCAATACAACAACCATTTATCTTCTTGTTAAGTGTATGTAACATTTTCTCCACAGATCATCACCAGCCGCGGACAATTGCAGTGATTGTTGTTCCAACGCGTCTGTGATACTATAACAAACGGCGAATGAGATCGCCGCTTATGGCCGTTTCCGAGAAAACGGAAAATTGTAATGTTTTGTCCTATTAATCGTACACTCTTGCACTCTCTAGTGATCGGAAGTGCTATATTCTTCCTTTTATTGTATCGTTTTGCGGCTGTCGTCAGATTTCTATCAGTTAGAGTACTAATAGAGTTGCTATACTACTCGTTTACTTATTATAAATTTGTTTTAGAATGAGGGGAAATACTATTGTGTCATGTCATCATATTATAATTGATTTATTTATACCTAGTTTCACAGCTCGATATAGTTCACACGAAAACCAAAAAGCACTGTTCTAAATTCAAATTATTTTAAATCATGACAAATCTAAGGACATAGTCATCATCGTCAGGAAATACTTTTTAAGTGTGGAAAAGTTTTTCTTGGTGTTTTATCAATCATAAGTTTGGTTACTTAGGACTTATTTAAAAAAAATCTTTTCACTTCTCATGCTCGTAAAGTTGTTCTTTATGTCGAGAGAAGGCTGCATAAAATATGTTTTTATGCTCTTGTGCTTAAAGTAATTCCTTTTTCTTAAGACTAAGGCAATTAGGCCTTACAGCCACATTCACAATTAAATACACCTTCATTTAATTGATATATTTTTATGAGATTAAGGTTATATCTTAATTTAATTACGACATAATTATGTATTACTATCTAAATACAAATTTACGATTAATACGGGCGTACATTTACGTAAAAAAATATAACGCAAATATTTATAAAAACTTAACATTACTGTGGCATTACTTACGGCTCAGACCATAGTCGAACGTCACATAGTTGAAAATAAAAAAAAAATAAGAAAAATTGTGTGGCGGGAAGCTTTGTTTTGTTATTATTCGTAAATTATTCGTCAAACAAAACTAGAAACTAGCTTTTGTTGTGTTGCGGTTTGTTTTATTTCCTTGCAATCGAAGTGAAAAGCAGAGTGTAAAACTCGAGTATAAAACCCATTTTACCCTCGACGTGACTATTATCCACCCTCGCCGTAACGGCTCGGGGGCTATATACACGTCTCGGGTAAAATGGTTCGTTTTATGCTCTTGTTGTACAATCTACTATTTCAGCATAGTTGTGTTCTTAATTAAGATAATATTTAATCAGCTTATTCGATAAGCGTCTTCTTTTTAACATCTACCGGTCGCAATATAACTCTTTCTCATAATGACGTCTGTTTCGCAGAATATCCCTTTCGCAGAATTCTTCTTTCACAAAAGATCGCTTTCGCACAATGCCTGTTTGGCAAACGGTCGCGGTAGTAGTTAACTTATATAAAGCTTATGTAGTTAGTTATATAACTTATATAATTTTCAAAGATCTTTTATTTTATCTTATTTATCAACGTTTTTTATGGTTTATGTAACTTTAATGAGCTCTTGGCTCAAATTTTATTTTAATTAATTAACTACATTTTTAATTTAGATTTTGATTTGAATTTGAATTTATATTTAATTTTAATTTGATTTTAATGTTGATTTTAATTTTAATTAAGATTTTGATTTTGATTATAATTTTGTTTAGTTTTGATTCTGTTTGATTTTGATTGATTTTGATATTGATTTTAATTCCGGTTTTTTTTTTTTTTCATTATGATTTTAGTTTTTTGATCTAGATTTTGATTTTAATTTGGATTTGTTTGATAATTTAATTTTGTCTGTTCAGTTTTATTTGATCTGTAATGAATGAAAAGTGTCTGCTGCTTGTTTTATATTATTTGTCTTGTCTATTTCTGTTCCGTTTATTGATTATAATTTTATTGCATGTCGTGTCTACCTATAATGAAGACAATATTTAGCCTTAAGATAAACTTGTATTTTTGAATTTTAATAGTGTATGTTTTGTTGGTAATCCATTTAAAAATTAATAAATAAATAAACTTGATCTTTACAAATAAAATAAGAAGAAGACAGACGAAAATAAGAAAATGTACAATATAAGCCGCCAAGCTATTTAATAGTAAATATTTTTACCAAGTTCTAACAACCGTACTGTATACTTTCTTAAAAAGTAAGGCTCTACCTCGTCTGACTACGACGCGATGCGATGTTTAACCAACCATTTCTGATTGATAAATATTATCAAGAGTAGGAACGTGAAGATAGGCTGGTAGGTGGCTATATAGTTTATTTATTTATTGGCTTGGTTTATTTATTTTTAATATAAGTAGTATAATTAAGGTAAATCTCACTAGAACAAAATTACCTTAGTTATACATAGGTTTACATATCCTTATTATTGTTTTTTTTCAAGTTATGTCGCAAATTATAAGGTAAATTGCTACCAATTTCCCACAATGTCAATAATATAATAAAAGGGAAGAATTGCGAAGATACTCAACAGATTGCTCGCATTAATTATCTATCACATATTTATATATGAATCAATGCATATATGTAAAGAACATCATACCTAGGTGATAAATGGCTTTTCCAGTTTATAAATAAGTACTGTATGTAAGTAACATTGTAAATAAAGAATACATAAGTAATCATCATTGAATGCACTTATTATATTGATAAGTATAGAAGTAATTATACCTATGCGACATAAAGTCCACTACGAAAAACTTCAAATCCCATAGTAACGAGGAAAATAAAAGGAAGTGTAGTCACCTGGATCTCGAAATAACGTGGGTTCAAATAGAACTGAACATAATTATAAACTAAAAGGATTTTTTTTACGTGCTAGAGAAGAATGACTTCTTCTGGTACAGGTGAGTACATTTAAAAGAAAAAATCTACCCTAATTTTTGTCAAACATGTTTTGGTAAATGAAATAATTTTTTTTTTTTTCATACATTTTTGGTCCAAATATAAAAGTGCCGGCTAAAAAGAAATAACGCTATATTATGTTAGAACTTGACCGCTGGGGTGTTTATATTGTTATGACACCAAAACTGGAGGGTAGGTAATAAATACTACCCTTGGTTTTATTTAAGTTTGAAAATTCGATAATAACATACATTTTGATACTAGTCAGTTTTAATAGTATTATCTTAATGTATTCATATTTAATTTAAATTAATTTTTATTCGGTGTAGAAATGTATTTGTATTGTGTTCGAATATCGATTATTTATAATATTTCAATAATTCCTTCATTTATATTTTATTATTAATGTATCAAATTCAGAGTAGATTATGTTGCTTTGTTAAATAATTTTCATGCCGTGTACACATGTCATTGGAACTACAACCTGTCCTTGATACTAATTATCTTGTAACATCTTTAGCACGCTATGTTGTATTCTGTTTGTGTACCAAATAAATAAAAAATAAAAATAATAAAAAAACTAGCAAAACCAAATGAATTGTCCTAATATAAAACTTTTTTAAATAGTTAGTGGCTTGTCTGTCCTTTTTGTCTTGCCGCTATGTTGTCAGACTGTCCGATGTCCGTATTATATTTCATATATTTAAATAGGTTCCTCTTATCTTAATCAGCCTAAAAAATTAAACTAAAGTTGGTTCTAAATTGGTAAATTTGCAAAAAATATCAATCACAACAGTCTTATGAATATTAAACATATAGGCGTTTACTTTTATTGACCAACGAAATTTCCGATTGAAACTTAAAAACCGGTCTCGGGCGGAATAAAGAATGCTTTCTTTAAGATGTTTCTTAACAGATAACTAAACCTGAGTCTAAGAAAGTGCGAAGGTTTGATATCAGTAACTAAACCTTGCTTAATGTAATGTTTAAAACTACATAGGTAATCGAAGAGAAATAATATTGTCGCCGGTCTTTTGCACAAAGGGGTAAGTAATTTAAAATTTATACCTAAATGATAGGATCACTACACAAATATGTTTTAAAAAACTCCACAAATAAGTTTTAAAAACACTCCACTTACTTTAAAAATACACAAAGATTTTAAACAAAACTAACGCCCTTATTCATAAAAACTAAGCATAAATTGGTTTTATATTGTTTTGTCAACGTCACACAAACGTCAATTTGAATTTGAGAAAAAGAGACAAAACAATGATTAACTAAATAATGCTTACATAGTTTTTATGAATAGGGGGGTTAATGTTTAAGTACTCACTCAACATCGATATCACAATTTGGTTGACTTTGCTGCCTTCCGAGCAATACTTTTTCACTGTATACTTCAACATCGTCAAAACAATATAGACTTATCACTAAAAAGTATTTAATTCAAAAATTAAAAATATAAACGTCAATAGTTTTAAATCACAGACAAAAAGGCGCGAACCGCGCGCTCTCCACCGTCCAATGCGGCGAATGCGTTATAAAATCTCGCCGGCATATTCTCGACTGTACCCTTAGAACAGATACATGCGAGGTATATTCTGCTAGCGGCCACAATAAAAGTAATTAAATTAATAGAAGACTAAGACATAGACATAGTGTATCCGTCATGTACATAATTGATTATGGTAGAGACAACGGCGTAAATAGGGCAGTATTCTAAAATCATTTATTCGTTAACCTAGTAGAATACTGTTTAGGAAATTTCGGTCTAGTCTTTGATGTTTATTCTAATACTGGATCATGTATTATTCAGTACGGCTAACCTAGTTATAAGCTAGAAAGCAATCGTTAAATAATTTAAGAGACGTAAAAAAGCGTTAAGTTGTTGGTTGATTACTATCTAACGTTACTATTAAAATTAAAACCTAGTGGCTCCAATGTTCGACAAGAACCAGTGGTCGACATTAAAAAACCTTCGTCCTTTAAAAAACTTTTTAAAAAGAAAAAAATCTCTCGTATTTGTCTAATCTAATCTAATCTAATCTCTCTCTCGCTCTCTCTCTCTCTCTCTCGCTCTCTCTTTGTAGCAACAATAATTGAATACAGACCACCTGAGTTGTCATCCACTAAAATTTTTACTTTTTATTTTCAAAAGCTAATTGCTGCACTGAAGCTAAATTAAATATTTATAAAATTTTATAAAATACAGTGAAAAAATTAAACGCCTACCCGACCCAGCCTCCTTTAATGACCTCCTTGGTCGAGTGGTTTGTACACCGGTTTTCATGGTGTCGCCATCTCTGAGTCCCGGGTTCGATCCCCGGTCGGGTCAATTTAGAAATTATTGTTTTTCTAAGTTGTCTCGGGTCTGGGTGTTTTCTATGTCTAATAGATATGTATTTAAGTATTTTAAGTATGTTTATCCGTTGTCTAGTAACCATTTAACGAGTTTCCTAACGAAGCTTCTCTTGGGCTAGATAATTGGTGTGAGTGTAGGAATGTTAAGTTTAGCTTAGCCAAGAATCGAACCTGGGTCTTCCGCAATCCGGGCGGCTGCACTGACCGCTATGCTACCGGGGAAGGCTGAAGGAAGCGCTGAATTTTGTCACTGCTTTTTGTATATTTTGAGTGCTAATAGCGGCCCAGCGCGTCATCTATCCAACGGCCATTGCAACCGATGGCTATGCAGATCCTTCCCGGTGGCATAGCGATCAGTGCAGCCGCCCGGATTGCGGAAGACCCAGGTTCGATTCCTGGCTGGGTCGGGTAGGCGTTTAATTTTTCACTGTATTTTATAAAATTTTATAAATATTTAATCTACTAAACTTTCAATGAAATTCTATATTATTGAACACGGGGGGCTTAGTGTCAAACGCTGGTGTCAGTATGTAAAAAAAATACTTTAAAAATATTAATGTCTATAGTTGCCATAATTAACCACAGCTCTTAATAATTGCAAATTAGGTATCAATCAATTTGTTTCTTTTATGATAACAATAACTAATAGTTTAAAAAAATAATTAAGATTTGAAGATATTGGGTTAACATTTTGTATTGCGCAAAATCATCTCGTCATCGTCATCAGCTCATTTTTATCCCCACTGCTGGGGCACGAACCTTCCCTATGGATGGATAGGGAGAACAGCCCATAAACCACCACGCGGGCCCAGTGCGGGTTGGTGGTTGTTAACGACTGCTAATGCAGCCGGGACCAACGGCTTTACGTGCCTTCCGAAGCACGGAGGAGCTCGAGATGATAAATTTTTGGTCACCCATCCGATGACCGGCATTTGCGAAAGTTGCTTAACCTCAGCACTCACAGACCGGGCGCGTTAACCACTGCGCCGTTGAGCTCCTCATCAAAATCATCTGTTTGACAAGAATTACAAACTGTCTCAAATAGCAAAGAAACTAATGGAAAAAAGTGTGAGTATGACTGATATGATAATAATATATTCTGTAAACCAAAAATAGTCAAGTCGCTTCTGGGTTTTCCCGTTAATTAATTGGGTAGTAGGTCACTAGGTTATAGTCAATAGAGAAACTTTTTGGCAAGTGTCAAAACGATTTTTTGGAATAGGAATTGTATGAGAATGGCATACTATGACGTCACTATTGTGTTCCATCAAGTGTTTAACAAACAATTTTAGGTTACACAAATTCATGCTTGGATCAAATATAAAATAGATTATTGTTTTAAAGAACATGATGTCATTTATATATGTTTAATGTTCTGTAATAAATTATTGTTGTTGTCACCTTTCCTATCTATACTAATATTATAAAGAGGAAAGCTTTGTATTTTTGTATGTATGTATAGCCTGAGAGCCAAACTAATTCGCTATAATAAGGAGACTCGACAATAATTCTATTTCAGTAATTTCTTAACATAAAAATTAGATTATCTATTTTATTACATAATCCAACAATATTTGCAACAGCGAAATAATAACGAAGTACAAAGCTTTAAAAAATCTATAAAAAATGGGCAAAAATGGTATAAATATTATTTACTTTACATTTAAATACCTTTATTAATTATCTTTCGTAAAAGTATATAATCCTCCTATATGTAAATGAAAAACAAATAAACTTAAAAAAACTCTCTACGTAAACTCAAAGTGGCATTACACCTATGTTAAAAATGCTATCAGATTAGTTTTTAATTACTTCTGTTTCATTAACACGTAATGTACTAAATCCAATTTAAATATATAATGATAATAAAGTAAAAAATAAAAAATAATAAATAATGTTGGATTTAAAAAAAAAGTTTGTTAAAACGTTATTTGTTGTAAAAAATAACCTAAAAAATCTGCTATTATTATTTTCTTAGAGTACATTGTGCAGTTAGTGAAACAAATAAAGACTTCTTCCTAAAATATTATCTTATCTTATCTTATCTTAGTGGGGCCTGCCGAGGTTTCCACCTTTCAGTAACACTTCGACCCATTGGGATCTTTTGTGCAACCCCATCCTTTCACTCTTCCCCCTCTGTAAAGATAGATGCCATAAGTCTGGCAACGTCCTTAAGAGCGAAGAGCCTGAAGTCCTCCGGTTTCGGATAGGCCGACCCCAGGAGTCCCATTCTTTTCCTAGCCAGAGAGTCGCAGTCACACAGTAGGTGCTGCATTGACTCGGTTTGCTCTCCACATGCCCTACACAAACTATTTGTTGAAAGGTGCATTCTGTGAAGCATTTGTTTTGTGGCATAATGCCCTGTCAAGGCACCGATGGTTAATCGGGCCTGCCTTCTGCTGCCTCCGCATATGAACTTACTCCGCCCTAAAGCGTTTTCGCCTAGGAAGGATTTGGAGTGTTTCATGCCCGGCTGCTCTTTCCATTCGATGCCGTGCCTGTTTATGATGTAATCTTTTAAGGCCTTGTTGATGGTACTTTGTGCAAGTGCCACGAACGGCTCAGGACCAATAAGCTGGGTTTCTGAGCCCTCCCTGGCAAGTGCATCCGCCATCTCGTTGCCGTGGATTCCCATATGGCCTGGTACCCAGATCAATCGCACCTTGTTATGCCCACCTAGCTTGTTTAGAGCTTTTGTGGTTTCCAGAACAAGGCCCGAGTCGATTCGGGGCGATATGAGTGACTTGAGCGCGGCTTGGCTGTCACTCAGGATGAATATATTGCGCTTTTTAATAGCTAACTCTATATTCTGCTTTGCGCATAGGAGAATTGCGAAAGTTTCTGCTTGGTAAACAGTAGCAAATTTTCCCATGCTTTGACTATGCTTGAAGTCGTTATTATAGACGCCTGCCCCTGTGCCCGACTTCATTTTTGATCCGTCGGTGTACCAGATTAGGCTGTCTTTTTCCGGAGACGGTGGCCCTCGTTTCCATTCGTCCCTGGTTGGAACATAAACTTTAAATTTCTTTTCGAACACGAATATGGGGGATATTTTATCGCACCCCATTTCCATGATCCTATCAGGAATGTCACTTGGTTCCCATTTTGTGTGTCTGGTCAGAGGTTTAGATGCGTCCCATAGTCCGGCCACCTTTATTCTATGTAACGCTTTTTTTGCCTCTGTTTCTATTACAATGTGCAGGGGTGGAAGGTCTGTGAGGACCTCCAGCGCTGCCGTTGGAGTGGTTCTAAAGGCGCCAGTGATTGCTAGACAAGCTGTTCTCTGCAGTTTGCTAAGAGCATTCCTACAAATCTTCAGCCTGGTTCTGGGCCACCAGACGATGCTGCCATATGTGAGGATCGGTCTCACCATCGTCATGTAGATCCACCTAATGATTTTGGGGTTGAGTCCCCAAGTCTTGCCATATGTAGACCGACACATGCCAAAGACTCTGTAAGCCTTGGCTACGGTTGTGTCCACATGCTGTTTCCAAGTAAGTTGCCTATCCAGCGTTAAGCCTAGATATTTCACTTCTTTGGACCAAGAGAGCCGGGTGCCATAGAGTGTTAGGTTACCCAGTCCCGTAGTGTTCCTCATTCTTGTAAAGGGGATGGCTGTTGTTTTCCCCGGGTTTACAGAGAGGTGATGGGCATTGCACCATTCCTCCAGCAGACCTAGGGCACGTTGCATTAACCCCGATACCGTAGAGGGAAATTTCCCACTGACTGAGATGACCAGGTCATCCGCATAACCCACCGTATAGAATGGTCCTTTATTCAGCCTTACTACAATTGAATCAACCACAAGGCTCCACAGAAGAGGCGAGAGAACCCCTCCTTGTGGGCATCCTCTAGTAGTTCGCGCAATTAGACTGTCACCTAGCAGTTCAGAGTTAATAATTCTACCCTTTAACATGCATTCAATCCAATTACAGATCGGTTGTGGCACACCATGGTTCTTGGCTGCAACTTTGATGGATTCAAAGGTAGTGCGATCAAATGCACCTTCGATATCTACGAAAGTGCAGACGCAAATCTCCTTGTTTTCCAGCGCAGATTCCGCTCGACTCACCACATGATGAAGAGCAGTTTCGGTTGACTTCCCCGCCTGATATGCACACTGAAGTCCATGGAGTGGGAATCTTTTCAGAGGTCCCGCTCTGATGTATTTGTCTACCATCTTCTCCAGGGTCTTCAGGAGAAAGGATTGCAGACTTATAGGCCTAAAGGCTTTGGGTTCTTCATAATCTGGTTTTCCCGTTTTGGGTATGAAGATTACCTTAACACGCCTCCATGTTCTGGGAATATGTCCGAAAGCTATGCATGCTTTATACAGCCTGCAGAGATGGGGTCCCAGGATGGAGGCGCCCTGTTGTAGTAGAATGGGATAAATGTTGTCAGGTCCTGGCGCCTTAAACGGCTGAAAGCTCTCAAGAGCCCATCTAACCTTACATTCATCCACTACCCTTTTCGCTGTTATCCAGTCATATTTGGAAGTTCTCCTCTGCTGTTCCTTCCAGCTGATTGGATCATGATCGTCCTGGATGACTTCTGATCCAGGGAAATGAGTGTCAAACATGGCCTTCAATGTCTCACTCCCTGTCTCTGTTCGTACTCCATCTTCCTTCCTTAACGTGGTTAATGGAATCGCCTTTGTTGTAGAGATAGCCTTGGATAATCTCATTGCTTCCGGAACAGATTGTATCTGGTCACAATGTTTCCTCCAGGCAGATCTCTTTGCCTTACGTACCGCACTACTGTACCGTGTTAAGGCCTCCTTGTAGTCGCTGAAGTCGTTCCTCGCTTTCGCTTCGTTGAACGCCTGTCGTGTAGCTCTTCTAATGCGAGCCAGTTCCGGGTTCCACCATGGTACCCTCCTTGTCACTGATTTCGTCTCTGGACAGTTATTTTGCCATGCCGTCATCAGTGCTTCTGTAATTCTGTCAGCTTCAAACTCTATGTCCAAGGCTGAGTTTAATTTACAGCTGGGACCATCCAGCTCCATTCTGAGGTCCTTTTTGAAGCCCTCCCAGTTAGTGTTCCTGGGGTTCTTCCTACGCACAGTCTCTATGGTTTCACCTAGTCTGTACCTAAAGCATATGTAGTTATGATCGGAAAGGGAGACCTCATCCGACACATGCCAGTTTGTGATGTTCCTTACCGCTCTATTGTTAGCAATGGTTACGTCGATCACCTGTGCCCTGCGGGCGTTGAAAAAAGTAGGCTTGCTACCTTTGTTAAGTAATTGCATGGGTGAACTTACCAGATATTCCAGAAGCTTCTCCCCCCTTTCATTGGTGTCTGAGCTGCCCCAGACGACATGATGCGCGTTCGCGTCGCAGCCGATGACGACATCTAAGTTTTCTCGGTTGCCGTAGGTTACCAGTTCCCGTATCCGTGGTGATACTGGGTCTGCCTTCTCGTAAGGGAGATAAGCTGACGATAAGATTACCGTTCGCTTTGTCCCCCCCTCCCCTGTGTGGATCCTGACAACTGTCAGGTCCCTGCAACAGAACTTGATTAAAGGCATTGCATGTATGTCATTTCTGACATAAATGCAAGTCCTCATGTTATTAGTGGAACAGTTATGAAAAAGAGTACCAGGAGCTCCACCTAAGCCCTTTATCATTCCCCCATATAAGTAGGGTTCCTGAATTAGGGCAATATCGAACTTGTTAATTTTAAGCTCGCGTGCCAGAAGGGCAGTCGCGGCCTTACAGTGGTGCAAATTAATCTGTACACACCTTAGTCCCGCCATTTCCTCGACTATTGGCCGTCTTCCAAGCTAGGTTCCCCCTCCGTTGTCGCCTGCGCGCCCAACGGGGAGGACCCCCCCAGAAGCAGCTCGTCTATGGCGAGCTCTCCCACAATGTCTTCAGATCTTGGGGAGGAGATCCCACCACATTCCATTGGTGTCATCTCCTCTCCAACATCCCCTACCGCAGCGACTAGAACACCCGGTCCTGGCTGCACCTTTGTCACTAGTGCGCTTTGGGAGCACTCACCCTCAGTCACTCCCGCCACGCCCACTCCTTCACTATTGCCTTGGGCCTCGACAGGCTCGCCCGTAAGCTTCTCCTCCAGAAGCTTAAAGACGCTCCTGTCGATGCCCGTGTAAAGGCAATAGCCCTCTGCTTTGATGAATGCTGCAGAGGCACCATCCATCAGTATGACCCTCCGTACTGTCAGACCCTCGACCTTAGTGTCGACGATCTTCCAGCCCGAGGTCTTCAAACCGGGATGACATCTCTGCAGCATTCTCAAAACCCTGCCCGTGTCAAGGCGGCTGACGTTTCGGGACTTCCATGCCATCTTTACAGGCTTTGGAAGGTCCTTCGCATCGACCACCCTGAGCAATACGCCTTCGACGGTTAGGCCGTCCTGTGCTCGAAGCCATTCCGCCGAGCCACTCCCTTCACAAGTGAAGAGGATGGCTCCCGCCGAAATGCCTCCCATACTAAGTACTGGGATGGGGTCAGGTGTGGCCTCCAACAGGTCCCAAATGGTTCCTTGGATGGCCACATAGTGACTCTCCCCCAGCATGGTTGCCGGGTAGTCATCAGCAACGATGGCCATCTTAAAGGCACTTACTGCTCCCGCGTAAGACCCGTGAGTCTTAACGCGTTTAGCATCAAGCGCCGCCTGGCTCTCGTTGCTGACCTCCCTCTGCCGCTTAGAGCGTTCCACCGCAGCATGCTCACCTTCGGCTTGCTGCCTAACCAGCTTCGCCTTACGCTTGCGGTGGCCCGACCTGTGACCTGACGCCCTGCCCTCGCTCACCTTCTCTACATCAGGCCGAGGACCAACAGGCAGGATCCCATCAGGACCCAGTACCTGCAGCCCCGATGGTCCGGCGGTGACGAAGGGATGGATCCCATCAGGACCCCGTTCCCGTTGCCCCACCATTCCACGGCCCTCCATAGGGGATTGCTGGGCTGGTGCTGTAGCCCCTCCACCATTCAACGACCTTCCACCTGCTTGGTCCCCTCGCACAAAGGTCGACGGGTTCGGCCCCCTAAGGTACCCAAACCCATCTGACCCTGGCATGGAGCCCGACTGCAGTGGATGCCGTGCCGGAGCACCGGACGCCACGCCCTTCCCTCCACGGTTTCTGCCTCGTCCGCTAGGCAGATTCGGTCCCCGAAGGTGTCCGTCTCCACTTTGCTTCGGAGTAGTCCCGTCCTTTAACGCGCCTGCCCCCGTAGGGACGCGGTGCGCTTTCGTCCCTTGCGGGACCTTAGTTTCGCCGCGCATAGCGGCACTAAATACTGGCAAATCTTTTGCCCCCCCCAGATACAAGGGGCAGCCTGAGCCCGAAGGCCCAGGGAGGGGTTCTCCGGCTCCGCCGGTACCCTCCTGGGGTAATTTTGTGTTCGAAAATGTGCCATTATTTTTGTTTGACAATTATGGAGTTGAGGTTGTCATCCCTCCGGGACTGGGGTAGGAAATAAGGAATGCGGGAAGGAGTGGAATTATGTGAGTGGGATCATGGGAAAAAGGGTAGGGTATTGGCCCGCCGTGCGGGATATCACTGGCGGGTTAGCCCTCCACTCTTCGCTACTGAGGCCGCAAGGTAGATTAGTGAGTGTGCGATGCTTGCTTGGTGACCACAGCATTGCCCGGGGCGGACGACCCACCGCTGGGTGGGTTCGCCGCCTGCCTGTACAGGTGGTCGACAGGACAAGCGGCGACGAGGACGTTCGTGATAGGACTTGACGGCAGACGCATATAGCTCAACATCGCACACTTGAGCATACATCAAACCGCCCAACCACCCCAAAATCCTAAAATATTAGTTTCTCGTTTTATACCTATATTATATTTATGGATTTCAACTTTGGTGCTTAGATATGATGAACATAAACACATTTTCACGATAAAATCGGTGATAGCATATTTGCTGTAAAAAAGCACCATTTTTGGGGTATAACTTTTTTTTGATACCTTCCAATGCGAGATTTTGTTGGACTCAAAAATAGTCTCTTAGAATTATATTTAATGACCGTTTACGAAAATTTGACTTGTTATTGAGTTTTTTACAAAAATATCGTAAACTTCTTTGGCTAGTATGTTTGTAACGAATAAACTCAAAAACTACTGAACCAATTTAAAAAAAATATTTCACTATTAGAATACTACATTAGCGCTGAGTAACATAGGCTATAATTACAAAAAAAATATGTCCATCCGTGCGAAGCAGGGACGGGCCGCTAGTCTTTAATAATTTTTTACCTACGAGTTGAGGAAATAGCGTATAAAGTTTTTGTCACACTTCTACTGCGAAGTTATAGAGTGGCTGGTATCAAACTAATCTGCAAACATCTAAGATTTACAATAGAAGTCAATTGTCTCGGAATCATTTGTGGTTTGAAAATTATTGAGGAAAGTCCAAGCAAAAGAGGAAAAATATAAGAATGTCAATGATTGGTACCTACTGACAAGAAAAATACAATATGAACAACTGGTTATTCATCTGGGTAATTTATTTATAGCTAGTTTAAAAGGAAACAACAAATAAAACTATTTATTTTTCATATTTTTTATTAAAATCTAAAAAATGTTAATAATCAGTTCTAATAGTCTTCATGACAGAAATCAACAAAATAACAGCAATTTTTTAAACAGTATCACAAAATCAGTAAATATTGTTATATTTTCATTGGAAAAAGTTTCCTTATTATGGAGATAGAGTTTAATTTGAAACTGAATAAATATTTTGATTTGATTTGATGTACAATAAATTATTTTCCTTATTTAGTTAAACTAAAATTTTCTATAGTCATAGTTCATAAATTACCTGTGTAGATGTAGTGATGTATTAATTTTTATCGATAAAAACGTAAGCTCCCTTCCATCAACCACTCTCAATAGATATCCATTTAAATGTCTTTAATGAAACATAATATTAGTTTAATTGAATAAGTATTTCTTGACAATTCTTGTAATGCGGTTGACCACAACAAAATGGCTTTGTATAAATTCAATAAACCCGCCACCACTTCAAATTCAAATTCAAAAATCATTTATTCAGTATAGGCTACAAGTAGCTCTTGTGAATGTCACTGTGCCACTTCCCCGTGAAAATAATATGATTGTCTATTGTCTACTAAAGATGCTTTATACTTTATTTTTATTTTCTTTTTTAACCCGGTATCCCCTTTATGTTAACGGGTAGCACGTGAATAGCACAGTTATGTGATGGCTCTCTCTCGCACCCTGTTCCCACTGCAAAAGCTGCAAAAGCTAGCTGGGCCAGAGAGAGGGGCATATCATAGCCGGAGCACTAAATCAAATCGAAATAATAAAATTATAATAATTTAATCGAGGACACTTACGAAATTGCGGTGTACCGTTTTGTTTCAATATGGCAACATGCCCGTTTGTTAAATAAACTTATAACTTTTTAAAAGTACGTATTTATAAAGTTTGGGCATTTTAAGGTTCCGTACCCAAAGGGTAAAACGGGGCCCTATTACTAAGACTCCGCTGTCCGTCCGTCTGTCTGTCTGTCCGTCTGTCACCAGGCTGTATCTCATGAACCGTGATAGCTAGACAGTTGAACTTTTCAAAGATGATGTATTTCTGTTGCCGCTATAATAACTAATACTAAAAAACAGAATAAATAAATATTTAAGTGAGGCTCCCATACAACAGACATGATTTTTTTGCTGTTTTTATAGATAATGGTACGGAACCCTTTGTGCGCGAGTCCGACTTGCACTTGGCCGGTTTTAAGTAGATTTTTTTGCAAATTGCTTTTGGAACGAAGTTCCTTATCGCGCGTTGTGAAAGGGGGCTGGACGGAAAAAATTCTTACGAAAAAAGTTGTCACGACACTTTTTTTATCAATAGAAGTGTACGTTAATTTCGCCATTGTTATCACAAGACCGTGTGGCCTAATGGATAAGGCGCCGGACTTCGGATCCGAAGATTGCAGGTTCGAGTCCTATGACGTTCGAAATATTGTTAATTTTATTTGTAAATTATTTATTTATTTATATTTTTTTCGTTGATTTAATATTTTGTAATAATAATATACAGTATTTTCAAAATGAGTTTCATTTTTGCTATTGTAAGCTGTGCGGCGTCGCCGCACAGCTTACAATAGCTTGCAAGGGTTTCAGTGCAAACTGTTTCTTTGTCTGTCAAAATGTTTCTCTGTCTGTCTCTCTCTCTCTTATAGAAAGCAAGCCAGATATTTTCATTTCTATTTCGACGATTATTTTTGTTGAGTGTATACAGGTTTTTTGTAAATAATAAATAATAAAAAATAATAATAATAATGAATCCTGACAGTGTTTCTGCACAAGTTCCGGATATTGCTGATGGAGTTAGGTAAGTAGAGATTATATACAGATAATAATAAATGCTTTTGTATTTTTAGCAAGTACGCACTATAACCTAAAAAAAAAAACAAAAAAAAACAAAAAAAAAAACAAAAAAAAAAATCAAATAAAAAAAAACAAAAAAAAAACAAAAAAAAACCTACTGATAAAGTTTATATAACATTATATTTGTTAATAATAAAAAAAATATTATTAGAACTTAAAAAAAATTAAATTTTATTACAATTCCTTCACTAATTAATCGAAAGGAACTTCGTTCCATCCGGGTGTCCCTTGACACCTCTCAAGTTTTTTTTATAATAACAGTACTATTTGATGAATAACAAAAAAAACCGACTTCATAAAACAGGAAACTTAAAAAAGTAAAAACAACTCTCAAAAGCAAGAAATAATATTGAAATCATATTATTAATTACCTAGATACGCATATCAGTTTAAAAAAATATCTATTGAAATCCCTTGACTGTCCTTCGTCTTCATCATCAGACCCCTAATGACAGTCATACAACCCATCTAGGTATAAAGTTTCTCATCAATACAAATTAATCAAGCCCAAAGACCATGTAATTGCTGTAAATCGTTGAGGAGTTCCCTCGACTGTCTTTAGGCTCCATCATCAGATCGACTCCAAAGCTTCATTAAATAGTAGTGCTTTAAAATACTTAATGAAAACATTAACAAACGCACTAGTCGCTACTACGATTTTCTAAGGTTCCCCTCGATTTCCCTGGGTTGCCATCATCAGATCCTGGCTCCCTTATCATGGTAGCACCCTTGGGATATCTCCTTTTCAATAAAAAAATTATCATCAAAATCGGTTCTTATACGACGAAGTTATCCGCGAACCCCGCGAACAAACATAAAAAAATACAATATATATACGAGTCGAATTGAGTAACCTCCTCCTTTTTTTGAAGTCGGTTAAAAAAGGGCATCCCTCAAGTATCTCCAATTCATGGACCCCATGCTGTTAGACAGACGTTAATTTCCATATATCTTCGCAACCAGTCGTGCGATTCTGTAACAAAAACCGCGATAACTTCACCAATTCACTCGTAGCTTGCAAATGAATTCGCCTTTGTTACACACTGTCAAAATCGATTGTTATTGGCACGTCTTGAGTGAATTATGTATCGGCGGTGATTTTGATACAGAATCGCACGACAGTCCAGTTGCTAAGCAATAATATTGCTATGTTTATCCTGACGTTTCGAACCCTTTGCAGGGTCCGTGGTCACAGGGAGACTGAGGCGTTGATCGTCTCATATTTAGTTAATAGTGCAAAGGGTTTGAAACGTCAGGATAAACATTAAATAAGTAATGTGTAAAATAAACGCGAGTAGATCCGTAAAAGTTGTTTCATTTCAATATTATATATTGTTAATTGTTGAGAATTATTTTTTATACGTCACTATTTTTTCAGTTTATTTTTATTCTTTTATTTATAAGATAAGTTTTTTTTTCACGGTTTTACGTGAAGATAAGTAATATTTTTTGTAGAAACTAGTTCACGAAATGCAAAACCTCTCCATATATAAAACGGTTACATGTAACCGTGGCAATATTCGGTCAACACCCGGACGGTGTCATGTCACCGCACCCGACCACGCGACTATAATCTCAATTATGGATAAGTTACAGCCTACTTTTGTATGAAGAAGTTTGGCTATAGACAAACTAGAGTAAATTTGCTACACTAAAACCCGCAACAATTATATGCTCTGTGCGTTAAATTTTATAAAAAGTCAATGTCAAATATGTCAAATTTTGACAATTGAGCGATCGAATTCTATGGACTCTATGTCGTCTAGATAGAGCCTACTTTTGTATGAAGAAGTTTGTTTATAAAAAACTAAAATAAATAGTTTGATCATTTACAACTAATAAACTGTTTCAGTAATTACAAAATGATAAAATATGATCTAATTGCAACTTATTCATTATTTTAGTGGATATCGACGATAGGTATTCGCCATTTTGCGAATTACGTCTTTGGCGCCCGTGCTGTCACCGTTTGGCACTGGACTTGACCGGTTAAAAAGAAACAACGGTTAAAAGGGGGTCCGAGACAGCCGATTTTTCGATCATGTTTTGTATGGAGCTAGGACTTGTAAAATTTTTCACTTTTTGCTGTAGGTCACGTGATAGGTTAGAAATTTAAGACAATCACGAAGCGCAGCGTAGCGATTGTCTTGAATTTCAAGGTTCTTTTTTCATTAGACAACAGAAATCTAACTCCAAATAAAAAAATAAAAATAAAATAATTAAAAACCCAAAAATCTAAATCTCTTTTCGCTAAAATAAAACAACTTTTACGGATCTACTCGCGTTTAGTTCTTTTCGTTAGCTATGTTTTTAGGCATTTCGTGAAAAAAAAAACTGTGTTATTTTTTGGGGCCCCCTTTTCTACACCCGGACCGAAATAACATATCGGAAGGTTTAATTGTCTACAATTCAGGTCTCCTAGTGTAGGCAATTATAGAACTTAAGTTTTCTGTATTGCACTTTGAATAATAAATAAAATTTATTTAGTACTAGCGGCCCGGCGGTACCCGTTCCCGTGGGGATATCGGGATAAAAAGCATCCTATGTTATAATCCAGGTTATAGACCATCCAAATTTCATCCAAATCCATGCATCCGTTGGAGCGTGAAGAAGCAACAAATATACACACATACTCTCGCATTTATAATATTAGTGTGATGTGATTATTTATATCTTAGTCGCGCAGTGTTCGACACCTTAAGCACAGTGTTCAGCACAGTTTTTTCGCAATTAAGTTATTTAGAGTTTCATTAATTTCACTGAATGACATGACAGCTAGGAAGCAGGCAGGTGGTCGATATTCAATTGCCGCTATCACAAATCTGCCCCCAACCGCCTAACCGATCGCTTTGACTACGCGTATATAGTTTATGACGTCATCTTGCCACCTCGCACCGCCTATGAAAGCAATATCAAAAGCTAAAGGCTAATAGCTTTCGATATTGCTTTCATAGGCAGTACGAAACGACAAGATGACGTCATAAATCACACACGAAATCAAAGCGATCGGTTAGGCGGTCGGGCCCCTGGGGGGTAACCACGAGCTCTTATAGCAGTATTATTGCAGTTGTGAAAACGAAATGCATTCGTGTGTAACGTTTCGTTACTCGGTACTAGATGGCGCACCCGTTACTCGGTAACGAATACATACGGTTTGCTACAGCTCTTGTTGCAGTTGTGAAAACGAGATGCGTGTAGTGGCGAATATACACGCGTCTCGTTTTCACAACTGCAACAAGAGCTCGTGGGTGGTTACTACCTGGAGATCTATTTTTGAATCGCACGTATGATATTGTGTTGTCGCATGCGACTTAAGTAGAGCTGTAGCAAACCGTATGTATTCGTTACTGAGTAACGGGTGCGCCATCTAGTACCGAGTAACGAAACGTTACACACAAATGCATTTCGTTACTCGCATATTTCGTAGTATGGGTACCTACACTGTTTCAGTTCACGCAATTGTACCGTTGATGCGTGTATTGAAATGTTTGCTGATCGTATGTTTTAAAGGACGATGTTTGACGTTTGTTTAGTAAGTAAAATATAAAATGTTTGTATAATTTTTAACACACATTTTGTTGCGAACAAATTACAAAAACACAAATGTTGAAAAAAATTCCACGAGCAGGATTTGAACCCGCACCCTTCTGACATACCGGGTCAGGTGCTCTTCCAATTGAGCTATCGTGGTTCTAACCAGCCCGCCGAAATTATTCAACACTATTTACTTTTTACTTTAAAATCAAATTCAAATCCTGCTCGTGGAAATTTTTTCAACATTTGTGTTTTTGTAATTTGTTCGCAACAAAATTTGCGTTAAAAATTATATAAACATTTTATAAATAGCTTGCCTACTTCAGTATTTGTAAAAATATTATGATCAGATGTTAATGACGGTAGTTGTTGACATTGAATGGGCGCCTTTGGCTTTCAAAGTAAAAAGTAAATAGTGTTGAATAATTTCGGCGGGCTGGTTAGAATCACGATAGCTCAATTGGAAGAGCACCTGACCCGGTATGTCAGTAGGGTGCGGGTTCAAATCCTGCTCGTAGAAATTTTTTCAACATTTGTGTTTTTTTTAAGTAAAGTATAATTTGGAAATTCGTCGTCCAAGTTTTTTACTGTTTTCTAAAGGTATTGTGTGAGTAGACAAATTTTGAGATTGGAAGAGAAAGAAGGTAAGAAAGTATTTTTTACAAATTAGAAATATATTATTTAAGTTTTTGTTTTTTATTATTGCGTATTTTCACGTTTTTTTTTTGTTCTACTGTACACGTTTTCAATACGAGTAGTATTTCATCAAAGTAGACTTACGAATTGATGGCATAATGACGTTCATAAGAGCTATTTGTAGCTTAAACTGAATAAATGATTTTGAATTTATTTAAATTTTGAATTTTACATTTTTAAATTTTTAAATGTTGTGTTTTTTTTGTTGCTGAATAAATTGATTCTTGCCCCTTTTTTTCTTTAAAAAAACAAGCGTTAATGCATTCACAGCATGTCATCAGGAAAAAAAATCTAGATTATTTTTAGACAAATATGTATTTTGCTGGCATGTTGTGTTGGGATTTATGCCTGCTTTTATTTCCAACCTATGAAATATTTCAGGTTAATGAATATAGACGCCACGAAGATTTTTTTTATCGATATCGATATTATGCTTAGTTGGTATTTAAGCTACTTCACTATTCTTTTGACATTTCCTGTTTATGTTGGTAGTACGATTTTATTTATTGGGTTGGTAGAAACTACGTTAATTTTTAAACGGCTAGTTAGAAAGTGCCGACTCTTAAAACGTAGTGATTACTTGCTTAGTGCTTAAGTCACACTGGTCTTCCAAGTCACATGACGCCGATTTTCCGTATTTTTGAATTGTTCGTTTTCGGGGCTGCCAACATAATACGAAATGTTGCATGTTATCGTTTCCACGCAGAATTCAAAATTCAAAATTCAAAATCATTTATTCAGTTTAGGCTACAAATAGCTCTTATGAACGTCATTTTATGCCATCGGTTCGTAAGTCTTTCTACTCTGGGCGGGAGATCTTGTACTGAGAAGAACCGGCAAGAAACTCAGCAAGTGTCCAGCTCTTTTCTCCCTTATAGCGTCATAAATATTGGAAAATGCCCTATCATAAAAGGACACTTTCCATCACAAATAAAAACACAAAATATAAAGGACAATCACAACATGTAAAAAAACACAAAAAATAACTAAATAAAACCAGTTTAATTTTTTACAATATCATACAGTACTAGTAAAAGTCAAAAAAACTATAGTTAATAATAATAAAAATAAAACTAATTGTAATGTTCAATGCAACGCTATTTTGTTATCTGCAGGACACTGTTTATAAGTAGTATTATGTATATGTTTTTTATTAAAGCCAGGCTGTTTTATCTTCTAAATATTTTTTGACTGTATAATAACCTTTTTTAAGTAAAGAAGACTTTACATGTTTTTTAAACTTATCTAAAGGTAAATCTAGTACAGTATTTGGTATTTTATTGTAATAGTGTATACCTTGCCCCAAGAAAGAACCAAGCACCTTCTGTAACCTGAACAGTGGCATTACAAGTTTTGAATTACTTCTAGTATTAAAATTGTGTACATCACTGTGTTTAGTAAATTAATTGATATTACAACGTACAAGAACTATACAATTATAAATAAATTGAGACGCCAGTGTTAAGACACCAATTTCTTTAAAAAGATTTCTTAAAGAAGTTCGTGAACCTAGTCTATAGATTGTTCTTACTGCTCGTTTCTGTAAAATGAATATAGTTTCAATATCAGCCGCTGTTCCCCACAGGAATTTAAAGAAAACCGGTAAAAACCGCAATGAAAACTTCCCTTCAATATCTTCTTCTCCACTGCTTAAATAACTATGGTGCACTAATATTCCTCTAGATTCATTTTCAAGTTGTTTTCAAAGTAGTAGTAATTATTTTCCTCAGAACGAAAAGCTGTTTTGCTTGTATTCACTTATTTTGCCAGTTTCAAATTTTCAATGACACAAACAAACGAGTGACATGACATTGACACAACGCATTGATTTTGACGGTTATTCTATCAATCGCTTTGTGTCGCTCGACTGTTACGAGTGGGTGAGGGCACTCGATGCGGTCGAGCGATTCAAATATATGAAAAGTCAAATGTCGAACGAAAATCAGTAGAAACCAAGCGCTCGACTCGAGGCGAATGAATTTTGATTGAGCCCCTGATGCTGACTGACCCCTATTTCTAATCATACTAATATTATAAAGAGGAAAGCTTTGTATTTTTGTATGTTTGCAACGAATAAACTCAAAAACTACTGGACCGATTTAAAAAAAAAAACACCATTAGAATGTTATAACATTAGCGCTGATAGTAACGTTATATTAAAAAATAAAATAAAACAAAAAAACCCGACTGCTAAAACAATTATATACTCGTAAAAACCGAACTAACATAAAAAATAACTGCAAAGAGAAAAAACTGAAAAGAAAAAAAACAAGCTCTACGATCTCAGAATTCCATTTGAGCAATGTTGAATGCAAAGCAAATATTTCCTTGTCTGATACCATAAACTTAAATATTAAAATCTATTATAAATAAGTATTTATCAATACATTGAATATCCATATTTGTCGCAGGCGGGGACAATCACTAACCAAGAGAGTGCGGATTTAATTGAGCTAGCCCGCCGGTGTAGATCACTGGTTGCTGTCTATCTGTGCTGTGTATCTATGTGCTATGATAGAGCATTTTCTAATATTTTAACGCTTTAGGGAAGAAAAGAAACGCCCTTGCTGCGATTCTTGCTGGTTCTTCTCAGTACTTACAAGATATCCCGCCCTGTGTAGACTTACGAACCGTTGGCATACTGACATTCTTATGAGCTACTTGTCTAAACTGAATAACTGGTACCACTACTATAAATACTAGGTAGCTTTTTCTTGGCGGGAAAATGAAGAGTCATGTGTGCGGTTTTGCTTTATTTTCTAAAATTTGTGTTATGTCGAATATTAATGTGAAATAATGGTGGATTATTTACCGTTAAGTGTTCGTGAGTGCGCATGAGTGTTGGCAAATGAAACAAAACAGTGCAACTTCACTTTTCAAATTCTCTCAAGAAGTCTGCCCGAGGACTTAGTAAAGCCCCACATCTTTACCGAGATACTCGAGGGGTTGGAGGGTTCATTTCTCACTTCTCATTTCTATTATCATTCATCATCCATCATCTATACAAGAAGGAAATATTGTTTATTTATATATTACTTGTAAGAAAAATAACTTTGACACTCTAGCTAAATATGCTAATCACACGAAACCATCAACTAAATGAAAAAAAATATACTAGATAATAAACACATAAAGTCTTTTATATATTTTTTTTATAAAAAAAAAATTAAACTCTCCATTTTTGCGCTATTTACTGAAATGTTTAATGATAAATGGTATTTCGCCAAACCCCTTGAGTGACCCATCTTCTTAATATCGGCGTTGCAGTTTCTTGAAACTGCAATTTATGCTGAGCGGACTTCAGTTCGTAGCCATTTTAACCATCTCTGAGGTCAAGTAGTTAAGACGTACCTGAGACCCAGAGGTCACGGGTTCATTTACTTTTTCTGTAGTCCACACGAGCGGAGCCGCGGACACAGATAGTATTTTAGAAAATACAACTGCTAAGATGACTCTTTACTTTCCCGCAGTTGAAGTTATAGGTCACACCACTTAACGACATGCACGAGTCTTCGCAATAAAAACTTATTGAATCGCTAATGTGCATTAATCATGTTTACATTAAATCAATTAGCAACAATTCCGTATGTTCCAGTCATCTCCGCTGATAGTAAAAACGTGTTGGCTGTAATAAGTGTAATCTTAAGTCTTATTATTTATTGTATTATCCATGGAGCACGTATGATTATAGCCAAGCTTCTGCTTATCTAGAAACATGTAAAAAGGTCACTTTACAATTCAAACGACGACAAAAAAACAACTTTGAAGACCTCCGTAGCCGAGTGGCTTGCACGCTGGACGTTGGGCGGCGCTAACTCTGAGGTCCCGGGTTCGATTCCCGGTCGGGTCAATGTCGAAAACGGACTTTTCGATATTGTGTCGGGTCTGGCTGGCTGTGGCACCGTCGTTGTTTCTGATCTCCATAAAACGCGTGCTTCAGCTTCTTACCTTGGAATCAGGGTGCAAAGTGCGAGTTTCATTCGCCAATCGATCACGTTAACGAAAACGAGAACTTGTATGGCAAAATGTTAACTCCTCTCGTATGCCGCCAGGAGGCGCTGCTTCAATGCCATACTAATTTTCGTTTTCGTAAACGTAATCGAATGAATACGGATAGTAAACAAATCTCACACTATAGGCACCCAGAACAATGTATGTGATTTTATCTAAAAAAAAATATTTATTTATTTTATAAATTGGGTTCCTATTGTGATTCAAATTATTGTTGTTTATGTGTGGAAAATATTGGTATTTATAAATCCAATTTATCATAATCACCCTATAAATGCTCCACTGCTGGTCAAGCCGTCCCACCACTGAAGGTGCTCTCCGATATTTGGACACCCATCCAGTGATCCGACAATGCAAAAGTTGCTTAAATTATACGACCTCAACACAAACGCGCTAGACGCTACGCTAACAAGCTCCTCGATATGGAATTTGAATCGCTATAATTATGAATTGAATAGAATACGGTTGGCAATAATGTATGAGCATTAATTAAAACCATAATTGTTTTAGTAGCGATGCTCATATCTTCAGTACATTACAAACTCGGCACTTTGGTTGTTAAAAAATATATCACACACAGTCAGATGATGAGGAGCTCGATGGCGCATGGCGCAGCGGTTAACGCGCCCTGTCTGTGAGTGCTAAGGTTAAGCAACTTTTGCAAAGGCCGGTCATCGGATAGGTGACCAAAAATATATCATCTCGAGCTCCTCCGTGCTTCAGAAGGCACGTAAAGCCGGTCAGCGGCACAGGGTGGACCCGAGTGGTAGATTATTCCCCCCTTCTCCCTATATCCATAACGAAGGCTCGTGCCCCAGCAGTGGGGCCATAAAAAAGAGCTGGTGATAATGATGAGTCAGATGATAGTAAGTGATGATGATAACGAAGAAAGATAAGATAAGATAAGATATAGAAAAACATTTGATTTTATTTTTAAGGAAATATTGCTATATTTTCTGATTAACTTTAGTAGAGTGAGTGACAATAAAAGTTTGTAAAAACCCCTTTGTTTCTATAAAGCAGACAGACCAGGCAAGTCGGTTTCGTGGCGTAAAGGGTTCCGTAGGAAAGGCTGTATAATTATTGGCTGTATAATTATTGCGTTCGTTAATCGTTAATGACCCGGCTCCTTTTTCCGGGTAACTGTCAACATGGTTAAATTGGCTATAATGTTGTTCAATCTTCGCTGAGAAGAGAAACGTTATGAAGAAGAAACAACCACCAATCCGCATTCTATGGTAGGGCATTTTCCAATATTATGACGCTGTAAGGGAGAAAACAAATACCCCTGCTGACTTTCTTGCCAGTTTTACGAAAGGACTTACGAACTGATGGCATAGTATTATAGTTTGTAGCCTAAACTGAATTAATGATTTTGAATTTTGAATTTTAAAAAAAACACTTTTCACTTTTTAGAAAATACTTTGTCTGAATAATAATTGTGATTGTTAGTTTGTCATTATAATTTAGCCTTTACTAACATAGAATAAGAAGAATTATAACTAACAAAAAATTAAATGGTAACATGAATAAAAAAATATTACAATTATATAAATTTAGCTGTGCCCCGCGGTTTCACCCGCGTATTTTCCCGTTTTCGCAACATTTTTATCGCTGCTCCACTCCTATTAGTCATAGCAAGATGTAATATAGCCTGTTATAGTCTTCCTCAATAAATGGACTATTCAACACAAAAATATTTTTTCAATTCGAACCGGTAGTTCCTGAGATTAGCGCGTTCAATCAAACAAACTCTCAGCTTTATAATACTTATTAGTATAGATGAAGGAGGAATCCTTAAAGTATGGCACCGCTTCACGCTTGTCCATTGATTAAGGAATGCCAGCCACGATCGCGTCACGTTTGTGCCAAATACTTCATTCAATAAATCACAAATTTATTCATCATCAACTATGGGGTCGAGAGAAAGTGAAATTTTGAACAGTGTCAGCCGATATATAAATAACACTGCAAATTAAACATTTTGTGTCAAAATGTAAGTGTATAACATATTATATAACAATTAATATTTTTTACTTTTCCTTTTTATTTTATTATTATTGTCAACCATTTTGTACACAGTTCTAGTTTGGCATAGGCGTGCAGTTTATTTATTTTTTAATATAAATAGTGTAAGTTTTTTCCCTGATGACTGTTATTGTGTCTTTATGTACAAATAAATAAATAAAATAAAATATATAAATAAATATAAACGCACGTATTTAAAGCAAAGAATTAAATCGAAGTCTACTTTTCATATCTAAGTTTAATTTAAAAAATACCTGAGATATGAAAATTTCTTAATCATTCAGTAAGTAGGTACCTAGCTAATATTTTTATTTGATTTGTATACAAAAAGACAAAACCTGACTGAAGCACGGTCCAATGTTGTACAGCAACAGCTCAAACCTCAGAAATTTTGCAGTAGGTAAAGAGTTGACACGGGATCTTCCGAAATTCTCACTTGATCACACCCATCACGAGAAAGTCGCGGGCGGTCGTCGGTAGCATTGCCCACAGCAGGGCAAAGACCTCCCGACCCTCATTCCATCTTGTTCTATCTGGAGCAACAAGTTACCAATCTTTCAGATAGAAGTCAAGGTCGTCCCACCATCTCCTTTTTGGTGTGCCGCGACGTCGTTTTCGGTTTTGTGGGACCCATACGGTAGTTACCTTGGCCCACCGTTCCTCCAACATTTAGCATTTTAATACTTATCCTTTTTTTTGAACTAGGTAAACTGCTATCTAATGCAGCGGGACTAGAGACGACCCCAGGTTATGTGGGACTCTACTCCTCTTCCGTCCAACCACGAAACGAGAGGAGAGGAGGCACCCACTAAAAATAATACCTTCCCTTCCCTGCCACGGGTAGGTTTGAGAGACCACGAGTGGCAAGCACAGTTGAGGTATTTTTATAGGTACTTTGTCCTCTTACGAGTGCAGAGTGGAATGGCCAAGAATGCAAAATACTTAATTATAAGTAAAACACCTCTTTCTGTTTAGTCGTGATGTGCAATGTGATGTTTAGATTTTATATTATTTTATATATTTATTAATTCACCAACGTTTGTTTACACTAATACATTAAAATAAACATATACAATTGCAACATTATCTGAATGTAACAAACATTTATAGGTAAATACAACTTGCTAGAGAACTTACAAAATATGGATAACTATAATGAAAATATTATAAAGCTAAGAGTTTGTTTGTTTGTTTGATTGAACGCGCTAATCTCAGAAACTACTGGTTCGAATTGAAAAATATTTTTGTGTTGAATAGTCCATTTATTGAGGAAGGCTATAGGCTATAATACATCTCGCTATGACTAATAGGAGTGGAGCAGCAATGAAAAATGTTGCGAAAACGGGAAAATACGCGGGTGAAACCGCGGGGCACAGCTAGTTTTATATAATTGTAATATTTTTTTATTCATGATACCATACAATTTTTTGTTAGTTATAATTCTTTTTATTCTATGTTAGTAAAGGCTAAATTATAATGACAAACTAACAATCACAATTATTATTCAGATAAATTATTTTCTAAAAAGTGAAAAGTTTTTTTTCAAAATTCAAAATTCAAAATCATTAATTCAGTTTAGGCTACAAACTAGCTCTTATGAATACTATGCCATCAGTTCGTAACTCCTTTCGTAAAACTGGCAAGAAACTCAGCAGGGGCATTTCTTTCCTCCCTATACAGCGTCATAACATTGGAAAATGCCCTACCATAGAATGCGGATTGGTGGTTGTTTCTTCTTCATAACGTTCCTCTTCTCAGCGAAGGTTAAACAACATTATAGCCATTTTAACCATGTTGACAGCTGCCCGGAAAAGGGAGCCGGGTTATTGACGACTGCAATAATTATACAGCCTACCTACGGAACCCTTTACGCCACGAAACCGACTTGCCTCTGTCTGCTTTGTAGAAACAAAGAGGTTTTTACAAACTTTTATTGTCACTCACTCTACTAAAGTTAATCAGAAAATATCTATCTCGGATTGGCTTTAGTAATTGGCGGCACGAATTTGGAATTGATAAGGGTTGGTTTTTATAGAGGTTGGTTACCCCTTTCAATCGACACCCCCCCCCCCCCCCCCCCCGCGGAGATGCGTGGTTTTTTTTTACACGTATTTAAAGTTACGTAAATCCTTACTGTTGGTTAGGTTAAGTTACTTTTTTTGGAAGTGGGGAGGGTCAAAAACCCCCAGCTCCCCCCGCTCCCCCATATCTCAAAAACTATCCATTGCCGAGGGGGGGAGTGGAACCTCCTCCCCCCTCCCCCTGCCCCCCCCCCCTTAACCTCTTTTTCCAGCCATAGGATAGAACGGAACTAAACATGGTTGTACGCTTAGATGAATGATTGGTCTCGCTTATGACGGAATGACGTATAGTTGACAATGAAATTGCTTTAGAATTTTGTTTGCAATAATAAAACAACCAGTTCTATTTTTGTTTGAAAGACCAAGTGACAGACATTGTCATCATTGACAATGAGCATTAGCGAAATTTTATTGTTGTAATGTAAGTTTTTGGCAAAAGTGGTAAAGCAATTTCATGGTCGACTATACTTAAAGCTAATAGAATTTTGTATTGCGATTCAACGTGCGTAAACGTTCTGCTCAAAACAATAAAATTAAGATAGGCGTAATAGTACATTCTGTCATCATTATACATAATTGTCTCGGAACCCTCGGATTGTGTAGATACGTTACCGCCCGCGAAATTATTAATTTGTCTTCTTTTATTCTCTCGGTCTCGGTGTCGGCATCCGTTCCATAGATTAATAGCTCATTGAGGAAGTGTGTCTGATCTGCACCAGTTCCTCTATTCCCATTGTCTTTTCACATTGTTAATGAATAAATGAAAAAGTGTTTTGTTCAGAAAATATTATTTACTTACGAGCTTTGGCCTCTGATACAAGTCGGCGCCACTGGTCCCGGTTCCGAACTGCTTCCTGTCAGTTGTCTACGTGAAGCTTTTCTAGGTCCTTTAGAACTACGTCCCTCTAGCGTTAACGTGAGCCACCGACTGGTCTATGCCGCGCGCCAGCACGCCCTAGTGGACGCCCAGCATGTTACTTTATTTATATAATAATAAAAAAAACCGGCCAAGTGCGTGTCGGGCCACACGCAGTGTAGTATAGGGTTCCGTAGCCCATCTCAATAATGCGGATACTACCGGTTTCACAAACCTGACAACGGTATCTAAGTAGTTCCCAATGAGGAATTTGTACTGCGCCAAGTACATTTTATAAGTTGGTCGACTGTTACTCGTAAACTTGTAAAGCCTACTTAGCTGTGATAGTTTTCCTTTTAACTTCGTCATAATCTTCCTAGACATTAGCCAGGCATTTGACAGGGTTTAGCATGAAGGACTACTCTTCTCTCTTCTTCTCTTCTTCTTCCCTGTGTGGTGCCGGGGATAAAGAATTGCACCACCCCATCTCTTCCTGTGGGTGTCGTAAAAGCCGACTAAGGGACCATTCCAGAGGATGGGCAGCAGCATCTCTCTGAGGTTACCCTCAACCTACTGCGATCGCCAACCCGCCTGCCAAGCGTGGCGATTACGGCAAATACCCCTCATATCCTTGGGGGAGGCCTTTGTCCAGCAGTGGACGTCTTTGGCTGAGATGATGATGATGATGACTACTCTTCAAACTCAAGAAGCTTCTACCGCACTGTTTCTTCCCGATCTTGCGATCATACCTTGATAGGAGATGTTTTGAGGTGAAATTCTAGAATGCAGTATCTCCCTTAAACAATATCTTCTCAGGAATGCCGCAGAGAAGTATTAGGTATAGTGTATATTGTAGTAGTAGTATATATTGGGCCCATTGCTATACTTGCTGTTTACTGCCGACCTACCAACCCCCGCTGACACTATAACTGCCACCTACGCGGGTGACACCGCCCTTCTGTCGGTGCACAAGAATCCAGCTATAGCATCAGCCGAACTACAGTGCCATGTACATGAAGTGGAGAAGTGGCTAGACAAATGGCGCATCAAGGCAAATCAGGGGAAATCGGTTCATGTGACTTTTACTCTCAGAAGGCAGACCTGTCCCCCAATAAAACTACATAATGAGGAAATACCGCAGGCTGACTATGCGAAATATCTGGGTATGCACCTGGATCGAAGACTCACCTGGCGTAGGCACAGGACCAAACGCAAGCAACTGGATACCAAATTTAGATCAATGTACTAGTTGACAGGTCGCAAATCCAATTTGTCGCATGAAAGCAAGATCATCCTCAAACCAATTTGGACCTACGGGATCCAGCTGTGGGGTACTGCTAAGTAGTAATAGCAACATAGAGATTCTAGAAAGATTTCAGATCAAGACACTGAGAGCCATGCTAGACATACCCTACTACGTCAGCAACAAATAAGTACATACACCAGGATCTAAAAATCAACACCGTCAAGCAGGAGATTGCTGGATATAGCAATAACTATCAGACGAGAATAACGAATCACGTCAACGAACTGGCAGCACAACTGATGGGCACGGGCAGTATCACACATTCCCGACTAAAGCGCACAGTGTACGTATACGTTAACCGCGAGATTTGGCGACAGCACATGAAAGGGGCTACAGTGAGCCCCTTCTGCTAATAAAACATGAAACGTAAAACCCGAACTGAATGGCTTATTGTGTTCACACAGATCGCCAAGTAACAGAAACGAGGAAAAAAAAATTTCGTCATATTAGGTTGGGGACAAAGTCTTTTCGCTTATAGTATATGTGAACTTGTAATAAAATCTCTTTGGCTATACTATTTTGTATCTGGCTGGTTTGGTATCATTAAAAGTTTAAATTTTAAAGAAGTTAATTCCAAATTCAAATTAGGAAAATGTGTGATTTTCATTTGTTTTTCTTACTGTCAAGATGAGTGAATATAATGAAGAAATTCGATACATTTTAAAATTTTACTACAAAAAAGGTAAAAATGCAACGCAAGCCGCGAAAAAAAATTGTGATGTTTATGGACCTAGTGCAGTGTCTGTGAGAGTAGCACAAATTTGGTAAGGGTTTTCAATCCGGAAATTTTGATGTCAAAGATACACGTGGTCGCCCTATTACGGATAAAATGGATGCCATTTTTGAAAAAGTAGAGCAAGATCGGCATATCAGTAGTTATGACGTAGCTGAAGAACTGGGAATTGACCACAAAACAGTTTTGGCGCATTTGAAAAAAACTGGGTACACAAAAGAGGTCGATATTAGGGTACCTCACGAGCTCACTGAAAGAAACCTAATGAACCGTGTTACTCATTTGTGATTCTTTATTACGATGTAATGAAACCGAACCATTTTTGAAGAAGCTGTTATCTGGTGATGAAAAGTGGATCACGTACGACAAGAACGTGCGAAAAAGCTCGTGGTCAAAGGCCGGTCAGGCTTCACAGACTGTGGCGAAACTCGGACTAACTCGCAACAAGGTGATGCTGTGTGTGTGGTGGGATTGGAAGGGCATTATTCATTGTGAGCTGTTACCACCAGGCAGGACCATCGATTCTAAACTCTACTGCGAACAACTGATGAGATTAAAGCAAGAAGTTGAGAGTAAGCGGTCGGAATTAATCAACAGAAGGGGTGTGGTTTTTCATCATGATAACGCTAGAGGTCTAGACCTCGCACATTTTCAGTCACTCAGCAAAAATTAAGAGAGTTTGGCTGGGAGGTGTTAATGATGCATCCGCCGTATAGTCCTGACCTTGCACCTTGCGCGCAAAGCCACTATTAGTCTAGACTAGAAGTGCAAAATCTCCGACATGACCCACGTCGGGGGATAAGATTTAATTAAATTAAAAAAAAAAATAAGACCTTGCACCTTCAGATTTTTACCTGTTTCAGTCTCTTCAGAATTCTTTAGGCAGTGTCAGGTTAACATCACGAAAGGACTGCCAAAAACACTTGTCGCGGTATTTTGATCAGAAGCTCCAAAATTTCTATAGCAATGGGATCATGTCCCTACAAGATGGCAAAAAGTTATCGAACGAAATGGCACCTACTTACATACTTTAGTTAAATGTAAATAAACTATATTAAAAAATGTTTTGAATTTTCTTAAAAAATGCGAAGAAACTTTTTCCCCAACCTATTATATACAACTTATTGAATGTAAGAGTGGATTATTAAATAAATTAAAAAAAAAAACCACCGTGAATTTTTTTACGTATCCAAAAACAACCATTTAGCTGGCAGGAGGGGGGACACACATGACCCTAACAAAATTTTACACTTTCAAGCTTAATTTTTTTTTTTCTTGGGGGAGGCCTTTGTCCAGCAGTGGACGTCTTTTGGCTGAGATGATGATGATGATGATGAAGCTTAATAGGTCACAAACGGATGCCTCAATCAAAAAACTGTTTCCACAAACCCGCAATTAGATTATATTTTTGAAATTGCTATCCAACGACACCCTACACTATGGTGTAAACAAGAAAAAAAATTACATCCCCACTTCACGTGTAGGGGAGGTAACCCAAAAAAAATTTCAAAATTTTACTTCACCACTTTGTCGGCGTGATTTATATATATATCCATGCCAAATTACAGCTTTCTAGTACTAAGAGTCTATGAGCTAGGCTGGGGTCGGACAGTCAGACGGACATGGCGAAAAATAGTAATACTGTGGCGAAACTGTTAAGGGTTTCTTGTTGACGACAAAACCCTAAAAAATGGGGAAACAAATAAAAAACCTTCCTATTTACATCCCTTAACGCATACTGCACAAGTCAACAGTCGGCGACAAATCACACAGTTGTTCGCCAGTTGATTACCGTTTGATTACCCTACGTGACACTGCGCGAGATAATCACGGCTGCGCATTAACATATAAAATGTATTTACTATGAATAATCGGTATGTGGGCACTGCGGGGTCGACGCCCGCGCCGCGCACGCTTCATAAGAACTAGCTTAGATGGAAACATACGTGCTGGTAATTAGTACTGGCACGCCAAACTAAGTTACTCTAACTTATCTTAAGTTACACTAATTAATTGTATATTAATCACTTTATTTAACAACTAAAGAAAAATTAAACAACTAAACTTATCACTTATGAGAAAAATAACATAATTATATAAAATACTAGCTGACCCGGCAGACTTCGTACCGCTTTGACAGTTTCCATGACAACATAACAAACGAATCATTTTGTACTAGAAAATGAAATTGTCGTTTTTAGTATTTTCCGTTACTTATTATTTATGTTTCTCACCGTTTAAACCTTCCCTGAACTTCCACAAATATTTCAAAATCAAAATTAGCCAAATCGGTCCAGCTATTCTCCAGTTTTAGCGAGACAAACGAACAGCAATTGATTTTATAGAGCTATATAGATGTCATAAATAATAACTATAAATAAAATATGTCTTCCAACTATGAGCCAACGCTCATGGGAACGTAAAAACTTCATATGTCTAATTTAAACCAAGTTACGTAATAATTGTATTCACTTCAAAGTCTAAAAACTTGTTTATGGGAATCGGAAAAGTGGGAATGGCTATAGTGAGGCGCAATTCTGCTGTCTTTGCATCTGGGTGCCAAGTGTGAGTTTCATTCGTCAATCGTTAACGTTAACGAAAACGAGAATGTTTAGGCCAAATTTAACTCTTCGTTAACGTGATCAAATGGCGAATGAAACTTACACTTGGCACCCTGGACTTCATTTCTCGGGTTGTCCGCTCTCGTCAGCCGACTTGAACCTTTTAGAGAAACTAGTAAAGGACGGGACCACGAGTTTTCGTGATTTTAGCCTCTAGAAAACCCCTGGGGTTTGAAAAGCCTATACTTAGTCACCTTATGCTTTCAAGCCGCCGCGCCGCCGCCGCCGTATTTTAACTTAACTTATGGTCCTCGTAGGTTTTTCGTTACCTATAAACCCGGTTACGCTGCAAAAGTGGCCTACGTGATGGTTAGAGGTCACGTTCAGCTTTATCGTTTCTTCCCCTCAGTAAGATAAAATCCTCATAGAACCAACATCGTGAAACAAAACTTTTGCTGTGTAACATTACTCACAAGACCAAGGGGGTAACCACAATTATAGCAGTATTATTACAGTTGTGAAAACGAGACGCGTGTAGCGGCGAATATACTTGCATCTCTTTTCCACAACTGCAATAATACTGCTATGACCGACGACGCGTCGACGGGTAAATAACGAATATATTCACGTATATTTATAAGCTTATGAGATGCGTTACGTGCGCTAATTAGGTACAAGCCCTCACCTTCGTCGAATCTCGGCTATTTATAACACGGTATAATTTTATTGTGGACAGGCGCCGGCGCCGTTCCCGACTGTGGTATAATGAGTTGGCCATTACTTACTTTTTCTCGTGACTCCGCAATTTATGGGCTATGCCAGACCAAAGATTGCTTTGCCTGGATTTTTAAAATTAAAATATTTTCTCTTATCTATGTTGAGTTTACTTATTCAGGGATTTTTGTTCATAGAAACCCTTGGTGCTTAAATGAGTTTCTAGATTCATTTTATGCTAGCTGTTGCCTGCGACTTCGTTTGCGAGAACTACATCATATCCTATCCTATGGGAACCCGTTACCGGGATAAGAAGTATCCTATGTTCAATTCTGGGTTATGTTCTGTCTATGCGCAAAATGTCATCCAAATCCGTTCCGTCGTTCCCAAGTGATGCGATTACGCTTACCAAGCAACAGCATTTCATTTTTATTTATGTTTACAAATAGAGATAAATATTTAATATAGCTTCAGTGCAGCAATTAGCACTTAAAAATAAAAAGTAAAATTTATTATAGCGTTGTGTTATCAAATTTGTTGCAATGACCGTTGGATAGATGGCGCACTGTGCCGCTATTAGCACTCAAAAATTAAAAAGCAGTAAAAAAAATTCAGCGCTTACTACAGCCTTCCCGGTAGCATAGCTTCCTAATTTTCCTGATGCTGAGGTCACTCACATAGATATTTTACTATCCTTTGGCCCCAAGCCCAAACGGCTGCATTTATATTGCTGTTACTTTCCGGAAACTAGGGACCAGGTTTTATCACAACATTCCTTTTTCGGATCTATATCGGATTTAAGCGTTGATAGATTGGGAGACGAGTTTCTTGTTGTTGGCGATTTTAATGTCAGAAGCGCAGCGTGGTCGTTAAATAACACTTGCAATAATAATTTTACCTTATTAAATCCATCGTCCGACACGTTGACCTCACAAATGTTTACTTTTATGTCCTTTACAGGATGGTGCCAACATAATGGAGTACTTAATCACAACAATAGGTCACTAGATCTAATATTCTCTAGCGTTTCTTGTCAAGTAACTCGCACTGCGCCGTTATCAGAGCCAGAGGACAAACATCATCCGTCTTTGTTAATAGATGCCGATTTGGTATTGAAGGATGCTTGCCTTCAGCAAGCGCCCCGTACGGTGCGCCGTTTTCATGCTGCCGACTATGGTGTTATTAAGGCGGAGCTGGATAAAGTAATGTGGGAGCAGCACCTATCTGGTATTGATATTGAGAGTGCATTAGATAACTTTTATTCAATAGTTAATTATATAATTGATAAACATTTATAAATAGCTTGCCTACTTCTTAACTGATCTTTAGTATTTGTAAAAATATTATGATCGGATGTTAATGACGGTAGTTGTTAACATTGAATGGGCGCCTTTGGCTTTCAAAGTAAAAAGTAAATAGTGTTGAATAATTTCGGCGGGCTGGTTAGAACCACGATAGCTCAATTGGAAGAGCACCTGACCCGGTATGTCAGAAGGGTGCAGGTTCAAACCCTGCTCGTGGAAATTTTTTCAACATTTGTGTTTTTGTAATTTGTTCGCAACAAAATTTGCGTTAAAAATTATATAAACATTTATAAATAGCTTGCCTACTTCTTAACTGATCTTTAGTATTTGTAAAAATATTATGATCGGATGTTAATGACGGTAGTTGTTAACATTGAATGGGCTTTGGCTTTCAAAGTAAAAAGTAAATAGTGTTGAATAATTTCGGCGGGCTGGTTAGAACCACGATAGCTCAATTGGAAGAGCACCTGACCCGGTATGTCAGAAGGGTGCAGGTTCAAACCCTGCTCGTGGAAATTTTTTCAACATTTGTGTTTTTGTAATTTGTTCGCAACAAAATTTGCGTTAAAAATTATATAAACATTTATAAATAGCTTGCCTACTTCTTAACTGATCTTTAGTATTTGTAAAAATATTATGATCGGATGTTAATGACGGTAGTTGTTAACATTGAATGGGCGCCTTTGGCTTTCAAAGTAAAAAGTAAATAGTGTTGAATAATTTCGGCGGGCTGGTTAGAACCACGATAGCTCAATTGGAAGAGCACCTGACCCGGTATGTCAGAAGGGTGCAGGTTCAAACCCTGCTCGTGGAAATTTTTTCAACATTTGTGTTTTTGTAATTTGTTCGCAACAAAATTTGCGTTAAAAATTATATAAACATTTATAAATAGCTTGCCTACTTCTTAACTGATCTTTAGTATTTGTAAAAATATTATGATCGGATGTTAATGACGGTAGTTGTTAACATTGAATGGGCGCCTTTGGCTTTCAAAGTAAAAAGTAAATAGTGTTGAATAATTTCGGCGGGCTGGTTAGAACCACGATAGCTCAATTGGAAGAGCACCTGACCCGGTATGTCAGAAGGGTGCAGGTTCAAACCCTGCTCGTGGAAATTTTTTCAACATTTGTGTTTTTATGTGCCTATTAAATTAGTAAAAAATAGTAACGAATATCCAGTATGGTTTAATCCTACATTAATTAAAATGATTAAAAAAAACATAGATTGCATAAAAAATGGAAAACTTATGGAAGACTTTCTGACTATGAAATTTTCTCAGACTTAAGACGAGATGTTAAAAAGTTTGAAGTTTCTTGCTATAACTCATTTGTAACTCGAGCTGAGACTAATAATAAACTCTGTTCTAAATTCTTTTGGTCATTTGTAAAATCCAAAAAAACGGTCAATAGTATTCCTGACGCGATTAAACTTGATGATGTTGCAGCACGTGATGGTCAAGCGATCACAAACTTATTTAATAGGTTTTTTCAAACGGTTTTTGTTAAAGATACTAGTGTGCCTTCCAATTATAAAATTCATGACTCAGGTTCGGCTCTTATTAGTAACATACATATCACTCAGGAAATTGTAGAGAGGTACCTATCCAGTATCAATGTGTCCAAAGGTAGTGGTCCAGATGGCCTTCACCCATTATTTTTAAATAAGTGTAGTGGGCAATTGGCATTCCCTGTTGCAGTTATATTTAAATCATCTTTGTCGTCTGGTGTGATGCCGGTTGCCTGGAAGCAATCTTTTGTAGTACCAATTTTTAAGAGTGGGGATAGACATAACGTTCGAAACTATCGTGGTATTTCAAAATTATCAGTTTTACCTATAGTTTTTGAAAAGATTATTTATGATTATCTTTCCCCTGTTGTCCAGCCTATACTTACTATCCACCAACATGGTCTCATGTTAAGCGCTCTACAGAAAGTAATCTTTGCGAATTTCTAGACATAGTTTTAGAATCTATGGAGAGAGGATACCAAGTGGATGCTGTGTACACCGATTATTCTAAAGCATTTGATAAAATTTCGCATTCCCTTTTAGTTTTAAAGCTCGAGGCCATCGGTGTGCACGGCGATCTGCTGCGTTGGATTACTTCTTATCTCAGAAATAGAACGCAAGCTGTCACAATAAAAGGTTTTACATCGAGCTTCATTCCGATTTCCTCCGGAGTCCCACAGGGATCCCACCTTGGCCCTTTACTATTTAATATCTTTATTAACGATGTCGTAAACTGTTTTCTAAATTCCAAATTATTATTATATGCTGATGACACAAAGATATTTTCGGTTATCAAGTCACAGAGCGATTGCGAAAATTTACAAAGTGATCTTAATCGTTTATGTGAATATTGTGCTCTTAACAAACTTTGTTTAAATGTAGACAAATGTCATACTATTACATTTACAAGGAAGAAAAATGTTATAACTTATAAATATCAACTTAACGGAAAGTATTTAAAAAGGGTCAATGAGGTTAGAGATCTCGGAGTTCAGCTCGATACTGGATTGTATTTCGAGTCTCATATTATTGGAATTATTGGGAAGGCATACAAGTTGCTAGGCTTCATTTTCCGTCAGAGTGTTGATTTCAAGAATGTGAACACGCTAATCTTGTTATACAATGCGTACGTTAGATCCCAATTGGAGTATGCCTCCAGCGTGTGGAACCCTTTATATTTAAAATATATTAACCTACTGGAGGGTATTCAAAATAAGTTCATGAAACGTTTAAGATATAGATTTAAACATTTTGACATTGGTGAACTTGAATCTTTGGCAAGTCGACGATCATATAAAGATCAAGTTCTGCTCTATAAGATCATACATAGCAATGTAGATTCACCTTATTTGCTAAGTAAGATTGCTTTTAGGTGTTCCAGATTGAGCGCTCGCCACAAGCACACTTTTTTTGTACCAATTTGTAAGTCAAATTATAGACGTAATAGTTATATTATAAGAGTTCTTAATGAATTCAATAGTACTTTTAATCACATCGACGTATTTCACTAAAACATCTCTCGTTTTCGTAGACTGTTAAGAGAAACCTAACTTTAATTCAATATGTATATTTTCAACCTGATTTTGATGTTAGTTTTTTTTAGTTTTTTCTAAATTTTTGTTTCGATATTATGTTTTTGGTTTTTTTTCGTTTTCTTTCGCATTGTTGTTCAACAAGCACAAGTTTTTGTACAAGTTAGCAGTGGAAACTTTAAAGGCTACTGTATTATATTATTTAAATTGTTTATATGTATGATATAAAGCTGTTTGTTTCCTTAATAAAATAAAATAAAATAAAATAGCGGTCAGTCATAAAGAAAACTGTATATACGGTCAGTGCAGCCGCCCGGATTGCGGAAGACCGAGGTTCGATTCTCGTATTTTATAAATATTAAATAGAGAATAGAGATAGATAGAGATAGAGAAACTAAACTCACTGACACGGAACAGCTGTGCTTGGACTGTTGCGAGCTGTTCCGAGATTCGTGTCCGTTGCTGTGTGTGTGCGTGTGTGTGTGAGAGGGTCTATGTGTGCGTTGCTCGAGCGAGGTTGTATGAAGCTTACCTACTGTGTGGCTCCGTATTTGGTGGTGTGATTATTACTAGTGTGGTACACTGGTGACACTACTAGACCGTAATTTTATTAAGGCTGCACGGATTGTATTCTAAGCAAAGAAAAATTTAAAAAGATACAATGTGAGTTTATTGGCATTGACAGATTTCGGCTGCTCCTCTTCCATTTTTGAAATTTTTGAAAAGAGTTTAAATAACAATTTAAAAAAATTATTAACATTCGGATAACCTTCTCTATATAAACTATAAGTGTGTGAAGTTTCATACTTCTCCGTCCGCACAATTTTCGTAAAAAAGGGGTATCTACAAAGTTTTTGCTTTACGTTGTAATATACAGGGTTGTTAAAAAAGACCGTGGTTGGAGGAAAGTACCCATAATATTGATGATGGCAAATTTGACTGAAAAGAACATTCCTTTATTTTAAAAAATAACTAAAAATGCATTTAAAGATTTTTAAAAAATCACCTGCTTGAGACGGGAATCGAACCGGTGAAATGTGAAAAAAAACATCCTGTATTTTATGATACCAACTGAAAGAGTCATTCATAAGGATCAATTCCTTTTAAACAACATCGTATCTTAAATTAAAGAATGACCAAGAAAAATATTATTTTTATTAAAAAGCTTCCTCACTATCTAAAGAAAATAGTTCACTTAACTTATGATTTTTCAAAAATCTTTAACTGCAGTTTTAATTATTTTTGAAAATAAAGGAATGTTTTTTTTCAGTGAGATTTGCCATCATCACTATTAAGGGTACCTTTCCTCCAACCACGGTCTTTTTTTTCCACCCTGTATAGATTAAACGTCCCACTACTGGAACAAGGCAAGGCAGTCGCAAAACATTAACCTTGTAAACATTAACTTTGTAAAACTTCACAGACAGTCAAAGAACTCCATCAAAAAACTTCTTTTTGCGTACGTCTATAAAAAAAGAAATGAGATTCTCGATGTAGGGTAGGTACGTCAGATGAACTTCTGTCAGTCTCGAGCTTGTGGGTTACCTGAAATTTAATATTTTAGCTAACAGCAATGACTTAGAGTAAGCTCCCACAAAATTACAAGTTGAAATGAACTCAGTGTTACTCCTGTGGTTGTGGCTTGGGTGTGCGAAGGAAGTGGTAGGATTGGAGCCAGGTTACACGATGTGCAGTGCTTACGGGCACAGGCTGGTGGTAGCGAAGTTCGGGAAGGAGACGCACCTGCTCTGCCTCAAATTGAAGGCCATAGGTAATGTCTACACCAGTCCCCAGTTCTCGAGACTTTTGAACCGGTGACAGTAACTCCAATAGTGCCGCCAACGCATCAGCGATTCCTCTGGTGTTTAGGGTGTCCACGGGCGGCGTTGATTGGTTTCTATCAGATGACCTGCTGGCCCGTTTACTACCCCTTAGCTAAAAAACGACATGACCTCGATTCTACTGCTCTTAACACTATCCTCGTGCATCCCACGCGGCTAAAAACCCAAAATAAACATGGCGATTTTGGCCCTAAGCTGTTTTCTGTTACCTTTCAGCAGGACATGTTCAAAAATACTGTTTAACGTTTGATTTAAAATTAAGAGGCTCTTTAAAATAAACCAAAAGCAAAGGTAGTGGTCTGTGCTTATATGGGCACAGGCTGGTGGTAGCGAAGTTCGGGAAGGAGACGCACCTGCTCTGCCTCAAGTTATGGGACATAGGTAATGTCCACACCAGACCCAAGCTCAGGAACGTTTGAACCGTTGACAGTAACTTCAATAGTGCCAGCAACGCATCAGACTCCTCTGGTTTTTTGGGTGTCCATGGGCGGTGGCGATTAATTTCCATCAGGTGACCCGCTGGCTCGTTTACTACCGCTTAATTAAAAAAACCATAAGATAACCAGTTCCTTAGTAGTGAAGAATGCGAATGGAAGTGCTCTTCCTTCTCCGGTTAGACACGAAATACTCCTATTGTTTTTGGTACGACAATATTCTCGTGTTTATTAAAAGGTAAACATTTAAAAACAGTTAATTAAACGCTCCAAATTCTTTAGGCTCATCGACATATCACAACAGATTGATCAAAGTGTTTGTGTGCAATCATTTTGAAATATTCCAATTTTATTAGTTTGTTTACACAGCAAGAATGTGTTCATTCATAACGTTGTCTCCAAGTCCATCATGGAGCAGTTTAAATCTGATTTTATTTTATCCTATCCACCCTCTCTACTCTTAAGGTGAGACGAAAGAATATTAAACATTTCCCATTTTTAAATACTAACTAATTAGTTAGCGTTTAAAAATGCACATTAGCGACCTCAAAACCTATAAGAGCCACTTTTTTTATGTTAAAAGGAGGCAAACGAGCAGCCGGGTCACCTGATGGAAAGTAATCACCGCCGCCCCTGGACACCCGCAAAACCAAAGTTATCGCAGATGCGTTGCCAACCTTAAGGAAGGAATTGGATCTTGAGGAGGGAGTAGGAATTGGAAGGGGGGAGGGGTGAGAGATGGGCCTCCGGTACTTTCACTCACCGGACGAAACACAACAGCAACGAGTGCCGTTGTTTCACGCCGATATTCTGCGAGAGGGTGGTGTTACGCCGGGCGAACCGGCCCATTTACATAATCTTTTACATAATCCGTTATTCCATGCAGACTTCAAAGCTCTTACTAAAAAAAAGAGTATTTTTTACTGATTTTCGCTATTTGAAACATTTCTTAGTAGACTTTAATCTATATACCTACCTACATAATGACTTGTCTTGACTTACTGATTCATCATCGCCGAGCTGAAACCGCTGAATCTAATTAGATGAAATTTGGACTGTAGGTTAATTGAGTGACGTAACCAGCCACTAAGAAAGGATTTTACGGAAATCACACCCTAAAGGGGTCAAATAGGGGGTGAAAGTTTGTATGAAAGTCCGTCAGTTTTGAAGTAAAATACATGAAAATTGGTATTTGGCTTTTTGGAAAGATACCTATAAAGAATAACATGTCTCAGGAATTTTGTTTATTTTCCTTTAAATGTATTTTTGGGGAAATCGTTATTTTTTAAAGTAAGAACTACAAAAATTAATACCTAATTTCATCGATTTATAGATTTTTCCATAAAAATAAAGAATGACGTGTTTTAGGGTTAAATAGGGGAGGAAATGTTGAAGTATCAAAATCTGTCATTTTCAAAGTTTAATTATTGAATTTCGGTATTTGGCCATGTTATAATTATGAAGTGTTTCACTATTATTCTTACAATTAATAAGTTTGGCTTTTATTAAAAACAATCACAAATTGTGCACACATGAGCTAAACCGCGAACAAAAGCTAAGTATATAACACGAACACACACGGCGCGAAAAAGTGAATGAATCAGTGACTGATCCAGAGTTGCCAGCATTGTTACTTTTGAAATCATTTTGTTTTCAAAAATTCGCGAATACTTACACAAGTGATAATAGTGAAACTACATAGTAAATTAACATATCTCGGACTAAGCATATTAATTAAGTAGGTATGTTATTTTTATAACTTGGTTCATCATCATCATCATCATCGTCATCAGCTAATAAATGAATTTATTATTTATTATTTATTTATCTTTACATATATAAATCTGTCTGTCTGTATATAAATCTCATAAAAAAGTGCGTGTGTTTGTAATTAAACTCCTTCTAAACGGCTAGACCGATTTTGATGAAACTTTTGTGTGTGTTCAAGTGGATTCGAGATTTGTTTAGATTTACAATTGGACCCGGTAGGTGGCGTTGCAATAGGGGTCTGTCATGGGATACGGGTGTTCTTAAGCGGACGAAGTCGCGATCGGGCCACTAGTTTATTTATAATTACTTACATCTATCTTTTTTTTATACCCTATACAATAGATAAAGATTATCATTATAATAGATTTTTATTATTAAAAGTATAATGGCTTTCGACCTTGCTTACTAGGATCCTCGCCCCTCACTTCACACCAGTCCGCGTTGTTCCTCGAGCCAGAGCCCGAAAAGGGGAACGCCATCAGATCATTCTCCCTGGCCGACGTGACGATGGCGTACGGCTTTCCCGTGGAAGACCCGGCAGCAGGTTCGGCTGAAGGTTACATTGGCGATGACCATCATTTCTATGGGGTGCTACACTTGGGTAAGTATTTTATTTATATTTTGTCGTAGTAGAAGCTTCGTATATTAAAGAATATTTGGTAACATGCGTATAAGTCATAGTCATAAGTATTTATTGCACCATATTGGTATGGTAAAGATCTTACAATATTATAAATAATCCTTTAAACATGACCTTGTAAGGGTATTACAACAATTTATGGTTTCATTCTATCTCGAAACATTGACATGCAAAACTATAATTTACGCAGATTAACTTCTCTACTATACAAAATCTCAATTTATTTTGTTACCTACATTATTTTGGTTCAACTCTGACATTGGACCATGAGATTGACGACCCAGGAACAATGTATTAGCTAGACCTATAGATTGTCATCAAATCGTCTTTTATCGCTTTTATTGTAGGTACTTTATTTTAATTATTCGCATTATTTTGAGACAATTTTAGTCTTGATTGATAGGTACAGTCGGCGGCAGATCAACCTACCCAAATCTGTAAAATTTCTCCAATGAATATTAATCCTTATAACCAAACAATAAAAAGTTGTCAAATTTCTACAATCAATTTTGAACTTTTTATTGTTTGGTTATAAGGATTAATATTCATTGGAGAAATTTTACAGATTTGGGTAGGTTGATCTGCCGCCGTGTGTACAGTGTTGTGTATTACAACTGAATTAGTTAAAAAACAACTTAAGTCTCATCTGCTCGCCGAACAGAAGTTAGGTATTCCTAAACGATTTTTGTAGGTGGCGTGGTAACAAATGCGAACTAGGTAGCACACTTATTATATATATATATATATATATATATTTTTTTTTTTATTATTATTATTTTTTTTTTATATTTTACTTTGCATTTTACTTATATATTATTATATCCTTATCCAATTTAATGTCAATTATAAACATAATATACACTGCACAGCTTATACATTAAAAAATCTTTATTTACAAATTTTAATATTTTTTTACAACACGGTCAAGGCTACGCTCATGGGCACTTTACTGATAATCGTTACGGGCACCGTCCTTGTGGTCACTCCTGGTTGTTGCTGAAAATCAGCGATTCACTAGCTATGCGAGTGAATACCACGCTGAGCAACGACCCCTTTTGAGATGCTGCGGCACACACACATTTTTGTATTTTTAATACTTGTGTTATAATAATAATAATAATAAGTATTTATTTCAGAATAATTCCATAGATTGTTAGTAATTACAATAGACCTTATACCTTACCTTATGAAATTATGTTTAGTGTAATTGTTGTTTTTTTTTTTATTTACGATTGTATATTGTGTGTGTCTATAGTGTCCAAATAAAGACGTTATCTATCTATCTATCTATCTAGTTTTTTAAAATCATTAATTGAATTTGTATTTGGTATAGGCTGTGTGTGACAGAAAAGCAGGTGCAAGTGTAAAATGATAACAATCTGCAGCTCTTGAGTTATAGACCGCTTTGTATTATAAAATTTGTTTTGTATTTTGTTTGTGTTTTTTATTATTATTATTATATAATGTAAGTTCATATTTCTTAAATTTTCTTCTTGTTAGCGAGGCATCCCAACATAAGTATTTGCATTACTCTCTGGGGTTGTCTCACTACAAGTTATGAATTTTATTTGGAAATAAAAATCTTTTTCTCACCGCCAGGCAACCGGACCCTTCACGCTGACCCGTACGGGCTTGATGACCCCGAGAAGTCTTTCGGAGCCTTCGATAACGACCACATGCCGGAGCCCCGTCTTCGCCGCGACAATAACCAGGTGATCAGGTGAAGATGATCAACACCGTTTTGGCTTTTAAAACAACTCCTATCACCTCTTTAGACGTTAACATAATCATCGTCACAAAACGCACTCTATTACAACAAAATCGTTTATTTCAATTATTTTCAATCAACTTTGCATGCATCATATTAACAAGCTTCCGTAGGCTTATCTTATTACCGAAAAAAGCAACCAATTATAATGTGCTTTTAGCAAAAAAGCAATAATAATAAAAATAATATAAGAAAGAAAATAATTATAGAGTATAATAATAATAATAAGACAGTTGATAGACACTTTACGCCGCTCTCCTTGGCAACAGAAAACTGGCGCAAACCAGTGGTGCTAAGCACTCTCGATCGCAAGGACATATGGAAGAGCAAGGTGCTACACTGTCGCTACTATCGGGCTCTAAACTGGCCCTGATGTAGATTTGACTGCCTCGGTGAACTGGCTACGTTTCGGTGACCTCTTTAGGGAAACTGAAGGTTTTGTCTGTGCCATTGAAGATGAAGTTATCAAGACGAATAACTACCGGAAATATATTATGAAGGAGGGTACGGTCGACATCTGTCGGGCATGCCGCCGTCCAGGAGAATCACTCCGACATATTATTTCTGGTTGTTCTCATCTTGCTAACGGAGAGTATTTGCACAGACACAACCAAGTTGCCAGAATAATTCACCAGCAACTTGCTCTTGGATATGGCCTTGTTGAATCGGAGGTGCCGTACTATAAGTACGCACCTGCGCCAGTACTCGAAAATGGACTCGCAATGCTCTACTGAGATCGCTATATCATTACGGATAGGACTATTGTCGCCAATAAGCCTGATATCGTGGTGGTCGACCGATCCCAGCGCCGGGCAATACTGGTTGATATCACCATACCTCATGATGAGAACCTTGTGAAAGCCGAGAAGGACAAGCTCAGTAAGTACCTTGACTTGGCTCACGAGGTTACCGCCATGTGGAATGTGGACTCGGCTGTCATCGTGCCGATTGTTGTTACGGCCAACGGCCTGATGCCAAGAGCCTCGATCAACATCTCATGAGGCTCTCGCTAAAGGGTTGGGTCAAGGGTCAGATGCAAAAGGCAGTTCTCCTCGATACGGCACGCATTGTCAGGAGGTTTCTCACTTTGCAGCCCTGACCACCGGTAGTTTGGACCCTGGTCCCGATGCCGGTGGACCCCTAATTTTTATAGTTTTAAATGTTTGTTTTGTTTTTTAGAAAATATTTAAAAATATAAATTAATATGTAAAAAACTAAATAGAGAGATAATAATAAACACTTTATTTGCACACTAAGAAATAAACAGTTAAGTACAAAACAGGACAATAGACAGAGAAGAGAGTACAAGTAGGCGGCCTTGGGTGAAGAGTAAAACACTATTGTTTTACTCTAAGGAGTAACAGGGGTAGGGTAGGGTAGCAATTTACTTTTTTTATTATTTTTCTACATGTTTAAAACTGTATGTAAGTAATTGTTCTATCAGACATCATGTGATACGATAAATCCCATCAAAAACATAAATGTGAAATGAGAGCCAAGTTCAATAGTATGATATATGCCTTGGTTAGGTCAAAATTCAAAATTCAAAATCATTTATTCAGTTTAGGCTACAAATAGCTCTTATGAACGTCATTATGCCATCGGTTCGTAAGTCTACTCTGGGCGGGAGATCTTGTACTGAGAAGAACCGGCAAGAAACTCAGCAAGTGTGCAGCTCTTTTCTCCCTTACAGCGTCATAAATATTGGAAAATGCCCTATCATAAAAGGACACTTTCCATCACAAATAAAAACACAAAATGAAAAGGACAATCACAACATGTAAAAAAACACAAAAAATAAAAAATAACTAAATAAAATATTTAAGTCTGCAAAAACATAATTTACCAGTTTAATTTTTTTAAATGTCATACAGTACTAGTAAAAGTCAAAAACTGTCTAAGAAAAAAACAAAGTTAAAACTGTAGTTAATAATAATAAAAATAAAAATACATGGGGGGATATAATATATGGGGGGATACTACGTCTAATAATAATTTACTAATAATGTAAATCGCATAATCTAATTAAGCATAAGATGCTTAATTAGATTGCTCTCAGAGTTATTTCGACTAAAAAAACATACAAAAAACTAATTTAACGACACGAACGCGACAAAAAGAAGAAAAATGTTAAAATCAAAACTGAAAATGCAAGTAAATGGAGCGACATGAAAGAGAAAAAAATAAAGGATATAGTAGTAAAGCTAAAACTGAAAAAAGCGACAACACAAAAGAAACAAAAAAGAAAAGCGATGGTAAAGCTAAAATTGAAAAAAGCGACAACACAAAAGAAACAAAGAAGAAAAGCGATGGTAAAGCTAAAACTGAAAAAAGCGACAACACAAAAGAAACAAAAAAGAAAAGCGATGGTAAAGCTAAAACTGAAAAAAGCGACAACACAAAAGAAACAAAAAAGAAAAGCGATGGTAAAGCTAAAACTGAAAAAAGCGACAACACAAAAGAAACAAAAAAGAAAAGCGATGGTAAAGCTAAAACTGAAAAAAGCGACAACACAAAAGAAACAAAAAAGAAAAGCGATGGTAAAGCTAAAACTGAAAAAAGCGACAACACAAAAGAAACAAAAAAGAAAAGCGATGGTAAAGCTAAAACTGAAAAAAGCGACAACACAAAAGAAACAAAAAAGAAAAGCGATGGTAAAGCTAAAACTGGAAAGACAACTAAAAGCGACGACACAAAAGGGACAAAAAAGAAAGGCGATGGTTAAACCAAACTGGAAATGCTAAGGGAGCCCAAGCTCCCTTCCTGCCTTCCAAAGATAAAAATAAACTAGACAAAAGCAATGAAACAAAAATTATAAAGATAATGTAGTAGGTATATGCATTTATCAAAACTTGCACTGTGACTACACGTTACGCGCTGCGACATAGTAACGCACATTGGTTAACCCGTATTTACTTATAATAAGATATATTGTTAGCATAGATAGAGCGAGGCATTCATTATTTAGAGTGCTAAGGTGTGACAATAAACTTGTGAAACCAAGATGACTTTTATCTAACTCTCCACAACAACATCCCTCAAGACTCTACATAATACAATAAAATCAAAAACATGCGCAAGAAATAGTGAAGTGGTGCATGGTGAATGGTGGTGGTATTGCATTGCAATGAATGTTGTGAAGATCGTATTTCAGATTTGAGACCATGTGCTTATTTAAAAAAAAATGGTACCATAAAGAATGATACCATGCTGATTAGCAATCTCTCTCCAAAAAAAAAATCAATTAATTGAAAAATGTAATATTTTTTTAGTTTCTGATTGTATTCCTTTGTATTCGCCCAATTACGTATTGAACTTTCTAGGTCATCTGGGATTGAGTTAGAGTTTCGATCTATATGTATGTATGTAGGTATGTATGTATGTATGTATGTAGTACCTATGTGTTTAGGCTCCAGACAATAACAACGTCTAAAACAAATAGTAATCAGTGAGACAGTCAAAATTGCGTCATTACGAGCCAATTGACTTCGAAAATGATGTAAACCATATTGTTCCTTAAAATAGATGTGCCACTGCTTATCATCCGCTTATCCAGTGTAACTTACTGTTCCAAAAATAGCTAATGAACAGACTAAGATAATTACCTAGTTCATCATACTAATAGCGTAGTGTCTGCTAATTTTAGGTGAAAGGATTAGGTCGCTTTTGTTTTATCCCATTTACGTTTAATTACAATTTATATTAGTAATTACAATAAAGATGTCCACATAGGTATTCTGTATTGTAAATTAATTGACCTGTTTTCTCCGGCTGATTCAATTTTGATATCGGTTAAAATAATATGTAAAACACTTACATAAATACCACTTTTCCCTTAGATGAAATTAGAACTCGAACGCCTACCATACTTTCCGTATCAAATTGAGGAGCACAAGAGAACGCCTGGGATCGCTCGCGCCAGGATCTGCGACCTTCTGCTTCTAGCAGACAAGGAGTTCTTCGAGAAAGATGCCAACTCGAGTCTGAACCATGTCGTAAGGCGGATGATGCACGCGGTCGCACAAGCCGATATCATCTTTAGGAACGCGGATTTTGATGACAACGGAGTGCCTGATAATATTGGTGAGCAATGTGTCTGATTAGTGAAATTGTAGTCAAAAACCTCCGTGCTCATGGTGGCATGGAAAGCCGTTGGTCCCTCCCGATTGATACCCTAAGACGGCAGTTATGACCTGGCTTGATATGTTCCGAATTTCGGATGTCCCTGTCTGATTTATTTATTTATTTTACAACTCAGATCTATCATAACAGGCACGCCCAAGGCAATAGATTGAGAACATTATAAAATATCAAAAATTATTACCAAACAAACATTACATTACAATATGATTCAATATGTTACATCATATTACAATATGATGTTTATAGACTGATGAAAATGTTCATGCATTTAACTACCCATCAACTGCTATTAATTACTATTTTATGCGCTACGAACTATTTGGTTGGTTGACCGGAGGGCTGATGATGAGGCAGCTTTCTAGGTGCCTAGTGCTAGTTTCATTCGCCCTTCGATCACGTAAACGAAAACGATGATTTGTATGGAGGGGCACTGCCATACTAATTTTTGTTTTCGTTAACCTCTCCATATATAAAACGGTTACATGACACCGCGGCAATATCGTGATCGAATGGCGATTGAAACTGGCACTAGATACTTACCATGGTCGGAAATAATAAAGGTGTTGCTAACACGAAAAAAAAGCACAAAAAGCATAAGTTGCGATGCAGGCCAATTGATTAACATTAAGAGCGTTTACGCCGCACACTAGCGCCGCCAATGAAAAAAAAAACATATCTAGTAATTAGAGATAGAAAATCAAATTATGCTCAACAAACTATTTGAATGAAGTAATTTAGCATTTTTACGACACCTAATGAACATCTGACATGTTATGGTTTAGTTAAATAAGACGTTACAGCAAAAAACTGCCACTTTAACTATAATGCCGTATTTAACTAAACCATAGCATGTCAGATGCTATCTCTAATTACTAGATATGTTTTTTATTTCATTGGCGGCGCTAGTGTGCGGCGTAAACGCTCTTAAGAGCGTTTACGCCGCACACTAGCCACTTTTAACTATAACGCCATATTTAACTAAACCATAACATGTGAGGTGTTCATTAGGTGCCGTAAAAATGCTAAATTACTTCATTCAAATAGTTTGTTGAGCATAATTTGATTTTCTATCTCTAATTACTAGATATGATTTTTTTTCATTATTGGCGCTAGTGTGCAGCGTAAACGCTCTTAAGGCGACGCACCGCTAAACAATAAATCTCATACGGATTTACCGAAAAATTTTACGGAAAATTGGTTTTTTTCCTTCAAATTAAAACTACAAATTATTTAAAAAAAATGAACTACAATATTGAAGTGTGTGTTAAGTCTAATCTACTAAGAAAATTTAGATGCTTAAATCGGTCTGGTTAGCCTGTAAAATGCAAATCTATGTTTAAAAAGAGGTTACTTTGATATTTTTCTCTCTGTTATAAAAGTTGACAAATCGTGTTTCTGCAACTAGCAAATGAAGTCAATTATATGAAGAATCATGTCATCAAATATCATTTTCATATGTTTTGTAATTGTTGGGAAAAATGAAGATCCCCGCCACGTAAATTTCCAATGCGTCGCCTTAATGAATTCATAAGAAAAAAAAACTTCCAGGGTTCTCGGTGAAATACATCCTGGTGCTGACGTCTGAGGACACGAACAGACGTGTGTTTGGTGACCTGCTGCGCAACCACACCATCGACGGGCGCGACTACCTGATGAGGTTCGCGAGGCTGCGCCGCCTGTCGGAGGTCTGCTTGGGAGTCGCTTTCTCAGGACACGCGTTCCATAATCGGACTCTTGGACTGAGGTAAATAAAATCATCGTTTCTGCTCTCTTTACAGCTTTTCGGAACATTTCGTGTTGCAGCACATTTCAGCACAGGAGTCGTCACATAGGTCCAATCTCAGACTCGGAAGTTTTGGGTTCAATCCCCAAAGTGGGGTACATACCTTACATTTTCCCTAAAATATGGTTGAGTGAAGCGATGGCTGATTCATATGTCATACTCGTGAACGGGTGCCGCCTGTGGAGGCTGGTCTGCTCTAGCGTACTTATTTTTATTATTATTAACTATAGTTTAACTTTGTTTTTTTTTTCTAAGACAGGTTTTTGACTTTTACTAGTACTGTATGACTGGCATTGTAAAAAATTATACTGGTAAATTATGTTTTTGTAATATTTTTTTTTACATGTTGTGACTGTCCTTTATATTTTGTGTTTTTATTTGTAATGGAAAGTGTCCTTTTATGATAGGGCATTTTCCAATATTTATGACGCTGTAAGGGAGAAAAGAGCTGGACACTTGCTGAGTTTCTTGCCGGTTCTTCTCAGTAGTTCTTCTCATAAGAGCATTTGTAAACTAAACTGAATAAATGATTTTGAATTTTGATTTTTTTTTAATTTTGTTAGACAGCTAGAGAAAAGATAGCCAGTTCCTCTGTGGCTTACGGTTCCGGGTTAAGAATGCTAACACTGTTACACCTTCGGCCTTATTATCTTTAAGGCACATACGTCACAAACTGTCAAATCTCCTCAACAGGTTTTTTAACTTTATGTCCATCAAATAAGGTGATGTCCAGACATCTGTACCAACCATCTGGTGAGTGATATGAATACCAGACTTTGATGGTTTCTTGTTAGAAATCAAAGTTTAAAAAGTCTCCTTCGCAGTTTCACGTCTCTGGGCGGCGGTATGGGCGGCGCGGCGGGCGGGCTGTGCGACAGACGTGCCTACGGTCGCTCGTTCAACACGCTCGCCATTGCGCACTCGACTTCCGACGAGAAGGAGAAGGTGCCGGAGAGGGTGCCGGAGAGGATCGCCGCTCTCACTCTGGCGCATGAGATGGGTGAGCACGCATGGTCTTACTAGACGTCCTATAAATATAGAGAAGAATATTAGTGAGTCGTGTAACTAACCCCACGATCCGCTCAACCCGAGCCGATGTCCTAGCTTTTAGAGGCAGGCACCGCTCCCGATTCGATCCGAACCCCTCGAAGAATCTAGCGCTGAAAATGCCGCTTGAGGTGATCAGTAAACTCTCTCCGAAAAAATAGACGTCTTTAGCACGCTGTTGTCCTAAAAATGTATTATGGTGAGTCATGTTATTAATCAATGTGTCCTGTAATAGTCTGTTTTACTACTTCGGTATCTACTCACTAAAAACTCTTGCACTTCCCCTCCGTCCCGGCAGGATAATTCAGAACCGTCATAAACTATCACCGGAGTTCACAGAGTATGAGTGTAAATGCCTTTAAAAGGAATCTATAATGCCAGGTCACAGCTTCGGCGCGCACCATGACGACAACTTCCCCGACGCCGAGTGCCGCGGCTTCCTCATGGGCTCGCAGTCCACCTCCACGGAGAATGGCATGACCTTCGAGTTCTCTATGTGTAGCAAGCGGCTGATCGCGGCCACCCTCAGCAGCATGAGCTACTGCCTGTCAGAGGAGGACAGGCCTTACTGCGGGAACGGTACCATCATCAGCTGTTTTCAGGGCTCTTCCCTCTCAAAGACGTTGCCAAACTTATGGCAGACTTCTTTGTAGAGAAGAAGTGGGTACCTATGTATCATCATCAGCTCATTTGTTGTCCCCACTGCTGGGGTACAAATCCTTCCCTATGAATGGATAGGGAGAACGGGCCATAAACCACCACGCGGGCCCAGTGCGAATTGGGGGTTGTTAGCGACTGCTAATGCAGCCGTAGCCGGGACCAACGGCTTTACGTGCCTTCCGAAGCACGGAGGAGCTCGAGATGATAAATTTTTGGTCACCCATCCGATGACCGGCCTTTGCGAAAGTTGCTTAACCTCAGCACTCGCAGACCGGGCGCGTTAACCACTGCGCCATCGAGCTCCTCGAGGGTATGTATGGAGTTGCACAAAAGCTCCCGATGGGAAGTGCTACTGGGAGAGGGAAACCGTTCAGCATCAGCATGCATTCCGTAGATAAGATAAGATCATCAGTACCTACGTTTACGTACCACTGCTTTCTGAGTGCGTCTCACGTGATTAATTTAGCGTGGAATCAGAATCAGAATCAGAAACATTTATTGCTAGAAACTGTGTTACAAGTTTGGTGATAACAATAACTTTCTTATGTTGGTATCAACAGTTAGGTACCTTAACAGGCATGCAATATATAAAATTAGGATAAAACAAAGTGACATTAACAATTTACGTAATCTCTATAATGTTTTACAATCAAAATATTCACTTAATGTGTAAAAAACATTTTCTAATAACCATTTCTTTAATTTGTGTTTAAATAAATGGCCAGTTAGAGCTTTGATATTAGTGGGCAAATGGTTAAACACTTTAATACCGTTTATAAAAGCACTCTTATAATATACATTATTAGTTATACTTGGCAAGTTAAAATTGTATTTATGAATAGCACGTCGATTACGAACAGATTTAAATGAGTTAAAATAGTCCATATTATTTTTGATAAATATAGAAATTTCCAGTATATAAATATTAGTAAGAGTAAGTAATTGAAAATCTCTCTTAGCGTTTCATCATAATACAGTTTATAAATAATGCGTATGCACCTTTTCTGCAACACGAATGTGGTATTGGAATTAACAGAATTACCCCAAAGTATAATTCCATAAGTTAAAAGAGGATACACATTACCGAAATAAGCAGTCTTGGCAACTTCATGAGAGCAATTTTCAGCTAAGATAGATAAAGCGTAACAGTGACTTGATATCCTTTTATTAATATTCTCTATGTGAGATTTCCAGTTCAAATTAGCGTCTATTGATACTCCAAGAAAACCACTTTCATTAACCTCTTGTATTTCCGAGTTCGATCCATATATTTTTAAGTTCAATGATTCCGATCTGTAGTTTCGAAATTGAATGAATTTGGTCTTCGTGGGATTAACTACTAGATTTATTTTTTAAGCCAATCTACCATACTCAACCATAATCAACTATATCTTTCAAAGCCATATTTATTTCTTTTTCGAATTTATTTTTATCTTTATTTTCTCCAGAAATGAAAATTGTAGCATCATCCGCAAACATAACACACAAATGATTTATTGCTTTGGGAAGCTCATTTACATACACTAAAAAAAGAAGTGGACCCAAAACACTTCCCTGTGGCACGCCAAGAGTTACTTTACCATATTCAGAAAATAGTTCTTCAACAGTTCTATTATCATTATTAAAAGTTTCAATTACGGTACATTGTTTCCTGTTTTTTAAATAACTTGCAAATAGTTTTAAAGCAATTCCTCGTATTCCATTATTTTCAAGTTGGTTGAGAAGTATATCATGGACTACACAGTCAAAAGCTTTTGACATATCTATAAATAAGCCCACACAAGGTGCTTTTTTGTTGATTGCTTCCCACACCATCATAAGGACCTTAAAAATTGCTGAAATGGTGGATTTTTTCCTTTGAAATCCAAACTGATTAGGATTAAGTAAATTGTAAGATATTAAGAAGTCATACAGCCTGTTATATATCACTTTCTCAAAAATCTTTGAAAATGAGGGGAGCAGAGCAATAGGCCGATAATTACCTACATTTGATTTCGATCCTTTTTTAAATAATGGTTTAATTATCGCCTTTTTTAGTTCATCTGGGAAAATACCCGTCTCTAGCATTAAATTTATGATATAAACAAGAGGTTCAGATATTGAATTAATAGATTTCTTAATGACATACATCGGGATACCGTCAGGGCCACTGCTCTTTTTGGGTTTTAAGTTTTGTACGATTTTAATTAACTCATTAATATCCACAGGCCTCAGATAAATACTATTACAGTTTAGTACAGCAGAAGATTGAAGATTTTCTTTATTGTTATTTAGAGTGTCATTATTCGTTAAAAAGTGTTTATTTAATATCTCGGCTATGGTTTTTGGGTTATTAATTACTGTATCATTAACACAAATATTGTTGATGGTTGGTTTTAGGTCATTTACGGAAGAAGTTTGCCTGTTAATTAAAGTCCATGTTGATTTTACTTTATTTGTACTCTGTTGTATAAACTTACTATTATAGTTTCTTTTTGCTATACGAATAACGGACTTATATGTTATACAGTACTTTTTATAATAAGAAATAATATACGTATTTTTACTGCCTTTATTTACTCTAGTATATATTGCTCTTTTGTTTTTACATGAACTACGTATACCTTTACTTTGCCATTTCATTTTTCTTCTGTATGTAATTTTATTTTTTTCTATATAAGTCCTTCATGCTTACCTGGTACGGATTAGTTGGGTTTGAACTGCTGCTATTTTACGATATCAACCGGATACGTCTTAACGTGCCTCCTGAAGAGTGGAGGGGCGGCTTCATGTGACATGACCTTCAAGTTCTCCATGGGCAGGAAGCGGCTACCCCTCATATTCTTGGGGGAGGCCTTTGTCCAGCAGTGGACGTCTTTTGGCTGAGATGATGATGATGATGATGAGGAAGCGGCTTTCATCGCAGTAACGTTTCATCGAACGATACATTAGTATGACGACAATAATATTTCTAAGCTAGCATACGTGTAAGCACGCAAGCAAGCACGTAGGTTTTTTTTATTTTTATTTATTTATAATTGCTCAATAACATGATTAAACCTTAAAATTAGTACAGCATTTAAAACCACTGAGGTGTGAGTGTAGGAAAATGTATTTATTTATTTTAATTAGATAATTATCTAGCCCAAGAGAAGCTTCGTTATGAAACTCGTTATATGTTTACTAGACAACGGATAAACATACCTACTTAAAATACTTAAATACATACTTATTATACGTAGAAAACACCCAGACCCGAGACAATTTATAAAAACAATAATTTCTAAATCGACCCGACCGAACCCGGGACCTCAGAGATGGCATCACCATGAAAACCGGTGTACAAACCACTCGACCAAGGAGGTCGTCAAAGAATCGTCTAAGAATTGGAATTTGAGTTTATAATATGACATACTGAAATGTGAAATGGTTCTTAAATACCCAGGCATCGTGGAAGAGGGCGAGGCTTGCGACTGCGGCCTCCCATCCCGGTGCGTGCACCGCGACCCGTGCTGCACACCGCGCGCGGGCGGCGCGCTAGTCTTCGAAGAAGGGTTAGTATACCTCCTGAGTAGGAACATCGTTATCATCATCCCACTTAACCTTTTCACCGCCAACAACTTCTATAGAAGTTCGAAATTTTCGTGCCGTCCACGCCAGCACATCTATAGAAGTTCTTCTTTGTACCTACTTTATTAAAATACATTTATACGTTGGCGTACAGCGGGACATCGCGTGCAGGATAGTTGGGCGGTGAAAAGGTTAAAAAAATAATAAAACAACGCCTTGGTAGCCGATTGGCAAAGCACTCGGCTCCCGAAGGTCCCGGGTTCAATTCCCAGGTCGGACAAAGTATGTTTCGGTGTTTTCGATGCATAGTCCGGGTTTGTGATCACCAACCCATTGGGCAAGCGTGGTAATAACCCATCAATGTAGTAATGACTCGATTTTAATGATGGAGGCATTTCCCAGCAGTCAGTAGGACGTTATAGCATAGCACAAAATAAGGAGAGAGGTTATAGTATATTTACTACTTGTTGCATAAACTAAAATAGTTGATTAAAATTTAAAATAATAACCGACAAGAAAAGGAAGTATAGGTATTATGAGTGGACTTACAGGGTGCAGACTTGACGATCGCGTTATCTACATAAACGGAGTTTCTTATCCTGAGGGTGCACTGCAGGTCTTCTGCCTGGAATCTTCTCCCACAAGTATAATGATGTCTCATCTGAGTTTTAACAGGTTTTTTCTTCGGAGCTGGAGCGCGGGCGCGGAGCGGTCGCGAGTTCTTTTTAGACTACCTACAGTAGGTTGAAGGCGCGCGCGCGGGGTGCCCGGTTTGAGCTTCCCTTTTCTTACAACAGATGGCGTTAGAGGTAGGAAGTTGGGAAAGGAGTTGTCGGTTCTCTAACATTTCCCCGCCACCGAAATCAACAATGATTTCAAAATAGGTAAACACAAAGCAAATGTTGACAATGATGAATTGTGTGAATGAGATCGTGTAAAATCGAAAGCTAGTGGACTGTATACATAAAATAGTTGAAATAGATACATATAAAACAAATGACATAAATTTGAGAAAGTTTTGTAAAAAAGATAATAATTTACAGATATAAATAATTATTCGTCCTGTTGCTTTGGCAAAGGACTCAATTTATTGACTGGGCGTTGTAAACGCGAATTTTGTGTGCGAACCGTCACCACCCGAACTTTACCATCAGAGCCTGGATGAACTAGTTCAACACGTCCCAAGCTCCATTGTTGACATGGACTATTATCATTGTGAATCAGTACCAAATCATCGGTAGCCAAAGGAGGCACATCAACCAACCACTTTTGCCTTTGCTGAAGCGTATGTAGGTATTCTGATTTCCACCGACGCCAGAAGTGCAAAGTGGCTTGTTGAATACATTGCCAACGCGTTAAGCGATTTATAGACGTATCCGTCAGGTCGTAATTAGGAGCCGCCACCAATTGACGACCAACCAAAAAATGCCCTGGTGTGAGGACGTCGAATTCGTTTGGATCATTTGATAGACTACACAGTGGTCGAGAATTAAGGATGGCCTCGATGTTGGCGAACAAAGTACAAAGTTCTTCGAACGGTAACGCGCGTGTACCGAGGACACGTTTCAGATGGTATTTGGATGACTTGATTCCGGCCTCAAAAATTCCACCAAAATGGCTCCCAGTAGGAGGATTGCATTTCCAAATCACTTTCCTATTTGTGAATCTATCAATTAATTGGTTTTGATTACTATTATAAAACTTGTACACCTCCGTCAAATGTTTACCAGCAGCAACAAAATTTTTGCCGTTATCAGAACAGACCATGTGTGGAAGACCACGCCTAGCTGTAAATCTGTCAAATGCAGCCAGAAAACATTCAGTAGTCAACGCTGAGACTACCTCAAGATGTACCGCGCGCGTTGAATAGCAAATAAATAGGCACAAATAAGCCTTCGATAATTTGGCATTGCGACGGTTTGATTCCTTTGTGTAAAAGGGACCGCCCATATCAACACCAACTGTGTGAAAGGGATAAATATCTTGTAAGCGACATTTAGGTAAGGAGCCCATCTTAGGCTGATTAATGGTGGGCCTATTTTAAAAACATCTTACGCATTTAGAAAGGCGCGACCGTATGACGCATCTGGCGGCTACGATCCAGTATTTTTGAGCTAGTATGTTCTGCAAAGTTCTAGGCCCAGCATGCAGGTAGACTTTATGGTAATAGTCTATCAAGATGTTTGTGAAGTGCGACTTTTTAGGCAAAATCAGCGGGTGACGTTGAGCAAAAGGCAAGGTTGCTTGTGAGAGCCTACCCCCCACCATGAGCAGACCACGGCTATCAACGAACGGGTCGAGCTTACGTAGGCTATGAGAGCATCGGTTGGACTTTTTTAATGACTCAATGTCATCCTTAAAATACATAATTTGAACAATTTGAACGAGTTTGTCATGTGAATTATTTAATTCTACTGTCAGCAATGCGCCTTTTGTTCTATTAGTGGCAGAAGCCCTTGAATTGGCAATGAATCTAAGACACCAGGCAAATACACGTTGTAATTTGAGAAAAGAGAATTTATTTATTATTAAATTTAAATCCGTAGTATCAGTATTCGAGACTGCACTCACTAATATGGTTTCCTTAACCGGTTTGAGTTCCAGTGGATCACCTTTGAACTCATCAACGGATCTCACTGGCCACGTGTACTGAGGTCCGTACAGCCACTGTGGGCCGCGGAACCACTGATCCTTGATTTGCACCATTTGCGCCGGCGTGGCGCCGCGAGAACACACATCGGCAGAATTGTCAGTGCCGTTGACGTGAAACCACTGCACCTTTGACGAACTTTCATTGATTTTGGAAACGCGGTTAGCGACAAAAGTTTTTAATTTGTACGCAGGTGTATTTATCCACGTCAACGCCACCGAACTGTCCGTGAACGCTAATACCTCGTTGATCGACACTTCCCTATTCACAATCGATACTACATATTCTAAGGTTTTTGATAATAAATGAGCAGCCATTAATTCGAGACGTGGAATTGATACTGTTTTTAAGGGCGCGACCTTAGATTTGGATAACAGTAGGCTGACCTTAACGCTGCCATGCACGTTTTGACTGCGAATATACACAACGGCTGCGAATCCCGCCGTTGAGGCATCGCAAAAACCTACGACCTGGGTGTCGTATGATTCCGAACAAAGACATGCCGATCATGTTTAAGTGTCGATAGTAGGGGTATTTGAGAGGAAAACATTAACCATTCATCCAGAAGAATTTTAGGAAGTGAATCGTCCCAGCCTAACTGAGCACACCACAACTTTTGCATAAAATTTTTAGCTAGAAAAATACACGGCCCCACGAACCCCAAAGGGTCGAATAGCTTCGCTATTTCCGACAGCACTGAGCGCTTCGTAACGTTACGTTCCATTTGAGTCGTTCGAAAAGAGAACGCGTCGTCTTTAGGTAACCAGTGCAGACCGAGAATCTTAATGGACATGGTTTTTCCGTCGTCAAATTGAACCGGAGGCTCGAGTTGATCACTAGGCAATTCGTTTAATACTTGAACGCTGCTACTCGACCATTTGCGCAACTCGAATCCACCAAGCTTAAGTAGCTCGACTAATTGATTTTGAATTTCTAATGCCTCATTTACACTATCTACGGACCAGAGCAAATCGTCGACGTAAAAGCCTTCGCGCAGCGCGCGCGCGGCCGCGGGGAAGCGCGCGCCCTCGTCCGAGGCCAGCTGTTGCAGCACGCGGATCGCGAGGAACGGGCTACTCGCTACACCGTACGTCACTGTGCATAGTTCGTACACTTTTATAGTTTCACTAGGCGAATCGCGCCACAATATGTGTTGAAATTTACGTTGAGACTCCTCAATTAATATACAACGATACATTTTTGAAATGTCACCGCACAAAGAAACTTCGCGCAAACGAAATCGTACCAACAATTCGACAAGATCAGCTTGTAGTTTCGGACCCGTATACAAAACCGAATTTAATGACTTATTGTTCGTGGTCGAACAGGAAGCGTCGAAGACGACTCTAAGTTTAGTAGAACTACTGTCGGGCTTAAGAACGCAATGGTGGGGTATGACGTACCCCGACTCCACTTCCGACACGTCACCGACACAAACCATGTGACCGAGCGCCGCGTAGTCATCCATAAACCTTTTATACTCGCCCCTAAGACTAGGCAAACGAGACAGTTTTCGCTCTAAATTTTGATACCGTTTTATCGCGATTTGTTTTGAATCACTTAATTCAAAGTCAGGTTTGAACGGATACTTCACTATGTACCGACCAGTGCTATCGCGCCTATGACAGTTAACAAACATCTGTTCAGCGATGACGTCATCCGGATTTTTAGGTACGTCACAAGTTAAACTCTGTTTCCCAAAAAGATTTAATTAAATCATCGACTTTCGCCGCACTAGTGAACATGCACATCGATACACTTTGAGTATTATTATTAAGTGTCAGCTGTCCCGTAATAACATATCCAAACACGCTACTTAACGCCATTGGCAACCCTTGCCGTGACGGCTGATATTTACCTCCATCGTACACGAATGGAAACACGTCGCTGCCCAGCAACATATCGATACTACCCGAGCGGTAAAAAGTAGGGTCAGCTAACACCAAATTTTTATACTCGCTGCATAATTCTTGTGACAAATTAACCGATGGCATGTCAGTAGAAATCTTTGGAATCACAACCGTTTTTACATTGAATATCGGATCACTACATATAGTAGGTTTAATTTTGCATGATACTATACCTTGCTCGCGAACCACTGTCCCGCCTAAGCCAGACAGTTGAGTGTTGCACCTTTTACGTGGCAACCCCAACCGCTGTGCACAATCATTTGTCATAAAACTACTTTGAGAACCACTGTCGATTACCGCACGCACGGGCTGATATTGGCCTAAAACGTCCGAGATGCGTATAATCGCAGTACCTAACATTACCGTGGACCCAGTCGAACATGTCAACGAGACTTGATTCCCTACGTTATTATTAATAACATTGTTGCAAGCAGATTCAGTTTCAGTGCTCACCAAATGTACATTTAAATCTATATGCAACGTGTGGTGGTGCTTGTTTTTGCACACCGTACACGTTATCTTCGAAGGGCACTCATTAGACGTGTGACCTTGACGGAGACAGTTCTCGCACAAGCGCAATTCTTTGATCTTGTTGACGCGCTGCGCCGGTGTGAGTGCAATATATTCGAAACATTTATAAATTGAATGAAAAGGCTTATTGCAATACGAACAAACCTTTTTCGTATTGTTATTACCAGTGGTAGCACTGCTCGACAAACATGTTTTTGCATTTACAATTTTCGGAGTAGGTTTATTATTAATTACTTTATTTTGAAACGAAGGGACGACGGGTTTGCTCGTGCCAGGCTTCGAAGAAGTACTCGTTGACATTTCCAACATACGTGTGTGATTTATGACAAAATCGACTCATGTTTTGAATACAGGAATTTCCTTTTCTTTAATTTTTTGTTCAAATTCACGTCTAGAAACCGGGTCCAAATTACGCAATCCTATGTAACACAGAATAAATCCTGACAAGTTATCAATTTTTAACAATTCTAGCGCTTGAACACACTCTTGAAATGTTTCCAAAAAGGAATTTAATCCGCCTACAGATTCGTTAGACAACGGCTTAAACGCAAACAACTTATCCATATAGCGCGTAGCTATAGCGCGTGTATTTTCATACCTATCATACAAGGCGTGCCACACGATATCATAATTGTCGTTTGAAACTGGTAAACTTTTGACAATTTGAAGCGCGGGTCCCCTGACCACCGATAATAAGTAATAGAATTTCTCGATATTACCTATCGATTTATTCGTATGGATTAAACTCGAGAATGTGTCGCGAAATGTAATCCAATTCTCTAATTGTCCGTCAAAATGAACTAAATCAATCTTTGGTAAGCGGGGCTGCGCGCCGCCGCGATCCGATTCGGTTTTGGATTCGTTGACATTTTGTAACGGTTTTGAAGCGCAACCGACTTTTTGAAAAATTCGTTTTATCTCGAAATACAAGTCATCGAAAGCCTGTACTTCTTGGCTACTGATCTCGTACGACGGGTCCCTTTTTAATTCCAACTCAGCAATCTCGTCAATAATATTTTCAAACAGTTCCCGCGTAGACTCAAGGTCACTAACTCGCACGGACAATTTACTAAGTTCCGAGGGATTACTTTCGACAATTTTCGATAAATCGTAGTGCTGTTGAACACGTCTAAAATATCGCTCTTTTTTATTGATTAATGTACTGATCTTGATGCCGAGTTCGGACAGTGACGGTGCCATTTTGATTCGTAGAAAATGGATGAACCTACCTACACGCGCCGCGTGCCTCCAACTACAATAAATTGAGTCTAAAAGTAATTATATACCGCAGAAATAGATACTGATAATATTTGACTACGTATATAACTTTAATATTGTCACAAATAGAACGACAGAATGTATTTGTGCAATAAAAAAGGGTGTGTATGTACCTACGAACTTGAAGGTTATTACGTAAAAAATATGTATTTACTTGTTTTTACCTATTCTGAAACCTTGTATCCGGTTAGAAGAACCAATTATGTTGCATAAACTAAAATAGTCGATTAAAATTTAAAACAATAACCGACAAGAAAAGGAAGTATAGGTATTATGAGTGGACTTACAGGGTGCAGACTTGACGATCGCGTTATCTACATAAACGGAGTTTCTTATCCTGAGGGTGCACTGCAGGTCTTCTGCCTGGAATCTTCTCCCACAAGTATAATGATGTCTCATCTGAGTTTTAACAGGTTTTTTCTTCGGAGCTGGAGCGCGGGCGCGGAGCGGTCGCGAGTTCTTTTTAGACTACCTACAGTAGGTTGAAGGCGCGCACGCGGGGTGCCCGGTTTGAGCTTCCCTTTTCTTACAACAGATGGCGTTAGAGGTAGGAAGTTGGGAAAGGAGTTGTCGGTTCTCTAACACTACTGTACTGCAACTTCACATAAAAAATGGCAGCTCGAATCATAAGCCAGCGTGCAAGTGCGGATGGGCAATATTGATACAAAATAGGTAGGTACCTAAGGTCTGGCGGCTTTGGAATCTCGGTCTTGAGGAACCTCAATTACTCCGGCCCTGTCCCTAAATTCCGGTTCCGCAAAGTCCACAGTCGTAGACATAAGAGTTTAAAACATTACACTTTTAACCATACTGTGGTCTAATGGTTTATATTTTTTTTTAAATTATACAGAGCTCTTCACAAGGAGGGCTGCTCGGTGGCCCCCAGGGCGCTCTGCCACCCCTCTCAGGGGCTCTGCTGCACCGCACACTGCCAGCACGCGGACCTCTTTGAGAGTGGTATTGTTAGTATTGTTATGATAATATGTAAGGTTTGCTAGTATGACTATGTGAGATAGCGCACTACTCATAAATGAAAGTGGCAATCTGTGGCGAGGATTTGCGTACGGTAAAATTAGTGATTTGTGCCGCTTTCAAGTTAATGTTTTGCAATCGCTGATTTATTAGATTGCCTGGAGGGCGATTTTTGAACCGGTGATTAGTTACACGCTATGTTATTGTAGGGCGTAAATCCTACACTTAGAATGCTATGCTAAAAGATGCTCGAAAATGCTATGCTGGGGTCGTAGGTATAATAATAAGTAAATAAAAGTCGACCGGTTTGAGTGGCGATAAACATAACACTATTTAATTTTACGCAAATGGCATTTAATACAGCGTATGCAAACGCAAAAAGCAATTGAAATAGGTTGTACGATTATTGCTCGTACGGATATCAATAACAAATGCTCCTTATTCAAGGACACTGGTAACTTATTTTTGACTTTGAAAACTCTTGAACGATTATTTATCTTAACTAGTGGTCGCCCAGTGGTCGAAATTCCGTTCGAAAGTCCGACCGTAATTTTATTATGGCTGCACAGATTGTATCCTAAGCAATGAAAAATTAAAAAAGATAGAATGTGAATTTGGCAATGGCATTGACAGATTTCGGCCGCTCCTCTTCCATTTTTGAAAAGAGTATCTAAGCGTGTGTGTCAAATACATGGTAGTGTGTGTAATGTTTGTTTTATTGATTTAACGTATTTTTTATGCATAATTAAAAAATATATTAACATTCTGTCTGTACTCCTTCTTCTCTATATAAACTACTTACTTATAAGTGTGCGAAATTTCATACTCCTCCACCCGCGCAATTTTCGTAAATAGGGGGTACAAATTTTTTGCTTCATGTATTAATATATAGATAATCAAATTGTTAGTTAAGCAAAAAATATTATATTTCCTAGTGTATTTCATGTTCCTTTTTTTTTCGACACCACCATGTTCTTTGACCCGCTCATGTATACTCGTAGTCCGCTTTGTTTGGTCTATGTAGGTACATATGAACTACCACAGCTGCAGTCTGTCTTGTAAACGCCTGGTATTTCATACTCCTGGCATAAAGGTGAACAACATCGTGGGCACTCCGAAGGATGTCTTGCCACTTTATAATCTGTATTAATAATAATGTGTTTGAATCTGAATTCTTTTCATATTTATTAAAGAAAATTTATGTTGATGTATTATCACCGTACAGCACTTATAAGTCTAAGAGGGCTATACTTGAATCATTCTAGTTTTAGCTTGTATCTTTTCGTTTGTTTTTCTTACTCACATTCGCAAGTCATGGCAGCCTGTAACTGAATCTGCACTAAATGTAATACTAGTGTAAGATTTGTTGGTTGTCCTTAATAAATAAATAAATATAGTAATTGGCCACGCTGGCCTTGTAATTAATTGAACAAATCAGTCCTATCTTATCTTATCGCATCTCCGTTCAAGGACTGCAGTGCGCAGGAGCGCGAATGCACGTGCACCGACAACTCGCAGTGCCGGTGCGGGCTGGGCGGGCGGTGCCTGCCCGACGGTTCGTGCCACGCCTCCGAGTGCGCCTTGATAGGGCTGCGAGAGTGCGAATGCCCGGCGGAAGGACCGGTGAGATGGAGAACAAAATGTAGTAGGTCTACCACTAGTAGATATTCTGGTAATATTGCCGGCAAAATTCTTTTAGCAAAAAATTTACTAGCATTAAAGCAGGTACGTTGACCCGCTACGCTAAGAATAGGGGTCAATTCGTCTTCGTCGTCTTAAATTCGTCTCGGGGTCAATTCGGGGGGTCGTCGGGTTGGTGGTTGGTTGGTGGTAGGGCTTGTTTGCCCGCCTGGCTAGCTACCACCATCTTATCTAAATAAATAAAATAAATATTAGACAACATCATATGCATTGGTCTGACTTCATAGAAAGTAGCTTATGCACTTGTGTTATGGAAATTAGGAAAAACGACGACGGTACCACACAACCAACGCAACGCACGCGACGACCCATACTGGGGTCTGGGTGGTTGCGGTACTCGGTCCTCGGGGAATTATAGAAAAAGTTCGTTTTTTTACATTGACCCGACCGGGAATCGAACCTAGAACCTCGAAGATGGCAACACCAGAAACCGGCGTGCCACTCGACTACGGAAGGAATATGTCGCCATAACATCAATGCTAGAAAGATAAGATAATTCCTTAGAATAATAACGCCTAGAAACCGAGTAGGCGCAAGAAAAGTGAGCTAAATATTTGACTTGAGGCCTTTAAGGAAATTAATCAATAATAATTATTGATAAATTTCATATAATTATAAACATTATATTATAAACATTTTTACTTATATTATAAACATTCTCGTATTAAACTAAATTATCAACGAAAAAGTATATAAGATGTTAGACATTTATTTTCTTACTTATCTTTTAAGAGCGTTTACGCCGCACACTAGCGCCGCCAATGAAAAAAAAAACATATGTAGTAATTAGAGATTAAAATAAAAAAAATGAATAAAACTGCAGGTTTCAATATGAGTACAAATTTATTAAAAAAATATATGTAGTAGTTATAGGCATCGTTAAAACGAAACCATAGCGCGATGCAGGATTGCGCCGCACAGCGCCATCTATTGATGTGACAGGTAACTAAACTTATGTTTTGAACAAAAATAAATATAAATTTGGTGTATAGTTAAAAAGGTTAAAGTAATAATTATGCTATTTAAAAATAAACATTAAATCTATATTAATATTAATTATATTAATATTATAACAAAATATAGCAATGTCATCATTTCGTAACGTATGACGTGCGTTATACATTCCGCCCACCATGGACAGAATGTCCATCGTTCCCGCCCACCGTGATCTAACTTCATCAAAGCTGCAGTGGACTGTATTCGTTTAAAAAAAAAATAGGACTAGTTTGATCAAGGCGATTAGGTACAACTTAAGAACATCAAAAGTAAAAACAAATAAAATAACTCATTTCGATTTACAAAATAAAAAAACAAATACCTTAAATTAACACATAAACATAAGCATTACAGATTTTGTTACCTTAGATTGAAACTATAACAACATTACTTTGATGGACTTAGCTCAATCTATAGCAGGCAGCAAACATATTTTTGCAATTGGTCGTTTTATAATTACGCCCTTACATTTAATACTCACAACTCTAGTAATATTGTCCAAACCTGGGTGTTTTTCGGCAATGATTCCTAAGAGCCACCTCGCGGGAGGTAGGCCGTCCTCCTTTACTAAAACAACATCACCGATGTTAGGTTCAGTAGTTCTAATTGACCATTGATAGCGATGTAAAAATTGCGTTAAATATTCGCGAGACCACCGTCTCCAAAAGTCTTGCAGAATTTTTTGAGTCAATTGCCATCGCTTGAGGCTAGATAAATAAATAAATAAATAAATAAATTATTTATTTATTTATCTATGGATAATTCATATGCTGTAGGTTTGTCACAAAATAACTAGACTGCTGAAGATGAGATACACACACTGGCACTAGGGTTGACAACCATACTTTAAAACAACGTATCCTACGTTATTTTTCATCCCCATACTTTATTCTTTTTAATAAAAATAAAGTATGGAAAATACTTTATTTCCGACTAATGCGTGCGTTTGAACGGAATATTCCTGTTGACTTAATTTCTGAACTACTGAATGATACTCAGACTCAAGTGAAGTGAAACGAAACGCAACGCTAATTTCTGAACGCGCTATAAAACAATAAAAAAATATTAGATAGTGCCAAGAGTACAAAGAAATATGTTTTTAAAAATTTAAATAAATAAATTTGGAAAATACTTAATTTTTTTCTTCAAATCCTTTTTTTTATACTAGTTAGTGATAGATTTACTTTAATTTCTTGAAAAATAGTTGGCAACCCTACCTCTAACGGACATAGGATCTCGCAACAGCTGCGCTAAGACTGTTCCGAGACCCGTGTCCGTTGGAGGGTCTATATGTGTGCGTCGCCCGGTATGTACACACGCCTGCACATCAACCTACCACAAACTGTCAACTTTCCTCAATAGACTTTGAACTTTATGCCTAAAGCTTAAGGTTGAAAATGTATTGAAGAAATTTTACAGTTTTGTATAGTTTGATGTGCAGGCGTCTGTACTTATTATGCTTACCTTTTAGGGTCTCCTTATATATCCCCACCACCATAAGCCGCTTTTTATAGGGGCCGCCAACTATAACGTTGGAGTCCTTCCACCAACAAGACGGTACACATCTAGACGTCCTAAACATGTCCTAGATGAGCCCGAGGATCCCATAACAGTTGCGAACGCCCCTCCGCCCGATCCTCTAAATGCCACTACACATTTATAGAATACACTAAACATGCACACTAGTTTAGGCCCAAGAAACCGAACTCGTAGAACAAGGGTACGACGAGCCGGTTCACACGCGCTCTATACCAGGTACAGACATGTGGGCGCTTCTCTCCACCACCACGACCCTGTCAACCCGAGCCGAGGTCCGAGCCTTTAGCGGCGCCCTCGGGTTGTTCCGCTCCCCGATCCAATCCGAACCCTTCGGAGAATGTAGTAGGGCACGGGGACACGCACTTGTGCTGCGTGATGCCGCTCCCTCTAGAAAACCTCCGAAGGTGATTCGTTTCACGCGGCTTGAGAAACCCTTTAAGTTTCTCGCCGCCCCCAAACAAGCCCGGTGAAGCTGAAAATGCCGTTTGAGGAAATCTGCAAACTCTCGCCAAAAAAAACGAACTTAGGTACCTTTTAGGGTCTCGTCATTTTATGGTTTAGTCTTCGAAATAAGGATATAACTAATACACTTAGTTTCTCCCGTAGGGCGGTCTTTTGTACCATCTGAACATGTGCGGTATATGCTGCAATATGAACGGGATGGATAAGAACGCGACCGAGTGCGTGGGCGCAGAGTTCGCCGCCGGGCAAGTCATGCGCACCTCGCACCTGCCGGACAGCTGGCCGGACGACGAATATAGAGGACGTGAGTGTAATTATTAATTTATTTTTAAGGTAACAGACACGCACATCAACCTATCTAAAACTGTCAAATTTCAATATGTAACATCATATAAAGGGTCTTTCAACAAGGACGGGTCGATGTTAAAATTGAATAAAACTAGATGTGTGTGAGATATTAACGAAATTTTTATTGTATTTGAAAGGCCCATTAATGCCATTATGAATTATAACATCGTTCAAATGTCCGCCGCGGCTTCGAATGGTGGCACGAATCCGAGAGGTCCAATTTTCAATGACTCTGCTTCATTGATCCGGCTGAATCTGAGCGATGGCCTGCGTTATGTTGGCTTTCAGGGCAACGGTCGATTGTGGGTTATTGGCATAGACCTGTGACTTCAGAAAACCCCACAAGAAAAAGTCTAGCGGGGTCAAATCACACGATCTTGGTGGCCAATTCACGTCACCTCTGCGAGAGATAACCCTACCCTCAAACCGTTCACGCAGAATCTCCATTGTGTCGTTCGCTGTGTGGCACGTAGCGCCGTCTTGCTGGAACCACATGTCGTCCACGTCCATATTGTTCAATTCAAGCCAAAAGAATTGTTAATCATTGATCTGTAGTAGCGCTCGTCGTTGACGGTGATGGCCTCGCCAACGTCGTTTTCGAAGAAGTGCGGACCAATGACGCCGCCAGACCAAAATCCGCACCAAACAGTAACTTTTTGTGGATGCATTTCCACCTGGTGAACCTCATGTGGATTGTGGTCATCCCATATACGGCAATTTTGCTTATTAACAAAACTATTCATCCAAAAATGTGCCTCGTCGCTAAAGATTATTTTTCGGCCAAAATTGAAAATTGGACCTCTCGGATTCGTGCCATTATTCGAAGCCGCGGCGGACATTTGAACGATGTTATATTCCATTCATAATGGCATTAATTATTATTCAGGATGTTCGGCAGATCGTTGAACATATGAAAATGGGGAGTAGGTGGGGTCATCTCCTAACCATTCAAGCATTTAAAAAAAATCCTGGTCATAAAAATCTTTTTATAGGATTTTTTATTTGTTTTTTTTTTAAATTTCGCCACTGTCGTACCTCTAAACCCCTATAACTTTTTCGTTTTTATAGCTAGGACCAATTTTTTTATCTTTATTAGAATCTTAGGGGATGGTAGGTCTTTAAAAAATTGGTATTTGTTACAAGTTATCGCTAAAAACAAAGTTGTGGTCTCCCAAACCTAAAAAAAAAGTTGAAATAAAATTTAACGCTCAACTTTGCGTTGCATTTAAAAAAAAGTAAAGGTGATGGAAGGCTTCAGGTTTTTTTAAAATATCTCTAAAGTGTAGGCTTTCTAATGGTATGTCATTTGTTTCGATATCATTTTCGTAACCGGAGTTATTAATTTTTTTAAAGTAATTGGGCGATTTCGATGAAATTCGACTTAATATGCGAAAAGTGATATTGGTTGCGAAAATAAATGCAATTATGAAAATAATGCAACGACTTACTTTTAGGATGGTTACACAGAGCAGGTAGGTTTTTTTTTATGTGTAACATCATACTGTGGTTACAGTATGATCGGCTCGTCTTCTTTATATAGGTACAATAATTACCAAACACCAAAAATTCTTATTTGAGAGACAGTATGGCTTTAGACCTAAATCAAATACACTTGCGGCAACAATTGATTTGGTCACAAGGGTAAAAGTTGGCATAGATAAAAAACAATTAGCACTTGGGATCTTTATCAGGTCTATAAAAAAGCGTTCGATACGGTCAGCCATGAATTGCTTCTAAATACATTAAAAAACATTGCTATTGTGGGGTCTGCTTGGAATATTTTTGCCTCTTATTTATCAAATAGATACCAAGTCGTCAAAATTGGCTCTGATCATAGTGAACCTAAACGTGTTAGCTTCGGAGTGCCCCAAGGTTCTATCTTGGGACCACTGCTTTTTCTCGTTTATATTAACAGCATTAAAGATATAGGACTACAGGGTAACATAACCCTCTATGCGGATGACACAAGTCTATTTTACTACGGCCATTCAATTGACGCGATTATTGGCGAGGCTCAAGAGGATTTAAATATATTAAACTCATGGTTTCAATCTAATCTTTTAACTATTAATGTACCTAAAACACACTACATAATCTTCTCAGCGAAAAATAAAAAAAAATATAATTATGCACCTCTTAAATTAAATAAAGAACTAATTTCAAAAGTAGACCACGAAAAGTATCTTGGCCTATTGTTGGATCGATTTTTATCATTTAAACCTCACTTAAATAAAATTAAATCTAAACTCGTTTCTCTCACTGGGGCACTTCGAGGCATAGTAAAATGTCTTCCGCGTAAAGTCCGTTATACAATCTATAACTCGTTAGTGAAGCCACACATTGATTAGCTGATAGAAGTTTGGGGTACATCTGCAAAAACCAATTTAGAAGTGATACAGGTGGCACAGAATAAACTAATTAAGGTGCTCTTTAATTACGACTTTCTGACTCCAACTGTTAAAGTATATAAGGAAACCAGAATAATGAACATTGCACAAACATATATTTATTTTACATGCATCTTTATTCGGAAAGTACTAAATAAAAAGATACATACGGAATTAAGCTTCTCTAAGGCCAAACAATTAACAAAGCTAAGACCAAGACTAGGAAAAGAATTACAATTACGTCCAGCACGCACTAATTACGGAAAAAAATGCATTTTAAATGAAGGCGTCGCAATTTATAACAAACTACCAAATGACATTAGAGAAGCAAAGTCAACAACCACTTTTAAAAGGCTACTAAGATCATATTTATTTAATAACCTATAATCATAATTTCAGTTTGTAAATAAATAGTACCTATATTAAAAATATATATAAAAAAAAACTTAACTAAATAATAAATTATGCATAATAAATAATATATAAAACCAACTTAATTAATTTATTAAAAATAAGAATACACATATAAAACATAATGATAAAATAGGTATAATTTAAATCTTTTGGAAAACATAAGCTAATATTGCGGAATGATCTTATTATTGTATTATTATATCAATAACTTAATAATAATATTAACTTTGAATATTTTCTAAGAAAATAACTGTATAACGCTCTTGTTGTTGATCGAGCTCAAAGTACGCTCATGCCACTTCCAGTGTCGTTAGTTCAACGTTATCTGTTGTCGGGGCTACTCGCCGGGCAGCGGTACTTGTACGGACCGCTCCTAGCGGTCGAATCGGAGTTTTAATAAAACTACCTACGTACGTGTTTTGTTAATTTTTGTTGATCGCTTTGTTTTTGTGTCGTTCAATGTGTTTTAAAATAACTTTGTATCTCTCATGTAAGTGAATTGTAAATTCTTTATGAGAAATAAATATCTTTAACCCTAATTAGTGGGAGTGATTTCGTAACAGTGTGATACTGCCGCACAATTTATGAACAGATTAAGTACAAGTTACTATGTTTGTGATAGTGATATTTGAGGTGCTGACATTACGATCTATTTTCTCGAAACTGTTTACATGTTCTTTACTTAGTTCATAAATTGAGCGGCAGGATGTTATCATTTTGATATGTCAAATGTCTTCTAATGAGATTTAATGCACTCTCTATAAGATTTTAAAAAATATGTACGTCATTGTAAAATTCTATATTCAAAGTCAAAGTCAAAGTCAAATAGTCAAAGTCAGAGTCATTCAAAGTATTCTATTTTGATTTATATACTATATTAATAAATGTTTACTGATGATATGTCTCAATAAAGTGCAGATCATTGATAATTTTCAGAATATGATGTTAAAAATGCATAATACTATGGTGAGATGTCAAATGTTACAGTAAGGATCGTTAATTTTTTTTTATTCTTGCTCAGTTAAAATAGCTATCTTTTTTCTCGCTTACTCTCTGTGGAACGCTTAAGCAGGTAATAATTTAGCTATAGTGTTTTGCTCTAGCACGCTCATATCGCATCTGTTCTCTTTGTCTCTCTTTCACTTTTCTTTTCAATCGACGCAGAGCTAGCATCACAATGAGAGACGGCAATATGAGCAAAATTTAAATTAAAAGTTCATAAAAATAATTAATGTTTTTGTCATTTCATTGATTCTTTTAATACAAATTACCAGTTTTGAAATGTTTGTTTCATTATTTTTACTTTTGCATTGGAAAATTTTACAAAACATGTAACTTTCCGCATAAGTAGAATATCATCGAAATCATCCAATTACTTTAAAAAAATTAATAACTCCGGTTACAAAATTGATATTGAAACAAATAACATACCATTAGAAAGCCTACACTTTAGAGATGTTTAATAAAATCTGAAGCCTTCCATCACCTTTACTTTTTTAAAATGCAACTCAAAGTTAAGTGTTAAATTTTATTTCAACTTCTTTTTTAGATTTGGGAGACCACAACTTTGTTTTTAGCAATAACCTTTAACAAATACCATTTTTTTAGGATCTACCATCTCCTAAGATTCCAATGAAGTAAAAAAATTGGGCCTAGCTATAAAAACGAAAAAGTGATAGGGGTTTAGAGGTACGACAGTTGCGAAATTTCAAAAAATCAAATAAAAAACCCTATAAAAAGATTTTTACGACCAGGATTTTTTTAATGCCTGAATGGTTAGGCGATGACCCCATCTACCCCCCATTTTCGTATGTTCAACGATCTGCCAAACATCCTGTATAATTATATATTTATATTTATATATATGTAGGTATTTGTGTATAGGTATATACGTATAAGCATTATAATTAGTTTAAGTACCTATTTATTTTATTTATTTATATGTAAGGTATTTATTTATGTTATGGTCGACAATTGGTCCCGCAGACTTTCTTTTCCAACTACAGCTAGGGTTGGCTGGAAGAGATCTATTTTAGAGATAAGCTCACCCTTGTACCTATATGTTTTTTATAATGCAATTTAGACTGTAATTTTAATGTATAGTCGACCATGAAATTGCTTTATCACTTTTGACAAAAACTTCCATTACAATAAAATTTCGCTAAGGCTCGATTGTCAATAATGATAATGTATCTGTCACTTGGTCTTTTAAACAAAAATAGAACTTGTTGTTTTATTGTAAGGTGGTAAAGCAATTTCGTTGTCGACTATACAATAAAGGATTCATAATAAAGGATTCATCGTTTCTTCAATACATTTTCAACCATATGTTTTAGGCATAAAGTTCAAAGTCTATTGAGGAAATTCGACAGTTTGTGGTAGTTTCATGTGCACTGTGCAGGCGTGTGTACAGTAAATGGTGACGGTATATGGTGAGGAGCTCGATGGCGCAGTGGTTAACGCGCCCGGTCTGCGATTGCTAAGGTTAAGCAACTTCGTAAAAGTCGGTTATCGGGACGGGTGACAAAAATGTATCGTCTCGAGCTCCTCCGTGTTTCGGAAGGCACGTTGCCGTTGGTCCCGGCTGCATTAGCAGTCGTTAACAACCACCAATACGCACTGGGCCCGCGTGGTAGTTTATGGCCTGTTTACCTTATCCATCCATAGGGAACGCTCGTGCCCCAGCAGTGGGAACATAAAAAGCAGCTCTTTTTATGTTTCCACTGCTGGGGCACGAGCTCACCATTAGGTGATGGTAACAGTAGCAGTTTACAAACTAAAACCATGATAAATTAGAACAGTTTTACAATTTCAATGTAAGTTTGAAAGCCTATATCGTACACAACTTTTAAATAACAATTTTATTCAAAGGAAAATAAAAATTAACCAATAGTATTAAAAAAAAACCCTACCTATCGCCATCGAGCTCCAAAAATAGTTATTATTATTATTATTGTGATGACGATAATGATTTAACAGCTAACGTGACGGTACGCCTGTGCAATGACGATACATGCCGCTTAACGAAGATGCGCGCGTGGCCGGAGGGTAAAGCATGCGTTACCCGTAACGTGGTCGGCGTGTGTATGGCGCACGGGCAGTGCCGCCGCTCGGCCGTCACGCCCCGCTCCAACGTGTACCCAGATATTATGGTAACTGTGACCTGTACCTACATTTCTTTTTTATTTATTTATTTATTTATTTATTACAACACAACAGGTTACAGTCAGTAAGTACAATAATATTGGGGAAACTTCAAATAATAGGATCAGACTATAATCCAATAAAATGCGTCTGTAACATGGACTATGGTTACAAGTAATAACAGTCACAACACAAACAATATCAAAATCAATAAATAAATTTAACATAATTCATCATAGTAATAATTTCAGAACTAATACAATTAAAACTTAATTAAAAATTTCCAAATTGAATTCATTTTTAATTATTAATCATTATTATCATTATTATTATTATTATTAAATACCTAATCATTATTATCATTATTATTTTTTGAAAGAGTTTGCCGATTTCCACTGGGCATTTTCAGCTTCACCGGGCTTTTTTGGGGGCGGCGAGAAGCTTAAAGGGTTCCTCAAGCCGTGTGAAACGAATTACCGTCAGAGGTTTTCTAGAGGGAGCGACATCCCGCATTAGTGCGCGTCCCCGTGCCCTACTAGATTATCCGAGGGATTCGGATCGGGGGGTACCTACATGTCGTAGTAATTGCAACCTGTACCCAAACTTCGTTGTAATTGCGACTAGGCGATGCGTGTGTTGCTCGTAACGCGGTCGTCGGAGTGTTTGGCACGCGGGCAGTGACGCCGCTCGCTTGGTGACCAATAATGTACCATCTCGAGGTACTCCGCGCTTCGGAAGGTACGTAAAACCGTTGGTCTCGGCTGCATTAGAAGTCGTTAACAACTACTAATCCGCACTGGGCCCGCGTGGTGGTTTATGGCCTGTTCTCCCTTTCCATCCATAGGGAAGGCTCGTGCCCCAGCAGTGGGGACATAAAATGATCTGGTGCTGATGATGATGAAACATGAAGTAAAAGGAATCTCAATGTGACCACGTCAAATTGCATAAAGTGAATATTTTCGTCTGCGTTAAAAAATTTAATAAGTAATTATTATTTCAGAGTGTCAAACTGTTTGGCCGAAGCAAAAAATCTGGGACGCGATTAAAAACAACATTAGTTAATTTGCTGACACCATTTATTATGCTATTTATAAGGTAAATATATACGCGTTTACAATGAAACGACTTTTCTTTTAACTGATTGGTGGATAAATACATAGTTTACATATTTACAAAAAGTCATGTACATGGTTTTAAAGGGCGCCCTTTTTAAGTATGTAAGTATTTCACGCTTTAGACATAAGCATGAAACTAGCTTTCGGTTTCGACTACTCTCGATTCGAGTTACGACTGGTACATAATTATAGAGTTGATACAACCACCTTATTTAACAATTATTGTTTATTGTTTAAAAAGGTGGTAATACAGCACGGCCTTGATAATCCGTACCCCAGCTCGTCCGAACGCCTCTATAATCCGAACGACCCCCCTTACCCCTGCGCAACCGCGATTTCTCACAGTTTCTGTCCCGCAGTGCCACGCAGTGCGTGTTAGATAACACACGTATCGCTTTTTCGTCCGCCCGCGCGCCTTTTCGCCATTTTATTGTGTTGGCGTCTCAAATTTGCATCATGGCCTCAACATCGAAGAAAAGAAAACATGTGACGCTAACAATTGGAGAAAAGTGCGAGATTTTGGACAAGATTAAAGAAGGCATCTCGTCATCAATTCTCGCACAGCAGTATAACGTTGGAAAAGCCACAATTACAGATATCAAACACAAGGAGGAAAAAATACGATCATTTGTAATAAACACAGAAAAGGGTCCAGGTGCTAGGAAAACCTTGAAAACTCCTGAAAATCCTTTACTTGAAGATGCTTTATTTACGTGGTTCATAGAGCAGCGAAGAAAGAACGTCCCTTTGTCTGGTGATATACTGATGCAGAAGGCTATGTTTTTCCATGAACGACTTGGAAGAGGAGAGTTTGTGGCTAGCAGAGGATGGTTAGATAATTTTAAGAAAAGACATGGTATACGCCAACTTAAGGTAAGTGGCGAAAAATTGTCGAATAATGAAGCAGCTGTAAAGCCATTCCAGGACAAATTCATGGATGTAATAAGGGAACAGGATCTGTCTGCAGACCAAATCTATAATGCTGATGAGTCAGGCCTGTACTGGAGATCGATACCAGATAAAACATTGGCGTCGGCATCAGAAATTAGGGCCCCAGGTTCCAAAGTGTCGAAGGAGAGGATCACATTTATGCCATGCGCGAACGTAACCGGAACGCACAAACTGCCCTTGCTGGTTGTAGGCAAAGCACAAAGGCCACGTGCATTTGCAACAGTCAGAAAATTACCGGTTCATTGCAAAGAAGTGCTTGGGTTACAAGACCAATATTTATGGATTGGCTGAAGGAACATTTTATTCCCGAAGTAAAGAAATTTTTATCAAAAAAGAACTTACCGCTAAAAGCACTGTTACTTCTTGATAATGCACCAGCCCATCCACTCGAAGACGATCTGCAGTCGATTGATGAAAATTTTACCATTTTGTACATGCCCCCCAACTGCACAGCCCTTATTCAACCTATGGATCAAAATGTGATCCAGAAAATTAAAGTGAATTACAAGAAGAAACTCCTGTTGCAAGTTTTTGGCCAGCAAGAAGTTAATCCAGAATGTACAGTAACTGAAGTGCTTAAACAAAACACAATGAAAGATGCAGTGTTTTCACTAGCTCAATCTTGGGAGCAATTGTCACCAAATCTAATTAAAAAGTCTTGGAAGCCTCTGTGGCCCCTGCTTTTCGAATCAGAGGGTATGTCTGGTCAAGATGTGGAAGATTTTGATCCTGAAGATGACTTACCGTTGAGTATTTTCCAGAACAGAGGATTGTCTGAAGCAGATATTAATAATTTCTTGGTTAGCAATGATGACATTGATTGTCAGGAGCCCTTGACTGATGAAGACATAATAAGACAAGTAACAGATCAGCAAGACAACGAAAACGAAGAAGAATTGGAGACATCGGAATCAGTTGCAAGGATCCCACATACTCAAGCTGTGTCTTGCTTAAATACTTGTTTGGAATGTGCAGATGAAGTCGACATTTCTATTCCGGAAAAAATGCTGTTACGTAAATTAAGGGATAAAGCATTTTCTATGTCACTAAATACTACTCGTCAGAGCACTATATTGGAATTCTTTAAAAAAGTGTGATTAATAGCATTGTATCTAACATACATCTAACGTACATACTTCAATAAACACATTATAATGTAAAATATTTTTGTTTTATTTCGAAAAATCCCTTTCAAAATTTTTACATACTATAATCCGAACGCTTCGTGCATCCGAACAGGGTATAAATTTTCGGTGTTCGGATCATCGAGGCCATGCTGTATCAGCTCTTTATTAGATACCATCCAAAACTTTAGACAGTACATTTTCCCATCACTATCTATAACTAATACATTCCACTAAGTTTCTCCAGCATTTTGAAGTAGCAGTATTTGATGTCAAAATCCATATCGTACCAGTAGTTGACGGCGACGCACCCGTGGCTTTGGCGAACGTGGTGGAACCACAGGCTGGGCAGGTAGAGGCAGTCTCCTTTACCTAGACGTATGTGGAAGCGATGGGCTTTTCTGAACATCGGGTACTTTACGAAGTCAGGTTGGAGGGGATCTGTAAGGAAATGTTTATAGAACTGTGATAATTTTTAATGGTAATATAATAAAGTCCCCGTCTTAACGCCAGCGCAGCGACATTTTATGAACCCTTTGACTGGTATAGTGTAATATATTTTTATTAGTTTTCAATCGTTTTAAAATTATATAAGGTCTTAGAAATGCCACCTACGTCAAAGTGACGTCAGGTCGCCCGACCGCAACCGGCTATTACCGAGCCGAGTGGTGGTGGGGAGGCCTCGTGGGAGCGGCCGCCAGCACGCCTTGACACTTTTGCTCGAGCGCTTGGCTGTGACGGACGTTCTCTCAACTCAGGGATTGCGACTCATTTTCTGTTTAAGTTGCTTAGAGGATTTATTATTTAGTTCATTGATTTCTTACAATTTGTGTTAATTAACAATTATTTATTAAATCATAACTTTGTTCCAACGGTCGTTTTTTTTTAAAAAATCAACTCCATGTTTGATCCATAAGAAAGGTTTAAATTATGATGGGATCTATTAGTGAGCAAAAGATATGCTAAGCAAGATAACTCTATTTCGTACAGACGCCTGCACATCAACCTATCCAAAACTGTCTCTTCAAAAACCAAACATATGCCATATATATAAAGTTCAAAGTCTATTGAGAAAATAGAGGCGAAAAAAGAGACGTGTGTATAGTCGAAAATGAAATTGCTATACCACCTTAAAAGTGAATTTTGTTTGCATTTAATAAAACGACAAGTTCTATTTTTGTATACATAGAAGACCAAGTGACAGATACGTTGTCTGTCATCATTGACAATGAGCCTTAGCGAAATTTTATTGTAATGGAATTTTTTGTCGAAACTGATAAAGCAATTTCATGGTCGACTATACACTATTTCAAAATTTCAAAATTATTTATTTCCTTCACAAATTAGGTACTTAATGCTAAAGCAAAGAAAGTCAAAACAACAATTGAAGGCTAAATGTGAAGGACTGGTGCCTGAAGTAGGTTTCAGAAGTGAAACCCGTTGCTACAGATCACCAGGCCCCACCCTCAGACAGCAAACACTAAATATGACCGACTTATCTGACTTATAGCCTAATAATACAATAAGTGAATAAATAAATAAATAATTAAGTGTTTGAAGTGAGCCAATAATGTAGCTTCATTTATTAAAGTTTAATTATTTATAATTAAAAATACAATATCGCTATTATTATTTTAAAACGATATCACATGACCTTTTGAGTTTACGACCTCCTTGGTCGAGTGGTTTGTACACCGGTTTTCATAGGGTCGCCATCTCTGAGGTCCCGGTTTCGATCCCCGGTCGGGTCCATTTTAGAAATTATTGTTTTTCTAAATTGTCTCGGGTCTGGGTGTTTTCTATGTATAATAAGTATGTATTTAAGTATTTTAAGTATGTTTATCCGTTGTCTAGTAACCATTTAACGAGATTCATAACGAAGCTTCTCTTGGGCTAGATAATTGGTGTGAGTGTAGGAAAGTTTATTTATTTAAAAAAAGAGCTATCACATAAACCTCATTGCTTAAACAAAGGGTACACTTTATAAGTGTATAAATATTAATATTAAAATGACTTACCTATACAAATCCAAGGTAATAAAGACATCTCCTTCTCATCACACTGATCCTCTCCCTGTGTCAGCACAGGAACAATGTCCCACTTCCCATCAGACAGCTTGAATTCTGCCTGAGGGTATCTCTTGTAAGGCACGTATGGCAGGTCAGTGGGGGGTATCAAAATAAAGTGTTTGTACCCATCAATGACGCAGTATATGTTTTCATACGGATCTTTATGCACTGAAAGGAAAAGATAACTCATAAACTAAATTATTACAATTGTTGAGGCTTGGTCAGAGGCAATGTTCTTTATGGTCGAGACTTTGCGTGAGACGTCGAGCAATTTGCAGTAACGTAGGTAACATGTTCGTTGCGAGCATTCGCATGGTCAGTACAGTAGGCCGAGCCGCTCGCCGATCGCTCCGTCCTGTTATCGGTTAGCCAGCAATGACGTATCAAGCTCGCCGCTGATGGTACGTTACGATGATAATAATATGCTTCGATCAGTCTCCAGCTTTAGGAAATTCGAGACACTAAATAACGAGATTCAAAGACACAAAATATCTCGTTATTTTGTGTTCGAGATCAGAATATTCAGAATCTAAACTCGTAATAAATATTTTATTTACGAATATTATATACTCCAAATAACGCGATCTTGATACAACAAATTAGCATAGGCGCGTAAGGATGATAGCATAACATCAATCTTTGACCAGATGTTATGTGATGATAAGGATGAAGGTAGAAGTGCATTTCACTCAGACTCTTCAATCACTGAGGAACTGGCTATCTTATCTCTAACTGTGTCAGAACATAACAATGCTAAGGCGACATAGATAAGGAATTGGTACCCAATGTCAACAATCTTATGATCAACGTTTAAATAATCAACGCCCTAATAGCAGCAATTTAAAAGACCAACGATTCAAAAGATTGACAGATCAAAATATCAACAATTTAAAAATATCAACAGTTCAAAAGATCGACAGTTCATTTGATCAACAGGCAAAATGACAACAATTTAGATATTTATTAATCGTTTGAAGCTTGAGTGAATGTTCAGCATCAGTGCTCTGGTGTTGATAAAATAAATATCAATTGAAAATGAAACTACCTTCAATTTAAAACTATAACAGCAGCGCAAGAAAAACTTAAAGCGAGCGAGTCATTTAACTTATGTAAGTAATATATAATATTAAAAAGCAATAAATTATACTTCATTATGACCTAAAGTATCATACACAAGTAACTCATTTATGTAATAATAATATTACAATATAAATATTATCTCATTAGAAAAAAGGATAATAATATTCAGACCTAACCAGCACTAGAAAGACTAATTAACCTTTTCACCGCCCAACTATCCTGCACGCGATGTCCCGCTGTACGCCAACGTATAAATGTATTTTAATAAAGTAGGTACAAAGAAGAACTTCTATAGAAGTGCTGGGGTGGGTGGCACGAAAATCTCGAACTTCTATAGAAGTTGTTAATGGTAAAAAGGTTAATATACATATCCAGCACTAGATGGCGCTAAAGCCATAAAAGGAAGTTTGTTTCATTAATGTAGCATTAAGATAATAAATAAAACTATAATAGTAGTTTATGCAACTGTCATTTAATGAAGGGTATTAAAACACGAGTGTGAGTTTATGAAACGAGCGCAGCGAGTTTCATAATAGTAACGAGTGTTTTAATACCCGTGTTATATGCAGTTGCATACACTACTATTATAGTTTTATTTATTATCTATCTTCACTAATGCAATTAGTCAAACAACAAGAGTAAAAGCTGACAATAGTTTATTTATAATAATTGTTCAAATTTTGGATGGTACAATTTTGAAAGTTAATGTTAATTATTGATCCAGCAGCTGTAGCGGTCGCGGGGCAAGCAGTAGAGCTCGTAGACGGAGTTGGAATATTTATAATTACTTCATTCGTCTTGTTTTCTATACTGTTCAAGATCGTATTTGAGACTGTAGTGAGAGTGTAGGTACCTACTACCTAATTTATACACAAAGCGCTTAAACGGAGTGTAAACGGAGTGCTTAAACGGGAGATAACTTGCGTGTGTGTACGTAAGTACTAGGTAGATTAAATAACAGAACTAAAATACACTTACCTTTTCAAAAAGATACAAAATATCTGGTGAATCTTTCAGGAACATCTTTATTTGACCTGATGTAAACGTCAAGGACTTTTTTTCCTTGTGTCCTTCTGAACTGCGTTTCAGGAACGCTATGACTTTTGAATACTTCGTGATATCAATATTGTTGTAGATACTCAGTGTGGACTTGAGCATAGAATATTTAGCCCACATAGAAGATGGCTTGAATTTGTCGGAGAGGTCTTTGAGATACACAAGAATGACATTTTCAGAAAATGATGTAGTTTTCTTTTCGATCTTCCATGCCAAAAAGTTATTATATTCTTTTTCATATAATTTTCTAGATTTTTCTGGCAAAAGATTGTGAGTTAGTTTTGTTGCCAATTCTAGAATATCCGGAGGCGTAAAAATATCATCGTCGCTGTCCATTTTTAACTTTTAATTTGTATTTTAAAAACAAAATACATTGCGAAACATTACCGTACTAATTCACGCGTACGTGTATTGTCACAGTGAACTTGCCGCCATTAAAATCTTACCAATGAGAGCGCAGCTGCGCGCGCAGGGCCAATCAGGAGCGAGCGCGCGCTGTTCTTTTTTTATTTAATTGGCACAAGATCTTACCAAAGAGTTTTGTGTATGTAAGTTTAGTAGTTTCGACGAAGTTTTCACGTATAAACCAACTGTTTTCAAAAGCTAGCCTAATATCAAAATTTTATACAACTTGTATGAGGATTTTGACATAAGGTTCGCCAGGTTAATTGGTCGCGTTTTATTGATGTTATAATGAGATTTTACGATATCGATGTGGATATTATACCATCATGTGAAATTGCTTAAATTGAGTGTTTTGTTGTCTGCGCTATAACAGTAGTAATTATAAGTCAAGTATTGGAAACATAAGTAGAATGTTACAACATTAGTGTAGATAAAAGATATTATTATAGTGTTCACTATCAGTTAAAACAAAAAGTATCTATAAACAGAATTTGCTCGGAGAACCTACTGGTATCATTATTACTATGATATATTATTATTAGTGGGTTACTAAGTATGATTAATACTAACTTAGTGAAAAATGTGTTGATCAAAACAATTTTTATATTATACCTAAATTGTTGTCATTTTACCTGTTGATCAAATGAACTGTTGATCTTTTGAACTGTTGATATTTTAAACTGTTGATATTTTGATCTGTCGATCTTTTGAATCGTTGGTCTTTTAAGTTGCTGCTATTAGGGCGTTGATTATTTAAACGTTGATCATAAGATTGTTGACATTGGGTACCAATTCCTTTAGATAAGATGGCGGTAGCTAGCTAGCTAAATACAAGCCCTACCACCAACTAAACTGAAGAATATTAACAGAAAATACTTCAAACATTTTAAAGAACTGATATGGTATTGATATATGATTGATATACCTAGGCTGTCAATACTAACTAGATGTAACAGCTCTCTCATCCCCCATCCAAAAGTTGACAGCATCAGGTGACTTGTTAAACGCTTCACTTGCGAAAGCAACTTCTTTCTCTACATCAGGTAGAAGTTCTTCAAAATCCTGTGATAGGTTTGAGTTCTGTTTCTGTATGTATGGAATCATGGCTGGCCTATAATGTAATAATTATGGTGGAGTGCTTTTTCGATTCACAATAGATATTTAATGGACAGTCTTAAAAATAGTCACCTATTATTTTATGATATACAAAGTCAAAGTCAAATTTACTATTCAATAAACTTATATATTTATGCAACTTACTTGCACAGCATATAACAAGAAACTCATCTTCTCTTGAATTATAAATTGACTTTTTTATGGTTAATTTTACTTACAAAAACACAAATGTTGGAAAAAAAATATTTTAAATTACTAATGAAAATGAGACTTTGTTTTGAAACTAGGAAAAATTTTAGTATTTTTTTTTATAACACAGAAACTTTAGACTTTAGTATTTTTTCATTGTTTTTATTCAATACTAGCTGACCCGGCAGACTTCGTACCACTTTGACAATTTCCATGACAGCAAAACAGACAAATCATTTTGTATTGGAAAATTAAATTGTCGTTTTTAGTATTTTCCGTTACTTATATTTATGTTTCTTACCATTTAAACTTTCCTTAAACTTCCACAAATATTTCAAAATCAAAATTAGCCAAATCGGTCTAGCCATTCTCGAGTTTTAGCTACTCAAACGAACATTGATTTGATTGATTTTTATATATACAGCTTATAGTATATATTATCTAATGGCCCGAACTAGCTCAGGATTGAGATGAGTGGGAGGAGCCTCCATCCCTTTGAAAGTATTGGCTGATTGTATTGTATCTTACCTTTTTTTTTCCAAGCAGTCTAAGAATTGTGTCATAGTCATTTCAGTTTCATATGGCAACACAAAGTGTTCAACTCCCTTCTTATCTATTGTTATTCCATCAGCATATCCGTTTGGTGTTAACGCCACTGTCACCTTTTTATTAGGTATTTTCTCCCTATAAGAACGTTTTTTAACTTTTTTAACTGATTTTAAAATTTATATTTAAACTTCTGATATTTATTAAACATTACTTTTAACATGTAACTAGGTAACATGAATATTAGTCATACATATGAAAAAAACTGTAGCTATCTAATGAATTTTAATGTAATGTTTGACCTTGCAACTCACTTCATAAGGTTCTGGGTTCACCTTTCTTGTTTTTAAGAGTTTAGATTTTTCAAAAGCAAATTAAAAACATTTATTTCAGACAAGCAAATGAAAAAGATATAATTATGAAAATTTTGTCAGCAATATTAACACCAGTTTTACAACAACAAAAAAACAAAACAAAAATACAGTTGAATTGAGAACCTCCTCCTTTTTTTGAAGTCGGTTAAAAGACAAAAGTTATACATCAAGTGCCTTACAAATTAGTTATTCGGTGTTTTCTCTTTTATTCTTTTCTAAATAACGTTTACATGACAGGAACAAAACACGGAATAACTATTCGGACCTTATTCTTTGTTTGTTTGTAAGGTACCAAAACATTAGGTTACATGCAGCCCCGAGCAATCATTTAAAGTTTTAATTCATCACTTTATAAATTTATAACTTTAATAAACAAATAAAACGATCAGTTTACATTATTCATCTAAATATTATAAGATTGGTAGGTACCTGAAATATTGTGCATTCCACGTTTGAGTAGCACGCCAACCAGCGCAGCCCCCTCTAATGATAACAGGCATATTTTTCGATACATAATCTCTATAAAATTGCAACGGGTCTAATTCATTGGCCTCCGACACATCAGTGTTAAGATAAAGGGCTAAAACGAGAAACTAAATAAAAAATAATCTAAAAACAATGTGAAATATATATTTTTTCATTTAAATTCACATAGGTACCTGAGGTCTCTTCGTGTAGATCTAAAATGGCTTCACTAATTAAATCGCTCATATTTGATGAAATTATGATAATAATAACAATAAAATTACTGTTAATGAAAGCTAAAGTAAATAAACAGTACAGTAGGTAGGTAGGTAGGTACCACAAAGTACTTTTTTTTAGACGGTTCTTACTTAATTTTTTTTTGTAGTTGGTTGATGGCTTCGTGCGATTAGCACATTTAGCCAGTGACAAAATAATTTTCTTACAAATATTAAATAAATAAACAATATTTCCTTCTTGTATGACGATGATGAATGATAATAGAAATGAAAGTGAGAAATGATATACCTTCCAACCTCCAATCCCTCGAGTATCTCAGTAAAGATGTGGGATTTTACAAAGTCCTCGGGCGGATTTCTTGAGAGAATTTGAAAAGTGAAGTTGCACTGTTTGTTTCATTTGCCAACACTCATGCGCACTTACGGACATTTAACTATCGCATTTAACGGTTAATAATCCACCAATAATTCACATTAATATTCGACATATGTAACACAAATTTTAGAAAATAAAACAAACCCGCAATGACTCTTTACTTTCCCGCCAAAAAGAAGTCCACCATTTAAAAATGCATTATGAATAAAGTGATCTCGCCCATACAGCCAAGTTTTCATTATTTTTTTATTTGATGGTGATAAACCAACCGGATTTTTTTTGAGTTTACTGATTGACTCAAACGGCATTTTTAGCTTCACCGGGCTTTTTGGGGGCGGCGAGAAACTTAAAGGGTTCCTTAAGCCAAGTAAAACTAATCACCTTCGGAGGTTTTCTAGAGAGAACGGCATCACGCACTAAGGCGTGTCCCCGTGCCCTACTGGATTCTCAGACGGGGTCAATCATCCACCAACCAAGCGGCCGTGGCACAATTAAATCCTTACTCTCGTTGGTTGGTAATCACCAACCAACGAGAGTAAGGATTTAATCCCCCGTTAAGTCCCCGCCTGCGACAACTATCAATATTCAATGTATTTATAAATACTCATTAATATTATAGATTTTATTAAAGATTTTATTATTTAAGTATAGGTAACGGACAAGGAAATATTTCACGTTGCATTCAACATTGCTCAAAAATTCTGAGATCGTAGAGCTTGCTTTTTTTCTTTTCAGTTTTTTCTCTTGCAGTTATTTTTTATGTTAGTCCGGTTTTTACGAGTCTATAATTGTTTTTTATGTAGTTGTTTTAGCAGTCGGGTTTCTTTTTTTTTGTAACGTATTGGTGGCCGAATGGCAAAGCGCTCGGCCCAACACTTGAAGGTCCTGAGTTTAATTCTCAGGTCGAGCAAAGTTGATTTCGGATTTTCCGATGAATAGCCCGGGTTTGTGATCACCTACCCGCCTAAGGCAGGCATGCTGAATGTGGTGATTAAGCCAATACCCATCAATTAAAGCCATGATTGATTTCAATGATGGTGGCCTTTGCCCAGCATTGGGATAATATTATAGGCTATCTACTTAAATGTATAAATCTGTACAAATTCATATATTAATTTAATCAGTCCACGGCAAAGTCTATACTAAATCTAAATTATTAACATCACAAATGTTATTTTTATTTCTTTCATCAAAAGAAACTAGTTATTTCTAAATGGTGTCTCAATCACAGAAATCTATCTGCCGTCGTACCTACCCAAAGAGCTTAAATAATTTATAACAATAACAATTTACATCAAAAAGAGTTAGGTAAATCACTACTTTTATATTTAATGTTTTTGTCAAATAAACAAAATAAAATAATATCGTTTGCAAGAGTAGCCAAACAGAAAGACAATTAAACATACCGCTTAATTTACAAAGAATTCAAACTTATAGAAGCGTCATCTATTGTGATATTTTAATTTCGTTATTTTGCTTTTAAAAATACGCCTCTTGCCAAGATTTAAGACAAATATTTGATAGGCATAGGTTTCTTCAATATTCCCTTTATAGGAGGGCCTGCTGGTTCGAAGGTTGGCTGCTTGGGTTCAGGAGGAGCTTCCATTGGTGGGGGGGCTGCCAGCTCTCTGGGTGAGGGGGCTCCGGCTGGTCTGGTGCGCCAGAACGCGCGAGGCATAAACGTATAGCTGGAATCTACGGCTGACACTGTAATGAAAAACAAGATGTAGGTACCATATTTATTTCTGGTAGAAGAAAAGAGAATTGCGTACCTAGGTGACAGGTTAGTCAATAAGACACTTTCCAGCAACTGTCAATATTAAGTTTTTCAATAGAAATTGTATGGGGAATGTTTCCAATGACGATGACGCCATTAATCGTTCCGTCCTTTTGTTACAGAAATTCATGCTTAGGTCAAATAAAAAAAAATTATTAATTATTCTAAAGAGCTGTTACGTGATTTCATTTATACGTTCAATATTCTTGAATTAATTATAGTTGTTGACATTGTTGTCGACATCCCTATTGATCAGTTACAAATGAAATAACTGTGTATTGGACCGTACGTTTAGGAGTATATTGGACCGTATATGTATTGGACTTTATAATAAGTCTATTTGGACCGTACGTTTAGGAGTGAGCCCTAAGAAGATCTACTTACTCCTTGGTTTCTGATTAGAGAATTCTGATATGGACAGGGCGCTCTGGGCACGCGGCCCCGGCAGCATGTTGAGGTCGAAGAACTCGTCGACACCGCTCTGGTTCATGTTCAGCTTGTTCTTGTCGTGCATCTGGCGCAGTCTCACCGCCTTGTCAAAGTTTCGCAGAAACATCTTGGAATTGGTATGAATTACCACTGTGTCGAGAACTCCTAATAAAACAAAATAAAAAAGAATGAAAAACTGGTTTTACACTGGACAATAACACGTCTTATCAACTAACTACGAGTATAAGTTGTTTTCGCCTTGGCCATGCATAGTAGCGCGTCGCGCGGTCGCGCCAACCCTAAGTTAGAGCGAGTGGAGCGGTGTGGCTCCCGGTGACAAGGGACGGCAAAATTCAAAACGCACAACTTCGAGCGAAAATAAAATTTGGCTAGCATCCTATCAGATATCTATCTATATATATATTCCACCTCGGAGCCTACTTTGATTATGCTAAATGTGGCGTCGTCGTCGAGGACACTAACGCATAACGGCGAGTTTACTCAAAACTGGCGATTTTGATTAAAAAAGGGGTAGATAGAGCTATCTACCCATTTTTTAAAAGAAGGACGTGAGAGTATGTCTTGTACGAGTATGTATAAAAATTTGTTGTCGCCTTTTGAGATTAATGATTGCATTGCATTCTTGCGCTGAATACTTTAACTGCCGTACTAAGAGACGTCAATTAAGTTTTAATGATAATTAAGTCTCTTGCTGTCACTTTCTTATGTATAGTGCTAAATAGAGAAGGAAACATTTAATTGTCATTAAAACTTAATTGACGTCTCTGGCAATAAATACCTTTGACTTTGACTTTGACTATAGGTGACAACTGCCGGAGTAAATTTCAAATATCTACGAGTATAACATACTAAACTACATACGTAATTGGGCACATCTAGCGATGATCGTTTCTTTGTAGCGGTGTTTTTTAACCATCGGGTTACCGAGGAAGTTCGCATCTACGAGGCAAAGCAACATGCAGAGGTGGTCAGCAGTGGCCTGGAGAAGATTTAGATATTATATAGTTTGTACTTTAATATATCAAAGTATGACCGTCATGGAATACATTGTATATCCATGTATGTACACCTACCCACGATACTACGTACACGATTTGTATCATATTATATGAATATAATTTCTAATGTAATTATACTTAAATTAGTGATTGGTTAAGATAAGCTGCTGCAACGTAACGGCTTATCGTGCCTTCCTAAGGGAGTAGGTAAATAGAGAACAAATTTTTGGTAAACTAGGGGGTTGGTATTTGAATCTCACTGGTGATCTCGAAATTACAAATTACATGAAATAAAAAATTAGCACTCGTAGTAGTCGCAGTTGAAATCATAGCATGAGAATTAATCCTTTACGATCATCAATACGTCTTAAGTAGCAAAATGTCCAACTACCCTAAACGTCCAATTAAGAAAACGTCTAATTAGCAAATCGTCTAAAAAACGAGTACAGTCGTAACTAAAAATGTTTTGTAAGAAAAAAATTATTATGAAACTAAATATTTTTTAATCATACTTATATTATACTAGCTGACCCGGCGGACTTCGTACCGCTTTGACAGTTTCCATGACAACAAAACAAACAAATAATTTTGTATTGGAAAATTAAATTGTCTTTTTTAGTATTTTCCGTTACTTATTATTTATGTTTCTCACCTTTTAAACCTTCCCTGAACTTCAATAAATATTTCAAAATCAAAATTAGCTAAATCGGTCCAGCCATTCTCGAGTTTTAGCGACTCAAACGAACGATTTTTGTGCAGGTTGTTACAAAAATACCCGTAAAGCTGAAAGAGGGTTAAATGGTGCCATAGCAAGTCCATTTCAATATTTGAGAACCGTACTATCACTGTACGACTTACCGCCAAAAAAAACTAAAACCATTATTTTTTTCATTGATGTGCAATGAAAAAAATAGTGGTTTTATTTCAACGCAGAATGTTTATGTACATTTTTACCTAATTCGTGAAACAATAAAGAGACATACTAACAAAATGTACGTTTCCGAATTTTTTTAAATTATTTTTTATTAATGGCCGTACCATTATAAGGAATATAAATTAAACCTATGTAACCTATACTTACTTGCCTATTTAAATCTGAAGAAAAAATATTGTCCCTATATTATGTAAAACAGACCTAAATGTTTTTCTATCAGTGTCCAGGCGTTATGAGAATTATCCGATTTGCTAATTAGACGTTTTGCTACAATAGGTGTTTAAATAGTTAGACGTTTTGCTACAAAGACGATTTGCGAGTTAGACGTATTGCTAATTGGACGTTTAAGGTAGTTGAACATTTTGCTACTTAGACGTATTGATCGTAAAGCGAAGTAATTGCCGGTAAAAAAATCATCCCCAGGTAAGTACTAATTATTAATATGTAATAAATTAAATTGTAGTAAAATTACCTCGAAATCCTCTATGTTGTTCTTTTTAGCAATAAGGACCTCCAAGCGTCTCAAAGGTCTGGCCCAAGTCATGTCAGTGATTTTATTTTCAGACACATTCAGTATTCTGAGGGAAGACTGTGAAAAAAACATTTAATTGCATAGAAACCGGTCGTTGTGGAGATCCTTGGAGGAGGCCTTTTTGTCCAGCAGTAGATTACAGAATACTTTAGAACTTTGTCAAACCAACTGAATAATCTAACATTCGCTTGTATTGTAACAACTACTAGTAAAGCTGAAATGTATGACATGGTACTAAAAACGGGTCCGCGACGCCGACTTCTGATAGGTATACCTATTATCTTAACATAATTATTCATTTTTGAAAGTAAGTTTAAATAAAAGTTTGCTTACTCCAATTGATTGAATAGCCCGCGGATCGAAGCACAAACCGTCAGTGCTGTCTATATTTTGTTTTTCTATATGCAACTCTTCTAAATATTTAAAATCGAGATTCTCGACGACGCTGATGCAATTGTTTCCCAAATATAATTTCTTCAAGTTGTATAATTTCTCGAGACCTTCTATCTTGCCGATTTTGTTCCATTGTAAGTGTAAATGTGTAACGTTGTAGAGCAAATCAATGTTCTCTATTTTTGTTATCTGATTGTTGTGGTAGTAAGCGTATACTACGCTATTGCCGTTCTTCGCTTTCGGCTAAAAGTCCAGAAAGGGAATTTATTTACAAAAAGTTTTTCTACCCCTATCGAAAATTTTATATATATTTAGGTAAGTATTAAGTAAAAAAATTGTCTCTCTTTACATTGAGGTTAAATTATTAACATAAAAAAACAACCCTCCTGACGCAGTCGGGTAATGAAGCAAAACATGACTAAGTACAAGTATGTGTTTTTATATGTTGATACGTATTCTGAGGTTGATACTTACGATACTGGTTAGGTCTTTTTCATGCATAAATAAATGCGTAGGCCTTCGGAAAGTGTCTTTGTTTTTAAGCCTAGCAATTTTTTTAGCTTGTTTCTTTAAACTTTCCTCGCTTTCTTTAAGTATTGCCAATTTATTTGAAGAGTTCATGATAAGTAAGTTCGTAGTATTCAATAATGTAATATCATTGGCAGTAATGAAAATCTTGTATCAAAGTAGAATTACCTACAATATCGATTAAACTAATTTGAAAAGTGCGCGTCTGACATTTTGCGTTTTGTTTTAGTAAAACAAAGAGAATGTCATACTTAAATTTTGGTAGGAATCGGTGGTTTGCAAAAATAAGACATTTTAGGATAAACAGTGCAATAATAATGGTAGACTTATTTTAAAGTATTCATGACACGAGCAGAAAACTATAGACTACCTGCAAGATAAGGTAAATGAAACAAAAAAGCCAAACATTACGTTCCATTAATTTTCTGTTTCACTCAAGGATTTGGCGCAGTTCTACTACAACAAGTACTACAGCACAGCAAATTGATCATCCGTCTTTTAAACTACCAAATTCAGTATCATCATCATCAAATACTTTTTAATCACGAAAAATTATCGACTTGGCTGTATTACCCAAATCTCATTGCTTTTCTCATTGAAAGAAACAGAACTAAAAATTAAATGTCGGTCAGTCAGAGTCAGAGTCAAAGTGTCAATGTCACCAACTTTAAACAGAAAAAAGCAAAGCAGAGCAAACGCAGAGTCTCAATACCTAGTTATTCAAATTAATAAATCACATTAGTAGGTTATATTTAATTATAAAATGTGTACTATGAAATAGGTTTCATTTCATGCCTACACAAAACAATGTTTGGTTCTAACCTCAACTAACGAATTTTACCATTACAGAAAAAAAATGGGTGAGAGATACAACATCCACAGTCAGCTTGAGCATCTTCAAAGCAAGTACATCGGCACAGGTCACGCTGACACCACCAAATATGAGTGGCTAACCAACCAACACAGAGACTCATGTTGCAGTTACATGGGTCACCCTGATCTGCTCAGTTATTTCGCGATTGTTGAGAACGAGTCCAAAGCACGCGTAAAGTTCAACCTAATGGAAAGAATGTTACAGCCATGTGGACCTCCACCAGAAAAGCCAGAGGATTAATTTACTATCTAGATTTTAAGGTTAAGTTTATAATAAAACTTGTATTCATTGATATTCATCTTATTAGTATTCCCATATACAATTTGTCATCTTTCACAGTAAACTATATAACTTAAATTTAACTGATTAATAAGTTAAATAATTTGATACCCCAAAATAAATAAGTTTTAACTACTATTTGGAGCTTTTATATTTAAGATGGTTTTGTTTAATGATTTGTCAATAAAAGATAATTAATTTCAAATGGCACCCAAATAATTTGTTTAGTGTCAAATCACAGGTTATTATTCAAATTTTTTCCCTTTCAGTCACACCACACTCTATTTGATATTATTATAAAGTCAAAGTGAAATTGTTTATTCATTAGAAGCCTTCACAGGCACTTATTGACATCAAACTACTGAAACTACTGAATGTACCATCAGTTTGGATTTTAGGAGAGTCTTGGCCAAAAAAACTGGCAAGAAACTCAGGAGGCAACATACGAAAAATTAAAAATGCATAAGAAATTTCATGCCGCATTTAATAACTTTTTCCATTCCTCCATCTTTGTGTTTAAAATTGCTTCCCGTTCCTTTGCCTCTGCTTCCAACTGTTTTCTTTGTTTGGAGCACTGAATGACATTAAGTACTAACACTTTCTGTATGTTTGGCACTATAGTCTCACATTCTTTTTCTAAAATGTCCATAGCTTTAGTCACACATTCTACATCCATAGATCCTATTTGTGTAAAATCTGAAACTTGTTTTAATTGGGATAACATAGACATGGTGATAATACCATGGTTTGCCTCTTCTGCCTCTGGTGTGGAAGTAGCTAGATATTCTTCTGCTTCTGTAGGGTCAACAAATATTTTTTCACCAATGATTGCAACAGAACATGCTGTAATTATGTCGTACATGGGTACAGAGGCATTAGCCAAAGCCAGGCCTGCGGCATTTATGGCAGCTGCTAGACATGCCCCATCATGTTCTAGAATGTAGACAAACACATCCACCTGCAAGGAATAGAACATTTAATAAGTAAAAAATAAAATAACAGTATGTATTTCTTAACCCGTCAAGCGTCCAGCAGACAGACGTCTGTCTGTAAGCGAAAAGGTCCCATCGCGTCCTACAGACAGACGTCTGTCTGTAAGAAAAAATGTTATCTCTGACGCCTTCACTCACTCATATTGTGTTATTGGACGGGCGTTTGAATGTTTAAACCCAATCAGAGTTTATAGTTTTAAAATGTCAAGTCCTGACGACCAATTGAATACAAGTGATGAAATTAATAAAAATATTTCAGTTTCATTCGGAAAAAAATGTCCGCCATTAGTAGATCCGACGCGGAAATCGTGTGCACTGTGTTGTTGCATTATGTCTCAAACATTTAAACGTTAAATGTTTATTACTAGAGTTATGTATCAAATTACTGGTAAATAAGTGTAGAATGTGTTTTTAGTATTTGTTTTACCCGTTTTACGAAATACTTTGGTGAAAAAAGCATCGAACTTTGTTTTGGCTCATAATCGTTCAGTGCGACCCAGTTTATGTCCAAAATAGTAAAAGGAGTTTTGTTCTAAATGTTGTGAACTAGTAATAGGTTTGTTGGAAATTTATTGAGGAATTTAATGGTACCATTAGACTCGTCCAGAGTTACTTACATATTGAGAAATCTCGTTTTCTTTGCATCAAGTGTCAGTGTATTGCACGGTTTTTAGTACCGTATCGGAACTGTGTCAGCCATTACAAGTGCACCGCTGCACTTCCGCGTAAATAAATATTATTTTTTATATATTTTGTTTAATTTCGAATAAACTATTTGTAAAATCTACTCGTGAATAAATAATCTTTAGTAAAGTGTAGTCAGAATGTGATAATATATCACCAAATTAGTGTTTCGAATTTTTTCGAAATATCGAAAAAAACAAAAACAAAATCCTGATAAAAATCAACAAATTCCAGAGAAATGTAAGTACATTAGCGTAATTACTATTTATTTTACATATAATTTTTTTTATCCTCTTTCTATTAATATTTTTTTTGGATTTTACAACCTAGCCAAAAATAAACTATTTAAATAAATGTCAATAAAAGTGGCAAAAAAAATAAAAACACTACACCCCTGGACATTTTAGACACTATTTTTTTTGGAGTCTGGACGCTAGACGGGTTAATGTATGTATGTAGGTATTCAGTACTATGACCAGGGGCCCGACCACCTAACCAATCGCTTTGACTTTGTGTGTGGTTTATGACGTCATCTTGTTGTTTCGTGCCACCTATGAAAACAATATCGAAAGCTATAGCCTTTAGCTTTTGATATTGCTTTCATAGGCGGTGCGAGGTGGCAAGATGACGTCATAAACTATATGCGTAGTCAAAGCGATCGGTTAGGCGGTCAGGGGGCAGAATTTTTTATACTGTTAGAACACACCTGATAATTTGGAAATAGATGTCGACAGACAGTAGGTTCCAAAGCTTGTCTTAGCGCCACTGAGATGGCTCTTTCTTCAGCATCTGGTGCATGCGGTCGCCTTTGACGTGGACATGAGAAGGGTGCAAATTTCACTTCACAATACAGCTGCCCTAGTTGGCTAAAATAATAAAAACAAAAGCTGTTATTTATTATTATTTTTAAGTATCATTATTGCAAATTTTGTACAATAAATAAATTATTTGTCAGCTATGAAAACAAAAATAATAGTAGCCAAAAATTTTATAATTAATAATACTTTATTATATGACTAGTGGCCTGCTTGTGACTTAGGCTGATGAGTAAACACCTGTATCCCTGTATATATAAATAAAAAACTTTATTTATTATTACAAACGTAAGATAAATCAGCCAAATTGGTTGAGCCATTCTCGAGTAACGCCCTGACATACATATGTGGCAATTGATTTTCATTAAAAAGATTATTATTGACAAACCTGAATTCATTCTGGTGTGGAATCTCTCTTGGATCAAACACAGAACATACTACTTTTGTTTTTTTCAATTCAATATATGCTGAGCCTTTTGCTTGTGACACCATGTCAGTTTTGGCAACTATAAAAACAAAACATGATAAAAAAGTTACCAGTTTAGTCTTATTAGACCAAAATAATAACAAGTACGAGTATCTAGTACAATAAATTAGTATAACAATGTTAGCTATCTATAATATTGTTTGTTTAAACATGGATTTAAATCATTATTAAATTTATTAGAAAAAGAGCTAAATTGTTAGGTAGGTAAACCTAAAAATTATAACGTAAATGAACTGGTAGAAATGTTTAACAGAAACAATGTCATTAAAGTTGTAAAGCTATGTTACAGGTAAAAATGTTATATAGATGTAATGAAAAGAAAAGAAGAAAATACACACAATTTCATCAAAATAGTAAACACATACAAAACATACACATGCTTCGCGCTTCATCCAAAGCACGCCCATCCTTCCTGCGACCTTTAGCATCAATCAATTCTTTAAACATATCATCGTAACTTTTCAAATAGTTTTCAGTATAGCGTTTATATGACACACTGTCTTCTGGTCCGTTAAATCTTTTGTAATCTAAGGGCATTTTATATTGTTTTGATTGTAAATAGATAGGTTAGGTTTGTTTGTTCAAACATAGAGCAATTTACTAATGCTGTCACTGTTACTGTTATCATGGAAGTTAGTCACGTATCACGTCAGGCGTATGAGGCGTTTAGTTCCATTTCAGCCCATACAGCCAAATCATTAATATTTGCAACTTGCGTGATTCACATATGAACTTAGAGCATTGAACCAACGGTATGAAAAATAGACTACGACTGATTGTCAGACCTACCGAATATACGTAAAAAATTTCATACAAATCGATCAAGCCGTTTCGGAGGAGTATGGCAGCCCACATGTGACAAGAAAAATATAGATTAAAAGCTAGTTTGTTTACACATATGGTAACACTTTTCTTGTAACGTCAAAAAATGACAACTTCATCAGCAACTTGTCGTTGTTCGGTTCTTGGCGGGAAAGTGAAGCGTCATGTTTGCGGTTTTGCTTTATTTTCCAAAATTTGTGTTATGTCGAATATTAATGTGAAATAATGGTGGATTATTAACCGTTAAGTGTTCGTGAGTGTGCATAAGTGTTGGCAAATGAAACAAAACAGTGCAACGTCACTTTTCAAATTCTCTCAAGAAGCTCGCGTGAGGACTTAGTAAAGCCCCACATCTTTACTGAGATACTCGAGGGGTTGGGGGGTATATCATTTCTCACTTCCCAATTCTAATATCATTCATCATCATCATCATTTATGAAAATATTGTTTATTTATGTATTACTTAAACTAATGACATGGCAGCATGGTCTATGACCTTAGCCGGTTCCTCAAGGAACAAACTACACTAAAAAAAAAAAAATTGTCGTTGTTCGTCGCCGTCTTTCTCTGTTAACCTCGAACGTTTTACGGATTTACGATAGAATAAATGCTGTTTTATCTGTTATTCGTTCGTTTTATAGTAAATACCGTTTATAGTTGTGATGTGTAAACATTATTACTAGCAATTCTATCATCAAAACTCTGACAATCAAGGCAGCCAAGGCTGAAATAGTAAGTTTGCATTTCGCTTTTTCCACATTACAAAGGTGACGTTTCCATGTCTATACTATAATTTCCGTAACATTCTATTAGATCTATTAATCACTTGTTATCAGCTTCAAAACTACTCAACATAACTTTCCTTATCATTTGCCAAGTTGTAGAAAATATCTACAAATTCCTGTTCATTTAAAACATATTACGACGCCTTACAAATTAGTTATAGAACATAGTATATAATTGTTATGTTACGGTTAGTCGATAATGATGTGTGAAATATGACTTGAGTAAGTTGTTTATGGACCTATAGTTTCTAGATATATATTAAAGTTGGGCAAAAATCATAAAAACGAGTGGCGGCGCAAACTTTATCTAAATTATTGTAAGCTTGTTAAGAATATGTCACATCTTTAATTTAAAATGTTCATAAACACACTAAAATACTTATTTTATTATCCTAATTCATATAACTTGACACATTTATTTAATCTATAACCATGTTTGTCTGACTATAAAGTACTTCTTATATTATGGTATGGTATCCTTGTAATGTGAATTCACCATTAGCACTGTAGAATTAGTTTAATAAATATAAAATGCTATTTACAGAGCTTATATGCCACATCAAAGAAAGAATTTTCAAGTTATCAAAAAAGATCCAGCAACACTACATTCAATGCTGTTTGATAAAGAAATTGATAACAACTCTCTGTACTTTATGGATTAACTAATGCTTTGACAATAAAAGGTAATTACTATCAGATTGTTCAGTGTAACTATTACCTGCTTTAAGTCTCAATTACCTATCTGTGCTCACAGGCTTTATTATTTTATTGTCCAGACTTGACATGCTCTAGTTAATAGAAAAGCATATACATTAGTACCTACACATTATTAGCCAACATTGGGTTTCCTGTATAAGAAATCATTACTTAAATAAATATTTATTTATTATGTTAGTAACAATATAACAATATTATTATTATATTATTAGGAATAATAATATTATTGTATTGCTACATCATATGGCAGTAAACAAACAAACAAATCACTTGCATACTTATAACATGGAGGGAAGTATTCCACACATACACATCAATTTACCATAATCTTCTAGTGCTTCAAAAATATGACAGGATTTTGTAAGCCTGCTGTGATAATCAATTATTCTATTTAATTTAAAACACACACAATAGTATTTTATAGTATTGAAAAGCCTATGTACAGATTTTGAAATGGATAAGTACACAATTCATGGATTATAAAATTGTAATAGAGCATGAATGAATGTTACATTATTATTATTATAATTTGTCATAGTGAGTTAAACATGAGTATTAAACCAATGTGTTAAATAGAATAAAAACTTCAGTAATATAATATTTTTGGAACTATAAGAATGTTTATAGTTTTTTTAAATTAATTTTTGGGTATATAATATATTCATATACTTTTTATCTATTTTTCTGTTTCTTCGTTTGAAGATTTCCATTTCTGTAATGTGAAAATGAAAAAAAATGTACCTAGTTTTGATTTTCTAGCTTCGCCATGTTGAAAAAACGGAGTCTGTGTTTGGCCGTCGGAGCGTTTGCTGCATCATGGGCCTTGTCAGCAGCGCAGGGCCAGGCTCCACTGCCTCCGTCATCTTCATTGTCACCAACAACTGATGTATGTATTTTAAAATACTATTTTATTTCTTTTACACACACCTACCTGCACAGCAGAAAGTCAAATTTCCTCAACAGAATTTGAACTTTATGTCCATCTTTTAAGGTTGAACATTTATCAAAAAAATTCAGTTTTAGATAGTCTTATGTACAGGCGTCTGTACTTTCATATATAGGAATCAGATTTATTTGTTGGTTATTTTAGAAGCAGTACTTTGCTCTACATAAATATTTCGTTATTGGGTTTTTTATTTTCTATTTTTATTTGATTTAATGTATTTTATGCATTCTGCACTCCTTTTCTATCTAAACTTTAAGTGTGCGAAATTTCATACTCCTCCGTCCGCCCAATTTTTGTAAAAAGGGGTACAAAGTTTTTGCTTTACGTATTTATATATAAAAGATTAATTATTATTATTAATTATCCTCCTACTAGGAGAAGTTTTAAAATAGCTTATAAAGTGTTTGAAATATTGTGTCTCTGTCTATCAATAAAAGCTAAAGATTATTATCTGCATTAGGAATTGTCTAACTTACCTGTTGTCAGCTGTGAATACAGACACAAAATATATTTTTTATTGCTTACGGCACTGATCAGTGCTCACCGTAGATGAGAGGTAAAGTCATTGTTTCTGGTAAAGCAGTGAAATATAATCAACTTCTGCTGACGTATTTATGTTCTAAGCTTCTGCCATACAATGTCCATGATTTCTCACCTTTCGTTATCCAATGATCAGATTTTGATGTTAATAGAAGCTTGCTGTCAATAACTTTAATGCATAATAGTGATGTTATAATATATATTCTCGAGTATATGTCAATAAGCTCCAGCTACCTAATCTTTAACGCCTCGGTGGCCGAGTGGCAGAGGCAGTGGCGCTCGGCCCGATACCCGAAGGTCCCGGGTTCAATTCCCAGGTTGGGCAAAATGTATTTCGGATTTTCCGATGCATATCCCGGGTTTGTTATCACCAACCCGCATTTGGCAAGCGTGGTCATTAAGCCATTACCCATCAATTGTAGCGATGACTTGATTTCAATGATGGAGGCCTTTACCCAGCAGTGGGACAATTATAGGCTGTTTATTACTTAATCTTTGAAGATAAATTCATCCATAGTCTAATTAAAAATAGAAAATGAATTATGTATTATTTGAAAAAAGACAGTGTTGAAAAAGTTCCACGAAAGGGATTGGGATTCGAACCCGCACACCATGACATGCCGGGTCAGGTGCACTGCGACTGCTAACTATGCTATAGTGGCGTTAATTGGCAATATCCGCTCGTGGAATATTTTCAACACTTTGTCTTTTTTCAAATTGTAATTTGTGCGCAACAATATTTGCGTAAAATTATATGTAATTATAATCATAAATGTTATTAATAAATAAAATAATAAATAAATTTTCCTACACTTACACCAATTATCTAGCCCAAGAGAAGCTTCGTTATGAAACTCGTTATATGGTTACTAGACATCGGATAAGCATACTTAAAATACTTAAATACATATTTATTATACATAGAAAACACCCAGACCCGAGACAATTTAGAAAAACAATAATTTCTAAATTGACCCGACCGGGGATCGAACCTGGGACCTCAGAGATGGCGACACCATGAAAACCGGTGTACAAACCACTCGACCAAAGAGGTCGTCGAATTTATTGTTACCGCAGTTGTTATATTACTGTTTTCTGAAAAGATTAGGTAAAGTATTACTTAGATGAGATATAGATAAACTATATTCTGCTATATACAACGTGTAACCGAAAGGTGTGTTAAAAATGAAATGTTGCTAAGTGTATCCAATCTAGATCTTGTATGTGCTGTTATTAAGAGCGTTTACGCCGTTTTGCTCAAAAACTGTACTTTTCAAACCTCTTAATATCTATGAATATTTACTTTACAAATATGTTAATTACTTATATCATTAGGCGATCTTGTCATCAAAATAGTTTGTTGAAAACATTTTTAGATTTATGGATATTTTGGAATTTATAACAAGATAATTGAACAGAGGTTTTCATAATTTGACTTTCCGCGTCAACTTCGAAGCTTAAAAATGTGTTTAAATTACTGACAAACCTAAGAACAAAAATTTTATTTCAATTTGAAAGATCTTCAGCAAAATAGTTTGTTGAAAACATTTTTAGATTTTGGTTACTAACAAAAACTATAAAAATCCAAACATTTTGAATTTTTAAAGAAATTATAGGTGATAAAATTAATGTTTTCTCTAATATACTTACTATATAAATATGAGATAAAAGCTTTTTACTATAGAAAAAAGTGTTCTTTAAATTATGCGCAAAATTCTTTTTACTAAATTAGCTCTATAATTTTTCTATAAATATTTTAAAACTGCTCTAAAACTACTACAAAACTCTGCGTTCTATTAGTATCAAATCAGTCCGCCGCGAGGCCTCTGAGAGAGTAGTCACGTCGCTCGACGCTCTACCCGACGATTGTCGAACAATTGCCGTAACTTCGAAGATAGTTCAAATTTATAGCGCGATAAGCAAATCTTAGTACTTTAGTGAATAAATTATTTTATGTTACTTTTGATGAATTGCAACATTTTTAAATTGGACGACCTCCGTGGTCGTGTGGTTAGCACGCCGGGTCGGGCGTCGCGCCGTCTCCGAAGCCCCGGGTTCAATTCCCGGTCGGGTTAATTTAGAGAAGGACTGTTTTTCTAAATTTATTTCGGGTTTAGGTGTTTTTTCTATGTTTATGCATGCATGCATGTCTATGCATTTATCCATTATCTTACTATACTAACGAGTTTCTTAAGAATACTTATCTTGAGCTAGATAATTGGTGAGAGCATAAACAAATTAAAGAGGTTCGATCATTTTTGTATGGAACTTGACATACCTACATGTCCGCCATTTTGAAAAAAACGTGTTTTGGCGGCCAGTGATGAAATGCATGTCAATCGACAGAGTATGTGATTACAAACAAAAAGTGTTCTGTGATGAAACCTCTAAGTGATACGGTTTCTGAGATATTTGACTCCAAAAACAGAAAGTTAAGCAAAAAAAAACATTTTTTATTTAGTGAATCGTTTCATTCGGCTTCTAACCTCTGGTGTGAGTGCACGAATGGTTATTTTCCTCACGAGCAGTTTTTTGTTACGTTGTGTTTATTGTTATTGTTATTTGCATTATCATGTCCACCGGTCCACCGGGATCACGGTGTTTGTTTTGTGAACTCAGTTCAGTACAGCCACCTGTATAGAGGGACGCCGTCCTAGGCCGCAGCTAAGAAGCTATGAGCTGACTGATATGTATAATGTATATGTATATATGTATGTTTCGTATTATATATGTCGGAGACATGGCGCTAGCATCGCTTAGAAACGACAAGTATAGTCTATACTTGAGTGTGGTCTGCGCAGCCTATGCTCTATGGTACGCGGAACGTCAACGTCAGTTGGCGCAACAACGGACTGGACACATTTGAACGGTAGCGGCCGGAGAGTACGCACGCGCAGAACTCACTTCGTTTCTAAAATCCATTTGCATCGGCCAACTATTTTTAAATAATTTAATTCTGATGTTAAAATAACATTAAATTGACTGTAAGGAATACGACTGCGTCTTTATTTTGAAGATCCAAGATTAACTGTGTTATCAACGAATCCGAGTTTGCTCGACTGTTCTACCTACAAACAACCTCGCCGCCGACATATACTTATTTTGTCATTCAAGAAAACCAAATAAATTAAAATAAAATATTTGTTTTTGGAGTCTATATCTCAGAAACCGTATCACTTAGAGATTTCATCACGGAACACTTTTTGTTTGTAATCACTTACTCTGTCGATTGACATGCGTTTCATCACTGGCCGCCAAAACACGTATTTTTCAAAATGGCGGACATGTAGGTATGCCAAAGAGGTTAGATGCTCTTTTAAACTGGCCCACGGGATGGGTGGGAAATACCATCTATGTGTGTGTTTCTCTCTCCCCTCCTTTGCAAGACACGTAAAACCGTTGGTCCCAGTTTTTGTAGCGACTGCTCCGCACCCGTGCCAGTGTGCGCTATGGGCTATGGCCCAATCTCCTCGCCATATCCAGCATCATATCATATATCATAGCAGTGCGACTTTTGTAGACTAATTATTTATTTTGTTAATAAGTGTATTGCTTTTTTAATTTTTTAAAGTATCCTTAGCTATTATTATGGTTTTTAGAATCCTACTTATTAAAGTTTTTCTTCCAATGTATTACAAAGAAATGATTAATTGTATGGGCAGTCAAATAACTTGACCGAGTTTTGACAGCACCTATTTTATTGCTGCATGATGCGCTTTGTGCTTATGTGGCTCATATTTTCCAAGTAATTTTTATACAAAAAATATTTTAAAAGGAGATTAGCAAAATTGTGCTTGGTAATAGACAACATATTATTATTGATATATTCTAAAAAATCGGTCAATTTATTTGACTGCCCATACAATTAATCATTTTTTTGTAAAATATTGGAAGAAAAACTTAAATAAGAAGGATTCTTAAATGTTTCGTATCTCAAACCATCAACAAACTGTCAACTGTCAACGTCATGCAGGGAACAACAGGGACTCCATTTCCACTTAACATCAACATTTGCCGAGCTATGAATAAAATAAAATAAAATGTGTCGTCGTCAACATTAATAAAAATACATACAATATAATATTATACTTAGGTACTTATTTCGTGTATCCGTAGTTTAGTCATCTGTTTACGCCCATAGTTAAAAATAAATAAACGAAGGGTGGCACCCCGGGAGTGCCGGCAGAAGTGAAAACTTGAATATTAACGTTGTGCATTTTTGATATTTTGGAATGGTTAGGGAATAATTTTGCACGAATTGCTTCAATTATCAGTATAAAAGTACTATCATTTATGTGGTAGAATACAATATTTATTTATTGTGCTATCGTACACAAACATGACAACTTATTCGCGCAAGCGCCGTAGAAAGAGAGGGGGATACTTCCTCTCCTACACCGCGCCGGCTGTCTACTCTCCATCCGTCTTACGATTTTACGTCTTACATTTTCGATGAGGTCACGTGTCTTGATGCGAATTAAACATTTTTTACCCATTACAAAAAAAGTGTACAACGCCGCTAAAAAAGATTTCACTTCAATAATTTCTAAGTATACCGAAAAACTAAATTCGAACGGATCAAAGTAGTGAGTTTGACTATAGTGAGCAGAACTAGCCTACTCTACGCACACACTCACGCGCGCTCACAGCCCGTTTCTGTGTGCGTGATATTTGGACTTAAAAACCTAAACTTAAGGTCTCGCGCTCGGCGTAAACGCTCTTAAGACATAATTGACATTTACTTTAATTTGTCATGCATGTTAATCAAATATTTATATTAGTGAAGTCATGCGCATCAGGCGCGCATAAGCAAGCAGCAGTGGTCATAAATGTTACTAAACCACTAGGGCTGTGACTTTTATTTTGATGTGACGTCACAATATAAATATTTAATTAATAATTGCTTATCGAATTAAAGTAAATGATTATGATTTAGTAACTTTGATTACAAGTTCGGATTGGAGAAAGGATCGGATACTTACCTGGATATCTAAGTAATAAACTTATTTAGTACCTAGGTACTTCTTGCATGCTTCAGACCTCGGTAAGTGGCAAATCGCTCGGACTCGGTTTGGGTGCAATTTCTAGGACGGGTAGTGTGTTTCCGATTTTTCGATGTACCTATAGCCTGAGTTCGTGATCACCAACCCACATTTGGCAAGAGAGTAGTGATCACACCACTCTCTTCACATCAGACATCAGATTGAAATTAAGACATCAGTCTTAATTTTAATGATGATCTTGTATTCGTTGCCCAGCCCCAGCAGTGGGAACGGTATAAAGGTTATTTATTACTTGGCAAGTATCACTTAGCCAGTATCACGTGCTGGTTGTGCATGACTGGTTCGTGCGTGATTAATTTGTTTTGGCATTTTTATCACGTGTCGCTAAAACATTAAAATCTGGTAATTACGTTTACGGTCTTACCTACCTACGCGATTAGTTTTACGACATAGTTCAGCAAGGAATTTATAGATGGCGCTAGCAGTTCACGAAAGCGGTGTTGTAAACGGGCAATCATCACCATCATCATCATCATCAACAGCCTATACTATTCCACTGCTAGAGGCCTCTCCAAGTGCACGCCACCGAGCAATAATAGGTATCTCGAAAAAAAAAATATTGTGCATGCAATATGGGCCCACCGCCAAGCACAGAATAAATCGCCAAGTCCAAACATAGGTACCTATACTGTAACACCACCTGTTGTTACTTAGGGAGAGTATAAAATAATTGAATAAAATACTCTTCGCTCGTAGACTTGTGATTGCCCTTTTAATTTTTAGTGTTTTTTTTTGTTATTTTTGACAAGGCCACCAATCACCACAATGGCTTTACACTGCGCCCCACTGGTGGTTATCCACTTGGAGCTATCATCTAAATGTCCCACTGCCCGTGCCCGGCACATGTCACATATACCTACAATGTTATTTTTAGTATATACGAAACCTGAAAACTGTTTGTTCAGAATCAGTAATAGAATCGATTTCAATGTTTTTTATACCATGTTACATTTTGACCAAATAATATTTACAAAATCTCAAATAAAGTATATCAAGCAGCACAAAAAGCTTGTAACTTCGTGAGTTTTCAAGATATTATTTTAATTTTTTTTGTACTTATTCTTTAAATGAAAATATTTGACCCGTGTTTTGATTTTCGTATAAACTAAAAATTAGGTTGTAGGTATATCCAACCTTATTTGAAGATCTAGGGTCTCAAAAATTATACTGCATTCTGATACGGGAGATAAGTATCTAGCTTATTAAAAGATTGTGTCAGATAAACATTATGGTACTTTAATTAATGTTTAATTTTTTTTAAATAAAGATAATAATGAGCGTACTGGAGTCCGCGTTTTAGAAACTATTCGATCTTGTTAAAAAATCCTGAATTTGTATGATGAAAATTGACGTTATGTGCAGGGTGCGAGGATATATATCAATGGATATATATCATGATATATATCACGATATATATCAATGGATTTTTTGATAAAAATCATTGATATATATCCATTTTTTAAGTTTCAGTAAACTTAACTATTTTCTTAAGACAAAAGCTGAATGGGCTAGATTCCTTTGTCTTAAGTCTAAATAAAAAAGTTAGAATGAAGGAATTAAAGGAAAAATAAAGGAAATTGAAGAAATTAATTATTGATTTTAAATTTATACTATCCCTGTTACCTTACTAGTTAGGTAAGGATTTAGAGTATACCTATATAACTTAATAGAGGATAGTAATAAAAAAACCGGCCAAGTGCGAGTCAGAACTCGCGCACGAAGGGTTTCGTACCATTATTTATAAATATTTTAAATTTCTACCTGTTATCGTTAATAAGACCGAGAATAAAAATTGTAAAATATCACGTTTGTTGTATGGGAGCCCCCCCTTAAATATTAATTTAATTTAATTATTTATTTTTAAAGTGAATAATATAACTCAATATTCTGTGAATATTTCAAGCGTCTACCTGTTGCCGTTATCAATATCGAGCAAAAAGAGCAAAAAATCACGTTTGTTGTGTAGGAGCCCCCTTAAATATTCATTTTATCTGTTTTTTAGTATTTGTAGTTATGGCGGCAACAGAAATACATCATCTGTGAACATTTCAAGTGTCTAACTATCACGGTTCATGAGATACTGATTGGTGACAGACGGACGGAAAGACAGACAGACATAATTACAGACGGACGGACGGCGGCGGAGTCATAGTAATAGGGTCCCGTTTTACTTTTTGGGTACGGAACCCTAAAAGCAACTGTCTATGAACTGTATTTATAGATTGAAAAGGAAAACCAACCAATACAAAACAGAGTGATATAATTTAGACTAAGAAAAGATTTTTTAAATAATAGATAAAAATAATTAATGAAAATCATTAAGAATGTTTTGTGATGTACCAACTTTTTATTTCTTTTTAAGTGATAAGATAATTATTATTAGTATGTTGTATTTTTTAGATTATTGTAAGAGTAATTACAAACTTAAGAAAAAAACAGCCTAATTCAGCCTTGTTTTTTTATCTTCTGTTTACCAGTTAGGTAAGGAATCATAATTTTATATAGTAAAACAATTAATTGGATATATATCTGATATATATCCGATATATATCAAAAATCCGATTTTTGATTTTTATTATAAAAATCGGATTTTTTCGCACCCTGGTTATGTGCAATTTTGCCCCAAAAATTCTCGTTTTCGTAATCGAATTTGGTGGTGAATGAAATTCGCATTCAGCATTTCTTCTTACTTGGGGTCTAGCCGCTAGTATCATAAAGTTACATTCTTATTTCTTAATTAATAAAAATATAGTAGGTAAATCACAAAACAAATAGATAAACTCTGATAATACTTATTAGACCATCGACACTACTACAAAAAAAAAATTGTATCCAAACTAACATCTCGTTAAAAATATATTTTTCTCGTATAAGTGCTCTTGTAATGTCGCCATTTAGTTTTTGCCGTTACATCATTCACAAGTACCCACTCACAAATGTGAGAACTCCGAAAAAAATTGCTAACTTACCATCAACCGAAATTAATGGTTACTTAGAAAATTAATTTTTTCATATCTTTGTGAATTTAACGCTATATAATTTATTATAATTGATATAATCAAATACTGTAATCGCTCTTGTCTATCCAAAGGTTTGCTGGAAGAGATTTGCTACAAAGTGCAAACTTCTGGGAGAATAACATATTTTCTTGGCATAACTACGGCTTGATATATTTTTAAATCCGGTTACATGGTAGGTGAAGGTGGCCATTAGCCATTAGCAATCCCTTAATTAACAAAACCCATATTTCATCAATCAACCCGTTTTATTCTTACCACGAACGAATAACAAAATTGTATATTGCATTGGTAACAATAATTTTATATTTTTTTTAAATAAATTGATAAGCTTGCATTTGACTGCTATCTCACCAGATGGTAAGTGATGATATAGCTTACGATGTAACATGCTTGCCTAGAAGGTACTCACCCATGATTTGAAGACCCCAATATTATATTTGATAGGAAACACAGACTGAGGCAAGGAGTTCCACAGCTTTGCGGTACGTAAAAAAAAGTAAATGTACGTAAATGTCGTTATTTCTATTCTATATAAAGCTGTGCAGTTTCTCGAAGTCCGGTGAAGGCGGAAAGGCTAGTTACTGCCATAATCAAACTTTCCAAAAAATCATATCTACAGTTCCTTGCGCCCTTTCTTCTTACAGACTAATAGACGTCCTGAATGGGTGGTAGACAAAACATTTTAGCGACTATTCAAAAGTGCTTATTTTAGTATGTTAACTTGAAAAAAAGTTTTATTTAATTTAATTTTAAACATCATGATCATCATCTCAAGTCTTCTTTGACTTCTTTTAGGCCTCCTTCGACCCCCTCCACTTCGTTCTATTTTGAGCTGTCAGTATCCAATTTTGGCCCGCTATCTTTCTGATGTCATCTTTCCATCTCATCTGGGGTCTGCCCAACTGGTCTTTTATAGTCTCCATTCTAACAGGTCCTTGCACCACGAGTCTGATTTACGGGCTACGTGAGCTGCCCATTGCCAGTTTTGCCACTTATGGTTAGCTATTCACTTTATTATGTCTGACACTTTGCTTTGATTTCTCAACCACCTTTTTAATAATTTTAAACAAACATCTATATATTCGCATTATACGAGTATATCAGTAGGATGAGGCGCAAATTGGTACACAGCTCTTCGTTTTTAAACGGACAGACAATATGCCGGTTAAATTGAAATATTAATGTTAAACTGACTCTGGCATTTATTAATTTTAGTCCCATTCATGTGTTAATTGTGCGCCGTCATTACTTTTAGCTCATTCAATATCATACAACGCTGATGTCATTATGTTATTTTGATGCAAAACACTTGTAAGCTGGTGCCAAACCACACATCAAGTGAATCCCCTCACGGGAACTCCCTTATCTACGTAAACTATGTGACATATATTTATAGAAATTGCTTTGAGACCTTAGTTATTATGCCTCATAGGTATGCCTAGTAATTTTACTGGATCTCGAAACTTCTAGAAACAGCAATACAGACCAGACACTACTGCGTAGCTGCAGATATTGGCTCAAGGAGCGTAGCGATCCAGACGGGTTCTTCCTCACCAGCTCTTTCGATGTTTCCATTGCAATTACTGCCTCTGTGGTCTAGTGCTAAAGACTACCTCTGGGTCTTAGGGTTCGATTCGGTTTGATTGGTGGTACAGCTTGTTTATCTACCTGGCTAGCTACCACCATCTTATCTAAATATGTTGCCATAACATCATTGTTTGTAGCATTGTTCCGGCAGCTAGAGATAAGACAGCCATTGCCTCAGTAGTTGAGGATCCGGGGAAAGTGCGCTTCCACCATTAGCCTTATCACCACATAACATAAGGTGAGATGATGGCAGTCAGTGCTTACCCATAAGGTATAAAAAAGGGCACAAGTCTTTTTTCGTAAAGACGCCAACACGACTGCGCGTACCGCCGCGTACACATAAGCTCTCCACGCGGGCCCAGTGCGGTGCCGTGGTTGTTAACGACTGCTAATGCAGCCGGGACCATCTCAGCTGTACGTGCCTTCCGAAGCATGGAGGTAACTTTTTAGCCTGTGGCTAACCTATCCAGCCGCCGCCGTTGGTCCCTGCTGCAGTAGCAGTCGTTAAGAACCACCAATCTGCACTGGACCCGTGTGGTGGTTTAAGGCCCATTCTTCCTATCTATCCTTAGGGAAGGCTCGTGCCCTAGCAGTGGGGACATAAAAGTGAGCTGATGATGAAAAAGTTGCAAGACATGCTAAGGGCCATAGAACACACGATACTCTTAAAATCAGCGAACTGCAATTTTTCGATGCATCGATGATGTATCGCGTTCTCACGACATGCTACGTTCGATCACAGATACGTGCAATCGGTGCATAAAAGTAGCAAGTCTGCTTTGGCACATTTCTCCCAGAAATCTCAACCAATGGGGGATCTTGCTATTACTAGTACTGTACCCACGCTAAGAATCGTAAGCCGAAGCTTCTGAGACAGGTTGTCTAAGTAAGTTAATAGCCTATATACTGTCCTACTGCTGAGCAAAGGCCTCCATCATTGAAATCAAGTCATCACTACAATTGATGGGTTTTGGCTTACTCACCACGCTTGCCAAGTGCGGGTTGGTGATCACAAACTCGGGCTATGCATCAAAAATCCGAAACACATTTTGCCCTACCTGGGAATTGAACCCCAACTTCGGGTATCGGGCTGAGCGCATTGCCACTCGGCCGGTTGTCTAACTACTGTAATATCGAGGAGTAGATTTAGTAGGCAGTAGTTTTTCAGTGAGACTAATCAATAAGAAAATTAGGCGTTGCAATTGCAACGTTTCTTTGCTCTTCACGCTCAGTTTGTGGAAGAAAAATCGAAAGTTTTTTGTGAAGAAAAATTTTAACATAACGTGAAATACCCACTGTTACGTTATAACAGCTCGTGTTTTGTTTTTATTGTGAATTTATTTGGACATCCAGTAACTGTTACGTTATTCTAAACTAAACACTGTGACAAGTTTAAATGCATAATGTAAAACCGCATTCATGTAAAAGTAATAACCTGAAAACATTGATAAAAAATTATTAATTATAATAAATATCGACAACCTAAAACATCTCAAGTCCTAATAAAATAGGTCTAAATAGTATAATGTCCTGTTCTATAAGGGTGCGCCGTCCGTAAGTGACAAGTGTCATATGTTTTATTTGAAATGTCGTCGTCCATATTTATTTGATGCTGCGCGGCCATACTAATTTTGTATGGGGAATTTAAGGTGCTTAATAAAAAATAATTATTTAAATAACCACTTGATGAATCGAAAATGTAGTCTAGCAATTTGTAGTTTATCTATTGATGATTGTTTAGACAAAATCAGAGGTACAATAATTTAGATAAACTATAAGAAATCTACTAAACGCCGCCACTCGTTTTCATGATTTTTGCCCAACTTTAAATGATATTGTAGAAAAAACTATAGCGTGTTATGAATTTATGGTTCTGACAAATTGTAAACACCATATAATACTAAATATATATTTTGTTCATTTAATACGATAGTATTTTCAATTATATTTACTTAACCGTAACTGCATTTTTGGCATTTTTTTTGTCGGCGCACTCTTAAGAACTTAATGAATTGTTTAACACAACATAAATATTGTTTGTAAACTGTAGGACACTGCTGATGAGGGCTATCATATCAGCGCTAAGATATTAAAGTATAATGATAGCATTTAAATAAAATATAAAAAACTTAGAACGTAGTACGAGTAGTAGGCTAATAGTTCTAAAAATATAACAAACATCGTTCTCTCCATAGCAAACAAACAGCTAATGAAATAAAGGAAATAGTGATATCGGCTAAAGAAATCCGCGATTTATGAGTAGTCTTAGATCACTGCTCAGAAGAACTATGCGACGTATAATAACAAGCATCCCTCCCAGCTGTAGTAATAGGTAATATAAGCCTCTGATATAAGGGATGATATCATTGAATTAGGCCAAGAAAATGGGAGCAAATTGAGAGCAGTAAATTATATGCCACCGTAAGGGTGGTGTGGAAATTGACCAACGCTCATTGCCCTAATTATGTCAGCAAAGGGAAAATGTGTCTTAAATCAGTAATTTTATGTACCTTGGAAATTTAATTGTAATAAGGTACGGTTTTACTGTATCCTCATTGGTTGAGGATTCCGGGTGAATTGCGCGCCATCTTTGACTTACTATTGGAAGAGATAAAATAAAGCCTGCATTCGTACATTTTCCTAAATTGGAAATCTATCTAAATGTAATGGTTGAAAAAAATAAAAAAATAAAATAAAATGAAATATATTTATTAGAACACAGTAAGTACAAACTTATGAGCGTTTACGCCGCACACTAGCGCCGCCAATGAAAAAAAAACATATGTAGTAATTAGAGATAGAAAATCAAATTATGCACAACAAACTAATTGAATTAAGTAATTTAGCATTTTTACGTTACCTAATGAACATCTGACATGTTATGGTTTAGTTAAATAAGACGTTACAGCTACAAACGGCCACTTTTAACTATAACGCCGCAGCTTAGCTTACTGTAATGACCATGCGAATGGTTGAGACACTAGCCTAGTTCCGGGTGAAGAATGCGCTTCGGCGCGTCCTGATCTGGCGTTATGACCCGACTTTGCGACCCCTTGTGCGAGTTATGCTTGCGCAAGGTTGTCTGACACCTACTTTGTAACCTGACGGTTGGTAGGGGGTGTCAGTATAAACTTTAAAGTCGCGTGTAGCAGGGTTGACCATGCGATCGAAAATGTTACGTTACGGAAAAATGCTCCGGTCGGTCTCCACCTTAAAAAGGATACCTGCCTAACTTTAATTAAATATTTATAAAATACAGTGATTTCATTTTTAAACCCACCCGACCCAGCCAGAAATCGAACCTGGTTCTTCCGCAATCCGGGCGGCTGCACTGACCGCTATGCTACCGGGAAGCTGACTTAAGCGCTGAATTTTGTCACTGCTTCGATTCCTGGCTGGGTCGGGTGGGCGTTTAATTTTTTCACTGTTTTTTATAAATAGGGATTTAATTTAGCTTCAGTGCAGCAATTAGCACTTGAAAATAATAAGTAAAATCTGCCTAACTCTCAAGTTTATTGTCTATCAATAAAATTTCGAAGGTTTCTGAGTTAGGTCCAATAAACGAACAAAAAGGAGCTAAGTATAGCCTAATTGATTATTTAAATGCTTTAGAGAAGGCTTTTCCAACTGACAACGGTGTCACGGAATCATAATAAAATAATAGACGTCGGACATCGCATGACTCACGAACTGTTGACTTACAAAAGGGGCAAGCGAAAACTAAACTGAGGCTACATCAAGGTACATCAAAACACTAACTTGCTGAAGCCTTTGTACCTAAATATAAGCATCAATCAAAACTATAATGTTGACGAATGTTGATTCAAAACAAGGGCACAAAGAAATCACTGATTTCTTTTTGCGAAACTGCATCTTTTGATACTTACATCAAAGAATGGGTACATTAGATAGAATTCCTATGATTAAAATACTGACAGCCGAAATGCCTATGCTCAAAAATACCTGATTCTTCAAAATACTTAAACGTAGTTGCACCGAAAACTTAAACACCTAAGTTTAAAATCGATCGATCTAGCTAGGTTTCACTTTTAGAAAATTTAATTAAAAAAAAAATAATTGTATACTGTTGAGTTAACACAGAGGTGACGTCACAAGCAGTTGCCATGACACTGGAGAGTTTTGGCGCGAATTTTAAATAAAAAAAGTTGAAAGCCTTTTTTAACTAAAAAATCATAATTTTCTCAAACACAATTTTTTGTCATAGAAAATATTATTCATCATTATCATTTTATCATTCTAATGAATGTTATAGTACAGTTTTCAAAATCAGTCGTCATGCCTATTGATACTCCGTATGGTATTTGATAAAAGTTGATCAAACAACAGTATTGATGGTGGAAATATTGAATACCCGTCAGCCCAGATAAACAGTTGATGGAAAACATACCGGTCGGTGAGGAACTTTAGGAAAAACAAGGATCTGTAGGTACCTCTGGTAACTTCTAAGAATTCGTTGTTTCATCAAATGCTGGTCTTATACAAAAGTTGTTCAGAACCAACACTAAATTTTTAACAAATAACTTGTATTTAAAGCACATATTGATCTCTTGGCAGGTTTTTGATGAATGTTAATGTGATATTAAGATTACATTACATTAGTTAAGTGCAGTATCTCTCACCAACGACATTTTTTTACAGAAGTTGTAGGAATTTTGCCACGTTATTGATTACCAATGTAATTACTTTTCACTTAAATCTTTCTCTAAACCACAGAATAATTATAGTACTACACGACCTAAACTGAAAGTCGTAAAAGGTAAAAAATGATTTTCTTTCTTTCTTTATTAGACTTGTGCCGGTCATACAGACGCCTAACCTATCCAAAACTGGGGGTGCCATAGTATCCTACTTTTTTAGGCGTCTTACTACTATTATTTTAAAAATATATTATAGTAGGTCACTCACATTCTATCTTTTTTAATTTTTCATTGCTAAGGATACAACTAAGGTAACTGACATAGCCCGAAGAGTTGCTGTGGAGATCCTTGGGGGAGGCCTTAATAAAATTACGGTAATTTCGACCACTGGGCGACCACTAGTTCTAATAAAATGTTATGATGTAGACGTTTAATGTTCTGGAATTAATTATTGTTGTAGTCAACTTCCCTGTTAACGTACAAAATACTTATTTAGCGAAAGTGTTAAGCTGATCATGTTCATAGATCGTCCTTACTTTCATTTTGCAATTGCACCCGGATTGCTAGTTATACTGGATGTTTTACTCGTATATACAGGGTGTCTTATTGTGCTCGTGTTCGAAGTGACCACCGTTACATTCAACAAGTTCAGGCATGTAAAATTGTCTCTATGGTTGTTTGTACCCCTTTGCTGGTTTTGTAATTGTAATATCGTTACCTAAACGTGTTGAATATTGTATAGAAAAAAACGGTGGTTACTTCGAACACCTACTAAAATAAATTAAAGTATGTGAAAACAATGCATTTTATTAAATTTAAACATCATGTTTCATAGAGCCATTTACTGCTTAAAACCTGCACAATCGATATCTAAATAGAAATAGTGTAAGTTTATTTTTTTCAAAACAACCGGGTTCGATACCCGAGCTGAGTACAGGTTTTTTTTAAATGTATGAATGCAGTTTTTCTTCTTATTAAAATCGATGACATGGTTCCTAAGAACAGATCTTCGTATGTCTTATAGTTTCAGACTTTCCCATACTGACCCATTTCAATGAGACACCCTGTATAATGGAGTCTTAGTTAGCAAGTTCTTGTTATGAGGGAAAGCTACTTCTATGTTTTTTACCCGACTGCGTCAGAAGGGGGGTTATGTTTTTCGAGTGTATGTATGTAATAGGTTGGGGAAAAAGTTTCTTCGCATTTTTAAGAAGATTCAAAACATTTTTTAATATAGTTTATTTACATTTAACTAAAGTATGTAGGTGCCATTTTGTTCAGTTGTTTTTTACCATGCTGTGTGCCTTTCTCGAAGGAGTATTGCATAATTAAATTTTTATTAGATAGAGGTTTTTCATGTAGTTGTGTACAACTCGTCGTCGTTGTGTCGTGACTGTAGTCACGAGCATTACCATGTATACACTTTAGACTAGTTTTGACTCTTAGGTATTGCTTGGTATTAAGAAGATAGAAGGAAAGTAAGAAATACATTTGTTAAAAGTTGCTATGTTTACATGAGCTCGTGACTACGTTGAAAGTTTGCGTTGACGCTCGCTATATCGCTAGATCTAAGTACTGATTTTAGAATATATTTTTATTGTGTAGAAATTGGTACAACTTAAGGGTGCGCCGACCAAAAAATGCCAAAAATGCAGTCACGGTTAAGTAGTTAAAATTGAAAATACCATCGTATTAAATAAACAAAAAATATATTTATTATCAAAGGGAACGTGTTTACAATTAGTTAGATCCATAAACTCATAACACGCTATAGTTTTTCTACAATATCATTTAAAGTTGAGCGAAAATCATGAAAACGTGTGGCGGCGTTTAGTAGATTTCTTATAGTATATCTAAATTATTGTACCTCTGATTTTGTCTAAACAATCATCAATGGCTAAACTACAAATTGCTATACCAAATTTTCCATTTATCTAGTGGTTATTTAAATAATTATTTTTTATTAAGCACCTTAAATTCCACATACAAAATTAGTATGGCCGCACGGCATCAAATAAATATGGACGAAGACATTTCAGATAAAATATATGACACTCGTCACTTACGGACGGCGCACTCTCAAGAAGTTGCCGTAATATATAATCCCTCAATACGTGTGTAATTGTGTAAGTATGTTACTGCTGGACTTTGATGAATTTGTTGTTTGTTTATCTGGATCTTTGAATGGTTTAGATTCTCAAGTGGCGCTGCAACAGGGGTCCATCATCTGATACGGATGTTCTCAAGCGGCGAAGTCGCTAGCGGGCTAGCTGGCTATTTTTTTACTTGTCTGAGATTTTGCTATTCTTTTCGCAATCGTCCTGAATACGTAAGCTGCTGCGTCACTGATGTAATTGAACTCAAGCACCTGATTTTTCGAACATGCACCCGAAAAAAATACTATCTGATACCACAATCTGATACGATATCAACATAATGGCAAACGCTGTAGGCTCAAAATTGAAAATGTTGAATAAATTAAATGAAATCACTCAAAATATAGATTAACAATAAGATATGTTATAAGTAGAAGGAGACACGCTGTCAATGAACCTTAAAATAAAACTGTTTAATCTTTGGAACTTAACCTAATCCCACTTATGCGGGTCACAGACCTTACCATAAATCTGCGCAAATCTTAGCAATAGCAAACGTACGTTGCGATTACAGTTACCTTAGATAGGTATAAGAAATTTGCGCAATTTCTTTGCTACAGACCTAACGATATAAGTATGTATATTACATTAATTCATAGTGCTTTTGAATCGATAGCGCAAACATTGGTAAAAAACAAAGAAAACACCTTTCCTATCATCATCATCATCAGCTCATTTTATGTCCTCACTTCTGGGGCACGAGCCTTCCCTATGGATAGGTAGGGAGAACGGGCCATGAACGACCACGCGGGCCCAATGCGGATTGGTGGTTGTTAACGACTGCTAATGCAGCCGAGTCCAACGGCATTACGTGCCTTCTGAAGCTCGGAGGAGATCGAGATGATAAATCTTTGGTCACCCATCTGATGACCGGCCTTTGCGAAAGTTGCTTAACCTCTGCACTCGCATACCGGGCGCGTTAACCACAGCGCCATCGAGCTGCTCCTATCCTTTCCTATGAACACGGTTAATACTAATTAATACAAAGCGATTACAATATTAGATAAAGTATACACGATTTATTGTTGCAAATACATTAAATAACACGTAAACGACAAGTTTAACACGGTTTTATTTTAACAAGTATTGAATAAATATTTAGAAGAAATAACCTACTTTGTGTCATACAATAAGCGTTGATAAGCAACTGCTCTATTGGACTGTGCTAGCTTTTCACTTATTTGGACCAGTGAAATGGTATATCGTGTGTGATACAAAATCGAAAGCACTTGAAAGTATTAAACATAATCTCTCAATCAGATTATTAATAGTGGGTCTAGCTTTTTTATACGAGAGAAAATGCATTAGCCATACCACTGCGCCCTGAGGATATGCAGATGGTTATGGGGGACTCTCCCTCCGATTCCTCAAGAGAATGAGACCATACTCACTAAATACACTTGTTCTTTCCTTCACGTGCCTCCTGGTAGATCCTGGACTGCCATAAGCAATCACCGAAGTATTCTTATTTTAAAGCTTTGGAAGCAAACAAACCCACGGGCATCACCATCTTATCTTATCTTAGTGAGGCCTCCTAAGGTTTCCCTCTCGCATTAGCACTTTTCGACCCACATTAGGATCTTTTCTTTTTTTATTATCACCAACTACTCGTACTGGATCAGAGTTGTTCATTTAGGTAATTGAGATGGGGCCATTCATACCACTACACTTTAGTTATTATTCTGAAGGGCAGTAGAACTCGCAAATTACAGTTGTGATCTTCAGGATAACTCCTAAAGTGGTTTTATGTTATCTTATACCTTCAAACGAGCAATGCTTGTATATATCATCATCCCATCCATCCATCCATCACCCATCTCTCACCCCTCCCCCCTCCCAATTCCTACTCCCTCCTCAAGATCCAACTCCTTTCCAAGGTTGGCAACGCATCTGCGATAACTTTGGTTTTGCGGGTGTCCATGGGCGGCGGTGATTACTTTCCATCAGGTGACCCACCCGGCTGCTCGTTTGCCTCCTTTTAACATAAAAAAAATAATATATATATATAATCTGAATCTCGGAAACGACTCCAACGATTTTCATGATGTTTAGTATGCAGAGGGTTTCGGGGGCGATAAATCGATCTAGCTAGGTTTCATTTTTAGATAATAACCAAAAAGCTCGGTCATCCAGATGCTGTTATTAAAGAGAACATTGACGTCAATACTGCACGAGACGACGGCTCCAGCCAAAAAAACATATAAATTTTAATAAATGTATGACGCGGGTGCTAAACTAGTCTGCACTTTTGGCAAGGAATCAAGACTTTAAATAGTATGGTGTTTTTCTATGTTTTTCACGGCCAATAGTTTGCGTTAATGCCTCCTAAAGTTTTCATTCAATATAAGGCGCTAGTCGTATCGCGCACTCCAAGGCGCGCGGTCGCCTTCACGATACAACCGTTTACACCCGCGAATGTTACAGATGAAGAAACATTAATTTTTATCAGATGTTTAAAGATAAGTTATCAACAACAAGTTATTGTCTGAGCGATCATGCGGTGACAGTGTTACTGGAATACGCGCGTTGTGCCGACGACAATTAAATTAAAAAGTTTGCGATAAAGTTTTTCACGATTAACCACAATGAACGTGACGGATTTTATGGAGTTTCTGCCGAGCACCACTATGGTGCCGGAGTTGACGACGTTCTTGGCGGATTCGGACGCAGGTCTGTCTGGCATGTCGACGGGATTGCCAGAGATGAGCACTCTGATGCCAGAATTCACCTCGACATTCATGCCAGATACCACAACTGCTGCTGCTGACATTAGGACTTGGTTGACAGATCTTGTCATGAAGGTTCGTTAACGTCTAATTAATATCTTTCTCCATTTGCTTTAATAGTTTATTTCATTATTATTTCAAGTGTGTGTTGATTTAGAATGCGCACTTGTGAATTTAAATGATTTATTGTGTTTTATAAAAATGAGGAAAACCATGTTCGAAGGATAAAACGTATGTTTTACAAAAACATTTCTGATTTAAGTGGTTTTCAAGTGATCATTTAATTTGCTACAATCAAATGATAGATGTTTATTCATAGCACCATTATATCTACTTACAATAAATTGCCTTTTTAGTTGGAAATAGGCTGCTTTTATCGTCTGCCTTTCGGGCCTTCCCATGTAAACAATAATACATAAAGAGATACTACGTAGCGCTTGAGTTAGATTTACGCTTTTATTTACTGATTCCCTTTTTATAAACGACGCAAACTTCTTTTGTTTTCCAATATTTTATATACTTGTCGATCTTAGTAACAAAGATAAAGCATCTTATATATTGCATTTGTTTTCTATTTGCCCAGTTCATTGAACCTTAATGGTATGTATAGAAATTATGGCGATAATAAATACAAATTGAATGATAAGTAAGTAGCCATAATATTGTACGGTACCACGCGTCGTGTTTGTTATGTGCATCGGAAACAATGACTCGTGTGCTGCTTGTATGTATTATTATGTAAAATGTTGGGGAGTATTGAAAGTTGATGTAGATACTCGTCCGAATATGTCATCTTGATGCAGTGCCTTGAATGTTTGAAGACTTCCGCGGTAGGAGAGTGACATATGGAAATATCCTAACTTTATTACTTCTAAAAGATAAAATCTTTGTAATTATAAATCTTCTGTGCGTGTGTATGTTATTGAACTCCTTCTAAAAGGCTGGACTGATTTGGATGAAATTTTCTGTGTGTGTTCAAGTGGATTCGAGAATGGTTTAGATTTACAATTGGACCCGGTAGGTGGCGCTGCTATAGGGGTCCATCATGGGATACGGGTGTTCTTAAGCGGACGAATGATTTGTTTGTTTTGTTGTCATGAAAACTGTCAAAGCGATACGAAGTCCGCCGGTCAGCTAGTTTAACTTTAAAAAATCAACCAGCCTCAGTAAGTAGGTTTATCTTGTAACTATATATAAGGTCACATTTATCAACTGCAAATATTTCGACAAAACATCTAATTATATCAGAGAAATAGCATAAAACTAGCGTATAAAAGTTTAAGGTTTTTTCATAAAAATAGTTTATAATAAGTATATAATATGTTGTTGAATTTATCCTCAAAATATTTGCAGTTGATAAAATGTGACCTTATATTCATTCATACTTTTATTATTTAGAATTTTGCAAAATTCTAAATAATAAAAGTATTTATTAAGTACTTTTGTTTTCTTAAGTTTACGCGAACACTACACATTGAAATGAAACAACTTTTATGGATCTATTCGCGTTTGTTTCACACATTGATGTTAACTCTGTGACCCACGGACCCTGTAAGTAAAGGTTATTTATTCTGTGGTAAAGGGTTCAAGCGTCAGGAAATCGGGAGGTGCCAACTCGCTCGTACTCGCCACTTTCACACATGCCAGTTGACGAATAAGTCATAAAATTAAATGACATCAATGTGTAAAATAAACGCGAGTAGATCACCCTGCTACACACTACTTTAAAGTTTATACTGACACCCCCTACCAACCTTACGGTTATAAAGTTAGGTGTCAGACATCCTTATACGCAAGCACAAGGGACCATCTACGTCAGTTCATAACGCCAGATCAGAACACGCCGGTACGCATCCTTTATCCGATATTTTTAAGACTAGTGTCTCGAGCTAGTTGCCCTTGGACACGTATAGTCTCCACTACCTAATATCCAGATAGGTTACCGGAGCTGTAAGCTCCCTCACTTCTCGTTGCACAAGAGCACAACTTGCAGTGTACCACTGCTCGGGTCGTCAACTCTAAAGTCGACTACCAAATGTCCACTTTGGTGGCGGAGTTGTAAGCACACTCACTTCTCACGCACGCGAGTAGATCAGTAAAATTTGTTTTATTACCTTTGTTAAAATATTATTTGCTTTAAAAATGGTTGTAGCAAATAGAGCGTCGCTAGTTTTAATCGTTCCGATCCGAACCCCGTCGGATAATCTAGTTGGGAACGGGTGGACACGCACTAGTGCGTGATGCCGTTCCCTCTAGAAAACCTCTGAAGGTGCTGCGTTTCACACGGCTTGAGGAACCCTTTAAAGTTTCTCGCCGCCCCCAACAATTTCGATGACGCTGACTCCCAAAATGCCGACCAAAATGCTGACTAAGGCAATCGGTATTCTCTCTAAAAAAATGGTTTCAATCCCTTCCTTTTTAACGACCTTTCTAATACTCACCACAAACTAATACCAATGGTATTTGTTTATTATCGTTATTATTTTTTATTCCTAGTACGTAGATGCTTGGACGCCCAATGTAACCACAGCGCCATAGAACAATTGAATTTCTATTGTGTCTGGTTTAAGAACAACCAAGTCGATAAGTTAAAAGAAGTTAAGTAAGTATCCAATTATTAAAAAATGTGTCTAGATAACGATTAGTAGACAATGTTTCTAAAAAAAGGATTACTCTAGTGGGCTTCAAACTCTGTAAATGTCGTCTCATTTTAAATAACTTTAATAAAAAACAAATGCTGTACTATACAAATCATCATGCTTTAAATTTTAAACAAAGAGTTTATTGTTTTCAGAAACTGCTCTGAAGTTCTAAAGAAAAATACTGTGATGAATTGACCATAATAACAGGCAATTATTTACGCGAAAATATTAATCTTGGAAATTAATGCTCGGTAAAATAAAATTAAAATAACAATAACCATGAAAATTTTTGTTAAAACCTTCATATATACCAAGGTAGGTAGGTACCTTTATTAAGTAAGTAGCTTATAAGTATATGCTGTCCCATTGCTGGGCAAATACCCTTCATAATTAAAATCAAATAATCACCACGCTTGCCAAATGCGGGTTGATGATCACAAACCCGGGTGATGCATCACATAACCCGACATGCTTTGACCGACTTAAGAATTGGCCCTAGCACCTCCTTACCAAGTAGATACCTTAAATTACAACAGAATTTTGATAATCCAGCATATGAGTATTAAGTTACGTTGTAAGAAAATGAATCTAATATTTTCCCTTCGCGACAGTGCAATATCACGCGCTCTCTAATCAAAACGTATACAAACAAGGACACGAGGTGTTTAGGATGCACTGTGCTCGTTACAAGGTGCATTTGCATCAAATTAAGTATTCGTAGTGGAAACTGGTACTCGCGTTCGCATGATATGCAGCTGATATTAAGGTTTGTTTTGCTTAGAAGGCTTCATGCGGTTAGCGTGTTTAGCCTGTGTCAAAGTATTTTTTCTTACAAGTTCCATAAATAAACATCATTATTCTTCAGATGATCATGATGATAACAGAAATGAGTACTTAGTAATAAATTGTATTCCCCCCAACCCCTTGAGTATTAAGTAAAGATGTAGGGCTTTACTGAAACCTCCCGCAGACTTCTTGGAGATAATTTGAAAAGTGACGTTGCACTGTTTTGTTTCATTTGCCAACACTCATGCGCACGTTCACGAACACTTAACGGTTAATAATCCACCATCCTACTAATATTATAAATGCGAAAGTTTGTGTGTATGTATGTTCGTATATTTGTTGCTTCTTCACGCTGCAACGGATGGATGGATTTAAATGAAATTCGGCATACAGTTTATAACGGGAACGGGCACCACGCGGGTGAAACCGCGAGCGGCCGGTAGTTATCTATATATTAATACGTGAAACAAAAACTTTGTATCCCTTTTTTACGAAAATTGCGTGGACGGAGGATTATGAAATTTCGCATAAGTAATGGTGTTGATGATGAAGGCGATCCAAAGGTTTTCAAGTTATTTTAGATTTGTTGTTTGTTTTTGCAAACGTGAGGTCAGTGCGACACACTTATTTAAAAAGAAACGATCGCACCTATATTTTTTAATTATAATAAATACAACGTTATTTATAGAAACCTGACAACGATTTATGCATTTTTAGTGAATTAATTCAAACTTGCTTGTTATGCTTAGTTCGTTTACGACAACATATTGAGATATAATACAATATGGTGTTTTTCTAGAATTTTCTAAAGACAATACTTACTGCATTTTATATGAAATCTTCAAATTGTTATTTTTGTCTTTGTATGTACTACGTGAAGTAAAAGCTTGCACGGAAGAGTGAGGTTTGACAAAGTTCATAATATTATGGAAAGGAGTGCAGATACTAAAATTAATGTGCAACTATGTATTGTTGTATTTATAAACATTGTAGGTATACTTTGTTATTTTTAAAAAATAATTATTACCTACGGGTAAACATTTGGCACCTTACAAATAAACAAAAAATAAGGTCCGAATAGTTATTCCGTGTTTTGTTCCTGTCATGTAAACGTCATTTCAAACGTGATTTGACGACCTCCTTGGTCGAGTGGTTTGTACACCGGTTTTCATGGTGTCGCCTTCTCTGAGGTCCCGGGTTCGATCCCCGGTCGGGTCAATTTAGAAATTATTGTTTTTTCTAAATTGTCTCGGGTCTGGGTGTTTTCTATGTATAATATTTATGTATTTAAGTATTTTAAGTATGTTTATCCGTTGTCTAGTAACCATTTAACGAGTTTCATAACGAAGCTTCTCTTGGGCTAGATAATTGGTGTGAGTGTAGGGAAGTTTATTATTTATTTATTTATTATTTCAAATTAGTAAAAGAGACAAAACACGGAATAACTATTCGGAGGCTATTCTTTGTTTATTTGTAAGACCCTTGATCTACATCACACCTGATGTTAAGTGATGATAAGGTCAAAGATGGAAGCGCACTTCACCCGGAACCCTCAACTACTGAGGCACTGGCTATCTTATCTCTAGCTGCCGGAACACAACAATGCTACAAACATTGATGTTATGGCGACATATTTAGATAAGACGGTGGTAGCTAGCAAGGTGGTCAAACAGGCCCTACCACCAACCAAACCAAGTGCGAGTGCACAAACATGTACCCCCCGGCGAATCGAACCTGGAACCTCTGGGTCTGAGACTGGTACGGTAGTCTTAAAACCACTACACCACAGAGGCGTTAAAAATTACGGTCGGTTAAATAATTAGGAAGTATTTTTTTAACCTAAGAGAAGAGAAGAGAGATCATTATTATTATATCATATCAATTTTATTTAATAATTAAGCATTTATTAAAAAATAAAAAAATAATTATGTTTAAATGTAGTTAAACTAAACATTTATTAATAAAAAATAAAAAAATGCTTAATTATAATTAAAATTGATATGATATAATAATAATGATCTCTCTTCCTTTTCCTAACATATTAACATTACCCCTTTATTCATAAAAACTATTTAAGCTTTTTAGTTAATCATTGTTTCGTCTCTTTTTCTCAAATTCAAAATGACGTTTGTGTGTCGTTGACAAAACAATATAAAACGAAATAATGCATAAATAGTTTTAATGAATAAGGGGGTTACTGTGTAAACATTGTGGAATGCAATAACGTATTGAGTATTGGATTTCGTGAAAAACTTCGTTAATAATCCACAGATCTACTATTAATGGTCTGTGGTTAAAACACATACTTCTTACAGGAAAATGCTTAAAGGAAATTCTAAAATATCTTGGCTTTATAAGGAATGGTTGAACTTCACGAAAATCGAACTATAAATTATTCTGTACATAAACTGTAATGGGCAAGCGCGAAAGCATAACGTTACCACAGTTTTAAAAGGTTACCTTGGATTTTAAGTGTTGCGTAACTGATATCGGATTGGACCCCGAATAATAACCTCAAGGTTTCCGTGATGTTGGGAATTCATTATTTACTTATTTATTATTTTGTCAGTAAATATTAATATTATGTAGGTAAGAAGGAACCTATTATGTTAATAAATAAGTGGCGTTCTATTCTTTTTTATCATTATCATACAAAGACAAATCCACTTCTTGGCGGGAAAGTGAAGAGTCATGTGTGCGGTTTTGTTTTATTTGATAAAATTTGTGTTATGTCGAATATTAATGTGAAATAATGGTTGATTATTAACCGTTAAGTGTTCGTGAGTGTGCATGAGTGTTGGCAAATGAAACAAAACAGTGCAACGGCACTTTTCAAATTCTCTCAAGAAGTCTGCGTGAGGACTTAGTAAAGCCCCACATCTTTACTGAGATACTCGAGGGGTTGGGGGGTATATCATTTCTCACTTCTCATTTCTATTATCATTTATCATCATTATCAGGAAGGAAATATTGTTTATTTATGTATTACTTGTAAGAAAAATTACTTTGACACTGGCTAAATGAGCTAATTGCACGAAGGATCATCAAAAAAAGGAAAAAAAAAAAAAGAAATCCATCTTACGGATTCTAGCTGGCCTGATGAAGCTCGCTGGTTTTGTGGTTATTCTCCCCCTCAACTGCTGCCTCCTTGTCCGAAGGTCCTACTCCGAAAGCTTTGATAGGGGTGCGGGAGAAAAGGGCATACCCACTAGATCTCCTTGTACCATCTCATCCTTCGATCAATAATGTACTTAATTACCGATGAGCGCTTGAATAACGGTAGGCTACTTTGGTGCCACGTAGCCACCCAAAAGACGTTTGTGGCGATGACAGTAAATATTACTTGACAAAGTAAATAATAATAATAATAAGAGGTGCCGTACTATAAGTACGCACCTGCGCCAGTACTCGAAAATGGTCATGCAACACTCTACTGGGATCGCTCTATCATTACGGACAGGACTATTGTCGCCAATAAGCCTGATATCGTGGTGGTCGACCGACCCCAGCGCCAGGCAATACTGCTTGATATCACCATACCTCATGATGAGAACCTCGTGAAAGCCGAGAAGGACAAGCTCAGTAAGTACCTACCCTGACTTGGCACATGAGGTTACCGCCATGTGGGATGTGGATTCAACCATTATTGTACTGATAGTCGCTTCGGCAAACGGTCTTTTAACCAAGAGCCTCGATCAACACCTAGAGAGGCTCTCGCTGAAAGGTTGGGTCAAGGGTCAGATGCAAAAGGCAGTACTCCTTGACACGGCACGTATTGTCAGGAGGTTCCTCACTCTGCAGCCCTGACCACCGGTAGCTTGGGCCCTGCCTCGCTGCAGGCGGTACTCTAGGATTAGGTTTTTATAATGTTTTATTGTTTTTATATTAAAATATTGTAAAAATCTAGTTTTAAGGAAAAAAATAAATAAAGAGTATAATAATAATAACCGCCATGTGGGATGTGGATTCAACCATTATTGTACCGATAGTCGTTTCGGCAAACGGTCTTTTAGCCAAGAGCCTCGATCAACACTGTATCGGCTGCCGGGAAGGCAGTGCCGGTACAGCGACGGGAGCTAAGGTGTAACTTTTTATGTAATAATATAACAGTTAAAAGTAATGGGCAGGGTAAAGAATGATGAATGGGGAATGTAAAGATTTATTAAATGTGTGCAAATAATGAAGACGCAATTCTTTTTTGTAGTGTTTTTGCAAATAGGAAGCTGAAGATGTGTTTAGAGGTCGGGAACCTTGGTGGTTTCTATGAGGCGTGTGACATCTCGAGGGTGTATATCGGAACCTCGTGAAATAGATTTACCGTTCCGTATATCCGCTCTTAGTACATTTTCAATGTTAAATACTACGCACCTGCCTCCTATTTTGTTCGATTGAAGCTAAGTAAGTATATTATTCTTACACCCGTATTTATAAACGAGTAAAAGCTCATACTGAAGCTTAAGTAATTGCCTAAGTAAAAAAAGGTATTCTTTAGTAAACCGATGAAGTTATAAACGTCAAAAGACTAGAATTCTTAGCCAAGCAATATTCACTAATATCTTTACTCAAGCAATCTAGAGATTTCTCAAAGAATTCATAGTGACAAGCTTGTGACAAGCTAGTTTTGAGGTTATATTCCGTGTGAAAGTTTGTGTTTTGTCCAAAATAATATAAAATTTATGATTTTGATAATAATTATAATATTTTTATTTAATTGATTAAGAAAACTTCTATTCTAATATAAACGTTACTTATTTATAAAATGAAATTAGATCTTAGTGACATTTCTAAGAACAAAGTAATTGCTAAGTAATAGCCTGTTTATAAATACGGGTGTAAGTTTTTGAGTTGCCCTCAAAATTGAAGATTTGCTGTAAGACACTATTTCATTAGGTACCTATCTTTACCGTTCACCAAGTATAGAGGATTAAGGTTTTCGTGTAAATATTGTTTTTTTTTTGCAATATAGAACCACAATTTTAAAATGTTCACCTATTTCAATGACTTGTTTTCTTACGTAAACTTATGCAAGTAGGTAGGTATGTATTTAATTTATATCCAATATATTTCTAAAATATTAATGTTTAAAATTACAGCTGCGAAACGTTCCGCATTTTACGTTCGAGATTAAAGCAAATTAAATTAAATCAGTTCTATAGGTACCTAATATACTATCGGCCCGCTATCGACTTCGTCTGATTAAGAACACCCGTGTCCCATGATGGACCCCTATTGCAGCGCCACCTACCGGGTAAAATTGTGAATCTAAACCATTCTCGAATCCACTTGAACACACACAAAAAATTTCATCAAAATCGGTCCAGCCGTTTAGAAGGAGTTCCATAATATACACACGCACAGAAGATTTATACATATATAAAGATTGATATATTAACAAACGCGATGCATTCTTTAAGAGTGCGCCGTCCGTAAGTGACAAGTGTCATATGTTTTATTTGAAATGTCGTCGTCCATATTTATTTGATGCCGCGCGGCCATACTAATTTTGTATGGGGAATCTAAGGTGCTTAATAAAAAATAATTATTTAAATAACCACTTGATGAATCCAAAATGTAGTCTAGCAATTTGTAGTTTATCCATTGATGATTTTTTAGACAAAATCAGAGGCACAATAATTTAGATAAACTATAAGAAATCTACTAAACGCCGCCACTCGTTTTCATGATTTTTGCCCAACTTTAAATGATATTGTAGAAAAAACTATAGCGTGTTATGACATTATGGTTCTGACAAATTGTAAACACGTTCCCTATGATACTAAATATATATTTTATTCATTTAATACGATAGTATTTTCAATTATATTTACTTAACCGTAACTGCATTTTTTTGCATTTTTTGGTCGGCGCACCCTTAATACAAATTTGTAAATGATGGACATATCCGCAGATCAATCAAGGTTTTAATACAAAGTGTATATATATAGCAAGAACTCTATTAATAAAAGTAAACAAGCCCTCTTAACACAATAAAGACTATTAAAAATAAACTGTAATTATGAAAGAAATGAAAACTTAAAGAATTAACTTCAATGATGAAATGGTGTGAACGTAAACTCTTTTCACTTTAGGTACTGCGACTTATTTAAAATACACTTGATTGCCATAAAATTATATATTACAAGGAGTACTCACTTATCTACTATCAACACAATAAACGGTTCTTCGCTGTAATTCAGTACGAATGAACAAATAGCAAGTGGCTTTGGAAAGTGTGTTGCGACCTCAATTAATAAACTGCCTAAAGTTAAGCGTAAACATCGAAATAAACCACTCGATACGGAACTGCTTGCTCGGGTAACGAACACTAACTTCCGCTTTAGATTTCTTTTTAGTATAGCCTTCATGTCGACTGATGGCACGTAAATGATGATAACGCTGTGGATGCGCAATTCACACGAAATCTTAAACTGCATTGAGAAATTTGGTACCTTGAATACACACGGAATCCTCAACTACTGAGAATTTGGTTATCCTTAATTTACAGTGGATCCTCAACTTCTAAGAAACTGCCCACCCTACCTCTATTGGAACATAACGTTGTTATGGCGACGACAGACATAAATATAGGGTCTAACAATATCAATAAGCGAACGTTTAAGGGGAGCATCTATACATCACACTGAGCATTCTCATCAAATTTGGTCCAAAACTACAGGCTCGCTACCGAGATAATCAACAAAACATTATCAAAATTTACCAAAAAATACACCCTTTTAAAACTCGTACAGCTGTACTACACGCACACAAAGATAGCCGTTGTGTTGTGTATCTGTACACTATATTTTTATCGACGCCTGCGTGCGTGTTAGTAAAGATACAGCATGTTTCATGATGTGCTTTATTTTAATTGATTTAGTTTGTTAGAAAACATAACTTTGAAAAATCACTATAAAACTGAAGCCCATTTTTTGTCATTGTATTCAGAATGATGTATAAGTAACTGCCCTTAAAAGTTCGCTTATTGATTTTGTTAGACCTGTATAGATGGTGGTAGCTAGACATACTATTAAAAACGTTCAAAGAAGTCCTTCCTCCAATTAGATAGAAATTAGTAAGTAAGTAAACAGCCTATAACTGTCCCACTGCTGGGCAAAGGCCTCCATCATTGAAATCAAGTCATTGCTACAATTAATGGGTAATGGCTTAATCACCACGCTTGCCAAATGCGGGTTGGTGATCACAAATCCGGGCTATGCATCGAAAAATCCGAAACACATTTGCCCGACCTGGGAATTGAACCCGGGACCTTCGGGTATCGGGCCGAGCTCTGCCACTCGGCCACCGAGGCGTTTCCAATTAGATGAAGCTGGTGTAATGCTTGGCAGAAGTGTAAGACTGGCTTCTAGAAACATCGCCTCTATCTAGTGTAGTAAGGGTCACTGCCCTCAAGCACATTGGGTTCGTTACGGCTTCGACCACCCTTAATCACAAAGATTATAAATCCGTTTTCAGTGTATGTATATGTACGTCGTATATTGGTAGGGTTTGTAGGTACTTGTAGTTCACCTGGCTATTATCTACCACTATCGCATCTAAGTCTGTTGTCATAACAACAGTATTAGTAGCATTATTGCACAGATTTATTATTTATATATTTGGTTTGAGCATTATTGCTTAATGTGGTTTTTGATAAGAAATATGTCTGTTACAAAACGGAACATTATGTATATATTAGCATAGACTCGTATAATTTGCATTAATTATTCATACAAATATATCAATAATACAAATAAAGCGTTCGTTTCTATCCTCTACCTAAAGAACGTGTTGTGTCGTGCAACTCTAGGATAAAATGACTAATCTAAGTCTGTGTTTGTTTGTAGGTACGCTCTAGAAACATTTTATTTTATGACGGTTTAGTGTTCTTTTATGAAGAAATTTCTTTGTTTTTTATTTAAATAAGACTTGGTGCACGATAAACTGAGCCTTTAGTCGCTTTATGATGTTATTAGCACCCAAAGCTGTATTCGTTATAGGGTAAATACGCTAAACGTCGCCCCCCCCCCAAACTTCGGTCGTCTGCACATTTTCAGCTTGCGTTCACTCAAAAGGAAATTAAGTGGCAATTTGGCATCTCGAATTGCAACCCTAGTTCATACTCTATACGTACAAACCGTTACTATTCAATTAAGTAATTCGCTCTTCGCACGTTGAGCGTTAGAAGCGCTGCCGCCGTTGTAGCGTCAAGTTCTAAGCTAAAATAGCTTACTCACTGTGAATACCCGCGCCTCGGGGATTAAAATTACAACGATAAGACGATTCTTTTTTTTGTTTTAAGCTTTGTTATCCCTAAAAAGTTATTTTTACTGATAGTTTTTTCAACGTCGTGCGTATTAGTTTATGGAAAAATAGGGGGCCGCCATTAGAATACCAGTTTTGACTTAAAACCGGATTCTCGGCCGGTGCCGACTTAAAGTAAATGCAGTCTGTTTTATATATTCTACCAATTCCATTGGCTTAATGGGAGAATTTGCAAAGCTTATAGGTAAATAAATCTATTTTACGTTTAATCTCCAAATACCGGCCGGGGTGATATTACTTGAATCTCGAGAAATAAGGTACATGAGACAGGGGCCGACTTTAGAAATATTAAAGATCGTAATGTCGGCCAGCCTCGAAATTCAAGCGCCGCTATACAGGATGATTACTTTTGTATTGCTTCATTGATTGTGGCTGTAGTAATTTTTAAATTATTTATTAAACTTATTTTCTTTAAATAGAATATAATTTATTAATATGTATAATTATAAAGAAGTTAAGTTTGGACGTAGCAGTTTACAATATTGAAAATATAATAAAATATAATAGCTAAACATGGTTTAGGCTAAATACCTAATAATAAAAAATAAAAAAGAACAAAATTATGCGGATACAATCGCACTATAATAAAAGAAGCTCGTGACGAAATAAATCATATTATTAATATTTTCACTGTTTTCATATAAAACACCCTGTACCCGGCCGACATTTGGGAAAAACGTGACCGACCATGGGCCGTGAATGGCCTACTTTAAGGTTTTTTCGTTCTTGACGCATTTAATCCTTAATACTTTTTTCTTTTACTAGACAAGTCAATCTTATCTATACTAATATATAAAGCTGAAGAGTTTGTTTGTTTGTTTGTTTGAACGCGCTAATCTCAGGAACTACTGGTTCGAATTGAATAATTCTTTTTGTGTTGGATAGTCCATTTATCGAGGAAGGCTTTAGGCTATATAACATCACGCTGCGACCAATAGGAGCGAAGCATCAGTGAAAAATGTTGCAAAAACGGGAAAAGAGCCTAAAAAATTAAAAATGCTGCCGAAAGTCACTATTCCACGCGGACGAAGTCGCGAGCACAGCTAGTGCCTAATAAACATTAAATAGATTTTCAAGCTTTCTAAAACCGCATCTCAAGCTATCCTTTCATTGCAACTGATGGGGCTAGAGCGATCTAAAGTTAGAAAATCCGTAAGGGGGCCGACATTTAGCGTATTTACCCTACTTACTGTATCCGTAGTTCAGTATTTTGTCCGCTATATCCACAAATAGCTGATGTTTTGAGCTTACTTATTTTTACAAAGACATAGGTATTAGCAATCACCGTAGGAGAGAGAGATGTCACTTCTCGTCATAAGTTAGCACAGCTTTTCGTCCTGACACTAACGATTTTAATCTTTGATTTACACTGTCTATAGCCCGATCGAAGTTACCTGCATTTATGTTTTACTTGCTAACGTGGCTGTGTTTGCGTAGACTGAAGGAAGAATTAGCTTTGACATTATTTAGTTCATCGTCATCATCACCATCATCAGCTCATTTTATGTCCCCACCCCACTGCTGGGGCATGAGCCTTACCTATGTATGTATAGGGAGAACGGGCCATAAACCTTCACGCGGGCCCAGTGCGGGTTGGTGGTTGTTAACGACTGCTTATGCAGCCGGGACCAACGGCTTTACGTGCCTTCCGAAGCACGGAGGAGCTCGAGAAGATACATTTTTGGTCACCCATCCTATAACCGGCCTTTGCGAAAGTTACTTAACCTCAGCACTCACAGACCGAGTGCGTCAACCACGCGCCATCGACCTCCTCTATTAGTAAGTATTGTTTAGTTAAACATCGTCAATATATATTCTGTGGTTGAAAGATAACACGAAAACGAAGTAAGTAGGTCTCTTCTGCATTTTCGAGTATAACAAATTATATACCCTTTACTAGGTAGAGACTTCATAGTTTCATATGATATATTTGTTAGAGTAATTATTAACGGGATTCTTACCATGTTTATTATTTATGAGTATCCGATATTTCGGCGCAGTTGCATGCGCCATGATCACGGAATTACTGAAGTTAATGCGGGTGAGTTTTTTATGAGCAGACAAAACGATCTACCCTCTTCCTTAGTCGTTTTTTGCGCTCGATGCCCGTACCACTGATTTCTAAGTCACTATTCACTCGAAATTGCTCACGACACACTACACTCACATTATCAGGACGCGAAACGACTTTTTTGATGTTTTTGCAGTTTTTAAGAAGACTAATCACTGGGTTCCAGACACGCGACAGTTTGAATCCATCTTCACGATTGAAATTTTTGTATTTCGTAATTTCAATCGCTTCTCTCACCAATCTAGGTACGTAGTGGCGTTCTGTCGAAATTATCTGAGGGTTGTAAAACTCAATCCAGTGATTAGGACCCGACTGGATCAGATGTTCAGCAATGGCCGATTTTTGCGTATCGTTGTTCTTGACAGCTTTGATGTGCTCCTTAATTCGGCAAGCAACTGTACGTTTCGTTTGGCCAATATAGGAGCTACCGCAGCTGCAATCGATCTTATATACACCCGGCTTTTCCAAGGGAAAACTATCTTTCGGCGACCGTAAACATTGTGCTACTTTTCTAAAAGGAGTGATGATAGTATTGATTGAGTACTTATTAAGTATGTTTGAGACCTTATCTGTCACTCCCTTCATATACGGTTGCCTGTCTACCCTGTACTTAAGGTGTTTGAGTCTGTGTCTAAATGGTACTATCTTCTCTTTATAATGGACAAATATTCCGAAAAAGTGCTTCTATAGAGACGCCTAATCGAAATCAATTGTTCAGGCAAGGAAACCTTTACTATGCAATATCAAAAATGTGCCCACTTAATGTGACATCCTATATCATTACAGGGAACTGAATCCTTATCATCAACTAAATAGAGTGCACATTACATAACTACAAAAGCTAGGATTGGAGTCGCTTATAGGTTAATACTTCTTCTAAGTGATTCGCTTCTATTTCTGTGTTCTGATAGCATCACGCGAAATAACGAATTGCTATATCGATTGATGAAGGCGAGTCTAGGGCGAGGCAAGGTCATTGCCAAAGAAATATTTGTACCTAAATGCTACCTTATGTGCCACCTGTGCCTAATGCCACCATATGTTACTAGGGTTTCCATTTGACGTCACGCGAAGTGATAGAAACCAACCCCTCCTTGGTCTGTGTTGATTCGGTCGTTAATGACGTGGAATAGTGCCAAAAAAATGGAGTTTACCTACTACTCGTTTAGGTTTATAACCACAATGATTAGTAGGGTCTGACCATCGATTTTGAATTTGTAGCTGACGGTGTATCTAGGTATTCTAAATCAATGGGTCCGACACGTAAGGTCAACTACATTGCCTTAGCGATAGGGGTGCACGAAACTCACCGATCGTCTTGATTCTGACGTTTTGGACTAATGGGGTTTGCTTAATGTCAAAATCAGTCTTATGATGAGACACGATTATAAATTGACTAACAGCTGTGCCCCGCGGTTTCACCCGCGTTCTATTAGTCATAGCGTGATGCGATATAGCCTATAGCCTTCCTTAATAAATGGACTATTCAACACAAAAATATTTTTTCAATTCGAACCAGTAGTTTCTGAGATTAGGGCGTTCAACCAAACAAACAAACTCTTCAGCTTTATAATATTAAAAAGTAAAAGTATAGATATGCACTGATCTTGAAATTCAAAATGACGAAAAGCACACTGATATATTTCATTGGATTTTTTTACAATTTGTTTATTAAGTTTACTTCGATGACAAATTGTCACAATTGAAATATTTTAAATAGAATTGTGAGAAAGCACGTTAAAAAAAGATTGGGTAATTCCTAAGGGGCTTATAAACCAAGTGTAAGGTTGGAGTAGTTACTCCGTGTTTTGTCTCTTTACTCTAATATGAAATGAAGTTTACATGACGGGAACAAAACACGGAGTAACTAGGTACTCCAAGCTTACACTTTGTTTATTAATACGGGGGTAAAAGATTTAAATCCGTTACGTCGATCACCAAGCAGTTTATTTCAGATTTTCAGTTATTATTTTTTATAAGTAGGTAAGTAAGTCTGTAATCGGATCGTGCTCGGTGGCGTGCACTTGGAGAGGCCTACGTCCAGCAGTGGACTAGGATAGGCTGATGATGATGATGATGAAGTCAGTAAATAGCCTATAATTCTCCCACTGCGCTAGGTAAAGGCCTACATTATTGAAATCAAGTATTACTACAATTAATGGAAAATCACCACGCCTGCCAAATGCGGGTTGGTGACCACAAACTATGCATCGAATAATCGCCCTGGGAATTGAACCTTGAACCTTCGGGTATCGGAATTGGACCGAGCGCTTTGCCACTCGGCCACTGAGGCGTCAATGAGTAGTAAATAAAAAAAATCAATTTTCATTCGGTAGGAAAGGAATACCTGAAACTCGAAGGTATACCTACAGTATACAACGTAACAGAAAGGTGTGGCCATCATCTCAGCCAAAAGACGTCCACTGCTGGACAAAGGCCTCCCCCAAGGATCTCCACAACGACCGGTTTTGTGCTGCTCACATCCAGCGGCTTCCCGCGACCTTTATTAGATTGTCGGTCCACCTTGTTGGAGGCCTGCCCACACTGCGCTTTCCGGTACGCGGTCGCCACTCGAGGACTATTCCGCCCCAGCGGCCATCAGTCCTGCGAGCAATGTGCCCTGCCCACTGCCAATTGAGCTTACAACAACTACTTACTTACTTACGTTGCTTAATTACTTACTTATGTTGAGATACAACGTGTACCAGAAAGGTGTGGTCAAAATGAAAAGATCCAAAGTGTATCTCATCTAGATCTTGTATGTGTTGTTACTGAGACATCATTATTGACTTTAATTTGTCATGCAGTTTTAAATTAAATATTTAGGTATATTAGTGAAATCATGCACGACAGGCGCGCACTATAACTTGTTTGTTTTTATGTGACGTTACAATAGAACTATTTAACCTTTTTACCGCCAACAACTTCTATAGAAGTTCGAGATTTTTGTGCCGTCTACGCCAGCACTTCTATAGAAGTTCTTCTTTGTACCTGCTTTATTAAAATACATTTATACGTTGGCGTATAGCGGGACATCGCGTGCAGGATAGTTGGGCGGTAAAAAGGTTAATAAAAAATTGCATAACAAGTTAAAGTGAATAATTATGCCTTACCTTAGTAACTCTGCATACAAGATATAGATCGGATACACTTTAGATCTTTTAATTTTGACCACATCTTTCTGATGCACGTTTTTTTTTTTTTCTTTTAGTTGATGGCTTCGTGCGATTAGCACATTTAGCCAGTGTCATAGTAATTTTTCGTACAAGTAATACATAAATAAACAATATTTCCATAAATGATGATGAATGATATTAGAAATGGGAAGTGAGAAATGATATACCCCCCAACCCCTCGAGTATCTCAGTAAAGATGTGGGGCTTTACTAAGTCCTCACGCGAGCTTCTTGAGAGAATTTGAAAAGTGACGTTGCACTGTTTTGTTTCATTTGCCAACACTTAACGGTTAATAATCCACCATTATTTCACATTAATAATCGACATAACACAAATTTTGGAAAATAAGACAAAACCGCAGACATGACGCTTCACTTTCCCGCCAAGAAGTCCCTGATGCACGTTGTATAAGCAAATGGACTAAATACTTTTTTCATCGCATTTCAGTCATACTCTGTGGTCATACTTGGCAACGGAGACGCATGTTATTTGCCATGGCATGCCATGAACACAAACTACAGACCAACATGATAACAATAATAACTTGACGAATGATTCCGTTTTACCTGATATTTCGTTGTAAAGAGTTTTTGCCGTCATTAATCTCTTGTTTTTCTTATGTCTTTGAAAAATCTATTCTATGCTGCGAGTGCAAATTAGCGTTTTACGCGTATTAGGTATTCCTTCATGACAATGCTGGTACAGTCACGATTAATCATGTAGACACTTTTGATTAGATTTGACTCTTTTCGCATTGTATTAAGAGTTATATTGTTTGTATGGTAATGCTCGTGAAGGCGTGACTGTACATCAGTGTCTCCGCTTTAGTTTTCATTGACTTGTCTACATTTGAAAATTGTAAGCTCCTAGAAGAGGTCTTTGTAAATATTTATTTTTATTGGTTTACCAACCTGGAGTTATTACACATAACATTATTAGTAATATTAGTAATTATTTATTACCTACATAAAAGTGTTACGTAGTTGTAAAAGTTTTGTGAATCTTGATCAAATATACTAGAAAGTTACACTTTAACAAAGATGACTTTCCTAGGAATCGAATCCACGATTTTTCACCACCGTTCCGTTTCTTTTATATTGTGTAAATTGTGTTGTGGTCATATCTTAAAATCACTTACTCAATTTCTCATGACGTTAGATCCTCGGCAAATGAATGTCATAAAATAAAATTACACATATATACATATATGTATCATATATATCAACAATTCACGTGTGATACTCAGTGTGATATGACAAAGTATTTATTCAAAACTTAGGAGACACGTGTGTATGTTAAAAGCAATTTTCATAGCAAATATTTGTTAGTTTTATCATGATTCACATAGACTTGAATTTGAGATTTTGTTATATAGCTAAATGAGTATTTTTTATACTGTGTTTGACAAATGAGTGCTTCGCGTTTTTGTCACAAAAAGCCAGTGTCAAACCAAAATATTTATTCTTTATTTATTATAGTGGTCGAAGTTCGACCGTAATTCACACAATGTATATATTGCACTATAACACACATTGTACAGAAACTTTATTATTCGCAAATCCTTCTCCATATAAAAAAAAATAAAAAAAATAATAAAGATTTTTTTTTTTTTTATTTAAACTAACTATACCAAATCTCCTCTCCGTGCAATGTCCTTAAAAAAGGACACGAAGTTTTCTCTTCACGTATTAATATATAGATATTATGTCTGCTTATAAGTTCATGGCTGCAGCAGGAGAAAGCTAGTTCTTGTCTAAAGACAAGAATCAGGTAGGTAGTAAGGTACCACGATGTAACAGGTACAAGGTACCCACGGTCCGACTGACTGAAAAGAATGTCAGGGTGATGTTTGGTGGGTAAATGGCCCTGTCCTTTTAAGGATAAAGGAGACGAAAGAGAGCTACAATCGGGTCTTATGTGTATGAAAAGTTTTCCGTCCCTTTAAGAAAAATAAGGTACTTATTTCTCTATGAAATGCAAACAATTGCTAAAATGGGCTTTTATTTGCAATAACCATCGTCTTTCTAGTGATGATCCAGTGTATCCAAATTATTATTGCACTTAGTTTTCGGCCCACACCATTGCTTAAATTCGTGGTCGCCATTCGAGAATCTCTCTGACAGTACAGACAGACGGCCGCACAGCAACCTATCTAAAACTGTCAAATTATTCATACATTTTCAACTATATGCTTTAGGCATAAAGTTCAAAGTCTATTGAGGAAATTTGACAGTTTGTGAAATATGTGTGAAGTCTGATGTGCAGGCGTTTGTACCAACTGCCATCAGTTCTCCAGGAAGTGTTCAGCATCTTCAACCAACTTATTTTTTAAAAAATTTCCACAAGCAGGATTTGAACCTGCACCCTTCTGACATACCGGGTCAGGTGCTCTCCCAACTGAGCTATCGTGGTTCTAACCAGCCCGCCGAAATTATTCAACACTATTTACTTTTTACTTTGAAAGCCAAAGGCGCCTATTCAATGTCAACAACTACCGTCTCATTAACATCCGATCATAATATTTTTACAAATACTAATTGATCAGTTAAGAGGTAGGCAAGCTATTTATAAAATGTTTTTGTTTTGTTTATATAATTTTTAACGCAAATTTTGTTTTTTCTCTTTCCAGAGATCTGCGATACAAGGCAGCTTCTGGCAAGGCTTCATCGCATCCCTATCAGTAGTCATCGTGTCGGAGCTAGGCGACAAGACCTTCTTCATAGCAGCAATCATGGCGATGAAGCACCCTCGAGTCATAGTCTTCGCTGGAGCAATATCAGCTCTTGTCTTCATGACCATATTATCAGCAGCCTTCGGTTGGATAGCCACTGTCATACCAAGAGTGTACACGCATTACATCAGTGCTGCTCTGTTCGCGATATTCGGATTGAAAATGTTAAGAGACGGTTGGAAAATGGACCCTAATGAGGGGCAAGAAGAGTTGGAGGAGGTGCAGAGCGAATTGAAACGAAGAGAGGATCAGGTCAGTGGATTTGTTTGTTTGAATTCGCTTGTAGTGTAGACGCTTGACCAGAAATATAAGCAGGTAGGTCCTTGAATATGACTCTTCTTGAGTGTACTTATAGTAATTTTATTAAGCCGAGTCTTCTGTATATTGTATTTCATCTTCCTTTTCCTGAATACTTACTCTTTAATCGTAACTGTAATTTAATAGAAGAGATTATTATCAGCATGATTAAATTCGTAGAATACCTAATTAGTACGACTATAAGGCAGCATATATTTTTGGTCAAGATTATTTTTACAATTTTAATTAGCTCATGTCTTCATAAAATCGGGGAAGGGTTCAATGGAGTTTGGTTCATAATAATTTGTTTGGCTGAATGAATTAAATTCCCTTCCCCTTGGTAAAAAGAAAATATCAATAATTGAATTAAAAGGTTTCGACAAATCAGTGTCTATGGATTCACACGCCTATCTTTGCGGTGCGGCGGTCGTTAATCTTTTGTTATTTATTATCTATGATGTTGATAAAGAGTTTCTGATCGATCGGTTCTAAATTATTTTTACCTATACCACAGAATATACGTGACTTTAAACATAGCTTATTTGACACGAGAATGACCGATAACTATAAGCTACTTACATTAAAATACACAAATACAATAATTGTATATACTATTATTAGTATCCTAGGAGCTCCATGCCGTAGTGGCTGACGCGCCCGGTCTACGATTGTAAAGGTTAAGCAACTTTCACAAAGGCCGGTCATCGGATGGGTGACCAAATTATTTTTTTATATGTTTCGAATACTGGTACGGCCTCTACGATATTTGTATGTTATACTTATCCATTGTTATGCGAATAATACAACTTCTGTCAAATATATTTGTGAATCGCGTCACGTAAAAGAGCGCTGTGAAGGGCCAACCTGCGCTGTAGGTTACCGATAAATCTATCTGTGTGTTGACGTGGTCGGATTACGCCACTTCGGTACAAAAGGCCGGCTCCGTACAAGCAGCGACATGTTTATCGAAGCATCAATTTTTTTGAAATTTATTTATTTAATTTAGGTACACAGACAGAATAAAATTAGGTCATGACCTAAATATATAAGGATTGGCGGCTAAAACTGGTGTCGAAAATATGATGATAATAATCATTATATATTGGACTTGTTTTAATTTTGTACGTACACACACGCCACACACAATCCTACTAATTATTATAAACGCGAAAGTTTGTAAGTATGGATGGATGTTTGTTACTCTTTCACGTAAAAACTACTGAATGGATTTGGATGAAATTCGGCATACAGATAGTTTATAACCTGGATTAACACATAGGATAGTTTTTATCCCGATATTCCCACGGGAACGGGAACCACGCGGGTGAAACCGCGAGCGGCCGCTAGTAAATAAATAAATAATACACGCCTGCACATCGACTTACCACAAAGTGTCTCCAAAACCGATTCATGCGAGGCGCGACGGGTTGTCCGTATTACGTTCGTAATGTAGACCTCCATCGCGACCTCGATCTCCCAACTATCAAAGACTTTATCAAGGACGTCTCCCGACGTTACTTCGATAATGCCCCCCACCACCCCAACCCTCTTGTGGTGGCGGCTGCCAACTATAATGTTGAAGGCCTTCCACCATCAAGACGGTACACGTCTAGGCGTCCAAAACACGTCCTAACCGAGCCCGACGACGCAATTACAGTTGCGAATGCCCCCCCGCCCGTTCCTCCAAATGACAGCACACATTTACAGAATACACTAAACATGCACACTGTTTTAGGCCCAAGACACCGTACTCGTAGAACAAGGGTACGAAGAACCGGTTCACACGCGCTCTATGCCAGGCACAGTCATGTGCCTGGGAGCTACTCCTCTCCTCCTCCACGGCCCGGTCTACCCGAGCCGAGGTCCGTGCCTTTAGAGGCGCCCTCGGGTGGTTCCGCTCCCCGATCCGATCCGAACCCTTCGGAGACTCTGGAAGGGCACGGGGACGCGCACTTTTAAGTGTGCGATGCCGTACCCCTCTAGAAATCCTCTGAAGGTGTTTCGTTTCAACACGGCTTGAGGTACCCTTTACGTACCTCGCCGCCCCTAAAACAAGCCCGGTGAAGCTGGAAATGCCCCTCGGCAACCAGCAGTCTCTCTCCAAAAAAAAAAAAAAAAAAACAAAGTGTCAAATTTCCTCAATACGCTTTAAACTGTATGGTTGAAAATGTATTGAAGAAATTGGGAATATATTGTAATCAGCTGATATCACCACTTCAGCTTTAAACCAATTAAGGGAAAAGTTACTCGCGTCCGTAGGTTTACTCTGAGACCCTACACGTGACCCCTGGGTGGTGCAAAATGAATGACACTGTCTGAGTGGTAGAGACGCTGCGTTGCAGCACGAAATGGGCCGGCTCACCCGGCGTAATACCACCCTCTCACAGAATATCGGTGTGAAACAATGGCACTCGTTGCTGTTGTTTCGTTCGGTGAGTGAAAGTACCGGAGGCCCATCTCTCACCCCTCCCCCCTCCCAATTCCTACTCTCTCCTCAAGATCCAACTCCTTCCTCAAGGCCGACAACGCATCTGCGATTACTTTGATTACTCAATAGACTTTACACTGTATGCCTTGTTTATAAGGTTGAAAATGTATTGATGACATTTGACAGTTTTGGATAAGTTGATGTGCTGGCGTCTGTACATCCCTTAATTGGTTTCGAGCTGAAGCGGTGATATCTGCTGATTACAAGATATTCCCAAATAATCCTTTAATCAGCTAGGTTAAAAATAATCTTTATGAAATCTTAACATAATCTATTTAAAATTAACTTTCGCAATCTCTTATCGCTTCATAAGCGTTGTTAGCTAAATGGAAAATTCATTTAACATTTATTTCTTACTAATTGCTATACCTATATACAATTTTTTCTACTGCTGATTGAATGTATAAATAGTATGTATTATTTGCATAACCTTTTAATAACATTAATTTATATGTTATATATATCGATCTTGCAATCTACGAGCGCGCGTGGCCTTTATTTGTAGTTATAATCGTAAATACACATTTTCGTTAGTGTGTGTACCCGACGGAGCGGTCAGTAGCGAGCGAGCCTACATTGTCGCGTATACAGATTGTCACTCACACACACAACTAAGGGCGCCGCGCGCTCGTAGATTGCAAGATCTGTAATGTGAATGATCAATTCTGATGTACCGAGTTTTACACGTCTGAAATATTGTCTTTACAATAAAAAATGAGATAAAAATACTGCAAAGACTTTAGTGCAAATATGTCATTATAAAATTATCATCGAGGTGTTTGCACATCATTCCAGTATTTAAGACTTTAATGTGATAGAGTTAACGTTTATTTTTAAATGAGATAATTATCTTTTGTAGACAAAGTAGTGCTCATAGGTGAATTTCCTTGTATTTATGACGCTTTCTATCTAAATGAGACAAATGTTGAATTCCTTTATTTTCATTTTTATCTTATTTAACAATTCTGTTTTAGAGCTGTAAGTAAATTTAGTATGAAAAGGGGAAGGGCATTTTTTTAAAATTGAACTCAAACTTTGCCCCTTTTGACAAAGAGGCTACCATACGATGAATGCGCAGGAACTGACGACGGAACGTTCACGGCCGCCGAGTACGGGGTCGCCCACGTCTGTCCGATCTCAAAGCCCTGGGCCCTCGAAGTCCCCAGAAGCGGAAGCCCCTTTGCCGTCAGAGGAGCCCATAGCGGGCCCCTCGACGCAAACCGAACCGTTGAGGGTGATCTTACGTCATTATGCCTGGCAGTACGAATGACACCATAGGTTTTTTTTATTTCTTTTAGCCATAGCTTTTTCTTTTACGTTCCGTTTCGCACATCATTTGAATCGTACGAAAAGCTTTACGAGACGGCTTTTAGCAAATTTGATTTGAGTTAAGAAAAGTGCAAAGGAATTCAGCATTTGAATATTTTTGTGCTTTATTTAGAGATGGTACCAGAAAACAATGATCTTTGATTTTTGAAATTGTCTTATCTTATCTGAGGTTTCCGCTTCCAGTAGCACTTTGAACCATCGTAATCTTATGTGTAGCCCCATCTTTTGTAATAAAAAAAAAATAAAAAAAAATCAAAAATATTTCATACAGTGCTTTCCTCCTAACCTCTACTTTTCTGGAGTGGTCGTTACTTTCTAGTATCACTTTAAATTATCTAAGTTTGTGCTACCATAATAAGTCCACCCAAAAGCATCTTGATCCATTATTATTGATAAGTAAGTGTTCCTTAGTAATCATAAAGTTTTCTTGAGCTGACCCATTTTTATTGAACTAAATGTTAGTTATATGTATATGTTCATGTTGCATTTTTTATTGCATTTTATTATTTAACAAGTGGAGTATGCTCTATGCATGTACGGATTAACTTCTATTCTTTTAAAATTGAAAACTTAAATTATTTAATTACATAATAATTAAAATGATTAGTATAAAAACTGAATAAATATTTTGATTTGATTTTGAATTCAGTTCATTTGGATATTTGGTCTAGTCCAGAGCGCGTATACGTTAAATATATGTAATCTTAAAGACTATTTTTTTAAAATTGCTCCAGTTTGTTAGGTTTCTGCATTTGCGCTGTCTTTTTGGTCTCAGTTTTGTTGCTGTTGCATTTTTGTACTTATTATTAGCATGTTTAAGACACTTATTTATTGTTCTCATTAATACCTGAAAGTACAATTTGGATTAGATGTTGATAATTTATTTTAAATAGTATCATTAAAGAGCAAGCGTGTAGATATAAATCTTGAGTACATACTTCTTTTATCTTTTGTACGTGGATTCTTGCAAATGCATTATTTACAAGAACAGTGATTGTACCTTTTGTTTATCTTGAAGTATTTACGTTTCTTTTATGTATAAATAAGCCAATGGAACGTCTAATACAAAAGAATAGAGAATTATAGGTAATATATCCTGTAAAACTTGTAGAATTTATTTCTTGAGACAATTCATTACATATATTATGTATCAGTGAATCGGAACAAAATTATTTTAATATCTTGCCTAATATGCTGTTGGAATTTTTAGTTTGCAGTAGACCTGTAGTGCGTTGTTATGAAGTACCCTTTAACAAGACTTTGAAGAACCTTAGCGGTGGTGTTAATGTAGTAGCATAGCATGTTTATTATGTGTTTGCAAAGACAAAATCTCTGCCGATAGCCATTAGCCCCTGTTCTCACTAAAGCGCAGATGGAAGGAGAAGAGATTTTTCTTTTTTCTTCTCTTCTCTTCTTTCAGCTCATTGGTTGTTTACGATAGATTCTCTCTCCTCTCCGTCTATATCATAACAGGCCTTATTGAAACATGGAACTGAATATTTTGAAATAAAAGTTAGATTCACAACAATAAATATATTTAAAATTAATACATTGTATGCCTCTAATTGGCGTATAGATTTATTATGTTATTTGGCGCATGTCCAGTATAATATATTATCTGTATATTCTTTTTTAGTAACTCACAAAATAAAAAATAAAAAATATTAATAAGCGACTAGTCTCTTTAAACTCATGGTAAGGCAACTGAATCCAATATCTTGTTTGTGAATATGTCAAAGCAATCAGCAACCTTTAAAACTACTACAGTAGCGCCACCTCATCGTTTCCTCAAAAGTATATAGAGCTTGACTGTCTACATAATAAAATATTTTAATCTTCCAAATCTTTCAGGACGAGAAAGAAGAGACCCTAGACATGTTAGAGCAGGGTCAAGCAGAAACCAGACGGAGAAGGAGGAACGCCCTAATCAAGATATTCCTCCAAGCTGCCTCTCTGACGTTCCTCGCGGAGTGGGGCGACCGGTCGCAGCTCGCCACTGTGGTGCTGGCGACGCGGGAAGACGCTGTGGCGGTGGTAGTGGGAGGGTCGTTGGGGCACGCGCTGTGCACGGGACTGGCCGTGATCGGGGGTAGGATGGTAGCACAGAAAATATCTGTGAGGACTGGTCAGTAACACAGATTTTTTTACATTTACATTAGTTTTAGGTGATAACTTAATATACATTTAGTCTTGAATTGAAATGAAACTACTTTTATTTTTTAGTTTCTCTAGTCTTGAATGTTTTTACGAATTGGATCCGAGCATTTGCCGGCAATTTGGACCACGTGGCTTAACCGTTAGGCTATCATGGTTTTAACCGACTCTTTGTTCTTATTTTAATACTCAACGGCCTTCTCATCGACTACTAAGAATCCTAATCTCTGAGAAATTGGCTATTTTACCTCCCAACTGTTGGTACTCAATAATGCTACAAACATTGTTGATAAGCTGATAGACTCATAACAGATGGTGATAGCCAAGCCTAACTATAAATCACTAGCACTTGTCCACTTGTCCGTATTTGGTTAAAATTGTAAAATGTTTACTTTGATTAATTCCGTGCGTACGTTTTCATCGCCCTCAGCTAAATCCGTAAAAAAACTTAGCTGTTCTTTCTAAGTTACTTCCGGCTCAAAGGACCATTCTTAATATGGATTTTTCTTCTTCCACAGTTACCATAATCGGTGGTTTAGTGTTCCTGTTCTTCGCCGTGAGCGCCCTGGTCATCGGCCCCGGCGACTAGGCCCAGACAATTAATTGTAAATGTGTAAGTGACAATATTGTATAGAAGTAATGTACATTGTTGTTGTAGCTTAAAAAATCTCAGGGATTGTACATTTTATGCATTTAATGTTATTTAGGACAACACTATTGTTAACATGGACCCTGTATGTGACATTTTGGTTGTTGTAAAAAAAAATGTTTTTGTGGCGTCCGTTTCTGCTAAGCGGTAAATGATGTTCTTTTTAAAAGACGTTTGCAGTTGACCGAGTATAGCGATAACGGAGTCGCCGGTTGTCTATGGTTACGTTTAAACGCGTGTTTGATACGAATGTAAAAATATACATAAAATCATAAAAACTGCAATTTGGAAGCGGTCTTTAGTAACAAAGTGAAATTACAAAAGGTTAAACTATTAATTATTAAATCACAATAACTTCATGTGCAATAAAAAGATCTATTATGAATAATTTTCGTATTGTATATTTGTATATTAACGTTATGAATATATATGTTATCAATACCTCAACACAACACTCAATTGTGTAGGTATGTAGCAGCGGTAGATTGTTAGAGTATCCTCAAGAAAAGGGACGCTCGGCCTTCTTCTTAAAAAAATATTCAACATGTCATGCCTGTAAAAGAGTTATAGCAATGCCCTGCCATACCCCGCTAGTAATCGATGAATCAAGGGGACCGCTGGTCTAACAGATCATAAAGGCAGTTATGAGATGGTCCGCCATTAACTATAATTTATACAAGTGATGATATTTTTTCTAGTAAAATTTTATCATTAAGATATAATTTAACAATTATCTGATAATTGTATCTTGTACATGAAAAACCTATAAATTATTGTATAACGACGTAATCGCAGTAACGAGGATTAAATAACGAATTGTTTTTTTTTATGTAATTTAAATAATTATGTTCGGTCATTGTCTGATGCGAATTTCATGCCGCTTATATATAGATATATTTTAATATATTATTAGGTTCATTAGCAAAACTTAAGAAAATAAAATAGCTGTTTGTGTAATTATTTAACTTGGTTTAAAATTATAGTAATAACGTTTTTGAATTGTACGAGCTTTTCGCTCGTGAAATTGTTGAAATTTTGTAAGTAGGACAAAAAGGACACAATGTATCCTAAATATGGCTATGTACGCTCAGTAAATATGTAATGGTAATAACTCAGTTGAGCTAACTTTGTACTTCAGAAAGCACAAACATGTTTGCGAATAAATTTATGGTACTTTGTACTGTATAAAGAACGTTAGGCCGTTGGTAGTATCGATTGTAAACGTTAATTTGTAAGGATTGGGCGGCCTTAGGAAACTACTCTCAGTTGTCAATAAAAATAAAAAGTACTATAACACTAAGCTTCTGTTGTTACTAACTGTAAAGAGAATCTCTATAGTAACAATAGTGTTGCTTTAAAACGGATTGCAGACAGTTTATCACATCAGGTTTTTCATTTGCTGAGTGGTAGAGCCACGCTGCGTTGCAGCACGAAATGGGCCGGCTCGCCCGGCGTAACACCACCCTCTCACAGAATATCGGCGTGAAACAACGGCACTCGTTGCTGTTGTGTTTCGTCCGGTGAGTGAAAGTACCGGAGGCCCATCTTTCACCCCTCCCCCCTCCCAATTCCTACTCCCTCCTCCAGATCCAACTCCTTTCCAAGGTTGGCAACGCATCTGCGATAACTTTGGTTTTGCGGGTGTCCATGGGCGGCGGTGATTACTTTCCATCAGGTGACCCGCCTGCTCGTTTGCCTCCTTTTAACATAAAAAAAAAAACATCTTTTTCGAAAATAAAATCGGTATTGTCCCTCTACAGACAAAAGATACCATTTCAATAACGAAAGATTAAGAAAAATAACTATTCATACTTTGGAATTGGTGCTATCACACAAGTGTTTATAGATTTTCTACCTTATCTTGAGAGTTAAAAGAACAGAATTACCTCAATAAAACTTGTATTTACTTTCATTTATCATTCCCGGTTAAAACTGACGAGTATGTAATGCCTATATGTATAGGTCTTATTCGCATTCTGAGAATAAGACAAAAGCGTCATGACTAAGAGTTTGGGTATTATAACAGAAAAAAGAACACGTTTGTTCATTTATGATGGATGATACATAGAAAATAAAACAAAGACCAGACATTAGTAATTGTGACGAGCGAGGTAATGTTCAAACGGATCATGAATGACTGAGATAAGTCCGAGAAAATAGCCTTTTGGTATTTAGACGCATTCTTCGTCGTAATGTAGTCTACTAGACAATTTTGAATATTTCAAAACCACAGTCCACACTAAGGAACAAATAAATTAACCTTTGTTATTTATCTGGTGGATGGCAAGAGCTGGATGAGAGTAGCCGTGGATAGTGCTCAGTGACGTGCAGTTGTGAAAACTATGCATATATTAGTCCAAAAATGGACTAATATAGGCTGACGATGATGATGATCATTTAACGATGTACTGCAATACTGCGTACCAACAGTTGCTAATAAAGCGGAAATACAAAAAAATCTAAATTGAGATTTCGCGCGTATAGGTTCTAAATAGCCATTGGCGTCGTCCCGTGTGCTAAAGTACCTAAATCTTTAAATATATTTATAGGTTAATCAGACAAAAACGTTGTAATAAAGAATATAACAGTACTTTTCGCTCTCCTGTAAAATTGGTCACTACCAAGTTCGGCGGTAACCACTGGTTGGTTCCGCGATATTGCAGTATCAACGACGGTATGCATTTGGTATGTTTTAATATTTATGGTTGTCAAAATACGTTATTATTAATTAAAGAATTGGAACCGAATTATATCAAAAATATAATACGCTCATATTTAGGCCGTAACATTATAATTATTATGTCTTAAAATTGCTCTACACGAGGATAACGTCTATTCGTTAATTTACAAATCTAGTAAGGGGATTACGGTTGTCAATAATACAATAATGGTGTTTATCAATCCACTCGATGTTATGCCTGTGTTTGCTAAATGTGTGTCCTCTTTGCTGAATCGGTAATTCATGTTAATTTGATCAAATCATGTCCTATTAGTTCGTGTGTATTCGCCTTAAGGCGTCACATGTACTCATGCATTGATAAATGCCTAACGTACACACGCCTGCACCTCGACCTATCCAATAGTGTCATATTTCCGAGACGACCTCCTTGGTCGAGTGGTTTGTACGCCGGTTTTCATGGTGTCGCCATCTCTGAGGTCCCGGGTTCGATCTCCGGTCGGGTCAATTTAGAAATTATTGTTTTTCTAAATTGTCTCGGGTCTGGGTGTTTTCTATGTATAATAAGTATGTAGTTAAGTATTTTAAGTATGTTTATCCGTTGTCTAGTAACCATATAACGAGTTTCATAACGAAGCTTCTCTTGGGCTAGATAAATGGTGTGAGTGTAGGATTTTTTCATTTTTTTTTTATTTCCTCAATAGACTTTGAACTTTATGTCTATGGCATACGGTTGGACATTTATTGAAGAAATTTGGCAGTTTTGGTTCAATTAGCAGGCGTCTGTACTATTGTTATTTACTACAATGAAACCACACAAAGTAATGACCAAATTTTATTTAGGTGACATCGCGTCATGCATGTTCTTTCTGTGTGACTTTGGTTGTCGAACGGATTCAAGATTTAATGTGAGGTCAAATTGAGGTCGTCATGTTATTAATATCAATAAATATCATATTTCGCGATCTACAGGATATTTTTTTTACCAGTGCGCAAATTTTCTGGAGCGACTCAGAATCGGTAAGTTAACAACTTTCTCATAGTAACATGGGTTGAAATATGTCAACAATTTTGAGACTTCATACAAATCAGGCTAATTTATTTATTTATTTATTTATTTCTATAGGTACACAAACAGATTACAATTCTTGCATGAGTACAGGAACATAATTGGTTAACCTTACTAGCTAGACGGTAATCCAAAAGGAATGTACACAGCATGACATTTTGAGTATAGTTTGAAACGCAACAATGCTGGTCCTAAATAAAGTAATACTTAAAACTAACAGTAATAATACAAAAAAAAAAAGATTAATTAATGTAGAGACTAATCAAGTGTTCGCTAAAGTATGGGAAGTCCAAAAATTTTTTTACTCATGTTACTATGAGAAAATGGTTTACTTACCGGTTCTGAGTCGCTCCAGAAAATTTGCGCACTGGTAAAAAAATATCCTGTATGTTACCAGATTTAGTATCCTGTACCATTCTATATTTTATTTTAACTTAAAGGCTAAGTTCGCTTGTAAAACCTCTTTTCGTCATCAGTCACTGGTTGAAGGAAATAGATTTTGCTATGGCCCTTTAACAGGCAGAACATGTTTGAATATTTTTCTCAGTACTCTCTCAGTACAAGAACTCCCGCCCAGAGTAGATAGACTTACGAACCGATGGCATAAAATGACGTTTATAAGAGCTATTTGTAGCCTAAACTGAATAAATGATTTTGAATTTAAATTTGAATTTGAATTTTCAAGGAATTTCAATCTTATCTCAATCACATAAAGTTCAAAATATGGTGGGAATGACACTGACTGTTAAAGGGATAGCATCCCGTGTAAAGTATTAAACAGCGCCGGTCCTATTCATTGATCAAGGTACAGTTATATATCATTTTTTGAACACAAATTTACTTGGAGCTTGCTTAATTTGTTCGGGAAGAGCGTATTTTTTGCATTTAGGATTTTTGGCGCCCCTTACCATCGCGCGCCTAAAATCATCGTTCCACTCTCTCTACCCTATTTCCGACGCTCAGTATTAATCCCCAAATGTGTGATAGTGGAGCATCTGTTAATAAATATATAAATCGTCATGAAAATCAAATTTGTTGTAATATTCATTGATCGGTAGTTGATACGATCCGAACCCTTCGGAGACTCTGGTAGGGCACGGGGACGCGCACTTTTAAGTGTGCGATGCCGTTCCCTCTAGAAATCCTCCGAAGGTGATTCATTTCAACACGGCTTGAGGTACCCTTTATACCTCGCCGCCCCCAAAAACCCCGGTGACGCTGAAATTGCCGTTCGAGGCAATCGGCAATCTCTCCAGAATAAAAAAAATAGTAAACCTTTTTTTTTTGTTACGACAAAAATACAAAACAGCGTATGATTCCGGGAGAAACATCGTTCCTTACTTATGGATAAAACCGTTAGGTTTTAATCGAGACTTCATTTAATTAACAGACTATAAACATAGTGGCAAAATGCACATAAATGCGAATCCATCAGTTTAAAAAATATATATAGTGCGGTCCGAGACATACCGTGAGCGCGTATTGATGACTGTTGTAAACGTTTCTTGGACCGTGTAGTTACTATTCACATAAACAATATATAAACGTGACGTGGGTCTGTTTTGTACATATTCTTTCTCAGTACGGAATATTGATAGTATTTTTTATATTGACGATTCTAACATACCTACTGGAAATGAAGAGTTTGTGTTGAACAAACTGTTTTGTAAATATATCATACACTTGCGTGCAAAAAAATCGACTTACCCAGTTACAAGCCTAATTCGCCGTCTGGGTTCTCCATATAGCCGGCAAGAGAGTAAACTAATCAGTTTCTGGAGATTTTCCTTTTCATTCAACATTTGTTATAATATTTTAATCCCTAAACAGTTATATCATTTAACATCGTGATCGAATCCTGACTGAGAACCAAGGCTCCAAAGTAAGCTTGTTTGTGTCAAAACATTATTCGATTTATTTGCACGCAAGTGTGTATTGTACTTGGTTGTAAAACGAACTAAATAACTTGTAAATTTAAGTTTTGTATTTAATAACGGCTGACATTTAAAGAAGTTAATGTTATAACAACTCAGTGATTAAAATATGATGTATATTATGAAATTAGCAATATATGTTTATCACTGTAATATAGATAGGTGCACATGTGTATAATTTAAAAACATAAGTTTTGTACAAGTCTTGATATTACTTTACACAAAATCTTATGTGATTTTTTGTGTGCTCTACTTTTTGTCCTAACTAGGTACTAGAGAATGTAATGTATTTTAATGAAGAGATTGTGATAACTTTGCAGAGTAATGTCTAAGTATGTTATGTATGTCTGAATGCGTTTTTCTTTTATTTTAAGTACAAAATATTTTTTTAATTGTGTACCACACATCATGTAATTGCTTTTGCTAGAATGTTGAATTTAAAAAAAGTATTATTTTTATGTAAAAAGTAATAAACACCTTGAAGAGTATATTTCTTTGTTTTTCTTATCAGACAGCATCTTGTTCAGGTAAAGGAACATTATTTCCGTTTCAAAGTTTAAGCCCAGGCTCGACCGCGAAAGAGCGAGGTCATTAATGAGCCCTTTTAACTAGCAACGATAATTTTTGTGGTTGAGGCTCGACCGCAAAAGAGGCTAGCGGAGAGCCCGGGCTTTAGCCTCAGTAGTTTAGGATTTAGGGTCACTTTATATCAGGTGAGGCCAAGTGCTTAGCAATTAGCAATAATAAAAAAGTCACCGATGAGGTTCCTTAGCCTAGGGCTGCCATACGTCCCAGTACACCGGTACGTCCCGGTTCGAAGCGTTGTCCCGACCAGTAAGTCAGTGGTCCCGGGTTGGCCTAAGAAAATCAAGTAATCGTTTTTTTTATAGATATTTTTTGTTGATTTTTCACATTTTATTTAGTTTTAATATTTGTAATCAATATCTACCAACAGCAGCAGACGTGTGTAGGCTGATGATGATGATGATGATGATGATTTACCAACAATGAAACGTAAAAGTTCCTTACCTTGTAAAAGAGTCTGATAAAAAAAACCGATTAAAGCGTCTTTATTAATAATTGGGTTTTTTAATTATCCAATGGTTTACCCTATTTCTACTCCAAATGTCCCGGTCGGCATTTCAGCATTTATGGCAGCCCTACCTTAGCCTCCAGGAGCATTTTTAAACCGGTAACTAATTTTCACGCTATGATAACCACTGCTCCTTTTTCTAATATGTATTTCATGTCACTTTTAATGCCGATATCACCTGTAAGATTAAACCCCCCAAAGTCATGGCAATCTTGTACACACGCCTGGACATCAGAATATCACATACTGTAAATTTTCCTTAATATACTTTGAACTTAATGTCTTAGCGATATGGTTGAAAATTGATTAAAGAAATTTGTCAGTTTTGGTTAGGTTGATGTGCATGCGTCTGTACCTTAAATGAAATACAAATAAAAACTTTAAAATAATTATAAATTTATTCATTTGTCTTCAAAAAGAATTAGCTTATCATTATTATCAACTTTTTATATTTGACAAGATTAAACTTGTCAAAACGTTGATCGATCGGTTTTTAAACGTTTTTTTTACTATTACACAAAAATAACGTGCATTACATTATCTTTATAAACTTGTTATCTACAAATTTTATTGATTACTATCAAAGGGTATGAAACATGATTGAGATCAAGAAGATAAACTAATTTGTGACGTCACTGATAACTGTTAGTTATCCCTAATGAAATAATTAAGCAGATTTAATCAAATATTAATGTCATTCTTATAAGAAACATAAAATCAACGTTCAATATCAATGATTAAAACAAATGTCACGATAAAGTCTTACATGTCATGATAAAACAATTACGAAAAACTAGGTCCAAAAATAAAAATATAAATTGAATAAAAAAGCGAACATAAAAAAAAACATTTAAACATGCGCATGCGTTACCAAAAAGTAAGTAGTATTAAACCACAAACTAGGAGAGAAGACGAAGGTAAGCTTCACACAGGCGCTTGAGCAACGCACACCTTCTTTCCTACCTACCGGGGTTTCCTAATTTTAATTTTTTAATCTTTATTTAAGGAGCTTTATCAGACTTGACACTGTCGCTCCATAATATTTTCTAAGTATAGCTCACCTACACACAATTATTTATAAACATGCCGATACAGTATGTAAAGTGCTTTGGCAGCATCCGACATAGGTGCCGACAAAGCACTATTTATCTCCCCAATGTTGCAAGTGCCACTGTTACTCTGGCGTAGCCGGCTACGCATTTCTTCATATCGGCCACACTCCATCAAAATATGATATACGTCGTCCAACACGTCACATTCCTCGCAATTAGGGGATGATGTTATGACCAACAGTGCTGCAAACTTCCTTGATGGGATGTGTCCGGTCCGAAGTCTCGAAGCAGTTACAACATACGGCCTGTTTAAGGAGCAGTGGCGGTTGCCAAAGTAACATTAAGAAAACGATAGCGAAGTTCGAAAAGAATAAAATGTTTATGTAAATGATTGACATAAGATTGACCACGTGATTTAGCGCGGCTTATGTCAATCCCATACATTTTATTCTTTTCGAACTTCGCTATCGTTTTCTTAATGTTACTTTGGCTAAGCCTACAGTTATCAATCCACGACTTTATTAGGGCCTCGTGTTGAATAGTCTCTCTAATAAATTTTTTGTGAGTAGTGAGCTACTTTTCTACATTTCAATAAGAGTAGAAAAGGCTGCCTGTTTTGTATTGAGCTATGCGAGATATTGTGGAGTGCCTCTTATGAGCTTATAAGCTATGAAGGTATAGTGCGTGTGCGTACGTGCGTGCATGCGTGCATGCGTGCAAACATGCGTGCGAGTGTGAGATAGTGGTGAGGCTCTATTGAATTATGTGAGATTCAGCTCTATGAAGCTACGTGAGGTAGACAGAGATATAGTCGTCACAGGCGTCAAGCGTCGCCTGCCGAAGCGTAGGGTCGCGCGCCTCCTGTGCCGCAGTGTGGCACGGCAGGAACAGGCACATGCGCGCGCTCTCGCCCCACGAGTAGTTGAGGGTACCTAGATATACAACAACACCGTACATGCGAAAAATCAACCCAATACTCTATTGCAGACACGATAAAAACTATTTTGCAACAAAAAAATGTTAATCAGCAGATAAACCTTTCCTTAAGGCGAGTCCATACCTGCGCACGCGCTCGAACCGTGAACGCTACGCTCCTCAAATAGCTATGGACGCGTTACATTTAACGCACGCATGTCACGCGAACGGTTCGCGTCCAACGAGCGAACGCACGCGCAGCTCGCGTACGAGGATCTATATCTGCGCAATAGGTAGTTGATTGGTTAGTCAAAAGAGAAACTCTTTAGCAAATGTCAAAACGATTTTTTTCAATAGAAATTGTATGAGAATGGATACTATGACGTCACTATTTTATTCCGTTAATTGAGTTCTTTTTTTAACTTTTTAGGTTACAGAAATTCATGCTTAGATAAAAAAAAATTGTTTATGTTTTAACTCTTTCAGGGTCAGAGGGATGTATATACCCACCACATTTTGAACTTTATGTGATTGAGATAAGATTGAAAACCAAATGAAATATGTGGTTAAAAAATCAACCACTATGCCGCAAAGAGTTAAAGAACTGTTAATTGGCTTGAAGCGAACATTTCGAAAGGTGTCCATACAATTTTCCTAAGGGGCACGCGAATCGCACTGTTCGTGCACGTGCGCAGATGTGGATTCGCCTTTACCTTATTAATACCCAACCACATAGCAACCATCTATATAATTATTTAAATACAACAAAAAATATGAACCCGTTACTAATAATTATACTAGAAATAGGTAGAGGTCACGAACCTCTATTGGTTACCATCCTTCTCTCGCTTCTTCCACTCGCATCAGTCTCTTCTCTTCTCGCACGCTCTTTTTGGACCACACATTAGATTGCTAGCTAGATATTATTCGCTTATTTCTTCATTTCACGCTTAGATAAAATCGCTTGAAATAAAAGGAAAAACGAAGCACATAAAATCATTTTTTCGATTCGGAAAACTCGGAAATCGAACCGAAAAGTTGCTATTGGAAACTTAGTCATTTTTATTCACTCGTCGATAGTAATTGTACAAATCTAATAAACTAGGATTTAAGTGATAAAAATATGATCTTGTATAAACAGGACTGGCACTCTTAAGTTAATTATCATTATCGTTTTATAGTTAGTTAGTTAAGGGCTATCGTTTTTTGTCTCACAAGGGGCCCGACCGCCTAACCGATCGCTTTGACTTCGTGTGTGGTTTATGACGTCATCTTGTCGTTTCGTGCCGCCTATGAAAATAAATATCGAAAGCTATAGCCTTTAGCTTTTGATATTGCTTTCATAGGCGGTGCGAGGTGGCAAGATGACGTCATAAACTATACGCATAGTCAAAGCGATCGGTTAGGCGGTCGGGGGGCAGGTGGCGCCACTGTAGAGTGAGATCCTAAAGTACGGCTGTCAATGTTTGTTATTACGGGCGCCAAAACAAAATTTTACATTTAATTAAATCATACTTAATACAACTAATACTTCCGAAAGATAAAACTGTCTCAAAGCAGTTCGCAGGGTCATCATGTCCCTTCAAAACATTACGTGTTTGAAAAACAAACATTTTAACATTAAATCTTAAAGACAAGGCTGATGATATCATACAATTTACGCTGGTTTTGACATTTCGGAAACCTCACGCTACACAAGCGCCCCTAGCGGCGAATTCATACGCGATAGCCCTCATTGAAAGTGGTAGTAAAGCGTTGCTGTCCGGGTGCCAAGTGCGAATCCATTCGCAATTCGATCACCTTAAGGGTGCGCCGTCCGTAAGTGACAAGTGTCATATGTTTTATTTGAAATGTCGTCGTCCATATTTATTGGATGCCGCGCGGCCATACTAATTTTGTATAGGGAATTTAAGGTGCTTAATAAAAAAATATTATTTAAATAACCACTTGATGAATCAAAAATGTGGTCTAGCAATTTGTAGTTTATCCATTGATGATTGCTTAGACAAAATCAGAGGTACAATAATTTAGATAAACTATAAGAAATTACTAAACGCCGCCACTTGTTTTCATGATCTTTGCCTAACTTTAAATGATATTGTAGAAAAATCTATAGCGTGTTATGAATTTATGGTTCTGACAAATTGTAAACACGTTCCATATAATACTAAATATATATTTTGTTCTTTTAATACGATAGTATTTTCAATTATATTTACTTAACCGTAACTGCATTTTTGGCATTTTTTGGTCGGCCCACCCTTAAAGAAAACGAGAATTTTTATGGCATTCCTCTTCTCGTATGTCGCCAGGAGGCATAAACGTATTCGCATGAATACGGATAGTAAACAAATCTCCCACTAGGCACCCAGAAAACTAAACGGTAGCGCCGTATATAGGCCCCCATCCCCATTTTTTTTGGCTGCTTTGGAGCTGGATGAGAGTAAGTCAGGGATCGTGTTTAGTGGCGTGTGTCACTTGGAGAGACTTACGCCTAGCAGGGGACTGACATTATAGGCTAATGATGATGAGTAGCTACACACGTTCGATCCGATCCGAACCCCTCGGAGAACCTAGTAGGGCACGGGGACACGCACTAGCGCGTGATGCCGGTCCCTCCAGAAAACCTCCGAAGGTGATTCGTTTCACACGACTTGAGGAACCCTTTAAGTTTCTCGCCGCCCCCAAACAAGCCCGGTGAAGCTGAAAATGCCGTTTCAGGCAATCAGCGAACCCTCTCTAAAAAAAAAGCTCCACACGAGAAGAGACTTTAGTTACCATAGGAATACCATAGGATACCATAGCACAGTCTAGGGAAGTAATTGATGATTATCCACACGTGTGAAGGATCTCCTTGGTCGAGTGGTTTGTACACCGGTTTTCATGGTGTCACCATCTCTGAGGGTTCGATCCCCGGTCGGGTCAATTTAGAAATTATTGTGTTTCTAAATTGTCTCGGGTCTGGGTGTTTTCTATGTATAATAAGTATCAAGTAAGTATTTTAAGTTTGTTTATCCGTTGTCTAGTAACCATATAACGAGTTTCTTAACGAAGCTTCTCTTGGGCTAGATAATTGGTGTGAGTGTAGGAAAATTTATCTATAAATTTATAATTTATCTATAGTTACCATAGTACTGCAGCGGCCATTGTCTCGGCGTATGTTTCCTCGCTAGAAGGCAGGACGGAACCGCGCCGGGCGGCAGAACGCGCGCCGGCCACCAAGCACAGGTGCCTAGCTTGTACCACACCACATCTTCATACCTACAGGCAAGTATCTCATTAAAGTAGTGATCGACAGGAACAGTCACCGACATTTTTCTTAACAAAATAGAGGTCAGCCATTAGCAACAATTGAATACAGGATACCGGCTTCCTGAAATTTCAATGAAAATAAATGTTTATTTTTTACTGTAAAAACTGTGTCGAAAATAGGGCTTAAAACGTCGAAACTGGTGCTGCTACCCCTACATGTGATATCCATACTGCTGGGGCACGAGAAACAACACAAGTATGAGAACGGGTCATAAACCACCACGCGGGCCCAGTGCGGAATGGTGGTTGTTAACGACTGCTAATGCAGCCGGGACCAACGGCTTTACGTGCCTCCAGAAGCACGGCGGAGCTTGAAATGACAAATAAGCTTCTGCTAAAGTAACTTAACTTCAACTGTCGTAGATAGAGCGCGGTTACCACTGCGTCATCAAGCAGGAGTGATCTTGATACTTTTAATATTTGTAATTCAAAATTCAAAATTCAAAATCATTTATTCAGTTTAGGCTACAAATAGCTCTATGAACGTCATTATGCCATCGGTTCGTAAGTCTACTCTGGGCGGGAGATTTTGTACTGAGAACAACCGGCAAGAAACTCAGCAAGTGTCAAGCTCTTTTCTCCCTTACCGCGTCAAAAATATATAATTCATCATACCTATATGAATTGCCTCTGTGGTCTAGGGGTTCATGATGATGATGAGCTGATGAGCTGATGACGATGAAGTCTGCCAGACCTCTGGATCTGCGACCGCTGGTCTGACCACTAGACCACAGTGGTGGTTAAAATAATGTCATTTACGCACCCAACCCTTGGCCCCCACATGCAGCTGGGGCAGAGCTCTACGTTCTCCTTCTCCTTGCGCACCGAGCTGATGACCCTTGTACTGGAAAGGATCTTCTCCACCAGCGTCACTTGAGCCTTCGAAGTCTTCTTGGGTGGGTTCTTGCGATCTAAAGGAATATGTCAAGATAGATTGGTAAGTTCTTTGAAAAAAAAATATTACATACGAATTTAAAAGTTCTAATTCTATTAATTAGCCGGTTTTAATAAAACTTTCCATGCTTGAGGTAAATACTGAGATCTTGACAGTTAACAGTTAACATTAAAAAAAAAGTTTGTTCAACTGATTAGTTATATGCAATTTGAAACTTTCATCACATAAAATCAGTTATACGCAAACGTTTTTTTTAAATTGTTACTATCATTAGGTCTTAAATTTTATAAATGTTTTTTTTTGAGAGACATTGCTGATTGCCTCAAGCGGCATTTTCAGCGTCACCGGGCTTTTTTGGGGGCGGCGAGGTACGTAAAGGGTACCTCAAGCCGTGTGAAACGAATCACCTTCGGAGGTTTTCTAGAGGGAACGGAATCACACACTTAAGGCGACGCACCGCTAAACAATAAATCTCATACGTTTTGATACGAGCGTTTGCGCCCCGTACCATAAGAAACACTGTTTTTTTTCCTTCAAATTAAAACTACAAATTATAAAAAAAAATTTACTACAATTTTGAAGTGTGTGTTAAGACTAATCTACTAAGAAAATTTAGATGCTTAAATCGGTCTGGTTAGCCTGTAAAATGCAAATCTATGTTTTAAAAGAGGTTACTTTGATATTTATTTTTAAAGATGACAAATCGTGTTTCTGCAACTAGCAAAATGAAGTCAATTAAATGAAAAATCATGTCATCAAATATCACTTTCATATGTTTTGTAATTGTTGGGAAAAATCAAGATCCCCGCAACGTAAATTTCCAATGCGTCGCCTTAAAAGTGCGTGTCCCCGTGCCCTACTAGATTCTCCGAAGGGTTCATGTACGTAGTGTTCTGAATGTAGGTGCCTATGTATAGATTCATATTAAGTCATCTTGCCTTGTTTTTAGCTACCACTAACTATGAAAAGTTTAGACATTAATGTAAATTTAAAACGTACACGCAGATTAACAGCAACTGTCTAATTTCCTCAATAGACAGTGCCTCTCACGGAAACTTTAAAATCGCAATGTGCGGTCAGCCGTCGGGTCTGGCATTATAGGTCAGCGGACTGGGATGGGATGCGAAGTTTCTTTGCGTCGTACCCATGGTGGCGAGTTTGCTTCTCGCTGGATGATCCTGATGTCGCCGCCGATTCTGTCGTTGATGTGATACTGCAGGGAATGGAACTCTTTATTCCAAACTCTATGGTTCCCGTTGGCGGCAGATCCCAACCATGGTTTGGTCGATGTTGCAAAATAACATCTCGCCAGAAGCGCGAGCATTACCAAGCCTGGGCTAATGCGGTGTCATCAAAGGATCCAAGTACCAGTGTGCTCAAAAAGAAGTACAACTTTGCTGCCAGGTCTTTTAAGAAGGACATTGCCAAGGCGAAGTCATCATTTATAGGTAGAATTGGAGAGAGGCTAGTGCGTCTTCCTTCGGGTACGCGTGCATTCTGGTCTCTCGCCAAGGCTGTCTTGGGAATTTCTGTCGACCGTCACTTCCACCACTGCACAAGACCGATGATTGCCTTGCCCATACTGCAAAAGAGAAAGCCGATCTCTTGGGTACTCTTTTCGCATCAAACTCGACCTTGGACGATGGGGAAAACTCGCCACCAACAATACCGCATTGCGCTTGTTCTATGCCAAACGTTCGGTTCCTGCAAAGGTCAGTTCGTAAGGCTCTTTTTTCCCTTGACATTCATAAGTCGAGTGGGCCTGATGCAGTCCCTCCCATTGTGCTTCGGACGTGTGCTCCTGAGTTGGCGCCGGTTCTAACGCGCCTCTTCCGGCTCTCTTACACGACTGGCGTTGTCCCGAGTTCTTGGAAGACAGCCCTTGTCTACCCGATTCCCAAAAAAGGTGATCGCTCAGATCCGTCCAACTACAGGCCTATAGCCATCACCTCTTTGCTCTCCAAAGTAATGGAGTCCATTACAAACTGCCAGCTCTTGAGGTACCTAGAAGAGAATCAACTACTAAGCGATCGCCAGTACGGTTTTCGCCGCGGTCGTTCGGCTGGTGATCTTTTAGTGTACCTCACTCACCGATGGGCGGAGGCAGTCGAGAGGAAAGGGGAGGCACTGGCAGTTAGCTTGGACATAGCGAAAGCCTTCGACAGGGTATGGCACAGGGCTCTTCTCTCGAAACTTCCATCATACGGGCTCCCTGAGAAATTGTGTGCGTGGGTCGCCAGCTTTCTTTCTGGGCGTAGCATCAAAGTCGTAGTTGACGGATCATGCTCTGACCTGAAGCCCGTGAATGCTGGAGTCCCGCAGGGGTGTGTGCTGTCGCCTACACTGTTTCTTCTGCATATCAATGACATGTTGCATGTTGATGCATTGCTATGCAGACGACAGTACTGGGGATACGCTTTACACCGGACGTACTAATATTTCTCTGGAAAGCGTCATCGAGAACCGGAATAAACTTGTGACTGACACTGAGAACATGTTAAGTCATGTCTCGAATTGGGGCCGACTTAATCTAGTCCATTTTAACCCTTCCAAAACACAAGTTTGCGTGTTCACCGCTAAAAAACATCCCTTCGTCTTATCTCTAAACTTTGAAGGGCCTCCCTTTGATACCAAACCGGCCATTGGAATCCTTGGCGTCGATATTTCGAGTGACGTTCAATTTCGCGGTCATTTGGAAGGTAAAGCTAAATTAGCTTCGAAAAAGCTGGGTGTGCTCAATAGAGCGGGACAGTATTTCACGCCGACCCATCGCTTACAGCTTTACAAAGCACAGGTCAGGCCTCATATGGAATACTGTTTCCATCTTTGGGCTGGAGCGCCCCAGTACCAACTCCTCCCATTTGACCGCATTCAACGCAGAGCTGCTCGAGTTGTCGGCGACGTGGTAACCTCTGGTCGGCTCGATCCACTGGCCCTACGGAGAGACGTTGCATCTCTCTGTATATTTTATCGCCTTTATCATGGGGAGTGCTCTGAGGAATTGCTCGGTTTGATCCCTGCCGCTGATTTCCTTCACCGCACTACACGCAATCGACTGTCTTTCCATCCACACCATCTTGATGGATGGCGATCTACTACTGTGCGTTTCTCACGTAATTTTTTACCACGAACTACAGTGCTGTGGAACCAGCTCTCAGCGGCGGTATTACCGGACCAATATGACTTAGGAATCTTCAAGAAACGAGCCTATTCCTTCCTTAAAGGCCGGCAACGCATCTGTGATTCCTCTGGTTTTGCGGGTGTCCATGGGCGGCGGTGATTGCTTTCCATCAGGTGACCCGCCTGCTCGTTTGCCTCCTTCTAATATAAAAAAAAAAAAAAAAAAAAATAGACTATGAACTTTATAAATATAGCATATGGTTGAACCTTTATTGAAGAAATGAGATGTTCCATTTTTGTATGGAGGCTGGGCCCCCTAATTCTTACAGTGATGAAATAATAATAATATTATGAAAAGAGCACAAAATAAGGAACCTTTCCATGTATTAATATATTTTTTAAACATACCCAAACATTGTATTATATAATAAAAAAGCTCAGATAATAAAAATTCATAAAATAGCAACCCTAAACTTTTTCTACCTTGGCAACTTCGCTTTTCTAATGTATGATTGTATGTATATAAAAAATATAACTTATTTTTTAAATTAGTAGTGCAATGGTACTACTCATTACAGCTAGCAACTGCATGGTTTCATTTTTAGGAAATTGCATTAAAACCTTAAAATACCTTTTAGAATGTATAAATAAGTTCAGCAATATATAATAAACACTTAAAACTTTCATTAGAAGCCAAAAATAATAAGAAAAGCTTGATGAAGAAAACAAGATTTCAAGTTTTTAAATATTTTTTAAATTATGTTGGGGCCTTTTTATATATTTTTTTCTTTTTGGAAACATCATCTCAAAAGGCAGATCTATCAGAAAAACATCACTTCAAAACTGTAATAAAATAAGGGCCCAAAAACGAACATCTCCTTTGATAGTTTTAAATAGGTAGATGTGCAGTCGACTGTACCATTTACAGTATTCGAGTGCTTAAAATGATAAATAACATTTTATAAATAGCTTGCCTACTTCTTAACTGATCTTTAGTATTTGTAAAAATATTATGATCGAATGTTAATGACGGTAGTTGTTGACATTGAATGGGCGCCTTTAGCTTTCAAAGTAAAAAAAGTAAATAGTGTTGAATAATTTCGGCGAACTGGTTAGAACCACGATAGCTCAATTGGGAGAGCACCTGGCCCGGTATGTCAGAAGGGTGCAGGTTCAAATCCTGCTCATGGAAATTTAAATAACATCAAGAGGGAGCACCAAGTGTTCCTTACGTATGATGGTGACCAGCCACTCGCGTCTGCAGGCCAGGTGGAATGAGGACGGACAGTTGGGACACTCGCGCAGCTTACCACTCCCAGTCCCACCACACACGAGGCACCAGGGCAAGTGGAGAGTGATCGCCATCTGCTCTAGTGATTTACTCTAGAATAACAAGAAAATAAATTAAAAAGGCACTGTGGGACAGCTTATCATCATCAACTCATTTTTAAGTCCCCACTGCTGGGGTAGCCTTCCCTATGGATGGATAGGGAGAACGGGCCATAAACCACCACACGGGTCCAGTCCGGATTGGTGGTTGTTAACGACTGCTAATGTAGCCGGGAGTCGGGACCAACGGCTTAACGTGCCTTCCGAGTGCTAACGTGCTCGAGATGATACATTTTTGGTCACCCATCCGATGACTGGTATTTGCAAAAGTTGCTTAACTGCATCAAACGCAGACCGAGCGTGTAGACCACTGCGCCATCAAGCTCCTCAAATAGACAGCTTTTTACCTACCTACCCATATTGTCTTTTGGTGGTGAAAAAGTCATGTGAGTAAATTTATTGCATCATGTAGGTATGGCATATATTTAAGTGGTTGTTTTCCCACAGGTGGGTAGATCAGACCATGAAACTGAACAACTTTTCCCAAGAAACATAGGTCAAAAAACGAGATAATTTTTTCACTTCTATATACAAAGCCTCTATTGACCGAGCACGGTTTGTATGGGAAAGTAAAAAGGGGTTTGGGTAAATTTGTATGGAGGTTGGCTTGATTTTTTTTTTCAGCGGCCACTGAAATAGTTGTTATAGTTTAATAGTACATCGACTGAGACATATGGCTGCAAAAAGGTTTTTGACCTAAGTAATATCGAAGCCGAGATATGCAAGGTCAAACTGATGCTATGAATACATAATATCTGTGTTGTTTGAAACCTTATTTATTATGTTTTTCATATTTTTATACATATCTGCAGTAATTATTTACTTTCATGTGATTTTGTTGTATAAATGTAACTATTTTATACATATTTCTGATTCTAGATGTAGTGGTTAACTATTGTTGTACCATATAGCTTGGTAATGCAGAAGTTGACAGATACATATTATTGTCACTCACAGTATGTACCTTTCTATAAATATGAATTTGAGGATAAATGAAATAATAATGCTTTTTTTTTATTTAATAGATTTATTGGAAAATAATTATTTGCTTGCATTACATAATAATATTGAACCAGCCTTGTGAGGATCGTCGACTTCATTAGCTTCATTTTCTAGTCGTGCCGGATTATTAAGTCTAGAAACTGTGCTGGAGGAGACAGATTGGTTTGGTATCTTCTTCCGTATCCCAAATACCATATTATAGACATAACATGGGAACAACAACCTAAGCTATATGATGCAACAATAGTTAACCGTAGTGGTTAACTATTGTTGCATCATATAGCTTGGTAATGCATAAGTTGATAGATACATTTATTGTAACCCACAGTATGTACCTTTCTATATTAGGTTAGATAGGTAGGTAGGAACCTTCAATGTTAGGTTCCTTATATACCTCAATCAAATAAGAGCCCTTTTTTATATGCTCACCATAATAACTGCGAGCCTTCTTTACCTGGTATGTTCCCATCGCATATACAAATAGGTCGTCAACACTCAACACTGGAAACTCATCCATACCAGGAACTGCAACATCTATTAGTTCAAAATAAGCCCGTCTTTGATTTATATTTTTTGAAATAACGTAATCACTAATACGGTTGTGCTGACCTTCTATTAATCTTATTTTGTTTTTAATTACATTAACGAGGTAATGGTCAGCCAACGGAACACCAAATGCATTTAAGAGTGCTCCGGTTATTTTAATTTCTTCAAATAAATGCGGTGTAGCTATATTAAAGTATTGGGAACGTAATTTTCGAAACTGATTTTTCAGCCTACCGTTGATTGTTTTCACAACCCAATGGCACACCGATACCTTTCTTGATTCATTCACCTGTAATGTATATAATTGCAGTTCTGTGTCATCTAATATAAAGGACATCGCCTTCATTGAAAAACCAATGGAAAGGATCGCCCCCGTTCCTCATTATTTCTGTTAAAATCTTTGCGTCCGATTTGGTAGCTTCGTACTAGTCAAATATGTCAATAATATGCCCATTTGGACATACATACCAATAAAAATGGTTTTACCAATTCAATTGTCGAAACTTGTGAAGGCTGTAGGATTTTCTTTGGTAATAATAGTTGCTGCTTTTTTGTAAATAAATATACGTGCCATCCAATATTATTATTATACAAGGTGAGGCAAAAGTAATCACCCTATTGGAAGACGCTATAATTTTTGCAAATGGCGTCAAATGTCAAATCGGTTTTGACATATTTGAAGTAAACAGATGTAAAATACATGTCGACAATCCATGAATCGCTATACTCCTCAAGAACGCAGAATAATTGTAACCGGCATTTTGAAGCAGGCATTTCCGGGTCGCATAATTTCTCGTTTTGGCGATGTGCACTGGCCGCCAATATCTCCCGATTTGACCGTACCAGACTTCTTTTTGTGGGGGTTTTTAAAGTCTTGTGTTTACGTGAACAAGCCTCAGACTCTGGAAGCCCTCAAGGACATCATCCGACACGAATGCGTGAATCTATCGCCTGAAGTTCTGGCAAAAGTGATATAAAAGGCCATAAAAAGGGCCCGTATGCCGTATACTTGTGCGATACTTATCATCTTCTCGACTGGATGGGAAAAATTCTAATGAATTTAACATAAATAATCCACAAACAGAACCAAAGTTTTTCATTTGTAAAAAAAATTACAGCCAAAGAACATCGGATGATTACTTTTGCCTCACCCTGTTGTCTTTCAGATAAAGGAGCTTCAGGATTTTCAAATAATACATTTGGAATAGATAAACACCTAGATATCACTTCGTTTCGTGTTAAATGGTTGAAACCTAAATGAAATGGATCAAACTCGGCCAATAAGCCTTCTCTTACTAGTTTCATAGTCTTTTCAAAGGTCTTCCTGGTCATTTCGAAAACTGTAGATAATCTCTCATTTGACTCTCCAGTGTGAAGTTTAGCAAGAACTGTGGCAAGAGCTGTCCCCACCTTTCTTTTATGTCGCCTAGTAATATTCGGTGTACTTTGCAGAATGTCGTTGAATTGTTGTTTAGAAAATCCAATATTATAACGGAATACGATCTTTTATCATTGGCCGAAGGGAATTGCAGGGTTCTTATAGACATTGAGCTCTGATATAACAATTATAACATTTGAAACCGTAGTTATACTCAAATGTATATTATACAAACAATTAATACGGGACTATTTTTTATTTTCTTTTTTATCAAATATCTCAGTTCCGATACACTTTAGCCGAAAATGTTATATGGCAAAAATGTTTTACTTTATTATATACTAACGACTGGTGCAAGTTCCATAAGTGGCCGCGGACTTTGGAAATCAAGCCACTTTTACCCAAACCCCTTTACTCGTTTTTGGACTTATGTTTCTTGGAGAAAGTTGATCAGTTTCATTTTCTGATCTACCCATCTGCGGGAAAACAACCACTCAAATGTCTCGGTGTTTAGTACTTGTACTTGGACGCCCAAGGTAACCACAGTGACATAGAACAATTAAATATAATAAATAAATGTTTCCCACACTAGCTCCAATTATCTAGCCCCAAGAAAAGCTTCCTTAAGAAACTCGGATAAACATACTTAATATACTTAAATACATACTTATTATGCATAGGAAACACCCAGACCCGAAGAAATTCAGAAAAACAGGTATTTCTAGATTGAACCGACCGGGGAACGAATCGTTACCCGGGACCTCAGAGATTGAATTGAATTTCTATTGTGTCTGGTTTAAGAACAACTGAGTGGATAGTAAGTAGTAACTAAAGGAGGAGTAGGTACTTCGCGCTAGTAGTTTTTTTTCAATTTCATTTATAGACCTCTCTATGGTTGAGTGGCAAAGTGCTTGGCCCGACGCGCCATCTTGGGCTCCCAATTACCATGTCGGGATTTAGGTATTTCGATGCATAACTTTTGTGGTTGACTGGTTTTTGATCACCAACCCGCTTTTTTCAAGAGCGCAGTGATTGTACCTTGAACGGTAATTTTTGTAAACTTATTAGATACCTATTTAATTATTGTTTAAAAAGTTTTTTTACATGTTTTGATTGTCCTTTAAAATTTTGTGTGTTTATTTGTGATGGAAAGTGTCCTTTTATGATAAGGCATTTTCCAATATTTTGACGCTGTAAGGGGGAAAAGAAATGTCCTTGCTGAGTTTCTTGCCGGTTCTTCTCAGTACAAAGTCTCCCGTCCAGAGTAGACTTACGAACTGATGGCATAGTGACATTCATAGGAGCAGTTTGTTGCCTAAACTGAAATGATTTTGAATTTTGAACCTATACTCTATAATCATCAGATAATTAAATAAAGCATGAGATCACTCATTCATATCAAAAGGTGCCATCAAAATTATTTTTTTTGCTCGAAATTGTTTTTGAATTTAACATTTAGGCACACGTAGACCCTCGCACGGACATGGAATCTCAGTCCGTAGGAGGTTGTCTATGTGGGCGTTGTTGCTCGAACACTTTTTTTTTAGAGATTGCTGATTGCCTCAAACAGCATTTTCAGCGTCACCGGGCTTTTTGTACCTTAAGCCGTGTGAAACGAATCACCTTCGGAGGTTTTTAGAATCCCGTGTTTTTTATTTAAATCTGGCTCGGGTCGGGTAGTCGATGCAGTGTACTATCGATATGGTGTACTGTCGATACAACGTATTATCGATATAGTATGCTGTCGATGCAGCGTACTATCGATATGGTGTACTGTCGATACAACGTATTTATCGATATAGTGTAGTCGATATAGCGTACTATCGATTTGGTGTACTGTCGATGTAGCGTACCATCGATTTGGGGTACTGTCGATACATTAACCCGTCGATGGAACGTTTTCGATACCGCGACCCTCGATGTAGTGACTGTCGATATTATGAACTAGACCCAATAATAACAATGTAATCGAACGGTGCTTCTGGAATTTGAACCCTTTTTTTCTCATTCAATGCATTACACATAAGAGGCCAAGAGGCCAAGGTGATGCGGGACTCACCCGTCCGGCTTATCCCGCCCCAACAGGAATACCTCTCATAACCTTGGGGCGAGGCGATACAGAGAAGAATACCCACTAATACCTGGGGTTCTGCGATCCTTGAATCCTTTGAATACGGTTAAAAAATTGGTAACCATACTTCTGTCAAACGAAGATACCAGTAAAAAAAATAACTATATGCTTGGTATCGTTACCGTTATACGCGGATTGGTTTTAAGTTACGAAAAAAATTAACGAAATGTACTTTTCAAGATAACGTTAACTACCTGCATTACCGCTACCATTCAGGGCTTTGAATACCGTAAATAAATTGGTATCGACACTTCTGTCAAACGAGGATACCGGTAAAAAAAGTACCGGTATGCTTGGAATCTTTACCTGGGTGGTATTTTTACCGGTAAACTAACAGTTCTACAAGGATTAGCTAAAGCGCATTCGGTAACTAAAAGAAATAGCGATATTTTTCTAGATAACGTTACCTGCATTATCGGTACCAAATTACTTTTATAGAAATAACGTTACTTACCGATACTATGGACTAATATATTATTATTCCATGCCGATAATGGGAATTTGGTAACGGTATTACGGAGAGAAGAGAATCGCCTAGCGATCTTCTACCCTCCGCCCACGCAAGGTATGGTTACCCTAGCAATAAAAAAGTATTTTCTAACTACTCTACACAGGAAGTAAGTACTCCAAGAGAAATTACTTTCCAAGTTATGTCTACTAATTGTTTGCAAAAGTGTATCACAAAATAACTGCATCATTTTTTGTGCAGCTATTTGAAAACATTGCAGGTTAACTGGCAGAGAATGTATGAAGGCATTAACTTCGCCTGTTGCTGATAATGCAATATAGAAATAATAAAAAAAATAAAACTAACTGTGTTATCCAAAGCGTCTTTGCTTTCAGACTGCCTATGGACAAAGTTATATCTCCAGCACTGATGCAAATAGTTCTCTATCTCTTTCTCTGTAGCTATATTTCTTATTAACATCTCAAACTTATCTTCCGTGCTAGCGTCTACATTCAACAGATAATCCAAGCAGTCTTCATCTCTGTCTTTACTAGTTTGCAAGCAGTAGAAGTAGGTATCGAAAAGCACATCTTTGCTCCTCCGTACAAACTCTTTGAAAGCATTCTCATATCTGCCCTGTTTGAGAGGCATATGACGTATGTCATAAGTAGTATTAAGATCTGGCTCTTTGAGCGTAGATAGTTTCACACCCATAGGCACTGTATGGTCCTCTTTAATTTTCCTCTGTGAAATTATATCATATCTTTAATTAAACAATTATAAGATGGAATTGAAAAGAAACAAAGCAGTTAAGTTTAGTTTAAAGTTATAATTAGAATTGAATAGTTAAACAACACACAATACATCCAATTGTTACATATCAACCTAAAAAAATATAAGCATATTATTATTTAATATTACTATTAATATTTTTGAATTTAACAACTTAATAACTTGTGTTTCTAGTCATTAACATTTACGTAATTTTATTTAAAGCGATCATTAATATAAAGCACATTTCACAATAACGAAGCGACATTGATAAGTCTTGTCTATTCTAAAATAAATTTAGAACAGTTTAAAAATCTTATCTTCAGTTCATTATACAACATTGATATTCTTTAAAATGTAAAGAGTCCATTGAAAGTTACACCTTGAATTATAGCTGTATTATGTAATCTACTTATGATTTATAGAACACACCAAAAGAGTAGGTACTATTATAAATGCATATCCAAAACCAGCAGTTTATAAACTGTTTAGGCTGGAGAACAATTTATCCAATCATATCAAATCCCTTTTATTTTATAAATCCTACATCAAAAGATAGTTACTGCAATTTAAAATATTTGCAGTATTTTGCTGACTTTTCAATGGAAACAGATGGGTATTGCATGGTGAAATAAGGATATAAACCCCAATGCTCTCAAAAGTTAGGTGTTAGCTGTAACTAAGAGCTTCACACGCCTTCCAAAGCATGGAAGATTCAGGGACAATGTTATTATTCTAAGGGGACAACAGAATGTGTTCTGTAAGTAGTAATGGAAATACTATAATGTAAGTTGCATAATACAGCTCTTGTTCTACAATTTTCAAGTGGAACCACAATTTTAATGAAATTGTCAACACAACAAAAGCAAGATCTTTAATAGGATTTAACCCATGATAGATCTCTCTACTCATCTACGATCACAATGTTAACTAAGTACCTTTCTTGCGGGTTTGTTTTCTACAGGCTTAGGTACTATTATTTTATCAGCAGGACCATAGAAGGGTCTGGAACGCTCAGCTAAGTGGAGGCTTGTGTAAGGCAGCCAGAGTCGCTCCTTCGTGCGGCTTATCTCGACATAGTAACATAGCTCTTCAGTGGCTGTGATGCTACCATCTTCGTTTGTTGAAATACCTAAAACTGATCATAGAATGTTATGAGGACCTTGAAAGTTTGTATGAAATTATTAGGTAGTCTTAAACGGTAAGTTATGTCCCAATTAAAAGTTATTAATCTCTTAAATAATTACGTAGTAAGGTCAAATGTTTAATGTTTCGCAGGATAGTTACGTACTTTTAGATTTATATCAAGTTTAACAAAACTAACCTTTGTCATCGTAAAATAGTCCTTTTTCGTTTTTTACTACTTGAACCTTTGCATAAACTTTGTGGCACACTCTTGCAAGAGCTATATCGCCTAATTTCCAATGATAAATACTCATTTTCTTTCTAACCAAGCTAAAAACAAAAGAAATAATCCTCTTTCACTTTGAAGTTTTCAATGTTGTTAACTCTAACGAATATTCACAGAAATCTTGCGCTTATTTCTAATAGTAACAAAGTTTATTTTACGTTGTTGTAGTATTTAATGATAACAAGCTAAATATTTTTTTCTTAAATGATATTGGCCTTGAGATGCAATAAAATTTGCTTTCCCTTCTAAAGGATGCCACTCACGTACCAAGTTAGCGACATCTAGTGACCAATAGAAACAATTTTGTTGCAGAGCAGAGACCTCTTTCACCGAGTAGTAAAACAAGATTCTTTTTCTTAATGCCTAATGTTTCATTTCTGTGCGTACAGATGGCAGTAGAAGTCTCGTAAATGAGTAATAAGAAAAGTTCAATAGATAAATTCATCATCGTAAGAATAAAAGTGTAGAATCAATACTGTGTATACTGCTATATTATAATAACAACTAATTACGATAAAGTGGAGCAGTAGTGAGCTGCTTGATACAAATAGTTGTTTTTTATATAAGGTAGAAGAAGCACCACACTACCCCATTAACAATTTTTATTCGGAACATTCGCAGAGATGGCATAATCTCTTAGGCCTCCCTGTGTCCACTGACCCTGCAAAAGACCTTCAAAACGTCAGGATATTTTTTTAATTTTTTAATTTTTCATTAACGGGTAAGCACAGTGCCTTGATCTCACCTGATGTTAAGTGATCATAAGGCCAATGATGAAAGCGCACTTCACCCGGGATCCTCAACTAGTGAGGCACTGGTTATCTTATCTCTAGCTGCCGGAACACAACAATGGTAGAAACATTGATGTTATGGCGACGTATTTAAATAAGATGGTGGTAGCTAGCCAGACGGACAAACAAGCCCTACCACCAACCAAACCGAGTACCTACACAAACATGTTCCTACCGCTGGGAATCGAACCCGGGACCTCTGGGTCTAAAATAAATAATAAATAAATAAATAATTAATATGCACCTATATGTAAAATCCCATGCTGGTCTGGGACGTGAAAAAAATGTATCAGCTATCTAACTCCACGTGCATGTCGTGCCTAAGAGTCGACTAAGGGACAAGGGTTCCAAAGCACCCTATCCTGATGTTATCTATTTCACCTCGGAGAAACCCTCTCCCACCTCTCTTGATTATGCTAAACTAGCGGCCGCTCGCGGTTTCACCCGCGTGGTTCCCGTTCCCGTGGGAATATCGAGATAAAAAGTATCCTATGTGTTAATGCAGGTTATAAACTATCTGTATGCCGAATTTCATCCAAATCCATTCAGTAGCTTTTACGTGAAAGAGTAACAAACATCCATCCATACTTAGGTACCGCGTTTATAATATTAGTAGGAAGTGGCGTCGAGATCACAAACTGCGAGTTAACTTGAAATTGGTGATTTTGATGCTATGTTTATTCCATTTTGGGAGAAAGATGTGAGAGTATAATTATGTTTGTATGTAGGTATGTGTCCTACGTAGTGTAGGAAACTCTCAGACTAGGTGGAACGACGATCTTCGCAAGGTGGCTGGCAAGAGCTGGATGAGAGTAGCCGCGGATGGTGCTCGGTGGCGTGCACTTGGAGAGGCCTATGTCCAGCGTGGACGTGTGTAGGCTGATGATGATGATGATGATGTATGTATAAATAAGCGTGTTTCGGATTATGGATGTATAGGTAGCCCGAGTCAGTGATCCACAATCCGCAATTGGCAAGCGTAGTGAGTAAATCCAACTACTGTAACTCTGACAAAATGTATTTTTTATTTATTTAATGCAATTAGCATTTTTCTAAACTGATAGGTAATGCGCTATTAACACTTTAATTATACAGTCCTGTTTACCATTCGATCAATTATATGTACTATAGATTCCCGTTAAATAATTGGACGCCCAATGTAACCACAGCGCCATAGAACAATTGAATTTCTATTGTCTGGTTTAAGAACACCTAAGTACCTAGCTAAGCGCTTGAAAAACGGTAGACGACTTTGGGGTCACCACAATGACGCTTGTGGCGATGACAGTAAATAATAAGTACAAATATTTTGCAGCCTTAATTTAATCTTTATTTTTAAGATTTAAGGTTCATAGTAAGCTGAAGTTGTTGATGCTATCCAATGCTAACTTTAAAAAATAATATATAAATTCAGATTTTAAAATTTGAAATTTAAATATAGGTATGAGCAAAGGGGTTATTCACTAACTTGACACAAGAGCCCGAACACAGGTGTGTCCAGTTGGTGAAACTCGAAATTAGTTGATCACATTGACATATACAACCTTATTTTTAGTTTATACGAAAACCGAAACACGGGTCAAATATTTTCATTTAAAGAATCCGTACAAAAAAAATTAAAATAATATCTTGAAAACTCACGAAGTTACAAGCTTTTTGTGCTGTGTTTTTAGTAGGGAATAATTTATTTAAGATTTTGTAAATATTATTTGGTCAAAATGTAGGTAACATGGTTTATAACATATTGAAATCGATTCTATTACTGATTCTGAACAAACAGTTTTCAGGTTTCGTATTAACTAAAAATAGCATTGTATATCGATGGTTGATCACTTATTATTTCGTCATCTGGATACGCCAAGATTTTTATGCGTGTCCACAAAGTGAAACTTAAATTGAATCAATTTTATTGTTTTCGCCAACTGGACATAGGTACGTTCGCATTTTACCCGAATTCATGACAAAGTACAGCCACTGCTACCACTTCCCACTGCTACACGTTCCCAGCAGTACCACTACTGCTGGGAACGTAAAGGGTAACTACGGCAACGGCAGCTACGTAAAGGGTACCTCAAGCCGAGTTGAAATGAATCACCTTCGGAGGTTTTCTAGAGGGAACGGCATCGCACACTTAAAAGTGCGCGTCTCCGTGCTCTACTAGATTCTCCGAAGGGTTCGGATCGGAACGGACTGGGTGGGTGACATGGTGATTTCACGTTACCAATGAGATTTAATCTCAAATTTTAGTATATTTTGAGTTACTGCGGTTTGTATTGGTAGTGGCATGAAATGACGTTCATAAGAGCTATTTGTAGCCTAAACTGAATAAATGATTTTGAATTTTGAATTTTTTGAAAAAAGTGATGCGGTTTTTTTAACACTTTAAACCCATTTCAAACACCTGAGGGCCGATTTTTTAATCCCACCGGTGATCTTGAAAGTAAATGTGACATGAATACTTACACTATGAAATATAAAAGGTAAATAATGTAAATATTTACAATTTCATAGGTACCGTTCGAGATTTTTTTTAAATCAGTTACCGGTTCTACAATTGGCCCCCAGCTCCTCATAGGTCATCATCATCTTCATCATCAGGTCATTTCATGTCCCTACTGTTGGGGCACGAGCCTTCCCTATGGATGGATAGGGAGATTGGGCCATAAACCACCACGCGAGCCAGTGCGGATTGGTGGTTGTTAACGACTGCTAATGCAGCCGGGATCAACGGTTTTACGTGCCTTCCGAAGCACGGAGGAGCTCGAGATGATACATTTTTGGTCACCCATCCGATGACCGGCCTTTGCGAAAGTTGTTTAACCTCAGCACTCGCATACCGGGCGCGTTAACCAATGCGCCATGGATCTTCTCATAGTTTTATTATGTTAATTCAAATATTTTATTAATTAAACCTGCTGTACTGTGCCTGTGAGGAGAAATAAACGTTAAATTATTATTTACTTACTTACTAACATACTGACAAAATCCCACCCAAACTCAGAAGCTTGTCACATCGAATACATAGCACGTGTTTGCCACATGCCGTACCCTAGTATCGGTCCCCTCGGATCTGTGGAGACCCGAGATGAGGCGATTGGAAGCTGTGTGGACCGCCTACCGAGAGGCGGCGGATCACGGCCAATCGCGACCCGGCACCGAACGCGTATCTCGACGGCTCTCACTAAATTGGCCATCTGTCTCAGCACAATCTCACACAATCTCAGTGAGTGCGCCGACGCATTGATTTTGGTATATAAAGTTGAGTGGTAAATATTTAATTAATGGAATCAGGCGTTATTTTGCGGAAATCCATAGTACAAAAAAAATTAATTTAAATAATATGTAGTGTTAATTCCGCTAACTCACTCGTTTATACAGCTTGGATGCAGTACGCATGCACCGCCCTCCCGCCCGCAAAAAGTATGCACATGCAGGAGAAACAATGCGTGCAAGCGAAAATGCACACCAGAGTTAGCGGAATTAACACTACATATTATTTAAATTATTTTTTTTTGGTAAATATTTATTTTTATCTATAAGCTTTGATTGATTTATCTTAGCATAAGTTTGTTTTGACGTAGGTATTTATAAAGATTAGATGGGTGATTTTTTTATGTTGTTTTTGCTATATACCTATAGAGATATTTATTTATGTAGGTACTTACTTTAGCTGTGAAAATGTATGGTTTTGAATTTTATTTTATTTGTCTACGTAAGCTAACTTACAATAGTAAACATTCTAAAATAACTGTGACTACATAAATAGATTTTATTGAAACACTACGCGATTTCGGCGCCCGGGACTCGAACCTGCCTATTTAAATTGTATTTATTTAGATACTTACTTTATTTTTTAAATATAAGTACTTACTTATATATTGAGTAGATACTATTTGACTCAAGTACCTAGACCCTGGCATATATTACATACAAGTTGCTGTTAACCGATACTATGCCTTTATTTTTTTTTATGCAATTTATTTGTTTTGTAGTTTATGTAGGTTTGATGTACAAAATGAGTCCACCAAACTGTTTAGACTAGGTACCTATTAGGTCTAATCTATGGTATTGTGTTTTGTTTTTAAATTTATGGAGTTGTGTAGAAATGGTGGTGTTATGTCTCCATCCATAGGGAAGACTCGTGCCCACCAGTGGGGACATAAAATAAACTGGCGATGACATGTCTGCCTAGTATAGCTCGGTGACCAGTCTTCATGAGTCACCCTGCACATATCATGCAGTATTTGGCAAAAAGGGAAAGCAAATGACAGATGTGCAGGGCAAATCAACTTTCACTGGATTGTGTCACTGCCGCAATGTGCATTCGAAGGTAATTCGGTTATTAACATAAATTGGGCGGTGCGCAACTTGCGTATGCGCAGCTTTGCGTTTAAAGTTCAAAGTTCAATTTGTTATGCAACTTAAGAATTTTTTAATAAGTTGACAAGTCGTTATAACAAGTTAAAAAACTTTGTCGTAATTTGTACCGGCCGGCCCACCGTTTTAAGGTTTCAGAGTCGAAACGAAAAATGACATATTTAAAATAGTTTAATCTGTTTTGATCGCTAGCAGTTTTGTTTTGTTTTGAATTTAGTAAAAAAAAATATTGTGAAAAGCGAGAATTAAGTAGTAGGTAGGTACTTTATCTTGCTAATAATCTCAATCAAGAAATTAAAGCCCATTTTTTGGGATATCAACACGTAAGTATTCTGAAGTTTTATTGACAAAAAAAACTTGGTTTAATGAAATAATTTTAGAAACTGCATAAGTACCTGTATGTAGGTTTATACCATAAATTATACCGTATTCTCATAAGTATTATACACATTAAAACATAACATGTAAAAGGTATTAGATTGAACTTATATAGGTATATTTGTTAATTCAACGAGATCCCATAGGTATAGCAAAATAACTAAGTACCTACTTATTGTAAAAACTTTTAGTCTTAATCAATGCATACTTTTTTAAGACCCTTAAATAAATAAATAAATAAATAAACTTTCCTACACTCACACCAATTATCTAGATTCTAGCCCAAGAGATGCTTCGTTATGAAACTCATTAAATGGTTACTAAACAACGGATAAACATACTTAAAATACTTATTATACATAGAAAACACCCAGACCCGAGACAATTTAGAAAAACAATAAATTTCTAAATTGACCCGAACGGGGATCGAACCCGGGACCTCAGAGATAGCGACACCATGAAAACCGGTGTACAAACCACTCGACCAAGGAGGTCGGCCAAAAATTAAGGAAGTTCAAAAAGTACCTGTACTTTTTAAACTACATAGTATAGTTATTTAATAGATGCCGGGTCTCGCTCCGCGGCGCGGTCACCCATCGAACAATCGAACTGTTCTCGACTTTTTGCAGCTCATGGCTCGTGCCCTTCCGGCGCAGTCGCGAACAAAAGTGTTTACCTAGAATGTATAAATTAAATACGTTTTTATTATTTTAAATTTTTCACAATGTTATCTACTTGTTATATTTATAAAATCAACCTGTCTCAGGAAGCTCGAGTGGGAATCGAACCGATTACCGGTCCAATGCTCTAACCGCTGAGCTACCGAGACCCCAATAGAGTCGTTGAATTCTTCTAGTACTTTGTGGTTTACGCTGCAAGCCAGCAGTAGGTATTACGTCACTGTGAAGTTACTACCCTCATGACAGTCGAAATAACAGTTTTGCAAGTATTTAACAATCGATGAAGATGTAATTCCATAAAAATATTTTATATATTTTAATTTTTGCATTCACGCATGAAAAAATGTTTATAAAAATTTTTTTTAGATACTTCCTTAAGTACAATATTAAATTTATCTTGTAAAATAAATACAATTTTATTAAGTTAACAAGCCTAGTAAATAATAATAATAAAGTACCGGTTTTACAAACCTGGCCGAGTTTCTTGCGGATTATTTCTTTATTGCTTTTTAAATACATTTTTTAAAAGTTAACTTCAAATAGAAACATTTAAATTGTATATTGGAAAAGTGTTAAATTATTTTATTTTCACGAGCGGGAACCGAACCCACTCCCTCTAACAATTAACAGTAGCCATCAGTCATTTATCCATAATTTTTTTTTTCAACGCAGAATTGCAACCTTTTTTTCAAAGGTATATGTGATACAGACATAGGACTTAGAACCTCCGGATATCGTGCTGAGCACCTTGCCACTCGACCTCCGAGGTACCAATAATATGATAACTACAAAACAAATTATTAAATAATTGCTTTATATTTAAGACAGCGATCCTCCTCAGCGTGTGCGCGCGACTGTCCCGCTTGTGTCAGCATCTGTCGTCATTCTTTGCCGCTACTATCGATTTTCTCCGGTTGCTTTTGTTCCAATTTGTTGTTTTGCTCTTATTCTGAACAGGTAGCAGACGAACTCTTACCTTTCGGCATATAATTGTTATCTTTTAGGTTTGTTTACTTCTCATTATAATAACTTCTTTTAAGCCCCGATATACATATATTAAACCGTTTGTTTTCTTATGTTATTGTGTTAAGTAAATGTATAGAGATAATGCATTATTTGTAATTCCGGGCTCTTGAAACTTTTTTATTGTAAATATTGTATGATTTGGTAACGCCATACTTTTTTTTTTGTAAATGTCGTAACTTACTTCTAAAGGTGTGGAGTTTCTTGCGCCCATTCTTCTCCACAGCTAAAAAATAGTCGTCCTGAATGGGTAGTAGGTAAAAAATGTATGGACGATTCAAAAGCACTTTTCGTAAGTTTATAAACCACCACACAAGCCCAGTGCGGATTGGTGGTTGTTAACGACTGCTAATGCAGCCGAGACTGACTTCACTTCACGTGCATTCCAAAGCACGGGGGGAGTTCGAGATGACAACCTTTTTGGTCACCTATCCGATGATCGGCCTTTGCGAAAGTTACTTAACAGACCAAGAGCGTTTACCGCAACGCCATCTAGCTCATGTGTGATAAAATAGTCAATAAATTACGACTATACCCTCTTTTGTAAGGAGGCAAAAGGTTGTTTAAAATGAGTTTATCCTGTGGATGAGAATTCAATCAAAATTTTTGCTTTTTAAATGAATTGTTTTATTATGGTGATCGAAAGCTATAGAATTACTGCTCGTAATTCTAAAGAAATCTCGATAGCGCGATCCAGTCTCATAGAGCACAGCGCCATCTGTGATTATTAAACTGAACTACTGGTTGTATGAAGACAATAAAAATGTCTCTATAAAAATGTATATTGCTAAGCGCAAAACTCGAGAACGGCTGGACCGATTTGACTAATTTTGATTTTGAAATATTTGTGAAAGTTCAGGGAAGGTTTAAACGGTGAGATACATAATAATAAAATAAGTCATGGAAAATACCAAAAACGACTAAATTTTACAATTCAAAATGCGTACCTACCTAGCTGTGAAATAATTTGTTTGTTTTGTTGTCATAGAAACTGTCAAAGTGGTACGAAGACCGCCGGGTCGGCTAGTTTCATATAAAAATATGTTTTGTTCTACATTAAGCTTGAACATGGTTATATTTGATTTGTGGATGGAATTGAACAGTCTTTAAGTAAATAAATAGTTAAAATTTTGATCCGTGATTACAATTGTTCATTGGTTTAGTGTTAACAACTTGCTATTAAATTAACAAAAAACCAAATGTATAAGATTTGTATTACCCAACGTTAAGGAGGTAAAAACCAGTGTAAAAATTACAGATAAGAATGTGGACCTTGTGGACACCACAGTGTTTCTAGGCATTACGTTGGATGCAAAGCTACAGTGGGGCCCACATATAGATAAATTGTAAAGTAGACTGAGCTCTGCGGCTTATGCAGTAATGAAAATTCGTCAGATCACTGACATTGAAACAGCTAGACTTGTTTAATTTAGTTATTTCCATAGCGTAATGTCGTGCGGAATTTTACTGTGGGGCAATGCTGCCGATATTCAAACTATCTTTGTGCTGCAGAAGCGGGCTATTCGAGCAATTAATAACCTAAAAGCTGGTAATTCTCTTAGGGAGAGATTTAAAGATATTAATATAATGACAGTTGCATCACAATATATTTACGAGAACCTAATGTATGTTTATAAAAATATTGAAATTTTTTCTAAAAACAGTGATATTCACAATGTAAACACTAGAAATAAAAACAAACTAGCAGTACCTTATACTAGGCTCCACAAAGTAAATAATTCATTTAGAGGCCTGTGTGTTACGTTTTTACAACAAAGTTCCAAGTAATATCCAAAAACTAGATATTAATAAATTTAAAATCGCTATTAAAGAAAGGCATGTATTTAACGCAGCGACTAATAAATCTGATCTAAGGTTTATAAAATAATTAAAGTGGATAGCAAATATAATAGGTTGGCAGTAATGGTGGAGTACAGTATTAAGTAAAAACTAGCAGCATTAAAATCCATTATTAGCTTTAGTTTAATTTAAACTGGCATCGAGCTTTTCTTTTGGCTATTGAATTTATTGTTGAGCGGAAACTTGGAAGCAACTAAAAAGTACAAAATAGGCATTCATAAATTGTAAAATAGATAATTTATGGTGAGACATGTGAGCTGCAAATGAAGTAAAAAATGGCATGCAATTTAAATATTGATGGTTTTATTTTTTGACTTTTTTTTTCTTATAAGGGCGAACAATTAAAAGGCATAACAGTTATCAAATCAATCTTTATTTATTTGTTTATTGTTACGTAATTGTTACGAAGTTATACCTACTTAGGTATATCTATACTAAAATTATCACTGAATAATTAGGGCTGGCTTCGATTTGGTGGGACGCCCACGCTTTCTTTTTTGTCCTATTGGAATCATTTTTGCCTCTAACGGCGGAGTTGTTAGTTTTGGCATAATCATCTTTTCGCATAACGCATAAAATTTTGACGCCCAATTTTCTTTCGCATATTTTACTTACTTTACCTTAGTCATAATAGTCTAAAACCATAAAATTATAAAGCATAATGGTTTATCGTATAACGATATTTAAGCATAATGTACGGAACGTTCACAAGTAAAACTCCTTAAATTTTAAAGCAATGCAATGCAAAAATAATAATTAGTCAAGTCCCAATTCGATTTGCCAAGCCATATTTTTGTTTCAACTGGTCAAGCCAATAAAAAGTTCTGAATTATCTAATGTTTTTTTTACTTAAACACAATTTTCACGTGACCTACGGGAGTAGGGCAGCTAGTATTTCTGTTGTCTAATATATAAAAAAAACCTCGAAATTCAAGACAATCGCTACGCTGCGCTTCGCGATTGTCTTAAATTTCTAACCTATTACGAGACCTACTACTTCTGTAGTTTATGCGTTATGATATTATGACTTTAAAATTTATGGATAACAAAGTTATGGTTAACACAATTAAGGCAATTGATAATTATGCCAAAGAATACATTATGCGTAAAGACTATTATGCCAAAAACCATTATGCGAAGTGACTATTATGCAAAACATTTTATGCTAGAAAATGTTATGCGAAAAAAGGGGTACCCGGCGCGCTTCGCCCCCCCGCGCCACGACCCGCGCTCCGCTTCTATCCTGCGGGTGCGCCTGCAGCCGTTTTCATTATTATGATTTCCAAAACTAAAAAAAAAATATTCCCTAATACTTATTTATAGTATTCGTTTTAATATTTACAGCTGCTCGTAAATCAGAGCCAGAAAGAGTTTTTTTAGATGGAAGCCTACAATAGCCATAATATATTATTTGTTATCCCACTGATAATATTAGTCGCCATGTCATTATTTTTAGTACCCCACCTAGAATTTCAATCGCCCTATGTAAAAAAATTACTTCCATGAAGTCGCAGCCGTTATTTAGTTATTATAATACCATTACAATTGCAGGTTATCCAATATAATTAAAGCCAAATTATTTAAACATTCCCCAGTTATTTTTGTAGATGCCAATAGGTAATACCCCATTAATTTTTCATTCGCCTCGATAATAATAAGCCTTAAAGAAAAGCTTTATAAAAAAGCTTATTATAAAGTGTCTGACTACATTGAAGACAAAACAGCATGGGTTTAAAATGCTCCAATCACTCCAACAGGTATTTCTAATCCAAAATATTGTTAAGGTTTTTTAAACTTTTATAACTTGGTAACGTAACGGCATATAATTTTGTAAATGTCGTTACATATTAGGTAAATTAAAGCTGTGGAGTTTCTTGCGCCCATTCTTCTCCACAGCTAAAAAATAGACGTCCTGAATGGGTAGTAGGTAAAAAAATTATGGACGATTCAATTAAGCACTTTTCTAAAGTTTATTTGAATAAAGAATATTTGACTTTGACTTTGAATATTCTTTTAAGTATATGAGTGTGTAGTTTAGGTATATACTCGTACATTTTTGGATAAGGTGTCTCTACACTACGCCATTTGGCCTAAAAATCTTTACGTACCTATATAAATAGTTAAAATTTTGATCCGTGATTACAATATTCTTTTAATTATGAGTGTGTAGTTTATATAAATTTTAGGTTAAGGTGTCACTACAATACGCTATTTGGCATAACAGTGTTGATATAAATGTACTAGTTGTCGTATGACGTTTATAGACTGATAATAATGACTAAAAAACGCGATGAGTTGTTTTGTAAATCAATATTCAGTTCTAGCGATTTCACGTTCAAAAACTATCTCGGTACATCCATGACGAATGAGGCTTGACATCTTTCCAAAGGGTTTTTGTAGCACGAGCCAACAGGATACAGGTTTTTGTGAACCATTTGGTTAACTGAACTATTAAATGGGAATAAGTAGACGCATAATGGACCGTGGACGTAGTATTGGATTTTTTACTATAGTTAACTAAACATCGGTCATTGAAACGAATTGTACAGACGCTAGCACATGCATATTAACCGCTTCTGTGGTCTAGTGGCTAAGACCACCGGTTTAGACCCAGAGGTCCCGGGTTCGATTCCCAGCGGGGGGTACATGTTTGTGTACTCGGTTTGGTTGGTGGTAGGGCTTGTTTATCCGCCTGGCTAGCTACCACCATCTTATCTAAATATGTCGCCATAACATCCATGTTTGTAGCTTTGTTGTGTTCCGGCAGCTACAGATTACAATAACATAGCTAGTGTCTCACTAGTTGAAGATTCCGGGTGAAGTGCGGGTCATTGGCCTTCTCATCACTTAACATCAGGTGAGATTAAGGCACTGAGCTTACCATTTTTTCTTTAGAGAGATTGCTGATTGCATCAAACGGCATTTTCAGCGTCACCGGGCTTTTTTGGGGGCGGCGAGGTACGTAAAGGGTACCTCAAGCCGTGTGAAACGAATCACCTTCGGAGGTTTTCTAGAGGGATCGGCATCGCACACTTAAAAGTGCGCGTGTCCGTGCCCTACTAGATTCTCCGAAGGGTTCGGATCGGATCGGGGAGCGGAACCACTCGAGGGCGCCTCTAAAGGCACGGACCTCGGCTCGGGTAGACCGGGCCGTGGAGGAGGAGAGAAGTGCCCAGGTACATGTCTGTACCTGGTATAGAGCGCGTGTGAACCGGTTCTACGTACCCTTGTTCTACGAGTACGGTGTCTTGGGCCTAAACTAGTGTGCATGTTTAGTGTATTCTGTAAATGTGTAGTGGCATTTAGAGGATCGGGCGGGGGGAAGAGAGCTTACCTGTTAATATAAAAAAAACCTATACAAAACTGTCAATTTTCTTCAATAAATGTTCAACCATATGCCATGGACATAAAGCCCAAAGTCTATTGAGGAATTTGACAGTTTGTGGTAGTGGTGTGTGTGCAGAAGTATGTACCTACATAACATTGAAATTGAAAACTTTGTACAACTTTACTCGCGTTTTGTTTGGACTCGTTGCTTATAGACTCTGTCTCATGTGACTTGACCACGGACCCTCTAAAGGGTCCGTAACTACACGACAGGATAATACGAGCAGGTAGGTAAGGTAGGTACCTATATGTATGTTGCATTCATCGGCCCTTACTTTGGGGCCGGTTCGGGTTGCAAGGTCTAGGCCTCATTGCCCGGGAGCTCTTCACGGGCAAAGTTTAATTGCTCCGGGTCAGTTGGTTGGCACGGCAGGGGTACATGATTTTTTTTTATGTTACTTTTTTTCTTTTTTTTTTCTATTATTTTTCATTATTTTTATTCTTTACCTATGTAACATAAAATACGAGTAAATTCGTAAAATATGTTTTTTAACTAAGTATTTCATAGAGTAATTATTATGTCGATGGTTACCGCAGTCCGTTACCGCTGGAGGGACCACAGCAACCGGGACCTGTTTTCTTTCAAACGGCATTTTCAGCGTCACCGTGTTTTTTGGCGCGGGAGAACCTTAAAGGGTTCCTCAAGCCGTCTGAAACGAAACACTGTCAGAGGTTCTCTAGGGGGAATGGCATCATGTGCTAATGCATGTTCCAGTTCTCTTCAAGGGGTCCGGATCGTATCGGGAGCGGAACAACCCGGCGCCTCTAAAGACTAGAATCTCGGCTCGGGTTGTCAATAAGTTACTAAAACACTGTACCCCGTACTAAATGAAACACGCTTCGAATAGTTATTTTGTCTCTTTCACTCTAATTTGAAATGAAGTTTACAGGTGTCAAGTGCGTGTTTCATTCGCTATTCGATCACGATTCGATTAACGAAAACGAGTATGGAAAAATGTTAACTCGTATCGTATACCGCCAGAAGGCGCTGTTTTATTGACATACATACCTACTATATAATTTTCGGTTTTGTTAACGTAATCGAATGAATAAACAACGGATAGTAAACAAAGTCACGCTAGGCACACAGGAAGGAAAAAAAACACGAAATATCTATTCCAAGCTCTGCTCTGCTACTCTGCTTTTAGTAAAGCCCTGTATGTTTTAAGAAATGTGTTTCCTCCTTTGAATATTTTTTGTAATAGGTACCCAAGTCCTTATCATTCGTATTTACTATAGTTCGCATAAAAACGTGTACATAACGAGTGTAAATTAATACTAATTATTATGATACAGCCTTACTCAAGCGGTGTTTGTTCAAAGAGTTCGCACGAGATGTAGTAATCTTTGGAACGAGATCGCCGGGCGAACGGCCTGACTCATTCCAACTTGGGACGCAAGTCAGAAGCTGAAGCGATTATTGCACTTAAATTTACACGTTATCTCGTACAAAAATTCGATAAATTGAAAATGTTTTTAATGGCCTTAGAAATGGTTTCCAAGGATGCCTTGTGCATTATGAAGTAAGGTAAGAAACTAAGCAGGGCGTGTCGGTTTTCTTATTTTTAATGGAGTGCATTAGAAGAGACCTACACTCAGTATTGGGTGGATGACGGTTGAGAAAGAGAGAGAGATATACCCAACTTACGCGCATTGAAATGGGATAGCGCGATGGGTATAATTGCATACAAATATAACTATGCGTACACTTTCTTTAATAACTTTATTCATAAAACCATAAATATAATCGTAAATTTATGTACTTTAAACTAAACTTTAAAAAACTATAAACTACAACTACTTACTAATAACTACTATAAATAAAAAAATTGCCAAAGATCATCCCCATCAGACAGAGTCAGCAATACCATGGCTTATACCACGCTTATACGCGCTTATACCATGGCGAGTGCTCTGAAGAGCTCTTTGACCTCATCCCACCTTCTCCCTTTCTTCATAGGAGTACACGTGCTGCTCTTCGGAGTCACCGCTTCACACACAAAGAAATTTGGTGACTCGTTTCTTTGTCGCACCTCGAAAAGATGGAATAGTCTACCAGCACACGTTTTTCCTCTTTCCTATGATATGAGGTCCTTCAAGAGATGCGTGAAGAAGCACCTTGTAGGCCGGTAGAGTGAAATTAACTGATGCTACAGGTGGTGCTTAACATCAGGTGGGATGGAGTCATTTGCCGAGCTAACTATAAAAAAAAAAAAGCAAGCTAGCAGCATTGCCTCGTTGGATATCGAGGCTTATTCGAAGTAGCTGCAAAGTAGCTGCAAGCCTTGCACTTTCTATAAAAGCTTAAATAAATAAAACAAACTCTTTTCTACTTTGCATTAAGTATACAACAATTTTTCATTTGAAATAGCTACACTTACTTACTCTTTTTATAATTTACATGTAAAAATTATAAATCGAAATGATCACAACTATAAACATAAATCGCTTCTGCTTCTGCTTCGCGCCAACTCGATGACTGCGCCTCCGCCGCGCAGACAAGCAGACGCGAGATGCGCACGCGCCGGAGCAGCTGACCGCGATCTACACCGCCTGCAACGAGTTGATACTTTACAAAAATAAATTGAGCGATCGAATATTTGTTGATTTGCCTATAATATTAAGTTTGATTGCATAATAAGTAAGTGCTTGGTGCCATTAAGAAACAAGTAGTAATTATAGACTAAGCAAAAAAGGTGCTGTTTAAAATTTGAACCGCATGAAATGTATTGACGGTAATCAAAAAAACAGGTGCAAACCGTATGGCACGGGTACTGTGTGTATTTTAATGAATGGTAATTAAAAAATACTACTCGTTTTTTAATGACAAACATTTTACATTTGCATAGACATGTTACATCTGCCAAGCAACAGTAAGAATTGCTGTGTTACGGTTCGTAGTAGTAGTAAGGGTATGATGTATGTAGCCACAAAACAAATACCTTCACAGAATGCATCTTTCAACAAATAGCTTGTGTAGGGCATGTGGAGAGGAAACGGAGTCAATGCAGCACCTACCTGTGTGACTGCGACTCTCTGGCTAGGAAAAAAATGGGACTCCTGGGGTCGGCCTATTCGAAACCTGAGGACTTTAGGCTTTGGAAGACCCCAGATTTTTGTAAGATGGCAGTCCTTCTAATATAAAAAAAAAAAAGTCATTGTTCTAGCGTGGTACTCGTGGCTTGTGGTTCAGACTCTCCTCATGTCCTTCAACATGTGGGAAGGCTGAGGCCAACATTAGAATGTTTATAACCTAATAAAGATTATATTTGTTCAAGTGTCAAGATGGTGCGAGCGCTAGCACGCGCCGCGGCAGATGTGCGCAGCATCTGTCGCGGTCATCTCATCAACCTGCCGCACAGCTGATCGCTACCTGGTCGGTCGTAACTCCACTTTTTGTACTTTTTGATCGGTTGACTATTTTGTAGTACTGGATTTTTTGAGATTTCCGAGTTGAGTTGTTGAAGTGGTTTTATTGTGACGGTCACCTGTCGTGCTAGACTTGATAGTTTTTTTATCGGTAAAAGGTTGAAGTTGTTTAAAGTATATTTAGAGATGACGACCATAAGCTATACGTTTCTTATTGTTTTCGACAAGTCAAATCGACTGATTTGTAAGTCACAATTTTCTTAAGTTCTAATTTTCTAATTGTCATATTTTTTAAAGAATTTTGGGGGTTAAAGTTACTCGCATCCGTAGGTTTACCCTTGAGACCCCTTGAGACACGTGACCCCTGGGTGGTGCTAAATGAGTAACACTGTCTGAGTGGTAGAGCCACGCTGCGTTGCAGCACGAAATGGGCCGGCTTCTGTGAGAGGATGGTGTTACGCCGCGGCGTAACACCATCCTCTCACAGAATATCGGCGTGAAACAACGGCACTCGTTGCTGTTGTGTTTCGTCCGGTGAGTGAAAGTACCGGAGGCCTATCTCTCACCCCTCCCCCCTTCCAATTCCTACTCCCTCCTCAAGATCCAATTCCTTCCTCAAGGTTGGCAACGCATCTGCGATAACTTTGGTTTTGCGGGTGGGTGTCCATGGGCGGCGGTGATTACTTTCCATCAGGTGACCCGCCTGTTCGTTTGCCTCCTTTTAACATAAAAAAAAATAATGCTAAAATAAGAATAAAATGGTATAGTATATATAGTATATATAGTAATAGTAGTAGTAACATAAACGAGAGTTATAATACCTAAATAAGTACTTAACTATACAAATCTACGTATAAAATGTTTATTTAATTATAATAACTTTGTAATCCAATACTATTTCTCGTAAACCTCTCCGATCAGAGTGATGATGGCCTGATGATGATCGTGATGATCATCATCATCATCGCCTCCTGGTGAAACACAAGGTGAAGCTGATTTAATGTCACACAAATTAAGTTAACGAACTCAGCGCTCTGTATGCAAATTTGAAACAGTACCATCATAATTATTATATGTGACTCTCATAATCAGATATGCAACTTTGTAAATGAAATTAGGTCAACGGGTCGAGACGAGCGAGTTTTGGCATAACACCAGGTGCCCACTAATGATTATTATGGCAGTTCACTTGTGTGGGCTTGCAAGTTGGGTTGCCAACTTTTTTTAGACCAAATTTAGTATTTTTGGATTCAGTATCCATAAAAATATAGTAGACAGGGAATTAATTTAAAAAATATAGTATATAAAAAAATATTTATATATTATTTCTTAAATGAATATATTTTTTGCTGCTTTGAGCTTTTATTAATAGGTTTTTATTTTTAAGGAACGCTTCGTAACTATTATAACAATCTTATTTTAAGTTACAAAACACCATTAACTCTGCTTTTATCAGACCGAGTTGCTTTACATACGAACTCTCACGTTATTCTCCCAAAAAGGGGAGATCTGATCTTCATCAAAATTATAAATTAAGGAGTAAAATCACCGTTAGTAACCCCGACGTCACATTTAGCATAATCATAATAAAATTTGACGACCTCCTTGGTCGAGTGGTTTGGACACCGGTTTTCATGGTGTCGCCATCTCTGAGGTCCCGGGTTCGATCCCCGGTCGGGTCAATTTAGAAATTATTGTTTTTTCTAAATTGTCTCGGGTCTGGGTGTTTTCTATGTATAATAAGTATGTATTTAAGTATTTTAAATATGTTTATCCGTTGTCTAGTAACCATTTTAACGAGTTTCTTAACGAAGCTTCTCTTGGGCTAGATAATTGGTGTGAGTGTAGGAAAGTTTATTATTATTCTCTTTATTTATTTTTTTACATATTAATTTACATTTTTAAATATTTTCTAGAAATAAAACAAACATTTAAAAATATAAAAAATAGGGGTCCGCCGGCATCGGGACCAGGGTCCAAACTACCGGTGATTAGGGCTCCAGAGACAGGAACCTCCTCACAATGCGTGCCGTATCGAGGAGAACTGCCTTCTGAATCAGGCCCTTGATCCAACCGCCTGTTATTATTGTTAAAGCTTCGAGATGGAATAGGTAACATCAGTGACAGGTTGCTAGCTGATCGCCTGATGTGCGAGCATCTTGGAACCCTTGACGGTTCTTGCGACATGCACGGGAAGTTAGGCAACTGATACATTATTTTAAGGTCCCAGACCAGCATAGGACTGGAACTTCAGTTAAAGCACTGAAGTGTTTAAAAACAATTTTGTTGGTTTTTTTTTTTTGTGAACATTCTCCATTTAACTTGCAGACTCTTTCTTGTCTCTGCGCCTATGAATGTGCCACTGCTCGGTCCATTATTGATCAAGCCAGGGGTTGGCTAAGTTACCTTAGCAAATGCGGATGTGTGATGTGACATAATATGATGTGATCGCTAAGCCGGGCTATGCATCAAAAAAGCCACAACAAAATTTGGAATTGTGGGAATTGAAGTACTTATAAATGTCAATACGCCATCAGCATCGGCAGGAAAACACAGGCATGCAAGAAACTCAGCAGGGGTAACTATAAATTCTAAGAAACAATAGTTTCTTACGAGAATACTCTTCTATTACAACATTTACTTACTTACTCCCCTCTATGCCGTATGCTAATTCAAATCAATGCACTCCTGGCGGATCAGCCTGAATGTGATGGCAGGCATACTCTCAGCTGTTTTACCTTTGTTATAGAACACGACGTCTGCCGAAGGGGCGTAGCTCCTGTAGTGATCGGGACTGCTTGGAGGCGCGGACCTACTGGCAGCCGTCGCGTTCTGAGTTTGAATGGAATTAAAACGACACCCGGCGGAAAAGAAGGACGATCGACTTGAACATCACCCGCGGGAGCAGCGACGTCTTATTAATTTCTATGTTCATGTTTTTCTATTAATTCCAATATAATATTAATCGCTCCAAGTGTTTCACTCTAACCAGCTACGCTACTCCCATTTAAGTAAAGGCCCTTCAGGTCTTTACAGTAGGTACCTATGCGGATGGATGGAAGGAGGTCTTAAATAGGTGTATATTGTTTTGCGAGAAAGATGAGTGTGAGACTACTTACCTGTTTGTGATGTGTTGTTTATTCTTTTCTATTTTTGATATTGTTATTTGTATTTTTGTTATTTCTTTTATTATCCTTTGTACTATTTACTGTAATTGGTGTTAACCGTTGTAATAAGTAACAAAAATAAATAAATAAATAGAATATATTACAAGTTTAGCAATCTAAAAGCTATTTTGATTTTTTTTTAAACACCTACCTATTTACAATCAAACACATCCGAATTAGGATTATCAATCGAAAACCCGTTGTAAAGTAAATAACGCCGTCTTATCATGGACTCCTGGGTAGCAACGCAGCTACTCATGTGGGGTGGGATCCCATCTGCCTCCCACCTGCCGTGTATCGTAAGATTTCGCTGCCATTGAACCCACTGCCCTATCCTAGGCACGTGTTGTTATTCAGACAGTCGTTAACGATCCTATCTTGAATCTAATACTTAGGGCATACTGAAAGTTTCTGGATTCTGTTTAATAAGACTTACAATATACATTTATTGTTAGACAACCTCCTTGGTCGAGTGGTTAGTACACCGGTTTTCATGGAGTCGCCATCTCTGAGGTCCCGGGTTTGATCCCCGGTCGGGTCAATTTAGAAATTATTGATTTTCTAAATTGTCTCGGGTCTGGGTGTTTTTCTATGTATAATAAGTATGTATTTAAGTATTTTCAGTATGTTTATCCGTTGTCTAGTAACCATTTTACGAGTTTCATAACGAAGCTTCTCTTGGGCTAGATAATTGGTGTGGGTGTAGGAAATTTATTTATTATTATTGTTTTTTCAAAGTATATTCTCTCGCAATGAATGCATTTTCGCTGAAACCACTGTACAAAGCAGTTGGACCAGTCTTCCTTAGGGACCTCTTCAATGGCTTCATGGAACGCATTCACCGCCGATTCAGGGCTCGTAAATCGTGTGCCTCTAAGTTTGTCTTTAATTTTTGGAAACAAAAACAAGTGCGAGGTCCGGGCGGAAGGCGGATGCGTCATCAGTTCCACATTTGAAGCCTTCAAATAGGCTTCTGTTACCTTAGCGGAATGTGAGGATACGTTATCGTGGTGAAGGACAACATTGCTTTGAGGACGCTTTTCGCGAACTTTTTCTAAGACTCTGGGCAAGCAAGTGTTGACGTACCAATCTACAGTCACTGTCCTTTGATCTTCAAGCGATACTGTAGTGTAATGTCTTGATTTTCCAAACAAAGAAGCAACCATTTTTTTACCAATGCTTCGACTTCTCTTAACTTTCGTCGGCAAATCTTTAAAAGGAAAGACCCACTCTGTCAACTGGCTTTTTCTTTCGGGTTCAAAGCAGTACACCCAGGTTTCGTCACCTGTCACGATATAATAAAAAAAAATAAAAAAATAAAATAAAATAAATAAATAAAATAAATAATAATAGACAGCCAATGACTGTCCTCCGTTAAACTTTTTTATAATTTTACAACACCACTGGACACGCAGTCGTTTGGTCCTCTGTTACGCGGTATCCATCGAGTGCAAAGCTTCCGAACCTTCAGATGCACATGTAAAATGTTTTGCACTTGGCTCATTTCGATGCCTAACAAAGCACGAATTTGCTGGCAAGTAATTTTTTTGTCAGTTTCAATAAGTTGTACGGTGTCAATATTAGTGTCTGTAACCGCAATCGACGGCCGATCTTCACGTAACCTCGTCATGTAGATGATCTCGTCCACGTCTAAATTCTCCAAACCCGAATACACAGAGCTGCGACATGGTGCTTCATCACCAAATGCCAATTGAAGTCTCTGGCAACTGTCTTGTTAACTTAAGCCACAACGAAAATCATAAAAAATCATTGAACAAAAATGTTCACGAGTTAAATTCATTTTGATAGCGACATACAATTTTTGAAAGGTCGAACGTCACGATTGAAAAACAAATGACAGTCTCGCAAAATAAAAAGTAACATGTTCCCAAAGAGTTCCATTTTTGAATTCCATAATTGTTTTTTCATTCTTTTATTGTAAGTGGTTAGATCCAGAAACTTTCAGTATGCTCCATATGAACACATAACAGATGGCACATTCTTTTACGTAAACATTCTCGTTGACTATCTTTAATTGTTAAAATAATTTTTCATAACACAATCATCATCATCATCTAATTTTTTTGTCCCCACTGCTGGGGCACGAGCCTAACACTATATTAACAATATATTACATAGTCCCCATTTCTTCCCGTGGGTGTCGTAAAAGCCGTCTAAGGGAGCATTCCAGAGGATGGGCAGCAGCATTTCTCTGAGGTTACTACCTGCTGCGATCGCCAACCCGCCTGTTAAGCGTGGTGATTACGGCAAATACCCCTCATATCCTTGGGGGAGGCCTTTGTCCAGCAGTGGCCGTCTTTTGGCCGAGATGATGATGATGATGATGACATAGTCCTACACAGACACCTTATAAGGTTTGTCTGTGTTCGAGAGCCACTCAAATACACTAAAGTTTTAGGTGCAAACCATAGCACCTACTAGGTTTATAAAAAAAAAATACAAAATCGGGTATGCTAACAATGCTAAAGTAAATTGTCAAACAGTCAATTTTGTAAGCAATATTTCTTATAAATTTTTATTTATACTTGGTAAAGCATGTAGTAACAAATTTGCTGAGCTAATTATAAAAAGAAACATAAAACATTATACGTATTAATTAACATATAATTACCAAATAAATAAATACATAGGGCATCATAACCCTGTCATCATCATCATCATCATCAGCCTACACACGTCCACTGCTGAACATAGGCCTCTCCTCTCCTCTCATAACCCTGTACCTTTAATTAATCTAATAAATCTTAAATCTTATCCTCGACGATTGGGAATCTTCCCATCCAGGCTGACTGGAGATAGTTGAAGATCGGAAAAGATCTTTAACTGTCAAAAAGTGTTTTTTTTTCAGCAGATCGTTGGCACTAATATGGTGATTGTATAAATACTAGTCCATCATCTCAGCCAAAAAAGACGTCCACTGCTGGACAAAGGCCTCCCTCAAGGATAAATCATTTTGAGGGGAATTTGCCATAATCGCCACGCTTGGCAGGCGGGTTGGCGATCGCAGTAGGGTGAGAATAATCACAGAGAGACGCTGCTGCCCATCATCTGGAATGGTCCCATAGTCGCCTTCTACGACATCCACGGGATGAAATGGGGTGGTGCAATTCTTTATCCCCGGCACCACACGGGGCAACTAGTTACCTACCTAGTATTATAATAGGAAAGAAGTTCATACACGTAAAGAGCTAACACTATGGGACTTGAACCATATATCGGACCGAGCGTTTTGACACTTGGCCACAGGGTGTCGACTCGAATTTAATGACGCCTTTGCCAGCAGTAGGACAAAATTATGGAATTGAAATTGCATGTTCGCTGGTGGCACGCATGATTCACCGTCTGAAAGTCGATGTTTACTACTTATAAAAAAAATATCAGACAGTGTGACGTACAGACAGACAGATGACACATCGACTCGCCCGCGGACAATCGTGAATCATTTAGTGTCTGCGGTTCTGTTTTAGACAAAGACTGGTGTAACACATTGTTCTATAGTTTATTATGAGCTTTGTCTCAGTGAAATATAAGCCAATTTACATTATCAAAATATGACAAAGCATATCTTATTACCAATGCCAATAACATACCTATTCCTTCTTTTTAGAATAATATTTTATGATATTGTGTCGCTTAAAAGAATGCGAAAACAAATTAAAAGTAATTTAGAAAGGGCAAAATAAAAAATAAAAAACTGAAAAATCATTGGTACAGAAAATATAAAAAAAGTATCTTCATCTTAAATTAATTTGAGTGGCACCAGTATTCAGAATAATCAGAATAATAAGAATCTTTATTGCATGTCACAAAAGTTACACAGTACAAGCACAAAATGTTATGTCATAATAATATATGTGGCGCCCAGCAAGGGCATAGCGGGTTCGGTTAACACCCGTCCCAAAAATTATAAAAAAACTAGTGACTGCTCGCGGTATCACCCGCGTGGTTCCCGGTTTCACCCGCGTGGTTCCCGTTCCCGTGGGAATATCTGGATAAAAGTATCCTATATGCTATTCCCGGTATAAACTATCTGTATGCCGAATTTCATCCAAATCCATTCAGTAGTTCACTTTCGCGTTTATAATATTAGTAGGATATACTTTGAAATTTTACTTGATGACAGCTACTATAGAAAACATTGTTTCTAAAGTCAATAAGCACTTGCTCACTCCCACTTTTAATAATTAAAGGAAAAAATGGTGATCATTGGTTCCTGTCGAGCACTGGTGCCATTAGTTTTCTATGGAATGGCTGCCGAGGATAGGCAACCGGAGCGCTGGTCGACCACCTGCCAGATGGGCCGGAGATATAGAGCTAGTCGCTGGAAAAACCTAGCTGCGTTTAGCTCAAAACAGAAGGGAATGGTGTAACATAGAAGAGGCCTATACCCAGCAGTGGGTAGATACGGGCTGAAAAAAACTAATGAGGTGTAAAGGAAGGTGTGAGGAGCCTTCAAACCATAGAGATTTAAAAAAAGAGCTAATGTCAGTACATTAAACAATTTACGATCGGGGTAATGAGAGAATGCAGTAATCATATGGGAATCTGAAACTGGCGCGCAAGGTGCTCGGCGCGCGCGACACACCTGCGCTGCGCGTGCGCCGGCCACGCGAGTCACCGACCCGCGATTCGATTGACGCTATCGATTCTTTTTGTTTTAATCGATATAGTTTCGTCATTCGTGACGTGTGGTGCGGTGACAACGTTATTACGCAAGTCACCATAAAGGTTGGCTAACCTTTTATCAACTCTTTGATAGATGTGTATCGGTTCAAAGGTATTTTCTAATAGTTATTTTGACACGATCCTTCACAGCTTGTTTCTGTCATAATGTCAACAAAAATATTTATGTTCTATTCTATTCTAATCTATTCTATTCTATTCTATTCTATTCTATTCTATATATTCTATTCTATACTTACATATTCTATTCGCATTAGATGGTAGGTAATTAGTGCTGTATGACATTGTGAAAATTTTAACTGGTAACTAATATATATATGCAAACTTAGATATTATTATATTTTCTCTTTTGTTTTTTTTTAACATGTGTGATTGTCCTTTATTTTTTGTGTTTTTATGTGTGATGGAAAGTGTCCTTTTATGATAGGGCATTTTCCAATATTTTTTGACGCTGTAAGGGAGAAAAGAGCTGCACACTTGCTGAGTTTCTTGCCGGTTCTTCTCAGTACAAGATCTCCCGCCCAGAGTAGAGTTACGAACCGATGGCATAATGACGTTCATAAGAGCTATTTGTAGCCTAAACTGAATAAATGATTTTGAATTTTGAATTTTTGAATTAATATTAGTGATTTTTTATATCACAACCAGGAACTGCTTGGCCTTTATCTACCTAATGGTAGGTCTAAGTTGTAAGCACACTTCAACGAAAACGAGCACAATATGTAACCCCCACTGGGAATCGAACCCGGGACCTCAGGGTCTGTACCCGGCGGTATATCCGTTGTGTACCACAGAGACTGAGAGCTGGAGCTTTTTTAACATAAATACTTAATCTTGTATCTACTAAATCTTTTCGGTATCTAAATCAAATGCCCTATCATTGAAATCAAGTCATCGCTACAATGGGGTATTTGACAGGTTTTAGAAAAATAAGTCTAATGGTTCATTATACCATAATATATTTGCAATTTGATTAATTCGTTATGAATTCCTTTATTTTTTATGAAAATCGCCATTAAAATTTAAACTAATAAAATAGCCGCCAAAACGCTGAATGCAGGTCACGTGATGTCGTGACGTCACCTGCTTGTAAGCAAACTTTTAGCTGTCAAATTAAACGTACAAAACTTTGATTGACATTTACTGTAAACAAGCTAGTGACGTCACTCCAGATTCAGCGTCATCCCGTGCGTTTTTGATCACGTGGTCAATCATAAAAAATTTATCATGTTATTTAATGATTTTTTATAAAAATCATACTTATTTTAAAATTTTGTGCTGGCTAAATTAGTTTAAAAACATGTTTACTATTAAGTTAACAACAGTTTCATCAATATTTTCATTGTAGTCAAATATCCTATTACCGTCTTTGTGGTCTAGAGGTTAAGACTCCAGCTTAGACCCAGAGGTCCCTGTGGCGGTAGCCATAGTAACATTAAGAAAACGATAGCGAAGTTCGAAAAGAATAAAATGTATGTGCAGCTTATGGAACATTGCTTAGTCCTTAAACGAGGTGTAGGTGTAAGCAAAGTAAGCGCAACACTGCTCTACTTGCTATTGAGCATTTGGAATCTGCTTCTGCTTAAATCAGTTATAGCAGAATAATTTGCCAACTCTTCTACAACAAAAACACACACTTTGCCACACCTGGGAGTTGAACACGGTACCTTCAGATATGGGCCGAGCGTTTTGCCACGCAGCCTTCGAGTTAACTAAAGACCTGTTTTTAATTAATTATATTTCGCAAGTAACTAATCCTACATAGTTGTTGTCTTCTATTTTCCGTATTGTCATTTTCAATAGTTTTTTTCTGTTCCCTAAAAGCCCGATACGAAATAGATTCGAACATTTCTATACAAACAAATAATAACCAATGTGACAACGGATGTCATTACACTAATGTGTTTTTGTAAACATGGCCTCTTAGAACTATTTCGGATTGTGTCGCGTTTCCGACCTTTTGTACTAATACCTTTTTAATACTGGACTTATGCAAACGTTTCTATGTGTAAATTAAAACGGGGGAATCGACAACAATGATAAATGATTGTTAAGAAATTGAAATTAATTCATTAGCTGCTTTGACCTTTTTAACTTGAGAATAAGAAAACATCTATAGAACGCACACATTTTACAATACAACCTACACACAATAAAAATACAAAACCAAGAATATTAAAAAAACAACAAAGCCACAGCCACAGACAAGAAGAAGAACACAAGGCTTTGGATTTTTGTATTTTTATATGTTTGCAACGAATAAACTCAAAAACTACTGGACCGATTTAAAAAAAATCTTTCACCATTAGAATGCTACATTAGCGCTGGCGCTGAGTATCTTATGAGGGAGTATAAAGGTAAATCGCCAATCGTAAATTTGATTTTAACACTAGAAGATAAACCACGACGTTCGATGAAACAAAACATGCCTGTTACCTCGGGTCAGGTGCAACCAGGTGCCACAGACTGGAGCGTTCTGAGCGGAATAAGAATGTCGTAAGCGCCGAATAACTTTTAGTCTAATTACTCGTAAAATATACATTATTTTTCAAATCGCTAATAGGGTCGCTTGGTAATATAATTTGATATTATGTGTTAAAATATTGGCTCAGTAATATGCATCAAATTGAAAATAAATTGATAATAATAGACGTAAGCTCCTGATTTTTTTTATCGATAAAATTTAATTATATTATGCTTTCACTTAATCCAGTCCCTTTCAAGTATGCTGTAGTATCTATGATATTTTTTTCGGGTAAATCGTGGCTATCTTAATGTGTTAAAATCAAATCTACGATTGGCGGTACCTTTATACCCCCTCTGTCCACCCGTGCAAAGCCTCGGCTTTCGCATTCGCATTAAACATCAGAAGTCAGTAATGTAAAAGATAACATCGAAGAGCGCTTCCACCGGCCTTATGGTCCCTTACCATAACGTAAAATGAGAGCCAAGCAAATTCAAATTCAACTTCTCCTTAACAGTATAATACAGACCGGGTATCGAACCTGTATAAGCCCCGTTTCTCTACTGATCAGTGCAGCGGCAGGCAGCAATTTGTCGCTAAACACCCAACTATTAACTGCAATCCGCTACGCGCCGGCGGGTTAGATACCTGTCTCTGTGTATTTAGATGCGATTGGTTTGAATCGCGCTTGTGCTGTTGAATTGGAAGAGAAAAATCGTTATTACTGGATTTTTCAACGCGGAGTGGCAAAGGTTCGGCCCTATATCCCAAGTTCAAGTCCCAGGTCGAGCAAAGATTTTCCTTTTTTTTAAATTTCTTTATGGTATTACATATACTCCTAATGAAGTTCCATATAGGATAATTTGGTCTTCACCCGGAATTCTCATCTACTGAGGCACTGGAGGTGTGTTTCGGATTTGTCAATAAAAAACCCGGGATTGTGATCAAACCCGCATATGGCAAGCGTAGTGATTTATGCTGGTTCCCTTTATTCTATCTATCTGTTGTTTTGCCTACTATAGATAAAAAATTTACATAGGTAAGCTCCATACAAATTATGTCAAATTTCTAACTCCAGTAAGCAAAACAACAGACGTGTTAAGGCGACGCATTGGAAATTCACGTAGCGGGGATCTTGATTTTTCCCAACAATTACAAAACATAATATGAAGGTGATATTTGATGACATGATTTTTCATTTAATTGACTTCATTTTGCTAGTTGCAGAAACACGATTTGTCAACTTTTATAACAGAGAAAAAAAATATGAAAGTAACGTAAGTAGTCTTTTAAAACATAGATTTGCATTTTACAGGCAAACCAGACCGATTTAAGCAGCCAAATTTTCTTAGTAGATTAGCCTTAACAAACACTTCAATATGCTAGTCCATTTTTTTTTAAATAATTTTTAGTTTTAATTTGAAGGAAAAACAGTTTTTCTTATGGTACGGGGCGCAAACGCTCCGTATTAGATTAATAAAGTCATGCCTGTGACGTTCTTCTTTTCTATCACAACCCTTCATCACAATTTTTGTACTATGACACCTTCGTCACACTATATGTCACAATTATTTTGTTATTTATTAAGAAACACTATTTTATGTTAATTATAATAATTGCATGTTCAAAAATTTTTTTGTGAAAAATTAAATGAGATTCTGAACATTTCGGAGGAACAAACAGGGAAACATGCCGTTGTCGATAGAAAAGAAGAACGTCTGTGATAATGTTTCTAAGGTTACAGTACTGCCACCGGATATCCATAAACTATTTGATTAAAACAACGCAAAAGACCTTATTCTATCAAAAGGTAAAGATCATCCAATATAGATAGATCTGACAACTTTTAGGAGCGATACTGCTTGAGAGGTCTTTCTTATAATAGCCAGTGAAACATAACAACCACCTTTAGTTGACACGCCATTAGCAATAAATTGTATGTCGTAATGGCTCTAGTTAATTAACATAGTTTGCATCTCAAACGATCTAGTTCCGCTGCTAAACGACCGAATTTGGGATTTAGTTAATGTCACATAATTGCATAAATAATTAATACAGGATATGGGATGCGCATCCTGCGATTTTTTCATAGTTAATAGATTGGAGGATTGAAACAAAAAGATGCTTTTTTGACTTCTAGTATCAATTATTTACTCAATTAATCGAACCACAACACAGTTTATTGCAAAACTTTTAAGGCGAATAAAAAATTACTATTCTTGGCGGGTAAGTGAAAAGTCATGTCTGCGGTTTTGTTTTATCGAATATTAATGTGAAATAATTTTGGATTATTAACCGTTAAGTGCTCGTGAGTGTGCATGAGTGTGCATAAGTATTGGCAAATGAAACAAAACAGTGCAACGTCACTTTTCAAATTCTATCAAGAAGTCCGCCCGAGGACTTAATAAAGCCCCACATCTTTACTGAGATACTCGAAGGGTTGGGGGGGTATATCTTTTCTTTCTATTATTCATCATCATAATACAGGAAGGAAATATTGTTTATTTATGTATTACTTGTAAGAAAAATTACTTTGACACTAGCTAAATGTGCTAATCGCATTAAGCCATCAACTAAAGAAAAAACAAAAATTACTACTTAAGTTTTTTATCATCATCGTATTTTTTTTATCGAAGAGTACGCATATGACTCTTCTCTGCCTGATGTTATGCAGAAGCGGAGTCCAGACGCGAGAACAGCTGTGGAGCAGGATTATGGCTCAGCCGCCCTCACCTTACCGACCCGCAAGTTCCTTCATCAAAACCTCGTTTAAAGCTTTTTTTATATTAGAAGGAGGCAAACGAGCAGGCGGGTCACCTGATGGGAAGCAATCACCGCCGCCCATGGACACCCGCAAAACCAAAGGAATCGCAGATGCGTTGCCGGCCTTTGAATGCTTTCTAAGTAAGTAACTAGCGGCCCTTTATAAGTAACTAGCTGTGCTCGCGACTTCGTCCGCGTGGAATAGTGACTTTCGGCAGCATTTTTAATTTTTTAGGCTCTTTTCCCGTTTTTGCAACATTTTTCACTGATGCTTCGCTCCTATTGGTCGCAGCGTGATGTTATATAGCCTAAAGCCTTCCTCGATAAATGGACTATCCAACACAAAAATAATTATTCAATTCGAACCAGTAGTTCCTGAGATTAGCGCGTTCAAACAAACAAACAAACAAACAAACAAACAAACTCTTCAGCTTTATAATATTAGTATAGACTAGCGGCTTCGCACGGGTGGACATTTATTTTTTAATACAAGTAGCCTATGTTACTCACCGCTAATGTAGCATTCTAATAATGGTGAAACAATTTTCTAAATCGGTCCAGTAGTTTTTGAGTTTATTCGTTGCAAACATAGAAAAATACAAAAATCTACAGCTTTCCTCTTTATAATATTAGTATTAAAAAAAAATTATCGCCCGATCCTTAAAATGCCCTTAAACATTCACATTATACATTAATCATGCACCTCGCATTGGCCCAAGCCAAGACACCGTACTCGTAGAGCAAGAGTGCAAAGACCAAATTCACACGCGCTCAATCCCAGGTACAGACATGTGCTTGGGTGCCTCTCCTTACCCCTATATACAACCCGGTCACACCGAGCCGAGGTTCTAGTCTTTAGAGGCGCCCGTTTTTCCGCTGCCGATCCGATCCGAAACTCTTGGAGAATCTATTCGAGAACGGGGACATGTTTGCATTATGCCATTCCCTCTAGAAACCCTCTGGCGGTGTTTCACACGGCTTAAGGAACCCTTCAAGTTTCTCGCCGCCGCCGCCGGCCCCCAAAAGAGACCGTCAGAGGACACCAGCAACTCTCTCCATAAAAAAATGTGATTTATATGAAAATCCCAATGGTCGCCGTTCCGCAAGTCGCTTATCAATTGCGATCGTTCGAGTGACGTCATCGCGTCTAGTGGGTTGGGTTACAGTGGAAGCGGTGAGCGGTACGGCTTCCGATCTCGGTGTCTCGGGTTACCTTCCGACCGGAATGGGGAACCATTGCGGTGGTACACTGTTTGTGGGAATCTGATGTCAATAGGTGGTGGTGTAGATAGTGTTTTGTTTAAGATGATTTAAAAAAAAATTTTAGCCTTGTTAAGTTTTTTTTTTTTATACTTAGCTCGGCAAATGACTCCATCCCACCTGATGTTAAGTGAAAATGAAGGCCAGACGTGAAAACAACTGGTGCAGCGTGGAAACAAACGTAGCATCAGTCAACTTTACTCTGCCGGCCCACAAGGTGCTTCTTCCCGCTTCTCTTGAAGGACCTCATATCATAGGAAGGAGGGAAAACGTGTGCTGGTAGTTTATTGTGGTTGTGTTTTGTTTAAAATGATTTATAGATTTTATAAATCGAGGAGGGATGGCGCAGTGGTCAGCTCGCCCGGTCTGCGATTAGTAACTATCGCAAATGCCGGTCATCGGATGGGTGTTCAAAAATGTATTATGTCGAGCTCCTCCGTGCTACGAAAGGCACCTAAAGCCGTTGGTCTCGGCTGCATTAGCAGTCGTTATCAACCGTGTGGTGGTAGCTGCATGACCCGTTCTCCCTATCCATCCATAGGGAAGGCTCGTGCCCCAGCAGTGGGGACATAAAAATCAGCTGATGATGATGATGATGATAGGTTTTATAGATCTTCTCCAGAGCCCGGTTCAGCATTAAATTCTTATTGTTCAAAATGCCAGAATCAGGCCACTGGAAAGATGATTGTGGAGTTTTAGATTAGGTAGCTGATTCGGATATATTCTGATTCGATATAAATACTTAAAACAAAATCATTAAATTTAGCTAAAATAATTTGAAAATAATATCAAATAAAGGCGTAAATATCTTTCGTGTCTATATAAAAGGTATTTGCTGCTTACTATGCCTGATGAGGGAAGATGATGATCTTTTTTGAATGAAAACTTGATTATATGACAATTGTTTATTATTTATAAGTTAATTGTTGATATAAGCTATAAAAAAAAACAATCGTAAAAGAATATTTAAAAAAAAATTTTTTTTTTAAAAGTTTTGTAGAAAGTTGCCAGGGCCGCCATTCCCACAGGACCCTGGAGACGTTAGGTGCGCTCGCGCATGACCGCGCAGATGTACCCACATCTGTTCAGCCAATGACCTGCTCTAGGGGGAGATTTCAATAGCAACAGCCTTAAATGCCTTTATTTCATAATATATTTTTCTACATATTGTTTTTATTGAGGAATAACACCAACGGATTTTACTTACCTACAATTTAAAACTTATTGTGAAAAGAAACATAATTTGTCTTAGAGAAACTTTGACTAAAATATTTATTATAAGTAGCCTTTGCCTCCGTTAAGATGTACTTATCAGCAACGAAGTAAGTAAGCACTTCGTTATACCTATCAACCTCATTAAACTAGATCAGAATCGGAGTTTATGCCGGTTATGCCAAAAATGCTGTTTTAGATAGGAAGAAACTTCATTTCATATAATTTTATTTCATATTTATTAAAAATAAATTATTTATTATTTCACATTAACAAGCAACTAAGAAATAAGTAAATATGCAACGACTAAAAAACCAAAAGGTTAAGCTTTGAGGTCACCGCTCAGAGAACACCAAAAAGCAAAGAGTTTTAATTGCGAATTCCTGATAGGCACAAGTTCGCAACTAAAACTCTCTACAACTCCTTGGCTCAGTACTGGCTGTAGAGTTTAAGTTTTGACGAGCAAAGAGCTTAAGTTTTGACCTCATATAAAAAGTAAAATTGCAATGAATTAAAAATACAAACGAACAAAAAATTAACAAATGAGGTTGGATTCCATCGAAATCAAAGTTTTTAAAGTTTGATTTTCGAACTCAGAATACCTTCTTTGGCTCAGTCCTCACTACTGGCAAAGGAAGCGAGTTTCGACCTCATAAAAAAAGAAAAAACGCACAAGGCTATTATTATTCATCTCCACGTAATACCGCCTGGCTATCGGCTGCTCTTCAGCCTTACGTTACATAATGGCACCTGGGGCTCACCTGCCCACCGCACGTGTCTCATGCATGACTTATCGCCCGATTATACTGAGTTAATCTTGACAACGCCGGATTCTGAGTTGCATAACAAATAGAGCTATAAATATATAAAAATTATATTGCCTTATTAAGTTTAGGTTACTATTAAAATGTAATACTTATTACGTAGTAAAGTAGTTAATTAGTAATATGATATTTAGACGACCGACACAGACAACTCTATCTGTAACTCTGACCTTGCATCGGGTTTGAAACGTTATCACAAAAAAAATATGGAAAATAAAGTAGAGTAGATCGGCATTATTTAAACTTACTGACATAGTAGAAGATTTACTCGAAGGCAAGTGAGCTCAACAGTGGTACTTTTACAGGTTAGGAGTTTGGCGCCTAAAATAACGACTTGTAACGTCTCAACGACATGTCGCGCGTTAAGCACACAGTCTAAACTCGTAGGAAAGGTTCGAGAGGGTATAATTTGAGGGGGTGTTTTCACACACATGTCGCGTCCGAAGAGCAAGCGAGGAGATGTCTTGATGGAGAACAATGATATTTCAATAAAAGTCAATAATAAAAATAACTTCATACCTACCTAGTACCTACTTATGTAGATGTGTAAGACCAAAATTAAAACTCCTTGACCATAACCATAAAAACAAAAAATAGATTTTAAAATTACTGGTTGTTGTATTTTTGACTACGTCGTCTGTAGGCTTTGTTTTTTTTACATAAACTAAGATTTTTGTTACCAGCTATTTGTAACCATGGTCTATACTGTCGATTAGATATATCGACAAGATATAAAATATATAGAAGTACAGTTCGTTGTTCAGAGCGCAACTAAAAAGTAGGGAGACGAAGGAAGTAGGAGATAGGGGTGCGCACGGGGGAGTGACACCTGTGCTGTACTACGATGAAATAGTTTTGATACTGGCCATATTACAAAATTCACAGTTTTTGTTTATTTTTTTACAGTTGCCATGTTTTTTCGACCTCATTGACCGAGCAATATTCAAGATGGTTTGGAGAACAATAACCACCTAGTTTAGTTAAACCACCAGCTTAACAACTAGGTACTAGGTTTTAATCAAGGCGGTACATATTATAAAATTCGGTTTGGTTGTTAGTAAGGCTTGTTCTAAACCCACCTGGCTAGCTACCACCATCGTATTTAAGTTTGTCGCCATAATGACTATGTTAGTAGTTGTTTTCTAAACGTCAAGCATAGGTGCGAAAATAAGTCTGCAGTATGCGAACAGTCCCTAGAGGGGCCCAACCATTACATCAGATTTGATAAATCACAAATACTCGCTAGAGAACAACGATTCATCCCTAGGATGATACGCGAGGCTATTGAAATTAAAAAACATCCTAATTTTAATAGAGAAGATGGTTGGAATCTACCGCCAGCCTGGGATCCCATCATACAAAATATTAAGTCCCACCCCCAACACCATACTGCCAGACCAAGAGATACGGTAAGCTCTTTCTGTGTAAAACGGAACGCACCTGATTAAATTTTAATGAGAGTTTACAAGCTACCAACTAATTATGAGATAATCAACACCTCAGTCTCCCTGTGACCACGGACCCTGCAAAAGGTTTGAAACGTCAGGATAAACATTAAATAAGTAATGTGTAAAATAAACGCGAGTAGATCCGTAAAAGTTGTTTCATTTCAATATGTTAGTAGTATTTTAAGTGCAGACAGAGATAAGGTAGCCAGAGTTCCCCATTACTTAAGGATTACGTGGTAAGTGCGATTTCATTTACGTCTTTATTGTTACTAACATCTGGTGAGATGTTGCGAACCTTAAAGCATGAAACCAACTTTAATGCTCTAAGGTTGCGACCAAAAGCTAATCTGCGTTGCTACAAAAAAGGAAAAAAGTGAAGTTTGAATATAAGAACTTTTTGGAGCTACTTTAAAAAAATCACCTATCAACTACTTTCGTTTTAAAGTATCTACTTTATTAAGCTCTTTAGTCTAAGCCCTCTTTTGTCTAAACTCACTGGCCTATACAACGAAATAAAAAAACTTTTAATTTATCCAAAGAGTAATTTGTAGTAATCTAACAACGAAGGTTGAACTTGTAACATCAAAGAGCAAGCAGGTCTTGTAACCTTCGCAGTTATTAAAGATTAAAAAAAATAATTGGACTTTGGACTCTGCACCAGTTACACCACCCAGTAAATGAATACAGTTTAACCTTTTCGCGTACACTAAACAAGAATAGCGGAGTATAAGCGTCGTCGTTTAGGAATGCAAAACCTCTAAGTTATTAGTCGCATCTTGGCCCTTTAATCTTGATGGAAATGTTGGTAAAAAATAAATAACGTATCAACGCGGCGGACAACGGTCGGGAGGAGAATGGGGGTGGGCAACCTTTTATGATGACGAATGTCGTTTTTAAATAGTTATCTAAATGTTTGTGGATTAAACTTGTTTTCAACTAATCCTTTCTGTAAGTCCCATTACTAAGCATTATATTAGGTATATAAACAGAGTAAGAGGACACCTTTTGAACCTTTTGAGCCTTTTGAGTTAGAGGACACCCATATGAAACATATGTAGGTATACATAAAAACAAAGGTCTTCATATAAAAGTATTCAAGCAAGACGATAAATAAAAATAATAAGTTTGTACCGTCTTCTGTTTAGAAATAAGCACGAGTAACTAGCAAAAATGTAAAATAATTAATAAATATCTCTTTATTTACTTCTAAATCTCTCATTCAAAAAGCATATTTTATCGTTAACTAACACCTCGATCTTCGACTAACCATTCTCTGAAGGTTCGCCAACCCTGGCCGAGCGGGCGACACCTGCGCCCGCGCACGCGCCAACTGTCCCCCACCCCGCCCGCGCCCCTCCCCCGCACTTCCGCCGCATCCGGGGTGACCAAGAGGGTCTTTCTTTTTAATTTCTTTATTTTTTTTTAAACTGCGTCCCTTCTAGTTTGTGGTCACTGAACCTTTACGTTGTTGTTACTTGAGAAGCGCAACTTAAATGACGATTTAAAGCGTTTTTATTAGTACTACATATGATTAAAATTATACGTGGAATCATTTAGACATGTTGCCAATATCTACCTACCTGTGTTGTAAGAAAAGTTTTAACTCATCTCATTTTATCACTAGTCGCTGCTTCTATACCTTCAATACTTTGTACAAATGTACTCGCGTTTTTATGCAAATTATTTTATCGTCCGGTGATCGTGGTCTCTGTAAAGAGTTCGAAACGTCAAACTAACATTAAAATTAAATTGTAAACTAACTTTATCTAAAATTAAGAGTCCTTTTGGTATCCGGAAGGGTCACTTTCTTTTGGTATCCAAAACAAGCACAACAATATGTTTACAAAAAAACATACCGTCCGTCGTGTCAAATAGGTTTTTAACGGCCAAATCACCAGGCCCTGTAAGACATCGGTTACACGCTAATTCTGGCGTCAGTCCAGTCTTTAGTCTGCTTAGAGTTTTGAATGATGCCAGAATGATGGAAAACGAACACGGTTACATGATCAGTCCAGATTGACAACAGACTGATAAAAAGTACGACAGTCTTCGGCTCAGCTATTGATTATGGACCCACGTTTTTCAATTTCAGATGTTTACCATTCGAAAGATTATATTTTTTTACACTTATTCACTTATTATCTTATCAAAACATGTTTTTTCTTGTAATAGTTAATTGAAAATCTTAAAAATTTCCTTTGAATTTTGTCGTTTTGCGACTGACATTTCGTATACGTGTATTGCCTTTTTTTACGTGATAATATAACGCGTTGTGGTGTTTTTTTAATGTAGTATTTGCAGTATTAACATACTTATCAGTATTATTTAACTAAAAAGTATACTACCTACATTATTTATCATTGGTAGGGGATAAATTAAATAAATATAATATATCAATATATCACAGACGATAGTTTTATATAATTTTCAAATTACTGTTGGAAACGAAACACAAATCTTGTATAGGTAAAAGCTAATTTAGTTAATTTCTAATAAAAAGAATGATATTATTGTTCATACATTTTGAGGTTAGGTCTAGTCAGTTTTCAAAAATTAATATCTTGGGTTGGCTTTAGTAATCGGCGGCACGAATTAGGAATTGAAAAGCGTGCGATGCGTGGTTTTTTTTACACGTGTTTGAAGTTACGTAAATCCTTACTGTTGGTTAGGCTAAGTTATTTTTTTTTCCCGAGCGTAGCGAGAGCCAGTCACAAAAGGGTAAACGTCAAAAAAAAAACTGTCAACTAAGTCAAAGGTTTTTGTTGGTTTTTTGTAGTGATACATTATTAAGAACGAGGGCACCCCCCCCCCCCCCCCTTCCGACTGCCGCCAAATACTAAAGCAAACCCCATATCTCAAAAACTATCCATTGCCGAGGGGGGGAGTAGTACGGGAGGGTAGGCCCCTCCCCTCCTCCCCCTTTCCCTCCCATCGGATGAAAGAAGCCTGCTACGATCAATTATTCCCATACAGCCTAAGGTTGAAGGCAAAAGATTTGGTGATATTTATAAGTACGTGATACGTTCGTTCATACATTTAGACTTGCGTGGCATAATATTGAACCTATATTGTGTCAAATAGGAAAATATTGTATAAAAGAATACAATAATTAGAAAGCTATGTTTTATGGTACAATTTAGTTTCGTATATCAAATAATTGTAAGAATCCAATAATAAGAATAACGGGATAAAAACTGTTAATCCAGATTATAAATTATCTGTATGCCGAATTTCATCCAAATCCATTCATCCGTTGCAGCGTGAAGAAGGAACAAAATATACAGACATACACACAAACTTTCGCATTTATAATATTAGTGTGATTTCCCAACACGGCGTGGACGGTGACTGATGCGAGAATGACACAAGCAGGTTACACGATCAGTCTTCTGTCAGTTTACTGTCATTCGAAACAGACTGACGAAAATTATTTAAAATATTTTATCTACACTAATGTTGTAACATTCTACTTATGTTTCCAATACTTGACTTATAATTACTACTGTTATAGCGCAGACAACAAAACACTCAATTTAAGCAATTTCACATGATGGTATAATATTCACATCGATATCGTAAAATCTCATTATAACATCAATAAAACGCGACCAATTAACCTGGCGAGCCTTATGTCAAAATCCTCATACAAGTTGTATAAAATTTTGACATTAGGCTGGCTTTTGAAAACAGTTGGGTTATACGTGAAAACTTCGTCGAAACTACAAAACTTATATAAACAAAACTCTTGGGTAAGATCTTGTGCCAGTTAAATAAAAAAAGAACAGCGCGCGCTCGCTCCTGATTGGCCCTGCGCGCGCAGCTGCGCTCTCATTGGTTAGATTTTAATGGCGGAAATTTGAACAATTATTATAAATAAACTATTGTCAGCTTTTACTCTTGTTGTTTGACTAATTGCATTAGTGAAGATAAAGTAGTGTATGCAACTGCATATAACACGGGTATTAAAACACTCGTTACTATTATGAAACTCGCTGCGCTCGTTTCATAAACTCACACTCGTGTTTTAATACCCTTCATTATATGACAGTTGCATAAACTACTATAATTTTCATCAGTCCAGACCATCAGTCTGTCAGTCCGAGGGTTACACGATAATTCTCCCGTCATTCTGACCAGAATGATGGACTGAACTGACGCCAGAATTAGCGTGTAACCGATGTATAAAGAAGTAAGTACTAGTATATCTACTCATTCGTAGCTCGATCTTAATAATAACTAGTTTATAATGTCTTTTACCTTTACATAAATCTGAAATTTAATATGACTAAATTGTATGAATGTCGTGGACATCACCTCACAAATCTCCCGTACATCGTGAGATGACGCAGTCATACATCCATCAACCGTATAGACCAGTGTGGGTCAGGGCCCTATCTCCCTATGAGCTATTGATTGTACGTAATATGAAAATGGCAGTGCTCAAAAGTGAGATGTTTAGTTTGATGATGATGATGATGATTTCTGGTTTAATTATGTCTTACGGTGAAACAAAAAAAGTTTTAGAACATCATACGCTGTTGAAAGCATGGCTTCTGGCGAGTATCGGACAGCAATAACCCACATTGACACTTACTACGCTGCTTATATAGCATCGCCAAAAAACGTTGGCCAACGGTCATTTGGACCGAACAAAAACTGTATCAATGCGCCGTCTAAATACAAAGAGAATCATTAAAAAGAGACCACTCCTTTGTCTAGCGGACAACGGCTATGCTTTCCCATAAAGGACAGCTTTGTCCTTCGAGCGTTACAATTTTGCAAAGAAACTAGAACGTTCTCACGCAAAAATTTCACCGATAGACTCAACGTCCGATCTATAATAGAAGTACAATAGAATAGATTCGCGAAAGGGATTACAAATAATGCCTTGTAAGAAAGGGGTGGTGTTCTAAAGAAAGGTCAGTCGGATCATCCGGGGCGCGGGGTTGACCCCATCACTTACGCTGCACCGATTTTGGGGTATTTAAAATGGCGTAAAGGGTTGTTTTTGTCCTGCCTTTGTGTGCGGGTCAGCACGGGTTGGCTACCTGATGCCCACTGGACGGGTCAAGCTGACCCCTCCGACAATTAAAACGAGAACGGCCGTGTCAACGGTTGTGATTCAGAAAATCGCGATAACCCTTCGCTTTGAGATCGAGCGTTCTTTTATTGGGCAATTTGTAAAAATGTTACACTTACGATTGTAGACTATTTATTGCAATATCTTTTGAAATCAACGAAAATCGGCTTAAGTTCTAAAACCTACACCGAATAGAATGAGTTTCATAATGCATGTGTTTACTAACGGTTTTTTTGGTTAATTAAAAACCTGTCTTAAAATAACGTCCACTGACGCCAAGTTAAAGAATGAAAGCACCTATATAGATCGAAAATAGAGTCGCATTACATTAACTTGTAACGGTCAAACGCAACAAAAGAGTATATAATAACTAGCCTATTATTCGCCATAATATTAAAATCACATAAACATTCGCCAAAGGCGAATCCGTTGGAACTATTCAAGGAGCTCGGACAATGCAAAAAATGGAGCATAGAAAGTTTCCCATAAACTGTAGCAAAGGGTTTGGCCATAGGTTTCTTTGTGAGGCCAGTGGGAAAATTCGCGTAGCTTGAAAGGGCCCATTGCGAAATAGAAATGGGTCAGTTAGACCGGGCGGTGGTAAACAGTGCAGCTTTTGTGTGCGACGCATCGCAGGGTTATGCAAATTGTTTGGCTACAATGGATCCTTTGGTCGGTAAGATGCTGATGATAATGCCTGGATGGACAGAGGATAGAAAGAAATGCGTGCGGACAATGTGGATCTTTGCTTGGGACTATTATTTACGTTTGGCATGGTAGAGAGAGATAGAAACGAATATAGAAAGTTAATTTGATGTAATATGGGATATAGATTGCCTTAATTTTTTGATTTTGAAATTGAAATATTAATTACAGAACTCATATCTTTTTACGTGTTCATTTCTTCATTTTTTCATATATATTTTACTTTCTATTGTTTCTCTGTACGGAATGAAAAAAAAAATGAAAAAAAAGTATATTTGGAACGTTTAAACATAGATTAACAAATGACAGGCATACGAAAATAGCTGCTTTTAGTGAAAAACTGCGTTGCAGCCATTAACGCCCACCTCCGGCAAATAGTAATTTATTTAGGTCTCTTCTTCCATATCCTTATCCATAAGAATAAGTAATTTATTTAGGTCTCTTCTTTCATATCCCATGCATTAGACATGTGTTCAGTTATTCAGATCTCTTTAAGTTTCTTTATTAGATGTGGGAGCCTGTTTAAGTATGTCTTACACCATATTTTCTGGCAGTTAGCAGTATGATAGCCAAATCCTCAGTGGTACCTACAGGATTTACGCGTGAAGAAAGCTTTCAGTCCAAGCCTTATTATCACAAGGTAAGATTTTTTATCTTTATGCTGTTGTTGCATCGATTTAGTTAAAAAAGTGTTTCTGCGTGATTGAACAAAGCGACAAAGGCACAGATAATAAAAATGTTCGAAGTTAAAAGTTTTTGTGTAGACACGACCTCTTTACAGTTTTAGTATTGTGTAAATAGATTTATATGTATTTTTTTTTATCACGATGCTCTGTTTATCTTTCAGTTAAAGGTAATCACACTAATATTATAAATGCGAAAGTTTTTGTGTATGTATGTTCGTATATTTGTTGCTTCTTCACGCTGCAACGGATGGATGGATTTGGATGAAATTCGGCATACAGATAATTTATAACCTGGATTAAAACATAGGATACTTTTTATCCCGATATTCCCACGGGAACGGGAACCACGCGGGTGAAACCGCAAGCGGCCGCTTGTGTAAAAATAAAAGGGACCAAGACGGCGATTTGTTTCAAAGCCACGATCTTAAATTGATTAACTATTTAAGGTTTAAATTACAACCAAATGATTATAGTTACAGTTCAACATTAGAAAAGATTTTTAAAAGTAAAAAACTTACTTTTTTGTGATCTAATTGGAATTTTATAGGAATCTTATTGTAACGGATAGGTATGTATGGTTAGGTAAGTACTGGTTGTTTTTAAAAAAGTAAGTAAGTACCTAATATTTTTCTGACTGAGCTGTGCCATAAAGATCCAAATCAAGTTATAAACAAAAAAAAACCTTATTTAGCGAGTTTTTAATGCAAGAAAGAAAATACTTAGTTATTTGGAAGAATACATAATTTAGTCTACGCATCATAAAATAAGGCATATAATGGATTTTTTATTACAGATTATTATTATCTCTTTATTTCTTTTTTTTCTTAGCCTAGGTTTGTTATAATATTAATATAAAAGTAAACAAAAACAAAAAAACCAAACCGACTAGGAGTCGAAGTGGTCGCCATGGCCGAAAACGGTCGGAATGATCATCATCATCATCATCATCATCATCATCATCAATATAAAAGTAAAAAAGTAAGTAAGTAAGTTATTATTATTATTATAATATCAGCCTTAGCTGTCCCACTCCTGGGCATAGGCCTCCCCACACTTTTTCCACACCTTCCGGTACCATGCAATCACGCCATTTCTTCATAAACATATCAAAGTCGTCCCAAAAAAAAATACAACGTTAGTCGGAACGGGGGGGTACTAAGCCGAAAGGAGGGTAAAGTATACATAGTGAATGACTTTTGTCTAAGAACTTTTCCTTTAAAATGGATAATTTTAGATTAACAGCTTTTTTTAAGATTTCAAAAGAAATTACGCTGTGGTAGCCCTGGCGGTCACAAAAAAAAATCAAATTAAAAGTTAATATTATTGGGTACGTGAGTCCAATTAGGGAGAGAAAACTCGACTCTTTACAATACCCGTACATTGACATTAGAGGTAAACCTATTTGCTAAGAACCTACGTCAAAACCGTAGCCTACTAGATTTTTGTAGACCAATCAAATGTAAATGACTTCTTGGCGGGAAAGTGAAGAGTCATGTCTGCGATTTTGTTTTATTTTCTAAAATTTGTGTTATGTCGAATATTAATGTGAAATAATGGTGGATTATTAACCGTTAAGTCTTCGTGAGTGTGCATGAGTGTTGGCAAATCAAACAAAACAGTGCAACTTCACTTTTCAAATTCTCTCAAGAAGTCTGCCCGAGGACTTAGTAAAGCCCCACATCTTTACTGAGATACTCGAGGGGTTGGGGGGTATGTCATTTCTCACTTCTCATTTCTATTATCATTCATCATCATTATGTACGTACTGGAAGGATTTGTATATTTATGTATTACTTGTAAGAAAAATTACTTTGACACTGGCTAAATGTGCTAATCGCACGAAGCCATCAACTAAAGGAAAAAAAAATGTGAATAATAAAAAAAAAGAAAAAAGTTAAAAAGAAAAAAGAAATAAAGTTATTTACTATTATGTATACTTTACCCTCCTTTCAGCTTCGTACCCCCGTTCCGACTAACGTTGTATATATGTGTCAAAAATGTAGCTCGGATCATAATGACAATGGCACAGCTTTAAACAATTTTCCATCGAAAACACCGACAAGCATGCATACTTTTCGACGACATAGGCAATTTTATGAGTCCATGGTCCATATAATGTTTCTTTTAATACCACAGTTTGCTTCAGTGCGCAAAACCAGTATTAAACAAAAGCCTGTTATAAATATACAACAAATTAACTTCATCGATGGACTACCAAAAAACACCTTAATAACAACAGTGCTCCCCCCATTTTCTTGTCACTGATAATGGAACGAGCTACCAAGGTGCAAATCGTTGACCTCAATATTCCAACACAGCCTTCTTTACACCCACACTAGTATAAACTAACCCTTATACCACAAGCATAAGGTTTACCTTCGGCGTGCATTCTTATTTTCACCCGCATTACCTATGCAAAGATGTGAGATCCATGCGGATGCTTTCACGAAGTTAACTTTGCGTTCTTCAAGAGCTTTAACACTAAAGCAATAAGGGTTATAGTCGGGTGTCCTTAAAGTGTAAGGTGATAATATCCTTTGGGCGTTATCGTGAACGGGTATACTATCAGTACGGTTCGGTACACACGGCAGATGTGTACTGTCTGTTTGGTGGTTATCGATTTTTCGATTGTTGTTTAGTGTTTAAACGCTATCGAGAGCAAAGCGACCGAACCGAAAAGGTTTCGTTCAAATTAGAAAAGGTAAAGAGTTAAACCAGAGAAGGTTTATCGCTTTACGTTTTTAATTTGAATGAATACATCGCACTGATTTGCATTCAGCCAGTCAGTATGAATATGAAATTGCAAATAAAAAATGAAAAGGGGTAAAACTTTTTGGTTTTAATATAAAATTATAATAAAAAAATATTTAAAATTGTAAATTGATATGTAAAAAAATAAATAAAGGAAATAATAATAAAACATTTAAACAATTTTACTCTGCCTTTTTTACTAGACTTCGCACTGCTTCTCATTCAGCCAGTCAGTTGAAAAAATAAAATTCAAATTATAAAAATAAAAAGATATTTAATTTGACTTAATATTACTTGTTTTTTAGTCTTATTAGTTTTTTAGTAGTAGTAACTTTTTTAGTTTGTGTGTATGTCTGTATATTTGTTCCTACTTCACGCTGCAGCGGATGGATGGATTTGGATGAAATTCGGCATACAGACAGTTTATAAGCTGGATTAACACATAGGATAGATTTTATCCCGATATTCCCACGGGAATCACACTATAAATATACTAAAAACGACAACTTAATTTTCCAATACAAAATGATTTGTTTGTTTTGTTGTGATGGAAACCAAAGAGAATTTAATCACTTGATGGAAACTGTCAAAGCGGTACGAAGTCCGCCGGGTCCACTAGTAACTAATATTATTCTGAGAGTTCATTCAAGTCTTTTATCTTTCTCTTCATTACAAATGACAAAGTATCGTTAAAGCTAAAAGTGGAAGTATTTTTTTATACAGAGTATAATCGATGCGATTTTTAGTAAATGTAAGAGATATCAATAAGCTTAAAATTGATGTAGTTAGGTATAGTAATGATTTTAATCTATATTTACATAAACCGATATTGTCACGTCTTCGTAGAGTTTAAGATTTTTAGGCTTCAGTTTCCTTGTTACAGGAGCCTTATTCTTTTGGCGTGATAACTGGTTTACTGTGTTGAACACTGGTGCCACAAAGATATTATGTTTTGCTAACACTGTCACAAGGTAGATAGGTAGGTAGTGTCACGATGCAATTTGCGTTGCGGTTCGGCAAGGTGAAACTGAAGACGGCTAGCGCAGCACAACCCTTTTTTTTTCTTTTTTTTGAGAGAGATTGCTGATTGCCTCAAACAGCATTTTTAGCGTCACCGGGCTTTTTTGGGGGCGGCGAGGTACGTAAAGAGTCCTCAAGCCGTGTGAAACGAATCACCTTCGGAGGTTTTCTAGAGGGAACGGCATCACACACTTAAAACTGCGTGTCCCCGTGCTCTACTAGATTCTCCGAAGGGTTCGATCGGATCGGGGAGCAGAACAACCCGAGGGCGCCTCTAAAGGCTCGGACCTCGGCTCGGGTTGACCGGGCCGTGGAGGAGGAGAGAAGCGCCCAGGTACATATCTGTACCTGGTATAGAGCGCGTGTGAACCGGTTCTTCGTCCCCTAGTTCTACGAGTACGGTGTCTTGGGCCTAAACTAGTGTTTTTTTTTATATTTTTATACCTAGCACGGCAAATGACTCTATACCACCTAATGTTAAGTGGAAATGGAGGCCAGATGCGAAGACAACTGGTGCAGCGTGAAAACAACGCAGCATCAGTCAACCTCACTCCAAGGGTGGATCCAGGATTTTTTTCTGGGATGGGCACAAGGGGGGGGGGGGAGGGAAGGGGCAAAAAAAACAACAATAACTGTTAGAAATTATCATGAAGTATCATACTTCAAGTTTATTTCTACAAGTTCAAGTATGTATGTATTTATCAGGTTATGAAAGTGTCAAAACAATAGAGCTCTCGATTTGCTTCTAAGTATGAACTGTGATGGAATCTCCACAGTACACTAAAATACTGTCTGGGGGGGGCACGTGCCCCCGTGCCCCCCCCCCCCCTTAAATCCGCCCTTGCCTCACTCTGCCGGCCCAAAAGGTGCTTCTTCACGCCTCCGTGTGCATGTTTAGTGTATTCTGTAAATGTGTAGTGGCATTTAGAGGATCGGGCGGGGAGCACAATCCTGCTCCATTATTGCTGTCTTCGCATTAGGTGGCCTACTGCGAGTTTTACTTGCCATTCGATTGATAACGAAAATGAGAATTTCTATGGCATTGAAGCAGCGCATCCCGATGATAAGCAAGGAGAGATAAAATTTTCTCATACAATTTCTCTTTTTCGTCAACTTTTTTGGAAAACGTTTAGGGGCTATTTATTTATTTATTTATTTATTCACCGGATGGATCACCAGCATAAGGTACAGCAATAAAATCAATATAAATGTAAAATACAGAATTGCTTAAAACTAACTGTCCTTACAATTACAGCATGCATTATATGGTAGATAAAATGAAATTAAAATAATTAAGTAAACATTCGGTATAAATAACAAACTAAAATCTATATCATTTAAGCTGAATTGTATTAAAATGGGATAAAAATAAAATAAAAATAAAAATAAATTTGGGATAAAAATATTTTTTTACATAAAACTACGAGAAACTTAAAGGGTTCCTCAAGCCTGCGATCGCAACACCGTCAGAGGGTTTCTATAGGGAATAGTATCACGTAAGCGTGTCAATTTTCTCTACTAGATTCTCCTAGGGGTTGGATGACAAAAAAAACTCGCAGACACCCCGGACTCCATCTTGTTGAGTCATTTGTCTTAAAAAAACAAACTATTATTCCATTTTATAAGATTGTTTTTTTCTCACGATAATGCTACTCATAAATGTCGGACACATAGCTCTCATGATCCTCTCAAAGTGTTGATTGCGCAGAAGTCATTACAGATTAGGTTAATCTCATTTGCGCAGTTCTTAGTATAGCGACGCAGGCGCACCGTGAGAACTTGAGTGATGCTGTGCTTGACCTGTGGCCGTTCTCATGGTACAGTCAGCCACAAAGTGCTTGTTAGTTTTGTTTACTATCCTTGTTCATTTGGTTACGTTTACGAAAATGAAAATTTGTTGGCAAAAAATTAACACTTCTCGTATGTCTCCAGCAGGTGCTGCTTCAATGCCATTAAAATTCTCGTCATCAGTAGACATAGGCAGCTTCACTGCAGTATAAGCGCGCCCCACTAGTGGGTGCGCCGTATATATCGTATCCTTTTTAACGGCGTCTCCCTCCCCGATCCTATCCGAACCCTTCGGAGACTCTGGTAGGGCACGGGGACGCGCACTTTTAAGTGTGCGATGCCGTACCCTCTAGGAGGTACCCTTTACGTACCTCGCCGCCCCAAAAAACCCCGGCGAAGCTGAAAATGCCGTCTGAGGCAATCAGCAATCTCTCTTCAAAAAAAAAAACGGCGACTCCATCTGAGCCCTTTTAAAGGCTAAAGGCGAACCCCAGGGGTTTTTTGCCGGGTCGGTCTTAATCCTTCTTAGAGAAGGACAAGGCCAGCCCCGGATCGCATGAAATCTGCTTGCAGATTTTTCCCCTGGGCCAAAAAAAAAATAAATTAACATGATCGGAACTCGCATAGGCTCTCAGAGATATGCGGCAACTCCAATGATAAATAGAAGTAAGAACTAACGTATAATAATAATTATATTCTATTAACTTATATATTAGATATCTTTATTATTAATTAATTATATTATATAGAGTCAAAGTCAAAATATCTTTATTAATTTATTATAGGTATTTTGAAATTTAACAACTTTGTAAAACTTTCTTGGACGAAAGACTCTTTTTTTGTTAAAAATGTATTCGGTACCTACACAAACAGAATACAACATAGCGTGTTTGAAATGTCACAAGATATGCATCACGGACAGGTTGTGGTTTCAATGACGTGTGTAGGTACACGACATGATTAATCTTTAACAAGGCAACATAATTTACTCTGAATTTGATCCAAAATAAATAAAACATAGTTAAAAATGTTAATTGTTATAATTAATCATATTAGTTGTAACATTATTGTTTTTTATAACTAAATAATATATCTAAAACGTTTGACCGACTATACCTTTACCTAACGGCACCCACTAGAAACTTATAAATAAACACAAATCTTACTTGAAGGTAGCCACAACATGTACTTACTCAAGCACAGATAAAAAATATATAAATAAAATATGAATGTAAAAAAGATTGATATATTATTTAAAATATCGAGATTTGAATACAATACAAATACATTTCTATAACCAATTAAAATTAAATATGATTTACATTAAGATTAGACTATTGATATTAGTATAAAACTCATACATTAAAATGAAAAATTAAATTAGTAATATTTATATTGTATTATATTATAGGAGGCCTGCCTACACTGCGCTTTCCGGTACGCGGTCGTCACTCCAGGACTATCCCGCCCCAGCGGCCATCAGTCCTGCGAGCAATGTGCCCTGCCCACTGCCACTTGAGCTTAGCAACTCTTCGGGCTATGTCGGAAGAGAAACAAGGTGGACCGACGATCTGGTGAAGGTCGCGGGAAGCCGCTGGATGCGAACAGCACAAAACCGGTCGTTGTGGAGATCCTTGGGGGAGGCCTTTGTCCAGCAGTGGACATCTTTTGGCTGTGATGATGATGATTATATTATTCTATGAAACTAATGTAAATAAATATGTAATACTTGATGTACTTACTAAAAAATATGAGTCATAGGATTGTATCTTTACTTCCACTGAATGCGGTGTATGCGATCAAAAGGCACTTAGTAAACAGCCTATAACTGTCCCACTGCTGGGCAAAGGCCTCCATCATTGAAATCAAGTCATCGCTACAATTAATGGGTAGGTATGGCTTAATCACCACGCTTGCCAAATGCGGGTTGGTGATCACAAACCCGGGCTATGCATCAAAAATTCCGAAATACATTCTGCCCGACCTGGGAATTGAACCCGGGACCTTCGGGCATCGGGCCAAGCGCTAAGCCACTCGGCCACCGAGGCGTTATAAAAGGGCACTATGGACTCTTTATTTCTGTTTGAAAGTTAAACAAAGAAAGTATTATTTCGAATAACGGCTTTTATTAAATACTACCGGCCGCTCGCGGTTTCACCCGCGTGACTCCCGTCCCCGTGAGAATATCGGGATAAAAAGTATTCTATGTGTTAATCCAGATTATAAACTATCTGTATGCCGAATTTCATCCAAATCCATTTAGTAGTTTTTACGTGAAAGAGTAACAAACATCCATCCATACTTACAAACTTTCGCGTTTATAATATTATTAGGATAGAAAGCTAAAAATTCCGTTTTTTATTGACTCTGACTTTAATGTGCGGTGTTTGTGTTTTATAAGAAGTTACGTTGGACCCAATAAATTTTTAAAGAAAAAAAGCGTTATTTTTAAAATTATGACTAACACTCTTATAACTTACAAAATACCTGTATTCTCTTTAAATATCTTTGATATCTTTAAAAATATTGCACTTGCAATGACCATGCAGACACCGCGCCAGCTCAATAATAATAGTCCAACCGTATACCATGGGAAGATTCGCCAAAACCCAATTAAACATCTGACAATGGCGCATTTAGCCAAACACTTCCGTTATTAGGATCATAACATTCACTACAACCCTTCGTCCATTCATCTTGACCCGAGATTCAGTAATCGCTTCGCTAGGGTTGCTACCTGCAGAAAATAATCTATTTATCCTACTAATATTATAAATGCGAAAGTTTGTATGTATGTATGTTCGTATATTTGTTACTTCTTCACGCTGCAACGGATGGATGGATTTGGATGAAATTCGGCATACAGATAATTTATAACATGGATTAACACATAGGATATTGTTTATCCCGACATTCCCACGGGAATCACACTATAAATATATTAAAAACGACAATTTAATTTTCCAATACAAAATGATTTGTTTGTTTTGTTCTCATGGAAACCAAAGAGAATTTAATCACTTGATGGAAACTGTCTAAGCGGTACGAAATCCGCCGGGTCCACTAGTTTTCAATAAATGTAATTGTTTGTTATTCTACAATGAGAAACGCTTGGCCTTTATCTAGCTAGACTAATGGTATGTATGTATGCAATCTTTAAATATTAAGGTATCTTGTTTATTTTTTTTTGCTGGTTCATCTTAATAGAATGTCTATAGCCCGCGCATCAATTCATATTAACGTAGAAGCGCAGTCACATTCAGACGAGTTCAATTATTGTAGCCAAGCAGAATAGTTTCTTTTTACACTTTAGAAAAAATTTGGTTGAAGTAAAATAGCTGTCATAGTTATTACGGCGACGACGTAATAAGATAATAAATAATTTTGAACACTCCACGAAAACTGAAATCAAACCTGTAATGTTAATATTATATTACATATTAGAGAAAAGTCATCAGTATTGCAACATATTGTTACTTTAAAATAAATATATCAAATTATTAAGTAACAAGACGTCACGTAACGACACCACGCGTTTAAAAGCAAATTTAAATTTAAAAATATAGTATGCTTTTCTCAATGGCAAGCTGCATAATTGACTCCAAGACGTTTTGTTGAAATTGCCAACCCTACCTAACACATCAACTGCAGTGCGGTCTTAAAGATCCAAGACTTTTATTCCCATAAATAATTAAACTATCAAAAACGAGTCAACGGTCAATTCGATATCCAATACACCGCTACCTACAGCAAAAATTTAATTATTCTTTAAGCAACATGCCATGTATGAGGTTTTAAGCGGCATTTCGTTTTTGTTCGAACGTGACAGTAGAAAAAAGGCCGATTAAAAAAACAAAAGGGCGATTGTTGAGCGGTGTCGCGGAACTATAGGAACTGACTATTTCCTGACAGAACCGGTTCTAACCGGTTCCTAGATAAAGCGTTGTTTATGGTAATTTAGCCGTTTATTGTGTTAGGATGTTTGTTTTTTCGACGTGAGACAGGGATGCTGGTGGTAATGGGATTGTGGTGATGCTCCTAGTCACGGTAGCTCACGGTGGCATGTTAAACTCTGTTTTGTTAAATGATTGCTATTGTTTTTTATCATATCTTAGGAGAAATTTGCTTCTCTCAGTAGCAATTCTATATCTTTTAGCATTTTTCCTATTTGGATCTTTGTGCAACCCTATCTTTTCTCTCTTCTTCTTCAATGAAGATGATTGCCATACGATTAGCAATGCCTTTGAGGATGAAGAGCCTGAAGTTGTCTTAGATAAGCGAACCCCAGGAGTCCTATTCTTTCCTAGCCTGAGAGTCACAGTAAAGTGCTGCATTGAATCAGTGTTTAAAGTGCTGCATTGAATCCGTGTTTTAAGTGCTGCATTGACTCCGTGTTCTCTATACACCTAGAAGTATTTTGCGAAAAGATGTTGGGAAATTGAGAGATAATATAACACACCACTGTGATGTGTTTTTTTGTATATTAAAACTCATTTCCTTTTTTTTTTACCAATAATCACCGCCCATATGACTTAACCGTTATTATAAGTAACAATGCCATCTTTGGTTACTTATTCTGTTTTAGGTTTGTTATATAATTTTTTTTTAATTTGTCAAAGTTATAACTAATATTTTTTTTCAAATAAATTATTTAAAATTGAAGACGCACATCCCAAAGACGTTACTCAAAAGAATTCGCCAACTTCGTAAATTCATCTTCTAACCCTCAACTAGTGTGACCGCTCGTAATCAATCATAGAATCCTTTCAGTGTCCCTTGCGCTTCCCTAAGCGTTTATGCAAATATTCGCAATTAAAACTTCGCACGTAACGGTTGCGAACGCTTTGTTATGGTGCAGCTGGACATCTTTTAGACGAACATCCGAAAACGCCTTCTGTACATTGAATCTTCCGTTGACAGGATTCTTTTGATTATTACATCATTTTGAGCAAGTTTACCACCAAGCTCTCCCTTAAGTGGTTGTAAATTAATTGTAACTAGTGGTTGCCCAGTGGTCGAAATTCGACCGTAATTTTATTAAGGCTGCACGGATTGTATCCTAAGCAATGAAAAATTAAGCATTGACAGATTTCGGCCGTTCCTCTTCCATTTTTGAAATTTTTGAAAAGAGTATATATATGCGTGTGTGTCAAATAATTTGTTTTATTGATTTCATTTATTTTTTATGCATTTAAAAAAAAGTATTAACATTCTGCATTCCTTCTCCATATAAACTATAATGGTGCGAAATTTCATACTCCTCCGTCCGCGCAATTTTCGTAAAAAGGGGTAAAAAGTTTTTGCTTCACGTATTAATATATAATAAGACTGTAATATTGTGTGATTTGATACGACATACTTTTTCGCCCCAACAATTTTTTTAGAACGTTCCTTCATTCGTCCAATAAATAGAGAAAAATCAAAGATAATAACTTTTGTGATTCGATTAATCATCACATCAGACGTTTTGTTCCGTTAACGAATTCTAATTATAATTTCTAATTGAAAACTCTAGGCTGATCAATGCAGTTATGAAACAATTACAAACTGAGGTGGTTATCTTGATGGTATTTACTGGTTTTTTTAAATTAGTGACAGCCAGTGAAAAATTTGAGAAATCACTAAGGAAAATAAGCAATGAGACATCGAAAGTCAACAACAACAAAACTATTTTGTTGGATGATCCGGAGTTGGATGACGAGAAAGACGACATAGAAAAGAACAATGCTTTACATGATCTTCGTCAACTGTTTCTACCAATCTATCAAACTGTTAATTCAAAGGATGTCGAAGATATCGAAGACTTAATATTCAAGACATTCAATCTCAAAGATCGTTCTCAAATCAATTTGAAACAAGTAATATTGACCTACGGAAGGGATGAACCAAAGAATAAGGCAGACCACAAGGACTCTTTTCTTGAAAAATCTTTGCTGGGATTAAAATCATTAGATTTAGGTAAAATAAAGTTACGTGATACCTCAGGAGAAACGTTTGAAGATATTGCTTTTATAAAGAAAGGCATGTTGTTACCGAAATACGAGAATGAAGGCCAGAAAAGATTTGTAGTAAAAGCAGCTACTGACAATGTAATTAAGAAGAAGCCTAATCGGCAACGCATTGACTATAGAGCTGATTCTAGAAACAAAGATATTGAAATCTTCACCATTCCACCTTCTAGAAAGGTTAAAGCAGACCTTAAGGAGGTAGTAAATCGATTTGATAAACTTAGGAAGCGTCTATCAGACGTGTTAGCTTATTTGTAAAATAGGATAAACCATTGTCTTTAATAGTAAACGTAGTGTAGGTAGAGCGGCGAAATGCGCAAAGTGGCTGGCATCGTTTGGATGAGAAAAGTCGATGGTCAAGTTCGGTGGGGTCTCAGTGGCATGCATTCGGAGAGCCTTAAGTTATTTTATATTTAACTTTATACGGAAAATGACTCCACGCCACCTGATGTTATGTAGAAATTTAGTCCAGACGCGAAGACAACTGGTGCAGCGTGAAAACAACGCAGCATCAGTCACCCTCACCCTGCCGGCCCACAAGGTGCCTTTTCACTCCTCGTTTAAGAGCGTTTACGCCGCACACTAGCGCCGCCAATGAAAAAAAAACATATCTAGTAATTAGAGATAGAAAATCAAATTATGCTCAACAAACTATCTGAATGAAGTAATTTAGCATTTTTTCGTCACTTAATGAACACCTGACATGTTATGGTTTAGTTAAATACGGCGTTATAGTTAAAAGTGGCCGTAACGTAAATTTGATTTTCTATCTCTAATTACTAGATATGTTTTTTTTTTCATTAGTGGCGCTAGTGTGCGGCGTAAACGCTCCTAAAGGACCCCATGTCGTAGAAAGGAGGGAAAACGTGTGCTGGTAAACTATTCCATCTTTTGGAAGTGCGACAAAAAACGAGTCACCGAATTCTATGTGCGCGACATGGAATGTTCGAGACAGTAAAGTGATGTCCAGCAATGGATAGACTGATACGGGTTGATTATGAGAAGCCAGGTGATTTATTAACCTATGAACTGAGAAAAATAGCATAACGAATCACGCTGTATACGTAGAACTTTTGAAGGAGTCATGATAGTAGTAGGTAGGCGATGTGGCATTTTAAATCAAACTAGTAGGTCGCCCGCAAAACCTCGCGTTTATTCAACAGATTTTTTAGGAATTTCGAAACCTACGACAGGTTTCTTTATTTTTCTGCACATCTACGGCTCAAAAATCGGCTTACACTATTAATATATAAGAAGATTGTCCTATTCATTTAAACGATCAAAGAGTTTCTATTTGCAGTAACGTTATAATACAAAATATGGGACTGGGTCAATGGTAAGTTACTAGGTAGTGGAATCTTTGTGTGCTACTCGTACTAATGTGCATAGTGATTAAATTAATTAATAAAAATTATGAAAGTATTTTTTTTTCACAAAAAACACTTGTTTTCATCATAAGAGCGAAGGTGGAAGCGCATCACACCCAGAATCCATAATTAAAAGAAAATATTAAGTAAAGTAAATAGCCTCTAGCTGCACCACTGCTGGGCAAAGGTCTCCGTCATTGAAATCAAGTCATCACTACAATTGATGGGTAATGGCTTATTCACCACGCTTGCCAAATGCGGGTTGGTGATCACAAACTCGGGCTATGCATCGAAAAATCCGAAACACACTTTGCTCGACCTGTGTATTGAACCAGGGACCTTCAGCTATATCTCTAAATAGTGGGAACACAAAAATGCTACTAAGATCTACGTTCGTCGTCGTCGTCGTTACGGCGACTGTTTTTCATAATACGGTGGTAGCTAGTCAGGTCGTCTGAGAACCAGTCCTACCATCATCCAAATCAAGTACGCTGGAAATAGAACCCTGAACCACTGGGTCTGACCTTAGTCTGACATTGGAGGTACAAGGACACACAAGCTATTAAGAGCGTTTACGCCGCACACTAGCGCCACTAATGAAAAAAAAAACATATCTAGTAATTAGAGATAGAAAATCAAATTATGCTCAACAAACTATTTGAATGAAGTAATTTAGCATTTTTACGGCACCTAATGAACACCTCACATGTTATGGTTTAGTTAAATATGGCGTTATAGTAAAAAGTGGCCGTAACGTCTTATTTAACTAAACAATAACATGTGAGGTGTTCATTAGGTGACGTAAAAATGCTAAATTACTTCATTCAAATAGTTTGTTGAGCATAATTTGATTTTCTATCTCTAATTACTAGATATAATTTTTTTTTCATTAGTGGCGCTAGTGTGCGGCGTAAACGCTCTTAAATTCATCTTGTCATCATTCATCATTGTATGTCTAACTTCACTCAAAAGATACACCTAAGAATAAATATGTAAATTCTTCTGCATGCTATTCTAAGCTACTTATCACATTATTGGGAAATGTGTTTATCAAAATTAGCTTCAGTAAAGATCAAGCACTCAAATATTCAACCAATTTTCACCTTTATGACTCAGGTGTGAGGGTTCATCCTCCGTAACTCTATGTTTAATAAAATAATAATGTTCTCGGACCCCGCTGACCACTGAATTTATTCTGCTTGACCCTTAACACTGTAATGTGAGGAGGGGTCAGATGGACCAAGACTGGACAAAAGATGTTTAAAAAAAAACGCCCGGATTGGGTGTTACCTGACAAAAGGTATTGACCCTTCAAATTATCGTGTGTGTGTGTTTTTTTTCTATTGTCGCATTGTGAGACTGGATTAGTGGTGTAACGTATGGAGATGAATGGGGTTTATCGAATGGCGTCTTTGCAATGTTTACAATAAGCTTTGTCAAAGGAAGGGGTTAGTTTCATGTCGGAAACTCTTTGCTAGCATTTTAGGATGAAATTAATTTGTTGAAACGTATTTCGAAAATCCTTTTTAACTCGTATTGTACGTTATCTTCCATTTCGATTTTATTTTTAGTTTGTACTGCAATGAATTTGATTAGGCCCAAGTGCCTAGTGCAAGTTTTCAGTATTCATCATTCGATCATGTTAACCATCTGCGACTGACGTGGTAGTCCAACAACCAAATAGACACAGCCAAATAGAAAATCCAGTTTATTACCGTTAATTTTAAAATTTGAGTGCCTCCCGCTTCTTTGAGTGGCGCCGCTCTTAGTACCTTACTACATTCGGCGTCATTTGCCTACTTCAGGCCATTAATTCCATAATAAGGTGATATTTTCCAAAGTCGAATGATGAGTAAGACCGTTTGTATTAATAACTTTTTTGGTAAAACCTTACTTCGTTCACTGACCATATTAGCTTCTACCGATTATTTCCCTAAGGAGCGATGACTGGCAGGCCGGCAAATTAAACCACCTACCTGTTTTCCTTAATTGCTATTTTAACCAATTTATCATAACTACCGTACGAATTAATTAATTAGCCAGTCGTTAAAATTAATTTTATTGTATTTGCAATGGAAAAGATAGTACACACAGCAAACAGGAAGGAAAAAGATGCATTTTTCTCAATATGAGTTGTTAATGGATTTAAGCTTAGTGTTTGTCAGAGCTTACGTCACCAAAAAAATACTTATAAAAAAAAGAATACGCAAACCTAGGTCGAAATTATTTATTTGTTCCATTTGCGGTGGAAACAATGGGTCCATGCTGGGGGCCGGCCGGAGGCAAAGCAGCTGGTCAAAGAGTTAAGTGCTCGCTTTAATGAGGCCTCCGGTGACAAAAAGGCTGGCAGCTACCTTAGCCAGCGTATTACTTTGGCAATCCAAACGTGCAATGTTACCAGTATTTTTGGGACCGTTCCCATGAGCCCACAGTTGGAGGACACCTTTTATCTATGGGTCTTTAGTTTTTAATTTTCTAATTATTTTTCTGTATTTTTCAAGTTAAGTCAAGTAATGTTTATTTTTGTTGTGTTTAATATGAGAGCGCCGTCAGTAAGTGACATAGTGTTATAATATTTTTTTTTAAATGTCTTCGTCTATATTTATTTGATGCCGCGCGGCCATACTAATTTTGTATGCGGAATTTAACGTGTTAATTTGAAAAAATTCATTTCATTTGTTTTTTTATTTACCTATTTTATTTATAAACTATAGATACAACTAAACGCCGCGCCGCCATTCGTTTTTATGATTTTTTCCCAACTTTAAATGATATTGTAAAAAAAACTATAGTATCAATTTTACTTTGTTATTTTCAAGTGCTAATTGCTGCACTGAAGCTAAATCAAATATTTATAAAATTTATAAAATAGGTACAGGGAAAAAATTACCGCATCCCAAATTCCCGACCAAGTAGGTTCTTGTTGGGCTATCAACGATTAAATTAAATTTAAAACGCGAAGAAAACACTTTGTACCTACTACTCCTTTTTAAGCACAGCCTTCCCGGTAGCATAGCGGTGAGTGCAGCCGCCCGGATTGCGGAAGACCCAGGTTTGATTCTTGGTTGGGTCGGGTAGGCGTTTAATTTTTTCACTGTATTTTATAAATATTTAAACTACAGTTATGAATTTATGGGTCGGACTAATTGTAAACACGTTCCCTTTGATACTAAATATATATTTTGTTGATATTGAATAGTATATAATGTATAATGTATATAATGGAAATTTACGTGGCGGGGATCTTGATTTTTCCCAACAATTACAAAACGTATGAAAGTGATATTTGATGATAAGATTTTTTATTTAATGGACTTCATTTGGCTAGTTGCAGAAACACGATTTGTCAACTCTTATAACAGAAAAAAAATATCAAAGTAACCTCTTTTAAAACATAGGTAGATTTGCATTTTACAGGCAAACCAGACCGATTTAAGCATCTAAATTTTCTTAGTAGATTAGTCTTAACACACACTTCAATATGCTAGTTCATTTTTAAAAATAATTTGTAGTTTTAATTTGAAGGAAAAAACCAGTTTTTCTTATGGTACGGGGCGCTAACGCTCCGTATTAGATTAATTGTTTAGCGGTGCGTCGCCTTAACATAGATTTTCATTGAAATTTTACTATTAAATTGTTGTTAAAGACTAAAACCAGTTACCCCCCCCCCAAAATCATTTCAAATGTCTCATTCTTTTCAGAATATAATGTTAAAATTACTAAGGTAATGTTAAATGATGTTAAAATGTCAAATGTCTGCGACTACTGTAAGGCGACGTTTTCTTTTAACAAATATCGTTACTTCTTTAAAAGCTGTGCAGTTTATTGCGCTCATTCTTCTTCGCAGCTCAAGTATAGACGTCGTGAGTATCCTAAGCGATACAATAGTATTTATTTTTAAGCATATTTCAACAAAAAAAATTACTATAGCTTTGACTTTTGACTCATCATAATTCTGGCGTGTTACTTTATCTCTAACTGTCATATAACAAATGCTTCCAACATTGTTGTTAAGGTAACCGAATTAGATTGAATGGTAGTAGAGAGACAGGCGGCGTAAAAACAAACCATTTACCAAACCGAGTATAGTTTGTACCTTCTGCTGGGTATAACCTGGGACCTCGTGGTCTGAGAGACCGGTACCACCATAGAAGCAGTTAAAGTCTAGGTAACCGTGGTATTGCTTTAACAGTCAAGTAGGTACTTATGTATTAAGTTCATAGTAACAAGATTATAAATAATTAATTAAATCAGTCGTTACTAAGGGGAATTCCATGGCATACAAAATGCAATTAAAATTAGAGGTAATTCCGATAATTTATTCGTTTATCAAATATGGATGCAGCAAATTAATTATGCACACTATATTAAACAAAACTAAAACTAATGCGATAAATCATTGAATTATGAAAATTAATGAAGCCTCTATACTTATATGGTAATTAGGTATGAGATTTTGTTCCACAGTTGAAATTTTCACAGATGATGTATTTCTGTTGCCGCTTTATAACAACTAATACTAAAAAACAGAATAAAATAAATATTAAAGGGGGCTCCCAACAACAAACGTGATATTTTTTGCTCGCTTTTGCGCGATATTGATAACGGCAATAGGTAGACGCTTGAAATATTCACAGAATATTTAGTTATATATTTCACTTTAAAAATAAATAATTAAATTAAACTAAAACAAATATTAGAAAATTTTTCCCATACAACAAACGTGATTTTTTTTGCTCGTTTTTATAGATAGCTAGCTGTGCCCCGCAGTTTCACCCGCGTTCTAATAGTCATAGCGTGATGTAATATAGCCTATAGCCTTCCACAATAAATGACTATTCAACAAAAATATTTTTTCAATACTAGCGACTCTGGGGCCCGACCGCCTAACCGATCGCTTTGACTTCGTGTGTAGTTTATGACGTCATCTTGTCGTTTCGTGCCGTCTATGAAAGCTATATCGAAAACTATATAGCCTTTAGCTTTTGATATTGCTTTCATAGGCGGTGCGAGGTGGCAAGATGACGTAATAAACTTTACGCGTAGTTAAAGCGATCGGTTAGGCGGTCGCGGGGCAGGTCGGCATTGCTTGTGTTATGTGTTGTTTTGTCTACGTAAATCACCCTCGAAAGACGCTCTCTCTATTAGAAAGTACCGCATCAAAATCCGTCCGATAGTTCCTGAGATTAACCCGTCCTAACGAACAGACGCGTTCCGGGGACTTTGTTTATACTATACTAGCGGCCCGTCCCGGCTTCGCACGGGTGTACATTTCTTTTTTAATATAGCCTATGTTACTTAGCGCTAATGTAGCATTCAAATGGTGAAAGAATTTTTTAAATCGGTCCAGTAGTTTTTGATTTTTTTCGTTGCAAACATACAAAATACAAAAATACAAAGCTTTCCTCTTTATAATATTAGTATGAATATGATATAACGAGTACTATAGGTACAAAAATATACTATACGAGTAGTAAAGGTACAAAAATAGGAAAGAAAAGAGTGCAAGGAATTTTAGCACGGTCAAAAGTGTAATTCAAATTAAGTTTAGTTTAAATAAAATAAAATTTTGATTTGAATTGATTACAAAATTTAAAGTTAAATTTAAGTTGATCCCGGACTATGCATCGAAATAGTTCGAAACACAGCCCGACCTTTGAATTGAATCCAAGACCTCCACATCTAAAAAACAATATAACATAAAGTAATCGAAACAATTGTTCTATGATTCTCAACTCAAGCTTAACCAACTTCACAGATACAACGGCGGCCGACAGAAAAGAGTTCCGTCTGTGGTTCCGTTAAAAATGGCCGAGTTCTCGGAAACATAACCGCATTTATCCGGCTTTTTAGGTGCACGTCAAAGCGCTACCCCTCTCGGGGGAGAGGCGAATCGATATGCAAGCAACATGGACACCTGTGTGCTCCACACCTTCACTGATTTTCGGGATAATCCCATATCTTCTTCCAGTTTTGCGGGCAATTTAAGAACTGTGTGATGAATAATGTTCTGGGCCCTTATTAGTTCTTAGATCAGTATTACAGCAATGCCAAAGTCAAAGTCATACCATTTATTCAATATAAGCCTTCACAGGCACATAATGACGTTAAAATTATCAAAACTAAACTACTGAATCTAGTACCAGTTCGGAGTTTGGGTGAGCCTTCGAACGAAAAACTCAGGAGGTCCTTTGCTATGTTATTGCAGTTGTGATAACGAGATACGTCGCTACACGCGTCTGGTTTTCACAACCACAACAATACGCTACACCACCTGGATGTTGCTCGATTTGATCGACCATTTTTGGTGCAAAATGAGGCTACATCTTGGGCACTATTTTACCGTCGTGACCATAAATATTTGTAAAGCCTAAAGATTTAGATTTTTTGATTTTGATTTTTTTTTCTACCTTACATTTAATAAAATGAATGCTTCTTTGCACACGATGTTCTACCTTCCAACAACATGGGGTTTTATACGAAAAGTATCTTTATAATTAGTTAGTTAAAAAAATGATCGTGGACGATGGACAGTGATGTTAAAAAAATAGTATCTAAGTAGGTACACACGGCGGCAGATCAACCTACCCAAACCTGTCAAATGTCTCCAATGAATATTGATCCCTATAGCCAAACAAAAATAAAGTTCAAAATTGATTGTAGAAATTTGACAGTTTTGGGTAGGTTGATCTGCCGCCGTGTGTACCTCTTCAAGCAATGGTTGGTACACCAGTTACGATTGTAAACTAGAAATGAATTAAATCAAAGATGTAGATTACCAGTTAGATAATTTGAGATAACGTAATATACATTGATTAGGCTTATTGTTGCATAAAAATAAAATAAAAATAGTATTGAAATGAAACAACTTTAAGGATCTACTCGCGTTTAATTTACACATTACTTTAATTAATGTTTATCCTGACGTTTCGAACCCTTTGCAGGGTCCGTGGTCGCGAGTAGATCCGTAAAAGTTGTTTCATTTTAATATGTAGTGTTCGCGTAAACTTTAGAAAACAATATAAAAATAGTAACTAATTTAAAATCAATTATTCAGTTCATTAATGTATTTTTTATATAGACGGCTGCACATCAACCTATCCAATACTGTCAAATTTCTTCAATACATTTTCAACCATATACTTTTGACATAAAGTTCAATACATAATTGTGAAAACATATGTCGAGAAGTACTAAGTTTGTAAAATGTTTGTTTAAGGTTTAATGCGATGGCAAAAATTGAGATTTAAAAAAATGAGTTTATGTCAAAATACGACGAAAAAAACAGTATAAAATATGAGACTAATATAAAAAGCTACTATACATATAGCTTATATGACAAAACACGATCGTGGCAAAACGCGATTAGGGCAAATCCTTACTGGTACAAAATGCGTTCGAGGCACCCATCTAACAAACCATGTCTATTAAGTAAATTTGACTACAGGTTTATACTATGGCCACAGGTTGGTAAGTCTATACAGGGCGGGGCCTGTATAAAGAGAGATGATCCAAGGCCAAGGTTCTCTCTAAGTCTCTAAGCCTTTGAAGTAGTAAGTATGTAAGGTAAGGAGACACGATATAATCGTACCACTAATATGGAGAGCCAAAGTCCTGTTTGTCTCCCGCCTCCTGGCCACCCTACAACACCCTTCGTCAGGTGAGTCACACGTTATCTCGTCGCGTCTGTGTGCGTGCGCGTCAGTGTGTGCGTGCGAGACTTACTGGCGACGCGCCGCTGTGGGAAGATCGTTACGAATTGGATATTTTATTATATCGCGAATCTGAATTAGTTTCATCTCTTGATATGAAACTTAAAAAAAGAACAATGAGGATTGATTCCATGGGGGTAAGATGATAGCCGTTATAACAACCAACCACCATTGGGCCAGCGTGGTAGAGTATGGCCTAATCTCCCCAATGACTGTTATTCGTTATTCATGTGGCAAGACCAAAAGAGAAAAGGGACAACTGCTTCGGCTTCATATTATAACTAGACTGCATAAAACTAAAGCGCACTTTACTAAGTCAAAATCCTCTCTAACAAGAACCTTGCAAACTTAGTAGTGCCCTTTTTTTTCAATCAAGGTATCCTTTATTTGCCAGAAAACGCCAGATATTAAAATTTGTTTATAACTTCGAGTGACAGGTAAAACACATGATTTAATAATAGAAGTTTTTTTGACATTTTATCCATAGTCTACATAACCTTCAGAATAATAACTTCACTTCCACACTCTTTGATTCAAATCCAAATGTCAAAATTTAGGTTACTGATAATAATGTGGAATGGGGTACAATGTGTGACAATGTGTAGCTTGAAATAAATACTTTTTAGAATAGAATAGATATATTTATTTGCAATTAATGTATAAATAATCAGTTGTTACATTTTGTTAGCGAATCCTTGTACACTCTGCCTTATTTAGCATGCAAATTTTTACTCTTAAACTAAAGAAATTATACTGACTTCATCATCAGCTCACCCACTGCTGGGGCACGAGCCTTCCCTATGGATGGATGGAGAGAAGGGGCCATAAACCACCATGTGGGCTCAGTGCGGATTGGTGGTTGTTAAAGACTGCTAATGCAGCCGGCCGGCACCAACGGCTTTACGTGCCTTCCAAAGCTGGGAGGAGCTTGAGATGATATTTTTTTGTCACCCATCCGATGACCGGCCCTTACGAAAGCTGCTTAACCTCAGCAGTCGCAGACCGGGCGAGTTAATCACTGTGCCATCTAGCTCCTCGATGCAGATACTAACTTATATAAAAAAAAGAAAAAAAAAGATAAAGATAAAAAACATTTATTATTATTATTATACTCTTTATTTATTTTTTTCCTTAAAACTAGATTTTTACAATATTTTAATATAAAAACAATAAAACATTATAAAAACCTAATCCTAGAGTACCTATCCTTATTTATTATTATTATTATTATTCTACATATTTATTTTTTTACATATTAATTTACATTTTTAAATATATCCTAAAAACAAAACAAACGTTTAAAAATATAATAAATAGGCGTCCGCCGGCATCGGGACCAGGGTCCTAACTACCGGTGGTTATTGTTATTATTATTAATATTTATTATTATCATTTTTTTTTTAAACAAAACTCGCATTTAAGTCACCCTGGCCGATGCATAACGATCCCACTACCCTCCTCGCTGGTGGCGATGGTGGGTCGGCGTTGTTTTTAATATTACGCCACACGCCTCTCGGGGGAGCCCTCTCACACAGATAGACGGACCTTCGTGCGGCCGCACCTTTATTTAGGCAAATAACAACAATTTTCACGTACATATTTTAACAGAAGTAGTCAGTGAACTGAACACTGTCCAGGTTGCTATCGCTAGATTTGTATGCCAAAATTGCAATACAAGGTGTATATACTGAGGATATAATAAGAGTAATCTCATAAAGCAACAATACCTACATACTAACTTTCAGTCACACACAGACATACACACAAGCACAGACATACACACAAACACAGACATACACACAAGCACAGACATACAGAATTTTTTAACTTATGCCTCAGCCTAGCACATTTCTCATATAAACTGTATTTTCAAACTTTCAGACACACATTCACTCTTCACATAATAATTCACTAGATAATAATATAAGATAAATAGATAATAAGATATTAGTCGGTAAATACATACAAATTATCAACGATGATTATTTTTCCGTCTGGCAAAAGTTATTTGCATTTGGTTAGAATATATTATTAATATTAAGTTCGCTTTTGTTAATTTGTTGGTATTTTAAAATATATTTATATATCAGCATATTTTTATATACGTCTTATGGCAAATCAAGATGCCTTACATTCATTAATGTGGATTAACATGATCTGCAGGCTTCATTTGTTGTCCGAGGCGGGGGCACCTGACACCGAAGAACAGGTTTTTCCTAGTTTGGTTGAAGGTAGTCTCAATTTTTGTCAACCAACGTTGCCTTAATACCTAATTTAACATAAGTCATTAAAATATGAAAACAAACTTCGCTGTATACTTGAACAAATAAATGTTTAATATTATTAAAAAAATAAAAAAATTGTTTGCTAGAAAACACTGCTCTAATGCTTTATAAATTATCGTTTTGGTTAACGTGATCTAACGGTGAATAGGATTGACGTTAACTTAGTTGAAGAACGCAACAGCTATTTTATCTCGAGCTGCTGGAACACAACAATGCTAGATACTAAGTAGGTAACATTGATGTAATAGCGATATATTTAGATAAGATGGTGATAGCTAGACCAACCAAACCGAGTACACAAACATGTACTGTCAACAGCAAAAGTAGATGAAGTTTACTAGATTTCAAAATTAAGTCGGTATTTTCTATATAACTACAGTCAAAGTCTGCAGGTACTAGTAGACACTCGAAGGTTTTTCGATAGGAGTCCATCCTCCATAGGAGTACACGTGCTGCTCTCCGGAGTCATCGCTTCACTGTCACACATATCCCATCGCGCACAAAGAAATTTGGTGACTCGTTTCTTTGTCGCACCTCCAAAAGATGGAATAGTCTACCAGCACACGTTTTCCCTCCTTCTTATGATATGGGGTCCTTCAAACGAGGCGTGAAGAAGCACCTTGTGGGCCGGCAGAGTGAAGTTGACTGATGCTGCGTTGTTTTCACGCTGCACCAGTTGTCTTCGCGTCTGGACTCCATTTCCACTTAACATCAGGTGGTATGGGGTCATTTGTGCTAGGTATAAAAAAAAAGATATGCGTTTAAAAAGTTTTGATTTTCATACTGATTTCATATTTTGAAACTTGACCAATCATCAGTTACCTTTGTTGTTGACTGTACCCCCAATGGAAATCCAACCAGGGTCTTAGAACGGTGGTCTTAACCAGTAAACCATAGAGGCGGTTACATAGCCATAAAATTGTATAAACATTGTCCCTTGTACTACTAAGTTAAACAATGTCTAAATACGTATTTAAAATATTGTCTCTGTCAAAAATATTAGCTAAAAAACGATATTCATCGTTCTGTAGTAAAGCAGTAGACGTTTTGTGCAAGACTGTCGAATTTTGACCACAGTGCGTCCAAAAAAATACCTTATTTAACTGTTCTGTGGTTAAATACGTCAACCTGGTCAACGACCTGTGCCTCCGATTCATCTTGCAGTTCCCAGTGGCTGGGACCTGGACAATGGTGTCATTATGCGACAGCTAGATGCTGACATATTGGGGTTACACAAACATAGTATATTACTGGCCACGAGCGCGTTGTCCACTGGTAGCGACACAGACCTTTAGTGGTTATCATTGTGTTGATATATTTTATCAGTCCTACTTATATGATATTTTAAAATGTTTAGTAACTGATATATGATTCTTAGATAGTCCTTGTTGTTTTTATATATTAACAGCCTGCAAACGAACAGGCGGGCCGCCTGATGGCGAGCGGTGACCGCCGCCCATGGACATCAGTAAGATCAGAGATGTTGGTTTTGTGTTGCCGACCTGAAGAAAACCTCTTTGCACCCCTTTTGAAAGAGTCCATGTCGTAGCTCAATGGGAAAACCTCGGATGGCAGCTCATTCCACAGGGACTATAATGAAACCGTGATAAAAACAGCGTCACGTAAACTCGGTGTCCTGAACAGGGTGCGGCGATTCTTCACGCTGAATCAGTTGTGCCTTTTGTACAAGACACAGGTGCGATCTTGCGTGGAGTATTGCTCGCACCTCTGGGACGGTTCCGCAAAGTACCTTCTCGATGACTTGGACAGATTGCAGCGGCGCGCTATACGCATTATCGGCAATGCAGAGGTCACTAATGCTCTCGAGCCCCTGCAATTGCGTAGAGATATAGCGTCACTCAGCGCTTCTACCGCTTACACCACGGCGAGTGCTCTGAAGAGCTCTTTGACCTCATCCCACCTTCTTCCTTCCTCCATAGGAGTACGCGTGCTGCTCTCCGGAGTCACCGCTGTACTGTCTCGAACAATCCATCGCACACAAAGAAATTTGGTGACTCGTTTCTTTGTTGCACTTCCAAAAAATGGAATAGTCTACATGGGGTCCTTCAAACGAGGCGTGAAGAGGCACCTTGTAGGCCGGCAGGATGAGGGTGACTGATGCTGCGTTGTTTTCGCGCTGCACCAGTTGTCCTTGCGTCTGGGCTCCATTTCCACTTAACATCAGGTGGAGCGGAGTCATTTGCCGAGCTAAATATTTAAAAAAAAGTTTGATGGTATAATAAAGCTCTTTTGGAAGCGAACCGTTCGAGAGAACAGCGGCTCTAGGAAGTGTGCGTGTGCCCGTTCCGATGGCGAGCAGTATACTGATTTGTAATGGAAACTGGGACAAAACGGAGAAAATAAATACAAATGTTTTTTTGCATGATTTCTAGCCTTTTCTAGCTCACGTTTTTGCCCGCGGTCCTGAGCCTGCAAAAAAGTTAAATAAAGTAGGGTAGTGGTTAAGCGTTCTACAGAATCAGTGAAAGGCACTTTTTCTTTTAATCATTAAAAAAGGGGTCTTAACTGATTTGTGATATTAGAGGCAATTTAATTAATACTTAGGTATCTAAATCTAGTCGTTTCTTAAATTAAGTTAACGTTGTAATATTATCTGTAAGTAATAACAAAAATCGTTTATTTTGAGAATATCTTTGCTTGATTTAGAAAATGTGGGACTTTTAAAAAAAAGTTTTATGCATTTAGTTAGTTTTGGTGTAAATAAATATTTAAAAAAAAAATTCTAATACTTCTTCTAATCTAATATCTAATACTAAGCCAAAGTCAAAGTCAAATTTTTTTATTTAAATAAATTTAAGAAAAAAGCTTCAAAAATCGTCCATACATTTTTTACCTACTACCCATTCGGGACTCCCTGTGTGGTGCCGGGGATAAAGAATTGCACCACCCCATCTCTTCCTGTGGGTGTCGTAAAAGCCGACTAAGGGACCATTCCAGAGGATGGGCAGCAGCATCTCTCTGATGTTACCCTCAACCTACTGCGATCGCCAACCCGCCTGCCAAGCGTGGCGATTACGGCAAATACCCCTCATATCCTTGGGGGAGGCCTTTGTCCAGCAGTGGACGTCTTTGGCTGAGATGATGACCCATTCGGGACGTTTATTTTTTAGCTGTGGAGAAGAAGGCGCAAGAAGCTCCACCACAGCTTTAATAGAAGTACTTAAGGGTGCGCCGTCCGTAAGTGACAAGTGTCATATGTTTTATTTGAAATGTCGTCGTCCATATTTATTTGATGCCGCGCGGCCATACTAATTTTGTATGGGGAATTTAAGGTGCTTAATAAAAAAATATTATTTAAATAACCACTTGATGAATCAAAAATGTAGTCTAGCAATTTGTAGTTTATCCATTGATGATTGTTTAGACAAAATCAGAGGTACAATAATTTAGATAAACTATAAGAAATCTACTAAACGCCGCCACTCGTTTTCATGATCTTTGCCCAACTTTAAATGATATTGTAGAAAAAACTATAGCGTGTTATGAATTTATGGTTCTAACAAATTGTAAACACGTTCCCTATGATACTAAATATATATTTTGTTCATTTAATACGATAGTATTTTCAATTATATTTACTTAACCGTAACTGCATTTTTGGCATTTTTTGGTCGGCCCACCTTTAACGACATTTACAAAAAAAAAAGAAATAAGAGTGTAATAGAGTAGAATCTGTCGCAACCCAATGGAAAACCACAAACAACCGTCATCTGTGCCGAGCCGAGTGATCCTTACAACGGTGACAGATAATAGAATTAGGGGTATAGCAGTGAGAGAGTGTCCCACGGTGCGGGTCTCGCAATTTCAATCTGAGGCGCATGGCCGTCTCATTACTTATTCTGCTTGATGGAATTATGAATTATAGCTCATGTACTCGTTTCATTTGTGTCTTTATTGCAGACGGCGAAGAAAGCAGGCGAAAGTTTGTGTAGCACAAGCTTGTTAAGTATTTCTGATGTGTAAATTTGAACTTATTAATTTGTGGTTTTATTGCTGTTGTTAAGTATTTATTTGCTAACTTATCTTAGTGGGCTTGCTGAGGTTTCCCTCCCAGTAGCACTAACATAATAACGAAACGATAGAAAAGCCCTTGCTTGCTTGTTTCTAGCGGCCTTTTTTCTCTCCACTGTGACTTTCAAAGATATGGCGTGGATTATTAAAATACTCGTTTATCTAGCTATTAAAAAAATATGGCAGATGGAAATAGGCAACAGGGACTATTGTCAGAAAAGCAAAATCGTAATTTTTCTCATCGTTGTTTAGCTAATGTAAACATGTAGGCAAAATAGTAAAGTGGAGAGCGTACAAAGCACTGAGAAAAGCAAAGTAAATTTGATTAATGAGAAGAAAAAAGTGATCCTGTATGGGTTCCGTTTTTATCTTTTGAGGTACGGATCCCTAATAAAATCAAGGAAACCAAATAAAAATTGGCTTAATGACGCAACGACAAGACGAAAAGAGAAAACAAACGCACTTTCACATAAAATAAAAAAGTATTTTACAAAAGAGTCATCACCAGCTCATGTTTATGTCCCCACTGCAGGGGCCTTCTCTATGGATGGATAGGGAGAACGATCCACAAACCACCACACGGGCCCAGTGCGGATTGGTGGTTGTTAACGACTGCTAATGCAGCCGGGACCAATGGCTTTGCGTGTTTTCCGAAGCACGGAGGAGCTCGAAATGATATGTTTTTGGTCACCCACCCGATGACCGGCCTTTACGAAAGATGCTTAACCTTAGCAATCGCAGACCGGGCGCGTTAACCACTGCGCCATCGAGCTCCTCGATACAACAAAAGAGTATTTACTCCGAAACACTAGCGACATTAAAAACTTTTACTAAAGTTTAGCTGTCAACAGAATACTTACTGACATTGTGTGGTTGATGGAGTTATCGGCCGGCCGTCTGAGTGGAGTCTGGCCAGAGTGCCAGACTCTTAGTTTATCGGCGCATGCGCCTCTCAGACGGAATGCCCTGTTATCTTGTGAGCACGCGACTGTTTACCTGAGAAAGTAACAAAGGGATATGCCTAGATTTGCCTCTGAGAAAGATAGGTTTTGGTAGCCAAGCATCCCTATCATATCAGTATACCAGTGTTCGACACTTATTAAACCCAGGTTTCGACGCAGTTTTCTTTGCCAAAATATTATATAGAACTAGTAGCCCGCTCGCGACTTCGTCCGCTTAAGAACACCCGTATCTCATGATGGACCCCTATGGCAGCGCCACCTACCAGGTCCAATTGAAGATCTAAACGATTCTCGAATCCACTTGAACACACACAAAAAATTTCATCAAATTCGGTCGCGCCGTTTTAAGGAGTTCAATTACAACACACGCACAGAAGATTTATATTATATAAAGATTTAATTGACAAATTTATTAAAAGCAGGTGGTCTGTTTTGAATCTTAGGCCGTCGACATGGTTAAATGTTATTTAGAAGATTTTTTTTCTATTTCTTATTGTTTCGAACTTTCCCATACAGATCCACTTGGATTGCTTAACCTCTATTACCAAATTATGCGTTAGTTAACGAAACACGTACAGTGAAAAAAAACAAGGATTTCTTTACAATCAAAAGGTTTGGTATACAACTAGGTATGTGTCATATCCATAAGTTTCAAACTACCTGGATGTTGCATTCATCTCCTGAGTATGTGACGGACAGACCACTTTTTATCTATATAGCTGGATGCGCAGGCGACACTCAACGATAAAAGATTAAATCCTCTCAAGATTTAGAGAAACGCACTATACTACTTTACTACCTGCTAATGTGTCACTACTGTTTCGTTTAAAAAGTCCACCAAAAAAGAGGTTACATCTTTATTACTATTTTTTCTAAACTAATGGCTTATTGCAGTTTTTACATTTGGCCAGTGTCCAGTTAGGGAAATATTGTAAAATATTTTCTTTGTTCAATAATGACTATTATAAAAATTAAGGTTTTTTATTATAATAATAGTGTTAATCAATTTTATTTTTGATGTGTAACTTCTTTCCGCTCGCCTTCTATATATACAATTTGTGGGAGTGATTTCGTGAAATGTGACGGAAGTTGAACGTAACAGTGTGACAGGCACAGGAGGTCGGGGAAGCGCGCAACCACGCGCCATTTTGTAAATTTAAAATCGATATTATGAACAAGACATATTATTATTTTATGTGACATATTGTGTCATTTTTCAAATGTCTTCTAATGACTATTAATTTATTACATTCTCTTTATGATTTGTAAAAAAATATACGTAATTATAAATTCTATTTTCTATTTCAATATTGACTTCAACCATTTCGTGTGTAACAGACATTTAAACTGTATTAATAAATATTTACTGTTGATAATAAGTCTCAATAAAGTGCAGATCATTGATAAAAAATCCAAGTAAGTAATAATGAATAATTTATTACATAAATTTATTTATACAATTAAATACGCTGACAACAATTTTCAAGCTTCTTCTCATTATTAAACTTCAAATAAATGTAATGACAACTGTACAAAATGCTACTTTTGCGATGCGTCGGCCGCTCTAAGTACTGAGAAAGCGCGAGCGCGCGCATTTTGTGATAGGCCTCTTAATAGTGTTAATGTTAATTTTGTATTCACAGTGCTTTATATAGTTACAAGATAAAATTTTACTAGAAACAATCAACCAGCCTCAGGCAGCACGAGTGGGAATCGATCCCACGACCTTTAGATAACCGGTCCAATGCTCTGACCGCTGAGCTACCGAGGCCCCAGAAGACTCGTTAAATTTTTCTAGTAGTTTGTGATTGACGCTGCAAGCCATCGGTATTACGTCACTGTGAAGTTACTACCCTTACAGTCGAAAGAAACACTTTTTCAAGTATTTAACAATCGATTCGATGTGATATGCAAATAAGTAACAGGTTCTCGCCTGTACCTTACTTTGTGAGCAACTTCGGAGAAGCGTAGTGAGCTATTAGTCGTGTAAAGAATCCTTTATTATTATAAAACGGGAGTCAAACACAAAATCTTTCAATGCACAATGATTTCTTGTTGACGAGCCATGTATTTCTTGTCTAGGTGCATAGTAAGACTTACAGAACCTTAATCCTAGTATGAAACACTGGAACAACGGCTTAGTCACACACAATGATACATACTTAAAAATGAAATCTATACTGTCTTATGTCGGATCCCTATATTCTATCTGTCTGTTTTTTTGCTTACTGGAGTTAGAATTTTGACATAATTTGTATGAAGCTCATGGCAAATTTTTATCTATAGTAAGCAAAACAACAGATAGATAGAATATAGGGAACCGGCTTAAGTAAAGTTCTGATTCAAATACTAATTCCTTTGCTTCATTAAAGTTAATAATAATAATAAAAAATAAAAAAATATTTATTCAGGCAGCTTACACCTATACAAATTACAACAAAATATCACAAAACAAAATAAAATAAAAACCAGAATGAAATCAAAATTAAAATTTAAAAACTAAATAAAATAAAATTGAAATTAATAAAAAAAAACTAAATATAGAATGTAGGTACAGACGCCTGCACATCAACCTATCCAAAAATGTCTTACACATAAAGTTCAAAATCTATTGAGAAAATTTGATAGTTTGTGGTAGTCTGATGTGCAGAAGTGTGTATAACAAACATTAAAAAAAAAATGGAAAATAAATCAAAAAACATAAAAACTCCACAATAATTGTCGACTCGGCTCCCGGCCTATCAATGAGCGGTACAAACCTTTGATTTATCATACGCTCAGTATTTGGCCAGCTCTAGTGCCATCGGAGACAATCAAATTAATAATGCGGTCATCAGCAACGTGTAAAAGGAACTTGCCTCTTTGTTTTATGTTTTTTATAGAATTAATTATTTTATTGTACAGTCAACAGCAGAAGTCGATAATAATAAGCTAAAATAATTGATATTTTTTAACAGCCCATGTCTAGTGGTTAAGCTTAATGGTCTCAATAATAAATAAATAATAAATCATTTATTCACACGAAACATGGTAAACAGGGCTTAGATGGTCAGGTTTCTAAGCAGTACATACATGTTTCGCCAAAATTGAAATTCGAATGTTATTACAATGTATTGAATTTAAATGTGATGCGATAGAATAATATAATGTCACAATAACCTAACTATTACATAATTATAATCGAAGCACGCATTAAATCAATTAAATATGAAATGAATGTTATCTAAATTGATCAAAATATTCCTTCACATTATAAAAACAGTGATTGATTAATAGCAGACGTAATTTCGATTTAAATACTGGCATAGATGGACATTCTGTGATGATCTGTAACCTATTATAAAGTTTTATACACATTGTGACACAGCGTTTGTTGTATGTAATATTCAAGTTTTTGAAATGTGCGACAAAACCAACCTATCGGCATTTCTGACCGATCGCAGACACATTTCCTTTACCTTTTTAAAAAGATGTAAGTGCTGTTTTTCTCTGACCCGGGTTCGTTTCCCAGCGAGGAGTACATGTTTGTGTACTCGGTCTGCATGGCTAGCTACCATCATCTTATCTAAATATGTCGCCATAACATATAAGTTTGTAGCATTGTTGTAATCCGGCAGCTAGAGATAAGATTTGGTGCCTCAGTAGTTGAGGATTCCGGGTTAAGTGCGCTTCCACTTTCGGCCTTATCATCACTTAGCATCAAGTGAAATGAAGACCAAGTGTTTACCCTTAAGTCAGAAAACAAACAACGAAAAGTAAGTAAGTCAGTTAAGTAATTTTTTAATAAATCTGTCTAAATAGTCATCACCGACTGTTGCTGTTGACTGTACATACGAATATAACAATGTTATGATTGCGGTCGATGTACCTAATAGTTTTATTAGAAAATATTTGCATTGTTCATTGTTTTTAGGGTCGTAAGATTTCAACTAGCCATATATTTTCTTCATTATATTGATGTCAATGTACGGTGTTAAAGTTCGGTTGTGGAGCAGAAAGAATTTCGTACAATGACCCCTCAATACTTGTCCCTATATAACCATCAACTCATCACCGGCTCAGTTTTTGTCTTTGCTGGGGCACGAGCCTTTCCCTATGGATGGAAATACCACAGGGAGAACAAGTCATAAACCTCTAGATACTTACGCCCAGAGCAGATTTGTGGTTGTTAACGACTGCTAATGCAGCCGGGACCAACGGCTTTACGTGCCTTCTGAAACACGGAGTCCGAGCTCCGAGCCTTTAGAGGCGCCCTCGGGTTGTTCCGCTTCCCGATTCGATCCGAACCCTTCGAAGAATCTAGTAGGCAGAACACGGGGACACGCACTTAAGTGCGTGATGCCGTTCCCTCTAGAAAACCTCCAAAGATGATTCATTTCACACCCTTTAAGTTTCTCGCCGCCGGTGAAGTTGAAAATGCCGTTTAAGGCAATCAGCAATCTCTCTCCAAAAGAAAAAACGGAGTCCGAGGCTCTCCATCGTCAGCTTGTAAATGTTCCACTTGTATCCATCTTGTGGAGATGCCGGCTGATCGACGAGAATGGAAGAGGATATGTTGTGATAACTCCAAACATGATTGGGAATAGGGCAGATAACTGATGATTAAGCTTAGCTCCCCTGTGTGGTGCCGGGGATAAAGAATTGCACCACCCCATCTCTTCCCGTTGGTGTCGTAAAAGCCGACTAAGGGACCATTCCAGAGGATGGGCAGCAGCATCTCTCTGAGGTTAACTCTCAACTTACTGCGATCGCCAACCCGCCTGCCAAGCGTGGCGATTATGGCAAATCCTCTCATGTATCCTTGGGGGACGCCTTTGTCCAGCAGTGGACGTCTTTTGGCTGAGATGATGATGATGATGATGATGAAGCTTAGAGCTGTAAACAATGAACAATTATGATTATTCACGTCTAACTTTACGCAAATTAATATTGATGCGAACAAATTACAATTTGAAAAAAGACATTGAATAGGGCAGGGCTCCTTTGACTTACAGAGTAAGAGTAGATAGTGTTGATTGAGCCACGATAGCATAGTTGGCAGTGCACCTGACCCGGCGTGTCATGGGGTGCGGGTTCGAACCCCGCTCGTGGAATTTCTTCGACACTTTGTCTTTTTTCAAATAATAAACAACTATTCTATTTTATATAACTAAAGTTACATTGTGCTACTAAAAACAAGTGCTATGACTTTTTTTTAAAGTTCTATCAATAAAAGTTCGAGGGCTTCAAATGATATTCCCGTCACACTCTCTGGTTGCGTGGCACGAGCCCACGACTGCATTGTTCCCGGTCGTGACTACGCGATGCCATAATTAGCTGTCCTAGTTATTATCACGCTTACCACCAGCAGGACTCAACAATAAACAATAATGGTAGACATGATAATTGTACCTTTTTTTTGTAAACTAGGTAAAATGCTTTGCGCGTACTTTGCGGGTCTCGAAGGCTTTACCGGTTTGAAGAACAAATTGCGTGCACGCGTTGCGCCGCTGCCGCTGTGGCTAATATTAAAAGCGAGCGACGCGGTGCAAAGGATTTTCGCCTTTAGATTAGTAAAGCGTATGTGGCCACCATAGTACATTGGGGATAGAGTCGACCCCTGGTTATGTGGGACTCTCCTCCTCTTCCTTCGCCCAGCTATAAGTAAATAGCCTATAACTGTCCCACTGCTGGGCAAAGGCCTCCATCATTGAAATCAAGTCATCGCTACAATTGATGGGTAATGGCTTAATCACTACGCTTACCATATGCGGTTTGGTGATCACAAACTCGGGCTATGCATCGAAAAATCCGAAACACACTTGGCTTGACCTGGGAATTGAACCCGGAACCTTTGGGTATCGGGCCGAGTGCTCTGCCACCCGGCCACCGAGGCCAGCTACTAAAAGGTCCACGTTTTCTTTACCACGAGAAAGGCTCGGGATCGCGAATAGCAAGCACCGAGTTCCCGCAACGGCCGGCCAGAAGAGAGACGCCCAAAAAAAAAAACGGGCGTCAAAAAAAGTCTTTTATTCTATTAACTCTGAGCTAACTCTGAGGTCCTGGGTTCGATTCCCGGTCGGGTCAATGTCGAAAATGAACTTTTCGATATTGTACGTGTACGTACGTTATTGTGTGGGGCTGGGTGTGGTTGTGGTACCCGTCGTTGTTTCTGATTTCCTTGAAGCGAGTGCTTTAGCTACTTACCTTGGGAAGAACAATGCATGTATGTGATGTTGTCTCGAATTCGAGCGAATTTTGTGAAGAAATTGAGAATAAAAGCCGCTCTATACTTGTCGCTCTTTGACGGATGACCAATAATTCACTGTAACTCACACGCCATACAGTCATAATTATGTGGCTTTACTTCTTTTTATTAAAGAAAAGGACTTTTGTAAAATTATTTTACATACCAGTCGCGTCGTGACTGCCTAAGTATTATATAAAAATATACTGTAAATAAGACAAAACAATCTTTTGTTAAGCTGTCAGCTGCGAATTTGTAGGTCAACAGAGCGTATTTGTGGGATAAACACAAAAAAAAACACGAACGGTAAATAGACAAAGTAGTTTAGAAATAAGCAAAATTACACCTCAATTTATTATAGATATATCAAAATTTGAGTATTTTTTAACGGGACTGTGGCCCCTATCCTATCCGAACCCTTCCGAGAATCTGTAGGGCACGGGGACACGCACTAGTGCGTGATGCCGTTCCCTCTAGAAAACCTCCGAAGGTGATTCGTTTCACACGGCTTGAGGAACCCATTAAGTTTCTCGCCGCCCCCAAAAAAGTCCGGCGAAGCTGAAAATGCTGTCTAAAGCAATCAGCAAAATCTCTCAAAAAAAAAGAAGGGAATGTTGCCATATATATTTTTTGCTGTGATTCAGTATCCGATATTTCGGCAGGCGCCATGACCACCTATATACTGACATTCTGACAACAAACAAGCAGTAACACCGGTAATAATTACTCTATGTTACTGACCATGATAGTTTAAAAAGTTGTAGCAAAATAATTATGAAATAATTTACGAAATTCGCTAGTACAGTAAAACTATAAGCGAAGTTAAGAAAACTCTCTCGCAGTGTACACACGACCTCCAAACGATCAACGGTCTCATACATCATAATATTTTAATGAGCTGTTGTAACTGTAACGCGGTCATTATGGGAATTAAGAGGTTCTATGTAATTTCTAGACGTGGTCGCTCACTATAGTCTCATGCTCAGACTATGCTCGGGGTTTCTCTGCATGATCGAATCAGAAATGCGGAGATCCGCAGAAGAACAAAGGTTACCGACATAGCTCGAAGAGCTGCTAAGTTCAAGTGGCAGTGGGCAGGGCACATCGCTCGCAGGACTGATGGCCGCTGGGGCGGAACGGTTCTCGAGTAGCGACCGCGTACCGGAAAGCGCAGTGTGGGCAGGCCTCCAACAAGGTGGACCGAAAATCTGGTGAAGATTATGGGAAGCCGCTGGATGCAAGTAGGTAGCACAAAACCGGTCGTTGTGGAGATCCTTGGCGGAGGCCTTTGTTCAGCAGTGGACGTCTTTTGGCTGAGATGATGATGTAATTTCAAAATTTTCAATGTTTTTTTTTATATTTTTATACTTCATAACGGCGTTTTGCATTTATGTCACTATGATGATAAGTGACGATATGTGGAAGTGCTCCCTTAATTAGGATCGCCAAATACTGCTACAAACTACAAAAGACGTTCACTACTACCTACTACTTCTTTGTTTGTCTTCTCAAAACAATGGTTGAAAAGTATGTGTTTAATTGCGAAGTTATTGCGATTTTAAAAATGTGTAATTATTTTATTTTAAGTTTTCTTTTGAGAATAGTTACAATATTGGCACAGTGGTAAAATACTCGTACAAGATTTTGAACATAGCTATCTCTTGTCAAGATTATAATAACAAATTTGCAAACCTTCGACTTAAATCTAAAAACCTTATTTTTAGTTTATACGAAAACCGAAACACGGGTCAAATATTTTCATTTAAAGAATCAGTACAAATAAAATTAAAATAATATCTTGAAAACTCACGAAGTAACAAGCTGTTTGTGCTGCCCCGTTGGGTGTCTTTAGTAGGGTATAATTTATTTGAGATTTTATTAATATTATTTCGTCAAAATGTAACATGGTATAAAAAATATTGAAATCGATTCTATTACTGATTCTGAACAGTTTTCAGATTTTGTATAAACTAAAAATAACATTGTATATTATATCCTTTATTATATCTGTATTCACCACTTCGTCTACGTTTAATAAAATAAACTATCTCCATCAAATCTTCATACTTCAAACGTTCGTATAAAAGTCTGATTTCATGTTAAACCGCGACATAAGCCCACGTCCTCGCCGCTACTCCTCTCCATTTATATTGACCCAGATGTTTAGATACTTCTAACTTTATTAGTTTACTTAAAGACACATTTACACAACACACCTATTAAGCACGAGTAATTAGTACCACGTCTTACTTATTGTTGGCGAACTGCATCGCACCGTCACCAAATCAAATTTAACTTACTTATTTATTATTCTTATTCATAGCATTCCTCCTCGCAACGAAGGACAACATCATTGCTATTTTCAGCCTGTTTTTTAATGCCTTACAAGGAAGCATTTGGCCTTCATCCCACGATGTTATGTTAAGGGTGCGCCGTCCATAAGTGACAAGTGTCATATGTTTTATTTGAAATGTCGTCGTCCATATTTATTTGATGCCGCGCGGCCATACTAATTTTGTATGGGTAATTTAAGGTGCTTAATAAAAAATAACTATTTAAATAACCACTTGATGAATCGAAAATGTAGTCTAGCAATTTTTAGTTTATCCATTGATGATTGTTTAGACAAAATCAGAGGTACAATAATTTAGATAAACTATAAGAAATCTACTAAACGCCGCCACTCGTTTTCATGATTTTTGCCCAACTTTAAATGATATTGTAGAAAAAACTATAGCGTGTTATGAATTTATGGTTCTGACAAATTGTAAACACGTTCCCTATGATACTAAATATATATTTTGTTCATTTAATACGATAGTATTTTCAATTATATCTACTTAACCGTAACTGCATTTTTGGCATTTTTTTGTCGGCGCACCCTTAAGTACCGCACTACACGCAATCGACTGTCTTTCCATCCACACCATCTTGATGGATGGCGATCTACTACTGTGCGTTTCTCACGTAATTTTTTACCACGAACTACAGTGCTGTGGAACCAGCTCTCAGCGGCGGTATTTCCGGACCAGTACGACTTAGGGAGCTTCAAGAAACGAGCCTATTCCTTCCTTAAAGGCCGGCAACGCATCTGTGATTCCTTTGGTTTTGCGGGTGTCCATGGGCGGCGGTGATTGCTTCCCATCAGGTGACCCGCCTGCTCGTTTGCCTCCTTCTAATATAAAAAAAGTGAAGATAAGGCCGAATTCGGAAGCGCACTTCACACGGAATCTGTAACTACTGAGCACTGGCCATCTTATCTCTAGCTGCCGGAACACAACAACGCTATCAACACAATGGTGATATATTTAGATAAGATGAAGACAAACATGTAACCCCTGGGAATCAAACCCTGGACCGCTGAGTCTGAGACAGGTATTAACCACGAGATTGGAAACCTTGAACGCTGCTGCCCAATGCTGAACAATGTGCCGGTGCTGCAGCTCAACCATTCACGAAAGGTTTTAAGCCAGGAATGCCTTTTTCTAGCAAAGCCTATTTCGCCGGATATCTTTCCATCTATTAAGAGCTGAAGCAGGTTGTATTTTGGATTTATGATAACGTATTTAATATATGTACCCACACCTTAGATGAATGATTGGTCTCACTGCGCTCGACACTAAATACCGCCGGCGTACTTGTTAAATGCGGCAAAAAATACTACGCCGAAGTCGGCGTACCCGAGTAGTCGCCTGCTGTCAGTCGCGTTGCAAACTGTGTGTGGGGTGCGCGTACCGAATGTTTTGTTAAATTTTGGTCATAAACCGAAGTAAAATGCCAGTTTGCGTAGATAAACTGTGTAAAAATAATACTACAAGAAATAAGAAGGACATCGTTCTTACACACACCACTACAATATTGAGTTGCCGCATTCACGGAACTATTGTTTCTAGGTAGCGCGGTATCTAGTCAAGCGAGCGAGACCAATCATTTATCTAAGATGTACACTTTAATAACAGTGATTGGAGCGTTCGGTATTCGAACGACATAGATGATTGGCAGGCTTACTACCGAAAAGAAGCAACCGGTTGCTAATTGCGCAATGGCAACGCGACTGCTACTTACAATCGGCCAGTTTATTCTATCGCCGTCATGAACTTTTAGTTTGTCAATAGCTCGCTTGTGGCGCTATCGTAGCCGTCTACGTTCCGTTATACGAATAATGTGTAATGATAGCGATAAATTATAAATTGTCGCGATTGTGACAGTCACATAAAATTCGGTAATAAGCCGGCGGGTTAAATGCGAAACAGCAATAAACTTTCCTACACTCACACCAATTATCTAGCCCAAGAGAAGCTTCGATGAAACTCGTTAAATGGTTACTAGACAACGGATAAACATACTTAAAATACTTAAATACATACTTTATACATAGAAAATACCCAGACCCGAGACAATTTAGAAAAACAATAATTTCTAAATTGATCCGACTGAGGATCGAACCCGGGACCTCAGAGATGGTGACACCATGAAAACCGGTGTACAAACCACTCGACCAAGGAGGTCGTCGTATATCGTGTTCAATCCTTCACAAAGCTCAGGTAAACGCTGGATGGTTAATTCAAGAAAGTCAATGCTGTAGAGCAGAATGCAGAAAGTCAATGCTGTAAAGGCTATCGGCGGCCAACACCACCGATAGCCTTTACAGCATAACCGGAGGCGAGCCACTAAAAGCTTTCCAAGCCGTTGTTATCGAACATTCTCAGAGGGATTCAAGAGGGGATGGCGTCACGCAAGCGATGCGCTGCTGTGCTGCATGAGCTCATTCCACCTTCCCTATTTTACCATCGGGAATCCAGACATACGGCTGGCTACCACCCTTACCTGGTTGACATTCCACTTTTGCGCACCAAGCGTGTTTTGCTTCTACATTTATAATGTGTACAGCCAAAGAGTGGAATTCCCTACCGGCCAGCGGGCGTCTGCGTTCCCGAGTGCAAAAAGGTTTTAAAGCCCGAGTGAATACATACTCTATTTCAGGGCAAGCTCGTTCCATCGTCGGCCTCTTAGCCTAGGGACTGGAATGAGGCCAAGAGCAAGCCCATCTTACAATTAAAAAAAAAACAAAAAAGCGAGTCTCCGCCCCCTACTAGATTCTGGGCGTCCGGATCGGAATCGAGAGCGAACCTCAGCTCGGGTTGACCGAGTCATGGAGGTGGGGAAAAACGCCCAGTACATGTCTGTACCCGGAAAGCACGCATGTGAACCGGGTCTTCGTACTTCTTGATCTACGACGCTGTCTTGGACCTGTAGGGAGCGGATGGTAGGTAGAATGCCACACTGAGGAAGGCCAAAGGGAAGATCTTCCTCCGAGCTGAGTGGTATAGCTCAGGGACCGAAGTCCCCGTCTGAGTGACCTAATCACAAAATCAGGCATTCAATTATTGTGATCCTGCAGGCTTGCGGGTTTGAGATCTTATTCCCTAATTGAGACGTTTGTTGAATTAGCAGACTTAAGCCCCTGGTTTGGTTTAAGATGTCCATATGAGAAGTCGAGTGTGCACACACCTTAACGTTAATGAGTGTAAATGTTAACGTACATTACCTAATTACGCGCATTACACGGCCGGCGCGCGCCGTTGCGTCACCGTCTTACCATCAACACGTGATTATCACTCGCGAAGATGGTTTGCAAAAATTTTTCGGGTGTTTTTAAATCTCCGGTCGGATGGCGACAACCCTGAGCTGGGTATAGAATGTGTGTGAATGAATGTGTTTTGAATTTATATGCGTGATATAGGTATTCTACCAAATATTTGGTACAATAAATACATCACACATAAAAATTCAAAACACTAGGGAATTGCATGTAGGACTCCCAGATATAGGTCTTCGGGCCTGGGCAGGGAGGAGGGAGCTGAATTACTCAGGCGACGAGTTTTCCACTGTCAAAAAAAGTAGAAAGTCACGGGTAAAGTAAGCCGGACGTTTTATTTACATTCATAACGAAAATAGTTCAATATCATTGTCGAGAGGGATACGAACATATTGATTTTCGATACCCTATAATAAAAAGTGTGTTTTAACGATCTGATTAAACTCACCGCGTTACTCCACTCGCGTAATTCCAGATAAATTGGTTCATTTGTTAAAATGGAACATTGAAATAAACGGTGTAGTAACATTTTGGTCGCAAGGTCGATTTATTACGAAGCTTACGCGAACAATGTAGACAGAAAATTATGTACCTAGTTACTATTTTTTTATATGTAATATCTTTCCGCTCGCTTTTTATACAATATAGAATTTCTGGGAGTGATTTCGTGAAATGTGACGGAAGTAGGTGTAACAGTGTGATAGGAAGTCGGGGAAGCGCGCAAGAGCGCGCCATTTTGTAAATTTATAATCGATATTATGAACATAACATATTATTATAAAGTGTGAGATATTGTGTCTTTAACTATCAAGATAATTTTGATACCTATGTCAAATGTCTTCTAATGAGTATTTACTGCATTTATTGTAAATAGTAGTGTAGTAGTAGTTGTAAGACCGAGGTATCATGCTTTCACCTTAATAACGGCCTCGCTAGCTACCAACCCGCAATACATTTCAACGGTGAAAAACTGCAGTTCAACCCATTTCCTAAGTATCTCGGTGTAACTTTGGATAGATCGCTTACATACAAGGAACATCTTACTAAGCTGGGCCAAAAGCTATTAACTCGCAACAACATACTCCACAAACTATGCGGCACAACTTGGGGAGCCTCCGCCGACTGTCTCCGTACGACCGGCTTGGCCCTAGTGTACTCGGCTGCGGAGTACTGCTGTCCAGTCTGGCTTGAAAGCGCGCACACAAATAAAGTGGACACCAGGTTAAACGAGACGATGCGTTGTGTTTCTGGAACCGTAAAATCTACACCGCTGCATTGGCTCCCAGCCCTCAGCCACATAGCCCCACCGCATTTGCAACGAATGCATGCTCTAAAGAGAGAGTTTGATAAAATCGAATCCCAGGCTGAACTACCGGTTCATAAGGAATTTGTCTGCCCACCGCCGCACAGACTAAAATCAAGGCACCCTCCATATGCATCAGCCAAATCCCTTAAACATTTCAAAACTAACGACATCTGGAAGAAAGAGTGGAGCGAGGCAGTGACGGATGGCATTCATGCCCAGACAACTGACCCCACATCTAAACCAAAGGGTTTTGATCTGCCGCGTAAGTTGTGGTGCCGTCTCAACCGGTTAAAAACAGGGCACAGTCGTTGCAACGCCTGTCGGCACAAATGGGGATGGTTGGATAGCCCAATCTGCGACTGCGGTGAGGAGGCCCAGACTATGGAACACATTGTGCAGCGATGTCCTATCCGCGCGTACCCAGGACCTAGAAATGATATGAATGAGCTGCCACCCGACTTCATCGATTGGCTCCGGGATCTGGACATTGACTTATAATTAGAATTTTATTGTATTTAGTATTAAGCAATTTTGACATGTATATTCCTTCTTCGCCTATTTCATATTATCATACTATTAAATAATAAATTGTAAATAGTTATAAAATTATGAAATACCTGACCCATTTTTTTCAAATTGCTTATTACTAAGGTAAGATGTCATATGCGACTACTGTTTAGCTCGCTCGTGTTTTATAATAACTTGTTAAGTCTAACTGGCATAGTACACACGCCAGCCAGGTCAACCTACCCAAAACTGTCAAATGTCTCTAATCCATATTGATCCTTAAGCCCCAAGTAATACAGTTCAGAATTCATTGACGAAATTTGACATTTTGTAGTAGGTTGACGTGCTGTCGTCTGTACAACGTCATTAAGGTCATGACTTCAACAACATATGCCCAAAAAGTTTACTGCTTTACCACAAAACGATGGCTAAAATAAGACAATGCTTAAAACAAATGCTGTCACTGTTTAGCTAATATTTTTAGACAGAGACACAATATCTTTTTAACACGTATTTAGCCATTGTTTAACTATAAACACTGTTATGTAGTACAAGGGTTAATGTCCTATCCCGCATTATTTGAGTGGATCCCAGTATCAATCTAAACTAATCTTAATAAATGGCTTCGCGGTAAACGCATTTAGCCAATTTCAAGTACTTACTATTGTAAAATAATTTTGTTTTGTTATATAATTTTTTTAGTAGGGCACGGGGACACGCACTTTTAAGTGTGTGATGCTGTTCCCTCTAGAAAACCTCTGAAGGTGATTCGTTTCACACGGCTTAAGGTATCCTTTACGTACCTCGCCGTCTCCACAAAAGCCCGGTGACGCTGAAAATTCCGTTTGAGGCAATCAACAATCTCTTTAAAAAAAAAAGAGTTCTTCCCGTAATAACACGTGTTGTGAGACTCCATTTTAATTTCTATCTATCGTACAAACCCTTACCGCTAATAATAAAAAACACTTGAAATTGGCTAAATGTTGAACGCGAAACTATAAATTAAGATAATGATTAATTAATCAGAATCTGTCAAATTTCCTCAATAGACCTTGAACTTTATGTGTAAAGAATATGGTTGAACATTTAGCCCCTTACAAATAAACAAAGAATAAGGTCCGAATAGTTATTCCGTGTTTTGTCTCTTTTACTCTAATTAGAAATGACGTTTAAGTGTCAAGAACAAAACATGGAATGACTATTCGGACCTTATTCTTTGTTTATTTGTGAGGCCCTTATTGAAGAAACTTGACAGTTTTGGATAGGTTCACGTGCATGCATCTATCTGTAAAATTACATATTACAGCAACCTCAGCAACAACTATTTAACTCCAGATAATATCGTCCATTAGCCGACGCGTGCGCAGGGGAGGCCGCCGCCCGGGCTGAATCGCATCTCGTTAATGTAGCCGAACTATTTGCCGCCACACCTTTTAGAGACGCAGGGGTGGTACAGTCAGCGGGATATTAGTTTTGGTTTCATCGGCAACTGATTGTGATGAATGACAGTGTAACTTTTTAATTTTCAGTCTGTTTTTTTTAATTCTCGCAATAAAATACATCCTACTAATATTATAAACGCGAAAGTTTGTAAGTATGGATGGATGTTTGTTACTCTTTCACGTAAAAACTACTGAATGGATTTGGATGAAATTCGGCATACAGATAGTTTATAACCTGGATTAACACATAGAATACTTTTTATCCCGATATTCTCACGGGAACGGAAACCACGCGGGGAAACCGCGATCGGCCTCTATTTCTTGATAAAGTCATCAACATTAGCAGCTTAAAACGTAGCACAGGTTCAGGCATACACACATACCATACCATACTCTTACATATCATACTATACCAAACCATACCATTCTATACCATACCATACCACACTGTCCTAACAGCTTGATGTGCTTACCAGTGCAGAAAAGCTCGAAATATTTTTATTTGATGACCTATCAGGTGACGCGTCAATTAATGCAGCAGCGAGTCCCTTGAAGATCTGATACACCATTCAAATAAAAATGTTATCAGTGATACAAGAGAAGACAGGAAATGGAAACTCAATAGATAACAACTTCAATCAGCCCTGTGAGAAATAACTTTTTACATAGTTACTACTCTCGTTTTTTTGTACATATTCATCATCATCATCATCATCTCAGCCAAAAGACGTCCACTGCTGGACAAAGGCCTCCCCCAAGGATCTCCACAACGACCGGTTTTGTGCTACTCGTCCAGCGGCTTCCCGCGACCTTCACCAGATCGTCGGTCCACCTTGTTGGAGGCCTGCCCACACTGCGCTTTCCGGTACGCGGTCGCCACTCAAGGACTATTCCGCCCCAGCGGCCATCAGTCGTGCGAGCAATGTGCCCTGCCCACTGCCACTTGAGCTTAGAAACTCTTCGGGCTATGTCGGTTACCTTAGTTCTTCTGCGGATCTCCTCATTTCTGATTCGATCAAGCAGAGAAACCCCGAGCATAGCCCTCTCCATTGCTCTTTGACCTTGAGCCTTTTTATGATGCCCATAGTGAGCGACCACGTACATATTATTTTACTTATTTATTGGGTACCGTTAATGCCTTTAAAAGCGCTATCAAGATTTCTAATCCGAGTTTTAATTGTCATTCGTTCACGTTAACGCTCTAACGAAAATAAGATAGGTATATGTATATGGTATTGAAGCAACATTTTGGCGTGCACTTTTTGTAGCGTTACAAATAAAACTGCGCGCATTAAACTGCTCTAGGCAGTCACCCGATAAAAAACAAAAAAACACTCTCCCATCGAATTTAATAATCAGCTAATGACCTTTCATCCCCATTAATGTTCCATTTAATATCAGGGTTGCGCCATCCCACACGTGATCCCGACGGGATGCGATATGGATCTCACGGGCGTCGCGTGACGAATCATAGTTTGCCAACCCTGGCCGCAGCAACGATAGGCCCTACCAATGTTTTATTAAAATATTTATTACAGGTGAGTATTTCAACGCAATGACGGTAAGTTGATAATGTGGCTTAGGACGTAGCATCACCATTATTAGCTCATTTTACGACCCCACTGCTGGGTCACGAGCATTCCCAATGGAACTCCACAAAGGGATTAGAGGGCACAGAGGGCAATAAATCATTTCCGCGATTGCAGTTATATAGTAATCATATTTATGATTATTTACATAAAATTTTACGCAAATTATGTTGCGAACAAATTACTTACAAATTGAAAAAAGACAAAGTGTTGAAAAAGTTCCATGAGCGGGATCCGAACCCGCATCCCATGACATGCCGGGTCAGGTGCACTACCAAGTATGCTATCGTGGCTCAATCCCACTCGCCAAAACTAATCAACACTATCCACTCTTACTCTTCTTGACACTAGAAATGTCTTTTCGCTCGTTCCAGTATAGGCTCCGATTTCACGAAAAAGTGCAATCCCCTGATAGCACGGAGAATTATGAAGATATGATATTCAAAAAAATCTCAAAAGACGCGTATTCACTGTAAAGTGCAAAAAGAATTCAAGAAAGTAAAAATCGAAAAAGTTATGGCTGAAATAGTAAATAAAAAATATTTTTCGAAATAGTGAAAAAAAAATCATTTTTTTCCGAATTTTTGATTTTGGCGCTCGCTATTTTGTTAACGAAGAATGATATCAAAACTTTGAGAAAAATTCCTCTGGACAATTTAGTCAGCTACAATTTGATCCTAAAACAAAGACGATCGTTTTAAGGGTTTGCCATGTAGCCTAACCTTTTTGAAAAAAGTCAAAGTCAGTCATTTTTCACATGACATTTATGACTTCATGTTTCGCAGAGTTCGTTATCGGTGTTTCAACGTTGTAGTTTTATTTTGTAACCTTTTCCTTATCCCGACTTTCTCGTCGCTCAGCGACAATATTTTTTCGAATTCCGTAATTTCATTTCCAATGTGCTCAATTTTTAGTCGTGTGAGGCACGAAATCTGTGAATTTTTTCAGTCATATTTATTTATTTTCAGCTGACATGATTATTATTTTTTAGTTAGTAGCAATTTAAAGTGTTAGCTAGTTACAATATACAATTTTACTAGAAAAAATCAACCAGCCTTAGGAATTTTGAGTGGGAATCGAACCCACATCTTTTGGATAACCGGTCCAATGCTCTGACCGCTGAACTACCGAGGTCCCAAAAGACTCGTTGAATTTTTCTAGTAGTTTGTGATTTACGGTGCAAGCCAGCGGTATTACGTCACTGTGAAGTTACTACCGTCACAACACAATCGAAAGAACAATTTTGCAAGTATAAAGAAAATAACAATAAATAAATAAAGAATAAAAAAACAATAATAATAATTAACAATCGATAAAGACGTATTTTTTTTAAACATTTATATTATTTTGAATTTTGCATTTTTATTTTTTTTGTTTGTTTATTTATTTGATTACTTACTTAAGCCTTAAAATTAGTACAGCATTTAAACCCACTTTACCATGCTATATACAGGGTGGAATTTTGTAATGCCAGCTGAAGGGAAAATACTCTTAATACTGTATAGAACATTTTACTCAAAGATATCATTCCTTTATTTTTGAAAAGAAAGGAAACTGCATTTAAAGATTTTCCAAAATTCGCTTGCCACACCCGGGAAATGAACCGACTAAAATCTGTAAAAATTACACTCTGTACTTTTATTGAATCGATCGTTAGGGTCAGTTATAAGGATGGAATCTCTCTAACAAACTTGATAAATCAAAGGAAAGGAAACCATGAAATGTTAAATTATTTTAATTATTTACAAAAAATGGTAAACTAACTAATTTCTTATTTTTGTTTTTACAATTTATTTTTTTAACTAGTAATAAATAAAGGAGATCACTTCCTTCAAGCAAGGTTATCTGAAAATAACAATTCGTTAGACAATTAAAGATAAAAGATTGTTTATTTTTCAACCTTGTGTCTATCGATTAGATATAACTGTGGTTAAAAAAGTGATTTATTAACCTTCAAAACTAGTGGACTGTGGTCAACGATTGATTACGAGTATAGTTTCAAGCAGGGCTTGATACCGCTATTTACCGGTATTTTTGGTACCGGTATCAAGCCCTGGCGCTACCCTGGACTCGATTACTATGCTCTTTCGCTCGCACTTATGTAAACGCCTATTTTCGCTCGGTATTAGAACACCCAAATTATACCGATATCAAATGGTCAATATCTGTATAATCGGTATAATCGATACCGGTACCAACTCGAGTATTGGTACTGTATCAAGTTAATTGGAACCGGTATCTGTAAAGTACCGGTATAATAATACAAGTACCAACTAAAGTACCGGTACTATATCAAGGTCTGTATTACCGGTATTCCAAGCCCTGGTTTCAAGTACATAAAGTTACTATTCAAATTCATTTTTTATTACTCCTGAAGAAGTTTCCTTTTTCATCTAAAAATTTGTTACTACAAGATAAAATTTTACTAGGAACAATAAACCAGTCCCTCGAATGGGTATCGACACGACTAGTGGATTACCGACCGGTCCAATGCTTTGAACGCTAAGCTACCGAGATAGAGCTTCCTGGGACTGCTGATTTTTAGGGTTCCGTACCCAAAGGGTAAAACGGGACCCTATTACTAAGACTTCGCTGTCCGTCCGTCTATCCGTCTGTCTATCTGTCTGTCTGTATGTCTGTCCAGGCCGTATCTCATGAACCGTGATAGTTATTCAGTTGAAATTTTCACAGATGATGCATTTCTGTTGCCGCTAAAACAACAAATACTAAAATAAAGAATGAAATAAATATTTAAGGAGGCTACATACAACAAACGTGATTTTTTTTGCTCGTTTTTGCTCGATATTGAAAACGGCAACAGGTTGACGCTTGAAATATTTTTATAGATAATGGTACGGAACCTTTGCCTTCGTCCGCGAGTCCGACTCGCACTTTGCCCGTTTTTTTAATTACGTTTTATCTTGTAAGTACAAATAGCATTGTGAATGCCAAAATCAAAACAATAAAAATTTGTTACTAATTTATTTTTGTCACTCATTTGATTCGTATTTTGCCTAATGTAAAATATTTTGAAATTGTAAAATAAGTTTTCTGCTAGAGTGCTACCAAATGAGTAATTGAGATTTTATAATTATTTTTAAGATTATTCTTTTTGTTTATGTTATTTTTGTTCTCATGTAAGTGGCATTTGTCTTTTTTAACCGACTTCAAAAAAAGGAGGAGGTTATCAATTCGACTGTATTTTTTTTTTTTATTGAGAATAAACTCTTTAAACCTTATAAATAGTTCTTCAATTATTGTGATCGGGTGAAGTGCGCCTCCGCCATTGGAATTATCGACCATTTACCTAGATATTGGCGTTAAATGTTAGAATCAGGTCAACACTGTGACACTATTGTGGACGTTTTAAAATATCAGAAGCGAGTCCCAGGAGAGTTGATAAAGAAAATAAAACTATGATAATAAAATAAAATTAAATGCGAGATAAAAGTGAGAACTGATGGTAACACCAAATCACCCTTGTACCTACTACGGTGTGTTTGCGCAGACCAATTTACTGATTGTCTTGCAATTGGATGGGGCCCATCTCGTGACGCCCGCCTGTGCCGCAGTATGATATCATAAAACATAATTTCATTAAAACCCATGTTGGATGACGGAGATTTTGTTTCAACAAAATTCAAATATTTAGTCCATGTAATTTGTACTTTTAGTTTTCGTTTAGTTTAGTTCTAATCTGGGCATCATCGGAAGACCAGCGGCAGCGTCGTCGTGTCATTACTAAAGTGCTATGACATACGCTGAGAAGATGCCCTTTCATTATCATCACATACTGTTTTTTATAAATGTTTTTATTTGTTTTTTTTTTTTAAGTTTTTTTTTTTTTTTTTTTTTATATGTATGAATGTGTTATTTTGTGATACTGAATAAATATTTTTCCTATTTCTTTATTTGTGTAAATTTTACATAACACGGGTGCGAGTTAAATTAACAATTTCATCGCGCAAACGGTAACGAGAAATTGTATGGCAATTTAGGATAATGTTTATTGAGGATCCCAAATAGATGATACATAAATATACAGAAGATGATTAAAAATAAATAATAATAACAAAATAAAATAACCTAAGTTAAAAAACACAAATGTTGAAAAAATTTCCACGAGCAGGATTTGAACCCGCACCCTTCTGACATACCGGGTCAGGTGCTCTCCCAATTGAGCTATCGTGATTCTAACCAGCCCGCCGAAATTATATTATATTCAACACTATTTACTTTTTACTTTGAAAGCCAAAGGCGCCCATTCAATGTCAACAACTACCGTCATTAACCTAAGTTAGTAAAAAACAAGAAATACATACATTATTTTATATTAATTTAATTTTAATCATGCGTCCAGTTAGTATTAATAATTATTAACGGGATTATAACATGTTTTTAACTAGAAAACCTAATCAAAAGCGATAACTTCCAATAATAAAAACTCAACACAATCTTTGTTAAGCCGGAAAAAGTTTTATTTATTATTTTGCTTACGGAACTAATTGCACACTACAATCAACAATCAGCCGGCTGTTAAGAGCGTTTACGCCGCACACTAGCGCCACTAATGAAAAAATAAACATATCTAGTAATTAGAGATAGAAAATCAAATTATGCTCAACAAACTATTTGAATGAAGTAATTTAGCATTTTTACGTCACCTAATGAACACCTCAAATGTTATGGTTTAGTTAAATAAGACGCTACGACTACTTTTAACTATAACGCCATATTTTACTAAACCATAACATGTCAGGTGTTCATTAGGTGACGTAAAAATGCTAAATTACTTCATTCAGATAGTTTGTTGAGCATAATTTGATTTTCTATCTCTAATTACTAGATATGTTTTTTTTTTCATTGGCGGCGCTAGTGTGCGGCGTAAACGCTCTTAAGTAAAACGGTGTTTGTTTTAATGTTCAATTACCCCACTCTTGTTTCAACACTGAATATGTTATTTGTAAGTAGTAATAACCTTTTATTATATTAGTATTCTTTTGGTTGGTTGACACATTGGTGGTCGACCGCCGAGTAAGGCAAAGGAAGACCGCTTTGAAAAAAGAAATCCTAATTACCTAGTCTATGATAAGTCATAGACGATCTAGGTAAGCCTAAGTACTTATTGACTGAACCACCACGCGAGCCCTGTGCGGGTTGGTGGTTGTTAATGACTGCTAATGCAGCCGGGACCAACGGCTTTACATGCCTTTCGAAGCACGGAGGAGCTCTAGATGAAACATTTTTGGTCACCCATCCACTTGGTTAACCACCGCGCCTCGAGCCCCCTGACTGATTTATGAAATATATATTATTTACTTAGGCTTTTAGGTACTAATAGATAACTAGTAAAGCTAAAAGTGTCCGATCCCTGTTTAAAGCTGTTACAATACTTCGTTCGTACTCTGCATAGGTAAGGTCAGCAACCAAAGTCGTTGGACACTTTAGCAGCGTGTCATAACATTAAAACGTTGGCAAGCCGCTGTTTGATTAATTACTTGGACAAAGTATTAAATGTTCAGCTACTTTTTTTGGTAACTATACTGTACATTTGATTATGAAACCCTCGTATCTCGATTAGGAAATTTGAAAGGCCTAAAAAATTATCTGTGGCTAATGAAAAAGTCACGTGGCGAAAGACGGCCCTAATACGGCCTTAATTCCCGTAAAACGCAACGCTATCTCGGGGGAGAGCGGGCAAACATCATTACGCGCCGACGACTGTAAAAACTAGCCAAATTATCCGGAGCTAGCGGCGAAAAAACGAACTAACCACACAATGTATCGGAAAGTGAGCGCGCCAGGGGAAATTTGACGTAATGGCCGACGGTGTAGCGACGGTGGCGCCCTCGCAAATTCGATTACAAAGCTGGTCGTTGATACACGGCAGGAGTGTTGCCAGTACTGTTTGTTTGCCGTGTCAATAGTTGCTCGTTATGCCAATATGTACCGTCCGGTAGGCATGACAACGTAAACATTCAGCGTTTCATATGTTTTTTTTCTCGTAGATTGAAGTAGCAATTTGTTTACGCGGAAGTTGGGAATGAGTTTTTATCTGTACATTGGTTAGGGATGATTTATCTATTGATTGAAGCAATAAACATTAACAATCCTCATACTGATACAAGTTTTTAAGTGTATAATCCCCGGACCCAGTGTCGCATCGTGTCGCCCGAACATCCCGTTGTTCTGACTTTTTTTTGCTTGGCTCTTAAACCTTCCACATAAATTGGGCTATCAAATGCAAAAATAACTTTACAAATGCGACTGGTAGTTTTAGAGATTAGCGCGTTCAAACACAAAGCAAACTTTTGAGCCTTATCATATTAATAATAAAAAAAATAAAAAAAATAGATTCATCGATACACGTCATTTGAGAGAGTATAAAATTATAATGCCAAACATTAAATCCTTCAATCGGAACCTTTTTCTACTGAGGAACTGGCTGTCTGAAAACAGAAACGCTGTTAACGTTGTAGTCATGGCAGACTTAGATAAGATAGCGATGGTGCGGATTTAGACCAAACCCTGATATCAAACAAATCGAGTATGACATGGAAATGAAAATGAAACAAGTCCTTTATAGGCCTGGTCCTTAAACCGTCTAAACCTAAGAACACAGAAACTGTAATATTGAAAATATGGCGATTTCTCATCGAGAGAATATGTACCTACTACACCAATTCCTCTTGATGAGTTAAAGAGAAAATCAGTTTGAGGTAGACTTCTGAAAGGTAGATCGACTGGAGAAATCTGTATTTATAAGATTATCATATTTTTGACTTTTCTTTCAAATTTCCTGACAGAACTCTCAAAAGCTAAATTCAGGAATTAATTTTCAAGTTACAAAAACTTAAGGTGGAATCAAGCGGTAACCATAAAAAATAGGGTATATTTAAATCAAGCCGTAAACCCCTACGCCAATATAAACTGTTTCATGTAACAATGGGTCTAATTCACTTCCTGACCACCTGGCAGGCATTGCAACCCCGAATCAAATGCCAAATTTTCTGACAAAATAAAAAATGATCTGTCAAACGGGCAGCTTTCCCGCCACTTTTGGTGGTGATTCGCGCCCTCGCACCGTTTCGTGTTACCACAATTTCGAAAATTTATGGGACAACAAAAGGGCCGTTATTAATATCAGAAAGCTTGTATCACATAATGTCTACTCATGTGATCACATTATACAAGGTGACGTATCAACGTGTTTTTAAAGCATAGAAATAGTTTAAAGTCCCAAGACGGAGAAAAGCTACATTTTATCCAAATAAAATATGATGATTACGAACCCGGTCTTTACGTCGAAAAATCTAAGACACAAGCCCTACTTGATAATTAAGCCTAATATCTCCGGATATTATACCGACCGCTTTCTCAGTCAGCCACTGAGGCGACCAAACCACATAAACATGTTTATATGCCATGGCTTGAGCTGAGCGGGGGGACCTGGTTGGCTTTGTTTAAAGTGCTCAATGTTTTTCTTTCAGCCCGTAAGCCTCCACTGCTGGTTGTATTTTAAGCCTCCCAACTTAACTTAACTCGCCAACTTACCCGTACGAGCCTCATCCACTGTTCTCCAGCCACTGTGGTCGAGCCAAATAAACTTTAATTCAATAATTCATTAAAAAATGAATCGAACAACATATTATAACGTTCCAAAATTCCCTCTCAATACGTAGTTACCCTGCGCATTCGACACGCCCTCACTCCGGGATTAATAGGGCTCTATGTTTAGGTCTCCGTCGCCATAGCACCGACAGGGAGGGACAATCTGAGGGGCGCGTAAATACCACATCTCGGGGGGCACATTATTTATCTGGCAACATTTGATAATGGCGTACAGATGTTGGCGGGAAAGGTCACATGCCAATCTGATTTTCTAATCTGTGGCGCGATGATGATCTGCTGATTTTATTAGACCCCAATTTAATTGAGCGCAAAATTAATGTGTGTTTTATTGCGTAATGATTTATTTTGGTCTCGTTAATAGCTTTTTGTTTTTGATGAATTGTAGTCTATTGCACGTATTATAATCTCGCGATAAGAAGTTGAAGTTAAATGATGGCATTACGTGTATGATTAGTGACATGAAATCCCTACAGTATTGCGACTATTTTTTAGATATCTTTTTGTTTTTTTTTGTCAGATTATAGTAAACTTTGTGCCTTCTATAAAATATTTACTTAAACTTCAAAGACATTCATACCTGCCGATATTCTAGGAGCTCGCAGTGGTTATCCGATTCGATCCAAGCCCTCGGAAAATCTAGTACTTAGTCAAAGGGGAGACACTTACGTGATGCCGTACCCTCTAGAAACCCTGTAACGGTGTTTCGAGCACGCGGCTTGGGGAACCCTAGCAACCAATAAAAACAAAAAATGGCACTGGCTATCGCATTGGGGTTGCGATCTTGCATATTAAGCAACTTTAATAATTCCGGGATACCGAATGGATGTTTTATTTAATGATACCTGCAGCCAAACCTTACATAATTCAATTAGGTCCTTTTTAGTCTGTTGTCCTTTTTAATCTTTGTGTCTAATTATTTTATTGAAGAAGCACCTGGAGCTTACAGCAGTATTATTGCAGTTGTGAAAACGAGACGCGTGTAGCGGCGAATATACTCGTGTCTCTTTTCCACAACTGCAATAATAATGCTATAAGAGCTCATAGTCAGGGGGCAGGGATTTGGTCTGTGAGAAACACTATGATTCATGAGAGCTCTGTAAAAATATCTATTCGTACTCATTGTGGACATATACATGCTAATGTCGTTCGTCTACTTGATTGTCGCTGCGGAATATATTTATATATTTTTGTTAGGGAAAAATTACTGACAAATATACTGACATAAACAAAACTATAGAAAATCACATGCTAAATTTTATCTACGAAATGTAGGGACATAGTTTTCTGATATATGTAGTTTGATCATATTTGATTATGTTAGAGAAATGTATACTATCGAAGGATGCTGGAATATGGCCGCAATATATGAAACCATAGGAAACTCTATTTCCTCGCAAACCTCTTTTATACTATAAAGGTTAGAATAAAAGATGCGATCAAAATCTTTGGTCTTTAGCCATCAGTTGCACGTCAAACAATTATTTAGGGTGTCATTTCCAAATTTCCTGTACACAAAACCAACAATAGCCAAAGCCACGTAAGCAAAGTAATCCACTACAGAATCGAATCATAAAATAATAGTTTCCACAAAAATATCAAAAACTCCAGAAAGAAATCGGTGCAAACATGTCAACGTCAAGCGTTCCAGAGGACAGCGTTCTCCAAAAAAATTTCGAAGTCCCAGTGTATATGACCGACCTCTCGACTTTCGGTGACAGCTTCTGCACAATGAAGGAACGGTTCGCCGCAGAGATGAAGAGAGTCGACGAGGAGATGAATAGGTTCAGGTTGGTGATCTGAGTTGTTAATGTGTACTGCTTCTTGTTTCCTTATGGGTAAGCACTTGACCTTTCCCTCACCTGATGTTAAATGATGTGAAAGCCGTTGGTGCAAGTGCACTTTATTCTGAATCTTTAACTATTGAGGAACTGACTATCTTATCTCTTACTGTCGGAAGACAACAATAATATGATTATATGGCATACCATAATATTAAATTATAAATTTTGTTTTCTTCACTCACACTCTCACCTATTATAGCTACTATTGTTTTAGGTATCTCAACAAAGCATTCGGTAGTTAGTTATAACTTCAAAATTAGATCTCAGTTTTAGACAGTTTCTATCTTGTGGACTTACGGACAAAGACAAAACACTAATTTGCCTAAAAACCAGACACTGGCTTAATCATAGCGAGAACCATCAAACAAGAAATTGAATTGGATAAGATGTTTTGGGGGCATAATTTAATTAGCAAGAGCAAGGATGGTTGCCAAAGCAGAAGTTGAAGGATCAGGACCTCGTTTCCACTGATTTGATCTTTCAGAGAAAATCTTCTAGAATATACCGATACCTTCTTTTTTTTTTTTATACTTAGCTCGGCAAATGACTCCATCCCACCTGATGTTAAGTGGAAATGAAGTCCAGACGCGAAGACAACTGGTGCAGCGTGGAAACAAACGTAGCATCAGTCAACTTCACTCTGCCGGCCCACAAGGTGCTTCTTCACGCCTCTCTTGAAGGACCCCATATCATATCCTTCTGCTCTATCATGACTCCGAACTAATCATAATTACCATCGCCATCTCATCTGATGGATGGGAAGATGGGCCATAAACCACCACAGCTTCACGTGCCTTCCGAAGCACGGATTCTAGAAACAAAATGTTAAAATGTTTTCCTCAGTGCCAACCTGAAGGAAATCAACGCGCAGATGGACTCGGCCGGCAGAGCCCTCTCCCAGTCTAAGCCCACCTCTGCCAGCTGCGCCAGCAACTGGGAGGCACTCGCTAACTCACCTCTAGTGGTTGGGCATGGAAATGACAAGACGTTGAAACTGCAGTTTGATGTTAGCCAGTTTACCCCGGAAGAGGTAGGACTTTTTTATCAAAAGACTTGGTGCAGTTGGAAAATTAGCCAATGTAAATGTTTTTGTATATTAATCGATGGTGTTAAAAGTGTTATTGATTTAGAATAGTAAAAGTATGCCCCAAAAAATTCTATTGGAATTTAACAAAGTCATACGCGGACCTCATGAGAGAATTCCAGACAGGTGATCAAGTTAAAGGGTCCCGAACTCCTCTGTGCTTCGGAAGGTACTTACTTACTTACGGTAAGTTGAACCCGGTAGTGGTCGTAAGATAGCAGTGGGCCTACCACCAACCCTAATTGGACCAGTGTGATGGATTATCGCCAAATCTCCTCATGTGCTCTTGTTCATGTGAAAACGTCCAATTCTAGCAGTGGGACGTCCAATCCTAGCAGTGGGTCATGGACTAATGATGAGATAGTAGCTGTAACAATTTTTTTTTAAATATTAATAATATGATTTTCTTTATTTAGATTAACGTTAAGATCCTGGACAACGTCTTGATAGTGTCCGCTGTCCGCGACGAGAGATCGGACGGAAGCACGCTCTACCAAGAGTACAACAAAGAGTTCCCGCTGCCGGCAGGGACAGACGTAGAGGTCATGGTGACGTCTCTCTCACGCGACGGAGTGCTCACCATACAAGTACCGTTTCCGTTTCTAGGACCTATACAACGAGGTGAGAATTGAGAAGTTAGAAAAAGAAGATATTAAAAACCTTGCTTGCTGGAAATTTTGTTTCTTTTTTTTCTTCTTTCCTGATAATACTAAGGTGTCGCCACTTTAGTGGGCTAAAAATTAGAAGACGTATTGCTTTCTCTTTTGGACGGCATGTCTGATGGTATGCGGTTACAGTAGCCTACAAAGGCGTTTTATTTTATTTTTTACAGTTCGCGTAAATTTTTTTTTCAGTGTACAGTGGACAATTTTGTCCACTGATTTTGAAGAGCTCGATGATGCAGTTGTTAATTCGCCCGGTCTGCGATTGCTAAGGTTAAGCAACTTTCGCAAAAACCGGTCATCGGATGGGTGGCCAAAGTTTATCATCTCGAGCTCTTCTGGGCTTCGGAAGGCACGTAAAGCCGCTGGTCTCGGATGCTAGCAGTCAATAACAACCGCCAATCCGCACTGAGCCCGCGTGGTGGCTTACGACCAGTTCTCCTTATCCATCCATAGGGAAGGCTCGTGCTTCAGAGTGGGGGCATTAAATGAGCTAGTGATTTCATTTCACCATTCAACTATACATGCTTCATTTTGATTTTGCATTTACCCTGTTATTTTTTAAGGTACAGTGAACCATTTTGTGCCCATTTATTTTAGCGACAGTGCGACCTTAAACAAGCATATTTCAAGCCCGTCAGACCTAGTAGGTAAACATTAAACACGTAATAGGCACATGTATTATCTGTGTATGACATCGGCTGACGTGGCGCAGATAAAGGCGGCACACACCTGCAGCGGCTAGCCGGGGTTGTACCGAGAGGATATTATAATAAACAGCATGCAACCTCTTTATGATCGCTTCAACGAAGTAAGAAAGAAAGTTTTCAATAAGTTTTTTTCTTCTACCGGAATATACAGACTGTAAAACTGGCAACCACGTGCATCGCGCACAAAGAAATTTGGTGACTCGTTTCTTTCAAAAAGATGGAATAGTCTACCAGCACACGTTTTCCCTCCTTCCTATTATATGGGGTCCTTCAAACGAGGCGTGAACAAGCACCTTGTGGGCCGGCAGAGAGGTTAACTGATGCTGCGTTGTTTTCACGCTGCACCAATTGTCTTCGCGTCTAGACTCCATTTCCACTTAACATCAGGTGGTACCTATGGAGTCATTGGCCGTGCTAAGTATTAAAATAAAACCTCTTTACGATCGCTTCAACTAAGTAAGAAAGAAAATTTTCAATCCGTTTTTCAACAACGAACGGGCCTTCATCACAATGATAAAGGTTGAAGATGGTAGCGAACTTTACCTAAATTGGGTATTTGACAGGTTTTAGAAAAATATGTCTAATGGTTCATTATAGCATAATATATTTGCAATTTGATTAATTCATTATGAATTTCTTTATTTTTTATGAAAATCGCCATTAAAATTCAAATTAATAAACTAGCCGCCAAAACACTGAAGACGCCATGCATGCAGGTCACGTGATGTCGTGACGTCACCTGCTTGTAAGCAAACTTTAGCTGTCAAATCAAACATACAAAACTTTGATTGACATTTACTGTAAACAAGCTGGTGACGTCACTCCAGATTCAGCGTCATCCCGTGCGTTTTTGATCACGTGGCCAATCATAAAAAATTTATTATGTTATTAATGATTTTTTATGAAAATCATACTTATTTTAAAATTATGTGCTGGCTAAATTAGTTTAAATACATGTTTACTATTAAGTTAACAACAGTTTGATCAATATTTTCGTTGTAGTCAAATACCCTATTCTCAACTACTGAACTACTGGCTTCTTCAGCTATTCTGTTAAAGGAAACCAATATCTATATTAGTATCATTGTGGTTCCCAGTCTGGGGCAGTGGTCCAACTGCTCTGTCCAACTAGTTGGACCATGGGTCTTTCCTAGGGGCAGTTGTCCAACTTTAAAAATAGTGGGACCACACACAGGTAGGGTTGCCAACTATTTTTTAGGAAATCAAAGTAAATCTATCACTAACTAGTATAAAAACAAAAGATTTGAAGAAAAAATTAAGTATTTTCCAAATTTATTTATTTAAACGTTTAAAAACATATTTCTTTGTACTCTTGGCACTATCTAATATTTTTTTATTGTTTTATAGCGCGTTCAGAAATTAGCGTTGCGTTTCGTTTCACTTCACCTGAGTCTGAGTATCATTCAGTAGTTCAGAAATTAAGTCAACAGGAATATTCCGTTCAAACGTATTTTCCGTACTTTATTTTGTATAATAAAGTATGGGGATGGAAAATAACGTAGGATACGTTATTTTAAAGTATGGTTGGCAACCCTAACCACAGCACCTTTTGAGAGTTCCGCGGTCCAATCCATTAAAAAAAAATCTTGCCAACCCTAAAAACTTCAAACTGCAACTTTGTGTATGGTACAGGTGTTATATTGATTTTTTGTATTCCACAATAACAATAATTAGATTACGTTATTACGTCGTGGTACACAAACACATTATATAGAATACCACAGCTAAGGCGGTCAAACAAAGAAAAATGTGCCAAAAACGTTTGAACAAAATTTACCTCGTCGATGATGACGAGCGATGTACACAGTCCCTACCATCTGCCAGCACTCTGCCATCTACCTCAATAGAAACAAATAAAGTTTTAAAATAACAAGAGAAAGAGGGAAAAATCCGTTTGTTGGAGCACGCTGTCATTTTTTTTAACATTATACAGGATACTCTTGGTGCTGCTAGTGTCCAAGCGTAGGTAGCTTTCCATCACGCGACACGTATACTCGTTTGCCAGTTTAGTAACATTTAAAAACACTCACAACTTGCCATATTTCACACTGGTAACTCAGCTAATCATTTAACATATGACTTCTTTCTTAAATATAATTATTAATTCTCTACATTAATAACAGTTTTGTTGTCGTCTGCTGTGTAAAAAGACACAATAGAATATTTATTATTATTTATATATAATTTTACGCAAATATTGTTGCGAACAAATTACAGCGTAGTTGGCAGTGCACCTGACCCGGCGTGTCATGGGGTGCGGGTTCGAATCCCGCTCGTGGAATTTTTTCAACACTTTGTCTTTTTACATACATACATACATATAATCACGCCTCTTTCCCGTAGGGGTAGGCAGAGACCACTTTTTCCACTTGCTACGATCCATAAATACTTGTTTCGCTTCGTCCACTTTCATTATTTCCTTCATACATGCTCTTCGGTTTAGGGTACTCTTGACCTGGCCTTTGTCTTTTTTCAAAAATAATATTTATTGTTTAGGGCACCGATCAGTGCTTGCCGCAGATGAGAGGTTAATCCACCTAGAGAGCTAACATGCTTGTGTTGCTCATGGGTTTAAGTCAGGTCTAAAGAAGCTATGGCGGGTTGATCCACGTTTTCTTTCATTCATCAACACGATTATCCTCACCTTCTGCTAACGACGCGACGCTTTACTATCTATATATAGGTATTTTTTTATAGTTAACACGGCAAATGACTCCATTTCACCTGATGTTAAGTGAAGATGGAGTCCAGACGCGAAGACAACTGGTGCAGCGTGAAAACAAAGCAGCGTCAGTCACCCTCACCCTGCCAGCCCACAAGGTGCCTCGTTTGAAGGACCCCATATCATAGGAATGAGGGAAAACGTGTGCTGATAGACTGTACCGTCTTTTGCAGGTGCGACAAGGAAAATCGTATTTCTAGGTTCAATATTAGATCACCTGATCTCTCCTCCAGGTGTGCCTCCCCCCTACAGGTCACCTGGATATTCACACGTGGCGCGGGGCGGGTGTTGATGCGGCGCGTCGCCATGGTAACGCACCGCTCGCTTCCCAGAAGAGCACCAAACATAGCATAGCATAGTATAACACATACGAGTAGCTTTTATGAAGGTAGCGCTGGCGATTTAGATGCCCTCGCTGAGTTTGTTGTCGGCTCTTTTCATCCCAGTGTGTCCCGCCCTGTGGAGATTTACGAACCGATGGCGTAGTTACAAAGGCAAATTTTTGCATCCTAAACTAAATAAAAAAGTTGAATTATGATTTGAGATGTTTTGTTCTATTACTATGTTATCCAGTAACTAGAAAGATTATAATAGGTCCTTACCTATGAAATTGGAGTTCTTATCTTTCTTTTTCGTGTATTACTTCTAAAAGACAATACCGGTTGTTAATATTATTATACACCTTTCATTAGGACTATGTTACTTAGGCTTCAGTAATAACAATGATTATTAATTTTGTGTCTTTATCGCCCAATTTTATTTTTAAATTGACTAACTTTTTAGTTCGCGGGATTGCCCTTTTGTTTCATTGTTGCTTTGAAAGGACTTGATTTTTTTTCTTTTCAATGTCTGCTATATTTAGCTAGTGAAACAACACACTACTTTACAATTTTTATAGTGTTAACATAAATAGATGTTAAGAAAATTTAATAAAACGTTAGTAGGTATGAAAAATAAAATTTTATAAAAAATCTTCATACAAAACTCCAATTTCATAGCTAAGGACCTAATATTATATTACATATGTGGGATGTATGGTAGTACCTATAGATAGGATAATGAAGTTACAGTATCTTTTGGTCTTCGTTGTATGGGATCTAATAACCCATAACCTAGCATGTGGTAAATTTAATTGTCTCGCTTATCATCCTTGGGATGAATATTGGGATGAAAGTAAAAGCTAGTCTTTAGCGAGTTATTTAGAATTTTTCGGATATTATAAGAAGAAGAAATACATTTAATGGCACACACTGTGTACTTACACACGGCGGCAGATCAACCTACCCAAAACTGTCAAATTTCTATAATCAATTTTGAACTTTATGGTTTGGTTATAAGGATCAATATTAATTGGAGAAATTTGACAGATTTGGGTAGGTTGATCTGCCGCTGACTGTACAACAAAAAGTAATAACATGTAAAAAATATTGAAAAAACAAGAGTACATTCACAATAAAAAAACAAAAACAGACGATAATATAACGAGTAAGGGCTGGATCTCTCAAATGTTCGGACACTGCAAGGTTAAATTTGCTAAGCGTATATAACATCGTCGCTCTGCCTGAGTCTAGACGCGCTTTTCTGAGAATCTTAATGAAAAACTGGCTATCATACTAGTTAGTGGGTGAGGCAGTAAGGTGCTGCCTACCCATACGCATTATGTGTACTTTTTACCCACAAAATTTTTATTTCTTTCTCCACGAAGCATGAGCTTCTTTTTAACACCTTGGTGCGGTTGCACATTTAACTTGTAAACATTTATTTAGCAAGTAAGAGAGATATTGTAAAATATTGTCTTTGTTTATAATTGATGATAATGAGCCATAATAAAAGTGTTCATAACCCTTTAAAAAAATTGAAAAATGACGTTGAACTATTTTCTTTCATTTTGCATTTACTTACTCATGCAAACGCCTGTACGGTTTTTTAAAGATCTACCTTTGTACGCCATTTTATATAAAGTAACATTATACTTATTCGTTTTGTATGTTACCTACATCATAATCAGCTCATATTTATGTCCCCACTGCTGGGGAACGAGCCTTCCCTATGTCCGGAAACATCACGGGGAGAACGGGCCGTGAACCACCACGCGGGCCCAATGCGGATTGGATGTGTCGAGGTTATTAGAAATTGCAAAAACTAGCTTTACTTGCTAGATCGTAACTCAAAAATTCAAAATCATTTATTCAGTTTAGGCTACAAATAGCTCTTATGGACGTCATTATGCCATCGGTTCGTAAGTCTATCTACTCTGGGCGGGAGATCTTGTACTGAGAAGAACCGGCAAGAAACTCAGCAAGTGTCCAGCTCTTTTCTCCCTTACAGCGTCATAAATATTGGAAAATGCCCTATCATAAAAGGACACTTTCCATCACAAATAAAAACAAAATATAAAGGACAATCACAACACGTAAAAAAAACAAATAGTAAATAGTGTTGAATAATTTCGGCGGGCTGGTTAGAATCACGATAGCTCATTTGGGAGAGCACCTGACCCGGTATGTCAGAAGGGTGCAGGTTCAAATCCTGTTTGTGGATATTTTTCCAACATTTGTGTTTTTGTAATTTGTTCGCAACAAAATTTGCGTTAAAAATTATATAAACAAAACAAAAACATTTTAACCTCACACAAGCTGAAGACGACATTTTTAAAAACCCTAATTATTTCATTACGAGGAAACATCCCTTTTCACGCAGATTTAATACGAAACAAAGGGTATATTTAATTCAAAGTGCTTCATGAAATAACATATTTTCGCCTTGAGCCCTGTTGTTTTGGGAATTGTCAACGGATGACGTATGGGGCAGAATTAATGACTTTGTTTTTGTAAAAGTTAACGGGGAAATGTGTAATACTTTAACCGTTGAAATATGGTGGAGATAATCTAGAGTTGTTACTTAATTTGTTATGGTGAGGAATGAGGTTAGGTTTTAGTTGGCTGTTTTTATTTTTAGGCGGCAGGTTAAAAACTCCTTTGTGTATTTAATCTAGAGACGCCTCCTTGCGTCGACTTTCTTTAGAATTGCTCGTAAATATAGTTAATTTTTTCAGTTGACATTTGATAACAGATTATCAAAAGGTTTACTACATGAAACCAACTAATTTATATAAATAAAATTTTATAGTTTTCAATTGCTCAAAAGCTTTTGAAGTTCAAATATTTTATTCGTATTTAATATCACGTTGCAAAAAGGTTCCAAGCAAATTAGAAAAATCATCGGTATTTTTAAATTCAGATTCATCGATCGAATACCCGCGTCCCGTCTTCCGATTTCCACGCAGCCAATATCTTCATACAGAGTTGTTATTGAAACTGAAAAAAATATTTAATCGTGGCGCCAACTTGTATAACCTTTGACACGAGTCCTCGTCAAAACAATTGAGCGTGCACGAAGAATTGCTTTTGTTTTAGAGTTTTAACACTTTAAATATTATGTTTGAAGTCGAGTTTATGTGATCGGGTAGGCGTATTATGTATTGTACATTATGTACATGCGGTACGTTTATGTATTAAGGAGCTGTTTTACTTCTGTGGGAGGTAACTGCAACTTCTGCTGGTCTTCAACTAAATTTTATTACTAATTATATTTAATTAATTTATTAATTACATGTTATGTAATTGCATGTACATTTTAAGGTAATTATAAAAGTAAATTAAATGTGTCAATGTATACCTAATACACACACAGATACCAACATAATAAACTAATTAAACTAATTTAAAATTATAGAACAAAGATGCTGTGGTTGCTACTTACTTATAGGGTACCTATTAGGCAATATGAATTCAAATTAAGACACATATTTTATCTATACTAATATACTAATTTTAATATCTTAATCTTTATAATATCGATGGAGTTTAAGTTTGTAAGTATGGATGTAAGGGGTAATCTAGAACTAATCATCCGATTAAAAAAAACACCGTATTATATACAATGTTATTTTTAGTTTATACGAAACCTGAAAACTGTTTGTTCAGAATCAGTAATAGAATCGATTTCAATATTTTTTATACCATGTTACATTTTGACCAAATAATATTTACAAAATCTCAAGTATAGTATACCCTACCAAAAACACACAACGGGACAGCACAAAAAGCTTGTAACTTCGTGAGTTTTCAAGATATTATTTTAATTTTTTTTGTACTGATTCTTTAAATGAAAATATTTGACCCGTGTTTCGGTTTTCGTATAAACAAAAAATAAGGTTGTATAATATACTTTTAGGATGGATATAGGCTATATTTTGTTTTAATTAATAATAGTTAACGGCATATGACATCGAGACATAATTACTTGGTCACCCATCCGACAATGCGAAAGTTGCCTAACATCGAGCACCTTTTTTTCGCAAGCTAAGTATCAATAAAATGTTCCAATGCGTAATGCGTAAAGTATATTTGCGCACGGTAAATCGAAACCCGGTGGTATAATTAAAACCAGATACCTGTCGGATAGCTGGGCGCTTCCGGCCCAGGGCCAGGGAGGGGTGGGATAAAAACCTCATTTCCTGCGCGGAACCCTTCCCGAGGGATACGTCGCTATGGCAATGGGGAATGTCTCTTTATTCTTTTTTTTTTAATTATGCAGGCTGCACTTCAATTAGTTACCTACGTGAAAAAAATATGGTTGCGCCTTTTTGGCTATTTTATACCATAAAGCTACTTTGCTTTTAATAGATGGCTTCGTGCGATTAGCACATTTAGCCAGTGTCAAAGTAATTTTTCTTACAAGTAATACATAAATAAACAATATTTTCTTCCTGTATGATGATGATGAATGATAATGAAATGAGAAATTATATACCCCCCAACTCCTCGAGTATCTCAGTAAAGATGTGGGGCTTTACTAAATCCTCGGGCGTATTTCTTGAGAGAATTTGAAAAGTGCCGTTGCACTGTTTTGTTTCATTTGCCAACACACATGCACACTCACGAACACTTAACGGTTAATAATCCACCATTATTTCACATTAATATTCGACATACCTAACACAAATTTTAGAAAATAAAACAGAACCGCAGATATGGCTCTTCACTTTCCCGCCAAGAAACTCTCAAAAGCTACTTTACTCTTAAAGTATGTAGGTACCGTAGAAGATTTCGATTTAATTAAATAAAAACCTTTGCAAAGTACTCAATAAAATTTGTCATTATGTTTTGAGTACACTTAAATTACTGTTTTTTTTTTAATTCCTTACGGATTGGCCTTATCTCACCTGATGTGAAGTGATGATAAAGCCGGTGGAAGCGCACTTCACCCAGGATCCTCAGTGGTTGAGGTTTCCGGGGTGAAGAGTGAAAATAGCTAATTTTGTACCGACCAATCCGTACTTTTTCTAAGCTAGATTGGTTAAATCACCTAGTTTTTATTGTCTAGCTAGGTAACACAAAATAAAGTTGTATTATTTAATAATTATAATTAACATAAATGTCTTACAAATTAACAAAGAATAAGGTCCGAATAGTTATTCCGTGTTTTGCCTCTTTTACTCTAAGATGAATTGACGTTTAGATGACAAGAACAAAACAGAGAATAACTATATTCGGACCTTATTCTTTGTTTATTTGTAAGGGGCATAATGAATAACACAATAAAACATTTTGACAGATCTGCTTTTAAATGGTTTGTTCATCTATAATACACAAAGTTATCTCACAATAAACCACGCGAATTAATATAACGCAGGGGTGCTATTGACTTTGCCGCATGATTTACCACAACGGGGCACTGATCGGAGGCATATGGTACTTACATGTCGGAACCCCCTGATTTGGCCACCCCACTACAGGTGCCTGTCTGTTATGACACGACATGGATTATTTAAGTTATATGAGCAATGGACGTGAGTGTAGGTGCTTACGTTATATTTTATTTTTAACTAGCTGACCCGGCGGACTTCGTACCGCTTTGACAGTTTCCATGACAACAAAAGAAACATTTTTTATTGGAAATTAATTTTTTTTTTCACTCATTTCCGTTACTTATTATTTATATTTCTCACCGTTTAAACCTTCCCTAAACTTCCACAAATATTTCAAAATCAAAATTAGCCAAATCGGTCCAGCCATTCTCGAGTTTTAGCCACTCAAACGAACAGCAATTGATTTTGATATATATAGATGATACTAACACTTATTCTAAATAGCTGTTGCCCGCGACTTCGTCCGCGTGAGCTAAAGGCTGTAGTCTGTACAGTTTAATTTTTATGTAGGTATCTATTTAAGCTTATTAGGGTATAATAAAATTATATGCATCGGAAATTTAAAAAATTGACATTGTATTTACCGACATACGTACATCTACTCACTCTTAATATCCTTTCAGCTGGGAATGCTGAGATAGACAAAGACAATCGATCTCCATTTAGTTTGGTTCTGGCATACTTCCTGTGCCTCCTTTACGTTCATCATTATTTTCATACATTATCTCTTATTTTTTCGACTATCATCTCTGCCATGTACATACATATATTCAGTTTGAAGCACAGAATATATGTACGTACATATATTCAGTTTGAAGCACAGAATCGTCCCGTTCATACAGATTCTCACTCAGTTTCCCGTTTCAATTATCCCTCCACATACATTCAGTATACAACACCGTTTCTCGGTGGGTTGCGCGTATTTGCTACGTCATACAAACCTGAAATGGGTTTACTGACGCTCAATTATATGTAATAAAATTGGTATTTTACAGCTCAGGTACTCGTCCGGAGTCGTCCTAGGCACTGGTGTATCTTAGCTAAAATGTGTCTACTGTTATACTGTCCAACCACTGACTTCAAAATATTTTTTGCCTTGTCCACCGAAGCTGGATATCGAGTAGCAGGTAGCGGTCCAGGATTATTGGTTGTCGGCCAGAAGGCACAAAAAACTATTTACCAACTATGTTCTTATTCGTAGATACAAAATATCAATAAATTAAGAACTGTAATAAATTATATTATTGTCTATTAGGTAATATACATTATAGTATTTTATGTTACATACATACTTGCGATAAATTTGAACTTCTTCGTGGCATCTTGTTAGGTAGGTAGCTTTTTAGAGGTAGATCACAGGACATAGAAAGAAGTTACCTCTAATAAAAAAAAAATCTGAAGTCCGTGCCTCTAATACAGTTGTACCCTGCAAACTTAAACATTTTTGCAACTCTGATACCAGAGGTAGCCATCGTCTTATGCGATAGAAGAATGGAAAAACCATTTTTCTGTAATCTAGAAGTCTGTACAAAATTCATTATTTAAAGGTTTTATGATATTAAAATTGTTATGATACTTACTTGCTTATATTGTATCATTGAACACCGATTTATCCTATAAACATGTTAAGAAACCAAAGTAAGAAACCGCTTACATGTAAAATAAGTACTGAAATATGTGTTTAACTTACCTGCCTAAAATGTTTTAAAAAACTTTTACACAATGAATAATTAATATAATTTGAAAATTATTAACAAAATAAAAATAGGTACTTATTGCATTGCAAAACATAAAAATTTCCTTCTGTTCGTTTCAAAATTTGAGCGCCAATTTTTTTTTAAATTTTCCTGTTCTCGCGTTTTTTCACCAAATAGATTTAAAAAAATAACATTAAGTATTTTGGGCAACGACCCAAAGGTTTATACAGCCATGCTATGTAATTCAAGATATCTTCTATGTGCAATATTTTAAAAAATAGAGACATGATTTTGGGCAATGATACAAAGTTTTATACAGCCAAATTTAATGAGTAGGTAACATTTTTATGCATAACTAAAAAAAGAGACATTATGTTGGGCAACGACACAGAGGTTTATACCGCCAAATATAGGTAATGTTTTAACTTTTAACATTTCTGTGTATTAGAAAACTGCAATAAGCGCCGCGCGCAGGCGCGACTAAATAGCCATATTATTATTGGTTATTTTGGAAAAATGAAACAAAAGGTGTACCTATGTACAGCCAAGTTTAATGATGTGCGTGATTTCGAGCTTGTTTTTATTTTCGGTTGCTTTACTACTGCGGTGCTAATGTTCGCTTAGGTGCCTCACAGATTTATAAAGGGTAGGTTTTACCTTAGAAAGTAACAAAACTTTTCTAAAATAATAACTCAACGAACGTATCTAACAGTTGGTCGCGTAAATACGTATATCAAAATTTGTTTAACATTTTTCGATTTGTATGTTATTCTCCGAAATTTTCTAAGCATTTTAGTGATAACCGCATCAAAATCGGTATTCTCATGACAACAACTATCAATGACAGGCTCAAAAGGGCAAAGAACCCAGAGCCGTAAAACACGATAGCAATAGAGAGCCAGAGCCTCAAATGCCAGAGCCGTAAAACTCATTAAAAAAAATTCCCCTATGTTACATAATAAACAACAGTTGCCAAGCAACCAAGGATTAAATCCCGGTTTAGACCAAATCAAAATTTAACAATTTTCGAGTATTTATGAAGCCTATGTTATTCTCCGGAATTTTCTTAGCATTTCGGTAAAACCGGATCAAAATCCGTTCAGTAGTTCTCGAGTTTATCGTGTTCAAACAAACAAATAAACAAACAAACAAACAAACAATTTCTTTTTAAACTATTCTATCGTGTTCCGTAAGTGATTTTAAAGTATTTTTTTTATATCTTGCAATTACAGATTTTTTATCCTTACGTTCTTATTATACAGGGTGTCTCATTTAAATCGGTCAGTATGGGAAAGTCTGAAACTATAAGACATACGAAGATCTGTTCTTAGGAACCATGTCATCGATTTTAATAAGAAGAAAAACTGCATCGGAAATCGAACCCGGTTGTTTTGAAAAAATAAACTTATACTATTTCTATTTAGATATCGATTGTGTAGGTCAATACAATATTCAACACGTTTAGGTAACGATCTTACAATTACAAAACCAGCAAAGAGGTACAAACAACCATAGAGACAATTTTACATGCCTGAACTTGTTGAATGTAACGGTGGTCACTTCGAACACCTACTAAAATAAATTAAAGTACGTGAAAACAATGCATTTTATTCATTTTAGACATCATGTTTCAAAGAGCCATTTACTGCTTAAGACCTACACAATCGATATCTAAATAGAAATAGTATAAGTTTATTTTTTTCAAAACAACCGGGTTCGATTTCCGAGCTGAGTACAGGTTTTTTTTAAATGTATGAATGCAGTTTTTCTTCTTATTAAAATCGATGACATGGTTCCTAAGGACAGATCTTCGTATGTCTTATAGTTTCAGACTTTCCCATACTGACAGATTTAAATGAGACACCCTGTATTTTTCGAGTATTTATGTAGCCTATATTATTCTCCGGATTTTTTTTAGCATTTTGGTAAAAACCGGATCAAAATCCGTTCAGTAGTTCTCGAGTTTATCCACTTCAAACAAACAAACAAACAAACAAACAAACAAACAATTTTTTTATTCTATCGTGTTCCGTAAGTGATTTTAAGGCAACCTGTGTAATTTTTTTTTTTATATCTTGCAATTACAGATTTTTTTATCCCTACGTTCTTATTATATGTATAGATTATATAAAAAACTTTTTTGTTTCATTATTTTTTTAGTTATTAGATTACCTACCTAGCAAAGAGGTCATCACCTCACCTCTTTGTTTAACCGTTTTAATGTGATTAACTGATTTGTATATTTTTTATATGATTAGTTATTCTGCCGTCATAAGGAAAAAGGGCACAACTAACATTTTTTTTTAAATTTGAGTTAGATACACATTTGGAATCAGGAGAAAAAGGCCTATCTTTCAAACTCGTTTTTTTCCTGATTTGCAAAATGTTAGATGTGCCTTTTTTAATTATGACGGCAACATTATTCTGAGGATTATCATCACTACCAAACACTACAGTGCTCTTACCATTGGTGTTATGGCGATAGACTTAGATAGATAGCAGTCGTCATAGTCATTGGTATTTGTTGCATCAAATTGTACAAAGATTTTATAAAAACGGTATTAAGTCCCAAACATGACCCTGCAAGGGCATTGCAACAATAAACATAATTAATTATTTAATAAATTTAAACTTAATCTTAATTAACACGAATTCTTGAGATCGTAATATACTTAAATAACTTAACTCTAACTCTAATATTATAAACGCGAAAGTTTGTAAGTATGGATGGATGTTTGTTACTCTTTCACGTAAAAACTACTGAATGGATTTGGATGAAATTCGGCATTCAGATAGTTTATAACCTGAATTAACACATAGGATACTTTTTATCCCGATATTCCCGCGGGAACGGGAACCACGCGGGTGAAACCGCGAGCGGCCGCTAGTAAACTATAAAATTTTCTGATATTTTTTTAACTTGACATAAAAGAAATATTTTTAAATGCAGTAGGTATTTTATTAAATATTTTAATTGGCATGTGATGAGTGGATGAGCTAACCATATGGAGCTTAGTAAAGGGAAGAGCCCGTCTATTTTTAGTATGACAGTTGCTGGCTAGCTAATATCACTAGATAAGTAGAGGCCTGGCGTGGCAAGGCGAGGAGATGCGAGTTTTGGGCTAGGCGGAAAACAAACAAGCCCATATACTAATTATTATAATCTAGAAAATCGAACTTGGTTGATTGAACTTTAGATCTGAGATCGATGGTCTAACGGTTTTTATATTATCTTATCTTTATCTCATTAAAAACGGACAGGCGGTTTTCCTAAAATTTATTTTAATTTAGGTACAATATGATTAAAGTTTTTACTGTCGAAATGTTATTTAAATATTTAAAAATGCAATCATATTAAGTATCTAGCTATTTCTATCTAAACTGCACATTTTAAACATAGAGCAAACTAACAATTTACTGAAACAAAACACGAACTAATACCACAATACTCTTTTAAGGCGACGGACGCATTGGAAATTTACGTGGCGGGGATCCTTTTGCCTAACAATTACAAAACATATGAAAGTGATATTTAATAACACGATTTTTCATTTAATTGACTTCATTTTGCTAGTTGCAGAAACACGATTTGTCAACTTTTATAACAGAGAAAAAAATATCAAAGTTCCCTCTTTTAAAACATAGTTTTGCATTTTACAGGCTAACCAGATCGATTTAAGCATCTAAATTTTCTTAGTAGATTAGTCTTAACACACACTTCAAAATTGTAGTTCATTTTTTAAAAATAATTTGTAGTTTTAATTTGAAGGAAAAAAAAAATTTTTCTAATGGTACGGGGGGCAAACGCTCGTATCAAAACGTATGAGATTTATTGTTTAACGGTGCGTCGCCTTAACTAATACATGCAACGGACGTAGACGCCTACATATAAACCTATCCAAAACTGACAAATTTCTTCAATGAACGTTCAACCATATATACTAGACATAAAGTTCACTGTCTATTGAGGTAATTTGACAGTATGTGGTAGTCTGACCACGACACACGCGGTCTAATTCACGCGAGCCCAGTCAATCGAGTTCGGTATTCGAAGCACATTTTTTTTTTCTTATTTTTTATGGCTTTGCACAAGCATTTAGCCAATGAAATAATTTTTCTTACAAGTAATACATTAATAAACAATATTTCCTTCCTGTATGATAACGATGAATGATAATAGAAATGGGAAGTGAGAAATGATATAAGATGTAGGGCTTTACTAAGTCCTTACGCGGACTTCTTGAGAGAATTTGAAAAGTGACGTTGCACTGTTTTGTTTCATTTGCCAACACTCATGCACACTCACGAACACTTAACGGCCAATAACCACCATTATTTTACATTAATATTCGACATAACTCAAATTTTAGAAAATAAAACAAAACCGCAGACATGACTCTTCATTTCCCCGCCAAGAAGTCCGACGCACACGTCCGAGTTGGCTGTGATCACACAATAAGGATGACGCAGAGGGTAAGCTCAATACAGACCGCGCTCGAGCTGCACACTTAGACCCCGATCCGATCCGAACCCTTCGGAGAACCTAGTAGGGCACGGGGACACGCACTTTTAAATGTGTGATGCCGTTCCCTCTAGAAAACCTCCGAAGGTGATTGGTTTCACACGGCTTGAGGTATCCTTTACGTACATGGCCGCCCCCAAAAAAGCCCGGTGACGCTGAAAATGCCGTTTGAGGTAATCAGCAATCTCTCTCAAAAAAAAAACACAGACCACTTGCACGGACACGGATTTCGGAACAGTCCTAATGCCACTACACATGTTAAAATGGGGTCTAAATGCGAAGATAACTGGTACAGCGTGAAAACAAACGTAGCATCAGTTAACCTCACTCTGCCGGCCCACAAGGTGCATCTTATAGGAAGGAGGGAAAACGTGTTCCGGTAGACTATTCCATCTTTTGGAGGTGCGACCAAGAAACGTCACCAAATTTCTTTTTGCGCGATGGGATATTTGAGACAGTGAAGCGGTGACTCCGAAGAGCAGTACGTGTACTCCTATGAAGGAAGTGAGAAGGTGGGATGAGGTCAAAAAGCTCTTCAGAGCACTCGCCATGGTATAAGCGGTAAAACACGCTGAGTGACGCAACATCTACAGAATACACTAAACATACACACTAGTTTAGGCCCAAGACTCGGTACTCGTAGAACAAGGGTACTACAAGCCGGTTCAAGCGCGCTTTATACCAGGTACAGACATGTCCCTAGGCGCTTCTCCCCACCACCAAGGCCCGGTCAACCCGAGCCGAGGTCCAAGTATTTAGAGGCTCGGGTTGTACAGCCAGCAGCAAAAGTAGATGATGTTTACTAGATTTCAAAATTAAGTTTCGATAGTGTAAGTCGGTATTTTCTATAAACTACAGTCAAAGTCTGCAGGTACTAGTAGATACTCGAAGGTTTTTTGATATGCGTTCAAAAAGTTTTGATTTCATATTTTGAAATTTGACCAATCATCAGTTACCTTTACTGTTGACTGTACCGCTCCCCGATCTGATCCGAACCCCTCGGAGAATCTAGATAGGGCACGGGGATACGCACTAGTGCGTGATGCCGTTGCCTGTAGAAAACCTCTGTTTCTCGCTGCCCCAAAAAGCCCAGTGAAGCTGAAAATACCGTTTGAGGCAATCGGCAGACTATCCCAAAAAAAAGCGTTTGTATGATGCTTTCCTTCTGCAGCCTACTTATTTTGTGCAGTTATCGATACAGTTACGAGCTTTAACCGTTCCACCGTTGTAGAGCCTTTCCGTTGTCCGAATTCTCCGAATTGTGAGGACTAACGTAGTGGCGCTGGCGCACCGGCTCAGTACCGCAAGCTCCAAAAATTTTATCCCATCAACTCCAAATTTCTGCCAACTCCAAAAATTAACCATAGAGTTTAAAATTCATATTGTTTTCAATAATTTTGATTCTCATACAATATGGCCCATCAGCTCCAAAACATGCCTAGTGTGAGTTTCATTCGCTATTCGATCACGTTAACGAAAACGACAATTAGTATGGCATTGAAGCAGCGCCTTCTGGCGACATACGTGGAGAGTAAAAATTTTGTCATACAAATTTTCCTTCTTGGACAAAACGCACAGCTGGCACTCTTATGTTCTACACTTCCCGCTTTACCACAAAACGCTGGCTAAAGTTAGACAATGCTTAAAACATGATGCTGTCACTTTTTACCTAATACTTTTAGACAGAGGCACAATATTTTAAACATGTATTCAGCCATTGTTTAACTTTAAACACTGTTTTGTGTTACAAGGGTTTGAGTGCACCGTTCGACACAGTTTTCGTCGCCAAAAAATAATACTTAAAGTGCCTTACAAATAACCAAAGAATAAGCCCAATTGCACCTACCTTGTTATTTCTGCACCACCCTATGGTTGAAAATAAATAAATAAAATAAGCTCCGAATAGTTATTCCGTGTTTTGTTTCCGTCATGTAAACGTCATTTTAAATTAGAGTAAAAGAGACAAAACACGGAATAACTAATCGGACCTTATTCTTTGTTTATTTGTAAGACCCGTAGAATTTTACAGAAACGTGCTTTAAGGCGACGCACCGCTAATCAATTAATCTAACCGCTAAAAAAAACTGGTTTTTTTTCCATCAAATTAAAACTACAAATTATTTTAAAAACATGAACTACAATATTGAAGTGTGTGTTAAGACTAATCTACTAAGAAAATTTAGATGCTTAAATCGGCCTGGTTAGCCTGTAAAATGCAAATCTATGTTTTAAAAGAGGTTACTTTGATATTTTTTTCTCTGTTATAAAAGTTGACAATTCGTGTTTCTGCAACTAGCAAAATGAAGTCAATTAAATGAAAAATCATGTCATCAAATACCACTTTAATATGTATTGTAATTGTTGGGAAAAATCAAGATCCCCGCCACGTAAATTTCCAATGCGTTGCCTTAAAATATTTTTTTAAATCGTCCGTAATCGTATCTCAGCGGCCTCAAAGCTTCTAACTTAACTAGTAATGCAATAAGTACTTACTTCATCATCATCATCATCATCAGCCTATATTAGTCCACTGCTGGACATAGGCCTTATAGTACTTACTTACACGTAGATAAATAGAATTCTAGAAACGGACTCGACATTATTTTGTATTGAGGACGTATTTAATAAAGAAACACTTTAAATTCTTAAATTATTCATCCAGATCGTGAAGCAGAAGAACAATAGACAATTTTTAATGGCCAGCTCGTATTATTTCTGTACAATTAACGGGCCGATGTATCCGATCGTGCTGCCGATCGTGACACGTGAAAGGGTCGCCCGACGCCATTTTTTCTCAAAGGTGCTGCGCCTGCGCACCTGTCTCCGTAGTCTTAGGAAGTGGTAGAAGTGGCGGGCGGATAATAAAGAATGACGGCTAAACGGCGAAGATGGATGAAAAGGAGGAAAATTATGACCTTGCTTGAGTAATAATAAATAATAAATCTAATCCCACCATCCACTTTCCGCTATCGGAGCGCTAAGCGCGAGTTCCATTCCTATGTTGTAGATATGCCACCTTGTCGCACGAGCCGATTCGGTTCAAATTTCTTAGTGCGTACCGCTAGGGAATGGAACGCCCTGCCTGCGAATGTGTTCCCTGAAAGGTATAATCTGGACCTCTTCAAGGCTAGAGTGAATAAGCTATTTCTAGGCAGGCATGTTCCATCCTCGACCGCACCGTCACTTAACATCAGGTGAGGTGTAAGTCAAATGCCTGCCTATAACCAATAAAATAAAAAAAAATTGTAAATAAGCTTGAGTAACTTATTGAACAGATATTAAATTAATAATATCACTAATGTCGCCCTGACGATCCCTTACTGTGCACCTACATTTACTGCAAAAATTGGGTATATCAGCCATGTAAGAGCACGCCACCTAAGCTCAAATAACTCAAACCACAGAAGCGAAGTCACCGTATAGCCGAAATCGCAAGGTTGACATCATCATTCAATATCAATGCGAAAGGTTTGTCAGATTGTAAAGATTACTACGAAACGGCTAAAGCGATTAATGAAATTCGATGTAACTCGATATTGTTATCAAGAGTTCAAAGTATATTTATTAGGATTGGAACAGATCATTTTTAAATATCAATATCACTTACTAATTCTAACAATAAACTATATATACTATTCTTGATTGAGTGTTATTTTATGGCACGCGTGTCGCTCTCACGTGCATAGTCAGCAGCCTCAAACATAAAGGAATGAAGGACGCTTTACAAAACTATATTTAAATCTACCTAACGGTAAACTTATAAACCCGCTTTTTTAATATAAAGGATATTTTTTAAAGGAACAAATAATAACTCAAGCCAGCTCTATATTATTTAAAGTCTGCGCCGCGACCCTCCAACGCGCACGCGACTATAGTACATCCCTTTCTCCAAGACAGTTGAATTGCAACTGACCGTTATTTTTTAAATTGATTACTTTTCATTTAGAGTTAAAGACTAAAGAATTATTGCCTTTGTGCGTAAAATATTGCGCATGCAGTTCTTTGTTTATTGCTTCTGTTTTTAGTGGCTTGCTAAACGTTTTTTTTTAAAGCTGGGAAACGCTTGGCTTTCGTTTCACCTGGTGGTAAGTGATGATAACGTCTCACTTTACCCGGAACCCTCAACTACCTACTGAGCAACTGTACGAGTATGTCATAATTACAAGATAAAATTTTACTAGAAAATATCAAAAAGCCTCAGGAAGCTCGTGTGGGAATCGAACCCACGACCTTTAAGATAACCGGTCCAATTGCTGAGCTACCGAGGTGAGGAGATTTATTTTGTTACTACCATTTTGTGAATGCAAAATTCAAAAATAATAAAAATATGTCATATTTAATGTAATTTTTTTAAAATTTACAGTTTGATTATATTTAATTTATTTATTTATTTTATTGCTTTGTGTTTGTATCTGTTTGGTAAATAAATAAATAAATGTTTCCCACACTCACACCAATTATTTAGCCCCAAGAAAAGTTTCCTTAAGAAACTCGAGAAATGGTTAACTATACAACGGATAAACATACTTATTATACTTAAATACATACTTATTATACATAGGAAACACCCAGACCCGAAACAAATTAGAAAAATAGATATTTCTAAATTGATCCGACCGGGGATCGATCCCGAGACCTCAGAGATGGCAACACCATGAAAACCGGTAAGCAAGCCACTTGACCAAGGAGGAGGATTTTAATGTAATTTAATTTATAATTTGTTAATTTTACTAACATAGGCTAAGGTAAGTAATTATTGTAACTAACCCAAACATGATGCTTAAATAAAAATATATTGAAATGAATTGAATTAAACCTTGTTAGTATATGCTATAAACACTTATAGGAATCAAAACCTCTGATTACTAAGACCGATGATATTAGTAATTAACGTAAGACAGATGTTTCTCTGCATCAGTCTTATTTAGCTGGTCTGGCTAATTACTGCAAGCAGAATAAACTGGACCTAAATTCTACCAAATGCTCTATCACAACATTCAGCAGGAAAATTCACACAGATCATTCACACAGATTCACCGATTCAAAGCTTCTCTTCGATGGCCATATTGATGCAATAGCCAAGAGAGCTTCCAGAGCTTGTTATACAAATCTTAAGCGAATCTCTGCCAGTTTCAAAAATATTATAACATTAAAAATATTATACTGTACCTTCGTAAGAAGTATCTTAGAATATTGGTCAGAGATTTGGCACCCACGATATAATAAATATATCGATCGTATTGAACGTTTTGTTTAGGTACAGCTCTTTGTACTGTCTCTCGTCACTGGCTGTATAGGGGTTAAGTATCTATCTATAAGACACTTTACATTCATATGTGGACAAAATAACACACACGTATTGATTGACTGACTGAAAAAATCACGAAATCTCTGTTGTAGTACACTTTTTTCTTTAAAAGTAAGGTTCTTATAGGTAAAACACTTATAAAATTTATAAAATACAGTGAAAAAATGAAACGCCTACCCGACCCAGCCAGGAATTAGCACTTGAAAATAAAAAATAAAAATTTAGGTAAAACACTATTTAAACTAGTTAATAATTTAACTAGTCGCTATTCAATATTGTTTTAAGTCTCTACTAAGACACAATCATACATGTTCGCATACCTATGATAAACTTAGAATTCTCACAATTATTAGAATAAATATTATTAACGGGATTATTACCATATAATATTTACTCTAAATGTGAGTGGCCATGATAGTTTAAAAAGTTATATATCACAATTGTGTGTCAACATGTTTAAATTAATTGTTCCCCAAGTAGTAAGACAGGGCACAGGATTATCCAGTACGAATAAACTCAGTAATTTTTTTGTATTCAAAGAATATTGAACGATTAAAAACTTTACGCGATAATTATATTTATTTTTTTCCTTTTGTTGATGGCTTCGTGCAGGCTTCGTGCGATAAGCACATTTAGCCAGTGACAAAGTATTTTTTCTTACAATTACATGAATAAACAATAAATCCTTCCTGTATAATGATAATGTTCATATAATGATAAATGAAAATACAAATGAGAAGTGAGAAATGATAATTATACCCCCCAACCCCTCGAGTATCTCAGTAAAGTGGGGCTTTAATAAGTCCTCACGCGGACTTCTTGAAAGAATTTGAAAAGTGACGTTGCACACTTTTGTTTCATTTGCCAACACTCATGCACACTCACGAACACTCAACGGTTAATAAATCCACCATTATTTCACATTAATATTCGTCTTATCACAATTTTCAGAAAATAAAACAAAACCACAGACATGACTCTTCACTTTCCCGCCAAGAAGTCGATAATGATATTTAAAGGAGGCGTCTATCCCACAAAATAAGAATAATACAGAAGGTAAGCTTCATATAAAAGCACTTAAGTAAAGCACATAACAGCGCTCGGATTGGCTCGAGATGGCCCGAAATTCCGTGTTCGTGAGAGGTTGTATATTACACAGGTGTCTTGTGTAAGTTGCTCGAGTCGAGTGCGTTCAAATATTAAACTTTTCTGTACATTTATTCTTTGTTATCGTGACGATTAAAGGGCCAAAGAGACATTATACTGAAAAATAAAGTGACAATAAACAATTTGAAATAGAAATTATGAACTTCTAAAGTTGCATGCGTCGACTCGATAAGGTTAACTCGACATTGACATGTTCGCATAACGCCTTAATCATAGGAAAAAGTCTTATTTGCTGAAAGGCTTATTAGTCACATAACGTGACGTCACTGTTAGTCATCTAGGTATCATCCATCATGTATCAACTAAAATATTGTTTGGCAACTAAACAGGATCAAAACTGTTGCTCGTTTACGTTACAACCACATTTCAATATTACGGTGACTATTAATTGCTTAGGGCCTAATGATGAAAGTAGCGTAAATAGCATAAAGGTTTCATCGTTCGTTGACTCGAGAGTAAGATCTCACGGAGCTTTGATCTCTGCTACGAACAATGGACAACCTTGACCTCCTCGCCCTGAGAGGCATCAGATAACGAAAACATATCGTTGGCCGCACTTAACGATAAATAACGCTCTCGTTACGTTATTCCGTCAATGTGATCATAAAATAACCTTATTGCAACGATAAAAAGCGAACGATTAGATTTACTGGCCGCTTTCATGCCATTGGCGCTGCGATGGAGATTTAAAAAAAAACTCACGTTCGAAGTTCAAAGCTTTCGGATAAAATTATCTCTGTTGCGTCTTGAAGCGAAACGATCCTGCGGACATGTCTAGACAGTGCGAGCGCTATGCAAGTTAGTTGTAGAGCGAGAGAGACGGCGTAATGCGCATCTCGGCGGGATAGCGGAGCGGCAACGTCGCGTCCACCAATCGCCGGCCGTTCATCTCGATGTTTGTTTTTCCAATTTGTTTTTGTTTATTTTTCGTTTGGTTTCGATCGTTGCGTTGCGGCCCGTAAATAGCATGGCGTAGGTTTCAGCATAAAATTGATTATGTATTCAGAGTTCGTAGTTGCTACGACGACGATGTGTTTTATGGTTGTGCCGGAGTTCGAATTGTGTAATAAGATTCGATGTTGATTATTTTTTCCTGTTCAGTTCAATACAATAGTAAATTACCTAAATATTACCTTTAAGGTTTAATTAACCTTTTGTAAACAGTTGTAACTTATTAAGGTAGGTATATTTCAAAGAATAAATTATAAAATTATCTATATAAATATAACTTTTTAAACTATCATGGTCACTTACATTAGGTTAAATATTATTAACGGGATTATTACCATGTTTATTGTCGCGCCATGTTTATTGTTCATCATGTTTATTGCGCCATGATCACGGATGTACATTCGTGATCATGGCGCATGCAACTGTGCCGAAATATCGGATACTCAAACACGACAATAAACATGGTAATAATCCCGTTAATAATATTTATCTATATATAGTCGCTGGCTGAAAGCTCTTGGCTTGATATCTGGACGTCCTGGATCCAATCCTCAGGTGGAGCAAAGCGTGTTGCGGATTTTTCGATGCATAACCCGGGATTGTGATAACCAACCCCCATTTGATTAAGCCAATTTCCATCAATTTTAGCGATAAGATAACTTGATTTCAATGAAGTAGGCTTTTGCTAATAAAAATTAAATAGGTATATCTTTAAACATTAATGAGGCTTTACTTCAATAACTTATTGTTTTTTTTAAATATTTTTATTAAACTTTCACCTAAGTTTAACTATGTAGTTTTAATGTAATAAGTATACTGCATGCAGTCTGCACGTAAATAAAAACTAAACGTATCTATGTCTGCAGTGCGTTCCGTTTTTGCTACCAACAATGCAGGCTTAACCCATTTTATAATTAGCAAACCGCCATTAGTAGCTTAAAACGCACGACGAGCGCTGTTTGTATTTAATTTGAATATTCCCTTTGTCACGCCATTATGAAAACCAGAAATTGTTAATGAACTAAGTAGTTTGGGAGACTGTATTATTTCTTTAGCGATCACGTTCGGGCTACAATCATTGAAGTTAAGCTGCTTTGGCAATAGCTGGTTCCCGGATGGGTAATTTTTTTTATTTATTTGTTTATTTATTCTGATGCCAAAACTGGTGACAGCCACCTAAAGGTTACAAAACCACAAGCGATATTAAAAACTTAAGGCTAGGTTGAAACCCTTAATTATGTACATACTATTTAACATCTACTGAGCAGACAATAATGTTAATTAAAAACAATACGAACAATACATTTAAAATTTTACAATTAAACAAATAACAATTAATTCAATTACACTAATTAATTACATTATAAAGATATTGTAAAATTAAAATAAAATTGAATTGTGTAAAGCTTTCTGGTTTTAGTGGGTTGTTCCACATTGGTGTGGACATCTACGGAAGACCAGCGTAATGGCATTACAAAAAGGCTATGACATTTGTTGAGATGTTTTTTCAATGTCATTATCGTCAACATCATCATCAGTCCCTCAAGACTGGCTATGGCTGGGCAAAGGCTTGTGCCATTCGTCCTTGTCTAGTCTGAGTAGGGTTGCCAAATATTTTTCAGGAAATTAAAGTAAATCTATCACTAACTAGTATAAAAACAAAAGATTTGAAGAAAAAATTAAGTATTTCTTAATTTATTTATTAAAATGTTTAAAAACATATTTCTTTGTACTCTTGGCACTATCTAATAATTTTTTATTGTTTTATAGCGCGTTCAGAAATTAGCGTTGCGTTTCGTCTCACTTCACCTGAGTCTGAGTATCATTCAGTAGTTTAGAAATTAAGTCAACAGGAATATTGCGTTCAAACGCACGCATTAGTCGGAAATAAAGTGTTTTCCATACTTTATTTTTATTAAAAAGATTAAAGTATGGGGATGGAAAATAACGTAGGATACGTTATTTTAAAGTATAGTTGGCAACCCTACTTAAGAGGCGCTCTCGGGTTGTTCCGCTCTCGTTTCTGATCCTTGTAGCATTGAACGCCTTGGAGAATCTATTAGGATTCGATTGTGTGATGCCATCCCCTCTAAAAACCCTCCGAGGATGTTTGATCACTACAGCTTGCAAACCGTTACAAAGTACCTAGTCAACAGTCAACACACATCTCTTTATAAATAAAAATGATCAGTCTTGCAGTTCCCCGAAGGACCTGGGCCTGTAACCAGCGACGCGTAACCTCATCTCGCCTGAGGCTGCCAACCATGCCCTTGAGCATGTGAACTTGAACGACGTGGTATAATAGCCCCTACTACTTTGTACTTTTGATAGTCTATGGCCCTTACCGCGAACATTATATATTTTCTATTTTTAAAGCTTGGGATGGTTTGCACCTCAGAACAATAACTAAAGTTATTATTCTAAGGTTTACACATAAGTCAATGTCGAAGCTAAGGAAAGATAGAGTAGAGTATAGGGTTTTGTCTCTTTTACTCTTATTTGAAATGACGTTTATATGACAGGAACAAAACACGGAACAACTATTCGGACCTTATTCTTTGTTTATTTGTAAGGAACTTAATGTTTCAATAATCGATTTTAAAGAGTTACCTACTACTTATAGATGAGAGTTAGATGAGGGTAGCCGCGGATCGTGCTCGGTGGCGTGCACTTGGAGAGGCCTACGTCCAGCAGTGGACTAGTATAGGCTGATGATGTCTATTACTATAGATGTTTCATTTTATCTGGCCTATTGGGACCTGTTGAGGTGTCTTCACCGCACCGCACTAGGCCCGCGTGGTGGTTTATGGCCCGTTCTCCCTACCCATCCATAGGGAAGGCTCGTGCCCCAGCAGTGGGGACATTAAAACGAGCTGATGATGATCATCTCCTAGTAGCACTTCAACCCACCGAGATCTTTTGGTCAGCCTCATTTAAGTTGAATAATAAATGATGTCCCTACCCCCAAAACCCTAGTTTCAGTAAAGGATGTTTATTTATTTTATAGAAATGTCAAGCGGAACTTTTGAAAGAATATGGAAAGGTGACGCTGCACTGATAACATAATATGTATGTTTCGTTTGTTATCACTCATTTTACGAATACTTCACGTTAATGTGCAAAGCGCACCAAGGCATTCATCAACATCACCAACATATCAGCCGAAAGATGTGCACTATTCGATTTGTCCAATATTGCACATCTTTTGGGCCTCCCCTAAGGATCTCTACAACCACCAGTTTTGTGATACGGTGTTTCATGATAAACATCAAGGCAATAAATATATTAAAAAAACATCTTATACCAAGCTATCCGAAACTGGTATTATATCCGAAAGTGACACTGTTTAGGTATTACACTGTACATAAGTGCAATAGATAAACAAATAAGCAACAGAACTAGTCGTAAGTGCTTTTAGATGTGTAACATTATAACATCACATAATGATAAATAGAAGGTTCCAAAGCGTTCACTTCGGGACCCCCGAACAAGCCAAGCGGAACTGCATCTTGCGCCGGCGCATGTTCCATTCCAACGTCTGTCTTTCAACGGTTATCCTGTGTGTGGCTTTGTTCGCTCCGAAAGTATTTATACCCTACAGATATACTAAATACGTGAAATGTTTGTAACAAAGTGTTCACAATGAAAAAAAAAAAAGATTTTTTGTCCTTAATCAAAATAATTTTTTGAGTATTATAAAACTTGATAGGTGTGACTATTATCTTTGTAGATATATCTTGTGTCTAGGTAATTAGTATTTTAGTTGGTATCAGTCAGATTTTTATATAAGTCCCTCTTAAACCAGTACAGACATATCTGGCGATAGATATATTTGCATTAAAATAACGAATAATTTGTTTCGGATTAGTTATCACCATTTCCTTTGTTGTCTTTGATTCTTCGATATATCTCAATCGCATGCGAATAAAGCCTCATTTCTGCAAATTTTCCCAAATTCAGAACTTGACGACTGAGATACGGTTGGTTGTAGACATTTATTCTGACATAGCAATCTAATCAAAGCCCAGGTAAAACTCTAATTAAATTCTCACTCTAATATTTTCTTAAAGATACATGGTCACTGAAATTCCCCCTATAACAAATCCAAAGGTTCCTCCATTTTACCACAGAACATTATCTATCATCATCAAAGATTACGCATTCACGCTGGCATGTCCAACGACGGCGCTATCTAAATTATTGCAAGAGCAAGTTCATGCACCGATGTATCAGAATCGCTACGCAACCGCATTATCTAAATGAATCAGGAGCATTCGACCGGCTAACTACTATGTACTCCTAGCTTCTCTCGCATTATATATTCAGGCATCTGCGTCCACGGAGGTTTTCTCACGCGTCACACATGTGTGCGTATTACTCTGGTGCCATTGTAAAAGGTTATGAATCCATCCTCCTTGATTGAAACCTCAATAGAATCCCAACTTTATTGCGCCAAGCTTAAATACTGTTTGGTTTAAACTCGTTTGTGTATTGGACGTTACGCTTTTGTTTGGTTGGTAATTTATTTCATTAGGACCAAGGCAGGATACGTGTCCCTCGATGTCTTCACGGGCCAGTGGCTCCGAGACGGGAGGAAAAAACGCAAGTGCCCTCCACATCTGCCCCTCCCCTCTATCTGGCGGTGCCGATGTCTCGCGAACCATTAAAGTCGATGGAAGAAACTGGTTGTTATCTTTTTAGCATTTCCGTTTGAATATATTAGTGGCGGTTGACAATGTTCTTTGTGTACGAGATACGGATGAGGGCGTCGTTAATTTTATGGTTCTTATTTATCTACTTGCCGGGTTCGGTGATTAAATTTGCTATGGAGGTTTGAGGTCTACTTTATGACCACACTTGAAGCTGTAGTGTTTTATTTATTTAAATACTAGCGGCCGTATTCCGTGATGGTTATACCTACTCAGAAACCTTTGCGACCGTTCGCTGAACAACTTACCAAAGTTAGCAATCGGATTAATTGTATGGAAACTTACCTTTTTTATCTTATCTTAGTGCTGCCAAGGTTCCCCTCTCCCGTAGCACTTCAACTCATCGGGATCTTATGTGCAACGTTAAAAAGTTTTATAGAAAGCCAATTTAAGAATCTATGAACAACAACAACAACCTCCCAAGAGCTACTTCGACGACCTCCTTGGTCGAGTGGTTTGTACACCGGTTTTCATGGTGCCGCCATCTCTGAGGTCCCGGGTTCGATCCCCGGTCGGGTCAATTTAGAAATTACGGTTTTTCTAAATTGTTTCGGGTCTGGGTGTTTTCTATGTATAATAAGTATGTATTTAAGTATTTTAAGTATGTGTATCCGTTGTCTAGTAACCATATAACGAGTTTCATAACGAAGCTTCTCTTGGGCTAGATAATTGGTGTGAGAGTAGGAAATTTATTTATTTATTTATTAAAACTAGTAAACTAGTTAACTACGATTCAACAACCAATAAGGATGAATCAATAGCTTCTCAAAACACTACTGGATCTGGGACATTACCATCGAATTTATAAGGAACCTGATTCATTGGCCGCCCGTCACCCAGAGAGCGGCAATTAGTATTCGGGCGTCGTACTCGTGATCTCTCGATACGCAGAATCCGCATACAATGGGCGCGGGCGCAGTGAAATCGGCGCGGACGTATTCTGGACGATGCTATGTTTCCAATGAAACATTTATAAGTATATGACCTCAGGTTAGTGGTGGCTGGTGGTGTGACAGACCCATATATTTCTCGGCCATACATAAGTGGCCAAGTGGTTAGGGCAACGGTCTTAGAGCCGAATATCCCGGTAATAAACTACTGCGGCGGGTATAAACATTTATGTTTTTTTTTTTATGTTAAAAGGAGGCAAACGGTCACCTGATGGAAAGTAATCACCGCCGCCCATGGACACCCGCAAAACCAAAGTTATCGCAGATGCGTTGCCAACCTTGGAAAGGAGTTGGATCTTGAGGAGGGAGTAGGAATGTATGTATGTATAATAAAATATCGATTTCAAAGTAAGTATCTTCTTGTTCTTCTTTGTCGTTGCGCTCTTGGAAGAGCGGCCGTGCTCGTCACGTAGGACCTACAATCAAAGGGGGCAGATATTGTTCGCCTCACGATGTCGCGCCATCTCTTCTGGCTGGAAGTCATCCTGCTGCACTCATTTAAGGATCCGCTTAAAGCTTTATCTGGTCGGTCCATCGCATGGGTGACCTCTCGCACGGCCTAGTACCTTTCACCTTCCCCTGGACGACGAGGCGTTCTATGGAGGAGTAAGTATCCTTAATTATTTTAAGTTATTTATTATTCTAAGTAACATAAATAACTAAATAGTTAATTAAATAATCTAGAATAATAAAATCTTATTGAAATGCAAAAATAATAATTGACCCAAGATAGAACCTTGTGGGACACCTCTATTTGCCAGGTAAGATTTAAACGCGTTCAATGCCATACCAGTACCTCAAGTTTTTGAAGTAGAAGCAATGCACAAATGACCTCCTTGGTCGAGTGGCTTGTACACCGGTTTTCATGTTGTCGCCATCTCTGAGGTCCCGGGTTCTATCCCCGGTCGGGTCAATTTAGAAATTATTGTTTTTCTAAATTGTCAGGTCTGGGTGTTTTCTATGTATAATAAGTACCTATGTATTTAAGTATTATTTTTAAGTATGTTTAAACCAGTTCTCGAGTGGAGACCGCGTATCGGCAAACGTAGTGTAGGACGCCCTCAGACTAGGTGGAGCGACGATCTTCGCAAGGTGGCTGGCAAGAGATGGAGGAGAGTAGCCACGGATCGTGCTCGGTGGCGTGCACTTGGAGAGGCCTATGTCCAGCAGTGGACGTGTGTAGGCTGATGATGATGATGATGATGATGATGATGTTTATCCGTTGTCTAGTAGCCATTTAACGAGTTTCATAACGAAGCTTCTCTTGGGCTAGATAATTGGTGTGAGTGTAGGAAAGTTTATTTATTTATAGGTTATCTGTAAAAGTGAGATTTACAGAGATTTTTTGATTGACAGATTATCTGCTTCTAATAGCGTTTTCATGAGAACTTCGTTTCCAAGACAGAATACACCTTTCGAGTGCAACGGAAAATTGTGGTCGATTGGACGTCGTTCAATTGACACTTTGGACAATGAAAAGGCCTGTTTGGAAATCTTTTCAATGACAAATAACTAATAATATAACTTATGGGAGATACTTTTTATTTGTGTAAGAATACGATGTTTTGGGATGTACGATATAAAATCCCATAAGAGATTTTTTAACGACCACAATTTAGTAATGGCGATATATTTAAATATGATGTATTTTAAATATATCTCTGACATTAAATGCGTCGATTTTATGATTATATATTTCACGAAGCTATACAATTAAAGTTTTTTTAATTTAAACATTTACTGTATAGCTTTTATATGTATATTATACTACTTACGTCATTTAAATACATTTGAGAATTAAAACAAATCTGTTTTTTAAAGAATTCGGTGTAAAAAAATAAACGCTTACCCGACCCAGCTAGGAATCGAACCTGGATCTTCCGCAATTTGGACGGCTGCACTGACAGCTATGCTATTTTTTTGTTATTTTTCACTGTATTTTATAAGTATTTAGTATTCAGCTTCAGTGCAGCAATTAGCACTTAAAATAAAAAAGTAAAAATTCTGTGGAGTTAATTTCTTCTAATACTTTGTACTGTTGCTAAGAGTAAAAGTTAAAAACGTAAAATACCGGTTTTCCCACTTAGCCGTTTAAAAGACAACTTAAACCGTAAGACGTAAACCTGCATTGGCATAGCCGGGCTTATTAAGGACTCACTGAATTGACATACAATCATCAGTGTGGGAATATGATTCACTCGGTCTCATTGTCTTCAGCATTTCTTAGGGTTCCGTATATGTTTTGTATTTTTTAAATTCCACAATAAAAAAGCGCTCACGGCCTACATCTCACTTGATGGTAATGTCGATATGCAAGCTTAGGTAGCTACATCATTAACATTCTGTACTTAATTATACAATTCGCATTGACGGGCTTAATCTGCCTTAAGTTTCGAATAGAATCTAGAAAGCTACACAACTACATTTATTACCAAACTTTGTATATCTATATTTTTTTATGATAAGCCAACAATTTTCATTATCACTAGTACAGAACACTCAGGCACAATAACTCAGGGTTTGCTTTTCTCAGCTTGTCCGCGTTTTTTCACAACGACCAGTAATCTGTTATCCCTCCTGAGAATTCGCCATAGCGAGCTAATATTCTCACCGGCTACTCCCGTTAATGATAAGAGATGCGACACAATGAAGCACTGTGCTGTACCGAGAACGCGGTGTTTACTCCGACGACAGGTTTGCTCCACTTACGGCTTTTGCATTCGACACTGATTTTATTAACTATGAATAAAACATTTTGTTTTAAAATGTTTGGAACAATACTTCCAATTATTGAGCTACCAAGACACCGCCTGTGTGGTCTGGTTTAACAACCAGACTTAGATACATAGGTCAAGGGCTCGGTCCCTAGCCTGGGTACATGTTTGCTAAGTTGGTGATAAGGCTTAAGTCTTCGACTAACGTATACCATATTATCTAAGTATATCGTCTGGTCTTTTATCTGTATTGGTCTTTTTACGTCTACCATTGGTTAGTATAGTAACTATACCTAATTGTGTTCCATCAGTTAAAGGTAAGATAGAAATCTCCTCAGTAGGTGAGGATTCTGGCCGCAGTGTCCTTCGGCCCTTCCTTCGGTCATTCTATTTCTAAGTGAATTTATTCTTATAGAGAAATAATTGTCTAAATAATAATGTATTTTTTAAAAGGGTTCACTTAAAAGTCACCATTGCCTATGCGTTAGTTATTTAAATAATTAGAGCCTTACTAAGAAACAGAGATACTCGTTTAATTGAAGTAGACATTCCGTGTTTTTGTGTTCCATCATGAACACTTCATTTCAAAATAGAGTTACTGAAACAAAACACGGAATAACTATTTGAAGCTTTTCAATCGAATTTTGAATTTCAATTCGATTTCGAATTCGAATTTTTTCGATGGTTTTTATTTATTAGTAGTCAGTCTTTATCCAGAAAGGTTGTATTGTAAAGACCACAGCGGAACAAGCTCATCCGTGTTCTGTCCTCGTAATCCTGGGAACTAGATTTAAATAAATCTTACGGTCAATATTGATTTTCATCGAGCCACTTAGAACTTTTATCGATGTTATCTGTTTACTGATTAGAGACGCAGGGTCAAAACTTCATTATATAAGAAACACTGTTTCTAGTTTTGTAAGAGTTACAGAACATACTTGTTTTTTTTCATTGCTGAATTAAAGGGTAAGTATATAAAAATATTAATAATGCAATTATTATACATTATTAAACCAACCACTACCAAAACTTTGACACATCAAAACAGAGCAACGGGTTAATGGGTTTTTTGATAGAGCTTTTCAGAAGCATGCTGAATCAATAAAAAATAGGTTAGTTCTTGAGTTGCGCACCGGAAGACGCAGTGTGGGCAGGCCTCCAACAAGGTGGACCGACTATCTGGTGTAAATCGCGGGTACCCGCTAGATGCGAGCAGCACAAAAACGGTCGTTGTTGAGATCCTTCTGGAAGGCCTTTGTCCAGCAGTAGACGTATTTTCGCTGAAATGATGATAATGATGAGTTAAGTTTTTCTAGAATCCTAAAATATTTTTGATACTTGAACCATTTTGTCACCGACTATACGTGTGGTGTGGCCATTTTATCTTGACCTCCTTTAAGCATACACCTCGACATAAATCATTCAGGTTAAAGTTGTTATAAGTAAACATTTAATCGCCTCTGGTCTAGTGGTTAAGACCATCGGTTTAGAGCCAGAAGTCTCGGATTCGATTCCCAAATAGGTGGTAGGGCTTGTTTGCACGACTGGCTAGCTACCACCATCTTATCTAAATATTTCGCCATAACATCAATTTGACAAATTAGACAACATCACATACGACCTCCTTGGTCGAGTGGTTTGTTCACCGGTTTTCATGGTGTCGCCATCTCTGAGGTCCCGGGTTCGATCCCCGGTCGGGTCAATTTAGAAATTATTGTTTTTCTAAATTGTCTCGGGTCTGGGTGTTTTCTATGTATAATAAGTATGTATTTGAGTATTTTAAGTATGTTTATCCGTTGTCTAGTAACCATTTAACGAGTTTCATAACGAAGCTTCTCTTGAGCTAGATAATTGGTGTGAGTGTAGGAAAGTTTATTTATTTATACATTGTTTTGATCTCAAGGTAAATGCACTAGTTTTATGGAAATCAGAAACGACGACGGTACCACAATCACCCAGACCCGGCACAATATCGAAAAGTTCGTTTTCGACATTGACCCGACCGGGAATCGAACCCGGGACCTCAGGGTTAGCGCCGCCCAAAGTCAGGCGTGCAAGCCACTCGGCTACGGAGTTCGTCGATCAATGTTTGTAGCATTGTTGTGTTCCGGCAGCTAGAGATAAGATAGCCAGTGCCTCAGTAGTTGAGGTTCCGGGTGAAGTGCGCTTCCAGCTTCAGCCTTATCATCACATAACATCAGGTATGATGAAGAGCAAGTGCTCGCCAAGATACTAAAAAAAATAGAATACGCAACACTTGTTTAATACGTGCTCGCTCGCACAATGAGTCGGTACCGAATAATTTATATATGCTCATAAGAAAGCATACGAATGAGATTTCGGAGATGTTATCTCCATACTAACAGTCGATCGCGGTGCGGATCGCGCGTTCTCATCCCGTGCATAGTGCACGGATAAGTGGTGAAGTTACTTCACGTTGTGCTAACCATTTGACCGGAACTAGAAAGAATAATTTTTTGAGTGGTAGAGCCACGCTACGTTTCAGCACGAAATGGGCCGGCTCGCCTGGCGTAATACCACCCTCTCACAGAATATCGGCATGAAACAATGGCACTCGTTGCTGTTGTGTTTCGTCCGGTGAGTGAAAGTACCGGAGGCCCATCTCTCACCCCTCCCCCTCCCAATTCCTACTCCCTCCTCAAGATCCAACTCCTTCCTCAAGGCCGGCAACGCATCTGCGATTTTGGTTTGCGGGTGTCCATGGGCGGCTGTGATTACTTTCCATCAGGTGAACCCGCCTGCTCGTTTGCCTCCTTTTAACGTAAAAAAAAAGAATAAAGACAGAGTTAGACAAATAAATAAATAAAAACAATTTTTAAAACTTTTAATTTTATTTTTAAACTAAAATACTGGCAACATTTACAGTACCTAACGCCGAGGCGTGCAACTCTGTTAATAATAAACAAACAAAAAATAATCTAAAAACCAAACACACATCAAGCAGTTAAACTGTTAAGCGAAATATTTCACCAGAAACTATTTTTATTTATTTCTTAGTGTGTGACGGTATAAAAGACAAATTGTTTTAGTTGTTATTGAGATAGCTGCACTTATCTGTCAAAGTTGGTTAAGTGGCCCTCAGATGTAAACATGTTTAAATCTTTTCCCATAATACTATTTCATTTATAGGTACTATAAAACCAGGTAGGTACTAGGTATTACTGTGTAAAATTATATAGTCGATGGTTTATCTTATCAAATAAAATAAAAATTTAATACGAGTAATATTACTGTTTACTATTATTGCACTATGCATCGTGCTTGACCAAGTATTCAAATCACACTTCAGTATATTCATCATCACCTTACTATATTTCGACTCTATTACTTTGTAATACAGTTCATTTTTCAGAGCACCCTTCAATTGGTTATCTTTAGGTACCGGTATGACCGTATTTAACTTTGGAATTTCTAAATATACCTATCTACATAAGATCGGGTAATGTCCATGAAGTATTTAATGCTCGATTTGATTTGTTTGTTTTCGTAAAGCGGTCCAGTAAAACAATTGAAAGACGTGCAGTAAATAAAAGATGAACAATGAGTCACAAATTACTAGGACTTCTTGGCGGGAAAGTGAAGAGTCATGTCTGCGGTTTTGTTTTATATTCTAAAATTTGTGTTATATCGAATATTAATGTGAAATAATTGTGGATTATTAACCGTTAAGTGTTCGTAAGTGCGCATGAGTGTTGGCAAATGAAACAAAACAGTGCAACTTCACTTTTCAAATTCTCTCAAGAAGTCCGCCTGAGGAATTAGTAAAGCCCCACATCTTTACTGAGATATTCATAAATTATTCATTTATTCACCATAAATTCATAACAATAAGTACAATAAAAAACGGACGAATAGGCTTGATGGATTACATCCGGAGCCGTAAAACAATACACACAAAAAATCACTATTAGGTACTAAGTTGAAGATTCTGGGTGAAGTGTCACCGTACTTCAGGTAGGTGACATGAAGGCTAATCGCTACCCCCTTAAAATAAAATAAAAATAGTAAAATAATAAAATAATAAAAAAATAGTATTAACGCCTAGGTGGCCAAGTGGCAAAGCGCTCGGCCCGATACCCGAAGGTCCCGGGTTCAATTCCCAGGTCGGGCAAAGTGTGTTTCGGATTTATTCGGTGCATAGCCCGGGTTTGTGATCACCAACCCCCATTTGGCAAGCGTGGTGATTAAGCCATTACCCATCAATTGTAGTGATGACTTGATTTCAATGATGGAGGCCTTTGCCCAGCTGTGGGACAGTTATAGGTTATTTACTAAGTATAAATTAGGACTACTAAAAATTCCAGCATTATTTAAGCCACGAAGCCAGAACCGTCCCCGCCCGATACTCTAAATGTCGATACACATTTTCATGATACACTAACATAAACTCGCTTAAGCCCAAGACACCGTACTCGTAGACCAAGGGTTCACACGCACTCTATACCAGGTACAGACATATGTACCTGGGCGTTTCTCATCCCCACGACCCGCTCAACCCGAGCGTCCTTGGGTTGTTCCGCCCCCTGATTAAATCTGAACCCTGAAAAGGTGACGCTGAAAACGCCAGCTTAAGCATCAACAAACACTCTTCAAAAAAAGCCTGTACCACTAGCAATACCAATCTATCGTCTCTGATCCCACTTTGTACAAAATATCCAGCTAAAACAATAAATAGGTAAAATAGACGCGCTAAAAACAGGTTCCATTCAAGTGATACATTAAAATAGAAAATAGCAAAAATAGTGTTTTTCATCTCCGTAACCAGCTCATAACCAACAACCTAAAGAGGCAGAAACAGTTGATAAAATAATCGCGCTAAAAAGAGGTTTAACTTCTATCCTTCCATAAGTCTTCATGCTAAAACAAAACAAAAGAAAAATAATAACGCTAAAAAAAGTTTCATTTCCATTGACACCTTTGTAGATCTGTAGTCTTCGTATGCTCTGTGATCCCACGCCACATCTCCGTCATGCGCAGTCACGACTCACGAATCTCCGTCCACCATTACCATCCCAGCGCCATCAGTACGCGGCGCGCGCGCTGGTGCCAACGGCCGCCGCTTCCGCACTCTCAGCTTTTTACACTTCCTCTTCTGACATTTTAGATTTAATTTTTTAAGTGCTAGAGAACTTTGTTATGCAAGCTAGGCGAGATGATAGGTTTAAAGCAGTCTTTAGCGTTATATTCTAACGTGGTTACGCGTAGTTATTGAACCAGAAGAGCATGGGAGTTCGGAAGAGAGTCCCACATAACAATCCAGAAGCAGTGGTAGGCGTTTTCTAAGAAAAAGTATGAGACCACGATTTTTCTCATTCAAGCCGAGCATATCCCAGTTTGTCTACCGATGGATGTTTGCGCTAAGTTATATCTGGTGGTAGGTTTTACACAGAATCAAAAAAGATTATATTGCACTTAGAGGAACTATGTCTAGCAGTGGACGTGTGAAGGCTGATGGTGACGATGGGTGTGTGATAATGATGTAAGGTGCGACCACGAACGTCATTAATATCTTTTTTGCCACGGCAACATTGTTTTACATTGCTGTGTTCCGGTTTAAAAGATGCTAGATCCAGCATTCATATCTATACTATATTAATGCGTGAATCAAAAACTTTGTACCCCTTTTTTACGAAAATTGCGCGGACGGAGGAGTATGAAATTTCGCACACTTTATAGTTTATATAGAAAAGGTTATCCGAATGTTAATATTTTTTTAAATTATGCATAAAAATACATTAACTCCATAAAACAAACATTACACACACTACCATGTATTTGACACACACGTATAAATTCTCTTTTCAAAAATGGAAGAGGAGCGGCCGAAATCTGTCAATGCCAATCCAAACTCACATTCTATCTTTTTAAATTTTTCATTGCATATGATACAATCCGTGCAGCCTTAATAAAATTACGGTCGAATTTCGACCACTGATGGGCGACTACTAGTTTATAGAAAGGTGTGCAAATGACACTGCGCTGTCTGATGAGTTGCGAGGACAGCTTAAGGACCCCATGTTGAAGGAAGGAGAAAAAAGGAGGAAAAAAGGAGGAAAACCGCCTCTGTGGTCTAGTGACTAAAATCACCGGTTTAGACCCAAAGGTCCCGGGTTATCATCACTTAACATCAGGCGAGTATTAAAAACAAAAATACGTGTGCTGGGAGGGAGTCCTTTTTTGATAGTGCGACAAAAAATTATTCACTAAATTAAAGGGCATTTTTTTTACAATCAGATGACTTTGACTTTGACTTTGACTTTGACTTTGAGGTTTGCATTTGACTACTATCTCACCTGGTGGTAAGTGATGTAGCCTACGGTGTAATCCGCTTGCCTAGTCCCGATCCGATCCGAACCCCTCGGAGAATCTAGTAGGGCACGGGGACACGCACTAGAGCGTGATGCCGTTCCCTCTAGAAAACCTCTGACGGTGATTCGTTTCACACGGCTTGAGGAACCCTTTAAGTTTCTCGCCGCCCCCAAAAAAGCCCGGTAAAGCTGAAAATGGACAGCGGCAAGCAAAATCTCAAAAAAAAATGTTTGCCTAGAAGGTACCTATAGAAGCATAAGAAAATAATATTTGGGGTTGGTAACGTTAACCATTGGTGTCGCATCAGGAGGGCCGTATGCTCAATAGTCAACATAGTAACAATATAAAAAAAATATGTAAAACTGAAGTGTAATGTGAATAAACTCCTTGTTTCTCGTATGTTCCAACCAAATATGATCTGTCATGCGTACTTTGATACGTTAGAAGGAGTGACTAAAAGATTTTAACACTGATAAAATAACAAGTTATATTATCTCTGTTCATTATCGTCGAATCATTTGGAAAACAATTTAATCTGTAGTTTATTCATCCATTTAAATGTATCAGCTAGGAAAAATACAACAAAATTCACGAATTGGTTTATTTAGTCATCATCATTCACAGTCCCACTTCGTCTACTGCTGGGCCTTTCTTTGCTCAGGTGAAATGCAATGGTCTGGGATGTTATGAGACACTCCCCAATAGGACATACCTACTAAAAATCTTGATAAAAAAACTTAAATCTATTTGTACAGCAACAAGCAATATTTGAAAGCAAATATACATCTCAACACGCTCCAACAGTTATGTTTATCGCCATGCCCATCACCACAGAATACCTATGGATTTGTTAAATCCAAATACGTAGTAAGGTCCACATGGCATAGCTTCGCGGTAGCCGGTGTACGAGAGCTGAATCCAAACACGCTCTCACGTGCCCAGCTTACGTAGAATTACCGGCCCACCTGCCTCCTCATACATCACCAGCCAGTGGCAAAGAAACATCAACACACGTCGCGGATCTAGAGAAAGTGGCAATCATTTTCATAGAGCTCGATCATCGACCAGCGTAGCTCGACCTTCCTCCCCCCGCTGTTTTAAGGTTATCCAATGCAGATTTGAGGACGACTTATGAATGATGGTAGCTCATTTTCGTTCGGGTAGGTGGTATTAGACGAACGGCACCGTTATGCCCCATCGGACTGAATGAACTCTCGTCCATTGAATGGCTTCGGCGAAAGGTAGCGGGATATTGTTGTTTGGAGATCGGTGACAGGCTAATAGGTTCCGCTGTGGCAGCCATTGTTTGGGATCTCAACTCTTTTCTACTGGAAATCTTGGTGCGTTGTGAATCGCATGCGGAAAATCTATCGAATCTTTCGGTATCTGTAAACAAATTGTGGCAATGTACCTTCTGGCTAAGTGCGAGTGTTATTTCCTATTCGATCTCTTTAACGCAAACTCACTTCACTTTATTTGTCACTGAGAGGTATTGCTTCAATGCCATACAAATTTAGAATCGTTAACATGTTTGTATGGTGAAGAAAATTCATAATCAAATCTCTTTTTACTGTCCTTGCAATTAACAAGTTAGATCAAATACTGTATTTGAACCTGCTTTTATCAGTACTCTGATCGTTGGCACCTCGAATTTATTTTATTTGTTTAAAAAAAGAGTATGGATATAGTTTTGACTGTTGATGGGTTGGACAGAGCCGCGATAGCATAGTCGTAAATGCACCTGACCCGGTACGTCAGGTGTGAATCCAAATTAACACTTTTTTTTAAAAAAAAACAAATATACATAGGAGAGACAACCATTCAGTTACTAGCAAAGGCCGAATTTCATGCGGAAGCAGTGACCAAAACTTGCATTTAATTTAAATGCTAGTAGTATTAAATTAAACTAGTTTTTAATTTAATAAATAAATAATAAATAAATGTTTCCCACACTCGCACCAATTATCTAGCCCCAAGAAAAGAATCCTTAAGAAACTCGAGAAATGGTTAACTAGACAACGGATAAACATACTTAATATACTTAAATAAATACTTATTATACATAGGAAACACCCAGACCCGAAACCATTTAGAAAAACAGGTATTTCTAAATTGATCCGACCGGGGATCGAACCCGGGACCTCAGAGATGGCGACACCATGAAAACCGGTGTGCAAGCCACTAACCAAGGAGGTCGTCAAAAAAAAATCAAAGATACATAGGAGAGACAACCATTCAACTAGCAAAGGCCGAATTTCATGCGGAAGCAGTGGCCAAAACTTGTATTTAATTTCAATGCTAGTAACTAGTATTAAATTAAACTAGTTTTTAATTTAATTACTAGTAGCATTAAACTAGTCTTCAATTTAAATACATAACTATTTTAATTGTAGGAGACGTGAATCACAGCGCCTGCACCTGTAGCAGTGACGAATCATCGGTTCTCGGCAATCACGCGCCGCCGATATCCGAAACTGGGTTGGGCCCTTATCAAGATAATGGCTCAATAATTCGCCGCACCGTTAATCAGTCTGTTTGTCCAGCACTCAGCAAGGAGTTGGTATACTTATCGGAGACGAATCGGTGCTGCTCACCGAAGATACAGTTGGTACTGATTGTTATCAGGAGTTGTTAAGAGTTCCTAAAGTAAAGTAATGTAATAAGAGCCTTTATACATCCCACTTAAAGGCAAAAGCCTATAATTTTAACCGCCTCTGTGGTCTAGCGGCTAAGACCACCGGTGTAGACCTAGAGGTCCTGGGTTCGATTCCCAGCGGGGGGTACATGTTTGTGTACTCGGTTTGGTTGGTGTTAGGGCATGTTTGCCCGCCTGGCTAGCTACCATCTTATCTAAATATGTCGCCATAAAATCAATGTTTGTAGCATTGTTGTGTTCCGGCAGCTAGAGTTAAGATAGCCAGTGCCTCACTAGTTGAGGATCCTGGGTGAAGTACGCTTCCATCATTGGCCTTATCATCACTTAACATCAGGTGAGATCAAGGCACTGTGCTTACCCGATAATATAAATTTAAAAAAAAGCCTAAATCAAGTAAATCATGTAAATAAGGAAGTTGACAAAAACAATGATTAATTCTAGAACATTAAACGCATAAATGACATCACATAACCGTTCTTTAAAGATTAACCAATTTATTTGACAAATGCATGATTTTTTGTAAGCATGAAGTGTTTATACACTCAATTAACGGAACACAATAGTGACTTCACAGTTCAAAAATTCAAAATTCAAAATCATTTATTCAGCTTAGGCTACAAATAGCTCTTATGAACGTCATTATGCCATCAGTTCGTAAGTCTACTCTGGGCGGGAGATCTTGTACTGAGAAGAACCGGCAAGAAACTCAGCAAGTGTCCAGCTTTTTTCTCCATTACCTATCATAAAAGGACACTTTCCATCACAAATAAACACACAAAAAAATAAAATAAAGGACCATCACAACACACAAAAAAGCAACAAAATAAAAAATGTCTAAGGTTGCAAAAATTACATCAGGAACCAATTTCAATTTTCACAATCTAAATTCGAAATTGTGTAAAAAAAACAAAGTTAAAGTATACGAGAATAATAATAATAAAAATAAGATAAGCAAGCAAGAGATAATATAAGAACTTAATGAATTGTCTAACGCAACATAAATATTGTTTGTAAACTGTAGAACACTTACAGTTAGCCATTCCCATACAATTTATCTTATATCTACAGATTCATGCAATTTATACCTATATGTTTTAAATAGTTTCGACAGTTGCTATAAAGTTTATCTATTTATATGTTATTTATATATTATTATATTGTTTATATCTGGCTTACCAGTCAAATACCTTATAAAGGCACTTCTAAAAAGGCAGGTCAAAGGAAATAGGACAAACGTAAATATACGGTTACAATAAGACCGAAAATTATAAGCCAATTAAAAAGCAGGCACGAAACCTGTACAATACTGATAATTGTTTTACAATATATTGTAATCACGTAATTTTCGGATGTTTCCGGGTGAAGTGCGCTTCCATCATTGGCCTTATCATCACTTTACATCAGGTGAGATCAAGGCACTGTGTTTACCCGTAAAATATTTAAAAAAAACCAGGGTTCTATGAACATTACCCAATCTGCCGTATTCGAGATTATATACAGGTATTACCAAATACCCTTTATACCTAATATTAACTAGGATTATATCTACGTCTAAATAGGCTATCGTAGATCAGATACGGTATCAAGACAATTCTTTCCGCATTACAAATACTGAGCATTTTGATATACTATGACTAGAGAGGTTTCAAGTGGCAAGCGATCTAATTCTACTCATATACCATGTCGAGTGTCGACACTAGTGTACTATGAGTGGTGATTAGGAAATAGTTATTTCTATTGTGTTTAGCCGTGTCTGTGGTCTGATAGAAAGACCATCGATAATCTCAGATCAAGTACAGATTTGAAAAATGACAAAGTATTGAAAAAAATCCTCGAGCGAGATTCGAACCCGCACCCATGACATGCCGGGTTATGTGCACTACCAAATATGCTATTTTGGCACAATCCAATTCACCGAAATTAATCAACACTATCTATCGTGCTTCGGAAGGCACGTAAAGCCGTTGGTCCCGGCTGCATTAACAGTCGTTATCAACCACCAAACCGCTCTGGGCCCGCGTGGTGGTTTATGGCCCGTTCTCCCTATCCATCCATAGGGAAGGTTCGTGCCCCAGCAGTGGGGACATAAAAATGAACTGATGATGATGATGATAATGATCTACTCTTACTCTGTAAGCCAAACGAGCCCTATTCAGATTCCCTAATACAGATGCCTGCACAATCTATCTAAATCTGTCAAATTTATTCAATTAATGTTCAACCACATAACATAGGAATAAAGTTCAATGTCTATTGAGGAAAGACCGTTGGTGGTAGTTTGATCTGCAAGCGTGTGTACATTGGTTGTAGAGATTCCAAGCCCGTCTGACTCTAACCATCATGTTGTCAAATCTATCGCAATTATAAAGATGGTAATAGCATCAGCTAGAAGCAAGATGGAATCCTCAGTGGTTGAGGATTCCAGGTGATCTGCGGCCGTATGATGATAAGAATAGAAAAGAATAGAATAAAATACATTATTGTACACATAAAAAACACATAAGTGACAAAGAATTAAAAATTAAAAATTGGAGTCATTACAAGGGCGGCCTATCACTAAAAGCGATATCTTCCAGGCAGCCTAGGGATGGAGAGGCAAAATAAGATGGAGGCGTTGATAAACGAAAAAATGTGTATAGTAATACCATACCTATTACTTAAACATATATACATACATACATATATTACATACATACATACAAACATATAAATATGTAGAACATATATACATACCATTTAAGAACAAAAAAAATAAATAGTGGACTAACAGTAGAATTACAAGGACAGATAGTGATCTTTGACGAGTCTCTTAAAACTTTGCAGAGACTTCAAGGCCGAATAAGAAATGACTTATCTTCAGGGGAGAAGGTGAAGCCCTCCTTTCTATGACATTGGGACTGACAGTGGCGAGGGTGACTGATGCTGCGTTGTTTTCACACTGCACCAGTTGTCTTCGCGTCTGGAATCCATTTCCACATAACTCAGGTGGAGTGGATTCATCTGACGATATAACTAAAAATAGCGCGTTTTAATTGTAGGTTATTAAAAACAATATCAATAACGAGTGTTCCCATTCCACTCATATTCAAAGTGACCGACCGGGTGATTAGTTATTTAGAAATCGAAAATTTTCCAACGGTTATTAAACCTTAATAATCAAAAAATATTGTTTCATTTCACTGTGTATTTTTGCCATATCATAATTTGGTCAAGATCACCATTCAAAATTGAAAGTCATTTATTCATTGTAGGCTACAAAAATTTGCTCTTAAGACTAGTGGCCGCTCGTCGCGTGGCTCCTGGTTTCACCCCCGTGGTTCCCGTTCTCGTGGGAATATCGGGATAAAAAGTATCCTATGTGTTATTCTCGGTTATAAACTATCTGTATGCCGAATTTCATCCACATCCATTCAGTAGTTTTTACGTGAAAGAGTAACAAACATCCAAACAAACTTTCGGCAATTATAATATTACGAGTAAAAGGCTTTATATGCCATCGGTTCGTAAATCTATAAGGGGCGGAATACCTTGTACTGAGAAGACCTCGAAAAAGACATTTCTTCAAAAACTAAATTGTCGTACCTCATATACCTACCTAAATTATCACTTGATATTTCGTTTTAACTCAATATTTTTTCGACATCCACTTTAAGAACTTTATCAGTTCGAAGATAAAAGTCAGAAGTCATGTTTTCGAAGAAAATCGATTCCATAAGTAGGTAGGTGCCTACGAGCAACATTATCTGTAGACGGACTAATTTTCTTCTGGACATAGATAAAAGATAAGGCAGCCCCGAATTGTAGATTACACTTAACTCTTGAGAGTTCATATCTTCATTGACTCTTTATTCGGTTTTGATCGATTGATACCACTGTTAGATTAGCTATGTTTATCTTTATTCGTCTTGGTACCTAATGATTATATTTTGTTGTGTAGCGTTTTACCTAAATGTTACTTTACGATCTATCCTCACCATCAAGATGGATGGCGGTCTACTACTGTGCGTTTCTCACGTTATTTTTTATCACGAACTACAGTGCTGTGGAACCAGCTCTCAGCGGTGGTATTTCCGGACCATTACATGGAACGAGCCTATTCCTTCCTTAAAGGCCGGCAACGCATCTGCGATTCCTCTGGCTTTACGGGTGTCCATGGGCGGCGGTGATTGCTTCCCATCAGGTGACCCGCCTGATCGTTTGCCTCCTTCTAATATAAAAAAAAAACAAAAGATTTTTAACAGTACTTCAAACTATTTATTTAACTTAAAACATTTAAATTACATGATGTACTAAGCAACAACTCTTTACATATGCAAAATCTTGTTGAATTTGATTTGTATGTAATAAATAAAGTTATCTATTTAGTGATATGTTTCAACGCAGATGTATGAAACATGCGTATATATGTATATGTTTGTTTACCATATATGCCAGTTTTCCGAAGTGCCGGAACCCGCATTGCGCAGGCGCGGCATCGTTACCTTATCTGTAGGCGATTATTCTACAACAGTTTGTGTTTTTGTGTGAAGCTGGTGTTTTTAAATTACTTTACTTACATATTTTGTCTACGTAACGCTATAGTTACAAGTTATTCGTAAACTAAAAAATAAACAAAAATGTAAAAGAGCTATTCTCAAAAAAGAGGCACCATAACCTATCAAACGATTTAACTTTAATGTTTTTTTTTAAGTTAAGGTAAGGTACATTTTACATACATTTACATTTTGAGAACGATCTTATAGTGTTTCTTTTTGAATCATATTATATTTCTAATGAACCTTGCCAACAACCAAAAAGTCTTGTATAAAGACAAAGACTTATAAATGTCATTACGCCATTCGGTTCTTAAGTTTACAGGCCGGGAGAGCCGCACTTGGAAATGCCGCGCCGCGCCGCCCCGGCCGACACACGCCGTGTGAAATTCGCAAAATTATATATTCTTTTGCATGCTGTGTTTTTTGCTGTTGCTTTTTATATATTGTATTTATTTGTACTGAAAAGAATTATATGTTAGGGGAGGCATAGGCTTTGGTTATCTTAAAACATTACCTAATAACAATAACAACAATATCAATAGAGTTATTAGGTAATGTTTTAAAAATGTCAAAAAACACATCATGCAAAAGAGTTTATATAATTTTTCGAATTTTACAACCCAAACGCACGAACCAACAAGTTTATTCGTAATTAGAAAAAAGAAGAAAATGCTAGATGAGCATAAAACTTCTTACTGTACGTAAAATGTAGTTACGCTGGCAGTCACTATATAAGTTATAATTAGCATTTGAAAAAATTGGAAACTTGTATTGCACGAATTAAAAAAAAAAAGTATTAGAATAACCCAACAATCTGTTATCAGCACTAACGCGCGCTCGATTGCTTCCCCGTTCCACGGATGACACAGAATATACAAGTATGTGCACTTGTATGTCTTTCCAAGTGAAAAACAAATCAATGTTTTAGAAATAGAAATTAAACCCTTACTATTCATCCGATTTCAAAAAATCTTTCACCAATATTAAGTATGAACCTTCAAGTTAGACGTAGGCTATATTTTATTCTGATAAACAGTGTAAGGAAAAACGGTGGGCAAAGCGCTAGTCATTTCTATATTTATTACTACGTTAATAATCGTAAAAATATTTAAAAAAAACACGATAACTGTCCCACTGCTGGGCCATCTCCATCATTGAAATCAAGTTTCATACTTCTATACTTCTACATCAAAATTTCAAAATTCAAAATCATTTATTCAGTTTAGGCTACAAATAGCTCTTATGAACGTCATTATGCCATCGGTTCGTAAGTCTACTCTGGGCGGGAGATCTTGTACTGAGAAAAACCGGCAAGAAACTCAGCAAGTGTCCAGCTCTTTTCTCCCTTACAGCGTCAAAAATATTGGAAAATGCCCTATCATAAAAGGAGACTTTCCATCACAAATAAAAACACAAAATATAAAGGACAATCACACATATTAAAAAAAAAAACAAAAGAGAAAATATAATAATATCTACATTTGCAAAACATCAGTTACCAGTTAAAATTTTCACAATGTCATACAGCACTAATAAAGGTCAAAAATCATCATTATCAATCAATCGTCATCTATCGTAATCACCACGCTTGTCTAATGAGGGTTGGTGATCACAAACCCTGCATAGAAAAATCCGAATACACTTTTCCCGACCTGGGAATTGAACCCGGGAGCTCTATCACGGTCACCGAGGCGTTATACCTATATAGTTTTATACATATAAAACTACTAGTTGCCGCTCGCGGTTTCACCCGCATGGTTCCCGTTCCCGTGTTAATATCGGGATAAAAAGTATGCTATGTGTTACTCCCGGTTATAAACTATCTGTATGCCGAATTTCATCTAAATCCATTCAGTAGTTTCGTGGTTCCCGTTTCCGTGAGAATATCAGGATAAAAAGTATCCTATGTGTTATTCCCGGTTATAAACTATCTGTATGCCGAATTTCATCCAAATCCATTCAGTAGTTTTTCTGTGAAAGAGTAACAAACATTCAAACAAACTTTCGCGTTTATAATATCAATAGAATATAGGTATAACGCCTCGGTGTCTGCTGTTAACTATATAGTTAACAGCAGAATTATACAATCGCTAACGGAAAGGATAAACAATGAATGCTTCACTTTTTTATTGAATAAGGGCGTGGGCGGGCGGGACGCGCGCCGGGATGCAGGGCGGGCGGCGCGCACCCCTGCTCTATAAATGTCTACCCTGACGTTGATATACGACACGATGCGTTGCTAAGCTACCGGAATATTCGGATGGTGGGCAGACATCTTTTATATCAATCTCCAGTTAGGTTATTGGAAATAGCGCTTGAAAAAAAGACGTTTTTTTAATGTTACTGTTACGGAGTAAATACTTCTTTTTAATTTTTATACTTTTTCTACTTTTCTAATTATCATTTTCTTTTGTTTTGCTTTTTCCTTTTGATTGTCATCGTGGTTAGTATGTTATCGACTAGGTAGGTATGTTCTAAGTTACAATTTCTTATTCTTTTAACTATAATTGTACGTTTTACTTGCCTCTTATTTCTAAATACAGAGTCCACCTTTTCCATTTCGCCTCCTACCGTTACAGTTTTTTTTAAATGTTTTACGGGTAGGTAAGCACAGTGCCTTGATCTTACCTGATGTTAATTGATGATAAGGCTGATGATGGAAGCGCACTTCACCCGGCACAACAACTGAGGCACTGGTTATCTTATCTCTAGCTGCCGGAACACATCAATGCTATAAACATTGATGTTATGGTGACATATTTAGATAAGATGGTGGTAACTAGCCAGGCGGACAAACAAGCCCTACCACCATACAAACCGAGTACACAAACATGTACCCCCCGCTGGGAATCGAACCCGGGACCTCTGGGTCTAAACCAGTGGTCTTAAACACTAGACTACTGAGGCGGTTTAATAGTAGTTAAATAATAGTTACGTTTGTACCTACTACGATAAGATGTGGTGCTAAGCTACCGGAATAATCGGACAGTAGTCTTAATCTTTAGTGTCATTGAAAATAGCACTTGGAAATATACGTCACCTTTTTCTAATCTTACGTAGTTAATAAACTAGGTACTAGAACAGGTTTTTACGAATTCCGAAACCTATGACAGGTATCTTTAATTTTATTTTTCGGCACATTTATGGCTGGAGCTCTTCAAAATGAGACCATAACCGATGTTATGTGCAGCTATCGTCCCATAATCACTGGGACAAAAATCGGGTAACGCTATTAATCCTACTAATATTATAAACGCGAAAGTTTGTAAGTATGGATGGATGTTTGTTACTCTTTCACGTAAAAACTACTGAATGGATTTGGATGAAATTCAGTATACAGATAGTTTATTACCTGGATTAACACATAGGATACTTTTTATTCCGATTTTCTTACGGGAACGGGAACCACGCGGGTGAAACCGCGAGCGCCCGCTAGTATAGGTATGTATGACACGATGTGTTGCTAAGCTCCGAGAATATTCGGATGGTAGATGGACATCTTCCCTTTCACTACAAAACAGTGTTTAAAGTTAACCAATGGTTAAATACGTGTTTAAAATATTTTGTCTCTGTCTAACAATATTAGTTAAAAAGTGACAGCATCTGTTTTCAGCATTGTCTAACTTTATACATCGTTTTGTAGTAAAGCAGCTCTAGTTTAAATCTAAGTTCAGTGTCATTGGAAATAACGCTTTGGTGATGTCGGTCATCTAGTTAGAAGCTAATTATAGCTTTATTACATAGTTAAAATATAAGTTTTTCGTTTCAAATATTACAATTATGAACTAAAACGGGTAACAACACCTCTAATTGCCGTAACTAATGCTGGAGTAAAAACGTAGGTACTTATAGATTTTTTGAGGAGATAAAAACTGGAGGCACGCTTTCTCTAGTCTCTAGTCTCTAGAAATATACTAATGCTTTACTGTTAATCTACAAGCTAAGCCTGTTCGACAAAGATCTTTTTTTTAAATTTAAATGAAAAACTGTATTACCTACCTAAGTTAGGTATGTATCTTTTCTTTTATAAGCTCGAAAATAGAAGCGTACTTCACCCGAAATCCTCAACTACAGAGGAACGGGCTATCTTATCTCTATTTGACAGAACACAACAACGTTACTAACATTGATGTATGGAGACATATTTAAATAAGGATACATTTGTGTAAGTCGCTTGGCGCTTAGACCTTGCTGTCGCTCAGAGAAATACGGTCAGGGCCGGTCCGGAAGCGTTAAGACAGATTTACCGCCCATGAGATAGTAGGGCGGGGCGCGCGGAGATGAGGGCGCGCGGCGCGCACCCTCCGCACAATCCGATGTTGAGCTTGATGCCGTATATCGCGCCCGCTCTGCGATTGCTGAAGTTAAGCAACTATCGCAAAGGCCGGTCATCGGATGGGTGACCAAAAATTTGTCATCTCAAGCTCCGTGCTTCGAAGGACGAGTAAAGGCGTTGGTCCCGGCTGCATTAGCAGTTGTAAGCAACCACCAATCCGCACTGGGCCCGCCCGTTCTCCCTATTCCTCCATAGAGAAGGCAAATACCCCAGCAGTGGGTACAAAAAAAATGTTTGCTGGTGACGATGATGAGAAACTAATGTACACTGTGTTACTATGACAACCTCAACCTATAACTCAATCTATCTTTAAATATAAAATTCTTGTGTCACATGTGAGTTGCCATACTCCTCCGAAAAGGCGCGATCGATTTTTATGAAATTTTACATGTATATTCGGTACGTCTGACAATCGGTCGTAATCTATTTTTATACCCCTAAGCGATAAGGGTGGTCCACCCCAAACATTCTTTTAATTTTTGGAAACGTTTCTAATACAAAGTTAATTCTTTGTATTGTTGTCATGGAAACTATCAAAGCGGTAAAAAAAAATGTAAAAGTATTAATTATGCACCGTTTATCTTACCTGAGTGCTGAGTGCGACCTTTATTCACCATTCGATTGTTAACAAAAACGAATACTTGTATAATATATCGCGTAAACGAGAAGAGCTATAGCAATACGTATTCTTGTTTTCTTCAATGTGATCGAGTAGTACATTAAAATCGCACTCAGCAATCAAGGAGCAGAAAACGAGTTTGTATAAAATGTTTGTTTATAATGTGGTATTAAAGCAGTGCCGTCCTAAGAGACCCTGTAAATGCCTATGAAAGGGCACATATTCATTCGAGGGTTGTCAATAGCACGCACATGCATTCTATGTAGTTACCCCTTTTCTAAGAAAAAACCAATCAACTTAAAACGCTTTCCCCGAAATATGAGTCACAGTGACTAGCTACTAATCAAATTGAGGTATGCTAAAATACTGGGATGGTAAGAAATTAGAGATGTGCCGCCTAATCGATTAGTTTGTGGTTCTAAAAAGGTCGATAGTGCCGTGCTTTCAGTTTTGAAAAAGACAGGCGAGCTCGGGGCTACCGTTTGATCACCTATTAGGCGATTGACCACGCTTGACGTTGCTATAAACAATAAATAACCAATAACAAACAGGTAGACTCGTACGCTACGGAAAGAAATAGATACTTAAAAAAATGGTATTTAAACAGACGTAAGTACCTATTTGAGGAACTGGATGGCGCAGTGGTTACGAGTGCTGAGGTTAAGCAATTTTCGCAAAGGCCGGTCATCGGATAATTCACCAAAATTGTATCATCTCGAGCTCCTCCGTGCTTCGGAAAGCACGTAAAGCCGTTGGTCCCGGCTGCATTAGCAGTCGTTAATAACCACTAACTCGCACTATCTGAAGCCTTCGGAGAATCTAGAAGGCCCGGGGACACGTACTTTTAAGTGTGTGATGCTGTTCCCTCTAGAATACCTCCGAAGGTGATTCGTTTCACACGGCTTGAGTTACCCTTTACGTACCTCGCCGCCCCCAAAAAATCCCGGTGACGCTGAAAATGCCGTTTGAGGCAAACAGCAATCTCTCTCAAAAAAAAAGGCCAACGTGGAGGTTTATGGCCCGCTATCTATCCATCCATAGGGAAGGCTCGTGCCCCAGCAGTAGAAACATAAAATGAGCTGATGATGATGATGAAGTACCTACTGGACAATGTAGAACCATAGGCTTGTGTTGTGCCGTACCGTAAGTACTGTAATTTACATAGAAGACTCACACATATATGGCTTAATGGCTTCCCATTTTCTTATATTAACCATCCATTATTATATTTAACCTCCTCTAACCCCGACTGTCAATGACTCCCCCGGAGTAAATCGATGTTCCTAACCCTCTCAATCATCGTTATACAAATTCAATGTTGATCAGTAGACATACTTTTAGTATGACAGTTTTTTTTTCGATGATATTACGACACATCGAAGGCTATAGTTAGAATTGTAAAGCTTTGATTGACGCTATTTTAGTAACATCGACAACTTTTCATCGAATGCTTGAAGCATTTCTATTTTTTTGTGTACATAATATTTAGTACGTTCAGTTTTGAGTTTTCTATGTTTGTTTATTGTTTGTTTTTGAATAACTAGTTATGTTATTATGTTAAGTAGGTCTGTAAGTAAGTTTTATTTTTATTTCTTCAATTTAGATGCCTAAATGAATACATAATATAATAGCAATCGCCTTGGACGCAGCTCCTGTTTTCCCTAGAGAACCATCTTTGTGCGATCCATATTTGAAATGCTTTATTATTTCTAAAACCAATTCAATCTACACCTAAGTCACTGGCATTAGAACTTGAATTAGTCTGAAAGGCACTCTCAGAGAGAATCGATCTTGTTTTCGCTTTCCGTAGAAAGTCGTAAGTGACCACTGAATTTATCAAGCGAAAAAGAACCATGGTCGTTCGAAATCAGAGAATAAATCGGTATGCTCTATATATAACAGGGTGTGATGAACTACGGAATGACTATAGAAGAGAAAATGCTTTAAAGATTGTATTTAATACGGCAGAGATCTCATTGGTTTAGATTCTGGGGTGGAAGGGGTCTTTCTGAGAAAGCTTATATATACATACAAATACAAGGTTTTTGTAGAATATTAGCACTTTAGAGCATACTTTGCTGCGTTATATGTAGCATTATGCTGGGTTTGGCCTTTTTGCAAAGCGGTGATGTATTTAATAAGACTTTTTTAAGTAATATAAAAGATAATTTGTACACAACAAAAAGAAACATTACTTAACTTAACTTGAAAAAAAACAGAGAAAAATAATTAGAAAATTAAAAACTAAATATAAATAAAAGATGTCCTCCAACTGAGGGCTCAAGGGAACGGTCCCAAGAATGCTGGCAACAGACTTTTTTATATTTTGGTAATAAGTATGTTTCTTGTGTTAATGATAGTTTTGTTGTAACTGGAGTGGTTTTGTACTTCCTACTGTATCCAATTAAGTACCTTAAATACATTGTGCATTTAATATAGATCAATATGGCCCTTTACAGCATGTAATTTAAATTAATATTTTCGAAGATGTTACACATTTAAAATGCAGGGACATAGCGGTTGCGTGTATCAGCATTGCACCCGTGCGAAGCCGGGGCGGGTCGCTAGTCTATTATAAAATGAAGCGCTAGATGGCGCAGCAGCTTGCACATTTAGGTCTTACAAGTTTTTTTTTTTAATTATGCAATAAGTAAGTTTATATGTTTGTAATTATAAATCTGCAATCTTCTGTTCTGGTTTTTTATTCCGCTTCATTTATAACCTACGTTAAAACATAAGATTATTAAACTTATATAATATAAAACAGGATTTATTTTGCAGTCACAGCAAAATGAAAAAAAGCTGCGAACAAAAGATACTTCAAAGTACTAAAGCTGTAGGTATAAGCTACTATTCTCAACACGCGGCACCGACGTCCCACCAAAACCCCCCTTTTATCCCACCCCGACCCCCTTCCACACAAAGTGCTTTCATGGAACCCACCGTCAACAACTCTGAAACACCTCTACAAAAGCTCTGACCGTTCTTTGTTGAAATCTCATGGATAGTCCAGGAGACAGAGGCCTTACAAAAAATACTAAAACTAATGTTTTTTTTTTTTAACACACAAGTAGGTTGAATACTTATTGTGCCTACAAAAAAAACTCATTGACTCCACTTAGCATTTGTCGCAGCAAGTAAATCACCTACTCATTTTACATTTAACTCATTTGGAGAAATAGGAGAAATTCTTATTAACACTAGTAACTTTAACTGTTGTTATATTGTTCTAGTGTATGTAACACATAGGTGTTGCATTTTCAAAAGTGGCTTTGTACTACAGGCATTTGTTTTCGAAACTAATGGTCGTGACTGACCGAAGTGTCGTAACGAAAAATCGGTCAGTCAGCAACGACGTATCAAGCTAGCTGCGAACGGTACGGTACGAAATGTTCACTTCGGTCAATGGTCGTATTTTATCTATACTAAAATAATAAAGCTGAAGAGTGTTTTTTTGTTTGAACGCGTAAATCTCTAGAATCAGTAGTGCGATTCTGTAACAAAATCACAAACTCGATACAAGAATTCACTCAAGACGTGCCAATAACATTCGACTTTGACAGTGTGTAACAAAGGCGAATTCATTTGCAAGCTACGAGTGAATTGGTTTCGGAGTGATCGCGGTTTTTGTTACAGAATTGCACGGCAGGTTTGAAATTATTTTTTTGCATTTGATAGCCCAATTTTTGTGGAATGCTTTTAAAGGGTATTTAACATCACGCTAAGACCTTTAAAAATAAACTCAGATAATACGCTAAGCGAATACGAAGTACTAGCCATTCGGGCGACGACGCGATGCGACGTGGTGGGATGGGAATTGTTGTTTTTTTTTAATATTTGAAATGTGCCTTATTTCCGTTTTACTAACATCGATGTCGGTCCCCTGGCTCCGGCCTGTTTGGTGCCAGGCGCTGGCTCGCAAGACAAGTCTTCTCCCCATTTCCGCCCCCCTCATCCCCCCAAACCCCCTCCGACGCCTTCCCACCCACAAGGGCGGCGATAATTAATACGAGACTCGCTTCCGTGGAATTGTGTTTTTAAGGAACAATCTCGTTGTACTGAATTTCTATTACCATGAGATGTTCTTTAAGAAGTAATGCTATATTCAAAATCTTTCAATTATGACTTTTTATTGAAGCTTTAAGATTTGTAAGAAAGGTTATGGTTTTTAGTAACGGTAAAGGGTAACTTTCGAATCAAGCTCTTGGTCCTTGGATTTGACTTTAGCTCGTATAGATATCTGTCTGTGGTATGATTATGGAACAAAACACATGACGACGCTTAGAACCCTCTCGTCACCAGCTAAAATATTTAAAAAAAATGTATATATATACACACGCCTGCACAGCAGACTACATACATTTTGGTCGAATGAATATTGATGCTTTGTATGGAACAGCTGAATTTTATTTTCGAGTTAGGGCGTTGATCCAGTAGTAAGAGTTGTTCGTTTGTATTACGGGAGTCATCTCAGAAGGTTTGGACAGTGATAAACAAGTGACCTTGTATACCTACATCAAACTATCCACCGCCAGCGATTTCGTCTGCCTATATCCAATGATACCACGGCAAATTCGGAAAAATCCGGTTTCTTTCTTATACTTCATCATAAAGGGATTTCGTAGCTAGCCAGGCAGCTCCTATATTATCTAAGTCAGTCGCCATAACAACGATGTCAGTAGCATTGTTGTGTTCAGACATCATAGGTACACCATTTTCTAAGTAGTAAGACTGGGTGAAGTTTGCTTCCACTTTCAGGTGAGATGAAGGACATGTGTTCCCAAGGCTACAGTTATTAATATTGATCGCTTGGAACACTTAGATAAGAAAATTTTCTTCCAAAACTATGTATTAATATTACTAGTGGTCGCCCAGTGGTTGAAATTCGACCGTAATTTTATTAAGGCTGCACGGATTGTATCCTAAGCAATGAAAAATTTAAAAGATAGAATGTGAGTTTGGATTGGCATTGACAGACTTCGGCCGCTCCTCAACCATTTTTGAAATTTTTTAAAAGAGTAGGTACGTGTGTGTCAAATACATATGCGTGTGTGTCTAATACATGGTAGTGTGTGTAATGTTTGTTTTATTGATTTAATGTATTTATATGCATAATTTAAAAAAAATATTAACATTCGGATAACCTTCTCTATATAAACTATAAGTGTGCGAAATTTCATACTTACTCCTCCGTCCGTGCAATTTTCGTAAAAAAAGGGTACAAAGTTTTTGGATCACACATCCATTCTGAAATTCCTCCAACGCTTCGCCTAAAAGAATTCGCGAGCAGTTTCTTCAGCATAGTTTGTAGGTTACCAAACCTATTGCACAATGGACTGTAAAAAAAATAACAAGACCTGAAAACTATCGAGAAACTGCGCAGAGGTAGAACAAAACGAGTTATGTCTTGCATTATATCCTGGCGGCGAGCGATGCATCGGCTATTATCACGATCTAATAAGCAATCACTGAATATCATTATGTTACAAAATTGCCTCTATCACGACGGAGCCTCTTAAGTAGGATGCATAATTCAGTGTTTCGTTGCCTGTTTTAGACATAATTATAAATATACTGAATAGCCCACGCTCAGAACCTTAACAATATTATTTTTTTAAAAGCCCAAGCAGTTATTACTCTGTGGTAGGTATTTTTTTTAAAGACCACATTGACAAGCAATTTTAGGAATTAATCCATTTAAAAAAACTTTAATACATGAATTAAAACAAAATTACGATTTAAACAAATATTTCATGTACTCAATGTGAATTGAGTAATATGAGTTGTTCATGGATCACCCTAGAAGCTTGTCACACAGATGAATTTGAGAACACGTAAATTACGAACTAATTACGAATCAACAATTTTTTTTTTTCAATTTAATTATGAATCATCAAAGAAAAATTACTAAAACCCAATACTTTTGAGGATTTTCTCATAGCCAAATCTTTATCAAACCAAAACATTAAAGCCAACAATAATCTCCAAATATATCTTAAACAGGACTTAAACACCAAACCCAGGTATATCAAGCCCAGTTTACAGAAAACCAATTTAAAATACTCCCCAACAGACATAAGATTAACGAAATGGCTTCTGCCCCCCGGCTGTAGGGCGGGCGGGACGCACGATCAATACTACAGAGGCTTCTAATCTCAAAGCCGATCTTGCGTCCTTGTCTCACACGAGATGCGGATGACTTGAAAAAGTTTTACAACCACCTACAACCTTATATCTAAGGCATTAAAACTCCTTTTAGCTAAACTAGAACAGAAATAAGTTTGTGTGGTTCGGGATCTCATTTTGCAGTTTAGTTTTTCTTAGCTTAATAAACATAAGGTTGACTTTCGTTTGACGTTTCGTGTCTTGATACGCCTTTGTAGGCCAGACAAATTGTATGTATATATTCGAGATGTATTACTGGCTCTATATAAGGGCGGGAAATGGAGATTTGGTTACACATAGACATGTGTATAACGAACTACGTTCATGCAGTATGTACAAAAAAGCGGAGATAGAGATTTTATGAGTATTATACTTGGGAAGGCTGGTCGAGCCGTTTGTCTCGATTGTAGTTGTATGTCAGTCGTTAACATATACATGAGTAAAGAATAGTAACGTACAGCATAGTATAGTATATAACTATTCAAAGTTACTAACAAAGGACATCATTCACCTTATATGGGCCTTTGGGCTTGATGAACTGTCAAATTTTCACTTGTATTTTACATAATATTGTAGATTACAGGCTATAGAAACGATCTACAAATGTTTTTTGGTACCCAGATTCACAGTCTAGTCATTATGTTTTGTGACAGTAGCTCTAACCCCTCTCTATGGACTAAGACCACGTTATTGAAAACGAGATTCGTATGGCATTGATGCAGTAAGTACATCCTGATTACAAACTAGGTGGGTAAAAATTTTGCCAGACAAATTCGGGTTTTTAATAGCGTGATTAAATACTATGGAATCTAAGCAATATATTCGTACATACTAGAAACCGTAGCAGGGCTGGCACTCCTGTCACTGCACAAAATTGTGTGACAGAATTCTTCGATTCCATGCAAATCTATATATTCAAAATTCAAAATTTAAAATCATTTATTCAGTTTAGGCTACAAATAGCTCTTATGAATGTCATTATGTCATCGGTTCGTAAGTCTACTCTGGGCGGGAGATCTTGTACTGAGAAGAACCGGCAAGAAACTCAGCAAGTGTGCAGCTCTTTTCTCCCTTACAGCGTCAAAAAATATTGGAAAATGCCCTATCATAAAAGGACACTTTCCATCACACATAAAAACACAAAAAATAAAATAAAGGACAATCACAACACACAAAAAAAAACAACAAAATAGATACTATTAATAAAGAGGTATCGTTTTAACTTTGACATGCTGTTTGTGACTTTGTTTGTTTGTATTAGCTCCGACTAATCTCTGGTACTGGTCCAATTCCAAAAATATTTCAGTGATAGAATGATACAATCCTTGTGGGTAACATAGGCCATATTTTATTTTTAAAACGAGTTTTTGTAGATATGATTATTATCTCTTTATTTCTTTTTTTTCTTAGCCTAGGTTTGTTATAATATTAATATAAAAGTAAAATACAAAAGCACATACAAAACATAAAAATATTATAAAAAAACCTAGCCTAGGGTACCGCCGGCAACAGGGCAGGGCTCATGCTGCCGGTGGTTAGGGCTGCAGAGACAGGAACCTTCGGACTATTCGCGCCGTGTCCAAGAGTACCGCCTTCTGTATCAGACCCTTGATCCAACCATTGAGCGAGAGTTTCTTAAGGTGTTGGTCTTCTGTTCCTCTTCGCTACCAGACCGTTCGCAGACACGACTATCGGCACAATGATTGTCGAGTCAATATCCCACATGGCGGTTACCTCGTGAGCCAAGTCAAGGTACTTGCTGACATTGTCCTTCTCGGCCTTTACAAGGTTCTCGTCATGTGGGATGGTGACATCGACAAGCACTGCCCGGCGTTGCGATCGATCTATCAGCACGATATCAGGCCTATTAGCTAAAATAGTCCTGTCCGTGATGACAGCTCGATCCCAATAGAGCGTGGCACGGCCGTTTTCGAGAACCGGTGCAGGTGTGTACCTGTAGTACGGCACTTCAAAGTCCACAAGACCGTATAGAAGAGCAAGTTGTGATGATGATTATTATTATTATTATGATTATGATTATTATTATAAGGCGACGCATGGGATTTTTTTTTGCGTACCGGAAAGCGCAGTGTGGGCAGGCCTCCAACAGGGTGGACCGACGATCTGGTGAAGGTCGCGGGAAGCCGCTGGATGCGAGCAGCACAAAACCGGTCGTTGTGGAGATCCTTGGGGGATGCCTTTGTCTAGCAGTGGACGTCTTTTGGCTGAGATGATGATGATGATGATTGGAAATTGACGTGGCGGTGATCTTGATTTTTTCCAACAATTACAAAACATGTGAAAATGATATTTGATAACATGATTTTTCATTTAATTGACTTCATTTTGCTAGTTGCAGACACACGATTTGATAACTTTTATAACAGAGAAAAAAATATCAAAGCAACCTCTTTTAAAACATAGATTTGCATTTTACAGGCAAACAGACCGATTTGCGTCTAAATTTTCTTAGTAGATTAGTCTTAACACACACTTCAATGTGGTAGTTCATTTTTTTAAGGCGACACGCATTGAACATTTAAATTGCGGGGATCTTGATTTTTCTCAACAATTACAAAACTTATGATAATGATATTTGATGACATGATTTTTCATTTAGTTGACTTCATTTTGCTAGTTGAGAAACACGATTTGTCAACTTTTATAACAGAAAAAAATATTAAAGTAACCTCTTTTAAACCATAGATTTGCATTTTACAGGCTAACCAGACCGATTTAAGCATCTAAATTTTCTTAGTAGATTAGTCTTGACACACACTTCAATGTGGTATAATAATAATAATAGTTTTAATTTGAAGGAAAAAAAACAGTTTTTCTAATGCGTCGCCTTAAAAAGGGACTGATTTATTTTATTGAGTTATTTTCATCGCAATAGAATTTAACAGACAGAAAGAAAATAAAGAAATCGCAAGTCCAAATACTAAACCATTCTAAAAAGTGACATACATTATCGGTCTCGCACAATTAAAATTCACAGTACTAAATTTCTTATCCAGCAGTGAATTAATGTAGCCGAAAGAAATTGATGTGTAGAAAAAAGTTGCCTCAAAAGTACTTATTTACGACGCAATAGAAAAAGTCTTTTACTCAGCAGTGGGTTGATGTGGACTGAGATAGAGATAAAAAGAGTTATTTACAATTGTTTCACATTATGATACACAACCTTTGGTGACGCCATCTAACTATCAATCAGTCAAGTTGATTCGGAAACACGTTTAAAAAGAGACATAAATTTTTTGTCAGTTTTACTGCACTCCATCGTTTTCTAAGATTTTCTTTTTCAACTATTTTATTATATTATGAAAGCTAACTATTATGTATTAATGAAAAATAAAAATAAACCTTTTTCATATAAAACTGATGACAAACAAAAATAGACAACCCTACATGGTAATAGAGTGCATTTATGCGCAAACGCAGCGAGTGGAAAACATGCCTCGAGCCTTTATGCAATTACACGCCTATTACAATGGTGCAGTCGACCGCATATCAACGATTACACTGGCAATGCAATACTCGCCTCTACTGCTATACAATAAGGTCGTTACAATGTGAATATAGTCACTTAGAACGGGTGGTAGTCCGTACAGAAGTCGCGGTTTCTTACCAATCGTCTGTCTGTTAAGGTTTTATTGTTTTAGATTAATGTGACATGATTGATTTGAATTGATTCGTGATCGTAAATGTTAAGGCACTTTCAGGCGATATGGTGGTCAAAAATGTGTTAGATAAAATAATGACTTTCTGAGATTCTTAGACGCAGATTCTACTGTGACGAATGTGGGACAACCCTCTAGTGTGTCTAAGGCCAAATGTAGCTTAAAACGAACAAGAATCTTTATTATGAAATGTTTAAAAGCAAAGAACCTACTTATTTTTAGGTTTTTTTATTTTTTTTAACTTAGGTTTAAAAAAGCATTTATCTATAGGTGTCTATGAACAAACGTTTAAAGCCCTCACTTTAAAAAACTTTTATAGAAATAACTAAGTAGGTACTGTTACAAGAAAACTTATTGTATCCCTTCTACCAAAGGAATTCAGAATTAATTTCATCATTGTCCGCCTAGTACTTAGCATTCGATTATTGCAAGCACTCAATTCCGTACACAAATAGTTTGTTAGTGCACCTTTACACGCAATTTAAAATGCTTTATGTGTATAAAAGTGATTATAGGAGCAGCACATAGGGCATAAAAGATTTTTTGGTTGGTGGGAGGGCTTGTTTGCCCGCCTGGCTAGCTACCACCATCTTATCTAAATATGTCGCCATAACATCAATGTTTGTAGCATTGTTGTGTTCCGGCAGCTAGAGATAAGATAGCCAGTGCCTCAGTAGTTGAGGATTCCGGGTAAAGTGCGCTTCCACCTTCGGCCTTATCATCACTTAACATCAGGTGAGATGAAAGCCCAAGTGCTTACCCGAATGACATTTAAAAAAAGATAGCCATTCGGATTTAAAACAAGCCATATCTATCAACCAAACTGAGTACAGTACAGATATAATGTCTGTTAGCGGGTTTTGATACTCATTACACTATTCAAAATGGTTTCTTTTTCAACGTGTTCATTCATTATATTGTGGATCCCTTAAGAAATGCATAGTAAGTATATTATTTTTCTTTATAATATTTAATATTATAAAGCTGAAGAGTTTGTTTGTTTGAACGCGCTAATCTCAGGAACTACTGGTTCGAATTGAAAAATTCTTTTTGTGTTGGATAGTCCATTTATTGAGGAAGGCTTTAAGTTATATAACATCACGCTGCGACCAATAGGAGCGAAGCATCATTGAAAAATGTTGCAAAAACGGTAACAAGAGCATAAAAAATTAAAAATGCTGCCGAAAGTTACTATTCCACGCGGACGAAGTCGCGAGCACAGCTAGTTTCTTAAATAAATAGAAAGTTATCTTTATCAATCATCAGAATTATATATGGTGCTTTTAACTACTTATAGTGTACAGTCAACAGCAAAAGTAGATGATGTTTACTAGATTTCAAAATTAAGTTGCGATAGTGTAAGTCGGTATTTTCTATATAACTACAGTCAAAGTCTGCGAGTACTAGTAGACACTCAAGCATTTTTTTTTATTTCTATCTCGGCAAATGACTCCACTCCACCTGATGTTACTCGTAAGTGGAAATGGAATCCAATCGCAAAGACAACTGGTGCAGCGTGAAAACAACGCAGCGTCAGTCACCCTCACTCTGCCGACCCACAAGGTGCTTCACGCCTCGTTTGAAGGACCATGTCATAAGAAGGAGGGAAAACATACAGTTCAATTTCGGTCAATATTCTTTTGAGCGGGTTCTAAAGATCCCTCTTCTCTACCGCCGCAAATATTCTTGAATGTAAACTGTATCGTGTCTGGAGGTCTTTATACGAAATATTTGAGGGCGCTTTCGTTTATAGCAAAGCTATAAAGCGGCCACCGACACCGGCCGAATAAAGATCGGACAATTGTCCATTCACTTACTTCAATCAATATCTGCATGTGTCATATAATAACGGGACCGAATAGTACTAATTAATCTTCATACTAAAGAAGAACTCGGTCAAAACGTCGGGTATAAAAAGGCATAATACCTTTAGTAATAGTTCTACATCAACCCCCGTCAAAATTCTTTGATAGCTATGGAACGCGAAAGTTTAGAAGTGTATTATCTTCATATTTATAAAGCTAAAGTATTTATTTGAGCTCCCTTGACTTAGGTTTCAAACTTAATCTAATACTTAGTGCTATTGCTACGACTATGATGAATAGGTGGGATGGACGAATATTGGAGTACTATGTTGCAGCTTCAAGTACTTAACTGCAACGCTGATTTTCAGGGAAGGGCTGGACATATTTAATTTAAAATAAATGTACCTAATAAATTATTTAATTCTACTAATATTATAAACGCGAAAGTTTGTAAGTATGGATGTTTGTTACTCTTTCACGTAAAAATTACTGAATGGATTTGGATGAAATTCGGCATACAGATAGTTTATAACCGGGAATAACACATAGGATACTTTTTATCCCAATATTCCCACGGGAACCGGAACCGGGAACCCCGCAGGTGAAACCGCGAGCAGCAACTAGTCATAATATATTATTTACTACAGGAGTTTCAAATGTGGTTAAAAGGTTGTTATACAAATTCTGGTTTTCGTTAACGTGATCGAATATGGCAAAAAAAACTAACACTAGGTTTATGCACAGTGTTCAGTGTTCAGGTAGTCCTTCCTTTCGTGCTCTTATTATATCACCGGTTAGTGATCAAAAACCAGAGCCACATACATGGAAACATCAGCAATACAATTTTCCCGACCAAGAAATTGAACCCAAGATAGCATCTAAAGAAGTGATGTATTAATTCGCGATTCTTATAAAAAAAACTCGCGATTTGTGATCACAGATTTAGGCTCTACATCAAAAAAATGGTAACACAATTTTCCCGACCTGATTTTTATTACTAAGACCTGAAGGACCTGGAAATTGAGTCCATAAACTCCAAATATCGGGCCGTTTGCATCGCCACTCCGCAAATGGCATCTAAAGAAGTGATAAGTGATACCAATAAATTAATTCGTTTTTCGTGACACTGCCGAAGCACAGGACATATAAGTGGACATATCGACGCGTCGGAGATCGCCGCCATTGTATTCAAATGCGCGGGTGGCGACCCGGCCGGGTATGCGCGGGCGCAGCTCTCACTTCGGTGACGGGACGTTTGAGAGAAACAGTTTTGTACAGACCTACTTTATGAAAAATGTAAGGTACGAGAAGAATGCGGATGTTATTAATAACAGTAATAAAAGCCAAAACATTTGTTCTTTCATATGCGTGACAACCCTACACAAAGAACTATAATGCTGCACTTAGATTATTTGTGGAGTTATAGGTTATACACTTAGCTGCCAAAATATTAGCGTATAATTCCAAAACGTGGACTTAACATACATACATACATACATACATACATACCACATACATAAAAATAAAAATAAAGGTGTTTTTTTTAAATAAAATATAGCCTATGTTACCCGCAAGAAATGTAGCATTAACAGTGAAAACATTTTTAAAGTTGGACCAGTACGTCCAGAGATTACCCTCCGCAAACAAACAAACAAACAAAGTCACAAACTTTACCCATTTATTTATAGTATAGAATATAGAATTAGATATACCTAGATCAGTTTTGGCAATGGTCACTACATCTACATTAGCCTTTTTTCTGAATTAATTGGCCCGTACTAGCTCAGTGGCGGTACCCAAAGTAACAATAAGAAAACGATAGCGAAGTTCGAAAAGAATTAAATGTATGGGATTGACATAAGATTGACCACGTGATTTTGCGCGGCCTATGTCAATCCCATACATTTTACTCTTTTCGAACTTCGCTATCGTTTTCCTAATGTTACTATGGCTAAGCCTACACAGGGCTGCCATCAGCTAAATTACGGACCCAGGACAAAAACTTTAAAAAACCCAGGACATTTGGGTGAAATAAAGATATTAACCCGGACTCCATCGAAAAAAAAATTGTAATAAAATAAAAAAATGGTTATCATATTTTTATTTATTTATAGAAAATCAACTTAATCGACTAGGGAGGTCACGTCACGTCACGAGATTCACGAGTGCGCGGATATATTTGCTGCAGCGAATAACTAGTTGAGTTGAGATGAGAGCGTTAAGAAGTATGATAGGAGTTAAACTGAGTGACAGGATAAGAAATAGTGAGATAAGGAAACGTTGTGGTCTGAAAGAAGATGTAGTGACAAAAATTGAGAAAGGTATGCTGAGATGGTTTGGACATGTCGAGAGAATGAATGAAGAACGATTGACGAAAAAAGTGTATAAGGGGAGTGTGAATGGAAGTGTTGGAAGGGGTAGACCTAGGCGGACGTTTCTAGACCAAATCGGGGACGTCTTGGAAAAAAGCCAGGTCAAGAGTACCCTAAACCGAAGAGATGTATGAAGAAAATAATGAAAGTGGACGAAGCGAAACAAGTATGTATGGATCGTAGCAAGTGGAAAAAAGTGGTCTCTGCCTACCCCTACGGGAAAGTGGCGTGATTATATGTATGTATGTATGTAATAACTATGAAATGCTGTAATTTATTGCTAATCATTCCATTCTATCCAGTTAATCGGATTTCCCCTGACATAAAAAGTCCGGGTAAAACCCGGGGTTTTACCCGGACACTTTTTAGAAACCCCACCCGGACGCTCCCCGGACGCCCTCCAAACTAGGACAAATCCGGGGAAACCCGGACGGATGGCAGCCTTAAGCCTACAGGATAGAGATAGAGATAGGTAGAGGGAAGGAGGAAAGGCTTTGCCTTGCAGTGGGAAAGTAATGGCTGATAATAAATATGATAATGGATTGGTGCAGTGTGTAGTATGTCCGAAGGCGAATATGGGAGATAGAGTACCGTTCGTAGCACCCTGGAAAATTATGAACATAATTGAAAAGCACCACATGGCCGATATATTGAGGTTCTTTGTAACTAAGTTAAACTGTAAAGTGACAACCTGATACGTTGATACGTTGTTCTTGGTCGTCAACCTCATGGTCAAACATAAACTGAAGTCGAAACATTGCAGGAACAGACAAAACAAATTTAATGTAATTATAAAAAGTAGTTTTTTTATGGAACAGTAAATCTACGTAAATATGATTTTGCATTTTATCACTGTTTTCTTTAAACAGTGATAAAATGCTATGTCAAGAAAGTACCGGGAAAAGATCAATAATACACAAAATGTTTGTTATTCATCCAAATTTATTTTATCACCATCACGTGTGTAGGCTGATGATGATGATGATGATGATGAAAATATGCTCCTTTAGAAACGATAGACTTACGCCAACGAATAATCCAATCATCAAAACATTTTTTAAACGCTGTTTCCGGAATTGAGTTCAGTTCTCGCCGCGAATTCTCCTTTATGTCTTCTGCCGATTGAAAGCGGGTGCCACGAAGTGGTAATTTGAGTTTAGGAAAAAGAAAGAAGTCGGCTGGAGCCATATCTGGTGAATATGGTGGTTGCTCGATGGTATTTGTTGAGTGTTTGGACAAAAATTCGTTCACAATGATGGCCTTGTGCGAAGGCGCATTATCGTGGTGCAAAATCCAAGAATTTTCTTTCCACAAATCTAGCCTTTTTCGTCGAATTTGCTCTCTTAAACGCCGCATAACGCTCAAATAATATTCTTTATTTACCGTTTGACCTTCCGGTAAGAATTCCGAGTACACAACACCGCGATAGTCAAAGAAAACAGTCAACATGACTTTGACTTTTGATCGACTTTGGCGTGGTTTTTTCGGTTTCGGTTCAGTTGGAAGGCGCTACTCCGAAGCTTGTTGACTAGTTTGCATGTCAAACTCGTAAACCCACGTCTTGTCACCAGTAACAATGCGTTTCATGAATGTTAGGTTGGAATTGACTCGTTCTAGCATGTCCTCGGCAAATCTCATGCGATTGAGTTTTTGGAGAAAATTCAGGTCTTTTGGGACTAGCCGAGCGGAAACATGTTTTATACCCAAGTGATTATTTAAAATGGTACGGATCGACTCGTGAGACACAGAAAGTTCAGCGGCTATCTCTCTCAAAGTTGAATGAGGATTTTCAGTCACTATTTCCTTCACTTTTGCAATGTTAACTTCAGTTGCAGACGTTGATGGCCTGCCAGAGCGAGGCAAATCTTCCATCACATCTCGACCGCTTTTGAACGCTGTGTACCACTCATAAGCACGTGTTTTTGATAAAGTCAATTCACCGTAAGCCTTCTGTAACAATTTCAGTGACTCCGAACACGAAATTCCATTGGCGATGCAAAATTGAAGACAAACTCTTTGTTCGATGTTTTTGTCCATTATGAAATTCGCAATACACACTAGAGATGATATAACTAAAAACAGAGCACTATATTTAATTTATATAACAGATGCAAGTCAAACTCCGCGCCAAAATGGAAAACAGTTGTGCCAATCTAACAACAACAAAAAAACAAAAATTTTAATTTGGAACCATAAACAAATCATCCATTCCCAATACTTTCTTGACTTAATGTATACCTATTACCAAACATCCTGTATTTAGCTAATGTCAAAATTTGAAAAAAAAAATGAAAAATATTGTCTTGTAATAGATGTTGATGAGTGATGTAGTAAATGTTTAATTATGTAAGAGGTCTTTTAAGCAATCCAATGGCCGAAACCTAAACCTGACCTCTAGGTCTAAACCGGTGGTCTTAACTATTACACCACAGTGGCGATTAAATATCGTATAATTGGGGATAAAAGTCTTTTCGTATATGTATGAACTTGTAATAAAATCTCTTTGGCTATACTATTTGTATCTGGCTGGTTTTGGTATCATTAAAAGTTTAAATTTTAAAGAAGATAATTCCACATTCAAATTAGGAAAATGTGTGATTTTCACTCAATATAATAACTAATAGCTTTCTGAGCTGAGCTTTCTGAGGATTTTCATGAATTTTTCTTACTGTCAAGATGAGTGAATCTAATGAAGAAATTCGATAGATTTTAAAATTTTACTACAAAAAAGGTAAAAATGCAACGCAAGCCGCGAAAAAAATTTGCGATGTTTATGGACCTAGTGCAGTGTCTGTAAGAGTAGCACTGGTTTAAGCGTTTTCAATCCGGAAATTTTGATGTCAAAGATGCACGTCGCTCTGGTCGCATTTGAAAAAAACTGCGTACACAAAAAGGTCTTTGGGTACCTTACGAGCTCACTGAAAAAAACCTAATGAACCGTGTACTCATTTGTGGTTCTTTATTACGACGTAATGAAACCGTACCATTTTGAAGAAGCTGATAACTGGTGATGAAAAGTGGATCACGTACGACAAGTACGTGCGAAAAAGGTCGTGGTCAAAGGCCGGTCAGGCTTCACAGACTGTGGCGAAACCCGGGTTAACTCGCAACAAGGTGATGCTGTGTGTGTGGTGGGATTGAAAGGGCATTATTCATTATGAGCTGTTACCAGTAGGCAGGACCATCGATTATGAACTCTATTGTGAATAACGCTAGACCTCACACATCTTTATCCACTCAGCAAAAATTAAGAGAGTTTGGCTGGGAGGTGTTAATGCATCCGCCGTTTAGTCCTGACCTTGCACCTTCAGATTTCCACTTGCTTCGGTCTCTTCAGAATTCTTTTGGCAGTGTCAGGTTAACATCACGAGAGGACTGCCAAAACCACTTGTCGCTGTATTTTGATCAGAAGCCCCAAAATTTCTATAGCAAATGGGATCATGTACCTACCTACAAGATGGCAAAAAGTTATCGAACAAAATAGCACCTACATAATATAGTTAAATGTAAATAAACTATATTAAAAAATGTTTTGAATAACTTTAATAGTTTAACATAGCGTGGAGATCACGCGTGCTATCTGAGTAAAACATTTACTCAAACATTTCCAAATTGAACGCTGATGATAAGACACATGACACTCATGCAGATGATAAAGAATTGTAGATTCCCATTGTTGTTTAAAGATAACTAATTATTGCAGAATTATTATTATTGCCACAACGAGATATTGGTTGTGTGGCGGCAGGTATCCTGATAATATTATCTTTCCGCTTGTTATATGCGTATGTGAAATTTTTATCGTTAAAAGACACAAAGTAGTACCCTACCTGTAATAAAATATTTTATTTTTCATATTCTTTGATTTTTTATAATATTAGAAGATTATTATTATATGAAAGATTATTTTTTTTAATATTAGAAGGAGGCAAACGAGCAGTTCCCTGTGTGGTGCCGGGGATAAAGAATTGCACCATCCCATCTCAACCCGTGGGTATCGTAAAAGGCGACTAAGGGACCATTCCAGAGGATGGGCAGCAGCATCTCTCTGAGGTTACTTTCAACCTACTGCGATCGCCAACCCGCCTGCCAAGCGTGGCGATTATGGCAAATACCCCCCATCTTGGGGGAGGCCTTTGTCCAGCAGTGGACGTCTTTTGGCTGAGATGATGATGATGATGATGATGAAACGAGCAGGCAGGTCACCTGATGGGAAGCAATCACCGCCGCCCATGGACACCCGCAAAACCAAAGGAATCACAGATGCGTTGCCGGCCTTGAGGAAGGAGTTAGATCTTGAGGATGGAGTAGGAATTGGGAGGGGGGAGGGGTGAGAGATGGGACTCCGGTACTTTCACTCACCAGACGAAACACAACAGCAACGAGTGCCATTGTTTAACGCCGATATTCTGTGAGAGGGTGGTGTTACGCCGGGCGAGCCGGCTCATTTCGTGCTGCAACGCAGCGTGGCTCTACGTCTCAGACAGTGTCACTCATTTAGCACCACCCAGGGGCCACGTGTAGGGTCTCAAGGGTAAACCTACGGACGCGAGTAATTTTAAGTTACTGTAATAGTCATCTTCATCATCACCATCTCATTTTATGTCCCCACTGCTGGGGCACGAGCCTTCCCTGAGGTTGGGAGACAGACAGGGAGAGCTGACCATAAACGCGCGCCCAGTGAGGATAGCGGATTGGTGGTTGTTAACGGCTGCTAATGCAGCCGGGACCAACGGCTTCACTTGCTTTCCCAAGCACGGAAGAGCCTATAAAACTAGATAAGTATCTATATAATTATTACGTGAAGCAATAACTTTATACCCCTTTTTACGAAAATTGCGCGGACGGAGGAGTATGAAATTTCGCACACTTATAGTTTATCTAGAAGGAGTGCAGAAAGCAATTTTTTTTTAATTATGCATAAAAAATACATAAAATCAAATAAACATTGCTTGATACATTTTCAAAATTTTTAAAAATGGAAGAGGAGCGGCCTTGATCGGTTATTGCCAATCCAAACTCACATTCTATGTTTTTTAATTTTCATTGCTTAGCATACAATCCGTGCAGCCTTAATAGAATATTGTTTAGTAAACAGCTTTTTATAAAAGTTACGGTTGAATGTCGACCACTGGGCGACCACTAGCACTAGTACGTTTTGTCTAACAAACACTAGTAGTCAGCACTAGGCTGCTGCATTGTAGGTGCTGTTCGTGGACCAAAATGTAAAAATACATTTGAATCCACTAATAGCACCTGCCAAAAATATCAATAGGTGCTGAATGTGGACTAGGCCCGGTGCTATTCGTGCAGTTGCTATTTAGGCGGGTGCTCAAAGTGGATTACCTCGTAGGTATGTATAACAGGACAGGGCTGCTATCATAGTGTACTTGAACAGCCAACCCTGCCCCGTCATGGTAGCGGCCTCGAGATGGAAACTCAAATAGCTATAGGTGCAAAGAATATTGAGGACACAGAAAGTAACCTTAATCATGCCGCGCTCTAACAACGCACAAATACACCCGTATTTATAAACAAGCCATTACATTTACATTCTTAGGAATGTCACTAAGATATAATTTCATTTTTATACAAGTAACGTTTTAATTAGAATAAAAAAAACTATATTTATAAACTTTGCTACACTCACACCAATTATCTAGCCCAAGAGAAGCTTCGTTATGGAACTCGTTAAATGGTTACTAGACAACGGATGAACATACTTCAAATACTTAAAGAATAGAAGTTTTTTTATTCAATTAAATAAAAGTATTATTGTTATTATCAAATTCATCAATTTTATATTACTTTAGACATAACACAAATTGTCACACGGAATACAACCTCAATTCTAGATTGTCACAAGCTTGTCACTATGAATTCTTTGAGAAATCTAACAAGATTGCTTGAGTGTATATTGGTGACTATTAATTAATTATCTTAATCAATGGCTTTGCGTTTAGCATTTAGCCAATTTCAAGTGTTTTTTTCTATTATTAGTAGTAACGGTACAATTGTACGGTAGATAAAAATTAATATGGAGTCTCACAACACGTGTTATTACGGGAAGAGCTCGGGTGATACTCCTTGGTCAACATTAGTCATGTTTGGCAAGAATTCTAACTCTTGACGTTTCTAATTTTGTCGGTTTTCTAAAGAATATAAAATTTTACTTAAGCAACCTGCTTTTTCACCGCCAACAACTGCAATAGAAGTTCGAGATTTTCGTGCCGTCCACGCCAGCACTTCTATAGAAGTTCTTCATTATACCTACTTTAATGTTATACATTTATACGTTGGCGTACAGCGGGACATCGCGTGCAGGATAGATAGGCGGTGAAAAGGTTAAGTGGAGATCTGTTATTGGCCATCTGTTACCTATGTCTGAATGTATTTATGTTTCGCGTGCTGTTACTCTTCCGAAGACAAATAAATAAATAAATAAATAAACAAATTACTTTGCTTCAGTATGAGCTTTTACTTGTTTATAAATACGGGGGACAGACCACGGACACTGATCTCGGAACAGTCGAGTGCAGCTGCTGTGAGATGCCGTATCCGTGAGAGGATGTTCGAGCGCGTTAGTATGATCCCGATCCGATCCGAACCCTTCGGAGAGTCTAGCAGGACACGGGGACACGCACTAGTGCGTGATGCCGTCCCCTCCAGAAAACCTCCGAAGGTGATTCGTTTCACACGGCTTGAGGAACCCTTTAAAGGCCATCATTTTTTTGGGCCTTTTCTGAAAGTGCCGGCCAACAAAAAAAATGGCACGTATTATTAGAACTAGCCATTTGGAGTAATAGTTAATATAGCACAAAAGTTGTAGGATTGCTCTGAGCCAAGTTATACAAGTTCGAAGATTCATCATTGAATAATAATGGCTAGCTCTAACAATACGTAAGTACTTTTTTTTTTGTTGGCCGGCACTTTCAGAAAAGGTCCAAAAATGTATGGAGCCCGAATGATCTCCTTTCTCGCTGTCAAAAAAAGCGTTTGTATGAGCATTACCTTCTGAAGTCTTTATTTTGTGAGTGCACAGCGTATCGCTACTCGTCTACTCGTACTACGGGTACACACACATTACTCGCGCCGTTACACAGCGAAAACGAAAGTACTATTTCAGTACTATAATTTCTCACAGACATTATTTCTATGTTGCCAATGCTTTAACGCTTTTATGGTTGGAGAATTATTGGTTGTCAGTTGAAGAAAGTTTTCAAGTATGTTATTTTTATTTGTATAGGTTTAAGGGAAAGCGACTTTAATATTAAAATATTAAACTATGTTTATTACCACTGAATGAATATCTCTACATGATTTGAACAATTTAAGGCCATGAAGGTGGGTCACCCTTCTTCACCCTGCCTCCATATAAGCATGACTTATCCCTAAAGCTTGTCATCCTTAGGGTCTCTTGATCATCCAAGAACTTGCCAATGAAGAATCCAGACATTGGGACAGCAAACCAGACATAGCGGGTTGTAATACCAAAGATTGCCATTTTAGTTTTGCTTAAGTGTTTTCCACTTCCTAGTGTGATACCAGTCCGCGAAGATAAGCGCAGCAGTAATTGTTGGGAACGATATGCTCACAAGGTTTCTGCGGAGAAACCTTATGATCGCCATAAAACTCGAAAATCGAATGACGACGACTTTACCTCTTCTGTGTGCGTAGTGCAAGTTTCATTCGACATTCGATCATTTTAACGAAAACGATATGTCCCTGTGTGGTGCCTGGTCCTTGTGTGGTGCCTGGGATAAAGAATTGCACCACCCCATCTCAACCCGTGGGTGTCGTAAAAGGCGACTAAGGGCCCATTCCAGAAGATGGGCAGCAGCATCTCTCTGAGGTTACTTTCAACCTACTGCGATCGCCAACCTGCCTGCCAAGCGTGGCGATTATGGCAAATACCCCCCATCTTGGGGGAGGCCTTTGTCCAGCAGTGGACGTCTTTTGGCTGAGATGATGAGGTTTAAGGGAAAGCGACTTTACCTCTTCTGCGTGCGTAGTCCAAGTTTCATTCGACATTCGATCACATTAACGAAAACGAGAATTTGTATGGCACAATCTTAACTCTTCTCGTATGTTACTTCAATGGCACTCTGCCATACTCGTAAACGTAATCGAATGAATACGGATAGTAAACTAAACACACAGGGCACCTTGATGGTAAGTGACTTGAGGCTGAAAGTAGAAGCACACTACTAAGGAACTGGCTATCTGGTCTGGCTTACGAACCGATGGCATAGTGACATTCACAAGAGCTACTTGTAGCCTAAACTGAATAAATGATTTTGAATTTTGAATTTTGAATTTTTGAATTTTGGTTCGAAGCGGGAAAGTGAAGAGTCATTTATTTATTTATTTATTTTAGGGATTACAAACAAATGTGTTACATAATTTGTTACATTAATAATACATTAATTACATAATTGTCATGTATGCGGTTTTGTTTTATTTTCTAAAATTTGTTATGTCGAATATTAATGTGAAATAATGGTAGATTATTAACCTTTGAGTGTTCGTGAGTGTGCATGAGTGTTGGCAAATGAAACAAAACAGTGCTACGTCACTTTTCAAATTCTCTCAAGAAGTAGGTACGCCCGAGAACTTAGTAAAGCCCCACATCTTTACTGAAATACTCGAGGGGTTGGGGGGTATATCATTTCTCACTTCTCATTTCTATTATCATTCATCATCATCATACAGGAAGGAAATATTGTTTATTTAAGTATTACTTGTAAGAAAAGTTACTTTAACACTGGCTAAATGTGCTAATCGCACAAAGCCATCAAATAAAAAATAAAAATAAAATAAAACTGGCTATCTTATCTCTAACTAGAGACTTCTTGGCGGGAAAGTGAAGCGTCATTTGTGTAATGTCGAATATTAATGTGAAATAATGGTGGATTATTAACCGTTAAGTGTTCGTGAGTGTGCATAAGTGTTGGCAAATGAAACAAAACAGTGCTACGTCACTTTTCAAATTCTCTCAAGAAGTACGCCCGAGGACTTAGTAAAGCCCCACATCTTTACTGAGATACTCGAGGGGTTGGGGGGTATATCATTTCTCACTTCTCATTTCTATTATCATTCATCATCATCATACAGGAAGGAAATATTGTTTATTTAAGTATTACTTGTAAGAAAAGTTACTTTGACACTGGCTAAATGTGCTAATCGCACAAAGCCATCAAATAAAAAATAAAAATAAAATAAAACTGGCTATCTTATCTCTAACTATTGGAACACAACAATGTAGTGAACGTTTTCGTTAAGACGAATCCTACTAATATTATAAATGCGAAAGTTTGTGTGTATGTTCGTATATTTGTTGCTTCTTCACGCTGCAACGGATGGATGGATTTGGATGAAATACGGCATACCTACAGATAGTTTTTAACCTGGAATCACACATAGGATACTTTTTATCCAGATATTCCTACGGGACCAGGAACCACGCGGGGTAAAAATAAACCGTACAATGTTAGCGTCAATTTTCGGAATAATTAAATAAACTGTTGATCATGTAGACATGAACTTGATTAAAATGTGTCCGAAGGGTTACAGGCTTTGTTTGATGTATCACGAGTATTTTCCGAGCTCGGCAACTGATAAAAAAAGTACAGTTACTTCCTTAATAACTTTTGTTAATCAAATTTTTATGTCCCCACTGCTGGGGCACGAGCCTTCCCTATGGATGGATAGGGAGAACGGGCCATAAACCACCACGCGGGCCCAGTGCGGATTGGTGGTTGTTAATGACTGCTAATGCAGCCGGGACCAACGGCTTTACATGCCTTCCGAAGCACGGAGGAGCACGAGATGATGAATTTTTGGTCACCCATCCGATGACCGGCCTTTGCGAAAGTTGCTTAACCTCAGCACGCGCAGACCGGGCGGGCGCGTTAACCACTGCGCCATCGAGCTCCTTAATAACTTTTGTTATTATTTATTTATGCATGAGCCCATGATAAGTAATGATTAAGTACACATGATCTTATTTTCTTAAATAACTAAAGAAAAAATAAAACTAAAATGTCTATTTATAAATCCACGATGATACAGTTTGGCAATGGTTCATAAAAGATTTATTTATTTCAAGATGAACGTTTTTACAACACATAACTATAAACCTTAAAAAAAATATATAATTTATTAATTAAAATATATTATTAAAAGGAGTCCCTTTAGGCAAGGTTCATAAAAAATAAAAAAAATAATAATTAAATTAATTTTATTATTCATAAAATGTGGTCGGAGCTCCCTCATTTTCGCATTCAAATTTTCCTATGACGAAACGGCTGGGCGTTCCAATTTCAAATTAAAATCGATCAAGATGGACGACAGTGAAAGCGCGGTCATTGGTCGACGAAGAGTCTGCGTGCGCGTCGGTACACGCGTACAAACTAACTCAGACTTCTCATTTGCAACCTATTTCTTAGTAATAAGGTTCGTTTTTGCTTGATCAGATACTTTCATAATGCTGTCGTACACTACCGCTTGGAATCGCACGCGCAGTATCGAGATATAATTATTCTTTTGTTTACGTTCATATGCTGTAATTGACGCATTCATTCTTTCGTTTTTTTAATGCGGAGCTGTTGCCATTTAATTGATGTGTCATCTCGTTGTCGTATCTTGAAAACGATCTTGTTCTGATTAAATACCTTTAAACTTAAATAAAAAGGATCGCTATGTCGTCTAATAGACATTGTTTTCTAAAGTTGTGAATACTATACTTGGTAATTTCAGCCTCTCTGTCCCTACAAATATTTTAATATCTTTTTTTAGTGCATCGTTAACATCATTTAGCGCCATCTTCGTACTGAAGTTTGGAGATATTAAACCTAACTTAAACTTTATTTTAGTGCATGCTATAAAAATATATAATAAAACATAAACACTAGGAAGATTCATTTGACAGTTTCTCTTTATTATTTTTTTATTCTTTTAGCATTATTTTTATTGAATATCTTTTTAGTCGGTCAATTAAATAAAATATAGATTTGTCTGTGGCTTAAGACGTTACCATAATCAGATACTTATTACCTGTAAATCTAAAGATGATTAATCAATTAATCTCGTTACGTGATCGGTTCGCTTAATTGACGTCAGTATCTAATCTAGTGATGTCGTGAATTATGAGTCGTGAACTCGTGAATCGCGAATAATAAATAATAATAAATAATTTTTCCTACACTTACACCAATTCCAAGATTTATCCCAAGATATAATAGCCCAAGAGAAGCTTCGTTATGAAACTCGTTATATGGTTACTAGGCAACGGATAAACATACTTAAAATACTTAAATACATGCCTATTATACATAGAAAACACCCAGACCCGAGACAATTTAGAAAAACAATAATTTCTAAATTGACCCGACCGGGGATCGAACCCGGGACCTCAGAGATGGCGACACCATGAAAACCGGTTTACAAACCACTCGACCAAGGAGGTCGTCAAATCATAATCATATCTATTTATCCAATATTACTCTGGACTTACAGTATCACCCAATGCCAATGCCCAATGCTTTGGCATTACAACGATATTTAAAACAATCAATTTGAACTATTAGCAGAGGTGTTGGTAGTCTCAAAATTTATTAGTAACTTGCATAGGGTAGAAAATCCTCAACCGCGCTTCGGAAGGCACGTAAAGCCGTTGGTCCCGGCTGCATTAGCAGTCGTTAAGAACCACCAGTCCGCACTGGGCCCGCGTGGTGGTTTATGGCCCGTTCTCCCTATCCATCCATGGGTAAGGTTCGTGCCCCAGCAGTGGGGACTTAAAATGAGCTGATGATGATGATAGGGTAGTGGTACCAGTGTTCGACAGGAACCAGTAATTTTTATCGGGTGCGTTCCGCTTTACGCTGAAATACAGGGCATGTAACCGTCAACATTGCAAAGAGTGCGAAACACAGAACAACTTTATTGTTTGTGTTGCGAAACGTCAGGATAGAACGAAGTGTATAATAAACAAGAGTAGATCCGTAAAAGAGGTTTCATTTCAATGTAATAAAACTTTTTTGAAGATACTACGAGAAACAAAACACGACAGCGTTAAGTTACAATTGACCGTGTTAGCGCATTCGCCTAAGTCAATGCTTTTCCCAGGATCTCTTGGCTTCAAGCTCAGGTGTTCCTTTGCGTTGGCCGCCTGTCGACCGTGCGCTTTTCCAGGGCTGTCAAAATGAATGACGCCGAAATGTAACTGCCATTATTTAAAATAATTAAAAGTTAAAAATACAATACAATACAAGTAGGTACAGTCTGAGTACTTCAGAGCTTTTCCGAGCCGCAACATCTCGGACCCAAATGGCCATAATGATAGCCGACCTCCGATAGGAGATGGCACATGAAAAAGAAGAAGAAAAGTTAAAAAACAATATGCTCTGTTCACATGTATTTCATTAACATTACGTCTTCGTCATAAGATCTAATTAAATTTTATTATATCGTGTAGTTCGTACTACATACGAATTTTCAAGTATCCGTGAGCTGTCACCTAGATTTCGAAAAGTCCTGGGTAAATTGTTATTGTCGTTTTAAAAGTTTAAGTTACATAGACCATTCTTTGACTGACTTTTTTACTAGGTTTTGAGTTTCTAAATAATTCGTTTCTACAAAAAAAAACAGAATACCTGCGTAAAAAAATTCGTCTTTTGTATTTTAATAGTTTTTGTATAAACAAAAGGTAAACCTTTAAAATCCTATGTTCAGCAGTGGGCCAATATAGGCTAATAGTGGTGGTAAAACCTTCAAAAGTATTTTCACTACATTCTTCCAGGTGCCGAACATAAAAACATTGAACGTAATAAAGTACAATGTGACAACCCTAACACGTGATCGTATCGCAGTTTCCTATAAACAGTTTTGCGTGAGAACTTTCATCTGGCTCTATGCACACAAAGTGAATTTAGTTTACCACTTTGAGGCTTCTTACCAAAATCGACAAATCAAAGTTAGATAATACAATATAATTTTTTAATAAAAAAATTATTAAAAAAAACCATAAGTAAGAATAAGAATCAGAAACATTAAAAAAAAACATAAGGACAGAGTAATTATTAACGGGATTCTTACTATGTTTATTATCTATTGCCTGCCTCATAAAACCAAAGTTTCGCTCGTACAATATTCCCCCAATTATTAATTATGCTGATGTTTGCTATCCCGATTTAAATAAGGACCTTCTATATGAGTATCCGATATTTCGGCACCAGTTGCATGCGCCATGATCACGGAATCACTGAATTAATGCGGGTGGATTTTTTATGAGCAGACAAAACGATCTACGATAGTTGTTTTAGCAGTCGGGTTTTTTTTCTAGGAAAACTTTATTATGTAACTATTTAAATAAAATAGATTTCATGATAAAACTTTACTAAAAATATCAACCAGCTTCAGGAAGCTCTCGATTCCCACTCGACCTTCGTGAGGCTGGTTGATTTTTTCTAGTAAAATTTATCATAAAATTCTATTCTATTATATTATATTGTACCTATATGTAAAAGATGTAACAGTGTGCCAATAAATTATTATTTCATTTCATTTTTTTTCATTTTCATTTTCTATGTTATTTTTTGGGGACGAAAACTGTGTTGAAAACTGGGTAAGTGTTACACTAGTGCTGGAAGAGCATACCACCTTTTGGTGGTGTAATAAGACTGACAAGGCAATGATTTACTAAATTTCTTCATTCGCAACGGATAGTCTTTATTTTTTCAATTAGCTGTGCGCCATAAGTGTTCCAATGCTGAGCAAAGGCCTCTCAACCGCTTTTTGATGTGTAACATCTTTCCTCTCGCTTTCTTATTTGTGGGAGTGATTTCGTGAAATGGGACGGAAGTGTGTAACAGGAAGTCGGGTTGCGCGCCTGCGCGCGCCATTTGATTTGACGAATGAGCGCGGTGGTTGAGTTGGCCTTCAGATGGTACCAACCAATCGGGGAAGCGCGCGCCATTTGATTTGACGAATGAGCGCGCGGTATTGCATTACTCTTAGTGTCAATTCAATAAAATACAATTTTCATTAAAAATAATTATTCTTAGTTATGAAAAATCATTACAAATAATACCTGACCCATTTTTTTTCAGAATATAATGTTAAAATTGCTTATTACTAAGGTGAGATGTCAATTGTTACACATCATATGCGACTACTGTAAGGCTCTCTCGTTGTTTTCACATCTTACGGTATTCTGCAACAATACCCCACTTCGATCATTAATCCACTTTCTTAATTAAATAAAATAAATAAATGTTTCCCACACTCACACCAATTATCTAGCCCCAAGAAGAGCTTCCTTAAGAAACTCGAGAAATGGTTAACTAGACAACGGATAAACATACTAATATACTTAAATACATACTTATTATACATAAGAAACACTTTCTTAAGTAACTAGGAAACCTATTTTTTTATATGTTCAGTCAGGAGCAAAGGTAGCTGAAAACTTTAGAATTTAGTCAAACCAAGTAATGAAATGAAATGAAATGAAATTTATCTTTATGCAAGTAAATTTAACAGATGAATGGTCTCAAATTATTTCTTACAAGCGGCCCGTCGCGGCTTCGCACGGGTGGACTTTTTTTTAATGTAGCCTATGTTACTCAACGCTAATGTAGCATTCTAATGGTGAAAGAATTTTTTTTTTTTTTTTTTATTTACGAGCTTACAACTATCATATTACAGGATACTTATTCCTAATGCGATAGTGTAGTTCCTTATTATCTAACTATTTCTATAACAAAGAACACATAACGTGACTTTTGTGAATTCATTCAGAGAGCAGTTAAATATATCAATATCGTCAGCGACTTTATTAATAGTGCGCAGGGCTCGGGTAATTGGCGCTTCTTTCAAAATGTTACTCCGCGCCCGCGGACGATATTGGCGATATTTTAAATCGGTCCAGTAGTTTTTGAGTTTATTCGTTACAAACATACATACAAAAATACAAAGCTTTCCTCTTTATAATATTAGTATGATAACTTCTAGTAAAGCTAATAAGACATAGTACAAAACGACTTCCGTTGCTGACTGTACCTACACATTGTTTTTCTTATTAACTTAAGATATGTAGGTATAATGTAATTAAGTTATGTTAACATATGCATTGCCATTTCTTATGCAAAAGTCGATTGAGTGTCACCCGATGCGCGCAGGTCACTGGGGGCAGGAACACAACAAGAAATAATGTTGGCAGGGAAAATATCAAAGATTGTCTATTTAAAAGAGAGGTACAACCCCTTTCTTTCTTAAACAAATATTCATTTCTATTATTTGGAATTTTGCATTCACACTGCTATTTAAAGTAACAAGATAAAATTTTACTACAAATAAACAACCAACCTTGTACATTAAAGAGCATGTATGTGTGTTGTGGTCTACCAAGGACGGCTGCATATATTTATAAGAAAAAAAATCTTTATATACAGAGGTGCACACGTACCCTTCTGTGCGTGTGTATGTTATTGGACTCTTTCTAAACGGCTGAACCGATATGGATGAAAGGAGAATGGCGAACTGGGTATCATGTGAATTATTGTGAATTCTAAGCATACTAAAATCAAACTATATGCAATTTGTCGGGCACAATTCTAATAATATTTCCAAGACAAAATGTTCAAGTGGATTCGAGAAAGGTTTAGATTTACAATTGGACCCGGTAGGTTGCGCTGCTGTAGGGGTCCATCATGGGATACGGGTGTTCTTAAGCGGACGAATGAATTGTTTGTTTTGTTGTCATGGAAACTGTCAAAGCGGTACGAAGTCCGCCGGTCAACTACTACCTATCTTATAAATTTTAATTATCATCAACCTATTTGTAAACGTAGCATTGTTGTGTTCCGGCAGCTAGAGATAATATAGCCAGTGCCATGTTTGGCATCACACTTTTAAACAGCGTCCCCAACACTGAAATCCGTAAGCGAACTAAATTCCAAGATGCCAGCGAGCGGATATTGAAGCTCAAGTGGAGTTGGGCAGGAAACTTGGCCAGACGAAGTGACGACAGGTGGACCAGAAAGCTGACTGAGTGGTTGCCGAGAGACGGATACAGAAAAAGGGGACGTCCACCAGCCAGATGGGTCGACCGTGGGTTGAACGTGGCCCACACTAGCGTATTAGGATCAAGGCGAATGGCATAAACAAAGAGAGGCTTATGCCCAGCAGTGGGTTGAGAAGGGCTGATGATGATGATGATGCCTCAATAGTTGAGGTTTCTGGGTGAAGTGGAACCCCACTATTGGACTTATCATCACTTAACATCAGGTGTGAAGGCACTGTGCTTACCAGTAAAATATTTGTTTTTAAACCTGCTGTAGGTACTTAAGATTCTTCTGCTTCTTCACACCTCGTTTAAGGGACCCCATGTTGTAGGAAGGAACAGATTGTAGAAAGAAACGCAAAGCTGGGAAAAATTACACTTTTTTAAATGCGAAATAAAAAACAACAAATTTCTTCGTGACACCGAAGACCGCACGAGGGAAAAAAAAGGGAAAAAAAACACTTGTCAAGTCATTGGCACGTAAAACCGTTGGTCTCGGCTGCATTAGCAGCCGTTAACGACCACCAATCCGCACTGGGCCCGCGTGGTGGTTTATGGCCTGTTCTTCCTATCCATCCGTGGAAAGGCACGTGCCCCAGCAGCAGTGCAACATAAAAATGAGCTGATGATGATGATGATGATGGAAAGTCATTGTCCCTTCTGCCCTACATGCATATTCTACATCCAACGGACGTGGAGTCAAAGCTTAAAGGTGACATCGACGACCGACTCATCAATATTCTGATGATCTTCATTACGATTCTTCGTTTCATCCATATAAATACAAAATTAATTTAAACCTCATTACATTCGCTGTAGAAACTATCGTTTAGTATCTACGTACCTATATTTGTCTTATCTAGCGTAATCAGAAGCATTTGGAATTATTAGAAGCGATCGTCTTTTGTTTACAGAATGGATTGTCTTTAGATTAAATCAATTGGGTAGTTGTTATTCAATATAGAAACTTTTTAGCATTTTAGAAAACGATATTATTTAGAAACCTCCTATGTATATCTATATATACTAATTGAAGTTTATTTACAAGATGAAAGATGAGGGGCTCGATGGCGCAGTGGTCAACGCGCCCGGTCTGCGAGTGCTAAGGTTAAGCAACTATCGCAAAGGCCGGTCATCGGATGGGTGACCAAAAATGTATCATCTCGAGCTTCTCCGTGCTTCGAAAGACACGTTAAGCCGTTGGTCCCGGCTGCATTAGCAATCGTTAACAAACACCAATCCGCACTGAGCCCGCATGGTGGTTTATAGTCCGTTCTTCCTATCCATCCATAGGGAAGGCTCGTGCCCCAGCAGTGGGGACATAAAATGAGCTGATGATGATGATGATGATGATTTGATAATGATTTGATGAGGGATCGCAGTAAATTTTGTATACTGATCTCCAAACTTCAGTATGAAGATGGCACTAAATGACCCAAGTAACAAAAGTTTCTATAACCAAGGCATTTTATAACCAAACAGTGATATAGTAGACCTATAATGGTAATCATTGTGACTGCTTGTACCATAAAGGTTTTTAACAGAGCATTTTGCTTCTATAAAATTAAAGAGCATTTAAGTTCTATAATTTTGCTATAAGAACGGTTACAGGACTATACAAGAGAATCATTAAAGTGTTGCACTGTAATAGATATGACAAAAGCGATTATGGTACTATTTAGTACTATAGACGACCTTATTGACAGTTTTGTGTATCTATTTTGCAATAATAATGCGTGAAAATTACTTTTACAGTACTAGTATTGTAGGAGTGCCAAAAACACTATTACAGGATCAATTTGCACTATAAAAGTACCTTGCACAACCATTACGTAACGTTATATCTTCTTACAAGCTCCCTAAACATCGCTATGGAGCCAGTTCTGTAAAAATCATGATAACTCTTCTATAGTACTTAACAGTACCATAGCGACTTCTGGTGCAGCTGCTAAATAACTTCAATTCTAAATAGCTCTATAGGTGAGTTTGTGTTACTGCTACGATACTAAATCATGGCAAAAAAGTACTAAAATTAATAATGAAACGAAATTAGCCCCTAGTCTGTCGAAACGCCATATTAAGGTATAACAATTGATTTAACCATTGTTATACGTTATGGACAGACAAGGAAATATGGCTGCTGTTTTCTGCCATGATAGCACATTAACTGCACGGCAGGAGCCAATGTGTACTATAGCAGCCATAGTCAGGCAAAGTACTTATTTTATTAATTTAAATTTAATTAAAACAAGAAAATTACGAAGGCGCATTGTCAAATTTGAAATCGGCATTAATGATTTTATCAATACAATTAATTTCGCAAGTGCTAGTTACGGCAGAGCTGCGTAGTTTCCTTTTCCTTTTTATTACATCGGCGAATGAACTATAAAGCATAATAATATTTGTTGTTGTTATTTGTTGATTTTTGTAACACTCACGACGATGCACGACCAAACACGAAAAAAATTATTGATTAAGATTGTGATAAAAAGTACACTGGAATTATTTACGGTGCAAAAAAGCACTATAAACATATTTTAGTTACTTTTATAGTGCAAATTTGTGACATACATGCTGCAGATAGCACTATTTCAGTACCAAAAAGCGTTTCTCGGTACTTTTAGGTTTCAACTACACAGCTGATTTATCACCGTGAGAGCCTTTATCTAATGTTTATAGAATAAATCAGTGATAAAACTAGGGCCTATTTGGGGTTCTTTAAACGTTTACAACATCATTATAGTGCTAATCATGTACATACACTAATTAGCACGTTCTAAAACGTTCTCAGGACTTTTATAGTACCAAATTTTGTTGCTTGGGGATGATGATGATGATGATGATTTACAAGATAAAATCAACTAGTCTTAGGAAGCACGAGTGGGAATCGAACCAACGACCTTTGGATAACCGATCCAACGCTATGACCGCTGCTTATATATTCACGAATTTAGTACCAATTTCTCCGTATCGTATACTGATATGAAAATATTAATAGTAATAATGGCCGACTGTGCTACAGCCGGACATAAGCGCCATAGGCGACAGGTATTTTGCCAATATTAAAATAATAATAAAAACAGTATCCTTGTGAACACAGACCCTATGAAGCATTCGAAACAACCAACGCTAGAATAAATTAATACGTCAAATTAAACAAGAGTAAAAATAACAAAAAAAAGGTTTTATATCTATTTCACTAGATGTGCCCAAATTCCTTACCTCCTTATCATCATTATAACAAAATGTTAATTAAACAGTTGTCAATGAAGGCCTGATGAGAGAAAGCAATTACCTAATAGCTGGGGGACAGGGAGGAATGCCAATCGGCGCTTGCGCAACCGATCTATATCGAGATGCTAATGCTGATGACTTAAGCGTTCATTATTAAAACCAGTGCTTTTTCTTCCGACTTGCGTTACTAGCTATGTATAAAAAAATAAAAATAAAAAAAACTTTAAGATTTTGAACTGAATACTATTATTTGTGCATAATACAAATTATAGTATTATTATTATACTAGCCGTCTCCCGCCCGCTTTGCTGTGCGAAAATTTGTGAATATTTTTTGTTATATAGCCTATCACTTACACAATCTCATATTCTTACTACATAAAAATTTTCATCAAGATCGGTCAAGCCGTTCTTGAGTTATAAGAGGACATACAAACAAACAGGCAGACAGACAGACAAAAAATTCAAAAAAAATCGTAGAATTGGTTACAGAAACGAAAACTGAGTTATAAAACGAATATTTATCCCATTTTTTTTCAAAAAATTGCATGTGCCTACTGATTTATATGGTACCTAGTATCTATATATTAGTATGTGAAGCAAAAATGTTGTACCCTTTTTTTACGAAAATTGCGCAGACGGAGGAGTATGAAATTTCGCACACTTATAGTTTATATAGAGAAGATTATCCGAATGTTAAAATTTGTTTTTAAATTATGCATAAAAATACGTTAAATCAATAAAACAAACATTACACACACTACCATGTGTTTGACACACACGCAAATATACTCTTTTCAAAAATTTCAAAAATGGAAGAGAAGCAGCTGAAATCTGTCAACGCCAATCCAAACTCACATTCTATCTCTTTTAATTTTTCATTGCTTAGAATACAATCCGTGCAGCCTTAATAAAATTTCGGTCGAATTTCGACCACTGCGCGACCACTAGTATAGATTATTATTTGTACATACATACATATTTTACTCTTACCTCCTCCCCCAAAAAGGCACCCCCGTTCTCCCTATCCATTCATAGGAAAGGCTCGTGCCCCAGCAGTGGGGATATAAAATGAGCTGATGATGATGAACTCAGACAAGCTTGGGAGTTATTTGTGTAAGTAAAGAAGCTTAACCGCAAGGAATGTTGCATACTAAGGCGCAGGCCACACATAAATGGCGTCGGGCGCGGACATGGCACGGACTTCCTATCCATTCATATTTCATAGTGCATGGAAATAAAGCGAGTCGCGGGCGCCGAAATGGCGAGTCATACCACGTCAGAGCTACGACATACCGTGTGTATATTGTTTTATAGGAAAGTTAATGGAACTACACCTGCTTTGTTATAGTAGGTATAGATGTTTACATAAATATATACAAAATAATTATTATTTGTTTTAATAATTTCAACCCTCTAATGTAATCTAATAATAAAAACCAACATTTTGTTCAATGATTTGTTTTAGTGCAGTTCATCGCGTACCATTCAAAAAAAGGAGGAGGTTCTCAGTTCGGTTGTATGTTTTTTTTAAGTATTTGATACCTCAGCTACTCCGTCATTTAAGTCATTTTAGTCCTAAATTGCGCTTTATTTCCATGCATTTAGTATGAAATTTGAATGGAAGAGGAAGCCGCCCGTGCCATGTTCGCGCCCGACACCATTTACGTGTGGCTTGCGCCTAAGAGTGAAAGAACTTTTAGAATCGCACATGTGCGAGATGTTTTTGTGAGGAGCTCATTGCCATAACCTACACGCTAGCATAGTTCGTAGTGCACCTGACCCGGCCTGTCATTGGGTGCGGCTTCGAATCCCGCTCGTGGTTTTTTTTTAAACTTTGTATTTTTTCATTGGCATGAGTGTTGCCTACTGCGCAAGTCATTCGCTGTGTATAAAAAGCATGGATTTTTCTTAACTACATTTTCTGTTTTTTTTCTAATGGCAAAATGGCTTTTCAAAATGAGCACGATCCTCGGCTACTCTCATCCAGTTCTTGCCACATTGCGAAGATCGTAGCTCCACATACCTAGTCTATATACGTTTTCCGATACACGGCATTCCTTAAAAGTTTTTTTTTACTTTATTTAATAGCAGATGATGATAAAAATGTTTAATGATAAAATTATAGTCCCCAACACACTTCAATAAATCAGTAAAGATGTGGGTCTTTATTCTGGTCTTACGAACTCTTTGCACTGATTTGTTTAACTTAAAAACTTCCCCCAACCCCTTGAGTGTCTCAGTAAAGATGTGGGGCTTTACTAAGACACATGCGGACAGGGTTAATTGTGCAAAGGCTTGCGCGTTCACAGTTTATATATCAATGAAAAACACCAAAACAAAACTGCCAACATGACACTTCACTTTCCCGCCAACAAGGAACAAATAACCTTCAGAAGTCACAATGTTAATTTACCTACAGATTTCTACAAATACAAATTGAACCCTAAATTGACAAGTATAGGTTCTACATTAAAAGAAGGTACGAATGTAAGTAATTTGCATTGAATCATAACTTCCAATGACGTCGCCACCTAACCACAAAGTAAGGAGACCCCAGAAGGTAATAATGCGTTCGAGTAACGCACACGGTCTACGTCTCTATGTCAGGGCTCCCACTGAACCGTACCGGTAAGTAACTTTTACTTCTTATTGATGTATAACATCTTTCCTCTCGCTTTCTTGCAATTTGTGGGAGTGATTTCGTGAAAGGGGACGGAAGTGTGTAACAGGAAGTCAGGGAATAGCGCGCGAATGAGCGCGCGGTGGTAGAGTTGGCCGTCGAACGGTACCAACCAATCGGGGGAGCGCGCGCTATTTGATTTGACGAATGAGCGCGAGGTATTGCATTACTCTTAGTGTCAATTAAATAAAATACAATTTTCATTAAAAATAATTATTCTTTTTATGAAAAATAATTTCAAATAATCCGCGACCCATTTTTTTCAGAATATAATGTTAAAATTGCTTATTACTAAGGTGAATTGTCAAATGTTACTCATCATTAAGCGACTACTAATAAGGCACGCTCGTTTTGTTAAGTGCTAATTGCTGCACTGAAGCTGAATTAAATATATATAAAATACTTACGGTAAGTAACGATTATTTCTATAAAGCTAATTTGGTACCGGTAATGCAGGTAATGTTAACTAGAAAAGTATCGCTACTTTTTTCGTTAAATTTGGCGCTTTAGCCAATCCACGTAGGGCGGTTAGTTAATTTACCAGTAAAAATGTCACCCAGATAACGATACCTAGCTTACCGGTTCTTTTTTTACCGTATCTTCGTCTGACAGAAGTATCGATACCAATCTTTTAACGGTATTCAAAACCCTGCTCTATGCACCTCTCACGGACACGAAATCTCGCAACATGCGCTCGCGCTGGTTTGGTTGTCTTTAGGTGCGTTGCTCAAGCGCATTTGTTTGAAGCTTAGCTTCTGCATTCTCCTTATTTTGTGACTGAACTATGTTGATGCGAAATGAAAGCGGTTAGAGATTATCGTTATTCGTTGGTACTGCACGTCATCCGCTGGTGCGGCCATGTTGTTTTGTTGTTTTCTGACATTTTGCCGTGTAGTTTCCGTTTCTAATTAATTATTCATTGCCTTCTTATTTCTCACAATTAATATTATTGTAAATTAAGTTACGTGATTATTACTATGTTTTTTGTGTCTTTGACGTATGATCGTATGAGACAAGCAACTGTGGCGAAATATCATCAGTATACACAAATAATACAAAAAAAATATAATTCATAACGACTGTTGTTATTAGTAAAGTCAAATTATTATCCATGTTAGAGTCAAAACACACACTTTATTTATAATTAGAACTAGTTTTGTGAATTCTTATATTTTGCTTTGCAATTTCAAAGCGAACTACCTAATTTTAATTTAGTAAATACGTCATGAAAAAAACGTTGCTTAAGGCGGACACACCCAAGACAGTCTAACTGGTGTACACTGACTTCAAAATCCGGAAGTGGAATTTTTCATAACAATTTTCCAAAAAACTTAATCGAGATTCTAGATTTAAATTTGAAATAGGTACTTCAATACATTATTAGGATTTCTGTGCAAGCCATTTGGTACGGTAAATGGACTGTAATTTATAATACAGCGCTGGTTAGTGGGAAAAGGTAATTTATATTTATTTTTAAGTACACAGAAAATTATACATACGAAACCGATACAAAACGAAAAATCATAAAACAATTAAAAAGTCAAAAGAAATTAAGAAAAATAAAAAATAAAAAAAAATAAAGATGTCAATGAAAGAGTTTAAAACAAAAACTCATGGTAACTCATAAAAAAATGGCAATACAAACAAAAACTCAGTAAACATATCAGTGAATAGGCCTATCACTGCCTTACCGAATCTATAAGCGAAAATTCCGGCAGAGAAAAGTTTGACACATTACGCATGCGCCGCGCGGGATGCCTACGCGCAGCCATCCGCCCGCTTTCGAGGACGGAGGCTTGACATAATTTAAAATGAAGAACGCCCATGATTTTGAATTAAGAACTTTAGAATCGTTTAGTAAAAGTTTTGGAGTTGTACTCGCCTTATTGAGGTCTCCTCGTCACCGTGTAACTTGCAAGTTACACCTTTTTTTACCAGCGTATTAACCTGGCAATCCAGAGAAGATATGCCAGCATTTGAAGAACCAGTAGCGATTAGGGTACTGGCACCAGTGTTAAACAGGAACCGTGATCGACATTTTTTACTTCAATCATTAAAGATAAAGGTCTCCAAATGGGAAAAAGAAGCGTCAAGTCTGCGGTTTTGTTTTATTTTCTAAAATTTGTGTTATGTCGAATATGAATGTGAAATAATAGTAGTTTATGCAACTGTCATATAATGAAGGGTATTAAAACACGAGTGTGAGTTTATGAAACGAGCGCAGCGAGTTTCATAATAGTAAAGAGTGTTTTAATACCCGTGTTATATGCAGTTGCATACACTACTTTATCTTCACTAATGCAATTAGTCAAACAACAAGAGTAAAAGCTGACAATAGTTTATTTATAATAATTGTTCAAATTTTGGATGGTACAATTTTGAAAGTTAATGTTAATTATTGATCCAGCAGCTGTAGCGGTCGCGGGGCAAGCAGTAGAGCTCGTAGACGGAGTTGGAATATTTATAATTACTTCATTCGTCTTGTTTTCTATACTGTTCAAGATCGTATTTGAGACTTGAATTTTATTCATTAAAGACTCATCAATATAGCTTTCAGCCACAGTAGAAGACTTCCACCCCCCGTGTCGTTTCAGTGCGGTCAAATCACCACCGCTATCTATGAGAAGGGTCGCCGAGGTGCGCCGGAAGCAATGCCCCGTGTACAACGCTGGGTTAGGCAGATTCAAAAAACTTGCGATAGTTTTTCCCAGAGCACCAAAATTATTAATACCAGTTCTTTGATCGACGCACTTCCCCGATCTATAGCTCAAGAAAATGGCAGGGTTTCGACAGGGGGTGGGTCGAAGTTCCATGTATTTTTTACATACGGCATAGCAGTTGCCCGTCACAACGAAAGAACGATCTATTTTCGTTTTTGTTTTCGAAACTTTCACCATGATTGTACTGTCGTCTATGTTAGAGACTTCATCGAACTGGATGTTGTATAGCTCTTGCCTTCGGCATGCCCCCATTATGCCGAAGATTAGTGCAACCTGTAACAATAAACGATATAATAAGCTTGAGGTACATAGCCAAGGCAAAAACTATGATTTATGAAGTAGTAAAGTGTAGGTACCTACTACCTAATTTATACACAAAGCGCTTAAACGGAGTGTCTAGATAACTTGCGTGTGTAGTACGTAAGTACTAGGTAGATTAAATAACAGAACTAAAATACACTTACCTTTTCAAAAAGATACAAAATATCTGGTGAATCTTTCAGGAACATCTTTATTTGACCTGATGTAAACGTCAAGGACTTTTTTTCCTTGTGTCCTTCTGAACTGCGTTTCAGGAACGCTATGACTTTTGAATACTTCGTGATATCAATATTGTTGTAGATACTCAGTGTGGACTTGAGCATAGAATATTTAGTCCACATAGAAGATGGCTTGAATTTGTCGGAGAGGTCTTTGAGATACACAAGAATGACATTTTCAGAAAATGATGTAGTTTTCTTTTCGATCTTCCATGCCAAAAAGTTATTATATTCTTTTTCATATAATTTTCTAGATTTTTCTGGCAAAAGATTGTGAGTTACTTTTGTTGCCAATTCTAGAATATCCGGAGGCGTAAAAATATCATCGTCGCTGTCCATTTTTTAATTTTTATTTGTATTTTAAAAACAAAACACATTGCGAAACATTAAATTCACGCGTACGTGTATTGTCACAGTGAACTTGCCGCCATTAAAATCTAACCAATGACAGCGCAGCTGCGCGCAGGGCCAATCAGGAGCGAGCGCGCGCTGTTCTTTTTTTATTTAATTGGCACAAGATCTTACCAAAGAGTTTTGTGTATGTAAGTTTAGTAGTTTCGACGAAGTTTTCACGTATAAACCCAACTGTTTTCAAAAGCCAGCCTAATATCAAAATTTTATACAACTTGTATGAGGATTTTGACATAAGGCTCGCCAGGTTAATTGGTCGCGTTTTATTGATGTTATAATGAGATTTTACGATATCGATGTGGATATTATACCATCATGTGAAATTGCTTAAATTGAGTGTTTTGTTGTCTGCGCTATAACAGTAGTAATTATAAGTCAAGTATTGGAAACATAAGTAGAATGTTACAACATTAGTGTAGATAAAGGTGGATTATTAACCGTTAAGTGTTCGTGAGTGTTCATAAGCGTTGGCAAATGAAACAAAACAGTGCAACGTTACTTTTCAAATTCTCTCAAGAAGCTCGCGTGAGGACTTAATAAAGCCCCACATCTTTACTGAGATACTCGAGGGGTTGGGGGGGTATATCATTTCTCACTTCCCATCTCTAATATCATTCATCATCATCATTTATGGAAATATTGTTTATTTATGTATTACTTGTAAGAAAAAATACTTTGACACTGGCTAAATGTGCTAATCGCACGAAGCCATCAACTAAAATAAAAAAATAAATAAAAAACTGTTTTTTGACTGGTGTGTCAAATACTGGACTTAATGTGTTGATACTGGCGCCACTACGATGGTTTTGTGATAGGTCTTGTTCCAAATCATAATCAAAATCCGTACCATAACAACAATATTAGTAGCACTGTTGTTTATTATTTTACTTTTATCACATAATATCTATACTAATATTATAAAGAGGAAAGCTTTGTATTTTTGTATGTATGTTTGTAACGAATAAACTCAAAAACTACTGGACCGATTAAAAAAATTCTTTCACCATTAGAATGCTACATTAGCGCTGAGTAACATGCTATATTAAAAAAGAAATGTCCACCCGTGCGAAACAAGGTTGGTCCGCTATATATAATATTATTATTATTACCACTTATGTACCATATTTCAAGCGAAATAAAAAGTCTTTGTCTTTGTCTTTGTCTTTGTTTTTAAGTTTTGGATAAACTTGAATTAAATTACTTGTTACGTATTCTCTCTTCCTAGTCGTCCACTCCTGACAGAGTGGTCACGTCTTGGTCACTTCTCCGTTCACCGCTTCCCTCGTGATGCGTCGCCATGAGTCCCGATGCTTGGCAGAGTGAGAGCAAAGGTTAATGTTGTCACAGATTTTATGAGGTTCGTCCACCGTGTCGGAGAGCGCCCGCTGATACGTATTAAACTTATATCATCTTCATCTCAGCCAAAAGACGTTTACTGCTGGACAAAGGCCTCCCCAAGGCGGAGAGCCTTGACAACGACCGGTTCTGAGGGGTATTTGTAACGTGACCATACGTCCCGTTTTGAATGGGACCGTCCTTTTTTGCGGTTCTCCGTCCCGGTGTCCCCGAAAAAAGCTTCGGGACGCAAAATTGTCCCGTTTTTCAAAACCAGTCCTTATGGCAATGTTGATAACAAAGGTAAACATTAAAAAAAAATTGTATTCTTATTTAAAATCATCACTAAAAAATTTAAATATAACCGAGCATTTGTTTAATTACTTTTTTCATTTGTAATAAATACCTACTATTTTGATAAATAAAATAAAACTTAACAAGAAATCAGTTTTTTTGTGTAAACCTACCAATTGGCGTAATTAACCGAAGTCCCATTTTGAGTGAAAAAATAAATGGTCACTTTAGGTATTTGCCGTAATCGCCACGCTTGGCAGGCGGGTTGGCGATCGCAGTAGGTTGAGGGTTTTTTTAAATCTAGTTTTTTTTTTAAATAAGAGTGGTTTGGAAGAGCAGGGGGGGCCTCCTGAAACAGACATTTTAGAATGCCTACTAGAACGGTCCCAATCAATTTTTATAGTTAACCTTTTCACCGCCCAACTATCCTGCACGCGATGTCCCGCTGTACGCCAACGTATAAATGTATTTTAATAAAGTAGGTACAAAGAAGAACTTCTAAGAAGTGCTGGCGTGGACGGCACGAAAATCTCGAACTTCTATAGAAGTTGTTGGCGGTAAAAAGGTTAAGTTACTTTGATAGACTGTAATAAACAACTTTTGATTTTGATTTTGTTGTGTTCCGACAGTTAGGAGATAAGATACTGGCTCTAACGGCTGGCTCTAACCGGAATCCACAACTACTGAGGGGCTCCTCAGTAGTTGAGGATTCCGACTGAAATGCGCTTCTTGAGACTTATCGTCACTTACCAGATAAGATGACGGCCAAACCCTCCCCCATTGTTGTATAAAAAATGGTGAGGTAACGTATTTTTTTAATATAATCATTAGGCAATTAATAAAAAAGTTTCAAGCTGCAAAGAGGTCGAGGCTTCGTACCGGCCAACCGGCTGTATGACACTAGTTTCGTAAACGGTGCGAGATGAGTTGAAAAATTAAAAATTATAATTGGAGTTGTTATGCGTAGACCTTGCTACTACTTAACGCAAGTGTGAGCACGCCACAGATGTAGACGTGTTTAGTTTTAGTTTACTAGAAGTGGCATTTCCTAGGTGCGAGCTTAGGTACCGTTTTGGGTATCACGGAAAGACATTTGTTACGTCGTCTGTTTTTTAGTTTTGCAAGTTGCCATTGCCATGTACTCCTGCTTTACTAGAATATTTATTTATGAAATAGTACTTTAATGGTAACACTAAACAAATTTATCAAAAACTTAACTAGTTACAATGATTATTTAAGTACTTATAATTTTACGCAAATATTGTTGCGAACAAATTACAATTCGAAAAAAGACAAAGTGTTATAAAAATTCCTCGAGCTGGATTCGAACTTGCACCCCATGACATGCCGGGTCAGGTGCACTACCAACTATGCTATCGTGGGTCCACGATTGCATAGCATAGGCTGTCTCTTCCAGCCTACATACATCATTAACAATACAACTAAGCTATGCAAAACGTTAATACGCAATTGGAACGAAGATTGTAATTAAAATTAATAATTTCACAAGTTAGACGTTTTATCTGTCTTCTGCTTATCTCAGACAACGATAGCTGTTGCAAGCAGTACCTGTGCGATACGAATATTAGCTAATTAACATTGATTTCCTCATTTGCGATAGGAGAGGAAGAGAGTGCATTCTGGTCTCATTAGATGCTTGCATGCTACATGATGTTTATCACCATAACAGCCATAACAACATAACAACCATAACACCATAATAGACAGCCTATCCTAGCCTAGCCTAGAGATCCTCGGGCTTGGGCAGGGAGGCAGGAGAGGAGGGGAGAACTCCACATTTTACTAAGCCCAGCAGTATAGATTTATGACAACGTAGGTTGATAAGAAAAAACTGGCCAAGTGCGAATCGGGTAACAAGGACCCTGTCCCACCGGACAGGGTCCTTGTTGGCCCCACACACCACTCTATTTGTAAATAAGTTGTCTTTTGTTTTTTACTTTATTATTTTATTTGTCATGATCCGATTGTTAAAAGTAAAATACACACGCATGCACACCAGGCAACCAAAACTTGTCAAATTTCCTCAATAGACTAACATAATGTCTAATAAGGTTGAAAATTTATTGTAGATAGGTTACATACACAAGTTTGTAAAAAAAAAAGTTAAAAACAGTACAAATATACATATTATAATAAAAAAGTATGATTAATTCATAAAACCACAAGTAGATAGTCAGCCACAAGTCAAAAAATAATCTGCTTAAAACTAAAGTATACTTAACTATCATTTTTGACACTAATATTGTCGTCACAAAAAAATTACATGGAATTTCATTGAAATATTACGGGATGGTGGCAGCTAGGATGCAGGTGGCGCCTGTATTCAATGTTGATAAAATAAAATAGCTGTGTTGATCCCAATTTTTAATTATTAAAAAAAATGTCGTTTAAAAAATTGCCTAAGATCCCAATCAACTGAATCTACCACCAGTTTCGATTTTGAATTTTTATTATTTAGAAGACTACACTATCCCACAGGAACCTGTTACACGGATAAAAAGTATCCTTTGTCCTAGTCCGGATCATGGTCTGTCTATGTGCAAATTTTCATCCAAATCCGTTCAGCCGTTCTCGAGTTTTGCGCTTAAAAAAAAAAATAAAAGAAATAATAAGCTTAGCAACATTCACTTTTTTTATCTAAAGATTTATGAATATAATAATTTAGTTTAAAAGTTCTGTAGATTCCATGCTACAGCATTTTTTAACTAAGTTATTATATTGTACTAGCAGCCGCTCGCGGTTTCACCCGCGTGGTTCCCGTTCCCGTGGGAATATCTGGATAAAAAGTATTCTATTTGTTATTCCAGGTTATAAACTATCTGTATGCCGAATTTCATCCAAATCCATCCATCTGTTGCAGCGTGAAGATTCAACAAATATACGAACATACACACAAACTTTCTCATTTATAATATTACTAGCGGCTGCACGCGGTTTCACCCGCGTGGTTCCCGTTCCCGTGGGAAAATCGGGATAAAAAGTATCTTATGTTTTAATCCAGGTCATAAACTATCTATATGCCGAATTTCATCTAAATCCATTCAGTAGTTTTTACGTGAAAGAGTAACAAACATCCATCCATACTTACAAACTTTCGCATTTATATATTAGAGGATAGTAGGATACTTATCCTAATGCCAACTAACCCTACTTTGTAAAACAATATTTTTTGATATGTAATAAGATATTTTTTTTAATACAAATCTTACTCTAAAGTTTGGCATCACGTTGGCATTGAACCCGAGTCCTCGTGGGAAAGGCATCAGATAACGGCGCCAAGGCTGCTCCCACGCTCGCCATCTCTTATCAATATCAGACAGATGCGGTTTGGGGAAACTGCGGTCGAGTACTTATTTAACTAATATTATCAATCACCATCGAAAATAACAAAATAAATATAAATTTTGTATAATTATATGTTTAGCCCTAATTACGCTAATAACGGAAATCATATATATCTTACGGTTAAGTTCTTAGCCTTCACCTGATGATGTTTCCTCAACATCTTAGGCACTGGCTACCTTATCTCTAGCTTGTGGAACACAACAATGCTACAAATATTGATGTTATGGCGACATATTTAGATAAAAAGGTGGTAGTTAGTCAGGTGGACAAACAACCCCTACCAGCCGAATATGTACTACTGGGAATCGAACCCGGGGACCTTTGGGTTTGACACCGGTGGTCTTTACCACCATTCATTACTTTCAATAGTTATATTTTAATTATCTATAAAATAATGTCGCTTCTTTCCTCTGGTGATGGATTTTAATGCGAATTCTTTAAAGAAAAAAAATGAATTTGAGAGACTATTGCAAATATTAACGTAGGTACACTCGAGTTTAACAGTACCTTTTGTATAAAAGTAAAAAAGATATAAAGCTCTTTAAACTTTCATGGTCACTTTAGTTACTGCCGTACTCAGAGACGTCGATTAAGTTTTAATGATAATTGAATGTCTTTTCTTCTCTATTTAGCACTATACAGAAGAAAGTGACAGCAAGAGACTTAATTGTCATTAAATCTTGATTGACGTCTCTGAGTACGGCAGTTAGAGTTATTATTACCGGTATTCATACTAGTGATGTTACGGAGTTTCGACTCCGACTGCGAAAATTCGGAACTAATACCGATTCGGCCTTATCATCACTTAACATCAGTTAAGATAATAAAGGCCTAATGCTTATCCGTGATAAATAAAAAACTGTACACTTTTAAACTTAGCCGTTCCATTTAAACAAAGAATTTACGGGGAACGAGGAACGGCTTAACGCAAACTAATTAGTAAAGGAATCAATACCTTCTTTTTATACCCGACGTTTCGACCGAGTAGCGTTTTTTTGGCAAAAAGACAACCTCGTTTTTCTTCGCAGTCGGTAAACAACCATAATAAGGCTTGTAAACGGAATCTGTCCTGATTCGCCGTATTCCTGTTTCGTTGGATTCCTGATTCGTCGGATTTGCAATATCAAATGAAACCATGGAATTACCGTGACTCCACTTCAGTATTTAATATTAAAAACTAAATATTTACAATAAAAACAATTTGAATTAAAGATAAGTCGGTAAAAATATGATATAGAGTCTATTTAAACAAACAAAATTAGTGTTGTGTGTGGCGGTAGTTGGGAAAATAATGTAATGGTGGATGAAGACTGCCGCGCAAACGTTCGTCGGGTATAAAGAAGGTATGCTACCTTTTAAAAATTAGTTTTCGTTAATCCCCGTTTAAACTCTTTGTTTAAAAAAATGTGACTACTTTTCTTTATTTTTTTATTTAGGTATTGATTCAAAAAACCTACAAACTTAAAATTAGTAATTAAATGTACTACTTTAAATGACTTTAAATGAATAACTCTACACTTTCAATTAGTTTCCAGCAGCTATTGATCATTTATCCACAGCTGATTTTCTTGTCCCATTTCATAACCAACCTTCACGCTTCATTATCTAAGGAGTACGCGTTATAAAAAAAACAACAGAAAATCATAAAACATCATCGGTCAGTTACCTGTCGCCAATTACGTTTAACAATGCCGTCACGTTACACAGACGGACGTACAGACCCACAAGGAAAGTAAAGAGAAAACTCTGCGGTGCCAGTGTCTATGGTTGGTGGTAGAGGTTTTTTTTATTCAACATGTTTATGGTCAAAAGGAGCAGCAGCCATAGATATAGAGTTGAGGGCCTATTGACTAATTTGCAACCTCTATCTCGATACTTTTCAAAGGTATTAAAATTTACGCTTGTCATTTTGCATAGACGATTCCAAATAAATGTCAAATTGACGTCGTTAAATTAAGGGTGCGCCGTCCGTAAGTGACAAGTGTCATATGTTTTATTTGAAATGTCGTCGTCCATATTTATTTGATGCCGCGCGGCCATACTAATTTTGTATGGGGAATTTAAGGTGCTTAATAAAAAAATATTATTTAAATAACACCTTAATGAATCAAAAATGTAGTCTAGCAATTTGTAGTTTATCCATTGATGATTTTTTAGATAAAATCAGAGGTACAATAATTTAAATAAACTATAAGAAATCTACTAAACGCCGCCACTCGTTTTCATGATCTTTGCCCAACTTTAAATGATATTGTAGAAAAAACTATAGCGTGTTATGAATTTATGGTTCTGACAAATTGTAAACACGTTCCCTATGATACTAAATATATATTTTGTTCATTTAATACGATAGTATTTTCAATTATATTTACTTAACCGTAACTGCATTTTTGGCATTTTTTGGTCGGCCCACCCTTAACATCATTAAAAAACGCGTCGTGATCGCGATCGCAATCTATGACACTTGTGAATTAGTTTACAAGTTCTTGAATAGCTTTCAAATGTCAAATTGAAAGGTACGTAAGTATTAGAGTTAGACAATAAACCCCCTGGTTGCTGGAAAACTGGGTGGGATCAGCTCAAAACTGAAGGGAAAGACGGAACAGGACTTCTTGGTGGGAAAGTGAAGAGACATGTCTGCGGTTTTGTTTTATTTTCTAAAATTTGTGTTATGTCGAGTATTAATGTGAAATAATAGTGGATTATTAACCGTTAAGTAACTTGATTTCAATATGAATCTTTGAGTAAAGAAAAAGCTTTCTATCCCTTTTCAAGCACATTGCGCACACGCACGAGTGTGTGATTTGGCATAGCTTAAGTTCGTTAGTAATGCAAAAAGATAATATTTATGTATTATACAGTACCTAAGATTATATATTTTGTGAATTGTGGTCGAAAAATATTATTAACTAGCGGCCGCTCGCGGTTTTAATCCAGGTTAAAAACTATCTGTATGCCGAATTTCATCCAAATCCATCCATCCGTTGCACCGTGAAGAAGCAACAAATATACGAACATAAAAAAAAACAACACACAAACTTTCGCATTTAGAATATTGGGTCCTTACCTAAGGTAATACTAGCCACCAGTTCGTTAGTGTTTGACGATTCCGGGTGATATGCGCTTCTTTCGTTCTTATCACCTTCAACATCAGATGGGACAAAGGCAAAGGGCTTATCCGTAAGATAAAATAAATGTGGTGTGATTATATGTAATAGGTTAATGCTTTTTCCTTTTAAAGTTTATTATTGGGTCCTTACCTATGAAATTGACGTTTTTTTCTTACTTATTAATAGGTGTATTACTTCTAAAAGTCAATACCGGTTGTTAATATTATTAACCACCTTTAATTAGGACTATGTTACTTAGGCTTCAGTAATAACAATGATTATTAATTTTGTGTCTTAAACGCCCAATTTTTTTTAAATTGTCTAACTTTTTTGTTCGCAGAATTGTCCATTTGTTTCATTGTAGCTTTGAAGGGACTTGATTTTTTTGTCTTTGAAATGTCTGCTATATTTAGCTAGTGAAACGAACACACTACTCTACAATTTTTATAGTGTCAAAATAAATATATGCTAAGAATTTAATAAACGTTACTAAGAAAAATTAAACTTTATAAAAAATCTTCTATACAGAACGCCAATTTCATAGGTAAGGACCTAATATTAGTAGGATACTACTGAGCATTGTCATTATACAAACTTTTGAATAAAAAGCCCGGTGAAGCTGAAAATGCCGCTTGAGGCAATCAGCAAACAAAACACTCTCGCAAAAAAAAATTGGAATAGTTTTGCCTTATTCCATTGCTTACAGAGTTACGGCTGTACCTAATCTAAATAAATGTACCTATCTTTTTTATGTTCAGACCGATCATACGAGTACACCAGTTATCGAAGCGGCTAGAAAGATAAAAGTCAATGTCATCAGCACAGAGGAACGCTCCCATTGGCCGGTGGGATCTCGACGCGCGAAGATAATACTATCGGGAGATAAACGAGATGCCTACAAAAATACCTAACAATAGCGTGCAATAAGAGCGATTTAAGGAGAGGTCTATTTCGATAACAAAGAATGAATAAAATAGAAAACCATCTAAGCAATGCAATTTTCATAAATAAGAAGAAAAACATTTATTGGCACTCACACACGCATACGATTCACAATGATCATAAAATAAAATACAAAACATGTGATAACAAAAAAAAAAGAAAAAATCCCTCGCATGTTCGCGCCACTTCACTTCATGTGGGGGCTGCTGCGGTAAGCGCTGAAAGTGCGCAAACGGCACAAATACGCAAACCTAGGTCAAAATTATTTATTTGTCCGTTTGCGGTGGAAACAATGGGTCCATGGGGGCCGGAGGCAAAGCATCTAGTTAAAGAGTTAAGTGCTGGCCTTATCGAGGCCTCCGGTGACAAGAAAGCTGGCAGCTACACTGCCAGCGTATTAGTTTGGCAATCCAAAGGGGCAATGTTGCCAGCATTCTTGGGACCGTTCCTATGAGCCCACAGTTGGAGGATATCTTTTATTTATAGGTCTAGTTTTAATTTTTTAATTATTTTATTTTTCTGTTTTATTTTTTTCAAGTTAAGTTATGTAATGTTTCTTTTTGTTATGTAAATAGAATAGAGTATTTTTCTTATTTCAATGTTATTTATGTTGTCGCACAAAATTACGTATTTTTATGCGACAACATAAATAACATTGAATGTATGTACTATATTTCAGTTTTCTCATATAAGTAAATGTAGCTATAGTTCTTGTGAGAAAAACAAAGTCCTTAAACCTGAAAAAAAATTATTAGTCTGGGTCGCTGTCACTGGATACGATGGTCTTAATGATTTTGCACTTAAATTGATAGAGTCGTATCTCAGTTCTAGGACACAAACTGTCGATATCAATGGAACTAAATCATCTGGATCTCTTGTAAAAATGGGAGTTCCGCAAGGGTCAATCCTCGGGCCCTTCCTGTTTTTAATTTATATTAACGACTTGCCATTCTTTGTGGAGAACTTCTGTGAAATTGTTTTATTTGCAGATGATACTTCACTCATTTTTAATGTTAATAGGTGTAAGAATAATTATGATGATGTAAATAATGCTCTAGCAAAAGTACTCAGTTGGTTTACTGTTAATAATCTACAGCTTAATGCAAAAAAAACAAAATGTATTAAATTTACACTACCTAATGTTAAAACTGAACCAACTGATATTAGAATAAACGGTGATAAATTAGATTTGGTAGACTCAACAGTCTTCTTAGGTATAACACTTGACTCAAAACTTCAATGGAATCCTCATATATCGAAATTGTCCGGTAAACTCAGTTCTGGTGCTTATGCTATCAGAAAAATTAGACAATTAACAGACGTTGAAACTGCTAGAACAGTTTACTTTAGCTATTTTCATAGTGTCATGTCGTATGGTGTCTTACTGTGGGCTACAGCAGCTGATGTTGAATCTATATTTATTTTGCAGAAACGAGCAATAAGAACCATTTATAGACTAGGTTCCCGAACTACTTTAAGAAATATTTTTAAAGAAATTGGTGTTCTTACAGTTGCATCTCAGTTTATTTATAATTGCATAGTTTTTGTGCGTTGCAACATCAACTCTTTTACTAAACACGGTGATGTACACAATTTCAATACTAGAAATAAGAAAAAACTTGTAATGCCACTGTTCAGGTTGCAAAAGGTTCTTGGCTCTTTCTTGGGGCAAGGTATACACTACTATAATAAAATACCTAGTACTGTACAAGATTTACCTTTAGATAAGTTTAAAAAACATGTAAAATCTTCTTTACTTAAGAAAGGTTATTATACAGTCAAAGAATATTTAGATGACAAAACAGCTTGGTTATAATAAAAAATAAAACTACTCTTTATTTTATTTTATTGGGATCAATAATTACTTTAAAAATATCTTAGCGCTGATATGATAGCCTTTATCAGCAATGTCCTACAGTTTACAAATAATATTTATGTTACGTTAAACTTTTCATTAGGTTTTTATTTAGAGTATCTTGAGTGTGTCATGCTCTCTTTAGTGTCTCTGCGGTGGTGGCGTGTGCGTCGGGTCGTTACATTCCCTAAGACATGGTTGAGTGAAGCGATGGCTGATTCATATGTCATACTCGTGAACGGGTGCCGCCTGTGGAGGCTGGTCTGCTCTTGCATACTATTATTTTTATTATTATTAACTATAGTTTAATTTTGTTTTCTTTTTTGTTTTTTTCTTAGACAATTTTTGACCTTTATTAGTGCTGTATGACATTGTGAAAATTTTAACTGGTAACTGATGTTTTGCAAATGTAGATATTATTATATCTTCTCTTTTTTTTTTTTATATGTGTGATTGTCCTTTATATTTTGTGTTTTTATTTGTGATGGAAAGTATCCTTTATGATAGGGCATTTTCCAATATTTTTGACGCTGTAAGGGAGAAAAGAGCTGGACACTTGCTGAGTTTCTTGCCGGTTCTTCTCAGTACAAGATCTCCCGCCCAGAGTAGACTTACGAACCGATGGCATAATGACGTTCATAAGAGCTATTTGTAGCCTAAACTGAATAAATGATTTTGAATTTTGAATTTTGAATTTTTTTTAATTTTGATGAAGAGGACTATATAAAAACTATTGCCATTAATTACGTTTTAATTTCGTTGGTTTTGAATTGAAATGATTGGATGGCCAATAAACATCGCAATAGCCACACATCATTGTGATCTAAGCCAAAAGACCACTGTTAGACAAAGATCTCCACAGACCGGCTCTGTGATGCTCGCATCCATCTGCTACTCGCGTCCTTCACCAGATCGTCGGTCCACCTTGTTGGAAACCTGCCTATATTACGCCTTCATAGGAAAACAATCTTCGCATACATGTGTTTGTTAACAAAACACAACTTTCGCATCTCATCATCAATCGTCGAAAGAGCACAACAGAACAACAAAAGGTTGCGGTCCATTCTTAAGTATAAAAGAAATACATTTATTTATAATTCATAGTTGTACAAATACGAGGTTATTGACGTCGGGACGGAGAATCATAACATGTCAGCTGACAAACACACATACTTCTGTGTGCACAGCTGCTTGGGCACACAACGGAAAATTCTTTTTTATCGCGGTCATCTTGGGTTGTCTCTCATTTTTCTGATAAGAGCTTGAGTATCATCATATTTTTAACTTATTACTGTTATTGGATACCTAACTGGCCGAGTAGCGAAGCGTTGAATTCCCAGGTCAGCCAAAATATAGTTCGGATTTTTCGATGCATAGCCCGGGTTTGTGATCGCCAACCCGCATTTGGCAAGCGTGGTAATTAAGCCAATACCCATCAATTGTAGCGATGACTTGATTTCAATGATGGAGGCTTTTGCCCAGCAGTGGGATAGTTTATAAGCTATATACTGTTATTGTATGCCCCGATGGTCGAGTGGCGAAGCGTTCGATCCAGGATCGGAGGCCCAGGTTTCAATTTACATGTAGGACAAAGTTTGTATAAAATTCAACAGGTCAACTAGATTATCTAGGGTGCTATTGACATCACCCTATTTTTTTTTCTGGCGCCAAACTGGTGTTCCAATTCGATAGGAACTAGATTCAGTGAAGTTACAGGACCTAGAGTCATAAGAGTTGAAACTTCGTGGTCTCTATGACGATGTCTGTGTCTATAGGCCGTGACGGCTGCTTCCCATCAAATGGGTCGTATGTCCACGTACTGGCTAAAGCAGTCATATAACAAACTAGCTGTGCCCCGCAGTTTCACCCGCGTTAATTAGCTCTCAAAAGAATATTTTCCCGTTTTTGCAACATTTTTCATTGCCGCTCCACTCCTATTAATCATAGCGTGATGTATGCTCTCTATAAATTGCCGAGTCCGAAAAGGGCGACTAAGTTTTAAGTTCCTTCAAAATGTAACATTATCCGAATGTTAATTTTTTTTTTAAATTATGCTTAAAAATACATTTATCTACACTAATGTTGTAACATTCTACTTATGTTTCCAATACTTGACTTATAATTACTACTGTTATAGCGCAGACAACAAAACACTCAATTTAAGCAATTTCACATGATGGTATAATATCCACATCGATATCGTAAAATCTCATTATAACATCAATAAAACGCGACCAATTAACCTGGCGAGCCTTATGTCAAAATCCTCATACAAGTTGTATAAAATTTTAATATTAGGCTGGCTTTTGAAAACAGTTGGGTTATACGTGAAAACTTCGTCGAAACTACTAAACTTACATACACAAAACTCTTTGGTAAAATCTTGTGCCAATTAAATAAAAAAAGAACAGCGCGCGCTCGCTCCTGATTGGCCCTGCGCGCGCAGCTGCGCTCTCATTGGTTAGATTTTAATGGCGGCAAGTTCACTGTGACAATACACGTACGCGTGAATTTAATGTTTCGCAATGTGTTTTGTTTTTAAAATACAAATTAAAAGTTAAAAATGGACAGCGACGATGATATTTGTACGCCTCCGGATATTCTAGAATTGGCAACAAAAGTAACTCACAATCTTTTGCCAGAAAAATCTAGAAAATTATATGAAAAAGAATATAATAACTTTTTGGCATGGAAGATCGAAAAGAAAACTACATCATTTTCTGAAAATGTCATTCTTGTGTATATCAAAGACCTCTCCGACAAATTCAAGCCATCTTCTATGTGGGCTAAATATTCTATGCTCAAGTCCACACTGAGTATCTACAACAATATTGATATCACGAAGTATTCAAAAGTCATAGCGTTCCTGAAACGCAGTTCAGAAGGACACAAGGAAAAAAAGTCCTTGACGTTTACATCAGGTCAAATAAAGATGTTCCTGAAAGATTCACCAGATATTTTGTATCTTTTTGAAAAGGTAAGTGTATTTTAGTTCTGTTATTTAATCTACCTAGTACTTACGTACTACACACGCAAGTTATCTAGACACTCCGTTTAAGAGCTTTGTGTATAAATTAGGTAGTAGGTACCTACACTTTACTACTTCGTAAATCATAGTTTTTGCCTTGGCTATGTACCTCAAGCTTATTATATCGTTTATTGTTACAGGTTTGCACTAATCTTCGGCATAATGGGGGCATGCCGAAGGCAAGAGCTATACAACATCCAGTTCGATGAAGTCTCTAACATAGACGACAGTACAATCATGGTGAAAGTTTCGAAAACAAAAACGAAAATAGATCGTTCTTTCGTTGTGACGGGCAACTGCTTTGCCGTATGTAAAAAATACATGGAACTTCGACCCACCCCCTGTCGAAACCCTGCCTTTTCTTGAGCTATAGATCGGGGAAGTGCGTCGACCAAAGAACTGGTATTAATAAATTTGGTGCTCTGGGAAAAACTATCGCAAGTTTTTTGAATCTGCCTAACCCAGCGTTGTACACGGGGCATTGCTTCCGGCGCACCTCGGCGACCCTTCTCATAGATAGCGGTGGTGATTTGACCGCACTGAAACGACACGGGGGGTGGAAGTCTTCTATTGTGGCTGAAAGCTACATTGATGAGTCTTTAATTAATAAAATTCAAGTCTCAAATACGATCTTGAACAGTATAGAAAACAAGACGAATGAAGTAATTATAAATATTCCAACTCCGTCTACGAGCTCTACTGCTTGCCCCGCGACCGCTACAGCTGCTGGATCAATAATTAACATTAACTTTCAAAATTGTACCATCCAAAATTTTAACAATTATTATAAATAAACTATTGTCAGCTTTTACTCTTGTTGTTTGACTAATTGCATTAGTGAAGATAAAGTAGTGTATGCAACTGCATATAACACGGGTATTAAAACACTCGTTACTATTATGAAACTCGCTGCGCTCGTTTCATAAACTCACACTCGTGTTTTAATACCCTTCATTATATGACAGTTGCATAAACTACTATAAATCAATAAAACAAACATTACACACATTACCATGTTTTTGACACACACGCATATGTATTTGACAAACACGCATATAATAATACTCTTCAAAAATTTCAAAATTGGAAGAGGAGTGGCCGAAATCTGTCAATGCCAATCCAAACTCACATTCTATCTTTTTTAATTTTTCATTGCTTATGATGATCCAGTCCGTGCAACCTTAATAAAATTACGGTCGAATTTCGACCACTGGGCGACCACTATTATAGATATAGATATACCCTATGTTGTGGGACCATTGGCACTAGTGTTTACACATGCACATTAAAAATAAAGTTCAGCAACTGATTTAGGCCCAGTTTTACAATACCCTGTTAGTTATTCTCTAAATGAGGCATTACCTAATCAATCATTAAAATTAACAGGGATGCTAACGGCACTGTTAAATTGTTATGTCCCATGGTAATAATTTAACAGACCATTACGAAATCAACCATTAGGTGAATAACTCTCAAATCATTCACTCACATTCTAAACCAACCAAAACAAAATGTCATTGTATGTAATGTCATTGCTTCGAAAACGAGCACTATTTTCTCTAGTCGTATAACAGTTTTGTTATATGTAAGGCGACTGATTTAAATACCATGTATTTCGTAGAATTCATTAGAAATCGGGTTGCATTTCATTTTGCTGGTTGAATGAATGTCAAATCTTTTGTTGTTGAGTTTGAGGTTATCTTGTGTTTCGCATTGTTGTTTTGATTTTTTGATTCCAACACATCCAAAACAGATTCTTTCGATAGTCGAAATCTTGTGCGAAAATCAACATCGTCATATTCTTCGAAATAACGACGCCGTTCTTTGAAAGTTTTAGGACATCGTACTATGTGTGTCGTGTACGCGATGCGGATCGGTGCAGGCAAACGCATCATATTCAAATAATTAATATTACGCGTAGCGCGAACAAGCCAGAGCCGTTGCGGTACCGCACCGACAGGGCCCAACCTCCTGCTGCGTGCTGCGACACCGACCACGGCCATGTACCTGTCCCGCCTGCATCACACCACCACATCGCAGGAGGTAGCAGAGTTCATACGAATGAAGTCTAACTTTAATTTGAGGACTGGACCGCTGGAGTCGCGCCATAATAAAATCTTCAAAGCGTTTGTGGTGCGAGTCCCGACATCAAAGCTGGACGTCTTCATGAAGGAGGACTTCTGGCCGAAGGGTGTAGTCTACAGGCGCTTCCATGGAAAGTTGCCTGTTGCTACCAAGTTGGTACAGTAACATAGTTATTAAGGTTTTTTTTTAAATATACTAACAAAAATTTTTTTTATTTTGTATGTAATTATGTTAGTCTGTAAGGTATTTATTATATGGGCCGCTCTGTATTTTTACCATCTGTTACATTGTTTGTTGTCTGAAATAAAGATTTATTATTGTTATTCTCTTTATTTTTCTTTTTTCTTAGCCTAGGTTTGTTATAATATTAATATAAAAGTAAAATACAAAAGCACATACAGAACATAAAAATATCATAAAAAACCTAGCCTAGGGTGCCGCCGGCAACGGGGCAGGTCTCAAACTACCGGTGGTGGTCAGGGCTGCAGAGTGAGGAACCTTCTGACAATACGGGCCGTATCAAGGAGTACTGCCTTTTGCCTCTGACCCTTGACCCAACTTATTATTATTATTATTATGTAGTCCAAATTGTCCATTTCCAAAAGATCCTCTCGTTTTCGTAAATAAAATTGTACGCCATGGCCATCTTGTGCACATGTGCCAGTGTGACAGTAAACTAACAGCCTGTTACCTGTTTAACGGACCTAAGTAGCAGCAATTAAGTTTAACATCGAATTACGGATATTTGACATTCGTTAAAACATGATGGGACACTCAATAACCTTAACAGTCTGTTAAATGATTTAACAGGGGTGTTAACTAACTAACATTGTATGATGAAACTGGATCTTAGTCTCTAGGAACAATTGAATACAGACGCTTCCTTGCCGTCATCCCGTAATATTTCTATTAAAATCCTACTAATATAATAAACGCGAAAGTTTGTAAGTATGTTTGGATGGATGGATGTTTATTACTCTTTCACGTAAAAACTACTGAATGGATTTGGATGAAATTCGGCATACATATAGTTTATAACCTGGATTAACACATAGAATACTTTTTATCCCGATTTTCCCACGGGAACAGGAACCACGCGGATGAAACCGTGGGCACCCACTAGTTTATGTATATTTATTAGCGAAGAAAACTCTGTCGCATCACACTTGACTTAAAGTCACCGATGCCTTTACCCTGCAACAAAATTCCAATTTGTGTAGTCTTTCGATGATAGAACGGCAAAATAAACATAGTCAAATGCTCGCGACACTAGACAAAAATTAGATGTACATTTTGTTCCTTTTTTAGGGTGTCGTAGTCAACAAGAAACCCTAATAGTTTCGCCATATCCGTCTGTCTGTCTGTCCGACCTCAGCTTAGCTCATAGACTCTTAGTACTAGAAAGCTGTAATTTGGCGTGGATATACATATTAATCATGCCGACAAAGTGGTGAAGTAAAATTTTGAAAACATTTTTTTTTGTTACCTCCCCTACACGTGAAGTGGGGATGTTGTGTTTGTTTTCTTCTCTACCCCATAGTGTGTGGTTTCGTTGGATAGCAATTCAAAAATATTGCGGGTTTGTGGAAACAGTTTTTGATTGAGGCATCCGTTTGTGAACTAATAAGCTTGAAAATGCAAAAAAATTTGTTAGAGTCAGGTGTGTGTCCCCCGCCTGCCAGCAAATGGTTGTTTTTGGATACGTGAAAAAATTCACGGTAGTTGTATATATGACGAAGTTAAAAGGAAAACTATCACAGCTAAGTAGGGTTTACAAGTTTACGAGTAACAGTCGACCTACTTATAAAATTTACTTGGCGCAGTACAAATTCCTCATTGGGAACTACTTAAATAACGTTGTCAGGTGTGTGAAACCGGTAGTATCCGCATTATTGAGATGGGCTACGGAACCCGACACTGCGCGTGGCCCGACACGCACTTGGCCGGTTTTTTTTCATTTGCCAACACTCATGCACGTTTACGTACACTGACGACCGAAAAAATAATAGTCGTCTACATTCACATTTCGCACGACAAACACACAAATTTTCAAAAATGGAACCAAACTACAAACATGGCCGTTCACTTTCCCGCCAAAAAGCGTCCTAGATGCAATTTCTCAATTATAACAAAATCAAATGTACTCGAACTAATGAGGTTAAAGATAAGTCATCTGTTTAAGAGGTCAAACGCCTCCCCAGTGTTGACACAGCAAGAGCACACAATATCTGGAGCAAACATGACCGACCGATAGATGAGGTCCTTGCAACACTCGCTGTATTTGTACCTACTTTGTAATCTGTTGTTGAGATTAGAACGCATTTAGAGGTGACGATTTCTTTATGATTATAGATTTTTATAAGTGGTTTTTCGAAAAATTCAAAATTAATTCAATATACTTATTAACTTATTGCTTTAGGTAGGGTAATGGAACCAGTGATCGACCCTTTTTAGGGTTCCGTACCCAAAGGGTAAAACGGGAACCCTATTACTAAGACTCCGCTGTCCGTCCGTCCGTCCGTCCGTCCGTCTGTCACATAGTTAAACAGTTGAAATTTTCACAGATGATGTGTTTCTTTAACAGAACAAAATAAATATTTAAGGGGGCTCCCATACAACAAACGTGATTTTTTTGCCGTTTTTATAGATAATGATACAGAACCCTTCGTGCGCGAGTCCGACTCGTACTTGGCCGGTTTTTTCTGTTATTTATTTAAAATAGGGGTCAGTTACTGCTTTTTGACTTTAGCAGCAATTGATTACAGACCACGTGCTTGCTAGCTATCATCCAGTAAAAGGAGATGTTTCAATTTGGGCCGTCTATATGTACAGTATCTCAAAAAAATGGAAAAAATACAAGGATTCTCAGAAAAATAGAAATAAAATTATTTCTCTAGTAATTTTTTGGTTCATATATGTGGTTGTGACGAATTTAGACCATAGTATTTAAAACATAACACGTTCAAAAACAGTAATAAAGATTAACCTTTTAACTTCCCGCTAGCCGTGATTAGGACGTCAAACTCATATGGTCAAAATGACATTAATTGACGTTCGCCATTGTTGAAAAAGAAATAAAAATTAAAAAAATTAATTAATGATGTACATAGAAAGTAACATCAGGGCCAATGTTATCTTGTTTGTAGTCCATACTGAATTAACATAATAAAATGTTTTATGGATAGGATTATGAAATATACGAGTACCTACCTAGTAAGACAGATTTATATTTTTACATACACAAAAGTGCATGACCAATTACTGTTTTTTTATATCTATTCATGTATTGTATGTACACTAAACCAAAGGAAGAAATTGCCGAGTTTCCTGCGGCTTCTTTTCGGTATAACGTCTCCTTAGCAGCTCCTTTTGAATCTATAACTAGCAACACTGTCTTAGGGCGGCGCGGCGGCACAAATACAGTTTCCTGGTTAGGTTTCCTGATCAGGAATTCCAGTTCGGAATCAAATCATTTCCATCTACCTTTTCGGAAGTATAAATTCAAATGTTTTACGTCAATTAACGTCTAAACTGTTCGATCTGACACTGATATACTCAACAATTACTATATAATTACATACAGACAATAAACTAAATAAATAAAAAATAATTGTCCAGGAAGACCGTTGTGAAGGAACATCACGTTTTATTCTCAAACGAAAGTGAAAGAAAGCCGTGTTTGACCAATACATCATTTTCATCACGCGAGCAAAATGGCGGAAGCGTTGGCGCGAAATAGAATCTTAACTTTTTTCTTATACATGCGCGCGATTGCCAGCGTGAGGCATTCCTACCGGCCAGTGTCAGTTACCGAACTGTAGGGTTGCAAACTTTTTTATTAGACACCGGAGTTAAGAAATTATGCATTGAAGTAGTTTTATAACTAATTTTGATATCATTAGTACGAGTAATATGTTTCCAAAATATCATTCAATCTTCATTCTTCATTTCATTCATTCATTCAATCATTCAATACAATAAATACAAATATTTTCCCCAATTTTATTAATAAAATTTCGAAAAGTTTTCCGAGTGTAATTTGATCTTTTGACAATCTGAGTCAGGCACCTTACCAATCAAGCTATCGTGGAGCCATCCGTCTCAATTTAACGTCAACAATATGAACTTATTCTTTACCTAAAGTCCTATTTAGCAGAACAACTACGTCATCGACATCCGATCTTAACATTTTTACAAGGCCTCTAGTCTGTCTGCTTATTCAATAACGTCTCAGTACTTACGTGTCGGTAGTACCTACCTATGGTTTACCAATTTACTAATATACAAAATCACACTATCGACACACAACACATTTAAAAAAAACTTAACAAAATAAAATCAACGCTCAGTTGTCCAAACATTTCCAATCATTCAAATGTTTTATAAAGATCGACCAAAGTGGCAGCCCTACCCCGGCCCGCTTAAAAAAGTCTAATGTCATGCAATACCGCGCTGTGGCGATTGTTCAAACGACGACGGCCGGCGGCGCGGCGTCCGCGCCGGCGTGTGCCACTGATTCTATTGTGCGTTATTTAATTAATGCACAGATAACATAACGAGAGCGAGAGTACACACTTTTTATTTATGAAAAGAATTATCCGAGCACGCGCTTTGCTTAACGAGCGAGCGATAGTTTGTGGTTTTATGACATTTATACTGATTTTTAATATCAAAATAGTCTTTATTTCTCAAATGACAGAATACCATCTTTAAATCACGCAAGCAAAATGGCGGAAGTGTTGTTGGCGCCCGATTTTATGACATTGATGATTTTTTTATCAAAGCGCTTTAGGCTTTATTACGTGGGAGTGGGATACGAACCCAGTATTATGCAAGTTTATATTGCAGTTGTGAAAACGAGATCCGTGCTATCCGTGCCATGGCAAAAAATATTCAAATAAACTTAAGGATTAAGTACACCTACTTTTGAATCGTCGAACATGTTTTACCTACTACCTATATTTATTCACGCGGGACGTCTTTTAATGTGACCTCATATTAAATACTAATCTCGATGTAAGTCATATTGACAAAATCCACGCCAGCCAAACGCATCGCTAGTTGAAGCAACAAATCCATTAGCCATCCCAAACACCTATTATAACTAGGGTTGCTAACCCTACTATATAATATTGTATCCTACAATTTTAGGCGTATAACTACTATTATTTTAAAAATATATTATAGTAGGCGAAACTACTATATTTTTACTATAGTTTTCTGTGATGAACACAAAGTGGAAAGATAAAAGCAACAGAGCCAGTATCGGTCTGACAAAAGCAAAGTTAATTGTGTTTTGTAACTTAAAATTAGATTGTAATAATAGTTACGAAGCGTTCCTTAAAACCTATTAATAAAAGTTCAAAACAGCAAAAAAAATATTTATTTAAGAAATAAAATAAATATTTTTGAATAAACTATATTTTTTTAATTAATTCCCTATGTACTATATTTTTATAGGTACTAAATCCAAAAATACTATATTTGGTCTAAAAAAATTGCCAACCCTAATTATAACAGCTTGGCCACGAAATACGAGACTGTAGAAGGTAAGCTTCAAACAAACGCGCTCGAGCCAACTCATAGACATCGTCTCACGTAGCGCTGCCAGGTGTCCCGATTTGCGCGGGACGTCCCGATTTTCAGGAGTCTGGTCCCGATTTATCCTTGATCGGGACGCCAAATTTCCCCCAAATTTTTCACTAACCTCCTTAGTAAGTAATTTCGATAATTTTGACAGCAAAACTGAATTCTCTCTCCCGTGGAGGGAAGAAGAGAGAATTCATGTTGTTATAATACGTAGAAGTTTATCTAGTTTTAGTCTAATTGTTTTCATCCAAACATGACGATTCACAAAAACCTGCATTTTTTTATTAATTAGCTGTCCCGATTTGAAATCCCAAATCCCGATTATTTTTAGCTTCCGCCCCGAAATTTGACACACTGGACCTGGCAGCACTAGTCTCACGTACACGAAATCTCGCAACAGCTGCGCATGCGCTTGGACCATTTCGTGTTCGTGAGAGCAGCCTTCTGCAGTCTCCTTATGTTGTGTACTGGCGGAGATTGTCGTGTTTAGCTATCTATTGTGTCCACATTCGCAGCCACCCTTGCCTATATTTTGTAAACTAAACGGTGGACATCCCGTTCGTCTATTTTTTCCGTTGGTCACCGCCATGTTTGTAAACTGCGGCCCCCGGTCTGTGAATGAATTTCGCGCCGTTTCCGCGATTTGCGATTCGGCGGGAGAATTGTGTTTATGATGGCAGAGGAACCGAAACATGTGCGGCCTTAGTCACCTTAATGATTTTTTCTTTTTTTTTGTACAGGAGAATGCATTCGCGTGTGTGGCCTGTTCCATTTTTGGATCAATAAATAATCTATTATTGTCCAAAGGGTCCACTATATATTTTTTACTCCTTTGCATATTGCGCGCATAGAGTAGTGTAAGATTTGGCACAATTTAAGTTTATATGAAGGAGTGCAGTAAGATAGTATATGTGTATACGAGTAATATATGTTTCATTACGTTGTATATTTTGTGAAGTACGGTCGGATTTCGCTGTTTCAATGCCATACAAATTCTGTTTTCTTTAACGTGATTAAAATGTCAAATATAACAAAATAATGTCAAATAAAACTCGCACTAGGCACCCCGAATATATACCCTATTTTTAGAACGACCGACAGTGCGTATTTTATGTGACGATCATCTTTTGTGACGATATCTACTTCATTATGTCTTGTATGAAATCACTTAATATTAATATGACTATAATGAATTTATCTGATAAAATATTCAGGTGTAAAAAAACATCCAACCAATTATAAAAAAAAACTTTACTTCATTTTGACGTTTTGTATTCTGCCGTTTACCTATATATGTGTGCGAGGGTGAGTATGTCTGTGTGTGCGTGTGTGTGTGTGTTTTTTCAGGAAGAATTTTCCACGTTACATGTCTTCACTCTTTAGGTTTTCAATATTATTGATTGATTACTTCTTGGTAAGTCTTCAACGTAGGTTTTGCGAAGTCTTGGCTTAGATTTGTAGTTCAAAAATATTACAAAATTATGTTATGGAAGATTTAAATCTCCCTTATTATAATTTTATCCCTAAAAATAATATCGATAACTATAGCTTACTCTGAATTATAATGTCTGTTGAAAATTATGAAACCACAAATTTTTGAGGTTACTCTATAATAATGTTAGCAACATTGTGAGTATCTTAATATGTCATTATAATATATATAATGACTATCACCTAAATATCAAGTTGAGGAAATCGAAAATTATTCATTTAAGTTAGGTATGCACTATTTGACGTAATCCTGATAGCACAATCACCCAGTTACCTTTTACGTTAGGTACTTGGTACATTAACTAATAACGACATATTAGTCATATTAAAACTGCTGGTTTATTTTGCATACTTCCATAGTATTATGTCATACGGATTATTGTTACGAGGATCAGCAGCAGCCATAGGTTTCATTTCGAATTTTCATTCTCCAGAACAGGGCAGTTCGGTTTATATAGTAGTTAAAGCCACGTGATTCCTTAAAGGATTTATTTAAATATATAGATATTTTAACTTTACCGTCATTATATTTGTAAATATTATGTATGCGCGTTAAAACCTATATAACCACCTCCATACCATGTACCCAAAATTGAAGCAAATAAATATTTAATTTTATTTCATAACCTTTATACCAAGAAAAACGAGGTTCAAGGATTTAATACAAGGAATCAGAATAAATTATGTGCACCGAAGCTTAGACTCAGCAAGAGTAGTAATTCCTTTATAGGTAACTCAATACGATTTAATAATAAAATACCTGATGATTAACTGCGTTGACAGATTAGATCCAGTTTCATCATACAATGTTAGTTAGTTAACACCCCTGTTAAATCATTTAACAGACTGTTAAGGTTATTGAGTGTCCCATCATGTTTTAACGAATGTCAAATATCCGTAATTCGATGTTACACTTAATTGCTGCTACTTAGGTCCGTCAAATGGGTAACAGGCTGTTAGTTTACTGCCACACAGGAACAAGATGGCCATGGCGTACAATTTTATTTACGAAAACGAGAGGATCATTTGGAAGTAGAGAATTTGGACTACATAATAATAATAACAATAAGTTGGGTCAAGGGTCAGAGGCAAAAGGCAGTACTCCTTGATACGGCCCGTATTGTCAGGAGGTTCCTCACTCTGCAGCCCTGACCACCGGCACCGGTAGCTTGAGCCCTGCCCCGCTGCTGGCGGTACTCTAGTATTAGGTTTTTATAATGTTTTATTGTTTTTATATTAAAATATTGTAAAAATCTAGTTTTAAGAAAGAAAATAAATAAAGAGTATGTGCATGTCAACGTCACCATCCCACATGACGAGAACCTTGTAAAGGCCGAGAAGGACAAGGCCAGCAAGTACCTTGACTTGGCTCACGAGGTAACCGCCATGTGGGATATGACTCGACAATCATTGTGCCGATAGTCGTGTCTGCGAACGGTCTGGTAGCGAAGAGTCTCGACCAACACCTTAAGAATCTCTCGCTCAATGGTTGGATCAAGGGTCAGATAGAGAAGGCGGTACTCTTGGACACGGCGCGGATAATCCAAAGTTTCTGTCTCTGCAGCCCTAACCAACGGCAGCTTGAGCCCTGCCCCGTTGCCGGCGGCACCCTAGGCTAGGTTTTTTATAATATTTTTATGTTTTATATGTGCTTTTGTATTTTACATTTATATTAATATTATAACAAACCTAGGCTAAGAAAAAAGAAAAATAAAGAGAATAACAATAATAAATCTTTATTTCAGACAACAAACAATGTAACAGATGGTAAAAATACAGAGCGGCCCATATAATAAATACCTTACAGACTAATATACTTACATTAAAAAAAAAAAAAATCTTAGTATATTAAAAAAAAACTTAATAACTATGTTAGTATTATTTGATTGGCATCTGTACCAACTTGGTAGCAACAGGCAACTTTCCATGGAAACGCCTGTAGACTACACCCTTGTATGTCCAGCTTTGATGTCGGGACTCACACCACAAACGCTTTGAAGCTTGTATTATGGCGCGACTCCAGCAGTCCAATCCTCAAGTTAAAGTTAGACTTCATTCGTATGAATTCTGCTACCTCCTGCGATGTGGTGGTGTGATGCAGGCGGGACAGGTACATGGCCGTGGTCGGTGTCGCAGCACGCAGCAGGAGATTGGGCCCTGTCGGTGCGGTACCGCAACGGTTCTGGCTAGCTCGCTGACGACATCGCTTCTTGTTTCGAACCATGAAACCTCTCGCTTGAAACCTCTCGCCACAAACGTCGGCATGTCATCTGGATCGGTTCCTTTGATCAGTGTTATGATCTCCTGTAGGCTCTTCTGCGTCCCGACTCGTCTCCGAGACACCATCTGGTCGCTCTTGCCGACAGGCTCGTAGAGCAGCTTCTTCGCAGACGCCACCTCATCTTCACTGAAGCTGGACTTGCAAATTTGCACTGCGCTCACCTCGTCCATGACGTCCAGCTTTTGTTGTAGAAACGCCAGGAGTTCATTTGCCGAGTTTGTCACTCATGACGCTAATCGAGCAGCGGCTTGCGCCGCGTTACGCGTAATATTATTTATTTGAATATGATGCGTTTGCCTGCACCGATTCGCATCGCGTACACGACACACATAGTACGACGTCCTAAAACTTTCAAAGAACGGCGTCATTATTTAGAAGAATATGACGATGTTGATTTTCGCACAAGATTTCGACTATCGAAAGAATCTGTTTTGGATGCGCTGGAATCAAAAAAATCAAAACAACAATGCGAAACACAAGATAACCTCAACTCAAACTCAACAATAAAATATTTGACATTCATTCAACCAGCAAAATGAAATGCAACCCGATTTCTAATGAATTCTACGAAATACATGGTATTTAAATCAGTCGCCTTACATATAACAAAACTATTATACGACTAGAGAAAATAGTGCTCGTTTTCGAAGCAATGACATTACATACAATGACATTTCGTTTTGGTTGGTTTAGAATGTGAGTGAATGATTTGAGAGTCATTTACCTAATGGTTGATTTCGTAATGGTCTGTTAAATTCTTACCATGGGACATAAAAATTTAACAGTGCCGTTAGCATCCCTGTTAAATTTAATCATTGATTAAGTAATGCCTCATTTAGAGAATAACTAACAGAGTATTGTAAAACTGGCCTAGTAGTTTATGCAACTGTCTTATAATGAAGGGTATTAAAACACGAGTGTGAGTTTATAAAACGAGCGCAGCGAGTTTCATAATAGTAACGAGTGTTTTAATACCCGTGTTATATGCAGTTGCATACACTACTTTATCTTCACTAATGCAATTAGTCAAACAACAAGAGTAAAAGCTGACAATAGTTTATTTATAATAATTGTTAAAATTTTGGATGGTACAATTTTGAAAGTTAATGTTAATTATTGATCCAGCAGCTGTAGCGGTCGCGGGGCAAGCAGTAGAGCTCGTAGACGGAGTTGGAATATTTATAATTACTTCATTCGTCTTGTTTTCTATACTGTTCAAGATCGTATTTGAGACTTGAATTTTATTCATTAAAGACTCATCAATGTAGCTTTCAGCCACTTCCACCCCCCGTGTCGTTTCAGTGCGGTCAAATCACCACCGCTATCTATGAGAAGGGTCGCCGAGGTGCGCCGGAAGCAATGCCCCGTGTACAACGCTGGGTTAGGCAGATTCAAAAAACTTGCGATAGTTTTTCCCAGAGCACCAAATTTATTAATACCAGTTCTTTGATCGACGCACTTCCCCGATCTATAGCTCAAGAAAAAGGCAGGGTTTCGACAGGGGGTGGGTCGAAGTTCCATGTATTTTTTACATACGGCATAGCAGTTGCCCGTCACAACGAAAGAACGATCTATTTTCGTTTTTGTTTTCGAAACTTTCACCATGATTGTACTGTCGTCTATGTTAGAGACTTCATCGAACTGGATGTTGTATAGCTCTTGCCTTCGGCATGCCCCCATTATGCCGAAGATTAGTGCAACCTGTAACAATAAACGGTATAATAAGCTTGAGGTACATAGCCAAGGCAAAAACTATGATTTATGAAGTAGTAAAGTGTAGGTACCTACTACCTAATTTATACACAAAGCGCTTAAACGGAGTGTCTAGATAACTTGCGTGTGTAGTACGTAAGTACTAGGTAGATTAAATAACAGAACTAAAATACACTTACCTTTTCAAAAAGATACAAAATATCTGGTGAATCTTTCAGGAACATCTTTATTTGACCTGATGTAAACGTCAAGGACTTTTTTTCCTTGTGTCCTTCTGAACTGCGTTTCAGGAACGCTATGACTTTTGAATACTTCGTGATATCAATATTGTTGTAGATACTCAGTGTGGACTTGAGCATAGAATATTTAGCCCACATAGAAGATGGCTTGAATTTGTCGGAGAGGTCTTTGAGATACACAAGAATGACATTTTCAGAAAATGATGTAGTTTTCTTTCCGATCTTCCATGCCAAAAAGTTATTATATTCTTTTTCATATAATTTTCTAGATTTTTCTGGCAAAAGATTGTGAGTTACTTTTGTTGCCAATTCTAGAATATCCGGAGGCGTACAAATATCATCGTCGCTGTCCATTTTTAACTTTTAATTTGTATTTTAAAAACAAAACACATTGCGAAACATTAAATTCACGCGTACGTGTATTGTCACAGTGAACTTGCCGCCATTAAAATCTAACCAATGAGAGCGCAGCTGCGCGCGCAGGGCCAATCAGGAGCGAGCGCGCGCTGTTCTTTTTTTATTTAATTGGCACAAGATCTTACCAAAGAGTTTTGTGTATGTAAGTTTAGTAGTTTCGACGAAGTTTTCACGTATAACCCAACTGTTTTCAAAAGCCAGCCTAATATCAAAATTTTATACAACTTGTATGAGGATTTTGACATAAGGCTCGCCAGGTTAATTGGTCGCGTTTTATTGATGTTATAATGAGATTTTACGATATCGATGTGGATATTATACCATCATGTGAAATTGCTTAAATTGAGTGTTTTGTTGTCTGCGCTATAACAGTAGTAATTATAAGTCAAGTATTGGAAACATAAGTAGAATGTTACAACATTAGTGTAGATAAAATTCAAAACGCACTTTAAATATGTTTTAATTAATAAAGCTTATTATAATGTAAATTACTATATTGCAGGCAAATGCGTGTGGAAATAAGTCGCCTGCACTGGCTTGAATATCTATATATTAAAACGCGAAGCAAAAACTTTGTACCCTTTTTTTACGAAAATTGCACGGACGGAGGAGTATGAAATTTCGCACACTTATAGTTTATATAGATAAAGTTATCCGAATGTTAATATTTTTTTAAATTAAGCATAAAAATACATTAAATCAATAAAACAAACATTACACACACTACCATGTATTTTTTATTTATTATCTTTTTCGTATTTGTTTTTGTTTGTTTTTTTTATTTATATTGTTATTAGTGTACCTAATTAGTGCAGCGGAACTTTAAGTGTAACATATTGGAGCATGATGTGCAATTATATCTAGTAGGTCGCAATGTAGCATAAGCTTTTTTTTTACATTATTTAAATGTAACTTATATAACGTTGCAACCAGTTTTGTAAGCCAAATAAAATAAAAATAAAAATAAAAAATTGACGCACGCAATATATATACTCTTTTTAAAAATGGAAGAGGAGCGGCCGAAATCTATCAATGCCAATCCAAACTCACATTCTATCTTTTTTAATTTTTCATTGCTTAGGATCAAATCCGTACAGCCTTAATAAAATTACAGTCGAATTTCGACCACTGGGCGACCACTAGTTATTATTAATGTGTATAAAATTCTACAAAATTTGTACATTACATGATTGTAATTTGGTTGAAGAGATGGAGAAAAAGAAATAAGCCTCCTGAGTTTCTTGCCAGCTCTTCTCGGTCGAAGGCTCTCCCAAAATCCGAACTGGTGGTAGATTCAGTTGTTTAGTCTAAACTATTTTTTTAATTTTTTTTTAGTTTTGACGTCAATAAGTGCCTGTGAACGCTTATGTTGAATAAAATGATTTGACTTTGACTTTGATTTTGCAGCAGTATTAATACTTTTTTTTTTAATTTTTAAGAGAGATTGCTGATTGCCTCAAACGGCATTTTCAGCGTCACCGGGCTTTTTTGGGGGCGGCAAGGTAGGCGGCTTTTTTTCGTTTCACACGGCTTGACATAAAGGTTTATTGGTTTTAATGGTAAAAATAATTAGAAAAAAAATCGAATTCGGAAAAAACTTAACGTATTTTTTCCTATGGGATTATTAAATTAGCTCAAGAGCATAACTCACGATTCAAATGATGGCCATATGCAAATTTTATTTTTTTTCATTTTACAAGTAAGGGGTTTGTAAGGGTTCCAAGATGTTCGAACATCAGCCGATCGGCTAGCAACCTATCACTAATGTTATCAATACAGAGCAGAGCCCTACTTTGATTATATGCTAAATATGGCGTCGAGGTCACTATCGGCGAGGTTACTCATTTGTGAATTTGATGGGTTATATTTATAAAATACAGTGAAAAAATTTAATGCATACCCGACCCAGCCGAAAAAAAAGCACCTAAAATACTGGCAGATTTTTCATAACAAAGAATAATTATTTTTAATGAAAATTGTATTTCATTTAATTGACACTAAGAGTGATGCAATACCGCGTGCTCATTCGTCAAATCAAATGGCGCGCCCTCGCGCTCTTCCCTGACTTTCTGTTACACACTTCCGTCCCATTTCACGAAATCACTCCCACAAATTGCAGGAAAACGAGGAAAAAGATGTTACACATCAAAAATCTATGTTACTGTATGTTGTTAACAAAAACCAAACTGTGTCGAACACTGCCCTTATGGGTGCGCCGTCCGTAAGTGACAAATGTCATATATTTTATTTGAAATGTCTTTTTCAATATTTATTTGATGCCGCGCGACCATACTAATTTTGAATGGGGAATTTAACGTGTTAAATTGAAAAATAATAATTTAAATAACCGCTTGATAAATCGAAAATGTGAGACGGACGATTTGTTGTTAAAACATTGGTGATTGTTCAAAATCAGAAGTAAATAATTTAGATTTTTAAGACGTCAACTAAACGCCCCCCGCCATTCGTTTTTATGATTTTTGCCTAACTTCAAAATTGATATTGTAGAAAAAACTATTGTAGAAAAACGGACTAATTGTAAACACGTTCCCTTTAATACTAAATTTAAAAAGTTTATGTAATACGATAGTATTTTCAATTATATCAACTTAACCGTGACTGCACTTTTAGCATTTTTTGGTCGGCGCACCCACGGAATAGATAAAGAAGGTTTACCTGTTTTGTGGGCGCACCCATAAAATGTCTAACACTGATGCCACTACCCTATATGTATATAAATTATATTATAAACAACTATAGCTTCTATTAAAATAAACAGACGGCCAAGTCATAGCATCGTCAAATACGAAACAGAACAAAGGACAAAGCCTCACTTTCCATAGCCTTTTACGGAAAGGACGATCCCAAAGCACACTAAGTAAGCTTAGATAAGAGACCTTCCTGATAGATATGAGCTGTTTACTCGTATCGGTCATATCAGATAATTGTAACAGTTTCAGAACGCGTTTACTAGTAAAATAACGAAAGATATCGGCTACAGTAACAAAGGCTAGCGAAACTATGTATCCCTTTTTAAGTAAACCATGTATCCCTTTTAAGTAAACTATGTATCCCCTTTTAAGTAAACTATGTATCCCTTTTTAAGTAAACTATGAATCCCTTTTGATGTGTAACGTCTTCCCTCTCGCTTTCTTGCAATTTGTGGGAGTGATTTCGTGAAATGGGACGAAAGTGTGTAATGTGTAACATCATTCCTCTGGGACGGAAGTGTGAAACAGGAAGTCGGGGAAGCGCGCGCCAACGCGCGTCAATTGATTTGGCAAATGAGCGCGCGGTATTGCATTACTCTTAGTATCTATTAAATAAAATACAATTGTCATTAAAAATACTTATTCTATTTATAAAAATCATTTCAAATAATACCTGACCCATTTTTTTCAGAATATAATGTTAAAATTGCATATTACTAAGGTGAGATGTCAAATGTCACACATCATTTGCGACTACTGTAAGCCTCGCTCGATTTTTTTAAAGTTAACTATGTATCCCTTTTAAGTGAGAATTTCAGACTTATTTTTATTTATTTATTTAATTGCAACCGAACCGTGTATGGGTACGGCGACAGTGTAAAATCAACTCATTTTATTTTTCTCTTTTTTTGTATGTCAAAGAAGATGGCTTCTTAGACAGGTAGGAAGTTGTTGATGATGAATATGGATTCGTCATCAACAACTACGTCATAAACATCCATTCTTAATACACTGGCCTGCAAAATTAAGTACCACTCTTTTGAAATTGCAATAACTTTTTAAATACACAAGATATACTTTCGAAACAAAAAGGAAAAATGTTACTAATGTATAATTTACTTTAGTTTCAAAGAAAGCTGATAAAAATTGCTGCAAAACGTTTTTTATTTAAAAATCTCTAACTTCTATAGTTTAGAAAATAAATAAATATTAAAAGTGTAGTACTTAGTTTTGCAGGCCAGTGTATTTTTAAAAATTTTCGAGACTAATTTTATTACATAAATTTGTATTATTCGATCAGCAGAAACTAAATAAGATTTTTCATATTCCCTTCATTAAACATAACTTTAAAAGTTTTCCGTATTCATTATAGTTACACAATAGAATAAAATAAATACAATTTAACTGAAAAAAAATCAACCAAACAATGTAGATACGATGTAGATACGATGATGATATGACAATGATAATTAATTTGGCTCAAGCACATTTTTTACTTCAAAAATTGTTCTCAGAAAAGATAAAATGTAACACTTAGATAATTAATTTTATAAGGTTTCTAAAATATATTTCGTTAATCAATATCGAGAGTGTTTTCAAAGAAGTTATTCCCCTTGAAAGATACAAATTATCGCTTAGCGGATATCAAAACATCAATGTGTGTCAGGGTGTTAAATAATCTATGCTATAAGACATTATGGCATAATTATTAATGTTGTGTGCATTAGTAATATATACATTTTAGAATCTAAGAATCTAAATAATTAATCGAAGGAATTAATATAATAACTATTATATATTCTGTAAGTGTAACATATATAATTAAAGAAATAAAAAATATGCCGAAAATCAAATAACACAGACCAGCGTTATGGTTAGCATAAAGTAGATAGATAGATAGATAATACTTTTATTGCAACACTATGAAACATAAACATGACCAAAAAATATAAATAATTAGAAAGATATAGATAAAGATATATAAATTTGAAATGATTATGAAATGAAATGAAATTAAATATATTTATTAGAACACAGTTATGTGAAACAAAACAACAAAAATCACAATTGAAAAGTGTGTTCTAAAAGGACTCCACTCAGCATTTGTTGCAGTGGATCGGTCTTATCGCTTTAAAGCGATTTCTTCCAGACAACCAGTCGGATGGAGAGAGCTAATAAACTCTAAGATCAGAGGTGTATTTTATAATTGAAGCAAAAATAATAATGATAAAGTAGTCCATTATCATCACCGTGCGGATTGGTGGTGGTTAGAAATGCTAATGCATCCAGGGGACCCACGACCTTAAGAGCTTTCCAAAGCACGGAAGCGCTCGAGAAACTCGAGATTAGAAATTTTTGGTCACCCATCCCATGAGTGGCCATTTCGAAAGTTTAACCTTAGCAATCGCAGACAGAGCGCGTTAACCACTGCGCATGCGGGTGAGTGACCAAAAATGTATAATCTCGAGCTCCTCCGTGCTCCGGAAGGCATTAGTAACTATTCAAACCTTTGACACTGGCTAAAATTGCTAACCGGACGACGCCAGTAATTAAGAATCAAAAAAATATGCCGCCAAGTCGTAAAACAAATGACAAATGAATAAAATATAATAATGGCAAAGAGTACCATTTTCAAAATTTGTTAACTCTTTACTATATACTCGTAGCTTGGCATTTTAGAACGACCCCCGCAGATGTGACGTTCAATATCTTTATCTCCCTCCTGCCCAATTCCCGATGACAAACAGTCGATTATACGAGGAAACTACGAGTGTTTGTGTTGACCGAAGCGGTGTTTGCTTACGGCTGACCGATTACACGAGGTCGCGGTGAGATGACCGCTCCTCTGGCCGGTATGGCATCGACTTGTGGTTTAAATGCGTATTTGTGTAGGTTTAAATACCGCAAAATGTAAAATTAAAAAAAACATCCTTGTTTTTTGGAGTGAGTTTGCTGTTTTTCTCATGCGGCATTATCTGCGTCACCTGACTTTTTTTGGGGGCGTCGAGAAACCTCAAGGGTTCCTTTGATATTAAAAAATTAAAAAACGCAAAATGTCCAAGTAAAAAAAAAACAATAACCATTGTATGGCTGGGATCAAGCCTTCCGACTAGCTGCTGCCACGGCAATGAATGAATCTTGGTATGTTTTAGAAACATATATATATGTATATGTTTCTAATAATAATAATAATAATAATATAAACTTTATTTCAGACAGTGAGTATCCATACATGTGTTAGTTAATACATTCTTACAGGCTATATTAGTTAAGCATTTAATTAGATAAAAATAAAAATAAAAATAACATAAAAATACTTGGAAAATAAAAAATAAAAAAAATAAAAAAAAAAAAATAAAAAAAAAAAATAATAATAATAAATAAAATACTTACTAATACCCGGGCTTTCTTTTTTTGGGTAAAAATAATATGAACAAGTAAGTATTGAATGATTTCTAAAAGTATATAAGAATTATCACAGCTTACACGTGTATACAATAATGATAAGACTTTATTTATGGGCCTTATTAATAGTTTATCTTTATCGATGTTTTATCGGGAAAGGAATGAAATTGAAGAAAAGAGAAGAAAATAGCACTTTTCGGGTCGGCAAGGTGAGGACAAAGTTTTTTTTTAACTGGGACTAAAACTCTTAAGAGATACAAAGAATCCAAGAAATCATTAATTAAATTCGTCTAACAGAGTCGATCCGCATTAATAAAAATTTTAATCAATTTGACTTGACAATAAGAATTTGCTATGTTAAAATTAGTTCTCACAAAAAATTACTTGATGAGTCCTAACACAGTTTCTCTATATCTCATATGGTTTAGGAATTCCTAAACCATACCATGAAGAATTCCTCACACTGTCCCAGTTTAAAAAAAAACACTTTGTTAGTGCGGCACAACCCTTTCCTACAAGCTGTCTTCGCTTCTGAACTCCCCTTAAGGGTGCGCCGACAAAAAAATGCCAAAAATGCAGTTACGGTTAAGTAAATATAATTGAAAATACTATCGTATTAAATGAACAAAATATATATTTAGTATCATAGGGAACGTGTTTACAATTTGTCAGAACCATAAATTCATAACACGCTATAGTTTTTTCTACAATATCATTTAAAGTTGGGCAAAAATCATGAAAACGAGTGGAGGCGTTTAGTAGATTTCTTATAGTTTATCTAAATTATTGTACCTCTGATTTTGTCTAAACAATCATCAATGGATAAACTAAAAATTGCTAGACTACATTTTCGATTCATCAAGTGGTTATTTAAATAATTATTTTTTATTAAGCACCTTAAATTCCCCATACAAAATTAGTATGGCCGCGTTTCAAATAAACTTGTGCACAGACACTTGTCACTTATGGACGGCGCACCCTTAACTGTCTAACATTAGATGGAACGGAGTCGCCGGATCGGAAAAGCTAGTCTTTCGTATACTTTTGCAATGTTGACGTAGCATACCCAGACAGGCTTAGATATTTCCAGGGCGCTTTCTGTGCCATATTATGTATCTGAGTAAAATTTATTTTTTAATTCAAAATTCAAAATCATTTATTCAGTTTAGGCTACAATTAGCTCTATGAATGTCACTTTGCCATCAGTTCGTAAGTTTACAAAGAGCGGGAGATTTTATACTGAGAAGAACCGGCAAGAAACTCAGCAAGAGTAAGTCATAATATATTCTAAGAGCTATGGTGTTTTTATATCATCATCAGCAAATAACTGTTCTCCTATGACAGTTTTCTATTGAACAAAATGTGGAGCCGGAATCTCGTTTTACGATCAGTGACGCCATCTGTTGTCTGTTCGAAGTAAAAAAATATTTCGTTGACCGCTACGACAAGTATCAATATTTTCAATCTTCAGAAAAGAAATGAAATGAAATGGATCTTTAAAAGCACTTTTGAATCGGCACCAAAATATATTTTTACCTACCAACCATTCAGGGTGTCTTTTACTTATACTAGTAAAGAAAAAGGCCGCAAGCCAACTGCACACTTTTTTAAAGAAGTAACGGCATTTACAAAATTAAGTGTTGTTATCAAATTATGCAAGGTATAAAAATTTTAAATTATTGAAAAAAAAGTTAATTTAAAACTTATTGGACAAACCTTTTTTTAGCACATTGCGCGCACACAAGAGTGTATAAGATTTGACATAGGGAAAGTTTATGTGGAAAAAGATAAAAATTACGTACAATAATAAATGTTTAATTAAATTAAGTAAATAAAACATTGATTACTTCTCTTCTCTCTCTTTATGTGATACATTTCACTGTATATAAACATTATGTGCTTTACCACATTACGTTAGCAAAAGTTAGACAATGAGATGCTGTCACTTTTAGCCAGCTAATATTTTTAGACAGGGACAAAATATGTTTAACTTTAAACACTGTTTTGACAAGGGTATATGTTTGTAAATTATGATGATATAACTTTGAACCACTGTACCTACTCCTAAATATAGTGGCTTTCTACATAATTAGAATTGTTAGTTAATTTGTTCGTTATTAATGGACTTGCCGAATCACTGTATCGAGGTGATCACAAAACTAACTTTCTTTTTTAATTGTCTATTATGAGGCTGCTTGCATAATTGATCATCATTAGAAAACTTTCAATTTGTGATTTAGTTAAATAGAGTATTTTTTTTTAACAAAGACAGCGAGCAAGTAGACATATTAAAACCAAAATTGATTTTACTATAAAACCTTTCCTTTAAGATCATTAGTACGAAATAGATTTATGTTCATAAAATAAAATCATTTTTATTTTGTTTATTTATATATCAGGTTTCCTAGTTCAGTCTTAATCGATAACGTGATTAATGGTGTACAGTAAAGAGAGGGGTCTCTTCTAAAACAGGTTTTTTCAAACTTAACAGAAGAGACCCACACATTTGTAAAAACTACTTGTAGTTAATAATAAAAATATTTTTGATTTTTTTTTAATGGTAAACAAAAGTTGCACTAAGCATACCTTGCGTTACATTAAAATTATAATTTGCTACGAAATAACTATAATTTGCTACGCCGTAGCAAAAGATTTAAACCAATTATTAATTGGATTACTACCATAAGATGGGATAATGGGTTTTTGTAGTACCTATCCTATATTTCGACATACCAGTAGCACGCATCATGATCGCGTGGTTGCCTAATGCAGGTTTCATTCGCCATTTGATAATCTTAACAAAAACCAGATTTAATAAGGCTAAATTGAAACCATCCTCTTTCAAATCTTTGTTATCCCCCACGATACGGTCAACCCAAGTCGAGGACAGTTCCAACTTTCGTCAACTCTAGTAGGTCTCGGAAAATCCAGTAGGTCACGGGGACAAGCTTGCTTGATCCCATCCCCTCAAAAAAAAACGTCGAAGATTGTTCAGTTGCTACGACTTGCCATATTATCTAGTTACGTTGTAAAAGCCGTACGCGGCCATAAGCTAACATTGTCTACATAAAAAGGGATGTACCTACTAAAAACAAACTATAAGATAAAAAGTCAATAAATTAAAAAAATAAAGAACAATGTAAGCATTTGTCTAATACTACTTTTAAATATCTTGCCGCCCATATCATCCGATTACTCTGTTAAAGCCATACGTAGCCATAAGCTAAATCTTTCTTATTAATATAAAAAGATGTTCTTTTAAATACTTAATACCTACCTTTATTAAATCACTTCAATATTAGTGACAGTATGAATCCAATTAATTGTTAAAAAAATTCTTAATTTAGGTATTTAAGATGTATATTTTGTTTTCAGTTTATTTCTCTTATACTTAGGTACAAAGATAAGAAGTCCTCGGAAAATTAAGTCCCTTATCGTTTACATATTCACAAATACTGATAAACTAATTTAATCTGGTGATATCATTCCAATAGTTAATCACTATGACTGAGGTACAATTATTTTCTTAAAAACAACAAATTGTAAATTTTTTATCCATTATGAATTATACCTATGTCATATATACTGGCCGCTTTTACACTAAAGGACGTGTATATAATCTAATACTAAAGGTTTTTAAAAGACATTTTATTATGCTTTCGATTTTTAATTATTTATAGAAAATGCAAACTTTCCTCTGTTTACCAGTAAGTGTAATGCTTTTACGATTGTATAACTTAAGTATATAGTTATTTAAATTATCCCAAATTGCATTTTCTTAAAGTAACCAATCGAAATAGAAGAAAATAGCACTTAGCTATATTGATAATAGCTACCAAAGATAATGTAGAGCTCTATTTAAAACAGAGAAACTAAAGCAAAACTCTTAAATATATCCGTCTTTTAATATTTTTTCTTATATTAACGCTCATTGTATTTTGAAATATCGAACAAGTTCAAACATAATTATACGCCTTTGTCCTTCTTTGTTATACGAAAAAGCTCAGAAGCTCAAGCTACTACGGTCACAAACATCTCCACACAATCATAGCTCTCGGTCTCGATATGATCCACCTGAAGGCAATCTGTGTCGTGCGACGAAACGACCGACTATCGTCGTCTCGCTCGCTCGCGGTCCGCGCAAGATGCGCCCTCTCCTTTCCCCCGCGCGCCCGGCCGCCGCTCTCGACCAATCGGCAGTCATCTTTTGCTCCCCCGAGAGCAGAGCGACAGTGCGTTCTCTCATCACAATCACAAGGAGACGACATCTCGCCGCGCGAGGTTGTCGCTCCACGCGAGATGCAAACGGCAGTCGAACAGTGCCTTCGATATTTGAAATTATAGAAAAGTTTTCTTGTCTGTGCTCAATATTTTTTTTAAAGTGAATTTATAGACTGTGAAAATTTTGAGGACTGGGAATATAACTGTGCATGTATTTTTGAGTGTCCGATAGCGCGAAAATTATTCACGATTGGGTAAGTGCTATTTCGATTAGATTACGATGCAAATTATCATTTTGTGACGGAAGCCAGCGGCCGGTGTTTTCGGTGCCTGTAGGTGTAAAATATCCAGTTGGCTCAGTTCAGTGCGATACGCGATTGTAAAATGATTTGTCGCCTGCTGACCCGAGGGCCCACGGTGCGTGGTTGTGAGGTGTTTTTAAAAAAAGAACAACAATTTTTTAGAGAGAATGACTGTTTTTTTTAAAGACAAAGGAGTTTTTAGGTTTTGTGCAAAAAGGATCAGAAATTGTATTTTTCTGAAGTAGAAGAGCGATTAAGCTAATAAACGTATAAAATACATTGTTCCATATATCTGCATCATATCCGTATATTTTTTTTTACCAAGATCAATATGTTTGCAAATATAGGTAAGATATGTTTAGAATGTCTGGAATCTGAATGTGTAAAAAATCCCACTGGAATAAGTTTGCAATAGAAAAAAGGGATATTCCGGAATCATTTCTAAAATTCGTTAACTAGTTTATGTTAAAAACAATAATTTTTTTCTTAATCACGAAATATCTGTCTACGAGTAAAACATTTTTAATATATGTAACATTTCGTAAAATATCAATAAGAATTTTTTCATTGTTAGACAATAAGATTCTAATAAGAACTACTTCAAGTGGCCGTTAAATAACCGTAAATTCGTTCATGAATTCTGAAATATATAACTACGTATATTTAATTCATGTATTACGTAAAAATAAAAAATAAATAAATGTAATTACGTATAGAAAACCAAATAAGCTCTCAACGATATATTATTTTCTCAAAACAGAATTCACTTACCTACAATAAGGAATTCAAGTAAAAAAAACTATAATCGACTTTCTAAATTTACGTATAAGTACCTAGCTCAAATTAATTAATTACTTTAAGAGATAGTTAATTTATTATCTATGACTAAACATTTAAATTACTTTAAGAGATTAAATGTTTAGTCATAGATAATGTGCACCTCGCAAGGTCATCATTAAATTGTAGTCCTCATCATCATCATGTTAATCAACAGCCTATTAACGGCCGGATGGATTACTGCTGATTAACTGCTGGATTACACTTCCCATAAAAGCAATAGCATAGAGGAATATCGCTGGACTTATGAGAGTTTTGTAGGTTTTAACGATTGTCATTTCATAGCAAGAAACGGGACCAAAGGCTTACCTTCAACACGGGAGATATTTTTTTTTACCCATCCGTTGGCCCGACATTGTGAAACATGCTTAACCTATAAGATCTCAACCTGAACCACAAAACAACTAATAATAGTTACTCCTGAACGCAAAATGCTGCTTTTATTTATACTTTTTTTATTTTAAATATAACATGATAATTATTCTAATATTTAAACCTAATATGAAAACTACTAAATATTTGTACTGAGACATTTTATTCCGAACTACGTAGGGTACCTACAAGTAGACAAGCATAGGTGACAAATTTCCGTCGGGGACACACCCAAAAATCTTTAGACTCATTCCTGATGTTTCTACCGCATTACAAATCGAAAAACACTTAACCAAAACTCAAACCAACCCGAAGCTGTCATATACAAAAAAACATACATCACTAGCGCATATACGTCCCCATTGCTGGGCCACGATGGCACCTTCCCTATGGATGGATCGGGCCATAAACCACAACGCGGGCCCAGTGCGGATTGGTGGTTGTTAACGACTGCTAATGCAGCCGGGACAAACGGCTTTACGTGCCTTCCGAAGCACGGAAGATAATAGCATATGCCTACGTATACCACCGATGATGGTAGACTTATGACTATTGAAAAAAGGAAGTAGGCTTACTGAATAAAAAAACTGTTTTACTTACAAGAAATGTAAGGTTTCATCTGTTTTTGTACCAATTAAAATACGGGCTAAATATAATCTTGAAATTGATTATGAATATCGGAATTAATCCTATTAATATTATAAACGCGAAAGTTTCTTTGGATGTTTGTTACTCTCTCACGTAAAAACTACTGAATGGATTTGGATGAAATTTGGCATACAGATAGTTTATAACTAGGAATAACACATAGGATACTTTTTATCCCGATATTCCCACGGGAACGGGAACCCCGCGGGTGAAACCGCGAGCGGCCACTAGTTATCTATATATTTGATATCTGTAATTATCGTAGAGGCGCCAGTCTTCGACACTTTAAACCCAGTGCTCGACATCAGTTGTCGTCGCCAAAAAAATACATAGAATCTCATTAAAATATTGCATGAAGAAAATGATCTATATTCATTTGTTGTTAAAGACTAAAATCAGTTACTGACCCCTATTTTTAATGATTAAAAGAAAATAATGTCGATCACTGTTGTTCTTGTCGAAGACACCACTTGTGATGCCACTAACAATTTTAAAGTTAACATATTGTGACAATGCAGGATGACGTAAACAGGAAAGTTATGGAAAATTAAACATATACTACATTTAAACAAAAATCCATAAAAGGTTATGTTCAATTCATTGTTTTACCTATAAGACAATATAGCATGAACCTATGTCATAATTCGGAAGGCCAATCAACCATCCTGCGTCTAAAAAACATGTCGCCTGCTGAAAATCTTTAAAATAAATAAATAAATAAATAAATTTTTCTACACTCACACCAATTATCTAGCCCAAGAGAAGCTTCGTCATGAAACTCGTTATATGGTCACTAGACAACGGATAAACATACTTAAAATACTTAAATACATACTTATTATACAAAGAAAACACCCAGACCCGAGACAAATTAGAAAAACAATAATTTCTAAATTAACCCTCGGTCGGGTCAATCGAACCCGGGACCTCAGAGATGGCGACACCATTAAAACCGGTGTACAAACCACTCGACCAAGGAGGTCGTCAATAATACCGCCGGCTCATTTTTATGTCCTTACTGCTTGGGCACGAGCCTTCAGTTTCCATATCGACTTAGCTGTTCTTAAACCAGACACAATAGAAATTTAATTGTTTTATGTATGGCACTGTGGTTACATTGGGCGTCCAAATATCTACGAGTGGTAAGGGAGAACGGGTTATAAACCACCACGCGGGTCCAGTGCTGTGCGGTGGCTGTAACCGACTGCTGATGCAGCCGGGACCAACGGCTTTGCGAGCCTTTCGATGCACCGAGGAGCTCAAGATGATACACTTTTGGTCACCCATCCGATAACCGGCCTTTGCCAAAGTTGCTTAACCTTAGCAATCGCAGACCGGACGCGTATATATATGAGACTCAAACTCTCATCACATTTGAACTAATTAGTACTTGACTACCTATGTAAAAGAGGAAAGAAAATCGCTTATTATTATATATACGTATTATCTCCATAAAATTAATAACCAAAGTCCTGTAACATATTTAAACGAAATCCTTTTAATTCTCCTGACATTACGGAAAGTAATATAACCTACTTATAACAATTTGTAAGTTTATTTTTCATTTCATCATACTTTTTGATTATTAGAGCTTACATTCAAATTGCTTCAATCTTTTGTTTGGACAAAACATGACGATGAACTTTCTGCCCCCCTAAACAAGTGAAAAACGCTAATACTCGTAGAATAGAAATCAAATAATTACAAGTGATTATTGTATGGGATTGACTTAAGTCAACGATACGTTTAAATGACGTTTAAGTACGTATGTCATGGGCTGGTCTTTAAAAACCAAAAAGGTCACATATGAATCAAGATCTCGTAATAGGTGATGGGCTTTCCCTTAAACAATTTTTAATAAATAATACTAATAAAAATAATAATAATATTTTAATTGTTTTCGCTAGTATATTATTATTTATTAAAATATAAAAACAAATAACCTATCTACCTACGCATTACAAATTATCAGCTATTTACTTCAACGAGCTATGTATCTTAATAAACTATCTTCCAGAGATAACATCTCAATCACACATCTCAAATTGAGGCCGTATCTTGGCAGATACGCGTCGAGTACCATAATTGCGATAAGCTCTCTAGAAAATCATTGTACTCGCATTATTCATCATTGGTGATGCCATCGCTGTGATTAAGGGATAATATAAGTCTATTGTTTCGATGACAAAGGAAATATTCTTCCCGAAATAGGTATGCTTGAAAAGACGACGAAATTCTAACTTGTTCTTAACTTGATCTGGTAAGTAAAATAGATGGTACATTAAACTGCATCGTCTATAAAAATAAATACTCAAAGAGGTTAATAACTCGCCATGAAGCCTATTCTTATAGCCAGTTACAGTAGTTCTGGAGACACAAAATAGGTACACATGCTAAATTATATTTACTATGAAGGCCATGAAGGTTTAAAAACTACAGAACCTTTTACTAATAAATCAGTTTATATTTGTTTTTCGTTTTATTATTTAAACAACAAAACGTGTTTATATAGTTGGTTTTTTTTGTATTTTGTTTTTTTAATTGTGCATTAACTAAGCATTATGAAATTATACACTTTTTATAATTATAGGAGTACTTGTCCCCCTATAATTATATTTTTAGCACATAAGCCAGTAAGATACCTACTAATACAAAAAAACTTCAATCCAAAATATTACAAAACTTCAATATTCTCAACTCTTCGTCTCTTCAAATGCTATATGAAATACTTTTAGTTTTGTTAAAATCATCATCGTCCGCCTATAATATTGGGCTTAAGCCCACTTGGTAAATAAATAGCACATTGGGAGAACGAACCTTAACCCACCACACTAGACCAAGGCGGATTGGTTAGCTTAAACAAGTGCCATCCTAAGCCAACGCCGGGACTAATGTCTTAACGTGCCTTTCAAAGCACGGAGAAGCTCGATAATAAAATTTGTCATCTATTCTATATTTTCTTAATTTTGTTACCTATTCTTAATTCTCTTAAAAATGTCTCTTGTAAATGAAGCCATAATATTCTCCATTACGCAATCTCCACGTTTGTAGTAACATCGATAATATAATAATTATTGCAGTTATCTCACACTGACAAGTGTTTATCATCACACGACGCATCTAAAGTACGAACTGTTGTAACGACACAAAGGGATTGCGCCAAACAGCCTCCTCATGCGGAGATTATGGCAACTTTGTCACGGATTCACTGATAACAGGAACACGACTGATGATTAAACGACAAATTTTATTATTTCGCTTCGACTGTTATTGAGTATTTAAGATATGTAAGCGCTATAAATATTAATAAGAAAATTAAAGCAGGTTAACAAATTTTTGCAATTTTTTTCCTGCCTCGGTGGCAAAGTTCTTGGTTTGATACCCGGGTCCCGGGTTCAATTCCCAGGTCGAGCAAAGTGTGTGTTCGGATTTTTCAATGCGTAGCCCGGGTTTGTGATCGCCAACTTGCATTTAACAAGCGTTGTGATGACATTATTTCAATGATGGCGGCCTTTGCACAGCTGGAAGACAGTCATTAGGCTATTCGCTTTCCTTTACTTTATATATCTATGTAAGGCAAATGTCTCCGCTCCACCTGACGTGTAGGAAGCAGATGTAGCATAGTCCAGATGCAAAAACAGTTAGTGGTGCAATATTGTGCCGCACTGGCCACTAAATTCCTCATCTTGCGTGCGAATTAAACAAAAGCTATCGTTTTGTATCACTCTATTTTCTCCGTTAGTCATCCCTACTCACAAATACTTTTTAAAACATCACATAAATCTTTCTTATGTGCCAACATCAGCTTCCAATAAAACCTCTAGCACAAATCCTTGAAACAAAAACAGGAATAGATCTACATCATATAAATAAATGCGAGTATTATAAGAAATCGAAGCAATCGGTATGCAATAAAGATGGTAATTACTCGTATTACTTGCGTACGTTGTTAACAAAAGTACCGCTTATCAGTAAATGCTGAGATTACGATATAGTATTACAGTTCTCACCGTTTATGTGAAGTGATCCTGGGTATCAAAGGGGCCGCAGAGGCGTCGTTTTGCCTTCTTGAAACTTGATTTTCCTATGAAACGCTTATGTTCTTTCTTATTAATGTATTCGATTCCTGAATGATCGTTTTTTCTGTATCTTTGGTTTCTCTAACTTCGAGCTCATTTTCACTTACCATCAGGCAAGATTAGGGTCAAAAGCAACTTAAGTTTTAGTTTAAGCTATTTATAAACATAATACTTTAGACGTAAAATATATAAAAAATCTTTAATTGACTGTAATTTCTATAAATGTACCTACATTATTTATGAAAAATACACATTTTTTAAGTTAAATATACAATTTTAAATACAATATCCTGTTTTTTCCGTACATTATGCTCATTCTAGTGAACGCAAGACACCTATTTTATCAATACATCGATATGAAGACCAGTCTCGCCACTTTATACTGGCTTATACATAAGATCTGTAGTTATGTACGTCGCATACCAGCCGGGCAGGTTATTAGCACGCATTGTCTGGCTATAATAGGTCGGTGAGCTGCGCACGCGCTTATAACAGCCGGGTGACCATAACTATGAAAAAATTGGGATATGTTTTGATTTAAAAAATATATTTTTATAAATTCTGAAAAAGATGTACCTAAATAATGATAACAAGTTTTTTATCTGTGATATTATTTGTAAGTGAAGTGTTTTGTTGCTCAAAACCTTGCATCATCTTTTGATTAATTGAAATGCTATTTTATTATCGATACTGCGATTATATCCAAAAGAATTTGTAATCGTACCTCGTAGATAGTGTTTTAAGAAATAAATTTATCTAATTACGACTCTTTCGAATGATGTCATCGTGTTTTTTTTTACTTTTTGATTGTTTAATTAACTTTATCATCTTCTGTAGCAAGAACATTTATATACCTATCGCAAAGACAGTGTGTAAACACTTTGAACACTTGATTTGAATGGTAAAAGAAAGCGGGAAGGAAAGCTTCTACAATTAAAGATTGTATATATATTTTTAACTTAAACAACAACAATTGCTTAGCCTTCATCTCACCAGGCTAGGTTCCAGTTTCTGCTATTTTAAAACGTCAGAGTCTCAGTAACCTTGGTTCTAATATTTTCCCGGAAGTTTCACCCGAGTTCTTCCCTTAATAACAGGTGTTGTGAGACTCCATTTTAATTTCTATCTACCGTACAATTGTACCCTTACTTCTAATAATAGATAAAACACTTGTAATTGGCTAAATGCTAAACGCGAAGTCATTAATTAAGATAATTAATTAATTAACATTTTCCCGATATCCCTAAAGCCCTAATAAGCCACTAACCAATCCCAATAAAAAAATATCTTACGCTGGTTATCGAACCCGGTACCTCTGGCTCTGACACCATGATTTAACAATAAGACTACGAACTTCATCTTTGTAACAAGCCTTTGTGTTTCCCGCAGGCGCCGGCGCGCACGCACCTCGCGGGCCATGCAGGGCGCCGCGAGCGCCCCCGCGCCCCCCGCGTCAGAACCACCATCTTCGCAACGTAAGTACCTCACATAAAAGTCATATCTCAATTAAGTCATAGGCAAATTAAAATCAATATAAGCATTCACAGACTATAAAAAAACCCAAAACTAAAATTTGTGTTAAACTAAACTACTGAATCTACAACCACTTCGGGTTTTAATAATAATAATAAATCATTTATTTCAGGCAACACAATGTATAAGATGGTAAAAACACAAAGGGGCCCATATAATAAATACCTTACAGACGAACATACATACAATATAAAACAATTTTTTGTTAGTAGATATATAACTTATAACTATGTTAGTATATTAAGCACTAGATTGTGCTGTTCCGGTGGTGTTGACTGGTAATCTTCCGCGAAAACGCCGGTACACCACTCCCTTCGGCCAGAAGTCTTCCCTCATAAAGGTGTCGACCAGCTTGGTTGTTGGGACTCGCGCCACAAATGCCTTAAAGCTGACATTGTGTCGCGCTGCATTGTGTTTTGGGGGAGCCTTCGACCGTCATTGACCGATACAATCGTTATCACCACCAGGTTATAAATATCCTAATTAGGATGGCTAGTGTTATTTTTATTAGCTACTAGCGGCCCGCCCCGACTTCGCACGGGTGTACTTTTATTATAGCCTATGTTACTCAGCGCTAATGTAGCATTCTAATGGTGAAAGATTTTTTTAAATCGGTCCAGTAGTTTTTGAGTTTATTCGTTACAAACATACATACATACATACATACATACATACATACATACATACATACATACATACATACATACATACATACATACATACATACATACAAAGCTCTCCTCTTTATAATATTAGTATAGACCAGCTGCCTGGACAGACAGACTTCGTTCTGTCAAAAGTTAATAGTTTGACAGCTAGTTTTTATGTGACAATAAAAGTGTTGTTCTTACTATTTTGTCCACGCAATTTTTATATATTTATTTTCTTTTTAAAACTTTCCGTGTGCCATAAGGCACACACGAAAAAAAAATTGTCGAATTAGTCGAGCCGTTCTCGAGTTTTGCGCTTAGCAACATTGATTTTTATTTATATAGTAGATAGATTCGTATTTTGTATGGCATTCAAACAGCGCCTTCTGCAGACAAACGAGAAGTGTTAAAAATGGTCCATAGTAGGTAATTCTCGTGGTTTAATAGTAAATAAAACTTGCACTGGGCATCCTGGTCTTCCCACAGTTATCATGAGCTATAAACAAATGCAATTATTTAGTACCGCAATTATGTAATTTTAATTCAAGCGTCAACGTATTACTAAATTTCATGCTAAATCAACAACACTTTCAACAGTATTTCAACTTCAGTAAAAAAGTTAAAACCAATCAGTCAAATCAAACAGTAACTACATAGTTAGTATCATGTTTAAAAAACTATACACGAACTGAACTGATCAATCTATTTCATATCACAGTAGTTGCGCTTGCGACGCAACATGCACTGGTTCAATCAGACTATGCAATGTGGCAATCTCCACTAATAAATTTGAAATGTCTAAGTGTGGATCACGCACCCTATATACTCGTTATAGTAGGGTAGGGCTACCGATACTACTGAGTAACACCTTTATTTATTATATGTTAGTAATTCATTAAAAATTATCATCATCATCATCATCAGCTCATTTTATATTCCCATTGCTTGCCATCAACCACCACGCGGGCCTAGTGCAGATTGGTGGTAATTAACGACTACTCATTTCATTTCGGATGCTTGGACTGCTCATTCAAAATACATATTTAATGATCCAACAAAACAGAAAATATTATTTCATTTATTCAATACTTACTAGTCTAATCGTGTAATATAAAAAAATCAAAGAAGCATATCTTTGATATATCAATTATATAAAAAAATCTTTTAGGTATATTTTGGCAAATCTACGAATTAATTTATTGTAAAACTTATATAGAAATACTAGTTGACCGGCGGACTTCGTACCGCTTTGACAGTTTCCATGACAACAAAAAATATCAATAATTCGTCCGCTTAAGTACACCCGTATCCCACGATGAACCCCTATAGCAGCGCCACCTACCGGGTCCAATTATAAATCTAAACCATTCTCGAATCCACTTGAACACACAAAAAATTTCATCCAAATCGGTCCAGCTGTTTAGAAGGAGTTCAATTTCATACACACGAACAGAAGATTTATTTATAAAAATATATAACAATTGACAGCCCTGCGTATGTCATAAATACTGATTTATAACTTTATCTTTCAAAACTGCTGACATATAATAAGGAGTTTTATACACCTATTCTTACATAATGATCATTATATTTAAAATAAAGCCTATTATTTTAGTCACACCAAGTTAATAATTATCAATTTGTAACGAGTATAGTTTTATTCATTGTTTATTTAAGTGTGCTTAAAACGCTTAAAATTAAAGTCCAATTAAAAATTTTAGCTTTTACTCCCGTGCTATAAATATTGTATTATAGTAGGTTCTTCCATTATTAAAAGATATGAAGAAATAGAAAAATATATAGGTATTTCATTCGGACTACATCAGTTATTCTGTGGTACTACTAAATCGCTTACTTAAAAACGCTAGCTTATGCCTGTAACTTCGTTCACGTAAAGAAACGTATCCCGTAGGAAAAAAGATAATTTCTGTTATATCTAAAATCCTATGAAGAACCTACCTGCTGAATTTCAAGTTCGTAGGCTTCATAGTTCCTGAAATTTCTCGCTTTTTATTTTAAAATAAAAAACGGTAGTGACAAAAAATCTCGAAGATATATATAAATCTCATTTCGCCTGTTCGCGTCCATTTAGTGCAGTTGGCAAGTATGAAGGAGAAAATAAAAATGTTCCAGCACTAATTTCAATGAAAAATGTATGTAATGTGTTCATTATATAGTCTATTTTAAGGTTAACTTTTAGGTTTGTTCGAAACATCTTGAGTTTTTTTTTGAAATAGACAAACATCAGAATTTGGCGTTTTACCCAGTTTGCGTCCACAAAATCCAGATTGCGTCCACCCCTGGACCATTTCGCGTCCACCAGCTTAGAAAAGGAATATAGGGGTGATATTTTTAAGATAATGTAAAGAAAGATTGGATTTTAACAATTTCTTTATTTAAGAATATAGTTATTTAAAAATCAACATTATTATCATTAATAAATCACTTTAAAGAATATAAAAATACCTATTTATTTTTCTCAACATTGTTGAACTTAAAATTAAAAAATAAAGTATGTAGGTAGTAGGAATATATTAATTCCACCTGCTTATGTCAACAATAATCAATTCTGTCAATTTTACCCTAAAATCACGAGGAATATTATTAAAATTATTACTAAAGATTAGCCTTGATTAATAATAAGTTTTTGGCTATATTATAGCAACAAAACAATACAATAATTGTTGTCTAATCCTACTACTAAATGAAATGTTGAATCATAATAATTACGAGACGAGGTATGATTTATTATAGCCTTAGAATTTTAATTAATGACATGACGTCCATGCGGACGCAAAGTGGAAGTTTTATAAATTCGGTGTAGTAATTCGCGTCCACCTTATTTTAACTGTTAACTATAGAAAAAATAAGCAAATTCATAATTAATATTATTCCTTTTTTCATTATCAAAGTCTAGAAACAGCTATGTTATCTAAAATTCACATAAAAAAATACAAGACTAAATGTCAAACGCACCGCTGGACACAATTTTTTTCTTAAAATACCGCGGGTCCGCGCTCTCTTGTTGAACAGCCGAGACAAACTATTTTTTCTAAACAGGATTGGTTGGGCGCACGGAACTTTTGTCTATGTGTTCGTGTCCCTTATAGATTAAGGTATTGGCGGTAATGACTTTTCGTTTTATTGGTGTGTTAGTATACTTATTTTCGAGAATGTTCAAAGGGAGATCCGTAAAATGGACGCGAATTGGGCGATGGACGCGAACAGGCGAAATGACCCTATCATCATTAGTTACAATTTTATTACTACAATATTACAATATGTGTGTTTGCGTAAATTTTTAACAACATAATATAAAACATAAATAAACAATACAATCAAATGGAAATTCTGTAATAGTTTCTCAAATTTAACATGCACATATAGAAACCTTTTTCTAAACTCTAGACCTCGATTATAACAAAAAGGTATTCCTACGATACATTTACTAACAATTGTTTCAATGTAACGCATAAGTTTAGAGATATATTATTAGTCCAATATACCTTCACGTACTATAATTAAAGATATTCAAACATGCAGTCTCAATTGCAAATCAATACTGTTCTCGTCGCATCAATTTCACCCATACTTCTCGAAAGCAATTCAATCAGTGTGCACAACGCTCAAAGGCAGGATGTCCACTCGATAAACTGTCACATCGATCGTTAAGGCCGGGACATCATCTCGGGTGATCGCAGCAACCCGACCCGCGGCACGGGCTCAGCTGGCCGGCATTTAAACTGCCACCTAAGCCTGAATAGCCAAGATAGGTAGGCAAGTTGTTTGTCCATATTATCTAAGTTATACGTGACTACATATTGAAATGAAACGCAACGCGTTGAAAGATCTCCCTATCCAATCCGAACCTCGAGAATCTAGTAGGGAGCCTTCATCTAGGAAACCCCTGACGGTGTTTCGTTTGACACGGTTTGGCTTGAAGAGCCCATTAAGTTTCTCGGCGCCCGCAAAATTAGACCGATGATGACGATGAAAATGCCGCCTGAGGCAACTAGAAAACAAACAAAAGTTTCGAAAGCGATAGTAAATAGATTTAACTAAGTACTTTCAGGGTCTTTCATAGGGTACCTACATTAGATGGCGTAGAGAAATTAGTAAAAAAATATACACTTCATAGTGTAGTTATTTTAGAGTTTGCTGCTGAGTACTCAAACGGCCTTTTCAGCGTGTGGCCTTTTTGGGGGTGACAGGAACCTTGAAGGGTTCCAAGGGTTTCAAGCCGCCTGATCCATACACCGTCAGAGTGTATCTAGAGGGAATGGCATCACACCAAGTATCCTCTTTCCCTACTAAATTCTCCAAATGGTTCGGAACGGGAGCGAAACCCACGGGCGCCCCTAAAGGTTAGGACCTCGGCTCGGGTTGACCGGGTCGCTGGGGTGGGAAGGCCGAGTGGTGCCGCAAGCGTCCATGGGCTGCACTTTCCATCAGCCGGTTCGTATGCTTGTTTGCCGGATAAGATACATAAAAAAACATATTAAAAAAAGACTACAACATATAATAATATTGTTAAAGTAGCATACTTGCGACATTCGACGCATACCTCAATGAAACTATGCAAAGCTAAAACGCTAAAGCCTTGGGTATGTCATTGCGTTCTCTAAATTCTCCTAATAAGTAGGTGCAAGAATAATTTACTTATATATTTTTTTTATTGACGTCGTAAAATTTACGTAAGTAAGCGAGCCGTAGAGCGAATAAAATGTTGGCTGTTCGAATGTTATGCACAGTCGGCAGCAGATCAACCTACCCAAATCTGTCAAATTTCTCCAATGAATATTGGTCCTTATAACCAAACAATAAAGTTCAAAATTTATTGTGGAAATTTGACAGTTTTGGGTAGGTTGATCTGCCGCCGTGTGTACGTCTAATAACTATAATATGGTCGCACTTTAAGTTTTATTTACTTTTAATATTTTATATACGACTTTTTTTTATTTAAATGTCTTACTGGGCAAAGTACTCTCAAATTTCCTTACCTACTATCAAGATGTAGGTTGTATAGAATTAAGCGTAATGAAGTATCTCACGAGAGTGAATGGCGTCAAGACCATCGGTATTCGGTTAGCTCAGCCTGCCGTATCTCGAGAGATCCACATCCCTTTGTGCCCCCCACACCTGTGTCCACAGTCCACAGTCCACACCATCTTCGAGCAATGACGACAGTTACAAACTAAACTGTGAAAACAGATTTTATTGTTGGCTTATTTAAAGAACGATTCTTTTGTGAGCAGGTACGGGCACTAACTTAAATTAATTATTTTTGAAAATTATACATCACCATCGCCATCGCCAGCTCATCTTATATCCCCATTACCGTGGGACGACTAGCCGCCCCTACGGCTGGAAACATCACAGGGAGAACGGCAGCTACTAGCTCAAATTAATCAGATTTTCTTTTCAAATAGCATCATCTTTATTACTTATAAATTACAATGAAAAAATTAAGAGCGTTTACGCCGCACACTAGCGCCACTAATGAAAAAAAGAACATATCTAGTAATTAGAGATAGAAAATCAAATTATGCTCAACAAACTATTTGAATGAAGTAATTTAGCATTTTTACGTCACTTATTGAACACCTCACATGTTATGGTTTAGTTAAATAAGGCGTTATAGTTAAAAGTGGCCGTAACGTCTTATTTAACTAAACCATAACATGTGAGGTGTTCAATAAGTGACGTAAAAATGCTAAATTACTTCATTCAAATAGTTTGTTGAGCATAATTTGATTTTCTATCTCTAATTACTAGATATGTTTTTTTTTTCATTAGTGGCGCTAGTGTGCGGCGTAAACGCTCTTAAATGCCTTCCCGACCCAGCCAGGAATCGAACCTGGGTCTTCCGCAATCCGGGCGGTTGCACTGACCATTATGCTACCGGGAAGGCTGACGCACTGCGCACGCTCTGTAAGCACTGAATTGTTTTACTGCTTTTTGATTTTTGACTGTTTTTTAGCGGCAGAGTGCCATCTATCCAACGGTTGTTGCAACCGATGGCTATGCAGATTCATCTTTACAGATGAAATACCACAAATTTGATAACAACGCTATAGTAAATTTTACCTTAAAGCTGAATTATATAAGTATTTATAAAATACAGTGAAAAAATTAAATGCCTACACGACCCAGCCAGGAATCGAACCTGGGTCTTCCGCAATCCGGGCAGCTGCACTGACCAATATGCTACCGGGAAGGCTGATGTAAGCACTGAATTTTTTCATTGCTTTTTGATTTTTGACTGCTTTTTAACGGCGAGTGACATCTATCCAACGGTTATTGCAATCGATGGCTACCGATGGTGGCGTTAGCAAACCACAAAGTTTTATTTTTAAACGACTATATAAAACTATTAAGACCATTTATACAATTTGATATGCCATACAATGTCAATATCAAAAAATGTTATTTTTTTCTTCCTTTCCACACAAACTTCCAAATAACAATTATTTCATTAAGCGATTTTTTATTTATTTAACAGAGCACCAATTTATGGTGTTAATAACTGTTTAGATCTCCTAGAAACGATCTTAATACCTCAAGCCCAGACACACTTTTTTACAAAATTCATACTAACAAACTACGTGCAAATAACTATAAGACTATTAATTAATAAAACTTACAAAAAAAACCCATAACATATTTTTTCTTTAAATCGGCAAAAACAAAAGTAAAGTCCCGGAAACTGTAGCGGATTAATCATGGAGTTATCACGGTTTCCGGTTGACACTAATCGCGTTCATCTCAAAAGGAAAAAGATAGCCTTTACTCGGAAACGCGACATAGTAATGAATAACCAGAGAGTCGGTTACAGAATTACGTCATTACACCAACATAGCGATAACAGTCACCAAGCTTTTACCTGATTGAGCGATTACTATGACGTGTGTAGTATTTATGTCATTATAACGTTATGGTCACCAATAGGATAGGAGGATTTTCATTAAAAAGCGTTTGTACCAGATGTAATGTTGCCAGCATGCTTGATACAGGGCATCTTTTATTCATAAAATGTATAAAATGTAGTGAAAAAATTAAACGCTTACCTGACTCAGCCAGGAATCGAACCTGGGTCTTCCGCAATCCGGGCGGCTGCACTGACCGCTATGCTACCGGGAAGGCTGAATTTTGTCACTGCTTTTTTAATTTTTTGAGTGCTGTGCTAATAGCGGCACAGTGCGCCATCTATCCAACGGTAATTGCAACCGATGGCTATGCAGATTCATCTTTGCAGATGAAATACCACAAAATTTGTTAACACAACGCTATAGGAAATTTTTACTATCTTTTATTTATTGTTATTTAATTTTAATTTGTTTTTGTTTGTTAAGTTGATTGAAGTTAAGTTGTTTAAAAAATATTTTATTAGCCTTAGTCTACGTTTAGGAATAATAAGGTAAATTGATCTTAGTACTAATAAAAAGTTCCGTTTGAAAAATATATCGTTAAAAAATTGTGTCTTTCTTAAAATATCTAAATGGTCTCCAGCAATTACAGGTAGCGTTTCAAAAGCTATCTGACCGATTAGGACGACAGCCAAAGGCGTTGTAACGGTACATTTTTATCTGATAATACGTTCCGGTCTCATTCTGTGTACCCGATTGAGTAAAACGACTTATATGACAATTGCTAGTGATAACACACGAGAAATGTAAGGCTATCTTCACTAAGCAGCCGGTGATTTTAAACTTGAGGAATTAAAATGAAACAACTTTAACGGATCTACTCGCGTAAACACATTACTTATTTAATGTTTAAACTGACGTTTCGAACCCTTTGCAGGGTCCGTGGTACGCGAGTAGATCCGTAAAAGTTGTTTCATTTCAATGTGTAGTGTTCGCGTAAACTTTAGAAAACAATACTTGAGGAATTATTTTAAACAATTTTTTTTAACCTTTTCACCGCCCAACTATCCTGCACGCGATGTCCCGCTGTACGCCAACGTATAAATGTATTTTAATAAAGTAGGTACAAAGAAGAACTTCTATAGATGTGCTGGCGTGGGCGCCACGAAAATCTCGAACTTCTATAGAAGTTGTTGGCGGTAAAAAAGTTAATAATTCAACTTTTGGGAATATAATTATTATCTTTATTGATTTATTTTGTACATAGTATGGCAATATAGCCTTCATACTGTCCCAATGCTGGGCAAAGGCCTCCGTTGTTCTGATTCACCACATTTACCAAATGCGGATTTGTGATCACTAACACGGGTTTATGCTTCGAAAATTTCGAAATAATTTTTGGCTTAATGTCGTTGTATAAAAAGGTCTTGAATCTAGAGTATAGATACTTCGTAAAATTAGCAATGGATTGCGAATTTTCAAAACATTCTTTCAGTCCACATTTTAAATATTGTATTCAGTTTATGCTTTTTTTTCTATATATATTTTACGGGTAAGCACAGTGATCTCACCTGATGGTAAGTGATGATAAGATAAGCCAACAATGATGGAAGCGCACTTCACCCGGGCTCCTCACTAGTGAGGCACTGGCTATCTCATCTCTAGCTGCCGGAACACAACAATGCTACAAACATTGATATGTAATGGCGACATATTTGGATAAGATGGTGGTAGCTAGCCAGGCGGACAAACAAGCCCTACCACCAACCAAACCGAGTACACAAACATGCACCCCCGCTGGGAATCGAACCCGGGACCTCTGGGTCTAAACCGGTGGTCTTAACCACTAGACCATACAGGCGGTTAATAATGATGCAATAATTGAGCTCTTATCGAGCAATGTCACCACGCCATCGGTTCGTAAGCCTACAGAACAGGAAACATGTACTAAGAAGAACCGACAAGAAACTTAGCAAGAGCATTTCTTATAAAAAGCAAAACCCACTATTCACGCATTCGCTTGTATTATAATTTACGTTAAACAAAGCTTGTAAATTTATGTTAATATACTCGATCGCGTACGCATTTGAATTCACTTGGCGCCCTCTACCGCCATCTCTCGCGCCCTGTACGAATTAAAATTCAGTGATCAACATCTCGCCCGTCCCCCCTCCTGTGACCACGCTGCGTGCGCGCATATAAGGATCTCTTTCCGTTGTGTCGGAGAAAGCTATCGATTCATTGGATAACGATTTTGTTGGATCTTTGACGGAATAAGTTGTTTTGGTTTGCGTAACTCTAGTTCTAAGGCTTATTGGCTGCGTATAACATTTACAGCGCTATCAGTTCATTTATAGTCATTAAGAATATAATTATTAAATTCTTATTTCCAAAATTATTATTTACATTACTTTGTTAGAAATGTCAATCGCAGCTAATGTAACGTGTTATTTGAAACTACTATTTATAGGTAGGTACGTAGGTATGTACCTTCCTACTACACACATGTGTCTGAATAAACAAAAAATCATTTACATTCACAAGTTTGATAATGAACTCAATATTATTGATTTAATAAGCAAAACCGTATCGATACCTAAAGGTCTCGTTAAACTACGTAATATATATTTCCTCTATTTCCATTTCATCGAGAGTTCAACTGAGGTAAATAGGTATTTAATGAGTTATTAATATTTATTTTTTATTCAGTTTTTAAAGCTTTATTAAAGTGGGCTGTGGATGTGGTCCGATTTCCAATGAGCTCTTTTTTTTACTTTTTGTCTTTTTTTAACATACGGCTTACTGCCCGGCAGTAGATATAATTATTTTTATGTACCTAGTCGGTACTATTTTCAAAAATTTTCATGGGCTTACAGTTTTAGTGTTCTTTTATTTATTGACAAATGGCTTAGTGCGGTTTTATATTGTCCAATGTTAATGTAAGCAAATGACACTGTAGATAAACTTACTTTATTTTGTAAAATATTTTTGTTTTGTTTATATAATTTTTAACGCAAATTTTGTTGCGAACAAATTTCAAAAACACAAAAGTTGAAAAAAAAATCAACGAGCAGGATTTGAACCTGCACCCTTCTGACATACCGGGTCAGATGCTCTCCCAATTGAGCTATCGTGGTTCTAACCAGCCCGCCAAAATTATTCAACACTATTTACTTTTTTACTTTAAAGGCCAAAGGCGCCCATTCAATGTCAACAACTACCGTTATTAACATCCGATCATAATATTTTTACAAACACTAAAGATCAGTTAAGAAGTAGGCAAGCTATTTATAAAATGTTTGATTGTTTTGTTTATATAATTTTTAACGTAAATTTTGTTGCGTACAAATTACAAAAACACAAATGATGAAAAAATTTCCACTAGCAGGATTTGAACCTGCACCCTTCTGACATACCGGGTCAGGTGCTCTCCCAATTGAGCTATCGTGGTTCCAACCAGCCCGCCGAAATTATTCAACACTATTTACTTACTTTGGAAGCCAAAGGCCACTATTTACTTTTCTCTAAACTTACTTTGTTTAACAAGCGATGATAATTATTATTAATGGTAGTTAGTTGAATTAAATATTATATTATCCCAAACCTCTTGAGTTACGAGTACCTACCTATACCAAAAATCTGTAACTTTACCGAGACGAAAATTACAAAAATGAATGTCCGTTTTGTTTCTTATAGATACTAATGCACACTTTTGACACTATTATTCTACTTTAACCCCCATATTCATAAAACTATTTAAGCATTATTTAGTTAATCATTGTTGTGTCTCTTTTTCTCAAATTCAAAATGACGTTTGTGTGACGTTGACAAAACAATATTTAACTAATAAAAAAATAAATAATAGGTACTAACTAATATATACTAATTAAACTAATATATAAATAGTTTTCAATCCGAGGACAGGGCGCTATGGCGCTCATTAGGGGAGGCCTATGTCCAGCAGTGGACTAATATAGGCCGATGATGATGATGATAAATAGTTTTTATGAATAAGGGTGTATTTGGCAAAATGCAATTTATAGAAACTCCAAACGACTTTAAACAGACTTTCCCGCCAAAACTCTATGGCGTTCCAAAGTTAGAAACTCAAAAAAGTTTCAATAACTGTTAAGCTGACACCACACTTTCTGGGCCACGTCGGACAAATATGAGCTACTAGAATATTCATTGCCGCACTTGGCGATCATAAACATCATCGGCTGGACCGTTACTGCCGCGGAAGGCGCGCTCCTGACCGGCATGCATGATGGTCCTTACAAGATGGCCGACCACGAAAAGATCTTTAATACAATTAGAAACGCGGTGATGATTTGGTACGAAAACAAATGCTTTTGACGTAAAATATAGTGATTCGTACATATTTTATATTATTTTAGGTTAAGGAAGTCATCTGAGCTATTAAGCTAAACGATTATAACTTATACTAAAGGTGGTTCAAAAATATTTGTTTTTAGTACAACACAGCTTAGATTGTAAAATTTTAGAATCTTACTGTTTTGAATGACAGTTAGGCTTCCTTAATTAAAAAATACTAATTAGCAAAGTTAAGGAAACTTGTGACAGGAAATGTTATTAGATTAGAGAACTTTCTGTTATCAAATTTTTGCCCTAAATTGCGACAATGTCACATTTTAATTCACAAAGATTACTAGTATCAAATGTGGTTTCGTTTGCCGGAAACTAGACCAAAAGTGATGCCCAATTAAATTTCGCCAGAGATGCGAAACAAGCGAAAGAAATGACCACCGCCAGAACATGAATTATCAATTTCTCGACAATAGCCAACCGTCACATTAGACCTCTTTGCATTCGCGCAGGAGAATTTCATTCTCTCTGGTCCATTTATTTCTAACAGGCTAAGGCATACATTGGTTTGCAGCCTAACATGTTGTGACTGCAAATTGGCCGTGTAATTGTCTATGGCGACACCATAAATGAGGGCTTGGAGATACGACACAGTGTAATTCAGTACCGTTGAGGCCTATTCGAGTGTGGAAGAAAGCAGCGGTACCGACGACGTCCACACCATATCAATCAAAAGGCTTATAATACCCACCGTTACGCTGGCCATTGTTGAAATGATATCTTATTATTGGGCTGTTACGTTTGAGAATCGTGTGACGAATATTGTTGGATGCGTTCGGGATAGTCGATTTAAATTCCGTATAAGCGGGAAGGAGGAAGTCACGGACGCGCATCTATGACACCTTTTCTCCGTATATGAACTTGAGTGAACCCTGGACGCAGGTTGTCAAATGTGTTTCTTTTTTTCTAAACTTCTGCCAGGATGTTTTGTATTGCGAACATGTTTTTTGATGAGGGATTAATGCTGGCTACATCTATATGTAGCCAGCATTAATCCGTTCCGTTGCCGAAGGCTATCCTTCGGCAACGGAAGGTTAGGGACCTTGGTAGATGCTTAACGCTAGTGTGGCCGTGTAGATTTTGATGTCCTTTTTTAACAAGCAAAACGCCTTCTACCTGACTTATAGAGTAACGTGTGTGGTCTGGGTTGAAACGCGGGTGCTGTGGGACTTACCCACAAAAACTCTTTAATGTGCCATGATTGGAAGGACGGCTAGGAACTACACTAGACTTACGAACCGATGGCATAGCGACATTCACAAGAGCTACTTGTAGCCTAAACTGAATAAACGATTTTGAATTGAATTGAATTAAACTAATATCCTTACTGAACCGCCTTATATACTTATTTCGACCTAGGCTATGTACCTCGCTAAATGCCTCGTTAATTCAGCTTACTTCAGTTACTATTCACCTTACATCTACTACGTAACTTATTCAATTGTTTACAGCCAACATGATTAGTGTTCATTCATAAAAAAATACTAATTTAGCAGTAAAGTAGCAGCAATTAAGCATTAAAATGTAATTCCTCATTTTAGAACAATGGCATCGCAATGTCATCATTATCAAAATTCTGTAAAAGCAATCGATCGATTTACGCCTTAATCGCGTTTCAAAGAAATATCTTCTGAATACCACGCAACGATTAATTTGAAAACGAAAAATATTCTTCCTTTGGAGACTGGTCCACAAATGGTTTATTAAACTCTTATGCTTTCATGCCTGTCAGTCTGTTTTTAATTGTTATGGCCATGAGTACCTAATTAGAAATACAAAATATTGCCATACAAATTCTCGTTTTCGTTAAAGCGATTGTATGGCAAATAAAACTCGCAAAAGGCAACTTGAACGCTGCTGGAACGCCATACAAATGGTGACAAACGAGAGTTAACCATTTATTCGTTATTTTGATGGACCCGCAAATAAAAAGTTTTTTTTTTTAAATGACAGTTGTCAACATTGATTAAGGCTCTTTTAGCTTACAAAGTAAGAGTAGATAGTTTTGATAAATTTTGGCGGGTTGGACCGAGCCACGATAGCATTATCATCATTATGGGATGCGGGTTCAAATCTCGTTCGTAGAAATTTTTTCAACACTTTTTCGAATTGTAATTTGTTCGCCACAAAATTTGCGGAAAATTATATGTATATAACCATAATTAACGAATTTTTTTTTTCGTTAGGATAACGTATGGCATATATAAAACTCGCATTAATCACTCAGTTAGTGATGATAATTTTTTAACCACCGCAAATATTACGGCAACCCGTCCAACTGGCCACTTGGCCACGTCATATTGCCAAACGGAATTGCGTGAACCGATTATATTGCTAAGAAAATATGATACGTTCCAATTGTTACGGGTGTTACCTCCAAAGCCTGTTTAGGCACCTATTAGACTAGTGTTTCCACATTTCTTGACGAGTTGGGAACGTTACGATCACGATAGAGTTATTATTGCAGTGCGTGTACACTAACCACTTACGTGTTTATTAGATATTAAGTCTAAACATGATGCAATAGTAACATAATATGAAAAAAATATATATATTTACAGTATATGTCATGATAAAGATAACCCAGCGGTTTCTATACTATGAGTAGGCCAGGTCGCTTGTTAGAATAATCTAAAGTAATGGTGAACAAATACCAATACAATGTAGTAAAATATATTTTTTACAATTTATTGTCTACCTTACACAATTCGATTAACTATACTTTTACATCTTTAGTTAAACAATGTACTAAAGTTTACTTTACATGCTTTGGTTAAAAAATATCTACACTAGCTAAGAGTATTTGTATGAACTTAAGTAATTATCATTAATAAGGGACATAAAATGAGCTGATGATGATGATGATGATACCCATTTTTTCAAGAGAAATAGTTATTATTTAACAATTGAAATCCAAAAGACAAGTAAACCCACTTACCTATCACAAACCCACAGATCTGTTAACAATGTGTCATTTTGTTTTTAGATAAAAATGTTTATCCTCAAAAATTACACTACACATGGTCACAAGATTACGTAGAAAATAAGTGTATTTGTGTAATACGAGCCCAATAGCGGATGTTGATATCTAAATAAGTGGCGTGACACGGTGAAAAGATATGCGTTTTAGCTGTTTCTAATTAAAGTAACAAGATCCGGTCATCCTTTTATAATACAACTCAATACGATACATACGTAATTACAAAAGTTTAAACAGTAATTCTACCATCAGCCTTCCGATCCCGGAGAACCTAGGAGAGGACGGTTAACGCTGTAAACACCATCTGTGGTCAACAGCAATCTTTTTCCATAAAAAACAACTACTACCTGCCCATAAAAGTCCCACGGCTGGGCTACCCCGGCCTTCTCACAAAGGGATATTGAGCCATAACTCGCTACGCTGACCCAATTCTGGTTAGTTTCAACCATGGCAATCTTAGCATAATATCCGGAATCAATTCAAGATCTGTCAAGTCTATAACTGTCCCACTGCTGGGCAAAGGGCTCCATCATTGAAATCAAGTCATCACTATAATTGATGGGTAATAGCTTAATCACCACGCTTGCCAAATGCGGGTTGGTGATCACAAACCCGGGCTATGCATCGAAAAATCTGAAATACATTTTGCCCGACCTGGGAATTAAACCGGGGACCTTCGGGTATCGGGCCGAGCGCGAAAGTCCTCTGAATTAGTCATCATTAAAACAAACCTTTTAAAATTATAACAGCCTCGTGTGCTGATAATACAAATTTAAATTTCTGTGCAGAATTCGAGGAGCTCGATAGCGCAGTGATTACCGCGCCCGGTCAGCGAGTACTGAGGCTAAGCAACTTTCGCAAATGCTGGTCATCGGATGGGTGACCAAAAATCTATCATCTTGAGCTCCTCCGTGCTTCGGAATCGGAAGGCACGTAAAGCCGTTGGTCCCGGCTGTATTAGCAATCGTTAACAACCACCAATCCGCACTGGGCCCGCGTGGTGATTTATGGCCCGTTCTCCCTATCCATCCATAGGGAAGGCTCGTGCCCCAGCAGTGGGGACATAAAATGAGCTGATGATGATGATGATGAGCAGAAATAAAATGTTCAGAAGTTTTGAAACTGTGCAATCTTTTCACGTGAATTTTACATAACAAATTAAGCCCTGAAGTTTCTTTTTTTATGTTTAAATCTAACATTAGAAACTTCTACAGTCGTGTCTCAGTTTTAATAAAACAATTGAGGCCCAGGTTCGCTGTCCACAAAATACAACAATGGTTGTATCAATCATAAAACGCCGCAGGACGCTCCAGATGACATTATTCTAGTAAGATTTTCTGTAAACAGACAATAATAATGAAGTGTTATTCACTCGCGCCGCACGATCAAAAGATAAGGACACTGCAGTAGATGCGCTTGCGATCGGATTGTTCGAATTGTTGCGAGATTTCGTATCCGTTAGAGGTATCTATGTTTTATTTTAGAGAGAGTTTAATTGGCTCAGACGGCATTTTACGCTTAACCGGGCTTTTTTGAGGGCGGCGAGAAACTTAAAGGGTACCTCAAGCCGTGCGAAACGAATCACCTTCGGAAGTTTTCTAGAGGGAGCAGCATCCCGCTCTAGTGCGTGTCCCCGTGCCCTACTAGATTCGGATAGGGTTCGGATCGGATCGGGATTATTCTCCGCACGGTCCAACAAAGCCGCATGAACTTTCGTCCACGGTCTTCGAGATAAACCGTGAGTAACACAACACGACTCTCATTTCGCCTGCCGCCCGTCATTGACATTAGTCATCCTTCCATTGTCCTGTGATCGGGAATTAATTAACTAAACACTTCACTCGGCTGCCTGACACCGTTTCTGTGGAGATTCGAGCGTTTTGTCCAATTGAAAAATTACATTTATTATTGATGTTTTTTTGTCTCTAAAGCGGAACATGCATGGTAAGGCTCGTTTCAATTCCGCCAAGCTAGCTACCACAATGTCATCTAAATAATAGGGTATTTGACTACAATGAAAATATTGACCAAACTGTTGTTAACTTAATAGTAAACATGTTTTTAAACTAATTTAGCCAGCACAAAATTTTAAAATTTTTATGATTGACCACGTGATCAAAAACGCACGGGATGACGCTGAATCTGGAGTGACGTCACCAGCTTGTTTACAGTAAAAGTTTTGTATGTTTAATTTGACAGCTAAAAGTTTGCTTACAAGCAGGTGACGTCACGACATCACGTGACCTGCATTTAGCGTTTTGGCGGCTATTTTATTAATTTGAATTTTAATGGCGATTTTCATGAAAAATAAAGAAAATCATAAAACGAATTAATCAAATTGCAAATATATTATGCTTTAATGAACCATTAGACATATTTTTCTAAAACCTGTCAAATACCCCATTGTTGACGATTATTTTGTTATAGCATAATATGTCTATTTAATATGCGTTTAAAAAGTTTTGATTTTCATACTGATTTCATATTTCGAAACTTGACCAATCATTAGTTACTTTTGCTGTTGACTGTACAACGTGTAACCAAAAGGTGTGGTCAAAATAAACAGATCCAAAGATTATCCAATCTAGAACTTGTATGTGTTGTTATTAAGAAATAATTATTAATTTCAATTTGTTAAGCAATGGTTAATTAAATATTTAGGTATATTTGTCAAGTGATGCGCGTCAGGCGCGCATACGCAAGCAGCATTGGTCATAAATGTTAGTACACAGAGGTTACTAAATCACTAGGGCTGCCTGTGACTTGTTTATTTGAGGTGACGTCACAAATTCGTAATAGAAATATTTAATCCGTCCGTCCGTTTTTCAATGTTTTTCGTATTGATAATCACTACATAGTGTAAAACAAAGTCGCTTCCCGCTGTCTGTCTGTCCCTATGTATGTACATGTATGCTTAGATCTGGATTTTGACGCGGTTTTTTTTATTAGATAGAGTAATTCAAGAGGAAGGTTTTTTATATGTATAAATAACTAGTAATATATAATATAGTAATACATAATATAGTAGAGAAACACTGATAATGATAAATAAATAGAAAGACGATTTGTTTGTTTTGTTGTCATAGAAACTGTCATAACGGTACGAAGGCCGCCGGGTCAGCTAGTTTTGTTAAATAGCTAAAAATGCTTCCTACCACATTAACGGGGATAGTTGTGGTAATGGCACTTGTTATGATAATTTTGTTACTAGTCTAGTGCGATTTTTATTTGTTATTCTATCATTATTATTACCTTTTTTGTAAAAAATAGTATTTTAATTATATAATAGTATATTATTACTTACATCATACTATAAGTAAAAATAAAAAGAAAAATACTGTCGGCGCGCGAGTGGCGTTTGGCCGCTCTCAGCGACACGACGGCGTAGCGGCGGGCGGTGGCAACAGGTTCGGACCCCCGGCCCGCCGCACACCGCGGCACTTAGCTTCGTGACAGCTTAGGCACCGGCCGATCTTACTTTTGTACGGACACACGAATTGCTTGTACCTAGTAATATTATATCTATAGAAATACAGTCCGCTTTTTACTCTAAGATCCCCATGAGATCTACAGATACAAAATTTTACTAGAAAAAATCTACCAGCCTCTAGATGGGCAAACTACGGCCCGCGGGCAATCTCCGGCCGGCAAATGATAGAAGTCCGGCCCGCGAACATCAAACAAAAATTCAAGAGCGTGTGTGTTTCAAAAAATGCATAAGTACTTACCTAAATATTTAAATTCACAAAAAAAAAAAAAAATTAAATACAGCACAAAGTTCAATAGTCTGGCCCGCCATAGATTTTGTTAGTAAATATTGTCACGCGAATGAAAAAGTTTGCCCATCCCTGCTCTAGAAGCTCGAGTGGGGATCGAACCCACGACCTTTGGATAACCGGTCCAATGCTCTGACCGCTGAGCTACCGAGGCCCTGAGGGTTCGATTCCCATTCGAGAATCCTGAGGCTAGTTGATTTGTTCCAGTAAAATTTTATCTTGTAACTATAAATAGCATTGCGAATTGTTAATGCAAAATTCAAAACACATAATATAGTAGAGAAACACCACGACCACGACTACGACTACGACTTTACGACCTCCTTGGTCGAGTGGCTTGCACACCGGTTTTCATGGTGTCGCCATCTCTGAGGTCCCGGGTTCGATCCCCGGTCGGATCAATTTAGAAATTCCTGTTTTTCTTATTTGTTTCGGGTCTGGGTGTTTCCTATGTATAATAAGTACATATGTATTTTAAGTATATTAAGTATGTCTATCCGTTGTCTAGTTAACCATTTTAACAAGTTTCTTAAGGAAGCTTTTCTTGGGGCTAGATAATTGGTGTGAGTGTGGGAAACATTTATTTATTTATTTAAAACAATGAAAAGAATAAGAAACATAACTTAACTTAAAAAGAAATAAAATAATTTGAAAAAAGACAGTGTTAAAAATATTCCACGAGCTGGATTCGAACCCGCACCCCATGACATGCCGGGTCAGGTGCACTACCAACTATGCTATCGTGGCTCAATCCAACTCGCCGAAATTAATCAAGTATCTATTTTTACTTTATAAGCCAACTACAGCCGACAACTACGTCATCAACATCCGATCTTATAATATTTTTACAAATATTGAAAGGTCAGTTAAGAATTAGGCAAGCTATATAAATAAAATAAATGAAAAATAAAATTATTTCATAAATCCAACTACTTAGTACTCTGTATTGTCCATAAGCATAGAGAAACTTTCATTACAAATTGGCTTATTGTTGCGGAAAGAAATTGTATGACATATAAAAAAATAAAAACGCTCTTTATCTTCTCAACTAATATTATAAACTCTAAAGTAAATCTGTCTGTCTGTTTCCAAGCTTAAACTACTGTACTAACCTTAATGAATTTTAGTATAAAGATAGATTGGACTTTTGAGAAAGACATAGGCTACTCAAAGCAGTTATTCTTAGAAAAAGACGCGGGTACTAGCTAGTATACTATAAATGAAGAACATCTGATTCGATTCGGTCATTTACTTTACCAGTCCCTAGCACAAAATGCGCATTCTCAAACACAGCAATAGTACCTATGTAGGTACGAGTATAATATGACCTGGCCGTGACGTCAGCACGTATTGATTTTTACGCCCATACTAAGCCACCGTCAGACTGGATAAAGTGTACCTTGTGCCCTTGACTTAAGGCTTTGATTTATGTGCTCCTTTTAATAGTAATTCGTCTTAGACAAAGGTGATAGGCACTGACTCATCTTTTTGTTTCGGTCACTCGATGGGAGTTTTAAGGATTCTTTGTGGTAGATTACAGACGTCATGGTTAGTAAAATAGGTCATTGCTTTGAATGCAAAGCTTACAATAGTATTTTTAATGTTCATCTCAGCCAAAAGACGTCCACTGCTGGACAAAGGCCTCCCCCAAAGGTATGAGGGGTATTTGCCGTAATCGCCACGCTTGGCAGGCGGGTTGGCGATCGCAGTAGGAAAAGGTAACCTCAGAGAGATGCTGCTGCCCATCCTCTGGAATGGTCCCTTAGTCGGCTTTTACGACACCCACGGGAAGAGATGGGGTGGTGCAATTCTTTATCCCCGGCACCACACGTTTTTAATGTTGGTACGTCTAAATTGTACTTAACGAGTCATTGAGCAAAGAATATTTTTAATAAAAAAACTATTCCAACAAAAATCCTTACGTAAAGTCTTGTTCTTATCGAAAGAATTGCTATCCATAAACGAATGCGCCATCTCATTATGTTATTCTAATAAAACCCACATACACTACAAGTGAATCGACTTAGTCACCTATTGTCGAGTTTTCTTGGAAATTTTAATGAAAGCGCCCTACGCTATTCAAACAAGCCCGGCCGATCAATTGTAACATATTTCTTTTGTTACAGATATCAAAACAGAGGAAGTCATCAGGGAAGCTAAAATTGAAAAGGAAGATATGGACAATATGATGGACATACAAGACATGAGGCTGAACCGGACCACGAGCATCGACAGCGACAACCGTTCAGACAGAAGCGAAGAAGAAGAGTCCAGAAGAGCCCGGAAGAGGCAAGCGCCAACTTCGCCTACTCCTATTCCATTAGACAAGAGAATCGCGAGATTTGAATGCCCGAAATGCAGACTACGCTTCGACTCTGCAAACACTTTTGATCTTCACCGCTTCACAGCGCACGGTGACGACACTAGAACAGGATACGACGACTTAAGCTTCGATATCCCGAGCAAAAAGTTTGCAGACATCGCTCGCAACTCTCATTTATCAGCCAGTGACCAGCGGTTGCGATGCGATATGTGCTCACGGGATTTCCCTTGTATGCAAGCTTTAGATGTCCACAATAAAACGTGCACAAGCATAACTCGAGTCCCGAGTCCCGAACGAGATAGAAGGGAAGACTTTTTCGCTAAGCTCGATCTTAGAAACCGATCTTTCGGCATCCCTGGAACGTTAACTCCACCTATGGATAGGTTCACACCGAAATTTGATGATGGTCACCTAAACGGCATCCGACATATCGATGCTGTAAGAGACTTAGCAGATATTCAATCTATTTTAAACGTGACGGCTACTGGAAGTCTGTTAGAAAAATTAACAGGGACTCGAGTATCGTTAGGCGATGCTGTGTTGACACCACCAGATACTGGATCTAGGGATAGAGACCAAGAAGAGTCGCAAGATAATTTTGCAGCGGAATTCAGACGAATGAAGCTAAGGGGAGAGTTCCCCTGCAGATTATGTCCAGCTAAATTTCCTAACCTTCGTGCATTGAAAGGACATAACAGAGTGCATCTCAGTGGCACTGGACCAGGACCATATCAATGCAACATGTGCCCTCATGCTTCTCTTGATAAGGCTGCTTTAGTGAGACACATGCGTACACACAACGGTGACCGTCCCTACGAATGCGCAGTCTGCAACTATGCTTTTACTACAAAAGCAAACTGTGAACGACACTTAAGAAATCGACATGCCAAGGTCACACGAGAAGATGTGAAACGCTCAATCATTTACCACCCATCCGAAGACCCCAACAACGATGAAGTCAACTCGAAATTGGCTCGTGATGAAGTGAAGAGGTCCCTTGCGTTCCAAACTCCAGAAATTGAAAGACGCACTAGTGAAAGCACTGGTAGAGATACACCTCTCTCTCATTTCACACCTAGTTTCATAACTGAAAGACATCCAGTTGCATCATTAACCACAAAACCACTTATACCAGAAGCTCCTATAATTGCGCCTAGAGAAACTGAGCAAGCTGTGCCTAGAATTAAAGTAAAGGGTATCGGTCAACTTAATCAGATACCAGAGTTTAGGCCACCTGAAATCCCGTACAAATCTAATGATATCCCATCCGAGAGCTACGATGAAGAAGCTCCGGTAGATCTCAGTACAAGTGATAATAACAGTTGCGACGTTCTTGATCTCAGTAAAAAAAAGCGTGATGTCGATAATGACGAACCCAAACCCCCACCGAGACCATCGTTTGAACCAGACCCCGCAGCAGTCGCTGCCTCCACATTTGAAAAGGCAAGATTACTAATAGCCCAACAAAGACTTTTCGAAAATACTCTTCCAAAACTCGACTCTGCCTACTACGCAACTCAACTATCACAACTCTACGCGGGCTCAGTCCCGGGAATTCCAGGGCTCCCTTTACCACCATCCTTTCCAATCAGCCCTTACTTTCTCCAACCTTCTTTTTTTCCTCACCCAACTGATTCCCAAGAACTTGCCGAAATAAAGCAACGCATACAAAAAGAAATAATCCGCGGCTTGAGTATGTCGGGTGGTAGACTAGTTGCTAATGAACAAGAAATACCACCAAAGCAAGAACCTGAAGAAGAAGAACAGAAGCCCTTAGCACTGCCTAGATCTCCCTCACCACTTCCTCAATCTGAATCTCCTAGACCATTGAGTAACAACCTCGTTTCACCAAATGACTCAGTAAAGATGGTGATTAAAAATGGCATCCTTATGCCAAAGCAGAAACAAAGACGCTATCGGACCGAAAGGCCATTTTCATGTTCTCAATGTTCTGCTCGTTTTACTCTAAGATCGAACATGGAGAGACACGTTAAACAGCAACATCCACAACATTGGAGTGTAAGAAGACCAGCCCCGAGGGCTCCTCCACCTTACCCAACCCCTGATGGTTTGGCAGACCGAGTAAAGTACGCTCTTTTAGCTCGCCACTTAGAAAGACCTCTACAACAATCTGATCGTTCTCCAGCACGAAGAGATTCGGACGAAGTAGCTGATAACGAAGAAGATGAAGACGATGCCTTGATCATCGATGAAGAACCAGAGTCTGATCTGAAGTCCGATGAACATTCAGCTGCGCACAGAGCTGCAGCAGAAATTCTGATGGCAACACGCCAGCAAGAGCTCCACAAGGACTTTGACTTAAAAATAGCAGGAAGTTTAATCAACAAACCAACTCCTATACCAAGTGAGAAGACTGAAACAGGAACAGACCCCATTCCAGCGTCCGCTAACGAAGTCCGGCCGATCCCGGCAGTGCCTACGCGCAGTGATGAAGAGGAAGATGAAGAAGGCCTTGTCGCATCTACCAGCGAAGGCAACAACTCTGGAAGTGATGAAAACAAGTAAGTAATTGAAATGAACGTAACACTATTTAATTAAACAAATTAAAACTATTGGATATGTTTACTAAAACTTATTTTCTTTCAGGTCCGATGCCGATACTGGAAATCTACCACCGAAAAAGAAGTCCGCGTACAGCTTGGCTCCAAACAGAGTGTCATGTCCATACTGCCATAGAAAGTTCCCATGGTCATCATCTCTCAGACGTCACGTGCTCACCCACACCGGGCAAAAGCCATTCAAGTGTCCTCATTGCCCGTTACTCTTCACAACGAAATCTAATTGTGACCGCCACTTACTGAGAAAGCATGGAGGATCGGCTCGCGCTATCCTGGCTGAACCTGTTACTGACTCAGCGACGCAGCAGCAGCCTTCAAACGACACAAGAACTGTCCCCGAAAGACCGTTTAAATGTGCCTCATGTCCCACCAGTACATTCTCGACTATGGACACTCTGAAGAAGCACATGACGAACAGACACGGTACTGGCGACTCTCAACCATGTTCACCCAACCCAGAGAATGACGAAGCGTCAGAGGGTCTTGTCTTTAAATGTCATCTCTGTGAAGCATCGTTCGGTGAGAGAACAGGGGCATTAGGCCACTTGGCCTCTACGCATTTGTCTGAATACGAGCAGTTGGTCAACAAGGGTGCTTTGGACGCAACCAGCGATAGAAGTGAAAGTGCTGATGATGACGAGCGGGGCAAGTTTCCTGACCATGCCAATAGAAAGGTAAGAATTGAATACGCTAAAATGATGATTTGATATGATTTTTGAAAATCTAAATGGATTATGATGAAACAGTGTGGTATGTTTTGTCGTTTATCATCATTATCAGTGTCCGTCCACTAGTGGACATAGGCTTTTTAGCATTGCATGCCACTGAAGCTCAATACAGGCTCTACTCACCGTCAACTGCTGTCAGCAATATAATTACTAAAAAGTCAATTTATTTTGTTATAGGTGGTGTGCGCATTCTGCGTTCGCCGCTTCTGGTCTGCGGAGGACTTGCGACGTCACATGCGTACTCATTCCGGCGAGCGACCATTCGCTTGCGACCTCTGTCGACGCCGGTTCACCTTGAAGCACAGCATGCTCAGACATCGCAAGAAGCATCGCGAGGAGATCACTGATGATGAGGAGGCCTCGCCGCCGCACACTCCTCTTGCGCCAGAGAACCTGACCAATGGGTAAGTGTCTACCTTGCTTGATGTAAGGGTACCATTTTGAAAACGCATTCATATTAAACTAGTTATACTCGCTTAACAAGTAGGTATATAGAAAACTTACTACAAGGAAGTCCTAAGTCTTCATGATGTACCTATCACGTTTTTAAAAAGCAATGAAACTTAATAATATTTTTTTTATAAATTTTCCTACACTCACACCAATTATCTAGCCCAAGAGAAGCTTCGTTATGAAACTCGTTATATGGTTACTAGACAACGGATAAACATACTTAAAATACTCAAATGCATACTTATTATATATAGAAAACACCCAGACCCGAGACAATTTAGAAAAACAATAATTTCTAAATTGACCCGACCAGGGATCGAACCCAGGACCTCAGAGATGGCGACACCATGAAAACCGGTGTACTAACCACTAATGTTTGTTTTACGTATTGATTTAATACTTACATCAAAACGACATTTGTATTAATTTAATTTATTCCTAATGATTCAGATATCGCTACCGAGATGACGACGGCTCCGGAAACGAGATACCCAGCAATGTCAACAACAACAACTCGCCTCCAGCCGCGCCCTACGACAAGAAGCTCAAACTGGACATGACTTCGCGCAAATACTCATCGGAAACCGACAATGACACCGAGAACGGTGGCGACCTCATCGGGAAACTTTTGGGCATACCCGACAAGACCATCATCAACAAACTGCTCTCTTCACCAGATGAGGCAGCGAAATTCTTAGGAGTGAACAAATGAGAGTACGCTTTAGTCCTCGTGACGCCAGCTAGACTCATCCTAGCTCCGCGAGGACTAAAATTACCTCTCCAGATTCAAAACTCGGCAACGAACGCAGCTGTTCCAAAAACAGATACAACGCCATCTAGCAACGAGTAGAGGTATTAAGTAAGGTTTTAACGCGGAAACTAATTTAGTAAGTTTTTGCGCGTAATGAGCGCGTAGCGTTTTTTGCTATAGTGTGACAGTTTTTCAGTTCTGTAAATATAATGTTAGACTCTATGGTCTTTAACTAGGTGCCTTTAGATGCCTTAAATATTAAAGTGAAAACCGTCCGTTTCTGCCTTAGTATAGTTTTAAGCGCTTTAAATGTGGGTGACGAGCAACGAAATTTTCTTTAGTGTGCCAGTTTAAAAAAGTACATTTTTATACTTATTGTTCATGGTAGTTTTTATGTAGTTCACTTTTCTCTGAAAATTTATTATAATTATAATTAAAGAGATAATATAATAGAATAGCTTTAGGTCGAACAGACAGTTTGTATATTTGATGACAGCACCGTAACCTCATATAATATTTATTAAGCTAAACGTCAGAGGCATTTTGCATTTTCATCTAGTCGTGTTCTTACTATTTTCAACCATAATCACGGCTTCAAACTATTTCATGTGAACATTTAATATTTTAGAATTAAAATAATTTCAGCCAAACTTTCAAAGTAAATCCAAAATTATCTAGTCACATTCTTAGACGAGTTTCTTAAACTATGGACATAATGGATATTAAGCTAAAATACCAAATTGTCAATTTAAGATTTTTAAATTTCAATTATTACTATGTAAGTATAGCTGTAAGTTGGTCGTGTATTGATGAAACCTCATGCTACCACTACCAATGAATAGAAGTAGCTTAATATATTAAACTTAAATAAATAATATCCTTAGTATATACGTATACAGTCTATGTAATAAGACTCCTATGATATTCTTCAATGCTTATTCAATTGTTTTCTGTTTCATTTAATTTCTATAAAACACTTCTAACTATTTATCTAACTTTACGTAAATCTTGTAGTTAGTTATTGTACTTTAATTTGCTCAAATTCATGGCATTTCTTTAACGACAAAGACTATAGGTTATAAAAGTATATTTAATGTAAGAAAAATGTAGGATCTCTTAATGTTACATTCAACATAAGTATTAGTGAGGTATATACAAATTTGTGTACAGTTTTTTTTTATTTTTGTCAAAAACTTTCGGTGGGATTTCTTTTACCATTTGGAAATGTGAAATAAATGTTCATTTATCTTTTTGTTATTAGAACTTTATGAAAAGTGTTAAACATACAAAACTTATTTAAAATTTTCTTTTTTACTTATTAAATTTGTTAATGGTGCAGCAATATTATATTTTACTGAGGGTTTAGAACTCTGAATAGGTTACTGTTATAGATTAGAGAACGTCTCCCCATGGATTGACGAATCATACGCTAGAATATACCTAAGTCCGAATAGCTTTGTACATATTCAACGCTAAACTAGACATACCAAAAATAGCTTAAATATTCAACTTAAAAATGCGAGCATAAATATAATATTATTGTATGTAGGAATGAGTATGTCTTAATCTAATTTTAGTTTTATCTTATGTACTAAAATATAGACTGTAATGTTTATAAAATTATTAAATTAATAAAATATAATATAACAAATACATAAATAGATATTAAATTTGTGTAGACAATTAGACCTACTTATATTTCAAAATAAGCAATAATAAACTATTATTATTGGCTTTGTAATTTTAATAATAAAATGTATACCAAAGTAAGTTAAAATTGTATTTACGTATTGATTTGAACTGAAAATCCCGCTTAATGTCAATTATATAGATAGTGGAAAAAGATGATTTCAATATTGTAATTGAAAAAAAATTGTATTTATATTTTGAAGTTATGATTTGCTAGTATCTTATACGGCCAGTAGTTTCAGTTGAAATAATAAATTAAATTTTAATATATGTTAAAAACGACCGTCTTAAATGTGTTACATATAATATAAGTAGAAATCTCGTCTTAAATTAATTAGTAGTAAGTTTAGTATAAGAATGTGGCAACACCGCTTGGCCTTTTCAATAGTAGTGTTCGTGTGTTAAAAATATTGCTCTTAATTACATATTATTATAATAAGATTTAATGTTAATGTTAAATTAAATTTTACCAATATATCAGATGCATGGATATAATAGTAATGTACTCTAAAGTAATATGTTTACTATTCACGTATTTGCCTCACTTACTGTTTTGCAATAATTATGTGTGTCGTTTTTGAAACGTTTCTTTTGTAAAACACATAATGGTATACTATTAAATAAACATCTTTTATTGCTAATTATGTGTTTCCTTTGACTAGTTTAGTTAAAAAAAAAAATCAAAATTCAAAATTCAAAATCATTTATTAAGTTTAGGCTACAAATAGCTCTTATGAACGTCATTTATGCCAGTTAGTTACTTTAACATTTTTTATGCCCTAAAATTAAGCATACCATGACCAAGGTTCATATTATATTATTCAGTTTATCAAGGGCACAAATACTATTAATTACTTACAAAAACACGATTGTTGAATATTTTTTTTCCACTAGCAGGATTTGAACCTGCACCCTTCTGACATACCGGGTCAGGTGCTCTCCCAATTGAGCTATCGTGGGATTCTCCCAATTGGGAGAGCACCTGACCCGGTATGTCAGAAGGGTGCAAGTTCATATCCTGCTCGTGGAAAAAAAAAATTCTACATTTGTGTTTTTGTAATATTTTTTTTGCGACAAAATTTGCGTCAAAAACTATTAACAAAACAAAAACATTTTATTAATTACTTTCTTTTATTTGTTACTTCTGCTTCTTCTTACCTGATGTTAAAGTGATGATAAGGCCCAAGGTGGAAGCCCACTTCACCCGGAATCCTCAACTACTGAGGCACTGGCTATCTTATCTCTAGCTGCCGGAACAACAATGCTAGGCACATTGAGGTTATGGCGACATACTAAGATATGATGGTGGTAGCTAGCCGGGCGGCTAAATAAGTCCAACCCATAGTAGCGCATGTCTATGGTCCTACCACCAACCAGAGTAGGTACACAATCATATATCGCTGGGAATCGAACCCGGGATCTGAGACATGTGGCCTTTACCACTAGACAATAGGGCGGTTAACTTATTTTATCCAATATTTATAAAATAAAGAAAATTAAACGCCCACCCGACCCAGCCAGGAATCGAACCTGGGTCTTCCGCAATCCGCGCGGCTGCACTTACCGCTATGCTACCGGGAAGGCTGACATAAGCGCTGAATTTTGTTACTGCTTTTTAATTTTTGAGTGCTAATAGCGGCACAGTGCGCCATCTATCCAACGGTCATTGCAACTGATGGCCATGCAGATTCACTTTTGCAGATGAAATACCACATAACACAACGCTATAGGTAGTAAATTACATTAGGTAGTATAGCGGTCAGTGCAGCCGCCCGGATTGCGTAAGACCCAGGTTCGATTCCTGGCTGCGTCGGGTAAGCGTTTAATTTTTTCACTGTATTTTATGAATTTTATAAATATTTAACCTTTTTACCGCCCAACTATCCTGCACGCGATGTCCCGCTGTACGCCAACGTATAAATGTATTTTAATAAAGTAGGTACAAAGAAGAACTTCTATAGAAGTGCTGGCGTGGGCGGCACGAAAATCTCGATTCTCGATCTATAGAAGTTATAGAAGTTGTTGGCGGTAAAAAGGTTAATTTAGTTTCAGTGCATCAATTAGCACTAGAAAATAAAAAGTAAAATTTGTTTTATCCACCTGGATGCCTAATGGGAGTTCTGTGCTACATTCGCTTACGGTTACGAAAACGGTTTCTGTTTCCCCGATCCGATCCGAACCCCTCGGAGAATCTAGTAGGGCACGGGGACACGCACTAGTGCGTGATGCCGTTCCCTATAGGAAAACCTCCGAAGGTGATTCGTTCCACACGGCTTGAGGAACCCTTTAAGTTTCTCGCCGTCCCCAAAAAAGTCAGGTGAAGCTAAAAATGCCGTAAACTTTCTCAAAAAAAGGTTTCTTTTTGGCATTAAAGCAGTGTTTCTCCTCTTGATGACAAACGTCTCGTTTGAATCGTTTTGGAAAAATGTTCTCCTTTGAAACGAGAACATTTTTCCATACCTACTCGTTTTTCGTTAACTTGATCGAATGCCAAATTAAACTAAAACTACGCACATCATCATCATCATCAGCTCATTTTTATGTCCCCACTGCTGGGGCACGAGCCTTCCCTATGGATGGATAGGGAGAACGGGTTATAAACCACCACGCGGGCCCAGTGCAGGTTGGTGGTTGTTAACGACTGCTAATGCAGCCGGGACCAACGGCTTTACGTGCCTTCCGAAGCACGGAGAAGCTTGAGGTGATACATTTTTGGTCACCCATCCGATGACCGGCCTTTGCGAAAGTTGCTTAACCTCAGCACTCGCAGACCGGGCGCGTTATCCACTGCGCCATCGAGGTGCTACACTACACTACGCACCCAGTGACCGAAATAGGTACAGTGTAACATAATATGGTGAGAAGGTACGAGTACAGTCAACAGCAAAGGTAACTGATGATCTGTCAAGTTTCAAAATATGAAATCAGTACGAAAATCAAAACTTTTTAAACGTATATCGAAAAATATTCGAGTGTCTACTAGTACTCGCAGACTTTGACTGTAGTTATATAGAAAATACCGACTTACACTATCGAAACTTAATTTTGAAATCTAGTAAACATCATCTACTTTTGCTGTTGACTGTACATTATAAGTAGTTAAAACCACCATAATATATCATTATGATGATTGATAAAGATAACTTTCTATTTAGGTAAATAAGAAATTTCTAACAAACGTTGATATATTTAAAATTAAATTTTAAAAAAACTTGGTTTGCACCTGTGTCGGATAGGTAGGAACCAGATATTTTAACACGCTATTTTTATTATTATTGTCAGCAACTGATTTTTTTATTTTAGCGACAATTGAATACAGTTCTCCTGTTTCCTAGCAATCATTCCGCAAAATTTTAATGCGTCTAAATTCTATATTAATTTATTTTGGTTAAAACTTGTAATTTTGGGAACTCTGATATAAGCAATATTATTAATCTAATAATTAATTGTCCGTACTGGGGTCGGAATGAGATCTATAGACAGGTACCTACCTAGCAATAATAATATATTTCCTGTATCATATTCAATCCATTAATCAGGATAAATAGTGTATATGACGTATGGCGTTATGTGAAGTACGGTGATGTGATGTGTAAAATTAAAATTGAAATGTGATGTCAAACATTGAACAATGTGCACATTTTATGCTCTTTTTTTTTAGAGTAGCCGCGGATTGTGCTCAGTAGCGTGCACTTGGAGAGGCCTATGTCCAGCAGTGGACGTGTGTAGGCTGATGATGAAGATGATGATGCTTTATTTACAAATAGCAGTTGTTAAAGTAATTATACAAAACGAATTATAAAGGATAATTATATGAAAAAGGTATGTTTTAGTTCCGGCCTTATCGAATTAAATGAAAAGTAGAATTTATCTCATATTTTTGGTCTATAAAAACATATTTTACCATATTTTATGCAAAACAAATTTCATTTTATTTCATTATTAATATTAATAAAGCCTGCATTATTTTAGTTCTGATATTTTATGAACGCATTTAGTGTAGTGTGAATTTAGTAAAACTTATTTATTAAAACCCGACTATGAGACCTAAATATAGCATTAGTCAGCCAGCGTCACACATTGTACCCCATGCCATAATACGACATTTTTAATATTATACAAGTTCTGTGGGCCAGTAAATACTTTTCGTCGGTAGTCTTGGTTTAGTGGTAATCTACGAAACCGAATAACATGTACTCCCGCTAGGAAGCGAACCCGGTTTACAATCCGGTGGTCTTACCGCTATACTACCTACAAAGGTTGTTACCTAATGCTGTCAATTGATTGAAAAATAATAATGTTTGCAAAGGTATGTTTGCAAATATTACCTTATAAATAGAATTAGTACATATCATTAGAAACGTTGTTCGTAGACTTCAAAGGCCACATTAAAATATATATCGATGGTTATGGCTAATTGGTCTAAGCGACATTTTTTGCGATATTGAGTTTACATATTCGGAATCAGCAAATTTTTTTCCGTCGTCGTTTGTGTCAGGTTTCGAAATTTTTGGAAAAGTATTTTAGCGCTTAGCACCCAGAGCAAAACAGGCCTCATTTCTAAGCTCATTGAGCTATACGACACAAAATTAGACTTTGAGGACTCGTTAAGCTATTTTGATTTTTCGAACTTTTATAACATATGTCGATTAAGGCTTTTGGCTTTTTCGCCATGGTTGTGGTTTTGTCGTTTGATCTGTTTTGCATTAAACCAAAACAATAAGCTTTGTCGTTTGGCCCATTTTGCATTCAACTAGGTAGGTACATTAAAAGCATCACTACTATAATGGGCATCTTGACGACCTCCTTGGTCGAGTGGTTTGTACACCGGTTTTCATGGTGTCGCCATCTCTGAGGTCCCGGGTTCGATCCCCGGTCGGGTCAATTTAGAAATTATTGTTTTTCTAAATTGTCTCGGGTCTGGGTGTTTTCTATGTATAATAAGTATGTATTTTAAGTATTTTAAGTATGTTTATCCGTTGTCTAGTAACCATATAACGAGTTTCATAACGAAACTTCTCTTGGGCTAGATAATTGGTGTGAGTGTAGGAAAGTTTATTATTATTATTTATTATTATTATTATCTGCATCAAACTTCTTCACTCCGGTGCAACACCATCATGAAATACTTATTGGGCATATTCAACTGTTAGTTAACTTGGCGCTCAATTAATTTTCTCTCGTATTCCAGTTTACTTTTAGCTATTTTACTAACTAAATGCCTACCATTTGAACCATTTTGTCTTTCTCAAAAAATAACTAAATTTAATGCATTTTGGGTTAACCAACACTGTAATAAATAAATCAAATAGGTGTCTATTTGTGATTTTTTTTTTTAAACAAAAACTTTAATACGTCCTCCTACAAGTTTTACAAAATGTCACTTGGATCAATTTAGCCTTTCAACTGTCGATTTAATTTACACTATTTTATTTAATAAACTCAGTTTAGCGCTCTCTATTGTCTCATACAGGAAAGTTTGCAACAAAAAAAAGCACACCTAAGAAGCGTTCTGTAATGCTGCTACTCACCTCTAGATGGCAGCACGTTAGAAAGTAATTTCTAATATCAATTTTTCTAGTATATTAGCAAGAATCTTGGTTGATCAACGTATCCTACAAAATGAATTTTTTAAATAATTTATGGGTTATATTTTTCAAAATTAATTTTGTTTAGATTATTGCAATGAGAATAATAATGGTGAACGCGATTAATATTCTAAGGGTGAACGCAACTATACATCAAACAGCATTTTCAAGTTCGGCCAATTAATGAACAGGGATACCATGTGTCTAAAACTTTCCACTAAGTCTGCTATTATTTAGTAATTGTTGTACATATTGAGTATAATTAATTTAATAATACTAAATTAATTGTACAATATAAAAACACACTACTTCAATCAAGTAATATATAACATAAAAATATGTATTTCTTATCTACGAAGTGATGAAAAAGATATTTTGATAGCAGACAAAATAATACTTTAAAATATAAATTTTAAAACATTTTTCTGTAATTTGTATGTTGTTCTAATGTAGTTCTAATGGAAACAGTTAATTTTTATTGGTAAATTCATACTTATTGTTATTATTTTGTGTTTTTTTTTTATTACATCATCCATCAGTGATCAATTGATCATCATTATGATATGAACCGTGACAGGTTAGACGACGGACGCGTTTAAGGAGGTAAACTAGTAACTTATCTACATCCCTTTTAGTTAAAAAAGGTTATAGCAAATTCTAAAACACGCGACTAAAAAAAATTACTTTCTCTTTTTTTATTCACTTTTTTTAACCTACGCGTTTAAAAAAAGTGAATATCGGCATTTCGCATGTACTACACGCACGAGTAAGGTCAACCGCACGCGCGGATAACGCCGCGCTAGTCGCTTCGCTCGCCCGCCGCGTAGTAAATTTTAAATAAGCAAAAAAACCATTTCAATAAGGAAAAAGTAAAAAACTAAGGTGGTGTTTTTTCATTTTCAATGGAACAGGTATCGGCTTCATAATGCGTCCGTCGTCTAGCCAGTCACGGTGTATATTTAAATTTAATAAATATATTATTTTATGTTATTTTATAGTTAATTATTATTTGTATTAAATATACCTACTTATTATAATTTTATATTTTACTTATTTATTTAAGGGCTTTCTTACCTATTTAGAAATAATGAAAGTAATGAAGTTTGTATTGTAGAGTAAAATAAGTTATACAATATAACAAGACAAGACAACCGATTCATTTTTAATATTTCAAAGCAAGCGTTAGGTCATTTTAAAATTACACATGGCAACCCGAATAGTCAATGAATGAAGGAATTTGAAGAAATAGAAAGAAGTCCAAGTCCAATTTGATACACGGCGTCTTTATTTTTGAGTTTGAATTAGGTAACTAACTTTTGTGATAGTTTCGTGACAATTAGCGTTGCCGTTGATTACTTAGCGTAGTTAGTCTGGTGAGTACCGAGCTTTTAAATAAATATTGAATCTAATCATATATTTCAAGCTTGTTTTCTATGCATTCCACAATTTCCACATAGTGACGTATTGTAAAATAATTGCACTTTTTCTATTTGATTTTTCAAAATCGTCATTATTTGTTTATCTTTATGCTATAGAATGCCTAAAAGTTCTTTTAATACCAGTTTTATATTTACTTTCGATGTTATAGTTAATAATTACTTGTATATTATTAATATTGCAGTGAAAAAGTCAGCAATATGGGCGACCAACAGTTCTTCTTAAAATGGAACGATTTTCAAACGAATATGGTAACTTCGTTTAGACATTTGAGGGATGAAAAGAGCTTTACAGATGTAAGTATTGTTCAACACTAGTAAATAAACAGTAAACAGTTATAACCTCTTAAATTTTAATTTAATTCATGTCCTATTTTGAATTGATAACTTTTGCTCCTAGTATTACGTACACTATTTGTGGGTAGATTGAGTTTAATAACTATGTATCTTTATTGTAGTTTTAACACTTCTGAATTGAGTGTTAAATGCTGTTTATAATAAAAGTTAAATGTCGTTGTTTTAAGTTAAAAAAATGAGAAGTTGTCCATTATTATTATAATCTACTCACTTTAATCATCAAATTGCAAGTAAAGTAGGTAAGTATATTGTAGCGAGGAAGGTAATGAGCGTAAAAGTTGTTAGCTATTTTGGAAAAGCTCTTGCCTTTTGTATAAAATCAGTATAGTAAAGCTTTTCTCTATCAAGAGGTTGTATTATTTAATGTTATTAAACACATCATACAGATTTGACGAGTGACCATTTTAAACTAAATCTATAAATTTACATTTTCGGCTGGTTATGTTTTTATCTGGCAAGAGCTGGATGAGAGTAGCCGCGGATCGTGCTCAGTAGGGTGCACTTGGAGATGCCTATGTCCAGCAGTGGACGTGTGTAGGCTGATGATGATAATGATGTTTTTATCTTGTAAATTGTGTTTGTTACATGTTTAAAAGTTTTGAACGGACAATCCTCATTTACAAATGATCATTTAAGATTTTATTTTTAACACTTCTTTTGTTTTTTTGCTAAAAATACATTTTTCTTTATAGGTGACGCTAGCCTGTGAGGGACAAACATGTAAAGCACACAAAATGGTTCTGTCTGCGTGTAGTCCATACTTTAAAAGCTTATTGGAGGTAAAGTATTAATATTTATAGTCTCACCTACAGCTTAAAAGGAAAAAGGATCTTGAAGCCCTTGGTGCTATTTGTACTAATGTGTGTCTATGTCATGTCTATCTCTTATAAATTAAACGAAAACCTAATAATGAAGACAATGTGAATGAAAAGACTCAGTTATTTTTTATATTATTTTATCCTGACATTTAAAACTCTCAGCAAGGTTTATAAATGAGTAAATAAAAATAAAAGCAGTCTATATTCTCTGACTTAAATGATAAAATAAACTTTAATATAAAGAAAGTTATTGTAGTTCAACAATAGCAGGTTGACATAGGTCTACTCTAAAAACTTCCATGTCTAGCAGGTCCTAAGGCCCTGATTGTCTATGGTCACAAAAAAGAAAGATAATATGTTCAGTGTCAACATAAACTTAAGAAAACAACAGAAATTACCCAATATGAAGTAAAATTACATGAATGGATACTAAATGTAAACATAACAGGATGTATAATTATTGCTATCCGACACGGCTATTGGGCCAGTATGTTATTGTAAGGCATTCACACACTTCATGTAACATCCAGTAATCAGTATTAAATTCAATATTCTGGTTAGTACAGTCACTGGCAAACAGTGTTGTTAGCCGAACTAGATGCTTGGGTAGAATGCGAGAAATTATAGTTCAAACCCTGTAGTTCCGTTGACTTCTGACGTGAACCTATGCCTAACACAAGCATATTAGCTTTCTAGGTAGGTAACAGGGCCTCAATGCCTCAAGGGAGAAAAGAGCTGGACACTTGCTGAGTTTCTTGCCGGTTCTTCTCAGTACAAGATCTCCCGCCCAGAGTAGATAGACTTACGAACCGATGGCATAAAATGACGTTCATAAGAGCTATTTGTAGCCTAAACTGAATAAATGATTTTGAATTTCAATTCTGCTATTTTAAAACGTCCACAGTTATGTGTCAGTGCCTGATTTTGACAGTCTTCCCATAGTGCTATGCCAAAATCAGGGTACTGAATACTGATACACTATTGAGAAGTTACTAATTTAACTGAATTAAGGCCCAGGAGTGGTTTCAATATGAAAAAAATATTGCTCAACATGAGCACCAAGTAAAAGTAACAAAATAAACACACTAATAAATAACTATTGACTTATATTATTATTATTATACTTATATTATTAAATTTAATGACGCAAAAGAAAGAAAGAAAAGATAAGATAAGATAGTCAGTCCTTCAGTAGGTAATTAAAGATGAAGTACGTTTCCACCTTTGGCCTCGTTATGATTTGCCATTATGAAAGATGAAGGCTAGCAGCTACCCGCCTCCACTGGATGCGAGCAACACAAAACCGGTCGTTGTGGAGATCCTTGGGGGAGGCCTTTGTCCAGCAGTAGATGATGGACAATGTCGAAATTGAAACTGGTACCTGATGTGATTTTGCTTACTTATATTTATTATTGGTTTATTTTACATGTTGTGGTTATCTTTTATATTTTGTGTTTATTTGTAATGGAAAGTTTTTTGCTATGATAGGGCATTTTCTAATTATATTAACGATGTAAGGGAAAAAAGAAATGCCTTGCTAAGGTTCTTGCCGGTTCTTCTCAGTACAAGATCTCCCGCCCTGTGTAGACTTATGAACCGATGGCATAGTGATATTCATAAGAGCTACTTGAAGCCTAAACTGAATAAATTATTATTTTGAATTTTGGTGATGTTGGTGATGATGAAGATAAGGGGATTTGATATCCTATTTCTTAGCATAATATTTAAAAAAACATGTACTTCAATGTTGTACTGTGTAGTAACAGTTTCTTTTTAATTTTCTTTGTTAATTTCCCAAGAAGCAAGGAGGACTAGAAAATAAAAAAAAAGACTAGAGGACTATGAAATAATTATAATTAATATAGTATTTCGAAATTATTTAAAGATTGTATTCACACGATTTTTTTTGTGTTTTCAGTTTTTAACATTATGAATATATTACCTACACACACGAAATTAATTAACCTGAGATAAGTCTCATGTTCTATCATGAGATATTTTTTGTAAAATATCTTTCTTTTTATTTGTTTTCTTATAACCCACAACAAAGACATTATAGTAATAATAGAAGCAATATGCATAGAGAATATAGAGTAATATAAGAAAAAATTTGCTTACACTATTGCAAAACCACTATTATCCACTTTTTTTAATAAATTTTCGGAATAAAGGGTGTATGTTTTTAAAAAGACTTGGCTGAGCTTGTCATACTGATTTTTGACTTGTGTCGTAGGAAAACCCTTCGAAGCACCCTATCATCATCCTGAAGGATGTCTCGTACCTGCACCTGCAGGCCATTCTGGAGTTCATGTACGCTGGCGAAGTCAACGTGTCTCAGGAACAGCTTCCGGCATTCCTCAAGACCGCCGCACGGCTCAAGGTAACATAAGTCCTATATATCTATCTGCAACTGATTTTTGGCGGAGAGAAACTTAATGGGTTCCTCAAGCCGTGTAAAACTAATCACCTTAGAAGGTTTTCTAGAGGGAACGGCATCACGCACTAGTGCGTGTCCCCGTGCCCTACTAGTTTCTCCGAAGGGTTTGGATCGAATCGGGGAGCGGAACGACCCGAGGGGAGCCTTTAAAGGCTCGGACCTCGGCTCGGGTTGACCGGATCGTGGTGGTGGAGAGAAGCGCCTAGGTACATGTCTGTACCTGGTATAAAGCGCGTATGAACCGGTTCGTCGTACCCTTGTTCTAGGAGTACGGTGTCTTGGGCCTAAACTAGTGTGCATGTTTAGTGTATTCTGTAAATGTGTAGTGGCATTTAGAGAATCAGGCGGAATCTGCAACTGAGCGTACACAAAAACAGGATGTCTCAAACTGACTCGGTACTCGAGTATAATTGATGAAATTGAAAAGGCTATTTAATTAAGGCACATACGAGTAATGTGCGAATAGGAATGTCGAGTCCAATAATATCTCTACAGTATAAGACCCTGTCACTCTAATTAATTTTATTTCATTATCCTTTTTAAAATATATATTATGCAGCATATAATTAAATATATAATTATATGCTGCATTTTATATATATCTAAATTGTAGCGATGACTTGATATTGGTATGATGGAGACCTTTGCCCAGCAGAAGAACAGTAGGTATACTTATATGCAATTTTTTATTTTATTATATATAATTTTATAATGAAAATATAGCTAGCTTTTGACTACTTTATTTATAAGTTTCTGGATTCGTATGTACTCTTTGCATTTAATATGTACACATGCCAGCACATCAGACTACTACAAACTGTCCGGTTTCTTCATTAGACTTTGAACTTTATGCCTTAGGCATATGGTTGAACATTTATTGAAGAAAATTGACAGTTTTGGATAGGTTGATTTGCAGGCGTCTGCGTCTGTATAAAAAAACTGAAGCCATCAATTATCTCCAGGTTAAGGGTCTCGCCGAGCCCCCTCCACAGATGCCCAGCATCAAACGAGAAGGCTAGCCCATCAGTGAAGTGACCTAAAGACTCTAATGACGTACGGAAACACCAATGTAACATACCGAATTCATATATTTGGTTGCACGACACTATTTAGTAAAGTATGGAGGCTGAGGCACTAGAGTATGTAGTCACTTGTTTTTAAAATATTTACAATTCTGACACTTACACGCCTTTGCAGCAACAAGAGTCACAAAATAATGCGTATTTTTTTTTAGGTGTCGTATATTTTTTAAATGTAGACGCTTATTCTTAGAACATTGTACCATGGTACAACTGTAAGTAACGTTTAATATTGTTTATCTAAATAAAAGGAAGGTTAGTTCTAATTAGTACTTATACTAACTTATGACTAGAATTAAATAGGTCATCTCAAATAAAATTTCTATTAACACAATAGGTATTGACAATTTAAGAAATAGTGCCTTCAGTCTTCTGCCAGTAGAGAATCTCCTGACATAGAGCAGACTATATTTTATAATTGGACAAAATTGGTCGAAGTAACCCTTAGTACAATAAAATTCCAAATGAAAATTACAATATTGTTTGAGACGTCGATATTACAGTGCTGTACACTATCTATCACAAGTATTGCTTTGGCAAATCATACATTTGAAAAATTTGTGCATAAAACTAAAAAATGTCTTTATTACATTTTAAAAAAAGTTACATTAATGAACTTTAGTATAATCATAATAACTTTAAAAAAACAATAATATGTGCTCTAGCGAGTGTGCGTGTTGTGCGTGCATTAGTCTTTATAATATACTTACATTCCTGATTTAAAGAAATCGTACCTATCTATGATTTGCCAAAGCGAAGTAAAATAGTTATTAGTATATAGTTTTGTTTGTATACAACATAATTGCGTTGATGTGATAGCATAGACAATCTAGCAGTCATCTTAACAGTTTCGCACCTTCACGAGTTACCTAACAGCCAAAGTGTATAAAATTAGATTATTTGCTTCCAACCTTAAAAATAATTTTAACTATGCTAGCATATCAACCGCTAACTATAGATCTATCCACCAATTGTTGCCTTACAATTATTTAAACGTTGTGCGAAATTGTGTGTCGATTTTGTAAAAATGTAATTTAGTGTATTCAACCATCTTATGCGTTGCCATTTGTTGCGGTAACCAAAAATATTACCGGCGTACGGCACGATGTATCTCGGGATATTACATCTCGTGTGCATATTTCCATATTTTGTGGAAATCTGACAAAGTATAGCAGCTTAGCTAGTATTAATAATAATAATAATAATAATATTTTTATTAATTGTTGCAATAAAAATATATCGTATGTTATTCGTCGTTTGACATATCAACAATAAAATACATTGCGCGTTATGGTTTACTAAACATTGGTTTTATATAAATTAAAGCGCAGATGTATCTACACTGTTGAATTGTTTAAAAATGGCTTCGTACTGTATATTTACAGTATGCCTGAAACAAACTCACCTAAGAACTTTATACAAAATCTATTGTAGTTAAAGTAAAAGAGATTTGAGCATTCTAACCTACTTAAGTATTGGAATAATTGTCAAATATCATCCTTATGTGATGAGCAGCTCGATGGCGCATTGGTTAACGCGTCCGGTCTGCGATTGCTAACGTCAAGCAACTCTCGCAAGCTGGTCATCGGATAGGTTACCGAAAATGTCTCACATCGAGCTCCTCCGTGCTTCGGAAGTCACGTAAAGCCGTTGGTCCCGGCTGCATTAGCAGTCGTTAACAACCACCAATCCGCACTGGGCCCCTATCCATCCATAGGGAAGGTTTGTGCCCCAGCAGTGGGGACATAAAAATGAATTGGTGATAATGATGATGTTTTCATTGGAAAGTGCACCTTATTATCTTTTAATAATGATGATTTTTTCAAATGTTCAGATGTTTTTATAGGTTTGAACGCTCAGATTTTGATTTTGACGGTCCTTGTACCTTATAGAAAACTTGGTACCTCGATGTCTCGTTGCTATGGCAACATAACATGGTATGATGGGGAAAATCGACATAGAATTACGCATACAAATCGATAGTGTGACACCGCTTTAGTGTTGGTAGGTGTTGTTGACACGTTTACTTGTGTAAAGCGAACGTTTGAATCGTTAGATGCCTTTGCCTATCTATGGCGACAAAGTTGTAAAAAAAGAAAATTAGTTATATACAAATTTTCTTTCTTTTTCAACTTATTAAATTAAATAAATGGTTACTTTTGATTGTTTAGACATTACGTCTTCGCGAAACTAAATTTCTCGGCACCTATTGACTCGGATACGCTGTAAAGGCAATATGTTGTCAATAGCAAATTCCTTACTAAAAAAATGACCAAAAAGTTTCAATTAGCTTATAAAAAAACTGCTACATATATACGATTTTTATAACCTTTGATTCTGATATTGTTCTCACGTTTGCGACGAATTAGTGAGAATAATAAAACAAGATGACAATCAAAATAGGTTGTTGTCAAAACTTAGGCTTCCGCTATTAGTCATATGCCGCAGATTGGTTGCAAGGTTAATTGCATCTAACGATTTAAATATTTGCTGTAAAGTTATACTGTAACTTAGTACCTCTATAAAGCAGGTTGATTCGTCGTTATACTCTTTTATATTATATTAAGATACAGTTGTACATACATTTATGACGTTATACAGTTCGAATTTGTAATCAGTTACACAATTTTAATATCTTTCATTTATAATGCTCAATCAATTTTATTTGCTGTACCCTAAAAAGTGCGTTCGTTTGAGTGCAAATTGTATGACTTCGAAACAATGCCATCTAGTGACGGGTTTATGAAACTAATTTATCGCCAAGGTCTAATTTCTGCTGTTTGAAAACGTTGACAGATTGTGTCTTAGTAGTTGTCTAAATCAAAATGGCTCAATCACATCAAATCAATCAAAATCCCAGCCCCCCGGATTCCCATAACAGAAACCGTAACGATATTTTAGCGGCTTAGTCGTTGAAACCATTTTCATACTCGCATCCCATTGTAAAGTCGTTCGAACGAAGTTACAACCTACTATATACGGTAGATCTGAATGCATCCGGGTGGGACTTCGTTCGTTCGAACTACTTTAAAATCGACTCGATTGACGTAGGTATGTAAATACAAAAAAGATTTCGACGACCAAGTCGCTCGTTGCGGTTTTCGTTACGGGAATCAGGTCACATGTAGCGTTTTTTCGATCCCATACAAATTGTGCTAATTTAACCTTTTTACCGCCAACAACTTCTATAGAAGCTCGAGATTTTCGTGCCGTCCACGCCAGCACTTCTATAGAAGTTCTTCTTTGTACCTACTTTATTAAAATACATTTATACGTTGGCGTACAGCGGGACATCGCGTGCGGGATAGTTGGGCGATGAAAAGGTTAACTAAAAAACCTGCACTGTACACATTTTGGACCTCCCATAATATGCAACGTGTAACAGAAAGGAGTGTTAAAAAATGAAAAGAGCCAAAAGTGTATCCGATCTAGGTCTTGTATGCAGAGTTACCAAGACATAATTATTAACTTTTATTTGTTGTGCAATTTTTAATTAAATATTCTATTGTGACGTCACAGCCCTAATGGTTTAGTAACCTCTGTGTACTTACATTTATGCTCTTCTTGCTTGCTTATGCGCGCGTGAATTCACTAATATAAATATTTAATTTACAATTGCATGACAAATTAAAGTTAATAATAAGAAACATTACTTACTTAACTTAACAGAGAAAAATAATTAGAAAATTAAAAACTAAAGACCTATAAATAAAAGATGTTCTCCAACTGTGGGCTCATGGGAACGGTCTCAAGAATGCTGGCAACATTGCCCCTTTAGATTGCCAAACTAATACGCTGACAGGCCTCCGGTGACAAGAAGGCTGGTAGCTACCTAGCTGCCAGCCTTCTTGTCACCGGAGGCCTCGATAAGGCGAGCACTTAACTCTTTAACAAGCTGCTTTGCCTCCGGCCCCCATGGACCCATTGTTTCCGCCGCAAACGGAACAAATAAAAATTTCGACCTAGGTTTGCGTATAATGTAGGTTAACCGACATAGCCCGAAGAGTTTCTAAGCTCAAGTGGCAGTGGGCAGGGCACATTGCTCGCAGGACTGATGGCCGCTGGGGTGGGATAGTCCTGGAGTGGCGACCGCGTACCGGAAAGCGCAGTGTGGGCAGGCCTCCAACAAGGTGGACCGACGATCTGGTGAAGGTCGCAGAAAGCCGCTGGATGCGAGCAGCACAAAACCGGTCGTTGTGGAGATCCTTGGGGGAGGCCTTTGTCCAGCAGTGGACGTCTTTTGGCTGAGATGATGATGATTGCGTATAATAATAGTCAATAATTATGTCTCAGTAACAACAGATTCAACATATAGATCGGATACACTTTGGATTTTTTCATTTATACCACATTATGTTACACGTTGTATACAAAGCCGTTTAGTATGAAACGTCCAAAATATTTTAACCTTTTCACCGCCAACAACTTCTATAGAAGTTCGAGATTTTTGTGCCATCAACGCCAGCACTTCTATAGAAGTTCTTCTTTGTACCTACTTTATTAAAATACATTTATACGTTGGTGTACAGCGGGACATCGCGTGCAGGATAGTTGGGCGGTGAAAAGGTTAACGCACTTCCTAAGACAAAGTTGGTTAGTCAATTATATGAATGGAACAGTGTATTAAAGTTTTAGCGACTGATTACAAGATCGCCTTGTGTAAAACAACTTTTATGATCATGCTTTTCTCTTAAATCATTCTGAATTGATTTCTATTACTATTGTTTTAACACACAATATGAATTACAACACAATGACGAATAAATCTGTAAAATAACCTCCGTAAGACCGTGTCCTATTGATTTTCAAATGATTATTATGTATCGTAGTGGCGCCAGTGTTCGACACATTGACCCAGTGATCGACTTCGACCGTTTTCGTCGCCAAAAACAAACATAGAATTTAATTGAAACTTTACAGGAAGACAGCTAGGTAACAGGTAGTTTGTATTCAGTTGTTCCTGAAGTGAATATCAGCTGCTGATTATTTTTAACTAGCGACCCGTCGCCCCGGCTTCGCACGGGTGGCACAAGCGTTCCCGTGAGAATCTAATATAGCCTATGTTACTCGTCGCTAGTGTAGCATTCTAATGGTGAAAGTATTTTTGATGTGTGACATCTTTCCTTTCGCTTTCTTGCAATTTGTGGGAGTAATTTCGTGAAATGGGACGGAAGTGTGTAACAGGAAGATGCCATTTGATTTGACGAATGAGCGCGCGGTGGTAGAGTTGGCCGTCGGATGGTACCGACCAATCGGGGAAGCGCGCGCCATTTGATTGGACGAATGAGCGCGCGGTATTGCATTACTCTTAGTGTCAATTAAATAAAATACAATTTTCATTAAAAATAATTATTATATATTAGTATGATGATTAAAAGAAAATATGTCGATCACTGGTTTTTGTCGGACACTGATGCCACTACCCTATTTCGATCTGTTTATTGCAATTTTAGGCCGACACTGTTATGTTGTGTGAAATGTGTGTCTTTATAGAACGAATGACATTTAAAATGTGTTTTTTTTTAAATGTATTTTATATTGACTCGATTATTTTAGGTTCGAAATTTTTTCGATTTTTCTTCTCCAATTATTTGCGTATAGTATTTTAGTACAAAGCATACATAAACCTGCCCGGTTTTATCTTTTTATTGAGCATGAATGGTTCTTATTATAAGTATGATAGATAATTTTTTTTTTTTTAAGCATGACATTAGGCATTTATGTTTTTAATATGTGTGATCTGGTATTTGAAGCTATGTTCATTTTTAACAAAAGTAATACAATAAATTTATTTGTTGAATAACATTTTTTTTTAACTAATCTTTTTAAATACGTTATTCGCTGGTCTTTGGTGCTTGTACAAATATAGCGATTACTAAATTTTGTCTCGTAAATGCGTTGAAGCAGATAGGAACGGTTTTTATATCGAAAATGCTGTGTTTTTACTATTTTAAAGGTGTTAACTATAATTTGTGTGGTATCGAGACAGCGCCATCTTGTGACGAACATTTATAACTAGCTTGATACTAGAGGAATCTTTGTTCCATACCAATTATTGATCATTTATACTCAATAAAATGGTTTAAAAAAACAAGATTAGCACAGAGTCAGTAAAAGTACACTACTTTTAGTTAAGCACGTATGAACTGAATGAACTAATGAGCCAATCACAGATGACTGAGTTAATTAGCCACCCAATCACAACATAGTTAGGTTTAATGTAGCCAATGACAAGACAATGATTTATAAAGCCACCCGATTGGCCGTTCCGACCTCCTCAACGCCAATAAGATGACTATTGCACAATCAACGCTAAAACTCGAAAGATCCGTGCTAGGGCACACGCATATTACCCATTGCTTTTGTACGAGCACCTTCACTAAATGTGTGTGAAGCTATTTGAAACTCTTAGGTGCAATGTAAGTTAACAGTTTTATGACCACGTGGGATCTCAGTTTAACCTTAATTCCACCATTCGAAGGAAATTGTGCGTTTAATAATAAGTTCTCCCGCTTAAATCACAAAGTTTTTTCATTTCTCTGTTCAGCACGTTTTGTTTTGTTATAAGACTGTGTTAATTCTCTCTTTGTACTTCGTTTTTCTCACCAATTAACTTTAAGAGGTATGATAATTGTTAGCAAATGTTGTATAAAATGTAAATCGAAATATTTTTAGACGACAGAGTAAAAAGTATGTGCTGAATAATCAAGTGGAACATAGTTGTAATGAAATTATGAAAGATTTGTAATTTAAGATAATACAGATATTAATTACTGTAGCGAGGCTGTTTTATTTGAAGCGTTGATGGAGTTACATAAACTATTCGTGTTTTTTTTAATATGGTTAGCTCGGCAAATTACTCCATTCCACCTGATGTTAAGTGGAAATGGAGTCCAGACGCGAAGATAACTGGTGCAGCGTGAAAACAAACGTAGCAGCAGTTAACCTCACTCTGCCGGCTCACAAGGTGCTTCTTCACGCCTCCCCTCCTCTCCCCCCTCGGACGCCGCTGTGAATGGCCGTGTGTGGAAGCGACTGTGTTTGTTTAATTAAATAAATAAAAGTGAAAAATAAAATTTGTGCCTGAGGATTTGAACCTGTGTTTCGTGGATTGTGAGTCTATCCATATCTTGACTCGGCTACCGAAGCGATAACGCGTCGCTGCAAAATTAGTCATCGCTTTGACTGCGTGCTACGAACCCTTGCTGTAGACTACGACTGCTACGGGTCAGCTACGGAACAATCGCTGCACTACGACACTACGAGACATTCAAGTGTAGTTACGTCCACCAGAGCTATTGGTTATTGATACTGTTTGTACAAACCTCAACCTTATTACGATGCCACTTAAGCGCACGCCACCTCATGCATCTGCGCCCGCTGCGCCGCTGCCGCATAGTGAATCAGAACCGAACCTAAGTTTAGAATTTGAGAACGAGTCGTCTTCAACCATAAATATTGCTATGCGTAAACGAAAGCGCGAGGTCCTACAGAATGATTTTATGGAATTATTTTTGATCGCTAAGGAGGAACAAGATAAGAAGCTTGCCATCATTCTGTCGACTGTTGAAGAAGTTAAAGTACAAAATGTAGAAATTAGAAAGTCAATGGATTTTATGTCAGAAAAATACGATCAGGCTATGAAGAGAATTGATGAGCTTGAAGCTGAGCGGAAGTCTACGAATAAATACATACAAAGCTTGGAAGATAGACTTGAACAGTTTGATCGCAAAATACGATCTTCGTGTTTCGAGCTGAGAAATGTCCCGAAAAAGTTGAATGAAACGAGAGAAGACCTAGTATCAATCGTCCAAAATATGGGTAAAACGGTGAGCGTTCCTATCCAATCTGCTGATATTCGGGACGTATATCGAGTTAAAACAAAAACTTCTGAGAATTCACCTATCGTAACTGAGCTTACAAGTGTTCTGTTACGAGACAATGTCATAAAATCAGTGAGGAAATATAATAGCACTCACAAAGACAACAAGTTAAACTATAACAATTTGAACGGAGATGGTCCCTCTGTACCAATATTTGTTACTGACAGCCTCACCTTCAAATGTCGGAAACTTTATGCAGCTGCAAGAGATTTTGCTAGAAACAATAATTACACGTTTTGCTGGACAAGCTATGGCAAAGTCTACATGAGGAAAAAAGAAAACTTACCTTTGGTTCGCATCGAAAGTGAGGAAGACCTGAAAAAACTACTTGAAGAATGACTAATTTTAAGATTACTAGATCATAAATTAATTTGTTATTATTCTTGCATGTTATTAACATTTATCATATAAGTTTTGAACACTTTTATAGTACTTATAACACTACCAATTTACTATTATTAACACACATTCATCATTACATTCAATGTCATGGTTTTGCTTGTCTGCTAGCTTTTATTTTGTATTTTGCTATACCTTATGCAATTAATACGTCATACACATACACATACATCGACAAACACAACATATTATATGAAGTTAGCTCAGCTTTTACTCGTAGTACGTTATTTAATGCTTATATACTTTCTGTATTTAAAGAACGCAGTTTGAGCCTGTTTTCTAAATTTAAAATTTACATTATTTTCAAGGGATCACCTTCGGTAATAATTGTGGCTCTTTTTAAATCTCATAGTGGTACAGTATTCCATTTAAATTCATTGTTGTCTCTTTAAAAAAAAGCTGCTTTGTTTCTGAACCTACTACCTACGGAGTCATGTACCTGACTAAGTCACCCAGTGAACTGCACCTACATTATTTGTTGATCTTTAACAACAAAATACGATAATCTTAAACCCGACTGCAATCTACTCAACTCACATTTGGATGCGTTTAAAACGACTCCGGCCTATTCTTGTGACCCAGAGCAGTGCCAGGATATTGTACCTGTTGTAGGAAACTCATTTAACATACTGTCTCAAAATATTAGAAGCATTTCATGCAACTTTGACAATTTTGCCACGCTTTTGTCCAGGACCAAAATAGACTGGGATTTACCTGTTCTAACTGAATGTTGGTTACCTTCGACGAAATTCATTCCGCAGTTGAATGGCTACAACAGTGTCACTACAAATACTAACTTGACACAAAATGAGGGAGTTGTAGTTTATTATAAAAAACATCTCAGCCCTTATATAGAGGAACCACATTTCAAAAATGCAAATTGTTTGATTTTAAAAATTAACAGTTCGACTGTTGTTATTGCTTTATATCGCCCTCCAGGATATAAAGATATGCAAATTTTTCATAATTCTCTTAATTCCGTAGTCTCACAGCTTTCCAATTATAAAAATATAATATTGATTGGTGATATTAACATCGATATAGTACCAAACACTAAGGACTCACGTTCTTGGGATTACCTTGACCTCTTGGCAACATTCAGTATTCATCCTGGGCACACCATTCCTACTCACGGTCGAACTTGTCTAGACCATGTTATGGTCAAATTATCTTTAAAGGCAAGCTGTTTCGTAATTCAATCATCTGTAACAGACCATGAAAGTGTTGCACTTCATTTAATGTTAGTAGGAGAAACTCCACCTCCTTCAAAACAATATTCACAAATCGATTACTCCAGACTTGATACATCGATAAAAAATCTGAACCTTGAACCATTATATGAAATTTCCGACCCTAATGTTGCTTCAATATTCTTAATTAATATTCTTAAAAGTGCTATTCAGGACAATACTAAGATAATTAAGACATCTCGCCGTAAAAGCATTAAAAAGCCCTGGATTACACCTGGACTTCTGAGATGTATGCGACATAGAGATAATCTGCATAAAAAAGCAAAACGAAATCCAGATAATATTATTATAGTCACTACTTACAAAAGATACAGAAATTTCTGTAATTCTTTACTTAAAAAGGTTAGGCGTGCGTATGATAGGGCAGAGATTCTTAAGGCTGGTAATAACTGTAAAAAGCTTTGGGATACCATTAAAAATATTACCCACTATAAGCAGGCAAGAAGTGACCCCATAGACTTGATTGCAATTGACCCTCGGGCTAGCATAAATGAGATCAATTCATTCTTTGTTAATGTTGGGGGGAGTCTGCCCTCTAGGATGAAGGTTTCTGTTCCCAGGAGAACCTCCCTGACTTCCTTGCGTGAGTCCATAGTTCTCATCCCAACAGATGAAGACGAGGTAAAATATTTAATACAGGGTCTCCAATCTAGTTGCACAGTTGGAGTTGACCAAATTTCAGGCCTCTTTATAAAACGTTATATAGACGTTTTGATTACTCCTGTAACGTTCATTTGTAACCTGTGTCTTGAGACGGGGATCTTCCCAGACATTTTCAAGATATCTGTAATCATACCAATATACAAGGGTGGTGCCAGGGACTGTGTCAATAACTATAGACCTATCTCCTTGCTTCCTGTCTTATCCAAGATCTTAGAACGCATCATGAACAAACGTCTAACTAGCTTCCTTGAGTCTCATAACTTATTATCCTCCTCGCAATATACCCATATTCCTGAGCGGGTTCCGCTCAGGAAGATCGACGGATGACGCTGTATATGAACTGACCAATTTCATTTCTACTAATTTGGACGGAAGAAGAAAGGTATTAGCGGTTTTTCTCAATCTTGCAAAAGCGTTTGACACGGTCTCTGTCCCAATTCTTATTCACAAGCTCGAGGCTATTGGAATCAGAGGTATAGCTCTTAGACTTTTTTCTAATTATCTATCAAATCGATACCAACTTGTAAAAATTGAGGATTGGACGAGCGAAGAGCTACCTGTCACCTTTGGTGTCCCTCAGGGCAGTGTCCTCGGTCCAACTTTGTTTTTAATTTATATCAATGACTTATGCCAAATGAATCTTGCCAATGGCAAAATTTTAACATTCGCTGATGACACTGCTCTGTTGTTTCACGCTGACTCATGGTCTGAAGCTTTTGTTCATGCCCAGAGGGGGCTGAATGAGGTTTCAAAGTGGTTATCAAAGAACTCACTAACCTTAAATGTCGGTAAAACCAAATTCATCACCTTCTGCCCTAGGCGTCAAATTCTGTCAGATGGTCTATCGTTGATAGTCCACTCTTGTTCATCTGCCCTTAACTGCACCTGTCCTAAACTCTTGAAGACAGACACTATCAAATATCTGGGCGTGATGATTGACTCTGCGCTCAGTTTTTATCCCCACATCGAGATACTTGCTGGTAGACTCAGAAAGCTCATCTTTATCTTTAAAACTCTTCGCCATGTTGCGGACTTTCAGGTGATTAAGTCTGTATATCTTGCCCTATGTCAATCGATCTTGGGATATTGTATCTCATCTTGGGGAGGAGCTGCTAAGACGCACCTAATTAAGGTGGAGAGAGCACAAAGGGTCGTTTTGAAGGTAGGAGCTTCCCTCCCATATCTTTGCCCCACGACTGAAGTTTACAAACTCTGGGAAGTGCTCACCGTTCGTCAGCTCTTCATCCTCTCAACTGTCCTCCGTAAACATTCCCAGCTTCAATATGATCCAGTTTTATGCAGTAACAAGCGACGAAAGGGCTCTGTCTGTCTCTCTCGTCCTTTAAAACTAAGCTGTCAAATAGATTTTTCTGCTTCATGGGTACCTACCTTTATAATAAAATGAATTCTACCCTTTCTCTGTACTCACTGACTAGAAAGGAATGCAAAAGAAAACTGACCGCATGGCTATTACATTTGACCTATGATGATACAGAGAACCTACTGGTAGCTACGGTATAACACACACACACACCTTCACACACACACACACACACCTTCACACACACACCCTCACACACACACCCTCATACACACACACACTTAACACCTATCATATGATTAATTTTGTTTTTTTGTTATTTTAATGTTGTTGAATTGTATAATGTCACTCACTCATCACCATCTTTTTGTGCCTAAGCGGTTCGAGGTAGTGGGAGCCTGATGACCTGAAATCACAGGTATTTTCATACCTTCTCAGGCATCAGTCTCACACAAACTAACTTGTATAAATGTTTAATGTTTGTAATTATGCTGTGTATGTTTGTGATGAGAAATAAATGCATTATTATTATTATTATTATTATTATTATCTTATGAAGGCAAAACTAAATCGGTTTCGGAACGAACGAAAGAACCAAGGGGGGTTTTTGGAACCAGTGACTATTTCGCACACTATGATGTCAACCATGAGCTGTAACTTTGCAAATGTGATTACGCTAAATCAAAGATATAAAAATCCGAGCGCGTAACGTATTCTAAATCGATGAACGTCGCACATTCAATTGTAGTTTTTGTACATCGTCTTTGCAGTGCGAGTGCGACGATACACAAGACAAAATGTGGGTGGAATTGATATGAGATCCGCGCGAATCTTTCTTTCTACCCTACATTTGACCGATATCAAATATAATGAAATAGAGAATTGCGAACTATAAATTACACTGTGATAATTATATCGTTGGAATTTTAAACAGTAAACTTATACCATGATGACGAGTCTATGGTCCACTGGTCCAGGATTCGGATGTTTGTACTCGGTTTGGTTAATGGTAGGGCTCGTAATTAGCCTGCCTGGCTAGCTACCACCATCTTACCTATATTTGTCGCCATAGCATAAATATTAGTTACATTATTGAGTTCCAACAGTTAAAAATTTTATAACCAGTGCCTCAGTAGTTGAGGATTCCGGATGAAATGCGCTTCTACCTTCGACCTTATCATCACTTAAGAGCGTTTACGCCCCACACTAGCGCCACCAATGAAAAAAAAAAAAACTAGTAATTAGAGATAGAAAGTCAAATTATGCTCAACAAACTATTTGAATGAAGTAATTAAGCATTTTGACGTCACCTAATGCACATCTGACATGTTATGGTTTAGTTAAGGGTGCAAATTCAAATTCAAAATTCAAAAATCATTTATTCAGTTTAGGCTACAAGTAGCTCTTATGAATGTCGCTATGCCATCGGTTCGTAAGTCTACTCTGGGCGAAAGATCTTGCACTGAGAAGAACCGGCAAGAAACTCAGCAAGTGTCGAACTCTTTTCTCCCTTACAACGTCAAAAAAAATAAAAATTGGAAAATGCCCTATCATAGCAGGACACTTTCCATTACAAATAAACACAAAAAAATATAGAAGACAACTACAACATGTAAAAAAACAAAACAAATAAACAAATTTAATATATCAAATTTACATCTGGTATAAGTTTAATTTCCACAATGTCATACAGTACCACTACAGTACTCTAATAAAAGTCAAAAATTGTTTAAGAAAAACAAAGTCAAACTATAGTAATTAATACTAACAATGAGATAAGTATGCAAGAGCCAGACCAGCCTCCACAGGCGGCACCCGTTCACGAGTATGACATATGAATCAGCCATCGCTTCGCTCAACCATATTTTAGGGAACGTAACGACCCGACGCACACGCCACCACCGCAGAGACAATAAAGAGAGCATGACACACTCAAGATACTTTAAATAAAAACCTAATGATCTATTTAACGCAACGCTGTTTGTTATCTGTAGGACACTGTTCAAAACTATCATATCAGTATAAAAATTATATAAATTAATTTTATTATGTATATTGATACAAATAGAGTATAATGTGTTTTTTATTACAACCAGGCTGTTTTATCATCCAATTATTCTTTGACTTTAATAATAACCTTTTATAAAAAAGTGTAACTACTTACAATGTGAAATAACATGTGCAGGCGAGCAGACTAAGATGACCACACATTCTTATCATTAAAATAATCATCAATTTTATAGTAACCTTTTTTCATTAGACCTTGTTTTATTTCTGTCTTAAACTTGTGTAATGGCAATTCTGTTAGAGTGAAAGGCACTTTATTGTATATTTTTATACATTTCCCAACAAATGAATTACCAACTTTATTGAGTCTAAGTTTTGGAACAGCAAGTTTGTTTTTATTTCTTGTGTTAAAATTATGGGTATTACTTTTTTTTTCTAATTTATCTAAGTTTTTATAAACATAAATGATATTTTCATAAATATACTGTGAAGCTACAGTTAAAATATTAATCTGCTTAAATAACTCTCTCAGCGTATCACGGGGCTTAAGGCTATAAATAGCTCGAATGGCTCTTTTCTGTAAAACAAAAATGGTTTCAATGTCAGCCGCTGAGCCCCACAATAAAATACCATACGACATGACGCTGTGAAAATAACTAAAGTAAACCAATCTTGCCGTTTCTACATCAGTAAGTGACCTCATTTTTCTAACCGCATAGGCAGCTGAGCTAAGTCTTCCTGCCAGGGCAGCAATATGAGAACCCCATTGTAATTTATGATCTAAGGTAATACCCAGGAAATCTGTCGAGTTAACTATTTCAACTATTTCATCGTTCATAGTGATACTGGTATTAACCTGCTTCACATTGGGCATCGTTAATTTCACACATTTAGTTTTTTTTGCATTAAGCAGCAGGTTATTAGTGGTAAACCAATGTAATATTTGAGAGAGAGTATTACTTACGTCGTCAAATATTGCTCTATGTCTATCAACTTTAAAAATCAATGAGGTGTCATCAGCAAATAATACTATCTCACAAAGATCTTCGGTGTAGTAAGGTAGATCATTTACATAAACGAGAAATAAAAGAGGTCCTAATATTGAACCCTGGGGCACCCCCATAAGTAACGGGGCGCCAGAAGAATCAGTACCGTTAATATTAACTTTTTGAACTCTGCCAGTGAGGTATGATTTCAATAAGGTAAGTGAGTTGTCTGAGACACCATAATGTTCCATTTTTAATAATAAAGTATCGTGATCGACACAGTCGAAAGCTTTCGATAAATCACAGAAGATACCTATCGCATCCTGTTTCTGCTCCCATGCATCGAAAATATGCTTAATGAGTGCAACTCCCGCGTCGGTTGTATTTCTACCTTTAGTGAAACCGAATTGTTTGTTATGAAGTAACTGGTTATCTGTAAAATGTGACAGCAATTGATTAAAAATAACTTTTTCAAAAATTTTACTAAGAGCCGGTAGTATGGATATAGGCCGAAAATTAGATGGGTCACTTTTATCGCCTGTTTTAAATAACGGTATAATTTTACTGTACTTCATTAAATCTGGAAATACACATTCATCAATGCATTTATTAAATATTATTGCTAAATTAGACGCGATAGAAGATATTATAGATTTTAATATATCAGTGGAGATACCCCAAAGATCCTCAGTCTTTTTTATATTAAGTTCTCTAAAAGCTTTTATTATTATATCAGAATCAATATAGTGAAAATTGTATGGAATATTACATATTTTTACACTCGACACAAGAAGAGACTGGGCAAGATGTTTACAATAATTTAATTTATATATATTTATATTTATATACACTTGGATCCTTAGAGTTTGCCTTTATATCATATAATTGATACAATCTATTTCCACTCCTGTAGATGCCAGCTGTGGCCCAATCACTGAATTTAGTTTTAGACTTATCTACTTTGATTAATTTTTGAGTAAAGTTGTTATTAAACTCTTTTTTGATTATTTCGAATAGATTGTCGTATAAGATGTTCGCATTCTCATTGTTACATGGTATTTGTAACACTTTATCATTAACATTCTTCTTAAATCTGTCTAATCGATTAGTGGTCACTGGCCTGTATAAAATATTCATTGAAAGACATTCATATTGGTGCTCAAATCTAACTATCTGACCACTGTGATCAGAATTTATAAAATTTATTATTGATTTCTCAATATCATTACAATTAGAAAAAATATTATCTAAACAGGTAGCTGATGTGGCTGTAACTCTTGTAGGTTCATCAAAAAGATTTTGCAAGTTAAACGATTTGAAAAGATTAAGAAACCTTACCGAGTTCTGTGAGTCATATAAAATATTTATATCAAATATTTATATTAAAGTCGCCACATACAACTATCCTCTTACAATTGCATACCTTTTGCAAGGTTTCTTCCATAATGGACTCAAATAAGTGGTAATTACCAGAGGGAGGCCTATACACACAAACAATAACATACTGTTCGCGCCGTCCGTAAGTGACAAGTGTCATATGTTTTATTTGAAATGTCGTCGTCCATATTTATTTGATGCCGCGCGGCCATACTAATTTTGTATGGGGAATTTAAGGTGCTTAAAAAAAATTATTATTTAAATAACCACTTGATGAATCAAAAATGTAATCTAGCAATTTGTAGTTTATCCATTGATGATTGTTTAGACAAAATCAGAAGTACAATAATTTAGATAAACTATAAGAAATCTACTAATTATGCAATTATAATTTATAATCGCAATGCAAGCAATTTATAATCTAAAAGCTGGTAATTCTCTTAGGGAGAGATTTAAAGATATTAATATAATGACAGTTGCATCACAATATATTTACGAGAACCTAATGTATGTATATAAAAATATTGAAACTTTTTCTAAAAACAGTGATATTCACAATGTAAACACTAGAAATAAAAACAAACTAGCAGTACCTAATACTAGGCTCCACAAAGTAAATAATTCATTTAGAGGCCAGTGTGTACGTTTTTACAATAAAGTTCCAAGTAATATCCAAAAACTAGATATTAATAAATTTAAAATCGCTATTAAAGAAAAGCTTTATAAAAAAGCTTATTATAAAGTGTCTGATTACATTGAAGACAAAACAGCATGGGTTTAAAATGCTCCAATCTATTTCTAATCCAATATATTGTTAAGGTTTTTTAAACTTGTATAACTTGGTAACGTAACGGCATATAATTTTGTAAATGTCGTTACATAATGAATTAAAGCTGTGGAGTTTCTTGCGCCCATTCTTCTCCACAGCTAAAAAATAGACGTCCTGAATGGGTAGTAGGTAAAAAAATTATAGACGATTCAAAAGCACTTTTCTAAAGTTTATGTGAATAAAGAATATTTGACTTTGACTAAACGCCGCCACTCGTTTTCATGATCTTTGTCCAACTTTAAATGATATTGTAGAAAAAACTATAGCGTGTTATGAATTTATGGTTCTGACAAATTGTAAACACGTTCCCTATGATACTAAATATATATTTTGTTCATTTAATACGATAGTATTTTCAATTCTATTTACTTAACCGTAACTGCATTTTTTGGTCGGCCCACCCTTAAATAAGACGTTAAAAACGGCCACTTTTAACTATAACGCCGTATTCAAATAAACCAACTTGTCAGATGTTCATTAGGTGACGTAAAAATGCTACACAATTAATTGTAATAATTACACGCGTCCCGTTTCCACAACTGTTTTATTTTGAGAGTGCCGATTGCCACTGGTCATTTTCAGCTTCACCGGGCTTTTTGGGGGCGACGAGAATCTTAAAGGGTTCCTCAAGCCGTGTGGAACGAATCGCCGTCAGAGGTTTTCTGGAGGAAACGGCATCACGCACTAGTGCGTGTCCCCGTGCCCTACTAGTATCTCCGAGGGGTTCTGATCGGATCGGCGGCCATAACTGGAATAGTAGGATACTAGGTACTGCTTCACGAGCTCATGGCAAGCCACAGGTGCTTAAACCGTGTTAGCTGCCAGAAAACGTTCTTAGGAGAATGTTCTTACACCAACATACAACTTAATATCATAATAAATAAAAATATGAGTAAAATGATTAGGTAGGTACTGTTTGTTTTTTTAAAATAAAAGTAAATATTTCAGTACAGAATTTTATTCGATACATATTACATTTAATTTGTACATTAATAAATAAGAATAAACATTTGTCAAATAAGTAGCACCACTAAATTAACCTTTGTCAAACGCATTAGATAGAGCTAATAAATTAAATAAGTATAATTAATACATATTATACCATTTGGTAACTAAAATGCAAGTAAATTGGAATGGTAGATTACATTAAATGCCAATAAAATTTATTTAAAGTAATAACAAAATAATTATTTAACATTGTAAATAATAAAATAAATGCTATATCTATTTTTAACGAAATGCATAGAAGATATATGTTTTTGGAACAGTTTCGTTGACCTAAATACTATCCTATACAGTTTTGTTGATGAATTTCGCGAACGCATTATTCAGTAGCAGTTAATTTTAGGGTCGCATTTTTTAGCGAAAGCTTTATTTTTGTTCCTATAATATATTATTAGATGTATTTCGCGATCTCCTATTTTGGTTGCAGTCAATTTCAGAGTAACGCCATTTTACTTCACTTCAATTGGTCAGCATAAGAAATCCTTACTGTTGGTTAGGTTAAGTTATTTTTTTTTCCCAAGCGAGACGCAGCGTAGCGTGCGTGGGCCAGTCACGGAAGGGGGGAGCGCTGCAACTAAATAAGACATTCGCAAAATATATCCAACATGAAATATTGATTTGCTAAACAATGTGATTCTAAAATTCGCTGCAACTGAATAATGCGTTCGCGAAATTCATCTAACAAATCAATTACTGTTGACTTTTTGGACACCTGTAACTAAATATAAATATTAATTTAATTTTAATATATTAACACTGAATCATTTTAAAATTCACTGGTAAATAGAAAAAAACTTTGGCGCAAATATTTGGTAAACGCAAAACGAATAGGTACTCACTAAAAAAATAACAAATTTATAAATATAAAATATGGCAACTCAAATAGGAACCGTTTTTTAAAAAACTTTAATTATAAAAACTAAAACTCCTTTTCTACGTCAAAAGGTAAAAACAAAATATTCGACATCACATTTTAGTAGCAGTAGCCATATAAAAAAAAAGTATATTATTATACACAGATGTTAAATATCTGCAATTTTCTAGATTAATTATTGGGGTTTCATTTCACTAATGTTTCTCTAGTCTGTATAAATTTCTAATTGAAACTAACAAATCTGTACAATTAATGATTTGCAACAACTAACTTCTATTCAATACTAGCAAAACAATATAGACACTTGTGCCACACTATGTGAATAAATTCTAGTAAAACCTAAAGTTTTCGAACTGTGGAAAGCACATTAAACGTAAAAGTATTACTTTAAAACCGCCGCAACAGAATGGCTTTGCTACGCTACAGTTACACTTGTTGCACAAAACTACTAAAATAAAAAATATTTTCTTAACAGGTAACGTTGTAAAACAAAAAAAAATATTGCATCATATTTTAAATTACTACAAATTCAAGATGGCCGACTTAGTTCTTCTTAAAACCGTTGGGGTTGTTGCTCTGCCACCTCCAAGTGTCGTTGCACATGTCCTCGAGCGTCCTTGTCGCACGCCAGCCTAAAAGCCTGTGCGAAAGTGAGACGTCGGCATAGTTGGCAGCTATGTCACCCGCACGTCGTCCAACGATTTTGTATGGTATTTTGCGACCGCTCGCCGCTTCGAATGCGGCTATCATTTGCAGGACCGAGTAGCCGGTACCGGTACCTGATAATAAAAGGTAAAATAAGACTAAAAAATAAAATTTGTTAAATATAAATAGCGTTTGTTTTCGGCTTCGAAATCTTATATTTATGACCTTTCTTTTACCCATTTCTTGTTTGTTTTATGTCTATGGGAGTGATTTTTGAATATCACGGTGATGTCGAAATAAAAGGAAATACACTAGGAAATATAATATTTTTATCCTTAATTAACAATTTGATTATTAAAATAAAAATCGATCAAGTATTATCGATAAAAAATTTAATCACCGCGCACTGTTTCAAACCCCCCCCCCCCCCATCTGGCTAGCTACCATCAACATCAACCAATCAAAGGCGACTTGAATCTAGACGATTTCTGGGTAGAATCCTACCACCAGAGAGGGGTTTAGCCTACAGGTCTTAGGAGGTAAGTAATGAGGGTTTAGCTGTTGACTTACCCGTGTGTGGAAGCCACTGAAGCCGGGCCGGCTGAAGAGCCTGATTGCCTTGGCGTGGCCATCAACCAAGTTACACAAATAGATGTATTTGCGCACGCCGGCGCCGGTGCCAGCGCCATAAAAGACTTGAGGACTTAGTTCTACTTCGAGACTCACCCAGGTTATCAGCATGGAAGCTACTAAACCCGGGCTGGCTGAACAGCTTCACCGCCTTAGTGTAGCCATCAGCCAAGTCAGCCAATAGTGATGAGGAGGTTTAGCTGTTATCTCACTCGATTTGACAGAACAGAAGCCGCCGAAGCCGGGCTAGCTGAAGAGCTTGATCGCCTTGGTCTAGTCTAGTAACCTAGGTTGTCCTAGTTAAGAGGATGATTTCTCATGACTTACCATTAACAGCGTGAAAACTTCCGAAACCTGACTGGCTAAACAGCTTGATCGCTTTAGCGTGGTCGTCTCGGCTGAGTCAGCCACGTGGATGTAGTCCACCACCACACTGATATTTCAATCTCAACTCAATTTAGTCTGCTGTTAACTCACCAAGATTTACAGCATGGAACCCTCCAAACCCTGGCTGGCTGAACAGTTTGACCGCCTTAGCGTGGCCATCAGCCAAGTCAGCGACGTGGATGTAGTCGCGCACTCCAGTGCCGTCCACAGTGGCGTAGTCAGACCCGAACACCAGCAACTCGTTTAAACGACCCACCGCCACCTGGGGTGTTCGTTAGGTATTATTATAACATTTTAATTATGATTAACATAAGTGCATATTTTCATCGGAAACAAGGCTTCAAATACATTTAAAAATTTGGTAACGATACTTCTGTGAAACGAAGGTATGGTCGGCCAAGAAAGTGGACTACCAGTTTTGATAAAATTAGCGATAAGGTTGAACTCGTGGACTTATTATTTGTTACTGACATTTGAATTTGACCTTTGTTATAAACGAATTAAACTATTATTTTCAAAAAACAATATTCATAATTTATAATGTTCAATGGAAGCAATTGTAAAATGACATTTCTTTATTCATCGAATGGAAACCAGAGGAAAAAACTCTTTTTGCATTGCAATAAAAATATAATAAAGACGTCAAGTCAAGAAGTCAGACTAACTAAAGCATATTAAGAAAAAAAAAAATTTTTTTCTTGATTTTCCTACGATGCCTAGCTATTTATCAATCGCTGAAAGATCTCAAACAATCATAGCGATGGACTCAATAAAAGTGCGATTTCTAGGCGTTTAAATGTATCTGTAAGTTCATGATACCGAAGTATAAATGATTTATTTCCATAATAATTCAATAAATTTCTTATTTTAGAGACAAGCTGTTCGTTTTTGGATTACACGTGAAGGCGAAGAGGGAAATTTAAATGATCGTCGTCGATGCGGTCGTCGTCCTGATATCTCAGATATTCAAAGAGACATTATGAGACGTGGTTATGAAAATAATGGTTTTACACCAATGATTATATTACACCGACTAAAACTTTTGCAAAAATGTTTGCTGTTTCTACTCAAACAATCCGAAATCATTTACATTACATGTTTTTGCAATATAGGCATTATGTAAAGAAAATATATATGACTGACGCTCATAGACTTGCTTGTCTAAATTTGGCCATAAAGTGAAATGCCACAATTTCATTAGTTGCAGGACAATTGTTCTTTGCATAAAGCAAGGGTGACGCGTGCATGGTTCGACGCACACCCGGAAACAAGTTTAATACCTTGGCCTTCAAAATCGCCCGATCTTAACCCCATAGAAAATCTTTGGGGCCTCATGGTTCAAAGATGGTCAAACCGGAATGAAAGAACAGCAGAAGCTCTGGAACCGCATTGTAATGAGATATGGGAGGAATTTCGCGGTTCCGATATCTGCTCTAGACTTGTGGGCTCAATGAGAGACCGTCCCCAAGCTGTTATAGACGCAACGCAGTTACCTTAGATTTATTTTTTGTTTTGTCTCAAAATCAGCTGTTCAGTATATTTTGTTATGGCTCGGAACCCTCGGTGGGAGGGTTGGACTCGCACTTGTCCGGGTTTTAGTTGCTAGATCGTTTTCCATTGTTTTTGTGGTATGCAAATGTTTTATTATACTTATTGTCCTTTAAGGATGCCAAGCGGTATTAGTTCCTAAGATTTTGACACAAGGCCCAATAACAATAACTTTAAGTGCCTGTTCCTGTCATGTAAACGTAATTTCAAATTAGAGTAAAAGAGACAAAACTTTATTTGTAAGGCTCTAAGGCTTTAAACAAACTTTGATACGGAACGTCTAAAACTAAACATTTGTAATCTTAATCGAGCTGAAATGTAAAGAGCTAAACATCATAAAATGATCTCACTAGTTGAGTTATTCGAATAAGAACCTCGCCAAGCAAAGAATACAATGCCTGATATAACCACCTCCAGTGAGGCTCAGATATCAGGGGGATGCTTCGTGCTTCTAAATGGCCGAATAGTGAGGTAAGTGTCCGGTGATGGCACTTCTTGCGAAGGAATAACTTAAAGCAATTTCCAATCGGGTAGTGATGTCACACCCTGTAGTGTGATACCTACCTATAGCTAACGAACTGTAATTAGGTCATGTCGCAATCATACCAAATAATGTACTAACGTAAAACAGCTTAGTTGCAGATTTAGTTAAGTGTTTCACATATTGTATTTTCGTCACTCAATAAACGGACTTCATTATGTAAACTACTCGTTTACTTCATCACCCAACGACCTAACATCATACCCACTTGAGAGGGCCTGCCTAGGCGAGTAGTTGCAGTGGGTTCTGCGTCGTTCCAGGCCAGTAGGCCAGAGACAGTTAACCTTAGAGAAGAAGAGCTCGTTCGAAACGTGTCTGGCTATCTACCACCTTCATTGTGTTCGATACGGTAAGAATATTCAGCTCATAAGTGGTTCACGAAAATGTGCTACCACTTAGGTCTATCGTCACTTACGATCAGGATTGAGATAGATACCAATAAAGCATTTTTAATTAATAAAGTTACATAAACAATCACACACACACACCATAACACCTTAGCCTTACTCAGTCCCGAAGAGCTCGGAAGGGAGGGAAGGCTAACCCACTAAAACCCCAACTGTTTCCTTCTTAAGAAAGCCTACCCCAGCGTGATCCAGGACCACCCTAGGCAATCAGTGGGCTGTAACGGGCGAGCGTACCTGCGATATGTAGGGCATGAGGTTGTTGGGGATGCCGGAGGGGTCCTCGCCGATGCGGCCGCTGCGGTGCGCGCCCACCGGGTTGAAGTACCGCAGGGATATTATCATCCATTTCTGGAAACACATTCGGTTTGGTCATCCATTTTAACAATTTGATTGACATATGACAACGTGTCATAGAAAGGTGAGGTAAAAAAATTAAAAGATCCAAAGTGTATCCGTTCTAGATCTTGTACGATTTGTTATGCAATTTTTTACTAACCTTTTCACCGCCCAACTATCCTGCACGCGATGTCCCGCTGTACGCCATAGTATAAATGTATTTTAATAAAGTAGGTACAAAGAAGAACTTCTATAGAAGTGCTGGCGTGGATGGCACGAAAATCTCGAACTTCTATAGAAGTTGTTGGCGGTAAAAAGGTTAAATACTAGCTGACCCGGCGGACATTGACCAGCTTTGACAGTTTCCATGACAACAAAACAAACAAATAATTGTGTATTAGAAAATTAAATTGTCGTTTTAGTATTTTCCGTTACTTATTATTTATGTTTCTCACCGCTTTAACCTTTCCTGAAATTTCACAAATATTACAAAATCAAAATTAGCCAAATCGGTTCAGCCGTTCTCGAGTTTTAGCGAGACAAACGAACAGCAATTGATTTACATATATATATATATATATATATATATATATATATATAGATTTCTATTGTGACGTCACTTCAAAATAAACAAGTCACAGTCTAAGTAGTTCACTAACCTTTGTGTACTTACTTTTATGATCTGCTGCTTGCTTATGCGCGCCCGACGCGCATCACTTCACCGATATAAATATTTAATTTACGATTGCATGACAAATCTCCCATCATTGGCCTTATCATCACTTTACATCAGGTGAGATCAAGGCACTGTGCTTACCCGTAAATTATATTTAAAAAAAAAATAAAGTTAATAATCATGTCTTAGTCAGTAACAGCACATACAAGATCTGGATGATCTTTTAATTTTTACCACACCTTTCTATTACACGTTGCATATGAGCCAATGGAATAGGTTTCATGGGATGTAATGGTCGATTTTTGAAACAGTGTAAATAGTGAAATATGAATCTTAATAATACCGTTCGAGAATTTTAGCGTCAATAATTTAATAACCAGTTTCTTTGAATAAGAAAAAGTAGCACTCTTCGTTGATATCATTAGTGTGAGAATTTGTCACCGGTTCAAAAATCGCATCCCAGCGCGGATATTTTCAGTTTTAAACTCACTTATGTAGTTAGATAGTAATTAGGCTATATACTGTCTGTCCCACTGCTGGCAAAGGCCACAGTGACAATCATTGAAATCATGTCATCGTTATAATTTATAGGTATTGGCTTAATTACCATGCTTGCCAAATCTCTTGTTGGTGATCAGGATCACATATCAAAAAATCCGAAATAAACTTGTCCAAGCTGGGAACAAGACATTAGCAGAGTGAACGAGATCGGCAACAGTGCCGTGACCTTGAATCGATGTACCGAGCTGTACCTACCGGCTAGGGTTGTCACACATAGTTAATTTATTATTGTGTGAATTTGGGTGTCTTTTATATTGTAAACTTACCTTGTTATATCTGTCGGCAAAGTAAAAAAGGACAAACTGAGATTATGGTTGTGTGTGTTGAGACATCCTCATACATAACAGGTTTTTTTTTCCAGACATTTCGGAGCTCTTGTATGAAGGGGGGGGGGGGGGGGGGCAAGCCTGTCAGATCAATTGAAAGGAATAAATGAAACAAACTCGGTAGTTGGTTGTCATAACTATATCCTTCTAGATTCACTTCTGCATATCCTGCGTAATCTCCTCGCTGAAAAACTTGGAGACAAGGGGCTGGGGCGTCTTGGTCATATGCTAGTAGTATGTAGTAGGATATATGGGTACATGGCATTTAAAGAAAACGAGATAGTGGAAGTTCTATCAGATCTAATAACTTAACTACCTGGTCGCTCCTGCATATGTCCTTCATGATCTCCTCGCAGAAGTACTTGGACTTGCCGTAGGGGCTGGCCAGCGCCTTGCCTGTGGGGTGGCCCTCGTTGAGAGGCAAATACTCCGGTTCCCCGTAGACCGTACATGAGGAACTGTACACCAGTTTGTACACACCATATTTACGCATCACCTGGAACGCAAGCAAGAAAATATTTTACAATATCTTCCTAACTTCACCAGCTTATTTTTATGTCCCCACTACTGGGGAATGAGCCTTGCCTATGAATGGAAACTTCAGGAAGAACGGATCGTAAACCACCACGCTTGCCGGTTTGTTTGGATTTTGAAACTTATATTATTTATAATAATAAATAAATAAAATTTTGGTCACCCATTCAATGGTCAGCCTTTGCAAAAGTTGCTTAACTTCAGAAATCGCAGACCAAGCGCGTTAACTACTGGGCCATCGATCTTCCTCATTATATGCACCAAGCCATAATACTAGGTGTTGCAACACACCTCGTTCGAAACAACACAAGCGGCCTCTTGACTGTCTATTACTGCTCATTTAAAAACCAAATTATTAAAATAAAACAAAAAACCCGACTGCTAAAACAACTATATCAAAAATAGCTGCAAAGAGAAAAAACTGAAAAGGAGAAAACAAGCTCTAAGATCCCAGAATTCAATTTGAGCAATGTTGAATGCAACGTGAAATATTTCTAAATACATTGAATATATCGCCGTATGATAGTTGTCGCCGGTAGGCGGGGACAATCACCAACCAAAGAAAGTGCGGATTTAATTGAGCTAGCCACGGCGGCCGCTTGGTTGATGATTGTCGCCGTCTGCGACAACTATCAATATTCAATGTATTAAGAAATATTTCACATTGCATTCAACATTGCTCAAATTGAATTCTGAGATCTTAAAGCTTGTTTTTTTCTTTTCAGTTTTTTCTCTTTGCAGTTATTTTTGATATAATTGTTTTAGCAGTCAGGTTTTTTGTTATACTTAAATAATTTGGTTTATTTCAAACTTTTTAGTTTTGTAAAGTAAATAACCAAGCATTTCAAAACCTACATAAATAATTATATTAAAACGCCTTACTCCATTAAATAGCAAAGTCATAGCGCATACACCTATTGGCGTAAAAACGAAACTCTTGACGTCTAGTACTTTTGACTGACAAGTTCTTTGAGTTTTCTAAACATGGGAATAAAATCTGCTAATATTCTCGAATTAGCTAACCCGGGCAACGATTTTTTTTTTTGTTTTTTTTTATAGCCTATGTCACTCCCACAGTCAAAACAAATCTAAAGACACCTCATATGTCAAAATCCACCAAGCCGTTTGGGCTGTAGGGCGTGCCAAAGAAATAAACATACATACATACATACATAAACTCTAAAAACGTAACCCTCCTTCTGACGCAGTCGGGTAAAAATAAATTTTGTCCATCAGCATCGCCATCTCCCTCAATGCTGGGGATGACGAGTCTGCCCTATGGATGGATAGAACGGGCCATCAACCATCACGCGGGCCCAGTGCGGATTGGTTTTTGGTCTGTGTATGGTCAATTACTGCTTTACCACAAAACGATGGCTAAAGTTAACAATGCTCAACACAGACGCTGTCACTTTTTATGTAATTAGATAGAGACACAATATATTTAGGGTAAATGTTTTTTCTTTCTCCCTCTCTCCCCCACCCTCTCCCTCTCCATACAATGATGTTACCTCAAACAGAGTGCAGGTACCCGTAATGTTGGCCTGGTAGTAATCCAACGGCTTCTGCACCGACTCGCCGACCGCCTTGAGCGCCGCGAAGTGGATCACGCAGTCGATGCTGTGCTGGAAGAAACATTGCGGGTAGAGAGAGGTGGCTCCTGATTATTGAAGAAGTGGTAATCAGCTTTACAAATCAGCTATCAAAAAATAATTTATAAAGAGAGCAGGTGCTTTAATAAACAAATGCAAGTAGAATGCAAATAGAATTACAATTATAGCATTCAACAAACAAATACTTAATTGAATCTATTAAAATAATAAATTCATAATTTAAAAAAGACATTGTCACAACATCAGCAAAATAAATTGTTATGGACAATAATTAAGTTTTTGTAAAACATCACGGAATGGTTTTAAGTTTAGAAATATCCTGCTCGAAGGACCAAATTTATGCACATAGAAGTACTACCAGTTGGAATAGATACCACCTAATACTGCCGCAAAGTAGCAGTGTTTTAGCTGTATTTTAAATTTACTATGGAATTCATTAGAAATACTAAGGGGCGATTTTTGAACCGGTGACCAATTGTCACGTTATGATATCAATTACGAATGCATCTTTGTAATTAATTTTTGACATAAAAAATCTCGAACGGTATGTAGGTACTTATCTTATTTAATAATCAAGTCACTTTTAATGTCAAAATCACCAATGATATTAAAAAATCGCCCCCCTAAGCATAGTAGTGCACAATAACTTCACTTCAGAATTCAAAAGCAAAAACAGCAATTCAATTAAGCAATTTTCACTAACCGTTTCGAAGATCCTGCTCAGCCCATCAGCATCTCTGATGTCGATATCGTAAAAATGAATGGTTTTGTCGGTCAGCTCCTCAATAATCCTTAGCGGCTCCGGTTTCTTCTGCCCCTCCTCTCTATGGGCATTCGATAAATTGTCTACCACCACAATCTCGAAGTCCTGGCCTTGCCGTTCCAGTAGGGTGACCACAGTGTGTGAGCCGACGTAGCCAGCGCCACCCGTCACCAGAATTGTACGCGTCATGGCGCTTCTGAAAGAAATGGACATATTGTTATTATACCACGAGCTACCACTGGCTCTCCTCATTTGTTGGTGTGTGAAGGACTGACTCCAGCAGTGGGACTTTTATTCGAAGATGTTTTTTGCGATTTATGTGCAACTTTCGGTCATAGTACTAGATTTCCATTCATCATCATCAGCTCATTTTATGTCCCCACGTATATGACGCCCATATATGACGGCGCCACGAGCGACGGGCCATAAACCACCCACGCGGGCCCCGGTGCATTGGTGGTTGTTAACGACTGCGAATGCAGCCGGGACCAACGGCTTTACGTGCCTTCCGAAGCACGGAGGAGCTCGATGTGATACATTTTCGGTAACCTATCCGATGACCGGCCTTTGCGAAAGTTGCTGTACCGCAGCACTCGCAGACCGGGCGCGTTAACCCGTGCGTTCTTCGATCGAGCTCCTCTAGAACTAGATTCCCATTAAGAGCTTCAAAAACAGGTCTTGAAACTAACCCACTAATACTCTCTTTAAGGTCTTATTTCAATTAGGAAGCTCGATTTACACTATTAATTAAAAATATTTGACATTCTTAATTTACCTATAAGTTCTAGATTTAAGATAAATAAGCTGTTGATTCTTTTTAAGAGTTTGCTGATTTTTACTTGGCAGTTTTCAGCTTTACCGGACATTTTTGGGGGCGGCGAGAAATTTAAAGAGTTCCTCAAGCCGTGTGATACGAAGCACCGTCACAGGTTTTCTAGAGAGAACGGCATCACGCACTAGTGCGTGTCCCCGTGCCATACTAGATTCTCCGAGGGGTTCAGATCGGATCGGTAGCTGTTGATGTTACATAACCTTTTTTAAAATAAAAAAAAGAAATGTTTAGATAAATATGTATAATTGAGGAAACGCGGCCTTTTAAATGATTATTGATCAAAGGCAGGTACAGACACCATCACATCAACCTATTCAAAACTGTCAAATCTCTTCAATACATTTTCAACCTTATGCTTTAGGCATAAAGTTCAAAGTCTATTGAGGACATTTGACAGTTTGTGGTAGGTTAATGTACTGGCGTGTGTACATAAGGAAGTCTATACAATGAAGTTTCTATTTACCTAAACGCGCCGTGATGTTTTGAAACATACTACACTGGCACTAGGTGGACCGGATGTCCTAATAATGCTATAGGAAAACATTTCTAGCAGCAGTCATTAAATCAATAACATGGAATAATGTATATTATTTTTAATTGTGCATTCACAATGTTTTCTATACAGCTTGACTTTTTTATCACCGTCGAAACCTTCTGAGATGACTCTCGTGACACAAACAAACAACTCTTACTATTGGACCAACTCCCTAACTCGAAAATAAAATTCAGCTGTTCCATACAAAACATCAATATTCATTCGACTTTATTGTATGGAACTGTTGAATTTTATTTTCTAGTTAAGAGCGTTTACGCCGCACACTAGCGCCACTAGTGAAAAAAAAAACATATCCAGTAATTAGAGGTAGAAAATCAAATTATGCTCAACAAACTATTTGAATGAAGTAATTTAGCATTTTTACGTCACATAATGAACACCTCACATGTTATGGTTTACTTAAATAAGACGTTACGGCCACTTTTAACTATAACGCCATATTTAACTAAACCATAACATGTCAGGTGTTCATTAGGTGACGTAAAAATGCTAAATTACTTCATTCAGATAGTTTGTTGAGCATAATTTGATTTTCTATCTCTAATTAGTAGATATGTTTTTTTTTCATTGCGCGGTGTAAACGCTCTTTAAGGAGTTGGTCCAATAGTAAGAGTTGTTCGATTGTATCACGGGAGTCATCGCAGAAGATTTGGACGGTGACAAAAAAGTCAACCGGTATAGTTACAAGATAAAATTTTACTAGAAAAAATCAACCAGCCACAGAAAGCTCCAGTGGGAATCGAACCCACGACCTTTGGATAACCAGTCCAATGCTCTGACCGCTGAGCTACCGAGGCCTTAGAAAACTGGTTAAAGTTTTCTAGCAGTTTGTGATTTACGCTGCAAGCCAGCAGCGGTATTAAGTCACTGTGAAGTTAGTTTCCCTGTGTGGTGCCGGGGATAAAGAATTGCACCACCCCATCTCTTCCCGTGGGTGTCGTAAAAGCCGACTAAGGGACCATTCCAGAGGATGGGCAGCAGCATCTCTCTGAGGTTACTCTCAACCTACTGCGATCGCCAACCCGTCTGCCAAGCGTGGCGATTACGGCAAATACCCCCCATGATGATTTGGGGGAGGCCTTTGTCCAGCAGCGGACGTCTTTTGGCTGAGATGATGATGATGATGATGATGAAGTTAGTTACTACACTCACAATCGAAAGTACATTTTTGCAAGTAAGTATTTAACAATCGATAAAGCGTAATTCTTTTTAACATATTTATACTGTTTTGAATTTTGCTTTTATAACGCTATAAATAGTTAGGTACAAGATAAAATTTTACTAGAAAAAAGGAGTGTGTAGGTATGTGATATAATATGGTAAGCCGGTATTTTTTACCAATTCAGCATTCATATATATTTTAAGTCATGATAATATTTCTTAGTATTCGGTAGGCTAGTGAATTAATATTATTATTACTTTAAAGTACTAAAATATCTTGGCGATAAGAAGCTATATAATTTATGAACAGATATAATTATTATATGTCAATTTTGTTGCCAACAAATTACAACTTGATAAAGTGTTTAAAAAATTCACGAGCGGGTATCGAACCCGCACCCTCTGATATACCGGGTGCGCTTCTAATTATGCTTATGCTAAAATAATAAACTTTATTCAAATTGAAAGTTTAGTTTAAGGACAAATTTTAAAAAAATGTATAGATATTTGTAATAATATCATAAAGATTAACGGGATATATGGCTACGATAATATCTTTGGTACAATAAGCTTTTAATCTGTAACACGATCAACTAACAAACACATGTTTTATAAAAAATGTATCAAAAAATTATAATAACCTATAAAGTAATGGGCCAAGTGCGAGTCTGACTTGCGTTCCGTACTAATTATATAATTTGATGCTTCAAGCTAGATTAATTTATTACTTAGGTCACGATATACTTAGGTAGGTATTTATTTATACTGAAATTAATAATATTTAACTTAATTTAGGTATTTAAGTGTTGCATACCCAATATGGGTAAAACTGTTGAATTTACATAATTATTTTAGGATCTTTGTACCTACACCAGGGATGGGCAAACTACGGCCCGCGGGCCATCTCCGGCCCGTGAATGATCAAAGTCCGGCCCGCGACCATCAAACAAAAATTCAAGTGCGTGTGTGTTTCAAAAAATGCATACCTATCAATATTTTTATTTCACAAAAAAAAAATATTTATTAAAAAAATACAGCAAAAAATTCAATAGTCTGGCCCGCCATAGATTTTGTTAGTAAATATTGTCACGCGAATGAAAAAGTTTTCCCATCCCTGACCTACACTATTTTAATGCTATTAATATATACTCATAATTTTTATATTAATAAAGAGATACAGTTTGCGACTTTGATTGTTTGAAGAGGGTACCTCCTGGACCTACTGGTCCGATTCCAAAATTGTTTTCACTGATATAATGCTACATTACTTGCGGGAAACATAGGCTATGCTATGCTATATTTTATGTTGTTAAAAAAGAGTTTCTTTTTTAACCGACTTCAAAAAAGGAAGAGGTTACTCAATTCGACTTTTTTTTATGTGTGTTCGCGTAACTTCGTCGTTTATGAACGAATTTTAATGATTCTTTTTTTGTTGGAAAGGAGATATCCCAAGGGTGGTACCATGATAAGGAAACCAGGATCTCATGATGGCATCCCAGAGAAATCGAGGGGAACTTTCGTAAATCATAGTGGCGACTAGTGCGTTTGTTAATGTTTTCATTAAGTATTTTTAAGCACTACTACTTAATGAAGGTCTGGAGACGATCTCATGATAGAGCCGAAAGACAGTCGAGGGAACTCCTCAACGATTTACAGCAATTACATGGTGTTTGGGCTTGATTAGTTTGTATTTATGAGAACTTTACACCTAGATGAGTTGTGTGCACAGAACACAGAAGTGGTTGTGTGTGACTGTCTAAAATTTAAATGAAACAAAATTGTCAACCACGCGACTTCAATAGACATTTTTTAAACTGCATTCTTGCATTTTAGAGCTGTTTTTACTTTTTTAAGTTTCCTGTTTTTTGAAATCGGTTTTTTTTGATTTTTAAAATCTAAAATCTGCGCGGATGATGTCGCGGTTAAAGTGTTCTAGTATTCTTTAATAAGAACATTTTTTTCTACCAAACATGTTAATATTGTGGGGTGGTGAATAACGGCTGCCATTTTACAATTACGCTTTGTTTTACCAGTTCTGTCTAGTCAAATCGTCAAAAATGCCTTTATCGGTAATAGGTGAGTATTTGTGTAAATACATATTTACACAAATAACTTTACATTACAGTATTTACAAGTTTCAAGTACACACTTTTGTACCGATTACAATGAAACCAGACACTGAGTGCTGTGCTGAGTGCAGTGAACGTAAATAACCATTTCTAAGACAATACTTTAACATATGATTTTTGTCCTACAGCCACTGCCTATAAGGTCAATATTTGAATGACAACGGACTCGTTTTCTTTTACAATAAGTCATAAAATACGATTATTTAGCGCAATTGTAGCAATCATATTTAGTTGAAGAGTTATTTATGTTAGTTCTGAGTGTCGACGCCAATCCAGTACTTATAAAGAATACTTATTACTCAGTTCTTCTATTTTTAAAATCTCTCGGTAATCATCACATTAATTTTCGAATGCAACTAAACATGAATTTGTATTTCCGTTAATTATTACATATTTATCACGAATAATAATTTGAATATCTAGAACAACGTACTTTTCTTTGATGTTGTTTTGTTTTTGATTTTCGTGTAAACTACTTAGGTATACAAATAGAGTTGTAAAACTATAAATACCAGGTAAATCAATTAATAGAATGTTTATTTGTGTAGAAGTGTCTATATTTTACACAGTGTATTGTTTATTTTTTTATTAAATAAAGAAATTTACAAAACAAAACAAAACAAAACAATAGAGTAAGAGCCCGCGCCTCCCAGGCCTTCGTTAAATTATAAAAGCTGAAAATTTTTCTATGTATGTCTACAATACACAGGTGTAAACGAACCCTGACTATATGGAAATAAATAAATCTTCCTTCACTCACACCAATTACCTAGCCCAAGAGAAGCTTCGTTATGAAACTCGTTGAATGGTTACTAGACAACGGATAAACATACTTAAAATACTCAAATACATAATTATTATACATAGAAAACACCCAGACCCGAGACAAATTAGAAACACAATAATTTCTAAATTGACCCAACCGGGGATCGAACCCGGGACCTCAGAGATGGCGAATCCATGAAAACCGGTGTACAAACCACTCAACCAAGAAGGTCGTCATGGAGCTTGGGTCGCGGTGGCTTCGGCAGGTAACAGGTAGTAAAGGTGAGTAAAATTGTGTCTAAAATTCGTTATAGTTATAAAGCTCAGTTTTTATATATTTTATTTGCAAAAATGTTAGAAAGTACCACGTTTATCGCCGGACACCTAGTACAGTAGCAACCCTCTCCCAGGCACCCTTAAAGTACAATTATTTATAATTTATTTATTTTTTTATTTGTGTTCGGGAGTCTTACAGCAAAATAGTCTAGTAACTAAATAATATTAAATATATAAATATAATAGCTGGGCTTTAATATGTTATTTTGACAACTTTTTGATGATGTTTCCTCTGTCGCCGGACAGTTTCGATGGTTCCCCTATCTATCTAGGCACATTTAAAGTCACTCTAGGCGTGAGCGCGAGATATAAACACGTAAGGGGTGCGAGTGAAATAGTGAGTTCTATTTAGTAGATTTACCAAGAAAAATGATTGTATAAAATTACTAGGGCCTAAAAATTACATTCTCAAAAATAAAATAGGAAGTTTTCATGTTTATAAGTCACTAAATTAAGAATCCAACAATGTAACAAATTAAGTGTGTGGTTAGGACATACATTTTAATCACGCCGACAAAGTAGTGAAGTAAAATTTTGAAAAATTTTTTTTTTTAGGTTACCTCTCCCTAAACGTGAAGTGGGGATGTAATATCATACTTAATACTAAAGAACTAGTTTTTCTTCTTTCCCCTTATGTGATTGTATATTAAAAAAAAAAAAAAGAAAGAGCCGAGTTAAAAAAGAGACCAGTTAGGAAAGTGTCAAGTTTAATAAAATGACGAAGTCGTCCGGAGGGGAGACGAGTTGGGAAAGTGTCAAGTTTAAGAAAGAGACCAACTAAGAAAGAGCCGAGTTAAAAAAGAGACCAGTTAGGAAAGTGTCAAGTTTAATAAAATGACGAAGTCGTCCGGAGGGGAGACGAGTTGGGAAAGTGTCAAGTTTAAGAAAGAGACCAACTAAGAAAGAGCCGAGTTAAAAAAGAGATAAGTTAGGAAAGTGTCAAGTCACGTCAATATGACGAAGTCGTCCTGAGCGGTAATTGTTTGTCCATTTCATTTGTTTTTTGTAGATGCCTCTTTAACCTTTCTTCTGATCCATTTCGTTTTATTTAGTTTTTATTTATTTTATTTTGTTTGAGAACTATTGAAATTCTAGATTTTAGGATGAACATATTTTTTGTTTATTTGGTAGTCGTGTTAAATGAATATGTTTGTTTTCAGTATCATGTTTTTTATTCGGTTAATACCTAACATATTTATTAATCAGAGTTCAGTCCAATCCAGTACAAACAATCGGCCCCATTGGCGCAGCGGTATTCTAGGTAGGTACTGGGTTCGAATCCCAGTAGGGAGAAAATGGATGGTGCTGTGTGTCTGAATTATTAATCAAAATCATTAGAGCAACTGTTTGTCGGACAACTTATTTTGTCGGACTAAAATGTCGTCGGTCAATAGTTCTGTCGACCAGTCGTTTGTCGGACAAACGTTCAGTAGGTCAAAAGTCAATCGGACAACTACTTTTCGGACTTAAGTTTCACACTCTGACACGACACGCACTTGGCCGGTTTTTATAATAAATTTTACTGAATGAAATGGAGATTTGAGAAAACTATAAAGAAATATTGTTTGATAATTTTTTTAAGGGTTATTGAAAGAACAAGAAAGTTAGAATAGGTGGCGAAAATCGAAAATCAAAAAGTTACAATTCAAAGAGATTTATTTAGACGTGTGCTGGGTTTACTATTAGGAGGGGAAATTATTCAGATCAATCCAATGAAAAGTAGTATAGCGTAGTAGTAAAGTAGTATAAAGTAGTAGTATATAAAAAAAATATGTTTATTTTCTGTAACAATAATTTGTTTTACATTCTTTAGGGACAGGAGGTCTGCTATTAAGCTGTTAAGCCTGTCTCAGGAGATACCGCTCTTCCATAGCAATGGCTATCTTATCTATATCTTAGTAGTAGAGTAGTAAGTAAGTAGTAGTGTACGGGTCAACGTACATTTCGTTTGTTACCTGCATTAAGTATAGAAATGCTAACGTCGCGTCGCAGCCTTTGGACAATCGCAATATTCATATATTTTGCTATATTTTCAGTGCAATAAAATTACCTACTCCACGGTATTGGTCGGTTTCATTATTTATCTCCTTGCATCATTATACTGATATCGTCTACTAACATAGGAAACTATTACATTTACTACACTGACACTAGCAGCTCGTTCAAGTAAAGTAGTATAAAGGTATCTTACCTTTTTAATAATTAGTTTTCGTTAATCCCCGTTCAGAAATGAGTAGATCCGCAGAAGAACAAAGGTTAGCATTAGCATAGCCCGAAGAGTTCCTAAGCTCAAGTGGCAGTAGGCAGGGCACATTGCTCGCAGGACTGATGGCCGCTGGGGCGGAATAGTCCTTGAGTGGCGACCCCGTACCGGAAAGCGCAGTGTGGGCAGGCCTCCAACAAGGTAGACCGACGATCTAGTGAAGGTCGCGGGAAGCCGCTGGATGCGAGCAGCACAATACCGGTCGTTGCTTGTGGAAATCCTTGGGGGAGGCCTTTGTCCAGCAGTGGACGTCTTTTGGCTGAGATGAAGATGATGATGATGATGAATCCCCGTTTAAATTCTTTGATAACTAGAGCTAACTACTATTGAAAACATATTTAATAGCGTCAATATTGTTATTTCAGTCAATCGAGACTAATCGAGAGGTTACATTAGCTAGTACCGAGCACCGACCTCGCGCGATATCAGTCACGATAAGCAATTTCACACTTTACTACTAGGTACCTACTTACTGCTAACTACATGCAACCCGAGAATATAATATTAAAACAATAAAATTTCAAGCTCAAATTTACTAGAAAAAATCAACCAGTCTCAAGAAGCTCCAGTGGGAAATGAACCCACGACACGACCTTTGGACGACCGGTCCAATGCTCTGACCGCTAAGCTATCTCGATAGCTTCTACCCCAGAAGACTCGTTGAATTTTTCTAGTAGTTTGTGGTTTACGGTGCAAGCCAGCGCAGCGGTATTACGTCACTGTGAAGTTACACTCTCAGAGTTAAAAGAACACTTGCAAGTATTTCAATCGATAAAGACGTAATCTATATCTATATAATATAAAAATCAATTGCTGTTCGTTTGTCTCGCTAAAACTCGTGAATGACTGGACCGATTTGCATTTGGCTAATTTTGATTTTGAAATATTTGTGGAAGTTGAGGGAAGGTTTAAACGATGAGAAACATAAATAATAAGTAACGGAGAATACTAATAACGACAATTTAATTTTCCAATAGGAAATAAGAATAGGAAGAAATTTCAATGTGAAATAAGCAGCGCCCTTGTAGGTACTTGTCTATTCTTACTATGTTCTCCCTTCTATTCGTCCGTGTGTACATAAATTATAAATAAATAAATAAATAAATAATTTGTTTGTTTTGTTGTCATGGAAACTGTCAAAGCGGAACGAAGTCCGCCGGCCGGGTCAGCTAGTTCCTTAAAAATATCTTGAAACTATACAGGTTGACTTTTTTATCACCGTCCAAAACTTCTGAGATGACTCCCATGATACAAACGAACAACTACTATTGGACCAACTCCCTAACTCGAAAATAAAATTCAGCTGTTCCATACATTTTGGTCGAATGGATATTGATGTTTTGTATGGAACAGCTGAATTTTATTTTCGAGTTAGAGAGTTGGTCCAATAGTAAGAGTTGTTTGTTTGTATCACGGGAGTCATCTCAGAAGTTTTGGACGGTGATAAAAAAGCGATCCTGTAGCATAGTCCTCCATATAGCATTGTAAATTCAAAATTAAAATAATAAAATGAAATTTCTATCATCATCATCGTCGTCATCAGCTTATAATTGCCCACAGCTGGACATCAAGGCATCTCCAAGTGCACGCCACTGACTGAGCACGATCCGCGGCTACTCTCATCACAGAATCTAATATTAGGTACCTACTACCGTCTCTCATCCAGCTTTGGCCACCTTGCGAAAATCGTCGCTCCACCTAGTCTGAGGGCGTCATGTAAGTAGGGACACTGCGTTTACCGACAAATTAATCCAATTTTTAATGAAATGGTTCTCATGGTCAATATTGTAAGGCCCGAGCACATGGAGAGATCAGGCCATAACCCACCAAGCGGGCCAATGCGGATAGGCGCGATTTAACGACTGCCATTTTCTGTTCCGATCCGAACGCCTCGGAGAATCTAGTAAAAGACGGGACTTGCTTCATCATCATCAGACTATACTAGTCCACTGCTGGACATAGGCTCCACGCACGCAACTGACCACGGTCCGCGGCTACTCTCATGCAGGAGATGGGACACGCTTGCTTGATACTATTCCCCTCTATAAACACTCTGAGGATGTTTCGATTACACGTCAAGGAACCCTTCAAGTTTCTCGACACCCAAAAATGTCTGTCTACGCTGTAATTGCAATAGGCGGCAAACAGCAAACACTCTTCACATTTTTTAACCTTTTCACCGCCCAACTATCCTGCACAGGCCAGCGCCAGGAGTACAAAAAAATTATGTTTTTAAACATTTAAATAAATTAATTTGGAAAATACTTTATTTTTTCTTCGAATCCTTTTTTTATACTAGTTAGTGATAAATATACTTTAATTTCCTGAAAAATAGTTGGCAACCCTAGGTACAGGGTACAGGAAAACTCAGTTGACTGGCATAATGATGTAATGAATGATAACATAAAATTACAGAGAATAGCCACGTCTAGCAGTGGACTGACACAGGCTGATCATGTTAAAAATGATATTTTAAACATACCACAGCTGGGCTCAGATATTCCCACATGTTTATACAGGGTGTTTGGTAACAGGTGTATCTTCCCGAAACGTACCCATGTTAACATGTCTATATAAATACTATGCCAACGTCAGAAAATAGAAATTGTAAAAAAATATTTTCGACTTTCAATACTAACTCGATCAGCTGATGGGTCTTTTTGTATGGAGAGTCGAATTTTTTTTTACAATTTCCATTTTTTGACATTGGCATAACATTTTATAATAGGCGATAGGGACAAACAATGCCGACCCAATACTAGTTAGTGATTACGATTGCCATCTAACGACAACTGGGACTAACGGCTGAATCAGCCTTCTGAAGCACGGAGGAGCTCCACATTATTTGAATTTGATCACCCATCCGAGGATCCCGTAATGCGAATGTCGCTTAACACACACGATCGCAAATTGAACACGCTTTGCTGCGTCCACACTCCACGTAATGCAACGATCGATCAGTTGACACAATATGCTTATTAAACACACTACACAACTAAATTAATCATCAATATTAAATACCATTTAAGTCACCGATTGTCCACCACATCAATTGAATTAAAACTACACGTGCCGGGGCTGGCGAAATCATTATTGTATAACACAAAAAGAAACAAAAACGCAACAAAAGAATGTCGATTTTAAAATGTAAAAGTTTTGTGATTTTTACTAATTCCCTCCTCTAGCATGCAGATGCAGATTAAAAACAAAAGATTACTAACTTTTTTTTATTATTTTTCGCGGCAACGGAGTTCTACGTGGCGTGGGCTTCTCGCTGCGCCAGCTAGGTTACTGCGGAGAGCATATCGTTCACTTGACTTCTATTACATTCAGATTAGCTTATCAGCGCTTGTATCAAAGTTGTTGAGTGTTGTTCGTCGTTTTGTAATGCGCGATAACGTCATGTCAGGCAGTAGGTAATTTATGATTAATGTGCTATATTATTATAAAATTTGGAATGTGATACTATGACGGATATCCTCTAAAGAAATGGAATTGGTTAGTAGTAATTACCTACTTTGAAAATTATTTCTTATATCTAGATACATGGCTTGTATTTTGTTGTATTGAATTGCAATTAAAAGAAATAAAAAACATTTATAGCCACATCCAAGTAGGAGAGAGCCAATACTCAGTAAAACCCCCAGACTCTTCAACGAACCAGTCAGTTCAATGGACTGCGCAAAAATTAAACCGATATACCTGCTATATGCCCAAAGTGGCATCCCTTCCCCAGATGGCCACTAGATCAATAGATTCTCAACGAAGAGTCTGGCAACCTCCCGGTTGTCGGAACCACCTACGCAGCCTAATCAGTCTCATACTAGGTGCTGGTTTCGTTAGGAAGGTAAAGGCCAGCATATCAGTCTAGCTACGCCCTTTCGCAGCTGGTCGACAGTCGTCGGACTGGTCCGCATGGATATCATTTCGGAGGCCCACTTAGCTACCTCTTTTTGTGAAATTATGGTCTTGCGAAAAGCCACAGGCCGCCATGAGCTCTAGCCAGCCAGCACGTTAGGTAACGAGAGGTCCCCCCGATCGTCCCTGTAGCGTAAGCCGCTGAAAAGTCCAAGCGCTGCTCACCTTCGAAGTCTGTGCGTGTTGTCCTTAACAGCGCCACACTCATGGCAAGACGGTGTCGTTTCTCCTTCTCACAGCTTGTGCAAGAACCGAAACGAAACCACCGTGTCAGGTCAACACCTTTTAAAATTATGCATACCACTGCCCAGGGAGATGCAGATGGTTATGTGGGACTGACACATTTCTCGCTGGGACGACGTTAGATGGAGCGACAAAGTTCTGGCGTGGAGACCCCGAACAGGAAGAAGAAGTGTTGGCAGACCACCGGCCAGATGGTCTGATGATATTAAAATTTGAGCGGGTCCGACCTGGATCAGAAAGGCCATAGACAAAACAATGTAGAGGAAAATTGGAGGCATACGTCCAGCGGTGGACAATAACTATGCTGAATGGAAGGACAGAAGGATGTATGTAGGACTATCTCCGACTCTTCCAATGGGAAGGTGGAAATACCCATTAACTCACATATCCAACATAGTGATCCGAGACCGCCATAAACATTTGCGCCAAGCAGATGACCCTTGCTTCTTTACAATCATGTCCCTCAAGAAGACCATCTATCTGCCTCGATGGTTCACGAGCTGTGTCTGAGGTAGCTAGGCTCAAATCCGTTCAGGGTTTTCGTGGCCTCTTCACTATCTCTGCTTTTGAGGGTCTTTCCCCTCGCTCTCTCGCCGCCACCTTTTTTTCTCGCCTTGGTCATAAAATAAGGAGACATCAGAAGGTGCTTCATACAAACGCACTTGAGCAACGCACACATCTTAACTTATCTTATCTTTGTGGGGCCTGCTGAGGTTTCCCTCTCTCAGTAACACTTCGACCCATCGGGATCTTTTGTGCAACCCCATCCTTTCACTCTTCCTCCTCTATAAAGATAGATACCATAAGTTTGGCAACGTCCTAAAGAGCGAAGAGCCTGAAGTCCTCCATTTTCGGATAGGCCGACCCCAGGAGTCCCATTCTTTTCCTAGCCAGAGAGTCGCAGTCACACAGTAGGTGCTGCATTGACTCCGTTTCCTCTCTACATGCCCTACACAAACTATTTGTTGAAAGGTGCATTCTGTGAAGCATTTGTTTTGTGGCAAAGTGCTTTGTCAAGGCACCAATGGTTAATCGGGCCTGCCTTCTGCTGCCTCCAAATATGAACTTACTCCGCTCCGTCCTAAGGCGTTTTCGCCTAGGAAGGTTTTGGAGTGTTTCATACCCGGCCCCATACGCACACATAGACAACCTTTTACAGACACGGAATGTCGCAACAGTTGCAGACTGTTCTAAGCAATTCCGAGATTCGTGCCCGTGCAAGGGGTCTATGTGTAAGTTGCTTATGCGCAATGTTAAGTTTACCTTCTGCGTTTACCTCCTTATGTTGTGCCTTGGTGGTCGAGTACTGAAGCGGTCAGCCCGATACCCGGAGAGAAAGAAACAGAGGAGTCTGAAGAAGGTCTATAAATAAATTTAATGTTTCCCACACTCACACCAATTTTCTAGCCCCAAGAAAATCATCCTTAAGAAATTCACGAAATGGTTAACTAGACAACGGACAAACATACTCAATATACATACTTATTATACATAGGAAACACCCAGACCCGAAACAATTTAGAAAAACAGGTACCTATTTCTAAATTGATCCGACCGGGGATCGAGCCTGGGACCTCAGAGATGGCGACACCATGAAAACCGGTGTGCAAGTCACTTCGACTAAGGAGGTCGTCTATGTCGAAGGCGGACTGAATGAAGGCTGCGGATGATGATGATGGTGGTAATGATTCTGTTATTTAACAGCAATTTTTTATTATTATTACCTACAGGTAGGGCTGCCATCAGCTAAATTACGGACCTTTAAAAACCTAAGACATTTGGGTAAATAAAAATAATACCCCATACTCCATTGAAAAAAAAATTACAATAAAATAAAAACATAGTTATCATATTTTTATTTATTCATAGAAAATCAACTTAATCGACTAGGGAGGTCACGTCACGTCACGAGACTCACGAATGCGCGGATATATTTGCTGAACTGAATAACTATGAAATGCTGTAATTTATTGCTAATCATTCCATTCTATCAAGTTAATTGGATTTCTCCTGACATAAAAAGTGCCCGGGTTTACCAGGACACTTTTTAGAAACCCCGCCCAGACGTACTTCACCCCAAATCCTAAACTACTGAGAAGTACTGAGGCTTAAAGCTATTTTGAAAATGTGTTGCCATTGCTTGTCTTTTATTTCTTGCGTCAATAATTTTATTTGATCGAGCACTTAACATTTCACTTGACAAGTTTTATCCCATTGATTTTGTAGGGTCAAAAGAAACATAGCATACGAAATATATGTGATATGATAAATATGCAAAGGTTTCTACAACTTATTTAATAACTACCCAAGAATGTCATGTAACTAAAAAGTTAACATAACAAATATATTGGTTCTTCTTTTTGTGCAGAGGTTTATTGTTGTTTCTACTAACAGGAGCAGATTAAGATTTTTGACCAAGACAGTCGCCTTTCATAGTCGGACTACTTATATTTTTTATATGAATAGTTTTATTACCATGTAGTTTTATTAGCATGTAGAAGACTTACCCATTTGCCATTGATTCCTAGTTTATCTATATATTTGATGTTCGCCAGTCACATTTGCCAGTCACATACTAAGGTGAGGTGTGGTAAGAGGCCGCCTGAAATGTAATATTACTTTTTCAAGCTTTGTTTATTCAGTGGCTACATGAAAATGTTTATGTCCAACTAACTAATCTGTGTTTATAGCTTGTAACTTATATTGTTTTGGTAAATCACTATTAAGTTATAGTAGACGAGCCATTTAAAGTATTAAAATGATAGGATATTTATAAAAATTACGAAATTTAATCTAAAAAAACTATAATTACCAAGAACAATAATTTCGAACACAATCGTTCAATAACCTGTGGCAACTCACTCGGCACTTCTAGCGTTCTTCAAAGTTTAACACGGTTTTAATTAAACTGAATGTCTGCATGTTCAGTTCTAATGTCATAAAATTTAAATTTGGTATAATTTATATTCTTATTGAAATTTGTTTTTTTAAGTGCGATTTTTAAGTTTTTATTAAACTTTGTAAAGCAATTTTGGGTTTTGGAACAATTGTTTTGAAAAATGACATTTGCCATTGCTCATTCCTGTGCGTTCAGTATTCAATATATGATTTTTGAAATAAAATATTTTAAAAAGTACGTATAAGACCTGTTTTTTATTTAACACAAATAAAATCTTACAATTTTTAACTTAATTTAAGACTAAGCTAATTATTAGAAAATAACTTTTTCTAATTTTTAGATATCTACAAACTTTCTTGTTGGTTTGTTTCGTGAATTTGTTTTTAAACGAAAGTAAGTGCTGCCATCTTTATAAAATTACCCATTATTAAAGCTGATTAATAAGTTAATTTAGTGAGAGAAATCAACAATCAAACAAGTTACTATTATTACTAATAAGTTATTTTATTAAAAAACTGATGATTTTTTAACAAGAGAATATTTTGAACGCAGAAAAACAACGTCAAAAGTATAAAATGTCTTGTTATAATATTATCTATCCACATATTTTGGTGACGTTATAGAAGTACCTATATATTATAGCTCCGTCTGTGGTTGCTCGAAGATTACTATTTATTTTATTTTATTTATTTTGATTCTACAACGTTAAGAACATTCATAAAAAAAGTAACATGTATTATACAATCTGTCCCGGGAAGTAGTGATCTATGGATAATTTTATCGATAAAAATACCTTTAATCACTGGTCTGACCCGCCTCTCGCCAAATTACAAGAATTTAAGTATTTTCATTTAGTATTTATAACATAGGCACCTTCACACTGATAAGCAAATTTTTGATATCATTCAATAGCTAACAAGATTACCTGTTAGTAGAAGTAGCAAACATACACGGGTCATATACATTTTGAGAGAGTAAGGATTGATTTAAGTAAAAAAAACATGTAATTTTTTCACGTCTTTTTCAGTTATTTTAAAATATCATAAAAACAAGGGCATCAAAGTATGTTTTATTTGCACCGTATTACTAGTATTTCATCTATTCTACAAAACAAGAGGAAATTTATTACTCTACGTCGAATAGTTCCGATACTATCGTTGAACAAAGTGACCCCTTCACAGTTTGTTTCGAACATTTACTTTAAGTTTTTACTCATGTTGTTAGTTTTTACTACTTAGGTACTAGGGCTTACTACTACTTAAGTTTAAAATAAAAGCTTTAATATTACATTGAGTTTATTATTTGTTTTTTTCTTATCATCGATCTGTGTAAAATAAAAGATTAAAAAGGGACCCTTTTTGTTCAACGATAACATCGGAACTAATAGACGTAGAATAATAAATTTACCTTCGTTTTGTAGAATAGCTCAAATACTAGTAATACGATGCAAATAAAACATAGGTACTTTAATGACTTTGTTTTTATGACATTTTAAAATAACTGAAAAAGACGTTAAAAAAATGACATGTTTTTTTACTTAAATCAATTCTTACTCACCCAAAAAATATAACTCACCAAAAAAATATCTTGTTAGCTATCGAACGATTTCAAATATTTGCTTACCAGTGTCAAGGTGCCCATGTTATCGCTTTTTTTAAAGAAGAGGTCAATACTAAAAAGAAGATACTTAAATTCTTGTAATTTGGCGAGAGGCGGGTCAGACCCCCGAGTTGAGGTATTTTTATCGATAAAATTATTCATAGATCATACTCTTAAAGTTAGATTACTACTTCCCGGGACAGATTGTATAAACTAAATGCTTTAACACTTATAGAAAAACATAACATAATAATAATATAATACAATGTAATATAATAACATATCGATAATATATCATCATAATATATCGAACATATTCTTCAAGACATACTGTCTTGCTATTATAGCTACGACCGGCGCGACGTCCGTAACGAGCTTTGATAATGACTTTTAAAAAAGTACTTCGAAATAAATCGGTGACAACAATAAGTTCAAAATGAGGTGATTGAAAATACATGCTAGCAACACTTGTTTCCCATCTCTTTCTCTCCCGTTAGGGTTTTCAAGGTAGTTGTCGTTGTCGAATTTTATTTAATTCTTGCATTATAATCCCTTTTTAAAATCAAATATTTTAAAATTATAAATCTCTATTTACCCTGGAGTGTATTTGGGTCCATAGTTTTTGATTTACGGTAATGATTTTTAGGATATTCACTGATGACAATCACCGTCCTATGTCCAACGTTGTTTTGGTTGCCGAAAGTGAAAAAGACCACGAAAACTCGCAATTATTTAATATCTAGTGAAAAATAGTAAAGATAACATAGGCTGTGCAACTAATGGTGTGCTCAGAAGTGTTTTGTTGGATATTCCTGACATATACTTAGTGTAAATGAAATTCTAACCTATACGGTGAAGTGTGTTAAGTTTTGGTGAATACATTTTCCAGATGAGTACGAAGATCATTAAAGCTGGCGCCGTGGAGGCCGACGGCTTCGAGACATCGATCTCGCAGGCCCTGGTGGAGTTGGAGACCAACTCCGACTTGAAGGCTCAGCTAAGGGAACTGTATATTACAAAGGCTAAAGAAATTGAACTACACAACAAAAAGGTAATGCATAGTACATTTATTTATTCATTCATTCATTCATAGTACCTCTTACTATCTATTTTTAGTGTTTATTGTACAGCTAAGCTTAGTGCTTGACAAGAACTTTTTTAATTAAAAAGTTGTCATTTTCTATAACCCGTGGTGGCATAAGGTCATATAACTCTGACCTTATGATTACTTGGGGTGTTATTATAATGGGATAAAAACTAGAAAGTAATTGATCCATCTGCCAATAACTGATAAATAATTCAGGATGGTGGGTAGACCAGAAAATTTGGAATATTGTGTTCTCAAGTATTTACTAGCCATAAACTTCCACTAAAACTATTCTAAGTATATGACCATAAAGTCCGTTTGATGCATTTAATTTCTACATGTTTTGAATTGTTATTTACATGCAGAACCAAAAATAAATTGTCTTGATACCAAATCTTTAACTTAACAGATTTTGTATTTCCTTTCAGTCAATCATTATCTACGTGCCCATGCCCAAGCTAAAAGCTTTCCAGAAAATCCAAATCAGGCTGGTCCGAGAGTTGGAAAAGAAGTTCAGCGGCAAACACGTTGTGTTCATTGGAGACCGCAAGATTCTTCCCAAGCCAAGCCACAAGACGCGCGTTGCTAACAAACAGAAGAGGCCACGATCCAGGTACTTGTCATGATCTTATATAGCTCCATCCCCTTTGGTAAACATCCCATTTGGTAATCCAGATTAAATGTATTATCTTATCTTATTGAGGCATGCTTAGGTTTCCCAGAATGAAAGAATGTTTACCTTATGGCAGGCCTGGTGCACTCCGCGCTGTAGGTATAAAAATTCACCTACGCCGCGCGGCCGCCAGCATGGCGGCTAATTCTGTCTGGTGTCACGCACGCGCTCAGCGCTCGATATGACGCGAGCGCGAATTTTCGCAGTTTCTATCGAGTTTTTGTTTAATTATTATGGCCACGCGTAAAAGCCAAACTGTTCTTGTTTTCCGTTAAATTATCTTCTAAAACTGTTTATTCGATTATGCATATACGCCACACTAAGATTTAATAATCGACACTTTAAAGACGGGAAAAAGGGGTTAAAAAAATACCTAAAAGTCAAACATTTTTAATAATCCTGATATTATAATATTGATTAATAACAAAGGTAAATAAATTATTTATCTCAACTCCTAACCCTACAACAGGAGCGGCATTTATAAAGAAGCATGACGGGTGAAATAATACAGACTTATGCATCGCGGACATAAGGTGCATTTTGATTCGTTACGAGCGCCGCTACTAACGTAGGTTATTATAACGAAGGTGACACCCGTGCCGTGCTAGGTATCTTAAACATTAGCGCTGTTGTGAATAGGTTTATATTTGCATGTTTGCTGTCACAGAGTTATCTTTCTGTATACTATTACTTATTCTGTGCTTATGGGATGTAGCCACTTATACACATTCCCCAATGGGCATTTCCATATAAACAGTAATGCATTGGTAATATTAAGTGTCGAGCCAATCTGCTATGTTAATCTATATGGAATTGGTAAGTGGTAACCTCAAGATGCAATAGGGAAATTGCCCTAGAGGAGTATAGTAAAAAACACACTACATTGACTTTTGCAGAATGTGGATTGTTTGAGGTTTGTTAAGATCTTGATAAATACTTTAGTATTTATCTTACATGATGAAAAATGATTGATACAATAGATAAAGTTTTCCTATGTAGCCTAGCAGTTTAAACATATTTCTAAAAATCAATAGTTATACAATCATGGTCATTGAACTGTGGGTATACCAATACAAATAGGGATCTCAGTTTACTCCAATGGGCTGAGCTATGGTAAGATAGCTTGTTCCTCAGTGTTTGTGAACAGAAAGCAATTTGCTGAATCTCCAAACATCAAATTGATTACTAACACAAAATAATAGCTAAAAATAGCAGAATCTTGCCTATTGGTAAGTTATAAGCCTAAAACTGAAGCATTAAAAAGCATAAAAGCTATTATTAATGTCACTATGACATTGGTTTGTTAGGGCAATAAAATTTGTACTGAGAAGTACCGGCAAGAAACGGCATAGGCATTTCTTTTCTCCCTTTCTACTACGGTGACAAATATTCAATCATCAAAGAGAATATCCCTATCATAGAGGATATTTTCCAACAGACACAAGTGTTAGGGTAGTCATCATCGTCATCGTCAGCCTATACTAGTAGTAGTAGCCATAACCCAGTTAAATTCTATCACCACACATAATCCAACTAAATGATGTACCCTTCCAGGACACTGACGTCGGTGTACGACGCTATACTCGAGGACCTGGTGTTCCCCGCGGAGATCGTGGGCAAGCGCATCCGGATCAAGCTGGACGGCTCGCAGCTCATCAAGGTGCACCTCGACAAGAACCAGCAGACCACCATTGAACACAAGGTATCCCATTATATTACTTCACTTTCTCTTCTTTTTAGTTAGTTTGTAGTAGTTCTTTTTGTCTTGCTGCAGGGCACAGGCCTACCCCAAATAGTCATGAAAAATCAATATTATATCCTATATAACATTATATAGAATATTTTAACGTGTGTGCCGTCGTGTTACTACAGCCGAGACCAACGGCTTAACGTGCCTTCCGAAGCACTGAGACCATCCTAATCAAATTGTAATTTTAACACTGTGTTAGAATTACAAATTTGATTATAATAGTGGATCCACCCATCCGAGTCGCGATTTTGTCGATTTGCGTATTCCTTTTTATAGTAGACGTTTCCTTTGTTCATAAAATTATTACTTTATAGTTTACAAAAGTATCCGATTACATATTTACATGTCCGCCTTTAGAACATCATAAATGGAATATTGATTTATAATAAAACAGTATTTTCTTTGTGAGTCATTGTATGATGTTGTGGTGTGATGTAGTTAGTGCACTCTACTACATACATAAAATTTTCTATTGTGTCTGGTTTTGCGGCAGTCAACCTGTTAAGTTACTCGCCACCCCCAAAAAACCCAGATGAAGCTGAAATGCCGTCTCAGGCAAAGCAAACTCAAAAAAATGCGTTTTATATTAATGTTACCTAATAAAATGTTTTTGTTTTGTTTATATAATTTTTAACGCAAATTTTGTTGCGAACAAATTACAAAAACAAAAATGTTGAAAAAAAAATTTATTTAATTTTCGTTTTAGTTAATGACGATGATTGAATGGGCCGCCTTTGGCTTTGAAAGTAAAAAGTAAATAGTGTTGAATAATTACAGCGGGCTGGTTAGAACCACGATAGCTCAATTGGGAGAGCACCTGACCCGGTATGTCAGAAGGGTGCAGGTTCAAATCCTGCTCATGGAATTTTTTTCAACATTTGTGTTTTTTTTAATCTTACCTCCTGAGGTCCACTTAACTTATTTTGTGGATCAGCTTAATTTGGTTTCTTTTTGCACATTGCCTGACGAAGAATATATTTTGTTTGCAGGTGGACACCTTCCAGTCGGTATACAAGAAGCTGACGGGACGCGAAGTCACGTTCGAATTCCCAGAACCCTACTTGTAAACTTAGACTATGACTTTACAATAAACAAAAAATCTTACCATTGCTTTTTATTTTCGCAAGAACTTCCTGCTGCTGTGTCTTTTCATAACTAATATTAATATCCTACTTATATTATAAACGCGAAAGTTTGTTTGGATGTTTGTTACTCTTTCACGTAAAAACTATTGAATGGATTTGGATGAAATTCGGCATACAGATAGTTTATAACCGGGAATAACACATAGGATACTTTTTATCACGATATTCCCACGGGAACGGGAACCACGCGAGTGAAACCGCGAACGGCCACTAGTAATATATAAGTTATACAACGTGTCTCATAAGTGTGGCGTGTGGTCATAATTAACCTTTTTACCGCCAACAACTTCTATAGAAGTTCGAGATTTTCGTGCCGTCCACGCCAGCACTTCTATAGAAGTTCTTCTTTGTACCTACTCTATTGAAATATATTTATACGTTGGCGTACAGCGGGACATCGCGTGCAGGATAGTTGGGCGGTGAAAAGGTTAAAAGATCAAATAAATATTGTATGTAGAGTTACTTAGCCATAATTAATATCTTTAACTTAACAATTTTCTTAATACAAATCAATTTCTGAATATTTATTATCTACTAATATTATCAATCAATTTAATATTAATTTACTCTGTTACACAACTAATATAAAAATCATCAATATATTTACAATCAAATAATTATAATAATTAAATATTTCAATCTAATGAAACCTTAATCTAAAAGACCACCACGGGCCACATAGCCAGGGAGTCTGAACCAGGTATGACCCGCAGCGTCGTACCCACGGTGCCTAAGTGTAGGAACATACTATGCCGAAATTACGCGACTGAAGTTCGGCATGATTTCGCCTGCAATGTTATTTGAATTACTGACGACACTTATTACCGAAATTACGTTGCGTTATAGCGTACAGCCTAACTTCGGTCGGGCGTAAGTTCAGCGGCAACTTATTCTATAGAGCACACATTATACGCGACCGAAGTTCGTTTCGATTGCCTACGAAGATGAATCGCGTTTGCAACGCGACTGAATCGCGTTTGCATCGCGACTGAATCGTGGTTATGTGGGCGAAGGGCAAACAGCTAGCGACACCATCGCGACTACTACTGCATCGCTACAAAAAGTCGCCGTAAGCAAGCTGCGTACGGATAGCGCGTTCCTGTGTTACGCGTAGTCGGGATACGGTGCCCACGCGTACAGCTGTATGGACAGCCGCAAACCTGAAAGCGAGGTCAATCGATCCACAGCGCTACGTGAGTCCCGCCATATTTTTATTATTGAAACTATAAACACGCGTGTCTATCCATTTTGCCGTCCAAACATAGCAGTACCCGGGTGTGCGCGTCCCCTTTAACGCGCGACCGAAAACCGACTCACGGCGGCGGCTTGCCTGCGAGCTAGCTTGCGCGGCACGAGTTCCCCAATTGTGTACGCGTAGCTGCAAGCAAGTATGGACATGGCGACTAAGCATACCAATGTACGCGCTATCCGTACGCAGTGTACGCAGCTTTAGAGGAAAAAAAACAACGTCTGTAATTATTTGACTTAATTTATTTATTTAGATAAAAATCAATCAGTCCATCCCATTTTATACAACTTACTGTATGAACAATAACAATATACAATCAATATAAAAGGCAAATAAATAAAATTTACCCGAAGAGAGCTAAAAAGCAAGATATAATACAGAGTTAATTTCTATTTGACATTAATATCTATAATATTGCATAATAAACACGTTTCTCTTTGATCTTGGTCACAAATATCTTGCCCCCGTATTAATAAAAAAAGTGTAAGCTTGGAGTAGTTACTCCGTGTTTTGTTCCCGTCATGTAAACTTCATTTCATATTAGAGTAAAAGAGACAAAACACGGAGTAACTACTCCAAGCTTACACTTTGTTTATTAATAAGCCCCTTGGAGTATAAGAAATATCGTACACACGGCTGCACATCAGACTGCCACAATGTCAAATTTCCTCAACAGACTTTGAACTTTACGTCTTAGGCATATGGTTGAAAATGTACTGAAGAAATTTGACAATTATGGTTAGGTTGATGTGGCTACCTATGTATTTCTTATATTTTATGTTACGTCACTGTTGTATGATTACGCCCGTTCCCAATAATTTATCTATCTGTTGTTTTGCCTACTATAGATGCAAATTTGACATAAGCTCCATACACATTATGTCAAATTTCTAACTCCAGTAAGCAAAACAACAGACAGATAGAATATAGGGAACGGGCGTTAGAATCGTGAAACTGTAGATATAACTACAGCTTCATGATTAGAGTAGGTTTTTGACTGACATTTTGTCAATGTTTTGAATTTTTAAGTTAAATTATAGGCTTAAAGCAAAGGGGAACATATAACTTAAATCTTCACCGAAAAATGCGCTACCAGTCCATAGATAGTATAACTTAAAATCCACATAATATTAAAACAGTCAACAAAATATATTTACAAAAAATTAAATATATACAATGAGCTCGATGGCGCAGTGTCAACGCGCCATCTGCGGTTGCTAACGTTAAGCAACTTTCACGAAGGCCGGTCATTGGATGGGTGACCAAAATTTATCATCTCGAGCTCTTTCGTGCCTTGGAAGGCACGTAAAGCCGTTGGTCCTGGCTGCATTGGCAGCCGTTAACAACCACCAATCAGCACTGAATTGTTTTACATGACTTACATTAGAATAATTATTATTAATGGGATTAAATTATTACCATGTTTGCTGTTGTTTATGAGTATCCGATATATAATCATATCTCTGATCATTAGCATTCAATCAACCATACCAAAATATCGGATGCTTACAAACAACAAAAAAAACAATGGTAATAACAATGTATTGTTATTACCATTTAATTTAATTAATTTTTAATTTTACCATTTTGTAAAATTAGTTAAGATTTTAATTTTCGAATATTATTTTCCCATATAAAATAAACCCACAAATCAACATTCAACGCAGCTACAACTCATTCCCATAAAACTTATCTAAACTCTCTACAACTAAGGTTCCTTTTTATCTGCACTCATTTGGTATGAGCACTGGTTCTATTATGACTTTAATTTTAATAAATAGTTCACAGGCATAACATTATATAGGTACATAGTTGTACAGTCACTATAATGTATTCTGTGGTACAGTTAGCGTAACATACATGATACCACTTAACCGGTCATAAGTCTTGGCATTCAAGAAAAAAAAACCTAGCAATCAATCATGTGATAAACATATTATGATTCAAGGAATTGAATTTAAAGAGAAGTTATTTTATTTTTCGTATTCTTCTCAACAACATCCCTTTTATTTGATACCCATATCAAGGGAGTGCACAAAAAATAACGAGTCCGCCATCTTCGGCGCTCGGCCATATTGGATTTAGACTGACAACCCAACTAACCATGCATTGTCATCCAAGCTAGACGTGTATACTAAATTTCACCTCAATCGGTTGACGATAACTACTTTAAAATTCAGTTGCAAGATTTGTTACAAACATTACAAGTTAAACAAAAGCTTATAAAATAGTCTTTACCCTTTAAAAACCAGTGTTTGTACCTGTTTGTATATTTAATTGATTTTCAACTTTATCTCATTCCCATAAAGTTCAAAATAAGGAATATAGGTACATTACATCCCTATGCCGGGTTAAAACTTTCATTTAAACACTTTTTAATGCTAACCAACACTCTTTTAATCCCTTAACCAGCTACAACTCATTGCCATAAAACTTATCCAAACTCTCTACAGTAGGCTCCGTTTTCTCCGCACTCTCATTACTCTGTCCTTCAACATTAACACTGGGTTTGATCACTTTAATATAGTTGACAGGTACCAGTCCCGCTGTATGTCTGTCTGTGGTTGCCATCAGCCAGCCTGAGTTCCATAGTTGGGGCTGTAGATGTTGGGGCGCGAGGGTTAGGACCTGGTTGGCTGAGAAGCTGATCTCTTGGGGCGAAGTCGCTATGAAGTCGTGTTGGGCCACCGCTCTGAGGGGATTCTGCCATGTGGCTGGGTCGTTCACTGGAAAAGAGTACAATTATGATGAATAATACATTTTTTTTAAATATCTAATCCTTCATCCTTCATCTCATCTGGTGTTATGTAATGATAAGGCCGAAGGTAAAAGCGCACTTCACCCGGAATCCTTAACTACTGAGGCACTGGCTATCTTATCTCTAGCTGCCGGAACACAACAATGCTACAAGCATTGATGTTATGGCGACATATTTAGATAAGATAGTGGTAGCCAGGCGGGCAAACCAGCCCCTACCACCAACCAAATCACACTAATATTATAAATGCGAAAGTTTGTGTGTATGTGTGTGTATATTTGTTGCATCTTCACGCCGCAACGGATGGATGGATTTGGATGAAATTCGGCATATACAGATAGTTTATAACCTGGATTAAAAAATAGGAATACGTTTTATCTCGATATTTCCAAGGGAACGGGAACCACGCGGGTGAAACCGCGAGCGGCCGCTAGTATTTTAATAAAAGTGAGGACGGCTAGTGAGGCATAACCTTGCTCCACTAGCTGTCTCCGCATCTTGACTCAGTTTCATAACATCTTAAGCGGAGTAATTTATCTAATCTTCGATTTTACAAAAAAAAATGTGTTAAAGGTATGATTCCGAACTCCGCTGCACGCAGGTACTACTGGTCCTGCATTACTGCCGCAGCATTGCTGCATAGCTCGGAATGTAATCTCATATAAACTTATAGAGAATATATGGGGATCAGTAGTGCTGCGGCAACACTGCTGCGTGCAGCGGAGTCAGAAATCATACCTTAATGTGTGTTAATTATTGTTTACTACATACGAGGTACCTACATACATGATGAGTACTAAATTTTTCAAGATTACTATGTCAAACCATGTTCGGCAAGCTGGGTGGGTTATGGCTCAATCTCTACTTGTTTGGAGAACTGTTCTTGGAAAGTCTTCGATTTGTGCTAAAAATGTCTGGGTAGTATCTTGTGTGTTGATATAAATGTTGAAAATAGTGAAATAAAGAAAGAAATTATTTCTTTATTTTTTTTATATAAGTATGACAATAATCCTTCACAGTCAAAAAAAATTGTTAGACTAAACTACTGAAGCTGCCACCAGTTCGGATTTTGGGAGAGCTATCGATCGAGAAGAGCTGGCAAGAAACTCGGGAGGCTTATTTTTTTCTCTCCATCTTTTCACAACCAATGTCTGAATGCACATAAAACTCACATCTCTCGTTGATGCTGCTGGTGAGGCCGTGCAGCATCTTGAGCACGAGGTAGGGCGCCGCCACCACCACGCCGAAGAACATGAGGATCGGCCAGCTGGAACCCTTCGCGGCCTGCTCGGGGGACGCGGTGCCGGTGCGAGTCGCCGCCACCGCCTCCGCCCACGCCTTTATTTGACAAATTGGAATAGTAATATTATATTTTTTTCTTTATGTGCTTAGGCACTTGACCTTCATTCACCTGATGTTAAGTGATGATAAGGCCGAAGGTGGAAGCGCACTTCACCCGGAACCCTCAACTACTGAGGCACTCTGGCTATCTTATCTCTAGCTGCCGGAACACAACAATGCAACAAACATTGACGAAATAAAAAAACTGACTAATTTTTATCTTTTATTATAATGAGTCTCTCTTTAGGCTGAATTCCTATCAGTTTGTGAACCTTGCATTTTGAGAATGTGTCATTTTACGAATCTGTCATTTTGCGAATCTGTCATTTTGCGAATCTGTCATTCTGCGAATCTGGCATTTTACGCCATCTGACATTTTGCGTTTCTGACACTTTGTGAATCTGTCATTTTGCTTTTTTGTCATTATGCGCCTAAACCGTTATGGCGACATATTTAGATAAGATGGTGGTAGCTAGCCAGGCGGACTAACAAGCCCTACCACCAATAAAGCACGTACACAATCATGTACGCTGGAAATCGAATCTGGGACCCCTAAGTGTAGTGTAGTTTGTCTTCTGTTTTCTCCTCTAATGCATTTTTTTTTGTAAATTAGCTAAGTCCGTTCTGACAACACTCTACTCAATACTTTACGGTGAACATCATCTGAGATGTAACGCTGATAATCGGCGGAAACATCGTCGTCTTAAATAATTATACATACACAAATGAATAGATTAGTTGATCAAACATACGTATACGTTACGTTTGTTCATTCATAACATAAGTTAAGTTCAAAGTACAAAGTCGAGTCAACTTGGACTTTGAACAGAAAGATAGCAATTGCCGTATTTTAAGGTTAAGAGCCTGACCATGGAGTTTATTCTTCAAGACAGTAAGTTGAATAGTATGGATGGATATATACATCCATAATATTTGTACCTACTTGGTACAATTAATAAATTTTGAAGAACACCAGACATGAGAAGATCAAATTGGTATAAACATAATATAAGATAAGATAATATACCATAAGATAAGAGATATAGCGTTATCTATCATTGAGCATAACGTTTGATAAAAACAGTCAAATAAAGATTTCCGACAATATTTAAAAGAGATTATGTATGCGGCATTGGACAATGATAAAATACTGCTTTAAATTTTAAAAAAATATATTGACTTTTAAAATAAGTCCTTGAACATAATAATAATATACAAAGTATATAAAAAAGATATCTAGACTCAAAAATAAATACTAACGATATTAGTCTGGAAGTGAATACATACAAATTATCAACGATGATTATTTTGCAGTCTGGCACCAGTCAATTGCATTTGGCTAGAATATATTATTAATAAAAAGTTCTCTTTTGTTATCTTTAAACATATTTATATATCAGCATATTTTTATATAAGTCATATAGTAAATCAAGTTGCCTTACTTTGTATTTTTGTGGATTAACATTATTTGTAGGCTTCATTTGTAGTCCGAGGTAGGGGCACCTGACACCGAAGAACAGGTTTTTCCTAGTTTGGTTGAAGGTACCTAGTTTGGTTGAAGGTAATCTCAATTTTTGTCAACCAGCGTTGCCTTAATACCTAATTTAACTTATGTCATAAAGTATATAAATAAACGTCACTGTATACTTGATACAAATAAATGATTATTGTTATTATATTATTTACCTTAAATTCGTTTTCAGTTCTGATGCCTAACATGACTAGGAGTTTCCGGATCATCCAGTTCAGACTTCTTACTACGGCAAATGCGGACCAGAACTGTGCAAAAAGTGATCTCAGTCTGCCAAAATTTTCTGCCACACCTGAAAGAGTAGGTTAATTTGATGTTTAATACTATATTTTAAAACCCGAATTAACAAACTTGGACTACAGTAAGATCTGGTTTAAGTTGATTGATAGATAGGTACGTCTATCAAAGGTAATAAATATAAAATAAATAAATAAACTTTCCTACACTCACACCAATTATCTTGCCCAAGAGAAGCTTCGTTATGAAACTCGTTAAATGGTTACTAGACAACGGATAAACTTAAAATACTTAAATACATACTTATTATACATAGAAAACACCCAGACCTGAGACAATCTAGAAAAACAATAATTTCTAAATTAACCCGACCGGGGATCGAACCCGGGACCTCAGAGATGGCGACTCCATGAAAACCGGTGTACAAACCACTCGACCAAGGAGATCGTCAAAATAAAATGAGACAGCATTAGTTTTAAATCAGATGTAACTTTAGTCTACATAGCAGCCAGGTTTACAAATGTTTTAAAAATAAATTTCTTCCTTTACAATGTGATGCACAAATAACATAACGATCTTACCTAAAATAGCTCTAAATGAACTGGTCAATGCAAAGAAAGTATTCTCTAACATCATCGCAACACTGCCGACAGCGTTCACAAAGCTCTGTATTGAATCAAATGCTGGTCTTGAGTTTTCCTCTGCTATTTGGATAAATCTGAAAGGTTAATATCATTGTTATATAAGAGTATAATTTCAGAAGACAACTTATTACGTCAGTTATTAATGCACCTGTAAACGAAGTTGATTGGTGCTGAATGTACTACCACAAAATATGAAGATTGCCGAAGTTAAGCTTCATACATATTGCACTTGAACAACAGACACGTATAAACCCTCTCATGTAAACGGAATCTTGGTCAGACTGTCTTGACTGTTGGGAGATTCCGATATCATGAGTTGGGGTTATGTTATATTTGGGTGTTTGTGAATTGTTATGGATAATTTACTACATACACCTTGGTGACTGAGTAGCAAAGTCCTGGTTTCATTTTCCGGGTTTGGTAAAGTGTTTTTATGGCTACATACTTAGATAAGATGGTAGTAGCTAGCCAGATAGTGTATATGTACCCTAAATTAAGTAGCATGTAAGCCAACATTGTGAAGAGATAATAAACGATTTTATATATATATTTTTTTTAGACTTAAAACAAGCAAGCAAACCAAGTACAATATTATGTACTGAATGGAAATCAAACCCGGAATCTCTGGGTCTGAAACCAGTGGTCTAACCACTAGATTACAGAAGCATTTCAACAATAATGAAGGTCACAAAAAATAATATAACTGTATTAATTTGATATTAAAGAATAATTTGGTTTGAATATTATTTTTAAAAGGTATTTTTGTGCTATATTTATATGGAAATAAAAAGAATTCATGAAAATTAAAACTAGCCTTCAGGCAAGGCAAGTCACATTTTCATAAAAATGCTAATTGCACTGTAGGTATGTATGTAGGTAAGTAATTTGGGATTCTAATGAGTAGATTGTGTTTCAATCACAAAAATATTTGGTATTTTGAACAATGGTTGGCATAACATTAAAAGGACTTTAGAAAATATATAATAAATAAATACCTACCTATTCTATTCTATTCTATTCTAAAATAAAGCACACATTTTGGCTAGCAATTAACTAAACTTAATGAGAACTACAGACACAAACAGATTTTCTACTATTTACAATGCTACTGTAAACTAAAGAACAACAAATATATTGATTTACAGTTCATTTGTTCTTTCAATTACCTAGTTGAAAAACAAATTCTAAATTATAATTTGATTGCAACAAAATATATTACAAGATAATATTTATTGAATAAACAGTTAAGTAACAAATAGGCATAAAATAGAATAGGCTACATTTTCTATTCACAATGCCTATCATCAACAGACAACAAAGACAGACGTCTTTGTACTTACCTTGTTGTGACAGAAAATGTGAATGTTTGAATTTAGAAACAACTCAATGGCTTAACTAATGGACATACCTGCTTTCCATATCACCATACATTGGTCCCATCCTGTTGTATCCACCGTAAGGAGACATACCCATACCACCCATGCCACCCATACCGCCCATGCCATAACCTCCGCCGTAACTTCCATATCCTCCATAACCACCTCCATATCCTCCATAGTTACCCATTCCATAACCACCCATTCCTCCTAACGAGTAACCCTGGTTCATGCCATAATTTTGCTGCATTCCCAATTCGGGTCTCGCGGGCAATGGCGGCGGTCCCATAGCCATATTTGCAGTGGATGTCGATGGTATTGGATTTCTGAAGGAGGACACATTTCCTACACCTAAGTCTGGGGCAGTAGCAACGTTCGCCAAGCTGGGGTCAGAGTTTACTTCGCATTGTTTCGCTGGTTCACCCATGATTTCAATTATCTTTTGTAAATGTACCTATTTTACACACCAAGAGATTACTGAACTGTAACCGAAGTGTATAAGTGCGTCTTTGTCTTGTCACTGATAACGTACACTTTATTTATTCGTGTGATAAGTGTTTATCAGAGAAATTGTTTTTTTCGCGAAATCAACCAATTTGTTGTGTTGAATGATTGACGTAATAATGTCAAATTATCAAATGTCAATGTCAATGTCAGTTCGTTTGATTGATATTTGTTTACCTAGTCTATGGCTTCAATATTATTCTGGGTGCGTTCCGAGTCACGGTTATATCGATATTATCGCGATAACAGTCGTTTCGAATCGCTGCCGCCGCCGTAAGCGCATTCACGAAATCTAGCGTGACGTCACTCATGACGTCATTGTCTGCGCCATCTTGCGCTCACAGCGACAATAGGTGCGTTCCGAGTCACGATTATATCGATTACAGCGCTACGAACGCTCACAGCCGTTCATATCACGCTAAAACCGACAAATGACAGATGTTGATTTGGAACGATCGTTCCCGAGCTTACGTTATTCACAAACTCGAACTTTGTTTGTTTTTTTTTTTCTTTTTTTTCGTCCCTCACAATAAGGCTGACAAAATCCATGTCCAGACGACGCCCCGGCGGCGGCGGCGGCGGCGGCTACTTTTGAAATTGACAACTAACTGACAGGACGCTCACAGTAAGTACACGAAGAAAAAGAAAAAAAGCAAACAAAGTTCAAGGTTATGAATAATAATATAGTCTCAGAATAATAACTTTAGTTATTTATTATTCTGAGAATACAATATTACTATTATTTCTTCTGTGGTGATGAAAAAAACGTAAGCTCGGCATAGAGCAACACGGACCGGAGGGGAGTAGCCATATGCAGGCGTTCCCCTCTGTCAAAGTACAAGTCCACGCGGACCTATGCGTACAATAAAACTAGTTGCAGCCGCACTGTTCACTAGGTCTGAATCTAGTTGCGCGGTTAAAACGACGTCCTAGAAAAATGCCGAATTGTTCAGTTTTTTGCTGCAAAAAGAGATCTACCACGTCAAATTTACAAAAAGATGGCGTTTACCTTTCACATGTAATTAATTTAGATCACATTATTACTGTGTATTTCTCTTTATTCAAAAAAATACAATAATAAGCGGCCGTGTTGTTTCGGATTTGCTTACCAACTGAGGCCGCTTGCTCTCGTACAATTCGTGGATCGGTCAAACGACTGATCCGAGTCTGTATCCAAGTTCACGCTGTCACTGAGCGATAGTGTTGTTATTATTTTCATCAATAAAAATGACAAAGGTAAAATCTATACAGCCACGACTCTCATGCATTTAATCATTTTTAGATTAGGTAATGTTTTCTAATATAGTGAAATATATTTTAACCTTTTCACCGCCCAACTATCCTACACGCGATGTCCCGCTGTACGCCAACGTATAAATGTATTTTGATAAAGTAGGTACAAAGAAGAACTTCTATAGAAGTGCTGGCGTGGACGGCACGAAAATCTCGAACTTCTATAGAAGTTGTTGGCGGTAAAAAGGTTAATATAGTATAATAATGATACGTATAATAATAAAACTAATTAAATATTGTTTTCTAAAGTTTTCGCGAACACTACACGTTGAAATGAAACAACTTTTAAGGATCTACTCGCGTTTATTTTACGCGTTCTTTTTCGCGTTTTTTTGTTTTGTGGAATGACATTTACTACCTGCAAGTAGATGGTGTTCGCCATGGGTTCCCCTGTTTCGCCCGTCGTCGCCGATATCTTTACGGAAGACTTCGAGGAGAGTGCCCTGAGCACAGCACCGGTAACCCCTAGGTTCTACAAGCGATACGTAGATGACACTTTCACTATCCTACCAACTGATAAAGTATCTGCTTTTCTAGATCATCTTAACTCCATACATCCAAAAATACAATTCACAATGGAGTTAGAGGCAGATAGTACGCTAGCTTTCTTGGATATTTTAATCATCAGGAATCCGGACCATAGTTTGAGTCACACTGTGTATCGTAAAGTAACCCATACAGATAGGTACCTCAATGGTGATTCTCACCACCATCCTAGACAGTTGGCTACTGTAGGGAAATCTTTGTTTCAGAGAGCACGCGGCATCTGTGACACCCAACACCTGGCTGCTGAGCTTCAGCATGTCAAGCACGTACTACAGGATAATAAACTGAAAGTACCACGGCTTTGTCACAGAAAACGCAATAAACCAACCACAGTCGAGCACCAACCTGCTGTACTTCCATATATGAAAGGTGTCACTGACAAGATTGGACATATCTTAATGCGAGCTTAAATCAACACTTACTCCAAGCCACCGAAGAAGATCAACCAATTTTTACGACCTGTCAAGTGCAACATATCCCTTCAAGATGCAGGCGTGTACAAACTGAACTGCGACTGTGGGCTCTCTTACATCGGGCAAACAAAGAGAAGTATAGGAACCCGCGTTAAAGAACATATAGCCGACGTCAAGCATAGGCGCGAAAATAAGTCTGCAGTATGCGAACATTCCCTAGAGGGGCCCAACCATTACATCAGATTTGATAAACCACAAATACTCGCTAGAGAACAACGATTCATCCCTAGGATGATACGCGAGGCTATTGAAATTAAAAAACATCCTAATATCAATAGAGAAAATGGTTGGAATCTACACCAGCCTGGGATCTCATCATAAAAAATATTAAATCCCAGCCCCAACACCATACTGCCAGACCAAAAGATACTGTAAGCTCTTTCTGCGTAAAACGCAACGCACCTGATTAAATTTAAATGAGGGTATACAAGCTACCAACTAATTATGAGATGGTCAACACCTCAGTCTCCCTGTGACCAGGGACTCTGCAAAGGGTCTGAAACGTCAGGATAAACATTAAATAAGTAATGTGTAAAATAAACGCGAGTAGATCCGTAAAAGTTGTTTCTAATTAAATATATTACTAAATGACGACCTCCGTGTCCCAGTGGTGTACATAGTGGACTACTGATCTCGGGGTTGTGGATTCGATTCCCACAGAAGACAAACAGTTATTTGATGAACTTACCTAAGTTCTTCACATAAATGTTGTTTGCCTTTGGTCTAAGTGTGTTTTTTTGTATGTATTATAAGTTTGTTTACAAAAAAAGTATAAGTATATGTATTTAATATCCGTCGTCTAGTATCTATAGCACAAGTTTTGCTTAGTTTGGAACTAGATGACGCTGTATGTAGTGTCTAAAGATTATTATAGAAGTAGTTTGTTAGTATTGTTTTGATACATTATATCATTATTACATTATATTATAAAAAGTCAGTTTACATGAGAAATTCAGCAGAAATTAAAATCAATTAATTTGTGCATAGTTTTGTTTTATTAAAATCGGATTCTAGGTAAACATCAACATTCGATAATCCTTTCATATTTCTTTATTTAATAACTTTTGTAACTTATCCATGTAAACTGACTTTTTGAACAGTTTCTGAATGATATCGTAATAAATAAATCCTTTTTTTAACATCTCACCTGTGTCCCACTTTTAAACCATTATCCTAACGGAGTTTTCGAACTAATCGATACATGCATATCGACATTGTCGCAGCCACGGCAGTCGCAACTTGTCAATGTAGCTGCCTCACCCCCCGCAAAAAATGACAGACAAATCTGTATCGGGAATAAACGCTATGGCTACTCCCCCCCGGTCCGCCGGAGGCCCGTGTTGCTCTATGAAGCTCGGTAACGAGCGTTCCGAATCAACATCTGTCATCTGTCGGTTTTAGCGCGATATCCGACTCGGAACGGCTGTGAGCGTTCGTAGCTGTTCGTAGCCTAAGTTTGTAGCTCGTAGCACTGTAATCGATCAGAACGCACTAATGCTCTAAGGAACGAACCCTTTGAGTTTTAATTTATCACATCCACAGGGATGAAAGAAGCTTCGAATCAATCGTGATCACATCACCATAGTTCACACACAGATGTAACATGTGCTATAAGTAAATTAATTAATATAAAGTTTTCAGAAATTTACGAAAAATATCAAAAAAGCAAATCTCAGTCTCAAAAATCCAAAAATCCCTTGAATTCAGACTTCTAATTTTTTGACAGATAGACGTAAGTCGAAATAAAAATCACAGATTGTCGATGGTATGGGTGTCTTGAATGAATGTCAAATAAGTACAATTACCTCAATTTTATTATTTTCGTTTATAATCAGTGATTTTACAATTAACAATCTCAAAAAAGTGAAAAATTTGTGAGTTTATTATCAAAGGTATGCAAATACATTAAGTTATTAACCACATTTATAGAATTGTTGTGAAGCTTTCTGCAATACTCTAAACTTTTTTGTTTTCGGTTTTTTTACACTAATAATTGTTGTTTATTTATATTTTTTTTGTCTAACTGTTAATGCCATACACAATCAATAAATAAATGGTTTATTGTAGATCAGGTTGTGATGTCTTCGTTGTTTATTGCGATTGTAAAGGTGGCAAACTGACCGGTTTGAGTCCGTCTGCATAATTCGGCTGGCTGTTCAATCAGTTAGCTTCTATTAGCAATTGCTAATGTGGATACTCTACTTCCCGCCTAAGTGACCTAAGCAATGCCAGGTCATTGCTAAATCATCGTAAATTACGTAAATGCGCGCCAAAGTGGTAGATACAGTGATGACTAGAACTCTATTTGTTACATGTAAATACCGTCAAGTTAAATGATTAGTTTATATTTTTTTATACCTGCAGAGTTTTCTTTACACCCTTTTTCGCATTAGGTAGGTATATAGTTTACAATCTATTTCATAATAGCAATTAGTTATGTTATTGTTATTTTATTGCTGTGTTCTCATACGAAAAGCTCATGTTATAATATCGAAAATATTCTATATATATTCTATATTTATTTTACCTGTAGAAGGAAAACATTAAGCTTAATTTTTTTAAGTGTTTGATGATTGCCTCTTGTGGCATTTTCAGTGTCACCGGGCTTTAAATATGATTATAATTTAACTGTAGATAGATAGATAATACTTTTCTTACAACACTATAAAACATAAACATGAACTTTGTGTACAAATAAATAAAGATTAAAAAAAAATTAGCAAAGAAAGCAAATTATTTACAAAGTTACAATTTGGCGAATTATTATGTAGAAGTGGTCTTATTCTACCATTGGAAAGGACCAAATTTTTTTGTTTATTTTTTTATTATTTGACAGTACAATTTCCTTCCTTCCATGCTTTCAGCATAGTGATGTCAACTGCTGGATGTATGCTTTCCAATTCTGTTGCCACATTCATAGAATATGAAGTAATATGTGTAATCTAAAGCAAAAGTTGCAATAAAAGCAGCTTTAACATTTAATAAAAAATCTGGTCTACACACCTGAATTAATTTATTAGCAAACATGATATTGTTATTACTATACTATATACTATACAGATTTTGTAATAACTTTGCGACAGAAAACTGCAATGTTAGTGTGAATACATTTACTGCCACCAACCAACCAGACACAATATTTAGAAATGTCATATTTTGTTGGTTATTGTTTTTTAAATGCATAACAGGGACATAATGTATTTATTGATAGTTAAGAAGCCTATGTTCAGAGCTAAATTGAAATGCAAAATTATGTAAAGAGTGCTAGAATTCTTGGTTTCATAATGTAAGTTTCCTGCATGAGTGGTGCGTCATATTATTACTTTTTTTTATTTATTGTTTTTTACATTACTTTATTTATTTTATTTTACTTTTTTATTGCAGTATACTTACTTACGACGTCAGTCGGAACGGGGGTAGTAAGCCAAAAGGCTGGTAAAGTATACATGATGGTGAATAACTTTTGTCTAAGAACTTTTCCTTAAAAATGGATAATTTTAGATCAGGCTTTTCAAGATTTCAAAAGAAATTAATTTGTAGACCAATCAAATGTAAATAAAAAAAAAAAACAAAAAAAAAAAAGTTAAAAAAATAAATTAATAAATAACAGTTATTCACTATCATGTATACTTTACCCTCATTTCGGCTTAGTACCCCCGCTCCGACTAACGTTGTACGAGTTTATTACTTTATTTTATTAGGAGTACGTAGGTACCTACTTAGTACTTTATTTTAATAGGATTTTACATAGTTAATTATTTTTATTCATATAAAATTCGGTAACAGAAGTCGTTAGGTTGTTACTCGTCCACATGGAAAGCTGCATAGATACTCCGTCAGTATTGATTGCATTAAAAGGTTTCGCGCGCTTTTTGCGACATTTCCTTTGCAAAGTGCGTCGCGGCGATAGACAAGCGTCATTTCCGGCGTGTCGGGCCGACCGACGCGACACGGACTGTTCCATTGCACGCAGAAACGGGGTAGCGTGTCGTTGTAGGGCTGCCAATTTGTAATAGGGGATGCTGAGCCAAAGTATTTTTTTTATTTAACGAAACTTATAGACAAGTATTTTTGAATCGTCGTTTCCTCACTTACCCATCCATGGCGTATTTTAGCAGTGGAAATTTGCGTAAGAAACTGCAGAGCTTTTCGGCTGAAGTAACGATACTTAAAAGTACGTACCAGTCGTTACCAAATCATGCAATTTCTCATACATTTACAATTATTAACTTTATTTGACTCTAGTTTGGAATGCTCGAGCCCGGGATTTCATACTATGCTTACATGAGGGAAGTCCACGTCCTGGCTGCATTAGCAGTCAAGCAGTAGGTAGTTGGTTTATGGCCCGTTCTCCGAGTGGTTTTCCATCCACAGGGAAGGCTTGTGTCGTGTAGCTTTAACTTATAATACAAAATTCTATAGCTACATAGTTTTAGCTTAAATCACGAAACTAAGAAGTTATTTTTGTTTTGTAATATACATACTCGTAAAATATATTCGTAACACATAAATGATACTCATGATGCTCATATTTTTATCAATTTAGAGCTTAAACAGCAGCTGGCGGATTAAAAAAGAGTTTTAATTAATCAAAATTACGAGATGTGGCTTTGGATAACAACCTTTGTATTTGCCAAGTTTGCGTTGTGTTTTTTATGAACTGCGTTTTGCCAGCCCTATGGCGCCTGGTATAAAGTTAAATGTATTATCTATTCTGTGGTTAAATGCATGAATGTTTCCAGTTCGCTTTGTGCTGTTGATTTTTTGTACAGCGAGTCGACTCGTACCGTTTTCGTGTTTAATGAATCATTATTATGAAACATAATTATGTTCCGATGACAATTTTAACACTATATTAAAACATTGGTTTACCATTCTTGACAAGGAAAATCCATTGGGAATTAGACAATACCTGGCATATTGCGCTTTTGAATTGATTTACACGTGGGTTCTATTCCCAGCAAGCGTACTTACATAGACATACTGTGCTGGGTTCAGTTGCGGATAAGGCTAGTTTTAAATCCGTTGTCGCAGTGATTAGACCACTGGTCTCGCACCCAAAGTTCCCAGGTTTGAGTCTCAGCAAGAGTCAGACTGTCGCGACACACTCTCACTAAAACATTAACCCCCATATGAAATCCTAGATATTTTTACCGTTCCCATGAGCCCACAGATGGAGGACATCTTTTATTTATAAGTATTTAGTTTTTAATTTACTATTTATTTTTCTCTATTTTTTTTAAAGTTAAGCTGCTTTTAAAGTTAAGTTTGCTGTAAATCAATGACATTATAACCCATGTACCTTCCATATCTATCACCTTGTAGTTATAATTCTCATTATTTATTAACTAAATAATAAGACGTAGACTACTGAAATATCCACGCGATCCCTTCTCCGTGCAACACGGGTCTTTTAAACGAGGTGTGAAGATGCACACGGGTCGGCAAGGTAAGGAGAGGACGGCTTGTGATTGTGAGGCACAATCCTGTTTCACTAGCTGGCCTCGCACCTGGACTCCGCTTCTGCTTGACACCAGTAGAGCGAAGTCATTTGCCTGCTCATTCTTATTTTTAAAAAAAACTAGCGAGCCTTACAGTAGTCGCATATGATGTGTAACATTTGACATCTCACCTTAATAAGCAATTTTAACATTATATTCTTTAAAAAATGGGTCAGGTATTATTTGAAATGACTTTTCATGACAAAGAATAATTCTTTTTAATGAAAATTTTATTTTATTTAATTGACACTAAGAGTAATGCAATACCGCGCGCTCATTCGTCAAATCAAATGGCGCGCGCTTCCCCGATTGGTTGGTACCATCTGACGGCCAAGTTCGGCAAATCAAATGGCGCGCGCTTACGCTTCCCCGACTTCCTGTTACGCCACTTCCGTCCCAATTCAAGTCACTCTCACAAATTGCAAGAAAGCGAGAGGAAAGATGTTACTCGTCAAAAACTAATGATTAATTATTGTATTTTTACAGGTGACTCACCATCGTAGAATTGATCCAGTTGGTGAGTACTTAATTTTTATTTATCATCACTGCTGGGGCAGAAGTTTTTATTGAAAGTTTAGTCATAATAAACCTAATGTCGATGATGACGTTACAATGATGACGTTGGCACGCGCAGTAGCTACCTATTGGTTTCACGGAAGACCAGCGTCATGGTGCCAATCCAATACTGCGATACTGAGTGGAGGATATTTCAGTGCCGCTAGTTTAGCTTTACTTGATATATATCTGGTTACTACTATCTGGTGATCTATTACTCTGGTTGTCTGCAAGAAATCGCTTGAAAGCGATAAGACCAATAAAATAGATAGATAATGTTGCATAGTGTTGCAATAAAAGTATTGCAACACTGCAACATTATCTATCTATCTTTCTATCTGTATACTACCTATACCACACCATATTTTGTTCTTATTGTAACAATAAAATTAATAAATCCTTTTTCGTTGCTCAAAACTTTTTGAACTGGTCTTCGATTTGTTATTTTGAAACTACTACACTTCTAGGTATCTCTGTGGCCTGATTCTGACGTTTTCTCATAGTCCTTATGTCAAAATTAAACTTCCTACCTACCTACTATTGAGTCGTTACGGAATTAGGCAGTCCAGGGCTCTTGTAGAGTCGAAATTAGGCCAGACACGACTCTTAGTTATTTATTAGGGGCTCGTGACACACTACCGCTTTTGGTACTCAAGCACGCTCCGCACAGCCATAGCCATAATATGTCAAGTCAAGTCTACTAGGCCGTAACCTCATAGTGCATACAGTGCTGACGGCCCATTCTGTTTGTTAGAAAAAAAAATTGTAACACATGTGGTAAAAAAGTTATTAAGTACGACATATTTTTCAAGTACCTTCGGGCTAGGCAGTTTTTACAGCTAAAGTATATTATATAATGTGCATTTTTATATAATAAAAAAATAATAATAATAACATCAATAAAAGCAAAGAATCAGGCTGGCACAGGACAGGGTATGATGGGTGAAAAAGAGCCTTATACTCGGCAGCAGGTAGATCGAGCCGACACTAAAAGTTCTTAGATAATCAAAAACAACAAACTAGCAAGTTATTAGTTTTATTACATCTTTTCAAAATAGTGTGCATTCACATCAATACATCGCTGCATCCGATGGAACCATTGAGAAAAGCACTTTGCTCACTCGTCCTTAGGGGTCTCTTCGACGGCCTTTTGAAATGCAGCCACTGCGGCGTCTTCCGACTTCCTCGGCGTCCATAAAACGTTTTCCTCGAAGTTTTTCTTTAATATACGGCGGGTGACCCAGTAATTCTACGTCTGACGTCGCCAAATAGTCGATCGTTTACTTGGCGGTGTGCGACGAGGCGTTGTCGTGGTGAAGGAGGATGCTACTGCGAGGCCGTTTCTCCCAAACTTTTTCCAAGACAAATGGCAAACAATTCTTAGTGTACCACTCTGCAGTAACTGTTTTTCGATCCTCTAAAACAATTGTTGTGTAATGACCTGTCCTTCCGAAAAACGATGCTACCATCTTTTTTCCCACGCTTCGACCTCTCTTCACTTTAGTTGGCAACTCCTCGGAAGGAAACACCCACTCAGCAGACTGTCTTTTAGCTTCAGGATCATAACAGTAAATCCAGCTTTCGTCACCCGTAAGTATGTCGAACACAGCATTTGAGTCACCTCCGCTAAATCTTTGAACCATTTCACGGCACCAATCTACACAACGGAGTTTTTGGGTCTCTGTCATGTTATGAGTATCCACCGGGCCCAAAGCTTCCTGACCGCTAAATGTTAATGGAGGATTTTGTACACTTGACTCATACCGATACATAAGCTTGTCCGAATCTGCTGATAGGTCACTCTTTTGTCAGTTTCTATCATACGCCGCACAACACTGATGTTATCTTCAGTTATCGCCGTAGAAGGCCGTCCCTCACGCAGATCATCGGTGAGATTAGTGCGACCACGTTTAAACTCATTAAACCAGTTGTAAACAGTGGCACGAGATGGGGCTTCATCGTAAAAGGCCAATCGAAGTTTATTATAACTTTTTTGTTGCCTTAAATGACATCGAAATTCATATAAAATCATTGCATGAAAATTTTCTCGCGCTAAATTCATGCTGATGGCACATGAGTAGATATAAGTAATATTTACTCATGTGCTGACGCAGCATAGACAATTCAATTCAATATGCCGCCAAGTCGTAAACCAAATAGCAAATGACTGAAATACATACACAATAATATTGGCAACGAGTACCACTTTCAAAATTTTAACTTATTTTTTTATTTATATCGTTTACAAGTGGCCAGTTCTAAAAACTTTCAGTGTCGCCTTCGTTCTCGTAGATAAAAGCTGATTTAATAGATAGGTAGACACACCAATAAGACATAAATCGAAATTATTTTTCTTTCGTAAACTTGGGAAACATATTTCAGTGTAAGCCATAATAACATGGCCTATTAGAACTCGCGACGATTTGAGTCATGAACATCAGTAAATTGTTAGTGAACCTAATTCCCCCCCATACTTTAGCCATGAAACAAATGGGCACGATGTTAACCATGGCAAAAGAAGTAATGTGTTGTAATTGCAGGACTAGCCACAATTTCACGCTATGAATAATGCTGATTACTGAACTGGTACGCTGAGTGCAACTTAAAGGAGTTCTACAATAACTTAGCAACGGCTGTGGGTCGAAAGTACCTTATTACGTACACGTATGTTGCTCTCTTTGTTTTCGGTCTGGGCTTTTTTAATTAAGAACAAAGAATAGAACCTATTCCATCGCGCACTAAGGAATTTGGTGACTCGTATCTTTGTCGCACCTCCAAAACATGGAATAGTTTGCCAGCACACGTTTTCCCTCCTTTCTATGATATGGGGTCCTTCAAACGAGGCGTGAAGAGGCACCTTGTGGGCCGGCAGAGTGAGGGTAACTGATGCTGCGCTGTTTTCACGCTGCACCAGTTGTCGTCGCACCTGGATTCCATATTCACTTAACATCAGGTGAAATGGAGTCATTTGCCGTACTACGTAGAATGACGATAAAGCCGCAGGTGGTAGCTGTTCACCAACAACCCTCAACTAAAGTAATTAGAGTAATTATTAACGGGATTCTTACCATGTTTATTATAAGTATAACCCTCAACTAACAACTGGCTTCATATCTAAACTGTTGGAACACAACTGCTGTGTTTGTAGCATTGTCACAATGCTACTAACATTGTCATACTTATTTCCCATAATAATGACCCATAATTACATATACTTTATAGAATAACGCACATTATTATTACTAACTTTAATACTAGTCGTGTTAGGACGGCGACGTGTGGTGTGACGCTGGGTGTCCAGTAAAAGTCCTCTGAACCACCGCCGCCGGAACGGTACCACCTGTCGCCCAAGACATCGAGGAACACATACAGATAGTCAGTCAGCACTCTCAACTCAAATGTATTGAAATTCACGTTGTGGCAGGAATCCCACCGTTCGATACTCAAGAGTGAATTGGGTTTTAATCATATGTACTAGCTGATTCCCGACCCCGACCCAACACGTCGCATAGCGTTCGCCCGAATGCGCTCAAGTGGCAAAAGGGGAGAAGTAGAGATTTTAGTAGATATGCTTCTCGTCCTTCCTATGTCGTTCCAAACTATTCGGAACTGAGCAGGGCCATCTGCGTCTCCTCCGACGCAGTGGTATGTGCAAACCGTTTCGCCAGCTAAAACATGTTCATTAACATTTTATTTTTATTTCGGTTCATAAATTAAACGTAACGTAGCCTAGTTAACAAATGACATAATAAGAAAGTATACATAACGTTCAATGTTATTAAAGTGAACATAGCATGCATTGTGTGGACATGTTAACCAAAAGCGAAAAGAAATAACGACACGGCTACACCACTTTGCTTGCGAATGACGACGACTGTAGCAGAGGAAGAGAAGTAACACCAAACAAACAAGTAAAAGCGTTTGCCGACTATGTAATGCTAAAAAAAATCGTGTTAGATCCTTCTGTAATCCGACTCGTGAACAAGAGCTTTAGACCCACCCACTTATCCTTGCCACAGTCATCGGTACAACTTTAATGGCCCTAGTTTCTGACTAATGACGCTACGTTTGCAGTGCATACACTTGCACGTCGATTACACCCCAAGCTGAATGCGACTAGATGATGAGTGTCGACTTAAGCCTCATTATGACCCTAGCCGGGACCAGTGGTTAATGATTGCTTAACGATCAGGGTACTTATTGCAAGTTTATTTGCTATTTTATCGCTTCTAAGAAAATTTGTTTTTATTTTTTATTTATTTCCTTTTGCATTTTATATTTTCTACCAAACTGTTGTTGCTGCTGTTTAGTCTCCTCGTTTGTTACAAGGAGGCGTCATTTTAATGTCGTACAAATCTTCGTTACATTATCGTGATTGAATGGCATATAAAACACATCAACCTATTCAAAACTGTCAAATTTCTTCAAAACATGCTCACCTTATGGACCATAATATTCCATATAAGTCGTTTTTTTTGTATGAGATCAGTCAGAGTTTTTATCTGTTCGTCCATTGGGTAGTCAAACTAATTTGTCCAACAGGAATAATTTCTCCCAATGGTCAAACTTTTCCACCGTTTCTTGGTGGTCATACTTTCGGATAATGGAAAATACAGTCCAGCATATATATAATTTTATTAATTTTTTGTACATAAAAATACCCAGTGTGATACTGTCATTACTTACTTTTTATTAAAGGGGATCCTGATGAACTAATGAGTTCACGAGGATCCCCTGGGGGATCAGGCTAGGGGATTCTGGTGGACGAAAAGTTTGACCATTAGGAGAAATTATTCCTGTTGGACAAATTAGTTTGACTACCCAGTTTGACCAAGTGGACGAACAGGTTTTTATTTTGGCCAAACACTGTCACACTTTACTATTACGATTCAATTTAACTGTTTAAACTATTACGACATCTATCATTAGAGTAAATTAATTTTGACAATCAAGGATGTTTCGATTTCAATTTGCTGCTGGCTTTACAAGCATGCTTTCTTGCCCATCACCAAGCTTGTCTTATTAAATTCTCATATTTCATGTGTCGCGTTCCCTGGCAAGGCTTGTATCGTGAAGCTCGGTCAGTGTGATGGATGCCCACCCAGACGTGCTGTTTTATTGGCCTACGTGACTATGAATAATTAATGTCAGTCCATCATTCGCACACCTGTATTATTTTTTGTATATTCTCTGGTGATGAGAATTTTGCATTATAAAATTGTTTGCCAACAGATTTAATGGACAATGTCGTATAAATTGTAATGCAGTAGTAATTTTTTTTTAAATACAACCTTAATAGTCTCATTGCACTGCTAGGCAAAACGTTTATTCCATAATTTTTCCTTGTCTTTTTGGCGGTTCTCTCCAATCTCTTTTTTGAACGTTTAATTACTTACTTTCAATAGGTTTTCAGCGTCACCGACCAACAACGTCGCGTACTATGCACGAACCGTCAACAATTGTTGGCGAGAATATTTTATTGAACCCGTTATGCACGCTGTTGGTACGTAGTAGTGAACATAGTAGTCCGTGTTATGTTACTTTCCGTGTCTGATACGTTCCTAGCACGGTCATGGTATGATACGGTTTAGACACCTCAATTTGTGAACGGTCAAAAAGGCTGATCCTTAAAGGTGCTGTCATAAGGTCGAAAATACGCAGCGCCTGCGACAACTGAGACCGCAAATTAAAAGAATCTAAAAAATATTAAAAAAGAATGGTATCAAAATATGCAGCTACTAAATAGCGAATACCTATTGATGTTATCAATGTATTTGAGTGGTTTCCAAGCATATAAATAAAGTAATTTTGTTGTAATTTCAACAATAATGGCTTGTTAGTGTATTTTTCGAAAATAATTATGATCGAGTTAAAATTATACAATCATGTATTTGAGCTAGAAAATTCAAGATAAAGACATGAATTTACCTATATCAACATTTCAGATACGCTAGTCATATCATAGCCAAAAAAAAAAAATCAAAATCATTTATTCACACGAAACATGGTAAACAGATGGTCAGTATTATAAGTAGTACATACATGTTTCGCCAAAATTGGAATGCGAATGGTATTGAATATAAATGTGATGCGATAGAATAATATAAATTAAATAAAAATGTCACAATAACCTAACTATTATATAATTATAATCAGAGCAAGCATTAAATCAATTAAGTCTTCAAGTATTCGACGAAAGTTGGTGCATTTTTTCAGTGTGTCCCCTTAACCGCTGTATGGTAATAACAGTCCGCAAAAATTAATCCGTCAATAAACAATAGAATGAGACAACTAACTTTCACACGCTTTTTGCCTTCCCCGCTAACGGAAGGCAATTATTCTAATCTATAATCAGACTGCGAAGAATCCGACTTCTAATTCGAGATAATTAGCTTTGTTCGACACTAAACGTGGATCCACTTGTTTGCTATTTTTAATCTCTACGTTCGGCTACTTATTATCTTGATGCCGAACGTATACATGATGTTTGGTAATTGGTGTATGATCCCGAAACATAGCTATGCAACGAAGTAAAAAGGACACCGTGATAGTATGCAAAGATAAATTTACTTTTCCATATAAAATCTAAAATGTATTTTATTATTACATTGTTTTTGTTAAACCCAGACATGTTTTGACTGTACTTTCGTTTGGACCATGATATTGACGTTTTTCAATCGTATGTAGCAATGGAGTAGACACTTTTTAATGATTTTTTTGTATGTTTTCTAGAATTTCTGTTATATGTTTTCTCTTTGTCAATGAAATAAATTTTGTCACTTTTAACTTGCAACCAAACAATGGTTTTGTTTTAGTTTCATTGGAGGGTTATTAAGGGTTTTTTTCAGACGTCCAAAAACAAACTATCAGCTGAACCTCTATATCTATTTCGGCAATGAGGTGCTTTCAGGCATGTGCATATTGTGCATAAACCGGGGCTCTATAGACATACGGGACCTTATCTGCCAAATTCGGGATTTTAATAGGTCCTTACCAATGAAATTGACGTTTTTTTCTCACTTATTTATAGGTGTATTACTTCTAAAAGTCAATACCTGCTGTTGATATTATTATACACCTTTAATTGGGACTATGTTACTAAGGCTTCAGTAATAACAATGATTATTTATTTTGTGTCTTTATCGCCCATTTTTTTTTAAATTGACTTCTTTTTTGTTTGCGGAATTGACCTTTTGTTTCATTGTAGTTTTGAAGGGTCTTGATTTTTTTTCTTTTTAATGTCTGCTATATTTAGCTAGTGAAACAAACACACTACTCTACAATTTTTATAGTGTTAATATAAATAGATATTAAGAAAATTTAAAAAAACATTAGTATGAAAAATATAATTTTATAAAAAATCTTCATACAAAACGTCAATTTCATTAGACCTAATAAATGTAATGTAGTACCAAACACCCTGTATATGTTCCGCTACTTATAATATAGCCGGACGTATAGATTAAAACTTATCTTGGGAAATGATTAAGTGTATAAAAAATGAGATGATGATGAGTTGCATTATTTTATTTATTTCTAAAGCATTCCTTTGATAAACGCTCGCTGCGGCAACCGCAAAGCTCCGATCTAGTTAGTGTGATTGAGAAGTTGTTATCAACTATTGGTGCTATCATCCGACGTCTTCGTATACCAATATGATGGGAAGTTTAGAATCAATTAGTTTAATTTATAAATAGAAATAGAAAAATTTTTTTTTTTCTTTTTCTATATAATGTACCTAATTACTGAATGAGACATATTTATATATGCAGCAATACAGTTACTGTTGTTTATTTTTAGATACAAGGTAAAAAGGGCCTGACTCACTTATTGACTGACTCATCACTCAACACCCAGCCTTAACTTAACTAAAAAAACTAGGGTTCGAAACGTCGGGATAAACATTAAAATAAGTAATGTGTAAAACAAACGCGAGTAGATCCGTAAAATTTGTTTCATTTCAATTAACTAAGAAAGCTGAAATTTTGAGACAAGAAATAAGGACGGATTTTCCAATAAATCCTAATTTCGGGATATGGGTGTTTACGGGGATGAAGTCGCTGGCGCTCTCTAGTTATTTTGAAAATAAACAAAATGCCTTAAAAATTAAGCAAATAATCTTAAGTCTTAAAACGCAAATGTTTAAAAGAAAAGAACTTTTAGTCTTATTGCTCTTGTACGAGCAAGCAACAAAAAAATCATAAGTAATAATTTTGCATCCAAATAAAAGTTGACAACATTATCAAACGACTTCAATCTGCAGACTCCATTAGTTTCTGATGTGTGGCAGGCCTAACCTAGTCTACCTACCAGTTCCCACGATCCTGAAGTGTGCTAACGGACCCAAAGTGCGCTGAGCGGAACGCAGGTCGCTCGTTTAGCCAAATGTACGGTTTGACGAGACGAAGGTCTTTGTGAACCCCGGTGGCACCGGTTCAACGCATAATTTGCGGTTTCAAGTCGACGGAGTCCGTTTTGCAGTTGTTTGTAGCTTTTGTGTTCGCACAAAAATATAGAAATACGCTTTTATAAATATAGCTAATTTATTTTTAATTTGATCGACGTGGTGACTTGTGAAGTTTGTTGTGATCTTGTTTTGCTTATTTGTTAAGTTGAATGAACGCTCTTCGCTTGTTTGGAAGGTAGTTCAAATGTTTAAAAAAAATAGAGGCAAATATAACAGATATGATGATGCAATAGAGTTATTGCAAGTATTGTAACACCAGAAAATGTACGTTTACGAAGTAACCCGAAAAAAGTACAAAGTTACATTTTGGCCGATGGAGGACTATGGAGATGACGGACGATGGAGGCTAGACAGTACAAAATAGGTCCATTTCAAGTTTCGTATAATATTAGGGCATGGTCATTGCTTTTTGCATTTTTATTTACTCGTATTGGCCTAGTTAAGCTGAAAAACTAACATTTTACTTTAAAGATCCACATAAAAAGGTTTAGAAACATCTTTTACACTGAAATCACGATTTTCGAGCAATAACATATCCCGTGACAAATGGAGAGGAGAATTCGCAACGCGATTCAGTAATCAAAGTCAACATATCGAGTTTGTGTTTGGTAACAGGATCCCTTCGCCGTTCCAATCGGCCGGTAGCTAGGAACGCACCTTCTCTCAACTCTGTGTAAAGTAAAAGACTGTAATAAAATATTAATAGATCTGGTTTCAGATGTTTCTCATCAGGTTTTACCTTTGATGGAGCAAGTTGTTTCGATACTATGGCTGATTCAGACGCTTATTTGCAGGTTTTGAAAATTTATTTTCTCGAAAAAAGATCATTATATTTATTAGCTCACCTGTGTTTCAGGATTCAGCCGCTCAATTGTATACTTATTAAATGTTGTTTCGTCGCCATCATCAGCCTATATTAATTCACTGCTGAGCATAAGCCGCTTCAACTGCACGCCACTGAACATGATTTGCGGCTACTCTCTTCCAGCTTTTGCCCGCCCCTTACGAAGATTCTTAGATTCTTGATCCACCTAATCTGAAGGCGTCCTATACTAAGTTTGCCGATACGCAAAAAATAAAATGATCTTAAATACATATATTTACGACGCTCTGCCAATCCGTAAAACGGTTTGGGCTTTGAAGGCAGCCTCCTCGTGAACACCTAAAATAGAGATGTTGTAACAATTACTAAATTTCGATTTCAAAAAGTTGCATCCAACAAGTCACCATTTGCGTAATTATACTGCTTTAAGAAACTTTCTAATAACTTTCTTGTAATCGGGCGTTGTTCACTACCCCTCGTTATTCTACAAATAGGAACTCATTGTAAATGCATTATTACCCAGCAAAACCCCATTGATCAGGTTAATAGAAATCAGTGTTGATGCTGTAGTGTTGTGTTGATCTCCTCAAACAGGTTTCCGAAGTACGGTTTATGCAAACGCGAGTTAGTGTTTTGACTTTGATCTTGGACGCGGCAGATGTTCCACGGAACTAGTTTGGAGCGAAAGGTGTGCCCTTTCCTTATCTCATTCGAATCCTGGTTTTATGTAGGCGACAGTTGATTATTACTGGATTATTGCCGCATACGAATATTAACATGCATAATTGACACATAAAACTTGCGCTACCAATGGCTGCAATGATATAGCGCATCTGCTCATCTATTTTTAAATTGATGCTGTTTCGAATGCAATTTGACGTTTAACAGCGATGGAAAACGTTTAATTGTGTACCAACCTTTTTATTGCTACATTATACAGTTGCGACTGGCCACAAACGATTTTGTCTCGTATGCCGCTGTCTGGATACGGTGAGTCTCCATCCACGACTTTTCGGGAACTTTCGCTTGGTTTTAGGATTCTTCCCAGACCGGGGATGTCGACAACTCTAGTACCTATTTCTGCCACCAAGCAGCATTGTTTTGTATTGCTGAGTTCTGGTTTGAATGGCACTAGATCCAGTGAAATTACATAAGACAGTTCTTAAAACAGTTCTTATGTAATTTCACTGGAGCTTCAGGATCGGCAAACATCGCGGGATACCCTTGGCCTTGCGACCACGAAGTCGCCACGTACGTTCGTCGGTCGGCTGCAGTGGCCGTTTTTGATCAGGTCGTATGTTAATTTACCGGCTTAGTAAAATGAAAAGAAACTGTTAAACTATATAATATTCCAAAATGTATGGTGGCACTAAACCAGCTCATTAAAATTGTATACAATTGCGTAATCGATTCTCGTGTGTTGTTGTCGGTGAAATTGGCGAAAATTCGCTCCGGTCGTTTCGTTCACGTGACGGGAGCGGAGGCGGAAAGGTCTGTTGTCCTGTTTCAGGAGCATCGATTGGCGTTCTTAGCTGGTGATGTTGGGTAATGTTCGCTGTGCTTATAGTTTTAGGGTTTGTTTTCGGTGCTGGTGTGGGGGAGTTAGGTCGTTAGTTTACGGAGCCGGATCCACGCGGCCGGCCGGCGGCAGCCCGCAGTGCCACGCCGGACGCCGGCTCGTCCGCACGTCCCTACTACGCCCAATTTTGTACTGACAGCGGTAACTTTCGCGAGTTGTGCGTTCGATAAGCGGCGACGCGTTGCGGAAGGTCTCGTATGATCAACATTCGATACCGGAATGTGTGCGACCTTTTTTATACCAAAAATGAATGCTATGCATATGAAATGTGCTAACTTCTAGTATCTGTTTTTGATAATGTTGAAAAAGTTCAGTGCTCGGTCCCAGTGAAATGTGAAAGGGATTCGGAATGCGTACATCGGTTTGTATTTACATAAACGTCTCAACATTATCGACATCATGTTTCCGCAAAAGGGTGTAAACAAATTGAAGGCGCCTCGCTTGTTCGACAATTTTTTTAGGAGCTTCACATTTAAAAAATATTTGGCGGCTACTAAAATTATGTGTAAAGAAACTTGACTCCTTTCTACTTTCTACATGTTTTCTTATGCGATTCTTTAAGAGCGTTTTGATTATAACATGTTTGGTGAACTTGCGTCGAGTTGCATGACTAGAGTTATTCATTAACTCTTTAATTTAACTGTTGGTTATTATAACTTTAACTGACTTGTAAATATTTATTTTTTACACACCAAGTTATAATTTTAGGGATTTAAATGATAACGTAATTGAAGTTAGATATGGCTATATCTATGTCATCTATATAGCTCTCATGAATGTTAATAATCACGGTTGATCGAACAATAGTCGATTACAAATCAAGTTAATTGGATTCAATCAAAACGAACGTCCAGATGATTTACGAGGCTAACAGTAGATACTAATTATTAGAGTAACTAGAGATTTGGTTTCATAATCATAAACTCCTGTATAATTTTCTATTGGAAATAACTCGAAAGACAATATAGATGAAAGGATAGTGTAGTAGTTAATATGTGATATAAAAATTTTTGGTATGTTAATTAGCAAAATGTTTCTTCCATTAATTTGTATTTTGAATCACCCTTAATGCCAAGCGGTTAGATCATCTGTCTGGATTCAAGTTAGTATTTCTCTAACAGGGTACGTATGGTACTCGGTTTAGTTGGTGATAAGCCTGGTTGGCTAATTTATCTAAGTTTGTCGCCATATCATCATTGTGTTGTTCGAGGTAAAGTAGCTAGTACCTCAATGCCTGAAGATGCCTGTAGAATGAACAAAGTTGTTATGTAATTAACTAATAAAGTACATAGATGAAATTCTCAAATTTTCACGAAACAACACTTATCGGTATCAGAAACACAAAAAGCTTAAAGCTCTTTACAAAAAAAGTGCGCCTGAGTTAAAAAAAACGAATGACTGCAGCGAGCCTTAACAAATTAAATTCTGAATCATTGATTGCAGAAAGTACTTGGCGGCAGGCAGACTTCATTTCCGAAAGCTAATCAAACACGTATAGAAATCGCAGACACTAGTTCGGAATTCACCAAAGGATTTGCTAATTGACTGTCTATCGTAGCTGGTCTCGATAACCGAGCCGGAGCACCTCCTCAAATCGGTCACATAATTAGATCCAATTTAACCAAACTCTCTCTCCGTTCAATCTTTGGAAAGTTATTTAAATGCCTGAATAGGACGGTGCCAATTTCATAATTGTGGGAAATTATTCCGGTATTGTTTCTTCTGTAATTTCCCACGGATACTGAAATAATAACGGATCAGTGTTAACGGCTGTGTAGCAAAGCATTCGACCCGATATTTGGAAGTTCTGGCTTCAAATTCCAGGTCGTGCTAAGTATGTTTCGAATATTTGGATGCACAGTACAGGTTTCACTGCATTCACTGCATTTGGCATGCGTGAACTAATAGCCATAAATTGTAGCAATTATTTGATTTCAATGATGAAGGCCTTTGTAGGACTAGGTTAGTATATAGGTTGGCAGTATATAGGCTAAAAACTCACATTCCAGAATGATGATTTTGATGATCCAACACATTTTTGCAATGATGTGACAGAAGGTTAGAAAGCAATAAAACCAAAATGTAATTTTGTTTTCTACGATTGTTTTAAGTAGGTTGTTATTAAATAGGTTTTGTTAGATATAGGATTGCATAAATAAGATTGAATCTGTAGTTTCAATGGAGCCTTAAGTGTAATGTGGGCAGCACAGGATATCGATTGTCTCTTATGCATAATTCATGGTTCCAATTTATTATTTTCTATACAACCGATTGGTATTATAATATGTTTGTAGAAACAATATTGTTTTTGTTAAGTACTTGATCATGTTTTGGTAAAATCTACAATGTTTTTTTGATCGTTACAGAAAACAATTTAGTGGTAAGAGCTTTTTGCATTTTTGGACGTACAATCAGCAACGAACATTCGCCATTTAGTATTTTAGAAATACTGTCTAGATTTTTATAACGATTATTTTTACCAAGAATCCTCTGGGGATTGATCTCTCTTATTCAACCTGAGTGTGTCCGTTCAGCTACCGTTATTTCAGTATAGCATTGTGAATTGCAAAATAACAATTTAAACGGTAACTCATTTCGCCTGTATTGAATTTATTCTTATTTATATAAGGAAAATTAAATGAGTTACTATACTGCTCTGGTGCAACATAAAACAATTGACATAATTATGTTTATCCTCTGACCCCGAGTAATTGATTCTTAATGATGACATGAGCGTACAGAATCTCCTTTCGACAAACTGTTAGTAGGTCGTCTAAATATAGAGTATTTGCGATATAACCGTGCTGTGTTAGTGTGTTATAACATTTATAACATGCCTATCGACTCCTCTGAATTAAACTTTATTTTAAATTCAATTTCAGCAAAATTTACATCAATTTAATACGTAATTTTGGTAATTGCAGATTCTTAGATCAGGAATACGAAAGTTTTTATAGTAATAAAGCAGCGCCTTCAATACCAACCACTACCAGCTAAGCTAATGTGGCTTTATACGACTTGCGCATAATCACCGCTATCTACACCTACTTTGTTAGCAAGGGTTCAGTGAACATTTTTTTAAGTGTAAATTTTCTCGCACAGATTTTGCTCATATTCGTTTTAAATGTTTTAACGTTTTGAAGTGTCGAATTTAAAACGGTCACCGATGATTATTTGGACATCGGTGTTTATGCCACTTAAGTGATATCCCGAATGATTGGAGCACTCGACTCGAGACCACTTGACACCGCTGCAGAGGCCAACGCTAAAGACATCGTTTTTATAACACGGCCCATGTTTTTTAAACAAGAACATCAAATGTCCTCCTTTCGTGGGTGTGGGAATAGTAAACGATGTACAGACGTCTGCACATCATTCTACCACAAACTGTAAAATTTTTTCAATATATGTTCAACCATATGCTATATTATATATAAAATTCAAAGTCTATTGAGAAAATTTGAAAGTTTGTGGTGCAGACGTGTGTACGTATCGATGATTGAGTGCGGAGTTGTATCCACTATTCGATCTCGTTATCGAAAATGACAATTTCTATGGAATGGATTTGAAATGAAAAATTGCAACTCATCTCGTTTGTCACCAGGAGACGCTGCTTTTTTTTCCCCTTTAGTTAGTTGATGGCTTCGTGCGATTAGCACATTAAGCCAGTGTTAAAGTAATTTTCATTACAAGTAACAATATTTCCTTCTAGTATGATGATGATGAATGATAATAGAAATGAGAGGAGAGAAATGATATACCTCCTATTCCCTCGACTATCTCAGTAAAGATGTGGGGCTTTACTAAGTCCTCACGCGGACTTCTTGAGAGAATTTGAAAAGTGACGTTGCACTGTTTTGTTTCATTAGCCAACACTCATGCACACTCACGAACACTTAACGGTTAATAATCCACCATTATTTCACATTAATTTATCGACATAACACAAATTAAAAAAAAAAAAAATCAAAACCGCATACATGACTCTTCACTTTCCTGCCAAGAAGTCCAGACGCTGCCAATGCTAATGCCATACAAATTCATTTTTTTTGGAGAGAGTTGGCTGAGTTCTTTGGAGTTTTTCAGCGTCACCGAACTTTTTTGGGGGCGGCAAGATACTTAAAGATTTCCTCAAGCCGTGTTAAAATGCTGCCAGATTGCGGACCTGATCTTCCTTAAGAAAATTACAAATAGTTTTATTGACTTGAGCTTTGAGACTTTGAGCTCGTGTCCAAAATCGCCCTCAGAGCTCCAGCGAAGCCCCTTAGGTTCAACCCCCTTATATATCTTCCCCCCGCTTTATCGAACTTTAGGCAAAACTTGTACCTACCTATGGCGAGGCGCGTGTGGGTTAGTAGCTTTATCCCCCAGTTGCAGTTTTACCCAAAAAATAAATATTAAATGTAGTTGCGATTTCACCCGAAACATAAGTATTAAATATTAGTACTTACAGACGCGTTCAAAACTCTTACGAAAGAACTCTTATAATAACACTATCGGAGCAGCTTGACATTGATCTGTTCAACACTAGCGAGGCGTCGATTAGGCGCTGTTCTTTGATCAGTAGTATTACATTATGTTATTTTTAACTCGTATTATATTGGATCCTATTTTTGTGTAATTTTGTAAGCATGTCATATTTAATCATCACTTGTTGTGTGTGTGTATCACTTTAATTTATATTGTTTTTATTTGTGAGGACCTGTTAATGGCTTTCCGTAGCTATTTAAATGTTTATTTATATATAACAGCTGTTGGTCTTCCTAAAATAAAATAAATAAATAAATAAAACGAATCAGCTTCAGAGGTTTTCTATACTAGATTTTTTGAGGGGTTCGGATTAGATCAGGACAAATTCTCGTTTTTGTTAACATTATCAGTTAGGAAATAATATTCGCACTATAGGCACCTAGTGCCCAGGGCACTGGTGACCTAATGCCCTGTGTGGTGCCGGGGATAAAGAATTGCACCACCCCATCTCTCCCTGTGGGTGTCGTAAAAGCCGACTAAGGGACCATTCCAGAGGATGGGCAGCAGCATCTCTCTGAGGTTAAGTCTCAACTTACTGCGATCGCCAACCCGCCTGCCAAGCGTGGCGATTATGGCAAATCCCCTCATGTATCCTTGGGGGAGGCCTTTGTCCAGCAGTGGACGTCTTTTGGCTGGGATGAGGCACCTAGTTTTCGAGCAACTGGTAGGTCCCTCGCACAAAAGCCGTCTGGTCTGCCACTCTTGATTCATCATCAGCTCATTTTATGTCCCCACTGCTGGGGCACGAGCCTTCCCTATAGATGGATAGGGAGAACGGGCCATAAACCACCACGCGGGCGCAGTGCGGATTGGTGGTTGTTAACGACTGCTAATGCAGCCGGGACCAACGGCTTTACGTGCCTTCCGAAGCACGGAGGAGCTCGAGATGATAAAGTTTTGGTCACCCATCCGATGACCGGCCTTTGCGAAAGTTACTTAACCTTAGCAATCGCAGACCGGGCGCGTTAAGCACTGCGCCATCGAGCTCCTCCTCACTCTTGATTATATACTTTTTTTGCTAGGACAAATGAGGAGTTGATTTCAAAGGTATCATGTTCTCCTGAAGAGTATTTTTTTATGATATCATTTTTGATATAGACTGATCTCCTTATTGGATTCTTCTGTGGGAATACCTGAGCCCAGCAGTGGGACGCTATAAGCTTAGAATGTCATCATTCCCACAATCATTTGTGTTAGGCAATTCTAATAAGTGTGCGTTTCATAAAGTTATGTACGTCAAGAAGTAGGTACTTTGATTTCTGAATTACGATTGTTATTCTGCCATATTTATTTTTGCATTTTAAATGTTCCGTTCGGTTTCTCGTTTCGTTCTGTAAAGGGAATGCGCCCGGGATTAATTCAATTCCGTTTTATGTAAACGCAATGATAATAATGAGACCGTGTCCTTTGATATTACGTTTAGCAATTCTAAATAATGAATAAATGTTTCCCACACTCACACCAATTATCTAACCTCAAGAAAAGCTTCCTTAAGAAACTCGAGAAATGGTTAACTAGACAACGGGTAAACATAGGAAACACCCAGACCCGAAACAATTTAGAAAAGCAGGTATTTCTAAATTGATTCGACCGGGGATCGAACCCGAAACCTCAGAGATGGCGACACCATGACAACCGGCGTGCAAGCCACTCGACCAAGAGGTCGTCAAACCATTCTGTTTAGTCATAACTTTTTTTTATAAAATATTTTGTAATTTTTTTTGTGAGCGTGTCATTGTTTGGTAATATCGTTTATTATTAAAGATGGGAATTGTAATGTGAATGTATTGTTAAAAGAATGAATGAAGTTTAAATAGAACATACCAGATATACAGGTAACAGGTACAATACAAAATTCATATATTTTATTTATTTAATTCAGACATATGTCCATAGAATTTGTTAGTAACATAAATGTATCTATGATATAGAAAAACGTGTTCAAAAAAAAGTCCACCTGTCACAAGGCCGATTACCCATCCGAATATCGATTGCGTCTAAGGTAGCTTGACTTTTGCGATCGTCAGTGCACATAGCATCCTTTGACTGGCTTATCATAAAGGTTATTGTATGTGACCGACCCAGTTGAAAATGTTGCCAAATCACATACTGCAATAGTTCATGGAATATCCCGGCGGCCGCGGGTATTACGATGTCATCCATCTTGGTTTGCGGCAGACATTTTGATCCTATGTGACGTGTGGTACAGTAAGCGACAAATTTATCAAAAGAAAATGGTAAGTATAAATTACTAGCATTTGGGAAATGATAACCTAATTGTTGTTGTGATAAAAATATGTTTATGACAAGCATATTGCTAAAAGCGATCTCTTACAGACAATCTTTGTTTGCCTGGTTAAAAGAGATAGAGATAAAATGTAGTACGCAAAAAGTTAAATTAAAAAACCTCAATACAGTCGTAATGCTGGACTAAACCCTTTTTACATGAACAAGAGCACATGGAGTGATCGGGCCATAACCCACTACGTTGACCCGTTGCGGGTCATAGGGTTTTAATGACGTTTCAATGTTATTAAAAAATAACGTACATAATAAATAAATATATACTAGGTGTTGCCCGCGACTTCGTTCACGAGAACTACACTATCCCACAGGAACCTGTTACCGGGATAAATAGTGTCATATGTCATAGTTCGGGTCATGATCTGTCTTGTGTATGTGCAAAATTTCATAATAATCCGTTCAGCCGTTCTCAAGTAAATGCGCTTAACAACGGAAAGCGTTTCTTTTTTATAAGCTTTTATTTAGTTTCACCTGTCCCGATGTTTGTCTGTCTGTAATCAAATCTTGCAAGTTAAATTTGATTCACTTCCTGGTTACCGATTGAGCTGGTATTTTGCATGCATGTGTAAATTGGATGACAATGCAAAATTATTGTGACATGGAGCTGATCTGGTGATAGAACCGGAAGGTAGCCATAGGAACTCGGTAGTTAAACGACACAATCTTATCGAGTTTGGACTCGTTTGATCCGTCTTGACGAGTACTTTGGCGCTAGATGGTAACCAGGGTCTGATGATGGAGCTGGAAGATGGCCATCTATAAGACCTCGGTAATTAAACGACACAACCCCATCGAGTTTGGGCTCGTATGATTCGTCTTGACGAGTACTTTGGTGCTAAATGGTAACCAGGCTCTGATGATAGAACTGGAAAATGGCTATAGGAACTCAGTAATTAAACGACATAACCCCATCCAGTTTGGGCTCGTTTGATTCGTCTTGACGAGTACTTTAGTGCTAGATGGTAACCAGGGTCTGATGATGGAGCTGGAAGGTGGCTATAGGAACTTGGTAATTAAACGACACAACTCCATCGAGTTTGGGCTCGTATGATTCGTCTTGACGCGTACTTTGGTGCTAGATGGTAACCAGGGTCTGATGATGGAGCTGGAAGATGGCCATAGGAACTCGGGAAAATAAGTTCATTCGTTTGTTCGTTCCGTTTGTTATGAATGTGGATTCTGTCTTTGATTAGATGGATTAGATAGATGACCCAATGCCAAGGTGAGCACGTGCCGAGGGCTGAATAGTATGAGGGTGTTTAAACATCATTAAAAATACTAAAAAGTTAAAGATAAAATTAAAAGTTTTTTTTTAAAACAAGTTTTTATTACTTTTTATAAATAAAAGCGTGTTACATTTTGATGGAACATTAAAGAACATTTAGTATATTACACATTCATTATTTTCCCAATAAAATGTAATACCATTTTATTTATAAAAAATTGGGTCTGTGATAAAAACGCAAAGATTTTAAAATTAAATTATTTTTAACTTTTTAGTTCTTTTTTTTTATTAATGTAGGTTATGTTTATTTTTTGTTATTTCCTCTGGAGCGGTGGAGCGACGATAAACGCAAAGTGGCTGGCAGCGGTTTGATGAGAATAGCCGAACGAAGATCGGGCTCAGTGGCATGCATTGGGAGAGGCCTATATCCAGCAGTAGACTGATGTGGGCTGATTATGATGATGATGATGATGTTTTACATAAATACATATATACAACATAGCTCTCGTCTTAATATATCTCTATTTCTACATAGGAACAGACTCCCTCCAGCCAGACTGTATGTCTTGGGGCTAGTTTTCGCGTTGCTCACTCCATATGTGAAACCCCCGCTGAGAGTCGATGACATGGGGGTCCTATTACGCAGACTGATGTATCGAAATTCGATTACTGTGTATGTTGTTAGTAGCGAAACGGTGGATTTTACATGTTTTATAAAATTCATACGCTTCATGGTGTATTAGCTTTTTGATATTGGAATTGAAAGACATTAGATTTGTATTTCTTTGACATTAATATTTTCTCTGTCGTTAAGGACCGTTTACACGTATTAAATGACGAAGTAATTTACTAAATTTTAACTTAAACGTGGGGACGCAACATTAGTAACAAGAGTCGCTTCTTACTGTAAAAGAGTTCAACATCCACTGTTGAATTGAATTGAATGTTTTGATCTGAGTGCGAGCGTTATTTATTGATCACGTTAACAATAACGCCTCAGTAGTTTACCATTTCCACCATCATCACTTAACATCAGGCGAGATGAGATGAAGGCCAAAAATAACAAGGATTAGTATTTAATTTGTAAATAAAGTAGCGACTCCGGTGACAAACGGTGAGAGTTTAAAGGAGATGTTTCAAGTTTGTATGAGTTAAGTTTTTGTACAGGTAAAATAAATCAAAGAAATAAAATAAATACTCAATTACAAACATAAATTTTTCATAATTTAGCTTTATTTTGGGGATCAAAGCATATTAAAATATCATGTGACTTTTAAAATTCAACAATGGCGAACGTCAATCAATGTCATTTTGCCATATGAGTTTGACGTCCTAATCCACGGCTAGCGGGAACCTAAAAGGCAAATCATTATTTCTGTTTTTGAACGTGTTATGTTTTAAATAATATTATGGTCTAAATTCGTCACAACAACATTTATGAACCAAACAATTACTAGAGAAATAATTTTATTTCTATTTTTCTGAGAATCCTTGTATTTTTTCCTATTTTTTGAGATATTGTACATAGACTTGGCCCAAATTGAATAATCTTTTTTGCCAGCAACATGGGGTCCTATAGACGAGGTATGAAGAAGAAACTTTTCGGAGTCGGCAAGGTGAAGACGGCTAGTGAGGCACATTACTGCTCCACTGGCTGTCTTCGCGTCTGGACTCAGCAGAGTCATTAGATATGCAGAAGACCCACTTAGTCCTACTGGGTGTTATAAACAACACCTCTAAAACTAATAGATGTACTAATGTGACACGTCATCGTGGCCGAAACGTTGCAGGATTTACGGTTCATGCTGAACGGCCTAGCTGATTCTTCTCAACGCATCGGTCTTAACCAAGGTTATGTTCAACGAACATGCCATTCCGGGACCGATTGCACTACAAGGCGGTGCTCTCGAAGTTGTTAAGGAATATGTCTACCTCGGGCAGAGTTTGCAATTGGGTAGAAACAACTTCGAGAAAGAGGCTAGCAGAAGGATACAGCTGGGCTGGGCAGCATTTGGGAAATTACGTCGGGTCTTTACGTCGCCTATTCCACAAAGTCTAAAGACGAAAGTCTTCAATCAGTGCGTCCTACCGGTCATGACATACGGAGCTGAAACGTGGACATTCACGGTTGGGCTGGTTCACAAATTTAAAGTCGCTCAGCGAGCTATGGAAAGGGCTATGCTCAGAGTTTCTCTGAAGGACCGACTTCGGAATGAGGTAATCCGACAGAGAACGAAAGTAATCGACATAGCCCATCGGATCAGCAAGCTGAAGTGGCAGTGGGCCGGTCATATTAGCCGCAGAACCGACAACCGTTGGGGTAAACGAGTTCTCGAGTGGAGACCGCGTATCGGCAAACGTAGTGTAGGACGCCCTCAGACTAGGTGGAGCGACGATCTTCGCAAGGTGGCTGGCAAGAGCTGGATGAGAGTAGCCGCGGATCGTGCTCGGTGGCGTGCACTTGGAGAGGCCTATGTCTAGCAGTGGACTAGTATAGGCTGATGATGATGATGATTACCGTAGTTAACCTACTAATATTATAAATGCGCAAGTTTGTGTGTATGTTCGTATATTTGTTGCTTCTTCACGCTGCGCTGCAACGGACGGATGGATTTGGATGAAATTATACAGATAGTTTATAACCTGGAATAACACATAGGATACTTTTTATCCAGATATTCCCATGGGAACGGGAACCACGCGGGTGAAACCGCGAGCGGCCGCTAGTAGTGAATAAAACGCCCTCTTAGCACTCAGATGACAAATAATGAGGTGAGTTGCGATTTGGTCATTATTAAATTCTCGCTTTCGTTAACTTGATCGAATGGTGAAAATACTGGCTGACACTGTTGGTGCTGCCAAAAATCACAACTTCTTCGACATGATTCGGTGTCCAATTAGAGCAGCGAATATGTTTTTTGTCAATTTGTTTGTGATTTACAGACGTGTGCTCCGCGTAATTGGCCCCGGCCGACTTTTGTGCCGACCTTATTATATTTCAAATGAGTTTGCGGATTAACAGGCCGTGAATTCTGCATCATATTTATGTAGGTTTATTCATCCATACAAAAATTATTACTTTATTTTTGATTAACTTGTTTTTTCTTCTTTTTCCTTGGACCATGAGTTTGACGACCAAGAACAATGTAGGTACCAGAACTGTTATCACTAAGCAATTTTCCTTTGTAAAAATCAATCTCAATATTTCGGCCAAAAGGGGCTTTTCAGGCATGTTTATAATTTTCCAAGAATCTATGCACGCACAGTAATTTGCCATATTCGGGAAAATACAGGTATTATAAAACACCCGGTATACAGTTGTATTACTCTTTCGTTTCATTTATAATGTTTGGTTTTGATCATCAAATTGCAGTCGCCTGTTTATTAGGTACTTATACTTGTAGTATATGTCAGATCGGAACATAATCGACCGCGATGGCCCAATGCGAGTTAGTGTTATACATGAACACGGTTGTAAGCACAGAAAAAAATAACACAGGTACAATATCAAAGTTAAAAAAAAAACCACTACCCGAAAATCTTATTTTTACGTAACAAAATTGAGGTTGTAGAGAAGCACATGGTAAAGATTTTTTAAATACCTATGCCCTAAAAGAAAATTAATTACCGTGCAAACTAAACGAGTAACTAATTAACCGAACTGTTACATAATAACCCCTTTTAGCACCCTTGCGTTGCGGCCTTGTACGATGAATTGACTCTTATTACCATCACAAAGAGTCCATCAAAGATTGTGTTAAGTCATTATAATTAATGTCAACTCAATCCTATAGCGCCAAACTTAGATATTGTCTATGTTATATCGATTACTGATTTGAGGTCAACGACCCGACTCTCTGTAGGTATATTGAGTTCAAAGCAAAAAGTTTGTTCACACATAGTTTAAGAGGTAGTTACAAGCAGGCCTCCGAGAAAGGTTCAGATAGATAGAGCATCGAAAACACAAATTTTGAGTATACTTTGCATTAGTAACCCGGAGGCCACATTTAGCATAAAAAAACAGTCGAATTGAGAACCTCCTTCTTTTTTTGAAGTCGAGGAGAGGTGGCATAGATAACATAAGCCCCACGACCCGGTCAACCCGAGCCGAGGTCCGAGCCTTTAGGGGTGCCCGCGGGTTGTTCCGCTCCCCGATCCGATCCGAACCCCTCAGAAACCCCTCTAGTAGGTCACTGGATCCGCACGCACTAGTGCGTGATGCCGTTCCCTCTAGAAAACCTCTGACGGTGATCCGTTTCACACGGCTTGAGGTCCCGATCCAAAACCCAACCCTTCGAAGACTCTGGTAGGGCACGGGGACGCGCACTTTTAAGTGTGCGATGCCGTTCCCTCTAGAAATCCTCCGAAGGTGATTCGTTTCAACACGGCTTGAGGTACCCATTACGTACCTCGCCGCCCCCAAAAACCCCGGTGACGCTGAAAATGCCGTTCAAGGCAATCAGCAATCTCTCCAAAAAAAAAACGGCTTGAGGAACCCTTTACGTTTCTCGCCGTCCCATAAAAAAGCCCGGTGAAGCTAAAAATGCCCAGTGACAATCAGCAATCTAAAAAAAAACATTAGGTTTTTATTCCACCAAACTGAGGTAGTTTCAATGATATAACACTTAAAATAACACTGTTCCTTTATTACGCTATTAGCTAGCAGTTTTCTTCAATGTTTAAATACCTATTACAACTTTAATTATAAGCACTTCTCTACACAACTATATGGAACACAGAACGAGATACACAGATACTATATTCCCTATGGAAGCAAGTGTCTCTATATCTCAATTTTGTAAAGATAGTCGCCCGGTTTGTTAGGCGTCTGAGTTATTTCCCATTTTTCAATTGTTATATCATTTTTTTGGCGATTATAGCAATTCTCATCATCATCATCATCATCAAAAAACGTCTATCAGCTCTGTCTGGCCTTTCTAAAGGACCACACTAAATGCATGTTCTATAAAAGATCCTCTTTCCTTTCTTTTTTTGGTAAAAAGACTAAAATGTCAAAGACATTAATTTTCATTAATACCTAAATCATGAATTACATTAACTCCGGAGACGCCTATTTACAACAATGATTACTTAGCACATAATTATGGCACGGTGGCGTGCACTTGGAGAGGCCTATGTCCAGTAGTGGGCTAGTGTAGGCTGATGATGATGATGATGCTGACATAATTATGAACCCTAATAATGACGTACTGACTGATGTCCGTCTCTGAAAGCAGCAGTAAACGCTTAAATAGTTTAAAAAAATATTGTAATTATTTTGTATTTGTCGTCTTCTCCATTTATACCAATCACTGATTCACTACACAGTATAGAAGAAAGACAGAACTCAATATACTTAAAAGTGTATCATCACGGTGTCATAAAGATCCTTCCTACCCTAACTAATTTGAAAATTACTCTAATGTACTATGATGAATCATTCATGAATGCGTCAAACAAAACGTAGTAGGCTAGCTAACGTAGGTGGGGTAGGCGTACCAACTTCGGATGAACACAGCAATTAAGTTTTCAAATTTAGATAATGTGATACGTATTCTAGCGGATACTGAATCCTAATCGGACGTAGGCGGAACCCAGGAACAAAGTTTACTTAACGAAGTTGTGACCCGCAGTGTTCTGATATATTAAAACGCCCAAAATCGTGCTTCAGTGCATTTAAAAAAAATTTGAGACGTTTTTGACTTTGAATGATTTCATGAAATCATGCTAACGATAAAAGTGTGCCCATAATCCGCTGAATTGCTTGTGGTAGCTACAATTACTATTTGACGTGTTCAAACTTTGCTTCTGGTAGCTGGCAGCTACCAGTTGCAAAGTTCGCAGTATTCTCTGCGGATATTTGCGACATCTGTGTTTTGTCGGAAAATTCAACTTTTTACTTACTTGGAGTTGGATGGTCGCATTGTGTTTTGTTTATTCTCGTTACACATTGTCGGTGCCAGCTCACGAGGTGCTAACTCGCTAAATATCGCCGCTGCCTTATTGAGCCCAACTCATTTGTTTTTTTATGGACGCAATACCGAACGGGAGAAAGCAACCGACTTGCACTACAAAATAAGAAGACTGCAGAATGTAGGCTTCACAAATGCGCTCGAGCGCACATTGCAGAGTGAGCGAGAGTGCGGCAACAGTGCCGTGACCAGTGAATCGACGTACCGAGCTGTACCTGCCGGCTAGGGTTGAGTCACACATAGTTAATTTATTATTGTGTGAATTTGTGTGTCTTTTATATTGTAAACTTACCTTGTTATTTCTGTCGGCAAAGTGAAAAAGGACAAATTGGGATTATGGTAGTGTGTGTTGAGACATCCTCATACACAACAGGTTTTTTTCCAGACATTTTCAATAGGCAACCCACCTTTAAGCAACAAAACTCGCAAGCGCGACACCCAAACCAAGAAAATTACGTGTATACTGATCGGCAGCGCTCAGTTATGTTATTCTCCGTTATTACAGCAACATTCGCTACCCGATCTGCGTTTGCGGGGACAGCCCGCGTCATCGCTTACTCCTTTCCCATGTTTTTTTCATGTAGGTGAACTACGAGCTTGTGTGCGTGCGTTTCGGAGCTCTTGTATGAAGTTGCCGCACTCTCGTTCACTTTGCACATAGACAGCTCAGAACAGTCCATGGTGCGTTTGGATTGTTTCGAGTAGTTCCGAGATTGCGTCTCCGTGAGAGTATCTATGTGAGCGTTTGTATAAAGCGTACCTTCTGCATTTATCTTGCACCTAATTTTGTGCTTGCGCGTAATTGATTTCTTGTATGCCTTCCAGCGGTAATGTGGTCGCGGCTCGTATGATCGTTCGGATGTAATTTGCTGTGTGCTTTTTAGACGACGCTCTTGTATTCACAACATAGTGATGTTAGAGCTTTAATGTGACTTTTTTGAAATTACATAACAGTAAGCCTTCATCTAACCTGATGGCGAGTTAAGATAAATCCGAATATAGAAGCGCACTTCACCTGGAATACTTAACCGCTGATGATGTGGCTATTTTCCCGGTAACAGATAAAATTGATACTGTTCACATTATTGTTGTAGCGACTGGCTTATATAAGGTGGTATCAGCTATGAAGCACAATAAAAATAAACAAAAACAGCTCAAATCCAGAGTCTCGGAGTCTTTGACCGATGATCTAACTACTAGAGCAGAGATACGGTTAAATGGATGACCAAGTGTAAAGGTGCATGTACTCCTGATGAGGTTGCGCCCTTTGTGATGTATGGCCATTTGCATGACAACATATAGGCGGCGGCGGCGGCGTCACATTCATTCGCATGTCTGGGCGTTGTTGAAATTGAAATTCGGCCTTCGTTTCTGTATACGAAAATGCCATCATTTCGTGCCGACAAACCTCACCTATATGACGATGGGGCTATTTGTAGTGCGAGGATAATAAAACTAGTCTTGGTTGGGGATAGTTAACACGTTGAATGCCGACCTGAAAAGCTGGATTTTATTAGATGGCCTGTTATTTTTCTTTAAAATTTGTTTTAGTGTGCTAAAATTACTTTGTATCGAGTGTCTTCAGTTTTAATATTATCTAAGTAGGTTTTACACACAGAACAGTTAAATTATTACGTGGTTTTACATGATTTAAAAATTTATCACGCAATAACGCGTCATCGGCCATACATAACACAATTATTGCCCATATGGCCGTATGGACGCGATATCGCGTGATCTCCCATATATTTATTGTTGCCCATTTGGCCGTATGGATGTGGAGGTGAAGCTTATAATTACTTTGACTGGTGAAAACAGGAATTAAAATACATATTATTGTATGTTCATAATATTATTGATTAGCAGTCTTTCAACATAATCACATTAAGTACTTATAAATTTGAAAATCAACAGAAGCTCCTAAAAATTTTGATTTTGTTAGTAAAAGTTTATACTTTTACTAACAAAATCAAAATTTTTAGGAACTAAAGTTACATAATAATTTTCGTTTCGTAATAGTACAACACAAAAATTGTTATTTTCGCAAATATAATAATAAAATGAAATTATAATTTACTTGAGAGAACAATAATGTAAATCAAAGAAGCATGAAAACATAGGGCAGGACAACCAGGGCAGTTTTTGCATTCCATAGTGGTGTTCACTCTTTTATTGCTTTTCTTTTCTCGCTGTAACGTTTACAGTTTTACCAGTGGCAAATGTTCGTGGTGCGACCTTTTGAATTTTAGTCAGCCTATGTTGCTGAATATTTGCGTCTTCACGTCTCTGCAATGTGTTTTGTGGTTCAGCTGTATTTATTTGCGGCAAAAACGATTCAATTACTTTTTCTCTGAAATCATATAGTGACAAACTTCTTTGGTTGGAATATTTATTATATAACATCCGAGCATTTATCAAACTCATAATTAGTGTGTGAACAAAAATTTTCAAGTGCCATCTAAGTGTTTTTCTTTCACAAGGATGTTGTGATTGTAATTGACAATAGCAGTCGGCTTCAAGGTACAGGTACCTCGCTTATTGGTCACTTCTTGCATTTCATTTGGAAATTTCGTGGACATATAATTGATATCCCTTTTGTCCTTCCACTTATATGGACACCATTACGATAGCATGATATATTTTTCACCTTTTTTATCTTTTTAGAAATGATTTCCGATGGATTTTATTTGCGTTTCTTGTTTAGGGTGCCGGTGCAATAAGTGTAATTTTCTAACAGATTGACAGCCAAACCATAGCTGTTGTAAAAATTATCCATGTATACTGCATGGATAGATAGATGCAAGATTTATCCCATATTTATGTCTGTTACCCTTTACGTACTGACGAAAAATTTGTCTACCACGCCACAAAATCATTGATTAATCCAACGACAAATTTTTAGAAGGGTAGTAAATAGACTCCATAGTATTGTTGAAGTTTAGTATTACCAACCTGCATTTACCTGCATTTACCCATGCGGTCTTCATCATTTTCTTGCTCAACAAAATGTAGGCATCTTAAAATAAGCTGGAACCTATTTCTGGATATATATTGAGCGAAAACAGATTTGTATAATCGATGAACTTTCCAGTAATCAGCCAAGCGGTTCATTTTTGCCGTACCTGTAAATGTAAATATTTTTTATTGTACATAAAAATACAGGAGTAAGTATTACAGGCACAATCAATACAATGTGATATACCTGTGTGAAATAGCAGGCCAATGAAAGTTTTTAATTCTTCGATGGTTAGTGGTTTCCAGCTAGAAATTCGGGACTTGCGCTCATTAGTGGTACTTTTCAAGGTGTCTGCGTATTTGTTTGAGCAATCGACGACTTTTTGTAAGTAATCGTCGCTAAGAAACAAATCAAGGTACCCTCTAGGATTATCCGGTGGTGATATCAATAACTTATTTGTCCTCGTAAATGGAATCTCTTTTCTCATCGAACTACTGTCGGTAGTACTCCATCGCGTTGTAGACGCCGCTCTCAATGGCTGGTCAGGTAGGCCTTGCTTAAACGCCTGGCTTGCCGGCGACTGAGTAGCAAAAAACAATATGGCACATCCGCAGGCCACCACATGAAACGTAAGTCCCTTCCCTAGTGGCCGAAATAAAATCCACAAGCCGTTGCGCTGTGGCCGCTATTCCACAGCTCATACAAATCTATCAGGAATGGCATTAGACGTGACCATGCTTAGCAGCAAACACTTGTTTAATAATTTGTTTATGATACAATTAAAAACTTTATAGCGACTGAATTGTTAAATCATTAGTCCCTAGTCAGTCGATGCACGTCCTAAAGCTGGTTCAGGACTTCCCTCATATTGGAGAAACCATATAGCCGTCAAATCATACATGCCTAATAAGTTCCTACCTACCAGTGGTTGTAAATAAGAACTTTATTTATAAGTTGTATTTTAGTTACCTAAAAGTATCTAAAACAGTTGAAAATAGTACTACTATGATTCACAGTATACAAATAATAAGCACAAAGGATATTTAACAGCAGCGCAAAGCAACAAAGTTTCCCTAAATGTACACAGCACAAAATTTCACCCCATATTTACTCACGATAGATTGATTTCAACATTAGCTCCCCATTGAAGCTTGTTCGCTGAATCATGCTTTGCCAGCCGTGTTTTCGAGCTAAAACTACTGTACGACCTTTTTGATCCTTCGATAATATTATATATACGAGGGCTGCCTTTTAAGTTGTGTCGTTTGAAATAAGTATAGACAATCTAATAGATTATTACCATTTATTGTTTTCAAAGAATTCTCCGCGATATTTAATACACTTTTGCATGCGTTCGAACCAGTTTTTAAAACATTTATTCCACTCCGAAGTGAGGGTAGTCAAAATGGCCGATTTGTATACGATAACAGCTTCTTCGAGTGAGCTGAAACGTTGACCACGAAGACTTTGCTTAATTTTGGGTTCGTTAGGGCTCAAGTCAGGGCTGTAAGGCGGGTGATCTAAAATTTCGACATTTTGGGTGCTCGAAAACATCTTTGTTTGGTGGGCAGTGTGCAAACTTGCGTTGTCATGGTGCAGTATCATACGACGTCTTGAGTTGTTTTTTCGAAACTCTGTGATGACTTGTGGCAAACAAACAGTGGTATACCAGTCAGCGTTAACCGTCTTGCGATCTTCTAGTACAATGGTGGCGACGTGACCACCCTTTGCCACAAACGAGGCAATCATATTTTTTTAAGTGCTCTGTGAGCGTATGACTTTGTTCGGTTTTTGGCTCATCTTGGAAGACCCAGACAGTTGACTGCTGCTTGGAATCTGGATCGTATAAGCATATATCCAAGACTCGTCACCACTGACCATATCATACACGTGTTTTGACTCTCCTCGGTTGAATCGCTGCAGAGTTTTGCGACACCATCTAACCTGGGCTGTTTTTTGGTCGTCGCTAAGCAAATGAGACGACAACAAACGAGAGATCAACTTTCTTACGCCAAGTTCTTCGTGCAGGATTTTTTGGATAGTAGTCCCTGAAATGCCCACGGATGCCTCTATTTTACGGTATGTCACATGACGATCTTCGACGATTAGCTGCCGCACGGCGTCGACATTCTCTTGCGTCATGGCGGTTTTTGGACGACCTTCACGTGGCTTGTCACTGAGGCTAGAGTGCCCACGTAGAAATTCTAAATACCAGCGTACTACAGTCCTAAGACATGGTGCTGCATCACTAAACACAGAAGTAATCTCCTCAAAGCACTGAAGTCGCGTTAATCCCCTTTGAAAGTTGTAGAAAATTATCGCACGCATATTTTCCTTTGATATTTCCATTTTTACAACCGACTTGTCACCTTTGAACAGACGCTACGATAAAACTATTCGACTAGTCAAAAAACATTCTTTTGTTTTCGAATTCTAAATTCAAAAAGATGAAAAAGCCATGTTTTTTTTTTAATAATCGCGGGAGGTTTGCAAACGACACAACTTAAAAGGCAGCCTGCGTATAAGGTTAGCCATCTAGATATTGCAAATATTACCGGCGTCCCACTGCGTCAGTTTGCATTTGCGTCTTATATTGATATGAATAAGTTATAGAATCCAACCCTTGTCTTTAGACTCATTATGTGCAATAGATAAAAGAGTTCCTTTATTTTCGGTCTTCAAGGTTACCATTTTTGTTTACTTCAACACTTACTGCACTATTATTATTAAATAATTTTTTTAGAGTTCCAAATCAGTTCATATTTGTTTTTAAAATTATATTTATCTTAAATGTATAGGTGATAATTTGCGCCAAATTTTTGATATGTCGTAAAATATCGTCAAAGTCAATTAGTTCAGTTCTTCATTCGCCGCCTGCCATACCAGAACATGACATCACGACCAAATGGATGACGGGACTGCAGTTATTTCGGACGGGTCACGACCTGATTATTGGTTAGCATTGCTGAATAATTTATGACACTCCGTCTGATGCGGTGCGTAGCGCAGACCATGACAAATTTATATGTTAAGTGGCAGAAACGCCTTGTGTAACGCTACAACGTGGATGAACTAAAACAATGCTCATAGCTTCACCGGCGTGAATAGCATTTGCATCTAATGTGTCGTCACGCCTTCCTTGACAATGCTCGAGTTTGTGATAGCTCTTAGTGGAGAACATGTACTTTGGTTTTTTGTATTTTTTGGGTTCCATTAAGGCGTATGGCTGCCAGGGTTGTTTTTTTTTTAATTTATCAAGCAAACAGTTGTAAATATTTTAAGATATTATGAAAGATTATAAAGCATTTGTTTTTTTCTAGATGTAAAAGTAGTTAATAAATCTGAAAAAATGTGTGCTTATTATATTCTTTTAGAATATTGGTGGTTTTCCATTAATGCCAGCAACAGACATTAACTTTGATGTAAATGGGCCCATTACGAATAAAAAAATCCTTTCAGATATTGAATAATAATCATTTCAATCTCAAAAATCTCTGGTGTAAATACACAAAGAAGATTGCGTCAAATTGTTAACCTTTTTGGTTTTAAGTCATTTGAAAATATGCGGAGATTTTTGAACCGAGCAAATGTTTTGCGGTTACAAAATTGATATAAATTATTGCGAATGCTCCGCATTAAAAGTCACTCGATCGGTTTTTACCTAAAAGAGCACAATGAAAATGATTGCACTTCATAATATCTTTTTTAATTTAAAGATAACAACGGTAAGATTCGTATATAGCATTTCCCATTTTTCCATTTCCATGTGCGTTCAACTGTTGATTTCCATGTCCCCGAAATTTTTTTCCCCGTGTGGGTTAGAATTGCACCACCCCCTCCCCTGTATCATAGCGGGTGTCGTAAGAGGCGACTAAAGGGATTTTGCTGGTGGGAGAGCTTTGCTCGTCCGGCGCTACCACCATGCGGACTTGCAAAACCCGCCAAGTGTTCGGTGCTCAACACAGGACGCGTTCCGGGTTCAGAGCCGTAATACCGGAGCTTGGGGAGGTGCGGTGGCGGCAGGGTCAATGACCGGTGGGAGTCTTTGTGGACGCATTGTTCGGTTGACGCGGGTGGATTCGCCGGCCAGGGAGACCCGTAGAAACGGTGGTGCCGCTGGCCGCCCGCGGCATAGTACAGGAGCCCAACTATGGCTAACCACCTTAGGAGGCTGCTCCACCAGGCCGCGCATAATCCCGAAGTGGCTCGTCGTGCCGGTTGGTGACCGGATTGGTGGGACCCGGCGACTATTTTCGGGGGGGTACGGGGGCCCTTCCGTCCGGGGGGTCGATCAACGTCTTACCGAACAACTACATGCACTAGTTCATGAAAGTTTCCCACACCTTGTCTTTTCCTCCTTGCCGCCACAGCATCTCCTTTTACTCACGCCCCCATCCAACCACCATGTCAGTGTCTAATAACAATGCAGGTCAGACAGCGGCATCCCACTTCCCCACCACCAAGTCGCTTATTGAGGTGGAGTTCACTAACATCCGTGGACTCCATTCAAACCTCAACGCCGTCTACCAACACCTAGAGACGGCCCGGCCTGCATTGCTCTTTCTGACGGAGACACAGATCCGCCGTCCTGCCGACATTGCATATCTGCACTACCCCGGCTACGTGCTTGAGGAATGCTTCCTCGCGAAAGCCGGAGTATGCCTTTTCGTCAGGACGGACGTTTGTTGTCGACGTTTGCGCTGCTTGGAAGACCCCTCCTTCTCTATCCTATGGGTACACGTAGATCTTGGTTCCGAGAGCCATGTCTACGCTTGCCTGTACCGTTCCCACTCCGGAGACCACGAGACAACTCGGCTATTCGACTACCTGAGCCAAGCAGTTGACGACGTACAGGAGCGGTTTCCGTCTGCCGATGTGGTGCTTTTGGGAGATTTTAATGCCCACCATGAGACCTGGTTGGGCTCTTCGAAAACAGACCACGCAGGCCGAACTGCCCACGCATTCGCACTCACGCATGATCTAATTCAACTGGTTCTCCAGCCCACCAGGATTCCGGATATATCAGGTCAAGCGCCCTCCTTGCTAGACTTACTGCTGACGAGTCGACCAGCCGGGTACAGAGTGTCGATAAGTGCTCCGTTGGGCACTTCTGACCATTGCCTGGTTGGTGCCACCGTACTGCGCCGTAAAAGCTCTCCCTCAGTGGAGTCTAAACGGCGTTTGTGGCACTACTCGTCGGCAGATTGGGATGGTATGCGCGACTATTTTGCGTCCATCCCGTGGGGCCAGCGCTGCTTTGTGGGAAGGGACCCGTCGGAGAGTGCCTCTGCTGTTGCTGACGAGATCATGTTGGGGATGGAATATTACATTCCTTACACTGATGTCGTCAGCGGAAGTAAGGCGCGCCCTTGGTTCAATCGCGAATGCGCCAAAGCTGTTGAACTTAAACAGGCGGCGTATCGCGCTTGGACCAAGGCTCGCACGCTCAACGATCGTAACACCCCTTCACTCAAGGTAGTCTTCAACAAGGCCACCAAAGTCTGCAGGAGTGCTCTCTCAAGAGCGAATGCCCAGCGCGTTGCTCGCGTTGGCCAAGAGCTGTTGTCGCACCCAACGGGTAGCCGAAGTTATTGGCGACTGGCCAAAGCGGTGCAAGCCAACTTTTGCGCGCCTTCTCTGCCCCCACTGCGGTACCCTGATGGCTCGTTGGCCCATCAGCCGCTAGACAAGGCTAACCTCTTAGCGAAGCTCTTTGCGGCGAATTCGCGCGTCGATGACTGCGGCGCGGAACCACCTACCATCCCTCACTGTGGCTCCTCAATGCCTGACGTCCAAATCAGGCAACGTGACGTCCGTGCTGTGCTGCAGTCACTTGATGTGCGGAAGGCTAGCGGTCCTGACGGTATATCGGCAGTCGTTCTAAAAAAATGTGCTCCCGAGTTGTCTCCAGTATTGACACGCCTATACCACCTCTCGTACTCTACTGGGATTGTGCCGGAAGCTTGGAGAAAAGCGAACATCCAGCCGGTCCCCAAAAAAGGGGATAGGTCCGACCCAGCCAACTATCGACCTATTGCTGTCACCTCTGTCCTTTGTAAAGTTTTTGAGCGAATCATAAACAGGCAACTCATTCGCTACCTAGAAGATCATTCCCTGATTCATGATCGACAATACGGGTTCAGACCGAAACGATCAACGGGCGATCTCCTAGCGTTCATAACACACCTGTGGGGTGAAGCAATGGACAAGCACGGAGAAGCACTGGCTGTTAGCCTGGACATCTCCAAGGCTTTCGATCGAGTTTGGCATCGTTCGCTTCTCTGCAAGCTTTCGGCATACGGCTTGCCACCTCGCCTATGCGATTGGGTCGCCGGGTTCCTGCATGAGCGCAGCATTCGCGTACTCTGCGAAAGCAGTGCCTCACAGTTTCTGCAGGTGAACGCCGGAGTGCCGCAGGGTTCTATAATATCGCCCACGCTGTTCCTTCTGCATATCAATGACATGTTATCCTTGGGTAACATTCATTGCTATGCAGTCGACAGTACAGTTCATCGGCGTTATTTGGGTCACCCTGCGGCAAAGCAAGCCGATATAGTGGAGTCAAGACGTAAAATTGTCATTGAGCTGGACGAGGAATTAGACCGCATTTATAAATGGGGCTCTGATAACCTCGTCCAGTTCAATGCCAAAAAGACACAGGTCTGCGCTGTCACTGCCAAAAAGTCCGCATTTCTCCCCCAACCCTCCTTCCAGAGCAACCTATTACCCATCCAGACTGGTCTCAGTCTCTTAGGTATGGACATACACAGTGACCTCAACCCGAAGAGCTATATTGAGAGCATCATAACCACAGCCTCACGTAAACTCGAAATCCTGAACAAAGTGAAGCGGTTCTTCACGCCTGAGCAACGTTGTCTTTTGTATAAGACTCAGGTGCGCTCCTGCGTGGAGTATTGCTCTCATCTTTGGGACGGATCCGCCAAGTACTTGCTCGAAGCTCTTGACAGGTTGCAGAGACGTGCTGTCCGTATTATCGGTAACGATGACGTTACAACCTGTCTGGAGCCGTTACAGCTACGTAGGGACATTGCTTCCCTTAGTGCTTTCTACCGCCTTTACCACGGTGAATGCTCTGAGGAGCTCTTTAACCTCATTCCTCCCTCTCCATTCCTTTCCAGATCGACGCGTGCAGGTCTGAGAAGCCACCCTCATACCGTGCTGACCATCAAGACACGTACCAAAAAGTTTGGACAATCGTTCCTTTGCCGAACTGCCCGTATGTGGAATGCGCTTCCCGCACACGTGTTTCCCTCCTCTTTCTCTCCCGGGTTATTTAAGCGGGGCGTGAAAAAGCATTTATGCAGGCCGCCATAGTGTGAGCGTTCGGCATAGCGTGGTAGCGCTGTGATGAACGCTTTCACTTCTTGGGCTTCACTGGCTGCTTTTCATCAGGCAGAGTGAAGCCATTATGGCGTGTCACAATAAAAAAAAAAAATGAATTTGAAAAGGCTTACCATTCACTGAACATTCACTTTCCGCTCTGTGTGCGCTTGGTTGGACTGTTTCCACGAGTTTGCGTAATGCATTTATAAGGAGCGGTAAAGCACAGTTATGCAAATACCGCCGACCATGCATTGTGACCGGCCGCTGCGAACTTAATTAGCTTTTACATAGGTATTGCTTTTAATGAAGATTTTTCGCGAGTTAGTTACGTTGACGCTGCATTCGTCTTTAATAACTTCATTTGTGGGTTCTCTATGATATACAAATATATGTTTGCGATAGTTTCTTTATTTTTATCTAGAATATCCATCTAGAGTCTTTTTAACATTGAAATATGGGTATCAAAATACCTCAATATTTTTTTATAATAGTCTTAATTTTGACTTTTCAAATAATTATAATCAATATCATCAATACAATGTGTAACTTTTATTTATTAGTAAAAATAAGAACAATGAACCTATTACTAAAAAACCTTAAAAAATATATATATAATGTAATAATTAAAAAATTAAGTCTTAATTTATGTCTTATATGTACCGTTGTACGTAACATAATTATGGTTTACATAATATACCTATTACAATTGTACTTGGAGAGGCCTATGTCCAGTAGTGGACGTTTATAGGTTAATGATGATGATGATATACCTAATAGATCTCGAGCTAAGCTATCTTCCGTTTTTGGGGCATCTTTTATTGTAGTATGACCTTATTGTAAGATCTCTTTGTTAATTTAATAATGAATGACCCGTGCTAACATCGTTTTCAGCTATTACAATTTACTATGACGGCAAATAATTGAATTTCCTTCTTTCATCGCCCTCAATTATTTTTGCCCAGAAAGACAATAAAAGATTTAACCGCAAGCTGCTAAAAGGTTCATCCGTTTCCGCTTCGACACTGTCATTCGCAGAATTTTCTTTTTGTTTGTTGCCCGTCAGCGGCTGAAGCGCATTTTGCGCGTTCGAACAAAGTAATTAGCCGATTGCAGCATTTTCAGCGCTGCACCACGCGAATGCGCTTAAACTGTCGTAATTTTAGTTAATTGCATTGTGGAATGGTTGTGTTGTGTTGCAGTTGCAGCTGCGACTTTTTGGATTGGCGGAAAGTTTTTTATTTTATTTGTCTGTTTAAGGTTACCAACATTTTAGCACCTAGCACTTATCTTGCATATTTAAAGTTTCTATACATCGAAGCATGTACATACGTAGTATTTCTCCTTTCTATTTCAATTGTTTTTGCTGTTTGCTGGTGTTCGCCTCGAAAGGAAACAAAATGCAAAAGATTTGATATATAAACATAGATTTGTTAAAAAAATTAAAAGCTTGCATTCCAACAGTTCTTGGGTATTTCCTTGAACAGTACGCTTCGTTTGCATCTAAATCAAATCTCCGAGCAATCATACAATCAGAGAGAGCTAGAGTCGGCTTAACGAGCTGTATAACGGTATCAACCACAGAGCACAGTATCATCGCACCGTCATAATCTGTTGCCAAGTTCTCGATATTATCGGATTGTCTCGATTCCCATAGCGCTAAACTTCACTTTAAACTGTCAATAGTTAAATCTGTTAGAACTTTAATGGCTATGAGTATCCAGATGACTGGACTTGTTTATTATCATAGTACTTAGCGTTGAATAACGACTGATTTAAGATAGCATTATGTTACTCATTGCGCAAAAAGCTGCAAGCAGAATTGTTATTTCATGTTTAGTACAGTTTAGTCAATATTTGAAATGATTACGTCATACCATTAAGCTGGTAATGAAATTCTTTGTACGGATTTGTTCGCATTTATTTTACAATTTTTTTCTGATGTTTGAACCTTTTCTTTTAGAAAACAATACTATTAAGCAGTATGCAGATCTGAGTATTTACTCTATATTCTCAAAACAAAAGCCTTTTGTAGCTTATTTAAAATATATATATATAGTGTGTGGCCTAGAACAGGGAATAATATTGAAAACAGAGACTCTACTCTAGAGCAGAGAGATGGGCAAACTTTTTCATTCGCGTGACAATATTTATTAACAAATTCTATGGCGGGACAGGCTATTGAATTTTTTTGCTGTATTTTTTCAATAAATAAATGTTTTTTTTGTGAAATAAAAATATTGATAGGTATGCATTTTCTGAAACACACACGCACTTGAATTTTTGTTTGATGGTCGCGGGCTGGACTTCGATCATTCACGGGCCGGAGATGGCCCGCGAGCCGTAGTTTGCCCATCCCTGCTAGAGTTATTTTTTCTGAAAAGATTCCAGTTAACCAAAACCCATGCATTACATACAATAAAAATTTAAAGTTACTTTTCATAATCAGCGTATTATTGCAAAACGATATTATCGCTAAAGTTGTCAATGTTGTGGTATAGGAGATTGACAAGTTGTGTCACACAACACACAGCTTCATGCACAACATCACCAATAAATTGTCAAAGAGACGTTGTCAGAATGAACTCAATCGATCGAGTTGTGCGGAACTATTGCATTGTTTGCATTGCATTGAATTTACGATTAAGTTTGTTAGAAAAAATCAAAAAGTAAAGTTTTGATTTAATTAGTTGAGACCATAATGATTCAATTACTAGAATCTCTGTTTTCAATATTATCTCTGGTTCTAGGCCACACACTGTATATATGCTTATCCATTTAACCGGTCCCTAACTACAACCCTGAGAGGTGTTAGCATGACAAGGGTACCGTGCAAATGAAACAACTTTTACGGATCTACTCGCGTTTATTTTATACATTACTTTTAAGGTATCGTATTCGGACCATCCAAACATATGGCCGTTTCAGTTTCAACACTTTAAACGCGCTACTCGATCTATTCTTGAAACACAATTATAAATGTGTTGCAAATTATAATCATCATGTTAAGATAGTCAAATCTAAGTAAAAAAATTGAAAATAGTTTAGAAACTCTTTTAGATCTTCTTTCTTAACTGTCATTATAATTAGAACAGCTTGTCATTATCACTCTTAGGAGATATATTTCTTTTAAATTCCTATTTCGCTTCGGTATCTCTCTTATTTAACTCCAAATAAAATAGCGCATTGAATGAGACTTTTTCTCTTTCAAGTTGTTTAAAGGGCTCTTTACCTCGTTCTCCATATAAAACTGCTACGACTAGAAATGTAATTTGTGATAATGGTTCGCCGTTGGGACTGTTTAAACGACATTTCAGTATTTCACTACGGAACTTGAGATAGAAAAAGGGCCACTAATGAATTCGTAACTAGTGTAAACTTGTTAGCTACTAATGAATCGGTAAATTCTTGAGTTACTTTAAAGGAAGCGGGAGACGAATGCTAGTATTTGAGGGGTTATTCTTTTGATTTGAACTTAAATCATGTTTAATTAATATTCTATTACTGCAAGTGTTGGTGAAGGTTTTCCATTAATAGTTATAATATTACTTACAACATCGGTTATATCATAACTACGTGCTACGCTATGCTTTAAGCCAGAATGCTGACTGTTTCAGCTTTTATTGACATAGCTATTTTAGTAGATAGGTAAGTATTAAGTAATATGATTTTATGGTTTTATTTCTAGATATAGAAAAAGAGAAATACTAGATCTTATAAAATTATGCTCATATTCTTGAACCTCACTTCCAGATTACAGAAGCTAATATAGAACATCTTGAATTCTCATGGAACCGTAGCGCAAGATACTTCATGCATACCAAATTGTACGTTGTAAAATTGAGTAGCTGTGTAGCCAAGTTGCAACGCCGCTGTGTTAGCACAAAAATGCGCCAAACAACACACATTAGGTTGCCAAGGGTAACTACAGAGGTTATGCTACTTTGTGTGCTTGAACGCGTTTTGCAAATGGCGGAAGATTGCCAGAAAATTGTTGTGTAGGGCAATGTAGATTTGAAAGTCCTAGTCGGATACTGGTATTTCGCCTTTTTCAAACTATAGGCCGTTTTGGATAGCAGTTGCAAATTTAATTATTAAATCACAACTACGTTGAAGGTGAATTTGAAATTTGAATGATTCTGTATGGTTTTGTGAAGGAATACGAAAATTATAATATTGCTAGAAAAAAAACACTACTAAAACTAGACATCATAGTCAAAATTATTAGTTTCTGTTTTTGGTGTTTTACCAATTATAAAACTAAGACCATGTGGTGTTTTATACTTTTGCCGTTTAAAAGTATTGTCTATCTATCTAACAAATTATTAAACACAAAAGTTTAAAATACTACTTATTATATGTTTAAAAATGCTGCAATCTCCATCAAGGTAGCTCGTAGTGAATTCTCTGAAAATTCCAACGCGTCGGTGTATTAAATCCGCCCGCATGGTCTGGTACGCCGAGTCACTCCAGGGCTAGCAGCTCCTCCGAGGGTACAGATACCAGACAGATTGAATTTTGATACAGAATTCTAAAGAAATATTTTCTGCCATTGTGCTAGTAGAACGTGCCAAACGAACTATAAGTACCAAATTACCAAATCCTTGTACTGTAATGTTTGAACTTAGAATCCTTTTCATCTCGTGTACATGAGAGGGAAATCATCGTTTGCCTGATAATTCCTAATCTGGATGACCCTTAAAACCACTGGAGAGAATGAGAGAGAGAAAGAGAGAGCGATAGAGAAAGAGAGAGCGATCGACAGAGAGAAAGAAGTTATAAATTTTTTTGCTACAAAGAATTTGACAATACTACGCGAACGTAAAAAGCTTTGATTATGAAAGAATTTGGAAGGAGTTGTTTGTTAAGGTCACACATGTTACTATTTTTAGGAAAATGTGTTAAATTTATGTAAAGTAATACATTGTATCTCAGTAGTTATGTAGATTTCTCAAAGGCATATACATTTTTCAATATTTTTGTCAAATCAACAAAAGTAAAGTAGTAGTAGTAGTACCTGTCTAGTCTAGCCCTTTGTACAAATTTAAAAAGCTGAAAACTTCGACATTCCATTTTCTATTCTTTCACGTAAAGCTGACTCCATTCGTTGAAGGATGTTTGCTCTGTCATTCAGGAAATGAATTCAAGACGATGTCATTCCTTCAATGCTGTCTCGTCGCGACAGTACCAGAGGTTCGCTTGTCGTCGCAGACATGTAATAAGATTAAAACAAATTCCCGGTATTAATTTTCTTTATGTTTGTGTCTATGTGAATATCATTTGTGTTTACTGAAACTTTTAGAATACTTATACTGAAACTAGTTGGGTGGTGTAACTGTGAACGGTTACTTTTACTTAGTCCAATTAAATTTCGGAATTCTAGATTATGTCATCTACTTACCTTATATTATTTATTTATAGGAAGACCAACAGCACACATGACATAATTTCAAACCTAAAAAATAATAGCAAAATTCAAAATCATTTATTAGGTTCTTACCTATGAAATTGACGTTTTGTATGAAGATTTTATCTAAAATTATATTTTTCATACTAACGTTTTTTTAATTTTCTTACCATCTATTTATGTTAACACTATAAAAATTGTAGAGTATTGTGTTTGTTTCACTAACTTAATATAGCAGACATTAAAAAGAAAAAAAATCATGACCCTTCAAAGCTACAATAAAACAAAAGGTCAATTCCGCAAACAAAAAAAGAAGTCAATTTAAAAAAAAACTATTGGGCGATAAAGACACAAAATGAATAATCATTGTTAGTCCTGAAGCCTATGTAACATAGTCCTTATTAAAGGTGTATAATAATATTAACAACCGGTATTGACTTTTTAGAAGTAATACACCTATTAATAAGTGAGAAAAAAACGTCAATTTCATAGGTAAGGACCTAATATTCAGTTTAGGCTACAAGTAGCTCTTAAGAATGTCACTATGCCATCGGTTCGTAAGTCTACACAGGACGAGAGTCCTTGTACTGAGAAGAAACGGCAAGAAACTCAGCAAGGGCGTTTCTTTCTCCCTTACAGCAAATGCCCTATCATAGCAGGACACTTTCCATTATTCATTAAAGAAAGCCAATATAGGTCCTCACTAATACCTAAACAATCATCATCTTACTATCATCATCTGCTTATAAATTTCCCCACTGCTAGGCTCTTTCGTTCCACATGAATCAAATAAATGCTACAATATACTAACTCGCGGTGAGTAGTACACTATCCCTGAAGGCCTGTTTTCACTTTGATTAGTGATTAGTGCAGGTGATGAGTGCAGGTGCTTAGTGATTAGGAGTAAACTCGTGTGGACAGCGATTGATTAGTGCGAGTGATTAGTAACCTGCGTAGTAAAGTGATTAGACGCGGGTTCTATTTTTTTGCGAGTGGACTGCGAGTAGCCACGTCCCGCGCGCCCTCCCTTTCCCCTCACTCGCAGTCTACCTGCACTGCACACGTCTGGACAGCAGTGTTTAGTGTTTAGCGTTTGGCTTCGGACGCTCGCTTGTGAATTAACAACTGAATTTACTAAACACAGCCACTTGACAAAATTGGACACTTCTTGCACTACACACCTGCGCTGATTAGTAATTGCGAGTGTTTACTCGCAATTACTAATCACCTGCACTCGCACTAATCAAAGTGAAAACAGGCCTTGAGAGATATTTTCAATGTATTCTTACAACTTAGTGCTGAGTAAGAGTTTACATTCCAAATTCGATCATGTTCACGAAAACGAGAACTCGTATGGCAAAATTGTAATCCATCTCGTTTGTCACTAGCATGGCATGCGGTGCTTCAATGCGTGCTGGTCTTCGCTGTCCGATTCACTGTGGCAACTATTCCGTCACGAACGGAAAAATTTGGTGAATCATTTCTTTGTCGCACCACCAAAAAATTGAATTATTATCCCAGCACACGCATTTCTTCTTTCTTACATACGGGGTCCTTTAAACTAGGTATACAGAAGTCATTAGCAGGTTGGAAAGGTGAAGAAGGCCAGTGAGGCACAATCCTGCTCCACTAGCTGTCCTCGAATCCAGATGCGAAAGCAGAATGAGCAGAAGCAGAGCGGTTTGGTTAACTATGTCTAATTCCCTGAATGTCTAGTCGCCATACATCCATTCTCCGGATGTCAAGTCGCCATACGCCTATTCCCTGAATGTCTAGTAGCCGCAAGTCTATTTTCCCCGAATGTCAAGTCGCCATACGTCCATTCCCTGAATGTCTAGTCGCAAAGACAGTGTTTAGTTTAGATTTTAGTCCAGACTCTGCTTCTGCTTAACCTCAGGCAAAGGCAACAGCCAATCACAGTAATATTATAAATGCGAAAGTTTGTGTGTATTTGTGTATATTTGTTGCTTCCTCACGCTGCAACGGATGGATGGATTTAGATGAAATTTGGCATACAATAGTTTATAACCTGGATTAAAACATAGAATACTTTTTATCCCGATATTCCCACGGGAACGGGAACCACGCGGGTGAAACCGCGAGCGGCCGCTTCTATAAAAAGAAAATGTGATTATATCAAATTGTGAATAAAACTCACTCAACACTTCGCACTCTGAAGACTAGCGACTCCTAGAAAGATTAATCGTTTCTAAATGTAAACTATATTCGGTTTAACGGAGCACGTCTCCGCGAACTCTCCACATCGGTAATTTCAGCAAATTGCTACCATTGTTCGGGCTCGATTGCCGACTTGAAAAACTTGAAACTGAATGGAACTCTCGAATGATTCCCTCATTGTTTTATTCACCAGTGTCCATTATGATCAATTGAGCGGTTGTATAATTTGTCGTGACGTGGAATTTAAATTCGTCACTCTTTGTAGTTACCGATTGTGGTTGGTGTAATGTAACGATGATTGATGATGTCAATCTGTAAGTGGTATTGCAGTATCTTTAATTGTCTGTGAATGTCGTAGCAGCCATCAGGTGATTTGATGCGTCACTGAATAAGTTTTATTGTTATACCTGCTGTAAACGTGTTGACTACATAAATTGATATATGTTTTTGAAATTGGTAGTTTTAAAGCAGAGTACTGTGGTGTGTAGGTGAGAGTTCTACTCAACATTTGATCGCATTAAAAAAATATTGCCTTTCTAACTCTTATTTGTCACCTTAAAAACTTATCTCGTTTGTCACTCCCGATCGGATCCTTTATTTATAATCTAGTATCTAGCTTGCGTGATGTCATTTTTTCTTAAGAACCTCGTGAGGATGTTTCGGTCACACGTTCTGAGGAACCATTTAAGTTTCTCGCCGCCCTCAAAAAAGTCTGGTGACGCTAGAAAAGCCGTTTGAGGCCATCAGAAAAGTCTAAAAAATCGTTTATTATTTGGAGACGCTGCGCTGCTTTATTGCCATAAAAATTCTCGTTTTCGTTAACATGGTCGAATGGTGAATAAATCTCGGGTGCAGATCATAGAACACAATCAAAGTCGGATTGATGACAGCTGTCGATGGTCGCCAGTACGACTTACAGAGTATAACCTCCGTGTGGGCCAGCAGTGTCAATAAGTAGACTAGTGTTCGTTAATTGGAACTGGTTTATTGTGTTTGGGCGTTCGCGGTTGATGGCTGCCATTGAATAGGATAGCTGACGTCATTTCCTCTCGCCTTCACTCAGTTGTGCCTCCTTTGATTCTAATGCATTCAATGGATACACATTTTTATTTGTACTCCTTTCAGTGAGATAGGCAGTTGTTTTTCCAAGTGTAATATTATTTTCGATATCAATGTACTTAGGACCTTGTTTAATCGGAATTCGGTTGTTTTTCCGTATCCCTTGTCCATAATAGTTAAAAGGTACTGAGAATATTTTTTTAATTTATTTAATTCCAAAGTAAGTAAATAAAAATGCTGTAATTAAACAGTATTATGATTCAGCACTTCTCGTATACGTATTATATTATTCGTATTAATTAATATCCATCAATAGGGATGTTGACAACACCAACAAATAAGTCCTGAACGTTAAACAAATAAATGAAATCACATGACAATTCTTTAAAACATTGACCCATTTTTTATTTGACCTAAGCATGAATTTCTGTAACCTAAAAAGTTATTCGAGGAGCTCAATGGCTCAGTGGTTAACGCGCCCGGTCGGCGAGTGCTGAGGTAAGCAACTTTCTCAAAGGCCGGTCATCGGATGGGTGACCAAAAATGTATCATCTCGAGCTCCTCCGTGCTTCGGGAGGCACGGAAGGCACGTAAAGCCGTTGGTCCCGGCTGCACTAGCAGGCGTTAACAACCACCAACTCGCAGTGGGCCCGCGTGGTGGTTTGTGGCCCGTTCTCCCTATCCATAGGGAAGGCTCGTGCTCCAGCAGTGGGGACATAAAAATGAGCTGATGATGATGATGATGATAATGGTGAAAAAGTTATTAATAATCATTGAATTGATGCAACAAAATAGTGACGTCATAGTTCACCATTCCCATACAATTTCTATTTAAAAAACCGTTTAGACAGTTGCTAAAATTTTTTTCTATTGATTAACTCAGTCAACTACCCAATTTTAGTGATGAATTGATTTCAATGATGGATCAACCAGTGGGCCAGTATATATTATATATCCTACTAATATTATAAACGTGAAAGTTTTTAAATATAGATGGATGTTTGTTACACTTTCACGTAAAAACTTCTGAATGGATTTGGATGAGATTCGGCATACAGATAGTTTATAACCTGGATTAACACATGGGATACTTTTATCCCGATATTCTCACGGGAACGAGAACCACGCGGGTGAAACCGCGAGCGGCCGCTAGTATATTATATTTTTTTCATAAGGCAAGTATTTGACGGCGATATCACCTGATGGTAGATGGTATTGTGGCCTAGGATGCAGCATACTTGCCTTGAAAATGTTTTACTTATTTCACTATTGTATTCAAAAGTCGAGTCCTAGCTCCGAAAATGGTCACTAAAGAGAGATATGGACAAACTAGCAAAGTGGCTCTGAACTGAAGGGTCCAACTAGGTTCGCCGTAGCCTGTAACTATGGCGCTCCGAATTAAATTAGCCCGCTTGGCTTCTCGTGTTGTTCGCAGGCAAGTTTCGATAGCCATTCAGCCTTTTCACAGCCCTGGCTTTGTTGGCCGTTTCGTTTGCGTTGGATTTTGGAAAAAAAATATGTCTGGTATTTGTGATAAACCCTGTGCGAACATTTTCGACATGGTTTGACGTGAACTAAACAACGACGATGACGTTTAACGTCGCGAATAACAAGGCCCGATCCGAAAACCTCGGAGAATCTAGAGGGAAAGGGGACACGCTGGCTTGATGCCAATTCTTCTAGGATACCCTTGGTGTTTCGATCACTTGGCTTGAGAAACCTTTAAGTTAAAGTCCGGTGACGCTGGAAGGGTTGCCTGAGGCCATCAGCAAACTCTAAAAAAACAAATGAACAAGGTATGCCTACTAGGCATTGCCTAGCTAGGACATCAATACTAAGTTAACCCTGTAAAAACTGTAGTTTAAACCATTGTCGGGTTCTTCACTAACTGGATACAAGAGACCGGACTCACGTGTGTCCAGTTGGTTGTTGTTAGTTGTCGAGAAAATCAAAATTAATATCACTTATTATTTCGTCATCTGGACGCGCCAAGATTTTTACGCGTGTCCACACTTACATTAAAACACTACAATTACAGTGAAACTTACATTAAATCACTTTTATGTTTTCGTCAACTGGACACACCAATTTTTTGACAAAAAAGGTACGGTCGGGTTAATAAATCGATGGCGATTTCATGAAAAACCCGCGTCACTTTTTTGCTTGAAAAACCTTATTAGCTTTCTATTTAAGACAAATTTTGAAATAAAACAAGGTAAGGTAAGGTAACAAATATTACTTTTTATTTTTAAGTGCTGATTGCTGCACTGAAGCTGAAATAAATATTTATAAAATACAGTAAAAAAATTAAATGCCTACCCGACCCAGCCAGGAATCAAATCTGGGTCTTCCGCAATCCAGGCGGCTGCACTGACCATTATACTACCGGGAAGGCTGCCGTAAGCACTGAATTTTCTGGAATTCAAGGTAAAATACACTCCACTCCTATACAAACTTGCAAAGCTTGCTTGGTTACTATAATATGTAGTTGCAGTAAAGATTGTACGAGACGAGAGCGGCGTCAAAATGTTCAACCTTGAGTAGCTATAGGTGGCTTAAAATAATAAAATAAAATATCAAAATAATCATCAATAGAACATACTTATGATATAACAATACTAAAATGGGTATAGTGGCGAATGATAATTGTGACACAAAACATTAATCTGCCTGACTGTACTTTGGCATGGAGTCGAGTAAATTACTAATTGTTAATTTAAAAAAATAAAAAAGGATATACTCCCGAAAACTAAACGTTTTTAATCTAATGCACCAGATATGGCTATTAAAATTTACAATAAACTACCGGATCAAATAAAACAGCGTCCCTTTACTTAGCTTCAAGATATCGCTTCGTAAGTTTTTAATGGAAAACACTTTTTATAGCATAGATGATTTTTTTAAATATGGAAAATGAAGTATTAATAAATAGGTACCTTACATTTTTTTTGCATGCTATTCATAAATAGGACATTTCAAATAAGTTTGTAACATCATATAAAAACCCCTAATTAATGCAAATAAATATTTTGAATTTTGAATTAATTAAGTGTCCAGTTGGCGAAAACATAAAAGTGATTTAATTTAAGTTTCACTACGTGCACACTCGTAAAAATCTTGGCTCGTCCCAGATGACGAAATAATAGTGATACTAATTTTGAGTTTCACCAATTGAACACACGTGTTACCGGACACACGTGTGTATGGAGTTAGTGAAGAACCCAAATCGGGCGTCACCAGAATTGTGTTTCTTATACTTTGGGCGTGTTTGTTATCCGGATCATCATCATCTTACGCAATATCCGGGACCAATAAATAGGTTATTGTACCTTTTGAGTACATATAAAAATAAACTTTAGTGTTGTACAAAATAAAAATATACTTCCAACTCATATACCAGCTGATAATGCAACGCTGAATCACTGAGTTGTGCGATACAGCACGTTCCCCGCAAAAATATGAACGTAATCCAGGACGACGGACGTTGTATTGGCTGGTAGATACTCGCGCGTATGTTAGCACTCCGCTGTAGAAATATTATACATTTTTTGATGTTAAAATTCAATGACGTTTTCCGTGTAAGTTTGTAAAGGAGGTTTTTAAAAGGAATAAGAGCAGCAGTTTTACCATTACTTTGCTTGCCTTTACCTTTTACGAATTTTTATGGAATCGTCGGGATAGTTTAGGTCGTGTTTAGGACGTCTAGGTGTGTACCGTCTTGTTGGTGGAAGGCCTCCAACATTATAGTTGGCGGCCGCCACAACAAGCGGGTTAGGGTGGTGGGGGGCGTTATCGAAGTAACGTATGGAAACGTCCTTGATAAAATCTTTGATTGTGGAAAGATCAAGATCACGGTGGAGATCTACATTGCGATAGTACCACGGACTACCCGTGGCACCATGCATGAAACGGTTTTGGAGGGTTTGTAAGGGATACAGATAGGAGAGCGCGGTATGCGCGAAAACTACGCTAGCGTAAGTCATGACAGGGATAGGTGCGAGGTGGAGGCCAAACTTTTCCTTGTTGTGAAATAACAGACTTAGAATAAGAATACTGTAGCAAACCTGGCATACGTAAAAACAAACCCTGCCAAACAAACTAAATACATTAAAATGATAAGTAGCATTAATTATAAACTTAATGCAAGCATAAATAGTTTTAAATTTGAATTAAAAAAACACTTGCTACATCTTCAGAAAACCATACCGTAGGAGTTTCTTTAATAAAAATATGTAATATCAGTAAGCAGCAAATATGTTTAATATCAGTAGGCAGTCTAATAATGTCAACATTCGTAGTGGTCTTGAGTTTTAAGGTAGGAACATGAGCCCTGCATGCCCTGTATACCTTACCTTACCTGGTCAGTATTCTTTGTTTTTTGTGAAACGGTTGAATTTCGTCTGCTGGGCGACCATTCGTATTGGATATGGTCGTTGATGTAGTGTATAAGTAGTGTGTAAGTGTAAGTTTTTGTGTATACGTGTATGTAATATGTATAAGTGTGATTGTTGTTGCATTGTGGTTGTGCTCCCTCCCACACTAAGGTGTTCGCGGAAGACCAGCGTCAGGTTTTCCTATAAACTAGGAGGCCTGTCATCATGCTGAGCGGGCACCTGTTAGTGACACTTATTCTTTTGAATGTTTGATGTAATGATGTGTGTTGTGTCACTAATAAATGTTTTCTATTCTATTCTATTCTAATGTTTTCTTAGTGCTATTCGACATAACTTGAGCTGAGGCTGAGAATTGAACCTGGGACTTAAGTCTAAGACCGGTAATCTATCTAACTTCTAGACCACTGAGACATACATGATGTAATTAATCAAACAAAGAGCAAAATGTTCGGCTTTTAATCTTTGAATATTTGAATGTACTATCATGGACTCATGACGTATTCTGTGCTCTGTGGTCGTGATAATTCATAATGTAGGGTAACTAATAAATAACAGGATAATTGAACTTATGAAATTAACATCAATATGTAAAGGTAATTTTTAGGCAACATTTCCTCAAGCAGCGTCTCTTTAACAAAAAACAACTTTGCTATATCTGTATCTACTTTTTGATTTTATCTTAACGTTTCGTCTCGAACCCATTACAGGGTCTGTGGTTACAGGGAGACGATGTTGTTCGTCTCATATTAATTTTTATCTTGCTTACTGTCTTTTTAGGTTAAGCAACTTTCGCAAAGGCCGGTCGTCGGATGGATGACCAAAAGTTTATCATGCTCCTCCGTGCTTTGGAAGGCACGTAAAGCCGTTGGTCCCGGCTATATTAGCAGTCGTTAACGACCACCAATCCGCACTGGGCCCGCGTGGTGATTTATCGCCCGTTTTCCCTATCCACCCATAAAGAAGGCTCGTGCCCCAGCATTGGGGACATAATATGAGCTGGTGATCATCATCAGACTATGATGATAATCTGCTGTAATAAGAAAAAATATATTATTACCTACATTAGATAACAATAAAACCACTACAGTAAATTTTTTACTTTTTATTTTCAAGTGCTAATAACTGCAATGAAGCTAAATTAAATATTTATAAAATTTATAAAATACTGTGAGATTCCTGGCTGGGTCGGGTAGGCGTTTAGTTTTTTCTTTAGCTTGCTTAGCTTCAGTGCAGTCATTAGCACTTGAAAATAAAAAGTAAAAATTTATTATAGCGTTGCGCTATCAAATTTGTGGTATTTCATCTGCAAAGATGAATCTGCATAGCCATCGGTTGCAATGACCGGTGGATAGATGGCGCACTGTGCCGCTATTAGCACTCAAAAAATTAAAAAAAGCAGTGACATAATTCAGCGCTTACATCAGCCTTCTCGGTAGCATAGCGGTCAGTGCAGCCGCCCGCATTGAAGACCCAGGTTCGATTCCTGGCTGAGTCGGGTAGGCGTTTAATTTTTTCACTGTATTTTGTAAATTTTATAAATATTTAAAACCACTACATCTAAACAAGCTTTAAATACCAAAGTGTTTTGTGTTACCGTTATATTAAAACTCTACAACCTATTTTAGACGTGTCTTCAAAGGGACGCGGAGTGAGAAGGCGCCTACTAATTAGCTAATTAGTCAGAAATTATTCTGTGTACAGCTTAACCTGTTTACTGTTACGTGTTTGGATCTCGGGCTGATTACATAATATTTTGTCCTAAATATAATTTATATGTAGGTATATAATATTGTGCCTCACTTGATTGTTGATATATAATATAATCAAAAACTCAAGTTTTTCTTTGAAATGAAACAACTTTTACGGATCTACTCGCGTCTATTTTACACATTACTTATTTAATGTTTATCCTGACGTTTCGAACCCTTTGCAGGGTCCGTGGTCACAGGGAGACTTGAGGTGTTGGTCGTCTCATTATCAGTTGGTAGCTTGTATATCCTCATTTGAATTTAATCAGGTGCGTTCCGTTTTACGCAGAAAGAACTTACAGTATCTTTTGGTCTGGCAGTATGATATAAGTTGTTTCATTTCAATGTGTAGTATTCGCGTAAACTTTAGAAAACAATATGTGATCAAGTTTTTCTTTTCGTCAGTCCCACTGCTGGGCAAATGCATCCCGCAAGTACTTCCATGTATCTCGTTGTCAAGCCACCCTTATGCCACGACTGGTAGGAGGTACGCGCACCAGACTGATTTATTGTTTACCTAATGTATTATTTATAGTCCTTATGACTCCGTCCTTCAAAAAAAGTAAAGTAAATAGCCTAGAAATGTCCCACTGCTGGGCAAAGGCCTCCATCACTCATCCTCATCCTCACTACAATTGATGGGTAATGCCTTGGTTGGCAAATGCGGGTTGGTCCACTCTCCAACTCCACTTCGTCCTCTGTAAGTCCTAAAATAGATTTATCATAAATTAATTGTTAGCAAAACTTCATTAATAATGTCAACGCCGGGAATCTTTATTGACCAACGCTATTAATGTTCATGGCTGAGAGACAGTCCTCCAAGGAATTCGTTATGATGTAGTCAATAGTGCTGTTATACACCGAGACTATCGATAAAGTCTATGAATATACATATAGTATAATACGGAGAAGCAGAGTTGTGGCCACAGATACTAATAGTTTATTATTATTATTTTCAGTTTTTTTTATTTTACTTTCGTTTCGGAGGTATTATTTTTCACGCGGGTTTTGCCAAGCGTGAAAATGTTTATTATAATATAATTATAGTGTGTGTGATCATTATTATTATTTACATGGTCACGTGTTGTAATCGTAAACACCTTAAAGATCAGTTAAAAAACATTCTATTTTATTAATATTTTATCTTTGTCTTAAAACTTACGACTGAAGCCAACTTTTTATCGATAATCGATGTAATCGCCCACCCTCTCTGACCACGCCCACCTCACTACTGATTGTCTCCCTCAGGACAACAACGACACGCCAATGCCTCGTTGTGGGTATTTTAACGAAAACCCGAGACGCTCTAGGCTAAAGGGAAGCTGGAATGAATTCGGCTCCCTTAATAAGCTTTTGTTTAAGCCACCCTGGGGTTTAAAAAGAAGCTTGACATGCTTCTTTCAAAAATACTTAGATAACATGGCTTGTCTGGAACGATTAAATTATTTAAAAAAAACAGTAATGAGCATTACGATGTATATTTTTTTTTGAACAAATTGAAAAATGTCTGCATCAGAAATATATTCAACAATAATTTCTGTTTACACGATTGCAGCAAAGGAGATGTTCCATTTTTGTATGGAGGCTGGGCCCCCTAATTCTTACAGTGATGAAATTATATTTTATGAAAAGAGCACAAAATAAGAAGGCTTTCTATGTAATAATATATTTTTAAAGATACCCAAATATTGTATTTTATAATAAAAAGGTCAGATAACAAAAATTCATAAAATAGCAACCCTAAACTTTTTCTACCTTGGCAACTTCGCTTTTCTAATGTCTTGACAACTTCGTGAAGTGAACTGTCAGCGTCAGATGTCAAATCTTATTTTTTAAATTAGTAATGCAATGGTAATCCATTACAGCCAGCAACCGCATGGTTTCATTTTCAGGAAATTACATTGAAGCCTTAAAATACCTTTTATAGTAGTTTATGCAACTGTCATATAATGAAGGGTATTAAAACACGAGTGTGAGTTTATGAAACGAGCGCAGCGAGATTCATAATAGTAACGAGTGTTTTAATACCCGTGTTATATGCAGTTGCATACACTACTTTATCTTCACTAATGCAATTAGTCAAACAACAAGAGTAAAAGCTGACAATAGTTTATTTATAATAATTGTTCAAATTTTGGATGGTACAATTTTGAAAGTTAATGTTAATTATTGATCCAGCAGCTGTAGCGGTCGCGGGGCAAGCAGTAGATAGAGCTCGTAGACGGAGTTGGAAAATTTATAATTACTTCATTCGTCTTGTTTTCTATACTGTTCAAGATCGTATTTGAGACTTGAATTTTATTCATTAAAGACTCATCAATGTAGCTTTCAGCTACAGTAGAAGACTTCCACCCCCCGTGTCGTTTCAGTGCGGTCAAATCACCACCGCTATCTATGAGAAGGGTCGCCGTGGTGCGCCGGAAGCAATGCCCCGTGTACAACGCTGGGTTAGGCAGATTCAAAAAACTTGCGATAGTTTTTCCCAGAGCACCAAATTTATTAATACCAGTTCTTTGATCGACGCACTTCCCCGATCTATAGCTCAAGAAAAAGGCAGGGTTTCGACAGGGGGTGGGTCGAAGTTCCATGTATTTTTTACATACGGCATAGCAGTTGCCCGTCACAACGAAAGAACGATCTATTTTCGTTTTTGTTTTCGAAACTTTCACCATGATTGTACTGTCGTCTATGTTAGAGACTTCATCGAACTGGATGTAGCTCTTGCCTTCGGCATGCCCCCATTATGCCGAAGATTAGTGCAACCTGTAACAATAAACGATATAATAAGCTTGAGGTACATAGCCAAGGCAAAAACTATGATTTATGAAGTAGTAAAGTGTAGGTACCTCCTACCTAATTTATACACAAAGCGCTTAAACGGAGTGTCTAGATAACTTGCGTGTGTAGTACGTAAGTACTAGGTAGATTAAATAACAGAACTAAAATACACTTACCTTTTCAAAAAGATACAAAATATCTGGTGAATCTTTCAGGAACATCTTTATTTGACCTGATGTAAACGTCAAGGACTTTTTTTCCTTGTGTCCTTCTGAACTGCGTTTCAGGAACGCTATGACTTTTGAATACTTCGTGATATCAATATTGTTGTAGATACTCAGTGTGGACTTGAGCATAGAATATTTAGCCCACATAGAAGATGGCTTGAATTTGTCGGAGAGGTCTTTGAGATACACAAGAATGACATTTTCAGAAAATGATGTAGTTTTCTTTTCGATCTTTCATGCCAAAAAGTTATTATATTCTTTTTCATATAATTTTCTAGATTTTTCTGGCAAAAGATTGTGAGTTACTTTTGTTGCCAATTCTAGAATATCCGGAGGCGTACAAATATCATCGTCGCTGTCCATTTTTAACTTTTAATTTGTATTTTAAAAACAAATTACATTGCGAAACATTAAATTCACGCGTACGTGTATTGTCACAGTGAACTTGCCGCCATTAAAATCTAACCAATGAGAGCGCAGCTGCGCGCGCAGGGCCAATCAGGAGCGAGCGCGCGCTGTTCTTTTTTTATTTAATTGGCACAAGATCTTACCAAAGAGTTTTGTGTATGTAAGTTTAGTAGTTTCGGCGAAGTTTTCACGTATAACCCAACTGTTTTCAAAAGCCAGCCTAATATCAAAATTTTATACAACTTGTATGAGGATTTTGACATAAGGCTCGCCAGGTTAATTGGTCGCGTTTTATTGATGTTATAATGAGATTTTACGATATCGATGTGGATATTATACCATCATGTGAAATTGCTTAAATTGGGTGTTTTGTTGTCTGCGCTATAACAGTAGTAATTATAAGTCAAGTATTGGAAACATAAGTAGAATGTTACAACATTAGTGTAGATAAAAATGTTTATATAAGTTCAGCAATATATAATAAACACTTAAAGCTTTCATTAGAACCCAAAAATAATTAGAAAAGCTTGATGAAGAAACCAAGGTTTCAAGTTTTTAAATATTTTTTAAATTATGTTGAGGCGTTTTTCTTTTCTTTTTTTTTCTTTTTGGAAACAACATCTCAGAAGGCAGATCTATCAGAAAAGCATCCCTTCATAACTGTATTAAAATAAGGGCCGAAAAACGAACTTCTCCTTTGTACGATAACTCATATATGACTTGTAGTTCTAGAACTACAATACAAATATATATGGCTCACTGTCCACATTTTTGAATGGAGCAAACATATAAGGTAAGGACCTATCCAAAACTGTCAAATTTCTTTAATCGATATTGATCTTTATACCCAAATGCTAAGGTTCAAAATTTATTAAAGAAATTTGACATTTTGTGGTAGGTTGATCTGCTGCCGTCTGTACATCCATTAATATGACTTAGGTATTTTACTTTGTGTAAGGGTATTTTCTATTTATTTATCTAAATAACAATAAAAAATATATCACTTTCTCTAATAGATGCAAACATAAACTTAAATATCTTTTCATGTACTATAAAATAGAAAACAATGATCCTAGGTACTATCAATCTTAAAAAATCCATTAAAAAATATGATACTTTCTCAAGATACTTCCTTAACTAGAATATCTGTAGGCTTAGCCAAAGTAACATTAAGAAAAAGATAGCGAAGTTCGAAAAGAATTAAATGTATGGGATTGACATAAGCCGCGCTAAATCACGTGGTCAATCTTATGTCAATCTTCATACATTTTATTCTTTTCGAACTTCGCTATCGTTTTCTTAATGTTACTTTGGCTACCGCCACTGTTTCGTTTAATTGTTGTTTTTTTTTTGAGACGATTATGTTAAAGCCGCTTCAAATAAATCTCTGTTTTTCAATTGTATGTTTTGTGTGATGATGCTTAATTAAGGCGTCCCGAACATATTGTCAGTAACTGTACACCGTTTCCCTAAATTCGCCAGCGTTGAACGCTAGCGTGCTTCCAGGCCAGACAGTGAGCAATGCCGTCATGTCTCATGTCCGTCTAATTCTGGAGACGAGCAATTTTATAACAGCCATTAGCTAAGTTGAATGAACTTAGCGCACGATCGATGCGGAATTATGGTATCTATGAAGCTAATTAATTTAATAGCGAAGATACTTGGTTATAGATACATATTTATTACTTTATGTTTATTTATATTATGTTTGTCGACTATCATTTGAAATACTATATATATAAACTATATTATATCAGGTGACTTACTTATTGTGGAGTGTTAAGTTCAGTGTTCAATAAACATGTTGTCGAGTAATTTAAATTGTCTAATAGTAATCCATCAGTTTTGTAAAAAAAAATACAATTTAGAACGTTATTCTTAGCAGTTGGTATATAGTCACCCACCCAGAAAGCTATTTCGCTTGTGTTGGGATCGTCTGTAGTTCAATGAAGCTATGAACCGAATATTTCGCCGTTTATTTCAAGTGCCAAGCTGAGCTAAGTACCTACAATAAAGCTCATTATGCGTGAAACGGAACGCATTTGATTAAAAATAAGGAACAGTAGCTTATTACAAATTAAAAGGGTTCCAAACGTCAATAATAGGTGATGAAAAGGCAAGTTAGTTCATCGTCTTACGTTTTGTCTGCTAAGATAATAATGCCAGTGAAAAGCGTATCAAAGTTAAAACCTCAGATGAATGATTGGTCTCGCTGCGCTAAGGTTGAAACAAAGACTATTATCGCATCGTTCTTTATTTAAATCTGCTGTGTGTAGCATAATCAAAGCAGCTTATTAATGGTTAGAAAGCTCAGACGCTATGGAAATGACGCAATGTACATCGCCGTCAGCAATAAAGTATTGAATTAGCGTTAATTAGAGCTTGAACTAATTGGTTCCAAATTGAAAGGTTGCTTCGTCAGCCCGGCTGTTGTCTGAAGCTTGATTAGAGGATACGACGGAATTATGGAATTGAAAATGGTAAAATTTATTTGCTGATTAGTATACTGTACATAACTTTAGTTAGGAAAATGTTAAAGACTGGACTTTTCTTACATAATTATAATTAGGGATTGCGATTTGGTTATCGCTGTGGTCGTTACGTAATATTGACCTCCAACGATTGGTTTTTACCGATGACCCCTAAGCAATGGGTGACAAATGCCGGAGATAAATTGTCACCTAACATGGCTCACGGGTTACGTTAAATATAAAGGTCGTCCACAGGCATTATCATAGATTTCCCTTTAGTTAATGGCTTCGTGCGACTAGCACATTTAGCCAGTTCAAAGTATTTTTTCTTACAAGTAATACATAAATATACAATTCCTTCCAGTACATAATGATGATGAATGATAATAGAAATGAAAAGTGAGAAATGATATACCCCCACCCCTCGAGTAGCTCAGTAAAGATGTGGGGCTTTACTAAGTCCTCGGGCAGACTTCTTGAGAAAATTTGAAAAGTGAAGTTGCACTGTTTTGTTTTATTTGCCAACACTCATGTGCACTTACGAACACTTAACGGTTAATAATCCACCATTATTTCACATTAATATTAGATATAACACAAATTTTAGAAAATAAAACAAAAAAAAATAAAGTTATCATTTAATAAATTTATGACAAAACCACAGACACGACTCTTCACTTTCCCGCCCAGAACTACCATAGATTCTTTTTCTTTTTTTCTTTGTTTTAGTTGATGGCTTCGTGCGATTAGCACATTTAGCCAATGTCAAAGTAATTTTTCTTACAAGTAATACATAAATAAACAATATTTCCATATATAATGATGATGAATGATATTAGAAATGGGAAGTGAGAAATGATATACCCCCCAACCCCTCGAGTATCTCAGTAAAGATGTGGGGCTTTACTAAGTCCTCACGCGGGCTTTTTGAGAGAAATTGAAAAGTAACGTTGCACTGTTTTGTTTCATTTGCCAACACTTATGCACACTCACGAACACTTAACGGTTAATAATCCACCATTATTTCACATTAATATTCGACATAACACAAATTTTAGAAAATAAAACAAAACCGCAGACATGACTCTTCACTTTCCCGCCAAGAAGTCCTACCATAGATTGTACACAACATCTGCACATCAGACTAACACAAACTGTCAAATTTCCTCAGTGGACTATGAACTTTATGTCTTAGGGGTATGGTTGAACATTTATTGATGAAATTTGTCAATTTTGGATAGGTGGAGTGCAGGTGTCTGTACCACATTGAATGCTATCTCGTCTTCTTAATTGTCTAACTAACTAATCTTGTAAATGATAACACACATTTTCAGGAATTAAAAAAAACTAATACCTAATTATAACACACAATTGAGTGAATTTGTATCTTAAGTATCCTAATAAAAAGTTTAAAATACATCATGTAAAACAGCATATATATGTATAGGTGCAGTTTAAAGGTGCTCTATAGAAAACAATTTTGAAAATGTCCCGTCTTGGATAAAATTATTTCTAAATGTCCCATTTTGATAAAGTCTAAATTAGAAAAATCCCATTTAGACTAGTTTAATAAAACAACAATATGAAAGTCATATTAGCGGTTCAGTTCAGGTTAACTTGACATTGATACTTGACAGTTGAGTTGACGTTGCTCGCGCCAAATCATTTTTTTTAAATTTCTGTTCGATAATACAAAAGTCCCGTTTTGTATAATAATTTTGAAAATTATCTGGTTTAGTATCAAAAATGTCCCCTTTTGTTCAGTTTTCCTAATCGTCCAGACTATGTATAGACGACCATGAAATTGCTTTATCACTTTTGACAAAAACTTCCATTACAATAAAGTTTCGCTAAGGCTCATTGTCAATAATGACAACGTATCCGTCACTTGGTATTTTAAACAAAAATAGTAATAGTAATAGTAATAGTTTATTACAAAAAAGGTTACACAACATAGGTTACATTAAAGTTCCAAACGAGGTAATCCATAAATAGAACCTGTTGTTTTATTATATGCAAACAAAATTCACTTCTAAGGTGGTAAAGCAATTTCATTGTCGACTATACATTAATTTTAGTAAAAATGTCCTGTTTTTGTATAGAAAATACCTTCTTTTGATGAGTTATCATGAAGTCCACACTAAGATATTAGAGCAGAAAACTGATTTCCATCGCTGACTCAAAAATTGCCAAAAGTGTAAATGTCGCCTTTTGAACAGACTTCAAATGTGAACGCATGTGTAGGAGTGAATGTTTATTTTTCAATCACGTCAAAACGGCATAACGGTACCTATTGATTAAAGTGTTGTATTCAGACAACATAATAATATACTAGATTAACACATAGCATTTACAAAAAAACATTACGTGTAAATATCTTATTACCAAAGGCGTTTACACTTTATGATTGACCTAACTTAGAGTACGTGAACCAACCACAAAAAAAAAATTCTTTAACAATTTTTGCCTTAACTATACGGTTGATTGGAGCCTCCATTTAAGCAAACGTAGCCGGTGTTTGGAGACTTCATTGGACCAATGCGGCTAGGTGGGTTATAACGACAACGACCGGGACCAGTGGCTTAACGTGCCATCCGAAGCACAGTGGAGCCCGAGACATTTTAATTTGGTAACCCATCCCGTGACCCAGCATTGCGAAAGTTGCTTAACATTCACGATCGTAACCTGCACGAGCAACTGAAATATTTTGGTTTTACCGTTTCTAGTTCTAACTGCTTGGAGTTGTTTTATGGGGTTGGTTGATCGTAGCTGGATCGCGTGCTCACGGCTTGTTTGTCTGAAAGCTATACAGTTTGACATTAATTACTTATATCGGACCGGGCATAAAAACATACGAATGGTGTAAATTGGGTTAATTAACATAAATTAGTATACTACCTTATAACAGAAAGGATTGTAAAAGATTGAATGATATGGAGTGAACACAACAAAATGAATATTCACAGTTACCATGGTTTTATGTTATACTTGTGACCGCTAGCGGTTTCACCCGCGTGGTTCCCGTTCCCGTGGGAATATCTGGATAAAAAGTATCCTATGTGTTATTCCCGGTTATAAACTATCTGCATGCCGAATTTCATCCAAATCCATTCAGTAGTTTTTACGTGAAAGAGTAACAAATATCTATCCATACTTACAAACTTTCGCGTTTATAATATTAGTAGGATTAGTATCTGATTTTTCGTTAGAAAACACTTCTGTGAGCATAGCGCATGCATCTGTGCCAAAATAACGGATTCTCAAAGACAACAATTAAATAGACCATTACAATAATGAAACGGGATTATGTCAGTGACGATAATAGTTTCAATAATACATTAGTGCTAATTTTCATCGATGACCCCCCCAGTTTTGGGTATCACCTACCTAAGCCATTTTAGGTGTGACGGTTTTACTCCGGTAACTGTCACTTACGTAATATACGTCCTCACTGCTGGGGCACGAGCCTTCCCTATAGATGGATAAGAACGGGCCATAAACCACCATACGCGGCCCTTTCAGTAATGAAAATTCATCAGATCACTGACATTGAAACAGCTAGACTTGTATACTTTAGTTATTTCCATAGCGTAATGTCATACGGCATTTTACTGTGGGGCAATGCTGCCGATATTCAAACTATCTTTGTGCTGCAGAAGCGGGCTATTCGAGCAATTTATGAACTAAAAGCTGGTAATTTTCTTAGGGAGAGATTTAAAGATATTAATATAATGACAGTTGCATCACAATATATTTACGAGAACCTAATGTATGTTTATAAAAATATTGAAACTTTTTCTAAAAACAGTGATATTCACAATGTAAACACTAGAAATAAAAACAAACTAGCAGTACCTTATACTAGGCTCCACAAAGTAAATAATTCATTTAGAGGCCTGTGTTTGCGTTTTTACAATAAAGTTCCAAGTAGGTAATATCCAAAAGCTTGATATTAATAAATTTAAAATCGCCATTAAATAAAAGCTTTATAAAAAAGCTTATTATAAAGTGTCTGATTACATTGAAGACAAAACAGCATGGGTTTAAAATGCTCCAATCACTCCAACAGATATTTCTAATCTAAAATATTGTTAAGGTTTTTTAAATTGTATAACTTGGTAACGGCAAATAATTTTGTAAATGTCGTTACATATTATATTAAAGCTGTGGAGTTTCTTGCGCCCATTCTTCTCTACAGCTAAAAAAATAGACGTCCTGATGGGTAGGTAGTTAAAAACTTTTGGACGATTCAAAAGCATTTTTCTAAAGTTTATTTGAATAAAAAATATTTGTCGTTGACTTTAACATGATAAATTGGCCACTCGTCCGAAGACCGGCCTTTGCAAAAGTTGCTTTACCTTAGCAATCGCAGAGCGGGCGCGTTCACCACTGCGCCATCGAGCTTCGCTCACTGTCACTTAACATGGCTTAAATAATACATTTTTACAGTATTGGTGTAGTAAGGTAAGGTTATCTTTAAACAGCTAACCAGTTAAATATGGAGTTTACAAATGTCGTTTCCTAGTAACCTAACAATATATCAGTTTAAAAATACTAACTTTCGAAGTCGCGAGCGCTGTATGAAACGTAAACGTCAAGAGTGAACTCGTAAATCGTAACTCGAAAACGGAAACAAGTTCCAACATAAATCCTATCTGCAGTGCGATGCGAAATTTGCATCCGTTAGTTTAGGTGCAAGGGCTGCCATCCGTCCGGGTTTCCCCGGATTTGTCCTAGTTTGGAGGGCGTCCGGGGAGCGTCCGGGCGGGGTTTCTAAAAAGTGTCCGGGTAAAACCCGGGCACTTTTTATGTCAGGGGAAATCCGATTAACTTGATAGAATGGAATGATTAGCAATAAATTACATCATTTCATAGTTATTCGGTGCGGCAAATTTATCCGCGCACTCGTGAGTCTCGTGACGTGACGTGACCTCCCTAGTGGACTAAGTTGATTTTCTATAAATAAATAAAAATATGATAACTATATTTTTATTTTATTGTAATTTTTTTTCGATGGAGTCCGGGGTAATATTTTTATTTCACCCAAATGTCCTGGGTTTTTGAAGTTTTTGTCCTGGGTCCGTAATTTAGCTGATAGCAGCCCTAGGTGCAACTGTTTAAAACTTTTTGTCGCTGACTTAAAGTAGTATGTAAAGTGAATTTGCAATAATTTACTTTCCGAAAATTATTCAAATGCTTCTGTTAGTTGTTATCCAGTTATCAAACAAAAAATTATCTTTTTTTTTTGTACAGTACAGATTTATTGTTTCTTGCGAGACTATCCAACGACTAAAACTTTCGCAGTTCATCTCGTGCATGCCGACCTCCTTGGTCGAGTGGTTTGTACACCTGTTTTCATGGTGTCGCCATCTCTGAGGTCCCGGGTTCGATCCCCGGTCGGGTCAATTTAGAAATTATTGTTTTTCTAAATTGTCTCGAGTCTGGGTGTTTTCTATGTATAATAATTATGTATTTAAGTATTTTAAGTATGTTTATCCGTTGTCTAGTAACCATTTTAACGAGTTTAATAACGAAGCTTCTCTTGGGCTAGATAATTGGTGTGAGTGTAGGAAAGTTTATTTATTTATTTAGTTATTCATCTATATTCATCTATTAATAAAGAGGTAACGTTTGTGACTTTGTTTGTTTGTATGTCGGGGCTAATCTCTGAAACTACTGGTCCAATTCCAAAAAATGTTTATACTGATAGAAAGCTACATTACTTGCGGGTAACATATATAGGCTATATCTATATATTAATACGTGAAGCAAAAACTTTGTACCCCTTTTTACAAATATTGCGCGGACTGAGGAGTATGAAATATCGCACACTTATAGTTTACTAGCGGCCGCTCGCGGTTTCACCCGCGTGGTTCCCGTTCCCGTGGGAATATCGGGATAAAAAGTATTCTGTGTCAATCCAGGTTATAAACTATCTGTATGCCGAATTTTATCCAAATCCAGTCAGTAGTTTTTACGTGAAAGAGTTACAAACATCTATCCATACTTACAAACTTTCGCGTTTATAATATTAGTAGGATAAAGAGAAGGTTATCCGAATGTTAATATTTTTTTAAATTATGCATAAAAATACATTAAATCAATAAAACAAACATTTCACCACAGCATTACACACACTAGGTACCATGTATTTGACACACACGTAATACATAAACTCTTTTCAAAAAATTCAAAATGGAAGAGGAGCGGCCGAAATCTGTCAATGTCAATCCAAACTCACATTCTATCTTTTTTAATTTTTCATTGCTTAGGGTACAATCCCTGCAGCCTTAATGAAATTACGGTCGAATTTCGACCACTGGGCGACGAAAAAAGAAAAAAAACGTAAGATTGCAAATTTACATCAGTTAATAAAATTTTACACTAACAGCCGGTTGCACCAAAATTGATATACATTTACAAATTCATTTTTACGTTTTACTTATACTATTCCGTTACTTTCACGAATTCGTAAATCTACGTTGCACCAACAAAATACGAGTAAAAGTATCAGTAAAATTACTTGCTACACAAATAGAGCGTTAATTTTACCAGTTTACCTCAGTAGTTTTTTACTACCATGGTAGTTTTTTAACCGACTTCAAAAAAGGAGGAGGTTTCTCAATACGACTCATATATATATATATATTTTATGTGTTTGCGGATAACTTATGCGTTTATGAACCGATTTTGATGATTTTTTTTTGTTGGAAAGGAGATATCCCAAGAGTGGTACCATAATAAGAAAACCATGATCTGATGATGGCATCCCAGAGAAATCGAGGGAAACCTTCGAAAATCGTAGTAGCGACTAGTGCGCTTATTAATGTTTTCATTAAGTATTTTAAAGCACTACTATTTAATGAAGGTCTGGAGTCAATCTAATGATGGAGCCGAAAGACAGTCGAGGGAACTCCTCAACGATTTACAGCAATTACATGGTGTTTGGGCTTGATTAATTTGTATTGATGAGAACTTTACACCTAGATGGATTGTGACTATCATTAGAGGTCTGATGATGAAGACGAAGGTCAGTCAAGGGAACTCCTCAACGTTTTACAGTAGCTACCTTGTGTTTGGTCTTAATTCATTTCTATTGATAAGAACTTTGCACCCCCATATGGGTTATAAGTGCCATTACAGGTCTGATGATGGAGACCATAGACTGTCGAGGAAATTCCTCAACGATTTACAGCAGTTACCTTTTGTTGGGCTTACTTCATACAGTTCAATATGGCAAAATGTTTAGTTCGTACAAAAATAATACCTAATTAAGATTGAAGTTTTTCATAGGAATACCACTACCTACTAGGCGGTCTTTTCCTCATCCGATAAGCATCCTTGTTAGGTCTACCCATCACTAAAATTCATAAATAAAATAATTTTTAACAAAAAAAAACCGACTTCAAAAGCAGGAAACCTAAAAAAGTAAAAACAGCTCTAAAAAGCAAGAAATAATATTGAAATCATATTATTAATTACCTAGATACGCATATCAGTTTTAAAAAATGTCTACTGAAGTCGGGTGGTTGGTGGTCAGAACTTGTAGAAAATATTATAGTGATTTATTCTCTCAGAGCACGTTTCTTTAAATAAATAGAGCGTTTTCTAACCTCCAACACGAATTGCAAACACGAACGAACTGTCATAATCTTATACTTTTACGTTATGAGCAAGGTTTGAGCTACGTAAAAAGTAACTGTTCCGGTTAAGAACATAAAATAAATGATTGATAATTAAGATATTTACTTTATTGCTAAAATCTATAACTATTGATGATAATGATAACTGATAAATGAATGCAACCGATCGCGACGATAAATGATTATGCACTAATTTAATGATGTAGTTCACAAACGCACGCGCTCGGCGGCGACGCTTCTAGTGACGTCAATAACGGTGTTCGGTAACATGTAATGCACCGAACATATTCCGGGCCGGCACAAGATGCTGTGATAAGGATGATGCTGTTAGTAAGGATGATGTTGTATGATTACAAAAATGATTTATACAAAGTCAACTTAAATCTAAGATTAGTAAGTTAAGTGCAACATACAAAAGATAATAGAAATAATATTAAAAAGTAAAAATAAATTTTATGGAGTCACTTGAGATAACTCGGGCTCAAATGATGCCCTTTTGTTGTGAGGCGACGTTGCCTTGTCCTTTTTTCGTGCACTTATTCGAATGCTCGGTAAAGCCACTCGCGCACTAACACTCGCGTAAGTGTCATTATCGGGATTACGCCCATCACTAACACTAGGCTGATAAGCCATATTTGGCACATCACACACACTACCACTAGACACAACACTGATGATGGGCGGTGGCGGCGGCGGCGGGCGGTCCACGCTCGAGCGTATAGCGCCCGAGTCGCCCGAGCCGCCCGAGCCGACCGCACCGCGTTCCGCCTGAGGCCGCGTGCTCAGCGACCAGCATCGCCTTCCCCGACGCTTGCGTAGCCAGACCACGATGATTCCAACTGCTATGGCCACAGCTACGTAACTGATGGCGTATTGATGAACATCGTGATAGGATAGAGCCTCTATGTCTACATCTTCCTTATTTGATTTCAAGTCTTTTATTTGCCTTCCAATTTTGGTGAAAGTTTGATTTAAATTGCCGTCTGACTCTTTGTCTTCTTCTGTTGTCGAAATGCTTAAATGAATTAAGTGATTGATTTGGTCTAGTTTTGGAGTGTCTATCTTAGGTGAAACAAACAGCTTATTTGTATGATGTTGAAGTGGGTGTAAAGTGAACTGTTTTCCCTTTACAATACAGTTCGTTTTAAAATTAATGATGCCCGCGCCGCTCAGCTGTTGCGTGGAAACCTGATCCTCGCATATGATCCTTACAGAGTAAGTGTCACAACAAAAATAAAAATATTGTGACGGCGAGTTTAATGCTGACCATTGATTAGTGCAAATTTTCTTTTCAGTTGTGCATTTAGATGATGCACTTTCGTTAGCTCTCATACATAAATTTTCGTCATTTTGTAGCTGTTGAACTGCTTGTTTTAGTGGGCAAACATGATAGTCCTCCACGTAAGAACAAGCTCGTAACTCGTTAATGTCTACAATTAAATACGAATCTCGTTGTATGTTAAATGCTATATATTTGGATATAGGTGTGATGGTAACCATGTTATTGTTTTGTTGGCGAGGAACTGGAATTAGCATATACATCTGATAATTGTCTCGACTTACTAGTGGAATTGATATTTCAAATATTATGTATTCTTTAGTCACTCTTGTCTTGACATGAAGTAATCTATACAATTCTTGTATATTTAACAATAAATTATTAATAGGTAACGTGAGATCTTTCGACATTTGACTGCTAATGATTTGTAATTCTGTTTTTAGTTGCGTAGGAGTGAGCAGGTGGATACTGATTAGTCCATGATAGATATCCGTGATAGTGTTCAACAGAGTATCTTGAAGTTGCTTTATAGTTTGTAGAAGATTATTACCAGATAACGCCGTTAATGTGAAGTCCTGAATGCTACTGAGGTTTGCTATTTCCGTTTGCAACACGTTTGAGGCAGATTCCAAATTATTGAGTTGTTTGTGAATTATCTTATGTTGCTTTTCTATTGTGTCTTCCATCCGTTTTATCAAATTGAACTCTGCTTCTACGACCGAAGTTTGATTTTGCCAAAGTTTATTTAGGTGACGTTCATTGCTTTTTATTAGGTTTATATCTTGAGCATACTTTTCTGCGAATTTGCTGTCCAGTACTCCGAACAGACTGTTTGCTACATTGCCGATACCGTCGATAAGCCCCCGGCGCCGACGCCGTCTAGCGTGCTCATCAAAATGCTGGTTTAGCAAGAGCTTATTATAGTACTCTATTTCTTGATAGGTATGTTTTAGCTGTAGTAATATCATGTTGCAGTTTATTTGCTTTTGAATAGTGTTACAAGTGTTATCTAAATAGGTATATAGTTTTTTATATGCTTCTAGCCCCGACCAATAGGGTTCCATGTCGTAATACACGACAAGATTCCATTGATCTCGGATTATTTTGATTTTTGATATTGGGTCAAAGTATAATGATTGGTTGTTCGGAAGCTGAGAAATGCTAGGTTGGGCTGTGGATGTTGTTATTAATGTCATAAAAAATAGTATTGCGGCGACAATTGCGGAGAGTGAATATTTTGTTTTGTTGTTGCTTCTATGCTTTGGCTGAGTTGATTGTTGATCTTCCTCGCTTTCGCTATTTACTGGAAGAACTGATAATTTTATTACGGGTCGTTTGATTATTCCATTTTTTGTTTTAAGTGTCACCACTCTTACGAGGTTGTCCTGGCCCGGGTGGAGTTCTATTACTCTCCCCATCGCCCATTTACCAGGTGGGAGGTTTTCATCTTGGATTGTAACTAGGCTTCCTATCTTAATGTTCTCTTTTGATTTCGTCCATTTTGATCTTGCTGACAACTGTGATAAATATTCTACATTCCATCGCTTCCATAGATCTTGCTTCAGTTTCGATAAAAGATGCCAACGTGTCCTGGCATCGTGCTCTGTTTCAATGACAGTCAGCCGTGAGCAGCCCGTTAGAAAGTGAGCTGGGGTTAAAATATTAAGGTCGTCTGGGTCTTCTGACAATGCACATAAGGGTCTTGTATTTAGGCATGCTTCCACTTGGTTGAGGAGGGTGGTGTATTCCTCGAAAGTTAGTCTTTGGTCACCTACGACACGTTTGAGGTGGAATTTCAAACTGCGCACTGCTCTCTCCCATAAACCTCCCGCACTGGGCCATGATGGAGCATTAAAATGCCACTCTGCATTCATCTCTGAGACTTCGGCAAGAAAACTGTCCTTAAAAACTTGTTGGAGCTCTTCATAATTCTCTTGCAAAAGTCTATTTGCTCCTACGAAGTTTGTTCCCTGATCCGAATAGATGTGATGTGGTGTACCTCTTCGAGCTGCCATTCGTCGAAGTGCTGCTAAAAATGCTGAGCTGGTCATGTCGGAAACTAACTCCAAATGCACTGCTTTAGTGGCTAAGCAGACGAACACTGCTATATAGCCCTTTGTTGTTTTGGTACCCCGCCCTTTGCTGCTCTTAATATATACATATCCTGTATAGTCAACGCCAGTGTGGTAGAACGGACGTTCAGGATTACTTCTAGGGCCTGGCAGATCCCCCATCAGTTGCTGCTGCATATTAGGTTTGTGCTTTTTACATATGATGCATGCTTTTATATGCTTTTTTACAGCTCTTATGCCACCGGTAATCCAGTACTGCCTCCTCAGGTTGGCTAGTGTTAGCCGGGGCCCTCCGTGAAAGGTAAGTTGATGTATTTGTTCTATAAGTAGGGTAGTTAATCTGCTTTCGTGAGGGATAATTGCGGGGTGCTTCATATTTTCGTTAAGTTTTGCATTTGCTAACCTGCCTCCCACACGCAGTATTCCTTCCTGATCAATAAATGGATTTAAATTATTTAAACTGCTTTTAGGTAATAAGTCTTTATTTTGCTTTAACTGTTCTATGTCTGTGCTAAAATGATCCATTTGTACTTGCTTAATAATAATGATTTTTGCTTGACGCAGTTCATGTAACGTGATATAGTTGGGCATTGTTTTGCGTTGACGCGTAGGTATAACCATTCGTTTAATCCATGCTATAACATGAGTCACCATTCGAAATGAACTGTAGTCTTTTAATAAATTATTTATGATGCTTTGCTCTGACTCCGATTTTTGGATAACATTGACATGCTTTATTTTACTTTCTTCATCTGTTGTGTACTTCATTTTATTTTGATGTTTTTGAGCTTGAAAAGTTTCAAGCCACTTCGGTCCCTTCCACCATAAATTATGTTTTTTCAAATTAGCCACTGATAGGCCGCGACTTGCTGCGTCCGCAGGGTTATCGCCCGTGCTTACGTAATCCCAGCTGTTTGGTGACACGACTTCACTTATGCTACGTTCTCGGTTTGCTACAAAGGGTTTCCATCGGCATGGATTGCCTTGTAACCATCCTAATACCACTTTAGAATCACACCAACAGTATAATTTGATATTTTCATGAGGTTCTAGGCATTTGATGACCTTGCTAATTAATTTTGCAAGCAAATGAGCGCCACTTAGTTCTAGTTTGGGCAATGATAATATTTTATTTTGTGGTACTAATTTTGCTTTCGCCGCTACTAACACCACACTTGCTTTCTCTTCGATATTGATTTTGGCGTATATCACGCAACCGTAAGCTTTAAGAGATGCGTCTGAAAACCCATGTAGTTCGATCATACAGTTCTCACGGAACCCTATCCACAGCGGAATTTCAAATTGATTTATTTGTTCTAACTCTGATCTTAACTTTTGCCATTCATTATTTATATCTTTTGGTACTTCTTCATCCCATTTTAAATTGGTTAACCACACTCGTTGAAATAATAACTTGAGCATAGTGGTAAGGGGAGCAAGCCACCCTAGAGGGTCAAATATTTTTGATATTTCACCGAGAAATTTTCTTTTTGTTATTGTGCTTGATGATTTAAACGAAATGATGCTATTAAATGTAAATATATCTTGATCTGGCAGCCACCGAAGACCTAATGTTTTAAACATGCTATCCGTTTTAAAATTAAAGTGATGATTTTCTCCATTTAGCTCATAATTTAAATTTTCTAATAGTGATGGATGATTTGATATCCACTTTCTTAACAAAAAGCCTCCTGATTTTAGTAATGAATACATATTGGAAATAAGTTGTTGTCCCTTTTCTGGAGTATGTGACCCAAAAATCCAATCGTCCATATAATAGGAACTCTGTAAAACTTTTGCTGCTAATGGGTAATTTTGTTTTTCGTCTGATGCTAATTTATGCAGGGTCATCATAGCTAGGAAGGGCGCCGCTTTAGTTCCATATGTAACTGTGCTCAATTGATAAGTTATGATAGGTTGGTCAGGGTTTTCTCGCCATATAATTTTTTGATAGTGTTGATCTTGTTCGTTGACAATTAATTGCCTAAACATTTTTTCTATGTCGGCGGTCCAAGCATATTTAAAGATGCGCCATTTCAAGATAAGTGATTGTAGATCTTGCTGAAGGTTTGGCCCGGTATACATGCAATCGTTTAAGCTAAGCCCTGATGATGTTTTTGCCGAGGCATTAAACACGACGCGAAGTTTGGTGGTGACAGCCTCCGCGCGTTGAACGGCGTGATGAGGAAGGTAATATTCCAAGATCGAATTACTTTTGCTGGGTTTCATATGATTTAATGTAATGTATTCATTTATGAATTCCTTATAATCGCTTGCTAGCCCTATGTTTCTGTTAAATTTATTTTCCAAATTATGAAATTGAGCTAAAGCCATGAGCTTCGATTTTCCGAGCTGATTGATGACGTCATGTTTAAGCGGCAAGCGTACTTCATACCTGCCGTCTGCTCTTCTAGTGGTCGTTTCATGGTAAAACTGAACACATTGCTGATCTTCGTTTGATAATGACTCGTCATCGCAGATGTCTTCCATCTCCCAAAATTTTCGTATCTCGTCAACATTATTTAAAATTACGTTGCATTGATAAGTCTTCATCATGTTACCGCACAAGACCCACCCCAGTTGGGTTTGTTGAGCGATAGGCTGCTCAGCGTTGTTTCCTTTCAAAATTCCTCCCATCATAATGATAGAATAAATATCTGCACCCAGCAGCATATCTACTGGCCTGCTTACATTGAAATCTGGGTCTGCTAGCTTAATATTTTCGATATAGCTCCATGATGGTTTGGAGAAGGAATTATTCGGTAAGTTTTTAATAAGTGAATTCATAATAATGACGTTTGCTGTGAAAGTAAATTGATTGTACATAGACTTACAAGTTATTGTTAACTTTCCTTTGCTATTATTTTGCTGTTCTCCAACCCCAAAGATCACACCCTTACAGTGTTGTCTTTTCAAACCTAGCAGTTGGGCTGCGCTTTCTTTTATGATAGATATTTGCGACCCTTGATCTATGAGTGCTCGTAATTCATGATGGGTACCATCTGCTCCGGTGACCTTTACAAGAGCTGTTGATAAAAGAATTTCCGAAAAGTCTTCCCGTGATACGTGTGAGGCCGTTGTCACATTTTCATTCGGTCTTTGATTGTAATTGATCTGCCTTCCGGTTACTGGTTGTTTACGTTTAATAAATGCATCGTGTAACAATGTATTATGATTACCGGAACAATTGCGACATCGCTTTGGCGAAAAACATGCTTTGCCTTTGTGGTCGAATAAGCAATTTACGCAATAATGATATTTATTAGCCACATTTAATTTTTCTTCACTTGGCATTTCTTTAAACTTTGCGCAATAAAATATAGCGTGATCCATATTACAAAGTGGACAATTATATTTTGTGGTTGAAGTTGATGTATGGAATGCTTTTAAATAATTTGGATGCTTAATATTTTGACCCGAATAATTTGGATGAATAAATTTTTTAGGTTGAACAACTTGGTTATATTGTTGGGAACTTGGTTTTTGTAAATTTTGCTCCATTCTCTTGCGAGATGATTCCAAAATAGTGAATTTACTCTCCAAAAAATCTATAAAGTCCTGTAAAATTGGCAAATCCCGTGGATTTTTTAATGATTCAATATACTCTCCAAATGAGTCGCTATCAAGCTTTTGAGATAGGATGTGCACCAGCATAGGATCCCAGGTGCTGGTATCTATGCCTAGGTTTTGAATAGCGTGCAGACTCTCTTTTGTGATGTCATGCAATCGCTTTATTTGACCCAATGATTGTTGTTGTATAATCGGAAGGTTTAAAAGTGTATTTAGATGAGATGTAAAGATTAATCTTTTGTTATTAAAACGATGATTTAATATTTCCCAGCAAACTATGTAGTTATCCGAACTTATTTGCAAATGATGAATGATACGTTCAGCCTCGCCCGTGACCTTGCTCTTCAAAAATTGCATCTTCTGTGCATTAGATAACGACGGGTTATTATGTATCGCTTCATTGAAGAGATCCTTAAAAGAAACCCACTGCTGATAGTTACCACTAAACGATGGAATATCCATTTGTGGTGTTGATTTCTCTCGATGAGATACAGACCATAATTTTGTATTTATTTGTTTTTTGATATTGATGAATTGATGCTCGTGCTTGCTATATTCTAATTCGTATTCTAACTCCTCACCTTCGATTTCTCCTGCTATCTCCCAATGAAGATTATCTATTGCTGTCCACCTGCCTTGCAGCATCTTCAGTGCATCCTCGAACTCCCATTTGTTTTGCAATGAATCTATATTAATATTATTAACGCACCTCTGAAAGGCCTTGAAATTGATGTTTTGCTTTTTTAACATGTCGTCCAACTTGCTGAATGTACCCCTTGAAGTCATGTGTAAGAAACTGGTATCTGATGATGGCTTATCATGATGATGAACACTTGCTTTTTTAGCCTGCTGATTTGCTTCTTCTTCCTGCTTGCTTGTTCCAGCTCTTGGCTGCTCTATCTCTGCTTTATTGCTTACTTTTTGACCAACCTGCTCTTCCTCCCGCAACTGCTTTTCTTTTCTTACCAGTTCACTATAAGTACGTTGAAATAAGTCTTTCGCCGTATTGTATAATTCCCTCATTTGATCGTATTCACCTTGAACAAAATAGGGGTGATCCGACACTCCAAAACGTTCTAATTTCTGATGATTGGACTTAAAATTTATCCATAATGCTTCCAACCGCTCTAAGCGTTGCTGACAATACTCGACGGTTTTCCGCTCTGCTCCATCTTTTTTAAAGTTAATTAAAAGCCTCGATGCTGTCTCAAAGAGTTCAGCCTGCTTGTCGTACAAACCTTCCATCGTGATTTAATTGATAGTATATAATCAGTAAGAAAAACGGAAAGATCTTACTTTTGATGCTGTTTGTGCTGTACTTGCCGCTCTCCGGCTGCTGATCTGATGATTGTTGCTCGTGCTACTTTGCTAAGACGCAACAAAGTAACAACTCCAATAGCACTGCACTCCCAGTTTACTGTCACTATAAGTCACTGATCGAACCTCACTGAGATTTGAGAAACTAAAAAAGTTCCTATAAGCGCGAGGTCCTTATTTTACACTCGAAGGACCAATTTATGTTCCGGTTAAGAACATAAAATAAATGATTGATAATTAAGATATTTACTTTATTGCTAAAATCTATAACTATTGATGATAATGATAACTGATAAATGAATGCAACCGATCGCGACGATAAATGATTATGCACTAATTTAATGATGTAGTTCACAAACGCACGCGCTCGGCGGCGACGCTTCTAGTGACGTCAATAACGGTGTTCGGTAACATGTAATGCACCGAACAGTAACCGTATAATGTAACCGTAAAACGTATCGCAAAGCATGGTACAACAGCGTTTTACATTATACGTTTACTTTTTACGTTACTTTTTACGAATTTGTAAAATGAAAGTTTTGGTGCAACCGGCTGTAAGGGGTATTACGATACTTTTTCATAAATGGTTTCATTCCATTCCACAAGAGCACTGCTTGTTCTAGCTCATCATCTATCTCAATCCGCAAAAGGAAACATTATTAAGAATGGAAAAATTTATCTCTAAGTACCTACCTACTAAACTTACTAAAATAAACTTAGTACTTACCATTTGACTTGGGCAGGGCGTGCTGTTTACCATAACAAGTATTGGTCGTTTTATTACGTATGTTTTTATTATAGTCACTGCTGGCTTAGTTTTGAAGTACAAAAATAAAAGGGGTGAATCCTATTTTTTCCAGTATACTGATTCAGAGCGATTTCTTAAAACCCTGGCATTTTGCCACCTAGCATTTGGATTTTAGCTATTTCTGCCATTTCACAATTCAGTTAAACTTTCCCTAGTGAGAATAAAGGACATAATATGAATTACGAATTGTAAGCCCAAGACCGTACAAGATTGCGTGCAGGCTTACACTCAGCAGTGGGTGACTACTTATAGGCTGAAGAAGAAGAAGCATCTATGCTGTTTAGGGACCTACCTAACCAATGTTGGTTAAATCCAAATATGCGCAAAAATACTACGATGAACTTAAGGCTGACTATAAAACAAAATTTTACGAATGTTGTCATTAAGTCCTTGTCAGTTAAACGAAATAAATATTAAAAAACGACGTACTATGACACTTTTTCGAAGTATTGTTATTGCATTGGGTTAGTCTCATCCCCTTGCCTGGCCAAGGTCTGCGCTGAACGAGCACCTTTATAAGCTGATGATGATCATGATAAAAAATAGGTAGTGGTGCAACTAGCCAATAGTAAATGTAAAAAAACTTGCATTCTTATAGAATGTAGTTCTTTTTCGCAATTTTCGTAAAAGGTCCCCAAGGCTCCAGTTGGCGGTTATAGCCAGACTTGCAAAGAAAAGAATATATTTTCGCAACAGCTGTCTGTTCATACTATATTGTGTTCCATATTTTCGGGGTGGTATTAGTGCAGTATCCGTGACCCGTATGCCAGAGAGCACCGAGCCAAGTAATTTCATAACTGTCTGCGAAGTTTGGATACGTGGTTTGTCTTGTCACGTATTTGTTCTGCTTTGTTTATGATTTGTGCTGCATTTGTTTACCGTGCTGTCATTATACACTTTTCAACTTTCGCGTTTCATTATGTTTAACGGGTTTAAACGTTAGCTGGTTAGTGTATCTTAAGAAATTTCAAAATTTTAATTTTTTTTTTCTGCCAACTGTCACATAATATTGCTTATTTCTCACCTAAATTTAGGGGTTGTCGGTGCAACGGAGCATTAGACATAGCTTTTTTTATTGCCACATAGCCGATACAACTCAGGCAAAACGTAGGTACTGGACGCGACAGTTCGGTCGTAAAAGGTTAACCAGTAATATCAATTCACGTTAAACTTCTAAACTTTGTTAAACATTTTATTTTTCATGATATACCTAGAATGCAGCCTATTTAAAACAGTTAACGGTTTCACGTTTCATATTAATTTTACGACGAACGACACGAAAACACAAAACATACAGGATAAAGTGATAGAAGTATGTAAAATAAGCACGAGTATATACTTTTATATACGTTTATATCAACTTGTAGTCTGTAGTGTTAGCGTAAACTTCAGAAATCGAACTAGAATGTGATTCGGACGACGACGACGCATGAATTCGGTTCGCAGTTCGCACGTGCCGTCATCTGGGTCTAGCTAGATCACTTTATACAGTACGGGCAATGCAGGTCTGGCTGCTGCCCAGACGGGTCATTGTTCCGACACTCGTTTGGTATATTCCGAACAGCCGTTATTATTTGGTCTTGCCACAGAATTCTGCCATCATTTTTTAAATCTGCTATTATTTAAGAACCTGTCACACTCGACGAATCCATTTATGTGATATATTAATATGGAAGAGCTACAATGCTTGCCTGCCAATTTAACATTTACTTAAAAATACTAAACTGAGTATAGTACTCGTACTTTGAGATGGTAAATAACTCAGAAGAGGGGGGGAGAACCCCCTGATATTAAGCAAAAGTGATTCTTAATCGAGTCCAGTACTCTAAACACTTGTGTCTCTTAGAGGTCTGGATAAATCGTCTAAATTGTACACTCTATTTATTTATTTATTTATATATTCTACGTGACTGCTGGAAGAAATTTCAATGTGAAATAAGCAGCGCCCTTGTACTTGTCTATTCTTACTTTGTTCTCTCTTCTATTCGTTTGTGTGTACATAAATTAGAAATAAATAAATAATATTTCAATTAACATGTCTGCTTACAGATTGGTCCAAGACACAGACAAGTCATACAATTAAAATTAACTACAACAACTACTACAAAATTGACTATTTACTACAAAATACTTAATTTGCGGTCCAAATCAAAGATGGCCGACGGTAGTACACCCGTCAGTTTTTGGTATTCGCGACAGCGTGCAGGTGGCACGTGACACCTGCTTCCGGTGCGGCCGTACATTTAGGATATAGAATGCAATGCTCTTGCTGACTGTACTGGTCAATTGCCGGTTCGCATTCAATGTCTCAACACGCTTTATATTGATGACAATTAAAGCCTTTAACCGCTCGGCCACGTCCACGGGCGGTATGTGGCGCTGCGTGCGATTTTTTTGCTCATTGCGTTCTTTCTATTACTGTCGACTAGGACTTTTGTTGTATAACGCGCAATAAACTAAAAATATGTCTGCCGCATCGCAAAACGCTCATGCTCGTGGTGGAATGCTTATACATTTCCGTATCCCATATAAGCTTAAATTTTTTTGAGTCCAATAATAAAGTTAATATTAAGTAGGTATTGAAACGGCACGTCATTAAATGTCTAACTTTATAATATTTTATAATTATTAGTTGTTATCATTGTTGGTTTCACATTTTATTATGTATAAAGTATAGAAAACCAATAGGTCAATAATTCAAAGAATACTTACCTACCTAAGTAGCGTCCGGGTTTTGTGATCACAAATTGGCATTTGTGGTGATTAAGCCAATACACATTAGATATGAGCGCCGATGGGTAAAAAGCCGGCGGCGGCGCGCCGACTTTTTTGGGCCGGCGGCGTGACCTTCAAATGTTTTTTTTAAATTTATTGACAGGAAATAATAAAAATTTAGTTATACTTGTTTTTATTAGTATTTTAAAAACGCACATCATCATCATCATCATCATCTCAGCCAAAAGACGTCCACTGCTGGACAAAGGCCTTCCCCAAAGATCTCCACAACGACCGGTTTTGTGCTGCTCGCATCCAGCGGCTTCCCGCGACCTTCACCAGATCGTCGGTCTACCCTGTTGGAGGCCTGCCCACACTGCGCTTTCCGGTACGCGATCGCCACTCAAGGACTATTCCGCCCCAGCGGCCATCAGTCCTGCGAGCAATGTGCTCTGCCCACTGCCACTTGAGCTTAGCAATTCTTCGGGCTATGTCGGTTACCTTTGTTCTTCTGCGGATCTCCTCATTCGATCACGCAGAGAAACCCCGAGCATAGCCCCATTGCTCTTTGAGTGACCTTGAGCCTTTTTATGAGGCCCATAGTGAGCGACCACGTCTCAGTCCCGTATGTCATCACTGGCAACACACACTGGTCAAAGACTTTCGTCTTAAGACACTGCGGTATATCGGACGAGAAGATATTTCCTAGCTTACCGAACGCTGCCCAGCCTAATTGGATTCGACGATTGACCTCTTTGCTGAAGTTGGACCTACCTAGCTGGACCGTTTGTCCCAGGTAAACATAATCGTCCTCAACTTCAAGGGCAGAGTCCCCAACCTTCAGATGATTGGGTACGACACGTGAGTTCGACATAACTTTCGTCTTCTCCATGTTCATTTTAAGACCCACTTGTTGAGAGACTCTGTTGAGGTCACCGAGCATTGCGCCGAGGTCTTCCAGGGTCTCAGCCATGAACATTATATCGTCAGCAAATCGAAGGTGAGTGATGTATACGCCGTTGACGTTGATGCCGAGTCCTTTCCAGAACAGAAGCTTGGAAACATCTTCCTGTGCAGCAGTAAACAGTTTCGGAGATATCACATCTCCCTGTCTCACTCCTCGCTGCAACTGGATAGGTTTCGAGCTCTGGTCTTGAAGACGGACTGACATAGTGGCGCTTTCATACAAACACCTCAACACTCAAATCTTCTCTTCAGTCTGCAATGTGCGCGTGTTAAATGTTGCCAGGGCCAGAGTTCGTTGTTGGCGGTAGCCAGGTCTCTGCCGGAGATTCTTAGCACCGTTGCCCCGTCGCTGCCTTGGCCGCTACCGTAGCTAGGGCGAGCGGGGCCGAATTTTTGCCGGTGTGCATATTATGGGGGGTATTTGCCGTAATCGCCACACTTGGCAGATGGGTTGGCGATCGCAATAGGTTGAAGGTAACCTCAGAGAGATGCTGCTGCCCATCCTCTGGAATGGTACCTTAGTCGCCCTTTACGACACCCACGGGTTGAAATGGGGTGGTGCAATTCTTTATCCCCGGCACCACACAGGGACCCCGCTATACACTACTTTAAAGTTTATACTGACACCCCCTACCAACCTCACAGTTATAAAGCTAGGTGTCAGACATCCTTATGCAAGCACAAGGGACCATCTACGTCAGGTCATAACGCCAGATCAGAACACGCCGGTTCCGCATCCTTCATCCGGTACTTTTAAGACTAGTGCAAAGCTAGTTGCCTTGTGGACACGTATAGTCCATTACCTAATATCCAGATAGGTCACCGGAGCTGTAAGCTCGCTCACTTCTCGTTGCACTAAGAGCACAACTCGCAGTGTACCACTACTCGGGCCATCAACTCTAAAGTCGACTACCAAATGTCCTCTTTGGTGGCGGAGTTGTTAGCACACTCACTTCTCGGTACCCATCCAGGCACCTGATCAATTCAAAATTCCTACGCGGCTGATTAAACCGGAGGCCTTTGCATCTAGCGGGCACCTCTACTAGTTCTCCAGACAAATGCCGGAGATGTTGGAGTAACTACTCAATGAAAACCACCGAGCAGCCAACCAACTAAGGGTAACTCACGTACCCCGCAGGTCTTTTCGCTTCAGGCCCCCACCGGACCGCTACTAAGACCCGCTCGCTATGCACGAAATGGAAGCCTGGCCAGACCAACCAGACAGACGAACATTCTTAGCTTCGAACTTCTATAGCGGCGGCGGCGCGCCGGCGCGGCGTCCATATCTAATACACATAATTTGTAGCGATGATTGATTACATCATGGATGCCTTCGTCAAGCATAGGCTAGTGTTATAATTGTTCAAAGCGTTTGTAATAAAAATAATGACATTGTCTGACGGTCATTCATGACATGAGACACTTATTATGAGATACTGGATTTAGCATTGTTCTTTTTTATCTAAACCGGAACATTGTTCAACGGATATAAGCCAATGACGACGAGTGTAACGCCAAATATCCTTTACTGATACGTAAACAGATAATATGGTTCATTTTTAAAGCTTTACAATGAAACTGATACTGATATAGCATTCCAAAAACACCACAGATTTCAAACCTCATTACTCATCAGGTTTAATCCACAACCTTTTTTTTTAAATTCAAAACTGTATGTAGGAATAGTTCCTCTTTCTAAGCAGAGATGGCACTGTCTCTAGTCTTAATCGCTCTACAAGGGTTTCTTGAATTAAATGTTAAGCCACGTTAAAATGAAAAGTCAGGCTCATGTGTTTCTGGTATTTGATTCACTTATTCTGTAGTGTGAACCAACGTTAATTCACCGTCAACATCAGAAATAAAGAGTACCTAATTATTACAAATTGTAACTAATAAATATTGTAAGTATTATTGTTAAAATTGCTATCTACTTAATTGGTTTTTTTTTGCCTTTACAATGTTGTGTAAATCGAAACATTCAAGGCATCTTTTTAGAGAGCAATTTTTAGTTACAATAAAGTTGTATAAGAATATATGATATCAATAATTTTATAATAATGTACAAAAATACTTAACCTAAAAACTGTTGTAGAGTTGTTGTCAAGTCAAGTGACTACAATTAAATAAATCCAAGCGTCATTGTCGAACACTTGTGGTGACCCTGTTTTGCCAAAATACACCTCTTTGCGGAAACATAGGTCTTTTTTTTTACACAATATTTTTTTACAGGAACACTTAATGGAAAAGCAGCCAAAGGCACACAAGTTAAAAAGTGAAAAACATACATGTAGTTATCGCCTCGATGGCGCCATAACGTAGTGTTAGAAAACTTAAGTGCTTTTACCAAATATTTATACATATAATCGATATAGTTAAGAAAGCCTTATAATAAAAAGATCCTTGAAGGTCCAAAGTAGAGTTTTGTAACCATTTTGTATAGTGTACGAACGCCTTACTTTTTTTATCAACACGTTGAAGTTTATATTACCAAGTTGAATATTGGAATAGGCAGTAGGAAGCCGATAAAACAAGTGAATATAAATGTGCGAAAGTTTCCTAAATGGGGAATTGGATTGAATCCAAGAATGACATATCGGGTTAAGTGTTTTGTGTTGTGGAAAAAGAGGTGATTTTTAGCGAAACTTGCTGTGGAAATCTGTGGAACTAGCCATGGAACGGTGCGATGGATTCCTGGTGTTCCGAAAGCCGGTGTACAGGGTCTTTCAGTATTTGGAAACGTAAGTATAATTATAAGTCTTATAAAAGTAGAACTGTGACTGTGCCATAGATTACCTTTTAACAAGTATTTTTACTTGATAAAAGGTTTTGTTATCTCTACATTAATCTTTTATATAGGTTGTAACCGTTCTTTGTCCCTAATAAAATAAAATAGGTTGTACGATCAATTTTAAGATCTCATAACTGTGATACGCTGAGAGAGTTATTTAAGCAGATTAATATTTTAACTGTAGCTTCACAGTATATTTATGAAAATATCATTTATGTTTATAAAAACTTAGATAAATTCGAAAAAAAAAGTAATACCCATAATTTTAACACAAGAAATAAAAACAAACTTGCTGTTCCAAAACTTAGACTCAATAAAGTTGGTAATTCATTTGTTGGGAAATGTATAAAAATATACAATAAAGTGCCTTTCACTCTAACAGAATTGCCACTACACAAGTTTAAGACAGAAATAAAACAAGGTCTAATGAAAAAAGGTTACTATAAAATTGATGATTATTTTAATGATAAGAATGTGTGGTCATCTTAGTCTGCTCGCCTGCACATGTTATTTCACATTGTAAGTAGTTACACTTTTTTATAAAAGGTTATTATTAAAGTCAAAGAATAATTAGATGATAAAACAGCCTGGTTGTAATAAAAAACACATTATACTCTATTTGTATCAATATACATAGTAAAATTAATTTATATAATTTTTATACTGATATGATAGTTTTGAACAGTGTCCTACAGATAACAAACAGCGTTGCGTTAAATAGATCATTAAGTTTTTATTTAAAGTATCTTGAGTGTGTCATGCTCTCTTTATTGTCTCTGCGGTGGTGGCGTGTGCGTCGGGTCGTTACGTTCCCTAAAATATGGTTGAGCGAAGCGATGGCTGATTCATATGTCATACTCGTGAACGGGTGCCGCCTGTGGAGGCTGGTCTGCTCTTGCATACTTATCTTATTGTTAGTATTAATTACTATAGTTTGACTTTGTTTTTCTTAAACAATTTTTGACTTTTATTAGAGTACTGTAGTGGTACTGTATGACATTGTGGAAATTTAACTTATACCAGATGTAAATTTGATATATTAGATTTGTTTATTTTTTTTGTTTTTTTTTTTTTTTTTACATGTTGTGGTTGTCTTCTATATTTTTTTGTGTTTATTTGTAATGGAAAGTGTCCTGCTATGATAGGGCATTTTTCAATTTTTATTTTTTTTGACGCTGTAAGGGAGAAAAGAGCTGGACACTTGCTGAGTTTCTTGCCGGTTCTTCTCAGTGCAAGATCTCCCGCCCAGAGTAGACTTACGAACCGATGGCATAGCGACATTCATAAGAGCTACTTGTAGCCTAAACTGAATAAATGATTTTTGAATTTGAATTTGAATTTGAACATATTGTTATCATTTACAAATATAATTTCATTTTAACATAATTTTCGTCGCCGATTTCCGTAATAAAAGCATATCATATGCTATCGTAACTAATTATTTTAAATTAGGAAACATGTTTAAATAAATACTAGCATTGATACATAGCCTTGTCACGTAAAGTTATAAAGTACCGTAAATACATCAAAAAATGTTGTGTTACTTGAAATAGTCACCATTGTTGTGCTTTACAGTAAGAGATATAGCCATCCCCTGAGTAGTTGAGAATTCCGGGTGAAATGCGCTGTCACCTCTGTCGTAATTTCCCGACAGGTGTAAATGTGCAAATGTGATAATAATAATAATAATAATAATAAACTTTCCTAACTCACACCAATTATCTAGCCCAAGAGAAGCTTCGTTATGGAACTCGTTAAATGGTTACTGGACAACGTATAAACACACTTAAAATACTTAAATACATACTTATTATACATAGACCCGAGACAATTTAGAAAAAACAATAATTTCTAAATTGACCTGACCGGGGATTGAACCCGGGACCTTAGAGATAGGGACACCATGAAAACCGGTGTACAAACCACTCGACCAAGGAGGTCGTCAATAATAATAATGCAAAGCGCTTCCTCGTTGTGGCATGAAAGCAAAATAAAAATAACACTTCACATTCTGTAGTATGATGTGATGTGACACCATTATTACTATTCTATGTGTCTGCTCTTTATGTCGGAATCGGAAGCATAGACGTCGCCAATATATGGGTAGTGGGTACTTCAAAAGATAGGTCCTCCACGTAACGACTGTCGACTATCAACGCTTATGTTGTCAGGTTAGGTAACAGAACACTGTATTGTGTGCTTACACCAGCCGACACCTCAATGAGTAGTTGTATATTGACATTGAAACCTGCAAATTCAATGAAAATATCAATTTATTCAACCCTAAATTGGCGAATATATTTTAAGGTATATATTTCAATGTTCATATGGGAAACCTGTACCTAGCAATGGGACAGCCATGTCTATAAACCAATGATGATCATGATGATGATGATGATGATGATGATGTAGTATAATCGTCGCTTAATAGTAAACATTGCAATGGGACGGTGCATTACATCAATGCCAATATTTGCTATGTAACGAGAGCTTTTCATACTAATATTATAAAGAGGAAAGCTTTGTATTTTTGTATGTATGTTTGTAACGGATAAACTCAAAAACTTGGACCGATTTAAAAACATTATTTCACCATTAGAATGCTACATTAGCGCTGAGTAGCTTATATTTAAAAAATCCACCCGTGCGAAGCCGGGACGGGCCGCTAGCTGTTAATAAATACATGTATTAAGATGCATGCAATAGTTGTATTGTATGTATTGATAAGCCTATAAAACTATTTTTTTTTCAATATCCAATACATAACATGAGGTCTATATTTTTGGCGAACTCATATCAACGATTCAATCAAAAGTTCAACCTGAAACTGTTACAAAAAGTTTTTTTTTTTAACTGAAAGTTAGAGGGCCGTGGCCGCATCGCTCGGACAGTTAAAATATTGAACCAACGAGGGCCATGGGGCCTACCATCACCTCATCAAAATGAGCCCACAATATATTTTTACAAGCTTTTATTTATTATGCATTGTGTTAACTTGATTTAATATTCTGTTTTTGTTACCATTTAAAAAAAAATGTAGTATCATTTAATTTAAATAGTATCGCGTCCATTTTCTGGGGATTAAGACTTATTTCGCAAGTATTTAGGAAGCAATAACCTTTTAGACAGCTTTAACAAAACTGCCACAAATATTCGTCTAATCCATATTGCAAACAATAGAACAAAACACATGTCATATGTTCTTTAACTAAGATTGTTTTCATAATCATACTGTTCTCATACCAATTATTATGACTCGTTCTTACACGACCCGTTGATACTGAAGTGATTCATAGATGATTTGTTGCAACCGACTGCTAAGATTTTAATAGTGCTGCGTTTAGAGGTAATGGTAGGATGTTTAAACCGCGCGAGTACTCTTCAACTGAAAAGTGCTCCATCCAACGTTTTGAGACATCATGCTTTTTTTAAACTCCAAAAGGGTGGGATGTTTTCATAACACTAAATATAGACTATCAAAAGGGGAGTTAAGTGTCTTCAATGTGTTCGGGTTTGTTTTGATTCGGGCTGAGTTGAGGTATTTGAACACGTGACGTTGATGAAAATTAATGATGCATTTGTTGTTATCGATAATATTGTTGAGTGACTGTCGTCACCACGTGCTTGTGTCTAGAGTTAGTACTGACGACATTTAGAATGTTTATGTTGTGTAACAATGTCACAATACTTAATTTAAAACGATTAATAAGCGAGCTGGTTTCGGAATACTATGTTATTTTTCTAATAGGCCTTGCGTTGAGTTGTACTAACGCTTTACCAATTAAAATTCTATCAAAAGCATGTATGATGAAACGATTTTGCATAAATAGGTTATGTTTTTGCAAGTTAAACTACCTGATAGTAGTAGATTTACTAGTTTTAAGAATGTCATGTGTATACTTAGTATTTATATGGTCACTCTACTACGCCCCGAGACATTTATCTAAAGGAAAACCTACAAACGTTTTAAGGATTCCAATTCAGCCGGTCGCGGTAATTCAGTTAATGGACTTTTAAAACTTTATCTCTAATTAGCTTTCTGTGAATTTCCAGACGTATTTATTGCATCCTTCAACGATTAAAGAGTTTAAACGTTTGTAATAATGGCGGTACGGTTTAAATAAATCATTTTAAATCCAACTTTTCCTATAGAGTTAATAATTATATTTAAAACGTTTTCAGTTTTATGTAGATCTTCAATGAGGGTTTTAGCAAATTTATTTGAACTTCTCTGTCTTGATAGAAGACTTACAATAAGAAAAGTTGCGTTAGATCACCCAACCAGCTTTATAAAGGGTAAACAAATGCGCAAAGCACGTAAAATATTAATTTATCTATTAATCAATGAGTTTCAAACAATGACATCTAATAAGTAGATGATCTTGGCCATAGCTTTTATTTTGTAGTGTATCTCCATGGAATAACTTAAATAGCAGATGCATAACTGGTCTGTAAGCACCAGATTTAGCATTCATTTTGGCTTGTATATATATTTCTGTAACATCGTTGCTATCGGGCTGCCATAATGAAGAAAGGGGGTGTTAATGTCGCAGCTCGCGGGAATTTATCGTCGGACGCATAATCGATAGTTGAGCCCACAGCGACGAAATGGTGCCAAAGTATGAAATTGTGTTTCGCTGTTGCTAGACTATTCGTAAAAAAATATAAAATGCAAAGAATAACTTAATTGTTATTATAAAACTGGCTGTTTTACTTAGTAAGTCTTAGTAAGCACTCCTTTTCGATTAATCGTTTACTAATAAACAACAACCAAATAACAACTATGGTCACCTTGCCCTCCAACCTAAATCAATTAATTACTTGTAATTTGATAAAGCTTTTGCCCCATCGCACGTGATCCAATTATATTAATAACAATAGCACTAACAATATGGCGTGATGGAGCACAATGATTAACTATTCCTATTCGGGGTGCATTGGGATAAAGTTTACCCCAACAGTGCATTACGTAAGTGCACTTTGCTATACACTCGAGCGTGTAATATAGTTAGGGTTGTCGACTTTGTGTTTTATTAATGCCGTGACATTAAAAGGATTAGGTCTTACCAAATGCTTCTTTTATACCAAACCCCTTAGGTCCCGGGTTCAATTCCCAGGTCGGGCAAAGTGTGTTTCGGGTTTTCGCTGCATAGCCTGAGTTTGTGATCGATCACCAACTCGCATTTGGCAGGCGTGCTGATTAAGGCGACGCATTGCAAATTTACGTGGTGGGGATCTTGATTTTTCCCAACAATTACAAAACGTGATATTTGATGACATGATTTTTCATTTAATTGACTTCATTTTGCTAGTTGAAGAAACACGATTTGTCAACTTTTATAACAGAGAAAAAATTTCAAAGTAACCTCTTTTAAAACATAGATTTGCATTTTACAGGCTAACCAGACCGATTTAAGCATCTAAATTTTCTTAGTAGATTAGTCTTAACACACACTTCAATATTGTAGTTCATTTTCTTTAAATAATTTGTAGTTTTAATTTGAAGGAAAAAAAAATGTTTTTCTTATGGTACGGGGCGCAAACGCTCCGTATGAGATTTATTGTTTAGCGGTGCGTCGCCTAAAGTCAATACCCATCAATTGTAGTGATATTTGATTTCAATGATGGAGGTCTTTGTCTTGTACTGGGAGAGTCATAGGCTATTTAATTTACTTACTAAATACTGCCTAAATTATATTCATATGGTTGTAGTCGTGTTGTTTGGTGGTAAGGCTTGTTCCATTCCAAGTCAACCTAGCAGCTACCATCATCTTATTTAAGTATTTCGCCATTACAATAGTGCTAGCAGCATTGTTATGTTGCGACAGTTGGACAACGCTAACGATAAGATATCTAGTTCGTCATTGGTGGCTAGCTACTTCCATATCTTATTTAAGTCTGTCGTCATAACTAATAATGTTAGCAGCACTGCGATATTCCGACGGTTAAATAACTCTAAATTTGATTTATACAATTTGCAATGTATTTTTTTTTTTTTTTTATGTTAAAAGGAGGCAAATGAGCAGGCGGGTCACCTGATGGAAAGTAATCACCGCCGCCCATAGACACCCGCAAAACCAAAGTTATCCCGGTTATCACTTAAATTAGTACATATTAGATAGATAGATAGATAATACTTTTATTGCAACACTATAAAACATAATCATAAACAAACAAATGAATAATTTGCAAAGTTACATTTTGGCGGTCTTATTGCTTTTAAGCGATTTCTTCCAGACAACCAGTCGGATGGAGAGAGCTAATAAACTGTAAGATCAGAGGATCATATTCCATATATTGTGAAAATATATATTCTATTTTTGTACCCAAACAAAAAAAAACTCATTTGCCAACCCTACAGCCACCCCATTGAACTAACTCCATAAGGGCTCACGGAGGGCGGCCATGCTTGCGGTCCGTTTCACACACGATTTCCCGTTCCAATGTGCAATAATAACGTTTATTATTACAGAGTGTATGATTTATCATGCTCAAAGAATCAGTGACATGAATAACGGGACTGAATAATAAATAATATTATTTACTAGTTTATTACTATGTACCGTTTTGTTGGTGGTGAGGCTTTTTTTAAGTGCACGTGGCTAGTTATAACGATCTTTATCTGTATCTGTCGCCATAACATCAGTCTTAAATGCTTTGTGGTTTTCCGACATTTCGAGTATAATCAGTTCCTCAGTACTCAGGCTCTCATCAATCGTCATCTGTTGCCATAACTACTATGTTAGCTATATTTTTGTGTTCCTATAGATTATAGCTAGGACCTCAGTAAAAATAATCTTCTATCATCGTTACCTAATCAGATCAAATAAAGGCCGAAGACTTACGTTATATGTAAACATTACTAAAAATACATAAACCACATCAAAAATGTAGGCAACTATTTATTTTCACAAACAGACTCAAAAACGTAGAGCTCCTCTCGCAAACTCTCACAAAGACATAAAACTTTTTTGTAAGTAATCATATTAATAATGTAATTAAAGAGAGTAGATATTACCTCTGCTAGTTTTATTGGAGTCAAACAAGATGTGCCTACTTTATGTTAGTTTCGCGAAACGTTCCAATTTACGCGTAATGGCTTTGAGTACAGTGCCGATGTGTTTCAGTTAGTTTCACTTTCCAAACACTGCTGGGGTTGGCTTACGGAATGTGGGACATTTAATCACGATGATTGCTCCTATTTCCATTATGATAATTAACTAGCTGTTGAGCCGATACCATTACCTAAGGAGACTGCATAACGTAAGCTTCATACAAACTCGTTCGAGGAACGCACACGTAGGCCTCTCACGGGCACGGAATCGCGCTTGCAACAACTGCGCTGGGACTGTTGCGAGCTTTACACCTGTATTTATAAACAAGCCATTACCAGAGTGAACGAGAGTGCGGAAACTTCATACAAGCGCTCCGAAACGCACGCACACAAGCTCATAGTTCACCTACATTAGCACGCAGAATAAAGCACGGGAAAGGAGTACGCGATGACGCGAGCTGTACCCGCAAATGCGGATCGGGCAGCGTATGTTGCTGTAGTAACGGAGGATAACAAGTATGTCACTGAGCGCTGCCGATCAGTATACACGATGTTTTCTTGGTTTGGGTGTCGCGATTGCGAGTTTTGTTGCATATAGGTAGGTGCCTATTGAAAATGTCTGGAAAAAAACTTGTTGTGTATGAGGATGTCTCAACACACACAACCATAATCCCAGTTTGTCCTTTTTGGTTTTGCTGACAGATATAACAAGGTAAGTTTACAATATAGACACCCTAATTCACACAATAATACATTAAACTATGTGTGACTCAACCCTAGCCGGTAGGTACAGCTCAGTACGTCGAGGCACTGTTGCCGCACTCTCGTTCACTCGCCATTACTTAGCAATACTTTGTTCTTAGAAATGTTACTAAGATCTAATTTTATTTTATATACAAGTAACGTTTAAATTAGAATAGAAGTTTTCTTATTCAATTAAATTAAAGTAATGATTTTCATCAATTTTATATTATTTTAGAGACAACACAAACTGTGACACGGAATATAACCTTTATTCTAGCTTGTCACAAGCTTGTCACTATGAATTCTTTGAGAAACCTACTTCATCGGTATACTAAAGAATATAAAGCAATTATTTTGCTTCAGTATGAGCTTTTACTCGTTTATAAACACGGGGGTTAAGACACAATTATTGTTTTCTAAAGTTTACGCTAGTTAAGTTAGTTAGTTAGTTTACGTTTATCTCTTCCCGTGGGTGTCGTAAAAGCCGACTGAGGGACCAATCCAGAGGATGGGCAGCAGCATATCTCTGAGGTGACCCTCAACCTACTGCGATCGCCAACCCGCCTGCCAAGCGTGGCGATTACGGCAAATACTCCCCATGATGATTTGGGGGAGGCCTTTGTCCAGCAGTGGACGTCTTTTGGCTGAGATGATGATGATGATGATGATGAAAGTTTACGCTTCACATTGAAAAAACTACTTTTACGGATCTACTCGCGTTTATTATCATATTAATGTGTTACACGAGTATATCCGTAAAAGTATATAGTTTCATTCCAACAGGCACATTTAGTTCTACTAGTCTACTAGTAGGTTTCTTAGTTATTATGGGAAAATATACAAAATCAGGTCAAGCTACCGACACTAGATCGTTTTAAAATATTAAGAGTCAAGGCCCAGCATGCAATTCGTAGCCAAACTGTTGCATATTCAAAAGAACCATAAACAATGTTTGGTTCAGAGCGTTGGGGGATCCTTTGTAGCCTTTACCCCAATCGCGAAATAGGCTGGAGGTGAAGTAGTGGCTAGACGTGTAACAGGTAACTTCATCCCCTCGGCAAATTGCATACGACAGTACAGTAGTCATTATAACTTTTTAAATTAACATGGTTATTGACTGTTTTTGTTGTTGGACAACAAGGACTTGAGTGTCCTGTATTTTGGCATAGGTGATGTTCATTTCAAAATCTAATTTGACATGGAATCTCAATGTTAGGCTGTTTGATTTATATACATTTAAAAGTAGCAACCGTTGCTGAGCTAGCTTAGAAAACCCTTATTGCAAACAACAATATTAGCCAACATAACTTAATAATTATAAGGAAAGTCTGTAGGGTGACAAACCCAGCACTTGCTAGCAACAATGCTATTACTAATTAAATTAATAACTCCCATTGGGACAACAATGCATTGTCCCAGGAAAGTGTCAAATGAAAGCGTGCCCCCAGTGACTCAGTTATTATGATAATCGCAAATTATGTCCAATTAGGTTTGGCCCACTTTCCCCTTGTAGGGTTGTGAATTGTGAATATTGTGATACAATACTTTATGACGATTGCTTTGTTTTTTTTTTCATATTTTTAAGTGAAAACTTATTTAGCGGCGTTGTACACTTTTTTTGTAATAGGTAGAAAATGTTAAATTCGCTTCAGGACACGTGACCTGATCGAAAATTCGTAAGACGGATGGAGAGTAGACAGCCGGCGCGGCGTAGGAGAGGAAGAATCCCCGTCTCTTTCTACGGCGCGGCGAAAATGTATGCCTGCTGTTTCGTTTAGGCGGCGCAGGGCGCTTGCGCGAATAAATTGTCATGTTTGTGTACGATAGCGCAATAAATAAATATTGTATTCTACCACATAAATGATAGTACTTTTATACTGATAATTGAAGCAATTCGTGCAAAATTATTCCCTAACCATTCCTAAATATCAAAAATGCACAACGTTAATATTCAAGTTTTCACTTCTGCCGGCACTCCCGGAGTGCAACCCGTCGTTTTTTTTTAAACTTACATATTTAGTTTTTGTTGCTGTTTCAGCAATGAAGTTTGCTTCTATGAATTGTGGGCGTATTTTAACCAGTTTTATACCTAAGCTACGTTGAATTCGTTGTTATTAAAGTAAATCATCTCTTATACCTAAAAGAAGAAAACTCTTCGTCATTAACTTCGTTCTATTGAAAAATTGACACTTAACTGATCACTGCGCCACCTATCTTGTAAATGAATTTAATAAGAAACTCTCGCTCAATGGTTGGATCAAGGGTCAGATACAGAAGGCGGTACTCTTGGACACGGCGCGGATAGTCCGAAGGCTCCTGTCTCTGCAGCCCTAACCACCGGCAGCTTGAGCCCTGCCCCGTTGCCGGCGGCACCCTAGGCTAGATTTTTTATAATATTTTTATGTTTTGTATGTGCTTTTGTATTTTACTTTTATATTATTATTATAACAAACCTAGGCTAAGAAAAAAGATAAATAAAGAGATAATAATAAAAGCATTTATTCATTGCCACACAAGGAAAACAATAAGTTGATGCATACTTAACATAGAAAAACTTAAAACTAGTGGCCCTGAAATGGCTCCCACTCAGTATAATATCGAGGTACCGGATTGGCACCACGACGCTGGTCTTCCGTGGGTATCAGAAGAGCTTAAATACTACAACATTCACATTAAAACATTCTTCTTAAAATTAACATCATAATAAAATTAATATTAGTAAATAAATAGGTATATTATAGATAAAAAATTGAATATTATTTCGTGGATCACACAGATTTGTAGAATGTACAGACGGCAGCAGATCAACCTACCACAAAATGTCAAATATCTTTAATACATTTTGAACCTTATCTTTTGGGTATAAAGATCAAAATAGATTAGAGAAATTTGACAGTTTTGGATAGGTTGATGTGCAGGCGTGTGTACTAAATAGGTTACAGGTAGAGCATGTACCACATAATATGCTTGATTATACATTAATATAATTTAAATATAGCTTTTACTCAAAATACATCGCTGGTGTTGAAGGTATTTTTGTATTTATTTTTAAAAGAGCCAACAGTTGCAGAATTCCTAAAGCGGGGAGGAATATTGCTCCAATACTTTGTAGTCAAATAACGGAAGCTACCTCTAAAAGCTGCCGTTCTGTGACCAGAGCATAGATACAATACGAGAGGCATCTTGACAAAGCCGATGGGAGAATTTGGAGTTTATCGAACAAGTGTGATGGGTTTTGAGTCTTGACAATGCCGAAAAGTAAACAAGGGAAGTGAAGGGAACGTCTCGACTGCATATTCATAACTAGTGGCCGCTCGCGGTTTCACCCGCGTGGTTCCCGTTCCCGTGGGAATATCGGGATAAAAAGTATCCTATGTGTTATTCCCAGTTATAAACTATCTGTATACCGAATTTCATCCAAATCCATTCAGTAGTTTTTACTTGAAAGAGTAACAAACATCCAAACAGACTTTCGCGTTTATAATATTAATAGGATTTTGTAATGATTAATGTAAGGAGTAATATCTTCTTTGTAAGGGACTGGAAAACAAAAATGAACACAAGAGTTTTGAACTAGGCCAATAAGTCTCTTGGTTCTGGATAAAAGACATACGCCAATAACTTTGACAAAATCAAGGATTCACAGAGCCGTATACGAACATCTACGCTGAGGTATTGGCGAATGTGATACAAAATTCTGAGCCTTTAATAACACTGCTGGACGACTTTCGAGATATGTTTCTCGTATTTAAGTCCACCATCCACAAGTATACCTACCCAAATTTATGTATTACCTTTTTTTTCCCAAATAAAAAAGTAAAAAAATAGCTTAAAGGATTTTATTATAATGATTGCCTTTGCCAGAAGCGGTACATTATATGGGATGTTTAATACTAAAAGCCACTACAGCCACTCGCGTACTGAGTGACTGACTAGTTAAAAAAAATCAGAAACTGCACAGCCTGCAAACGTACCTTTATGCGAAAGACTCGTCATTTGGCAATGGCATCTGCTAAAAAAATAATGTTTAATTCCTTCGCGATCACGGGACTACTCATGTAAATATGTCATGTTACGTAACTTTGAAGACCAATACAATTTTCGGAATTCTATTAAATCATTTCCATACCTTTTTTAAATCACTAAAGTTTGTACCCACTTCTTTATAAAATTTATTGTAATTAATTATGTTTGAATCATCATCGAATAAAATAAAACTGGCTTATATAGATTTAAATTTAATCAATTATTAATTTACTATTAATTATTGTTGGAATATTGAAATAAATTGCGTTATACAAAATAGCATGCTTTTGTCGTTGCGAAAATGCTGTGTACATCTGTATAATAAAATAATAATCATAAGAAGTATTTATCATCATCATCATCATCATCATCATCTCAGCCAAAAGACGTCCACTGCTGGACAAAGGTCTCCCCCAAGGATCTCCACAACGACCGGTTTTTCGCTGCTCGCATCCAGCGGCACCTTCACCAGATCGTCGGTCCACCTTGTTGGAGGCCTGCCCACACTGCGCTTTCAAGTATTTATATTTACTATATAATGATACGCTATATTCCAATCTGTCACCCGCGGAGAATCTAGTAGGGAAAGGAGTGTCCCCTTGCGTAATGCCATTTCCTCTAGCTAGAAACCGTGTCGTATTAACCGTATATGTTACTCGCCACCCCCAAAAATGTCCGATGACGTAAAAAAGTGAACTTTCTCCAAAAACAAAAACTATAAATGTAACGTATTAATAAATCAACATCAGCTCTTTTTATGTCTCCACTGCTGGGGCACGAGCCTTCCCTATGGATGGATAGGGAGAACGGGCCATAAACCTCCACGCGGGCCCATTGCGGTGCGGTGGTTGTTTACGACTGCTAATGCAGCCGGGACCAACGGCTTTACGTGCCTTCCGAAGCACGGAGGAGCTCAAGATGATAAATTCTTGGTCACCCATCCGATGACCGGCCTTTGCGAAAGTAGCTTAACCTCAGCACTACGCCATCGAGCTCCTTAAATTAATTTATTAAATAAATTAACCAAATCAAAACGACCTACCAACCAACCTGACCAAAGAGGCCCCCTCTTGCCACTTATGCATGGAAGTTGGTGTAATCTCCAAGTGTGAACTTTAGATCGCTCGCGCAAGTTAACAGCTCACAAGTGACAGTTCATAAAGCACACTGTGTCGGCGGAAAGTCGGGGAAAACTACGCAAATACTTCATAGGGAAGTTGGTGTACTTTGAGGCAGATAGCGAGTAATAATACACTTGCGTAACCACTGAACCAACGTAACATTTTTTACAAACGAATACGTCTTAGAAAGCCTTCGTTCTCTACCAGGGCCAGGGATTGAACTTGGCATGACGTAATGAAGCCGTGCATAGATAGAACGGATTAGTTCCATATCCCCAGAGACACTCGATCCAAATAGTCATGTGATGCTCTTAAGAAATCTTAAGAGCATTTCGCGACTATTTGGATGAAATGTAAGTATGAAATATAGGGAAATCCTTACATTTCAATGCCTTTGCCTTTACATTTCAATCATTGCCTTTATTTAAAAAAAAAAAAAACTTAATCCAAATAACTGAACCAATTAGTTGGGTGTCGATGGGGCTCTAAAACTCCTCTCGTTCACTCTTTAGATAGCTATCATCGTATAGCGTCTCGATAAAAAAAACAACAAAAAAGTAAAGAAAAAAGTAAAAAAAAAAGTAAAAAGTTAATTAAAGTTGTTTTTGTACAAAAACAACTTTAATATAATTTAGTGTTAATTTTGTTGGTTGTCCTATTAAATAAAATAAAATAAATAAATAAATAAACCTCCGGCGTAGAACTTGAGCTTCAAGAATTACAGGTTTGTATGAAAATGTTATGCTGGATCGATTTGTTTGCTTGGAAGTATACGATTGACGAAAGCTTTAAACTTTTGTTTATCAAAAGACACTAAAACCTTTTTTAAAAGCATTTCAAACAACACAACACTATTTTGTTAACCCGTTTTACTAATGGCCCCTAAGCTTCAGTTTACTATGCCATGTTGAGTGGATAATTTAAGACTTTCAGACATCGTTTTTTTTTCACATAACAAAAAGCTTAATCGGATTCAACCATACCAGTAAATAGATATGTTTTGGTTTAACAAATTATAACACAAATGTAGCGAAATTGAATAAGCAAATTAGTGTTGAATTTGGCTTGGGACCAAGAGGAGCCTAGGGCTGTGAGAAGGTTTTAAATCGGATTTTTATGCCACATACATTTTACTTGAAGCTTTTGGCTAGCCGTGGGAGAGCATATTATTTATTTTCCTTAGAAAAGAAATACATTTTTAGTAATGAAAATAAAAGTAATATTCATGAATGTACGTACAAAGCCTTTATGCTCTAGTAAAACACTGGTTTTCGATCCTGCCTGGGTAGGTTGCAAAGCGGTCAAGTTCAAGTAGGATTGGGCGGATACCCGCATCTCCTTATGACTGGGTAAAATTATAACGCAATGGGCTCCTGGAGATGAATGACGCCGCCGAGTTCTGCCCAGACAGAAGTCTGGGCGAGATGATTTAGAATCACACCAGACCGACTGGCGTTAGGTGACTCGGGAAAGGACAAGCATTTATCCAGCTGTGGGACAGCATAGGCTAAGGAAAAAAATGGTTTTCTTTTGGAGAAAGTTTGCCTCAGGCGGCATTTTCAGCGTCACCACTATTTTTTGGGGGCGGGCGGGCGGCAAGAAACCCAATCAAGTAATTTTTTTTTAAATTTATTTATTGAACCACAAACAAGTTTACAATACAGATTTACAATATTATTCTTATGTCTAATTTTAGTTATTGTAAACTCAACAACGATGGTTACAGGAAACAAAAAAGTAAATATTGACAGTGAAACTCAGTCAGTCATGTAAAAGTGAATTAAATATACAATGTTGTGTAATAAATGAATTAATTATGCAAGTGTATCCTTTATGTGAGTGTGAGTAAGTGTATATTATGGATTTAAATATACGAGTGCATGTGTATGTTGGACTTTACATCTGTATACAATATTTATAAAAGAGTATAATAAATATTTGGGATAAACGTGAAAACGTGTGTGAGTGTTAAATACAACAGATAATCAATATCCGGTAAAACATGTTCAGGCAAGGCAGGGTTGCACGCAGCCACCTTTAGGCATCAGTGAATGTAAATAACCTGTCGACTATCTGTTTTTTGTATGTCATGTGAAACGAAACACTGTCAGAGGTTTCATAGAGGGAATGGCATTACGCACTAGTGCGGATCGGCAAAATATAATAATGCGTACCATGAAAAACTTATTGCCGAGTCCGCGTAAATTGACAACCCTACCACAGCCTATCAGGCATCCTCAAGGGCTGTTGCAAGAGCGAGCGAAGCCTTTATGGACGCTATCATTTTTACCGGCCCTAATGGCGGCAGTACGTAAATTTTGCACGTAATGGGTTGCGTCAGGAGAATTTATGTTATCATTACTTTAATAAGAATTTTAAGTTGAATTTTTAAGTACTTAAGGCTTAGGATAAGTAGATGTGCGAAACGACTTTTGAATCAATTGAATACATTACCTTGTTTTTGTGGGTTACAGGTTTTCTTGGTTAATTTCGTTTAATTTTTTCACTGTATTTTATAATTTTTTATAAATATTTAGATTTTCTTTGGTTCGGTAATCAGTTTTTAACCTGGACCTGGCCTTTACTCCACGTTTTGGATTAACTAGGCGTAATCTTAACCGCCTCTGTGGTCTAGTGGTTAAGATTACCTGTCTCAGGCCCAGAGGTCCCGGGTTCGATTCCCAGCGGGGGGTACATCTTTGTAGACTCGGTTTGGTTGGTGGTAGGGCATGTTTGTCGGCCTGGCTAGCTACCACCATCTTATCTAAACATGTCGCCATAACATCAATGTTTGTAGCATTCTTGTGTTCCGGCAGCTAGATAAGATAGCCAGTGCCTCAGTAATGGAGGATCCCGGGTGAAGTGCGCTTCCACCATTGGCCTTATCATCACTTAACATCAGGTGAGACGAAGGCACTGTGCTTACCTGTAACATATTTAAAAAAAAACTCATACCAATTTTTGTTATGCAGTGCTCCAACTCCTATCTTATCTCATCAGATGTTTCGTTGACAATGGCCAATCATTTTTAACAGTATTTTACAGATAATAAATAAAAATAAACTTTCTTACACTCACACCAATTATCTAGCCCAAGAGAAGCTTCGTTATGAAACTCGTGAAAATGGTTACTTTATAAACAACGGATAAACATACTTAAAATACTTAAAAATACATACTTTACATAGGAAACACCCAGACCCGAGACAATTTAGAAAAACAATAAATTTCTAAATTGACCCGATCGGGGATCGAACCCGGGACCTCAGAGATGGCGACACCATGAAAACCAGTGTACAAACCACTCGACCAAGGAGGTCGGAGGTCGTCAGATAGGCTGTAAGAAATCTCTTATTCCATGACTATATACAGCTCTATAAAGTTTATTGCAGTAAAACTTGATGTTTGTAGTTTACGTCCCAGGCGAAAGCGCAATCGACAGACCAGCATTAAATTGGAAGATCTACTGGCGTGTATCACGCTAGTTCACGTGTAGCGATCAGCTAGCTTGAATCGGTTGTAAAGTGTTCCTTGATCTATATTCCTAGTATTTAGATACAAATATTAGTAATACTATACTAAAATTATTAATGCAGGTATATCTTTGCTCTAGTGGTTAGACCATCACTGGTCTTAAACTCAGAGGTTCCGGATTTGGTTCCCAGCGGGGGGTGTACACGGTTTCGTTGTTGTTATGGCTTGTTTTAAGCCCGCCTAGCTAGCCGTCTTATCGAAATGTGTCGCCATAACATTAATGTTAGTATTAGGTCCTTACCTATGAAATTGACGTTTTGTATGAGGATTTTTTATAAAAAAATATATTTCATACTAACGTTTTTTTTAATTTTCTTAGCATCTATTTATGTTAACACTATAAAAATTGTAGAGTAGTGTGTTTGTTTCACTAGCTAAATATAGCAGACATTAAAAAGAAAAAAATCATGTCCCTTCAAAGCTACAATGAAACAAAAGGACAAACCGCGAACAAAAAAAGTAGTCAATTAAAAAAAAAATTGAGCGATAAAGACACAAAATTAATAATCATTGTTATTACTGAAGCCTAAGTAACATAGTCCTAATTAAAGTGTATAATAATATTAACAACCGCTATTGACTTATAGCAGTAATACATCTATTAATAAGTGAGAAAAAAAGTCAATTTCATAGGTAAGGACCCAATAGTATTGCTATAAGCTTTAGTAAGTTAAAGATAAGATCATTGATTGATCATTGATTTTCCGTGTAAAGTGCGCTTCTATCGACTCCTTACTTATACTACTCCTTACTTTACTTATGGCAGAGGCTTAGTGCTTTCCAAAAGTATTAAACAAAAAAAAATATCTAATACCTTACAAGTAATAATCTTGTTATGTAGCAAACTTTACTTATCTCGTCTTTTATTGTTTTGAAACTGTTATTAATATATAAATTTTGATAAACTTAATTTTAATTATAATTAATTGTGTCTTTCCTTTTTTCAGGTATGTGCTCTTCTACTAAGAAATGAAAAAAAGGCTGTATTATTAAGGTATAGGTACTGGTACAGACGCCTCGGTGGCCGAGAGGCATAACCCGAAGGTCCCGGGTTCAATTCCCAGGTCGGGCAAAGTGTGTTTCGGATTTTTCGATGCATAGCCCGGGTTTGTGATCACCAACCCGCATTTGGCAAGCGTGGTGATTAAGCCAATACCCATTGATTGTAGTGATGATTTGATTTCAACGATGGAGGTCTTTGCCCAGCTGTGGGATAGTATATAGGCTATTTACTTACTTTACTTACTGGTACAGACGACGCCTGCACATCAACCTACTCGAAACTGTCAAATTTCATTAATAAATGTGCCACCGGTATTGATATCTTTATATTATATTAATAACTTAACTACTATTATAAATGCGAAAGTGGGTTTGTTTGTTTGTTTGTTTGTTGTTTGATACGATTTCACGCGTAAACTATTCAGCTGATCATCATCAAATTTTGTACACATATTCTCAAGAGTATAATCAAAGACACGGGATACTTATTATTAACAAAATAATAATTATGAAATAATAATAAATTATATACTTATATATTTAAAATAAAATGAGGGATGGATGAGGATGGCGCAGACCGTAAAGAGTGGCGTGCGAGGGAAGAGGCCTATGCCCTGCAGTGGGCCGAAGTGCGCTGACGATAATTATGAAATAATAATCACTACATAGTATAAAACAAAGTCGCTTCCCACTGTCCCTATGTATGTCCTATCTGGATATTAGGTAGTGGACTATACGTGTCCACGGGGCGACTAGCTTGAGACACTAGTCTTAAAAGTACTGGATGAAGGATGCGTACCGGCGTGTTCTGATCTGGCGTTATGACCTGACGTAGATGGTCCCTTGTGCTTGCGCAAGGTTATTCTGACACCTACTTTGTAACCGGAAGGTTGGTAGGGGGTGTCAGTATAAACTTTAAAGTTGTGAAAAAAAACACAAATGTTGAAAAAATTTCCACGAGCAGGGTTTGAACCTGCACCCTTCTGACATACCGGGTCAGGTGCTCTTCCAATTGAGCTATCGTGGTTCTAACCAGCCCGCCGAAATTCTTCAACACTATTTACTTTTTACTTTGAAAGCCAAAGGCGCCCATTCAATGTTAACAACTACCGTCATTAACATCCGATCATAATATTTTTACAAACACTAAAGATCAGTTAAGAAGTAGGCAAGCTATTTATAAATGTTTATATAATTTTTTTTTTTAACGCAAATTTTGTTGCGAGCAAATTACAAAAACACAAATGTTGAAAAAATTTCCACGAGCAGGGTTTGAACCTGCACCCTTCTGACATACCGGGTCAGGTGCTCTTCCAATTGAGCTATCGTGGTTCTAACCAGCCCGCCGAAATTCTTCAACACTATTTACTTTTTACTTTGAAAGCCAAAGGCCAAAGAAAAAAAAAAAAAAAATTATATAAACATTTATAAATAGCTTGCCTACTTCTTAACTGATCTTTAGTGTTTGTAAAAATATTATGATCGGATGTTAATGACGGTAGTTGTTAACATTGAATGGGCGCCTTTGGCTTTCAAAGTAAAAAGTAAATAGTGTTGAAGAATTTCGGCGGGCTGGTTAGAATCACGATAGCTCAATTGGAAGAGCACCTGACCCGGTATGTCAGAAGGGTGCAGGTTCAAACCCTGCTCGTGGAAATTTTTTCAACATTTGTGTTTTTGTAATTTGCTCGCAACAAAATTTGCGTTAAAAAAAAAAAAAAAATTATATAAACATTTTAAAGTTGTGTATAGCGGGTTGTCCCTGTGTATGTATGTATGCTTAGATCTTTAAAACTACCCAACGGATTTTGATGCGGTTTTTTTTAATAGATAGAATGATTCAATAGGAAGGTTTATGTGTATAAATACATGCTGCATTGCATGCATAATTGCATGCATTCCTGGATCTTGCAAAAGCATTTGATACTGTTTCGATACCCATCCTTTTGAATAAGCTTGAAACTATAGGTATAAGAGATAAACAACTGAAGTTGTTTACAAGTTATTTAAGTGATCGTAGCCAATGCGTTAAATTAGGCAATGTGGTCAGTGCTGACAGGTGGAACACTTCCTTTGGTGTCCCACAAGGAAGTATAATTGGGCCTACCTTATTTTTAATTTACATCAATGACCTCTGTAACCTTCAACTAAGCGGCGGTAAAATATTATCGTACGCCGATGACACTGCTCTACTTTTTTCTGCAGCGACGGAGTTCGAGGCGTATGAAAATGCACAAAATGGCTTCAATGTTGTAAATAATTGGCTTAATCAACATTTGTTAACATTGAATGCTGATAAAACTAAACATATCACATTTTCGATGCGCAAATCAACGTTTACAACAAGAACACCTTTGTATGCTCATGGCTGTAATTTATACTCAAACATGTCTTGCAATTGCCCTATCATTTGTAGTACTCGCAATATAAAGTATCTTGGGGTAATTATTGATGAGAATCTGTCATTCCGTTATCATATTGAAGCTTTAAGTAACAGAAAGCTTATGTTTGTATTTAAAAAACTTCGTACGATTGCAGATACCAAACTAATAATGCAAGTTTACATCGCCTTGTGTCAGTCGATACTAACTTACTGCATCACTGCATGGGGTGGTACATATAAGTCCCTGTTACTAACTGTCGAAAGAGCCCAAAGAGCAATACTGAAGGTGTCCACTTTCCGTCCTTATCTATATCCTACTCATCTTTTATATGAATCCTGTAAAGTTTTAACAGTTCGGCAATTATTTATAAAAAGCACAATACTAAAACAGCACAAAGCTCTTCCTTACAGCACTGAAATTACTAACAAAAGGAGGAAGGACATGGTTTGCACTTATCTCAAATGTACAAAATGCGCTTTCTCATCAAGGTTCTTTATATTCTTAGGACCCTTTCTGTACAACAGGATAAATGCTAAATGCTATATTTATCCATTAAACAATATCAACTGCAAAAAGGTTGTACAGGAAGAACTACAAAAATTGACCTACGACGATACGGAGGGGTTATTGACCGTCGTTAAGTAATTCTTTGTTTATTTATTTCTCTGTGTATTAACTTATTATTATTTTATTTGTCTTTATATTAGATTGTAATTTAGCGTATAAACTGTTATATATTATTCATTTAAGTTTTGATTTATATTAAAGTTAGACTATGCCCACATTCGCCTGAAAAACAGGGTTTACCTAGCTCAGGCAATATAGCATTTAATTTATTTAGTTTATTAGTTTAGAGCTCATTGTAAACAATAGATGTAAACGTATTTCAATAAAGATTTTATTTATTATTTATTATTTTTATAATATAGTAGAGAAACACTGATAACTTAAGTGGTTTCAAATTTTTTTGCGCTTACATTGCAAACGCTGGCTGAACCCTACGAGATAGATCAAAATAATGTACTACAGTATTGTACACCTTAAAAAGGTCTAAAAAAAAGTCCTTGATGGTATATGTCTATCTCTTAGGGATAACCCACAATAATCATTTTGTATCCTTTACTTTTTACGAGAAATAATAGCTTATTTACGAAGCAATTTTAAGCAATACAGCATTAACTCCTTATCCAATTAAGTACCTTGAATACATTGTGCATTTAATATAGATCAATATGGCCCTTTACAGCATGTAATTTAAATGAATATTTTCGAAGATATTACAGATTTGAAATGCAGGGATTTCACATTTTTTTGCGCTTACATTGCAAACGCTGGCTGAACCCTACGAGAAAAAGGTCTACAAAAAGGTCCGCGATGGTAATGTCTACCTCTTAATGATAACCCACAATAATCATTTTTTATCCTTTACTTTTTACGAGAAATAATAATTTATTTACGAAGCGATTTTAAGCAATACAGCATTAATCCTTATTTATAAGTACCTTAAATACATTGTGCATTTAATATAGATCAATATGGCCCTTTACTGCATGTAATTTGAATGAATATTTTCGAAGAAATTACAGATTTAAAATGCAGGGACATAGCGGTTGCGTGTATCAGCATTGCACCTGTGCGAAGCCGGGGCGGGTCCCTAGTAAATTATATACTTATATGTTTAAAATAAAATGAGGGATGGATGAGGATGGCGCAGGACCGTAAAGAGTGGCGTGCGAGGGAAGAGGCCTATGCCCTGCAGTGGGCCGAAGTGGGCTGATGATAATTATGGAATAATAATAAATTATATACTTATATGTTTAAAATAAAATGAGGGATGGATGAGGATGGCGCAGGACCGTAAAGAGTGGCGCGCGAGGGAAGAGGCCTATGCCCTGCAGTGGGCCGAAGTGGACTGACGATAATTATGAAATAATAATAAATTATATACTTATATGTTTAAAATAAAATGAAGGATGGATGAGGATGGCGCAGGACCGTAAAGAGTGGCGTGCGAGGGAAGAGGCCTATGCCCTGTAGTGGGCGGAAGTGGGCTGATGATGATGATGATGATAATAAAATGAGTTTGTTTGTTTGGTTTGATACGCTTTCACGCGTAAATTAAATAACGATTTGTTTGTTTTGTTGCTATAGGAACTGTCAAAGCGGTACGAAGTCCGCCGGATCAGCTAGTACTTATATAAATCTTCTGTGCGTGTGTATGTTACTGAACTCCTTCTAAATGGCTGGACCGATTTGGATGAAATTTTCTGTGTGTGAAATGAAACAACTTTTATGGATCTACTCGCGTTTATTTTACACATTACCTATTTAATGTTTATCCTGACGTTTTGAACCCCAGGGAGACTGTCTCCCTGTGATCACGGACCCTGCAAAGGGTTCGAAACGTCAGGATAAACATTAAATAAGTAATGTGTAAAATAAACGAGAGTATCCGTAAAAGTTGTTTCATTTCTGTGTGTGTTCAAGTAGATTCGAGAATGGTTTAGATTTACAATTGGACCCGGTAGGTGGCGCTGCTATAGGGGTCGATCATGGGATACGGGTGTTCTTAAGCGGACGAATGATTTGTTTGTTTTGTTGTCATGGAAACTGTCAACGTTTCGCACAGTCGCAATCGCGACCACTTTATCAATTTTGGTTGGTTGTTGTTGACATTGAATGACAGTGACAAGTGACATCTGACAGTGTTGAATAATTTCGGCGGGCTGGTTAGAACCACGATAGCTCAATTAGGAGAGCACCTGACCCGGTATGTCAGAAGGGTGCGGGTTCAAATCCTGCTCGTGGAAATTTTTTCAACATTTGTGTGTTTTTTTTACAATCTATCGCTATCAAAACACATATTCGTATTACGGAACGTAGAACGAACTCTACGAAAGCGCCACAAGCGCGAGCGATTGACGAACTGAAAGTGCATGACGGCGGCGTTATAGAATAAACCGACCGATTGTAGCAATCGCAACTACTTAGTAAGTAGCAGTTGCGTTGCCATTATGCAACTAGCAATTTTTTCGGTAATATAAGCCTGCCGCTCAATGCTGATGAGGTTGATAAGCAAAGGGCGGGAGTCATAGTCAACCTTTTGTGCCGACCCAACGATATGTAAGCAGTTGCACTATCCGAAAGTTAGTCATGCACGGATCCGAAAGTTAGTCATGCACGGCTCAACGGTGATGCTCAGCGGAGTGTGAGCTGAAAGCACTTTGTGGCGACACGGCGAATATGGAAGTTGGGCGGTTTTGCCGTGTAGGCGGCTAGTTATGGGGGCCTGTTTGCACAATCTCTCAAATCAATGGTTCATGGAAGGGGTCTATCGCAACTAGTGATGGGAAATTCCCGAGAATGTTCTTTCAGTGAGAACTTTGCTGTTAAGTTCTCGAGAATATTCTTTTGGAAGAGAATTTATGAGAATTTATGAATTGGATGACTATCTCAATAATCTGATTAAATTAATGGAACTGCGATTGCATTTCTGCTTTATTTACAAATATTTCACACGGAAAATTTAAATTATTGTCTTTCCTGAGGTTAAATTCTTGTAAGCGAGAATATTCTCGAGAATATTTCGAAGAAAATTCTCGTAAGTTCTTTTTAAATTTCCTGCAAAATTTAATAATTCATTTTGGCGATAAAATAGACACATCAGTGTTTTCAAACAATCACCTTTAATAAAGATCTCAAGATTTAACAACTCTAAATAATTCAAATTCTTCAAAATCAACATGAAAAAACCTTAATGATAATGACTAATCGTGACAAGAAATTTTAATAACATGTAATCTGAAATACGAAAACTTCTACTCGAAATGGGTTACTTTACGATACACAGTGTGAACGAATCTACGAAGAGTTTAAATGCTGTTCTGTCTCTCTTATGGCGTAGGTACCCAAACCTGGATTAGGTTCCTCGGTTTTCTTGGCAAAAGTTTGTAACTTATTAAATATTTTCCAATTATGAGAGATCAGACAATTTTTTTTCGCTGATAGACGGCAGGGCATTAACGGATGTAAACAAAATGGCGGCGGTGCGTGGCTGGCGGGCTGGGGCGCGGAGAGAGGGCGCAGACATGCTACGCTACTAGCGCGACTAAACAAAACGTTTGTACATAAAAAATATTGCGGTGGAAACTTAAAATCATTTTTTACTCGCAAAGTTATCGGCAAAAACGATGGTACTGTGCTAATTATTAGCTAAATAAACTGAGATACCTACTTATTTTATACAATACTAAATTTATAATGTTATATAATTTATATATAATTTTATACAATACAATACAAAAGCTCTAAAAGAATACATGTTTTTTCTAAAAATACGAAAATCTTCATCCAATTTTAAATTCTCTTAAATTCTCCTTGATCTGAGAATATTCTCAATTAAAAGGAAAATTCTAGAATATTCCCGATTGGAGAATATTCTCACTTGGAGAATTTTCTCGCGACCCATCACTAATCGCAACTCAACTATTTAAGTACGACATATACCTGTAGTTTTTATACCATAGCAGAGCAATTTTTGTGATAGCAACCCGATTGTATATAAAAATGTTTGAATCTTTGGCTTTATCTTAGTATTGTGAAATAAAGAATAAGTAAAGAATCTGCTAGGTAGCAAAGGCTTTTTTATCTTTTCTCTCTTTCTGCGTCATAGAATCGACTAATTCTTGACATACTCGAGAACGGCGCATTCCGAGTATGGCAGACACATATAAAAGTACGACGGTCGAAAATTTTCAGAAAATGGTTAATCAAAAACAAATTAGGTATTTTTTTTTATACCGCAACAGGGAAGCGCGGTTTGTTCTTACACCTCCATTAATTTTGTGGGAAAGAAAATAAATTTGATGTTAACATTTTATTTTTTAATTTTTTAATATTTTTTAAAATTATTTAATTTTCTATCGTCCATAAAAACCTTTGTTAAATTAATCTGTTTTTAAACGTGGAGACCTGTTATTGGCCATCTGTTACCTATATCTGAATGTATGTAAGTATATTTCGCGTGTTGTTTGTTGGTCTTCCGAAGACAAATAAATAAAAATAAATAAATATATTAATAAATAAATAATATGGTCATGCGTGGTAGAGGTCTTAAGAACTAATGTCTAAAAAAAATGTTTTAAGAACATCGGGCTTCGGAGCTCTGGGAATTACTTAGAGCACTTGACCTTTATCTCACGGTCTCACCTCATGGTAAGTGACGATAGAGTCGAAGGTAAGCGCTCCCGGAATCTTTAATAACTTGACCTTATTTTAAGGCACCCAACTTATTTTAATTAAGTAACCACTAATTAACAAATACGACATATCATTTTACACCAACGCCTTCTCGGATGCCATCGATCCACGTCCGTCGTCGGCTTGGCACTTCATATTCGATTAGCCCACAATCGAATGATTAATCGGAAATCGTGGCAGTTGAAATGTAAAATTAGAATTGCGGAATGCTTACGGTATTTAGAGGTCTCGGGAACCTTTGCGTGTATAAAACTTTTCAATTGCTTATTATTGTTAAGGTGGTAGAACATTGAATTTAAAATGAGCTCTTTGGATATTCTGACTTTTTTAAGCTTAAAGTGTTTTTTGAAAAAAATATTTTATCATGAAATTGATTAAGGCAGGTTGTAGAGGTACAGTGTGTCCTAAAAACGACACGTAGGGCTGACAAAGTAAAAGTCGAAATTTTATTATTATCAACTTAATTTATAAACACCTGTGAATCGTCGAAATAAGTTGTACTTGTTACCCTAATAAGGACGTTCTTTAGCAGTGGAAAAGAATGGGCGCACGAGAGATGGCTATGTTTCCCAGATCTATCAGATAAACCTAACTAATATAACACTAAAAAATATCTCAAGAGCAATGATAACGCGTGGTAATATCTTGAAAATCATAAGACTTTCGCGCTCGGCCCGATACCCGAAGGTCCCGGGTTCAATTGCCAGGTCGGGCAAAATGTATTTCGGATTTTTCGATGCATAGCCCGGGTTTGTGATCACCAACCCGCATTTGGCAAGCGTGGTGATTAAGCCATTACCCATCAATTGTAGCGATGACATGATTTCAATGATGGAGGCCTTTGCCCAGCAGTGGGACAATTATAGGCTGTTTACTAACTACTACTAACCATAAGACTTTTGTTAGGACCATCATATTTTGTTTATTTGATAGATCTAGAGCTAAACTACCTCTCTTCTGTGTCAGTCTGACATGCCATTTTCTTGACATCCTATATTATTTTTTTAACTTATTTAATAAATAATATAATGTAGGTCGACTAAACATTAACATCAAGCTAAAGTAGTTTCGTGCTTGCCAACTTAAGCCTATGTTAGTTTCTGCAGTCGTAAGTTCTCTGTTGTTGGCTTAGTCGGGAACTTTGCTGTTAGTTGTTTACGCTAGTGAGCTGGACTAAGCAGTTACGAACACACCGACTTGTAAGTACTATCTAGTTTACTAGTAGGTACTGTATGACATTGTAAAAAATTAAACTGGTAAATGATTTTTAAGCAAACTTAATTATTTTTTTTTTGTGTTTTTTACATGTTGTGATTGTCCTTTATATTTTGTGTTATTATTTGTGATGGAAAGTGTCCTTTTATGATAGGGCATTTTCCAATATTTATGACGCTGTAAGGGAGAAAAGAGCTTGACACTTGCTGAGTTTCTTCCCGGTTCTTCTCAGTAGGTACAAGATCTCCAGCCCAGAGTAGATAGACTTACATACCGATGGTATAATGACGTTCATAAGAGCTATTTGTAGCCTAAACTGAATAAATGAATTTGAATTTGAATTATCAATAATGTGTTTATTTTATATTTATTTTAATGTAAACTCGATCGCATCAGCTTCTGCGTTCGGGTTCCTAACTTGTAACAGCTGATTTAGAAGGCACGTTAAGTCGTTTAATTATTTGGTGCCGGTTGTTGTGGTCAGATTACAGTAGTTAGAATAAACTATCCAGCATTGAGCTAGGGACCACCCTAGCCCTACTCTAGTTCAATTGTCACCAGGCAATTAAACTACGTTTTAAACTGTTATGGAGACTACACCATCGTAAGTCAAAAATCAAGCACTTAGAAGAACCGGCAACTACTCACATGAGAATGCCCTTTTATGATAGGATATGTCCTTTTCCATCACAATACAGCATAAAAATAGATTTAAGAGCACCACCGTTACTTTAAAAATATGTCATACTAAGTAGTACTAACGAAAATCAAATAACCATTTATTAGAAACAAAGTAAAATCAACTTCATGATAAAATACTTACAAAAAGTAAATTGCCAGGAGTAGTCCTGAATCTACGCTTCCTCAGGCGGCACCATTTCGCGAGCATGATTATGAATCGGCCATAGATACGCTTTCTTAAAGACGGTCAAGGGCCAAAAGTGTAACTAAAATGTATGAAACAACTCTGGCTAATAGCAAAAGGTACCAAGCAAGCACTTCAATCAGTGCAGTCTGAATGGGTAACCCTATTGGTGAATTTGTTCGCATTTTCTGCTACCTCTCGATCTCGAGTTTTCCAGTTGCCAATATCCGATGTTGTTAAAATAACCAGGCGATGCCCGAGTGTTCCAGACGTGCACCCAAATTAAGGCGCGCCTTAAAAGCCCTGAACTCAATAGGGTTGCCAAACTCAGTATTTTATTTACTTTCAATTGGCTACTGGCTGCCCTCGCCCGCTGCTGTTCCGTCCGCATGATCACTCGTATCCCGTGATGGTTTTACAAACTCTAAAACTTTCGCGAGCGTGCGCTTAACAACTAAGGAGAAAAAAATGAATTTGTTCAATGCGCTTTAATTTTATTATGTTTGCAGTGAAACGCGAAAGTTTAAAAGTGTATACTTAAGCCTTTTTTTTAACTAAGTAGATTTGGATAAAATAAATAAATAAATAAATGTTTCCCACACTCACACCAATTGTCCTAGCCCCAAGAAAAGCTTCCTTAAGAAACTTGTTAAAATGGTTAACTAGACAACGGATAAACATACTTAATATACTTAAATACATACTTATTATACATAGGAAACACCCAGACCCGAAACAATTTAGAAAAACAGGTATTTCTAAATTCCGGGATCGAACCCGGGACCTCAGAGATAGCGACACCATGAAAACCGGTGTGCAAGCCACTCGACCAAGGAGGTCGTCAATGACGTCAGATGAACTGTCAATCAGTTTTTCAGAAGATTTTAATTATAAAAGTTATTTACGTCGATGTCAATGTTTATTTTAGATAGCGTAGGATACCCCTAAATTAATAGTAGGCACTACAGTGAAAGTACTTCGTCTTAAAATATCTTTAGTGTCAAAAGGAGATTTTTAACCAAGCCTTCTAATTTGTCATAAGATTATTTTACAAATAATTTTTTGACAGCCCTACCTGTTTAGTTCAGTAGTTCTTTTAGCGTCCTCCGATGCATTTTAGTCTTAACACGTGAATGAGTTTAGTGGGACTGAAAACGTTCGAGCGGAAGGCTATACATGTATATCTACCTATATACCTAGGTTACCTACCTAGGTGTCCTAGGGCCCTGGGGGAAAATTCAAAACAAAGCTGACACAGTCTAACACAATTATTAAGTAAGCGAGCAGTAATAGATTGATCATTTTATTTTCTTATTATACATATACATATTTCATTTTGTCGTTTCTAAACCTTTTATAGGGTTCGTACTCTCCCTCTGACTTCAGTGTCAAAGTGGGGGTCATGCTGTTTGGCACAACCTATAACAAACAAGCATTATAATAGAATGGTTAAGGCCTTATTCCGCTATTTTAAAACTTCCACAATTGCGTCTCAGTAGCCTGTTCCTGACGGGTTTTCCATAAGTACCTAATGTTTAATATCAGAATGATAAATAATTCATCTGAACAAATCCGATCTCCACTTTCCAATAATTCAATATTGATAAATGCAACATTCCGTCCACATCTCACTGGTACTGGTGGCGACAAAAGTGTTTAAAGCCAGACTGTTTAAATATTGCACCGCGTATCTCCCGGGCAGATTTGTCCCCCACACCCATGCAAATCGATGGAGGGGGGTGGGGGGACGTCCCGGTCCTATTACTGCATTTTTCGTTTTTTTGTGAACATGAATTAAAAACGCTCCAGCCAGCTCTGCCAGTGTGTCGTTGTTCATTTTTTATGTGTGTAAAGTTTAAGAAATAATTGTTGATTTTGGAGACAAATTAGAACCCTTCGCTCACGCTTATGTTTTCTAACTTTAGTAAAATTATTCTAATGTGGAGACAACATGTGGTCTCCGTGGAAACCTTTTTTGTTAGTCTGAAACGTGGACATAAGTTTTGAAACTGAAGTTGACTCATTTATGTTAATAAACGCCTCGACCTTTGTTTATCACTTTATTGTTTGATCATACATCTCAGCGTTTAGGCATAGCGTAATTTTTAGTATTGATTTATTTGCATAACTCTAACAAGTCCTGCTTTATTCAATTTGGCCACCCATCTGAGTCCACAACCACAGTACTTGGGCGCCCATGGTAACCAAAGTGCCATAGAACAATTGAATTTCAATTGTGTCTGTCCATGGGCGTCCAAGTACTTAAAAATTACTTAGCATTCACAATCGTAACCTGATCGCACTAACCTTGTCTTATTCTGAAGTCTTGTATCTAATAGCTACCGGAATGAGGTAAACCGAGGATTATTAACACGGGGGCAGGTTACCCCCTCCTCTCCTGCTCCCCCCTTTAGTCGTTTCATCCTAACAAGATATCATTTGTTGGTGGCAACAGATATTATCCTCCTTTTGCGGCGGCGGCGGCGGCGCTGAGGGCGGTCGATGTGACTGAAGTTTTTCCCTGGAATCTTTTAGACTTAGATTAAAACGATAGCCAAGAAACACCACTTGAATAAGAGGGTAGGTAAATCCTTTTTTTGGAACTTTCTACGGCTTGTCGCGTAGGTTGAAGAGTTCAAGGACTTTTATATTTTGTTTTCTCTCTCCTGATATTAAGTTATAATAAGACCGAAGGGTGAAAGCGTTCTTAACCCGGAATCCTCAATTACCGAGTCTCATATTTACTAATACTAAAAAGTAAAGTAAACGGCCTATATTTGTCCCACTGCTGGGCAAAAGCGTCCATCATCATCATCATCATTGAAATCAAGTCATCGCTACAATTGATGGGTGATGTCTTAATCACCTCGCTTGCCAAATGCGGGTTGGTGATCGATCACAAACCCGGGCTCTGCATCGAAAAATTCTACATTTTGCCCGACTTGGAAATTGAACCCGGGACCTTCGGGTATCGGGCCGAGCGTTCTGCCATTCGGCCACCGAAGCGTTACACTAATACTAATACACCTCTATTTTTAAATTACCATACTTATAGTCATCATTGGTCGCAAGTAGTCGCAACGAAAATGCTTAAATAAATGGGGATAGTTCTATTTAAACTGTTTTACTTCATTGTTTTTAACAAAGAGTTTTATGTCATTTTTATTTTCTGTTTGTTTTGCTAAAATACAACAATATGCGAACTTTATGCCCTAAGGCGTTCTCTACCAGTCATCGACGACGGCCTGTGAACGTTCCACTACTGGGCTCAATCCTTCCCACATGCTCATATAACCCGCACCGCTGTTGTTTTTATTTATTTTTTATATGATGAAATCAAAAGAACTAAACAAGTCCTCCTTAGAAAAACATAATTAAAAACGGCTTTAGTTATCTAATTAAAAGTTTCTTCGGTCGACTGTCCGTTCTGCTTTCGACGTTTTTTTCGTTTGAGATATTAAGGTCGCCCTTTTCTTTGTAAATGACATTGGATAGAATAATATAATATTTTGTTATGTACTGTAAGGCTCTAGCTAGACAGACTAAAGAGGCTTACATACAAATACAATAAACTAACTTTTACTATGAGATGCATAAAACCTCCTTACAGTACAGTCGGCGGCAGATCAACCTACCCAAATATGACAAATTTCTCCAATGAATATTGATCCTTATAACTAAATCATAAAGTTCAAAATATTTGACAGTTTTGGGTAGGTTGATCTGACGCCGTGTGTACTTAACCACCCTCATTAAGGCGACGCATTGAAAATTTACGTGGCGGGGATCTTGATTTTTCCCAACAATTACAAAACATATGTAAGTGATATTTGATGACATGATTTTTCATTTAATTGACTTCATTTTGCTAGTTGCAGAAACACGTTTATCAACTTTTATAACAGAGAAAAAAAATCAAAGTAACCTCTTTTAAAACATAGATTTGCATTTTACAGGCTAACCAGACCGATTTAAGCATCTAAATTTTCTTAGTAGATTAGTCTTAACACACACTTCAATATTGTAGTTAATTTTTCTTAAATAATTTGTAGATTTAATTTGAAGAAAAAAAACAGTTTTTATGGTACGGGGCCGCAAACGCTCCGTATGAGATTTATTGTTAAGCGGTGCGTCGCCTTAACTTCAGTAATTCCGTGATCATGGCGCATGAAACTGTGCCGAAATATCGGATACTCTCATTTAATAAACATGGTAAGAATCCCGTTAATAATTACTCTAATGCAAGTGACTATATTAGTTTAAATACTTATATCAAAATAATACTCGTATATTGCCACAATTTTAGTAACAATAAATTAGTAAATATAAAGGTAACTTTTAATGAACACTATTAACTCGTATCGACATTTACTGATAAGTGCAGTTTATGTGCCTTAATTAAGGCGCTGAACATTCTGAAATAAGCGTAGCCAAGTTTTTTTTTACTTGAAAAAGAGGATCACGCACAATTTGCATCCCTTTTGCTTGTATGCAGGTTGACAGAGATCGCGGGTCGGTAGAGCGGTTATAAACCTTAAAATATTGTTTAATTAATCTATTATAACAAGTTATTTAATCACACAATATCAATGTATTGCATAACAGTGATCAATTTAATATCATATTTAATGTCATCTCGATTAATCAGCAGTAAAACTAATTATAACAGGATCCTATAGGTACCCAAGTTTGTCGTGGTCTATGCAAATGTGCCCATTAGAATTTTAATCGATTCAATAGAATTTCTTTTCACCCGGTAACTTACAAGTTGAGCTGGGAAGTCCACTGACGATGGACTTGGTGAACTTTTTTATGCGAGCCGTCTCAACTTTTTGCACTTGACTTTGTGCCCGCTGATCGCGGATCGGTTCGCACGCCCTCTAGTTGACTTGGAAAGTTTACTTTGCGTTTAATTTTATTGCTTGTGAAACATGATAATGAATGGTGATTCTTTAATAAGAGGGGGGGGGGGGGGGGCTGTTTCGATGCGTTGTATGTCCCCACTGCTGGGCCACCCGGTGAAATATATTAGATAACATCAATGCAAGCCGTTCGCCTGATGTGCGAGTATCTTGGAACCCTTGTCCCGTTGTCAGCTCTTACGACATGCCACGGGAAGTTAAGCACCTGATACATTATCATTACGTCCCAGAACAGCATGGGATAGCAAACATTATACGTATAAACAAACAGTTAATCATTTTTCGTACTGGTGACAAAGGTTTTTCAAGTCCAAAACTACATGACACATGAATACTGTAAAACTATTTTCAGGTTTGTTCAGTGCAGTTAAAAAACTTTTATCGTGTCTGCTTTGACTCGACTTTTCATTTTCTTTTTGGTATTTATTCAGTTGCATGTTCGTCCAGTTTTTTCTTTGACCTAACTTTTTAGAAGCGCACCTTTATGTAGAATAAGCAAGCATTAATATATATATATATATATATATTTTATAAACTAGCTGACCGGCGGACTTCGTATCGCTTTGACAGTTTCCATGACAACAAAACAAACAAATTATTCGTCCGCTTATGAACACCCGTATCCGTATCCCATGATAGACCACTATAGCAGCGCCACCTACCGGGTCCAATTGTAAATTTAAACCATTCTCGAATCCAATCGGTCCAGCCGTTTAGAAGGAGTTCAATTACATATACACGCTCAGAAGATTTATCTATATAAAGATAAGCATTTTTTTCCAAAACAAGTCTGTTCCTCGTATTATATGTTATGATATGTTAGCTACCAAAAACAATTGATTCCGCGATCAGCAAATAAAGAAAAATCACGAATGTGTCGTAAGATAATACGAGTACAATGCCGAGTTTAAATTAAAACAAAATATGAGTTCCGTTGTAAGCTAATTAATTAGCGAGTAGTTCAGTGCCGATGATCGATTGACCATCAACTCCATTAATCTCATGGCCTTTCTCGCACCACGGTGTGAGACTGTAAAATATTACGCACAACAATAAGGTACAAAAAATATTCACAAGTTTATCATAGTGAATAGAAATACTAGATTTCATCAGTCTCATAATATTTTGCATGCAAATGCATTTTCTTTTCTACTTTGTGAATGCACCAAACATTTCATTACAGTACTATAACAACGAGGAGCTCCACAAGTTTATGATAGTGAATTGAAATAACACAGCCTTCGTAGATACGAAACGTTATTCCCTTTTCTCGCCGTGACACTCGCCAACAATGGCCGCTGGAGGCAGCACAATGCAACACTTGACATTAAATTGTTTCCAATAGAAACAATGTCGCGCTCGCAAAGGAGAGATAACGGACATTTCATTAGAAGCCCCTTACTTGTATAGTTTAGTAGCGGCACGGAATAAAGCGACTGCAGAAGGTTCATACAAGACGTGCTCGAGCAATGTACCTACAGACAACCACCTGTCACGGACACTGAATCTCAGAACAGCTCGCAACAGTCCGAGCGCAGCTGTTGCAAGTACATGAGTAAATACCAACAGAGTCCAACCTTATACGGCGCATGTGTGCGTGTCAACTAGCCGCTGCGTCGCGTACGCGTCGCCACTGGATAAAACCGGTTACGCTCGCTCGGCCAGTGGACAAACGGAAGGGTCTGCAGCACGTCTTATTTGTTTTGTGCTCCCGTATATTTGTTACGAATTGTTTTAAGTGGAATAAACTGTAAATAGTTATAAAGTGTAAGTGTAAATAATTAGTTTTGGACTTATAAAATGATCGTTTACTGTACCGTTTGTATGAATAATACTAGAAAAAAAAGATATTTCATATTTCAAATTATCCCAAAGAGTCTACTAGGTAAGTAAATTAAAACCAGATTATACCTATTTAAAATTTTAGATATGTTTAAGTAGGTCGCACATACCTTTATGTTTTGTAGGTATGTAGGTATGTTACGTAGTTAATTGTTATTTTTACAACTTTACTTTTATTTAGTTTCACCTGTCCCGATGTTTGCTTGTGATCAAATCTTGCAAATTAAATTTATTCCACTTCCTGGTTACCGATTGATCTCGACATAAATATTTTAAATATTGGTAATGATATTCTGAAACGAGTACAAGATTGTACATTTAATATGCCATGTGATTGCTTCCCAATTGATTACCTACTTGAAAAGACTTTTTATCAGATTCAGAATTTACCATTCTATCAAAAGGCATAACAAATTATTAAAATCCAAAAATTATTAAAAAAATATATTTAGAGTAAGCAATTTGTAAATATACTAAATACCTTATCTTGTCTACATACCTAATAAAAAGCTCATAAAAGTTTGTTTATTTTATTTTATTGTCTTTTGCCAACCCTACTAAAATAGGTAAGAATTTCGTATGCTCCTTAGAAGCTTTGTCTCTGTTCCGTTTCTCTACTCTGTGCTTATACCGCGTAAAATTTATACACACTTTGGTAGGGTTGTCACATGAGAATAAGATAAATGAAACAAAATATTTTATTTAATTTTTCATAAAATTAAGTACTTAGGCCCTCTAATCTGACATAAAGTCTTTTTTAAATACTGAATTGGAAAACACTCACATTGGCAGGTCAAATGTACAGTCATCACACGTTCTAAGATTTCAGTCCCAATATTTATAATGTTTGCTTTGAGATCTAAGTGTTCGCGAAACTTTGTGAAATAGGCAATATTTTTATATTTTTGTCATTGTTCATCATACACACGTTATAGTAATTAGCATATTTTACATATAGCCACTCTCTCTCACTCCCACAATCACTCACACAATCACTCACACAATTTAAATCAAACATAACAAAACCTCAAATAGTTACAATATTTTACGAGCGATGACAGTTCACAACACGAAACAACGCGTGTGACACTGAGATTGTCCGCTGGCTGTGCCGGTGTAAACTGGTTTGTCCTTTCGCGGCGCCGCGCGCTGTGTCGGTGAGAGGCCACGCACACATAACCGTGCATGTAGTAGTGTACCTGTCGCAGCGCGTTCTAAGGAAGCTAGGACTCTGTTCGGGTATTTACTCATGTAGTTGCAAGATTCCGTTCTAGACACCTCTCACGGACATGGAACTACTTCGTTTTTTTTGAGAGATTGCTGATTGCCTCGAACGGCATTTTCAGCGTCATTGGGATTTTTTGGGGGCGACGAGGTACGTAAAGGGTACCTCTTACCATGTGAAACGAATCACTTTCGGAGGTTTTCTAGAGGGAACGGCATCACACACTTAAAAGTGCGTGTCCCCGTGCCCAACTAGATTCTCCGAAGGGTTCGGATCGGGTCGGAACTACTTACCTTTGCGTTGCTTAATCGAAAGTATGAAGCTTACCTTCCTTGGTATCCTTATTTTGTGTAAGCTACCAGCCCGCGTCTTTGTCCATATATGCCGTATGCTTCCATGGTTTTGCTACCATCACTAGCCTAATTTTGTCACCACTGCCTGAGCACGAGATTTGATTTTGACATTATTTTTTCAAATCGCTAATAGGGTCGCTTGGTAATATAATTTGATATTATGTGTTAAAATATTGGCTCAGTAATATGCATCAAATTGAAAATAAATTGATACTAGTTGAAAAATAGACGTAAGTTCGTGATTTTTTTATCAATAAAATTTCATTATATTATGCTTTCACTTAATCGAGTCCTTTTCAAGTATGCTGTAATATCTATGATATTTTTTTCGGGTAAATCGTGGTTTACCTTCTAGTGTTAAAATCAATCTACGATTGGCGATTTACCTTTAAAAGGACTGCTCATGCAGACGGGGCCAACGGGCGTTACGTGCCTTCCGAAGCACGGAGTTCAGAGGCAACCTGGCGAAAGTATAGTAGAACCTGTGTTTTTTTTTAGCTACACAAAGTGATAGCTAGATGTGATAGCGATACGACAAAGAAGAGATTCTACTTATTTCACGAAAAGCATTAAAAAAACCAACAAGGACGTGGATTCAATACCCAGGTGGATAATGGGTATTGAATCCACGTCCTCCAGATATCAAGAGCGAAGCGCTTTCTCATTCAGTCACTGCGTTACCGAGCAATCGGTTTCAATAGAAGTTTTTGTCAAAACTGATATACTTACCAGTTTCTTTGTCGTCAGAATATTCGTTCACAAAGTTATTTATCTGTAGTGGGACTCCGCCGTTATCCAAACACATCGGAGCATGAAAATATTGTCCAACACTCGAGCTGGGTTCGTCACGATCCCCCGCCGACTATGCTGACGCGAGCAGAATGCTCCAAACACAATAAAAATAAGTGTTGCGTAAATAAAGCATGCACAAGTAACGTAGAATAGACAGGATTGCGAAAAAGGTAGCTGAAGACATAACACAGATAAATTTTATCCTATTTGAAGGTATTTCAGAAGGTAGTTGTTTAGTTTTTGTTGTTATAAGTACTCGTAATATGATTTTTTGATATAGTATTAGAATTTTTTATTTTTGACAAAGCTAATTTTATTTTTTTGGTATTGTTTGGACTGGAACCACTCCCATAATTAGCAAAACATAGGAAAAGTAATATGAATTATGATTAAAATCAGTTTGATGGAATGGACGCTACTGTAAAGTTCTTATAGATTAATTAAATATACATAACACCGTCTACACCGAGCACAATAATATGCACCCCCCGCTAGGAATCGAACCTTGGACCTCTCTGTGTTAGACTGGTTTTACCACGAGACCATTGGACATAGCTCCTGTTCTTTGCAGTTGTCATTTACATGTAAACCTGCGGCACAAAATAAAGAAAGCCGCAGGTTTCATTTTAAAGGTAATCCCACTAGAGAGCCCAATAACGCTAAAACACTCATTTAAGCAGCTACTCAAGTATATTAATGTTACACTTAATTCATAAGTCACCCCATACAACGATAACATAAACTAAAATATATAAACGTACATCGCAAAGATTCATGAGGAGGTTGCAAATGGGGGCAATAGTGTCAGAGCGCCCGGGAAAAAGAATGCGCTCTCAGTAGCAGTTTTATAAAGTGTTGCAAGTTGCGAGCCGTTTGTTGCCAACCATGTTGACGTTATATGTTTTTATGGGGGTGAAAATATAGAGGAACTTGCATCGTTTTTAGTAGATCCTATGCTACCAAACGATTTGTACCTTGCAAATCATCGTCAAAAGTACTTTAGTTAATTTGAAATAAAAACTTTTATACAGATCTAATGGCGATTATTCTTGTTATATATTATTGGTGATAGTCATCATATAGTCATCGGACTTATCCTCAGCTTTCAAAATCAATAACCTAACTAAATTGCCAACCTGTTATTAAGGTTTAATTTTTATGATTATTTGTATTTATATAGCTTATTTGTATAATCCATGCCATTTTTATTATTAATCCATGTCTATTACACATTTTCCTAGATCCTCAAGGTAAGCTGTAAGCGATCGCTTTTAGTGATTAAAACTGCTTATACGTCTACTTCCTTATGTTTGATGATGACAAACGTGTTTTACAGTTTAAGTATATATTCATCGTATCTAAACAAAATGCAAGTTAAGTCCAACTCAGGTTGTCTCATTCTGTTCTAAACAAATATAAACTTAGATGGTACACCACCTTGACGTCCTCTACGTTCTAAGAATATAAAACTTCATGATTGATGATCCCAAGTTGGTATTTGTTTATTTATATGAGTCTCAATTGGTTCCTCTCGCCGCGGGCTGACGAGTGACTTTGGTCTTTTCTTTTTATTACGGCGATCCTTCCGAGAAATAATAATGTTTCCTCATTACAATATTATGGACAATTATTGTTAACACATTACTATATTATGGAAACATGCTTAGCATTAAATTAGCTGCAAAATTTTTTTTCGAATTTTTCATAGTCCCAACATCCAAATCAGGCCCCTGAGATTGTAGATGGTTGGTTTACGGCAGAATTGTCCAGGATTGAGTGAAGTGACGTCTTTTTTATACAAAATTCGAGAGACATCACGCTATTAACGGAGTTCCATGTGGCTTACCATAAGCTCTTATAGCGGTATTGTAGCAGTGCTGTAGCGGTTGTGTAACAAAACACATATAGCGGTGTATAGAAACGCGTCTAGTTTTCACTACAGCTATAATATTGCAGTAATTCTGCTTTAAGATCTCATGGTAAGGTTCCAGATCAGCTTACACGAGGCCTTAAAAGCACACAAAGTTTGTACGTTGAGATAGTGTGGTTATGCATATCAGTCAATTAACTAAGGAGTACCGATGTTGCCTTTTAAGGATCTCCACGGAGCAATGAGCATGTAGTTTAAAGTTCACCGTCAAATGAGGCGGGCGCTCTGTCAGATCCGAATTAATCCCAATCCAAAGCGAATGATATGGCTTGGTGTTGGTGTGCCGCGGAGTTCGCACGAATGTCAAGGCTTAATGAATCAACCTCTTAACTGTACCGAAGTTGCACAGTTCAATGTATTGTTTCTATAATGTTAGTTCCTCTTAATTAACAGAGATGGTGTTAGCTGTATTCTAACTGTTGTTAGGTTTCTTGTGTACAAAAAATATAACATAATATAGTACCCTTGTTAAGAATAATCTTCTAATTACATTTAAAACATTTATGTAAGGGTATTTGTTATAAAATAAATATTAAGTAAAATACAGTCACACAGAAAAACATCTATTTAAAAAATACTAAAATCGATTCAGTAGTCGATAATTTTTCACAAACTACTTTTAGGAGGTGCGCTGTTATTTATTTATTAGTTACTGATTACACCGGTTAACACCAATTACAGTAAATAGCATAGTGACCATTATTATGTTACATGTCCTTTAATTCAATTTTGCAAGTAAGTACTTTATTTTAGATGCTCAAAGAAATAAGATTATGTTTTCTGAAGCACCAACACTTCGTAGCTCTGTCTGTTGTCTTGTCTGATGTAATATTGCATATTATTATTGTATTGCAATATGAATATTTGCAACACTTGATAACATTAATATCGCCGCTCAAATTCATCTCCCGACCCTTCAGGCTCACGTGTTCGATATTGCAACGGAATATCCGTACGAGAAACTTCCTGATATGCATGTGTGTAGAAGCATTCAGGCGCTGTGTGTACAACAGATTATCGAGTTACTTCAGTATTAGTTTTATTTATTTATTTATTTAATCTTTATTACACAATAAAATAAAATAAAGTACAAAAAGCGGACTTAATGCCAAATGGCATTCTCTACCAGTCGACCTAAGAGCTAGACTGAAAAATTGGTAAGCGGTGCGACAAAGAACGTAAATGAAACATATACTACATAAATTTATAAAAACTGAAATATGCATACTTACTAAGTTTATTAAATTAAATCTATATTAATTATAAAACTGAAGAGTTTGTTTGTTTGAACGCGCTAATCTCAGAAACTACTACTGGTTCGAATTGAAAAAATATTTTTGTGTTGGATAATCCATTTAATGAGGAAGATGCTGCGATCTGAACCAAAGGGACTACATCGAAGCCGTGCTCAAAACAGCCTCACGAAAACTCGGAATTCTGAACAGAGTGCGGCGATTCTTTACGCCGGACCAGTTGTGCCTTTTGTACAAGACACAGGTACGGTCTTGCGTGGAGTATTGCTCGCACATCTGGGACGGTTCCGCTAAGTACCTTCTCGATGCCTTGGACAGATTGCAGCGTCGCGCTGAACGCATTATCGGCAATGCAGAAGTGGTAAATACTCTCGAATCTCTGCAATTGCGTAGAGATGTTGCGTCACTCAGCGTGTTTTACCGCTTATACCATGGCGAGTGCTCTGAAGAGCTCTTTGACCTCATCCCACCTTCTCCCTTTCTTCATAGGAGTACACGTGCTGCTCTTCGAAGTCACCGATTCACTGTCTCAAATATCCCATCGCGCACTTATGGACGGCGCACCCTTAAACATAACAGAAGAAAAGATGATGGGCATCTCTTACGTGGGTGTTGATTCCTGTAGAAACAGTTTATGCACCATTGTTTTGATGATAGTAGGTAGGTATATTTGTAAACGCTATGCTAACCTTCATAAGTTATTAGAATCCCATTGCTGGACTTAAGTCGTCCCATGTAGATGGCCAATGCAATAAAAAATAACTTCACAAGATTCCACCTAGATTTAGATTTTTGTAGTAAGAAAAAAATTGTGCATGTTGTCTTGTCTCTGTTCTAAACTACCTTCTTGCCAGTGCTCCACATGAAGTTTTTCAGGTCCTTCAGAACTTCATTCCTCCAGCAGTAACGCGGGCAACCGACTGTTGTTCGCTCTACTGGCCGCTCAATATGCACGCAAATTCACGCAATACTAAATAATTTCTTAGTTTTTTTTAGTGCATGTCAGTCAATATTTTTCCAAGTCACAATAGGTTCTCAAGACTCGGGACGCGACCCTCTTGCAGGAAGTCGAGTGGCCAATTTACCGACTTCTTGCGAATTACTTGGCTCCGAGCCAACAGGTATGGTACACAGCAGAAGCTTATGAACTTGGTAGTTGTCAATGTTTATTGTAAGTCTCTCGCTAACGATGATTTTGATCACAGCGATCCGTTATTCTGGCTCGAGAAGTCTGTGGTAATACTATTTTTGTGAACGGTATCACCTTAGCTTGACTGAACTATAGTAGCATAATTCTTGAATACACCATTTTGAGGTGTATGTAAACAAGCGAAATATGAAGTGTATACTGATTGAAGAGTATTCTAATCATAAACTGAACTCAAGAAATGAAACAACTTTTACGGATCTACTCGCGTTTATTTTACACACTAGCTGTGCTCGCGACTTCGTCCGCGTGGAATAGTGACTTTCGGCAGCATTTTTAATTTTTTAGGCTCTTTTCCCGTTTTTGCAACATTTTTCACTAATGCTTCGCTCCTATTGGTCGCAGCGTGATGTTATATAGCCTAAAGCCTTCCTCGATAAATGGACTATCCAACACAAAAAGAATTATTCAATTCGAACCAGTAGTTCCTGAGATTAGCGCGTTCAAACAAACAAACAAACAAACAAACAAACAAACTCTTCAGCTTTATATATTAGTATAGATATGTTTATCCTGACATACTTTAGAAAACAATATGAACTCAAGAACTTTGAAGACTTTGTATTTGAAATTATGACGTGGACGATCTTGTGTATGTGGACTGCTGAATTGCAAAACTTTTCACATAGAGATTGCTTATTGTATAAGTAAAAGAAACTTGAGAAAAACAAAATACTGTTATACAACTTTGAACTTTAAAGGTGAACGAGTAAGAGCTACGAGAAAAAGCAGCGGGTGTGGATGATTAGCTTGCGTCAATATTTCATAGAGCGACGGTAGCTGAGAAAAAATGGAAAGAAAACAACCTCAGGGTGTCGCGATAAAGTACATAGGAGCACACATGACCCTGGAGGTCATTAATCGGGCTTTGACCTCGAGAATACGGTTTAAGTTTATTTTAAGAGTGTAAGTGTAAGAATAGTACCCGAAAGGGTTCATGACCAAATGGACGTATTCGGGGGTCACTTGAGTGAACTCGCAAAATTTACTTTGTATACAATAAGTTATGTTAAGTAATAAGTATTATTAGTAGTCGGGCTTTGATCTCGAGAATATGGCTAAAGTTTATTTTAAGAGTGTAAGTGTAAGAATAGTACAATAGTATACTGCGGATATTTGCAGATCTGACTTTAAACACATTTAAAACTTTTATTAAGCTATTTTCATGTATATAAAAAAATGGATGATGTTTTTTGTATTTCGGTAAATAACTTTGGTCGTCTTTGTGTCTCGAAAAGTAACAAATAAATTATACTTGATCTAGAGCTCCTTTTTAATATCCGCGCTGTATTCATAAGTTTGCTACATTTGAAATAATGTCGAGACTAACATTGTTGTTGTATATGCCAGGACAAAAATGGGACAAGCCCTTAGGGCTGTAGCCACCCCTGCATCGTGTTACACGTCACATACAGAAAGTCTACTCTACACGTTCGCCCTTTGACATGTTTACGTCTACCTGTTTGCATTATTGCGGTGTACACGATTTAATGATGGCCTTTTTGCAGTTCCCTCTTTGAGTCGAATACTTATGCAACTCGGGTGAGTGATTTGAGAGGGTCCTTTATGCAGTTTAGGCTCGCTTTTATGGCAAAGCAAATATGCGGTTGAAGGTAAGAGTGTTTGTTGGTGAAGGTAAATGATTATAAGGAAAATTGTGCCTGTTTGTGATGATTTTCTGTTAACATGGATATTGATATTATTGTGGCCTAGCACACCACTCACCGCAAATTTCTCTTTCGCTTTGCTCTCTCATCGGTACTATTTTGATGTTACTTTTGACATAACCATATGAATGGCCGTTACCAGTTTATTACGGGGTAATGTAACATAATAGTTAAAAATATGCTATTCCCTTTGAGAGGTCTTTTGTAAGATAATTATGTTATCGCAACCGAAAAACTCAATTTATATTATAGCTAAAATGCTGAAAGCTAGTCGTTAAGCTGTTTAGGCGCAAGATATTCCCGCTACAATGAATGTACAAATTAAAGGGGAAAACAATGGGATTGTAATATTTTGCTTACTTGGTTGACCAAGTCATCCGTCGTGATTTTAATTTGTTGGTTCGAACAAATCATGTCAGTTGAATAAATGTGAATAAGCAAGAGTTATATTTATCAAGAGAAATACTTTTAAGTTTAAAGCTCAATAACTTAGCGTCCCTAAGAATTCTTTTTTGAACTAAGAATCGATTGACACAAATATTGTGACTTTTGATGTAAACAGTTCTAAAGTAAGTAGGTAATAAATAAATAACAATAAATTAACGTTTACAATTAGTTCAAACCAAACCATTTGTCCCATTATTAGCAACAACTATGATTATTCTTATAATAATAACTATTATTACGAATCCTATTACGAATACTTAGTCTGATTGATAGTAAAATGTTTATTTTTGTTTATTTCAGGTAAGAGCTACTGATACATGCATGGCATGATAAGTAAACGAGTAAAATTCACGCTGCCAGGGTAAGCTTCACATGTTTTTTTGCAATAGTTATTTTTTTTTTTTGCATATTTTGAAGTGTTTAATAATAATCGCATTCCGACTAAAATGACTAAAGGCTTTGTCAGGCATCGGGCGCGTTAGTTGAACGCTACGCTGTCGATGCTTGAGTGCAGCGTAACAGTCACCGTCACGTTTCCACTTTGGTCTAGTCCAGGCCTCAGGACTCGACCAAAGTGGAAACGTGACGAGAGGAGACACACCTGTGTCGTGAAATAGCAAAATGAACTCGTATATACCTTTCTCCTTTCCTCTTCTTAGTTGAACGATACATCTTCTCTCCTTTACTTTTATGTCTTTGATGTGGTGGAGTCCGGGTTGGATGCTCTAACAAGCTACAAGCTCTACCGATGCTAGCGTAAAGTTGACACTCCATTGAGAAAGAGGGGAGGTGGCCGGAGCGGAGCTGTGTGAAAATTAACCAATATGGCTCTCTGTAAATTATAGTACGACTAAGACAAACCGTCCTTGCGCCATGCTAGCTTCGGGCTCCGCCAGTCCAGCTGCTTGACTGAGCCTTTAGTCAGCTTACGCACAGATAACAGTGCTAGTACTTAGTGTGCTAAAGAAAAATTTTCATGACTCCACACGAAGTCCAACTGTTCAATTGCTCGTTCAACCGTGTCGATTGTTTGTAGAGATTCCGCGCACGTTATCCCAAGTTCGGTCGAGTTGGCCAGAACTCCGCTCGCGATTCGGTTCGATTCAGTGGTTACATGAGAATTTGCAGATTCATATTTGTGTTATAACTTTTAGTGTCTGTATTTTGAACCTTCCACCTGGCACAACGGTTTGGGTTACATGAACTGGATTGACCAGGCCAAAGTAAATAAGCGAAACGACTGACTTTTTTTTTGTAGGCATAATTGCTTATACCAGTAATAACTGTACTGTAGCATAATAGCTATATATCAGTTACAAAGCAGTTGTAGTTATCACTTTTACGTCTGTCCTAATTATGAGGTTCAGAGTTTGCCCTCGATTTCTGTAAGGCCGGTTTATGTAAATGTATAAATCGAGTTCGCGTAGTCTCGATCGAACGTTTGGCATTGTAGGGTTGGACGGTTTTGTGGAGTCAGCATAACATTGTATATAATTAACGTCACGCTTTTTGAACTTGCAAAGTAGATAGTACACCTAAACTCACACTAGCTTTTAGCGCATATCTTTCCAAAATTTGATATATACTTATTTAATGCTTTAAAGAGATAAGTGTAGCTGACAATGTACAGAGTGATTACTAATTCGACCTTATCCTCGAATAAGATTTTGTTCTTGTGCCAAGTTATTGCGTCTCTAACTCTTACCGATCATGCACAGAGGTTCCTAGGGTCTTTCAGTAGCACTATACGTAGTGCTACTCTTAGATATGTTGAGACGTTTTACGGAATGTCCTATACATTACTGGATTCTCCGGAGGTTTAATTGCGAGCCAGGTACAGCAGTTTGCGCAACGGCATCAACCATTGCGCATTGCACATCATTTTCCATGATGAATCAAACAACGTTGCAAGTTGATGATATTACACGCGGAAATCAAATTACAAATTCATCGTGTAAATTGAAATGTCTATCATCGGTTCGAAACTCAATTTGTTTGCGACTCTATTACTGATCTCTTATGCCACCGTAATCTGTACTTTAAGCTGTACGTGTTAAAGCTGAGATGTAAACCTGATTTAATTAATGTTGTTTAGTATGTAATCTGTTAGGTTGTTGGAAACCATGCATTCTCCCATGTAAGGCAGATAGATGGTGATACTGCTCGTGATCTTCACGATGCGGGGATTAATGTTATTTGTGCGTTTCAATTACCTTACGATTTATGACCACTGTCTGTTACTTGACGAAGTGATGTAAATTGACATACCTTTATATGCTTTGCAAGTTTCCAGTCTGTTATACAGATATCCATTATAAACGTCAAATGATGTCACATTGTATGCTAATTTATTGAAATGTAATTCGAAGCTTACATTTGTAAATTTTTAACGTCTACCTTCAATCAATTTATGTAGGTTCCCGATGAGCGTTTGAAAAACGGAAGGCGACTTTGGGGCCATGGAGCCACAGTATTACTTTTCTCTATGAGCCACAATCACAGAATAAATAATAGTACTACGCCACAATGACGTCTGTGGCGATGACAGTAAATATTAACAACAAATATTTTGCAACCTTAATTAATCTTTATGTTCAAGATTTAAGGTTCACAGTAAGCTGAAGTTGTTGCTAACCAATGTTTTTTTTTAGGTTATTCGAAATTTAAATGTATAGGTATGAGCAAACAGGACCATTTTCGAGAAGCATTTTTGTTCCGAATCCTTTATCTAGTCCATAATTGATCGAAGACGATGATCAATAATATAAGCAATAACTTCGTATACTCCATGGTGGAAAAGGGGACTTTACACCGAGAATAAGCCTGAATCTATTATCTGAGCCTATTATCTTTTTCCGGTTCGGTGTTACTTTAAATACAATATAAGATGCAAGTTTAGTATAATTAAGGTATTAAATCGCGTTATTAATTATCTACTCCAATGTAGGTGTGACTATGAATGATGGTTTTAAAAGATATTTAGTAATTTCTCGTCCACTATTCTTCAAGCAAAGCTTTAGTAGGGTCTTGCAAATAAACAAAGAATAAGGTCGGAATGTTCCTGTCATGTAAACGTCATTTCAAATTAGAGTAAAAGAGACAAAACACGGAATAACTATTCCGACCTTATTCTTGTTTATTTGTAATGCAATAAAGCTTTGTTCCTAATTAAGGAACGTTATTATATTTGATAGTATGAGTGCCTTACAAATAAACAAAGAATAAGCTTCGAATAGTTATCCCGTATTTTGTCTCTTTTACTCTAATTTGAAATGACGTTTACACGACAGGAACAACACAGAGCTCGGAGCTTCGGAGCATAATCTTTGTTTATTTGTAAGGCACTTAAACTATCAAATAATAATAACGTTCGTTAATTAGGAACTTATTATGGCTTTTAATCAACTATCTCCATTATTGACGCGTAGCTGTCGTTATTGGAACGCCGAAAGATACTGTTAAAATTCTTTCATTATTTCATCAATATTAGTTTATTGCGTGTTTCGATAGGGTTTCGGTAAAGGCTTCGCTTTCATTATCTTTAAAATTGAATGTCTTCGGCGTTATACTTATACCTATTCAATGTACCTAATATGTTTTGTTATTGTTACTGTAATTTTGATTTTACATAAACATAATACGGTTTTACTGATTTGATTTGATTATTTTTATTTATAGTTCCATTGGATATTAAAAAATACTTAAATTTAAGATATACTGGTTGCAGTCTGCACACTCAGTGTACTTAAGGGTGCGCCGACAAAAAAATGCCAAAAATGCAGTTACGGTTAAGTAGATATAATTTAAAATACTATCGTATTAAGTGAACAAAATATATATTTAGTATCATAGGGAACGTGTTTACAATTTGTCAGAACCATAAATTCATAACACGCTATAGTTTTTTCTACAATATCATTTAAAGTTGGGCAAAAATCATGAAAACGAGTGGCGGCGTTTAGTAGATTTCCTATAGTTTATCTAAATTATTGTACCTCTGATTTTGTCTAAACAATCATCAATGGATAAACTACAAATTGCTAGACTACATTTTCGATTCATCAAGTGGTTATTTAAATAATTATTTTTTATTAAGCACCTTAAATTCCCCATACAAAATTAGTATGGCCGCGCGGCATCAAATAAATATGGACGACGACATTTCAAATAAAACATATGACACTTGTCACTTATGGACGGCGCACCCTTAATTTTTAGAAAAAATAAACAATGGTCGCCATCCCAAAACATATTAAATCAAACATCGAAATCGAAGAAATTATAGCATTTACTTCATACAAACGTCGTTTTTTAACCCTTTAGCTGTCAAATAAATGCCACCATAAATCGAGCCTTATTTAAAGGCAGTAAGATTGATAACCAACGAGATATTTATACGATGCGGCTGTTCCCGTCAAAAAGTTAAGCAGTCGTAAACAAAAAAGTTGTCAATTACCGCGAGTTCTGCGGCGATACATCGATAACCCACGACAGATTAAGATATACGGCTGTAGGCGCGACGCGGCTAGTGCGGCACGTCAATACTCGGATGTATATGTCGATATTTTTATTGTGTTTCTAAGCTGACAATCGGGACTACTGTCCGCCCTAATAATGGTGATAGGTCACGGCAGCCCAATGGCTTGCAAGGGCAAGCGTCGATACGCTTGCAAAACTAACAGTATCGCGCACGCGTTGCTGATTATGAAGCTTCAGTTCTTATCTCTATTCCCTGTTGTTTCAATAGATCTAACACCCATCTATGCAAAACAACGCTGCGTGGCGGCAGAAATAGGCACTAGAATGGTCGTTGACTAGTCGAATTCTGGGGCAGAATCCTATTATTACCAGGCAAACAGGTGGGTTATTATCATTATATAGAATTCTTTTCATAGCCATTTCATTATAGTACAAACTTAATAGATACTTTTTTGACTTGAATTTGAATTTAACCTTTTTGAATTAACTTTGCTCTTAGTGATTTCCGTTTCTGTCTTGATCTTAAAGGTTGATGATTAGGAGACCTTTTAAATGCCGCGCCTTAGAGAGCTCTTTCACACTCTTGTTTCTCTAGCGCAGTCTCTCTTGTTTGTCGTAGCGTTTGCGCTGCGCATACTACGTTCATCGGTCGCCTACGCGCGCCGCGCTGAAAAACCGTTGTTAGTTTAATCTTGACGGTGACCACCCAAGAAGGAATTTTTGTAGGACCGACAATCAGAGCAATTTTTTCGACGAGGTTTTATCACAGATTTAGTGATCGATTTTTTGCATGCAACATAGAATTGGTTTCATTTTCACCGACATAAATCGGTCATTGATTAAAGGACGTGGGCGGGCGCGCTAATGTAAATTTATCGATACCTTGCTTGCGTCCCAACCCTAAAGTGAGTGTGGTAATGGCGATACGTTATCCCCATCCGCCCGCCCACGCGCCGCGCCTCCAGTCATGGCCGGCGCGCGCCCAGCGCTTATTAACACATAACACACCAATATTGCGACGTTGTCGGCACTTTGCTGTTTAGTTTGATATTAGTTTGTGTGACAACTGTTTAGGGCGGAGAAGGTAAGTTTTAGTGTAAACGTTGCGACTGTTGGTTAAACTTTATTAAGACAGAGTGATGTTTTTATTGTACGATATGTTTTGTAAAAATATTTATTTATATTCACAAAAATATTTATAATACGTAAAGAGACAACAAACAACCTCTTTAAGCATATTGCTCGCTCAGAGGAGTGAGAGATTTGGTATAATTAAAGTTTATATGGAAAAAATATGTATAATAATAAGTGTTACAATTATTTATTATAAAACGGTCGAATTCCGACAACTGGGCAACTACTATTTATTATTAAAACGCTATTAACACTTCGAGAGGTGGAAGGACAAACGATTTAAGTGACATTTTAGGCGATTTAAGGTTATATTAAAAACAAGTTTAAAACAAAATCCGTACTGGTGGTAGATTCAGTAGTTTAGTCTAAGCAATTTTTTTAGTTTTTTATTATTATTTGGATTTTTTAGTTTTGACATCAATAAGTGCCTGTGAAGATAAGCCTTTACAGGCACTTATTGACGTCAAAACTATAAAATCCAAATAAATGATTTGACTTTGACTTTGACTCCTGTCAACCCACCTCATATGCTATAGGTTCACGTCAGTAGTCTTAACGGAGATAAGGGGATTGAACCATGATTTCTCGCATTTAGTCCGACCATCTATCCGTGCGACTATACTTCAAAAAGTAACTAATAATAGTTTTAAACTTATCATAATATGCTTTCTCTTCTCTACCTTTTGCCAAATTTGTTGACACGATATGGTTCTGGATATTAATAATGGAAGTGCTTTCGAAGTAAACATTCAAATTATTTGAGAGTAAGTTTTTTTTACGTATTGTAGAGGCGCGTAGAGGCGCTTACTTAGTAACGGCGGCGCCTAGATCAAATCGCGTAGCAATGTCGTGCTATGGTTGAAACACTGTTGAAATATCGACTTAGTAATAGAACATTAATTCCGTGACAGATATTTGGTTTTTTGTTGATATTTGCACCAATAAGTCGTTAAAACGTAACGTTTTCTTTTAGTTTGAAAGTTCCTTAACTTAACCTTTACCATTTTAACTTAGACGTAATTGATAACTCAAAAACAACATATCTGTACATACGTACAACATGTACAAGTTATTATATTAGTTGGTTCACTCTATGCCTGTTATTATTAACATTTTTAAAGCTTTTAAACTTATGTTTTGTGAATTCAGACTTATAACCTTGTTGAATTTGTTTCACTCTGAACTTGTCAAGATTTGTTTTGCTCCGTACTTGATAACTTTAGTTTTTAGTTGTTTGTTGACAAGGTTAACCGACGATCTGGTGAAGGTCGCGGAAAGCCGCTGGGTGCAAGCAGCACAAAACCGATCGTTGTGGAGTTCCTTGTTAACTAATTTTCTATTAATTTCGTTAATACTTGTTAAATTATTTCACTTTGTACGGGTTGATAAGTATATTAGTTGGTTCACTCTGTGCCTGTTATTAGCATTTTTAAAGCCTGTAAACTTATATTTTGTGAATTTAGATTTATAATCTTGTTGAATTTGTTTCACTTTGAACTTGTCATGATTTGTTTTGCTACGTACTTGATAACTTTAGTTTCAGTTGCTTGTTAACTAACCTTCTATTAATTTCGTTAATACTTGTTAAATTATTTCACTTTGTACAAGTTAATAAGTATATTAGTTAGTTCACTATGTGCCTGTTATTAGCATTTTTAATGCCTGTAAACTTATATTAAATAAATAAATAATCTTGTTGAACTTGTTTCACTCTAAACTTAGTTAATTGGATTCTGGTTGCATAGTAATACATGTCGTGGCAGCTTATAAATAAGACAACACTATAGCTTGTACTTTTGAAGTGTATCAATGCATTGTTTTGGTGTATGTTCTTGCTAGCTGTCCTTAAATACATAAGTAAATAAATAAATAAATATCTTTTAATTGTAAAAAAGTAAATAATAATATGAAAAATTTTAGGTAGGTACTAAGTTGCTAAAATATATTTTATTTAATTTTCCGATATTCTATTACAGTCTATGTGTGTGAAATGTTTGTGAATTGCGGAGTACAATAAAATACGTCTGTATCGAACAATGGTTTATTGAGCGAGAGAATGTAAGTACACACGGCGGCAGATCAACCTACCCAAAACTGTCAAATTTCTACAATCAATTTTGAACTTTATCGTTTGGATATAAGGATCAATATTCATTGGAGAAATTTGACAGATTTGGGTAGGTTGATCTGCCGCCGACTGTACCTACCATACAATGAAATAATAAAAAGATGCGCAGATACCTTCAACTTACAATATTTATAATGCCGACTTATAGTCCACTAAACACACCCTTAATCAATTGTGATAAGGTTGAAAGTAATATCTAACACATACATTTCAGTGTGTTTAAAAGATAAAATGGTAGGCTAACCAACGGCCCTAGCCATAGTCTATAATTAACCTAATCTTAAGTGATAGCAATGGCCTCCTTACAAACATAATGCTAAGTTCACCCAAGTAACATTAAGCAAACACTTAGATAGAAGTCCTTAATGTCGCTAAGTTAAGTGCGTACTCAAATAACGTTAATAACGCGATAACGTTATTAACGTTAAGTTGTCGGTGGCTGCGTTGCGCAATGGGCTAATGTTCTCGTTTCAGTGGGTACTGGAGTAGCGAAAAGCTTTTGATAACTGTATCAGAATGTTTATATAATTTTTAACGCAAATTTTGTTGCGAACAAATTACAAAAACACAATTGTTGAAAAAAATGATGATGTTAATGACGGTAGTTGTTGACATTGAATGGGCGCCTTTGGCTTTCAAAGTAAAAAGTAAATAGTGTTGAATAATTTCGGCGGGCTGGTTAGAACCATTATGGCTCAATTGGAAGAGCACCTGACCCGGTATGTCAGAAGGGTGCGGGTTCAAATCCTGCTCGTGGAAATTTTTTCAACTGTATCAGAAGTTAATCCAACGTTCATTATTGTGAGTGTCAGTAGATTGTAGACAATTTCTATTTAATCTGTCTTAAAATTGTAAATCTAACGCCGATAAGCGTCCGGTGGCAAGGTGGACTGAAGACATTACCAGGATAGCGGGAAAGCCGTGTATGCGTATGACTTGGGACAGAGATGAATTGCAGAACTGGCAGATACGAAAGGAGGCCTAGCAGAGGGTATCTCCGGGCTGAAATGATGATAGGCGTTTGGCGTCCGTCTATGAGAGTTACGTTAACTTCTTGAATAATCTGCCGCCTATATACGTCTTATGACTGTAAAGGCTAATAATGTTCCATAATACTAAACGTAACATAATAATGAAACAACTTTTACGGATCTACTCGCGTTTATTTTACACATTACTTATTTAATGTTTATCCTGATGTTTCTAACCCTTTGCAGGGTCCGTGGTCACAGTGATACAGGATAATAAACTGAAAGTACCACGGCTTCGTCACAGACAACGCAATAAACCAACCACATTCGAGCGCCAACCTGCTGTACTTCATGTTTACGCAATAAGGTCGAATGTAGTGTGGGGATTAATTTTGTGAACTTAAAAGACGTTCGTTCGAGATGAATATTTATTTGTGACTGACTTACGTTTCAATAGCTCACATAGAACACTGTGGACTGTATGTACATATAGATATAAGCGTATAGCATCAAACACAAAGAAATTGATGATTGACTTTGAACATTCCGCCCACCAAGAACATCAGTTCTTCTATTAAACCAACTTAATCTGTAAACTTACTTATCAGCTACAATATCAACACAAAACAATATAACAAATAATGTAAACTGTACCAAACAGAGGTATAAAAAAAGACGTCATAGACCTATGTTTACTTACTTACTAATTAAGATATAAAGCAGTTAATCTTGGACCGCCCACCATAGCGTATTTAAACCTAAAGGAACATTGTACAAGCGAAACTCAACTATTATAGCTCATGTAACAGATATACTTAAGTACTACGATATAAACATAATGACCATAAAGAACAAAAACTGAAAAAAAACTAGAAATAACTCAAAATTATTTTGTGATTACACAAAGTTTGTTTACTGGACGCTTTAATACGCCTGATTTACATTTTACAGATACTACTCTTGTTATATTATCAGGCCCAGTATGTTTTTGTATTATTCTGCCTAAGAGCCATTTGGCAGGAGGCATATTATCCTCCTTTATGATTACAATATTGTCTACTTCAGGCTCCGTACCCTTGGAGTTCCATTTATATCTTTGGTTGAGAGTCCCAAGATATTCTCTGTACCACCTATTCCAAAAATGAGTTACAATTTTTTGGAGCAACCTCCATCTATCTAAACCCTGTACGTTACAATCGGCGTTCTGATCAGCTATATTTATTAAGGGTTCACCCACAATAAAGTGGCCTGGTGTCAGAGGTAGGGGATCGTTAGGGTCGTCACTAATTAAGCTTATAGGCCGAGAATTTAAACACGCCTCCACCTGCGCCAGAACCGTAGCCAATTCCTCATAGGTAAGTGTAGTATTACCAAGTATCTTACGCAAATGTGTTTTAGTACTACGAACGCCTGCTTCCCACAGCCCTCCAAAATTTGGTGACTGAGGGGGTATGAAGTGCCAAGTGGTACGCTCCAAAACAAGTAGCTCCGCGATTTCTTTAGGTAGTGATGATTTGGCACTATTGAACATATCCTTCATTTCTCTGTCTGCGCCAACGAAGTTAGTGCCGTTGTCACTCCACAACTCTTGACAGTGACCACGTCGCGCAGTAAAACGCCGAAACGCTGCGATAAATGCCTTTGCAGTCAAATCAGTGACTGCTTCCAAGTGTATAGCTCTGGTAACCATACACACGAAAAGGCACCCATAACCCTTATAAGATTTTGCGCCTCTGCCAGGGGAAAATCTTATCTGTATTGGGCCAAAATAATCTACGCCTGTGGACTTAAAAGGTTTACTAGGTCTTAACCTTGCTTCTGGCAGTAGCCCCATTAGTGGAGTAGCCTTTTTTGTGGAATATCTCAAACAAGTGACACATTCTCTAAAAATCCTTTTAACACGTTCTTTAGCTTGGATAATCCAGAATTTAGTCCTTAAGAAATTAAGCATCACTTGTGGTCCTCCGTGTGAAGTTTGATGATGAGCATCAATAATTAAAAGCTTAGTAAAATAGTTTTTAGTAGGCATAATTATTGGATGTCTCGTGTCGTAACATACATCTGAATATTTAATGCGACCTGACACTCTTAAGATTCCTTTTTCATCCAAAAAAGGATAAAGAGTGCGTAAAGGACTCTTTTTAGGTACGCATCCAGAAGTCTTCAACTGTTTTATTTCACTCTTAAATTCATACATTTGAACTTGCTTAATGCAATTTAATAAAGTTTCTTTTATTTCTTCAGCTGTTATAAATTTCGGTAAACTTAATCTTTCATCTTTTGGTAATTTTAAGTTTAAAACTCTTCTGCAGTACGATATGACTTTCAACAACCTTGTTAAGGACGAAAATTTTAACCATATAACCTCTTTGTCTATATTGGATAAAACAGTGAAAGATTTGACTTTCTCTTCCTCATGTGTATCTTCAATGGTTGTATTATTCAACTCAATATTACTTTCTGCCAACCATTGCGGTCCTTGCCACCACAATGGATGAACAATTAAATCCTTTGGGTAAACACCTCGAGATGCACAGTCGGCGGGGTTAGAGTCAGTAGGTACGTGATTCCATTGCTCACAGTCCATGATGTTTAAAATAGTAGACACCCGATTACTCACAAAGGTAGTCCAGCGACATGCGCCTCCTTTAAGCCATGCTAGAACGATGGTAGAATCCGTCCAGCCGAATAGGTGCTCCTTGCGTATTTCCATCACTTGTGACACTTCCCATATAAGTTTAGCAGCCAAGGCCGCGCCACATAGCTCAAGTCTCGGTATTGTTACTTCTTTCTCAATTGGAGCAACCTTTGTTTTTGCAGTCACTAAATGGACGTGTACAACGTTTGTTTCGTCTATCACTCGAATATAGACTGCTGCAGCAAACGCTGATTTGGAAGCATCTGAAAACACGTGTAATTCTGTTTTAGAGCCTCGCGTAACATTAAACCATCTCGGTATTTTCAGTTGCCTCAAATCCAGTAAGCTGTTTCTGTATGCTAACCACTCTCTCAATATATTCTCAGGCAAGCTATGATCCCATGATAAGCCTAACTTCCATAGCGTCTGAATAAATTTCTTGGCGTTGACAACGACTGGAGCAATCCAGCCTTCCGGGTCGTAAAGCCTTGCTACATCAGCTAGAACTTGTCTCTTAGTGATCAGCTCTTTTGGTTCTGGTAGATCTATCGTGTACACAAAATTGTCAGTATCTCTGCACCAACTCACACCTAGAACCTTGATGGTTTTGTTCAATTTAATAAGCTCTAAGTGATCACATAGCTGATTTTTGTCTCTAATTTTTTCTAATACATTCTTGTAGTTACTATTCCATTTTTGAAGTTCGAATCCACCTGATTTCATTAACTCATTCATTTCATGATGGATTTTTAATGCCTCATCTTCTGTCTCCGCTCCAGTAATTAAGTCATCCATGTAATAATCACGTTTCGCTATTTTCGCGGCTAATGGATACTTGTTCTCCTCTAAATCAGCAAGTCTCTGCAACGATTTGACAGCCAAATACGGAGCGCATGCAGTGCCAAATGTCAGGCGTAAAAGCTTAAAGTGCTGTATGGGCTGTGAGCCATCTGAGGTAAATCGCCACACGATTCTCTGATAGTCTGTATCCTCAGTAGCTACACAAACCATTCTGTACATTTTTACAATGTCCGCGATAAGACATACTTTATGGTTTCTCCATCGCATTAAAATATGCCTCAAATCCTGCTGTAACTTAGGGCCGACCAGGAGGTCGTCGTTTAGTGACACATTATTGTCTCCTTTGCTTGAGGCATTAAATACTATTCTCAGTTTTGTAGTCTCCTTGTCTTCTCGTATCACTGCATGATGAGGAAGATACACAGCGTTGACATTCTCCAACTCATGCTCGTTAACAGGTCTCATATGATTTAATCTCAAATATTCCTCAAACACTTTATTGTAGTCTTCTCTTAGTTTCGGATCTCGCGATAGTCTTCTTTCTAATGACTCTAATCTCTTAATAGCTATCTCTTTAGAATGGCCATACTTACTCTTAGGATCATCCGTTGTAAAAGGTAATTTTACTACAAATCTCCCTTCTTCATCTCTCACAGTAGTTGAGTCGAATATATGTTCACATAATTTCTCACTCGTTGTCATCTCCTTTTGTATTGTGTTAGGCTCGTTCTCCAACTCCCAGAACTTCTTTAATAGATCGTCCTCTTCAACGTGTACGTGCATGCTAGAAAAATTTACTTGTGCTAACTCACCAGATTCTCGTGTCACTCTCCCTGATATAATCCATCCAAATTCAGTGTTTTGTGCAACCAAAGTCCCTTCAGACTGCTTGATTACTCCTTCTCTCAATATCTCGCTGTAAATCTCTGCTCCGAGTAAGATATCAATCTTCCCGGGTACTGTGTAGGTAGGATCAGCTAAAGGTAGGTCAACCAGATCTGACCAGTCTGGTACGCTAAGTTGCGTGGCTGGAAGCAAAGAGGTCAAAGAATGTAATACATAAGCTTTTACTTGGATCACCCTATCGGGATTATGGCGCGAAACCAGGCGCAGTGAAACCGTATGTTTAATTCTCATAAGACTATCTCCTAACCCTGAAACCCAACCACTTACAGATTTACGTGGTAGACCAAGTAATTGAACCGTAGCCTCAGTGACAAAAGAAGCCTGAGACCCCTGATCAAGTAAAGCTCTAATAGGTTGTTTACAATTAGTTGAATTAAATACCTTAACTCTAGCCGTCGCCAGCAGAACACGGTTCTGGTGTAGCTGTCTCCTAGAAAATGCAGTAGTAATATGGGTGTCACCTCGTGATGTGCTTGGTCTCTCACATAGGGCTTCACTCGATGACGGTGTAGATGCAACCTCGTTCCTTTGTGAATCTTTATTCTCTCGTTCAAAATGTAGGGTAGTGTGGTGACGTCGTCCGCATTTTCTACAACTCGTTGACTGTGGACATCTTAGCGCGGCATGTGTGGGTGATAAACAATTAAAACATAATTTATTGTTTTGCACAAACTCCTGTCTTCTATTAGGTGTTAAGAGGCCATACTGTTTACAATGAAAAATCATGTGATTTTCATTACACATTGCACATTTCACTTCATTACTCCTCGGTTTGTATTCAATGGATGTATGGAATGTTTTCGGTTTCCATACAGGCTTAGTTGGTTGTGAAGGGCGTATCACATTCGTATCTATCATCTCTAAACACCTAAATCGATTCTCTAAATAATCTCGTAATTGTTCCCAAGTTGGTAGTTCATCATTGTTTATGGAGTTTAAATACTGTTCCCACTGTTTAATCGATTCTGGATCTAGCTTGGAAACCACTAAAAACACTATAATGGCATCCCAGTTACTCGTGCTTATGCCTATATTCTCTAATAATTTTAAACAAGTTGAGGTATTATCTAATAATTGTTTAATTGCGTTGGACGATTCAGTGTTTAATTTCTTTAACGAAAATAAATTTCTCAATACGGCATTACAGTTATATCTTTTGTTATCATACCTTCTAACTAATTGTTTCCAAGCTGTTGTCGAAAAGTTACGTAATAGGTTCTGTGCCTCACCCGATAGATTACTCTTCAAATAATGAAGCTTTTGTACTGGCGTAATGTATTTATTGTTGTGAATTAAAGATGAAAACATATCATAAAAGGTCTGCCACTCTTCGTACTTTCCACTGAACGTTGGCAATATAATCCGGGGTAGTCTGACATCACCATGTCCATTCTCTTGCGTAACAATGGGTACCGACTGCGACGACGACGGTGTCGTGGTAAGGCTTGGTGTTTGTGACAATGTCTGCAAAGCTTCTAATATCAACGTTTTATACTGTGTGTACAGTTCTTCAAAACATTCATAGTTATCTTCCGTAAAGTAAGGGTAGTTATGGTCGGACAAAGTTTCTGTGATTATGGCCTTATGTCCTTCTTTAAAGTTATAGAATAACCCTTCTAGTGATTCTAATCTCGTTTCTAAATAAGGTCGTTTTATTCTATCTTTTGGTGTCTTCTTGAAGTTTTTTTCTGCTTTCTTTAAATTGTTAAAACACTCCTCTTGTAATGCAAAAAGTACTCTCAACTTATTACCGTCTTTATCCATTTTTAACTCGTATTAATCCCAGCAGCAATACGTAGGTGATAGGTAGGTAGGTATACCTACGCAGATATTTGAACTCAGTTCTTGTAACACTCGATTAATGATGATGATGCACAGTTAGGTACAACTTTCGTTCGTAAAACTCACTCACTCCATGTTTTTTAAGTTCAAACACACAAAACTCAGTTTGTATTGCACTAATTCGTATTTCTACACTCGTACTCAAAGTTTTATCGCGTAATTATTGTATTATTAACAAAAAACCGGCAGCCAAACTTGTTATTGCATTCCGATGCACTATCTTTTGTTCGCGCGCGACGGTCGGCGCGGCCTACCGTTCGAAAAAAAACAAACTTATCTATGCAGCCGTCCGGCTCGATTTGGACCATATGTTTACGCAATAAGGTCGAATGTAGTGTGGGGATTAATTTTGTGAACTTAAAAGACGTTCGTTCGAGATGAATATTTATTTGTGACTGACTTACGTTTCAATAGCTCACATAGAACACTGTGGACTGAATGTACATATAGATATAAGCGTATAGCATCAAACACAAAGAAATTGATGATTGACTTTGAACACTTCATATGAAAGGTGTCACTGACAAGATTGGACATATCTTAAAGCGAGCTTCAATCAACACTTACTTAAAGCCGCTGAAGAAGATCAACCAATTTTTACGACCTGTCAAGTGCAACATACCCCTTCAAGATACAGGCGTGTACAAACTGGACTGCGACTGTAGGCTCTCTTATATCGGGCAAACAAAGAGAAGTGTAGGAGTGTCTGAGTGGTAGAGCCACGTTGCGTTGCAGCACGAAATGGGCCGGCTCGCCCGGCGTAACACCACCCTTTCACAGAATATCAGCGTGAAACAACGGCGTTGCTGTTGTGTTTCGTCCGGTGAGTGAAAGTACCGGAGGCCCATCTCTCACCCCTCCCCCCTCCCAATTCCTACTCCCTCCTCAAGATCCAACTCCTTTCCAAGGTTGGCAACGCATCTGCGATAACTTTGGTTTTGCGGGTGTCTATGGGCGGCGGTGATTACTTTCCATCAGGTGACCCGCCTGCTCGTTTGCCTCCTTTTAACATAAAAAAAAAAAAAACAAAAGGAACCCGCGTTAAAGAACACATGAAAATAAGTCTGCATTAAGCGAACATTCTCTAGAGGGGCCCAACCATTATATCAGATTTGATAAACCACAAACTCGCTAGAGAACAACGATTCATCCCTAGGATGATACGCGAGGCTATTGAAATTAAAAAACATCCTAATTTCAATAGAGAAAATGGTTGGAATCTACCACCAACCTGGGATCCCATCATACAAAATATTAAATCCCAGCCCCAACACCATACTGCCAGACCAAAAGATACTGTAAGCTCTTTCTGCGAAAAACGGAACGCACCTGATTAAATGTAAATGAGGGTATACAAGCTACCAACTAATTATAAGACGACCAACACCTTATGCCCGATTTCACCAACGACTCTTAACATTTAGGTAACCCTTTAGCCAAGTAAGGTGACCGTTTTACTCCGGCAACCGTCACCTAACTGGTCTAAGGGGTTACCTAAATGCTTAAGAGTCGTTGGTGAAATCGGGCATTAGTCTCCCTGTGATCACGGACCCTGCAAAGGGTTCGAAACGTCAGGATAAACATTAAATAAGTAATGTGTAAAATAAACGCGAGTAGATCCGTAAAAATTGTTTCATTTCAATGTGTCGTGCGTTCGCGTAAACTTTAAAAAACAATATGTAACATAATAATGTTTTTATTGTGTGCGTTTGGCTTTTTTTTAAAACAAAATGAGCTTAAAGTATCTGTTGGTCTTCTTTAACGCAGCTTTTATTCCGTAACACCAATATCATCATCAGCTCATTTTATATCCCCACTGCTGGGGACACCACATGGAGAACGGGCTATAAACCACACGCGAGCCCATCAGTGTGGATTGTTGGTTGTTAACAACTGCTAATGCAGCGTTCTTAGAAGCTTGATTTTTGGTTATCCATCAACCAGCCTTAGTGAAAGTTACCTAACTTCAAGCAATTAATGACTGAAGAGCGTTTACCACTGCGCCATCAAGCTCCTTCTCTCAAAAGCTTGTTTCCGTATTTTACTCGCTAACATGCTTAATGATTCTTGGTGTCATATTAGAAAAAAAAAGCTATAGTCCAAAGTTTGGCGTGTCCTCTATCGCTTCATTCCATCGTTACAATTGTCGGTTGGCACGCCGCTAAAACGCGCTGTCTTTTATTAAAACTCTATGTACATTGTTAGCATATGCGCCTGTGTAGTTGTGTACAAAGTGTACGTATGCGCGCGAGCTTCGCGTCCAACTAAATAATGTTTTGTAATAAATTGCTAAATTTTTTTTCAGCACCACGTTGAGTTTGTTGACCTTGCTTGTTTTGTTTACGTTGCAGGGATGTGATAAAAACGCTGGCGTTTATTAAAATCACGAAGCGTCATACTTATTTGAATTTATTATCTTTCGTTGATAACCATAGAGCTTAAAGTACAGTGATGTGTTGCCTTATGTTTTTATTATTATCAATAAGTCTATGCTATGGGACTTCTTGGCGGGAAAGTGAAGAGTCATGTCTACGATTTTGTTTTATATTCTAAAATTTGTGTTATGTCGAATATTAATGTGAAATAATGGTGGATTATTAACCGTTAAGTGTTCGTGAGTGTGCATGAGTGTTGGCAAATGAAACAAAACAGTGCAGCGTCACTTTTCAAATTCTCTTAAGAAGTACGTCCGAGGACTTAGTGAAGCCCCACATCTTTACTGAGATACTCTAGGGCAGGGACGGCGAACCGATGGCACTCGTGCCATTAATGGCACGCAACACAGTATTTTGGGCACGTCACTGATCACAAAATTCATTATGCATTACAAAAAAAAAGTCCAATAATCACAAAGTCAAGACTATTTGATGGCACGTCTGTGACCTCAATAATTTCTTTAGAAAAATGGCACGTTGATACGTAAAGGTTCGCCGTCCCTGCTCTAGGGGTTGGGGGGTATATCATTTCTCACTTCTCATTTCTTTTATCATTCATCATCATTACTGGAGGAAGAAGGAAATATTGTTTATTTATGTATTACTTGAAAGAAAAATTACTTTGACACTGGCTAAATGTACTAATCGCACAAAGCCATCAACGAAAAGAAAGAAAAAAGTCTATGCTGTGGATGAAACTTTAAAACATCCAAACTTTAGTGTAAGATCGAATACCATTTAAATAGTTTTAAATAGTAATCGAAACTTTGTTCTCTATCTTAATACTTGAACGCCTAAGGTACAGTGCCGTAGAACAATTGAATTTCTATTGTGTCTGGTTTAAGAACAACTGAGTGGATATATTATGTGATTTACTTGTACACAACCTATGTGATTGAACATTTTATAAATTACTAGTGGTCGAAATTCGAACGTAGTGTTAAAAATATAGTGACATTTAAATCATGTTTTTTTTAAACCTACTTCAGGCATCAGTCTCTCACTGATAGGATATAATTTTGTCACCCATCTATACCTTACAGTTAAGTTTCTTTTGTGATGAGAATTTTTTTAAATATATATTGTAACACGTGACACGTCATATTTTAAATAAATTTTAAATTTAGGGACTCCTCCGTATAAACTTTTATACTATTATACTAAATCTCACACTGCACCGTGAACGCGATGTGCTTTAAAAGGGACACGAAATTTTCTCTTCATGTAACTATTAGAAACGTAGATTGCTTTGCCACAAACGATGGCTAAAGTTAGGCAGTGCTTTAAACAGATGCTGTCACTTTTTAGCTAATACTTTTAGACAGGGACAATATATTAAACACGTAATATTAGCCATTGTTTAACTTTAAACACTGTTTTGTAGTAAGAGGAAAAGATTTAAAATATTTTCTGTTAAAAAAATATTCTGTGTTTCTTTTCATATACAGGTGTGTCAACTTAATAAGTAGGTACTTAAATAAAAAAAACCTATATTTTTTTGAAATCGTTTTTTTATAAAAGCCTTTAAAATGAAACCTGTCTCAAGATTGTATTACATAAACAACCTTGTTGGTTATTCAAATATGAATCGGCGCCCGGGCCGTTACCACACCGTATATGGTAACCGAACTGACATCTCAGTTACCTATTGCTCGTCTCGTCATTGCATCGATTTTATGTCTTGTGTTTTCTTCGATATTTCACTTTATGCGACTACAAAATTAAATTCCCACCCGATCCACTAAATGCCACTACACATTTACAGAATACACTAAACATGCACACTAGTTTAGGCCCAAGACACCGTACTCGTAGAACAAGGGTACGTAGAACCGGTTCACACGCGCTCTATACCAGGTACAGACATGTAGTACTTGGGCGCTTGTCCCCACCACCCCCCGGTCAACCCGAGCTGAGGTCCGAGCCTTTAGAGGCGCCCTCTGGTAGTTCCACTCCCCTATCCGATGCGAACCCCTCGGAGAATCTAGTAGGGCACGCGGACACGCACTAGTGCGTGATGCCGTTCCCTCTAGAAAACCTCCGCAGGTGCTTCGTTTCACACGGCTTGAGGAACCCTTTAAGTTTCTCGCCGCTCTCCCAATAAAAGCCAGGTGAAGCTGAAAATGCCGTCTGAAATCAGCAAATTCCCCTTTTTTATGTGAAAAGGTATATTTCAAAGCCTATTGGATTTAGACAATATTTACATTCAGTGTAAACTGTGTTTTACTGAGGAACTTCTTGGCAGAAAAGTAAAGTTGCAATATTTGAGATTTCTTTTATTTTTAATGTAGGTGGCCGCGGAGAGGGTCTATCCATGCGGACCTAATCCGACGCAGATGAAATGGGAGGAGGAGGCGGCAGTATGCCCGCCTCATTCCCTCGCATTGAGGTGACGGTCAGGGACGGGGAATCCCGGGCCGTCCACTAGCCTCAGGACGTCTGGAGCACGCTCAAACATCCTCTAGCGTGCTCCCTCTGGCGGGCCGCCGCTAGGGTGAATACTGGTGACTGCCAAACCGGTGATTCCAGTCATCCTAGCGGCACGTGAAGGGGGTACAGTGGTTTTTAGTGGGTAGGCCCCTCCTCCTCCCGAATCCCTATCGAGACCCTCGGGTCTGGGCAGAGAGGCGGGAGCTGGTGGAACCCCACATAACCATTTGCGCCTCCCCGAGCGCGGTGGTGCTCGGCCAACGAATTTTCCACTGTCAAAAAAAAAGTATTATGAGTTATCTGATTACTTATTGATTATGAAATAAAGATTGATTATTAAATCTCTGAGAATTATTCGGTAACTACGGTTTGATGAACCATAATATTTCATCTAGTTAGGTACGACAGTAACGCTATAAAGCATAAAAAGCAAATGTCTAAAAAGGAAGTTATTTTATTTGCCCTCATCGGCCATATGGCGTTTGTGGTATCGGCTGTAGCATTGAAATGTCTAGACATTTCAACATAATAAAGCGGAAACTGCTAAATGTGCGGTCACATAGTGGTTGTAAGTGCAAACTATGTCGATTAGCCACTATTAATTGTTTTTTTATCACCTGCTTCCGTTTCGCATATTATTATTGGCAGATTGAGTCTGTTTTTTTTTTCTTCTGAGACATAGGTACTTGCTTGTAAGTCGTAGTTTCACTGGTAGGATTGTCGGTCGGTCGGATACGGTCTGTCAAGACACACAGGTCGTATCCAGATATTTTGGCAGTTCTAAAAAAAAGGAAAATTATTTATTTCACCTTATCAAAGAAGCGTTGTGTCTTCACACTTCTGCCGTAATCCTCAACTACTGACGAACCGACTCTCAACTCTGTCAATGTCAATATCTCTGTAAAGAAAGTTTAATTAATTTAATAGGCGACGCGTCGCTAAACAATTAATCTAATACGAAGCGTTTGCGCCCCGTACCATAAGAAAAACTGTTTTTTTTTTCTTTCCAATTAAAACTACAAATAAGTTTAAAAAAATGAACTAGCATATTGAAGTGTGTGTTAAGACTAATCTACTAAGATTTGCGCAAATCTATGTTTTAAAAGAAGTTACTTTGATATTTTTTTCTCTGTTATAAAAGTTAAGAAATCGTGTTTCTGCAACTAGCAAAATGTAGTCAATTAAATGAAAAATCATGTCATCAAATATCACTTTCATATGTTTTGTAATTGTTGGGAAAAATCAACATCCCCGCCACGTAAATTGCCAATGCGTCGCCTTAAGGCGGGTATAGGCTTACGAAATGTAACATGCAATGTAACACCCAATGAAAGAATTTGCCGTCCACATTGTTGCAATGTATCATGCAATGTAATAGAATTCCCACAGTGTGGACGCCTTGCGCGCACGAACCGTGCATACTACGCGCACGAACAGAGCATTTCAACTCGTGCGCGCCGCGATCCTCTATTTGTCGGCTTTTTCACCTAACACAAAGGGTGTCAGTGTGTCGCAGAGCGAATCATCAAATATCACTTTCATATGTTTTGTAATTGTTGGGAAAAATCGAGATCCCTGCCCACGTAAATTTTCCATGCGTTGCCTTAAAATCAGCTTACCTATTCGTTTGAAAGAAGAGCTTTAAAGTTTGTTTGTAAAATGGTTCTAAAGAATATTTTCATAGAAATGTTCCCGTGCTAAGTATGGTCACAGATTAAAAACTTATCGAATTATTAAAGACATGATCAATAAAACATTTTTTTGAAGTGAAAACTTCTTTAGCGGCGTTGTACTCTTTTTTTGTAATGGGTAAAAAATGTTAAATTCGCGTCAGGACACGTGGCCTGATCGAAAATTCGTAAGACGGATGACAGCCAGCGCGGCGTAGGAAAGGAGTATCCCCCTCTCTTTCATCGGCGCGGCGAAAATGTATGCCTGCTGTTTCGTTTAGGTTTTATTTCGTTGTACGATAGCGCAATAAATAAATATTGTATTCTACCACATAAATGATAGTACTTTTATACTGATAATTGAAGCAATTCGTGCAAAATTATTCCCTAACCATTCCAAAATATCAAAAATGCACAACGTTAATATTCAAGTTTTCACTTCTGCCGGCACTTCGGAGTGCAACCTGTCGTTTTTTTTATTACTTACGGGTAAACACTTATGGCCTCCATCTCACCTGATGTTAAGTGATAATGTTTGGTGATAGGTGGAATCACACTTTACCCAGAAACCTCAACTACTGGAAAATTTTACTAGAAAAAATCAGACAGCCTCAGGAAGCTCGAATGGGACTCGAACCTACGACCCCACGACGAACGACGTTGAACGACGAATTTTTCTAGTAAATTTGTTTCTTGTAACTATATAGGTGTGTGAATGCAAAATTCATAATAATAAAAATACTAAGGCACTGGCTATTATCTATCTATACATAATAATAAAGCTAAAGAGGGTCGAAAGTCTGTACATAGAAGATATTCGAAAAAAAGTTGGCTGGGGATACCTCGATAACAGAACACGTTCCAACAGTTTTTAGAATTTTTGTCTGTTTGTCTGTTTGCCTGTTTATTTGACCGCGCATCACGTGAAAATGGCTGAACGGATTTGGATGAAACTTTGCACATAGACAGACCATGAATCGGACTAGGATATAGGATACTTTTTCATCCCGGTAACAGATTCCTTTGGGATAGCGTAGTCTTCGCGAACGAAGTCACGAGCTACCGGAACACAACAATGCTACCAACATTGATGTTAAGGCGACATTTTTAGATAAGATGGTGGTGGACTTAAAAACCAGCAACCAACAACCTGGAAACATGGAAAGACAAGTTCCATCGTTTTAGCGGAAATTCGTTCGCCCACCGGCGATTTTCATATTTATTGCGCGTCCTGTAAATTTATTTATACAGCGCTCAATTAAAATGTAAATTAAAATCTGAATAATTGCCTCATTGTTATCTTTGACTTTTGCTTGGCCTGTTGATTTATATCAAGTGGATCCAATATCGTATACCACCAGATATATAAACATGGACAGTTTTTGATATCAGTCGTTATTATTTTAAGCGTGTTGGTTTGGTAGCCGAACGAAAATTGTTTGGGTTGAATGCGAGAAATTATGGCTCAATCACCATAAAATAAGGGGAAGCTAACAAATGTAAATACATAATATATTTAATAGGAGTACTTAGAAATAATATATGGCGAAACTTTTTTTTTTATTTAAATAATATTTTTTTGTTTGACTATGTAGGGATAATCTGTAAAACTATTTAGTCAGATTTTATTCTGATCGCTCTACTCGTATATATACTCGTATATGCTTTTGTCTTTGCGGAAAAACCTGAATTGTTCAACAATTGGACGCTTCTGGACGGACCTGTAGGCGTAGCCAAAGTAACATTAAGAAAACGATAGCGAAGTTCAAAAAGAATAAAATGTATGGGATTGACATAAGCCGCGCTAAATCACGTGGTCAATCTTATGTCAATCCCATACATTTTATTCTTTTCGAACTTCGCTTTATGAGCATCCAGGGTGTTTTTTAACTGACTGTGCTAAGAAAGAATGTACAGTCCAGTTGACAACCAAAATTGCATAGTGCCAACACTGCCAACCTGGCCAAATGGCCTGGCAAAATTCGAGCGAGTTTTTCAGGCGAGTTAAGGGTGCGTTGACCAAAAAATGCCAAAAATGCAGTTACGGTTAAGTAAATATAATTGAAAATACTATCGTATTAAATGAACAAAATATGTATTTAGTATCATAGGGAACGTGTTTACAATTTGTCAGAATCATAAATTCATAACACGCTATAGTTTTTTCTACAATATCATTTAAAGTTGGGCAAAAACCATGAAAACGAGTGGCGGCTTTTAGTAGATTTCTTATAGTTTATCTAAATTATTGTACCTCTGATTTTGTCTAAACAATCATCAATGGATAAACTACAAATTGCTAGACTACATTTTCGATTAATCAAGTGGTTATTTAAATAATTATTTTTTATTAAGCACCTTAAATTCCCGATACAAAATTAGTATGGCCGCGCGGCATCAAATAAATATGGACGACGACATTTCAAATAAAACATATGACACTTGTCACTTACGGACGGCGCACCCTTAACGGAATAACTTACTCGCGCGCTAAAAAGAAACATCAAAACGAAACTACCCAACAATCAAACAAGTAAAAAACAAAAGAAAGCATAATTCATGCCAAACAAAACTTCCTTCATCGCCACCAACTACCGTGTTCTCGGTAGCCCACTTAATCTGCAGTTCAAGTGATGTACCGATAATTTCAATACAAATCGATGAGTGGACTCCATCATTACACTGCTTAACATTCAACCTTATTGTTTATGAAATATGATTGCGAATGCTCGCAATAAATACGCAGTACTTAATAGTCCAATCATGTCTGCCCTTTACTATGGAAATGTGTAACTTAATGAGACCGTTGCGGTAAAGAGGTTTCCCTTATGGTTATGGGAGCTGAAAGGGAAAATGGAGACCTGTTTAAAATTGGTGCACGCTGTGAGTGTTGGGGCATAATTAGTGACCACATATACATTATAAAACCAGCGAGTTGGGATGGTGGACTGGCACCTAGCCCCGGTGTATGTGTCCATACATTTTGGTCGAATGATGTGATGATGTTGATGTTTTGTATGGAACAGCTGAATTTTATTTTCGGGTCAGGGAGTTGGTCCAATAGTAAGAGTTATTCGTTAATCACGGAAGTCATCTCAAAAGGTTTGGACGGTGATAAAAAAGTCACCCTGTAATAAGGGCACAATAACAGACATCAGACAGATAGTTACATAATTTATTAATGACAAAGAAAGTCTAGGTTCAAGATATTGAATCCCAAATAAGAAGTTACACAATTCACTGACATGAAATATTTTATATGATAAACAATTACTGTGTTTACACAGATTCATGAAACACGTACTTACGTTTTTTTTTTATGACACGATTGTTTATTTTTTTTTTATTAAAATGGATAAAAGTAAGTTACGGTAAAAGGCCAAATAATTACGTTTCAAAATAGTAAAAGTAGTTCAAAAAGAAAAATAATTAAATAACTAATATAGTACCTACTTAACAAAACAAAACTAATTGCGAAAACATTTCATACAATTCCTCCTCGCCAATAATTGAAATTTGTAATTGAAATAATTTATCCAGTGTTTCGTATAAATTAAATCCAATTCAAGCTTAACTACGTAAGTTCGGTACGACTTCCAAACTGTGTTTATAATAGTACCTATATTTATCGTTAACAAAATTACGTAATATATTGTTCATTCATGAACAATATCATTCAAAACCTCAGAATGAGGTTAAATGCGTATCGGTTACATTCTCTTTTGATGCAGTGCCTATTATATATTACGATCCAGATCTATCGCAATACATGGGATATGACGTCACGCCCCCATAACTAGACCACAAAGTAGAGAAACGGATTTTTTTCCGTTTCCCTACTTTGTGACTAGACACCGCAGTAGGTGGTCTGTTACCTAATGGTATTGTAACTTTTGGTTGTTAGGTACTACCAGGGTGCCTAGTACGAGTTTTGTTTACTATCCGTATTCATTCGATTACGTTTACGAAAACGAAAATTAGTATGGCATTCAAACAGCGCCTCCTGGCGAAATACGATAACATTTAAAATTTTGCCGTACAAATTCTCGTTTTCGTTAACTTGATCGAATATCGTATGAAACTCAGAATAGGCACCCAGACATCAACACGTAATTTAAGTGCGAACATGCCAATTTGAATTCAAGTTACTACTATCACTACTATGAGTAATACTTACATACCTATTAACATCTAATAACAGAATGCCCAATAAACGCCAAGGCGAAACAAGAACTAGAGCAAAAGATAGGGGTACTTCATCGATTCACACCACGACTGGTTCGCAACATGGTGTGAATCGCAGAAGGACTCTTTTTGAATTGGGTGTTTCGAACCACGGCTCATACCATGGTATGAATCGGCGAATGTCTTTGTTGGACTTCGTTGATTCGGACCACTACCAAAATAAATGTGATTTTTGTACTAGCGGATGGAAAACGGTTACTGAAACAAACAGTTGGTATAAAATATTTAATAGTTTTAACTCTTAGATGGTCTCGTTAACAAAAAATCGATTCAAGCAATAATTGGGAATAAAAAAAAACAAATAACCTAATAAAATATATGGAGGCTGTTGTCAGAGGTGTCAATATACGAAAAAAAAACAAGTGAAAGTTGTAGTGTTTGTGATGAATTAGAATTTGATATTTGTAATTTGTATTAGTTTATAGTGACTTAGAAATATAAATTCTTGATGACATTAAGAATTGACATTGACAAGAGCTACATGTAGCCTAAACTTTAGGTCTCTTAAAATATTTATTTTTAAGCCATTTTAATTTTCTGGCGGCTCAGACCTGCATATAAAAATTAATGAAGTTATTTTTCATATGTGCGCATGGGGTTTTTATTGTTGTTCCTACCACAGTGCCTGTTCAGCCTTTATAATCTTCTTATCCGCGTGTGATATTTTCAAGTCACGGTTGCTAAGGCCGCCATCGGTTGTCCTAGCAACGACATGCGTCGCTAGGTCTCCAGTGCAGCGTCCAATTGCAAGACCATCCTGTGACGCACCTACGTAACGACGCATGCGTATTGTTACCAAAATAAGCAGCCGTCATATTTTGACTTTGACTTTGTTTTTATGTTTTCAGTGTACATTTTAAGTTACTTTATTGTGTTTTTAAATATGTTTTAAGTTATTCTTTTTTGTGAATGTATTTATCTGTTGTGAATGCAGTCCGTGACCCAATCTTGTGATGGCACGTCGAACGCGTCCCATACCTGTACACAGTGCAACAAGTCTTTCAAATCTTTGAAAGGCCTCAACATACACACTACAAAAACACACAGGAAATGTATTAGCCAAAACAGTTCACCTTTAGACATCCATCCCATTATTCCGAGTGCGCCTACTTATGTAGCTAACGATCCAACTCCTTTCCACACATATCTTAGCCATTTAAAAAATAGTATACTCACAGTTAAAAGAGTCCCTCGAGGAGCTCGTATAACCGTTGCTACACATTTGTCTAAATTAATCCAAAAATGTTACACAAGCAATTGTACTCAAGACTGGCAGAACCTATTTTTATTTTCATACAGCACACTACATGTAATAAAAACTGATGAACCAAATTTATCCCTGACACAAAAGATTAAAAATAACTGTGCTGTAAGCTCCTCGCCTTCTCCCGTTCCTCTAATCAAACATAATGCCCCTCGTAATCGCAACAAACTCATCCAAAACAAAATCTGTGACGGAGATCTCAAAGGTGCCGCACGCCTTTTGTTCTCCAACGACGTGCTATCACCAGATACCCCTGACACCCTTCAGGCCTTACGGTTAAAACATCCTCCAGCTCCTTTAAACCCATTTTTTCTCGACCCACCAACAGCAGGGCAAGCTTGCCGTCAAATTCAAAACAAAGATGTTACGGATGCCATTTTATCTTTTAAACCAGGTTCGGCTGCAGGTTTGGATGGAATCTCACCCCAACATTTGAAAGACTTAACATCGCATTCTGTGAGTGATGCAGGCGAGCAACTTGTAAATTCGATCACTAAATTAATCAACTTTATGTATTCCGGTAATGTCAATCCAGAAATTGTTCCCATTCTTTTCGGCGCGAACCTCATTGCCCTCACCAAAAAGGACGGAGGGGTGAGACCAATTGCTGTTGGATCAACACTACGACGTCTGGCCTCCAAAATTGCTGTTCGACATATTTTACCAAAATTAAATTCGGAATTCGAACCCGTACAGTTAGGTTTCGGTGTAAAAGGAGGGTGTGAGGCAGCCGTCCATGCCCTACGCTCTTTCCTAACTTACGGACAGCCTGACGTGTTGCTCAAAATTGATGTCAAAAATGCTTTCAATTCGGTAAATAGGGATACCCTGCTGACGGAAATAAAACAACATATACCGGAAATATACAATTATCTTCTTCTCAGTTACGCTGACCCAACGAAATTGTTATATCGTTCTAATGAACTGTCCTCGGAAGTAGGTTGTCAACAGGGTGATCCCCTTGGGCCTGCAATTTTTAGTTTGGCTATAAATCCGTTAATCAAAAATTTAAATTCTAAATTCAACGTTTGGTATTTGGACGACGGAACCCTAGGAGGTGATGTGGATACTGTGCTTTCGGACCTTTTTTTAATCAAAAATAAATTTGAAGCCATTGGTTTGGAGCTTAATTTTAGCAAATGCGAACTTTTTATAAATAACTGCGACTTAAATTTAAATGACGTAAAACTAAAATTTAATATGTTGGCTCCAAATATTAAAATAGTTAACAGTAATTCCCTTTACCTTTTAGGTTCTCCAATTTTTAATGAATCTATTTCTGAATATATTAATAATTCAATTACTAAATTTCAAAATTCTGCTGAACGTCTCCTTGAAATTAGTCCACATTATGCACTTTGCATCTTAAAATTCTGTCTTTTCGTCCCAAAATTTACGTATGTGCTCCGTTGCTGCTCCTTTTGGAATCACTCAGATCTTTTGTCACAAGTAGACGACTTAATCAAAATTAGCTTAGAATCGATTCTTAATATGCAGCTGAACGAGCAATCTTGGGCCCAAGCATCCCTACCCATCCGTTATGGTGGTTTAGGGATTCGCAAAATTTCCAGTGTCGCTTTACCAGCCTTCCTATCTTCTGTCCATAGTTCAGCAAATCTCATAAGTAAGATTTTTGAGACTTCAACTTTGAGATTGCTGGCTTGGAAGAAGCAAGAAATGCTTTCTTAATTGCATGCCCAGGTCAAAATTTTTCAGATTCTCCAAATTCACAGAGGAGCTGGGACGATATAATCTGCAAATTGTTTTATGACAATCTTTTGAGCTGTAGTACAGGTTCGGCGCGTGCTAGGCTTTTGGCTTTGGGTACGCATGAGGCCGGCTACTGGCTTCACGCGTACCCATCGTCAAATACAGGAACATTTCTTGAGCCTGACACGCTCCGAATCGCAACCTGTTTACGGCTTGGGGTTCCGGTCTGCGCTTCTCATAAATGTCCCTGTGGCAGTGATGTCGACAAGCTAGGACATCACGGACTGTCATGCCAAAAAAGTGCAGGCCGCTTCTCGAGACATGCCGCACTTAACGATATCATACGCCGGTCCCTTGCCACCGTCAACGTGCCAAGTCTACTTGAGCCGACTGGTATTGCAAGAGACGATGGCAAGAGACCGGACGGTATGAGTTTGATTCCATGGAAGATGGGCTGGGTGCTGGTATGGGATGCAACCTGTTCTGACACGCTGGCCCCTTCCCATCTACATGGAACCAACAACAGAGCTGGTGCGGCTTGTGAAGCGGCTGAAAAAGCTAAAGCATGCAAATACAGGGGTCTAGGCTCCGAATATGATTTTGTCCCATTCGGTGTCGAGACCCTTGGTCCGTGGGGTCCTAGCGCTTTAAGGCTTTTTAAGGAAATAGCAAAAAGGTTAGTCGACTTCACAGGAGACCGAAGAGCTGGCAGCTACCTCGGACAAAGAATTAGTCTAGCTATTCAAAGGGGGAACGCTGCCAGTATTTTCGGAACCTTGCCTAAAGGGACTCCTTTTAATAATATATTTTAATTAATAAATTATATATTTTATTTAAGGTTTATAGTTATGTGTTGTAAAAACGTTCATTATTATTTAATAAGAAGTTGGCAAAATAAAAATTTAAAAAAAACTTACATAATATTATCACCACCAATTGTGTCAGGCTCTGTCTGTCCTTTGGAAGGCACGTAAAGCCAAGCAATGGTCTCGGCTGCATTAGCAGTCCTTAACAACCACCGCACCGCACTGGGCCCGCGTGGTGGTATAAAGTTCGTTCTCACTATGGTGTTTCTATCTCCACCACGAAGGCTGGTGCCCCAGTAGTGGGGACATAGTATGTGCTGGTGATGATGTGATAGGCAATTTAGTTTTTAATTTGAGTTTAATACTATGTGATATATTATGGCATTTCTTGTGACGTTCCACAAATGTCTTTATTTCGTGCATTCCGTCAGTTAGAGGTAAGATAGCCAGTGCCTCAATTGTTGAAAAAGTGTACTTCCACCTGCAGACCTATCATCCCGAATACTAATCACTCGACTTTCAGGGGGCAAAGGCCTAGCCTGTTTGTAATGTTTGCACTTATACTATGGCATTGAATATGGAGGAAGAGTTTAATTCCATGTACCAAAATCACAGTTTGGCTGAAAAATATCAAGCAAAAAGACACAACAGTTAGGTACTAGTTCTAATTAAACTTCCCACGCGTAAACTAGGGTATAATAGTACAAAGTATTCTGAACCTTAACAATAACACATTAAAAAGCTATGTAAACCAGCACATACGAGTAGCGGTACCATATTATGTTCCTTCTCATTATCGAGTGATCAGCCGTAAGGTTAACTTGGTTTTATACGTATGTGTTTTTCTAGGCTCTCAGTTTCCCATACATTCATCCAATACAGGCCTCTAACATGGCTTGTGGTTTTCTGATCAAAATCCAGATCTCCAGATCTCAGCAGATCACGTATACGGTAAACTAGTTCTGGAGTGAAGACCGCAGCACCGCAAGCGTTTTGTGGTACACCCTCCGGGGCGAGGTGGAGCGACGACCAGCAGTTTATTTATTTATATAGGTAGGTACACAAACAGATTACAATCAATGCATGAGTACAGTAACATATTTGGTTAACCTTATTAGCTGGACGGTAATCCAAACGGAGTGTTGGAATCAAAGAGCTGAAGATCGGGCTCAATGGCATGCATTTGGACAGGCCTATATCCAGCAGCTTACTGACATGGGCTTATTATAATATTATGATGCATCTTGTGATAACAGCCGAGAGTCATTAACATCGTTTCGGAAGTGCGAGAACAAATTTTTAGTCACTCACTCTCCAAGGTGCCCTAGGAGGAGTGGTACTTTGATGGGTCACCAAAATTTTGCTTTCAATTTCATGACTGATGATCAAATTTGATCGATTTTCTTAGATAGCTGCTTTTGTAGACAGCCTTTGTAGATCGCGAGAATCCTTCTAGTGGCAAAAGAGGTGAATTGCCAATTTTTCTATTCAAATTCTCGTTTTCGTTAACGTGATCGAAGGTAAATAAAACTCGATTTAGGTCTAGGCACTCTGGGTGTGTATTTGCTTGTAATGGAGAGGGGAGAACCGCGCGCGGTGCATCACCGTTCGCATTCCGAATGCTGTGTCAAGGTCGTTCAAGTGTCGATGAGAAGTTTAATCGAACGTTTATCATAGTTGCTGCATAGTGTACGAGCGATGTTTGGGGAAATGATTACGGTTAAGTTGCATGCGTTATGTATGTAATGTGTGAGATTGCTAATGTGTAACAGTTAGCGTCGAATATGATTGAAGAAACACAAGTGGGCTAAAATATGTGGAGTTTTTGAAAAACTAACCTGATTCTGGCTTTTTCTGTGTCTGTCTCAAGAACTATAATCTCAGTAACATAGAGAAGACATTTAAGAATACTTTGAAGATGTAAATGAATATCCTTTACCTTGCTGAGTTGAGTTTTTTTCCCAATTCTTACAAATGCACCATAAACTTACAAACCGATGGCGTACTGACAAATATTTGCAGTCAGAATTGTGCGAATTCTATTAGCTCCATCTATTAATCTAATCTATTTTTGATCTAAGTATAGGAAATAATATTGAAATGTAAAATTATCCATTACGACAAAATTGGGGTTTTATTTAGCAACTTTATTATTCAAAATAAAAATACCAGAGCTTTTATCTTTAACACATTATTTTTAAAAAAATGTCCATATAGGGTAAATTTCCATGTCCGTTTATGCACGGTGTATTCTTCTACAATATATAATGGTATGATATGACACACGCACAAGTCTTCGTGAACAAAAATATATATATTTTGTAAAAACTCTTAAGAAAACAAAGAGCTTCATTTATATTAATAGTCCTGTGTTGTGTGCTAAGCTACCTACGTTACCTTTTTTAATGTCAAGTGACTGGCATCGTGCCCTTTCTTCAACCACTCACGACCTGCAACCACGATTTGATTTAATTACAAAGCGGGAAGAATGTGTCCGCAAAAAGGCTAACGCAGACTTTTGACCTTGTAGAATATGTATTTTGTGTGAAATTAGGAGTTTTTGATGGTATATTTACAGATAATGTTGGTTTTTCTCTATATTACTGACTTAGATAAGATGGTAGTTGTAATTTTATCAACAGCTATCATAATGGCAATAAGATTAGTTTTCTTAAAATATTAAGATATTTTGGTTGCTTAACATTGGCTGCTTTTTTAAATTATTGGTTGCGATGACTTCTGGATGCGAACATTTTGTTTCGATATTATTTAATCCCAACCTATCTTTTCTTAAGGTGATTAGGTGCTATATATCCTTTAATAAGCATCTACAACATCCATTTATTCATTTCTTGATATCTTTTAACCGTGTGTGTTATACCTAATAGTAAGTGTTCTCCACCTGAGTCACAATAAATCATATTGTTTGTCTGTGCCGGCCTCCGTTTGAGGTTATTGAACACTGTTTCCTTGTTTATTTGTCTGCTACATTCTTGGCAGTGGCTCTTGGTGACCTGAGTGTTGAGCTGTGTGTTAGTTTTATTCACCTCACCACTCGATCATGTTAGCGAAAATAAGCATGGTAAAATTGCAGCTCACCTCCTTTGTTACCAGGAGGCGTTGTTTAAATGCCATACATATAGGGAAGGTGACAACAACAATAATTAATTTCAGAACATAAAACGTATAAATGATCGCACTACCAATACAATACTGGTGCAAGTCAAAATATACTGATATTGGAAATTTAGCCTTAATGAAGAACGGTACAGTTTAATTTCAAATATCAGTATATTTTGACTTGCACCAGTATTGTATTGGTAGTGCGATATCACGTAACAGTTCGTTAAGGCGACGCATCGCTAAACAATAATTAATCTAATACGGAGCGTTTGCGCCCCGTACCATAAGAAAAACTGTTTTTTTTTTCTTTCCAATTAAAACTACAAATAAGTTTTAAAAAATGAACTAGCAAATTGAAGTGTGTGTTAAGGCTAATCTACTAAGAAATTTAGATGCTTAAATCTGTCTGTTTTGCCTGTAAAATGCAAATCTATGTTTTAAAAGAGGTTATTTTGATATTTTTTTCTCTTTTATTCGTGTTTCTGCAACTAGCAAAATAAAGTCAATTAAATGAAAAATCATGTCATCAAATATCACTTTCATATGTTTTGTAATTGTTGGGAAAAATTAAGATTCCCGCCACGTAAATTTCCAATGCTTCGCCTTAAATCATTATCTTATTTTTATTTGACCTAAGCATGAATTTCTGTAATCTAATACGTTTTTCATAAACACTCAATTGACGGAACACAATAGTGACGTCATAGTTTTTCATTCCCATACAATTTCGTCGTGACAGTTTTTCTAAAGTCTTCTCGCTGCAAGTTTATAAGAACAAAACTTTCTTTTTAAACCCTGTGGTTAGGATGTGTCGCCAATACAATGAAATTTCAAGAGTACACCATGATTCCATTAACATTTTTGACTGGAAGTTGCCGAAATTCAAAAGAGATGTAAAGAGGATCACATTCGTAGATCATAGTTGATAGTATGTATTATTGTAGTAGTAGTATTAGTAGTATTTATGTAGCTAAATTTTATGTCATTTTGTACTGAAACTTTACTTTTGATAATGATAATAATAAAAGCAGTACATATTACTGCTTTTAATTTGATCATGCTGTGTACACATGTTTAGGCATGTAGTCTGGATCCTTCTGGATCGCAACTGTAACCTTATTTAATCAAGTTTGTAAATGACTGTATTCTGTTTTGTGTATCAATAAATAAATAAATAAATTTATATTTAAAATATCTTGCCAATAATATTTTTCTCTATTGACTAAAGCCAGTCAACTACCCAATTCTCCTCTTCGTTAACTTGGTCGAATGGTAAATAGCATTCGCACTCAGTACCCTGATCTCCTGAGGAGTTGTTGCGTTTCAATAGCTTCACGTCGTCCATCGTTATCCATTAAACGTACCACAGATGGGTTTATGTCATAATACCATACCACGCTTGCCAAATGTGGGTTAGCGTAGTCAGTTTAGTAGGTGGTAAGTCTGTCGACATTAACACCAATGTTATTAGCATTGTTCTCTTCCGATTCAGAGTGCAGTGCATCTCTTCTTTCAGCATCATCGTCGTTTACTATTAGGTGAGACGAAGGGCAATCGTTTTACCGTTGTAAGAAAAATATAGTTATTTGCTACTATAATAGAATGCTTGTCATTCACAAAAGACTTGATAAAACTGTGTTTGTGATCCTTTGCTCGCAAACTGACGTAGTATTTCGCGCTTAAGCTTGGAAAAAGTCGAAACGGGACGCTCCCTTCGGTCCGGAAGGATGTCAATAGTTAACAGAAGGAAGTTGTGGAAACGAAAATTCTTTTTCGCTGCGAGTTAATAGAATCTTTTGAAAGCATTGTCTATCAAATTAAAAGCAGTACATATATCATTATCAAAAGTAAAGTTTCAGTAAAAAATAACATAAAATTTAGCTACATAAATACTACTAATACTACTACTACAATAATACATACTATCAACTATGATCTACGAAACCACAAAAGCTCTAAACAAGCTAGGTGGGCATAACAAGGTGCGATTGATCTGGGTCCCAGGCCATATGGGAATCCACGGCAACGAGATGGCGGATGCACTTGCCAGGGAGGGCTCAGAAACCCAGCTTATTGGTCCTGAGCCGTTCGTGGCACTTGCACAAAGTACCATCAACAAGGCCTTAAAAGATTACATCATAAACAGGCACGGCATCGAATGGAAAGAGCAGCCGGGTATGAAACACTCCAAATCTTTCCTAGGCGAAAACGATTTAGGACGGAGTAAGTTCATATGCGGAGGCAGCAGAAGGCAGGCCCGATTAACCATCGGTGCCTTGACAGGGCATTATGCCACAAAACAAATGCTTCACAGAATGCACCTTTCAACAAATAGTTTGTGTAGGGCATGTGGAGAGCAAACCGAGTCAATGCAACACCTACTGTGTGACTGCGACTCTCTGGCTAGGAAAAGAATGGGACTCCTGGGGTCGGCCTATCCGAAACCGGAGGGCTTCAGGCTCTTCGCTCTTAAGGACGTTGCCAGACTTATGGCATCTATCTTTACAGAGGGGGAAGAGTGAAAGGATGGGGTTGCACAAAAGATCCCAATGGGTCGAAGTGTTACTGAGAGGTGGAAACCTCGGCAGGCCCCACTAAGATAAGATAAGATAAGATGATCTACGAATGTGATCCTCTTTACATCTCTTTTGAATTTCGGCAACTTCCAGTCAAAAATGTTAATGGAATCATGGTGTACTCTTGAAATTTCATTGTATTGGCGACACATCCTAACCACAGGGTTTAAAAAGAAAGTTTTGTTCTTATAAACTTGCAGCGAGAAGACTTTAGAAAAACTGTCACGACGAAATTGTATGGGAATGACAAACTATGACGTCACTATTGTGTTCCGTCAATGGAGTGTTTATGAAAAACATATTAGATTACAGAAATTCATGCTTAGGTCAAATAAAAATAAGATAATGTTTTAAGGCGAAGCATTGGAAATTTACGTAGCGGGATCTTGATTTTTCCCAACAATTACGAAACATATGAAAGTGATATTTGATGACGTGATTTTTCATTTAATTGACTTCATTTTGTTAGTTGCAGAAACACGATTTGTCAACTTTTATAACAGAGAAAAAAATATCAAAGTAACCTCTTTTAAAACATAGATTCGCATTTTACAGGCAAACCAGACCGATTTAAGCATCTAAATTTTTTTAGTAGATTAGTCTTAACACACACTTCAATATTGTAGTTCATTTTTTTTTAAATAATTTGTAGTTTTAATTTGAAGGAAAAAAATAACAGTTTTTCTTATGGTACGGGGTTGCAAACGCTCCGTATGAGATTTATAGTTTAGCGATGCGTCGCTTTAACGTGCTTTCCGAAGCTCGGTTTTCGCTTCATCGTCGGCGTCGTAAGCATCGTCGCTTGAAATTCATGAATTAAACATAGTTTATAGTATTTGAACAACATCACTTTTAAACACGTCGTTATTAATAGCCAAACCTATAACCTCTAGTAAGATATCAAAACTACATCTGCTAGGCAATAACTCCCATATATGCCATATGGTATTTCAAAAATATGCCGTTTTATTTATATTTATTCAGATAATGTTTTGTAAGCCGTCCTTGACTAAGCTTGTGAAATAGCGACTTCACGTCGCGGAGCTCTAAGAAAACTGTTATTGGTGTCCTTTTCTGTTAAGTAGAAAGCTCTTATGGTGTGAGCGGGCCAGGTGATGACGATGAATGATGTGTCGATCGCGCCAGCCAGTCCGTCTCCGGCCAGTCTCGAGCGGTTGCGCTTGCGGCGCGGTGCGCTCCACACATTACTGAGTTCAGTTTCGAAATAACGTATGCGCGTATCGATATTTTGAATTGAATCAAAGCTTATCCGAACACGAAGTTTGTCGCGATCCGATTTTGTTTTGTGATTGTGAGTGATCAGTGGATTTTCGAAATTTTAAAAGTACCCATAAAGTTTTTGTTTGAATTTTTTAGGTTTCCTGTTATTAAAACTTAGCGGTTTCCTTGTTAGTCACTTGTTTTTACGGTCATCGGTCATCGGTCATCGGTCATTTATCTGTCAACCTTCTCGGTAAACTATAACAAAGTTCATGCTCAGGTGAACGCATTTTAAGTGATTGTGTATTTTTATACAAAGTATTTAATCGTAGGTTTAAGTTTTAAAGTTTCCTTTTTCATTATTATACTTAAGTTTGCTCTAGAAACTTTTTGCTGGTGTTTCTCACTAATTTGTTTCTTTTGTTTGCAAATTGTTATCTTCAAAAAGTGACGTAATTCTATTTCTATTACAAGATTACGGAGTGCCGAAAATAAAGAAGCCTAGAAGAACGCGTCCCTTTTAACTGTTCCATGTTTACTTTGGTCGGAAATAGATGACATTTTAACTGCAGCTATTAGAGACATCTCTGTAATGCGCATGGGGGCACACTTTTATTGGGAAATTGTTTATTTTGGTAGCCGCGAACACATGGTGGCTACTGGCTTCAACTTTAAGCATCGATGCAATGAAACGAGTTCAAACTGTGTAATTGCATCTGAATTTGTTATCGAGATGTAATTTTTTTTGGTGTAACGAAAAATTATCATTTTTGTGTTTAATTTTTGTTCTTAAAACTTCGACGCTGTGAAAAGATAAGAGGTGCGATTATTGAATCGATGACAATAGTTTAATTCATCGGTATTCGCTATTGTCGATGACTATTCAACCTTCCTACAAATAACTAAGTATTGTAAGTATATCATAGCATTTTTTTTGTCATTTTTAATTTCAAGTTCACTAATAAGGTTCTGATGTCGCACTCTTCTCCTGAATTAACACATTTGCTCTTATTTACCAGTTTGTTCATTTGATATAGCAAAGCTATACATTTGCCATTATTCGGCACTACAAGTCATCATCTGCCTCTATATGTTTTTTTCCACCCTGTAGACTGTAAGTTAAGGTCTCCTTTATATTACGTTAGCTTGAAGCTTATGCCATATTTATCTAATTTTCTCCCAGTTCTTTTGGTGCCCACACCTTTTCATTTGCGCCCTTCCTTGTTTTTAATCAGCCAATACCTTCGCCCACACACGCCATATCCATGCGTTTTAAAGTTAAACTATGTAGGTGCGATCGGTATCCGGACAAGCTAAGTATATTTCTTTTAATAGCTTTGTTTTCACTACAAGTTGTTGACCGGCTGTTATTAGTTAATTGCAGTCCTGTCAAGCAGGGGCGGCTTGAAAAACTGACACCACCACAGACCTTTGTCATCTGCCCATAAACATAAAATAAGGAGACTGCAGAGCAGAGCGTGTTTGTAAGCTTGACACAAACAACGAGCAACGCACACATAGACGAATACTTCTTCTTCTTTATCTTTATCTTTATCTTTAACACAGAATCCCGCAACAGCTGCGCTCGGACTGTTCCGAGCTGTTCCGAGATCCGTATCCGTGAAAGGGTCTATGTGTGCGGTGCTCGAGCTTACCTTCTAAAGAGTCATGGCTGCGGTTTTGTTTTATTTTCTAAAATTTCTGTTATGTCGAATATTAATGTGAAATAATCATCATCATTTAGTGCCATCTTCATACTGAAGTTTGGAGATCAGTATACAAAATTTACTGCGATCCCATATAGCTTGTTTTAATTGGCGATAACTAAGTCCAGTCCACTTTTTTTTTAAATAATGGTGGATTATTAACCGTTGAGTGTTTGTGAGTGTGCATGTGTGTTGGCAAATGAAACAAACAGTGCAACGTCACTTTTCAAATTCTCTCAAGTCCGCGCGAGGACTTAGTAAAGCCCCACATCTTTACTAAGATACTCGAGGGGTTAAGGGGTATATCATTTCTCACTTCTCATTTCTATTATCATTCATCATCATCATACTGGAAGGAAATATTGTTTATTTTTGTATTACTTGTAAGAAAAATTACTTTGACAATGGCTGATTGTGCTAAGCGCACGAAGCCATCAACTAAAGAAAAAAAACCTCACACTTCTAGGCTCAGGTATACCGGATATCCACGTGGTCAATCGCACATAGGAAGATCGGACATTAATCTAACACACGACAATGCAGGCGTAACGGTTACCCAATTAAACGATGTTGTTGACCGCACCATTCGCTTGACATCAGATAAGCTGACTGTAGAACTAAAATCCTATACATAAAAAATACTTCTAATACTATAAATAAGCCATCCCTTCATAGAAGGATTCCCTCTGTAGGGCGAAGGCTTCCCTTCCCCTTTATTATTTTTCTCTATCTTGGGTTATTTCGAACCTTTGTGCCATGCTGATCCCGCCATCTGCATTTAGGCCTTCCACGATGTCGTCGTCGTGCAAAAAATAATCAAATTCAATAATATTTGATAGGCATGTGTGGGCCAGTGATTTACTGCCATAGGCACGAGACGGCCACCATATCTCTGGAAATAGTACGCGATTTGTAGTCAACACGTCGGCTGTGGAGTCACCGTCTCGAAATATTCATACATTTGCATATCCTCACTTTGTCTTCCATTTAGCGCCACTGGGCCACGCAACATTATGATGTGATTCGAAGAAATTTCGCGTGCGTTTAGTGCACAGTGGTTATCACTAATTTCGAATTTCGTTATAAAATTGTTGATTGTTTGAAACGTTTCTAGATGAAGACCCCTACGTCTTCATCTTTTCAGTTAGACCACATGTCTCAAACCCAAAGATACCGATTTCCAATAAAAAATTATACTCAGTTTGGTTGACTACCATCATCTTATGACAGTCTATCGCCATAATTGGCCGTTAGAAACATATTTGTGTTCTGAAAATGGGAGATAATATAGTAAGTTGCTGAAAGTTACGGATTCTGGTTTAAGTGCACTTCCATCTTCAGCCTCATCGCCGCTTACCATTAGTTCATCATTAGACGAAGGCCAAACGCTTTGCCGTAGTAGTGGTATTAAAAAACAATATAACTAGCCTACTAAATAATCAAGATTAACATTTTTTTCTTTTTATGGCATCGTTCGTGCGGTTTGCATATTTAGCCAGTGTCAAAGTAATTTTCTTACCGTAAAATATTATCTTTTGTCAATATATGATGAATATGATGATGAAGAAATGATATAGGTACCTCTCAAGCCCTTGTGTATCTCAGAAAAGATGTGGGGCTTTAGTAAGAGCTCACGCCGACTTCTTGAGAGAATTTAAAAAGTGACGTTGCACTGTTTTGTTCTACCTAGTCCGGCCTTAAGTTCTGTTACAAATGAAAATGCAATTTTTTTTATGAAGTAATGTAATATTACTAAAACTTATTTGGTACATATTTATTAAAGTCTCAGCAAAAAATAAAAACAATATTCTATTCAAAATGCCCTTTGGCTTTTATACAGGCCTTTAATCTGTCTGGCCACGAATCTATGGATTTACGCACTGTTTCAATGGGAAATTTCGCCACTGCTTGCTCCAGAGATTTTTTAAGAGACTCAATGTCGCCGTGTCGTTTAGAGCAAGCCATGTCCTCTAAATCTGACCATAATTTGTAGTCTAAAGGGTTAAGGTCTGGGCTAGATGAGTCAGTCTTCAGCTCTTATAAAGTCCGGAACGTTGGTTTCAAGCCAGGCTTGGGTAGTTCGTGCCTTGTGACCAGGTGCAGAGTCCTGCTGGAAAGTCCACGGTACATTTTTAAAAAGTGTATTGCTGAGAGGTTTCATAACACGATTTAAGACTGTCTCTTGATACAGTTTGGCTGAAGTTTTCACTCCTTTTTCACAAAAATGTACTTAACTTTGTGACGCCTTGATAAGACACGCCCCACCAAACCATCACTGACGCAGGATGATGACCACGTTGCACCTTTCCGACCACTTGAGCAGCTTCTTGAGAATTTTTTTTCATCGGTGCAGAGGATATTTCTGTGTCCACGCAGGTGGCGTATCGCGACCGAAAGCGTTTTGATCGATCCACTCTCTTTAATTGTAAAGATTAATTTAGGGCATGTCCTGTATATCGACGATAAGCACCGAGCTTCAGGTCTTGTTTTATAATACGCGACAGAGTCCTAGCGGGAATCTTCATTTCTCGCGATAAGATTTTTTGCTTCCTAATGAGATTTCGACGAATTCTGGCTTTAACAGCATTAACAGCCTTTGTAGTTCTAACAGCACGCGGCCGCCCCGATCTTTTTTGGTCTTCGACAGAGGAAGTGTTGTTGTATCTGTTGATAGTACGATATACGAACATACGGCTGATACCAAGCTTTTGAAGTGTCTGGAATATGACCGACGGCTCCATACCTACTTTGTGCAAGGCGATCACTGCAATCCTATTTTCTTTATAACCCCATTCCATATTGTAATTTGATAATGAACACGAAAAAGTATGTGAAATGGCGCGAAATCGAAAGAAGTTTTTAAAATAATAAACGCGTTCCAAATTCAAAATAATTAAAAAGTTGAAAAAAGGAAATGTTTTTATGTAACAGTATTTATGGCCAGACTAGTTATTTGCCAACCAACGTTCACGAACACTAGACCATTAATAATCCACCATTATTGCACATCATATTCAACATATCACAAATTTTAGAAAACTAAACAAAACCGCAAACATGACTCTTCACTTTCCAGCCAAGAAGTCCTAGATTAACAATCTGTTTCCATCTCACAATTTTTTTTTTTATATTGTTGTTTAGGTCGAGTGGTTCTGCTATAACAACTGCTTGTACATTCATTTGACGCTCATTCAAATTTAAAAAAGAAAAATCAGTTCTAACAAATTTTGGCCGTCAAAGCCAAAATGAAATCAGTGAGTCAACATTATGTCGTAGTCCAATCTATTTCGATCTCCTAATCCAAGGGTTTCCTTCAAAAAAAATTGTAGCGCCAATAGATAGAGTCTCCATCCAATATTTATGCGTGTACGCATGACATTAGTGTTGGTGGTGAACACATAGAATCGTGCCACTTTCAGAATACTGAGTCACGCTGACTGCTGGTTTAAACTTAGCTTGGAGATGTTAGAGATCGTGTTTCAAATCGCCAGTTTGTCTGTTCATTTGTCTTTCTTGTACGGTTTGTTTCTGTGTTGAGCTTCATTTGTTTAATTGGGTGGCAGACAATGTTTGCTTTTGTAAATTTAAACACATAAAATGCATTTATGTTTTTACATTGACAACCGTTCGTAACTTTCATTTATGTGAGAGATCTAATTTTAAATCACCAGTTAGTCCGTTAATTTGTCTTTTTTGTACGGTTGGCTAAAGTGTTGGAGCTTCATTTGTTTAATTGGGTGGCAGACAATGAATACGCTTATAACACATAGTTCACATTTTTGTATTTACATTGATAACAACTATCACTTATATGCTAGCTCTATATGCATTATGTAGGTATGTTACAACCCGGTCAATGTGAAACAAGTAATGTAACCAATACGCTTACCATAGTATATATATAATGTAGATAAATAAAACTTATAGCATAACTTGTGAACACCAACCCGAATTCGGCAAGTATAGTGAATAAGCCAATACCTGTAGTTGTTATCGAACAACTTGGCATCGGCAATACCCATCAAATGTAGCGATGACTTGATTTCAATGATTGAGGTCTCTGCTGCAAATCTAGTAGTTGGACAGGTTATACATAAATAAATAAATAAATGAGACAACATCACATACATTGTTCTGATCCCAAGGTAAGTAGCTAAAGCACTAGTTTCATGGAATTCAGAAACAACGACGGTACCACAACCATCCAGACCCGACACAATATCGAAAAGTTAGTTTTCGACATTGACCCGACCGGGAATCGAACCCGGGACCTCAGAGTTAGCGCCGCCCAAAGTCCGGCGTGCAAGCCACTCGGCTACGGAGGTCGTATATATATATATATAGCACAATATTCCAAATCATCATACTTTATCTGCGGCTCCTCGCATAACGGTTTTGAACTTTAAAATCGACATGTTTTTTAATACCAACATTTTACATTAAACGAAAAACTCCTTTCTTTACAGACTCCACAGCTCTTTGTCAATACAAACTATTATAAAAAGTATATATGCAGTTAATAACAATATATCCAGTTGCATTAATTGAGATATCTTTTCTTTAAGGTTCCTACCAACCGTGATAAAGCAGTAGATAAGATGTAGTTAGCCTTGCGTTGAGAGCACAAGCTGTTATTATGTCGATCTCCGTTTATAACTGTCAGTGATTAATTAAATATTATGTGTGAACAAAATAAATACGTTGGTCCAAATAGCTGGCTCATTAACATATTTATCTTTTAACGCATCTCTTCTTTCGTTTCCTATATTAAATTGTCCTTTAATAAGTATCTTGGTTCGGATCGTTTTTGTGTTTTTTTTTCATTTTGTTATTATGTACATGTTTTTATGTTGAACAGCTTCTTGTTGTGGGAATTGATTTAATCTTGAGAATTTGCTTTTTTTTAATAGTATGGATTTGGCTGCCAATGGCCTTAACAGCGTAACTGGATTTTATGGACGGCGACAAATTTAGGTTCCTTCGGAGATTTTGTTTTCATAAGGTTAGATTAGATAGGAGCTCTACCACGACAAAAGAAAGAAAAACAAAAGAGCGTTGGCAGTTCTTAGTAAAATATAAAAAGTATAAATGAATTACTAAAAAATATTTACTTACTCCATAACATCTCACGGCCTGAACAAGAGCTTAACGTTTTTTTTAATGATCCTCTATACTCGTATTTGTTTTCTAGCTTGCCAGTTAAAAATACTCTACGCTATCTCACTACTGTACTCTTACTCGCGTAAAATCATTTACACTTGACGGGTTAACGAAGTCTTCAACGTCAGATACAATAAATACTTTTTGGTAACTATGCGCTATGCAAAAACGCGACTCAATGTGGTCTGCGATACCCTTATTTTGCTTTAATTCATCATATTCTTATGTCCTTGACGTGCCGTATATCGTATCCTCAATTATTCTCGCTGCTTATATGGCGAATGACCGTTATCTTTCTAGCACAACTGAGTCATACATTGCCGACCTGCGTGCTGCGTCCATTCAGATCGGGGCGAAAGTTGTTTGGTTTGAGCTCGGTTGAGCTACTTCAGTTGGCTGCGTGAGTATAACAATTAAAGCGCATTAGAAGTAATGTTCCTTTTTATACTCTATACTTTGTTGCATAGTCTCATGTGTTTCATAAACACCTAAAAAATTGTAAAATAGTACAGCATGTGTAGATAACTAATACACCATATGCAACCCATCAATTGTAGTGATGACTTGATTTCAATGATGGAGGCCTTTGCCCAGCAGTGGGATAGTTATAGGCTATTTACTACTACTACTACAGGTCTGTTAACTAAAGCTGGCATGTTCACAGTACTCACAGTAATGCAAATTCAATATACAGCATGTTTAGACATTCCACTAAATTTAATTATAATTACCTAAATTTGCTTTTTCAGTCAAGATAATTTAATAATAACCTTGATTGAAAAAGCAAATTTATAAAAAAATTGTCTTCTTACTCTGATTTTTAAGCTATCTAAGCTTGTATGTTGTAGGCTGAGTAAAGTTGTAGGGTTGTAAATAAAATTTAAAAATATGTATAACTTGAAAAAATATATTTTATTACATTAATTAATTGTTTCTAGTCAGAATCGTAAATTAAATCTTCTACCTTGTCTTTTACCTTGAGATTGTCCTGTTAATGTTTTGCCGGAACCAAATCTTTGAGAAGACATTTTAATCTAACCTTAAAAAGGTAAACAAAGATGACACAATAATCTTTGTCGATTTAAACGTGATTGACGCTAATGGACGAATGTTAAAAAACACTACTCTGTATTTATAAACAGTAGCAAAAGCAAAACAATAACTGCTTCCTTCATACTTCAAGCTTCACCGAGCGCGATAGAGACGGATAGACTTTTCTAAGAAAGACTTCTGAAAGTCTATTTCATGATACTTTTTCTTTTTTTTTGAGAGAGATTGCTGATTGCCTTAAACGTCACATTTTCAGCGTCACCGGGCTTTTTTGGGGGCGGCGAGGTACGTAAAGGGTACCTCAAGCCGTTTGAAACGAATCACCTTCGGAGGTTTCTAGAGGGAACGGCATCACACACTTAAAAGTGCGTGTCCCCGTGCCCTACTTGATTCTCCGAAGGGTTCGGATCGGATCGGGGAGCGGAACTACCCGAGGGCGCCTCTAAAGGCTCGGACCTCGGCTCGGGTAGCCCGGGGCGTAGAGGAGGAGAGAAGCGCCCAGGTACATGTCTGTACCTGGTATAGAGCGCGTGTGAACCGTTTCTACGTACCCTTGTTCTACGAGTACGGTGTCTTGGGCCTAAGCTAGTGTGCATGTTTAGTGTATTCTGTAAATGTGTAGTGGCATTTAGAGGATCGGGCGGGTGGCATTTTAGAGGATCGGGCGGGATTTCATGATGCGTATGGAGTGCGACGTCACGCCGCGCGCTTATTCACAGACGCTACACAAGCGCAACGTGTAAATGTGTTGAACATGCCAGCTTTGACAGACCTGTACTACTATATGAAAAGCAAAATACTGTCAGAAGGAAATTTATTTTAAATAAACTTAAAAGTAATTAAAAAGCTATTTATACTAGCTTTGTTTGGTGGTAATAGTTTTAAGTCCCCCTGTTAACTATCATCATCTAACAGCCTATTATCCTTGATCTTAGTGCCCCTAAACATCAGGATATGGAGGCCAAGCTATCCCGTTCAAAATTTATTTAAAATTCAAAATAAATTTAAAAAGTGTCAAAGAATACTCAAGTGGTATTCGGATCGAACTCTCTTATATACCAAACAAATATTTTCTGTTCAACAAATGAATATGATAGTCGTAGCATTTTCGCTAATAGAGCCTCGTCTCCTCGTACGCCTTGTGTATAAATTGCATAAAAATTGTCTTAGCTAGCAGAAACACCCACCTAATTAATCCACATTGATACCTGTAAATGCTGATGCCAGCGCGCTTGTGCAACACGAGTCCGTCAGCCAGTTAGTAATCAGACAGGCGGCGCCGGCGCCTAGACAATATCAATTTAGCTCTGTCTAGTGTTACAACCAAATGAGATAGGAAGGACGACTCAGTTCCCTATTTGTGATAGTGTGTGTGATTGTCTTGCTCGTGGGGAGACGTCGTCGTCACCGGTCATAAAATAAGAAGATTGCAGAAGGTAAGCTTCGTACAAACGCGCTAAAGCAACGCACACATAGACAACCTCTTAAGGCGACGCACCGCTAAACAATAAATCTCATACGGAGCGTTTGCGCCCCGTACCATAAGAAAAACTGTTTTTTTTTCCTTCAAATTAAAACTACAAATTAGTAAAAAAAAAATGAACTACAATATTGAAATATGTGTTAAGACTAATCTACTAAGAAAATTTTAATGCTTAAACCGGTCTGGTTAGCATGTAAAATGCAAATCTATGTTTTAAAAGAGGTTACTTTGATATTTTTTTCTGTGTTATAAAAGTTAACAAATCGTGTTTCTGCAACCAGCAAAATGAAGTCAATTAAATGAAAAATCATGTCATGAAATATCACTTTCATATGTTTTGTAATTGTTAGGAAAAATCAACATCTCCGCCACGTAAATTTCCAATGCGTCGCCTTAAGGCGGACAGACTTACGAAATTCAACATGCAATGTAACACCCAATGAAAGAATTTGCCGTCCACATTGTTGCAATGTATCATGCAATGTAATAGAATTCCCACAGTGCGGACGCCTTGCGCGCACGAACCGTGCACACTACGCGCACGAACAGAGCATTTCAACTCGTGCGCGCCGCGATCCGCCATTTGTCGGCTTTTTCGCCGAACACAAAGGGGCCCGCAGTGTGTCGCAGAGCGCTAGTGTGGACGGGTTGTGTGTGTCTGTACTGCGGAATGCGCGCGAACAATGGAGAAATCCATTCTCGCCGTTCGCGTTTGCGTGTTTTATGCAGACTGAGCTATGTTCGCCGCGCGCATGCCGGAAACAGAAGCGAGTGTGTACTCATCGGTTCGTGCGCGCGCTGCGTCCACACTTATGAAATACTCTTTTCATGTTACATTGCATGTTATGTTACAGCAGTCTTTACTCGCCTTTACGGACACGGAATCTCGTAACAGCTATGCGCTCGGACTAGTTCGAGTTGGCCCGAGATGCCGTGTCCGTTAGAAGGTCTTTGTGGGCGTTACTCAAGCGCAGTATGTATTAAGCTTATCTTCTTAGGTCTCTTTATTTTGTTGCTTAAGTGTGTGTTATCGTTTCGTCCGTGGGGAGACTTCGGTCGCCATGTTACAGGATACACGGCAAGTATTGGCAGCAGTGTAGTGTAGTTTGATCATCTAACGATTTTGCCGTCATTTAATAAAAAAAAGATGTATTTATGTATTTCAATCTGTCTTCTTATTAAGACAAATTGACATACTTATATACTATTATCTATTATGTATTTTGAGATATTGTTTACTAGTTGTTACGTACGTTTTATTCGCCTCTATAGCCTATACACTACCCGACGGTCTCAGACGAATATAAAAGATTTGAAATCTACCTGATGATTGTGATGATACACATTATTGGACTTGGTGTGGTTGGTGATAGATGTATGTCCGCCTGCTTAGCTATCTCCATGTTATCTAAGGCTGTCGCGTAACATCAATGTTAGGATTGTATTCCGGCAGTTAGAGAAAAGGTAGGTAGCTAGTTTCTCAGTAGTTGAGGATTCCTGGTGTGGCGAAAATCCATCTTTGCCTTTATCGTTACTTACCATCCTGTGATGAAGGCCAAACGCTTGGCTTTGTAGTACTGCAGACTGCAGAACAGAATAAATCACACTATTATTATAAACGCGAATGTTTTTGTGTATGTATGTGTGTATATTTGTTGCTTCTTCACGCTGCAACGGATGGATGGATTTGGATGAAATTCGGCATACAGATAGTTTCTAACCTGGATTAAAACATAGGATACTTTTTATCCCGATATTCCCACGGGAACGGGTACCACGCGGGTGAAACCGCGAGCGGCCGCTAGCAACATATAAACACATTTCACACAACTTATGCTACCAACTTTGATTTTGGTAGAATTGTCGTGTTCTGACAGAGATAAGATAGCCAGTGCCTCAGTAGTTCCGGGTAAAGTGCGCCTCCACCTTCGGCTTTATAATCACTTAACATCAGATGAGATGCAGGCACGCTTCGAGTACAAACCTCACTTACAAGATAAGGAGACCCAGCTCGAGCAATGCACAAACCCTCTAACGGACGCGAATCTCGGAACAGCTCGGCACAGTCCGAGCGCAGCTATATTGCGAGGTTCCGTCAGTGTTCGACAGAGGTTGTCTGTGTGTGCGTTGCGTATATGGAATCTACACCTTCACGCAACGCTCATGACATCAGAGGCGGTGTTGCCGTCGTCGGGTATATTTTCAAATATAGAAATCGGGAAATCTTTTCATTAAAGCCTTTACCTAAATTTTGTGACATCACTTGCGCGTGTTGACATCGGGTATACTTTCAGATTAAGGATACGCCCGCGCAGGTCTTTTAAAACATATCCGACCGCAACCAAAACAATGGTGTTGGTACTCTTTTGTCACATTACTCTGGGGCGTTATTTTGCGTTACAGTAATTATTGTGGTGTGTTATGAATATATTAAAAACTATAGTTTCTCTCAATCCTAACATATACCTAACAATCAACATATACATAATCATCCCTTTGTCTGTCTCTGTATTCGTAAGTGAAGAGACACTGAAACGGGTATAGATTATAGTATAGCAAAATGGAGTGTCCTATATGAAAATATACCCCCAAAAAATGTTGCTGTCGGGTATATTTTGAAATCCTATTAGGTACATATTTTTATTGTATATCCGAATCAACACTATAGAGCGTTGTGTACAGTACAGGTATAGACCCCATATACGCCTGTGTTGTTCGAGCGCATTTGTACGAAGCTTGCATTCTGCAATCTATTTATTTTGTGCCTCGGCGGACTGAAATGCGACTGGTTTGTAATAGCACTCCTTACAATAAGCCGCAATGCGAACGACCGCACCTTAATAAGGCGCAATCTGCAACCGTTGGGCTAATTAAACAATTAGAATTCAATTACTTACTACATTTTAAATTCATAAAATAATTATGTAAACGCAACAGCTTATTCCAATCCTTTAAATATTTATTAATGAAATTAAAAGTGCTTTTGTTGTTAGCCCAAAGTTAGGTTTAGCACGAAATGCTAAATTACTACTTTGTATGTTACGTATTTGTTTTAAATGTGGCATAGTTCCTTGTATGTCTTGTTTTGTTTTTGTTCATCCTACACATCGGCTTTTTTTTTACGACTGCAATCTTCTGAGCGCGGGTTATTGTACATTTGCCACAAAGTAAGTTCGTCACAGAAAAAAAGTATGTGTAAAATTATTGTGAAGTATTGTCTTTTTTTAATTTGGACCTTTTAAGAACTTACACATATTTTTAATATGTGAGAAATTTTGTGTACAAAAATGTGATGAACTTACTTTGTGGCAAATGTACTATAAACCCTGAGCGCAGATCGGCCACCCATCTAGTAATCGGCCTTCTCCGAGGTGGTTTAACTCACTTAAGAATCCATGACAGCGGCGCGGCGCCTCCGACCGCCTTATGATATAAAAAATATATATATTATGTACAGACAAATTGGAAACCTCCTTTTTATGTTGTCGGTTAAAAAGGCAAAGCGCTCCCACGTTGTGGATTATAAAAAAATCATATCTTGTGCGAATCGTAGTGAAACAGTCTGTTTCCCGTCCGCACGACCACGGAGATCCAATCTCTTTTCCATCATTCATCATCGTGACAGCCGGATAATATGAAGGCTAATTTAAAAATAATTTCGACCATAAAAACCTGCGCAAAGTATCCGCCAAGATAAATAGGTCTTACTACAATTTCTCGCTTTTCACTCCCCTCCTCGTACAGCCACCTGGACATCAACGTATCCAAAACTAACAAATTTCTTCAATACATTTTCAACCATATGCTTTAGCCATAAAGTTCAAACTCTATTGAGGAATTTTGACAGTTTGTGCAAAATACAAATCGGCAGTACTGTAAGTTGATTTCCTCACTTATAAAAATACCTTAATGACGTCGAAAGGGAGTAATGAAATGCTTATTATCTGTAATAAATAGCACGATAATTAACTGAGCGAATCGTATTGTGTGATCTTGGCAGCCTCTGGCCTATATTTATGGGTAGTTTCTTACGTTTCTCGTATTTTTTTTCTCTTGACTCTTAATTACAGTTATACATTATAGCCAATAATATGGTTACCTATAAACCTACCGCATTTTTTTTTGTCATCACGTCCTGTATGTACTTGTAATAAGTATTTAATTGTCCCAGAATTAGACGTTGCACTATCCTGGGTGCTGAATTCGAAATTATTTACTATTCAATAACGTGTTATCGAAAACGATAATTTGTGTGGTCATTTCATATTTCATTTTTCATTTTAATTGATGTCCCCGGTGGTGATAAACGAAGGGATGTCCAGCAGTGGACTAGTATAGGCAGGTGATGGTGATGATGATCAAAAAGGTTGATTTACTTTCCATAGAGAACTTTGAATCGCAAAAATTCCGTTGTCAATGCTGGTATATTAACTGTCAAAATCTCTGTGGCTTAGTGGTTAAAAATAATAATAACTTTGAAGTTCGTATTAAGGTCATTCATTTTGTTCACCGTAACGCACGCACATAAGTAACTAAAAGTTCAGAACTTGTGTAGAGTTTCATGTCCAATTTTGTAAATGGCTCTTCCCGTCCGTCCGTCAACCTCAATAGTGTGATTAAAGCATTTGTAGTCGCAGGGCGTTGCCTCCATTAAATAGATTGCCGCTGTGTTTTTGCCGCACTTCATTTTTTTGCTTTGACATTATAATGACAACTACAAAGTTAGAAGTTGTGTAAACATATGAAAGAAATGTTATAATGCTGGTTGTACACTCCCGGGCGAGAGAGTACGAGACTAGACCACACAGCTTCTACGGTATCGAGCCTAAAGGCTCTTATTAACGACTAGCTGTGCTCGCGACTTCGTCCGCGTGGAATAGTGCCTGTTGGCAGCATTTTTAATTTTTTAGGCTCTTGTTCCCGTTTTTGCAACATTTTGCACTGATGCTTCGCTCCTATTGGTCGCAGCGTGATGTTATATAGCCTAAAGCCTTCCTCGATAAATGGACTATCCAACACAAAAAGAATTTTTCAATTCGAACCAGTAGTTCCTGAGATTAGCGCGTTCAAACAAACAAACTCTTCAGCTTTATAATATTAATATAGATACAGTGTTTTTTGCTTTAGTAAAGCACACAATAAAACTTCTGCAGTCCCAAAAATAACTGAATTTAGCCATAGTCTTGCGGTTTTGCTATGTCAGGACAGGATGAGTCTCGCTTTCAACCCAAGCATTTATCCATTCGGCTATCGACGCTTCATTCTTCATTAGCATAGGTAATCTTCCACTACTTCAACTGTACTGTAATCTTTTTATTGGTATTACAACAACCGTTTAAACTTCTGTAGTTCTGAAATGAAACAACTTTACGGATCTATAATACTTGCGTTTATTTTACACTTTACTTTTAATTAATGTTTATCCTAGTCCTGCTAATAATTGCTGAAGTCGTAACTTAAGCATCTCTTTGTGGTTTCGCAATGTCGTTCACAGGAGTTCCCTGTATTGGCTGACTCACTGGCCGTGTTGGCAGGCTGCCTGCGCCGCTATGGGATTTGGTTACGAATGTTTGATCGGTATCATTGCCAATATTATTGACGGTGCTGCATTTCCTGGCACCGATGCTTTGTTGACTTGTGCTATTGAGTAGTTTGAGGTCGTCGATCCCTAGAGTGTTTGGATATGGTTTTTTGCTGTTTTCAAAAGAGCTTCTGCTGCATCTCAAGTTCACAACATTTTTATCCCAAGTAGTTTGCACTTTTGGATTTTCTTCTAAGAAAAACAATTTTATGGAACAGGACTTAAAAAAAAGAATCCTGTCGAAAAATTTGCTGTATTCAATATTTATGGATTAAATATTTCCGCATGTGGCGTTTGCTTCTTCCATTCTTTACTTATGCTATTCATATTTGATGGAAAAAGGTTTCACACTTTTATATGCTATTTCTTAACATTTAGCTCCTTTTATGATACTAAGGCAAACAGCAGTCTCCGCTTGCAACACCAAAGGTACCACACGCGTGTTGAACCCTGAAACTTTGATACTTATACATTTATGCCCAAATATTTCACTATTATTGGTAGAGAAATCATTCTAACAAGCGTTTTTTATATATTTATCTCCACATCAAAAGCTGTACTCAATAGGTCCGTAATAAGATTGCAAGCACTCGCCTGCTTTTCCATGTCCCGTCGTCGCGACTCGTATCTCTTTGTAGATTTTCTGTTTATCCTATCTAGACACTTTCACGGCAGGTCTCTACAAAAGGTGTATCGACACACGTAAGATCCGCATCCATTGTGAGATTGTGAAGCTCCTGTACTGCGAAAATCGAAGCGTAACATCGATTTTAGGCATGACCAATGCTGAGCACGTTGCCGCTACTTCTGTACTGAATTGAACCCGTGGCGCAATGTACGATGAAGGGACGTTGTCGTATGTTCGATATTTCCAATTTCATGGTACAAGCTGGCTATTTCTGTTGAAGCCGCTTTGTGTAACATTTGTTGTTAGTTGTGAGATCAAGAGCTTTTGTGCTGTTCGAGTTTTATCAAAGTGTCTGTAGAAATATTATTTTTTGTTTGGTTGCTATATGAAACTTTAATCTGTCTTAATACCCTTCGTAATAACACGTTACTGCAATGAAGTATGGGAGTTTTAAAATAGACTTCTGTTTTAATTTATCTTGGGAAAACAAACGAAAAAAAACAACCAATTGCTTTGATAAATAAAAGAGTTTGGAATACCTAACCTTTAACCATGCAGTTACTTTATGCGTAGCGACCAGAGATATTTGTTATATACTTGCCACCCAGCCAGTACATAGCCGTTCCGTTCCATTATTAAAAAAGTTTCAGCATCCAGTTTCCGATTTCCAAATTTGATTTCCCACACGTGAGATGTTCTACGTGATCAGAATCTAACTTCAAATAATGGGGTCGTCGAACCTTGTCTGTTTACACAGCTGATGTTTAGCAATCTTTTGTTTTCTTCGATCGCAATCGTTTTCTATTTTTAAATACTGGACTGTGTATCTTCCACAGAACAATAAATTAATTGTTCTGTGGTATCTTCGTAATTAAAAACTTTTTAAAATGCAGATACTACCACAGACCTGAAGATTTGGTATGTGGTTACACTGTTAAGTCCGCACATTTTATTTTTTTGAGTGATGTAAGGGACTGAATTATAAGTTTTAAGGTATTTTGTACGCAAATTTTACAGTAACCCTAGTTCAGAATATGTAAGAACATGAGAGATTTGGACAAACGATGTTTGTGTCAAAGGAAGTAACATGTAAAAGATGCGGAAGAAACGTGTTTTAAGGTTATTGCTATCATTAAGTGACATAGTTATAGATACTAATGTGATTCATAGCTTCATTTTAAGTTATAGTCAACCGCTTTTTTACGTCAACCGTTTCAATGTCTTTTTTTATTTATTTTCATTAAAAAAATATTATTAGCTATAATAATATCGTGATTTACTCTGCCAAACCGTAAAATGGTTTGTCAACAGCGTGCTCGTAGACGCTTAAAAATAGTGAACTCATAAACTCGTAATGCCTGCCGTCTCCGAAAAGTTTATGGATCATTCATGGGACATGGCGCCCTATGCTATTATAAAATATCGAAAGACGTTATAAATTTCTTCTTTAGACATAATAATATAGTCGGTCTGGCAAGTTCCGAAAAAAAAGACATTAAAAAAAGGAAAGTACTTACCTATAACCTGAAGGCCAAATGCCTTTCAGCCTGGGCATTGAAATCAAGTCATCGCTACAATTGAAAGGTATTTTTTTAATTACCACGCTTGCCAAATGCGGGTGATCGGTCACAAACCCAGGAAATGCATCAAAAAAACCGAAAATTAACCCAAATCTTCTTAAAAAAAATTAACCCAAGTTTTCTTATTCTTCCAAGGGATATCGGACAAACGCTTTACTACTTTGCAAAGCGTCATATTATAATAAAAAAACATGCTATCTTCAGTTCTTCACACACGAAAACAATTCTATTTAGTCTGAATTGGCATCGGCAATTCAGACATTCGTAGTTATTCGAACAATTGACTTAACTACGCGATGGCCAATAAAGTGCATCAGCTATAGTGTGTCATTGTCTCTGGTCCCAGCGATCGGTAGCCGGTGTGATATCGGACCGCTGAGAAGGCACAAGGCATTGTGTCACGCCCGCGCTTCCGGCTATTGTAAGCCCTTTGTATGCTTCGGTTAAACGACACCAAACTGTGTCGTGTTTTGCTTGATTGTGTTTGAGCAAATCATCTTTTCACACTGTTGTATATCTTTTTCCTACTTTAGTATCATTTGAATAAAATAAATAAATAAATAATTCATTTGCATCAAACATGGTACTAAAGACGTTGATGGTAAATGTAGGTCGAATGTGGAAGCGATTTTCCCCGAAATCCTTAATTACTGAGAAAATACCTACCTTATATCTAACTGTCGGAACACAGTAATGCTTACAGTACTTACGCTGCGCTGTTGTTATTTTAATATCTTAGGAAAACTACGGTTTACAAAATTTTGATAGGGTTACAGAATATGTGACATGTTCTTTTAAAAGTCAACTCTCGAAGTGGCTCATAGATATAAGTGTTTCTACACAGTTGAAGAGTTCTTAGGCTAGGTATTTATTGATATTGCTATTGGAAAATTATTAATTCACATTATTCTTGTTGACATACACTCGGCGTCAAAAAAATCGCACCTCTTAGAAAATCACTTTCAAATGTCATTTACTCTTGATATGCACATGCAGTCGCATTAATTATGATTTTATTTACAAGGTTACTTAATTAACTTAATAAAAAACATTACTTTTCATTATCAAATAAAACCTAATGCAACAAATAAAGTGTCACAAAAATTCGATGCAAATTTTGCTACCCGTGAGAGTTGCTAGTTGCGCTTCCTTTGTGGGTATAAAACGGTCAACACGGGTTCAATGTGGGTCATTCGCTATTCAACCGTTGAAGAGGACACACGCACAGATTTTGATGGATACATGGATGTATACATGATGGATACACAGCTGATAAAGCCGCTCAAGTGGTTGCACTACTGCAATCAGGGGTGCGGCAGTGTGATGTCGCCCGGCAACTGAACCTGAGCCGTTATTCCGTTCGAAGAGTGTACCAGCGCTTCATAGAGACCGGTGGCTATATCCGCAGACACGGTTCGGGTAGACGTCGCTGCACTTCGGAAAGAGACGACCGGTTCGTTGTGTCGAACTCTTTGAGAAATCGTTTCTCCAACGCTGTTGAGTTGCAACAGCAGCTCCAGGCAGTTCGCAGACGCACCGTAAGCGTATCTACGGTTAGAAGAAGATTGAAGGAGAAGAAGATAGCGGCCCACAGAGCTGCTACGGGTCCAAAATTGACTGCAGCGCATCGGCGAGCCCGCTTGCAGTTTGCTCGTGACCACGTCGATTGGACCCTTGAGCAGTGGAGAGCTGTTCTCTTCTCAGACGAGACGCGAGTGTGTCTTTTCTGCAACGACCGACGGAGAAGAGTATACCGGAGGCAGGGTGAACGTTTCGCCCAAGCCTGCATCCAGGAGACGGTGGAATATGGTGGCGGATCCTGCATGTTCTGGGGCGGTATGTCTGCTGCCGGCAAAACCGACCTTGTCTGCGTCTCCGGACTGGAGGTGCTCGCGGACAAGGGTCGCTGACTGCTCGCCGCTATGTCACTGAGGTCCTGGAAGTGCATGTGGTCCCCTTTGCCGAATCTTTTGGCGAGGGGTTCACATTAATGCACGACAACGCTCGCGCTCACACTGCAGGCATCGTGAGCGACTTCTTGCAGAGGTCCCAAATCTCTGTGATGCAGTGGCCAGCGCGAAGTCCGGATCTGAATCCAATAGAGCACCTCTGGGACCATCTTAAACGTAAGGTTCGATCTCGGGATCCAGCTCCTTCGACTCTACAGGAGCTCCAAGACGCGGTGATTGAAGAATGGGGGCTTATCCCTCAAGAAGAGCTCCTGAAGTTGGTGAGGTCCATGAGGGACCGTATGGAAGCCGTGATCAGGGCAAGGGGGGGTAACACTAGATTTTAAGTTAATTTTAAGACACTTTTTGTACATTTTTCTTTGTAAATTGTCTGTTGTTAATTAGGACTTAATTAAGGATTTTTATTATTTTATTAATTTTAATGTTGTTTGTATAATTATAATTAAACAGAAAGTTAAATTTAATTGTTTTTTGATACTCCTTTTTGTTACCTTTCTAATGATACCCAACACTATCCTCTACATAAGGTTTAAGAATTTTTAAAGATGATTTTTAAAAGGTGCGATTTTTTTGACGCCGAGTGTAGTAATCTAATTATTTTATCTATTTAATTCGAATGTGTTTTAATTTTTTTAATTTTTATTTTGAATTGTATTAAATGTACTTTATCGATTTATTAATTAATTTGATATAATTGTCAACAATTTTTTGCATGCTGAATATTCAGCGAAACATGTGGATCAAATTATCGTTTATCATCTTTAATGTACCGTGTTTCCTGCACAATAAATATTTCTATTTCTATTTCTATGTATAGTCAACAATGAAACGGCTTTACCACCTTAGAAGTTAATTTTGTTTGCATATAATAAAACAGCAAGTTCTATTTTTGTTTAAAAGACCAAGTGACAGATACGTTGTCATAATTGACAATGAGCCTTAGCGAAATTTTATTGATATAGAAGTTTTTGTCAAAAGTGATAAAGCAGCAATTTCATGGTCGACTATACAGATCTAGAAATGAATTGTAGAAACAGGATTAAGTTTAAAATAGGACTTAATGTCCAAGATAAAGTCATTGGTGCTAGCAGTCTTTAAACTGTAGATGGCTACAAAATAAATATTGTCTCTAACATTCGCAGTAGTGGTGTTGTTACGACACACTATTTAAACCGAAATACTTTTTGAGTTTGACACAGCAGAATGTCGACAATAGGGTATCTCGAAATCCGAATCGAATGATGAAAAGAACAGCATAATGACATGGAAATCAGGACATGGGGTATTTGAAGGCAAAGATTTGTACATTGTAAACATAGTCTTTGGAAATGTACAGATTACCACGGTATGTGCTAGCGAATTCAAGGTTGCATATAGAATTACTGGAGAAGATAAATATCGTACAACAAATGGTGTCAGTATCCTTGAAAACAACAAAAATAATTATAATATGACCGATTGATTGAATTATCAAATCAGGATAGCGCTCTTATGGCATAAGGTCTAAATTCTAATGTTTCAGGTATGATGATGAGACTAAGCCCTATTTGGCCTAATTCGATTTTTATTTGTCATAGATCACTTTAATGAAAACAAGAACTTGCATGGCAAAACGTTAACTCTCCTTGTTTGTCACCAAGAAGGCGCTCTGCTTCAATGTCTCACAAAGTCTCGTTTTCGTTAACGTAATCGATTAGTACATAATAGTTTATTAGTAACATTGATGGTGATGATGACTAATTCTTATAATTAGTGTTCGCCCAGTGCTCGAAATTCGACCGTAATTTTATTAAGACTGCACGGATTGTATCCTAAGCAATGGAAAATTAAAAAAGATAGAATGTAAGTTTTTTTTATTTGCATTGACAGAATTCGGCCGCTTCTCTTCCATTTTTGAAATTTTTGAAATTTTTGAAAAGAGTATAGATACGTGTGTGTGTCAAATACATGGTAGTGTGTGTAATGTCTGTTTTATTGATTTAATATATTTTTAAGCATTATTTAAAAAATATATTAACATTGGGATAACCTTCTCTATATAAACTATAAGTGTGCGAAATTTCATACGATCCTCCGTCCGCACAATTTTCGTAAAAAAGTTTTTAACCGACTTCAAAAAAAGGAGGAGGTTATCAATTCGACTGTATTTTTTTTTTTTTATGTTTTTACCTCAGAACTTTTGACTGGGTGAACCGATTTTTATGATTCTTTCTTTATTTGAAAGTTGGTGCTTCCCGTGTGGTCCCATTTTAATTTGGTCTAGTTCTGATGATGGAATCCTTAAGGAATTGAGGAAACTCCTCAAATATTGTAGGCATACCTATAGCGATTTTGGTATTTTCAGAAGTAAATCAAGCATTTGCATTCATAAAGTATCATTTGATGAAGTGTAACTGATGAAGAAGACCACAGATTGCCATCGGAACTCCTTAATGAAAAGTATTTCACGGGTGGCGATAAAATATCTCGATTAAGATAGTTAAGCGACTGTGACGAAGCAAAAGAAGGCAGGCACCGGAACTTAGTTTTTGATTTCCTACTTTGAGATAGGCGTTTCTCGTTTTCTTCGCTTGTCTCATTTAAACGGCGCTGTCTCATACGATTAGTGCGTTTAGTAGGTATATTCGTTTTTGATAAATAGATCGAAAAAAATCACTAGAAAGAGAGAAATAAACAAAAATTTTAACAAAAAAAAAACCGACTCCAAAAAAGTAGACTGATAAAATTGCACTAAAAAGTAAAAAATAAGCGTTAGACTTATATAGACAATAATTTTATTAGGAAAATATATAGGTAAAATTATTGTTATTTTGGAGTCGGTGCCAGCCAAGGTAACTTTAACATAAACATTTAACGACATACTATATATTAAAATCATAATAGTACATTCAATCTTATGCATGAAATTTTGACTACAAATGCGGACTGGCACCGGCTCCAAAAGCTTCGTTGGCTGGCACCGGCTCCAAAAATAACAATAATTGTACCTATATATTTTCCTAATAAAATTATTGTCTATATAAGTCTAACGCTTATTTTTTACTTTTTAGTGCAATTTTATCAGTCTACTTTTTTGGAGTCGGTTTTTTTTTTGTTAAAATTTTTGTTTTTGCTTCACGTATTAATATATAGTAATAATCGTTAGCATAATAGATATTCCAATTTTAAAGCTGTAGCTTGTTTTACTGACGCATTACCTCCAATATTTTCAAACAGGATTAACAGTAAATGGTTCACATCTCAGTCGGACGATCGTATCGGATTCATCGAATTCGATTTCCTTTCGATTTGTTGGGCCACTGAGTCAGGCCCGTATCGGCAGCTACATCCTGCGACGCACGTAGGCACGTAGGCTTCGGTGCTAGTGCGCCTTATAAACTAGGTTCGGAAGTTTTGTCTTTCCGGATGTGGCTGAGGTACTTTTAAAAGTTCTGTGCTTTGAAATTAGTAATGTTTTGAGATTGGTTTAAGGTGTACCTACCTTAAATCTAAAATATTATGGTTATTTTTTAGTTTTTCAAATTCAAATTCAAATTGTTTATTTGCTATAAATAGGGTAGCATTACACAAAATGTGGTGTTGCAATAAAAGACAATGACCATTATATATGGGGGTAGCTTGGCTTTTTTTTCACGCGGCCAGTAATAAGTTGCTGAATTTCAATTAGGATCTTGTAAAAATTGTAATGCACACATTGTTGTAAACTCAGTCTGTACCGAGATACAGAGGCCTAAACTTTTAAAAACTGCAATGTGTTTAGGACTTTTATACTTGCTCTAATACTACTTGTTGCTGTTTCTATAAATCATAAAGAATAAGACAAACAAATAACAAAAATAATGCATATTGATGAAGCTTCTCTGTGATTGGTTGGCGTCGCAAGTAAAAAATATCTGCGACACCCGCTGCCCGACGCAGATAACCCTATATCTATTGTTTCGCGTTGCCCACGCACCGGGGTGACACATGCAGGTAAAAATAATGGACAAAGAAGACGATTACAAAATAATCAAAGTATATATTTTTATTTTAAATACTTATTTAAATGATTTTTTTGTTGTATAAACACATTCATAATGTTAGTAATATACACTCAAAGTCATGGGATGCGGGTTCGAATCCCGCTCGTGGAAAATTTTCAACACTTTGTCTTTTTTTTCAAAATATAGGTACCTACTGTAAGGAGTTTATATGTAGCTCATTGCAAAAGTAGGTTTTATTTATTTATAAGTAAACCTTTTTAGTCTAGATGATTATTTGAATCATCGATAAGTAATTAAAAAGGTTTGCAACGGTTTGACACAGTCGCGGACAGTGAGAGTCAGAAGCTAGACAGCCCGGCGAAGAGCCGAGGTGCTCAGAGATCAGTAACAATAATAATTTAATAGTTTTATTGAATACAAGCAGTTTAACGAAAAGTGTGTTATCAATAAACCCCCACTCCCTACAGTACACTTATTTAAGTTACAATAAACATACATAAAAATATGTTACCAAATACAAAATAAGTAAGCAGCAAAAATGCATTTTTTTAGGTTTAGGCTTTTTATTGAAATAAATAGATTAATAAAATAGATGAACTGAGGTTCAGACTGAGTTTAGGGCAAATTACCCATAACAAGCTTTATCTATATATTAATACGTGAAGCAAAAACTTTGTACCCCTTTTTTACAAAAATTGCGCGGACGGAGGAGTATGAAATTTTGCACACTTTTAGTTTATATAGAGAAGGTTATCCGAATGTTAATATTATTTTTAAATTATGCATAAAAATACATTAAATCAATAAAACAAACATTACACACACTACCATGTATTTGCCACACACGTATAAACTCTTTACAAAAATTTCAAAAATGGAAGAGGAGCGGCCTAACTTTGTCAATGTCATTCCAAACTCACATTCTATCTTTTTTAATTTTTCATTGCTTAGGATAAAATCCGTGCAGCCTTAATAAAATTACTGTCGAATTTCGACCACTGGGCGACCACTAGTTCAATTAATTATACCCTGATCGAAATTCTATGTTTTATACTTAAATGGCCGCGAAAAAAATTAAAAGCAAGCTTTTTTGCAAGGGCGTTTGTAGGGTAGATATCTTAAACCTATTTAACCGTTATCAACAGCATGCAAACTTATTATTAATAACTTATTTTTAACCTATGCATCAATCACATTTAAATTTAAAAAAGTCATATAGCGACTTATAACGACGTTCTTTTAATTCTGTATAGGCATGTACTTGACCGCGATCTCATCTAATGATAAGCGATGAAGCGGCCTACGATGTAGCATACCTACTTGCCTAGATAATGCCTGTTCACCCTTGCCTTGAAAATGTTATGTTATTGTTTCTATGATTTTAAAACAAGAATTCGTAAGTCAAAAGGTACCACGCATTGTTTAAACTTCCGCAAATGTCACACGAAACAGGTTTCTCAACGAGATTTCCGTATTATCAAACATAATATTTTAACAATAAAATTGCTGATATGAATTTATGAGTATTTTTTCTATAAATAAGATATTTTCAAGCAATTTAAAAAGATAAAAAGCTATATGCTCCTATTGCTAATACTCATTAAATAGTCCTTAATCTACCTATGAATATTTCACAATGATTTAGTTCATACGATTTAGTACATTAAAAGGATGTCACGCCATCCGCTGATAGAGATAATAGGTAGTATGTTTATTGAAATAATTGATTTTATCTATAAGAAACATTGCCTATTTACCAATTTTTTTGTTAAATAACTAAACGTACTTTTTCAAGTGTCTCTGCCTGATTATCAAAAAAAGATTTTAAATTATTTCAAAACAAGTTCATCGTCAAATCGTGTGTTTCGTACATCGTATTAAGTATTAAAATCGTTGCATTGATTCCTCAGAACAACAACGTAAGCTATTGATTCAGTTTCTCCCATAACAATTGGCGGGAATATTAAACAAGACAAGGGGATCAAATCTATAGAGGCATAACGTAGTATTTTTTTAATTTAATTGTTATACTTATATATTATTAGAGCTGATTGATGAATGATGGAGGGTATTCCTCCGGTTACCAAAGAGGTTTCAGTAAAGATGTAAGAACTTTTGCGAGACTACGTCCACGTCTATAGAAAAGTAAGCTTCCGATCCCACGCTTCGTTTCCGAACACTTGTTCGCGAATTTAACGGCTTATTATCCCTCATTTGAATAATTACACGCAAAACATAAAGAAAATAAAGCAAAATTGCGTAGATCTATAGGATGTTTGGTAATAGGTGTATCTTACCGAAAAATAACCATGCAACCAAGTGCCTATAAAGAACACTGATAACATGTAAAATCATATTTACGTAGATTTACTTTTTCATAAAAAAACTCAAATTTATTTTATTAACTTTTTTTTTTCTCATTTGTTTTTTTTGGAGAGATTGCTGATTGCCTCAAACGGCATTTTCAGCGTCGCCGGGCTTTTTTGGGGGCGGCGAGGTACGTAAAGGGTACCTCAAGCCGTGTGAAACGCATACCTTCGGAGGTTTTCTAGAGGAATCGGCATCGTACACATAAAAGTGCGCGTCCCCGTGCCCTACTCGATTCTCCGAAGGGTTCGGATCGGACCGGAGTTCATTTGTGCAATGTTTCGACTTCTCTTTATGTTTGACCATGAGGTTGACGACCAAGAACCACGTATCAGCTTGACCTACGGCTGTCACTTGTGTTAATTAGTAACAAATAACCTCAATATCTTGGCCAAATGGTGCTTTTCAGTTATGTTCATAATTTTCCAGGGTTCTATGAACGGTACCCTATCTGATACAGGTATTACCAAACACCTGTGGCCTGAAGGCCATTAAAAGCTCAGGAATCCACAGTAAATATTTAAATAGGTAAAATTTATAATTAACCAGAAAAAACCTAAAAGAGAAAAACAATAAATCAGTATACAAAAATCTAAGCCAAAACGTTACTTACAAATATTTCTTATAGGAATCAAATTACCTGTTTATAGATACAGGTTTTCACATTTATATTTTAAACATTAATAATTGCACAATCGATGTGACTATAAAAGAATGTTATTGAACTGAAGAATTTAGAAAGACTGACCATATCAAAAATACAATAAAATTCCATGACAGCGACATGACATTCAAAGTATTCTTTTTCAGAACCGTGCAAATAAATTTGACAGATAGTTTTTAAAACTACCAAGGAGGCTAGATCTCAGAATAATAACTAAAGCTATAGAAACCGAACTAAAATAGCAAAGGTGTCACCAGATTTGTGACGTCATATTTGAGGTAATGTAGTGAGTGACTTTATAAAGGACTCAAGATTTTTTTTGATCACCGATTATCTGATGACCGTTTGACATAACAGTACAAAAAATAAAAACTAAGTGTCAACCATTTGTTGCACTCCAACCTCCTTTTCTAGCCATAAGATAGAACGGAACTAAACATAGTTGCACGATTTTTATTTTAGCCATCCTTCTATAGCTTTAGTTATTGTTCTGAGGGCTAGATGCATAGCAAAAATATAACGTGGAGTAAATTGCAACGACAACGTTAAACCCTGTTTACATGACTCTCCACTTTCCCGCCAAGGAGTCTTAATCACAATTCAAATCTTTTTAAAAGCCTTTTGAGTGCCACGTGAGTCTAATGAGTTACAGCCTACGTTATGTTGCTACCACATTAGCATAACACAGTACATTACGTCCTGTGACACCGGTGCTACCGGTGCTACATAGCTTCCTGGCCCGTTTAGTAAGCGACGTTACACGGGTGACATCCGAAGGCGGTTGAGCCACTATCTGAGTAATGCCTGATGATTATAATAAACGATAAATGGTCTGCTGTAGGTACTGAGTTTTTTTTATTATTTTTTGAAGGGCGTTTGTTGATTGCCACTGACGGCATTTTCAGCTTCACCTGGCTTTTTTGGGAATGGCGAGAAACTTAAAGAGTTCCTCAAGCCGTGCGAAACGAATCACCTTCGAAGGTTTTCTAGAGGGAACGGCATCACGCACTAGTGCGTGTCCCCGTACCCTACTAGATTCTCTGAGGGGTTCGGATCAGATCAGGGAGGATGTCTGAGTTGAATCGTGATGATCCTGTGTTTTGAATTTATATGTGTGAAGAATTGTACCATAAAGATTTTTTCTATTTTTATTTCTAAGTGTATCAATGTTTCTTTTGGAATGTATCTTCTCAGATTTGTTGTTGTTGATGGTAATGTTTTACTGTAATCTGGTTGCCCCGCTATTACCATATTTTCTAAGCCAGTCGCCATAACATCAATGTTTGTAGCATTGTTATGTGTTTCGTCCAAATTTTTACAAATCCTTCTTTAGTGCGATGTATGCACTAAAGGGTTTTTAGAAATACCTACGCCAAAGATCCCTACCATGTAGGGGAAATCGTTAACATGATTTTTTGTAGAGGTGGGTGTAGACTAACAGACTGCCAAATATCAAGTTTGGAGTCTTTTTAGTTCCTCAGATTTTGTTATTATAGTCAGTCAGCCTACATTCCTCTCCTACAAAAACAAAAATTTATGTGCAAAACATCGCAGTTATTATTCGTTTAGCCTTCTACAGCTATATGTGCAAAAATCATGTATTCGTTGCTTCTTTATGAAGTTAAACAAGTACAAAGAATACACATAGATTTATAGTAACGTACATTACATATACCTACTGCATATACATACAGTCCTCATTGTGGTAATTAAACATCCACTAGGTACTAGGTAGATATCCACTGCTAGGCCCCCTTGTACACACCCTATTAGCCAAGTCTACAGAAACCAGGAGTTGTACGCAACTATTCCTATACCATCCAACTACCGTGTCATCAGCAATATCCGCAATAATACAAATGAAATACCCAATACAACAAATAAGATACCAAAAGGTACCTATTTCCTTTCATGATTCAATATCCAAACAGGGAAATATGATTTTCAAAGCACATCCACTAATAACTCAATGTTTTACTATTTGGCTTTTCCGTGTATTGACCTACATACGATATATTGCCTGAGTACTGTATGGTATTACACATAAAACATCCTTTTAATAAAGAAGACAAAGCGAATAAAGATATGATAGATACTTTATTAATTTAATTCTGTGAGCTTATCGCTTTAAAGTGTTTCCAAATAAACAGTCGCATATATGGAACTTGATACCTACTAAACAAACAAAGATGTATAACCTGAATTGTCCAGGCTATAATTTTGTTGTCAAATGTATTAACGTTATCTGTTAGCATAAAATATGATGTATTTAACCTGATTCAATTGATAATAGACGAATTCAATTATATTAAACAAGTAAAGAAAGATAAATGTGTAATATAAAACTTCATAATTCAGTGGCGTTGTTTCAATCAAGCAATCACATCACGTATCGCTACTTTGAGTCATTGCAAATCGTTCTCTCTTTATCTAGAACTCCCCGCGATGTTTTATCTCTGGTTCGTATAGCAAATTGGCGGGAAAGTGACGGACCTTCACCACTAAACGTCATTTATTCTTCATTCCTCTAATCACTTTCCGATAAAGCGCGCGCGTGTTCTTGCATTTTTTATCTTTAAGACAATCGTATAAAAACAAGTGACTATTTGGATTACCTTTTCGTTAACGACAACAACTTAACTAATTTTGCCATGTGTGACTTCATAGAATTGATAAAGTTGAGATTCGGAGTGAAGAAAAAGCCATCAAATATGGTGATAGAGTCGGTGCAGCCGAATGGTCGGCTCTGGCCTTTGTCACCACGTTTGTGGCGCAGAAGCAACGAGTACTCGAAAGTGGTTTTCGAGCCACGAAGACATCCCCTGTCTCCCATTGAAATACGAAAGCACGACACACCGGACTTGTTGAAACGAAACGTGGTCAAGGATCGATTGGATCATTTGAATTTGGAAAACGGCTATGATAACGACCATAAAAGATGGAGTGTGGACTCGAAAAAGCCTCCTATCAAAGATGTCAAGAAATCCGAGGAGGTTGTCAAACTCCGAGTGAAGAAGCAAAGGCAGCCGAGACCGAACAGTTTGCAGCTGCTGTGGTGCCCTTCCAGCTCTGGCCACTACAGCAGTAGCACGTGGAGGTATACCAGGGTGCGTTCGAAAAGGTCGGTATTAAAAAGGTATACTAATTTGATATTCTCTTTGTCTATTGCATCACTTTGGTGACCTAACCCTTTTAAAGTGCGTATAACCTAATTTAAATAAATTGTTGTTTTTTTAAAAAGCTTTACTGCTTTTTTTACCAACAATTAAGCGAAATTGGTTATTCTGATATGAGAATCGCATTTGATTTCATGATAGGTCGATATGTAATACTCGTATATAGGCCGTCAATAAATAAATGTTATCGGTAGAAAGTTTCGTCGTATCTAATCCAAGTTGTTGCACATACAACTCGTTATTATTAGAAACCACTTTCCTAGTGAATAACTTATAATTATTTTAATTAAAATACGCTTTGAATAAGTAAAGTCTTTATCCGTAAGCAAATGCTGATGATGAAATATTTCGAATATCGTATCTATCTACAAAATATATCTATACTAATATTATAAAGAGGAAAGCTTTGTATGTGTATGTATGTATGTTTGCAATGAATAAACTCAAAAACTACTAGACCGATTTAAAAAAATCTTTCACATTATAATGCTACATTAGCGCTGAGTAATATGGCTATATTAAAAAAAAAAGTACACCCGTGCGAAGCAGGGACGGGCCGCTAGACTTCAAATAAAAAAAACAAACTTGTCACTATATAATTTCCAAGATCTAAAATATAATAATATTTTTTTGTAAGTTGCACTTTCAACAAATAAAATCATATTTTCATGTTCAAGTTTAGCTTTACATAAAGTAATCGGTATGGCTTTTGGGATTGTCACTCCATATCGGTTCGTAACTTTACGGCGAAATACCTTGTATCACGACGAATCGGCTATTTCTACTCTTTTCTCCCTTGCTTGAACCGTGTCTGATTGTCAGATTTTTGGTTAATTAAGTCGGTATTGGTACGGTCTACGTGATCGCGTGATGGTTCGATAGATCTATCGAACCATCATACGATCATGTAGACCGTGACGTCATAGATATAAACAGCGGCATATACGAACTATAGAGGTTTTAACTTCATTCGACCATTGATAAGTAGTACCAAAATGAGTAATCAAACCAACAAAAACTTTGTTGCTTAAAGTAGATACGCCATTGACTGATAGCATGCTTGTTGTGTGTTGTGCATCGATTTAGAAATCGATGGTGTTGTGTTATAAAACTAGAGAATCTCCGAGTTTTTACTGTTTCCTTTCTCTTCCATGCGCCTCGGTGACCGAGTGGCAAACCGCTCGACCCGATAACCGAAAGACCTGGGTTCAAATTGCCATGGTTTGCCTTGGTCCGACCTTAAGTGTGCATCGCATTTGTGGATGCATAGCCCGGGTTTGTGATTACTAACTAGTATAAAAAAAGATTTGAAGAAAAAATAAAGTATTTTCCTTTATTTATTTATGCGTGTTTCACTTCACCTGAGTCTGAGTATCATTCAGTAGTTCAGAAATTAAGTCAACAGGAATATTCCGTTCAAACGCACGCATTAGGCGGAAATAAAGTATTTTCCATACTTAATTTTTATTAAAAAGAATAAAGTATGGGGATGGAAAATAACGTAGGATACGTTGTTTTAAAGTATGGTTGGGAACCCTAGGGCCAAGTGTGTTTCGCATTTGTGGATGCATAGCCCGGGTTTGTGATCACCGACCTGCATTTAGCTAGCATGATGATTAAGCCAATACCTATCTATGGTGGCACTGGCAATGACGTGATTCCAAAGATAAACGCCTTTGCTCAGCAAGTCGAACAGTATACAGGCTAATATTACTACTTCCTTTCTCTTCCATACTTAAAACAGATACGCCATAAAGGTACATAGTAAAGGTTATAAGAAAAACTGTATTATTTATGATTATTTACATATAATTTTACGCAAATTTTGTTGCGAACAAATTACAATTTGAAAAAGGCAAAGTGTTGAGAAAATTCCACGACCGGGATTCGAACCCGCACCCCATGACAGGGGCGCTACTAACTATGCTAACGTGGCTCAATCCAACTCGCCGAAATAAATCAACACTATCTACTCTTACTCTGTAATCCAAAGTTTTTTTCAGTACTGTAACTCAAATTACAGTGTTCTGGCTTGACACGACAACGGTGCGGTGTTATATCACAAGAGAATCACTGAGTTTTGAACTGTTCTTTTCTCTTCCATGTGTTTATGCAACCAAGTGAAGTGGGTGGTAGGTGGGTGCCATCGCACCCTCATATCTGGAGAATTCGAGCGTTGGCCCTTAATGTGTTTTAATTTGAAGAGCGTGTGCGATAATGCGTTGTTTATGCGGAGACTTGCATAAGTTGATGTTGCAAAATTTTTTACCTAAATCTTTGATGGTACGATGATACGAATGTCGCTTTTACTATAGTTAGTTAGTTAGTTAAACTGGGCCGTGTCCGCACTTAGCCATTTGATTTGGCCATTGTACGTATACCTTCTGCCTACTCCAACCAACCCAGACTATCCCAGAAGGCTTGCAGCCTTTTCAGGCTACTGCAGGCTTCCGCGAGCGTCCTGGGTGCTTGGAGAAACCGTGCCCGTTCATCTGCCACACTCCTGGATTCCATAAGCACGTGTTGTGGCGTTTCTTCCGCCTCCATGCATCCTCTGCATAGAGGGCTGTCGGTCACACCTATCGTAAATAAGTGCTTGTTTATAGTCGCTTTTACTATAAACGGATGTATAACGCGTTAGGAATAATGGTTAGCTTAGAGACGTACCATTGCTTCGTTCAGGTCATCTTACATGTTTATAGTGCATGGGGAGATTGGGCCGTTATACCCACCACTCTAGCCCAATACGGGTTGGAGGGTTTTAACGAACATCCTACCACAACGACCGGGAACCGGGAACCGAACATTGATGGCTGCTTTCGTAGTACAGTCAGCAGTAAAAGTCGGTGACCACTTTAGTTAACATTACTAAAAGAACTGCTTTACTGGAAGATGACAAGCGCCTGGGTAGCTATGAGCACAGTATAAGGAAGAAGTATTACATAGGTACTAAAAAAATATAACCAACTTATTGTAATACCAACCATATTCTTAGCAAATAAAAATATTCTAAGTATTCTATTCTATTACATTCTACTCCTTCCTTATATTGTGCTATTAGATTTTGTCTTTAGTTTGACAAAGTCCTAAAGTTTCCAGTATCATTTGCTACTGACTACATCACAGAAGAGAGAGATAGATTACTACATGGCAGAGCGCGCTGGTTATACACCTTTTATGGTCAGTCGTGTAAAAAGCTGCTTTGATGTTAAATAAATAAACTTTCCTACACTCACACCAATTATCTAGCCCAAGAGAAGCTTCGTTATGAAACTCGTTAAATGGTTACTAGACAACGGATAAACATACTTAAAATACTTAAATACATATTTATTATACACAGAAAAGACTCAGACCCGAGACAATTTAGAAAAACAATAATTTCTAAATTGACCCGACCGGGGATCGAACCCGGGACCTCAGAGATGGCGACACCATGAAAACCGGTGTGCAAACCACTCGACCAAGGAGGTCGTCATTTTTTTGTGTCGTATTGATTTTTTTATTATATCCAATATTCCAAGACCTTATTAAACCCTATGTGTTTTGGGTTTTACCAAAAGTGTTTACAAGTTGTATTAATACATTCATGTGACAATAATAAAAATTTTCAATATTAAAAAAGTATGCTTCCGAGTAGCGTTCGTAAAAGATGTTATGGTCAAATATATTCCGTATAATAAAGTTATCAAAATTGAATTGTGTTGAATTGGAATTCACCGAAGTAAATGTCTGGCGTGCTCGCGCCGCGCCGCGCCGGTCGCCGCATAATACTGTGAACTGTTATGTGCCATCGTAAAGGGGTCAAAAGAGACGTTTCGTGCTTCTTTTATGGGATTTCAAAGAGTGATGTCGGCCTTATACGAAACACGACTACGAAACGAAATATGATAAATTTGATATAAGTGTACTTTTGGAGGGGCTTGATGGCTCAGTGGTTAACGCGCCCGGTCTGCGAGTGCTGAGGTTAAGGCGACGCATTGAAAATTTACGTGGCGGGGATCTTGATTTTTCCCAACAATTACAAAACATATGAAAGTGATATTTGATGACATGATTTTTCATTTAATTGACTTGATTTTGCTAGTTGCAGAAACACGATTTGTCAACTTTTATAACAGAGAAAAAATATCAAAGTAACCTCTTTTAAAACATAGATTTGCATTTTACAGGCAAACCAGACCGATTTAAGCATCTAAATTTTCTTAGTCTTAACACACTTCAATATGCTAGTTATTTTTTTTAAATAATTTGTAGTTTTAATTTGAAAGAAAAAAACAGTTTTTCTTATGGTACGGGGCGCAAACGCTCCGTATTAGATCAATTGTTTAGCGATACGTCGCCTTAAGCAACTTTCGCAAAGGTTTTTCAAAAAATTTCATATCAGTTTCTTATTAGTAGTAGTATAGTATAGTATTTCATCAAATTCAGCCCGCAGAATTTAATTTGAAATATCACGCTGTTACCGGATTTCAATTCAAAAGTATTCATCATCATCATCAGCTCATTTTATGTCCCCACTGCTGGGGCACGAGCCTTCCCTATGGATGGATAGGGAGAACGGGCCATAAACCACTACGCGGGCCCAGTCGAATTGGTGGTTGTTAAAACGACTGCTAATGCAGCCGGGACCAACTTTTTTACGTGCCTTCCCAAGCACGGAGGAGCTCGAGATAATACATTTTTGGTCACCCATCCGATGACCGGCCTCTGTGATAGTTGCTTAACCTCAGCACTCGCAGACCGGGCACGTTAACCACTGCGCCATCGAGCTCCTAGTATATTATGGTAATAACATTAGCTACAATAAAAGATACAATAATAATAATAATTTCAAAACACGCATATTCAAAAGCTCTACACGGTCGGTTGTAAAATTGTACCCATGTAGTTTTACTGTCGTCACCAATGACAGATATTACATGTTCACAAAATGCAGTCGTGGGTGGCGATGGAAGGTCTCTGGCTAACTAAAGTGTGGACTCTTTTTGGGTCAATGAGACTAAAAAGGTGTGCCGGACCTGCCAGTGTGTTGCCATGACAAATAATTAATAATTCCACTCTATAAATAAAATGTAATAGGATTTTTTTGTTATTAGGATGTCGACCGTATTAATTAGACCGTCATTGTTAAAATACATTGAAGTTGTTAAAACTTATAGGTAACTAGCTGACTGGCGGACTTCGTACCGCTTTGACAGTTTACATGACAACAAAAGAAACAAAACGTTGACAGTTTCCATGACAACAAAACAAACAAATCATTCGTCCGCTTAAGAGCACCCGTATCCCATGATGGACCCATATAGCAGCGCCACCTACCGGGTCCAATTGTAAATCTAAACCATTCTCGAATCCACTTGAACACACACAGAAAATTTCATCCAAATCGGTCCAGCCGTTTAAAAGGAGTTCAATAACATACATACGCACAAAAGATGGGTGTGCTTCGTGTAATACTTTAGGTGTGCTTCGTCTGGGTTTGCTTCATGGAACCCTCAACCTGGAACCTCAGATTTATGTATATGACTAGCTGACCCGGCGGACTTCGTACCGCTTTGACAGTTTCTATGACAACAAAACAAACAAATCGTATTTCTATTTATTTATCATTATCAGTGTTTCTCTACTACATTATGCATGTATTTATACATATAAAACTTCCTCTTGAATCACTTTACCTATTAAAAAAAACCGCATCAAAATCCGTTGCGTAGTTTTAAAGATCTAAGCACACATACATACATAGGGAGTAAGGTTGCCAGATGTCCGGGATTTCCGGGATTGTCCCGGAATTTTACGTATAGTCCCGTGTCCAGTAATTTGATCTATTGTCCCGGAATCCGAAAAAATTAAATAATTAAAAAAAATAACAACTGTTCTCAATTTATATCTTTTATCTGGACTAATAAAAGTATACATTTGAAAAATAAAATGTATTTTCCTAATAAATACAAATATAAAATTAAACATTCCGTAATTTATATTTATATATTATATTTTTTATTTTTACATATTCATAGCCACGGCCCGACATGGAATTGTCCCGGACTCGGTAAGTTCCGATCTGACAACCTTAATAGGGACACAGACAGACAGCGGGAAGCGACTTTGTTTTATACTATGTAGTGAAGATTGTACATTTGGGATAGTTATTTTCGGTTGGAGTTTTGGTTTTCTTACTTTATTTCATAAATGCATTTACCACATTATTTGAAGTGGGTAATGCGGATGGAAGCCCACTTCACCCGGAATCCAAATCGGAACCTTTGTCGGAACACATCAATGTTGCTTATATTTATGACATAGCGACATAATGGACTTACTGATGGAGCCTTATTGCAAATCACACCGAGTACAAACAGGTACCCGTCGGGAAACGAATCCGTCCTTGGTTCTGGAACCTGTGGTCTAACGACTAGACCACAGTGGCGGTTAAAATAATATTTCATGCAAAATCTGTACCGGTTAAGGAAAGCCTGTTATCTAGTACTATGTTTCCACTCGGGAAAAGACCAGTAATATGGTAATGACAAACCGACAGTAGAATAACAATTATGTTGCTTTCGTAGTCAATGGATTCCGACGCAACTTGAGTCCGTTTAAACTTTGAATAAATTATTGTTTGATTAATGATTATAAATCGTTTAGCTAGATTCGCTATTTGTAAATATTAGGTATTTTTGTCATTAGGGTATCTTATCTTATCTCTTATCATTAGGGTAGAGAGTTTTGCTGCTCTTATTGCTTATTTTTTAGGGAGATGACGTATCTACTTTTTTGGAATTGACTTCGAAAATTTCCCATGGCTGCCATATATGTATGCTTAATTGCCGACCAGGACATTTGGGATAGAAATAGGGTAAATCATGAATAATTAAAAAACCCAATTAATAATAAAGACTTTTTAATGGTTTTTTTTTTAATCAGACTCTTTTACGTTTCGTTTTTGGTAGATATTTATTAAAAATATTAAAACTTAATAAAATGTGAATAATCAACTTTCTATAGAAAAAAACGATAACTTGATTTTCTTAGGCCAAACCGGGACCACTGACTTTCTGGCCGGGACACAACGCTTCAAACCGGGACATGTCCCGGTGTACCGGGACGTATGGCAGCCCTACCATAGTAGCATAAATACATTACAGACTAACAATACTTACATACACACAATATTTTTAAAATAAATCTAGAAGGCTTTTCATAATGAATGACACACATGTGATGACATACAAAAATAAACTTTTTCGATCATGGAGGAATAGTGAAAACGATCCTAAACTTAGGTTACAGTATAACAAAACTAGGAATAAATTACACAAAGTTTTAGAAAGTAGAAGAAACAGATACTATACAAACCAAATAAAAGATAATTTTAAAGACATAAGAAAGGTATATCAGTTAGTTAACCAAATGCTAGGTCGCGTTACTCGCTCTATTGATGCCGTGATACTGAAAGCATTCGATGCTCAGGGACTTTCCACAAAAACTATAGCCCAAAACTTCTCAAACGAATTTGAAAATGTAGTAAAAAGTATTATTCCAAGCTGTAGCTCCAGATTACTAGATAGTAGTGTATCTAATGAACCAGTTAACTCAAGTTTATTATTTAAAAAAGCTACAGGTGATAAAATTCATAAAATCATCAAAAACTTAAACCCAAGAAAGGCTCCCGGAGCTGATAATATTAGAGTGTCTAGCATTAAAATGATAGGAAAAGAAATTTCAATAGCCCTAGCGAACTTGATAAATTGCAGTGTTAAGTCTGGGTTGTACCCGGATGAACTAAAGAAAGGATACCTAAGACCTATTCATAAGAAAGGCAAACTCAACGATTATACTAACTATCGTCCAATTACATTACTTTCTTCTGTTGATAAAATAGTCGAGAAATATGTGTGTGAACAAATCTATGACTTCTACAGGAAGCATGGTGTATTAGACGACAAACAATTGGGTTTCAAAAGGCAAAAGGTTGCGATGGTCTTTTATCTAGTTTCACCGACGTCGTGAACGATCACCTAGACAATAAACGTCAAGTGCTGGTACTGTTTATCGATTTTTCGCGTGCTTTCGATACTTTAAATCATAAGCAGCTGACAAGTAAACTTGATAATTGTGGTATTCGAGGACCCCTGCTGAAATGGTGCGATAATTACCTTAATAACCGATAGCAGCTGATAAAGATCCACAGAAAGCTCTTTGGAAGTTTCAATCTGACTTTGATTCCATAACAAAATGGTGCCATGACTCTGGGCTGGTAATTAACCCTAATAAAACAAAGATGCTACGCATCGCGTCTCCTTATTTGCGTCAACTCCCTATTACTGACCTTGTCGCCCATGGACATGACTGTTTGCACTCTCCTCATCAGAGTGGTTGTGGCTGCCCGGTCATTGAAGTAGTTTACTCGCATATATATCTTGGTTTAGAAATAGATAGTAAGTTTCACTGGAGACTTCATATAGAACGAGTCTGCACTAAACTTAGACAGTTCTTAGCTAACTTAATATTACCAAAAAATCGAATTCCATTTAAAATTAAAATAATGCTATATAATGCACTCGCAGGGTCTTATATCCGTTATGGGCTCAGTAGTTATGGTCGCATCTACAAAACTTATACAGACCTAATTTATAAACTTCAATTAAAAATAATTAAAATAATAGTTAGTAAAAACTTGAAACAGCTTTATTACTCAGACGAGGGTAAGCTATTTCAGCACTGTAGTATTTTACCGGTTCATATACAATTTAAAAATAATATATTAAAAGAAAACTTTATCAATCAAAACGTTAAACAACAAGTGAATCACCAGTATATACTCGTGCTGTTGCAAAAAATCGTCTCTGCACGACGCGAGCGCACAATGTTTATGGTGAGAGAACATCTACCTTCCTTGTTCCGCGACTGATTAATGAACTACCTGCGAATTTGGTCAACAATATTTCGCCTATGAATCTTAATCATAAATTAAGATATTTTTATCACAATGTCAAAACATAATGTACCTAACTCACTCCTACATTGTAACCCAGTTACTTTGTGCTTATTTCAATTTATGCATTGTTTACGACTAAGCTGTGAATAGCATTGCTACAAACCTTCGTGGTTTTCTAATGTTATTTATTATTTAGATATAAAATGTTACTTTTTTTTGTGATAATAAATTTAAAAAAAAAAATGCACGTACTTAAAGCCGTTGGTCCCGGTTACATTATCCGCACTGGACCCGCGTGGTGGCTTATGTCCCGTTCGCCCTGTGGTGTTATAGGGAAGGTTCGTGCCCCAGCAGTGGGAACAAATTGAGCTGGTGATGTGACGTGAAAAATATAGATACTATATTGACGATGTTGATTCTGTATAATGCAGAACCAAAGTGTGTCAATGAATTATTATAGTATACCTTTAACACGACGAGGGCTATTAATCAAAATTCAATGCTACAAGTATTTATAATATCTTTAATATTGCTTATTCCACATAAATCCGAAACCGTTGCTACACCAGTTCATAAACGTCCCACTGCTACGCTCCGGTCTGCATGAACAAAGGCCCATGGGGACATCGGGCCATGATCCACCATGATGGCCCAGTGTGGGTTTGTAGAATTAACTTTTACTATCTTATGACAACAGCCGGGGTGAACTTCCCATGCCTACGCAGAAGCTCGAGAAATTTTCGATTTCGGTCACCCATCCGGTGATCCGGCATTGTGAAGTTTCAGTGCTTTATAAAGCACGTAAAGTCGTTTTGGTCCCGGCTGCATAAGCAGTCGTTAACAACCACCAATCCGCACTGGGCCCGCGTGGTGGTTTATGGGCTCCTGCTCCAACAGTGGGGACATAAAATGAGATGGTGATTTGATTAGATAACTGTTAAGACGACACCTCGATTTGTGAACATTCAAAAAGGCTGATCCTTACTGGCGCTGGCATAAGATCGATAATACGTAGTACATGCGACAATATAAACCGCAAATTAACGGTTAACCTAAAAAATATTTCAAAAAAGATACCTATTGGTTTTAGTTATCAAAATATGCAGCAACTAAATTATGAGTATTGATGTTATCAATAGATAGATGAGTACCTATTGATGTATTTGAGTGGTTTCCAAGCATATAAATTAAGTAATTTTGTTGTAATTTCAACAATAGTGATTTTTAGTGGTGTTTTCGAAAATAATTATGATCGAGTCAAAATTATACAATCGTGTATTTGAGCATGCAAATTCAAGATAAAGACATGTATTTACCTATATCAACATTTCAGATTCGTTAGTCATATTATAGTCATACTGCCGTACTGAGAGACGTCAATTAAGTTTTAATGACAATTAAATCTCCTGCTGTCACTTTCTTAAGTATAGTGCTAAATAGAGAAGGAAAGACATATAATTGTCATTAAAATTAATTGACGTCTATGAGTACGGCAGTTAAACTATTCGACGAAAGTTGGTGCATTTTTTCAGTGTGTCGCCTTAAGAATTATCACCTCCATATAACTTATATATTCGATAAGTTTCTATGTATAAATGAAGTATACTATAGAGGCACAGTCACGGAGCATTAACATGTATTCACTTTTGACTAGTTTTGACTCTAATTACATTGTATTAAGAATTACATTGTTTAATGTTAATCCGGCTTATTCCCGCCCGCTCCAAGACTTTGTTCCCAAGCGCTCCAAGAGTAAAATCGTCGTCACATAGATTGTTTGACGAAATCAATCAACATTTTTTTGTGCAGTAAACAGAAACAGATGAAGACCTTTTGTGTTATGGATAACATCACAAATATTTGATTTTACTGATATGTTTTTCATTGTAATTTATAACCGTTATTTGCATGTAATACCTATTATCGAAGTGGTCTTATCGGACGGAAGGTGTGTTTTTTGGCTTTATCACAGAAGAAGCGTTTCGACCTTGTTTAGACGGGCACTTCATTTGCCACAAACTAAATTCGTCACAGAAAAAAGTATGTGTGCCTTACTTCTATTTTTATGAAGTAAATTTGTTTTATTTTAATTTGAACCTGTGACGAACTTACACATATTTTTAATGCATGTGACAAAACGTTCAATGTATGGAGCCTACAAAAATGTGACGAACTTACTTTGTGGCAAATGTACAATAACACGTTTCGACTTGAAACTCGAATATATTTCTTATATTTTGAAATTGACACAGGGATTTTTAAGTGGTATTGCTAAATGTAATCTTGTACCTGAACTAAGACTCAGTAAATAAAGTCTTTGTCATTGTTTATTTACTTATTAACTTTATTTATTTACTAGCGGCCCGCCTGCGACTTCGTCCGCATAAAAAAACGTGTATGCCATTCCTTACTAATATAGCAGATATTAGTGCCTTAATTTATCAATTGTGCTACACTGTTTTTTTTTCTTTAATAGTATCTTACGGTTTAGCACTTTGCCTTTATATTAAAGCGCACTTCACTCGGAATCCTCAACAGCTACTGAGGCACTGGCTATCTTATCTCTAGCTCGGCAGCATTGTTGTGTTCCGGCGAACACAACAATGCTACAAACATTGATGTTATGGCGATATATTTAAATAAGATGGTGGTAGCTAATAGTAAGGCGGACAAACAAGCCCTACCACCAATCAAACCGAGAACACAAACATGTACCCTCCGCTGGGAATCGTACCCGGGAACTCTGGGTACTAAACCGGTAGTCTTAACCTTTAGACCACAGAGGCGGTATACCTATTTCGAATGAACAACAATCTGATTTTCTTTGTTATGATAAGATAAACAATTTATCAAATCACACCAGAGTTAGCTCGTGGTATAACTGAATTAATCGTTACTGGAGTTACGAAATCGATCTTACGAACGATCTTATCGAACTGTACTACATATCTACAAGTGACTGATAATATGCATGCGACGTCACAGAGGACAGTTACAGGCGATAACGTCTTATCTGTGTTTGGTGCCTTACTGTCTGGGGATAATGACCTACAAATACGTACATACAGGATAAACGGTTCAGCGATCGGTTCGTCATTATGGCTGGTTTGTTGATCAATAGAGAAACTTTTTAGTGAAGCTGTCAAAATGTCACAGTATAATGTTTTTTGCTTTTTTTGTTGTTTAATGGCTTTTATTTTAGCGAATGTTAAACAGCCTATAATAGGAGCGGATTTTCTCAGCCATTATAAGCTGTTAGTCGATATAAGTGCGCGTAAGTTAGTAGATCAAGTGCGGTTTGCACGTTTGAATCGCCTCGTCTGTGGTCAAGACATCAGGCTTAGAGGTACTGGGTTCGATTTCCAGCGGGGGGTATATGTTTGTACAGTCAACAGCAAAAGTAACTAAAGGATGATTGGTCAAGTTTCAAAATATGAAATCGGTATGAAAATCAAAACTTTTTAAACGCATATCGAAAAACCTTCGAGTGTCTACTAGTACCTGCAGACTTTGACTGTAGTTATATAGAAAATACCGACTTACACTATCGAAACTTAATTTTGAAATCTAGTAAACATCATCTACATTTGATGTTGACTGTACTACTCGGTTTGAAGATTCCGGGTGAAGGGGGCCTCCACCTTGTAACGTTGTCGTTGCAATTTTTTCAACGTTAAGTATATTTTTTATGCTATGCATTTTATAGCCTCCTTGGTAGTTCTAAAAACTATCTGTTAAATTTTTTTTTGGCCTCTTCTTAGCCCTTGGGATTAGAATGAGGCCAAGAGCAAGCCCATATCTCAATAAAAAAAAATAAAAAAAATATGCACGTTTCTGAAAAAGCTTAGAGCATTGAAAAAGAATACTTTGAAAGTCATGTCATTGTCATGGAATTTTATTGTATTTATGATATGATCAGTCTTTCAAAATTCTTCAGTATAATAACATTGTTTTATAGTAACATCGTATCGTATTATTACTGTTTAAAATGTGATTTTTGAAAAACCTGTGTCTATATACAGGTTTTTCTGCTTAATTATAAATTTTATCTGATTTAATATTTACTGTGAATCTCCTGAGTTTTTAATGGCCTTCAGGCTACAACCTTACCATCATTTTACATCATGGGAGGCGCAGATCAAGTGCTTACAAGTTTCGTTAACATGGTAAAATGGCTATGAAAACTCGAGCTAGGCACCCTGACTTTCATGCAGGTAAACAGGCGGTCAGAAGCTATAGTACACAAATAAAGTACTAACAAATAAACATCCAATGAACTTGATTCCATGATTATATACTTACTCGTATTGATGAAGTCATCGCAATCTTATCATTTAGAAAGCAGGTATGTTTGGCGATGCGATAAGATAATCGGTATGATCTGACCGTGTCTGAGTAAATGGGTAAAGATAGATATATAGAGATAAGTAGTCTGATCAAGGCCGTATTTTGTTTGCTTTACTTTAATAATGATTAGTGACAAATAAACAAAAGCAATATTTATACTTATAATATTGGATTTTAGTATATTATTATGCGATATTATTATATCACTTGAAATAGCTACTGTCTCATGAGGGATTCGAAGCCACGAAGCGAAGCGGACGGAGCGAAGAGGTCTTTCGCTGTACCGGGTAGGTAACTGCTTTTCATTTGTTTTCCTTAAAACATGCTGAAACATGTTTAAAACAAAATTGCAATTTTGCTTGTATTAACATCATTAAGATATTTCAAATTTCCGAGATACCGCAATTGTAACTCTTTGAATTATCATATCATGATTATGATCGTGAAATTTAATATTTTTCATTTAGACAAGTAATTTGTGATTCATTGAAATGTGTTTTATATAGAAATAATTATCTCTACATCTGGAAATGTGGAATAAAATAACGAAGTGTGTATTATTACACACGGGCGTTTTCCTCTGTTCACCATTAAAATATTCCTGACAATTTATTGACGCAGGTAATTCTGCCTTCTAAGATTTCCGTGAATCACCACACCAATGCTACCCATAAAGCTTAGTAATGAGTTCCATTTAAAAACAGTTTTTATTCAAGTAAATGCGTACTTTTTCTTTTCCGAAAGGAAGTTCACGAACCTATTTCGTCGCGAACAAAATTGTACCTACTTACCTTACCTAGGTATTTGGTGACTCATTTCATTGTTTCTGCTTACTTTACTCGTAAGAAGTAACTTTTTCGTTTATTAACTGTGGATCACCATAAAACTCCGAGCCTGCACATGACTGCGCCACAGGCTTTTTAATAAGTAGGTTCGATCAACTATAGAACTTACCAAAACCCTTTCAGTAATAAAAAACAAACAAAAACATTTTTTTAAAATTCGTATAAAAATCTGCTTCGATCTTTTTAACTGAACCTCCCTAATTATTCACGTTTAGCGATTCCATTTTTAAATTCCCAAATATTTTCTGCATGAAAATTTTAACGATGCCTTGAACATAAAAAATAAACTGTTGTTATTCTGATCGAAGGCTTTTGAATATTCATTGGTCGTTTTCATGTTTAATTCATTAACATCGTGTTTGTAATTCTGCAACTGGGTTACTTTATTTGTAGGTACTGTGTAATCGAGACGGACATCTTATTTAATGATAATTATAATTAATGCTTCATTTAAAATCTCCTTTCACTGACTTGAACATAGAAACAAGGTTCTAGTTGTTTTTCTTTTTTTTCGGCCTGTTTTTTCGGTTTGAGCTGTGCAGTGTTGAGCCAGTACTGCTCCTTTTGTACAAGCATAATTATAGGTTATTTCTCTTATAGATCCCGTAATGCAAATAACTGCCTCGTATTCAGAAAGAGCCATTTTAATTTACGACCAATCTCTGTGAGGAAACTGTTATGATTAAACAAATTTATGATATACAGTTGTATGAAGCTATCCGTTTTAACTGCGTGCCAAATCGTTTTTGTCGGCGTTTTGTTATTTTTGTACTTACAGTCGTAGATCTAGCTTGTTGTTCGATGGGCTTGGTGCCCGATCGAATTAGAAATGAGTTATGCTTAAAGTAATTTGGGATTATTTATTGTAGAATAGATAGTGGTCGAGTGATAGCAGACGTCTTTTCAATGTTTTTTCTTTTATTTAATACTTAATTTTACAATGAAGCTGCTGGATAACACTTGTCTTTAGCGTTCGATGTAAGGTGGGGTATGTTATATTAGTATGCACAGTTTGGTTGGTAGGTAGTAAGTATAGTTTTTTCTAACTCCTTCTAGCAAGCTACCACCATCTTATCCAAGTTTGTCCCCATGGGGTATTGTAGCCAATTCTTCAGTTGAGTATTTTGCGTGAAGCGTATTATCATCTTCAGCCTTATCGTCTAATATGACGACCTCCTTGGTCGAGTGGTTTGTACACCGGTTTTCATGGTGTCGCTATCTTGGAGGTCCCGGGTTCGATCTCCGGTCGGGTCAATTTAGAAATTATTGTTTTTCTAAATTGTCTCGGGTCTGGGTGTTTTCTATGTATAATGAAACTATGTATTTAAGTATTTTTAGTATTTATGTTTATCCGTTGTCTAGTAACCATTTAACGAGTTTCATAACGAAGCTTCACTTGGGCTAGATAATTGGTGTGAGCACGGTGTGAGTGTAGGAAAGTTTTATTTTAGGAAATTTTATTATCCATTAAGTATGTGTACCATTGCTGGGCTCAGGATTTTTTACATGGATAGATTTGGCCACAACCTTTTGTGGGTTAGTTGATTTTATCTTATGCTAAGAAATGGGATCAACAGCTCTACTTTAAGAGCTCATGATTTTTTCATTTGATCACCCATCGCCGCGAAAGATGCGTGATCATAAACCAATGAAACCAATATATAGATAAGACGCAACTGTATCTCACCTATGAATCATTCCCAGAGACAAACATGTTCGAACATGTCAATAGTGCTATCATAACCACATTCTCTCTCCGCAGCTAATTTTAATAAGACCTTTGCCACAATTTTATTAAGTCTCGTGTGGGCGTACTATGAGCAATAAGTACTTATATGCTCCCACGCACGTTTTTTGAGTTTATTTATCAATGAAAGCAACTTGTGGCGTGTGCCGTAAACAAAAAAATAGACCTGGACCGAAAATATACTTACGACATCTTACGTCATCTTCATTATCATATGCTTCTACCACAGAATAATAGCTCAATATTAAGGCTACAACGATCGCTAACGTAATATGAGGATTTCGAGTCATAATACAAAATACAAATACAAAATACAAAATGTTTTATTTTTCTTCCACAGTAGACACAAAAAGACAATGGTTGACATTCATCATCATCATCATCATCATCTCAGCCAAAAGACGTCCACTGCTGGACAAAGGCCTCCCCCAAGATGGGGGGTATTTGCCATAATCGCCACGCTTGGCAGGCGGGTTGGCGATCGCAGTAGGTTGAAAGTAACCTCAGAGAGATGCTGCTGCCCATCCTCTGGAATGGTCCCTTAGTCGCCTTTTACGACACCCACGGGTTGAGATGGGGTGGTGCAATTCTTTATCCCCGGCACCACACAGGGAGACATGGTTGACATTGGACAATAATAAATAACCTATCACTTTTTTTTGAGTTTTCTGATAGTCCTAATCCTAACTCTCCTAACATCAACCTTTTTAAAAAGCGTTTGAAGGAACACTACCTGTCCGGTTGATTCTGTCGTCCTATGTATATTGGTTTCTTTCTTTTTTTTTTAACTTTTTATTTTTGTTTTGTATATTAAATTTCCTTTGTTTATGCAATTATTAGTACTTATGTATGTATATTATAAATATTTAAGTAAGTCAATTTTAAATTTGCAGGAGGTAAAAATTAATTCTACCTCTATTTATAATGTTTCCTTTAGCGGGCCTGCTGGAAGATATTTCAGAACTGAAATAAGCAGCGCCCTTGCACTACATTTTCCCGTAGGGCTTATTTTGTTACCTTTTTATGTGTGTACATAAACTTGTAAATAAATAAATAATAAATAAATGGTTTCAAGCAAGTTGCCTTTTCACCAGACTGTTTTTGGGGGCCGCGTGATACTTAAAGGGTTCCTCAAGCCGTGTGATCATAAGCATAACACCGTCAGAAGGTGGAGGGTGAAGGACACCTCTTTCCCTACTAGATTCTTTGAGGGTTCAGTTCGGATCGGGAATCTATCTCGCTGGCACATGCAGTTTAAATAGAAAGACATTTCATCGGTGAATGAATAAGTTTTTTTTAACAACATGGGTGAATAAACAAGTCCTTTTTTACTAATACTAAAGTCGAACCATGCCGAACGTTCTATGACTCAAGGGTATCTACAAAGCTAGTTATGCGTGGATGCCAAAGTCGGATTCAAATAATCCGTTTACATCGTAAATATTTTTTTAAACTTTATGTTTTCCATGAAACCAGGTAAACCTAGACTAGTCATGTATCTTTACATTTTCTTTATTAATACGACTATTAGGTACAAACTTTGTCGAAAAAATTACAATAGATAAATAATAAATAATAATAAATAATAAAATCTTTATTGATATACGTTTACATCTATTGTTTACAATAAGCTCTAAACTAATAATCTAAAATAAATTAAATGCTGTTGCCTGAGCTAGGTAAACCCTGTTTTTCAGGCAAATGTGGGCTTAGTCTAACTTTAATATAAATCAAAACTTAAATGAATAATATATAACAGTTTATACGCTAAATTACAATCTAATATAAAGACAAATAAAATAATAACAAGTTAATACACACAGAAATAAATAAACAAAGAATTACTTAACGACGGTCAATAACCCCTCCGTATCGTCGTAGGTCAATTTTTGTAGTTCTTCCTGTACAACCTTTTTGCAGTTGATATTGTTTAATGGATAAATATAGCATTTAGCATTTATCCTGTTGTACAGAAAGGGTCCTAAGAATATAAAGAACCTTGATGAGAAAGCGCATTTTGTACATTTGAGATAAGTGCAAACCATGTCCTTCCTCCTTTTGTTAGTAATTTCAGTGCTGTAAGGAAGAGCTTTGTGCTGTTCTAGTATTGTGCTTTTTATAAATAATTGCCGAACTGTTAAAACTTTACAGGATTCATATAAAAGATGAGTAGGATATAGATAAGGACGGAAAGTGGACACCTTCAGTATTGCTCTTTGGGCTCTTTCGACAGTTAGTAACAGGGGCTTATATGTACCACCCCATGCAGTGATGCAGTAAGTTAGTATCGACTGACACAAGGCGATGTAAACTTGCATTATTAGTTTGGTATCTGCAATCGTACGAAGTTTTTTAAATACAAACATAAGCTTTCTGTTACTTAAAGCTTCAATATGATAACGGAATGACAGATTCTCATCAATAATTACCCCAAGATACTTTATATTGCGAGTACTACAAATGATAGGGCAATTGCAAGACATGTTTGAGTATAAATTACAGCCATGAGCATACAAAGGTGTTCTTGTTGTAAACGTTGATTTGCGCATCGAAAATGTGATATATTTAGTTTTATCAGCATTCAGTGTTAACAAATGTTGATTAAGCCAGTTATTTACAACATTGAAGCCATTTTGTGCATTTTCATACGCCTCGAACTCCGTCGCTGCAGAAAAAAGTAGAGCAGTGTCATCGGCGTACGATAATATTTTACCGCCGCTTAGTTGAAGGTTGCAGAGGTCATTAATGTAAATTAAAAATAAGGTAGGCCCAATTATACTTCCTTGTGGGACACCAAAGGAAGTGTTCCACCTGTCAGCACTGACCACATTGCCTATTTTAACGCATTGGCTACGATCACTTAAATAACTTGTAAACAACTTCAGTTGTTTATCTCTTATACCTATTGTTTCAAGCTTATTCAAAAGGATGGGTATCGAAACAGTATCAAATGCTTTTGCAAGATCCAGGAATATACCTATTGTTTTATTGCCTTGATCAAGCTCTTGTGCGATATAGTTAGTTAACTGATGAACTGCCTCATCCGTTGATAAATTAGCTCTAAAACCAAATTGATTATTTGACAAGAGCGAATTATTTTCCAAATAATGTACTAATCTGTTGTTTATAATTTTTTCTAAAATTTTTGATATGGAGGAAAGTATCGATATAGGCCTATAATTTGAAATTTGATCTTTACTACCCGATTTATATACGGGAACAACGACAGCTTTTTTCAAACAATTGGGAAAAACTCTTTCGGTGAGACAAAGTTAAAAAATACGTTAGAGGTGGGAGCAGGATATGTTTAAACTGTTTTAACATTTTGTTTGAGATGTTATCCCAGCCAACAGCACAGTCATCTTTCAAACTCATAATAATTCTTTCTACTTCTGTGGAGTCTGTGGCTAATAAAACAAAAGAATTTACATTAGAGCTACGCTGACTAAAACTTTTTGAAGTCCTGGGAATGATGGGTTGTGTCTTAAAGCGTTCTGCTAAAGTTTTACCTACATTGACAAAGAAATTATTTGCACTGTTAGCAGATAAAAGCGGTGTAGCTTGTGTTTGTAATAAACTCGATGTCGATTCATGTCGTTTAGACGTGTAAGTAACATTTTTAATGAATTTCCAGACCTTTTTACTGTTTTTTCCTGCCTGCTCCAGTTTATTTTTGTCGTAATTGTTTTTGACTTTTTTCAAAATGTCATTACAGAAGTTCCGATATCGTTTATATGTAATTTGCAAAAATGAATTTTCTAAGTTAGATTTAGCCTTAAAATGAAGTTTATCTCTATGTCTCATACAGCGAATTAGGCCAGGAGTTATCCAAGGTTTAATATTGTGATTTAGATAGTATCTAGGTATATTAAATGCAAAGTTTTCGACAACGCTAGTTTTCTCTGATTCCAATGCCGGTATCTTTTCGGCATCTTATCGGCGGTTATAAATAAAAAACACAGACATACAGATCTCGATCTCTAACCAAGCATCTATTCTGTTTATTAATAGTAATATATGATAGAACGTGCATGCCAAACGATCCACAAGCTAGTTAGTTATGTCTAGAAGTCTTGATGCGTAAGCCGGCACCAAATAATCCTCTTAACCCGTCGGCTGGTTACCCGCAAACTCGCCGCCGATTGATCAACCCCGGCTCCCGGGTCCACAGAACTTGTTCAATTACGGAATCCAATTTGCATGGAGGGGAGTATCGCATATCACTGATCTGTTTCAACTTTGATGACACATTCGCAATACCTATTACAAGTGAAGTGGTAGCCTAGTGGTCAATACTCAATGTTGATGGAATGTAATGTTACAATTTATACATACATTTTATATTGCGGGACTCCTTCTACATATAAACTTTAACTGTACCAAATCTCAGACTTTCAAAGGGACTCGAAGTTTTTTTTTTACGTATATTTAAGTGAAAAAAAACCAATGAAATTGCCGTTTTGTATTAGGATTTTTTATAAAATTATATTTTTTATACTAAAGCTTATAAAATTTTCTTAGCATCTATTTATGTTAACACTATAAACATTGTAGGGCGGTGTGTTTGTTCCACTAGCTAAATATAGCAGACCTTAAAAACAAAAACCAAAACAAGTCCCTTTAAAGCTACAATTAAATGAAAGGTCAATCCGCTAATAAAAAGGAAGTCAATTAAAAAAAATTGGGCTTTAGAGACACAACATTACAAATCATTGTTATTACTGAAGCCTAAGTAACATTGTCTTAATTAAATGTGTATAATAGTTTATGCAACCGGTATTGAGTTTAAGTATTAGACTCAATTTCATAGGTAAGGACCATAGATATATACATAGAAAAATAGTGACTGACAAATTAAATACCTATATTTCGGGTCGTAGCTTGAGCGTTAGTGTTGAGCGGAGTAAAGTATGAAACGCACTCCTGGCTATTGCGTGTCGCCGGCACTTTTCGAACTTTGCCTGACAAACTGTCGTGTCTAGAGAGATAAAGCACAGAGTACTTAAAAAGGCTAGGTTGCTTTTGGTATAAGGAGCATTTTTGCTTATTAGCATTTTTGCGACAGTTGAATAATGTAGGGCCTCGATAAGCCTGGTGTTATAAATATAGGATTTAATCTCAACTGTAAAATAGTAGTACCTACGCTCTTTTGATTATAGAATGTGTGAGCACCCTTAAGTCTTAGCAAAAGAAAGGACATGAACTTATTTGGTTCAAATCAAATATGAAAGTGAAATGATGATCATAAATGAAAATTTCGAGTTATGTTAGAACAATTCATTTGTTTTTTTTTTGTCTGTTGAATCTATTAATAAAGTCAAATAGAACCAATAATGTAATGTAACACAATACAGCACTATCCTATTTGGACCAAAAATGTATGAAAAAAAGTTGATGTTTCACTTAACGCAAGCTTAGATTTGCATATTTGTCGTGTGGTATGTGACTGGCTGTTTTTTTGTAGAGTCATCATTGCCATAGGTTTATTTAATGTGTTGCGTCGAGCGAGACAACATATTGTATTACTCTGCTCAGCTGAACTACTCTGAAACCCTCGGAGAATCTAGTAGTAGACACGCACTAAGGCGTAATGCCGCTCCGTCTGGAAAACCTCTGACGGTGCTTCGTTTCACACGCCTTGAGGAACTCTTTACGGTTCTCGCTGCACCTAAAAAAGCCCGGTGATGCTAAAAATGCCCGCTCAGTGTAGGGTTGCCATCTCTAAAATTTGGCAACCATGACAAGACGCGTGAAAACCCCGGATTTTGGAGCCCAGAACCCGGACATGTCAACTCTTTTTTTCGATCCGAATTGATTCGATTTCGAATCAATAATAAATACGAATTAAGGGTCAACTCGAATCATGACTCGAATATTTTAACAGTGATTCGAATTGATTCGAGTTTACATTTCCGATTCGAGTCCACTCAATAGTGCAGTGCCAGTGTCGGTTCGTCGGCTGTCCACACCGCGGCCCAAGACTTTAAATTTTTAAAACCCGGGCTACAAATGAAACACCGCCCGGACGCTCCCCGGACGCCCTCTAAACTAGGATAAATCCGGGGAAACCCGGACGGATGGCAACCCTAGCCCAGTAGCAATCAGCACACTCTCACAAAAAACCTCTGCTCATGTTTTTCGTTGACTACAATCAATTTTAAATTCTAATTGTGGGAATACTCTACCTATTAATATATTTGAATATCCTCAAGTATGTAAATATATTAGTAGTTTATTCATCGAAAGTAAATAAAAATCTTTGAATTGTATAATTACAACTTATTAATTTCCTCTTAACCAAATATTGTCAGAACAATTAATATTAAACTAACACCAAGACATGCTCATTAATTATGATTTTTATGACAGTAGTTGTGGTATTAGTGTCTTATTATAATATTTATTTTTTTATTTATGGATATCCAACAAAGACGATAGCGACGATCTTCGCAAGGTGGCTGAGATGAGCTGGATGAGAGTAGCCGCGGTTCGTGCTCGGTGGCGTGCACTTGGAGAGGCCTATGTTCAGCAGTGGACTAGTATAGGCTGGTGATGTGATGATCCAACAAAGCCAACACCGAACACATTATTACATTTAAAAAAACCCTATGACTATTATACTGTATTATGTCGATTCACAAATCCTTTTATGCCTAAAACCATCGTAAAACGATTGAATTATAGATATATTAATGATGATACAACAGGAAGAAGGAAAGAATGAAAAAACCTTTATTTTGTACAATACATCACCCATATAAAAATATATATAAAATATAGATACATACACAACCTTATTTTTAGTTTATACGAAAACCGAAACACGGGTCAAATATTTTAATTTGAAGAATCAGTACAAAAAAAAAAATATCTTGAAAACTCACGAAGTTACAAGCTTTTTGTGCTGTCCCGTTGTGTGTTTTAGTAGGGTATACTATAATTGTAGAGAGAGTTAGAGATTTTGTAAATAGTATTATTTGGTCAAAATGTAACATGGTATAAAAAATATTGAAATCGATTCTATTACTGATTCTGAACAAACAGTTTTCAGGTTTCGTATAAACTAAAAATAACATTGTATATATTTATAGTGACATTAAACAACTTTTACGGCTCTACTCGTGTTTATTTACGCATTTAGGTACATTTTTTGTTACCACCATCAATATCATCATCATTTTCAGCCCATATTCACCTACTGCTATGCATTTACTTTAATAGATTTTTGCTGCGAATGGTTCAAAAATATAAGAAAACGTTTCGTTTCGTTAAACTCGGAATGGTATTAGGTAATGTACTATGTTTCATGTGCTACTTTAAAGTCATTCATTAGTGAAAATCACAAATTGTTATTATAATATCGACAAGGTTAAATTGATGATTGTCAATTTGTTGTTGCGATCGAAAATAGACCTTATCATTATATGCACGCAACTGAATGTCAATGTTACGTTGGTAAACGATTTATTTGGCAGGCTGTGTGCGTACAAACAAACTGCAATGAATAAACATTAATGTATGTACAAAACGGCGTTTAAAGTTAAACTGTTGTTCTATCGTCGACTCTGTCTAATAGTTATGGGCAAAAAAGTGACAAAAAGTTTAGACTACTTTAGACATTGAAATAGCCTAGCTTTAAATTGTTTCTAAAGTAATAGCGAATATGTAATTACATATTAAATTTAAACGCTGTATAAGGAACGAGTCGGAAATACAGAGATATTGACAGTCAAAAGAAATATTTAAAAAAAATCGTTTGTATAAAATTTTAACTTAAAGTGTAAGTACCATAGAAAGTTTCAAATCGCATAAAATCAGCTGAACAAACGTTTTTAAATTATTACTAATTACCATCAAGATAGATATTTCTCTTAAGCATAGAGAGTTGAAAATTGGCTAATTATTTTAAAGGAATTAAGTTTAAATTGAATTTTGTATGGAATACCGATATTTAAAATGGCTTACCCTTAGTAAAAAATTGTTTAATGGCTTGTATTCGGTGTACCTACCTACATACCTACAAAATGTTACGCAGCAGGCAGTTGGCATTGTGCATTGTGCATTTGCATGCGACGGACGCAGCTCCAATCGATGCGTGAGGGGGTGGGTGGGCAAGGGGGCCATAGGGCTTACGCAGAGTACACAACTGTTTAAGAGAGAAAGGTTTTGTTTTTAATACATTTTTACAACTATCTTGCCTTGCAAGAAGAAACATTGGCACACTCAGTTCTATATTAGGGTTTATATTTGCATATAAGTATTAAGTAATCAAACCATTACCAATTTGTTCTAGAACTTTCAATGTCAAAATAGTCACCGGTGTCTCCGAATACGAGTGGGAGGGTATCACTCGTAATTTATGTCTAAAGGTTTTATTTCACAACAGCTCGTAACACTTGGTATATGAATATTTTATAATTTTAAACCTTTAACGTCGAAAGTATGAGAATCTGACTGGGGATCTCATACTGGGGTGTCCCAGAAGTAAAGAGACAAAATTATCATAACAATATTTAATATAAAATAATCTGATAGCATAAGTTTTTGGAGTGCAAATGAAAGTAAAACTAATTTATTTTCAATATCTAAGTATATCAAATTTGCTCCAGCGATTCCTTTGTATCCAATTTTTCTCAAATTAATAGCAGCACGCTTCATGACCGTTTTCCAGATGTAGCTGCTACTCTTTTGGCCAATCTGGTCCATCGGTTTTTGAAAGATGTCAATGTTTGTGGTATATCTGTGTATTTTTATACTTTTTTTTACCTAGGGCCCAAAACATTTCAATACCTCAAGCTTGAGGCACATTCGGGGCATTGTTTTGTCTAGTTGTGAACTCAACACCTGCGGTCTGTAAATACTTAGTAACATTGAACTCGTAATGGCATGAAGCTAAATCCGGCCAAAACAAAACATCTTCTCTCTGATAATGCTTGTCTATAAAGGGTATTAGACGTTTCATAATGCACTCTTTCCCCCGTATTAATAAACAAAGCTTAAGCTTGGAATAGTAACTCCGTCTTTTGTCTCTTTTACTCTAATATGAAATGAAGTTTACATGACGGGAACAAAACACGGAGTAACTACTCCAAGCTTACATATTGTTTATTAATACGGGGGTTTAAGATTAATCTGGGCTAGACCCTGCACGATAATAGGGTTCGGAAACATTGCCGTTTTCATCGATAGCTTGCCAAACAAGGTATTTTTTTAAATACTTAGCCTTTGTTTAGCCTTTGCTTAGCCTTGTTGCCAACTTGGCCCATGACACTGGCATGCGGCAGACGTGACCAGCCCAATCCCAATTCAGCGGAGCTACTTTCAGAGCTACATCTGTGATTTGTGTTTGGGAGCGCAGCTCCGTGTTACGGATTATAAAAGATTTTTAAATAGATAGATAATACTTTTATTGCAACAAAACATAAACATGAACAAAAGAAAAAAAAATATAAAGTTACAATTTGGCGGTCTTATCGCTTTCAAGCGATTTTTTCCAGACAACCAGTCGGTTGGAGAGAGCTAATAACCTTTAAGATCAGAGGTGAAACTATGGAAACATACTAGAATAATGTGTATTTTACAAATGAATCAAAATAATAATAATAATGGTAATGATAATAATGATAAACATATATACATAATATATAAATACCTTAAATATAAATAAACCTACTTAAACATAATAGTAGTCTCAGGTAGGAAAGTAGCGGATATGGCAGTTTTGAAGGTAGAATTTTTTCACGAGTTCTTTAAAATAAGTGAATGAATTTTTAATGATTAAAGTAAAAGTGTCGATCATCAGTAAGAACTAGTCGATAAGAATCGAACACTTGGGTGCTCTACCTACTAAACTATACAGCGTATAACAGAAAGGTGTGGTAGAATAAAAAGATCCAAAGTGTGTATGATCTAAATCTTCTATGCAGAGTTAATAAAACATAATTATTAACTTTTAGTTTTAAAGCAATTTTCAATTAATTATTTCTGTTGTGACGACCAAAAAGTGTATTATGTCTTTATTACAGCATAATACATGGTATTTTAGAATATGGTTGTACAATTTGGAGCCCATTCTATAAAATACACATACTTAGAAAATAGATAAGATAAGATAGAAATCTTAAACACTTTTTCTGAATGCCTTCAAGCATTCAGAAAAGATTTCTATCTTATCGCTATCATTTAGGCAGGTCTCTTCATTCTTACGAACTTCGAATAGTTTAAGTTTGGTGTAATTTCTCTTGCGGTTCGTCGAGAACTGGTTGCACTTAATAACATCGACATATTTTCCATGAAAATACATGAATTTAAAAAAAAATTCTCGGCTCGGCATTTCCCACTTATTAAGAAAACATCTTAAAGTTGATAAAGCTTTTAATTGGTTATATTTTTATTTTTCACCATACTATGTAGGTATGTATACTTAATTTAGATTGTAAACTATAAACATGAACGTTTATTATTAATCGTGTTGGGTTCACATGTTTCAGATACGAATTTAGCTCTTATACAATTTATCATGCTTTTTTGTTATTTTTTTAATTTCTATCTGTTTTGTGTACCTAATAAATAAATAAATAAATAAACACAAATAATCAAGTCGCAGCCCTAGTGGTTTAGTAAACCTCTGTGTACTTAAATTTATGATCACTGCTGCTTGCTTATGCGGGCCTGACGCGCATGACACTTATATAGTAATTTCGCCTGTTCGCGTCTATCGCCCAATTCGCGTCCATTTTACGGATCTCCCTTTGAACATTCTCGAAAATAAGTATACTAACACACCAATAAAACGAAAAGTCATTACCGCCAATACCTCAATGTATAAGAGACACGCACACATAGACAAAAGTTCCGTGCGCCCAACCAATCCTATTTAGAAAAAATAGTTTGTCTCGGCTATTCAACAAGAGAGCACGGACCCGCGATATTTTAAGAAAAAAATAATGTCCAGCGGCGCGTTTGACATTAAGTCTTGTATTGTTTTATGTGAATTTTAGGTTACATAGCTGTTTCTAGACTTTGATAATGAAAAAAGGAATAATATTTATTATGAATTTGCTTATTTTTTCTATAGTTAACATTAAAATAAGGTGGACGCGAATTACTACACCGAATTTATAAAACTTCCACTTTCATGTCATTAATTAAAATTCTAAGGCTATAATAAATCATACCTCGTCTCGTAATTATTATGATTCAACATTTCTTTTAGTAGTAGGATTAGACAACAATTATTGTATTGTTTTGTTGCTATAATATAGCCAAAAACTTATTATTAATCAAGGCTGATCTTGAGTAATAATTTTAATAATATTCCTCGTGATTTTAGGGTAAAATTGACAGAACTGATTATTGTTGACATAAACAGGTGGAATTAATATTTACCTAGTACCTACATACTTTGTTTTTTAACTTTAAGTTCTATCAATGTTGAGAAGAATAAATAGGTATTTTTATATTCTTTAAAGTGATTTATTAATGATAATAATGTTGATTTTTAAATAACTATATTCTTAAATAAAGAAATTGTTAAAATCCAATCTTTCTTTACATTATCTTAAAAATATCACCCCTACATTCCTTTTCTAAGCTGGTGGACGCGAAATGGTCCAGGGGTGGACGCAATCTGGATTTTGTGGACGCAAACTGGGTAAAACGCCTAATTCTGATGTTTGTCTATTTAAAAAAAAAACTCAAGATGTTTCGAACAAACCTAAAAGTTAACCTTAAAATAGACTATATAACGAACACATTACATAAATTTTTCATTTAAATTAGTGCTGGGACATTTTTATTTTCTCCTTCAAACTTGCCAACTGCACTAAATGGACGCGAACAGGCGAAATGACCCTAAATATTGAATTTACAATTGCATGACAAAATAAAGTTAATAATGATGTCTTAGTAACAGATCTAGATCGGATACACTATAGAACTTTTCATTTTTATCACACCTTTCTGTCACACGTTGTATATACTACTAGTATGTAAAATAGATAATTATTTTGCAACAGTTTGGGAATGCTAGTCACTGGTTCAAAAAAATGCACCCCTATAGTCGAATTCACTGATCTCCGCTCCTATAATTGAATTTAATGATGATATTGGGGTGCGATACAGCCCTAGCTCGTTGGTAGTTGATAGGAAGGAACCTCCTTGCCTCCCCTAACCACCCCTGTGGTCAGCGTCGGACATCGGGCAAGCCTCCGTGTCCGCATAATTAAAATTTTCGCAGCCTACTATAGGCTTCTCCTATACGTATTGGTTAATCGATTTCTTATCATTTTAATATGAAATAGATGGAGGATTGAGTTAGTTACAGGATTATATCGAATTCTGAAACGGTTGAATGGATTTAAACGAATTAGGCTTCTTTAAGACGCAATAGTTAATTGATATTTATTTAATTAATATGAATTATATGAAAGTTTTTTACTCGAGACGTATAATGTAATAAAATATACTTATTGAATAAAAAATAAAAGTAATTATCTGATGAATAAATCATAAGGTACCTACCTACTTACCAATGAGACTTAATTGCAAATTTCTTGGTTTGCGTAGTGGATTAATGGACTAGCCAACAATAATATTAATACATCCTGTATCTATCATAGGTATTAATGTGTAGGGAAAAGCAGTACTGTCGTAAAATAAGCTATAATTATTAATACCTACATCAGAGCCGCCGGATGTCGTTATTATCATTATTTCCTGTGCTATTTTTATTTATTTGTTTATTTATTCAAATTAATGATGTAATAAAGTAGCTACTTTACGATTACACCTAATAGATAAAAGGTCTTATAATGTTGCCAAGCATAAACCTACTAAGTTGTTTTAATACTAATTTTACCTATATAAAATTAAATTTGTCGGATTCTGCCCAAAATTGTTGTGGTCCGACAGTTAGAGATAAGATACCCAGTTCCTCGTTAGTTGAGGATTCCGGGTGAAGTACGCTTCCACTAAACCGCACCAAGCCATTAGGTAGTGTACATAAGATAGCTATTAAATTAACTGGATCCCATGGATGGATTAAAAAAAATACAAACTGAAGACGTTGTTTCTTCTGGGTGTGTTGGACAGCTTTGATCGCATAAAGTTGTTTAGTTATAGTTAACTAGCTTTTTGTTCGCGGCTTTGCTCACGTGGGCTACATGACTTGTTTTTGTTCGTAATAAAAGCCAAACTTATTAAAGGTAAAATATCATAAGGGTATAATTAATAAGGGTTAGACAACTAAACATGTCACGTCATTTCAACATTAAGTTTTTCATTTTGTATCATTAAAAAGCGAAAGTGAAAAGTGAAAAGTGTAACACAAAACCGCGTAATAACTAATTTTGTACAACAGATCACTCTGTATAACTAATTTTGGTCCGTTCTGAAACCTACTGTACAAATTGTCATCCCCTACTTAAGGGATCGTTTTCCAAAAATCCTGAAACTCTTCGTAATTTCTAACCAGGCCAAATACCGAAATTTAAGGAATGACAGATTTCCATACAAACTTTCCACCCCTATTTCACTTCTCTAGGGGAGGTTTTTCGAAAAATGCTAAAACATGTCATTCTTTAGTTTTGTTGAAAAATCTAAAGATCGATTAAAATATTCATTTTGATAGTTTATTACTTTAAAAATAACGATTTCCCCAAAAACATTTTTCCCTTTTTCTGAGAAAAGTCATTCTTTAATTCTTTTCAAGAACCCAAATACCAATTTTCATGTATTTAACTTCAAAACTGACGGACTTTCATTCAAACTTTCACTCCCTATTTTACCCCCTTAGGGCGTGATTTCCGTAAAATCCTTTCTTTGTGGCTGGTTGTTACGTCACTCAGTTAACCTACAGTCCAAATTTTATCTAATTAGCTTCAGCGGTTTAGGCTCGGCGATTATGAGTCAGTCAGTCAGGACAAGTCATTATATGTATAGATACTCGTAGTAGTTATGTTTAGTTATAATAATTATTCAAGTAATAACAAACTCGAGTACATAACCAACAGATTATCTTACAGATTTGTAATGTGCTTAAAATTTATATTTTAAAGCAATTTTTTCCTAGTAATAAAAATTAAAGAAAAAGTTTGCTTAGTTGTATAATGTGGTTCAATGTAAGCGTTTGTTTTGTTGCAGCCATGAGCCGGAGGGCGGCGGGCGGTGCGGGGAGGGCCCGCTAGCGCGCGCCATGCAGCCTGCGCCCCATGGGGGCTCGCCCAAGCGGCACCCGGCGCCGGCGCCTGCGCATGGTGAGTCTCAATATATATATTTTTTTTTTATGTTAAAAGGAGGCAAACGAGCAGGCGGGTCACCTGATGGAAAACAATCACCGCCGCCCATGGACACCCCCGCAAAACCAAAGTAATCGCGGATGCGTTGCCGACCTTGAGGAAGGAGTTGGATCTTGAGGAGGGAGTAGGAATTGGGAGGGGGGAGGGGTGAGAGATGGGCCTCCGGTACTTTCACTCGCCGGACGAAACAACAGCAATTAGTGCCGTTGTTTCACGCCGATATTCTGTGAGAGGGTGGTATTTCGCCGGGCGAGCCGGCCCATTTCGTGCTGCAACGCAGCGTGGCTCTACCACTCCAAAGTATTAGCAGAAAATAAGCAAAACTTTTTAGAAAAAGTTGGAAAAAGTGGTGTTATTTTTTCTTTTTCTTGCTCTGGTGGTCCCGCGGTCAACATGAGTCAAGGTTCTAGCCTTTAGAGGCGCCCTCGGGATGTTCCACTTTTGATTCAGATCAGAACGCTTTGGAGAATCTAGAAGGGGAGAGGACACGCTCGCGTTGATGCCATTACCTTTAAAAACCTAAGGACGTTCGATCACCACGATTTGATAAAATTTTACTTTCTCGCCGCCCACATCTGGTTACGCTGTGTTGTATGACTTGTTTGTGTGTGAACCAATCTGTAAACAGGCATGTTAATTGAAATATATAAATAAATAAATATAGACCGTATGCGGCCAGCAGCAAAATCTTTGCAAATAACAACTCGCCTGTATATATCTTCCCCCTGACCGAATTCTGTAAAGATTTCGAAACATCATCAGGATAAAATATTTGTAAAATAAAGCTATGTTGGTTTAGTCAAGTGTGTGGTCGGTCATCCATCCCATGCAATCTCTTTAATGTGTTCTTCGTTAGTAATCGAATAAAATGGTAACTTTAGATGCCGTCTATAATTAATTAACGATGAATAAATTCGTCGCTTGCGTTTTGAGTTGCGACACGCTGTGGTGCGGATGTGTCGAGACGGAAGTTGACATCCGATATCTTGGCCGACCACGTACCGCCTACCGGTAACAGCACCTATTTATTAAGAGTGCTAGCTAGAACAGAGTGCCTAGAATAGAATAACTTTTATTTTGTTAGAAACATGGTCATATAGTTGTTGTAAAGTTATAATTAACATCGGCCAACATGTTTTACTGAATATACAGCATGAAAAAATTATAAAAAAAATGACAATTTATGTTTTGATACAATTCCAATTTCAATTATTCCAATTATACATAGTTAGAAATAAATTAATTATAAGAAAAAGTGATTAATAAGATTCGAATTCAACATACATAATTAAAATTAAGTGGATATGTCAGCATTATAGAAGTATTATTAGATTACATTTATAAATTAATTGATGCAGTACAATAACAGATAATTAGATATGTCAAAATAATCAATGTTTTACAGAATGCCTAGAGCGAGTTCTATTTAACATTCGATTAACGATTATGTTAACGAGAATTTGTATGATCATCAGCTCATTTTAAGTCCCTACTGATCACCCACCAAAAGACGCTTTTACGTGCCTTCCGAAGCATGGAAGAGAACGAGATGACAAATTTTTGGTCACCCATCCGATGACCGGCCTTTAAAGTTGCTTAACCTTACCACTCGCAGACCCGGCAGTATCGAGCTCCACAAAAGAGATATTTTCTCCGCGGAGTAATTGTATGGCTATTTTATTTTATGTATACTGTCTGAGCATTTGGTCACCAACCTGCCTGTTGGTGAGCAGGATGGTGCCTAATCTAATACATGCTAAGATAGGATATACCTATTCACTCTTGCCTTGGAGATACCCATGTCGTGTGAACAAGGAACACATTACCAGGCAGCGTTTTCCACTGTGGATGGCGGTCTGGTCAACCCGAGCCGAGGTCCGAGCCTCTAGAGGCGCCCTCGAGTTGTTCCGCTTCCTGATCCGTTCAGAACGCCTCGGAGAATCTAGTAGCAAAGGTGATTCGTTTCACACGGCTTGAGGAACCTTTTATGCCGTGTGAAACGAAGGACCGTCAGAGGTTTTCTAGAGGGAACGGCATCACGCACTAGTACGTATCCCCGTGCCCTACTAGATTCTCCGAGGGGTTCGGATCGGGGAGCGGAACAACCCAAGGAATTTGACTCGGGTTGACCGGGCCTTGGTGGTGGGGAGAAGCGCCCAGGTGCATGTCGGTACCTGGTATAGAGCGCGTGTGAACCGGCTCGTCGTACCCTTGCTCTACGAGTACGGTATCTTAGGCCTAAACTAGAGGCCTAAACTAGTGTGCATGTTTAGTGTATTCTGTAAATGTGTAGTGGCATTTAGAGAATCGGGCGGGGACAGGTGGAATGTCTACAACGTACGGGTGGTAGGCTAGCCTGCGTATTTTAACTCTCCTCATATGTCAACGGGGGACGCTGCTTCAATGCCATACAAATTTTCGTTTTCGTTAACGTAATCGAATGGCGAATTAAACTGCGACTTTAGCAGCCTGGTGACACACTACATAGATGAGTTGCAATTTTGCTATATACAATTTTTTGTTTTTTAAGACACATTTTTACATTTAAGTACATACCGACTTACAGTTGCCCAAAACGCCAGATGTTTAAATTATAAATACAATATGTTAAAAACTAATAATAACAATAGCAATTTAAACTGATGTTGTTTTGTGTTGATGTTTAACTTTTGAAAACGTCTTACTTGACCGCCACAGGTCAGGCAGTGCCTAGTGTGGGGTCATAGAAAATCTCAGCCTCCTTAAAAATAATGCTTATATTTACGTAACTCTATATTCCACTGTATTTTTAAGTTTGTAAGTAAGTAAGCATTTATCAAATAAATTTATATGAATTTGAAAAAAAAAATTGAATTTTTTATTTGTATTTTAGTCCAAGATTATTATATTGATTATAGTGATCGAATGCGGAATAAATCTTGTAGTAATCTCGGACTTAGCCAATCGTGCACTAGAATGGAGAACGGGCGAGTCCCACATAACTTGGGTCCCTTCTGGGTGCTCGTATGCGAAATTCAAAAACATGGGCGGGCACAGAAGAGATATACATCGGTCATACAAAAAAAACCCCGATCCGATCCGAACCCTTCGGAGAATCTAGTGGGACACTCTAGAAAACCTCCGAAGGTGATTCGTTTCACACGGCTTAAGGAACCCTTTAAGTTTCTCGCCGCCCCCAAAAAAGCCCGGTGAAGCTGAAAATGCCGTTTAAAAAATCAGCAAATTCACTCCAACAAAAAAATCGGTCTAAAAAAGTTTTTTCCCAACTCATTTTTCTTCAACAATGTATAGGCTGATATGGGTCTTACCTTTTAAAAGTTTCTTTAATTAATATGTAAATTGGTGACTGTTGCAGTGAAAATTTATTAATTTTCATTCATTTTTTTTCACATGCAAAATTTGATTGTCTTTTGTCAAATTAACTTATTAACGCCAACTGGACCACACCTGGTGTTAACGAGCTAGCACTGCCGGCCGGTGAAACAAACAAACAAACAAAAACAGAACACCATCGAATAAACAAAAGCTCCAATTTGTTCGCTGTTTGTCGCTGACCCGGTGCGCCGGTGACGTCACCGACCAATCACTGTCCTCCCATAATGGACGGGACACCTCCGTGGACTAATGAGGTTATTTTAGGAGTCACGTTGTTGTGTGATGGTGTCATGCGACCTTTATAAAGTATTTTAACTGTTTGTTTCCTAAGCGATAGATTATAACTCAAATCCTCGTCCTTAGAAATTATAAAGCTTTGTCAAGAATAGCCCCTAAAAAGCCTCCTGTGAATGTTTCCTCACTGCGGCTTGAGGTTGAGGAGCTATAAGTTTCTTAGCGCGCTCGTTATAAACGAGTTACGGCTGTGAAGAAGTGGGTACGGTGAAGTCTAAAGCATCGATTAGACCATCCGATAAACAGGACACTAACTCACTTAGTCTCCTGACTTAGTGTCCTGTTTGTCGGATGGTCTAATCGATGCTTAATCGCTGCCAACAGCACTACCTAAGCACTACCTTTCCTAAAACGAAAACCGACATAGATAAATTTCATTTCCATAAAAACTTTTTTTTTAATACAAAAATACAAAATACAAAACAATTTATTTTATAAATGCTTACAAACTAAACAATACAGAAGAAAATAGTTATAAATATAAGCATAATTTATATATATACTATTAATAAGCAAAAATGCTGAGATTTCCTTTGACCCCACACTAATAGGCACTGCCTGTAAAAATTTAAAAAAAAATTAAGTACCATAGTAGTAGTATAAGTAGTAACATATAAATTAAGTACCTGTTAGAAAGCTTAAATAGACTTGTTTTGGGTATGTGTTCACGTCAGTAGTCCAACGGAGCTATAGGAATTGAACCGCGATTTCTTGCATTCAAGTATACCTATCCTTTCGGATTACCGAGCGACGTGTCAAATTAAAAATTAAACAAATTAAATTCAATATGTCAATGTTTTCCAGGGGCTGCCGGCGATCAGTCGACCCTCAAAGTCCACCTCCCCAATGGAGGGTTCAACGTGGTCCGCGCGTCCCCCGACGAGGACGTGCGGTCCGTACTACGACTGCTGGCGGCGCGGCTGGCGGCCGGCGAACGGGTGTACGCCTCCTGCTACGCCATGAGGGCTAAGAGGCTCACCACGGGGAAGGTAAGCTCTTAGAGTCTTACCCCACAACATGGATCTACGACGTCTGCCGAACCGCTTCGCCGCGCTATCCACGGCCTGTCGATAAGTCAAAGGAAAAGGTGAGTTGTGACTCTACAACTGGTGAGAGCTGAAGGTGAAAGATGAGATCATCTGATGGTAAGTGACTATTATGCCAAAGATGGAAGCGTACTTCACCCGGTGTGGGTGCAGCTGGCGGCCGGCAAACGTATGTACGTACCTACGTCTGCTACGCTATTAGGCGCGTCAGCAGTCGCAGTACGTGCGTTCCGTACTGATGGCTAAGAGTCTCTCCACAGGAAGGTAAGCTGTTACTTATATATGTATAATGGGGAAACACTTGGCTGGCTCATTACACAACATCACACTACTGGCGGTTGGGAAGCGCGTGTGTGCCTGCTGCTACGCTATGAGCTCGCTGATCAAGAGAAAGGTAAGCTTTAACTCCATAATTGGCTTCCCCAACGCTTGGCGTTCAGCTCACCTGATGTTAAGTGACGATAAGGTAAAGATGGAAAAGCGGCTGGCGGCATAACCACTCAGTTGTTCTTAAACAAGACACAATAGAAATTCAATTGTTCTATGGCACTGTGGTTACCTTGGGCGTCCAAGTCTGTATGTGCACGTGTACTCCTCTTACTACTTCATAAGGGCTAAGAGGCTCACTATCACCTCCTGGGGAGTGCTTTTTCTTTTATCACACCTGCAGCGCTATTCTCTAAGCAAAACAGCGTCGAACTCGACGTTGAACTCGCTCGTAACTTGCAAACGGATCTCAACCTACTTTTAAATATTAATAAAGTCCACATTCGTTTGCAAGTTATAAGCGAGTTCAATGTCGAGGCGACGCTGTTTTGCTTAGAGAATAGCACTGCTGATGGTAAATGATGATAAAGCTGAAAGTGGAAATGCAGCTATAGCGGCCGCGGAGCGGTTGTATGCCTCTTATGCACTAAGAGGGTTAGGAGGCTGATCACGGGAGAGGTAAGGTTCGACTCCATTAGGGGAAACCGCTTAGCCTTCATCTCATCAAAATTTCTTGCAATACAAAAGAGTAATGTATTATGTAAAACTACCTACATACATCCATACAAATGATGCGAAAAGTAAGACAGAAGAATCAGGCTGTAGACGTATACAACCTTATTTTTAGTTTATACGAAAATCGAAACACGCGTCAAATATTTTCATTTAAAGAATCAGTATCAGTAAAAAAAATTAAAATAATATCTTGAAAACTCACGAAGTTACAAGCTTTTTGTGCTGTCCCTTTGTGTGTTTTTAGTAGGGTATACTTTATTTGAGATTTTGTAAATATTATTTGGTCAAAATGTAACATGGTATAAAAAATATTGAAATCGATATTCTATTACTGATTCTGAAACAAACAGTTTTCAGGTTTCGTATAAACTAAAAATAACATTAAATAAATAAATAAATAAACTTACCTACACTCACAGCAATAATCTAGCCCAAGAGAAGCTTTCTTATGAAACTCGTTAAATGGTTACTAGACAACGGATAAACATACTTAAAATACCTAAATACATACTTATTATACATAGAAAACACCCAGACCCGAGACAATTTAGAAATACAATGATTTCTAAATTGACTCGACCGGGGATCGAACCCGGGACCTCAGAGATGGCGACACCATGAAAACCGGTGTACAAACCACTCGACCAAGGAGGTCGACATTGTATAGCGTGTGACAAGGCGCTCGCCTGCTTACGTGTATTTGGCTCTTTTTCTTCTTCAACTTATGAGCCTCGCTCCTGTCGGTGTCGCTATTTCCATTCATCTCTATTCCGAATTCTTTTAACTTCTGTATAAAACACGCACACGATGTTCGCCTTATACTTCAGATGTACTAAATCACACTGTCCAATCCCCAGGTACGGTGGATCCACCAAGACACGCCCGTCTCGGAGCTGATCGCCAAGTGGCCGGCGAGCGAGTGGCGGCTGGAGCTGCGCGTGCGCTACCTGCCCGCCAACCTGCGCGATTTGTGTGACGCGGACCGGGTCACCTTCCACTATTACTACGACCAGGTAATGTACTATAGTACATTACAGTATGTTATTTATATAAAAGTAAAAAGTAAAGTAAATATTAGAAAGCTGAAGAGTTTGTTTATTTGTTTGTTTGTTTGTTTGTTTGAACGCGCTAATCTCAAGAGCTACTTGTTCGAATTGAAAAAATAATTTTGTATTGAATAGTCCATTTATTAAGGAAGGCTATACGCTATATTACATCACGCTATGACTAATAGAACGCGGGTGAAACCGCGGGGCATAGCTAGTACCATATTTTTCTGAGCGCTTTGCCGCTCGGCCACTGATGCGTTTTTTAAATATTAATAGAAATATCTATATAATTAAAACGTAAAGAGAAAATTTCGTGCCCCTTTTTAAGGCGACGCATTGGAAATTTACGTGGCGGGGATCTTGATTTTTCCCAACAATTACAAAACATACGAAAGTGATTGACATGATTTTTCCTTAGATTAAAACAAAAAGAGGAAGATACGGCATGCTCATACTTGTAGTCAATCAAAATATAGTCCTACTTAACTACATATGCAAAGACTCACACACGCACACCTATAAAGTGTGAATCGAGCGAGCGAGACAGAGCAGTAAGTTTCAACGTCAGCGCGAGGGAGTCAGCCAGTGACGTCTCGGTCGCTTCGCAATCAAAAACAAAAACTCAAAAATGTCCGGAATGCACAACAAATTCACAAGAATTTTCTATAAAAATATACTTTTGGTGTAAAACGCATGAAAAGTTATTCCATGTGTCTTGTTTTTACGCCTTGAGTGATTCGTGCACTGGAGAAATGCACAGGAAGGCATTCTTTTGCGTTATTTTCAAATAAAACGTTTTGACACTGACAACGCAGCACATGCAAACAAGTCGCTGTTTTAACGTAGACTGGAACAAAGCAGGTCTATTGGACTCGGTTTAGCAGGACCGCGCACAGCTAGCGAGTAGCGTATCTTCCTCTTTTTGTTTTAATCTAAGGATTTTTCATTTAATGAGTTCATTTTGCTAGTTGCAGAAACACAATTTGTCAACTTTTATAACAGAGAAAAAAATATCAAAGTAACCTCTTTTAAAACATAGATTTGCATTTTACAGGTTAACCAGACCGATTTAAGCATCTAAATTTTCTTAGTAGATTAGTCTTAACACACACTTCAATATTGTAGTTCATTTTTTAAAATAATTTTTAGTTTTAATTTGTAGGAAAAAAAAACAGTTTTTCTTATGGTACCCGGCGGCGCAAACGCTCCGTATGAGATTTATTGTTTAGCGGTGCGTCGCCTTAAGCACATGCGCGCACGTGTGTGTGAGATTTGGTATATTAGTTAAAGTTTATATGGAGAATGAGTAATGTGCCGATAAAAATAAATAAATAAAAGATAAGTCATGTTTGTGTTTACATTAAACTTATAGCTCTGTTAGTATGTAATTACGGAAACTATACGTCTATTTATAATTATTGTATGTAAACATATTCTGTGCATGACTGTTTTTTCTTAAAAATAAATAAAATAAAATAAAACTTAAATAAACTGATAGTAAATATTTATAAAAAAAAATATGGAAATATTGTCGCGAATAAATTATGTTGATGAATTATTCTACAAGCAGGAATCTCAACTCGCTCCTTTCGACATAACGGATCAGGTGTGCTACCAATTAGGCTATCATGGCTATGATCACACGTGCAAAATTATTCACTTTATTAAAAGGCGTATGACAGAAAAGGTATCAGAACTGAAGTCCAGTATAAAGGAGAAAAAAAATCAATACTTCGTACTATTTAAATGGTTTTTCTTTACAGATTATTTCGTGTTTATATTGTTTTATTAATGATTTCAGGTTCGACACGACTACCTCAACGCCAATCACCCCATAGATCAGGAGTTGGCGATACAGATTTGTTGCTTAGAGATTAAGTAAGTTTCCTTCGTTCAAGTAACTACCCATTGACTTGATTTGATTAAGATAAGATAACGATAAGGCCGAAGGTGGAAGATCTCTTTACCCGGAACCCATAACTCCTAAAGAACTGGTTGCCTAGTTCTAGTTGCCATTTGATCACATAAATGGAAACGAGAATTTCTTGTGACAAATGAAGAGAGTTCAAAAATGAAAACGAGTAAAACGAGAAAGTAATAAATAAGGCCCTGGTTACATGTTTAACCTACGACGTTTAACTTTTGACCGCCCCAGTCGGTTAAAACCGACAAACGATAGCGTGTCACTTTGTCGGCGTGATTAATATGTATATCCATGCTAAATTACAGCTTTCTAGTACTAAGAGTATGAGCTAGGCTGAGGACAAGCAGACGGACATGGCGAAACTATAAGGGTTCCTTGTTGACTACGGAACCCTAAAAACGTCAGTAAACGCGAAATAAGTATTTCATGTCAATTTATTTCCTGTCTCAGATACTTCTGTAAGGACATAGCGACCGACAAGAAGTTCAATGTGGAGTATTTAGAGAAGGAGTTCGGGCTGCAGAAGTTCCTGCCCAAGTCGGTGCTGGACGCCGTCAAGCCCAAAGTGCTCAAGAAGGCCATACAACAGCAGTTCAAGAAGGTAATTATTTAACTGTTGGCTGTTTTTGGCATTTACAGTGTAAGGCTGATAATCCAATGAAAGGAGCGGAACTGTGTGAAGTATACCTAATAGAGTTCCTTGGCGGAGAAGAGACTTTAAAAGGACGTCTTTTTTTAATTACTTATGGGTAAGCATTTGGCGCAGTGTGGGCAGGCCTTCAACCGCAAGCCGCTGGATGCGAGCAGCACAAAATCGGTCGTTGTGGAGATCCTTGGGGGAGGCCTTTGTCCAGCAGTGGACATCTTTTGGCTGAGATGATGATAATGATGATGAAGCATTTGGTTTTCATCTCACCTGTTGTTAAGTGATGATAAGCGAAGGTGGAAGCGCACTTCTCCGGGATCCTCAACTACCTACTGAGGCACTGGCTATCTTATCTATAGCTGCCGGAACAAATGCTACAAACATTGATGTTGTGGCGACATATTTAGATAAGATGGTGGTAGCTAGCCAGGCGGGCAAACAAGCCCTACCACCAACCAAACCGAGTACATAGACATGGTGGTCTTAAATGTATTGTCATAACATGGCTTTCTTTTTAAACAGGTGTCATTTTAGCTTGATTGCATAATACTTTATCAGAAGCATAAGTTTTATCCGATGATTAAAAAATCAGCCCTTATAGAAATATAGATGTCCTATTTGATTGTTAAAGTCAAAGGAGAATGGCCATTAAAAACCCAGGCCCAGCGCAAAAGTTTCATACCTCAGATTTTTTATTGAAATTAGTATACTTATTATCAGTTGTCATCATTGCTGAAATTAGTTGCTAATATGCTTTTTTTGTCCATTAAACTTGCGTAGGCGCTCAAGGTAAATAATGTTCTTTTTCAAAGCTGTCAATAATGGTCATTATTTCTTATGATTCATTATCATATTAGGTAAGCCTGCAGACAGTTAAAGATACTAGGTATGATATAGTACTTAAATGTAAAAAGTAATGTATAGTCTAATCATTAATTCACTGGAGTAAACTGACAGATGCTAATGTCACATTGTAAAATTATGTTGCCACATTTATTGTACTGGTGATGCGTTTCGTTCATTGTCATTCAGATCACTCACAAAAAGTCAGTAGGAACGTATATTATAAAAAGGTACTTTAGAAGATTGTACACCAAGGGGATAAAGCACTGTATTATGTCACGGGCGCGATATTTGAATCCTGAGCGTAACGAAGGACTCCAGATTTAACTCCCGAGCGTAGCGAGGGGGTTTTGAGTTGTTTCCCGAGCAAAGCGAGGGAATTAAAATGGAGTCCTGAGAGCAGTGAAGGATTTAAGAGTGCCCAAGGCAAAATCAGTTTTATCCCTGAGGAGTATACTCTACTTTTCTCACCTTTTGCGAGACAATAAAAACCAAGGCTACTAGAAAAAGTATTTTATTTATTAAAATACTATTTTCATTACTAATTATATATAATTGGCACAGTAAATAACAAGAAAAAGTAAATTAAAAATTAAAATTGATGTTTGATACATTAGTCCAGTTATGTAAAGATATGGTTATATTTTTTGGTACGCTTATGTTAGTTGAGGTGGAATTTATTTGAGTAGCAGCACCCAATACATCAGAACCTTGCGTGTGAGGGTCGTTTGGCACAGTAAAGGTTGGGGAAGGTGGTGCTTGAGGCAGTGGGCTTGACGGGATATATTTTGAGCTAGATGGCTGTGGTGGCAAAGGTTTCCAAGGATCATCAATAATGGACGTAGTTTTCAGATGAATGTTGTCACCAATACGACAGCTTATCTTGTTTTTGTTTTGTATGGAATTCTCTATGTAGCCCTCCGCTACTGCATCGGATTTCCAGCCACCATGACGTTTTATCTGGGCCATATCTGCTCCTGAATCTGCCAACAGACTTGCCGATGTTCTCCTTAAACAATGACCCGTATAGAGCTCGGGATTTTGCAATTTGAGGTATTTTGCAATTTCTTTTGTCATGGCGCTGATTTTATTCTTGCCAATGACTTGCCTGGTGCATTTGCCATTACTGTAACCGATAAAAAATCTGTTGGTGTTTATATTAGAGGGGCGCAGAGCTTGGTACTTTTCAACAATTCTTGCATAATCTTCACGAACTATGAACGAACGTTCTCTATTTGTTTTGGTATCTGGTAAGTTAATCAGCAATAAATCTGCATGTTTTTTGATATCATTGACTTTTATGTTTACGAGTTCATTTCCACGACATGCGCCATTTACTCCAAAAATCAAGGCTACCTGTAACAAAAAATAGGATTGTGAGTAAATAGATAGATACACTACTACATTTTTTGACCTTTATATTATAAAAAAAGCTTGCGACAAAACCTTAAAATGTGTATTTTTTATATGTGTGCCATTTAAATACCCTTTTATTCATTAACTATTTTATAGAGCTATTATAGGTAGGTACTAGAAACGTAACTAAAAAGTAGGCAGTACTTATACTTACTTTCATGGCCAGAAAGCTGTGATCAGGAGCCTCATTCAGAAAAGTTTCCACATCTTGCGCTGTCAATACTTTTGACTTCTTTGCTCGATGACCATCTGATTTCCTCTTTAAAAATGCCAATAACTTGCTATATGTATTTATCTTAATGTCGTGTTTGATGCTTATTGTTAACCTGAGCATCGAATAGATACACCACAGGCTGCTGGACTTCTTTGTACACGATAAATACTCGAAATAAACAAGAAGCACTGACTCCGACACAGACTTTGCGCCTTTTGCAGTTTTCCATTTGTGGAAATCGTCGTAAGCTTTCAAGTATTTTTCCTTCGACTTCTCTGGTAGTAGGTTATTAACAATACCTAAGGCGTCTAATTTAATGGACTCCGGAGTTAAATCACTTTCGTCACTCGATATTTTCTTAATGTTTTATTCTATCTTCTTTTGCAGTTTTGTCTGATACTGATTTAAGTGCTTTTGTTTTAAGTATTGATTTTTTTTCGTTCGGCTTGCCGTGGCGTAGCTAGCTCGATTTTCGAATAAGTTCGATTTTCAAATAAACGAGGCGCGGCGCGCGGCGCCGTCCACCTCCTCGCCGTCGGCCACCAGCAGCTGCAGCAGCCGCGCGCCGCGCGATTTTGACGAAATCAGACTATAAATTCATAACAATAAAAACTAAGAGAAGTGAGAATCACATTACTGCCCGGCGGGTTATAATGAAATTCAGTACAACATTACACCCCGGCAAAAGACAAGGGCTATAATGATTTACTTTGAGTAAGGTTTGCATGATGTATAATGAGGCATTGTCGAGCAGGTGGTGTGAAAAATTAATTATAATATAGGTAGGTATATGAATGTCTTTTTGTACCGAGAAATCTCACCTGACAGTTTAGTTGTCAGTGTTTGTTTTGCTTTGGGAGCTGTTATTATTCGAAAATTTTGGAAGTATTTTAATTATTGCATTATTTTTACATCATCCATCTTTTTGAAAGAAAAATACAGATTTAACCACTGTGTAGGAGGAGTACCATTTACTGCATAACAATTAAGACAAAACAGAATACTATAAATTAATAACGTTGAAATGGAGACAACCTCAACAATATAGTACCGTTTTACGTCAACAATCACTCGATCCTGTTCCAAAATGTACAATCAATCTGACCCGTTCTAAAACCATTTTTTATCACTTTCTCACATACCTAGCACTTTCTCTGTCTCCGAGTGAATTTTCACATGGGTTACTTTTACGACAGCTAAAACATCAACTATTTACAATTACTTTTAAAAGCATCGTCAAACAGTACAATTATTAAAACTAAACAATGTTATTATCGCATGCAGCACGGATCGCGCTCTCATACCTAGTTTGACGTAGACTAGAATAATAGACAACAAAATCAAATTTCAAAACGTAAACAAATTACGCCGTCAACTAATAATCAAGTAAAAATAAGTCATTAAAATAATAATGTTTCATAATTTTAGACGTCAAATTGAGTGTGGGCAGAGTCCGACTCCGACCGGTGCAACTGTCTCGTTTCCGCACGCGCTGTTCGTAATATATCTGTTCGCTTTACTCTCCTTCAGTAAAGTGTGAACTAAATGATATACTTGCTAAGTGGACTAGTCCAATCGAAGGATTCATTCATGAACGACTCATCACTATGTCTCACGATGACGAATAAAAATATATCCATTGCATTTTTTAATTTATCGAATTATATAAAATTAAACGCTAATTTTATATAATTCGTGTATGTAATTCGCCATTTCAAAGTTATCATTTATTGGCCTTTAAATGTACCAATGCTAATATTTTTATATCGATTAAACAAAACTGGTCTAGGAGATTTCATAATAAAGTAAATAAAATGAGTAAAGTGATTTGATCCTGAATCAATCACATTACTCATTTTATTTACTGTAATGAGAATGAATGAGTGAGTAATTGATGTCAATCTTCTTGTCACAACACTATTTTCTGTTCATCAGAAACTGGGAACACCGTAAACGTCAGATTACTCCAGTGAATTAATGATTAGACAATATCTATGAAGGTATATTCTAATAATTACAATTGTGATTATCATTAAGCACAGTACGTATCCTATAATAATGATATAGGTAATTGTTTTTGTTGAAAATATAGGTTTAATTAATATATACATTACATATATATATATCGCTCACGCCTCAGTCCCTACAGGGGTAGGCAGAGTCAGTGGATCTCCATTTTGCACTTTACAAAGGTTAACTATATTAATATTGTATTTTCTCGTGATTTGTAGTCGCACTGATTTGTTTTCGCTGCCAAATAAATTCACAGCATGTGCGAAGTAAAACCTAATACACTTACTTGTTATACAACAGAGTTGTTGAAGGCATGCAATCCATTAAAGAATACTACTGTTCATGTATACATGGACAAAGAACACTAGGATGCTGTGCACATGTAATGAACATTATTTACTATCTGGGTTATGCAAGACATAACAACGACGGGTATATTGATCACCCTGCCGATAATTTGGAATATAGGTAGGTAGGTATTAGTAGATTTAGAAAACACAAAACAGAAAACTTTTTTTGTTTAGTCTGTCGTTGTTTTACCTTTGTTTTTGTGCAATATAATATTGGTTCTATCGGTTAATATGCTTAAAACAATGGCTGTTGTAATAAAAACCATTGTGAAAGTTTTTTAATTATGTTGTAATATCAGGTTCAATGTCCAAAACTTAAAACAATGGTTAAATCAATTCTTATATGGTCATATGTGGTCTGCGGGACAGTGAACCTGTTAAATATTATCAACTACATTACTTTTGTTTTATATATACACATATATTTTAGTACTAAAAGCAGTATTTTTTACTTTCTACAGTCTTCCTATATAATAATCTTGGGAAATAAAGTCAATTATTGACCTTGAGCGCCTACGCAACTTTAATGGGCAAAAGAAGCATGTTAGCCACTGGATTTGGCAATTATGACAACTAATAATAACTATACTAAGTTTAATCTAAAATCTGAGATATAAAACTTTTGCGCCGGGCCTGGGTTTTTTTTTGTATGGGCCATGGCCATTCTCCTTTGTTTACATTTGCAAAAAATCGATAATACGAACATGACATTATATGTGACATATTGTGTCATTTGACTATCAAAGGTCACTTTGATATGTCAAATGTCTTCTAATGAGTAATTACTATAGATATTAATTAGATATTAATTTATAGTTATAAAATTATGTAATACCTGACCCATTTTTTTCAGAATATAATGTTAAAATTGCTTAATATGTCAAATGTTACACATCATATGCGGCTACTGTTAGGCTCGCTCGTTTTTTTTATAAACAAATCATGTTTATAATTTTGTTTCAGGTGGCGAATATGAGCGACACAGAATGCATGCTGAAATACTTGGAGACGATGCACACGCACTACGGCTACGACCGGGAGACGTTCACCGGCGCGCTGGGTACTGGATGGGCCATACCCGTGGAGCTGGCCATCGGACCCGACATAGGTCAGTACGGTCACCCATCAAAGGGCAAATTTTTTTAAGGGTTGCTTGATGAATACGATTGCGACCAAAGCGCTACAACCGAGAGACGTTCACCGGCGAGGTGTTCACCGGCTGGGCCAAACCCGTTGAGCTGGTCATCGAACCCGACATAGGTCGGTGCGGTCACCCATCAAAGGGCAAGACTTTGTTAGAGTTGCTTAACTTTCACGATTGCGATTAGGAGATTATTCAGAGCATGCACTTAAAAAAATATGTTACTTTTATTGTTGTTTTATATCATGTTCTCCTCATTTATTGTATACCTTTCTGACAAAATTTTAATTAAGTAATGTCATTTGTTTAATAATAATAATAAACTAAAATCTAAAATAATGAATGGTGCCATTACCCATGGGTCTAACAAATGAACTAAAGAATAAGCCTCGGAACAGTTAATTAATTAATTAATGGCTTCGCGTTTAGCATTTAGCCAATTTCAAGTATTTTTTATTATTATTAGTAGTAAGGGTACAAATTGTACGGTAGATAGAAATTAAAATGGAGTCTCACAACACGTGTTATTACGGGAAGAACTCGGGTGAAACTCCTCGGAACAGATATTCCGGGTTTTGTTCCTGTCATTTAAACGTCATTTTAAAAATTAGAGTGAAGGAGACTATTCGGAGCTTATTGTTTGTTGATGTTGTAAGGCACTACATGTTTTAGTAGTGATCGCGTATAGACTGGTATGCCCCCGCAGACGTGTCGTACGTGTCGCACCGGGCGGGCGCGCCGGCCGCGTACAGCAAGCTGGCCGCCTTCGCGGACATCGCCGCGCTGCACACGCTGCGCCCCGCCTGCCCCGCCGCCGACCACGACCAGGTTGGCCACTATTTTTTATAAAATTAAATAAAAATCAAAATTAAATCATTTATTCAGTTTGGCTACATGTAGCTCTTGTGAATGTCACTATGCCATCGGTTCGTAAGTCTACTCTGGGCGGGAGATCTTGTACTGAGAAGAACCGGCAAGAAACTCAACAAGTGTCCAGCCCATTTCACCCATACAGCGTCAAAAGAATTGGAAAATGCCCTGTCATAGCAGGACACTTTCCGTTATAAATCAAATCAAATCGAATATACAGGATTTTTTTTTCCAGTACACAAATTTTCTGGAGCGACTCAGAATCGGTAAGTAAACAAGTTTCTCATAGTAACATGAGTCGAAATAAATCAAAATTTTTTGGACTTCCCATACTTTAGCGAACACTTGATTAGCTTAATTTGTATGAAGTCTCAACATTTTTGACATATTTCAACCCATGTTACTATTAGAAAGTGGTCTACTTACCGATTCTGAAAATTCGTGAAATCTGAAAAGTCGCTCTAGAAAATTTGTGCACTGGTAAAAAAGATCCTGTATTTATTTGCATGAAAAGTGGTAGAAAAGATCTTTTCGATCTTAAAATAAATAAATTAAATAAATTTTCCTACACTCACACCAATTATCTAGCCCAAGAGAAGCTTCGTCATGAAACTCTTTATATGGTTACTAGACAACGGATAAACATACTTAAAATACTTAAATACATACTTATTATATATAGAAAACATCCAGACCCGAGACAATTTAGAAAAACAATAATTTCTAAAATTTACCCGACCGGGGATCGAACCCGGGACCTCAGAGATGGCGACACCATGAAAACCGGTGTACAAACCACTCGACCAAGGAGGTCGTCAAAAAAATCTTATCAAGATCGTGTTTTTAAGTATCTGATACTTCGTCAAAGACACCTGTAGGCTAAGCCAAAGTAACATTAAGAAAACGATATCGAAGTTCGAAAAGAATAAAATGTATGATTGACATAAGCCACGCTAAATCACGTGGTCAATCTTAAGTCAATCCCATACATTTTATTCTTTTCGATCTTCGCTATCGTTTTCTTGGTTTAATGGATTAATAATAAAAAAAAACTTATAAACAGTGAATCTTTATTTGATTCTTGTTTCATTTTATTTATTTACAGAGCGGTACATGCGGCAAAGCTGCTTTACAATTGAGGGTGAAGGGAGCCACCGAGACGCTAACAATCACGTGCAGCAGTGTCGAGGTAAATGAAACTCTGTCACCTACGAAATAAGATCTTATTTTTCACACTTTTTTATAATACACGAGTCATTATAATTGGAAATATCAATAGGAAATATTATGTGAGATGTAGACTGGAGTTGTATCAATTTAATTTTGAAAATCGTTAGTAATGCCGCCATCTTATTCGAATTTCATGCTTAAAACTAAAAGGCATAAGGCGCAATTACAAATTTCAATTTATTTTTCATGTTTAAACTCGCCTCGCTATTAGGTGCGTTTGAAAATTTGGCCACCCATCCGATGACACAGCATGACTTAGGTTGCCTAGTTTCGACGATTGTATTTTGAACGTGCTCTTTATCAGTATGTAGCTTTATTATTATTTCTATACAGGCTGCCGAAAGCTTAGCGGACTTAGTGGATGGATACTGCAGACTAGTCACTGACTCACAGACCTCATTATGGAATAGAACGAGTGAGTATAATAAATATACATACCATACATCCTCTATATACTCGTACATACATGCATACATACATACATACATACATACATACATACATACATACATACATACAGATATACATACATACATACATACATACATACATACATACATACATACATACATACATACATACATACATACATACGCACATACATACCAACATTCACGCCTTTTTCCCATCTATGTAGGCAGAGACCACTGCCACTTACATCGAAAATAATGTATAATTCATACAGGCGCTAGGGCCTCTATAACCAGAGTTAGCTTCAATTCCTTGGTCAAAGCGTGTAGCGTGTTTCGGATTATCCTATGCATAGCCCGGGTTTTGTTCACCGCATTTGGTATTTGGCGAGGGTGATGATTAAGCTAATATCTGTTAATTGTAACTATGACTTGATTTTCAATGTTATAAGGCCTTTGTCCTGCTGTGGGACAGTCTATATGCCTTATTTACTTACTTTTTTATGCATTTTCCGTTTAATCTTGATACAGATAAGTACAGCCATGGTCAAATTGATCGAAGCATAACAACGGTACAAACAAATAGCTCTTTTAAGTAAAATAAGATTTAATGACTAGTATTAAATACTAGTCATTAAATCTTATTTAGTCTATTTTTGGTTAGTGAAAGATGACATGTTTGTTTTCTTAAATGTCTACATGTTTGACCACTTAAGTTGCACAGTGAAAAGGGCTTTTTTTATATGAAACTGACTATTTATTTGTCTTTATTCCAAGCTACTGTGTGGAAACAGTTCAGCTGTCAATGTAAAAGTAAGTTGAGAAAAAGTTTTGAAGTTATATTATGTTTGTTAGTGTTTAGAATAGATTTTGTGTCCATTATGCTCTGTAAAATGGAGAATAGTGTAAAGAGTGAAGATGTTTATTTTCCAAATTGATGAATATTTGTAAAATCAATTTTAAACTGCCTTTCTGGTCTAGTATTTAGATCACTGTTGTTATCGTATTCGGCGTTATTGAATCCAGTTTCATTATTCGTTATAATTTCGATTATGTTACTGTAATTTACTTAATTTTATTTTAATAAGAAAAATAATACTTAATTAAAAATGTGTGACAAACTATAGAAGTGTTTATAATGTAACACACTTTTTTGTCGGTCCATTACCGGCAATGAAATTTATACGGGGATTTAACGTAAACTAAATATTGAAGTGAAACTACTTTTACGGACTCGCGTTTATTTTATACATTAGTTTTATTTAATAAACTAAATAGTAAAGGTATCAAAGCCTCCCTTTTTCATACCCGCTGTTTCGATCGAGTTGCACCAGCCCCGTTCTCAGGCTGTTAATCCCCGTTTAAGTTTAATTTCTTTGATATTATGAAAAGGGCAATGGGCGATTTGAATGGAGGGCGATGCCCTTTTCGTAATTCTTGCGTACGAATGGGACTTTTTTTCATCAATAGAGATGACAAGTTACCTCAAAACCGTAACCTTAACCGTAACCTACTTGATGTATTCTATGGGTGTACAAATAAACAGAGAATAAGCTTCGAACAGTTATTCCGTGTTTTGTCTCTTTTACTCTGATCTGAAATGACGTTTACATGACAGGAACAAAACACGGAATAACTATTCGGAGCGTATTCTTTGTTTATATTTAAGGCACTATGTAAATAACTGATTTTATTGACTAAAAAGTAAAAAATTAGCCCTTTCCATTAGTTTGTCATTTGACATTACTTCTGAGAATTTGGTTGTTATAAGAGACTATTAGAATGATTAGAATAATTATTACTAACGGGATTATTAACATGTTTTTGTCGTGTGATAGAAGATGGTTAGAATGATAGTGTGAAGGACGTTTTTTTTTTAAAAAGAAAAATATTTTTTCTAAAACCAAATGGTGATTTTTTATTTTGTATCAAAATCAGCGCCATTGAGTAGTTTTCGCTATTTCTCATAGTTTCGCATTTTCTGATTGGAATCATACAAAACTTTCTGTATAAAATCGCTCATATCTTGCAATTGTTACGGTTTAGGACTAAGCAATCATACAAAATATTATTCGTATAGATGCCCTATATATACATATTAGAAAAAAATATTCGGGCGCAGACATTTTCAAAAAAGGCACCAGAATCGCACGTTGTCCTTTGTATAATTGATATCATTAGAATCGACGCTGCATTGAATTGCCTGGAGCCTGAACGCTTTCTAAATACTGGTGTTTATCTGTAGCGGAGATGAGTAGTAGCTCGTCGGAGGGCAAGACTGGCTCGTGGGAGACGGGAGGCAACTCCAACACGCTGCTCTCCGAGGACTACGCGGAGATCGTGGACGGAGACGACGACTACTCCACGCCCGCAGGTATATGATCATGATTTGACTAAAGAAGTACAGAAAAAATAATAATTCTATAACTATAATTTTGTTATTTTCTTATTCCAAAACGTTCACTTAAAGCGACGCATTGGAAATTTACGTTGCGGGGATCTTGATTTTTCCCAACAATTACAAAACATATGAAAGTGATATTTAATGACATGATTTTTCATTTAATTGACTTCATTTTGCTAGTTGCAGAAACACGATTTGTCAACTTTTATAACAGAGAAAACAATATCAAAAACACGAAATATGTGTTTTGGAAACTATAAATTGCAAATTGTTGCGATTACGACTGTCACTTAAACTTAAACTTAAGCTTAAACTTTCCTACACTCACACCAACTATCTAGCCCAATAGAAGCTTCGTCATGAAACTCGCTAAAATAGTTACTAGACAACGAATAAACATACTTAAAATACTTAAATACATACTTATTATACATAGAAAACACCCAGACCCGAGACAATTTAGAAAAACAATAATTTCTAAATTGACCCGACCGGGGATCGAACCCGGGACCTCAGAGATGCCGACACCATGAAAACCGGTGTAGAAACCACTCGACCAAGGAGGTCGTCAAAAAAAACACTTAAAGATCGTTAATAAGCCTGCGAACGCGTTAACCACTGCGCCATCAAGCTCCTCGCCTACTAAATACGCCTCGATAACACATATTTTCTAATTCCTAAACAGTCCGCGACTACGAGCTCGTCCGCAACCAGATCGAGTTAACCGGCATCATAGGCGAAGGGCAATTCGGTGACGTGCACAAGGGAACTTGCCGCGTGACGTCAGCCAACCACCCGTCTCTACGACGCCAGCTCACCATACAGAAGCAGCAGGGCAAGTGCTCCGGGGGGGAGTACATCCTGCCCGTGGCGGTGAAGACCTGCAAGATAGACGCCGACCTAGATACGGCCGAGAAGTTTCTAGAAGAAGCCTGTAAGTAATTCAACAGGCAATCAAAATTTTAATTTGATCGTTTATCTTAAACTATCACATCGTAGCTAGGTAAGCAGATACCAGCAGAAGAACGAGCGAAGGTAAGCCATAAACAACCTTGGACACTTGCAATTAGATCTATTATGACGCGCTAGCTACCTTCATCATCATCAGCTTATAAAAGTGTCACTAATGATCTCATGATTTAAAGGCTTTAAAGGCCGGCAACGCATCTGTGATTCCTCTGGTTTTGCGGGTGTCCATGGGCGGCGGTGATTGCTTTCCATCAGGTGACCCACCTGCTCGTTTGCCTCCTTCTAACATTAAAAAAAAAAAAAGAAAAAAATGACTTCCCACATGCACATGGGAAAACCCACCACACCGGCATTATGAAGGTTTATGGTATCTGTAGACTGCCTTACGCGTTGAAGATCTATACGGTGACGTGCATAAAGGAACCTGCCGCATGACGTCAGCGAACCATCCGTCGCTACGGCGCCAGCTCACCATACAGAAGCAGCAGGACATGTGCCCCAGTGGGGAGTATTATCTTTCCCATGGCGGTGAAGACCTGCAAGATAGACGCCGACCTAGATACGGCAGAGAAGTTTCTAGAAGAGGCCTGTGAGTATTTTTGTCAATTACATTCCCCACGTGTTATCGGACTATAGTGCACCACGCTGTAACAATGCCACTTCGGTGATGTACACTCAGCCAAGCATCAGACATGCAAAGGTATGTCAAAAACGCCTGACATTGTGAACTGAATCTTAGATACTAGCAGTAAGATGTAACATAACTAATTAGGCACTGCTTCGCGAGCTCCTCAGGTTCGCTTTTAAAAAATAAAAAACTTTCCTACACTCACACCAATTATCTAGCCCAAGAGAAACTTGGTTATGAAACTCGTTAAATGGTTACTAGACAACGGATAAACATACTTAAAATACTTAAATACATACTTATTATACATATAAAACACCCAGACCCGAGACAATTTAGAAAAACAATAATTTCTAAATTGACCTGACCGGGGATCGAACCCGGGACCTCAGAGATGGCGACACCATGAAAACCGGTGTACAAACCACTCGACCAAGGAGGTCATCAAAACGTTTTAGACCTTCCCACGCGATCAATAGTACATAAGGAAATCGGGCTCTAACCCACCACACTGGAACAATGCCGATTCGCTAACGTATACTGAGCCCAGAAGTTGCTAAACAGTTTACTTTGCCAATGGAACCTAACAATCTGACAGATAATGGATCCAAGTCCGCTTCTCTCTTCGTCTTTCTTCGTTTACCATTAAGCTAGGTGAAGACCAGACGCTGCTTGGCTTTCATTCCAAATGGAAGGATCATAACTTTAAAAATAATTTTACCCATTGTTTCTCAGACATAATGCAGCAGTTCTCGCATCCCCACATCGTGGGTCTGGTGGGGGTGTGCAGCGCTGCCCCCATATGGATCGTGATGGAACTGGCCACCTTAGGCGAGATGCGGGCGTACTTGCAACAGAACGCGCAAAGGTATGTTGAAGAAATTTGACAATGAAAACTCAACGTTATGCCCTTGCAATAAGATCTAAGTAATCACTTTAGCCGCTGTGTCTAGAGCTCTTTAATAGCTTTATCGTATACATCATCAACCTATAAACGTCACACTGTTGAGCTATGAAAGGCATTATATGTAATGTATGTAAGTCTTCCTTCAAACGATTAGAAGAAGTATTCTAACCAAACCTTTTTATACCCGACGTTTTTACCGAGTTGCACTGACCGTGGTTGAACGGATAAAGAAAAAGCGTGTGGTGTGTTTAAAATTAAATACCTCTAAAGTACTCTAAAGTATTTTGCCATTTTAAAATTTTGCGTTTGGTAACATCACACTTTTTCCCTCTTCTCGACTTTGTCTCCAAGTTAGTAACACCCGTTTGCACTAAACTTATAAATCGCCTAAGTCTTTGCCTAACTACTACCCGGTCAAGTTAACTCGGCACCTGAGTGTAAGCGAACGTTTTCGAGCCAGGTGCCGAGTTAACTTGACCGAAGTCTTAGGCGATTCATAAGTTTAGTGCAAACGGGTGTCAGTCATTTAATAGTTTTTAAAACGTACTTAATATTAAAAACTTTATTTTACGTTGTCAGTTGGTTTTTTAAAATGTTTTGTTGACGGTAGAACCGTCGTAGAATCGGCGAATAAATATAGGGTCTAACAATATCAATAAGCGAACGTTTAAGGGGAGCATCTATACATCACACTGAGCATGCTCACCAAATTTGGTCCAAAACTACAGGCTCGTTACTGAAATAATCAACAAAACATTATCATAATTCACCAAAAAATACACCCTTTCCAAACCCGTACAGCTGTACTACACGCACACAAAGATAGCCGTGTATGTATGAATGTCATACAATGGTTTTACAATTGCTTGCGTGCGTGTTAGTAAAGATACAGCATGTTTCATGATGTGCATTATTATAATTGATTTAGTTTGTTAGAAAACATAACTTTGAAAAATCACTATAAAAGTGGAGCCCATTTCTTGTCATTGTATTCAGAATGATGTACAGATACCGCCCTTAAACGTTCGCTTATTGATCTTGTTAGACCCTGTATATATATATATATATGTATATAATATATCAACAATTTGAGTTTTGTTGTGTGTCTTCCACAGGCTGGAGACCTGCACCCTAGTGCTGTATATCTACCAGCTATCGACGGCGCTCAGCTACCTCGAGAGCAAGAAGTTCGTGCACCGAGACATCGCAGCAAGGAACGTGCTCGTCTCCACACCCACCTGCGTCAAGGTACGATCGAATAGCCAGGGAAATGTGATAGAGTATCTAGCCTTGATATAGACCATGAAATTGATTCACCACTTTTAACAAAAACAATCAAAACCATAACATTGCGCTAAAGACCATTGTTAGTTGATGACAACGTATTTCTCACTTGGTCTCATAAGCGAAAATGAACTTGTTGCTTTATGATAAGCAAACAGCCTCCCGACCGCCTAACCGATCGCTTTGACTACGCGTATAGTTTATGACGTCATCTTGCCACCTCACACCGCCTATGAAAACGATATCAAAAGCTAAAGGCTATATAGCTTTCGATATTGCTTTCATAGGTTGCACGAAACGACAAGATGACGTCATAAACCACACACGAAGTCAAAGCGATCGGTTAGGCGGTCGGGCCCCAGGTTGTAGGTGTATTCATAAGGTGTAAAACAATGTCTTGGTCGACTACAAATTAATAATGGGTGTCCTCGCCTACTTAAGCCAAGAAACATTGTAAAGGACATCGGACGGTCAGGGGAACGCGGTAGATACATATCCACGTTTACTTGGAGTGAGGGTACTGTGTCAAAGTATGGTACATAGAACAGCCAGGAGAACGTGATAGGTAGACAGATATTTATTTATTTAGAACACACATTTTGAAGTTACAGCCTATTCAACCAATATCTGGTGCCCACGCCCACGTTGAAATAGCTAGAAGAACCTAAAAGACGAATGATACAGTATGATTTTACCTTAATAATCTACTATAATCGAAATGAAGCGATTTAAACTAATGTTTTTCGTTATAATCTCACCATTTTGAACTTTATTAGATTGTGATAAGACTGAAAACTAAATCAAACATGTGCAGTGTTCGTGTAAACAGCATCTAAACTAAACTAAACACTTCTCTCTGCACCACAGTTGGCGGACTTCGGCCTATCTAAAATGGTGGAGGACAAGTCGTATTACAAGGCGTCGCGCGGCAAGCTGCCCATCAAGTGGATGGCGCCCGAGTCGATCAACTTCCGCCGCTTCACCAGCGCCTCTGACGTGTGGATGTTCGGTGAGTTACCAACCTACAGTGACCGCCGTCTTTGCTACAACGCATAAACCGAAGACCTTCTTATCTCTTGTCTTTTATCTTTCATCATGGGGAACCCTGTAGGAACAATAGTTTCAGCTTTCCAGGTCCAAGGGTTTGGACTGTGTAGGGGTTATCCCGTACAGTAATGCTATGCTGATGCTGTGCTAAAGGGATGCTAAAATAACGCCGGGAAATGCTGTGATAAAATGATAAATCGACCGCGTTATAGGAATGCGTTTAATACACTGATTCATTTTTGCCCTGCTAACGAAATAATTCGTCACAGTAGCGTAAATGTTTGCTTGCAGTTACACAATATTCTTAAAGTTATAATTGCATGTACGATGACTCGTACAGACTGGGCGTTGATGAGTCAGTCAGCGGAGACTCAGGAATTCTATTTATATAAATTAATTAATTAATTAATGTTTTTATTAGTAAACCACAATTTGAGATAACATGGAATGGGGTAACTTTGGAACCAAGTGTAACATTGATCTAAGTAGCAGCTAAAATGGGTATCCCTAGCGTTCTAGTCGTTTCTAGTCCAGAATAATTCCGTAGACAACATAAGGAAGACAAATTTAATCTGTCTGCTACGAATACAGAGAATAGAATTTAAATTTTTTGTAGGACGGATCTGGCACTAAGCAGACGAAAGGTTAAAGAACAGGAGCTCTGATTAATGTTACATTTGATTAAGAAGTAGCCCCGTTCTACGATACAATATATTGTTTGTTACAATATTATAGGTATCAAAGTTACATATAATACCCACATAAAGTTTATTTTATGTCTTTTATATGTATTCATTGATTGATTAGTGCTCAATCAGTATCCCAATTAGCGAATGGTCACCTTCTAATCAATCTTTCGCACTCCCCAGGCGTCTGCATGTGGGAGATCCTGATGCTAGGCGTGAAACCCTTCAGCGGGGTTAAAAACAATGACGTAATCGGCAAGCTGGAGAACGGCGAGCGGCTCGCTTTACCGCTACGTTGCCCGCCGCGATTGTACTCCGTCATGTCACGCTGCTGGGCGTACGAGCCCTCGCAGCGCCCCACCGCGCACCAGCTCAAGGAGACCTTGTTGTGAGTGCCATTAGGTCTATTCTCGCCTGCTCCTTAGCATCAGAACGGCGAGTGTCTCAAGCTTGCGCGCCGCAACTGCCCGTCTTGTCTCGCGGCTGCTCGCAGCGCCCCACCGCGCACCAGCTCAAGGAGACCTTGTTGTGAGTGCAATTAGGTCTATTCTCGCCTGCTCCTTAGCATCAGAACGGCGAGTGTCTCAAGCTTGCGCGCCGCAACTGCCCGTCTTGTCTCGCGGCTGCTCGCAGCGCCCCACCGCGCACCAGCTCAAGGAGACCTTGTTGTGAGTGCAATTAGGTCTATTCTCGCCTGCTCCTTAGCATCAGAACGGCGAGTGTCTCAAGCTTGCGCGCCGCAACTGCCCGTCTTGTCTCGCGGCTGCTCGCAGCGCCCCACCGCGCACCAGCTCAAGGAGACCTTGTTGTGAGTGCCATTAGGTCTATTCTCGCCTGCTCCTTAGCAACTGTGACTGTTGCAACGAGCGGCTCGCGCCGCCTGCAGCGACTGTTCATGACCCGTCGTTGCTACCTTATTTTAAGTGGATTTAGGTGTACTTTTAGCCAAAATCCAAATTTGACATAAAGTCGCGTATTATATTCTTGATAGTTCCTTGTTGGCGCGTAGGAGTCCTCGCAGCGACGCCAGCTCAAGGAGACCTTGTTATGAGTGCCACTAGATCTACTCTTGCGTGTACATTGGCAAAGGAACGAAGAGTGTCTCCCGCGCGCATCGGCTCAAGGAGATCTTATTGTGAGTGCGATTAGGATGACTTCAGCATGCTCATTAGCCGACAGAGCGGCACGTGTCTGACGCTCATTACAACATGAACATAAATGTATATTTTATATTTTTTAGTCTGGCAACAATGTTTTGTGCCATTTTTTATGTTATACGTGTGTGGTATCACCACACTAAATTTTTTCCTCCTTCTTGACTTTGACACATAGCAACTAACACATTTAAAAGTTTGTTAAACGTTATAAAATAGTAAATTCTATTTTACTAACGCACTTTGCTTTATTTCCAACAGCACTTATGAGTTTTGTAGCAGTCAAAGTGTTAAGTGATTCTTGACATATTTTGTTGACATTCATGTCGATGTTAACGTGTTACTATTTGTCTCCAGCGAGATCCTGCAAGAGGAGCGCAACACCGCGTGGGACACGATGCGCCGCGAGAACCGTCGCGTGGCGGCCGCCTCGTGGGGTGACGAGCCGCCGCCCAAGCCCAGCCGCCCGCCCGCCAACCACGCCGGTCCGTACTACCAACAAACAATTCATAAAAAAGTAGAAACGTTACTATATAGCCCCGAAGACACTCAAAACAAAAAAAAAACAAATTTTTATTCAAAATTAACTTTTTGATGATGAAGTAATTATTTAAACATCAATTCAAAGCCATGACTTTGTAAACGATCTTCCTACGGTGGAGACCTTGTACCGAGAAGAAGCCGCAAGAAACTCGGCAAGTGCTGTATAAAAAAAAGACAACAATATCATATTTATTAAAGTGATTTTGACTATTGTGTATGTACAACTAGGTATATCCATATATTTTTAATAATAACCTTTACTCATTAGAGTCTTTCTCCGTCCTCCTCCTATCCTTTTGGCCTATCTCTGTCGCTTTCGAAGAAGAAGACAGACATGAGTCAGTTGACCGTTTAGATGGGTTCAAAATTGATCCCCATATTTATATAGTTTTTGTCAGAAAAACTAAGTAGTAGATACCTTATAGTCGATGGAGTAGAATAACATTAAGCATGTACGAATACTATGTTCATTTGTTTCTTTTCTCACAATGTACCACTTTTCATTTGCAAGCTTGTTCAAAATTTAAATAAAATCCTTTGTGGGTTGCCTACTTGGCTGCAATATTACGTAGTAAAAAGTTCGCTCCATTTTCAATAACAGCTGTTGTCGGCCGCTGCTGTTTCGTACATCAAGTTCGATTCATTATTATCTTATTTTTAAGCATGTTTGAGAAAACTATAATTAATCATTCGTTATTACGAATTTAATCAATTCAAACTAACATTTATCTTAACAGGCGGCGTCGAATGCACTCAAGCGCAGGGCGGTGCGCCCGCGCAGACCTACATCGTGGCCCAAAACCCGCTCGTGCTCGCCCATCTACTGCGCGAGAATCAAACCCGAGCCCTCGAGCCGCGAGCCTACACCACCCCCGCCTCGGTATTCAACACGGTCGCCGTCGACTTCGCCGCCAGTCTACCGGAGGACGACCCTACCATCTTAGACAAGATCATCAACCCCAAGCCGGACGAAGTCATCGATATCCCTCTACACACTGTTCCCTTCCCCGCCGCTAGTTTACACAAATTAGACCCTATTGTACCTGAACAGACGGACGAAACTCTAACGGTTGTGGTAGGCGCGAGTTGTGACAATTTGTGTCAGAACACTCAACTCGTTTCGCCGAGAAGCGAAGCTACCACCGCGCCGAGTGAACCAGAATCTTCAGAGCCGTACGCGAATCGAGTTCGCTCTTTAGAAAGGAACACGCGCAGTTCGCTTTCCACCGCTGAGAGGGCTCCGGTTAGAATGGGCTCCTTGGAAAGAAACGCTAGAGGTAGCCTTTCACATCGCGGATCCCCGGTTCCTATAGCGCCTTTTACCCGGCAACATTCAGTCCCCGCTTCCCCTCCACCCAGGAGTCGTAGGGACCAAGACGTCGGTCAGTTCTCAGTACAGGGCGCAATCAACGCTCAATTGGCTGCCAGCGTAGTCAACAAGATGCGTCAACAACCCGACCCGCCATTAGTCGAAGAGATCTACGACTTCGGCGGGGAAAACGTCAAAAGTTGCGTGGCAATCGCCGCTCAGAAAGCCATGTCTAAACCAGCGTTCCGCCCGTCAGTTTCAGGCATGTCTGCCTCCCACCCTAACTCTTACGGCGTCCCAGTAGGGGTAGTACAAGGCGTACCTTACTCGCAAAGTCCTGTTAAACCTGGTCATTCTAAAATGCCTTCAAATCAGTATGTAAGGTCGTCTAGTCCAGTGTACCAAGGCCCGTTCTCCCCCCAGCCGATGGGCGTGATTCCCCCCATTTCGTACTCGCCGCAGCAAGTCTACAGCGCTCACGTACAAAGCGCCCAGCCTATGTACCGTCCGCAGGCGAGCGCGCTGTCCGCTAGCGTGTCCGCTACCGCGTCCGCTACATCGTCCGCTACAGCGTCCGCTTCGCCGCCGCGTCCGCAGTTCGTGTCCGCTTCGTCAATGGACGCGCATAGCCTTTACGCGTCGAGGCACGAGTGCTCGCCGGTGGTACAGGCGCCACCGCCACAGGTGACTTTGTATTGAGTTATGTAGCATGCTTGTAGTGTATGATAGAACGGTCACGATTTGTATGTTGGTACGCATGTGTGTGAGATTGTATTGTAGTAGTAGGTCACGATGTGAAGTTAGTGATATTTTTTATAGAATCACTTTGATTTGCATATTTTATTTATTTCTAATTTTAGACATAACTGTTAATAGCATAACAAAAACAATTACGATAGTCAACTGACGTTACGGCTATATCTTTTCGATCTAATTTTGTCAATGTGCGACGGTTTAGGCCGCGAATAAGTTCATTTTAAATGCGAACGTTATATCACCCACCGCATATAGTAAATTTTATTTGAGCAATATTTATCCATTATTATTATTATTACTCTTTATGTTTTTTTAATCTTAGATTTAATATTATTATTATTCTCTTTATTAAATAATATACATCTTCAGAAAAAAAATTACAATATTTTATATAAAAATACATTTACAATATAAAATATTATAAAGAACTTTATCTACACTAATGTTGTAACATTCTACTTATGTTTCCAATACTTGACTTATAATTACTACTGTTATAGCGCAGACAACAAAACACTCAATTTAAGCAATTTCACATGATGGTATAATATCCACATCGATATCGTAAAATCTCATTATAACATCAATAAAACGCGACCAATTAACCTGGCGAGCCTTATGTCAAAATCCTCATACAAGTTGTATAAAATTTTGATATTAGGCTGGCTTTTGAAAACAGTTGGGTTATACGTGAAAACTTCGTCGAAACTACTAAACTTACATACACAAAACTCTTTGGTAAGATCTTGTGCCAATTAAATAAAAAAAGAACAGCGCGCGCTCGCTCCTGATTGGCCCTGCGCGCGCAGCTGCGCTCTCATTGGTTAGATTTTAATGGCGGCAAGTTCACTGTGACAATACACGTACGCGTGAATTTAATGTTTCGCAATGTGTTTTGTTTTTAAAATACAAATTAAAAGTTAAAAATGGACAGCGACGATGATATTTGTACGCCTCCGGATATTCTAGAATTGGCAACAAAAGTAACTCACAATCTTTTGCCAGAAAAATTTCTAAAATTATATGAAAAAGAATATAATAACTTTTTGGCATGAAAGATCGAAAAGAAAACTACATCATTTTCTGAAAATGTCATTCTTGTGTATCTCAAAGACTTCTCCGACAAATTCAAGCCATCTTCTATGTGGGCTAAATATTCTATGCTCAAGTCCACACTGAGTATCTACAACAATATTGATATCACGAAGTATTCAAAAGTCATAGCGTTCCTGAAACGCAGTTCAGAAGGACACAAGGAAAAAAAGTCCTTGACGTTTACATCAGGTCAAATAAAAATGTTCCTGAAAGATTCACTAGATATTTTGTATCTTTTTAAAAAAAGGTAAGTGTAAGTGTATTTTAGTTCTGTTATTTAATCTACCTAGTACTTACGTACTACACACGCAAGTTATCTTGAAACTCCGTTTAAGCGCTTTGTGTATAAATTAGGTAGTAGGTACCTACACTTTACTACTTCATAAATCATAGTTTTTGCCTTGGCTATGTACCTTAAGCTTATTATATCGTTTATTGTTACAGGTTGCACTAATCTTCGGCATAATGGGGGCATGCCGAAGACAAGAGCTATACAACATCCAGTTCGATGAAGTCTCTAACATAGACGACAGTACAATCATGGTGAAAGTTTCGAAAACAAAAACGAAAATAGATCGTTCTTTCGTTGTGACGGGCAACTGCTATGCCGTATGTAAAAAATACATGGAACTTCGACCCACCCCCTGTCGAAACCCTGCCTTTTTCTTGAGCTATAGATCGGGGAAGTGCGTCGATCAAAGAACTGGTATTAATAAATTTGGTGCTCTGGGAAAAACTATCGCAAGTTTTATGAATCTGCCTAACCCAGCGTTGTACACGGGGCATTGCTTCCGGCGCACCTCGGCGACCCTTCTCATAGATAGCGGTGGTGATTTGACCGCACTGAAACGACACGGGGGGTGGAAGTCTTCTACTGTGGCTGAAAGCTACATTGATGAGTCTTTAATGAATAAAATTCAAGTCTCAAATACTATCTTGAACAGTATAGAAAACAAGACGAATGAAGTAATTATAAATATTCCAACTCCGTCTACGAGCTCTACTGCTTGCCCCGCGACCGCTACAGCTGCTGGATCAATAATTAACATTAACTTTCAAAATTGTACCATCCAAAATTTGATCAATTATTATAAATAAACTATTGTCAGCTTTTACTCTTGTTGTTTGACTAATTGCACTAGTGAAGATAAAGTAGTGTATGCAACTGCATATAACACGGGTATTAAAACACTCGTTACTATTATGAAACTCGCTGCGCTCGTTTCATAAACTCACACTCGTGTTTTAATACCCTTCATTATATGACAGTTGCATAAACTACTATAACTTAGGTTGCCACCGGCAACGGGGATAGACCCAAGCTACCGGTGGTCAGGGCTGCAGAGTGAGGAACCTCCTGACAATACGTGCCGTGTCAAAGAGTACTGCCTTTTGCATCTGGCCCTTGACCCAACCATTGAGCGAGAGGTTCTTTCTTATTATTATTATACTCTATATTTTTTTTCTTCTTAAAACTAGATTTTTACAATATTTAAATAATAAATAAATATAATAATATATAATTAAATATATTATATATATATATTTATTTTTTTTAATTTTTTTTATTATTATTATTATCTCTCTATTTTTTTTACATATTAATTTACATTTTTAAATATTTTCTAAAAAACAAAACAAACATTTAAAAATATAAAAATAGGGGTCCACCGGCATCGGGACCAGGGTCCAAACTACCGGTGATTAGGGCTCCAGAGACAGGAACCTCCTCACAATGCGTACCGTATCGAGGAGAACTGCCTTCTTAATCAGGACCTTGATCCAGCCGCCTAACGAGAGCCTCATGAGATGTTGATCGAGGCTCTTGGCCATCAGGCCGTTGGCCGTAACAACAATCGGCACGATGACAGCCGAGTCCACATTCCACATGTCGACAACCTCATGTGCTAAGTCGAGATATTTGATTTGTTTCTCTTTCTCAGCTTTCACGAGGTTCTCGTCATGGGGAATGGTGATATCGACAATCATCGTGCGGCGCGCTAATCGATCACCACAATGTCTGGCTTATTAGCTACAATAGTCCTGTCGGTGATGATAGATCGATCCCAGTATAACGTGACATGATCATTTTCGAGAACTGGGTCGGGCACATACTTGTAGTATGGTACCTCAGAATCCACAAGTTTGTATTTCAAAGCAAGTTGCTGGTGTATAATCCTGGCCACTTGATTATGCCTGTGCAAGTACTCGCCGTTAGCCAGACGAGAACAGCCAGAAATAATATGTCTGATAGACTCACCCGGACGGTGACATGCCCGACATATGTCAACCGTCCCGTCTTTCATAATAATTTATTTAATTTATTATTATTATTATATCAGCCATAGCTGTCCCACTCCTGGGCAAAGGCCTCAATATTTTTCTATTATTATATTTTAATCACCTTTAATCTTTATGCTAACAGTAGTTATGGTAAAATATATTATGCCTAAACATATAATAAGGGTATGGATCATTAGGATATGTAAAAGTATACCATGATAAATTATGACATAAAATTGTATGCGAATCAATAGTACCTTATTTTTGGCAATTCAAGCAGGTTTCATTAGTCGTAATTACTCGATTTTTTTTCAGAATATTATGTACATACCACTGTAGATACTTTTTGGTTGAGAAGTGGTTTTTTGTGTAGTTTATTCGGCTTTTTTTCGATTATGTATTGAGGTGGCAGTGTTGCCAACTTAATTATTTTGGGTGTTTTTTTTTCTGTACAGATATTTTTATTTCCTTTTTTTCTTTACAGAGTTTTTGTGTGTCCATTGGGTTCCTCCGGTAGACTTTTGGTTTTTATATTATTTATTTATATTTTAAGTGGGTTGATGTTTTGTGTATGCAAACCATCATTTGTAAACAATTTCACTTCAGCGATTTTATTTTAGATTACTTGTAATTAGAAAAGTGTAGATTTTAAAAAAATATATTATCGAGCAAGTTTAGCAACTACAATGACTAAAATGATATTTTAATTTAACATTTCCTGAAACAATATTAAAATAGTTCAAATGATATAAATTATAAACTATTCAATGTGATTTAAATCATGTTTACATTAAACACAAAAAACTTCATGTGTAAAATAAAACGCCGAAGTGAAATTATTTTGGCAATTTATTAATTACATTTGTAAAGTATTTTAAACATTTTAACATTTCCAAAATAAGAACTAACTTTGTTATAAATAAAATTAACTTATTAGAAATTAACGAGCGAACGGCGAATGGTAACCACAATAACCGTAATATGTTTTTAACTAAATAATAATTTTGGAAAATAAATATTCTAACTGACAACGTAAAATAAAACTTGGAATGTTATCTTCTATTTTACTAACGGCAAAGTTAGTTCTTAAGAATAAAATTATGTTTTATTTTTATTTTCGATTGAGGTGAAATTTTTGAATCCAATAGGCGATTATAATTTAAAAAATTACAAAAATATACACGTGCAATTTTAATCATTTGTTTTTTTTTTTGGAGTTTGTTTATTTTGGTAGGTACTTACTTAACTTACTATTGATACTGTCAAAAATGTTCGGGTGACTTGGGATAGTGGGAGCACTAGAAATTTATATATCCTTGTAAGAATTGCTTTCGCTAGATCAAAAATACCACCCTCGATCGAACTCACGTACCCATCTCATAGAAAGTAAAGTGCCCGTCGAACTTACCAGCCGAGCGGCTAATACCCGATCCGATCCGAACCCTCGGAGATTCTAGTAGGGAACGGGGACACACACTAGTGCGTGATGCCATTCATTGGAATACCTCTGACGGTGTTGCGGATCACAACGGCTTGAGGAACCCTTTAAGTTTTTCGCCGACCCCAAAAAAGTCCGGTGAGCGGCAAATTATGTGTGTGTACCTTCGCGCTTATCTTGTCTTAGTGGGGCCTGCTGAGGTTTCCCTCTATCAGTAACACTTCGACCCATCGGGATCTTTTGTGCAACTCCATCCTTTCACTCTTCCTCCTCTGTAAAGATATATGCCATAAGTTTGGCAATGTCCTTAATAGCAAAGAGCCTGAAGTCTTCCGGTATCGGATAGGCCGACCCCAGGAGGCCCATTCTTTTCCTAGCCAGAGAGTCGCAGTCACACTGTCGCGCTTTCCCGATCGGGGTCCTATTCCGTAATTGCAAAATCAGTTTTTTAACACACTCGATCGGCTGTTTTCTTTGGGCACTTCACTTTCGACATTATGTTGGTTAACGGTGACACATGGTGTCGTAATCTTAAAATGAAACTCTTGATACGGATCTAATCACACCCTCCGAACCCCTACCTAGTTTTTTAAGGTTGTTTAAGAAATTCAAATTCAACTTTATGTCTTACGCAACAGAGTCCGGAATTTGACACTGAGCAAGCAGTGGAGAGGCGGCTGTTGGCCGAGCTAGCGAGACAGCAACATCAAAGTGAGGAGGACAGGAGATGGTTGCAAATGCAAGAAGACAACTTGGTGCGTACAATTGATAATAGGCCATATGTTTATAAATATAGATACGTTATTGCTTTTAACACAACAGCAGGAAGCGGTTGCTCTTCATCTCTGATGGTACTATTAAAGTACAATTTTGCACAAAAACGTAAAAAAAAACATCTTAAAAGTCATTTCGATGATAGAACACCACCACCTTGAAGCTGGTGTTGTGGCGCTACTTCAACGGCTCCACTTCTAAATGGTATTCTTGGGTAGGAATCGAACCTAGCATTGCTGAGTCTGTAACAGGTGGTCTTACTTAATTTTAGTAGGATCCGTCGTGAACGAAGAAAAACGGTAATTCGTTACCTTGTCGTACCATTACAAAATGGTCTCCCAGCACTCGCAATGACTCAAGAACCTCCTTCCTACATCATTGAGTCCTTTAAAATGAAGTGTTTTCACGGGCACTCCATTCGCGCTTGGAAATTCGACGTTTGGAAATTCAACGCTCAGAACGATGCCACGTAATTACAGTTATCCTTCTAATATTATAAATGCGAAAGTTTGTGTGTATGTATGTTCGTATATTTGTTACGGTGCAACGGATGGATGGATTTGGATGTAATTCGGCATACAGATAGTTTATAACCTGGAATAACACACAGGATACTTTTTATCCAGATATTCCCACGGGAATCTATGAATATACTAAAAACGACAATTAAATTTTCGAATACAAAATGATTTGTTAGATTGTTGTCATGGAAACCAAAGAGAATTTAATCACTTGACGAAAACTGTCAAAGCGGTACGAAATCCGCCGGGTCCACTATAGGTAGACCGCTTAACTGAGTCCTCGCCTGCGGTAGGTACGCGGGGCGGGAGGTACGTAGAGCTCTGCCACGAGTACGAGCGTTTTGCGACGCGGCGAACGGATTTCTAGTTCATTGCGCGTTATACTACTACGGCAGTCATACAGACAGCAGTGATAGAAAAAACGCAATGAACTAGAAATCCGTTTGCCGCGTCGCAAAGACGCCAGTAGTCGTGGTCGAGCGGTAAGGTGGTACACACGTGATAATTTTAAAAAGATTCATCTGAAGATAAGCAATTATAAATAGAGGTGCCTGCTTACCAAGTTAATCAACTGTTTTGAGAAAAGTAAAACAAAATATCTGTTTTTACTTTGAAGCCGTTATTTGTTATAGAATATTTGATAAATACAATGGTAATGAACTTGTGTACTATTTATTAAGCAATATCAAAATAATAAGTCAATCACTTGTATCCATATCAATGTCACTGGAACTTGATTCTTCACTTTCGAAGCAGCCATCATCAGAATCATCTGAATCGTCAGCACGTTAAAAATAAAATCAACAATATCATGTATTCATTATCAATTGTGTAAAACTGAGTGGCTTTTCTTCTCATCACGCCTTTTATGAAATCGTCTATTCCCATTATTTTTTTGCGAATCTGTTTTGATCTACTCGGTGATTGAAATTTTTCGTTGTCTTTAAATAATTTTCCTTGTTGTACAATTCTAGATATAGACTTTTCCGATAGTCCTGTAACTTTTGCTTCAGTTTTGTTTGAAGGAATATCTTGTTGATATTCAGCAGAATTTAGATCCAATTTCTTTTTTTTTTTAATATTTGTATACGTTAAAAGCCATTTGCTTGCACTGACTATTAATTTTATGTCCGAAGATATTTCGACTCATCTTGGGAATATAATACCTCCTACCTCCGCGCCCTTGTACCCCGCGTGCGAGGACTCAGAGACTTTGATAATCGAATCGATCGAATCGAAGGGCGCGAGTAATGAAATGTATGTAATAAAATGTATTGTAATATTGCATGATTTGGTAACGACATAGGTAATTTTTTGTTGTAAATGTCGTTACTTATATAAAAGCTGTGCAGTTTCTTGCGCCCATTCTTCCATTCTTCTCCATAGCTAAAATATAGACGCTCTGAATGGGTAGTAGGTAAAAAATGTTCGGACGGTTTAAAAGTATAGCATCTATATTTATAATTGCTTATCTTCAGATGAATCTTGTTAAAATTATCACGTGTGTATCACTTTACCGCCATGCCAAGACCACTGACGTCTTGCGATGAGGCGAGCGATTTATAGTTCATTGCGTTATTTCTATAGCCGTTGACTATGACTGGCGTTGTATAGCGCGCAATGAACTAGAAATCCGTTCGCCGCGTCGCAAGTCGCTCGTGTTCGTGGGTCTACCACTACGTACTTCCCGCCCCGCGTACCTACCGCAGGCGAGGACTCATTTAAGCGGTCTTGCTATAGTTGATTATATTTAGACTAGAGTGCAATTGTATAGGAGAATTGAATTGCCATTACTCACACATAACAAGATACATTTTTCCCCACCAGAAGCGACTGTCGAGTGTGCAGCTACCATCCGAATCGGAGGCCGTCGAGCACACCGCAGAGACGCCTAGCGCTGATCCCAAGCCCTCCAGCCAACCACACTCGGGTAAAAAAGACAACTTTTATGATATTTTTATCTTTTGAATTTTGCATTCACAACGCTATAATTATATAGTTACTTACAAGATAGAATTTTACTAGAAAAAATCAACCAGCCTCAGCTGAGCTATCGGGACCCAGCGGTCGGTTATCCAAAGGCAGGGCTGGAAAAAAACCAGTTTTTTTTTAAATATTTTATAAAACAAACAGTTCAAAATGTTTAAAACTAGTTTTTTGTTTTTTTTTACTTTTTTTACTTTTTACCTTTAGGCATCAATTTCAAATCAATTATAGCGAATAATAATTTCCTTAGCTTATAATTAATAATTTAAATAAAAATATAACAAAGTCACAACTTGTAACTTTATTTTAAGCTATTTAGAGTCCTACATATTTATTCGTTTGGATTTATTTCTATTCATTTGCAATTAAAGGTAGTTTTAAACCCTGTTTTTTTTCTTCATGTTTTAAACAAAACACAAAACAACTTGTTTTAATCATGCCAACCCTGTCCAAAGGTCGTGGGTTCGGTTGATTTTTTCTAGTAAAATTTTATCTTTTTGTAAAAGTGTTGAAAATAAAAGCCATTGGCGGGATTCTTTAAAATTAAATAAAATTTCATATAAAATAAAAAAATTTATAACTATAATAATTCCAATACCAACTACTATACTTCTTAACTGATCTTTATTGTATTATATTCTATGCAGCGACGAATTCATCGGAGACGAGTCCAGCCAACACGGTGAACAACAGAGACAGGCCGGCCGCTGACGACACGGTAACACGCTTTTTTATTGAATGATATTTGACGAACTGGCCTTTGAGCGACGTTAACTCTGACGTCCCAATAAGGAGTAGACGGAGCATCCAAAATCACTTTTTGGAATAAATAATATCAGTGATAGGTTGTTAGCCGTTTGTCTGATGAGCGAGCATCTTGGAACTCTAGTCCTTCAGTCGGCTCTTACGTAGACTCTTGTCTCATCTCTCTCTCTTCTACCTTCCTAAAGTTTGCACCAATTATCGTCAAAATTGTTTTATTTACAGAGCAACTAAAACCTATAATGACAAGTGTAAAGACAGCAATTTCAACGTTGATTTTTTCAATACCAGCTTACCTTCATTAAGAAGGCAACTTAGTAAAGGCTTCTTCTTAAGTTAATTTATTTAGTATGTAAATAAGGATTTAAAAAAAAATCAATGCTACTTTCTTTTTGTATTAGACTAAGTATAAAAATATAACTAAATACAGTGTAGGTGACCTTCCTACGACCTTTATTACCATGTCACATATACGTACATTATCATATATTTTATATATACCTATATATTACATTAAATATTTACACAAAATTATATTTACAATATTCCACAACATTAATAATAATATTTACAAAACAAGGCACTATAATATCTATTTACATATTAACAATAATTACACTATAATTCTACATTCATATCAGCTTGTCGATGCAATACATTTCGCTTCAATAACGTCGCGCGTCGTGGTGAATTGAGAACGCGCAAATCACCGTGCGCGCACATAACGCTCATCGCCCGCTATGTATTTACTACATAGACGGCCGAGCGTCGCCTGCGCACGTACGCCAGTCGAGACCCTATCACGACGCGGAGCGCACGCTGCTTTACTGCTCGCTTACCGACCTTGCTTTGCCCTCGCTGCTTATTACGCTGACTTGTTATTTGTTTTGCTTATATACTTCGTTTTTGTTCCTTCTAACTTTCTTCTTCCGAACTATAAACTGTGTCTGTGCTTGTGCTTTGTGGAAATCCTATTCACCTTCTATGTACTGTGACTTTATGTATTTGTGTTAGTAGTGTGGACAATATACCGATACAACCGTAAGTTGGACTATTCATTTATACCACTACTGACACCACTAAACAGAGTACATGAGTAAATACCCGAAATTTACTGATGTGACTGTAGTTAGCTTTAGCGTTAAGCATTTTTTATAACTGCTTTGGTTCAAGTATTGCTCCTTTGTTATTTAAGTTGTTTCTACCAGTGGAGACTTTTTAATGACTTTTCTGTTTTACTTATAAGTTTGTAGCTATTCATTTTTTGCATAAGTCGATAGTCTTCCTAAGATAATAAATAAATAAATAAATGTCTAACTAGCGACCCGCCCCGGCTTCGCACGGGTGCAATCACGGAATAGATAAAGAACTGTTCTGTGGGTGCAATGCTGATACACGCAACCGCTATATCCCTGCATTTTAAATAATAATAAAAATATTTTGTAATATCTTCGAAAATATTCATTAAAATTCCATGCTGTAAAGAGCCATATTGATCTATAATAAATGCACAATGTATTTAAGGTACTTAATTGAATAAGAATTAATGCTGTATTGCTTAAAATCGCTTCGTAAATAAGCCATTATTTCTCGTAAAAAGTAAAGGATAAAAAATTATTATTGTGGGTTATCCCTAAGAGATAGACATATACCATCGTCGACTTTTTTGTAGACCCCATTAAGGTGTACAGTACTGTAGTACATTATCTTGATCTATCTCGTAGGGTTCAGCCAGCGTTTGCAATGTAAGCGCAAAAAAAGGTGAAACCTCTAAAATTATCAGTGTTTCTCTACTACTCGTATATTATACATAAAAACCTTACTCTTGAATCACTTTATCTATTAAAAAAAACCGCATCAAAATCCGTTGCGTAGTTTTAAAGATTTAAGCATACATACATACATAGGGACACACCCCGCTATACACTACTTTAAAGTTTATACTGACACCCCCCACCAACCTATCGGTTATAAAGTTAGGTGTCAGACACCCTTATGCAAGCACAAGGGACCATCTACGTCAGGTCATAACGCCAGATCAGAACACGCCGGTTACGCGTGACATACATAGGGACAAATCCCACCACCTTCTCATGGCCATACCAACCGATGTGGTTATAATGGCCGAAACTACGGGAGATGCGCGCGGATACTGCGACTGCACTCTACCGCGCGCACTTTGTAGACTCCCTACAAGTTATTTACTCTTTGTCCATTTGTCCCTGTTCCACTCTCCCCCTTCTGGAGCATGGACACAACAGCACGCCTTCGTCGACGGGCTACACATGCTCCGTCCCGAACTACTACTCCAACCCGCTCCGCCTCTGGTGCCATTGGTGCGCGAATTCCCGCAGCCTTCTGAAGTTCTCCTCCGAACTAACCAGATCCATGTAGTGAGCTGGTCCCTCGGTTTCCCGGCTTATCCCGTCCAACATCTCCAACCGGAGATCCTCATAGAGTGAGCATTCCCACAACACGTGGTGGAGATCCTCCTCTGCGCGTCCACACTCGCAGGCGCTTCCCTCCCGTAATCTCATGTCTGAGAGCCTTTTATTAAAACAACCGTGCCCAGTTAAGATTGGCGAGGTCTCATAGTCCGGCACTACCCAGGGACACCCGAGCCTCACCGAGACGTCCGGGAAAATCCTAAAAAGTTCCCTCCCCTTACACTTCTCCCACCTCAACCTCCACCTCCCCACCACATTGTCCCAATGTTCCCGCTTTCGCTTGCCCAATAATACATAGGGACAGCGGGAAGCGAATTTGTTTTATACTATGTAGTGATTAAAAATTAATAAAACTAAAAGAAAATTGGTTTTGATACAGCCCGCGCCGGCCACCGAGCCCGTGTACCGTCTCACCACTGCGGTGGTCCGCAGCGTGATGCGGCTGGCGCGGGTGTCGCAGCGCGCGCCGCCGCCGGCCGACACGCTCGCGGCCGTCCGAGCGGTGGGGGCGGATCTACGCGCGTTATGCGCCACCGTCGATGCGGTGGTGGTGCCTTTCCCGCCCGCCGCACAGAGGTACGACTATCAATCAACATTTTTTGTTAACCTTTGTACCGCCAACAACTTCTATAGAAGTTCGAGATTTTAGTGCCGTCCACGCCAGCACTTCTATAGAAGTTCTTCTTTGTACCTACTTTATTAACCTTTTTACCGCCAACAACTTCTATAGAAGTTCGAGATTTTCGTGCCGTCCACGCCAGCACTTCTATAGAACTTCTTCTTTGTACCTACTTTATTAATTACAGCCAGGGGCCCGACCGCCTAACTAACCGATCGCTTTGCCTTCGTGTGTGGTTTATGACGTTATCTTGTCGTTTCGTGCCGCCTATGAAAGCAATATCGAAAGCTATAGCCTTTAGCTTTTGATATTGCTTTCATAAGCGGTGCGAGGTGGCAAGATGACGTCATAAACTATACGCGTAGTCAAAGCGGTCGGGGGGCAGTACCCTTTCAACCGGAATACAGCAAAGCGAACAATAGGTACTACAGCAGAATCTATCATATACCCAACGACCTACCGTCGATAGAGTGATTGTGCCATTCACGCACGCCGCGCGTAAGTAAGATTATTAATTAACTGATTTTGTGCCGCTATAGGAGGGTGGGGGGTCAGGGGGAGGAGTCGCCTTACGCCATAATAGAGTATCTGTAAATAGATAAGGATGTCCTTCCTTCTTATTACCACTTTTTCTTTGCGCTGCTACAGTGGGTCACTCTGATAAGTTGAGTCCAGCTTGTCAGCAGAGGTAACTACCTTTCTTTTCGCTACAGCAGAAACAGCTACCCTTTTTAAGTTCGCCTACTGTTTAACCGTTGAGGTCATATGCCTTGGTAGTAGAGCCGAGCTTGGCCGTCAGAGCGGTGGGGGCGGATCTACGCGCGTTATGCGCTACCGTTGATACGGTGGTGGTGCCTTTCCCGCCCGCCGCACAGAGGTAAGACTACATGCCAATCCGTCCTTTTTTCTTATTGCCTGACAGCGCCTTTTAGACGGAACACAGCAACGCAATCAATACAACAGAAACTGTCATATCGTACTCATTTAGTTTTAGGGTGACCTGCGTGCGCTCTGCGCTACCGTCGATACGCTACTACCGTGGTACGATTCCCGCATGCTGCAAAGAGGACGATACCATTAATCAGTCTGTTTTTTCTTGGTTAATACTTAGGGGGGGGGGAGGGGGCACATATAGTATCCTTAAATAGCATTTCGCCATTTGTAACACACAGTTACAGCTACAGTGGGTCCAGAATGAATAATAATAGAAATGAGTAGAGATAAATGGTGCTCAACACAACACCCCCCCCCCCCCTCCTATCTCGTCCGGAGATCTCACGCGGACTTTTTGAAAGTCGTTCGCCGGTTCAGTTACATTATAAATAACCAATATCTTCTGTCTGTCGTGGCAGGGAGGTGGAGATGGCGCACCAGGTGCTGAGCAAGGACATGGCGGCGCTGGTGGAGGCGATGCGGCTCGCCATGCAGTACGCCGACACCACGCTGCAGCACGAGTACACTAAGTAAGCACACTCCTCTGCACCATTAAAAACTAGTGTCCGATTGATGGTCGATTTCTGAAAACCCTAAGAAATACTGACAAAGATAGAAAATGAATAAATAATAATAATTAACATTATTTTATTTCAAACGTATACGTCCATTTGTAGTTAGTCGTGCAATAAGGCTTACAAACTATGTTAGAGTTATAATTACACTTCAATATTTTATTTAATTTTCAAATAATTAATTACATTTTAATTTCATTTTAATAAATCAAATTACTAAATTTATTTATTATTATTTAGCGGGCAGAGCCCTAGGAGTCAAGTGAGTCGTGAGACGATTCAAATTACCTTGCACCAGCTCATTTTTATGTCTCCACTCAGCAGTGCCGCCAAAGCAGCGGTGGGGCACGAGCCTATGAATGGAACCACCTCAGGGAGAGCGGGCAATAAAACACCGGCCCAGTGCGGATTGGTTGTTGTTAACGACTATATAGGGTCTAACAATATCAATAAGCGAACGTTTAAGGGGAGCATCTATACATCACACTGAGCATGCTCACCAAATTTGGTCCAAAACTACAAGCTCGTTACCGAGATAATCAACAAAACATTATCATAATTCACCAAAAAATACACCCTTTCCAAACCCGTACAGCTGTACTACACGCACACAAAGATAGCCGTGTGTGTATGAATGTCATACAATGGTTTTTCAATTGTGTGCGTGTATCTGTACAGTATCTTTTTATTGGCGCTTGCGTGCGTGTTAGTAAAGATACAGCGTGTTTCATGATGTGCATTATTTTAATTGATTTAGTTTGTTAGAAAACATAACTTTGAAAAATCACTATAAAAATGGAGCCCATTTTATGTCATTGTATTCAGAATGATGTATAGATACCGCCCTTAAACGTTCGCTTATTGATTTTGTTAGACCCTGTATAATGTAGCCGTACTAACGTTACGTGCCTTCCGAAACACGGAGGATAATAACTCACCTGCTGTTACGTGAAACGCACTTCACCTGGAATTCTCAACTACTGACATACTGGCTATCTTATCCCTTATTGTCGGAACAGGCGGCAGAAGTTTGTAGTAGCGAGTTAGGTGGTGAACACAAGCCCTACCGCCAACCATACCAGTATGTTAAAACTGCTGAAATCGAATCCGCGATTTCTGCTAACCCTTTGAACTTTGACCTCTTTACCGCGTTAAATATTTTTCAATGATTTTCAATCTTATTGCAATCACATACGGTTTCATTTATGGTGACTTCTATCTTAAACAGCTAAATATAAGCTCTTATTTCTATCATTCAATTTGTTAGGACCTGTAAATGGCTTCCCGTAGCTATTTAAATGTCTATCATTGTAAAATAGCTGTTGGTTTACCTTAAAATAAATTAAACAATTGCGATATGATTTTGCGTCTTCTGGCACTTTACGTCTTTATCATAAGTAAAATAGTTAATAAGCACTTTATTGTTTATACGACTGTTTATTGAAATGAAACAACTTTTACGGATCTACCCGCGTTTATTTTACACATTACTTATTTAATGTTTATCCTGACGTTTCGAAGCCTTTGTTTTTTACCTAAATAATAAATATTAATATAGCGACTGTTTCACAGGAGCATGTTAGCAGCAGCCCACGTACTAGCAATGGACGCCAAGAACCTTCTCGACGTAGTGGACTGCATCCGCAACCGTCACCCGCACATCGACTGGCGCGCCGCCCTCCCCCCTTCGCCCCAGCCCGCCTCCCCTCAGAACCAGACGCTCACCTCGCAGAACATGATCTACGCGCAGCAAAGCCACGCCTACTCCCCCCAAAACCCGATACTGAACACTCAAGTCTCCCTACAAGACGAAGACGCCCCTCCGCCAAAGCCAGACTTCAAAATCAACCAGCCAGTCACCACTAGCCAGATCAACATCGACCCTCCGAAAGAACACAGCAGTCTCCCCGCCACCTCCAACAGAGTCTCAGCCCTCATCCATAACTACAACCTTTACGGTAACGTTAGGGAACCCCAACACATTTATGGCAACACCGAAGCGTTCCAGCATTCCGCCAGCGTCGATGAGACGAAAGTCGATGTAGCACCCATGGAATCCGTCAGGAGTAGGGTCCAAGCGATCTCTGGCAAGGTAGAACCTACCATATACTCGGTGAGCAAGAAGATGATCCCCATCGAACAGATCAACTTGGGGCACAGCGATCAGGGGTGAGCGTCGCTAGCACCGGGTTAGTTTGCTTGTAGTGGCATTTTTATTTTTACCCGCGAGGGAGAGAAGCAGCTTGAGCTATGCAGTTAGTTCGATTAGTACTTACCGGGATATATGATATATATGTTCATAAGACGGCATTATTATTGAAATTAAAGTTTACTTTCGTGCGCCCGCTTTAGTTGTCCGGAAACGTAGTTCGACGCAAGCTTCGAAAAGACAAATGTTGTAATGCTCAATATTCTATGTAGCGAATGTAGATGTCGAAATAATTATTTAGTCCTCAGCCAAAATAGGTATGTCTATGCGTTTAATCATATCCATCCATGTATCTTCTTTAATGTTCAATTAGAGTTTTATCATATACCTATTTATGTGACGGAAATCGCATATTATGACCTAATGATTAGCTTTTGAATACTTGCTAAGTATACAATCGTTGTCATATAGTAATGAATTGGTGATTTCCGTCAGTCGTCCTGTAATTATTGCGTTATTGCCGTTTTATTGGTAATATCTATAGACATATCATCAGCATTGTTGCGCTTCAAATTAATATTGTCGTGTTGCATATTGGACGATGTGAAAATATATTTACCGAAATTATCTTCATACATAATCATCGATGCTGGTTGGACTGTTTGTTTGAACGTTACATTTTCATGAAATTCTAAATTGCCACTACTTACCTAAAACTGGTTGATAATATTGATTTGTGATATTATTGCCAATAAATTACGTGATTCGTATAGAGAAGCATGCAGTACAGACAAGCACATTCCTTGAATTTGCACCTAAATAGTAAGTTGTAATTATTTTCATACAAATTTTGTATTTTCGGTGTAATACAGTTTTTTATAATGTAAACAGCAACGGCGTATTTTATAAGTATAACATGAATTCTTCCATGATACAATAATAATCTAATTATATATAATTGTACTTTTGAAATTAATTGAAAAGTATTACTTTTTTAGTCTTTTGTATTATTATTACAATTTTGTACATTTTAGTTAGGGTGCATAATACTGTCACAATTTAAAAGTAACTTTGCATTTAATTTCTTTTACATTCTGAATCAGTAATCAACTGGATATTAATGACTTAATTTGTGTTATTTGTTGTAAAAATGTACAAAACAAATCGATTGTCCATAATTATTTAATTTTTGTCCAAAGTTTATTGTAAGCTTAGATCTCAAGTGGAATTTCTAGCGTTAGGGTTGACGCGGTTGGAACACTTTTACTGCCTAAATACGAAGATGTATGATAATAGTGAAGTTCTATATAATGTCCAAAGATCTTTTCAATTGGTCTTTAAAGCTTACCTTTATACATTTAAGTGTTTGGGCAGTAATCGTCTCTCTGGGTCCAGCCCTCATAGTACATTACACTCTTTGTCTAGTTGAGATGTTGGATTTCATAGAGCAAATAACAAAGATGTCATAGATTAAAAAAACATTTCGCATTTTCTTAAATACGAACATTCCTTTGTACTGCACTTTGAAATGGAACATCTTTCTCTGTGAGACCTATTGCGTAACTTCAAGGTATGTAATAAAGATTACTTTAAGAGTTGCCATACAAAATAATACATTGCGTGCTAAGTTCAATTGCCTAATGTAAACTATTTGAACATTTAGCTCAATGTATACAATTGATATGGCAAATTGAGCATACAGATCTTTAGAATACTTTGCGGCGTTACGCATTAGGCATACCGGACTCTATATGATTAGTTGTTTAATTATGAAATCAGAATTTATTTATTGACGTAACTTGATTTTTGTATAGTTGTGTTTCCTATGTATTAGTGTTAGCAGGTCATTCCAAAGTATATGATGATAAGTTACGCGTAGTCCATGTATCGTAGCCCGTGTTGAGTTGGGATGAATCAGTTTTCGTTTATCTATCAAACTGAATAAATAACAGGTCAAACATTTGTTGTAGTTTTATTTTACAACGGGGTATGAGAAGAAAAGGGCTTCATCACATTTTTTTCCAACCAAGGAATGCAAGGATACCTCAACAAATAATACACAATTAACTGTATCATTTTCACCTCCATTAAAAACAAAATAAATAAAAGAATTTCATATAAATTTGGTTTATTAACAAAAAATACAAAGCGAAATTTGCGTATCGGTTAAAGTGACACTTTAGAAATAAATTAGGTACCTAGTCAGACTGACTTCACAAAACAATTCGTTACAGAAATAAATAGGTTTCTTTACTACCAGATATAATACTACCATTTTGGTAGGAACAGAACACTGGCAACACTGCGAATGAAATATACAGATAATCTTCATGTTAATGTACTACATATTTTAAATACATACTTCGAGCGGATAATGCCTGTCACTACTTATTCATTCATTATGATGATTTTCAACTATTATTAGAATTTTGTAGAAATCATGAAAGTGAAGACTGGATAGTGTATACATATTACTGGTTTTAATTTAGTTACCTACTAGGCTATTACGCACCTTACATACTGACCTGTGATCATGTACAACAATCTTAGCTGAATACTAAAAAATCGTTATCGAGAAGACATATTCAACTGCAATACATGTAGGATTGTTTGACAGATTATATAGGTAATTGATGTGACAGTGACGATTTGTTTTCCTGAAGACACATTTTTCTTACTAACAAACATTCACGAGATTATATTATAATGCTAAAATGTTATACAGGGTTATTGTTCAATAACCCTGTATAATATTATAGCATTATAATCTATTCAGATTCCATATTATCATAGCTCTAAAGATTTTTAGTGATATAGACAGCATTAAAATGATCGACGACACATAAATGGTCAAAAATATCATGACATTCAATAAAAACAAACCTTACTTCTTTTTAATAGAGTATGATTTTAACTGACACTCATAATTTTATGAATATAAGCGAGAATAGGCCTTAAAACGTACAACTTAAAACTCATTTTCACTTAAACGTAAAGATCTTTTTGACAATGTAGTATGCTTTGGTCAATTTGATGCTGTCTGCATCTAAACCGGTTTGTTATCGTCTGAGGTCGATCTTCGACGATCGCAGACGATCATTATCACACGCCTAGTCTTTAAAAAAAAGAAAAACGGGAGTTTGACATCCCCAACATGACAACACAATTATTGTAGGTAGGTAGTTAACCGGTTATTACCATAACTTTTTTTAGTATAATATTTTGGCAGCCAGTTCCCCGTTCCATTCCTTGGAAGTTGCATCAATCACTATATCGCCGACCATACCATGAGGTTATATTTAGAACCTCTTTAATACCCAATTGACAATGCTATATAGATACAATTAGTACTGTATGCCACGATATTAAGGTACTCACTTTTAAACTAAGTGGTGCAAAAACCTTCATACATATTTCGTTCGTGGTCTATGGTCGTAACGAACGCTAATGCAGCGTCGAAAAGTGACCCGTATATGTGGGTAGTCAAACCTCATTTTCCTTTCAAACACATGCAAGTGTCACGCAAGCATAACGTTAACGTTATGTCATAACGTCATTTGTAACGACGTAACAGTTGATTATAATAACATATAAGTATAAAAAACGTAGATACCGATTTAAATGATACACAATTTTAGAGAGCAAACAAAAATGTACCTTCTTAACTGAGTAATAAGAGTCTTTAAATTGTACTAAGTAGTTTAATAAACACAGATTGTTGAATAGAAAATTGTATATGGATCTGCTCGCGATTAATTCACACATTATTCTTTTCATTGTTATTTTGTTGAAATAAAAAAACGCTTGTAAGTTTCTTTCACTAAGTACTGGCAGATATGAACTCACCATCATATTATAATCAACTGTTCTCGTCACAGCCGGACTAGCTCCACACTTAACAGTCCAAGAAGTTGGCAGCCATGAGCAGTTCCAAGGCGATTTCTGGAGCGATCGGGAACTCCGGGATCTCCGTTGAGGAGTTAGTGTACCGTACTTTGTATGTGAAGTACATGCACACCTTTTGTAGGACGTGCGACCTGTAAATTGCAAGTAATAAAGTCAAAGTAAAGAAAAAATTTTCAAATAAATAAGTGCTTTTTGAATCATTCAATTTTTTTTCTCTGCTACCCTCAGCACGTCTAGTTTTTAGCTGTGGAGAAGAATGGGCGCAAATAACTACACAGCTCTAATAGAAGATACGACATGAGTCAGGTAAGAACCCTCTGTGCTGTAGTGGTTTGACTACCGATCTCAAACGCAGAGCACGCCTCATGACATCCCATCTAGAAACATTCTGAAAATGTTCAATCACCATGGCTTGAGTAACCTTTAGTTTCTAACTGCCCTCAAAATTCCGGTTACACTGGCAATTTACAGCCAACCAGTAAAAATAAAAAAATAAAAATAGAAACTGTAGCTAAACTCACGGTATCTCCCTAAAGTTGACCTCATTGGCCTCGTTCTCGGCAAACTGCCCCGGCCCGCTGAGCATGGCCTTGATCGTGCCCGACGTGAGCGCGTGCTCCCGCTTCACTATGAACTCGTGCCCGTCCGAGGACACCAGCTTCACGTACATAGCGTCGGGGCCTTCGCAGCCACCGTACACCTTCTCTTCAGATACCACCGAACCGCTGATTGCTGCAGCTGTGAAATTAATTTAAATTTTTTTATTTACTTGAATAGAATAGAATAGAATTTATTTGCTTAATACCATGTACATAGATTGTGGATAATAAATCAATTAAATGGAATCAACAGTATTATACCTTATAAATGTAGGCATGCAAATATTTTATAAAATTAGTATTAACAATAACAAATCATTAGCACAATAAATTAGGAACATTAATAACATTATTTTAAAATTATGGTACAGTAAATATGTCAATGTCATTAAAAATGTAGTACTTAATAATAATTCTTATCTTATTTTAGTTTTCTCAACCTTCTTCGACCCATCGGGATCTTTTGTGTTTCTTAATAATTATGTTAAACATGGAACTAATATACTCAAAATATCAATATCATTATATATATTATATGATATATACAATACAAATATTTAATTCTACAATGTCAAGATTCCTTAAAGTCTAACCGCCTTACAAATAAATAAAGAGTAAGGTCCGAATAGTTATTCCGTGTTTTGTCTATTTTACTCTATTTTGAAATGACTTTTCCATGAGACGGGAACAAAACACGGAATAACTTATTCCTTGTTTATTTGTAAGGCACTAAGTATTCTTTAACTGAATAAAAATTTCTTTCATTAAACCAACGTATAATAAAAAATTATTTTAAATTAAATTAAATTATTTTTAGTCATCCAATTAATTACGTCAGTTAAAGTATTATTTATGTCAGATTTAAGTTGGTCAATATTCTTATTTTGAAAGAGTAATGTAAAATCGTCAGCAAAAAGAAAGCATTTATTATTGGTTATGTCAGGTAAATCATTTATGTATAGAATACAAAATATTCCAAGAGACAACATCCGCAGAAACCTCTTGAAGCTGGATATTAATAAGGGCGCAGGCCCCGACGGCGTACCTCCTAGTTTTATCAAGTCTTGTGCCGGTGCGCTTTCCAAACCTTTGCACATCCTGTTTCAGCAGTCACTGAGATTGGGTTACTTTCCAGATAAATAGAAACTCGCCCATATCATTCCTATCTATAAGTCTGGCGACCCCAGCGATTGTGTAAATTTCGGACCAATTAGCTTGCTCTCGTCTTTCGCTAAGGTCCTTGAGTCACTGATTTACGATCAGTTGTATCACCACCTGAGCCCGCATATATACCAGCAACAATATGGTTTTGTCAGAGGTAAATCCACAGTGAGTAACCACATGGAATATACCGACTTTATATGTAGGATCTTAAATGATCGTGGCCAGGTGGACGCAATATATACTGACTTCCAGAAGCCGTTGGACAGAGTGAGTCATAATATATTATATTACACAAGTTAGGTGTCATGGGCGTGCACTGTTGTCTTCTTCGCTGGTTGACATCCTACTTGTCAAACATAGTCAGCTTGTAGCCTTAAAAGGTTACTACTCGCAGCCGGTTCCCATCACGTCCGGAGTCCCTCAGGGTTCACATTTAGGCCCGTTACTGTTTAATCTTTACATCAACGACTTGGTTCCTAAACTCAATAACTTAAGGCTGCTGTTCGCTGACGATTAAAAATGTACGCGCAGATTAACTCTTTGCAGGACTGTCTGTCACTCCAATCCGACATTGACTCTCTGCACGTGTGGTGTTCACACAACAACATGACACTAAGTGTCAACAAATGCGCTGTGGTGACCTTTACTCGTAAGAAGAACCCGTTGATTCATCACTATAAAGTCGGTGGAGAGACGCTTGGTCGGAAGCAGTGTTTCAGAGACCTTGGCGTTGTACTCAACAGCAAACTGAGCTTTAACGACCACTACGACTACTTGACTAAAAAATGTAACCAGTTGTTGGGGTTTATATGCCGGACTTCTAGGGAATTCAAGTCCTATAAGAGTGCGCTTCATTTGTACCGTTCCTTTATATTTAGCCGACTTGAATACGCTTCCGTAATCTGGTCGCCCCATTACCAGACGCATATTGACCGGTTAGAAGCGGTACAGAGACGTTTTCTCCGCGTGCTAACGTATCAGATCGGTCGTAAACGAGACCTCCTTACGTATGCAGACCGATTGGAACATTTTGGGCCGTTGAGCTTGCAGACGCGTCGCAAAGTAAATGGTATCTCCTATCTCCACAAGATACTGAACAGATTTGTGTCAACCTCAATGCTTAGTAGACTTCAGCTAAAGGTTCCGACAAGATCAGTTAGGCAGCAAGTAACCTTTGTGGTGCCACTGTGGTCCAGTAATTTAGCTTTCCATAACCCCATACATCGCATCTGTCGTGACTTAGACAACTTGTCTTCCGATATTAGCGAAGTGCCTGACGTCTACAACTCGTCACTATTAAATTTTAAAAAGGATGTCAGCAAACTTCTTCGTCAGCGTAATTTTAATACGTAATTTTAATTTTAAGTATAATTTTATACTTGTAACCTACTTAACTTAATTTTAATTATTTATTTTTCTTGTTTTATTATGCTTATTATTATTATTATCATTGGGTAGGTATATTTATATTGTTATTCTTTTATAAATTATTTGTAATTTCAGTGCAAATAATAATTTAATTTGTAATATAGCTTTGTGAATGTAATAAAGCAATCAATTGTAATTTTTTATCCTTTTTTTCTTTTTTTTTTAAATCACTGTTCTGATCAGCATGTATGGGTACTCAATTGTTTTGGGGCTGAACATATCGTGTTTGTTTTTGTCATTTGCTTTGTGTGTTGTTGTTGTATCTCTGTGTGTGTACCAAAAAATAAATAAATAAAATTGTAGGGCATTAAAAATTATTCAAATTGGTCAAGCCGTTTTTGAGTTTTAGCGAGACTAACAAACAGCAACTGATTTTGTTTACATAGATTAGGAATTATTTTAGTTGTAATCTAAATAAAACTAAAACTGAATAAAAATAATAACTAACCAGAACCGGATCCAGCGATGCTTCCTGAGCGCTGTTCCTCACCCACGCTGGTGGCAGATGCAGCTGCGGAGGCGGGCGCTGACACGACGACATTCTGTTCTGACATATTGGCTGGAACATTTATAATTTATTTTATTCATGCATAATTCAAAACTCTCTTGAAAATTGAGATAGTGCGATGCTTGATGTCATTAGGCAAAATTAACCAATGCAGCGTTTGGAGGGAGAGAGTTCTGGTGTGGAGACCCCTAACAGGAAGAAGTGTTGGCATACCACCGGCCAGGTGATATTAAAATGTCAGCAGACATGATTCAGAAAGGCCACAGACCGCACAATGTGGAAGAAAATTAGAGAAGCATACGTCCTGCAGTGGACAACACTATTCTGAATGAAAGAAGGAAGGATTGTTTTGTCTAAGTATAACAAATATTTCACTCCATCAATAAAAGGAACTATGTATACAATAAAAACAGTAAAAATAATCTTTCAATCAAATGTATGCTAAGAAGTCAATGACAGACAATGAGCCCAAGTAAAATCAATTATTTATATAGGTAGGTATTTATTTTAATTTAGGAAGACTAACAGCTAATATAAATAAACATTTAAATAGCTACGGAAAGCCATTAACAGGTCCTTACAAATAAACACAAAATTATAGTTATGATTCTCAAAGTGCAAAATAAAATATTTTCTTTTATTAAATCACCTTTTTAGGTTGCAAGCCAAAAGCGAACTATTTATTTCAGAAACACCTTCAGTATACATAAAGAAAATTAGTTTGTTACAATGTTCACCAGATGTTGCTAATATATATTTATTTGATGTAAATAGCTAAATTCTAACATCTTTAATAACAATATTTAATCTTATATTTAATCAAAATTATTTACAAAAGTAATATTGTTAGGTTGCTCTAATAAAGACTCTCTTTCATATAATTCAAACTGCTGTACACATTGATATCTTTATATCTTTGATATCTTTATTGACTTCAATCACTACTTTATACTAGCTGTTGCCCGTGGCTTTGTTTGTAAAGGCTACTCAGTCTCACGGGAACCTATAACTCAGATAAAAAGCATCCTATGTCTAATTCCAGCTCATGGTCTGTCCATTTCCAAGACTTCATTCAAATCTGGTCAGTACTACTGGTCAACAGTAGTTCATTTTTATTTATCTAGAGATAAATATATGTTATTTATATGTAACAAATTTTTCTATTTGTAAAAGGTACAAATGTAATTTTTATTGTATTGGAAGATGAATACGACACATACAATATAACGAAAATAAGAATATCCACATAACAATTTTTTATATACTCTGATGATTATTGAATAATATGTCTACAAATTATAAAATGATGAAAGACATTCACAAGACCCTAAACAATTTTATGCACCTTTTATCAAATAAAGAAGAAAGCTAACACAATTTAGATACAGATGCACTACGAACCTGGATAAGTTATTACTTTGCAAGACAAAACCAATTTACAGCAATTAAATAGTTGACAAATCTATAAATTTTGTCAAGATAAAAATAAATTCAGGTCTAATAAAATTTTTGGCTACCTATTTGACAAGACAAAAAATTGACATTGACACGAAAGCTACTTTTTTAGCTTCTCACATTCAGGGATAGCATTAATAAAGCCGTGTCTTCATTTGTGTTCATTCACATGCCATCACTAATAATTAGTGTAATCATTAATCAATAAATTATTTTAATGTTTTAATGTCAAACGACATTGTTACTCTGCATTTTATGTAACCCTTTTCACATTACATGTTACATGTATACATGAAGATCTTCAGTGAATTTATTATTTATTTATTTATTTTAAATGGACTACCAATAAAACATAGGTACACTATTAAAGTTTAAAAATACAAGTTTTTCATAAGGCTAAGTGTTTGTCATTATAGGCAGACACGACATGCAATATAATTATCATCAATAAATGGAACAGAAATAGACATGATAGATTATTATGCAAGAACAGCTGATCCAAAAGTATTCTTCTGTTTTGTAGACCAGGAGGTCAATTCTATTAGAAAACTGCAACTGCACGTTTACGCCTGTCATTTGTCGCGTGTAGGAGTAGTGCCGTGGAAATAGACGTATTCTATTAAAATTCTCTGCACCACAACTACACTACAACTGCGCGTCTACTACACTACAGCTGCACGAATCCTGCAATAATAGTAATAGAACTAATGTTACAATTCGCTAAATACGTAAAATGCTTATAATACGCTGTGCAAAAGTTGCTCACGATCTACTTCAATAAACCTGCACAAAAACTGCACCAATACTGCTGTCATTACTACACAAATGTCAAAATATTTTAATGGAATACGATTATTTTGCAGTGAACGTGCAGGTGTAGTGCAGTTTTGTTAGTGGAATACCTATTTGCGTTACTTCTTCGTCCCTGCAACACTACGGCAGCAGCGCTGCATAACAGAATACCGAAACGTCAAAATTTGCTCATTTTGGCACACGCGACGCTGCAGTGTAGTTGCAGTTATTTAGTAGAATCGGCCTACTGTGCAAGCCGAAGAATGAGATTCATTTTTTCTTAGAGCATTAAACCAACTGCCCTAAGATTTTTTAGTCATTCCTGTCCTGTGTCCGTTAAGGTAGCGTACACATGTTCGATTTCACGTTTGTTGTTATGCCCTCTTTTAGTGCGTAATTAGTGCGCAATCACTGCAAACACAAAATAATTAGTGCCTCTTTAGTTTAAGAAATAAAGACATTTTTAGTGTGTACGCTGCCATCACGATCAAGCTGGCGTAGCCATGATCGTTCTCAAAAACTACTCTTAATAAACCAACGAAATTTTTACACATATTTAATGCCTAATTAGTGCCCGCGATGCAAAATTCATGGAATACTCTTATAGGAACGGAGATATTATCGAACAAGACTTGTGATTGTTGTGATAAATAATTTTGAATAGGCGTCCCAAATCACGGATCTTTCACGTATTAACATGATTAATTCTAGTGTTGTCTCTGTATTCCACTCTGTAATGCACTCCATCATGATAGTCTATCAAAACAATTTTTATTCCGAGCTAAAAACGTAGTGGTTATATCCTCTTTGTTCCGAGTGAAACGTCTTCCTGCGTCAAAATCAAACATAAAATGAACAATCCCCTCCGCCCGCAGACGAACGCGCGGGATGTTTTCCACAATTTCCGGCAAACATGTTCAAATGTTCAAGTTCGACAAAACATTTAGGCCACGCCCCTTTCTTATGTTTTCGAACAATGTTCTGTTCAAAACACGGCGCAGCGGACACGGCTTCAAACGCTAGCGCATCGTGATTGGCCAAAATGCCGCATGGAAGTCCTTTTTGCTGCCGTGTGTACACACGGCGGCAGATCAACCTACCCAAATCTGTCAAATTTCTTCAATGAATATTGATCCTTATAACCGATCAATAAAGTTCAGAATTGATTGTAGAAATTTGACAGTTTTGGGTATGTTGATCTGCCGCCGTGTGTACTTAATTAATTGTTTTTTATTAAATTAATTAAAGATACTTTATTTTATATAAAGTAACTTCCATGAGATACTTTAGCGTAGTTAAGGACCTTTATTTTGAAATTCTCAGTTTCGTTTCGAGCTCTAATAAAACCAAGCAACGCCAAAAAGTCCCTAAGAAAAGTATACTTTGGGATATCAATACTTTTCTTTTGATACTAGTGAGTACAGTATCGATACTTTCTATTCAATACCGTGTTCCTACACGCACGCACGACACGACGGACGGCCACGAAGTGCACTAGTGACTAATGGCTGGCGAAGCTTGGATTTGACGACTTCCGTAACACGTACCTACCTACATATGATTTCGAAAACACAGGTACTGGCATTTTATATAAAATGACTTTACCTACCTACTCAACCAAAATGAATGAAACAGCTAATTTTATCATAATTTATTTATTTATTTTAAAATTTATTTATCATCCATCATGTCATGTTCACAAATAACAATAATTTAGGAAGGTTTTTTTTTAGATGAGTACAATAGGCTGTATCTAGGGCTGCATCATAGGATTAAAGTTTTCTAACCACCACCCTTGCATGTTTTTTAAATGTTTTTTGTAATTATTTGCAAGTTTTGTATTTAAATGAACGGAGTTAGGTAGGTACACTTATTACAAATAAAAAGACTGTAAAAACGTAACCACTTTTTAAGCTTGCAGTCGGATAAACGACCGGTTTTCAACCGTTGTTTATAGGTTTTTATCGGCTACTTTGGATAAATATCCGTTGACAACCGTTGTTTTACAATTGTAGGTACGACAGCTTGATCGTGATGCCAGCATACACACTAAAAAAGGGCTTTGTGCATGACAACAACGTGAAATCAACCATGTGTACGTTACCTTAACGGACATGTGTCAGTTAAGGTAGCGTACACATACCGTACAAATTCCTATCCTCGTGTGTAATTGCCTTATTTTAAACTCTAATAGGTCTGTGGTTTTGACGACGATTCGGCGGACTTTTTTTGACATGGCTTTTGGCTTCATTCATTTCATTATTTTGACACACAGACTACCAAGATGCTTTTTTGACATTTGAACATTTCGAATTCGATGTCAAGCGCTACGTATTTCTTTGAAAAAAGTAAATTATTCATCGTTTTTCATTCTTTCTGCACTTTTAACAATCGAATAAAAGCGCACAGAAACTAACAGGACACGATAGCCAGTGTTAAAATATCGTGATTCCCAGAAATTCCGCGAGAAACATGTGACACGAATACGAAAAAGGGCTTCCAGACCGTCAATGTGACAGAAATGTTTTCTGCCATCGCGACGAGCCAGCGCCACCTCGGAGCCCCGACGACCACGACGCGTGCTACACGAGAAGCGATATAGGGTAAGGACGTTAAAAATGAGCGCGAGATGGCCAGTCCGCCACCGAACCCTAGAGAAGGCGAGGAGGGTGGCTCCGAGTTCGAGGAGGAGCCGAGCGGGGAACGCGCGGCCACCCCGCAGAAGACGTTCATAGCGCCACCTGCCTCGCAGCTTCCCACCAAGCTGCAGTTTGTCGCGGTCGGCACGGCTGGCCCCAGCGGTGGCATCAAGCAATGCTTCCGAACCGTTAAGGCTGCACGGCGCGTCCCCACGCTGCCTCGCCGGCCTAAGGAGGGCGAGGGCCCCGCCGCGGGCCCCGTTCCCGGGCCCTCAGCCCCACCCGAGCGACGGGCGCGACGAGACCGCAGCAAGCGCCATGTCTGCACCACCTGCGATAAACGCTTCTCCAGTCCAGGAAAACTTACTCAGCACGTCCTTTCCCACACCGGCGAGCTACCGTTCTCGTGTGACCTCTGCGATAAAAGATTTAATTCAAAATTTAAACTAGTACGCCATAGTTTGATACATAGTGAAGCTAGAGCCTTCGCTTGTAACATTTGTGGCAAAACATTCAATCGAAAAGATCACCTCACTAACCATGTTAGAGTTCATAATCCTATTAAAAAGTTATACCACTGTGATCGGCCAGGTTGTAGAAAATCTTACACATCTTTGATGAGCTATCGTAAGCATGCAGCTCTGCATTCTGCCGAAGAAGGAAATTTACAATGTAAAATATGCGATGAGGTCTTTAACACACGTCAGGAAATAGTCTATCACCTTAAGGTTCACACAGGAAGTCGCACTGTGAAAAATGAGACTGACAAGAAGTTCACATGTGATTACTGTGAACGAAAGTTTTTTACAGCTAAAGATGTAAGGAGACATTTGGTTGTACATACAGGCAGACGTGATTTTTTATGCCCATACTGCCCTCAGAAGTTTGGCCGGAAAGATCATTTGGTAAGACACGTTAAGAATGCTCATCCTGATAGATCATGGAGGTCGGCTGCTGTAGGAACATCAAGTGAACCGGCACCAGAAGCTGCCTCCTACGAAGAAACCTATACTGAATTCCAGTTGGAAGGGGCAGAGTATACTATTTGGAATCCTGCATCACCTGAGGATAGCACATCAGAGGGACCAACCCGAGTACCGTCCTCTGATATTATTGTGGAAATTCCAGAAATCCCACCTGACCTTAATATAAAAGTGGAACCTCTCGACATCAAGTTGGAAGACCCTTTAGATATTAAGCTTGAGGAGCCACAATCTCCCAGCTGCGAGATTTTGCCTCTAGGCTACCCCGTGGTGTACTTGGTAGCGCCGCCTTACACGCAGACGCCGTCCGACTTGCCGTACATGACGACGCAGCCGCTGTCCGAGGGTCATTTGCTGCATGCGGAGAATGTGCAGACTCTGTTGATGGACCCGGGCGAAGGGCCGTCGGGGCTCTCGAGTCAGATGCTGGGTCTGCTGGAGGAGCAGGAGCCCTCATACACGGGCGAGGAGGGTCGCCAGCAGCGGCTGCCGGCGTTCACGCAGGCGTTCCAGACGGCGCAGAGCCCGAAGCCCCCGCCTCCGCCGCCGCCGCCCCACTAGTCTCGCCGGGCGAGATACCTGCATTTAGCTATTGTGAATAACGCCGAGCTACCTCATTAGGTAAGATTGGTCTAAGCTGTAAATAGTCTGAAGTAGTAATTCAATTGTAATTTGTTGGACTTGACCTTTGTAAGGAGTATGGAAGCTGGGGGCGCACGCCCCTTGTTTATATTGCCAAATTGTATATTTGTATGTCTCAGGTATACCAAAATGTTTCCGAATTCTACATGAATATGTGATCTAGTCGTGTATGTACTTTCGGAATTGTAAATTGTTTATTTATAGCATACATGTATGATGTTTAAGGAGTTAAAAGGGACCAACTCTGCTTCATTGTTGTGGGGATGTTCCAGATTGCGACCGCGCGGTCGAAGGGCTCGTACAGAGCAGAATTTGTCTGAGAGAGTATGGCTCTTGAAAGCAGCGCGCCATTACAATATGTTTTAAGGGACGCGTGCTGCTTTTGACGCGAAGTTATTACACAATAGAGCCTACTGTTTTCTAGTAGTAGCAGTTCCAAATTCTGCCAGACAACACCAGATCTGTATAAGGCTGAGTTGAAATAGCAGTTAATAACAGAGTAGAAGGGTACTAATCTTGTCATAGGGTTCATTGGCATTCTATTATTCAGAATGTTATGATTGAACTCAGCAGGTTCGAGCTAGCAACAAAATGCAATAAAAATAATCAATGCATATACCTCAGAGGCGTCTATGCCTCCTTAGTGTAAGACAATAAGTATCTGATGAACAATTTAAACAAATTACTTATTAATTGACATTGCCTTATCAAGAAAATGTGCCAAAAAGTTTTCAGAATTAACACGATGCTTCCGACGGATAACTGTTAGAATCTTTATTGCTCATTAGATTAACAATCAACTGTTGAGCTATTATTATTTGTTACTGACAACTGATTTTGGAAAGCTAGCAAACATTCAGAATTTATTGGTGGAACCATTTGTTCTTGGCATTCTCTAGGATAATAAGCCAAATTGTGTAATTCGTTTTGTGATTAGATGATGTGGTGGTGTATGTGTCAGAAGGTAGAAGAATTATAGTGAGAAATCAAAACAACTTGGTAGGGATGTGCTGGAAAGGGTTACAGCTGGATTATTAGGTGCCTTGCATTTTAGTACCATAAGCAATTTTTACGCGACTCTTTAAAATCATACTTTTGTACATGCAATTCAAAGGTAACTTACAACGCGGTAGTGATATGCTACGCAAGATTTAAGCTCTCATGTACAGGTTGGTGCTTCATTCTAGATATGTCGAGACCTGTATCACAGAACGTTACTCTGTTATGGTCTAGTGATAGGATTGAAGAATATCTATGAAACATTGTTTGATTCGCTAGGTACGCGAAAAAAATCACTGCTGAGTTACATTAATGGGTATAATAGAAACTCGATAAAGATTGCTTTGGTACACCTCAAAGTAAAAGATAGCAAATGCTCTTGGAATTGTGCTAACATAAAAATTTATCGGTATCATCCTCCCAAGAAAATCGCAGCGAATTGTCTATGCTTGGTTTTTGCTTGAACTTGCGCAAGTTTTGAACTCCACAAGTTCCGAATTCTGTTTGAATCCACACACGCGAAAATGTATGTGTACTTTGAGCCTAATTTTTTGTCCATTTGGATGCTGGTTACGTTACAAATACCACTTAGCAGCCACAGCGATACTTTTCAAATAAGACACGGTCAAGCCGAGTCGATGTACCCTTTAAGCAGGGGCAGCCTCAGCAATAGTTTTCCACCTCATGGAGGCCACGGTCAACCCGAGCCTGGGTGGGTCTTACCCTTTAAGCAGGTACCAACCTACCAACCTTCAGTGTAGCACGTATTGTATCTGATACTGTAGGTATACGGCAAGAGGCTCCAAAATACAATTTTCGAATCAGTTTTCATTATTAGCCTATACTAGTCCACTGCTGGACATAGGCCTCTCGAAGTGCACGCCACTGAGCATGATCCGCGGCTACTCTCATCCATCTTACGAAGATCGTCGCTCTACCTAGACTGAGGGCGTCCTACACTATGTTTGCGATACGCGGTCTCCACTCGATAACTCGTTTATCCAACCGTTATCGGTTCTGCGACTAATATGACCGGCCCACTGCCACTTCAGCTTGCTGATCCGTGCTATCATGCTTTATTTTAATCAACGAATAAGGCCGGCACTGATTATGTGCTTTACTTCCAAGTGGGTATCATACTTTAGAAGTGCTTTCAGGTTTTCCGCCTCGTTATCCAACTCGAACGCCTCGAAGAATCTGGTTAGGTACGGGGTCATGTTTGCTTGATGCTAGCCTTAGCGTCATTCGGGGATGGTTCGGTGTCTACACCATGAGGAACCAGAGGTTAAGCTGTAATGGCCAAAAGCCAATTCTTTAGTAGGCAAAACCAATACTCACCATCGCGCATAGAGTTTAATAACGTCAACTTGATGTCGTGAAAATTTGTAAAATCATTGTCATATTTAAAAAGATTCAATATATTATTTTCTTATCGGTCCAATAGAAGAATAAAGATGTTCCAATAAATATGATTATTATAGAGTATAGTGATGTAACCGACAATTTCAGGAGCATTAGCTTTCCATTTTGGGCAGTATGTCATGTCTCATTCCTGGCACACACATTTAATGCGTAAACTTTTAGTTTTTATAATGGTAATTTGAAGGTTTTTAATAAAAAAAATACAAAAAATAGTTACGGTCGATGTTTGGCGTCTAGTAATAGAATATCGCAAAGTACGCGTAGAGGTGGAATCCAATGTTGTAAACGCTTCGTACATATAGAATATATGTAAATAATTCTAATCTTTTATTAGGTTAATAGGATTGTAAAAAATATCTACCTCAAATGCAACTTATTCTTAGGGCTAGAAATTAAATTACTATGTTAGGTTAGTGAGAATATTAGGTATTTTTCTATTCAAGTGGTCAATTTGAGCACAGCGAGCTGGGCCCGGTTCACAGCGTAATCTGGTGATCATGTTCAATGTTTGTGCTGAAATAGAAATCTTTATTGATATAAAACTCAAATATGTATGATTTTTGCTTTATCATTAATTATGTTCTGAGATGCCTTCATTCGGGATAAGCTTTGATTGTTATAGTGTCTACATGTCAGAAAAGCTAAGGTCTAACTTTACAAAATAACTAGGAATATACCACTTTATCTTAAAATTACAAATGGTTTACTGGATTCAAAATTCTCAATATATGTATGATGACGATTGGCCTTTTATTAAAAATCACTTGGTTTATTGTTTTTATTTATGTTATCCGTAACGTAATTCGGTTCTATTGTTTCTAATAATGTAAGAATTTCAAATAATATTTTGTAAATGCCTAATACAATAATATATAATACAGTTCTGGCAGACTTTGACAAGACAATACAACTTTGTTGTGGTCTCAGTTCTAACCTAGTCTCTTCAGAGACGCCCTTTGCTACACCATAATGATATCTTTCGATGGGCGATGCAATTATAATTTTATAAATGTAGGTCAATTGACCCATAGGCGTTTAAACTATTAGATCTGCCAACTTTAGGTCATTTGTCAATATATATTAGGTATTTTGAGACTCCTAAAAACGATTTTGAAAATAAGTGTTCTGTTCTTAGTTATTTAAAAATAGGTGTTGGCTATTAAACTAGGTTTCCTGATATGTAACCGCTACGCATACGCAAAAGATCTGGGATTTAACCCTATTTTTGGCATAGTGGATTATTTGAGACACTTAACTTACGAAAAATTCGAGTACCTAGTGAAAAAGAACACATTTTATCAAAAAATATATATAATTCCACAAAAAAAAACTGCCAAGTATAGGGTTAAAAAGTTACTGAATAAAAGTTAAAAATAAAATAAGCAAAAAAATGTTCTCGTACGTAATTTTAGGGACTGTCGTTATCGCACACTTTTGATAATAAGCTGTCGGCTTCGGTCAACGATTATACATATTTTTCTATTGCAAATATCAGAAAAGATTTCTGCGATGCGTATCTAGAGGTGCCACTTCAGATGTCAGAAAGAATACAATTATAAGACTGTTGTAGGCATAGCTAGGAACGTGATTGCTAAATCCCTCAATAAGCTTAGACTGCAATAATTTTTCAAACCTTATATTAAGTTCATTTGAAACGTATTATATGTTCAGTCTATAGCTTTTCCCACTAGTCATATACAATAGCAGCCACATATATTCTCAAATGGGCAGGTAAAACTGAGTGATATTTGCTAACCTGATAAATAATATATACAATAGTTTTAAATGTCAATAATTATTTTTACTTAAAGGTGCAACACAGCAGTACAAATACAGACATACTGATAGTTTATCTTGTATACAGGGTGTTTAGTAATAAGCACAATACTTTTAGGGTGTTTTATTTTAAAGCGTGCGAAATGTATAAAATCTAAATTACAAATTGGTTTTGAAATATTTAAATAGCTAACTAAAAAAAAAAAATTCTTATAATTTTTTTTTATTGATTAAAATACTGTTAAAACTGATACTAACAGAAACTTAATATTTTTTAACGTTGCTAAACAGTATTCACCAGATAATATAGCGTAATTAAGTTTCGAAATATATGGTTTTCTAAACGATTACCTAAGCACTTGTTATTGTCAATGTTAAAAATACTTACTGAGCAAATCATTTATATTAATATTTTTTTTAGTTATCGAAAAAGAAACCAGTCCCATAGTGTGTATGTATTTTGGAGATGACTGAAGTGTACAATAAAAATGTCTTCAAAATACATTTACTCAAAAATTTTATCAATTAAAATTAATTCTAAATTCACCCTCAAGAGACTATGCAATCATTACTAAACACTCTGTATTAATTAAATAGAATAACTTCACATTAGTATTGGTACAGAAATATACAACGACATATGCAATATATTTTTGTAATGTTTTAGGTTATAATTTTTTTTTATATTGTTAACATATCAAAGACTAATCCTTGTTTTGGCGAGGAGACAAGCTTGACAATATCTTTTAGGATTGACTATGTAAAGAGGGTCTGAATAATATCTGTTAAAGTTTTTTAAGTGTATCTTAATTACCTATAATGCGTAAAATATTTTATACATTTTAACATATTTTAATTATATTTTGACAATATTTATTATTTCCCAAAGTTATTTTGATTACAGAATCTTGTAATAAAAATAACTATCAAATCAAAATATTCACTTGTCATTCACCTCTCCTTGTTCGGAACAAGAGATAATGTATCTATGTACAGTCTATGTTAAAAGTCGATGGGTTAATTAATATATTTTTTTTACAAATATTATTTCGTATGTATGTGTTGGTATTTGTCTTATTCGTTTCAAACATGAGAAAGGAAAAAAATACTCGGAAGACTTTTTTTTATCGATTGTACTTTTCGTTTTGTTTACGTTTTGTGTCTTGAATATCAAATATTGAAGTACATTGCATTGTATTTATTTATTTATTAAACAGTTAACACATGTCGAATGACGATAAATATAAGTAGGTATCTGTTATTGTTTGGTAACACAAAGTGTTCACACTTCCTTATTTTACTTGGGGAATATATTTATGCATAATTGAAAATTGTTAATTCGTACACCCGTTTCATAGGTTTATTTAATTTGTCAGGTAATGAGTGTAACTCGTTATGTTACTGTATATTTTTTTGTAATTACAATAATGATGTGTAATACCAAATAATTTTACTTTTATAATTTGCTTACATTATGTAAGTTTCGAATATTATTTTGTTAATGTGAATAATTTAACAGCAACGAAATTGAAATGAGAATGCGCCAGCATGTTTTCGGCATATCTGACTTTTAAATATTTTTAACATGTTACTTTGTAATTTGCATTATATAAAAAACCTGTCATAACATTGCCAGAATGATGCAGTCAGTGGAATACTGTGTGATATTTTAATTCATTTGTTTTATAGCATTGTCTTTTAATTTAATAAGCGAAATGGTAATTGCTGACTGTTTTAGAATGCAATATATTCCATCAATTACAGATAGTGAACAACTATGTATATAATACTAATTATGTATATTTTTTACGTAGAAAAAGTTGTGACTCTCGATATACGTAATTTTGGTACATAACATAGGGGCCTTAATAAATAAAGTTGTAGATTGTTTGCATTATAATGGAAAAAAATATTTTTAGATATCTATGATATTTTTTTAATAGAAATGATCTATTTTTGTTACGCTTTTTTTGATAGCATTTAAATTGGATGTTGACATTTAAAATCTCCAGATAAGGTATGTTGCAATCGGAAATATTTACTTACGTCATTATTTTCTAGCTCTCGATAATACTTTCTTTACCTCTACATATATATTTCAATAAAATTATCTCAAAAAATATTCTGATTATAATAAATTTTCCTATATAACAGTCTCACTTATTTCCGATTTAAACATACTATATGCTGTGCTGAAACACTGACGGTAGTTCACTAACAGAACCGAAACCCCCTCGCAGTTATGAATAATGAATTATAAACATTGTACCTGGTTTATAATAACATCGTCTTCAGTAATAAATATTTTGAACATCAACATATTTTTGTTATTTCATTTTCTACTTTATTTCTATACAGTAAGTGTCACTTTTTAAACGGATCTCTTCATTTCTTAGCTCTATATTTTTGTAACATTCCTTAAATAAGTATGTTTAACTATTATAAATCGGCAGATAATGGTTTTAACTCGCAATATGCTATATTTTAATTGATAATTTAAATTTGTTAGCTTATTAAAGAAGCTAATAATAAATCAAATAAGTATTTACATTTCGTATACGATTTTGAAAATGTTTAAATTTGGTTAAAAACAAAAATCAAACAAAGGTATGCAGCCAATATAGATGAAATATATTTTTATTGTTGATCAATTCAATAACAAATAGTTATAACACATAGACTTCGAACCAGAAATAACAAAATAAATACCTAATCCACATGGTAAAACAGAAAACGAAATAAATGCAGTCAGAAATATAGTCTATCTATAAACATGAAATTTCTCTATACACAGGCAGATGTGGTTAACTTCTATATCATAATTTTACAAGATATACACACACTATTGTAAATATACAACACGACGGTTATTCAGAATAACATCGTACATTCAAGAATCTAATATATCTAGACTTGAATTTGAACTAAATTGAAATTGTACTAAGGATACTATCTATCACCTACCCGTCTGTGGGGAGGGTCGCTAGGGGCCGCGAGTTTCAAGTATACCTAATTTAGAAAAATATCGTTTCTCAAGACCTCTGTCCCGTACAGGAAACCCGTAAATGCACACACCCACTCACCGCTAAGGAATGTTCAGTGTTCGCCGCGGCCGGCCACCTTCCGTCTCAACCTGTGTACGAATGCGAGAGCGAGAAAGAATCATTTCACTGTCCGTCGTTTCGCCTTTCTCACTTTGCCGGTCTTGGAGGGTTTACTCTTCAGGGATATGCTGTCCAGGTTTGGTAGTTCCGCGTCAGTCAGCCTTTCGCTCTTCGGATACGGATTGTCATTCGCGTCGTGATCCGAGCTATCGACACCGTTCTCCATTCTCACAACATTGACATAACTTTGAGGGGGGCTGACGTCCATATCCTCATCGGAGTCTTGATAATTGCCGTTCGGTTCATGCTTCTTATACTGAAACTGTCTGTAGGTGACGTCTTCGTCCGAATCTGCAGTTTTCTTGTAGCGTCGATTAATGTTTTGTAATGACTGGTTTTTCTGCAGCTCGACGGACGATTCCCGTAAGTTGATGTCCGAGTTTGAGTTTGTGCAGTAGTCCTCTCTGTCCGATTCGGAGTATCTGTTGGGGCGCCGCGGGGTCGCTGGTGGGGGCGGGGGCGCGGGGGCGGGGGCCTTCAGTCTGACTTCGGGCCCGCCCCCGTAGATGTCGGTGAAGAAACGCCACAGTTCCTCGCTGAGCTGCGCGTGGTCGGAGCCCTGTTTTAGGCTGTAGGTGGTGGAGCCTTCGACCTCCTGGAATAGGCGATGTTTTACTTTTAATTATAGCGCATTTATATTAGATTCTACGTTATTTCGTGGACATTGGTGTGGGTTATATTACCTAATTTTAAATTATGGTATAATAGTAATTCCAGTGCTCTTTAATATACATGAGTGTAAAGCAAATGAAACAAAAACAGTGCTCTTCGAAACCGCATGAGGGCTCAGTAAAGTCCAACATATTAACTGATTAATTGAACATTTCATAATTGAAATTATACCACTTTTACGGATCTACTCGCGTTTTTTTACTTTTGTAAAATCCAAAACTGTTTTATTTCAATTCCAAAAATTCCCGGCTCCATTACCAGTCGTTAACAACCACCAATCAGCACTGGACCCGCGCGGTGGTTTATGACCTGTTCTCTTTATCAATCCATCCACTACGACCTCCTTGGTCGCCATCTCTGAGGTCCCGGGTTCGATCCCCGGTCGGGTCAATTTAGAAATTATTGTTTTTCTAAATTTTCTCGGGTCTGGGTGTTTTCTATGTATAATAAGTATGTATTTTAAGTATGTTTATCCGTTGTCTAGTAACCATTTAACGAGTTTTATAACGAAGCTTCTCATAGATAATTGGTGTGAGTGTAGGAAAAGTTTTATAGTTTTTTTTTTATCCATAGGGAAGGCTCGTGCCCCAGCAGTGGGGACATTAAATGAGCTGATGATGATGCTGCTATGTTATCTGACCTGTTTGAGCACTATGCCCGAGTTGTCGACCGGCGGCGGCGGCTGCTGCGTCTTGTTCCTCACGAACGCCTGCCACTGGCGGAACCAGTGCATGCTGATGGCGTAAATAGCGCGCGGACGCTCCTGTTCCTGGAAGGAGGGAATGGAGTCGGATTTCATTATAAAAATCATATATTATATTAAAATGTTTATATTGCCCGACACTTCGTAGCACTACGTACGTAGTACACACGACGGCAGATCAACCTATCCAAAACTGTCAAATTTCTACAATCAATTTTGAACTTTATCGTTTGGATATAAGGATCAATATTCATTGGAGAAATTTGACAGGTTTGGGTAGGTTGATCTGCCGCCGTGTGTACGTATGTTTATTTATAACTAGCTGTCCCGGCAGACCTTGTTCTGCCCTATTTTTCTAAAACAAAGTTACATTGATTTTTTATGTTAATAGCTGCCCCGACAGATTTCGTTCTGTCAAAAGTTATTGGCCTGTCGCAGTCTAATAGAAATAAAATAACATTGAAAGACTTTAGTAACATCTAATGTGATGATATTTTTATTGTAATGCCTTATGGAATGGTACACGATATTTTTTGTTTGATTACTTGACGCGTAAATAAATAAATCTGACCTCTAATCAACTTGAAGGCATACCAAAGATAATCCTAACGCGCCTTTGTTTTGTATTGATTCAAATGTCTTCAAATTCAAATTGAAATGTTTTGACAGCTGGGGGCAGAGTGGTTTGTATAAGAAAAGAAAATTGTTGTTTTTACTATTTTCCTCGTATTTTTTATGTTTTTTCTCTTCATAAGAACCTTCCTCAGACTTCATCAAACACAACAAAAAAGAAATCCAAATAGGTTCAGCCGTTCTCGAGTTTTGCGATTAGCAACACATTTAGCGATTCATTTTTATTTATATAGATACTTAGATACATATTAGTTAAATTTTTATTTTTTATTTTTAAGTGCTAACATTGCCGTTGAACGTTGCCACATTCAACTGAATTAAATATTTATAAAAATACAGTAAAAAAATTAAATGCCTACCCGACCCAGCCAGGGATCAAACCTGGTTCTTCCGCGGCGGCTGCACTGACCATTATGCTACCGGGATGGCTGACGTAAGCACTGAATTTTTTCACTGCTTGGATTAGTTAAATGTTACTAACATAAGTAAGAGTTATACAGGATGTTTTTTTTCAGTAAACAATTTATTTCTAGACCGATTTATAGACAAAAAAACATTTACAGCTTAGCTTATCTATACAATTCTATTTTTTTTATTTAATTAGTTATTGCTTATTTATTTTTATTTAGTATTATTACCGAAAATATCTTACGAACAGTAAGCCTTAAATAGTGTACACAACATAATCGAATTTTAAACAGGAAATCTAAAAAAAAACACAGTACTAAAACAAAACACCGCAATGGCACAGAAAGTTTAAAAAAAAAAACTTAAAAAAAAATCGAACAAAACAATGACAATAATAATGAACAAACACGTTCATCATCATCAGCTCCTTTTATGTCCCCACTGCTGAGGCACGAGCCTTCCCTATAGGATAGGGAGAACGGGCCATAAATCACAACACGGGTCCACTGCGGATTGGTGGTTGTTAACGACTGCCAATGCAGCCGGGACCTACAGCTTTACGTGCCTTTCGAAGAACGGAGGAGCTTTAGACGATAAACGTTTGGTCACCCATCCGATGACCGGCCTTTGCGAAAGTTGCATAACCTCAGCACTCGCAGACCGGCCGCGTTAAGGCGACGCATTGGAAATTTACGTGGCGGGGATCTGGTTTTTCCCAACAATTACAAAACATATGAAAGTGATATTTGATGACATGATTTTTCATTTAATTGACTTCATTTTGCTAGTTGCAGAAACACGATGTGTTAACTTTTATAACAGAGAAAAAAATATCAAATTAACCTCTTTTAAAACATTGATTTGCATTTTACAGGCAAACCAGACCGATTTAAGCACCTAAATTTTCTTAGTAGATTAGTCTTAACACACACTTCAATATTGTAGCTCATTTTTTTAAAATAATTTGTAGTTTTAATTTGAAGGATTAAAAACAGTTTTTCTTTTGGTACAAACGCTCCGTATGAGATTTATTGTTTAGCGGTGCGTCGCTTTAACCACTGCGCCATCACTGCGAAATCGTCAAACGCGTTGCATACTAGTGTTGCCGCATAATCGATCGAAAAACGATTATAATCGATTATTAGATGGGCCCCAAAATCACCCATACAATCTTAGAGCATTAAACCAAATGGAGAGGCCATGCGCACGAATTTCTATGAAAAAAAGTCTGTCATTATCTGCGGGGGACGAGGTAAACGCACACAAATACAGTTCACACTGATGCATTTTTCAATGACGTCGCTACGCACGCAAACTACAAAATTATTAAACACTAGCATAAACTAGACGCACACTAATATATTCACACACAGGGATAGCCTGTCCGTGCACGAGTCTGACGTCAACTTTATATAAACGTCGATAGGGCTTGACACTATCGATTAAATTTGTCGATGCCAATAATAATAACATAGCCCGAAAATTTCAATAGTTAAAATCAATCACATCAAGTTATTTAATTTACTTGTTTATCTACACAAGTAAATCCCGCGACAAGCTTTTATATTATATAATTGTGTAATGACGTTAAAAGTTCAGAGTAGGTACTTTCAGTCGGTTTATGAACTAAAGTATCCTCAAGTGACTAAAATTTCTCAGAATGACTTAACTGCTCGAGATTGCATGTCTTCTCTGGGTTTATTGAATTTATCAGTACCGGAGATCGAGGAGGCTTTAATAATATGCGTGCTGGTTTAGATGGTAAACCAGCATGGTAACCAAACATATTACTAAAAATGTATGCCGAGAATCTTGCGGGGCCATTACAAATATTATTATAACCTAATATATTATATATTTCCATCACAGTGGAAATCGGCACACCTGACTCCCATTCACAATGGTAGTGATACAAATGTTGTTTCCAACTATAGGCATGTATCTATTCTTTCTTCCTGCATTGGGCATAGTCTTAGAATAAAAAATGTATTGGCATGTCAAACAAAAACTTCATCATGAAATTACAGCTCAATCGGTTGAAGATATCTGTTTCAAAATTGAGGTGTAAGATTCCAACTGAACAAACATACATACATACATACATACATACATACATTGCAAGTTTAATAAAAGCTTGTAAAAATAGTTGGCTATCTAATCCAGACACTCAAACAGAAGAAACAAAAAAACTGAACAACATGTATTTTCATGGTTCCATAACGCAGATCAATCTTTTATGTGGGTAACTTAGGATCTTAAAGGAAGACTGAAAATAGAATAACAATATGAAAAAGGAACTTTCCACATTTGGCTGGTCCGAATCTTGACAATTTTAGAAAATCGTCTGCCTCGATTCAGGCAGGAGATTTTCCAAGTATTTGGATAAAGGTTTTCCATGTCTGAAAAAACATTTCTTCGACCAAGATTTCGATCAACCGATAAAAGCAGCTGGAGCGCATAAGACAGCACTTCTGATCATAGTATAGTAGTAACTCGTACGCGCGTCCCTATTTTATTTATATTTTATTCCGAATAAAGGAATTTTACATTTTTTAAACTAGGCATTGTCGTAAACAAATGGTAATCAATAATTTTTACCTCATTATTTTATTTTCTAAACGAAAAAGAATTAACAAAAATTCAATAATCTTTATTTTTATTGTAAATATTTCAAAAAAGTTATGATTAGTACTTTATAATAATTAAAAGCACACATATTTTAATAATTTTAAAGTTGCCACGACACGCGGTTGGACTGCAGTATAAAACAAAAAGTTTGAAAATGCTGTGAGCAAATCGTGTGCGTTTTGGAGTCCACGAAACATGATTTTCACAAGCTGTGATCCAAATATAATAAATACATCTTTTGGAAATCTGAAAAATATATAGTCAGAATAAACATTATGATGAAGTCTATATCGATGTTTTGTTTTTGTACTGTCGCAGGTCTAACTTTGTTGCAGTGTGGCTAATGTAATTAAATTTAAATTACCTATTTTCGGGATAAATGACGGAACGTCAAACTATTATATTAATGAAGTAGACCGATCCTAAACATACAGTTTGTTGGCTCATTCAATTTTAAAAGTTACGCAAAGTTGCAACTTGACGTTTTAGTGGCAACACTTTTTGATTGACAATATTTTTTCAGTTTTTTGCAAATTTAGTGCTTTATTCAACAATAATAAGACAAAATAATACTTACAGATGGAAAGTAACGTTATCCTTTTGTACATTCGACTTTTCTGATCGCTCTTTACACGAAAACATGCTGCAATTCGACATTTTTTGCTTACGTCCTAACGCGTGCACCGCGATTTGTAAATGACGCCGGAACGCGCGAGAACTAGTTTTATATAATCGATATGACCGCTGGTCATATAATTTTGGCAGAGGGGAACGCTTGTCAGTGGCGTCTCCGGTTGGTTTAATGCTCTAAGCATACAATCGATTGGACTATCGATATTCTCGATATAATCGATTTTATCGATGTCAATTATACAGCAATACTATCGACTATAATCTATTAATCGATTATAATTGTCTAAATACCCAATATAATCGATTATATCGATAGTATTGATGACAATTATTACAGCAATATGATCGACTTAATCGATAGTATCGATTTAATCTAACATTGGTTTAGATAGTATCGCATGCCTTTGCAACTATTAGTTATATGAGTAAGTATGAGCAAACATAATAAAAGTTATTTTAAAATGTTTAAGTTTTTCATTGTAACGTTTCACGATGGGCTATGGATATATTACACATCAGTAACAGAAGCAATATAAACCAAACCAATGTTAGATTAAATCGATACCATCGATTAAGTCGATTATATTGCTATAATAATCGTTATCGATATAATCGATTATATTAGGCATTTAGGCAATCATAATCGATAAATCGATAGTATTGCTGTATAATTGACATCGATAGTATCGATTATATCGAGAAAATCGATACTATCGATAGTCTTATCAATTGTACGAGTGATTCTGGGTGAACACAATCGATTAATCGATAGCCGATTATTTTGCAACACTATTGCATACCTGGAATATAGCGTGCAGATCGCAGAAGGCGGCCAGCTCCCGCGCCCGCCGCGTCTTCAGCCGTTGCGCGGCGCGCGTGCATACGCCGCACTCGTGCACGTGCGACACTGCGGGCCCGCCGCCGAAGCTGTGGGCGTACGGATTCACTGTTACCACCAGTGCCTAGTGCCTCAGTGCCTTACAAATTAACAAAGAACAAGGTCTTTTTTTTTTGTGTATTGTTTTACGGCTCCGGATGAAATCCATCTAGCCTATTCGTTCGTTCTAGACACTTCTTGTCTGTCTAGTTTTTTTTTTTTTTATGTTAAAAGGAGGCAAACGAGCACGCGGGTCACCTGATGGAAAGTAATCACCGCCGCCCATGGACATCCGCAAAACCAAAGTAATCACAGACGCGTTGCCGACCTTGAGGAAGGAGTTGGATCTTGAGGAGGGCGTAGGAATTGGGAGGGGGGAGGGGTGAGAGATGGGCCTCCGGTTCCGGTAGTTTCTTAATTTCATTAGTATTTTTGCCTTCATGTATGATGATGATGAATGAGAAGTGAGAAATGATAGACCCCCCAACCCCTCGAGTATCTCAGTAAAGATGTGGGGCTTTACTAAGTCCTCGGGCTGACTTCTTGAGAGAATTTGAAAAGTGACGTTGCACTGTTTTGTTTCATTTGCCAACACTCATGCACACTCAGGAACACTTAACGGTTAATAATCCACCATTATTTCACATTAATATTCGACATAACACAAATTTTAGAAAAGAAAACAAAACCGCATACATGACTCTTCACTTTCCCGCCAAGAAGTGACAAGGTCCGAATACTTATTCCGTGTTTTGTTTCCTGTCATGCAAACGTCATTTCGAATTAGAGGAAAAGCCCCTTACAAATGAACAAAGGGAGTTTCACCCGAGTTCTTCCCGTAATAACACGTGTTGTGAGACTCCATTCTAATTTCTATCTACCGTACAATTGTACCCTTACCACTAATAATAGAAAAAAACACTTGAAATTGGCTAAATACTAAACGCAAAGCCATTAATTAAGATAATTAATTAACTAAATAAACAAAGAATAAGATTCGAATTCGAAGTTATTCCGCGTTTTGTTCCTGTCATCTAAACGTCATTTCAAATTCGAGTAAAAAAGACAAAACACGGAATAACTATTCGGACCTTATTCTTTGTTTATTTGTACCCTTTGTTTAGTAGACCCTTAAAGTAAAAAGAAACACCTTACATAATCTATACAATTATAATAAAGCTGAAGTTTTTTTTTTGTTTGAATCTTTTTGCATTTGATAGCCCAATTTTTGTGGAAGGCTATTGGCAATTTAACATTAGGCTATAGGCCATTGAACATCACGGTGTGACCCTTAAAAAAGTCAGAAGAAATTCTAAGCGAATGCGAAGTACAGTCAACAGCAAATGTAGATGATGTTTACTAGATTTCAAAATTAAGTTTCGATACTGTAAGTCGATATTTTCTATAACTACAGTCAAAGTCTGCAGGTACTAGTAGACGCTCGAAGGATTTTCGATATGCGTTTAAAAAGTTTTGATTTTCGTACTGATTTCATATTTTGTAACTTGACCAATCATTAGTTACCTTTGTTGTTGACTGTACTAGCGCATTTGGGTGACGCTATACGACGCAGTGGGTCGGGAAACGGCTACTTCCTTAATGAAATGCAGTTTTCCGCACAGCTAAAAGATGTGTATGAATAGTCGAGCATGAAATTGCTTTATCACTTTTGACAAAAACTTCCGTAACAATAAAATTTCGTATTGTTTTCTAAAGTTTACGCGAACACTACACATTGAAATGAAACAACTTTTACGGATCTAGCCGCATTTATTTTACACATTACTTATTTAATGTTTGCAGGGTCCGTGGTCACAGGGGGGAGACTCACTGCAGTCTCCCTGTGACCACGCAAATAAAAATAAATGCAAACCACGAAATAAACGCGAGTAGATCCGTAAAAGTGGTTTCATTTCAATAAAATTTCGCAAAGGCTCATTGTCAATAATTGACAACGTATCTGTCACTTGGTATTTTAAACAAAAATAGAACTTGTTGTTTTATTATAAGCAAACAAAATTCACTTCTAAGGTGGTAAAGTAATTTCATTGTCGACTATACAGCGCAAATGTTACATAGCCCTAAAGTAAGTGAACCACCTTATTAAACTCTACAGTTAAGTTAAATTTCTAATTATACTAGAAAGTAAAAAAAGTCTATGCTATATACAGGTTGGGAAAGCGTATACCGACAGATTGAAACCAATGATTCTAGTGCCTAGTTGGACAAAAAAAGTAATACAAATATGGCTCGATAAAGCCTAATTTTCGAGATATTGAAAATTCAAAATCATTTATTCATTTTAGGCTACAAATAGCTCTTATGAACGTCATTTTATGCCATCGGTTCGTAAGTCTATCTACTCTGGGCTAGATCTTGTACTAAGAAGAACCGGCAAGAAACTCAGCAAGTGTCCAGCTCTTTTCTCCCTTACAGCGTCATAAATATTGGAAAATGCCCACTATAACACACACATATCATAAAAGGACACTTTCCATCACAAATAAAAACACAAAATGTAAAGGACAATCACAACATGTAAAAAAACACAAAAAATAAAAAATAACTAAATAAAATATTTAAGTCTGCAAAAACATAATTTACCAGTTTAATTTTTTACAATATCATACAGTACTAGTAAAAGTCAAAACCTGTCTAAGAAAAAAAAAATTGAATTATTTAAGTAATTCACAAGTTGAAAAATCTCAAGGGTAACACGCCTTTATAATATGACGTAATCTAATAATATCGAATGTTTATCTGACGTTTGTTGTCTAGAGCTCTTAATAATCAGGAGTCATACGGACGTCATATTCCACTCGTCGTTTATCGTATTTTGTCGGAGTCGTTCGTGAAGTGTGAAATTTTCTTTTTCACTCTTTTGACTAAGGCTTCGTTCACAAGGAAGCACTATCGATAATTAATTTTTGTTAATAAGGCAGTTTTGGACCCATGTTGATTTAACATTATTTACTCGTAACACCACCAGGAAACCATGGTTAAAATCTGTCGGTATATTCCTTCCCACCCTGTATAAAACTGTGCAGTTTATTTTTCCGCTCTTTTTTCTGCACATCTAAATGACGTCCTGAATACATATCCATTCAGGTAGGCAAAATATTTTGTGACGATTCAAAGAGATTTAGTTTGCTTTAATAAATAATCATTTAATTTCAAACATTTTAGGTGCGCCCAGGTGCCACATGCCATTTGTAATAACTGCGCCAGCTGTGATACTGTTAGGAGTCTGTTGTTTTCGACTTTCTATACCGTTTAATGATAGAGACTAACAAGAAAAGACAGAATGAAAATGAATGATAGGTTAGGTACCTATGTTGATTGTTGTTGAGTCGCAGATCGTGATCAGTGGCTGGCCATTGGGAAGGCCAAGCCAACAGTGGACTAACATAGGCATATGTCGGAACATAACGTCCACACGTACGTATTTAAACAATTTCATGGCATTAAAAAAAATATCAAAGTCTTATCTTATCTTAAAATGTTTTTGTTTTGTTTATATAATTTTTAACGCAAATTTTATGCGAACAAATTACAAAAACACAAATGTTGAAAAATTTTCCACGAGCAGGATTTGTACCTGCACTGCGTGGTGACCACAATAGCTTAATTGGGAGAGCACCTGACCCAGTATGTCAGAAGGGTGCAGAATCAAATCCTGCTCGTGGAAAATTTTTCAACATTTGTTTTTTTTATCTTATCTTATCTTAGTGGGGCCTGCTGAGGTTTGCCTCTTGCAGTAACACTTCGACCCATCGGGATCTTTTGTGCAATAAAATGTAAAATAAATAAAATAAATAAATAAATGTTTCCCACACTCACACCAATTATCTAGCCCCAAGAAAAGCTTCCTAAGAAACTCGAGAAATGGTTAACTAGACAATGGATAAACATACTTAATATACTTAAATACATACTTATTATATACTGGCCTGCAAAAATAAGTACTACACTTTTAATATTTATTTATTTTCTAAACTTAACTATAGAAGTTAGAGATTTTTAAATAAAAAACGTTTTGCAGCAATTTTTATCAGCTTTCTTTGAAACTAAAGTAAATTATACATTAGTAACATTTTTCCTTTTTGTTTCGAAAGTATATCTTGTGTATTTAAAAGTTATTGCAATTTTAAAAGTGTGATACTTAATTTTGCAGGCCAGTGTACATAGGAAACAGTGTATGTATGTTATGTTATGTTATCTCACCGCGCGTGCAGGTACTCCCACAGCGGCTGCGGCACGCACGCGCACAGCTGCGCCAGCTGGCGCGCGCGCTCGGGCCTCACGCCGCCATGGCAGCACACGAAGTCGCTGTTGTCGATCGGGCCGGGCTCTGCCCACGTGTTGAACCTATACACGGGCAATGCTGTTTTAAGACGCTGTCCACATATTGTCATGTCATGTCATGTTGATTCGTCGGCCCCTACTTTGGGGCCTGTTCGTGCTGCGAGGGCAAGGGTCTTATCATGGGCAGAGTCATTTGCTCCAGGTCTATTGGGTGGCACGGCAGGAGTTCAAAGTCAAAGTCAAAGTCAATTATTCTTTATTCAAATAAACTTTAGAAAAGTGCTTTTGAATCGTCCATAATTTTTTACCTACTACCCATTCAGGACGTCTATTTTTTAGCTGTGGAGAAGAATGGGCGCAAGAAACTCCACAGCTTTAATTCAATATGTAACGACATTTACAAAATTTCCGGAGCACGCTCGGACGCACGAACGCTCTGACAGTGCTATCCGATTTATATCTACGTACGTGGACTGGACGATATTTTGTGCAAGTGCCACATGAACACAGAAAGGTTGATAGAACTATTAGAATAATTGCCAATTCTTCTGTGTTAAACAAGGCATCGAGTTGTGTGCGTATCAGCCACCGAAACAGATTATGCTGATACCGATTTTCCTGATATATTGTGTAAGCAGTACACGGGTGACGGATGGCACGTCACTGACGGGAAAACTGCAACGAACAACTTGGACCCGGAAATGTGTGGACAGCGCTTTAGAGTTAATAACACTAGTTTCTTTAAAGTAGGCCTAAGTCAGCCTACTCTAAGAACGCGTCATCACGTGTGAATCTTTGAAAATTAATAAACAAACAACTACTGCACGAAAACCAAGCTCTTAACGTTCTTCACGTAGACCAACCTCGATTAAAAGCATTCTTATAGCTATGTCAGTGACATTTATACACATTTAAAAAATCAAAAGTTAACAGTAAATAAAAACTATCGTCAATTTTAAGTTATAATTCAGAACAAAGAGTTTCCCCCGTGTTCTTTTAGCAACAACACGTGTTGTGAGACTCCATTTTAATTTAATCTACCGTACAATACTAAATGTACTTTAAAAATATATACCACTTGAAACTGGCTAAATTCTAAACGCGAAGCCATTAATTAAGTAATAATAAAATTAAGAACAATCAACTGTCAAATTCTAATTTTCTTTAAAACGCAAGTGTATAAGGGTAGGTTTAGAGAATTTGAATGTCTAACTATTTTCGCACAGGTAATTTGATTTTTGAAAATAACGGTTGAAGCTATCGAAGCCGGCTTGGTTCGATCAAAACTTAGTTTTCAGTGAAAGAGAGTAGACCCCTGACCCAGATTGCCAGAGGGTGCGGGTTGAAATCCCGTTTGTGGATTCTTTTTCAACACTTTTTCAAGTTTAAATAAAATAAAGTCAAGTATAATATGAAAGCAAGCAGCAAAATAAATCATCAAAATCGGTCCAGTTGTTTAGGAGGAGTTTAGTGACACATAATGAAGAGTTTTATAATATAAAGATGCCAAACTCACTTGTTGATCCACTGCTTGGAAATGTAGAATTTGATGTCGTTGGGTTCAACGTTCGTGGACTCCAATATTTCAGCCGCCTTTTGTCGCAACACCGTCATTTGTGGGTTCACTTTTCTGTGAAACACAAAACTATTTTAATTTATGCTACATTTGAACTCTTACGAAAGTAATTGAATCTTCGTCCGAACCCGATCTAACGCAGACAAGTCGTGAGGAGGCTATTACCTCTTCTTCTGTGCAATGCAGTTTCTAGAGATTAGACCACGATAGGAGGTAGAGGAGCTTGGTGGCGCAGTGGATAACGCACCCGGTCTGCGAGTGCTGAGGTTAATCAACAATCGTAAAGGCCGGTCATCGGATGGGTGACCAAAAGTTTATCTACAAGCTCCTCCGTGCTTCAGAAAGCACGTAAAGCCGTTGGTCCCGGCTGCATTAGCAGTCGTTAACAACCACCAATCCGCACTGGGCCCGCGTGGTGGTTTATGGCCCGTTCTCCCTATCCATTCATAGTGAAGGCTCGTGCCCCAGCAGTGGGGACATAAAAATGAGCTTATGATGAGGAGGTAGAGGACTTGGTGGCGCAGTGGTTAACGCACCCGGTCTGCGAGTGCTGAGGTTAAACTTTCGCAAAGGCCGGTCATCGGATGGGTAACCCAAAGGTAATCTCCGAGCTCCTCCGTGCTTCAGGAGGCACGTAAAGCCGTTGGTCCCGGCTGCATTAGCAGTCGTTATTAACCACCAATCCAATATGGCCCGTTCTGCCTATATAGCCATAGGGAAGGCTCGTGCTCCAGCAGTGGGGACATAAAATGAGCCGATGATGATGACCTATCACAATTCCTTTCAACTAAACGGGTTCCCTCTATCTGGCAGAATTTTGTTGTTTCGAATTTTATTTGGCATAACACACTTGGCATAATTTTCTTTAAACGAATATGTTCGAACGAACTACCCACTTAACAAAATATAATCATAAGCTAATTTGTATTCTATGCGCCACTCAAATTAATTTGTAAATCGTATGCAATATTTTGGGAAGAGTAAGTTGTGCTAAATTAAACATTTGATTAATAAATAATATTTGGTTAAATGAAACACGACCAAAAAATAATTATGCCAAAAGAAGATTCTGAATATTGACTTTCTGCGATATGATAGTTCTGCCCCTTAATATTATGGATATCAAATTTATGCATAAACATGATTCTGAATGTAAACTTTTTGCGATATGATAGTTCTGCCAAGAGGCAGAACTAAGAAGTTATTATGGATATTAAATATATGCCTAAAGATGATTCTGACTTATGAAATTATCGGTTTTGAATGTATGATTAATGAGTGTGTGCCAAATGATTTTCTGCGAAATGAAGTTTATGTTTTCCGCTGATAAGCATAATAAAATTATGACATAAAAAGTTCTGCGATAAAAGGTAGACCCCAACTAAACTTTTCACATCAGTAATTGCGATCGCGACGCGTTTTTAAATGATGTTGAATGAACGACATCGTCAATTTGACAGTCATTTGGAATCGTCTATGTAAAATTACAAGAAAAACTAAACACTGGCTAAATACTAGTGTCCCATCAAACAAGAAATTGAATTGAAAATGAAAAGCGTAAAAACCATTGTGAGTGACCGAGGTTGAAATTAGACAATAAGCCCCCTGGACTGGCTGACTATTGCGAATGGAGTTCGTTACTTGTCTCGTCCTGAGTCATCCTCGCAGCAGAGTAGGGATGGTACTGTGATAATCTTTCAGTATCAAGTTGATCTCTGTGGCCCCGTCTAAGATGGGTGACTACTCACTTGTAGAACAGCACGTAGGCCTCGCAGTTGTGCAGCTGGTGGTGGGAGAGTGGGGTGACGCACTGGTCGTCGAACGTGTATCAGTGGCGTCCGTTCTTTCTTACGCAGTTGTGATGGGCATTGGCCCCGCCTAGAATGGGTGACCACTCACTTGTAGAACAGCACGTAGGCCTCGCAGTTGTGCAGCTGGTGGTGGGAGAGTGGGGTGACGCACTGGTCGTCGAACGTGTACCAGTGGCGTCCGTTCTTCCTTACGCAGTTGTGATGGCCATTGGCCCCGCCTAGGATGGGTGACCACTCACTTGTAGAATAGCACGTAGGCCTCGCAGTTGTGCAGCTGGTGGTGGGAGAGTGGGGTGACGCACTGGTCGTCGAACGTGTACCAGTGGCGTCCGTTCTTCGCCACGCATGTGTAGTGGCCGCCGCCGGCTGTTCCCGCGTGACATATCACCGCGCATAAGTCGTACCGGGTTATTTTCGATGTGCAGTCTGTTAACAATATAATTGGTTTTTAACTTAGTTACTGAATGTTACCTAATAAGCACACATCTTGTATGTTTTTCGGAAGTAATCAAAAACATACTCTAACAAAGAAACAATAAGGTTTACATAAAGACAAATGTTGAAAAATTTTCCACCCTACACATTTTTTTTTGGATTTGAACCCGCACCTTTCTGACATACCGGGTTAGGTGCTTTTCCAATTGAGCTATCGTGGTTCTAACCAGCCCGCCGGAATTATTCAACATTATTTACTTTTTACTTTGAAAGCCAAAGGCGCCCATTCAATGTCAACAACTACCGTCATTACATAGTAAGAGTAGATAGTGTTGATTAATTTCGGCGAGTTGGATTGAGCCACGATAGCATACTTGGTAGTGCACCTGACCCGGCATGTCATGGCACAGTATTACCATTTCATACAGTAGGGCATCGCCTTTGACGTGGGGCGATGCCGCCGCCCGCGTAGGTACGCAATCGTTCGCCGATATGCAATGGTTATCACAAAATTGGAAATCAAATAATCGTTAATATTTTTATAACATAATCATTTATTATCAAGAATATGATGATGATGATGATGATGATCAAGAATAAACTATATACATATTTTCAAATGTTGCACTGCTAAATTAACGTGAAGGTTTATATTTAGATTTCAATTTTATATTATCAAAACAATATATTGAATTCGCATTCGGATTGCTTAAAAAATGAAAAAAAAGAAACAAGCCAAAATAAGCTAAATCTTAAATATAAACCCTAAAAAATAGGTGAATATAAAACCTCCTCTTTTTCTGTTGGCTTAAATAAATCATAACAGTTGGATATTAGACAAATACCTACTCCTTCTGTGTCCGACGTCTCAACTACTCCAATAAGTTGTAAACATAATGATAACACTTTGCGCAAGAGCTTGCGCCCCGTAAAGAATACATATACTTACCTACAGTAGAAAAACCCGCTAGGTTGGAGTTAGAGTTACGAAGTAACTATTTAGTAAGGAGAGCCCGTTGTGCAACTGTGATACAGATGCTATCGATACCATCTTACATCTAATAACAGAATGCCCAATAAACACCAAGGCGAAACAAAAACTAGAGCAAAAGATAGATAGTCTCGTTAACGAAAATTCGATTCAATTTATAATTGAGAATAAAAAACACAGAAATAGCCTAATAAAATATATGGAGGCTGTTGTAGATATACGAAATAAAAACAAGTGAAAATTGTAGTGTTTGTGATGAATTAGAATTTTATATTTGTAATTGTATTAGTTAATAGTTATGGTTGTAAAATAGTAGTTTATGCAACTGTCATATAATGAAGGGTATTAAAACACGAGTGTGAGTTTATGAAACGAGCGCAGCGAGTTTCATAATAGTAACGATTCTTTTAATACCCGTGTTATATGCAGTTGCATACACTACTTTATCTTCACTAATGCAGTTAGTCAAACAACAAGAGTAAAAGCTGACAATAGTTTATTTATAATAATTGTTCAAATTTCCGCCATTCAAATCTAACCAATGAGAGCGCAGCTGCGCGCGCAGGGTCAATCAGGAGCGTGCGCGCGCTGTTCTTTTTTTATTTAATTGGCACAAGATCTTACCAAAAAGTTTTGTGTATGTAAGTTTAGTAGTTTCGACGAAGTTTTCACGTATAACCCAACTGTTTTCAAAAGCCAGCCTAATGTCAAAATTTTATACAACTTGTATGAGGATTTTGACATAAGGCTCGCCAGGTTAATTGGTCGCGTTTTATTGATGTTATAATGAGATTTTACGATATCGATGTGGATATTATACCATCATTTGAAATTGCTTAAATTGAGTGTTTTGTTGTCTGCGCTATAACAGTAGTAATTATAAGTCAAGTATTGGAAACATAAGTAGAATGTTACAACATTAGTGTAGATAAACGTTCATTATTAATCAATGAGAAGTTGGCAAAATAAATAAAAGAAAAAGAAAAAAGAAACTATTTTGTCATCTAAATCTATGAAATTTTAAATTCTTGTTGTGTTTCGACGTCGACTTACAACCGTATACAGAACAACGTGTATGCACCATTATATTCAATAGGAATCACTGAACGTAAATTCTAAAAACGTTTAAAATACGCAGTACGCGCACGTGGCAGCACTTCACGGTAGCTACCACAAACTGCGCTTGTTTGTGGTACACTCGCCGCAGCGCCCGCTTCCCCTCGGGTTCCCCTCCCTTGCTCTGCGAAAGTACCTTCGATGCGCAACTGTATGCTTGCTAAACTGTGGTCATGGGGTGCGGGTTTGAAACCAGCTCGTGGATTTTTTCAATACTTTGCCTTTTTTCAATAAGGTTTATTTTCGTCAAACACCAAGTTTTAACTTACCCTTGTGAGTGTACGGCGCCATATCCAGATCCCGTATGGGGAACGAGACCCTGGCGGCCACCTTCGCGCTGAACAGCAGCTCGTGGCGGAACCGCTTGAGGTGCACGCATAGCACCTCCGGCAACCGGACCACGCCCGACATTTTGACACCGTTCCGGAGTTTGTTGCAGCGGGAACAGCTGGGAACAACCATCACACTAATATTATAAATGCGAAAGTTTGTGTGTATGTGTGTGTATTTGTTGCTTCTTCACGCTGCAACGGGTGAATGGATTTGGATGAAATTTGGCATACAGATAGTTTATAACCTGGATTAAAACATAGGAAACTTTTTATCCCGATATTCCCACGGTAACGGGAAACACGCGGGTGAAACCGCGAGCGGCCTGAAGAAATGAAACGAATCTACTCACCGTTTATTTCTAACATTAATATGATTTAATGTTTATGGTGCCGTTTCGAACCCTTTGTAGACATACGAACATATAAGATCTAATTTGTAGCCTAAACTGAATAAATGATTTTGAATTTTGCAGGGCCACGGTCACAGGGATACTGTGGTGTTGGACGTCCCATAATCGTATAAGTAGTTTCATTTCAATGTGTAGTGTTCTCGTAAACTATAGAAAATAATAAACATACAATATGTCACAATCACACACAAAAGAAGTTTATTAAGTACCGGCCGCTAGCGGTTTCACCCGCGTGGTTCCCGTTCCCATGGGAATATCTGGATAAAAAGTATCCTATGTGTTATTCCAGGTTATAAACTATCTGTATGCCGAATTTCATCCAAATCCATCCATCCGTTGCAGCGTGAAGAAACAACAAATATACGAACATACACACACACAAACTTTCGCATTTATAATATTAGTAGGATTGGCTGCTGCTCAATTCTAATTGGAAAATGCTCCAAATTCTAAATTAGCATTTTTCTATTAAAATAAAAAATAGCTAAATTACTGTCTTTGTTAAATAGATTATTAATAATAATAACATACGAAATTAAAACGTAGTTCAAGGTAATGATTTTTTTTTTGATATAACATTGAAGCTTGCTTTACATTATTAAAAATACCTTCTAGATTCCTTTAGAAACTAATTTAAAGGTATGCGTTTATTAAGTTGTACAACACGTTGTACAACTTTTTAACATAAGCAATACATCGACAAGGTAACTCATGAGCCAGTTTCTCCGAAAATTTGTTTAACAAGTCACAAGTCATTTATTGCATAAACAATTTACCCATATTGGAAGTTTCAACTAAGCAAAAATAAAAATGAAACACAATGAGAGACAAATTGATAAATTACGAGAATTAATAATTAGACTAACATTTAAAACATGGAGTCTCACTACATTTTGAACCTTATTACCTATACATATTGTCTCCTTTTAGTTCGCCAGCGCTAGCTTGAAGAGATCTTATTGCTACTAAAGATCACATTTGCTATCAAAGCATTTTAAATCTTATTACCTGTACATGTTGTCTCCTTTCAGCTCGTCGGCGCTGAAGAAGGCGGCAAGACAGTCCTGCAGCGAGACCACCGGCCCGTAGAACCACGAGCGCAGCCAGCCTAGTAGCCACCACACCTGATATCAACCGTTTATTACTGACGTCATTTTTGCCCCTTCCTCCTTTCATTACAAACTTTTACGTACGCAATTGTCTTAAATTAATTAACTGTATTCATTGTACTTTGACATTTGAGACCAAGATCCACTTCGGCAGGCTTATTTGAAGTGACACCCTGCTACACACTACTTTAAAGTTTATACTGTCACCCACCACCAACCTTACGGTTACAAAGTTAGGTGTCGACATCCTTACGCAAGCACAAGGGACCATCTACGTCAGGTCATAACGCCAGATCAGAACACGCCGGTACGCATTTTCATCCGGTACTTTTAAGACTAGTGTCTCGAGCTAGTTGCCCCGTGGACACGTATAGTCCACTACCTAATGCCCATATAGGTTACCGGAGCTATAAGCTAAGTAGGCGACTTTGGAGCCACAGAGCCACAATGACGTCTGTGGCAATGACAGTAAATATAAAGTACAAATATATTGCAACCTTAATTTAATCTTTAGATTTCACAGTAAGCTGCATTTGTTGATGCTATGCTATCCAATGATTTTTCAGATTTTGTTATTCGAAATTTAAATGTATACGAGCAAACAGGACCACTTTTGAGACGCATTTTTGTTCCGGAACCTTTATCTAGTGCAGGGATGGGCAAACTTTTTCATTCGCGTGACAATATTTATAAATATTTTTTTTGTGAAATAAAAATATTGATAGGTATGCATTTTCTGAACACACACGCACTTGAATTTTTGTTTGATGGTCGCGGGCCGGACTACGATCATTCGGGCCGTAGTTTGCCCATCCCTGATCTAGTGCATAATTGATCGAAGATTGGTAGGTACATGCAAAATGGTGAACTAAATTAGGTGTGGAGATTGGTGCCCGCACTAGACTTAAAAAAAAAAGTTTTACAGGTTAGTAGTAATTTACCTGACTCTATACTAGAGTGATATTCAAATTCAGGTCGTGAAAAAGTTTTTAATACTTTTCCCAAAATACTAAACAAAATCACAAAAAAAGAATATAGGTAATAAGTATGTACAAAGTGGTGGGTCATTACATTTTGACTCACCCAGGAGTCCTGGGTGGATAGCGTGGGGTTGACAGCCGGCTGCTGGCACCGGATCACGGCCAGGTGTTCCCGCGACGGGATCGGCAGCGATAGGTCCTGGAATGTTTCTACGCGCGTCGATACCTGGGGGACGAATTTGAACCTTAAACACTTTGGGATAGAAGCGAAAACTGTTATAGCCAGCGGCCAGATGACCCCGCAAAAACTTATAGAACGTTTTTATACGCGTCGACACCTGGGGGAGTCCGAACGAATCTAGACCTTAAAGACTTAAGCTTAGAAGTGAAAACAGATTTGGCTAAGGTTGACGACCGGCTGCTGGCACCGGATCACTGTGAGGTGTTCCCTCAACGGGATCAGCAGTGATAGGTCCTGGAATGTTTCTACGCACGTCGATACCTGGGGGGCGAATACAAACCTTAAACACTTTGGAACAGAGTCCGAAAACTAGTTTGTGTAATGTTTCAACGCGCGTCGATACCTGGTGGGCAAATAAAAACCTTAAAGACTTGAGACTAAAAGTGAAAACTAATAACTGAAATAGAAGAGTAAGGGAGTAAGCGAATTTTAAGCTTCCAGAATGTTTCTACGCGCGTCGACACTTAGGGAGCGAATTCAGACCTTAAAGATTTGGAGATAGAAGCGAAAACAGTTTTAGCTAACGTTAATAGTCAGCTGCTGATAGCGAATTACGGCCAGATGCTCCCGCAAAAGATTCTACAATATTTCTACGCTTGGACACGAATCTAGACCTTAAAGACTTAGGCTTACACGTGAAAACTGATTTGGCTAAGGTTGACGGCCGGCTGCTGGCACCGGATCACCGCGAGGTTTTCGCGCGACGGGATCGGCAGCGATAGGTCCTGGTATGTTTCTACGCGCGTCGACACCTGGGAGGCGAATTTGAACCTTAAAGACTTGGGGCTAGAGGTAAAACATATTTGCGTGGCGCTGCTAAGGGTCGAGCGAAACTAGACCTATTTAGTCCAAGTCTAACTTGGGCATACAAGTGAAGATTATTAAAATAAAACAAAAAAACCCGACTGCTAAAACAACTACTCGTATATCAAAAATAACTGCAAAGAGAAAAAAACTGAAAAGAAAAAAACAAGCTCTAAGATCCCAGAATTCAATTTGAGCAATGTTGAATGCAACGTGAAATATTTCTAAATACATTGAATATTGATCGTTGTCGCAGGCGGGGACAATCACCAACCAAAGAGAGTGCGGATTTAATTGAGCTAGCCACGGCCGCTTGGTTGATGATTGGTCGTCTGCGACAACTATCAATATTTTTATTTTATTTTATTTTATTTGGGAAACAAACAATACAAAATAGTAAATATTCAATGTATTTAGAAATATTTCACGTTGCATTCAACATTGCTCAAATTGAGTTCTGGGATCTTAGAGCTTGTTTTTTTCTTTTCAGTGTTCTCTCTTTGCCGTTATTTTTGATATAGTTGTTTTAGCAGTGGGTTTTTGTTTTATTTTAATAATTTGGTTTATTTCAAACTTTTTAGTTTTGTAAAGTAAATAACCAAGCATTTTAAAACCTACATAAAATAATTATATTATAACGCCTTACTCTATTAAATAGCAAAGTCATAGCGCATACACCAATTGGCGTAAAAACGAAACTCTTGACGTCTAGTACTTTTGACTGACAAGTTATTTGAGTTTTTTTAAACATGCTGATATTTCAGAATTAGCTAACCCCGCCAATGTTTTTACTTTGTTTTTTTTATAGCCTATGTCACTCCCACAGTCAAAACAAATCTAACGACACCTCATATGTTGAAATCCACTATGCCGTTTGGGCTGTAGGGCGTGCCAAAGAAACAGATATACATACATGCATACACTCGAAAAACATAACCCTCCTTCTGACGCAGTCGGGTAAAAACAGGTTTAGCTAAGGATGATGGCCAACTGCTGGCAGCTTCTAGAAAGTTCCTATGACGTCACCTGGAGGTAGTGCGAAAGAATCTAGACCTTAAAGACGTGGGCTTAGAAGTGAAAACAAATTTTGCTACATGTAACCTAAACGAGACATCGACCAATAAGTAACTGTTATGAAAATTAAAACAAATCATTTATTGCACACACGTAATATAAAGTACTATAACATTAAATGTTAAATTTTTAAATTCTCGAATTTGGTACGGTCTACGCGAGAAAACAGTGGAAGAAACGTTGTAATATAACGTCACCCAACAGTTGCGCGACAGTGTACGATCCATGTAGGTTATTAATTAGTGATGTCGATGACATAGTTTCTGGTAGGAAGCCAAATTGGCTTACAAACTATGTTTTGTAGAGGTACTCAGAAGATACTATCACAATAATCCAACCAGTACGCCAGCCAGACCGTCAATCAAAACACAAGAAGATTTCATTCTTATATCAAGAAGAATAAAGTCAGAATTACAGTGGCAAATGGGCTAAGACTTATTCAACTAGACCCCTATCGCAAATGAACAAGATTTATATTTTATTTCAAGGCAATAAAGTTAAAATTACAGTGACAGTTTCTTAAGAAATAAAACCATTATTCAACTGACCCTATCGCAGATGAGGCACTGCACCGAAGACAGTAGTTTTCCGTCGAATACATCAGAGATGACACTTCTGTATCGCGCGCCGTTACAGCTGCCGCCGTCGCCGCCGCCGCACGAAACAGACTGGGATTTACTGTAAGGAAATAAAAATATTCTTATTAAAAGTTAACTAGATAAAATTTTACTAGCAAAAATCAACTAGCCTCAGGAAGCTCCAGTGGGAATCGAACCCACGACCTTTGGATAACTGGTCCACTGCTCTGACCGCGCTGAGCTACCGAGGCCCCAGGAGACTCATTGGATTTTTTCTAGTAATTTGTGATTTACGCTGCAGGCCAGCGGCATTACGTTACTCTGAAGTTACTACTCTCACAGTCGAAAGAAAACTTTTGCAAGTAATTAACAATCGTTAAAGTCGTAATTTTCCTTTAAATATTTTTATTATTAAAAAAAAAAACTAGTAAAAGGACATCAGGCACATTTGACCCAAAAATGTATAAACTTATTTCTATTATCTCTAAGCACTGTGTCATTATATACCTAAATCAGTATCACCTTTATTTTTTAAAACCTTTAATCGGCTGAAATTCATTAATTAGAAAACAAAACTACGACTATGAAACTAACACTTTTATGGCCGCCATCACTATTTTTTTTGCGTAAGAACACTCTGAATTATGGAAACTTCAGAGTAAGAACAAGGCGCATTATTACATCAGATGACAATGACATTGACAGAAGTTGGCTGGATTTCTGTATTTCTGAGGTTCTGTCAGCCAGCCTGTCACTGACAATGTCAATCACTGTCAACTGAAGCGTTTGGTTACAACCACATGATTAAATAAACGAAACAGAATTCCGCACTCTCCATCAGTATCATGTTTTTTTTTATTTTAGATCTTTGTGATCAACAAGAAAGCATAATAAATAATTTTATTTTGAATCGGTACGCCCACTTTTAGTCCATTTTTCGAGAACACTGGTGTTCATTCAGCACTTTACGAAACGTTTGGTTTGAATTACTAGTGTTGCTATACTAGTGTCAGTGTTACCCAAGAAATATATTTCAAACGTGAATAACTCTTCTAATAAAAATCTTTGATAAACTCCGAATAGTTTCCACGATCCACTATTTACATACCTACATTGTTGTACAAACAGAAATGCTATATATTCTTGGGTCTATTGTCGAAGGAATTTGCCTGATGTCCTTTTGTCTTGTAACTATATAGGGTCTAACAATATCAATAAGCGAACGTTTAAGGGGAGCATCTATACATCACACTGAGCATGCTTACCAAATTTGGTCCAAAACTATAGGCTCGTTACAAAAAATACACCCTTTCTAAACCCGTACAGCTGTACTACACGCACACAAAGATAGCCGTGTGTGTATGAATGTCATACAATGGTTTTTCAATTGTGTGCGTGTATCTGTACACTATCTTTTTATTGACGCTTGCGTGCGTGTCAGTAAAGATACAGCATGTTTCATGATGTGCATTATTTTAATTGATTTAGTTTGTTAGAAAACATAACTTTGAAAAATCACTATAAAACTGGAGCCCATTTTTTGTCATATGTATAGATCCCACCCTTAAACGTTCGCCTATTGATTTTGTTAGACCCTGTATATATATATGTATAGCATTGTTAATGCAAAACTAAAAAATAATAAAAATAAAAGTTTACTATTTAAATGCAATTAAGATAATGTAGCGATAACTCCGCTTACTTTAATCATGCATGGAAGATTAGATTTTTGAAAATAATGCCTGTTTGCAGTGTTTGAGCAACAGTCATTGATACCGTACGCTTGTAGTAGTGACAAGCGTCATCGTCACCATCGTCAGCTCAATTTTACGTCACCTATTGCTGGGGCACGAGCCTTTCCTACTGATGGATAGAGAGAACGGTCTTTGGCTCGATGGCGCAGTGGTTAACGCGCCCGGTCTGCGATTGCTAAGTTTAAGCAACTTTTGCAAAGGCCGGTCATCGGATAGGTAACTAAATTTTTTTCAGCTCAATCTCCTCCGTGCTTCGAAAGGCACATAAAGCCGTTGGTCCCGGCTGCATTAGCAGTAGTTAACAACCACCAATCTGCCCGGGCCCGCGTGGTGCTTTATGGCACGTTCTCTTCTATCCATCGATAAGGAAGGATCGTGTTCCAGCAGTGAGGATAACTAGCTAGTGATGAAGTTATAAAAATTTAAGATGTTACACATAACTTTAAGACCTCGTAAAACAAAATCGATCATTAAAAACTTATGAATGTCTAAAAAAAATATCTATGAGCGAGATTTATAATATAATAATAATTTATTTAATTCAGACCAATTACAATCCATATTTTGTTAGTAAAGTAGTTAGTAACAATTTTCCCTAAAATTAGGTTAATATTGTAGTACACATAATATTAGGTCCTTACCTATGAAATTGATGTTTTGTATGAAGACTTTTTATAAAACTATATTTTTCATACTAACGTTTTTTTTAATTTTCTTAGCATCTATTTATCTTAACACTATAAAAATTGTATAGTGTGTTTGTTTCACTAGCTAGAATATAGCAGACATTAAAAAGAAAAAAAATCAAGACCCTTCAAAGCTACAATAAAACAAGAAGTCAATTCTGCGAACAAAAAAAGAAGTCAATTAAAAAAAATGGGCGATAAAGACTCAAAATGAATAATCATTGTTATTATTGAAGCATAAGTAACATAGTCCTAATTAAAGGTGTATAATAGTATTAACAACCGGTATTGACTTTTAGAAGTATACACCTTTAAATAAGTGAGAGAAAAAAACGTGAATTTCATAGGTGAGGACCCAATATTTTATATGATCCCTATATATGTATGTCCATTCAGCGTTTCCGGATGGGACAGTCTTCAGATTTGAACGAGTCTTCTGAAATACCGTATTAGGCGCACTACCAACTATGGCATCCGTGCAAGACCAGCGTCGTGGTTAACACCAGGACGTATGCTGAGTGGAAACCAATTTAGTATATGCAAAATAAAATTTTGTGAAAAAATTAAATGCCTACCCGACCCATCCAGGAATCGAACCTGGGTCTTCCGCAATCTGGGCGGCTGTACTGACCATTATACTACCGGGAAGGCTTTTTTCACTATATTTTATAATTATTCCATTTAGCTTAAAGCTAAAATTAGCACTTAAAAAAAATGACTTTCCTGTGTTTTGAATTTGTATGTGTGAGATTGCACCAAAAAAAGTTTTTTTTTTCTATTTCTATTTTAAACTTCGAGTCGTACTCACTGTAGTCGCTCGGGCCGCGGGTCGGGCACGTCGCTCGCCCCGCTGGAGCACGTCTCGTACCTCTCCTCCGTTTCGCTCGAGCAAGACAACTCGGATTCTGAGCCGACGTCGCGTTGCAATGAGTCGGGACCTGCGATCGAATTGCGACTTTATGGTAGTGAGAATTAGATTGAGATTTAAAATTATACTTTATACATTACGGTATTCTTTTCAAAGTCATAAACCAATTTTAGTAAAACATTATGGGTCTGACAAATAAACAAAGAATAAGCTTCGAATAGTTATTCCGTGTTTTGTCTCTTTTACTCTAATTCGAAATGACGTTTACATGACAGGAACAAAACACGGAATAAGATTCGGAGCTTATTCTGTTTATTTTTAAGAGGTTTAATATTTTACAAATATACAATCTAGAAAACATATAAAAGTAATTTTCACTAAATTTATATGATTTGTTTATTTCTCAGAAATAAATCCATAGAAATTTTTACTAAAATCGGCTTATTTTGAAGTGATGATAAGACTACTGGAATGTAATAGACTCTTAACTTAAAACAGACAGATCTTAAGACACGTTTTAGAATTCAAAACGTTAAAAAAATAACAAAAAAGCAATAAAAAAAAACTAACATCAATCAAAATGAAAGAAAGGTAATCTTACAAAATGAAGGGAATTGACTCGGCCCATTCAGGCCTCTGACATGGCTTTAGTGCTGCAAACTTCTGATAGCAGCCGGGACAGACAGAGATAGATAGAAACATTTAGAATTAGCACAATCGCGATAGAACCGGTGTGGTTTCGGCGGCATTAAGTGATAAGAAAAGTGACCTCAGTCAGGCGCAAGCTGTTAAGTCCGTCTCACTGAAGCAGCGTTGCTTCCAGTGACTGACGCGAAGTAGTCACGCGTGGCGATTGCCGTCCCAATAGCATAGTAGAATAAAACAAGTGCTGTGACTCGGCCCCCGAGCGAGCGATAAGTTGCTTAACATGTAGGACTGTCCTAACCTACGAGCGGTAGCGGCGCCGGCGCAGCGACGAAACACGCAGGCGCGCGCGGCATTAGTACGGCTCAGCCGCGACTGGCGCATCGTTAGCATTCTTTTTTTTTTATACTTAGCTCGGCAAATGACTCCATCCCACCTGATGTTAAGTGGAAATGAAGTCCAGACGCGAAGACAACTGGTGCAGCGTGGAAACAAACGTAGCATCAGTCAACTTCACTCTGCCGGCCCACAAGGTGCTTCTTCACGCCTCTCTTGAAGGACCCCATATCATAGGAAGGAGGGAAAACGTGTGCTGGTAGATTATTCCATCTTTTGGAGGTGCGACAAAGAAACGAGTCACCAAATTTCTTTGTGCGCGATGGGATATTTGAGACAGTGAATCGGTGACTCCGAAGAGCAGCACGTGCACGCCTATGAAGAAAGGGAGAAGGTGGGATGAGGTCAAAGAGCTCTTCAGAGCACTCGCCATGGTATAAGCGGTAAAACACGCTGAGTGACGCAACATCTCTACGCAATTGCAGAGATTCGAGAGTATTTACCACTTCTGCATTGCCGATAATGCGTTCAGCGCGGCGCTAATGGCGCCAAGGCATCGAGAAGGTACTTAGCGGAACCGTCCCAGATGTGCGAGCAATACTCCACGCAAGTCCGTACCTGTGTCTTGTACAAAAGGCACAACTGGTCCGGCGTAAAGAATCGCCGCACTCTGTTCAGAATTCCGAGTTTTCGTGAGGCTGTTTTGATCGCGGCTTCGATGTAATTGTTGATGTAGCATCGTTAAACTCGGTCATTGTGTGCGTGCGACTATGCGTACGGACGAGCTGGCTCGGCTCTCGCTCACATACAAGCCGCGCTCGGTGCGTATGTATGAAGATTCCATACTTCTTTTATTCTACTATGCCAATAGGGATGTTGACAGGTACGATATGAATTCCAGAATATTAAACGTTAAATGAAATTGAAGAGGCCTATGTGCAGCAATGGACGTGTATGTGCTGATGATGATGATGATGACGATGATGATGATGATGATGATGATGATGATGAATGATGAAATGAAATCACGTAACAGTTCTGTAAAACATTAACCAATTGACCATTTGACCTAAGCATGAATTTCTGTAACCTAAAAAGTTATAAATTACCACTCAATTGACGGAACAACATAATGACGTCATAGTTTCTATTTATGGTTCGTAAATAGATAAACTTTTAAGCTCCTGTAAAAAAGATTTTTTTTAATAGAAATTATATGGGAATAGCATACATACTATGACGTCACTATTGTATTGCGTTAATTGAGTGTTCATTAATCTTTCTGAGTTCTTCTTGAGTTCTGTGACAAATTTAAGATTTTAAATGATGAACAATACGGCTTTAGGAAGGATAAATCCACTACATTGGCTTCTTACACACTTTTGGATAATATACTCACTAATATTAATAATAACCGCTTGACAACAGGGCTATTTTTTGATTTGTCTAAAGCTTTCGATTTTGTTTCCCACAACATCTTACTGGAAAAATTAGAATCTGTAGGAATAAGAGGCGTTACACAGGAATGGCTAGCTTCATACCTAACGAATCGAAGACAGTGTGTAATTATAGACAAAATTGTAAATAATGAAATGATTTCATACTCGTCCAGTTATCGCGTAACTCAAAGGGGCGTTCCTCAAGGAAGCATTTTAGGACCTATATTGTTTTTATTATACATTAATGACATAACTGACGTGACAAACCATAAGTGCATTTTATACGCGGATGATATTTCGATAATAGTAACTTCTAATATAACAAATAATTCAATCAGTAATCATGAAGCGGACATCAATAACACAGTTGATAAAATAATAAAGTGGCTAGAAGCTAACAACTTGACATTAAACTTAAATAAATCAGTTTATATTCAATTTAACAAATCAAAACACGCAAGATACAATTTTAAATTAAACATTAACAAAATCAAAAAGGAACCGCATATAAAATTTTTGGGAGTTACTATTGATGAGGATTTAAATTGGAAAGTACATATCTATAACACGTGTAATAGAATTAATAAATTTGCTTATGCACTTAGTCAGGTGAAGAAAGTCACAAATAAAAAGACGGCCATTATATCTTATCAGGCTTACGTGGAATCGGTAGCGCGTTACGGTCTTATGATGTGGGGCAACAGCACAGACTGGAATAGAGTCTTTATAGCACAAAAAAAATGCATCAGAGCGATTTGCGGAATCCCGCCTGAAAAATCATGTCAACCGTTATTTAAGAGTCTTGGTTTATTGCCGCTGCCTTCATTGTTCATTTTAGAAGTTTGTAACTTTGTAAAAAAGAACCTGCAACTTTTTAAGAAAGCTAGTGATTGCCTAAACGCAAGACAACGTAGAGATCCACATAAATTAACATTAAACGTTATTCCTAAATCTGACAAGTACAGAAGAAACTGTTTAGCTATGTGCGTCAATGTTTTCAATAAAATTCCTAATGAATTTAAAACTTTCGAATATGGGTTGTTCAGAAAGAAATTATATAAATGGCTTAATTGCAACAATTTTTATAGTATTAAGGAGTTTTTTAATAAGCGGAGCTGACATTGTATTGTATTCTATATTTTATTAATTATAATGAATGTGATTTAAAATAATTTAATATAATGTGAATGTGTAATTAGTTATTTGTCCCATTGTAAATGTCACCACAATAATTCAATAATTTAATGATTTGCATGCTATTTTGATAATGGCTAAACATGAGAACATGTAAAACTATCAAGATCTTTATACCATGTTTGACGCAATAAAGTGTTTTTATGTTATGTTTAAAATCTTTTAAGGTTACAGAAATTCAAGTGTAAGGCACATAAAAATAGTTTAATGTTTTAAAGAACTGCTGATGTGATGTCATTTATACGATTAAAGTTTTGGATTTAATTATAGCTGTAGTCAACTTTCCTATTTACCGGCCCATAGTGTATGTGCTTATATATCCCCCTCTCACAGAAAACGAACCCGAGACCACCGAATCTGTGCCTGTCTGTGGTGGTATTAACCACTATACAGCAGAGGCGATTACATACATATAGGATGTTTAGTAATCTATGTAAATAAAAATGAATCGCTAAATGTGTTGCTAATTTGGCTGATTTCTTTTATGTTGTGTTTGATGAAGTCTGAGGAAGGTACTTATGGAGAGAAAAAACGTAAAAAATACGAGGAAAATAGTAAAAACAACAATTTTCTTTTCCCATACAAACCACTCTCTACTAGACCGATTTAAAAAAATCTTTCACCATTAGAATGCTACATTAGCGCTGAGTAACATAGGCTATATAAAAAAAATGTCCAGCCGTGCGAAGTAGGGCCGCTAGTAGGTGTATATTCCCGAAACATAGCCTTGCAACCAAGTATATAGAACACTGTGATAACATTCAAAATCATTTTTACTTTTCCATAAAAAAAAATCAAAGTTATTTTATTACAATATTTTTGTTCATTCCTGCGATGTTTCGACTTCTGTTGTTTGACCATGAGAATGACGACCAAGAACAACGTATTAGCTTGACCTAGGGTTGTCACTTTACAATTTAACTTAGTAACATTATCTCGGGCATCTGAGTGCCTAGTATGAGTTTTGTTTACTATCCGTAGTCATTCGATTACGTTTACGATAACGAAAATTAGTATGGCATTGAAGCAGCGCCTCCTGGCGGCATACGAGAAGAGTCAACATTTTGTCATACAATTTCTCGTTTTCGTTAACGTGATCGATTTGCGAATGAAACTCGCACTTGGCACCCTAGTGTTTTTCAGTTATGTTCATAATTTGCCGAGCTTCTATGAACGGTACCCTATCTGCCATATTCGGGATTATACAGGTATTAGAAAACACCTTGTATAGTTTCAAATTGTAATCTGTGTCACTGTGTGCTTACCGGGCGTGCCGTTCACGTAATGGGTGACCGCGCTATAAGCTAGCTGGTGGGTGCCGGCGAAGCTCGCAGATCTTCGATGCTTCGACGCCGCCTCGTGGCCGTGAACCCTGGACGTTCATTAATATGTTAAAATCATCATCATTATCTCAGCCAAAAGACGTCTACTGCAGGTAGGGTTGCCAACCATACTTTAAAATGGTGTATCCTACGTTATTTTCCATCCCCATACTTTATTCTTTTTAATAAAGATAAAGTATGGAAAATACTTTATTTCCAACTAATGCGTGCGTTTGAACGGAATATTCCTGTTGACTTAATTTCTGAACTATTGAATGATACTCAGACTCAGGTGAAGTGAAACGAAACGCAACGCATAAATAAATAAATTTGGAAATACTTTATTTTTTTCTTCATATCCTTATTTTATACTAGTTAGTGGTAGATTTGATTTGGTCAATTAAGAGTGACTTCGCAAGAAAGTACAGCAAATTCCTTCATCCATTCATCTACAACAAGGTCCAAACACACTGTGATATTAAAAATTGCACACCACACGAGATAAATAAAATAGTCTCTAAATGGATTGGTACACTTTCTTACGACGACCTAGAAAAGCTATTAAGAGCCCAAAGATAACACAGGACTGTACAGATTAACTAATAGCACTATCGGTACGCACTCACACAAATAAAAACACTCAACATAAACACACGTACACACACACACCCACTCACTCACACACAAATAAACACACACACACACATACCCATACACACAAACGTCCATTCATAATCTACTATTATTTTTATCATTAATTTTGTTTTGTCGTATTTTCATATCATTACTTACATATTAAATTTAGTCAAGTTTAATTTTAATAGTCCATTGTCTAACGAAAGTCGCGTAAACAGACTCTGAAAACGTGTGACAATAGATTGTCTACAAGACAGGCCTAGCCTTGGTAGAGATCTCTGTAACTGCATTAAATTGGAAGCGTTAGTCGATACAACCTTAGCATGTATTAACTTCAATTTACTTTAATTTCCTAAAAAATAGTTGGCAACGCTAACTGCAGTACAAAGGCCTCCCCCAACGACCGGTTTTGTGCTGCTCGCATCCAGCGGCTTCCCGCGACCTTTATTTGTGAAAATGTATCTCACTAATTATTTAGATCTCTGTATTTTTTTAAGCACAGAAAGTTTCATTAATATTTGCTTACTAGTTTGAAAAAAAAAATTGGAACTTTGATGTTTATATAGGATACCGAAATGTATAAAGGCTCTTGAACAAAGTTAATTTAAACTAACTTTCTAAACTTCTTTAGAAAGTCATAGTAAGTTTTATATAAAAAAGCTCAAAATTTATATTTAACTTTAAAGTGGGTTTTGCATTTTGCATAAGTTCACTCCGCATAACAAGCACTTTGCAGAATGATCACTTCTTAGACTGTGCACTTTTGCGATACTATCCAGATAACACAAATAGTTATTAACTACTAGTAATAATAATAAAAAAAAGCAATTTATATCTCTGTCACAATAGTCACACATAATACAGTGTGTGTGTGTGTGTGAGTGAGTGAGTGAGTGAGTGAGTGAGTGAGTGAGTGGTGAGTCAGTAAGTGAGTGAGTCACCACTCACCCAACACACGCACGCACTCACTGACTCACCAGTCAGTGAGTGCGTGCGTATGTTTGTGTAGGTAACAATATACATGAGTATATACTTTGTTGCTATGTAAAAATTGGCACGTCTTCTTGCAGACTAGATACATGTGCAAATAATAATAATAATAATGATGATAAAATAAACTTTATTTCTCAACACAAACAAGTAGGTATACAATTTTATGATTATAAGTAAACAGATTATAATACACATTGGCATCTTATAAACTTTGTAGTCATGCAAATAAATGGTTGATTAAACTTTTTTTAATAAAGCTAACCAAAGTGGTTTGTGTAAATGTCAATTTTAGTTCTCATATTACAAACTAGATGGCGTTGATTGATTCCTTCATGCATCGCGCTGTGGTTTCGTCTTCGCCGTTTACTTAGGTAGCCAAGATTTTAGTTTTATTCAATTCGCACTTACACTCATATTTATAGATTAATAGCATGTAGCATTCAAGTATATAATTTTGAGTTTTGTTTCATTTGAGGACTCCTATTACACTAACCTCAAATAGCCGTCAGCTCTGGACTCACTGTAGGACGAGGGCGCCGGCGATTTCCGCCTCATCCTCGCGAACAAGGGCGTGTCACTTGCTGCGAAACAACTGTACTGTAGGAATTATCGTTTAAAAGTGGCTCGTGTCATAAAAATAAGGTTAATATTAGGTAAGGCACTTTTGAGAGATTTTGGAGTATCAAGCTTTAAAAATAACACATTTGTTTAGTTTTTGGGGATTAAAGACACATAACAAGATCGTTAAGGCGACGCAACGCTAAACAATAAATCTCATACGGAGCGTTTGCGCCCCGTACCATAAGAAAAACTGTTTTTTTCCTTGAAATTAAAACTACAAATTATTTTTAAAAAATGAACTACAATATTTAAGTGTGTGTTAAGACTAATCTACTAAGAAAATTTAGATGCTTAAATCGGTCTGGTTAGCCTGTAAAATGCAAATCTATGTTTTAAAAGAGGTTACTTTGATATTTTTTTCTCTGTTATAAAAGTTGACAAATCGTGTTTCTGCAACTAGCAACGTCATCAGATATAACTTTCATATGTTTTGTAATGGGGTATTTGACAGGTTTTAGAAAAATATATGTGTTAGGTTGATTAATAATTTAGTAATTTATATTTCAATTGATACTCGTATCCGAACGAACTCCATGTTTTTATTTCACTGGCAACACTGAGTGTTGGCGGGAAAAAAATAGCGGTAAAACAGCATGGCGAATCGAGGCACTAGATGACGGTCACTTTGGCTGGAGCATTGGTGGTAGACGGTTGATTTTGAGTTGTACGTACTGGTTGTTGGAAGAAATACACCTTTTAAAAAGAATGTGAGTTTTATTGTGCTAATATATTAATATATTATACATTAATGATAATATTATAGGGTAAGTAAGGGGATTCCTTACATTTCAGAAGTGGGATAATGCCAGCCTACTAGCTTTGATTGCTACTTAATTTTAAAAGCAATAAGTAAACTAAACAAATTATATTAAAAATAACGTGAAAGTGTTAGCTTCAAAGTGATTTAAAGGTTTTCCTTTATTTTCAATTGGAAAGGGTAGTTGTATATTTTAAATGTGACTGTTGTGGACGTCTGGTGTTAGTTAAAGTGAGTACCAGTGGTGAAAATAACGATAATTTTAAGCAACGAAGTCCCGTTTTGATATTGTTGTATTTTCTGCTTGGCGTTTTTCTCCACCCTCAGGTTGAAGGTTGTTTAAAGGTTCCTTAAAGGGTGTCAATTGGTAGTGTCGGTGATGGACTGGGGGCGTCCGGGGGGCCAAAATTTCATTATTTTTGCGCTACGTCGCACTGTTTTCGAGATATTTGAGTTTAAATTAATATGTAGTTGCTACTACTTTACTCCTAAGATGGCGAAATTTTCGGACAAAGTACACAGCTTGTGTTTTGAGTTTCAGAATCATGCCTCATGAGAACGAATCACTCCGCAACGCCGTTTGACGACACCCGATGGACACAAAGCGGGTAGCAGACTGCGGAGTGCAGAGCGACATCAAGGGCGTGGCAGTTCGACAAGCACGTGTGGGGCACCGGGACATCGAGGATAACGCCCCAGCACAACAATCTAAACGGTCAGATAGTCTAACTGTTACCGCTAGGGACGTTCATAATATAATAAATTCATTAAGTGCTAAGGCTAAGGCTCAGTCCCGGGCATATGTGTCGGCCACTCGGTCACATAGTAGTGATACGGATACGGAGAGGCCCTTGCGGTGTCCCTCGATATCTCAAAGGCCTTTGACAGGGTTTGGCACGCGAGCCTTATAAGCAAGCTCCCATCATTTGGTCTTCCTGCTAACTTTTGCGCTTGGATATCTGATTTCCTGAAGGGAAGATCGATACGCGTTGTCCTCGACGGCTACTCATCGGACCAAAAGGCTATCGATGCCGGTGTGCCTCAGGGATCGGTTCTATCCGCAACCCTATTCCTGCTTCATATAAACGACCTGCTTGTGCCCGGTACCTTTGGGTACGCAGACGATAGCACCGTTGCGGATAGATACATGTCGAGTGCAGGGGCTGGCAGACAAGATGTCGACTCTTGTCGAGAGGCCATGGTTAGCCGCTTGAACGAAGCCCTCCAAGCAGTATCCGATTGGGGCGATGCCAATTTGGTCACATTCAACGCTGCCAAAACACAGGCTTGTTTGTTCTCAGCTAAGCGGAGCCCATTTCACCTGGCTCCGACTTTCCGGAATGTGACTGTAGCTATGACTGACAGCCTACAGCTCTTAGGTGTTGAGCTCTCGTCCAACCTCAACTTCGGGCAGTACATCGAGTCCAAAGCAAAGACTGCAGCAAAAAAACTGGGGGTTCTCTCTAAGGTCAGGCGGTACTTCACGCCAGAACAGCTGCTCCAACTTTATCAAGCACAAGTTCGTTCATGTATGGAGTACTGCTGCCACCTTTGGGATGGATCAGCCAAATACCATCTGGCTGCTTTGGACTCGATTGAAAAACGAGCTAAGAGACTCATTGGTGACCCTGCCCTGATAGACGCCAAGCTGCAAAATCTAGAACATCGGCGTAGGGTGGCTCGTCTGTCGGTCTTCTACAGGATTCATTTCGGGGAGTGCGCGAAGGAGTTGCACGACCTAATCCCACCATCCACTTTCCGCTATCTGAGCGCGAGGCGCGAGTTCCATCCCTATGTTGTAGATATGCCACCTTGTCGCACGAGCCGATTCGGTTCAACTTTCTTAGTGCGTACAGCTAGGGAATGGAACGCGCTGCCTGCGAATGTGTTCCCTGAAAGGTATAATCTGGACCTCTTCAAGGCTAGAGTGAATAGGCTATTTCTAGGCAGGCATGTTCCATCCTCGACCGCACCGTCACTTAACATCAGGTGAGGTGTAGTCAAATGCCTGCCTATAACCAATAAAAAAAAAAAAAAAAAGATAGCATGAAAGATTTTGATTCGTCCTCAAAGAGTCAACGTATAGACGTGTGGCTTTAAAAGGTGAACGAGTGTGCCGCTGTGTATGGCTGGGATGAGAAGACAGTATTGACTTTATTACTTGATATGAAAGTTTGAATTCGATATTGTTCACTTTGGCTCGAATGGCAACAAAAACTGTTAAACGTTTTTCCTTTCGAGCAAAATTATGGTCAATCCCTTCCTTGGAGGATATGCTAAAAGGAGGAGCAGGTATAACGAACCTGTAGAAACGTACTACTATGAGAAATTTGCTTTATTTATTTATTTATTTTATTTATTTATTTGGGTCACCAACAAAGCAATTACACAAAAACTTACTATAACATACATTGCATAATACAAAAAATGAGTAATGCTTTACTTATAGGTACCACTACATGCAAATAACATAATTAATATAAGTTCAATCTCAAGTAACAGACATCCCTTAGAGACGAAATAATATAAAAATTTACTACAATGAAAAATAAGTTAAATTAATAGGTTGTAACAAAATTTTGTTCTTAAAACTTTTACGTGTTTCCGAGAAAATATCTATATCAGTGGTATTAAATAGTGCGTTGTATTTGTTTACAATTTGTTTATAACAGTTGTTATTGAACCAGTGTGACGTTCATGGCAAGCGTGCGGTGTGTCATGTATTCAGGGGTTGAACGATGAAACTATGCGATCTAGCGCTAACGCGTTACCCTGTACAACCAACCAACCTGAACGGTTGTTACAGTTCCCTAAGACTATTAATGAGGTTCCGGTACCATTTGATAGAAGTAATTTTAAGATTACATCTAAAGATTCTGTAAATAATTCTATTTCTCGCTCGTTCATGTCAGGTAACAATAATAAAGTATTTAATTCAGTAAGCAAAGAAGGCAGGTCGTAGGACACTCTGACCTAGATTTGGGCACAAAGCTAATAGTTACATGGTTCGATCCGAAACTATAGGCGTTAACAATAGTACTAATCCTACACATAGAACATTGCGTAATTCGACATAAGAGTCCTAACTTTTGAGATTAATAAGGAAGTTAAGGTAAACGATTTTCCCTTGAAATCTTTTATGGATTTTCGTTGTGAGGTGACTTTACTTTCTCGATCTGCCGCAACCTCTTCAGGTTTATTGTGTCATAATCGTCCTATGCCCATCAAGGGATTTGGTTATTATGTAATCCAGTCTATGGGTGGTGTTTAAATGAATAAGATTGAAGGTGTGTGTGCGAGGGTTTCATGTCTGGTAGTTAACGATAAGTTTCTAGATCTCTCTTCAGAGTCGAAGTCAAAGTCAAAAAAAATATTCAAATAAACTTACGAAAAGTGCTTGTAGACGATGGTAGCTGGTTCTGGTGTCCAGGCCAAAGAAAACAAGGAATGACGGAAATTTTTTCCTTTTATTTTATATCGACGGTAGGGGTACAATGAGAATATTGGGAGCAGCGCGCGCGTCCGTTGCTCGCATTGATGATCGTGGCACTGGTCGAGGAGGAGACCCCCCCCCCCCCGCGCCCCCGGCGGTTCGCACCCCGCGCGCCGCTCTTTGATAGCTACCTTACACAATTACAATTTTTAACTTAAAATATAGGCACGCGTCGTTAACATAGCCCACCCCAAGTGCTTCATCAGCAGCACTCAACACCGATCGGAATTCGTATGACGCGTGTGACAGGTGACAGACCTGGTTAATGACCCTGACTTTGTCTTAACTCTGACCATTCGAACTCGCCCGTCTCGCCCGGGTAAAATTGCCTCAACTACGCCCCGTGGCCAGATATTTCGAGGATATAAGGTCACCAACTTGTAAAGACCTCTGATCTTCTTGCCATTTTTTTCTTGGCAACATCTCTGGCAGTACCTCCCGAACCCATCGGTGCCAGTACATATCAGCAAGTCTTTGCGATATGCGCCATTGTTTTCTTAGGTAGGTATCCGAGTCATCAAATACTCCTAGGCGTGGCAAATTAGAAGATGATCCAATTAAAAAGTGATTGGGAGTTAATGATTCAGTAGTCCCTGGTTCTACTGAAACATGCGTTCAGGAGGTCGGCTGTTGACCATGTTTTCGACTTCAGCCAATAATGTTATAAGTGTCTCCTCTCGTGGGGCGCGCTCTTTGAGTACAACTTTTAGTGACGTCTTAACACTGCGTATCAAGCGTTCCCAGGCCCCACCCCAGTGTGGGCTCACCGGTGGGATGAACGTCCATTTGACACCTCGATTTGCGGTCTCGGTTTTTAGTTGATCATCGTCCAATTGTGCCATTGATTTCTTCAACTCTGTGTCTGAACCTCTCAAATTCGTTCCATTGTCCGAGAACAAGTGTTGAGGCCACCCACGTCGAGATGCCATTCGTCGCAGAGCCATAATGAACGAATCGGAGGTAAGTGACGCCACTATTTCAACATGTATGGCTCTGACTGTCAAACAAGTGAAGAGCACCCCATAACGCTTTTCACGGCGTCTACCAATTGTTACCTCCATGGGCCCGAAAAGGTTAACACCACAGAAGGTAAATGGGCGGTGATGATGCGCCATCCTGGCTTCAGGCAAATCTCCCATCCTGGGTATCTCTGGCTTGCACCTTCTCAAACGACACAAATTACACTTGGAGGTGACGCTTCGCACGGTAGGTCGTAATTTAATAATCCAAAACTTTTGCTTTAGCTCATTGACTACCATCTCTTGGTTTCCATGAGCGGCCTTTATGTGATAATCACGTACAATCAATTTAGTGATGTAATCTCGCCCATCTAATATAATAGGTTGTTTTGTTTCAGGTGATATATCAACGGCAGCGCTAATTCTCCCACAAGCTCTTAGGATTCCATGATCATCCAGCATCGGCGTCAAGGTAAGCAATCTACTAGCTTTTTGTAAATGTTCACTCTTTTTTATTGCAGCTATATCTTCGCAAAAGGATTGTAGTTGCGATTGCTTTAACAAAATTAGTTTAGCCCTCTCCATCAACGTCAAGTCATCGGTAAGTGATTTTTTATTTATTTTACATATGAATTTTAAAACTGTATACATTGCACGTGTTAATTTCAGCCAGGACGAAAATCTGGTAGGTTCAGGTATGCAATACATTTCTCTTTCAGATACTGCCAGTAATATACATTCCAGTTCCGCTTTGTTTACTTGCTGTTGCATGATATCTGTAGGCCACTCACTCTCTTGACAACGGAGGAACGCAGGGCCATATAACCATTCGGATTGCAGTGTGGATATAATAACCTCACAATATCGCGCGTAGCAACGTCCGCTATGTTTAGCTTAGTAGGTACATATCTCCATTCATTTGAGTCGGTAAGCTCATCTATTTCACCCAATCTATGAGCTACGAATGTTTTGTAACTTCTGGACTTGTTTTTTATCCAATGGAGTACTGTTGTCGAATCACTCCAGAACGTTTTTTGTTGTGGTTTGATTCGATGTTCGCTTACAATTGTATGGGCAAGGCGCGCAGCTAACAGACTCGCCTGTAGCTCTAAGCGAGGCACTGTCGTAGTCTTCACTGGTGCTACGCGGCATTTGCTCGCTACGAACGCTACGAACACTTTGTTATTATAATTCCATCTCCAATAGGCGACCGCACACATCGCTTTGGTTGATGCGTCGCAGAGTATATGCAGTTGTAGATTCAAGTAAGTATCTATAGCGTGCGCAGGTAAACTATCGGTCGCCGCCGCCGCCGCCGTCGCCGCTGGTGAACTAGAATTCGTTGCTCGTTTTGTCTCGCTCTCACCAATGCAGGCTGCGTTATAATATCTCGGTAAGCTTATATGACGTAATGACGCGAGTAGATTTATCCATTTTTGCCATTTATTGTATAGGTCATTAGGTACACAGTCGTCCCAACCAATATCTACTTGCCAGCATTCTTGTAAAATAATTTTGCCGATTATTGTGACTGGTGCGAGAAATCCAAAGATATCGAAAATAGACATAATTATCTTTAAGATCTGTCTTTTTGTTGGTCTCTGTTTCCCATTCGCTAAACACTCTGGAATGTTTTTAAATGATATGTCCAATTTTAATAAATCATTATGTGGTTCCCATATTAACCCGAGTGTTCGTTCGCCTTGGTATTCGTTCTGTTGGCCGGCTTTGAACTTAAATGCCGCCTCACCTAAGGTTTCTTTTGGAATGCGTTTGAGGACTGTTTCACTGTTGCTCGTCCAGTTTCTTATGTGGAAGTTGCCTTGGCTATGGATATAACTTACTTCTTCAACTAATGTAGAAGCGGTATTTTCATCCGTAACGCTGTCTATGTAGTCATCCATATAATGAGACTTAATTATCGCTTCAGTGGCGCGAGGCATACAGTTTTTAAATCGCTCGGCATTTTTATTCTTAATGTACTGGGCCACGAACGGCGAACAGTTGGCGCCAAATATAAGAGATGTCATCATATTAATTTTAATAGTACCTGAATCACTTTCGTCTCTAAATAAGAACCGAAAAGCGTTTTGATCATCGGGATTTATTTTCACGCGCAAGAACATATCCATAATATCTCCAGTTATTCCTATTTTGTTCTCGCGAAATCTAAGCATTATACCAAACAATGACTGTAGTAGGTCTGGCCCTTTCAAAAGGTAATCATTTAGTGACAATCCGTTAACTTGAGCTGCGGCATCGAAAACAAGGCGCAACTTTTTTTTATTGGGATTGTCGACGCTGAAATGAGGTAAGTACATGTTCTTTTGTTATTTAATAAATTTACCTCTTCATTTGTCAGTTCCTTTGCATATTTGTTATTAAATAAATGTTGTATGCGTTCTTTATAACGTTGTGCATATTCGTCGTTCTTTTTCATCTTATGTTCCACCCCTCTCAGTTTCGATATTGCATTAGGGTAGGTATTAGGCATACTACAATTTTCGTCCTTCCAGGGTAGGCCTACGTACCATTCGGCGTCCTTGAGGGTCGTTGTCCGTTCCAGAATATCCAGGGCACGCATGTCCTCTGAGTTCTGCCGTGGCTTGGCAGATACGCCCATGGATTCGACAGAGAAAAAACGACTTACCTCCTCATGTAGTTCACGCCAGCCGTTGTCGTTAGTTGCTTTCGATACTAATAGTGTTGACTGTACCGGCGGCGAGGCGACGCTTGCGCGCCCATGCAAACACCAGCCGAGTGGAGTACGGGTGGCACACGGTTCGTTCGCGGAACCCACTATGGATTCCAGAGGCAATATTAAGTGGTAGTTATCCTGACCAATAAGCATCTGTGGTTTAAATTGTGCGATACATAACTTACTCTTAATTGATTTTAAATGTTTATATTTTTCGCAGTTTATAATAGTTAGGTCTTGTTTTGGCAAATTAAGTTCATTTACGCTGCGCGCTTTAATAGTATGCATCAAACCTTGCGCTCCCGATAACGGGACATCAACCAGCTGACTGTCACACACGAGCTCGGTGTTGTCCCACGCGCCACGCACACGCAGGCAATCCCTGCGGCCGCGCAGCCCCGCGCGTTCCGCGAGCGCCGCGCTTATCAAAGACACAGTCGATCCGTCGTCGAGCAGAGCGGTCGTGCTAATCACACCGTTTGGACCGTGAATGTTTATAGGCACGACTTTCAGCAACACTGCACAATTGTTCGTGTTTATGTACGTCACAGTCTCGGCTTGCACTTCAGTTTCTACACCCGGCACTGACACTGCACTGCTTAAGTTCTGTCGAGGCACGTAATGCAATAAGCGATGATGATTTTGTCCACAGTTCTCAACGTCACACACCGGCGCGGGGCACGTTAGCTTGTCATGTTGCGATAACAAACACTTGTAACATACGCCGTAACGCTTTACGTGTTGCCAACGATCCTTACGCAGCGCCTTTTTAAAACGTTTGCACTCAGTTAACTTATGTTCAGACGTTTTACAAAACTGACATTTTTTAATCACAGTTTGTGTACTTTGCACTAATACAGTTTGTGGTGGTTCACTACACGTGTTATATTGTTTTTTATCCGGTCGTAAATAAAGTAAATTAGCACCGGATTGAGATAACTTCACCGCCTCTTCATGTTGAAATTCCGCCAACATTGTTAATCGGCACTTATGTCCATCTGTGAGCTGTGCGTAGCTGTAGTCCGACCACTTCGAGATTAGCACGGTAGGTAGCTTACTCAGTACTATTGTGGCCACATTCACGCCTTGTAGGTAATCATCTCTGCCCAATGCGCGAACAGCAGTAATATAATTATTTACTTTGATAGAAAACTTGATAATCTCTTTGTGGTAATCTGGGGGCAACGCTGAAAGCCTTTTTATGTCGCTCACTATTTTAGACAAAATTATATCCGGGTTTCCAAACTGTAGTTTTAACGTAGACATCACTTTTTCCGGAGTTGTAGGTGTGATGAGCAGTGACGAGACGGCCTCCCGCGCTGGACCACGTAAACATCTTCGTAATCGCCAAAGGTTTTCTTTGTCATTGAATTTACACAATTCGGTCGATTCCTCATACGCTTGTTGGAATTGTAGCCACTCCAATGAGTCGCCAGAGAATATAGGTAGGTCTCGCGGCGTACTAATGCGGCTTAGCAGGTTATTGTTTTGATTGTTGGTGACGGTGTGGGTGATGAGCTGATTGATTGCAGCTGCCAATTGCTGAGCTGAGCCATCCGGGCCGGCGGATGTCTCCGGCGGCAAGTTCAACGTATTCTTTACATTGTCCATCTTGTGAACACGTTGTCCTCTCAGTTCCAGTTCACTGTGGTCCACCCACCTCTCGACGTCACTTTTAGTAGTGTACTGCTCCAAACTAGCAGCCTCCGATTGTGGACTGTAACTTTTATCATCCTCTAGTGTAGCTAAATCCGCTGCCAGCTTTTTATCTATGAGTTCCGTTCCTATCTGTATGCGAGCTTTTTCTTGTGCTGCTTCCAGTTCCAGCTGTTTCCTGCGCGCTGCCGTCGAAGTAGTAGACTTTTGCTTAGATTTTGTCGTCGATTTAGCTTGTCCGGAAGTCGACGGTGGCTTGTCCTGTAAGTGTTTTCTTATTTCACTTTCACTCTTCAACATTATTGTTTTATTAATAATTGTGTTTTCTTTTTTTACAGGTGTTTCGTGGCCAGGTGTTTTCGTCGACATCGACGGTTCATCTAGCAGTCTCCGAGTGACGATGGCGTCCTCCTTTTTGGCGGTTTTTCGTGTGTTAACCATGTTGGTTGCAGCTTGCGGAGTCCTTGTTGTCATCTGGCACTGACTATCCGGCTCGAAGGACCACTTTGTAGACGATGGTAGCTGGTTCTGGTGTCCAGGCCAAAGAAAACAAGGAATGACGGAAATTTTTTCCTTTTATTTTATATCGACGGTAGGGGTACAATGAGAATATTGGGAGCAGCGCGCGCGTCCGTTGCTCGCATTGATGATCGTGGCACTGGTCGAGGAGGAGACCCCCCCCCGCGCCCCCGGCGGTTCGCACCCCGCGCGCCGCTCTTTGATAGCTACCTTACACAATTACAATTTTTAACTTAAAATATAGGCACGCGTCGTTAACAGTGCTTTTGGATAGACCATACATTTTTCACATACTAACCATTCAGGACGTCTATTTTAGCTGTGGAGAAGGATGGGCGCAAGAAACTCCACAGCTTTAATAAAAATAATTACAAATGCAAAAAGAAAAAGAAATGAAAAAAAAAGAGGTTTCCATTATGTTACACGAGTCTTGGTCAATTTAATAAATAAACATTTTCTATTTTATTACTGGTAGGACAATTATATACTGAACAGTTACACATTGTAATGTTTATGTATTGGAAGCACTGAATAAATGATTACTTACTTACTTACTTACTTACTTACTTACTTACATTGTCGTTTATAAAGACTGAAGTATTAAAGTTTGAAAATATGACTGATGGAAGATTTTGACTTTGATTTTGAGATGAAATGAAACAAAGAAGGGAAGGTTGTAGATAAACCAAACCAACAATCTAATATTGTTTGGGGGTATTTATAAGGTTAAGGGTGGGCAGTTGTATGTGTACGTTACTCAAATGTCAAGAAGTTTTATTCTTCACGCAGGAAGTGTTATTGGTAGAGCTTCAAAAGTTCAGGTAGTTAACAGTGTAAGCAGTTTTCGGTGGTTCCAGTCTATAACACTAAGGCATAAAAAGTTATTATAACAAAAGTGACTCTTAGACTTAGACTCTTAGATAACCGGTAAAGTCTACCTTTTTACTGATATTCTGTTTAATACGTTTAAATTATCTGTAATTCAGGTTAATAAATAGCCAATAAATTTATTCGTAAGTGTGTCGAGTACAGCCCAAACGCTAGCTATGTTACTCGGTGAGGTGTGTAGCTTTAAGGTTTATAGCTTCAATGATACCAGATTCTTAAAGGTAGATGTGATAATAGGATTCAATAAAGGGGGACGAAAATTTGCTTATTTTTGCGCTACGATTAACCGTATAGGAGATATTTGCACTTTAAGCAAAACAAAATATTTGATTATTTTAAAGTAACTGTTCTATTTTTCTGTTTTCATGTGAGACTTGATGGAACTTCGAAGTCGAGACATAGTCCGTCGTAGACTTGAGACACCTGGCTTGAAGTCGCCAAAGGCGGTCTCAGAGTCGGCGTCGGAGCTGGACCCGAAGCCCTAGCCATATCCAAGGAGAACAGAAGCAGGATCGTGAGAGGATCAACATGTTGGGGAGCGAGCTGCAACGGGAACGCGAGCGGGTTCGGGCAGCGGAACGACGACACTGCACATCGAAGCGGCTACCCAGCGTGCGGAGCGAGGACGACTGTGGTCATCGTGGCTCACCGCTGAACGAGCAGCGGAGCAATGCAGAGCGTCGTGCTGAGCAACTTGACCACGCGAGACAGTCTGAAAGGTTACATAGCCCTTCCTCTTCTAAGAGAGATTTAATGAATATGTTAAAGTGTGATAGAGATAGTTTTGCGTCTCGCCCTTCCACGTCAGGTGCATAGTCGTATCAATAGCTAGATCATGAGAATATACTCCCTAATTTCGCTCCCTCTACGAAAAATCAGCGCATTGATGTTTGGTTAAAGAAGGTTAATGAGTGTACCTCGGTGTATGGTTGGGATGACAGGACTACAACTAATTGCGGTATGCAGAAACTCCAAGGCCTTGCTAAGGGTTCTCTATTTTGTCTCATACATTTTTTATTCATAAAATCTAACGTGTCACGTTTTGTGACATAATCATCATGTGTCCGAATGGTAAGTAGCCCTAACTTCATGACTCATAATATAACATGCCTAAATCTAAAATCGAAATTATGGAGCTACATTTCTGTTGTTTAATAAATAAAATTGTAATTTTGTAACAATATTATTATAAACCACCATTCGGACTAACATACATTATACAATAAATATAACACTTAGGACATGTGATATAATAGCAAGTGCCCGGAGTCGAAATTTGGATATCTAATTATGATAGCACCCGATATTATGACGCAAAAGCATTAGATATTTGATGTTTGAGATATTTGGGAGATGATTTAGCAAGCGCGTTGGGGATTTTGATTTTCGGACGATCGATATTCGGAGAAAAAGTGACTACCTTTGCTAAGGCGTGGTACAAAGGGTTAAATTCAATCCTTTTTTTTTATTATGCAAGAATGGCAGAGAAAAAAAAATTACTAATTTGAGTTTACTAACTCATTTCCTATTCCTCCACAAAATTATGATCAGGCATTAGAGGATATGCTTATAAGGAAAACTAAATTTAACGAGCCTGTAAGAAAAAATTTTAAATGAAAAAAAAAAAGTTCTCGATCAATGTGATATATTATAGTTGGAAAACGTGCAGTGGATTGCAAAATCCACGGTATTAATGATAGGACCTTGAGGTCTGAGGCTCTGTCGCTGCGTTCGTTGTTCGCATCCCGATCAGCTTTTGCAATTCTTAAATAGGTTGTTGCCCTGGGTTAATTTTGTCGAGTTAAGGGAGAATGTTGATAATGATGTGGATAATGATTTCAATTTAAGCGACACAGAAAGCGATTATTAGTGGAGTCTTCTGCTATTCCTAGTAACTTCCTTTTTATTGTTATTTTTATTTTATTGTTTTGGTATGCTAGCGGAAGACAGGTATGCTAGCGGAAGACAGGTATGCTAGCGGGAGATAGGTATGCTAGCGGGAGATAGGTATGCTAGCGGAAGACAGGTATGCTAGCGGAAGACAGGTATGCTAGCGGGATATAGGTATGCTAGCGGGATATAGGTATGCTAGCGAGAGGCCGGTATGAGGTGCGTTCGATTTGTAAGGATGGATGGGTTTACAAATTGAACTCACATAAGAATAGGTTCTAGTGTAGCGGTGTAAGAATGGATGGGTTTACACACGCTAACTAGTTATGTAAGAATTGATGGGTTTACACACGCTAACTAGTTGTGTAAGAATAGATGGGTTTACACACGCTAACTAGTTGTGTAAGAATTGATGGACTATCCTATAGCTATCTTGGTTACGAGAATGGATGGGTTCGTAACCTTGCTGGCGGGATTTTAGTTTGCTAGCGGGATATAGGTATGCTAGCGGGATATAGGTATGCTAGCGGGATAGGTATGCTAGCGAGAGGCCGGTATGAGGTGCGTTCGATTTGTAAGAATGGATGGGTTTACAAATCGAACTCACATAAGAATAGGTTCTAGTGTAGCGGTGTAAGAATGGATGGGTTTACACACGCTAACTAGTTGTGTAAGAATTGATGGGTTTACACACGGATATTTATATTCATTTAAATTATTTTGCGAGAATTTATGAGTTCGCAAATAAATGTTAAAAGATAATTGATACTAATTTGTAACTAATATGATGAAACGTTTGTTCATTTGTGGTGCATGAGGACATGCACAATGTCAGGAATAGAAATTTGAGACGATCTATGAGAAGGAAGGGTTCATAGATCGTTACCCAATGCGATCACTTTCAAGAAGAAAGGGTTTGCGGGTGGTTGTGTTGGCTATGAAGGAGGTTTTGTGATAATCACTTGCAAGAAGGAGGGTTTGCAAGTGGTTGTTTTGTTTTGTTGTTATAGTACTATTTTAGAACTAGTTCGGTTTAATAGAAAAACATTACTTATTTTAATGGGTAAATTTGAGAACTGTGACAATTTTCTTTCTAAGATTGTAGTAAGATTTGGATATTATTTCCAGTTGATGCACTCTTTTATTAAAATATTTAATCAAACCACAATGATTGAGTATTGTTATATTATTATAATATTGATTTATCAGAAACGTAGTATGTTTTAATTAAGTTTTGTTAACTAATCATTAACTATTTTTAAATACCTACAATGAAAGTGTTGACTAGAGTTATTTTGCGTTTTAAGTAAAAACAAATTTAAGTTTTGTGTAATATTAATAAATAAAACTATAGTTTAACTTAAACTAAGTACGAGATGCGATGTATTGTGATATTTGTCAATATTACGAGTGGAGAGATTATTAATAGTCAAGTTTTAATAATTTGACTGTAATACGAGTATAAGATAATTATGATATTGTAAAGTGACTCGATTGGCCAAGTGTTAGGTTAACTAGTGCATGGGGACATGCACCTTGTCAGGATGGACGAGTGTTAGGTTGATTAATAATTTAGTAATTTATATTTCAATTGATACTCGTATCCGAACGAACTCCATGTTTTTATTTCACTGGCAACACTGAGTGTTGGCGGGAAAAAAATAGCGGTAAAACAGCATGGCGAATCGAGGCACTAGATGACGGTCACTTTGGCTGGAGCATTGGTGGTGGACGGTTGATTTTGAGTTGTACGTACTGGTTGTTGGAAGAAATACACCTTTTAAAAAGAATGTGAGTTTTATTGTGCTAATATATTAATATATTATACATTAATGATAATATTATAGGGTAAGTAAGGCGATTCCTTACATATGTAATGGTTAATTATAGCATAATATATTTGCAATTTGATTAATTCGTTACGAATTTCTTTATTTTTTATGAAAATCGCCATTAAAATTCAAATTAATAAAATAGCCGCCAAAACGCTGAAGACGCCATGCATGCAGGTCACGTGATGTCGTGACGTCACCTGCTTGTAAACAAACTTTTAGCTGTCAAATTAAACGTATAAAACTTTGATTGACATTTACTGTTTACAAGCTGGTGACGTCACTCCAGATTCAGCGTCATCCCGTGCGCTTTTGATCACGTGGTCAATCATAAAAAAAATATTATGTTATTAATGATTTTTTATAAAAATCATACTTATTTTAAACTTATGTGCTGGCTAAATTAGTTTAAAAACATGTTTACTATTAAGTTAACAACAGTTTGATCAATATTTTCATTGTAGTCAAATACCCTATTGTTGGGAAAAATCAAGATCCCCGTCACGTAAATTTCCAATGCGTCGCCTTAATAAATGTGACGTAATCAATTCCGCGTCGATTACTAGTTTTCGAAATTAGGCACTTGTCTATATACATAATACAAGTATTAAAAACACGATAGTGTTTGTTTGTAAATCCTTTCTTAATTTTGAAACTGAGCAACAGACCAACAATTCGTTTGTACAACGAAAAAACAACAAACATGATTATTAACAGGTATACTGCGATGCAAACTGTTTGTCGTTTGTATGTTTGTTTTGTTTGTATGTGAACTGTTAGGCCAGCCGCACTTTGGATGCATTTTCGTACGAATTTGAGTATTTGGCGCGACACATCGAGATGCGAGCTAGTCATTAGAATAGAATAGAAGAGAATAGAAAAACATTTATTCATTATAACAAAATAACATTCATAATTTAACCTTTTCACCGCCCAACTATCCTGCACGCGATGTCCGCGCCAACGTATAAATGTATTTTAATAAAGTAGGTACAAAGAAAAACTTTATAGAAGTGCTGGCGTGGGCGGCACGAAAATCTCGAACTTCTATAGAAGTTGTTGGCGGTTAAAAGGTTAAGATACATGGTATACGACACCATTAAGTATACTAGTATGATACTGCATCATACTAGTCGGAGGATCGAGATGTATCGTGCGTATTCGTACGCGTTACTATTTATACGCATCCAAAGTTCGTCCGGCCTTTGCCGTGAACACAACCACGCGCAGGTTTGACCAACATTTTGTTACTGCGACGGTACTTGCGGCTTACTTCACGACCAACAAAGAGTTTGCATCTCACAGTTCACTATCTGAACATCTTACCCCCAGAGGAAGCCGCTCTTCGCCTAATGTGTACGCTTCTGCCATCTTGATGATCACCATCCGCTTCAGAAGTCACTTTTTCGTCTGACGTTCCGTCCCATACCTATAAATCACACTAATATTATAAATGCGAAAGTTTGTGGGTATGTTCGTATGTTTGTTACTTCTGCATGCTGCAATGGATGGATAGATTTGGATGAAATTAGGCATACATATAGTTTATAACTTGGATTAACACATAGGATAGTTTTTATCCCGATATTCCCACGGGAATCACACTATAAATATACTAAAAACGACTATTTCATTTTCCAATAAAAAATGATTTGTTTGTTTCGTTGTCATGGAAACCAAAAAGAATTTAATCACTTGATGGATTTGTCAAAGCGGTACGAAGTCCGCCGGGTCCACTAGTTATATAATAATAGAATACCTTTATCTTCAAAGCGTAAGGGTTCCCGTATAGAGCCTTATGCATTGATTTTTGCTATACCTGTATATTTATTTAGTGTCGTGGTCGTGGGTTCGATTCCCACTCGAGCTTGCTGAGTTTTATATTGTTCAACAAAGGAGTGAACAACTTAATTTTTATTTGATTAGGATAACAAAACTTATATAAAAATGACTGAAATCGATTCAGTAACCGATATTTATGGTTATATTTTATGTAAACGAGAGAAAGCTTACAGGTTCCTTCAACTCTTCGTGCAGCTGATCCATAAAACATCGTAGGAACTCTTGCGTGTCGTGCTGGTGGTATCCGCGGAACATTGGGTGTACCTGGGGAGAGAGTAGCCTATGCATATTACTGATAACATTGACAAGTAACAGACTTTTTAACCATTTAACGGGCACATGTTGAATTTTATTGATTTTCGACCTTATGTCAAGGGGATAAAAATACATTTATAAAGGTTTAAAAAAAAAAATCTTATGGGTAAGCACTTGGGCCTTCACTTCATCTCACCTGATGTTAAGTGATGATAAGGCCGAAGGTGGAAGCGCACTTCACCCGGAATCCTCAACTCCTGAGGGTAAACAGGTTTTATAACCATTTGACGAGCATTATGTCGAAATTTTTCATTGATTTTCGACCTTATGTCAATGGTATAAAGTTACATTTATAAAGGGTTAAACAGTTGTTATTTTTGAGTATGAGATTAGAAGAGGGTGTATACTAGAGGTTTAATATTTAGAAGAAAGCGTGATGATGTGAAATGAAAAAATATTTATTTATGGTTGTTAATATCTATATTAATATCTATACTACTGTATAAATCTGTAGGCTCTGTGTGTACTTGCAATTTTTCTGCCAAATATTGGAATAAATACTCATTTTATGATTCACTAACGTTAATTCTAAGATTTTTGAAATTTTTGTCTGTTTGTCTGTTTGTCTATATGTCCACTTTTAACTCAAGAACGGCTTGACCGATCTTGATAAAAATTTGTATGTAGTAAGAACATTCGATTGTGCAAATGATAGGCTATAAAAAAAAATATTCACAAGTTTACGCTCAGCGAAGCGGGCGAGTTTGAACTGGTTTGGGATGGCTACCAACAGCGAGAGATGGCGTGCAAAGGGAGAGGCCTACACTCAGCAATGGGTAGAGACGGGCTGAAGAAGAAGAAGAACAAGCGGGCGAGTGACAACTCTTGATGAAAATTTGTATGTAGTAAGAACATGAGATTGTGCAAATGAGAGGCTATCATTTGCACATAGTTATAACTAAATGATGTTGGTAAACCTAATAATTATTTTGATTAGCATTCATTGACCCATTATTTTCGCACAGCGAAGCGGCCGGATGACGGCTAGTAAGAGTAAAAGATTTTAAAGTCTGTAACCATAACAACAACGCTCCATTTCAGATATTAGTACTGACATCAGAAATTAAGCTGTTAATTTCTAATGTCAGTTTATTAAAAACCTTAAAAACTGTGCGTTAAAAAAACTAGGTACTCACATTTCTAATTCCATATAATATTCCACTAGGTACAACGTAGCCTCTGGTCTTTCGACACCACATTTCTCTTATTAATTTTTGGTATGCCCTGTAACAAGACAGATATAACTTTAGAAAATCGGATAAATGAGCGCACTTGGTCTGCGATTGTAAAAGTTAAGCAACTTTCGCAAAGGCCGGTCAAGAGATGGGTGATAAAAATTTACTTTTCCATTTCCTTCGTGCTTTGGTAGGCACGTATAGCCGTTGGTCCCGGCTGCATTAGCAGTCGTTAACAACCACCAATCCACACTGGGTCCGCGTGATGGTTTAAGGCCCGTTCTCTATAGTGTTCCATCCATAAGGAAGGCTCGTGCCCCAGTAGTGGGAACATAAAATGTGTTGGTGTTAATGATGTATTATTATAAATTAATAAATAAGTCTTATACAAGTATATGTAAATTCCTAAGTGCCGTACAAATAAACAAAGATTAAGGTCCGAATAGTCATTCCGTGTTTTGTCTCTTTTACTCTAATTTGAAATGACGTTTGCATGACAGGAACAAAACACGGAATAACTATTCGGAGCTTATTCTTTGCTTATTTGTAAGGCAGTAAAACTATATACCTAAGTGAACGATGATGATGGTGATAAACTGTTATACGTACCGGCTGATGGCCGGCTTCTTGTCTGCTGCAAGGACCGTCACGGCGGCAGCGCATTCCAGGAAGTAAGAGGTCAGTGGCGCTGTGTTACTCAACGCCTGGAGCGCAGCGTTCATATAACACGTGTTACCCATGTTCTGGAGGCCTACCAGACCTGGGAGCAGAGCGTTCATTTCACAACTTTGGCAGAGGGACAAGAATAAAAAGCAGGGACAGGTCTCGTAACCCCAGCAGGGGTTTTTGAACGGGTTTTGAGAATGGGTTTTCATTCCAAATTAGTTGCGCATTGGAAGCCGTTCAATTCGAAAGAATAACCCAAAGGATAGCCCTTTGGTTACCCTTTCAGAGACTAAATGCAGCTTCAGTGCAGATGTTATATTTATACTCAGTACATAAGAGCTATTACTGTTTGACGTTAGGTCGATAGCTGCGGTTTAAACAAGTCTTTTCCGAATTGCAGTGAACCCACCGGGCAGTTTTACAGTGTTATGGTGCTTAATGCTATGAACATACGTTCCAAATTAACTTGGCAAGTGATAAGGAAGTGAGAGAGATTATACCTTTGGGTTACCCTTTGGATACCCTTCTGAAAAGATTATCAAGTTGAAGGGGTTACCCAGGGTTACACAAATTTAGGGGTTATCTAAGTCTGTAGGTAAGCCTTTCAAAGGATTTTTTGGACCAGTCCAACGATTTAATTACCTAACAGGGGTTTTTAAAAGCCCTAACCCACAAAATTATAGTGTAAGTTTCATTAAATTAATTGTTCCCATAAAGGGGTAGGATATTTTTTTTTAAATCTAGCTCTGTCCGCTTTGCATGCAGAGGTTGCATGCGTTTTGTTTTTGAGTTTGCTGATTGTCTCAAACAGCATTTTCATTTTCAGTCTTTTTGGGGGCGGCGAGAAACTTAAAGGGTTCCTCAAGCAGTGTGGAACGAAGCACCGTCAAGAGGTTTCCTAAAGGGGTTCGGATCGGACCTTGCACTCGTACACTACAAGTCACTACGGGTAACAGTTACCGTAGCATGCACCTCTGGGTCGTGTGACGTCATCGTAGTACATTTCGTAGATAGAGTATCTATCGCATCAATCTACGGACTACGGCTAGAGCTAGAGCTGCTACGAGATACATTTTCCCTTACGCGAACGCGAACGCGAAATCTGGGACGCGTGACCTAGATAGACGCTAAGACCGGCTACGAGTTATAGTCTATCCGGCGGCGTAAGGGCTAAGAGCCATAAAGATAAGCTAATTAGTCATCTATTGTAAAAACAGCATAAGTGATTACTTATGTATCCTTAAAGCTAACTTAAAATGTTTGTGTTAAGGTTCAATATCGAACGATACGACTAAAATTGCAAATATAATAACAAACATTGGAGGGTAGGGTTGCAACAATCGGGAAATTTCTAACTAATATTACGTTGGAACTGATTTAGTGATTACGTGTATACGCTATTAAACTGTTTTGCTAAAAATGTTTCGTCCGTGGGAAGATAAAAAGGAAATCGGCAGTACAAGTGTTTGGACTTATTTAAATAGTGAATGTAAGCAAATAGTTAAGAATGTGTACATTGTAGTAATATTTATGTTGTATTATTTTTACTCTTGTTACATTTTTGACAACCCTATGCAGAAGTGAGGATGTCTTTTGTTTAAGAAAAATTAAAGCATTTTAAGCTTTAATAGATGAGTTTTTGGGTCGAATCTCATTTCTTCGTATTAAGACTTATCATCTTTCGAAATAAAAATGCCATTGTAATAACTTTTATGGCTCCTAGCCCTTACGCCGCCGGATAGACTATACAATAGTAGATAATCCTGCACTATCGCATCAATCTACTGAAAACGGTTAGAGCTGCTACGAGTTACATGAGTGCCGTATACATCTCTAGGCCGCGTGACCTCGGCGGGCATCTATCACAACGGTCTACGGACTAGTCTTAGCGCTACACCTGCTACGAGTTACAATGGTAGATAATCCTGCACTATCGCATCAATCTACGGACTACGGCTAGAGCTGCTAAGAGTTACATGTGCTGTAGCACTTACCTCTGGGTCTCGTGTCGTCGTCGTATTCCATGTCGTCGGGGTCCAATTCGTCGTCCGAGTTTAGGCCCAACGATGAGGAGCCGAAGCGGACCCCGGCCGCGGCCCCCTCCAACGAAGTCGTGTCTGGACTTGCCTAAAAATGTTTTTTTTTATAAATATGTAAAATTATTATTATGATGATCTATATTATTAAAAATCAATTGCTACATGTATGTCGTAGCATCACTTGAGACAGGTAGAACCTTTTGTGGCAGATTTTTACTTTTTATATACTTATAATTATTTCTATGTACTAAGCTATATGCATAGTATATAAAAAATAAAAATGTATATGCATGATCAAGCATTATAGTAATGGAAAATATATAGATATAGAAACATCTCACCATCGCCGTGTGCGTAAGCGCAGCCCGTATGTGCACCTCCTTCTCGCAAACGTAACACCATATCCGCTCCGTGGACACGTTCATATGCACGCAGTGGGTTGGAAAATTCTACGAAAAAAACAATCATCTATACTTAATAATAATATAATAAAGCGGAAGACTTGTTTTTTTTGTTTGAACGTGCTTTAACTGCCAGTCGGATTTAAAAACATATTTTTTTAGCGTTTATACGACTAGCTTCAAGTTGCTATCATTTTATTTATTTACTTACAAGTAATTGGCTTCTATCCCACCTGATGTTAAGATGATAAAGTCGAAAGTGGATGCGTATTTTACCCGAAATCCTCAACTATTGATGAACTGGTTACCTTATCTATAACTGTTGGGTCATAACAATCAATGCTACTAACACTACTGATGTTATGGCGACATATTTAGATGGGATGGTAGCAAGCCAGGCGGACTTAAAACAGAACTCTACCACCAATCAAAACCTAGTATAATCATGTTCACCCGTTGAGAATCACTACATAGAATAAAACAAAGTCGCTTCCTGCTGTTTTCCTAATAATCTATATATAAAAATCAATTGCTGTTCGTTTGTCTCGCTAAAACTCGAGAATGGCTGGACCGATTTGGCTAATTTTGGTTTTTAATATTTGTGGAAGTTCAGGGAAGGTTTAAACAGTAAGAAACCTAAATAGTTAGTAACGGAAAATAGTAAAAACGATAATTAAATTTTCCAATACAAAATGATTTGTTTGTTTTGTTGTCATGGAAACTGTCAAAGCGGTATGAAGTCCGCCGAGTTAGCTAGTGAAGACACTACATAGTATAAAACAAGGTCGCTTCCCACTATCCCTTTGTATGTATGTATGCTTAGATCTTTAAAACTACGCAACGGATTTTAATGCGGTTTTTTTTAATAGATAGTGATTCAAGAGGAAGGTTTATATGTATAAATACATGCATAATATAGTAGAGAAACACTGATAATTTTAGAGGTTTCACATGTTTTGCGCTTACATTGCAAACGCTGGCTGAACCCAACGAGATATATCAAAATAATGTACTACAGTATTGTACACCTTAAAAAGGTCTACAAAAAAGTCCTCGATGGTATATGTCTGTCTCTTAGGGATAACCCACAATAGTAATTTTTTATCCTTTACTTTTTACGAGAAATAATGGCTTATTTACGAAGCGATTTTAAGCAATACAGCATTAATCCTTATACAATTAAGTACCTTAAATACATTGTGCATTTAATATAGATCAATAAGGCCCTTTACAGCATGTAATTTCAACGAATATTTTTGAAGATATTACAGATTTAAAAAGCAGAGACATAGCGGTTGCGTATATCAGCATTGCACCCGTGCGAAGCCGGGGCGGGTCGCTAGTACTTGTATAAAATGTAAAATAGTAATGAGTTAGAATCGAGATTAGTTTCGATTCCATTACTTTTATAGTGTTTAAATAAATTGTAATATGCATTCAAAAATAGTCATTTACTCAAACCATGCCCCATTTTTTAGATGTTTGACGTCAATCTTTATTTATAGTGTATAACCACAAACAATACGAAGTTATGGTCGAGTGTAAACAGAGTCGACAGTCCATCAAAATAAATAGCTTCGAATAATTTAAGTCACAAGATTAAGATTTAGTTTTACACTGTTGTTTTTATATTGGTGTTAAATATATGCCTTTACCTTTTGGTGTATGGTACTATGGTCATTTTTAACTTCCGAACAGCCTATGTGATGACAATCTGGTTGCAGACATATCCAAAGATTTGGACCAGGACAACCGCAGTCAAAACATGTTAATGTCTGTAATTGAAAATACATCTTCTGTTAGAACATTAATCATTTATGGACATTAAAACAAAAGATACAAGAAAACAATAAGAAAGGAAGATAGCACAAGGTCAGAATAAAGATAAACATAACAAGATTATTATCTAAAAAACACAAAACATCTATCGCTATTGTACACAAACATGACAATTTATTCGCGCAAGGGCCCTGCTCCGCCTAAACGGAACAGCAGGCATACATTTTCGCCGCGCCGTAGAAATATGAAGGGGATACTTCCTCTCCTACGCCGCGCCGGCTGTCTACTCTCCATCTGTCTTACGAATTTTCGATCAGGTCACGTGTCCTGACGCGAATTTAACATTTTTAACCCATTACAAAAAAAGTGTACAACGCCGCTAAAGAAGTTTTCACTTTAAAAATTCGGATAATGATGATTCTTTTTATTAATGTGCCCAACAGGAATCTCTATAATTGAATGTAATACCTATTTTGTTACTATCCTATGTGCATTATGGTTTTCATCAATATCACAATCATTTTAGTCAAAAGACATCCACTGCTGGACATAGGCTTCTCCCAAGGATCTTTACAACCACCGGTTTTGTGCTGCATTCGCCTTCAGCGGGTACCTACAACGACCTTCACCATATTGGAAGTCCACCTTGTTGGAGACCTGCCTACACTGTCTTCCAGTGCGCATTATGGTTTTACAATACATTTGAGTATTGAGAGTATTTTGGTACAAGATGTGGTTCAGCAAAAACCTCTCAATATCATAGATAAAAGGGTTCTGCTCTAGAATTTTCCACCATTTCTGACATCTTACTGTGTCCGGGATAAGAAGCTGCTTTGCAAACTGGTTTACAGTTGTAAAGACGAGATTTATAAGATTTAGCAGATTTCCTCCTTTACAGCACTAGTATTTTCACGATGATGAACCAACAAGGAAGCATTAGTTAAGTTTTTAACATTGGAAATAATGCAAATTAAGTTTAAATACTAACAAGACCAAACAACTGTTCCAGAATTTGAAAATAAATGGAATTGTGTTCTGTGATACTTCTTTTAACATTATATGCATTAAAAATTGCGTCATTGTAACAAAACTCAGGGTTATTATTTGCATGTCTGAGGTGTGAATAAACATAAGTTTAGAAGTTAAATAAACTAGAGGTTTGATCTACAATCGAAAGTTGTAATTTAGTACAACAGTTAGGTAATGTTAGGAAACCATTGTAAAGAAATATAGGTATTAAGTGCGATATCCGTTGCACAATGATAATAACTGAAGTAAGGAATGGTCATTGACCAATAATAATGACATCAAATTTTAGGTTATGAATACACAAAATCATTAATACTCACATCTTTGGATTGCCACAGATCCTTACCAAGGATGTCTGCGAGCTTGGTTAAGTGGTCACACGTCACTCCTTTATCCATTGTGGTAAATAAATAACTTAAACGGCAAATACAAACTTCAGTACCTACTGATTCACAATAGTCTTACTTGTAAATAGAAGTCATATCTTATAATACAGCGGACCGAAACGAAATAATTTTAACTGATGAATAAAACACGGAGTTCAGACTGTGATTCAATGAAAACATTGTGAATAAATGGCTAATAATTGAATTAGATTACAAAAATTTCCTTCAACACAAAATCCTTCCGTGACGAGCGAAAAGTCAGCTACCTATTTCGATCAAGTCGAAGTTGAGTTGTATACATTATAATTTACGATTTACTCGTCTTACGACATTGTTACTTTGTATTTCTACTGCAGTTAGACAAAGACAAAAAATTATAGTAATTTTCGCAACGATCACAGAGTAGGTGCCCCTTTTTTAGTGTTGCCACTGCATTCTAGTTTATATTACTGAATCAGGCAGTCAGGCCCTTCGTCGACTCGTCCGTCTTGGAATTTCATACACTTAGAGCTTATTTAGAGCATTTAAACCAGCTGCTCTAAGTTCATACGCGACTGACACTCTACTCTGTGTATGCTACTTGTTCTCGACCAATACTCGTACACGCGTCGACTTGTGGTCGACCTAGATATTCGCGACTTTCCTACCGTTTAAGATTTCGAAGAGGAAATTTATATTGCTTAGAAAAGAGCCTTAAAACAAAAGAAAAAAAGAAAATTTTGGATATGCATGCATATTTCTCCACTTCTTGCACAAATAATAATATATTAGTACCTGGTTTTTTTTTTCTTGTAATTTAAAAAAATGAAACCCTGGCTAGATCGATTTATCCCCGACACTCCCACCTGCATACTAAATTTCATAAAAATCGTTGGAGCCGTTTCCGAGATTCAGATTATAATACATATATTACAAGAATTGCTTGTTTAAAGGTATTAGATTTTGTTCCACCCTAATGCTTTGCGTCATTCGTATTATGATACTTTAGTCGCATGAGACAAGCACAACAAGTCGCTGAAGATTTTAAATGCTCTAAGAAAATACTGAATGAAACACTGTTTTGTTTATTGGTTCCTAACCTTATGGCTTTACAGGCACAGCACCAAATCTTAGACCATAATATATTGTATCAAACAATTCGCAAAGCTTTTAGGGACTATAAGTAAACTTTCGTAGTTTTCGTTTTCGTAAGACAACAAAAGTAAAAACAGTGTAACAAAAAGATTCTAACTTATAATACATAAATAAATATTCTATAAATTACAGTACATAAAATACTTTAAAAAAATAAATATATTTATATAAATATACCTACTTAATAAATAATTTAAAAATCGGTTGTTACCGAGATGATTCTGCCAACACTTTCTTTTTAAAGACATCGCGAATTGTAGCCATCCTGATTTCGAGAGGCAGCGCGTTCCATCTTACCACTTACCATCCGGTAAAGTCTCAGAATAATAACTAATAGCTATTTCTATTATTGTTCTGAGGGTAAGTAAAGTCTTAGGGTAAAGTAGTAACTATGTAGGTAACTAGCACTGACTGACGTCAGTTTTAACATTCATTCGACGTATCTTGAAATCTCATCTACGTGATATTGGCGGAATTGTGTTCGGTTGTAGACACAAAACATGCAAAAGAAGAAGAAGAATCTCTGTGAATTGTCGGACACGGAATCTCCCCTCCATGATCCATCCCATCAGCTGTCTGTCAGTCTCACCAGTCACCTGTCAGGCTGGGCTGACAACAAAAACATAGCAGGCACTGCAGGCAGGCATTTATAGTGAAGTGAAACACCTATTTAGATTGATTTGAGAACCGTAATGGTTTCGGAGTTAAGTTTCTAATTAAAACACGAGTGAAGCAAACAATTTATTAACAATGACCTCCGCCTCTTCAAGCAGCGCGCGTTCGTTGTTCGCAGAGTCAAAGCAGAGACTTGCAGAGCGGGTGCAAGTAAACATGAACAATATATCGTCGCTCGCTCGACAAATACAGAGAGGATCTAAATCCAATGAGGTTAGAACCCTTCTTTTGTACAGTTACGAGTATTAACTTAAATACAATGTAACTCGTAGTGTAGTGTAGTGTAGCTGTTTGTAATATGTTTTTTCGATTTACAGCTCCTCTCGAAAGCAGCTCGAGACTTTGCAGCCACTGAGAACCTGATGGAGAGTAGTGAAGAAAACTTAAAGAAGATGCAGCTGATTTCAGTCCACATGGGTTACCAGTTTGAAAATATAAGCAAGTCTGCTCAGATGCTCGCCCAGATCAGTGAGCAGGTTGCCTCTATGCAGAGATGATAAACACTTCTAATTAACACCTTATGCGCCAAATGACTGATCAACAATTTAATTACTGTTGTGTCTCGGTCTTATAGCAGTCAAAAGTGTTAAGTAAAATATTTGCACAAAGGTCCTGATGAGTATAAGTGCTACTGGAAGGTGGACACTTTGGCAGGCTCCACTGAGATAAGAAGATGTGTAAAACTTAAAATCTAATTTAATTCTACTGCTTTTTATAGTGCTAACGCGTTCTCAGTTGGTAACAATCGCAACTGAGCAACAACAAAAACTGAGCCTGCATAGTGGTTTTATGTTACTATTATTAAGTAGCATATATCTTATAAGTGGTTCAAGTTTTAGTATCATAGTGCCTAGTGCGAGTTGTATATGATATTCAATGACATTTACAAAAACGAGAATTTGTAATTTTAAGTAATTTGTATTAACATAAAAAAATATATATTATATTTTTTGTTGGTACCAATGACTTAATTTCAATGATAGAGCAATTTGCCCAGCAATGGGAAAGTACAACCCGCTATACACTACTTTAAAGTTTAAACTGACACCAACCAACCTATCGGTTACAAAGTAGGTGTCAGAATAACCTTGCGCAAACGCAAGGGACCATCTACGTCAGGTCATAACGCTATCAGAACACGCCGGTACGCATCCTTCATCCAGTACTTTTAAAACTAGTGTCTCAAGCTAGTCGCCCCATGGACATGTATATGGGACATATAATATGTAATGGGACAGTACAGTATAAAGGCTAATTATTCACATAATGTATTTATTTGCAAGTCTTGATATGTCATGAGATATGAAATAAGGTGAACACACACCTGGCCGCACCTCGCACACCCACACGCTCCGCAGTTGCACACTTGCACAGAATTTCATATAAGAATTCGAATGCGGCGACTGGCGCGTGCGGTGCGACCAGGTGTGCGTTCACCTTAAATGGGTAGAGCTTTTGCAGATTTGTTAAAATAATGTTAAGATAACTGTTCAAATAATGGAGTCAAAAACAAAAAATTCAAAATTCAAAATCATTTATTCAGTTTAGGCTACAAGTAGCTCTTGTGAATGTCATTATGCCATCGGTTCGTAAATCTACTCTGGGCGGGAGATCTTGTACTGAGAAGAACCGGCAAGAAACTTAACAAGTGTCCAGCTCTTTTCTCCCTTACAGCGTCAAAAATATTGGAAAATGCCCTATCATAGCAGAACACTTTCCATTACAAATAAACACAAAAAATATATATAAGACAACCACAACATGTAAAAAAACAAAATAAAAAATGTAAGTTAACAAATTTACATTAGATAATTATGTAAAGGTTTCAATTTCCACAATGTCATACAGCACCACTACAGTACTCTAGTAAAAGTCAAAAATTGTTTAGGTAAAACTAAAGTCAAACTATAATTAATAATACTAAAAATAAGATAAGTATGCAAGAGCAGACCAGCCTCCACAGGCGGCACCCGTTCACGAGCATGACATATGAATCAGCCATCGCTTCGCTCAACCATATTTTAGGGAACGTAACGACCCGACGCACACGCCACCACCGCAGAGTCAGTAAAGAGAGCATGCCACACTCAAGATACTCTAAATAAAAACTTAATGATCTATTTAACGCAACGCTGTTTGTTATCTGTAGGACAATGCTGTTAAAATAAAAAATGTAAGTTAACAAATTTACATCAGATAATTATGTAAAAGTTTCAATTTCCACAATGTCATACAGCACCACTACAGTACTCTAGTAAAAGTCAAAAATTGTTTAGGTAAAACAAAGTCAAACTATAATTAATAATACTAAAAATAAGATAAGTATGCAAGAGCAGACCAGCCTCCACAGGCGGCACCCGTTCACGAGCATGACATATGAATCAGCCATCGCTTCGCTCAACCATATTTTAGGGAACGTAACGACCCGACGCACACGCCACCACCGCAGAGACAGTAAAGAGAGCATGACACACTCAAGATACTCTAAATAAAAACTTAATGATCTATTTAACGCAACGCTGTTTGTTATCTGTAGGACAATGCTAATAAAGGCTGTCATATCAGTATAAAAATTATAAAAATTAATTTTAATAAATTGATTCAAATATAATATGTGATTTTTATTATAACCAGGCTGTTTTATCATCTAAATATTCTTTGACTGTATAATAACCTTTTATAAGTAATAAAGACTTTAAATGTTTTTTAAACTTATCTAAAGGTAAATCTAGTACAGAATTTGGTATTTTATTGTAATAGTGTATACCAAGGTATTGGGGCAAGCCCCAAGAAAGAACCAAGTACCTTCTGTAACCTGAACAGTGGCATTACAAGTTTTGTCTTATTTCTAGTATTGAAATTGTGTACGTCACCGTGTTTAGTAAAGGAGTTGATGTTGCAACGTACAAAAACTATACAATTATAAATACTAATATATAAAGCTGAAGAGTTTGTTTGTTTGTTTGTTTGTTTGAACGCGCTAATCTCAGGAACTACTGGTTCGAATTGAATAATTATTTTTGTGTTGGATAGTCCATTTATCGAGGAAGGCTTTAGGCTATATAACATCACGCTGCGACCAATAGGAGCGAAGCATCAGTGAAAAATGTTGCAAAAACGAAAAAAGAGCCTAAATTATAAATATATTGAGATGCAACTGTCAGGACATCAATCTCCTTAAAAAGATTTCTTAGGGAAGTTCGTGATCCTAGTTTATAGATTGCTCTTATTGCTCGTTTCTGTAAAATGAATATAGTTTCAATATCAGCCGCTGTTCCCCACAGTAGGACGCCATACGACATGACACTATGAAAATAACTAAAATAAACTGTTCTAGCAGTTTCAACGTCTGTTAACTGCCTAATTTTTCTAATGGCATAAGCAGCAGAACAGAGTTTACCGGCCAATTTCGATATATGAGGATTCCATTGAAGTTTTGAGTCAAGGGTAATGCCTAAAAAGACTGTAGAATCTACCAAATCTAATTGATCACCGTTTATTCTAATATCGGTTGGTTCATTTCTGACATTTGGTAATATAAATTTAATACATTTTGTTTTCTTAGCGTTAAGCTGTAAATTATTAATAGTAAACCAATGGAGTACCTCTGAAAGAGCTTTATTTACATTTTCATAATTAGTCCTACACCTAGTCACATTAAAAATGAGTGAAGTATCATCTGCAAATAATACAATTTCACAGAAATTCTCTACAAAGAATGGCAAGTCATTAATATAAATCAAGAACAGAAAAGGACCAAGAATCGACCCTTGTGGAACTCCCATTTTTACATGAGAACCAGATGATTTAGTACCATTTATATCGACAGTTTGAGTTCTAGAGCTGAGATAGTCATATCTCACACACAGTCACATACAGTCATGTATTAAATTTAGTGCAAAATCTTCGAGACCGTAATAATGTAGCTTCAACACCAGAGTCCGGTGCTCAACGCAATCAAAAGCCTTGGACAAGTCGCAAAAAACTCCAAGAGCATTTTGAGACTTCTCCCAGGCATCAAATATATGTTTTATTAGAGCAACGCCTGCATCAGTAGTAGAACGACCCTTAGTAAAACCATATTGCTTACTATGTAAAAGGTTGTTTGTGTTAAAATATGACATCAACTGTTCGAGTATAATTTTTTCATAAATTTTACTTTTTTTTTTTTTTTTTTTTTTATTTATCGAAAATACAATTTTACTTATATATTTAGACAACTTTACGCCTTTAAACCTAAATGGTTTGTCTAGGCGTTGCACATTCTTAGCGCTGGTAATATTGAAATGGGCCGATAGTTACTGGGGTCTTCTTTGTTTCCTGATTTGAATAAAGGTATAACTTTACTAAACTTCATAAGATCAGGAAAGATTCCCTTATCGACACAGTTATTAAAAATTTCAGCAAGATACGGTGCAATAGAATAAATAATATTCTTAATTACTTTAATAGATATACCCCACAAATCACTCGTGTTTTTCATTTTAAGTGATTTGAATGTTTTAATAATATTCATTGAATCAATGTATTTAAATTGAAAGGAAAGATTACATTTTGGTACATATTTTTGGAGTAAAGTTTGTGCAGCTTCCGGTGATGAATCTAAATTTGATGTTGTTATTACAGGTATATTTACAAAAAAATCATCAAAAATATGAGCAATTTGTGAATCTGAATTGACTAAGTTGTCGTTTACTTTTAAAGTGAAAGTATTATCCCGTGGTTTAAATTTACCTGTTTCACGGTTTATGATGTCCCAAGTGGCTTTGATTTTATTGTTAGACTTTTTAATTTTTTCTTTAATGTAATTAGATTTTGCTACTATGCACACTTTCTTAAACATTTTCGAATAATTCTTTACATATTCCGTAAAATTAACATTTTGGTTATGTTGTTTTAAACTATATAAATCATACAATTTATTTCTACTTTTATATATACCAGTCGTGGCCCAGTCACAGAACTTAAGTTTATGAGTAATTTTTATTGTTTTTGGTGTAAACACCTGGTTGTATTCGGTCTTGATTAAGTTAAAAAGATTACCATAAAGCACATCTGGATCATCTTGTACAAAGGGCAATGCATCTATTTTACAAGCTATACTATTTTTGAAACACTCCACTCGCTCTTTTGTAACTGGTTTACAGTTCACTATTATTGGTTCATCCCTAATATCAAAATCATAGGTCACCTTCAAACCGCAATGGTCAGACGTAAGATTATTAATGAGTGACTTAGAAACAGGGTCATAGTCTGTAAAAATATTATCGAGACAAGTGGCCGAATGTGAAGTTATTCTAGTAGGTTCGATAAATAGATTCAAAAGATTAAAACATTTAAATAAGGCAAGAAGACGAACACTCGTTGGAGTGTTTTCTAAAATATTTATATTAAAATCTCTAAAGTCAGAAGTGTACATGTAGTAAGTGCGACAATATCTACTATTTAATTGTGTTAAAATTCAACTTTACAGACTAAAGCTCTCAGAACCATACTTGGTATCCCCAAATGTATTGCAAATCAATTCATCTACCTTGATCTCGGTGTAGCCACAGTTCGAAAACAAATTGTTGAAAGCAGCTTGAGGTATCAGGAAAGATTGACAGCACACGCTAACAAACTCGCTCACACGCTAAGCGGAGAGGGAGGCCAACAGTATATTAGGCTAAAGAGACACGACATTTCGAACCTTAGCAAAAGATTCTGATATAAATAAAACACCAGAAACAAGGGTAGAGTCGCTGGACAAGCCCCTTCTAACGAAAACATTTACTCGTAAGAATTTCTCAACCAAAAGAATGGCGTAATGTTTAAGAAACAGATTGCCAAGTTGCAGAAAAACAAAAGAAAAAAAAATTGACGGGTTGTGGCACCAGTTTTCGACAGGAACCAGTGATCGACATTCATTTCCTTTAATCATTAGAAATAAGGGTCAGTAACAGAATTTAGTCTCTAGCAACAATTGAATACAGACAACCTAGATGTCATCCCGTAACGTAAAATTTAAATGAAAATCTATGTTACTTTTAGGCAATGAAAACTGTATCGAACACTGGGCTTAGAGTGTCGAACACTGGGCCTAGAGTGTCGAACACTGCTGCCATTACACTCCATGTTACATGGGATCGACGCAGCGTCATCTAGTGATGAACTTGTCGTATAGTATATAGCACTGCAATATCCCTTTCTTGATATTGATATTGAATTTTCATAGCAAAGTGACAATGAGTGACACTGACTGAGTGGTAACGCCACGCTGCGTTGTGGCACGCATTGGGCCGGCTCGCCCGGCGTAATACCACCCTCTCACTAAATACCGGCGTGAAATAATGGCACTCGTTGCTGTTGTGTTTCGTCTGGTCAGTGGTAGTTCTGGAGGCCCTATCTCCCCCCCCCCCCCACTCACAATTGACGACTTAGGGATCTTCAAGAAACGAGCCTATTCCTTCCTTAAAGACCGGCAACGCATCTGCGATTCCTTTGGTTTTGCGGGTGTGTCCATGGGCGGCGGTGATTGCTTCCTATCAGGTGACCCGCCTGCTCGTTTGCCTCCTTCTAATAAAAAAAAAGTTCAAAAATGTATGTAAATAGCAAATAAAATAAAATGCGCATACTGTTTTAATTTTATTTTGTTTTATTTTTTTAACCACTCAGGTGACAGCCCTAGTTGTCTCTTCCTAGAAGTCTGATAAAATAGGTATTTATTAATTTTGTTACTTTTGATTGCGATGAATTATTAAGTTTATAATATCGAGTCTAGATTGAGTCTAAATGGAACGTAATAGTCCATTTTATGTCGGCGGCGCGGCGCGCCTACCTTTTTTAAAAGGCAACGTATGCAGAATAGTACTTTTGCTATGTACATCACAAATACATTAGACCACCATCAGACAGACACAAAACACGGTGTAGTATAATATTAATGGTAATTTAATCGCATCTGTGGGCTAATGGCTAGAGTCTAGCTGCTAGACCATCAGTCTTAGACCCAGAGGTTTCAAGTTTGATTCCCAGTAGGCGCACATGATATATATTTTACTCGGTTTGGTTGGCTTGTTTTAAGTCCGTCTGACTAGGTACCAGTATCTTAACTGAGTGCATTACGACAGTGAAAGTAGCATTGTTTTGTTCCGACAGTAAAAGATAAGATAGCAGTGCCTCAGTGTTTGAGAATTCCGAGTGAAGTACGCTTTGGCACAAGGCGAAGGTGGACTTTCGCTATCGTCACTTACCATCATGTAAGACGAACACTAAGTACTTCCGTTGTGGAGTAAAAAAAATTAATTTTATTAAAGAAGACGTGAAAATATTGTTGCAGAATCGTATAGTTATATATTTTGCCAGTTTGTTATTAATTTATGTACCTACATATTTACATTTTGTTCTAGGCATGGGTTCTATTTTGTTCTTTTTTTCATGGTTCATGGTTCTTGGTAGACCAACGATCTGGTAAAGGTGTATGTAGCCGGCGCAAAACCGGTCGTTGTGTATTGTCTACGTCTTTTGGCCTGAGCCAAAACACGCTCAGGTGTTGATGGGTTTTAGGTATTATAAATGAATTTTAGATTTTTTCCATTGTTCTTCGTTTGTAGTTTGTATTATTGTAGTTTCAACGGATGATCAGCGTCGGGAACACCTTTGGTGTATTGACAAAATAATCCTGAGTCGATACCTCTTCTGCGTTAATTTGCATTTTAAACCGGTCCACTGTCCCGCAGACCACATAATACAGGGTGTTTGGTAACAGGTGTATCTTTCCGAAAGGTACCCATGTTAACAATGTTAACATGTCTATATAAATACTAAGCCAACGTCAGAAAATGGAAATTGTAAAAAAATATATTCGACTTTCCATACTAACTCGATCAGCTGATAAGTAATTTTGTATGGAGAGTCGAAATTTTTTTTTACAATTTCCATTTTTTGACATTGGCATAACATTTATTTAAGCATGTTAACATAGATACGTTTCGGGAAGATACACCTGTTACCAAACACCCTGTATACGTTACATAACAATAACAATTGATTTAACCATTGCCACATTTTTGATGTGTAACATCTTTCCTCTCGCTTTCTGCAATTTGTGGGAGTGATTTCGTGAAATGGGACGGAAGTGTGTAACAGGAAGTCGGGGAAGCGCGCAAGCGCATGCCATTTGATTTGACAAATGAGGGCGCGGTGGTAGAGTTGGCCGTCGGATGGTACCAACCAATCGGGGAAGCGCGCGCCATTTGATTTGACGAATGAGCGCGCGGTATTGCATTACTCTTAGTGTCAAATAATATAAAATACAATTCTCATTAAAAATAACTATTCTTTGTTATGAAAAATCATTTCAAATAATACGTGACCCATTTTTTTCAAAATATAATGTTAAAATTGCTTATTGCTAAGGTGAGATGTCAAATGTTACACATCTTAAAATATGCGACTACTGTAAGGCTTGCTCGTTTTTTTTACAATGAACCATAACATTTTTTAAAATCGTATTTAATTTATTGATGGTAGCACTGCATAAATAAACTCATTAATTCATATCATCATCAATCATCATCAACTCAGCCAAAAGACTGCTGGACAAAGGCCTCCTGCAAGGATCTCTACAACGACCGGTTTTGTGCTGCTCGCATCCAGCGGCTTCCCGCGACCTTCACCAGATCGTCGGTCCACCTTGTTGGAAGCCTGCCCACACTGCGCTTTCCGGTACGCGGTCGCCACTCAAGGACTATTTCGCCCCAGCGGCCATCAGTCCTGCGAGCAATGTGCCCTGCCCACTGCCACTTGAGCTTAGCAACTCTTCGTGCTATGTCGGTTACCTTAGTTCTTCTGCGGATCTCCTCATTTGTGATTCGATCACGCAGAGAAACTCCGAGCATAGCCCTCTCCATTGCTCTTTGAGTGACCTTGAGCTTTTTTATGAGGCCCATAGTGAGCGACCACGTCTCAGTCCCGTATGTCATCACTGGCAACACACACTGGTCAAAGACTTTCGTTTTGAGACACTGCGCTATATTGGACGAGAAGATATTTCGTAGCTTACCCAACGCTGCCCAGCCTAATTGGATTCGACGATTGACCTCTTTGCTGAAGTTGGACCTACCTAGCTGGACCGTTTGTCCCAGGTAAACATAATCGTCCACAACTTCAAGGGCAGAGTCCCCAACTTTCAGAGGAGTGGGTACGATACGTGAGTTCGACATAACTTTCGTCTTCTCCATGTTCATTTTAAGTCTTGTTGAGAGACTCTGTTGAGGTCACCGAGCATTGTGCCTAGGTCTTCCAGGGTCTCAGCCATGACCACTATATCGTCAGCAAATCGAAGGTGGGTGATGTATACGCCGTTGACGTTGATGCCGAGTCCTTTCCAGACCAGAAGCTTGAAAACATCTTCCAGTGCAGCAGTGAACAATTTCGGAGATATCACATCTCCCTGTCTCACTCCTCGCTGCAACTGGATAGGTTTCGAGTTCTGGTCCTGAAGACGGACTGACATAGTGGCGCTTTCATACAAACACTTCAACACTTCGATGTACCGGTAGTCAATTTGGCACCGCTGGAGAGACTGTAGCACGGCCCATGTCTCAATCGAATCGAAGGCTTAATTCATATACTTGAAGCAAATTATGTATGAGATATTATGTAGATATTCTGAAGTAGGTATGTACCTATGTATTAAGATCAATAGACAATATTCTAACAAAGTAATCCATAAAGCATATAGACCGTTACTACATAACTTATAATAAATAGATAAACTATGCTGTGTTAACGCGGTCGTGACTAGGGTACCAGGAAGTGATAGGATCTCGAGCAAACGGTGCGGTGAAAGTCAGCCTTGCCGGGAATGAAGGCATTAGTTTTAGGTAGCTAGGTTTGTACTAAAGCAAATAATGTATTCGATTATAGGTTCCAGCTTATTATGGTGGAAACAAAACGGTCACACGACTGCTCAGGTAGTTAAGAAAACAAAGAGAGAAAGAAAATACATTTAATGGCACACACTACAACAAAAATCAATTACTTACATGTAAAAATAAAATAAAACTATAGTTTAAAGTACATAAAAGTAACACTATGATAACAAAAACAAAAACGCATTCACACTAATTATAAGAAAAAATGGCGCAGTGGTTAACGCGCCTGGTTGCGAGTGCTAAGGTTAAGCAACTTTCGCAAAGGCCGGTCATCGGATGGGTGATCAAATACTTATCAACTCGAGCTCCTCCGTGCTTCGGAAGGCACGTAAAGCCGTTGGTCCCGGCTGCATTGCAGTCGTTAACAACCACCAATCCGCACTGGGCCCGCGTGGTGGTTTATGGCCCGTTCTCCCTATCCTTCAGGGAAGGCTCGTGCCCCAGCAGTGGGGACATAAAAATGAGCTGATGATGATGATAAGAAAAAAAACAAAAACAGAAGACAAAGTGTGGCCAACTAGGCCCCAGCCTCAGCACATGCTACAGCGACATGAGGCCGCTGCAACTAAGGTTGCCAGATCGGAACTTACCGAGTCCGGGACAATTCCATGTCGGGCCGTGGCTATGGCTATGAATATGTAAAAAAAAATATATAAATATAAATTACGAAATATTTAATTTTATATTTGTATTTATTAGGAAAATACATTTTATTTTTCAAATGTATACTTTTATTATTATATGACCGCCTGCCATGTCATATTTAGTTGTTATTTTTTTTAAATTATTTAATTATTTCAGTTTATTTTAATTATTTTCCCGTGTGGTGCCGGAGATAAAGAATTGCACCACCCCATCTCAACCCGTGGGTGTCGTAAAAGGCGACTAAGGGACCATTCCAGAGGATGGGCAGCAGCATCTCTCTGAGGTTACCTTCAACCTACTGCGATCGCCAACCCGCCTGCCAAGCGTGGTGATTATGGCAAATACCCCCCCATGACATGCACAACAGCAAAAACCGGCCCCTAGTCACCGGCGGCCCCGCTCGCCCTAGCTACGGTAGCGGCCAAGGCAGCGACGGGGCAGGGGGTGCTAAGAATCTCCGGCAGAGACCTGGCTACCGCCAACAACGAACTCTGGCCCTGGCAACATTTAACACGCGCACATTACGGACTGACGAGAAGATTCACGAACTGGAGGAAGAATTGAGCAAGATACGGCGGGACATAGTTGGATTATCTGAAGTCCGAAGAGAGGGGGAGGACTCGATAATCCTCAAGTCCGGTAACTTGCTCTATTTCCGGGAGGGCGAACAACTGTCCCAAGGTGGTGTCGGGTTCATCGTCCACAAGTTCCTCGTGAACAACGTTGTCGAGACCGGGAGTGTGTCGCCTAGGGTGGCGTACCTTATACTCAGAATAACCAAACGGTATTCGTTGAAGGTCATACAGGTTTATGCTCCTACTACGACACACCTTGACGATGAGGTGGAAGCTACGTATGAGGACATCTCTAGAGCCATACAAGCCTCCAAAACTCATTACACCGTTGTCATGGGAGACTTTAACGCAAAACTGGGCAAACGAAGCGGCGATGAGATGAGAGTGGGACGATTTGGGGTTGGTAATCGGAACTCCCGGGGCCAACTGCTGGCGGACTTTCTTGAGAGGGAGGGCCTCTTTATGATGAACTCCTTTTTCAGGAAAGCTGAACACCGCAAGTGGACCTGGATGAGTCCCGATGGTGCAACCAAAAACGAGATTGACTTTATCATGTCGACGAGGAAGCAAATATTCAATGATGTCACTGTGATCAATGCGTTTAAAACTGGCAGCGATCACCGGTTGGTAAGAGGCACATTGAATATCAACGTTAAGCTGGAAAGACGTCGATTGGTAAGGTCTACGCTCCGTCCTGCACCCATCCAAATCCAAAACCCCGAAAGCTTTCAGCTCGAATTGCAGAATCGCTTCGAGCGCCTAAATGATTGCGAAAATGTGGACGAATACAGCAACAGGTTTGTGGAAACTGTCCAAACGGTTGGGTCCAAGTTCTTTAAAACCCACCGTGCAAAAGGAACCAAAAAGTTCTCAGACCATACTCTCAAACTAATGGAAGAGCGGCGCGCAATGGTTCTGCTTTCCTCAGGTGATGCGTCTCAGTTTCGGCGGCTAAATAGGCAGATCTCGAAGTCTATGACTCGCGACACGCGCCAATTTAATACTAACCGTATTAAAGAGGCCATTGAGCGGAACAAAGGCTCAAAAGTGTTCGCAAGAGATCTGGGTATTGGGCAGTGCCAACTGACGACGCTGAAAACCGATGACGGCAGAACTGTCACTACCAGGTCCGATATTATGGGAGAGGTCGAGAAGTTCTATGGACAGCTTTACACATCCACACGGCCATCTGTACGCTTAGCTAGAGACCCTAGAGCTAAGTTAACCCGGCACTATACCGAAGACATCCCGGACATCAGCCTATACGAGATTAGTATGGCTCTCAAACAGCTCAAAAACGGCAGGGCACCAGGTGCTGACGGAATTACGGCCGAGCTTCTGAAAGCAGGCGGAAGACCGGTACTCGTAGCTCTTCAGAAGCTATTTAATTCCGTCGTACTAGGAGGCAGAACGCCAGAGACGTGGCACGAAGGTATGGTGGTACTGTTTTTCAAAAAGGGCGATAAAACCCTGCTGAAGAACTACAGGCCCATCTCACTTCTAAGCCACGTCTACAAGCTGTTTTCGAGAGTCATAACGAATCGTCTCGCACGCAGGTTTGATGACTTCCAGCCTATCGAACAAGCCGGTTTCCGAAAAGGCTTCAGCACCATAGACCACATACTTACGCTGCGGCAGGTTATACAGAAGACCGAAGAGTATAACCAGCCTTTTTGCTTAGCGTTTTTGGACTATGAAAAAGCCTTCGATTCGATTGAGACATGGGCCGTGCTACAGTCTCTCCAGCGGTGCCAAATTGACTATCGGTACATCGAAGTGTTGAGGTGTTTGTATGAAAGCGCCACTATGTCAGTCCGTCTTCAGGACCAGAGCTCGAAACCTATACAGTTGCAGCGAGGAATGAGACAGGGAGATGTGATTTCTCCGAAACTGTTCACTGCTGCACTGGAAGATGTTTTTAAGATTCTGGACTGGAAAGGACTCGGCATCAACGTCAACGGCGTATACATCACTCACCTTCGGTTTGCTTTGTTTTGACGATATAGTGGTCATGGCTGAGACCCTGGAAGACCTCGGCGCAATGCTCGGTGACCTCAACAGAGTCTCTCAACAAGTGGGTCTTAAAATGAACATGGAGAAGACGAAAGTTATGTCGAACTCACGTGTCGTACCCACTCCTCTGAAGGTTGGGGACTCTGCCCTTGAAGTTGTGGACAATTATGTTTACCTGGGACCAACGGTCCAGCTAGGTAGGTCCAACTTCAGCAAAGAGGTCAATCGTCGAATCCAATTAGGCTGGGCAGCGTTCGGTAAGCTACGAAATATCTTCTCGTCCGATATACCGCAGTGTCTCAAGACGAAAGTCTTTGACCAGTGTGTGTTGCCAGTGATGACATACGGGACTGAGACGTGGTCGCTCACTATGGGCTATATAAAAAGGCTCAAGGTCACTCAAAGAGCAATGGAGAGGGCTATGCTCGGGGTTTCTCTGCGTGATCGAATCAGAAATGAGGAGATCCGCAGAAGAACAAAGGTAACCGACATAGCCCGAAGAGTTGCTAAGCTCAAGTGGCAGTGGGCAGGTCACATTGCTCGCAGGACTGATGGCCGCTGGGGCGGGATAGTCCTGGAGTGGCGACCGCGTACCGGAAAGCGCAGTGTGGGCAGGCCTCCAACAAGGTGGACCGACGATCTGGTGAAGGTCGCGGGAAGCCGCTGGATGCAAGCAGCACAAAACCGGTCGTTGTGGAGATCCTTGGGGGAGGCCTTTGTCCAGCAGTGGACGTCTTTTGGCTGAGATGATGATGATGAATTATTTCAGAATCCGGGACAACAGATCGAATTACTGGACACGGGACAATACGTAAAATTCCGGGACAATCCCGGAAATCCCGGACATCTGGCAACCTTAGCTGCAACCCTGGGATTCTGGAGGGGCCTAATCGGAGACGTTACGTCCCGATTCTGTTATTTTAAAGCGTTAATAAATCGTGTGTCGGTGCGGTGGTATGTTTCCCTTGTTTCCTTGGTGTCAATCCACAATCAGGTGTCTATGTATACATTCATAGTACCTACTTGTGTACCATTGGTACTTAGTTGTTCTTAAACCAGACACAATAGAAATTCTATTGTTCTATGGCATTGTCGTTACATTGGGCGTCCAAGTATTTAGTTAGAGCAGATTGGTACCGTCGTCGTCGTTCTCTTTCAAATCCGTTTAGCCGTTTCGCCATCTTTATTATCAGCGCCGGCAATAGCCCTTTGATCAGGGTAGAGCGATATTGTAATTTCCTATCTTTTTTTTTTTTTTTTTTTTTTCCTTTATTAAGGACAACAAACAATTACACTGTTTTCTTACTACATAAAAGCTTAATATAACTTAATTACTGACAGTGCAACCAGTTGCGTTATCCACAAATTACTGACAAAAACCAAGTACACAGTTAATGCAAAACAGAGTAAAGCCATAGTTATGATTTTGAATTTCTACATAAAGAAAAAGAAAATCTAGAACAATTTAGAATTTATATTCTGTTTAATTTTAAATTTAATTTGATTTGAGGTCAGAAAAATGTGTGTTAAGTTGTAATAAATAAATTGTGATATTGTCTTATAAAATTTTTAGGTAGTTACAGTTTTATTAAAATATCACAGACATTTCTTCGGAATGACGCAGGTGAGCAGGCAAAAATGTCAAGTTCGATAAAATGATTATTATATAGTTTCATTATTCTGCGAAGAGAAGCACGCTCACCTGCGTTAGTTTTACAAAATCTTGGTGCATATAAATAACGTTTACGAGAGTGGCGAATGGAACACAAACGATGAGGTATATGTATGCATATTTGATTCATAAGTTGATTGCAATCGAACTTACTGTGTGAAATATTATACAGTAGCATAATATCTGAGAGCATTCTTCTCATTTCAAGTTTAAGCAACGAATACTTATCTAAAAGAACCTCGTAAGAGGACTTAGAATGAAAACATCGGTAATTAACGGAACGTAAGAATTTTTTTTGTACTTGTTCTATTTGTTTGTTGTATTTAGAGTAAAAAGGATTCCAAATGGCAGTAGCATATTCTAATTGAGATCTAATCAAAGATTTGTAAAGTAAAAGATATGAAGAATGATGCTTAAATGAAACGCAGGACCGCATCAAAAAACCATAAATCTGAAAGGCTTTGCTAACAATGTGTTCGATGTGAAAATCAAAATGAAGCTTTGAATCTATATAAACACCCAAATCTTTTATTAGGAGGACTTTCTCTAGAGGGGTATTACATAATGTATAAGTAAAGTTAATAATATTGATTTTCTTCGTGAAACTAATAGATTTGCATTTTGTGACACTAAGGTGTAATTTATTATTATTACAGTATTCCGTCAGACGGTCTAAGTCTTCTTGAAGTTTAAGACAATCATCTAAATTCGTTATTTCACGATAAACTTTAAGATCATCGGCGTATAACAAAAACCTACTATTTTTAAAACAACTGCTAATGTCATTAATAAATAAAACGAAAAGCAAAGGTCCTAAAATGGAGCCTTGAGCTACACCGGAAGATACTTTAATAATAATATCAGATGCAAAACCATTGATGACAACACGTTGTGATCTGTTTTTTATGTAGGAAGAGAACCATCTCAGTAAATTGCCGCGAATTCCATTGAATGCCAATTTCTGTAGAAGAATATCGTGATCCACCTTATCGAAAGCCTTACAAAAATCGGTGTAGACAGAGTCAACCTGCACTCTCCTATCCATGGATTCAAATAAAAAATTTGTATATAAGACTAGATTACTAATAGTTGAACGCTTTTTAACAAAACCATGTTGTTCTTCTATTATTATTTTATGTAAATGTGGATAAATATAATTATGTATTAATCGTTCGAGAACTTTCGATAAGGTGGACAGCAACGATATGGGCCGGTAATTTTCAACGTCGCTCCTACTACCGCCTTTGAAGACCGGCGTTATATTAGCCAATTTCCATATCTCAGGAACTGTACCCTCTTTTAGGTTTTTATTAAATAGGATAGTAAGAGGAACTGCGATTGAATTTGAGGTAGATTTTAAGAAGAAAGGTGGTATGCCATCAGGTCCAGGCCCTTTAGTGATGTTTAAGCCTTTAAGTTCTTTGATGATGTCATCTTCCGAGATACTAAAATCCGATAATACATAATCACAGTAGTCACTAATTAGTGATGACTCAGGGTTAGTCCCAGGCCCGGCCTCCTCATAAACAGATCCAAAAAAGCGAGAGAACAGATTACATATTTTTTCAGGCTTATCACAATTCTCGTTACTGTACTTCATTTCTGACGGTATACCAGGTTTTTTCTTTATTGATTTTATGTAAGACCAAAATATTTTTACATCACTCTTTATTCCTTCTTCCACTCTTTTTATGTAACTATCAAAGCATTCTTTGCAAAGTAATTTAAAACGTTTGCGAAATAAGGAAAACTCTTCATAATGTAATTTGGATTTATATTTTTTCCAATTTTTCCAAGTCTTTTGCTTGTTCTTAAAAATGTGGATTAGAGGACGGGAGAACCAAATCGGATAATCATTCGGTTTAATTGGTCTTAATGGAATATGGTCTTTAATGATTTCATAAACTTTTTCGTAAAATAAACTAATAGATCTCTCAATGCCTAAACCGTCAAAAAGAGTGTGCCAATTTATACTTTCAATTTTATCATTTATGGCCAAATAATTACCTTCTAAATAACAGTATTTAGGCGTAGAGGACACAGTCATAGATTTAAAAGGTTGGTTGCAAGAAATGTTTACGTAAAAAGGAGGGTGCAAGCAGTCAATGGGCACAACTGGATTATGTGGCGGTTCGCAAATACAGACGTCGTCATTAGATATGAAAAGATCAAGTATGCGATTCATACTATTTTTATTATTATTAAATTGATAACTTAGTGATGAAGTTAGAAAATTTTTAAGGCAATTACTAACTACGTCACAACTGTTATTAAAAAGTGAGCCAGAAGTTTGATCAGAGGGTTCACGCCACTCTATATGAGGTAGGTTAAAGTCCCCAGCAATATAAAATTTATCAAGGTTATTATTACTTATTTCATACTGAAGAGCATTAAATAAAATAGAGTATATCTCCGCACTTTGACTGGGTGGAATATAAACACCGCAAATCATGCTATAAGTATCTCGTGTTCTCAGTTTTAATAGCACGTAATCGACACAAGCAGGCAGACCGGAGTCATCGCGATCGTGGTCTAAGTCAGAGGCTAGTGCACAGCGCACGACGTGCAGGCCGCGGCGAACCGCCACAAGCAGTCCGCCACCGTCCTGCTTGCCGGTCGCGACAAGGTCACGATCACACCTATACAACACGTAACGGGAATCCATAATTTCATTATCATTAATTTTCGACATTAACCATGTTTCAGACAGTATAATTACATCGTAACATTCTGCCAATACGTTCATAAATAAAGTATTGAGTTTAGTCCGTAGTCCTCTGCAGTTTTGGTAATAAATCGTAAGTTTATCAAACTCTTTTAAGGAATAATATCTTACAATTATTACTATAAAATAAAGTATAAATAGTAAAGTAAAGTAAATTAAATAGTCTATAACTGTCCCACAGCTGGGCAAAGGCCTCCATCATTGAGATAAATAAACTATACGAAATGAAAATTATATTTTGTAGAAACAATTTGTCTATTGTTAATATTGTTAATATGAGAAGAATAGTTCGAAAACAAACCAAATAAACATACACACACTTTCCCACATCAAAGTAAAATTTGTTACAAGACACAACCAATGCATTATAATAACCAAAAAAAACATAAAAATCGTGTAATAAATTAAAATCAACCAATAATTGCCTATTGAAGGTAAGTTTTAAACAAATAACTAGTCGAACAAATATGCGTAAACACATAGAGTAATGTTGAATAGAGAGGCTGCACTCATCACAACCAAATATATAAAAATCACTGCCACACTTTAATTGTGTTAGAAGAAGCTTTATATTATACACATTTTTATTACGACTTACACTAACATCAAACTTTAGATTTGATTTTCGAAAGGTCTTTTTCCGAACGTATAGCGATGACAGGCGCAGATTCATTAGCTCGAACGAGGACCGTTCCATGTTTGACCCAGGCGAACTGAAAACCAAACTTTTTTGTTGCTTCGCGTACTTCCCGGAACAGAATTTTGTTTTTCAAAGTGAGATGTTCATTAACGTAAATTATTTGAGGGGGTCCCGAGATGCCAATCTGAGCAGAGTTCACACCCTTATTTTGACGAACGGCCGAAATAAAGTTGTCACGTATTAACCGACTCGAGAATTTTATAATTACGTTTTTCGGTCGTGCGGAGTTAGGAGCAGCATGGGGTACCCAATGAATTGATAGTATTTCTTGTTTATTCAAGGGCATCTTCACTAGGACAGCGATATTCTCCAAAATAGTAGACAGATTTTCGCCACGTTTCTCTGGCAGGTTACTAATTTCTATGTTAGTCATACGTGCCTGTTGTTCCATATTGCCAATTTTGGCCTCTAATTCAACCAGTTTCGACGAATCCATAAAATCAGTCAGTGATTTATTTTCCAGCACCTTAACTCGTTTCTCAACGTCCTCGGTCTTTGACTTCAAGTTCTCAAAGTTGTCGTTCATAAATTGAATAGAAGACTTGACGTCACTGACCTCATCCAACAACTTAGCAAACCTTTCATCCTGCCTTGTGAACCAACTTTCGATCATATAAAGCATACTAGATTGAAAGGTTTTGAAGTCGCTACGAAGATCTTGTAGGTCGGTGTTTGTCATACCTTTTCGAAACGTGACGTAGGGAGGCGATTCCTTATCAATAAGTGAACCATCGATACTCATTTCGCCACGAGAAGTCGGGTGGATATTTTCTTCACCTTTATTAAAGGTACTATTGTGAGATTCCATATCTAGTAGTAGCAGTCTCTGTGTTGCTCGTTACTCTGTGTAAAACGCACGGCGCACAAGCACTTCGATCCGAACCGGGCAGCGATGCACGCTGAGCGAGCGAGACGGATGACTTATTGTATCGATGCGCGCGCGTAATAAGACGCAACCGTGTTGATCGGGCGTACGAGACGGAATGAAAATCTTAACTCCCAGTGTCGTGGTTCTTCGCACATGGCATTTGGACGCCCTTTGACTCGCTTTACTCTAGGGCCGGCTGGTTATTCTGTGGAACAAATGAACACCCCATTCATAATAATATAAACATACAAACATACCTATATTTACACATTCACATTTATTTTATTAGAAGGATATTATATTAATTATCATCATCATCATCATCGACTCATTTTATGTCCTCACTGCTGGGGCACGAGCCTTCCCTATGGATGGATAGAGAGAACGGGCCATAAACCAATACGCGGGCCCAATGCGGAATAGTGGTTGTTAACGACTGCTAATGCAGCCGGGACCAACGGCTTTACGTGCCTTCCGAAGCACGGAGGAGCTCGAGATGATAATTTTGGTCACCCATCCGATGACCGGCCTTTGCGAAAGTTGGTTAACCTCAGCACTCGCAGACCGGGCGCGTTAACCACTGTGCTATCGAGCTCCTCTCTCCTGATATAAGTAAATTCAGCTTTCTGAAACAGTTACCTAATATTATTAATAATAATCTTTAAGAAGAAAAGAAACGCCTCAAGTCTACTAAAGGCACAGATTAAGCGTTAAGATAAAATCAAATGTAAAAATTTACGAGAGTAGTTTTTTTCAATAATCGAATGCTTACGCTATTAGCACATACCTTATTATACTTAGTCATGTTAACCCACCTAAACAGCTTCAGAATTATTGCTTTCTAGGTTAGGCTTAAAGGTATACCGTATACGCCAGTTCAGGGTGCCAAGTGCGAGTTTGATTCGCAATTCGATCACGTTAACGAAAACGAGAATTTGCATGGCAAAATGTTAACTCCTCTCGTATGCCGCCAGAAGGCGCTGCTTCAATGCCATACTAATTTTCGTTTTCGTAAACGTAATCGAATGAATACGAACAGTAAACAAAACACACTAGGCACCCACCCAGTAGTCCAAGGGAGCTATTTAACCACGATTTCTCGTAATCAATCCACAGGCTTATTCGCTGATCGCTCGCTTTGTGTATTTGCGATTAAAATGTATACAATAGTTTTACATACATTGAGCGATTTGTGTCCGTAATACCAATTTGTCAACCGCAACTAGAACAGTCGCGTTGCAAATGTACAATTAACAACTGGTTGTTTTTTTCGGTAATAAGCCTGCCAAGCATCTACCGAAGACGCTTTAGATAATATATATACAACCTTATTACAGGCTCGTTACCGTAATAATCAACAAAACATTATTCACCAAAAAATACACCCTTTCCAAACCCGTACAGCTGTACTACACGCACACAAAGATAGCCGTGTGTGTATTGAATGTCATACAATGGTTTTTCAATTGTATGCGTGTATTTGTGTACACTATCTTTTTATTGACGCTTGCGTGCGTGTTAGTAAAGATACAGCATGTTTCATGATGTGCATTATTTTAACTGATTTAGTTTGTTAGAAAACATAACTTTGAAAAATCACTATAAAACTGGAGCCCATTTTTTGTCATTGTATTCAGAATCATCATCATCATCATCATCTCAGCCCAAGACGTCCACTGCTGGACAAAGGCCTCCCCCAAGGATATGAGGGGTATTTGCCGTAATCGCCACGCTTGGCAGGGGGTTAGCGATCGCAGTAGGTTGAGGGTAACCTCAGAGAGATGCTGCTGCCCATCCTCTGGAATGGTACCTTAGTCGGCTTTTACGACACCCACAGGAAGAGATGGGGTGGTGCAATTCTTTATCCCCGGCACCACACAGGGAATTCAGAATGATGTATAGATACCGCCCTTAATCGTTCGCTTATTGATTTTGTTAGACCCTGTATATATAAAATTCTCGTGTCACACGTTACTCCTCCGAAACGGCTCGATCGATTGATATGAAATTTTATATGTATATTCGATAGGTCTGATAATCGGTCGTAATCTATTTTTTATACCCCTAAGTGATAAGGGTGGTCCACCCCAAACGTTTTTTTTTCTAATACAAAATGTTCCACGATTTGTTTGTTTTGTTGTCATAGAAACGATTTGATTGTATTGTTGACACAGAAACTGTAAAAGCGATACGAAGTCCGCCGCGCGCCGGGTCAGCTAGTTAATAATATAATCTTTATCAAATAAAAGAGGGATTTACTGTTATTTTATAACCACAACCACACAGTGTCATTATCCAATGCTACTTATCTTCAATGGACGACATATTATTTGGAGTCGTGATGGCTGTTGCCGGCGGTGCCATTGTATCAATTGCCCGCTCCAATTGTCGCACTTTCAGTTGTTTTTTTTCTGCGACATCCACCATTATTGTATTGGGCACGAGGTTACGTAAGGCAACTTTGAAGTTTTGATATCATTTTTAATGCTTTTGTCTTGCACAGAGTTAGTTTTTGCCGTCACTACAATAAGTGTTAGTCCTTATCGTTGTCGATATAAGGTTGGTTTCAATTTGTTTTTGTTTTGACAAGTTGTATTTGTTTTTTGTCCGCCACTAAGTCGGGTCGTGACTGCAGAAGCGGCCGGCCCCATTACGCAAGACCAAGTTATAATTACCTGGGTGGAAAGTGCAAAATTAGTGTGTCTACTCGTGAAATAATCGCGTTCAGTGTACTAAATCGCGATGCTACAAGTTCGTGGTGCCTGGAGGTCTGTTGCTGTAGTCTGACGGAACCATTATGTTGTCGATCCGTTTTGTTGACGCCCAACTCGCTGGCTGGCAGGCAAAGGATTAAAAAAGTTAGGTAGGTATAGCCAGCTAGTACTGTACTTGAACCCAGAATCTCGACGGCCACCGAGTTGTAAAATTCAAAATTTAGATTGGACTTTAAGGGCGTTTACGCCGCACACTAGCGCCGCCAATGAAAAAAAAACATATCTAGTAATTAGAGATAGAAAATCAAATTATGCTCAACAAACTATCTGAATGAAGTACTTTAGCATTTTTACGTCACCTAATGAACACCTGACATGTTGTGGTTTAGTTAAATAAGGCGTTATAGTTAAAAGTGGCCGTAACGTCTTATTTAACTAAACCATAACATGTGAGGTGTTAATTAGGTGACGTAAAAATGTTAAATTACTTCATTCAAATAGTTTGTTGAGCATAATTTGATTTTCTATCTCTAATTACAAGATATATTTTTTTTTTCATTAGTGGCGCTAGTGTGCGGCGTAAACGCTCTTAACAATTGAGCTCTTATCAATGTCACTGCGCCATCGTGGTTCGTAAGTCTGCAGAGTTGGAGGCCTTGTACTGAGTAGAACCGGCAAGAAACTCGGCAAGGGCACTTCATTTAGCTCCCTCTTTTTACAGCGTCAATAGCGTTGCCAACCATACTTTAAAATATATATATATCGTATCCTACGTTGTTTTCCATCCCCATACTTTATTCTTTTTAATAAAAATAAAGTATGGAAATGCTTTATTTCCGACTAATGCGTGCGTTTGAACGAAATATTCCTGCTGACTTATTTTTTTTCAACTGAATGATACTCAGACTCGGGTGAAGTGAAACGAAACGCAACGCTAATTTCTGAACGCGCTATAAAACAACATAGAATTATTAGATAGTGCCAAGAATACATAGAAATATGTTTTTAAACATTTAAATAAATTAGAGAATACTTTATTTTTTCTTAAAATCCTTTTTTTTATACTAGTTAGTGATAGATTTACTTTAATTTCCTGAAAAATTTTTGGCAACCCTAAGCGTCAATAATGTAAAATGCTCTCCCTATCATACAATGACACTTTCTTTACGAATAAACACACAAAATAGAAAAGATAAAAATATGTACTTAATAAATTACTTTGAGGCTTATATTAAATAGTTACCTTACCTTACCTAACACACCGATCCGATCCGAACCCTTCAGAGACTCTAATAGGGCACGGGGACGCGCACTTTTAAGTGTGTGATGCCGTTCCCTCGTCGTGATTCGTTTCAACACGGCTTGAAGTACCCTTTACGTATCGCCGCCCCCAAAAAACCCCGGTGACGCTGAAAATGCCGTTAGAGGCTATCAGCAATCTCTCTCAAAAAAAAAAAATACCTAACACACTAGAAGCATAGAAATTATATAAAAGTAGGTAAGTACAAGTATTTGCCAGTCTGTTTATCGTCGCTCCACCTCTCAGGAGAGCGTTTTACACTACGACGTTTGCCGAGTCGTCTCTACTCCAGAACCGTCTACCCCAGCGGTTATCGGTCCTGCGGCTAATATGATCAGCCCGCTGCCATCGAAACAGCCACGTATTCACGGTGACGTTTGACGAAGCGTGGTGAACTAGTGCTACGAACGAACTCAAAATTAAAAAAAAAATAAACAAAGAATTTAAGATTAACGCCAACTAATTAGTAAAAAGGTATCAGGAAGGAAGGTACCTTCTTTAAGTTAGTTAGTTTAGTTTGCGTTAATCCCCGTTTAATTTTTTTGTTTAACTAAGGAATGTGAAAGTTTAAAAGTGTAGGTATATAAAAAATATATTTGTATTTACGTCAGGCAGGTACCAACTTCAATTTCCACAATGTCATACATACCTACAGTACCTACTGAACTTAGGCAGTTGTGTTTCCATATTCTTCTCGTTCAATTAACGCTGTCCTCATCTACTTCCCCAACACCTTGTATTTGTGTAACAACAAATGGATTGTGTTTATATTTACCGTGGGATCGTCGATTCGTGCGTGACACGCCGAGAACTGCCAATTTATGGTCCGATTCACTTGTAGGTGATGATCTAAAGCAAAACGTTTGATAAGGTTTGATCAAATAGTGAACAAGTTGTTTTGTAATTATACAATCTATTTATTATTTTGTTTATGATAAACGTGCGATGCTATGTTCTATGTAGCCGAACAAAAGGCTATCATAAGTTAGTCGTCGGTAAAATATTTGTTTGTCGACGAGGAATGCACGAAAAGTATATAGATATTTGATATAAGTATGCTATATTTAGAGGTATTTCACAGAATATCGGCGTGAAACAACGGCACTCGTTGCTGTTGTGTTTCGTCCGGTGAGTGAAAGTACCGGAGGCCCATCTCTCACCCCTCCCCCCTCCCAATTCCTACTCCCTCCTCAAGATCCAACTCCTTCCTCAGGGTTGGCAACGCATCTGCGATAACTTTGGTTTTGCGGGTGTCCATGGGCGGCGGTGATTGCTTTCCATCAGGTGACCCGCCTGCTCGTTTGCCTCCTTTTACCATAAAAAAAAAAAAAAAAATTAAGGAAATAGTTATGGTAATGTTCTAGCAACTTCACGTAGGTGTTATATTATTTGAAGTGTCTTGCTTCGTCGTAAAGTGCTTTTAAGACATAACTATAGAAGTTTGGACAACGTATCTACTAGTAGAAATTATAAAACCTTAAAATCTCAAAATGTGCACATGTTTGATTATGGTTTGGCATCGACGATATAAGTCACATTTTTATTAAGAAAAATCTTCGATCAATACTTTCCTGCTGAAACAACCTTGACAAAAATTGGTCACTTTTGCAGAATGTCACATCTATGTATTTTATCTGTAATGTAAACGAGACCTAATATTAACACAAATAATACAAAAGCTGGGAACGACATTACCAAAACCAAACCTCGACCAAAAACGTCACGTTCAACACATTTCGTATCGCGCTAAATATTTTAACGACAATGATTTGGTAAATACGTTGGCGCAACGATCGATCTTTGGAGCTAACGAGCGATCGAAGTTTTCCTTTTAAATCCGTATCGCGGTAGGTTTTTGACAGCGGTATCGACCAAAGGTGTGACATGGGTGTGACGCTGGGAACCTATCTAACGCTGTCAAATGAACGTTTTTGAAAAAGTTCCTCCAGAGGTACTTTTCCATTGGCATTATCGTTGCGTAAGGCTAAAGTAAAGAAATATGCTCTAAGTTGCGTCTTCTTTTCAACACTATTGATAAATATTATTACTAACTCTTTGGTCGAATGACACTTGGAATGGTTTTTATTAAAACTTAAAATTTGTTCTGAGGTTTTTAACTATTGTAGGTACCAGAGTGAAGATGTTTTTAGTTGTTAATTAGGTAAATAAATAAATTGTAGTCTGCTATGCCCATATCAATGACTGGAGTCGGCAAATTGCTAAAGATAATTTGTTTGAAGTGTGCATATTAGGACTATAGTAACATTAGAAATTTTAGCAAGCCAATTACGGTCAGAGTGTCGCACATTTTAAATTGATGTTTACTTATATGTTGTTTACACATGCTTTTCATATCTAGGTACATATTGTGTACGGACTTACCTGTGTACGGTACCTCCTAAAGTTTGTACCTACAAAATATAATGTCACTGGTTCTCATTTATTGATCAGACCAAAGGGATCTTGTTCAAACAGGCAATTGTTTAGTTTTTTTGTGGTAAATGGTGATTTATATAGTGGTAATTAACTAATTTCATGAAAAATTATAGACAATTAATAAAAAATTGTAATTTCCCCTTTAATCCTTAAGTTATAGTAAAAACAAATATTTTTTTAAAGACACTTAAACGTTAAAATGAAAATAAATTTTAAGCTCTAGCTCTTTACAATATCTGTCGAGTATTTTCATAGTTTCTACTTGTAATTTTGTATTAGACCATCATTTTGCGTGTTTAAATCAATGTGGCGGTGTTTTCAACATTCTTAATCGAGTATCGATTACAAATATCACACCTAGTATTTTTAATACTCGTGGCAAGCACTAAACGATTCAACTTTGAGGAAAATTCACTAACGCTAACACTACGACATTGGTTTAATCGTTAGGAAAATTTTGCGCGATACCATTTTTGACATCGGCTAAACCAAAACCGAACCAAAACTTTATCGTTAACGTTTGAACGTTTGAGTCAGTTTGAGATGATGGCAAATAGCGCGATCGAGGCCCAGAAAATGGTAAACAAGATGGGTACTTATTATTAAAAAAATATGTAACTAAAGGCAAGTCCAGACTATATGACTTACAATGCATGTACTAAATTCCCGACGAGAGCTTGGGAAACGGTAGGCGACTGAGAGGCCACGGAGCCACAATAACGTTTGTGGCGATAATAACAGTAAATATTAATAGGAATCTACCACCAGCTAAACCTCCAGCTAACTAAATATAAATAGGAATCTACCACCAGTGGGATCCCATCATACAAAATATTAAATCCCAGCTTCAACACCATACTGCCAGACCAAAAGATACTGTAAGCTCTTTCTGCGTAAAACCGAACGCACCTGATTAAATTTAAATGAGGGTATACAAGCTACCAACTAATTATGAGACGACCAACACCTCAGTCTCCCTGTGACCACGGACTCTGCAAAGGGTTCGAAACGTCAGGATAAACATCAAATAAGTAATGTGTAAAATAAACGCGAATAGATCCGTAAAAGTTGTTTCATTTCAAAGTAAATATTAATACCCCCTTATTCATAAAAACTATTTAAGCATTATTTCATTAATCATTGTTTTGTCTCTTTTTCTTAAATTCAAAATGACGTTTGTGTGACGTTGGACAAAAGACAAAAGACAAAGACTTTTTATTCGCATAAAACATGGTACATAAGTGGTGTTATAGTAAATACATTGAAGTCCACACATTTCACCAGAAACTGGTACGCAAAAAATAAAATTAAAATAAAAAAATTAAAACATTTTCAAACAAGTACTTATGAAATTTAAGTTATTTATAATATTCAATTCAATTCAATATATAGGTAATTCAATAATATTCAATTTAAAATAGCAAATTTAATTTCAACAGTTGAAGTATTCGTTTAGAGAATAAAAACATTTTTCAATGAGTCGTTTTTTAAGTTTGGCTTTGAACATGGTTACTGGTAGCATCTTAAGCTCTTCAGGTAGCCCATTGAAAACTTTTACTGCCATTATGTATGTATTGGTAAAACTATATTTAACTAAATAATGCTCAAATAGTTTTTATGAATAAGGGGGTGAATATAAATATTTTGTAACCTTATTATTTAATTACCTCCCTCTCTTACTGGTTCCACAGAATATCGGCGCCTTGGCACGTCAATGTCATGGCATAAGCTGAGTGGTGACCATTTCGGTTGCATAATTATTCAAATGTCCATTATGTCAAGTTGTCATAGATGCTCCGAATAAATATTTTTCATTTAATTTAATTTCATTTAATTTAATTTCATTATTTATATTATATTTCTTTATATTTAAGATTTAAGGTTCACAGTAAGCTTAAGTTGTTGATGCTATGCAATGTTTTTTCAGATTTTGTTATGGGTATGAGATGCACTTTTGTTCTGGATCCTTTACTAGTTCATTATTGATCGAAGAGAATAATAAATCCGATCCGAGCCCAACCCTTCGGAGACTGGAAGGGCACGGGGACGCACACTTTTAAGTGTGCGATGCCTGTCCCTCTTGAAATCCTCCGAAGGTGATTTGTTTCACACGGCTTGAGGTACCCTTTACGTACCTCGCCGCCCCCAAAAACCCCGGTGAAGCTGAAAATGCCGTCCGAGGCAGTCAGCAATCTCTCCAAAAGAAAAAAATAATAATAAATGGATTTTACTAGACAAGCTACAATAGAGTGCGCACATATCGAAACTGTCCACATCTTGCATAAAATGCCTTTAGAATGGTAGTTGTCTACCCACCACACCACCGCATTAAGTACATTTAAGTACTTACAGTTTTATCTCTTTCCGCCTGGCCACAACCACTGCCGTCTTTCGACGCGGCGAGCGTATTTCAAGTTCATTGTGTTGTTTCCATCGCCGTTGTATGACGCGCAATGAACCAGAAATACGCTTGCCGCGTCGCAAGACGCTTGTACTCGTTGATGAGGCCTTAGGGCCACAGTAGACTATGGCAGGAGTTTACCAACTTCACCGCATTGCATCAATGTTGGTGGCATTGTTGTGCTTTTTACACACGGAATCTGTTCTGTGCTTTTACAGTTGCAGATAAGATAGCCATATGTATTGGAAAAATCAAAGTTACTTTGTATGTAATATAGAGTGGAGTACAGCCACCGAGAATTTATTCTAATAAATTGTATACTATTGTATACTGTTGTATACTGTTGTTGTGTAGTACAGTCGCTGTAGCAATCTTCCGGAAGGAAAAAAATCGCCGATCGCTGATGGTTAAACATCATCTATCGTCATTATTTAGCTAAAGTTTACTGCACATTCGAATAGTAATGTTATGCGATGTAACCAGAGGCGAAAGGTCACAGGTAGGTATGTTGAAAGGTTTAGGAGCAGGGCTCGCGTGTTTAGGTAACGATTGTCAAGCGTAGCTACTTTCAAAATGGTTGATAGGTAGGTATAATGGTTTAAAAGATGGAGATAAAGAAAAAAGCCTCCCGAGTTTCTTGCCAGCTCTTCTCGGTCGAAGGTTCTCCTAAAATCCGAACTGGTGGTAGATTCAGTTGTTTAGTTAACAAAATTTTACTTCATTATTATTTGAATTGTATACTTAGTTTTCGAACGTCAATTAAGTGCTTGTAAAGGCTTATATTGAATAAACGACTTTGACTTTGACTTTGAATGGTAAGTGTCCTGGCTAGGGGTCGCCCTATAAACGCAGAGTGGCTGGCAGCAGTTGTATGAAATGATTCGCTGGCAGCGGGCTTATCATATTATTATATTAGCCGCAGGACCGATAACCGCTGGTGTAGACAGGTTCTGGAGTAGAGACGACTCGGCAAACGTAGTGTAAAACGCTCTCCTGAGAGGTGGAGCGACGATAAACAGAGTGGCTGGCAGCAGTTGGATGAAAAGATTCGATGGCAGCGGGCTGATCACATGTTAGCCGCAGGACCAATAACCGCTGGGGTAGACGGGTTCTGGAGTAGAGACGACTCGGCAAACGTATTGTAAAACGCTCTCCTGAAAGGTGGAGCGACGATAAACAGAGTGAAGAGACGACTCGGCAAACGTATTGTAAAACGCTCTCCTGAAAGGTGGAGCGACGATAAACAGAGTAAAGAGACGACTCGGCAAACGTATTGTAAAACGCTCTCCTGAAAGGTGGAGCGACGATAAACAGAGTGAAGAGACGACTCGGCAAACGTATTGTAAAACGCTCTCCTGAAAGGTGGAGCGACGATAAACAGAGTAAAGAGACGACTCGGCAAACGTATTGTAAAACGCTCTCCTGAAAGGTGGAGCGACGATAAACATAGTGAAGAGACGACTCGGCAAACGTATTGTAAAACGCTCTCCTGAAAGGTGGAGCGACGATAAACAGAGTGAAGAGACGACTCGGCAAACGTATTGTAAAACGCTCTCCTGAAAGGTGGAGCGACGATAAACAGAGTGAAGAGACGACTCGGCAAACGTAGTGTAAAAAGGTCTCCTGATAGGTTTATCGTCGCTACAGCGACGATAAACGCAGAGATGGCTTGGCTGAAGTTGGATGAGAAGAGCTGATGGCAGCCCTCTTATTGTCTAACTGTTATTAGCTATCATAATACTTTTCAATTTGATAGTTAAAAGCTATTCAAGAAGAAAAGCTATACAAACTAATTCACAAGTGCCAGTGACTGCGATAGCAACCAAGCTGTAGATGTAAGTATGTAAGATCACTACGTGTTTATGAATTATATTTACATTTATTTGGAATCGTCTATGCAAAATGACAAGCGTAAGTACCTTTGAAAGGTACTGTGATAGAGGTTGAAATTAGGCAATAAGCCCCTGCTCATATTAGCCGCATCCAAAGACGTTTAAAATCTCTTTGGCCACATAGTACCGAGAATTACTGGGGTACACTACGTTTGCCGAGTCGCCTCTACTCCAGGGTGGCTAGAGTAAGTTTAATAGATAAGCGATTACGTTAACGAAAACGTAAATGAGTTTGCCAAACAAATTTTCGTTTTCGTAAACGTAAACGAATGAATACGGACAGTAAACAAAACTCACGCTAGACACTCATATTAGATTTCTAGGTGGCTTAACAGAACTGTCAATTTAATGTGTTATTAACGCATTCAAAAACGCGTCAGTTTTTTTTCTACAAAAGCCTTTTAAAAGAGACCATTATGTACCTAGCTACCATCACATAACTCACAGTGCATAATTGAAGAAGACAAGCCGGCCATTTCACGCTCAACGTGATGCGGAGCGCAAGTGGAGCGTGTGCTGAGGTAACCGCTGATCTAATTGCAACCCGATCATGGGTATGCGTTTCGCAATAACAGTTGGTACCGTAATGCAACCTCCTCAGAAGTTTTGTTGTTTGGAAATAACAATGGCCGCTTGTAGCCTTCCAGAGTGGCCGGGGAACACTCATCATCATGAACATTATCATCATCAGCCTACACTAGTCCACTGCTGGACATAGGCCTCTCTAAGTGCACGCCACTCATATCCAGCTCTTGCCAGCTCCCTTGCGAAGATCGTCGTTCTACCTAGTCTGAGTTGTATATGTTACTAGACAATATCATATATATCATAATTGTTGTACTGGCCGCGCAGTGCGCTGTATGCCCGCTGCGTGAAGTTCCACCACAAGCTGCACATGTAAAATGACTGACAGTAAGACTTGAACAGTGTCACCTTCGCTGGTGCAGTACACCGTGCAAACCTGCGGGCCAACATATTACACCGGACAGACAACGCCCTGCGTTCCCTCTCAATATCCACATTGTCACATAGATCGTCAGTTACTTACCCAGTGGCCCAGATACTTGAATTGTTTCACCAAGTTCAGTGGTGTGCCATAGTGTTACAGGAGGTACAGATAGATAAATGTTGGAACCCGCTTTAAAAATCATTAGTTCGCTCTTTACATTTTAAACTTAACATTGTATCTGAGCCCGTGGACATTTGCATATTCCTCACAGATGCGTAGGAGTCTTCTTAGAGCCGCGATCGCTATGACATCGGCTCGGGTTTACGAGAGAGGTTTATCAGATGATGGTATTACTGCTACTTTCGTCCTATGTTTCTTCTTCACTGTTTTTATCTCTTGCGCCATTAGCTAACTTGGTATTGTTTTTTTATTGTGAATAACAATATCTAAAACAACACCTAAAATATTTAAGAAACAATGCCAGCTTAGCATTTAAAATAAAGAGTGTGAAGAATATTGTAAGAAACTTATGTCTACGTAGTTTAATTGCAAGGGCATTCATTTAGAAGCAGTAAGTATATTTATTACAAGATTGTTATTTAGAAAAACAATAAAGACAAGGAGATAAGATTTTCTTTTTAATTTTTTTTTTAAGTATATGTAGTAGTTATAGTTTATAGTTTTTTAAAAGTTTAATTTTAAGTAGTTTAATTATTATTTTGTTATTGTCTTTGTTAAAAAAAAAAATTGTTTAATTTAAATAAAGTTATATTTAACATTCCAATCCTACTAGGTAATATTATAAATGCGAAAGTTTGTTGGTATATTTGTTGCTCCTTCACGCTGCAACGGATCGATGGATTTGGATGAATTTCGCCATACAGATGGTTTATAACCTGGAATAACACATAGGAACTTTTTATCCAGATATTCTCACGGGAACGGGAACCACGCGGGTGAAGCCGCGAGCGGCCGCTAGATGTTAATAAAGACACCAATATTCGATATTTACAATTCTATAAGTAGGTACTTACTAAAGAAAAAAAAGTAAAAGAAACATAACTTAATTTAAGACAAAATAAAACCTATAAATAAAAGATGTCCTCCAGCTGTGGGCTCATAGGAACGGTCCCAAGAATGCTGGCAACATTACCTCTTTGGACAGCCAAACAAACTTAGCTTAAGTTATTACTAGCGGGAGCGGTTTCACCCGCGTGATTCCCGTTCCCGGTTTGAATATCAGGATAAAAAGTGTTTTAGGTGTTAATCCAGGTTATAAACTATATGTATGCTAAATTTCATCCAAATCCATTCAGTAGTTTTTACGTGAAAGAGTAACAAACATCCATCCATACTTACAAACTTTCGCGTTTATAATATTAGTAGGATTCTGAGGCCAAACTAATTTGGCAGAGGTAGCTGTCAGCCTTCTTGTCACCGGAGGCAAATTACAAATAATTTTTATGTTCAAATGAAGCTGTGTTATATTTACAGCTTCATGGATGTTCCATTACAAATAAAGCTTTTTTAATGCGAAATTAGAAAATAAAACATCGCAACTCTCAATGTAGCCGGGGTTAAATGTCAGTGTGCCAAAAAAAATGTCACATGAAGTTACCTCCGGCTCCGCTGCAACATGAGAAAAGGCGAAAAACAAACAACGAGTAAGTTTATTAAATAACAATGAATAAATATTAATCAATATTTATGTATTGCTAAAGATCAAATTGAGGAGCTCGATGGCGCAGTGGTCTGCCAGTGCGAAGGTTAAGCAACTTTCGCAAAGGCCGGTCATCGGATGGGTGACCAAAAATTTATCATCTCGAGCTCCTCCGTGCTTCGGAAGGCACGTAAAGCCGTTGGTCCCGGCTGCATTAGCAGTCGTTAACGACCACCAATCCGCACTGGGCCCGCGTGGTGGTTTATAACCTGTTCTCCCTATCCATCCATAGGGAAGGCTCGTGCCCCAGCAGTGGGGACATAAAATAGGTTAATAATGATGTATTGCTTTTTTTTATTATAATCTTCCCATGACCCAAAGGCTGGCTTTTACCTTGGCCAGAGGCTAAGCATTGCCATACAACGAGGCAATGCCGCCAGTCTCTTGGGTACATTACCAGTTGAAAGCGACGCGGAAGAATTTTTTGACGCCATATTTTAGTTTAGTAATAGTTTTAGTTAAGTTTATTTTATTTATTCCACATTGTAATTGTATTGAAGATCGATTAATAAATAATTGTATTGCTATAGATCAAATTACTTTGTAAAAGTTTTGTAAAACTGTTGAACGACAGGCCACCGGTCGCTTTCAAAATAGCCTAACTGTCGCTGTCCGGTCACCGGTCGTTTTTCCCTTCCGTCTTTATACTTCGATAGTTGCGTGAATACTATGCCTATCCTGCTCTAATTTATACAGAATGTACTTAGTAGAACAAGGATCAAGGATGGGAAATAATGTCACGGCAATTTCTCCGTAACGCTCGTTTTTTCCGACGACGCTGGAGAGGATTGGGTAAGCACTTGGCCTACATCTCAACTGATGTGAAGTGCTGATAAGGCCAAAGGTGGTAGCAGATTTATCCGGAATCCTTAAATACTGAGGCACATCTTATCTCTAGCTACCTGCATGCAACACAACAATGCTACAAACATTGATGTTATGGCGACGTATTAAGAGCGTTTACGCCGCACACTAGCGCCGCCAATGAAAAAAAAAACATATCTAGTAATTAGAGATAGAAAATCAAATTATGCTCAACAAACTATCTGAATGAAGTAATTTAGCATTTTTACGTCACATAATGAACACCTGACATGTTATGGTTTAGTTAAATATCGCGTTATAGTTAAAAGTGGCCGTAACGTCTTATTTAACTAAACCATAACATGTGAGGTGTTCATTAGGTGCTGTAAAAATGCTAAATTACTTCATTGAAATAGTTTGTTGAGCAGAATTTGATTTTCTATCTCTAATTACTAGATATGTTTTTTTTTCATTAGTGGCGCTAGTGTGTGGCGTAAACGCTCTTAATGGTAAGCTAGCCAGACTTAATCGAATGGTAAATAAAATCTACAACATAATAATACTGCTCGTTTATAAGTGTAAGATCTACGAGACCTTCAACTTGAGTCGCTCGCAGAGGTTAAGGGCACGCATCCGGCACGGCAGTCGGCAGTGGTCTTCTCGCGAACCTTGCATAAATATCTTATTTAAATATCTGAACACTCACAAGTAATGTGCCGCGTGAGTTCTAACACCGAAGGTTTTTTTTTAAATATTAGTTTTGCCAACTTCTCATTAATTAATGATGAACGTTTTTACAACACATAACTATTAACTAGTACAATTACAAATATCAAATTCTAATTCATCACAAACACTACAATTTTCACTTGTTTTTATTTCGTATAATGGCACCTCTGACAACAGCCTCCATATATTTTATTAGGCTATTTCTGTATTTTTTAATCCCAATTATTATTATTTTTTTATTTAATACTTAGCTCGGCAAATGACTCCATCCCACCTGATGTTAAGTGGAAATGAAGTCCAGACGCGAAGACAACTGGTGCAGCGTGGAAACAAACGTAGCATCAGTTAACTTCACTCTGCCGGCCCACAAGGTGCTTCTTCACGCCTCTCTTGAAGGACCCCATATCATAGGAAGGAGGGAAAACGTGTGCTGGTAGATTATTCCATCTTTTGGAGGTGCGACAAAGAAACGAGTCACTAAATTTCTTTGTGCGTGATGGGATACTTGAGACAGTGAATCGGTGACTCCGAAGAGCAGCACGTGTACTTCTATGAAGAAAGGGAGAAGGTGGGATGAGGTCAAAGAGCTCTTCAGAGCACTCGCCATGGTATAAGCGGTAAAACACGCTGAGTGACGCAACGTCTCTACGCAATTGCAGAGATTCGAGAGTATTTACCACTTCTGCATTACCGATAATGCGTTCAGCGCGACGCTGCAATCTGTCCAAGGCATCGAGAAGGTACAGTCCCAGATGTGCGAGCAATACTCCACGCAAGACCGTACCTGCGTCTTGTACAAAAGGCACAACTGGTCCGGCGTAAAGAATCGCCGCACTCTGTTCAGAATTCCGAGTTTTCGTGAGGATGTTTTGATCATGGCTTCGATGTAGTCCCTTTGGTTCAGATCGCAGCGTATCGTCATACCGAGCATGTTGATACTGCTCTGCAGGCGTAGAGATGTACCCTGAAGAGATGGAAGGGGAAGGAATGGTGAGTTTTTGCCGTGAACGCGCACACCTGTGTTTTCTTGGCATTGAACTCAACCAGATTATTGGTGCCCCAATTAGATATGAGGTCCAATACCCGATTGAGCTCAATGACAAGATTAACTCGATTCACTTCGGTTTCGACCCGCCCACCGGGTGGGTGACCGTTATATCCTCCATGGACCGTACTATCATCTGCATAGCAATGAATATTTCCAAGTGGAAGCATATCATTGATATGCAGAAGGAACAACGTGGGGGATAGAACGGACCCCTGAGGGACACCAGCGTTCACTGACATGAGCCGCGAAGCGCATCCATCAGATATAACACGAATTTTGCGCTCATGCAGGAAGCCAGCGACCCAGTTGCAGAACTGAGCAGGCAGACCGTATGCCGGGAGCTTGGAGAGAAGAGCTTTGTGCCAGACCCGATCAAAAGCTTTGGCTATGTCAAGGCTAACAGCCACCGACTCACCACGCTTGTCAATAGCCTCACCCCAAAGATGTGCAACGTACGCTAGAAGATCACCCGTTGACCGTTTCGGCCGAAACCCGTATTGGCGATCGTGAATTATGGAGTGTTCTTCTAGGTAGTGGACAAGTTGTTTATTTAAAATGCGCTCCATTACTTTACACAAAACTGAAGTTACGGCTATGGGGCGGTAATTCGATGGATCTGACCGATCACCTTTTTTGGGGACCGGTTGCACATTAGCTTCTCTCCAAGATTCCGGCACACAACCTGAAGAGAGCGAGAGACGGTAAAGGCGCGTTAACACGGGGGACAACTCCGCTGCACACATTTTTAGGAATATTGGAGGGATGCCATCAGGACCATTAGCTTTCCGGACATCGATTGACTGCAGCTCCGCACGGACGTCACGCTGCCTGATTTTAAAATCGGGCATTGTGTGGCCACAGTGAGAAATTGTAGGTGGCTGTGCATTGCAGTCATCGACTCGGGAGTTAGCCGCAAAGAGTTTGGCCAGGAGATCGACTTTCTCCTGCGGCTTGTGAGCTAAAGTTCCATCAGGACATCTCAATGGTGGCAGCGAGGGTTGGCAGAAGTTCGATTGCACGGCTTTGGCCAGACGCCAGTAGCTACGGCTGCCCGTAGGATGCGTCAGTAGTTCTTGGCCGACTCGTGCAACGCGCTGGGCATCCGCTCTAATGTAAGCTCTTTTGCAGGACTTGGTGGCATTATTATAGGCTGCTTTCAGTGAGCGGGTTTCGGGATCCCCAAGAGCTTTACCCCTGATCCAAGCGCGGTATGCCGCCTGCTTGTTATCAGCAGCGTTGGCACACTCGCGGTTGAACCAACGGTTGCGGAATATAGTATTCCATCCCTAAAACTATCTCATCAGCAACTGCAATCGCACTAGCTGTCGGGTCCTTCCCACTGAAGCAGCGCTGCCCCCAAGGAACGGATGCGAAATAGTCCCGCATACCATCCCAATCTGCCGACGAGTAGTGCCAAATCTGGCGTTTCGATACCGCTGAAGGCGGTAGCGGAGCCAGAGGCACTTTACTGGATACCAAGCAGTGATCCGAAGATCCCAAAGGAGCTCGAACCTCCACTCGGTAGCCAGCTGGGCGACTCGTCAGCAGAAGGTCCAACAAAGAGGGCGCGTGACCGACTACGTCTGGGATCCTGGTGGGCTGGTTCACCAGTTGAGTCAGGTCGTGCGTGAGAGCGAAAGCATGGGCAGTTCTACCAGCATGGTCAGTATTGGAGGAACTTAACCACAACTCGTGGTGAGCATTGAAGTCCCCCAAAAACACCAATTCCGCCGATGGAAACCGCTCCTGCGCATCATCTGCTACCCGACTAAGATGGTCCAAAAGTCGAGTTGTCTCCATGTCGCCATTATGGGATCGGTAGACGCAGACGTAGACACGGCTATGTGAGTCCAAGTCGACGTGTACCACAAGGAGGGAAAAGGAAGGGTCCTCCAGACAGCGCAGACGGCGACAGCAAACATCCGTCCGAACGAACAAGCAAACTCCGGCTTTGGCTTTGAAGGATTCTTCAAGCACAAAGCCCGGATAGTGCAGGTAGCTGGTGTCGGCCGGACAGATTATTTGCGTCTCCGTCAAAAACAACATTGCTGGCCGTGCCGTCTCAAGATGGTGGTGGACGGCATTTGTCCTAGTTTTTATGTCAGGGGAAATCCGATTAACTTGACAGAATGGAAAAAATAGCAATAAATTATAGCATTTCATAGGTAAATATTCGGTGTGGCAAATATATCCGTGCACTCGTGAGTCTCGTGACGTGCCCCCCCCCCCCCCCCCCCCGAAACTAGAAATGTTATTGTAATTTTGTTTTCGAGGGAGTCCGGGGAAAAAAAAAATATTTCACCCGAATGTCCTCGGTTTTTGAAGTTTTTGTACTGGGTCCGTAACTTAGCTGATGGCAGCCCTACTTACAAAAGATGCTGTCACTTTTTACCTAATACTTTTAGACAGAAATAATATTTTAAACACGTATTTAGCCATTGTTTAACTTTAAACACTGTTTTGTAGTGCAATAGTGTAGAATTTAGAATGAAACATTTTACTATTTATAACCAGCTCATCTTATGGGCCCACTAAGGGGCACAGCCTTCCCTATGGGTAGAATTGCCACGGGAGAACGAGCCATAAAGCACCACGCGGGCCTGTGCGGAATGCAGCCGGGACCGACCATGAAGCTGTAATATGGACCGACGACGGCTTCACGTGACTTCCGAAGTATGGAGGAGCTCCAGATGATAAATATTTTGTCTTCCATCCGATGACCAGCCATTGCGAATGTTGCTTAACTTCATCAATCGCAGACCACAGATTATCAGATTATTGGATTCCGACCGGTTTCGGCCATGGCGACCTCTTCGACTTCTAGTCGGGTCACGGAAGCGGTCAAGTGCGCAGGATGTATTAGGTTGCGCCAGCGTTCACGCAGACGCAGGCGCACACACTTGTCCTCCCTCTCCGTGATTCAGTGGAACGGAAAACCACTACGACTGAAGCGGAGGTCGGATGATGTGTCTGACCGACGATAGCTATACGCCCTCCCTAGGCCATTCACTTTGGCTTGCCGAACCGCCGGATCCACCAAACCCTTTTGCATATCTACTTTAAGCTGTCTTCTTCACCGGATCAGACTTGGGAATTTTGCGGGAGGGAAACGCTTTATGGAAATATGGGCGAAGGGAGGCGTAGTGATATGGTTGGAAAAGGGGTATGGAATACCTTAGCACCGGATTAAGAGAGGGTTTGCCGCCGTGGTAACTAGGGTGCTCCAGGGTTGCGTACTTTACGGGATATTCCAGGATTAGGAATATCCCTGAAGGAAAAGGATTATCAGAACTATAATAAGGACATAGGTGACCAACACCAATCTCTCCAAAAATATGAGATGATTATGATGATAATGATGATTATCAGAACTGTTACAGTTAATAGGATTGCCAAATTGAACGCTTATAAGAGGTTTAGTGTATGTGGGCAGACAAAATCTTAGGTCATAAATAATTCAATATATATCAAACGGTACGTAATGGCGGGTTAAGGACGGAACACAATGCGCAGGAGTACGTGCGCTTATGTATCGCATTAAGAAGGTATAGACAGACCAACAAAGATAATAGTGAATCATAGAACTGGTTTATTTTTGAATGCGGTTTTTATAGCTATTTCTATTTTATTCTATTCTTTATTTATAAGATTAAGTTTTTAATTATTTGTTTTTATTTTATTAGTATTTTTTTTGTTTATTAATTATCTTAATTTAATTAATTATTGTGGTATTGCTTTACATGTTGCCTGCACATGCCTGTGGAGTTACCAATGTTACTGTGTCCTTGTTTGTATTATTTTATTTTCTGTTGTAACCCTGTTATGTGTGGCTAATAAATAAATAAATAAATAAATATTCTAATTATGTTAAACTAGCAATTGACTAGCGATTTCGTCCGCATGGATTTAAGATTTAAAAAGAAACTCTTTTTTAATAAATATACTCTTTTTTAATAATGTTTGCAATTGGACCAGTAGTTTCATAGATTAGCCCCGACATACAAATAAACAATGTCATAAACGTTACCTTTTTATTAATAGTATAGTTAAAATGTTTTTGTTTTATTTATATAATTTTTAACGCAAATTTTGTTGCGAACAAATTACAAAAACACAAATGTTGAAAACTTTTTTACTTTGAAAGCCAAAGGCGCCCATTCATTCAATGGGCGCTTTTGGCTTTCAAAGTAAAAAAGTGAATGTGTTGAATAATTTCGGCGGGCTGGTTAGAACCACGATAGCTCAATTGGGAGAGCACCTACCCAGTATGTCAGAAGGGTTCAAATCCTGCTCTTGGAATTTTTTTCAAAATTTGTTTTTGTATTTTTTTTAATAGTATAGTTCTAGATAGATATAGATTTATTATATTTGCATTCACAGTGGTGTCGTCATTATTCGGCTGGTAAATACCCATTGCATGCCCACTGATGAGTAAGCCTTCCTTTTGCATATGCCAATGCCTCTAGGTAAAAAAATTATGACATACAAATTTTAAATTTTGCTAACAGCGTCAGGTTACTCTTTTAGGTGACCTGACATTATGCTGAGTGCACACCTTTTAGTGCCAAACTTAAATTGTATTGTGTTGCATGTTTTGTTTTATTTTGTATTGTGATATTTGTAATAGTTACTTATGGCATTAATAAACTTTTTCTATTCTATTCTATTCTAACAAGATCAAATAGCGAATCAAAGTCAAAGTCAAATCATTTTATTCAACATAAGCCTCCACAGACACTTATTGACGTCAAAACTATAAATCATAAAACTAAAAAAAATTGTTTAGACTAAACTACTGAGTCTACCACCAGTTCGGAGTTTGGGAGAGCCTTCGACCGAGAAGAGCTGGCAAGAAACTCAGGAATCTTATTTCTTTTTCTCCAATAAACCATCACTCACACATTTACTTCCATTTTCATATTGTAGGTCTTACTTTAATATATAATATTTATTTGTTAATATAATAATTATCAAACATGTCCACACAATGCATGCTGTGTTCACTTTAATGGACGAATGGACGTTATGTATATTTTTTTCTTAGTGTGTAATTATTAACTAGCCTACGTTACATTTCATTTGTAAATCGAAAAAAAAAAAAAACTCGCATTAAGCGCTTAGGCAAACTTACAGGTGAACCTTGTGAACCTTAGACCAATGTTTGAATGTGCGGGTTACCACTTAGCTACACACGCCTGCACATTAAACTACCACAAACTGTCAAATTTCCTCAATAGACTTTGAACCTAATGTATATGGCATATGGTTGAATATTGATTGAAGAGATTTGACATTTTTGGGTAGGTTGATACGCAGGCGTCTGTACTTTATGGACCTTTCAAAAAGTGACTATCGTAGTCTCAGAACAATAACTAAAGCTATAGAAGGATGGCTTAAATAAAAATCGTTCAACTATGTTTAGTTCCGTTCTATCTTATGGCTAGAAAAGGAGGTTGGAGTGCGACAAATGGTTGACACTTAGTTTTTATTTTTTGTATTGTTATGTCAAACGGTCATAAGATATCAAAAAAAATCTTCGAGTCCTTTATAAAGTCACTCACTACATTACCTCAAGTATGACGTCACAAATCTGGTGACACTTTCGAAATAACGAAAGAAAAGGGACAATCGATCTCTTTCCAATACATCACTTAGGTTCATTAGTTAAAATAGTACGAACTGATGAATGAGTGTTGCTATTTTAGTCCGGTTTCTATAGCTTTAGTTATTATTCTGTGATCGTAGTCATTAGACGGGCGTTGGTGCTGCGACACAATTTTTAAGCGACTTCAAAAAAGGAAGAAGTTTCTCAATTCGACTCGTATATATTTTTTTTACAACAACACAACACTTACCCCCTTACAAATAAACAAAGAATAAGGTCCGAATAGTTATTCCGTGTTTTGTTTCTGTCATGTAAACGTCATTTCAAATTAGAGTAAAAGAGACACACGGAATAACTATTCGGACCTTATTCTTTGTTTATTTTTAAGGCCCTAAATGTATAAATTATTATTATTTATTATTATTATAGTGACACCAGTGTTCGACACAGTAACTCAAAGTTTGAAAATAGTTTGGTCGCCAAAAACTTTCATAGAATTTCATTGAATGTTTACTGTATGACTAGAAAGCAGGTGGTCTGTGTTCAATTGTTGCTAAATACAAAAACACTGCTACTGACCCCTATTTTTTATGATAAAACTAATTAGGTAGTATTAATATTACCTAATTAATATATTATTATTATTTATTATATTATTTATGATTTTATAATTATTTTTCTGTTTTTTTTTTCAAGTTAAGTTTCATTTTGTTGTGTACATATTATTTAATTGATTAAATACACTTAAAATACATAGAAAATATAATATATTATTAGGTACTATTTATAAAATACAGTGAAAAACTTTATTGCTTACCCGTTTTCACTGTTTTTTTATTAATATTTAATTCAGCTTAAGTGCAGAAAATTAGCATTTAAAATAAAAAATAAAATATATTATCATTTAATTTAGTAAACTTAATATGTATATTATCAGTTCTTATAAATTTATCCGTTCTTATATATTTAGTCCGCTTATTTTTTTTATTTTTTTTATTTATGAACATAGAATCTACAGCACTTTATAAACTAAGTTATTACATTGTATACTTAACCTACTGCTAATTACAGATCCCTACTTTGTAAAACTATGTATTTAATATGTCGCTTAAGCGAATTAGAAGGCAAAACAGACAGACTACACAATAATTTAGAAACGGCAAAAACAATTTAAAAAACAAATAAATTAAAAGGGCAGGATTCATACAAAAAATAAAAAGTAAAAATAATAATAATAAAACAGAAAAGCAGTAAAAACAGTAAAAACAATTTGTTGTGCAATAAAGATTAAATAAATAAATAAAAATAAATTAAAGGAAAAAATAGAACACGGGCCACCATACTAGTATACTTCTACAGACTATAAAGTCTATGGCCACACGCGTGGCAATGATTCGCGATGTGCCAGATTTGGGTTAAAGACTCTATACAAGGGTATTCATCATGTATTATTTTTTATGAATACATGTATGTATGTATAGTATGTTTCGGAATAATTGTTAGGAGTGTAAGAACTCTAGGATTGGTGTTTACAAAAATAGCAACTTCCTATTTCTAAAACAATTGCAAAATTGTTGTATGTCAGACTCACTGTTCTCGGTAGAGTTGCTTATTAGTGTTATTTTTATTTTTTTATGTTAAAAGGAGACAAAAAAGCAGGCGGGTCACCTGATGGAAAGCAATCACCGCCGCCCATGGACACCCGCAAAACCAAAGTGATCGCAGATGCGTTGCCGACCTTGAGGAAGGAGTTGGATCTTGAGGAGGGAGTAGGAATTGGGAGGGGGGAGGGGTGAGAGATGGGCCTCCGGTACTTTCACTCACCGGTCGAAACACAACAGCAACGAGTGCTGTTGTTTCACGCCGATATTCTGTGAGAGGGTGGTAGTTTGTTTGCTTTAAGTCCGACTGGCTAGCTACCACTATCTTATCTAACTACCATACAACAATCCATCCAATCCTTAACAACAATCTTAACGACATTGTGGTTCTACATCAATAACTGGTACTATGTATGTAGCCGGTGGTTAAAGATTCCGTATTATTAAAATAATATAATATATATATATATATATATATATATATATATATATATATATATATATATATGTGTGTATTTTATAAATTTTATAAATATTTAATTTAGCTTCAGTGCAGCAATTAGCACTTGAAAATAAAAAGTAAAAATTTACTATAGCGTTATGTTATCAAATTTGTGGTATTTCATCTGCAAAGATGAATCTGCATAGCCATCGGTTGCAAATACCGTTGGATAGATGGCGCGCTGTGCCGCTATTAGCACTCAAAAAGCAGTGACAAAATTCAGCGCTTACGTTAGCCTTCCCGGTAGCATAGCGGTCAGTGTAGCCGCCCGGATTGTGGAAGACCCAGGTTCGATTCCTGGCTGGGTCGAGTAGGCGTTTAATTTTTTCACTGTATTTTATAAACTTTATAAATATTTGAAAATACTTGAAAATAAAAAAAAATTAAAGATTCCGTGTGAAGTGCGATTCCATATTTGGGTTTTTTGTAATCTACGATCAGGTTAGATAAACACCAATAGCTTCTCGGTAGTAATGTGAAAAAAAATCAATGTTTTTTTTACAATAACGGCCATGGCACACAATTCTGGACATGGCCGTTTGATTTATATTTATTCATTTCAGTTTGGAATTTTGTTTGGTTTTCAATTTTATTTGTTAAACCAGCGGTCACCGATTACAAATTAAAAAAAATCCTACTCGCTATGAGAAACCCCTTCAAACGAAGCATGAAGAAGCGCCTTGTGGGCCAGCAGAGGATGACTGATGCTGGGTGCTTTTCACGATGCACTAGTTATCTTTGCGTCTAGATTCCATTTTCACTTAAAACATCAGCAAAAATGTTGTATTCTCACGTTTAGTTTTTACATTTGATTTTATCCTGACGCATAAAACCTTTTATATGCGGACAATATAGTATATAGTCACAAGGAGATTTCTTCGTAATTGCTACACGTTTCAATGTGTAGTGTTCGCGGAAACTTGACAAAACAATTAGTTATATTATATTCCACTTGTTAAAATTGTGTACAGCTAACAACTACATAACACAAGACAAATCGCGTGTAGTTACGTGTGTGTGGTGTTACCATAATTGCCCCGAGCGACCCAGTTAACCTGGCTCTTGAACCAGACCGCGCACGCGACTACACGTATTATGTAACATGCCGGTTTCGGCAATAGCTCTTTGTTTAGATAACAATTATCGCATGCAATTAAATAATAGTGAGTACCAGATAAAATGGGCGTAGGTCGCTAACAAACATAGTCATAAATATGTATATGCACCTCCAAAAGATGGAAAACATCAACATACAGAATAATTCAATTAATCTCTCAAATGAACATCGCTACAATAGAGCCTACTATACAGCCTTAATGACGTCATCTTCAACGAAAATAGTTACCCGAGTTTGACATGGAATAGTCTACCAGTCCAGAACACTTCCTACTCCCTCCTCAAGATCCAACTCCGCTCCATGGTTGGCAACGCATCTGCGATAACTTTGGTTTTGCGGGTGTCCATGGGCGGCGGTGATTACTTTCCATCAGGTGACCCGCCTGCTCGTTTGCCTTCTTTTAACATAAAAAAAAAACACTTTTTCCATCCTTCCTATGACATGGGGTCCTTCAGACGAGGCGTAAAGAGGCAACTTGCGGGCTAGCATGATGAGGACTGATGCTGCGTCGTTTTCATGCTGTTTGTCTTCGCGTCTGAACTTCATTTCCATAACATGTGGAGTGGAGCCACTTGCGGAGCTAGATATACATATAAAAAGCGTAAATATTTGTGTACGTACATCTACAAACAAATTTTACTAACGAAATAATTCTTCAACCCAGGCAATGCTTGTCTATTCTCGGATATTTCGTAGCCACGACTTTTTTAGCGGCTAGTTTATAAACAAAACGTAATATGGAAATTGGGACTGAAACCACGCTGCTCCATGCCAGTTGGTAGGTTCTATCGACTGCTATCTTACGATGACGGTTGGAACCAACAACTAAAAAAGTACCTATTCTAAGCACAGTGCTCCCAAGGTTTTTAAACATTTTCATTTCGTCAGCCACCTAGTGTACCGACACTGCTAAAGCTGCTTAACTTGCACGACCGAACTCGTCCTAGTACAGACGCCTACACATCCACTTATCCAAAACTGACAAATTTCAACCATATGCCATAGGTATAATAGGTAGGTGAACTGTAGGTACAGATTTCCTTTTGGAAACCTATTTCAGGCCTCAGTTCCTCATAATTTGGGCTTGTACTAGTGTTTTTTCAAATATAGTTGTAGCTTTGTACCTAATGGGGAAGAAACAAATAAATATTTTTTTATAAAAGTACGTTAAGTTTAAATGACAGTTTGTGGCATACTGATATGCGCTCAGAATAATAACTAAATATTGCTCTGAGAATATGCGGGCGTGTGTACAGTCAACAGCAAAAGTAGATGATGTTTACTAGATTTCAAAATTAAGTTTCGATAACGTGTAAGTCGGTATTTTCTATATAACTACAGTCAACGTCTGCAGGTACTACACTCGGCGTCAAAAAAATCGCACCTCTTAGAAAATCACTTTCAAATGTCATTTACTCTTGATATGCACATGCAGTCGCATTAATTATGATTTTATTTACAAGGTTACTTAATTAACTTAATAAAAAACATTACTTTTCATTATCAAATAAAACCTAATGCAACAAATAAAGTGTCACAAAAATTCGATGCAAATTTTGCTACCCGTGAGAGTTGCTAGTTGCGCTTCCTTTGTGGGTATAAAACGGTCAACACGGGTTCAATGTGGGTCATTCGCTATTCAACCGTTGAAGAGGACACACGCACAGATTTTGATGGATACCACAGCTGATAAAGCCGCTCAAGTGGTTGCACTACTGCAATCAGGGGTGCGGCAGTGTGATGTCGCCCGGCAACTGAACCTGAGCCGTTATTCCGTTCGAAGAGTGTACCAGCGCTTCATAGAGACCGGTGGCTATATCCGCAGACACGGTTCGGGTAGACGTCGCTGCACTTCGGAAAGAGACGACCGGTTCGTTGTGTCGAACTCTTTGAGAAATCGTTTCTCCAACGCTGTTGAGTTGCAACAGCAGCTCCAGGCAGTTCGCAGACGCACCGTAAGCGTATCTACGGTTAGAAGAAGATTGAAGGAGAAGAAGATAGCGGCCCACAGAGCTGCTACGGGTCCAAAATTGACTGCAGCGCATCGGCGAGCCCGCTTGCAGTTTGCTCGTGACCACGTCGATTGGACCCTTGAGCAGTGGAGAGCTGTTCTCTTCTCAGACGAGACGCGAGTGTGTCTTTTCTGCAACGACCGACGGAGAAGAGTATACCGGAGGCAGGGTGAACGTTTCGCCCAAGCCTGCATCCAGGAGACGGTGGAATATGGTGGCGGATCCTGCATGTTCTGGGGCGGTATGTCTGCTGCCGGCAAAACCGACCTTGTCTGCGTCTCCCGGACTGGAGGTGCTCGCGGACAAGGGTCGCTGACTGCTCGCCGCTATGTCACTGAGGTCCTGGAAGTGCATGTGGTCCCCTTTGCCGAATCTTTTGGCGAGGGGTTCACATTAATGCACGACAACGCTCGCGCTCACACTGCAGGCATCGTGAGCGACTTCTTGCAGAGGTCCCAAATCTCTGTGATGCAGTGGCCAGCGCGAAGTCCGGATCTGAATCCAATAGAGCACCTCTGGGACCATCTTAAACGTAAGGTTCGATCTCGGGATCCAGCTCCTTCGACTCTACAGGAGCTCCAAGACGCGGTGATTGAAGAATGGGGGCTTATCCCTCAAGAAGAGCTCCTGAAGTTGGTGAGGTCCATGAGGGACCGTATGGAAGCCGTGATCAGGGCAAGGGGGGGTAACACTAGATTTTAAGTTAATTTTAAGACACTTTTTGTACATTTTTCTTTGTAAATTATCTGTTGTTAATTAGGACTTAATTATGGATTTTTATTATTTTATTAATTTTAATGTTGTTTGTATAATTATAATTAAACAGAAAGTTAAATTTAATTGTTTTTTGATACTCCTTTTTGTTACCTTTCTAATGATACCCAACACTATCCTCTACATAAGGTTTAAGAATTTTTAAAGATGATTTTTAAAAGGTGCGATTTTTTTGACGCCGAGTGTAGTAGACACTCGAATATTTTTCGATATGCGTTTAAAAAGTTTTGATTTTCATACTGATTTCATATTTCGAAACTTGACCAATCATCAGTTACCTTTGCTGTTGTCTGTACCATAAAAGACGGCATTAAAAACTCTTTGCCGTCTCCAAAAGTTTTTCGAAGAACAAGGAAATTAAAGGTTATTTTAAAAATTCGATAAGGTGCTATTTCCCTTTCTGTTCAGTTTTAAAACAGACACAATGTGCGGAAGGTGGCACGGAACTGTATATTATACTGGTGGCTCGTGATTTTTCCGGGCCATCGAAATAATTGAAGGGCTGTCCTCAAGGCATTACCTTTGTCGAGTCGAATAATATATTATACTTTGATAGTTTCCTTGACAACAAAACGAACAAATCATTCGTCCGCTTAAGAACACCCGTATCCCATGATGAATCCCTATAGCAGCGCCACCTATCGGGTCCAATTGTAAATCTAAACCATTCTCGAGTCCACTTGAACACACACAATTTTTTTTATCCAAATCGGTCCAGCCGTTTAGAAGGAGTTTAATTACAAACACACGCACTAAAGATTTATATATATAAAGAGTAGCTGACCCGGCGGACTTCGTATCGCTTTGACAGACTTTTCTATGTCAACAATACAATCAAATCGTTTCTATGACAACAAAACAAACAAATCGTGAATCATTTTGTATTAGAAAATTAAAAAAAAAATTGAGGTGGACCACCCTTAACATTTAGGGGGATGAAAAATAGATGTTGTCCGATTCGCAGACCTAACCGATATGCACACAAAATTTCACGAAAATCGGTCGAGCCATTTCGGAGAAGTTTAACTACAAACTTTTCATAGAATTGAGAGTTTTATTTAATAGAAGAAGATAGATTATTAGGAAAATGGAGTAACTATACTATTGTGTAGTATTGTGTAGTCCAATAATATCCCAACAGCATCGGTAATGTTAAGAGCGTTTACTCCGCACACTTGCGCCACTAATGAAAAAACAAACATATCTAGTAATTAGAGATAGAAAATCAAATTATGCTCAACAAACTATTTGAATGAAGTAATTTAGCATTTTTACGTCACCTAATGAACACCTCACAAGTTACGGTTTAGTTAAATAAGACGTTACGGCCACTTTTAACTATAACGCCATATTTAACTAAACCATAACATGTCAGGTGTTCATTATGTGACGTAAAAATGCTAAATTACTTCATTCAGATAGTTTATTGAGCATAATTTGATTTTTTATCTCTAATTACTAGATATGCTTTTTATTTCATTGGCGGCGCTAGTGTGCGGCGTAAACGCTCTTAAGGTAACCCTATAAGCAATTATAGATAGATAGATAATACTGTTATTGCACTATAAAACATAAACATAAACAAAAAAATAATAATTTACAAAGTTATAATTTGGTGGTCTTATCGCTTTTAAGCGATTTCTTTTAGACAACCAGTCGGTTGGAGAGAGCTAATATTGTAACTGTAAGATCAGAGTTAAACTATTAAAACATAAACTAGGATATTGTGTATTTTATAAATGAAGCTAAATAGTAATGTCTAGTGCGTACGACATTGTACAGCGTAGTGTACGACATTCGCCCAGCCATCTTGCGTTACTAAATAATAAATAACAACAATAATTAAAAAAAAGACACTTAAATAATAATAATAATAATACTATAAGTACGCACCTGCGCCAGTACTCGAAAATGGTCATGCAACGCTCTACTGGGATCGTTCTATCATTACGGACAGGACTATTGTCGCCAATAAGCCTGTTATCGTGGTGGTCGACCGATCCCAGCACCAGGCAATACTGGTTGATATCACCATACCTCATGATGAGAAACTCGTGAAAGCCGAGAAAGACAAGCTCAGTAAGTACCTTGACTTGGCTCATGAGGTTACCGCCATGTGGGATGTGGATTCAACCATTATTGTACCGATAGTCGTTTCAGCAAACGGTCTTTTAGCCAATAGCCTCGATCAACACCTAGAGAGGCTCTCGCTGAAAGGTTGGGTCAAGGGTCAGATGCAAAAGGCAGTACTCCTTGACACGGCACGTATTGTCAGGAGGTTCCTCACTCTGCAGCCCTGACCACCGGTAGTTTGGGCCCTACCTCGCTGCTGGCTGTACTCTAGGATTAGGTTTTTATAATGTTTTATTGTTTTTATATTAAAATACTGTAAAAATCTAGTTTTAAGGAAAAAATAAATAAAGAGTATAATAATAATAATGAAAACCGGCTTGTAGCTGAGAAAAAGAGAACATACTTACAATTAATAACGAAAAGTAGGTATATAGTTATAGATTACGGTTACGTAAGTAGCCCCCTTTTTGCTGTATCCAAAAGTCTGCACTAAGGCTGCATTTTCACCAGAGCTGTGCGAGAAAGGTAGTGCGCGGGGAAAATATTCACCAATAAGATTACTTCCAAGAACTCCATTTTACATCGCAAGGAAGACCTTGCGATGTAAAATGGAGTAATCCTATTGGTGGATTTTATCCTTGCTCACCTTCTAGCTACTTCGCACAGCTCTGGTGGAAAACGCAGCCTTAAGCCCCTAAGTTTTTGGTAACCTCTAAGCCATGTTAGGTGACTCTTTTACTTACGCAACCGTCATCTACAATAGCTACCTATAACTTAAGTTATTTGTAAAAACTAGATATGATATATATAATAAGTATACAACCTTATTTTTAGTTTATACGAAAATCGAAACACGGGTCAAATATTTTCATTTAAAGAATCAGTACATAAATAATTAAAATAATATCTTGAAAACTCACGAAGTTACAAGCTTTTTGTGCTGTCCCGTTGTATTTTTTAGTAGGCTTTATTTAAGATTTTGTAAATATTATTTGGTCAAAATATAACATGGTATAAAAAATATTGAAATCGATTATATTACTGATATTCTGAACAAACAGTTTTCAGGTTTCGTATAAACTAAAAATAACGTTGTATATAAATAAAAAATATTTTTTTAACTGATATGATAGCCTTTATCAGCAGTGTCCTACAGATAACAAACAGCGTTGCGTTAAATAAATCATTAAGTTTTTATTTAGAGTATCTTGAGTGTTTCTTCTAGTAGTATTAGTAGTATCTTTGGTTGTCTCTGCGGTGGTGGCGTGTGCGTCGGGTCGTTACGTTCCCTAAAATATGGTTAAGCGAAGCGATGGCTGATTCATATGTCATACTCGTGAACGGGTGCCGCATGTGGGCTTCCACAGCCTTGGTCCAGATTTGGTATGCTCTTGCATACTTATCTTATTTTTAGTATTATTCACTATAGTTTGACTTTGTTTTTCTTAAACAATTTTTGACTTTTACTAGAGTACCTACTGTAGTGGTACTGTCTGACATTGTGGAAATTGAAACGTTTACCTGATGTAAATTTGTTAACTTAGATTTTTTATTTTGTTTTTTTTTTGTTGTGTTGTGGTTGTCTTCTATATTTTTTGTGTTTATTTGTAATGGAAAGTGTTCTGCTATGATAGGGCATTTTCCAATATGTTTGACGCTGTAAGGGAGAAAAGAGCTGGACACTTGCTTTACTCTACTGTAAGAATTGTTGTTACCCACTGATCAAAAGCCTCAGTAAATTTAAGCTGTTTTAAAATTAAATTAAAGAGATGGCTTATAGATAAAGCTTTCTACAGTTTGACTGAATATTTTGGTACATAAACAGCATAGTGGCTTTTTCTATGTAACATGTACCTACCTACTAAAAATTGCATGCCCAATTAGGGTAAATTGTTTGTTCCCAATTATAATATGCTTAACACCTGCTATTTATTTACACAATTTTATGGCAATGAAAGTTATCTTATCTTATCTTACCTTATTATAATAACGCAATCAAGCTTGCTTATATACGCCAATTTGTACGAGAAATAATTGTTTTACATACCCATAAGAAGACGATTTCAATAATCTTATAATTAACTGACCTGCCAGTTGACACCACGTCGCTATTAACACATCAGTGTCAAAAGTAAATTGACTACAACATAGGAAATGATGCATCCACCGGTAGGTACCTACGTACAATAATTAGTTTAAAAACTAGGAAGTCGTTAGTTGCGCACGACCGGAGTCATTTGAGACATGGAAAACATTGTGTTTACATAAAATATTAACTAAATATGTGTTTAACAAGAAAACTATGAGTGTTTACGACGTGTGTGAGGATGGGAGGAAGTAGAATTGAAATGCAATGTGGTCGCTTAATGTTATGATTATAATTATAATGATAATAATGTCGTGATTGAATAAGGCGGTTCTCCGATAATTTCCAATAGTTGCTTAGTAGAAGGATTACGCCTAGCAACCTAGTTAGGGTAGTGGAACTTATCATTATCAGCCCATTTTATGTCAATAGTTGCTTAGTAGAAGAATTACGCCTAGTAACCTAGCTAGGGTATAGAGGTATAGGGTTTATATCTCCACTGTTGGGGCACGAGCCTTCCTTTGGATGGATAGGGAGAACAGGCCATAAACCACCTCGCGGGCCCAGTGCGGATTGGTGGTAGTTAACGACTGCTAATGCAGCCGGGACCAACGGAGCACGGAGGAGCTCGAGAAGATACATTTTAGTCACCCATCCGATGACCGGCCTTTACGAAAGTTGCTTAACCTCAGCACTCGCAGACCGGGCGCGTTAACCACTGCGAGTGGCACTTAGTGACACTTTACTGATGTACACGTACTGATGTCGACCGTACCGTCCGTCGCTCAGGATATATTTCCGGTAATTATTCGTCATTATGACTTCGTCTGCAATTGCACAGACAAACCTCTCTGTTTCCCCAAAGAGGTCACCGAATCGTAGCCATTTTATCGACGCGAGCAGATCCACATCGGGCCCAGCAGCGCTATTCTCTAAGCAAAACAGCGTCGAACTCGACATTGAACTCGCTCATAACTTGCAAACGAATTTCAACCTACTCCGTATAGTTATAAAGACTACATTCGTTTGCAAGTAATGAGCGAGTTCAATGTCGAGGTCAACGCTGTTTTGCTTAGAGAATAGCACTGCTGTTAAGGCCCGGTAGTACCGCCCGTGGAGCTTCTTACTCTTCCATATTATCCTGCGGTCTTCAGTGCTCAGCACCGGTGGTTTACCCCAATTCTAGTTTGCCAAGGAGAGCGGCGTGAGGCTCCTATCTAGTGCTACAACGTCACGGTGCATCCCACACTCATTGTTCGACACAGTTTTCGTCGACGAACAATAACAGATTCTCATTGAAATTTTACGGGATGACTGCTAAAAAGCAGGTGGCCAGTTTCTATTGTTGCTATAGACTTTTCTTTTTCTTTTAGTTTATGGCTTCGTGCGATAAGCACATTTAGCCAGTGTCAAAGTAATTTTTTTTACAAGTAATTCTAATAAATAAACAATATTTCCTTCCCGTATGATGATGATGAATGATAATAGAAATGTGAAGTGAGAAATGATATACCCCCAACCCCTAGAGTATCTCAGTAAAAATGTGGGGCTTTACTAAGTCCTCGGGCGTACTTCTTGTGAGAATTTGAAAAGTGACGTTGCACTGTTTTGTTTTATTTGCCAACACTCATGCACACTCACGAACACTTAACGGTTAATAATCCACCATTATTTCACATTAATATTCGACATAACACAAACTTTAGAAAACAAAACAAAACTGCAGACATGACTCTTCACTTTCCCGTCAAGAACCGTGTTGCGGACTCGCTGTCGACATGTTGCTGGCAACACTGCGTGTTGCAGAGTTGACAACGTCATGTTGACAAGTTCTCGCCCGACGAGCGACCTCAGAACATTATCTAATAGCTTTAGTTATTATTCTGAGCGTATGACAACATCTGTTTATCAACAATAGTTGACGTGTGTGGACGTGTTTGCGACCGTTTATAAACGTGGCAGTAGTGTGGAGCAATGGTAAAATAATGCAACTCTGAGGTCACTCATCAAATTTTCGCTTTGCAGGAGATAGTTTCGCACCCACCATTTTATTATAATTGAAGCAATTCGTACAAAATTATTCCCTAACCATTCCAAAATATCAAAAATGCACAACGTTAATATTCAAGTTTTCACTTCTGCCGGCACTCCCGGAGTGCAACCCGTCGTTTTTTTTATTAGAAATCCTATACATCAGATGCAGAGAACACAACAGCACTACTTTTTTATATTAGGAGGAGGCAAACGAGCAGGCGGGTCACCTGATGGGAAGCAATCACCGCCGCCCATGGACACCCGCAAAACCAAAGGAATCACAGATGCGTTGCCGGTCTTCCTCGCCGCTCATCAATAATGTTGATCAACTGTTGCTAAACAAATGTTTACCATGAATACGAGGCTTAACTCTATATTTGATTATTAAAGGGTCGATCACTGGCTCCTGTTGAACACTGGTACAGAGTGAACGAGAGTGCGGCAACAGTGCCGTGACCTTGAATCGACGTACCGAGCTGTACCTACCGCCTAGGGTTGAGTCACACATAGTTAATTTATTATTGTGTGATTTGGGTGTTTTTTATATTGGAAACTTACCTTGTTATATCTGTCGGCAAAGTAAAAAAGGACAAACTGGGATTATGGTTGTGTGTGATGGGACATCCTCATACACAACAGGTTTTTTTTCCAGTCATTTTCAATAGGCACCCACCTATATGCAACAAAACTCGCAATCGCGACACCCAAACCAAGAAAAATACGTGTATACTGATCAGCAGCGCTCAGTGACATACTTGTTATTCTCCGTTACTACAGCAACATACGCTGCCCGATCCGCGTTTGCGGGGACAGCCCGCGTCATCGCGTACTGCTTTCCCTTGCTTTTTTCCGTGTGCTAATGTAGGTGAACTACGAGCTTGTGTGCGTGCGTTTCGGAGCGCTTGTACCTATGAAGTTGCCGCACTCTCGTTCACTCTTACTGGTACCACTGCCCTAGCAAAAACTTCCAACGAAATTGTAGAACGTTGTCATGCTAACGTTGTAGATACTTGGGCGCCCAATGTAACCACAGTGACATAGAACAATTGAATTTCTCTTCTGTCTGGTTTAAGAACAGCTAAGTCGATAAATGACTTCCTGGCGGGAAAGTGAAGCGTCATGTCTGCGGTTTTGTCTTATTTTCCAAAATTTGTGTTATGTCGAATATTAATGTGAAATAATGGTGGATTATTAACCGTTAAGTGTTCGTAAGTGTGCATAAGTGTTGGCAAATGAAAAAAAACAGTGCAACGTCACTTTTCAAATTCTCTCAAGAAGCTCGCGTGAGGACTTAGTAAAGCCCCACATCTTTACTGAGATACTCGAGGGGTTGGGGGGTATATCATTTTACACTTCCCATTTCTAATATCATTCATCATCATTTATGGAAATATTGTTTATTTATGTATTACTTGTACGAAAAATTACTTTGACACTGTCTAAATGTGCTAATCGCACGAAGCCATCAACTAAAAGAACAAAAAAAGTCGATAAATTCTATGAAATGACATCTGTCAATCGATAGTTCCATTTACGGACGTTGTGGCGCTGTGTCCAATTTCTATACGAAATCCCTCTTTCCCTCTAAAACACGCATTCGATAGGCCCACCGAATTTATCTGGATAGAAAATAAGACAATAGTACTATGTATTTATTAGCTTTGAAGAGGATTTAACTGGACTATTATAGCACATACTTAAAACTCTTATTATAAACAAAACCTTAGTTATAATAATGGAAAATTGCCTTGCGGATTAATATAAGCCATTACACCTACTAAACTAAGTATAATAATGTAGCCATCCGCTGGAAATCGAAATCGGAACGTTTAGGTCGAGAAACGGTGGACTAACCACAAGACCACAGAGGCTACTTCCAAAAATAGATAACTATCTTAAATTAAATAGCTTACATACTGTTTAAAGGCATCCAACATTGAAATAAAGTCCTCGCTACAATTGATAAGTACAATTGATAAACTGTAATGGGAAAATATATAGTTTTATATTTTCCTTAAGTTTTATTTAACCCACATTATTAAGGTAAATATGTAATTTCAATTTTAATTAGAAACTCTTAATACTGCAATTTAATGAGCAACTGTGCACTTACCCTATAAAGTTATTAAAACATTTAACAACTTACGACGGCGTATCAGCTAGCAACAATGTCCGTTTCCGGTTCAGCTTCCGCCGCCCGGAGGCTTCATTGAGGCGAGATTATCGGCGATTACTCAAAAGCATCCTGTCGCTTCTATACATGCCTTTGCCATACAATTTTAATTAATTACTCGTTTCCCTAAGAGCTCGATGGCGGTCTGCGATTGCTAAAGTTAAGCAACTTTCGCAAAGACCGGTTATCGGATGGGTGACCAAAACCCTTTGTAACGTGACGACTGCCTCATTAAAATAAGGTTTAATGGGCGGGCGTAGGTTGTTACTACTATATATTTTACTTTGTTTTATAGTAAGTACTAATGTTTATTTCATCATCATCATCATCATCGGCCTATCTTAGTCCACTGCTGGACATAGGCCTCCCTTAATGAGCGCCATAGCGCCCTGTCCTCAGCTTGACGCATCCAGCATCTGCCTGCAGTCTTTTGCAGGTCATCATCCCACCTGACCAGAGGGCGGCCTACACTACGTTTACCGAGTCGTGGTCTCCACTGAAGAACACGTTTAGCCCAGCGGTTGTCGGTTCTTCGCCAGATATGGCCGGCCCACTGCCACTTCAACTTGCTAATTCTTAGAGCTATGTCGATGACTTTGGTTCTCTGTCGGATGTATTCGTTTCGAATCCTATCCTTCAGAGAAACTCCGAGCATAGCTCTTTCCATAGCTCGCTGAGCGACTTTAAATGTTTATTTGTAAGTCACTAAACACCGAAAAGTTTCAAAATGATTTTTTTATTGATTGATACTCATTGATCCCTCATGACCCGGTCAACCCGAGCTGAGGTCCGAGCCTTTAGAGGCGCCCTCGGGTTGTTCCCCTCCCCAATCCGATCCGAACCCCTCGGAGAATCTAGTAGGGCACGGCGACACGCACTAGAGCGTGATGCCGTTGCCTTTAGAAAACCTCAGACAGTGCTTCCTTTCACACGACCTGAGGAACCCTTTAAGTTTCTCGCCACCCCCAAAAATGCCCGGTGAAGCTAAAATGCCGCCTAAAGCAATCAGCACACTCTCAAAAAACACATTGAAATGAAAAACTTTTAAGGAATCTTCTCGCGAAATCTAACACTTTTTAAAAGCCATTTATGGGGGTCCGTGGACCCCCACGAATGAATGTCCGTGGTTCCAAAGATATGTACCTATATAAAGAGGAATATGTAAAACTAAACGCGAGCAGATTCCCAAGAACTGCTTCATTTCAATATTTGCAACATTTTACCAACCAAGTGGCTAGATAAAATTATTACCCTATACATTTTACTATTCCATGCATGGTAAAGTAACAATTATGGAAGAGTTTTCGAGTTTTAATCTTATCCCGATCTTACAGAAGATGTTTTAACCATGATGAAGTTAAAAAAATGGTTTTAATAAGTTATATATTAAGATATATTTCAACAGTTACATTACATAGAAGTAGTTATGCAATTAGTCATCAGTAAACTAACGACAGATCCACAAGAAGTTGACACAGTAGATGTTAATGAAGCAAATAAAAATGACTATTTCCAATTCTGAGATTGCGGACTGCGTTGATGTCTTTTATGTGACGACAGCGATTCGTAAGTCAACAATGCGTTCATAAATAAATTTTCCTTTAAGGTTATCATTTAGATTTGTAATTAAGACCATTATTACCGGGATATAAAGGGAAAGGAAGGAAAATTTCATCCAAATCCGTTCAGCCGTTCTCAAGAGATGCGCTTACCAACCAACAGCATTTCATTATGGCTAAAGTGCTCCAGAAGGCACGTAAAGCCGTCGTTCTTGGCTGCATTGATCCATTTGATTGGCTGACCCGTACTCCCTTCGGAATCCCGTCTAAAGGGAAGGCTTATGCCAGCAGTGAGGACATAAAATGAGCTGCTGATGATCTGTAAAAAATGTTTTTAAAAAAGTCCACCTCGCTCCGTATAAATCACGGTGGGCATGCGTGGTTGTTTATGGCCCGTTCTCCTTTTGGTGTTTGCATCCAAAGGGAAGGCTTGTGCCATCAGTGGAGACATCCGATCCGATCTGAAATCCTCGGCGAATCTAGTGGGTAGGGGAGACGCACCAGTGCGGAATGCCGTTCCCTCTAAAAATCTGCCGGTGCTTCGTTTCACACGGCCTGAGGAATACTTTTAAATTCTCGACGCCCCAAAAAAAGCCCGGTGAAGCTGAAAATGCCAAGTGGCAATCATCAAACCGTTTAAAAAAAAAGTGGAGACATAAACGTAGCTGGTGATGATCTTTAACAATGGATTTTTCGAAAAGCCTTCCACAGCCGCCCCACTCCGATAAAAGCGAATGTTTAATCGCGTGGGGGTTAGCGCCGCCGCCAGTCGCCCGTTCGCCGTCGCCTGCGCAACCCGCGTCGCGCGGCACCAGTTTTCCCCCGCTCCGGAAAAAATCTGTCGCGTGTGACGCGGAGGCTACATTTAAAAAGAAATAAAGAAGCAGGTTGTAAACCTCTTTTCTGTGACCTGCTTGCTACATTTACAAATAAAACCTCTGTGAAAAATATTTTTAAAAATTTCGAAACGTAAAAAGTTTTTATATATTTTCTGTATTTTTTTTTTCAAAGTGATTGGATAAAGTGCATGGCTGAAAAGTGTACAGTTAGTGTCTGTTTCACCTGCCCCGGTCCACCCTCTCACTGAAATCGGGTAAGTTGTGCAATGGCGTTATGCAATTGCGACCTGAAAGTGTTGCGAAATGGTTATTGATGTCTTGGTGTTTATGGTCAAATGGATTCGATGTGTTCGCTCTGTTCAACTCGGTTGTGCAATTTTTAATCTTGTTATAGATAAGGTCATTAGTTAGTTTGAATAAAACTAATTAAAGATATATAGGTACTACAAGTATTACAAGAGAAAACAATCTTATTCTTCCTGCCCTGGTCCCATGTTACTCGGGGTCGGCGCAAAATATCTGTTTCTTCCACTCTCCTCTATCAGTCGTCACCTGTGCAGTCACTCAAGTATACAAGAGAAAATAATGACTAGAGAAAAATCTAAGTTACATATAGCCGAGAAATAAATATTTATTTCGAACGTGCTATATAACTATGGTGATGTTGTGTATATTTTAGTTGCTCTATCATAGCTTACTTCAAAATAACTAACTCATCATAAAAATCTGAATTCGAAATCTGTTAGATTGAAATAATACACACTATTATTTAAAGCCATGATCATGGAAAACGTTACAATAGTCATTATTTACTTACTATAACTTTGTCAAGTCAACTATTACCATTTATTAACGCATATAATTATTATATACATATTTGATTTGATTGCATTGACGACACTACATTCATACCAAAACTGAAATAGTTTTGCAAAATACAATTTGCCTAAAATGAGTCTCAAACCCGCGACCTTTCGCAATCGTAGCGAGAGCTATTCCAACTTAGCTACCGAGGCATTTGGTGCTAAAGGTCGTGAGTTCGATTCTCACCAGTAGCGTCATTATAGATTCTATAGTCGTCATTTTCCAAGTGCTATTTTTAAAATCTTATTTTTCTAGTAATTTAATATTTTGTTCCCCTAACTTACGTTACTCAGATTATCTTAAATGATATTCGTAAGACTTGCTATTAAATATATATTAGCTTACATATCAATCAAGCTACTTTACAACCAACTTTTCGAACCAACAACGATAGAGTCGTTCGGAATATATTATTATTGTGAAAATCTGAATAAGAAATCTGTTAGATTGAAATAAAATACACACTATTATTTAATATTATTATCTATTTTTTATTTATTATTATTATCTCTTTATTTCTTTTTTTACATATTAATTTACATTTTTAAATATTTTCTAAAAACAAAACAAACAATTAAAAATATCAAAAATATGGGTCCGGGTATAGGGTTATTATTATTTTTACTATTTATATGATAAAGACAACAAAGATCCATAATTGTTGGTAACTTAAACTTATATTTAGATGTCTTTATGAAATAAAATTAAATAGATAAATAAAATAAATAAATTTAAACAAAGTTATCGCATAAATGACACGTTTATTGTCGTCTTAATAAATCTATATAGCTATATATACATTTTATAATATATATAGCTATTATAAAATGTTCATATAAGCAATATAATTTCTGCCATATCATTGTTTTTATTTTGACTAGATTTTATACGACATGTAGGTATGTCATCTAAACAGTATCAAATTGCTACGAGTAATACAATAACATTAATTAAAGAAAAATAAATCAAGTACAAAAATGACAGTAAATACAAAATTAGCCAAAACATAATATTAAATCTTTTACGGATCGTTAATAGACTACTCTCGTTTTTTAACACGTATGTTGTAGATTCGTACTTTTGTTAATTTCAATGTGTAGTGTTCGCGTAAACTTAGATAACGATAATAAACCATTAATTTTACGAACAAGCATTTTTGTTGCTGAACATACAAAAGTGGCACGGTTCTGCCATTGACTGTACTTGACGAAATGTTCACGTTCAATATTCTCAAATGAGTTTAAGGTTGCATAACGCCAGTCGTGCCGCGATCGGCCAGTGAGATTGTTAGTTCTGCTACTAAACCTCCAATTCGGTCGAATTTGAATAACCTGGTTGTTTTCAAATCGATTTTATATGATTAGGCGTGATATTAATCAATTAAATTAGACATTTATCTATTTTCGAAACGACACTGAAAAGGTTTCAATACTTACAGACTTATCTCTTTACTTCGTTGGGCAAGTCGCTATTCTGTTCGTTCTAGTTTTACCTCATTATAGTAATACAACCAAAGAGGACAATAAAACCTTCTCATTCTCCCCATTCAATCTATATTAAAAAATATTGTACGAGCACAGTTCAAATAAGGTTTAATTATATACTATAAACATAGTAATTTTAATCGGGTAAACAATAAAATAAAATTAAGACTGAATTGATTAGTCAATAGAAAATTACAACCGGGAAGATTGCGACTTACTCATATTTTTATTACAAGCTCATTATGTGTCTGTGAAAATAGCTACAAAATATGAATACCAAATTAACCCTTTATAGGGCTCTGTCCATATATTGGACACCATAATTTTAACTTTATTACCTTAACATAAGGTCGAAAACCAATAAAAAATTTCAACATGCTCTGCCCATTAAAGGGTTAAGGACCCTACGAAGCGCTCTTTATTATAAGGAAGAGGATAGAGGAGGCGTTTTCAACAATGGCAAAAACACTAATATAACGGGTAGGAAATATCCAACTGCCTTCGTCATTAAAGATACATAGATGAATAGATTTATTTATTTCAGCTAACAAACAGTATACGGGATATTAATTACATAGAGACACATTTAATTAAATTAAAATCACGTTATCGCTAAATTTGATAATAATTAATTTACACGATTACATAACTCAATTAATTAAATAATTACAATTCCCTAATTGATAACTGGAATTATAACTTAGTGTGGCAACAATTTTTAAACCTTGTCACAGTACTTATTACAAAAAAAAATCTCGTTTTAACGACATCGGAAAATGTGAAAATGAATAAATACGGTCTCAATGTGAACATTGACTGATATTGGCATTGACCTATTACATTGAACAGTTAACCCAAGTAAAATATGTTTGTTAAATATACCATAAATTGAATACGTATATAAGCGTATGTTTACGTACACATTAAGCAATACTTGTAGTACCAGTATTATTGACTACAGAACGGTATATAAAGACTTGCACAAATAACTCGCTAGTAGGCGCAACTCCGGATAGCGATTGGAGACTCATAATCCTTCCGAGCAGAGATATAAATAAATAAAATGCATTTATTTAGGTAACACAGTTAAAAAATAAATAACATAAGCCCATAAATATAATATATAATATAATATATAGGTACCTTATAAACAATTTTGTGAGCCAATAAAACTTATAACTATGTTAATACTAGCGGCCGCTCGCGGTTTCACCGTTTCCCGTTTCCGTGGGAATATCGGGATAAAAACTATCCTATGTGTTAATCCAGGTTATAAGCTATCTGTATGCCGAATTTCATCCAAATCCAGTCAGTAGTTTTTACGTGAAAGGGTAACAAACATCCATCCATACCTACAAACTTTCGCGTTTATAATATTAGTAGGATTTAAGCATCTTCAAGTGCTGCTCTAGTGATATCCAAATAGCATATCCATTTGCAATTATATTCAGACTTTTTTTACTGGAGAAAACGCCTTCCACGTTTTACTGCGTCTATCTGCAGACACTGATTTTTTTGTGGGACTCTTTTACTGGCCAATGTTTCATGCCTAAACAGTTCCTCATAAACGCCATTTAGTTTTTAATTCTCAATTATTGAGGAAGTTGTTATTTTAACTAAAACAATTGTAACACAATAGCATAGTAAGCATAGCAAAAAAAGAAGAAGAAGGTGGATAGAATCATGAATTTGGAAATACTAACAAAATACGAACAACAACTGTAGAGTACCGTGCAGATTACGATCGTGATAACTAAGCAACTTTTGCCATGCTAAGGTACTGGATAGGTGACCAAATTTAATAACTTCTAGAACTTGCTACAAGAGGCATCTTGAGCTGTTAGTGTTTAGATAAGTATTATAGAATAGTATTTATATCTCATAATACAATATTATTCGATTAAAATAATACCATATTTTTTTAAATAATGAAAACAATTCTCATTAAAAATTCCTTATCAGAACAACAAAGCATGATAGCATAACAATAAAAACGTTAATTAATAATAAATATTTATTCTAACGCCTATACGATTCGATAAGCCTATGACGTAGGTAGCTTGTTAATTTTTATACACTATATGGATGTAATAAAAACAAAATTTGCAAATTTATTCTTACCCGTTTGGTAATTTGTATGGATATTCAATTCAATAAATCAGTGTTGGATCAAAACAGTGAATTGGAAATTCACTTGTTTTCTGTATATTACCCATTTGTAGCAGCAGGTGTTTCTTATTATAATTGAGAAGAATAATTCAAATAATAGTGTTGTCCAATAGAATTGTTACCGTGTGGGCTTGACATAAGCCAGAGATACGTATAAATAAATTATAATATAAATATGTCGCCATAACGTCAATGTTTGTAGCATTGTTGTGTTTGGCAGCTAGAGATCTCCTTGCTTCAGACTGTGTTTCCTATCAAATATAACATTGGGGTCTTCAAATCACGAGTGAATCGGTACCTTCTAGGCAAGCATGTTACATCGTAGGCTACATCATCACTTACCATCAGGTGAGATAGTAGTCAAACGCAAGCCTATCGAATTATAAAAAAAAAAGATAAGATAGCCAGTGCCTCAGTAGTTGAGGATTCCGGGTGAAGTGCGCTTCCACATTCAGCCTTATCATCACTTAACACCAGGCGAGATGAATGCCACGTGCTTACCCAAAAGATATAAAAAAATAAAAAAAAATGTTTCTGATTGGCTTGTGTTAATATGATAATCATTCTATTCCATTTATATTCAACTAGCGTTTTGCCAGCTCCTTCATTTGTTTTTCGCAAGATGCCAATCCGTTTGAAAGTAACTAGTATTCGCGTCAGACAAATGGCAAATTAGTAAGCAACCGTCCAGTTAGCGAGCAGGCGTGTTGAAACGAAGGCATTGAAAAACCGCAGCCGATGTCCGGGCGAAAGGCGGTATAGTTCAAAGGTCGCTATACAGGTTTGTCAAGCAACCAACTCGTAAAGCAGATAAGTTATATCGTATTATATTAGATACGACAGTTTTTTTTTTGCGTTCACTCAGACGGTTTTTAAGTAAAATTCGCTAAAGGCTGATAAAAAATGGCGGCTGACGACTCCACAATAACTTGTACTTGTGCTGCTTTTAAAATGTTCTTGACGTGTTCTATCTCTTTCTTAGTAGCTATGTAAAAAGATTTAGATTTTTTTAAAGGACATAATATTTTTTTCATACATTTTTGGTCCTAATATGAAAGTGCCGGCCGAAAACAAATCATTCTCTGTTGTGTATAAAGTCCGTTTGAGTATTTATTATATGTATGTATAGGTACCAAGCTGGAGAGCCATTACTCTTGGTTTTATTAAATTTTGAGTTCGAAAATAAAATATTTTCGAAGACGCGAATACAGCTATATACTTTCAAACGGAGTGGTATCTAGCGAGAAACAAATGAAGCAGCTCTGTTTCAACCTAAGAACAATAAATAATAGCTTTAGTTATTATTCTGAGGTTTCAACATAATAAAGTATATTGAACTCTTGAACGTGTGCGTTCCGTTTTACGCAACACGTGATTACAGTATCTTTTGGTCATGCAGTATGGTGTTTGATTTGTTATTTAATAACCTTTTCTTAGGATTCAATAGGGATGTTGAATAACAATAATTAAATCCACTAAACGTATAAATCAAATCACGTAGCAGTTCTATAAAACAGTAAATGTAGACCTAAGCATGAATTTGTGTAAGCTAAAAATTTATTAATAAACACTCAATTCACGGAACAAAATAGTGACGTCACAGTTTGCATTCCCATATAATTTCTATTGAAAAAAATCGTTGGCAGTTGCTATAAAAAGTCCCTATTGACTAATTAGTCAACTACCCAATTAAGAATAGAATAAGAATAATTTAGAATAAGAATAAGAATAATTACATACATAAGATAGAGATTATTAGATACATTTTAGCCGTCTACTAAATCGAAGATGATGATGATGAAGCACGAGGAGCTCGATGGCGCAGCGGATAACGCGCCCGGTCTGCGAGTGCTGAGGTTAAGCAACTTTCGCAAAGGCCGGTCATCGGATGGGTGAACAAAAATGTATCATCTCGAGCTCCTCCGTGCTTCGGAAGGCACGTAAAACCGTTGGTCCCGACTGCATTAGCAGTCGTTAACAACCACCAATCCGCACTGGGCCCGCGTGGTGGTTTATGGCCCGTTCTCCCTATCCATCCATAGGGAAGGATGATGATGATGAAATCGAAGCACTTTACTGTGTCTAATTTAGAATAATTTAGAAAACAAATATGAAATCTTCTTCGTTTAGTGTTTTCAGGCTTAGCCAAAGTAACATTAAGAAAACGACAGCGAAGTTCGAAAAGAATAAAATGTATAGGATTGACATAAGCCGCGCTAAATCACGTGGTCAATCTTATGTCAATCCCATACATTTTATTCTTTTCGAACTTTGCTATCGTTTTCTTAATGTTACTTTGGCTACCGCCATAACGGAATCTATCTTCATCTATATTATATATATAATATTATAAAGCTAAAGAGTTTGTTTGTTTGAACGCGCTAATCTCAGGAACTACTGGTTCGAATTGAAAAATTCTTTTTGTGTTGGATAGTCCATTTATCGAGGAAGGCTTTACGCTATATAACATCACGCTGCGACTAATAGGAGCGAAGCATCAGTGAAAAATGTTGCGAAAACGGGAACAAGAGCCTAAAAAATTAAAAATGCTGCCGAAAGTCACTATTCCACGCGGACGAAGTCGCGAGCACAGCTAGTTATTAATAAAAAGGTAATGTTTGTGACTTTGTTTGTTTGTTTGTATGTCGGGGCTAATCTCTGAAACTACTGGTTCAATTTCAAACATTATTTCACTGATGGAATGCTACATTCCTTGCGGGTAACATAAGCTTTATTTAATTTAAAAAAGAGTTTACTGCGGACGGAGTCGCGAGTGAAGTGCTAGTTGTAAATGAAAATGCATTTTGATTCATATTTTCACGATACAGTAGGTATACAGTAATCGTTGTTCTCTAGCGAGTATTTGTGGTTTATCAAATCTGATGTAATGGTTGGGCCCCTCTAGGGAATGTTCGCATACTGCAGGCGCGAAAATAAGTCTGAGAACTCGCTAGAAAACAACGATTCATCCCTAGGATGATACGCGAGGCTATTGAAATTAAAAAAACATCCTAATTTTGATAGAGAAGATTGTTGGAATCTACCACCAGTCTGGGATCCCATCATACAAAATATTAAATCCCAGCCCCAACACCATACTGCCAGACCAAATGATACTGTAAGCTCTTTCTGCGTAAAACGGACCGCACCTGATTAAATTTAAATGAGGGTATACACGCTACCAACTAATGAGACGACCAACACCTCAGTCTCCCTGTGACCACGGACCCTGCAAAGGGTTCGAAACGTCAGGATAAACATTAAATAAGTAATGTGTAAAATAAACGCGAGTAGATCCGTAAAAGTTGTTTCATTTCAACGGGACTTGGTTGGGCGAGCTTACTGGCAGCGGTCGCGTTCTGCGTATTAACGTAGTTGGCTATTAAGAAGACACGCATAGAAGAAAACAAGAGAAGAGGACTTCCTTGTCATCCGCGGCTACGAGACATCTATTTATTGTATTCTTTTAATAATTGTGAATATCTTGAAATACCAATATATAAAAGTAATCGATTGAGTCGTTTTTATTGTAAACGCCCCCGTTATTTTATTTATTTATTTATTAATCTTAGCTTAAATCTATCTTTACAGTACAACACCAATACGATAGAAAAGCACTAGGTAGGTACTAAGTACAATAACATATTATAAATAATGCAACTCTTGTAAATTCGTTCAAAGAACTAGAAAAAATGTCTGTTCTTAAAGCTATTTGGTTGATAGTGCGCAGCGTGCGCGTCAGCGGAGCACAGTGCAGGAGTTCGGTTATTATAAGTTCAACCACGCCGGTTGTAACAGTACACATAATGCACACTAAACCTAGGACAACCTGTCATAACCTGTCAATGACTATGACAGTAACACGGTTTTCCCCTTCCCCACGGCAAGTCAACTCGAGCCATGTTTTATGTCACAAGTGGACTATCGAATTTTCTACATATTATGCGATTAAGTATAATATGTATATGTTAAGTTCGCTGAGCTCGATTTTCTCTCCAGCCGGTTTCCACGTGGTTGTATAAATATTTGAACACAATGGCGGATGCCGAACCGATTTTAGTTTATTCGTGATTTCGTTACATCATCCTAGTAGGGCATTAAAGATTATAAGATTGTACGTAACCGTGTTTTTATAAAGCAAACTTTTAAATGTAACGACATCATAGAAACCTTATAAAATTAATTTATTCTGACAACAAGTATCTTGGCTTTATTTTTTTTTAAAATATATATTTTACGGGTAAGCAGAGTGCCTTAATCTCACCTGATGTTAAGTGATGATAAGGCCAATGGTGGAAGCGCACTTGACCCGGAAACATCAAACTACTAAGGCACTGGCTATCTTATCTCTGGCTGCCGGAACACAACAATGCTCAAAACATTTATGTTATGGCGACATATTTAGATAAGTTGGTGGTAGCTAGCCAGGTGGACAAACAAGCCCTACCACCATTCAAACCGAGTACACAAACATGTACCCCCCGCTGGGAGTCGAACCCTAGACCTCTGGGTGGAAGTAATATAGCCTTACATTCAAGTAAGTATAGAGATACTGTCAAAAGCAAAGGCCTCCAGCGTTGAAATAAGTTATCGTTACAATTGATGGGTAATGGCTTAATCACCGTGCTTGCTATGGTTTAGTTAAATATGGCGTTATAATTAAAAGTGGCCGTAACGTCTTATATAACTAAACCATAACATCTCACATGTTATGGTGTTCATTAGGTGACGTAAAAATGCTAAATTACTTCATTCAAATAGTTTGTTGAGCATAATTTGTTTTTCTATCTCTAATTACTAGATATGTTTTTTTTTTCATTAGTGGCGCTAGTGTGCGGCGTAAACGCTCTTAAGCGGGTTGGTGATCAGTTGATCACATACCCGGGCTATGTATGCATAGAATGCTTAAAACACACTGCCCGACCTGGGAATTGAACCGAGAACCTCCGGATATCAGGCCGGTGCCGGGCCTCAGTCAAAGAGTGACATTTTGATATATATTGATATTATATGATTTTATAGTGTTCAGTGTCAGTTACCTACTCCCACGTCATGCAAAGGTTGAACTGAATATCAGCGCGACGGATCGTAGCTCATGCTAGAGTATGTAACTACTGTTTTATTTCGTTTTTTTTTAAACATTTTATTTTCTTTTTGTAATCTTTTGTTTATGAATGTTGAGTGTACAGTGTTAGTCAAATAAATACCTATTCTATTCTATTCTATTCTATTCTATTCTATTCTAATCTATTCTGTTTGCCACTCCTCCACCGAGGCGTTTTTTTAAGAATTACAAAGTGAACATTTTGTATGACAGGAGAGAATTAAATAGTTTTTTTTACCGAATAATTAATTGGATATACGATGGTATCTGTGGGATAATTGGGAATATTCTCTTAAAAAAGTTTACTTGTCAATATACCTTTTTTGATGTGGGCTGATTATGATGATGATGATGATGATTGATACCTTTTAGTTGTCTATGGTGAATAGTTTGGTCTACAGAGCGTATTATTTAAATTGCACCATCACATCCTTTATGTTCATAAAGAGGTCAGCGACATGGTAGCGGCAATATTTTAAATGAATAGCTAGGTATGTGAAAATGTAACTAAAAATGTTAGTTTATTTAATACTCAAAATATTTTTGATGCTGACTATTTTGATGTTTTTTATTATGACATGGTATTAAAGTGGCAAGCGACTTTTGTGGGTTCTGGACTATCGCAATAATAAACACTACCAAACCGAGTGTTAATTTAAACTGGTATACCTACATGAAAGTGCCAGACCTTTGTCTGGGACCTCAAAATGAGTGTATAAAAGACTTAAATATTTCACTGAAGGAAACTGAAAATCAACAAGAAAATCAAATGTCTACAGTCGTAGACATTTGATTAGTAGTCACTGGTACCACTTTAATTCCGCAGAAAATCAACAAACACATTAAAGATGGCGCTAGCGTGGACATCCCCGCGTCGATGTCATCAAAAGCACAAAAAATGTCAAATCAATTTATTGAGCCGGAACAATTCCAGAATGTGTCAATAGATGGCGTTAGCAGTAAATCTCGAAATAAAAAGAATCGTATTTTTATTATTGGTGACGAACAGTTACGTGGATGTCGCAAGAGTCGACTAAGGGACAAAGGGTTCCAAGATGCTCGCACATCAGGCGATCGGGTAGCAACCTATCACTGATTTTATCTATTCCACTTCTGAGCCTTACTTTGATTATGCTAAATGTGGCGTCGAGGTCACTATCGGCGAGGTTTAAAATTGGTGATTTAATGCTCTGCTGTCTTTCCCCTTTTTAGGGGAAGGACGTGAGGTATACATGTATAATATGTATACTGTATATATGTACGTATTACTGGAACAAGCTTACAGCCGTGTAATGAATCCTCAACTTCTGAGAAACTGGCAGAGTGCTCGGTCCGGTACCCGAATGTCCCGGGTTTAATTCCCAGGTCGGGCAAAATGTATTTCGGATTTTTCGATGCATATCCCGGGTTTGTGATCACCAACCCGCATTTGGCAAGCGTGGTGATTAAACCATTACCATCAATTGTAGCGATGACTTGATTTCAATGATGGAGGCCCAGCAGTGGGACAGTCATATGCTGTTTACTTTTACTTATCTACTACTTTACTGAGAAGCTGTAAATTTCTTCCACCACTACAATGTTATTAACATTGGTGGTGGTTATTCCGCATACTAAGTGTACGTAAATCCCGCGGATCCGCTAGATTGATGACTTTGATTAGATTTTGATAAGGGTTTGGATTTCCTTGTGCTGAGTAACACACGCGTTGCTAGCGACTAGGCAACATTCGATGCGTATGCGCCAGCCGTCACAAGCTACAAAGATAATAAGTTGTTAATGACAAAACACTCGGAAGAGCTCGATGGCGCAGTGGTTAAGGTATCTCGTCTGCGATTGCTGAGGTTAAGCAACTTTTGAAAAGGCTGCTCATCGGATGGGTGACTAAACTTTTATCATCTCGAGCTCATCCGTGCTTCGGAAGGCACGTAAAGCCGTTGGTCCCGGCTGCATTAGCAGTCGTTAACAACCAGCCGGCGTTGTGGTTTTTGGCCCGTTCTCTTTATACATTCATAGGGATGGCTCGTGCCCCAGCAGTGGGGACATAAAATAAGCTGGTGATAGTTGTAGTGCTAAGGAACGCATGCCTTGCAAGTGACACGGTAACATTCGGTGCGTATACACCAGACGTCACACCGCAAAGATAATAAGTCGTTAATAAATAAACACAATCGCCATATCAGAGTCAAAAGATTTATTGTATTGTGTAAAAGCAGAATTCCGGGTCTGGCTCAAGGTGATAGCCCTGTGCTGACACTTTCAAAATTGCATCTTAACCGTCGATAAATAAGGATATAATTACCTTGTAGACTACCGAACGTTGAGTATTATTTACTTGCTTCGTATGTATTTTAGTGAGACTGCGGTGCGAAGTGTGCTTGTACCGTTCCGGGTTCGATTACCGGAACGGTACAAGATGTTCTTGACACTCGCTCGAAATTTATGTTGACGTACTGTTTGCGAACAAGGATTTAATGTCGCCTATTTTCTTGTTATTATTCAGTCGAACATAGTAGTTATTAGTAAATTTTATTTCTTTCATCTATCTAAGTATATAAAAAAAACAATTGCTGTTCGTTGGTCTCGTTAAAACTCAAAAACGGCTTTTGTTTTTTTCGCTCTAATACAAGGATCTCCGTCTCTCTCTTTCTCAACCGTTATCCACCCAATGTTGAGTGAAGGTCTCTTCTAATGCACTCCATTTCCTTCGATCTTGTGCCCTCCTCATCCAACTCTTCCCCGCTACCTTGACAAGGTCGTCGGTCCATCGCATTGGTTGCCTGTCTACGTTCCAATGCCCAACTCTAGGTCTCCACTCCAGCACTCTTCTCCCCCATCTGTGGTCCTGTCTACGGCATATATGGCCTGCCAATTTCCACTTTCTGCTGGCTATCACCTGGGCTATGTCGATCAGCTTCGTTCTCCTCCGGATATCTGCGTTTCTGGTTCGATCACGGAGGGAAAAACCCAGCCCGTTCCATGGCCCTCTGGGTGACTTGCAGCTTGTGAATCTGCTTTCTGAATAAAAGGATGGTTTAGAAAAAAAAAACAAGGGAAAACTTAAAAAAAAACAGCTGAGATATCGAACTATTAAAAATTCGTAATTTTGTATGGTAATGATGGCGTTCGTGGCACATATTTATTAAAACTTAGACAGAACAACGTCTTTCGGGTCAGCTAATTAAATATAATAAATAAGTCTCCTACAATTTTTCGCTTTTTAGTCTCTATTGCAAGAGAGAATTTCTCATTTTGAGTTATTTATTATTAACCCAAAACACGCTTTACCTGACCTTGGAATTAAACCCTTCTAACGACCTAATGTAATAGGACTAAATGCTAAGTTATTTGTCTACTAAAACACTTCAGATTATCTGATGCATAGCCCGGGTTTGTGATCACCAACACGCACTTGGCATTTGGCAAGCGTGGTGATTCAGCCAGTACCCATCAATTGCAGCGATGACTTGGTTTTAATGACGGAGGCCTTTGCCCAGCAGTGGGAGAGAATATAAGCTAATTACTACTTTACTTTGTTTGTACAAATACATATGTATATTTGAAAAATATTCGGTTATAATATTTTTAAACACTAACAGATATTTCGTGTATTATCAATTGTTTAAAGCTGTCTTATAGGCTAACGATTTGTTTTATTGTACTCGTATATGGATCATCAGAGCCATCACCATTGAACTAAATAATTACCATCGATCAATCAGTGAATTATTATTTTATAACGTTGTTTTTAATGCACAATGTATAACACCTTTCATTTAGGAAGTGCTTCAGATGATTGACGAAATGTCAGCCGTTTGCCACGATTTATCCACCATCTTTGATATAGTGATGTACCGGATCTGACGTAACAATTGAAAGTACATCTGCGGTCAAAAGTGTTGGACTTTCCATTCTTTTTGTAAGCCAATAAATGATTCATGCAACCGCCTCGAGATCGATACATTTCAATTGTTTTGATAAAGGTTAAGCTTGTGATATAACGATTAATGTATACCAACCAACACGTTTGCACTCTTAAAACAACTATCGTGAATTACGCTAGCTATCTATGATCTGTTGGAGTTTCTTTTGTTTTTTGTTCTAATTAGAACTTCTTGTAAGCTTATTCTTACTTCTTAAGCATACGAGTATTACCACGGAATTGAAATGTTCCGTGCATATTACGTTCAACCTCTATTTCATTATAACAAGGTTCGTTTTGTTATAAAAGTTTTTACTAACAAAATCTGGTGGATGCAACAAAACAATGAAATGGGATGAATTCATACAAAAATAATAATAATGATATCTGAAAAAAGACTTTGTCATTGTTGAAAAAATTCCACGAGCGGTATTCGAACTCATGGCATGCCGGGTAAGGGGCACTACCAACTATGCCAAAATAGCAAAATGTAATTTGTTCGCAACAAAATTTTTGTAAGTGTAGTAAAAACGAGGATCAAATGTGTTTTTTGTGTGTAGCTTAACAGTAGATTTTTATTTCTGTTTTAGTTGAAGCACGATCTACTAATAAATATAACTTAAACTGTTTTGTTGATGTAATAAATTGTAGCATAATTTGGAATATTCATATTTAGTTATGATGTTGCCAAAACTGTTTATTAATAATACACATTTAAATAACCTTTTAAAATAGTAGATGACTAATTTCTGTTTCCGACTATAAATAGAATAGAATATTTTTTTATATTAATTGTCTGTGTTGTTTCATTTTGGTCTTATAAAAAGACCAAAACAACAACAGTTATATGCGTTTCAGATAATTATAAAATAACAATTGAAAAACATAACCAATTTAGCTAAATTGTTAATAAAATTAAAATTATATCTAGACTTTCAGACTATCTAGATATTTTCTGTTTTCCGTATTTATTTTAACTAGGTTTTGAATTTCTATTTAAAATATTTTTTATTCTAGAAAATGTATGTTTCTATTTTAAGCTATGTTTTATTTCAAATTTATGATAATTCTGTAGTGCCTCCTTGTACATTCGCATTCCTTGTACAAAGGAGCAATTTAGTCCCCAAAATATCAAATCCGTATCAGGTCATTTATGTCCCCACTGCTGGGGCACGAGCCTTCCCTATGGATTGATAGGGAGAACGAGCCATAAACCACCACGCGGGCCCAGTGCGGATTGATGGTTCGGTATAAATGTTACCCATCCGATGACCGGCCTTAACGAAAGTAGCTTAACCTGAGCACTCGCAGACCGGGTGCGTTAACCACTGCGCCATCGAGCTCCTATAGATATCAAATAATGGCGATAAAATAAAACAATAAAGACACGGGTGGTCACATAAATACTATTATAAGAACAACAGCTCTAACATAGAGCCTTCTTTATACCGAAAGCAAAACAAAAGCGAAGCGTTTAGCGATATCATATAAAAAGTATATTTTAGTTTCACTTATCAACAGAAATAAATCTTAACAACTACATAAGTAGGTACGTATATTATCTAATAAACAGTTTTAAAATCATCATTACTCCTTCCAATATCTCGCTCGTATACCCCGATAAATACTTTGAGGTACAGTCACAAGCACTGACATGTAATCATTTTTGACTAGTTTTGACTATTATTCCATTGTATTAAGAGTTAAATTGTTTACATGTTGAAGCTCGTGACTCCCATGTCAGCTTTTAAAAGCCAACAAAATTGCCAAAAAGGCCCTTAAATTTTAATGTAAAGTCAAATTGTCAACATTTAGTAATATGAATAATGTAGAATAGAATAGAATAGAATAGAAAAAGTATATTAATGTCATAAGTAACTATTACAAATATCACAATACAAAATAATACAGTACAAAATAAAACAGAACATGCAACAATACAATTTAAGTATGGCACTAAAAGGTGTCCACTCAGCATAATGTCAGGTCACCTAAAAGAGTAACATGACGCTGGTCTTCCGCGAACACCTAAGCGAGAGAGCATAGCAGTACGCAACCAAACACGCAGTAATAACTAAATTAACCAATTACAATTTAAGATTAAAAACTATTAAGAATAACGCATAAACTAGTGGACGGACGGACGTATTAAACACAGTTTTATAAGAATACATTAAAATTACTTAAATATTAACCCAAAAACCACAAATATTATACAAAATTATCTATTTAAATCTATTTTTTTGCAATTCTAGCAGATACTGTTTGTATGTGTCCGATGTTCTTATTAATTATTAAGTGATTTGTGGTTAACGGTGCTGGTGTCACATTTATTATGAATAGTTTTAACGTACCTATGTAAATATTTTTAATGTGTCACTGTTTGCTGACCTAAATAAATGAAAAAAAAAAGTTATGGCAGTCAACAGAAAAAAACATATAAGCGAACCCGCTCCGCTTCAGCTCCTCTTTTCTACCACCGAAAGTTCGTGGTATTTATAAATTCATTCGGTTTTTAATTACTAATGTTTCTGTTAACTCCATTGACAGAAAATCGTGTTTGCTTAAAAATTAAATAAACATAATACAAGTTTTTTGTTCGATAAGCATGTATGTTATGTAGATTAATCGATTGATTAAATTATCGATATTTTAGATTAGAAGGTTGAACAAACAATGAAGTTTTAATGTCCACTATTAAAGTCATAGTTCACTATCTTAAGAGATCACCACACTTTATTTCCTAGATAACATTTAAATGTCTTTTGTCTCGTTCGTTAAAATTATCTGCCATAATTTATGTTTATAAATTTTACGCAAATCTGTTGTAAACAAATTATAATTCGGAAAATGTGTTGAAAGTACGTGTACTTTCAACAGCTCGTGAGCTGGACTTGAATTTTATCATTAATTCATTAATATAGGTTGTCTCTTTTAGGCAACCTATGGATTGATAAGATAGATTTAATTTAAAACATGGGCTTGTCTTCGCGTCTGTACACCATTAACAATAAGTTACAGCGTGATAATATAATAAAATAACGAACAATACTGTTCAGATAATTTATTAATTAATTAAATTAATATAATTTAGTTACTTATTATAAAGTTTACAATAAAATTAAATATTTTTTTTTGGCGGCGAAAACTAGTATCAAACACTAGTACCTGCTGTGTACTCTTTAAATATATTTTTTATTTTTTTTTGTAATGTGGATATGTGCTGATGAATAAAAGATCTTATCTGTGCACTGCTGGTCATCATTTTTGTTATCTTCATTATAGTATCACGTACGTTCGAACTAAGTGATTGGTCACGTAGACTGTGATTTTTTATGAGATTAATTTCAATAACATCGATTTAACAATTTGTTAATAAGTAAATAGCCTATATACTGTCCCACTACTGGGCAGGCCCTTCAGGGGGGCATCATTGTATATTTAAATACATTTTGTACATAACTATGTGATGACTATGTACACCAACGTGGCAGGAAATAAATGATTTAAATCGGCACAAAATAAGGAGAAACAGAAAGGGCACTTGTCGTAAACTTTTCAGAAACTATAAAATATTTGATATCTTTTTATTTAATAATTTTTTATTTACGTTTTGTTTTCCAATGGATTTATGTGTCTTATAGGAACCTATTGTGACACAAATAAAGGTATGTACTATTACAATCTACAATTTATTGGCTGTTATATTTCATGGACTTGTGCCCATTTTGCAAGAAACTGCTGACATGACATGAGCCCTTTTTACATTTAACTAAGTAAATTCAAACTACAATTTTTATGAAAGAAGTAATCATATTTATTATATTTCTTAATGGTAAGGTAGGCGCGTTAACCACTGCGCCATCGAGCTCCTCCACCAACCAAGACCAGGGATGGGCAAACTTTTTCATTCGCGTGACAATATTTACTAACAAAATCTATGGCGGGCCTGGCTATTGAATTTTTTGCTGGATTTTTCCAATAATTTTTTTTTTGTGAAATAAAAATATTGATAGGTATACATTTTCTGAAACACACACGCACTTGAATTTTTGTTTGATGGTCGCGGGCTGGACTTCGATCATTCACGGGCCGGAGATGGCCCGCGGGCCTTAGTTTATCCCTGGTTTAGACCATCGGTAATTTTCACTCGAGTTGGTTGGTTGGTAGGGCTTTAAGTCCGCTTGGTCAGTTACCAACATCTGATCTAGGGCTGTCGTAACAACAATTTAAGTAGCATTATTGTCTTTCGACAGCTAAGAGATAACATAGTGAGTTCCTCAGTAGATGAGGATTTTAGTGAACTGCGTTTATACTTTCGGCCTTATCATCACTCATCCTAATAAGATGAAGGCCAAACGTTTAACAATTACGAAAAAGAGAAAAAAATTAAGGCCAGCCTTGGCTGTCTGCCTGCCAGCATTATGCTAAGTTTTAACGCAAATTTAATTAAGCAAGCCCGTTCAAATGTTATTTACTCTAGTGTTTTTTTTATGTGTTGTAACAAATATAATAAATCTTCTTTCTTTTATATATACGAGTAGGTATATCTTATTAGTACTGCGTATATTTGGAGAAATTATTAAAGGTCCCTAAGCATACATTTTTAAAGTTTGGGGCTGTTATTATTGCACTATAGTAAATTATTAGTAGTTCTGTTACGCCATTCTGAAAGTTAAAGGGATTAAACTGGGGTTCTCGCAATGAACCCCCGTATCTATCATTTCGGCTACTTTCAATATTCCATTAACTACTATACCTACGATTATAGTTACTTAATATATAATTTTTACGCAAATATTGTAATTACAATTTGAAGTAATTTGTCCGTAACAATATTTGCGTAAAAATTATAATCATAAATATAGCTTACCTAATTCTTAACTGATCTTTAATTATTTGTAAAATTAATAGGTCTCCTATGAAATTGGAGATTTGTATGAAGATTTTTTATAAAATTTTATTTTTCATACTAACGTTTTTTAAATTTTCTTAGCATCCATTTATGTTAACACTATAAAAATTGTAGAGTAGTGTGTTTGTTTCACTAGCTAAATATAGCAGACATTAAAAAAAAATCAAGACCCTTCAAAGCTACAATGAAACCAAAGGTCAATTCCGCAAACAAAAAAAGAAGTCAATTTAAAAAAAAAGTTGGGCGATAAAGACACTTACTGAATAATCATTGTTAGTTCTGAAGCCTAAGTAACATAGTCCTAATTAAAGGTGTATAATAATATTAACAACCGGTATTGATTTTTAGAAGTAATACACCTATTAATTAGTGAGAAAAAAACTCCAATTTCGACCTATTCGTAAATACTTGAATTCTTGAAATTAATTATATCAATTAATTATTTACAAACAAAGACAAAAACAAGATAATAATAAAACTACTTAAAATTAAACTTACAAAAAACTATAAACTATATCTACTATTAACTATAAATAAAAAAATTGCCCAAAATCACCCCCATCAGGCAGAGTGCCCTATTCGTCAACTGGCATGTGTGAAAGTGGCGAGTGCGAGCGAGTTGGCACCTATTATTAAGATCGGATGTTGATGACTTTGTCGACATTGAATACAGAGTAAGAGTCGAGATAGTGTTGATTAATTTCGGCTAGTTGGACATAGCCACGATAGGGTAATTGGTAGTGCACTCGACACGGCATGTCATGAGCTGCGGGTTTGAGTCCCGCTCGTGAAATTATTATATCTACGTGATATCTAACAAAACCGTGCAAGAAACCAAACGATGATTGTAATAAATTAGTTAGTTAGTTTATTAGAAGCGACCGTTAGACTTTGTTCTTAAACACTTGTTGCTGTAGAATATCTTCTGACTCCAACGTCAGACGGATTGTATGGTAATTTTCTTTGTAGAATACGTGACATAAGTCACAACACAATTATACCGTATTTTTTAGTATGTACGGAAATAGGAGCAAAAAATGAGTGTGATTTTTCGCGGACGGATTCACTTGTTAAATTGGAAGGAGTTGTTGTTCGCTGAATTTGACCTTTACAGCGTATTAGGCTTATGGGAATAATAAATGAAGGTTCTCTAGGGCCTGGTATCATGAGTAGGTACACACGTATCACTAGATTCTCCGAGACGATTGAGTTCAAAAAAAATAAAAAAATCAAAATCATTTATTCAGTTTAGGCTACAAATAGCTCTTATGAACGTCATTATGCCATCGGTTCGTAAGTCTACTCAGAGCGGAAGATCTTGTACTGAGAAGAACCGGAAAGAAACTCAGCTAGTGTCCAGCTCTTTTCTCAGCGTCAAAAATATTGAAAAGTGCCCTATCATAAAAAGACACTTTCCATCACAAATAAACACACAAAAAATAAAATAAAGGACAATCACAACACACAAAAAAACAACAAAATTAAAAAAAATATACATCAGGTACCAATTTCAATTTTCACAATGTCATTATTCTTCTTCTTCATGTTCGATTATGGAAGCAGATAAGTATAATAGTTGTAAGCGTTATTTACAGCCGATCCGATCCGAACCCCTCAGAGAATCTAGTAGGGCACGGGGACACGCACTAGTGCATGATGCCGGTCCCTCAAGAAAACCTCCGAAGGTGCTTCGTTTCACACGGCTTGAGGAACCCTTTACGTTTCTCGCCGCTCCCAAACAAGCCTGGTGAAGCTGTAAATGCCGTCTGAGGCAATTAGCAAACTCTCTGCAAAAAAAAGAAACTTATCTATATATTAATTGATATATTATTATAATTTTATATTTTCTTTGTTTTACAGGTAAGTTCGAGTCTCTATCAAGATGGATATATGGTGTCTTCGCCGAATCCCTGCTTAGGTTTGAAAATTATAAACATTATGGAATAATTCAAACTCACCTTCAGAGTAAAGAGATTAACCTTTTCACCGCCCAACTATCCAGCACGCGATGCCCCGCTGTACGCCAACGTATAAATGTATTTTAATAAAGTAGGTACAAAGAAGAACTTCTATAGAAGTGCTGGCGTGGACGGCACGAAAATCTCGAACTTCAATAGAAGTTGTTGGCGGTAAAAAGGTTAATAACGGCAAGGAAAATGCAAGAAACCTTTCTATATACCGTACCCTTAGATGAATGATTGGTCACGCTGCGCTCGACTTGATACCTCGCTACCTAGAAACAACAAGTGCAGCGAGACCAATCATTCATCTAAGACCGTACCTATATAATATTTAAATTGGTTCATGCTCAACAGCTTTCCATATAGTGAAAGGTCGTGGTTTCAAATCCTAACTGAGGTAGTCGTTTTTTTGAAGCTTTACATTACTACATTTTCGATCTAAATGTAATACTAACACTTTAAAAATAATAACATCATTTAGAGATAATATCATAATAATAAGTACTATAAGCTCAGAATAATAAGTTATTGTTCTGAGACTATATTTATTAAACATTAGGCGGTTTTCCTACCGCAAATCGTACAAGGAGGTTTCTGTGTATCCCTGTCTCATTTCGCACATTTTTTGCAAGCAGTCAAAGAGTGACGGTATTATTACCTTATAACGATAATCTAAAATCGACTCTACACATAACGTTATAAGGTGTCATAACGTACGCCGCAGTGTGAGCTTGCTAACTTTTTGTTAGGTTACATGTAAGTTACGTAGTGGCGGTGTATTTGCACTGTAGAAATTCACGTTTGTCGTAACATAATAGGAATTGTTAAAAACGAGGTTGTTTTCCTTGGATAATAAATTTTATTCACACGTCTGTCTGATATGACGAGAATGGGCAGTTAAAAAATTTACAATTGACTGCGCAAAGGATCGTGCACCCTATTCGGTTGTAATAAGTGTTACAAGTAGAGAATTCTTGCTGGTGACTTCGCTGTGTACTTTAAAGTTAGTAACGATATTCGAACTTTTTTATATGTATGTTTGTGACAACTCTTCAATCTTACGTTCTTCGGGATAGGAGTAAAGAGGTTTCGGTTGGCTTGGCAACGCGAAGATAGTAAACAGGTTTTATTTATGACTGGGCAACATGCATTAAATACTTCTTTGCTCCGATTTTGCTGTATTAAAACCTTCTCGATTGTGTCTTAGGCGCTCCAATGACAGAGCAACTTTGAGTTCCGTGTTGAGTTAACAGGCAACTCGCAGCCAGCTGTTTCCATATAACCTAAAGAAACTGCGCAGACATAGCAACTCTAGTTGTACAACAGTAGACGAGTGTTCCGCAAATATTTTGTGTTCAAGTTACATCTAGGCAAACGGAAAATTTTGTAGGTACATACACGTACACCATAAATTAAAAATATTTTTTTAAGTAATATTGCGTGATTTGCGTGTTAGTGTTTTGTATTTTTCTTCAATTCGTGACGACACACGTTGCGGAACACTGCAGTAGACAACAGTTTTCAGTTGCTGCAACTGTAGCAACTGTAAAATTTGTAATAGATGTGTGAAGTTGCTAGTTTCCCTTGACTATGGATTGGACTATGGTTTTTAAAGGTAAATTTACACGAAAACTCTTAGATGTTTCTACATAGAGCTCTGCTAGTATCTTTAAAAGATCGATGGCGCAGCGTCTTCCGATTGCGGGTATCTAGCCAATTTGCTTTGGCCGGCTAAATTAGTATCGGCAGAAAGAGATATTTACCCAACATTGGGTCACTAACCAGTACCCCTATTTTCCCACAAGCCACCATAAAATCCTCGCGAAGGTTGCTAGCGAGCGGCCGACGCGTATCCGCGGTTGCCCAACGGTTGCCCAACGGTTGCTGCAACCGTTCAACGGTTCGGTGAGCCCGGCTTTGTGCAAGATCGGGACTGGTCTGCCTCAGGATAGCTCATTGCAGTGGTTTCACCTGGTTTCTGGTCAAGGTTCTACTGATGATACTCATCTTCATTAGCTCACGTCGCACTGCTGAGATCTGGCTGTTCTATTAAAGAAATAGCGCATAGATAGATCGAGCCATAAGCGATTCTGGCATATTTCTTTTATGTGTATGTAGGCATTGACTTTGATGTTAACATCATCGCCTTAAGGCGACGCATTGGAAATTTACGTGGCAGGGATCTTGATTTTTCCCAACAATTACAAAACATATGAAAGTGACATTTGATGACATGATTTTTCATTTAATTGACTTCATTTTGCTAGTTGCAGAAACACGATTTGTTAACTTTTATAACAGAGAAAAAAATATCAAAGTAACCTCTTTTAAAACATAGATTTGCATTTTACAGGCAAACCAGACCGATTTAAGCATCTAAATTTTCTTAGTAGATTAGTCTTAACACACACTTCAATATGCTAGTTCATTTTTTAAAACTTATTTGTAGTTTTAATTGAAAAAAAACAGTTTTGCTTATAATACGGGGCGCAAACGCTCCGTATTAAATTAATTGTTTAGCGATGCGTCACCTTAAGCTTATGAGTCTAGATACGAATGACAGATATGATGCCTAGCTAAACGTCCTCACCTTGCCAACGCGCAAGCTGCTTCATCACACCTCGTTAAAAGGACACCATGTTGTAGGGAGGAGGGAATACTTTTTTTGGAGAAAGTTAGCTGATTTAACACACACTTCACTATGCTAGTTCATTTTTTAAAACTTACTTGTAGTTTTAATTGGAAAGAAAAAAAACCGTTTTGCTTAAGGTACGGGGCGCAAACGCTCCGTATTAGATTAATTGTTTAGCGATGCGTCGACTTAAGAGTTCAGATACCATGCCTCGCTAAACGTCCTTACCTTGCCAATGCGCAAGCTGCTTCATGACGTTAAAAGGACGCCATGTTGTAGGGAGGAGGGAATACTTTTTTAGAGAGAGTTAGAGAAGGTAGAGAAAGTTAGCTGTTTGCCTTAGGCGGCATTCTTAACGTCGCCGGACATTTTTGGGGGTGGCGAGGAAACTTAAAGGGTTCCTCAAGCCATGTGGAACAAAACACCTTCAGAGTTTTTCTAGAGGGATGGCATCACGCACTAGTGCGTTCCCTACTAGATTCTCCGAGGTTTTTGGATCGGGGCTAGGACCTTGATTCGGGTTGACCCAGTCGTGGGAGACGATGGATATGTGTGCTGGGAGAACATCTCACCTCATAAATATACATGGCGGGCTGCAAAAGATTCGTTTTTTTAACGACTGCTTTCTTACTAAAACGACTGGGACTAGAGGCTTAACGAGCCTGCCGAAGTATGAAGAAGCTTTGGTCACCCATCCGGTAATACGGCATTGCGAAAGTTGCTTAACGTTTAACTATTATGCCATCAAGTTTTACCCAGCAAAAATAATTGAATTTAGTAATTTAATATCGAGAAATTAATTTAAAAACGAATGATAACCATTTATATAACATTACGATAATTGGTTATCCAATACGCTTAGACACGTTTAAACAAAATATTTGTGAAAACGGGTATTTCTATTAGGCGAAGTATATAAAAAAGAAGAATATAAGAATTTACATATTTCTATGCAAACCGTTGATATTATATTAATAATTTATACATTGTTTGTATATCATTAGGCGAGAATAGGAAGATATATGTGTTTTTAATATTTGTGGACAATAAAGTTTTGTAGCAACGAACTTTATATAGTTTTGTACTAACTCCGATGTTATGGCGACATGTTTATAGAAGATGGTGGTGATAGTAGCTAGGGGGCGTGATTACAAACAAACATGTACTACAAAGAAATAATAGCAAACATATTAATATAAGTAAATATGCCTGTGACTGTCCCACTGATGTTCAAAGGCCTGCATCATTGAAATCAAGTCGTCGTAAAAGGCGACGCATTGGATAATTTACGTTGCGTGGAGATCCCCGCAACGTAAATCGTATCGAAAAAAAAATCAAGATTGATTTTTCCCAGCAATCACAAAACATGTGAAAGTGATATTTCATGACATGATTTTTTATTTAATTGACTTCATTTTGCTAGTTGCAGAAACACGATTTGTCAACTTTTATAATAAGAATAGTAACCTCTTTTAAAACATAGATTTGCATTTTACAGGCTAACCAGACCGATTTAAGCATCTAAATTTTCTTAGTAGATTAGTCTTAACACACACTTCAATATGCTAGTTCATTTTTTAAAACTTATTTGTAGTTTTAATTGGAAAAAAATAACAGTTGCTCCGTATTAGATTAACTGTTTAGCGATGCGTCTCGCCTTTGCTAAATGTAGGTTGGTGATCACAAATCCGGGATATGCATCGAAATATAGAGATAGCCCGAGCGAATAGGCTATTTCTGGGCAAGCTCGTTCCATCGTCGTGTTGGCCTCTTCTTAGCTCTAGGGATTAGAATAAGGCCAAGAGCAAGCCCATCTTAAAATAAAAAAGAAAACTTGGAACACACTTTGAGAAAGTGAATCCAGGACTTTCGGGTATCATGCTGAGCGTATTGCCACTCGGCCATATAGGCGGATAAAGAAGTAAAATTAAATGTCTATTTAGGCTTTCCGTTTAAATAGTCGCTGGTGGCATGGTGACAAGCCATTCTCATTGGTTTAGTATTTTACCTTCCGTGTACAGGCTATTGGTGAAAATCTTTTCTAATCTAATGATACTAAGTTGCATAATTTCCTTTCCTCAAAACTCCTTTAAACCTAGTTTCTATAGTATAATTAATTAAAAGTCTTTTCAATACGCGGACTAATTTGATTTTGACAAAAAATACAGATAAGTTTTTAAAAGAAGGTTTAACTTTTGCCCACACTTTAAAAAAACAAAGACAGTTTCGTCATGTATTTTTTTTTTACTATTCAGACAATTAGCTTAAAAAGTATGTGATGTTCTTTCTAGCTATTGCTTGTTATCGGTTGTCATAAATAAATATAATAAAAGTAAAACATAACGAAACAACACTACCAATAAGCGACAGAATATTTTGACACACCATTACCGAAGACTCGTTACTATTGTACATAACGTAACAGAGTAACTGCTACAATTCGCAAAGAGTAACGACAGACACAGCCACATTGCACAACAGAAGCGGCAAATCGCCTAAACACGATGGTGTGTGCCTACACCAAGCGTAGGGGTCACGCCCTGTGTGTCATCAGGTCAACCGCGGCCGAGGCGAAAGCATTTCAACACGATTAGCGATTACAAAACATTACCGCAAAGGTCAGATGTGGCGTAATATTTGCATGTGCATTCGTTTTATGTAATAATATAAATTGTAGTGTTTAGATCCCGATCTTTACAGATGAGTCGTTACAGATGGCATTTGGCGATTGTGTCAAATGTGCAAACGAGTGATAAATGTTGAGTGGTATAGTTACTTGGACGTCTCGGAGAATCTAGCTTGGTACACGCTTGTGTTGACGATAACAGCTAGCCGAATTATACGCGTTTGGTAGTCGAACGAATAGATGCGCGAGTTGAATGTATCGGCACTGTGTTCGACAAATTAAGAGGAAATACTAAGGTCGACTGAATTGAAAAATATGTATGAAAAGTAGACAAAATCAACGTTTCGTAGTCCCCTGATTTCTCCTCCGAAACTTGGCCGATTTAATTACTTTTTTCATTAAACATTAAAGAAAGGCTTTGGCTGTGTCCCATGGTTTTACTTTTTTTTATATAATCTCGTCAAATTTGGGAAACACAGCGGAAAATCTGGCCAATTTTTAAGGTTTTTAAAGGTTTATATCTTTTTTAATTTATTATTTCTTGAAAAAAAAGGAAAACATAGGGATACAGCCAAAGTCTTTCTTTAATTTTTAATGAAAATGTAATTAAATCATCTACCCTTAGAACTGAAAGGATTAAACTCCAAATTGTTTAAAATCAAATTAATAACCTGTTCAATGAGAAAGGCCTTCTATAATTTAACAGAATATTTTGACCCATATTTCACGTAATGTTTAGACTTTTCATAATTTGAACTGTTAACGTTAATTTAAGTAAATTGCAATACCTGAAAAGGGTAATTAAGTTTATAAGCCACCTACATTTTACCTAGAATAAGATCTTTATGTACTCTTAATATGCAATAAATATATTTATATTTCTATTTCCAGTTTTGGAGGAGGAATCAGGGTACTAAGAAACGTTGATTTTGTTTACTTTTCATACATAATTTTCAATTCAGTCGACCTTAGTGTTTCCTCTTAAGCCCTGTGCTCGACACAGATTTCGTCGCCAAATCTATACTAATATTATAAAGCTGAAGAGTTTGTTTGTTTGTTTGGTTGAACGCGCTAATCTCAGGTACTACTGGTTCGAATTAAAAAAATATTTTTGTGTTGAATAGTCCATTTATTGAGGAAGGCTATAGGCTATATTACATCACGCTATGACTAAAATACGCGGGTGAAACCGCGGGGCAGAGCAAGTAATTATGTAGAATTTTAATTGGAGTTTTACTGGATGACAGTAGGAAGCAGGTAGTCACAATTTGGTTAGTAAGTAAATAGCCTATATACCACCTATATACTGTCCCACTGTTGGGCAAAGGTCGCCATCATTGAAATCATAATCGCTACAATTGATGGGTAATGGCTTAATCACCACGCTTGCCAAATGCGGGATGGTGATCACAAACCCGGACTATGCATCGAAAAATCCGAAACACACTTTGCCCGACCTGGGAGTTGAACCCGGAACCTTCGGGCTTGGTTGCTGACCCCTATTTACAATGATTAATGGAAAGGAGTGTCGATCACTGGTTCCTGTCAAAGACTGGTACTACTACCCTACTTAGCAATACTGCAGTCGACTGTGTCTATACTTATAAACAGAACTAGTGGCCGCTCGCAGTTTCACCCGCGTGGTTCCCGTTTCCGTAGGAGTATCGGGATAAAAAGTATTCTATGTGTTAATCCAGGTTATAAACTATCTGTATGCCGAATTTCATCCAAATCCATTCTGTAGTTTTTACGTCAAAGAGTAACAAACATCCAAACAAACTTTCGCGTTTATAATATTAGTAGGATGCGAAAGTTTGTGTATGTGTATGTGTGTATATTTGTTGCTTCTTTACGCTGCAACGGATAGATGGATTTGGATGAAATTCGGCATACAGATAGTTTATAACCTGGATTAAAACATAGAATACTTTTTGTCCCCATATTTCCACAGGAACGGGAACCACGCAGGTGAAACTGCGAGCGGCCGCTAGTAAATAAATACGTATACTGATGAACAGATGTACAAATTCCAATGAATTTGTTATTATCCCAATGTTTATAGCATCAACTGCCAAGCTAGGCATAAAGCCGTATAACGGAACGCACCGTCATACTTATTAGATCTGTTATTAAATATTATATAGAGCGTTTAAATAAAAACTTACAGCTACAATAAGTATCGTTTGGATATAAAAAATGGTATTACCTTTTAAAGCTCACATGCAAGAAAGTTTATCACAAATTCCACACAAAGGGAACCGCTTAAAGTCATCGGACGCTCGTAAAATGTATGTTATTATGACCTTCCATGTCTGATAAGATATTTATATCGTATTTTTGTTAAGGATTAAGTTTCTTTTATATTTATTTTGACAATTAGACTCTATTTAGCATCGCAAGGATGTATTGTTTTCTTAAAGACATACTTAACTACATCTGTTGGAATAAAATGCTGGAGAAACATTATATTCTACTCTGTTTAATAGCCGTTCTGCGCCCATGATGAGTTTCTTCAAGATTTTTTGTCGGCACAAAGTCTAAGGCTGTATGGTTCACGATGCCTTAGCGTTGATTTAAAAAAAAACATCGTTACTTTTCTGTTTTTTTTTTAATACGCTAAAATGTTTGTTTTTTTTTATTTTTTATTGTGAGATGGGCTTGCTCTTGGCCTCATTCTAATCCCTAGGGCTAAGAAGAGGCCGACGATGGGACAAGCTTGCCCTGAAATAGCCTATTCACTCGGGCTTTAAAAACTTTAGGGTTATATGCACTCGGGAACACAGACGCCGGCAGGGAATTCCACTCTTTGGCTGTACGCATTATAAATGTAGAAGCAAAACGCTTAGTGCGCAGAAGTGGAATATCAACCAGGTAAGGGTGGTAGCCAGCCGTACGTCTGGATTCTCGATGGTAAAATGGGGATGGTGGAATGAGCTCATGCAGCTCAATAGCACACTCTCCGAAGTATAGCCTGTAAAAGACCGACAAGCAGGCAACTGTGCGGCGGTGAGCGAGACTGTAAAGCTTAATTTTAACTAGCTTATCGTCACCTATAATTTTCCTGGCTCTGCGTTCCACCGAATCAAGCGCGGCGAGCTGGAATTTTGCTGAACCGTCCCAAAGGTGGCAGCAATACTCCATGCACGATCGGACTTGCGCTTTATATAAAGTTAGAAGCTGTCCCGGCGTGAAATATCGCTTAACCTTATTTAGGACACCCAATTTTTTTGCCGCTGTTTGAGCCTTAATTTCGATGGTGTCACCCAAGTTCAGACTGGAAGTCAACTTCATGCCTAGGAGATTCAGGTTGTCGGTAATCGGTACAGTCATACCTCGGAAAGTAGGAGTCAGGTTAAAAGGACTCCTTTTGGCAGTGAACAGACATGCCTGCGTTTTGGTGGCGTTAAAACTAACTAAATTACTGTCACCCCATTGGGAGACAAGACTTAGAGTCAAGTTTGTCCGCTCCACCATGGCCTCTCTTAAGGAACACAGTTCTTTCATGCTGACTTTAGCTCTGGACAAATATCTTTCTGAGACCGTGCTGTCATCTGCATACCCAATAATTCCGGGCAGGAGCAGATCATTAATGTGCAGCAAAAAGAGGGTCGCAGAAAGGACGGATCCCTGAGGAACCCCGGCATCGATAGCCATGAGGTCAGAAGAGCAGCCATCAATGACCACCCTAATTGATACCCCTTGATACCAAACCGACCATTGGAATCCTTGGCGTCGATATTTCGAGTGACGTTCAATTTCGCGGTCATTTGGAAGGTAAAGCTAAATTAGCTTCGAAAAAGCTGGGTGTGCTCAATAGAGCGGGACAGTATTTCACGCCGACCCATCGCTTACAGCTTTACAAAGCACAGGTCAGGCCTCATATGGAATACTGTTCCCATCTTTGGGCTGGAGCGCCCCAGTACCAACTCCTCCCATTTGACCGCATTCAACGCAGAGCTGCTCGAGTTGTCGGCGGCGTGGTAACCTCTGGTCGGCTCGATCCACTGGCCCTTCGGAGAGACGTTGCATCTCTCTGTATATTTTATCGCCTTTATCATGGGGAGTGCTCTGAGGAATTGTTCGGTTTGATCCCTGCCGCTGATTTCCTTCACCGCACTACACGCAATCGACTGTCTTTCCATCCACACCATCTTGATGGATGGCGATCTACTACTGTGCGTTTCTCACGTAATTTTTTACCACGAACTACAGTGCTGTGGAACCAGCTCTCAGCGGCGGTATTTCCGGACCAATATGACTTAGGAATCTTCAAGAAACGAGCCTATTCCTTCCTTAAAGGCCGGCAACGCATCTGTGATTCCTCTGGTTTTGCGGGTGTCCATGGGCGGCGGTGATTGCTTTCCATCAGGTGACCCGCCTGCTCGTTTGCCTCCTTCTAATATAAAAAAAAATAATAAAAAATAATTGACCGTTCACTCAGGAAGTCTAATATCCAGGCACAAAATTCAGCAGAGACGCCATACGCTGGATGTTTCTTAAGCAAGCTAGCGTGCCAGACCCGGTCAAAGGCTTTCGAGATGTCAAGTGAAACGGCAAGCGCTTCACCATACTTCTCGATTGCCTCGCCCCAGCAATGTGTGACGTAAACTAGAAGGTCCCCCGTGGAACGGCCTCTACGAAAGCCATATTGACAGTCGCTTAGGAGGTCATGGGATTCTAGGTACGACAGCAGCTTGTTATTTAGTACCCTTTCCATAACTTTACAAAGTATGGAGGTGATGGCGATTGATCTGTAGTTGGCAGGGTCGGCACGATCGCCCTTCTTGGGCACAGGTTGCACATTCGCAAACTTCCAGGACTTAGGGACCGTTTTAATTCTAAGAGAGAGGCGGTACAGACGCGTCAAAACAGGAGCTAATTCGGGCGCACAGAGTTTAAGCACTCTAGCTGGAATTCCGTCCGGGCCGCTGGCCTTATTCACGTCAAGATTTTGCAAAGATTTTCGTACCTCTCTGATGTGAATGGTGATACTTGGCATGGAAGCACCACAATGAGGTATCGTAGGTGGATTTGCGTGGTTTGTTGCGAGACGTGAATTACCAGCGAACAGAGATGCAAATAAATTTGCTTTCTCCGTTGCAGAGTGGGCCAACGATCCATCAGGTCGCAGCATGGGAGGCAAATTGGGGCGGCAGAAATTTGACTCGACCGACTTGGACAGGAACCAGAACTGCTTGCTATCAGCTGGGTAGAATGCTAATCTGGCTCCTATGCGGCTTACATGGTCGTATCGCGCCTTACGAAACACTCGTTTGCATAACTTAGCTGCAGAATTGAAGGCCTTCTTCTTCAAGCGAACCCTCCGAGCCCGTACTTTGCGGTCACGAGCACGCACCCAGGCTTGGTAAGCAGATTCTTTACGCGCTTCTGCGCGAGCACAGTCCGCATTAAACCAAGGTCGGGCATTGTGACCGTGGGGGATGTCGGAAAACGGAATAAAGTATTCCATTCCCTGACGAATCACTTCCCCGATCGCATTTGCGGAACTAGAGGGATCGCTTGAAGAAAAACACACTTGGCGCCAAGGGTATGATGCAAAGAAATGTCGCATTTCGTCCCAATCAGGCAGTTTGTTTTGCCAGGACACGAACACGTCGTTTTGCAAGGCACTGTACCAATATTATTATGAGCATTTGAATAATAATTCGATTAAATTTATAAATTGATTATTTGTATACTATAAAATGCGGAGTTATTTTATTTTTATTATTCCACAAATTGGGGTTGAGTTTAGTTTTTATCTCACTTAGATCTTTAACCACTGACGAACCGACTATCTCACTTCTAACTGTCAGTATATACTAATGCTACTACTATAGCATTATTGTTGTTGCGACATACTTGGATAAGATGGTGGTAGCTAGCTACCTGGCTAGCCAGCCGGGCATAGAACAAGCCCTGACCTGACCATGTACAGTCAACAGCAAAAGTAGATGATGTTTACTAGATTTCAAAATTAAGTTTCGAGTGTTTAAGTTTTTAATTAAGTTTTAGTGTAAGTTTTTTTTTAATTAAGTTTTAGTGTAAGTCGGTTATTTCAATATAACTACAGTAAAAGCAGGTACTAGTAGACACTCGAAGGTTTTTCAATATGCGTTTAAAAAGTTTTGATTTTCATACTGATTTCATATTTTGAAACGAGACCAATCATCAGTTACCCTTGCTGTTAACTGTACAATATAAAACTGAAATCTCTCAAAATATTATTTAGGTCTTTGAAATATGTAGTTATATACTTAACTAATTATCTATTTTATATCATAATTCAATAAGTATGTCGTGCTTTACCAGACAAACCTAGTCAATGTAAACTGTGGATAAGTCAATTGGTTTTGCTATATCATGTTATAAAGTACCTTTGTTAACCATGTATTGTAAGCTGTTATTATCCCAAATAAATAAATAAATCAACCTCTCTTGGAATCAAACCGTCAAGGGGCCCTTTTAGTCTTGAACTTGTGAAACCGTCAAAGACTTAGAATAATTAATAACCGCTATTAAACTAACATTACGTTGTTTACAAGATGAGTTTTCATTTTTATTATATTGTGATTCAATGTGCAAATTAACAGAACGTGTAACTTTGTATACATATGTTTGATCACGATTGTAGTTCAATGACATCACTGTTTAGGTCAAATAAAGACAAACACACTTCACCTGTGTAGGCGTAATGCTCTTTCTAGTAAGAGGAAAAAGTTTTCGTAAACAATGAACTTGACGTGAAGAGATTAATCAATTGTATATATTCTTTTTTTGAAGAACCAACGACAGAGGTTTTATTCAAAACATTGTCATAGAAAAAGTATTCTGTTGTTTATGGTATTCAGTAAAGTTGTTTTTAAAATCACAACCACACATTATTTATTATTACAACTAGTGGCTTATATTGTTTTAAGTCATTTTTATTTTATTTTTCACAAACATTCATATGATTTAAATAGGTTTGCTCTAAGGGTACATGCAAAATATTTAAAAGTTATTAGGGGACGAGTTACTATCAAAAGTGTTTACCTCGAATGTAACCTTCCTAAGCATCTCTTTTGAATTTGGAATGTTCACAGCCAAAATTTACAATTGTGATTTATGGTATTCTTTCGAGATTTTGATTGAACGATGTCTATCTTCATTATGTAGTCATCACAGTATTTAGTAGGTCAATCATGTTGTACTATAGATCAATGACTCTACCGTACAGTTTATTTTTTGTGTTGTAATGTACCGGTATGTAAAGTAAGCTTATTAGTTTTCGCACTTGTGTAGTTTGTTCATCGGAATACTGAATGGTTCGTTTGGATTCAGTTATAATATAACTGTTGTGCGGTATTATGGTGAATTACAATTTATTTGCTGGAATAATATCAAACGGGATTCGTAGAAAGCTTTGGAGGGTAATGGCCTCTTCGTCCTTATTTAGTGGGTTATTGTACATTTGCCTCAAAGTAAATACGTCACAGAAAAAAGTAGGTATGTGTAACTTTACCACAGTTATATTTTTATAGTAAATTTGTCATATATTAATTTGGCCCTGTGACAAACTATTATGAATATAAGGTCACATTTTATCAACTTCAAATATTTTGAGGATAAATTCAACAACATATAAAAATAACTATTTTTATGAAAAAACCTTAAATTTTTATACGCTAGTTTTCAAGAAAAACGCCAAAAGACATTTCGATTAAAAAATAAAATAATTTACTTTAGGTAGTTTCAATTCAAACAGAGAGGCCGCAATGCCTTCAGCGCTTAGACGTGCCCGTAGTTTCATTCAAAGAAATATAAATATGAACGACTAGCGGCCGCTCGCGGTTTCTCCCGCGTGGTTCCCGTTCCCGTGGGAATATCGGGATAAAAACAACTCTATGTGTTAATCTAGGTTATTAAATTTTTTGTATGCCGAATTTCATCCAAATCCATTCAGTAGTTTTTACGTAAAAGAGTAACAAACACCCATCCATACTTACAAACTTTCGCGTTTATAATATTAGGTCCTTACCTATGATATTGACGTTTTTTCTCACTTATTAAAAGGTCTAAAAGTTCTAAAAGTCAATACCGGTAGTTTATATGATTATACACCTTTAATTAGGACTATGTTACATAAGCTTCAGTAATAACAATGATTATTAATTTTGTGTCTTTATTGCTCAATTTTTTTTTTAAATTGACTACTTTTTATGTTCGCGGAATTGTCTTTTTGTTTGATTGTAGCTTTGAAGGGAGTTACTTTTTTTTCTTTTTAATGCTATATTTAGCTAGTGAAACAAACACACTACTCTGCAATTTTTATAGTGTTAATATAAATAGATGCTAAGAAAATTGAAAAAACATTAGTATGAAAAATTAAATTTTATAAAAAATCTTCATACAAAACGTCAATTTCATAGGTAAGGCCCTAATATTAGTAGGATTTGTAAATAATAAAGGAAAACATGTCGATCATTGGTTCCTGTCGAACACTAGTGCCATTGACCTACTAAACTTAACGAAAACATATAGATAGGTATAATATTCCAATATAACATTATAAATTAATTTTTAATCAATGATAAATTATGATATAAATAAATATGATATAATTATAATTTAAATAATAATGATCTCTCTTCCTCTCTCCTACCAAAGCTGTGCTGTGCCCGACAGGGTCCATAATTGATCCTTTGTAAAAACCTACCATCTTATTGTGTAAACATTATGGAATGCAATAAAGTATTGAGTATTGAGTATTGAAAACTTACTTGAACACTTATCAATGGTTTCGAGTAAAATGCATTTCAATCTTTTTTTTTTGAAAGAGTTTGCTAATTGCCTCTAACGGCATTTTCAGCTTCACAGGGCTCTTTTGGAGGCGGCGAAAAACTTAAAGGCTTCCTCAAGTCGTGTGAAACGAATCACCTTCGGAGGTTTTCTAGAGGGAACGGCATCACGCACGCACTATTATAGTGCGTGTCCTCGTGCCCTATTAGATTCTCCGAATGGTTCGGATCGGATCGCGGAACATTTCAACCATATCGTCACCAAATTACTATCACGTGAGATGAAGGGTAATCGTTTTTCCGTATTGAGGTTTAAAAAATTTACTTACATCCTTATCCTCAGACAAGTCACCTGCATCTGCTAATGTTAACGACTATCGTGTGTAATGTATTCAGCATTTTTACAAAACGTAAAGTGAAGTGAAAGTTCTCATCAGACATGGTAATTATGAGAGGCTTAATTACTTTTTAAGTATAACACTACGTTTGTACAACTGGTTGAGTATTGTGAGTTTAATTTGATCACGTTAACGAAAACGAAAATTAGTATGGCATTAAAACAGCGCCTCCTGGCGACATACGAGAAGTGTAAAATTTTTTTCATACAAATTTTCGTTTACGTAAACGTAATCGAATGAATACGGATAATAAACAAAACCTCAGAGCGTAGAAGAAAACAAAAAAAATACAACTTAAGAGGAAAATAGTCTATGGTTACCAAAAAAACAAAATCTTTTGTAATTTCCTATCTATACTAATATTATAAAGCTGAAGAGTTTGTTTGTTTGTTTGTTTGTTTGTTTGTTTGAACGCGCTAATCTCAGGAACTACTGGTTCGAATTGAATAATTCTTTTTGTGTTGGATAGTCCATTTATCGAGGAAGGCTTTAGGCTATATAACATCACGCTGCGACCAATAGGAGCGAAGCATCAGTGAAAAATGTTGCAAAAACGGGAAAAGAGCCTAAAAAATTAAAAATGCTGCCGAAAGTCACTATTCCACGCGGACGAAGTCGCGAGCACAGCTAGTTAAATATAAAAATAATGATCAAAGAAACCATAAATCGAACGAGACATGTATATTTTCTTAAAGTGTTATTTTTCGTTGTTTAAAACGTCTTCGCAGGTTTCTGACCTATTCAAAATTATTTCGGTAGAGAAATAATTATGCTATGCATCTGCGTCGGTATAGGTGTTAACATTTTGTTTTTTGTACGCTAAATGATGTTATTAGGTACTCAAGCGTAATATTCTATAGATATTGCCGGCCTTTTTTTACAGTTAAGTTTACTTAGACATAGACTTTAAGAAAATATTCAATGAACAAAATAAACAACAGCTGAAAAATTCGACTTCTTGGCGGGAAAGTGAAGCGTCATGTCTGCGGTTTTGTTTTATTTTCTAAAACTTGTGTTATGTCGAGTATTAATGTGAAATAATGGTGGATTATTAACCGTTAAGTGTTCGTGAGTGTGCATAAGTGTTGGCAAATGAAACAAAACAGTGCAACGTCACTTTTCAAATTCTCTCAAGAAGCTCGCGTGAGGACTTAGTAAAGCCCCACATCTTTACTGAGATACTCGAGGGGTTGGGGAGTATATCATTTCTCATTTCCCATTTCTAATATCATTCATCATCATCATATAAGGAAATATTGTTTATTTATGTATTACTTGTAAGAAAAATTACTTTGACACTGGCTAAATGTGCTAATCGCACAAAGCCATCAACTAAAAAAAAAAAACTGCTGTTCTATTTTTAAATTATCACTAAGATAGTAACGCGCGCTATATCAAAATGTAGATTGCATGACTTTCAGTTTTATTATCTACATTATGTCTATGGTCATCCATAGACAGACTTCATGGTTAGCACGTGTGCCATAGAGGTAATTAACGACAGCTATTATTAGCGGTTTCTTTGTTTTGAAGTAAGTGCTTTTCGTGTTATAATGCTTAGCCTTGGTATTAGGGGAAACACGCTCAAAACCTGTTTAGTGATATTAAATAGATGATTTCGATGTTAATGATATTTTTTCAATAATGTCTTGTAGTTTGTTACTTGACAATTGACTTCTGACTAAGAGCACTGATATATTTATGTCTTTGTTTGCGAAACAAAGTTGTTGTACTTCAAAATAATAAATAAATATTTCAAATTTTCATCGGTGTATTTTTCACTAAAATAATGGCAACAATATTTTTTATATATAAGTACGCTATTAGACTTTTATCGATGTGACTGGATAAAATTAAATGTGTAGAATAAACGCGTGTGGATCTGTGAAAGTTGTTTAATTTCAATTTGAATAACAACCTCTCTAAATTTGCCATGTCCTTACAGAGCGTTACATGTATACAATTTTATTATATTTTTATATTATTTAATGTTTAAATTTATAATGCAGACTCTCTGTTTGCTATGCCCTTACGGGGCGCTCCATTGTTTATTTTAAGACATTTTGTATCTATTTATTTAATTACTATGCACACCCATATGCTTAGCATGGTTTAATGCTCTAAGCCCATGTGGCATGCAATAAATAATTTCAAATTTAAACAAAACAACACAAATTACTATCGAAATTGTCATTACAGAACATAACATGTAATCTCTCATTGAAAGGTCAATTTAGAAGAGGCACATGCAATACTGAAGTCACCCAGAACTGGAGGTTGTATAACCGAATAATTGCAAGCGATTTACGTTCACATTTCCGGTGTGTTTAAAGTCCAATTTTCCGTGTAAGTTACTTGTATATTGGTGACTGAAAAAGTGGGTCTTTTGCGTAAGGTTGTTTTTTCATTATTAAGTATTTGCACATTCTTTTGATTCCACATCTATGAAGCACTTGGCCTTAATCTCACCTATGATGGTAAGTGGTGATAAGGCCGAATATAGAAGCATAGTTATGATGACTGTGGTCGCCGCCCATTGGTCGAAATTCGACTTTCGATAATATACAATGTTTCTACCATGTAATACAACATGTATTAAACTCACATTTGAATTTTTGTAACACCGTCTAATTTTTTTAATTAATTAGTTTGCAGAATATTTTCAAAGTAAATTAAACTACTTCACACTAAACTCTTAATAACTATCTAATAATAATAATAGGGTCAGATGCAAAAGGCAGTACTTCTTGACACGGTACGTATTGTCAGGAGGTTCCTCATTCTGCAGCCCTAACCACCGATAGCTTGGGTCTATCCCCGCTGCCGGTGGCAACCTAGGTTAAGTTTTTTTATAATATTCTATATTGTAAATATGTTTTTATATAAAATATTCTAAAAAAAATTTCTTAACACCTTAAACGCCCTATGTCCGACAAACAATTGAATTTCTATTGTGTCTGGGCCTGTCGGCGGTCAACCTGTTAGGATATATACATATTTATTAAAGAGAATAATAATAATAAACTTTTATTGCACACAAAAAAAAACAGATACAGACAAGTTGATGAAAAAATATAGTACAAAATAGGCGGCCTTATTGCTAATTGCTTGGGCGAAAAATAATAAAATTAAGAAAATAAAAATGGGTGCAAGTAAAAATAAACTAAATTATAGTAATAATATCAAATAAAGTACATACAAAAGGGAAATAAATATATTAAACGGAGTTTATGCAATATAAATCATAAAATAAGTACAACATAAATGATGACATTGCTACTGGCTAATACTAATCATGAAGATACTAATAGTCACTGCCAACTAATAGTCATAAAAGGAAGTTTTACAGGCTGGCTGTGTGCATTTAAAAACTGGTAAAATAGGAGACATAGAAACTATTTTTTATCACAAGTGTACTTTTTGGTAAGAAAATCTTGTTAATCACGAATAGGATATTATGTATGATATTATGCGAATATCTTATTTTGCGAAATGATGTTTCAAGAAAATTTTATTGTAAGAATGTGGTGATTTGAGAATATGATGTTTTGCGAATATGGTGTTTTGCAAAATATGATATTTTGCGAACATCTTATTTTGCTTTTATGATATTCAGCGACGGAGCCCTAAAAAGGACTCAAAAATTAAAAAGCAGTAAAAAAATTCAGTGCTTACGTCAGCCTTCCCGGTAGCATAACGGTCAGTGCAGCCGCCCGAATTGCGGAAGACCCAGGTTCGATTCCTGGCTGGGTCGGGTAGGCATTTTATTTTTTCACTGTATTTTATAAATATTAATTTTAAATTTTTTGTAGCTAAAACCACAAACTCGTCAAGTCAACAAGCCACTTAATACATTATACCGTTAATGGTCCAAGGTATCAATTACAACAGTTATTTCTATCCTCCAATGCGTAAGGTCGCCGGTTCGATGTCCGTGCTATATGTTTATTATTGTTACATTATGACGTCAAAGTGTCTACATTCATAAAATGTTTATTTTGGATATGTACAGTAATGTTTTTGTTGTCACTTTTTTTGGCTGGGCAAAATTCGTTACAGACCCTTCGCATTTTTTTAAAATTGTCATCATCATCATCATCATAATCTCAGCCAAAAAAAAAAAGACGTCCACTGCTGGACAAAGGCCTCCCTCAAGGATAAATCATTTTGAGGGGAATTTGCCATAATCGCCACGCTTGGCAGGCGGGTTGGCGATCGCAGTAGGGTGAGAATAATCACAGAGAGACGCTGCTGCCCATCCTCTGGAATGGTCCCATAGTCGCCTTCTACGACACCCACGGGAAGAGATGACGTGGTGCAATTCTTTATCCCCGGCACCACACGGGAAAAAATATTAAAATATTATATGATATATTAATATATACATAATATATTTTAAAATTGTACGTTAGAATTATATGCAAGTATAATGTTTTTTATTTTTTATTTTTTGTATACATCCGACAGAGAACCAAAGTCATCGACATAGCTCTAAGAATTAGCAAGCTGAAGTGGCAGTGGGCCGGCCATACCTGGCGAAGAACCGACAACCGCTGGGGTAAACGTGTTCTTGAGTGGAGACCACGACTCGGTAAACGTAGTGTAGGACGCCCTCCGGCCAGGTGGGACGATGACCTGCGAAAGACTACAGGCAGATGCTGGATGCGTCAAGCTGAGGACAGGGCGCTATGGCGCTCATTAGGGGAGGCCTATGTCCAGCAGTGGACTAAGATAGACCGATGATGTTGATGATGATGATAATGTTTCACTTCTATGTGTAGTGTTCACGTAAGCTCTAGAAAATAAAGTCCTTATTGTTAAGCAACACAGTAGGTTTTTGACTAACACTGTCGAACTATCTGAGTATTTAAATTACTAGCGGACCGATCGGGAGTCGCGACTACGTCCGCTTGAGTGAACACCCGTCTCCTATAGAACCCTATAGCAGCGCCACCTACCGGGTTCAATTATATGCATGTATTAAACAAGTAAACCTTCCTCTTGAATCACTCTATCTATTGCTGAAAATTGCATTAAAATCCGTAGCGTAGTTTAAAAGATCTAAGCGTACACACAGCGGGAGCGACTTTGTTTTCTACTATAAATAAATAAACTTTCCTACACTCACACCAAGAGAAGCTTCGTTATGAAACTCGTTAAATGGTTACTAGACAACGGATAAACATACTTAAAATACTTAAATACATACTTATTATACATAGAAAACACCCAGAGAGAAGAGACACACGAGACAATTTTAGAAAAACAATAATTTTTAAATTGACCCGACCGGGAATCGAACCTGGGACCTCAGAGATGGCGACTCCATGAAAACCGGTGTACAAACCACTCGACCAAGGAGGTCGTCAAAACCTATGTAAATATGTTACTTAAATGTCTGGATAGTTTTCCTTCCACGATGGTGTAGCAATGTTTTTATTGTTGCTAGGGTAGTTAGTAGCACTGGCGCCAGTATCTAACTTGGACCAATGGTCGACAATTTTTTCCATTAATCATTAAAAATAGAAGTCGGCAACTGATTCTTGAGTTAACAACAAATTGAATACAGACTTCCGGTGACAAGAAGGCTGGTAGCCCTCTGCCAGCGTATTAGCTTGGCAATCCAGAGGGGCAATGTTGCCAGCATTCTTGGGACCGTTCCCATGAGCCCACAGTTGGAGGACGTCTTTTATTTATATATTTAGTTTTTAATTTGCTATTTATTTTTCACTGTTTTTTTTAGGTCAGTTGAGTTATATTTCTTTTTATTGTGTATAGTAGAAAATATATTCCAGATATTCCAGTTTTCTAGCTGTCATCCAGTATTTTAATGATTCTAAATTAGCGAAGAAAACTGATGTCAAATATTGGGTTACTGTGTCGAAGACTGGTGACACTACGGTACCTATTCTTCTTCCTCTTCGCCTTCTTCTTCTTCATAGTCTGGCACTCTTGGGAAACTGGTCGTGGGTATGACTGGATCCTGGTTAATGACGGCTCTCGCAATGCGTCTCCATTCGACTCTATTGGAAGCTTTGTGCGGCAATCGGTCATTGTGGAATGAGTGAGGGAGGTAATGAGGTCTGTCCATTGGGTTGGCGAGCGACCACGGGATCTCTTGCCCACGACTCTGCCCACAATACTACTCTGAACTACAATACTCCATTGAGTCCTCTTTGCGAGTTATGTGCCCAAGTACGATACCTATTAGGTAAATTGGTGCTAAATACTTCACTCGCCGATCAACGCCGGTGTTGCATCGATTGTAATGAAATGCCAAACAATATTCACAGACACTTAAAAAATGGCGTTCTCCAATATTTCATGTACCAATACACATTTCTTGGTAATCAAATTTGAGCTCTATGACGTCTTAATAATGATTAATAGATGACCATCGACAGGGAAGCAGCACCACACACGCACAACCCGTAATCGTTTATATTTTCTTCACTTCCGAAGCGCGGACCTTTTCCTAACATGACGATATATTGAATATGAATACTGTTTAATTTTTAATTGAATATTCCTATATTATGGTTAGCAAAGTCTTTGTCAATACTACACATTACAATCGGAGCTCGAGAAGCTTGATGGCGCAGTGGTTAACGCGCCCGGTCTGCGAGTGCTGAGGTTAAGCAACTTTCGCAAAGGCTGGCCATCGGATGGGTGACCAAAAATTTATCAACTCGAGCTTCTCCGTGCTTCGGAAGACACGTAAAGCCGTTGGTCCCGGCTGCATTAGCAGTCGTTAACAACCACCAATCCGCACTGGGCCTGCGTGGTGGTTTACGGCCCGTTCTCCCTATCCATCCATAGGGAAGGCTCGTGCCCCAGCAGTGGGGACATAAAATGAGCTGATGATGATGATGATGAAGATAATGATGAATACTTTTATTAACATAATTGCGCCATCGAGCTCATCAAAAAAGTATTATTTATTCACTAATATTTACAAATTAAGATAAACTACTTAAAACTAAACTCTTACAACTATCTAATACAATTTATAATTATTATTTGTTAATTATAATTACATATACCTGATGATGATGATGATGATGTTTGAATTATGATGATTTAAGTCACGCTGTAAGAAACGTAGATATTTATGAGCGCTGATGATAATAAAATTTATCAAGATGGCTCCATCTAACAGCTTTACAAATTTTATAAAAGTTTCCAATTTTCTCAAAAACATTTATAGTCAAATAAAAACAACTGAAGTGTCGAAATGTTGAAAACATGGCCGTGAACTGAATTTGTGTTCAATTAAGTTTGCAACATTAGAAACAAAAGACAGATTAGGATTGTTTGATGCAACAACAGAAATAAATATCGATTATGTCACCTTACCTGACATTTGACATTCTAATCCTGACGACCGGGTCGAAAGCAATTAAATATCGTCGTCGATTGCTATTTAAATGGATTTGTTAGATGTATTTTCCGATATTTTTATTTTCTTGTATAAAAAATTCCGATCGTCTTTTTTCACTGTAGACAAATTTCCGAACGCCTTTTCCCTATAGACATATTTTCCGATATATTTATTTTCTTGTATAAACTTTTCCGAACGCCTTCTTTCCCTAAACTGTTATCGTTTTTTTACTTACTTACTTGTTTTGATATTATGTTTTATAAAAATCCCACAGCCCCAAATTTTCCGAAATACTTTTTCAAAGTTTAATAAGATTTAATGAAAAATAAGCCTTTTTAAACAGAACTAATAGGTAGATGATAGGGTAACTAATTTAAGTTCCAATATATCATTACAGTATTTTTTTATTTAATTGAATAAATCAATATAAATATAGGTATGTACAAATTTTGTCTCAGCGCATCGTAACTGGATCATCATCGGATTTTAACTGTCTTCAAAAATAGCAAATACCAATATTATGTTAACAATTCCTTTTGTAATTTTTCCACCTATAGTCATTGTGAAAACACTATTATTAATATAAAAGTTTAGCTTTAATAAGCTATGGCGTCCAAAAATATTGACAAAATGGCGGTAGGTACGTAACGTTATTCATTCGCGCCAAAATTATTAGAAAATTTATAAGTAAAAGGTCACGTTAGACCGTTTCTCCGTTTTACTGTGGAGGTAGGACAAACCAATAGCCAAACTCACTTTTACAATTTCAATACTACTTAGTTAGACTTTTTAACACAAGCCGACGACGACGTCATACCATGTTTTATATGTAATTGACACCAAAAAGTTTTTTACAAAAATACACCAATATTTTTCTTTTAATATAAATAAAAGTTTTTTTAGAGTACCAAACGTTTAAACATTGATTCACAATACAATACATAAATCAGTGTTGCATAAAATAGCCTTACGATTATCACGTCAAAGTGTTTTACATACTTTTTTTAACTCCGTTCAAAAATATTAACCAAATGTTTTTGTCAATGGCAACAAAAACATCAGAATCACGTAAACTTATTACGGACGTGACGACGAAAACTGTGTTGCAATATCGAAATAATAAATAATCGAGTGCAATTGGTGCGATCACTAATAGAATACGTGTTATCTAACGATTGTAAAGACGTTTTCACAGTTAAGAAAATTTTTGTTTTTAATTTTTTTTTTACTGCTAGCATACATACATTATTTTTTATTATTACTTACCTACATAATTAAAAAAAATGTATACATACGAACATTATACGACGACCGACGCCCAGCTTTAAGAATTACCTTAATATGATCTCATCCCTCTGTGTGCTTTTGTCAGTGCACCAAGACCTGTCAAAGTCAAAGTCAAAGTAAATTTTTTTTATTCAAATAAACTTACGATAAGTGCTTTTGAAACGTCCATACATTTTTACCTACTACCCATTCAGGACGTCTATTTTTTAGTTGTGGAGAAGAATGGGCGCAAGAAACTCCACAGCTTAATAGAAGTAACGACATTTACAAAAAAAAATGTATGTCGTTGCCAAATATAATTTAATACATTTACAAATAAAAACTGTGCATTACTAGTACGTAATTTATAGGTTTGTATGGTTAGGGTCCCCTGAGAAATAGGCAGATACCGTTTTTAATTAAATTATTAATCCGCAATTAAAAACTTACCGCCTTACAAATAAACAAAGAATAAGGTCCGAACAGTTATTCTGTGTTTTGTTCATGTCATGTAAACGTCATTTTAAATTAGAGTAAAAGAGACTAAACACGGAATAACTAATCGAACCTTATTCTTTGTTTATTTGTAAGGGGGTACAGTTTTGGTCTGAGTGTGAACCCGCCTTTAGCAACCAATAATCATTTTTAATTGTATAGGTATTGCGAAATGCAAACTATGAGCATTTGTCATGGCAAGCCCACGACTTTGGGCTTGCGTAACTGAAAAAGGTAACAGTCACAGCCACTAGGACATATATATAAATATAGTTATACCGATTGCTAGAGTTGCGCTGTTATGTGAGCGGTAGACTAGACTAAGATTTTGCATCTAGTGGCTAATCCACCGGCCTTACAGCCGGAGTTTTTTAATTCAGTTACGGGTAAACAATTACCCCCTTATTCATAAAAAAACTATTTAAGCATTATTTAGTTAAATATTGTTTTGTCAACGTCACACAAATGCCATTTTGAATTTGAGAAAAGAGACAAAACAATGATTAACTAAATTACACAGTTATTATATGGGGCATTTAAAAAAAAATAATAATTTAAGTACTTTATTTAACTTGTAATTGTCTTTGTTTGAGAAAAAAAATCTTATAGTTATTATATACACAACTAGCCGTCACTCACCCGCTTCGCTGTGCGAAAACTTGTAAGTAAAATTATTTAAAAAAAAAAAAAAAAATTATAGCCTATCTTTTGTACAATCTTATGTGCTTACTACATAGAAATTTTCATCAAAATCGTTCAGCCGTTTTTGAGTTATAAGAGGACATATAGACAGACGGACATACAGACAAAAATTTCAAAAATCGTAGAATTGGTGTCAGTGAGTCATAAAACGAATATTTATACCAAAATTTGTCAGAAGAATTGCATGTACAGACAGAGCCTACAGATTTATAAAGTAATATAGATAGATAAATAAGTACCTACACACATCTGCTCGATTAAACCGGCGGAAATGAGTGGATACTATTCATAGCTCTGAGAAGCCGTTATTAAGTTTTTAAGGAGGTTGCATAAGTGGCTTTTACTTTGCGTCTGCGCAGCGTACACAATGACTGTTGTAATTGATCGATTGTGTTTTGAGATAATTTAATTTAAATATTTATAGATAATGTGCGGTGATTTGTTAAAAAAAACATTTGAAAAATTAGAATATACAGTTCAGAAATGCAAATAAGTCAGTAAGGAAAAGTCTGAAACTAAGAGATACAAAAATTGTTTTAATGAACTATAAAGTCAACTACAAACTTAAGTAAAATTAAATTCAATAAAATGTTATATCGTATTTCTGCGTATCAATTATTTTGTCTTTAAATTTAGGATAAGGATTTATAATCCTACTAATATTATAAATGCGAAAGTTTGTGTGTATGTTCGTATATTTGTTCATTCTTCACGCTGCAACGGATGGATGGATTTGGATGAAATTCGGCATACAGATAGTTTATAACCTGGATTAACACATAGTTTTTATCATATTCCCACGGGAATCACACTATAAATATACTAAAAACGACAATTTAATTTTCCAATACAAAATGATTTGTTTCTTTTGTTGTCATGGAAACCAAAAAGAGTTTAATCACACGATGGAAACTTATAAAGCGGTACGAAGTCCGCCGGGTTCACTAGTTACCTTATAAATCATTGTCTCTAAAACGCAGACAGCCTGTAGACATTTTTTTAATTGTTTCTATTTGTTCAGTAAATACAGTGCTAACTTTTACCCCCTTATTCATAAAAACTATTTAAGCATTATTCAGTTAATCATTGTTTTGTCTCTTTTCCTCAAATTCAAAATGATGTTTGTGTGACGTTGACAAAACAATATTTAACTAAATAATGCTCAAATAGTTTTTATGAATTAGGGGGTTAATCTATATCTGCCAAACTGTCTAACAGTTTGTCGGCAGTACCTTTATAGAAAAGCTGTTGGCAAATTTCCATCCGCGTGCCTCGAACCCGCTTCAGGCAATACGGGCCAGGGGCTCGACCGCCTAACCGATCGCTTTGACTTCGTGTGTGGTTTATGACGTCATCTTGTCGTTTCGTGCCGCCTCTGAAAGCAATATCGAAAGCTATAGCCGTTATCTTTTGATATTGCTTTCATAGGGGGTGCGAGGTGGCAAGATGACGTCATGAACTATACGCGTAGTCAAAGCGATCGGTTAGGCGGTCGGGGGGCAGGTTAGGCTATCGTCGTAGTGGAAACTTATACGTTTTTCTAAGAGAAGTTTGCCGTTGACCTTAAACTTAAAGAGGAGCTCGATGTCGCAGTGGTTAACGCGCTCGGTCTGAGAGTGCTGAGGTTAAGCAACTTTCGCAAAGGCCGGTCATCGGATAGGTGACCAAAAAATTAATCATCTCGAGCTCCTCCGTGCTTCGGAAGGCACGTAAAGCCGTTGGTCTCGGCTGCATTAGCAGTCGTTAACAACCACCAAGCCGCACTGGACCCGCGTGGTGGTTTATGGACCGTTCTCAATATCCACCCATAGGGAAGGCTCGTGCTCCGGCAGTGGGGACATAAACATGTGCTGGTGATGATAACCTCAAACTGCCCTCACGGCGTCACCGGACAATACTATATCCACTAACTTAGTCAGCCAGAGTGACCCTTAGTCAATGTCAATAACTAGAACTACCATCATTAACAGCTGATCTTATTTTTTGCTGTATTATAATTTAATGTTTAACCTTCTTCATGGTACAGATCACCGGTTTCAAAGTTAAACGGCGATTTTATCCGCTCTCGCTTGTCCCCGACCGACAAATGAAATCTATCGATCATTTCTTGGCATTAAAACAGTATATTTTATTTATAATACTTAAATACTAATTGGCATACATTTTTTATGATTAGTAAATTGTTTTTATGTTTGAAATTAAGTAATTAAACGGACTGTGATTAATTTAAGAGAATAGTGATAATAAAAGTTTTATTATTTTGGTGTCGTAATAAAATATAGTATATTTAAAATGCTGTGATTTTGTATATAATTAAGTGTTATTTAATGAAGGCCGCGATCGTTTAGGCGATCTGTAATGCACCAATCCTTTCGGTTTGTCTTCCAAAAAGTTATTAATTATAATATTTTTAAATGTTATGCTGCTATACTTTATTGTTAACGTAGTTATGATATAAGTCTCACAATATAAACCTAGAGACTAATAACCCTGAAGAGTTTGTTAAATGAAACGGTTTAAACGGTACCTAAATCTAGACTCAAAAACTTAAGTATTATGTATTAATAATTGTAGATAATTACTAAACGCTAGTGTGTATATTTTTTTACTCTTGTTATTGTCACACAGTTAGTGTCACATAGTTTTTCTTGATTTTCAAAAATACTTTTCAAAAATATGTCTTCAAATTTTAAATAAATTTAATTGTTTGTGAAATTTATCAAAATGTCGCCATTACCGTCAACTATGACTTATAAATCCTTTATCAGAGTAGTATAAGTCCAGTATTCTTATTTAAGCTTATATAGCACTCGATAAGTCAATTAAACTCATCTATATTATTAATTAAGGGTTTTAATTAGTTAATTATTATTTAAGCAGAGGGGAGGCTTTTGGCCCACGAGTGGGACACAACATAGGCTAATTTAATAAAAGGTTTTCTCCTCTTAGTATTTTTTTAATAAGTTTATATTTGTTTTTTTTACACTTTATGTTATATTTAATGAATTAGTGTGACTACGAACGTAACGTACCTACTACGAATCTAGCAGACTCATATTATACAATTATTTTCTAGACATCGTTTCAGATTTATAAATTAATATATAAAATAATTATAGAAAGTTAATTAAATACAAATAACAACATTTCTAGCATTTACCTTTTAAACACCAAGGAGATCTACTCCGTCTGCTTCTCAAACAACCAATCATTGAACTGACATTTGCAGTTTGCAAACCAGTGGCTTTAGCTGGGTCAAAGGCTACGTTTCGTTACTGCTCTTTGGCTGTTTGGGAATGTTTATTAGTATTACCAATTATTTGGCTTTTGCGCTTATATTGTCGCTAAGCGGTATTTACCTTATTTATAGAGACTTAGAGATTAGTGTAGAGTGTAGTTTAGGTTATAAATATAATAAGGTAGTGTGTGTGCTATGCGGCTATGCTAGTTTATATCTGGCAAATGTGGTCGCCATTTCTAATATCAGATGGTACTAATGAGATGTGAAAGTATAAAAATTAACTTATGGTAAATTAAAAGTAATTAGTGAATACTGTCATTATAATTCTTTCTATGGTGCACTGCACTACTGGGAAGAGCTCAACCTTCATCTTAAAACAAATCCCCAGATTCAAATATGTAGTAGTTCCGTCATTCTTTACACAATCAGCCCTGTTTTTAAGATAATGATCCTCAGAATAATAACTAAGTTTTTATTTTATTTTTTAATTTTTTAATATGCATACAAGCATTTAGCCAATGAAATAATTTTTCTTAAAAGTAATACATAAATAAACAATATTTCCTCCCTGTATGATGATGATGAATGATAATAGAAATGGGAAGTGAGAAATGACATACCCCCCAACCCCTCGAGTATCTCAGTAAAGATGTAGGGCTTTACTAAGTTCTCACAATTCTTGAGAGATTTTGAAAAGTGACGTTGCACTGTTTTGTTTCATTTGTCAACACTCATGCACACTTACGAACACTTAACGGTTAATAATCCACCATTATTTCACATTAAAATTCGACATAACACAAATTTTAGAAATCATAATAAAACCGCAGACAGGACTCTTCGCTTTCCCGCCAAGAAGTCAAATAACTAACTTCTGAGTGATAATCATTATTACAAAATGTTTTTTTTGTTTATATAATTTTTAACGTAAATTTTGTTGCATTAAAAAATAAAAAAATATAAAATAAAAGGTACACCCTTAAACATATACACCCTTAAACATGTACTATGCCAATGAGACATATTGACTGCTTACTTCTTTCAAGGTGAAAAATGTCAATAAATTTGATAGTCATTCTGTTACGATTTCCGTCAACCAACTCCTGATCGATTACATTTCAAAATAGCTGGCGGTTCCACGATTTCCATCTCAATTGTAACCGATTGTAAATCTCGTTCGATCGATCGCAGTTTTCTCTGTGGTAGTATTGCCATGATTTGTACTCTATGAAGGTCGTAGATTTTTATTAAACTCGAAATAACTTTCGTTTACGTGTTTTAAAGCAATAGCAATATTTTTTCTAACGTAATTTTTTTTTGCAAAGATATTACAATGAGTTACAAAATGTTGTATTTTTATTTCGTTATGACTTCTAAACAACGTAGATAGCCTTTAACTATCCTGTAACTAGAATCGTTTGTAAATGATAATTTACTTCGTGTTTTACACCTCTCGTTTTTCATCAACAAAATATCTTGTATTATTTTTCTTCAAGAAACACTTTTAATGTCTTCTACACCATTTAAATGGTCCTGCCTGATTCTCCAATTTCTACTTTCAGGACTTCCCACTTAAACAACAACAACAACAAGAGACCAAAACCTGTGCAACAACAAAAGTTTGAACCATTCTCCCAATGCCCTAAAGATTTCCTTCACTTCCACATAACGTTGCAGATCTTTTGCGGTGGTAACTTCCTAGCTGCGCAAACGCATAAACATGAACACACATACACATTGACACATGCGGCGCACACGCAGACTCGAGCGCGTGTTATCTGCCCGTCAGTGTGCACGTTCACTTTCGATCATTGACTCGTGAGGTTAATCGTGTAGGGTGGCCATGCGACCCGTGCTTGTTGGTACAGAATAACTGTGACCATGGTCCTTGCTAAGTTCGGAACGTCTCAGAACAAATGTGTAATTATGTAAAATGAGATTAGATGCGTAAAAAAATTCAGCGTATGACTCTATAATCTAATTATTGCAACCACTTTGTTGTAAGATGTCTTAATTTACTCGAAGCAACGTTTTTGCTTATCTTTAATTTTATATCAGTTTTAAGCGTTATTTTGAGCGTCTACCGGATAAAGTCTTAGATTTCTTAAAACTTTCTTTGGTTTAGGTTTGCTTTTGTGACATTGATATGCAAACTTTTTTTGCTTCACTTATTTCAAAGGTCATTTGACCTTTCACAGAAAGTCACAACAGCGTGGTGTCCCTACAAATTACATGCCGTATAAACGCAGGATGGGCTCGAAACGCGAGCGAAATTATGTATGCACAACATATTGTACCAATCGCCGATTTTTGATCAGGGAAACGTGGCACGCTAACTGGCACGAGGTCTATTGTTTCTACCGCTTTTGTAAGCCAGTTGTTATGATATTTTTATAATTGTATCTCTCTAAATGCTGGTAAGTACAGACGCCTGCATATCAACCTATCCAAAACTGTCTTTCTTCAATAAATGTTCAACCATAAGCCATGTACAGTAAGTGATGTACCAGTTTTGATTTAGTTTTCTAGTTATCGAAAATTACAACAACGTTCATACTAGATATCACTGAAAGAGATGCATAATAATGACGTAACCTAATTGATAAGTATTCATACGTCGTAGGTCACTTATAAGTGCACGACATTTTAACTTTTATTACAAATGGATAAGACATTAATTACGGTAGAGAAAATATAGATTTTCTAAACAAAAGTAATAAAAACTATTTATATGTATATAGACAACCAAATTCCATAAGTTCAAACTAAGAACAGCTGTCACGTAACAAACAGTAATCTAATCAAATAAAGATGGCAACAGAAGTTGTCAGATCGATCTGCAAGCGAAACTAATCTTTATCGCCTATGAATCTGCCATGCGACATTCAACCTTAGGGTGGTAGACCAATTTTTGGGCAACCGTACTAAGTTTAAAGTCTATTGAGGAAATTTCACAATTTGTGGGAGTAGTAGTCATGCGCAGGCGTGTGTGCTTGTCCTTCATCTCGCTAATATGTTGCATTCATCATCACCTCATTTTATGTCCCCACTGTTGGGGCACGAGCCTTCTCTATGGATGGATAGGGAGAACGGGCCGTAAACCACCACGAAGGCCCAGTGCGTGTTGGTGGTTGTGAACGACTGCTAATGCAGTCGGGACCAACGACTTTACGTGCCCTCCGAAGCACGGAGGAGCTCGAGATGATACATTTTTGGTCACCCATCCGATGACCGGCCTTTGCGATAGTTGCTTAACCTCAGAACTCGCAGACCGGGCGCGTTGACCACTGCGCCATCGAGCTCCTCATGTTATGTGTGCTCCTATGTTGCGTTAGTAACTGATTATAAGTTCCAAGGTGGGAATACTCTTTACTTTTTTCTCTCTTCATTCTCTTCACCCGGATTTCTCTTCAATTAATGACGAACTGGCTACCTATGTTATCCCTGAAATTTGTTTATTAAATATCTTTCGTAATTTTAATTTTTTTTTTCGTAGTCTTTACATTCAATCTAAAATAAAACTAAAGGTCGTGCCTGTACGATTTTTTTAATTTGGTCATTGTTTTAACATAATATACTTATATATTATGTTTAAACAATGAGAAATCCGATATCTGACTTGAATGTCCTGTAGAATCTTGTTTTCTTTTTTTCTTGCATGGTAAGGCGAATCGCTTGCCTGATGTCGACTTATCGAAAACCCCTTGTGGATCGACACGCCTTGAGAAATTACCAACATTTCTTGCCACCCATAAACATTGTTACGCGGTAAAAGCTATAGGCAGCCAACGCACGGCCAGCAACTTTAACCCTTCTGCTTAAATACCTGCATCATCATCAGTGGACTAGTATAGGCATACTAGTCCACTGCTGGACATAATTTGTGCATAGTTTCACAAAACTGTTGGCTGGTATTTTCTATATACTTTGCAGTTTCAATGTCATTGTAATACAAAATAAACATACGATCAAATTAGCCATCAAGAAGTAGTCTGTCCTGCTTTTCACGTAACCGTTAGAAAGAGAAAACGAAATCAGAATGCCGATAACAGCACCACATTGCAACCATAGTTCTGATCTGAAAAGAGGTGGAAACACTTTCATACAAGACCTTGCTTTATTTGTAGGCGGGGCGGACTTGTATGTTACTCCATATGACTGTGTTTAATACATAATTTACAACTTTATTACATAGATGTTATAGTTTCTATTGGAGTGCAAATATAATACTTTGCGTTCAATGAAATGAAGGCAAAGACCTTTAAGTAAACAGTTTGTAATAGTGTTATTAACTCGTAATATATAGTAATGGTGGATGTATCAGGTCTCGTAGACACTAACACTTTAACAAGAGAAATAAACATAGAAAGGTTCAAAGGTATCAACTTAATAGGTAGTCACATGATAGTGATAGATAGTAGAACAATCAAGTATTAATTGAAAAGCTAAAAACTTCGGCAAGTATACAAAGCGCGTAATCTCCACTATTAAAATAAGGAATAGAGAACTATTTTTTTTGTCCAGCTCTTGAGTACTCAATTGTTTCTTGTTTCCCCCAATACCCTGGAGTTTTAAGCAAGGATGTGAGACTGCACTCTTAGTAAACTCTTACTTACTTAAGTTAGCAGTAGACTTACATCACTAAGTAGACTCTTACACGGACCTGAGAGACTACGAAAAGTAACTTAGCATTGCTTTGTTTTACCCAACAGCACTCATGCATGTTCACGCACACTTAACGCTTAATAATCCACCTTAAGGCGAGGGTCTTTAAATGAGTTTTATTCGAAATGTATAAGGATTTTAAATCCAAAAAAATAAGTTATATTATGTTATTCATTAGCCTTTTATCTAGTAATTTCGGCTGGTATTTTCACGATATTTTACAATTTCCTGCATCGAATATAATATCAATCATACGTCTTACTAATAAACTAAATAACATTTTATTCAGGCTATACACCGTTTCAGACAAAGAAAAATATACCAAACCAATCACCAACCAGTCAGTCAACCAACCAGTCTTTGAATATGTAATAGTTGTCGGCCATTATAATTTTAATAATAAGAAAACGTTCAATAAATTCCACATTATTGCCTAATTTGACGCTCGCGCCATCATTCAGTCCCGAGCGGAACGCCTTGGAAATCTCACCGTCAGAAATGCTCGCCTTAAATTCATCGTAACATTAAAACAAAACAAATATACTATTACTATTAGGTCTCTGCACTTTCTCACCAAGAGGTACCCAACCTACATGTTGCTTTAAAAAAATGCTTATATCATACTTAATAGTCTCCAAACAAAGTAATCTTGTCTATGGAGATTTCAATTAAATACGGCTTGCCTTTCATTATCATCATCATCTTAGCCTAAATACATCCACTGCTGGACAAAGTCCTCCCCCAAAGATCCACACAACGACCGGTTTTATGTTTTGTTTTTTTTGAAGTGAAAACTTCTTTAGCGGCGTTGTACACTTTTTTTGGTAATGGGTAAAAAATGTTAAATTCGCGTCAGGACACGTGACCTGATCGAAAATTCGTAAGACAGATGGAGAGTAGACAGCCGGCGCGGCGTAGGAGACGAAGTATCCCCCTCTCTTTCTACGGCGCGGCGAAAATGTATGCCTGCTGTTTCGTTTAGGCGGCGCAGGGCGCTTGCGCGAATAAATTTTGATGTTTGTGTACGATATCATCATCATCATCATCTCAGCCAAAGACGTCCACTGCTGGACAAAGGCCTCCCCCAAGGATATGAGGGATATATGATATATGTGTACGATATAGCAAAAAATAAATATTGTATTCTACCACATAAATGATAGTACTTTTATACTGATAATTTAAGCAATTCGTGCAAAATTATTTCCTAACCATTCCAAAATATCAAAAATGCACAATGCACCCGTCGTTTTTTAATAGTTCGCCTTTAGCTAGAGTGTAACTAACACAAAAAGAAGGTTCTAACCATACTACTAAATACAGTTATAAAGTTAACTATCAATTGACAACGACATCCCCCTTCTTCGCGATGTAATAGCATCCTATCTGACGACACATCACATTGTGGCCCGCTTGCTCAACCCGGGTATATCCTTTCGACATTGTGAAAATTAAGTTTGACACATCCTGCATAACGTTCCATGTAACATATTTTATGTGCGTGAAAGAGTATATGCAGTATGTGACTTCATCTTACTGCTTGTGAGTCAGTGGGTTGCGGTGGCTGAATACGTAATGAAGTCAAAAAGAAAAAAAAGAAAAATTTACTACACATATGAGGACTTTTTGTCAACAGATTTTGGAATTATATCTACCTTTTTTACTGACCTGTTTGTGCGAATTTTCCATGGCATGAATTTGCGTTATTCCCATCTAATATCAAAGTGGATCCTCCCGATAATAAGAATCAAGGGATCCTTGTAAAGGATCATATGGGAATAATTCGATCAGAAGTCCCTACTAGTGCATTTTGGTTAATTATACCAGATGTTAATATACCAAGAATTTTAAAGAAAGTATAGGAGCTCCCAAACAATCACACTAATATTATAAATGCGAAAGTTTGTGTGTATGTATGTGTGTATATTTGTTGCTTCTTCACGCTACAACGGATGGATGGATTTGGATGAAATTCGGCATACAGATAGTTTATAACCTGGATTAAAACATAGGATACTTTTTATCCCGATATTCCCACGGGAACGGGAACCACGCGGGTGAAATCGGCCGCTAGTACTGTATATACGCTTGCACATCAGAATGTCAAACTTCCTTAATAGACATTGAACCTTATGTATACTTGATATGGTTGAACATTTATTGAAGAAATTTTACAGTTTTGGATAGGTTGATGCGCAGGCGTCTGTAGGTACAACCGATTTTCAAGTTACCTACGTAAAAGAGTATCTATTTAAATAAAACGCAAGTTTAAGGCTGAGACTCCACCAAAGCGGAGATGTGCGAGCGGAGACGAAATGTATTTTTTAACAACCAATTCAAAAATAAAAAAAAGTCTCTTCTCGTATCCGCTTCAGACATCGCACATCTCCGCTTTGGTGGAGTCTCAGCCTTAGGCAGGGTCTTAAAGTTTCACGCTTCATTTTGTTTAAAATCTTTGATGTTTTACAGTAGGTACCTATAGAGTTACAAAAGACAGACAAAACATTATTTCATGAACACCGAAAAACAGACCGTAATAACATCTACCACAAAAAAGTATTATTTCGAGTGTAACATAACTAAGTATATAATTTAATGCCTGCACAAAAATTTAACAACGACACTTATTTTGTAGTGAGATTCTCACCATTTGAAATTGTAATTGATGTTTCTTTATGTTCTAAGGAAATGTACGTCTGTGATTTAGCAATAAGTATAATAGATGTTAATTATAGTGACCGTAGTATGTCTCGCAACATCTTGTAGCGTCGTCGTCGTCGTCCGATTGTCGTTATGACCACAGACTAATGAGAGATACTATACTACGTAGTATTATGACACAGAGTGCACATTCAGTTTATGTACACACGCCAGCGCTCAGAACAATAACTAAAGCTATATTATTCTGAGCGCCAGCGCACAGACTGCCACAATTTTTTTCCTTTAGTTGATGGCTTCGTGAGCCAGTGTCAAAGTAATTTTTCTTACAAGTAATACATAAATAACAATATTTCCCTCTAGTATGATGACGATGGATGACAACAGAAATGAGAAGTGAGAAATGAACCCCTCAACCCCTCGAGGATCTCAGTAAAGATGTGGGGCTTTACTAAGTCCTCACGCGGACTTCTTCAGAGAATTTGAAAAGTGACGTTGCACTGTTTTGTTTCATTTGTCAACACTCATGCACACTCACGAACACTTAACGTTTAACAATCCACCATTATTTCACATTAATATTCGACTTATCACAAATTTTAGAAAATAAAACAAAACCGCAGACATGACTCTTCACTCTTCCCGCCAAGAAGTCCTGCCACAAACTGTCAAATTTCCTCAATACACTTTGAACTGTATGTCTATGTCATATGGTTGAGCATTTATTGAAGAAATATGACAGTCTGTACATTAGTAAGTGAATAACGACAGGTTTTGTATAAGGACGTTCTGGTCTTATTACTACATGTAAAACGTATAGAAATAATATTTTGGCATTGTTGATATGAAATTTGTTCAGGGTTTGAGACGTCAGGCAGGATAAAGATTAACTTAAGAGTTTTCCACTATCAAAAAAAAAGGATTAACATTATGTCACTCATCACTTTGATGTGTAAAATGAACTCGAGTAAATCGGTAAAAGTAGTTTAATTTCAAACTTTATTATGTTGATTGCAGTATTATTTTTAATTATCTGTGAACGTTGTTAAATATCAATTGAAGTAATATTTTTAGTGTGTTGCATAAAGAGTTTAACTTTTATCGTAGACCTATATCTTTTTAGTAAGCTTTGCGGAAGATATAAACTGCAGTCTGTCATAAGCAGGCAGGAACCATTAACATATAGATTGGTTCGGATGCAGTTTTCTGTGATTACAATTTTGAATTAATTAACTCTTTAAGATAAGGACTTCCTTGTTTTAATCCGATTTTGGAGATAGTCGGCTTTTTAAAATTTTTGTTTATAAAGCTTACAGAGTTCAATTTTGTATATTTTAAAGGCCTCAAGTCTGATAACTCAACAACTTCTCAAGTTTATTGATGTGCTAGAAAGTTTCTGTATGGTATGAGTTCACGACAGAAGTCTAACGGAGCTTGGATTGAACCGCGATTTCTTGCATGCAACTCGACCATCTGTCCGCTCGACTACCGACGTTTTAGTGCAAAAGTGCATTTTTCGGTAAGCAGTTAAAGTTGATGTGAAACCTCTTAGTAGGCTGTCGTAATTCAGAGCAGAACCTCTTGAGTAATAAATCGTCTTTTAAAATGTTAGAGTGCTCAGTTCTGAACTGCAAGTAGGTAAATATTATTGTTTAATATCTCATTAAGGTTTATCTCATATATACCAGCGATTGCAATTTACGTTAATACAATCCATTTCTTTTAAGCTCTTTCCTTTGCCGTTCTTGGAAATATCTACACTTCATACACAGAAATATAACAGAATGGGTCGGTGAGAAACTTGAGGTCATTTAATGCGAAATATATTTATACGCGATCGACCAGCCAACAGTTCTTTATGATGTTGCTTGAAGAGACGAAATACGTGTCGGATATGGGTTTGGTGTGCATGTTCGTTTGCATTTATCTCTCCTACATATGCATATATATATGGGCGGAAGGGCGGTGCTTGCTGTGCATCCAAGCTCGTTTTTTTTAATATATGCATACAAACAACGAGTTAGCGGAATTAACACTAAATAGTTCTATTGCAGTTTTGTGTGCCATGGATTTCCATAAAGTATAACGCCTGATTCCATTACATACCAAATGTATTTTCAAAAAAAATCTAGTAATCACGTGATACGAAAAGACGCAGGCAGGCCTCTGTTATATATGATTTAACAGACTGTTACACAATAAAGCATTTCCATAGAAGCTAATAAGCGTACAACCCTAAAAGTATTCATGAATATGGAATGACAAATCACTGGCGGTATGTACAGTCAGCGCTGTTATGACGTTTCAATGGCTCCGCTACAATAGATGAGGACTGTACATAACTGGCTGTAACGCAATAATAAGTGTAAAAAAGATTTATTCCACGTAGGACTTTGATTTCAACAAATTGATTTATTTTTATTAAAGTATCGTAATATTGTAAGATTGCATTTGCAAACCTTTCCACAGGATGTTATACTCGTACATAAGCATTAGATACTCTTTTACATACTGTTATTACCTTGATTGTTCAAGAAATAAAACAATTCAAATTTCATTTTTATTGATTCGAACCCGCACCCCATGCCATGCCGGGTCAGTTGCACTACCAACTATGCTATCGTGGTTGGTAGCGCACCTGACCCAGCATGTCATGGAGTGTAGGTTCGATCCCGCTCGTGTTATTTATTCAACACTTTGTGTTTTTTCAAATTGTAATTTGTTCGCAAGAAAACCCGTAGCAGACGGCTGATGAAATTTCTTGCATATACAGTTACAGTTACCCTGTATCATCCCATTGTTGGGCCTTCCTTCATTTCCGCAACTCCTAACGATTTGCCGGCACCAATTGCCAGTCTCTCTCAAAGGCGTCCAGCTACCCCTTAACATATGATGATGAGAAATATTTGTGTAAGCTAATCAAAGAGAAAGAGTCTAAGGTCCCAAGTGGAACACACCTCGCCAGCTGCACTAGCGTTGACAATAGGATATTCAGAGACGTCGGCGGCGCTTTCTCGAGTACAATAGATAAAGTACCTACTCGCTACGAAAAAATGCGGCGAGCGAGTGCGCCGCGCCGGCGGGCGTCGCCTACGCCACCGATTTGTAAGTTAAATCGGTAACGTGGTAGGTACTTGCCCTATCACACAACATGTACTAAACACAAGGTGAGGGCAGTTAAGGCACAACTCTGCTCAAATAGCTTCAACTTAGCAGCTTAACTTGACTCAGCTGCTTTTTTTTAATGAGTAGGCAAATTATTCATCTTGATGTTAAGCAGAGAAGTCCGAAGCATCAAGATTGTGATACCATAGCGACCTCACCTTGCCTTCTTCACACCTCGTTTCGAAGGCCCTATGTTGTAGGTGAGAGCAATACGATTTCTGGGAGAGTAGGAACCGTATTGCGACAAAGAAATGATAAATGCTTAGCACCAGGAGAAGCGGAACAATATGCCAGAGAAGTTTTCGAGTGGAGACGGCGCACCGAGAGACGCAGTAACGGCGGCCTCCAACAAGGTGGACCAACGATATGGTGAAGGTCGCGGGTAGCCGCTAGATGCGAGCAGTACAAAACCGGTCGTTGTGATCCTTGGGGAAGGATTTGTCCAGCTGTGGACGCCTATCGGCTGAGACGATGATGATGTTGACATCCGCTCACCTGATGATGATTCCTAAAAAAAAACTATCATGGTTTTCGTCTTCCATTTCCTGCACATTTGTTCCATATCAGTCACTTTCTCGACTCACTGGTATTCTTCATTGGTACAGTCAAACTTGACAATAGTATTTAACATTAAACTCTACGAGCATCTAATAAGAACTACATATTACTATATACGACATAGTTTCCAATAAAGAAGCGTTACAATAGAGACTGTGAGAAGAAAAGCTAAGTGATACGAGTATGTGCATAGTTTTCCGATTCCCATTTTGGTTATAAGTAGCTCGCATACATTTTTTTATTAACTACCGCCATCTTATCTAAGTCTGTCGCCATAACAACAATTTATTTATTTATAATGTACACATAAACAAATAGAAGGGACAACTTAATAAGAATAGACAAAACAGACGAGTAGACGCCTGCACATCAACGCGCGTCCTGTGCGAGTGCGCACGCACACGTAAGTTGTTTCTGTGTACACGCCCGCACGCAGTGACGCTGTGCAACGCTGTTAGTTCTGCATCGATGGAATGGTTATCGCTGAGCGCGCTAGCTCACAAAATTGCCTTTTTGTGTTTTACCGTCATATTATTATTTTACTGTTTCGAATTCAATAACTTATTATTATATTGAGTACTTACCCCCTTATTCATAAAAACTATTTAAGCATTTTTAGTTAAAAAATGTTTTCGTCAACGTCAAACAAACGTCATTTTGTATTTGAGAAAAAGAGATAAAACAATGATTAACTAAATAATGTTTAAATAGTTTTTATGAATAAGGGGGTTAGTATCTAGACAAACCTAACATAGGCTTTAAGATACTACTAACCGATATTTGTAATTATATTTTTGTTGACAAATAAATTTGAAAAAAAAAACCTTTTCTAGAACTGTCAAATTTCTTCAATGAATGTTCAACCGTATGCCATATACATAAAGTTCAAAGTCTATTGAGGAATTTGACAGACGTGTAGGCGTGTGTTACAAGGGCGCTGTTTATTTTAGAGTGAAACTTCTTTCAGGAAGCCCTTAGAAGGAGAAGACACAAAGAAAAGTAGAAAAAGTGTGCATTTAACAAAGATATTATATAGTAGCATTATTGTTTCGTCAGTTAGAGGTTATATTGCCGGTTCCACAGTAGTTGAGAGTTAAGTACGCTTCCATCTCAGACCTTAAAGTCACTTACCATAATGCCTGTGCGAGTTTTATTTACCATTCATGGAAAATTTTTAATTCTCCTCGTTCATCACCAGGAGACGCCCGCCGCTGCAATATTAAATTAATTATCGTTTGCGTTAGAGTCATCTAGTGATTTCGCATAATAAAACTCGCACTAGGCATTATGATGCCATAAAGCCAAATCATAAGTAGATTTAGAATAACCAGACACAATAGATATTCAATTGTCCTATGGCACTGTGGTTACATTGGGCGTCCAAGTATCTACAAAATGAAATAAAAAGCTTTCACTTTTCTAAAGATTTTTACATTAATGCAAACAGTACTAAAACTAATTGCCTTACTTTAATTATATTTTATTTGCGTGCGCCATAATGCTTTCGTGTTAAATAACAATTGCAAAAGCCATTCAGTGGGCCACAGATGTGCACACATCCTACATAATTCCACAATTTGCATGCTAATGTCTGGGCCTATTGCGGTTGGTCTAAATAGTTGCTTATATTTTTAAACACAGCTGTTGGTTGGAGCAGATGAGCTACTTTTTGGTTGGGACAGATGAACTATGTTCTATGTTCCTATAGGGTATCCCTAGTCGTGGTAAGCCTCAGGACCTAAGCATTGATCAGGATACAGAGAGAATTAAAATAAAACACGATAACACTCTCATCTCAAAAGGCGCCAAAATAAAATATTTTTTCACATTTAGCATTTTTGCGCCACATGCCTCCATTTGCTTCATTTGCTCTACCCGTCGGCGGCGCTGCCTACTATTGGTCCGAAGCTGAATTATTTGAAAAATAACAAAAAACTAGTTGGAATCATTAATCTTTATATACCAGCAAACATGACAAGAAACCCGATACTTTAATCGACAAGGCAATGGGTTGTTGGTGTCTTGTATAACAGATTGTCTCAATCCATTTCAAGCATTCGTCGTCACAACAAGTAATTAATACTAGCCAAGGAATGTAATGTAATTTTTCTCATGTATGTTACTTTTATTAAGAAAAAAAATATATTATTGTTGCAAATAAACAGGCATTTATTTTTGTTGGAAATAAAACTTTGATTTGTATTATGGACGGATCGATTTGGGAATCGATTATCGAGATTCAATTTATTTAGTGGCATAATGGCCCCATCACTAATTGTTCTTTTTTCTTTGTTGGTACACTTGTCTCGGGAAGGCAACAATGGCTGGTTTATAGGTTATCGTGTGTTGATAATTAAATAGATTTTAAGCAGTAATAAGGGCATTTGGAGCCGTATTACTCTAATTAAGTGTATTGTGCAACCTGTGTTTTGTGTGTGTGTACGTCGTAAGCGAATCGCATCGGGAGTACAATTCGCCGCTGTCGACGTCTCCGCTGCTGGAGAAAGCAGGTATTTCCTCGGGGGAAAAGTGCACTTGGGGTAGTTTGGGTGTGATTAGGGAGCCCGAGAAGACCCGGACTCGGATTCCGGCCCCATCAGATCATATGGATCCCGTTCTGGACGGCGGGAGCGGCATGGAACTGTGAGTGGATTTTGTAGATTTTAAGGTGTAACCTAATTTTAAACAGTAGCATAGTGTGTGTTGTGGGTTTAATTTTTCTCATGTATGTTACTTTTATTAAGAAAAAAAATATATTATAATGTGGTAGAGAGAGATAAATGAATAAAAACTTTTTACTGTAAGCCTGCAGCTTTATTCTAATGTGTTCCAAATTAATATTGTTTACAAAAGCCTCGCGTTCTGTGTCCTTTGCCAGTGTCAAATAAAAAAATAAGATCACAGAGCAAATAAATATTGATATTTTGTATTGTCATCACTTGTGTCAACCCAGTTTATTTATCTGGTTTTAATTTTAATTATTTAATAGAAATGTGAAGTAGTTTAACGAAACAATAGTAGGATACTACGAACTTGTCGCAGCATGGGAGAATGCTTTTGTTATTTGGTCAAGGTGGGTCGTAAATGTATGGTTTAGCCATAAATGAGAATTGAAATAGTAAATATTCATAGTTGTTGGGAAATAGCTAAATAGTGGAGAGGTGAAACGTTAAATTATTTATTTTTCATCACCTCTAAGTCTTGGTTGTACAGTGAACATCGGAAGTAGCTGTAACAAAGCAACTAAACTTTCTTTAATATTTTTTTGTCACACTTCTAAATGATGGAACAACGCCTATTAAAGTTTTAAGCAGAGTTACGGACATTGTCAAAACACTAATAACCTGCCCTAGAACTAGACACTGGCTAAATCGTAGCGAGAGCCATCTTTCAAGAAATTGAATTGAATTGATGGAATAGTCTACCAGCCAGCTCCTATCCTATGTCCTTCAAACGAGGCGTGAAAAGGCACCGTGTGGGTTGGTAGGGTGAGGGTGACTGAAGCTGCGTTGTTTTCAGGCTGCACCAGTTGTCTTCGCATCTGAGCTCCATTTCCTGGACTCATTTGCCATGCAATATATATATAAAACCTATTAAGGTACAGTCGCGTGGTGGTTTATGGGCCGTTCTCTCTGAGGTATTTCCATCCATAGAGAAAGCTTGCTACCAGTGGGATCATAAAATGAGCTGATGACTGATATATTTTGAATAAAAATCGAAAAATCGAATAATAACTGTCAAATACATCTGTAAGTAGAAGTTTTAATGCTTAAATTTTAAATGTTTATATAATTTTTAACGCAAATTTTATTGCGAACAGTGTTAATAAATAGTGTTGAATAATTTCGGCGGGCTGGTTAGAACCACGATAGCTCAATTGGAAGAGCACCTGATCCGGTATGTCAGAAGGGTGCGGGTTCAAATCCTGCTCGTGGAAATTTTTTCAACATTTGTGTTTTTTTTTTTCTTAAATTTTAAGTCAAGTTTGCTTACATCAAAATTCATCTCATACCTCTTATGTTGCATCTATGTTATAGTGGCTGTACCAACAAGCTCGGCGTCTTTCGTTGCTACTTATCTGTCCCATAATTTATTCTGTGTCGTTGATTTAAAGCTGTGTTGACTGACAGCAAATTTACTATTGGTTACAAAAGCTTTAAAAACCTTGCCTTCAAACGTTCTATATTCTGACGACGACGACGGCGTTTTCAATAGAGCACCCTTGTACAGTCAACGTCAAAATGATCTGAGCATCCAAACCTACAAAAATATCTGACCGTTTAAAACAAAAAACAAACCTTTTACAAAAATTTAAGAAGTATTTTCATTTGTTGCACAAACGTCAATCGAAAGTTTATTAATTTGTGATAGACATATAAGGTTGATTTTTAGACAAATGTTCAGATATTTTGTTGATAGATTTGAACGCTCAGATTTCTATGAGGCTCACTGTACTAGATTGTAATTGTAATTTAAAAATAGATCTGTGACACGCGATAAAGTCTTTTGCGACATTCGGAATTGTTCACAGGCAAAGCCACAAGCAGCGCAAGTAATTATTATAATTAAAATAGAGATCAATTGTATATAACCCTGTATATTTACATAAATGTATACCTATTTATTCAAAGGTTATTTTTAAATGTCTTAGCGTAGACACGTTTTTTTTTAAAAAAAATTTTTATATACTTAGCTCGGCAAATGACTCCATCCCACCTGATGTTAAGTGGAAATGAAGTCCAGACGCGAAGACAACTGGTCCAGCGTGGAAACAAACGAAGCATCAGTCAACTTTACTCTGCCGGCCCGAAAGGTGCTTCTTCACGCCTCTCTTGAAGGACCCCATATCATAGGAAGGAGGGAAAACGTGTGCTGGTAGACTATTCCATCTTTTGGAGGTGCGACAAAGAAACGAGTCTCCAAATTTCTTTGTTCGCGATGGGATATTTGAGACAGTGAAGCGGCGACTCCGAAGAGCAGCACGTGTACTCCTATGAAGAAAGGGAGAAGGTGGGATGAGGTCAAAGAGCTCTTCAGAGCACTCGCCATGGTATAATATAAATTTTATTCATAATCATCATCTCAGTCAAAAGACGTCCACTGCTGGACAAAGACCTCCCCCAAGGATCTCCACAACGACCGGTTTTGTGCAGCCCGCATCCAGCGACTTCCCGCGACCTTTACCAGATCTCGATCCACCTTGTTGGAGGCCTGCCCGCCGAACTGCGCTACATTTTGTTAGCATATATTAAAAGCGTAGCATATTTAGCTAGTTTACCGTCATCAACAGTCAGCTGCCTCAAGACCGTGCGAACATTACAAAACAATTGTTTGTCCTGCAATTACCGCGTTGGGCAAGACGCATGGCATCAAAATACCGTGCGCTGGAAGGTTATGCAACCGCACTTGTTATGTTTTGGGGGTCATACGGCCACCGGCACTTCCCGTGTGCCCCCTTGGTAATCCGTCATAGTTACTTTTTTACCTTCGACTACGACGGTTTGCGTGTTTCCTTGAAAGTTTGTCAAAGTTACTTTAGGGGATCATCTGACCACTGACTTTACCCGTGTATTATATTTAAATGTTTATCAAATAAGTTTTTGGGTCAACTAGACCATCGACACTACTCATGTGTTTATTAAAGTTTGTCATAGTTACTTGGTTTCGGGGGTAATTCTACAATTCCGATCATAAGAATCCCACCTTTAAAAGGTTTTCAATGTTTCTTTTGGGGCAATACGGGGTCATTCGATGAACGATTTTACGGTGTTTTCTATTTTTAAACATTTTCGAATAAGTATGTCAAAGTTTCTTTTAGGAGTCATTCGACCAACGAAACATCCGGTGTGTTCCCTTAAACGTTGGCCAAATGTTGCTTTATTGGTTGGCTTTAAGTACAAACAACAATTAAATGTGTTTATTCCATACGAAAACTATTAATATTATTTTTTCATATGCACACTACAGAAACAAAAAAGAAAAAAAAAAGATAAAAGATAGAGAAAAAAAAAGATATCCTCTACAAAATCCACTATAATGGTTTCTACATAGTTAAAGATATTGTTTTAAAAAAAAAAACACAAATGTTGAAAAAATTTCCACGAGCAGGATTTGAACCCGCACCCTTCTGACATACCGGGTCAGGTGCTCTCCCAATTGAGCTATCGTGGTTCTAACCAGCCCGCCGGAATTAGTCAACACTATTTACATTTTACTTTGAAAGCCAAAGGCGCCCATTCAATGTCAACAACTACCGTCATTAACAAAATTTGCGTTAAAATTTATATAAACATTGATGTTGTTTTAGTTAGAAAACCGGGTCATCTAACACCGACTGCAGTTTAGAAAGCAACCAGTTAATTGCGATGCAGTTTCGGCCCGCCAAACGTTTCAACAATATTTCGGTGCTTGAAACAACCGTTTAATTGATTCAGTGCGTTGTTTACGATCCGCGTGGTACTTGCGCATTTCATCCGGAATCTTCAACTACTGAGGCACTGGATATCTTATCTCTAGCTGCCGGAACACAATAATACTGCTAATATCGATGTTATGGCGGCAAACTTCGATAACATGGTGGTAGCTAGTCAGGCGGACATCAAACAAGGCCTACCACCAAACCGAGTACATGTTACATTAGTAACATGGTACCTTGATGGTTGGATGGACCTTGATGGATGGATGGATGGTACCTACCATCTGCTGGGAATTAAACCCTCTTGGTGTGAGACCGCTGCTGGTCTATCAAGACTAGAGACCACAGAGACCACAGAGATCACAGTGACTATAGAAGCGGTTCATAGATGCTAAAATTCTCGTTCCCACATGCAATTTGACAAATGGTAAGCAAGTGATTCGTTGATGTCTTTTATAAGGAATGATTATGACTCTTTTTGTTCTGTACATAGTTATGATAGTTCGAGGTAAGATAGTTACTTCTTCGGTGGTTTTGGATTTCAGGTGAAGTGCACTTCTAGCTTAAAAGCCTCCTTACATTTTGGTATCCTATAGATACTTCAAACTTAAATATATATTTTTTAATTTTAATAAAACCTAAATATAGAAATAATTTAAATCCATCGAAGAATATTTTTTTTAATGACGTTTCGTTTAGTCCTTAGCTAGCAGTAATCATATAGTAACCACATTTTTAACCTTTTTCCTCTATAATCTCTCTATAATAATATCTCGCCCTTATGGCGCTTTTACTAGATCGTTTCTTTAACGGGATGTCATCGACTAGTCTATTATGGGTTGTTTTACATAAAAATAACAAGTTTCCCTGATAATCATGGAAAGAACGCATAAAACATGTGTTCAAAACCATGTCAAGGTTCATAATACAGTAACCACACATCAGTACGTACACAAAATGGCGGAATAGCCAGCACGCCTGTGTGTGGTGTTGACATCTCCGGTTGGTACATTGTTTGACGTTGGCCGTATCGTACATGCCTTTTTTAAAGGCATTGTGGTCAGCGACCATGTCCAAATGCGGTTGAAGGCTGGCTGGCTGTTTTAAATGCCTGTGGTCTAGTGGTTGGACCACACCGGTCTTTGATTCCGGGGTCAATTCTCAGAGGAGGAAAATATTGTGTATCTGGCTTGACTTGGCTTAGTTTGCCTGTGTATCGCTATAACAACAATGAAAGTATTGTATTATTATAATTGTGTTCCGTCAGTTGAGAGTGCGATTAGGTTTTTTAACGCTTCAGCCTTAGGTCTAGTGGTAAGAGAGCACAAGTGTTTAAATTCCGGTGTCAATTTCCATTGAGGGTAAATATTGATGGTCTGGTTAGTGATAGGGCTTGTTTAAAGTTAATCTTATCTAAGTTTGTCTCTATAACAACAATGTAAGAAGCATTGTTACGCGTACACACGCTGTGCAGACGTGTGTACGCCTGCACATCATGTCTACGTCAACTACAAACTGCAGCAAACTGTCAAATTAATCTTAAGGGTGCGCCGACCAAAAAATGCCAAAAATGCAATCACGGTTAAGTTGATATAATTGAAAATACTATCGTATTAAATAAACAAAATATAAATTTAGTATCAAAGGGAACGTGTTTACCATTAGTCCGATCCATAAATTCATAACACACTCTAGTTTTTTCTACAATACCGTTTAAAGTTGGGCAAAAATCATGAAAACGAGTGGCGGTGTTTAGTTGATATCTTGTAGTTTATCTAAATTATTGTACCTCTGATTTAGTCTAAACAATCACCAATATGGTGTAAAAACAAATCGTCCGTCTTCCATTTTCGATTAATACAGCGGTTTTTAAAATTATTATTTTTCAAATTAACACCTAAAATTCACCATACAAAATTAGTATGGCCGCGGCCGCGCGGCATCAAATAAATATGGACGAAGACATTTCAAATAAAATATATGACACTTGTCACTTACGGACGGCGCACCTAAGGGTGCGTATATTAAGATATACGTGGTGTGTATATTAAGATATACTTTGAAATTTATGCGATAGTTATATGGTTGAAAATGTATTGAAGTTTTGTATAGGTTGATCTGCAGGCGTCCGTACAAGCAAATGTTATATGATACAAAACAATGTTCTTCTTATACTTCTTCTCAGCTTTCCTCAACCAGAGATCTGGTGTAAGCTTCCTTCAAAATGCTCCACTTATTCCTATCTTGGGCAGTAAGGATCCAGTTACAAAACAATGTTATGTTAGCGATATACTATATATACGCTGTCTTGTCGCGTCAAAGTGATTTCCTCCAGTATCTCAATGGGATCACTATTCCTGTTATGTGTGCGGTGTTAGTTTTTGACGCAAGGCCAATGATCAGTCGCTTTTAGTGTTCCACCGATGACTTTACGAAGTACAATTTCCAAAAACTGGATCAATTAATTTCACGCAGCGAACGTTTTGAGAATCGGTAACTAGGTATTTAATGATAAATCGTTAAAAGTGCAGCACGGAACGAAATGCAACATTAATTATATTGTCGCTGAATTTGACATTAATCTGTTAGACACTTTCAATCGGTAGAATGTAGGATTCGAGGAGAATTTCACCCGAGTTCTTCCCGTAATAACACGTGTTGTGAGACTCCATTTTAATTTCTATCTACCGTACAACTGTACCCTTACTACTAATAATAAAAAAATACTTGGAATTTGCTAAATGCTAAACGCGAAGTCATTAATTAAGATAATTAATTAATTAGGATTCGAGTCCGAATGATGTGGAATGTATGATGGATGACTGATAATGATAATTCAATGATAAAGATATAAGAGTCGTATATGCTTCTACAATTCGGATACAATAATAATAATAATAAACTTTATTTACACACAACGAAGACAAAGATATAGACAAATTGACGAAGAGATATAAGAACAAAATAGGCGGCCTTATTGCTAACAAGCAATCTCTTTTCTTGAGTAAAAAAATAAAAATAAAATAAAAACACAATTGTAATTTAAAAAAAAAATGAAAAGGCGCCTAATGAGCAGTGGAACCACCTTATGGGAAGTGGGAATGCCTATCATGGACATCTGCAGCATCCGGGGAGCTGCCTATGCTATACTGACTTTGAGAGGTCTATATTCACGTTTTGTGCTTCCGCTTATCAAGGATCCCTCCCAAGCTCTGATTCTTTTGTGGCTTTGACTGTTACTCGGGCTTAACCGGCAAGTCAGCATACAGTTCGCCTGTTGGAAAGCGGCCAGCTCAGCCAATAGACGTTTAAGGGCGTCTTAGGATTGAATGGGAATCAAACCCACGACCTTTGGATAATCGGTCCAATGCTCTGACTGCTGAGCTACCGAGGCTCCAGAAAATTGTTATTTTTAAATAAATAAATAAACTTACAGCATTCATTCATTCGGATTGTAACCGGTCGCTTTACTGCCATGCAGCTGATTCATATAGCAGTAATTAAAAACAATAAACTGCAACGCGATTTAACCGCAAAGCATAACACCACAACTCTTGAAAATAACATGTTTTTGTTAACTTTTGTGCTTAGGGATCGCATTGACATCATTTTAGCTGTAAAAGCTCTGCGCAAGAGACGGACAAACAAACATCTTACAAATTAGTATGTGTTTAATCAATGTTTGTTTACAAAGTAGTATCGCAAGAATCGTCTGCTGTTGTTACGTTGTTATTCGTTTGAACGCAGTACATTGACGTCGTTTTTATGTAAAAGCTCGACGTAAGTAAATCACATTAATACGAGTATTACAAATGCGAAAGTTTGTGTGTATGTATTCGTATATTTGTTGCTTCTTCATGCTGCAACGGATGGATGGATTTGGATAAAATTCGGCATGGAAAAATAATAAAATATAAAAATAATACATACCAACAGTCAAACATCATCATCATCATCATCAGCTCCTTTTTATGTCCCCACTGCTGGGGCACAAACCTTCCCTACGGATGTATAGGGAGAACGGGCCATAAACCACCACGCGGGCCCAGTGCGGATTGGTGGTTGTTAACGACTGCTAACGCAGCCGGAACCAACGGCTTTACGTGCTTTCCGAAGCACGGAAGAGTAAGAGATGATAAATTTTTGGTCACCCATCCGATGACCGGCTTTTGCGGAAGTTGCTTAATGTCAGCAATCGCATACCGGGCGCGTTAACTACTGCGTCCCATCGAGCTCTTCGGTTTGCTTATACACATTCAATTGTTGCTTGTTGCTGACCCCTTTCTTTATTGAATAAAAAGGTCTCACGAAAACTCGGTGTCCTGAACAGAGTGCGGCGATTCTTTACGCCTGACCAGTTGTGTATTTTGTACAAGTCTCAGGTACGGTCTTGCGTGGAGTATTGCTCGCACATCTGGGACGGTTCCGCAAGGTACCTTCTCGATGCCTTAGACAGATTGCAGCGTCGCGCTGTACGCATTATCGGCAATGCAGAGATCACTAATACTCTCGAACCCCTGCAATTGCGTAGAGATATATCGTCGCTTAGCGTTTTCTATTACTTATACTACGGCGAGTGCTCTGGAGAACTGTTTGACCTTATCCCACCTTCTCCCTTCCTCCATAGGAGTACACGTGCTGTTCTCCGGAGTCATCGCTTCACTGTCACACATATCCCATCGCGCACAAAGAAATTTGGTGACTCGTTTCTTTGTCGCACCTCCAAAAGATGGAATAGTCTACCAGCACACGTTTTCCCTCCGTCCTATGATATGGGGTCCTTCAAACGAAGCGTGAAGAAGCACCTTGTGGGCCGGCAGAGTGAGGTTGACTGATGCTGCGTTGTTTTCACGCTACACCAGTTGTCTTTGCGTCTGGACTCCATTTCCACTTAACATCAGGTGGTATGGAGTCATTTGCCGTGCCAGGTTTTAAAAAAAAAGATATGTCGATCACTGTTTCTAGTATCTTTCTATCAATACTTAAAGTTAACTTAAGGTTGAATTTCGCATGCCTACTAATCAACGTTTAATTATTGAATAAGGTCTTATTCAAACCACAGTTGACCTAGTCCAATACAAGTTGTGGCCACATGTGCCTACTTCCGATTACATACATTTAAATTTTTGTGTACACAAAGTATAATTATAACGTTGAACCAGAGTATTTATTTTACCACAGATAACGTATTAACTGTGCCGTTTAGTTACAAAATACGGTTATGTCACTACTAATTCTATGTTAATATATGTTTCGAGGTCATTGACACTGATAAATAATGTTATTAACGTTTTTTTTTCTTTTATTTTCAGGTAAGCTGACTGTTGGATGATGGAGAAGGAAACTATTCATTAACTGAGATGGATAAGTTGGTTTTTTGTTAAAAATAAATATCTTTATAATCGGCATCATCAGCCATGTCCGATTTTACAGTTCAGGTTGAGATTTCGAAGTTAAGTAACCCTACATTTTTACTTTTTATTTTCAAGTGCTAATTGCTGCACTGAAGCTAAATCATAAATAAGCCATCGGTTGCAATGGCCGTTGGATAGATAGCGCACTGTGCCGCTATTAGCACTCAAGAATTAAAAAAGCAGTGACAAATTTCAGCGCTTACGTCAGCCTTCCCGGTAGCATAGCGGTCAGTGCAGCCGCCCGGATTGTGGAAGACCCAGCTTCGATTTCTGGCTGGGTCGGTTGGGCGTTTAAGTTTTTCACTGTATTTTATAAATTTTATAAATATTTAAGTAACCTTTGCAAAGACTGGTAACCAAATGGGTAGATAAATAAAAAAAACCGTGCTTCGGAAGGCACACTGCGCCATTGTCTCGATGATTTGAAGGAGACGTGGGTAGGCCTAAGCCCAGCACTGTAACGTATATAAGCAGATGATGACATTGTTATGTTATTTTTTTTAAAGAGAGTTTGCGGATTGCCCTTGGGCTTTTTCAGCTTCTTCGGACTTTTTGGGGGCGGCGAGAAACTGAATGGGTTCCTCAAGCCGTGTGAAACGAACCGCCGCCGGCCGTCAGAGATTTTCTAGAGGGGACTACCAGATTCTCCGAGGGGTTCGGATCGGATCGGGGTGGACATTGTTATGTGCAAGACTGTTGCGACACTAAAAAATTTCGCTTAAGGGAAAGGCAAAAACGTTAAAAAAACACGCTTTCACACATTTACTTACATCGCCTATTCCAAATAGATAATAAGAGCGCATGAAAGCAAACATGTTTGGCCGATCAAACTAAATTCTCTATTAGGGATTCGACGCACGACCAGTTTTCACATGTTCCCGGTTCGAATATAATAAATTCCGTTGCCTCGCAAACATTGCGAGTAGAATCTTAAATTGCCGACACTTTCTTTGCCATCTTACGAAAGCAGAGCGTTTTCATATAAATATTCAATTTGCAAGAGCAACATAAATAAAATCAAGTTCAAACGGCCAGCGGACGCGGCTGTACGAAAATAAACCGCGTTGCCGTTTACCAAAAAGAAAAAATAAAGTGTCAAATTCGCCAAAAATTATGACGACTCCAACAATTCGCGCCATTGAAGAAAACCGTACAAAAAGACCGTAACATGTTTAAAAATCACGCGGGATCACAAGATAAGTGCGTATTATAAATTGCGGTAATCATATCGCGATAAAGTATCAAATTTAAATTAAGCTGTACGTACTTACAACAGCTTTGCAAACGCGCCGACCAAAGAGTTTTTATTAAAAAGTAAGGCTTTATGAATGCGTTTCCCTCGCCCGTTCCTCTGGGTGTGCATGTGAAAAAGAAGTTGCGCACGATAATGTAAATAAACGCATAAGTGCGTTTAATGAATTTCACATCACGATCATTATTGCATAACGGGATGGCGGACTCCGTTGAGCAAACTGTGGATTTTAACGGGGGGTCAAAAAACGTATAATGAGTCTCTGGTGACCGGCGGGGGGCATAAAGTGTTGATTCGTTTCGGTTTTCTGACAGTAAAAAATGTTAAGATCACCACTCGGGGTCACGGTAGCATCTCTCTTTAGTTTTAATATTATTTAAATGTTCAGAACACCTGGACTCGATTTATTAATGGCCAGTTACAATAACCTTTCGTTGGTCTATTCAGCCTATTTTATTGCTTGTAACTGTTGATTTTGGAACGATTTGGAGTTTTAATAGGTTCCATAAATCGTTGGACACATCCTCTTTGTTATAGTTATCTTAATTAACATTAATCAAGTCTTCACTATCATATTTGCAATTCAAATCTTTATGGATTCGAATCTCTCTATCATTAAGTTTTAATGGATCAGCTACAACAACTAGCTTATCTATGGAAATGTCTATGAGAACTTATGATTCCCAAATTCTTCTTAACTCTGGTTCTATATACCCTACCACTTATAGAAATGTTACTTTTTTTTCTTAATAATTGTATAATAATGTTATCCCAAATATAATTACTTACTTACTTACTCCGATGGCTCAGCGACCCAGAGTGAGTCTTGGCCTCTGACACAAGGTGACGCCACTGTCCCCTGTTTTGCGCGATCTCTTGCCAGTCGCTGGTCAAGGAGCTCATGTAGGTCCTTGGCGACTTCGTCTATCCAGCGGTACTCGGGCGGTCGGGCGTCGCCACCTAGGGACCCTCAAGTAAGCACGCTTTTTCGCTCGTACACGTTGAGCGAAAGGGGGAGCCCTTTCGCTCAACGTGTACGAGCCACCGCACCGCACTGTGTCCTGTGTGCCTTAGTCTCACCCAACATATTGGGGATAGCCACCAGCTCTTCCAACTCCTTGTTCCTTCTTACTCTCCAGCTGACATCATCTACCCTTGTCGTTCCCAAAATCTTCCTCAGCACTTTCCTCTCGGCCACAAAACATAATTATGTTTCCAAATATAATTATGTTTATTAATTACAAATTTATTAGTGTGATCAAAGATTTTCGATATGATCGATAACTTTTGCTGACAACCAATAAAGAACATGTTATTTAGAATCATAAATATGGTCACTCATGTTTGTTTGACGTGACATAGAAACTTGTTTCGTTATCTGTGATGACTAATTTTACAGGAAGTGATGGCAACATTAACAGTGGCTATTGTGAATTTGTTGTTTTTTTTTTAGTTATGTTCTAAGTTAAAATTTTGTCGAATAAGTAGTTTCCGTAGTCGAGTATAAAATGTTCGTTGGTGTTAATTTAATTATTATTAATAATAAAATAATATTTTACACGTTTATATCCATTCCTAACACAAAGTTCTATAATTATAGCGACTCTCCTAATGTAAAAATGTACTTAGTCTTACACCGCACCCCACTGGGCCCGCGTGGTGGTTTATGGCCCCTTCTCCCTATCCATCCATAGGGAAGGATCGTCCCCAGCAGAGGGTATAAAATGCGCTGGTGATGATGATGATGATGATGATAATGAAGAAGAAGAAGATGATGATGATGATGATGATGGTGGTGGTGGTGATGATAATGATGATGATGATGGTGGTGATGATGTTTTTGATAATGATGATGATGATGAATTATCTAGTAACAGACAATATCATCCACATTAATCATCGCACATTATTGCACCTACCAATGTTATCTCTGCACCACCCTATCTAATGGTTGACTGTTAGAGCGGTTAGAATTTTGTTAGTTTCACTAAATTTCCACCATACATGAGGCATACAATTAAAAGTTAAGACAAAATGGCAAATCTTAGATCTATCGAGTCTGCCGGATTAGATTTGATATAAAATAGTAAGTGTGTTTGTTAAGGATGTAAAATAACTGTTAGCCTATTTCAATTAATTTATTTTCAGGATTATTATGATAAAAAATAAAATATACTTAAATATTTTTTTTAAATATATTGTGTAAAGGTTCATTGCCCTTCGAGTTATCGCGATGAACCGTCAAACGGCTGAAAGTAAGCATCGATTAAAGCACTTGACGCTTTGGGGGGAGCCGCCAAAGGCTTCGCCAGGCCGACCAATTAGTGTCCACTCGATCTGCGTGCGATTAAAAATGGTTTTTTTTTTCAAAGTACAACCCATGACTTAACCAACGCCGTCAGTCGCGCGCCGCGGGACAGCATCGAGATAGCGTGACGTCACTTTATTTAAGTCTTCTTTTTTAAATAAGTGTAAATACTCTTTTTAAGGTTTTATCAAAATATAGAGGCTGTCCGAAAAAAGGTTGGATTATGGTTTCTTAATCAAATGTGAATTAATCTTTTCCACTCTATTGGAATACGTCATCCTTTTGTGGGAACTTTCCACCTTTTTTCGCAATAAGTTGCGATTTAAGAGATACTTAAGTTTCATGGGCGACCTCTGCCTTAAGCTTTGGATTGTCTGTGGTCTGTTGGCATAGACTTTGCTCCCTTAGCAGACACAAAAGAGCGCTATATTCATGCAACTCATGCTGTATAAAAAGGATAATCATGTTTCTGTACTGTTCGACACCGGACAACGGTATACTCGTAATGGCAATTATCTTCGATTACCAACATCACCTTTAAAATGGGGTTTCCACACAGACTAAAACATGGGTCTGTGGTTTTCCACAAGAAAAAATCGTTGTTCAATTGTTTACGACTCCATTTAATACTGTCAATATGACAGACGTCAAACGTCATCGGCTTCAGATAAAAAATAAATTATAATCCAACCTCTTTCTTTGCCACCTTGAATAACCACGGGCTTGAACTTTGCTTCTAACTCAATTTCTTTTAATTTGAAATTATCAGTCGAGTTCTGGGCAGAGTCCTAGCATCGAACTTGGGCAAAGGTACCTACCGCTGTTACGTCAGAACAGAAACAAAAGCGAACTGTTGTTACCATGTTACTAAACAAAGCGGGTGGGAGGGCTCTTCTTAATTTGAGCGTGCGAACTCAGCTCACTGTTATGAAATTGGTGGCATTTTCCGAATTAACTTGCAATTTTAAGACACGTTCGTCTAGCATTGAGTGAGATACAATAAAACATCGTTAAAATTTACTCGTTGCGATTTGAACTCCTCGGAGAATCTATTAGGGATGGACGGACACATGAGGAACCCTCTGAGGATGTGTCTATCATACGGCTTGAGGAACCCTTTAAGATTTTCACTGCACACAAAACGTCAGTCCCACTACACACATAAAGGTCATGGCCACAAGCAATCCTTTTCCCAAAAAAATAATAATAATAAAATGAAATACTTTTTACGAATGTACTCGCATTTATTTTACATACTCGTAATATAAATTATGTTAAGCTGATAAGTATTACACACTTTGCAAGGTCCGTGGTATGAGTTGTTGGTCGTCTTAAAATTAATTTGTGACATGCTGCAGTCAACCATTTTGAAAAGGGTGCGTTTCGTTTCACGCAAAGAGTTTACAGAATCTATTAGGATGGAAAACTTCAGAACTATAATATACAAACATAAATAGGTCCGTAAAGTCTTTAACAAAGCTTCAATGACTATAAAAGTTAAAACAAAGTTTGTTAAATAACCATAAGTGTAGTTATGATGTTTGAATATTTCATATTTCAATAATTTCTGTGTTTTAACTTGATTAATCACTTAATTACACGCTCATAATCACCTTTAGCGCAAACGGAATAGGTGCCACATTGTTTTGTATTAAATGTTATAGTGATTTATAAAGAGGCGCATGAGAACATCTTAATTTTAGTTGTAAAGCTCAAGGCGACTCTGCTAATTAATAAACAATGCAAATACGTACGGTCAGTGCTTCCTATATTATATCTATTACTGCTCGGCCGTGGCTACTGGCGACTTGCGACGCGCCGAGCGGTTTTCTTGTTCATTGCGCTCTTTCTATCACCGTTGACTATGATAGCCGTTGTATGACGCGCAATGAACTACACACCGTTCGCCGCATCGCAAAACGTTTGTGCTCGTGGTTGAGGTCTTAAAGTTCAATTCCGATTTTTTACTACAAAAACTAGCACAAAAAAGAATATTGTACTTACAGAGAAGTTCTGAATTATAATTTGAAGAAAATGTGTGGCACCAAAATGTAAAAGATCTTTATGGGCTCAGTATCTTCCGCTACCCAAATTTTAATTCAACTCGTTAAATCACACCTCATTTTTATGTGCATTAATAATGTTGCTGCACTCGACTTAATTCCCAGTAAACGGTCATACCACTTTTTCCAATTGATCAATTTATGGTGTTGCAAAATGGAGCCGATGTCGATATGATATTGGTGCGGTCGTCCAACCCAATTAGTCGAAATTGTGGGAAATGTTTGCCAGTAATAATAAATAATTAGTTTTGTAATTTTTCGAACCAACAAGTAAAGAGGATGTAAGTGTTTACGTTTACTTATAAGGAAAGGTTAAATGTACCATCAATTAGATTTATTAAAACGGTTTGACAGAATTTGGGGTGATGAATGAACAAACAATAACTAATAAATACGGTTTGCCTAACGCGCTAATAACTTGCGCGTTACAGGCCCTGCTGCAAGAATAATTGTTTCTATGTCTTTAATTATAATAAATCCCCCACTTCTAATGCAGCAATGCATCACAGGTGCTTATCGCCAGAGATAAATATTAAAACTAGTTTCCATCCAAACAGGTGCTATGCTAAAAATCTACTGTATCGGCTAAAAAATAGTTTTTATAAAAAGTTCTAATGTGAAATTAACTTTAAATAAAACTTAAAACTGGTACACCATCTATGTATTTTAAAGTAAAACAATAATGCAACAACAAACAGTAATGCGCGATACCAAAAGAGGTTTCAGCATAGAAGCTGTAAAACCACCGAGAGCATAGTTCGTTCGGCACCGTTTCAATTAGCTCTATCTGTATCGATACAGTTCTGGTTATAAATCAGCGTAACAACAAGAATGGTGATCGATATCCTTAACGAAACCCACCTGTTTGGGACCGGTTGAACGCGGAAACGCGCCTTTTAATAATTTTTCGTCCCCGCGTTTCTGAGAAAAGACATTGTCCCTGTGTCCCAGTGCGTCGACCCCGCCCGTTTCGCTCGTTTATGGTAAACGAGCGCGAGTTTTTGTCTATGGTCGTTTTGGTGTTGCTATGTTTGGAGCGTTTTGTTCGAATTGCGAAAACTTTTTTGGGTATAGTGAAAGTGTGCTAAGGATTTGATTTTTATGTATATTCTGACGTAGATATACCATGTTCGGACGTTCTAGATTTTTTTGGCGAAAAATTTGTTACTTGTAGATGTTTAAAAATCTGTAAATTTAATTATTGCCAGTGGGTCGCCCGCAAAACTTTGTGTTTATTCAACAGATTTTTTAGGAACTTTGAAACCTATGACAGGTTTCTTTACTTTTCTGCACATCTACGGCTGGAGCTCTTCAAAATGAGACCATAACCGATTTTTTATGTGCAGCTTTTGTCCCATAAACACTGGGACAAAAATCGGCTTACGCTATTAATATATATATAATAGCGGCCGCTCGCAGTTGAACCCGCGTGGTTTCCGTTCCCGTGGAAATATCGGGATAAAAACTATCCTATGTGTTAATTCAGGCTATAAACTATCTGTATGCCGAATTTCATCCAAATCCATTCTGTAGTTTTTACGTGAAAGAGTAACAAACATCCATCCATACTTACAAACTTTCGCGTTTATGATATTAGTAGGATTTGGTTGTACTGACATTATATTATATGTTGTGTTAACAATTAATTTGAAATAATGTTTCATACAGGTACACACGCCTGCACATCAGACTATCACAAAGTCAAATTTCCTCAATAGACTCTGAACTCTATGCCCCTTACAAATAAACAAAGAATAGGGTCCGAACAGTCATTCCGTGTTTTGTTCCTGTCATGTAAACGTCATTTCAAATTAGAGCAAAGAGACAAAACACGGAATATCTATTCGAAGCTTATTCTTTGTTTATTTGTAAGGCCCTATGAATATAATACATGGTTGAACATTTATTGAAGAAATTTGTCAGTTTTGGATAATTATGTTGGTGTGCAGGCCATTTTGTATGTAACATCTATTTACCATAATAACAGTTAGCGTGGCATTGAACCGATTAATAAAAGAATTACTTACTTATATAAAAAGTTATATAAAAATGTAAGTCTTGTAAGACGAGTGCAGATCAAAGCAGCCTGCCTGCATGCGTTCTGACGTCACAATGAGAGAATCTGCATCGTAACCTCACCTCGTTGGTGGTCTTCACGTCCATATTAAAAAATAAACACTGCGTATTGATTCTGGCACTTGGCTGGTACTTTAAGGACCTTTGTACTAAAACATTTATTTTTAAAACGATATATACCCTCTTAGAAATAAACTGAGTATAAGCTTATGCTAGGAATAGTATTTCAAACTTATCTTTTTCTCTTCTTAACTTATCTTAACTGTCGGATTACGACAATGTTACTTGCTAACATTGATGGTATGGCTGCCTTTTTTTTGAAGATGGTGGTAGTTAGCCAGACGGGCTGTTAATAAACATGTTTTACTTTTTTTAATTAACGAATTAAACTGCTATTGATAGATACTTATGACACAGGCAATATTCTATTTTGCTTAGCTTAGGTATTATATATTTTACATATTTTATTATATACCTCTACATGACTAACTTAAATTAAATATTTTGTATCTAGGCTAAGTTTTTATTCTGCAATAATTATTTTATGGTGTGTTTTGTTTCAGGAGCCAATATGGATTCGCCGCCGCTCGTGTCGGCCCCATGGCTGTCGACTTTCGTCTTCCTGTGCTCCTTCCTTTCGACTCACACGCTCAATACTAAGGTATGCTATGTTAACTATATTTTATTAGTATAATCATCATCATTAACAGTCTATATCAGTCCACTGCTGGACATAGGCCTCTCCAAGTGCACGCCACTGAGCACAATCCGCGGCTACTCTCATCCAGCTCTTACCAGCCACCTTGTGAAGATCGTCGCCCCAACTAGGTATATTTATAAACACTAAACACTGAAATCTGTCGTTTCAAAGCTGCAAGGTCTGTGGTCAGAGGCAGGCTGAAGGGTGGTTAAATTTAAATAAAAATACGATACACTTTTTCTTATAAAATTCAAACGATTTAACAAAATTGGACCATATTATAATTTAATATTGAGAGGATCGACACCTCATTCTCTCTTGAAAATATACAAATGCTATCTACATGATAAAATATTTTGTAAAATAAATGTTGAACTATGCTAGCTTATTATAGAAATGGTTAAATGCCGAAGTTTCCAGCCTTTTTTGCAAGACAGTGGTAACAGAAAAACTGAATAAGTAGAAAAAATTATAGAAATAGATCACCTTGTGTACGCAAAAAGCAACGCGAAATTTAAAAATTTATAGCAAAAACATACATATTTATAATAATTGTTTTCAAATATTTTTTCATATTGTTTTATTGACAAACTTCACACTTATTCGATACGAAGCAGGCATCTCTAGATAATTAATGAATATTCATAATATTTATTTATGCATTTTCAAATAAGAGACTATAAAATTTTACATAATCTCTAATAAAATCTTTCTAATAAATAACTAACAAACACTTTAGCTTAATGTTCTTAAATGTAAAAATTAAGCTGATCAATTATAATAATAATAATTAATATGCTCGCGGTTAACGTGACATATAAAATAGGTATATAATAATATTGCGAACCGGAGTTCTTTCACTGGGCCCCCGATTACGTATTTAAATGGTATGTAAATTGTGTGTGGTATGATGAGTTCAAAGTTGTCTTGATATTACGACGAGCGAACACGCTTTTAGGGTTATGAAGTGTTGAGCTCGAAGCTTGCCGTTCGTGGTCGCTAACCATCCCCGTGACAGAGAAGGCACAAAATAAGGCGACTGGCAGAAAACAAGCTTTGTATAAACGCGCCCAAGTAACACACATTTATTTATTTATTTTTATTACTTATTACAACGGTTAAAACCAATTACAGTAAATAGTACAAAGGATAATAAAAGAAATAACAAAAATACAAATAACAATAAAAAAAATTTAGATGCTCTGTCTTGTCTACTCCTTTCACATATAGACAACCTCTCACAGGTACGGAATCTCGGCACAGCTCGGAACAGTTTTTTTATGGAGAGGGTTTACTGATTGCCTCAAACAGCACTTTCAGCTTCACCGGGCTTTTTTGGGGGCGGGCGGCGAGTAACTTTTATTTATTTATTTTATAATTACTTACAATTATCTTTACAGGTTTCTTTTTTTACCTAATATAATAGTGCAGCTATAATATGACTAAAATACAAAACAATATACTTTACACTTACAGTAAACAAAGCAATTCTTGTGAATTCGCTCAGAGCACAGCAGAATAGATCAACCTTCTTAGCTATTAGGTTGAAAGTGCGGAGCTTATAGGGAACTTAAAGGGTTCCTCAAGCCGTGTGAAACGAATCACCTTCGGAGGTTTTCTAGAATCTAGAGGGAACGGCATCACGTATTATCGCGCGACAAAAACAAATCGTCATAATGAGTAACTGCTTGAAAAACTTGCCATCGTCTTCTCTTAAATCCGAGAAAGATGTAGAAAATGCACCTCTCAGTAATCTGGTAGAATTATAGGGATGTGTTTGTATACGTCTTCGCCGTTGCCTTTTTCTTCCAAAGGTAATAAATAACTAATAAGAAAGGTGTCATCGGGCTGTCCGAGCCGATGAGCTGCGTCATACTAAACTCGTTTCAGAGTTGCGCGCGGTTCATCAGCGCGCTTACGAGACGCGTTTGCCACCCTCGCGGCCGGTCGGCGCGTGACTCTGAAACCAGCCTGTGAGTGAGTTACTCGAGCGCTGTATGTATTAGTGGCGAAGGGATGGTACTAGCTTTTGTAGTGGGTAGACCTCTCCTACCCTCGTCGAGCTTTTCGTGGCTGGACTAGGGTAGAGGATGAGAGTCTCACAGTCATTACCCGGGGTTGCCCCCTAGCCCTAGTGTATGCGTAACGCTTAATGCGATGACAAAAATTGAGATTAAAAAAATGCGTTTATGTCTAAATACGACGAAAAACCTGAAAGTATAAAATATGAGACTAATATAAAAAACTACTATACTTATAGCATATATGACAAATCACAATCATGGCAAAATGCGATTAGGGCAAAAACCTTACTGGTACAAAATGCGTTCGAGGCACCCATCTAAAAATCAACGCATATTACCTACTTAAAAAAGTTTTCGTACTGTAGTTAATCTAAGATATGGTGGCAACGAATTATAATGATTATCATCGTCAGCCCTTCTCGACCTTTTGTTGGGCAAAGGCCTCTCTTTGCTTATACCATTTTCTAGTGCAACCTAGTCTTGGTTATCAAATGACAAATAGTGGAATAGAAACAGATACCTCTTAACTTACATAAACATAAAGCAGTAATCTGAGGATAGGGACATCCAGTGAAGTAAATATTGGTGAAAAAGAAAGAGGTGAAGCGAGCGTGAGTCCTATGATTGTCTCTTTCTAGAATCCTGGTTGGGCCACGTCACAGGCTTGTAGAAGCGGATTCATTCTGCGCCATGAGTACATAGTACATAAGTTTAATGTAACCTGTTAAGTGTCTTAAATACAAATATTAAGAATATCTAATATTGTTATCACGATTGATAAAAGATAATATACTATACGGGGCCCTGTATTGACGTGTCGCATTCCCAGCTGATGGGTTTTATGGCAGTAAAACTCTTACGCCTTTCAAACAAATTACAAGATAGCGATCCCAACATGTTGAGCGAAAAATGTTTTTTAACGAAAAGTAAGATATTATCTCGCGTTTTTGTGTCTCACAAAAAACACCTGTTTTGAATAATGCCGCGAAACATTGTATGATCTTGCGTCACAGATGCTACCATTAATGATAAATCAATTTCAATAAAATGGCAATCTTGAATTATTGAGTGCGGTTGGCGCGAATCACGCGATTGACAGCTGTCAAACGGAGGCGGCCATTTTGCAATGATTTAACCTCGCCACGTGTTATTGTTCAATTGTTCTTCGTAATGTGAGGTTTTTTTCGGAAGTTGTTCACGGGCGTACGCACGTATAGTATACATACATAATTCATGCAGTTACCGCATTACTTTCACTATAAATCTTGTTGATGATGTGTTTTCCGTTAAATGTACGTGGATGCCAATGTTTATTGCAATGTTCAAAGGCATTCATTGTCAGCCTGTTAACGTTCCACAACTGTCAAGAGCACGTAGGATGATCGGAGCAGCATAGAACACCACGGTATAAATGGCCAAATATCAAGTAATATCATTTAGTTTAGTTATTATATATTCGTTTTGTGACTCACTGACACCAATTCTACGATTTTTGAAATTTTTGTCTGTATGTCTGTCTGTCTGTCTATCTGTCTGTATGTCATCTTATAACTCAAAAACGGCTTGACCGATTTTGATGAAAATTTGTATGTAGTAAGAACATAAGATTGTGCAAATGATAGGCAATGAAAAAAAAAATATTCACAAATTTTCGCACAGCGAAGCGGGCGGGTGACGGCTAGTAATAATATAGATTTGGTCATGGTCGTCGTCATTATGTTTATCAACAATACTTAAGATTTGAGTCAGTTGAATATAAAAGTGGTTTTGTTTCTTTTTTTAGACGACACCACTGTGTGTTTCGGTTAGCAACCGACTCGAATAAAGCCGCGTCGTTTAGCATACCTACTTATTATTGCCACCTTGAAAGTCTTGCGTTCGGTGAGTTGTTGTTTGACATTCTCCAATGAATATTAGAGATTATATTAGCGCATCTGCGTTGACAGAAATAGTAAGTTAATTTTTTTTTATCTTACCGTATAATATTCTATTCTAAAAAATTATTACAACAGCTGGGGTTTGTTGGAATAATGCCCGTTTTCACCGAGAATCTCTAAGTTTAGGTTACCCCTTAAGCTCCTAAGCTCCACTTAGGTACCTCTATGTTCGCGAACCTCTTGCGTTTCGCGCTCCGCGTTCCTGCAAGTTGCAGGCTGCAACTGCTCCAATAGAGCTTCGCACGCTCTTAAAGTCGGACAAAGGCGGCGCGGATCACTTTTTTTATTGAGTTTGCTGATTTCCTTACGTGGCATTTTCAGCTTCACCGGACTTTTTTAAAGGCTTAAAGGGTTACTCAAACCGTGTGATCAAAATACTATCAGAGGTTTTAAGAAACTTGACGCGGAGCGTGCAACGCTTGCACGCTCTATGTTCGCGAACGTACCCATTACCAAGAGCAATTGCAGGACCGCGGAGCACAGTAGGCGCGCAAACATAATGGACCTGACCAGTGACAATAAGCCTTAATTATGTCATTGTAAAGCTCACCTTTGTATGTCTTGTAAAATATAAAAACAATAATGTGCGTGGCTTAATGTACCAGCTTTTGAACATTTACAAAGCTCCCTTCTCAGAGTTTATAAAGGAGAATCAAATTTTTCTTTTTAAACTTTGACGGTAAAACGAAATAAATTCGTAAAAAGATTATCAATTAAGTTACCTAACGATGTTTTAATCTGAAATCGTATCGCAATTAATTGGGACTTATACATTTTTTGTTATAATTTATCAAGCAAAAGTTAGCTTTAATAAATTTATCTACGTCACCATACAAAAAGTTTAGTAACTTTATGCGTACCCAACTATGGAATTAACTTTTTTGTAGCTGCAAGTAGGCTGCATGTCATACGCACGCTTTCGTCATATTTTATCGTTTGCTTGCATCTTGCTTGCATAAAAGCAAACTGTCCACAGAGTGGCAATGTCGGAGTTCCCAATCATCATGCATTCGTCAAATGACGCGCCTTGGACAGTGACCCTTACAGAATTTAAAATCTAAGACATGATTTTTTCAAATATTTTTTTTTTAACGTTAAGTTTGGCAAATGACTGTGCTCTGTCTGATGTTTCAACTTTGATTCTCAAATTTAAAAAAAACCTTTTTTTTTTCAAAATAAAACATAGCCTATGTTAACCCCCCCACAAGGTATAAAGCTTCGATGAATGATTGGTCTCGCTGCGCTCGTCTAGATACCGCCGCCGGCGCACTTGTTAAATGCGGCAAAAACACTACGCCGAAGTCGGCGTACCCGAGTCAGTCGCCTGCTGTCAGTCGCGTTGCAAACTGTGTGTGAGGTGCGCGTACCGAATGTTTTGTTAAATGTTGGTCATAAACCGAAGTAAAATGCCAGTTTGCGTAGTTAAACTGTGTAAAAATAATACTACAAGAATTAGGAAGGACACCGTTCTTACACACACTACAATATTGAGTTGCCGCATTCACGGAGCTATTGTTTCTAGGTAGCGCGGTATCTAGTCGAGCGCAGGCGAGACCAATCATTCATGTAAGGTATAAAGCATTCTATCAGTGAAATAATTTTTGGAATTTAACCGGTAGTTCCAGATATTAGCCCCGACATACCCCAAACAAACAAACAAAATCACAAACGATAATACCTCTTTATTAATAGTATAGATTAATAGTAATCTCAATTAATTGCGATACGATTAAGTTGTATCAAAGGGCCCCGGTCAACGCCACGCCCGCACGCTAGCTATTTCAACACTACCCGTCGCATTAACACGGTTACATGTCAGATTTTAGTGAAATTTATTACTATTAAGGCTAGTACCGGTTTTTGATATAGAGTTAGTAAACGGTCGAGTAGATGACTCGTTCTGTGACAATCGCGAATGTTAACGTGACCGCCTTGGAGAATCGAGCAAGTACAAAGACACGCTTGGTGCCAGACACTAGAATACCTCCGAGTTGGTTTGGTCGCTAAGCCTTTTTCGCGTTCTTATACATATACCCGGTAATCCTGTATCCGGAAAGCTGTAAAGGCTACATGAAACCAACAAACAGATCCTATACTTAAAAAATTAAGTAATAACATCAAACATCATCATCATCATCATCCGCTTATTTTTATGTCACCCACTGCTGGGGCACGAGCCTTCCCTATGGATGAATAGGGAGAACGGGCCATAAACCACTACGCGGGCCCAGTGCGGATTGGGGTTGTTAACGACTACTAATGCGGCCAGGACCAAGGGCTTTACGTGCCTTCCGAAGCACGGAGGAGCTCGAGATGATAAATTTTTGGTCTCCCATCCGATGACCGGCCTTTGCGAAAGTTGCTTAACCTCAGCACTCGCAGACCAGGCGCGTTAACCGAGCTCCTCAACATATAACATCAAACGTCCATAGCTAAACCTTAAGGGGCTTATTAATAAACAAAGTTTAAGCTCGGAGTAGTTACTCCGTGTTCTATCTCTTTTACTCTAATATGAAATGAAGTTTACCTGACAGGAACAAAACACGGAGTAACTACTCCAAGCTTACACTTTGTTTATTAATACGGGGGTAAGAGTCTTACAAATAAACAAAGAATACGGTCCGAATAGTTAGTTATTCCGTGTATTGTCTCTTTTACCCTAATCTTAGATGAAGTTTACATGACAGGAACAGAACACGGAATAACTATTCGGACCATATTCTTTGTTTATTAGGGGGGATAGTACTTTGATTCTTTTAAAACTTAATACTCTCGCTTTAGACTTACCTAGCTATTATAAACTTTTTTATGATCAACTCTAAATTAAAGGAAAATTAAGTAAAAACATTTTAATAATAAATTATGAAAAATGATTAACTCAATCCAAACCGATGTTATTCGAGTACCTATGTGATTTATCAATTTTATAAATAAATCAGTAGAAGATCTCGTCCGTAACACGATATTGTAATCTGTCACAAGGTATTAATAAACACACACACAAAACATTAATATTTAACCCTACTTCGTCACTGTCAATGTCATAATTAATTATTTATTTGTGATGTTACATACGGAATAAAAAATAGATTTCAAAAAGTTCAATAAATAAATAATAAATTTAAACTTGAAGGTTGGTAACACTGGCGATACAAATAAATCACGTGTGTTGTCATTGGCCTATAAAATTGTCCTTTTTTTTGACTAGGGAAAATACTGTCTTAGCTATTCATACATCAGTCTGATCCAATCCGAAGCCCTTGGAGAATCTAGTAGGGCATTAGGCACTAGTGCGTGTTGCCGTTCCGTCTAGAAAACTAGGGACGGTTGAAGGAACCCTTGAAGTTATATACTCGCCGCCCCCAAAAAAGCCCGGTGAAGCTATAAATGCCGTGTGAGGCAATAGCAAACTCTCTTTAAAAAAATACATCAGTGCTTGGGTAAATCCCAGCGTGGGGTACATGTTTGTGCTCGGAATGGTGGGCGCTAGGGCTTATTTAAAAGCCGCTCTAGCTTCTACCATCTTATCTATTTACATCGCCATCACATCAACGTTGGTAGCATTGTTTGTTCCGACAGTAAGAGATACGATAGCCTATGCCTTAGTTGGTGAGGATTCCGGGTGAAGTGCGCTTCCACCATTGGCCTTTCATCACTTAACATCAGGTAAAGACCAAGTGCTCACCAGTAAAAAAATAATTTTAAGATAGAAATCTGAACACACTATTGTGTCAAGCCAAAACACTGTAATTGTTTCTACAGTGACTTTTGGCTTTATAACTTTTATTTTATAGCACAATAAAAACTTTTATTTTACAGCAAAAACAAGCTACAAGAAACACTGTACCTCAAATAACAGCTTTTTGGCTTGATACGGTAACAATGAGCTACTCACATTTCCATACATGGTACTCTTAGCAGAATCCATAATTTTACCAGCACTAGTTTCTTTCGTTAATTCCAAGTAAATATATGGTTAATTTAGTAGGTTTCTGCGTAACACTTAACCAGTTTTGGGACCCACCTCCGCATTCTTACTAAATAGACCACTGTCTATGGCCCAGCACTATCCGGAACCTAATGGAGTGAATTTTGCGAAACTTCTGTTACTCAATGGTGGTTGAGACGCGGTTACTAATGTAGCGGCGCAGGTCTAGCAATAGAGGACCAGTAAAAAGTTAAAATAAAATAAATATCATAAAAATGTATTTACATAAACATGTGTACAGTTAGCTTGACCAAAATGGTGGTGTGACACAACATGTTTTACCATTGAAGGTGTGCTGAATTGAGAAGGTGGCATGCAGGCAGATTATTAGATAATTTATTTTATTACATTAAAATACATTAAAATTACATTTCACACTGTGAACACTTCAACACTGTGGTAAGAACTTAACGTTATTTGTAAAGTATTAGTAAAAAAAAATATATTCAACTCCTTGACGCATTTTTAAATTGCTATGGTGATTCTACCACTCGTTTGAAAATTCAGTGCTCTATCACTTCTATCGAGAAGAGAGTGTGGCAAGAATCTTGGTGGTTGTATAGAAACGAGGTGGACTTTAAATAATGTTGTACTGTAAGCTTTATTAAATATATTATTCAATGCTATATTATGCATTTTTATTGAAACATGATCTCTTTTCTGATAATATGTTTTATGTAATGAAGTAATCAACTTTTAAAGACAACTGACTGTTGTTATTTGTGAATAGTTACCGTCACCGCCAATATGCTTACAAACCGAAATCATGTAATCGAGGTTATATATTTTTCCTGTCCTTAATTGAATATTTTGACATAATAGCATATGGTTTGTAAGCCCTGACGTTACACAAACACAACCTCACCGCTTGTTTCACAACCTTATCCTAAATTGCAAGCGGACCTTTTAATCACAACCTCTGTGGTCTGAAGTCTTCCGCTTCATAATAACTTGTCCAATAATTATAATAGTAAGCTGAGTGCGAGTTGTTTTGGTTTACAAACGGGTCATTACAGCACAAAACCTTAAAAACATTTTACTTACAGGATTCAAGATGTATGACAATTTATATTATATGGGATCAAAGCAACCAATTGACAAACTTTTTTATTTAACCAACTTGTTACTAAGTGGCACTGTAATAGAAATTGTATTTACTTACTTGCTCCAATGGCTCCGGTAACAGAAATAACAGAACAGAGTCTTTGCCTTCATGAGACGGCATGAGAAGGCGCCACTGCTTTAAGTCCTGTGCGATCTCTTGCCATTCACACGTTTCCCGAAACTCCAGTTCGATGATAAACTCCTTCTAGGAGTACTTGAGACGCCTCACCGGCCGGTCTGTAGGCACTCCTATGTGAGTTGTAGTTAAACTTGTGCGTATAGTGCTGAAAGCACCACATACTTCGCACATACGTATAAGTAGTCATGATCATCATCTCCGCCAAAAGATGTCCACTGCTGGACATAGGCCTCCCCCAAATATATCAACAACGACCGATTTGTTTTTCTTAAACATTTTTGACCTTTACTAGAGTACTGTAGTGGTACTGTATGACATTGTGGAAATTGAAACTTTTACCTGTTGTAAATTTGATAACTTAGATTTTAAAAAAAACACAAATTTTGAAAAAAATTCCTTGAGCAGAATTTGAACCTGCACCCTTCTTACATACCTACACATACATACATATTTGTTCGCAACAAATTGTCGTTAAGAATTATATAAACAAAATAAAACATTTTAGATTTTTTTATTTTGTTTTTTTTTTACATGTTGTGGTTGTCTTCTATATTTTTTGTGTTTATTTGTAATGGAAAGTGTCCTGCTATGATAGGGCATTTTTTCAATATCTTTGACGCTGTAAGGGAGAAAAGAGCTTGGACACTTGCTGAGTTTCTTGCCGGTTCTTCTCAGTACAAGATCTCCCGCCCAGAGTAGACTTACGAACCGATGGCATAGTGACATTCACAACTACATGTAGCCTAAACTGAATAAATGATTTTGAATTTTGACCGGTTTTGTGCTACTCGCATCCAGCGGCTTCCCGCAACTCTTTCGTCGGTCGATTGTATATAACTATATCTTGACGTTTCGAACTCTTTACAAGATCCTTGGTGACATGGCTATTTAGGAACTAAAATAAATCGCGAGTAGTTTTATAAAAGGTGGTTGATTGTAATAGTATTCGTAAAAAAGTACTATTGTTACAGTGCGCGCGCTACTGCACTTAGTGTGACCACGGCTTTATTAGTTCTTTGGCAATATCCTGCGTTTGAGTGTCGACCTTCCCATATCTCTTGACTGTCATCGTAATCATACGGCTTTTAGTCGCTCGAGTAATATATTAAAGTTTAACGAGTTCACTTTCGATTTGTCTAGCAACAGTAATGAATGGGGTACTCGGTGCTGGCCTTTCGTGGTCCTGTCCTGAGCCATCTCCGTGGCAGTGAATGGTTTGAAAAAGAGTTTAAAGTGGGAAGAGGAGAGAAGAAGAAAGAAGTAAATGGGTTGAATAGAAGAAACCGTTGTTCAATTTCCATGTAGTTTCGTGAGACTGAAGTGAAACCATACTAACACTAGTATATTAGCTTTTTAGGTAACAGGACAATTATAAATGTGTTAGTAGCGCATTCATAATAACAAAACTAAAAAAATATAGTAATAACAGTAATGAAGTCGTTAGTTTAATGCTGTACGAGTATAATCTATTTCTGTGTAACTCTTAGGAGTTCGTGAAACATGCAAAAGGTAAAGGATTTAAAGTCCATGGAAAGTATCAAATCGCATAAATTCATTGAACAAACTTTTTTTAAAGCCCTGTTATCTTTAGTTTTAGGTTAGTTTTGTATACTTGTTTAAAATTATGCATGCCTTGGCAGCCTTTAATTAATACAGCGCCTGTGTAATAGTTATAGGGTTTTAAATGTAATGAATGTCCTGGTGTATGCTTTGTTGAATGTCCATAAATATCATCATCATCATCATCATCATCTCAGCCAAAAGACGTCCACTGCTGGACAAAGGCCTCCCCCTAGGATCTCCACAACGACCGGTTTTGTGCTGCTCGCATCCAGCGGCTTCCCGCGACCTTCACCAGATCGTCGGTCCACCTTGTTGGAGGCCTGCCCACACAAAAAAATAAAAATAAATAAATATATATAATAAAAAAAAAAATAAAGGTTTTCTATTTACTGTCAACATTTCTGTATTTCCCTTAAGCATAAAATTATAAAAATAGCTTACTGGTTTAACAGAATTAGATTTTTGAAGTTAGTTTTTCGTTTTTAAAATGTAAGTTTGGCTCATAAGCAGAAACGGAATTCAGATGCGAAAACATCTGGTGGAGGAGGATTGTTCCTCACTAGCCTGTCTCACTTGCCGGCAAGGCAAGTTGCTTCTTCACACCACGCTTAAAAGACTTTCAATGTTGGCAAAAAAACAACATTGCCAATTACAAAAGAGATGCTTGTGACTTACGGTGGTACATCCAATTAGCCGTCGGCTCGTCGACCCGATTTATGGCGACTTTTTTCGTTCGAATTGCGCAATGCCTTGTAAACGATAAGTGGCGTCCTCAAAGCGCTTCAGAATGTCGATAATGCGCTTTTTTCTTGAAAGGTTACGACCCACCTGGACGCTGATTAATTGGGGCCCGGTCACGGCCGATGAATTATATGTTTCGACAGAGTATAGGTAACGAGGGTTGGGCCTAGTCGTGTTGCTTGTTGGTCAATTGCGGACACGTCATGCTCGTGAACTTAAACTGGACGGGGCTCCGCTTCTGGTTAACGGAGTCATTTACACCTGATTGTCAGTAGAAAAGTGAAAAGTAAGTAAACAGCCTATAACTGTCCCACTGCTGGGCAAAGGCCTCCATCATTGAACTCAAGTCATCACTACAATTGATGGGTAATGGCTTAATCACCACGCTTGCCAAATGCGGTTTGGTGATCACAAACCCAGGAAATGCATCGAAAAATCCGAACTACATTTTGCCCGACCTGGGAATTGAACCCGGGACCTTCGGGTATCGGACCGAGCACTCTGCCACTCGGTCACCGAGGCGTCAATAGAAAGAATCTGTAAAATTACAACGAACTAGTTTGGTGGTTGGAGCTACCAGTCTTGGAAGTTAAAGTTCCGTCCCGGTACGATTATCAACTATAGATATATTTGTAGAATGTTACCTACATACTGGTATTTATTATTGCACAATTCCTCTTATTATGCCCATGACATTTTTTAGGGTTCCGTACCCTAAGGGTAAAACGGGACCCTATTACTGAGACTCCGCTGTCTGTCTGTCCGTCGGTCTCTCATGAACCGTGATTGCCGCACTATCAACAAATACTAAAAATCAGAATAAAATAAATATTTAAGGGGGCTCCCATACAACAGACATGATTTTTTTAAAGATAATACCATTATACCATACCGTACCACTATCTATAAAAAACAGCAAAAAAACTGGCCGGTTTTTTTAAATTTTCATGATTATTATTTTTAATTTGTTTTGCTATTTTTTGGTGTTCAAATGCATTGCATGTAGGTTCCGTTAAGATCTATACCACCATCTTTTCAAAGTATATCACTATAACAACAAAGTAGGTAACATTAAAAATATATTGTGTCCCGATAGTTAAGAGATTAGTAGTTAATTTATCCGGGTGAAGTGCGCTTCTACTTTCGGCTTTTTCGGTCACTTAACCTCTAAAGAGACGAAAGTCAAGCGTTTCTAAATAAAAAAAGAATCGTCGGACAGTATCGAACATTTTGCGGTTAGCAAATATGCCTTCACATAAATTAAAAATACATGACAAGGAAAACCTAATGAACCATTTATTGATTATTATTTATGTTTATTAATATCAGTGTTGTTTTATTATTATTGTTACGTCATCAACATCACAAGATAATTTAATGTCCCCACTGTTAAGGCACGCGCCTTCCCTAGGGATGGAAGGGAAGTAGAACTTGATTAATAGATAATGTTATTATTTTGTTAAGGGGAGCTCAATATAACAGCAGCTTCGAACTTGCAAGTTAAGCAACTTTCGCAATGGAGTGGTCATAAGATGGGTGACCAAATTAAATATCTCGAGCTCCTTCGATAATTCTAATTCGGTAATTGTCACCAGCTCATATTATGTTCCCACTGCTGAACACCACAGAGAGAACGGGCCATAAAACACCACGCGGGCCCAGTGCGGATTGGTGGTTGTTAACGACTGCTAATGCAGCTGGGACTAACGGCTTTACATGCCTTCCGAAGCACGGAGGACCTCGATATGATACATTTTTGGTCACCCATCCGATGACCGGTCTTTACGAAAGTTGCTTAACTTTAGCAATCGCAGACTGAGTGCGTTTACCATTGAGTCATCGACCTCCTGATCGCAGTCAGTAAAGCCCTCCTAGCCCCACCAGCCACATTGGCAACTGAGATTCACAACCAGTTGCCAAAGAAGAACTAACATTTTTGCTACTCAACCAGTTGCCAAAGATGATAGATTTTTTTTTCTCGCATCCACTTCACAGTTTCACAACCAGTTGCCACAGAAGAACTAACTTTCTTGCTACACAACCATAATTGCCAATCTAAAACAATAAAATACACAAACTTTTTAAACACAATTGAACTTAATATTAACATTATATTTTTTTTCCATTCTGACGTTGTTGACATCTATCAATTCTGCTGACGGTTATCGACATTACTTTTTATCTCTGCTAACGACTAATTGTAATATCACTCAAACACTAGTCGCATTAGACCATTATGGTGGGTTATGGCTTGAATTTCCCAATTTGCCATTGTTACGTTATAATTATTGCTATAAAATGTAGGAAGGCTTGAGCCCAGCTGTGAGACGTTTATTTGCTGACGTTCATGATTTGGTTTCGTCAGTAAAGTTGAAGTTTCAAGATGGCTCAGGGTTCGGTGTCATCAATTTTAACGGTGATAGTAAACTTTAAAGCTCGACAAGAGCTCACGTGACTTGTTTCAGACATATTTATTTGACAGGACAGAATAGGGTTGCCTCCATTTGCAAAAAAATATATTTTATATTTCCACAAATGAGCGATTAATTGGATAAATTTATTGCAGCATAAAATTTCATGTTAAGTAAGTAAAGTGTAAGGGTATATAATAATATTTATTATGTAATGGTTTATTTATAAAATCAACGTGTAAATCGTGCTCAGAGGCGTGCACTTAGAGGCCTATGTCCAGCAGTGGATTACATAGGCTGATGATGATGATGATGATGAAATAAATGGCTGAGGTGAGTGAAGATGAACCCGTGCCTTACACAAGAAAACGGTAACATTAACTTTAAATTATTCCAAAACCGAAAGCATTATACTCGTAGTAAAAAGTTTTAGACAAATAAAAAACCACAGTAGTAGTCTTCTGTGGTTTTTTATTAAATAATAAATAACACTTTAAACCTTTTAGTTAATTTACTACTGATAACTAATCTCCAGTTACCTAAATTTTATTTTTTGATTGTTAGATATTTAACAATATTTCCGAGTGGTGGGGACCAGGAAGTCCATAGAACGGGGTCTATCTAGTTTGGACTCCTGTCTCTCTTTAGTTTGTTAGTTTAAGTTTTAGCATCTAAGGATTTTGTAATTTGGGAGAAACATTTATAAATTTTCAATTTCTATTTTCTATTATAAACGTTTTTGACAACTTGGGCTACTTGGGTCCCTGTCTATCCTTAAGGGTTGACAGCCCTAAGAGCAACATGCATAATGTAATGGTAATGCACTTGCACTAAAGTATCCCAAATTAGATGCGCAAAGGGAGCCGCGCCTGCGTTACATGAATAATTGCATGTTAAAATAATATGGTAATGAGGGGCAAATGAACTCTCTTGGACAGTAAAGAGAATGAACAACCTCCTTTCTTAAGCTCTCTTTGGGATAACTTCTTCTTTTGCAATTTGATACACTTAAGTGCAACAGTTTTTTTAAATAATTTGATTTGTTTGAATGAGCCGCTTAACTCACATACGATATTCTGCCTGATGGAGACCATGCTAGGTTGGTGAAGCTTGTTACTCCGTTAATATGATTAAGTTACCTCTGACCCTGATGCCTTAGTTTAAGAATAGAATAGAATAGGTATTTATTTGACTAACACTGTACACTTAACATTCATAAACAAAAGGAAAAGTTGGTAAAATAATAATAATAATAATAAATTTTACTTTTTTTTTTCATGTGCTATTTGTTGCACTAAAGCTAAATTAAATATTTATAAAATTTATAAAACAGTGGAAAAATTAAACGCCCTCCCGACCCAGGCAGGAATAGAACCTGAGTCTTCCGCAATCCGGATATTAATATTAACATTCAATAATATTATTAACAAAAAATATATAAAATGTTTAAAAATCAAAATAAAACAGTACATTGTCGGGTCATACATACGTTGCTGCATGCAGTTTCGCCAAACAGGGTCTGCACTCAGCATGAGCTACGGATTATACGTAGCGCTGATTTTCAGTACAATCCTTGCATGTAAATTTAAATGCGCATGCTCAACCTTTGTACTGGATCTCAACTTTATCCTGAATAATCTCTATCCCTATTTCTTCACATCGCAATTTTCTATTTTCAAAAAAGGAAAACGCTTAACCTTCATCTCACCTTACGTTAAGGGTGCGCCGTCCATAAGTGACAAGTGTCATATGTTTTATTTGAAATGTCGTCGTCCATATTTATTTGATGCCGCGCGGCCATACTAATTTTGTATGGGGAATTTAAGGTGCTTAATAAAAAATAATTATTTAAATAACCACTTGATGAATCGAAAATGTAGTCTAGCAATTTGTAGTTTATCCATTGACGATTGTTTAGACAAAATCAGAGGTACAATAATTTAGATAAACTATAAGAAATCTACTAAACGCCGCCACTCGTTTTCATGATTTTTGCTCAACTTTAAATGATATTGTAGAAAAAACTATAGCGTGTTATGAATTTATGACTCTGACAAATTGTAAACACGTTCCCTATGATACTAAATATATATTTTGTTCATTTAATACGATAGGATTTTCAAGTATATCTACTTAACCGTAATGCATTTTTGGCATTTTTTTGTCGGCGCACCCTTAAATGACAATAAGGGAAGTGCCGAAGGTGGGCACGTACTTCATTCGCACACTGAGGAAATGGTTAACTTATCTCTAATTGTCTTATCTCGCATTGTTGTTATGGCGATAATTTAAGATAGGATCGTGGTAGCTACTTAGAAGGACTTTGACAACTTTTATACCAACCTTAGGTTTAAAGCTTTTATTATATGCTCATCAATTTTACTGGCTTTCATATTAAATAAATAAATAAATGATATAAATGTTTCCCACACTCACACAAATTATCTAGCTCCAAGAAAAGCTTTCTTAAAAAACTCGAGAAATGGTTAACTAGACAACGGATAAACATACTTAATATACTTAAATACATACTTATTATACATAGGAAACAACCAGACCCGAAACAATTTAGAAAAACGGGTATTTCTAAATTGATCCGACCGGGGATCGAACCCGGGACCCGGGAGATGGCGACACCATGAAAACCGGTGTGCAAGCCACTCGACCAAGGAGGTCGTCAGATATTCCTTACATACGAACTCATCAATGCAGGACATTACATCGGCAACAGCAATAGTCGTAAGGGGATGCAGAAACATCTCATTAATAAAGACCTAACATAGTTCTGCATATTTTTTTTTATCTTACGGGTAAGCACTTGCCCTTCATCTTACCTGATGTTAAGTAAAAATAAGGCCGAAGGTGGAAGCGCACTTCACCCGGAATCCTTAACTACTGAGGCACTGGCTATCTTGTCTCTAGCTGCCGGAACACAACAATGCTTCAAGCATTTATGTTATGACGACATATTTAGATAAAAGGTGGTAGCTAGCCAGGCGGGCAAACAAACCTCTCCCTCAGACCCTCTGGGTCTAAACCGGTGGTCTTAACCACAAGACCCCAGAGGCGATTAGATGTTTATCTTCCTTAAGTTATTTCGGTAGATAACCTCCTCCTCCTCGCGTCATGCTCATTACTGAGGGTCGTGATTCCCCCGATGCAAAGTTAATTTTTCTTTGATGGTGCCCCTCCATTGATTTCTGTCCTTTGCGTCATGGAGTGCATCGTGTAGCTTGGTGTTCAGCGTTGAGCGGATTTGGTCAGACCACCTAGTTGGGCTTCGACCTCTCGGCCGTTTGCCATCGACCTTGCCAGTGACCATCAGTTGTTCAAGGTTGTGTCCACCTTTTCGGGCGAAACCCTAAACATCACTGTCGGTAGATAACATCACTGTTTAAAATGTTATCCCACATAACATTGATAATTGTTTGCATAAATGTGCTTTATTAAATTATACAGCGTCATAAGTAACATAAGCTGCCACAGATAACTAAGCATTAAAGGTACTACCTCTTTTCGAAATGCTTTGAATTAATGAATTTTCTGCGAATAACCAACACCCCGCACGACTTTAAAATTTATACTGACACCCCCCACCAACCTTACGGTTATAAAGTTAGGTGTCAGACATCCTTGCGCAAGCACAAGAGACCATCTACGTCAGGTCATAACGCCAGATCAGAACACGCCGCCGGTACGCATCCTTCATCCGGTACTTTTAAGACTAGTGTCTTGAGCAAGTTGCCCCGTGGACACGTATAGTCCACTACCTAATATCCAGATAGGTTACCGGAGCTGTAAGCTCGCTCACTTCTCGTTGCACTAAGAGTACAACTCGCAGAATCCACTGCTCGAGCCCCAGCAGTGGGGACATTATTATGTGAACCAACCCGAAACTTTTTTTTATTAGAATTAAGTTTGGGAAACATTATAAACTTTCCTCTCATGACCAATGTCCATATTCTATCCCGGGGTCTTTAACCCCGCAAATATAACAAATTAGCTTTCAAAGTTTTCCGTGAAGATATTAATTTAGTGCCATCATTACGGTCAGTTAAAGTTTTTAAGCATGACAGTATTTTTATTCTTCCATATAAATGGGTGACTTGGTGTAATACATCAGGGGGCCTATTGCGAAATTCGAAGTCGAGCTTCGATCGTTGTTTTTGGCCATGTTGGGGTCCAATTATGTTAATTGTTAAGTCAGGTTAAGGTTTGGTTTACTCAACTGAAAAAATAATATTTTCGAAACAAATAAACAACATATTTTTTCCTTAATTCTATACACACTACACATTTAATGATTTAATACTAAAAAGTAGAGTAGTCTCCTAGAAAATAAAACTCACTTACAAGAGAAATACAAATCACACTAATATTATAAATATGAAAGTTTGTGTGTATGTATGTGTGTGTATTTGTTGCTTCTTCACGCTGCAACGCATGGTTGGATTTGGATGAAATTCGGCATACAGATAGTTTAAAACCTGGATTAAAACATAGGATACTTTTTATCTCGATATTCCCACGGGAACGGGAACCACGCGGGTGAAACCGCGAGCAGCCGCTAGTTAATAAATAAATAACATACTAATAACTGTTTTTATACACAGGTTTAATACAATAAACAAAAATTTTAACAAAAAAAAACCGACTCCAAAAAAAACTGACTGATAAAATTGCACTAAAAAGTAAAAAATAAGCGGTAGACTTATACAGACAAAAACTTTATTAAGAAAAAATATAGGTACAATTATTGTTATTTTTGGGGCCGGTGCCAGCCAACGAAGTTTTTGAAGCCGGTGCCAGTCCGCGTTTGTAGTTAAAATTTCATACATAAGATTTAATGTACTGATTATAATATAGTATGTCGTTAAATGTTTATGTTAAAGTTACCTTGGCTGGCACCGACTCCAAAAGTAATAATAATTGTACCTATATTTTTTCTTAATAAAGTTTTTGTCTGTATAAGTCTAACGCTTATTTTTTACTTTTTAGTGCAATTTTATCAGTCAAATTTTTTGGAGTCGGTTTTTTTTTTTGTTAAAAATTTTGTTTATTTTTCGCTTTTTAGTGATTCGTTTCGATCTATTTATCAAAAGCGAATATGGGTAGACCTACTAAACACGCTGCTCGTATGAGACAGCGCCGTTTAAATGATACAAGCGAAGAAAACGAGAAACGCCTATCTCAAAGTAGGAAATCAAAAACTGAGTTCCGGTGCCTGTCTTCTTTTGCTTCGTCATAGTCGCTTAACTATCTTAATCGAGTTATTTTATCGCCACCCGTGAAATACTTATCATTGAGGAGTTCCGATGGCAATCTATGGTCTTTTTCATCAGTTACACTTCATCAAATGATACTTTCTGAATGCAAATGCTTGACTTATTTCTGAAAATACCAAAATAGCGATAGGTATGCCTACAATATTCGAGGAGTTCCCTCAATTCCTCGAGGATCCCATCATCAGAACTGGACCAAATTAAAATGGGACCACACGGGAAGCACCAGCTTTCAAATAAAGAAAGAATCATCAAAATCGGTTCACTCAGTCGAAAGTTCTGAGGTAACAAACATAAAAAAAAAAAAAAAAAAAAAAATACAGTCGAATTGATAACCTCCTCCTTTTTTTGAAGTCGGTTAAAAAGTAAATCGTTACCACAATTCATTGAATCATAGTATTTTAAACTCTTTTTGTAGCTATTCTTAAAGTAAAATTAAATTGCTAATTAGCCTTAATAATATGCACATATGTAATTATTACAAATACAATTTGGACTCAATTACGAGTCGAGATTATATGAATACATGTTTTTTAGTTCCGAGATAGACATTGGACACATACTAGCACGCATTCGCCAACTCGACCTAAAACCAGTTCATAATTAGAATGTTCAGTATATAAATGAAAATTATTGTTTATGTTTTGAACTGGTTGCAGGTTCCATAGGACCAGTGTATCAGTCCTCCTTTATGTATTTAATAGAACAGAATAGAAAAGATTTTTTTTATATTAACAAACACACTTAATTATAACAATTATACGACAATAAAGGAAAAAAGAAAAAACAGATAGATAGAAAAAAGAACATATAGTAATAAAAAATAAAGTGTGTAGTTAAAGGGCCCTGTCTCAGCCTAAGCTGCTGTGTCATTCATGGATGTTCAGAATGACACAGAAGCGCTGTTATTCTGACAGGGCCAGGGGTATTAACGACATATTTCATTTCCTCTTACCATTGCCGCTGCTGCGGAGAAAACCAGCATCTGTTTTTTTTCATCTACAGTTTCCACTTTTAGTAACATGTGTAAATTCCTTTTTTTTAAATATCTTAATGGTAAGCACTAAGCCTACAACTCACCTGATGATGATAAGGCTGAAGGTGGAAGCGTACTTCACCCGGAATCCTCCTAGTACTGAGGCACTGGCTATCTTATCTCTAGCTGCCGGAACACAACAATGCTACAAACATTGATGTTATGGCGACATATTTAGATAAGATGGTGGTAGCTAGCCAGGCGGACAAACAAGCCCTACCATCTACCAAACCGAGTACACAAACAGGTACCCCCCCTGGGAATCGAACCCCACCACTAGACTACCGACGCAGATACTCAAAGTAGTTACATTAAAACGGATTGACATTAGAGACGTTGCGGCCGGGTCTTGAACGCAACCATCTTACAAAACTATATTTTTTTTAGTAGTGCTTTGGAACTACTTCTTACTACTTCTCATTTGAGTACAGTCAAAACGAAAACAAAAAAAAAATATTGAAAAGTCACAAAAATTAAAACTTAACTAAAATAATAAAACTTTCTTTTAGATTTAAGTTATTTATCACATCATTATAATAGAGTTATTTATAATAACTATGTGATGGCGCAATGGAAAATAGCGTTCATGCCCGCACTCCCGGTCCCAAAATCCTTTAACCTGAACTGAAAGTCGTCGTCGGTCGAAATTCGACTTTCAAGATTGCCCCCATCGATCGATGATCTGGTAAAATCCGAAATGTTAATTTAGCGGCGAGCCACTAAATCAGTTTCCTCGTTATAACTTGTGGCCGCAGACTGTTTGGCGGTAGGCGAATGTCGTTCGTGTGATATATCGTCTTTGTTCAACGGCTTTTGGAAGTGTTTGTGGGTTTTAAAGGTACTGGGATCGGAATAGTTTTTAGTTTTTTTTCATACTACGTTTTTCTGTCACGGCGGTTTTCTGAGTATATTGTCGCTTGTTTAAGTAACGGTAGCAATTAGTAGTACGGATATAGATTGTAGATTAGTGGTAGGACTTGTTTAGTAAGATATAATAAATTGCTAATAATTTATTTTACAATGTACTTATTTGTATAAATGTGAGTACTTCATAGAACATAAATATTTTATTCCCATTGTTTATAATTGTTTTTCTTTTACAGGTAAGCGGTATTCCTTATAATCCTAAATGTAAGTAGAAAAACAAACAATATATACCTACCTACGTCTTTTATCACCTATGGTATGGTATGAAGGTGTCTGTCATAATACAACACCGGGATCAACAGATTGACGTGCTTTCCGGAGGGCGGAGGTATTTATTTTAATTTAGTCGCCCATCTGCTGTATGGTGTAGTGGCGATCATCGGATGGGTGACGAAAAATTAATCACCTCAAGCTTTCCGTGCTTCGGAAGGCGCGTAAAGCGGTTCAACCCGGCTGCATTAGCAGTCGTTAACAACCACCGCACCGTTCTCCCTGTAGGTCCCAGCAGTGGGGACATAAAATGAGCTGGTAACAAGGTTCATGCTGAGCTGCTATTGCGCAAGTTACGATCGAAAGACTACGAACTCACATAGTGTTTCAATACCGTTGAACGTTTTATCATTACTATACGTTATTCCCCGAAATGTCATTCCCATACTATATCTACTCGATCATTCGGTTTGATGACCTCCAGTGACCGTTAAGTCACATTTAAAATATAATCAATCACTGTGAAATATAGTTTGTAATGAAATTCTAATGAATGCAACTGGGTTGATCGGTAAGGTAAAGCCACCCGAGAGCGCACACTAACAAACAGTACGAAGTGCTACTACTTGGTACCATTTTTATAACTTACTTTGACAAGACACAAAAGTGCATATAATTAATACTGGATTTAACTGTGCGTAGTACTATTTCATTCCACGAATGTTCTTCTACTAATACCCTATGCGTACTCTTTATAAGTTTTATTTTTTATATTAACGGGTAAGCACAGTGCCTTGATCTCACCTGATGTTAAGTGATGATAAGGCCAATGGTGGAATCGCACTTCACCCGGGATCCTCAACTATTGAGGTACTGGCTATCTTATCTTTAGCTGCCTAAACACAACAATGCTACAAACATTGATGTTATGGCGACATGTTTAGATAAGATGGTGGTAGCGAGCCAGGTGGACAAACAAGCCCTACCACCAACCAAACCGAGTACACAAACATGTACCCCCGCTGGGAATCGAACCCGGGACCTCTGGGTCTAAACCGGTAGTCTTAGGCACTAGACCACAGAGGCGGATAAACTACTGAGGAGGAGGGTATTACTAGTGGCTTTACCCTATGACACTGCGCAGAATGACCACGCAATGTGAACGAACTCTGAACTAACGTGACATTAATCGTTTCTGTGGTCAAGTGGTTACACCGCTCATTCCCGGGTTCGAGTCCATGTGGGCGTTATGTGTTATACTCGTATCGGTTGTTTGAAGGTTGAGTTGTGGTTGACGTTTGTCTGTTCACTAGAATTAGGTATGTCGCCATAACAACAATATCGTTAGCATTGTTGTGTTCCGACAATTAGAAGGGAAATAGCCAGTGCCAGTGTTCTTAGATTGTTTGCATACTAAAAATATAAAAAAACACAAATGTTAAAAAAAAATCCAAGTGCAGGATTCGAACCCGCACCCTTCTGACATACCGGGTCAGGTGCTCTCCCAATTGAGCTATCGTGTTTCTAATCAGCCCGCCGAAATTATTCAACACTATTTACTTTTTACTTTGAAAGCCAAAGGCGCCCATTCAATGTCAACAACTACCGTCATTAACACCCGATCATAACATTTTTACAAATACTATAGATCGGTTAAAAAAAAGGCAAGCTATTTATAAATAAATAAATAAATAAAATAAAAATAAAATGTTTATATAATATTTAACGCAAATTTTGTTGCGAACAAATTACAATTTACAACTTTTTATCTAAAATATCTATTAAATTAAACTACTAGTGACACGCTCGCGACTTCGTCCAGCTCAGTGAACACCCCTATCCCATCGAAAACTTTTTTTTATGCAAACCTTGTCCTGACAATTACGAATACAACAAAAAATAAATCCGCCAAATCGGTCCAGCCGTTCTCAAGTGAATGTCTGACATAAATTATAGCAATCGATTTTTTATCAAAAATGCGTCGATTAAAAATGCATATGTAAATGTCATTAAAACACGAAAAGTAATACTAAAAATAAATAAATTCATGAAGACTTTCAAATGTTAAACAAAAAATGCCAATTTGGACTATTCTCTCTAATGAGTAAGTGTCACTTTAACATCCTGGACGTTGAAATTTTTATTGCATTTCTAAGAAGACCTCAACGCTAATTTATGGTTCACCAATCTACATGCAAAACATGCGTCGTGAGCTTTTACATTAATTAATTGAGGAAAATAACTTTTATTTTTTATTAAGAATTGATTCTTGCATTCACAATGCTATATTAAAAAAAATACTAGAAAAAAATCAACCTGTCACAGGAAGCTCGAATGGGAATCGAACCTTCGACCCTTGGATAACCGGTCCAATGCTCTGACCGCTGAGCTACCGAGACTAAAGATTTTTCTAGTACTTTGTGATTTACGCTGCAAACCAGCATCTTCTTTTATTAATGACTGGAATGAGGTGGAGTGCCAACTGATGAAAAGGGTGCGCCGAACAAAAAAAAACAAAAATGCAGTCACGGTTAAGTTGATATAATTGAAAATACTATCGTATTAAATAAACCAAATATATATTTAGTATCAAAGGGAACGTGTTTACAATTAGTCCGATCCATAAATTCATAAAATCATAATAACACACCACAGTTTTTTTCTACAATATCATTTAAAGTTGGGAAAAAAATCATGAAAACCAGTGGCGGCGTTTAGTTGATATCTCATAGTTTATCTAAATTATTGTACCTCTGATTTTGTCTAATCAATCACCAATGTCTAAAATACAAATCGTCCGTCTCACATTTTCGATTTATCGAGCGGTTTTTTAAATTAATATTTTTTTCAAATTAACACGTTAAGTTCCCCACAAAAAATTAGAATTAACACACTATTTACTTTGTACTTTGAAAGCCAAAGGCTGACATTGAATGGGCCCCTCTAGGGAATGTTCGCATACTGCAGACTTATTTTCGCGCCTATGCTTGATTAACAAAATTTACAATTTTCACCATTGTAATACTAACTTACATCTCACAAATAAATAATTCTGATTCAGATTCAGTAGTGACCTAACTCGATGTGTTGCTAATACTATTTCCTTATTATAAATGACCTAATGCGTGAAACCGCAAAGCTCTAGTGATAACATGTCGATACAGCCATAAACGATCGTTCGGAGAAAAGTTTCGTCACCCTGTTACGTAGTTAGGCAAAATATTTTTACCTAAAATATGTAATATTAAACATTGTGTTTTTCCCACCGTATGTCATCATTTGATTAGTTTTAAAGTCGTGAGTGTTCGTTTTATAGTTCGATTGTTGTAATATTAAATGAAAAGCTTGCTCATTTGACGTCGCTTCAATTAAAAATATCTAAATACTTAAATAATAGTATAAATGTTTTTTTTATTATTTGGTACTTATTGGCATCGTCTTGTTTTATTCTGTCGCCATAACAATAATTATCTTTTATTTGAGGCTGCAATGTCTCATATACAAATACCTTAAGTCTAACATACATATTTAATACAATTAAATGTCCAACAACGTCAGTTGCATTGCTGTTGCTGCTGTGTTCCGACAGTTAACATTGCTTGCCATCAAGTGAAATAAGGGTTTGTGTAATAAAGAAAAAAACAATAAAAAGATCTGATCTTGAGGTCGCCTGAGCTCGTTGATGTCTTTTGCTTTGCGCCTGACTCGCTGCTAGACGAAGCCGTGGTTAAAACCAATTCTCTTATCATATGGCGTGCTGCGGTTTACACATTAACTAGTGTCAAATGTAAGAAAATAAATTGTACTTAATCCAATGCATATCTCGGGTTTGTGATCACCAACCCGCATTTGGCAAGCGTGGTGATGAAGCCATTACCCATCAATTGTAGCGGTGACTTGATTGCAATGATAAAGGTCTTTTCCCAGCAGTGCGACAGTATATAGGCTATTTACTATGATCATGTGTGGTGATAGATCATCATCATCATCATCAGCTCATTTTTATGTCCCCACTGCTGAGGCACGAGCCTTCCCTATGGATGGATATGGAGCACGGGCCATAAACCACCACGCGGGCCCAGTACGGATTGTTGGTTGTTAACGACTGCTAATGCAGCCGGGACCAACGGCTTTACGTGCCTTCCGAAGCATGGAGGAGCTCGAGATGATAAATTTTTGGTCACCCATCCGATGACCGGCCTTTGCGAAAGTTGCTTAACCTCGGCACTCGCAGACCGGGCGCGTTAACCGCTGCGCCAATGTAAATTTTGAACTTCAGTAATGATGTGTACTTTAGTGAGAGTTCACGCGAAACGCTTCAGCGAATCAGAAAGGTGACGTGCGCTGTTTCGTTTAGTTTGTCCAGACTTTATGAATAATAACAAAGAATTCAATTCACTCAAATATTCGACTAATCGATTTAATCAACAAAGACCGAGGAGCTCGAGATGACAAGTTTTTGGTCACCCATCGGATGACCTGCTTTTGCGTAAGTTGTTTAACTTCAGCAAGCGAAAACCGAGCGCGTATACCACTGAGCCATCGAGCTTCTCAAAGTTGTACCTACTCTATTGTAAATTACTTGTAGTAATTGCCATGGATGACCCATGATAAAGGGATTTCTGCCTACAACTCTTCCGTCATACAAGCAACAAAAAAATATATTAAGTAGGTGTATATCATTTGAGTAACTATATTTCACACGCCCACTCGACTTGAATCACTTTGGGTGCGGTCGGGGTAAACGTTATCATCTGATTAACATAATTGCGATTTATTTCCGTCTAACGCAACTTGTGGTCGCAGCCTTTTAACAGGCTCCAGTGGAACTTGGGTAACACCGTGTGACTGTCGTTCTACGAGTGTGTTGAACGCATTTTAAGTAAAACCTCTTTTTGCAACTTGGGATAGCTTGTCCAATCGAAAGAGTTTTAATGTGATACGCATAGTGGTTGATGCTGGATCTACCAGCTAAGTTACTAGCAGATATGCCCATAAAATAGGCTTATAATGATTAATTTGCTTAACATGTGCTAGCAATAAGCAATACACAAATCAAACAAGAGCGGTAATAAGCAAGCCGCCTTTCCTACCGAAGGTTTATTCGATGGAAACTTGTTATTATGGTTGTTTAAGATCCCAGCAATACCGCCAAAAGATGGAATAGCCTACAAGCACACGTTTTCTTCCCTTCCTATGATATGGGGTCCTTCAAACGAGGCGTGAAGAGGCACCTTGTGGGCTGGCAGAATGAGGGTAACTGATGCTGCGTTGTTTTAATGCTGCACCAATCGACTTCGCATCTGCACTCCATTTTGACTTAACATCAGGTAAAATGGAGTCATTTGCCATAAATTTTCTACAAATCTTAGTCAAGCTAACTGAGCTTCGTAGCTACACTCTTTTAACAATGAATTGTTAACATGTGTACACTATCATCATCATATAAATAATCATAATAATGAAATGAAATATAAGGTCATATTTTATCAACTGCAAATATTTTGACAAAACATCTAATTATATCAGAGAAATAAGGCCCTAGCCTCTCTGTCGGCTCCTTTGAATGAAACTACGGACACGTGTAAGCGGTGAAGGCATTGCGGCGGCCTCTCTGCTTCGGCTCCTTTGAATTGAAACTACCGAAAGTGCTTTATTTTACTTTTTAATCGAAATGTCTTTTGGCGTATTTCTTGAAAACTAGCGTATAAAAATTTAAGGTTTTCTCATAAAAATAGTTTACATATGTTGTTGAATTAATCCTCAAAATATTTGCAGTTGATAAAATGTGACCTTATATAATTTATTTTACATAAAATATAGGCCTATTGTAGGTGTTATGTAGATAAAACTTTCACACATATTACCAAAAGTTGGCATGGCATTTCATTTAAACTTGTAAAGTCATGAGATAATATTTCAAGTCATCCCTACAATTGATGAGTATGATAATATAATGACTTTCAATGCATGATTGTTTAATTTGAGTATACTTATTTATGAGATCAAATCACATTAAATAAATTAATAAAAATAATTAACAATTAAAAATTTCACCCGCCAGCAGAGCAACGAAACGCTATAAAAAACAAAGTTTTCTCAACTTGTTAAAAAAACTACATTGCTTTGTAAAAATGCGTAAAACACCAAAAAGGATTACAGTCGGTTGGCTAACGTTTTCGCGTGCAATCTGCCATTTTTTACGCGTTCGCCGCGCCAATATCTTGCGTTTTGATATGCCGGCCGCCACCACCGTTGCGTGTGTTGTGTAAACGTTACGTTTCGTTCGATGTTAAACATTTCAGCAACTTTTTTGGTGGTTTTGATCTAATGCCATTTTTTGCAACTTTTGCTGAGGTAGTTTCGTTGGTGCTTATGTCATGCCAATTTTAAGGAGTGAACTTACGTTGCATGATATTATGTTACTTATGATCGAAGAGAAAAATTAGAAACACATTTCGTAACGTTTACTCTACAGACACTTTCTTATTTCATCTGGCAGAACTGCCAGATGGTCAGACAGTATCGTTGTGGTGGCTGGAGTACAATGGATGAGGCTCGCAAGAGACGGTGCCCTGATTCTCGTAACAAAAACCGTAACGATATCGTAGAGACTTAGTCGTTGAAACCATTTTTGTATTCATCATCATCATCATCATCATCATTAGCTCATTTTATGTTCCCACTGCTTGGGCACTAGCCTTCCCTTCGGATTGATAGTGAGAACCACTACGCGGGGCCAGTGCGGATTGGTAGTTGTTAACGACTGCTAATGCAGCCGGGACCAACGGCTTTACGTGCCTTCTGAAGCACGGAGGTGTTCGAGATGGTACATTTTTGGTCACCTATCCTATGATCGGCCTTAGCGAAACTTGCTTAACCTCAGCACTCGCAGACCGGGCGCGTTAACCACTGCGTCATCGAGCTCCGGTTTTCGCTCTTTGTGTTCCCATCCGTCAATCAAGCTGATTTCGAACTCGTTCGAACGAAGTTCCTTCCCACCGTATTCAGATCTATCGTATACGATTAGTTGGAACTTCGTCGAACGACTTTAAAATCGGATGTTAGTATGAAAATGTTCTCGACGACTAAATAGCGTACCGTAATCGTTACCGTTTTTTTTACTAGAATCGGGGGGCGTCTAAGTTGGCGTGTTAAAAGGGAGGCTTATACCCAGCAGTGGGGTGCTAACGTGCTGAAATGATGATGATGATGATTTTGCTTTGCTTGGTATTTATTTCCCCTGATAGTGACAATAAGGCCTGGGGTAGAACGATAATCACAGAATAACATTAAGAAAACAATAGCGAAGTTGCTAAAAAATAAAATGTATGGGATTGACATAAGCCGCGCTAAATCACGTGGTCAATCTTATGTCAATCCTATACATTTTATTCTTTTCGAACTTCACTATAGTTTTCATAATGTTACTTTGGCTACCGCCACTGGTTTTATTAACCCGAACTGTCAGAACTCAACTATTCCACAGGTAAACATGTTTTATTTTTTTTTCATCATAAAAGACTTTCCATAGGGAAGGATTGGGAGAACGGGTCATAAACGCAGTGCCGATTGGTGGTTGTTAACGACTGCTAATGCTGTCTGGACCAACGGCTTTACGCGCCATCTGAAGCTCAAGATGAAATATTGTTAGTCACCTATCCAGTGACCGGCCTTTGCGAAAGTTGCTTAAACTTAGCAATCGCAGACCGCGCGCTTTAGCCACTGCGCCATCAAACTCCTTAATTGATTTTAGTTCAAATATTCAAATAATTTAAAAGAAACTTGTATTTTTTTCCCATTTAAAAGGGTAACCTTGTAGGAGGGCAACAACGTGACGTACTTTCGGAGTTTTGACCGCAAGCCGCAAGTTTTTTTATGATGATCCACCTTTTTATTGCAACGAGACTTTTTGTTCCAAGAAAATAGGTGCAACAACACTTGAATACGTCGTTGAAGCACTATTACGAGAAACGAGTATCGTAAACAAAAGTATAGATAGAAACGCTTTATTGATACCTCTAATACATCACACACATAACAAGAATAAAATAAAATTAAAATATAAAAAAAAAACAACAAATAGAAATTATGATATATGTTTGTTGCAGAAGCACAAAAAGACGATAGCTCAGTGGCTGATTATACACAAAAGTGTATAAGCGAAATCAGCCACTGAGCTTAAAACTGTAATAAAGTGTGAAGTGTAACTTCGATAACTTTAAAACACAAAAGAGACAATAAAAGCATTAAACATATTAAACCTATAAAAGTTACTTAATACTTTTATAGGTAATATAATAGCCCATATTATGTCCCACTACTGGGCAAAGGGTGGATACTGTTTTAGTTTAATTTATTAAATGCTGTTAAGTTAAATTATGCTTGTTGAAATAAGTTAATTTAAATCGTTAAATTGTAGCCATCGTTTCGTCAAACGTTTGTATTCTGTTTCTAGTTTTGCCAGTTCTATGTACTTAGGTACATACTTATCTAATTGCGAATCTTAAATCTTAACAACATTCTTGTTAGTGATAGAACGAACCACGATTGCAGTTATTGTGATAACAAGAAGTAAGCGCGTTTGACGGCTTCTGTCACCTATCTGGAAAATAGGAAGGGTCTATACGTGTCTATGCGGCGACTCGCTCGAGAGTCTTGTCTTATGTTTACATACTGTATGTAGAATGCGCTATTGCGGGTTCTAATCTGGCGTTATGCCTTGACGTGGGTGGTCCCCGAGGCAAGTTTTATTTGACTTGAATTTTAAACGGGCGAAGTTCGTATCAGATGAGATATAAACTAAGTTCTAACTCGTAAGAATTTAACACATAGCCAACTCCTTAGTCTTCCTTTGATCACAGGACCTGACGACTGGAACCTTATATCTAGACGTTTCGAATATTTAAACAAGGTCTAAAGAGCTCGACGCGTCAGAATAAAAGCGATTAGAGTAAAGTAGCTACATCAGAATAGGCTCCCCCGTATGTAAAAAGAATAATTATGTTTGTTTTATTTTGAATACTTATGATCTTGTCAGGGAATGCCCTGGTGGTGAATGGTTATAAAATTTTATTAACAAGCGGAAATATCGGAATTCTCATACAACTGTTACTAAAAGAAACAAACTTTGATATAGTAAGTAACCAACACTTAAATGTTTTCTAACATTGGAATATTAGTAAAGGTAACAAGCAGCTCTACAAACATGTTTTTATGTTCAAAATAACCTGAGACATAACACCATACCTTTCGTAATATGTGCTACAATATTGGCAGTTTCACATAAGATAAACACGTGTTACAATATAATGAAACAACTTTTACGGATCTACTCGCGTTTATTTTATACACATTATTTGTGTTCGCGTGTAGTTTCCTATAAACTTCCCACTAATTAAGCTCAGTGGCTTGGGGGGGGAAAGGGGGGGCGGGGTATTTCAACCTCTATCACAATACCTTTCAAAGGTATTTACGCTTGTCATTTTTTTATTATTATATACCGATTACAAATCGGTTTAAAGTTCACCTACTACTAGGCACTGCCAATAAGACAATTATACTTATATATTATTATTAAGATTACTTATTAGTAAACATGCAGTAACACCATTTAACAAATGTATTTATAAATCTAAACTAGAAATGATATTGTATGCACCGCTGTACGATGCAATTCGGCCTCTGCTAGACGTCAACAAGATTTTTTGTCGGCGCATTTATACAATAAAATTAATAAACTACTTAACATTTACCCATTAAACGCAAAAGACTGTATTACAAATCTAACAAATTTTCTATTAACGCTGGATTACGCAAAGACTGAAGAATTGTTCATTGTTCAGAATTAATTTTAATGTTACTATTTTTAGTTTATTTTTATTCCTTTATTTATAAGATAACTATTTTTTTTTTGTTGAACTTAGTTCACTAAATGCAGATAAAATTTGTTACATCGGAAGGTTTAATTGTCTACAATTCAGGGGGGTAACCACGAGCTCTTATAGCAGTATTATTGCAGTTGTGAAAACGAGACGCGTGTAGCGGCGAATATACTCGCGTCTCTTTTCCACAACTGCAATAATACTGCTATTAGAGATCATAGTCAGGGGCAGCTCTTATAGCAGTATTATTGCAGTTGTGAAAACGAGACGCGTGTAGCGGCGAATATACTCGCGTCTCTTTTCCACAACTGCAATAATACTGCTATAAGAGATCATAGTCAGGGGGCAGGTCTCCTAGTGTAGGCAATTATAGAATTTAAGTTTTCTGTATTTGCACTTTGAACAATAAAGAATTTATTTATTTATTTATTTACCTAGTTTGCGGTTTTACCATCATCGTCGTCATACTGAAGTTTGAAGATCAGCACTCCAAACTATCTGCAGTCGCATGCTATCATCTATCGGTTTTCATGGTCTCGCTATCTCTGAGGTCCCGGGTTCGATCCCCGGTTGGGTCAATTCTGAAATTATTGTTTTTCTAATTTGTCTCGGGTTTGGGTGTTTTCTATGTATAATAAGTATGTATTTAAGTATTTTAAGTATGTTTATCCGTTGTCTAGTAACCATTTAACGAGTTTCATAACGAAGCTTCTCTTGGGCTAGATAATTGGTGTGAGTGTAGGAAAGTTTATTATTATTATTATTATCATCCTACAACATCCAAACAACTGCTAAAAGCGCCTTTTGAGACACAGAGGAGCCTGGCGAGTTTCTCAATGGTCACCCGTCCGGTGACACGATATTGAGAAAGTGGCTTGAATTGAAATCTCAATCCGAACGCACTTAGCTATCAAGCTCTCAAGCTCAAGTGTTATATCATTTCCGACATAAACAAAAACATTGTGAATGTATAAAAAAACAACAGTTACAATAAAATGTAGGTCTGTAACTAAACTGAAAACCGGTTTTAATGTATCTCAACATATGACCTGATATTGGTATACTATACTGGTTTACGAGAGCGCCTTATATAACCGTGTGATATTAATATATTTTTATAAATATTTTTACGGGTAGGCACAGTGCCAATGATGGAAGCGGATTTCCCCCGGAAACCTCAACTATTGAGGCACTGGCTATCTTGTCTCTAGCTGCCGGAACACAACAATGGTTCGACATATTTAGATAACATGATGGTAGCTAGCCAGGCGGACAAACAAGCCCTACCACCAACCAAACCGAGTACACAAACATGTACCCCCCGCTGGGATTCGAACCCGGGACCTCTGAGTCTAAGCCGATGGTCTGAGCCACTAGACCACAGAGGCGGTTAAGACGTGATATTGTTTACCATACTGGTTCACGAGTGCGCCTTACATAACAGTGTGTAGTGTTGAGTGATTTAAATCCGTGTCTGCGTGGGCGCACGTCTCACCAATTAGACACTTTTCACTACATAGAAAGACAAGAGATTTTCAACTCTACCCTTTGGGAATAAGCGCTGAATTCGAAAATGGCGTAACAGAACAGCTGATTAGAGGTGACACAGAATGACAAGTGTCTTATTCAGTCCAAAAGCGAGCGCGAAGGTTTTTTTAGTTAGGTTAGGTTGATAAAATGGCGATTTTGCGTAATTTCAAGCAATTGTTATGGTCACGCGTGGCGATTGTAAGGCAAATTGAATTAAACGCGCTAAATGGATTGACGTGCTACCACCGTTACTTTATGAGGGTGATTTAACTAGCTTTGTACCTCGCTACGTTGGAGGTCAATCATCAAACTAAATGGTACGGCATAAAAAATAACCATGATTATTATATCTGATAACGTGACCTAATTGTAATAAAAAGTTTACACAACAATAACAACAACAACGCAGATACGAAAACAAATGTACGGGAACACTAACTGTTCTACTGTAAATACTATTGCGTCAAACGTGCGAGTAATTGATTTACGATTTACTCCCTTATTCATTATAAAAATTATTAAAGCATTAGGTATTAAGTTAAATATTGTTTTGTCAACGTCACGCAAATGTCATTTTGAATTTGAGAAAAAGAGACAAAAACAATGATTAACTAAATAATGCTTATATAGTTTTTATGAATAAGGGGGTTAGTGTATTACAGCTCTTTAAAGTTCACATGTCTGAATTCAAATTACTATTACATGATAAATCTTATAAATGGCGATGATTACCGAGACACAAAAAGAAAACAGAAACACTTTACCACAGAATACCTACTTAACTGTACTCGCTTGACATATTGATACCACGTGACACTAAACAAAACACTATCGAGCTATGTATGTCAGCAGGTTATTGCGTTTTGTTATTTATTGTGCAATAATTGTGTTGTTAGTGTTAGAAAAATTATATAATATATTATTATATATTTTTTCTTTCTTTTATATATAAAGAACGATACTGCCTCAGGTAGTAATTGAACCGGTGGCAATAAACATATTCCTAATTACCAAAGCAATGGGTATGAGGTCAAAATTCAGAAGTACTCTTATTTTCTGTTTAGATAGTTTTAAAAACTCATTTATTTTAACTCCGTGGAGTTGCTTTTCTGGTATAAATAAGGCAGGACTTTTTGAAATTCAAATATACGATTATTCGACTTGCAAATTACTCCAATAAAAAATAACGATACCTATTCGCCAGCAGGTTCCATTCAAGAAGGAAATTGGTGTTTTTCTTCACCGTCGCAGTGAAGGGATAGTTCGTGCTAGTCTTTAGGCTGTTTAACCTTCCCTCCCTTCGGCGAGGTTTTAGTGGCCGCCCGGAAGGTAGAGTTCTTTTTTTTGACAGTTCAAATGTCGAAAAATGGCGCGGATGGTTATGTGCGGTTCTCCCCTCCAGCTCCCGCTTCTCTGACCAGGCCTCGTCTTGACAGAGATTCGGGAGAACGAGGGACCTACCCACTAAAAACTACTGTACATCCACTTCACGTACCGCCCCTCCGCCTTCGCAGATCGCGAAAGTTTCGCTCCGCCCCGCGGCCCCCTTACCACCGCCCCGCAACGCTTGGACTACACCGCTAGCTCCTAAGCTCGCGGCGCAGGCCCCCGCGCTAAACTCGCTCGCCGAGTTTCCCGCGGCTGGCCCGGCTCGTGACCCACCTCCGCCTCCGGCCCCTACTCCTATGGAGCAAAGCCCTCCCGAGGACCCTCAGGCCGCAGTCCCTGTGGCCAAGGCCCCTCAGGCCAAGGCTAACAAGCCCAAGGCCCCTAAGGCCAAGCCCCAACCGGCTAACAAGCCGCCCCCCGCCCCTAAGGCACCCGCCCAACCCAAAGCCCGCTCGCAGCACCCGTTTGCCGCGACCGTTGGTGCTTGCCCGGTTAGCTTCACCGCCATGTCTACGGCAGTCGAAATTGTAAAGTTATATCGTTACAAGGACGAAATCGTAGAGATGGTGGAGAAGCTGCGCGAAGCCGCGTCCGACCCTTCCGCTTGCCCCGCCACTATCATGGCGGCGATCTTTAACGATCACGGTCCACTTTTGGACATGATCACGTCCCTTTTCGACTCCCTAAAGTCCCATAATGAATAATACGCCCAATTCGAGACTAAAACCCCGCTCCCTAACGGTTGCGTTTTTCAACGCGAACGGTTTCTTAAAGCAACGCGACGAAGTGTCCGAGTTTTTAACCGAACACGCCGTCGACGTTTTACTAATACAGGAATCTTTCCTGAAACCCTCTAACCGAGACCCTCGCTTGGCTAACTTCAACCTCGTCCGTAATGATAGAGATGGCCGCGGAGGCGGCACTCTTATCTATTACAAGCGGTCACTTCACTGTGTCCCGCTCGACCCCCCGCAACTTTCCGATCTAGAGGTTTCGGTCTGTCGGCTAGGCATGACAGGCCACGCGTCTATAACTATCGCTTCCGCTTATTTGTCCCCAAATAAGCGTTTGACACAACCTGATCTCGAAGCGCTGTTCGCTATGGACACCGCCGTCATTATTGCCGGCGATTTCAATAGTAAACACGCTCAGTGGAGTTGCAATTCAACCAACCGTAACGGTCGGGTGTTGAGCCAACTCGCTGAGACAATACTCTTCGATATCGTCGTGCCTATGGAGCCCACCCACTATCCGTTAATAGATAATTTCACCCCTAACCCGCTAGATATGGCACTTCTACGGAACGTAACCTTGCGGCTGCGTTCTATAGAAGTGATCCACGCGCTCTCCTCCGACCATAGGCCGGTTGTTTTACTTGTTTTACAGTTAGGCCCCCCCACCGACCCCACCCCCGTCATTAAGGTGGTGACTGACTGGGATAAGCTCGAGAAGCTTCTCGAACCTACCGCCAGTGAGTCATTAAACCAGATTCCCGACGTCATTGACTCGCCTCACGAGACAGTGGCCGCGATCGACGCCCTCGGTAGTCACCTCACTAACGCTATAAGCGAATCGTCCAGGCGGGTTGTAGCGACGGCTGACCATCGCTTCAAACTGCCGTACGATATGAGGCGACTATTGCGGGCGAAGAACGCCGCCACTCGCGCTTACGACTCCTATCCCACCTCGAATAACCGGGCTCGTATGCGCTCCCTGCAGCGTGCTGCTAGAGAACGCATAAAAGAGCTCCGCGATTCGAGTTGCCATGGCCTTCTTAAAGATATCACGCCTTCTCACCAAGCTTATTGGAAGTTGGCTAGGAGCTTTAAGTCGGAAACGGTCACTTCGATGCCCCCTCTCTGTAAACCCGACAATTCGATCGTCTTTGACGACGACGAAAAAGCCGAATGCCTGGCCGACAGCCTCGAGGCCCAATGCTCGCCCAGCACGCTCCCAGTCCCCCAAAACCATATCGAAATGGTTGATAGCGAAGTCGAAAGACTCTCGTCCCTCCCTCCCACCGCGACCCTCCCGCCCGTTACGGAAGATGAGGTGCAAACGCTCATTAAGCGTCTTAAACCCCGTAGACGGCATCTCAAATAAGATCCTTAAGATCTTACCCGCTCAGCTCATCCTTTTAATAGTAGCTATCTTCAATAGCGCCATGACTAACGCTATCTTTCCCGCTGCGTGGAAAGATGCGGTAGTCATAGGTATTCATAAGCCCGGTAAACCGCGTACCGCCCCCTCTAGCTATCGCCCCATCAGTCTTCTCAAATCGTTGGGAAAACTGTATGAACGCGTTCTAGTTTCCCGATTAAGGGACTACATCCTTTCTAACAATCTCCTTATCAACGAGCAGTTTGGGTTCCGGCCCAAACACTCGTGCACTCACCAATTGCACCGCCTCACGAAGCATATCCTTTCCGGTTTCAATAGAAACCGTCACACGGGCACCGGAGCTCTTTTCTTCGACGTCGCGAAGGCGTTCGACAAAGTCTGGCACAACGGCTTAATTTATAAGCTGTACAAACTCGGCGTGCCAGACAGACTCGTGCACATCATACGAGACTATTTGTCGGGTCGCTCCTTTCGCTTCCGCGTCGAAGGAACGCTCTCCGCCCCCCGCCCTATTCGAGCCGGCGTTCCGCAGGGATCCGTGCTCTCTCCAACCCTCTTTGCGCTTTACGCAAACGATGTCCCCAAGTCCCCCGGCGTAGAGCTAGCTCTATTCGCGGATGACACCGCGCTATATTCGTCTGGTAGAGACAAGACCGCGGTTTCCAAACGACTCCAAAAGGCCGCTAACACCCTCGGCGCTTGGTTTCGCAAGTGGCGGATCGAAAAAAGTGCCGCTGTGTACTTTCATCGGGGTCGCGACGAATCCTGCCGTCCGATTCGCTTATTTGACCGCCCTATCCCATGGGCTAGGCAGGTGAAATATCTCGGTGTCACCCTCGATAGGACGCTTACGTTTGCACCCCATCTCAAGATCGTCCGTAACAGGGCCGCGTTCTTTTTAGGTCGGTTATTCCACCTTATAGGCAGGAAGAGTAAAATGTCTCTTAGAAATAAGACGACAATTTACAAAGCCTGCATCCGCCCAGTCATGACCTACGCTAGCGTAGTTTTCGCGCATTCCGCGCCCTCCCACTTGTACCCCCTACAAACCCTACAAAACCGCTTTATGCGAGGCGCGACGGGTTGTCCGCATTACGTTCGTAATGTAGACCTCCATCGCGACCTCGATCTCCCCACAATCAAAGATTTTATCAAGGACGTCTCCCGACGTTACTTCGATAACGCCCCCCACCACCCTAACCCGCTTGTTGTGGCGGCCGCCACAACAAGCGGTACGCGTCTAAGCGTCCTAAGCACGTCCTAAACGACCCCGACGACCCAATCACAGTTGCGAACGCCCCCCCGCCCGATCCTCCAAATGACAGCACACATTTACAGAATACACTAAACATGCACACTGCTTTAGGCCCAAGACACCGTACTCGTAGAACAAGGGTACGAAGAACCGGTTCACACGCGCTCTATGCCAGGCACAGTCATGTGCCTGGGAGCTCCTCTCCTCCTCCACGGCCCGGTCTACCCGAGCCGAGGTCCGTGCCTTTAGAGGCGCCCTCGGGTGGTTCCACTCCCCGATCCGATCCGAACCCTTCGGAGACTCTGGAAGGGCACGGGGACGCGCACTTTTAAGTGTGCGATGCCGTACCCCTCTAGAAATCCTCCGAAGGTGATTCGTTTCAACACGGCTTGAGGTACCCTTTACGTACCTCGCCGCCCCTAAAACAAGCCCGGTGAAGCTGGAAATGCCCCTCGGCAACCAGCAGTCTCTCTCCAAAAAAAAAAAAAACTTCACGTACCGCTAGAGTGACTGGGATCACCGGTTTGGCAATTAATTGCCCTAGCGGCAAGGTAGAGGAATCTGCATAACAGCGGGTTGCCTCTAGCTCCGATATATACTTATTCATCATCAGCTCATTTTTATGTCCCCACTGCTGGGGCACGAACCTTCCCTAAGTATGGATAGGGAGAACGGGCCATAAACCACCACGCGGGCCCAGTGCGGGTTGGTGGTTGTTAACGACTGCTAATGCAGCCGGGACCAACAGCTTTACGTGCCTTCCGAAGCACGGAGGAGCTCGAGATGATAAATTTTTGATCACCCATCCGATGACCGGCCTTTGCGAAAGTTGCTTAACCTCAGCAATCGCAGACCGGGCTCGAAAACCACTGCGCCATCGAGCTCCTCATATACTTATTACATTATCATAAAAAGAGGTCACACACATGCGTATAAATGGGATTTGCCATAATTTTCACGATATATTGACGGGATACGAGATACTGGTGTCTTAATATGTCGCCATAACATCAAAGTCAAAGTCAAAGTCAAATATTCTTTATTCAAATAAACTTTAGAAAAGTGCTTTTGAATCGTCCATAATTTTTTTACCTACTACCCATTCAGGACGTCTATATTTTAGCTGTGGAGAAGAATGGGCGCAAGAAACTCCACAGCTTTAATCCAATATGTAACGACATTTACAAAATTATATGCCGTTACGTTACCAAGTTATACAAGTTTAAAAAAAAAAATCTTAACAATATTTTGGATTAGAAATAGATTGGAGCATTTTAAACCCATGCTGTTTTGTCTTCAATGTAATCAGACACTTTATAATAAGCTTTTTTATAAAGCTTTTCTTTAATAGCGATTTTAAATTTATTAATATCTAGTTTTTGGATATTACTTGGAACTTTATTGTAAAAACGTACACACAGGCCTCTAAATGAATTATTTACTTTGTGGAGCCTAGTATTAGGTACTGCTAGTTTGTTTTTATTTCTAGTGTTTACATTGTGAATATCACTGTTTTTAGAAAAAGTTTCAATATTTTTATATACATACATTAGGTTCTCGTAAATATATTGTGATGCAACTGTCATTATATTAATATCTTTAAATCTCTCCCTAAGAGAATTACCAGCTTTTAGATTATAAATTGCTCGAATAGCCTGCTTCTGCAGCACAAAGATAGTTTGAATATCGGCAGCATTGCCCCACAGTAAAATGCCGTACGACATTACGCTACGGAAATAACTAAAGTAAACAAGTCTAGCTGTTTCAATGTCAGTGACTTAAATCATCAATACTTGTAGTATTGTTCCCGATCCGATCCGAACCCTTCGGAGAATCTAGTAGGGCACGGGGACACGCACTTTTAAGTGTGTGATGCCGTTCCCTCTAGAAAACCTTCGAAGGTGATGCGTTGCACACGGCTTGAGGTACCCTTACGTACCTCGTCGCCCCCAAAAAAAAGCTCGGTGAAGCTGAAAATGCCGTCTGAGGCAATAAGCAATCTCTCTTTAAAAAAAATATTGCAGTATTGTTGTGTTCCGGTAGCTAGAGATAAGATAGCTAGTGCCTTAGTGCTACTTGGCAGTAGGGTAGGCAAGATAAGGAAAAATAGTGAAGCAGTTTGCTCCACTAGCAGTCCACTAGCTCCCTCGCATCTGGAATCTGCCTCTGCTTAACATCTGGCAGAACAGGGTCTTTGCCTAACTTTCTATAAAAAAAAATACGCGCGTAAAAGTCGCGAACGGACGCTACTCGCTCTATTTTCTAGTGCTGCGCCGGCGCCGGCGCGGCGTTGCGCCCGCCGTGACACTCTCGCCTTCTTTCAAAACGGATTACAAAAGATTTCATACTTATTATAATATTAAGCGCGTTTTTCATCACGCTCCCGCCCCCGGCCCGCGTTTTTATGAAACATAAACAGTCGCGCTCTGATTATGCGAAACAACTGTACGCAACAGACCTGCGTCTGCGCACGAGTTGGGCCGAACGGTTTAGTTTTCACGACAAGTTATGACAGAGTTTGTTTGTGTTATTTTTACCTATAGTAAATTTTAATTATTATAGAAATAGATTTTAGATTCGGAGATTCATACTTAAACTTTGAAATGAAATGAAATGAAATGAAATATATTTATTAGAACACAGTACAAACTTATGTAGGTACTTAAAACAAAACAAACAAATTATAATTAAAAGTGTGTTCTAAAAGGACTCCACTCAGCATTTGTTGCAATAGTGGACAAAAACTACAACGCTGATCTTCCGTGGAGACCCGTTTTGTGTAAATGTGCACGGCGTCTCGCTGTATATAACATTAATTAAAAGTACAGTGACATAAACATCAATATGAGCACGATTACTAGTTACAATACTCGTTACTAAAATACAAATGTTGAAAAAATTTCCACGAGCAGGATTTGAACAGGATTTGGTGCGGGTTCAAATCCTGCTCGTGGAAAATTTTTTCAACATTTGTGTTTTTGTAATTTGTTCGCAACAAAATTTGCGTTAAAAATTATATAGACATTTTATACTCGTTACTGTTATTGGAGATGTCCCAACAAATTCAGTTGAATCTAAGGTAAGATTAAATTAAAACCTAATCCGACATCTTACACATTATCAGTTGTCTGCAAATTCAAAAAGTATATCTTTGTGTTAACCTTAAAGGAACCCACTGAATGGAATAACTGAGTAAGTTTATTTTTTTGGTGTCGCTGATCCGATATTGCGTAAGTTGCTTAACTTGTAAGATCTTCCAAACGCACAAATGTCTCCTCCGTTTCTTCACATTATCAGTTGTCTTCAAATTCAAAAAGTATATCTTTGTGTTAACCTTAAAGGAACCCACTGAATGGAATAACTGAGTAAGTTTATTTTTTTGGTGTCGCTGATCCGATATTGCGTAAGTTGCTTAACTTGTAAGATCTTCCACACGCACAAATGGGTCCTCCGTTTCTTATTCGTTCCGATCCGAACCCCTCGGACAATCTAGTAGGGAATGGGGACAAGCTTGTGTGATGCCGTTCCCTCTAGAAACCCTCTGACGGTGTTTCGATCACACGGCTTGAGGAACAAAAAAGTCGAGTTATTCGTCAACTCGCACACTTTAAACTCGCACAAATGTGCGAGATGGCACCTTTTGATTTTACCTATTATTTGTGTCGTCAACTCGCTGTAAAGGCCACCTGCGGCTAACAGCAGCAAACTCACATTAATAAAAATTCTTCCATTTCAATGTACAAAGTAACAAATCAAATGACGTCTTTAATAAAAATCAACTCAGATGCTCAGTGGCATCGGATGAAAGTAGTACGGGGGGTTTTGCAGGATGCCTACGCTAAGTACTGGGTACTGGTTCTCCGGCGAGAGAAAACACAATGTCCCACGGATAGGCTAATCACCGATTAACATTCTATCCGTAAGTCTACTTCGGCTGCGAGTTTCTATGGAAAAAAGCAATTGAAACGGCTTCTAGCTAAAATCAAGTCAAGAATAAAATATTTTTAGAGTACCTAAGCTCACTATTAGTACAGATGCCTTTTTAAATAATAATAATAATCCTTTAACCTTAACGCCTCGGTAGCCGAGTGGCAGAGTGCTCGGTCCGATACCCGAAGGTCCCGGGTTCAATTCCCAGGTCGGGCAAAATGTATTTCGGATTTTTCGATGCATAGCCCCGGGTTTGTGATCACCAACTCGCATTTGGCAAGCGTGGTGATTAAGCCATTACCCATCAATTGTAGCGATGACTTGATTTCAATGATGGAGGCCTTTGCCCACCAGTGGGATATTTATAGGCTGTTTACTAATAATCCTTTATTTCAGGTTACGATGGCCCATATACAAATACCTTAAAGTAAACTAACAACAACAACTTTGGTTAGTAATATAAAACAAACTATGCTAGTCATTATTTTGACACTTTCTGTGTCGTATCGATGGCGCTTACGGTAACCTTCCACGAAAACGTTTGTACACCATTTTAAATAGTCATGTCATGAATCTACCATCGTTTTGAAACGTAGTTTTCTATCGAAAAGGCCCGGCAAGAAATTCGATCGACTCCCTTCAAAGGTTATTTCTATCATGATTTTATATTTCCATCTGTTTGTGCGATTATATTTTTTTGATTTTGTTTCGTCGTCAAAGATATCCTGTGTTAATTTTTAAAATAATATTAGTAGATACGAGCGCTTGCGATATGATGGCATTTCTAAAAAGGGAAAGGATTCTTAAAAAATCTATGAGGATCTTACAATGTAGTCGTTATGATACAAACCCATATACGAGATCAAAAATCATATCGAAGAACTCATGGGCCTTGTCAATATTAAAAAATAAATACAAATAAAGTCACGTTGGTCATTGATATTTGTGATCCTAAATACGTTTTACAATGTATTCACGAAGGTTTATAAGCAAACGAGCTTTAATAAACCTCAATGCAGTGTCCACTATATTCTGAGATCGCCCTTTGTCGTAAAACCTCGTAAAATCATCAAGGTAAATGATTTTTTTTTTGACATTGTCAGGTATCAAGACCAAATGGTTTCGTCACACCTTTCCAATGTTTGTGGAAGGAGTTGGGTAGGCCAAAGACCTAACCAAGGCTGGTTTTTGCCCTTAAAAGTACAAGCGTATACGCTTTGTTCGACGTTTTTAAATCTTCACGAATTATCAAAGAGGTACTAACAATGTGGTTATATAAAAAACAAATGCGACAATGTTATTCTCGTTCGAAACCTTTGTCGAATTAGCAAATAGGTATAACTAACTAATAATAAAAAAAAATATTGTAAAAAAAATTTCTTAAGATGTACCTATATTTAATAAAGAGAATAATAATAATAAAAACCTAAGCCGAGCCTTATAGCGAAGAGTCTCGACCAACATCTCAAGAGGCTTTCGCTGGATGGCTGGATCAAGGGTCAGATACAGAAGGCAACACTCCTGGACGCGTTCCGGGGTTTGGTTGGTGGTAGGGGTATCCACCATCTTCATACATCTTAATATGTCGCCTAACATCAATGTTTGAAGCGTTGTTGTATTCCGGCAGCTAGAAATAAGATAGCCAGTGCCTCAGTAGTTGAGGATTTCGGGTGAAGTGCGCTTCCACCCTTGACCTTATCGTCACTTAACACCAGTTCAAATTACACCTAAGGAATAAAAAAAAACCTCGTTTAAAGGACTCCATGTTGTATTTTGAACCATATCACCATTCACCGTGGTATTCACCGAATTAAAACACAATCACACTTACCGAATTATAAAAAAAAATAAAAAAAAATTGAATGTTTTTTTTGAAATACTAAAACTGTACTACTAATAATTGTAAGTTAATCTTACTCACAGTTGATAGTGTCCAAGTGTGGTAACAAGGTTTGGCGCAATTGGTGCGGCGGTTAGGAAAGCCGATCGCGTCATGTAGGTCGCGGTTGCGATTTCCATGCAGGAAACACATTGTGGCTGAGACAATTATTAGTACGTGGTAGTTTCCACTTTCATTCGTTCGAGATGGAAACCAACTGTTCTTGAGGTGGCTGGTATATTAATATATTAAAATAATTATGGTTTACCGTTACGACGGCGCACCTTTTTACCGCCAACAACTTCTATAGAAGTTCGAGATTTTCGTGCCGCCCACGCCAGCACTTCTATAGAAGTTCTTCTTTGTACCTACTTTATTAAAATACATTTATACGTTGGCGTACAGCGCGACATCGCGTGCAGGATAGTTGGGCGGTGGAAAGGTTAACGCGCCGGGTATGCGAGAACTGAGTTTAAGCAACTTTCGCAAAGGCCAGTCATTGGATGGGTGACCAACAATTTATCCTCCGCGCTTCGGAAGGCATGTAAAGCCGTTAGTCCCGGCTGCATCAGCAGTCGTTAACAACCACCAATCCGCACTGGGCCCGCGTGATGGTTTATTTTAAAATGGTTTAGTTTATTTAAGGGGACAAATTAAACTCGCCAATAGCAATACACATACGATATCTAATCCTTTATCAATATCCTCACAACGGTATTGCAATAAAAATTCTACTCTCTTTTCCATCATTTAATTTATAGTGTATCGTATTAATAATGATTTGTTTTTTTGTTACAGGTATAGAATTCTACTACATTGAACATTGATTCCTAACGTATACATATTCACAAGGTATAGTAAATACATAAACTAAACGTCAATAAAATGGTTGATGAGTTTAACTTAGTGAGTGAGGATTTTGGGTGAAGTGTGCTTTTATCTTCGGCCTTTCCATCAGGTGAGATGAAAGCCGATCTGAAATGAAATACTACACAACACTCGCGTACAAAGATATCTTAACAGTTCAGTGCCCTGTCACTGTATGTTGTTCTCTATTTTCGTAGAACAAAACATAAATTGTTGTAAATTTTAATAAGAGAAGACGCTAAAAGCGAAATTTACAAAAGTGCTTGTAAACAATTGCACTTGACTATACATGCTTTGCGAAAAAATAACAAACTGTAAACAGTTGCACTTGACTGAACTTACATGCTCTCAAGGATAAGGTCGATGTCATACATATTCATTTGACATCGATAGTACATATAAACTGTATGACAGTGTTGTCATGTATCAGTGACAAGTGATAGAACAGAGCCTTGTATTCTAATCTAACTCACAGTCCCACCCATAGTCACTAAAAAGTAAGTTGTGGATTTTTTGATGTAATAAAGTTGTAATTAAATTAACTAAATACTTTGTTTTGTGTTTGTTAAATAAAGTTAAAGTTAAGTTAAAGTTATTTGTTAAATAAAGTTTGTTGTTTACACTATAATATTTCGATAGATATATAAATTTGAACATAAAATACAGAAAAACAACCTGCCTACGATTCCTTAGTGCTTACAGTGAATTTCAAAGCTACAGCATATTTTTTTATTGAAATAAACTTGAAAATAAGTTATTTGAATAGTCTGAAAATTGTATACCATTAAGGACGTCTAGTTTTAGCTGTATAAAAGAATGAGCGCAACAAACTTCAAAGCTTTTATAGTTTTAACGACATTTACAACCAGTTACCAAATCATACAATAAATTTACAAATATAAACTTTATTAGAAAATTAGAACCAATGGCCGTTTTACGAGTAGTACTGCAAAGAAAGATATCTTTAATGAAATGGAATAAAGCTTTTTTCAAATTAACTTAATAAGTAAGTAAGCTCCTTTGACTACGTATAATCCGTAGCTCATGCTGATGCAGACCCTGTTTGGCGACACTGTGCATGCAGCAACGTATGCATAACTCGACAATGTACTGTTTTATTTTGATTTTTTAAACATTTTATATTTTTTTTGTTAATAATATTATTATTTTTTTATTAACTTTTTCTTATGTTTTTTAATGTTGAGTGTACAGTGTTAGTCAAATAAATACTTATTCTATTCTATTCTATTCTAATCGTCACAAAATATTTTACCTATCACCCATTTGAACCGTCTTTTAGCTGCGAGGAAAAACAAGTACATCTATAGTACCCGAAACGTTCAAGAAACTGCTTCCAATCATATTATTAAGTTCACCATTGTGCTTCACTCTTTTATGACATAATTCCACGGCCCGTCGACTCCACGACATGTTCTGATTCAGCGACCTTCACCTCCACTCGCAGTCACAACGGAAGTTGTGAAACGACCACCACTTCCTACTTCCCGTGTCACGAGTGTCATGTGTGCCGTGTCATGGTATCTGTCAATGGCTTTCTCTGTTATCAGTAGGACCTTTGCGATGCGGAATCGATCGAGCTACAAGACAATGTCGATCTTGAGTTATGCTGCTTAAATCGGTATTTCGATCAGCGTTACCTGTCAACAATATACCTATATGATGTCGCGAGTATATTTACACTAAAAAGTAAATTGCTGTGCAAAGGCCTCCATCATTGAAATCAAGTCATTGCTACTATTGATGGGTATTTGCTTAATCACTATGCGGATTGGTGATCACAAACTAAAGATATGTATCAAAAAATAGGAAACATTGTATGCGCGTGGCCGGGGAATCGAAACTAACACCTCCTGATATTGTCCCGAGCGTTTTGCTACTCGGCAACCGATACGTGTATCATCTATCCTAACACCAAACTGGATACAGAACTAGTCGTAGTAGATTACAAAAAATGTAAAAGTTCATTAGGAATAAGTAGTTTTTATTCCAATAAAGAATAGTAACAGGACGAGTAGCAAATACAACCATTAATGGCCTAGTGTTCGATTTATAGTGTAGGTCTCAAAGTCATAGACAAACTCAATAAAAAAAAACAAAAGACCGTATCAAACGGCGACAATCATGTAATCGTTTAGTACACGCAAATTTAGATTCGATTCACGCATTGTCTCACTTCTCGTGTCCAATGTCACGTTTCTAAACAATTTGATGCATACGCCTCTTCAAAGCAACCCAAATCGTGTTCTTACGTGTCCACAGAAAGTTTATAATCGAATGACAAATTTGCTGGCGTTTAGTTGTCAACGCGTTTTTGCAAGCTCCTATTTGTGTTACTAGGTAAAGGGCAGACACGTCGTACTAAACGTTTCATTACGCACAATAAAAACGACAGTTCTCCCGCGGTTTTTGCACAAATTAAATGGCCTGCGGTCGACTGAGCACATCTAATGCTACATCTAAAAGTCTTTATATAATTTAAAAGGCTAACCGACTGTGCAGCAACCATAAGCTAATTCATCTTGTAATTAGTGAAATTAACAGGCGAAAATGTTGAAATAAAACCTGCCATAAGGTAATTGATTAAATACTATTTGCTCAATCAATTGGATTAGCATTGAAATTGAATCTGTGTCGCAACCTTATTGGAGGTTTGTGAGTTTACAAAATTAGTGTAGCGTCTTCCAATCCTCCAATTGAACGAGACTTCATGGAAACCATACTTGTTTGTACACGTAACATGATCTCGTCTTAAAATAAACAGTTTAGTGCAAATAAAATTCAATTTCGAATATCTTTTTAATAATAATAACGCAGTAAAAGCTGCCAATAAAATTGTATAAGACTCTCTTTTTAATAAAATTGAAAGGCTGCACAAGAGTTTGCATTTGCCTGTTGATAAAAAGGGACATGTCATTTGTAAAAAAGATTGAGATGTGTAAACTGTTTAGTAACCTGAAGCTGTAGATATAAATTAGTAAGCAACTTATGGAAGGGACTGGCTGTTTTTTCAATTTATTTTTTCTTTCTTCGCAAGAATAATTTGAAGTTAACCTTTTATTTGACAAACTCTTTAAAGGTTTTTCTTCTTTTTTTCTTTTTAAAACAAATTTGTCTTGTTTGTTCATTCTCTTAATTCATTTCAATGTGTAGTGTTCGCGTAAACTTTAGAAAACAATACAAGTTTGTCTGCTTATTTGCGTTTATGGTGTCTTCATAATGAGCAAAGGTTATTGAAGAATTTTTTTAGGATGTTAAAATTAATTATTGCAGATTTCTATCGAGATTTATTAAGCGTATTATGACTACTTACAGACTAATACGGCTTTAGGGTCAATCTGATAGAGTGACACTGATTCATCCATCATTCATGATTGAGTTTTTAACCTCTTCTGCGTTCGTCAACCGATCTTAGATCTTAAGAGCGTTTACGCCGCCGACGTTACGGCCACTTTTAACTATAACGCCTTATTTAACTAAACCATAACATGTGAGGTGTCCATTAGGTGACGTAAAAATGCTAAATTACTTCATTCAAATAGTTTATTGAGCATAATTTTGTGGCGCTAGTGTGCGGCGTAAACGCTCTTAAAAGGGAAAAGGTTCGATTCACGGTGGGTAAATCTCAGGGGGTACCTAACTATTATGCTCCGCTTCTTTGGCCTCTTCTAACTTATCATCAGGCAACTTGGTGATGAGCAGACTAAAGGGTGGAAAGCCAAATAAGTTGTAAATAATAATAATAACATAAAAGTGATGGCGGTTTTTTAGTTTATTTATTAATTACAAAGTATCTTTATATGTATAAATCTTCTGTGCATGTGTACGTTATTGAACTCCTTCTAAACGGCTGGACCGATATAGATGAAATTTTTTGTATGTATTCAAGTGGATTCGAGAATGGTTTATATTTACAATTTGGATCCGGTAGGTGGCGCTGCTATAGGGGTCCATCATGGGATACCGGAGTTCTAAAGCGGACGAATGATTTATTTTGTTGTCATGGAAACTGTCAACGTTTTGTTTGTTTTGTTGTCATGGAAACTGTCAAAGCGGTACGAAGTCCACCGGTCAGCTAGTAACTTATAAACATATATTATAACAACCCACTATTAAAACCCATGATGTGTTTATCGAATAGCTGGGTGAGATAGCATTCTAACTGCTTACAATATTTAAAAATAAGAAAAATCTATTTCTATTTCTAAAGATTTATGCTAATAAATTAAGTGTAACGTATTAAGTAAAAAATATTTTTTTTTAGTAATCCCTTACATTTTAGCATTTGTTTTACATCCTTCATCATTTATTATTGGTTTGTTTGTTTTGTTATTTATTGGTTTCGGTAGGGTATTCAATATTAGAAGGGGCTTGAGGCTTAGGGCTGTTGACTGGTATGAAACCGTCGGCACTTCGCGCAGGCTCTGATCACGCAATGCGCTGACGCAACGGTTCCTTCCCGCTTCCGACAGGCCGTTACAGACGTGACAATAACTACTTGCGCGTTATGTCACCGCGTGTCGCAAGTCAATAACTCGTAGATAATAAGCATTTTGGTTTTTGGTGAGAATGGAAGGACTTCTCAGTCCGCCTGGCTACTAACACCATTTTATCTTATAAACATTACTCGCGACTTCGTTCGCGTGGATTTGAGATTCAAAAATAAACTCTTTAAAATATATATACAATCTGTCCGGGTAACTAGTAATCAAACTTTAAGAGCGTATTCTATGAACAATTTTATCGATAAAAATACCTCAAATCATTGTTCTGACTGAGTAATATATTTAGCCTCGTTCTTTTCTTTCCTCTGTTATTTTTACTTAAATCAATCCTTACTCTCTCAAAATATATGGGGCCCGTGTGTGTTTGCTACTTCTACTAATAGGTAATCTTTTTAGCTATCGAATGATACCAAATATTTGCTTATCTGTGTCGAGGTGCCCATGTTTTAAAGGAGAGGTAAAGAAAAACTTAAAGGTGAAAGGTGGGTCAGACCCCTGATTTGAGGTATTTTTATTAATAAAATTATCCATAGATCACGTTCTTAAAGTTTGATTACTACTTCCCCGGACAGATTGTATATATATATATATAGCCTATGTTACCCGCAAGGAATGTAGCATTCTATCAGTGAAATATTTTTGGAATTGGACCAGCAGTTCCAGAGATTAGCCCCGACTTACAAACAAACAAACAAACAAACTTTACCTCTTTATTAATACTAGTGGTTGAAATTCGACCGTAATTTAATTAAGGCTGCATGGATTGTATCTTAAGCAATTAAAAATTAAAAAGATAGAATGTGAGTTTGGATCGTTTGGATTGGCATTGACCAATTTCGGCCGCTTCTCTTCCATTTTTGAATTTTTTGAAAAGAGTATCTAAGCGTGTTGTCAAATACATATGCGTGTGTGTCAAATACATGGTAGTGTGTGTAATGTTTATTTTATTGATTTAATGTATTTTTTTATGCATATGCATAATTTAAAAAATATTACGTCCGCGCAATTTTTGTAAAAAGGGGTAGGTACAAAGTTTTTGCTTCACGTATTAATATATAGATTTAACATTGACGTTATGACGACAAATGTAAAACTTTTTATAATAAACTTCCACAAAATGTTGTTGAAATACCCTTACATAAATTTAAAGCACATGTCAAAAATACTCTAATGAGTAAAGGTTAATATAAAGTGGAAGATTATGTTAATGACAAAAATGTATAGATATAGTTGTACATACATACACAATAGTGCAAATGTTATGATTGTGATATTTATTGTCTTTTTTCCTGATAAGGTGTAAAAAAGGATTGTGTTTCACGTTCGGTTCTCGGGCATGTACCTTTCGGCAATCCAGGTAATGGATGGGTCATTGGGTTATCATGGTATTATACGACTCGTGTAAAATAAGTTGAAGCAAAAGTGAAACAACATTGAGTCAATAACTACGTCATCGACATGAGATTTTAACATTATAGACGTTACCCAGTCTTAGTTTTAATAAATAAGTGCCACGAACACCATCTAATAAGAGTAATCCAAGTCGGTGATTCCTATATAAAATAACCAATTTTCCGCGGTTTTTTTTTGTTTTTGTTGTTTTTTTAAAACCATCCTTGTATTAGAGCGAACAAAACAAAAAAAAATCAAATCTATCAAACCGTTTCTGAGTTTTAGCGAGACTAACGAAGAGCAATTGATTTTTATCTAGATATTAATATGTGAAGGAAAAATTTTGTACGCCTTTTTGGAGGAGTATGAAATTTCGCACACTTATAGTTTATATAGAGAAGGTTATCCGAATGATATATTTTTTTTAAATTATGCATAAAAATACATTAAATCAATAAAACAAACATTACACACACTACCATGTATTTGTCACACACGCATAAACACTCTTTTCAAAATTTTCTAAAATGGATGATGAGCGGCCGAAATCTGTTAATGCCAAGCCAAACTCACATTCTATCTTTTTTAATTTTTCATTGCTTAGGATACAATCCGTGCAGCCTTAATAAAATTACGGTCGAATTTCGACCACTGGGCGACCACTAGTTTATATAGATAGACTACAGACTACATCTAGCCATAAACAAGCTGACGGTAGTTACATCGCTGGTCACAATAAACTACAATCATATTTGTGAAACGCTTGAAACTACACCAGTGAATTGAGCCCAGGACCTCTGCATATCGAGTCAAGCACTTTGTTACATGGTCACCGAGGCGTTATCATAAAATAGGTTAATCATGAAATATTTTTAAATTTTTGTACTCATATTTAACCATTTTTAACTATATTTAACTATATTTAACCATTTTAAATATTATTTAACCATCATTAACCATTTTAATTATATTTTACCCGCTCATAGCTTATGACTCTAAGCACAAGATAGGTCTAGACTAAGTAAGCCAACATTCCGAAAGATTTCGCTCTTGAAACTGACAATTACGAGTAGGTACTCCACATCTTTCGATAATAGCGTTGCAAAACTGGTTTGTGTTTGATAATATGTAATAATGAGACTATTACTTTCTCGTTTGGACGTTCAATGACTTCATTCATAGACGATTATTTAATTACTATTTTTTTGGCTGGCGCGTTCGTATTGTGATCTTGCAGAGTTAAGCAACTTTCGCATAGTAAGTCATCGGATATGAGACCAAAGGCTGCGGTAGCGCAATAGCGTACCGGCTTGCTCCCCTTTGCGTCCCACATAACCGTCGGGTTTCCTCGAACGTAACGGTATGCAGAACACATTTTCTCTGGGAAAAAAAAATTATCCAATAGGGGACCAAATTTAAATATTTAAAGATCTTAATATTCTTAATAAGCCGAAAATTGGTCCCAGTTGGAGTAACATCAACCAACCTTCGTCCAACCAACCAACGTTGGTTCGTCGTACCAACTTTACTGAATTGGGGACAAAGTGGTGGGTTATGACCCGTTCTCCCCACGTGTGCTCATTTCGTTGTCGCACCCCGAAAACATGGAATGCTCTCTCCACTTAGCACATGTATTCTCTCCTTCCAACAACATGGGGTCCTTTAGACGACGAATAACTTTAGAAAAAACACAAATAAAATTATGTATTCTGAATAAGTTCTGAATAAATATTTTTCTTTTCATTTCATTTTCATTTTCAATTATTTCATGATCATTCGTCTCCTTGGCACTTTTGAACTGGAATAAAAGTAAGCCGGGTTTATCGTATCCGTTTATATGCATATTTGGCAGATAATTATGTCATTTAAAAGCATATACTTGTACCTATAATAGCAATTCGACGAAAACATGACGGCTCGATGACACAGACGTCTGGGCCACAATTGTATTCGAATCTGTTTTACAACGTAACCTTATAGAAGACGTGTTAATTTACATGTTTTACATAATTTTGTACGAACAACAATATGGTTATAAAACGCTTTGCTTTGTCTGCTCACATCAATAAGAGATATTCAAATTTTAGAGCTTTTAACAATGTTTTTGTTATTAATGTTTATAGTAAAGTTTACGCAAATATTATTGCGGATTTTTTTTAATTTAATTTTAATTACTTCATACTATGAATTTCTTTATTCAAGTATCAAAGAGTCATAATGGTAAGTTACAATGAAACTTAAAAGCTATGTTAGTACATAATATAAATAATTTAAATCACAAATTAAATCAAATTAAATTGATTTATTGCAAACTAATTATAATTCCGCAAATGTGTTTTTATTTTTCTTAAGCTGGGATTTGAACTCGCGTCTTCTAATAATCTAAGTCAGGCGCCCTACCAATTAGGCTATGAATTAGTTAGCCCACTACTACGATAGAGCAGAGATATGATTCTGCTTTTTCAACACTCATAACATCATGTTCAGAAGTGGCCTGATTGTTGACGTTTTTAAATAACAGAATCGAGGCCCAGCAGTCAGACAATCCATATCCATAACAAAACCCATAACAATATCGTAGGGACTTAGTCATTGTAATCATTTTATATTCACTTCCGATTTTAAAATGCGGCAACAGTGCCGTGACCTTGAATCGACGTACCGAGCTGTACCTACCGGCTAGGGTTGAGTCACACATAGTTAATTTATTATTGTGTGAATTTGGGTGTCTTTTATATTGAACACTTACCTTGTTATATCTGTCGGCAAAGTAAAAAAGGACAAACTGGGATGGTTGTATGTGTTGAGACATCCTCATACACAACAGGTCTTTCTCCAGACATTTTCAATAGGCACCCACCTATATGCAACAAACCTCGCAATCGCGACACCCAAAGCAAGAAAAATACGAGTATGCTGATCGGCTGCGCTCAGTGACATACTTGTTATTCTCCGTTACTACAGCAACATACGCTGCCCGATCCGCGTTTGCGGGGACAGCCCGCGTAATCGCGTACTCCTTCCCTGTGCTTTTTTCTGTGTGCCAATGTAGGTGAACTACGAGCTTATGTGCGTGCGTTTCGGAGCGCTTGTATGAAGTTGCCGCACTCTTGTTCACTCTGTTCGGGACCTTAGGGTCTAAGATCGGTGGTGTTGACTACTTAACCGCAGAAACGGTTGATTTGTAACAAGTCGTTCGTTTTAAACAGTAATGCATTAATATCTTTATATTAATGATTAAGAGTTATTGTACATTTGCCACAAAAGCAAATTCGGCAAAGAAAAAAGTATGTGTAATTTGTCATATTTTAATTTAGACATGTGACAAATGGTACAATAATCCTTTTTAATCACATTGCGTATGTGTTGTTATTAAGACATAATTATTAACTTTATCGGCAATGCAGAAGTGGCAAATACTCTTGAATCTCTGCAATTGCGTAGAGTGCGTCACTCAGCGTGTTTTGCCGCTTATACCATGGCGAGTGCTCTGAAGAGCTCTTCGATCTCATCCCACCTTCTCCCTTTCTTCATAGGAGTACACGTGCTGCTCTGCGGAGTCACCGATTCACTGTCTCAAATATCCCATCGCGCAGAAAGAAATTTGGTGACTCGTTTCTTTGTCGCACCTCCAAAGATGGAATAGTCTACCAGCACACGTTTTCCCTCCTTCCTATGATATGGGGTCTTTCAAGAGAGGCGTGAAGAAGCACCTTGTGGGCCGGCAGAGTGAAGTTGACTGATGCTACGTTTGTTTCCACGCTGCACCAGTTGTCTTCCCGTCTGAACTTCATTTCCACTTAACATCAGGTGGGATGGAGTCTTTTGCCGAGCTAAGTGTAAAAAAATAAAATAAAATAATTAACAATTGCATAACACATTAAAGTTAATAATCATCATCATCATCTCATCTCAGCCAAAAGACGTCCACTGCTGGACAAAGGCCTCCCCCAAATAATCATGGGGGGTATTTGCCGTAATCGCCACGCTTGGCAGGCGGGTTGGCGATCGCAGTAGGTTGAGGGTAACCTCAGAGAGATGCTGCTGCCCATCCTCTGGAATGGTCCCTTAGTCGGCTTTTACGACACCCACGGGAAGAGATGGGGTGGTGCAATTCTTTATCCCCGGCACCACACAGGGTTAATCATGACTTAGTAACTCTGCATACAAGATCTAGCTCGGATACACTTTGGATATTTTCATTTTGACCACACCTTACTGTTACTCGTTGTATAGAAGGAGTCCCGAAATAGCTTATTGTTGAATGATTATGTGTTGTTATAAGTACATTGTATAAACATTGTAATGTTACAATGTTTATACAATGTACTTATAACATATACAATATTCAATGTTATTTTTAGTTTATACGAAACCTGAAAACTGTTTATTCAGAATCAGTAATAGAAACGATTTCAATATTTTTTATACCATGTTACGTTTTGACCAAATAATATTTACAAAATCTCAAATAAAGTATACCCTACTAAAAACACAACGGGGCAGCACAAAAAGCTTGTAACTTCGTAAGTTTTCAAGATATTATTTTAATCTTTTTTGTATTATCTGATTCTTTAAATGAAATTATTCGACCCGTGTTTCGATTTTCGTATAAACTAAAAATAAGGTTGTGTATATATTTTGAGAATAACGGTCTATTTTCAACCACTGTGCAGCCACTATTCTCTAGAAATATGTTATAAAATAACATTTTGTAAAACATGTTGTATCTAATATTTTTATGACGACATAGTATGTTTTAGTTAGTATAATAAACATACAATATTTTATTGTTGTGACTAAGTTTTATTGTCGTGTTAAAACGTAGCTCATGTTTACGTTATTTGCAAAGGATCTGCTTCCTTGATTTGTTCAGAATAAATTTGTCTCTTATCTATAATTATTAATGCGCCGATAATAATATAATGTTTAACGTGTTTTAGATATTTCTGTAAATGACGTATCGTTATCGTCGGCATCATACTTATATCGTCCTACTGAATCCTTCGTCAATAATGGGCACGAAAAGTTCAGGCCATAACCTACCAAGCTAGCCTGAAACGGGTTTGATTGACGAATGCTGTATGTCTTACTGGTGACCTGTTCGCAAAAACACCCGTTTCCATTGTGTAACAATACCAGAGATCCACTCCAAGATACACCAAAAATTTCATCAAAGTCGGTCCAACCGTTTAGGAGTTCAGTGACATACACACACTTATTGAAGAATTATATAGTTATAAAAAGACTAGCTGTGCCCCGCGGTTTCACCCGCGTTTTATTAGTCATAGCGTGATGTAATATAGCATATAGCCTTCCTCAATAAATGGACTATTCAACACAAAAATATTTTTTCAATTCGAACCAGTAGTTCTTGAGATTAGCGCGTTCAACCAAACAAACAAACTCTTCAGCTTCATAATATTAATAGTATAGATAAGCATGTTTATTTTTATTTTAAGAGACGGCAAATGAGCTGGCTAGCCGTCCTAATGCGATAGGTATTTCAAAAATCAATCCAACATTTGCATTTATTTTTATTTTAGCGGTAGTTCTGATTTCTAAAAATACTAGTATATATAGTCTACCTATTCCAATCACTGCTAATTACTTAAGAGCGTTTACGCCGCCCACTAGCGCCGCCAATGAAAAAAAAACATATCTAGTAATTAGAGATAGAAAATCAAATTATGCTCAACAAACTATCTGAATGAAGTAATTTAGCATTTTTACGTCACCTAATGAACACCTGACATGTTATAGTTTAGTTAAACATGGCGTTATAGTTAAAAGTGGCCGTAACGTCTTATTCAACTATACCATAACATGTGAGGTGTTCATTAGGTGACGTAAAAATGCTAAATTACTTCATTCAAATAGTTTGTTAAGCATAATTTGATTTTCTATCTCAAATTACTAGATATGTTTTTTTTTCATTAGTGGCGCTAGTGTGCGGCGTAAACGCTCTTAATATTTTCAGTATCTGTGTTGTAAAAACCTAAAAATCGCACCGTCACATGCCGCCATGACCTCTGCGAAAGTTTGTTGACTCCGATTTATCTTAACACGTCCAATAATCAATTTATAATTAATGGAGTTCCGTCTACTTCCCGTTGCCATATCTTTTTAATTTCGAAGGCTGATCCGACGCCGATACTAACTATAGAGTTAATTGTTATTGAATGAAACGAAAAGTTTTTATTCCGCTCTGTCGTCTGGTTGCGGAAATGACGGACACTATGGTACCTACGAATTTGAGATAAAACCCAATTGAAATGCCAGTGGTTATTACTAAGTCATTGTCGGTGTTAACAAGGTCCGTTTATAATTAAGGTTTTATTTTAATTTCGGTTACTTGCGACGTTGTCGTGACGCCCTGGCTGATAAGATAAGATACAATTTTATTGCCATAAAAATGTGTAAATACAAAGCAGGTGTTATGCTGATAATAAAAGGACCCAAAAAGTTTACGTTTTAAAAAGAGATCGATTTTCAAATGTTTTTTTTATGCAGTTTTAAAATGTTTGTAGTAAGATGACGCAGCGGCGTACGCGCTTAAGCAACTTTGGCAATGCTGTGTCATCGGATGGGTGATATAATTTAAATGGTTTTAAACTTCACGTATTTAAATCACGATATTGGTCCCTGTTTAAAAAACAAATCTTAAATATTATAATTACTACTTATTCCGTATAAACGTGAACATAAATTAATTTAACACATAATATATGTTTTAACGTAATTATAATACAATATAAATTTGATTTATGTCAATGTAATTGTATAATACAACCTAATATTTATGATTCAACTACAAAGCTCGCCAATAACCCGGTTAACGTTATCTCATTGTTTGGGGTGACCAGCTCTCAAAATATTAATATAAGGAAAAGTTTTTACTAACAAAAATTAGCTTATAGTTTAGCTTAGTTTTGAAAACAAATGCTTTTACAAAAATGAGAAAATGAAAGACGTTAACGTGAAGTTTTAACAAAAATACCAAAAAATATAAAAACACCAATAACACAAAAATACCAAGAAGTTTTTTTTAGAAAGCATGTAATGTCATATAAGTACTCTATTTTGTATTAATTACGAACTCAAATGCTCTTTAATTATATCTTCTTACTTTTGTTCAACACCAATGCTTGTAACTTTGTTATTATGGCGCCATAATATATACTGCTGATAACAAGTCAAGCGGACTTTAAAAAGCCCTTCCCACCGACCGCTAGGAATCGAACTTGATGGAAAGGATCTTGATGGATCGAAGTGCCTACTGGGAGAGGGTAACCTCAGCAGGCCCCACTGATACAAGAACAGATATTTACCCTTTTACTACAAAACAGTGTTTAAAGTTAAACAATGGCTAAATACGTGTTTAAAATTTTGTGTCTCTGTCTAACAATATTAGCTAAAAAGTGACAGCATCTGTTTTAAGTATTGTCTAACTTTAATCATCGTTTTGTATTAAAGCAATAATAGTCCTACAGATACAGAATCTATGGCCGCCCCACAAGCCTCCGGCGAGCCGATCGGTGCACTTCCCTACTACTTTCATTCTCTATCCCACTTTCGATTTCGCGCGGCGCCGGCGGGCGCCGGCGCACGTAACAGTGTGACGCCACGCTATACCACGGACTATAGTGATTGAGAGCAATATGGATGGACGTTTGATTAGGGGATCGGTTATTTTACCTTTTAATCATTATCATCACCGTTCATTTTTATTTCCCTACTTTTGGGGTACGAGCGTTCCTTATGGATGGAAATACCACATGGAGAATGAGTCATAAACCACCACGCCGACCTCACACTTATACGATTTTAATATAAAATTAAAATAAAATCCTGTATAAAAATCTTTACAGCGTATAAATATGAGTGTCCAATTTCTTAATGTTCTTTATGTACTACCTAAATGACTTGATGATTTGGACGACTATATGGTTTTGTAATTTTATGTATGACTTTATGTATGTAAATGAAAATATCAAATTCACTTAACATCCGCGCTGTTAAATGCTGCGGTTCATGATTAGTGAATAATAATTGCTGAGTTGGATGATTTAGTAAATAAACAACAATGTGATGTGGTAAGCATATAATCACAATACTATAAATGCGAAAGTTTGTGTGTATGTATGTTCGTGTATTTGTTGCTTCTTCACGCTGCAACGGATGGATGGATTTTGATGAAATTCGGCATACAGATAGTTTATAACCTGGATTAAAACATAGGATGCTTTTTATCCCGATATTCCCACGGGAACGGGAACCACGCGGGTAAAACCGCGAGCGGCCGCTAGTAGAAGCATAAAAGAAAAATAAATAATTCACATCTCTTAAATGGAACAATAAAAAAAATTCTGAATAGAGTTCTTAAATAAAATAAAGAGAAAAAAAGTTTCTTGTTTGCATTGCCAGTCGAAAAACTTCGCAGTGTCTGCTTACCTAAACCGAACACAGCTGATTGCTACCAAGTACCACCTATTGTTGAGCGCCATCTTGATTTGTGTGTGAATGTGAAGTCACTTTTTATTAACTTATTTTAAGAGGCATTTGTTTTACCACTGAGTAGTTCAAATAATATCTTGTTTGGTGCCTATCTAGACAGTGACTAGTTTTTAGGTGATTTTGTGTTTTATCGTTGCCCGGGACTCTACGTAACGCCAACGTAGGAGAATAGGTAAAGTAGAAATTTGTTGATATGACATAAATTCTGTTTAGAATTGAGGCCTGTTTATAAACAAAGCTACTAGGGTGTGGCACCAGGGTTCGAAACTTTTAACCAATAACAATATAGTTTTTGATGTGTAACATTTCCGCTCGCTTTCTATAGCAATTTGTGGAAGTGATTTCGTGAAATGGGACGGTAAGTAAAAATATGTGTAAGTATGTATGTAAGAAAATATGTGTAACCGTGTAACAGGAAGTCGGGGAAGCGCGCAATCGCGCCCCATTTTGTAAATTCAGTAATCGATATTATGAACATGACATATTATTATTGTATGTGACATATTGTGTCATTTGACTATCAAAGGTCATTTTGATATGTCAAATGTCTTCTAATGAGTATTTACTGCATTCTTTATGATTTGTAAAAAAATATACGTCCTTGTTAATTCTTTATTCTATTTTCTATTGTAATATTGATTTCAAAAGGTGAAATGTCAAATGATACACATCTTAGGCGACTACGGTAAGCCTCACTCGTTTTTATTTATTTATTGTTACTAGTGGTCGCCCAGTGGTCAAAATTCGACCGTAAATTTTATTAAGGCTGCATGGACTGCATCCTAAGCAATGAAAAATTAAAAAAGATAGAATGTGAGTTTGGATTGGCATTGACAGATTTCGGCCGCTCCTCTTCCATTTCTGAAATTTTTGAAACAATAAACTAATTTTTAAAATTTTTCAAAATCTACAAACTTTATTACTGGCCCTCCCCGGCTTTGCACGGGTTCGCTTCTTTTTAATTAAGCCTTATTAAGCCTTAAGATTAATTAATATAGCCTATGTTACTCAGCGCTAATGTAGCATTCTAATAGTGAAAGAACTGTTTAAATCGGTCCAGTAGTTTTCGAGTTTACTCTTTGCAAACATACAAAAGATACAAAGCTTTCCTCTCAATATTCTTATGATACGTTATTATGATTTAATGGTTGAAAATGTATTGAAGAACTTTGACAGTTTTTGATAGGTTGAAGTGCAGGCGTCTGTACACGATTCAAGTCTGATTCGGCTACCGAAGCCTTGACCTTTTTATAAACCCTCACTGGTTGAGGATTCCGGGTGAAGTGCGCTTCCATCATTGGCTTTATCATCACTTAACATCAGGTGAGATCAAGGCACTGTGCTTACCTGTAAAATATATTTAAACAATTATCCCACCTTCTCCCTTCCTCTATAGGAGTACGCGTGCTGCTGAACATTCCATTGCGCACAAAGAAATTTGATGACTCGTCTTTGCCGCACTTCCAAAAGATGGAATAGTCTACCATCACACGTTTTCCCTCCTTTCTATAACTTGGGGTCCTTCAAACGAGGCGTAAAAAGGCACCTTGTGTGCCGGCAGGGTGAGGATGACTGATACTGCGTTGTTTTCACGCTTCACCAGTTGTCCCTGCGTCTGGACTCCGTTTCCACTTAACATCTGGTGGAGTGGAGTCATTTGCCGAGCTAGGTATAAAAAAATGTGACAAACACGATCTGAAGATAGCGGGCAGTATCTGCATCCGATGTCGATGGCTGATAAGCGGGGTCGGCCATTGTTTCCCCACGCATTGTGTAAGGAACTGGTTTTGCAACGGACTTGTCATTTGCATATGCATATGCCTAAAGATACTGGCGTCTGTGGCGCGGTGACAAGGTTAACTGACAAACTGTTATGGAACAAAAGTTTGGCTACTAACCAGTTATTTTTTTGTGAGAAGATGAAGCTCACTTAAAACTAGCGTAACATTGGGTATGCATTAAGAATCAATATTCATATTGTAGAAAATTATACAGTTCAAATAGAAATACCTACGCTAATCATCAGCCAGCTTTACCCACTTCAGAGCATTAGCCTCTTTACTGGCACGCCATTCTAATACAGCCACAAAATAAATTAGGTTATTTATGTTACAACGATCAAAAAAGTCATTATTAAATTTATAATCGTTACTAAACTTATAATGGTCAGTTCGGTACATGCCTAATACCTAGTTAAATATCACATAATATTTATTTCAACTTGCCTCAGATGGGACTCGAGCGCACAATACAGTCCTAATAAGTTAACAATTTGATAACTAACATTAAAAAAACATTAGAATAAAATATAATTAATCGTATGCCAAATTACCATACAGGGCGTAAACGTTGTAAATTAGCTACGTTCCGGAGAAAAATAAACTTGTCCCACCTTATCGGAGATGAAGATATAAATCGTGTAAAACATGCGATCATTCTGGTCACCCCACACGGGATACGTGTTAAATAATGCAAGCCATTAGCTGCACACTATGTCTCGGACAGTTTTTATCAGCACAAAATAAAGAGGCTGCAGAAAGTAAGCTTCAACACAAACGCACTCGACCTACGCATAGACTCATCTCACGACATGGAATATAAAAAGCCTTAAGCCGGTCTCGTCCTCGAAATGAGCGAGGTCATTAATGAGCCGCTAGCCTCTTTCGCGGTCGAGCGTCAACTATGAAAATTATCGTTGCGAGTTAAGAGGGCTCATTAATGACCTCGCTCATTTTGCGGTTGAGCCCGGGCTTTACAGTAGTCGCATATGATGTGTAACATTTGACATCTCACCTTAGTAATAAGCAATTTTAACATTATTCTGAAAAAAATGGGTCAGGTATTACTTGAAATTATTTTTCATAAAAAAGAATAATTATTATGTTTAATGAAAATTATATTTCATTTCATTGACACTAAGAGTACAATAGCGCGCGCTTATTCGTGCGCGCTTGCGCGTTTCCCTTACTTCCTGTTACACACTTCCGTCCCATTTCACGAAATCGAACGAGAGGAAAGATGTTACACATCAAAAAAGTCCGAGCGCAGCTGTTGCGAGATTCCGTGTCCGTGGGAAGTTGTCTGTGTGCGCGTTGCTGGAGCGGGTTTTGAGCGGTTTTTTTTTTATATTAACGGTTGAGCACAGTGCCTTGATCTCACCTGATGTTAAGTGATGATAAGGCCAATGGAATGGATGGAAGCGCACTTCACCCGGGATCCTCAACTAGTGAGGCACTGGCTATCTTATCTCTAGCTGCCGGAACACAACAATATTTAGATAAGACTACCCTACCCTACCACCAACCAAACTGAGTACACAAACATGTACCCCCCGCTGGGAATCGAAACCGGGACCTCTGGGTGTAAACCGGTGGTCTTAGCCACTAGACCACAGAGGTGGTTTGACCGGGGAACCCCTCGGAGAATCTAGTAGAGCACGGGGTCACGCACCAGTGCGTGATGCCGTTTCCTCTAGTCAAGAAAACCACTGACGGTGCTTCGTTTCACACGGCTTGAGGAACCCTTTAAGTTTCTTCCCGCCCCCAAAAACTCCTGTATGCCGTCTGAAGCAATCAGCAAATTCTCTAAAAAAATAAGGGTTTTGATAAAGCTTACTCTCTGCAGACTCATTATTTTGTGTTATCAGTCCGCGGAGTTATGTATGTCCCATTCACGGCCTATATTTGGGTTACAATGGTTGGGTCGTTGACACCACACACTAATGGCGGCTTAATGGCTTGTCAACTATTAGTTTAACTGTGGTAATAAACATCTTGGGTTAATTATAAATTGCTAACATAATTAATGGAATCAGGCGTTATTTGGCGGAAGTCCATGGTACAAAAAATATGTAATTTAAATAATATGTACTGTACCGTGACAGTCGGTGCGCAGCTTTCGACCAGTTAACAGCTTCCGAGGATGCCCCGTGGAGGGGCGAAACACGTGTAGGGTAATCAGTTTGGTGTGCATTTTCGCTTGCACCATTGTTTCTCCTGCATGTGCATACTTTTTGCGGGCGGGAGGGCGGTGTATGCGTACTGCATCCAAGCTGGATTAACGAGTGAGTTAGCGGAATTAACACTACATATTATTTAAATTACATTTTTTTTGTATTGCTAACTTGCTTGTTCCTCAACCCGTGTGATCGAAACCCCCTCAGAAAGATTCTAGAGGATTCTCCGAGGTGTTCGGATCGGATCGAGAGCGAAACAACCCCACGAACTCTTTTAATAATAATTCATTTATTTAATCAGACAACACTTGATCCTTTTTAGTTAGTAACAATGTACTTAAAACTAGGTTAATAAAACAATAAAATCTAAAATAACTTAGAAAGACCCACCTAAAACACCGAGTAGGATTGGACCCACTTTAACAGACCCACCCAGTGCTGCAGGATGGGACAGTCAAATTTCAGCGAGATTGCATTCAGAATACTATTGGCGCTGTTCCTCACCCGGCTTATTAGGAAATCAACTCGTTTACGCATGATCGCGTAAAAAAACATCGGTGCGCGCTTCTGCGAACAAAGCTAGGATCTCGGCTCGGGTTGATCGGGTCGTGGGTAGGGTTGCCAACTCTCCCGGAAAAAGGCTGGTAGTTTTTCAATCCTCTCGGCTCCAGGAACGCACCTAAAATGTCCCGGATTTCTCTCGCAAACGCTGCCGCTGAGCGTGTTTTGAGCGTAGTAAATGAACTTTGGTTAAAAGTCTTGAAAGACTAGATGACATATATACAATACTACTGTGCACAATTTTTAAGTATACAAGCTGCTCGCAGTGTAAATAAAATATTACTTTTTAAAAAAAACTAAAAAACAGTGTCTCCAACAATGCCGTAATTACGATAAACTTACTGTAATTTGAACGTATCTACCACCTACCGACATGTTAATTTCTACCGTAATTTCGTATTTATGAGTAGCGCCTTAAAAATGATGTATCCAACCTAACAATATTTAAATTATAAAACATTATATTTCTGTTTGAAACAATATTTTAAAATGGCAACTCTGTAGCGCATTTTCAGCTACATTACTGACTTGAAAACAATAAAAAGGAACCAATTGTCAACAAAATCTATTGCTGGGAATCTATTTACGCAGCAACTTATTTAAGAAAACAGGTAAAAACTGCGTAGATTTCCATCCTAGCTATATAATGATTAAAATTATGAATGTTTCCATGTACAAAAAGGCTGAAACGCCTGGAACTTAATGTTTATTTGTGAAATAAAGTTATCGTAAATTTACAGTATTTTTAATCTTTGATCCCCGTCATTTTCCGCCATATACCGTATTTTTAAAGTAACACCGTAATTTTGACAAATAGAGTTGGAGACACTGATATATACACATACAGTGCAGTAATACAGACACGCGCCTGTCTCCCAATCATGGGGGTGATCGGTACTTGAGATATAGCGCGTATGAACCGGGTATTCGTTCGTATTCATACTCTTGTTCTACGAGAATTAAGCCTATTCTAGTGTTTATGTGTAGTGTAGTCTAGAGTGTATTCATATAGTGTTCGATAGAAACCTGATTGGAGCAATCTTTTATGCATTTAATAATGCGGTCGTTTGTTATGAGGAACCGGTCCAATAATTCTACTATTTGCATTAAAGTTGCTAAGATTTAAGTATCTACTACCTATTTATAAATATAGATAGATAAAGATAGGTCGTCAGTGTTATTTATTTAGTTATTGTAATAGGTTGATAAATTGTGGTGAAATAATAATTAATCTTTTAAATTTAAATAGGTACAGAATTTTTTAAATATTTGGTTCCTTCATCATGATCATCAACCTATAATTGCTGGACACAGTCCTTCTCACCATGAACCATGATGAATAGCAGATGGGAAGATCGAGCCATTAACCACCACGGCCCAACGTGGGTTAGTATGGTATAGTCTTGCATTTTAGCATGTATTACCTATCTACAAGCTAAACATGATATCTCGTCGTATAAAAACCTATCTGAATGTTGCTACACAATAACCCCTAGTCATCACTTACATAACACATTAAAAGCGTAAGTACATTCATCAGTTTGAGCGTAACTAGTCTAAGGCCGGCCACACTTTGGATCGGGCTTTGGATTTAGCTTGATACCGTTACCAAATTCCCACTATAAATACCGGTAAGTAACGACTTACCGGTATTTATAGTGGGAATTTGGTAAATAACATTTGATAAAAAAAATAACGTTTTATTTCTATAAAGGTAATTTGGTACCGGTAATGCCGGTAACGTTATCTAGAAAAGTATCGCTACATTTTTCGTTAAATATTGCGCTTTAGCCAATCCGCCTAAAGCGGTTAGTTAATTTACCGGTAAAAATGTCATCCAGGTAACGATACCCTTACCGTTACTTTTTTTTACCGGTATCTTCGTTTGACAGCGGTATCGATACTAAATTTTTAACGGTATTCATAGCCCTGCTTTGGATGCGTTTTCGCGAACACGTTACAAATACAATACATCCCGACTACTAATGATGGGCTATCATAGTAGTCGCGTCGCACTCCATTGTAAAAAAAAAGGTGCGAGCTAATCGTGCGTGTACGCACGTATAGTTCCGACGAGACGTCCGAAATCAATTCCAACTGTTCGGATTGTCGATGCGTTCATCTGGATATGTATCTAAAACACTGTATTTAATGCTGTATGTTGATAACGGACTTTATTTTTTATTTTAATGCCGTGTACAATATTTAGGTTAACAAATTTAGAAAGAACTCAAAATGTAAATGTATGACCAATTGAATGTTACAGTTTGTTATCTGTTTTTGTACCTATCAAATAAATAAATAAGTAAATATTAGGTTGTGGACTTACGTGTCCACGGGGCAGCGCGCTTGAGACACTAGTCTTAAGAGTTCCGGATGAAGAATGGGCTTCGGCGCGCGAGGTTGTCTGACACCTACTTTATGACCTGACGGTTGGGGGTGTCAGTATAAACTTTAAAGTCGTGTGTAGCGTTTGTAGGTTGTCTATGCGTTCGTACGAATACACAGTATGGATATAGAAAATTTTATGTCTCCGGTCACGCGTCCATTCGCTACTGTGCTTTGTTGCCGAAACTCGGGATCCAAAATCGGTTGAAATTACCTTTCAAAATCGATAGATTGTACAAAAAATCGGTATTTAAAAAATAATGTTTTTTTTTTAATTTAAGTATTTTTAAAAATAAAACGGATGAATACTATTAGGTGTTAACAATTTTGTTACCTAAGATATAACATTTTCTCACAAAGATAAATAATATAATCAAAGAAACCCTATTATTATTAAATACAAAAAAAACAATATCGTTAGAAAATGGTAGAGTCGAAGAACAGTGTAAGTTTCGATAATAATACTGGAAAATCGGTAGGTTCGGCAACACTGCTACTGATATTTCAACTGAGAAAAACGCAACCAGACTGCGCGTTCAATTTGTACATCCAATAACGTATGCGTATGATACAAATTGGCATCCAAAGTGCGGCCGGCCTAAACGATACTTATTCTCAGCAATAAACAATAGAAAGTGGTTATGTAAATACGCCGCCTTCTCATGTTGTTTCCTGTACATAAATGTCACTTGTCAAATTATAATTATATCTGATACGGTCAGTCCCTTGAGGTGAGGTCGGGAGTCCTGGGGATGACCTTTACATGCCAAATGAGGGGCAGATGTCCTTAAGGCTGCTTTTCTACCAGTGCTGTGTGAGGTAGCTAGTCGGTGCGCGAGGATAATATCCACCAATAAGATTACTTCCTCTTTCTTGCGGTGTAAAATGGAGTAATCCTATTGGTGAATTTCTTCCTCGCTCGCCTCTTAGCTACCTCGCACAGCACTGGTGGAAACGCAGCCTTAAGCTGATAATATCTAAAACTCTATAAGCTAGGCTGCTTTTATGTTATTTTTATTAATAAATTATATGTATATGCAGATCTTAAAAAGGTCATTTCGAAAAATACATATTGCTCCTTATTTTTTTTTAGTAACAACAAACATTTACACTGCATTCTTAAAAAAAATAGTATATATTTTTTTAAATAGTATAGTTTAGCAATACAGTATCGAAAAATAAAAATTATTAACGTAGGTGTACAACATGAACTTTTTTTGTTTTTTTTTCTACTTACAGAGAAATACTTACATCAACAGTCTACCAGTTCACAATTCAATTGGGTCAGTATGTTGGGTAATGACCTTAGAGCATTAAACCAACTGCTCTAAGGTAATGACTCGATCTTCTCATGTGCCATTTATGTGAAGTATTGTACTAAACAATTTTTTTTTAAATTACTATTTCAAGCCCAGTATTGGGATGTTTAGAGTATGCCGATGATTATATGATTTTGGATGAATTCTGATGATTCGTTCATTGTTACATAAAGTATCTATCAGTAAATGATAAAAACTGAAAAGAATAGATATGTTTAGTCCGAATTTTTAACAAGACTATGATTTTCAGTTTTAAACAAGAATGCGTACAGTGTGTATCAGCCCCGTTATGTACAGATCAAATTAAAATAAAACTGTCATACATGTTTGTATAATGCTTACTTTCAGATATTTAAAGTAATATGTGTTAATTTAGTTTCAAAGGAAGAAAGAAGAAACGCCTCGGCAGCCGAGTGGCAGAGCACTCGGCCCGATACCCGAAGGTCCCGGGTTCAATTCCCAGGTCGGGCAAAATGTATTACGGATTTTTCGATCCATAGCCCGGGTTTGTGATCACCAACCCGCACTTAGCAAGCGTGGTGATTAAGCCCATCAATTGTAGCGATGACTTGATTTCAATGATGGAGGCCTTTGCCCAGCAGTGGGACAGTTGTAGGCTGCTTACTAACTACTACTAGTTTCAAACGCAACAAATTCAAAGTAATTTCAAAATTGGTCCGAATTTAGGTTTCGCACTACGTCTGAGTAGATACGATTTCTCATTGTTAATTTCAAAATTGGTTTGAATTTAGTTTCCCTACAACGTCTTAGTAGATATTTCTCATTAGCGCCTGTCTCAACGCTGCGCTGCCTGTGATAACTTGACATAACAAATGTGTTGTACCAAGGAGTATTGTTTTAATGCAAATACTCTAAAGTCGGATGCAGGAATGTGTTTGTGGCCGCAACAATGACCCGTGGAACAATGCCCGGACCGCGTTGATTGGTAAAATGAAAGGTGCATACTGTACCAAGGACCAACTGCGAAGAATAATAAATAACGCATAATTAAATTTCAAAGTTGGGTTTTGTTAGTTACTATTACCTAAATTAATATATACAAATAAGGAAAATACATATTATACCCATAATGTAAATAAAATGTAATGTAGGTATTGTAAACTATGATTATTTTTATTTTATAGGTTGAGATTTATAAGTTACTAAAACGATATGGGTCTTGCTTGAATTTTTTTTTTTTAATATTTTTTTTAAATAATTAATTATTTTATTTGTACATACCATACACGTCTAAGTGATTAGACACATTACATTACAAGTAGCAGCACAATATTTTTCACTCTTACATAACAATTTTATTATTAGAATCGACGGAGAATGAATTTTATACAAAATAATGTGACACAAACAAGAATAGATTAACGCTAAATCATACAGTGCTGCGTTATAATAAAATATGCACCAACACATGAAATAAAGCAAAAAAAGAAAACAGGCAGTACAAACTACTACCTAAACTGGGGTTTACCCGTATCTCAGACAACAGCTCCTCCTCCCCTAGTTTACAATTTCAGTACTTTTTAGATGCATAGTAATTAGCAATACAGTATCGAAAAATAAAAATTATTAACGTAGGTGTACAACATGAACTTTTTTTTGTTTTTTTTTCTACTTTCAAAGAAATACTTACATCAACAGTCTACCAGTTCACAATTCAATTGGGTCAGTATGTTGGGTAATGACCTTAGAGCATTAAACCAACTGCTCTAAGGTAATGACTCGATCTTCTCATGTGCCATTTATGTGATGTATTGTACTAAACTAATTTTTTTTTATTACTATTTCTAGCCCAGTATTGGGATGTTTAGCGTATGCCGATGATTATATGATTATGGATAAATTCTGATGATTCTTTCATTATTACATAAAGTATCTACCAGTAAATGATAAAAACTGAAAAGAATAGATATGTTTAGTCCGAATTTTTAACTAGACTATGATTTTCAGTTTCCCCAAATATATTTTATAGATAGATCAACAATTACTTACATGCAGCGGCCATTATATTGAATTTAAGCCAAAAATGGAAATAAGTACAAATTCTAATTTTCAATTGTATATTTAAATGACTAGCAAAATCAAATTTTGAAAACAAATGATGGAGCTCATAAGAAAATAATTTTCTTTAAGCATAGACAGTTTCTCGTGTCAAAATACATTGAATCGCAATGCAAATCAATAGTATCACGAATTTTCCCACCGGCTCGTATTGCGAAACAAACCGGTGCGTTTCTGGAGCAAGGTCACCTCAAGATGGCCGTCAAACAAGATGGTGGCACTACGAATGTCATACTTTCGCGCCAAATCCGTTCTCATCGCTTTTCGTGCACTCTGGCGTTTCCTTCTTATCGATCTCAATAGCTCTGATTGCTAATAATCTGCATGAAATTAACAATATATCTACTGTTGTTTTGTTTTGTAACATGCTCAAGGCTGTACGATCGCCGGGTAGCCGACGGACGCGCAAATTATAATGTTCGTGTGAAAAAAACCTTTGGACGTTAGCAATTTTGCCTCGGAATCGCGGATGCATTATGTGTTATGAAATATGTTAACATCCATCACTCACAGTCCGAAAGTTCATAGTTGTTTCATATGGGGGCAGTTAATTAAATGATGATATTTAAAGATAAAAAAGGTTAAACGCATTTAAAAATTCCTTAGATTTAATATTGGGCAACTGCGAACATGTTTGTGTTATAATTTAAGTGTTAGTGTATCGTTATAAAACAGCTTTGAAAAAATTTATACTTCTGTAATGTCGCCTATTATTTTTGTATTTTCAAAATGGTTTCCGAATTTTCACAACTCTTTTTCGTAATGTTCCTTTCTGAAACGTTATTTTAAGATAACTCTCTTTTTTCTTAGGGTGTATATGGGTACCAGCTTTGACAATATTCTTCTCTGTGAGACAGAGGTCAAGATCATTCTAGTGTTAGTCATAACAGTACGTGTGTTTCCGCAATAACTGGTTCTCCTAACTAAACTTCCCATTACCTTCGCCGGTGTTTGTTTAAACATAAAACATGGTAAGGGTAAATCACTTAGCAATAAATTTGTCTACAGAATAAGAATATTTTTATCAAGACTTTTCACACGAAAGCAAAAGTTACTCATATACATATATTATTAATCTTACTTATATGTATGTGTATACATCTTAAATTTTACATTACGTTATCACAATATAATTTTACTTATTCTTTAATGGATACAGATTTCTGTGTAATATACACGTAAATGTCACCACCGCTTCGTAAGTGTGGCGCACTGCAAAAGCTTGTACTGAGAAAAACTAGCAAGAACGTACCTAGTTAGTACTTGTACTTACATCAGTAATATTGAACTCACCTCTCCCCACACTCACTCATTCGTCCCAAGGTCAAGGTCAATTTCAATTGTAGAATCTTTTTAATAATGTAGGTACTTATTGTTGCTACACCTTAGGGTAAAATTACATTGAAACATTACTTTTACTTTGTCAACTGTAAAATATACATGTAATTTAAGGCAATAAGGAAATAAAATAAAAAAGCAAGCTTATCATACCATAACTTTGTGTTGTGTCAGTTGTGTGCTTGTAGTTTTGAATTCACGTCAATTCTTGCCGTCACAAAATGTTCAATTCAAGCCATCGATAACTATGCTCATATAATTCCAGCTATTATATTTTTATTGATTTTGATTTAGGTAAATTGTCTTAGGTCACCCTGTTGTGTCCCTTATGGTGATAAATGGCAATAAAAAGTTTGTCCTGTCTCAATGATAGCAACAGAGGGAACTTGTAGGAACAGGAGGGATTTTGGTTTAGAACACAAAAGATATTATTGATGTACATGGTGTGAGGAGTGACCTCTCACCTTCATGGTGGCCGTCCGCCAGATCTGTAAGAAGTTACTAACTTGTGCTAAGTGGTGCGCAATACAAAATCTACCAAAAGGATTACTTAGTTTTACAACGCCTGGTGGCAAGGGAAGTGAAATAATTTCTTTGTCGCACTACCAAAGTCAAATTCAAAGTCAAATATTTTTATTCAAATAAACTTTAGAAAAGTGCTTTTGAATCGTCCATACTTTTTTTTACCTACACCGATTCAGGACATCTATTTTTTAGCTGTGGAGAAGAATGGGCGCAAGAAACTCCACAGCTTTAATATGAGTAACGACATTTACAAAATTATATGCCGTTACCATGTTATACCATGTTTAAAATAACAATTTTTTTTTAAAATTAGAAATACCTGTTGGAGTTATTAGAGCCTTTTAAACCCATGCTGTCTTCAATGTAATCAGACCACTTTATAATAAGCTTTTTTATAAAGCTTTTCTTAAGTGGTGGTGGTTTTCTTATTTTTATCAAGTTTTTGAATATTACTTGGAATTTTATTGTAAAAACGTACACACCGGCCTCTAAATGAATTATTTACTTTGTGGAGCCTAGTATAAGGTACTGCTAGTTTGTTTTTATTTCTAGTGTTTACATTGTAAATATACCAACAGATGGAATGCTCTCTCCTAGCACACGTTTTTCCTCCTTCCAACAACATGGGATACTTTAAACGAGGTGTGTGTGAAGATGCAACTTGCGGGTCAACAATGTGAGGCTGGTTAGTGAGGCCACAGTATTACTATTTTAATCTGTGGTGAGCCATAATCTGCGTCGCTAGCTGTCTTCGCATTTGGTCTCCTGCTTTTGCTTAACATTAACATTAGGTAGAGCGGAGTCAAAATAAAAAATATATTGTTGGATTTTTCTAGCGTATCGCTTGCTATCTCCCACATTTTTTTATTTTATTTTTTTTGTGTTTTTTTTACATGTTGTGATTGTCCTTTATATTTTGTGTTTTTATTTGTGATGGAAAGTGTCCTTTTATGATAGGGCATTTTCCAATATTTATGACACTGTAAGGGAGAAAAGAGCTGGACACTTGCTGAGTTTCTTGCCGGTTCTTCTTAGTACAAACGGATCTCCCGCCCAGAGTAGATAGACTTACGAGCTGATGGCATAATGCCGTTCATAAGGGCTATTTGTAGCCTAAACTGAATAAATGATTTTGTATTTAGAATTTAGAATTTCATAGTGGAAAGGCAGACTTACACGGGACTTATGCTCGTTAGCCTACTTGTAACAATAAAAAACAATCAAAAAAGTATCGAGTCCCGGGGGACAAAGCCATTAAGCCATCCAAAATGAGGATATATTGAAATCAGATCGTGAGGTACCCTAATGTCTTCAGTCATGATGCAAGGCCGATTGCTTAGTTAGTAAATGGATGGTTCTGTTTCGACGATTCGATAGTTCGATTGGTCTGGTACAATTAGACAGTCTCTTTGAAATTGCTGTAGCGATGCGGATTGCTTAATTTTGACATCGAACTCCATGAGATTTCTTAATTATAAAGAGTTATTAGTGCCTGCCTTACTTACCTAAAATGTTTTGATTCAATCAATATTTTTTTAAGTTATAGGTTATTTTGTTTCTGTCATCAAGCAGGTTATGCACTGCTGTGTTCCGGTCCGGTTTAAAGGATACTAAATCAAATGTTTATAATATTTACTTATGAAGGGCATAGAAGCTTAAGAACTAAATCTTCAGGGGTCGGCAAACCGTGCGTGATAGTATCAGTGTTAAAAAGAGCTTAGAGAGCGTTCCCATCAGGCACAAATAAAAATGTTATTTAAAAAACGTAGTTTCTAATAGAAATTATCATATATTATATAAACTGCCTTTACATTATAATTAACCGCCTCTGTGGTTGAATAGATAAACCAAATCCAGAGGTTCCGAGTTTGATTCCTAGCGGAGGAGATACCACTAACATAAAAAACAATCAAAAGAAAATATTCGTATGTACATCAGATAGCTGTCGGATATTTTATTTACAGAACATCTCAACAAGAAAACAATGTAAAACAAGATTAATTCTTTCGCTTATTGCATAATGTAACCAAACATTAAATCAATTCCACTACAATGTATCAGCAACTGAAAATACAACTTTACGCTGCTGTACTTAAGTTTGCTTTTGCCATTTCAATTTGACGGTGTTGAATGGGAGAATTAAAGACAACACGGTCTTCCATTGTTTAGTATATGCTTTCTAATGAACTGACAGCTGATTCCATTCAGAACGCGTCTAGATTTATTTGTCTGATGTTGTGACTGGTTTTGTAATTGATTGAACAAAAAATATATATATACACCAACGGCTTATAACATTCCCAATGATGGATAGCCTTTCAACATGGATAGTGGTGTGTGGGGAAATTGGAAATTTTGAATTGAAAGCCAGCCCAGACTAATTTCAAATTCAATCATCACAGGTCAGTAGGCTTAGCCAAAGTAACATTAAGAAGACGATAGCGAAGTTCAAAAAAAAAAAAAGGTATGGGATTGTCAATCCTATACATTTTGCTTTTCGTACTTCGCTATCGTTTTCTTAATGTTACTTTGGCTACCGCCACTGGAAAACTTTGTATCGAAGTTTGTCTATGGATAGACCGGGTAAGCGATCATCAACCCGCATTGGCCAACAACCGGCAGGATGAGGGTGACTGATGCTGCGTTGTTTTTACTCTGCACCAGTTGTCTTTGCGTCTGGACTCCATTTTGACTTTACTCCACCTGAACCGAGCAATGAAATGAAAATGAAATGAAAATACTCTTTATTGTACACCATACAAAAGACTTAGATTTATTATATATATTAGTTTTAATTTAATTTTTTGTTTGTACTGGTACCCAATAAACGTTTATTCTATTCTATTTTATTCTATTCTATTCTACAATACAAGAAGAAGTACAAATGGCGGCCTTATCGCTAAAAACCAATTTCTTCCAGGCAACCATGTGTTGAACGGGACAAAAAACTAAGAAATGAGCGGTTAATGGTGTTTTCCGAAATATAAAATAAAATTAACCAGCGCCAGACAGCGTGGTGATTAAGTCAAATTAATCGTAGCGATGTCTTAATTTCAATAATGGAGGCCTTTGCCTTGCAATGGGATAGTATATCTATAGGCTAATATTATTCTACCTTTAATACACTTTATTTTATTTTTTTAATGTTAAAAACACCGTAAAAAAAAATTTCAACTAGTTACTTTTTTTCTTAATTTTTTTTCACAAAAAAAAATGTTTGTTACATATATGTTTTTTATTAAACATTGTTACTTAATAATGTCCAATCTAAACGCCTAACATATTATCACACGAGCTTCCTTCCGCTTTGAAGTTAACAATGGCTGTAACATATTACTCAACACTAAACCGATTACGCTGAAGCAGCTGCTGTTATGCTGTTGTGCTCTCTTCATAGGTAGCAGGAAGCGTTGCACTTGTGTAATGCAGTTTAGTTAATGAAAAGGTGGGTATTTAAGGCATTTGAAACAAAAATTAAAGTCAACGTTAACCTGAATTATCGAGAAAAACTAAAAATATGTATTTATCCTCTTCTCTATTATTTTAAAGTGCTTGTGCTTTTAGGCTTTTTTCTAAGACTCTTTGGTAAGGCAAAGATTTTGCGAGAACTAGGGTAAGCACTTTATTTTAAACAATTTCTAAAAAATTGGGCTATCAAATGCAAACTTAAGTTTTTAAATCCAACTGTTAGGTCTAGAGATTAGCGCGCTCACATTTTGTAATTGTCAAAAATATAATAATAATACAAGGGATCTAGCCCATTCAGCCATGTCTTCAATTACTTTTCGTGATAAATGGTGATCGATTATGATGAGTTGCGGTTAATGCTAAATGATGGATGATTAATGAACGATGATATTCTCTTTAATCGCTTCGAGTATCAATAAAGATGTGGTACTTAAATGTGACCTTACGCGGACTTCTTGAGATAATTTTAAAAAGTGACTGTCTGCCATTCGCGCAAACACTTAACGAGTAATGTTCGACGATTATTAGGTAACATAAAAAAAAACAAATATTAGAAAATAAAACAAAATTGCAAACGTCACTTTTCACTTTCCCGCCATGAATTGCCATAACAAAGTTCAACATTTCGGTGTTGCCATAACAATAAAATTAATTGTCAATATTACTAACTAGCAACACACGTTGAGGTCACATAAAGTCTTTATCTCCCAGCGTGTGGCTTTCCAACACGACCTTCCACCAGTTCCGACTGTTATCACCTGTCGTGACTCATTATCTATATCCTAGCCAGATCTTACTGAGACATTTCGTAACGCAACATTCGTAGCGCCGCTTACAGGAATATCGACTTTGTGATTCAATAGAAAAAGTTGAAAATCGCAAATCTTAAATTGAGTGCATATTATCACAGTATAAAGCACTATTCTAATTGATATCGAAACAATCGACTTTTGACCTTGTTATTATTACGAATTAAGTTCAATATCGGAGTTAGGGTACGGATAGAGGTGGGGTGTAGAAAGGCAAAGTGTGTCGTATTGTTTGCTGCAATAAGTTTACTTTTTTCTGTACATGAAATAGTGATAGAGTTACACGTTGTTGCATGGGTGAGCGGTGTCAGATTTTCAGAACAATATAAGGAAATATGACTTTTGGTTTCGTAATCGACCAGAATGTTATGTTATGATCTTAATGTAACAAGACTGTAACGTGGTTTGAACACAGACTTATTATGTAATTTGTACTTTATTGTTCATCATGGATTGCATATATGTCTCGCTGATGGGCTTAGGCCTTCACACATTAATAACAGCACAGGAAAAAAAACATAATTAACTAACTAAGTTATAGAGTCGACACGAATGATGATACAAACAGCAAATGCAGTAAAAAGTTTTGTACCTAAATTTGTGCTAACATCTCATAAATAGCAGGTAGGTATAAAAATTAAAAACAAATGGAACTGAAAAGAGTTCTCAATTTAAATAAAACAACAACCTTTTCTCGCAAAACTCGAAAAACCTACCATAACGCCAGCACCTGTATGAGTAATTGCCACCTTAGTCATTTATAAAAAAAGAAAAAATTATATCTCTTAAGTCAAATGCGAACAAAGAAAAACAAATATGTCTGGAAAAGAGTTTTTAATTTAAACAAACAACAACCGAGGAACCGACCTTTTCGTCGCTTAATTCGAAACACACCTCTTTTTAAGCATGCGAATAAAAAAACAAAACATCTCTGAAAAGAGTTCCTAATTTAAACAAACAAGTACCGATGAAAAAACAATTTTCGCGCCAATCCGAAACACGTGAGTCATGTGACACAAATAACTTTCGTTGACCAACTAATGCCATTGCATTGCATAACGCTGGCCCAGTGGAGCGCGGGCGCAGACAATGCACTTCGGTGTAACTTGTAAAACCATGTTCTGATAATCGCGATTATTAATTAGCTATTCAATTTACAATTTGAAATAACACAGAAATGCTAAGCTGTTGTTTGGTAAAGTCAAACAAATCTACAATAGTTTTAATAAATTTAAGCATCTGAGCGACAATGAGTCTTGAACACTGGCAGCTACAATGTATACATGTACAATTTTTTTTCTAATATTAAACCGTAAAAAATAAAAAATATACAGTGGACAATACAAATACCTAGTTGTACTTACTTTAATATGCCAAGTCGGCCTCAGACCTCCTGAGACTGCACCTCAGAGGACCTTGGTTCAATTTCTAGGGTAGGGCACAATATAAGTGGGAGGAGAATACCCTTCCCCTTTTTTTAATGTGTTCGATTTAGTTGATGGTAAGACTTGTATTAAGTCCGTCTGACTAACTACAATGCTCGTGTTCCAGCATATAGTGCAGCAGCATTATTAAAGGACATTAAAAAAATGAGCTGCTGATGACGATGATGGCGATAGTTTTAAAAGTGCAACCAAAGTTGGAAAACAAGATCATATTCGTCTGTTTCCAAGATAGTCCTTGGCAGAGGTCAATAGTCGTGCCTTTGTCGATACATACGTTTTACGGAATCGTTCGGTCCGATATGAACTTGATTCCGCGTGTTATTAAACGCACCGCAGTTAAACACATGCGGACACAATAAAATATATTGTGAATTGCTTTACGTAAAGGTAATTGTAGATCAACGGGAAATTGTCAATTTTGTCCCAAAGGCCGATAATTCAAGGCGCACTTGCATCGGCTTATACTATAATTTGCAATAGGCTTAGCCACGAAATAATGTTAGGAGTAGTAGTTATAGCACCTCATTGTAAACTTAATGACTGGTACCTAAATAAAAAAGGAAATTGTCTATGTCTGTTATACAGCAAAGGTCAAGTAAGTAACTTATGTTAAAGGTTTTCAGTATATTTTTGTATTCTTAATTTTTTTGTAGGAATTATGAAATCTTTGCAACCATAATATTATATATAATAATATGTAACTTTACATAATAAAAGTACAAATTATGGGCACCGCAATTGGAAGAGGGGAGGAGGACGACTTATTAAATAAGAATACAAACACTATCTATTTTTATCATGCTGTCAATCATTACGGAAGTTTATTTCTCGGAATACCTATTTATTATACATGATCCCTTTTATGAACCGTAATATGTATGCATTAGAAACAAAATAGTAATAAGACACTTTTAGTTTTTTGGTCAGACCTTACCCACAACTAGGGTTTTTCCTTATAACTTCGATGTGGGTTGAGTAAGGAATACTTATGGGATGAATAAGGAGTGAAAAATAAAAATATTGCTGTGGGTTGAGTTAGGAATAGAAACGGGATGAGTAAGAAACAATTTATTCGTGTGATGAGCTTTCGTGGGATGAATATGGATCAACCCAAATATAGAGCATTATTTTAAACAATCGTCTCAATGGTAATAACTACATGTAAGCATGTATTTTAAATGACTTTGCCCTTTTTAAACGGCAACACGAGTTCGCTTAACGCTCGCCTAGTTAGCCAGCTTAAAGTAATGTGCCCTTTTGTGATCATTCGGTAAGGCAGTGTTAATGCGGATGTTAAAAACTGGATGGCAATTATGCACCTAGTTTGAAGTTTTGGTTTTTTTTCGTTTAAGTTTATCTTTGTTTCTGTGAATTTTACGAGGAACCTGTCGTTGATAAGTATATCCTTGGTTACTGTTGATGATTTTCAACGTACCTGTCTTTTTATTATTAAAGATTTGTGTGTACCTTAAAACAAAAAAGATAATATAAAGTCAGTGTGATGTGCGTATTTAACAAAAGTATTGTCATCTCCATAATAGTCAATGTTACCTACGATTCCAACAGAACTTTCCATTGGTGTGGATTCGTAGCAGAATATAAAAATAATTTAAAAATTTATTAAGGTTTTTTTTTTTTTTTTTTTTTTTAACTTATTTGCAACTTTTTTTGTACTAGCACCTAAGACGTTAATATTATTCACACAATATGTGACTTTTTTTTACACAATGATTTTGTAATTTTTTCACCCACCGATATCGATACAATGTCAACTCACCGTTGTTTTTGGTTGACTTTCAAAAATACTTTGTAATAGCTCCTTTCAATAACATTTACTTTTATGCATTCCTTTTCATACAACGATATACGGTTTTAACAATTCCCCGTTTCCTCTTTCCAGATACACGAGCACATGACCACAGACGAGCTGAGAAACGTATTTCACGTGGAGCACCACAGCTTAGTACCAGATTACCACTTAGTCAGTCTCATCCACCACTTGGCGAGGCGGCACATCCCGTCGAGCCACCACAGCAACGCCCACTCCCCAAACCCGGGGAAAATACCCCACGAGAAAACTCAGAGCAGGCAATGGAAGACCGAGACAAAACCACCGTCGCTTCTAAACGACGAAATGTTCGTCAAAGCGAGAGAGTACATAAAAGACGTGGATATAATAGGTGATTTGAATAATACAGTTAGTTTGGAGTTCGGTGTGACAAATTCTAGTGAAATTAGTGATAATGATGACAGTGGGAGTAAAGAAGAGCGTGTTGTGGACGACCAGGACGACGATGTGCATAGGATAGAGTTGGACGCGTTCGGGAAGAAGCTGAGTCTGGTGCTGAAGAAGCAGGCGGGGCTGGTGAAGAAGGACGGCCTGAGGGTGTGGAAGACGGTGGCGAACGACACGCAGCCCGACGGTGTCGACTACGAAGAGGTGGCTTCGGTAAGTGTTTGGCTCAAATTATTCGGGATTTTTCATCATCAAATCATCAAAAAATTTCATCAAAATCGGTCCAGCCGTTTTTTCTTTAATGTGTCGTTGTCAAAGATTTTGCAACTACGAGTACAACTACGAGCTATAAAATAGTTAATAATATATTTAGATATTTATTTTGATTGTTCAGTCACAAAACATAGTTTTTAGCAGGGGATACCCAACAATCAATTAATCATATTAATCGTCATTATTTCGCTAAAATCAGCTAAGACCTATTGTAACTACCTGATTGATATGACTTTGTTTCAATGTACATTACAACCTTGAAATGAATAAACCATGCTAGGTCTTGGCGATTTTTTTTAAGTCCATGAGATTAGATAGCCGTTCTGTGGCAAATTAAAAAAAAATCATGACCACAAAAAAATGTGGCAAAGCATTTAAATGTTGACAGTCACGAAAAGGAGGTTATTACCTTAATGGTAAGTACCAAAGACAAAAGAAATACTTGACCTTGACCCACATTCTCTCCAAACCAATTTCGGTTTAGACCTAGCCTTACAGTTATATCCAATTACGTTGAACATTTTCAGTTTATAGAAACTATATAGATAATTGTTGAGTTAGCTATTTTGATATATAAAAGTCTGCCCACTATGACCCAATAATGTGGTCTAACGTTCTTAATGAAAATGAATTCGACAATTATTTACTGTGATAATGAAGCAATTACTACATATATGTAAGCCGATGTTGATTTTAATGAACCGGTTGTGTTTTCTTTGATTCAAGTTTGGTAATCGGTAAACGCTGTTAGCATACGAAATGCATTTAAAATCTTGTATAATGAACAGTTATACAAGTTTTCGTATATCATTAATATATAGCTTTGCAGAATAAAGAGAATATACTTCTTTACATTTCGTCCGATCTGATCCGAACCCCTCGAAGAATCTAAGAGCACGTGGACGCGCACTCGTGATGCCGTTCCCTCTAGGAAACCTCCGAAGGTGATTCGTTTCACACGGGTTGAGGAACCCTTTAAGTTTCTCGCCACCCCCAAAAATAAGCCCGGCGAAGCTGAAAATGCCGCCTGAGGCAATAAGCAAACTGTCTACAAAAAAAGTTTATTTTGTAGTTTTTTTTTAATTTTTATAAATGTAAAAAAAAGAAAAGCTTGTTACGCTAGTTAGCGTAAACTTTGGAAAAATCTATAACAATATATAACATATCAAAACTTTACCCAAGATTTATTGTATCATAATTTGTAATGTGTGTTTCGCGAGTGTACCTGCGTTAATATATAAATATTTGCACCAGAAAGTGTATTCTGAAATTTATGTCTATACGATTACAGTTTCATTATATCAAAAAGTGCAGAACAGTTTAAGGTGGATTTAATTTCTTAAAACATAAGCTGAATGTAAGTATCCCATAAAGAACTAGGGATCTGTTACTAAATGTAAAAGTTATACAACCAATGTTGATCAGTACGGGTTGGCACTCACTCTGTTCTTAAATTCAGGTCTTTTTTTAAATTTAAGACGTGATCAATCGTTTCTTTTCTTAAAAAAAGGATTATAAAAAAGGACTATAGTCCTTTTTTTTGCTATATATATCAAATAAGTATGAGTAAGAAAATGTTAAAAAAACATGACTATAAAATAAATTATAGGTAGTCAGTAAATTAATGGTCAGTCAACGACATATTATACAGTTCATATATGAATAAAGGATGTTAAGTAACGGCGAAACTGTCTAGGCCTATCACTACCATACTACAATCAAAAGTCGCGTCAGCCCTACAGCCAGTGTTGATGTTCAATTGTTCACATCTGTAACAAAATCGGAGCACCCGGTGAAAGCCGCTTCTCACGCATCTTATCTAACCGAGATGGGAACTGGGCTCCAAAGACACGTCAGATTATGAGCTGCGCACCTCACGACGTGTGTGGAGCCGATCGTATCTTGACGTAGGTCAATGAGAAAACGCATGCAAAATTTAAAATTCAAAATTTAAAATCATATATTCAGTTTAGGCTACAAGTAGCTAGTAGCTACACAAGGCGTAGTTCCAGCCAGCCAGTTAACGAAACCGAAAAAAGTTTCAGTTCAAAGACACTTCTGTGGAGTGTGTAGAGCCCATGGGCGTGTATAAGCCTTTAAAGGAGATCTTAAACCCCCTTCCCCCCATGTCAAGATTTAGACCTAGGACTGTGGAGTGTGTGGAGCCCATTGGCGTGTATAAGCCTATAAAGGACATCTTGAACCCCCTTCCCTCCATGTCAAGATTTAGACCTAGGACTGTGGAGTGTGTGGAGCCCATTGGCGTGTATAAGTCTATAAAGGACATCTTGAACCCCCTTCCCTCCATGTCAAGATTTAGACCTAGGACTGTGGAGTGTGTGGAGCTTATGGGCGTGTATAACCCTTTAAAGGAGATCTTAAACCCCCTCCCCCCATGTCAAGATTTAGACCTAGTGCGTATTGTCGTAGTTTTCTTACTATCCGTAACCATTCGATTACGTTTTCGAAAACGAAAATTGGTATGGCAAAATTTCAACTCTATTCGTATACCGCCAGGAGTAGCTGTTTCAACGCCATACTAATTTTCGTTTTCGGAAACGTAATCCAATGAATACGGATAGAATACAAAACTTACACTAGGTACCCAGAGGCACGTCTGATTCTCTACACACGCATAGTTAGTGGAGCCGATCGTATTATGTGCCTACTAGTGGACCCGGCGGACTTCGTACCGCTTTGACAGTTTCCATCAAGTGATTAAATTCTCTTTGGTTTCCATGACAACAAAACAAACAAATCATTTTTTATATTGTTTTCTAAAGTTTACGCGAACACTAGACATTGAAATGAAACAACTTACAACAGGCCAGCCAAAAATTGCTTCGTCACCTCATCTAAATTTATATGAGGGTATACAAGCTACCAACTAATTATGAGATGACCAACACCTCAGTCTCCCTGTGACCACGGACCCTGCAAAGGGTTCGAAACGTCAGGATAAACATTAAATAAGTAATGTGTAAAATAAACGCGAGTAGATCCGTAAAAGTTGTTTCATTTCAAATCATTTTTTATTGGAAAATGAAATTGTCGTTTTTATAGAGTGATTCCCGTGGGAATATCGGAATAAAAACCATCCTATGTGTTAATCCAGATTATAAACTATCTGTATGCCGAATTTTATCCAAATCCATCTACCCGTCGCAGCGTGAAGAAGCAACAAATATACGAACATACACACAAACTTTCGCTTTTATAATATTAGTGTGGTGTGATTAGCGTAGATCAGCAGGAAAACTGCAACCCACATGCGTATTAAGCATATCGACGACGTTCTGAATGTTGGGTGCGTTTATTAACCAATTCACTAATCCACCACGACAATATTGACCATGCGAATAATCAAGTCGTAAGACATGCCTGTATGGAAGTAATAATTGTATTTAATCATGAAACAAGTACGTACAACGCCGTAAAATTACCGATAAACTTAGGTATTTACTTAACAACCTTCGGGTACAGTCAGCAGCAAAAGTAGCTGACCACTTTATAACTATGTCGCAATAGCTAGAATCACCGTTAGCCAATCTGTTATTGGTCGGTTTGATCTCCTCTGCTCCGATGGACTACTAACTGACTTGAACCCATACCTATTGAATTTAATTAACTTATTAGGTCCTTACCTATGAAATTGACGTTTTGTATGAAGATTTTTTATAAAATTATATTTTTCATACTAACGTTTTTTTGATTTTCTTAGCATCTATTTATGTTAACACTATAAAAATTGTAGAGCAGTGTGTTTGTTTCACTAGCTAAATATAGCAGACATCAAAAAGAGAAAAAAATCAAGACCCTTCAAAGCTACAAAGAAACAAAATATCAATTCCGCGAACAAAAAAAGGAGTGAATTTAAAAAAAAAATGGGCGATAAAGACACAAAATGAATAATCATTGTTATTACTAAAGCCGAAGTAACATATTCCTAATTAAATGTGTATAATAATATTAACAACCGATATTGACTTTTAGAAGTAACACATCTATTAATAAGTGAGAAAAAAACGTCAATTTCATAGGTAAGGACCCAATATTGGGCATGACCCATAACGTATTATTAACATTACATTCTTAACCTAAGTCATAGTTTACAATACCTACATTATTAGACAACATCACATACATTGTTCTGATCCCAAGGTAAGTAGCTAAAGCACTCGTTTTTTATGGTAATCAGAAACAACGACGGCACCACAACCACCCAAACCCGACACAATATCGAAAAGTTAGTTTTCGACATTAACCCGACCGGGAATCGAACCCGGGACCTCAGAGTTAGCGCCGCCCTAAGTCCGGCGTGCACGTCACTCGGTCACGGAGGTCGTCAACATTACATTTACATAAAAAAAAACAAAATTAAATTCAAAACAAAAGTATTAATTTTTCTGGATGGGTTATTGATTGATGTGTCAATATAGCATTGCTTTTACTAAGGCAAGCGCATGTAAGAGCCCATTATTAAGTTGGTTGGACAAAGTGCTAAAATGTTCACCGATTTTTGTTGTCGACTGTACCCCTTCGACTCCCCATCGCGGCACAACAATGCTGGCGGCCTTGGCTGAAGGTTGGTGACGCCCTGAATTCTGCTGCCCGCTCTACAATGGTGCCCACTAAATATCTAGACTCACTTGCGAATCTAAACAGTAATGGGCCTTAACTCGGTTACTGTTACATATTATAAGGAGCAGGGTGCCTAGTGAGAGTTTCGAGCGTTTACGCCGCACACTAGCGCCGCCAATGAAAAAAAAAGCATATCTAGTGATTAGAGATAGAAAATCAAATAATGCTCAACAAACTATCTGAATGAAGTAATTTATGGTTTAGTTAAATAAGACGTTACGGCCACTTTTAACTATAACGCCATATTTAACTAAACCATAACATGTCAGGTGTTCATTAGGTGACGTAAAAATGCTAAATTATTTCATTCAGATAGTTTGTTGAGCATAATTTGATTTTCTATCTCTAATCACTAGATAATTATGATTTTTTTTTCATTGGCGGCGCTAGTGTGCGGCGTAAACGCTCTTAACGAAAACGAGAATTTGTATGGCAAAATGTTAACTCTTCTCGTATGCCGCCAGGAGGCGCTGCTTCAATGCCATACTAATTTTCGTTTTCGTTAACGTAATCGAATGAATACGGATAGTAAACAATGCTTACAATAGGCACTCTGGTGAGTTGGTGACTTTAGATAAAAGCATCACTCTCATTTTAGAAGTCAATGGTTACTGTATTGACAGCGGACACTGAAAATTCGCAAACGAAAAAAATAATAATTTGTAAATGTTTTGGTCAGGTGCACTACCAGATGTGCTATCGTGGCTCTGTCTCAACCCGCCGACTTTTTATAACGATAATCTTGAATATAGAAATTCAAAATATTTCTTATTTTATTTTTTAGTTTTTTTTACTATATTAATTTCAAAAACACTAGTGAGATTAAAATTCGACCTCTTTTGAGGAGTGAGTTAAAAATTTATTTGCCATCGCGCTAAAGAAAATGTGAGTTTATGTGGCATTGAATCATTAAAACGAGATAAGTAGAGATTTTACCATACAATTTGTTGTTTTCGTCAACGTGATCTCTTTTTTCTCAATTTGTTTATTTAGATAGTTACTGTCGTAGTCACTGGTGACTTCGAAAACGGGTACAGAGCACTTGTATATTACTTAATATTTTGTGAGAAATATTGTCATCCGAAACAGATTCCCTGATATAGTTACTGCTAGTAAAAGCGTTTTAGATAATTTGCATATAAAAAAGACGTGTGATATCGTATCGTATCTCCATATGGGATTGATAAAAACCTATTTTCCATTCAATGCCTCTTTCACACTTTCATAGAAACTTCTATTCGTTCCCAGAAAGCGAACAATACCGTGCTTAATAAGAGTAATAATAAGCAATCGATGACGTTACTGGTGATAAAATATTTTCACTATCTACTGTACCTCAAATAAAAAAAAATATTTGATTATTATTATTTTTAATTTTTTAAATTTTTTTTACCCTTTATTTTGAGGAGCTCTATGGCGCAGTGGTTAACGCGCCCGATCTGCGAGTGCTGAGGTTAAGCAACTTTCGCAAAGGCCGTTCATCGAATGGGTGACCAAAAATTTTTCATCTCGAGCACCTCCGTGCTTCGGAAGTTACATAAAGCCGTTTGTCTCGGCTGCATTAGCAGTCGTTAACAACCACCAATCCGCACTAGGCCCGCGTGGTGGTTTATGTTCCGTTCTCCCTATCCATCCATAAGGAAGGCCCCAGCAGGGGGGCCAAAAAAATGAGCTGCTGATGATGATGACGATGACCCTTAATTTAGCTTAATTTTTTCTATGCATTTCTGACTGTATATTGTTGGAAAGTTCTCTTTCAAGAAATATATTATAATTTTTCTAATATCCCCTGTATGTATTACATATTGTTTGCAAGATGGCGAAAATAAATCACAGTATCACAGAAGACAGTAAAACAGATTCGTTCGTCGTATTAGAATACAAATAAAGCCACAAGGACACATTTCTCTAACGTTGACAGGGACCCAGTTAACTTGACCAAACAGTTTTCGTTCGTCGTATTAACCAAAGCGGCCAGAACTAATTTATACTGACGACGACGTTTTGATATGTTAAAATATTCATGGACTGATGGAAACGGATTCTGATTTATTATTATGTAGCGGATCATAGAATATTTATAGCTCAATAGCGAATGAGTTTAGGCACACGAATGCCAACTAACGTATCGTACACATGCCGCACTTCGTTGTACGCATAATCTCGATTGTTATAATTTCAATTGGCATACCTCATATGGCATAAAAATGTGTATCTTCATAGTCATAATTATTGATTGCATCATGTTATGGTATGGTACAGATCTTACAATATTAAAAACATTAAATTAAATAACATGAGTGTAAAATAAACGCGAGTAGATCCGTAAAAAGGTTGTTTCATTTCAATGTGTAGTGTTCGCGTAAACTAGAAGAAGAAAACAGTATTATGTCTCCTGAAAATTTTGCCATTAGTTCCTTAAATGCCTTATTTATTCAGTATTTATGGTATAAAAAAATCAGCCATTTGAGTTATGCATAATGTAGTTAAGCTATGACGATTATGGCAATGAACTTTATGCTTTTTCAGTATATGGCAAAAACCGTTATGCGTTACATTAGGTAACACACACACTTTCGTAGGTGGGACTACTACAAACTGTCAAATTTAAACTTTATCTGCCTTACAAATAAGCAAAGAATAAGGTGCGAATAGTTATTCCGTGTTTTGTTCCTGTCATGTAAACGTCATTTCAAATTAGAGTAAAAGAGACAAAACACGGAATAACTATTCGGACCTTATTCTTTGTTTATTTGTAATGGGGGTATATTGTCTATGGCAAATGGTTGAAGAAGTTTGACAGTTTTAGGAAGTCTGTTGTGTAGACGTCTTTACTTTAGTTATTCTCGTGTTCTAGGGCCGATTGCGGTTCTCTTAAATTGATGTAAATCGTATTTAGGGATTGTAGTTTGTTCGTATTCGTTTATGTATGCAACCTTGTTGTAACAGATGTGAATATTTATATCTATATAATTATATCGACGTATTCGTTACTCTTCTAAATTAAAGTTATACACTTTTAGACCAGGGTAGATAATTTTTGAAACCAAACAAAATTATAGTAGTATGAAACCCATTGGAAATGGAAAAGAATATAACAAAAATGAAAGGAAAAATAATTTACGGGCGATCTGCGGTGGAGAAGTGGAAGGGGAAGGGTTAAGGGTAAAAAACTGTTTATCTCGTTTTCCGGCAAAACTGTAAGTCCTATGGAAAAAAGTTAAATGGCAAAGTTGTAGGTAATAAAAAGATCTACAACTTTTGTAGGTACACTTTTTTCACATACATTTTGAGGTTATGTGAAAAAAGTTTTGAGAGTTTGCTGTTGGCCTCGGGCGGCCTATACAAGTACAAAATGTCACCGAACATTTTGGGGGAGGCGAGAAACTTAAAGGGTTCCTAGTAGTTCCAAGCCATGTGATCAAAACACCGTCAGACGATTTCCAGAGGGAACGGCATCACGTAGGCGTATCCCTGCTCCCTACTAGATTCTCTGAGGGGTTTAAAATCGGAACGGGAATCCGAACGGGCTCCGTGACACGGGACGCGGGAAGAGAGGTATGACGAAGTGTTTATAGTGGACTAGCTGTGCTCGCGACTTCGTCCGCGTGGAATAGTGACTTTCGGCAGCATTTTTAATTTTTTAGGCTCTTTTCCCGTTTTTGCAACATTTTTCACTGATGCTTCGCTCCTATTGGTCGCAGCGTGATGTTATATAGCCTAAAGCCTTCCTAGATAAATGGACTATCCAACACAAAAAGAATTATTCAATTCGAACCAGTAGTTCCTGAGATTAGCGCGTTCAAACAAACAAACAAACAAACTCTTCAGCTTTATAATATTAGTATAGATATAGAAAAAATATCGTTTTTTTACTTTGATCCGACCGGGAATCGAACCCGGGACCTGTCGGCACCGCCAGAAACCCACGTGCCGGCCGATTTGTTACGCTAACTGTGAACTATATTAACGGTGTAGGTACGTTACGTTACAATTCACGCAAAATACAAAATACAAAATACAAAAAAAAATTGTGGAAGAAAAATGATTTATTTTTCTTTCAAAGTAGACACAAAAGACAATCTATACTTATTATTATAAAGCTGAAGAGTTTGTTTGTTTGTTTGTTTGTTTGTTTGAACGCGCTAATCTCAGGAACTACTGGTTCGAATTGAATAATTCTTTTTGTGTTGGATAGTCCATTTATCGAGGAAGGCTTTAGGCTATATAACATCACGCTGCGACCAATAGGAGCGAAGCATCAGTGAAAAATGTTGCAAAAACGGGAAAAGAGCCTAAAAAATTAAAAATGCTGCCGAAAGTCACTATTCCACGCGGACGAAGTCGCGAGCACAGCTAGTGGTTGTATAAGTGGGCACATATATGGTGGAAGACTGGCGCTCAAACTAGATTACCCTGTACTTTGAGCACCAGGTCTCCCCTTACTCTTAATACAAGGATCAAATTACATATCAAAATAACACTGTGATATATATATAAAAGTTTTAAATATAAAAGAATTTAAAATTAAACTAGAAATATAAAACAAATGAACTTACGGTAAGTATATTTTGGTTTTACAGTGTGGTGTTGCAATGTTTCTCTTTTAATTTGTTTTTTTGCACCGCACTGTAGGAACCAAGACTGTTTTGGGCTAGCGTGGAGGCTTATGGTTTTTTATCCACTCTGTGTGCTATTGTTTTTTTTATTATTATTTTGTTACTCTAAGTTTTTTCTTAATTTCTCAGTTGTCTGCACAAACTGCCTTGTAATGCATCCCATTTGAAAAGCAACTGCCTCCTGACATACAGACTTTTAGCCTAGTATTGGAGGCAGGACAAATTTTACCTGTAATCATGCTTTTGGGATAATAAGATTAATATTATTATTCTTATTATTTATGTGGGAAAAACTGACACTGGGACGTTTGATAACGAATGATGAATAGATTCGCCTAGTCAAAACATGTTCTGAGTCTAAAATCAGTGCTCCACTGTAACAATTATACCGCATCGTATCATCAAAGGATTACGAACTTAATAACAAATTAATTTTGTAAGCGCACCTGCCGAATCGATCAATGATAATATTTACGACACCCACAGACGTTTATGAGTCGTAAATAAACCGAAATTGACCTATTAAGTATGTTGAAAAAGTTTCCGCGAATCGTGTGCCATATATGTAGATAAGTACTTTGATTTTTGTTAATAGAATCGTTCAATAGAAGCATGTAGAAGGAAATGTTGAGTTTTGTGAATTGACTTATCGTTGTGGCACCGGTTCTCGATATACTAACCCAGTGTTCAACACTTGTTTTTCGTCGCCAATAACTAGTGATGTACAAACCTCGAGGCGTCGAGTTCTACTTTTGAATCCTCGAGGCGGATTGGCAGGGCTCAGTGAGCTCGGTAGGCTCGTAGACCTGAGCCTAGCCGAGACGCGAGCTCTCTAAGCCACGTCTCGAGGATTCAAAAGAGTTCGAGCTTTCAAAAGAACTCGTCTTAAAATGAACGCGAGCCTTCAATAAAAGCTTAACTTTATGTTTAACACTTTAATATCTCTGTAAGTTATAATATAGTAGTGGTGTATAAGCCCTGCAAATCTTACTCGAGTCTCCAAAATTAGAACTCAAAAAGGTGAATGTCTTATGTCATAAAGCGCACCGTAGATGCTTAAGCTATTGTGCTTTACCTCTACTTATCCTTATTCATTAGCAGTCCATCACAACTAGAGCACAGGAAAAGACTAAAGCGCTGAAAAAGATTCGAGTCCTGAAAAAGCCTCGAGATCGATCGAGCTCTTAAAAAGGCTCGAGCTCTGAAAAAGACTCCCGAGTCGTCGAGCTTCACAAAAACGAGGCGAGCCTTGTAAACAATAACGAGCTCTAGACAAAAAGACTCGGAGGCCTCGAGCCTTGTACATCACTACCAATAACTAATATAGGAGGAGCTTGATGCCGCAGTGGTTAACGCGCCCGGTCTGTGAGTGCTGAGGTTAAGCAACTTTCGCAAAGGTCGGTCGTCGGATGGGTGACTAAAAATTTATCATCTCAAGCTCCTCCGTGCTTCAGAAGGCATGTGAAGCCGTTGGTCCTGGCTGCACTGGCAGTCGTGAACAACCACCAATCCGCACTGGGCCCGCGTGGTGGTTTATGGCCCGTTCTCCCTATCCATTCATAGGGCTCGTGCCCCAGCAGTGGGGACATAGAATGAGCAGATGATGATGATGATGATGATGAACTAATGTAGAATTTCATTGAAATTTTACTGGTTATCAGCTTAGAATTTGGTGGTCTGACATCCAATGGTTGTTAAAGTCAAAAATCAATTGTTGATCCCCATTTTTAATTATTAATGGAAAAAAGTGTCGATCACCACTTTCTAGCCCTTTAAATAATAATAATTTTATAATTAAATTTATAATTTAAGTTGTTATTGTACTCTAATCCAATCTGAATACTTTGATATCTGGGGCTTGTTTTACCTATTCCCGAAATCTTATGTTGCAATAGTTTAAAATAAATAAATACTTATTACTTACTAGTTGCCGCTCGCGGTTTCACCCGCGTGGTTCCCGGTTCCTGTTCCCGTGGGAATATCGGGATAGAAAGTATCCTATGTGTTATTCCCGGTTATAAACTATCTGTATGCCGGATTTCATCCAAAGCCAATCAGTAGTTTTTACGTGAAAGAGTAACAAACATCCATATTTACAAACTTTCGCGTTTATAATATTAGTAAGATTACAAAAATCATAATAACGGTCACCCAGCGGCTGGGCGGGTCGAAACCGAAGTGAATCGAGTTAATCTTGTCATTGAGCTCAATCGGGTATTGGACCTCATATCTAATTGGGGCACCAATAATCTGGTTGAGTTCAATGCCAAGAAAACACAGGTGTGCGCGTTCACGGCAAAAAAGTCACCATTCCTTCCCCTTCCATCTCTTCAGGGTACATCTCTACGCCTGCAGAGCAGTATCAACATGCTCGGTATGACGATACGCTGCGATCTGAACCAAAGGGACTACATCGAAGCCGTGATCAAAACAGCCTCACGAAAACTCGGAATTCTGAACAGAGTGCGGCGATTCTTTACGCCGGACCAGTTGTGCCTTTTGTACAAGACACAGGTACGGTCTTGCGTGGAGTATTGCTCGCACATCTGGGACGGTTCCGCTAAGTACCTTCTCGATGCCTTGGAAAGATTGCAGCGTCGCGCTGAACGCATTATCGGCAATGCAGAAGTGGTAAATACTCTCGAATCTCTGCAATTGCGTAGAGACGTTGCGTCACTCAGCATGTTTTACCGCTTATACCATGGCGAGTGCTCTGAAGAGCTCTTTGACCTCATCCCACCTTCTCCCTTTCTTCATAGGAGTACACGTGCTGCTCTTCGGAGTCACCGATTCACTGTCTCAAGTATCCCATCACGCACAAAGAAATTTAGTGACTCGTTTCTTTGTCGCACCTCCAAAAGATGGAATAGTCTACCAGCACACGTTTTCCCTCCTTCCTATGATATGGGGTCCTTCAAGAGAGGCGTGAAGAAGCACCTTGTGGGCCGGCAGAGTGAAGTTAACTGATGCTACGTTTGTATCCACGCTGCACCAGTTGTCTTCGCGTCTGGAGTTCATTTCCACTTAACATCAGGTGGGATGGAGTCATTTGCCGAGCTAAGTATAAAAAAAAAAAAAAAAATACCCTACCATCATCATACCACCCTGTGGTTGACTGGTAGAGAATGCCTTAGGCATTAAATCCGCCATGTAATATTTTGTTGCAAAAGTTTAAAATAAAATAAATAAATAAATAAAATAAATAATAATAATAAGTTTTGCCTTCTCACAGTACTTTATTAAAAACACGAAAAATAAAAAAACAGAATTAACAGCGACGTTTTAATTCTAAACTCGTCAGGTACGTTTGAAATAATGTGAACTTTAAAATTATTGGAATAGTAGTAAACTTTTTTCTAAATTGGCAAGTCTGAAAACATACCACGATTGGCGTTGGAACCATAAAAACTATTTGCTATTCAAATCTCCTTATTAAAATTAAGTAGTCTACTTTTATTCTGAACACATCTTCACTGAAGTTACCATAACGTGTGTTAACATAAATTTCAATATTGAACGAAATATTTAGTTTGCACGTGCAAAAATATAACTCCTGTCTTCACATACATAATGACTAATAAAGATCGATATAAATAGCCCTTTCTTGTCAACTGTTCAAAGTCCATTCTTTATGACTATTATCTATATACAGTGTGTGGCCTAGAACCGGGGATAATATTGAAAACAGAGACTCTCTAGAGTATTAGTATTTTTTCCAGTTAACGAAAACCCATGCATTACACACAATAAGAATTTAAAGTTACGATTCATAATCTGTGTATTATTGCAAAACGATATTATCGCTAACGTTGTCAATGTCGTGGTACAGGAGATTGACAAGTTGTGTCATATGCTACGGCCACACTATCGCGGTATCGCGAACATTTGCAGTTTTCACGACAAGCAATAATTACATTTTTGACAGTGTTCATAAATGTTATTTTATGTGCTTTTTATTTTTTATTTTAATTTGTAGTATTTTATTTGTATTAGTTTTCATATTTTTATTCATCCTTATTATTTCAATTGATTTTTATAATGTAATATTGTATAATTTTAACAATGTAATTTAATTTTATGTGTTTTTTTTAATGATTTGATTCAATGTTTAAGCATGTTGTTTACACATATTTGTGGATCAGTCTACCTATGTTACCAAAACCACGTAAATACTGAACGTCTATTTCTGTAAATCTGTTTTGTGTAATAAAATTAAATAAATAAATAAATGTGACTATTGCTTGACCCGACTTGTCAAAATGTTCGCGATACCGCGATAGTGTGGCCGTAGCAACACAAACACAACCCTTAAAGTGTCAAAGAGACGTTGTCAGAATGAACTCAGTCGATCGAGTTGAGCGGAACTATTGCATTGTTTGAATTTACAATTAAGTTTGTTAGAAAAAATAAAATAAAAAAGTTTTGGATTTTGATTAGTTGAGACCATAATGATTCAATTACTAGTGACTTATAGAATCTCTGTTTTCAATATTATCCCCGGTTCTAGGCCACAGACTGTATAACATGTGCACACTTCTGATACATGATCATAAGCCTGCCGCCATCTTGTCTAAAGTATGTCGCTATAGCAACAATGTTGGTAGCCACCATTTTGTGTTCCGACTTCCGACTCTTACGTAACACTTCAGACTGAATAAAATAAGGTGGTGATAGCTAGCCACGCAGACTTATAACCACCACGCAGTCTTACCACCGTCACCAGCAAGCTAAACTAAGTATATTTTTGTTTCTTATGTCGACACTAAAAGAAGATAATCAATTCTTCATTAGTTATTAGGATTGCAAGGGAATTGCCATACCATTTTCGACTTTATGTCACTTGCTGTCGTCGGTTGACATAAAAGCTTCCCAGTTTAAAAATAAACATATTTATTTACAAGAAGTCGAAAAATAAAAAGTCAATGGTATCATACTACGAGTAAGTTGACAACACAATGCTGTTTTTTAATTCCTTCACTAGTAATCACTTGCATGGCCTTCATGTTAAGTGATGACAAGGCCAAAGGTGGAACCGCACTTCACCTGGAGTTCTCAACTACGAGGAACTGGCTATCTTATCTGTCTCTGAACAAAACAACAATAACATTGATGTTAAGGCGACATATTTAGATAAGATGGTGGTAGCTAGACGGACTAAAATAAGCCCTACCACCAACCAAACTCAATACCCCGAGACTTCGCGGTCAATAACCAGAGTAGTCTAACCACTAGACCACAGAGGCAATTTGAAATATAAACCAAAACACCCAACAATGTACAACAATCGCAATACCTAAACGCAAGGTCATACAAACGCATGCAACATACCCTTGGTGTTGCAAGCGAACGCGCACTCAACTCTAAATTTTATTACCACCACCCATTAAGTTGTTTATCGTCTGCCGTTTCGTAGTCATGTCTCCGTCGACTCTTAGAAATTGCATAGAGCATCTTGAAGCTCCAAATGGCTGAACAAACGGTGCCCTTTGCGGTGTGGCGGCACGTTTGGCACCGTGACCCGCTTATAGTAATCGTTGCGAAGTCAGCTTTACTATTTTATTGTTTGGTGGATACTGGTGCCAATGCTCAACACTTTAAGACCAATGTTCGACACTTTAAGACCAGGGTTCAACACAGTCTTCGTCGCCAAAAAATGAAATTGGTTTCTAAAGTTTACGCGAACACTACACATTGAAACGAAACCACTTCGGATCTACAACGGATCTACTCGCGATTATTTTATACATTACTTTTAATTAATGTTTATCATGACGTTTCGAACCCTTTGCAAGGTCCTCGGTCACAGGGAGACTGAGGTATTGGTCGTCTCATAATTAGTTAGTAGCTTGTATACTCCCATTTAAATTTAATCAGGTGCGTTCCATTTTACGCAGAAAGAGCTTACAGATCGGTGTTGGGGCTGGGACTAATATTTTGTATGATGGGATCCCAGGCTGGTGGTAGATTCCAACCATCTTCTCTATTGAAATTATGATGTTTTTTTTTTATTTCAATAGTCTCGCGTATCATCCTAGGGATGTATCGTTGTTCTCTAGCCAGTATTTTGTGGTTTATCAAATCTGATGTAATAATTGGGCCCCTCTAGGGCATCGCATGTTCGCATACTGCACACTTAATTAAAAGTAATGTGTAAAATAAACGCGAGTAGATCCGTAAAAGTTGTTTCGTTTCAATGCAATTGGTTGTCATTGAAATTTTACCAGACAGCTAAAAAGCAGGTGGTCTGTAGGTATTCAATTATTGCTGAAGACTTAAACCATCAGCTGCTAACCCCTTCTTTTAATTATTAAAGCAAATAAATGTCGATCACTGGTTCCTGTTGAACACTGGTGCATTCAAAGCTCGAAATAATAAAATTTTGGTCACCCATCCTATGACTGGCTTTTACGAAAGTAGCTCAACTTTACCAATCGCAGACCGAGCGCGAGACCACTCTGCTATTGAGCTCCTCTATTTAAGAAGGTTTATTTCGTGAAGGTTAAGTGCCAAAATGTCCGACCATATATTAACAAGGACACAGTGTTCGCACTTATCTAATGAAGGTGATTAAAAACCTATTCTGTGCGAGCAATTGGTCAAGATGACGGTTGTCGTAATGACACATCAGTTGAGTTTGAAGCTAATTACCGTTTATACTAATAGACACACGAGGGACTCCACGAAATGTAGTACGGGTACAGCGTGCAACATAAGTTGATGACTTTGCAATTTAATAATAAAGGATCCGATTCAGATTGCCAAGGTATCTACACACAAAAAAAACCGATTTATTTATATGTTGTGTTCGGAAATGTGATCGTACTGTCAGAACATTGTCGATTCTTAGAATTACAATATGAATGTATTTGATTACTTTATTTCTGATAACGTGGGAGAATACTATTGTTAGGTACTACACACAAACCCAAGAGGCTTAAGTAGTACCCCATATAATAAAAGTAATGTATGTTTTGATTCCGATAATAAAATTAAAATAAAATTTGCAACACAAACAGGTAGATATCAGAACATTACAATACAATTTTAAAAAAACAGAACTTAATACATATAATGTTGACAGCATGCTAGATTACAAACAGCTGTTACAAAGTAATGCTATTGTACGTTTTTACATTTTTATTTATTCAAAGGATTATGAATGTAATAAGAGAGTAACAAAAAATATGCTTCGATTAATAAAAACAACCAATATGTAACAATTTTAGTCGATTTAGCTTCAGTATTTTAATCATAGACAATTTGGTGTAGCTAAAACATCTTCTTCGGCCTCTTCTTTTACGTATACTTACTGAGTTACCGCTCTGTCGCGAGTGTCAACGTAGACGGTTTGATCCTTGGGGACTTCTTGGCGGGAAAGTGAAGAGTCATGTTTGCGGTTTTGTTTTATTTTCTAAAATTTGTGATGATACATCGAATATTAATGTGAAATGGTGGATTATAAAAACGTTAAGTTTTCGTGAGTGTCCATGAGTTTTTTTTTTCAAATTCTCTCACGAAGTACGCCCGAGGACTTAGTAAAGCCCCACATCTTTACTGAGATACTCGAGGGGTTGGGAGTCTATCATTTCCTACTTCTCATTCATCATCATCATCATCATACATGAAGTGAAAAATACTAATGAAATTAAGAAACTAGACAGACAAGAAGTGGCTAGAACGAACGAATAGGCTTGATGGATTTCATCCGGAGCCGTAAAACAATACACAAAAAAAAAATTGATCCTTTGTGAAGTAGTTGATAAAGCCGAAGGTGGAAGTGCACTTTCCTCAGAATCCTCAACAAGTCAGGCTCTGGCTATCTTATTGTCAGAAAACAACAATGCCACTTACATTAATGTTTTGGTGACATATTTAGATAAGATGGTGGAAGCTAGCTAGGCCCCCGCCTACCTACCGGTGATCTTAAATGTTCATGTTCAACTCTTCAAACATACTCACTCACCGAAATTTGCGTATGTAAGAAAATCACATAATTAAATTTTAAATTAAGTTGAAAATAAATTTCAAGTAAATACTAAATTTCTCAATTGACCATTGATATTGTATGTATTTTTTATAGATGGGTAATAAAATAATAAATTTTCTTTATTCTCTGTCGTTTATTATCTAATGGTTGTCTTGCACTCGCATCTATTAATTAAAACCAACCCGGCCTACGCCACACAAACAACTTCACATTATGTATGACAAACATTAACATTTTCAATGGCAACAGCGTTTTCCATATTTCCCTTCTTAAAATTAATGAAAACCATAAACCTACAAAAACACAAATGTTGAAAAAATTTCCACGAGCAGGATTTGAACCTGCACCCTTCTGACATACCGGGTCAGGTGCTATCCCAATTGAGCTATCGTGGTTCTAACCACAAGGTGCAGTGCAGTGCAAGTGTAGTGCAGGTTCAAATCCTGCTCGTGGAAATTTTTTCAACGTTTGTGTTTTTATAATTTGTTCGCAACAAAATTTGCGTTAAAAATTACATAAACAAAACAAAAACATTTTATAAACCATATTATAGCTATAATTTATTAAACCTACTAATGGCATTCCGCGACTTCGACAGCGTAAACACCTGTATCCCGTGATCCCGTGATCCCGCGATCATGTGGGAATTTTATTAAATCCTGCCTTTTTTCTTGACTTCTATTTTTATGTATATAGAATAGATAGGTAGATATATAATAGATTTATAGATAAAACAATTTATTGCTGACACTATAACAAAAAAGCGAGCAAAGATTAAACTTTTATTGCAACATTATAACAATGAACATTGAATGTAAAATAATTAACAACAGTTATAATTTGACACATTGAAACGAAACCACTTCGGATCTACAACGGATTTACTCGCGATTATTTTATACATTACTTTTAATTAATGTTTATCATGACGTTTCGAACCCTTTGCAGGGTCCTCGGTCACAGGGAGACTGAGGTATTGGTCGTCTCATAATTAGTTAGTAGCTTGTATACTCCCATTTAAATTTAATCAGGTGCGTTCCATTTTACGCAGAAAGAGCTTACAGATCGGTGTTGGGGCTGGGACTAATATTTTGTATGATGGGATCCCAGGCTGGTGGTAGATTCCAACCATCTTCTCTATTGAAATTATGATGTTTTTTTTTATTTCAATAGTCTCGCGTATCATCCTAGGGATGTATCGTTGTTCTCTAGCCAGTATTTTGTGGTTTATCAAATCTGATGTAATAATTGGGCCCCTCTAGGGCATCGCATGTTCGCATACTGCACACTTAATTAAAAGTAATGTGTAAAATAAACGCGAGTAGATCCGTAAAAGTTGTTTCGTTTCAATGCAATTGGTTGTCATTGAAATTTTACCAGACAGCTAAAAAGCAGGTGGTCTGTAGGTATTCAATTATTGCTGAAGACTTAAACCATCAGCTGCTAACCCCTTCTTTTAATTATTAAAGCAAATAAATGTCGATCACTGGTTCCTGTTGAACACTGGTGCATTCAAAGCTCGAAATAATAAAATTTTGGTCACCCATCCTATGACTGGCTTTTACGAAAGTAGCTCAACTTTACCAATCGCAGACCGAGCGCGAGACCACTCTGCTATTGAGCTCCTCTATTTAAGAAGGTTTATTTCGTGAAGGTTAAGTGCCAAAATGTCCGACCATATATTAACAAGGACACAGTGTTCGCACTTATCTAATGAAGGTGATTAAAAACCTATTCTGTGCGAGCAATTGGTCAAGATGACGGTTGTCGTAATGACACATCAGTTGAGTTTGAAGCTAATTACCGTTTATACTAATAGACACACGAGGGACTCCACGAAATGTAGTACGGGTACAGCGTGCAACATAAGTTGATGACTTTGCAATTTAATAATAAAGGATCCGATTCAGATTGCCAAGGTATCTACACACAAAAAAAACCGATTTATTTATATGTTGTGTTCGGAAATGTGATCGTACTGTCAGAACATTGTCGATTCTTAGAATTACAATATGAATGTATTTGATTACTTTATTTCTGATAACGTGGGAGAATACTATTGTTAGGTACTACACACAAACCCAAGAGGCTTAAGTAGTACCCCATATAATAAAAGTAATGTATGTTTTGATTCCGATAATAAAATTAAAATAAAATTTGCAACACAAACAGGTAGATATCAGAACATTACAATACAATTTTAAAAAAACAGAACTTAATACATATAATGTTGACAGCATGCTAGATTACAAACAGCTGTTACAAAGTAATGCTATTGTACGTTTTTACATTTTTATTTATTCAAAGGATTATGAATGTAATAAGAGAGTAACAAAAAATATGCTTCGATTAATAAAAACAACCAATATGTAACAATTTTAGTCGATTTAGCTTCAGTATTTTAATCATAGACAATTTGGTGTAGCTAAAACATCTTCTTCGGCCTCTTCTTTTACGTATACTTACTGAGTTACCGCTCTGTCGCGAGTGTCAACGTAGACGGTTTGATCCTTGGGGACTTCTTGGCGGGAAAGTGAAGTCATGTTTGCGGTTTTGTTTTATTTTCTAAAATTTGTGATGATACATCGAATATTAATGTGAAATGGTGGATTATAAAACCGTTAAGTTTTCGTGAGTGTCCATGAGTTTTTTTTTTTAAATTCTCTCACGAAGTACGCCCGAGGACTTAGTAAAGCCCCACATCTTTACTGAGATACTCGAGGGGTTGGGAGTCTATCATTTCCTACTTCTCATTCATCATCATCATCATCATCATACATGAAGTGAAAAATACTAATGAAATTAAGAAACTAGACAGACAAGAAGTGGCTAGAACGAACGAATAGGCTTGATGGATTTCATCCGGAGCCGTAAAACAATACACAAAAAAAAATTGATCCTTTGTGAAGTATGTAGTTGATAAAGCCGAAGGTGGAAGTGCACTTTCCTCAGAATCCTCAACAAGTCAGGCTCTGGCTATCTTATTGTCAGAAAACAACACTGCCACTTACATTAATGTTTTGGTGACATATTTAGATAAGATGGTGGAAGCTAGCTAGGCCGCCTACCTACCGGTGATCTTAAATGTTCATGTTCAACTCTTCAAACATACTCACTCACCGAAATTTGCGTATGTAAGAAAATCACATAATTAAATTTTAAATTAAGTTGAAAATAAATTTCAAGTAAATACTAAATTTCTCAATTGACCATTAATATTTTATGTATTTTTTATAGATGGGTAATAAAATAATAAATTTTCTTTATTCTCTGTCGTTTATTATCTAATGGTTGTCTTGCACTCGCATCTATTAATTAAAACCAACCCGGCCTACGCCACACAAACAACTTCACATTATGTATGACAAACATTAACATTTTCAATGGCAACAGCGTTTTCCATATTTCCCTTCTTAAAATTAATGAAAACCATAAACCTACAAAAACACAAATGTTGAAAAAATTTCCACGAGCAGGATTTGAACCTGCACCCTTCTGACATACCGGGTCAGGTGCTATCCCAATTGAGCTATCGTGGTTCTAACCACAAGGTGCAGTGCAGTGCAAGTGTAGTGCAGGTTCAAATCCTGCTCGTGGAAATTTTTTCAACGTTTGTGTTTTTATAATTTGTTCGCAACAAAATTTGCGTTAAAAATTACATAAACAAAACAAAAACATTTTATAAACCATATTATAGCTATAATTTATTAAACCTACTAATGGCATTCCGCGACTTCGACAGCGTAAACACCTGTATCCCGTGATCCCGTGATCCCGCGATCATGTGGGAATTTTATTAAATCCTGCCTTTTTTCTTGACTTCTATTTTTATGTATATAGAATAGATAGGTAGATATATAATAGATTTATAGATAAAACAATTTATTGCTGACACTATAACAAAAAAGCGAGCAAAGATTAAACTTTTATTGCAACATTATAACAATGAACATTGAATGTAAAATAATTAACAACAGTTATAATTTGACACATTGAAACGAAACCACTTCGGATCTACAACGGATTTACTCGCGATTATTTTATACATTACTTTTAATTAATGTTTATCATGACGTTTCGAACCCTTTGCAGGGTCCTCGGTCACAGGGAGACTGAGGTATTGGTCGTCTCATAATTAGTTAGTAGCTTGTATACTCCCATTTAAATTTAATCAGGTGCGTTCCATTTTACGCAGAAAGAGCTTACAGATCGGTGTTGGGGCTGGGACTAATATTTTGTATGATGGGATCCCAGGCTGGTGGTAGATTCCAACCATCTTCTCTATTGAAATTATGATGTTTTTTTTTATTTCAATAGTCTCGCGTATCATCCTAGGGATGTATCGTTGTTCTCTAGCCAGTATTTTGTGGTTTATCAAATCTGATGTAATAATTGGGCCCCTCTAGGGCATCGCATGTTCGCATACTGCACACTTAATTAAAAGTAATGTGTAAAATAAACGCGAGTAGATCCGTAAAAGTTGTTTCGTTTCAATGCAATTGGTTGTCATTGAAATTTTACCAGACAGCTAAAAAGCAGGTGGTCTGTAGGTATTCAATTATTGCTGAAGACTTAAACCATCAGCTGCTAACCCCTTCTTTTAATTATTAAAGCAAATAAATGTCGATCACTGGTTCCTGTTGAACACTGGTGCATTCAAAGCTCGAAATAATAAAATTTTGGTCACCCATCCTATGACTGGCTTTTACGAAAGTAGCTCAACTTTACCAATCGCAGACCGAGCGCGAGACCACTCTGCTATTGAGCTCCTCTATTTAAGAAGGTTTATTTCGTGAAGGTTAAGTGCCAAAATGTCCGACCATATATTAACAAGGACACAGTGTTCGCACTTATCTAATGAAGGTGATTAAAAACCTATTCTGTGCGAGCAATTGGTCAAGATGACGGTTGTCGTAATGACACATCAGTTGAGTTTGAAGCTAATTACCGTTTATACTAATAGACACACGAGGGACTCCACGAAATGTAGTACGGGTACAGCGTGCAACATAAGTTGATGACTTTGCAATTTAATAATAAAGGATCCGATTCAGATTGCCAAGGTATCTACACACAAAAAAAACCGATTTATTTATATGTTGTGTTCGGAAATGTGATCGTACTGTCAGAACATTGTCGATTCTTAGAATTACAATATGAATGTATTTGATTACTTTATTTCTGATAACGTGGGAGAATACTATTGTTAGGTACTACACACAAACCCAAGAGGCTTAAGTAGTACCCCATATAATAAAAGTAATGTATGTTTTGATTCCGATAATAAAATTAAAATAAAATTTGCAACACAAACAGGTAGATATCAGAACATTACAATACAATTTTAAAAAAACAGAACTTAATACATATAATGTTGACAGCATGCTAGATTACAAACAGCTGTTACAAAGTAATGCTATTGTACGTTTTTACATTTTTATTTATTCAAAGGATTATGAATGTAATAAGAGAGTAACAAAAAATATGCTTCGATTAATAAAAACAACCAATATGTAACAATTTTAGTCGATTTAGCTTCAGTATTTTAATCATAGACAATTTGGTGTAGCTAAAACATCTTCTTCGGCCTCTTCTTTTACGTATACTTACTGAGTTACCGCTCTGTCGCGAGTGTCAACGTAGACGGTTTGATCCTTGGGGACTTCTTGGCGGGAAAGTGAAGTCATGTTTGCGGTTTTGTTTTATTTTCTAAAATTTGTGATGATACATCGAATATTAATGTGAAATGGTGGATTATAAAACCGTTAAGTTTTCGTGAGTGTCCATGAGTTTTTTTTTTTAAATTCTCTCACGAAGTACGCCCGAGGACTTAGTAAAGCCCCACATCTTTACTGAGATACTCGAGGGGTTGGGAGTCTATCATTTCCTACTTCTCATTCATCATCATCATCATCATCATACATGAAGTGAAAAATACTAATGAAATTAAGAAACTAGACAGACAAGAAGTGGCTAGAACGAACGAATAGGCTTGATGGATTTCATCCGGAGCCGTAAAACAATACACAAAAAAAAATTGATCCTTTGTGAAGTATGTAGTTGATAAAGCCGAAGGTGGAAGTGCACTTTCCTCAGAATCCTCAACAAGTCAGGCTCTGGCTATCTTATTGTCAGAAAACAACACTGCCACTTACATTAATGTTTTGGTGACATATTTAGATAAGATGGTGGAAGCTAGCTAGGCCGCCTACCTACCGGTGATCTTAAATGTTCATGTTCAACTCTTCAAACATACTCACTCACCGAAATTTGCGTATGTAAGAAAATCACATAATTAAATTTTAAATTAAGTTGAAAATAAATTTCAAGTAAATACTAAATTTCTCAATTGACCATTAATATTTTATGTATTTTTTATAGATGGGTAATAAAATAATAAATTTTCTTTATTCTCTGTCGTTTATTATCTAATGGTTGTCTTGCACTCGCATCTATTAATTAAAACCAACCCGGCCTACGCCACACAAACAACTTCACATTATGTATGACAAACATTAACATTTTCAATGGCAACAGCGTTTTCCATATTTCCCTTCTTAAAATTAATGAAAACCATAAACCTACAAAAACACAAATGTTGAAAAAATTTCCACGAGCAGGATTTGAACCTGCACCCTTCTGACATACCGGGTCAGGTGCTATCCCAATTGAGCTATCGTGGTTCTAACCACAAGGTGCAGTGCAGTGCAAGTGTAGTGCAGGTTCAAATCCTGCTCGTGGAAATTTTTTCAACGTTTGTGTTTTTGTAATTTGTTCGCAACAAAATTTGCGTTAAAAATTACATAAACAAAACAAAAACATTTTATAAACCATATTATAGCTATAATTTATTAAACCTACTAATGGCATTCCGCGACTTCGACCGCGTAAACACCTGTATCCCGTGATCCCGTGATCCCGCGATCATGTGGGAATTTTATTAAATCCTGCCTTTTTTCTTGACTTCTATTTTTATGTATATAGAATAGATAGGTAGATATATAATAGATTTATAGATAAAACAATTTATTGCTGACACTATAACAAAAAAGCGAGCAAAGATTAAACTTTTATTGCAACATTATAACAATGAACATTGAATGTAAAATAATTAACAACAGTTATAATTTGCATATACTCGTATTTGTAAAGGTAGATACCATCCTCAGTCTTGTTCACATGATCTGACATCATCTTAACCTACCATCATCATTCACAGTGCACCACTGAGCAAGTAATCACTACGTTTTACAGTGCACGACTGATCTGACAATCGCTTAAATCCCAAAGATAGATAACAGTCACAAAGATACACAGATTAAAAATATGTTGCCTTACCAAAACAAATGAGCATTATAGTTTTCATTCGAAAGAGTTTATGAAACTATACAAAAAAGATTTTACTACTAATATTAGCCTCCTGTTCCCATGACTGTTCCCCTATACCTTCAAGATTTAAATTCAGCCATCATCGGTTTAAGTGATAGGTGTTAGCATAATCACTACCACGAAATGCGGGATGGTGATCTCATATTTCAAAATTGAACTGGTCAGTCAGGATCTTCGGTAATCCATTGCCACTTGGTAATTTAAAATAAATATTACAAAATATAATTTACAGACAAACTCTTTAGTCAATCATACATATTGAAAGCAGTATTAGCATTATCTTTATGCATCATCAGAGAAGCTGCTTCCCAGGTCATCCATCTTGGTGACGTCAACTCACGTGCATTGCGACTGCGGTCCACTTCAATAAACTACTGACGCATAATATGTTTATCGAGTGTACACTGATTCATTATTAACGCGACAGTCAGTAAACTTTATAATACGGTTATAATTTTAACAGGTGATTTGTTCAGATTGCTCAGAGGGCATGCGGGAGGGGTTTAAATTTTTTATGCCAGTGCTCTGACCTCCTTTATTAGGACAGAGCAAATGCAAAAGAGGTTTAAAGTTTTTCATGCCAGCTCACTGCCAGACCTCTTTTGTTAATTAGGTTTTAAGACTTTCTTAGTAGCTCTGACCTCCTTTGTAAAGTTAGAGGGTCGGTTAGTTTGTTCATACAACTGAAATAGCCCAGTTACTGGCATCCAAGTCGGCTGCGCCTGATGCGTCGCATTGCAGCAGCGACGTGCAATTATCCCGCTCCAATGGTTCATATGATTGTTTATATTTCCCGGTCGCCATATTTCGTGTCGCTAGTCGTAAATGTGGGTAACCGGTGGACTATGACGCACCTACTGGTTTACATTTCAATAGCCAGTACGATAATTGTATGTGATTGGTTGTATCTTTGTATTATATTTGTATACAAATTGTAGCAAGTTGTATTGTACAAAGAATTATATTTATTAAAACATTAAACGAAAAGAAATGTAATTATAAAATTTTTGTAACACCTCTTTTGTGATTTTACGCAAATATTATTGCGAACAAATTGCAATTTGGAAAAAGACAAACCGGGTGAGGTGCACTATCAAATATGCCACGATAGCATAGTTGGTAGTGCACCTGATCCGGCATGACATGGGGTGCAGGTTCGAATCCCGCTCGTGGAATTTTTTCAACACTTTGTTTTTTTTTTTGATTGTAACCTCTTTTGTGATTTTAGTAGATATTATACTCGTAATGGAAGTATAGGTCTGTTTACAGTTATTTGTTCGATGTATGTGTTTATATGTATTATGACCGTTAGTTAAAATAAAATAAAATATAAATAAACAAAACATTTGTGTCATCAACAGATCTATAAACTATACTCTACGTGCCTTACAAACAAACAAAGATTAAGCTTCTAATAGTTATTTTGTGTTTTGTCTCTTTCACTCTAATTAAATGACGTTTACATGACAGGAACAAAACACGTAAGACACGTGTAGTTTATGCTTATAATAACATACTTAATGCGAATCCCTTTAGGCCCATAATGTCCACTTCTTAAAATTACCACTTCCCAAAAGGACCACATCCCACTATGACCATTCCCAGATCGTCCAGTCTCATTTAAATAGCGGTTAGACTTTGTAAGAAATATATTTATATTAGATTCATATTTTTTCCAAACCAAATGTCTTTTCTTGGCGTTAACTTATCATTAATTACATGTCGTCACAATTTGTTGTGTTTTTCCCAATTTATTATGTAGCATGCACAAGCATTTTAATAGACGGCCCCGCCCGATCCTCTAAATGCCACTACACATTTACAGAATACACTAAACATGCACACTAGTTTAGGCCCAAGACACCGTACTCGTAGAACAAGGGTTCGAGCTGGTTCACACGCACTCTATACCAGGTACAGACATGTACCTAGGTGCTTCTCCCCACCCCAACGACCAGGGGCCCGACCGCCTAACCGATCGCTTTGACTTCGTGTGTGGTTTATGACGTCATCTTGTCATTTCGTGCCGTCTATGAAAGCAATATCGAAAGCTATAACCTTTAGCTTTTGATATTGCTTTCATAGGCGGTGCGAGGTAGCAAGATGACGTCATAAACCACACACGAAGTCAAAGCGATCGGTTAGGCGGGCGGGGGGCAGGTCACACCCAGCCAAAGTCCGAGCCTTTAGAGGCGCCCTGATCCGATCTGAACCCCTTTGGAGAGTCTAGTAGGGCACAGGGACACGCACTAGTGCGTGATGCCGTTCCCTCTAGAAAACCTCAGAAGGTGACTCGTTTCAAACGGCTCGAGGAACCCTTTAAGTTTCCCGCCCCCCCCAAAAAAGGCCGCTGAAGCTAAAAATCCCGTCTGAGGCAATCAGCATACTCTCAGAAACGAACGGAAAGCTTTAAACATATAAATATTTACAATAGCATTGTCTTAGAGGTACTGATGGCTCCTAAAATGATCCATTTTCATTCACGTAACACCCTACAACACTATTACGTAGTTGGCAATAAAAGTATTAAGTAATGGTAAGCCCATTACCTTGTCTCCAGTAACTGTAACTTTAAACACGTTTAACCATAGACATTGAACGCTCAATAACAAAAGACAAACGCCCAATAACTATTACTCCGGCAAACAGTTCTTAGTAGAATGGAATACTAAGTTACACCGCTTGGTCAGATAAAAGTTTGAGAGATGCGATGTTCCTTTTTTCATTGCGTTATTGCTATTGCAGTTGGCTACTGCTTCCCTAGTGTAACCCGCAATGAACACGAAGATCGCTTTCCTAGTAAGAAAACCGCTTACATCCATGGTAAAGGTTTTATCAGAGAGCCCATTAACAACAAGATTTCTTGTAAACTCACGTTGTTTGGAAACAGACATCTTAAACCCATATATGCTGTTACAAATAATTCTTATGCATTCATAAATATCCATTGATAGGATAAATTCATGACGTTTATAACATTATTTTTCTATTGTTTCATGTTTGTGTTGAAATAAATCCTTTTTATTTCTTTCGTTATTGTGTCATCTGAATACCAGTTTTCCGCTAACACTGCGCATGAAATACCTATAGCGAAGCAATGTGCCAGAACAAATTCACCAAGGAGTTTTGTTTAAATTTGATATTTTTGACTTATTTATTATTTGAATAAAATATGAAACGAGCTTTTATACAAAGTAATTAGCAAAGGTATCCTAAGTAAGGTATTAGCGAAGGCGACGTGTAAGCGTACACTAGAGTGGTTCAACTTCGTTTCTATATGCGAAGAGATGTTGTGGGGGAGGATTTATATCCATATGATCCTTTTTTGGCGCGAGTTTGCTGACTCCCACTGAAACTTAAAGGGTTCCAAGCCGTGTGAAACGAATCACCGTCAGAGGATTTCTAGAGGGAACGGCATCACGCACTAGTGCGTGTCCCCGTGCCCTACTAGATTCGCCGAGGGGTTCGGATCGGATCGGGGACCATATGGTCCGTCAGTCCAACCAGAGCAGAAGAAGAATGCAAGGTTTTAAAGCCAGTGACTGAACGTTCAAAGAAGATTTCTAGAAGGGATAAGCCGTAGTAACTGACCGTTCTCAAAGGGTTTCTAGAGGGGATGGCATCATGCAAGCGTGTCCCAGCCTCTACTGGAGTCTCTGAGACGTTCAAACTGATTTTGAGAGGTCATGAGATAGCAATTCTTTCTTGGTTTGAATAGGAGATAATGAGTTAGTAAAAAAGTTTATTTATATTTGATAATTTCCCCCCAGACACCTTAAGTATCAAGAAAGAAGTGGGACTTCACTGAAATCTCACGCGGACTTTATGAAAGAAGATGAAAAGAAAAATTGCATTAAGGCGGAGTTCTCATCCATGTATGCTATGATGCAAATGCCGATCACCTAATTGTTATAGAAACATTGAACAACAAATAGCCATAACACACCTATGATCGAGTGTTTACTCTCATAGATACTGTTTATTTTCTCGGCACGTGTTTGCGAACGCAAGGTCGTTTACTTAGAAAATTACTTCAGCCCGGATATATAGAGGACACGTCATCCGTTTCGTTGACCTATTCTACGGATTTTAATCTAGGAGGCACTAGCATAGTCTTAGTTTTATTTAAGTTCCTAAAACTTTTGCGCCTTTTTCATTGACATAGCCTATTTGACATTTTTTTTTTATTGTTTGTGATTTATTATGATTATTATTCTGAGGATTGTGACTTGCATCCATAGTTTTACATTTTTTTTTATGCTAATAACATTACTTATGTGAAATTTACTTTTTTATTTTGTTTTTTGCATGTCACCATTTTGGCTGAATGGAAGGAGCCCTATTATAATAACAACTTTAATGTACCCCAATCAAAAGCAAATACAATAAATAAATAAATAAAATAAATTATTTAGCATAAAAATATTACTTTGGACAGATCGACAACAATATTTACACTATAAAAGTATTCAACATCAGTAATAGCATAATCTTTCAAGTCTTTTTCTTTCTTTTTTGTTGGCTGCGTGCTTTCACGTTCCATAGTTAGCAAAGAAATATAAACTAATTATTAAAAGACACAGACACATAATATTTGGTCTGTGCTGAGACCTAACGCGGAATCCTTGAGAGAATTCAAAAAGTAACGTTTCACTAAAAAAAAAAACACAAATGTTGAAAAAACTTCCACGTGCTCGTGGAAATTTTTTCAACATTTGTGTTTTCTATCCTGCTGGATTTGAACCCGCACCCTTCTGACATACCGGGTCAGGTGCTCTCCCAATTGAGCTATCGTGGTTCTAACCAGCCGGTATGTCAGAAGGGTGCGGGTTCAAATCCTGCTCGTGGAAATTTTTTCAATATTTGTGTTTTTGTAATTTGTTCGCAACAAAATTTGCGTTAAAAATTATATAAACATTTAACGTTTGGCTGTTTTGTATAATACTCCGGTACCAGATTACTGCGGTGCAGTTTTAAATAAATTATACGAGTATATCTTCAAGACCATAAGTAATAAGTAAATATCTGTAGTGTAACAACTTATTGAAACTTTATTATTATTACGATGTTAGTCACAATACAAAAGGTTTTACATAATTATTCCACTTGTCATACTTATATAAACGGTCCTATGTAGGTATATATACAAGATCAATTGAAACCACGGAAGTCATGGTATATTTATTAGCATACTAGCTGTTGCCCGCGACTTCGTCCGCGTGAGCTAAAGGCTGTAGTCTGTACGGTTTAATTTTTATGTAGGTATCTATTTAAGCTTATTAGGGTATAATAAAATTATATGCATCGGAAATTTAGAAAATTGACATTATATTTACCGACATACGTACATCTACTCACTCTTAATATCCTTTCAGCTGGGAATGCTGAGATAGACAAAGACAATTGATCTCCATTTAGTGTGGTTCTGGCATACTTCCTGTGCCTCCTTTACGTTCATCATTATTTTCATACATTATCTCTTATTCTTTCGACTATCATCTCTGCCATGTACATACATATATTCAGTTTGAAGCACAGAATCGTACCGTTCATACAGATTCTCACTCAGTTTCCAGTTTCAATTATCCCTCCACATACATTCAGTATACAACACCGTTTCTCGGTGGGTTGCGCGTATTTGCTACGTCATACAAACCTGAAAAGGGTTTACTGACGCTTAATTATATGTAATAAAATTGGTATTTTACAGCTCAGATACTCGTCCGGAGTCGTCCTAGGCACTGGTGTATCTTAGCTAAGATGTGTCTACTGTTATACTGTCCAACCACGGACTTCAAAATATTTCTTGCCTTGTCCACCGAAGCTGGATATCGAGTAGCAGGTAGCGGTCCAGGATTACTGGTTGTCGGCCAGAAGGCACAAAAAACTATTTACCAACTATGTTCTTATTCGTAGATACAAAATATCAATAAATTGAGAACTGTAATAAATTATATTATTGTCTATTAGGTAATACAGTATAGTATTTTATGTTACCCTGCAAACTTAAACATTTTTGCAACTCTGATACCAGAGGTAGCCATCGTCTTATGCGATAGAAGAATGGAAAAACCATTTTTCTGTAATCTAGAAGTGCACAAAATTCATTCTTTATAGGTTTTATGATATTATAGTAGTTTATGCAACTGTCATATAATGAAGGGTATTAAAACACGAGTGTGAGTTTATGAAACGAGCGCAGCGAGTTTCATAATAGTAACGAGTGTTTTAATACCCGTGTTATATGCAGTTGCATACACTACTTTATCTTCACTAATGCAATTAGTCAAACAACAAGAGTAAAAGCTGACAATAGTTTATTCATCATAATTGTTCAAATTTTGGATGGTACAATTTTGAAAGTTAATGTTAATTATTGATCCAGCAGCTGTAGCGGTCGCGGGGCAAGCAGTAGAGCTCGTAGACGGAGTTGGAATATTTATAATTACTTCATTCGTCTTGTTTTCTATACTGTTCAAGATCGTATTTGAGACTTGAATTTTATTAATTAAAGACTCATCAATGTAGCTTTCAGCCAAAGTAGAAGACTTCCACCCCCCGTGTCGTTTCAGTGCGGTCAAATCACCACCGCTATCTATGAGAAGGGTCGCCGAGGTGCGCCGGAAGCAATGCCCCGTGTACAACGCTGGGTTAGGCAGATTCAAAAAACTTGCGATAGTTTTTCCCAGAGCACCAAATTTATTAATACCAGTTCTTTGATCGACGCACTTCCCCGATCTATAGCTCAAGAAAAAGGCAGGGTTTCGACAGGGGGTGGGTCGAAGTTCCATGTATTTTTTACATACGGCATAGCAGTTGCCCGTCACAACGAAAGAACGATCTATTTTCGTTTTTGTTTTCGAAACTTTCACCATGATTGTACTGTCGTCTATGTTAGAGACTTCATCGAACTGGATGTTGTATAGCTCTTGCCTTCGGCATGCCCCCATTATGCCGAAGATTAGTGCAACCTGTAACAATAAACGATATAATAAGCTTGAGGTACATAGCCAAGGCAAAAACTATGATTTATGAAGTAGTAAAGTGTAGGTACCTACTACCTAATTTATACACAAAGCGCTTAAACGGAGTGTCTAGATAACTTGCGTGTGTAGTACGTAAGTACTAGGTAGATTAAATAACAGAACTAAAATACACTTACCTTTTCAAAAAGATACAAAATATCTGGTGAATCTTTCAGGAACATCTTTATTTGACCTGATGTAAACGTCAAGGACTTTTTTTCCTTGTGTCCTTCTGAACTGCGTTTCAGGAACGCTATGACTTTTGAATACTTCGTGATATCAATATTGTTGTAGATACTCAGTGTGGACTTGAGCATAGAATATTTAACCCACATAGAAGATGGCTTGAATTTGTCGGAGAGGTCTTTGAGATACACAAGAATGACATTTTCAGAAAATGATGTAGTTTTCTTTTCGATCTTCCATGCCAAAAAGTTATTATATTCTTTTTCATATAATTTTCTAGATTTTTCTGGCAAAAGATTGTGAGTTACTTTTGTTGCCAATTCTAGAATATCCGGAGGCGTACAAATATCATCGTCGCTGTCAATTTTTAACTTTTAATTTGTATTTTAAAAACAAAACACATTGCGAAACATTAAATTCATGCGTACGTGTATTGTCACAGTGAACTTGCCGCCATTAAAATCTAACCAATGAGAGCGCAGCTGCGCGCGCAGGGCCAATCAGGAGCGAGCGCGCGCTGTTCTTTTTTTATTTAATTGACACAAGATCTTACCAAAGAGTTTTGTGTATGTAAGTTTAGTAGTTTCGACGAAGTTTTCACGTATAACCCAACTGTTTTCAAAAGCCAGCCTAATATCAAAATTTTATACAACTTGTATGAGGATTTTGACATAAGGCTCGCCAGGTTAATTGGTCGCGTTTTATTGATGTTATAATGAGATTTTACGATATCGATGTGGATATTATACCATCATGTGAAATTGCTTAAATTGAGTGTTTTGTTGTCTGCGCTATAACAGTAGTAATTATAAGTCAAGTATTGGAAACATAAGTAGAATGTTACAACATTAGTGTAGATAAAAATTGTTATGATACTTACTTACTTATATTGTATCATTGAACACAGATTTATCCTATAAACATGTTAAGAAACCAAAGTAAGAAACCGCTTACATGTAAAATAAGTACTGAAATAAGTGTTTAAGTTACTTGCATCAAATGTTTCATAAAACTTTTACACAATGAATAAATCTTATTTGAAAATTAATAAGAACTGAATAAGTACTTAAATATTTAACGTACCTGCATAAAAAGTTTTAAAAAACTTTTACACAATGAATAATTAATATAATTTGAAAATTATTAACATTTATATAGTTCAGGCATGTAAAATTGTCTTTATGGTTGTTTGTACCTCTTTGCTGGTTTTGTAATTGTAAGATCGTTACCTAAACGTGTTGAATATTGTATTGAAAAAAACGGTGGTCACTTCGAACACCTACTAAAATAAATTAAAGTACGTGAAAACAATGCATTTTATTCATTTTAGACATCATGTTTCAAAGAGCCATTTACTGCTTAAGACCTACACAATCGATATCTAAATAGAAATAGTATAAGTTTATTTTTTTCAAAACAACCGGGTTCGATTCCTGAGCTGAGTACGGGTTTTTTTTAAATGTATGAATGCAGTTTTTCTTCTTATTAAAATCGATGACATGGTTCCTAAGGACAGATCTTCGTATGTCTTATAGTTTCAGACTTTCCCATACTGACAGATTTAAATGAGACACCCTGTATTTTTCGAGTATTTATGTAGCCTATATTATTCTCCGGATTTTTTTTAGCATTTTGGTAAAAACCGGATCAAAATCCGTTCAGTAGTTCTCGAGTTTATCCACTTCAAACAAACAAACAAACAAACAAACAATTTTTTTATTCTATCGTGTTCCGTAAGTGATTTTAAGGCACCCTGTGCAATTTTTTTTTTATATCTTCCAATTACAGATTTTTTTATCCCTACGTTCTTATTATATGTATAGATAATATAATACTAGTGGCCGCTCGCGGTTTCACCCGCGTGGTTCCCGTTTCCGTGAGAATATCTGGATAAAAAGTATCCTATGTGTTATTCCCGGTTATAAACTATCTGTATGCTGAATTTCATCTAAATCCATTCAGTAGTTTTTACGCGAAAGAGTAACAAACATCCATACTTACAAACTTTCGCGTTTATAATATTAGTAGAATTGTCATGTCATTATTGCATTACTAATAAAAATTTATGTTTTTATTTTATTATTAATAATAATATTATAGCAATTTAATTCAAAGTTTTTAATTTGTTAATTGTTACAGATATTTAATGAATGAATGAAAATAGTTTATTTAGAACACCCACACATAACACAGAATTGTACAAATAAACGAGATGTGTTCTAAAAGGGATTCCTTCCACTGAGCGTTTGTTGTTCTCTTGCATTTCTATATAGACATAACAAGTACGAGTAATATACTATGACTTATTTTATAAAATGTATCTAATACTTATGTGTTTGTGCATTTTTCACGTCAAAACAGATAAACATAGTTGTAAGCCCATATTGAGAGGGCCAGTGAGAATGGGATGAGTTACCACGACCGCAGGTCGATTCCCAGCAAAAGTTTGATGGCGAAAAACTATAAATCGTAAATCAATTATAAGTATACAACACGATAGTCATTCCACCCACTCTAAAATAAGTTAGTAATAGTAAAAAGAGTAGTCGCAACTCTATATACTTCCAAGTCGATTGAGACGATACACGAACATCAAGAATATATATGCACTGTAACAAATTATAGCGCCATTAAAATAATGTTAATATCAATTGCTGTTACAAATATACCAATAGATTCATTAGTTATCATTCAATTAATAGTCTAGACGTGACAATTTTTAATGGTTAATTAATCACAGCTGATCCATACTAATTAGACATTAATTTTGTCGTGGCGCACTCATTTGTCATAATAAATCATTATTGATAGATAAACATATAGGTATAATTATACGTTTTTATTGCTACACCGGAAGAAATTGTATTGGAGTAATAACTATACAAAAACTTATCTGCATTGGGCCCGCGTGGTGGTTTATGAGCTGGCTAGCTAGCGAGCCTTGCTGATGATGACATACAAAGATAAATTTTTGCGGTCTTATCGTGGTCTTATAGTGGTCTTTTCCTGAACTGAAAAAGGAGAAAAGTTGGATGATTAGTGTTGGCTTAAAAATGCAATAGGCATTTTTTTTCTCCGGAGATCACCTTATTCTATAGTCTACCGACTGAAGTTCAAGCGATCATCTTTTTCTATCGGGAGTTCATGACCGACTGAAGCTTGCGCGAACGGAGGGAATATTTAATATTGATTCTCATAGATAGAGAGAGAGAGAGATTGAGAGCTTCAAAGTCTATCTAGTTCGAGTTTTATTTATCAATTACGTTACCTAACACGAGAATTTGAATGGCATGGACGCGGCGTCTCCTGGTGGAAAACGAGGTGATTAAACAAATTGTCATACAGAAAATTTCGTTTTCGTTAACGTGAAGAGTTAAAATTTTGCCACAAAACTAGTACTTGGCACCCAGAAGGGCTTTGTACCAAGATAAGCTATTAAAAATTGTGTCCCCAGTCACGCTTTGTGAAACTCCCACGCAGTTAACAATCGCAACGTCATGAGTTAAGGCGCTGCGAACTATGTAATGTAATGGTCTGTCACTGTCGATCTGCATTCAAACAAATGGGATGAAAACATCGATGGATGCAAATAAAAACGCAGACGTACGTGGTGGACCAGAAAATTTGAAAAAACTCTACTTAATCTATTTAAATCCTAGATGTTTTATTTAAAGAAATGAAATAATAAGTAAGTAGTGTTTTTTAAAATGTTATTCCTGGTTATACTTAATTTCATCGACATACTTTATTAAAATGTAAAAGATACTGTTTAGAGATGACTTTGGTAATATTTTCTATTGAACAAATTTAATAATTCTGGGTTTGGGAAACAATAACATTGTTTCAAATATAGTCTATATATTTATCTTGACGTTGTATGTTGATACTTTTTAGAACTATGCATAAGTGAAACGCATTTCATAATTATAGTCAGCACCTTAAAGTATGCGTGTGTTTACTATCCGGCTACTCACTGCGTAATGTAATTAGTAATTAGTTACCTAACCTTAACAATATACGAATTATAGTGATAAGGTGAAGCAGCTATCATTATGGTGTTGCGTAAGGTTTGCCTTTGTATGCGCACACGGCTGCGCACGTCAGACTGCCACAAACTGTCAAATTTCCACAATAGACTGAACTTTATGTATCTATACTAATACCTAATACTAGCTGACTCGGCGGACTTCGTACCACTTTGACAGTTTCCATGACAACAAGACAAACAAATCATTATGTATTGAAAAAAATTCCAAAAACTAAAAAAATGTTTGGGGTGGACCACCCGTATCACTTGGGTATGAAAAATAGATTACGACCGATTGTCAGACCTACCGAAAAATTTCATAAAAATCGATCGAGCCGTTTCGAAAGACTATGGCAACTCACATGTGACACGAGAATTTTATTTATATAGTTTATAAAGAGGAAAGCTTTGTATTTTTGTATTTTTGTTTGTAACGAATAAATTCAAAAACTACTGGACCGATTTAAAAAATTCTTTCACCATTAGAATGCTACTTTAGCGCTGAGTAACATAGGCTATATTTATTACTAGAAAAAAAAATTGCTTAATGTCACTATACCATATCGGTTCGTAAGTCTACTCTGGGCGGGAGATCTTGTACTTAGAAGAACCGGCAAGAAACTCATTACCATCATCATATTATAACCTTAACAAATCAAAATAAATTTAACCGCTTCTGTGTTGTAGTGGTTAAGACCACCGGCTTAGGACCCAGAGGTCCCGGGTTCGATTCCCAGCGGAGGGTACATGTTTGTGTACTCGGTTTGGTTGGTGGTAGGGCAGTTTACCTAGCTACCACCATCTCATCTAAATATGTCGCCATAACATCAATGTTTGTAACATTGTTGTGTTCCGGCAGCAAGAGATCAGATAGTCAGTGCCTCAGTAGTTGAGAATTCCGGGTGAAGTGCGCTTCCACCTTCGGCCTTCTCATCACTTAACATCAGGTGAGATGAAGGCCTATTGCTTCCTCGTTAGATATGTATTATACGTGTAACAGAAAGGTATGGTAAAAATGAAAAGATCCAAAGTGTATCAGTTCTAGATCTCGTATGTGTTGTTACTAAGACATTCTACTAATATTATAAATGCGAAAGTTTGTAAGTATGGATGGATGTTTGTTATTCTTTCACGTAAAAACTACTGAATGGATTTGGATGAAATTCGGCGTACAGATAGTTTCTAACCTGGATTAACATTCAGGATACTTTTTATCCCGATATTCCCACGGGTACGGAAACCACGCGGGTGAAACCGCGAGCGGCCGCTAGTTATCTGTATATTAATACGTGAAGCAAAAACTTTGTACCCCTTTTTTACAAAAATTGCGCGGACGGAGGAGTATGAAATTTTGCACACTTATAGTTTATCTATAGAAGATTATCCGAATGTTAATATTTTTTTTCAATTATGCATAAAAATACATCAAATCAATAAAACAAACATTACACACACTACCATGTATTTGACACACACGTATATGTATACTCTTTTCAAAAATTTCAAAAATGGAATAGGAGCGAGCGGCCGAAATCTGTCAATGTCAATCCAAACTGACATTCTATCTTTTTAAATTTTTCATTGCTTAGGATACAATCTATGCAGCCTTAATAAAACTACGGTCGAATTTTAACCACTGGGCGACCACTAGTTAACTTTAATTTGTCATGAAATTGTAAGTTAAATATTTATATTAGTGAAGTCATGCGCGTCAGGCGCGCATAAGCAAGCAACAGTGATTATAAATGTAAGTGCACAGAAGTTACTGAACCACTAGGGCTGTGACTTGTTTATTTTGATGTGACGTCACAATAGAAATGTTTAATTTAAAATCGCATAACAAATTAAAGTTAACAAGTGGTCGCCCAGTGGTTGAAATTTGACCGTAATTTTATTTTAAGGCTGCACAGATTGTATCCTAAGCAATTTAAAATTAAAAAAGATAGAATGTGAGTATTTGGATTGGCATTGACAGATTTCGCCCGCTCCTCTTCCATTTTTGAAATTTTTGAAAAGAGTATATAAACGCATATGTCAAATACATATGCGTGTGTCAGATACATGGTAGTGTGTATAATGTTTGTTTTATTGATTGAATGTATGTGTATGCTTAATTTTTTTTAAATATTAATATTCGGATAACCTTCTTTATAGAAACTATAAGTGTGCGAAATGTCACACTCCTCCGTCCGCGCAATTTTCGTAAAAAAGGGGTACACAGTTTTTGCTTCACGTATTAATATATAGATAATTATGTCTTAGGAACTGTGCTTATAAGATCTAGATCGGATACACTTTGGATCTTTTCATTTTGACCACACCTTTATGTTACACGTTGTATATAAAAAACATAAGTAATCTAATTAAAAAAATCTTCTTCATTATTGAAAATGTTGTGGATGTAAGAAAAATAAAAGTGTAGAGTCAGATTTACTGAAATGTTTATTACTCATTTAAACGTTAAGGCGACGCATCGCTAAACAATAAATCTCATACGATTTGATACGAGCGTTTGCGCCCCGTACCATAAGAAAAACTGTTTTTTTTTTTCCTTCAAATTAAAACTACAAGTTATTTAAAAAAAATGAACTACAATTTTGAAGTGTGTGTTAAGACAAATCTACTAAGAAAATTTTGATGCTTAAATCGGTCTGGTTAGCCTGTAAAATGTGAATCTATGTTTTAAAAGAGTTTACTTTGATATTTTTTTCTCTGTTATAAAAGTTAAAAAATCGTGTTTCTGCAACTAACAAAATGAAGTCAATTAAATGAAAAATCATCAAATATCACTTTCATATGTTTTGTAATTGTTGAGAAAAATCAAGATCCCGCCACGTAAATTACCAATGCGTCGTCTTAATAAGTTATTATATTCCTGTGATCGCGTCACCTTTGATCTGCGCTCGCCTGTACTAACGGAACGAATTCCTACATTTCGGTTGCACAACCTTCACTCATTTCCTTCCGCCGATTGTTAAGCATTTGTCGTGCTTTTCTTATTTGTTTAGATAAAATAACCAATTAAAATTCTTGTGTGTGTATGCCGCCCAGTTGACTTGATGTTTATATCTACAGCATCAAATTTATGATCTACAGCGTAGAATTATAGTTTTTGTTGCATCAGTGACCAGAACCAATGATCGACCCTTTTTTCATTTAATTTTTTTTTCTTTTTTTTTTATACTTAGCTTGGCAAATGACTCCATCCCACCTGATGTTAAGTGGAAATGAAGTCCAGACGCGAAGACAACTGGTGCAGCGTGGAAACAAACGTAGCATCAGTCAACTTCACTCTGCCGGCCCACAAGGTGCTTCTTCACGCCTCTCTTGAAGGACCCCATATCATAGGAAGGAGGGAAAACGTGTGCTGGTAGACTATTCCATCTTTTGGAGGTGCGACAAAGAAACGAGTCACCAAATTTCTTTGTGCGCGATGGGATATTTGAGACAGTGAATCGGTGACTCCGAAGAGCAGCACGTGTACTCCTATGAAGAAAGGGAGAAGGTGGGATGAGGTCAAAGAGCTCTTCAGAGCACTCGCCATGGTATAAGCGGTAAAACACGTCACTCATGACGCAACATCTCTACGCAATTGCAGAGATTCAAGAGTATTTGCCACTTCTGCATTGCCGATAATGCGTTCAGCGCGACGCTGCAATCTGTCCAAGGCATCGAGAAGGTACTTAGCGGAACCGTCCCAGATGTGCGAGCAATACTCCACGCAAGACCGTACGTGTGTCTTGTACAAAAGGCTCAACTGGTCCGGCGTAAAGAATCGCCGCACTCTGTTCAGAATTCCGAGTTTTCGTGAGGCTGTTTTGATCACGGCTTCGATGTAGTCCCTTTGGTTCAGATCGCAGCGTATCGTCATACCGAGCATGTTGATACTGCTCTGCAGGCGTAGAGATGTACCCTGAAGAGTTGGAAGAGGAAGGAATGGTGACTTTTTTACCATACTTTTAAGAGATCAAAGTTTGCTATATATGTTTTTACACAATTTTGTGTATTTTTTTATTTTTTATTTATTTCGTATATTCGTAAGATCTTTGTACAACGTGATGCAATACATATCATGACTATGACTATGACTAAATAAATTTTATCTTATCTTATCTTATCTTATCTTATCTTGTCTTTAATCCAATAACATGATTGTTTTTGTCTGCAGGAAGACGAGGAAGAGCTGGGGGAGCTGTACCAGGACGAGGCCAGCGGGGCCGCACTGCTCATCAGGCGGCACCCCACGCATGGGAAGCTCATGGTGGTGAGTACGACGTCTTCTTCATAAAAATATTTATTTTTAAAAACAATTCAAATTTTTTATTTGTTTTTATCATCATCATCATCACCATTTTTAAAAGACTTTGCTGATTGCCACTAGGCATTTTCAGCTTTACCGGGCTTTTTTGGGGGCGGCGAGAAACTTAAAGGGTTCCTCAAGAACTCCTCGGAGAATCTAGTAGGACACGGGGACACGCACTAGTGCATGATGCCGTTCTCTCTAGAAAACCTCTGACCCGTGAGGAACCCTTTCAGATTCTTGCCGCCCGCCCCCAAAAAAGCCCGGTGAAGCTAAAAATGCCGTCTGAGCCAATCAGAAAACTGACTCAAAAAAAGAAAAAGGGTGGGAGGAAGACTTAGTACATTTAAAGACATCAGACATTTAAAAAGAAAGATAGCTATTGCCTCAGTAGTTAGCGATACCGGGTTTAGTGCGCTTCCATTCACCATGGAATCCTGTAGTAGGTACAGACAACAGCAAAAGTAGATGATGTTTACTAGATTTCAAAATTTAGTTTCGATAGTGTAAATCGGTATTTTCTATATAACTACAGTCAAAGTCTGCAGGTAGGTACTAGTAGAGTAGACACTAGTAGTAGTAGTAGTAGTAGTAGTAGTAGTAGTAGTAGTAGTAGTAGTAGTAGTAGTAGTAGTAGTAGTAGTCGTAGTAGTAGTAGTAGTAGTAGTAGTAGTAGTAGTAGTAGTAGTAGTAGTAGTAGTAGTAGTAGGACGAGTAGGTTTTTCGATATGCGTTTAAAAAGTTTTGATTTTCATACTGATCTCATATTTTGAAACTTGACATTAAGTTGGGTATGACCATAAATATTTAGCAAAAAACAACTCTGTATTAAGTTGCTATAATTCTGTGTTTTCCCCAGTTGACGTTTAAGGACATGAATTTGGCATTGCTTCCTATTTGTGGCATAGTGCACGTATCAATGTACAATGTATTTTATGGATGTAACCACTGCCTCAACTAAAGAGCTATGCAAAGTAGTACGTGATGGTGCATACATTATGCACTATGAGGATTTTGGATATCAGTGTTGGCTATTATAGAAATAGAAAAACAAAAAATATTTATTTATTTATTTCTTAAGACACACGAATGACACTTAACATAATTAATATTACCATACAAATACAAGCGTCCCAGATACTCAGGATACTTAAAACTTGTTAATTCTAATAGGAAATACCTAATTTTACGACTTCAAACAGGTGCTTAAAGAACCGTTAAAGATTTTTATAGCGGCCGCTGCACAAGACTCTGGGTCTGAATAGCAGGAACCATTACAATACGATTTGGTACAATACATCACACATTGTCATTATAACATTGTTGTTAGGTAAGGTAAGTATAAAGACGACTCGCTGACGTTTCGGACACATTACATTCAGACACAGTGTCCGAATTGACACTTTTTAATTTTATTATTTTTTTCACTGATGACGATTCGGACACCAATAAAAATAGCTGCTTTGTACAGTCAGATAAAAAACTTCTAATGATTTCTTTACGTTAGTTTTAAGAAAAATACTCAGATACAATTAATCTAATATCTAACAAAAAAATCTACAACCGACTATTCCATGAAGAAAATGTATCCCAGTCAAAAGTCGTACCCGAAGCCTCTGAGCCACCGGTTCAATGACCGGTGACGTTATCACTGGATCACAGAGTGCGCAGTGCGAGTTTTATCTGCTATTCGATCACGTTAACAAAAACAAGAGTTTGTGCGGCAAAATTTTGTAAATCTCCTCGTTTGTTCTCTCTTTGTCTTCTTAATTAATACCAATTCCTGTTTTTGTTGATCGTATGGCAAATAAAATTCGCATTAGGATCCAGTTATGTTGTTAAAACTATCGTAAAATAAACCAGCCCCCCGACCGCCTAACCGATCGCCTTGACTACGCGTATAGTTTATGACGTCATCTTGCCACCTCGCACCGCCTATGAAAGCAATATCAAAAGCTAAAGGCTATAGCTTTCGATATTGCTTTCATAGGCGGCATGAAACGACAAGATGATGTCATAAACCACACACGAAGTCAAAGCGATCGGTTAGGCGGTCGGGCACCAGATTCCATAATTTTATACCAAAGACAATCACTTAAATTTTTCTAGTTCACTTTTCGTTGACACTGACATTATTTGACAGTATAGGTAGGTAAGTTTATAATAAATACTCTTCCGTGGCGAGACAAGCCTCAAAACGGAATGCCCTGATGGAACTGCGCTAAGAACATAAATAAACAACAATACTCGTAGCACATACAACAGTCGACAATCGACGAGTTACGAAGGGAAAAGACAACAATTATTTTTTTTAAACAACTAATTATAACCAACCATGCATGCGCTATATTTTTCCGTCACAAAATCTATGCCGTGCATTCATTAAGACCGGCACAATAGTGGCTGGGCCATTGTGCAACCGACCTTAGTCTACTTGCTGACTATTGTTTGCCACCATAGACTGTTATCTATGGATGCAACTCATTAGCGCCAGGTGGAGTTTGTCTATGCTCCTTTGGCGCTAAAAGTTTGCATATGAATACTCCATAGACTAGACATTAAAACGGGGATGGCACGATGGCTTTTATCTACACCTTCGTGAGATGCCTATTATGATTTCATAATACTACACACACATCCAAATATGTAATGTCTGCGTTATCAGTATGTCACGAAACGCCCAAAACAGTCTTGCGAAGGGTTCGAAACCTTAGGCTAAAATAATATTGAAAAAAGAGGTGATTAATTATAGAAGAAAAGAAATAAAAGATTTTCAATCTTGTATGAAGTGAAAAAAGTTCAATTGTGAACCTCATTATCCCTTTGCCAATAACACCACAAGTGCATCAAAAATTCATATATTATATTCATATTCAATTTATATTCATATAATTAGACCTAAACCATGATTCCTCATGCAAGTTTATTTTTAAAGGAATAAAATATATTTATTGTTAGGAGGAAAACGTAACATACAAACTTATATAATGCATAACATATAATAAATAAGTATAATATGTTTACCGCATAAACACTTTTTATGGCGCTATTAACAGCTTTTATAACTCCCTTTTACGACTATCCTCTCATTCCTTTCTTTAAGACAAGAACGACAATGTGTTGGCGATGGGGAGACCTAATAATTGTATCGTATTTCAAAAGGAGTGTTAAATAATCGCCAATAAAAATTCACCTTAACGCTCACGTTGTAAAAGCTACACCAAAACAAGTGAACGGTGGTGATCTGGTCACATACTAAATTACGCGACGACGACGACGTCGCAAAACCAGCACAAAATGGGGGGGAAAGCTATATTCTATGGGTCTCTTTGTATTTTACCATCTTGCAAATATCGCAGCTAGAGATAAGATAGCCAGTGCCTCACTAGATGAGGATTCCGGGTGAAGTGAGCTTCCATCAATGGTCTTATCATAATTTTACATCAGGTGAGATCAAGGCTCTGTGCTTACCCGTTAGATATTTAAAAAAAGTTTGTTGCCGAAAAAATTAAGGGAGGTATTTGCCCAGCAGTGGGACAGTGAGGGCTGATAATAAAAGCGACAAGATTCTTACAAAAAATCTCTTAGATCAAGTTGGCTTGCTTCTCTTAAATTACCATCTTTATATCGTTAGTCCAATCTGGTGACAGGTTCCGCCTCATATTTCTCTCTTCCACTTTGCTCTATCATGAACACCGTCATGGGGAAGCTTGCAGGTGGGTATAAAGGTCCTTTTTAGGGTTACAGAACCCTGTCAACAAGGAACCCTTATAGTTTCGCCATGTCCGTCTGTTTGTCTGTCTGTCTGTCCCCAGCCTAGCTCATAGACTCTTAGTACTAGAAAGCTGTAATTTGGCATGGATATACATATTAATCACGCCAACAAAATGGTGAAGTAAAATTTTGAAAAATATTTTTTTTAGGTTACCTCCCCTACACATCAAGTGGGGATGTAATTTTTTTTTCTACCCCCTTTGTAGGGTGTCGTTAGATGTGGAAACAGTTTTGTGATTGAGGCATCCGTTTGTGAACTATTAAGCTTTAAAGGGCAAAATTTTGTTAGAGTCAACTGTCCACCCTCCCTGCTAACCAAATGGTTGTTTTTGGATACGTGAAACAATTCACGGTAGTTGTATATATAAGACGAAGTTAAAAGGAAAACTATCACAGCTAAGTAGGCTTTACAAGTTTACGAGTAACAGTCGACCAACTAATAAAATTTACTTGGCACAGTACAAATTCCTCATATGGGAACTACATACTTAAATAACGTTATCAGGTGTGTGAAACCGATAGTATCCGCATTATTGAGATGGGCTACGTACGGAACCCTACACTGCGCGTGGCCCGACACGCACTTGGCCGGTTTTTAATGAAATCAGACCAAATCTTAACTATAGCCTTCCTCTCCGCGTCGTGAACTTGGTAGGTCATAGTCATAGGCCAATTAGTCCTGTATGCGATGCACCTATTTATGTGATATCTTCTAGACTTAACCTAATCGTCAAAGACATTGAATTGTTTATAGACGCTAATTTTGCGTTTTGCTCCACAATCCAAATGGCAATCTTGAAAAGCGCGTATTGTAATTTTGTTGCAACGTCTGTTTTCCACGTAAACGAACAGGTAAACTAAAAATAACCTGAAAAATCCTTCTTCGCCCTATCCATCCATAGGGAGGCTCGTGCCCCAGCAGTGGGGACGTAAAATAAGCTGATGATGATGAACCAAAAAAAATATATAATTAATAATTGTACCGATGAATCAACCCATTTCTCTGCGCAGGAAGGCTCGATCGGTCACGAGCTCGTGATCAGGCCGATCCCGGACTCCATGACGGCGGCCGCGCAGGACGACGAGATGTTCCTGGACCCGGCCAGCATGGCCGACATGGTCTCCATCGACACAGGCCGCCCTCTCAGTGAGTACTCCCTTTTTTTGCTATTGGCTGCATGTGGCCTTTGCAGCGAACCGGACTTTTGTTCCACCAAGCTAGGACCTCATATCGGGTCAACCGGGTCGAGTGAGTACCTACGCATAGTAATATACAATCAGCCCCGCCGCCAGTTCGCTTAATCACAGCCGGCACAGGCCGCCCTCTCAATTGGTATAGGTTATAGTTTATTGCGCAGATTCAGGACAGGACACAAGATAACAAGTTTTTTTTCATGTGCCGGCTGAGTAGCCGGCAAAAAAGCATACGACCCGCCTGATGGAAAAAGGTTACCGCAATTGAATTAGATAAGATCGTGGTATGCGGACTTGGGACATGCCCTAACACCAAACAATGACAATCTATTATAATGTCAAACAATTTATATATTATCGGGTTTTGAAACAACCTTATATTATATTTCAGTGAAGAGAAAGAGGGAGGACCAGGAGCAACTGCAGCGCGCGCTGAATGGCGCTCGTCACGTGATCATTAAGCGGGAACCAGCCAACGACGATCACCAAAGTGATTACGGTGAGTAATCTTTGTTAAAGTTAATATTCAAAATCATGATTTTCATACCATGTATGTCAATCGAGAAACGATTGATGGTTTTGTTTTTTTTTTATTTAACCAAGGAGTTTTCGATACCTTTAGATTTTCTTTTTGGTATGTGTAGGGTAAGATTTAAAACTCTTTGTAAATTCGAAAGGAGTTCTGTGTGAAGAATTCGAGACCAAAATATTTGATCAATTTAAAAGAGTTATCTTTCGGTTCTTAAATGTTGTTATTCAAGTATGTACCTACAATATTAAACCTGTAATGAAAACGGTACGTTCTTATGTACTGGTTAAAAGCAATAAAAACTGATTTGATTAATTTAATTCTTGCTTAGATTGAATGATTATCACCGATTGATGAATACTGATACGCTGAGCAGAGATCTAATCATTCGCCTATTAAGTTAAGTAAAACCATGAGTAAAACCTGTCCGTTCCATACTAGGCAAAGAGGTATTCCTACATACAGCCACATGTATGCATGATTGTTTTCTAAACAATAAACATTATTCAATAAATAGTTATTCAAATAAATCAGCTACGAACAAAACATAGTCAATGGCAGTGATAAATCACATCACAAGTTATCACGAGAGTATCGATATTATCGATAGATCTGCGATAGTTCACGTGCTGTGCCCACGCACGTGCTACCTAGCGCGCATCTGAAATTTTTATCATCGATTATGATAATCTCGATTATGATAATCGCATCGGTTTCCGTGTGAAAACACGATGCGCACTCGGTGCTAAGTATGTTTGCTGGCACTGTTTGCAGAGATCTGGTTTCGAGTGTGAACGATATTTGGCACTTGTAGAGCGATAAATATTTTGTACTTAATCAAGGGCATCTTATTAGCGATAAAAAATAATAAACAGCAATCTATTTGACATGCCGTGGCAGCCTCTAAATTAAAAAAGTTTTAGGCTACAAATAGCTCTTATGGACGTCATTTTATGCCATCGGTTCGTAAGTCTATCTACTCTGGGCGGGAGATCTTGTACTGAGAAGAACCGGCAAGAAACTCAGCAAGTGTCCAGCTCTTTTCTCCCTTACAGCGTCATAAATATTGGAAAATGCCCTATCATAAAAATACACTTTCCATCACAAATAAAAACACAAAAATGTAAAAATAAATCTCTAAATAGACCTTTACCTTTAATAGATTTACTGGTCATTGCTAGTATTTGTGGTCCTGTTGGTCGTCTTATAAAAAAAAAATTATTATTTTATTAACCTATTTCGTCCCACTACTGGGCAGAGCCCCCAAATCTCCCCATACGTGTCTTTGGCAGTCTTCCACCAATACCTTAAATAGAAGTCAGAAAGTTCAGAAAATTCAAAATTTAGCCGCGCCCCTCTGCTCTCCGTTGGGCGTGCGCTCCGGTTGCCTTCATAGCCGTTTTTAGGGCAAAAGGCGAACCCCAGGGATTTTTACCGAGGTCTGTCTTAATCCACCTTAGAGGTGGACAAGGCAAATCCAGGATCCTACGGGAATCTGCGAGCAGATTTTTCACACTGGGCCAAAAAAGAAACTGGGCCAGAAAATTTACTTAATAATAAAGAAATGTTGATTGTAGTAAGTTACTAGTTATTGTAGGAAAGTAAAGTCATGTCTGCGGTTTATAAAACAAAACCTTCTAAAATAAAATTTGTGTTATGTCGAATACTAATGTGAAATAATGGTGTATTATTAACCGTTAAGTGTTCGTGAGTGTGCATGAGTGTTGGCAAATGAAACAAAACAGTGCCACGTCACTTTTCAAATTCTCTCAAGAAGTACGCCCGAGGACTTAGTAAAGCCCCACATCTTTACTGAGATACTCGAGGGGTTGGGGGGTATATCATTTCTCACTTCCCATTTCTAATATCATTCATCATCATCATCATATATAGAAATATTGTTTATTTATGTATTACTTGTAAGAAAAATTACTTTGACACTGGCTAAATGTGCTAATCGCACGAAGCCATCAATTAAAAAAAAAACGTTTTTCGCCTTCTCTTTGGAACCCATTGACAGCGATCGCCTTCATTACATGACGATTTTGTCATAATTACCCACTTTTCCAACACTAGATCAATCAAATATTTATTCACGATCACAAACGCAATCGCTTATATAATTTAAGATTCCATTAATATTTGTCCGATCTAAATCTTGACGATTATACCGATTCCGATTAGTTCATGGCCATTTTTTTTTATTAATTTAAAATTCTTAATCTATTTGCAAATTTGAAAAACTTTAGCATTTTGCAATCTTTTTTTTATCGTTTCCAGACATTTATAACAACATAATTAAAGAATTAAAAGGAAATAGTATATGGATAGTATAAAAAACCCGCTTGACTTTCTACCACCCCATCATAACTAATGCAAACAGACATGTAGTATTTGCAGTATTTTACATGACTGTGTTTCTCTCCTCCTCCACGGCCCGGTCTACCCGAGCTGAGGTCCGTGCCTTTAGAGGTGCCTTCGGGTGGTTCCGCTCTCCGATCCGATCCGAACCCTTCGGAGAATCTAGTAGGGCACGGGGACGCACACTTTTAAGAGTGCGATGCCGTTCCCTCTAGCGCTCGGTGTGCGATTGCTAAGGTTTAGCAACTTTCGTAAAGGTCGGTCGTAGGATGGGTGACTAAATATTTCATCTCTTGCTCCTCCGTGCTTCGAAAGGCACGATAAGCCGTTGGTCCCGGCTGCATTAGCTGTCGTTAACAACCACCAATCCGCACTGGGCCCACGTGGTGGTTTATGGCCCGTTCTCCCTGTTCATTCATAAGGAAGGGTCATACCCCAGCAGTGGGGACATAAAATGAGCTGGTGTGTGTGTGTGTGTGTGTGTGTGTGTGTGTGTGTGTGTGTGTGTGATCCTGTAATCTTGTTGGTGGGATTATTCATCCCGCACAGCTTAGCTACCTTACACATATCTGGTGGAGAGCCGCCCTTACGCCTGTTTTCACTGAAAGCAGGGGTCGTTACGAAAATGGCCCTTAGTAATGCTAGCTGAAAGGTACAGTGAATGCTTACTCAGAAGCCGACTCAGAAGAATTAAAAAAATATATAATCTTATTGTTACGATATCTCTCGTAACAAACACATACTTAGCTAACTTTAGGCAAATAAAAGTTTTCTCCATATTTTTTTTATATTGCCACGTCATAGTGACTACATCCTGCCTGATAGTAAGCAGCCGATGCAGTCCAAAATAATGAGAGCGCTCCCCGCTGTGGAACAAGCACGGTAACAAGCGCACCCATTCATGACGGCCTGCATAAATGCCGTTTCACGCCCCGCTTAAAAGACCCTGGATTATAGGAACTGGATTTCCCAGTTCCTATAATCCCCGGCGCATGTAATTACATGCGCCGGCAAAGAATTCCAAAGCCGAATAGTCTTACAGAGGAACGACTTGCCAAATTTTTGGGTACGAGTACTGATTGTTTGAACCATAGATTTAGTATATAGTTATAGATTGGCAATACAAAAGAGATAGATCATAGTATACGCATGTGTTAGAGCGAGATAGATAGACGAGACCATTCATGTACACGCTATCGGCCTGTAACGGCCTGGAGTCAATTGCGAACAAAACAAATACCGCTTATTTTTGTAAAATCTGAGATTTAAAGTGTAAATTAGTATATATATGTGACGTGAATGACGTGATTAATTATGGTTACGTGTGCTGTACCTGGATATAACTCATCTAAGAAAGAAAACCCACATAATTATACATTTCACACGTTGTACAATTTATATTGTTTAGCAGTCTAAATGCAATGTTTTAGGTCTCCTACAAAAGTTTTTCTACACGCAAAGTTATCGCCTTTTATCACATTATTGCTGTGATTGCATAGGAATTCATTTTAAAATAATAACAAATACGTGAATTCCTACTATTCCTAACCTCACTTTTGTAGAGATTGACACTATCGATAACTTCTTATCGATATGTACCTAACCGGCAAAGGTGTGCTTTGAATGTAGCTCTTTTCATTTTGGGTAATATTCTTACTAATACATTTCTTATAAATGTATGGAATGAAATATGTACTTATATTTTCCTTTTTTATGGAAGTATAAAAATTATAATTAAGAGAAGTTAAAAAACTATATATTTAAAAAAATTTACACATAATTTTTACAAATAAAAAAGGGACTCCAAATCGCTGCCAAGCGGGAGAGTGCCCAGGACGCTAGCGGCGTTGCTTCTTTGGATGACCAAACTTAGGCGTTGGCCAAAATACGCGCCAGCTCGAGGGTCACCAGGGGGTAACCACGAGCTCTTATAGCAGTATTATTGCAGTTGTGGAAAAGTGGTCAGTGGTCTCTATAAGTCGAGCGGAAATTTCTTGAAAAAGTTTAGTAAGTTTAGTTTTTACGTTTATTTCTTATTAATTATTTTTTTTATTTTTGGAGTTCCGTAGCCAAGTGGCTCCATCCTAAGTACTAATATTATAAATGCGAAGTTTGTGTGTATGTTCGTATATTTGTTGCTTCTTCACGCTGCAACGGATAGATGGATTTGGATGAAATTCGGCATACAGATAGTTTATAACCTGGAATAACACATAGGATACTTTTTATTCAGATATTATTACGGGAACGGGAACCACGCGGGTGAAACAGCGAGCGCCTGCTAGTTGTAAATATAAAACCACCTATTAATAAACTTATTTTTTTACTAGCTGACCCGGCGGACTTCGTACCGCTTTGACAGTTTCCATGACCACAAAACAAACAATTTATGTTTCTCACCGTTTAATTAAACCTTCCCTGAACTTCCACAAATAATTCAAAATCAAAATTAGCCAAATCTGTCCAGCCATTCTTGAGTTTTAGTGACAAAACAAACGAACAGCAATTGATTTTTATATTTAAAGAAGACAGAATATGTATACGTATTACTCTATCTTTATCTATCTATCTATATATATGTTTATTTTTATACGTATGTGGGAAGCCCGAGGCACATACACGAATAATGCGCAAGATGCTATGACCTACGTGCGTCATTACGGTCGCGACCAGATTATTTATTACTTTCACGTGCAACCCAAAATGGATAGAAATCACTAATCTGTTAATATCCGGTCAATCATCCAGCGATCATCATATAACATGATGGCATAATGACGTTCATAAGAGCTATTTGTAGCCTAAACTGAATAAATGATTTTGAATTTTGAATTTTTTTTTTGAACAGCACGGATGTTCATGCAGAACCTCAAAGCGCTTACGAACTTCATTGTAAAATATCATGTCTTCGGAGACGTACGATGTTGGATGTACTCTGTAGAGTGGCAGAAGAGAGGATTGCCTCATGCGCATATTCTACTGTGGATGGTCGAAAAAATAAGACCAGATGAAATTGACTCAATAATTTGCCCAGAAATTCCCGAAGTAAATCTAGAATTGTATTAAATAGTGAAGAAGAACATGATTTATGGACCGTGTTGTGAACTCGACTTGCATTACGCGTACGCCGACCGATATGTTGACGCCTCATTCTTTAAATCAATAACATTATATAACACTACGATAAACCTAAAAACACACGAAACACCGGTATTACTTTTGCAAAAGAAGCGGTAATGACGTATTGTCCGTTTGAAGTTGTCAAATGCTGGCTGAAGAACTGTACGTCATTCTGTCACACTCACTCACTGACTTTTCATAACATGATATTTAAAAAAATCATATTTAAGTAAATATATCTTTTTTTCTTTTAATTTTCTTCTGTACAAACCTTGTTCTGACAATAACAAACTCAATGAAAAAGGATTATCCAAATTTTGAAGTTATGCGCGTACATACATGTCAGTGATTCATTTTTATTTATATACATAGATTAGAATAAAATATGAAGCAAAATTGCAAAATACTACGAAAGAAAGCTTACGATATTTTTACAATAAATTAATTCTTTTTGGAGGAAGATAAAAATTCAATACGTTCTGTCTGTAGTTTTATTTAAATTCCTTAAAACTTAAAGATATTTACTTTATAAGTAGATCTGTGTCAGCAGACACGAGACGCTGCAGACTGTGTCGATAATCGAAGTCGAGGCAGGCACGCGCAGCACTATTTGCCTCGCACACATGCGCATCACACGCACACTGAAGTATATCGTTTTTGGTCTCGCCTTAATTATTCCATCGCCAATCTATAACTATATACTTAATCTATGGTTTGAACAGTATGATGGTGGTTCCTAAGACCAGCACGTGTAGTCCGGGAAAGTAAAGGAGAGGGCGGGATTAGATCAAAAAGCTCTTCAGAACACTCCGTAGTGATTCCGGTAGAAGACACTGAGAGAAGCAATGTCTCTGCGCAGGCTGGAGGTCTTCAAAAAAGGCTGTAACCTCAGCATCTCCAATAATTCTCCAATTTTCAGTAACGTTTTTGCTTTTGAATTTAAAAGCTTTGTGATTTTTGTTTTGCTGTCTCTCTTCTTTCTGGGTGCCTAGTGGGAGTTTCATTTGACATTCGATCACGTTAACGAAAACGAAAATGAGTATGGCATTGAAGCAGCGCCTCCTGGCGACATACGAGAAGGGTTATCTTTTTTTACTTTTTATTTTTAAGTGCTAATTGCTGTACTTAAGCTGAATTAAATATTTATATAATACTTATAGTAAAAAAAAAATTGCGGATTGCGGAAGACCCAGGTTTGATTCCTGGCTGGGTCGGGGAGGCATTTAATTTTTTTCACTATCTTTATACATTTATTGACTTGTCCTGACTGACAGACACATCATCGCCGAGCCTAAACCGCTGAGGCTAATTAGATAAAATTTGGACTGTAGGTTAATTGAGTGACGTAACCAGCCACTAAGAAAAGATTTTACGGAATCACACCCTAAGGGGTCAAATAGAGGGTGAAAGTTTGTATGAAAGTCCGTCAGTTTTCAAGTAAAATAAATGAAAATTGGTATTTGGGTTCTTGAATAGAATTGGAATGACGTGTCTCAGGAATTTTGTTTATTTTTTTCTTTAAAGGAGTAAAAAAAGGAAAAAGTTTTTTGAAGAAATCGTTATTTTTAAAGTAATAACTATCAAAATGAATAATTTGATCGATCTATAGATTTTCAATAAAAATAAAGGATGACGTGTTAAGCACTTTTCGAAAAACCTACCATAAACGAGGTGAAATAAGTGTGGAAAGTTTGTATGGAAATCGCGCGCAAAACATCACGCGTTTACTGATTCCTACACGTGTAAAGAAACAGAACAAACATAATTTGCGTGAGTAAGCCGCGAACAAAAGCTAGTATTTTATAAATAATAAATAAATAATATACATATTTAGTTATCTTTTTGCCATACAAATTTCCCTTTCCGTTTTCGTAATCGAATGAATACGGATAGTAAACAATACTCACACTAGGCACCTCAGAATAATAACTAAAGCTATAGAAACCGGACTAAAATAGCAACACAAATTCATCAGTTCGCACTATTTTAACTATTGAACCTAGGTGATGTATTGGAAAGAGATCGATTGTCCCTTTTCTTTCGTTATTTCGAAGGTGTCACCAGATTTGTGAAACGAACTGTCAGCTTCTAAATCAATGTACTGATTTTGGCCGGGCAAAAGGACTCGAGGTTTTATTTTTCTGATGACCGAATGACATAACAATACAAAAAATAAAAACTAAGTGTCAATCATTTGTCGCACTCCAATCTCCTTTTCTAGCCATAAGATAGAACGGAACTAAACATAGTTGCACGTTTTTTATTTTAGCCTTCCTTCTATAGCTTTAGTTATTGTTCTGAGCTAGGCACCCTGTTTTACCTTTTGCCCCCATTTTGCATACATCAGCACCATATTAGTTGTAGAGTCCTTAACATTGAGATAGAAAGGTTATAAAAGTTCATCGTAGTTAAATTATGAAATCGTTAACAATTTATAGCTTCCACGCTGTCTATAAACACGTGATATTATGTTAAAATGTGTCCGTACGCTTAGCTTGGCGGGAAATGTGACTGTATGCCAATTTATTCAAAATGGCTGCGGTCTCAGCACGGTAATGTCGTCTCGCTGACGCAAATATACGATAATAGCTGTAAGCACTAATTGACACTAATTAAATCGCCTAAGTATATGTCTATCTATACTTTGTTTGTTTAATGATGCATTGAGTTTTCAAGAACGGAAACACGGAAAAGTGTATTTATATAACCACTCAGTTATTCTTAAACCAGACAATAGAAATTCAATTACTGTGGTTATTTTGGGCATCCAAGTATTTAACCTTTTCACCGCCCAACGATCCTGCACGCGATGTCCCGCTGTACGCCAACGTATAAATGTATTTTAATAAAGTAGGTACAAAGAAGAATAGAAGTATAGAAGTGCTGGCGTGGACGGCACGAAAATCTCGAACTTCTATAGAAGTTTTTGGCGGTTAAAAGGTTGAGGATTGCTCAGACGATAGACTTTCTTGTCCGTCAAACAAAATTGATCGCTTTCCAGTTCATCGATCAACGCAGATGAGGGACTGAAATAACAAAGCAAGCAGGATAATAGTTCTTCGTCTGCGCACCCCTTTAAAATCCGTTGTCAGAGTGCCTAGGGCGAGTTCCATTCGCCATTCGATCACGATAACGAAAACGACAATTTGTATGGAAAATTTTTAACTCTTCTCGTATGCCGCCAGGAGGCGCTGCTTCAATGCCATACTAATTTTCGTTTTCGTATACGTAATCAAATGGATAAACTGAATGTGTAAACACACTAGGCACCCTGATGTAAATACAGACACAATAGAATTTTAATTATTTAGGGCACTGATCCTTGTCCTTGAGTGGCGGCCGCGTACCGGAAGACGCAGTGTGGGCAGGCCTCCAACAAGGTAGGCCGACGATCTGGTGAAGGTCGCGGGCAGCCGCTGGATGCGAGCAGCACATAACCGGTCACTGTGGAGATCCTTGGGGGAGGCCATTGTCCAGCAGTGGATGTCTTTTGGCTGAGATGATGATGATGATGATGAGGGCACAGATCAGTGCTCGCCGCATAAAAGCAGACAAGGGTCATTTCGTATCAATTCTGGATGATACTGTAAATATAACCATAACTCCACCTTTCTCTGTGAAAGCTTTATATGGTAACATATAATTATACGCAAATTTTGTGTTGCGAACAAATTACAATTTGAAAAAAGACAAAAGTGTTGAAAAATTTCCACGAGCGGGATTCGAACCCGCCCCCATGACATGCCGGGTCAGGTGCACTACCAACTATGCTATCGTAAATCTCTGGCTTTTCAAATTGAAAGCATTTTGTTTTTCTATCACCAGGACAAAATTCTGCTATAATACAATAACCTCTCAATAGTGTGTCAGTGTCACATTAATACCTACAGGAAAAGTGTCCGAAATAGATATACTTATACTTAGTGCCTTTATTGCGATTTGTTATCACTATTTTAATTATTTTTCTCATAATATATTTTTAAGTTAAAGTAACATTTACGTTTTTTGCATATACTGTACACCTTTCAATTTACAACCAGTCATAACAGAACTGCATTGATATGCAAAAAAACTGTCAGCGCGTGTCAATTCTAACTGGTCAATAGAGGACGGTGATCCTACGCTGCCGCATCTCAGTAAATACTACTGCGGAGGGTAGTAGTCATTTGTTGCTGTTACTGGTAGAATATAAAATCTATACGTTACCCGCTTTTGTAATATTAAAACTAGATGCATAATGTTATTGTTGTATGATGTACCAGTAACACAAACCAATGTAAACAAACAAATAAATTCATTTCATTTCATTTCATTTCATTTCATTTCATTTCATTTCATTTCATTTCATTTCATTTCATTTCATTTCATTTTAAAACTAGAATTTGTAGGTCATTAAATCCGCGCCTAATAGAGTCAAAGGAAAAAAAACTTTCCTACACTCACACCAATTATCTAGCTCTAGCCCAAGAGAAGCTTCTTTATGAAACTCGTTAAATGGTTACTAGACAACGGATAAACATACTTAAAATACTTAAATACATACTTATTATACATAAAAAACACCCAGACCCGAGACAATTTAGAAAAACAATAATTTCTAATTTTACCCGACCGGGGATCGAACCCGGGACCTCAGAGATGGCGACACCATGAAAACCGGTGTACAAACCACTCGACCAAGGAGGTCGTCGAAAGGAGGAGGAGTTACGATTTTGCCATTTATAAACTCGTTATCGAATGCCAAATAAAACTCGCACTTGGCACTCTGGCGCCTAGCAGTTAACACATCTAATACCTACCGCGGCACATCTCGATACTAAACAAAACGTTTTGCATTTAAAGCTGTTATGCAATAATAAATATATCGCCAAAATCCTACAACAATACAATAAATAACAAAAAGCAACACGAAATTTACTCAAGCATCAGAACAACATCGAGATATTGTAATTATGCACAAATACCATTAAACGCATATGAACCAAAACAGTTTGATGCCGTCATATTGCGTGTGTAATAAGGCAGCGTTTGCAATGCCACTGTGACACTTGATACGCGGTCGATTGTACCTTTATAATAGATATAAATTATGTATTGAAAAAATAGATAATCTGCGTTCGCTCGTCCACAGTCTCGTAAAGATTAATAAAAATGTTCATAATAATGTTAACTTTATTGTGGCTGGATGGAGAGGTCATAAGGTTGAGTTTCGCTTACGTCATTCGCCATTATATATTCTTATTTGATGTTATATGTGGCTAATAATACATTTGCGAATGTCGACGTCAGGGAAAACTGTATGGCGGGCGGTAGAGTGGAGTGTGCGTTGTCAAAATTTTAATTTTATTGACTTTGCTTTTCGAACTTATAAACAATAAAAATAAAAATGCCTTTTATTTCTTGCAACTTATTTACAGAATTTTTCTATTTCTATCAGGTTAGTTTGGTTAATTATCTTATATTAGTTGTTAGTTTTTGTTAGATGTTATATTATTTATGCAAGAACCCCAGGTTGGGTGAAGGCCTCCTCCAAAGATACCCAATTGTCTCTGTCTTGTGCTATTTGGCCCCAGTTTGGGCCGGCTATTTTTTTGATGTCGTCATCCCATCGTGTAAGTGGTCACCCTCTGCTTCTTTTGCCTGGTGGGCCTTTCCACTGTGTTACTTTTACTGTCCATCTCTCGTCTTTAAGCCTCGCTACATGACCTGCCCATTTCCATTTTAGTACTTGTGCATGCCTCAAAGCATTCGTTGCTTTTGTTATTGCTCTTATTCTCGTGTGTCTTATTTTATCTAACTTCTTTATCTTGAGCATGCTACGCTCTAGTCCTCTCTGGCAGGTGATGATTTTGTTTTTTGCTTTGGCAGTAAATTTCCATGTCTGGCATCCGAACGTCAAACACGGTAGGAGGCTAGAGTTCATGATCCTGGTCTTCATATTTATAGGCATATTACTTTTAAAGATTTCTTTCAGACCCCTTTTCGAACTTATCTAAACTTTTATCGCATAATGCGTGCAATTTTAAAGTTGGAACTTAAAAGATAATCAAATATTTAAAGAATAACTAAATGAAAGTCGCTAAAAAACAATAAAGAACCTTTTTTTGTTGCCGCTAGTTGCATAGATCAACTACACAAATATTAACTCGCGTTAATTTTTAAAGAGCTTCCGTCAGTCGTAGGTATGTCTTGTGTAAAATTCTGTCTGCCACGAAGTTTTTACGAACGCAATTGCTCTAGGTCGGGGATGGGCAAACTTTTTCATACGCGTGACAATATTTACTAACAAAATCTATGGCGGGCCAGGCTATTGGATTTTTTTGCTGTATTTTTTTAATCAATATTTTTTTTTGTGATAAAAAATTTTTTTAGGTATGCATTTTCTGAAAAACACACGCACTTGAATGTTTGTTTGATGGTCGCGGGCCGGACTTCGATCATTCACGGGCCGGAGATGGCCCGCGGGCCGTAGTTTGCCCATCCCTACTCTAGGTACTCCACAAACAATTCAACTTTTAGCCAATTATAATACCTACTATAAAAATAATAGAAAACACACATCTACACATATCATAATAATATGCACAAGCTCTCTGTTTATCGTTTTATTAGTATATAAATCAGTACAGTATAGTCTACATATCAGGTGATCTTTTCACCACAATTGTTAATAATAATACCATCTAGCTCCATTTTACGGTTGTACCCGGTGACCTGTGCCTATGGTTTCTCTTCTTAAACCTATTTCAGGCACCAGTCTCTCACATGTAGACTTCGGTAATAATGGCCTAATGACTTTCGGCAATAAGTAGGTACCCAAAACTGTCACATTTCTACAATCAATTTTGAACTTTATTATTTGGTTATAAGGATCAATATTCGTTGGAGAAATTTGACAGATTTGGGTAGGTTGATCTGCCGCCGACTGTACCTACCTAAATTGTGAAGAAAATAAATATATTTAACTTTGAACTATTTAAACGCTACGCGTAATTGTTTTTAAATTCTATTAATATCTATTCTATTCTATCGGTTGACCGATGACTACTTAGTTGTATCAAAACTAATAAATTTCGGCGAGTTGGATAGAGCCACGATAGCATAGTATTGCACCTGACCCGGCATGTCATGGGGTGCGGGTTCGAATCCCGCTCGTAGAATTCTTTCAACACCTTGTTATTTTCCTAATTACTGTACCTAAACTGTTATAACGCACGTTTTTATTGCAACTACTAATATAGGTACTTATTTCTTATTTCCAGCATTCATGGAGCCAGACCACCTCGCCAAGCGGTTCCGGAGGAAACGTTCCGCAAGTCCACACTCGAGGAGCAAGCGAGATGCCCCCTATGTCATTTACCCCGAGATATTGGTGATCGTGGACTATGACGGATACAGGTGAGGAGTCAGCCATACATTATACACAACCACCCGTTGCACTTCGTAATGTGTTATAAAGATAATACGAAACCGCCGCTTCGGAAGGAATGTAAAAGCCGTCAGTCCCGGCTGCATTATCAGTCTTTAACAACCGCCAATCCGCACCAGATCCGCGTGGAGACGACGACGTGACGTTATGACTCGTTCTCCCTGTGATGTTTCCGTCCCAAGGAAAGGCTTACGTTCTTAAGTGATGGCAAAAAAAATCTAGTGATGATATTTATACGAAAGAAAATAATAAGGTACAATAAGAATTCTCGCCTGCCACCCACAAAACAGAATTCTGTAATATGCAGCCCCCGCTGTGAAAGAATCCTGGGGCCTCTAGGTCTGAGATTGGTGTTTTAACCACTACACCGCAAAAGCGTAGTGTAAAGTTGTCTCGACACATGGCTCTGTACCTATTAGGACCGATATCAACCAAAGTGGAGATAAACGAAAACAAAAGACGCGTTGTGATGTGAACTACTAATTTTGACAACCTCCTTGGTCGAGTTGCTTGCACACCGGTTTTCATGGTGTCGCCATCTCTGAGGTCCCGGGTTCGATCCCCGGTCGGATCAGTTTAGAAAAACCTGTTTGTCTAAATTGTTTCGTGTCTAGGTGTTTCCTATGTATAATATGTATTTAAGTATATTAAGTATGTTTATCCGTTGTCTAGTTACCAATTCTCGAGTTTCTTAAGGAAGCTTTTCTTGGGGCTAGATAATTGATGTGAGTGTGGGAAACATTTATATATTTTATTTACTATTCAATAAGATTTTTTTATGCTCTCTCTCCGCTTAATACTTTTTACAACACTATATCGTAGTTGCTTGCACCAGTGTTCCACGCTTTAAGCGCGGGATTCGTCGCTAAAACATAATAATGATTTATATTTAAATTTAACTGTATGACAGCAAGAAAGCATGTGATCTGTATTAAATTGTCGCTGAAGTCACAAAAATCAGTTGCTGGTTGCTGGTTGCTGACCCTTACTTTATTTTTCCTATAGTTGATGGCTTCGTGCGATTAGCACATTTAGCCAGTGTCAAAGTAATTTTTCTAACAAGTAATGCATAAATAAACACTATTTCCTTCCTGTATGATGATAATGAATGATAATAGAAATGATATACCCCCCCAACCCCTCGAGTACTTATCCCAGTAAAGATGTGGGACTTTAATAAGTCCTCGGGCGACTTCTTGTGACGTTGCACTGTTTTGTTTCATTTGCCAACACTCATGCACGTTCACGGTTAATAATCCACCATTATTTCACATTAATATTCGACTTAACACAAATTTTAGAAAACAAAACAAAACCGCAGACATGACTCTTCACTTTCCCGCCAAGAAGTCTACCCCTACTTTACCCCTTATTCATAAAAACTATTTAAGCATTATTTAGTTAATTATTGTTTTGTCTCTTTTTCTCAAACACAAAATGACGTTTGTATCATCATCATCATCATCAGCCTTGTATGACGTTGACAAAATAATATTTAACTAAAAAAAGCTCAAATACTTTTATGATTTTTTTTTGATTTTTTTTATATTTTTTTATGGGTTATTGATTGAAGGAAAAATGTGTCGATCACTGGATCCTGTCAAACACTGGTGGCACTATCTCTTTCCTTTCCTCTCCGCCCGCTTTGGATGATACCGGGTCTCAATGGTCTCCATACCTGAACGGCTCTACTCTTCCCTTGTCTATTATTTATTTTAATTTATTTTGAAATAAAACCGCTTTTACGAATCTACTTACTCGCGTTTATTTTATACATTTTAGTTTTAATTAATATTTATCCTGACGTTTCGAACCCTTTGCAGGGTCCGTGGTCACAGGGAGTCTCCCTGTGAAATAAACGCGAGTAGATCCGTAAAAGTTGTTTCATTTCAATGGGTAGATAGTGTTCGCGTAAACTTTAGAAAACAATAATTATGTTAATTTCTTTTGTTTTGTCTCACCGCAGACTGCACGGTGGTGACAACGTCCAGATCAAACGCTACTTCGTGTCGTTCTGGAATGGGGTCGACCTCCGTTACAAGCTGCTCAAAGGCCCCAGGATAAGGATATCCATTGCCGGGATCATTATATCCAGGGTGAGTTATAAATAGTTTTTTTTTTCTTTGTAGCTAGAACACCTCGCCTAGAGTGGCAAAGCGATCGGCCTTATACCCGATGGTCCTAGGTCGGGCAAACTGTGGTTCAATACATAACCCGGGTTTGTGATCACCAACCCGCATTTGGCAAGCGTGGTGATTAAGCCATTACCCATCAATTAATTTATTTTATTTATTTTAATTTTATTACACCAAACAGATTTACAGTAATAGTTGTTTAGTTTTTACAGGATTTTAGTAAAATAGGTAGATTGCAACTCCACAGATATGTGTAAACAATATGCTTAAACATTAAATCAAATCAGTAAAAAAACTCGTAAAATTAAATTAAATTGTTAAAATTATACAATACTACATAAGTAATAGAAATCAATTGAAATAGTAACGGTAACAAAACGACATGCTTAAACATAAAATCAAATCTTAAAAAACACTAAAAATTAAATTAAATTGTTAAAATTACCTACTTAAACAATATTATTATACGATTTAAATAAACATTGAACAAAAACCCAGAAAAAAACATTAAAGGAGGGACGAATAAAAATATGATGAAACAAAATTGAAGCGGTCTTGATTATAGTGATGGAGGTCGTTGCCCAGCTGTGGGACTGTACTGTGGTTTACTTCTTTTAGAGTTTGAAAAGCACAAGCGAGGACTTGCTGGATTGCAAGTGTGAAAAAAAATATCGTCAATACATATGCCGTAAAGTAGAGAATTAAGCTATATACTGGCTAACTGCTGGGCAACAACTTACGAAATCGATCGCATTGCTACAATTGATTAACGGTTGAATGTGAAAAGTCGTGGTTAAATCCCTAGATCTCCGTTGATGTGAACCCATAAGTACCATATGAAGGAAGTTCAGATATTTTGTTTCTCAATTTGTCGTAAAATCAAAGACAATAATTTTGTACGATTCACTTGTATTGTAAATTTTACAAGTTACGTATTCAAAGTGAGGAACTCGATGGCGCAGTGGTTAACGTGCCTGGTCTGCAAGTGCTGAGGTTAAGCAACTTTCGCAAAGGCCGGTCATCGGATGGGTGACCAAAAATGTATCATCTCGAGCTCCTCCGTGCTTCGGAAGGCACGTAAAGCCATTGGTCCCGCCTGCATTAGCAGTCGTTAACAACCACCAACCCGCACTGGGCCTGCGTGGTGGTTTATGGCCCGTTCTCCCTATCCAACTATAGGGAAGGCTCGTGCTCCAGCAGTGGGTACATAAAATGTGCTGATGATAACGATGATGATGATGTACTTACTCAAAGTAAATAATGACCTTTAAGAACCAAGTCAGATGGACTTCAAGTGATCTTTTAAACCTATATACGAGCATATAGGTACGTTTCGTTCCACCTACATAAATAACTACAGGGAACGGACAGTCAATTACTAATGAATCGCACTGTAATCAGCTGTTACTAACGGAAGTAACTAGGAACTTGAGTAGCACGCGAACTGTATCTGACAGAAGTGTGGTGATTTCTTGCATAAATAAATTTTTATAGCCGATTAATTTTATATAAGCCATAATAAATACAAAATCCAACTATACCTAGTTGAAGTTGGGCAAACGTCGCAAGTATTTTGTTTATTTATTAATTTTATTAAGATGAAAATAAGTTGCAACCAATAATAAATAAATACATACTTAAAAGCTTTCTTAAGAAACTCGATAAATGGTTAACTAGACAACTAGACAACAAGAAGGTACGTTAGGTTTTCTTTGTTAAACTAATTTTAATTTAGGAAATATATTAAATAATCCATAGACCAAATATAGGTCTGTGAAATAATCTGTAATACATACTAGCAGACTCTAACTGTCTTGGTAGGATTAAGCTACTCTATGTCATTCATCACATGTACTTAGTGTCTCCAATTTGGCCGCCAGACCTTCCTTCCTCTGTATAGCTGCCTCTATCTGAGTTCGCGCGGCCGATGTGTTAGGCGCAGAGGTTAGCGTTTAAAGATTTGCTTCAGCAGTTTTCAGTTTACTAGAGTTCTCTTCTAACGATTGCGCCAACGATTTGAATTTGCTGTCGTAATCTGTCTGTTTGTGTAGATGATGATGAATCTGTCAGTGAAAGTCAACTTTAGGTAAATGAGCCAAACTTACTCACATTTGCTGCACTGCCAATGCCAACTAACCTATTCCGATCATGGGCCACTAACATCGATTTAGGTATTCTAAATCGATGGCCACTAAATATACTTTTAACCGCCTCTATTTTCTAGTGGTTACGACTTTCGGTCTCAGACCTAGAGATCCCGGGTTCGATTCTCAGCGGAGTTTGTATACTCGGTTTGGTTGGTGGTAGGGGTTACTTGTCTGCCTAGCTACCACCGTCTTGTCTAAATATGTCGCCATAACATCAATAGACTAAACTTTATGTATATGATGGCATAAATAAATAAAAAATTATATATTTTCTTTAACAATTTTTGCCTTATCTATACGGTTGATTGGAGCCTCCATTTAAGCAAACGTAGCTGGTGTTTGGAGACTCCGCTCCTCCCTTAAAAATAAGTACTAGCAAAAGGCAGTATGGTACCAACATAAATTATTACATAGTTCCTGAGATTAGCGCGTTCAACCAAACAAACAAACAGACAAACTCTTTAGCTTCATAATATTATAGATTAACTCTTACTCTTCGTATCTTTAACAAAACTTGATTATTTCTAGAATTTGCCTTTAGAAATGATTTGAAAGATCGCAGTTGCATTAGCAGTCGTTAAGAACTCCCAATTTACACTTAACCTTTTATAATTTTACAAACTAAAAACTAAAAAGAAATCAACGTTTGTAGCATTGTTGTGTTCCGGCAGCTAGAGATAAGATAGCCGGTGCCTCAGTAGTTGAGGGTTCCAGGTAAAGTGCGCTTCAATCTTCAGCCTTATCGACACTTAACATCAGGTGAGATGGAAGCCAAGTACTTAACCGAAGGTAATAAAAAAAACTATATTAGATTTCTGCCTTTTTTTTTGAGAGGTTGCTGATTGCCTCAAACGGCATTTTTAGCGTCACCAGGCTTTTTTTGGGGGCGGCGAGGTACGTAAAGGGTACCTCAAGCCGTGTGAAACGAATCGCCTTCGGAGGTTTTCAGAGGAACGGCATCACACACTTAAAAGTGCGTGTCGCCGTGCCCCACTAGATTCTCCGGAGAGTTCGGATCGGATCGGGTAAAAAATAAGACTTGCATACAAAATAACAATATTGTTAACATTTATTTATTACATTATAATTCAGTAATACATCATAATGAATTAAGCTTATCAAGCGTTGGACATCAGTTTGAAATCGGCCATCTCATCAGTTTCAATGCAAAGCTCTTCTAGAAGTGACTTCTTAGATTTGGGATATCCTTCTAGCACGGCTTCTATGATGTCCGAAGATATTCGTTTGCGTGTTCTGTGGATTATGTTTATTTTTGAGTAGACTGTGAGAACTAGCTAAAATAGTACTTGAAAAAAGATGACTCGAACCTAGGACCTTTAGCAAACGGACCGAGAGACGAGAGCTCGAGAGCTCTACCAACTGGATGCCTAGTGCGCCTTTTTCATTTATCATTCGTTCGATCACGTTGACGAAAACGAAAATATGTATGGGTTAAAGCAGGGATGGGCAAACTACGGCCCGCGACCATCAAACAAACATTCAAGTGCGTGTATGTTTCAGAAAATGCATACCTATCAGTATTTTTATTTCACAAAAAAAATATTTATTTATTGAAAAAATACAGCAAAAAAATCAATAGCCTGGCTCGCCATAGATTTTGTTAGTAAATATTGTCACGCGAATGAAAAAGTTTGCCCATCCCTGGGTTAAAGCATTCCTTGTGGAAAAGGCAGAGGACTACAATTTCGCCAAGTTTTCTATTTTAAATGTATTATCAGTTTTGATATAAATATAGTACCTAATGTAAATGAAACAACAATTTAAACGTTCCGCCACGTTGAAAAATTCCAAATGAAAATTTGTATAATAAAATTAATTACCAGTAATTCACCAAGAGACACTGCTCTTCTCTTTCTGTTGTCATACAAATTCTCGGTTTGTAACTAACGTTGTCGAATGAGTGAATGAAATAAAACTCGCACAAGGTACTGAGGTCGTAGTCTCTACGCCGGCGCCGCCGTCGCCGCGTCGGCGCCGGCCGCGCCTTCGTTAAATATTTTTAAATTATTTTCTCTCATAAACAAAAAAAGGTCAACAAACCTATATTCCCTCAGTAGTTTCTGATGTTCGTCCAAAATACGTTTCTTCTCTTCTACACTTACAACTGCTGTGGAAGTACTTAGTGTCTTCAATTTGGCCACCAAACCTTCCTTCCTCTGTATAGCTGCCTCTATCTGAGTTCGCGCGGCCGATGTGGTAGGCGCAGAGGTTAGCGTTTTAAGATTTGCTTCAGCAGTTTTTAGTTTACTAGAGTTCTCTTCTAACGATTGCGCCAACGATTTGAATTGGCTGTCGTAATCTGTCAGTGAAAGTTAACTTTAAAATTGGATGTTGTTTTTTCATTTAATTAATGATGCAGTTGCTAATTAGAAATTGTAATAATACGACAAATAAAGAGACAGCAGAAAGCAAGCTAAGTAGAAACGCTTGCACGGCCACGGTTCTCGAAACAGTCCGAGCTAGGGTTATTTATTTATTTTATGTTTTCATTTGGAAAACCAACAGCTAATAAACAAAGTAGAAACTTAAAAATAGCAACAAAAAGCCAATTACAGGTCCTCACATATAGCAACAAATTAATGTAGGGTTACACATTACAAGCATAGCACATTAACTCAATAAAAACAGAACAACACATTTACAGCACAGCACTTTAACCATTAAAAAACAACTGGCTCAAAATACGCCTCGCCGACAAACAGGGTTGCCACCCTTACTCTAAAATAGAGTATTTGTCCTCTTTTTCATGTAGGCGTACTTTATAATCCACTAGCGACCCGCTCCGGCTTCGCACGGGTGCAATGCTGATATACATATAAACCTTCCTCTTGAGTCACTCTATCTATTAAAAAAAACCGCATCAAAATCCGTTGCGTACTTTTAAAGATCTAAGCATACATATAGGGACAGACAGACAGTGGGAAGTGACTTTGTTTTATATTAAGTACTTATATAATCTACGACACCAATACAGTAAGCTAAAATACTGTATTTACGTAAAACTGATTGTTACGGGCTCGTTACTGGTTATGAGTACTTATGAGACTAAATAAACTGGTATCCACAGCCACAGAATATTTGTTAAATGTCGCAAAGAGCAACAAAAAATACGTTTTCAAGGACAAATAAATACTAAATAAATAAGTACTCTTTTTTATGCTATGTGTACTTTATTTGTGTTGTGACAAAATGAAAAAATACTTTATTCGTCCTGAAAAATGGTGGCAACCTCCGAGCGCACCTGTTGCGAGATTCCGTGTCCGTGGGAGCTTACCTTCTGGCTCTTATTTTGAGGTAATACAGTTTAATTAATCGACAATTTTGTCTAGTGGTTAGCATTTGACGTTCATATGCCCGTTTGCTCAAATGAGTGGCGCGCCGGCCGGCCCCGCGCGGCGCAGCGCCCTCTTTATCATTCCAATAAATGTGCTGTTTTTTTATTTTTAACATAAAATTATTTTATGTTAAAAATATTTTTTTTTGAAATTTGATAATTAGTATCTTCAAAACTGTTGCAATATTTTTTATGTAGGATTATTGTTATTGTATTTGTAAAAGGTCTTGTTTTAAGTCAGCTTGGGGGCGATTTGAACCGGTGACTAATTCTTACGCTATGTTATCAAATAAAAGTGCTCCTTTTTAACATTTAAAAAGTCACTGGTAACTTATTTTTGTCACAGATAAATACTTGCACGGTAATAATCAAATCGAGATCATTTTACTTTTTATTACTCATTTTAGAATAAAACAAAACATTGACGTACCTTCAACATCGTTATCAGTGTCCTTGTTAACAGCTTGTATAGCTGCGTAAACTTTTTGTTTACCATACAACTTGCATTTGATTTTATCACCTTCCGCCAAAGAATCTAGGGTTTTCTGGATAACCGTCTTAGAGTATGCACCACGCAAATTCACTGTTACATCGGCGCATGAATATGGACGATTTGTGTCCTGTAAATATTTCAAGACAGCCTCGCTAGCCATTATTACGAATATAAAACCAACATTAAATTAAGAAATACATTTAAAATGCCGCCATTTCAATCAAAGTCTTTGGTACTGGTTCGACATAGAACCAATGTTTAGGGCAATGAAGTTTCGCGTTCTGCCACATTTATCGATTAAGCATTACGTAGAATCGATTATACTATTTTTTCAAGAAGTGTATTACATTTTATTGCGTTTTACTGTACAAACTTTAGAATCGAGTGCCACACTAAATTTATAATGTTGTTTGGTGAAGGTTGCTCGCCTGCTCACCAATTATTGATAATCACTTTTAGTTTGAAGAAATAAATTGGATATGGTTTTCTCAAGTTTACATGAACATTTTTTTATTTTATATTATTTTTAGTTATTTTATTATACATCGTAATGAAGCACTTACGGATCTACTTCCGTTTATTGGACATATTATTTTATCCTGTGGTTTCAAATCCTTAATCTCTCAATGACCACCTCTGCAAACGGTTTCATTACTTAAATAGAACCCATACAATTAAACATGTAAAAAGAGAGTGATGAAAACTCAAAGCAATTTATATAAGATGTTTCCAGCGATTTGTATAAATTAGAACACCTGCAATATTAATGAGATTAAATAGCGGTTATTTAATTGCTTAAGGACAAAAAATATAATCTTAGGGAAACAATAATATACGAAGCATAGAAACAAGTTTAGTTACCAGCTTGCAAATTTAATGGGTGATCGATAAATTTTGTTGGTTCAAGGTTAGGAAAGTTATTCATTCACATCAAACTCGTTTTTGACACATGTGATCGTTGAAGTATAGTCACACAATTTTTGCCATTAGCTTTTTACTGTCTACAAAATAACTTTACTTTTGATAAGGTGACTTATTGTCGTTTATTAAGGTATCCTTGGAGTCTAATACTTTAGAAACTTTTGAAAATAGATTTTTGTTTTATTTTATGAACTTCACATTATTAAATGTTAAATCAAAATGTCTTTTTAACAAATTACAAAATATTTTTTCTTCTATTATTGATGTGGCTTAATTAATATTTAGGCACAGAATTTTTATTTCATTCCATTCCAAAATCTCATCTTGTTGCTTTTCCAGGGTCGTGATGCGACGCCATACTTAGAGAGGAACCGAGTCGGTCGCGACGCTATTGACTCGGCTGCCGCCCTTACCGACATGGGCAAGTATCTGTTCAGAGAGCGACGACTACCCGTCTACGACATTGCTGTGGCCATTACGAAGTAAGTTACCAATCACCATTAATATAATAATAATAAGTATTTATTTCAGAATAATTCCATAGACTGTCAATAATTACAATAGACCTTAAACACTAATGTTAGTTACATGAAAAAAAAATAAAAATAAAAATGCACATTGAACAAAAAACAAAACAAAACAAAAACGAGCTTGGCGCATTGGATACGACCACCCACCGTTAGAGGACGGTGTGTCGCACCCAATGTTTCAGCATCGGTGAGTCCCAGCGGTCAATATACCTTTAGTACTATGTCGTATAACTTTACTAGAAGTTGATAAGCGCCTGTTTAATTTTTAAGTCGTTTTGACAAAGTACCTACTTAAGTGTTCACTTTCGTTGCTGATTGTACACACGGCGGCAGATCAACCTACCCAAAACTGTCAAATTTCTACAATCAATTGTTAGGTCACTTTATTGTTTGGTTATAAGGATCATTATTCATTAGAGAAATTTGACAGGTTTGGGTAGGTTGATCTGCCGCCGTGTGTACCTTTTATCTCGGGATGAGTTATGGTAATGCGTAACACATCCAAAATTCGTAAAAACCGATCTTCGCAGATTTGATTTGAATTTATTGTTGTTTTAGCCATATATGCGACGCGAGCGTACGTAACTAAGTAATAGTAGGTATGCTTTACCACAGTCGCCAATGCCTATAGAAGTGCATTGTTTTTTGTCTTATATGCTATAATATTGTTATGACGACGACAGTGATGCGCGAGAATAATGTAACTGACTAAATCATTTCCATTTATTTATCACATTTTGTTCATTGTTTTAGGGCCTCATTAAATATTATTTGTTATTATCTGGAGTCTATTGTAGTTACATCGATATTTAATTTATGGCAATGACTTCATAGTTATCCAGCTTACAATAGAGCAACAAATTGTTTCGTCGAATAGCTAAATTTTAGTTACATCTTGCATTGACGAAGACACAATTATGGCGATGGTTAAGTACGCCTAATGTTGCATTACAAACAGGTTTTGATCGGTTCATGTGGCTGGGTGACTGGTGTGACTGGTCTGGATCAGTAGAGGCATACGGTCTGCTTGGATGGTAAGCAGCACCGCACACAGACCTGAGACTAAATCTCCTTACTACGTTCACCGCCGCGTATTGACGCTTGTAATATGGGATGGAAACTATGATAATTCATAAGTGTCAACGCGCTGAGGCTTCAGTTTATCAGATATAATGGTTTCTGTAACTTCTATTCTTTTTTTTCAACGTGCTTTACCGTTGGAGTAGACAGGTAATTTCGTAAGTATATAGTTATAACCTTTTTTTATGATTTAAGCTCTGAAGTGTCACACTTTAAATAGATTTGGCGCCATTATAGCAAGGCTTTTTATTTCTTGATTGGAATATCTAGGCAATTAAAAGCCTTTCAATATTATTATATCAAATGAAGCTGAATGAAGTGTGATTGATTTCACCAACAGGTATGACATGTGCCGCCGTCGCAAGGGTGGTCGCTGTACCAAAGGCACCGCTGGTAAAATTTATTTTAAAACAAAATGCATTACCATATGCTGGATTTGCGAGTGGTAAACAGCTCTGCATTAACCGAAGCTTACCAGTGACATTAATTTGGCTTCATAATTTTTAATAGGTAAAGGATTTTGGTAATGGCGCTGACTATTTTATAAAGCAACCCGTGAACATATTCAGGTCGATGCAGATGTTTATTGCATTTCTGTAAGTGCTGTAAACGTTTTTGCAATCACAGTACTTAGGCACCAAACGACCTAAAAGAATAAAATTTTGTACAATTTTGTTAAGATTTTCCGTAAACTTTCAGACTAGACATGTGCAGAAGACAATACGCGAACGATGCTTGCAATAGAGGGACAGCAGGTAGGCGTGTTTCTAAGACTCAATTTATTCCAAAAGCACGCCTTGTTCTCATCAATGTCCCACACTCCTTTGTAAACAGTACTCCTTGGTGGGATCATTGTCCACCTTACCGTGTACCTTGTACCTTTACCATAATATCCATGGTACCATATTCGCACCTTGTGAATAATAATCTCTATCTTTTCCGCAGTTTGACTCTTCTACCACATTGTATATTACCGTCAACATTTTTTTCATGTAGATATGTGTATATGGAACCTATCGGAATTATATCTATTATGTAGCTTAGTCATTCATCGTTATAGTTTTGTCAATAGTGCATCTAAAAACCATTTTAATGTTTACATACCTATTTATATGTTTCATGGTATCCTAATGTCGTTACTTTTGTATGATATCTTAATAACTTATGAATGTACCTAGTGTATGAGAATGAATTTGTAATAAAGGCATGTTTTTTTATTATAAACAAGCTAATAAAACTTATGATATACTAAATGAGTAAAAATACACAATGTAGGCAACACACTTATGCATGAAAAATATGAAATTACTTAATTATTTTCTTCTTTTACGACAAGTCGTATTATAAATTTATAAAATTTACATTTTAGCCATCTATAAGGTAAATAGTTATTTAACAATTTCATGCTAACCCTAATTAATATTGTAAACGATCCAACTCATTACTGCTGTTGAATGACATCTATAATATTATCGATTATAGCTAGGATTCAGTCGATATTGTCTATGAACGACAGTGGATTGATTGTCATACGGTTGCTCTGTGCAAACGTCAAATCAATAGCGCGACAAAATAAACATTCTTAAAACTTTTGGTTCTTTGTACGACTAAGGCCCATTTTTCAATCCTCAGTTCTTTCATGTCGAATAAATCAATGAATAAACATTAACTGATGATTGAAAAATCAGCCCTAAGTAATAAGCTTTTTTACTAAAAAAAAATACTAGGTAGTGCACGTTAGGTGTTGGGTTTTTGAAAGGGGAACTGATATGATTGCACGTTTAACACATGAATATTTTAAAATAAGCTTTTATGTTACTTCAAACTGCATGTAAATGTGGGGTAGTGTGTATTAGCTATACACAGTAAGTTCTTTTTGCTTGGATATCTCATTTAACAACATTCTTAATTAAGCAAAAAATATTGCTAAGTTCTGCATGTTGCTTAGCTACTTATTAAATGTGCTTAATTATTATACATAGAGTACCTACCTTAATAAGCCTTCACCACATATCCACTGTAAGTACCTACAAACCTATTTACCTAATCATACATAATATTAAGTATATGTAAAACGACATCACATCATCATCAATAACTGAATGTGAGTACCTAGTACAGTCACGAGCACCGATATGTACATAAACACAAAGTGCCTTGCAAATAAACAAAGAATATGGTCCGAATAGTTATCCCGTGTTTTGTTCCTGTCATGTAAACGTCATTTCAAATTAGAGTAAAAGAGACAAAACACAGTATAGCTTTTTGTAAGGCACTTTAACTCTTATCTCATTGTATTAAGAGTTACTATTGTTAACATATTTTTGCTCGTGGCTGTACCTGCCTAGCAACCAACCAATTACCACTCCCTTTATAAACCCACAAACTATCCACAACTAGAACTGGCGGTGGCAAAAACTCCGGGCAAACTAGAGAATGTCACTAGTATTGCACATCATTCAGACTAGGTACCACAAACTGCCAAATTTCCTTAACAGACTTTGAACTTTAAGTAAATGAAATATGGTTGAAAATTTATTGAAGCGATTTTACAGTTTTTGGATTGGTCGATGTGCAGGCGTTTGTACGTACACACGTGCGGCACAAAGTAGTTTCTCTACCCTGTGCGTGCGGTGCGAACTACTCGTTAGGTATATAGGATGTTTGGTAATATGTGTATATTCCCGAAAAGTATCCATGTTAACATATCTATATAAATACTATGCTAACGTCAGAAAATGCAAATTGTAAAAAAAAATTTCGACTTTCCATACTAACTCGATCAGCTGATGGGTCATTTTGTATGGAGTCGAAATTTTTTTTTTACAATATCCATTTTCTGACGTTGGCATAGTATATAGACATTATGTTAGTTAACATGGGTGCTTTTCGGGAATATGCACATAATACCAAACATTCTGTATACGCGTACGAGTGCATCTGATTCTGATGTTTTATAATGTAACAGAATCGAGGCATTGAGCGCGTATTTTGTTTTGTTACGCGTACGTTCGAGTGCATCGGATTCTGACGTTTTATAATGTAACAGAATCGAGGCATTGAGCGCGTCTTTTGTTTTATTCTTAGACTATGTGCGACTTCTTGAAGTTACCAATATTCTCGACGCCGCGCCTCGCCTGGGTGACTATAGTCAACGCAAAGACTCGTGGCAGACGGTGCAATAAAACGTGCAAATGAGACAGCGCACATCATGTGCCCTCTCGCACTTACACTGTTTATGGGTGACGTCACAAAGACGTAGTGATACGCGTTGTTTGTATACTATGTTTATCGATGATAATAAGTTTTAAGTGGGTTATTATCGCCAGAAGCACTCTCCTTCTTTATTCTATCGAGTTTTTAAACCAATTCCACAAATCATTGCAGTTAGATCGCGAGGCTTGTTGAAGTCGAGTTCTTTTAACTTGGCAGGATCTTCTTTTAACTCCGTTAGGAAATTTAATTTTTTTTTTTATAATAACACTACTTTGTTGTTGGATATTCCCCTGAACACTAGTTATATTATTTTTAATAAACACCTCCATCTCGAAAGAAATTATCAATTGAAATGGCTGTGACGTTTTAGCGACTTTGTCTTTTTTACAAAACATTTAACGCTCAACTAGAGGGTAAGTAACCTACAGTTTAATTATTGCTAACTACCTTCAATACATAAATTTGTCATAGTATATAAACTATTAGTTATGATCAATACTATAATGAGGTGATTTGTCATATTGTTAGTTATCGACATAACTCACAAACAATGCTTTTTATCGACAATCCTGTAAGCCGTGCGCATCTCTGTTACAAAAGTGATTTATGGCACCGTCTGCCACGAGTCTTTGCGTTGAGTATAGTGTGTTTTGTTTACTATCCGTATTCATTCAATTACGTTTACGAAAACGAAAATTAGTATGGCATTGAAGCAGCGCTTCCTGGCGACATACGAGAAGAGTTAAAATTTTGCCATACAAACTCTCGTTTTAGTTAACGTGTATGAATGTTAATAATAACTCACACTAGGCCCACTGTAAAGGCCATACCTACTTACCCAGTTTACAAAGAGCAAATATACTTACTTTACAGAAAACGATGTACCTACTTACCTATCTAAGTTTAATCGACTTAGTAGAAAATACTCTTTTGTCTGCAGTCTCTTTTAACATTGCCGCCGCCTTGTATACTAGTTCTCCTCCTCTCTCTCTTTCTTACTTTAAATCTTTTTGTTTATTGTCTATGCTCTTAACTCTATACTAATAAACAAACAATGCACAGGATTCGCGTACGTCGGTGGCGCGTGCGTGGTCAACAAACGGTTGGAGAAGGTCAACTCGGTCGCTATTATCGAAGACACCGGCGGTTTCTCCGGAATCATTGTGGCGGCCCATGAAGTTGGCCATTTGTACGTATTACTTGTTAAAATAATAATTATAAGTCACAATAATTTGTTTATTTCAGATCTTTACATTACAATAATGTAAAGATCTGAAGTCTCGATTTCGATTCCTATCGGGGGGGTAGGTACATAATAGTGTAGGTACTAGGTTTGGTTAGGTTAGGTTAGGTGGTAGAGCCCTACCAAACTCCCCCCTGCCAGCCCGCCCTGCCAGTGGACAAACCAGCCGGTTTATTTACTGGCTAGCTACCACTATCTTGTGTTAATATCGCCCTAACATTAATTTTAGTAGCATTGTTGTGTTCCGGCAGCTAGAGATAGGATGGCCAGTCTCAGTAGATGAGGATTCTGGGTGAAGTGCGCTTCCAAATTGCGTGCGATATAATAGATATACCAATAGATAATAGAGCAAAATTAACCAGCCGCTCTACGCAGATTGGCTAAGGCGCATTAGGCAACGAAAAAATCTAGAACTTTTCTAGATAATTGCACCAACATTATCTACCGCTACCAATTTAACTTTATAGAAATAACGTTTAACGAAACTTAAAGTGGGAATTTGTTAAGAGCGTTTACGCCGCACACTAGCGCCACTAATGAAAAATAAACATATCTAGTAATTAGAGATAGAAAATCAAATTATGCTCAACAAACTATTTGAATGAAGTAATTTAGCATTTTTACGGCACCTAATGACCACCTCACATGTTATGGTTTAGTTAAATAAGACGTTACGGCCACTTTTAACTATAACGCCATATTTATCTAAACCATTACATGTCAGGTGTTCATTAGGTGACGTAAAAATGTTAAATTACTTCATTCAGATAGTTTGTTGAGCATAATTTGATTTTCTATCTCTAATTACTAGATATGTTTTTTTTTCATTGGCGGCGCTAGTGTGCGGCGTAAACGCTCTTAACGGTATCAAACCCTTATGAGTAGTACTTACTACTTAGTTGGCGTAGGACGCATGCGACGGGTAGTAGTAACTCGTTGTAGACATCATGGATCTCCGTCAACTCAAACGGATTCTGGTTTAACAACTAAGAATGACAGATCTATATCAAGTCACTCTATCATGTCTTCAATCGGTAATTTCAGTCTTGATACTTCCACTTTGACTGCTTATTCAGAGTCATTAGACCTTATAGTTAGCTACAATAGCTTTCAAGACACAAGTTTGTATAATACCCTGCTACAAAAAGCTGCGATTGAAATAGAGAGCAAAGTATGGAGTGGAGACTTACTCTGTGCGCCCGCAAGATTAAGGCCTTTCGGCACATGCTATCCGTTTCCCAAAACACCCGTTCCCAAAACATCCGTTCTATTAGAGCCGTTTCTCGCAGTATCCGTATGCCAAAATAACTGTTTCCCAATACATCTTTGTACCAAAAAGAACGTTTCCCAGAACATCCGAATTCGCTCCGAGATAACCGGTTAGGGTGATGTCCTTGCGAGCATAATCTTTAAGATAGATTAATTAGACAGACTAGCAAAACATAATACCTACCTATATTTGTTAGCCTACCCCGCGTGGGAAGACGAGTGTGTGTGTTTTTGAGGGACTGATTTGAAAAACGGATATTTTGGGAAAGACATATTCTGGGAAACGCATATTTTAAGAAACATGTCATTTAGGAAACGCATATTTTGAGAAAAGGGTAATTTAGGAAAATATAATGATGGGAACGGATGTTTTGGGAACGGGTGTTTAGGAAACGGATAGCATGTGCCGAAAGGGATTAAGGCTGCGTTTCCACCACAGCTGTGCGAGGAAAATATCCACCAATAAGATACTTCCTCTTTCTTCCTCGTAAATTGGAGTAATCATATTGGTGGATTTTTTCCTCGCTCACCTCCTATCTACCTCGCACAGGTGGAAACGCAGCTTTAGCCTGCGCCCTTCGCTAAACCAAACCGGTTTTAACAAGCTCATCTTTATTCGAAGATTGGGCGCAGTCCACGACGGCAGCCCACCGCCGTCTTACCTCGGAGGTCCGGGCGCGGAGAAGTGCCGCTGGGAAGACGGCTTCATTATGTCAGACCTGCGGCACACGGAGAAGGGATTCCGCTGGTCTCCATGCAGTGTGCAGAGCTTCCACCACTTCCTCAAGTGAGTTCCACCTTCAATCAGTCATATTTCCTCTACTCATCATTAAAGATCGTATGCCTCTTTTTTAGAATGGAATAATTAATACTTTTAGGATTTCCATTGACACGAGATGACTTTGAGTTAGGGATCTCGTGTCAAATGGAAAAGCAAAAGGCCTGTGGACAAGAGAAACAAAATTACCTACTTTTATCTAGAAGAAAACATCATGCACCAAACGATGGAACGCTCTTCCAGCACACGTATTTTTTCCTTTCAATAACATGGTTCCTTTGTAAGGCCACATTTCCACCTGCACGAAAACTTCCGCGAGAAATGTCCGATAGTCAGTCTGACAGCAGCTTGCAAGTGTATACTCAGTAGCAAGTAGTCTATACACTTGCAAGCTGCTGTCGGATAGACCGTCGGACATTTCTCGCGGAAGTTTTCTTGCAGGTGGAAAAGCGACCTAAGAAGTGTGAGGAAGCAGCTTGCGGGTCGGCAAGGACTGCTGGTGAGGCGGACTCCTGCCCCACCAGCTGTTCTTGCATCTAGACTTTGTATCTGCCTAACATCAGGTTACAATTTAACCGCCTCTGTGGTCTAGTGGCTAAGACCACCGCTTTAGACCCAGAGGTCCCGGGTTCGATTCCCAGCGGGGGGTACAGCTCTGATGTTTGTGTACTCGGTTTGGTTGGTGGTAGGACTTGTTTGTCCGCCTGGCTAGCTACCACCATCTTATCTAAATATGTCGCCATAACATCAATATGTTTGTAGCATTATTGTTGTGTTCAGGCAGCTAGAGATAAGATAGCCAGTGCCTTAATAGTTGAGGTTCCCAGAAGAAGTGCGCTTCCATTATTGACCTTATCATCACTTTACATCAGGTGAGATCAAGGCACTGTGCTTACCCGTAAAATATTAAAAAAGGTAGAGCAGAGTCATTTAACTCTACGATTAAAAAAATATATTTTTTCGGTAATTCATGAAAAATCAAATTTTACTAGGTTGTCTCCTCCGCAGGGCAAAACTGAATCTCTAATATATAAAATTCTCGTGTCACGGTGTTTGTAATTAAACTCCTCCGAAATGGCTCGACCGATTTTCGTGAAATTTTGTGTGCATATCGGTTAGGTCTGCGAACCGGACAACATCTATTTTTCATCCCCGTAAATGTTAAGGGTGGTCCACCCCTAATTTTTTTTTTACAATTTAGTTTTTCAATACAAAATGTTCCACGATTTGTTTGTTTTGTTGTCATAGAAACGATTTGATTGTATTGTTGACATAGAAACTGTCAAAGTGATAGTATGAGTAGTAATATAACATTGTTAATATAATAATTAGCAGTCGTTAACAACCACCAATCCGCACTGGGCCCGCGTGGTGGTTAATGGCGCGCTCCCTATCCATCCATAGGGAAGGCTCGTGCTCCAGCAGTGGGGACGTATATGAGCTGGTTATGATGCATATAATAATATAATAACACATGGTTGTGATCTTCCAAGTTAAGCATCTTGGCAATGCTAGTGAGCAAGCAAGTGTTTTACAAGGCACGGTAAGGTAAGCCGTTGGTCAAGTTTAAATTATTTACTGCACACATGTCATGTAGATAGTTATATTAACTAAATCCCATTTGTGTTCAAGAATAACAGCTGTACCAACTATTTTCTATGTCAAAAACTCAATTCAATAAATCGTTGTTTTTAAATTAGGGCTCGTTAATATAACTTGAAACCAACCAACCAAAATCTAATCCTTAAGATTTCGACTTGAAGGACTCAAGTTCAGCCTAACACTAGTTCGAACCCAACCACCCACATTTGGGTTATAGCCCAACCTTCCCATGTGCAATTCATGTGGGGTAAGCCTTTGTGGGGGGCCTTTGCCCAGCAGTGGAACTTTGTTAACTTGAATACGCTTTTTTCAACAGTGGAGACACAGCGACGTGCCTATACAACTCGCCGCACGAGGACGACTCATTACCGAGGGTTCTGCCCGGTCGACTGCTGACTCTGGACGCGCAGTGCAGGAAAGATAGGGGCACTAGGTAAGTGAGACAACCGTATACTTTTATACAAAAATATTTAAGTAAATTCTATGTTGTTTAAGGGTATTACTGTTGATACCTACCTATGTATTGAACTATTACCTGCAAAAATGTACACAGTACCCGCAATAAAGATTATTCTATTCTAATACATTCAAGAAGGCCCAGTGTGTCAAAAGTGTGGGTTCAAATCACAGAACACAAGAAAGAGCTGTGGTTCAAATCCGACTTGTGGCAGTATTTTAGAATTATTTTTGTTTGCAAATAATATTTATTGAACTTAATGAGAGAAAACAATACTTATTGTTTATTAAGTTTTTTAATAATAAATATTAGAAGTCAACAACATTTGACTGCACCTGAGTAGAGACAAGCTCAATCTCAGAAGCATTTTCAAATAGCCCTAATGCCTAGCACCGGTTTGTTAAATCACGAATTATTGAAAATGCTTCTCTGAGTGTGCCTAATTAAATAAAAACTTTTCTATGGATCTCGAAACTCTAAGGAAGTTGTATTTTCTTTAAGAAAGTAAATCAAAATTAATATTTTTCTATCTTTAACCAACATCCAAAATATAATATATAATAATAATATATATTGATGGCTTAAAATGACGTTCATAAGAGCTTTTTGTAGCCTAAACTGAATAAATGATTTTGAATTTGAATTTGAATTTAAGCTCAGGGTTTGCCCAACGCGCTATGGAACGTAGCATATTAGGTGTCATCGAACGGATCGAATCCGAAGTCCTCCTGGTCTTCGCAAACGAAGTTGCGGGCAACAGCTAGTAGGTAATAAATAATAATAAAAACTTTATCTTCCGTTAGCGCATGCTTCAAGGACGAGCGGGTGTGCGCACAGCTGTTCTGCTTCGACTCGGCCAGCGGCTACTGCGTGGCGTACCGGCCCGCCGCCGAGGGGTCGCCCTGCGGCGACGGACAGGTAACTCAAGCATACAGGTTGACTGTTTTATCACCGTCCAAACCTTCTGAGATGACTCCCAAGATACAAACGAACCACTCTTACTATTGGACCAACTCTAACACGAATATAAAATTCAGCTAGTAATTTTTTTTTTTTTTAAGATTGCTGATTGCCTTAAACGGCATTTTCAGAAGTGAAGTGTGAATATTATGTTCTTCCAATTTCGTAACGAAAGTCAAGCGCTTATCCGTTGTAAAATACAAAAAAAAGCTAAAAGATTATACCACTTTAGCAAAGCAATATTGTTTCCTAAAGTTTACGCGAACACATTGAAATGAAACAACTTTTACGGATCTACTCGCGTTTATTTTACACATTAATTATTTAATGTTTATCCTGACGTGGTCACAGGGAGACCTCCCTGTGACCACGTGTTTCATTTCAAAGCAATGTTGCTTAAAAGTAGAAGAATCTAAACATGATTTCTCCCGAACCCAGTACTGTATCAACGGGCGCTGCATAACTGAGCACGAGAACATAATTCCGGACTACTCGCAGCACACGCCCAGCTACGTGCGCCCGGAGACCAGCCCCTTCTACGGGAACATTACTAGGTAAGTTTTACCTCGGAGAATCTGGGCAAGTTATTTGGTATGAAAATGATGTGCCCAAAGTAGGATAATTGACCCAACATAAGAATAACATTGGGTTTGAACACCTTGGAGTATCTGGGGTTTTGGGACACGCTTGTCTCATTTCATTACTTAGACAAGCGTGTCCCACTATTGTGTTCAATAGATTACTTACCTCCGAAGTTTGATCGGTCAGTAAATTGTCTTGCTATCCATAAACCCGATTAAGGCAATTTATTATATCTAACAAAAGGGAACATGCACAAATATCTAATAATCTATAATATTGTTTAATTTAAAACAATGTAGATAAAATGAATTTTCTATATCTTAAACTGTTGCCTTTTAAACATAATTTCTCAAGTATCATTTTGATGAAAGTTCCTTAAAACAACTTTACCACGTATATTATTATCACATTCATGTTACAATGTTACATAAAATAATATATTATTTTATTTACACATACCTATTTATAGTTTCAGTATGTTAAACTTTAGTGTTTAATGTATTTTTATTAATAAAAATTACAATTGTTATCGTTAATATTATAATTGTAAGTAATATATTTAAATTTAATTCTTTTTAGAACCTTTAAAAACCGTTATTTGTTGAAAAGTTTATAATTTTACTAAATTTTAATTAAAATATAAATTAGTCATCCTAAAAATTACCGACTGTAGTACATAATTACTTACTTATATTATAATGTAAGCTGCAGTACCTACACCACATTTATTTTTATCTAATTATAGTAATAGAATTAAATCGTAATTATTTATTTAAAATTTATCTGTTTATAATTTACAACACATGTTGATATAAGAAAAAGTCCATGTATCAGAAAGAGGATAAAACAACCCACCAATAAGGATAACATCCAACTAGAACACCCCGGAGTATCTAATAAGATAAACTGCCACGTGATACTCACCCTTAAAAAATACGGGGTTTTATCGGTCACAATGGCTTGAGAGAAACCACCAACTTTTTCACCGCTGTGTAAAAGCTATATGCGGCCAACAGAAATTTCTTAACAAAAGTGTTGTTTCATCCCTTTTCAACATGATTTATGTATACTTTACCAAACAACCTTAAGAGCGTTTACGCCGCACACTAGCGCCGCCAATGAAAAAAAAACTTCTCGTAATTAGAGATAGAAAATCAAATTATGCTCAACAAACTATTTGAATGAAGTAATTTAGCATTTTTACGTCACCTAATGAACATCTGACAAGTTATGGTTTAGTTAAATACGGCGTTATAGTTAAAAGTAGCAGTTTTTAGTTGGAACGTCGGCGCTAGTGTGCAGCGTAAACGCTCCTAAGTATAACTCCAATATCTGTAATTATTAACGGGATTCTAACCATGTTTTCAACTTTTGAGTATCCGTTATTTAAGCACATTTGTATACGCCATGATCACGGATGTACTGAAGTTACTTTGGGTATCTTTAATGATCAAAGGAGATGTACGTTTTTGGGCCCTTATTTTATTACAGTGTTGAAGTGATGCATTTCTGATAGATCTGACTTCTGAGATGGTGTTTCCAAAAAGAAAAAAAATATAAAAACCTCCCAACATAATTTAAAAAATGTTTGAAAACTTGAAATCTTGTTTTCTTCATCAAGCTTTTCTTATTATTTTTGGGTTCTAATGAAAGTTTTAAGTGTTTATTATATTTTGCTGAACTTATTTATACATTCTAAAAGGTATTTTAAGGTTTCAATGCAATTTCCTGAAAATGAAACCATGCGGTTGCTGGCTGTAAGAGATAATACCATTGCATTACTAATTTAAAAAATAAGTTATATTTTTTAAATACATACATAAAAGTGAAGTTGCCAATGTAGAAAAAGGGTTTAGGGTTGCTATTTTATGAATTTTTATTATCTGACCTTTTTTATTATATAATACAATGTTTGGGTATGTTTAAAAAATATATTAATAAATGGAAAGGTTTCTTATTTTTTGCTCTTTTCATAAAATATAATTTCATCACTGTATGAATTAGGGGGCCCAGCCTCTATACAAAAATGGAGCATCTCCTTTCTATTTATGAGCAAACAAAATGATCTACCCTCTTCCTTAGTCGTTTATGCGATACCCTACCCCTACAGAAAGTAAGAAACGTGGTAAAAATCTTATTAACAATTACTATAATGCACGTTACCATGATAAAGTAAGTAAGTAAGTACCATGAAAAGTTATACAATATCACAATACTGACACAAAAATGAGACTACCCACACACTCTCATTCAAGTCAGTACGGTGGACACATACCACTCGATTCAGCAAACTTACTAATAAATAACAATAATTTTACGACACGCAGCTACGAAGAAACTACACAGCCATACGTTACAACGACACATTACCAAAGGCACTACTACGACTACCAAAACACTACAACTTCAACGACAACTACAACTACAACTGAGGCCACGCGCAAACCCTATTTCTACTTCACCGCAAAGACAACTACATCGACCACACCATCACCCAGTACATATCCACCATCGGTGAACAAATACTCCTTAACGACTACAAAGAGTCCTTATGACTTCAAAGATTTCTATACGAGAACGACAAAGTCGCAGAAGGCCGAACCGAAAAGAGGTTTCTACAACAAAGACGATTTCGACAGCTTCTTCAAGCCGACCACAAAGAGTCCTTATTCAGACAAGAGTGTGAAGTCGATATTCAAATTTGGAACTTACTACTCTCAGAAGTCGAGCGACAACTCTATAAGGCCCGACGCCAATTCGCAACAAGTACAAATAGAGCCGGCGCGATTGGTGTATTCGTACCAGAGGAATTTGACGACGGGCGAAGTGATACAGCAATAGAATTGGCACTTATCGGTAAGGCAACACGGTTTGGAATGCATTGGAGTCATCTCTTATCACCATGGACCTTCCTGCATCGCTCATACATCACTCAAGTTGTTCAGAAGCATTATAATAGGACTTATGAGTTTGATACTTTGGTCTATATTTTAAGTATCGAAGCTTACTGTCTAATGTTTTCTGAATAACGCACTTGCCATTTCAGGTTTTTCAACAGTTGTATATAATTTCTAACGTCATTCAACATCCATATTGTACCCTATTTACTTCATACTCTTAAAACTGTTTGTACATTACCCCTTATTCACATTTTTCTCTTACATAGTACCTCTAGTTCTTAGGTTACAGTCAAAACTAATAACCTGTTTTGTCTAGGAAAATCTGTTAAAATAAAAGCGTGTAGTATATCGCAAGTCAAGCGCAATTTGGTTCTGAAAAAATTGTTTTGCCAGAACCTTTACTCATTATTTGGTTTGCCAATTCAAAACAAGTTTTGGCTTAAAGTTTGACTGTAACACCTACATCAAGTGTTGCCTATCAACAGTTCGTTCATATTATTATGTAATTTAAAGTTCAATTTTGCAGATCGATTATATCGATACTACCAATGATGTGGAAATAAAAAAATAATATCGATATAAACTATTAGGGAGGCAACACTACTTACATTAAACCTATAGCACGTGTCTATCAATCTTTTTCTGCATCATACATTTGAATATATTTTACTAAACAAAAATGTACTATATACTCTTCTATATTGTACAGAAACGTATACATTGCAAATAATGTTGCATTCAATCATGAACTACAACAAGCATGACATTTTTACTGCCACTCCACTTTGAATATACCTACTATAATGTACATACAAACATTAAGCATGAACATTTGATTTTAACTGTTTCATAATTGTATCTATCCAATACCTTTAAGACGACGCATTGGTAATTTACATGGCGGGATCTTGTTTTTTTCCAACAATTACAAAACATATGAAAGTGATATTTGATGACATGATTTTTCATTTAATTGGCTTCATTTTGTTAGTTGCAGAAACAAGATTTTTCAACTTTTATAACAGAGAAAAAAATATCAAAGTAACCTCTTTTAAAACATAGATTCACATTTTACAGGCTAACCAGACCGATTTAAGCATCTAAATTTTCTTAGTAGATTAGTCTTAACACACACTTCAAAATTGTAGTTCATTTTTTTTTAATAATTTGTAGTTTTAATTTGAAGGAGAAAAAAACAGTTTTTCTTATGGTACGGGGCGCAAACGCTCGTATCAAAACGTATGAGATTTATTGTTTAGCGGTGCGTCGCCTTAAACGAGCAATTCTTGTATATAAATAATCTAAATCTCGGAAACGGCTCTATCGATTTTCATGAAATTTGGGTTTTGGGGGCGATAAATCGATCTAGCTAGTTTTCATTTTTAGAAAACATTATATAAACCTATGGTCAGATTATTTGTCTCTATCATACGATTCAGTGCGCTCGCCACGACCGACTTTTTGTAGAACCGACAATTGAACCGATTTTTTCGCCAAGATTTTATCACCGGTTTTGTGACGGATTTTTTTTTTGACGTGTGCGTTGCACCATAGAACTGCATACGTTTCATTTTCACCGACCAAAAAATCGGTCACCGATTAACGGACGTGGGCGAGCGCGCTTAAGCATGAGCGCGACAAATGACAAACTGAATGCCAGTTTTCCACTAGAATTCGATGACAAGATCGATCGAAAGTAAATAAGATTTGCGCTCAGTACTATTAACTGCATTTTTTTGTATTTTCTAAGATAACCTTTCGTCTGCTTAGTGCCAGATCCGTCCTACAAACCATTAGAATTTTATTGTGTCTGTATTCACAGCAGACGACATATAAATTGGTGTGTCTGAGAAAAGGTGATGAACGGACTCAGCGGGCCAAACACGAACTTCTATCGATTTGAAATGAAACAACTTTGACGGACCTACTCGTTTATTTTATACATTAGTTGTAATTAATGTTTATCCTTACGCTCCTAAAATGTATGTGGTCATTCTATGAAATGACCACATTAATTTTTTGCTGTAATATCCTTTTTTACTGATTTTATGATTTCGTGTTATGCCCGCTGAATTGAATCTTTTTTAGGATGTGAACTGGTAAAACAAACCATGATAATTTTTTTTTGGGTATTTTTTTAATTATTGCTATAATGCAATTCAATATAAGTTTATATTTTGCATTAAGCTCTCATATTGAGTTTTTTTTATTAACTTAAAACCAATAAAATATTGTGTTTACTCCTAATCAATATATTTATAATTATTACTTATCCAATTAATAAAAACTAAAAAGGTGTATGTGATGGAAAAGTACGTACTTGTCAAAAAGAAAGACAAATACGACGCTTAGTTTGGCATTATTAAAACTTAACTTCCAATTCAATTTGGCATAGGTACTTATCTAATAAAAACTCAAAAAAACATTATTATTATTTTTTTTTTCTATATTTCTTTATTGAGACGACGCAAAATGATTTTTTATGTAAATTAACATCATAATTAAACTTTTATTGCAGCCGCCACTAAGCATCTAGCGAGCTGAGGACAGAAAGACTGCTTTGCCGTTTGTCATAGTCTGTGAGGCGAGGCCCACGGCACAGACTGATCGACACCGGCGCATCCGACACTGTTGATGGGTGACCGCACATCCCGACTACACGTTCAATGCGACAACGTACTTGTTGTTTACGAAATATTACAATAAATTTTTTTTTTATTCTATTTCGTATGAGGACGGCATCACAACTTTTTAGGTCTATGGTCTGAGTTATTTTTGTTTTTTAACAAATGTTCTTTAAAAAGCTTTTAAACAGCTCTATTGTTGATACGATCAAATTAAAAAGTAATGAAATGAATACCGTTTAGCCTACGTGAATATAAATAAATTCAATCTTATGTAGTTGAGATAAGGTCGAAAATAATGTATGTAAAATGTGTATCACTAGCTTACCTTGTGGTAAGTTTGTGGTCGGTCAAACCAAAATGTATCGGTGTTTCTATAAAATGTAATTATATCCTTACGTTCATATTATTTTTTGTAACAATTCTATAGATTACTGTTAAATTGTAGTTACAACGAATTATTAACTGAATGACTGTGATTTACACGTATTAAATTAATTATAAAATCAAAATCGACACAATAATACAATTCTGCAACAATACGAAACCTATGTACAGTTAACGACAGAGTTACAACGAAATCTTTTTAAACAATAATGTGATATTTAGAACAAATGTGTATGTATAAAATAAGATCAAGCAGATATTGTGTACTTTGCTTGTTTTTATTTCAAAGGATTGTTACAGCGGGTACCTACGGGATGTGCGCGTGTGTGTGTGTGCGCGTCAAATTGTGTCTGAAGACATTACTTCAAAAGTGTCAGACACAAGTTGTGAGTGATATCATGTGATTGTGTTACTATAAATGAACTATAAGTACATTAAGGAATAGTTTTAAAACTGACAATTGTATGCGAGTGATCCGATTCATTGGTTTTGGACATGTAGAAATACTCTTAACCGTACTGTCGGCGACAAAAGTGGCTGATGGCTTTAGTACTTACCCTGTCACGTTAACTTAGAAGCTTTTTAAATCGGTTACTGTGACGAAGGGAGGCCATTTAAAAAGTAATAAACTGTTTACCCACTTTTGTTGATGGCTGTACCATATGATATGAAGATTGTACAATAGCATCTGCTATTAAAAGAAACTGCCACGAAGTGCCTTTTATACGCTAATTGTTAAGAGCAAAAGTAAGTTACAATTATTATTATTTTTGTTTTTTTTTTTAATAAATCGTTTTAAGTGCGACTGGATCGCGGCCCTCAGAGAAATATTAGTGGTATTTTTTTTTCTCTAATTTTATAAGTAATTTTACACTGTTTTGTGAAATCTTTGGTTTTACTTTTTATCGAGTAATTTGATAGCCTTGTTTTTTTAATCTAAGCTGTTTATAATGAAAAAAACTATTTATGTGACGTAGCTCTATAATTTTAAAGTTACCAATAGAATTTAAAAAATCTATAAAAATGCAATTTTTGTTTATGTTGCAATATCTCTGGATTGGAGAAATTGTTTTTTTTTCACCTACTGATACATCACTTGCCGTTAACTATTTATTATTATGTTCAAACTATTTATGTATAAATAAAATCTTGTAGCATCACGAGTTGTCTAAATTTAATGAAAAAAATATAAATAACAAACATGAAGTGCTGGTTTTATTTACACACTGACTTTGATGAAAAAGTATTTCATTTAAACCTCAAAATCAATCAAAATATCAAAAACATTTAGAACTTTTTAGGAATTGCTCGTTTTGCAAAAAAAAACAAAAAATTTCCCAACACTAATTTTATTATTGAACCATAGAAAAATTCACATTTCTTCATTTTCCCCTAGAAGTAACAACATCAATATTAAAACTAAATATTACTGTATTACATGACGTAAGGTAATAAAATCGGTGACCTCAAAAATGCAACGAAATAAGAAAACATAGTTACCTACACTTAACGTTGGATAATAAATAAAGCTACAGGTATGTACATCTACAAAATATACAATATAAAATACTATACATGCCGACTGGTTAAAAGAGTGAAATATCTTATTTTATTTGATAAATATAACGAATTAAAATTAAGGAAAAAAACTGATACCAAAAAATTTATCATTCGAACGAACGAACGTCAGAACGGAACCAATCAGCTGATTGGTTAGGATTGAACATTTTATTTTATTTTACCACATTTAACCAGCCGCGCTGTAAAAGCTAGGTACAATATATCATTGTATGCGGTTTCGTAATGTAACATTGGGCCTCTTTATTTTGCATCATTTATTAATTAAAGTTAATTTTAATTTTAATAAAATATTAATTCATTCACTTAAGTTTGTATGAATAATTATTATGTACATTATGTCTCATTTAATTTTATATTCTCACACAATTATTTTGAACTCGTTTTGACTAAGCAATATGATTAATAGCCTAAGTTTGGCTTTATCAAAACTGACACTGCCACATACGAAGTGATCACACTGACCTTTAGAAGCACATTTACAATTAAGTTACAGGGGCCTAGCACCAACTATTTAGATCGTACAATTCAATTTCTTGTTAGATGGCTCTCGCTATGATTTAGCCAGTGTCTAGTTTTAAGGCAGGTTATTAGTGTTTTGTTTTTGTCCGTAACTGCTTAAAACTTTAATAGGTGTTATGCTTGTACAAGAAAGAAACTGTCTAATACTGAGACCCAATTGTGAGGATACAACTAGCTACTGATTGATTCTGTTGAGAAACCTAACTGATCGAGTTAGTGAAATTTAAATCTTAAGTCGTAACGTAAAATTTGACACATGCTAATGTCAAAACATCTATGAAATGACATATGTCAAAATACAACAATATAACAATTTTGTTAGTTCCATTTACGGACGTCGTGGCGCTGTATCAATTTCCATACAACAATCCGTAAAAACGTTGAGAATAACGTTACAATACGATTAGAAGTTTATCGTTCTTGGCCCACAGCTAATAAGAACCGCATACAACAATCATGTCAAAGTAAGTAATTGAAGATATTTAACCAGTTTTAACAGGTAGCCGATTGGCGCCGACGTTCTTTAGCACAAGCTTAGTAAGCATGCCGACAGACAGCATGAACACTAGGCCAGCGGGCATAAACTTTCTGCCATTGTAGAACCTGGAAAGAGGAATTGAACAAATTATTTACGAAGCGAGAGTAATATTTTGTATACATTATTATAATGTAAGGTAGGTATTACCTACTTTACCTAGGAGCTCTTTCGGTCGCATAATCTCTTTTTTCGTCATAATATAGTTTAGCATAACAGTTTCAGCATAAAGTTTTTCGCATAAATTATGTTAAGCAGAGTGTTATAAACCCGTAATGGTTTTATCGGCATAATTTTAACTTACTAATTGTCTTTATCGTAATTTTAACCAGCATAAATGTAAAGAACATAATTGCTACACCTACGTCTAAATTTAATTTATCATAAAATACGAAACGCATAATGGATGTATCCATAACATTTAAAGTCATAAATAAATAATAAATTTGGCTTTGTTTATTTGAGTAATATGAAAAGACATATAATTGTAAATAATTATCTCTCCTTAATAAAAATATAACACAATAATTATTATTGTTCTGTTCTGCATGCATGTTCTGTTTTGTTTGCTGAAACGAGGGTGCAGAAATACTAGTTGCCCTACTCCCTGGTCACGTGATAGGATTTTTTTTTATTAGACAACAGAAATCTAGCTCCATACAAAAATTTATTTCTTTATAGCTTTGATGCTGATATATCATTATTATAAAAGAAGTTATGGGGAAATAAAGTATGCCTAATGATTTATTCTGAATGAACGTTATGCGAAACGAAGAGAATGCCAAAAAACGTTATGCAGCCTTAAAATATGCCTCTTTAATTTATGCAACCCAATATGGACCCTCTTTACCTATATTCCGTCTTAAATAAATAAATAAATGTTTCCTACACTCACACCAATTATCTAGCCCCAAGAAAAGCTTCCTTAAGAAACTCGAGAAATGGTTAACTAGACGACGGATAAACATTTTTAATATACTTAAATACATACTTATTATACATAGGAAACACCCATACCCGAAACAATTTAGAAAAACAGGTATTTCTAAATTGATCCGACCGGGGATCGAACCCGGGACCTCAGAGATGGCGACACCATGAAAACCGGTGTGCAAGCCACTCGACCAAGGAGGTCAAGGAGGTAAAATAAGAAACTACAGAAGGTAAGCGTCATACAAAAGCGCTCGAACAACGCACGCATAAAAAACCACTCGCGGCCACGGAGGCCCGCAACAGCTGCTGCGCTCGTACTGTTGCGAGCTGTCCCGAGAGCCGTACCCGTGGAAAGGGTTCTATTATTATTATACTCTTTATTTATTTTCGTTCTTAACACTAGATTTTTACAATATTTTAATATAAAAACAATAAAACATTATAAAAACCTAATCCTTGAGTAACGCCAGCAGCGGGGCAGGGCCCAAGCTACCGGTGCAGGGTTGCAGTGAGGAATTTATTATTATTACTTTGTAAATTTGTTTTAACTTTAACTTTTAAATCTCTTTTTTTTACTTTTTATTTAGTCAGTTATTTTTATTGTAGGTAGTTACAACTTACATGTAATAACAACATTTCTTGATTTTTGTATAGCATAGCGCAGGGATTCTTAAAGTGGGGTCCAGGGCTCTGTAGCCGCTCAGGGGGGCGGGGGGGGACTCAGCATTACTCGGCTAAGCCACGCACTCGCAGTGACGACGATGACGCATCATCGTCGTCACGCACGTCACAAGCAGCATCCTTCACATAACTTAGTAGTAAGGGAAACTACCAATAAAAGAGTTTTCTTTCCTAAAATAATCTTTGACAGAGGTCCGCGGTTGTTTAAATTGTGAAATTGGTCCGTGACTGCAAAAAGTTTAAGAAACCCTGGCATAGCGTATTGGTTGTGTTATTATTTACATAAATAAATAAATAAGATGTAAGTGCTCGAACGCAGTATTTATTATATTGAGCTTACCATCTGGGTCCGTTTGTGGCAATCGGCAAACTCTCTTTTAAAAAAAACCCTTTGGGTCTCCTTGTGATTACGTTGTGTTAAATCATGTCAAAGACAGTAATAAAGTAGGTAGGTAACAGGAGTTCTTGGCCGGAAAGTGAAGAATCATTGTTTTTATGACTGTTGTTTTAATATACATATTTTTAAAAATTTGTGTGAGATGAGCTCGTTGGCGCAGTGGTTAACGCGGCCGGTCTGTGATTGTTAAGGTTAAGCAACATTCGCAAATGCCGGTCATCTGATGGGTGACCAAAACTCCGATCTCCTCCGTGCTTTGGGAGGCACGTAGAGCCGTTGGTCCCGGCTGCAGCAGTCGTTAACATTCACCAATCCGCACTGGGCCCGCGTGGTGGTTTATGGCCAGTTCCATCATGCATAAAACCATGTTCATACCGTTCACTTACAGAATGCAAAGTAAACTGTAGTAAGATCTGAATATTTATCCCAAAAATTATCGAACTATGAGTACTGACTAATGCCGGGAGTGTATATGTATAATTGTGTTATTGATTGATTGATTGATGATGATGATGATGATGATTAATTAAAAATGGGCTGTTTTTGTTTAAGTATATAATTTTTAACGCAAATTTTGTTGTGAACAAATTACAAAAACACAAATGTTGGAAAAAATTCCACAAGCAGGATTTGAACCTGCACCCTTCAGATATGCCGGGTCAGGTGCTCTCCCAATTGACGATAGCTCAATTGGGAGACCATTTGTGTTTTTGTTAAAAATGGGCGTTAAAAATCTTTATGCATAATTACCTGTATCCCATAAGCCCTCCAAGAGTGGTTGTGGTGCCCAGCATCAAACCGTAATTTGAGGGGTCCTGAGTAATCTGGTATGCTCCCACTCCTGTAATATTATAATATAAATCGGTAAACAAATGATGACCCAAATGTATGAAATAGTTTTATTTTAGTTAAGTTATTTTTATTTTTATTACAACAGGTTGAACCTGATCGGAAACAAACGTAGGTCAAAAATAAATAATGCTATATTATTAGAAAATTATCATTACTTAAAGTAACAACAAAATAAATCTCAGACGGGACTCTAACTTGCATCATAGGTTGCTGCTAATCGACACTACAAGATATACAAATAAAATGTTGTCAGCTGTTTGACGATAGATAGATGATATAATAGTTTTTTTAATTGTTATCTAAATAAATTTAATAAAAGAAATTTTTTTCTTACCAAGAATTGAACCGAAAATTATACCAGCACCCAGTGACGGTATGGATCCTGAAAAACAAAATGTGGAACATATAAATAAAATAAGTAGTTTCTGGTTTTTAAAACACCTGCCATCTTTCTAATCCAAAAGCTTACTGAGTGAGTTTAATTCATATATTCATATCAGTGAAGCGTAACATTAAACTATCATGTGTGGAGTTCAATAGTTTTGTAATATAGTGTGTATACCGACCCCCATCGGGCAATTTCAATATTTTTGAATCAGTAATGGAGACTACTTAGAAAATTAAAATTAAAAAAGAAATTTGTTTTAGTATGTGGAGATTTTAATATAAATATTTTAGAAAACACTTCAACGAGTGTTCGTCTTCTTGCCTTATTTAAATGTATTAAATTTATTTCTCGAACCCACTAGAATAACTTCACATTCGGCCACTTGTCTCGATAATATTTTTACAGACTATGACCCTGTTTCTAGTCACTCATTACATTAGTAATCTTACGTCTGTCTGATCATTGTGGTTTGAAGGTAACCTACGATTTTGATATTAGCGATGAACCAAAAGACACACTACAGTGTGTGCAGTGGGTGACATTGTGGAAACTGAAACTTTCACCTGACGTAAATTTGTTAACTTAGATTTTTTATTAAGTAGGTATGTTTTTTTACATGTTGTGGTTGTCCTTTATTTTTTGTGTGTTTATTTGTAATGGAAAATGTCCTGTTATGATAGGGAATTTGGAATTTTGAATTTTGAGTGAAAAATAAAATTTAAGTTATTGGTATCTTGATGAATCCACTTCTTGTGTTATGGACACAAGTAATTTAACATGGATGTAACTGTTACCTATATACAAAAAAGAAAAAAAAATTTGTGTTTGAAAATATTCTCTTCAAGCTATATGTTGTTTTTTTTTCATTTGAGATTCTTTGATATGTAGGTAGGTACTTAAAATCAATGCCATAGCGTATTAGATACACTGCAAAGAATTTATTTCATTCCTCAGTAGTTGAGGATTCCAGATGAAGTGCTCTTCCACCTTCGGCCCAATCATCACTTAACATCAATTCAGGTGATATGATGGCCAAGTGCGTAACTGCACCTAAATAGTCCCATGCATATTTTATGCATAACACAGAATAGTGTATGAATGTTATTAATTGTATTAAGCATTTCATTAGTGAACAATAATGTTTTGCCTTGAGAAACTAAACATGGCTGTGTCTACAAGCTAGACTAAGATTGTTTAATATGCTTTAGCTAATGTTAATGTATGTTATTATTAATGATAAAATGTACAATAATAGAAAAAAAAACTTGTGGACGAACATTCCCATAGATTTTCTATTTGTCTCTGTTTCCTGCTAGATTCTCGGAGGCGATCAAGTTGGATGATGAAAGTAGAAAACTTGAATAATCCAGAAACTGGAAATAAGTAAACTTCAAAACAAATAGGGTAAATACGCTAAATGTCGGCCCCCTTACGGATTTTCTAACTTTAGGTCGCTCTGGCCCCATCAGTTGCAATGAAAGGATAGCTTGGGATACGGTTTTAGAAAGCTTGAAAATCTATTTAATGTTTATTAGGCTTGTCTCCTAAAAGAAAAAAGTATTAAGGTTTAAATGCGTCAAGAACGAAAAAACCTTAAAATCGGCCATTCGGCCCATGGTCGGTCACGATTTTCCCAAATATCGGCCGGATACAGGGTGTTTTATATGAAGACAATGAAAAATATTATTAATGTGATTTATTTCCTCAAGAGCTTCTTTTATTGTAGTGCGATTGTATCCGCATAATTTTGTTCTTTTTTATTTTTTATTATTAGGTATTTATCCTAAACCATGTTTAGCTATTATAAATATGTTTTCAATATTTTTCCTACGTCCAAACTTAACTTCATTTTAATTATACATATTATTAAATTATATTCAATTTAAAGAAAATAAGTTTGATTAATAAATTAAAAATTACTACACACACAATCAATGAAGAAATACAAAAGTAGTCATTTTGTATAGCGGCGCTCGAATTTCGAGGCTGGCCGACATTACGATCTTTAATATTTCTAAAGTCGGCCCCTGTCTCGTGTACCTTATTTCTTGAGATTCAAGTAATATCATCCCGGCCGGTATTTGGCGATTAAACGTAAAATAGATTTATTTTACGTTTAATCTACGATCTGCGCTGCGCTTCGCAATTGTCTTAAATTTCTAACCTATCACGTGACCTATAGCAAAAAGTGAAAAATTCCTAGCTCCATACAAAACATGATTGAAAAATCGGCTATGTCTCGGACCCCCTTTGCTAACCCTAACCCAATTAAATAAAGGCTAAGAATAAAGGCTATAAATACAAAAAGTGTAAAGACATGCTTAAAAATAAAATAGTTAATTTAGGTTATAGTATTTTTTTTTTGTGTTAGCTAATAAAAGGCTTTGTAATTAAAAATTAAACTAGACCTACGTTTTCTACAACTTTTAGAAAAATGGTTTTGGGTAAATTGGAGTATAGCCTTCAGGCACAGAATAAGTAATGGGTAATATGGAGGCCAAGAAAATTGTTGCAAATAAACAGGCATTTATTTTTGTTGGAAATAAAACTTTGATTTGTATTATGGACGGATCGATTTGGGAATCGATTATCGAGATTCAATTTATTTAGTGGCATAATGGCCCCATCACTAATTGTTCTTTTTTTGTTGGTACACTTGTCTCGGGAAGGCAACAATGGCTGGTTGATAGGTTATCGTGTGTTGATAATTAAATAGATTTTATGTAGTAATAAGGGCATTTGGAGCCGTATTACTCTAATTAAGTGTATTGTGCAACCTGTGTTTTGTGTGTGTGTACGTCGTAAGCGAATCGCATCGGGAGTACAATTCGCCTGGATGTCGGCGTCTTTGCTGCTGGACAAAACAGGTATTTCCTCGGGGGAAAAGTGCACTTGGGGTAGTTTGGGTGTGATTAGCCCGAGAAGACCCGGACTCGGATTCAGGCCCCATCAGACCATATGGATCCCGTTCTGGACGGCGGGAGCGGCATGGAACTGTGAGTGGATTTTGTAGATATTAAGTTGTAACCTAATTTTAAACAGTAGCATAGTGTGTGTTGTGGGTTTCCGCAACAATTTGGTAGCAGAGCGTGGTTCCTACCGGACCTCTAGGTTAATCGGTGTAATTTTGTGTATTTTGTTAGTTCGTAATAGGTTAAGCTCATTTCGTGTAAAATCGCACTTCCGGGACAGGTGCGGTTGAATTGTAAGGTTGGTAGTACCGTTGTATTTGGGCTGGGACATTTCTCGGAACGTTAATTGTTATTCAATTTCTTTCAATTGAAAGCATCGAGTCGATTCGGGATAATCGATTCCGTGTTTTCGTTGACTCGTTTTAATTTTGTGTTTAGGTTTATTTAGTTTAAGTTATTTATAATGACAGCGTCACGGCAGGAGTTGGCTCAGCAGCTCCGGTGGTTCACCGGGCTGCTTGCATTAATAGATCGGCCTAACCGGGAGGACGCCTTGGAGACGCGTTCGAAAGAAATGCAGGGTCGTTTCTTGTTGGCCGAGCGGTCGGTAACCGCTCTATTGTCAACCGACCCGGTCGGGGAGAAGGAGCTGGCCCTCCACGCCCAATATGTCAAGGATCTGGAGCACATCCAAGACATCTACGATGAGGTCCTTCAGCGGGTGAAGGACATCGAGCGACTGCGGGAGGGGAAGCCTGTTGCGCGCCCCGCTTCGCTCCACACCCCTGGACCCAGCGCCATGGGAAGATTGGGTGCCCTGGAGGTCCCGCATTTCACCGGATGTATGCGGGACTGGGCTGGATTCCGGAACATGTTTTTGGCCTTGGTGGATACTCGGAAGGATTTCACCAAGGCCGAAAAGCTGGCATATCTCCGTTCCTTCCTAGACGGAGAACCCAGACAGCTCGTACAGCATCTGGAGCTGCAGGATGCGAGCTACGACACCGCCATGCAGCTGCTGGAGAAGCGGTACGAGAAGCCGCGTCTTCAGGCGGACGTGACCCATCTGCTGGGATTGCCGAGGGTCAACCATAGGGCTCAGCTGAGGGCGCAGCTGATCACCCCGCTCACCGTGTCCTTAAACGGGTTAAGGACGCTCGGACTGCCCGTCGACCAGTGGTCCTTCCTTCTTCTGCACATCGTTCTGGCCAAGTTGTCGCAGGAGATGAGGGACAAGTTCGAGCGGAATCGACTGGTCCACAAGGATCTCGGCAGCGTTCTGCCCTCGATAGGGGAACTTCTGGAGTTCCTGGAAGAGGAGGCTGGCCTGCTGGAAAACCAGCTAGCCTCCCATGAGGCTCCGACAAGTGCGCCGGCCCGCACTTCCGGAGTCTACGGCGCCCAGCCGCCACGCCACCCAGGGAAGGGTCGCGGCAGGCTGGTGGCTGCGGCCGCCATCAACCCCGGTTCTGGATGCCGGGTTTGCGGACAGCAGCACTTGGAACAGCTATGTCCAGCAATTCTCGGGCTGCCCACAAAAGAGCGCCGAAACCTCGTTCGGACACGAGGATTGTGCTATGCCTGCCTGGGAGGACATAGGTATAATGAGTGTCCCCAGGCGAGGCCTTGCGATGTGTGCGGCGGACCGCACCATCGCTTACTGTGCACCCGTAGTGCTGAGGGCTCAGCACCGGTTCGGGAGAGGGGATCTCCCACGGGTGGCGGTTTGGGGCCGGGGTCAACTCCGCCTCCGGAAAGACGGAGTCCGCCACGGCCGCCACACTACAACCCCTCGTACACCCCGGCTCAGGTGAGTTGGGGACCGCCGGAACGAGCCAGGTGCTGGCTAAAACCCGGCACCCGGCGCGACCAACACTAGGAGTTGGTGCCTCTAAGGGCCACTGGGTACAGGGAGCCCCACCTCCGGACCCAACACCCGGATACTCGTACGCGTATCCTCCGCCGCCGTTACCGGAACAACAACGACGTGAGAACCGTCAACAGTTCTCACCGGTACTGCACGAGTACCCGAGGTTGGAATACCACCCACCCTATCACCGGTATGGTAGGGCAGCTGGATACGCACCACCCCGGATGGTGGCCTGCACGCGTCCGACTTACTGGCCGAGTCATCACGGTTCGACAGGGTCGGCTGCTGGCTCTGACGCGTGACTAGCCTGTGGTCGGGCTACGTCGGAACCGAGGACGGTTCTTTTTCCCACGCGTTTGGGGACCTAGGGGGGACTTCGTCCGGATACGAGCCCTCCTAGACACTGGGGCACAGGGCTGCTTAATTACTACGAGGGTAGCGAGGCGCCTACGTCTGGAGTGCGCGCCTCCCTCAGTTCCGATTCGGGGAGTCGGAGATACAGAAGTGGGGGGTCTGTCCGGTCAGACCCACATTCTCTTCTCTCCTGTGCATTCCGCTTCGATACGGATTGCGGCGGTCGCGATCGTACTCGACAATCTGCTGGGTTGGCATCCACCGACAGACATTCCGCGGGACGCAATGTCTGACACATCAGGTCTCATGCTGGCAGACCCTCATTTCGAGGAGCCGGCTCCGGTGGACCTCATATTGGGAGCGGATGTACTGGGCTGGATCCTTTTAGGACCTCAGCGGATTCTGGGCCGCTCTTCGTTGGTAGCTATACCTACCATCTTTGGACACGTTTTAATGGGACCGGTTTTCGACCAGGAGACGCGGGATGTCTCACCTGTCGTCGCTACTACCTCCATTGCTAGGACGATGCAAAAATTCTGGGAACTGGAAGAGCCTCCCATGGTCTCCCGTCTGGATCCGGAGCATGTGGAGTGCGAAACCTTTTATAAGGATCACACACGCCGGATGGCGTCGGGTAGGATCGAAACTCGACTGCCCTTTATCGACTGTCCCCCTCTCTTGGGAAAATCGAGGGCGTTGGCAGAGAAACGACTCTTGTCCATGGAGCGTCGTATGTCTCGCGATCCGGTACTTCGGGAAAAGTATATCGAGTTCATGCGAGAATACGAGGCCTTGGGGCATATGTCGCGGGCGACTGTCGACTGGACAACGACAGATCATTTTTTCTTGCCTCACCACGCGGTGTTGAAGGCCTCATCTGGAAAACTACGGACTGTTTTTGACGGATCGGCATCGGGGCTGCACCGCGCCGGAATTGGTGCAGCATGCCCTCTGGTGGGGTCCAGAGTGGTTAAAGGAGGGTGAGTCATCATGGCCGGTCACCATGATCGATGGCTCTCTAGGGATGCTCCCTGGAATAAAGGTTTTGGTGACAACAAACGAGTCAAGGCCAGATCCGAATTGGTTGACGGCTCGATACAGCAAACTGGACAAATTGCTAGGAGTAACTTGCTGGATCCGGAGATTTCTACATAACTGCCGCCATCCAGACAAGAGGCAGTTATCACCCGTGGCGGGTGCTGAGGAACGCAGGAGTTCACTGTTGGCCCTGATACGGCTGGTTCAAGCTGACCGGTTCGAGGACGAACTGAAGATTTTGCGCGTCGGTCGCGCCAAGCTCAAGGGAGCGATCTCTCGGCTCAACCCATTTCTGGATGCGGATGGACTGTTACGCGTTGGAGGTCGCCTCAAAAATGCCGACCTGCCCTTCGGTAGCCGTCATCCTCTGCTACTCCCCAAAGGAGGACCTTTGGTAGAACTGGTGGTCTCGGATAGACACCTGAAAAACGCTCACGCGGGGTGTAATGCGTTACTGGCGATATTACAGAGGGAGTTCTGGATTTTGTCCTCTCGGAGAGTGGTTCGCAGCGTGTTATTTAAGTGTGTGGCTTGTTATCGGGTGAAGGCCTCCACTATGCAGCCACAGATGGGGGATCTCCCTTCTGACCGGGTTTGTCAGACAACTAGGCCGTTCGACGGGGTCGGTACGGATTTTGCTGGACCGTTTCTGGTGAAAACCACAGCCTATCGTAACACTAGGGTCACGAAAGCATACCTGTGCGTTTTTGTCTGCCTGGCCACTAAGGCCGTCCACCTGGAAGTGGTTTCGGCTCTGTCTACGGAAGCCTTTGTCGCCACGCTGGATCGTTTTGTTTCGCGACGGGGTTTACCTTCTCTCATTCGGTCCGACAACGGTACCAACTACAGAGGCACTGCCAACTACTTAAAAGATGTGAACGATTTTCTGGATAAAAATTGTAATAGCATGAGTCAAGCTCTCGCACAGCGGGGAATCACATGGCGATTTAGTGTGCCAGCCTGTCCCCACTGGGGCGGGATATTTGAAGCCGCGGTAAAATCGGCAAAAACTCACTTGCGCCGGGTAGTCGGGGAAACTACCCTTACGTATGAGGAACTTACAACTGTGTTTTGTAAGGTTGAGGCGGTTCTCAACTCGCGTCCGCTTTGTCCACTCTCCTCTGACGCAAATGACATGGAAGTCCTGACCCCTGGTCATTTTTTGGTCGGTCAGCCACTCACTGCCCTGCCTGAGTATCCCTGGAAGGATGAACGCAGACACCGACTGTCTCGTTTTCAAATGATACAACAAATGAGTCAGGACTTGTGGCGTCGTTGGTCACTGGAGTATCTGCATTTATTGCAGCAGCGTGTAAAGTGGACAGACCGGACGTCGCCCCCTTCGGAGGGGGATCTGGTTTTATTAAAAGAGGCTAATTTGCCATCGTTATTTTGGAGACGAGGTCGCATTTTAAAGTTAATCTGGGGCGCGGACGGGACTCCGCGTGTGGCGCAAGTGTTGGTTGATGGATCGGTGCTAAATCGCGCAGTCGCGACCTTAGCTCGATTACCGGTTGACTAGTTTAAGATTTCAGGCTAGAAAGCGGTACGTCCGCTTTGGGTGGCGGGATGTTGCAAATAAACAGGCATTTATTTTTGTTGGAAATAAAACTTTGATTTGTATTATGGACGGATCGATTTGGGAATCGATTATCGAGATTCAATTTATTTAGTGGCATAATGGCCCCATCACTAATTGTTCTTTTTTTGTTGGTACACTTGTCTCGGGAAGGCAACAATGGCTGGTTGATAGGTTATCGTGTGTTGATAATTAAATAGATTTTATGTAGTAATAAGGGCATTTGGAGCCGTATTACTCTAATTAAGTGTATTGTGCAACCTGTGTTTTGTGTGTGTGTACGTCGTAAGCGAATCGCATCGGGTGTACAATTCGCCTGGATGTCGGCGTCTTTGCTGCTGGACAAAACAGGTATTTCCTCGGGGGAAAAGTGCACTTGGGGTAGTTTGGGTGTGATTAGGGAGCCCGAGAAGACCCGGACTCGGATTCAGGCCCCATCAGACCATATGGATCCCGTTCTGGACGGCGGGAGCGGCATGGAACTGTGAGTGGATTTTGTAGATATTAAGTTGTAACCTAATTTTAAACAGTAGCAAAGTGTGTGTTGTGGGTTTCCGCAACAAAAATAAATAATAAAAAATTCCTTTAAAATTTTATTTCTCTCTCTTAAAGAGTCCGCACTACCAAATAAATCTTTATTTAAAAATAGACTTAAAATCTGTACATTTGAAAGCTAGTAGAGATGCGCCGAATATTCGGTAATTATTCGGTATTCGGTATGTTTGGCGTATTTTCCCATGTTCGTATTCGGCCGAATATTCGGTTCAATGGCCGAATAATTACCAAATATAAAAGTTGTACAATTTAAAGACCTAAGGCTTGTAAAAAGACTATTTTAAGTAAGGACCATAGTTTATTCATTCATTATTACCAATGAATCGATAAAAAAACTTCCTTTTTTATTTTTAAGTGCTAATTGCTGCACTGAAACTGAATTCCATATTTATAAAATACAGTGAAAAAATAAAATGCCTACCCAACCCAGCCAGGAATCAAACCTGGGTCTTCCGCAATCTGGGTGGCTGCATTGACCATTATGCTATAGGGAAGGCTGACGTAACGTAAGCACTGAAAATTTTCACTGCTTTTAACAAAACTTTAAAGTGCGCAATAACTACTAGCGTGACGTGCGTGAAATTGCAACTAACAACTGCGGCGGGTGGCGAATGACTCTTAAGTCAGGAATTCCTGAAAGATTCCTGACCTGACATGTGCCAGCCTGACCTGAAACGGTGCGGCACGAACCTTTACAAACGTGTTTGGCTAAACAAAGCGCGCTTAAATGAACCAAATTATTCGGCTGAATATTCGGTTTGTTTTATTGTAAATCGAACATTCGGCCGAATATTCGTATTCGGCCCATCTCTAATAGCTAGCATTGTAGGTAAATACATTATTACTTACAACAACAGTGGTAGTCTTATCAAATTAATTGACCAGTTTCAGCTTATCATAATTAATGATAAGTCGTAATGATTTGACCATCTAAAGAGAATTTAATAAAGAATGTATACACTCATAATCTCTATGTAATTAATTATAGTTAAATATTGAATTTGTACAAAAATAATTTGCTTGTTTTCTGCACCTGTTTTAGACAAAATGCCATAGTTAATGTTTGGCTTTGGAATAGACATATTTTTGCATTCATACATTATAATGATAAGTATTCCATACTAATAAGTTTGTTTTTAAAATATGTGAGGAAAAGTTTAGCTAAATTCGAATCAAACTTTCTTATTTTTAAACTATACCTATATTTAGATTTTTACTTTTGATTTTGATTTGCTGTTCTTTTTATAGAAAAAGTTACATCCGTGGATAACTACTGAAAATAAACATTAAAGACTTTAAATTACCATAAAATTTTAGGAATCATTCAATTTTTAAAACAAATAGGTTAAAAATCTGCCGCAAGTTTGATGACTTCAAAGTGAACAAATCGCAAGTTTTACATGTATTAATAGAGTATATGATTATGAATGATCTACACATTGCTAATAAAGTTTAAATAATCGTGCTTAGTGGTTCAGGATGCTAAATAACCATACTACAAACCTGCTTTCGCGTAACCCATAATTCCGCCAGCGGCTACTGTGGCAGCGTAAGCGAAGCCAAGGAAATCCACACCCATTTTCACAAGATTTTAAGAACAATAAGGTTTAATTTAAATTAAAATCCGCAGTATTCGATCTGGATCCGGCGATTCCGGCGACTATAAACTCAGCGATTGCCAATGCCAATTGCCAATCTAATATTCTAATCTATCTACAGTCAAAAAATCGTATCGTTCATTCACTATTGTTCTGAGATTCACTCACAACTTCACGCAAACAAACCAAACGCAAACTTCACTTTTTAGTTAACTTTGTTTTTTTTTATCATTTAAAATACAAAGGGATTCTGCTCATACAGCCAAATGTTTAGTTTATATCGCAACTATTATAATATATATGACAGTACTGACAGCTGTTAAGAACAAACACAAAAAATTACAAACTGGACTTCAAGGCCGCTTACAGACGACGAAGCGACCGACCGCCGACGGCTAATGGCGGCAAAATATTAAATCGCAAAATATAAGAGGCACTCTAAAAACTCTCGTAATTCTCGCTTTCGTTAAGGCACAGTTAAGGTGTTAACACGACAAATAAAACTTAGAGTAGCTGTTGTCTATCGGATTGTCAGATGCGCCTAAGCGGCAAAACGCTCTAGTTTGTAAGTTGTTAATTTGTTCATCATCAGCCTATACTAGTCTAGTGCTGGACATAGGCCTCTCCAAGTGAACGCCCCACCGAGAACGATCCGCGGCTACTCTCATCCAGCTCTTGCCAGCCACCTTGCGAAGGTCGCCGCTCCACCTAGTCTGAGGGCGTCCTACACTACGTTTGCCGATACGCGGTCTCCACTCGAGAACTCGTTTACCCCAACGGTTGTCGGTTCTACGGCTAATAGGACCGGGGCCCACTGCCACTTCAGCTTGCTGATCCGATGGGCTATGTCGATTAGTTTCGTTCTCTGTCTGGTCACCTCATTCCGAAGTCGATCCTTCAGAGAAACTCCGAGCATAGCCCTTTCCATAGCTCGCTGAGCGACTTTAAATTTGTGAACCAGCCTTACCGTGCGTGCGTGAGTGTCCACGTTTCGGCTCCGTACGACGGGTAGTACGCACTGATTAAAGACTTTCGTCTTTAGACATTGTGGAATAGGTGACTTAAAAACCCAACGCAATTTCCCATATGCTGCCCAGCCTAGCTGTATCCTTCTGTTAGCCTCTTTCTCGAAGTTGTTTCTACCCAATTACAAAATCTGCCCGAGGTAGACATATTCCATAACAACATTATAATTTAATTTAGTTCATTTTTTAGTTTGGTTTTATAATTGTATCGTGTGTAATTCCTGTAATTCCTGTTGCACGTTGCGTTACACGCCGCCGTGTTGTTGCTGTAAGTGCAGTGCAGTGCGGTATAAGGCCGGCAATACACGTCAGATTTTTTCATCAGACAGTCCGGCCCGATTGTCTGATCAGACTGTCTGAAGGCACTCGTGCCATACATTTTGTTAGAATACCTATACACATCCGATCCGATAGTCGGATCGGACGTCCGAGTCGGCAACAGCGCCAAGGCGTTTACGATTTTATTGCCGGTCCGATTATCTGAAGGTGCGGCCTGCATACTTTTGTACAGATACCAAATAGACGTCCGATTCTTCCTTCCGACTTACCAGTTTACTCTCTAGCGTGACACTGAACGAACGCATCGCATGGTTGTGGGTCGGACGATGGCGGAAAATTACGACACCGAACGGCTTATTATGGCCGTAGAAAAACGTACTTGCTTGTGGGATACAGGCAGTGAAGGGTATCACGATAGACAGATGAAAGATTTGGCTTGAGAAGACGTGTGTAACGAAATATTGGAAGAAGCATGGGTTTCAATGGACGTTGAAAAGAGAAAGAAAATATGTAAGTAATTTTATTTGTTTTTTTTTTACAATTGTAGGTACACACCTCAGACTATACATGTTGACCTTGAGACCGCCTTTATGCCTTACGTAATAAAAGCTGTTTTCGTAGTTTTACTGTATAACCTGACGTGCTGTCGTGTGTACCTCAAACTATACAAGATATTGTATTTTTTTTAGTTTACGTATGTTTAAAATAAGCACAGATTTAATATCAATAGAAAAATAATACGATATCTTTTATAGGCAAGTAAATAATTGCATTTCATGCCCATATTGTAAACATGTCGCAACAAGATTTATTGTAGGTATTTGACTACATTAAAGCGAATTACTTACCTCATAAAAGATGGCCAGTATGTATTTACTATGGAGAAGTCAATCTGAATCTCGGATTTCACATTTACGCAATATTATAGTTAGGAATATTAGATAGGTAAGTAGATAGATAGATAAGTATACTCATTTAAGTAAGGCAAAAGTTTTATTTCTACACATTTTTTTATAATCATAGATCTCATTGCAGTTAAAAAAAAGTCCGTTCGCTTAGATAGTGTCGGTCGCCGCACGCGGTATCCTTTGACAAGAAGCTGAAGAAGCTACACGGCGGCGACACTATAATAAGCGAACGGACTACTAATAATATTCGTCTATGCAGTTACATGGTAATAAACTCAGTCACACTGTGTTCTGTACATATCGATTTTGCCACTTTATTTCTACTGCTGGTGAGTTGAAATATTCTGTAAATCTGTCACGGACACTCCTTCCTTGGTTAGTGGATCTATGTTGTGAACACTTGTATGGACTATCCTCAAAATAATGCACCAAAGTATCTTCAAAATTATAACCATCTCTAGCTCGCACGTAGTTGTGTAAAACACAAGCTGTTTTTGTAACCAGCATTGCAAAATCCGGCGCAATGGTCATATTGGTATGAAATATCCTCCATTTATTTGATAGTATACCAAAAGCACATTCAACTACACGTCTAGCTCTACTGAGCCGGTAGTTAAAAATTCGTCGTTGTGTATTTGTAGTCAAAGAACTTCTCGGGTAAGGTCTCATAAAATTAGTATTTAGGGAAAAGGCTTCATCGCCCAAAAATACATGCGGGAGCTTTAATCCTTCAGCGTTCGGCAATTCTGTAAGACCTGGTATATTGAGTTGATTTTGATTTAGCATTTTCGCAAAAGTCCAGTTATTAAAAATATTGCTATCACTATCTTTACCATATGCGCCGACGTCTATTGCCAAAAATCTATAGTCTGAATCTACAACAGCCAATAATACAATAGAATAGAAAGTCTTGTAATTATAGAAGTTAGAGCCACTATATTGAGGGCAGATCAGACGGATATGTTTACCGTCTACTGCCCCCAGGCAATTCGAAAAATTTGTCCTTTTATAAAAATTTGCTGAAATTTCAATCCATCGTTGTTTAGATGAGGGTGGCTTCATTTCCAACGGTTGGAGTACATCCCATATAGCTTCACATGTATCTTTGACTATTCCAGATATTGTACAATTTCCCATCAAGTAATCATACTTTAACTCTTCAAAATTTCTGCCGGTCGCGAGGAATCTGAAAAGAAAAATAACAGTTTCAATATTTTCAGGTGCCGATGTAAAAAAGAAATGGAATAATGTGAGAGATTGTTATCGGAGAGAACAGAACAAAATGAAAAACACACCCACTGGGTCCGGTGCAAAAAAAACAAAACAATACGTCTATGCTGATTTAATGACGTTCCTATCCCCTATTCTAGAAAAGAAAAAACCACACAGGTAATTATGCCGATGAAGAAAACACCAGATCTTCAGAAGACCAAGGTACAGAAAATAATCAAAATATAAGTAATACTCAGGATCTGGAAAATTCTTCAGTAATAGAAAAAAGCACACCAAAAATTAATAAAAAGGAAAAGGATGTACCTACTCAAATATTAAAACTCATAAAAGAAAAAAGAAATGAACAAACTGTTGAACATGAGGATGACGATGCTAAATACTTACTAAGCTTTCGCACTGAACTGAAGGCAATGACAAGAACTCAAAAAATTGATTTTAAAATCGGAATGTTGCAATTGCTACGTAAAATTACTGCCCCCTGACTATGAACTCTTATAGCAGTATTATTGCAGCTGTGGAAAAGAGACGCGAGTATATTCGCCGCTACACGCGTCTCGTTTTCACAACTGCAATAATAATGCTATAAGAGCTCGTGGTTACCCCCCTGATCCGCAACAGGGCCGCAATACACAATCTACGTGTTCATCAAGACCAGAATCCCACCACTCTCGAACGTCGTCTTTTCGCAGCCCTAGCCCCTCAATTTCAAACTTCTCTTCCTATTCTCCTTCTCCTATCACCTACGACCGTCAGATATTAAATGCGCCAAGTACTGCTTCTTACTCCCCAAATATAAATACTGTGCGCACAACAGGATCCGTTCCACTGTTTTTAGTACACCCAAAGCCACAGCAAGAAATCCCTAATCAAATTGGAGTATACCACCTTCCAAGTACTTCAACTATGAAAGCAACAGGAAGTGTTCCATTGAATGTAACCTCGACTCCTGCACAACAACTAGAGTCACCATATGAAAACGATGAAGAGTATATCGATGAAGATATGTCCGAATATCTCAAATTTAAAAACTAAGGCTTATAACTAATCTGTAAACTTTTTAATTAAATATCAATAAATACACATTTTAATGCCATTTACATCAGATAGCTATTATGAAGGCTATTCGGACAGAAAAAAAACTTAAAACTCACAAATTGTAACAATCTTTCATACACACACATTACCTTGAGGTTAAATTATTTATCTGCCAGAATCGTCTTCATTTTTAGTTACTTTTTATTGTTTTCTTACCTTAGAGTAATAGCCAACTTTTCTTCAGCAGGAATAGCCGGTCTCATTGACGTATCTCGTTTTGTTAATCTTTCTTTTATCAAGTTCAAAAGTTCGTAATAGGAGTTTATACTCATTCTATAAAAATCAAAAAACTTTTCGGGATATCTCAGTAATTTTGGATGTTTTAAGTAGAAATGACTGTCGGTAAGTCTTGTCAGATTGATTGGGTGAATCCAATAGCGACGTTTTTTCTTCTTTCGCGCTAACACGAGCAAATATGCAATAAGTAACAGTAATTCGTCGTCCATCTTTTCTTTTGCTCCGTATGCAAGCAAGCACCCACAGCTCGAGAACGACTGAGTTCAGAAAAAGTCTGGCGCAAGAATCGGATGTGTATCGAGTAAATATGATCAGAGAGTCTGATCAGACAATCGGAAACCAAATCTGACGTGTATTGGCGGCCTAAGGGTCTTTCTTCAGAAAGTATTCTCCGCGTGACCTTCGTGCTAAAAATTTATTTTGAGATTTATTAATAATAATAATATCAATGATATATTATGTATAAGTACATCAAAGACACGTAAAAATAAGAAAAAAGTATCTTAAAAAACATCTAAATCGGTAGATAATTCTAGGAAGTATTTAAATTTGAAATTTTAGAGTTCACGAAAGTTATGAAAGACATCACGAAAGTTGTTAAATATTTTCTACTAGCAAAATTTACTTTTTTTTTTATATTAGGAGGAGGCAAACGAGCAGGCGGGTCACCTGATGGAAAGCAATCACCGCCGCCCATGGACACCCGCAAAACCAGAGGAATCACTTAGGTATAAATCATTGTCAACGTCAAATATTCGCTAAAATCCTATAGGTACTATGTTGAATATCTTATTAACTTAACACATACAAACTATAACAAAAGTTAAAAACAAACGCCTGCTTCACCATCGCAAGGGTGCACAAAGTTAAATATTATCTTGGACGGGGACATCTATTAATCATGTCAATTGATTTTGAAAAAAGAAAAACATATAAATAACTGAAATCATGTGATATAAAACAAAATACTTCATTGCTTGATTAAAACTTTTTTTTTTTATTAAAACTATTGGGAATCAGTCTAAAAGTAAGTGGGTTTTATTACTTTCTTAGACTTTACCTTTATAAGCATACCGCCAGAGCTAAAACCTAAATAAATAAAACATAAAAATCATCAAAAAGAAAATATTCTCTACAAAATAACTTACATTTTTCTATTTTTCATATATGAAAATAAAAACAAACTTATATTCAGAGCAAAACTATCAAACTTTGAATTATTTCATAGGCATTGGATAGGTTAAACGTTTATTTAATTTTATATAGTAATATAATATGGGACAGGGTTACTTTTGAAAGAATGTAGCTGTTCAAATGGGGTCCCGAGTGTTCTAGACGGATAAGAATGGTGCGAATACATTCAGAAACTGTATAGGACAGTGGCGGTAATTAATGTTACACCGTGTATTGTTGATCGAAGGTTACACCCGAAAATCAAAATAAAATTAAAATGACCAATGATGTTGTTAAGCTTAAAATTCACTAGCCATTAAACTAAATTATTGTTTTGTCATCGCGGTCAAAGATATTTTTTTTAATAATTATCATTATATTACTTCTATTTGTTTTTAATTATGAATCACAAATTATTGTTTTGTTAAGAATATAATGTAGGTACCTTGAATTTTGTATAAGTTTTTTCTTACAATATCATTTTCTTGAAACACCATATTCGCAAAATAACATTCGCAGGATACTATATCATCGTTTTCGCTCATTTTGATATAAGATTTATTTATTAAATTAATAGGTGAAAATTACTATTATTGATGTACCTGTTTATACCTGGCAACCCAGTAGTTATGCCAGAATAAAAATAGACAACCCAACGTTTGTTCGTTTGCTCTATAGGCTTCATACTTTCGAACTTTCGGCTGGAATTAAATTTATTCGTTAAACTCATGACTCATGAGTGCAATATGTAAAAAAAAAATTTTTAAATTTTTAATTAATCATAGTCTGGCCAGAGGTTTTTTAGACAACCCGCTTGAGATATATTTTCTGATATATTAAATTTGATACAAAATACTTTTCATCCATTATACAGATGGGTGAAGGAAGGGGTGAAGGTCGTTTCTAGTTCGGATCTTTGAATAGTCTAATAGTCTAAGGTATAGACATGGACTACACATATACATTATCCCACAGGAGCCGTCAGTCTATGTGCAAAACATCTAAATCTGTTGAGCCGTTTTCAAGTGTTGCGCTTACCAACAAACAGTATTTCATTTTTATTTATATGAATTTATTTATCTTCTATCATCACCACATCATTTTCTTTCGCCGTTAATCAAGAAAAATAAGACTTGGCTATATAGAACAGATGCCTTTGCCTTCCTAGAATAAGACAGCATAAAAAGTCTATAAAAATAATTGTTCAGTATTTCATTCATACTTTTCAAAATTAATTAATAGTTTTATCCATTCCTCATTACATTACTCTGTAAGCCACACCTACACCTACACATTCAACACATTATAGATAATGATAAGGCACTTTACCTCCGACTATTTCGTCACTATTTCATAGCAACACGTCACCGCGCTGTAGAAGTACCAGCGGATTACTTTAAAATGTGTTTCTTCAAAGCTTCGTATTCAGTATTCGAGTGTCGCCGGTAGTGGGAGTGTTTATTCACATTTCTCTTCACTGGCCGCTAACCTTGTGGCGTAGTGACTGAAGGCCGTTGATTAATCTACGAAGAAAAAACTGATTTAGTTGGTCGCGATGTTGAAAAGTGCTTCTAAAGTGACAATAAACACTGGGAACGTGTTGAATTTGATCGACATCAAGAAAAAAGCTGGACAAAATGTTACTGAAGAGGTTAGTACATAATATTTACGTGATAAGTGTTATGGTGAAATAGCTTTGAACATAATCATGGCATGCCAAGTTATTCCAACTCGTTTCCTTTCTGTATGCATTATGATAAAGAGAAATGGCATGTAGGCTTGCCTTGACTAAATAAAAACCTTTTTATTGTGCTTCAATACAGTAACGTCAATTAATTATTAAGTTATATAAATAACCAAGTAGTATGATATTGATAAGTTACTGCAGAATTATTTTAATTTATCATACTTATTTACAAATCTAACATTAATCACTAGCAAGAGATAGGTATTTAAGGAAACGCTTAACTCTGTAAACTCTAAAAAACATTTGAAAAACTTGTGCCATTTGAGGAAAATGTATTATAATAACCTGAATTTTCCTCTGTTTTGAGCCTCTTTTTATCTTGAAGATAAAAAAACTCCAAAAAATTTTTGTCCCATAACAACACCATTCCATTAATTATAAAATAGTATTTCATACAAAATAATCAATTTACTCATTGGAATTGTTAAAACCCCTTTACCTATTTTATCTCTAGTAAGAGATAAAAAAATGATATAAAAAGTCAGACTACTGTCAAGTTAACGGGCCAATTTACAGTAAAAATAATAGTAATAGTTATTAAAAAAGATAAAATAAAAAATATGTTATTTTTATTAGGTAATTATTTATTATTCATTATTTGATTTACCTTTAGATGAGTTTAAAAAATATTTCAAATCTAAATTTTTCATTTCTATTCATAGGATAGCTATTTGATTAACAAGTCAACTTGGTTATAAAAAAATATGCTCGTCTTTATTATATTAATTCTTCAATAAGTGTGCATGTCACTGAACTCCTACGGCTAGACCAATCTGATAAAAAAACCTGTGTGTTTGTGTCCAGAGACCCGGATGGTTTAAATTTTTTCACAATTGGACCCGGTAAGTGGCAATGCAATAAAGTTTTTTTGTTAAACCATCATGGTACCTACACAGGTGTTGACTAAAGCGGGTGAAGCTGTGAGCAAGTTACTAGTTTTGTATATTTTTTGTATTTGTTATTTATTTCATTCAGTTTTAAACTCAATATGATAACCTTTATAAGCTGTGTCCTACAGATAATATAGGGGTTAAAGGTTTTTTGTTAAACCATCATAGTATGTACACAGGTGTTGACTAAAGCGGGTGCAGTTGTGAGCAAGCCACTAGAATTGTATATTTTTTTATTTGTTTTATTTATTTTATTCAATTTTAAACTCATATGACAACCTTTATAAGCTGTGTCCTACAGATAATATAGGGGTTAAAGGTGTTTTGTTAAACCATCATGGTATGCAGGTGTTGACTAAAGCGGGTGAAGTTGTGAGCAAGCCATTAGCTTTGTATTTTTTTTAATTTACTTCGTTCAGTTTTAAACTCATACAATAACCTGTATTAGCTGTGTCCTACAGATAATATTACAAATATCATGTTGCATGAAACTGCCCATTAATGGACCACTTGTTCACTTCATTAATTGAAGTAACTTGTGTGTCATATTCTCTAAAAATAGTCTCTGTGTTGGGTGTCTCAAGTTTCATATAGGATCTAAAAAAAGCTGATCTAACCACCTTTTTTTAATTTATATTACTACAGTATAATTTCATTTGTTATGGAAAACATTACATTTATACTTATATTTACTAAAAGATTATTTTTGTTTATATACTAAATAAATTATTAATATCTTTTCTGTAATATACTCAATTAAATACATATATTATGTTACTAAACTAAGGAAGAGCGGGGCCCCTTGGTACGGGTATCTTGTACTTAATAAGTTAGTCCCAACCACTTGTAAAACTGAAAAATCAATGTAAATTGAATAATTTTTTTTTATTTAAAAATAAAAGTAATTACATATTTTCTAAAAAAAATGTGTTACACCTAAATTGGTATAGTATAAGTAATGCACTGGATGACCATGTGCTAATATTATGCTGGTATTTCTTAAAAAAAAAAAGGAGATATAGCTCTCTATATAGATGGGATAGACCCATCCAAAACTCTTAAGCCCTACTACCTATTTCCATCAGGTGATTATTATTTCTTGTGGGGACATCGCCAGTCGAACGGACGATCCACCCGCGTTATTTGTGGGCCACTTCATCCTTTTCCCGTTCTCCCCTTTGAGGGAGCTAAGGTTGATCCAGCTTTCCTTTTCGAATCTTTTGGTCTCATTGGTAAATCTTGCTATCTGCCCCACCTTCAGACCCTTCAGGTCCTGTATGTCTAATGTGTCTGACCCCCACAGCTCCCATCTTATCAGTGAGTACATAGCACTCAGCTAGTAGGTGGAGGCTGGTCTCCTCACTTTCCGTGCACTCCGGGCATATGGGGTCGGTTTTCACTTCTATCACCGTCAGATGTCTGTTCAGTCGACATTGTCCTGTTATGATTTCTATAACTAGCCTCATGTTCTCTCTGGAGAGTCCCATCAGTTTGCTAGTCTTTTTCTTGTCCATTCCCTTGATTAAGATCTTCGTCTGTCTCATTCCAGTCGAGGACCTCCATTTTCGGTTGGTTTCTGCTGTGATACTGAGGCTGATTACTCCCTTGGTGATATTGTGCGCTATTGGCAGCCGGGCCTCCGGTTCCACCAAGTTTTCCTCTACTCCCATCCTGGCTAGTTCGTCGGCCCGTTCGTTTCCCGTGTTTCCCTCGTGTCCGGGGACCCACGCTATCGTCAGGTCCGCCCTCTCGGCCAGCCTTTTTAATGACTCCTTGCATTCTTTGACGATTGCTGATGTCGTCTCTTCTCTGCCTAGTGCCGTCAGCGCCGCCTGACTGTCGCTGTAGATAGCTATTTTTCCTGTAATAGTAAGGAGTTCAGCCATCTCAGCGCATGCAATTATTGCGTATATTTCCACCTGGAAGACACTGGCGAATCTTCCTAACGGCATCGACTTGTTCATCTCTGTCCTGTCTGCACATTTAATGTGCACGCCGGATCCAGAGAGCTTTGTCAACTCCTTTCTGGAGCCGTCTGTATAGCAAGTGATGCCATCAGTTTTTACGCTCCAGTCTTCTCTTGATCCTATGTGTATTCTCTATTTTTTGTCAAAAATACTCTCCTTCCGTATTAGATCGTTATTGGAGAGGATCATTGACAGCCTATCTTCTTAGTTTTTGTTTATACTAGCGTGACCCTCGTCCATGTAGTTCCTGGTCCATACAGTGCTTCTTAGCTTGAACCATTGTTCAGTAGCTTTTCTCTTTATTCCTAAGTCCAGGGGATTTAGCCCCAGTAGGATCTCGAGCGCGGCTGTAGGTGTTGTCCTCATCGCGCCCGTGGTCACTACGGCCGCCAACCTTTGGGCTTTGTCTAATTCTGCTTTGTTTTTCCGATACGATGGCTCTGTGTAGGATTCTTGCAAGATTATAGCCTTGTATATCCATAGTGCCATCATCGCTGGTTTCATACCCCAGGTTCTACCTATTACACTTTTACACTGCATCATTGCCATCTTGGCCTTTGAGCATGTGTTACGATTTGTTAGATGAATTTCGCGAACGCATTATTCGAATTTTGGAACCGCATTTTTTAGCAAATCAATATTTCAAGTCGGATATATTTTGCGAACGCTTTATTTAGTTTCAGCGGATTTCAGGATCGCATTTAAGCATAAAAAAAATCACAGTTGGATTCTTAACGCTATGATAATGTTGCAGGCAAATTGTTTGATTTCGTCGTTTACATACGGCGTCGTCAGTTTTAAAACGCTCCCCCCTTCCGTTACTGCGCTCCCCCTTCCGTTACTGCGCCCGCCCTTCCGTTACTGCGCTCCCGCCTTCCGTGACTGGCCCTCGCTACGCTGCGCTTCGCTCGAGAAAAAAAAAATAACTCAACCTAACCAACAGTAAGGATTTCTTATAGGCCCTATTACATTTTGACTCTGATTTTTGCGTAAAATGGCCATTTTTGGCGTTCTCGATCTCAGAAACGAAAATACATTAACAATTTTGACTTATTGAATAGTGTAGAATAGCTATTGGCATAGTTCGTAGCGGCCTCGCTTTTTGTAAATTTTGCTTAACTTTTTAATGAAACCCAAAATAGCAGAGAAAGATTTTCATAAAATGCGCGAAGGCACTTTTTTGAGCTCCTAGATTGAACTACTGTTCTAAACAAATGAAATAAAAAAAAAATTGAATGTTATCTCTTATAAAGTCGAATAGTTCGTAGCGGCCTCGGAATTTTTAGATATCATTGATTTTACGTAGAAAAAAAATCTTATTCTAAACCAAAAAACTTCGAAAATCGCTTTAAGATCACTGTGAATTTCTCCTATCTACGATAATATTATTGAGCAAAATTTATACCAGAATAATTGTTACTTCATGAGGAATAAATATATATATTTTTTTTATTGTAAAAGGAGGCAGACGAGCAGGCGGGTCACCAAACCAAAGTTATCGCAGATGCGTTGCCAACCCTGAGGAAGGAGTTGGATCTTGAAGAGGGAGTAGGAATTGGGAGGGGATTATTTTATAATTAATTTATTATCCTATTTCGATAAAAACGATAAATACAAAATTACTACAAAATGCGATGCGCCGGCCGTCCGAACTCAGCTTTTTCTCGCAGAGTGGAAATTTGAAATACTAAGCATGAATTTATTACCCTATTTCGATAAAAACGATAAATACAACTGGAAAATTACTACAAAATGCGAAAATAATAGGCCTCTTATGCTGACCGATAGCAGTGAAGTAAAATGGCGTTACTCTGGAATTTACTGCAACTAAAAAAGGACATTGCGAAATTCATCTAATAATAAATTATGGGAACATAAATAAAGCTTTCGCTAGAAAATGCTACTCTGAAATTTACTGCAACTAAAAAAGGAGATCGCGAAATTCATCTTATAATAAGTTATAGGAACATAAATAAAGCTTTCGCTAAAAATTGCGATTCTAAAATTCGCTGCAACTGAATAATGCGTTCGCGAAATTTATCTAACAAATCTGTGTTACTTATATGGGTCCTAAGGGTCGAGGCGCGGGCGCACAGCGGCGCGTCGCCTCTAGGTTTTCTTATGAAATAAATGGCATTTATTTCACTCTGAAGTCAAGTATGGAGTGACACTGGATAGCATATCCAGTGTCACTCCATACTTGACTTCCTTTACTGTTTCCAGCTCTTGGTTGTCCAGTATCACTGGTTCAGCGCGCCCTATCTTTCTTTTCTTTGTAAGCAAGACTAGTTTGGTTTTGTCAGGGTTTAGCTGAACTTTGCCTGTCACCAGGAGCACGCCATCATCGGAATACACCTGTGTGTATTTGAGCATCCTGTTTATCTTGTTAACTAGTTCGTCTATTAGCAGGCACCACAGCAGTGGCGACAGACATCCCCCCTGGGGGAATCCTCTTTTCGCCACCACCGCGTGTGTTATTCCAGCTATCTCTGTTCGTATCAGCCGGTGTCTTAGCATGTTTTCCATACACTCTGATACGTCTCTGTCTATTCTTACGCGGCTAAGGGTGGCCTCTATTGAGTCGGGGGTCGCTCTATCAAATGCGCCCTCCACGTCGCAGCCCATTGCGTATTCTGTATTGCTGACTGATCTTTGCACTCTCGTCACCAAGTTGTGGAGGATCGTTTCGGTGGATTTACCCTCCATGTATGCGTGTTGGTTTTGTTGTAGTGGAGATCCGCTTTTCTCTATTTGTTCTCTGATTAATCTATCTAGGATTTTCTCTAGTGTCTTTAGTAGGAATGAGGAGAGCCTGATGCATCTGAAATGAAAAAAATGAAATGAAATGAAATACATTTATTGGCACACACTACAAAATTACACGAAGGCTTTGGCTTCCTGGTAAGATGCCCTGCCTGGTTTTGGGATGAATACTGCCCTCACTTCCCTCTGTTTTCTCGGTATGTGCTTAGTTCTGATGCTGCCGTTGTACAGAGCCAGCAGATCTTTACTTATATACTTAATAGCTATCTGTAGCATTTTTGGAAAGATTTCGTCCGGTTCCGCTGCCTTGTATGGCTGGAAGAATCGGACGCTCCACAATAAATGTTCCTCAGTAATGATTGTCTTTGGCTTCCGGTCCGCTGTGGGACCTGGAGGGATTGGTGTATCATCCTCAGTGTGTTCCTCACTATTCTAGGGTATCTTTCAACTCCTGCGCAGAACACCTTCTAGTTGTTCCTGTTCTCCCTTCTACATTCTTTCTTGTATGTGTTTCTTTCTTCTCTGTATATTTGCCAGCTCTCATCATCGTTCTTTTTTAAGGCCTTATTATCAGGGGATAGAAATGTATGAAAAGGTAGGTAGGTAGTCATAACATTCCACAAAGTATGATTGAGAGAATTTGTTAACTAGTTATAGGAATATTATTGGTAAGACACTGGCTCATTACGGTTTATACTAGCATGGGAAGCATGGTTCCATAAATTGTGTTAAGTAAAATAAGCTGCTGAAGCTGAAGTACAAGTTTATCTGGGTACGCGACGGAAATTTTTTTGTGCGGAAGAACGAGCAGTGTAACTATGTATGTTTACGTACGCAATCATGAGACTCTCAAAACTTTATCATAGTGTGCGCTAAAGTTGCTTTGTTTTTATTTTGTTTTTACTAAAAGGCTCGTTTAATATTATAACGGTGTATTACCAAAATGTACGAGGCTGGCGGACTAAGACTGTCGATATTTTTAATAATATAATTTGTAATTCTTATGATATCATAATTTTGACCGAAACGTGGTTGTACGATCGCGTTTCTGACTCTAAAATCTTTGATGACAGATACAACGTGTACAGGCACCATCGTCAAAGTAGTGGGTTTCATCCTTCAAAGAATTGTGGAGGGGTGTTAATCGCTGTTCTGTTACTAAACGATTTAACTCAGTACGACTTTATTCATGGAAATCTGACTGTGAAGACTTGTGGTGTGTGTCGGGAGTGACAAAGCTGATTCCCCGAGTTTGAACATTTGCGGTGTGTACCTGCCACCACCTATTCCAAAACATATTTTGAAACACTTTATAGACAACTGTAACCGCGTTTTGGGGTGGGAGGGAACTACCTCCTAGTGGTCCACCCTGGGCAACGGCATCATATGCTCCACAGCTAATGGTGACGGCTGAATGTTCCTTTCTCCGCGGAGGTAGGCTTCGTAAGGAGCCGCCTGGTTTGCTACCTCCCTCCTGCCGGAGCCCGGCGCCAAGCAGTCTTACTGTGTTCCGTCGGTGTGCAGGAGTACCAGTGCCAATAGATATAGAGAACGGTTAGTTGCGCTGTCTGGAAACGGACGGTGCAGGGTCCTTGAAGTTTCCGTACTTGGTAGCTCGACCTGGAGGGTAGCGGGATCCGAAGCACGGTCCTGCCGTTGGCCGACCGCAGTTAGTAGGGGGCCCAAGTAGTGCGCTAGCCACGTGCAAAAGGCTGCCCCGCCAACTTGCGAAAAATCCCAAAATGCGCCACCGTGCCAGTTGGCGACTGGAAGGGAGGACCCGGTGGACATTCTTGGGGGGGTTCGGGCGTCCCCGCAGTCTCCAGATCGAGTTTCCTTCGAGTCGGTACAGCCAGGGTACACCAGTTGGTTCGCTGAGCGGCGCCTCAGCCGTTACCTATATCCCCAAATTCACTCCTTCATGAAAAGCTCAAATAGAAGAAAAAGGTTGAAACAACGGCTGCAATTCCTCCCAATCAAAGTGCACTTCACTAACATTCGAGGTCTGCACTCCAATCTCGAACAGGTCCACCACCATCTCGAAACTGAAAAGCCAAACCTACTCTTTTTAACGGAGACGCAGATAGCAGCACCGTCGGATGTGTCCTACCTTAACTACCCGGGTTACTCTCTTGAACACAAGTTCAGGAAGTATGCTGGCGTTTGTGTGTACGTACGCGATGATGTTTGCTGTAAGCGTCTCCGTGGCTTTGAAAAACCTGGGTTTTCCGCAATCTGGATTTTGATCGACACCGGAGTGGATAAATTTATCTACGTCGGTGTTTACCGTTCGCACAACAGTGACCAGGAGACGACTAGGCTCATGGAGTATCTAACTGAGACAGCAGATCAACCAAAGGTACCCAGCAGCGGAGCTCATTTTTCTTGGGGATTTTAATGCTCACCATAGTGAATGGCTGTACCCGTTTAAGAAAACTGACCATGCTGGACGTGAAACGCGCAAGTTTGCATTATCGCTGGATCTTACCCAGATGGTGAATGTTGCAACGCGGGTACCTGATGTTGATGGCCATACGCCGAACTGTCTAGATCTTTTGCTGACGACGAACCCTACCAATCACTCAGTATCGGTCTCAGCCCCGCTGGGAACGTCTGACCATTGTGTGGTTAAATCCGTGTCAGTCTGCTCGCCTCCTGACAACAGCCCCAGGGGCACGAGGCGTGTTTGGCGATACGAGTCAGCTGATTGGGACGAAATGCGACATTTCTTTGCACCATACCCTTGGCGCCAAGTGTGTTTTTCTTCAAGCGATCCCTCTAGTTCCGCAAATGCGATCGGGGAAGTGATTCGTCAGGGAATGGAATACTTTATTCCGTTTTCCGACATCCCCCACGGTCACAATGCCCGACCTTGGTTTAATGCGGACTGTGCTCGCGCAGAAGCGCGTAAAGAATCTGCTTACCAAGCCTGGGTGCGTGCTCGTGACCGCAAAGTACGGGCTCGGAGGGTTCGCTTGAAGAAGAAGGCCTTCAATTCTGCAGCTAAGTTATGCAAACGAGTGATTCGTAAGGCGCGATACGACCATGTAAGCCGCATAGGAGCCAGATTAGCATCCTACCCAGCTGGTAGCAAGCAGTTCTGGTCCCTGTCCAAGTCGGTCGAGTCAAATTTCTGCCGCCCCAATTTGCCTCCCATGCTGCGACCTGATGGATCGTTGGCCCACTCTGCAACGGAGAAAGCAAATTTATTTGCATCTCTGTTCGCTGGTAATTCACGTCTCGCAACAAACCACGCAAATCCACCTACGATACCTCATTGTGGTGCTTCCATGCCAAGTATCACCATTCACATCAGAGAAGTACGAAAATCTTTGCAAAATCTTGACGTGAATAAGGCCAGCGGCCCGGACGGAATTCCAGCTAGAGTGCTTAAACTCTGTGCGCCCGAATTAGCTTCTGTTTTGACGCGTCTGTACCGCCTCTCTCTTAGAATAAAAACGGTCCCTAAGTCCTGGAAGTTTGCGAATGTGCAACCTGTGCCCAAGAAGGGCGATCGTGCCGACCCTGCCAACTACAGACCAATCGCCATCACCTCCATACTTTGTAAAGTTATGGAAAGGGTACTAAATAACAAGCTGCTGTCGTACCTAGAATCCCATGACCTCCTAAGCGACTGTCAATATGGCTTTCGTAGAGGCCGTTCCACGGGGGACCTTCTAGTTTACGTCACACATTGCTGGGGCGAGGCAATCGAGAAGCATGGTGAAGCGCTTGCCGTTCACTTGACATCTCGAAAGCCTTTGACCGGGTCTGGCACGCTAGCTTGCTTAAGAAACTTCCAGCGTATGGCATCTCTGCTGAATTTTGTGCCTGGATATTAGACTTCCTGAGTGAACGGTCAATTAGGGTGGTCATTGATGGCTGCTCTTCTGACCTCATGGCTATCGATGCCGGGGTTCCTCAGGGATCCGTCCTTTCTGCGACCCTCTTTTTGCTGCACATTAATGATCTGCTCATGCCCGGAATTATTGGGTATGCAGATGACAGCACGGTCTCAGAAAGATATTTGTCCAGAGCTAGAGTCAGCATGAAAGAACTGTGTTCCTTAAGAGAGGCCATGGTGGAGCGGACAAACTTGACTCTAAGTCTTGTCTCCCAATGGGGTGACAGTAATTTAGTTAGTTTTAACGCCACCAAAACGCAGGCATGTCTGTTCACTGCCAAAAGGAGTCCTTTTAACCTGACTCCTACTTTCCGAGGTATGACTGTACCGATTACCGACAACCTGAATCTCCTAGGCATGAAGTTGACTTCCAGTCTGAACTTCGGTGACACCATCGAAATTAAGGCTCAAACAGCGGCAAAAAAACTGGGTGTCCTAAATAAGGTTAAGCGATATTTCACGCCGGGACAGCTTCTAACTTTATATAAAACGCAAGTCCGATCGTGCATGGAGTATTGCTGCCACCTTTGGGACGGTTCAGCAAAATACCAGCTCGCCGCGCTTGATTCGGTGGAACGCAGAGCCAGGAAAATTATAGGTGACGATAAGCTAGTTAAAATTAAGCTTCACAGTCTCGCTCACCGCCGCACAGTTGCCTGCTTGTCGGTCTTTTACAGGCTATACTTCGGAGAGTGTGCTATTGAGCTGCATGAGCTCATTCCACCATCCCCATTTTACCATCGAGAATCCAGACGTACGGCTGGCTACCACCCTTACCTGGTTGATATTCCACTTCTGCGCACTAAGCGTTTTGCTTCTACATTTATAATGCGTACAGCCAAAGAGTGGAATTCCCTGCCGGCGTCTGTGTTCCCGAGTGCATATAACCCTAAAGTTTTTAAAGCCCGAGTGAATAGGCTATTTCTGGGCAAGCTTGTCCCATCGTCGGCCTCTTCTTAGCCCTAGGGATTTGAATGAGGCCAAGAGCAAGCCCATCTCACAATAAAAAAAAAAAAAAAAAAAGTACTGGTCGGCAATACGCTCATGGTGGGTGACTTCAATCTTAGCATTATGTCATGGAATGTGGGCGCATGTAATGATCTTATCCCAGGTTACTCAAACAGTATCTGCATGATATTTTAATTGATTTCCTATCCCTAAATAATTTAAAACAGTACAATTGCATACTTAATAACAAAGGAAAAATTTTGGGTTTAATTTTATGTAACACAGCTTACACAGCAGTCACCGATATTGTAGGCATTCTTGACACCTTATCTATCGTGGAACGTGGACCCGCTCCACCCTCCAATGAGCTTTTCTATCCCTCACAAATGTAATGACACCTTATCACCTAATAAATACGCCAGATTTTGTTTTCTTAAGGCTGATTACACCAGTTGTTGCGGAAACCCACAACAGACACTAAAATTACACATCAAAATTAACCTTAAAATTAACAAAGTCCACTCACAGTTCCACGCTGCTCCCGCCGTCCTGAACGGGATCCATATGATCCGATGGGGCCCGAATCCGGCTCCGGGTCTTCTAGGGTCCCTAAACACACCCAAACTACCCCAAGTGCACTTTTTCCCCCGAGGAAATACCTGTTTTTACTCCAGCAGTGGTGACGTCGAAATTGACGCGAATTGTACTCCCGATGCGGTTCGCTTACGACACACACACCCACAGGTTGCACAATATACTTAATTATAATAATACGGCTCCAAATGCCCTTATTACTACACAAAACTATTTAATTATTCACACACAATAACTATGATCCAGCCATATTTGCTTTCCAGAGACAAGAGTATAAAAAAAGAACAACTAGTGATGGGGCCATTATGCCACCAAACAAATTGAATCTCGATAATCGATTCGTCCATAATATAAATCAAAGTTTTATTTCTAACAAAAATAAATGCCTGTTTATTTGCAACATCCCGCCACCCAAAGCGGACGTACCGCTTTCTAGCCTGAAATCTTAAACTAGTCAACCGGTAATCGAGCTAAGGTCGCGACTGCGCGATTTAGCACCGATCCATCAACCAACACTTGCGCCACACGCGGAGTCCCGTCCGCGCCCCAGATTAACTTTAAAATGCGACCTCGTCTCCAAAATAACGATGGCAAATTAGCCTCTTTTAATAAAACCAGATCCCCCTCCGAAGGGGGCGACGTCCGGTCTGTCCACTTTACACGCTGCTGCAATAAATGCAGATACTCCAGTGACCAACGACGCCACAAGTCCTGACTCATTTGTTGTATCATTTGAAAACGAGACATCCGGTGTCTGCGTTCATCCTTCCAGGGATACTCAGGCAGGGCAGTGAGTGGCTGACCGACCAAAAAATGACCAGGGGTCAGGACTTCCATGTCATTTGCGTCAGAGGAGAGTGGACAAAGCGGACGCGAGTTGAGAACCGCCTCAACCTTACAAAACACAGTTGTAAGTTCCTCATACGTGAGGGTAGTTTCCCCGACTACCCGGCGCAAGTGGGTTTTTGCCGATTTTACCGCGGCTTCAAATATCCCGCCCCAGTGGGGACAGGCTGGCACACTAAATCGCCATGTGATTCCCCGCTGTGCGAGAGCTTGACTTATGCTATTACAATTTTTATCCAGAAAATCGTTCACATCTTTTAAGTAGTTGGCAGTGCCTCGGTAGTTGGTACCGTTGTCGGACCGAATGAGAGAAGGTAAACCCCGTCGCGAAACAAAACGATCCAGCGTGGCGACAAAGGCTTCCGTAGACAGAGCCGAAACCACTTCCAGGTGGACGGCCTTAGTGGCCAGGCAGACAAAAACGCACAGGTATGCTTTCGTGACCCTAGTGTTACGATAGGCTGTGGTTTTTACCAGAAACGGTCCAGCAAAATCCGTACCGACCCCGTCGAACGGCCTAGTAGTCTGACAAACCCGGTCAGAAGGGAGATCCCCCATCTGTGGCTGTATAGTGGAGGCCTTCACCCGATAACAAGCCACACACTTAAATAACACGCTGCGAACCACTCTCCGAGAGGACAAAATCCAGAACTCCCTCTGTAATATCGCCAGTAACGCATTACACCCCGCGTGAGCGTTTTTCAGGTGTCTATCCGAGACCACCAGTTCTACCAAAGGTCCTCCTTTGGGGAGTAGCAGAGGATGACGGCTACCGAAGGGCAGGTCGGCATTTTTGAGGCGACCTCCAACGCGTAACAGTCCATCCGCATCCAGAAATGGGTTGAGCCGAGAGATCGCTCCCTTGAGCTTGGCGCGACCGACGCGCAAAATCTTCAGTTCGTCCTCGAACCGGTCAGCTTGAACCAGCCGTATCAGGGCCAACAGTGAACTCCTGCGTTCCTCAGCACCCGCCACGGGTGATAACTGCCTCTTGTCTGGATGGCGGCAGTTATGTAGAAATCTCCGGATCCAGCAAGTTACTCCTAGCAATTTGTCCAGTTTGCTGTATCGAGCCGTCAACCAATTCGGATCTGGCCTTGACTCGTTTGTTGTCACCAAAACCTTTATTCCAGGGAGCATCCCTAGAGAGCCATCGATCATGGTGACCGGCCATGATGACTCACCCTCCTTTAACCACTCTGGACCCCACCAGAGGGCATGCTGCACCAATTCCGGCGCGGTGCAGCCCCGAGAGGCACAATCGGCAGGATTCCAGGGGCCGGGAACGTGCCTCCAACAAATTTCGATGCCCGAGTTCTGTACCTGAGATACCCGATTGGCCACAAACGTTTCCAATACGTGGGGTGCCCCGCGTAGCCATGCCAGAGCTACCTGACTGTCAGACCAGGCGTAGACATTCCGGATGTCCACCGTAGACGTCAGTTCCTTGTGCACGTGGCACAACAGTTTGGCCAATAGATGCGCCCCGCAAAGCTCCAGCTTCGGGATTGTCAGCCTAGTTTTGAGGGGAGCCACCTTGCTTTTAGCCAGAAGCAAGGAGACGGCGACTCGACCCTTCGAGTCCACCGTTCGCAGATACACCACTGCGGCATACCCTCGTTCTGACGCATCGCAGAAGCCATGTAGGCTTGCCCTGTATTTGCCCCGCGGCAAGATCCGCCGCGGCAACGCCACCTGATTGATCGCCTCGATCGTAGATATCAGAGCGAGCCAAGTGTCGAGTGAGAGCCCTACCAGTGGCTCATCCCACGAGACTCCGAGTGTCCACAGTGTTTGCAATAAACACTTCGCCATAAAAATGCACGGGCTGATCCATCCATTTGGATCAAACATCCGAGCGATGGTGGAAAGGACCGTCCTTTTCGACCAAACTCTTGTAGTTTCCAGTTCTACCCGGAATGTGAAAATATCGTGAACCGGCTGATATTTAATTCCCAAAACGGCGATAGAGTTCGGGTCTCCTGCGTCCTCGAATAGCTGAGGATTCTGTTGGTGATCTTCCGGAATCCCAACCAGAAGCTGTGGCTCGTTGGATAACCATTTTCTCAACTCATAACCACCAGCCGCGAGGAGTCCGATAAGTTCATTCCTGATGATGAGCGCCTCCTCCAGAGAGGCTGCCCCTGTGCAGATATCATCTACGAACACGTCACGTGTCAGTACAGCGGCTGCCCGGGGAAAGCGAGCCCGTTCCTGCTCCGCCAGTTCCAGCAGTGACCGGATGGCAATGAAGGGACTCGACTTCAGGCCGTACGTGTTGGTGTTGAGCTCGTAGACGGTGATGGGATCCTCCGAACGTTCCCTCCAGAGTATTAACTGAAACCTCCTGTCCGCAGGATGTATTACTGTTTGGCGGAACATCATCCGGATGTCCGCACCGAACACCACCTGGTGTCTTCGGAAATTTAAAATGATGTCGACAATGTCCCGATGTAACTTCGGACCAGAATGGAGACATTGGTTCAGTGAAACTCCAGTCGACGACGGTGCCGATCCGTCAAAAACAGTCCGTAGTTTTCCAGATGATGCCTTCAACACCGCGTGGTGAGGCAAGAAAAAATGATCTGTCGTTGTCCAGTCGACAGTCGCCCGCGACATATGCCCCAAGGCCTCGTATTCTCGCATGAACTCGATATACTTTTCCCGAAGTACCGGATCGCGAGACATACGACGCTCCATGGACAAGAGTCGTTTCTCTGCCAACGCCCTCGATTTTCCCAAGAGAGGGGGACAGTCGATAAAGGGCAGTCGAGTTTCGATCCTACCCGACGCCATCCGGCGTGTGTGATCCTTATAAAAGGTTTCGCACTCCACATGCTCCGGATCCAGACGGGAGACCATGGGAGGCTCTTCCAGTTCCCAGAATTTTTGCATCGTCCTAGCGATGGAGGTAGTAGCGACGACAGGTGAGACATCCCGGGTCTCCTGGTCGAAAACCGGTCCCATTAAAACGTGTCCAAAGATGGTAGGTATAGCTACCAACGAAGAGCGGCCCAGACTCCGCTGAGGCCCTAAAAGGATCCAGCCCAGTACATCCGCTCCCAATATGAGGTCCACCGGAGCCGGCTCCTCGAAATGAGGGTCTGCCAGCATGAGACCTGATGTGTCAGACATTGCGTCCCGCGGAATGTCTGTCGGTGGATGCCAACCCAGCAGATTGTCGAGTACGATCGCGGCCGCCGCAATCCGTATCGAAGCGGAATGCACAGGAGAGAAGGAAATGTGGGTCTGACCGGACAGACCCCCCACTTCTTTATCTCCGACTCCCCGAATCGGAACTGAGGGAGGCGCGCACTCCAGACGTAGGCGCCTCGCTACCCTCGTAGTAATTAAGCAGCCCTGTGCCCCAGTGTCTAGGAGGGCTCGTATCCGGACGAAGTCCCCCCTAGGTCCCCAAACGCGTACCTGCGCGATGGGCAAAAGAACCGTCCTCGGTTCCGACGTAGCCCGACCACAGGCTAGTCACGCGTCAGAGCCAGCAGCCGACCCTGTCGAACCGTGATGACTCGGCCAGTAAGTCGGACGCGTGCAGGCCACCATCCGGGGTGGTGCGTATCCAGCTGCCCTACCATACCGGTGATAGGGTGGGTGGTATTCCAACCTCGGGTACTCGTGCAGTACCGGTGAGAACTGTTGACGGCTCTCATGTCGCTGTTGTTCCGGTAACGGCGGCGGAGGGTACGAGTATCCGGGTGTTGGGTCCGGAGGTGGGGGTCCCTGCACCCAGTGGCCCTTAGAGGCACCAACTCCTGGTGTTGGTCGCGCCGGGTGCCGGGTTGTAGCCAGAACCTGACTCCGTTCCGGCGGTCCCCAACTCACCTGAGCCGGGGTGTACGAGGGGTTGTAGTGTGGCGGCCGTGGCGGACTCCGTCTTTCCGGAGGCGGAGTTGACCCCGGCCCCAAACCGCCACCCGTGGGAGATCCCCTCTCCCGAACCGGTGCTGAGCCTTCAGCACTACGGGTGCACAGTAAGCGATGGTGCGGTCCGCCGCACACATCGCAAGGCCTCGCCTGGGGACACTCATTATACCTATGTCCTCCCAGGCAGGCATAACACAATCCTCGTGTCCGAACGAGGTTTCGGCGCTCTTTTGTGGGCAGCCTGAGAATTGCTGGACATAGCTGTTCTAAGTGCTGCTGTCCGCAAACCCGGCATCCAGAACCGGGGTTGATGGCGGCCGCAGCCACCAGCCTGCCGCGACCCTTCCCTGGGTTGCGTGGCGGCTGGGCGCCGTAGACTCCGGAAGTGCGGGCCGGCGCACTTGTCGGAGCCTCCTGGGAGGCTAGCTGGTTTTCCAGCAGGCCAGCCTCCTCTTCCAGGAACTCCAGAAGTTCCCCTATCGAGGGCAGAACGCTGCCGAGATCCTTGTGGACCAGTCGATTCCGCTCGAACTTGTCCCTCATCTCCTGCGACAACTTGGCCAGAACTATGTGCAGAAGAAGGAAGGACCACTGGTCGACGGGCAGTCCGAGCGTCCTTAACCCGTTTAAGGACACTGTGAGCGGGGTGATCAGCTGCGTCCTCAGCTGAGCCCTATGGTTGACCCTCGGCAATCCCAGCAGATGGGTCACGTGCGCGTCCGCCTGAAGACGCGGCTTTTCGTACCGCTTCTCCAGCAGCTGCATGGCGGTGTCGTAGCTCGCATCCTGCAGCTCCAGATGCTGTACGAGCTGTCTGGGTTCTCCATCTAGGAAGGAACGGAGATATGCCAGCTTTTCGGCCTTGGTGAAATCCTTCCGAGTATCCACCAAGGCCAAAAACATGTTCCGGAATCCAGCCCAGTCCCGCATACATCCGGTGAAATGCGGGACCTCCAGGGCACCCAATCTTCCCATGGCGCTGGGTCCAGGGGTGTGGAGCGAAGCGGGGCGCGCAACAGGCTTCCCCTCCCGCAGTCGCTCGATGTCCTTCACCCGCTGAAGGACCTCGTCGTAGATGTCTTGGATGTGCTCCAGATCCTTGACATATTGGGCGTGGAGGGCCAGCTCCTTCTCCCCGACCGGGTCGGTTGACAATAGGGCGGTTACCGACCGCTCGGCCAACAAGAAACGAGCCTGCATTTCCCTCGAACGCGTCTCCAAGGCGTCCTCCCGGTTAGGCCGATCTACTAATGCAAGCAGCCCGGTGAACCACCGGAGCTGCTGAGCCAACTCCTGCCGTGACGCTGTCATTATAAATAATTTAAACTAAATAAACCTAAACACAAAATTAAAACGAGTCAATGAAAACACGGAATCGATTATCCGAATCGACTCGATGCTTTCAATTGAACGAAATTAAATTAAATTAACGTTCTGAGAAATGTCCCAGCCCAAATGAATGAACGAACAAAACAACGGTACTACCAACCTTACAATTTAACCGCACCTGTCCCGGAAGTGCGATTTTACACAAAATGAGCTTAACCTATTACGAACTAACAAAAAATACACAAAATTACACCGATTAACCTAGAGGTCCGGTATTAACCACGCTCTGCTACCAAAATGTTGCGGAAACCCACAACAGACACTAAAATTACACATCAAAATTAACCTTAAAATTAACAAAGTCCACTCACAGTTCCACGCTGCTCCCGCCGTCCTGAACGGGATCCATATGATCCGATGGGGCCCGAATCCGGCTCCGGGTCTTCTAGGGTCCCTAAACACACCCAAACTACCCCAAGTGCACTTTTTCCCCCGAGGAAATACCTGTTTTTACTCCAGCAGTGGTGACGTCGAAATTGACGCGAATTGTACTCCCGATGCGGTTCGCTTACGACACACACACCCACAGGTTGCACAATATACTTAATTATAATAATACGGCTCCAAATGCCCTTATTACTACACAAAACTATTTAATTATTCACACACAATAACTATGATCCAGCCATATTTGCTTTCCAGAGACAAGAGTATAAAAAAAGAACAACTAGTGATGGGGCCATTATGCCACCAAACAAATTGAATCTCGATAATCGATTCGTCCATAATATAAATCAAAGTTTTATTTCTAACAAAAATAAATGCCTGTTTATTTGCAACACCAGTATTATTACTGATTTGAATGCTCTTAATTGGGAGGAGTTCCTGTGTGGTTGTGGGTCTGTTGATGAGATGTTAGAAGTGTTTTACGGCACGTTAACGAGTTTAATCGTGAAATATGTTCCTAAATCTAGGTTACGTAGTATGAAGTACCCTTGTTGGTTAACGCCGTCCTTGGTGAGGTCTCTCAAAAAAAATAAAAAATATCGTGTTAGATTGCGTAAGTTCAATAATAACCCTCGTGATGTTTTAACCTTCAAGTTCCTCAGAAAAAGGTGTGATTCGTTGTTGTCTTCTTTCTATGCTATAGACTTGGCTCGTATGAAAGATTCGTTAGAGACAAACGCGAAGCTGGTGTGGACTTCTATTAAGAACTAGCTGACCCGGCGGACTTCGTACCGCTTTGACAGTTTCCATGACAACAAAACAAATAAATCGTTTTGTTTTGGAAAGTTAAATTGTCGTTTTTAGTATTTTCAGTTACTTATTATTTATGTTTCTCACCGTTTAAACCTTCCCTGAGCTTCCACAAATATTTCAAAATCAAAATTAGCCTACTTGGTCCAGCCATTCTCGAGTTTTAGCGACTCAAACGAACAGCAGTTGATTTTTATAATTAGAATATGTATACGTATTATTCTATCTTTATCTATCTATCTATATATATATGTATATTTTTATACTTATTTGGGAAGCCCAAGACACATGCACGAATAACGTGCAAAATGCTATGACCTACGTGCGCCATTACGGTCGCGACCAGATTTATTTATTACATTCACGTGCAACCCAAAATGGATAAAAATCACTAATCTGTTATTATCCGGTCAATCATCCAGCGATCGTCATGACATAACATCACAAGTGTTTAAGCAGAAACTCAAAGCGCTTATTAACTTCATTGTAAAATATCATGTACTTTGTTGGATGTACGTATTGTGGCAGAAGAGAGGACTGCCTCATGCGCATATTCTTCTGTGGATGGTCGAAAAAATAAGACCAGATGAAATTGACTCAATAATTTGCGCAGGAATTCCCGAAGTAAATCTAGAATTGTATGAAATAGTGAAGAAGAACATGATTCATGGGCCGTGTTGTGAACTCGACTTAAATTACGAGTACACCGACCGATATTTTGACGCCTCATTCTTTAAACCAATAACATTATATAACACTACGATAAAGCTTCAAACACACGAAACACCGATAATACTTTTGCAAAAGAAGCGGTAATGACGTATTGTCCGTTTGAAGTTGTCAATCGTTCTTAATCGGAAGAAGTTTTTCCTTGCACTTACTCGCTCACTCACTCGTTTTGCCACTGTTCAAGAGTGACAGGTGCTCTGTTAGAAGTTATAGGCTTATTTCTATCATACCCGTGTTTGCAAAGGTTTTCGAATCGCTTGTTTATCCAGTTTTTTCATCTCTATTCAAAAATATTATTGTTAGACAATAACATGGTTTTGTTGAACGAAAATCTACTGCCACCAATCTTGTTTCTTTCGTCGAGGACCATACGGAAGCTTTTGATCATGATTAGTCTATAGATACAATATATATACAGATTTCGGTAAAGCCTTCGATAGAGTAAATCACTTAGTACTTATCAGAAAGCTGGAGGCGGCGGGTGTATCGGGAGCTCTTTTGCATTGGTGTCGATCATATTTGGAAAATCGTAGATTACTAGTCGTCCTTAAAGGATTTTCTTCGACTTCTTTTGCGGTTACATCAGGCGTTCCTCAAGGCTCGCCCTTGGGCCCGTTGTTTTTTAACATCTTTGTCAACGACAGTCAGTCTTGTTTCCGCTTCTCTAAATGCTACCACCTATACGCAACCTGGTCTAAGTGGAATGGCATGAATCTGAATGGGGACAAGTGTTTCGTGGTCAGGTTTACAAGAAAAACACACACTGGACAGATCTTAAAATATAAACAGTACTACACTTTCAGTAGTTGATCACATACGTAACTTGGGCGTTGTTTTGGACACCGATCTTCGCTATCACGTTCGTGTTGATAACATAGTTTAGAAAAGTTTAAAAATCCTTGGTTTTGTTCTAAGAAACTGCAAGCAATTTAGAAATCCTAAAACCAAAATCACCATTTACTCGGCTCTGGTTCGCAGTAACATAGAATATGCCAGTGTTGTATAGAACCCAAACTACGATGTTTATGTAAAGAGAATTGAAAGCGTTCAGAAACGTTTTTTATGGCATTTATCATATGGATGTAATATGGCCAAAAAGTTGCCAAATTATATCGACATACTTCGCTATTTCAATTTACATTCACTAGAAGACGAGAGAAGAGAAGGTGTTTATTGGATCACATGTTTTTATATAAATTGGTGAATGGCATATTTGATACAGCAGAGCTATTGTATAAAATCAATGTTCGCGTGCCGTCACATCTTCCCAGGTTATCCGCTTATTCACCCTTTGTGGAAAAAATTTCTCGGTCGCGTCAGGGGCCCCTGATCAGGTTGATGATAGCATATTATAATAGCTTACACAAAAGCATGACACGGACCGGACACATTCTGCCACAGACCTATATTATATTAATAATAATAATAAAAATATTTATTTTCTCCTATTACACAGTAATCTTACAACTATTTATATTTTAGTGTCAAATAATATAGGAGACTGGTGGGACTATGGCCGGAATGCCGTTGCCGCTTGTCTCTGGTCCTGTTTGATGTCGACATTTTTTACCGATTCTTTGATTAGCTTTATAAAGAATGTAAAATTATCACTCGATCTTTAAATGTTATTTATTCTTTTAATAATTTAATAATCGCATGTCTCTCAAATTTATTTATGATTACTATATTGTTTTAATATTTGTTTTTTTTTTTAAATGTAATATTAATTTTAATTTTAATGGAATTCTTGTCATTTTATAATTGTATTTTAAAATTTAAAGGTTTTGATCAAATACTTGTTCTCAAACAAAACAAATTTACAAATTTTTATTATAATTAATGGAATCAGGCGTTATTTTGCGGAAATCCATAGTACAAAAAAATGTAATTTAAATAATATGTAGTGTTAATTCCATTTCCGATACCCGACACGTGTTTCGCCCCTCCACGGGGCATCCTCAGGAGCTGTTGACTGGTCGAGAGCTGCGCACCGACTGTCGGTGCGCAGCTCTCGACCAGTCTCGAGCTCTCGCTCTCGGGTATCGGTGTTGGTGTGCATTTTCGCTTGCACGCATTGTTTCTCCTGCATGTGCATACTTTTTGCGGGCGGGAGGGCGGTGCATGCGTACTGCATCCAAGCTGTATAAACGAGTGAGTTAGCGGAATTAACACTACATATTATTTAAATTAAATTTTTATTACTTTTGATTATTATTATTATTTTGAATGCTTTCGTGTAACATCTGTAATTAAGATTGCATATGGAATGATCAACTATTATATATAATGTTTACTCATCAATGATTTAATGTTAATCTTGTTGATGTTAATAAATAAATATATAATATATATATATAATAAATATAAAATATAATAAAACAAGGTGGACCGACGATCTGGTGAAGGTCGTGGGAAGCCGCTGGATGTGAGCAGCACAAAACCGGTCGTTGTGGAGATCCTTGGGGGAGGCCTTTGTCCAGCAGTGGACGACTTTTGGCTGAGATGATGAGATGATAAGTCCAAGTAACAGTACACGTCCATGAGGAGTATGAAACTCTATCCCACACATGCTTTACCAGTTACAGAGAGTGTGGCTGGTGGCTGGATGCTTTTCCCACCCTAAACAAGCCCGGTGAAGCTGAAAATGCCGTTTGAGGCAATCAGCAAAATCTCTCAAAAAAATAGTTCTCATTTTGTGGTTCATGGAATCGAATGGTTTTTTCAGCGTCATCGGACTTTCAGCCAGTCTTGTCTGAGTCAGCCAGGGCGCCAAGCGCGCTTTGTTGCGATGAGTCAATGACATTCATATAAAAACTGACGCGTCTCTAATTGTATAAATATGACAATAAATGGGAATGACTTGCCGTTTTTGCTTTTGTATCAAACTCTTTAACCTCACAAATCGCAACATACCCATTGTAGGATTTGTAGGCGTCGATAATAATACTCTCCTGACCGATTTCGGCCACACCGATATTATTTTATTTTATTTTATTTTTATTATGGACTGGATAGGCATATATCCCTTAAATGTGCTCTTAAGTGGCTACCCAGGGGGTACCCAATTTTGTTGCGAGAAGTTACGAGCGCATTTTGGGCGTGTCAGACTCAGTACCCTGAGGCGCGTTGATATTAGCGCTACGACCGAGCGTAGGCACAGAATAAGTAATAGTTTAGTAGGATTAATCTAAGATAGTAGGTAATTAAAATTGCTCTGGGCCGGAGCCGCTGTTCTGTACCTATTTATTTTGTGGCGTGACTGGCGCTTTCCTGACAATTCGAGGGAGAAGCTAGTTCGTGTTTATTCCTGGCACTCATTTGTGATAACTAGGTACCTATTTTTATACAAATTTTTACTTGTCACAAGTTGATGTCATTGTACATTACATAATCAATACTGATATGATGAATGGAATGAACAATAGCTTAACCGCTGACTTTTGAACAATTGATTTAACCACTAAGCCACAGAGGCCACTGAAATTAAAGGCGGTGTGTAGGGTTGCCAACCATACTTTAAAATCACGTATCCTACATTATTTTCCATCTCTATACTTTATTATTTTTAATAAAAATAAAGTATGGAAAATACTTTATTTCCGACTAATGCGATAGCGTGCTATTCAACGGAATATTTCTGTTGAATTAATTTCTGAACTACCTACTGAATGATACTCAGACTCAGGTGAAGTGAAACGGAACGCACGCTTATATAAATAAAAATGGAAAATACTTTATTTTTTCTTCAAATCCTTTTTTTATACTAGTTAGTGATAGATTTACTTTAATTTCCTAAAAATTGTATCATCATCATCATCATCATCAGCTCATTTATATGTCCCCACTGGAGCACGAGCCTTTCCTATGGATGAATAGGGAGAACGGGCCATAAACCACCACTCGGGCCCAGTGCGGGTTGGTGGTTGTTAACGACTGTTAATGCAGCCGGAACCAACGGCTTTACGTGCCTTCCGAAGTACGGAGAAGCTCGAGATGATACATTTTTGGTCACCCATCCGATGACCGGCCTTTGCCAAAGTTGCTTACCAACGCACTCACAGACCAGGCGCAACCACTGCGCCATCGAGCTCCTCAAATCTTAAATCAATCTTAAATCTTAAATCATACCTACTTACTCGCAAATGTTCACTGCGCTTGATAAGGTGGCAGTAGAGAAAACCCACCAAGCCACATTTGGTAGCATAGTGGGTTATTATAACCCAATCTCACCACCTGGGGGGTCTGACCACCTGTAAAACTTTTACAAGGCCGATAATCAACTTATAAACAAAATCAACGCCAATATATGATAACTTGATTTTGATTGCGGTTTGTTTTATCATTATTATCACAGATCTCGTGTGTTTGATGGAATATGACGTCATTTGTAATAAATAAATAGTAGTAATTGTACATAATTAATCATCAATCTGTATGTTGAATGTTCAAGATAAATTATGTACTTACTGAGAACAGTGAATGTTTGTTTCTTACGAGTTTATGACATGTACTTTTACATATAGGTATTATTCTTTGACAAAGTAGCTATTGTGTCGACTCTAATATACATTTGACCACGCTGACATGGTTATTATAACAAACATAACTTAATATTATATTTACGTTTTGTCTCTAATCTGTAGGTACCTACTCTGCTTGATTTTTTGTTAGAGGCTAATAAAGTTATTTATTTTTATTATTATTACGTGTCATTATAAAACGATAAGAAAAATATTAACTGACTTATTAACTAACACGAAATCTTAAGAACTTTACACAGATGACTCTTTTTTGCTAAAAAATTGACCCGCCGCGCCGTAACATTTAGTTACAAAAGAGGTCAGAAAGCTTTGGTTATCTGCCAAGGATGGACGGAGGCGTGATCTGCTGATAGACGCAAGAAACGATGGTGGCTTAAAGCCGCAAAGTCACTAAAATCAATGTAGTCAGTTGTTTGTTATGAAAAACTAATAATTCATCTAGGAAAATATTAAAAATAATACCTACGTTAAGATGAGTTATTCGTCAACTCGCACACTTTAAACTCGCACAGGTGTGCGAGATGGCACGTCTTGATTTTACCTATTATTTGTGTCGTCAACTCGCACAACAGTTAAAATCTGAGGTAGTCATGTACAGTCAATTACAAAAAGGTTTGGTAAAAGTTATAATCCTTAAATGTTTAATACCAGACCGTTATTTATGATTGACCATAACCGCTGACTATGAAGATTAAGTGTCTGTTATTTATTATAAATCCCAAAAAATGAACTATATCTATACTATAAAGTTGAAGAGTTTGTTTGTTTGTTTGTTTGGTTGAACGCGCTAATCTCAGGAACTACTGGTTCGAATTGAAAAAATATTTTTGTGTTAAATAGTCTATTTATTGAGGAAGGCTATAGGCTATATTATATCACGCTATGACTACTAAAACGGGTGAAACCGTGGGCCACAGCTAATAGGTAAAAAATACCTCAAAAAAATTAGGTTATCTTGTTTTGAGCTCTGCTGACTAATTATAATAACTATGACGTAGGTATCACAAAGGTTTCAAAGTCGAGTTTCAGTTATCTGCTGACAAAAATTTACATTAGGTAGGTATTTTCTTTATTTATCTTTTCATATCACCAGTATCACGCATGCCACCATATAGTAGGATTACCGTTACAATAGTACAGATTATATGCTTAATCGCGTTGAAAAATCTGGTAAAGATGAGTTGTCAGGTATCTATTACCAATATTTAAATATAGGTAGGTAACCCACCAATTATTATAAATAGGTAATTATAAATATTATACAACATCACATAAGTACATTGTTCTGATAGATAGATAAATAAATACTTTTATTGCACTATAAAATATAAACATGAACAAAAAAAAACAAAGTTACAATTTGGCGGTCTTTTCGCTTTCAAGCGATTTCTTCCAGACAACCAGTCGGATGGAGAGAGCTAATAAACTAAGATCAGAGGTGATCAGTGTAATACTCTGTGTGTTCTGATCCCAAGTAAGAAGCTTAAAAAAGCAATCGTATTACGGATATCAGAATCAACGACGGTACCACAACCACCCAGACCCGACACTATATCGAAAAGTTCGTTTTCGACATTGACCCGACCGGGAATCTTACCCGGGACCTCTGAGTTACGCCGCCCAAAGTCCGGCGTGCAAGCCATTCGGCTACGGAGGTCGTCGTACCAATATTTCTCTTACAGTAACCTTTTACAAAGAAATATCTTGGTAAATATTACCTATTCTTTAATGAGACATCAGTCGCATATAAAATGTTTGGGGTGGACCACCCTTATCACTTAGAGGTACCTATGAAAAATAGATTACAACCGATTGTCAGACCTACCAAATATACCTATAAAATTTCACAAAAATCGATCGAGCCGTTTCGGAGGATTATGGTAACTCACATGTGTGTGACACGAGAATTTTATATACCTACCTATATAGATTTTTATTTGTACATATTATTTGAATGCAAAAATCATAATTTAAGATAGCGATATGCGTTTCGTCGAGTTCTATGAAAACTAGTTCTCAGCGTCGTCGTCGTATGAATTGAGTTCGTCGTATTTCAACTGCGCCGTAGGAAGTCCGTACAATTATCGTGTTGACATAACATTTCCCTCGTTTCTTCGTACACTGAAATGCGTATAGGTCCATACGTACAGACGCCAGCAAATCAACCTATCCAAAACTCAAATTTCTTCAATCAATATTAATCGAACCTGGGTCTTCCGTAATATGTCACTAATATTAGTGTTACTTACTATTACTAATACTAATATTAATACTAATATTACTTACTATTACTCTGCTGACCGTTCATATACATGGCGATTGACCATATACTAGGGGACATAGGTATATTCATTAGTTTTGTATGCCTTCAATCGAAATATTCATAGGTGTTTTGCTCCACCATTACTTTCGTTAAAAATCGTTAAAAAGTTAAAAAGCCTTGAGGGACCATTTCACCAAATATCTTTCTTGCCAGGGACCACCCAGTTGTTTTACATCACACACGTCAAGGTCGTCAAGTTACTTGTTTATTGTTTATCACGATGACTTCGCGGACCACTTGGGATGCCTCCAGGGACCACCAGTCCGGTCCGCTAACCACCGGTTAAAAACCACTGAAGTACATGCACTGATAGGTATACTTACCGGTCGGAAATGTAGGTACTCCACTAAGTTATGCTCTTGCGTTAGCAGAGACAATGTCGAGCAATTGGTTAGACGAAACCTCATGGCAAAATCATGATCATCGTAATGTTAAAATAACTCCTTTCTTTCTATATCCCTCTTGGACGTGGATCAATATCTTCAAACATTAAAAGCCTCTTAATAATTAAAAGTTTATAAAATTTGCAAAATGCGTTGACTTGACTTTTTCAAATGACAACACATACAGGAAACGACACGAAAAACAACATGTGGTACGCAGAAGTTATTAAAATACTCTCGGATTATCTCTGTTATTCCACGCTGAACGGTGGTATAGTGACTATTTCCGAATAGGCAAGCTACCTACTCTGAGAATAGTTTGTAAAACGAAATTTCGACTAACACTCGAATAACTGGCGATTTAATCTAAGATTAAAATTTACTCTCGCTTGGTCGAATCCACCTTTAATAATTTAAACAAAAATAATTCTAACAATAACTTTATTACAGCTTTCAGAAAGCATCAAGCTGACGCTATCAGAGTGGAGTTCACAAAATGGCCTCCCAGTTCAAAATGGCGTCGCGTCATCGGACGACCACCCCAAGACATCGCAGCAGCACTCGGACTATATGGTCGTGTCGACGTCACATGCGCCCATCGAGGCGGTTGTCAACATAACCAGACCCCATGACGATGTACAAAACAAGATGGCGGAAGAGGAGCGGAAGAATTTGAAGATTGGCGTGAAGATATTCATAAATGAAGACAGTACATCCTCTTTAACGGAATGTTTGGAAAATGGTGAGTCTGTGCTTTTTAAATAAACAACTTTGATACCTTCAGCACCAAACAAGGAGATCCTAGAAGACAACCTCTCACGAACACAGAATCTCGCAACAGTTACGCTCGGACTGTTCCGGGATTCGTGGTGGTCGTGGGAGGTAGGGTTGCCAACTATTTTTCAGGAAATTAAAGTAAATCTATCACTAACTAGTATAAAAAAGGATTTGAAGAAAAAATTAAGTATTTTCCAAATTTATTTATTAAAATGTTTAAAAACATATTTCTTTGTACTCTTGGCACTATCTAATATTTTTTTATTGTTTTATAGCGCGTTCAGAAATTAGCGTTGCGTTTCATTTCACTTTACCTGAGTCTGAGTATCATTCAGTTGTTCAGAAATTAAGTCAACAGGAATATTCCGTTCAAATGCACGCATTAGTCTGAAAAAAAGTATTTTCCATACTTTATTTTTATTAAAAAGAATAAAGTATGGGGATGGAAAACAACGTAGGATACGTTATTTTAAAGTATGGTTGGCAACCCTATCTGAGACCAGTAGAATATTAATCACAAGACCATCGAGTTCGATTCTCAGCGGGTTAACCATATTACCATATTACTGTATTCGCCTTCGATTGCTTTTAAACTCCTCCTAGTTATTTACCACCACCTTATCTTGTCTGCTGTAGTGCTTTGTTGTGTTCAGTCAGTTAGAAAAACCAGTTTCTCAGTGATTGAGGATAACGAATGAAGTACGCTTCCACCTTCGGCCTTAACGTGTCTTACCACCAGTTCTGTTAAAGGCCAAGCGTTTCAAAGTTACAAGAATCTATATATTAATAGGTGAGCAAAAACTTTATACCCCTTTTTACGAAAATTGCGCGGACGGAGGAGTATGAAATTTCGGACACTTATAGTTTATGTAGAGGAGGAGTACAGACAGAATGTTAAAATATTTTTATAATTATGCATAAAAAATACATTAAATCAATAAAACAAACATTACACACACTACCATGTATTTGACACACACGCATATGTATTTGACACACTACGATTATATACTCTTTTCAAAATTTTCATAAATGGAAGAGGAGCGACCGAAATCTGTCAATGCCAATCCAAACTCACATTCTATCTTTTTTAATTTTTCATTGCTTAGGATACAATCCGTATTCCTTAATAAAATTACGGTCGAATTTCGACCACTAGGCGACCACTAGTATTTTTTAAATGGTTAACAGCTGGGGGGCAAGGTCCTGCAGTAGACATCGTTGAAATCAAGTTGTCAATCGTTACAGTAGATGGGTATTGGCTTGACTCTCTTGCTTGCCAAATGCGGATTGGTGATCACAAACCCGGGCTATGCAATCCAAAATACACTTAGCACATCCAAAGAATTGAACCTGGGACCTCCAGTATCGGGCCGAGCGCTTTGCCGCTCTGCCACTGAAGCGTGAAACTGTTTCACATTCATAATATCACTAGCGGCCGCTCGCGGTTTCACCCGCGTGGTTCCCGTTCCCGTGAGAATATCGGGATAAAAAGTAGCTTATGTGTTAATCCAGGTTATAAACTATCTGTATGCCGAATTTCATCCAAATCCATTCAATAGTTTTTACGTGAAAGAGTAACAAACATCCATCCATACTTACAAACTTTCGCGTTTATAATATTAGTAGGATAGTTAGGACGATGGGTGATGTCATCATAGCGACATACAACAAGCAATGACTATGCCTTTTTATTTCCGTAACGTTATCGCCTTCGTTCATAATACCTATATTAATTGTTTAAATATAGACGATGTTATATGTTTTGATTTGAATCGTTGAATTTATATTCATTAACATTAATCATAATTATTTAAAAATGATGTAACCCTTTTTTGCGTGGTATAATTCTTAAAATTCCAACTAGATGACGGTCGCTCTGATACCTATTTCTGCCGCTAAGCAGCATCTATTTTTTGCATTGCAACCCTTGTCTTTGTCTAATCCCCAATAAATGACGGCTACCCAAATATCTATTTCTGCTGCTAAGCAGCATTATTTTCCAATGCAACTTTTTCTTTTCTCGGTTAAAGGATCTTTCTCAGAATCCCACCTACCGGCCACATGCCGGCCACCTTAATATCTATTTACGCTGCTTAGCAGCATTCTTTTCTTTGCTTTGTTCCGTTTGAAGTGTGCTAGATAGATCCAGGGTTTATATAGGGTAAAGAGGCATTAAAACAGAAGCTTAGACGGCATTGTGCGCGTTGTCTTTGGTGTTGTAATTGCAAGCGTCCATGCGCTGCTTGGCTGCTTTCCATTAGGCAGGCCGTATGCTTGTTTCACGGCTCAGTAACATTAACAGAATCTTATTTCGCAGAGCATGTTGAATTTTCGTCGAAATGGTTTTCGACTTTCAAGTCAGGGTATAAAGTTTAATCGAATCTGTAAATAATTATTTCTATTTATAATTAAAGCATAAAACACGAAGTTAAACCAAACTCCTTCTTAGTTATTTTTAAATGTACCTATCAAATAAAAAAATATTTTTTGCTATGTAATTCTTGATGACTTTTAACTATGTAATTCTTGATGGCTTTTAATGAATACCTGCATTTATAATATTTGTTTTTAATTGAAATGCTATCTAGAATATTCGAGTTGCATACTCGACTAGATTGCCTGTCCAAGATAAGATAGCCGGTTGCCACTCTGTTTGACAACAACACGTATTCGTCATCCGTTCCTATGCATTTGTAGAATACGGTTGGTGACATAAATCTGACATGACATGACATGACATGACATGTTCGTACTTTGTCATAGCTACTTAAATAGGTACTTCATTAGTTTACATATGAACATATTAAAATTGATCAGCAATGTTCACCCGAGCCGAACCCCTCGGAGAATCTAGTAGGCAACGGGGACACGCACTAGTGCGTGACGCCATTCTCTCAAGAAGACCTCTGACGGTGTTTCATTTTACACGGCTTGAGGGACCCTTTAAGTTTCTCGCCGCCCCCAAAAAAGCCCGGTGACGCTGGAAATGTGGCTCAAGCAAAAAGCAAACTGCAAAAAAAAAGTCAGCAATTTTCGTATGCCGAAATTGCAGCGTGGCGTTGCTTCAACTGAGTCATGAATAAAACTCGCACTAGGCACGCTGAACACAATTTTGTTTAAAAAAAGGCGTCTAAACATTCCTTAATGTTATACAACATGACGACAAGAAGTAGTTAAACGCATAACTATTTTATAAAGGATGTAGGTTAACTTATATAAGTCATTCTCAAGCTAATAGGTTGGAACCTCTTCAATTGATGATGATGATAATGATGCAATAAATATAGCTTCATCATCATCAGATTATTTTTATGTCGCCACTGCTGGGGCACAAGCCTTCTCTATGAATGCATAGGGAGAACGGGCCGTAAACGACCACGCAAGCCCAGTGCGGATTAGTGGTTGTTAACGACTGCTAATGCAGCCGCTACTAACGGCTTTACGTGGGTTCCGAAGCACGGAGGAGTTCGAGATGATAAATTTTTGGTCACCCATCCGATGACCGGTCTTTGCGAAGTCTTAACCTCAGCACTCGCAGACCGGGCGCGTTAACCTCTACCTACGCCATCGATCTTCTCTAAACAGCTAGTGGTCGCCCAGTGGTCGAAATTCGACCGTAATTTTATTAAGGCTGCACGAATTGTATTCAAAGCAATGAAAAATTAAAAAAGATACAATGTGAGTTTGGATTGGAATTGACAGATTTCGGCCGCTCCTCTTCCATTTTTGAAATTTATGAAAAGAGTATATACTTATGCGTGTGTGTCAAATGAATGGTAGTGTGTGTAATGTTTGTTTTATTGATTTAATGTATTTTTTATGCATAACTTTAAAAAAATAATAACATTCTGCACTCCTTCTCTATATAAACTATAAGTGTGTGAAATTTCAAACTCCTCCGTCCGCGCAATTTTCGTAAAAAGGGGAACAAAGTTTTTGCTTCACGTATTATTATAGCTAACAAGCAAATATGACTATAAAAATTGTCTTTCTTCTATTACAGTATTCACCGCACTACACACAGACTACATTGACAACGTGATATTGTCATACAACCCGGAATTACTGCACAAGGACGAGGCTACTGACGACAGCAACCTTCGGAACAATTACGCGACCAAGGCCTCGCCTATATCACTGGGCAGCAACATTGGTGAGTATTAGACCGACTGCACACGGTAGCCAAAGTCACGTTACTAGAATCTAGCAATGGCTAGCTAGCTAGTGGCTAAGATGATTTATTTAAATCATCGTATATATAGGATATACAGGGTCTAACAAAATCAATAAGCGAACGTTTAAGGGCGGTGTCTACATCATTCTGAATACAATGACAAAAAATAGGCTCCAGTTTTATAGTGATTTTTCAATGTTATGTTTTCTAACAAACTAAATCAATTAAAATCCAATGACCGACCTTTGCGATAGTCCTTAACTTCAGCATTCGAGACTGGGCGCGTTAGCCACTGCGCCACTGAGCTCAGTCTTATGAAGCGAGCCCAGCTATGAAATATTTATGGGTTGATGATGACTTATTGTTTGTAGGTCGTATGTCCAGCAGTGAGATAGAGGCAGACAACGAGGCGGACGCGCGCAAGTGTGAAGCTATCTTGCCGGGGATCAAGGTGCTGTGGGCGGTGCTTGAAGACTATGTCAAAGAAGGTGAGGGTTGTGATTGGCCTTATGACTTTGACCCTTATGCCTATTAAATAGATAGATAATACTTTTATTGCAACACTTATAACATAAACATGAACAAAAAAAAACAATAATAATATTTACAAAGTTACAAATTGGCGGTCTTATCGCTTTCAAGCGATTTCTTCCAGACAACCAGTCGGATGGAGAGAGCTAATTAACTTTAAGATCAGAGGTTATTAGAATAGGCATAAGGGTCAAAGTCTATTGAATTATGGATTACATGCCGCAGTAACAAGTGGATTTTTATAAAGGGCAGACAGTACAGATTGTTTGTGCAATCCAGGCTCGGGATCAAATTTCGTTTGTGTAAAAGTATTCTTGACATTTTAAAAATGCAATTCCACTTAAGCCTTGATTGCTCGCGTTGGGTATATTTTACCCCACAGAGATTTAAGTGTTGTAACTCCGCCATTTTTAATGCAATCGTCACAGCGTTTTCAGTAGCTGTCTAAATATAATCCCATCCAGATTCAGTCGCAAACTCCGCTCTGTACTGTTTTGTTATGTTAGAATTAGTCAGGAAGTCACGTATGGTCTGGGGTATATTTTGCCCCCACGCGAGTGTTAGTGTGACTATTTGTGACAAGTGAGTAGGTATAATTATTTTTAATTTTTTGAATGCGTAATTACATTTATAATGTTGTACTTCCTACTTATCACTCATTAAATTTGTGAGAACATAAAATTTTGCGCCAAGATTGCAACTTAACTAACGATTAAATGTGTAGGAAGATGCCAAAAAAGATGGCCGATGGTTATATTTTACTACCTTCTTCGCAACGTTCCGGGTATGAATGCGTCCCTTGTTTCTACACACACACGGTTATGTCCAGCCCCCCGACCGCCTAACCGATCGCTTTGACTACGCGTATAGTTTATGACGTCATCTTGCCACCTCGCACCGCCTATGAAAGCAATATCAAAAGCTAAAGGCTATAGCTTTCGATATTGCTTTCATAGGCGGCTTGAAACGACAAGATGACGTCATAAACCACACACGAAGACAAAGCGATCGGTTAGGCGGTCGGGCCCCTGCTCCTGGTTTTTCCCATCATAACCTCATTTTCCTTTCCTACATCCTTAAACCCCCGAAACCTGTCCCTAAAGTGTTGCTCATGCATTGTTTCGGTCGTATGGATGGAGAAAGTTTGCTCAAGGATGCATCCGAGATCAATTGGGACCTTTTGATGGCGGTTTCCCCAGTTGATGAGAAGGTTGGCATATTTAACCAGGCAATCCTGTCGCTTTACGGAGTACATGCGCCAATCAAGAATGTGAAGCTAAAGCTCGCCAAAACCCGTTCCGTGGCTTACTAGGGGCATACAGGGCCATGAGACGTAGAAATCGAGCTTTTCGTAAATTTTAAAAAGAACAGTCTGAGGATTCTCGTCATCTTTACAAGTCTGCAAGAAACACATGCAACCAGATGATACGCAACGCTAAACGCCGACACATTCCATCTTCCACCCCTGCTGATATTTAGATGTTCCTTGGGACACTAGGTATTGGCAAGACGCGTAGTGCTATTCTGCCTAACACAATTGCGTTGGACGATATAAACCGTAATTTCGCCACAACTGCTAGAATGGATCGTTCCTTTCGTCAAACGGTAGACTATATTGAAGGTCTCACCGTGCTACACACTACTTTAAAGTTTATACTGACACCCCCTACCAACCTTACGGTTACAAAGTAGGTGTCAGACATCCTTACGCAAGCGCAAGGGACCATCTACGTCAGGTCATAACGCCAGATCAGAACACGCCGGTACGTATCCTTCATCCGGTACTTTTAAGACTAGTGTCTTGAGCTAGTTGCCCCGTATATTGAAGGTCTATCTCGTCTTAATATTAACCCTTTTTATTTTTCTCCTGTAACTGCGGACGAGATCAAAAAGATTATCCTCTCCATCAAAACCGGAGCCGTGGGACATGATGGCGTCAGTCGTCGTACGGTTGTCTCGATCTTAAACCACGTCATTCCTCCAAATTACCCACATCATACATTTTTCTCTAGGCTCTGGCCAAATCGAATCGAATCGTAATCGAATGGCGTATGAAACTTGCAAAGGCATCCTGATTTTTCCTGACGTTTCGAACACTTTAAAGAGTTTTAAGTGGTCAGAAAAGTACTGAACATTCAGTACTCTTGATATTTTTTGTTTTATAACATCCAGGTCGCGTACAACAGCTGGGTGTAGCAGACGTAGGCGGCGGTTGCCTTCGCCGCTTACACGCGTGGGCGCGCGTGCGGCCCGCCATCGCGCAGATCAACCTCGCCTCCTGCTGCGTGGTGCCGCCCGCGCTGCACGCCTTCTGCCGCGCGAATGACGTGCAGCTGCTCACGCACTCGGACCCGCCCGGTTAGTGAGCTACCTACGTTCGAATTTCGAAATTTTGAGATGCGAATTGTTTTGTTTCTGTTTACCTCTGTCGCTTTTTCTGCTCTCGTTAAGAATGGTAAAGGGATCTGACTCGTTCAGCCTTATGATATTGGTATTTAAAGTGTTAAAATTCTCGTTTTGGATGCAAAATATGTCTTTACTTGTTGATTCTAAATAAAACTGTGATATGTTTACAGTTTCTTCTTCAACTTCTTCATTCGAAATGAAAGTAAAACTTCGTTGACACTGCAGGAAGAGTAAAATTGCTAAAGATCGCAATTTTGCAATTTCGCAAATCATTTTAAATTACGATATAACGTATTGTGACCAATTTATTTCTCTCTTCTCAGATCTACTGTCAATAGCTGCCGTCAAGACTCTCTCAGACGCCGGGGTGGGTTGCAATAACTTAGACTGGTGCGCTCGCTACCAAGTGCACATAAAGTGTCGGGGAGTTCTCGCTTTAAAAGGCTACGTATGTAAAGGAACGCTTGGCGAAAGAAAAGACAAACCATAGTAGGTGATATGTGATAGACAATTTTTATTAGCAAGCCGATCAGGTAAATACTTTTTTCGGAATTCGGAACTTTTGTATCTGTCGCATGATGTATGGCAGAGATATATTGGTTCTGAATAGGCTATGTGGTACTTATCAGCAACTTGTATTGAGCTGGGCGTTATAATTATTTTGGCATTGCAGTTTACACGAATATAAACTGTATCCTAAAGGCTTAGAGTGCATTTTTATAAATAATGTTTAAATGCAATATTAATGGTCAAAAATGACTTGGCGTTAGGAAAGAGAAACGGTACTGAAATGTTTTTAGAGTGTGTTTTTGATTAACACTGTTAAAGTTTGTGATTCCTGATTTTCGAAAAACTAGTTTAATCCGTTTTTTAATTACATAAATGTGAAGTTTTTTTTACCATTTGGTATGCTTCGATCAATGTGATGCTCGTTGTTTATAAATTCGAGTGAATATATATTTCCATAAACCATGATACTTTATACCAGTGCGTAAATATTGTATCTTTTTTTAACATTAATTTTGTGATTTTTTTAACAATTTAATATATTTATTTATTAGTCAACATTTTTTGCGATAGTATTTACATAACAAATTATGATATGGATTTTGACTGCTGAAATCCATGTCCATATCTGTCAAAATGGTGCTCTTGGATTATAATTATAAAGTTGTTTTTTTGTAATGCCAAAATAATTTGAACACTGCTATATTGATTACAGAGTCGTACAGAAAAAATAAACTCATCGCTTGCAATAAAAAATGAATTAAATTCTCTATGTGATAATAATGATTGTAACATATTTTGATCTTATATTACAAAATCGTAAATAATTATATTACAGTGACCCCATTGTATTTCAAGCTTTATTCGCTTAGATATAAAGATCAAAATGTGTAAAGAAAAGAAGTTATATTGTTACTTAAATAAGTACTTACGCAGTGCACAATGTAAAGTAATATTTATGAGTAAGGTGACAATAAGGGCCAACATACTAAAGATTTGACGTAGAATACATTTTTGTGTGCAATTTAATTTGAACCCTATGTGCTGGTTTATAAGAGCTACTGTTACTAGCGTTATGTTCGCAGATCATTCTGTCTCCTGATGCTCAAACAATCAAAAATGTATCTTACTGATGTAGGTATATTCGACCATGACATTGCTTTACAACTTTTGACAAAAATTTCAATTATAATAAAATTAAGCTTAGGTTCATTGTCAACGATGATAACGCATCTGTCACTTGGTCATGTCAGTAAAAAATAGACATTGTTTCATTATAATATGCAAACAATATTCACTTTTATGTGGTAAAGCATTTTTGTGGTTGACTATACAACGAGTACTGTTAGCTACAGTATTATTACTGACAGTACTAGGGCCCTAAATCAGCTGTATTGTATCGATATCATCTGAGTATAAAACTAAAAGTGGACACACCTCTTTACTATTACGGTAACGATAAATTTGTGATAGTTATTATTTAACAACTTAATTTAAGTATGTAATGCTTGTATGTGTGTTGTGTCAAACTATTTTTTAGGTTTATGAACAACAATGGATTATGGTATTCCTTAAAAGCGGAAATAGTAATCTCAGTTAAAGCGAATGATACGTACTTTTAATTTTGAAATTAATCTGCTATATTTTGTGATTTTGAAAATTGATATTTTGTCTTATTAAATTAAATAGTACCTACTAACTGGTGAATATAAAAGTCTTTGCTCATTGTAGCAAAATGAGACCCCGTCTGTATCAGAATATGCAAAATACTATTCTCTTTAAGACACTATATCAGAGAACGCGAGTTAATGATCCATGATCTGCCTTGTCGTTGTATATAAGACGTTATGGGCGACGTCTGAACGCTGTTAATCAGATGCAGCGGGCATTCTATACCTGCACCTGCCCTTCAGACTGCACCAAACAATAAAATTTCCTCAATAGATTCTAAACTTTATGTCTATGGCATACGGTTGAAGATTTATTGAATAAATTTGTCAATTTTGGATAGTGTGATGTACGGCATTTAGGTACGTTTTGTTCTTGCGTGACACATTCTTAATACAGTAAAGGTTTGGCATGTTGTAATGCCTTAACTTTTTCACTGACAGTGACAATATAGATGCCATCATAATTTGAACCTTACGTAGTGGCAATAGAAATGAAAACCAATGAAAAATATATTATGCCATACAAGTCAAAAGGTTAAGACAAGCAACGTAGCCTTTTATAATATATTTTGCCATTATTATTTTGTTTTACGATCTGCACAAAAAGAAGGTTATTATTTAACTTTACAAAACGTTGCTTTAATTCATAGATTATAATAAATCACTGAGGCAGTGACGAAACAGTACCTAATCATCACAATTCGAACTCTATGTACTTACTTGCCAGAAGGTTGAATTTTAATGATAATTTACTTTCGTGCTGTTCCCGATACTGGTCTTATTGGTAACCAAAATGGCTGATCTTATAGTCTTCGATCAATAATGTACTACATAAAAGATCCAAAGTGGTCCTGTGTGCTCATATCTATACATATTTTGTTAAACAAAATCTGAAAAATCATTGAATAGCATCAACAACTTCAGCTTACTGTAAACCTTAAATATTTAATATAAAGATTAAGTTTGCAAAATATTTGTACTTAATATTTACTGTCATCGCCACAACCGTCATTGTGGGTCTGGCACTAAAGTCGCCTATCGATTTTCAAGCGCTCACCAGGAATCTAGTACTTAATTGATCGAAGGTTTATAGCAGGAATGGGCAAACTACGGCCTGCGGGCCATCTCCGGCCCGTGAATGATCGAAGTCCGGCCCGTGACCATCAAACACTCAAGTGCGTGTATGTTTCAGAAGATAGTATGCATTTTCTGTATCAATATTTTTATTTCACAAAAAAAATATTTATTTAATGAATAAATACAGCAAAAAATTCAATAGCCTCTGGCCCGCCATATATTTTGTTAGTAAATATTGTCACGAAAATAAAAAAGTTTGCCCATCCCTGGTTTATAGTATAGCTAGCAATAGCTAGCAATGATATACTATTGTAAGATAAAGCTTACAGCTTAAAATTGTGACAAATAATGTAAACAGAAAATTATATTTCATAAATTCGTATTACCAGTCGAACTAATCATCAAAGCAGTGTTGTTAAGTTGAAAACAGTATTTTACCGTGACATTCCTATTATTTAAAAGTAACTAAAAAGCATTTAGTATGTAGAAAAATGGCAATTGTGGGAAAGAGTAAGGAAATTTCGAAATATATTTTAATTTGTATATTTAATACATTAGTACACTGATACTTATTTCTAAATTTTAACGTTAATAAATGTTAAAATTTAGAATGATACAATAAGGTGCGCCTTAATTTATTTAACTTGGTATCGTGTTCGGCACTTGATGCCTAGTTTACGACATAATTTTTGCCGCCAAAAACATTTAAAAAATTTATTTAAATTTTAATAGGTGAAAGCTAGGAAGTAAGTGGTCTCAATTCAATTGTCGCTAAAGTCACAAATTAGTTGCTGACCCCCTATTTCTAATGATTAAAGGAAAAATGTCGATTACTGGTTCTTGTCGGACACTGGTGACACCTCTCTACCTATTTTTCTGTTAAGGCTCTGTCGATATATTGGACAATATAATTTTAACTGTATTCTCTTTGTAATAGGGAGAAAAATCTTTAAAAAAATCGGCATATGTCAAATTCTGTATCAATATTAAATTTGTTTTTATTTAATGTAATAGAATTCAATCGTCAATGAAATTGCATTGATCTTTATTTAATTAATTTATTCATATTTTATGAAAATGTTATAAGAAAAATAGTAAAGTACTTACGCGAGTAAGAGAAATTCTTAAAAATATGCACACAATATGTTACTTATTTAAAATGTAAGTGGAAACTGAACGTGTTGAAATTAAAGTATTTATTGTACATCTAATATATTGTTTTATTTATATGGTGTCTTAACCTTTACCGCCAACAACTTCTATAGAAGTTCGAGATTTTCGTGCCGTCCACGCCAGCACTTCTATAGTTCTTCTTTGTACCTACTTTATTAAAATACATTTATACGTTGGCGTACAGCGGGACATCGCGTGCAGGATAGTTTGGCGGTAAAAAGGTTAATACCGTAGGCGCATAGCTTCTTTTCCCGTAGGTCGTAAGCGAAAATCGAGAAAAAAGTTCTTCGGAGCGCTCGCTATGATGATGATCTTTATATACAGGGTCACTTTTTTATCACCGTCTAGCGAGTTTATGACTATAGCCAAGATTTTGTGGGTGTAAAAATCTAACCAGTTCCTACTTTTCAGTTTCCTAGGTACAGTATTTTAGGAGAAATTAAAGTTTATAACTTTTTCATACTAAAAGTAGGTACGCGTATAAGCCGACAAAATTAAGTTGGTTCCTTAAAAAGACCAAGATGGCGGCAAATTTTAGATTAATCGGAAACGGCCTTAAACAAAAAAGTTGGCCGTCATCTTGGTCATTGGACAGAAGGTAGAATCCTGGAATTTTCACTGATGGATTCATAATTGAATCAACAAAATCTAAGCACAAAAACTATATCAGTAGCGTGTCTCGTTCCTGCTCGTTTTAGGTCAAATAATTTTGATGAGCGTGACCCCAGCGGGATACCCTTTAACATGGGATATCTCGATAACTATTGGTCAACAAATTTTGATATTTGCTAACAAATTTAAACATAATATCAACTAAATCATGGCGAAATTTGAAGCCGATCTAAAGGGGTTATCCCGCTGGGGTCACGGACATTGTTATTTTTAGTTTATACGAAACCTGAAAACTGTTTGTTCAGAATCAGTAATAGAATCGATTTCAATATTTTTTATACCATGTTACATTTTGACCAAATAATATAATTACCAAATCTCAATTATAGTATACCCTACTAAAAACACACAACGGGACAGCATAAAAAGCTTGTAACTTCGTGAGTTTTCAAGATACTATTTTTTTTTGTACTGATTCTTTAAATGAAAATATTTGACCCGTGTTTCGGTTTTCGTACAAATAAGGTTGTATATTACATAAACATGTGGTTAATTATCTCGGTACAAGGGCTTCACCGTAGGGTTTACTAAGTCATGGCTTTGAGTTGACGTTCAAAAAATACTTGTAAAAGTTCATTTTGAATAAAAAACATTAATTTTGAATTAGGTGGCGTCATTAATCCGTCGTCTGCTGTGGTTACAGACACCATAGAATTTTATATGTTTAGGGCAGTGATACGAGCTGATTAACCTTTTGAGCGCCAATGCCTACAAAACGGAATGTATAACGAATGTATACCTAGTAAAATGTGGTGATGAGGGTAATTATCAATAAATGTTATTAACGTGTTTTTTTTCCATAAATATACTGTTAAAGACATGAACCTATAATTCTTGGTTAAAGACATTTAAATATTACAGATTAATGGACCTTAAAAGTGCCGAGTTCATTGGACCTATTTGATTATTGAAAAGCTCGATGGCGCAATCGTTTTATCAATATTCTAAACAAGTTTCGCAAAGGCCGGTCATCGTATGGGTTTCCAAAATGTAACATCTAGAGTTCCTCCGTGCTTCGGAAGGCATGTAAAGCCGTTGGTCTTACCGCTCGGCACTGGGCTCGCGTTCTCCCTGTGATGTCTCCATCCATAGGGAAAGGCTCGTGCTAGCAGTCGGGAGCTGGTGATAATACTGATAATGATGACCTGCTGAGTAGTACTCATTTTAGTTTTAGCACCTTTTCCAGATTTAGAGCAACGATTTGACGTCTCACGTTGACGTCTCAAATTTTTAGAAAAATGCTAGGAGCTTAGAATTATAACTTTCGCTATTTGCTATATTTTTTAGCTATTCATTTATTGCATAAGTCGATAGTCTTCCTAAGATAATAAATAAATAAATAAATAACTTATTATTCTGAGGCTAGGTGTTAAAAAGTATTAGGTAGGGTAATAGCACCAGCGTTCGACAGCTTAAGCCAAGAGATCAACAGAGTTTTTTAACTTCAAATTGTCACTTTAATTGTCATAGTGGAACGCACCTGATTAATTAAATGAGGGTATACAAGCTACTAACTAATTATGAGACGACCAACACCTCAGTCTCCCTGTGACCACGGACCCTGCAAAGGGCTCAAAACATCAGGATAAACATTAATTAAAGTAATATGTAAATTAAACGCGAGTAGGTAGATCCATAAAAGTTGTTTCATTTAAAAATCTAATTGTTATTTATTTGTTTGCAACAAAATTTGCGAAGGTATAAGTAGGTAGGTAATTAATGTTCGAGACCCATCATAGCTGTTTTCGTCGCCAAAAAATTACATAGAATTTCATTGAAATATTGGATGACAGCTGGGCAGGAGGTGGTCTGCGTAGGCATTCAATTGTTGCAAAAGTCAAAAATCTGTTGCTGACCCATACTTTAAACGATTCAAGGAAACCAGTCAAAATTTAAATAGTTGATAAGGAATTCATCCGCGTAGCGTCTCATTTCATTAAAATTAAAAGTTTAAAATTAGGTAATGCTGGAACTTACCTACACATTGTTTATAAGTTTTCTTCATTGCACATAATTACCTAGGTGTAATTGTTTACTCAACACTATTGAATGTAGGATAGGTAACTTGTTAAGAAGAAACTTCTTTGGCAAGTGATAGATTTTATAAGTTTGTATTTATTCAAAAGTATTTAAAATGCTGTTTGCATTCCCAAATGAAGAAAAAAAAAATACAAAAAAAAAATGTCATTCACTGATTTCTGTCGACCATTTGTGGCACTTACTTCCCTATCCATAATTATGAGTTTATTAGTGGACTGTACATCCTACTAATATTATAAACGCGAAAGTTTGTAAGTATGGATGGATGCTTGTTACTCTTTCACGTTAAAACTACTGACTGGATTTGGATGAAATTCGGCATACAGATAGTTTATAGCCTGGATTAACACATAGGATAGTTTTTATCCCGATATTCCCATGGGAACGGGAACCTCGCGGGTGAAACGGCGAGCGGCCGCTAGTCTCTTATAGTTATAACGCAACTATAAAAAAGTAAAAAGCGTTCTGTTCTAGTCGTAGGTATGTACCTATGTATTCATCATCATCATCATCTCAGCCAAAAGACGTCCACTGCTGGACAAAGACCTCCCCCAAGGGTATTTGCCGTAATCGCCACGCTTGGCAGGCGGGTTGGCGATCGCAGTAGGTTGAGGGTAAGCTCAGAGAGATGCTGCTGCCCAACCTATGTATTACGTAAACGTTATACGTAACAATAGAAACCTAGGGAAATGGCACCAATGGTTGACACTTTAAGACCAGTATTCGACATACCTACTTTTCGTCGCCAAAAAATGACACATTTTTATTGAAATTTTACTATTACTTTTTGAATTTATTTACAAACAAAGACAACAAGATAATAATTAAACTACCTACTTACCCGTTGTAACCTACTTGGCTGCGGTCTGGACCTCAGCCGCGGACCATGATTACGACGCGTAAGCAGCTGGGAGCGTTGCAACGAAGATTCGCGCAGAAGATGTGTAGGGCGTATCGAACAGTGTCACTGAACTCTGCCCTAGTGCTGACCGGGACACTCCCCCTGGACCTCCGGGTTAAAGAGGCAGTTGCTCTTTATGAGGCCAGGAAAGGGGTACCCCGGCCCGACCTATGTGGCCGACACATAGAGACACCACACCCTGCACTGAAACAACCACATCCAGCAGAACGAACAACGCTTAAACTCACGCCTATCACGCAGGACCCACACATGCACGACATCCGCATCTACACAGACGGCAGCAAGATTGGCGGCAAGGTTGGAGCGGCGCTATCCTTGTGGAATAGCACCAGCGAAACCAAAGCCGTAAAGCTTGCACTGCCGTCATACGCCACCGTGTATCAGGCTGAGCTCCTCGCACTACACAAAGCCTCGGAGGTACTGCTAACTAGGAAGGAAAGTACTTTTGGGATTTATAGCGACTCCATGGCAGCTCTCCAGACGGCCACAAACGTGACATCTCTTCACCCCTCGCATTAAACTCGCGCAAAAACATCAAGTTAATAACTGAATAGGGCAAACATGTACGTTTGTACCGACGTACGTTTGGAGCCGACCAACTTGCTAAGGAGGCCGCTTTAAATTCCAAGAAGAAACCGGACTACGACAAATGCCCCATTTCATTTGTCAAGAGATGGATCAGAAGTGAATCTCTTGACAAATGGAACGAAAGGTACACGTCCAGCGACACAGCCGAGGTCACCAAGCTTTTCTTCCCAGACGCCATAACAGCTTACCAGACCACCCGGAAGCTGACACGTACGCACACGCACCTCACTACAGAGGCCCTCCCGGGGCACGGCGGGTTCTCCGCATACTTGAACAGATTCAAGTGCAAGGACAGCCCATCGTGCGCCTGTGATCAGGTGTGAAGGTTGAACCAGCTATTTTTGCCACTCTTATAACGGGAGAACATAGAGATACTTTTATAAAATATTGCATTAAAGTTGTAGAAATAGTACGAAAAAGAAATAAAACATAGTTAATAAGAATGTAACCTAGCAAATTAAATAAGAATGTTATAAATACTGTGTATGTATAAACATATGCACTAAGCAAACAATTAATTTAAAGATTTTATGTTATAGATAATAATAGCCGAATAAAAATATAAGTAAAAAGGTAAAGTAGCATAAGCACCCGTAATAAAAGAAAAATGTTTAATATAGTTAAGTTAGATTAAGATAAAAACCCATTTGATAAGATAAGATAAGATAAGATAACTTTTATTGCCATAAAATTGTGTAAATACATAGCAGGTGTTAAGCATATTATAATTGGGAACAAACAATTTACCCTAGTCGGGCATGCAATTTTTAGTAGGTAGGTACATGTACATAGAAACAGCCACTATGCTGTTTTTGTACCGAAATATTCAGTCAAACTAGAACGCCTTATCTATAAGCCATCTCTTTAATTTAATTTTAATTTTTGTAGAAATAAGAAGATTTGCCCCATATATATAATTATATGTCATAAGAAATAAATAAAGTAGATAGTTAGAACAGGGATATAAAAAAGGCAGAGCTCCCACTGCCTGGGAATGAAAGATGATGTCTGAATATGTAGTACCTATGTGGTATAAAAGTGCGAGAGGAACAACAGAGAGAACTGGAATGAACGCGGACTAGCATACAATAATAGCTCCGATCATGTTGGAGAAAGGAGTATTAAAAAAAAACAAAAAAAAAACTAACTACCTACTTAAAATTAAACTTATAAAAAACTGTAGACTATGTATAAATACTACTTACTAACTATGAATAAAAAAATTGCCCCAAATCATCTCCATCAGGCAGAGTAGATACATATACAACCTTATTTTTAGTTTATACGGAAACCGAAACACGGGTCAAATATTTTCATTTAAAGAATCAGTACAAAAAAAAAAAATATCTTGAAAACTCACGAAGTTACAAGCTTTTTGTGCTGCCCCGTTGTGTGTTTTTAGTAGGGTATAATTTATTTGAGATTTTGTAAATATTATTTGGTCAAAATGTAACATGGTATAAAAAATATTGAAATCGATTCTATTACTGATTCTGAACAAACAGTTTTCTGGTTTCGTATAAACTAAAAATAACATTGTATAGTAAGCTAGCAGCATTGCCACGTTGGATAGCAATGCTTATACGCTGGCCCAAGTAGCTGCTAGCTCTGGGGTCCCGGGTGGTTTCTACTAATTTAATAGAAATATCTTTAAAGAGTTTGTGAGCACCCGGGCCCCATGGACCTAAAGTCTCTACCCCAAACGGCTCAAATATGAGATCCCCAGTCAGATTCTCATACTTTCGCCGTTTGAGGTTCTCTGCATGATTTGAAGCCGCGCCAGCGCTAACAGAAGTGCTTGTAATGTGGGACGGTGCAAGCGTGTCGACACAAGTAGCATCCCATACCAGAGCCCGTCCCAATTTTACTAGATGACAGCTAGGAAAAAGGTGCATGGTCTGTGCCGGTATTCAATAGTTGCTAATCCAAAAATCAAAGTCAAATATTTTCATTCAGATAAACTTTAAAAAAGTGCTTTTGAATCGTCCAAAAATAATTTTTACCTACTAGCCATTCAGGACGTCTATTTTTTAGCTGTGGAGAAGAATGGGCACAAGAAACTCCACAGCTTTAATACTTATAATATGTAACGACATTTACAAAATTATATGCCGTTACCAAGTTATACAAGTTTAAAAACCTTAACAATATTTTAAATTAGAAATACCTGTTGGAGTGATTGGAGCATAAACCCATGCTGTCTTTAATGTAATTAGACAGTAAGAATAAGCTTTTTTTATAAAGCTTTCCTTTAATGGCGATTTTAAATTTATTAATATCAAGTTTTTGGATATTACTTCAATTGATGACTCCTATTTTTAACGATCCATGTCCATTTATGATAGTGGACTTGTACATCTCATAACGCAACTATATGACAATAAAAAATTATCTTATATCTATAAAAAAATAAAAAGCGTTCTATTCCAGACGTAGGTATGTATTACGTAAACGCTATACGTAACAGTAGAAATACTTGTGACACCCGTCTCGATCGGCGACCGCCAACAAAAAGCCGTCGTCGTCGTCGTCGGCCGGAGCGACCGGGGTCGCGCGGAAGGCAATATCCTGTTTCCTGCTAACCCCTTTTTATTTTAATTCACAATTATAAAGTTATTTTCGCTTGATTTCGTCAGCTCTCCACGGTCACGGGTCGAATATAAATTGGCTAATAATCGACTGTGGCGAGGGTGGTCGAAGCTATCAACGTTAATTGAAACGAAGCACTTCATTTATTCGTTCTTTCTACTCGCTTTTATTTTGATGATATTGTATATAATTTTATTATGACTTTTGGAATCCTTTGCAGGCTCCTTAGGCCCCTGTGTGTAAAGACCCTGACTGATAGGGGGTTTGGTCGTCTAATTTTTACATGTTTTTTGTTTGGTTGTTGGTGGTGGGGCTTGTTTGTTTGTCTTCCGTCTGGTTAGCTCGTGTTGTGTTCTGGTAGCTAGATATAAGACAAATAATTCTGAATTACTGAGGCACTAGCGCCTCAGTAATTGAGGATTCCGGGTGAAGTGCGTTCCCACATTCGGCCGTATCATCACTTAACATCAGATATAGGACAGAAGCATACCCGCAAGAAAAAAATCAACAGACTTACAGTACCTATCTATTGGTGTTGCAGTGTGGTGTTAGAGCAGAGACTTAATAACCTGTATGGTGTCTTTGTAAGGATGCATCGTTGTTCTTTATCAAGTATTTGGAGTTAATCGAATTTATGCAATGGTTAGATTACTTAACGGCAATGTCGCACACTGCAGAGCAGACACGAGTAAAGTTAAGAAAAAATAATACAAAAATAGTTTGGATTACTTTAAGGGCAGGAAACCGGAACTCTGTAAGCAAAGGGAGTCTTCACCCCTTTTTTCTTGGTATTGGTATAACTTAATAACTACCGTTATTTATAATAAGTTATAGATTAGAAATCGTTATTACACAGTGAACTTACACAGGAAATCATTTCATAAATAGTCAATGCGTGAATCATTCTTTTATTTTTCAAGTACTTAGGTTTAAGACTAACTTGAGACAAATCGCCTTTATCAAGTTGTCGATAGGTATGCGCAAATGTTACGTAACGCATCAATTAGACATATGAGACCATCTCTCTCCTCTGCTGGGTATAAATCTTCTCTGTTACGCCACTTACTACGACCGAAGCATACGTTCTTACTGTTACTACGTAAGAGAATCTGAAAAGGAATTAACGTTTTGCTTCAAAGTCATTGTCGCTCACAACGAAGTAGTATGCTACAATGCAAACGCTTTACAAACTGCAACTTCAACAACCAGCTAGCGAAGCAGGGTTCTAAGGATTAATAATCATCACTAGTTAATTGTATGTCCCCATTGCTGCTGCCTTTCCTATGGATGGAAATATCACTGGGAGAACGGGCCGTAAACCACCACGCAGGCGCAGTTGTGAATGTTAAGAGCGTTTACGCCGCACACTAGCGCCACTAATGAAAAAAAACCATATCTAGTTATTATAGATAGAAAATCAAATTATGCTCAACAAACTATTTGAATGAAGTAATTTAGCATTTTTACGTAACCTAATGAACACCTCACATGTTATGGTTTAGTTAAATAAGACGTTACGGCCACTTTTGTTTTCGGTTTTTTTTCATAAATTAATTATTAAAAAAGATAATGAATCTTTAAAAGCATTTAAAATTGGCCAGCTGTTTTTTTTAAACTGTACGAGATTATGTAAAAAAGAGCAGAACATAGGGACACAGCCAAAGCCTTTCTTTAATTTTAAATGAAAAAAGTAATTAAATCGGTCCAGTTTTGGAGGAGGAATCAGGGGACTACGAAACGTTGATTTTGTCTACTTATCATACATATTTTTCAATTCAGTCGACGTTAGTGTTTCCCCTTAACGGGACCAACGACTTAACGTGCCTTCCGAAGCAGGGAGATCGAGATGATTTGATTTTTGGTGACCCATTCGATGACCGGCCTTTGCGAAAGTTGCTTAACTAAAGCAATCGCTGACCGGCAGGCTTATTACCGAAAAATGCAGCCAGTTGTTAATTGTGTACAATTGCAACGCGAATGCTCTAGTCGCGGTTGATACATTGGTGGGTATTACGGACACAAACTGCTCGCTTACTGCCGTACTCAGAGACGTCAATTAAGTTTTAATGACACTTAAGTCTTTCGCTGTCACTTTCTTATGTATAGTGCTAAATAGAGAAGGAAATACATTTGTCATTAAATCTTAATTGACGTCTCTGGGTACGGCAGTTAGTGTGCGATTAAAATGTAATTATCTACATTTATCTTCTGCAGTCAGCAGGGGGCGAGAGGGGGGGTTGGAAGGAAAGTTAATTCTTTTTTTATACATCATACGAGTAAGCACAGTGCCTTCACCTGATGTTAAGTGATGAGGAGGATCGCACTTCTCCCGGGATCTTCAACTACTGAGGCAGGTGAGCGCAGATCAAAGGTGACGCGATCACAGGAAATAATAACTTCCTAACGTTCAATGAGTAATAACGACTTAGTTATTCTTAACCCAGACACAATAGAAATTTAATTGTTCTATGGCACTGTGGTTACATTGAGCGGCCAAGTATACAATGTTATTTTTAGTTTATACGAAACCTGAAAACTGTTTGTTCAGAATCAGTTATAGAATCGATTTCAATATTTTTTATACCATGTTGCATTATGACCAAATTAAATTTACAAAATCTCAAATAAAGTATGTATACCCTACTAAAAAACACAGCGGGACAGCACAAAAAGTTTGTAACTTCGTGAGTTTTCAAGATATTTTTTTTTTTTTGTACTGATTCTTTAAATGAAAATATTTGACCCGTGTTTCGATTTTCGTATAAACTAAAAATAAGGTTGTATAAGCAGCATATCTTACTCTACACTTTTATTTTTCGTAACAATGCTACAAACATTGATATTATTTATTTATTTAAAGGAAAACCAACAAGACAAACACAAATACTTACAAGCAATAACTAAGTAGAACATTATTGTAGACTTAGAGCTAGGTGCCGTCTTAATTAGAGGCTGCCACGGCATGCATAGTGGTTTACATTTTATGAATAAATAATAGATATAAAATTTTGCTATAAACTATGAAAATTACCATAATCGATTACTTAATAATTGTTAATAAATCTTAAATTTTAAATTTAAATTTATTTATTTATTTAAATTTTATTTTTAATCTTTAATTTTGTGGTTTTTGTTAAATAAATAAAATAAAATAAAATAAAATAAAATTAAAAGGTTACTAGAAGTCAACCAGGTAAATAAATAAATAAATAAAATTAATAAATGTTATGGCGGTAGTAGCTAGCCAGGCGGACAAATAAGTCCTACCATCAACCAAACTGAGTACACAAACATGTATCCCCGCTATGAATCGACCTCTGGTTCTAAACCGGTGGTCTTAACCACTAGACCACAGAGGCGTTTGAAACTTTAGAATTAAACTTTAGGATTCGTAAAAGTTGTTGCATTTCAATATAAAATAAGTACTTAACCTTTTGTCAAATAATTTTACTTAGTAAATCTTTACGCAAAGTTCCAATAGGTGTGTCGAACGAGTTTACTTAAACAACCATTCCATTTACACCACCGGTGTACGAAACTGCCCAGCAATAAATTCTACACCAATAGACTATATAGACGTAATCTAATTACTTCATTGCGTTTGTCTATGGTCGCCCGCCTTGGGTAATCGAATTACCAAACATGGCGGTTGCGCAACCAGAGACAATATGGAAAGTGGCGGGAAATTGTGCGAGGACAATTTGGGCGAGATCTGCGCGCGCGCACGGTTCACCTAACAAGTTGGCAGCGACAGCAGAAGAAATACATTTAAATTAACTAAAAGTTAACGTAGTTTCTTTTTTATTGTTATGGCAAGCTCAATTTGAGGTTTTAATATTTTCCAGCACATTTATTATTAGAATACTACGGTAGATTGAGTTAAAACGGAGTTTCACAATACGTTTTATTACAGAAAAAACTTCTTAAAAGCAGATGTTGTACAATATCATCATATCTTTGATACTAGGACTTCTTGGCGGGAAACTGAAGAGTCATGTTTTTACGAGTACGGTTTTGTTTTATTTGTCGAATAATAATGTGAAATAATGGTCGATTATTAACCGTTAAGTTTTCATGAGCTTGCATGAGTGTTGGCAAATAAAACAAAACAATGCAACGTCACTATCAAATTCTCTCAAGAATTTCGCGTGAGATCTTAGTAAAGCCCTACATCTTTACTGAGATACTCAAGGAGTTGGGGGTATATCATTGTATTTAATATTTTATATACTTGTATGAAAAATTACTTTGACACTGGCTAAATGTGCTAATCTCACGAAGCCACAAAACAAAAAAAAACTTTGACACTGGCTAAATATCCCATGAAGCTGTAGCTGTAGATACAGCTCAGGAAATGTCCTAAACCTCAGAACAATAACTAAAGCTTATTATTCTGAGTCCTAAACGTACGATCCTTTTGACATATAGGTACTAAAAATTTCCCATAATGAGTATTGACCAGTCAGCTACCCTGAGTTGAACAAACTCCTTGGTTGCGGCACTCGCCTGCTATCGCTACATCAGCCTAAGTTCATAAGCGCACGCGCGTGTAATCACTCTTGCTTTCCAGATGTCACGATACGAATCCTACCTTTCGCTTAATTGCGACAAATCATTGTCACTGTGCAGTTATTTTTCAGTAGTTACACAGTGGAGAAGCGCTTCGCTGAAAGCCAAGTTTAATGACGCTTTTACGCAATGAGCAATGCAGACAGTAACGATCCAAACTGGTATAACCAGGGCTTGATACCGACACCAAATTCCCACTTAATGCACAGCCAATTACAGGTAAACACCTCATGCAAACTATGGCAAAGAAGCCATTAATTAAATACTAATATTTAATGATGATAAATAAATAAATAAACTTTCCTACACTTACACCAATTATCTGGCCCAAGAGAAGCTTCGTTATGAAACTCGTTAAATGGTTACTAGACAACGGATAAACATACTTAAAATACTTAAATACGTACTTATTATACATAGAAAACACCCAGACCTAAGACAATTTAGAAAAGCAATAATTTCTAAATTGACCAGACCGGGGATCGAACCCGGGACCTCAGAGATGGCGACACCATGAAAACCGGTGTACAAACCACTCGACCAAGGAGGTCGTCAGTGATGATGGTGATGATGATGCAACTACCCTATCTAATTAAAAAAGGGGTAGTGTAGGTGTTTCACGACATTGAGTTATCCTTGGAAATGACGATACTGCATGTCTGTGTGGCTCTACCCGGAAACAGAACCCGGTACGTATCGATGCGATCCGGTGGTGGTGGTGGTAGCGAGTGTGAAACCAGCGGCTAGAGGTGCACGCCCCAGATAACATCTTGATTATGTCGCGAGCCGTACACACGCGCGACATGTTGGAGAGACAACTTTAGATGCGAAAAACGAAGTTAAGGCGCTGCAAACCATGAAACAGCGGTCTCTGTCGATTTGCATACTGGCAAAATTCTGAAAACGCTATTTATTATAAAATCTAGATATTTTATTCAAAAAATTAAAAAAATACCGTTTTTCGCTTATCGCTTCGTCCCTCACAACATACCCTAGGATCTACAGGCTGCTTAGTGTGTGTTTTGCAAAATTGTAACTCTTCTCGTATGCCGCCAGGAAGCGCTGCTTTAATGATATACTTATTATCGAGTGAATCATCATCATTATCATCATCTCAGCCAAAAGACGTCCATTGCTGGACAAAGGCCTCCCCCAAGGATCTCCACAACGACCGGTTTTGTGCTGCTCGCATCCAGCGGCTTCCCGCGACCTTCACCAGATCGTCGGGTATCGATCGAATGAATACGGGGCTCAAATCCTGAAAACGCTATTTATTATAAAATCTAGATATTTTATTCAAGAAATAAAACAATACCGATTCTTTGCTCATCGCTTCGTCCCTCGCAACCTACCCAAGGATCTACAGAGTGCTTAGTGTGAGCTTTGCAAAAAAATATTTTTTTTTTTTTTAAATTTTAACTCTTTTCGTATGTCGCCAGGAAGCGACATACGAAAAGAGATACAGATGCTTTAATGCCATACTTATTATCGAATGAATACGAATAGTAACCAAAACTCACAATAGGCAGTCATCTTGCATGCCATTGTTAAATATATGCTTTTAATACGATCAGTTTCTGGTTGATTTTAGCAATACCATAAGGTATTGCTGAAATCAAATCAAAATGTAATTGAGCATATTATTTTTTTTTACTTAGCAGTAAATACAGTGGTAACAATTTTTTTTTAAATTACGTATAATACTGACCAAGAAAGATCGTTTCTTGATTGTTTTAATACTTTTACCGAAGAGAGTAGAGAACTATTTATAACAAAGTCAAATTCAAATCATTAATTCAACATAATATGCTTTCACAGGCACTTATTGACTTCAAAACTATAAAATCAAAAAACTAAAAAAATTGTTTAGGCTAAACTATTGAATCTACCACCAGTTCGGATTTTGGAAGAGCCTTCGACCGAGAAGAGCTGGAGGCTTATTTCATTTTCTCCAACAACAGGTAAAAGTGATGAATTTCACCGTTTTCATCACATTTAGGTACCAAATCATGAGGTAGTTTTTAATAATTACCGGGTATTATTAATACTGACCGCATTTATTACATTTACAGATGATCATATTAATATATAATATGTTTTTAACCAATGTAAGTACCTCATTTGATAGAGTAGCGATTTTAAATAAACAAATAAATATATAGATTTTGAGACGAGCGTCTTCACACTCGGCCACAGAGACGCGGTAATAAATATTTTTTTCATCATCATCACCAGCTTTCACCTAAATACCATAAATCACCTCGGAGACAGGTCCGAACTGCTAATGCAGCCGGACCAACAGCTTTACGTGTCTTCCGAAGCGCGGAAATACTTTTTTTGTTACACATACATTATTTTGTCATGTCTCCTCGTTTGTAAAGAATAACCATAGGACTTGGGACGTAAAACTAAACTAAATAAATAAACTTTCCTACACTCACACCAATTATCTAGCCCAAGAGAAGTTCCGTTATGAAACTCGATTAAATGGTTACTAGACAACGGATAAACATACTTAAAATACTTAAATACATACTTATTATACATAGAAAACACCCAGACCCGAGACAATTTAGAAAAACGATAATTTCTAAATTGACCCGACCGGGGATCGAACCCGGGACCTCAGAGATGGCGACTCCATGAAAACCGGTGTACAAACCACTCGACCAAGGAGGTCGTCAAAAAATATACACAAGATCCAATTTGCTATGAACACCTCCGTAAATGAGTCTACGACGTCATAAACACCGTTCATGTTAGTTCACGGTAGGGAAGCTGGTACCAACAACTGTTATACTATTTTGTTTTGATTTGTATTAAACTTAGATGAAGCCCGCATTCGCCTGAAAAACAGGGTTTAACTAGTACATGCCATAGTATTAAATTTATTTTAGTAAGTATATTAGTTTATAAATGATGTTTGAATAAAAAATATTTGTTTATTTCATAATATTAAGTTTTTGATGTGTAACATCTTTCCAAAAGGTACGGAAGTAGGGTCGTAACAGTGTGATCCTGTAACTGTTACGTGTTAGTCGGAGAAGCCACCAGTCATCAACACTTCAAGCCCAATGTCCGTTGTAGGTCGTAATATTTGTGGGAGTGATTTCGTAGAAATGTAATTATAACAGTGTAACAGGCTAAGTATCAGTGTTTTCTTTCAGTATTTTCTGCATTCTTTTTATATGTAAATCTATATTCTATTTTCTATTGTTATATTGATTTTAACCATTTCGTGTGTAATAGACTTTAAAACAATTATAAAAAAATTAAAAAAAGGAAAAAAAGAGAAAAAAAGAAAAAATATAAGTACGTCATTGTTAATTCTATATTCTGTTTTCTATTGTAATATTGATTTCAAAAGGTGAGATGTCAAATGTTACACATCATATGCGACTACTGTAAGGCTCGTTCGTTTTTTTGTGAAGGTTCCATCATGCACTGCCGGTGTGCCCCCAGACGCGCTCGGATGCATGTTTCGGCGGTCGTGAAAGTGGAAAATCACCAGTAATCGCGCGTCTCGGTGAGCGTCGCAAGTTTACATGTCGCATGCGTTATGGTAACTTTCCCTTGCTACAATGTGTTGTCAACAGCATCACCCCTTTGCTGAGTCCTCGCTTTTAAGTCCATCTGGATCCTCCTAAAGTCCAGCGAAGCTAAAAATGCCCAGAGGCAATCAGCAAACTCTTTAAAAAAAATCTGGTTCATCAGACAATCGTCCAAAGCGCCTAGTGTGTTTCATTTGACATCACGTTAACGAAAATTAGTATGGTATGACATACGAGAAGACTTAAACAAGAGTGAACGAGAGTGTGGCAACAGTGCCGTGATATTCTGAGCCTTGAATCGACGTACCGAGCTGTACCTACCGGCTAGGGTTGAGTCATACATGTAGTTAATTTATTATTGTGTGAATTTGGGTGTCTTTTATATTGTAAACTTACCTAGTTATATCTGTCGGCAAAGTAAACAAGTCAAACTGGGATTATGGTTGTGTGTGTGTTGAGACATCCTCATACACAACAGGCTTTTTTCCAGACTTTTTCAATAGGCACCCACCTTTATGCAACAAAACTCGCAATCGCGACACCCAAACCAAGAAAAATACGTGTATACTGATCGGCAGCGCTCAGTGACATACTTGTTATTCTCCGTTACTACAGCAACATACGATGCCCAATCCGCGTTTAAGGGGACAGCCCGCGTCATCCCGTACTCCTTTCCCGTGCTTGTAGGTGAACTACGAGCTTGTGTGCGTGCGTTTCGGAGCTCTTGTATGAAGTTGTCGCACTCTCGTTCACTCTGCTTAAACTCCGTGTGCCTGTTCGAGTTTCATCCGCCATTCGATCACGCTAACGACAACGAGAAGTATGCCAACATTTCAGCTCTTCTTCTCGTTATCGACCAGGAGACGCTGCTTACAAATTTTCTTACGAATTGCGAATGAAACTCGCAGTAAAGGCACCCAGATTTAAATAGTAAAATACATTTAAAAGAACTGTTAGGCTTAGCCAAAGTAACATTAAGAAAACGATAGCGAAGTTCCAAAAGAACAAAATGTATGGGATTGACTTATGCCGCGCTAAATCACGTGGTTAATCTTATGTCAATCATATACATTTTATTCTTTTCGAACTTTGCTACCGTTTTCTTAATGTTACTTTGGCTACCGCCACTGTTTAGTTCGCTGAATTTGTTCCTTCTGAAACTTTTCCGGCAGAGTGAGGGTGACTGATGCTGCGATGTTTCCACTTTGCTCCAGTGTGTCTTGCATAATAAATTCACCCGAATTTTCCGCAACCACGACTTTCTTATGCGACCAGTAGGCTTAGCCAAAGTAACATTAAGAAAACGATAGCGAAATTCGAAAAGAACAAAATGTAAGTGATTGACATAAGCCGCGCTAAATCACGTGGGCAATCTTATGTCAATCCCATACATTTTATTCTTTTCGAACTTCGCTATCGTTTTCTTAATGTTACTTTGGCTACCGCCACAGGTCTCCTCTTTCCAGATTAAACCAGTTAGTCGACATATTCACTTCATAGAGTACCGTGATCGTGATCGACATTTATACGCCCAGTGTTCGACACAGTTTTTGATGCTAGAGACCAAAAATTTGCTTCTGACCCCTTATTTTTATTCATCATCATCATCATCATCATCGGCCTATCTTAGTCCACTGCTGGACATAGGCCTTCTCTATTTTTATTCATTAATGGATAAATGTTGATTACTGGTTCCTGTCGAATATTGGTGCCACATAGAGTCTGGTTCTAAAAGTCCTTTTTGTGTAAAATATATTCTTCTATATCTATATATCTATCTTCTTCTATCTCTTCTCTATTATATAAAATTCTCGTGTCACATGTGGGTTGCCAATATTCCACCGAAACGGCTCGATCGATTTTTATGAAATTCTATATGTATATTCGGTAGGTCTGACAATCGGTCTTAATCTCTTTTTATACCCCTAAGTGATAAGAGTGGTCCACCTCAATATTTTTATTTAGTTTTTGGAAATTTTTCCACAAAATGATTTGTTTGTTTTGTTGTCATGGAAACTGTCAAAGCGGTACGAAATCCGCCGGGTCAGCTAGTCTTCTATATATATAAAATTCTCGTGTCACATGTGAGTTGCCATACTCCTCCGAAATGGCTCGATCGATTTTTATATAATGTTATATGTATATTCGGTAGGTTCGGTAGGTCGTAATCTATTTTTATACCCCTAAGTGATAAGGGTCCCCCCTGTTTTGTTGTCATAGAAACAGCTAGTTATGAAATACTAGCTGTGTCCCGCGGTTTCACCCGCGTTCTATTAGTCATAGCGTGATGTAATATAGTATAGCCTATAGCCTTCCTCAATAAATGGACTCTTCAACACAAAAGTAATTTTTTAATTCAAACCAGTAGTTCCTGAGATTAGCGCGTTCAACCAAACAAATAAACAGACTCTTCAGCTTTATAATATTAGTTTAGATATTTCTTTTTTAACGATGGTTAGACAATATGTTAGATGCAAGTCCAGCTGTGGACAGTAAAGGCTATAATAAATATGTTTTACCCTAATAATAATACCTAGTGTAGCGTTAAATATTTAGTCCGCTACTAGTCTGTCGTATTGCGACACGATTCGATTCCTTTTTTTTGATATTGTACAAAAAAAAATAGTACCAGGTGTCGCGATTGTTTCTTTTGTGTATTCGAACCTCTGTAGTTGTTTGCTGGCAGTTATTAATTATTTCTGTAGCGTCAATTTTGAATTTGAAAATTATGTTTCCCTTTTTCCATTGTCAACGCCAAATATTCAACGTGTAAAAGTGGAATCAGTGTTTTATTTTTAGTTTCACTACACTAGATAATAATATTATTACCTAGGTATTATTATGCGAAAGAATGGATATTTGTTGATATGTTTGTTATACAATCACCGCGAAACCGTTTAACAGAAGTGGATGAATTTTGGTACACAGATCATCCCGGATTGGCACATAACTATAATACGATTTATTCCTGAATTACACTTGTGATTTACTGAATTTACTTACTTTGCTGTTAATTTAAATATTAAGGTGAACGTTGTTATTACTGTTAACAGTCAAACTGCGAACAATTATCTTTATAGGTAATATAAATCTTCTGTGCGTGTGTATGAAATTGAACTCGTTCTAATTTTTTTGTGTATGTTCAAGTGGATTCGAGAATGGTTTAGATTTACAATTGGACTTGGTACCTATGTGGCGCTGCTATAGGGGTCCATAATGGGATACGGGAGTTCTTAAGCGGACGAATGATTTGTTTGTTTTGTTGTCAAGGAAACTGTCATCGTTTTGTTTGTTTTGTTGTCATGGAAACTTTGAAAGCGGTATGAAGTCCGCCGGTCAGCTAGTGTTATATATACTTAATTTTACGCAAATTTTGTTGCGAACATAATAAGTACAATTTGAAAAACAAGTATTGAAAAAAATTCCACGAAAGGGATTCGAACTCGTACCCCATGACATGCCGGGTCAGGTGCACTATCAACCATGCTATCGTGACTCTGTCAATCGTTCGAATTCAACTCGTGGATTTTTTTTCAACTTATTTCGCAAAATGTGTATTACCTATTAATTAACGGATTCGCAAGATTCCAAGAAGTAGATAAGTCGATGTTCCAATAGTGTTACTACTAGCTATAGCTAGTGTTACACTATTTAGGGAGTCTGAATTCTCTTACTAATTGGTTTAGTATTAGATCAAAACAAAAAAAACAAAAATCGTTTTAATTTAGTAAGGTAACTTTGTTAATTATATTTCTGGTTTATGTTACGTCACATTTGAATGCCTTTTTCTGATCAATAGGTACTTTACACATTTAAGAAGCATGAGAGCATTCTCACTTTGAAAATAAAACAAAAAGATATTGTTTTAAAAATAGCTTCATAATAACAACTCATCACTTACATATGACATACCTACCTATAACACAAAAAAATAAACAGAAAAATTAGCATTAAGCGTCTTCAATAAAAAAACAAGTAAATAAAACTAGATAAAGCCATATAAAACGTAATTCTGCATCTATAACGGATCTCATGTACTACGCTGTATAAATAATGTAAAAAAAAACAACTTGCTATGTATAGGATTTCCTCCTACCTAACGAAATTAGCCGATCTCCATTGGGAAGATCCTTCCATAGCCACGTCTCTTACGGTCCATAGCAGATGTAAACGTCGTGTTGTCCTGCTCTAACGTAGATGTGGCAGTAGGGCGGGAACGAGACGAAGCGACGAGATGCAGTTTCACAGCTAATCAAACGTGTCCACTGTCCGGTTGCGCCTACGCATACAACGCCGAAAGTAGCGTAGAACACATTTTGATTTTTTTCTTTTTAAATTCGTAAATAATTGTTTTGAATATGTGTCATTTATTTTTAGTGACAAAAATAATTTAAACAAAGTATTATTGTCGAAATTAACATAACATTTGGTTATCTCTTAACTTAACACTGTAAAAGTAGAGATAAATACGTTCCGAAATGTTACTTATTGCGCTATGGTAGAGTTTCAAGTTGACTTGGTTTTAGTAGTGGTGTTTATTACATTTTGCTTCTGTGTAAAGTTGCCAAGGTCCATGTTAAATCACCTGTAACTTTAATGCTTGCTTACTCTAACTTGGTAAGCTTGTGTGTAGGAGAGAACGGAACGGCTATACTTCTGTTAAGATGTTCGGAGGCTATTGGTGCGTACATTGGCAAAATTAACAGGTTTTCTCAGAAGTTCTCAACTCTTTTATTGTGTATTCTTACAAAAGCAAGATTAAGTTTTAATTTTTATTGAACAGTCAATCTAAGTTAACCACAAATTAAGCTAAACAAACAAGAAGTTAGTAGATATTAATTTGATTTTGAATTTTCATTAATTTGATTAAAATATTCTCAGAAACCATACATAACAATTATTTCCAATTATTTTACTATTGTACACTTGGAGAGGCCTATGTCCAGCAGTGGACGTGTGTAGGCTGATGATGATGATGATGATGATGATTTTACTATTACAGTGATAATTTACATTTTTTTTAATTTTTCAACAGCTTACATCATTGAACGTTTAATTTATTTATCTAAATAAAAAAAAACAATTTCGAAAATACTTTAGTATTTTAAAAACAAAACGCAGTTATCGAATCTGTCGTTACTAAAAGGTTGCCGCCCCCTGTCTTCAGCTCGGACTCGAGTATCGGTGCGCACGAGTCGCCAGTCGATCGCGCTCCGTTGCCGGCGCGCAGTCTTCGCGCCATTCTAATTCAAATTCAAATATCGAACTTTCAGCGTGCGCTTCAACTTGACCTGTGACTTTACTTTTTTTTAAACTTTTTAACGCTATGGTGCTGTGTTGTGGAATAATCCTCTATGCGTGATTTCTTTTTTAATTTATGATATTGTGTGCGGCCAGGTTTTAGTGACAAGTTGCGGTTAAAGTTCGTATATACGTACCTACCTCTATGGATGTACTGGATATTTTAGTTTAGTGTTACCAATATCAAGTGATTGTGGCATAAACGCTTTAATAAGTCCTCGGGTAATGAACACAAGGTACGTATTCATATTATCGATAGCAATAGATAAACAATTGCGAGATAGTAATATAGTTTTATTGTATTTACACATCCACCTAGAGAATGCAAGTCTTTATAAATATCTTTAGAATACATTCGTCATTTTATTATTACCGTTACATACTATAAGTTTAATTGAAGAAAGTCTTTTAAGAAAGCAATCTCTACCAACTAATGTATCTACTTATGAAAAGAAGGAAAAGCTGGGAAAAGGTTGATTTTAGATGTTATTTCAAATAAACAAAACCATATTTAAAAAATATGTTATTTTATTAAAAAAAATAGATTTCATTATTCGAAATAAGTTACTGTTAGATGCAGATATAGAATCAATAAGTTGTCTATCACACAGTGAGAATGTGAACTTTTCTTTCAGATAATGGAAACTATGAATATTTATGGGACAAACGTTAATAAAAAAGAAACAACACATTTACAGACGGACGGACGTGCTTCACGATTTTGATGGATTCTGAACTTTCACCCTTATTTGAATACGCGCCAGTTGGTACTTTACACTGGAATAAACTCGCGCGAACGAATATGATATTATTGTGGCTAAAATAAATAATTGAATATCCAATAATGAAGTCCTTACAACAAATACATTTGATCAAAAAATTTAAACTGTACAAAACGGTAATGAGAAAAATATATGATTTAAAAGGCTATTTAGACATTAATCTTTCAATGAAGAATTTGTTAGAAAAAACAATCAAATTTCAAATGCATTTATAGAGTAAATTGTTTTTAGTCTACAACAGAAATATTAGAAATGTCGTACCTAGGTACGAAACAGTAACAATCAGTGATTATTCATGAAATTCACAAGAAAGTTTTCACTAGGTGAGAAACCACCGTTTTCACCAGACTTTGCAACTAAGAAATAATCACGATTGTTAGCAATTATTGAAAGAAAATACATTTTTATCAATCATTTGAAAAACGGTTGAGGTTCGCTGGCCGATTCGCATCAGCACTAAGGCCGATATCAAGAGATCCTGAGTTTAATTCCTAAGTGTTTCAGATTTTCCGATGCATATCTGAAAACTCATTGTGCCCGGATTTATGTTCACTGCTTTTCGCAAGCGTGGTGATTAAGCCAATACTTACATACTTATGAAATGTAGCGATGACTTGATTTCAGTGACAGAGGCTTTTGCCCAGCTGTGGGACTGTAATAATATACCTTCTTTTAAAAAAGGGCATTCTCCATTATCTTTCCACTCTACCACGTCATGTGGCAGATTAGTTAAAAGACATACTTTATATCAACTTGTCTGTTATAAAACATTTTAAACTATTAAGCATTAATTAATCGTTTATTGTACAAAGAAATAACATTAAAACAACATATAGATACAAATATGAACTTTTATCTCTAGAAGAGATATCCGGCATCCAATCCAATTGTTATTAAAATTTCTGTGATTAGGAAAATTCAAACATTTTGTGAGTTAATGCAACCTTAAAAAAACGGGCGTTTAAGTTTATAATACCTACATGTAAAAGCGGTTTTAAAATATTTTCTTAAAATTACCGTTACCAACGGCTTTACGTGCCTTCCGAAGCGCAGAATACTAAACTAAATAGTTAACTAAATGGTAACTTACCAGATCACTGTATTTTCCATAAGCTTTCTTTGGTTCATTTCAATAGAATAGTTTATTGATTTGAAAAGTATTTATCAAATTTGTAAAATTCTGTTTAAATATTAAGTACAAGGATTATCAAACAAATGTAACATCTTATTACTGTACCTAAATTAATAGCAAATAAATAAATCTATTATATTCTCTTTTATGCCAACAGAAATCCGCGTTTAATAAAAAAAAAGGTCGTTCATATTTTATTGTTACTGTAAAGTACATTTTCTCAGTCAAAAGATGTCCACTGTTTTAGTGATGATATTATCAGCATTTAAACCGTTTTTATAGAAATGCCTATGTATGTTGAACTAACTGCGGCTCAGAATGTGAAATCATAACATATTTTATTTATGTTTAGGTAATCGAAAAAACCAAAAAGACTAGGTACATAACATTTTACATCCTATTAATACTCGTATTATAAACGCGAAAGTTTGTAAGTATGGATGGATGTTTGTTACTTTTTCACGTAAAAACTACTGAATGGATTTGGATGAAATTCGGCACACAGATAGTTTATAATCTGGATTAACACATAGGATACTTTTTATCCCGATATTCCCACGGGAACCACGCGGGTGAAATCGCGAGCGGCCGTTAGTTCTACTAATATTATAAACGCGAAAGTTTGTAAGTATGGATGGATGCTTGTTACTCTTTCACGTAAAAACTACTGATAGGATTTGGATGAAATTCAGCATACAGATAGTTTATAACCTGATTAACACATAGGATACTTTTTATCCCGATATTTCTACGGGAACGGGAACCACGCGGGTGAAACCGCGAGCGGCCGCTAGCATTTAATACTTTTATCTTCATTATTCATCTTCAGCATATATACGTCCCATTGCTGGGCTCAAAGTTCTTCATGGACAATAGTAGGGTAGTGGTATCAGTGTTTTACAAGAACCAGCGATCGTCACTGGATAATGTAAAGATACATAAGTAAGTGATCTATCTATAAAATGTTTATATAATTTTTAACGCAAATTTTATTGCGAACAAATTACAAAAACACAAATGTTGAAAAAATTTCCACGCGCAGGATTTGAACCTGCACCCTTCTGACATACCGGGTCAGGTGTTCTTCCAATTGATCCTTTCCTACTGATCTTTAGTATTTGTAAAAATATTATGATCGGGATGTTAATGACGGTAGTTGTTGACATTGAATAGGCGCCTTTGGCTTTCAAAGTAAAAAGTAAATAGTGTTGAATAATTTCGGCGGGCTGGTTAGAACCACGATAGCTCAATTGGAAGAACACCTGACCCGGTATGTCAGAAGGGTGCAGGTTCAAATCCTGCGCGTGGAAATTTTTTCAACATTTGTGTTTTTGATCTATCTATTTTAGTTGAATACTTTTTCCACTACCGTCTTGTAGAGTTTGAATCTTTTAATTATGTTCTTCATATGTGCTTTATTATTAAGTACCCAGTGTTCTAATAAAAAAATAAATAATAATAAAACATTTATGCGATTTATTGAGGAGCTCGATGGCGCAGTGGATAACGTGCCCGGTCTGCGAGTGCTGAGGTTAAGCAACTTTCGCAAAGGCCGGCCATCGGATGGGTGACCAAAAATGTATCATCTCGAGCTCCTCCGTGCTTCGGAAGGCACGTAAAGCCGTTGGTCCCGGCTGCATTAGCAGTCGTTAACAACCACCAATCCGCACTGGGCCCGCTTGGTGGTTTATGGCCCGTTCTCTCTATCTATCCGTAGGGAAGGCTCATGCCCCAGCAGTAGGGACATAAAAATAAGCTGATGATGATGATGAAAACATTTATTCGGCTTTGCAACACAGGACAGACATGAAAAAAAAATAACACGTAAAAGTTAAAAATAAACTTAATATTAAAAAAAAAAGGTTAAAGTTTCCCAATATAACAACAACAAAATTAACAGAAACAAACAGAAATAAATAAATATTTACGCTAAAACCCGAATGGGCTGAGCAGCTCAGCTTAATGTTGGGGCTAATGTCTCAACGCTGGTATTCTGCTGGATCCATGACAAGGGAGGAGTTCAACATAACAAAGGTGAAGGTGATAGTGTGTATAAATACATCGTGTAGTATATATATAATATATATATAGTGAAGATACAATAATTATATGGTAGTGAAGTGGATATCAGAAAATAATATATATTGTCTATACTAATTAAACAGAGGTAACGTTTGAGACTTTGTTTGTTTGTATGGCGGGGCTCCAGAGATTTCTGGAACTACTAGTTCAATTCCAGAAAAATATAAACGCAGTTAAATGGCAATGTAAATATATGCACATACAAAGATACTTATAATAATGATAGCATCAGATAGAACCAGGGATCTATAAAAGGTAGTCTGTAGTGCTGCTCAGTTGTTGCACCAAAGTGATTTCTTTCAGAATTTTACGGAAGCTGTAAAGAGACAGCGAATGATGAATTGGTGGGGGAAGATTGTTCCAAATCTTAGCATCAGCATATTTGAAACTACCTTGAAAAGCATTTATGTTGTGAGCCTGCATGGCAAGGCGACCAGAACGGGATACTATATATTATATATACGGGATTATTAAATTACGGGATATATATTCTACATGAACCAGTGATCCACTTCTTTCCTTTTACCATAAAAATAGGGGTCTGCAACCGATTTTTTACTTTAACAACAATTGAATACAGACCACTTTTCCAAGCGTACATCCATTGAAATTTCAATGAAACTCCTATATCATTTTTCGGTGATGAAAACTAGTGCTGAACACTGGATTATCGATTATTATATGTTGAATACTGGTGCCACTTCAATACATCAGGCCACAACCCGCTACGCTGGTCCAATACGGGTTGTATTTAAACGACAGCTATTTTACTACAACAAACCGGCACCAAACCCTTAATACCTACGCACTAAAATGACTATTTCTATAATAATATACGTTAACACACGACATCTAAATTTTAACGTTTAATTTGATTATTTTCAGTTTAAAGCATAAAATTAAATGTTTGTTGTACCTAATCCAATTTTTTAGTTTGAATGTGAATATTTTGATTGTTATTTAAATAATAATATTTTAATTTAAGCATTTTTTTCCTATATTCATTACTGTTTTTATGGTTTTCAAAAATATTTTCCTTTAGGTAGGTGTATCGTCGTTAAAATTAAATTTTTGATGTTACCTATTTTAAATGTTTAGATTTTATAGATATTTTATTTTGTTATTAAATAGGTACTTTAGCTTTATTATTTATTTATATTACTATTGTATTCGCGTGAAGTTTAGAAATAGAACATAATTATTTTTAAACGGTTATTTTGCATAATAACGCAATTTTAGGTTTTGTAGATTTTACACAAATACGAGTAACCATGTCCATATTTACAATCAATATTGTCACCACACATCTTGATTGGAAAATGCGACGGCTAAACAAACCTTTATTTTTGAGGAAGTTCAACAAATTTTTTTTTAAAATAATTGATGGTTAAATATTTATTAAAGTGCAAGAGATTTTCACGTTTTTTTCATGTCAAAGGAGTTTTACAAAAATAGGTAAACCTTCCTGAAAATAATGAAACTCTTGCTAATAACAATTTTTACAGAACATTTTTACAATATAAATTTTCATTGAAATATATACACCAAATATTTTAGATTTTGAAAAGGTGCTCGCGAAAAAAGAGAACTTGCTAAAAATTATGTATATCGCGTTTTATCATGCGAATTTTTCTAAATATTTTGACACTGACAACACAGTAATTATTTAACGGGAATATAAAAATGTTATATTCCCGTTAAATGAATAAATAAAGAAATTCAGTACAAATATAACAAAACCATTATAATAATCCCGTCAATAATATATCGCAAACCTTACTAAAAAAAAAGTAGAAATTATGTTACATCAAATACTTTTACTTATGTCGGTAGTTCAATAAATACATTAATAAAAATATAAATAATAATTTTATTTCTTAGCACGTTGTTGAAAGTCAGACGCAATAGAACAATGTAAAAAGAACAAGTAAACAAAACAAAATATAAAAAAAACTATTTTCTCATCACAATTTAACATTATTAATGTTCCCCTCCCTCTCTTACTGGTTCCACAGAATATCAGCGCCTTGGCACGTCAATGTCATGGCATAAGCTGAGTGGTGACCATTTCGGTTGCATAATTATAAATTTAAAATGTCCATTATGTTAAATTGTCATAGATGCTCCGAATAAATATTTTTCATTTCATTTCATTTAATGTATATTTTCGTACAATGTAATATACTTACTAAGTTTACGATGCTGTTATGGGTAGGTTTATAAATGTTTGTTTTGTTGTGTCTCTGCTACAGACATAAATGTTATATGTACAGTCGCGAGTGTAAATATATTACTATCTGGACACATGAGGACAACTGTCCTCATGTGACTAGAGTTAAAGGAGGGAGATAGAAATTGAGATGACCAGTAATATTGTGCAAGGACCTGAAGAATTGCAAAGTGTCTGATACTGATGCGTCCAACAGAACAAAGTGGAGTAACCAGTAGAGCAGAGCCCACCATCATATAGGATTAATAGAATAGAATAGATAGAATAGATTTGTTTATTTCAGGCAACAAAACAGTGTACAAGATGGTAAAATACAAAGAGGCCCATAGAATAGATACCTTACAGACTAACATACATACAAATTATATAGGTACTTGTATAAATTAAAAAACTATGCTACACGTAAAGACGGCGACGTCCGGAATATGACACCTTTCGGCCAATAGTACTCTTTCATGAAGGTCGACAGATGGTCGGTCGGTACTCTCACCACAAATAAATTAAAATTCACATTGTGGCGGGACTCCAACCGCTCGACCCTCAGAGTGGCGTTGGACTTCACTCGCATGTACTCTACGAGCTCTTCAGCTCTTCTTTTTCTCTTCTTAATAAATGCTGAGGAGAGAGAGAGAGAGAGTTAGAGAATGAAGGTTCTGTTTTTGTTGGACAATGAGGTTGCATACTAATAATAATGTATTAGAAGGACTTAGGGTTGTCCCTATTGCAATTTAATTTAGTAGCAAACGAGCTCAAAATCTCAGCCAAGTGATGCTTTTCAGGTATGTTCATATAAATTTGCCATATTAGAGACTAGTGGCCGCTCGCGGTTTCACCCGCGTGGTTCCCGGTTTCACTCGCGTGGTTCCCGTTCCCGTGGGAATATCTAGATAAATAGTATCCTGTGTGTTATTCCCGGTTATAAACTATCTGTATGCCGAATTTCATCCAAATCCATTCAGTAGTTTTTACGTGAAAGAGTAACAAACATCCATACTTACAAACTTTCGCGTTTATAATATTAGTAGGATTATACAAATATACAGGTGTTACCAAACACTCTGTGGCGGTAGCCAAAGTAACATTAAGAAAACGATAGCGAAGTTCGAAAAGAGTAAAATGTATGGGAATGACTTAAGATTGTCCACGTGATTTAGCGCGGCTTATGTCAATCGCATACATTTTATTCTTGTAAGCTTACTGTATTGTTGTCGATTTGTGCGAAGTATTATTATTATATGTGTGACTGTACTAACTCATAAAAATGTTTATTAGCCCAAACGCCAATGGTAAATGGTTATTTTAACCAATTCGTCTGGGTGTCTACAACCCCGATATCTATATTTATATTCCACAAGCATTTGGCCAATTCACCTAAGATGGTGGTAGCTGGCCATATGGACTTCAAACAAGGCATACCACCTACCAAACTAAGTATTAATAATAGATTAATGTTAATATGAGTCTGTGGTATTACTTATTTTACAATCTGAAAGTGCGAATTTGAATACTTTTTGTAATTTGTTCGTTTTCGTTGGTTACCTAAGAGATCATCCGAGGGGTTCTTATTAGCGTGATGCCATCCCCTCTGTTATCTGAGAACAGAGGGGATGGCATCACGGAAGAACTGTACTGAACAAAAAAAAATGTAAGGACTAAGTCTTTACATATATTTTTTGTTTTTTTTGAAGAGAGATTGCTGATTGCCTCAGACGGCATTTTCAGCTTCACCGGGCTTGTTTTGGGGGAGGCGGGAAACTTAAAGGGTTCCTCAAGTCGTGTGAAACGAATCACCTTCGGAGGTTTTCTAGAGGGAACGGCATCACGCACTAGTGCGTGTCCCCGTGCCCTACTAGAATCTCCGAAGGGTTCGGATCGGATCGTTGATCACTACAGCTTGAAGAACCTTAGTTTTTCGCCGTTCGCAAAAGTCCGGGTACGTTCTAAAAGCAATCAGGGCCAACAAAAAGCTCTTCCAAAAATAAGGAAATGGCAGTCATTACCGTCCACTTTCCAAATTAAGATAGCGTGGTGAGTTATGACCTTATGGCCTGACCACTTATATGCTATTGAAAGCATGCGACTCCTGGGATCGGCCTATCAGAAACCAGAAAGACTTACGGTGCTCAAAGAGACCTCTGAAGAAGAGTGAAATGATGGGGTTGCACAAAAGATCCCGATGGGTCGATGTGGAGTACCACATTGAGGTTTCTAGGAAAGGGAAACCTCTGAAAGATCCACTATCATAAGATAAGGTATATCGGAAGACTAGCCAATCAGTGGGATGTTTGATTAAAAACGATGATGTATACTGTTACTTGATGCTGCACTGGACAAGGGGCAACTCTTGAGACACTATTGAGTACTGGATGAGAAATGCGCTTCGATAGCTTCTAATCTTGCGTCATACCTTGACGTAGATGGTAACCTGTGCATGTTTTACTTACACAGAGACGTCTGGCTTCGTATAACCTAACGGTTGGTAGTGGAAGAATTGTGAAATGAAAAATGATTCTTGTTTTAAAAAAAAAATATTATGAATTGCGCTATTGACACATTAATTACCTGTTAATTAACCTCGGTCCCCGAGCTATACCACCCAGCTCGGAGGAAGATCCTTTGGCCTTCCTCAATGTGGCATTCTCCCTACCATTGGCTTCTTACAGTAGTGACTCCGACGTGATACTTACCATACCATTGGCTTTCCTACAATAAACAGAAAACAAATACTTGTGTTTCATGCATGGGTTCATGTCAGTAGTCTAACGGTTTAAAGGGATTAAACCCCAATTTTTCAAAAAAAAAATGTAATTGAAATAATATGTAGGTAGTGTTAATTCTGCTAAATCTGATTCTGATCTGATCTGATCTGATTTAGCGGAATTAACACTACATATTATTTCAATTAAATTTATTTCTACCATGGATTTTCGCAAAATAACGCTTTTAATAATATCACAATTTTTTTCTTTCAACTTAAGCATCTATCTTATAGGCTACTGACCAATGATTCTGCTTCTCTTAACACGTTTAGACGACTGTTTTTTTAGTTATTTATCAGTAGGCTTGTGTCAGCTAGCTGGTTTTTACTGAAACAGTCATTGAAAAATTTAACATAATTTTCTTATAAAATTTTCTACCATCTACCCAGTAGGTACTTGCGCCGAGCGAGGTACGACGCGCTAACTAAAACATAACCCGGTGTTTTGAATAAGTACAGTCGGAATAAAAAACATCCGGCCCGTGGGAGAGATTTTGCGCAAACTGTTATGATATTGGCGGCTCAATGATTTTATAAGTCATTCATGAATGGCGGGGCATTTTCCTGCTCATGTGTTACTATTTTTTTAAGTTTATTTTTACATTTGTAGTGTTACTTACCAAGTTTATAAAGTTAGGATAATTTTTGGAGAGATTTTGCTGTTGGTATCCTAATTGGTGTCCTAAGGCCTTTACGGCATAACCGGACATTTTGCAGGCGAGAAACTTATAGGGTTCCTCAAGCGGTGTAACCGAATCATCCTCAGAGATCGGATTGAGAGCGGGTCAACCTGTGGACGCCGCTTAGGCTGCGTTACCACCGGAGCTGTGAGGTAGCTAGGTGGTGCATGAGGAAAATATCCACCAATTAGATTACTTCCTTTTCCTTGCGGTGTAAATTGTAGTAATCCTATTGGCGGATTTTTTTCTCGCTCTCCTCTAAGCTACCTCGCAAAACTCTGGTATAACGCAGCCTAAGAGGAACTCTCGAGTCGTTCCTATCTCGATCCGATCCTAACGCTAGAATATAATGTAATAAATAAATAATGTTTCCACACTTACACCAATTATTTAGCCCCAAGAAACTCAAGAAATGGTTAACTAGACAACGGATAAACATACTTAATATACTTAAATACATACTTATTATACATAGGAAACATCCAGAACGAAACAATTTAGAAAAGCAGGTATTTCTAAATTGATCCGACCGGGGATCGAACTCGGGACCTCAGAGATGGCGACACCATGGTGTCGCCATCTCTGAGGTCCCGATAGGTTCCCGGTTCCCGGTTTCACCGGTTTTCATAAACCGGTGTGCAAGCCACTCGACCAAGGAGGTCGTCAAATTAGATCAGTCAGATTCAACATAGAGGGGATGTGGTCACTCTTTCGTGTTACCATGCCCTCTAGGAACCCTCTGGGGATTATTCCTCTTCTCGGGTTGACCGTGTTAGAACCCCATATCTTAACTAACTACCTAATAGTTAGTTAAGATATGGGGTCCTCCAAACAAGGCGTTAAGGGGAACCTTGTGGGCCGGCAGAATGAGGGCAGTTGTCGTCCCATCAGGGTGCCAAGTGCAAATTTCATACGCCATTCGATTACTTTAATGATAACGAGAATTTGTATGGCAAAATTTTAACTCTTCTCTTATGCCGCCAGGAGGCGCTGCTTCAATGCCATACTAATTAACCCTGTCCTGCTGCAAAACTGCCGTATCCGCTACTTTCCTTACCTGAGACTACTATTATGTATAAGTAGGTTTATTTTATATTTATTATGGTATTTATATACATATTTATTATTATCATCATTATTATTATTATTTTTTTGCTTCATTTATAAAATACACATTATTCTAGTATGTTTTAATAGTTTCACCTCTGATCTTACAGTTTATTGACTCTCTCCATCTGACTGGTTGTCTGGAAGAAATCGCTTAAAAAAGCGATAAGACCGCCAAATTCTAACTTTGTAAATTTTTTTCTTTCTGTTCATGATTTTTTTAGAGTGTTGCAATAAAAGTATTATCTATTTATCTATCTATCTATCTAATTTTCGTTTTCGTAAACGTAATCAAATGAATACGGATAGTAAACAAAACTCAAGCTAAGCACCTTGGACTCCATATTCACTTAACATCAGGTGAAATGGGGTCATTTGCCGTCATCATCATCATCATCAGCTCATTTTATGTCCCCACTGTTAGGGCACGGGCCTTCCCTATGGATGGATAGGGGAACGGGCCATAAACCACCACGCGGGCCCAGTGCGGATTGGTGGTTGTTAACGACTGCTAATGCAGCCGGGACCAACGGCTTTACGTGCCTTCCGAGATGATACATTTTTGGTCACCCGACTGATGACCGGCCTTTGCGAAAGTTGCTTTACCTTAGCATTCGCAGACCGGGCGCGTTAACCGCTGCGCCATCGAGCTCCTCAATTAATCAATCATTTGCCGTGCTAAGTATAAAAAAAACCGAGTCAATGGGTTAATTAAGGAGAGAGCTTGAACTTCTCCGGTAATTGCTTATGGTGGTTTTGGATCACCCTGGCGGCAAGTAAAGGGTAGTACAGTAGGCCTTAGTAGGTACCCCTTCCCCTCCACTAATGTGTTTTCCCGGGAGCAGTGGTATTCCTAATGCATTTCTGAAAAAAAATGTTTATTCCGCAAGGAAAAGCTTCTCACCTTTCTCTCTCTCAATCTCGCCTGATGATAAGTGTTGATATGGCCGCATATTAGGTATACTTATACTCCGATGTATGCGTCACACAGCATTTTCCCTAGAAAAACAAAAAGGGGAGGATGTGATCGCACTCTCGTCGCTTGTCGGTCTATTTATTCGATCCGATCCGAACGCCTCTGAGGATCTAGTAGGAGACACTTACCAATCCCCTCCAGAAACCCTTTAGAAAACATTTACAAGACGCAGTACCTGTGATGTATGTATCGACAAAAACTGCGCTAGTGCCGTCTCTATGATAAGAGTATGACACGTTTTGACATCGACGACTTTCGCATTTCGTCACGCGGCAGATTTGATCGGCAGCTATCGACAATTGCGACCAGCACTAGACCTACTAAAAACTTTCAGAATGGCGAGTTATTGGATGGGTGACCAAAGAAAAATATCAAGACAGCTTCAAAAACACTTCTAGGCAACCGTCGATCCCGGCGTATGATGGTGGTCGTTTAAGGCGACGCATTGAATATTGACGCACGTGGCGGGGATCTTAATTTTTCCCAACAATTACAAAACATATGAAAGTGATAATTGATGACATGATTTTTCATTCAATTGACTTCATTTTGTTAGTTGCAAAAACACGATTTGTCAACTTTTATAACAGAGAAAAAAAAATATCAAAGGAACTCTTTTAAAACATAGATTCGCATTTTACAGGCAAACCAGAACGATTTAAGCATCTAAATTTTCTTAGTAGATTCTTAACACACACTTCAATATTGTAGTTAATTTTTTTTAAATAATTTGTAGTTTTAATTTGAAGAAAAAGAAACAGTTTTTCTTATGGTACGGTGTGCAAACGTTCCGTATGAGATTTATTGTATAGCGATGCGTCGCCTTAAGCCCATTTTTTTGGAAGCGATTCCTTGTTGAAAAATTAATATAAAAAACAGCGCTGGTGCCGTCTCCATGTTATGACACGTTTTGACATCGACAACTTTCGCATTTCGTCGCGCGGCAGATAAGATCGGCAGCTATCGACAATTGCGGCCAGCACTAGAGCCCTCGATAACATCTCGCCCGACGGCCAACACTGCGTACAGGAATTCCAATTAAGATTGTTTTTTAAACGGTTTTTTTTCTGTATATAACCTGTTATAATATCATGGACGGCGTTGACATCTTATTATTTTAAAGTAACATAAGAACAGAAGCTTTAAATTAGCGCTTATTAATTTAACGAGGTGATGTGGTTTAAAATAATTCATATACGACACGTATGAGACGTATGGAAAGATTTTGGGAAGACCTTTGTCCAACAGCGGGATGAAGTAGTCTAGTCGTAATATACTTATTGCATCATGTTGGTATGGTTCATAAATCTAATACGAGTATATAAAGATATTAGCGGCCGCTTGCAGTTTCACCCGCGTGGTTCCCGTTCCCGTGGGAATATCTGGATAAAAAGTATTCTATGTGTTAATCCAGGTTATAAACTATCTGTATGCCGAATTTAATCCAAATCCATTCAGTAGTTTTTACGTGAAAGAGTAACAAACATCCATCCATACTTAAAAACTTTCGCGTTTATAATATTAGTAGGATATGAAAATACTTTATTTGCTACAATATAAATATTAGTGTAATTTTTTTTTTAACTAAACTTAACTATATCAGAGACATCAGTGTTCGAGGAAGGAGAATGCATTATCGCGTTTCAGTTGAGATATTGCAAGTTAAGCAACTTTCGGAATAGCTAGTCATTAGATGGGTGACCGATACAAATTGCCTTTATAAGCTGATGATGGTAAAGGTATGGTAAGGTATAAATAAAACCCCAGGCTCGATAACGCGCAAGTCTTACCGATGTTGGCAGCTTGATTTGCTGCAGTGGTAGTCGTTATCATCAGACGCTATGTGAGCTGGTTAAGCTCATGTCGATAAAAATATATGAACAGATCTGAGAAGAGGATTATGATAGCGAGAAGCTTAACAAATGGGCAGGATAAATAAAGAGTGACGTTGTTAAGGCAATATGCAGCCAACAGTCAACACGAATTTTTTTTTCTTTAATGATGCCTATGCTTTCATAGACATATAAAAAAAATTGATTAAAAAATTAGATTTTTGGAATATATATTATTATTCTTATGAATTTTACGACAGGATCTATTTTGGATTAATTATATAATTATTGTTGAAGCTTTTATCATTGCAAGACGTGTCTATATATTTTGTTTAAACTACGACACATAGGTGAAATTGTGTTGTTCAAAAGATTTGTGTTAAAATTGCTAGTAAAAAAAGTTAAGAATACAAATAATAAGGTTCAATTAAATCAAATGAGTATTAGCGTATGTCAGCATTAAACCAACCGTAGGTAGATTCATGAATATGTTCGGCGCTGTTAATGGCCAGTATCAGTCATTAATAAACGAATTTTAGCAAATTGAAGCCGAAATGGTTGGTGAACAAAGAGGTTATTATATAGACCAAAGACTATTAACGGTATCCCGACTTAAAACTTTAAAAAAAAGATTTACTTATAAAATGTTATGAGGTTCAATCTAAATCTACATATTTATTAAAAATCAAAACCTACACCATGGCTTCGTTAGCCCTACGATAAGACCATAAGGGTGGTTTTAGAGTCGAGCCATGGCTTTGTATGCCCCACGATAAGACCATAAGGGTGGTTTTAGAGTCGCGTTGACCGTCGTCGGCGCTGACAGCCGAAATGTATGAACTTCTAGCGCATGTCAGCGCTGACCGCTGAGCCATCAGCATGACTCAGTAACGTTTCCTTTAATTACATACATATTGATCTGTCAGCGCCGACGATCAGCGTGACTGTAACACCAGCCTAAGACTATGTAATGAGAAGACGCCGCAAGAAACTCGGTTACGTTTATAAATGTCTCAGCTTTACGATGATTATTTTCTAAGCAATACTAAAAAAGCTTTCAACGAACATGAGCGGGCTTTTGGCATAGAGCTGGTTTAGTCGTTTTTAGCAAATAGCAATCTCTTACAAATTGTTGTTTTACTAACAAATTTGTAAATTAAAATAGTTTTGCTCATGTCTAATTATGTTTTAAGTACTAAGTTTCTGTACGTCTGCAGCTGGACCACATGACGTTATTTCTATCGTAAAATAAGATTTACAATACAGTCCTCTTAATGAATTATTAGGCGGTTTTCCTTAAAGGCTATACGGTAATATAAAAATAATATTTTATTACATGAATTTGCGTGCGGTTTCGAATATGTAATAAAAATAGACAATTTATTTACCACATTATGCGAATGCGAAGGCGTCCATCAATAAAAGACACTGAATTTAATTTTAGTTTACGTTGTTTAAACAAAAGTTTTCTTTACAATTAATTTGTTTAAACTTTAAAATTATATGTATATCTATAAATAATGAAACAATCAAACAATTTAATGTATACAATAAAAATGTAGGCTAGTGCTAAGGCAAAAATGAAGATTATAATATTATTTTATTGTAAGTGTTAATAAAATCCCGTTTAATACTCAATTAACTTGATATTTTTTACCTTTGCAAGAAATCTGTATTTGCTAGAATTAATGTTTGTTTTTATGTTTGTTCAGTATGCCGTCCTAAGTCATTTATTCGAATGCGACGTAACTTTGGTAAGTTGTGCTAACGCCCGTGAAGTATTTCGAGTTGGCAAACCATCACAGGACACGGTGTTAACGCGGGTGAAGTTTCAGTAAATAATTAATAAGACAATTTAAGCAATTGACACTAATTGCCATTGAAAAAAAGGAACACATTTTTTTTTGTTAGAAACTTTGGTCGAAATTTTTGAAATTGGATTTAGTGGTGCTCGCGGCGCGCAGGCGCGGCATCGCGTCGCAGTGCCGCCGACATTGACAGCTGTCAATCAGATTCAATATGGCGGCGCAACCGGTCCGCTCCGAACAAACATGCTTCGCTATCTCGTCAAATCTGACGAGTTCAGTACCCGTGTTAGATTATTGCTGAGATATTTTCCGCATCGAATGTTGTGACTGAAGCTGGGATCGATTAAGCTCACAATACCAATACAATTACACTAATGTAGAGTTAACAAATGAAGGTTTCTTTTTGCTTTTGGGTGCCTTTGCCTTTACGGTTTAAAAGTCCTTTTGCTTTTTTCTTCTGTTTTGTGGCATTAACTTAATGTTCTGTAATAAAACTCTTTAGATTAGATAGATGTCTTTTTAGATAGATAGAACTTTACTGGTTTCAGGAAGAATAGGTACCTACATAATATTATGGGTATTTCGTGATTCAGAAAGCACATTAGAATATGTTCCTAAGCAGTGGGTCGTTTAAAGACTAATGATGATTAACTCAACATATACAATATATGTATGTGTATGACTTAGTTTAACAATTCGTAAATTTATTATTGCTTCTAGTGCCTCTTGTACTTTTTAATACTGTTAATTTTAAAAAACTATAAACATGAATCTACCAATGTCATACTATAATTATCTATAGTATAGTGTTATCAAATGGAGGATTAAATGTCTGTATTAGTTTCTTTAGTCAACAAAAGAGGTCAAAGAAATAGGTATATTAAAGAAGCACAATCGAACAATAACCGATCTTTTTTGTCCGTCAAAATAGATCGCTTACAACTTTAATCACTAACGCACATAAGGGACTGAAAGTAACAAAGCAATCGGACAAAAGTCCGTCGTTTGCGCACTCCCTCTCCTTGATTGTTTCCTAAACTTTACGCAAACTCACACTATTTAATGATACACGATGTATTATGTACTTTTTTGTTATCATTGCATTAGGTGTTTATCTCTAACAGGAGTTAGTCATTATACCTAACAATTTTATTGCATATGTGTTGCATATTTTGTTTCTGCTTTATGTTGCTAATACATAAACAGATAAAAAAAGAAAAATTGTTACAGTCATTATCAAAAAGGTTTAACAAAATGAAAGGTTGAATCCTCAATAACGATGATTTATTAACTAACTATTTAAATTACAAATGACGTTTCACAAATTTCAAAAGTTAAAATTTAAAAAAATACAAAAATTATATTTTTTATCTGTCGTCTGCTGTGATTACAGACACAATAGAGTTTAAATTGTTTGGAGGGCGGATCTGGACTGAGCAGACGAAAGGTTAATTTAAAGAAACATCATAGTGACGCCATAGTTCGCTATTTCCAATATAACAATATTATCTAGGAGAGGAAATCGTTTTCTCTATCGACTATTCGACTAGCCAGTAAACTACCCAAAATGTTTAAAATCGAAACTAAAAAAAGTAGAGTAAAACCTCACCGACTAATGTTGGAAGAACCCAAATCGTGACCGAACACAAATTAGGAAATCGCTTTACCATTTGGATGAGTACCATACATGCAACATATCTTTGTTTCGCTCATCCCCGCTCCGGTGGCTGAACATATTAATGCCTTCGCCTTTGTCACAGAGAAAGTCAAATATTCTGTAACTTTTGTTTTCGTCTATGGTATAATAGGCTCTCGTAACGAACGCTCTTCTTTTTTTAAATATTTTTATTAGTTCTTTTTATTCTTTAAAATTTACTTATCTGCATTTAGCCAGCATCGTGATTTATGGACTGCAATGAGCATATTTTAAGTTGGAATGCCTGAATCCAGCATTGAAACGTTTATATGATGATGATGATGATACTTACTTGCTCACTCCGCTGGCCCAGCGACCCCGTAGTGGATCTTTGCCTCGGACACTACAAGACGCCTCAGTAGTTAAGGAATCCGGGTGAAATGCGCGTCCATCTTTGGCCTTATCATCACTTTACATCTGGTGTGACGAAGGCCAAGCGGTAATCCGTAAGGTATAAAAAAAACGCTAATCTTCCCTACCTTGTGCTAAGACCACTGGTCGATTTGGAGCCTTTGTAGTTCTGATGATAATGATGATTTTTTTTCACAGTTCAAGCCGCATGGACGTCGCTGCCAGTGATGATGATGTGTCGTGCATGATGCGGTACCACGCGTCTACTTACCACCAACGGATTCTCAAGTTAGTGTTGTGCGCGTGACCATCCGATTATTGCCAGTCGATCGATTGTGTTCAAAGACAATCACGAATGAACACCCTGATGCTGACGACTAGTGGAGCTGTGGACGACCCTACTTGTGTTGATAGCAACATGTCTTTTTCATCGTATAAGTGAGTATTATGATAGATTCTTTTGAGAATACGTGTTTTTCTTTTCGATAGACTCTCGATGGGGAAGCAGCTGGCGAGTTTATTTATTTTTGTTTATTTATAAAGTCTGTCTGCAATTTTACACCAATTACTTTCTCTAAAATAATTTTGTCTTTAACTATAGTGCAAAAACAATAACAGACAAACACAGAATTTGTAATATATAAACTGTGTACAAACATATAAAGTAAGAGATTACTTATCTGACATTCAGGATAATGAGAGTGAGATGTTCTAAAAACTAGTTACATTTTTAAATTATAAAATTAAGTATGCTATCTAAAATGAGTGTAAAGTTTAAAAAAAGTAAAGCGAGTTAGATTAAGTAACTTTAGCAGAAATGTATATGGTCTAGTAGTGACAGACCATCTCAGTCTCTGACCCAAAGGGTCCTCCTACTTCGTCTTCGAGTGGAGGATAAAAAGCACAACACATAATAAATATATATTTTTATAGAGGTATTACATACTTAGCTCGTGCAAGTTAAGACACTTTCGCAATTCACAAAGCTTTTAAGATTAGTTTTAAGTTAATCTGTTGGTTCTGGTTTTTTTCTTATTGGCAAACGTTAAGTACTACAAGTTCATACTGATCTAGCATGTTAGGTTATGGCTCTATCTACCCATATGCTATTTCATTTTCATTTCGGATAGCCAGAGCGCAGTAATTGTATACTTATTCATATGCAGAATGTCATCATTCTGCATATGAATAAGTAAGTGATGAGAAGAGATTTGTTTTGTTTTATTTTAGCAATTGACAGTTTCAGCAGAAAAATCGAGTATTTACAACTCTATCTCCTTTGATACTATTGTTAAAAATCGTCATAGCCTGGACCGTTGAAACGTTCATATGCATACAATGACAAATGTTTCAATGTGTCACCTATTAACAATTGAAGAGGAAAAAACCAAAAAGATCTTGTATCGTATAGAAAAGCAATCAATTGTGTTTTCACATTGCATGCCACAGATTGGTATTTCAACAGAAAAAAGGGTTTAATTGCTACGCAATATGCACGTGGTCGTACTAAACATGCTGAAATTAAATTAAATTATCTTACCCTGTCAGTTGGCTAAACAAAAAGTGGTCATAACCATAAATTATGAGTTCTCGAACGGGCAAGATAAAGCCATTTGTCCAAAACTGCACACGACGTCTCCCCACCCGCCCGTCGCATACAGATTCGGACGGTAGGTACTCGGAAATCCAGTTACTGCGATGCATCATTAACAGCATTACGGGAATTAATTAAACGCTTTTTTTTTGTCACACAATTTAATTTTCTAGACTTAACAGGCCGGCCGGACGGTTTTAATCGATTACGTCGCTCGTCGAGACAATCGACCGATTACGCCACAGATACGTATTTTGTTCAGTGATCGTTAAATTTGTTTTTTTTTTTATATATATAGTTGAGCTTACTTGTCACTTTACTATGTGTCTACATACTTTTTATTTTCGTTAACCTATTAATCATTGGCATGGCAAATAAATAATTATCTTATCACATTGGGAGAGAGAGGGCCATAACCTTCTACGCTGGCTCAATGCGGATGGGTGCAAACTGTTAGAAAATAGGAGATTTAAAAGTGTGACATAAAGTGATGTACGCAGCTTTTTTCAAGTATTTCTTGTACTTACAAGCAAATTAACATTTAATAGGTACTTATCTACTCGCCTTTATTTTGCGTACCTATTACTTTTAACTTGACGTTTCGAAGCCTTTTGCAGGGTCTGTGGTCAAAAGAGTCTGAGGTGGTGTCGTCTCATTATTTTGTCTGTAACTCATTACTATCGTCAACAATTATTATCGAGCGTGTTCTGTTTGATACTGACCGTAACCTCTAACAAGAAACCTTTTCTCTCTCCCCAATCTCGCTACATTGCATAGTCAGTCGCTATTAAAGTCAAGAGCAAAAACTTATTTGTGGTTTCCCACATCATACATTTTTATGTAAAAGTAAGCAAATAAGTCCGCACCACCTTATGTTAAACAGAAGCGACTGATTCTTTTTCACAACTTCAAAAGATGGAATAGTCTACCAGCACACATTTTCCCTCCTTCCTATGACATGGGGACCTTCAAACGAGGCGAGAGAACCTTGGCCGGCAGGGTGAGGGTGACTGCTGCTGCGTTGTTTTCACGGTGCACCAGCTGTCTTCGCGATCGGACTCCAATACCATTTTACATTAAATTGAGTGGAGTCACTAAAAATGTTTAGAGGTTCTGCTTTAAATAGAACTGCAGTCCTAACGGATGCGACAAACATCAAACGCGTATCGCGGACAAACGGTATCGGAGTCCTTTTCATAATCTTTAAAGTAAATGCAGCAATTACTGAACGCAAAAAGCCGTCGCCCAATGAATTCGTCAGGCGGTTACAGCCCTCAATCGGGCACCTTTCATTAAAAAAAACAACCATACGCCATTTCATGTCAATTTTTGAATTATTCATCGTACGAATGCGCGACCGCATCGATTGATGCCAACAAAAAGCGCGCGCTCGCTAATCTTCGCCCTTCCTCGACTCGTTTCGGCCTCCCTCGGCTGCCAGTGTTGCCAACCGACGCGTTCGTTTATTATTCAACTAGTTTTTGCTGTCACGCTGCGCAAAGACATAACAGGAATGCATTTATTTGATAAACGATTTTTTCAGTTCTTTTTTTTAAACTTTTCGGTGTCAATTTCGATATGCATCTCCTTCGCTAATGATATTTTTTTACTCTTCGCTTAGTTCGTTCTGAAAGAACTTTGAGGTTATGATTATGAAACGGAAATCTCTCTTGTATAGAGCATGATCAACTTCTTTATTTCTTTTGGTAAAATAGCATAATGTAGATAAGGCAAGAACCAGCTGGTCTGATAAGGACTAATTACCCCATTTTCTAGTATTACAGCTATGCAGTTTGTATTGATAATTGATTTGATACTAAATCCGCTGTCATTGCCGTCAAGCCAATTACATGTAGCATTGCGAGGCATTGGGTGCATAAAAAAACATATAGTATTCGAATATCGGAGCGTGCATCCCCCGCGCCCGCACGTCCGTCGCGCCTCGACGCCGCGTCTGGACTGTACGTGATTGGTTTATTAATTAGGCGAATCATCGGCGGGTTCCATTTTTAAAAATAGGCGGGATTCTTGCTGTGCGACTTTTCTTTTTAATTTCAACCGGCGTTGAATGCAATTAGAGGCCGAATATGAGCTTTTTGTCATAATCGCGTTTCGGCGATAAAAACCCTTGAGAGTAATTAATAAGACGATCTGCTGGATTTCTTCATCCCGTGGCCCTATTGGAATCATACTCGTAATACTTAAATGTCGTCAATAAAGTATTATATCTACAAAGCAAGCGACCATATATCGTCATCACTGAGTGATCAAATGCCAAGAGTGATGATCACTCTTGGCGTTTGATTGGGGCGCTCCGAAATCATCGTTATAGAAATTATATTACATGGTTAATATTTAAAGGACCTTGTTACATAAATTCCTATGGCTTTAAAGAGTAAAACTAAAACTGGCACTTGAAAATAGACGACTTGCTTCAGGAGGTATACTTTCAGCAATCCTACAGAGCCAAGTGGAAGAACTGTCGCCCGGATTGCGTAAGGGCCAGGGTTCAAGCTCCAACTATAGGAAGTCATCTTTTTAGTGCTATCATCATTATCATCATCATCTCAGCCCAACGACGTCCAAAACTGCTGTCCACTGTCCACAAAGGCCTCCACAACGACCGGTATGTCCTGCTCGAATTCAGCGGTTACCCGCGACCTTGACTACATCGCGCTATATTGTTCCGTGAAGTCCTTTATCATTGAAATTTAGTCACAATTAATAGGTATTGGCTTAATTACCACGCTTGCCAAATCTAATTACATTAAAAAATTCTAATACATTTTGCCCCACCTAGAAGTTGAACCACTGACCCACCGCAGGCGTTAAAATTATATTTATCTAGATAGTACACTACATTATATTATTTGCTGTAATCCTTTTAATACAATAAATGCGTATTCGATCGATTAAAAACTTAAAGAATCGACTTAAGGCCGAATCGACTGACAGAGAGAGGTCAACGGGAAAATAGCATAAAAAAGTTACGTTCGCAGTCAGCAAAGGAGTTATGTCCCCCGCCGAATACCGTTAGGATGCCTTCCGAACTTAAAACGAGATGGAAGCAGAGAAAAAAAAAGAAACTACCTACCAACCTAACCGAAAACTATTCCAATTGCCAGTATTCGGAATCCGTTTTGGCCTGCCATAACATTTTTGAGAGGTTATTTTTGTTGTTACAATCGAGCGGTGTAGAAATCGATATACCGTCATCGAAGTAATCTTTTTTTAATTTTTAATGACTTCGTGCAGTTTGTATATTTGACCAATGTCTAAGTTAGGGCAAGAAATTGCAAAATGTTATTTGCTGATTATAGATGATAATTAACGATGCAAAAGCAAAAAGCAAAATAGCCTATGATGACTGTCCCACTGCTGGACAAAATCATTAAAATCAAGTCATCAATACCATTGGTGGGTGGTGAGCACAACCCGGGCTATGCATTGGAAAATCCTTAACACGTTTTACCTACCGGAGAATTGAACCAGGGGCCTTCAATCGATTGATTGATTTGATTGATGATTCGTATAAGGCGAATGAGCGATGATATATGATATTTACTTTCCCTTGAGTTTCAGTATAGAAGTGGGACTTTACAGAATCCCAATCAATCGGACTTCTTGAGAGAATTTGAAAAGTGACGTTGCACTGTTTTGTTTCCTTTGCCAACACTCATGTACGCTCACGAACACTTAACGGTTAATAACAACCGCCATTATTTCCCGTTAATATTCGTCAAAACACAAATTCTACAAAATAAAACAGAAATTGCAAACTTACAAGTGTCATTCATTACTATTGCTGATATTTAACCTCTTTAATTTAAGAAAGATAGATAACTGTAAATTTATGTATTTATAAGTATTGCTTGCTTATTCTTAACTGATCATTGATATTTGAGAAGATGTTGAAGATCGGAGTTGTTCACATTCTTGCTGATTTTGAATAAGAAGAAAGAAAGAAATAGGTACCTACATTTATTGGTACACACGAAGTACAACAAAAATTAATTACATGTAAAAAAAATTGAAAAAACAAAAATACATTTACATCAAAAAACAAAAACAGAAGACAAAGTGTTAATAAAATAAAGCCCTTGGTTTACTTATATTAGTAAGTCAAAGTCAAATAATTGATTAAATATAAGCCTTCAATGGTAGTTTATATTAGAATCTAAGTAGAAGTAGTAACTAGGGCAGTGGCACCAATGTTCGACAGGAACCAACAAGTTACCAACAAAAAAAAACGACTTCAAAAAACAGGAAACTTAAAAAAGTAAAAACAGCTCTAAAAAGCAAGAAATAATATTGAAATCATATTATTAAATAAATAAATAAATATTATTAATTACTAGATACGCATATCAGTTTTAATTAAAGAAGGTCTATTGAAGTCGAGTTGGTGGTCGGCTGGGGGACAATTTTGTTTCATTTAAACTTTTATAGTTTATTTTATTTTTAAAGTTGTTTCATTATCTCCACTTTTTTATTGTCCCCACCCGACTTCAATAGACCTTCTACAAAACTGATATACGTATCTAAGTAATTAATAATATGATTCCAATATTATTTGCTTTTTAGAGCTGTTTTTACTTCTTTAGTTTCCAGTTTTTTGAAGACGGTTTTTTTTGTTAAAAATATTTTATTTTACGATTTTTAGTGATGGGTAGATAGATCTAACAAGGATGCTTCTCGGGTGAGGAAACGACGGCCTAGTAAGTAGTGGCATCCCTATAGTGGTAAAACTTAAATATTAATTAGGTATTATTTTTGAACAAACTGAACATGTTGGCATATTGAACCGTATGAAGTAAGCCCAACAAAAGGTAACTGCTGTAAATCATTGAGGAATTCCCTTGCCTGTTTATGGTCTTCATCATCAGACCTGTAATATGGCACTTATAACCCTTATAGGTAAAGTTCTCATCAATAGAAATGAATTAAGTCCAAAGACAAGGTAGCTACAAAAAACGTTGAGAAGTTCCCTTGATTGTCTTTCGTCTTCATCATCAGACCCTTAATGATAATCATAACCCATCTAGGTGTAAAGTTCTCATCAATACAAACTAATCAAGCTCAAACAGCATGTAATTGCTGTAAATCGTTGAGGAGTTCCCTCGACTGTCTTTCGGCTCCATCATCAGATCGACTCCAGACCTTCATTAAATAGTAGTGCTTTAAAATACTTAATTAAAAAATTAACAAACGCCCTAGTCACCACTACAATTTTCGAAGGTTCCCCTCGATTTCTCTGGGATGCCATCATCAGTTCCTGGTTTTCTTATCATTGTACCACCCTTGAGATATCTCCTTTCCAACAAAAAAAACATCATCATCATAGGTTCCTAGACGACAAAGTTATCCGCGAAAAAAAAAGATATTCGAATTGAGAAACCTCCTCATGAGATTACTATACCTCATGATGAGTACCTCGTGAAAGCTGAGAAGGACAAGCTCAGTAAGTACCTTGACTTGGCTTACGAGGTTATCGCCATGTGGGATGTGGATTCAACCATTATTGTACCGATAGTCGTTTCGGCAAATTGTCTTTTAGCCAAGAGCCTCGACCTTAAGAGGCTCTCGCGTGATGGTTAGATCAAAGGTCAGATTCAGAAAGCAGTCTTCCTTGACGCGGCACGTATTGTCAGGAGGTTCATCACTCTGCAGCCCTAACCACCGATAGCTTGGGTCTATTCCCGCTGTTGTGGCAACCTAGGTTAAGTTTTTTAGTATTTTATATTGTAAATATGTTTTTATATAAAATATTGCAAAAATGTTTCTTAAGATGTACCTATATTTAATAAAGAGAATAATAATAATAATAAAATTTTATTTCGAATATAAAATCCATATCCATCCACTTTAGCAACTATGAATGTCTACAGACATCCGGATTTCCTAACTGTCGTCGTCAAGTAACATTTCAATGAAATTCAATATTAGTTTTTGGCGAGAAAATTGGTGTTGAAGACTGGGTTACTGTGTCGACCATTGGTCCCATTACGATAATGTAATTTAAATTTAACTACAGCACCTACTATCAGTTTGATTCTTGGGAGAGCCTTCGAACGAGAAGAGCAAGAGGTTGAAAAAACTAGTTTTTTTTGAGCAACGATAGTATAGTTTGTAGTGCACCTGACCCGGTGTCATGGGGTGCGGGTCGAATTCCGTTCGTGGATTTTTTTTGATACTTTTTCTTTTCTCAAATTGTAATTTGTTGGCAACAATATTTGCGTAAATATGCAATCAGAATCTTAAAATGAAACATAACTATCTTCAACAGAACAAAAGACTGAATAAAAGTAGGAGCGCGAGATAATTTCATTTTTGGTCACCCATCCGATGACTGGCCTCTGCGAAATTAGCTTAACCTTAGTAAACGCAGACCGGGCGCGTTCACCACTGCGCCATCGAGCTCCTGATAGTTCTTCCAACAATATAATTTCAACGTTTTTGTCAAATCTTTAGCGTCTTTTTAAAACCTTTTTTCAACTAGACATGGTAAAGATTAAAAAATAAATATAGATATTGAATTCGGATTTACGCCGTACTTTCTTGCTCTTGGAAGCTTTAAAACCTTTAAAAAGCGACGTTTAAAACATTTCAGTGGAGTCTAATTCAAAGGAGGATGCACGTTAAACCACTGTTGAACGTGGTTGAACGCATACGTAATAGACAGTTGGCCGCACATTCGCACTGGACTCGCAAATAAAACGCATTCGCATTTCTGAGCGGGGAGCAAGCAGAAAACATTTCCCAAACGCAGACAGGCTGACCGCGCCGCTACTAAGTAAGACGAGGACATAAATTCTTCAATGGGCTAAACAAAAATAAAAAATCGGCAAAACCCCTTTAAGAGAGCTACCGAACTATAATTTATGGGAGACCGGTCTCGCGACGGCCATCGCTCGAAATAAAATTAAAAAATATAAAAATAAATTTCAAAAAAAGAACGTTTCCGAACGACGAGAGACGCAAAACGGTGAAATTGGAAATAATTTCGCGATAGTATCTGCGCGGCCGGTACCTTTCAATTTCTTTATACGTTTGCAAATTTGTGTTTTTTCTTTTCTTTTCTGTCGCAAATTCGAGCTGCCAGTGGCCGGTCGTGGTCGGACTGCGCTCGTATTAAAGAAATCTATAATAAGGCTTCTTATGATATTGTTGTTTGCAAACAAGTTACATACGTTTTGTAGTTTGATACCTACTAAAGTTCGTTTTACGTCAAATGTTTTTTAAATATCAATTAAGTGCAAAGGAGTATACGGTTAACGAAGCCTCTTTAAGCATGCAACATCAGAGTTGTCACTTGCGCGTTGCTGACTCTGAAGAAACGCCATTTACGCTGTTTTTGAAGGCAGTTCAGGGTATTTCCATTAGAAAACAGCCATGGAAAATACACAGGAATGCAAAGTCTTTCCCAAGACTAAAAGGCATATACTGGTGACCTCGATAACATCGACAAATCACAGTTTGTCTGTGATAGAAGTCAAACAATTCTAAATTATCGAACTCTTCTTTGTTGTTGAAAATAATGTGTATTCATTTAAGAACCCTATTAGGTAGTATATTTCTTGTTGACTTAGAAATTGTTATTTTTGGATTCTTAACGCTGCTGGATTCTAAATTCTAAACGACTTATTTATTTATATTTAAGGTATTTATTTATGTTATTGTCGACGATTGGTACCGCAGACTTTCTTTTCTAACTACAGCTAGGGTTGGCTGGAAGAGATTGGCTCTTTTACAGATAAACTCACCGTTGTATATGTTTTTATAATGTAATTTAGACTGTAATTTGAATGTACAATAAAGGATTTAATACGATTCTATTGGAAATTTCATACGAATCGAAAAAGTAGGTGTCTCAAGTCGATCCGACGACCTTTTTGGAATGTAGGTGATAGCGATTGGCGACGCTTTGTCAAATTTTCTAGCAAAGTCCTACTCTTATGACAGCGTGGTTCAATTACTTTTTTTAGAGATTTCCATTATTTGTCTGTTAGAAAATACCCTCCTGATCGCAATTATTTTAAGTTCTAACATGCACCCATTTCACGGTAAATTTTTTGACGACAATTATTCTTGAGGTTTTTTGCGAATGATCCTATTTGAACATGACTGCCTGTCTATAAAATACTATCCAAAAACTACAATCCGTTGTTGGCTGTAAGTTTAGCTATATTTTTGTTTTGCTTTTAAAAAATCTCCAAAAATATTTGGAAAGTTTTCGTTATTTTTTGCTAAAACAATACTAAAACCTCTTTAATTTTAATCTAGTGGCCGAATACTGGCTGAATAAACAAATAGGCTCAACGAAAACATTATCAAAAAAAGAGACCAAAGAGATTCTATTTATAAACAATGACAGCATCAAACCATGCAGTCGTCACTGGTCGCGTAATTATGAGTAGCAACAAATTAGAAAGTTTGGCAATGGCACTCGGCAACCAGTTGTAGGATCGATGTGTACGAAGATATGGGTAACACTGGATATACTTATAATAATATTTAGTTTTTTTAAGTATATTTTTTGGCCGTCCTTAAATAAATAAATAGGTAAATAAAATAAAAAACTTAATAAATAACTAGTGGTCCATTAGTTACTCAAAATTTGACGGTACTTGATATCTTGTGACCGGCATATTATAGTACATAAATGTTATCTTTCTGCAATTCTTCACGAGAGAATGTGCTTAAAAAGAAGTATTTTTTTTTCTTCAAAGTATAAAGTATAAACATTTTGTAAAGTAAACGTACCACTGCTGGGCATAGGCCTCCATCATTGAAATTCAAATTTATGGGTATTAAATTAATTAATATTTAGATTATGATAGGGCATTTTCCAATATTTTATTTGACGCTGTAAGGGAGAAAAGCGCTGGACACTTGCTGAGTTTCTTGCCGGTTCTTCTCAGTACAAGATTTCCTGCCCAGAGTAGACTTACAAACCGATGGCATAGCGACATTCACAAGAGCTACTTGTAGCCTAAAGTGAATAAATGATTTTTAATTTTTAAATTTCGATTTTTTTTTTAAATTTTTTTATATTTTTGTGTTTATAAGGCCACCTTGATGCCTGAGTAGCGGAGCGGTCGGCCCGATAACTGGAGGTCCTGGGTTCATTTCCCAGGTGGGGCAAAGCGTATTTCGGATAACCCGATACATAGCCCGGGTTTTTAATCACTGACCCGCATTTGGCAAGCAGGTGATTAAACCAACACCCATCAATTAGCAACTTGGTTAAAAACATTTAGCACATTTTAAACATTTAGAGCATACAAACTGGTGTAACCCCTGTTCTTCCTCATGCAAAAGTTAAAAATAATAATGATAATGATTAATACTAACCGTTTAGTCAACTGTTTGTGTAGTTTAGTCATAATTTCTCACTGTTACACACAGATTCGTCAACTATCGTTACCTAATAAATTACTTTGTACTTATAAAAAATAATCATTATAAATCTTTTTACACTTAATATTAATATTTATATTAATATTAGTTTTCACGCTGCACCAGTTGTCTTCGCGTCTGGACTCCATTTCCTCTTAACATCAGGTGGTATGGAGTAATTTGCAGTGCTAGGTATAAAAAAAAATAAAAAAAAATATCGTCATAGTATTTAGTCATAATACCATCACTGTCACTATATTAGTTCAATGTTGGACATAGATCTCTCCGCGTGCATACCACTTAGCACGATTGGGGTCACGTCAACCATCATTATCCACCATCTTGCGAAGACCATCGCTCCGTCTAGTATAGTGCAAATTCCAAGTCAGAATCAAAGTTATTTTTTTATTCAAATAAAATTAAAAATAACTGCTTTTGAATCGACCAAACACTTTCTTACCTACTACCCATTCAAGACGTATTTTTTTTTGATGTGGAGAAAAATAGCGCAAGTACTGCACAGTTTTAATAGAAAGATTAATTAAAATGAGAAAAGAAGTAATAATTAAGATAAGATGTCACTGACTGAAGCAGTTACTCGGTCACATCTCAAGATACTTGTCTGGAAATCCTCTGGGTCTAACATAGGTGGTTCAGAACATCCACAGAACACCTAAACAGACAAATAAACCAATAAGAGCCTTAACTAAAAGAAGAATTACTGCATCGTTATTGCAGTTGTGGAAACGAGACGCCGGCTACACGCGTCTCCTTCACAACCACAAAAACCTCTTATAACTGCTTTAAGAACTCATGGTATGGTACGCGTCGTATCCAGCCGCTCTATCTGAACTGAGTCATCCAGTGATAGCTCACGTCACGACATATCAATAATCATCTATCAATCGTCTATTACCGGTAGAACTACTACTGCTTGTCTTTTTGGGTACTGAGAACTGAGTGGGCTTACAACTTCGCCACCAAAGAGGACATTTGGTAGTCGACTTTAGAGTTGACGACCCGTGCAGTGGTATCTGCGAGTTGTGCTCTTAGTGTAACGAGAAGTGAGCGAGCTTACAGCTCCGGTAACCTATCTGGATATTAGGTAGTGGACTATAAGTGTCCACGGGGCAACTAGCTCGAGACACTAGTCTTAAAAGTACCGGATGAAGGATGCGTACCGGCGCGTTCTGATCTGGCGTTATGACCTGACGTAGTTCCTTGTGCTTGCATAAGGATGTCTGTCACCTTTAACTTTATAACCGTTAGGTTGGTAGGGGATGACAGTATAAACTTTAAAGTAGTGTGTAGCAGGGTTCTTGTCTCTTAGAATTTCGATACGATGGGTGAAGGAAATCAAATAGATCGCAGCTAAAACTTGGATAACGATTTTAAACGTTGTGAAAATCATTCTTACACTATAATTTATATTAAATGCCCATAAGTTTCACAAGACTCTCCCAAAATCTAAACTGCTGGTAGATTCATTAGTTACCTAAGTGAAAAATGTAGTTTTTTATTATTATTTGGATTTTTTATAGTTTTGACAATCAGTATTGAGAGTATTTCGGATTCTTTCGATACATATCTCGGGCTTGTGGTCACCAACCCGAATTTGGCAAGCGTGATTAAGCCAATACCCATCAATTGTTGAATGACTTGATTTCTATCGAAGGCTTTTGCCCAGCAGTGGGACAGTATTTAAGCTAATATATACTTACTTATTTTACTTACATAGAAATTACTCATTTTATTAGTAAAAACCACCCGGGACCTCAGAGCTAGCTGCTACTTGGCCCAGCGTATAAGCATAGCTATCCAACGTGGCAATGCTGCTAGCTTACTGGACACAGGCAGTGTCCAGATGGGGATGATTTGGGGCAAATTTTTCATTTATAGTTAGATTAGTTTATTTAGTTTTTTGTAAGTTTAATTTTAAGTAGTTTAATTATTACCTTGTTTTTGTCTTTGTTTGTAAATAAATACTTACATAGAGATAAAATAGTTAGATGTTACAGGTAATCGCAACAACCACTTAGGCACACGTATATAAACTTCTTCTACTTAAAAGCCACGTATTTTTTCGGTTTAGGTAACCTCTTCCATTAATCTGTATCCAAAGCTTATCCTTTTACTTCTATAAGAGACACGACTTTCGTCTTCTCTTTAATTGTTAAGTGTAAAAAGGAAGTATTTGTTAATCATTGTTGTCAAGAAACATCTACTCAGACATGTGCTCTTTTATATCGATATAAAATCAACATAAGAAAGTTTATAGCTATATGTAGATTGTAGGTAGGCCAATGCATGCACTGATAACTGATAACAGTGCAATTGATAAGAAAATGCACGGCGCTGTGCAAACAGCACTGCGAGCGTCGCAGGAAAACTCAGTTTAAACTAAAGGATTACTTAGTGGGAGTAAATACAATTATTTGGAATTAGTTGCAACTTTCGCAAATGCTGGTTACAGGATAGGTGTACAAATTTAAATATTGTCACGATCTCCTCCGTTTCTTTTTAAATACGAAGAGTTGCAAAGGCCGGACAAAATCATCAGCAAACTCAAAAAAAAACTTAAACATATATATTTTTTGCACCCTTAGAATGGCAACCCACCTTTAACAACCCGGAGGTGCGAGGAGGTGAATACTGCATCGTATGAATATGAAGCGGTTGAGATAGACTATGTCAGATTTCTACTGACTTAACACCCTATAGGGGTTGCCTATAGCCTTGTAAAGGCTATGTAGGCTGACGGAACTGTCGCCTCCCGGGGTAAGAGGCGACGTTGGCGTTGCTCAATAAGTCCGGGCTTGACCACGAAATGAGCGAGATCATTAATGAGCCCTCTTAACTCGCAACGATGAGCGAGGTCATTAATGAGTCCTCTTAACTCGCAACGATAATTTTTATAGTTGAGGCTCGACCGCGAAAAAGGCTAACGGAGAGCCTCAACTATGAAAATTATCGTTGCGATTTAAGAGGGCACACTAATGACCTCGCTCATTTCGCGGTCGAGCCCGTGCTTGAAAATTATCGTTGCGAGCTAAGAGGGCTTATTAATGACCTCGCTCATTTCGCGGTCGAGCCCGGGTAGTGATGGGTCGCGAGAAAATTCTCCAAGTGAGAATATTCTCCAATCGAGAATATTCTAGAATTTTCCTTTTAATTGAGAATATTCTCAGATCAAGGAGAATTTAAGAGAATTTAAAATTGGATGAAGATTTTCGTATTTTTAGAAAAAACTTGTATTCTTTTAGAGGTTTTGAACTACGATGGCAGTATTGTATAAAATAAGTAGGTATCTCAGTTTATTTACCTAATAATTATCACAGTACCATCGTTTTTGCCGATAACCTTGCGAGTAAAAATTGATTTTAAGTTTCCACCGCAATATTTTTTATGTACAAACTCAAGTTCAAGTTGTGTGCCACCCCTGGCCGACCCTCTTAGACCTCAGTACATCCTTCTACCGCTCAAGTGGGACCCTGAGCACTGTGAACATTCTTGACCCGCCGCCGCGGTCCCTTCGGATACATCACTCTATGAGGCGCTAAACTGATGGAGTTTGCTTATTACGCTATGACGATTGTAGGCAATCGTCATAGCGTCACCGGACTTTTTTGGGGGCGGCGAAAAACTAAAGGGCTCCTCAAGCCGTGTGAAATGAACCATCCTCAGAGGTTTTTTAGAGGGAACGGCATTACGCACTAGTGCGTGTCCCCGTGCCCTACTAGATTCTTCGAGGGGTTCGGATCGGATCAGATCGGTACACCTTGATTCGCTGGAGAGTGGGTTCCTCACACCTGCGACACGGCTAGGACGTTAAGAGCTGCCCGTGCAGCAGTCTCCTCTGAAAAATATTTAAATGTCAGAAATTGTTTGCCACCCCTACTCATAGATTCCTCCAGCTGGCCTTTCCCCGAACTGTTTGTTGTCCGACCACCTCCCAGTAGTGTTATGTTTTGTTAGCGTGTTGTGTTGGCCGCGCCGGCGAGCACAATGCTTGTTTCTGAACGGTCCTCTCCAATTGTAAACATGGACATTAATATTTTTTCTTTACGACAACGTTACAATTATGCGGCTCGGTTTTGTCATTTTAGTGGGATGTGGCCTTTTTGATTTGGGAATACTTTTGGTTAGTGGGGTTAGACTGTTGTTGATGCATTACTAAATGCTATTTTATTGTTAAAGATTTTAAAGATAATTGATTTAGGTGCAAACCCAAGGTTTATTTCTAATGTGATTGCAACATGATAAATTAGTAGATATTAAAGTCTTAAGTATAATTTTTATTATTTTTATTTTTGCATTCACAACGCTATATGTAATTACATAGTTGCAATATACATTTTTTTCTAGTAAAGTTTTATCTCCATATATGAACTCAAATTTAAGACAAGCAAAAACAACGTTGATGATGTTGCGGGGGACCGGAAGGTGTGGAAAAAGTGTGGGGAGGACTTTGTCCAGGAGTGGGACGGACTTTGTCCAGGAGTGGGACGGACTTTGTCCAGGAGTGGGACGGACTTTGTCCAGGAGTGGGACGGACTTTGTCCAGGAGTGGGACAGCTATGGCTGATATAATAATAATACTAATAAATTTAGTTTAGTTTAGTTTTTTATAATATTTTATATTGTAAATATGTTTTTAAGATATATATATTTAATAAAGAGAATAATAATAATAAAACAAAAAAAAATTCAGCAAGTACCTTAGCTTAGCTCACGAGGTGACCGCCATGTGGAACGTTGATTCGACGATCATTGTCCCGATAGTCGTTTCAGCGAACGGTCTGATAGCGAAGAGCCTCGACCAACATCTTAAGAGGCTCTCGCTTGATGGTTGGATCAAGGGTCAGATTCAGAAAACAGTACTCCTTGACACGGCACGTATTGTCAGGAGGTTCTTCACTCTGCAGCCCTGACCACCGGTAGCTTGGGCCCTGCCCCGCTGCTGGCGGCACTCTAGGATTAGGTTTTTATAATGTTTTATTGTTTCTATATTAAAATATTGTAAAAATCAAGTTTTAAGAAAGAAAATAAATAAAGGGTATAATATTAATAATAAAAACAACATCTTTTACATATTTTTTTCTAAAGTTTACGCGAACACTATACATTGAAATGAACAACTTTTACGGATCTACTCGCGTTTATTTTACACATTACTTTTAATTAATTAAAAGTAAGTTCCGTAAAAGTTGTTTCATTTCAACATCTTTATACATTTATGATTTGCATAGAATACGATCTCCTTTATTATAGCCATTACGATGTGGCAGAGACAATAATTGAGTAGATACTCTATTGAGTATCTACTCAACTCAACTCAGTTATTACTAAGCTTTAGTTATTGTTCTGAGTGTAGATAATTTGGAATCAACTATTAACTAGTTCCGCACATCGATTACGTATTTTAAATGTTTTTAGATTTTTTTTCGAAAAAAATCTCAAAAATTATTTATTGCACCATGTTTGTAAACACTATAAACAGTATAGTTTTAGTATTGATTTTAACACTGATCGATTTTTATATTTAATAAAGAATAAATTATGTGAACTATGTATGTTCTGACAATCTTTACACCGATCTCATTATACCAAACAAACCAATAAGGTAACCGATATATATTTATTAATGTTTTGCAATCAGTACACATCGCTTAATTAATAAACATATAGAATTCCTTCATTAAGAACTCGAGCTAAGCAACTCTTAATTGCCGACACAACCTACTGTATATACTATCAAAATTTCTTCTCTTACTTCTTGCAGAATTCCTTTAGCAAACCTTACACGGATGAACGGTATACATTCCATTCCCATCCTAACATCAACAGAAATGCGCATATATATTATAATATAATATTAATGAAACAGCAGCGAATGTCGTTTTCTCACTTTTTCTTTACGTCTCCATAACTTGCAAGCATAATGCCTCCGAATTATAACATAACAATCATCTCGGCATTAATACGTCACCCGTTTCATTAATTAATGTTTTTGGGTTACGCCGTTTGTTCTTGGTACAGCTCATTGGAAATGCGATGACCATTGACAACATATCTCTGCTTTCTGCTCTGCCACCCAGTCTTTATGATTTATTAATTTTATATGGACACCAGCAGTGCTTGTATTAATAATTAAAACGTTGAAATCAATAGCTTTGATAGCTATACCACAAAATAATAAGATAGGTAACGGGGACACGCGCTAGTGCGTGATGCCGTTCACTCTAGGAAGACCTCTGACGATGCCTGTCTGCGTATCGCCGCCGCGCCCCCTAAAAAGTCCGGTGATGATGAAAACTCAGCAAACTCTCTCTCTCAAAAAAAAACGCACACTAACACCCGTATTTATAAACAAGCCATCACTTAGCAATTTACTTTGTTCTTAGAATTGTCACTAAGATCTAATTTCATTTTATATACAAGTACCTAACGTTTAAATTAGAATAGAAGTTTTCTTATTCATTCAAAAAAGCATTATTTGAGCGAATCCATTCTTATGCTTATAGGTCCTCTACATCGGTAGATATTGCTAAATAAATGTACCCACCCGGGCTGAAATTAAAATGGCCGCCATTTTTTAACAGTAGGGAAAAAAAAATTATTGCAGTAGATTTGTCCATAAAATTGATCATGTTGCTGCGCTTTAAGAGCGTTTACGCCGCACACTAGCGCCACTAATGAAAAAAAAAACATATCTAGTAATTAGAGATAGAAAATCAAATTATGCTCAACAAACTATTTGAATGAAGTAATTTAGCATTTTTACGTCACCTAATAAACACCTCACATGTTATGGTTTAGTTAAATAAGACCACTTTTAACTATAACGCCATTTACAATTACTAGATATGTTTTTTTTTTCATTGGCGGCGCTAGTGTGCGTCGTAAACGCTGTTAACGGGCCGGACACCGGTGACTGGACACACTGTATAAGCTCGTATGTTCATTGTCGCATCGCCAATCAATCTTTCTACATATCCTTACGGTTTACTGGTTGAATATGGCATTAGGCATTAGATCCATCTGTATATATAAAATTCATTAATTTCAACTGTCACACGGAATATAACCTCAATTCTAGCTTGTCACAAGCTTGTCACTATGAATCCTTTGAGAAACCTAAATAGTTGAGTAAAGATATTGGTGACTATTGCTTGGCTAAGAATTCTAACTTGTGACGTTTCTAACTTCATCGGTTTACTAAAGAATATAAAATTTTACTTAAGCAATTACTTTGCTTCAGTATGAACTATACTCGTTTATAAATACGGGGGTTAGACCCTCCCAAGGACACGGATCTCGGAACGCTCAGAATATAATCTCTCTTCTGTCATCGGTGTCTGAATAGTCCGAGCGGGGACTTCTTGGCGGGAAAGTAAAGAGTCATGTCTGCAGTTTTGTTTTATTTTCTAAAATGTGTTTTATGTCAAATATTAATGTGAAATAATGGTGTATTATTAACCGTTAAGTGTTCTTGAGTGTGCATGAGTGTTGGCAAATGAAACAAAACAGTGCAACGTCACTTTTCAAATTCTCTCAAGAAGTCGGCCCGAGGACTTAGTAAAGCCCCACATTTTTACTGAGATACTCTAGGGGTTGGGGGATCTATCATTTCTTACTTCTCATTCATCATCATCATCATCATACATGAAGGGAAAAATACTTATGAAATTAAGAAACTAGACAAACAAGAAGTGTCTAGAACGAACGAATAGGCTTGATGGATTTCATCCGGAGCCGTAAAACAATACACAAAAAAAAAATAGTCCGAGCTCAGCTGTTTCGATATTTCGTGTCCGAGAGATGTCTATATGTGCGTTGTTTGAGCGCATTTGTTTGAAGCTTACCTACTGTATTTTGTGGCCGTACAGATAATTTGGCTCGTGGTTTAATTAAATTAAATCGTGGTTTAATATTCATATCTGAGTTAGACTACTGGCGTGAACCCATACCCAACACAAGCCTGGAAGGGTTTACTGAAATTACAAAAAACCCACGTGAGAACTATCAACTTTGAAATAGGAGAAAAATAATTAAGAAAATAACAATAATAATAATATTAAAATAGATTATAAAATAATAGCTAAATATTCCTAAAAAAATATTTAAAAAAAACTGATTGAACATTAATCCTTCTTGTATGGAATTAAATTAAAGTTTCAGTCATGTGGTATTAAATGTTAGTTGTCTTTCCATTAATTTTGGTTCTTACACTCATCCCTCCCGCTGCAATCTCTCATGAAGGCTGAAAGGCAAATAGATGAAATGCATCAACACTAACACTGAAAGTGCCACTTAAGTATAGCAGTTAAAGTTATTTGCACTGCGATATGTTATCACGAGATAAGAGATCTTTGCACTATCGCTGATGTGGCGGACCGCGACGCGACGCCAGTCGAATAGTTTCACAAATCACTTTAGTTAATACACTAAAACCTTTTGCTTGTAAACTTCTTTTACTCGTGCGTCAAAGAAGGTTTGGTACCTACTTAGTTAATGCTAAGGTTTGGTATGAACGGTATGAACTCTATCTTTTGTTTGTTATCTCCTTTTAGTGGATTTTAAAAAGGTTTAATTGAGCGACAATTCTTTTTTTAAAAACATTAAAACTATTTCATTTTTAATAGACTTGAACTTTTTATTTATCAACTCTTTTTAGTGGAGTGGAAAGAGGCTTCAATAACGATTTCTACAAAAAACATTGACTACATTTTTCATTTTAATAGACTAAGATCCAGTTTCATCATACAATGTTAGTTAGTTAACACCCCTGTTAAATCATTTAACAGACTGTTAAGGTTATTGAGTGTCCCATCATGTTTTAACGAATGTCAAATATCCGTAATTCGATGTTAAACTTAATTGCTGCTACTTAGGTCCGTCAAATGGGTAACCGGCTGTTAGTTTACTGCCACACAGGAACAAGATGGCCATGGCGTACAATTTATTTACGAAAACGAGAGGATCATTTGGAGGTAGAGAATTTGGACTACATAATAATAATAATAATAAGTTGGGTCAAGGGTCAAAGGCAGTACTCCTTGACACGGCCCTTATTGTCAGGAGGTTCCTCACTCTGCAGCCCTGACCACCGGCACCGGTAGCTTGGGCCCCTCTGCTGGCGGTACTCTAGGATTAGGTTTTTATAATGTTTTATTGTTTTTATATTAAAATATTGTAAAAATCTAGTTTTAAGAAAGAAAATAAATAAAGAGTATGTGCATGTCAACGTCACCATCCCACATGACGAGAACCTTGTAAAGGCCGAGAAGGACAAGGCCAGCAAGTACCTTGACTTGGCTCACAAGGGTAACCGCCATGTGGGATATGACTCGACAATCATTGTGCCGATAGTCGTGTCTGCGAACGGTCTGGTAGCGAAGAGTCTCGACCAACACCTTAAGAATCTCTCGCTCAATGGTTGGATCAAGGGTCAGATAGAGAAGGCAGTACTCTTGGACACGGCGCGGATAATCCAAAGTTTCTGTCTCTGCAGCCCTAACCAACGGCAGCTTGAGCCCTGCCCCGTTGCCGGCGGCACCCTAGGCTAGGTTTTTTATAATATTTTTATGTTTTATATGTGCTTTTGTATTTTACATTTATATTAATATTATAACAAACCTAGGCTAAGAAAAAAGAAAAATAAAGAGAATAACAATAATAAATCTTTATTTCAGACAACAAACAATGTAACAGATGGTAAAAATACAGAGCGGCCCATATAATAAATACCTTACAGACTAATATACTTACATTAAAAAAAAAAAAATTCTTAGTATATTAAAAAAAACTTAATAACTATGTTAGTATTATTTGATTGGCATCTACTGTACCAACTTGGTAGCAACAGGCAACTTTCCATGGAAACACCTGTAGACTACACCCTTCGGCCAGAAGTCTTCCTTTATGAAGATGTCCAGCTTTGATGTCGGGACTCACACCACAAACGCTTTGAAGCTTGTATTATGGCGCGACTCCAGCGGTCCAATCCTCAAGTTAAAGTTAGACTTCATTCGTATGAATTCTGCTACCTCCTGCGATGTGGTGGTGTGATGCAGGCGGGACAGGTACATGGCCGTGGTCGGTGTCGCAGCACGCAGCAGGAGATTGGGCCTTGTCGGTGCGGTACCGCAACGGTTCTGGCTAGCTCGCTGACGACATCGCTTCTTGTTTCGAACCATGAAACCTCTCGCTTGAAACCTCTCGCCACAGACGTCGGCATGTCATCTGGATCGGTTCCTTTGATCAGTGTTATGATCTCCTGTAGGCTCTTCTGCGTCCCGACTCGTCTCCGAGACACCATCTGGTCGCTCTTGCCGACAGGCTCGTAGAGCAGCTTCTTCGCAGACGCCACCTCATCTTCACTGAAGCTGGACTTGCAAATTTGCACTGCGCTCACCTCGTCCATGACGTCCAGCTTTTGTTGTAGAAACGCCAGGAGTTCATTTGCCGAGTTTGTCACTCATGACGCTAATCGAGCAGCGGCTTGCGCCGCGTTACGCGTAATATTATTTATTTGAATATGATGCGTTTGCCTGCATCGATCCGCATCGCGTACACGACACACATAGTACGACGTCCTAAAACTTTCAAAGAACGGCGTCATTATTTCGAAGAATATGACGATGTTGATTTTCGCACAAGATTTCGACTATCGAAAGAATCTGTTTTGGATGCGCTGGAATCAAAAAAATCAAAACAACAATGCGAAACACAAGATAACCTCAAACTCAACAATAAAATATTTGACATTCATTCAACCAGCAAAATGAAATGCAACCCGATTTCTAATGAATTCTACGAAATACATGGTATTTAAATCAGTCGCCTTACAAAACTATTATACGACTAGAGAAAATAGTGCTCGTTTTCGAAGCAATGACAGTACATACAATGACATTGTGTTTTGGTTGGTTTAGAATGTGAGTGAATGATTTGAGAGTCATTCACCTAATGGTTGATTTCGTAATGGTCTGTTAAATTCTTACCATGGGACATAAAAATTTAACAGTGCCGTTAGCATCCCTGTTAAATTTAATCATTGATTAAGTAATGCCTCATTTAGAGAATAACTAACAGAGTATTGTAAAACTGGGCCTTAATCAAAACTAAATATTTACTCTTAAACTCGTTTCAGTGGACTTAGAGGAACTTTATGGGAATTCTACTAAAAACCAACATTTTAAAAAAAGACTGACTAACCTTTTGTTACCTAAACAAATTTTCAGTTTTTCGACTCTGCCAATCATTGTCTTGTGGATTTAATTAGGCTGATGATGATGATGAATTATGAACATGATATATTGTCCATACTCCGATTGAAATTTTGCTATGGGCTATAGGGTGGCACATAAAAAAAATACAATACTGTAAAATGGCAAAAAAATAAAAAAGCAAGGCGCTGTGATTTTTTTGGTTATTCCCACCTTTTTCAATAAAAAGAAAAATACTGTAATTTTATGTTATTGCGATTATGAGACAATTTGTTACGATTTTTTTTCACGAATCATCATAGAAACTTTTTAAACAGATCAAACAAATACGAATTTGTTCTATTTGTCAACAAGTGACTATTTTAATTATTGAAATCCTAATCATGATATGATAATAATTTGAATTGTGTACAAGTTGGTTGTCTTGTTGGAGGAGCTCAATGGCGCAGTGGTTATCGCGCCCAGTCTGCGAGTGCTGAGGTTAAGCAACTTTCGCTAAGGCCGGTCATCGGATGGGTGACCAAAAATGTATCATCTCGAGCTCCTCCGTGCTTCGGAAGGCACGTAAAGCCGTTGGTCCCGGCTGCATTAGCAGTCGTTAACAACCACCAATCCGCACTGGGCCCGCGTGGTGGTTTATCGCCCGCTCTCCCTATCCATCCATAGGGAAGGCTCGTGCCCCAGCAGTGGGGACATAAAATGAGCTGATGACAAGTTGATTTATTAAATCTTTGGGTAACATACGAATCTTCAGGATCAACAAAGCGTGTGCTAAACTAATAATAAAAATAATGAACAATAACATTATTTGCTTTTTACAATAAATTGCAGTAGGTACACAGAAGGGGGTTTGTGGTGTATTCTTGGTGTAGTAGGCATCAATGAGCTGCAAAAGCTGTTTTCCATCAGGCTGCCCGTATCCTGTTCTGTTGGATCAGCAACATATAAAAATGTATCATTTTCAGAATAAAAATAATAATTCATTAGTGTTCAATTTCACTTAGAAAACGATGGCAGTTTGTCTAAGATACCTACCAGCATGGCTATTGTGCATATGAATGTACTATGTACGCATCTCTGGAAATCGAAGCTGCTACCTCCAGTCCGGAAACCGGCAGTCTAACCACAGAGGTTACTCATTTAAACAGTCATAACTCGTGAATGAGTCACGACCCCAATCGATTTCCGCAAACCCGATTCCCGATGCTGATTCGATTGAACCGAGAAGAATCGAGTGCGCTCTTGCAGATAACTTGCTGACGCTACGCTCTGTCAACAATAGCTATTGTGTTTGGCTTGTTTGAAAACATGCCACCCTTCCTAAGATCGGCGAACATGCGACGCTCACGAAACACGATTAGTTGCGTAATTTACGAATCCTCTTTTTGACGAGTTTATTTATTTATTCGCCCGGTCTGCGAGTAAACTATTGTATTGCTATTTCTGTCTAGTCTTACCTTGTAGATCAAACTGCAGTTCACTTCTTTTTGACGAACTCCTTGGTCGAGTGGCTTGCACACCAGTTTTCATGGTGTCGCCATATCCGAGGTCCCGGGTTCGATCCCCGGTCGAATCAATTTCAAAATACCTGTTTTTCTAAATTGTTTCGGGTCTGTTAACCATTTCTAGAGTTTCTTTTTCTTAAGGAAATTTATTTCTTGGGGCTAGATAATTGGTGTGAGTGTGGGAAACATTTATTATTATTATTTTTATTAAGGCGCTGACAACCATAAAACAGCACTTTCTGTCGATCGGCATACAAGAAAAAGGGACGCAAAAAGTCAGGACATGCGAAAACCGCTAATTTATTTAAAATCTAGACGTTTCATTCAAAAAAATACAATAATCGTGTTTTTTAAACGAGTATCACGAATAAGTATACTTAATTTTATCGACGACTTACTTTAGTAAATGAAAAAGAGAATCATGTAAATAGATGCTGATTAGAGGTGACCTTGGATTGTTTTTTTATCGAGGACATTTCATAATTCTGCATTTTGGAAACAATAGCAACGTTTTAAAATTTAGTCTATTACAACAAATATTTTTCTTGGCGTTGCATGTTGTTTAATTTTTATAAAAACCATGCTTCAGTAAAGCAGTTGTCAGTGAATTAATAGGTCTCAGTAGAACCACGCCATTGTCATAATCATACTGAAAAAAAATCATCATCATCAGCTCATTTTTATGTCCCCACTGCTGGGGCACGAGCCTTCAATATGGATGGACAGAACGGGCCATAAACCACCACGCGGGCCCAGTGCGGATTTGTGGTTGTTAGACTGCTAATAAAGCCGGGACCAACGTCTTAATGCCTTCCGAAGCAAGAAGCTCGAGATGATACATTTTTGGTCACCCATCCGATGACCGACATTTGCGAATAACTTCAGCAATCACAGACAGAGCGCGTTAACCACTGCGCCATCATCGTTTCGTAGTCCCCTGATTCTTCCTCCAAAACTGGACCGATTTAATAACTTTTTTCATTAAAAAATAAAGAAAGGCTTTGGCTGTATCCCTATGTTTTGCTTTTTTTTATAGAATATCTTTTTTAATAATTAATTTATTAAAAGAAGGAAAACTAAGCGAAACAACCAAAGCCTTTCTTTAATTTTTAATGAAAAAAGTAATTTAATCAGTCCAGTTTTGAAGGAGGAATCAGGGGACTACGAAACGTTGATTTTGTCTACTTTTCATATATATTTTTCAATTCAGTCGACCTTAGTGTTTCCTCTTAAGCCTCTATGCTTGGTAATTTCACTTTTCTTTTTACCTTTACTGTACCTTTCAAACCGAAACATAGCAACACAAAACTATTATGCTCGGTGGCAGAGATAGGTATTACAGTAGAGTAGTTTTTTAGAGAGATTTAGCTGATGGCAAGCTGAAAAGGACGGCTAACCTTTTTAAGCGTCACTGCACCAGACTTCTTTGAGGGCGAGAAACTTAAAGGGTTCCTCAAACCGCGTGCTCGAAACACCGTCAGGGGTGTCTAGAGGGAAATGGCATCCCAGAAGCATGTCCCATTTCCCTAGGTTCTAGATTCTCTAATGGGTTCGGATCGAATCAGTAAAAGCAGTGGTGTAATGTAGGTAGACCAAGTCGAAGATGGCGGGACGACCTTGATAGGTTCATGAAAGAATGGCGTGATGTTGCAGAAGACCAGAAGGTGTGGAAAATATGTGGGGAGGTCTTTGCCCAGGAGTGGAACAGCTATGGCTGATATAATAATCCTACTAATATTATAAACGCGAAAGTTTATAAGTATGGATGGATGTTTGTTACTCTTTCACGTAAAAACTACTGAATGGATTTGGATGAAATTCGGCATACAGATAGTTTATAACCTGGATTAACACATAGAATAGTTTTTATCCCGATATTCCCACGGAAACGGGAACCACGCGGGTAAAACCGCGAGCGGTTACTAGTAATACAATATAATAATGTAGAGTGGTGGAAGTACATTTAATTTTGAGCTTTCTACCCAGAATATATTAGTCTGATTTTTTGCCAGAAAACACCAAATTATTCGTTGCATCAAAATTACGCTTAAAGTGTTTTATTATAAAGCTTCATCTCGTTCGCAACACAACTTCAGCGGAATTAACTTGTGGATCGCATCACATAGGCGCGGTGCGTACGCGCGCGTTTTGTGAAAACATTAAATATTTTCTCTCATTCTTCGTGATTTGTTTAGAACGCATCGGAATGTTATATTTCTAATAGCGTGTTGCGATTGTGCTGCAGATGAGTTATCTTATTTATATTTACACGATAACAGGAAAAACAATTGGAACAACGCGACCAACATTACTTACTATGGTTGATGAGAAAATAATATACCTATTCCTAGATGACGGAATAATTGAGTTTCTATTAAAACGAAATGAGTTTACGAAAAGAGGGTTTGTGTTGTTATGTTTAATAAGGAGATCGTTAACTGCCGCTAGCTATGTGCCAGCAACTTTAGAAAATGCTAGGTTGTTTGATGGGTTTTGCTCAGGACGTCTGAAGCATAGTCAGTTAGAACCCGTGATACGCTGAGAGAGTTATTTAAGCAGATTAATATTTTAACTGTAGCTTCACAGTATATTTATGAAAATATCGTTTGTGTTTATAAAAACTTAGGTAAATTCGAAAAAAAAAGTATAACCCATAGTTTAAATATCTATTTAAATAAAAATCAATTGCTGTTCGTTTGTCTCGCTAAAACTCGAGACTGGCTGGACCGGTTTGGCTAATTTTGAATTTAGAATATTTATGGAAATTCAGGGAAGGTTTTAGAGGTGAGAAACATAAATAATAAGTAACGGAAAATACTAAAAACGACAAATAAATTTTCCAATACAAAATGTTCCTAGCTATTTAACCATTTGTTTGTTTTGTTGTCATAGAAACTTTCACAGCGGTCCGCCGGGTCAGCTAGTAAAAAATAAAAACAAACTTGCTGTTCCAAAACTTAGACTCAATAAGGTCGGTAATTTATTTGTTGGGAAATGTATAAAAATTTACAATAAAGTGCCTTGACTCTAACGGAATTGCCACTACACAAGTTTAAGACAGAAATAGAACTAAGTCTAATGAAAAAAGGTTATGTACTGTGGCCATCTTAGTCTGCTCGCCTGCACAAGTTATTTCACATTGTAAGTAGTTACATTGTTCTTTACAACTCTTAGTTTAAAAGAGTAGCTGCTAAGTTTGTTGCTGGAGTCTTCTTAGCAGAATCTACCTTTCGAACCAGCAGTAGAATCGGATTAATTATATGAATTGTTTATTAAATTATAAATTTTAAGTATCAATTTTCGCATATGCTGGTCATCGGATGGGTAACCAAAAATTTACCATCTCGAGCTCCTCCGTGCTTCAGAAGGCACGTAAAACCGTTGGTCCCGGCTGCATTAGTTGCGTTAACACCCACCAATCCGCACTGGGCCCGCATGGTGGTTTATGGCCCGTTCTCTCTATCCATCCACAGGGAAGGCTCGTGCCTCAGCAGAGGGACATAAAATGAGCTGATGATGATGATGATTTTATCTAGTTAAATAAATACCTGTCTCTTGGATCGCTGAATTGAAAAATACCTTAAGCTCCTTCATGTATCGGTGTTACCCAGTTGTTGTCGTAAGATAGCAGTCGTCGTCACCTACCAATTAGCATTGAATTGAGCCAGCAATGGCTTAGTGCGGGTGACTAGTGCAACTTTTATTTATGAACGAAAACGTGGTTGTAGAGACGCTGCTTCAATAATACAAATTTTAGTTTTCGTTAACGCTTTTTTTATTCTTTTCGGGTAAGCACTTAGCCTACCTGCATGGAAACGCACTTCACCCAAAATCCTCAACTACCGAGGCACTTCCTATCTTATCTTAGAATAGAATTGAGCCAGCAATGGCTTAGTGCGGGTGACTAGTGCAACTTTTATTTATCAACGAAAACGCGGTTGTAGAGACGCTGCTTCAACGATACAAATTTTAGTTTTCGTTAACGCTTTTTTTACTCTTTACGGGTAAGCACTTAGCCTACCTGCATGGAAACGCACTTCACCCAAAATCCTCAACTACCGAGGCACTTGCTATCTTATCTTAGAATAGAATAGAATATATTTATTTATAGGCCCATAGAATTACAGACCTTACAGACTAACATACATACAAATAATATACTTATATAAATTAAAAACTATGCTACACGTAAATACGGCGACGTGCGACGCAGCGTGCATCTTAGCTCCGGTAGTCTTAACCACAAGGCTGAGGCGGTTAATTGATCGAATAACGAATAAAACTGGCATCAGCCACTTAAGAGCGTTTACGCCGCACACTAGCTCCACCAATGAAAAAAAACATATCTAGACATACGTCACCTAATGAACACCTCACATGTTATGGTTTAGTTAAATAAGACGTTACGGCCACTTTTAACTATAACGCCATATTTAACTAAACCATAACATGTCAGGTGTTCATTAGGTGACGTAAAAATGCTAAATTACTTCATTCAGATAGTTTGTTGAGCATAATTTGATTTCTATCTCTAATTACTAGATATGTTTTTTTTTCATTAGTGGCGCTAATGTGCGGCGTAAACGCTCTTAAAGCATTCACATCCGGTGATGTAGTAAAGGCTGCTTGCGGGTGACACTTTAAAAAAATCACGTAAACCCACCAATGACGTGATGGCACCTCGCTCAATATTCATTAGCCGAGTACCTGACGCGTCCTGCGGCTGCGACTGCGACTTTGGAGAAGGGCACGGGTTCACGTCTTGTTCGTGACATTGTACATAGTCATAACATTGGTGTTGTACTTGCGTTTAGGTATATATATGTGCGTGAATATTTTAAAAGCAACGTGTTACGTAGAAAATAATGTTAGCTATACATATAGATATTAGCTATTTGAACGTTAATTGTTATTATTATTGGTATTGTATTTTAGGTGTTTGTCAAAGAGTTTGTTAACATTTTTGGTTTGTTTTTTTTAAGCAGGCGTCATAACTGAACCAACCGATGATCCATGGGGATATCATCAGTTCAGTTATGACGCATGATGCAATGTGACCCTTGGTTTTGCAAGCCTTAGTAATATAAAAAAGATATAGATATCAGATGTGTTGATGTCTTAAAATTCTTTGATTATATGACGTGCACAAAGCTTACAATAAGGCGTTTTGAGTGGTCATCATATTAATTATATTGATGAATAGTTTAGGTGGAAAGTGTACTTTTAAGATGGCGATATCTAGAATGAGATATTCCAGGTACTGAGTTCAATTCCCAGGTCATGCAAAAGTTTGTGTTCAGATATTTTTTCGATGTATAATCCAGGTTAAAATCGTGGTTTGTCATCACCAAGTCGCATTTGGCAAGCGTTGTGATTAAGCCCTGCCCTGTGTGTGTATGTACCCTTAAATTGCAGTGATGACGTGATTTTTTTTTTTTATTTGTTTTAGGTATTTGTTCATGGCCATGGATACTAGTCCTTCAGTAGAAAACTTAATTTATACGTTTCTCAAAATTAAATTCTATATAGGATGATGATGAATGATAATAAAAATGAGAAGTGAAAAATGATATACCCCCCAACCCCTCGAGTATCTCAGTAAAGATGTGGGGCTTTACTAAGTCCTCGGACAGACTTCTTGAGAGAATTTGAAAAGTGAAGTTGCACTGTTTTGTTTCATTTGCCAACTCTCATGCACACTCACGAACACTTAACGGTTAATAATCCACCATTATTTCACATTAATATTCGACTTAGCACAAATTTTAGAAAATAAAACAAAACCGCAGACATGAATCTTCACTTTCCCGCCAAGAAGTCACGTGATTTCAATGATGGAAGCCTTTGCCAGTATGAAAAATAGAGTATCAGATTAAAGAAACTTTCACAGTGTGGATTACCAGGCTAATATGCTTGCAGAGGTAGTTGTCAGCTCTTTGTCAACCGAGAGTGTAAAACTAAACTAAGTAAGTCAACAGTAACCTAGTGATGATATGGCCAATCAAATAGTGAAGGTGGAAATGGTGGATTCTTCACGCCGGATCAGTTGTGCCTTTTGTACAAGACACAGGTGCGATCTTGCGTGCAGTATTGCTCGCACCTCTGGGACGGTTCCGCAAAGTACCTTCTCGATGCCTTGGACAGATTTCAGCGGCGCGCTATACACATTATCGGCAATGCAGAGGTCACTAATGCTCTCGAGCCCTTGCAATTGCGTAGAGATATAGCGTCACTCAGCGTCTTCTACCGCTTATACCACGGCGAGTGCTCTGAAGTTTGCCCTAATCCCACCTTCTCCCTTCCTCCATAGGAGTACGCGTGCTGCTCTCCGGAGTCACCGCTGTACTCGAACATTCGATCGCGCACAAAGAATTTTGGTGACTCGTTTCTTTGTCGCACTTCCAAAACATGGAATAGTCTACCAGCACACGTTTTCCCTTCTTCCTATGACATGGGGTCCTTCAAACGAGGCGTGAAGAGGCACCTTGTAGGCCGGAAGGGTGAGGGTGACTGATGCTGCGTTGTTTTCACGCTGCACCAGTTGTCCTTTCGTCTGGACTCCATTTCCACTTAACATCAGGTGGAGTGGAGTCATTTGCCGAGCTATAAATAAAACTTAAAAATAAAAGTGCACTTCTTCCGGAAACCCTCAACTACTGAGGCACTGATGGCTATCTGATCTCCAGCTGCCGGAACACGACAGCGCTGCAAACATTGACGCTATGGCGTTATAGTGGTAGCAAAGCAAGCGGAAATACAAGCCCTACCACCAACGAAACCGAGTACATAAACATGTACCCCCCGCTGGGAATCTAACCCGGGACCTCTGGGCGTGAGATCGGTGGTCTTAACCACTAGACAACAAGGGCGGTGATTAAATTAAAAGAAATTGGGTTTACCCATTTAAATAAAATTAACGAAACCATTTAAAATTAATCTTCAAAATTTAATGCAAAATGTATGAGCGAAACATGTTTTTAGCAAAAAAAAAAAGAAGGAGGAGCTTGAAGGTATGCTTAAGGGTGCACCGACCAAAAAATTACAAAAATGCAGTCACGGTTAAGTTGATATAATTGAAAATACTATCGTATTAAATAAACAAAATATATATTTAGTATCAAAGGGAACGTGTTTACAATTAGTCCGATCCATAAATTCATAACACACTATTCTTTTTTTTTTACAATAACATTTAAAGTTAGGCAAAAATCACGAAAACGAGTGGCGGCGGCGTTTAGTTGATATCTTAGGGCTTATTAATAAGCAAAGTGTAAACTTGGAGTAGTTACTCCGTATTTTGTTCCTTTTACTCTAATATGAAATGAAGTTTACATGAGGGGAACAAAACACGGAGTACGTAACTACTCCAAGCTTACACTTTGTTTATTAAAACAAGGGGTTATATTTATCTAGATAATTAATGTACCTCTTATTTGGTCTAAACTACAAATCGCCCGTCTCACATTTTCGATTTATCAAGCGGTTATTTAAGTTATTATTTTTCATTAAGGCGACGTACGTACCTCGCCGCCCCCAAAAAAAGCCCGGTGAAGCTGAAAATGCCGTCTAAGAAAATCAGCATTCTCTCTCAAAAAAAAAAAACAAAAAACACATAGACTCTTTGTGTCATAGACTGTTGCGAGATTCCGTGGCCGTGAGAGGTTGTCTATGCTATGCGTACGTTGCTCGTAGCGTTTGTATGAAGCCCCACCATTTACACTCTCCTTATTCTGTTTTGACATTGGAAATGTCTTTTCGTTCGCTCCAGTATAGGCTCCGATTTCACGAAAAAGTGCGATTCCCTTATATCTTTGGAGTTATGAATATATGATATTCAAAAAGGGCTCAAAAGACGCGTATTCACGCGAGCTGTAAGGTGCAAAAAGAATAATTCAAGAAAGTAAAAAACAAAAAAGTTATGGCTGAAATAGTGAAAAAAAAAACTATTTTTTTCCGAATTTTTGATTTTGGCGCTCGATATTTTGGAAACGAAGAATAATATCGAAAATTTGAGAAAAAAGCCTCTGGACAACTTAGTCAGCTACAGTTTGAGTTTAAAACAAAGACGATCGGGTTAAGGGTTTGCCCTGTAGCCTAACCTTTTTGAAAAAAGACAAAAAGTCAGAACGACATTTTTCAAATGACCATTTATGACTTCATGTTACGCACATTCGCAGAGTTCGTTATCGGTGTTTCAACGTTGTAGTTTTATTTTGTAACCTTTTCCTTATCCCGACTTTCTCGTCGCTCAGCGACAATATTTTTTCGGATTCCGTAGATTAATTTCCAATGTGCTCGATAGTTGCGTGAGACACGAAATTTGTAAATATTTAGTCTACAAACAACAATCCCTTCACATGCACATAAGTTGTCTAAATTATTTGACGTACATAAAGACTGCGAGCCAATTCTAAACTATGATTTATGGTTCACTTGCGCAACTTGCATGTGGATGTATGTAACTCGCCTACCCACATGATCCGAAACTTATGTTGTCTAGGAAAATCTTGAAACTGTTATTATAGATTGTTTAAAGTCTGCATTGAGTACTACCACCACCATCTTCAGATGTCAATCAACAAACTACATTGAACCAATTTCAAATTTAGGTATCCCCATATTGCTCATTTTAATGCTATTTTTTTTATTCAAATTGGTAAGTTGCAAATTGACTGGTTTTAAAATAAATAACGTGCTTATAATTTATTTCATCATCATCATCATCAGCCTATACTAGTCCACTGCTAGACATAAGCCTCTCTAAGTGCACGCCACTGAGCACGATCCGCGGCTACTCTCATCCAGCTCTTGCCAGCCACCTTGCGAAGATCGTTGCTCCACCTAGTCTGACGACGTCCTTCTTACGTCTGCCAATACACGATATATTATTCGACTAGTTGTCACCCGCGACTTCGTTCGCGAAGACTACACTATCCCACAGGAACCTGCTACCGGGATAAAAAGTATCCTATATCCTAGTCCGGGTCATAGTCTGTCTATGTGTAAAGTTTCATCCAAATCCGTTCAGCCATTTTCACGTGTTGCGTGGTCAAATAAACAGACAAACAGACAAAAACTCTAAAAACTGTTGGAACGTGTTCTGTTATCGATTCTAAGTATCAGCAAACTTTTTTCGAATATCTTCCATGTAGACTTTTGACCCTCTTTAGCTTTATTATATGTATAGATTAGGTTCTATTTTCTAATAATACAGAAAACGTCAAAAACAAAGACAATTTAAAAAAAATATTGATTGAACCCAGGACCTTCAGATATTATTGGCCGAACGCTTTACCACTGGGCCAACGAGGTATTGGACATGACACATAGACAATAAACATAAATAACACAAACTTTTAGCCACTTTACATCTCCGCCTAGCAACCGCCATCTTATCTAAGTCTGTTGCCGTAACAACAATATAGCATTGTTGTGTTCGGACAGTTAGAGGTCATCATCATCCATCAGCCTATACTAGTCCACTACTGGACATAGGCCTCTCCAAGTGCACTCCACCGAGCACGATTCGCGGCTACTTCATCCACCTATTAATTAGTAAAGGGTTTCAGGTAAATTTCGCTACTTCCAGCTTCCACCTGTGACATTAAGGCCACGCACTTCTGGCGTGCAGTTTTGGAACTAGTTACTAATTTTTACGCTATGATATCAATTACGATCGCTGCTTCTCATTATTATTCAAAGTCACTAGTAACTATTTTTTGACGCCGGAAATTCTCGTAACGGTATGCCTAAATAATAATCAATTTGTAAATAATGCAAAAAATATTATATTTCATAGGTTGTGTATTTCATGTCACTTAACCCTATACTTGGCAGCGTTTTTTTTGTGGAATGAAAAGAGCACAACTTATACATTAATATAATATAAAATATTTTTTGTATAAAATGTGTTATTTTTTCACTACTTGAAATTTTTAAGTGAAGTGTCTCAAATGGCACTCAAGTGTCACTATGGCAACAAATAGAGTTAATGGAATAAAAATATATGCATAAATGTCGATAATTATAGAGTATTTGCAAACACATATCTCCTTCTCAATAATGATGACAAATGGTTACATGAGTACAGTTATCGCCTATTTACATCGAACGTTACGGCAAAAAGTGTAAAATTATGTGGAGACATTGTATCCATGAACTGTATTGCCATAGTGAAGTGATGTGCGGTATGCAACTTTCAATTCAACTTAGAAATGATAAAATTAGAACCATTTTAATGAGATTTGCTATTTTTGATTGTCAATCACCTTATAAATATTTTTATTATTTTGAATTTTGCATTCACAATGTTACAATATTTAGTTACAAAATAAAATTATCATAAAGAATCACCTTATATACTTTATAATCAGCCCGTAGCAGTTAATTGTTAGAAATAGACCTTTCCCTAACAAAAGAGCAAATCAAGCTTTAATCAATCCTTTATTACAACGTAATATTTTAACGTGAAATCATCATTGATTTTGAATCGGCAAAGTTAGGAATCTCTACTCGCTGTTTTCGCTAATGGACTCTGCTTCTGCTTAACTATTAAATATAAAAAAAGAATCGTTTTATATACTATTAAAATTACAATAATTATTTTAGTAATACAAATTTTCGTCGTTCGTCGTCTTTTAAGATCGCCATCTAAGTATAGGGGTACGGATCGCCATACGTCTCTCCTGTCATCCACAAAGAGAGTTCCTCTTTCAGTCCGTTCTTACATGTTCGGATACACATCACAACCAAAGATATACCTTTTATGCGTTCGGATTCATACCATTCCCACTTTTATGTCTATACATCAAAAATGTAAGTGTGTAACAGGGTGTCTAGTGCGAGTTTCATTCGCCATTCGATCACGTTAACGAAAACGAGAATTTGTATGGCAAAATTTTAACTCTTCTCGTATGTCGCCAGGAGGCGCTGATTCAATGCCATACCAATTTTCGTTTTCGTAAACGTAATCGAATGAATACGGATAGTAAACAAAACACACACTAGGCATCCTGTACCCTTAATGCCTTACAAATAAACAGTAAATAAGTTCCGAATAGTTATTTTGTGTTTTGTTCCTGTCATGTAAACGTCATTTGAAATTAGAGTAAAAGAGTCAAAACACGGTATTACTATTCAGAGCTTCATCATCATCATCATCTTAGCCATAAGACGTCCACTGCTGGAGAGAGCTATTCAGAGCTTATTCATTGTTTATTGTTAAGGCACAAAGAGTATACCGTGTACACGTACACTGTGGCCAACGTATCGGGTGAAATCACGTGAACAATGCGTTCCCACAAGGTGGCGCTCTGATCGCCGCTTTCGAGGAACAACACTCGTGTTGCTCACTTTCCATTAATTTCGGTGTTAGTCATATGCCCGTGTCGTCGAGTCGCGCGATTGTGTTTCAGCCTGCCGGTATCCGTGAAAAGATCGACTATGGAATGCTTCCGATTAACGTAATATGATGTTTGACTTTGAACTTTGATTAATTTATTTGTGTAATGGTAAATCCTCTTTCTGGTGTTCTGTGGGTAAAACAGACGCATGCGTAATACTGGATATGACAGCTGACTAATTTATACTGTTATTTTTTTAGCGAAATGCTTTTAGTGTCTGTTTTGTGCACGAACTTGTAAAGTAAAAATAAATTTTACAACAAAAAAATACCATTCGCTACCAAATTTAAAACAGTAAAATTCAATTAAATCTATCATGATTATTCTCAAATGAATTCTTGTAATTCAGACGAGCATCAATATTAATGTAACAACTTATACATAGCCTATAGAAACGTAACTTATCCATACGTATGAAATACCTAGTATGTCTGTATAGTCTTTTACAACACTAAAATAATCACAAAAATACCAGAAAACTAAAACGTAGGCAAGACAAGTATTAGATTCAATAGGAAAAAAACTTAAGCTACATACAAGATGACATAAAGGCCTCAAGTAGCACTCTGTGTACTCATTTACCAGGGGGCGTAGTGCCACGCTGCACGACAATAATAATCATCATCATCATCATCATCATCATCATCATCATCATCATCATCATCAGCTCATTTTTATGTCCCCACTGCTGGGGCACGAGCCTTCCCTATGTATGGATAGGGAGAACGGGCCATAAACCACCACGCGGGGCCCAGTGCGGGTTGGTGGTTTTTAACGAAAGCTATGCGAGCTCGAGAAGATAAATTTTTGGTCACCCATCCGATGACCGGCCTTTGCGAAAGTTGCTTAACCTCAATACTCGCAGACCAAGCGCGTTAACCACTGCGCCATCGAGCTCCTCAACAACAACAACGACAATAATGATGTCAATATATTACGTTGTCACTTCATCATCATCATCATCATCATAAAAAGCCCACATCAGTCCACTATTGGACATAGGCCTCTCCCAATGCTCACTGAGCCCGAGCTTCGACTATTCTCATCCAACCGTTCGCTGCCAGCCACTTTGCGTATATCGTCTCCACCGCGCCAGAGTCTTAAACTACGTCTACCGAGTCGCGGGCTCCATTCTAAAAACGTCTACCCTAACGGTTATCGGTCTAGCGGCTTATATGACCAGCTTAGCAACTTACAAATAAACAGGAAATAAATAAAAATCACAAGTCACCACTGACTCCACGAATTAGAGAAACCCAATTGGCTGGTCGACAACATTATCGTTCCTGGATTCATTCGCGAACACAGAAATGTTTGTCTTAGCAAAGTCAGAAGTAGCAAAATTGAGGCCCAAGGGCCTCATAAGCTCACAAAGCAGTATTGTAGCAGTGTTATTGCAGTTGCGAAAACGAGACGCACATATAAAAGGCGCTACACGCGTCTCGTTTCCACACCCGCAACAACACCGTCATAGTTAGGGTCTATGAAATAGAGTATAGCGGCGCATAACAACAGCTAATGGCCGTCAATCCGACAACCGATCGGCTGCTGCCCTATCGTTATAACGATACGGTTAACTCGTTATCGTTACGAGGCAGGCTCGTCTTACGCTGTTTCCTGAGACACGAGCGTTCGCGCTAAATGGTCAAGTGAAAATGATACTGCTATATGATTTTACAAATTCCACGGCGAATGTAATGGATAGTCTTGATGAAGGTGCACGTGCCTTTAGTGGCATAGGTGAGGTAACTAGTGCTGGTCATTGTTGCGTCATTACTATCGCTTCGTTTGACAGGAGTTTCCGCAAACTTTTGAACACATACATACTGTCACGTCCTTCTTCAAAAAAGATAGACAAAGCATCGAAATTCAAAATTTTTAGTAAACTCACCGTTAGTGGCCTGCCCCCCTAGACAAGTGGCATAACGCTAATAAAATTTATACAGTTTTAAACTTATTTTATATTATAAACGACAGCTCTCAGCGACGGTATTTCCGGACCAATACGACTTAGGGATCTTCAAGAAACGAGCCTATTCCTTCCTTAAAGGCCGGCAGCGCATCTGTGATTCGTTTGGTTTTGCGGGTGTCCATGGGCGGCGGTGATTGCTTCCCATCAGGTGACCCGCCTGCTCGTTTGCCTCCTTCTAATATAAAAAAAAAATATATATAAAAAAAATTATATACAGTTTTAAACTTATTTTATTCTCTATATTTTATTATCACGTTATGTCAAATAATTATTGTAAGTTTGTAACTCTTTTAATTTTTTTTAAATTTATGCATGTCGAATTTACATCAAGAAGGATTTACTTAAATGTATGTCATTTTCATCCTATATGTACCAGTGAAAGTCAAGATTGTAAATCTCGTCATCATCAGCTCATTCATTTTTATGTCCCCACTGCTGGGGCACGAGCCTTCCCTATGGGTGGATAGAGAACAGGCCGTAAACCACCACGCGGGCCTAGTGGTTGTTGTTAACGACTGCTAATGCAGCCGGGACCAACGGCTTTACGTGCCTTCCGAAGCACGGAGGAGCTCGAGATGATACATTTTTGGTCACCCATCCGATGACCGGCCTTTGCGAAAGTTGCTTAACCTTAGCACTCGCAGACCGGGCGCGTACCATACTATCAGTGATGGGAGCCAATCGTCTGATGTGCGAGTATTTTGGAACCCTTGTCCCTTAGTCTGCTCTTACGACACGCACGGGAAAGCAGCAGATAAGTACATTATTTTCACGTCCCAGAACAGCACGGCATAAGGGAAATGTTGTTAAGACATCGCTATAATAATGAATTAACATTGATTATTGTTTTTTTTTTACTTTATGTTGTATCTTTTTTTAGGCGAGCCGACTAACTTTTGTTTATTTCTTTATTTAGGACTTGTTGATTATCCTATTTACTCTCATATCTTTTCAGTAAAATAAAATGTTGATACAGTGATTTATTATGAAACGACTCGAATAGTTAGTCCGTGTTTTGTCTCTTTTACTCTAATTTGAAATGACGTTTACATGACGGGAACAAAACACGGAAGAACTATTCGAAGCTTATTCTTTGTTTATTTGTAAGACCCTAGATATGTGTGTCTTACAAATAAACAAAACCGTGTTTTGTTCCCGTCATGTAAACGTCATTTCAAAATAGAATAAAAGAGACAAAACACGGAATAACTATTCGGAGCTTAATCTCTGTTTATTTGTAAGACCCGTAGTCTTTATGTGATGTCATTACATTATGTGTACCTACTTATAATTTTTTTGTATGTTTATTATAATCTTTTTATGCCGTTACCATTTTACTGATGCTTTTCTTTTGTCCCCAGTATGATGGACTCTGGAGGGGCAGGCATCGCCGAATCACCCCCCACTTACCATCGTAGCTACGAGCAATACGTCCAAGGAGGTGTTGAGAACAGTACCGACTCAGGCCAAGACCAGACTAGCCCAGACCTGGTTGTCTGGTCCGCGCTACCATACGGCCTGGACTATAGACCTCAGTATGACTATAGGAGCCCATATGATACGTCACGAGATTACTCCAACCAGCAGTACGCTAGAGCTCCTTTCACTACCAAGATGGGACAAGCCAAAGCGTTGAAGGAAGCGAGGATTAGGAGACCCATGAATGCCTTCATGGTGTGGGCGAAGGTGGAGCGGAAGAAACTGGCTGACGAGAATCCGGACCTGCACAACGCTGATCTGAGTAAAATGTTAGGTGAGTGTCTTTTGTTTTTATTTTGAGTTTGCATTCGAACTATGCCATCGACAATTTGATGCCATCTTTTTAAATGTGTTTTCATTTTATGAGGTTTCATTCGAGCATGGCCATCGAGCATATTATGATGCACTATTTTTTAGATGTGTTCTTTTTTAATTTTATTAGAATTTAGGATTGATTATGTCAATCTCATGGTGCCCTGTTTACATCAAAATATTGGCTTCTGGTATCACCAAGTTTTTCGTGTTTTCTTACGGAGTAAAACGACAGTATGTCTCTCCTACTTTTAAGTTTGTAAGTCTTATTATAAACCCATTTTTATTACCAGCACCTTATCTTTACGATTAGTGACAAAGTGGTCGCTATTAATAATAAACTAGATTAATGTTTAATGCTAAAGTTTAGTCGTGAATGTAAAGGAAACACAGACAATATAACTAAATAAAATCTGTTAAGATTCAATATCAAGCTCCTGAAATTATTTGAACTTACACAGATAACAGGAAAAAGCATAACAAGCCTATAAGCTTAACGACAAGTTGATTCACGGTTTAGTCACGCAACATACGGTATTGTTTCAAAATATTGGGCATTGAATCACAACATTTTAACTGGTGCATGATAATAATAAAAGTAATGAAGAGGCATTGCAACCTTGAAAGGTACCTAATCGTTTGCCGTATGTGATTAATGTACTTAAACTATGACGTCTCTGCTTACGTCTTTTATGGTCTGTGCTTACAAGTGACTGATTTGTTGGTCATCTTTTGACTTAGAGCCTTGTAGATTAGTGTCAATGTATACTTTAAGTGCCTTACAAATAAACAAAAAATAAGGTCCGAATAGTTATTCCGTGTTTTGTTCGCTGCATGTAAACGCCATTTCAAATTAGAGTAAAAAAGACAAAACACGGAAAAACTATTCGGACCTTATTCTTTGTTTATTTGTAAAACACTTAATAAAGATGTAAAGTGTAAAGTTTGTGACTTTTTTTGTGTTTGTTTGAGCAGGGTAATCATTGGAACTACTGGTTCAATTACAAAAATTCTTCCATTGATATAATGATACAGTCTTAACGAGAAATATAGGTTATATAATATATTATAATTTGATTATAAAAGTTTATTTTTTTACCCAATATTTTTATCGCAAAATTTTAATGTAGACCTACACCGTGAATTTTTAGGGGTTGCTTGAGCAGGCCCAAAGCTGTAATCTTCAAAAAAAAACTGCTGTTGCCTACATTTTGGTGAGTAGGTTTAATTGTAATGTGAGTTAATCTGGACCAAGGTAGATATGACAATAGCTATATTTTATTTTGATACATAATAGTTTACGGAAAAATACTAAATGAACGCAGACGATGTCACGGTCATAGTGCTAGTGTCGTCAAAATACAAGTATATTATTGACAACAAGCACAAACCTCCTTGACAACAAAACGAAGCGAGTCATTACTATTACCTATTTCGAAATCGAACTAAACTATTTATAAAAAAAAACAAAAAAGGGTTTTCAAAAATAGAACAGAAAAACTTAAGCCCTTACCGATATATCGTAGAACAAAAAAGTTAACCAATATTAAAGCGGTGTGACTCAGCGCAATGCTATACGATTTGAAATTCAAATGCCCAAAACAACATTTCGAATGCATACATTTATAAATATATTATGTGTATAATATACACACTTGTGACGGTACGATTTCATCGTCGTTGTGACGAGTAGTTTATTTCATTTTTCCATTAATTTATTAAACAAAAGAAGTGCCAGCCTTAAAATAAATAAAATGTAACTGTCCTCGGGACTTCTTGGCGGAAAAGTGAAAAGTCATGTCTGCGGTTTTGTTTTATTTTCTAAAATTTGTGTTATGTCGAATATTAATGTGAAATAATGGTGGATTATTAACCGTTAAGTGTTCGTGAGTGTGCATGAGTGTTGGCAAATGAAACAAAACAGTGCAACGGCACCTTTCAAATTCTCTCAAGAAGTCTGCGTGAGGACTTAGTAAAGCCCCACATCTTTACTGAGATACTCGAGTGGTTGGGGGGTTTTTTCTATTCTTACTTCTCATTTCTATTATCATTAAGCATCATCATCAGAAAGGAAATATTGTTTATGTTATGTAAGAAAAATTGCTTTGGCACTGGCTAAATGTGCTAATCGCACGAAGCCATCAAATAAAGGAAAAAAAACTGTTCTCGTAAGGTTGAGGTACAGACGAGACGCCTGCACCTATCCAAAACTGTCAAATTTATTCAATACATTTCAACCATATTCGTAAGACATAAAGTTCAAATTCTATTGAGGAAATTTGACAGCTCGTGGTAGTCTAATGTGCAGGCGTATGTACAATCCTGCTCCACTAGTTGTTCTCGCATCTGGACTCTGTGTTTGCTTAACATTCCTTTATTCGGAATAAAATACAATAAACAAAATAGGGGCGCTTTTTTTTTGTATTGTTTTACGGCTCCGGATAAAATCCATCGAGCCTATTCGTTCGTTCTAGACACTTCTTGTCTGTCTAGTTTCTTAATTTCATTAGTATTTTTCTCTTCATGTATGATGATGATGATGATGATGAATGAGAAGTGAGAAATGATATACCCCCTAACCCCTCGAGTATCTCAGTAAAGATGTGGGGCTTTACTAAGTCCTCACGGGACTTCTTGAAAGAATTTGAAAAGTGCCGTTGCACTGTTTTGTTTCATTTGCCAACACTTATGCACACTCACGAACACTTAACGGTTAATAATCCACCATTATTTCACATTAATATTCGATACAAAAATTTTAGAAAATAAAACAAAACTGCAGACTCTTCACTTTCCCGCCAAGAAGTGACTCAATAGGGGCGCTAAAATCTAGTTGACAGATGTCATTGCGCGGCCGTTGCCGGTGTAGCTGGTGTCACTGCGTCGTCCTTGCTCCCTCTCCCCCTCATTGCTGTCAGTATGCTTAAACTGCGCAAACTTTAGTTAATTAACATCCACGAAGCTGTACACGAAGCTGTAAACCTTCGTGTTAACATCAAGTAGAGCAGAGACATTTGCTCCAACTCTACGATAAAAAAAATAAAAGTACAAGCAATTTAAAACATTCAGGCCAGGTTGAAACCATAGACCTAATATCTGTTGATCTGTGTAAGTTGAAACCCTTAATAAGTACATACTACTAGTAGAGAATTAATATTCTATTTCAGCAGCTTATTACGTTTATAAACTGCTGAAATACAATATTAATGGCCTGAATGTTTTAAATTGCTTGTACTTTTTTTTTTATCGTAGAGGTGGAGCAAATGTCTCTGCTCTACTAGATGTTAACACGAAGGTTTATCTACAGCTTCGTGGATGTCAATTAACTAAAGTTTGCGCAGTTTAAGCATACTGACAGCAATGAGGGACGTTTCCCACTGCTGCTTTTTTGAGGAGCTTGATGGCGCAGTGGTATAAACGCTCGGTCTGCAACGCAACTTTCGCAAAGGCCAGTCATCAAATAGGTCAATTTGAAAAAATACAAAATGTTGAAAATAAATCCATGAGCGGGTACGAACCCGCACCACATGAAATGCCGGGTCAGGTGCACTATCAACTATGCTATAATAGCATCAACACTTTGTCTTTTTTATATTGTAATCCGTTCGCAACAATATTTGCGTAAAATTATATCTAAATATCCAAATGTCTCTGCTCTAACGCCTCGGTGGCCGAGTGGCCGAGTGCTCGGTCCGATACCCGAAGGTTCCGGGTTCAATTCCCAGGTCGGGCAAAATGTATTTCGGATTTTTCGATGCATATCCCGGGTTTGTCAAGCGTGGTGATTAAGCCATTACCCATCAATTGTAGCGATGACTTGATTTCAATGATGGAGGCCTTTGCCCAGCAGTGGGACAGTTATAGGCTGTTTACTTACTTACTTATATCTAAATAACCAAAATCAAATTGGTCACTAAAAATGTATCATCACGAGCTCCCTTGCTTCGGAAGGCACGTAAAGCCGTCTCGGACATATAAGCAGTCGTTGACAACCACCAAACCGCACTGGGCCCGCGTTGTGGTTTATTTATTAATTAATTATTACAACGGTTAACACCAATTACAATAAATAGTACAAAGGATAATAAAAGAAATAACAAAAATACAAATAACAATAACAAAAATAATAGGTCCTTACCTATGAAATTGCCGTTTTTTTCTCACTTATTAATTGGTGTATTACTTCTAAAAGTCAATACCGGTTGTTAATATTATTATACACCTTCAATTAGGACTATGTTACTTAGGCTTCAGTAATAACAATGATTATTCATTTTGTGTCTTTATCGCCCAATTTTTATTTTTAAATTTACTTCTTTTTTTGTTCGCGGAATTGACCTTTTGTTTCATTGTAGCTTTGAAGGATCTAGGTTTTTTTCTTTTTAATGTCTGCTATATTTGGCTAGTGAAACAAACACACTACCTACTCTACAATTTATAGTGTTAACATAAATAGATGCTAAGAAAATTAAAAAAAAACGTTAGTATGAAAAATATAATTAAAAAAAAAATCTTCATACAAAACGGCAATTTCATAGGTAAGGACCTAATAGAAAAGAATAAGTAACAAATCACAAACAGGTAGTCTCACACTCATCTTTCTCTCTTTTATGGCTGGTCTCCCTGTGGAAGGCTTGTGCAGCAGTGTGGACATAAAAAGAACTCGTGATGATGAGGTCTGCCCCCTAGACAAGTGGCAAAACGCTAATAGAATATTTATTTATTTATTTATTAGGTACACAAAACAGATAGAAATTAAAAAATAACAAAAAAGCATGATAAATTATATACGAACTAAATTCCTATTTAAAACATGTGTACACAACACGATTAAAAATAAGCGTCTATATTAAAGTTTACCTAATCTACAACTATATCCAATTAAAAACTAATTATATACCTACATAGTATGGTGAAAATAAATAAAAATATAACAAATTGAAAACTTATTCTAGGTAAATGTTGTATGTAATAGTGTCTTAATAAGAGGGAGATGCCGAGCCGAGAATTTCCCGGACATTTTTTTTTCATGTATTTTCATGGAAAATATTCGGCACATTCTGACAATGGGATTGTAATATGATGTATTATTTTTATAGACATTTAGTACAAATGTCTTAGGCGCCCGGGTTCGATACGAAGTATTAATTTGAATTAAAGAAAGCAATTCAGGGGAATCGATTATTGAGTGCAATATTTTAAACAAGTAAATTTAAAATCATACTGTTCTTGACGAATTGCAAGTGAAATCACACCAAACTTAATCATTCGAAGTTCGTAAGAATGAAGAGACCTGCCTAAATGAAAGCGATAAGAAAGAAATCTTAAACACTTTTTTGAATGCCTTCAATACTTTCTATTTGTATTTTATTGAATGGGCTCCAAATTGTACAACCATATTCTAAAATACTACGTATTAAGCTAATAGCAATTAAATATAATGATTATTGTATGGGATTGACATAAACGTCATTTATGCATATCGTTGACTTACGTCAATCCCGTACAATAATCATTCTATTTGATTGCTGTTCTATTAGCGTTTTTCCACTTGTCTTTTGGGGCTGGCCTTTTTACTTAAACCATAGTTCATGAGAAGATTGAGGAGACCAATACTAATTGGCTACCCAATGCTGATTGATGGGTTTTAGCGAATCCTGTAATTCCGAGGTGATTTCGGAAATTCCTGCCTCATTTTGAGACTCTTCATACAAATCAGGCTAATCAAGTAGAAATAGAAATAGAAAAAATCTTTATTTGGTATAACTACACATACACATTCAAAACACAGGAACACCACTTTTGCATATACCAAATTGGTTTCCTCTCAGCATATGTCCTGGTGTTAACCACGACGCTGGTCTTCCGCGGATGCCATATTTAAATTAAAAATAATATCAAGAAAAACAAAATTTATATACCTATTTGTTTTGTGGTGCCATGACACTGTTTACATTTAATAAATACAGCTTTTATAAAAAACACATTTGTAAAATTAATTGTTAAATAGAATATAACACATACATTTATGAGTTTAGATAATAAATAAATAAGTAGTAGTATAAGTAAGTGTTCGCCAAAGTGTTGGAAGTCCATAAATTTTTGGTCTATATTCAATTGTTGGTCAAGAATAAAATCAGTTACTGACCCCTGTTTCTAATGGTAAGCAGAAATAAATGTCGATCACTGATCCCTGTCGAACACTGGCGCCAATACCCTACTCATAAATTGCGAAACAAGAAAAAAACGTTTATGACAAATTCACGGAGTAAAACCTCCTTGTGGCGTTTATTAATTCCAAATTAGCCGCAAGTGTTTCAGAATTGCATTCTTCATCTCAAAAGGTATGTCCGGCTTGTTAGGGGGCTTGCTAACAACTCAATTAAATGTAATACCGTGTAGCGTCAACAGTAAATGCATTGGAACGTGACATCTAAGGATATAGGTATATTTCTTGATCCCTTTGCTCCTTTATTAGTTTTCTATTATTTTTTATTTCTTTATTTATTTACATGTTATTATTTAAAGAGGTAAAACTATTTTTCACGTTTTGTCTCAAAAAGTATGCGTTCATAATCCCACATTCGTACTGAAACTCAATATGATTTTGGTAGAATCATCAGGGCTCTCGCTTTTCGCTAGCCCAATGCTGATTTGAGATGTAACAACTGACGTCTTTCGACAAACAAACAAACGGCAACCACGGCTCACCGTGGCTGACCGTGCCTTCAAAGCATGAAAGAGCTAGCGTAATTTTATTTTTTTGACCCTTATCAAATAAAAATTTAATAAACCTCTTTAGAACATCGAAATATAAAATATTTATCAAACTGTCTTGCAAACTGTACTGCCATATAGTAACTGGTATTCATAAAAAAAAGAGAAATCAAAAATGTCTCGTTTAATTATAACGTATTTGTCTCTCTGGCGATATTGCTACAGACAAGTTTACTTCTTAAGCCATAGACAAATGCAAATGGAGTAGAAATTGCCACAGACTAGACCTATCGAGGGGGATTCTTTCATGGAGGGGAGGGTTCGATCTGTTCGTGAGTTGGGCAGTTCTATTTTCAAATAGGTTACACGAAAACTTATGACTTGTGTGGACTTTTTAAAACATAAAGTCCACACAAGTCATCAATTTAAAAAAAAATGTTTTAATGAAGGGAGTTAAAAATAAGATTTTTCGAAAAAAATTTACGCCTAAGTCAAACTTAAATTTTCAAGTGTGCTTAAAAAGCAGACTATATAAACTCTTTTTGTTTAAGGCTGTTTCTAGTTCTGTCCTGTCGCCAAGCCAAAACTGCTGAAGTTTAAAAATTACATAAACTTGAAATATCATCAATGAAAAATCATCCCTTCATGGGTTTAAATTGGGAATATAAGTTTGTTTACAAATATATCCGTATAAAGATTTTCATTTCAATGTGTAGTGTTCGCGTAAACTTTAAACTCCACATAATATAATCAATTAGTCATGGAAGTAGATACTCATCGAGACTGTTATTCATCCAACTTTCACTAGTTAGTACAGGAGGTGGCACATGAAAGGAGTCGTCTTTGAGAATAGTGATAATAATTAATAGAATCAGGCGTTAAAAAAATATGCACATGCAGAATCCATTGTTTCTTTTGCATGTGCATATTTTTTGCGGGCGGGAGAGCAGTGCATTCGTACTGCATCCAAGCTGGATAAACGAGTGATTTAGCGGAATCAACACTACATATTATTTCAATCACATTTATTTAATAGTGATAATGTCTGATGAATCATCACTAAGTATTATTATAGATTAGGAAACTAAACCTGGGTTTGATACGTCGATTTTTTTTTTTGATTATTGCTCAATGACATGATTACGCCTTTAAAATTAGTACAGTCAACAGCAAAGGTAACTGATGATTGGTGGAATTTCAAAATATGAGATCAGTATGAAAATCAATACTATTTAAACGCATATCGAAAACCTTCGAGTGTCTACTAGTACCTGCAGACTTTGACTGTAGTTATACAGAAAATACCGACTTACACTATCGAAACTTAATTTTGAAATCTAGTAAACATCAGATGATGTGCAGTCAACAGCAAAAGTAGATACTTTTGCTGTTGACTGTACAGCATTTAAAACCACTGTGGTTTGTGTTAATGCCGTTTTATCTACATCGATAATACAATAATTGACAATAAACACCTAAACGGGGATCAACGCCAGTCGCCCATTAAAGGCGTCATCATCATCATCATCATCTCAGCCAAAAGACGTCCACTGCTGGACAAAGGCCTCCCCAAGGATCTCTACAGCGACCGGTTTTGTGCTGCTCGCATCCAGCGGCTTCCCGCGACCTTCACCAGATCGTCGGTCCACCTTGTTGGCGGCCTGCCCACACTGCGCTAAAGGCATAATTTTATATTAATAAGTAATTTGCGCCAACCCCCGCCCAAATGGCCATTCACAATGTACTTACTAAAACAAGTAAATGGTAAGTCATCTCTAAGCTTCAACAACATTCACGTTACTTACGAAATGATTTTTAAGTTTCGATTTGATATTGTCCATCGTAATACTTTTTCGTAAATCAGATGGTAATTCGTTAATAAACCCGGGCGTAAGGTATTATGGAGCGGTGTGGACTGTAGGACGTGAGGATGATGAAAACACGGTATTTTCAAGCATAAGAGTATAATCCAGTTTAGCAACAAGACCTAGTGACAATACTTGTACACACGCCTGCACATCAACCTACCACAAACTGTCAAATTTCCTCAATAGACTTTGAACTTTATACCTGAAACATAAGGTTGAAAATGTATTGAAGAAATTTGACAGTTTTGGATAGGTTGATGTGCAGGCGTCTGTACAATAATAATGACAAACAAAAAGGCAGAAAACGTCAAAACCATACAAAGTATATAAAAAAAGGATATAAAAATAGGTTAGGTTTGGACCCGCAGCCAGCCGCTAACATAAGGTATGCCGGTAAGGTATATGTATCTAGAAAGCTTGTTGTCGTTAGGCATTGGTTCATCACGTCAGTAGTCTATTGTCTATTTGAACCACGATGTCTTGCATTCAACCCGAGCATCAACCGTTCGGCTACCGACGCTGCCACTTCCTTGGAATTCCCAATCCTAGTCGTGGGACATTTATAGGCTTATGATATAAGGCCACTTCAATACTAAGGACTAAGAGCATTAACATTGACAGTGCTTAATAGTGAGAAAGCTTTTAAAATTAAACTAAGAACGTTGTAGTTCGAAAATTCCAAGTAAGTCGAGCCGCTCTCTCCCCGTTCGCAATTATGGAGTTGAAATTTTTAATCTTGTCAAACAAAATATGCTTTAATTGTCACAAATAGGTCAAACTAACGGTGCATATGCCTTCGCCGCGCAATGGTACCGAGTTAGATATGGCAAGTCATTATGACTCCGGCGTGGGTGGCGCGATCCTATCGCTTCTAATGAAATGAAACTCGCTACAAAAAAATAAAGACAAGCATGTAACCAGTAAATAGTGAGCATAGATTATAAACTTATTTGTAACGTGGTACAGCAACTGAACAACTGACTTTTGTTTTGTGGCACAGAGGCCGTCAAATACAAAGTTCGTGGCAAAAGAGTTTTCATTTGTTTTCCAAAAAAGAATTATAGTGGAGATTCAAACAGGGACCGGAACCGCTTTCCTTAAAAGGAATTTTTGATTGGCTAGGTAATTCATAAACTTGTTTTCACTAACCCTATCAATACGGTAAGCATTTGGTCGACTTACTGCATCGAAAGGCTAAGTGCACACAAGATGCGTTCTTAAAAACAGAAACATTATTTGTAGGAGAGCATACGGTTATTATTCACTCGCATCATGACTAATAGTCTATAGTTTTATCGGTCACAACTCGGGATTACCAGTGGAGCGGCGTGACAGGGCTAACCGAGTTGGTATTCCGATAAACGGCACATAAAATATTATAGGTAAACATATTTCTAATATTAGATTATGTTTTTTCAGTCTTCCTGTTTATCTGTAAACGCAATTTTGGTCAGGATAAAAATGTTGGAATTTGTTATTTTTTTAATTAATAAAAGTTCATTTTGCCGCACCGCCATGCTAAGAACTTCAAGAGTATGTAAATAAAATATAGCAACAGATTAGACAGAGCGATATTTCTCCACAGCTAAAAAATAGACTTCCTGAGTGGGTAATTTGGTCGATTCAAAATTACTTATATTAAAGTTTATTTAATTAAACAAATTTGTCTTTTGACTTTGACTTTAGATTATTATACGTGTGAAAAGCAAACATTTGAAAAAGGAATCATTTTTGATTGTTAGCTTTTGTTTTTTAGATAATATTTGGAAAAGACAGTGCGCACCTTTGCGTGTAAGTAGTGACTATACAAAGTATTATCAAAGAGACGTCGTTGTGTACCAAAAAAGGTAATTAGGTAACCTATAATCAGCAGTTTGGGCGAGGGTTTCCAAAAAAACGGTTTTTTAAATGAGTTTTATTCGAAATAAGAATTTTAAATCCAAAAATAATATATGTTATTCATTGGCCTTTTCTTTAGTAATTTAGGCTGGTATTTTCACGATATTTTACAATTTCCTGCATCGAATATAATATCAAACATACGTCTTATTAATAAACTAATTACCATTCAGGCTATACACCGTTTCAGACAAAGAAAAATATACCAAACCAATTGTCTTTGAATATGTAATAGTTATCGCTCATTATAATTTTAATAATAAGTAAACGATAAGCAACAGTAACAGTAACGGTAACGGTAGGCGTTTAATTTTTTCACTGTATTTTATAAATTTTATAAATATTTAATAAGTAAACGTTCAATAAAATCCACATCATTGCTTAATTCGACGCTCGCGCCATCATTCAGTCCCGAGCGGAACGTTTTGAAATCTCACCGTCAGAAATGCTCGCCTAACACTTTATATAGGCTTTTGCTTCTGGCCTCGGTGGCCGCTTGGCGCCCGGGCCAATAACCGAAGATCCTGGGTTCAATTCCCAGGTCGGGCAATGTGTGTTTCGGATTTTTCGACGCATAGCCCAGTTTGTGATCTTAGTGATAAAGCCATTAATTGTGATGACTTGATTTCGATGATGGAGGCCTTTGCCCAGCAGTGAGATAATGATGGGCTGTTATAATAAGGATTACTTAGTATAGAATCAAAAACAAACAAATTGTATCAAGTGCATTTCTTGGATTTTCCTTGGAGTGTGTAGTACGTTGATAGTGTAAGATAATGAAAGTTGTTAAGATTAATTTGTATACAGACGGTCAGCATGTTAACTTGACATTAACATTTAATGGACGGATTAATATAACTAGTGGGTCGCCCGCAAAACTTCGTGTTTATTCAACAGATTTTTTAGGAATTTCGAAACCTATGACAGGTTTCTTTACTTTTCTGCACATCTACTGCTGGAGCTCTTCAAAATGAGACCATAACCGATTTTTTTATGTGCAGCTTATCGTCCCATAATCACTGGGACTAAAATTGGCTTACGCTATTACTTTTTTTTTTGTTGACGTTAAGTTTGATTTTGCAAGAATCAAAAGCATTTACGGTAATCTTTTCACATCACTACTATTAACGAGTGTTGGCTTATAAAGGGTTCCTCAAGCCGTGTGAAATGAATCACCTTCGGAGGTTTTCTAGAGGGATCGGTACGGGTTGGTGTTCACAAACATATTACATCTATGCATTGAAATGTTCCTAACACTTAACCTGTCTTGGGAATTTTAGGTAGAAGCTCCAGATTCCGAACTGAATTGAGCAAAGAAGAGGAGTATCAAAATTATGCCATATACAAATTCTCGTTTGGTTAACGTGATCGAAAAATAAATAAAACTCGCGCTAGGCACCCAGTGTGCTCTTACCCCCCTTATCCGGCTTGAAGGATCAATGAAAAATGGTATACCTTTGTACTGAAGGAAATACTATTAGGGTTGAAAATGAAACCGCTAGTAGCTTCTATGCTCTAAATAGGTAACAACTTTATTGACTTTTTTTTTTTTTTTTTTTGTCAGCCCAAATTCGAGATTCTAGACTTTGAAAAATTTTTTTTTAGTTTGCTCGTTGCCATTGGCCATTTTCAGTTTCACCGCGCTTTTTGGGGGGATGGCGAGAAACTTAAAGGGTTCAAGCAAGTCAAGGTGTGGAACGAAGCACCGTCAAAGGTTTCCTAGAGGGAACGGCATCACGCACTAGATTCTCCGAGGGGTTTGTATCCTTCCTCTTCCTCCCAATCCTACCGAACCCCCGAAAGGTCACGCTTGCGTGCATAACGCAATAATTCCTTTAGAAACCTAGAAATAACACGGCTTGAATTTCATCCTTTAAGTTTCACGCCCGCCCCCAAAAAAATTCGGTGAAGCCGTTAAAGCCGTTTGAAGCTAACAGCATAAACTCCCTCCAACAAAAGGTATCAACGGCTTCACGTACCTTCCGAAGCTCGAGATGATACATACAGTATCATCAGCTCATTTTTATGTCCCTACTGCTGGAGCACGAGCCTTCCCTATGGATGGATAGGGAGAACGGGCCATAAACCACCACGCGGGCGCAGTGCGGATTGGTGGTTGATAACGACTGCTAATGGGACCAACGGCTTTACGTGCCTTTCGAAGCACGGAGGAGCTCGAGATGATACATTTTTGGTCACACATCCGATGACCGGCCTTTGCGAAAGTTGCTTAACCTTAGCACTCACAGACCGGGCGCGTTATCCACTGCGCCATCGAGCTCTACCATACATATTTGACAACAACAACATGTAAAAATAAAAAAACGAGCGAGGCTTACAGTAGTCGCATATGATGTGTGACATTTGACATCTCACCTTAGTTAATATGCAATTTTAACATTATATTTTGAAAAAAAATGTGTCAGTTAATACCATAAAGTTAATATACCAACGGAATAGAGCAACAAACACGAGCTGTCAAACGAAACCGAATTAGGATGATATTTGTTTGTGTGTAAAATTGTTAATGAATGCGTGTCAGTGATTTATGTCATGTCGCTGTTTACAATAATATCGATATCGATAATATTAATTAGTAACAGTATTAATAGAACTAAAATAGGATGGGATGAGATTTCGCATGACTGAAACTACGATTCTTTAGAAAAACTCAGATGATATTTTAAATAATTTAACATTTCACATTGCCCTCGGAAGAGTATTATTTTGTTTAAAATTTCTTAATGTTAGCTTTGATACATTTTTAAATTTCGTTTCAATCTTACAGGCAAATATGTTTCAATGATACATTTGATAATAAGATATCTGTGACTATTAAGAGGATCTTGATCGAATGAATGGACAACCACAGAAACCCACCACACAGTCCTATCAAATTTCTTTAATTACTAATGATAGTACCTAGTCTAACAGTCAAAAACTAAGTATCTTAAATGGGATTACAGACCATGTGATTCATATCTAAACGTCGTAGGTACTTTAACAACAGTAATATATGTTCGTTTACCGCGTGATAGACAGTGGACACGAAATATTGATAACTTGATGCAGCCCTATTGTAAAACGAAAATTATTTCTTTACACAAAATATTCGTAAATTCTGCATGATGTGTATTCGATCTTTGCTTCTTATATAAATAAATGTTTATAGAAGAGAATTATCACACTTAGTGCTTTAAATTCGAAGCGCATTGGCAAAAATAAATCTTAAGTGATTTGGAATAATTTACCTGTGAAATGATCATTTTTCGGGGTTATTTCACTGTGTTGTATAACAATTAATCACTGAATAAGTCACCATGTTCCTGAAGCACTATTTCTCAAAAATATCCACGATTTCACGTAAAATCAAAAAAATTCACTGAGCTCAAATTCTCAGCGTGCGAATGAGTGCTGACGAACTGTCAAACAGTTGCCAAAACAGTTCTGTTACGTCGCATCACGCATCTCTTTTAATCACACAGTGTTGCTGCTGGTGACATCTCGCTCGCTCAGCCCTTTGTTGCTCTGTTCCGTTGGTATATTAACTTTATGGATACTACATCATTTTATAACTATAAAATAAATGCAGTAAATACTCATTAGAAGACATTTGACATATCAAAATGACCTTTGATAAACAAATGACACAATATGTCACATAAAATAATAATAATATGTCATGTTCATAATATCGATTTTAAATTTACAAAACGGCGCGTGCGCTTCCCCGACTTCCTGTCACACTGTTACACCTACTTCCGTCACATTTTACTAAATCGCTCCCTCAAATTGTGGCGAGCGGAAAGATGTTACACATCAAAAAGTACGTCCTTAAGAGCGCTCTTGCCGTCGATAGGCGTCAATGTCTACGTAATTATAATCGAACGTGCACGTCATTTGTTTTCATTTAAACTAAGAACTATAAATAAATACTGCATGGCGTCGGAGTCTGTGTTGCAATTACGTATTCGTGGGATTTACCCCGATAGCCAGTACCGATCCGCGTTAGTTAGCAGACACTGTAGGTATCTGCTTACTATTATATGGTGTGATTAACTAAACAAATAATGGATGGAGCTCAATGGCGCAGTGGTTAACGCGCCCAGTCTGCGAGTGCTAAGGTTAAGCAACTTTCGCCGGCAAAGGCCGGTCATCGGATGGGTGACCAAAAATTTATCATCTCGAGCTCCTCCGTGATTCGGAAGGCACGTAAAGCCGTTGGTCCCGGCTGCATTAGCAGTAGTTAACAACCACCAATCCGCACTGGGCCTGCGTGGTGGTTTATGGCCTGTTCTCTCTATCCATCCATAGGGAAGGCTCCTGCCCCAGCAGTGGGGACATAAAATGAGCTGATGATGATGACGATGATGATAATTTGTGGGGTTTACCCCGATAGCCAGTACCGATCCGCGTTTTTTAGCAGACACTGTAGGTATCTGCTTTGTATTAAGTGGTATGATTAACTAAACAAATAATTAAATCTTCCTTGTCTCCTCTTCCATTCCAATTGATGTGCCCGACAGGTCTATGATGTACAATTTTTTTTAAACATCTTACGTAAAAAAAGAAAAATTGTTGAAAAAATTTCACGAGCGGGGTTCGGACCCGCACTTTGTAAGTCTTATTTTGTTTTTTTTTTTGTTGGCAATAAAATATTGAGTATTGAGTAAATTAGAGTAATTTTGCGGTAAGTATTTATACTTAACACGTTTTTTAAATAAAACAAACAAAATCTGGTTTAACTAACTAGATTGTAATTTACAGGTAAACTCCATACAAACGAAGTATTATGTATATTTGCAAAAGGATAGCACTGGACGATAATATTAAATAATAACAATTTTTTTTAAAGTTTTTCCACACATGGCCTTTGGTGTTTAAGCAGTTTTCCCTATTAATTTAATCTTCCACTCATTCGACTACCGATGCGATAATTTAATTATGACGACCTCCTTGGTCGAGTGGTTTGTTTTCATGGTGTCGCCATCTCTGAGGTCCCGGGTTCGATCCCCGGTCGGGTCAATTTAGAAATTGTTGTTTTTCTAAATTGTCTCGGATCTGGGTGTTTTCTATGTATAATAAGTATGTATTTAAGTATTTGAAGTATGTTTATTCATTGTCTAGTAACCATTTAACGAGTTTCATAACTGCTCTTGCATACTATTATTATTTTTATTATTATTAACTATAGTTTAATTTTGTTTTCTTTTTTGTTTTTTTCTTAGACAATTTTTGACCTTAATTAGTGCTGTATGACATTGTGAAAATTTTAACTGGTAACTGATGTTTTGCAAATGTAGATATTATTATATCTTCTCTTTTGTTTTTTTTTTATATGTGTGATTGTCCTTTATATTTTGTGTTTTTATTTGTGATGGAAAGTGTCCTTTTATGATAGGGCATTTTCCAATATTTTTGACGCTGTAAGGGAGAAAAGAGCTGGACACTTGCTGAGTTTCTTGCCGGTTCTTCTCAGTACAAGATCTCCCGCCCAGAGTAGATAGACTTACGAACCGATGGCACAATGACGTTCATAAGAGCTATTTGTAGCCTAAACTGAATAAATGATTTTGAATTTTGAATTTTTTTTTAATTTTGGAGCTTCTCTTGGGCTAGATAATTGGTGTGAGTATAGGAAAGTTTAATTATTATACTCTTTATTTATTTTCTTCCTTAAAACCAATTCATTATTATTATTATTATTTATTAAAAATTATCAAAGAATTTAAACGGGGATTAAAGCAAACTAAATAGTAAAAGGTATCGTACCTTATTTATACCAGAGACTGTTATTTATCTTAACTCTACAGTATTGAAGTAGTACATACATAGTGCCCAAGTACGTTATTTTAGAAACAAGTGAAATGATAATAGTAAATGTATAGAGGTAAGCATATATATTATTATTTTTTTTTCTCTTTATTAAATATTATATATCTTAGGATATTTTTTTTTACAATATTTTATATAAAAACATATTTACAATATAAAATATTATTAAAATCTTAACCTAGGTTGCCACCGGCAGCGGGGATAGACCCAAGCTATCGGTGGTTAGGGCTGCAGAGTGAGGAACCTCCTGACAATACGTGCCGTGTCAAGGTACTGCCTTTTGCATCTGACCCTTGACCCAACCTTTCAGCGAGAGCCTCTCTAGGTGTTGTTCGAGGCTCTTGGCTAAAATACCGTTTGCCGAAATGACTATCGGTACAATAATGGTTGAATCCACATCCCACATGGCGGTAACCTCGTGAGCCAAGTCAAGGTACTTACTTACTGAGCTTGTCTTTCTTATTATTTTTATTATTATTTTTATAATTCCGGCCACTGTGAAGTTTTTAATTGTAAATGTATTAAATTAAATATTGTATGATTTGGTAACGTCATTATGTACTATTTTTTTTTTGTAAATGTGGTTACCTATGTCGTCTATGGCTGTGGAGTTACTTGCGCCCATTCTTCTCCCACAGCTAAAAAATAGACGTCCTGAATTCGGTAGTAGGTAAAAAATGTATGGACGATTCAAAAGCACTTTTCTTAAGTTTATTTGAATAAAAAAAATTACTTTGACCTTGACTTTATACCCAACGTTTCGACCTAGTTTGGCCGTGGTCACGGGCTGACATGACACTAATTTTATTCCCTCTCATTTCTCATCTTGCTACTTAAACGCTTATTTAAAATCGTCCATACACAAGCAACCTTCAGTCTCCATGCAAGCGTCGCACCACGTCCCCTCAATAACCGATGACCTTGGGCCATCCTTCCTCTATTAATTGTTAAATTGCCCGCCATTTAAGGAAGCTAATGTCATCCTTGTAACTTTGCGCCACGCCACACATACTTATGGCGCTAATTGGGTACTACGCGAGCACAGGGCCTTAATAAGGGCGCAATCAATAGACTTCTGTTGAAGTAAGTCAAAAAGTTAAAAAATCTAATCATTGTTGATTGGAATTTTTTGATTTTGATTTCTACTATTTCTGCCCCTGTAGTCTAATTAGGTATAGTACGCGAGCACAGGGTCTGAATAAGGGCGCAGTAATTTTTATTTTTATTAGGTTTATTTTTTACTATTTTGACTTTGATTACTTTTATTTCTGCGCCTGGAGTCTAATTAGGTACTACGCGAGCACAGGGCCTGAATAAGGGCGCAATCAATAGATGTTGATTAGGATTTTTTTTACTATTTTGACTTTGATTACTTTCATTTCTGCCCTTGGAGTCTAATTAGGTACTACGCGAGCACAGGGCCTGAATAAGGACGCAATCATTTGACGTTGATTAAGATTTTTTTACTATTTTGACTTTGATTTTTACTATTTACAACGTGTGTGGTTTGTATCGGTCTACAACACCGGTCACAGACTCAGTGATCTTGGGCTCGATTTCCAGCGAGAAATGTAATATGTCACATAGTTGTAACGTCATAACATCAGTGTTGGTAACATTATTGTGTCAGACAGAAAATGGCAAGTAGCTCAGTAGTTAATGATTATGGGTGCAGTGCGCCTCCACCGTCGGCCTCATCATCAATTAAAATCAGGTGAGATGACGACCAAGAGCTTACCCGCAGAGAATCACAAAACAAAAAAAACATTCTGAGCCCAGCAGTGAGACGTTTAAAGGCTAATGATAAGATGAATTCCCTGTGTGGTGCCGGGGATAAAGAATTGCACCACCCTATCTCTTTCCGTGGGTGTCGTAAAAGCCGACTAAGGGACCATTCCAGAGGATGGGCAGCAGCATCTCTCTGAGGTTAAGTCTCAACTTACTGCGATCGCCAATCCGCCTACCAAGCGTGGCGATTACGGCAAATACCCCTCATATCCTTGGGGGAGGCCTTTGTCCAGCAGTGGACGTCTTTTGGCTGAGATGATGATGAGATGATAAGATGAATGTCATCCTTGTAATTTTGCGCTACAAATACTTTAAACTAATTGGTTACTACGTTGTCAGAATGAGGGCAGTAATTTGGTGTTGACAAATTTTTTTTTCGAATGAAAGAGCGATTCTAAAATTAAGCGTTGCATTCCTATAATTAATTAACAGAAGTGGGCACGCAATTAAGTTAGTAAAGAATTATTGCTACCGACGACGATAATTATTTTGTTTTTATATTATACCTGCATAGGTGCTTTTAAAGCCTTACCAAGTATTTGGAAGGTTGGTGGTTCCTCAAATTCAAATTTAAATTCTAAATTATTTATTGCATGCCACATTGGTACTCAAGCAATAACTAAGTGACGAAAGAAACCCCATAGATATTGTAGGGGCCGGCCGGCCGGCCCTGTATCGTACTAGATTCTCCGGGGCTTTCAAGTTGAATGCTCCGAGAAATCTATTAGGGTCTTAAGTATGGATCGGTGCCGGTGTTACACTAGCGTGTTTAGTAAAAGTCTATCTTACTAGATTCTTCGAGGCGACCGAGTTGAATGTTGAAAGCACAGCCCAATCGGCAATAGGTTCTTTTTGTATGCACTGATTGATTACCCCTTGGTCCGGCACCGCATTTCTGAGTGAATGACTAATCAAGAATAACTTCAAAGCCAATACAGAAATGAGTAACAGCTGATATTATAATTGAAACCTAATAATTTATAAACGAGTATTATATAATCGACCGCCGCCGCCGTCTTGGGTTTGTCACTGAACATACCTTTTTTTTAAAATATTATGTTCTCTAATAAGGCTTGAGTATATTAATAAGATGACGTCACATCCGTCGGAGTACATAACGATTGTAATGGCGAATGCGTATGCTTTGATTTTGCATAAGTGAGATGTCTTGTTATGAGTCATTCATTATTAAAGCAACTAATTATTTATTCGTTCATCATTATCAATCTCAACTGTCATAGAGTTTTAACCGCATGTGGTCCAGTGGTTAAACTTCCGGTCGCAGATAAAAAGGTCCAAGGTTTAATTCCCAGCATATTATTGTAGTTCTATATGAGTAGCGGCCTGGTCGCGTCTTTATCCGCTTGAATGAATACCCGTATCCCATGATGGGTTTCAAAAAATCCTAGAACCATATTACATTCTTTTTTTTACTATAAGGGAAGAGAAAAGAAAAACGACTGCGGAGCACACGCCGTGGTAGTGATTTCCTTTTTAATAAATATATAACAAAATGTATTAAAAAGGGAAAAAGGAAACGAATTCTTCAGTCCTCATTACTCCCTCCGTAGTAAATACCTCGTAGGCCGCGTTGCGCTAAGTTCCTTTGCACAATAGAGAAAAAAAAATGTAGGTACCTAACCATCATTTTTAATATTCCGCTAGCGTACGCAAAGGAATCCATGTGTGCAGCCTTATGCGAAGTTATGTGGTGAAACGACATCAGAGCAAATCTCCACAGACTAACACATTTTAAAAAGGTATGAAAAGATTCTTACGCGGCCGCAAAAAAAAAATGAATGTCGCACGCAATACTTATTTGTAAATGAGCCCTTTATATAGACGTGATTTAATCATTCGTATCCATATTAAGTTAATTGTATGGTTTATGAACTGTCAACCGATTGTATGTGACAACATTCTTGTGCGCGCTTGTATGAGAAGTACGAAGCGCGCATTGAGGGGCGCGTCGCGTACTCACGCGCGCGTCACATCAACCTATCCATAACTGTCAAACTTCAATAAATTTTCAACCATATGTCTAAGATATAAAGTTCAGTCTATTGAGGAAATTTGACAGCTTGTAGTGTGACGTGCAGGCAACATTGATTTGGAGCGATTTGGCTAATTTTGATTTTGAAATATTTGTGGAAGTTCAGGAAAGGTTTAAACGGTGAGAAACATACCTAAATAATAAGGAACGGAAAATAATAAAGCGACAATTTAATTTTTCAATACAAAATGATTTGTTTGTTTTGTTGTCATGGAAACTGTCGAAGCGGTATGAAGTCCGCCGGGTCAGGGGGCAAAAAAAGGGGGCTTTCCTACGATCGATCCGTTGCTCGGTTTTGACGTGAAAGACGAACGAAACATACACACATTTACGTAATATTATATTACTTAGGATTTATGAGTTAGCTTAATGAATACAGCGAACATATGTAAGTACTGTGACTGATAGTAATCTATGTCGACACAAATCTAATGTTTGTAAATTAATGCAGCGATTTAGTTTAAGATAAAATGTTTTTATAAAACATAAAATTAATAAATAAATGTCGTTACCGCAAAAAGGTAAGGTAAATTCTTAGGTACTTAATGGAAACAACCCATCTATACACTGCTTTTAGATTTATACTGGTACTTATACCGCTTACTTAGGTCATACGAGAGAAGCCAGATGACCTTGCACAAGTAAACAAATTCGCACAACCATCAGCATCAGGTCATAACGCCAGATCAGATCCAGATCATTCAGATCACACGCCGAAGCGCGTTCTTCATCCGGAACTCATAAGACTAGTGTCTTAAGGGTAGGCCGACAAAAAAATGCCAAAAATGCAGTTACGGTTAAGTAAATATAATTAAAAATACTATCGTATTAAATGAACAAAATATATATTTAGTATCATAGGGAACGTGTTTACAATTTGTCAGAACCATAAATTCATAACACGCTATAGTTTTTTCTACAATATCATTTAAAGTTGGGCAAAGATCATGAAAACGAGTGGCGGCGTTTAGTAGATTTCTTATAGTTTATCTAAATTATTGTACCTCTGATTTTGTCTAAACAATCATCAATGGATAAACTACAAATTGCTAGACTACATTTTTGATTCATCAAGTGGTTATTTAAATAATATTTTTTTATTAAGCACCTTAAATTCCCCATACAAAATTAGTATGGCCGCGCGGCATCAAATAAATATGGACGACGACATTTCAAATAAAACATATGACACTTGTCACTTACGGACGGCGCACCCATAAGAGAGTTGCCTCGTGAACACGTTAGTCCACGGGGGTATATTTTTCAGATAGGGACCGAGGTTATCACACATCAGAACACCAGCTCATTTTATGACCCCACTGCTGGGGCACGAGCCTTCTCTATGGATGGATAGGGAGAAGAGGCCATAAACCACCATGCGGGCCTAGGGCGGTACGGGGGTTGTTAAAGACTGCTAATGCAGCCGAGACCAACAGCTTTACGTGCCTTCCAAAGAGCGGAGGAGATGAAGATTATACATTTTTGGTCACCCATCCGACGACCGGCGCTATATAAAGTAGCTATATAAAGATAACGAGGTGAATTCCAACATTGACCTAAATTCTCGTTTTCTGTAACAAGATCGAATGGTAAATAAGAAAGAAAGAAAGAAAAAACATTTATTGACTCTCACATCACATAATATGATTAAAAATAGAAAAAAGACATGGAATACAAAAACAATAAAAATAAAAAATAACAAAGACAACAGGTGACGAGCCAATCAGGACCCTACCTCAGCATATGCCGCTACGGTGTGAGCAAGTCACATCGCAACGGCGCTGGTATTCTGGCAGGGCCTGTGCGAGGTGACGATCGTTTCCAATAGGTAGGTAGGTATAATAAATAACTCGCATTCAACACTAAGGTCTGTTAAAAAAGTTTCGTATTACAAAACTGTCAAATCGAACAGCATGAGCTGAGCAGCTCAGCTCACCCAGCAAAACACATGACACACTCGTGCTGTGCCTTGAAGCCTCAATAAATCTTATCTCCTTTCACTTCTTACTCAAAATTAATTGCACGAACATAATTAAAGGTCTCGTGCAGGCATATCTAACATATTTCCCACCTCAACTTCTGTTTTTGGGCTTTTAACCCAACCTTGTATGGGGTCCTACTTTTTATGATGACCCAAATATGGGTGCCGACCGGCTAATGTACAATCTTGATGTGGTCGAGCGTGGTATAATTTTTGTGGTTTTGCTCACAATTTTTGTGTTCAAAACCGGCGGCTGTGTATATGATTGACAGATACATGGCAAGATGACGTTTCGTGTGCATCGCTGAATTATTACAGGTGAAACTTAAACCGGCCGGCCGGCGGCGCGGCGCGGTGAGTATGTATGACAAAAATTAATAAGAGTAAATGATGCGTAAGAAGTATTTATGTAAGTATGTATGTATGTAAGTAAGTATGTATATATGTATGTATTATGTATGTATGTATGTATATATGTATATATGTATGTATGTATGTAATTATTTACTGATTATTTCCAGGCGAGGAATTTAGGCGAACTTAAAACTATTTTTATCACTAACCAAATAGTGCCGCTTGCGAACGAACCACGCGAAATATCAAAACAGGGATTTACTTTTTGATTTCTATATAACTAGTATTAAGAAAAAACACCTTTTGTTTTAGCATTATCTTCAGGTATACGCGGTCGTGTACTCGTGTCTACGCATACCTATCCACAATTCAGGCTAGACGTACATATTCCACGAAAGCGACAATACGCGAAACACCGAAACCGTTCTAGGAACAAACAACAAGTAACCCGACATTTATCATTCACCACGCGTACTTTAATAATACAATTAATTCAATTTGTTAGATCTGATAACTGCGACTACCTTATATGTGCGGTTGATACGCTTCTATTTCAATGGATTTAGAGTCGAAATTTGCATGTTTTGTGTTCAGTTATCTTTGGTAGAGACAGCCCTAAAAGGTTGTGTTGTTTCGACTTGGGAGGTGATACTAAGGGAATACGATTCTGCGCAGGACCATTGATTGTTCTTAATCGATTATTATATATGAATAAGTGTTTCTAACGATCACACCAATTACCTAGACTAATAATATTAAATCTACATTACTAAAAATCAATTGCAACATATGAGTATGTCACCATCTCACTTGATAACGGTTTTTTCCCCTTAGTGCCATTAGCACATTTCGCCAGTGTCATACATACATATAAATAAACAATATTACCTTCCTGTATGATGATGACGAATGTCATAGAAATGAAAAGTGAGAAATGATATACCCCCAAGCCCCAACCCCTTGAGTATCTTAGTAAAGATGTAGGGCTCTAAGATCTCACGCGGACTTCTTGAGAGATTTTAAAAAGTGACGTTGCACTGTTTTGTTTCATTTGCCAAGACTCATGCACGATCACAAACACTTTACGGGTAATAATCAGAATCAGAATCAGAAACATTTATTGCTAGAAACTGTGTTACAAGTTTGGTGATAACAATAACTTTCTTATGTAGGTATCAACAGTTAGGTACCTTAACAGGCATGCAATATATAAAATTAGGATAAAACAAAGTGAAATTAACAATTTACTTAATCTCTATAATGTTTTACAATCAAAATATTCACTTAATGTGTAAAAAACATTTTCTAATAACCATTTCTTCAATTTGTGTTTAAATAAATGGCCAGTTAGAGCTTTGATATTAGTGGGCAAATGGTTAAACACTTTAATACCGTTTATAAAAGCACTCTTATAATATACATTATTGGTTACTCTTGGCAAGTTAAAATTGTATTTATGAATAGCACGTCGATTACGAACAGATTTAAATGAGTTAAAATAGTCCATATTATTTTTGATAAATATAGAAATTTCCAGTATATAAATATTAGTAAGAGTAAGTAATTTCTTATCTTTGAAAATCTCTCTTAGCGTTTCATCATAATACAGTAGATTTTTTTAGATGAAGTAATTGTTAAATGTTTTTGAAAAACTTATATTTAGTAAAACCTCATTTTAAACGGTATCTAGCGTTTAGTATACATATATTTTTATTACTTTATACTATTAATACCAAATGGGAGTTTCACCCGATTTTTTTCCGTTATAAACACGTGTATTGAGACTCCATTTTAACTTATTTATTTATTTATTTTTTTACTTGATTAGCACGGTTACATACACCAATTACACTAATCAAGAAACAAAATCAATACAATTAAAAATTAAAAATGTGAAAAAACAATTAAAAAATAACAATAATACTTAATAATAAAATAATTATCGACAAAAGTGTAAACAATAAAAATAATAACTTAATCTACCGTACAAATATTAGTTTGTTTTATTATTACCTACTACTACTTGAAACTGGCTTAATGCTAAACGCAAAGCCATTAATTAAGTTAAAATAATAATTATTATAATACGAAATGGGGATTATACTACACAGGATATAGCCAAAACTATACATCGTCCTTAGCTTATGAACTAGGCAATAAACATCAACCAAACACAAAAGTAACTCTATGTTATTGATAACAGTTTCCAAGCTTCACACTTATGGTTCGAACATTAATTTCCCATATCCAGGACACTCCTGAACTGCAAAGATAACTTATCTAGCTGATTCACAAAGCTTTAGTGGCGATCAAACTCAGCATGGGATCTATTTGGTCCGTTGCAAACACCGTTGTTGCTGACTTCATGAAAATAAACCTGGGGAAAAGCAAATATTTGTCTACAAAAAAATTGTAGTGTAAAAATAGAAAATGTTTTTATTGTCTATGTCTATTGGAATATAGTTTTACATGTTACTCGCAAACTGATTGTTTTTTAAAAGTAAAATTATTTATAAGGTGTTTCTGTGATAGGATAGGTCATAATATCAAATATAATAAAAAATTGGTCTATGCCAACTTTTATTGATATTCCGCCTGTGTGCACACAGTCCAGCGCCAAAAATGTACGGTGATGCTGTAAACCAAATTAAGTCTAAGCTGTCACCAAACTATCCTAAAAAAAAAAGAATTTAGCCATAAAAAAAAGAAAAGAGTTTCAATCAAAGTTATGGAACTTTGATCGACCAAAGAGTCTGCATGCACATGGATCTAAAAAGGTTTTAACGTAAACCCATGCTTCGCGTGATGCTTAATGTTAACATGTAAAACCGGTTTAACAGGTCCTCAATTAAACCCATGTAATTGCCTAATAACTAGGTGCTTAAACTACACACTTAGTTCTCCTACGCTACGATATAATAGACTTGTTAATTATGCACGGGGCTTATTATTGAAAATATAAACGTTGTATGATGAAAACTATAATTAGATGTGAGTTATAAATCAATTACTTACGAAATATTGTGTATAAGCCACCGCACGCGATTTCGTTTGCGCGTCTTAAGGATCACTGTATAAGATTTACATATACTTATAGTTATAATTGTAAAGAAATAAACAGAGCTAGCAATAATAATAATAGCTTTGAATAGTTAAAACGTGTTTTGTCTCTTCTAATTTGTAATGACGTTAACATGACGGGAACAAAATACGGAATAACTAACTATTCGAACCTTAATTTCTTTTTATTTATAAGGCCCAAAGTGTAATCAGTTTATTTTAATGTATTTAATTATATAATAATTTTGTTTTACATAGAAAAGGTATCCCGTGAAACTAAGGGAAATTTGTAAATAGCTGACAGTAGCATAGTAACTAACAAATTAATTATGAGACGTGCGACAGCTCAGTCTTTCTATGACCACAAACTCAGAAAAGAGTATAACACTTCAGGTTATAATAGGACTAGCTGTGCCCCGCGGTTTCACCCGCGTTCTATTCCTTCCTCAATAAATGGACTATTCAACACAAAAATATTTTTTCAATTCGAACCAGTAGTTCCTGAGATTAGCGCGTTCAAACAAACAAACTCTTCAGCTGCAGCAGTAAAAACTCATTGCCTCGGTGGCGGAGTAACAAAGCGCTCGGCCCGATACCCGAAGCTCCCAGGTTCAATTCCCAGGTCAGGCAAAGTGTGTTTCAGATTTTTTCGATGCATCATAGTCCGGGTTTGTGATCACCAACCCGCATTTGGCAAGCGTGTGATTAAGCCAATACTCATCAATTGTGTGATGTGAAGTGATGTTACTACATACATATACATACATACATACATACATACATACATACATATACATACATACATACATACATATATACATACACACATAAATACATACATACATACATACATACATACATACATACATACATACATACATACATACATACATACATACATACATACATACATACATTCTTACATACTTCTATCTTCATCTTCTGTCATTAATTTCCTCATCGTGATCAAAAGATGAATAAAACTCCCACTAGACACACATACGTTAGTTGAAAACAAAGTGTTTAAAAAAACTTTACCTAACTTAGCTACTAAAGCCAGTTGTTACCTACTGTTCGTACAACTTGTCAAGCCGTTTCATTGACCAGTGTATTTCATGATTGAACAACCATTCATACAATCAAAGCACTGTTCAACATCGTCTCAATGAAACGAACATTCAAACGCATATTTGCAATGATGTAATCGTGTAAACGCTATACATCATTATTTTCATGAAAATCGTAACAATACCATCTATTATATTATCACAACAGCCGAGCCGACTGTCTGGGATCGATTAATCCACTATAATAATTTGTCGTCAATCGTACCTAGTCGCCTACTTATACAAAATAATGTATTCGACGGTTGAACCTACGTTAGTGCGTAGGCGCGGGTGGATTGACACGTCTTGATACTTTCGGCGAATAGTTTGCAAGCTTTATTTTGCTGCGTGCGAAATAAATCTTAAAGCTCCTATGCGTTCGGACGGATATGTGGATCCTGGGTTCCATTCCCAGGTAGGACATAGTATGTTTTGAATTTATATCCCTAACCCGGGTTTGTGAGCATGAACTCGTTTAAAGTGTGAGGATTAAGCATATAACAAACAATTGTAGCGATGGATGACTTGATTTTAATAATGAAGGTCTTTGCTCAGCCTCGGCATAGTATAAAGAATAATTGTACTGTTGTAAGGATAATTACTATATACTACCATTTTGCTCGGTGGGTACAAGGCATAAGAAAAGTCGCGGACAACTCCTTGCACTTCACGGGCACAGGGTGGATATACTAATAAAAGTTGAGTGTACAAGAGTCCTACGTCTAGTGGGGTGGCTGATGATGACGATGAATATATTAAATAAGTTTTTAAAAGAAAGCCTATGTCCAGCAGTGGACTAGTGTATTCTAATGATGATGATGAAGTTTTTAACGAGGTAACTAATCCTAGGTTTACCTATACGAAAGAGTTTGAGTTAAACCTCATTAAAACTTTGTTTAAAATGGAACGGAAACGTTTTAGAGCAAAGGTGATTATATTTTTTAATTCTTTATTTCCGTAAAAAGTCTGAGAATCTTCATAATGAGTCTTTAAGCAAAACATTTCAACAATCACAAAGGATCGATGCACTAAATCCAACTACAATTGTGAACGAAACGCAATCAAAACTCGGTAAGCGGCGTTCGTATATAGTTTTGTATAAACTATACGCTGGCAGCGTGACCCTGTTGTTTGTGAGTCATGAGGCGCGTGCGCAACTCTCAGGTTTTAAATTTCGATGCTACACGAATTTGCATTTGAACGATAAGGCATGCCAATCGTTGGCTTTGCCGAAATTGACAGGAAATAACACATAGTTGTATAGAAATCCAGTGAGCTTTTGAACATTTGGTTCAAAAATACCACCGGTTGTATTGAAATCAAGAAAGCTTTCATACTCGTCGCCTCTGTGGTCTAGTTGGTAAACTTACCGGTTTCAGACCCAGAGGTTCGGGTTCGATTCCCAGTGGTACATGTTTGTGTACTTGGTTTGGTTGGTGGTAGCGATTCTTCGTCCACCTGGCAAGCGACCACTGTCTTATCTAAATGTCGTCAATGTTTATAGCATTGTCGTGTTCAGGCTGCTAGAGGTAAGATAGCCAGTGCCTCAGTTATAGTTGAGGATAAAGAGTGGAGTGCGCTTCCACCTTCGGTCTTTTCATCACTTGACATCAAGTTAGACGAAGGCTAAGTGCCAACTGCTACAAGTGCCCATATAAGAACGCGAATACTTATATTATATCTTATCTCTAATATATAAAATTCTCGTGTCACGGTGTTTGTAATTAAACTCCTCCGAAATGGCTCGAGCGATTTTCGTGAAATTTTGTGTGCATATCGGTTAGGTCTGCGAATCGGACAACATCTAATTTTCATCCCCCTAAATGTAAAGGGTGGACCCCTAAATTTTTTTTTTACAATTTAATTTTCCAATACAAAATGTTCCAAGATTTTATTGTATTGTTGACATGGAAACTGTCAAAGCGATACGAAGTCCGCTGGGTTAGCTAGTTATCTATACATTAATACGTGAAGCAAAAACTTTGTACCCCTTTTTTACGAAAATTGCGCGGACGGAGGAGTATGAAATTTCGCACTATTATAGTTATATAAAGAAGGCTATCCGAATGTTAATATTTTTTTAAGCATAAAATACATTAAATCAATAAAACAAACATTACACACTACCATGTATTTGACATACACGCATATGTATTTGACACTCACGCCAATATACTCTTTTCATAAATTTCAAAAATGGAAGAGGAGCGGCCGAAATCTGTCAATGCCAATCCAAACTCACATTCTATCTTTTTTCATTTTTCATTGCTTAGGATACAATCCGTACTAATATATAATAAAAAATATAATAATAAAATAAAAATATATATAATAAAAATAAAATATAATATAATATATATAATAATAATAAAATAAAAATATTTATAAATAATAATATAATAATAAAATAAAGCTATAATAAAATTACGATCGAAATTCGACCACTGGGCGACCACTAGTTCTTATAATTTAAACTACTTATATTTTACTTTAATTCGGTTTTTACGTATTGCTCGATGCTTTTGTGCGTGCATGATTTGAGAAACCCGTCTGGTTCTAACCTTTTATGTATTTTTTATTTTATAATCGTTGTCTATTGTGCTGCCTTATATAAATTTTAATGTTATAAAAAAAACTATCATATGTGTATATCTGCAGTGGGCGATGACAAACGATTAACTTCAGGAATATTATAGAACGACATGACAAATATACTTAGTAAGACGACTTATCTCTTAATGGTTTCGACCTTAAATACGATTACTTAATTATTGGGTGGATACCTACGTAGTTTTGTTTGCTATATCGATTCATGCACTTTAAGATATATTAATAATATAGTTAAATTTGAATATCTTTTTAGCCAGAAACTTTATGAAATCTTTTTTTAACCCTAATCTCGCTTGACATTAAATGTTAAATCTATATATTAATATGTGAAGCAAAAACTTTGTACTCCTTTTTTCGAAAATTGCGCGGACGGAGGAGTATGAAATTTCGGGGTTAGACGCATAACGACTGATTTCTTTCACTCATATTGACTTAAACGCATTTTGACTTACACGCATTTTGACTTACACGCATATTGACTTACACGCATATTGACTAACACGCATATTGACTCACACGCATATTGACACACAAGTTGTAGCCTGTGTCCAAATTTATTTCTGTGCAATTCGCACACTTATAGTTTATATAGAGAAGGAGTAGGTACAGAATTAATTAGCACTTGAAAATAAAAAGTAAAAAAAAAAAAATTAGGTAAGTAGTAAGTAAGTAAGTAAACAGCCTATAATTGTCCCACTGCTGGGCTAAGGCCTCCATCATTGAAATCAAGTCATCGCTACAATTGATGGGTGTTGCGGAAACCCACAACACACACTACGCTACTGTTTAAAATTAGGTTACACCTTAAAATCTACAAAATCCACTCACAGTTCCATGCCGCTCCCGCCGTCCAGAACGGGATCCATATGATCTGATGGGGCCGGAATCCGAGTCCGGGTCTTCTCGGGCTCCCTAATCACACCCAAACTACCCCAAGTGCACTTTTCCCCCGAGGAAATACCTGCTTTCTCCAGCAGCGGAGACGTCGACAGCGGCGAATTGTACTCCCGATGCGATTCGCTTACGACGTACACACACACAAAACACAGGTTGCACAATACACTTAATTAGAGTAAGACGGCTCCAAATGCCCTTATTACTACTTAAAATCTATTTAATTATCAACACACGATAACCTATAAACCAGCCATTGTTGCCTTCCCGAGACAAGTGTACCAACAAAAAAAAAAGAACAATTAGTGATGGGGCCATTATGCCACTAAATAAATTGAATCTCGATAATCGATTCCCAAATCGATCCGTCCATAATACAAATCAAAGTTTTATTTCCAACAAAAATAAATGCCTGTTTATTTGCAACAATGGGTAATGGCTTAATCACCACGCTTGCCAAATGCGGGTTGGCGATCACAAACCCGGGCTATGCATCGAAAAATCCGAAATACATTTTGCCCGACCTGGGAATTGAACCCGGGACCTTCGGGTATCGGGCCGAGCGCTCTGCCACTTGGCCACCGAGGCGTTAAATTAATAAAACAAACATTACACACACTACCATGTATTTGGCACGCACGCATATATACTCTTTTCAAAAAATTTAAAAATGGAAGAGGAGCGCCGGAATCTGTCAATGCCAATACAAACTCACATTCTATCTTTTTTAATTGTTCATTGCTTAGGATACAATCCGTGCAGCCTTAATAAAACTACGCTCGAATTTCGATTAGGCGACCAATAGTATTAATAAAAATTTAATAAGTCTGAAGATGGAAACGCACTTCACCTGGAATCCTACACTACCGAGGAATTGTAGAACTAACGAGCTATCGTATCCCGTACTACCGAAACAACTAATATAGGGTAGCGGCACCAGTTCGTTCAATTATTAAAATGGAGTTCAGCAACTTATTTTGTACTTTTGCAACATTTAAAAACAGACAACCTTATTCTTAGCTGACAGCTCTCTAGTAAAATTTCAATGAAATACAATATTATTTTTTGGCGATGGAAACTCGTGTCTAACACGTACTACTACGATAATAAGGTTGTAATGGCGACAAACTTTGATAAAGCTGGTGGTAGCTACCCCCTCTAGAAAGTCTTCAAACCTAAAATAAATTTAAATACACTAGGATACCTATAGAATCCTAACATCATGTGGAGAGGAGGTCGATAGCGCAGTGGCTAACGCGCCTGGATTGCGTTTGCTGACGTTAAGTAACTTTCGCTAAGTGCGGTAATTGGATGGGTGACCAAAAATGTATCATCTCGAGCTCCTTCGAGCTTCGGAAGGCACGTAAAGCCGTTGGTCCCGGCTGCTTTAACAATCGTTACCAACCACCAATCCGCACTGGGCCTGCATGGTGGTTTATGGTCCGTTTTCCCTATTTATCCATAGGTAAGGCTCGTGAAGTGTTGTTGTGATGTACTGTCTCTAATCAGGCTTGAATCGAAAGCTGTGGTGACTGGTGATCTTACATCACCAGCAAGGAAAAAGTACATCTTCAATTGACAACATTCTTACTCACTTGCTAATTAAAATAGTTTCCCAGAAATATATGACAGCCGACACAACATACGTCACCCGCCAAAATCGCGTCGGCATTACCGACGTTGCCCGAATGCGGCCGAACCAAATCCAATATGGCCGAACGCATTCCGATTGCATCTAATAACCTCAAAATCGAATGCAAAATGGCGTATTGAATAAATAACGCCGCTTCGTTTAGCATTCCGACATGCCATAAGCGAGCACGCATTTTCATTTGGGGCCATTGTCTTGGCAGATATTAGTATTGATTTCAATAAATAAATTAATCGTATGCCCCCACGAATAGAGTCTGTTTGGCACGCGTCGCGGGACAATCGATGAATCGATAAGTCCTCGATTGTGTTCGTATGGTAAGTCTGGTTATTAGTGATTTTATATCGATTGACTCATGTCGCGTACGTGACGCGGGGCATTCACTTGTATGTAATTTTTATTGCAGACCACATGCATAGACAAGACACCATATAGTTGTCTATAGCCACAGCTAAAGACGGTAGGCCTAATATGGTAACCATATTGTATGATACATACACAACCACTTATCTGTGGTCATACCCAAAAAAGTAGCATTATAACAATACCGATACCAGAATATACAATGTATATCTACCAATGAAAGTGCCCTTACTCACGGTTTTACCATATAATGCTAGTGAAGCTGTTATCTCTCGCAAGTTGCTTCTTCACGCCTCACCAGGAAATATGTGTGTTTGAAAGCATTCTTAATAAGAATAATAATAAAATCTTAAAAAGTTAACGCGCTCGGTGTGCGATTGCTAAAGTTAAGCAACTTTCGCAAAGGCCGGTCATCGGATGGGTGGCCAAAGATTTATCATCTCGAGCTACTCCGTGCTTCGGAAGGCACGTTAAGCCGTTGGTCCCGGCAGCATTAGTAGTCGTTAACAACCACCAATCCGCACTGGGCCCGTGTGGTGGTTTACGGCCCGTTCTCCCTAGCCATCCATAGGGAAGGCTCGTGCCCCAGCAGTGGGGACATAAAATGAGCTGATGATGATGATTATGATGATGAATGGCCAAAATCAGTTGCTGACTCTTATTTCTACTGAATAAAGGAACAAAAAATCGAATACTGAAGCCACTATATACCTACCCTATGCCAAACTCTTGCTGAATAATGTAAAAGTGTGTTTATGTGATAAATAATATTATTTTTAATTTAAATATGGCATCCGCGGAAGACCAGCGTCGTGGTTAACACCAGGACATATGCTGAGCGGAAACCAATTTGGTATATGCAAAAGTGATGTTCCTGTGTTTTGAATGTGTATGTGTAGTTATACTAAATAAAGATTTTTTCTATTTCTATTTCTATTTCTAAATACTTGCAGACCCTCAGAAGTTCCTATGTTTTTTCATAAAATGGTCATTCACAATTGTGAATCATTTTCAATTGATTCATATGATTAAGTATTCAAGTATTATTAGGTCAGTTGTGGTTTTGGTATACATGTAGCAGTTGGTTACTCCAAGAAGTCTTTTTAGACAGGTCATAATAGTGTGAGCCGCTTTGTTCTTTTTAACGATGAGGTATTTACTCCGCTCTACTTGATGTTAGGTAGAAGCGGAGTTCGAATGCGAAGACAGCCAGTGGAGTAAGATTGTGCCTCACCAGCCGTGCTCACCTTGCCGACCCGCAAATTGGTTATTCTTTTATTATTTTTTTGTTTGTTATGTTATGTTATGATGTTAAGTGATGATAAGGCCAATGATGGAAACGCACTTCACCCGGGATCCTCAACTAGTGAGGCACTGGCTATCTTATCTCTAGCTGCCAGAACACAACAATGCTACAAACATTGATGATAAGGCGACATATTTAGATAAGATGGTGGTAACTACCACCAGCCAGACAAACAAGTCCTACCACCAACCAAACCGAGTACACAAACATTGTACCCCCCGCTGGGAATTGAACTCGGAACCTATGAGTCTAAGCCGGTGGTCTTAGCCACTAGACCACAGAGGCGGTTTTTTCACACCTCGTTTTAAATAACACCATATTGTAGGATGACGGAAATGTATACTGGGAGAAGATTCAGCAGTGATGTTGTATACGAATTTAATGAACCTTAAGTAAGCATAGTAGCTGCATAAATGTTGTTAATGTCAATGAAGCACCCGAAATCAATTCTTAAGGATAAAGTCAGTTAGTCGGAAATAAATTTGCAATAAATTTATTGAAATCCCTTAATCAGTACAAGAAGTGAAGTGCTAAGTCCAAAGTCGATTTAGTCATACATTGCGACTTGCGAGCAATAATGGGATCCACTATACATGAAGATACAAATTTTATATAACATCTTCTTTATTACATACAAATATACCTACTTCGAGCGCTATACCACTTTCCACTCAGCCACACCGGCGCGGCGTCTTTAGACTAATTGTAAAAAATTCCAACAAAGAAATTTTGATATAAATCTGTACCACGAGTATAATATACTCGTATGTATAAAATATATAATTCATTAAAATAAAACAATATGTATTTTTGTGAGTACAAAATTTAAAAAAAAAATCCAATATCAAAATCATTTATTCACCTTAGGCTACAAAGTAGCTCTTGTGAACGTCACTATGCAATCGGTTCGTAAGTCTTCGCAGGGCGGGAGATATTGTACTGAGAAGAACCGGCTAGAAACTCAGCAAGTGTCCAGCTCTTTTCTCCCTTACAGCGTCAAAAATATTGGAAAATGCCCTATCATAGCAGGACACTTTCCATCACAAGTAAACACAAAAAATATAGAAGACAACCACAACATGTAAAAAATAACAAAATAAAAAATCTAAGTTAACAAATTTACATCAGGTAAAAGTTTCAATTTCCTCAATGTCATACAGTACCTACCATTACAGTACTCTAGTAAAAGTCAAAAATTGTTTAAGAAAAACAAAGTCAAACTATAGTGAATAATAGAGCATACTAAAGCAGGGTACATACCAGATGTTATATATTAAGATTAAGGTAGTTCAATTTAATATACAATAATGTGTTTTATTCAGGCTTAGTACCTACTCTATCTATTGGTATTCCGCTTATTTATGATTAAAACTTTACTTTTAGTTTGAGGACTCAGCTAAATCTTATACACTTTTAAACTTTCGCGTTTCATTATTACAACGGCCGTGGTCACGGGCTGACTCAACTCGTAACTCGGTTGAAACGTCGGGTATAAAGAAGGTATGATACCTTTTTACTTATGTAACGTTTGCGTTAATCCCCGTTTAAATTTGTTCAGCTAAATCTTACTAAATACAATGTCTCTTACAATTTTAAACAACTGACAGTACCCACAATTGGGTTGTGAGTGTGAGTGGTTAGTCAATAGAAAAACTTTTAAGCAAATTATGAAAACAATTTTTTTTCATAGAAATTGTATGGGAATGGAAACTATGACGTCACTATTTTGTTAAAAACAGGTATACCGCTCTAACTATTGGTATTCCGATTATTCATATAATCAAACTTTTTCCCAATTATTTGAGGACTTAACTACAACTGTCAAAACCAAATCAACAAACGCGACAAAAACGTGCGCTGCAAAAGAAAAAGCTTTTCGAACCAATAAAACTTAAAACAATTGATGACGATAACAAATTACGAACGCTTAAAAAATAATTTAACCATCGCATCGATGCGCCTACAACCAATTGCCACAAAATAAAAAGGACCCAGAAGGTAAACTTAATACATACGCGCTCGGTATTTATTTTTATTTATTTATTTTATTTTAATTTATTTAGTTTTGATGTGTAACAAATTTCCGCTCGCCTTCTAGTATAAACAATTTGTGGGAGTAATTTCGTGAAATGTGACGGAAGCAGGTGTAACAGTGTGACAGGAAGTCGGGGAAGCGAGCAAGCGCGCGCCATTTTGTAAATTTAAAATCGATATTATGAACATGACATATTATTATTACATGTGACATATTGTGTCATTTGACTGTCAAATGTCTTCTAATGAGTATTTACTGCACTTATTTTATAGTTATAAAATGATATACTTAATATCTGACGCTTTTTTTTTCAGAATACTATGTTAAAATTGCTTATTACTAAAGTGAGATGTCAAATGTTACACATCATAAGCGACTGTAAGGCTCGCTCGTGTTTTTTTTTGGCAAGCTGGGCCTACAGCCAATTGCCACAAGCTTAATACATACCGCGCTCGAGTAACTCACACATAGACCCTTTGCACGGACACGGATCTTGGAACAGCTTAGGATGAGGACTACTTGGCGGGAAAGTGAAGAATCTTGTCTGCGGTTTTGTTTTATTTTCTAAAATTTGTGTTATGTCGAATATTGATGTGAAATAATGGTGGATTATTAACCGTGAGTGTGCATGATTGTTGTCAAAACAAAACAGTGCAACGTCACTTTTCAAATTCCCTCAAGAAGTCCGCCCAAAAACTTAGTAAAGCCCCACATCTTTACTGAGTTACTAGAGGGGTGGGGGGATATATCATTTCTCACTCCTCATTTCTAATATCATTCATCATCAACATCATCATACAGGAAGGAAATATTGTTTATTTATATGTTTAACTTGTAAGAGAATTACTTTGACACTGGCTAAATGTGCTAATCGCACGAAGCCATCAACTAAAAAAAACAGCTTGGAACAGTCCGAGCGTTACGAGATTTCGTGTCCGTGACAGATTGTCTATGTGTGCGTTGCTAGAGCGCGTTTTTACGAAGCTTGCCTTCTCTCCTTATTTATTTTGTGCAATTGCACTGTTCCTTCGTCGCGTCGCAGCAAATCGCTGCAGAATTTTTTCTCTCTTCCTCAATACGTCCTTGGCGGCAGCTGGCTCAATTAAATATTAATCGGCTTTGATGTACTCGCATTTGCACGTATAAAACAATGTCCTACGTCTACCTACGTCGGTGTTCCATGAATGACTCACATCCTGTGATGCGGTACTTGTGTATGCGCGTACGATCCCTGTTTTCCTACTGATTTTTATGATTTCCTGGTATATGGTATCATGTGCCTCGATTTTGTCACAAAATATGTCGCTGAAAATGGTGTTTTCTTAACTTATTTACAGGTTTACAGTTTTTTTGCATTTGAATATCCCAAAGAGAGTTTTAAAGCTCCAATTTAAACTAATAGTATATTTAACGTGACTCGTTATTCGAATAGAGTTTTTAAAGATATACCTACAGGATGTTTGGTTATGTTTACTATTAAGACGCTATCGTATTTTAATCTCAATTGCAGTTTTAATTATTTATATAAAGGAGTTTTTATGTGCTTGCAATCTAAGATTTTAATGGATTTCGCGAAAATGAAATGATGGAGCAATTTCGCTTAGTTCAGAAACGATTTTTAATTATATAATAATATATATTATCACTATTTTGTTATTTAATAAGATAATAATAATGCCTTTATAATATTTGGTTCCTCTTTGTGTATGAACTAAACATGTTCACCAACAATTTACTTCAGATCGTCTCATCCCATTGATAATTTTTGGTTCACCATAGTTACTTAATACCATTCAATTAATGAAGAAACCGCAATAAAAATTAACAAAATACCACAGATCGTGCCGTATAAAGCTGATTAGTCAATACAGAAAGTATTAAAATTCAAAGTTCAAGTCAATACAGCAACTTTTAGCACGTTCCACAAGTTAATAACCATAAATTGTCACAAAAATGTGTGTAAATAGCGAACTAGAGAATGATTAACGTCATTTTTGCTTGAAATAGTAAGTCATAAAGAGCTGTCCAAATGGTGGCCTTATCGCTAAAAAGCCATTTCTTCCAGACAACCATATGTTCTGCTGGAAAAAAAATGGACAGTTTATGGTGACAATAGCAATTCATCATTACTTATTGGAGCTTGGTGGCGCAGTGGTTAACGCGCCCGGTTTGCGAGTGCTGAGGTTAAGCAACTTTCGCAAAGGCCGGGTATCGGATAAGTAAGTAAAACTTTATCATTTCGAGCTCCTCCGTGCTTTGGAACGAACGTAAAGCCGTTGGTCCCGGCTGCATTAGCAGTCGTTGACAACCACCAACCCGCACTGGGCCCGCGTGGTGGTTTATGGCCCGTTTTCTCTATCCATCCATAGGAAAGGCTCGTGCCCCAGCAGTAGGGACATAAATGAGCTGATGATGATGATTACTTATTTACAAACAATTAATATTGAAATATAACTTTTGCACTGGCTAAATGTGCTGACCGCACGAAACCACTACTTAAGGGAATAATATTAGTCTGTGATAGCAAGTTTACCGCATAGTTACATAAAAAATTGCGTGCATTCTTCAATAAACATCGCTTCATTAATCCTTAAATGTCACAAGAATTTCTCCATACCGTTTAAAAATTACTTTACATATTTAATTCTTCATTCACGTTGCGACATACGAGAAACACAAAGCACTAGCTACCGTGTTGCCAAGCTCATAATATACTGGCAACACACGACACGACCGACCACCGCGCGCAAAGAGATCCACCGTGCACATTAATTTTTCCCTCCACCTGTTAACTCGCTGTCTCACCGATATCAAAATTTCCTTTGCCAGACTTTGCCGCCGATATTTTCGCTTGGCCCTTTGCTGGACCGCGATTTCCATATAAGCGAGCGAACGTCCATATTCATAGTAGACGGCTGACAGTGCGCGGTCCGCCTCTCGCGGGCTTAAGATCGCCGACCCCTCGTCCGACCAATGGCGATCGCCAGTGTCGGCCAATGGCCGGTTGGCGCTTGAATTAAACCATTTAGCAGTTATAGTGTTGCACGCGAAATGATAGTGCTTAATTTAAGATGCTGTAAGAGTTTCGGCTACTCTAGTTGCTATTTGAGCGTAATCGTTGCGCAAGTCGTGAGTGATGTGCGAGTAAAACGTGCTTACTTACGAGTATAATTATATTCCTTGCTTTTTTTGTGTGTCAATTTATTGGTATTGAAAGTAATGTAATGCATACAAATATGAGAATGCACGAGATATAAATATATCACTAGAATAAGTGATATATGATTTTTCATTTATTTCAATCAAACATTCTGTTTGACGGTTAGTTTATTTATTATATTTTAAGAAGGTAGACTTATTTAACTATCCAGGATGGACCATTTGAAAACAGGTGAAATAACATTAAACTAAATAAACTGCGATAAAACTATAATAAAAGAAAACTATCTTGTCTATTGTACCAAGAAAGTCTTTGAGCATAAACTATTTCACGCAGGACCAAGAGCCAACATAAAGTGGTTAGTTGTGTTCAAAATCAGAAAACGCAACCCATATCGGGCCCGCCATACAACCGATAGCATCGCGTTTTGTCCCGATGTCGACAGTTAATTTACCCATATCGACTAAAGGCGACACTAATTGTGCTCGTTATCAATGTAGATGAAACCGTATCGTTCTCCAAAGTATTTTGCGTTATCGTCATTTGAAAAGATTCGCGATCTTTTTAGCCGTTTTGCGTAGATGACCGCCGCCGCCGCCGCCGGAGTGATTTAATAAGATGCACATAGAAATGAAATACTTTATTGGGATCTACTGGCATTTATTACACTGATGATTAAGCGTCGGTAGCCGAACGGATAGATGCTCAGGTTTCAAATGAGAAATCGTGGTTCAAATATACAGCACACAACTCACAACACAAGGACAATTGAGCATCTTTATATATTTACATCTTTTTTATTATTATTCGACTTATTATTTTATCATGTTGTTCTGAACCTTTTGCATGGTCCAAAATCATAGAAAGTCTGAAAATATCCACTTTTTATAGCCATTCCGCGTAAACAGGTGTGTCTGGTAACATGTAAGTGAATCAATAAATTACCTACACATAGAAATGAATAACTTTAAAAGATCTGCTCAAGTTGGTTTTAATTATATTTTTTATCCTGGCGTTCCGAACACTTTGCAGGTGTTAGTCGTCGTTTCATAATGAATTTGATACTTTCTAACCGCGCAAGAAAAACAAAATAAGGATCTGCGTCCCCGCTATGGTAAACGCATCATTATTCTAAGTTTGTGTCATATAAAAAACAAATAACAATTTTCCTCTTTTCCCCGCCATCAATAACAACAGTTGCGTGCATAAAATAACATTTTCCTTGAGTGGTTTTAATCGATTTACATTAAGTTTTGTAACTATGCAAATTGGTTATAATTACTCGGCAGACACTTAGTGATTCCGTGATAAATCAGTGGCGGCGGTGACGTCGACAACCGCCATTTTGAATTGCAAATGCTTTACTATTTTATATAACTAACATTATGTTAGAGTGTCATCATCAATGCTTGTTACTGCTGGGTAATGGCTCCCACATGAAAATTCGAGAGATATTTTGATTTGGTAATTTATTTGCCAAATGTGTTTAACTGGCAAGATCGCAGCTTGAACTTACAATCCACCTAGACCACCAGCACTCTTCTTAGAGTAAGTTTTAGTATAATAAAAAAAGAACTTGATTTTAAATGGTGATTTTGACTGACTGACTGATTTTTGACTTAAGCAACAATCACCACCTGTTTCCTAGCTGTAGTCTAGCAAAATTTTAAGGAAATTCTATATTATTTATGGCAACGAAAATTGGTGTCAAACACCATGCTACTATGTCGAGTACTGGTGCCATATAATATGGCGATGAAGATGGTAGACTATTGGCAGGATTTTGCCTAGAATCCGGCTGCATGAAGGCCAGCTCAAAACCTATTTTTGCCGCCAAGTTGCTTTGTTATACATCGCTGTGATCTTGTACTCTTCAAGGGTACTAGAACCAGTCAAATTGCAAAATAATAATGGTAAACGAAACAACACGCACTTAGTTTCAGCAACACCGCGCGAGATAACCCTTGATTTTTTATTAGTAAGTATCCAAGAACTAGTATTGTGGATGTGATCAGCTCAAAACAGAAGGAAATGGCGTATCATGGAAAAGGCCTATACCCAAAATAGGGTAGATACGGGCTGAAAATGATGATGATGAAGTATCCAAGGGCTGTGGTGGCGACTTTTCATCTAGCGGACTGTATTCTCATTCAGTTACATTAAAATAGTCTTTTCACTTCTCATGCTCGTAAAGTTGTTCTTTATGTCGAGAGAAGGCTGCATAAAATTGGTTTTTATGGTCTTAAGCATAAAGTAATTTCTTCTTTTAAGACTAGGCAATTAGGCCTTACAGCCACATACACAATACAAATTCAAATATATTTATTTTCTCATCACAAGGTAGGTATAACAATACGTAGTAATACACCTTCATTTAATTGATATATTTTTATGAGATTTAGGTTATATCTTAATTTAATTACGACATAATGTATTATTATCTAAATACAAATTTACGATTAATACGGGCGTGTATTTACGTAAAAAAATATAACGAAAATGTTTATAATAATTTGGCATTACGGCTCAGACCATAGTCGAACGTCACATAGTTGAAAATAAAAAAAAAATAAGAAAAATTGTGTGGCGGGTAGCTAATTATTCGTCAAACAAAACTAGAAACTAGCTAAATTAATTAAATTTTCTTGTATATGCTTAATCCTTGTTTTATTTCCTTGCAATCGAAGTGAAAAGCAGAGTGTAAAACTCGAGTGTTAAACACATTTTACCCTCGACATGACTATCCACCCTTTCCGTACCGGCTCGGGTGGCTATATGCACGTCTCGGGTACAATGGCTCGTTTTATGCTGTTGTTGTACAATGTACTATTAATTAATACAGAACTTAGTGTTAACAGCCTGCGTACATTTTTGGATTTTGGCTATGATGGTAGTGGACTATGTTTGTATTCAAAATAGTCGTGGTATAATAATTATTACTCATTGTATTTGGCATAAAGGTACCGTCTTTTTTTTAAGCCGCCATTTTGGGCAAAGGTAGCTTTCGTAATGCCAATGACACGGAGTTTGAGCGCCCATTCACGTGCATATATTAACCGTACGATCTCACATACGAAAAATATATGTGTAAGCGCTTATGTGGTTGAATATGCAAATGATTTTAATGTGCCCACTATGTTGGTGTTCGTGTGTCAAAATTTTTACATACACGTTTTTTGTAAAAGATTCCGTACATATATTTTTTGTTCAGTTTTCAACTTGCGCTATTCACTGTCAAATGAGATGTTCGAACTTCGAAATGCTTTAAGATATTTTAATGTATTGTATATTTTATTGTAAAAAAAAATACTTCGGTATGCAGCAGATTATTAGATGAATTGCATTGTACAATGATTTCTTGAATAGAGTCATTGCAATATCTTAGGTAAAATATATAGTGTGGCACTGGTTTTCGCCTGATACGATATCTACACCAAACATCGAAGATAATTCTTTTAATAATTTAAATTTTTGTTGACATTATGAATATTGCAAATAAACAGGGTGCGGCGCGATGATCGAAAGATTTTCTCACTCACACGAGAACCCAAAACGAAAGTACCGTTACAGAGTGGGTGGCGACCGCGAACGGTGTTCAGACGTTTAATAAAACGCACTTCTTCGAACTTGTTTCATTAACACAAACCATTCAGACCAAATCCCATTTAAAACCTTCGACTTAAGGTCGAGAATCGTACGCTCTCGAAAATAGATCTCAAAAGGTGTGAATTATCAGATATTATGGGTGTGCGTGATGAAGACAAGTCTTTTCTTCTGGCTCTTTGACAGCTGTCAAAGTCAGAACGCCCGGCCCGTGGCGTGTGTGATATCCGCGATCCGCTTAAGTGACTAATTGCTAGATCGTTCGAGTGTTGAATAATTAAACCACTGTTGCTGGCTACAAATTGGGCTACCATCTTGTACTGTAGGTAGACAGCATAGAAGGAGTTCAATGGTATACACTTCACAAAAACTTTGAGTTTAAATTTGGAATTTTAAAATATATAAATGTAAGGCGGATTTATTTATAAGTATGCATGTTAAAAAAATACCTTTACATGTAACAAAAAAATCTTTAAAATATTGTTTACCTCTGGCAATAAGCTACGCTATTATTCTTACTTATTTTGTCCAGTAGGTACCGATAACCTTGTTTAAGAGACAACTAGGTTTTTTAAATGACTTTTTAACTTACTAAGTACTTTAATTATTTACAATTTTTTATTACCATTTTAAAATTTGTTCACATGACCACAGGAGTTGTATAACGAAACGTTATATGTACTAATTTTGTGTGTACTTATTAAATTATTTTGTTTTGTTTTTAGGTAAGTGAAAAGTCTACTCGACAACAATCTTATCCAATTGCAGTAAGTTCTTATTTTTATTTTATCAATAACTTTTTTGTGTGTGTGTAGCTTTCACACACCACTTTACAACAGTAGTAAACTGTTAATAAAGTTAGAACAGCATTAACTTAATTATGAAGCAATAATAAGGTTAGATTGGGACAGTTAATACAAATTACCAAGTTGGAATAATATCTACCACAAAATTAATCGTAATTAATAACTATACGACGTATACCGTAATCAGGACTTCTAGGTTAGAAACCCAAGGTCTTTACCACTAAGCCAAGGCAGCGATATATAGTATTTAAAACAAACTAATTTAAAGTTTCTTAAAACAAAGAATAATCTTTTAAAATCATTTGAATTACCTACATAAAGTTTTAATTTCTTTTGCGTGCTACGTTTAATAATACTAACCAGAGGAAGTTTAGAACAAGGTTACAAACGAAGGAGATTTTAAATGTAAATTATTAATAATTAATTATTATTAATTATCAATGCCGTTAAGTACGGTCTTGTTTTCATACCTAATTATTGTTTCTTCTATTTTATAAATGGCGTGTTTCATATTTCATACAACTCCGCCAATATCATGTTTGCGTGCAGAGAAGGACGGACCGTTCAGGCTCAGGTCCCTTTCCCATAATGTCCTCTGGTTTTAATAAGTCCCTTTCCCGTAATGCCCCTTTTCATAATGTCCCAATCCCATTACGTCCCTTTCTCAAATGCCCTTTTTCCGAAATTCCCCTTTCCCAAAACGGGACATTTTACATTTTACTTACAAACAACTACACGCCTTTGAACTGTTTTATTTAAAGTATTGGTAAAAACTATGAGTTAAAAGTTCGTGGTCTAATTATGCGGCTAATGTTGTTTTACAAGCTTTAAATAATATTCGAAGGAGGCCGCTACTTATAGCGAAAAAACGAAAAGTTTAGCTGTTAGTAATAGTTTAATTAAAACAAAGACAACTATATTTTTTTTAAATAGTATTTAACACAATATTTTGTCTACTACCTCATGGCAATATTATTATGTTAGGGTTTCTTCTTGAGTCATCATCATCATTATCATCATCTCAGCCAAAAGAAGTCCACTGCTGGTCAAAGGCCTCCCACAAGGATCTCCACAGCGACCGATTTTGTGCTGCATAAAGAAAATCTAAATACAATTTAAAGCACTAAAGAAGCTAATTCCCAGTAAGTTATCATAATAACTTTACAAAACTATGATGCTTCACAGTTCTTTAACAACAATGAACGAATAAAATAAATCCGAACAATCAAATTCCACTATTAGGCACATCATAGGCACAAAATCGAATTTGTCCAGCGATATCCATACAAAGGGCCGGCGAGCGACACGAGTCAGGCCGCGACGCGACGCCAACACGCGTCACACGTCAAGATGTCGCGCGTGAATGGGAAGCCTTATGGACGTGCATGTGGATGAGGCGGTGAACGCCTTTGCCTGATGTTTAAAAAGTTTGCCTATACTAGCTAACACAGTATCAACACTCTGATCAGAAAACAAAATTAAATAGACAGAATATAATAATAAGCCTGTCTTTAAACGAGAGCAAAATATAATTTTCTTTTTTATAAATAGGTATGATTGTTGATTGTTCGATTTTTAAATTCTATCTAATCTCATTATTTTTGTTTCATTATTGTTGAAACCTTACAAGTCTGATATTTATTACAAAAGCATGAAACTCCGTCCGATTTTGATAAAGTTTTCCTTGTGAAGGTATCCAACTGGAATGATAAGACTAGTTTCACAAATGATTTGAACAAAACTTTTCTAGCAATAACAAGAAAAAGCAGATCATACAAAAGAGGATGGTAGCACAAAACTCATTGCTGAAACCTTGTTTAACTGATGGGCAACGCTAACAATAAAAAAATAAAACATAATATTTGTATATCGAATCAAAAGCCAGCAGCGTCTAACTGAGCTAACAGCATAAAGAAAATTGTATAGCTAACAGTAGTGATTAGACCCCATTATCGCTCGCTTCTTACCACGCGCGTGCGAAAGAAAAGACAAAAAGGGCTTACACATACAGCCAAGATATTTTAACTAACAGACACCATAGAAACAAAACCTCCTTACTAGCATTATATAAAAACACCATACAAGAGAGGATGGTATCACAAAACTCATTGCTAAAACCTTAACAATAAAAAATAAAACGCAATATTTGTATATCGAATCAAAAGTGTCTAACTGAGCTAACAGTAGCGATTAGACCCCATTATTTGTCGTTCGCCTCCTACGACGCGCGTGCGGGTTGACCACGCGCGCTGCATACAAATGCATATTACGCCGGCCCTGTTTGTAGTGTATGCATCTATGCGACATTAGTATTTAATTAAGTCAATAGAGGAACTAGCTTTTGGTATTTATGGTAAGTAGTTCTGATATTAACAAAACTGTTTATTTTACCCGCCTCAGCGGTCGAAGAACAAAGTTGTTGGAAAATTTGGCCATTTGATATTCTCAGTTTTCCATCCATTTTCCGAAAGATGTTTTGGAAAATTATTGAGAGTCAAATACGTCGTTCATAATGAAGAGCTTGCGAAGGGTCTCGTCTTTTCCACTCCTTTTCTACATTGAAATTCCGGATACTATCGATTTCATGGTCACATGGAGACTCAGTCACAATAAACGCGAGTAGATCCGTAATAAAATAAGAGTTTCATTTCAACGTATAGTATTCGCATAAACTCTTACGCCCGTTCCCAATAACCTATCTACCTGTTGTTTTGCCTACTATAGATACAAATTTGATTTAAGCTCCATACAAATTATATCAAATTTCTAACTCCAGTAAGCAAAACAACAGACAGATAGAATATAAGAAACGGGCGTTAGAGCACTTCATCAAACAAAAAGTAGCTCATCATAATTTTATTAAGAAGCTTATCTTAAGTCATGTCGATATGGATGGAAATACATCAGGGAGAACGGGCCATAAACCACCCACCCAGTGCGGATTGGTGGTTGTCAACGAATGCTAATGCAGCCGGGACCAACGGCTTTATGTGCCTTCTGAAGCACGGAGGAGCACGAGATGATAAAGCATTGGTCACCTATCCGATTACCGGCATATCTTCAGCAACCCCTCGAAAAATACACGTTTGGGTGACGTCATTCCCTCTATCTACCCTGACGGTATTTTGATCGGCTTGAGGAACCCTTAAAGTTTCTCGCCACCCCCAACAAGTCCGGTAACGCTGTAAAGGACGTATGAAGCCCAGTAAACTCTCTCCAAACAAAAATACATAAAAGAAGCTCATTTAAATAAAAAAGTAAATTAGGCTAGTGATACCAGAATTTGACAGGTACCATTGACCAACAGTTTTTCCTTTAATTATTTTAAACAGGAGTCAGCAACTGATTTTAGACTTTAGCGACAAATTAATACAGATTATAATTATGATTCCTAGCTGTCATCGCGTAAAATCTATATATTAATACGTGAAGCAAAAACTTTGTACCCCTTTTTTACGAAAATTGCGCGGACGAAGGAATATGAAATTTCGCACACTTACCTATAGTTTATGTAGAGGATAGCTGAATGTTAATGTCTTTTTTAAATTATGCCTAAAAATACATTAAATTAATAAAACGAATATTACACACACTACCATGTATTTGACACACACGCATATGTATTTGACACACACGTATATTATACTCTTTTCAAAAATTTCAAAAATGGAAGAGTAGCGGCCGAAATCGGTCTATGCCAATCCAAACTCACATTCTATTTTTTTAATTTTTCATTACTTAGGATACAATCCGTGCAGCCTTAATAAAAATACGGTCGGATTTCGACCACTGGGCGACCACTAGTTTCAATAATTATCTATATTATTTTTAGGTGACAAAAACTGGTGTTAAAGTGTCGAACACTGGCGCCACTACCCTATGTCCTTCATTTGTTTAAGTTACTAACCAAATCTCGTTTGAAACCAAACAGCAACGTACGATTATCCAACCTTGCGACGGTATGAGACGCGTCCAAATCGATTTCGCGCCAAGTCCACTTTATCGTGATCTAGTGGTAAATTGCTGCAATAATTTAACACGTATTCCTAAACACATAGTTAATGTTGATACGCCACTAATGCGGGGGTTTATGACCGTTTTGACATAAATACTCTTTTGTTACAATCAGCTAGCTGGCTTGAGGTAATTTTCTTTTTTATTTATGCATCTTTTGTTATCTGTATTTACGGCCGGTTTTAATTGCTCTATGTCCATGTACTCGCTTCTGTATCCCCGTAGGGGCTAGATAAAAATGTAAAAACAAAAATCAACATTGTTATTAAGATGATAACAAATACATTGCAGTAGTCGTGATCGTCTGGTTGTAATTATGTTTTTACAATGGGATAGCTTTTGCCCTTCATCTTACCAAATGACACATACCCACAATAGGTACATGTATTTTTTAAATTCACAATAAAGTAGGACTTGACTGTCATCTCACATGATGCTAAGTGACCGACGACCGAAGCTAGAAGCTTAACTTATTCAGAATCTTTAGCTACTGTGTTTACTGGTTATCTTTATCTCTAGCGGTCGGACTGTCGACTGTGGTCGGGCGATAGACTGTCGCCATAGCAACAACCCTCGTAGCGTTTTGCTACAAGGGTTGTTGCCATGGCAACAGTCTTAGATAAGAAGGTAGTTCTAACAGATAACAGGCCCTGGCACTATTTAAAGAGGTAGATATTGTCTAATATGTAGTCCTCGTTGTGAATCGAAACCTAGACCCAATTCCAGCTGGCTGGCTATCATCAATATATATATACTCTTCATAACAACAATGTTTGTAGCATTGTTGTATTCCGGCAGTTAGAGATAAGATAGCATGTTCCTCAGTAGTTGAGGAGAAGTGCGATTCTACTTTCTTTATCGTTATTCACTCCTCAGTTAAAGGTCAAACGCATGACTGTTGTGGAATTTCAATAAATAAATTGCTCATCTAATTGCAAGGACATCCATGTTGTTTCTTATTATTATAATATTGAGTATAAACAGGCGGGTTACTCTCACGGCATGATTTAAATATCGCCATTAATGTTTATAAACGATTGAGTTCAACGCGGCCGGAACCCGAGCTGTGTTTAGGCTGATCTCGGTTGAATGGCTGTAACTTGAGCACGGGCGTGTTATGGCATATCGATTGGGGCTCAATGAATCGATTGGGGCCGAATCGATTGCAGTTTTCTGTGAGTGATTGTTGGATTTGTTACGTTTAGTGTAAGATCGTTGTTTCACTTAGAGTTGCTTTTGTTTTAAATTGTTATGTGGGCTATTGACTCCCTGTCAACGTGATGTTAAGCGGAAGGGGAGTAGAGGTGATTCGAAGGCACGTAAAGCCGTTGGCCCCGACTGCATTAGCAGTCGTTAACAACCACGCAATCCGCACTGGGCCCGCGTGGTGGTTTATGGCCTGTTCTCTCTATCCATCCATAGGAAAGGCTCGTACTCCAGCAGTGGGGACATTATATAAGCTGGTAATAATGTTATGTGATTGAGATAGAGATTTTTAGTTAGTAGCGTAAAGTCGGCTTTGTTTAGATAAGGACATTAACATAATTGGTATTAATAACTGGTGACAATTCTCACACTATGATATTTGATAACAGTTACTTCTGATTCCTTCTTTTGTGAAACATGAAAGTTCAAAGGTATACATTATCCGTACTGCAGCGGTACTGCGTCCACAATGTCTACAGCTGACGCTGACTTTTTATGAAGACACCCGTGACTTTTTCACACTGAGAATTCTCAAACGGTCTCTACCATGAACATACATTTAAGAAAAATACATACAGTGGAACATAAAACCTCCACCTTTTTTTAAAGTCGGTTAAAAATAGAAGGGTAGATTTTTTCGATCTATTTAGAGCCTTAGCATACCATTAGGCCAGCAAAGAGGGTAATAGCGAATTGTTTTTATGGTCTGGCAGCAAAATGGTTTATAGCAAGATGACTTTCTAAAGTAAAGTAAAGCAGTGAATGTGATCTTTATAAGCCACGATCCATGAGGGTAAATACCATATATAAGCTATAAAAAGTAACCTAGCCCACCGGTGGGCAATTTATAAGCTGGCACGCTGCAAAATACCAAAGAGAGAAAACGTTCGAGCCATTCCAAATGGAGTCACATATATTCGTGGCATACCGAGAAAAAGTCGATATACTGCTCGCCGCAAATGACTGACCTGAGCTAAATTAACGTGCAATATTTTGCTCAAAAACGGCGGCAGGCGTCATGTTTCCCAATGTTTATTGCGATGACACACGGTGCTGAAACGCGACGAGCTTGCGCGGGAGCAAGTTGGCGGCCATCTTGTTTTCTAGTGCGCCATGTTCGTACTGGGGCCACTGTTTAATGGCATACCGCGAATAGGGAGAGGAGTTTTTAAAAAATGAAGGTCTAAATTGAAGTTGTAAGTAAAGTAACTTGGTGAAAATCTAGATGAAGTTAGTGCCTAACTAAAATATTAAGTAGCTGTTGATATTCTATGTAATACAGATCGGTGTGAGCATCATAAAGTTATAGTTTTCAACAACTCTTGTGTGGAAAACCTAGCAACTAAACAACCTTAGGCACTTCATTCGAATACTATTTTAATTCATTCGAAACTCGGTTAGTAACATCGTTAAATAAAAAGATGTTTTCGAATTTTATGTTTTAGTCAAATATCCGTTTCCTGTTGTTAAAATAGATTAATAGAGTTATTATGATATAATACGTTTATTATGATATCAAAAAGTTTGTGTAACAGTCCTTACACTTATTTAAATAATATGTTATGACCTACAACTTCAGAACTGTCCGAGATGTTTAATAATATTCTTTGTTCTGCCCGGAAATCGGTAATGCGACAAAGCATGAGTACCTACTTAATAAAATATCTATTTGGAAATGTTACGTTGACGCAACGATTTTGATTTGTTTTTTGTTTTAACGCCATCTTTTTACTAAATAATAGTAAACATTTTTAAAGCTAATACATTTTCTTTTACATCTATTTACATACAATTGTTTACCTAAAGGACAATGGGCGCTTTTGGTGCCTTTTTTAAAAAACTCTGTGCACTAAATCTTTTCTTCTTCAACATTTCTTCTTCTTCTTTCTTCTTCATTTTATGTGTAGAGATCATCCATACGAATACTATTTTAAATGGCAGCTTAGCCCTAGCAAGGGATATAAGCGAATTTATAAAGGAAGTTTTCTGTGATATGAATCTACTACTACTCACGTAAAGCCTATTTTGTTTAAATGCGTAGCGAGCGCGAAAGATATGATAAATATAAGAAAAAAAATTGTGATGATAAGACTACAAAACAGTTAAATATAAGAAAAATAGTACTTAATAACTGCCCCACTGCTGGGCAAAGCCTCCATCAATGAAGTCAAGTCATCGCTATAATTGATGGGAAACCCGGGATATGCATCAAAAATCCGAAGCACACTTTGTCCGATCTGGGACTTGAAGCCGGGACCTTCAGGTATCGGGCCGAGCGCTTCGCCACTCGGTCACCGTGACAATAAATAAAAATAAAAAAAGAAGTTTGTTGCAATACTGTGCCGTGTGTCCGCGACCATAAGCTCCGGCGTGCACTGGACGCTCACCTTTCGCGCGCTCTCGATTAGGTACGCGTGCAGGAGTGAGGCTCCGAAGAAATTACTTTAAGCCCCATTCCGTTTCACAGCCCCGTAAAGCGTCGAATGTGATCCCCTTAATACCTCCGCCACTTCACTGTTTCCGCGGTAATAAACTGTTTGCTGAATTATTATACTGTTCTGCTTTTTTAATGAAGTGGCCAGTTTTATTTTTTATTTTTTTATTTAAATAAAACCTTAGCCGAATTGATCGAAGATATACGGTCAAATTTATTATAACACTGGTAGTGTTTTTTAATGAAGTGGCCAGTTGCTTGTTTTTATTTAAATAAAACCATCAGGTAAACGATAATGATCGAAGTGTGAACTGTCAAAATAGTTTTTCAGCTTTAGTTCCGTACAAAGTCAATACCAATACCAATCCAATTTGGTATATGCCTAAGTGATGTTCCTGTGTTTTGAATTTGAATGTGTTTGTACCAAATAAAGATTTTCTCTATTTCTATTTTAAGTCACAGCCGTTGGCAAAACCAAAGTATATTTTTTTAAATTTAATGTTTACGTGGACGCTACCCATTGAAATGAAACACTTAAAAATAATCTAATTTCACGTAAAATTTTAGCGTAACGAGGACAATTTGTAAGTTAACCGTCAATGTCAATCGTCAAATTATAATCGTATGTTTAAAATATAATATTTTATAGATGAATGAAATAAATACTATATGTACTATATGCTATATTGTTTTTATAAAAAATCTGTACTACTATACTGAACCATGGTTTCCTTACATAAACCCTACCATCTATCCGTTCGGCTATCAACGCTATGACCTTAGAACTTTGTGTGTGTGTTATTGGAAAATAAATTCACTGCGATTGTTTTTATCACCAATACAATTCTATTAATAGCTTGCAATTCTGATGCAGCCTTGAAGTTAACTTGCTCTAACCACTACTCCGAAACGCTTCCACCAAATTATTATTTCTCATTATCGTAAAAGTTGTATTTCCAAACACATATTCAACACAAATAATAATATGTCAAAGTATGAGAAATTAATACTCACATCTCGACTCGACGCGCCGAAAGCCGTAAAGCGTAAAATTCATCAAACCACCACTGACAGTTGGGTAAAACTTTTTTTGCGCGCGGCAACACTCAGCTAATCCACGTTACACCCCAAAATCGTTCGGAGAAAACATCGAATTATCTTCTGAATAATTTTATGTGGTAATTGTGGGTTTACGAGCACTACAGTGTTGCCAGAGACGTGTATATGATTTACGTAGTGCTCCGTGCGAGCGGGTTATGTCGTTTTGTGTTCGCTCGCCTCTACCTCTCCCATACATTGTATGTACCTACTCTACATTGTCAATGGCTGTAACTCGATTTGAAGGTCGTGGTGTACCATTGATTGAAGTTATTTGTTATTTTTAATGAAGGAATGAATGAAATTTTTGAAAAAAAAAAAAATCGTTTAATTTTTTCACTGTATTTTATAAATTTTATAAATATTTAATTTAGCTTCAGAGCAGCAATTAGCACTTGAAAATAAAAAGTTAAAATTAAACTATAAATAATATTTTTTTTATATAATGTACGAACATGTAAACTAAATAAAAACGGTAACGTGCCTAGAATTGAATTTTTGCAGTTGCTTAAAAAAAATTTAGTAAAAAAATACCTATAGATAGGTGAGATTGCCACATTGCCATTGATACACATAATTGTACAGATAAACAAAATGTACCCTAAAAGTACTTAACTCAGCATTTTTGCAGTGAGTAAGTCTACAGCGCTAATATTCTATGAAGGCCTCAGTTTTGTGTGTATGACACCACGCTGTACACTCAAACAACTGCTTCAACAAAAATAATATTCTCTTCATTAAAGAAAAGAATACTACATCATCATCAGACTATATTAGTCCACTGCTGGACACAGGCCTCTCTAAGCCACTGAGCACGATCCGCGGCTACTCTCATCCAGCTCTTGCCAGCCACCGAGCGAAGGTCGTAGCTAAGTAACATATTCAACAGTAATAAAATTAATAGGTAAATAACCAAATAAATTATACAAACCCGCATAAATCTTTGTCCATCCAAAGGTTGTATGGAAGAGATTACTCTTAGTGATAAGACCACCCTTTATTGTACGTGTAATTTTATGTAGTTTTTTTTATTTCGTGTACATCATCATCATCATCAGCTCATATTATTCCCCCACTGCTAGGGCACAAGTGTACAATAAGGTATATTTATCTTATCTTGTCTTATCATTAAACGCTGTATGCTAAACAATCCTAACACGGAACAGATACAGAACGCGTACTCCGCATCTCTTTAACAGTTCCCCGCTAATCTAGGCTGACAAATGCTAAGAAATCGCAATGGCAGTTGTTAATAGGCCAACTTGGGACTTATGTTGTATAATGAGCTGTCAGGCGGCGCATAAAATAGGTTGAAACATGAGTGGTCCCGTACAAGCACGTGTGTCCAATATCTTGTGTTGGACTGCAAGTGATAGGCGGCGGGCGATTCTGAATTAACTTGACTTTGATACAGGTACCACTGTTATCCCTCTTTACAATGAATACAAAATAAAAGTGTTTTCAAGATCGCTTACCTTTTTAAACTCCCAAAATAAAACACGAGTTGATTTGTAAAAACTATTTTACAGCATCATCATCATCATCATCACCATCATCATCATCATCATCTCAGTCAAAAGACGTCCATTGCTGGACAAAGGCCTCAAGCAAAAATTGTCTGTCAACGAATAAAATACATAATACTAATATTGTTATGGATATTGATTTTACATGTATTCAAATTTTGGCAGTCGAATTATACCATGAAAATATTAAATTACGTTAAAAATGTTAATATTAATGGAATATAATACAATAGAATATTTATTTATTAAAGAGACCAAGACTCATAATGTGTTAGTATTAACTTATTCTATCTTAGTTACATGATTTTATTTAAACTTATTAAAACGCACTTCATTACTAATAATAATACTTCATATTAATGATACAGTACCAATAAGGTTGTTAAACTCTTGCAACATTGGCAGTAACAAAATCATTAAAGTTATTTTTCCACCTTCCTCTTCTTGCACTTCCCTTTTGTCACTTTTCTGTGCCCCAGCAACTATTACTTTCATTATACTGTTACTGCTAGCCTGTAGCATCCCACTGTTTGGCAAAGGTACCACCAATCCTACTAAAAATCAAAAGTCCTATGTGATCCAAAGTGTTATTTTTTTTTTTTTACTTATATAAATTCAAGTCGCTATCTCTTCATTGCGTGGACCACTCATTAAGACTGTTTTGTTTACTCCAGTAATCACTCAGGCGTCTCATTGCCCATCAATCGTGCCTCTGCCTAGGCCTTAACTCAGCTATTTCATGGAACTAACGGAATGCTGATATGGTTCCCTTGACCTTACAAACGTATCACAATTTATGACAAATAATGATTTTCAAGGGGTCATAAAGTACCGTCACTTGGGTTGGGTTGAAGTTGGGTCATTATAAGCCTCGAGGTTTAATACGTCTCATTTTCTATTAGTCAGTTAAAAGTAATGAAATACTATGCTCAAACCACATCACAAAATGGTAGTTATGAAAATGTTTCAAAATTTTGGTAAAGTTTGAAAGATCATCATCATTAGCCTACACTAGTCCACTGCTGGACAAATGCCTCTCCAAGTGCACACCACTGAGCACGTTCTTTGTTTTTAATATCATGGTTGAAATGTGAAAATATAATAATTGTATAAAACTAGGCATTTTAAGATTTGAAATAAAGGTGTGAACTTTCTACGACCCCACGTGGACTCCATGAATTCGAAAAGTGACATTGTGCTTCTTTGTTTTATTTGCCAAAAGTCATGCACATTCATGAATACATACCCAATCGTGAAACGTTACCACTAACACCGTTAGAATACTTACACAAATGTTTGAAAGATCACAAATTATAAAAAATAAAACACCATTGCTTAAGTGACACTTCTGACATTGCACACAATCTCTTCCGATTAAAATAAAAAAGCGGTGTGGTATGCATGCTACAAATTAATTATGGGACGTCAAATCCTCAGTCTCCCTGTGACCACTATAAATGGTTGGAAACGTCAGAATAAAACGAAAAAAACTTAAATGTGGAAAATAAACGAGAGTAGATCCGTAAAAGCTCTTTAATATCAAGGTGTAGTGTTCGCGTAAACTTTAGAAAACAATATATGTGGGCTATGTACGAATTTCTCTCAAAACCGTGTCGTTGCGTAAAACAAAAATGTTGTATGGAAATCGGAAATAAAACTAACAATTGACAGTCATCTTTTCATAGAACATTTGACATTAGCGTGACATAACGTTTACCTACGTTACGATTACGTTGGAAGTATGTGCTAGGCCTCAAACAACTCGTCACATTCGAAAGACAATTGACGAGCAGACGAAAGCCCAGTTCCACTACCACTGTCGCCTCACAATTCACAATTGAAACCGCCAAGGACGACAGAGATAAGAACAATTGGTAAACAAAGACCACGTGGTCGTAATAGCGGCCGGTGGCGAAAACAAACAATGCTATTGTCTCCTGGCTTAGGGTCGGCCCACACTGAGGCGAGCGCGACAACATCACCCGGCAGGCATTTTTAAAACATTTGTATTACGATAGTAACGATACTATGGCAAATGCTGTGTTTACCTTTAATCGAACATATTAAAACTAAGACCTTTGGGTGTACCTGTTATTTAAATAAATAAATAAAATTAATGTAAGCGTATTTTTACGTTCTTCTTCTTCAATTTAAGAGTCACGCTCTTCTCGTTGTACCCTTTTCCATTCATAGTTATTCTGAGCTAATTATTTTATTTCTTTATAAAGACACGACGTTCGCCTTCTCTAAATTACTTACGTTTTATCCGTTACTGTGACAGAACAACAGCCAGCCACCTTTACCTACCACCGCAGCTAATAGACACTTACAACACCAAGAGTATATGCTTATGTCTCCATGCCCTGTATTTTTAATCGGATCTAGAAACATTTATACAGAAACACAGAAGAAAAACAATGCTGCTACATGGTAGAAATAGGTAACAAGTTGGTATACATGTCGGAATCTGGACAAAATCTCACAAGCTGCAAAAGTTGATATCGTGTACAGCGTGTATCGCTGAATACAGCCAATTTAAAATTATGTTGTCATTTGCTGTTATTTCATTTATAGTTGGTGTCTTTTTCATTTGATTGGGTAATTTGGCTAGTATATATTCTTGCAATAGGTCCTCCCTAACCCTGCGTAGCTTCACGGTTCTGCTTATCAACCTCATTGAATTCATGAAGACCCTCTAGCAAGATTCAGAGCGGTAAACTAGCGTGCATAGAGTTTGTCACGCGAGTCTTGCCCCATGAAAAAGGCGGCAAATTCATAAATCTTACAGGTGTCAACACTGAATGTACGCTGAAAACGTATGTTCGATACTAGAATTTTCGTATATTTTTAGTATTTTTAATTTTTGTTGAAATATTGTGTTTTATTATGTATTAGTAGCAATCATTAGTAGAAATCAGCTAAAGGGTCGCGGTCACGACTCGCTTGACAGTTCAAATCGATCAATATAATTTCACGCCAAATGTGGACAGACCCTTATCCGGATTCATAGACCAACTTTACTGCATTGCCAACTGGTTATGTTGATTTTAGTCTTTTCGCAACTGTAAAGCTTCGTGACAAAGCCCTTCATAAATACGGATGGCGATTTGTCGATGATTTGTTTATGGAACTATTGACATAATAGTTTCAGTTGCTGTTCACTATTTCGTTATTCATAGGTTTGTGTAAATGATTGATTTTTAAAACATATATTTTTTAGTCTTTTTTTAGATTTTGGCACATTTAGTTCGCGTCTTTATTAAGAAACTTATAATTTTTAAATTAGCTCTTTTTTGACATATATCCTCATTTGTGTTCATTATTATCATCATAACGAGCTTCCCTTATTATCCTTATTGTCCCTCTCCTGGGCCAATAGATTATGATCTAATCGAGCCATAGACTGCCATGCTCTGGCCCAATACAGGTCGGCGAGTGGTACTACTGCTATCTTAGCAACATCCGTGACGAACAGTTTAAGCCTTCCTGAGCCCGGTATCCGATCACAATATACTTACAGAGATAATGACAAATATGTTTTTAATTTTATACCTCGTAATAAACTTTTTGAATGATTTCTGCCAACATTTATTTAAAGTAAATAGCGTCGTTTCACCAAAACAAAATACAATCACGTAACTTTAAAACTTCAAAAAAGTTTTAACTCGACCCCAAACAAAAGAAGGACGTCCAAACGCGTTTCCATCCTAAAACCGTAAGTCCACAAATTGTTATACAACCAACAAACAAAACCTTCCCACACCTATCAGGCGCATCATAACAATGCTCGAAAAAAAAACGGTAGGCCTCAAAAAAGGCGGAATACCAGGACCAGTGAGGCCGATCCCACGATCAGCTGACATCCACATTTGGGCCACTGACCTATATTCCACCAGTGACGTAGCCGACAACAATAGGGCATTGTATTTGCGAGATCAGGAGTCCCTCAAGGCAGCCAGTTCATTCACATCTAGCTTTCATTTAAATAGTTCCATTTGTTTTTCGTCATTGTTCAGATCAGCTGTTTCTGATCCATATCTATCATTGATCGGTGAAAGAGAAGGTGTTACTGAAGTTAGGCATTGTCCTATTGTTGTTAGCTTAACGTGACGACTATTAAATTGTATTGTTCTGTTTTGACGTGAGTTTGCCTTCTGTATCGTTGTACGGTGGCTGTAATAAGTTTATTTTAATAGCTTGTTTAGCATACGTAATAGTTTGTTAGATGATGCTTGCGATTACGGTTTATGCAGTTGTTGTGTTGTTGTATTATACTTATAGCAAATTATATTGGAAACGTTTTTGTTTACCTGCTAACATGAGATTGTGCGTTCGTACAAATTCAGTGTGGTCTTGTATGCGGGCGTTTATGGCGCTTTGTACAGATAGATGTAACAAAATCAATCAAAGAACAAATTTAAAAAATAACAAAAGAAGTAGAAGAAATTTAAATTACAAACGATCATCGAGAGGCGTTTATTAACTATATTTTTTTCCCGCTAATCGTAATCTATCCAATGACAATTCACAGACATTTTTAATTTGTTTCACCAAGCCAACGGGTTTACTGTTTACAGCCTACCGTCCAAGGAGGTCAGACCTCATCCATCGTAGAGCAAACGGTAGTGAAAAAAAAAGAGTATATGATAAATAGTCGTAGTTAATCCACTCTTATCGCCTTGCGGCCGCGTCCCGTGAGGTCCAAAAATGAAAGATGGACTGGCCGAGTAGATAACACTTCTCAATAATGGAAGCTAGACAGTGGAGAGGATTTCGATAACTTGATAGTTAGAAATATTGGAATGTCACGGTATGAGTTTGTCAATTTTAAAATGAACTGGTAACGTATAAGAAAAAACGAACAAATGGTTTCCTTTTTTGTTATAGTTTTTTCTACTACGTGGAGTGTCACAAAATGGCGATGTCAAAAAGTATTCATGATCGTTGTATTAAGATTTCACTGTGGAAATTACAGTTCTCTAGGTAACGCCTACTACCAGTTAAAGAAGTAAATAGTGACACATAATTATATGAAATCCTTTAGATGGATAAAATAAAATTTTAAAACATCTTTCTAGACTCAGTAAGTTACTTCATGGCAATTGTCAGTATTGTCAATTGAATTAAATTGTTATTAACAAATTGTATTTGTACGCCACACATTAGTTTGTGATGTTATTATATAAAGAAAAAAAATACATAACTCATGTTCTATTCCGCAAACATGATAAGCATTGTGATTGACATGACAGACCTGACAGGCATGTCTCGCAGTTTTTATAACTTTTTAATATTAAAACGGTGTTGCCATAAAAATAAATGGTTTGCGGGCGGGTGGCATTAAATAATTCATATCTTAAAAGGACATTACTGTATTTGGTAATATGCTTGTTCATATTATTATATAGTTCTTGTTACGAGTGTGATATTGTAGTCAAATGAAAAACTTTATTAAATAAATAAATAACAATCACTTATATTTCTTTTTATTGTTAAGTTTATAAATTTACCATTGAGGCTTAGTTCAGCAAAGAGATCTTTTGATTTCGAATAGAATATAATAAAATAAAATACTTTATTGTACACATTAATAAAACACATACATGTTCACAAACAATTTAAAATTAAAATTGGACAAAGGGCGGCCTTATCACTAACAGCGATATCTTCCAAGCAACCTAGGGATGGAGAGGATTGATAATAAAAAAAATGGATCTTGTTTATTTCGATATTTCCATATCATCATCATCATCATCTCAGCCTAAAGATGTCCAGTTGGTCCCTATTCCCTTAAACTTTCAGAATAATTAACATTTTTGCCAAAGATTTTTAGGTACTAAAGTGCCTCCTGAATTTCTTGCCAGCTCTTCTCGGTCGAAGGCTCTCCCAAAATTCGAGCTGGTGGTAGACTCAGTAAACTAAATTATAATTAATTATTATTTTATACTTAGTTTTGACATCAATAAGTGCCTGTGAAGGTCTATATTGAATAGACGATTTGACTTCGACTTTTAAATTGACCTCTCTAAATAAAGATTACAGAAGGAATTCGAATAGTGTTTTTAAATAAATTAAAAATTTATGAATAAATTATTTATTTATAAATTTTTAATAAATCTGTAAAACTGCTAAGGCTTCCGAATAAGGTTTTGGCCAAAATTACTCCATCGTGTAGAAGTCCTTGTCAACTGGTCAGTCGGTACTCACACCGCTGCTTACATGCCTTTCAGTTAATTTATATTATTAACATGTAATTGTATCGTAAACAAGTTTCTGCCATCTCTACTCCTCTCCGGTTCACTCCAGAGTTGCATATGACAAATGTTTTAGAAGTTGAATTAGCGCGGGTGCAATGTCGATGTTCGATACCGGGTGAAGCTGGTGGGTCAGGGATGTAGCCACATATCGATAAAAAACCACTATTAAAAGCTCTAGCTTGAGAATTTCACGAATGTTTATCCTAATATCTAAATTTTATCGGAATCGACCATCATGGAACATTTTGTTATGAACCAATTTTACTATTAGAAGTGCTTGCTGACGATTATAACGATTATTACTATAACCCACTGATTCTCCACTGAAGGGTAAAGGCCTCTCTCCTCTTTTTTCATTTGGCACTTGAGTTATTGCTATTTCTTAATTTATGAGTATAAATAAATTACAATCTTAGCTTCATCAAAAAATGTTTAAAAAAATTATCTACGTGAAAACACTATGCCTTCATCGCACATGCTGTTAACTGATGATAAGACCACTTCACCCGGAATCCTCAACTTCGAAAGGAAGTTTAAACTTTTCATTAATAACATAAAATGTCGATATCGTTCCCCTCCTTACCGGTTATTTGTCGACGGGCCGCCTCGCCGTGCCGTGGATCCATCAAGCCGCACCGTGGTGTGATGTCCAATAAGATAAACTTGTTACCTTATTAACTATTTCGTTCGATCATTTGTTACAGTAAGTTTTGCTGTTAAGCTATTTATGGACCCGTTACACATTTAAATATGGTATGCGCAAGCGCAGCTTTATGAATTTAGTTGCATATGAGCTTTATCTTTTCATTCTGGCTCTATTATACTTGGATAAAAGCGTATAAGAAGGTGAGTTCATTTGTTTGTTATTTCCTTTCATGTATAATTCCTAAATGGATAGTAGCGTAAAGGAAGATTGGCCTATAAGGGCGTTTTGTCTGTGTGTTCGTCAAGCAAGTAATCTCACTTATATCAAAAAACAACACAACAACCTTTTGGCCGTAGACAAAGCATGGGCAAAAAGGAATAAATTATACCATGTTATACATAATCTTTATAAATGATATACTAACGTATGAATTGATACTCGAAACGCAGCGTGTCTTTAATTCCTTACCACCGGAGAATGACTAGACAAGTATCGACCCTCAAGCCGCTAGATGTTTATTATAAAGCATATTAATATCTTTTGTTGGGATGACGTATCGACTTTGTGAATTAACCTTTTTGTGGCGCTCTTATAATTGGTTTAAAGTTTAAGTGACAGTTAAAAAGCCAATCATGTTTTAGTGACGTATAAACCTGTTTTTAGTTTAAGATTAACATTATAATTTTTAGGCTATTTTTTGTTTTATTATTCGGTTTTAATAGTGACAGACTTCGCTAAATAACAATATTACTTTATGAATTTCTAGCAGATTCTATGCAAGTCCTCTAATTAAGTTAATGTAAGTCTTCATTTTTATTCAAGAGCTGGATGAGAGTAGCCGCCGATTGTGCTCAGAGGCGTGCACTTGGAGAGGCCTATGTCCAGCAGTGGTCTAGTATAGGCTGATGATGAGGAAGTCGTCATTTTTATGTTATATTTTGTATAGCTTAATTTGTCCCACAGCTGGGCAAACTTTGTTCCTGGTTTTTTATATTAGAAGGAGGCAAACGAGCAGGTGGGTCACCTGATGGGAACCAATCACCGCTGCTCATAGACACCCAGTCCTTGGTAGATCGGATATTTTCCCCTATAGTTCTTATGGCAAAACCAAGCCACGGAGGCGTGATTGAGGAGGTTTTAACAGGAAACGAAGCCCTGGTCTTGAATCTGTAAAATTCGCAGCGACTTTGTTGCCCTTGGCCTTTTAAAGATTCATACCAAATACTAACCAGAACTGCGGGCTGCAGTTGCAGTTTGCAGTCTGGATTCATAATCTGAGTCTGAGTGTCCTGATGACTTTTTTTTAATCTTTATTTTTTAAACAAAAAAGGGGAGTTTGTTTACAATTTGAACATGTCACTCGCGTACAACATAGGAATTAAATAATCAAAGTTATACTAATAGCTACACACAATTACAAATTTCTATTTCTTATAGCTATTTATACAAGTCTATAAAGCATTCTGGCCTCTCTAGAGAGAAGCCATAACACTGTTGCACCATCCGTACTGATGACTTGAGGAGCTCAATGGCGCAGTGGTTAACGCGCCAGGCCTGCGAGTGCTGAGGTTAGGCAACTTTCGCAAGGGCTTGTCGTTGGATGGGTGACCAACAATTTATCATCTCCTCCGTGCTTCGGAAGGCACGTAAAGCCGTTGGTCCCGGTTGCATTAGCAGTCGTTAACAACCACCAATCCGCACTGAGCCCGCGTTGTGGTTTATGGCCCGCACGGAAAGGCTCGAGCCCCTAGCAGTAGGAACATAAAATGAGCTGATGATGATGTTGATGATGAATCATAACTTTTGCGTTGTATAGGCTACCAACAGCCAAAAGCGTCGAAGGCAAAAGAAATGCAATAAAAATAATAGTTCAGTGAGCTTGTTACATTGGCTGTCACTACAGGGCGACACGTCTCGCGTCTGGTGAAAAATCGTTGGGTCAGACCGCAACGCGAGAGCGGGCGGACTGTCGGCAGAAAAAGAATCTGTCGGCAGAAAAAAAATCATGGAAATAATTTCTTGATTCAAATCAATTTTTTTTCCATTCGAGAACTTCTATTGCAATCTTAACTTTTTTCTTTCTTTAGTTGATAGCTTCGTGCGATTAGCCCATTTAGCTAGTGTCAAAGTATTTTTTTACAAGTACATAAATAAACAATATTTCCTTCCTGATGATGAATGATAATAGAAATGAGAAGTGAAAAATGATATACCCCCCAACCCCTCTTAACCTCTTAACCCCAACACTTAACGGTTAATCACCATCACTTCACATTAGTATTCGACATCTATACATTAAAATAAAGCTAAAGAGGGTTGAAAGTCTGTACATGGAAGATATTCGAAAAAAAGTTGGCTGGGGATACTTAGAATCGATAACAGAACACGTTGCAACAGTTTTTAGAATTTTTGTATGTTTGTCTGTTTATCTGTTTATCTGTTTGTCTGTTTATTTGACCGTGCATCACGTGAAAATGGCTGATCGTATTTGGGTAAAACTTTGCACATAGACAGACCATGACCCGGACTAGGATACAGGATACTTTTTATCCCGGTAACAGGTTCCTGTGGGATAGCGTACGCTTCGCGAACGAAGTCGCGGGCGACAACTAGTATAAATTAAAACAAAACCGCCAGACATGACTCTTCACTTTCCCGTCAAGAACCATTTTAACTTTTTGACATGTTAATGTCATAAATTCTATGAAATGAAATATGTCAATTATTTGTTCAATTTACAGACGTTGTGGCGCTATACCAATTTCCATAAAACATTCCTCTTTTACGCTAACCTATACACTCAATAATAATTGTTCGTGCTAGTGCTTGGCCTATCTACTGTTAACTATAGCAAGCGAAAACACTATATCCGATATTCCTTTGCGTTTATGATCTGAAAGTATATCTCCACAACGACGGGCTTCCCGCAACCTTCACCAGATCGGCGGTCCACCTTCTTGGTGGCCTGCCCAAACTAAGCTTTCTTTTAAGCATACTTACCGAGCGAGAAATTCTCATAAAATAATTAAATTTAAATTATCTATAAAATTGCTTACTGCCAATTAGTATTTATTAAATTCTGGACATAGTCGAATTTGTTCCACTTAAGGCAGGTCTTTTATCAAATAATATTAAAATTTTCTAAATCGTTAGGTTGATATATTGGGTCGTCCTATGAAATTGTCGTTTTTTTCTCACTTTTGATAAGTGTATTACTTCTAAAACTCAATACCGGTTGTTAATATTATTATACATATTTAATAAAGACTAGGTTACTTAGGCTTCAGTAATAACAATGATTTTTAACTTTGTGTCTTTAGGGCCCAATTTTTATTTAAATTGACTTATTTTTTGTTCGTGGAATTGACCTTTTGTTTCATTGTAACTTTGAAGGGACTTGTATTTTTTATAAGGCTAAATATTTAGCTAGTGAAACAAACATAACATAACAATTTCTATAGTGTTAACATATAGATGCTAAGAAAATTAAAAAAACGTTAGTATGAATTTTAAGTTATATAAAATCTTCATACAAAACGTCAATTTCATAGGTAAGGACCTGTATTCACTCGCACTTCTGCTGCCCCTACTCTCAGCAGTATTGCAGCAATAAAACCGAGTGAAGTCACATAAACGCTTTATATGATTTACTATGTATTTAATACCACGTCACCGGGGCCCGGCTCCATAATACCAAACAAGTTGCTAAAGCTATTCGCAACTTCGAGAAAGGGGGTTATAGCTAATACCGAGCTTTTGATTCGGTGATGCTACGAGTGTGTTATAAATAAAATGTTGAAGTTTTCATGCAAACGCAAAGGAGTTCGCGTTTGCGTATAACCTCATTGACCAGGGAGTGACTGTACAGGTGAAGACTGATAGAGGAGAGTGGAAGAAATGGACATTTTGTGCCGACCCCAAGTAACATGGGACCAGTGCAAGAAGAAAAAGAGTTGCTACGAGTGTGTTTTATATAAAATGTTGAAGTTTTCATGCAAACGCAAAGGAGTTCGCGTTTGCGTAAAACCTCGTTGAAGTTTTTTTTTAAATGGAAGTGATGGAACGCGAATGTTTAAAAGAATACATAATTATATTAGGACAAAGTTTTGAAAAAAATCCACGGGCGGGATTTTAACCCGCACCCCATGACATGCCATGTCGTCGTTACCTTGCCGACCTGCGAGTTGCTTCTTCACACATTGTTTAAGGGACCCGATGCTGTAATAAAGGTGTGTTAGGAGGTAACTCCATTAGAGACGTTACGGCCACTTTTAACTATAACGCCGTATTTAACTAAACCATAACATGTGTTCATTAAGTGACGTAAAAATGCTAAATTACTTCATTTAAATAGTTTGTTGAGCATAATTTGATTTTCTATCTCTAATTACTAGATATGTTTTTTTTTTCATTGGCGGCGCTAGTGTGCGGCGTAAACGCTCTTAATTTAATCTTAATTCTGAAGATTTAAGGTTCATAGTAAGCTGAAGTTTTTGATGATATCAAATGTTCTTTTAGATTTTGTTATTCGAAATTTTAATGTAAGGTATGAGCCAACAGGACCAGTTTCGAGATGCACTTTTGTTCCGGATCCTAAATCTAGTACATAATATAATTGATCGAAGTTAGCGACGGAATAGTTGCCACAGTAAATTGGTGGCAGTGAAGTCGGTCCGTTTTTTGTGTATGTTCGCACATATCTCCGACATCTATGCATCGATTTAAAACGCAAATAATAAAAAGTATACTAAGTATATAATATTATATTTTATTTTATTCCCTACTTAGCATTCATCTCATCTGACTTAAGAGAAGAATAAACATAAACAAATCAGTTTAAATGTCGCTGACTAAATTGCTTCTTAACTCAGAATGACAAAGGACCAATTTGACTGAACACAAATTGATAAAGTCACCGTTACCGTGCGATGTGCGATCGCTTTTGTGAGTTTGTCGCATGCACGAGGGATTTCGGTACCGACGGCCGACGGCCGACGGACGGACGGACGGGCGGGGCGGACAGCTCTCGTGTCGATAAATTGAATATGTTAAACTATTTTTTGTTTATGACGATGTACAGTCGAAAGCAAAAGTGCGTAACCACTTTTGTCATTGTCAGAAAAAAAGAACAGGAGCTCTTATTTATTGTTCTGATAGTGTTGAGAACTGGTGATGAAGGAGAGTGAAAAAGTCACCGACTCCAAGTAACCCCATGTATAAGGGCAAGTAGAAGAAGAAAATGGATATAGCTAGTTGAATGGCTAATAAATAGCATAAAGCAAGGCGAAGTAAATTGATGACAATTTGGAAGTGTTAAAAAAATATCCACGAGCGGAATTCGAACCCCCACCCTCTGAGTTAGGCCGCTGCGCTGTGGTTATAATACTGTTTTGACATATTTTTGACATATTTTTGAATATTTAGTACAACAATTTTTAGTAATTAATTTTGTATTTTTATTATAATGTAATTTAATTGGTATTTGACATTTTGGAGTATTAATTTTGTATTTTTATGTGTATGTAATTAATTGGAATATTTAGTCATTGTCATTTAAAGTTATTTGCATGCTACATTGTCAGCTGAGAAAGAGAAGAAAACTAGAATAAGACCAAAAATGTACCTTTCTCAAGCGCAAATTAAATATATTTCATTTCATTTCATTTCTGACAAACCGCTTCCAATATAATTTTACGCAATTATTATACATAAATGCCAACTTAAACTATGCTGTGGTTAGCTATTTCTATGTGCAATTTCTACATAGAAAGAGTTCATTATTGGGATATTATTAAGTTGATGATGATTATAGTTAAAACTAACATCACTAACAACGGCAGAAAGGATGAAACATATTTAACATTAATAAATATAAATATTTATAAAATACAGTGAAAAAACCCGACCTACCCGACCAAGCCAGGAATCGAATCTGGGTCTTCCGCAATCTGGTAGGCTGCACTGACTATTATGCTACCGTGAAAGCTGAAGTAAGCATTGATTTTTTTATAGATTTGATTTTTGACTACTTTTTAGCGGCATCAGTGCAATTTTTTCACTGTAATATATAATATATAAAAATCAATTGCTGTTCGTTTGCCTTGCTAAAACTAGAGAATGGCTGGACCGATTTGGCTAATTTTCATTTTGAAATATTTGTGGAAGTGCAGGGAAGGTTTAAACGGTGAGAAACGTAAATAATAAGTAACGTAAAATACTAAAAACGACAATTTAATACCAATACAAAATGATTTGTTTGTTTTGTTGTCATGGAAACTGTCAAAGCGGTACAAAGTCCGCCGGGTCAGCTAGTTATTAATAAATATGGAAAATATATTTTTCATTCTTTTTAAATCTGTAAAATCACTTTCGTGCGGGCCTGTACCGCGAGCTTACTGGTTAGGTATTCCTTAACGCTATAAGACACGGTGTACGCGCCGCCCACCAATGATGATTCGTGCTTTTCGAACAGTATAATCACTACGGAAATTGGTACGAGGGAGACTCTTAATAAGTTATTTAATTTTGTCTTAAAACCCAGACATGACAGTTGTATCCGAATCGTTGTAAATCAGCATGAGTTACGATCTGTTAATAAGGTACCAGTGCGTTTCCCATGTTTTACAATAAATTTAGTCGTCAGAGCCGGTGTGTGTTTGTGTAGGTTAAGCTACTGTCGCAAAGGCCGGTCATTGGATGGGTGACCAAAAAAATATCATCTCCCCCGTGCTTCGAAAAGCATGTAAAGTTATTGGTCCTGGCTGTAGTAGCAGTCGTTAACAACCACCGCACCGCACTAGGCCCGCGTGGTGGTTTTTGGCCCGTTCTCCCTATCCATCCATAGGGAAGGCTCGTGCCCCAGCAGTGGGGACATAAAATGAGCTGATGATGAGTTGACGACTCATTGTTTATGATATATCGAGAAGTATAAAATGTTTTCGTCGACACAGTGAGGACGGCTAGTGGGGCAGAATCCTGCTTCAGTAGCTGTCTTCGCATTTGGACTCCGTGTCTGCTTAACCAAATGCAGAGACTTTGCTTTTATTTATATAAAAAAAACGAAAATCCTATCTAAAGAGGTGGAAGGAAAAAGAGGGCGGCGCGGTAGAAGACAAAATGTTTGAGCGCTTTTCTACTTTGATATTGTAACTCATTTTTCAGAAGTTAATATTTTTCATATTCTGAAGGTGTTGAAAATGGTGTAGTGAAAAAGAAGTTCTCTTTTTATGTATATCTATAGATGATGAGTTTCTTCAATGAACGGTCTAACTTACTACACGTAGGTATAATATACGTCTTGTGTCATTGTAATTGTTTTTTTTTTGCTATTCATAACTATAATATTGGTTCCGCGTCGAATGGTGAATGAACTTACGTTTGACTTTTACAAACAAGTTTTTTTTTTCTATAACCGTAATGCAATCCGTTCTGTTTTGACACGACTTCATTTATCATATTATCGATGCGTGATCGACCGATACTGTGTACGCACAGCCTTCTCTACTTACTGTGTAGAAAATAAGGTCTGTAATTGTTTGTAGCTTTGTATATATTGTACATAGACTATTATAGTTTTGTGCAAACACTTTTGCGCTCGCCAATACAAATAGGATTTGACAAAATAGCCTTTATTATCTGGGGCGTAAAATCTAAAATCTGTTTATCAACTTTTTTGTTGATCGCACAGATATCTTTGTATTAAGTACCGGTTCATTTCATTCATTGAATTTGTGACGTACTGTGTGGCATGTGTAGGTAATAATATATTGACCTTTAAGAATGAGCATTAGGGAGTGTTTTTGTTAAATCTGCGCTCCACATATGAATTCCGATGGGTACACGATACAAATTCGTTTGAAAGCTTTTTTTGTATCTCGAGACTTGACTGCAGATAAAAATGCCGTGTTTGATTTGCAATTAATATTGATGGTACTGTCGCGAACATCAGCTTAGATTAATAGATAAAGCGTTATTAATCGAATACATTTTTTCTTCTTATCTTAGATTCTGGTTGTCTTTTTTTAGATTTGGAATTCAAACAATCTATTGTGATATGAAAGACAGATGGTATATGTACTAAAAATAAATTGTATTATTTTTTTTAAACCAAAATGTATAGTTTCCTCTTTAATCTAGTAGTAGGAGGTTTATGGGCAGATGATGATGATCATGATATAATGATAACGTAAACAAAATTATGGGAAACTTCTTAAAATCGAAAATGTGCTTTAAGTACCTACACAGGTCAGGCACAGAATATATAACTGGAATTTTAAAAGAAAACATAAAGTATAATTCTTGTAAGTTTTAACTGACAAAAAATCAATTTACTTCATCATTAAATACTTAACTATATACCGTCGATATGAAAATATTTAACTATAAGACTAATGACAACTCATAATTATTTGTTTTGATTTTTAATTACGCGACTTGCGTACAACGCTTATAAATCAATCAATAATTGTGATGTACATTAATGAATATACATTTTTTAAGGCAATTAAAATTATAAGATATTTTATAATGGTAATTAATTCATCAATTAAGATTCTCAATAAATCGCTAGTTCTAATTAAATGGATTTTAACGTAAACAAATTATAATGTCAGTTGCGCAATATGGCTGATGTTAACATATCAGAATACCCTCAAAAATCTAGGAAGGTATAGAGCTGACAATGCTGAAAGTAATGTTCTAATTATGCTGGTACAGGCGAATGCTGGTAAATTATGCTGATAAAGTGCCCCAGCAGTGGGGACATGAAATAAGCTGATGATGATGATGATAGAGGTGCCGACCTTCTCAGCTTTTAAAGATTGAGCCAGCTCCTGGTAATGTTAGATTGAGTTGTATGGCAAACGTTTATTTTTTTTTTGTAAGAGATTGCTGATTGCCTCAAACGGCATTTTCAGCGTCACCGGGCTTTTTTGGGAGCGGCGAGGTACGTACAGGGTACCTCAAGCCGTGTTGAAACGAATCACCTTCGGAGGTTTTCTAGGGGGAACGGCATCGCACACTTAAAAGTGCGCGTCTCCGTGCCCTACCAGATTCTCCGACGGGTTCGGATCGGATCGGATGGCAAACGTGAACGTAGAAGCGTGACGTTTTGTGCTAGACTACTCGGACAGAATAGGTTCACATAGTTACACAGTTTCACAGAGCATCAAAATCACCAATTTTGAGTGAACTCGCCGTTAGTGACCTCAACGCCACACTTAGCATAATCAAGGTAAGTATTGGGTCCTTACCTATGAAATTGACGTTTTTTTCTCACTTATTAATAGGTGTATTACTTCTAAAAGTCAATACCGGTTGTTAATATTATTATACACCTTTAATTAGGACTATGTTTACTTAGGCTTCAGTGATAACAATGATTATTCATTTTGTGTCCCATTCTTTATGGCCCTTTTTTTTTAATTGTCTTCTTTTTTTGTTAGCGAAATTGACCTTTTGTTTTATTGTAGCTTTAAAGGGACTTGATGTTTTTTCTTTTTAATGTATGCTATATTTAGCTAGTGAAACAAACACACTACTGTACATTTTTATAGTGTTAACATAAATAGATACTAAGAAAATTTAAAAAAACGTTAGTATGAAAAATATAATTTTATAAAAAATCTTCATACAAAACGTCAATTTCATTGGTAAGGACCTAATATAGTATTCCGAGGTGGAATATATAACATTAGTGATAGGTAGGTAGGTAGGTAGGTGGCTAGCCGATCGCCTGATGTGCGAGCATCTTGGAACCCTTGTCCCTTAGTCGGCTCTTACGACTTTCACGGGAAGTTAGTTAGCTGGTACATTACCTTGACGTCCCAGACCAGCACGGGATTTAGATCCCAAGAACGGACTTCTGCGACTTTAACTATTCTGTGTATTTTATATACCTACTAATATACAAACAAAAATGCTTTTAGAAGTCTTGACTGACTGAGGAACCATCAACATCGCACTGCTCAAAAAGTTCATTCTTACTGACGACTATACAGGGCGTCCCACGGCCATGCCACATGGAGGGAAAGTACCTTTATTATTGTAGATGGAACATTTTACTGAAAGAAGACTTTATTTTAATTTTAAAAACAATTTAAACTGCATTCATACATTTTTAAATAATTGCGTGGTTGTACCGGGAATCGAACTCTGTACACGAGAAAAAAATCATCCTGCAGTTTTATCATACAGATGGGAAGGCTTCATCACAAGGATTATTTTTTGCTAAATAACATAGCATCAGAAATAAAAAGAAGACCATGAAATTTTATTCAAATTCAAATTCAAAAATCATTTATTCAGTTTAGGCTACAAGTAGCTCTTATGAATGTCGCTATGCCATCGGTTCGTAAGTCTACTCTGGGCATCTTGCACTGAGAAGAACCGGCAAGAAACTCAGCAAGTGTCCAGCTCTTTTCTCCCTAACAGCGTCAAAAAAAATAAAAAATTGGAAAATGCCCTATCATAGCAGGACACTTTCCATTACAAATAAACACAAAAAATATAGAAGACAACCACAACATGTAAAAAAACAAAACAAATAAACAAATCTAATATATCAAATTTACATCTGGTATAAGTTAAATTTCCACAATGTCATACAGTACCACTACAGTACTCTAATAAAAGTCAAAAATTGTTTAAGAAAAACAAAGTCAAACTATAGTAATTAATACTAACAAAAAGATAAGTATGCAAGAGCAGACCAGCCTCCACAGGCGGCACCCGTTCACGAGTATGACATATGAATCAGCCATCGCTTCGCTCAACCATATTTTAGGGAACGTAACGACCCAACGCACACGCCACCACCGCAGAGACAATAAAGAGAGCATGACACACTCAAGATACTTTAAATAAAAACTTAATGATCTATTTAACGCAACGCTGTTTGTTATCTGTAGGACACTGTTCAAAACTATCATATCAGTATAAAAATTATATAAATTAATTTTATTATGTATATTGATACAAATAGAGTATAATGTGTTTTTTATTACAACCAGGCTGTTTTATCATCCAATTATTCTTTGACTTTAATAATAACCTTTTATAAAAAAGTGTAACTACTTACAATGTGAAATAACATGTGCAGGCGAGCAGACTAAGATGACCACACATTCTTATCATTAAAATAATCATCAATTTTATAGTAACCTTTTTTCATTAGACCTTGTTTTATTTCTGTCTTAAACTTGTGTAATGGCAATTCTGTTAGAGTGAAAGGCACTTTATTGTATATTTTTATACATTTCCCAACAAATGAATTACCAACTTTATTGAGTCTAAGTTTTGGAACAGCAAGTTGGTTACTCTGACTTTTAATAATAAGAATAAATTCCATTTAATTGACCTAAATAAGTATTTAGATAATAAATTATATTTGACAAAAGATAAATTTTATCTTAATAAATATCTTAAGAGACAGATAGCATTATCGCTATCATATTATATTGAATACTCAGCCAATAATTTGGCTAGCCTATCTGCCCCTATTGGGCAGAATATTGACATTGTAAATTGTACATTGGAATCTGTTCCAAATCAATCCGTTTACAATAATTTAAATTGATCACTCAGACAATAGAGAAAAACTCTTGCGACTTAAATATTAAGACAAATGAAATGTCCACCTTTATAAACATTATACATCAAAACATTCAGGGCTTTTCTGGAAAAGAATTAGAATTAGAATTATATATAAATGAAAAAAATGTACATGTATTATGCTTAACCGAGCACTGGTTAAAACAATGCGAACTGTTAGTAAGCATTGATAATTATAAAGTCATTAGTTCGTTTACAAGAGAGTCTGCTATAAGAGGTGGGTCACTGATATTAATTAACGATACATTACATTCAAAGGAGCGTAAAGACATAGTATCTCTCTCAGTTGAACGAAATATTGAACTATCATGTGCGGAGCTCGAGCAGTATGTTATTGTTTGTGTGTATAGGCCTCCCTCTGGTAATTACCACTTATTTGAGTCCATTATGGAAGAAACCTTGCAAAAGGTATGCAATTGTAAAAAGAGGATACTTGTATGTGGCGACTTTAATATAAATATTTTAGATGACGTGACGCTCTACGTGACGTGACGTTTAGATACGTGCTGCTCTCCGGAGTCATCGCTTTACTGTCACACATATCCCATCGCGCACAAAGAAATTTGGTGACTCGTTTCTTTGTCGCACCTCCAAAAGATGGAATAGTCTACCAGCACACGTTTTTCCTCCTTCCTATGATATTGGGTCCTTCAAACGAGGCGTGAAGAAGCACCTTGTGGGCCGGCAGAGTGAGGTTGACTGATGCTGCGTTGTTTTCACGCTGCACCAGTTGTCTTCGCGTCTGGACTCCATTTCCACTTAACATCAGGTGGTATGGAGTCATTTGCCGTGCTAAGTATAAAAAAAAAAAAAAAAAAAAAAAGATGACTCACAGAACTCGGTAAGGTTTCTTAATCTTTTCAAATCGTTTAACTTGCAAAATCTTTTTGATGAACCTACAAGAGTTACAGCCACATCAGCTACCTGTTTAGATAATATTTTTTCTAATTGTAATGATATTGAGAAATCAATAATAAATTTTATAAATTCTGATCACAGTGGTCAGATAGTTAGATTTGAGCACCAATATGAATGTCTTTCAATGAATATTTTATACAGGCCAGTGACCACTAATCGATTAGACAGATTTAAGAAGAATGTTAATGATAAAGTGTTACACATACCATGTAACAATGACAAAGCGAACATCTTATACGACAATCTATTCGAAATAATCAAAAAAGAGTTTAATAACAACTTTACTCAAAAATTAATCAAAGTAGATAAGTCTAAAACTAAATTCAGTGATTGGGCCACAGCTGGCATCTACAGGAGTAGAAATAGATTGTATCAATTATATGATATAAAGGCAAACTCTAAGGATCCAAGTGTAATTGAATATGTTAAAAATTATTCAAAAATGTTCAAAAAAGTTTGTTCCATAGCAAAGGCCAACTACATTCGGGCAAAGATTGTGAATTCAAAAAATAAAATAAAAGCCACTTGGAACGTCATTAATAAAGAAACTTGTAAAGTAAAGTCTCGTGATCGTATACTTGAACTCAAAGTCGATAATGCTTACATCAATGGTGATACGGAAGTGGCAGGCGCGTTTGAAACATTTTTCTCAAAAATTCCACTCATTACATCAAATAAATTAAATTCTTGTAAACATCTTGCCCAGTCTCTTCTTGTGTCGAGTGTAAAAATATGTAATATTCCATTCAATTTTCACTATATTGATTCTGATATAATAATAAAAGCTTTTAGAGAACTTAATATAAAAAAGACTGAGGATCTTTGGGGTATCTCCACTGATATATTAAAATCTATAATATCTTCTATCGCGTCTAATTTAGCAATAATATTTAATAAATGCGTTGATGAATGTGTATTTCCAGATTTAATGAAGTACAGTAAAATTATACCGTTATTTAAAACAAAAGTCTTCTTTCAGTAAAATGTTCCATCTACAATAATTAAGGTACTTCCCCTCCATGTGGCTTGGCCGTGGGACGCCCTGTATATTGCAGGCAGATACAGATTTTTTATAACGTAAGCAATACATAAACCGGGTTATTCCTGATACCCTCGGGGTCACAGGATACGGGTGATGACACAATAATTACAGTCGCAGAAGTCGGCGAAGAACGGAGTCAGACGCCAAGCATATGTCACCAAATCCAAATTCAAAATTTATTTATTTCTCATAAGGTTGAATATTGTGTTATTTGATAATCTGCGTGCCGTAGCAGTCTTTAATCGAGATCACTTGATAGACTCGCTTATTACGCTTATTATATAGATTTGATGTATATAGTATCTGGTAGCTTGTATTGTGTGTTCGTCTTGATGGTTGTCCTAATGAATAAAAATAAAATAACTGAATCCTTTACTATAATTCCATGCTGCATGAATCAGCCCAGGCGGCCAGTATGAGCCCAATAGTTGAGCACGGACGATGCGGCTGACTTCACACCGGTTCGACCTTGGTACATGGCAAAGGCTGATATTTATACATGTTTATTTTTTATTATAAAATAAATAAAGTAAATAATATTGGAATCAAGTCGTCGGTACAATTGGTTGGGTTGATGATGTGCAATCCGGGCTATGCCTCTAAAGTCTGAAGCACACTTTGCCGGTCCTGGGCAATGAATCTAGGACCATAGGATCTCTGTCTTTAACAACTCAGCTACCAAGGTAATATTTATTTATAATGGATGAATGATGAATGAAAAAGTTATTTAAAAATATAGTTATTTATAATATATGCATTCACCATCCATCATCATCATCACACCGTATCAGTCCACTTTGCACATAATTATTTACAAAACTAGTGGCCGCTTGCGGTTTCACCCGCGTGGTTCCCGTTTTCGTGGGAATATCGAGATAAAAAGTATTCTATGTTTTAATCCAAGTTATGAACTATCTTTATGCCGAATTTCATCCAAATCCATCCATCCGTTGCAGCGTGAAGAAGCAACAAATATACACACATACATACACACAAACTTTCGCATTTATAATATTAGTGTGAAAAATAAATTGCAGTCCCTCATGAAACAATAATTAACAAAGACAAAATATAAAAACAGGCTTAACTAAATTCCCCACATCATCCAAATGTACTTTTCGAAGTTCTACACATTTGGCGAACCTCTTGCATCCTACTTATCGACTCAGGCTGACCTGCCAACTCAGACTACATAACAAAAAGAAGTTTATTACCTGCATTGTATATTTTTCTGTCAGCATACTTCTGAAACATCCTGTATACGGCGGCGTTTGGGCGCGGCTGTAGCCACGCGCGACGTGTGACCTTATGGTCAGCCATTTGGCAACGCATCAATGAAGCTAATGCTTCAATTCATGAAAATTGTAAACAAAATCTGACCATTTTTATAGATGAAAATTGGTGATGAAACTCACCACTAAGTGATGCTAAGGAAAAATCTAAGCTAAAAAAATCCCACCAATAGGATTGCTTCATTTTCTTTGAACCTAATCGGGCGTTGTTAAATGAAGTGCATTTCTCCTCGTGCTCTGCTTAGCTACATCGCAAATAATCTGTTGAAAAGCCACACTAAGGTTGAAAGTGGAAGTGCACTTTCGACTTTTTCATCGCTTAAAGGCTCTTAAAACATTTTATCAGCTATCTCATTAAAAACAACGCGAATCAAAAGAAGACTTCTTCAAATTCAGTAAAGCTTTCGCATCGCCTATTAAAACATTTTGTCTGAGCATTAAAAACGATACAAACATAGGAATACTTTTTCAAGTGCAGTAATGAGGTCCGACGTCTCAACCCTTCAAAACTATTTTTCTTAAAATATATTAAACAGTTTTTTTTTCTTTAGTTGATGGCTTCGTGCGCTTAGCACATTTAGCCAGTGTCAAAGTAATTTTTCTTACAAGTAATACATAAATAAACAATTTTTTCTTTCCTGTATGATGATGATGAATGATAATAGAAATGAGAAGTGAGAAATTATATACCCCCCAAACCCTCGAGTATCTCAGTAAAGATGTGGGGCTTTACTAAGTCCTCGGGCGGACTTCTCGAGAGAATTTGAAAAGTGCCGTTGCATTGTTTTGTTTCATTTGCCAACACTCATGCACACTCACGAACACTTAACGGTTAATGATCCACCATTATTTCACATTAATTTTCGACATAACACTTAGAAAATTAAACAAAACCGCAGACATTACTCTTCACTTTCCCGCCAAGAAGTCTAATGAGCAGTTTTAAGCATAACGCAAATACTCTTCAAATACACTAAAGAGTTTGAACTTTGGCATCGCTTAAAAACTTTTTTCACAAACCATGGTATAAGCTAAAGCCCGCCATACACGGTCGCGGCAAGAAATCTCGGCGGGCTATTGCCGTCACGGGTGGCCGGGCCGGGTAATTGCCAACGCCACGACCCGTGGAGACAGTTAGCCGCGCCCGCGACCGGCTAACCCGTGTGTGGACTTGTTACTAAAAGCTGTGTTCTTACAATCGCACAATTAAAACAATAATATGGTTAAAACTATTTCGGATTATGCTTGAAGCTCTTGCAAAGTTTCATGCGATTTCTTATCGGTAAAAAGTCTCTTTGGTCTTACGACGCCATCATGGCTTAGATTACGACGTTATATATAATCTTTGTTTATACTATTTTTTTTTAATGTTTTTTTAATATACTTTCGCCTTGGTTAAATTAGACTTGTTTCATGCTTGAGACAACAGGGCTTGATTATGCTATTTTAAAAAGATGTTTTAGACCAAACCTTTATTTAAATACTAATAGATACTGTATTTGTACATCCAAGCTAGAGTTAAGACATCACCGGCCAAACTACCTAATTGATGTTAGCAAAAACTGTCGAGTCACTTATACAAGGAAACGGTCTGCAATAGATATTGCTAGAACTCATGTAAATGTTAACCATACTATAAGCTAACCATAAAGCTATAGATCCTGACAATATAGAGGCCAGATACTCACTTTAAAAATTAAGGATGGTCGATGGGCGTTGTTCGGTTTTTAAAATATATAATATTATCTGTTGTGCAGCTGTTGTCTTTATGGTATTTATAATAACGTTTTGACACAAGCTCAATGCTCATGCTCTTAGAGCTCATGCTAATCACATAATAAGTTTAATGTTTTTTCTTCTATTTGAGTGTGTCACCGAATAAACCATTTCTCAACTCACATCTGTATAGTTAGTTTAGCGGGCGGGTTAATACCTACATATATTTTTAATTTAGGTATATTTCTAGTTGAGCTCGATGGCGCAGCGGCTAGCGCGTTCGGCTTGCGCGTTCGGCTTGCGATCTTGCCCGCTAAGCAAAAAACATCTTGAGCTCCTCCTTGCTTCGGAAGGCACGCTAAGCCGTTGGTCCCGGCTGTTGTCGTAAGATTGCAGTCATTAAAACCCACCAATCCGCATTGGGCCAGCGTGGTGTGTTATGGCCTAATATCCCCACGTGCTATTGTTTTCGTGGGAGGCCTGTGCCCAGCAGTGGGACGTTTATGGGCTGATGATGATGATGATGATGATATTTCTAGTTAATTGAAAACATAACTAAGTTAGTAAGTAAGTAAGTAAGCTCTTTCGTTACAGTTTTGATCTCGGTCAAATCATCAAAAATGTTGCTACTATACAACTCCAAACTCCTTGCACACAATTGTTAATACTAAACGATGATTGGAAGATAAGAATCCAAGTGATTTTTCTATGTCCCACTCGAAAGTTGCCATTAGAAATTCATAGAGGTTTAATTGCGCAAAGGCAACGACCCGCGACGGGTCGGTTCCGAGTCAGCAGCGGTCTGGACATGATGTTACTAGTTATACGTTTGTTCTTTCGCTTAACTGATTGAATCAGACAATATCCTTAGTATGTATCAATCACACCAAACATGTAAGCTGAAAGCAAAGTAGAGCTTAGCACGAAGTTATTTTAGAATTTTAAATGAATACCCCAGCGAAGGAGTTAAAAAGTAATTAATGGAATCAGGCGTTATTTTGCGGAAATCCATAGTACAAAAAAAATAATTTAAATGATATGTAGTGTTAATTCCGTTAGTTAGCGGAATCAACACTACATATTATTTAAATTACATTTTTGAACGCCAACCTCTATTTACACGTTATAAGTTAGGATAAGTATTAGGACACTAATTATAGTTTCTCGCCTAAGAGGAGCTCAATGGCGCAGTAGTGAACGCGGTCGGTCTGCGATTATTCAAGGCAACTTTCGCAAAGCATCGGATGGGTGACCAAAAATGTATCATCCGAACTCCTACGTACTTCTTAAGGCACGTAAAGCTGTTGGTCCCGGCTGCATTAGCAGTCGTAGCAACCACCGCACTGGGTCGCAGGCGACGTATTGGAAATTTACGTGGTGGGGATCTTGATTTTTCCCAACAATTACAAAACATATGAAAGTGATATTTGATGACATGATTTAATTGACTTCATTTTGTTAGTTGCAGAAACACGATTTGTCAACTTTTATAACAGAGAAAAAAATATCAAAGTAACCTCTTTTAAAACATAGAATAGATTCGCATTTTACAGGCAAACCAGACCGATTTAAGCATCTAAATTTTCTTAGTAGATTAGTCTTAACACACACTTTAATATTGTACTTAATTTTTTTTAAATTATTTGTAGTTTTAATTTGAAGGAAAAAAACAGTTTTTCTTATGGTACGGGGTGCAAACGCTCCGTATGAGATTTATTGTTTAGCGATGCGTCGCCTTAAGGCCTGTTCTCCCTCTGTAGTGTTTCCACCCATAGGGAAGGCTCGTGCCCCTGTTTTGGGGACACTAAAAGAGCCGGTGATGAAGTAAACACGTAAAGGAATTCGAAATCTAGGTACTTATTTATTGAAGGCCAACCACTCATTGACAAGCTATGAACTAAGATCTTTATGTATTTGGATACTAATTGTGGTTCCTCACATGTAGACACTAATTGCTTAAAACAGTTATAACTAAATATTCCTAATGATTAGTTAAAAATATGTAAACATATTTAAGTGCATTTAAAGCGTGGTTTGCTCCCTGTGACCACGAACCCTACAAAGGGTTCGAAACGTCAGGATAAACATTAAATAAGTAATGTGTAAAATAAACGCGAGTAGATCCGTAAAAGTTGTTTCATTTCAATGTGTAGTGTTCGCGTAAACTTTAGAAAACAATATATTTAAGTACTTAACTTAAATATGTTTACATAGTTTTACCTAAATTTTCGGTTGGTGTCGTATCATAATTAAAAATTTAGCGCTAATCTCAGGATAAGCGCCAAATTTTTAATTACGATTAATTTAAAAATAACAGAAACTGGCCCTTAGCAATTAATGCAGTCAAAGTCAAATAATACTGATATTATGTACTTTGTATTTTTGACTTTGATAGATATAAAAGCTGCATTAATTACTAAGGGCCAGTTTCTCTATATCTTTATACCGATCATTTTACATAAATAATATGGCAAATGTGTCAAAACCATATTTTATCCTATAGTAAGCTAAACAAGAGACAGAAGGGAAAGGGACAGAAGAGACATAATTATTCGATTTATAAAAATCGACCGCAACATGGAATTTTCTTAATGGTTATCTGTTTGACTCCCTCGTTCCAAAATCAAACATGATCGGAGTGACGCCGAGCGACGATTAAAATTTCAAATTTAGAACGGGCTCCGCGAATGCATTGATGTTCAAACTTTTTGCTTAATTTTTAGACTGAATGGGAACGATATTATCCTTAAACAAGAACTTGTTCAAAGATACACGAGTTTGGTCAGTTGCATAATCGTATCAACAAATACATAATATTTTAAAAGATTATGAGCAGAACTCGATTGTTTTACTTTTTAATATCCGTTTTATGACTTTTTTCTAGGCACCAATCAGGTAGACCCAAATCTCCCTATCTAAAACTTTTTATCTAATAGATTAAAGAAAAAGAAGAAGAAAAAGAAGAAGAAGTAGAAAAATCATTATTGTAATCACATTACAAAACATACATAGATTATGCGTTACATAAATATTATCTTTGTATATTGTTGTTAGTATATTTTTTCTCACTTCACCCAGAATCCTCAACCACCGAGTATACTCAATGGTTAAGCAAATATCATTTACACAAATAAAGCATATAAACAAGCATGTTTATCCCATTTCTAGCTCGAGCATGGACAAACAAACCATAATTTGTGTTTATTAAAAGCGCATCAGCCGTTCTATGACCGTGACGAGCGTGCATCTTAAAATGCAAGACATGTGGGGTGACACGGCGACCCTGCATGCTACGCTGCCTGCGGAGCGCCTCTGTTCCAATTGATATTATATTCCCATTGAGAAAAATATGGCGACATTAAAAAAAAACTTAACTGAGTCGTCTCTATAGTCTAGCCGACTAAAAGGAGGTAGCACTACGTCACAGAAATGATAACGTTTCTTTATTTTTCATTTACGATTGTGAAACATAAAATTCAAGAAATGACATTAAATATTTTGCTAACTCTTGAGGGTTTGCGAAGTAGCAGTCACCAGTTTTTTTAATTTAGAAGCAAGCAGTTTTATTTTTCAAAGATAATTAGATTCTTGTACAATCATGATTAATTAACACACTGTAATAGAAATGAGTTTATCACCCACCACCACCACATTGTGAACGGTTTAACACCTGCGCTCGACTCCATTCGGAAACTTGCCCAAGAGAACAAAGCGCCGCCGGATGGGCCCAGTTAACCGGCAAAATTCAAATTTCTATCAGAATGGCCGCCGAGAGGAACGAGCAATATCCGCTCCATTTTCGCAACGCGGCCCGCGTCCGAGGGCGGTGGTGCGTTTCGCGACGGACGATTCGAATTTCAAATTCGGAACGGGCCGCGCGAAAGCTCTGTGGATCATCGAAACTTTTTTGTTGTTTTATTGGCCAGATGCATTAACCACATAACATTAATAATCTTCAAAAAAGGTTTTGACTGAAGAACGATTGACACCGCACAGACAAAACCGCTGTGACTAGAACGCTGAAACTTTGCAGAAAGGTGTCTTTCATTACGCGTAAGATAAACCGGAGTTACATTTGACTAAGGATTCGAATGAGGCCAAGAGCAATCCCATTTTATAATTTAAAAAAAATAGGTTTATAAGTAGACAAATCAAGTTAAATATTTATAAAATTTATTAAATACAATGAAAAAAATAAACGCCTATACCCGACCCAGCCAGGACTGTGCCGCTATTAGCACTCAAAAATTAAAAAGCAGTGACAAAATTCAGCGCCTACGTCAGCCTTCCCGGTAGCATAGCGGTCAGTGCAGCCGCCCGGATTGCGAAAGACGATTCCTGGCTGGGTCGGGTAGGCGTTTAAAGTTTTCACTGTATTTTATAAATTTTATAAATATTTAATTTAGCTTCAGTGCAGCAATTAGCACTTGAAACTAAAAAGTAAAATAAAACTTCAAGATAATTGGAGCTGTGATCAATGTTACACCAGATTTAAAAGTTAGCCTGTATTCGGTAAGAAAAACGGATTATCTGAAACTTCCTTAGTATCACGAAATACAGGTGTTTCAGCAGCCGCTAATTGCATATATGAAGGTCCCTTTTAACATAACACGTCAAAATTGGAGGTCTTCCGCCTTTCTATGGACGATTAACAGTTTTATTTAAAGTAATTTGGTAAACCAAAATCATCTTAATTAGCATAATATGTATATCAAACTGCTGCGCTTAGGCCTTAAGGATACGTTTTATACGTTACGTAACTTTATAATAAAAACGTAAAAGTTTTACTTGATAATAGCAAGTGAAACGGAAATCGTATATATCATTATGTGTATTACTGTAAGTATTTGGTATAGCTATCTATGCCCACACTGATAATAATATTTTCTATTTTTAATATTTTGTTTTTTATTTTTGTTACAGGTAAGCTAATTCAACATTCAAATTGTATCTAAGTAAAAAGATTGGTAAGTATTACAAACAAAATGAGTTTGCAGAAAGGATATTATATCTAACAGGGTTTAACAAACTCCTTTATAAAGGTACAATAATATCAAATAATAAAAGCTATGTTCATATTTGTAAGTATGTGTTTTATGCTGGTATGTTCATTGTCGCGTCGCCAATCAATCTTTCTACATATCCTAATGGTTTACTGGTTGAATATGGCATGAGGCTTTAGATATTGTACTGCTTCCATATTATGCAATAATGATGCAATGATCCAAGGAGACCACATTATTTTCTCTATGCTCGAATACCGGCCAGCATTTCAAAAGAAACATTCTAAAAACAAAAAGAACTAACAACTCCGAAAACAAACAAAACACAAGCATCGAAACAGAAACGAAGCAAAAATCGAACGCCAGATGGAACGATAGGGCCGATGGCGTACAATTAATACAGTACTTATCTTAGCTAATTAGCTATTGCGGCGACCTAGAATCTTTAATGAGGCTGAGGCAAGATCCGGCCTCTAACACGTCTGTATGCATCGTTAGGCCCATCTGAATCGAGCCCGAATCGATGCATCGTCGCGATTGCGAAATCGATGATCGAATGGTGCAACTGTACACTGAAATACGAAGCTTTCGAAAGAAAGTTTTGATAATTTTGCGAGTTTTTTTTCGGGAAAGTGTGAAAATCAGATAGCCGTTTTGATTTGTTTTCTAATATTTATGTGTTGGTCAATGTTAATATGAAATAATTAATGGTGCATTATTAATCGTTAGAGTTCGTGAGCTTGCATGAGTGTTGGCAAATGAAACGAAACAAAGTAACATCACTTTTCAAAGTTTCTCGGGAATTCAACTTGAGGTCTCAGTAACGACCCACATCTGTACTGAAACTGAAAGAGTTTGAGGTGAATATCATTAGACATCCAATATCTCATCACCTACTCATTATCATCCATTTTTAAAGAAGGATAATTTTATTCTTGATATAAATTTATTTACATGTCACATACTATTATTAGATACATAGACAGGAATAGTAAAATATAGGAACATAACTTAACAATACACAAAAAATAATAAATTCAAATTAAATACCTATAACAGAACATGTCCTCCAAATTTGGGGGACATCTTTCTCTAGAGTATTTTGCCAACCTTTGTAAGTAACTTACATGTCATTTGAATGTCAGTACGATATTTAGCAAGACCTTTAACTGTCGCACTCAAAGACTTCAAATTAACGATAATGATTATATTATCTACTTAGTATGATTATTTTTTTATTTCAAAAAGGTTATTATGACATCATTCGTCATCATCTTTCATTCTTCTATGATTCTATCTATTCTATCTATCATTTTCCAATATGTGACGCTGAAAAAGAAAGGGAGAAAAAAAACCATAGCTGAGTTTCTAGCCGGCTCGCTAGTGCAAGGTCGCCTAAATTGAATAGATGATTTTGAATTTTGAATCACTTAAGACTCATAAGTTTTAAGTAAACCATAAAATAAAGAAGTTAAAACCACGCAATATTTTTTTCCTACAAAATACAAGTTTATATGTTCAGAACGAATCGATTGCAGTAGGTATTCGTTTGTCAACTCAAAATGACGAATCGTGTCCAAAACTTTGCATGTCATAGTTTTCATTGAAACAGCCATGAGATAGGGTAAAAGAAAAATTAATCAGATTTTTCCTTATAGCTTGCAATGATGACGCGCTAGTACTTACGCGCTATGTAGTCATTATAATTGGACTTCATTTTCTACTTTGTCAATAATACAATGTAAGTATAATATATCTACAAAAAGGAGGATTATATGTGAACTTAACATACGTAATAGAGAACTTAACGAAATCCCTTTGATTTTTCGAAAAAGGCGTAATTGGAACTTTAAGTATAGCTCGGTAATATTTGGATAGTTTTCAAAGGTTTATTAGACATTAGACAATAACTTGAGTGAAATATGTGTATGCAAAAGACTAATGCTACATATTTCAGTTAAAACTTACTGTTACAGTAGTTTAATCCTACTTTTAATACGTCATTCTGTCTCTATCAACTTCAAACAAAACAGGAGTAGACTCCTTTTAAAAAAGCTTTTCTCGTCAATTTTTTTTTGTTTTTCTAAGACAAAAAGGTTGTATCACACGACACGTATGACACTTTATTTTATTAATTACGTGCCTTAAACAGCGAATGATCAAACTCAAATTATAAAACTGCAGCATTCGTACAATTAACTCGAAAACCTTGAGAAGCGGCGCGAAGATTGTATCGCGAAAACAAATTGGAATTAATTCTTGTTTGGTTTAGAAACTGGCTATTTGTCTTGTGGCGAAATATTAGTTGGCAAATGATTTGGTGTGGGCGTCGCACATAATACGAATATGTCAGTTCCACTATTAATCATCGCTACTGGATACTGCGGTCAAGAGATTAGACGGTCTGTAATCGAAATTTGATACGTTCTTTTTTCAAGTACCGGGTACCATAGATAATAATAATTGTATGTAACCTGTATAAAAATATGGAGAATAGAATTTGAATTTGGAATAATGCACGTTCTTGTCATTACATTTTGAGTTTTCTCATTAGGTAACTTTTGTTTATTTTAGTTGTCAAAAACAAATATGAAAAAGCTCATTATCTCGCCCATGTGGTGCTTTTCAGGCAAGTTCACAATTTTTTGTAGCTCTTTGCACAGGGAGCTCGATGGCGCAGTGGTTAACGCGCCCGGTCTGCGATTGCCAAGGTTAAGCAACTTTCGCAAAGGCCAGTCATCAGATGGGTGATCATCAAAACTGTATCATCTCGATCTCCGTGCTTCGAAAGGCACGTAAAGCCGACGGTCCCGGCTGCATTAGCAGACGTTAACAACTACAGCACCGCACTGGGCCCGCGTGGTGGTTTACGGCCCGTTCTCTCTATCCATCCATAGGGAAGGCTCGTGCCCCAGCAGTGGGGACAAAATGAGCCAGCGATGTGGTATTATGAAGGTACTGCCAGAGCTCAGCGCGGGTCAACGCTCACGTATCCTTGCTTGCGATCCGTTCACCATACAACACAGCCATAATACGGCGTGTTGCAACGTTTCGACACAGTATACCGTAGTTTTCCTTTTTTCGTGGGAAAATAGTAACGTTTTCACCACAACACAATGAGCTTGGGCGGTTAGAAACTCAGCATCGCGCGCGCACCCGTAATAAACTTTAAGATGTTAGTATTAGAGTGTGTTTTTGTTAATTCGGTTCGCGTTAATACGTTGCTGTGTTAATGTAACGGTGTGCAATAATTATGTGGTCAGGAATTCATGCTATTCATAATTTTTACCGATTAATCGCTGTGTAGTAGTCGTGTGACATGCGTACTTGGGTGAGCCAACGGTTTACAGATGACGTCTTCATTTGTTTTACATGTAAGGAGGTCTCGACCTGATCCGAACGCCAAGGAGAATGTAGTTGGGGATAGAAACACGCTTGGATGATACCGTCACCTCTAAAAACCTTCGGACTTTTTAGGATATTTTGATCACATGGCTTGAGGAACCCTTTAAGGTTCTCGCCGCTCACATAAGGCCGTTTAAGCTGTAACAGCCATAGCAGGCCTTTTTTACAACTTTGACTGAGTAGATAAATAATATTTTAGTACAGACGCCAGCACATCAACCTATCCAAACTGTCAAAGTCAAAGTCAAATTTTCTTTATTCAAATAAACTTTAGAAAAGTGCTTTTGAATCGCCCAAAATTTTTTTTACCTACACCCATTCAGGACGTCTATTTTTTAGCTGTGGAGAAGAATGGGCGCAAGTGACTCCACAGATTTAATATAATATGTAACGACATTTACAAAATTATTTGCCGTTACCAAGTTATACAATTTAAAAACCTTAACAATATTTTAGATTAGAAATACCCATTGGAGTGATTGGAGCATTTTAAACCCATGCTGTTTTGTCTTCAATGTAATCAGACACTTTATAATAAGCTTTTTTATAAAGCTTTTCTTTAATGGCGATTTTAAATTTATTAATATCAAGTTTTTGGATATTACTTGGAACTTTATTGTAAAAACGCACACACAGGCCTCTAAATGAATTATTTACTTTGTGGAGCCTAGTATAAGGTTCTGCTAGTTTGTTTTTATTTCTAGTGTTTACATTGTGAATATCACTGTTTTTAGAAAAAGTTTCAATATTTTTGTAAACATACATTAGGTTCTCGTAAATATATTGTGATGCAACTGTCATTATATTAATATCTTTTAATCTCTCTCTGAGAGAATTACCAGCTTTTAGATTATAAATTGCTCGAATAGCCCGCTTTTGCAGCACAAAGATAGTTTGAATATCGGCAGCATTGATTGCCCCACAGTAAAATGCCGTACGACATTACTCTATGGAAATAGTTAAAGTATCAAGTCTAGCTGTTTCAATGTCAGTGATCTGACGAATTTTCATTACTGCATAAGCCGCAGAGCTCAAAACATTCGAGTCAAAATATTCTACAATACATTTTCGACCATATACCTTAGTCACAAAGTTGAAAGTCTATTGAGGAAATTTGACAGTTTGTGGTAGGTGCAGTTGTGTGCGGTGCAGGCGTGTGTACATTAATCTGAAAATAATGAACTTTAAATCTATCCATCGATAAAAAGGTCTTAAGTCTTAATGCACAATTAATAATACTAAATGTTATTCCAGTAGTTAGGTGGACTGACAGTTTAATTTAAGAAAAGATAAGATAATAACTTTATTTTCCAGAATACATTAAATTCAGCAAAGTCTAGATCATACAATAGTCCATGCCGGCTCTAGTTTTCTCTTAATAAAAATGTTGTCTATGCCTTAAACATAGGTATAACATGTGAGGAGTTTTGAATCATTTTGAGTAATCATCATACAATTTGTTGAATGAACCTTTTTGGTAGTTTTTATACTTTTATTGTAATTCGACTTACTTTTTTTCTTTTGACATTTGCTTTTAGTTTAATATATTCCTCTTCTTACATTGCACTTGAACGCTGCTTTTCCTTTATAAACCTATTTTTGCATTCTATTTATATATGATTATTTACATATAATTTTTTGCAAATATTGTTGCGAACAAAATTAACAATTTAAAAAAGTCAGTGTTGAAAAAATTCATATCATAATTGGCAGTGCACCTGACCCGGCATGTCATGGGGTGCGGGTTCGAATCCCGCTCATGGAATTTTTTCAACACTTTCTTTTTTCAAAAAATATTTATATATTTTATAATTTTATAATGTCCACAACACAAGTAAAAAAAAAGTATAAATCAAAAAATACGAAAAGTTTTATTAAAATAGTAACAAAACACCACATTTTCAACAGTATATCAATCCAAAAAGGCGTTTGATCAGCTGTTCCCGACTCCCAACGGAAGTTGCGTCAGGTGTGCACGCTCCCTTACTTTGTATTCAGGCCGCGCGCGGGTGTACGCACGCCTTTACCTTTTTAGATGGCACGGCGCTTTTGGCTGCAAAGCGCTTTTAAATAGCAGTTAACTTTTAAATAACGATCCATGTTCATTCTTTAGAATGTAGTTTTATGTTAGAACTTAAAGGACAAAATAATCTAGTTCTTAAAAATCATAAATGTCAAAAAATCTAAAATTGAGTTAACAGTGCTAGACCTCTCCTTATAAGTAAATGCATCGAGTGCTTTTAATTCAACAACTGGGCGTTAGATAGCGCTACTGTCTTTATAGCATTAGCACAAGTTATGATTAAAAAAAGAACTTAAGAACGCTCTACTGTATAATTTTGAAAATTACATTTATGATTATAAAGAACTTGATGGGCTTCCATCATTGAAATCAAGTCATCCTACAATTGATAGGTATTGGCTTAATCACGCGCTTGACAAATGCGGGTTGTTGTTACACTGGTATTCGTGCTTATGAGGCACGTAAAGCCGTTGGTCCCGTTGGCATTAGCAGTCGTTAACAGCCACCAACCGGCATAGGGCCCGCGAGGTGCTTTACGGTCTGCAGTGGGGACATAAAATGCAGACGATGATTTAAGCTGGCAAACGAAAAAGTGTATAATTATTTTTTAGGTGCGTGGTTTGACCAGTTTGACTACACACTAGGTACGTAGGTCAAAGGGTGCGGGTTCGAAAACCTCTTGTGAAAATTTTGCGTAAAGTTAATTATTGTATATTTATATTATTTGTAGCGGTCAGTGCAGCTGCCCGGATTGCGGAAGACCCAGGTTCAATTCCTGGCTGGGTCGGGTAGGCATTTAATTTTTGCACTGTATTTTATAAATTTTATAAATATAATTGTATATTTATTTTAAATAATTTGAAGCATTTAAATTGATTATTAAATTAATTGCGATATTATTTACCAGTGACCTCTACAATTTAGAAAGGTGGTATTACACAGGCAATTAAGAAAAAAAGACCGGTACATATGGGTACATAGCCAGTACGGGCCATTGTCTAAGAAAAAATATACTTAATACATACATAAAACAAGTTATCAGATTTTCGCACGGTCGCATACTAACTGTTCTTTATACAGGCTGTTTAAATTTATAGCGGTAAATTAGATAATATGGTGAGCTTCGTTTGAAGAGGTTTTCCTTTTTTTTATTGCTACTGATGCTATATGAATTTCTGCGTGTTTTCTGTGTGTTTTGCGTGTGATTGCTTTTTTGTGCTTTTCGTGAAACTTCTGAGCCTAAGATATCCTACTTACCACTACCTTTAGTCTCCCACTATCCATCTCTAAAAGCATTGTGATTCAGATCCAGTCCCCGACGACGCTATTTTTTTAAAATTATCATTATGTTAATTTCGTAGGCGAATTTTAATTGGTCACACTAAACATTAGTCCTAATTTCCAAAAAATCTAATAATAGATTCAATGATGATTTTGTAGGGTAATTGATAATTTTGATTGGTAACACTTGTTCCTAAATTATTTTCAATTTTCCCACTTCTACCGGTGTATCAAAACGTTGTTTGTTACATAAATTAGGGTTTAATCGTAATCAGAGACGAGAATTTGGTATGACATTGAAGCAACGCCTCCTGGTAACAGACGAGATAAAGCTACTATGTTGCCATACAAATTCTCGTTTCTTTTAAAGTGATCGAATACAAATAAAACTTACTTTCTTTGTCTCGTCATGTTAAATTCATCTATTGAAAAAAGTCTATCTTTAAAGGTACTTACATAATTTATATCACCCTATATTCGGGTGTGTAATTAAACAGATGTTGCCACACTGTTACGCCATGATCCTTGAGGCGGTTAGGCTCCCGAAAACGTTGCGGAAACGAACCTTGTAACACTTCGCCAGACTATTTGTCAAACTCTGGACTGTCTAAATTAATAGGATTGAGTGAACTAGACGATATTTTAATAGCTGATTTTTTAGGCGAAAGTTAAAGTTATTGCGGTCGAGTTGTTATCTTGCAACTTTGTTTGAATTTTCGTAATGGCTGAGCGGCAGATGGGTGACTGTGGACTGAATTAAAATTCTATGTCCTAGAACTTGCATATTATATTAAACGTTTGGTGAATGAAATGTTTGGTGGTAGCCTGAGTTGTCGCAGTTCCATTCTGAAGATGCAGTGTCTGTCGATTTTCGTTTTTACACTCCATTTAAGCCCACCAACCTGCATTGGGACGGAAGGCCTGATCATGAACGTCAGCCTATACGTTTATAGGCTGAATATCATGGTGATGACATTCCTGATTCGTATTAGTCGTAGTATTCCTTAATCGTTGCAATGACAACACTGTTTGTAGCACTGTCATCCGACTATTGGACGTGGTACCTATGAGCAGTTCCTTATTGGTTCAGGAATCTAGTGGTTATTGCTCTCGTATCTTATCGATACTTACCAACAGGTGGGAGAAAAGCTAAGTGCTGATATATTGTTGGATTAAAAAATACGGAACCAGAAAGGAGTTTGAAACATTAGGAAAAAATTAAAATTAAAACTCGAGTACACTCTCTTCAGTCTATTGCCGTCCACTGCTGGATATAAGCCTCCCCTAAAGAGCGCCAACGACGAGTAGACTCTTTTGAAGTGTTTCTTAACATAGTATTGTTCGCCGTATGTATAAAATAGAACCCCTCCCCTGATTCTTTACCTTCTTATCGCAAGTTACCACAGAAGTAAAACGCAATGTACCACGTTCACCGGTCAAACTGAAGGCGTTATTAACTTTGGTTATTGTTCTGAGGTTAAAACAGCGATAAAAGTCAGACAATTAAGAACACCAACTACCTACCAAATGTTTCCTTCGGATTAGCTATTTCGCAACCCAATTACCCACAATCTCCATACACACACAGAAATAGCCGCAACATGACAATGAATCTGTATCTGCAAGAAGTATTTTCGCACGGCCGTTGCACCGCGTTGCGTTGCGCAAAAACTGCAGGCAGTTGCAACAACGAAGGGCGGTCAAATCATTGTTCGGTGTTGCCAGTACCTTTTGCAGGTTACCATTATGCGACATAGGAACTAAACTTTTTGCTGTCCTAAGTTGAGAAATCAACTTATAGTGGCAGGGCTAATTGTAACTGCGGATGGGGCAGTCGAATCATTGTTCGGTGTTGCCAGTGCCTTTTGCTGGTTACCTACATTAAGCGACACTGGAACTAAACTTTTTGCTACAATTGCTCAACTTGTGGCTTGTCTAATTGTAACTGCAGATTTGATGTGAACAATTGGCAGTTGTGTCACTGATTCTACATATTTATGGTCCGCGCCGGTTCCACAGACCTAGATCCCATACATTTTCAGCAGGGGGACATAATTATGATATTACTCGATCTAAGTAGGGTTAGGATTCACTTTAAGTCTGGTTGGCAAGCTACGCACTTCGTCAGTACTTATGGGTTCCGAGTGAAATGTGCTTCCAATTTCAGCTTTATCCTAATTGACTAAAAAACTTATATATTATTTCTTAGGTGTTTAGTAGAAGGCATATGTTTATTCCAAAAATAATTAGCATTGAAATGAAACCACTTTTACGGATCTACCACGTTTATTTTACACATTACTTATTTAATGTTTATCCTGACGTTTCGAACCCTTTGCAGGGTCCAATAAAAAAATAATGTAAATAAGTAATGTGTAAAATAAAACGCGAGTAGATCCGTAAAAGTTGTTTCATTTCAATGTGTAGGTAGTGTTCGTGTAAACTTTAGAAAACAATAATTAGCATTGTCAATTCAACATAATAATTTGCACAATAACCAGCGACGGGTCGAGTCCTTGATCAGGGTAGATCGAGAGTTAAAATAAAACACGATATCACTCATACTTACTTACTACAAAAGTTACTTATCATACTTATCTTATTTTTAGTATTATTATTATATCTTAATTAATGGCTTCGCGTTTAGCATTTAGCCAATTTCAAGTGTTTTTTAAATTGTACGGTAGATAGAAATTAAAATGGAGTCTCACAACACGTGTTATTACGGAAAGAACTCGGGTGAAAACTCTATTTTTAGTATTATTAACTATAGTTTGACTTTGTTTTACTTAAACAATTTTTGACTTTTATTAGAGTACTGTAATGGTACTGTATGACCTTGTGGAAATTGAAACTTTTACCTGATGTAAATTTGTTAACTTAGGTTTTTTATTTTGTTTTTTTTTTGTTGTTTTTGTGGTTGTCTTCTATATTTTTTGTGTTCATTTGTAATGGAAAGTGTTCTGCTATGATAGGGCATTTGCCAATATTTTTGACGCTGTAAGGGAGAAAAGAGCTGGACACTTGCTGAGTTTCTTGCCGGTTCTTCTCAGTACAAGATCTCCCGCCCAGAGTAGACTTACGAACCGATGGCATAGTGACATTCACAAGAGCTACTTGTAGCCTAAGCTGAATAAATAATTTTAAATTTTGAATTTTGAATTTTTACCAATAAACATTTTTTTTTTCGATATTATTTTGGCATTCAGCATTTTGCCGCCCTTTGCCACCGGACGCCTGTAGAACGACCCTCCACTCACTCTACCTTAGGGCCGGTGCAGACATTAACTTTCAACTGCTAAATTGCTAAGCCAGCTCTCGGCTATAAGTAACTAATTGGAACTCTGTAGTAGGTGAAGTTTTACAGTTATGGTTTACCCCTATGACCGTTCACTACGCAAGTAACTCATCATTTAAATCGTTACCCACTTCAAGTATTCCTTGATGATAATGATGATGAAATCCTGTGATCCCACATCAGGGACATAAGGATATAGGGCTCGCAGTAGGGACTTCCATGCGTCGCGGTCTTGTGCTGTGGCTTTGCGATATAATAAGTATGTATAGTATACATATATGTATTTAAGTATTCCTTAGGCAGTCCAAATATATATACGAAATATATTTTATTTGAAATAAGTCGACCTTAGTACAAGTAAACCAAGGTCTATTACACATTAACCGACATCCAGGTCACTTCTGTGCCTCTTTGGTGAAGCAACACATTAGCATAGATCGCGGCCCGGCCTGATTACTCTGCTTACATTAAAATTTAGGTAAATTAAGTTAATTGGGCCGATTTTGGTCATTTGCTGATTAAAATCGAACACAGGTAAATACTTCTTGCAAGCAAACTATAGACAACATAGATAAACTTATTTTCTTGTGACTCAGTTTTTAAATTTCGAATTACTTAAAGTTAAATTGGACTTCTTGGTAGGGAAGTGAAAAACAAATAACATTCGCACTTTTATTTTATATTCTAACATTTGAGTTTTAACCGTTATACAGAATTATTAATCGTTAAGTGCATGAGGGTTGGCAAATGAAACAAAACAGTGAAACTTCACTTTTCAAATTCTCTCATGTAGTCCGTGTGGGACTTTGTAGCCCCACATTTTTACTGAGGCTCAAGGGTTTTGTGGAACGTATTTATCATTTAACATTTCTATCATCATTTATTCTTATTTTTTATTAAACTAAGTAAACTAAAAAAAAACTTTGACACTGGCTTATTAAACAAACCGCACGCTGCCATTAGAAAAGAAACAAAAATCATACATGCAATCCACAGACAAGACAGATGCAACCACAACGACGCATGCTCCAGATACGTTCATAACCTCTCGCAGTTTCCCCAAGTTTTCGAATATGCTCGATGTTCTTTCACCTTTGCTCCACTTGCCTGCCCAGCCACCCGTGACCCTACGCACCATCGCTCGTTGCAACACACTGCACATCAATCTTGTTCCCTCATCTTAAGGTGCAATATTGAAGGGCACCTCCCAACATGGGGTGGTACTAAATTGCTGAGATATTACGCCGTGAATTAGCGTTTCCGCTCGACTGTTAATGCCTCAATGTAATGTATTAACGGGTTCGAGATGTTTCGATGTTTAGTTGGACACTTATGCTTTGACTTTGAGTAAATAAGTAAGTGAGTAAGTAAAACATTTATTGCTTCTCTTTAACAAAAAAACATACAATAAATTATAACTAATGGTCGCCCAGTGGTCGAAATTCGACCGTAATTTTATTAAGGTTGCACGGATTGTATCCTAAGCAATGAAAAATTAAAAAAGATAGAATGTGAGTTTGGATTGGCATTGACAGATTTCGGCCGCTCCTTTTCCATTTTTGAAATTTTTGAAAAGAGTATACGTGTGTGTCAAATACATGGTAGTGTGTGTAATGTTTGTTTTATTGATTTAATGTATTTGTATGCATCATCATCATCATCATCTCAGCCAAAAGACGTCCACTGCTGGACAAAGGCCTCCCAAGAACTAGGGGATTTTGCTATAATCGCCACGCCTGGCAGGCGGGTTGGCGATCGCAGTAGGTGAAAGTAATCACAGAGAGATGCATAATTTTAAAAAAATATTAACATTCGGATAGCCTTCTCTATATAAACCATAAGTGTGTGAAATTTCATACTCCTCCGTCCGCGCAATTTTCGTGAAAAAGGGGTACAAAGTTTTTGCTTCACGTATTAATGTATAAATTCAGTACAAGATCTCCCGCCCAGAGTAGATAGACTTACGAACCGATGGCTTAAAATGACGTTCATAAGAGCTTTTTGTAGCCTAAACTGAATAAATGATTTTGAATTTGAATTTGAATTTTAAATATTAAGAATTTAAAGCAATGACTTTGCGTCACTCTTCTTTCTTTTGTTTATGGCGAAACTCTTATTTTTTAATACACCAGGTAGAAGCGCTGTGACTTTATTGAAATGACAATAATGTCGAAGATGGAAGCAAACTTCACTCTCAGAATTCTTCAATTACTGAGGAGCTAGCTATCTTAACTATAACTGTTGCAACACAACAATGCTACAAATATTGATGTTAAGGCTACATTTTTTGATAAGATGGTGGTAGTACCAGACGGACTTAAACAAGGCCTACCACCAACCAGAGTACACACATGTACACTCCGATCAAGCGTGGGACCGGGACTACTTAACATCAGATGAGAGAGAGGCTATGTTCAGCAGTGGTCCGATGTGAACTGATCATGATTATGATGATGATGATGATGATGATGACGAGATGAAGGCGGTCTCGGATCCTAGCAGTACAGAAGGAAAGCACAGCAGTTAATAGTGGGTATACCCTCCTTCCGAAGCACGGATGAGCTCGTGATAATTTTGACGACCTCCTTGGTCGAGTGGTTTGTACACCGGTTTTCATGGTGTCGCCATCTCTAATGAAAACGAAATTATTGTTTTTCTAAATTGTCTCGGGTCTGGGTGTTTTCTGTGTATAATTAGTATGTATTTAAGTATTAACGAGTTTCATAACGAAGCTTCTCTTGGGCTAGATAATTGGTGTGAGTGTATCAAAAGTTTTTTTTTTAATAATTTTTTGTCGTCCGATGACCGCTTTTGCGAAAGTTTGCGAAAGCAGAACGGGTGCGTTAACCACTGCACCATCGAGCTTCTTCTCTCCTTCTCCTTGCTTTGAAAGGCACGTAAAGCCGCTGGTCTCTGCTGCATTAGCAGTCGTTAAGAACAACTACATCTCCGCACTGGGCACGGGCCTGAAGAGTTGCTACCCGTACTCTAAAATAGAGTAATGTCCTCTTTTTCATGTAGGCGTACTTTATTTTGTTTATTTGTACGTAAATGATACAAAAATAACTCGCTCGCAATTTTCAGGCTTTATTATTTAACAGAGACCGTGATCTAGTTACCAATGAGCAATGCTATGTAGGTGACACTCGAGATGAGCCTCGTGTGGGAGAATCACACCATTGTTGTATTGACTTTCACGAATATTTTAATTATGTGTGTCGCCAATTTAATTTGGATTAATTAATAATTAATGCGGCTAGATGCCTATCGTTGGCGGTTAAATGTTTTTTGGCGGTTTAAAAGCGGTAGGTACGGCTTAATTGTGAACGGCAGTGAAGAAATTAAGTGTACAGTGAAGAAAACTTAAGATTTATCGAATGGTTATAACGTGCATTAAAATTTACATTTCTTATTATCTTCAGCTCTGAACTCAGTACTAAGGTGTCTTGGCAGACATAACAGTTTCCAAAGTGATTAACTATATTGGTCTCGTATATCGCTTTACAAGTTGAATAAGCGAAATGTTTAGCGGTATTCATCATCTTAGACAAAATCAATGTTGTGCCGAATTTTGCGAATGAAATAAAGCAGTGCGACTCCCTTCTTAATTTATTATATTACGAAGTCCGCGTAAGCTTTCAGTAAAATCTACAATCAATCGGGATCAGGTTAAAGAAGAAATTTATTCTCAAAAGAAATTTACATTTCACTTAATGAGAAATTACATAGTAACATAATTACTTAAATAAAATATAAACAGTGAGCATACATGAATTTGAAACTAAAAATAAAATAAAACTATACTATACTATCATTATTTATCAAACACTATTGATAGGCCATCACTCCTAATTGGCCGACTGAACCGATGGAATAATGACGTTCTAAACTGGATAAATGATTTTGAATTTAGAATTTTCTTTCATAACATAAAGTTTTATCTGAAGAGGCTGTATGAGCTAGATCCTTTTGTCTTCCCAAACAGGATTTTTTAAGGATAGATAAAAAGTACCATAAACACTTACACATATATAAAAAAATAATAAACTCTTTAAACAAACATAACTAAATTTACAAGCATATCAACAATAAATATTTCTTTAACGTAAAGAAAAAAAAAAGCTTTCCCATAACTAATTGCATGTAAAACATTCATTAAGCTTCCACCCAACATTTTTTATGAGCTATGTCAGTTACAAACTCCTTTCATTGCCTATTTAACACTAACTCAAGCATGTAATTTAATATACCACCTATCTTTCAGAAAAACTGCATTCATTATAGCGACATATCTAAAGCATTACAACCTCTATCACTTCAACAAAAGAGTTCAAATTTACATGGACGTTGCCGGAGCAATATGGTTCGCTAGGAGTGGTCACTTCATTAGCATGTTTTAAGGCAATATCAATTGTAACACGCTGGTCTAAGCTTCGGATTCGCTTGCATCGTATAGTGGGTGGATGTGGTCAGTTAATTAATACGAGTAATTATAAAAAACGTGTAGGCCCGATCGTATCATAGACCACCTATTGCAGCCAGTTTGTTTGTAAACATGTTTGTTTGTAGATGTGAAGATCATAATATTTGACGACGATATGTAAACATATAATACTAGTTATCGTCAATTCTGTGCGCAGCTGTGTGTCTATAAACTAGATATCTTAATACAGAGTATATTGGATATTGTGAATATAGCTTAAATGATTGGATACTAATCAGTAAAAAATATTAAACAGCATTTATGCATACTCAATATATAATATTAATAGTAGTAGTAAATAGCCTTAGACTGTCCCACGGCTGGGCAACGGCCTCCAACATTGAAATAAAGTCATCACTACAATTGATGGGTAACGGTTTAATCATCACGCTTGCCAAATGCGGGTTGGTGATCACAAACCCGGGATATGCATCGAAAAAATCCGAATTACACTTTGCCCGACCTGGGAATTGAATCTTCAGGTATCGGGCTGAGCACCTTGCCACTCAGCCACCGAGGCGTTATTATAATATTGAACTAGCTAAATAGATAGACACACACCTGCACAAATAACTATTAAGCTATTTAAAATATTAGGCTTTCGGTAATAGGAAGTAACGAACATAGCGGTTTTCAAAAAACTTAAAGACTGTACGAGTATATTAAGAACGTTGGCAACAAGAAAATAACTCAAAAACATTAACCCTCTTTATAGTAAAATGCTTTAATAAGTTATTCAGTGTTTCGTCTCTCTTAAAACAATTCAAAATTATTTTTGAATGACATAGGCAAAACAAGTGAATAACTATTCGAAGCTTATTATACTCTGTGTGCCTTACAAATAAACAAAGAAATAAGCTCCAAATAGTTTCCTTCCATAGTTTAATTCCACGTGTTTCCTGTCATGTAAACGTCATTTCAAATTAGAGTAAAAGAGACAAAACACGGAATAACTATTCGAAGCTTATTCTTCGTTTATTTGTTGGTACCCTGTTGGTTAATGCGGAGGTAATAAGTAACGACCTAAACACGAATTTAACAATATCGTACAATATCAATCAATATCGTTTATACAAAAGTCAGTTCCTAAAAAGTAGATGTAATGACTAACATATCCAGTTCAACTACCCTTTCATGCATCGCACATCGTGTTGAATTCAAAATCAGAACGAACACCGTTGATAAATGTGTAGTCAACTGTTTTTTCAATCTTTTCTGTGATTGCCAGGAGAGAAAAACATGGGAGTTACACGCATCGCCAGGCTTTCGGCTCGCCGGCGTTATAATTATTGCAATAAGGCAACATTTTTATAGCTAACTAGTGCAATATGCATGAAAGCTCCATTCCCATGACGGGAACACCTCTAACTGTATGCCGAGATTGAGTTTCTTCTTTTTTTGCGCTATAATTGCTCTGGGTCACTGCTCTTTGACCCGACAAGGAAAAAGAGTTATAAATAAATTCTAATGAGGTCGTATATTATTGTTTATGGATTTTTTGTTCGCAATGAAACATTTGACGTTGCTCGTTGGTGGCGGAAAACGTCGGCTTTTGCAATAACTGGTCACCGGATGGGTGACGAAATTGAGATATCTTTAGCTTGCGGAAGTGTAGTTAAGCCATGGGTCCCGGTTGTTGTCATAAAATGGTAGTCAAAGCCCACAGGCACGCTTTGGGTTGCCTGATGTTCTAATGTGCATATCAATAGGCACAGGCCCTGTATAAAGTGTTCTAAGTTGTAAAAAAAAGATTTTAAAAGGAGTAAAGCACCATACGTTTGAATTAAGATCTTAACTAAGAAAAATGTTCTGTTCCAAATATTTTTAAGATTTTTCTTTTACATTCCACACATTTTACACTTTCCTAACTTAAACCCTAAAGCAATTACTATTAAACATACACACCACTACGGTAGTAGGAAATTCCTACAAATCACATACATGTCAATACATAAGCTTTCGTTCAACAAGCGTGCGTGTGAACGCGTAGGGTCGACAACGCGGAAGTTCAGGCGGCGGCACCTCCCAACGAGGCTGGTAGTTGTGCGACCTGCGCGGTGTTTATTCTTTGTCTCCCTAATTAAAGGGCATTGAGTTGGTGACCATAGACAATTGCGTAGCAGACTTAGGAGGGTATTAGGAGCTCTTTTGTAAGGCTTGTTTATTTGTTTTCATCCTGGTGTATGAGAAAGTATTGACTATTAATTAGAGAATTATGTGAAGTGTACAGTGTACACATAATTTTATAAGTAGAGTTAATGTTGGGTAGCTGGGCCGGATAAAAATAAGTAAAATGAGCGTGAATTGGTACTAAAGTGTTTTATTTCCATATGTAGTCAAAGTCAAAGTCAAAATCTTATATTCAAATAAAATTAAAAATAAGTGCCTTTAGATTTTTTACCTACTTCTCATTCCGGACGTCTCACTTTTAGCTGTGTCCTTGTTAACTTTTAAATATAAATCATCAGATCTTATGTCATCAGTACCATCAGCCTACGTCTCTCATTCACAGCGTCCAAATATCTCAAGCTCCTCTAAGGCACGTTAAGTCGTTTATCCCGTTGCTATCACGAGATCGCCATCGCTATAACCAGCCAGACCATCGTCGTAGTGGATTATGGCCTCATCTTCTCAGCTATAAACCATGTGGGAAGGCTTTAAGCCCAGAAGTGGAACGTTTATAGGCTGATGACGCTGATAATGAACCGTTAACAATAAGAAGTGCGAACCAATTATGTTGTATGGATCGCTCGCTAACACTGAAGTGTGAAACGACACACCTAAAACCGTTCACTTTTGTTTTAAAACAAAACAATGTCGAAACTTGATAGCTTTTGTTTAACAAGAGTTATACGTTAATTAACAACTTTGATTTAATTGAAACTTTTTTGTTTTGTTACTACCTTGATTGTGTAATCGCGCCTAAAGAAAACAAAACAAAAATTGCATAATAATAACATTCTATGGCATAAACTCTCATTATGTCACCTAAATAAACTCCCAAAAAGATCAGACCTAAAAGAAACAAAACACTACGTTGTGAATTATTGTCACCGTCTTAAAAACTAAACGCAAAAGCGTTTACCAAAAAAGAAATCAAATTGTCACATTTGAAACTGACTGCATAAAAACTTTCCCGTAACGATGTTACGCTTTAAAAAGTTAACGGTAAAAAAGTTTGGCAGCGCAAAGGAGTCAAAATCGTAAGTCCATTGACAATTTTCGCCCACGATTACGCATTCACCGCGGTCGATCCGTGAGTGTTTTAACCGTACATTTACACGAGTGACTGCTTATGTGTTATACGTACCTAGATAAAGTATTATTTTTCGTAGGAGCGAGCGGCGCGCGGCGACCCGTGACGTTGCTTCCTGTTGGGTGCTATGACCCCGAAGAAATGCTCTATGCCCGGCGAACTCTGCTTTTTATTTTTTTTCTTAACTTTTTAATTGTCGTGGACACAGGAAATTGGGATTTTCGACAATCAGTCATTTAACGGTCTGGCGGATTCGATTTTTGAATAGTGGTATAACAAATTTTTATTGTGCGCGTTTTTGCATGCCATATAATTCAATACCTTCTGGGAATATTAATGAGTTTAAGACGCACCATCGGAAAAAAAGAAACTCTTGCTTGTTGTTGACAGTAACCTATAAAATAAAATAGTATATTATAAATGATATTATTATTATGATGATGAATCGCCTTGGTAGCCGAGTGGCATGAGCTCGAGCCGATACCCTGAGGTATAGGGTTATTTTTTTTCCAATTTGACAGGGTTGTAGCCATGACTTGACTTCAATGGTGGACACATAAACAATACTAATTTTCTGCGTCCGTGTCTTTGCAGCAAATTCGCAGTTGATTCGTCTCGATTAAAGTTCTGTTTTCAGTGTCAAAAATTAGGTTGTTCTACCTTTAGACTTCGTTCTTTCCATTTCCAACTGTATTGAACTAAAAGAGAAATAAAACTATCCAATTTATTGCAAGCTTCGCATTTACTACTACAAAGTTGGTACGACGACATCTTAAAGCCATTACGAGTTAAAAGTCAAAACCAGCAAACGCATAGGTATAAATTAAAAATAAAACACTACATTCATTATAAAGCAGGCTCGTAAAAATCCCAGTTAATTTTGTAAAGAAAACTGCACGGCAAAAACTGAATATTAACTCGCTGAAAGAAAGTTGACCCGCCTCATTTTCCCATACTCTTTAACTCGATACTTCATATAAATTACGATGCACGTTTACCCGGCGTATAATCAAGTCCAATCGATTTTTTTAACGCCACAATTAACTGTGGCAGCTTCCGTGTGTGGTGTTTTTATCGATGCAATAATCGATTCTAATTATGATGCTTCGATGAATCAATTAACTCCGGGTCAAGTCGACGTGTTCGTAGTGACGTACAGTTGTTGATGGTGCTTGTGTATTAATTGGTACAAAAGGTTTTTTTAAATAGGATGTATGTACATTTTTTTACTTTTAATGTCCCAATGCTGGTTAAAAGTCTTTTTACTTTCATCCTTTTTCCTTTCATCTTTTTCGATCTTCAACTATTCTTAATGTATTTTTTTTCTAGCTTCTAGCTTTCTACAGTTCAGCTTTGCTTTGTACAACTATTTGTTGAAAAATATTAAATTTACATTTTGAAATGAAACAACTTTTACGGATCTACTCGCGTTTATTTTACACATTACTTATTTAATGTTTATCCTGACGTTTCGAACCCTTTGCAGGGTCCGTGGTCACAGGGAGACAGGTGTTAGTCATCTCATAATAGGTTGGTAGGTAGTAGGTTAGCCTCGACGTCAAGCATAGGCGCGAAAATAAGTCTGCAGTATGCGAACATTCCCTAGAGGGGCCCAACCAATACATCAGATTTGATAAACCACAAATACTCGTTAAAGAACAACGATTCATCCCTAGGATGATACGCGAGGCTATTGAAATTAAAAAACATCCTAATTTTAATAGAGAAGATGGTTGGAATCTACCACCAGCCTGGGATCCCATCATACAAAATATTAAATCCCAGCCCCGACACCACACTGCCAGACCAAAAGATACTGTAAGCTCTTTCTGCGTAAAACGGAACGCACCTGATTAAATTTAAATGAGGGTATACAAGCTACCAACTAATTATGAGATGACCAACACCTCAGTCTCCCTGTGACCACGGACCCTGCAAAGGGTTCGAAACGTCAGGATAAACATTAAATAAGTAATGTGTAAAATAAACGCGAGTAGATCCGTAAAAGTTGTTTCATTTCAATGTGTAGTGTTCGCGTAAACTTTAGAACACAATAAATTTACTTACATTTGTTAACCAAAATACAGGAAAATAAAGCATACATTTAGATAAATCTTAAAAAATGAAGGAAACTCCTTTTTCGCATATCTATATTTTATCTTACATATATTATTAAAATGTATTACAAAGAATCACATGATAAACCTGCAAAGTTATTAAAAGCAACAATATTTTGAACACATTCAATATATCCACAATGTTTCTTTTCATTCTTTATATTTTCGTATCAGATTTGTGGCTGCGAGAAATACATTCACACCTTCCAAAGCCAATGTAAACAGGCTCATTATAAAGCGATAAATAAAATTATCTCCCTTTCATGACACGGTCTGAATGTGTGACATCTGCTTAGCGTTCCACTTATTTTAAACGCCATAAATATCATCCAGTTATCGTTATTTTGCCTTCTCAATTTTATTTAAAAAGTTAGTACGTTAGTCATAGACAACTTTAAAAAGTATGGTTGGGACGTCGCGTATGAATGCCTTGATCATATGTTATTAAAAAAAAAGTGTCGCACGTTCGCGCCTTCTCGTAATTTCACGTTTCGAACACCCACATTGCTCTGAAAGTCCCTGCCCCCATGCCCGTACGTATAATTAGGAGAAATGATCACGGATTTTATGCGCGACAGGCGTCGAAAGGGCAGACGCGCGCCCGCAAATATATCAACGATATTTTTTTTACACCGCCTTAATAAATGTGCTCATAAAACTCTGGACCGTATACTTAATGGAACGATCTTTATTATGAATTATGGTGGCGTACATTTGCGTCGCAGGCATGAATGGCTCGAGTTCATTCAGGCCTTCACAGGCATCATCACCGTAATACCATACAATCGTAACTTAATATTGATATTCAATTATTCTTAGAATTTCGACCACACGCAATCAATCGACCGCAAGCAAGATCGATCGATTTATCGATTTAAAAACACAAACGGTTCCAAATTTGAAACCGGCGCGCTCTGCTCTCTAATTCCGTTTCCCCGCCTATAATTGACGCCGACGCGTTATCAGCTGTCTCGTTCTAGCGTGTTGGTGTCGCGTAAGTCTGTCCCGCTCTCGTGCGGTTGTCACGTGCGAGTGTCGTAGCGACTATTTTGACAATTATGTCATTTGGCCTGACACGGGCGAGTCATTTGAGCGACGACCGATTTACCCTGTAATTTTGTGTAGAATTGTGGAATTCACAGGTCATTGACATTTGTTTTTGATGTATGGGAACATCTGGGGTGTTTGAGGTGTCTGTCTTAAAGTGATGGTTGCTTTGCGGCCCAGGTCCTGTCATTTTGCCATTAAATTGCTTAATTTAGTCTGTGAACGCATGTTTATTTTTTACTAAGACGTCTTAACAATACAGATAAAAACTGACATATTAGGATGTTAGCAAAGAGTTTATTATCTTTAATAGAAACAAACCTCCTAACTACCACATAGCAATATTTTGTCTACGAATAAAAAAACTAGACAACGCTACTATTAAATTTATAATTGACAGATTTAGATAATATTGTGGAAGATGTTTGAGCGGACTTAAAATAGGCAGCACCACCGACAAAAGCGAGTAAAAAAATGTATAATAAACCCGCCGGGAATCGAACCCGGGAACTCTGAGACAAGTGCTTTAACCACAAGCTCACAAAAGCGGTATCAATTCGGCGGTAACTTTCTCAAAAGAACTGCGCGAAACAAACTTCCATTGGTTTTGTAATTTAAACTACAACCTCCTCCGAACGACATATAAACATCCAATCGCCATTTGCATACCGACGGGGTGAGTCGTGACTGCGAATTTCACGAGCCGGCTCATCTGTCGCCTATTGAGACGTCGCAGATGCATTATGTATCGAACTGAACTTGGACCTTACTCCAGTATCGCTTATTGTGTCAAAATGTATTTGCGCTATTTGCGTTTTAGTGTTCACTTATTGGATAAAAGCTTACTAATAGAGGGAAGAGGTTAATCTTGCTAACACTTTACTTGCAAATACTTGAAACTTTATTGACTCGTGCAGACTGTTTACACCGATAAAGCTTTATTGATCAAGAAGAGTAACCCCTCGGAGAATCTAGTAGTAGGGATAAGAGGAAACGCTTAAGTGATGCCATTCCCTCTTGAAACCCTTTGACGGTGTTTCGGTCACGTCACGGTCACGGTTTAACAGTTTCGCTGTCCAAAAATTAAAACAATAGATAATCAATTGTTATGTATCACATGTGATATATGGGACAGGGAACCTGTTAAGGAACCCTTTAAGTTTCTTGCCGCCCCCAAAATAGCCCAGTGTCACTGTAAAGGCAAATTCAAAATTATTTATTGCATCCCACATTGTTAATGAAGCATTTAATTATATCACAAGCTTAAATTTATCGCAAAGCTGTAAAAATTAAATTCTTAAATTAAAAAAAACTTAGTTACAAGTTCACAACACCGTTCGGCTCCGAGTCTGCACTATTAATACATCATCCATAAGCCACTGTAACAAAACAGAGAAATACATTCAATCGCGACCGATCGTCCCGAAACGGCTATCAGGTTTATATCAGTGAAAAAAAAAGCATAGACAAGACCATCGCAGTTTCAAGGAAGCCACATCAGAGGCTTCGCCGCGTGCATTAGCATTCATTAGGCTTCTCCGGTAACGGTAGCCGGCGACTATGAAATGCTTGTAGCACGCTATATTGATTTTTAATCTGTGCTCTGGATAGTGGTAATAATCTCTGGCTGTAAATGGATTAACCTATTTGAACATAGCTTTCGACTCTTGGCTGGAAAGTGAAGAGTTATTGTTGTATCATTTGTGTTGATCCGAATATTAAAAGCAATAATAATAACGAAAAGTAATACCTTAGAAATGTGATATATATTAAAAACGGATATGATGATAATAATAAATCAATTTAATTGGCTCCAATAAAAATATTTAATTTTGTTGTCGATTTAACAATAATGCCATGTTTCATTTATAAAATTAAAATTATGGCGTCTTATATACGATGGCTTAGTTCACAATTGCACTAACTACAAATTTTTAAATTTTCGCTTTTTAAGTGCCAAATACACTAAATATCATGCTCTTTCGGTTGCGCGTATTGAAATACCGCTAGTCCATCTCTTTCTATGATAAACATAGGGTCACAGTTGTGATAAAAAAGTTTGATGAATGTGAATAAGTACTAATGACCTTTAGATTTGTAAATCGACAAATTGACAAATCTGTAGTTAGTGCAATTGTGAACTAAGCCATCGATATTACCAAAGCCCTATCAAGGGTTCAAGTGCTATTTTTAGGCTTCATATAAAGTAAAACAATGCAATATAACAGTTTAAATTTACTTTATAGGCAGGCCCTTTTTCAGATACCTGCCAATAATAATTTTATTATCACTATATAAAATAGCATTGTTAACGTAATAAAAACAAGTTATTTATTTGGCAATGACTTACTAATATAGTCACCACGCAGTTAGTATAAGCGCTCCACAAAAAGACATCAACGCGTTAAGGCAGTGACCAAAAATAAATTACGAATTGTGCTACTCGTAGTATGGCAACCGAAGAAAGGCAACCAAAACAAAGGCAAGAAGCTATAATAATAATTTAATTAATGTAGCTGAGAAAAAAAATACTTACAAATAATTAGTACTTAATACTTCTTTATTAAAGTATCAAGGTATAATCGACCATGAAATTGCTTTATCACTTTTGACAAAAACTTCCATTACAATAAAATTTCGCTAAGGCTCATTGTCAATGATGACAACGTAACTGTCACTCGGTCTTTTAAACAAAAATAGAACTTGTTGTTTTATTATATGCAAACAAAATTCACTTCTAAGGTGGTAAAGCAATTTCATTGTCGACTATACATTTTTTTCTATTATTATCTGTATATTATTTCAGAAAAGTGATGAAATTTTTTTATACCATGTCGAAGTGCAAATAAATAATTATCTTATCTTATCTTATCTTTTACTTATCCTATGTAAGTATAAGTGCATTTTTGTTAGTAACAATTTTGCTTAAAAATAATGTTTTCAAAACAATTAATTTTTATCTGAATGGGGATTGAAATAAAATATATTTATAAGAACACACAATACAAACTATTGGTGACATTAAATTGTAGTAATTGCTACCGGGATTCTTACTATGTTTATATTAATTTTGAGTACATGGTAAGAATAACGTATTTAGCCTGATAATGATGAATGTAAAAAGAGTTTTTATGTTGCTTAGTATAGTTTTCTATTTAGTTTTTTTCATTTTCATTGTTCATAAAATACATCAGCTGCGGTGTAATATTATATTAAATTTAAAAAAAAAACAAAAAGACGCGAGTTGATTCTTAAAACATTTTGGTTTTTGAGCTTCTTTTGGCTTTTTTGGCCTCTACAATAATATAACGTGCTAGTAATCAGTGCTAGTTTTAGTCACAATTCGACCAAGTTAGCGTAAACTACAATTTGTATAGCATCAAAACAATTTCAAGTTCGATAAACAAGCCCGTCTAGTGACGAATTACTGTACTAGGAGTAGTAGAAGACTGGATGTGGTATTTATTTTTTGATAGAGTTTGTATTTTCAACTTCACCGGGCTTTTTGGGGGCGTCGAGAAACTTAAAGGGTTCCTCAAGCCGTGCAAAACGAATCACCGTCAGAGGTTTTCTAGAGGGAACTAGTGCGTGATGTGCCTCTCTAGATTCTCCGAGGGGTTCGGATCGGATCGGCCGAAGGTGGTGCTGCTTCAATCGCATACAAATTGTGAGGTACTTGACACGTTCGATAAACACTCTTACTCAGGTGAAGTTTGGTGGTTGGTAAGGGCGTTTCCACTGCGCACGCGCTCATTAATCGCCCGTTTATTCGCGCCGCGTGACTGGCGTGGTCACGTCGCTAGCACGCGCCGCGAGGCCACGTCTCCATTGTTACACGACTTTTTCTAGTTCGACTGTCAAAGCTTACTATTGTCATTCGGTAGATTTTGTATTGAAGACTTATCAAAACAATATATTTTTCCTTTTTTTATAATATTAGGTCCTTGCCTATGAAATTGACGTATTGTATGAAGATTTTTTATAAAATTTTATTTTTCATACTAACGTTTTTTTAATTTTCTTAGCATCTATTTATGTTAATACTACAAACATTGTAGAGTAGTGTGTTAGTTTCACTAGCTAAATATAGCAGACATTAAATAGAAAAAAAACCAAGTCCCTTCAAAGTTACAATGAAACAAAAAGACAATTCCGCGAACATAAAAAGAAGTCAATTAAAAAAAATGGGCGATAAAGACACAAAATGAATAATCATTGATATTACTGAAGCCTAAGTAACATAGTCCTAATTAAAGTGTCCTAAAGGTGTATAATAGTATTAACGACCGGTATTGACTTTTAGAACTTTTAGACCTTTTAATAAGTGAGAAAAAACGTCAATTTCATAGGTAAGGACCTAATATAAACCATATACCTATATTTACACACCCATTGGTGCCAAAATCAAAGGATCTCTTTGTGTTCTTTTATTTAAGATGTGAATGACGCAAAGTGATGACAGAAAATTGTCCACAAAAAAATACTAAGCAATGCTTGGCCGCGACCAAGGCTGTTTTTTATTATTATTATTATGTTAATACATATAAAAGGAACATTGTATGTAAAATAATAAGTATAATAATAAATGCTGTTTTACAAAAAACATTGTTACATAATTTTTTTCTTGATCAGCTTGATCACGTATAATATATTTTTATTATCTTTTCAATCGTTATATAAAATTCGACATAATATGTTCGTTATTTGTAAATAAACCAAAACTAACTAATCAAATTAATGCATTGATTTGTTTCTGTTCGCTAAGTTGCCGGCCCTAAGTGGACGTCAGTTATTATTCTCGTGAGCAACAAGACAACAGGCACACGCAAATAGTTCGCAATATTCAACGATGTTATTACTTATTGCCGACGACTGGCATTCAGTGGAACAGTCGCAGGATGCGTCACACGCCAGCGGGGTATTAAGGAGATTGTTGCGATGACTTGATTTCAACGATAAAAGCTGAGGCTTTTATCGTTGAAATCAAGTCATCGTGAGCCAATGTGAGCATTGGGACAGTTCCTCAATAGTGGGACAGTTAGAATAGGCAACTCATTACTTAGAACTTTTTATACAAAACACAACATACATAGTCATTGCAAGGAAATCATTTTTAAACTAACCGCATTGATTGGTTTCTGTTTGTTAAGTGACGTCAGTTTTTATTCTCGTGCGCAATATAATCATGGGCACACGCAAATAGTTTGCGATAACCAACGATATTATAACTATAACTTAATGCCAGATATAGGTATAAATAGTGCAATTAAGGGTCAACGAACTTAAATGCCATATAAGTATGGATAAGCCCCCGAACAAATGGTTCATTCTTAAGAATTTCGTAGGAATTTTCTCTGTACCACCTCTATACTACATGCATGCAATAAATGATTTGATTTGGTTTGGTTTGGTTTGATTTGAATTGAATGCTTATTTCATATATGCCTATGAATTATTTCCATTTCGGTTGCGTAGTTTTATATAATGTACTTGCTGTGCCCTTGCAAGGTCATGTTTGTTTCTTTTTTATCTTTTTAACACCTGTATATGTACAACATGAATGCAATGAAGAACTTTAAACTTTAGTTTAAATAATTGTATCATGTCCTTTAAACTGTCATATGCATAAGCTCCAATTAATATTCGTTCATACATTCATAATGTTTTTTTTTTAATTTTAAACGAACCTAACTTTCTTAATGCGCAGTACTGGCTAAAGATAAAAGATAAAGATATCGTCATGAAATCCCGCAAAATTGTACTACCTATTCCAATCACTGCTTATTGCCGGCGACTGGTATTCAGCGACACAGTCGCAGGATGCGTCACACGCCGGCGGAGTATTAAGGAGGATACGTCTCGCGGGTTGCTGACCTCATTCGAGAAATGCCTAAAAAATAACACTGGCCGAATCATTGTTTATACGAATGGAAGTTTGAACCGCTTTTGTGGTCTAGTTTTGTTTGATCTGTGCGCACGTGTATCAGAAAAAACTAACTAACTAAATACTAACTAAAAACTTACTAATTAAATAGTAACTAAAAACTTATTAACTAACACTGAGGATTTTTGGTAAAAATCTGTTGGTCGGAGTGTACAAAATGGTGCGCACATATTATGTTAAGGTTCTGGCGGTTTTATTGATCTCTGTTTCAACCTAAACTAGTAAATAAAATAAAAAATGTTTTGGTAGGTATTTATTAGGAACGCACATAGGGTTATCGCTTGACCCGCATTAGTCCAGCATAGTGGGTTTTGGCCCGAACTCCTCATGTGCTATTACTCAAGTAGAACGAGGTATGATGATGAAAACATTCGTAAGTGCCGACGCATGTGATCATCCAGCATATACGTCCTACTTCTGAGTTCAGACCTTCACATATAAATATTAGCATATTAGAAGATCGATAATAATCTTATAACAGAACATATTTGTCCATTTATCACATGTTGAAATGAATTTCTCACTCGTACAAGTTTCCCGACTCAAAACTTCATTAAATAAACATACACGGAAACTAATTCTAACTAACGTCGCCGTCGGTACAATCTCTTTATTTTATAGTTTTTCTTGTAATCGGAGGAAAAAAAAGAAACGTTTTGGCACGCGCGGGCTTGCCGCTAGCGTACGCGCAACGCATCTTAACCCGACAGAAGGGGACGGCAATAGCGCTTCTCCGTCCGTGCGAGCAGCACAGATATATGATTAATGGACACGACTCGCAACCGAGAAATGCAGTCAAATTAGGAGAAATAAATATCAAAGCTGATACGCAAAGGAATAAGTGTTTTAATGCCTAAAGATTTGATATTACGATTCCTTTGCGTTGAAACGTCTCTTTCTTGTAGCTTTAGCGAATGTTTGGATAATAATAAGTTGTACCTATGGGTGGTGAATAACTGGTGTGGCTAGAACGAGGTTATATAGAATAATCAAAACTCTATTGTTCACAACTCAGAATAATACCTAAAGTTCTGAGGTTCACAAACGTCATCTATGCGTACACAGAGATTTAAAAAAAAACAAGGAACTACGAAGGACGGGACATTATTTAATATATATAATATAATATTATATATATATATAATATATATATATAATTATGATAGAAGTCTTTAGTGTATACCTTTTTTTAACAGTATATTACTTAAGGACTGAATTTAGAACTTAATGACTGGTTCATCTATGTAGAGAAACCAGTCAAAACGATAATTTTTCATAGATTTTACATGGGAAAAGCCTCAGAACAATAACTAAAGCTATAGAAGGAGCGTTGAAATAAAAAACCTGCAACTATAATTAGTTCCGTTCTATCTTATGGCTAGAAAAGGAGATTGGAGTGCGACAAATGGTTGACACTTAGTTTTTATTTTTTTTATTGTTATGTCATTCGGTCATCAGAAAAATAAAATGAGTCCTTTTGCTCCGCCAAAATCAGTACATTGATTTAAAAGCTGACAGTTCGTTCACAAATCTGGTGACACCTTCGAAATAGCGAAAGAAAAGGGACAATCGATCTCTTTTCAATACACCACCTAGGTGCATTAGTTAAAATAGTGCGAACTGATGAATTTGTGTTGTTATTTTAGTCCGGTTTCTATAGCTTTAGTTATTATTTTGAGGACGGGACACTATTTAAAAAATATAATTATTATAGAAGTCTTTAGTGTATACCTTTTTTTAACAGTATATGACTTAAGGACTGAATTTAGAACTTAATGGCTGGTTCATCTATGTAGAGAAACCTGTCAAAACGATAATTTTTCATAGATTTTACATGGGAAAAGCGAACTATGAATGACGTAACTCTGATGTTTAAGATATTGCAATAGAAAAAAACGTTAAATCCTAAAGTGAGTTTAAACGCAATCTCCTTTTGTGAACGCGTCTGTGGCCTAGTTAAAAAGCGTTCAGTATCCAGAGTTCATGGGTTCAATTTCCAGGTGTTTCGAACTTTACGATGCATAGGTTAGGTTAATTCCCAAGTTTTGCAAACTGTGTTTTCACCAACCCGTGTTTGGCAAGTGTTGTGATTAAGAGCGTTTACGCCGCACACTAGCGCCACTAATGAAAAAAAAAACATATCTAGTAATTAGAGATAGAAAATCAAATTATGCTCAACAAACTATTTGAATGAAGTAATTTAGCATTTTTACGTCACCTAATGAACACCTCACACTTAAATAAGACGTTACGGCCACTTTTAACTATAACGCCATATTTAACTAAACCATAACATGTCAGGTGTTCATTAGGTGACGTAAAAATCCTAAATTACTTCATTCAGATAGTTTGTTGAGCATAATTTGATTTTCTATCTCTAATTACTAGATATGTTTTTTTTTTCATTGGCGGCGCTAGTGTGCTGCGTAAACGCTCTTAAGCCATTACGCCATTGCCCATCAATTGTAGCTATAGCTTGGTTTCAATGACGTAAGCGTTTGCCCAACAGTATGACAGTATAAAGTTTACTTACTCCTTTTATGCCACCTTTTTGGGAACGAAAAGCTCAAACGCCGTACGCTACTAAGTGAACTCTTGCGTTGTACTCGCGCTTTTTTCTAACCAGCAAACAGTGAAGGGTAATACCGCCCTTTTTCTGTACATAAAATAGATTATAAACCTGTGAGGTACTGCCTAGGGGGCGGTACCGATAGTAACGTTGGTTGGGTACCGACTAGCTACAATACGCACAATACGACGCCTGTGGCAGGGCTTTAGTGCGCGCTAAAAGTTTATTACATGTTGGTAACATCGGGTATTGGGGCGCGGTACAAGTTGCAAGAGTTGTAGCATCTACAGATTATACGATTGAAGCGTTGGAAGCCGAATGCTCCTGACCCTCCAAATGCCTTTACACACAGCACACTGGAATATAGCCAAGACACCATACTCGTAGAACAACAATGAGAAAATCCGGTTGGCACACGCTATGTTCCAGGAACATGGGCGCTGTTCCCCACCCCCACGACTCGGTCAACCCGAGCCTAGGTCCTAGCATTTGGAGGCGCTTTCGGGTTGTTCCACTCCCGATCCTATCAAAACCCCTCGGAGAATCTAGTAGGGAAAGGGGACACCCATGAAACCCTCTTCTGTTGTTAGGTCTTATTAAAGTAAAATATATTAACTAAAATGTTTTTCTTTTGTTGATATAATTTTTAACGCAAATGTTGTTGCGAACAAATTACAAAAACACAAATGTTGAAAAAATTTCCACGAGCAGGATTTGAACCTGCACCCTTTTGACATACCGGGTCAGGTGCTCTCCCAATTGAGCTATCGTGGTTATATATGTTAACTATTCAATTACTCATATAGTTAGTTTCATTTTTCATTTAGGCCTTTATCGACGAAAACTTGTTTATTTTTAAAATCCTAGTGAATATTCCAGGAGCAAATTAAATTGTGATTCTGCAAAGTGAGAACCGCTCTCCTCTCCTCCCTCACAACACGCAAGTATAAAATTTTCGTTTCCGCCAATATTGAAGTCCAAACCGAATAAGCCTTGCTTTATGCATTTCGGCAGCTTTGCTGTTTTATTTAGTTTCTCGGAACTGACTGGGAAAAAAACGAAGGAAACTGGCAACACTGGAATATTTTGTAGCCACCGTTCGCTCGCAAAGCGCGCCGACAGACAGGCTGCACAGGAATTTGTTTTCTGTATCGTTTTAGAGTTTATTTTACTAGGCGATTGTTGTAATACTGTGGTCCGAACTACACATGAGCATACATGAGGTAGTCAGCCGTTATATGTACTTGAAAAGAGATTTCAATGACGATTTTGTAAGAAGATTCAATGTTTTATTGCCAACCTATGAACAACCTCACACTATGGTGTGTTTTTAAAAATGTATTTTAATAACCGTTTTCTGAGTGGTAGAGCCACGCTGCGTTGCAGCACGAAATTGGCCGGCTCGCCCGGCGTAATACCACCCTCTCACAGAATATCGGCGTTAAACAATGGCACTCGTTGCTGCTATGTTTCGTCCGGTGAGTGAAAGTACCGGAGGCCCATCTCTCACCCCTCCCCCCTCCCAATTTCTACTCCCTCCTCAAGATTCAACTCCTTCCTCAAGGCCGGCAACGCATCTGCGATTACTTTGGTTTTGCGGGTGTCCATGAGCGGCGGTGATTACTTTCCATCAGGTGACCCACCTGCTCGTTTGCCTCCTTTTAATATATATAAAAACAATAAAAATAACCGTGACTGAAGAAACGATTTTTTAATAAAAAACTGGGAAGCGCTTTGCAGTTGCAGTTTGAACACTACGGGTAAAGTGCGTTTCCACCTTCGGCCTTCTCATCAGATGAGATGTAGGCCAAGTATTCTATTGCAATATTACAATTTAATATGACTACCTATTGGTATGAAACAATTTTTACAAAATATACTCGTGTTAAATTTTACACATTATTTATCCTGACATTTCGAGCCCTTTTTACAGTTCTTGCTAACAAGGAGACTGGGGTGTTAGTTGTCTCATAAATAATTCGTTTAAAGTTTCATTTTGATGTGTAGTGTTTGCGTAAAAGCAAACAATACGGCCACCTACTTACTTTGAGCGAAGTTTGAACGGTAAATTTTAATATAAAAGGTCGCGGTATCGAATAGCTCACTTTTAATAAGGACCAAAGAGCTGACCATAAATAACTAGAACATTTCGAACCGGCCACCGTCCGCAGTAGAGCTATGAGCCGCTGGCTGGACGCAATAAAAAAACGACAAAAATAACCACGCATTCGGAATGGAAATGCAAAAAAATATATATATTTCGTTGGAGCGGGACGGAGCATGCGCTCTGTGCAAGATAGAGGGGAATGGCGGGAATTTCGAATTTAGAATGCGTCGCGTGCGCTTCGACATCCGCCGCCGCAAAAAATATCGAGGCTGTGTGTTTTTTGCCTGTGGTGTCACTACACTTACCTTAGAAGTCGATTCTGCCACTGACAGTTTGCTTTTTAACTTTTTTTCGGCTCTCCGTGAACCTCCGTGAACGGTGTTAATTGCCATAGATAATTACGCGCGACTGTCACATTTGCGCGGGAAATTGTTTCCCACACACAAAAGTAATTTTGCGACGAAATAATTTTTATGTTGCTGGCAATACTTACACTAACAATCTAACTAACGTGTAAAGGAAATCGAAAAATATTTAAGACTTCAGTTCAAATATGTTTGAATGTTTATTAACAGTAATAGTCCCGTTTTGGTTAATGATTCTTCTTTATGTGACCATGATCAAATTATATATTAAATTCATTTACTCGCATTCCCTCGCCGGGAATTGAACCTAGTGGCAAACGTAGTGTAGGACGCCCTCAGATTATCTACTCACTAAACACAGGCAGTTGAACCATTAAAGTCACAAACATACATACATGTACGTTTTACATTCCAATATTTCATAATGGTAACCATTGAACTGAAAACGATACCAAACAAACATACTCTAATATCAAACCCAACCACGAGTACCAATTTAAGAAATCCAATCCGATTAATAAAAAAATGACATTAATCGTTACGCATCATTAGTATCATTAATTATCGTGATCTAATTAATGGTACGCTGGGACCACCACCGTGTCATAACAAGAATGATAGATCGACTCATTATAATGTTATCGTTGGGTATTTTGGACTGTTTTATTATGTGGCTTCTGGTTGTGATAGTCAAAGTGATTTGAAATGTCACCATCATAATAATATAACTGAAGACTAGGCTGTATGAGAAAATTCCTTTGTCTTTCCGTTACGTTAGAAGAAAATGTTGTTAATAATGGATGGATGATTTAAAAACATTTAAATTCTGATTATTTACATATAATTTTACGCAAATTTTGTTGCGAACGAATTACAATTTGAAAAAAGACAAAGTGTCGATTAATTTCGGCGAGTTGGATTGAGCCACGATAGCATAGTTGGTAGTGCACCTGACCCGGCATGACATGGGGTGCGGGTGCGAATCCCGCTCGTGGAAATTTTTCAAATCAAATTCTATTGAATTTAATTTGCCGTATACTAACTTACTGTATGAATACAACCTCAAAATCATATAAATACCTATTATTTATTCAAATATATTTTCCAATACCTAATTAATTTATTCATTTCAAAGTAGATAAGTATATCATAAAAATGATACTTTAGTTATCCCAAAGAAATACTTGTGCTTAGAGCTCTATTAAATTTTCATTAGCAACTTACTTAGAAAACTTTTATGTTAATAGAACATTGCATTACATTAAGTACGGAGGAGCTCGATGGCGCAGTGGTTAACGCGCCCGGTCTGCGAGTGCTAAGGTTAAGCAACTTTCGCAAAGACCGATCATCAGATGGGTGACCAAAAGTGTATCATCTCGAGCTTCTCCGTGCTTCGGAGGACACGTAAAATCATTGGTCGTGGCTGTATTAGCATCAGTCGTTAACAACCACCAAACCGCAACTGGGCCTGCGTGGTGGTTTATGGCCCGTTCTCTCTATCCATCCATAGGGAAGGCTTGTGCCCCAGCAGTGGGGACATAAAATGAGCTGATGATGATGTTAAAGTACGTACATAAATAAATAAATATATATTAGACAACATCACATACATTGTTCTGATCCCAAGGTAAGTTGCTAAAGACCCAGACCCGACACAATATCGAAAAGTTCGTTTTCGACATTGACCCGACCGGGAATCGAACCCGGGACCTCAGAGTTAGCGTCACCCAAATTCCGGCGTGCAAGTCAATCGGCTGGAGGTCGTCAAGACGTACATAACTGTAAACTTTAAAGGGGAAACCACCACTGTAGGAAATTTAGTTTTTTAATTCCTTTGTAAGCAATAGGCTTTTACCTCATCTGTTCTTAAGTGATGAAAACACACTAGATTGTCCTGATTTGCTCAGCTAAACCCTGTCACCCTGTGTGGTGCCGGGGATAAAGAATTGCACCACCCCATCTCTTCCCGTGGGTGTCGTAAAAGCCGACTAAGGGACCATTCCAGAGGATGGGCAGCAGCATCTCTCTGAGGTTACCCTCAACCTACTGCGATCGCCAACCCGCCTGCCAAGCGTGGCGATTACGGCAAATACCCCTCATATCCTTAGGGGAGGCCTTTGTCCAGCAGTTGACGTCGTTTGGCTGAGATGAGATGATGATGCTCAGCAAAATTACTTCTAAAATACCTACGCAAGCACCCCGAAACAATTCATATAAACCATTTAGCATCCCCTCCACTCACACCAACTATAGACAGAGCAGTTTTCTCGTAAGAGCTTGTATATGTATTAATAATACTAATGCTAATATAGATATATTTTTCGACAGCATCAATATTAAATAAAAGTTTAGTTATACTAGTACTGTAAGTAGATATCTTAGATGTGGTAGCTTGACAATAGCTTATAGTCATAATTTTTGTTGTTATTTTTTTACAATTGCAAGCTATTAGCTATCCTAAAATAAATAAAAAAACAAATTTAAATAAAAAGGCTGAAGTTTAAAGCGCACTTTGCTGAACTCCTCAATCACTAAGAAATGTGATTTATTTTCTTAGCAAAAACTGTTTTTTTTCTTTACATTTAAACCTAACTGCAGCTTAACTTTGATTTAGATCGGAACTCGTCAAATCGGTTTACCAAGAAACCTTTTCATCCCCATGCTTAATGACTAGCCATTTATTTCAAAAGTTACTCGTACATTTGGGTGGTGTTCTATGAACGCCTACCTAAAAAAAGCTAATGTAGGAGACGCCTTGACGCTTGCAATATATCTTAATCAGTAAATCAAATCGGGTTTTTGAATTGATACTTTTACCTGATCTTGTTTAGCTTATTGCTTCTTTTTTATCGAATAATAAATGATAAAGAAGTCTAGAGTTTAATATATTCAAGTAACTACACAAATTGCAAATGTGACAGATTTTTAACGCGGAGACAAAAGTTACAGTTTAGTCCATCGCTTTATAGAGATTTCTTATTTCATATAGCGACCGACAGGATAAAATGAAAGCAGTTAGTTAACATACAGCGACGCTATAACTATACTCACTAGCTAGCTAGCTACTGGCTACAAAGCTATGGAGATATTTCACATACAATGCCTGTGGTCGAAATTCGACCAATACATATTCTAAAATAGACCTGATAAACTGTTTAATATTTCGCAGGGATTGTATCCATAGTTATGCAGAATAAATAAAAATAGAATATGTTTTAGGATTGGCATTGACAGTTATTCCTCAGCTTGCATTTTTAAAATAAAAATTATGAAACAATATTTGCTTGATTTAATGTATGTTGTTTATTTATTTATTTCTGTACACAAACAGATTACAATCAATGCATGAGTACAGTTACATATTTGTTGTAACTTTGACATAAATTTTTTCGTTCTGGACTCCTTTTTTATAACTTGTTTATAACTTTAACTACACCTCATTCCACACTCATTCGCGCGCGCAATGTTCTTAAAGAAGGTAAGGTACATTTGCCACAAAGTAAATTCGTCACAGAAAAAAGTATGTGTACATTTCTATTTTTATGAAGTAAAGGACATCAGGCACATATGACCCGAAAATGTATAAAGTCATTTCTATTATCTCTAAGCACTATGTGTCATACGTAAATCAGTATCACCTTTATTTTGAAACTTCTTTAATTGGCTGAAATTTTTATTATTAATTATAAAACAAAACTACGACTATGAAACTGACACTTTTGTGGGCGCCATCACTATTTTTTTGCATAAGAACACTCTGAATTATGGAAACTTCAGAGTAAGAACCAGGCGCATTACATCAGATGACAATGACATTGACAGAATGTTCTGAGGATCTGTCAGCCAGCCTGTCACTGACAATGTCAATCACTGTCAACTGAAGCGTTTGGTTACAGCCACATGATTAAATGAACGGAACAGAATTCCGCACTCTCCATCAGTATCATGTTTTTATTTTAGATCTTTGTGATCAACAAGAAAGCATAATAAATAATTTCAATTTTAATCGGTACACCCACTTTTAGTCCATTTTTTCGAAAACACTGGTGTTCAGCACTTAACGAAACGTTTGGTTTGAACTACTAGTGTTGCTAGTGTGTGTCAGTGTTACCAGAGAAAAATATTTCTTCTAATAAAAATCTTTGATAAACTGAATGGTTTTCCACGATCCACTATTTACATACCTACATTGTTGTACAAACAGAAATGCTATACATTCTTGGGTCTATTGTCAAAGCAATTTGCCTGATGTCCTTTGTCATATTTCAGTTCGGACCATTGACGAACTTACACATATTATTATTAATGCATGTGACAAATTTACTTTCAATTTATGGAGTTTACAAAAAAGTGCCAAACTTTGTGACAAATATACAATAATCTCTTAAAAAAGGGCACGAAATTTTCGCTTCACGTAATATTAAGATTAATATATGTTACAATACAACCGTATTATCAGTAACAATTGTAACAATAAACAAATATTACCGTTAATACAACTAAAACCCGAACAAACTGTAGGTACCCATATAGAAATCTAAGATATAAAAAGAACAACAAAACAAAACCACTGTCGGTAATTGAATCCGGTAGTCGTTCGGACACCGTCATTAATCTAGGGAGGTGACAAATCGAATAAAAATGCTGATAGTTTTATTTCTAACAATAAAATATTGTCGACTTCACCTCGGTCTAATTGATAACGTAAGTATAATATCTAGAAATAGCAATAGAAAAAATCCTTATTCGGTACAATACATCACACATATAAATTCAAAACACAAGAACATCATTTAACATCATCATTATCATCATCTTGATTTACTAGACGTTTCAAGCCATTTGATTCCCGTAGAAACACTGTTTGTGTGCTAGTTTTAGAAATTGCAAAAGTTTTCATTTACAATAACCTTATTTCTTAATAATTAAATATCATTTGATAAATTACAGTGTTTTTCTAAATAATAAGGCCATAGACCTAAGATACTGATGGATTAGTATCGTATGACAAAAATATATTTTGTCACGTTTGTTTTGTTTAATAAAAGAGTGATAGATCTCCCTCAGAATCATAATTCAAAAAGGTAAAACTTAAATAAGCTAAAACTTTTACTTTTCTGCACAAGACATTCATCTCTTAAACATGCCTCTACGCAAATAAATACAAATTTATATTAAAAAAAACTGCTGTCAATAACAATTCTATTTTGAAAAACCGAAACGACAAATAGTTATATCTCAAAATGTCTCTCTGACAACACGAATCTCGGATCGCAATCGATCATTAATTATTCATTCATTATCGATAATGAATAACATCGATAATCTCTCACTAATGGACGACGACTGCACTCGCCAGGAAGCCTCCAGCCGTCATTTGTTAAGTTGACATTTGACATCAGTCAACTGGGTTCCACTCAGTACCTACCCGATTTTTTGTTTTCGTTAGACCGTATACGACCTTTTGTGGGACACACTTTGTGTGGTTTTGTATAAGAAAAAACTTTTTTTTTAAATGTTTATACTTAACCGCTTGACTGTTTAAATATGTAGATGAATACGTAATTTTAGTTAATAAAATAAGTGCTTCAAATATATTTAGTTTGATCATAAAAATGCCTTATTTACATGTACGTTTAATTAATTAAATCTATTTTTGTCCTTAAAACAAACAACTAAATATACCAATGTCCTGAAATATCCTACATGTTACATTAAATGTAATTTAATATTAAGTAAGCAAATTAATAATTGAAAAGATTTTATCGAAGAAAAGTGTCAAAACTAATTCATCTAAAGCTCTTTTAGTTAATATTATTGCCAATACGTTTTAAACTAAACAATCTAAAGAGCATCATAAGAAATAAAAAATCTTGATTAAGGTTATCGATAACTATTTTTTATCGACACAGCGCTACTCTAAAGTGAAGTTGTTTGTTTTGCCAGTAGCAAGTAGTGTCGCCTTGATAAATATCCTTAAAGATTGTGCGCTCTTCTCGATAATTTCTGTATGAAACTCACACCGTCAACCACGAACTAATTTAGACTTTACTCCTATAGAAATAAGACTTTAATTTTAAGAACCGAGCGTTGGAGCTCTACCCAGGCTCGTATGAAGATTTATTAGCCTCCCGTAGTACGTGCTTTATAGTTATTTGATAAAACACTATCGTGATTATTTAGCCTGACTTTCTGACAACGTGCGTCTATTTTATTTCTTAAACATACAATAATAAACTTGGAAGACATCAAGATATTAGTAGTAGCATATTTGTGAGCTCGTTATCACGTTTTAGCTGCCACGGCAATTGAAATATGATCTATCATTGTCATAAAAAGAGTAATGTCTGAAAGCGCGAACACGAAGCACAGTTTCTCTGCGGGTCGACAAAAACGTGTATGATGCTAAGCAATTAACATGACGATCGATTGAAATTATTTTTTCCTATTTTTCAGGTAAAAAATGGCGTTCGCTGACACCGCAAGACAGGCGGCCATTCGTGGAGGAGGCGGAGCGGCTGCGGGTGATACACATGACGGAACACCCGAACTACAAGTACCGGCCTCGACGGCGGAAGCAGAACAAGGCGCGGCCGAACCAGCCGGCCACCCCAGTGAGCGCCCCACCAGCGACCTCCGCAGCCCTAGGCTCCCCATACGCCAACAATACTGATTCACCAGACGCTCGATTCTCTCACAACCCTGGAGCAGGCTTCTCGCCTTACCGTACTTCCCCGCTAGCCCCAGACTCTTACCAATCAAATCAGCAATTCAATGGCCACGTCCAGACCCCTGAATCGTCCCCCGCCAGGTCCCCGGAACCGCAGGGCCGGAGGAGCGCCCCTGCCGATGCGCAACAGCCCGGAGTTGGTACTCCTGACGCATCTCCCGTCGAGAATGAGAAAGAGAACTACCAATACGAGGAAAGGCGAAGAGCTATTAACGCGTCATCTCTCTCGGAGTCGTACTCTCCTTACAAGACTTACCGAACGCCGGGGTCCTTCTCTCCCGCGCCAGTCGCTGCCATGGGCATGGCCAATGGGATGTACGTGATGTGCACGCAACGGACCCTCGCTGAGCAGCCGCCGCTCGTGACCGGCACTTTCTTCCCGCCAGTCGCGACATCGCAGGACCAGCAAGCTCTAGGCACGTCCACTCCCAAAGTGACATCCGCTCTAAGCGGCTCCATACCATCGGAATACAGCGTCCAGTATCTCCCATACGAACAATACGAACAAATGTATAAGCAAGAGGATTCTTACGTATCTCATTATCCGGATCAGCCGAAGACGGAATACGACAACGGCGGTTCGTACTTCTCAGAGGAGCCACCGTCTAACGCTCCCCAAGAGAACGAGCAGAGCTACATGAATCGTCCAGAAATAAGGACTGGTTCGCCGGAGTCTGACGTCGACGCTCGGGAGTTCGACAAGTATCTGGACTATGCTGCCGATGGTTCTATTGAGCAACACCATCAGTATAGATATGAGCAACAACAACAGCAGCAGCAGCAGCAGCAGCAACAGCAGCAGCAGCAGCAGGGTTACAGGCCTCCGTATTGCCCGGAGCAAGGCCCTGGCCCGGAGTACTGCTCGGAGAGGATGTACCCGTCCCCTTATGCTTCTGTGATCTCAGGCACTCCAGCGGTGGTCCCGTACACCCCCGCACCGCCAGGGGCCGACGTCAGACCAGAGGACGAATTCAGCGTCATCCTCGCTGGAGTCAGGCAAACCTGCTATAGCAATTGACTATACAGCACTGATCTGGGGTAGGAATAATGGGGACTTTTCCTAAATGTAGCCCAAAGAAATCGGCATGATGTTTTGTTTTTTTAAATTATACCTATGTATGAGTGATTGATTGAGTCCTTTATAGTTACAGCGTGTTAATTTTTTTATGTGTTTTTATATAAAAGTTTTGAATAGTCAAAATGTTAAATCTATTATGAACAATCATTGCGTGTTCTGTAGTAAAAATAAAATAATGTAAAATAATACCTATATATTTTTTGCTAAAAAGATTTAAATATTTTTATTGTCAATTGTAAGACTTGATTGATGTTATACTAATTAATTAAAGGCTGTTTATTGATATACTGTTCGTCTTATACGAAATATATTGGTGCTATGTGTGGAGGTCCTAATTATTTAAAAAAACCTGGTAATATTTTTTTTATTGTTTGCGTCCAAAACTGTATACCATAGGTAGCAAATTAGCGATTCCTATTAAAAAAAGCATTATTTATTTGTAACTATTTTTGTATATTTCTTAGTGAAGCTTAACAAAAAAATCTAATTAATCATTCTATAAGTTCTTCCATTAAGCCTGTAGATATAGGTCGTAAGGTTTATTTTTTTTATTAATTGTTAACATAGTTAAAATTTATCTGTATAAATTGTAAGATCGTTGAATAAAATATCTCATAGTAATAATTGTACTAAATTTTAGATTATAATTTTTTTTAGTATCTGTATGTTGCAATTTTGTAGTTATTTAGTATAAAAAAAACACTCGCACTGCGACACTTAAGTTCTTCCTAGTTGTAAGAAAATTTATAAGAAGCAATAAAATTTATATTCCGAAATATTGTGTTGTTATTACTACAAAACTCAGGTACACATGCTTTATATGCATACGTGGATCAAAGCTTGGTATGATGAGACTTAGTATACTATACAGTAAACCTCGAATAATTTTATTTTTTCAAATTAATTAGTCAAAGGACATCATTTTTTCGGGCCAAATATGAAAGTGCCGGCCAAAAAGAAAAAATGCTGTATTCTGATTATGGTAATATATAATAATATAATATTCTAAACAGCCTCTGTGGTCTTGTGGCTAAGACCACCGGTTAAGATCCAGAGGTCCCGGGTTCGATTCCCAGCGGGGGGTACATGTTTGTGTACTCGGTTTGGTTGTTAAATTATATTTTTTTTAATATTTGTAAGCACAGTGCCTTGATCTGGCCTGATGTAAAGTGATGATAAGGCCAATGATGGAAGCGCATTTCACCCGGGGACCTCAACTAGTGAGGCACTGACTATCTTATCTCTAGCTGCCGGAACACAACAATGCTACAAACATTGGTGTTATGGCGACATATTTAGATAAGATGGTGGTAGCTAGCCAGGCGGACAAACAAGCCCTACCACCAACCAAACCGAGTACACAAATATGTACCCCCCCCCCCCCCCGCTGGGAATCGAACTCGGGACCTCTGGGTCTAAACCGGTGGTCTTAGCCACTAGACTACAGAGGCAGTTAAAAGCTTGCATAAGCAGTTGCAGTAACAACCACTGGGCCCGCGTGGTAGTTTTTAATAATATAGTTTGGACCCTGGTCCCGATGCCGGTGGACCCCTATTTTTTATATTTTTAAATGTTTGTTTTGTTTTTTAGAAAATATTTAAAAATGTAAATTAATATGTAAAAAAATAAATAGAGAGATAATAATAATAATAAGTATTTATTCCAGAATAATTCCATAGACTGTTAGTAATTACAATAGACCTTATACACTAATGTTAGTTACATGGAAAAAATAAAAATAAAAATGCACATTGAAACGAGCTTGGTGCACTGGATACGACCACCCACCGTTAGAGGACGGTGTGTAGTCGCACCCAATGTTTCAGCATCGGTGAGTCCCAGCGGTCAGACAACGCGTTCAGGATATGGTTCCGGCTATGGTTTATGCCTCATTCTTCCTGTGGTGTTCACATTCCTAAGGAAGGCTCGTGCCCCAACTGTGGGGACATGAGCTAGTGATGATGATGATTGAAAGATCACAAGAATTTACTTATCGGTGTGAAAGAATTTGATCTTTGAAGTTTGTATGTGAAACCGAAATGTATGGAGGAAGGTTCTTAATTCGCAATGGGAAATAAAATAAGAAAAAAACTCATCATTCAAAGCCCTAACTGGAAAAGTTTTTAAATATGTGGTCTGTGGCTGAAACACTACAAGCCTCCGCCTTAACGCCTTAAAGGTTCCGGGTTCGATTCCCAGCGGAAGGTACATTATTAAAGTACTCGGTTTAGTATGTGGTACAGGTGGTACGGCTTATTGTAAGACTCGAAAACGCAAAGAACTTGCTTGATGTAATCATAACCTTTAAGTTTAGGCACCTCTTTAAACCTAAAAGTGGAGACTGACCGGAGCGATCATCGTATTGTATAGTCGACCATGAAATTGCTTTTTTTTTATTCATAGCTCGGCAAATGACTCCACTCCATCTGATGTTAAGTAGAAACCCTCATCCTGCCGGCCCACAAGGTGCCTCTTCACGCCTCGTTTGAAGGACCCCATGTCATAGGAAGGAGGGAAACGTGTGCTGGTAGACTATTCCATCTTTTGGAAGTGCGACAAAGAAACGAGTCACCAAATTTCTTTGTGCGCGGTGGAATGTTCGAGACAGTACAGCAGTGACTCCGGAGAGCAGTACGCGTACTCCTATGTAGGAAGGGAGAAGGTGGGATAAGGTCAAACAGTTCTTCACTTTATCACTTTTGACAAAAACTTCCATTACAATAAAATTTCGCTAAGGCTCATTGTCAATGATGACAACGTATCAGTCACTTGGTCTTTTAAACAAAAATAGAACTTGTTGTTTTATTATATGCAAACAAAATTCACTTCTAAAGTGGTAAAGCAATTTCATTGTCGACTATACCATTCGCGGCCAGCTTGCAACGTCAATGCTGACTGATCGATAAGTCTAGCCTTAAGGTTCCAGATGAAGAATGCGCTTCGGCGCGTCCTGTGGCGGTAGCCAAAGTAACATTAAGAAAACGATAGCGAAGTTCGAAAAGAATAAAATGTATGGGATCGACATATTAAGCCGCGCTAAATCACGTGCTCAATCTTATGTCAATCCCATACATTTTATTGTTTTCGAACTTCGCTATCGTTTTCTTAATGTTACTTTGGCTACCGCCACTGATCTGTCGATATGACTTGACGTTGATGGTCCCTGCGAGTTAGTTTGCTTGCCCAAGGTCATCTGTCAACTTTTTGTAACCTAACGGTTGGTAAGAGGTATCAGTATACACTTTGAGCCGTGTATTAAAAGCAGGGTTGACCGATAGCAGGGCAAAGTTCGCGGCGAGCGGCTCGGCTCACTGCACTGACCATGCGTATGCTCTCATCGAAAGTGTTACGTTACAATGATACGCTTCGATCAGCCCTACCCGATTCTCTAAATACCACTACACATTTACAGAATACACTCAACATGCACACTAGTTTAGGCCCAAGACACCGTACTCATAGAACAAGGGGTACGACGCCGACGAGCCGGTTTACACGCGCCGAGGATCGCTTCCCGATCCGATCCGAACCCCTCAGAGAATCTAGTAGGGTAGGGGACATGCATTAGCACGTGATGCCGTTCCCTCTAGAAAACCTCTGACACTGCTTCGTTTTACACGGCTTGAGGAACCCTTTAAGTTACCTACTCTCCGCCCCGAAAACACAAAAAAAAAACTGTTCTTATAGCCAATTGCGCAAACGAATTGTTGATCCCTATTTCATACATTTATAGGTACTCACTTAGCTCTGGTGTATTTCCCGACGTATGGAAGAAAGCTTTAATCACACCTATTCCAAAAAATTCAAAAAAAGATCTTGTGACTGAATACAGACCCATTTCTAAACTGTGCACGCTGGGTAAAATTTTGGAAAAAATTGTGACAAGATTCCTCTCATCTTGTTTTAAAAACTATATCTCACCTGATCAACATGGATTTGTACGATCTCGCAGCGTTGAATCAAATATGCTTTCCTTTACTGAATTTTTGCTAAGTGCTATGGATAGGAATCTCCAGGTGGATGTGGTGTACACCGACTTTTCCAAGGCTTTCGACAAAATAAATTATAATACACTTCTAGATAAGCTTTGGAGGGCCGGTGTACATGGCAGCCTATTGCGTTGGGTTGAATCGTACATAAGAAATAGAAGTCAGGCAGTCTGTGTCAAAGGATACTGTTCGGATTACCTTGATATAAGCTCTGGAGTTTCGCAGGGTTCACACCTGGGACCATTTCTGTTTACGTTGTACCTCAATGATTTGGGTCTCCACTTACCAAATACTCGTCAATTGCTATACGCCGATGACACAAAGATATTCACTGTTGTTAATTCTGTCAGTGATTGCGAATGTATTCAAACTGACCTGTTAAACCTATCTAAGTACTGTGTCTATAACCAGCTTTACCTAAATAATGACAAATTTTTTACTATCAGTTATACGCGAAATCGTAAACCTATTATATACCCATATTCAATTAACAATCATACCCTTACACGTGTTAAAAAAATACGAGATCTTGGTATCATAATGGACGAAAAACTTTCATTTATTCAACATATTGATAAGGTTGTTGAAAGATCCTTGAAATTGCTGGGTTTCATTAACAGAGTCGGTAGGGAATTCAAAAGCGCAATGACATTTAAAATGTTGTATTTTGCATTTGTCAGATCGATACTGGATTTCGGATGTATTATTTTTAGCCCCTCATACAAGGTACACATAAACAGATTAGAGCAAGTACAAAAAAAAAATCATAAAAATCCTTAATTACAAAACGCAGAACTTTGATTCGTCATACAAGGAATCTATCAGTCACTATAATATGTCAACCCTAACAAACCGCCGTTTACACTTCGACCAATGTAACTTATTTAAAATCATTAACAACCACTTAGACTGCCCTGATATACTACAAAAAATAGGCTTCATTACAAAAAGTTAATTTTTGTCGCGCCCCTCATGCGTCAAGTCACTAAATGATAAATATTTACACGTGTTTGTGCCCCCCGCTGCATGTAAAAATTATACCTGTAATCGTTTTTTGATAAGAGCTTTAAATATGTATAACAATGAATATTGTAAGCTAGATAATATGAATTCAGAATTAGACATTTTCAGTAACTCCTTTACTAAATTTAAACGCTTAACTTACGAAACCCTTAAAGGCAATGAAATTGATGAGTAGAAAATGTAAACAAATGTGTTATTTTTTTGTATTATGTTTATTGTTTTGCTGTTTGAGTTATTTTGTTAGTAAGTACGATGACTACGATGTAATTCCGCGTCGTCGTTTTTTTTTACTTCATATCGGCACTATAGGTCTATATCATATGTAAAATAGTTATAAGCACTGCATTCTGTAATTGACTGTTTGTTGCCAAAATAATAAATAAAATAAAAAATAATTAAAAAAAAAAAAAGTTAGCTTCGGTCAGTTTCTACCATAAGGTTAAAGGTGGGCCTTAATACACATAGCAATACTTAAAGGGAAGATGAATAGCATAACCTGCCACGGACGGCTTAATGTGCCTTGGTAAGCACGGTCATATCCGGTAGCTAGGATGACGAAAGCAGCTTAGCACGATCGCCACTCCCAAGACACTTCGCCAATGAGCTCCTGAACCGAATAACAAGCTAATTATGTTAGTGACTGAACTCAATTAACCAGGGTGTAGTGTGTCCACAGAGGTCCCGGATTTGACTCCTAGTAGAGGTACATAATATTATAATTGCTAATAGGCAAGCTTTTTTATAAATAGTTTGCCTACTTCTTAACTGATCTTTAGTATTTGTGAAGAATATTGTGATCGGATGTTAATGACGGTAGTTGTTGACATTGAATGGGCGCCTTTGGCTTTCAAAGTAAAAAGTAAATAGCGTTGAATAATTTCGGCGGGCTGGCTGCCGAACCGCGATAGCTCAATTGGGAGAGCACCTGACCCGGTATGTCAGAAGGGTCTAGGTTCAAATCCTGCTCGTGGAAATTTTTTCATCATTTGTGCTTATGTGATTGCACTTAGTTTAGTTGATGGTAGAGGGTTTCTTAAAGTATGCTTAGTCGCTAGCTAGGCTAACAACAGCGAAGATCGTGGCTCGTCTTAAGTAAGTATAAAAAACTAAAACAGCAATTTTAGTAGTACTGTTCCGTGCGGCAGTTAGTGACAAGATAACCAGTTTCTAAGCAGTTCAGGATACATGCCGAACCATACGAACTGGGTGAAGTCATCACAGTGATAGGAATAGGTAGTGCCTATTCACCTAAAGTTCGAAGAACAGAGACATAAATCGGAGACTTCTTTACGACAATTTTTTTTTCTGGGACAACTTTGTCCCAGCAGCAGTTTATTAAAAATAATGTTAATTGGAATATGTAAATACTAACCCGAACTTTACAATTTATATTTTCGGAATATTAGAAAAATTTAAACTCTAATATAACATGCATTTCAAACAAATTGTCGCCTTTTTACGTAACATAAACTGTACAAGTGACGCATTCTCTCATTCATTGGGATAGATTCGGTTTTCACTTGGACGCACTTATACCACACGGGACAGCCGGTGAGGGGGGGGGGCTATGTTCCTGCAATGGGCCTGCCCCCGCCCCGCCTCACTCCTGTGCTTCGGTCTGTTCGGTCATACCTGTTTTTTATTTTTGACACTCGCGAGTTTTCTGGTTTATTGTATCTGCATATCACGACTACCTTGGCTTGAATTAACTTATTACGTTTTGCTGCAATAAGATTGTGCCTGTTTTTCTCCATCGGATAATACGGTAAGTCAACATTATTTATTATTTTACTTTGTTTTGTTTAGAATATTTAATATTATTTATAGTTTTTTTTCTTTAAATATAGTTGATTTTACTTGCATTGACTACAAGGATGCATGCAATACAACTGATTATTAAGGCCCGTATCGCAAAACAACACTCAAGAATGAATCTAGTTTCAAAACTGATTTCGTCCCCTTTGTCGCTTTCCATTAGGTGAAAATCGGGGACAAACACGCAGTCACCAGTAATATATATATATCGCTAAATGTTATTTACATTTTTTGATCACCTAGCTTTCTTTTATCGATTCACGTAGATTATAGACTGCCTCAACAAACAAAACAAAAAAAATGGCGACTTATTCATATGCCGTAATCTTCGAACCCCTTTATTTTTGAAAGCAACTTAAAACTAGATTCATGATTGAAAATCAATACTCGGCTGAGTGCTGATCGCAAATCTGGTTTTGAATTGCTAAAATAGAATCTGCGCCTGAAATCAGTTTTGAAACTAAATTCATTCTTGAGTGTTGTTCTGCGATACGGGCCTTAATAACCAGTTGTATTGTATGCATCCTTGTAGTCAATGCAAGTAAAATCAACTATATTTAAAGAAAAAAAAACTATAAATAATATAATTATTCTAAACAAATCAAAGTAAAATAATAATAATTCAAGCCAAGGTAGTCGTGATATGCAGATACAATAAACCAGAAAACTTGCGAGTGTCAAAAATATTTATCTCAGAAACAAAACAGGTATGCGTTTACACTCAATAGACTGAAGCACAGGAGTGAGGCACGCGGGGCGGGGGTAGGCCCATTGCAGAAACACAGGCACCCCCCCTTCCTCCTCACGGGCCGTCCCGTGGAGTATAAGTGCGTCCGAGTGAAAACCGAATCTATCCCAATCAATGACAGAATGCGTCATTTGTACAGTTAATGTTACGTAAAAAGGCGACAATTTATTTGAAATGCATGTTTTATTAGAGTTTAATTTTTTCTAATGTTCCGAAAATATAAATTGTGAAGTTCGGGTTAGTACCTACATATTCCAATTAACATTATTTTTAATAAACAGATGCTGGGACAAAGTTGTCCCAGAAAAAAAAATTGTCGTAAGGAAGTCTCCGATTTATGTCTCTGTTCTTCTAACATTAGGTGAATAGGCACTACCTATTCCTATCACTTCATCAGGTATAAGATAGAAAGTTAGTGGTTCAAGATACCATACATAACGGGTGAAGTAAGTGAAAAAAATTAACGCTATTCCAATATGGATAAAAAAAAATTATTACTAAATTATTGAAATGATATGTAAAGCTTTATAAAATGTGTAAAATAAATTTTTAAACAGGGAATAATTGAGGCAAATTCGCACCCACTCCCTTATTAAATAACAAAAAGTACAAATAATAAACATTCAAAACAATCAAATAAAGTGTTGTACTCGTATATTATCTAGCCGGGTATTGAACTCGGGACCCCTGGGTCTGACACCGGAGAGACCTTACCTCTTTACCCTAAAGTGGGCCCTTTGCAGGGCCCTTGGTCACTAGTGGTCACATTAAGACCGGAAGATCATGAAAGAAAATTCATGTCAAGTCTATTTAATTAACATAATTTGTCCAGCAGTGGACGTCTTTTGGCTGAGATGATGATGATGATGATGATGATGTAGACTCGTATAAAGATGTGTGAGAACTTTAATGCGTAATGTTATTGCATGCAATGCATTTGATAACTCAGAAAATAAATGTAGCGCCTTATAAATAAATGGTGTGAATATTTATTTTTGAAGGTCCCGAATGACAAACTGGCACAACGCAGAAAAACCAAAAAGCTGAAACCTAGCAAAAGCAATCAACGTATATCAAAAGTTGCATGCATGCACGCAAACATGCGTTTTTAATTAATTCCGCCTTTGAACTTTCACCTCGCACTCATCGCACCATTGCTATTAGCTAACATTAATAAAGGACCAAACTGGTAATTATTTACATTGTTTTTTGCACCATACCTCACACGCACTTGCCCAAACAGTCTAAACGACGCGCAAAAAGACGACTCAATGAAAACGCCCACCGCAAAGGGTATAAGTCCAAATAAAATGAAAATTACTAAATAATCCGCGAGCTAGCGCAGGGGCGCGTATTGCGGCCCGCGGGCTCGCATGTCTGTAATTACGGTGCGGCCCTCCTTTGCCCGCCCCTGCCACGCTCGCCGCCAATATTGATGTATTGACGGATTTTAACTAAAACCGTGTACGTGCGAGAGGTTGGATTTCGAGAAAATCATTATTTGATTACTGAATAAAACTGAATTTGGACTGTATGATTTGTGGTGTGCGGTCGACCGCGGGCGGCAAGTTTTATTAATATATTACAACAAAATGTGTTTGGTTACTTACTAAATCGAGCGTGCGCTTTAAGGACAAATGAAAATTAATTTAGAGTTTTGGATTCATGTTAAAAAAATACTAAGAGCAAAACTTATATTATCACCTTCTGTCTACCGGGGCTGTAGTTTTTGTAGACGACCCGTGCAAATATTCCACGGTATCTTCTTACTTTGTAAATCAAAGATTTTTCTGAATTCTATACTCTTTCCTGCATTTTGTTAGCAAAAATATTAACAAAGAATTCAAACGGTGATTAACGCAAACTAATTAGTAAAAACTTTTATACCCGACGACGTTTCGACCGAGTTACAACGGCCGTGGTCACTGCTGTCGTGATGTTGCGCCTCCGTTTGCGCGGCAGAGTCTTCATCACATTATTTTCCCAACTACCGCCACACACAACACTAACGGTGTTCCTATTACGTATACATAAGCTTTATTCTAGTTGTTTACCGACTGTCAAAAAACGAGGTTAGCTTTTTGCATAAATATTGCTTTTAAATGTGTAGATATGTGTATAATTTGAGACGTTTGAATGCCAAACACATAAAACTGTACTGATAATGGTGATTTTAAAACTTTGTAATTTTTTTTCTTTTTTCGAAAGACTGAAAATATTTAACTCTAAATTATAGTTCTAACTACGTCACTCATATCGTCTAGAAATAAGTTTGTTTTAGTTTTTCAATGACATCTAATTTATCGACTTTATCGACGAGGACCATCTGCGAACCTAATATTGATTTGAACCTAAATTGAAAAAAAGTTCTTTAAAAAACAAAATTAAAAACGCTAAGTTTTTCGCTTGCTCTATTCTTCGCACCGGGGGCCGTTCGGCGCGGGCTGTTATAATACGTGATAATTAACTTTTTGTTCCTCTTTTATGTTTTAATCCTCGGAGACATCTTAGGGAATACGAGAGTCCACGTGTGATTTATTGATTTTATATGTATATCCGAGTATTTGCAGCACTCATTTTTAATTTTAGAACTGCATGGGGACTTATTAAAAAGTTTTTATTATTTCTCGCCCGGCTTAGTTGTTCCGTTCTAGATACAACCTTTTTTCAAACGAGACGTGAATTTTTGTTTCATTCGTTTGTAAAAACCCTTGCTTGCGTCTCACCCATGACCTGATGGTAAATGACGATAAGGCTGAAAATTTAGCTCTAACTGTCAGAACTAGTCGAAACACAACAATGCCGATAAAAACGTTAGTTAAATGCCTATAACGGCAGGTAAAATGGTGGTAGAGCTAGCCAGGCAGACTTTAAACAAGCTTTAAACCGATTACAATCATAATCATCCCGACCGCTGGGAATCGAACGGGTCTAAAACCTCACTATCTACAAACGTTTTTTTTTAAGTAGACGTATCTTTTTTAATAAGAACGAGATAGCGCTTTCTTTTCATGATCGATGGAAAATGACAATAGCAGACTGAATAAATAAACATAAACTCATAAATAAAATTAGTACCAACATAAGTTCATTATTTGATAAACGTTGTATAGATTCAATGTGGTTCTACATCTTATTCGAAAGGTTGTTTTCATTAAGAAAACTGCTCCAAATTACTTCGTCATCATTATCATTTTCAGCCCGTATCTACCCACTGCTGGGAATAGGCCTCTTACGTGTTAAGCCTTTCCCTTTTGTTTTAAACTTCAAGTTTAAAGATCATCACCAGCTCATTTTATGTCCCCACTGCTGGGCACGAGCCTTCCCTATGGGTGGATAGGGAGAACGGGCTATAAACCACCACGCGGGCCCAGTGCGGATTGGTGGTTGTTAACGACTGCTAATGCAGCCGGGACCAACGGCTTTACGTGCTTTCCGAAGCACGGAAGAGCTCGAGATGATACATTTTTTGGTCACCCATCCGATGACCGGCCTTTGCGAAAGTTGCTTAACCTCAGCACTCGCAGACCGGGCGCGTTTACTACTGCGCCATCGAGCTCCTCAAGTTTAAAGTTTAAAGATACTAAATAGTTATTATTTCCAAACCAAGTATATTTACTAAAATCTATTGTTTACTAAAATCGATTAAAAAACTACTTTTTGATATTTTTATTATTGCACAAAAACCTTTTTTTTTATTTACACATTTTTTACATGTTTCTTTTATTTCATTCCAAGTGAAAAATCAGAGAGTAACTAAGTACAACAATTTTAACCTAATCGGAAAGGAAAGGCGCTGTTTCACCTGGTTTCACAAATCAGTTTAACTTCAATTACACAACTGAAAACTAGAAAACATACACTGACATTTACATTGGTATACTAGGAAACGAAACACGCTAAGCTATTGCTTTTTAATTTATTAATTTTTTTGGAAATATTGCTGAATGTCTTGTACGGTATTTTTTCGCCTTTCCACTACCTTTTCAGCATCACCGGACTTTTAGGGGCGGCAGGAAAGGGATTTCTTGGGACAGATTTTACTATTAAATAAATAATATAAAAACAGAAACAAAAACAAACTTTTATTGACCACAAGCACAAATTATTAAATAACACAGAAGATACACATGAGAAAAAAAAATTGTAATATAATATAAAAAGTACGAGTAGGTACCTATAAGGATTTTGGTAAGTAGGCCCCCTCTTCTCCTGTCAAAACTTTCATGGCTGGTCGAGGGAAGGGAAGGAGAGTAGTCCCACGTAGGCTGGGGTCACCTCTAGCCCTGGATATGCGTAAGACACCATTTCACCCTCGCTTAAAAACAAAGGTAATACGTGGGGCATGCTCAAAGTTGGATCTGGCCACTTACAATAGATAATGAAAGAACAATTATGGAATTCGAAAATGGAACTCTTTGAGAACATGTCACTTTTTATTTTGCAAGACTGTCATTTGTTTTTCAATCGTGTCGTGACGTCCTTTCGAAAACTGTGTGTCGCTATCAAAATGAATTTAACTCGTGAACATTTTGGTTCAATGCTTTTTTATGATTTTTGTTGTGGCTTAAATCAACAAGAGAGTTGCCAGAGACTTCAATTGGCATTTGGTGATGAAGCACCATGTCGCAGCTCTGTGTATTCGTGGTTTGAAGAATTTAGACGTGGACGAGATCATCTACATGACGAGTTACGTGAAGATCGACTCTAATATTGACATCGTATGACAACTTAATGAAACTGACAAAAAAAAATACTTGCCAGCAAATTCGTGCTTTGTTAGGCATCGGAATGAGCCAAATGCAAAACATTTTACATGTGCATCTGAAGGTTCGGAAGCTTTGCACTCGATGGATACCGCATGACTTAAGGGTGCGCCGTCCATAAGTGACAAGTGTCATATGTTTTATTTGAAATGTCGTCGTCCATATTTATTTGATGCCGCGCGGCCATACTAATTTTGTATGGGGAATTTAAGGTGCTTAATAAAAAATAATTATTTAAATAACCACTTGATGAATCGAAAATGTAGTCTAGCAATTTGTAGTTTATCCATTGATGATTGTTTAGACAAAATCAGAGGTACAATAATTTAGATAAACTATAAGAAATCTACTAAACGGCGCCACTCGTTTTCATGATTTTTGCCCAACTTTAAATGATATTGTAGAAAAAACTATAGCGTGTTATGAATTTATGGTTCTGACAAATTGTAAACACGTTCCCTATGATACTAAATATATATTTTGTTTATTTAATACGATAGTATTTACAATTATATCTACTTAACCGTAACTGCATTTTTGGCATTTTTTTGTCGGCACACCCTTAAAGGAGGACCAAAAACGGCTGCGTATCCAATGGGGCCGTAACATGACAAAAAAGTTTAATGGAGGACAGTCATTGGCTGTCTATAATATCGTGGAAGGTGACGAAACCTGGGTGTACTGCTTTGAACCCGAAAGAAAAAGCCAGTCGGCAGAGTAGGTCCTTCCTTTTAAAGATTTGCAGACGAAAGTTAAGAAAAGTCAAAGAAAGCATTGATAAAAAAATGGTTGCTTCTTTGTTTGGAATATCAGGACAATACACTACAGTATCGCTTGAAGATCAAAGGACAGTGACTCAGTTTGGTACGTCAACACTTGCTTGCCCAGAGTCTTAGAAAAAGTTCGCGAAAAGCGTCATCGAAGCAATTTTGTCCTGCACCACGATAACGCATCCCCACATTCCGCTAAGGTAACAGAAGCCTATTTGAATGCTTCAAATGTGGAACTGATGACGAATACGCCTTACAGCCCGGACCTCGCACCCTGCGACTTCTTTTGTTTCCAAAAATTAAAGACAAACTTAGAGGCACACGTTTCACGAACCCTGAATCGGCGGTGAATGCATTCCATGAAGCCATTGAAAAGGTCCTTATGGAAGAGGACTGGTCCATCTGCTTTGTACAGTGGTTTCAGCGAATGCAAAAATGCATTAACTGCGAGGGAATATACTTTGAAAAAAAAATTTATCTAGTCTTATCTATCAGAATCCAGAAACTTGCTGTATGCCCTAAGTATACATCATCATCATCGTCATCATCATCAGCTCATTTTTATGCCCCCACTGCTGGGGCACGAGCCTTCCCTATGAATGGATTGAAAGAACCGGCCAGAATCCACCACGCGTGCTCAGTGCGATTGGTTGCTGTTAACGACTGCTTATGCAGCCAGGACCAAGAACTTTACGTGCCTTCCAAAACACAGATGACCTCGAGATGAAAAATTTTTGGTCACCCATCTGATGACCGGCCTTTGCGAAAGTGGCTTTACCTCAGCACTCGCGGACCGGGCGCGTTAACCACTGCGCCATCGAGCTTCTCATATATATATTTAATAGTATAATGAATACATGACATGACATGACATAAAAATTAATTAACATTAAAGTAACATAACATAACTTACTACATAAAAAAAGCGAAAAAAAAAGCGAAGATAACTTAATTAAAGACAAAATAAAAACAGTTATATAATATGTAACGACATTTACAAAGTTATTATGCCGTTACCAAGTTATACAGTTTAAAAAACCTTAACAATATTTTAAATTAGAAATACCTGTTGGAGTGATTGGAGCATTTTAAAACCATTGTATACATAGTCACCAATATTAGCCACATATCACGCTTCGTTCTAAGATTTATCCTCCCATACGAGTATACCATCGAAACAGGCAGAAAGATCAATCCAAGGCAATTGCGCGCCTTCAATTGGGCGACGGCGGCCGGTATGCAAACGCGCCGTAATAAATGTATCGGGTTATCTTCAAAGGCGCATCTCTCTTTGGTGCCGCGCCGCTGCTGCCGGCCGTCGCGTGCACACACTCGTAAGGCGTGTGCACACTGTGCCGCTGTTAGCACTCTAAAATTAAAAAAGCAGTGACAAAATTCAGCGCTTACGTCAGCCTTCCCGGTAGCATAGCGGTCAGTGCAGCCGCCCGGATTGCGGAAGACCCAGGTTCGATTCCTGGCTGGGTCGGGTGGGCGTTTAATTTTTTCATTGTATTTTATAAATTTTATAAATATTTAACATTTGAATATATACCTGGAGGAGCCCGATGGCGCAGTGGTTAACGCGCTCGGTCTGCGTGTGCTGAGGTTAAGCAACTGTAACGTTGTCGTTGCAATTTACTCCACGTTATATTTTTATGTTATGTATTTTATAGCCTCCTTGGTAGTTTTAAAAACTATCTGTCAAATTTATATGCACAGTTCTGAAAAAGAAGGTTTCGCTCCTCCGTGCTTCGGAAGGCTCGTAAAGCCGTTTGTCTCGGATGCATTAGTAAACGTTAACAACCACCAATCCGCACTGAGCCCGCGTGGTGGTTTATGGCCCGTTCTCCCTATCCATCCATAGGAAAGGCTCGTGCCCCAACAGTGGGGACATAAAAAGAAGCTGATGATGATGATGATGAATTCAAAATAATAAAAATAATATTTTGAATTTTAGTTTAATTATTTAACTTAGCTTAGTTCTAATTGTTAGCTTATCCGAATCCATAGCGTAGCTTGCAGTGGCGAGCGGCCACTAAACGCTCGCTACGTTTATTTATAGGTTCGCTAGTAAGTATCCATTACGCGACCTTTTTTGTACATTCATTTTTGCTAAAGCTGTATTTAATTGAATCCAATACTCGAAATCTATTTATGTTCTTTTCCTGTATCTCGACGTTTTTTATGGCTTCTCTCAACGCTCACTGTTGGTACTAGGGTATCCAATCCCGCAGGAGGGGGATCCCGCAAGTGCGGGATTTTACAGCCGCAAATCCCGCGGATACTCGGAATTAATGATTTTGATCCCGATGGTATATGGGTTTAGAATTAAGTGCGGGATTGGATTCTCTAGTTGGTACACTCAACTGCAAAATAGGTGGAAATCTTCCATGCTGCTTCGGTTACTTAGAAAGATTGATATCATGATAAAAGCTTTATTGCTTACGTAGTAAAGTGAATTGCCTATACAGTCCCACGGCTGGGCAAAGGCCTCCATCATTATTATGAAATCAAGTCATCTCGACAATTTATGGGTAATGACTTAATCGCCACGCTTGCCAAATATAGGTATAAAGGTGATTACAAACCCCTGACTATGCATGGGATAATTCAAAACATGCTTTGCCCGACGAACTAGGAATTGAACCCAGTACCTCCAGTTATCGGGTTAAGCGTTAGTAATAATAATAATAATCAAGAAGGCCTATGACTCGGTACCACATACGTGCTGGAGTTGTACAAAATAAATGCAACTCTGCGTACCTTCCTGATGTCGTGTATGGGGCAATGGAAGACAGTCCTTCGCTATCCCGGATGTCGACAAATTCAAGGAAACGACGATCCTATAAGGATTGAGCGGGGAATATTTCAGGGCGATAGTTTGAGTCCACTATGGTTTTGTTTAGCCCTGAACCCTCTCAGCACATTGCTGGAGGATTCGGGACTTGGCTATTCATTGCGAAGAGGAGGTCAGGTAATATCCCACCTGCTTTATATGGATGACCTGAAACTGTTTGCCCCCAACAGATTGCGACTGATGGAGTTACTGAAGGTAACTGAAACTTTCAGTAATTCCATCAGGATGGAATTTGGTGTAGACAAATGTGCAGTCATGCATGTAAAGCGAGGCAGGATTGTAGAATCTGAGGGATTACAACTCTCAGATTCTATAAACCTGAAATCGCTCTCCGCAAATGATACATATAAATACCTGGGTATGTCAGAGGGGTTAGGAATAAGTGTGGCTGACATGAAGCAATCGTTGCTGGAGCGTTTCTTTGGTCGCCTGAAAAAGGCGCTCATAAGCTCCTTATCAGGCGGCAATAAGGTGCGCGCCTTCAACGGTTGGGTCATGCCAGTCCTGATGTACTCCTTCGGCGTACTCAAGTGGACTCAGACAGAACTGGATGCCCTGGATAGGCGAGTCCGTACATTGCTGACCGCAAATCGGATGCATCACCCACGATCGTCGGTAATGAGGCATCCCGCGGAAGTGCGGGGGTCGAGGTTTTTTAAATGCTAAGACCCTCCACAACCGTGAGGTGTGCAGTCTCAGGGAATATTTCCTAAAAGCCGATGTGGGTATGCACCGAGATGTGGTATCAGTGGACAAGGGACTCACCCCGCTGTCCTTGGCTAAAGAGAACTGGCACAAACCCGTAGTACTTAGTGCCAATGACCGCAGGGAGGTATGGCAAGGCAAGGAGCTCCACGGGCGCTTTTATCGGGCCCTCCACGGACCCGATGTAGACTTTTTAGCGTCCGTATCCTGGCTGCGTTTCGGTGACCTCTTCGGGGAAACTGAAGGTTTTGTCTGTGCAATTATGGACGAAGTTATGCTAACGAATAACTACCGGAAATTTATTATGAAGGACGGGACGGTTGACATATGTCGGGCATGTCACCGTCCGGGTGAGTCTATCAGACATATTATTTCTGGCTGTTCTCGTCTGGCTAACGGCGAGTACTTGCACAGGCATAATCAAGTGGCCAGGATTATACACCAGCAACTTGCTTTGAAATACAAACTTGTGGATTCTGAGGTACCGTACTACAAGTATGTGCCCGACCCAGTTCTCAAAAATGATCATGTCACGTTGTACTGGGATCGATCTATCATCACCGACAGGACTATTGTAGCTAATAAGCCAGACATTGTGGTGATAGATCGATTAGCGCGCCGCACGATGATTGTCGATATCACCATTCCCCATGACGAGAACCTCGTGAAAGCTGAGAAAGAGAAACAAATCAAATATCTCGACTTAGCACATGAGGTTGTCGACATGTGGAATGTGGACTCGGCTGTCATCGTGCCGATTGTTGTTACGGCCAACGGCCTGATGGCCAAGAGCCTCGATCAACATCTCATGAGGCTCTCGTTAGGCGGCTGGATCAAGGGCCTGATTCAGAAGGCAGTTCTCCTCGATACGGCACGCATTGTGAGGAGGTTCCTGTCTCTGGAGCCCTAATCACCGGTAGTTTGGACCCTGGTCCCGATGCCGGTGGACCCCTATTTTTTATATTTTTAAATGTTTGTTTTGTTTTTTAGAAAATATTTAAAAATGTAAATTAATATGTAAAAAAATAAATAGAGAGATAATAATCATATTTTATTCGTTCAAAACATGATCACGACAATAGTACGACTATACCTACATTTTTCACCAAACTGGCATGCAAATAATCACACCAATAAAAAATACGAAAGTTTGTGTGTATGTCTGTATATTTGTTCCTTCTTCACGCTGCAACGGATGGATGGATTTGAATGAAATTCGGCATACAGATAGTTTATAACCTGGATTAACACATAGGATAGTTTTTATCCTGATATTCACACGGGAATCACAGTATAAATATACTAAAAACGACAATTTAATTTTCCAATAGAAAATGATCTGTTTGTTTTGTTGTCATGGAAACCAAAGAGAATTTAATCACTTGATGGAAACTGTCAAAGCGGTACGAAGTCTGCCGGGTCCACTAGTTAATTATAATTTTATTAAGACGACGCTTTGGTAATTTACGTGGCGGGGATCTTGATTTTTCTCAACAATTACAAAACATATGAAAGTGATATTTGATGACATGATTTTCCATTTAATTAACTTCATTTTGTTAGTTGCAGAAACACGATTTGTCAACTTTTATAACAGAGAAAAAAATATCAAAGTAACCTCTTTCAAAACATAGATTCACATTTTACAGGCTAACCAGACCGATATAAGCATCAAAACTTTCTTAGTAGATTAATCTTAACACACACTTTAAAATTGTAGTTCATTTTTATTAAATAATTTGTAGTTTTAATTTGAAGGAAAAAAAACAGTTTTTCTTATGATACGGGGCGCAAACGCTCGTATCAAAACGTATGAGATTTATTGTTTAGCGATGCGTCGCCTTAAGTTAAATACTCGTCCGCCGAAACGTTATTATTTATTGCTTACATACACAGAAAATGTTACACTTATCTTAACTTAGCTAACTCCGCCACCCGATCCGCTGAACCCCTCACAGAATCTAGTAGGGACAGGGACCCGTACTAGTGCATGATTCCACTCCCTCTAGAAAACCTCTGACGGTGGTGCTTCGTTTCAGACGGCTTGAGAAAACCTTTCAGACTCTCGCCGCCCCCGGTGACGCACAAAATGCCGTTCGAGAAGTTTTATGTACACACGCCTGCTTGCACGTTAGACTACTACCATAAACTGTCAAAGGATAATGACCATTTTACTATGGGAGTTAGGCTAATTTTGCGTAACTATGCGCCTTAATGAAATCAGTAGTAAACAATAGCAAAATGGTTCTGGATTAGGAAGAAAAAAATTCAGTTTAATTTTAAGCGGGAATTCGTAGCAATCTTTATTTTTAGCAGGTATTTTGAGATTGTGACAACTGTATTAATTTGGCAAGAATGATTTATTTAAAATGTATATTTTAGTTTTCATTACGAATTTATTTAAATACTTTCTTATGTACTTATTTACTTAACTAATGCATATTTAAGAAATAGATAAGTTGAAGTAGAATAGAGTAACTTGATCGAAAATAGAAACAATTTATTGATTCGAGGCAATCGATGTTATAGCGTCGATGATTTTATACATCAATGCTGTAGACCAAAGAAAATAATGCTTCGGTGTTTTATATAGAAACAATAATAGACCATATAATAGACTCTGGTCTATGATCATATTCACTTTAATAATCAGTTCAGCATTTATTTATAATAGTTTTGAAACCCCGCATTCTTTATACTGAATTTTTAAATATTAAATACCATAATTTAGGAGATTTTTTTTGATGCATAAATGCTTTAGACGCAATGTAAGAAAAAATTGCCTGGTTTTGGTCATTCTCCTTTCCTCAATAGACTTTAAGTAGGTATGTAGTAACATACCATGGTTGAACATTTAATTTAAAAAAAATTGCAGTGTTAGATATGTTGATGTGCGTCACGTCTGGAACATACCTTGTTATTTATAATATATTTCGTTAAGGCGACGCACAGCTAAACAATAAATCTCATACGGAGCGTTTGCGCTCCGTACCATAAGAATAACTGTTTTTTTTCTTCCTTCAAATTAAAACTACAAATTATAAAAAAAAATGAACCACAATATTGAAGTGTGTGTTAAGACTAATCTACTAAGAAAATTTAGATGCTTATATCGGTCTGGTTAGCCTGTAAATGCAAATCAATGTTTCTAAAAGAGGTTATTTTGATATTTTTTTCTCTGTTATAAAAGTTGACAAATCGTGTTTCTGCAACTAGCAAAATGAAGTCAATTCAATGAAAAATCATTTCATCAAATATCACTTTCATATGTTTTGTAATTGTTGGGAAAATCAAGATCTCCGCCACGTAAATTTCCAATGCGTCGTCTCAACAAATACCTAGTTACCTTAAAAGACGCAATGTAAAAACAAGATGTGTCTACTCGTAAGTAGTTTGTGTTTATTACTTTCAGTGATTTGATTAATTCATTAATTATCTTAATTAATGGCTTCGCGTTTAGCATTTAGCCAGTTTCAAGTATTTTTTATTATTAGTAGTAAGGGTACAATTGTACGGTAGCTGAGATAGAAATTAAAATGGAGTCTCACAACATGTGTTGTTACGGGAAGAACTCGGGTGAAACCCCCCAGTGATTTGATTCAGACGATTTCCCTTTAGTCTAAATGTCAATACTAACAGGCCACGGGACACGATTTTAAGATACCATAATCCAAGCTCCCTACCAAAAGGTCCTTCCTACCTTCCTTCATTGACGAATAAGGGATAAAACTCCAACCAACTACATATATGGTTTCATCGTAAATTTCCACGAAAACAGTTTTCAGTTCACCTATTTTTCCCTTTGCACACTTCATGAATGGTGAGCGATCGCGTCAACATATAGGCCATAGATATAGCCACGTGCGTTAATCGAGACCTTTTTACCTAGTTCCATTCGCAACCAAAACACGCCGCTTTAATGGGCTATTGTTGCACGTAATCCGTATGTTTTCAAACATACAATAAAAAAGATACGCGATAGCAGAGCGCGCCGATAACAGAGTTTTCACTTTTATCAAACTGCGCCGACTTCCTTGCTCTGGGATGTGGTTTAAAATAGGTATTAGCAATGTGTTGATGAAAAATAACATTCCTTTTTTCTCACTTTAGCCGATAACAGCCATGAAACAGCGCCCACAGACGATCTGCATACAAGCAAAATAGATGAAAATACTTAGTGCGTAATGCACTGAATTTAAGTCAGAAAATTCGAAAAACGGTTCTTTATTTCATATACATATTATAATTTTGTTGTTTTATTTGACGACCTCCGTAGCCGAGTGGCTTGCACGCCGGACTTAGGGCGGCGCTAACTCTGAGGTCCCGGGTTCGATTCCCGGCCGGGTCAATGTCGAAAACAACCTTTTCGATATTGTGTCGGATCTGGGTGGTTGTGGTACCGTCGTTGTTTCTGATTTCCATGAAACAAGTGCTTTAGCTACTTACCTTGGTATCAGAACAATGTACCTATGTGATGTTGTCTCATATATATTTTTTTTAAATACAATACCGTTACCACTACTACCAAATGTCCTCTTTGGTGGCAGAGTTGTAAGCACACTCACTTCTCGGTACCCATCCAGGCACCTGATCAATTCCAAATTCCTACGCGGCTGATTAAACTGGAGGCCTTTGCATTTAGCGGGCACCTCTACTAGTTCTCCAGACTAGTGCCGGAGATGTTGAAGTAACTACTCAGTGAAAACCACCGAGCACCACACCAACTAAGAGTAACTCACGTAGCCCGCAGATCTTTTCGCTTCAGGCCCCCACCGGACCACTACTAAGACCCGCTCGCTATGCACGAAATGGAAGCCTGGCCAGACCAACCAGGCAGACGAACATTCCCACTTCTATAGCTAACCACATGCCACCACGAGTCCAACGCATGTCCGGGGCCTGCCGGAGACGCCCGCGAAGGCATAACCGGCAGGGGGCCTAGGATCCGGAACTCCCGTGGTACCCTTGAAAAGACAGCCGGACCCGTAGTTCCAGCTGCCATACCCTACCTATCAGGGTCAGTAGATAGGGACACAATGGACTGCAATACTAATGGGACTACAATGGTGAATAATAAAAATATAACAAAATGAAAACTTATTCTAGGTTAATGTTGACAACTTTATGAAGTTTTCTTAATACGTGGTGGGAGATGCCGAGCCGAGAATTTCCCGCACATTTATTTTTTTAAATTCATGTATTTTCATGGAAAATATTGTCTTTAAATCATCATCATCATCATCATCGAATAAGAATTCTATATATTAAGATTATTAATTACCGTTTGTATCTTTTATTCATCACCATAATCAGCTCATTTTTATGTTCTGCTGTTCTGCTCTCTACTGCTGGGCACGAGTAATAAGGATCGTGCCTTCCCTATGGATGGTTAGAGAGAACGGGCCATAAACCACCACGCGGGCCCAGTGCGGTGCGGTGGTTGTAAACGACTGATAATGCAGCCGGGTCCATCGGCTTTACGTGCCTTCCGAAGCATGGAGGAGTTCGAGATAAATCCTTAGTCAGCCATCCCATGACCGGCCTTTGCGAAAGTTGCTTAATCTCAGCACTCGCAGACCGGGCGCGTTAAACACTGCGCCAAGAGCTACTCACTGACCAAAATTTCATCAAAAAGCCGCAATTTATTCAAAGTTTTTAAACGTATTCACACTCTCGGGTTGGACCTACCATGCACCATCGAAAATTTTTATAATCATTAGTATATTCGCTGTGTCATCACCACATCCTGTCCCTCCTTGCTGCTTAAACGTATTCCGGGCGGCTGTCACGGCGACATGCCCATATAGTCGCATTTGCATACACATAACTCGACAAAAAAACTTTCCTTTCTCCATACATATTACTATTGTTTTTTTGTTACCTTTTTTGGTTCAAAAGAAGGAGAAAAAAACATTTATTAACCACGCAAACAACATTACATCGAAAAATAAGTAAGTACACAAATTCCCAATAAAAACTTAATACCTCTGTAATGTCTTAATACCTTTTAATCACCTTTTAATGTATTGTTTTTTAAAGTTTACGCGAACACTACACATTGAAATGAAACAACTTTTACGGATTCTGCAGGGTCCGTGGTTCTTAAATCTTCTGCAAAGGGTTCGAAACGTCAGGATAAACATTAATTAAAAGTAATGTGTAAAGTGAACGCGAGTAGATCTGTAAAAGTTGTTTCATTTCAACACCTTTTAATGGTTTAGTGGTTAAGACCACGGGTTTAGACCCAGAGGTCCCGGTTTTGATTCCAAGCTGGGGGTACATGTTTGTGTACTCGGTTTGGTTGGTGGTAGGGCTTATTTGCCTGCCTGGCTAGCTACCACCGTCTTGTCTAAATATGTCGCCATAACATCAATGTTTGTAGCAGTTCCGGCAGCTAGAGATAAGTGCCTCAGTAGTTGAGGATCCCGGGTGAAGTGCGATTCCACCTTCGCCTTATCATCACTTAAGACCGGACGGCATGACGGTTCCTTGGAAGGTGGGACGGGCTCTGGTATGGGATGCTACTTGTGTCGATACGCTTGCACCGTCCCACATTCCAAGCACTTCTGTAAGCGCTGGCGCGGCTGCAAATCATGCAGAGAACCTCAAACGGCGAAAGTATGAGAATCTGACTGGGGATCTCATATTTGAGCTTTTTGGGGTAGAGACTTTAGGTCCATGAGGCCCGGGTGCTCACAAACTCTTTAAAGATATTTCTATTAAATTAGTAGAAACCACCCGGGACCCATAGCTAGCAGCTACTTGGGCCAGCGAATATGCATAACTATCTAACGTGGCAGTGCTGCTAGCTTACTGGGCACTCTGCCTGATGGGGATGATTTGGGGCAATTTTTTTATTTATAGTTAATAGTAGATATAGTTTGTAGTTTTTTTTTGTAAATTTAATTTTAAGTAGTTTTATTATTATCTTGTTTTTATCTTTGTGTGTAAACAAATAAAGCTATATATATTACAGACAAATATTTAGTATAGCCAACTAGGCCGCAGCCTCAGCAAAGGTTGCAGCGACATTAGCCGTTGCAACGCTGCTGGTATTCTGGCGGGACCTGAGGTCGAGACGACACTCATACATGCGCCATTACATTTAACTAGTGCTATAGTTCCAAACCCCTCGATAAGAATTATTTATTTATTTATTCTTATTTACTAGTTTATGTACACACATAAAAGGGTAACAACATAAGCTCAAATACAATGTTAATAGTACTACGGTATGAAAATTTTGCCAGTGGTACTACTGGTAGTACATGGTAACAAACGGGTGAATGTAGTACAAGGGTAATTATTGTTTAATGCATTTCATAATATATTTTGATTGTATTATTTCTTATTTTCTTTTCATTTCAAAAATATTCAATACGCGATTTCAAATTTTGTATGTGCAATAAAAATATTGAATCATTTGTGTTTTTGTAATTTGTTGGCAACAAAATTTGCGTTAAAAATTATATAAAAACATTTTATTGAATTATTTTTTTATTTTTTTATTTATTTTTATAGGCAAGTATTTGACCGCGATCTCGCCTGATGGTAAACAATGATGCGGCCTAGGATGTAGCCGCCTCTGTGGTCTAGTGGCTAAGACCACCGGTTTAGACCCAGAGGTCCCGGGTTCGATTCCCAGCGGTGGGTAAATGTTTGGGTACTCGGTTTGGTTGCTGGTAGGGCTTGTTAGTCCGCCTGGCTAGCTACCACCATCTTTTCTAAATATGTCGCCATAACATCAATGTTTGTAGCATTGTTGTGTTCCGGCAGCTAGAGACAAGAAAGCCAGTGCCTCTCTAGTTGAGGTTCCCGGGTGAAGTGCGCTTCCATCATTGGCCTTATCATCACTTTACATCAGGTGAGATTAAGGCACTGTGCTTACCCGTAAAATAAAATTAAAAAAAAGCATACCTACTTGCCTAGGTAATACCTGTTCACCCTTGCCTTGAAAATGTCCAGGTTGTTCGTGTCAGGAAACAGATCCGCAGAAAGGTAGTTCCACTCCTTAGCTGTCCGCATCAAAAATGATGACGCAAACCGCTTTGTGCGTAATACTTAAGGGTGTACAAATAAATCAATAAATATATAACAAAAAAAATCAATAAATTTAAAAATATATATACAACCTTATTTTTAGTTTATACGAAAATCGAAACACGGGTCAAATATTTTCATTTAAAGAATCAATACAAAGAAAATTAAAATAATATCTTGAAATCTCACGAAGTTACAAGCTTTTTGTGCTGTCCCGTTATGTGTTTTTAGTAGGGTATACTTTATTTGAGATTTTGTAAATATTATTTGGTCAAAATTTAACATGGTATAAAAACTATTGAAATTGATTCTATTACTGATTCTGAACAAACAGTTTTCAGGGTTCGTATAAACTAAAAATAACATTATACCTATATAAATTATTTTAATACATTCATACAACCATTACAAAAATAGCTACAATCACATACAAGGTTACTACTTTGTACTAGTTAATATTCATTATATCGACATGTCTCGTCGTACTCATAAATAAATTAGAAATTCATAACAAAAAAAAACGTCGCCAGTCAGACCACCCCTACATCCAATGCCTTTATTTATTAAAATTAATTCCGTAAAAGGCTCTAACATAACATATCACGGCTTGAAAAGTAAACATTTGAAGTTATGGATTCTAATTGTTCTAGTATTGAATTATATTCATAATCATCATCATCATCAGCTCATTTTATGTCCCCACTGCTGGGGCACGAACCTTCACTATAGATGGATAAGGAGAACGGGTTATAAACCACGGACAATGCAGCCGGGACCAGCTTTACGTGCCTTCCGAAGCACGGAGGAGCTCGAGATGATAAATTTTGGTCACCCGTCCGATGACCGGCCTTTGCGAAAGCTTCACAAACCTTAGTACTCGCAGACTAGGCGCGTTAACTACTGCGCCATCGAGCTCCCCATTTCCATCATTATACGTAACTATTGTAACCAGAATAGAATAGTTCTATAATACTTTAAATGTGTAAGGTAAAAGTTGTTACATAATTTTGGCATGTCACATTTAACTGAACAATTGGTATGCAATAACAGGGAGGGCTCTAGTTTATTCCAGTAAATAAAAATTAACAAATCAATAAAATAAAAATAAAAACAAATTTACATTTCCAATATTAACAATATGTCACAATTAATAATAAATTTTATTTTTATTTTTTGCTGACAATAAATTCATTGATGCTATAAAAACCTTTCCGCGCTTAGTTACTTATAAAACGCATATTTAAATTATTTTACAGGCAATACTTTCATGACATTTGGTATGATTTGGTAACGACATTAACAACAACTAGCACGGACAGACTTTGTTATGTCAAATGTTTTTTTTTAGTTGATGGCTTCGTGCGATTAGCACATTTAGCCAATGTCAAAGTAATTTTTCTTACAAGTAATACATAAATAAACAATATTTCCTTATATGATGATGATGAATGATATTAGAAATGGGAAGTGAGAAATGATATACCCCCAACCCCTCCAGTATCTCAGTAAAGATGTGGGGCTTTACTAAGTCCTCACGCGAGCTTCTTGAGAGAATTTGAAAAGCAACGTTGCACTGTTTTGTTTCATTTGCCAACACTTATGCACACTCACGAACACTTAACGGTTAATAATCCATCATTATTTCACATTAATATTCGACTTATCACAAATTTTATAAAATAAAACAAAACCGCAGACATGATGCTTCACTTTCCCGCTAAGAAGACTGTCAAATGTTAATAGTAAAGATTAAATAAATATAACGTATTTCCAAGTGATCACGTTATTTATGTCTCATCTAAAAACTTAAAAAAAAAAAACAAAAAAAAAAAACTTCAAACTTTTAAAACTTTCCGTGTGCCATACGAAAAAAAAATTTGTCGAATTGGTTGAGCCGTTCTCGAGTTTTGCGCTTAGCAACATTCATTTTTATTTACATAGATTTATTTATAACGACACGACAGTTATCTATCATACTGGCTCAAAGCGCTTTTCGTCCGGTCCCCCCGCCCTATTCCCTAAATACCACTACACATTTACAGAATACACTAAACATGCACACTAGCTTAGGCCTTGCGCCTAGTAGTAGAACTCGTAGAACGTAGTAGTATACGAGCCGGTTCACACGCGCTCTATACCAGGTACAGACATGTACCTGGGCGCTTCTCCCCACCACCACTGCCCGGTCAACCCGAGCCGAGGTCCGAGCCCTTCGGAGAATCTAGTTGGGCACGGGGACACGCACTAGTGCGTGGCGTGACGCCGTTTCCTTTAGAAAACCTCCGAAGCTGCTTTGTTTCACACGGCTTGAGGAACTCTTTAAGATTTTCGCCGCCCCAAAGCACGGTGAAGCAAAAAGCAAAAAAGAATCTTCACCCGGTACTTAGCGTCAATTAGGAACTGGCTATCACTTTAGCGGCCGGAATACACCAATGCTACAGAGAAACTTAAACAAGATGGTGGTAACTATCGAAGCGGGCTTAAAACCATTCCTGGGACAAATGCAAAAAAATTGTACATTTCTGAATGCGTGAACGTCCTATTAGAATAAACGTTCAATACATAACTTCTTTTCATATATTTTTTTAAATACGTTTACAAAATTACATTATAACAAAAACTAAAAGAAATAAATAATATTTTTCCGATAAATCAATTAAATAAAAATCAAATCATCAGAATACGTTTAGTTTTCTTCATACAAGTACGCGTGTCCTTCTCGTCCGTGTTCAGCTTTGTGTATGGGGAAAAAATACAGTTGAGTGATTTTATACTGTTAAATATTTTTAGTTATTTATAGAATACTACATACATTTTAATACTTTAAACAATAAATCAGGCCTCTCTATTAAAAACTGTTTTAAATATCATTTTTAAAGCCGTCCGTAATTTCTTTCATATTTGTTATTCAGCTTTGTTTATTGTTATTTAGTAGAAAAATAAGTTTTTACCTGGCAACACTAAAATCATAAATAACGTATGTAGGTGGCGCTAGTTCTGCACGACGGCCATTTTGCTGGAGTTCTGGTTAGACGGTCTACAAAAATTTTACTAAATTGTGCGGGAAAAATACACAAATTAGTTTCATCTTGATAACCATTCCAACGAATTGGTTAGTGTATGTTTAGCTTTCTATATAGTTTATTTCAAGGATACTTCATGATATATTTAGAAACATATAAACAGTTTGATTCAAAGACATCTCTTAGTATTTTTCACACATTTTAGGTTGTACACACGAGTGTTTTGTTCCTTTTTGTTACGAACTTGTTACATTACTTTGTGACGTAACAAATATAAAATAACAAATATGAAGTAAAATCGCACTCACATTGTATTAGTTGACTTGGATTACTAAAGTTGAAATATTATGATCACAGTTAATTTTAAGGTTGATTTGCAAAAAAAAATGTTAAGTAAGTCGAAAGTAATACAAACTAGACTTGCTGCCATTCCTTATTAAAATAATCAATCAAGATACTGCTTTTTACTCATTAACAAATTTACCTTTCAAATAGAATGCACAACATGAACTAGTCCTTATATAGTGGCCTGCAAAAATAAGTACTACACTTTTAATATTTATTTATTTTCTAAACTATAGAAGTTAGAGATTTTTAAATAAAAAACGTTTTGCAGCAATTTTTATCAGCTTTCTATAAAACTAAAGTAAATTATACATTAGTAACATTTTCCTTTTTGTTTCGAAAGTATATCTTGTGTACTTAAAAAGTTATTGCAATTTTAAAAGTGTGATACTTAATTTTGCAGGCCAGTGTAGTTCATCTTTGTTATTTTTTTGTAACATCAAGTTATTTTCATCTTTGTTTCCTATTTATTATATGTACAATTTTTTTGCATTTGTCACCCTACCAACAACCTAACCAAGTGCAGTAGTATGGAATCGTACCAGTGGCGGTAGCCAAAGTAACATTAAGAAAACGATAGCGAAGTTGGAAAAGAATAAAATTTATGAGATTGACATAAGATTGACCACGTGATTTAGCGCGGCTTAAGTCATCCCATACATTTTATTCTTTTCGAACTTCGCTATCGTTTTCTTAATGTTACTTTGGCTAAGCCTACAGGATGTCTGTGTCTGAGACCGTTGGTTTAACCGCAAGACCACAGGGGTTGGTAAAAAGCTACTTTTTTCTGTTATGGATGCTACGTCGCCACGTGCCATGCATGACATTATTAGATACGAACAGATTTGCATACTGTTAGACTCTGTCTGATGAATAGGTTTCGGAAATGACTTGTTACTTTTTAGATTTTTTTGTAGATGCGATCGTTATTTTAAACTGTTATTAGTCATTGACTTTGTTTGGATATTTATTGGAAAGATCTGAGTAAAATAAACTAATTAATCAATAATAAATAATTCATCTGTTGAGTCACTACTTCCATAAAAAAGAAGGTAGCTCATTTTTTAAGGATAATTATTTTATTGTAGTAGTGCATACATTTTTTGTTAAAATCATATGTCTCTATATAACTTAATCCTCTCCAGACAGAAGAGGTCATCCTAACTAATATTATAAAGGCGGAAGTGAGTTTGTTTATTTGTTGTTTGTAACGCTTTCACGCGTAAACTAATCCACCGATCATCATGAGAGAGAGAGAGAAACATTTATTGACCACACACACACTAATATACATAAAACAAAAGAATAAAAACAAACAAAAGGTCAATCAGGACCCCGCCTCAGCTTGTGTTGTTGCGAACGAAGCGTATCACAACAACGCTGGTATGGCGGTGCCTGACATGATGAAATTTGTACACATATTCTCAAGAGTACTAACTGAATTGTTCAATCAAAAATGTGCTAATAACGTCACTGATAGAGACTATTTAAAATAAGTAATCGTTTATGATGATAATTGACGTATATGAGTGCGGCAGTAGGTAAGTCATAAATCTTTATTTGTCCATTTCGTTTTACTTGAACTTGTGTTCTAATTATAAATCTGTGATGTTCATACATTCGGTTTAAAGAAATTTATTTCTCATAAAAACTTTACAGTTCGCTCATACTCACTCATACTCATACATTCATCATCAGCTCATTATTACGTTCCCACGGCTGGGGCACGAGCCTTTCCTATGGATGAATAGGAAGAATGGGCCACCACGCGGGCCCAGTGTGGATTGGTGGTTGTTAACGACTGCTAATTTAGCCGGGACCAACAGCCTTTCGTGCCATCCGAAGCACATACTTAATATACATAATTATTATTCTTTTAAATATATTATTTAACTATAATAATAACATTTATGACAAATACTTCGTCTTAATTTAAAGCAACAAATAAATGGTTGGTGGTAAATATTCTATCTCGAAACGCCAATTAAGGTTGATCAACGGTATTCTAATTGCTTACACGGCAAACTCAAATATGCTAGGACTTCGCCCTTTGCATTAAAGGCTGCTTAGGAGAATTATGGTATCTTCTGGAGCTAGTTGTTGATTTATTACGCAAACTATCTGCTCAAACATATAACTGGATTTAATAATAGGTTCTACCTATGAAATTGGAGTTTTTTTCTCACTTATTAATAGGTGTATTACTTCTAAAAGTCAATACTGGTTGTTAGTATTACACCTTTAATTAGGACTATGTTACTTAGGCTTCAGTAATAACAATGATTATTAATTTTGTGTCTTTATAGCCCAATTTTTTTTTTTAATTGACTAACTTTTTTGTTCGCGGAGTTGTCCTTTTGTTTCATTGTAGCTTTGAAGAGACTTAATTTTTTCCGTTTTAATGTCTGCTATATTTATCTAGTGAAACAAACACACTACACTGTACAATTTTTATAGTGTTAAAATAAATAGATGCTTAGAAAAAAAAAAAACGTTAGTATGAAAAATAATAATAATAATAAAAAATCTTAATTAGTAATATAATAATTTTAAAAAATCTTCATACAAATCTCCAATTTCATAAATAAAGACCTATTATTATAGGTCTTTATTTATGAAATTGGAGATTTGTATGAATATTTTTTATAAATTTTGTTATATTAATTTGTAGTAAAATTACGAATATCATTTTTATTTTATTGCAGACTAGCTGACCCGGCGGACTTCGTACCACTTCGACAGTTTCTATGACAACAATACAAACAAATCGTGGAACATTTTGCATTGGAAAATTATTAAATTGTCGTTTTTAGTATTTTCCGTTACTTATTATTTATGTTTTTCACCGTTTAAACCTTCCCTGAACTTCCACAAATATTTCAAAATCAAAATTAGCCAAATCAGTACAGCCTTTCTCGAGTTTTAGCGATACAAATGAACAGCTATTGATTTATTCATATAGATTATATAATACTAGCGGCCCCGCTCGTGACTTCGTCCGCTTGAGTGAATACCCGTCTCCTATAGAGCCCTATAAATAAATAAATAAATAAATAAATAAATAAAATACTTTTATTTCAGACCATGGTCCATATTCACAATAACCAAAATTCAAAAACAATAAAATTAAAAAATACATTATATTATTAAAATTATATTATAATTAAAATTCATTACATATAGCAGCGCCACCTACCGGGTCCAATTATATGCATGTATTATACTTAAAAACATTCCTCTTGAATCACTCTATCTATTAAAAAACCGCATCAAAATCCGTTGCGTAGTTTTAAAGATCTAAGCATACATAGGGACAGACAGACAGCGGGAAGCGACTTTGTTTTCTACTATTTTTTTTTTGGAAAGAGATTGCTGATTGCCTCGAACGGCATTATCAGCGTCACCGGGGTTTTTGGGGGCGGCGAGGTACGTAAAGGGTACCTCAAGCCGTGTTGAAACGAATCACCTTCGGAGGATTTCTAGAAGGTACGGTATCGCACACTTAAAAGTGCGCGTCCCCGTGCCCTACCAGAGTCTCCGAAGGGTTCGGATCGGATCGGGGAGCGGAGCAACCCGAGGGCGCCTCTAAAGGCTCGGACCTCGGCTCGGGTTGACCGGGCCTTGGAGGAGGAGAGAAGCGCCCAGGTACATGTCTGTACCTGGTATAGAGCGCCTGTGAACCGGTTCTTTGTACCCTTGTTCTACGAGTACTGTGTCTTGGGGACTGAATACACTTTTATTAAACATGGTAAGAATCCCGTTAATAATTAACACAAGCTAACACACACACTCTAATACAAGCAATATTTAGGTATAGGTCACATCATTAACACGCATCATTATTATCTCAATAAAATAGTTCAAAATCTTGTTTTTTTTTTAAATTGCCTACAACATGGCTCTACGTTAAAGCTTTTAGCTAAAAATGCGGAGCAAACATTAAATTTTAATGGCCACTGAAAATGCCGGCGAAGCGAACGCTAATTTATACTCGATAATGCGCTTATAAATGCTATAGTTACTTTAACTTACTGGCTTCTGGGCGCCTGGTGTGAGTTTTGTTACTATCCGTATTCATTCGATTACGTTTACGAAAACGAAAATTAGTATGGCATTGAAGCAGCGCCTCCTAGCGGCATACGAGAAGAGTTAAAATTTTCCATACAAACTCTCGTTTTCGTTAACGTGATCGAGTGGCGAATGAAACTCGCACGAGACACCCTGGTTAGGGTAGAGAAAGGAATTTTTTTTATTTAATGAATATTAAGAAACGACGATATCCGAACTCCTCCGAGAATCTAGAGGGAACGGGGACGCGCACTATTGCGTGATTCCTTTTCCCTCTGACGGTGTTTCGTTTCACACGGCTTGGGGAACCCTTTAAGCTTCTCCGAAAAAACCGGTGCCGCTGAAAATGTCGCTTAAAGCAATCAGAAAACCCTGTCTTAAAAAAAGATGACTTAGACGCACACCAAACTGACTGGTATCAGGTGGCTTGGGAAAGAGTAAAGTAGAAGGACTTATGGGAGGGCTTTGCCCAGCAGTGGGACAGCTTAAGCTAAGGAAAAGCTCTATTAATCATTATTTAAAAACATATTAATAATAATCTTCTCATACGTTTGTGTTAAGTATGATTTCACGTCAATAGTGTAAAGGGGGTAACCCAAACTCCATCCGTTTGTCTACCGACGTTACTCTATTAAATATTAATTTCGGTTTTTGAGACATAACTTGACATTAACGCGTACTGGGTAGTTTTTTTTTTCGAAAAGAGCTATCCCAATAAACAAAACACTTACCACTAGTGGGCTTAAACGACTGCCACTTTACAACAACCGGGACCAACGGATTTTAACGACTGCTATTACGACAAAGCCATAACGCGCCTACCGAAGCACGGAGGACAACACAAGTACCTATAAATCACTGATCCAATAAATAAATAAACACCCAATAACAATCTATAGTAGATATATCCGTATAATTGTGTATCAGCGGTTGTCTGGCCAAAGGCTGACGGCGGACAGGCTACCGCGTACCCTTGCGCCCGCGCAGCCTTTCTACGCGCACCGCATTATGCCGCGAGATCGAGAGATACAACCCTGATTTTTGCAAGTGAAGGAAGGGCTTTTAAGTTAAGATGCACGATATATGCAACATGTTACATGATACACGTATACCTTGATAATACATAGTTGGTAAAATTGGCTACTGAATCAATGTCAGCCATTTTTTTAAAGGTACAGACGCCTACACGTCGACCTATCAAAAACTGTCAGATTTCTTCAATAAATGTTCAACCATATGCCATATATATAAAGCTCAAAGTCTATTGAGGAAATTTGACAGTCTGTGGTAGTCTCATGCGCAGGCGTGTCTATGTACATAGATATATCTTTTTTATATTAAAATTAAAATTAATTTAATGTATATTAACTGAATATTTATAAAATACAATGAAAAAAAAATTTTACGCCTACCCGATCGACGGTGGTGATTTGAAATATTTAATTTAGCTTCAGTGCAGCAATTAGCACTTGAAAATAAAAAGTAAAAATTTGAATATTAATTGGTTTTAGAAAGACCAAATGCTACTTTACATAATCTATATAATAATACGTGTAGCAAAAACTTTGTACCCTTTTTTACAAAAATTGCGCGGACGGAGGAGTATGAAAAGAAAACGAAAAGAGCAGAATGTTAACATTTTTTTTTAATTACAAAAAAAATACATTAAATCAATAAAACAAACATTAAACACACTACCATGTTAGTTTCAGTTTGACAGTTCAATGATGGAGTGGTTGGTTTAAAAATTTCGTTTTTATTAAGTATAAAATTTAATTAGATTTCGTTCAATTGTATGAATTATTTATTATCTGTTTATTTATTATCAGAAAAATGTAGTTTTAAATAAGTGATCTATAAATAAGCTATTAAGTACAATAATGTGTATGTAACCTAGTAAGTAAAAATGTAAGTCTTTATTATTATATTTTTATTGGAATTTATTTAAACTACAATGCCTTCATCTTCTCAGCCTAAACAAATAATTACCATGCCATTTTAAACAGAAAAATATTAACAACTATTAAGCATCCAACGTCTCCTTAACTTATGTTCATATCAGCGCCATCTATCGTCTACAGCTTGATACCTCCTCCATCGGTCGATCGCCGATCAATCCGCCATCGACAATCAGAGACAATTAATTAGACCGCACACAAAGGAGCGACGGATCAAGCTCGATCCGCCCGCGATAGTATTAAACATGTTTGTTATCGTATATCAAGCTTAATACGTATAATATATAGGTAGGTAATGTGAGTTTTTAAGGCGTAGGTGGTTGATACCACGGAAAAAAGTCTTAGTGCCTTACAAATAAACAAAGAATAAGGTCCGAATAGTTAACCGTGTTTTGTCTCTTTTACTTTAGTTTGAAATGACGTTTACATGACAGAAACAAAACACGGAATAACTATTCGGAGCTTATTCATTGTTTATTTGTAAGACACTTAATGTTTTTAAATATAACCTTACCTTAATCGTGGACTATAATAATAGTTTATGGAGGTATGGACTAATAATAATTGTATTATTAGTCCATGCCTTGAGCTCGATGGCGCAGTGGTTGGTTAACGCGCTCGGTCTCCAATTGGCTAAGGTTAAGCAACTGTCGCCAAAAGCCAGTACTCGCAAAGGTGACTACCAATTTAGAATTTCGAGCTCCTCCGTGCTTCGGAAGGCACGTAGAGCCGTTGGTCCCGGCTGCATTAGCAGTCGTTAACAACCACCGTACCGCACTGGGCCCGCGTGTTGGTTTATGACGCATTCTCCCTATCCATCCATAGGGAAGGCTCGTGCCCCAGCATTTGATGATGAGTTTCAAAGGCGTAGGTGCTTGATACCACTAAAAAGTCTCATATTTTACTTATATTACATAGGTTAATTAAGGTTATTTAGCCTTTTTTTGGATAGATATTGCTGTTAACCGTTGAAAAATGTCAGAAACATACCACTGAAACTCGATTGTGGACGCTTAAAACAACAGAATCACGGCCTCCACCTAGCACAATATGTTGTAAAAAGAAAAAATCACCACCAGTGTCCATTATAAGCACGCGAACGCTAAAAGAAGTTGTAAGTATATAGGCTTTATTAAAAGGCTTCTTTAGCGGGTTCATGCATTTTTTTTTGCTCATTCCTCCTATTTATAGAGTTAAGGTAAGGGCGTGTCGCTCGCGACAGTGTGCTACTGTCGTCCCACTAAATAACAATGTCGTAGCCTTTGGTTGTACCGCCCGGGATGGACGCATGCAAGATGAGCTAAGTCTTTTTATAATTTGTAGTTTTGCATTTATAATTTTATGTGTATTTGTTGTGATACACCATCAACAGTATTATTATTACATAGCAATATATTAATTTACCAATGCTGTATTTATAGCAAATCTGAAAAAATTACTTGAAAATAAACTTATTCCAATCCTCTCAAAATTCAAGCTACTACTAAGCTTTTACACAATGTGCAAGCTAGACATAGATAAATACAACAAAAAAAACTTAAAATTAGATGTACTGTCTTGTAAGTTATCTTTCTTCTCTTTTATAATTATTAAAGAAGGGAAAACATCTGCCTCTATGGTCTAGTAAAACAAACAATCTCTTTTACGTACGAATTTCAACGTAAGATATTATTTTGTTTTCTTAAGTTTACGCGAACACTTCAAATTGTATGAGAAAATAAACACTATTAAACGAATCTCTCCTTGCAATTATTTTACTTATTTTTATCCATACGTGTCGAGCCTTTTGCAGAGCCCGAGTTCAAAGAGAAAGTGTTGATCGTCTCAAAAATAATTAGTAACTTGCTACCGTGATTAACGTCAAGTTTTTTTTTATTATGTGCATAGCAGTGGAAACCACGTATATGCAAACGTCTAAACGGGTATGCAAGTGTAGGACGCCCTCAGACTAGGTGGAGCGACGATCTTCGCGAGATTGCTGGCAAGAGCAGGGCCCCGAGTCTGTATGTGTTCTAGCGTACCAATAGACTTGCAATAGAGTGACAATGACATAAATTTTGACATTTGGTAGTCCGTGACTGATTTATGGACCAATGGCCGACCATCCCACTGCTAGTCCATTAATATTTGTCTATTTGGTAGTCCGTCCTGGATGAGAGTAGCCACGGATCGTGCTCAGTAGCGTGCACTCGGAAATGCCTACGTCCAGCAGTGGACTAGTATAGGCTAGTGATGATGATGATGTGCTTATATAATTTTTAAAGTATGAACACCTAAATTTTTATTTAAAATTATAATGAACAACCTCTCTTCGCCTTCACATTTCGCATAACGCCACCCGCTCGCTGTACCTTTTTGCTCAATTTCTCGCCGTATTTTGGCTGCGCGCGCGCTTATCCGCTATCATCTGAGATACTGCGGCTATCCGTTGAATCTTTATGCGCTTGTATCTGATCGCGGGAGATATACCCCAAAGCGCATTGATTAGCCGATAGGTATAGATATGGGGAGATTTAGGGCTTAAATCTTACCGATATTTAAATAACTAGGACTTATTAATAGTTAGCTGTAGATCGTTAGTCTCTGAACCTAGAAAGTTATTGCTGTTTACGTTATACGGATTGGAACGCTACTTACGATATACCTACACATTTTATTTTGCAGTATTCAATACGTTTTCAAAGCTCTAACTCTTTCAAACCAATAAGCTTATTTTAGTGGCACTTTTTATGCAAGAGAATAAAGAGAGGTTGAGAGTTAATATTATATAATATTATGTGTTTCTATTTGTAATGCAGATTGTTCTTATATGATACATTTTCCAATATCTTGACGCTGTAAGGTAGAAAAGAAATACCCTCGGTTGCTATGTTTCTTGTCGGTTCTTCTCAGTACAGTCAACAGCAAAGGTAACTGATGATTGGTCAAGTTTCAAAATATGAAATCAGTATGAAAAACAAAACTTTTTAAATGCATATCGAAAAACCTTCGAGTGTCTACTAGTACCTGCATTCTTTGACTGTAGTTATATAGAAAATACCGACTTACACTATCGAAACTTAATTTTGAAATCTAGTAAACATCATCTACTTTTGCTGTTGACTGTACAAGGTCTCCCGCTCTGTGTAGACTTACGAACGGATGGCATTTGACATTATTAAGAGTTATGCAGCCTAAATTGAATATATGTAGGTATATTTTTTTAAATTTTGAATTTTGAAAATAATTTTTGTAGAAGATTTTTGTTCAACTGATTTTATGCCTTTAAAACTTTCCATAGTTGTCTTTAAATCTAATATTATATTCAGTTAACTATAGGAGGTACCTACAAATAAATTATATATGAATAATATTATAAGGAAAATTCAACTAGACACTGCTTTTGGAAAATCATATAACATTGCAACTTTTATGTTTTTAAAATATATTTTTTTGCTTTAAAAATATTATCTTATAAAACACATAAACAATCGCTAATTGGAAACATACCAAGGTACAAACCCGAGCTATGTATCGAACCATCCAAAAACACAGTTTTCCCGACCTGGGAATCGAAGCCAGTACCTTTGGGTATTGGGCCGAGCGTTTTGCCACCCGGCCGCCGAGGCAGATTTGCAATACCAAAATCCTAATAAAAAAGGACATATAAATATACCTACAAACACAGACTACAAATCAGCCACTAAACTCTTCGATTTAAACTGAGAATCGATGTTCGATTTACGTCCAATTAAGTTTCAATCTTAAAACCAGTATCGAATGAGTCTACTTTATATTGAATTAATCTCGTTCGCCCTGGATCCCTGATTCAATCGCCGTTCGGGTACGAATTAAGAACTTCTAATTGGGTATTTAAAAAATCATTAATTGTTACAACGAAAGAATTGTATGGACCGGACTTTACCGGACTTAACAAATTATTAATTATTAGCGGCTGCTCGCGGTTTCACCCTCGTGGTTCCCGTTCCCGTGGGAATATCTAGATAAAAAGTATCCTATGTGTTATTCCAGGTTATAAACTATCTGTATGCCGAATTTCATCCAAATCCATCCTCCGTTGCAGCGTGAAGAAGCAACAAATATACGAACATACATACACACAAACTTTCTCATTTATAATATTAGTAGCTGGATAAAAAGTATCCTATGTGTTATTCCAGGTTATAAACTATCTGTATGCCGAATTTCATCCAAATCCATCCATCCGTTGCAGCGTGAAGAAGCAACAATTATACGAACATACACACAAACTTTCGCATTTATAATATTAGTAGGATAACAATTCTTAGACAATTTTGACTTTTATTAGTACTGTATGACATTGTGAAAATTTTAATTGGTAACTGATGTTTAGCAAAGTTAGATATAGGTTTTTTTTTATTTTTTTATTTGAGCTTGTTGTGATTGTCCATTATATTTTATTTTTTGTGTTTTATTTGTAATGGAAAGTGTCCATTTATGATAGGGCATTTTCTTATATTTTGACGCTGTAAGGGAGAAAAGAAATGCTTTTGCTGAGTTTCTTGCCGGTTCTTCTCAGTACAAGGTCTCACGCCCAGAGTAGACTTACGAACCGATGGCATAATGACGTTCATAAAAGCTATTTGTAGCCTAAACTGAATAAATGATTCTAAATTTTTACTTTTCTTAATCGTTATTTCTGTTCTCAGGTAGTTTTGAAGACTATAGGTAGCTATATTGGATTCTTTAATTTAGTTTCATTTTTTATTTCTCTACAATAAGTTGTTTACAGTTTTGTTTTGTAACATTTGTCAAAGCACCTGTTTTAAAGGACACCTGTGGCGGTAGCCAAAGTAACATCAAGAAAACGATAACAAAGTTCGAAAAAACTAAAATGTATGGGATTAACATAGGATTGACCACGTGATTTAGCGCGGCAAGTCAATCCCATACATTTTATTCTTTTCGAACTTCGCTATCGCTATCGTTTTCTTAATGTTTCTTTGGCTAAGCCTACAGGCATCAATATTATTATCCTGAAATAATGTGTTGTAATAACGCCTCTGTGGCCGAGTGGCAGAGCGCTCGGCCCGATACCCAAAGGTCCCGGGTTTAATTCTTAGGTCGGGCAAAGTGTGTTTCGAATTGTTCGATGCATGGCCCAGGTTTGTAATCACCAACCCGCATTTGGCAAGCGTGGTGGTTAAGCCATTACCCATCAATTGTAGTCATGACTTGATTTAAATGATGGAGGTATTTGCCCAGCTGTGGGACAGTTATAGGCTATTTACCTTTTTCTAATGTGTTGTAATGTTTGTACAAACAAGAAAACGTGTTAAAATTACAATACAATTACCATAGAGACTGTACATTTGTCGTTAAAATTAACCATGATCTGGCCATTTTGATTATTATTTTGTAGTTATATATTACCTATATTTTAACAATAAGTATAAGCTGGATAATGCTACGTATTTACAATATTTAACTTAAATCTAAATTGAAAAACAAAGACAACAGTTTATTTCACAACATACAACCTTATACTACATACTAAAATGAATTTACAAATATTTATTTGAAATGAAACAACTTTTATGGATCTACTGCGTTTATTTTATACATTAGTTTTAATTAATGAAAACAAACATTTATTTTGAAAAACTAGTTTACATAAGTAAAGATTACATAAAGATCACCATCTTCGAGAAGTAAGTAAGTTAGTTCGGGCATAGACTTAGTATTATTATTAATCTATGGTTCGGGTATCTGACAACAGGATTATCCACGTTAGCCTAGCCAGCGTGACCGTGATCCGATCAGCGATCTTTACGGAAGGCACGGTGCGCAGGCGCAAAATAAGGAGACTGCAGAAGGCAAGATACAAACACGCTCGAGTAACGCACACATAGACATTCCTCACTTTTTTTTTGGATAGACTTTGCTGATTGCCTCAGACGGCATTTTCAGCTTCACCGGGCTTTTTTTGGGGGCGGCGATAAACTTAAAGGGTTCCTCGAGCCGTGCGAAACGAAACACCATCTGAGGTTTTCTAGAGGGAACGGCATCACGCACTAGTTCGTGTCCCCGTGCCCTACTAGATTCTCCGAAGGTTCGCATCGGATCGGGGAGGGAAACAGCCTGAGGGCGCCTCCAAAGGCTCAGACCTCGACCCGGGTGGACCGGGCCGTGGTGGTGGGTAGAAGCGCCCAGGTACATGTCTCTACCTGGTATAGAGCGCGTGTGAGCCGGCTCCTCGTACCCTTGTATACAGTCAACAGCAAAAGTAGATGATGTTTACTAGATTTCAAAATTAAGTTTTGATAATGTAAGTCGGTATTTTCTATATAACCAGTCAAAGTCTGCAGGTAGACAGTAGACACTCGAAGGTTTTTTCGATATGCGTTTAAAAAGTTTTGATTTTCATACTGATTTCATATTTTGAAACATGATCAATCATCAGTTAGGTAATATCAGTTGCAAACATTTTTGGCTTAAAGTGGTGATCGTAGTTAACTCCGCCTACCATGAAGATGACCATAGAATGGCCAATACAAACCTGCCGACCTTTTTTTTGTCAAAGCCATTTGTTTTAGTTCGTTGTTAAAGCCTCATTGTAAATGCCGGACCCCGCACATGTGCGGGGCGACAATTAAATTTCTATTGTGTCTGGTTTTAAGGCAGTTAACGTGTCAAATAGAAATTCATTTCTTTCTTATGATTCCTAATGGTGGATATCCAGAAAATTTGTCAAAAATAAAAGGGGCGGGTAAAGCCACTGACCCGTGCACAGAAAAATCGCCCTAAGGGTGGATATCCAGAAAATTTGTTGATAGTACCTTTGCTGTTGACTTTACTACGAGTACGGTGTCTGTAAATGTGGAGTGGCATTAAGAGGATCGGGCGGGGGACCTCTAACGGACACGGAGTCTCACACAGCTGCGCTCACTCGGTAAGAGGCCTAGTGTGAGTTATTTTTGACATTAGATCACGGCAACGAAAACGTGAATCTGTATGGCAAAATTTTAACTGTCCTCGTATGCCGCAAGTCGCAAGGCGCTGCTTCGATGACTTTGTTTTTCTTAAAGAATTTTTGACTTTTACTAGAGAACCAGCTCGCAGCGGCGGTGTTTCCGGACCATTACGACTTAGGGATCTTCAAGAAACGAGCCTATTCCTTCCTTCCTACAAACCACTCGACCAAGGAGGTATGCATTAAGCTTAGATACCTTCTGGGGTCTTCTTATTTGTGGCGGGTGATCGGATCGACCCGCGCTTATTTGTTAAACAGCGTTTGGTTTTAGACTTCCATTTTTGTTTAAACAACTGACCTGCACCGACGACGACGCGACGACAAGCCCACTTCAAACTTAAATATTTTTTGTCCATCCAAAGGTTGTCTGGAAGAGATCACTCTTAGTGATAAGATGTATTTTTATGTACTTTTTTTGTCAATTGTTTTATTTTTGGTTTACAATAAAGTGAATTTATCTTATTTATATTACCGCCTGATGGAAAGCGAACGCTTGCATTAACGAAGGTATCAGGCGCAAGCTACGGTTTCTGAAGCTTTCATTGTTACTGATTACATAAAAGACGAAACAGTATTTGAAAGGCTCCAATCACTCCAACAGATATTTCAAATTTAAATATTGTAAACTTGTTTAGAGCATAGTTTGGTAACGGCATATAAGTGATTTTGTAATAATGTCGTTACTTCTATACGTATAAGGTCACATTTTATTAACTGCAAATATTTTGACAAAACATCTAATTATATCAGAGAAACAAGGCCTAGCATTAAAAAAAATTCAGGCTAGTTTTTTTTCCTGACACAAAAATTGTAATATTTATAAGCGCGGCTTCTTCGTCGGCTCCTTTGAATGAAACTACGGGCACGTGTAAGCGGTGAAGGCATTGCGGCCTCTCTGTTTCGGCTCCTTCGAATTGAAACTACCAAAAATTGGTTTATTTTACTTTTTAATCGAAATGTCTTTTCTTGTTTAAACAAACTAAATAAACTTTCCTACACTCACACCAATTATCTAGCCCAAGAGAAGCTTCGTTATGAAACTCGTTAAAATGGTTACTAGACAACGAATAAACATACTTAAAACACTTAAATACATACTTATTATACATAGAAAACACCCAGACCCGAGACAATTTAGAAAAACAATAATTTCGAAATTAACCCGACCGGGGATCGAACGCGGGACCTCAGAGATGGTGACACCATGAAAACCGGTGTACAAACCACTCGACCAAGCAGGTCGTCAGTGATGAATGAATGAAATGTAAACAGTATCATTGTAATCATCATCGTCAGCCTTTCTTGACCCTCTGCAGCCTTGTTCATGCTATACACCTCGGTCCTGCGCTAATCCAAATTTATCCATATAATTCCACAAAAAGAATTAAACATTTTACAGGTGAGATCCTAACCCTTGACCATTGGCATTCCCAAATGTTCGTCATCGATATAATAAATTTAAAATCACATTCAAAAATAATGTGACGTCAACAAGTTCACAAAAATCTCGTAATACAATCGGTCGATTATAATTCACAATTCGCTTACAAACTTCGCTTTACCAAAATGGGAAATACTAGTACGAATAAAAAATCGCAAACAGTTTGGTACCTACGCCTTCCCCATCGAATACTTGAAATAGCTAGAGGTCAGGCGCATTCGTGAGCGAAAACGTAAATAATTAGCGATAGGGCTAATTAAACCTATCTTGCTGATATACCGGGCCGGCTGCCACAGACGGTTGTTAAAAGGAATAGGAAATAGAAATGTGCGCTATTTAAAGGGGGTATCCATTAAATAGAGGAGCTCGATAGCGCTGTGGTTAACGCGCTCGGTCTGCGATTGCTGAAGTTAAGCTACTTTTGCAAAGGCCGGTCATCGGATGGGTGACCAAATATGTATCAACTCGAGCTCCTCCGTGCTTCGGAAGGCACGTAAAGCCGTTGGGCTAGGCCGCCTTAGCAGTCGTTAACCACCAATCTGCACTGGGCTCGCGTGGTGGTTTATGGCCCGTTCTCCCTATCCATTTACAGGGAAAGCTTGTGCCCAGTAGTGGGTAATATGAGTTGGTGATATGATGATGTGATCCAATATCTTCGCGCACTTACTGCGGTACAACTCCTTGTGATTCCCGATCCGAAACCCTCGGAGCGTCTAGTAGGGCACGGGGACACGCACTAGCGCGTGATGTCGTTCCCGACAGAGGACCTCTGACGGTGTTTCGTTTCACACGGCTTGAGGAACTCTTTAAGTTTCTCGCCGCCCCCAAAAAAGTCCGGTAACCCTGAAAATGGACTGCAGTCAGCATACCTACTCTCTCCAAAATAAACCGATGGTATCGAGTTCATTCGCAAACGTTGCAGACCATGTTTGCGAACGTATCCACCACTAGAAGCAGTTGCAGGAGTGTGGAGCAAAATAGGTGCGCGAACATATTAAATACCCACCTTTTAACTCCTTTTCCCCGGTTAGATAGCCAGCAAAACAAGTCCTACCCACTTGTTTTAAGTCCGCCTGGCTAACTACGACTATCTTATCTAAGTCTAGCTCCTTTAATTGTTTGTTGAAGACTGTACCCAAAATGTATTCAGTAAAGGGCTATTTGGTTACACAGTCCTTATTATCAAAAAACCTTCCAGAACAGTTTAACTCATTGCATTATATCTACAGCTACCCCTTTTCGAAAAAAATATACTATCATATGTTACCAGCAGGAACTACAGCTTCAATGTCATATAAATGTAAATATCGGCAGCTAAAATGCAAATGCTCAAAATTCCTAAAATTAAAAAGCCTAATACCGTAGTAACTATGACGATGATGATCGAATAAGAAATAAAACTCAACCGAACATGGATCACCTCTAGTGTCAGTAATCAAATCTATAGATAACGGTTTTGGCGGTTGCCTTAAGACTAAAGATAAGATAAGTTTAACTACTTTAAGGCAGATTACGCTGAAATAGTGTCCGAACTCAGTACAGTAGATTGGGTATCTATATTTTCCACACTTACTCATGTCAACGAAATGGTAGACAGACTGTACGGAACTATTAAAGAGGTTATTACGAAATACGTTCCGAAATGCTATCCCTCTCGAAAAAAATACCCAGTGTGGTATTCAAGAGAACTCATAAGATTACTTCACATTAAACATAAAACACGTATAAGGTTTAGAAAATATAAGAATCCTATGGATGGTTTAGCTTTTGAATCTATGAGAAAACAATGTGCCGCATTAATTCAGACATCTTATGTCAAATACATCAACCGGATCGAGGATTCTCTCAGGAGTAATCCTAAATTGTTTTGGACTCACCTCAAAAATAAAAAGCGGAACTACAGCTCGTATCCGTCAGTAATGCATCAGGATAACAGAATTGCAAAGTCTGGGCCGGACATTTGCAATCTCTTTGCCTCTTTCTTTGCCTCAGTGTATAGGGGTGCATCGACCGCTGATCAGCACCGTCAGTCTATGAATTCATCAGCAGTCTCAGCCTTCCCAAACTGCTTAGCGAAGGTGGTGTTTTCACGCGAAGCGGTGTTGAGAGCTCTTAAGTCTCTGGACCGAAATAAGGGTGCGGGGTCCGATGGCGTTTCTCCCATGTTTGCGGTGGAATGTCGTGAGCCGCTTGCGTTGCCTCTCTCCATTATTTACAATACTTCGATCGCGATTGGGATCTTCCCATGCAGATGGAAGGAGTCCGGGATTGTGCCTATATTGAAGTCCGGCGAGGCGGCATCAGTCAAGAACTATAGACCAATCTCGATACTGCCAATCTTCGGTAAGCTCTTCGAAACTCTGTTAAAACCAGTTTTTTGTTGGCACATTAAAGAAATGATTTCTCCACAACAGTTCGGGTTCCACAAAGATCGGTCAACAACAACCAATCTTGTGTCATTTGTGTCATTTCTGACCGACTCTGTCGACTCGCGCATCCCTGTCGACTTTAGAGTCGTGGTGATCGGATACTCATCAGAGTCTTTTTCCGCAACATCAGGTATTCCACAGGGCTCTATTCTGGGTCCTATCTTGTTTATAATTTTAGTGAACGATATAGTGGCCATCTTTAAGCACTCTGAATGTTTTCTTTACGCAGATGACTTAAAACTTGCCAAGCAGATTCAAAGTGATGACGATATTGAACTGCTTCAAGAGGATCTTGACAGACTTGTAGCATGGTGTGATGACAATAATCTATCTCTCAACATAGATAAGTGCAAGTATATCAGATTCACTCGTAGTAAACAACGGAATCTTCAGCTACCAGAGTACACAATTCAGGATAAAGTTTTGGAAAGGGTGGATAATATTCACGACTTGGGAGTTTATCTAGATAACTAACTACATTTTCATATTCATATTGATAAGATCGCTACAAAAGGTTTTAAAACACTAGGTTTCGTGATCAGAAATAGTAAAGAGTTTAAGAACTCACACACCAAAATCACGCTCTTCTCGAGTTTGGTGCGAACTGGCCTAGAATATTGTACGCAAGTCTGGTCACCACATTATGAAGTTCACATAAAGCATCTAGAAAGAGTTCAGAAGAGATTTCTCTGGCACCTCTCATATCAATGCAACAAAGCTAAGACACTTTTGACCTACCAAGACCGTCTGGAGTTTTTCAAACTCCTAAGTCTGGAGGGTCGCAGGCGGATGCTGGATCAAATGTTTCTTTACAAGCTAGTTAACGGCATTTCGGACTGTCCATCACTATTGCATAAGCTTTCCCTCAATGCACCTCTAAGATTGCCCCGTCCTGGTGCATACACCCCCTTCTCTGTAAAAGGTTCTAAGAGCAATTTAGGACATCATGCGACCTTGAACAGGCTTCAGAATCGATACAATATCCTACAAAAAAACTGTGATGTAGACATTTTCTGCGATAAACAGCAAACTTTCAAGCGCAAGCTTTTAGAATTTCTATCTCCAGGATGACGGAGACTAATATCTTCTGATTCTAAAGACTTTTGGGCGTAATATATGGATGTGTGCCTATTGACTTATATTATTTTTAACACCAATTATGAGTCCTTATTTAATGTAATTTTGTAGTAATATGCATTTGAATTTTGCGATACATAATATTGATATAAAATATATATGTATATATTTATAACGCTTTTTCGCTGTCTAGCCTGTGTGTGGGTTTTTTAATTATGATCTGATTTATATAAGCAGTCTTTAACGCTATCTTTTGTCATTTGTATAATAATAATTAATTAAGTAGTAACTATAAGTTAAGATTCTTTTTTTTTCTTTTATATATACGCTGTTGTCAAAAATTACATGCCGTGACAGCTTATAATTGAGACAGCACTCAGCTTTAGAGGTTAATGTATGTTCAATTTTACCCATGAAGTGTATGTCTTGTTAGCTGTCCTTAAATAAATAAATAAATAAATAAATAAAGCGGCTTACATCATACCTAATGGGTCGCGCTAGAATAGTCTAGCCTACGTAATCAAATTAATCGATCAATTAAGTTTATCTGTGACTGTAACCGGAGTCGGTGGGACCCGCCCTACACCAAATGCGGCAGTAATGTCCAGGCCAAAGTCGCTTTGCTCTGTTCTCTCTGGTTTTGTTTATCTGTATATTATAGGATTTGCATTTTTAAGTTGGTACTTAATCACAAAAGAGATATACTTAACAAAGGAGATTGGAACAAAGAGATGTGTATTTTAATAATTAATATTTATCGGTGGAGCGACGATATACGCCAAGTGGCTGGCAGTGGTTGGACGAGAGTAGCCGAAGATCGGGCTCAGTGGCATACATTGGGAGAGGCCTATCCAGCAGGTCCAGCAGTGGACTGATGTGGGCTGATTATGATGATGATGTAAGGTTTATTTGTATAAAACATGTATATAATTGGACCCGGTAAGTGGCGCTGCGCTGCCATAGGGTTTTATAGGATACGGGTGTTCACTCAAGCGGACGAAGTCGCGAGTGGGCCGCTAGTTTTGTAATAAAATAGAGTTTTGAGTACAATTCGTGTGTTAAACTTTTTTTTTATTGAATAGTGTTCTATGAGGTTGTAATAAAGTAGAGGTAATAAATACATACCTTTAATTGAAAAAGTTCCAACGAGAAATTGCTTACTTTGTGAACCGTAAGACATTCTTTCGTTGTTATGTGAGAACGACAAATCGTTATATCCATTATTCAGCCAACGAAACACTCCTACGCAGCCTAAGTTTTTAGTTATCTTACCGAATTCCGTGCAAAAGGCATCGTATTAACAAATTGCCGATAAAATCTTGATTCCCTCAAAATGGTATGTTTGTTTTTTCCTCCCTATACCTGTTAATTAAACGATTATCTGTACTCAGTGATTCTATCAACATAATGTTTAAGCTTCCTCCTTCGGTGTTCAAATGCAAAACAACTTTAAAGCCAACGTCCTAAGACCTTTTATAGAGCAATACAAAACTATGCTCGGCCTAAATTACTTTGAAGAGAACGTAAACCTTTCCCAAATTCTCGACAATGTAAAAAGCGTGATTAATTCCGGGCTCCTGATTTAATTCTCCGATTATGGACACAAAATTTATTTAACGGACAACACTCATAGTGGTTACAAATCAATTGTGGTCTGGCAACATCGGTACGCAGTGCTAATTACCTGTTTTTGAACAATCCCCGTATAATGTGATTTGAAACAAAAGCTATACGTGTCATGGAAGGAGATGAGATCGCTGGAAAAGTAAATATTCATTTAGGAACAGCTGATTTAGAAGTTTAGTTTAACAAACAAAATAATATTAAGGTTTTGCCAAAACAATAAAACCTTTTTTTTCTTTTAGCTGATGGCATAGTGCGATTAGCACATTTAGCCAGTGTCAAAGTAATTTTTCTTAGAAGTAATACGTAAATAAACTATATGATGATGCTAAATGATAATAGAAAAGAGAAATGAGTAATAATGATATACCCCCCAACCCCTCGAGTATCTCGGCAAAGATTGTGAGGCTTAAAAGTCCTCATCCGGACTTCTTAAGTGGATTCGAAAAGTGACGTTGCACTGTTTCGTTTCATTAGCCAACACTCATGCACACTCACGAACACTTAACTTATTAATTAATTATTAAAAATCCACTATTATTTGACATTAATATTCGACATAACACAAATTTTAGAAAATAAAACAAAACCGCAGACATGACTCTTCATTTTCCCGCCAAGAAGTCTCCCAATAACAACTTAAAGCTGATTTAAAGTAAAGAAATGAGAAAAATTACAGTTGAAAAATAAAAAACCATAAATAACAAAGCTTTGTGAGCAAGCTTGCTACCACAGACCAAATATCTCGCTACATTCGTTAAAGTGCATCCATTTCCTGCTGAACGTATCCATCATAATCGGGCCGGTAACAAACTCAAAGAAAAAACTAAAAAGCCATTTACGAATAAAGAGTTCCATATTCAAATCGTCGAGCACGACGATTAGCATCCAAGATGGCGGGTTGGGATGGAAGTCTGAGCCCGATTTTCGTCCAGTGATACAGTATTTCAATTTCCTGTTTACCTTATCGTTACACGGTGATCTAAGTTTGACAAATAAGTTCATTTTGACGAGTCAGTCGGTGATGGAGCGGGCAATTTATCATTTTAAAAGATTATATCCAGTAGCTGCCTCATTGGAAATCCGATAAAATGAACACCTACACGTCTGGTAGATATAAATAAACTCGCATAGTGTTGAAACGATTAAACTTTTTACATATTTGTTTATTTATTAAAATTACTGGTGACTTTGATAATTAACTTAAGTTTAGAAAAGTGCTTTTAAATCGTCTAAAAATTTTTTACTTACTACCCATCCAGGACGTCTATTTTTTTAAGCTGTGGAGAAGAATGGGCGCAAGATACTAATGTACTTAACCTTATTTGGGTAAACAGCAGACGCAGATCTATCGAAACGTCCCGATCCGATCCAAACCCCCCAGAAAATCTAGTGCGTGGTGTCCCTCTAAAAACCTCTGACGGTGTTTGAGGAACCCTTTAGCCCCTTACAAATAAACAAAGAATAAGGTCCGAATAGGTATTCCGTGTTTTGTTCCTGTCATGTAAGCGTCATTTCAAATTAGAGTAAAAGAGACTAAACACGGAATAACTATTCGGACCTTATTCTTTGTTTATTTGTAAGGGGCTAAAGGGTTCCTCAAACACCGTCAGAGGTTTTGAGAGGGACACCACGCACTAGATTTAAGTTTCTCGCTACCCCCAAAAGTCAGGTGACGCAAATCGACATTTTCTGCGTCACCTGACTTTTTCGGGGCGATCCTTAGGCGACCTGAGGCGATCAGTAAGCTCTCTCCAAAAAAATCTATCAATACGTCTGTCGTCGGGAAGTATATTACTATAATAATAAATAACCTAGAGCAAACGAGAAAATCGCGCTCCACTCGACCTTGTCGGTTTCAACATGAGAGAGATAACAATAAAAATATACTAAAATGACTGCCAGCTCAATCGATTTTTATATTACCTACTTAAGAGCGTTTACGCCGCACACTAGCGCCGCCAATGAAAAAAAAACATATCTAGTAATTAGAGATAGAAAATCAAATTATGCTCAACAAACTATTTGAATGAAGTAATTTAGCATTTTTACGTCACCTAATGAATATCTGACATGTTATGGTTTAGTTAAATACGGCGTTATAGTTAAAAGTGGCCGTTTTCAGCTGTAACGTATTATTTAACTAACATGAGCATAATTTGATTTTCTATCTCTAATTACTAGATATGTTTTTTTTTTCATTGGCGGCGCTAGTGTTCGGCGTAAACGCTCTTAACCATAAACTTTCATGGTCATGTCTAATTATATTCATGACCATAGCGCATGCAATTACTTCGAAGTATGTATATCAAGCTCGAGGAACTCGATATCGCAGTGGTAAACGCGCCCGGTCCGCGATTGCTAAGGTTAAGCTACTTTTGCAAAGGCCCGTCATTGGATGGGTGACCAAATATTTATCATCTGGAGCTGCATTAGGCTGCATTAGCAGTCGTTATCAACCACCAATCCGCACTGGGCCCGCGTGGTGGTTTATAGCCCATTTTCTCTATCATAAAATGAGCTGGAGGTGTGATGATATGTACGGATGAGGATACCAAAGACTATAAAAACATGGTGATAATCTCGTTAGTAAATTACTCTTAAAACTGTGCATTTTAATAATCTTTCAACGGGTTTTTAAATAATGTACAAGCGACAACTTTAAAACTATGATTGTCATCGTTATAATTCATTGGATGCCGAAAGGTAGCCTCCGACGTCAGATCCTTGCTAAAGCTCGAATAAACAGACAGCACAATTAAATGTGAAAGAACAGTAGGACAACTTTGACTGGACCTTATTTTTTTATTATAAAGGGTGGGGCAAAAGTAAAGTCATAATGTGAATTGGCTGCCATTTTGTTCGAAATTAAAAAAATGCGCTCTGTTTTTACAAAAAGTTTATTTAAAATTGATGATATATGTAAAATTGATGTCATTAAGTTTTAAAAATTAAATCGGTCAAATGACCACCTCCAGAGTTAATGCACATGCGTGCTCGTTTTACGGCATTTTGCATAGTTTCACGAAATTTTCACGAAGTTTTCACGAAATTTCTTGCCTCGAACTACACTTGTGGAACTCTCGGCGGCGGTGTTATCGGACCGTTACGACTTTGGGATCTTCAAGAAACGAGCCTATTCCTTCCTTAAAGGCCGGCAACGCGTCTGCGATTCCTCTGGTTTTGCGGGTGTCCATGGACAGCGGTGATAAAATTCCATCAGGTGACTCGCCTGCTCGTTTGCGTCCTACTTTTATAAAAAAAAACTATCGTAGGTACTTGTATTTGAAGTCAATGTTAATTTACTTACACGTTACGCAAGGTTTTCTATTGAAAATCAGCGCTACGTGTAATCCGTAGCTCATGCTGAGTACAGACCATGTTTGGCGACACTGTGCATGCAGCAACTTCAGCAACGTATGTAAAAATGTACAATGTACCCTATTCTTTTATTTTTAATTACATATTTCTTTTATTTTCTTCCCATTAGAACAATAAATCAATAATACCAACTTTTACTATTTTGTTTTCGAATGTTGTATACATGCACAGTGTAAGTTAAAGAAATACGTATTTCTATTCTCTTCTAATTCAATGGTAACTATCTTGACACGAAAACTGTTAACTGAGTTCCACCACCGCATGCACACCAACTATGACAATACTGCCCGCTTTTCATTATGCGAAGCCGCCTTTGCCGACCGGTGCGCGTTGAAATAGCGAAATAATTGCGACGCGGAGCCTTAAATCCCGGCGCGCGTCATTTGTTTATTAAGGGCCCGCGCCGATGCCTTTTAGCATAAATACGCTCGGACGCGAACAAGAAACTTTCAGGCATTGTGACCGGGTAATTATGCTGATAGAGGTGCCGATCTAATCAGCTTTTGAAGATTGAGCCGGCTCCTGACAGTGTTAGATTGAGTGGGATGGTAAACGTAAACGTGCGAGCGTGACGGTTACGTATAACTAGATTTAGGTGTGTGTGACGTAACGCGCCATCTTGAAAACAAATGACTTCAGCAGCGAAAAGACAAAAAGCGACTGAAGCGCTATGTTTTAATGCGTGTGTGCTATTATAGGTACTTTATTTCTAACAAAGGTCAAAATCTAGAAATTGAATGTCTCTTACAAGCTACTAATTACTTTTATATTGAATGGAATGGTTTTTATATTAAAACATCTGATCAAAAATCAAGAGGTTTCGAAATAACTCCCTGCTTCATACGTTTTTATACTCGTACTTACTTATTAGTTACCACTATTTTTTAAAGGTTTTCTATGAACTTTGTAAAACTAAGCCGCTAAACGTAGGTCTAACAACATAAGTAGGTATATCAAAAATCAGTTAGACTACGCACTTACTCGCACCTACTACGTGCCACTAACAAAATAGGTGGGGGGGTTATTCAAAAGGATAGAAAACACGATCCCACCAACGAAATACCGAAAAGTACCAGGCGCACATAGCACACGGAGAGGTGCCCATAGCCGCTGACTTGTCATCCGCTGCGCGCGCACACATAAATACGGCGACGACATTCTTTGCGGCCACCGCCGCGCCGCCGCCGCCGCTATGCGCTCCTGGTAACATCGGGCCGGGATCCGTTTTACTCGGCGAAATAATGTGGGATTTGCGTATAATAAATTTTATAACGACCGCTCGATAAGTCAGCATCCCATAAATAAAACGATGTTGAACGTTCCAGACAGAATTTTGTTGATAAACGACTACCGGGAAAGTTGAAAGAAATTAAAGAATTATATATAGGGTTCGCAGCTATTGGGTATTTTGTTTCCATATAACGACGACATAATATATCAATATATGTTTTTTGGTAGCTCTTAATGTCTATTCTACTATAATGTATAACTGTGTGTGTGTTCTAATTGTGTTTGTTCCTAGTGTCTTCCCCTAATAACTAGTTTGGCCTAGTTTAGCAATTAGCAGCGCTTCTGTGTCATTCTGAACATCAACGAATGACGCAGAAAAGAACACAGAAATAACATTTAATCCTAATCTTTTTTCTTGTGTCCTAATATGTATTGTCTACTTCATTTTTATTGTTTATCATATCATGTTTATGTGTTGGATAATTAAAAGATGTTTTTCTTTCTTTCTATCAGTGCAAGACTTTTCCAAATAAGTTTTCTAAGCCGGATTTCTGTTAGCTCTTAAAACTTATAACAGACAGGTAGGTATTCTACATAGAGATCGATCATTCAGAAACCTTTAAAAGTAACCTTTAAACCTCATCACGATATTAATATTTCGTTTTGTAATTGCGATCCGTTTAACATGGCAAATGAGAGGTTGTTGGACGTAATAAATCTATTGGTGCAGGTTGCAGGCATAATCAAATTTAATGTGCATCACATAGAGATGGGCACCCACGCTGCGCCTACGGTGTGGAGGGTCACCACACGTTACCCGTTTTATTCTATGCATTTAATATGTTAAGAACAGAATTTGTTAAACAATCAGACATTCTAAGTCGCTTCGTAGGGTAGATAATATGTCAAACAATCAGGCATTTTAAGTCACTCCATAGGCTTGTCTTCCGCCTTTCGACAGTTAAATGTAAGAAAGCTAGCAGTTGAGTGATGTTCCGTTGTTTTGAATAAGTATGTGTGATGTATTGTACCAAATAATTTTTTTATCTATTTCTATTTCTATTTCAGTTCGCCAGTAGTTCAAGATTCCGGGTGAAGTGCGCTACTACCTTCGGCTTTATCATCACCTAACATCAGATTAGATGAAAGCCAATTAAGTGCTAGCCCGAATAGAAAAGAAAATCAAAAATGTTCTGAGGAAGGGAAATAATGCTGCCTTTGTATTTTACCTCATAAAGCGCCAACCGGGCTCTAATCACCATCATCATCATAATCTCAGCCAAAAGACGTCTACTGCTGGCCAAAGACCGCCCCAAAGATCTGCACAACGACTGGTTTTGCTGCTCGCATCTAGCAGCTACCCGCAACCTTCACGAGATTGTCGGTCGACTTAGTAATACCCTAAAACCAGCCATGCTCCTAAAATTTGTATAAACAAATTTACAGGGAGATTTTTTTATCACCGTCCAAACCTTCTAAGATGATACATTTTGGCCTAATGAATATTGATGTTTTGTATGGGACAGCTGAATTTTATTTTCGAGTTAGGGAGTTGGTCCAATAGTTAGAATCATCTCAGAAGGTTTGGACGGTGATAAAAAAGTGACCCTGTACTGTGCAGTGAATCACACTAATTTTAAATAGACAGAATATAGCACAGCATATTATTATATAGCGAAATATTATATTATATTATTATTATTTATATTGGCCTTGGCTGTTTATGTACCGATTAAAATTAAAATAAAAGCAAAACAGTAAAATGTCAATGAAATACTATAGTTATTATTTTTTGGCAACGTAAATTGGTGTCGAACTATGGTGCCGTTACGATAATTAGAAAAAAGTACAAAGAAACAATTATCATCATCATCATCATCATCGTCATCATCATCATCATCATCATCATCATCATCATCATCATCATCATCATCATCATCATCATCATCATCATCTCAGCCAAAAGACGTCCACTGCTGGACAAAGGCCTCCCCCAAGGATCTCTACAACGACCGGTTTTGCGCTGCAGCGGCTTCCCGAAAAAAAAACAATAAACATGTTTGATAACACTTTAGCGTACTTATATTATCCTAAAAAAACATTCAGCATGCTCCCCCTACAATAGCAGGCACGATTTTTCCAACCAATCAATAAAACGATCGACGTACTGTAGAACAATCGTAGCTCTGCAGTACATAGTATTTCGCAAATGCCACAGAGAGCGTAGTATACTTTGATCAATGAGTAATCAGCATGCCTTCAGTTTTTCTATTTGTCAACCTGAAGTGTTGATACTACGGCGACGGCGGTTGCTTACGTGAATTTTCCTACTAGTTGTGTTTACAGACTAACTAATGGCTTTGTATTTGATCTTTTAAAAAACCAACGATTAAATAAAGTCGTGTGGAGATGTAAAGGAGAGGCCTTTGTCCAGCAGTATAGGCTAATTTACGGCCAATGGGTTAATTAAAGGCGACGCATTGGAAATTTACGTGGCGGCGATCTTGATTTTTCCCACCAATTACAAAACATATGAAAGTGATATTTGATGACATGATTTTTCATTTAATTGACTTCATTTTGCTAGTTGCAGAAACACGATTTGTCAACTTTTGTAACAGAGAAAAACATATCAAAGTAACCTCTTTTAAAACATAGATTTGCATTTTACAGACAAACCAGACCGATTTAAACGTCTAAATTTTATTAGTAGATTAGTCTTAACACACACTTCAATATGCTAGTTCATTTTTTTTAAACTTATTTGTAGTTTTAATTGGAAAGAAAAAAAACAGTTTTGCTTATGGTAGGTACGGGGCGCAAACGCTCCGTATTAGATTAATTGTTTAGCGATGCGTCGCCTTAAGGCTTTGTTTTTGAAATTAGTGAATGAGTTTTGAAATGTTTACACTTTGGATATGTTTGCGACCGTTTTACGGATGAATGGCATGTCTTTATTGTATGTCATTAGCCTAATACTGTCCTACAGATGGGACTTCATGGAAAGACTTCACTATTGGTATCAAGTAACAACTATAATTGCCTAATGCAAGTCGTGTTCACAAAACCCAGCTTTTTGCCAGAACTGGGAATTGAACCTGGGTTATAAAATGTAACAAAAAAAAACACAAATGTTGAAAATTTTTCCACGAGCACGATTTGAACCTGCACCCTTCTGACATACCGGGTAAGGTGCTCTCCCAATTGAGCTATCGTGGTTCTAACCAGCCCGCCGAAATTATTCAACACTATTTACTTTAAAAGCCAAAGGCGCCCATTCAATGTCAACAACTACCGTCATTAACATCCGATCATAATATTTTTACAAATACTAAAGATCAGTTAAGAAGTAGGCAAGCTAAATAATGTAAAATTATAAAATGTTTTTGTTTTGTTTATATAATTTTTAAAGTATTTAAAATAAGTAAAGAACAGTATCCATACTAATTGAAAGTAATATTGTCATAACAACAGTATGCAATGAAGTATCCCGAAGAGAAAATGGTTTTCATTACGGAATTTTATCATAGACTGACAATGACAGTACCATTACATCACCAGCTTGTTTTTATGTCCCCACTGCTGGGGCACGAGCCTTCCTATGGATGGATAGCGAGAACGGGCCATATACCACCACCAGGGCCCAGTGTGGACTGGTGATTGTGAACGACTGCTAATGCAACCGGGACCAATGGCTTTACGTGCTTTCCGAAGCACGGAGGAGCTCGAGATGATACATTTTTGGTCGCCCATTTTATGACCGGTCTTTGCGAAAGTGGATTAACCTTAGCAACTGCAGATTGGGCGCGTTAACCACTGCTCCATCGAGCTCCGTCCCATATCGTATGTTAATTCATTATCATTCAACTTTCAACATTCAACTTCCGGCTATACAACCTTATTTTTAGTTTATACGAAAATCGAAACACGGGTCAAATATTTTCATTTAAAGAATCAGTACAAAAAAAATATCTTGAAAACTCACGAAATTACAAGCTCTTTGTGCTGTCCCGTTGTGTTTTTTTAGTAGGGTATACTTTATTTGAGATTTTGTAAATATTATTTGGTCAAAATGTAACATGGTATAATAAACATTAAAATCGATTCTAAAATTTACAAACAGTTTTCAGGTTTCGTATAAACTAAAAATAAGGTTGTATAATAAAAGTATCATTGGTTTGTCGGTTAAATGTGTTGCCACTGAAATAAGAGTCGGTTATTGGTTTTCGATGAATCATTTTCATTACATCGAATGGCGTCGTCGTCGTTAAGTGGAGCGGTCGATCGGTGGTGTTCGTTGAAATGAGAATCGATCGGATGCCTTTCGAATGCACATAGGAGACCCGTATAATTACCCGTATAATTAACCCGTATAATAATTAGCTGACAATTAAAAGAAAATTAAATTTTTTTAAAGATTCAAACTTAATGTAAAAAGTTTAAAAAACTTTTCGAGAACTACAGCTGCCTACAAATTCCTAGATGCAGTTTGGCACTTGATAATTTTGTAACACACATTTGCATTTTGAAAATAAATTGAATAAATAAATAAGTATTGCAGATTTTTAAATATCTTGAGTAATATTCCCTTTCTTTTAAATCAAACATCAAAAATTTCTACATTTTTTTCTACATTTACAAAGTAATTCTGAGTTATATACTCAGATTCTGACTAAGATACCTTAAACCTTATCTTTTCCTCTTATCCTTATTTTGAGGAAGGGATAAGGTAGTGTCTAAAGTTCTAGACTTTATCAAATACACGTAGATAATTAAATATGTTTTACTATTTGCCACACAAAAAATGCAATAGACTAACAGATATTGAGCAAAAAACATAGATTACTCCACCAGCCGGGCACTCAGACTCGCACCACACACGTAGAGCGTGAGGGTTCGAGTGCGGATCGCGCAGCGCCATCTCTCGCGGGCGGAGCGCGTCACGAGTCGTGACGTCATCGCCGCGGGCGCGCGCTGATTGAGCGATGAACTTTGAAGGCCTGCGTCGATCACTGCTGCGTTATTATAGTGTGAGGGATTATCCATTCAGATATTTTGTGCACAGGATGATGCGAAGCTTGGGTTGATGACTAAGATAAATATTAAAGCATATAATATAATATGAGGTTTACCCTGGTTGTACATATTATGTTTATTGTTTGTTCCGATATAGAAGTTTTATGTAAAATTACGGACAAATATCTGTCAATTATGTTCCGGTCAGGATGATGCCGATAAATGATGTTTATATTAGTAGATAATATAAGTTTACCCTAACTACCACAATGTTACTTTTATTACTTTTTCAACAAAAGCCTGGTGTAAATCGCAAGAAATGCCTTTTTTTTTATTTAAGAAGAAATTGCAAATTGCCGCATATGGCCTTTACAGTGTAAGGGTGTGTTTACAAACCTGGGCTATGCATCGTAACACACTTCAGTGCGACTTGGGAATTCAACCCAGAACCTCCGACGAACATCGGCCCTTTGTCACTCGGCCACCGAAGTGTTAATGGAACATAGTGGGTCTAAGCCGGTGGTCTTAACCATAAGACCACAGAGGCGGTATATATCACACAAAAGAAACCAAATCTCGCAGAAATTACTAAATTGGAATAAAACCAATCTTCTTTTTAGTACGTCCTATATAAATTTCGCCGTTACAGCATCGCTGGGGCCCTATTAATAACATGAGGAAAGCTGAGCCGAATCTGATCGAACTCTAACACGGTGGGCGGTTACGATCCAGCCTCGCTAAACAAATATTGAGAGTATTATCGTATCGAGTGCTTCAATTTTAGGGATCTCCAATGGTAATGCAAAAACGGCACTTTTTCCATACAGAAATAGATCAGTGTAGCCACAGCTATTCAATTCAATCATTTTTTGCTCTCCATAAGTACTTATACAGTTGTTACAACATTAGTTATAGATAGAACGTTATGGGCCCGGATTGGGCACTACAATGTTTTAAGAGGAAATTAATATCTAATCTTATTCTAATGCTTATAATTTAAAATATGTAGATAGATAGACAGATAAACTCTTTATTGCTCACACACAAATGGAAACAAAAGGAAAACAACAGTTAAACAAAAACTTAAAGTTAGTATATGGGCAAAGGCGGTATGTATAAGTTTATTTATCTGTGTTTAGCTGACTGTTATACTTACTACTTATACTGTGATCCTATATTATTATGTCATTCCATAATGTTAACGATAACAATAATTTTGTAAGACATACTTTAATAACATGGCAGAATCACTGAGATTGGAAAGTGGACGTTTTAAATTCGTGCTCCAATGTGTAAGTAGCAATAATTAAGCGTTTTCTCTTTGTGTGGCTATGAACAAACGCTTTTATTATTATTAATGCCATAACTCAAAATTTTTACCAAAAATTCACCTAACTATTAAGTCTCATACTTCCATAACCAGGTACACATTTTCATGAATATAAAAGGTAATTAGGTTCTGAACAGCTGAATTGATAGCTGAGTACGAGTTCTACTTATTCATCATCTTAGCCAAAAGACGTCCACTGCTGGACAAAAGCCCCCCAAAGATATGAAGGGTATTTGCCGTAATCGCCACGCTTGGCAGGCGGGTTGGCGATCGCAGTAGGTTAAGGGTTACCTCAGAGAGATGCTGCTGCCCATCCTCTGGAATGGTCCCTTAGTCGGCTTTTACGACACCCACGGTAAGAGATGGGGTGGTGCAATTCTTTATCCCCGGCACCAAACGGGGTACTACTTATTACTTTGACCAAACTCAACATTGCAATTGCAACTCAACTCGTACGTCACACAAGGAAGCGCTGCTTCAATGCGATGCAAATTCTCGTTTTCGATAACGTGATCGAATGGAAGTAAATTAACGCGTCACATTTCTATTTTATTGTTATAAATTATTTTGGTTTGTAGCAAATTTAACTACATATTATCTAAAAAAAAAAAAAAAAAAAAAAAAAAAAGGTTCAAACCCTGCTCGTGGAAATTTTTTCAACATTTGTGTTTTTGTAATTTGTTCGCAACAAAATTTGCGTTAAAATTATATAAACATTTATACATATTATCTAGTTTTTGATGCTTGTGGCGATTTAATTTTCAATGTATGGAAGTAAGAAAATGAGACAGATTTACTTTGTGGCGAGTTAACCTTTCTAACCCACGACAAACAAGGTGAGTAAGGCGAGTTACGATTTACTAGTGGTCGCCCAGTGGTCGACCGTAATTTTATTAAGGCTGGACGGATTGTATCCTAAGCTATGAAAAATTAAAAAAGATAGAATGTGAGTTTGTATTGGCATTGACAGACTTCGGCCGCTCCTCTTCCATTTTTGAAATTTTTGAAAAGAGTATTATGCGTGTATGTCAAATACATGGTAGTATGTGTAATGTTTGTTTTATAGATTTAATATATTTTTTATGCTTCATTAAAAAAAAATATTATCATTCTGTACTCCTTTTCTATAAAAACTATGGGGCTTATTAATAAACAAAGTGTTAGCTTGGAGTAGTTACTCCGTGTTTTGTCTCTTTTACTCTAATATGAAATGAAGTTTACATGACGGGAACAAAACACGGAGTAACTACTCCAAGCTAACACTTTGTTTATTACAGGGGTATAAGTGTGCGAAATTTCATACTCCTCCGTCCGCGCAATTTTCGTAAAAAGAGGTAGGTACAAAGTTTGTGCTTCACGTATTATTATATAGATTACCAGGGTGCCAAGTGCGAGTTTCATGCGCCTTTCGATCACGTTAACGAAAACGAGAATTTGTATGGCAAAATTTTAACTCCTCTCGCTTGTCGCCAGGAGGCGCTGCTAAAATGACATAATAGATTTTCGTTTTCGTGAACATAATCGAATAAATACGGATAGCAAACAAAACTCACACTAAGCACTCAGATTCTCGTTTACGCTAATGTTATCGAATTATAAATAAAACACGCTCCAACACTTAATAACTCTCAACAGTGTGCTGCCATCTTGTGATTTTTCCTAACAGTGTAAAACTGGGAGCCGGTATTTACTGATGACGGGGCTTTTTGAGTGGAATCTATTTACTTTAATTAATATCGTTATTGATCAATGAGATGTAGGAAGAAAATTATGGACCCATAATTTAGAATAACTACTCTACGTCTCTTTTATATAAATAACTCTAATAATTTAATAAAGTGCGATAATGCCACTTTTTAAATTGCCAAAATTTATTAATCATAACAGTATCTCACAATATATCCTTCCTCTTTGCTTCACGCAAACATCGAAGTATGCCTTTATCCCGACCCTCAATACCTTATTGAATAATCCAAGCGAGATGGCAGATAGCACCCACTCCCAACAAATTAATATTATGCCTCGCGAATTAATATAATTAGTCATAATAACTTTATTTTTTGGTTTATTTTGTTAAGCTTGTTTTCGTGTGGGAACAAAGTTTGTGAGATGAAATGTTTATTTGTGCATTAATATTGACGAAACATGATATAGGTACATCAATGTAATGATACACTATGAATTTTTGTATTGTGTAGCTGTAAGTAATGCTTAAAAATGTTTACCTACCTATTAGGTACCTATGCAGTAATTACCTGTTCTATTTTACAAATCAATGGACGATCCCCCGCTAGTAACTCATATTTTTATCGCAATATCGTAGTTGCACCAGCGTACGACACAGTACTTGACAGTAAGCCCCAGTGTTCGATACCCAGGTTTCGGCGCCGAAAAATAGCAAAGAATATCATTTAAATTTACTGTATGATACAATTTTACTAGAAAAAAGCAACCAGCCTCAGGCAGCTCGAGTGGGAATCGAACCCACGACCTTTGTATAACCGGTCCAATGCTCTCACCGCTGAGCTACCGAGGCACCAATAACATAAATATTTACTGGATGACATCTAGGAAGCAGAACGTGGTCTGTATTCAATTATTTCTAAATTTAAAAAAAACTGTTGCTGACCTATTTTTTTTTAATGAAAAAAGGAAAAAAATGACGATGACGGGTTCATGTCAAACGCTGGTCATGAACGTCATATTTAAATTACAGAAGCACCTCTATTTAGTACGGGATAAGTTCCTTGAAGATCAAACTGGTACACTTGATGAGCAGTCACTATAACCAATCAAAAAACATAAAGTTACTCTCATAATTAGTTGGTAGCTTGTATACCCTCATTTAAATTTAATCAGGTGCAACGTCAGGATAAACATTAAATAAGTAATGTGTAAAATAAATGCGAGTTGATCCGTAAAAGTTGTTTCATTTCAAAGTGTAGGGTTCGCGTAAACTTTAGAAAACAATTTAATACTCTTTACGATGCCACGTAAGTTTCTGTGTATGTTCGGATGTGTTAAATTTATTTAAATAGCTACCTAACTGGGTACCACTTTCTACTCCCGTCCCGATCCTAACTCCTCGGAATATGTAGTAGTAGGGCAAGGGGACGCTTGCGTGATGCCGTATGGCATCCTCTATATACCCTCTGACGTTATTTCATTTCACACGGCTTGAAGAACCCTTTAAGTTTCTCGTTACCCATAAAAAGTCCGGCCACGCTGAAAAGGCCGTCTAAGGCCATAAGCAAACTCTCTCCAAAAAAAAAATATGTACGGACGCCTGCACAATCTGCACATCAACCTATCCAAAACTGTCAAATTTCTTCAATACATTTTCAACCATATGCCTTAAGCATAAAGTTCAAAGTCTATTGAGGAAATTTGACAGTTTGTGGTAGGGTGATGTGCAGGCGTGTGTACCTAAGTCTTGTAAGTTACTTATAATAAACAAGCTGTGTTCCCACAAGAGTAATAGTGCATAGGGCGATGGGGCCATAATCATAACCAGAGGGGTGAATCTTCCATACATTGAATAATTACAAAAATTTCATATAGGTACGGCAGCGCCATCTTTTGTAAGAGGAACATCAAGTTACTAACTGGTTATCCATATAATGTCACTAGATGGCGGTTAGTATAGATATCATTTTAAATTAAAAAGTTACGTTTACTTCACCCTTTGTGTAGGAACATACTATGCCGAAATTACGCGACCGAAGTTCGGCGTTTTCGGCCTCAGAGGTTAAATGCTATACGCTATAACGCAACGTAATTTCGGTATTATGTGTCGTCAGTAATTCAAATATTACAATGCTATTTTTAATTTAACTTCAGTCGCGTAACTTCGGCATAGTGTGTTTTTACACTTTAACTACTGGCTCTGGCTGAACAAGCTGAACTTAATTAAACTTTACCATAGAGTAAAGAAACACGTAGGTACCCAAAACACCTAGGTACCTAACTAACCATTCCTAACATGGTACCAAAGTATTTGTTTGTCTAGTGGTGTGGATGGACTTGAAGTAGAGGTAATACACCATAATACACGACGAAACTGTATACCTTTGCCGAAAACTGGATGCTTTTATCACTAAAAGTTCAACTGCTGCCATCTAGTTTACGCACCGAGTAATTCATAAGAAGACTGTACGTTCCATTTCACACATTAGTACACACGGCTCAAGATTGATAATAATCAAACAATTATAATCAAAAGCTTTATATAATTAAGTTCTGAAAAAGTACTAAGAAAAGAGTTTTTAACATTTATTAGTTTAAAGTTAGAAGTAATGTCGTTCGAGATATCGTGTAAAGAAACGTCGACAACCATAAGTCAACGCAAACAAAATTATGTCAAAATTAATTCTAAATTTTGTGTAAAAACAACAACAGTTCTCACAACAATTTATGTTTACAAAATCCATGTGCTCCCTTTATTTCGACGTGCAATAAACGGATTACGTTATGGCAGAAAGGTAAGTGATTTTACGCATGGAACGGTACAAAACTATTGTTCGTTTCGTATGCCCTGATAAAACAAGAAACTAGTTTTCAACCTAAATGGCTTGATTACCGTTTAACGCTACAAGAATTGGCTTTATTAGTTTAATGCTAGTTAGTTCTATTATTTGCTATGAGTAGGTCACGTTTACAACTTCTCCGTTATCAACGTAGATAGGTATGTGTTCCTGATTAAAATTCATTAGTGAGTTAGGGAAGAGACTACTGTCAAAACAAAAATGTGCTTAATTTTCTTGTTTCTAGAAACTGCATTACTTACCTGACCTGTGGGTTACTGAAGTGCAAATCTAAAAAGCATAAACACCTATATGCTAAGTAACTCATAAGTTTTTTACTTTGTAAACATATTTAAGGGCTTTATCTGTTTGTAAGGCTAATAATCTTTGTTCTAAACAAATTGTTTACCAGAACTATGCTATATATGAAGCAAGTAACTGCAGCTACTGAATGTTCTGTTTTATTTATGATAGTTATCTTTATAAAATATAGTTAGCAATATTTATAAGTATAATAAAAACGTAACATATCTGAACATTACTGGGTTACTATGATTGACAATTACAATACAACACAATCAATCTAAACAAATCTTTATTTATAATTTAGTTATAATTCTGATGTTTACAGCTTATTGGAGTTGATTGATACAGACAATACTAGGTAGCGAATAATGTTTACTTGAGTTTATTCGCTCCCTTTTCACCAACCACTCCTTTATTTCTGCAAAAGGAATGTGTCTACAATTTCTATAGAAATCTCTCAATATTGAAATAAAACACTAAATACCCTTACAATTTTTAACTTACACCTTCCATTTTAATCGAAGATTTATCTGGGATTCTGATTTATAGGCCTTTTTAGGCTATGATACCTAAAAAAGGAGTTTGCATTAATCCCCGTTATAAACCTTTGACTACATACTCTGTTTTGTGCCTGTTTTTTACATATCAACGATGGAAAGAAAAACTGCGTATTTGTCACAAACCAACTGGTGGATATTGAATTTTAAAGTTTAGACTTTAAAATTAATTTTCCACAAATGTCTTTTTGACCAAACCACCAACAACATTATTCAATCCTGATGTTACAAATCCTTTGCACATGCATAGAGGTTAAAGTACAAAGGTTAAAAGCATCTTGTTAAAATCATAATAAACATTAAAAATTAATCCTTTTTTGTTCGACTGATATGTGTTCCAATACTATTCCTCTGAATCAAATAAAACTCTTGTAAACTTTTGTGTGCACACTCTGTTAGGTTTCTGAGTTGGTAAAACTAACTTTCAATGTTTATGGATTAGGTAAACCTTAGAGAACTTATTTCAGTAAAGCAAAGCTAAGCTTGACAACACTTATGGCTGATTTACACGTATTAAGTTGTTAAGTAGGTAACTAAATTTTAACTTAATTTTAAGTGAATTATATTTAAGTATATGTCCATACGTATTTAAGTAGTTAAGCTCTTTAGTTCACTCAAGATGGACAATCAATCACGTAATGAAGTCGTAAATTCTGTGGTTAAATTTGTTATTATTGAGGTTTTGGACGGAGTCAAAGATGAAATAATTAGGGAAGTAACCATACCTAAAAGACTAGGTGAGAAATTGGATAAATAGAAAAGATCTGTATGGCGCAATTGCTACTTTGTTCGAGGTGCTAGCGAATCATCATCAGCTCATCATCAGATGGGGGAGAACGGCTAGTGAATGAAGATACAAGAATATTTGAATGCGCTACGGATGACAGAAGACTAAATCTTTATCTAAAGTGGAAAACGAAATACAGAAAAAAGATACTGTAATGCGATGTGCATTAGATGCCAAATTAAAATTACATATTACATTATATTTTCTCAATACTGGCAATAGGTTTCGCAGTCTATCTCATTTTTTTAGAGTTTCTAAATCGAGTATATGTTTAATGCTGCCGCATGTGTGTGAAGCTTCTATGTGGTATCTTCGTCCACTTCGACATTTTACAAAAAGAAACAACGACCAATTGAACCCGAATGTGTCACTACACTTATGCATTTAACTAATATTGTGCCTGTCCAAACGTGTCAAGTGACAAGCGCCTCCCACCAACTTAACCGAAAAATAGACAAAATTCTAATTAACTTGTTTAGTTGTTAGCTAAATTTTAACTTGCAACTTGCTACTAAATTCTGTGTTTACATGCAATTAATCACTTAAAATTAAGTTAAAATGTAGTTACCTACCTACTTAACAACTTAATACGTGAAAATAAGCCATAGAGACACTAATGACCACCACTACTTGGTAAAGAGTAAACAACTGAGAAGAAGATACTTTTAAGATAAATATACTGACTGATAGTTAGCTTCGGCTTAGTTGGATAAGCCAATCCAGATGTAATCACAATGTTCCATACATTTAATTCAAAGTTTCAAGCAAGCTATATACTTTTTCTTATTTTACAGGTCTGGAGATGCGTCTCCCAGTGAGGCCACCACTCCCAAACATGACGACAGACAGGCTGGCACCTGGTGGGACAGTTGGCTCAGTTCTGCCAAAACTAAGGTTAGCTAGCTTATCTTTAAGATCAGATCATCTTTATCTTTATTATTATAAATAAACTAGCTGTTCCCCCACCCACAGCGTCGCTTCGCGCTGCCCGAATGCGCTAGTACTTTGTATTCGCTTAGCGTTTTTTCCGACTTTTTTTAGGGTCATAGTGTGATTTTTAATAGCCTTCCACTAAAATTGGCTAGTCTACAGATTAGCACGTTCAAACAAAAAAAAACTTCAGCTTTATCTAATATAATGATTTGTCCTCACTGACTGATTCATCATCGCCGAGCCTAAACCGCTGAAGCCAATTAGCTATAGCTATTATTAATAACCAGCCACTATGAAAGGATTTTACGGAAAATATACCCTAAAGGGTTCAAATAGGGGGTGAAAGTTTTTATGAAAGTCTCTCACTCCTTTAAAGGAGTAAAAAAAGGGAATAAGTTTTTTTTGGGGTGATTGTTATTTTTGAAGTAATAACTGTAAAAATTAATAATTTAATCCATTTATAAATTTTTCAATAAAAATAAAGAATGACGTAATCATCATCATCATCATCAGCTCATTTTATGTCGCCATTGCTGGGGCACGAGCCTTCCCTATGGATGGATAGGGAGAACGGGCCATAAACCACCACCCAGGTCCAGGGCCCAGCGCGGGTTAGTGGTTGTTAACGACAGCTAATGCAGCCGGGACCAACGGCTTTACGTGCCTTCCGAAGCACGGATGAGCTCGAAAGAATGACCGTGTTTTAGAATTCTTCGAAAAACGTCTCCTAGAGAGGTGAAATATCCATACAAATATATATTAAATGTATAAGTAGTTTGAGAGAAATATTCATGCTTCTAAGACATCTTATATCCCCATTGCTGGTCTCTGAACATGAATAAATCTTATGGGGATCTTAGGACATAACTCACCACACTGGCCTAATGTGGCCACCTAGGGTAGTAGCGAGCACAAAGTACCTCGAGATGAGATTGGTCATCCAGCCGATGATCGGGCCTTGCGAATATTGCTTAACTTGCAACATCGCAAGCCGAACGTGCTAGCCAATACGTCACCGAGCTCCTCTGACATCTGTTATAACAGATATATCGTGTTTAAATAGTGTTTTATGTCAAAATTAAGTTAAGTTATGCTAAGGTATTTTCTATATAATTACTACTGTGTTGCGCCTCTTTGTTTCTAATACATTATTGGTGTACTAAAGACTATCTTTTTACGTTCCACTGTGACTAATTTACCTTTTATATGTTTAAAATATTTAAATAATGCGATTGGAGAAATAACTTGTTACAGGCCTGTGGAACAGTGACCTTAAAATGTGCCTTGTAATCATTGCTACAAGGTTGTATATTAAATACGACGTTTTCGATAGGTACGCTGTTTATAATTCAAGTTATGTATTATACAACTATTTGTCTGTTTGTTGGCGTCTGTCCAATATATTATAGGTCATGGTGTGACTGGGTCAATACTATTTGGTACAGCGATTATATAAGTAATCACGAAGCCGAAAATACTGCCAATTTTAAATAACCTGAGTCCTGTGAATTCAAGTATTTTACTTTTCAGACTTTTCCAAAACAATATATTTTTCAAGAACATTGACTAAGTTTTATGATTTAAAAATAAAACTTTTGTGTTTTAAAAATAAAACTTTTATGATTCTAAAATATTTTTATAATGTCATTTGTTATTTTACCTATCTCCTCAGAAACTATCACGTAAATTAATTGCAAAATACTTAGGAAAAAATATAAAACAAAGAATTTATGCATTGCCATCTATCTAAGCCAAAGTAAATTTTATGTTGTTATGCTTAGCAGTGATTTTAGCTTAGCTACTTTTTTCTATCTGCTACTTATTGTAGGTACATCGTCGTCACCCTTAGGTCATTGACTCTTGGAAAACTAGACAGCTCTTGAGTCATAAGCTAATGCTAGATCAGAATGCGGATTAGGTGATAATGGCACTGCCAACTTTTCTATTGCAACGAAAAATAGACCTTCTCTCTTTGGTATAAGGCATAATCGTATCAGCCGTCTCTTTCAGAAGCTTTATTTTACTGCCTCAGACGAAACCCAAAGGAAGAGAGAGGATATTGACATTTAATTTTGTTAATAAGACTGCCGAGTACAATAAAAAAGGTTTCTATAATATGGGACCACAAAATGTGGCCGCATGTATGGACTTTTGAGTCTGACAGGGTATTATAATACTTATTCCAAGTCTTATGTCTCAGACAAAATCCCTGTCACCTTAATAAACCCCAGGTTAGACAACTGATGTGAACTCGTTTCTATAAGCGTAAGAACTTTTTGGAAGGTTTAACTTAGTACTTATAAACTTTAAAAAATATATAAGAGTAGTTGTTCCCCGACTCACCGCGTCCCTAATGCGCTAGTATACTTCGTATTCGCTTAGCGTTTTTTCTGATTCTTTTTGCTCGGCCCTTAAGGGTCATAGCGTGATATTAAATAACCTATAGCCTTCCACAAAAATAGGGCTATCAAATGCAAAAATAATTTTTTAAATCTGATTATTAGTTCTAGAGATTAGCGCGTTCAAACAAAAGAACAAACACTTCAACTTTATTACATTATTGTAGATTAATCAATTAATTAATATAGATAAGGAGTGACTCCATACTATACTAGATGCTTCGAGGAGCTCAGTGTCATCATCATCATCAGCCTATACTAGTCCACTGCTGGACATAGGCCTCTCCAAGTGCACGCCCGCCACCGAGCACGATCCGCGGCTACTCTGATCCAGCTCAGTGTAAGCAACGAGAATGGGAACTCAACTCGGGAGTATTAAGTAAGACTAGATCCTCAGCGCTGGTTGGCTGAGCCGTAGAGAGATATAAAAACGTACGCACCTTTTATATTCATTCCCACATACGCAGTGAAACATTTATGTATAAGATAACGAAGATTAAATATTCAATGTCAACATGATCCGCAAGATTCTATGTAACCCAGTTGTTTATCTTCCGTTGTTTATATATGGTGACAAGATAAAAAAAATAGCGTGCATTTATTTTATCTATTTCCAAATTAATTGAAGTTTGTGTATTAGTATTGCCATTAATAATATTTGTGATTATATTTGCTTTGCCCTTCAGTATCATCACCATTTTTTGTTGTCTTAGACCCAGAAGTCTCATCTTGCTACTTTCGATCCTGGTTTCACCAAACTAGAGTATGTGTACTCCCCCTACAAATACTCTAGTTTGGTTTTGAAAACCTTTACTCAGATATATATGCATGGCTATTAACCACTTTCTTATCTAAACCTGTCACCATAACAACAATGTTGTGCTCTGACAGATAAAGATTAGATAGCTAGTTCCTCTGCGGTTGAGGATACCGGGTGAAGTGATCTTCCATTTTCAGCCTTATAAGCACCGTTTAAAAATAAAGCGCTGGACACACAGAAACGACGTAAGACTCAGACGGGGCGCAGACAAATGTCTCTTCCGCGTCCCTTTTATACAAAATGTATAGAAGCGTCGCAACCTAAAACATATAGAAAAGACAGGGCGGGGGCACGACACTTATTCGTCTGCGCCCTATTGTAAAACATACAGAAAAGGCAGGGCACGGGCGCGAGTGGGCGGGGTTCGCGCGTCGCTGTCACACACTAGGGTTGCCACCCGTAGTATTGTACGTTATTTCGGGTAATTGTACTCTATACTTTATGAGAACAATAAAGTACGTGACAATACTTTATTTCACATATTTTATTTCTCTGGGATTCTTTTTACGTCAACTTCTTGGCAGTATTGGGCTTACTTTTCTTAGCCTTTCCCAAAAGGTGATAAATTCAAAAAACAACTATAAACGTCAACTTCTTTGTTGATGAATGCCGCCGAAAGATATGCCAACTTCTGAATTTAAGCACGAAAATTGAATTTAAACAAGAGCATATTGGATCCTTTAAAAGTCACTAAATTAAATATTAATCTTAGCTTATTTTAAAAATAAGCAACGAACAAGTGTTTAAATCTAAAAATACTGCTGAGAAATGGCAAATGCTTTTTAAAAACTCAGATACAAATTTAACAAATACATGTAAAATTATTTCTTTTTTACTTTCTATACCTACCTGCAACTTCCGCTTTTTTGGAAAGATTTTTTTCCGTAATTTATATAAAATGGCGAGAAGAAAGGATTTATTTTAATATGGACACATAGAAAACTAAATAACTAAAAATAAATGTGTACTATTTTTTTTCTTTAATTTCCCAATAGTTTAAATAGTGTTTTGAAAAAAATACTATTTTACCTTCAAAAAAAGGTGGCAACCCTACGCGTCACGTCCGTACCTCGTGTTTTCTATGTTTTAAAAAGTCGTGACGGCGCCGGGCGCCCCGTCCACTTCTTACGACTTTTCTGTGTCCCGCGCCTAAGGTTTAAATAGGTCAGATAAAAAAGCGCTTTTCCGCTATAGCTGGTATGTGATAAGGAGGAATGAAATGCATGCAACTCGAAAGTAATATTGAACAAATGAAGACCGATAAAAAAAATATAATTATATAAAATACAAACATGCACATTAGGCAGAGTACCCACGTGGAGTACGCCGTCTCAGAGAAAAATTTCTTCAATTTTTCATTGAGGAGCTCGACGGTGCACTGGCTAACGCGCCCGGTCTGCGATTGCTGAAGTTAAGCAACTATCGCAAAAGCCGGTCATCGGATGGGTGACCAAAAACTTATCAACTTGTGCTCCTCCGTGCTTCGGAAGGCACGTAAAGCCGTTGGTCCCGGCTACATTAGCAGTCGTTAACAATCACTAATCCGCACTGGGCCCGCGTGATGTTTATGGCCCGTTCTGCTTATCCATCCATAGGGAAGACTCGTGCCCCAGCAGTGGGGACATAAAATGAGCTGGTGTAACGTAATGCAATGTGATTTTCAACCAATTAACATCACACTAATATTATAAATGCGAAAGTTTGTGTGTATGTATGTCTGTATATTTGTTCCTTCTTCACGCTGCAACGGATGGATGGATTTGGATGAAATTCGGCATACAGATAGTTTATAACACATAGGATAGTTTTTATCCAGATATTCTCACGGGAATCACACTATACATATACTAAAAACGACAATTTTTCCAATACAAAATGATTTGTTTGTTTTGTTGTGTTGGAAACCAAAGAGAATTTAATCACTTGATGGAAACAGTCAAAGCGGTACGAAGTCCGCCGGGTTCACTAGTAGTTTATAAAGTAAAAAATATATTGAGACAAATTGTGGTAGCCTAAAGGGTATATACATAAAATTGTAAAATGAAGTAAAATTAATAATAAAGGCTTATTTTTTTCAGTCTGCCGAAGTTTACTCTATGGTAAAGAAAGATTTGGACGAAATAGGGAGCGCGGTTAAGAGTGAAGCTACACACGTCTTCAGTACCACATCTAACGTCATAGGAAAGACTTTCAAGGTAAATATAAAACTCCAATATAAACTTTAAACCGTCCCTGTGGTGTAGTGGTTAAGACTACTGATCTCATATCCAGATGTCCAGAGTTCGATTCCAGGGTTGGTTGGGGGGGAGGGGGGGTACATGTTGGTGTACTCGGTTTGTTTGGTGGTAAAGCTTGTTTGTCCGCCTGGCTAGCTACCACCGTCTCATCTAAATATTAGGTCGTTACGTTACCTATGAAATTGACGTTTTGTATGAAGATTTTTTATAAAATTATATTTTTCATACTAACGTTTTTTTAATTTTTTAGTTTTATGTTAACACTATATAAATTGTAGAGTAGTGTGTTTGTTTCACTAGCTAAATATAACAGACATTAAAAAGAAACAATATCAAGACTTCAAAGCTACAATGAAACAAAAGGTCAATTCCGCGAACAAAAAAAGAAGTCAATTTAAAAATAATATTGGGTGATAAAGAAACAAAATGAATAATCATTAAAAAAAACACAAATGTTGAAAAAAATTGAATAATCATTGTTATTACTAAAGCCTAAGTAACATGGTTCTAATTAAAGGTGTATAATAATATTAACAACCGGTATTGACTTTTAGAAGTAATACACTTATTAATAAGTGAGAAAAAAACGTCAATTTCATAGTTAAGGACCCAATATGTCGCCATAACATCAATGTTTGTTGAGCATTGTTGTGTTCCGGCAGCTAGAGATAAGATAGCCAGTGCCTCAGTAGTTGAGGATTCTGGGTGAAGTGCGTTGCCACCATTGGCCTTATCATCACTTAATATCAAGTGAGATGAAGACACTGCGCTTACCCGAAGGATATTTTAAAAAACTGGTTTAGCTATTTAATGGGCAGAGCATGTTGAAATTTTTCATTGGTTTTCCACCTTATGTAAAGGTAATAAAGTTAAAATTATGGTGTCCAATATATGAACAGAGCCTTATAATGGTTACATACCCTTTTATATGACAAGTTATTTTTTTAAATTACATTTACTATAGAACCTTTTACAAGTTACTTATGACTTTTTACTAGCGACCACTACCTTTTCTTTAGTAGCTACTATTCTCGGTCGAAATCTCTTCCAAAATCCGTACTGATGGTAGAATCAGTACTTTAGTTTAAACTAAATTTTAGTTTTTATTATCACTTACATTTTACACTTTTCACGTCAATAAGTGCCTGTGATGTCTTATATTGAATAAATGATTTGACTTTTAGTTACCTAGATTTTATTAGAAATCTGAAAATTTTACAATGTAAAATGCTACCTTAAGAATACATATACAGAAGAAGAGGGTCACCCCTGACCCCACTGTTGCCTCAGGGTCACTTAGGGTGGTACTTGGTCCCTGCTATGCTTGGTCTTAAGAGGAAACACTAAGGTCGACTGGATTGAAAAATATGTATGAAAAGTAGACAAAATTAACGTTTCGTAGTCCCCTGATTCCTCCTCAAAAACTGGAGCGATATAATTAGTTTTTTCATTAAAAATTAAAGAAAAGCTTTGGCTGTGTCCCTATGTTTTGCTTTCCTCTTATTAGTGGGTATGCCCCCCTGCACACTGTCAAAATCTCCGGGGTTGCGCGGTGTGGGGGGGGGGGGGAGAACTCCACATAGCGGGTCGACACATGCAAACAAATACTCTAATAGTATAAAAATCGTTGAACTCTCACGAGTTATGATTATTACTTTTGATTTAAACAAATTACGAACTCGTTACATAGTCGTGCATAGTTAATAGCGTAAGCCGATTTTTGTCCCAGCGATTATGGGACGATAGCTGCACATAAAAAATCGGTTATGGTCTCATTTTGAAGAGCTCCAGCCGTAGATGTGCAGAAAGATAAAGAAACCTGTTATAGGTTTCGAAATTCCTAAACAATCTGTTGAATAAATGCGAAGTTTTGCGGGCGACTCATTAGTTATTAATAATAGGCCCTATATTAGGTGACTTAGGTACTTACTTGAATATGTTTTTTTTTTCAGTTGGACGAACCAGAGTCACCAGCAAATGTTATGAAAAAAAGTTTTAGCACTTTTATTGGTACGTATTTATAAACTTAAGTATTAGAATTGTGTCTAAACATATTTTCTTATTTTCTGCTCCGTGGGCCTAGGAACCGGAAGTGCCGGGTCCGATTTCCAAATTTCGTTAATGGTACTTAAAGCAAACCTGTTTAAAGTACGGCCATCTTAGTTTTAGTCTGTCCATGTATCATGTGTATACCATGTTTTCTGCAAGCAAACATATAAATTAATAAATACATTTTACGTGAACTTCCATGTTTTTATATACGCGTGTTTTTCCAAGGGTTCAAGATTACTCGCACATCAGGCGATCAGCTGGCAACTTATCCCTGATATTATCTATTCCAACTCGAAGCTCTCCGAATCCGATCTGGACCCTTCGCAGAATTTAGTAGGGCACGGGGACACGCACTAATGCGTGATGATGATGCCGTTCCCTCTAAAAAAACCTCTGACGCTGCTTCGGTTCACACGGCTCGAGGAACCCTTTAAGTTTCTCGCCGCCCCCTAAAAAGCCCGGTGAAGCTGAAAATGCCGTCCGAGGCAATCGGCAAACACTAAAAAAAACTACTTTCATTATACTAAATGTGGCGCCGAGGTCACTACCGGCGAGTTTATTAAAAATTAATGAAAGCCTTTCAAAGTAAAAAGTAAATAGTGTTAAATAATTTCGGCGGGCTGGTTAGAACCACGATAGCTCAATTGGGAGAGCACCCGACCCGGTATATCAGAAGGATGCGGGTTCAAATCCTGCTCGTGGAAATTTTTTCAACATTTGTGTTTTTGTAATTTGTTCGCAACAAAATTTGCGTTAAAAATTATATAAAAACATTTTATATATAGTTTGCCTACTTCATAACTGATCTTTAGTATTTGTAAAAATATTATGATCAGATGTTAATGACGGTAGTTGTTGACATTGAACGGGCGGGCGCCTTTGGCTTTCAAAGTAAAAAGTAAATAGTGTTGAATAATTTCGGCGTGCTGGTTAGAACCTCGATAGCTCAATTGGAAGAGCACCTGACCCGATATGTCAGAAGGGTGCGGGTTCAAATCCTGCTTGTGGAATTTTTTTACAACATTTGTGTTTTTATCTAAGCTGTAAATTAATTATTAATTAACCACTTTCTCAACTTAAATTTAAAAGTTTGTAACTCAAGAGCTTTAATGCCAGAAGGTAGATGATTGAAAACCTTGATAAATGTACTGAAGGCACTCTTAAAGCACATGTGATTGTTCATTTTCGCAATACATAAATCATGTTTATATTTATTGCGGACATTTTGACGTGAAGTGCTTTTACTTTCAAAATACTCTGGGTTTTGTTTAATAAAAAATGCTGCCTCTAAAGTAAAAATATTGGTTAATGTTAGATAGCCTTTTTCCCTAAATATGTTTCTTACTGTTTCGTCTGAATAAATGTTGTATAATATTATGTAAACACCTTTTTTGTAAGAGAAATGTCGATTGAACGTTAACAGTTACGTTACGTTAACGTTAAAGTGATATTAAAATGTTATCTCTTATCTTATCTTATCTATCTTTCCTTAGGTCAAGTTAGCACCGTATTGAACCCGGAGCCGGACGACGAGGATGATACTGAAGTGATACTGTCTTCAGGAGACACCACTATGCTCTCTACTTACAAGGTTAGGAATTTAAGAATATGAATATGACGCGAAGAAAAATAGGAAAAGAAAGAGAAAAGACATATTTTTTGGTTTATCATCATCATCATCATCATCATCAGCTCATTTTATGTCCCCACTGCTGGGGCACGAGCCTTCCCTATGGATGGATAGGGAGAACGGGCCATAAACCACCACGCGGGCCCAGTGCGGATTGGTGGTTGTTAACGACTGCGAATGCAGCCGGGACTAACGGCTTTACGTGCCATCCGATGCACGGAAGAGTTCGAGATGATACATTTTTGGGGTGACCAAAAATTTATTTTTTTTCCAATGACCGGCCTTTACGAAAGTTGCTTAACCTCAGCACTCGCAGACCGGGCGCGTTAACCACTGCGCCATCGAGCTCCTCATATTTATATATTCGTTACAATTTATATACGACTAAGTATAACATTTTTTTTTTTAAATCTTTGACTGATTGATTTTTAGAAAGTTAGGCTAATGACTCTGCTCTGCCTGATGTTAAAGAGAACTAGTAGAGCAGGATTCTGCCTCACTAGCTGTCCTCACCTTGCCTAACCGCAAGCTGATTCTTCACGCCTCGTTGAGGACACCATGTTGTGTTGGAAATAAAATAAAAGTTCATATGAAATCTTGTTAAAGTTAGAGTAATTATTAACGGGATTCTTACCATGTTTATTATTATATATATGTGAGTATCCGATATTTCGGCACAATTGCATGCGCTTTAATCACGGAATTACAAAAGTTAATGCGGGTGGGTTTTTTATGAGCAGACAAAACGATCTACCCTCTCCCTTAGTCGTGTTTTACGCTCGACGCCCGTACTATCGCGACCACAAACGCTTTACCGGTCTAAAGGCGAACATCCTTGGCACCGCGTCGCTCGCTTTTATTGTAAGCCACGGCGGCGGCGGCGATGCGCGTGCACTCGATTTGTTCTTCAAACCGGTAAAGCCTTCGAGACCGCCATAGTACATTAAATAGTTAAGTTGTTAAAATGTTTTTTATTGCGACTACGCGCTACGGAACATAACTTTTGAAGTGTTTATTACAATTTCTTAGATGTTAACACTCCTACTGTTTCCTTTCACGCAGAAAGAGTTGGAAGCGCTCCAACGCGTAGACGCAACCTTCATAGTGGCAGCTCAAAGCGCGGAGTTCGCGGCGTGGCGCGGCAGCTTAGAGGGCGGTGACGTCATCAGCCCCGGCGCCAGCCTGCGCCGTCTGCGCTCCAGCCCAGTGCTCAGAGCGCAGTACGAGAGATTGGTGCCTGATGCAGTGTCGCATGAAGACTTCTGGGAGCGGTGAGTGTACTGCTTCGACTATAAGGCCGGTTACAGTGCTCAACCGACCGTTCGGTGCGTACGTCAGTCGCGCTTGTCATACATATGAAAATTAATAAATCGTAATTGTTTCCATAGCGCGTCGGTCGACCGACGGCACGCATGCGGACGCACTCGACCGACGGTCCTTGTACGCCGTGCGTACGCGTGCGTGCGTGCAATATACACACGTATATTGACTGACCGTACGCACACGCATACGGTCAGTCCTGAATTTTCATATACATGACAAGCGCGATTGGCGGACGTACGCACCGACGGTCGGTGGAGCACTGTAACCGGCCTAAAGAAGGTTTCTTTGGCGTATTTGATGTGTATAGGTAGATTTAGATATCAACTTTGTGGTGTCGCACACTTCTGGAGCTGATGCGGGCTGATTTTGATAATGATAATTCTTTAGGTTTAAGTACTTTCCTCTGTGGATGTAGGTTTTGGTATATTTGAGTTAAGATAAGTACCCTGTGTATTTAGGTTTTAGTACGTACTCTGGCTGATGTAAGTTTATGTATGTATGTATCTTGAGTATTTCAGTTTTGGTAAGTATCTTGGGGTATTTTGGTATTGGTGCGTACCTTTGTTGATGTAGGTTTTGGCGCGTGTCTATAGTGAGAGTCTGACGTACTCCGGTGAATGTAAGTTAAGGTACGTACCTATAGAGAGTCTGAAGCTCTCCAGCGCTTAGTCCCGACCTTCATAGTGGCAGCTCAAAGCGCGGAGTTCGCGGCGTGGCGCGGCAGCTTAGAGGGCGGTGACGTCATCAGCCCCGGCGCCAGCCTGCGCCGTCTGCGCTCCAGCCCAGTGCTAAGAACTCAATATGAAAGGCTGGTGCCTGATTCAGTGTCGCATGAAGAGTTCTGGGAGCGGTGCGTGCATATATAGCTGCTGCTCGAAGTTGGAAAGATTTTTTCAGGTGTGTATAAGTTGAGGTATCCGTTGAGGTATCCGCTCCAGCTCCTTGGTCAAAGCGCAGCAAGAGAGGCAAGTGCCAAACACACGAGGACTTCTGAGAACGGTGGGTGTACTGCTTAGAGTATGAATGAGGTTTCTGTTGTGTATAAATTCTCATGTGTATAAATTTAGGTATCTACCTTTTACGCTCCAGCATGAAGTGGTGTCGCACGAAAACTTCTGGGTATCTGTATTTTTCACTAAGAATATTTTCTGGTGTGTTAAGTTACAATGATAGTGTACTTTTGACATACCCTGGTGTGTTGAGGTAAATGTAACTTGGGGTATTTGGGTTTTGATATAGGTATACCTTGGTGGATGAAAGTTTAGGTACGTACCTATATGGAGTCTGAAGCTCTCCAGCGCGTAGACGCGACCTTCATAGTATCCGCGTATAGTGCGAGTGAGACCGGGGGCGGTGACGTCATCAGCCCCGGCGCTCCAGCACAGCGCTAAGGGCTCTATATGAAAGACTGGTTCCTGATGCAGTGTCGCATAAAGCCTTATGGGAACGGTGAGTGTATATAAGTGTACTCTATAGATGCGGTGGATGATATGATTTCTCTACTCTAGGTGTAGCAGATGGATGAGAAGAGCCAAATAGAGATCAGGTGCAAACCAAATATGAGTTGCGTTAAGAGAGGCCTATTTCCAGCATCGGACTGATCATCATTTTGTGCCAACTTCATACTGAAGTTTAGAGATTTGACTTATGCGGACTGATTACGATGATAATGACTCTCTAGGTTTAGGTACGTACTTTGGGCTATATCGGGTTTGGTACACTACCTGGTGTATTTAAGATTCGTACGTACTCCAGTGGATTAAAGTTTAGGTACGTATCTATATGGAGTCTGAAGCCCTCCAGCGCTTCTGGAAGCGACCTTCATAGTATCAGCGTATAGTGTGAGTAAATCTGGAGAGCGGTGACGCCATCCGTCATCAGCCCCGGCGCCAGCCTTCGCCGCCTGCGCTCCAGCTCTTTCTAAGAGCTTAATATGAAAGGCTGGTGCCGGATGCAGTGACGCATGAAAACTTCTGGGAATGGTGAGTGTATATACCTCAACTCTTTAGATTTAGCTGATGGATGACCAGAGCCGAAGATTGGGCGCATTAGCAGAGATATATCTCAAGCAGAGGACTGATGCGGGCTGATTACAATGATAAAGTTACGTGACTTAGTACCTTTAGAACTTTAGAACTTAGAACGGTGGATGTATATAGCAGTACTGCTTATGGCCGCACTCAGAGTCGTCAATTAAGTTTTAATGACAATTAAGTCTCTTGCTGTCACTTTCTTATGTATAGTGGTAAATAGAGGAGGAAAGACATTTAATTGTCCATTAAAGTTAAGTGACGTCTCTGAGTATGGCAGTTAGAGATCAATTTTATATTGTTAACTCTTTTGAAGACAATGGCAGCTATGTTGCCACCAAATATTGTACTTTATGCACTGGTAATAAGATTGAAAAGTAAGAAATTTAAAATTGCAAATGTATTGCCCGTGAAAAGGTACTAGTAGTTTGGGCGAGACTTTGCCCACGTCAAATTCGATTTTTTTTAATCAAAATAAAATATAGTCTAAAGTCTAATCATTAATTCACTGGAGTAAACTGACAGATGCTAATGTCACATTGTAAAATTATGTTGCTACATTTATTGTACTAGTGATGCGTTTCGTTCATTGCCATTCAGATCACTCACACAAAGTCAGTAGGAACGTTTATTATAAAAAGGTAGGTGACGACGACGAATAAAAATATATCCATTGTATTTTTGTTTAATTTTATATAATACGAGTAATTCGCCTTTTCAAAGTTATCATTTATTGGCATTATATCATTTATGGCTAATATTTTTATATCGATTAAACAAAACTGGCCTAGGAGATTTCTTAATAAAGTAAATAGAATAAATGAGTAATGTGATTTCATTCAGGCGTAATGACAATGAATGAGTAAGTAATTGATGTCAATCTTCATGTCACAACACTATTTTCTGTTCATCAGAAACTGGGAACACCGTAAACGTCAGATTACTCCAGTGAATTACAGATTAGACTTTATGTTACCCACAAGGTACATAGTATTCAATCAATGCAAGAATTTTTGTAATTAGACTAGTACTTACAGAAATTAGCCCCGACAAACAAACAAACATAGTCACAAAGTAACGAAACTTCTTTATGAATAGTATAGAGCAGGGATGGGCAAACTACGGCCCGCGAATGATCGAAGTCCGGCCCGCGACCATCAAACAAAAATTCAAGTGCGCGTGTGTTTCAAAAAATGCATACCCATCAATATTTTTATTTCTCCAAAAAAAAAAGATTGAAAAAATACAGCAAAAAATTCAATAGTCTGGCCCGCCATAGATTTTGTTAGTAAATATTGTCACGCAAATGAAATAGTTTGCCCATCCCTGGTATAGAGTATAGATGATTCAAGTAAATTATTATTATTATGCCAAGGCTATGGTACTTGTCTATGAAGTAACTCCGGCATACGGTAACAGCTGAGCTTTTCACTCTGCAGGTACCTGTTCCGCGTGGCTTTGCTGCAGGATCGGCTGGCGGCGGCGTCGCGCAAGCAATCGGCCGATGAGCAGAAACCAACCACCGACCCGGTTATGGCACATCTGCCGCTACAGACGCCCATACAACAGTGAGTGACGGTTATATTCAAAGTCAAAGTCAAAGTAATTTTTTTAATTCAAATAATCTTAAGAAACGTGCTTTTGAATCGTCTATACATTTTTTACCAACTACCCATTCAGGACGTCTATTTTTTAGCTATGGAAAATTGTATGTATATGTTATAGGAATAAACTATGAAATTGTAACGTAAGTCAAGGTAATGAGGCTTATAAAATAAACATATTTTAAATTCGATTGTTCGAAAGAAGTAGAGCTGTTATTTACTTTTCTCAATCATGCTTGGAAATGAGGTCTTTATTTTGCCAACCTTCTTCAAGATAAGTCTAAATTGCTGTACTGTAAACGCCGAATACACGCGTTCACCGACCGGCAAAGTCAATACGAAAATCCATAATACAGTGAGAGTCTTTAAAGTGTACATATGAATGTGGTGTACGTATGAATGTGAATGTGGGTGAAACGGGACTCAATTTCATCAACGAGAAAAAGGAAAAGAAAATTCTTAATTATGTCTTTTTAAAATAATCTTTTTCACATCCTGTTATTTGCTATTGTAAATGCTTTTGTTTCAACATGTAAAGCCGCTTAGCTCACCAATGTTAATCAAAATATTAAGGGTTTTTTTTACTTATTTTTCTCGTTGTGAAATTGGGTTTAGTTTCATTCATTATGTACACTTTAAAAAGACTGTATAGATCTGTCGCTAAGCAAGCCTCGGAACTTTTATTTTAAACTTAGCCTTATGTATTTTTATAGGAGCCCGAAAAAAGTGTTATCCGGAATAGAAACTGAGGCCCCCACACACGAGGCCCCGGCCTTTGAAGCCCCAGTGTTCGAGGCCCCGGCCTTTGAGGCCTTTGACAGCCCCGCCCCCAAAACTACGGCTCTCGAGAAACCAGACGCCGACAATACAGTGTCCTGGGAAGATGGTGAGTTTATCTAAATACATACAGTTACAGTTAACCTGTATCATCCTATTGTTAGGCAAGGCTTTCCCCCATTCCCGCCACTCTTACCGATTTTAAACCACCGTTTGCCAGTCCCTCTAAAAGACGTCTAATTTTTACATAAAAATACAAGATAGAAAACTAGAAATTCAAACAATATTAAGAAAAAGAAATATTATCTTATTTTAATAGAGCAAGATCCCAAGACCGCCAGACCTTACTTTGTCAAAGGCCTAAAATGTTGGATAAGGTAGCGTTAGTATTACTTTGAATGTATGCATATCTGCTAGCTTGGGTCTATGACCAATCTACCGATACAAGGTCCAACGGTACGCAAAAAACATTACTCATTTTCTTATATTCTCAATGCTGATTTTCATGTATGTTTTAGATGATATTGTTAAAAATGTATAATCAATACTGCTAGACACTTCCCGTGGGCGGTGACTTGCGCCAGACGCTTTAAAACTGTTGCTGCTGAAACTCCTACTGTTTTGAAAGGCGTTTTTGGGAGCTTTAAAGCGTCTGGCGCAAGTTACCGCCCACGGGAAGTATCTGGCAGTATTGATTATTTATTTTTTTTAAATTTTGAGAGAGTGCTGATTTCCACTGGACATTTTCAGCTTCACCGTACTTTTATCACCGTCAGAAGTATTCTAGAGGGAACGGCATCAAGCACTAGTGCGTGTCCCCATGCCCGAATTCTCCGAAAGGCTCGGATCGGATCGGACAATATTAACAATACTCTCTCTAACACATAAAAATCAGCACTGAGTAAGAAAAGTGGGTTATGTTTTTAACGTACCTTTAGCGCCTTGTATTTGAAGATTGGTTACTGACCCAAGCTAGCAAACATGCATTCTCAAAAGTACATACAAACACTACTTAATCCAACACATTTGGTCTTTGAGGAAATAAGTAAGGTCTGGCGGCCTTGGGATCTTGGCCTATTATGTACTGAGTTTGTGTTTACAACCTGCAAAGAAACTGTCACCATGTTCTGTTCTTTTTATATGTAAAATATATATTATTTTTAAATTTATGCCTGGAGCTGCGCCTCCTTCTTATTGGTACCATTTAGTTCGCTTAGTTATTTATATAAAATTGTAAATCTCCAATTGTGTGTATTATGTTCCGAATAAATATATTTCTTTCCATTTTTTATTTTATTTTATTTAAAAGATATTAACTGTATGTATATATTAACTGTTACCTGTACATATCTCTACGTAATCCTAATAGACTTAAGAAATAATTTAAATAAAACAACTTTTACAGATCTACTCGTTTTTATATCACACATAGATTTATATAATTTAAAAAAGTAAGAGATGTTTTATTTAGTTGTGTTTGCGTAAACTTTAGAAAACAATATTCAGAAATATAGACGAAGATTTTAGTACAAACGCGTTAAAAATTCAAATAACTATTGCCGTCTCATTCCCGCAGAAGACTTTGCAAACGACGTAGAACTGACTGAGGAGCAACAGACGCTACTGCTGGAGGAATATGAAAAAGAGATAGCATCAAAAAAGGTGAGTAAGAAAGCGTCGTCGCCGCGCGACGTCACCAACAACAACGCCGACACGCCGCGCAAGAAGAACGCGCAAACCAGAGATAAGTTAAACAACCAGACCACAGACAAGAAAAATGGCCGCTCGCCGAAAAAAGGTAAGGCGGACGACTGCGGCAACCTAGTCGAAGATTATTTCGGTGAGAAAGAAGTTAAAGATGACGCCAGCGCAAATTCTGATGAGAGCTGGGAGAAGGAATTTGAGATCGATGACGTTGAGCAGAAGGCTTAAATTAGTTTGCACAAATCCGGCCATAGACTAAAAGTATTAATGTTAAAAAAGGTTTTAGAGAAATCGCCTGCATTATACAGGGATACTTAGGTATACCGTTTACAAAAAGAAGGCAAAAATCGAAAGTCTTTTAAAATAGTGGTTTGTAATCTAAATGTGTAATAATCGAAAGAAAATATTATGTGTCTATCTCAGCACTCTCTGGTCTGGTCTGGATAGTCTATGAATATTAGTGTGCTGTCATACTATTTATGTATGAGTATATGACAATGCATACTTCTGGATATGCGGTATATCTAACGGTTTTCGAAAGCTGAGACTGGCCGTTCACGTTTATTTTCTTTAAACGGTTTTTAATCTCTCATTTCGCTATGTCTATATACCTACTAAAATATATAATTTCAGTCTGGAAAATATATTATTATATTCTTTTAAATATTATGTGCAGTATATTAAAATTCAATTTCAAAAATCTGTAATATGTTAATCAAATGATATAAATTCTCTTTACAGTAATAGTTAATTTAAATAAGAATTAAGAATATTCAAATGACGACGCGATTCATAAGAACTTCAGTAAATTTTTATTTTAATGTGGCATTTTTTTTTTAAATCACCACATTAGATCAAACTAAGTACAATACACATTAACTATGATAATTTGAGTTTGTAAGACACTTTTTTTTAATTTTAATTTACTGCATATTTTATTGGGATAATCTTAATAACATAAACTTCATATAGGTTTATCTATGTAAACAATTGCAGGGCGTGTCCCGTAAAACATATATATTAAAGTCAAAGTAAATTTTTCCTTAAATAAACTTTCAAAAAGTGCTTTTGAATCGTCCAAACATTTTTTTACCTACTACCCATTCAGGACATCTATTTTTTAGCTATGGAGAAGAATGGGCGCTAGAAACTTTTTAAACACTGATATACTAGTGGTATTCGCTATAAGTTGGCATTATGGTCTAGATGTCTTTTTTATGGAAGTAAAAAGACTTTGCCTACCTGTGGTACAAAAAATCGAGGATGTATTTTTTTTTAAATAGACAACTTATGACGACGCGTCGTTCAATTGGGCTATTAAACAAAAACAAAACATACACGAATTGAGAACTTCTTTTTTTTAAAGTAGGTTAAAATGCTCTTAACCCATTTCTTTATCTACTGAGTTCGCTGCTTTGTTTTACGTGATGCGACCTAACTACTCTCGTTATCCCAGCATCCTATGCGAAAAATACAACAATGATTCTTCACTATACATTATAGTAACTATAAAACGATGTTAGCACCGTATAATACAACATATATAATTGTGTACACGCATTCAATTATTATTGTAGTTGTGTAATAAAGTGTTACGACTGATGACGGTTAAACTAATGTCGATGTTAAGCGTCGTGTATTGATATGGTAATATGCACATTGGGTTCTTTTCAATTCATTTTTCAATTTATTTTCAACTAAATTACGCACCTGTTTTTTAAAGATTTATTCTACATGTTATCCTATGGTAGTCGCACTAGAAAAGATAGGACACTTATTTTGGCAGCTACATAATATCTATGATTGTGATCAATATCACACTTGATTCGAAAGTAATCCCTTTAAAGTACCCAACGTCTTTGTAGATTTAATGAGACGACATTAAAAAGTATCACTTCCTCTAATTTGGTAATGTGCAGTCAAGTTTGACAAAAACGCCTGCACAATCAACTTATCCAAATCTGTCAAATTTCTTCAATAAATGTTCAACTTATGCACATCGCATATAAAGTTCAAATTCTATTGATGAAATTTGACAGTTTTGACATTTGATAACAAAAAAAAAATTATACGGGCGCTTGTTACCTTCTAGAAAAGTTATTATGACATGGTAACAGTGTTCAGCTAATTTGTGGGTCAATGACTTTTAGGTAGTTTTAAAACTGGTCTCGATGTAAAACCAATCTTATCTAATAAGCCGTATGATTGATTTTGGCAGAAACAATTTGCTTAACAATATTTTCTATGGTATATCTATATTAAGATTATTATTGTTCTACATTATAAGTTCTGATGTTTTAAAGAGCGATACAGGCTTTTGGTTATTTATATAAAATTAAAGTAGATTATTTTTCGGACTTTTATAAGTCCGAAAAATAATCAACTTGCCATGAGCCATTTTAGGTGACGGTTATCAGAGTGAACCTTTAAAGGTTTTTTCAAACATTGTGAAGTCTATATGAAGTTAAATAAGCACTTTCCATTTATGAAATGGAAACAATCAATGTCGTCTAATTAAATCTCAATTTTCCGTGCATTTAAGTTCACCATAACTTTGTCATTAGTATGGTAAATATAATGATTTCGTCTACTTATAGTCTGTAGATTATGTTGTGTCCCTCTTGTTTGTTCTCACCATTCCAATCAGCTGTATAATGCCTTGTTCGAGTTTGACTCTTCGATTCGCTAATATTTGTATGGGATTGAAGCAGCGCCATCTGGTTTCGAAAATGGGACACAAACTTGTCAATATTTTTTTTTTATTGCTTTTGACTTTAAACGGTTTTTAATGGCTTAGCGTAACCACACTGTTAGGAGCGGCGAAAAACGTAAAGGGGGAACCTTTACGTTTAGCAGTAGTAATTAAAAACTCTTTACGAGAGCCGATTCGATCCGAATGCCTCGGAGAATCTAGCGGGAACATGACCGTTTAAGGCCTTCAGAATACACTCTCAAAAAAAAAACTTACGAGGGTTTTTTTAGAAGGGATGTCATCACGCAAGCGTGTCCCATCCCCTATTATATTCTCGGAGGTGTTCGGATTGCAAGAGACATGTCGATAAATTGTGCTGATCCCATACAAATTATAGTTAATTTTTTAATACAATAGCGGAAGAATGAGCGCTCAGTGTTCTCCTAAATAGATCGGTGGTTTTATTTATTTGATACAGTCAGCGCCAAAGTGATCTGCGTGTTCCAACGTACCAAAATATCATGTGATTTGACAAAAATCAACCTTGTCTCAATGTCATTCCGACACACTCTTGATTGAAGTCTGAGAACAAATTGAAATGCAATAAGGTTGCTTTTTGTCATTGATTGATTTTGTCACCTGAGCATTTTGACGCTGTCAATGCATATTACTTATTATGAGACGTAGGCATCGGTAATTTGAGTTTATTTTAAAATAAATTTACACGTTGACAAATGTACCCTAGTAATTTTGAGTTTATATTATTTTAGAGAAACGTGCAGAAACATGATTAACACAATATACTATTTGTAAAAGTATGTGTGGAACTCAAGCTCTGTTATTCTATAGGCTAAAATTAAATCTGGTTTATTGCAGTTAGTTAGTTTATTACGCTTTTTAAACAGGTTTAACTTGAGTCTATGTGTTGGAATAACAAGAAAGGAAATCAGTCTAGAAAAACAGTACATACTTTACATAACTTTACTTTTTATTAATGAAAATAATCAATTCTGTTTAATCTATATTTTGGAAAACATTTCGTCGTTCGTATTTGGACACCTTAATTTCAACTTTGTTCTTTAGGCATTAGTCTTAGACCTACGTAAAGTGTAAACATACTGTTAAAACTTTCTGTTTCTAATACAGAAACCATTTCTCACTTATTCAAGTGTAGGTTTCATAACTATTTGACAGAGTAAAACTACATTCTTGTAAATACACTAACAGCGCCCCCTAGTCTCAAGTTGATTGCACAAGTTCTTCAATACATAGCTTCTTGTATGCCATACTTGTAGTCAAGGGTTGGAACCGGTATCAGATATACAGAAGGTTCTATAACGGTTCTTGAGTATCGGCACTCCGTCTAACGAGTACCGGTACCCAATTAATGTACTCGCTGCGTATGAGAGCTATGATATTGTCATCTATGTGTCTATCCTTTTTACTACATCTGTTTTCTCACTCTAACTAACCTTAATACTTTAAACTTTTGGTACTTATTAATACCGATACTGATTAGAAAGTAATAGTACAGGCGCTACGTCTGGCACCGGTTAAGAAAAACACCGGTTTTTGAAGCCTGCTATTAGTTATAGGTACGTACTTCTGGTACCGGTTTCCATAAATACTGGTTTTTCAGGCCTGCGTGTAGTTACAGATACATGCTACTTTTGGTACCGGTTCCCAAAAATAAGCTTCCTGGTAGTAACAGGTATATTATGCTACTTCTGGTACCGGTTCCCGAAAATACCGGTTTTTCAGAGCCTGCTTGTACTCGTAGTTCAAATAGTGATAAAATCTCACATGCAGGATTCAAGGCTATATTTATATATAAGTTCTCTCTACAAATAAATGAAACTACCGTTATGTACACACACACCCCGTAATGCAAATGAATTGTTTCTACGACACGTAGATGTGGTACTAGCAACATATAACGTGTGATAATCCATAGTTCTTATTTTTCGATATAGTACGTAAGTTAAAAGAAATAGTCTATATAAACAGCTTTTGTATTCAATTAGCTATTTACCGTCAGAATGTATTTAAAATATTTTGGCCCCAAATTAAGATAAATTGTGCAATGATATATGTCCCTTATACATTTGACTTTGGTATATTTTTTTGTAATTTTATTTTGATTATATAGGTTATGAACTCGCCACAATTGAGTTGACTAGATTTCGTTATGTTTGTGTAAATTATGATTATTATAAATATGAATAAAGTTATTAAAAATTGTAAAATGTCTTTGATTTAATTATCCGTATTAATCCAAAGCTATGCTCAGAGTCTCTATAGAGCCTTGTTCGCAATAGGCTTGTAATTTAGTCGTACTAGAGGTACGTACATTCGCTGGATTTTTTAAAATAATCAAACTAGCCAATCAATGTGCTTTTACTACAAATAAATTACTTGCCTTGCAAAGCTTGCCTTACAAGGCTTGCCTTACAAGTTTTTCGTCAGAATAAATATAGGCTGTTTTTTTTTCCGACGAAAACGGACTTTTGGTCAGATTCCGCTTTCGTCAGAATAGATGGCAGACGTTCTCAAATGAGAGAGACCGCACTCAAAGCCATATTACATATATACAGGGTGTCTCAGAGATCAACGTCAAGCCGATACGGGGTGACTCCCGTGATACAAACGAACAACTCTTACTATTGGACCAACTCCCTAACTCGAAAAAAAAATCAAGCTGTTCTATACATTTTAGTCGAATGAATATTGATGTTTTGTATGGAACAGCTGAATTTTTTTTTCGAGTTAGAGAGTTGGTCCTGTAGTAAGAGTTGTTGGTTTGTATCACCTTATTTTTAGATTATACGAAAATAGAAACACGGGTCAAATATTTTCATTTAAAGAATAAGTACAAAAAAAAATATCTTGAAAACTCACGAAGTTACAAGTTTTTTGTGCTGTCCCGTTGTCCTCGTGCGAACGTGGTAACATACAGCACGCGACACTGCACTTATTGATTACGTATTGGTAACGTCGCACTGCCGCGGAACGTTATCACCACAGTGTTCGTACTATTTCTGTGTACTGAGCGTTGGTGTATTGAAATCCCATTTTCTCGATACGGAAACTAACACTGCACGGGAGCAAGAGTCAGACAGGACGCGCGGGGCGCATGCGACACATATTGTTGATGCCTACATACGCCATACGCACGGGAGGAGACGCGAGGGAGGAGGGCACGACATCATCGAGGCGAGCATTGAACCGGTTGCCGCGGGCACCCCCCGCTGTCAACCCCCGGCCGGCACCGACTACCGACCGGACGACACTCGGCTTTCGGACGGCACTAACGACATTCGCGACCCTCTTAATACTACAATCTGTTTGTCCGGGAACTACCCTTTTGTAATTTGTTGGCATTAAACCAACCCTATGATATACAGTCCGCCTTTTAATTAAGTCTTCGGACCCTTAACATATATACACATCGGTCGATAGCTTTCGGGTGACTGACACGGGGGGTGGGGGTGGCGTGCGTCCACGTGTTGTTTGTAGAGCCGGCGCGTGCCTCGATTGGTGCGCTATGCGACCTTGCGCCCTCGCGCATCCACGTGACAAGCGATGCACGCAGTCGGCCCACGAGTGAGATTTTTTCTAGTAGAGTGTACTTTATTTGAGATTTTGTAAATATTATTTGGTCAAAATGTAACATTCGTGAGTTTTCAAGATATTATTTTAATTTTTTGAAAACTCACGAAGTTACACTTTAAATGAAAATATTTGAATAGAATAGAATAAAATACTTTATTGTACACATAAAAACATATAAAAGACAAAGAATTTAAAAAATTAAAATTGGAGTCGTACAAAGGGCGGCCTTATCACTAATAGCGATATCTTCCAGGCAACCTAAGGATGGAGAGGATTGATAATAAATAAAATGGAGGCGTTGAAAATAAAAAATAAAATAAAAAAGTGTACAGACTTATTATTACTCAAATATAAATACACATATATACACACATACATATATACATACATACATACAACCATATAAATATAAAAAATAGTGGACTAACAGTAGAATTACAATGACAGATAGTGATCTTTGACGAGTTTCTTAAAACTAGTCAGAGACTTCGCAAGTCTTACAGGCACAGGCAAAGCATTCCACAGGCGAGCAGCATGGACCGTAAAAGATTTATTATAGAATCCTGTTGAATGCAGTGGAATCTGCAAACTCAAGTTCTCCGATGATCTCAAGAAGCGGGAATGGCAGTCGTGCTAAAATTGGAAACGATCTTTAAGATAAAAAGGGGTGGTAGGATTAAATAATATATTGTAAAGTGAGCAAACAATATGAGCATTCCGGCGAAGACGAATTGGCAACCACTTGAGCTTAGTGCGAAATTCAGAGACGTGGTCATATTTGCGCAAACCAAATATAAACCTAATACAAAAGTTTTGAAGGCGCTCAAGCTTGTTTAGTTGATCCTCCCTAAGGCCAAGATAGCTGACATCGGCGTAATCAAGGATAGGTAAAAGAGACTGTGCAAGTGCAGCTTTAGTGGCAGTTGGTAGGAAATTCGAAGTCTCCTAAGAGACCTGGCCGAAGCAAATATTTTGCGACTGACCCCTTGCAGCTGCGGATCCCAAGAGAGGTGAGTGTCAAAAAGAACACCTAGATTTCTGACTACGTCACTTACAGCTATTATGGCACCATCAAAAACGACATCAGGGATGTGCGACCAGTCAAGCCTAGACCTAAATCTTGGACTACCAATCACAATGACCTGTGTTTTGGTAGGGTTGACTTTTAGTCCATGTGATTTACTCCATTTGCTTATCTGAGCTAGGTCCTTGTTCAGTATAAGCTGGTCTACAGGTGCTTGGGTGTACAACTGTAAATCATCTGCATAAAGGTGGTAAGAGGAAACTAATTGAGTTGAAATTGAATTTATAAAAATAGCGAAGATTAAAGGAGATAAAACGCCACCCTGCGGCACCCCTGCGGATGTGTTGCACCAGGAAGAGAACGACTCTTCGATGCGAATCCGCTGTCGGCGACCAGACAGGTAACTTCGAAACCAATCAACCACCACAGGAGATATGTTAATAGAGCGTAAGATCCCAAGTAAGATGTCAAAATCTACGGTATTGAACGCATTACTGAAGTCAAGCAGGGACAAGACCGTAAGATTACCATCTTCCATACCCGACCTATTGTCGTCTGTAATGTGGATTAACGCTGTTGTTGTACTGTGGCCAGGGCGAAACCCGGATTGGAAAGGATTTATGAGGTGATTTTGGCATAGGAACATACTAAGCTGATTATGAATAAGACGCTCAAGGATTTGACCCGTGTTTCGATTTTCGTATAATCTAAAAATAATTAAGATTTTAGATCTAGAATTACATAGAGATTAAAGGGTGCTATTATCACTGGCAGCAAGCTATGTGGAGGATGGGCAAAAAGATATTCGGCATTAAAAAATATACCTCAAGCCAGAGTCAAAGTTAAAAAAAAATTTAAAGTTAAACGGTTTTATTGAAAATTGATTATTAGAAGTTATAAAAAACACTACTTACATATTTAGTACGCAGGTTACGTGCGCCCAACGATTTTATTTTTTACCTGTACCTGTACCTAGGACCTACCGTATTATTTTTTTTAGCTTTTAGTACAACTTTCAATAAAACCGTTTAACTTAAAAATATTTTTTACTCATTTTCATTATTATAAGGTAATAGTCCTTTTAATTATAAAGTGAAGGATTCGTGCAGCTGTAGTGTAGTAGTCGCGCAGTTGTAGTGTAGTTGTGGTGCAGAGAATTTTAATAGAATTGACCTACAGGGTCGGTTGTCACATTGATGGTGTCTGCTTCAACGACGACATGGTGCTGCTGAGTGCAATTAGTTAGTGGGTTGAGGAAGCTCATCGCTAGGTATATGCGAAGCATACGCGGAGACTCACGGATTGGCGTACAATGTAAAAAAGAGTCCAGGTCATGAATTTTGAGGCCTAGAGTAAGCCAGTAATAGTATTACTATCCCATTCATTGTAATTAACAAGTATGTGTTAGAAAGAGTACATACATACGTTTAAATATCGTGGTCACGTGCTGACTCCTGACCTCAAAGATGACGCTGATATTGAACGAGAGTGGAGGGCGCTGTCTGTGAGAGCAAACATGCTGGCTCGTAGGTTTGCACGCTGCACATATATTGCACTCTTTCTACACGTGCAGCCTATAGGCTAGATACACTCAAAAATCTCACAGTTACCTCCGTGTTCAATACAACAATGCGTTTAGGGTGCTTTTGGGGCTGCCTCGCTTTTGTAGCGCGTCAGGAATGTTCGCCGAAATGCGAGTTAACTGCTTCTACACAACGATGCGAAAGCGATGCGTGTCTGGTGCGCAGGGTGCGGGGCAGCATCCTAAGCATGGTCGCCAGCAGGCTTAACTGCCGATACGTAAATCATTGCTGCGTCATATCGTCTGGTATGGCGCAGTAATGAGAAGTGCGGTTTAATAAATGTTCATATTATAAATAAATAATATCATGTAACTAGCAAAGAATACCTTATTACTAACACATTATGAGTCTTGGTCACTTTAATAAATAAATATTCTATTATATTCTATTGAAGGAATTTGACTGTTCGTGGTAGTCTGATGTACCTACAGGTCATGCAGCGTGTGTACAAGCCATCGAGACAGGTGGCTCTAGAGTTGCTCTAAGCGTAAACTTCAATGTTCTGCCAACTATTGGTGGTTGGTTGGTGTTAGACTGATTTCTTCAATATTGAGGTGAAGCAAGTTGTTCAATCAACCCATTTAAGCCTGGCTTAAACGAAAATTATGGTCACCCATCCTGGTACTGGCTAAGATAACTTAACAATAACGATCGGTCCAAATGAAAGGCGCGTGCATTAGTTAGGTAATTGTTTATTGCGGGTTGTTCGGGCGAGCGGGAGGGGGGCCCTGCTGGTGGGGGTAGAAGGGGCCAGACGGGCCGCCCGTCATGTCGGCCGGCAAGTCGCCCGACATCGGGTACGGGTGGTGCGGAGGAGCACCCATCCATTGAGGGTACCAGTATAGGCCCTGTTGAAAGAAAAACAGTTCAACAACTTTTATTTTAATATGTTACGGGTAATTACAGTGCCTTGATCTATCTAAGGCCAATTGGTGGAAACGCACTACACCCGGAATCACTAGTGAGGCACTGCCCCCCGACCGGCTAACCGATCGCTTTGACTACGCGTATAGTTTATGACGTCATCTTGCTACCTCGCACAGCCTATGAAAGCAATATCAAAGATAAAGGTTATAGCTTTCGATATTGCTTTCATAGGCGGCACGAAACGACAAGATGACGTCATAAACCACACACGAAGTCAAAGCAATCGGTTAGGCGGTCGGGCCCCTGGCTATCTTATCTCTAGCTGCCGGAACACAACAATGCTACAATCATTGATGTTATGGCGACATATTAAGACAAGGTGGTGGTAGCTAACCAGGCGGACAAACAAGTCCTATCACCAACCAAACCGAGTACACAAACATGTACCCCCCGCTGGGAATCGAACCCGGGACCTCTGGGTCTAAACCGGTAGTCTTAATCACTAGACCACAGAAGCGGTTAAAATGGTCACTATAGTCAAAAATCTGTTACTGCCCCCTATTTTTAACCTTTTCACTATCCTGCACGCGATGTCCCACTGTACGCCAACGTATAAATGTATTTTAATAAAGTAGGTACAAAGAAAAACTTCTATAGAAGTGCTGGCGTGGGCGGCATGAAAATCTCGAACTTCTATAGAAGTTGTTGGCGGTAAAAAGGTTAATGATAATGTCGATCACTGGATCCTGTCAAACATTTGGTGACCTACGCCATTTAACGCACCTTATTGCTAGCTCCTTGGCAGGTGTACCGGTACTCGTTGACTGACAGCGGGTCCAGGTAGCTCACTCCCGCAATCGAACCGTAGTTTGGCGGGAACATGTACCAACAGCCTTCTAAGGAGTCTGGAATAAATGGCATACTTTTATCATAAAGATTGCTTTAAATGGCATATTTAATGTTTATCCTGACGTTTCGAACCCTTTGCAGGGTCCGTGGGCACAGAGAGACTGAGGTGTTGGTTGTCTCATAATTAGTTGGTAGCTCGTATACCCTCACTTAAATTTTATATATATACATAAAGGTAAAGATAAAGGTGCTAACAATAACGTAAAACTTTTCCAAGTTTAGTTTTTCGTATTAAATATAAAAAAAAAAGTTTTTTTTGTATAATATCAAATATACACACATATTTTCAAGATCAATTAAAAGTTTCTTTATTTAAAAATTAAGTGTACATAGATGGTCTTAAAATTTACAACGTGTTTACAACTTAATTACTCTTCGCGAGAACCTATAACAAATTTTTGGAGAGAAATACCTCTAAAATACAAAACATGCGTTCCAGAGAAAACTATCAATAATTAACAATAGTGAAAACATTAAGATACCCCTATTTATAAGTACTAGAAAATCTTTATGAGTATTGGGTACCCTCTGCCTTATCTTTACTAGCTCTGATATCGTAAAAAAGTTATCTGCTGATCCATACATTGTGTAATACTATAGATACTCGATCACAATTTATGGAACATAGGAAATTATGGGTAGAGACTTCCCCTTAAGGATTTTCTGATAGTAAAAAAAATTTTCATTTTCTAATGGTTTTCTTTTATATTTAGTACGAGTATCAGTATAAAATATTAAATTGTGTTGTTCCTTAGTTTTGCCTCCTTTTTAAATAAATAAATTAATATGCTATGGTTTTCTTTGATTGGGGTTGCAATGTTTTTTATTTCTATTTTATATGTAGTAGATATTAATGAAAATTCTATTGGCAATCCTTTAAATAAATAAATAACTTTTTAACTCTAGCTCTAGTTTTTGCATAAATATATGCTATTGCAAATTGGATAACTTCATGGCGCCTACAATAACACTTACATGTAATATTGCTTTCTGGTCCCGGGCCTTCTGTAGACGGCTGGAACGGTTCCGTACTTTGTTCCATGAAGGGTGGAATAGGCGATAAGCCAGTGCCCGGATCACCAGGTATTATGAAGGGGCCTGGTGGAAAAAGAAATAAACATTATTACCAGCACCACCACATTCCCTCTTTCCCCAGTAGTATACCACGGGGATGACTTAAAACCACGAAAGCAAGCACCAAAATCCACTCCCCCCAACGGCTTGCCAGAAGGAAGAAGCCTGAGCTAGTCTGGCCGCCCCCAGTCTTCCGTGAGGCTATGCATTGCAGCTAGGGAGTAGGGATGTCAACCCTACTCTCGTTTTCTTTTATAGTATGGACAGCAATTGACTCCGCTCTACCTTCTCTACCAGAAGCGAAGACAGCTAGTAAAGTAGGATTGCTCATCACTAGCTATCCTTAACTTGCCGACCCGCAAGCTTCTCTACACCTCGTTCAAGAGATCCCAGGAAGGAGGAAAAACGTGTTTTTTTTTTTTTTTATATTAGAAGGAGGCAAACGAGCAGGCGGGTCACCTGATGGAAAGCAATCACCGCCGCCCATGGACACCCGCAAAACCAGAGGAATCACAGATGCGTTGCCGGCCTTTAAGGAAGGAATAGGCTCGTTTCTTGAAGATTCCTAAGTCATATTGGTCCGGAAATACCGCCGCTGAGAGCTGGTTAGGAGAATGCCGTTTTTTGGTGATGCGACAGAGAAATAATGCACCAAATTTGACGAAGATACGCGTGGTTCTATGAAGGAAGGGAGAGGGGTTAGAGAAAGAAGTTCTTCGGAACACTCGCGATGATTATTTGTGATTGTTTATAACGATGCCGGATCATTCTGACAAGGGCCGAAATGCAAGAGGTTTTAGTGGGTGTAACCTCCTTCTCTTTGAGGGGTGGGGGGAGAGTCACATAACCATCTGCGTCTCTCCATGCGAGTGGAATGCGTAATGCATTTGCTCCTGTATTTAAAAAGGGACGCTCAACCCTTTCGACGCTGCTTAACTGTTATTTACATGGACACCTGCAACGCCAAAGGAATCGCAGATGAGTTGCCGGCCTTTGAGGAAAGTCGTCTTAAAATCTCGTTTCTTGAAGGCCCCTAAGTCGTAAAGTCGTCCAGGAATACCGCGCCGCTCTGTAAGCTAGTTTCATAGAACCATCGATCGTGACAAAAAAAAGAGACTGCAGAAGGAAGCTTCATACACACGGCGGCAGATCAACCTACCCAAAACTGTCAAATTTCTACAATCGATTTTGGGATGATGATGATGATGATTTTGAATTTTATTATTTGGTTATAAGGATCAATGTTCATTAGAGAAATTTGACAGGTTTGGGTAGGTTGATCTGCCGCCGTGTGTACATACCGCGGTCGAGCAAAGCACACATAGTGGGTCTCACGGACACGCAATCTCGGAACAGCTTGGAACAGTCCGAGCTCAGGGGCTCTATTTTTGATTCCTTTGCCTCGAGTCGAGCGCTTGGTTGCTACTGATTTTCGTTCGACATTTGACTTTCCATATTTTTGAATCGCTCGACATCAACCCTCACTCACTCGTTGCAGTCGAGCGACACAGAGCGATTGATAGAATAACTGTCAAAATCAATGCGTTGTGTCAATGTCATGTCATATGTTTGTTTATGTCATTGAAAATTTGAAACTGTCAAAAGAAATAAATACAAAGCAAAACAGCTTTTAGTTCATCAACAACAGAAGATATTTTTACATTTTTCTTGTGTTGTGACATTGATACTCTTTTCTATTAAAAAGCAAAGGTTATTTTTTAACAGCCAATAGAAACATGGATATTACGTTCCGTTTTCATTGCGGTTGTTACCGGATTTCTCTAAATTCTGCGTGGAGTGGATAACATGTAACATTTCGTATTACGTTGGCAGCACCGGAAACGAACGATTCAAAAATACGGAAAATCGGCGTCATGCGACTTTGAAGACGAGCGTGACTCAAGTCGCAAGCGACAACACAGTGCCATTCGTGCGATTCAAAAATAGATCCCCAGCTGTTGCGGCATCCGTGAGACGGTCTATGTGTGCTTATTGTGCTTTATTTTGTGATTATGATGGTAAGAGATAACGATATTTTGTCTTATTATGTGCTGGCTTTTCTTCCCCAAAGACATCGCCAATCTCATGGCAGCCATCTTCGATGAGGTAAAGAGTAAAAACAGTTGGGGGTCGCAACAAAGATCCCGATAGGTGGAAGTGCTACGGGAAGAGGGAAACTAACTTACTAAGATAATCTATACTATATAAATCTGTAGGCTCTGTCTGTACATGCAATTTTTCTGACAAATTTTGGGATAAATATTCATTTTATGACTCGCTGACACTAATTCTACGATTTTTGAAATTTTTCTGTCTGTCTGTTTGTCTGTATGTCCTCTTATAACTTGATGAAAATTTGTATGTAGTAAGAACATGCGATTGTGCAAATGATAGGCTATATTTGATGTAGGTAAACCTAAAAATTATTTTGATTAGCATTCATTGATCCATTCGCACAGCGAAGCGGGTGACGGCTAGTATAAGATAAGATGATAAATAGTTTATCTTAAGTTACCTCCATAAAAGTTGGTGTTGTTCCACTCGCAGACGTGGTGGTCGCACACCAGCGGTGAGTACTTCTCCTTTGTGTAGAAACTATGGCCGTTGGGGAGGAACTAGGAACAAACAAATGTTGAAAAACTAGGTGGAGGGCGATCTTGGCAAGGTGGCTGGCAAGAGCTGGATGAGAGTAGCCGCGGATCGTGCTCAGTGGCGTGCACTTGGAGGGGCCTATGTACAGCCATGTCTAGCTGATGACTACAATAGGCTGATGATGAGGATTATGATAGAAAAAACCTGGAAGATATCTCCCTAGGTCATTATAAAAAAACAGCAGTCAGCCCGTTACCATGACTGTGGTGCGAGCACGGATCTTACCGATCGATAAATTTATCGGTAGACAAAACCGTTTATCTATCAAATTTTATCTACAACCGCTAGCACGGGACTCAGATTGGTAGGTTTTTAACTTTCAAGTTTGTATAGAACACCGATGTGGAATGGCATGGCGTTAGCGTGGCGTTTTGTTAGGTAGCAGCTTAACCCCCGTTAATCATCTTTTTTAATAGCCATAGACACGAAACGCAGAAATTTACCAACTCACCAGCAAGTAGTCGTGGTGTCTGAACCTTATTCCTTGAACGTTAAAGTCTAGAATGAAGGAGCCGGAGGTGATGATGCAGGATGCGGCTGTCAGAGGTGGCAGCTTGTACATCTCCGTGCCGCACTTCACTATAGCCTTGGGCAAAGTCGACACATCTCTTATGTGCTGTAAGTTCTTCTTGAAGGGGAACCTGGAAGCAAGGAATTTAAACGGGGATTAACGCAAACTAATTAGTAAAAGGTTTCATACCTTCTATATAAGTACGTTTAATTTCTTTGTTAACTATGGAACGCAAAAGTGGGAACCTGGAAAGTTAAATATTGTCCTTCTCATAACGAACTCAAAATGTCCCCACTGCTGCACTGGGGCACGAGCCTTCCCTATGGATGGATAGGGAGAACAGGTCATAAACCACCATGCGGATTAGTGGTTGTCAACGACTGCTAATGCAGCTGGGAGCAACGGCCTTCCGAAGCACGGAAGAGCTCAAGATTATAAATTTTTGGTCACTGTCCGATGACCGGCCTTTGCGAAAGTTGCTTGTCAGCAATCGCAGACCGGTCGCCTTAACCACTGCGCCATCGAGCTCGTCCTTCCTCCATCCTTCCAGAAGGTTGGTAGGGGGTGTCAGTATAAACTTTAAAGTAGAGTGTAGCAGGGTGTCCTTCTATGATATGGCATTTTCCAATATTTTGACGATATAAAAGATACTTAGGGAGAAAAGAAATGCCGTTGCTTAGTTACTTGCCCATTCTCCTTAGTACGTATACTTGGTAGTTATTCTCCCGCCATGTGTAGACTTGCGATCCGATGGCATAGTGACATTCATAATTGCTATTTTGTAGCCTTAACTGAGTAAATGATTTTTAACTTAAAGGAGGACGGGCAAAAATATATGGAAGCATACCTAGGAACCAATAACAACATGCGATATATCATTGGAAAGATTTTTTAATGTACTTTAATTATTGTTATGGCGGGAAGTATCAAATCCCTGTGTTGCAAAAGTTATGGCACAATAAAGCAGACTTTTTTTTTTTGGTTCCTAGGCAATAATGCCCGTCCTCCTTTGAAGTTGCTCAGAACCGTCATCTATCGAGATAGAGATTGCCTCAATACTGCATAGTATTAACTGGTAAACCTTATTGCGACGCTCGATGGCGCAGTGGTAAACGCCCTCGCTGAATAAGCAATTTTTCGCAAACGCCAGTCAACGGATGGGTAGCCAAAAATTTATCATCTGCCTTCTTCAGAAGGCATGTAAAGCCGTTGGTCCCGCATGGATTAGAAGTCGTTAACGACCACCAATCCGCACTGAGCCCGCGTGGTGGTTTGAATCGTTCTTCCTGTGCTTTTTCCATCTATTGGAAAGCTCGCTAGCGTGTCCCTTTTCCCTACTAGATTCTCCGAGGGGTTCTGATCGTACGGGCATGTGAGAAGGCCTAAGCCCAGAAGTGGAACGTATAAAGGCGGATAATGACAGCTGATGAACGGACCGGTAAGTGCAAAGGAAATTCATGTTTACAATATTTTGATGAAAACACAACAACTGTAAGTATAGTCGACCAGGAAATTGCTTTGTCACTTTTGACAAAAACTTCCATTACAATAAAATTTCGCTAAGGCTCATTATCAATAATGACAAAGTATCTGTCACTTGGTCTTTTAAACAAAAATAGAACATGTTGTTTTATTACATGCAAACAAAATTCACTTCTAAGGTGGTAAAGCAATTTCATTGTCGACTATACAGCAGCTACAGTCACGAGAATAAAAACAATGGACATAATCAATGTGCAACAACATTTGCATTGGCTTCCAATTCTGGTGTCAAAAATATGTGACAAATGGAAGCGAAAACTAAATGAAAACAATTTTGTCACATGTTTACGCTCGAAACTGTACAGACGCCAGCACATCAACCTATCCAAAACTGTCAAATTTCTATAAAAAATGTTCAACCATAATGCCATGTACATAAGGTTCAAAGTCTGTTCAGGAAAGACAGGTTGTGGTAGTCTGATGTGCAGGCGTGTGTACTCCTCCAAGAATTCGTTAACCGTAGGGTTATAGACAACAACAATAATTAACTATAATCCCAGAACATTAAATGTATAAATTGAAATTACGTAACAGTTCTTTAAAACATTAACCTATTTATTATGTGACCTAAGCATGAATTTCCGTAAGTTAAAATGTTATTAATAAACACTCGATTGACGGAACAAAATAGTGACGACATAGGTAGTTTGCCATTCCCATGTAATTTCTATATTTGACAGTAGCTAAAAAGTTTCTCTGTTGACATAACCAGTCACCCACCCAATAGTAAAATATGTGTCATGAATATGTGACAACTTGAATCAAAGCAAATGAGGACAATTTGTCACATGTTTACGCTCGAGACTGTACACATCCTCCATTCGGTTAAAAGCAACATCCGTAATAAACACCATAAACAGTTGAAACAGATACAAAAATAAATCAATTCATAAATAAATACGAGCAGCATTTCAATTCAGTTACATTCACCGAACGACAAGAGCGCCGAGAGTATTTGTAGAGTAGTGTAGTTGTATTGTTTGAGTAGTGAAATGTAAGTTAAAAATTAATTTAGAAAATGCTTTAAACTGTAAATATGTTGTAGCCAACTGGTTGAAATAGCCGTTCAATTGCACGTCTAAATGTCGATAAGCCGCGTGGCTGAATACAACGTTCAACAGGGTGCCTAAGTGTGAGTTTCATTTGACTTTCTATCTCGTTAAGGGTGGGCCGACCAAAAAATGCCAAAAATGCAGTTACGGTTAAGTAAATATAATTGAAAATATTATCGTATTAAATGAACAAAATATATATTTAGTATCATAGGGAACGTGTTTACAATTTGTCAGTATCATAAATTCATAACACGCTATAGTTTTTTCTACAATATCATTTAAAGTTGGGCAAAGATCATGAAAACGAGTGGCGGCGTTTAGTAGATTTCTTATAGTTTATCTAAATTATTGTACCTCTGATTTTGTCTAAACAATCATCAATGGATAAGCTACAAATTGCTAGACTACATTTTTGATTCATCAAGTGGTTATTTAAATAATATTTTTTTATTAATCACCTTAATTTCCCCATACAAAATTAGTATGGCCGCGCGGCATCAAATAAATATGGATTAGTGTTGCCGCATAATCGATCGAACATCGATTATAATCGATTATTAGATGGACCCCAAAATCACCCATACAATCGATGGGACTATCGATAGTATCGATATTCTCGATGTAATCGATACTATCGATGTCAATTATACAGCAATACTATCGATTATAATCGATTAATCGATTAAAATTGTCTAAATGCCCAATATAATCGATTATATCGATAGTATTGATAACAATTTTTACAGCAATATGATCGACTTAATCGATAGTATCGATTTAATCGATTTAATCTAACATTGGTTTAGATAGTATCCCATGCCTTTGTAACTATTAGTTATATGAGTAAGTATGAGCAAACATAATAAAAGTTATTTTATAATGTTCAAGTTTTTCATTGTAAGGTTTCACGATGGGCTATTATGGATATATTGCACATCAGTAAAAGGAGCAATATAATCTAAATTAATGTTAGATTAAATCGATTAAATCGATACCATCGATTAAGTTGATTATATTGCTATAATAATCGTTATCGATACTATCGATATAATCGATTATATTAGGCATATAGGCAATCATAATCGATAAATCGATTATAATCGATAGTATTGCTGTATAATTGACATCGATAGTATCGATTATATCGAGAAAATCGATACTAACGATAGTATCGATTATATCGAGAAAATCGATACTATCGATAGTCTAATCGATAGTACGAGTGATTCTGGGTGAACACAATCGATTAATCGATAGCCGATTATTTTGCAACACTAATATGGACGACGACATTTCAAATAAAACATATGACACTTGTCACTTTCGGACGGCGCACTTTTAACGAAAACTAAAATTGGTATGGTATGGCATTGAAGGCGACATACGGAAAGAGTGACAATTTATGCCATACATACCTATTTTCGTTTTCGTAAACGTAATCGAATGAATACGGATAGTAAACAAAACTCCAAAGGCACTCAGTCAAATTCAAATTCAAAATTCAAATTCAAATTCAAATTCAAAAATCATTTATTCAGTTTAGGCTACAAGTAGCTCTTGTGAATGTCGCTATGCCATCGGTTCGTAAGTCTACTCTGGGCGGGAGATCTTGTACTGAGAAGAACCGGCAAGAAACTCAGCAAGTGTCCAGCTCTTTTCTCCCTTACAGCGTCAAAACAAATATATTGGAAAATGCCCTATCATAGCAGGACAGTATAGCACTCATGAAGCTCAGCTAACTGGTTTAATGTTTATTTGATAAGATAACCGAGAAATTAACCGTATTTTGTAACAGTATTAATTCAAAAAAAACTCAAAAATCAAAAATTGTTTATTACTTTTCAAGACAGTTGTATACAACAGTTGTCGGAGCCCCCTTTTAAGCTTGTAATTGCCTGTAGCAGGGGATTCCGCTCTTTCTTAAATATAATACAGATATATCTAATTAACATTTTTACTTTTTTTTTAAACAATTTTAAGTAGGTAATTGATTATAAGTAGGTAATTAATTTTAAGTTTCACTACAATAATTTTATTTATAAGTAATATTTTAAGCGGTTACCAATCAGTTTTATAATCATCTAAGTTTGAGTTCAATTTATAGTTATAAACAATATTTTTAGAGAATCAATTTTACAATCATTTAAGTTATACTACGAATTTTAGTTATAAACAATATCCCAAGAATGTATCAAACATATTGATAATTAATATTTAATTTTTAGTTTCCCTTAACCGCTTTTATTAGTTCACCGTGTTATTCCATGATATGTATGATATAAGTATGCATATGTGTGTGTGTATTTATGTGTGAATGTTTGTATAAGTACGAGTATATGAAAATGAATATAATATAATATGCGTCTTTAAATTATTCTGCAATTGTATTTATATCTGTATATTTAATTATGTATAAAATTTTCCGTGCAATTGAACTTTTTTTTTTTTGAGAGAGATTGCTAATTGCCTCAAACGGCATTTTCAGCGTCACCGGGCTTTTTTGGGGGCGGCGAGGTACGTAAAGGGTACCTCAAGCCGTGTCAAACTAATCACCGTCGGAGGTTTTCTAGAGGGAACGGCATCACACACTTTTTTATTTTTTTTATTTATTTAATAATCCACTCTTACATCTATTTTTACAGGATTTAACCTAAAACAATAGTGTAACTATTTAAATTAAAACTACTTAATTATAACTTATCGCTAATAATGCTATTTTCGTGAATTCATTCAGAGAACAAGAAAATAAGTCTATTTTCTCCGCTATTTGGTTAATAGTGCGCAATGCGCGAGTCAATGGTGCCTTGCCGAGTAAGTTGGTGCACTTAAAAGAGCGTGTCCCCGTACCCTAACTAGATCCTCCGAAGGGTTCGGATCGAATTGAACTGCTAATTTAACCAGTTGGCGTACAGCGAAAAGGTATTGCACGCGAAAGTTCGCAAAAACCTACCACGCACGGTTTACTTTATGGTCGCTTGTCTGTGTTGTTATTGTATGCGTTCGCGTACCAAGTCGATAAGTTAATGACAAAAACTTTATTCTCGGTGAAATAGAACTCAATTTCCATCGTGTTAGCATGGTCCACCTTAGGCCACATCTTCACTTAACATCTGGGCACATGAGTAGATATGTAGTGCGAGTTTCGTTCACCATTTGATCACGTAAACGAAAACGAGAATTTGTAAGCGAAGTTCTAACTCTTCTCGTATGCCGCCAGGAGGCGCTGCTTCAATGCCATACTAATTTTCATTTTCGTAATATTGTAATCGAATGAATACGGATAGTAACAAAACCCCACTAAGCACCCTGGGTGCCTACGACATACGCGGTGGAAATTAAGTTTTAATCCACCGAAAATAAAGTTTTTGGCATTAAGAGCGTTTACGCCGCACATTAGCGCCACTAATGAAAAAAAAACATATCTAGTAATTAGAGATAGAAAATCGAATTATGCTCAACAAGCTATTTGAATGAAGTAATTTAGCACTTTTACCTAAGAAACACCTCACATGTTATGGTTTAGTTAAATAAGACGTTACGGTCACTTTTAACTATAACGCCATATTTAACTAAACCATAACATGTCAGGTGTTCATTAGGTGACGTAAAAATGTTAAATTACTTCATTCAGATAGTTTGTTGAGCATAATTTGATTTTCTATCTCTAATTACTAGATATGTTTTTTTTTCATTGGCGGCGCTAGTGTGCGGCGTAAACGCTCTTAACTTATCGACTTTCGCGAACGCACACGATAACAACACAGACGTGCGATAAAATAAACCATCAATGTAAAATTTTATCTTATAATAAATGTTATAAAATAAAATAAACATTTATTTGCATAAACATATGTACAATTAGGGTGACATAATGAGGGTGTGACTCAACATGTTTTACTAAAGGTGTGCAAAAATGAGAAGGTGGCATGAAACAGATCTTGAATAATAATCATTTGATTACATTAAAAATTATATTAAAATACATTAAAAACTTCATTAAAAATATTATATAAATTTGTCATTTAGAAAATCCTCAAGTTATTATTTTAATTATTATTATTATTATGACGCTTTTTATTTTACCACTTCAGGTCACTTCTCTTCGTAGCAACCATGTGCTTACTATACTCTCATTATCGCACTTACGGCTACAATGACAACGAAGGTGATTTCTTCGACAACGTAATGCGTACCCCGCGCGTGACAATACAATGGAATGTGGAGCTGGACGACGATTATTTCGACAGAGTCATTTTGGTGGGCATAAAGGAATTACCACAACATAATATACTCACCACCGGAGTTCTGCTCGACGAAGACCATGTGCTAACTTCCTACAACCCTTACAGGGACATTGTCAGAAAAAATAGAATGCACGAATTGATAGTCGCCTTGCTTAGAGGTAAACTGTACAACGTTACTACGGAAAGTACCGAACAATTGATAGATACTTACAATGTTAAGTGTTACAGTCAAGTTTCTAAAATATCAGAGGCAATGCTGACCAAATTACAATGGCACGGTGAGGGGAAGGTGCATAGTCCTGTCCACGATCTGTTCGTGCTACAAATAGATAAAAAACTGAACCTGGAATTAGAAAAAACTCATGAGGAGTATACGGTAACAGGTCCAAAGACAATTCAGATAGCCGATGTGAAAGATTGGTTGGGGCCTACTATGAAGTTTGCGTCGTTAGGCTTTAAGAGCAAGGCTGAAATTGTACAGCACGACATGCTCAGCACAAAACAGTATGAGGAAGACTACCAACCTATAGTAAACTGCGAAGAATGGATGATCAGAGATTGGGGTTGGTTCATCTGCTTGGAAAACAGGGATCTGAACAAGGGTATAGGGTCTGGCGCTGTGTTGGTATACAACGAGACGTTGTTTGGCATTGGCAGTTTCACGTTAAAAAAGGGGAACAGTAGTATTTTCGTTTTCACTGACGTGAGGCCGTACCGTTGGGCTATACAAAAGACGTGCCGCTAACCACCCTGGTAACGCCTACGTTACTCATTACCGCAAATTCGCTTTAATTACCTTTTCCCGCCAAGAAGTAGATGAAAAACATTACCCTCAAAAACATAAATGTAAAATGAGAGCCAAGGTCAATATTATGATATATGCATTGGTTGTTGCCCTGTGTGGTGCCGGGGATAAAGAATTGCACCACCCCATCTCTTCCCTTGGGTGTCGTAAAAGCCGACTAAGGGACCATTCCAGAGGATGGACAGCAGCATCTCTCTGAGGTTACCCTCAACCTACTGCGATCGCCAACCCGCCTGCCAAGCGTGGCGATTACGGCAAATACCCCTCATATCCTTGGAGGAGGCCTTTGTCCAGCAGAGGACGTCTTTTGACTGAAATGATGATGATGATGATTGGTTGTTGACTTCAATGACAAAAGAAGTGAGGTGACTGGTGGCAAGTTTCATTCTTGAAATTTATATAAAACAACATAAAATATAATTTCTTCTTATAACTTATAACTTATAACTTCTTATAACTTAGCTAGTTCTCACATACGAATTATTATTAAGTACCTACTAAAACAGTCATAGAAGAGCCCAATATTCAATGGCTAGTTTTTACCAGCCAGCCAAATTTCCGGAAGAATAAAATAAGAACTTACAGCTTTAGAACTTGCATATAATTCGTTTAAGAAAACTAGCCAAGGGGTTGGACTTAGAGATCGGTCCCCTGAATCTGAGGAAACTGAATGTGTAACTGAAGGCGACCAGCAAGCCGAAGCTGCGGAGGCGAGCTTGAAGTGCCTGCGGTTTGCCACGCAAGGGCGGAGGGGCTGCACTTCCGGAGCCCCTCCGCCCTTGCAGTGCCGGAGACACTCAGAAGTCTCAAGTTTTTTAATTCTCTTAGTGCAAAATACATTTTGAGATTAGGTAAAAAAATATTTTTTATAAAAAATTATGCATTTCCGGCAGACGAAATTGGTGAGGGGTGACTCCCATATACCTCCCCCCTCCCCCCTTTCCCCCCTCAATCCCCAAAACGGGTGACCGATTTCTAAGTATTACCCACCAAGGTTTAAAACATAATATTGAACTTGGCTCTCATTTCACATTTATGTTTTTAAAAAAAAAAAAATATATTTTAGACCATTGATCCATATTATGTATGTTAGTAACAATGAAACTTAAAAACTATGTTAGTGTTAAATAAAATCATGAATTTATTGTTGTTTTTGAGGGGATATCATTGCTTTTTGTAGGATGTTAGGTACTTATATCTTCTATCTATCTATACTACTATATAAATCTGTAGGCTCTGTGTGTACTTGCAATTTTTCTGACAAATTTTGGGATAAATATTAATTTTATGACTCACTGACACCAACGCTACGATTTTTGAAATTCTTGTTTGTCTAACTGTATGTCCACTTTTAACTCAAGAACGGCTTGACCGATCTTGATGAAAATTTGTATGTAGTGAGAACATGCGATTGCGCAAATGATAGGTTATAAAAAAAGAAAAAGTTTACGCTTATTTGTATGTAGTAAGAACAGGCGATTGTGCAAACGATAGGCTATAAAAAATAAAATAAAAGTTTACGCTTATAATTTGTATGTATTATTAATAACATGAGATTGTGCAAAAGATATGTTATTTAAAAATGAAATTTTATTCACAAGTTTACGCTCAGCGAAGCGAGCGAGTTTGAACTAGGGTTGCCAACTATTTTTCAGGAAATTAAAGTAAATCTATCACTAACTATAAAAAAAAGATTTGAAAAAAAAAAGTATTTTCCAAATTTATTTATTTAAGCGTTGCGTTTCGTTTCACTTCACCTGAGCCTGAGTACCCTTAATTCGGTAGTTCAGAAATTAATCAACAGGAATATTCCGTTCCAAGTTATTTCGTTCCATCGAGGAGCTCGATGGCGCAGTGCTTAACGCGCCCGGTCTGCGATTGCTAAGGTTAAGTAACTTTCGCAAAGGCCGGTCATCGGATGGGAGACCAAAACTTTATCATCTCGGGCTCCTCCGTGCTTTGGAAGGCACGTAAAGCCATTGGTCCCGGCTGCATTAGCAGTCGTTACCAACCACCAATCCGCACTGAGCCTGCGTGGTGGTTTATGGCCCGTTCTCCCTATCCATCTATAGGGAAAGCTCGTGCCCCAGCAGTGGGGACATAAAATGAGCTGATGATGATGATGATGAATATTCCGTTCAAAAGCACGCATTAGTCGGAAATAAAGTATTTTCCATACTTTATTTTTATTAAAAAGAATAAAGTATGAGGATGGAAAATAACGTAGGATACGTTATTTGAAACTATGGTTGTACTAGTTTGAACTGGTTTGGGATGGCTACCAACAGAGAGAGATGGCGTGCAAAGGGAGAGGCCTACACGCAGCATTGGATGGCGACGGGCTGAAGAAGAAGAACAAGAAGAAGCGCGCGAGTGACGGCTCTTGATGAAAATTGTATGTAGTAAGAACATGAAATTGTCCAAATGATAGGCTATTTATAATGTTGGTAAACCTAATTAATTCTATTAATAATTAATTAATTAATCTATTAATTATTTTGATAAGTATTCATTGACCCATTATTTTCGCACTGCGAAACGGGCGGGTGACGGCTAGTATACTACTATATGTATATATTATATTAATATTATAAAGCTGAAGAGTTTGTTTGTTTGTTTGTTTGAACGCGCTAATCTCAGGAACTACTGGTTCGAATTAAAAAAATATTTTTGTGTTGAATAGTCCATTTATTGAGAAAGGCTATAGGCTATATTACATCTCGCTATGACTAATAGGAGTGAAGCCGCAATGAAAAATGTCGCGAAAACGGGAAAATATTTTTTTTTAGTTTTCCTTGCATGCGCTGCGTAAAACATTTTTTCTGAGCAATAAAAGCTCTAGAGATGAAACGGATATCCGGCAACTATCCAGTCCAAATTTACTATCCGGCCGGATACCGGATAGTAACTCAATATCCGGCCGGATACCGGATAGGCATTATTTTTCTAAAAAATCGTTTAAAACGTACATGAAATAAGACAACAGCTCGCAATAATGATGATTCCCTTCACCACCTCGAGAAATCTGGAGTCGGCGCAACAAACAAACAGCAAACTTATTATTTTCACTAGAAATGTCAAAATATTGCCAAATAGGCGATCTTTTTACTGACGACATGTTTCTGTCCCTCAATTATTTTATTAAGTAACTACGTATTTTTACAAAATCCAAAATCAATCAAATAACGCACGTACGACCACACAAGCATCAAGTAAACGATTGATTGTTTGATTTTCGCCTGTCATTCACTCACGAATGCGCACGATCACTCCCGACGAGTCCCGATGACACCCGAAACCGCCCGAAATGTTGCAATCGCGGTGCCCGTAGCTGCACGGCGCTAAACATGTCACAACTTGCCTCAAAGCATTTACTTACTCTCCGCCGGATATTCGGCGGCCGGATATCCGGCCATCCGGCCTCACAGCTCTCCGGATATCCGGTATCCGGTATCCTGCCAAACAACTATCCGTTTTATCTCTAAAAAGCTCTATTGACACTTGTACCATTACCCCAAATGATTAAGCCATATCATAATAAAGACCCTACATAGGCATGGTAAGTAGAAATGGCTGTTTTTACATTAGTCACATTCTTGACTTGTTTCAGCGCATACCTATTGATTATTATACAAACATTATTATCGACATGAGCTTTTCAATTTAGACCACGGTCTACAGTCAATCCTAGAAATTTCGTCTGCTTTACTTCTTCTATTTTCACATTTTTATAATTAATGGCAAGCTTGATACTTTTGTGATTATTAAATTGAATATAGTTAGTTTTAGTCAGATTTGTTTTTAAATTATGCATTTCAAGATAATCAAATAAACTAAGAATAGTGCGATTAATATCATTTTCATGTTCGTTGTTTGTATAATTTTTATTATTTAATGTCACTACAATATAAATAACGTCTGCAAATGCAATACATTTATGGTTGGTCACCTGTGTGATATCGTTAATGTACAGAAGGAATAAAATTGGACCTAAAATGCTGCCTTGGGGTACGCCATATTCGTTATTCTTGTATTTTGATGAATAAAATTCAATTTCATTATTTATATTTAATTTGTTAATAATAACACACTGTTGCCTATTATCAAGGTATGCCTTTATCCACTCACAAGCCGGACCTCTGACACCGATATGGTTTCAAGTTTACTTAATAGTAATGGGTGCAAAACGTGGTCTAAAGCTTTGGACAAATCAACGAAGACAGCAGTGGTTAAGTATTTATTATTTTAGCACTTTTCAATGATTTTTGACAGTATCGATATTAATGCAATAGGACGGTAGCTATCCATTTAATCACAGTTCTTTGCCTTTTTTATATATCGGCTTTATTATTGTCTGCTTGAGAACTTCAGGAAAGACACCTGAAGAGAAAGATAAATTTATTAAATGGGTTAAGACAGAAACCACATCATCAATGCATTTCTTTAAAACCTTTGTACAGATTTCATCGTACCCTGCTGAATTAGTGGGTTTTAACAGCATTACTATTATCTCGGGAGCGCGTGGAGGTAACGAGATGAAATTAAAACCATATACGTATGTCAGGTCTATGGTCCCTTGAGGCTGTGAAAAAATCAAACCTCTAAGTTAACGTAATAAAAAGATACAAAGTCAAAGTCAGAGTCAAATTTTTTATTCAAATAAACTTACGAAAAGTGGTCGGTGACCAAAACAAAAGGTGTCGGCACTTTGTTTGTTTTCAAAGTCACAAATACAGACCGGCTCCTTTAGATCACCACCTGTTTTATTATCTCGCTTCCCTAGCTCGTTAAGACCCTAATCCTAACTGCCTAACGTGACGTAAAAATGCTAAATTACTTCATTCAAATAGTTTGTTGAGCATAATTTGATTTTCTATCTCTAATTACTAGATATGGTTTTTAGTTTATTAGTGGCGCTAGTGTGCGGCGTAAACGCTCTTAAAGGTTGTTTAAATATGATAATTGATATATGATATTTGGATGATAAGTGAAACAACCGTTTGATACGAATGCCTGTAATGCACTGAGTGCCTAGCTTGAGTTTTGTTTACTATCCGTATTCATTCGATTACGTTTACGAAAACGAAAATTAGTATGGCATTGAAGCAGCGCCTCCTGGCGGCATACGAGAGGAGTTAACGTTTTGCCATACAAATTCTCGTTTTCGTCAACGTGATCAAATGGCGAGTGTAACTTGCACTTGGCACCCTGTTCGATATGTATCGAGCTAAAAAGTAGAACGCTACGACCCGCTACGTTAACAAAAATTTAATGTAAATTGCGAAATATGTACCGTAAAACCCCTTTTTAACCCCGTTAGGGGATGATTTCAATAGAATACGAAACACTTCCTCCGTCAATTCTGTTAAAAAAAGATTATGCGAAATTTTGAAGTAGATTGGACCAAGGAATCACGTTGTCCCATACAAACTTTGCTCCCCTTTTTCACTCCCTTAGGGGTAGAATTTCGGAAAATCCTTTCTTATCGGATGCCTACATCATACAAAGAACACACTCTCCAAGTTTCAAGTCTTTACCATCAGCGGTTTAGGCTGTGCGTTGATCCGTCAGTCAGTCATTCAGGACAAAGCATTGTAGATGTATACTTAAATGATAATACACTATAGATGTGCGCTAATTATTGAAATAATAATTAATACTAAATCCCAGTTAATAATAACGTAATAAATATGAAAGTCGTCTACACTCTTAGTTAAAAGTAGTTAGTTATAAATAAGTACGTACTAAAAAAAATATGTTTAGATTTAAAAAAAAAAATAAGGATGTTACTTATTCCACTCGCTATATATTCACGTGAAGACCTTAAAATCCACATAAAGACCGGCTGTCATCAATTTTGATTGCTGAATCTTACATTACAGGCATCTATAGATATTTAGAGTACTGTAGTGGTACTGTATGACATTGTGGAAATTGAAACTTATACCAGATGTAAATTTGATATATTAGATTTGTTTATTTTTTTTGTTTTTTTTTTACATGTTGTGGTTGTCTTCAATATTTTTTTGTGTTTATTTGTAACTAGCTGTGCTTGCGACTTCGTCCGCGTGGAATAGTGACTTTCGGCAGCATTTTTAATTTTTTAGGCTCTTTTCCCGTTTTTGCAACATTTTTCACTGATGCTTCGCTCCTATTGGTCGCAGCGTGATGTTATATAGCCTAAAGCCTTCCTCGATAAATGGACTATCCAACACAAAAAGAATTATTCAATTCGAACTAGTAGTTCTTGAGATTAGCGCGTTCAAACAAACAAACTCTTCAGCTTTATAATATTAGTATAGATGAAAAGTGTCCTGCTATGATAGGGCATTTTTCAATTTTTATTTTTTTTGACGCTGTAAGGGAAAAAAGTGCTGGACACTTGCTGAGTTTCTTGCCGGTTCTTCTCAGTGCAAGATCTCCCGCCCAGAGTAGACTTACGAACCGATGGCATAGCGACATTCATAAGAGCTACTTGTAGCCTAAACTGAATAAATGATTTTTGAATTTGAATTTGAATTATAAGTAAGTGTTCCTAATAAATTCAATTAATTGAAAAATATATTAAATTGATAAAAATTTACTAGTTTCTGATTTATTCCTTTGTATTCACCCAACTACCTATCCGGATGCCAAATTAAAACTTTCTAGGTCATCTAGAACTGGGTTAGAGTTTTGATCTATCTATAGATCAGTGATAAAAATCACGATTTTTAAACGTTAATATTTAAATAACCGTTTGAGGTGTGTTTCTGAAATTTGGAGCACATATGTATCTCGCATCTCAATATATAAGCCAAATTTTAAATGTTTATGTGAAATAGTTTTTGAGATAAGAGGGGGTCAAAAGTGGCTCCAAATGGGTCGTGTAATATCACGGTGCTGTTCGCCAGTTCTGTTGAACTTGGCTTGACACGCTGCCGCGTGTTTAGATTTTACCATTTAATTTGGCTGTAATATATTTTTATGCCTTTGCCTTTTTTTAGTGGAAGTAATAGCACAGTATATAACACAGTATAGGTTGGGGCAAAAGTTTTTAAGTTTTTAAGCATTTTTTAAGAAAATTCAAAACATTTTTTAATATAGTTTATTTACATTTAGCTAAAGTACGTAGGTGCCATTTTGGGGTTTCTGATCAAAATACCGCGACAAGTGGTTTTGGTAAACCTCTCGTGATGTTAACCTAACACTGCCTAAAGAATTCTGAAGAGACCGAAACAGGTGGAAATCTGAAGGTGCAAGGTCAGGACTATACGGCGGATGCATTAACACCTCCCAGCCAAACTCTCTTAATTTTTGCTGAGTGACTAAAGATGTGTGAGGTCTAGCGTTATCACGATGAAAAACCATACCCCTTCTGTTGATTAATTCCGGCCACTTTCTCTCAACTTCTTGCTTTAATCTCATCAGTTGTTCGCAAAAGAGTTTAGATCGGTGGTCCTGTCTGGTGGTAACTGGCAGTGTGTACCGTGTCTAGCGCACTCTTCAAATCTTGTTAGCGTGCATGCAGCTTCAACATGCCCACAAGCCTATTTGGGCTTGTACAAAACTTTATTGTTTCTTTGTCGGATCCACCACGCGTTGGAAAACAATGCAAAAGTGTACAAAAACATACTTAAAAGGAAGTAGATGACCGACTAAATATCAAGCTGTTTCTGCGTTATTAAATAATTTACCGGAAGTTGTCAAAGCTCTGGAAGAAATTGAAGAATCCTTTCTAGCCGCAGAATCTAAGTATGAAGCTGGTCATTTGCTACATCCGTTAATGTATTTTAAATTTATCTTCAACTTGACAATTTGGGATAATATTCTTCGAGAGATTAATAGAGTAAACATTAAAATACAAAAAGAGGATATTATCATTTTGCGTTATGTGGCGATAATGCAAGGCCTTATTAAGATCTTGCAAGAAATGAAAGAAAAACCGATAGAAAATTGGGTCAAAGAAGCTACACCTGTATCAGAAAAGTTGGAAATAGAGCCGGTTCTTAAAACAAACGAATTTCCAAAAAGAAAAAGCAACTCGACGAAATCTGTAAAGCCGACACAAGAATGCTAGATCCGACTATGCTATTTTTCAAAGATATAAAAGTAGTGTTTGACAAAATTTTAACAGAAATTGAGACAAGAGTAGAGAGTGCAAAGAGTCTACATAAAAAAATCGCCTTACTCAGTGGCCACGCCTTTTTAAATATGTCGATAGAAGATCTGCAATAAAATGGAGCCGATCTAGCTTTAAAATATTCAAAACACTTGTATGCCGTTGGTTTTTGCCAGGAACTTGCCGTATTTAAAGAGCTAGTACATGAAATTAATAAAACATCAAGTGCCTTCGACCTGTTACAACATCTGTACAAGCATGATTTGCGATAACTATTTCCCAATGTCAATATAGCTTTAAGAATTTATTGCACATTACCAACAACATCTGCAAGCTGTGAGCGAAGCTTCAGCAAACTGAAAATAATTTAAACTTATCTACGTTCAACAATGAGTCAGGATAAGGAGTGTCTATCTGGCCTCGCGATCCTAGCCATTGAAAACAAAACTGCCTATGTGACGGACTATGAGGAGCTTATAGATTCTTTCGCAGAAAAGAAAGAACGCCGCGCCGTGTAAAGTTGTAGTCTTTCCTGGTTATATATTTTTTCTGTGTTTCTGTTTTATGTCACAAATGAAAGTTATTAGCAAGTAGATAATAAAAAGTTTAAATTTATTAAAGGATTATTATTTTCACAAATGGTCACAAAAAATGCTACTCATTTGTCGGTTTTACCACTGCTTTGTATGGCTGCTTCGAACGCTTTTGCTGAAGTTGACAATATTGCCACCGGCCTATACCCGTCATCAACATGTACCCCCTTTTGGAACTGAAACAACACGGGTAACTTTCTTCACGTCCGGGTTAACTGCTGAGTCCAAACATAGGTTATAGATATGTGCCAGTGACTCAGGCAGTGCAAACCTACTACAGTCCCTAACTATACAACCATATTTTTAGTTTATACGAAAATCTAAACACGGGTCAAATACTTTCATATTCAAATGAAATCAATTCTATTACTGATTCTGAACAAACAGTTTTTAGGTTTCGTATAAACTAAACATAACGTTGTATACCTACGCAGGGATGCCATCAGGTCCGGCGGCGGACCGCTTTGGCTTCAACCTAGTTAGCGCACGCAGCACATCGTCTCGTTGCAGCCTTTCCAGATGCACCCGCGCTGCCTCATTCATTTTTCCTGCCTCTGCCATAGCAGCACAAACATTCAGTTGAGCTGGCTCCGTGTTGTAAACTGAATGAAAATATGAGGCAAACTCATTGACGCTCTGTTCTCCTGTGTGTACAACCCCGTTTTTAACTATTTTCCGATAACTTTTATTACTTCTTTTTGATTTTATATAGTTCCAAAAAGATTTGAAATCCTCTGCTAAATGCTGTTGAACAATAGAAAGATGTCGCTTATGAGCTAGCTTAATCAAGGTTTTAACACTAGCCCTACACCTGGCGAACGCATCGTATTCAATATGTGACTTACTGATCTTATATCGCTTGTGAAGAACTGCTTTATATCTTATTTTACTAATTATTTCAGCATTGTACCATTCCGGGTATACATACCTTGAACTTTTATTACTTTATTTGTAACTAATACATCACACACATAACAAAAATAAAATAAAAAAATAAATAATAATTATACTTAATAATCCCCTGTGTGGTGCCGGGGATAAAGAATTGCACCACCCCCTCTTCCCGTGGGTGTCGTAAAAGCCGACTAAGGGACTATTCCAGAGGATGGGCAGCAGCATCTCTCTGAGGTTACCCTCAACCTACTGCGATCGCCAACCCGCCTGCCAAGCGTGGCGATTACGGCAAATACCCCTCATATCCTTGGGGGAGGCCTTTGTCCAGCAGTGGACGTCTTTTGGCTGAGATGATGATGATGATGATACTTAATAATAATTTTATTTGATTTCTATTCTACTAGTGTTTTGCCACTTGTCTAGGGGGGCAGGTGTCTGAAATAGGTTTCAGAAGTGAAGCCCGTAGCAGCAGGCTAGTAGTTATGTATAATTTTAATCACTTCTTCTGAAAATAAATAAATTTATTATTATTATTAATAATAAAAAAGTCCTTACCTGAAAATGCAGATGCCTAAATGGCATTCCAATCCATGTATGAAATTGTCCGTTTGGAAGGCCACATTGGGGTCTTCCTCCAAGTAGTACCGGTTGTCATCCATGAAGTGTACGAAGCCGATGAAGTGGAACGCTCGCCCCCCGCAGTACGGCGCGGGGCCCTTACCCATGTTGTAGATGTCGCTGTACAACTCCGACAGAAATATGTAGACGTTTTTGCCACAGTAGAATTCTGTAATAGCATCAATATGTAATGATTAATCAAAAATATACCCAACTCCGTGCATTTCAAGTCGTTGTTTTGTTGATGAATGAAATGAGTGCTCCTTAGATGTATGATTGGTCTCGCTGCGGTCGAGCGTAGCGAGACCAATCGTTCATCTAAGGAGTACTCATTTAGACAAGTGGCATAACTCTAATAGTATAGAAATCAAATAGAATGATTATTGTATGGGATTCACACAAACGTCATTTATACGTATAAGTATAAGTATACATATACGATTACTTATGTCAATCCCGTACAAAAATCATTATATTTGATTTATATTGTATTAGCGTTTTGTAACTTGTCTAGAGGGGCTGATGGCATTACAGAATGCTATTGCGAAATACACCTTAGACTCCTTGGATGGCATACTTGTAATGTCTTTTTTTAATAGAAAAAATCAACCAGCCTCAGGAAGCTCGATCGAGTGGGAATCGAACCCACGACCTTTGGATGCTGAGCTCAGCGAGCAGTCACTCGAGTTTCCTGGGGCTGCTTGATTTTTTCTATTATTATATTATATTATACACACACACACACACACACACACATACAACAGTTAGCTTCACTCTGCCGGCCCACAAGATGCTTCTTCACGCCTCTCTTGAAGGACCCCATATCATAGGAAGGTGGGAAAACGTGTGCTGGAAGACTATTCCATCTTTTGGAGGTGCGACAAAGAAACGAGTCACCAAATTTCTTTGTGCGCGATGGGACATTTGAGACAGTGAAGCGGTGACTCCGAAGAGCAGCACGTGTACTCCTATGAAGAAAGGGAGAAAGTGGGATGAGGTTGCGAAAACTCGCTGAGTGACGCAACATCTCTACGCAATTGCAGAGATTTAAGAGTATTTGCCACTTCTGCATTGACGATAATGCGTTCAGCGCGACGCTGCAATCTGTCCAAGGCATCGAGAAGGTACTTTGCGGAACCGTCCCAGATGTGCGAGCAATACTCTACGCAAGACCATACCTGTGTTTTTTACAAAAGGCACAACTGGTCCGGCGTAAAGAATCGCCACACTCTGTTCAGAATTCCGAGTTTTCGAGAGGCTGTTTTGATCACGGCTTCGATGTAGTCCCTTTGGTCCAGATCGCAGCGTATCGTCATACCGAGCATGTTGATACTGCTCTGCAGGCGTAGAGATGTACCCTGAAGAGTTGGAAGGGGAAGGAATGGTGACTTTTTTGCCGTGAACGCGCATACCTGTGTTTTCTTAGCATTGAACTCAACCAGATTATTGGTGGCCCAATTAGATATAAGGTCCAATACCCGATTGAGCTCCATGACAAGATTCACTTGAGTCACTTTGGTTTTGACCCGCCCTGCCACTGAGTGACCATTATATCCCCAATGGACCGCGCTATCATCTGCATAGCAATGAATATTTCCAAGTGGAAGCATATCATTGTTATGCAGAAGGAACAGCGTGGGGGATAGAACGGACCCCTGAGGGACACCAGCGTTCACCGACATGAGCCGCGAAGCGCATCCATCTGATAGAACACGGATTCTGCATCTGCGCTCATGCAGGAAGCCAGCGACCCAGTTGCAGAACTGAGCAGGCAGACCGTATGCCGGGAGCTTGGAAAGAAGAGCTTTGTGCTAGACCCGATCAAAAGCTATGGCTATGTCAAGGCTAACGGCCACCGACTCACCACGCTTGTCAATAGCCTCACCCCAAAGATGTGCAACGTACGCTAGAAGATCACCCGTTGACCGTTTCGGCCGAAACCCGTATTGGGGATGGTGAATTATGGAGTGTTCTTCTAGGTAGTGGACAAGTTGTTTATATAAAATGCGCTCCATTACTTTGCACAAAACTGAAGTTACGGCTATGGGGCGGTAATTCGATGGATCGGACCGATCTCCTTTTTTGGGACCGGTTGCACATTAGCCTCTCTCCAAGATTCCGGCACACAACCTGAAGAGAGCGAGATACGGTAAAGGCGCGTTAACACGGGGGACAACTCCGCTGCACACATTTTCAGCCAGCTGGGCGACTCGTCAGCAGAAGGTCCAACAAAGAGGGCGCGTGACGACTACGTCTGGGATCCTGGTGGGCTGGTTCACCAGTTGAGCCAGGTCGTGCGTGAGAGCGAATGCGTGGGCAATTCTACCAACATGGTCAGTTTTGGAGGAACTTAACCACAACTCGTGGTGAGCATTGAAGTCCCCCAAAAACACCAATATCGCCGATGGAAACCGCTCCTGCGCATCATCTGCTACCCGACTAAGATGTTCTTAGTCGAGTTGTCTCCATGTCGCCATTATGGGATCGGTAGACGCAGACATAGACATGGCTATGAGAGCCCAAGTCGACGTGTACCACAAGGAGGGAAAAGGAATGGTCTTCCAGACAGCGCAGACGGCGACAGCAAACATCCGTCCGAACGAATCCGAGCTTTTGAACGAAGCAGACTCCGGCTTTGGCTTTGAAGGATTCTTCAAGCACAAAGCCCGGATAGTGCAGGTAGCTGGTGTCGGCCGGACTGATTATTTGCCTCTCCATCAAAAACAACATTGCTGGCCGTGCCGTCTCAAGATGGTGGTGGACGGCATTGACGTTGAGAACCTCAAACGGTATGGTTGTGGTGGGGGTGTGCTCCGCTGTAGGACCAGTTTTAATATTAAGCGCCGTCATAGTAGAGAAAAGGAGGGAGGCGTGAAACCAGGAAATACTACCGCGATGCAAATAGTCAAAGTGCAGCGGCCTGTTTCACTAGGAGTTTAACCCGCCAAACGGTTGGGCCCAAGAACCCCCCCCCCCCCCCGGGAATGGCCGCCGGGACCCCACTTTCCGGTCACCAACCGGCACGACAAGCAGTCACTTGACGGGTTTTACACCATGCGTACGGTAGTCACTAACCAGACGGGCAAGCCCGTCGAGGGGCGGAGAATAGTATTCTTTTTCCGTCTCCGCACGGATAAAACTGCTGCTCTACTGGTTGTAGGGATATACGCCCGTCTGGTTGTTACCTCCGTGCGTAGTGTAAAACCCGTGAAGTGCCTACCTAGCATATTTTGGGATCAGCAAGCTACCAGAGCTCATGGGAGCGTTGCTACGATACGCTAGTGATCGCGTCCATCGAACCAATTCCAGGAGGACTGCATTGACCCGCCGACCAGAAAGACCCGTAGAAACGGCTGTCCCGCTGGCCGCCCATACAGTATTCTCTCTTTATACAAAACCGCTGAAACGACGCGCTTCGGAATGTCGGTAGCTAACCGGTGCTGACCGACATTTCGAAGCGCGTCGTTCATGCCACGCATAATCTTGGAGTGGACCGTTCGTGCCGTTTATTAACCGGGCTGTGGGCACCTGTGGGGTCCGGCGGCTCGAGGGGGTTCGATGGGCCTTTCCATCCGGCGGGTCAACGCATCTCCTTTTTAAGCAGTTCTTTGAGGAAACAAGCTTCCACGTTCCTTGATCTGGTCTCTTCTCTCGATTTACACCTCATTCTCCCACCCTTCTTAATGACAGCTACAAATACGCAAGACGGTCTCTCAGCGGTGCACAACACAACCCCACACTACTCCTTCCTGTTTGAGGATAAAACCTCATAAGTGTTTATAAAATTGTGCTTTATATTCATGGAAAGGCATTTCAATTACATTCTGTGGAATACTGGATGATTTTTTCTAGTAAAAAAATGTATCTTGTAACTACAAAATAAAGCGTTGAAAATGCAAAAAATTTAATAATAAAAATATTCTGTCGAAGCTTATTACAAAATGTTACACATTTACCCAAGAACGAGCCACCTGTTTTATGAAGCCTGAAACTTGGGTCCGCCAGTTTCCTTTCTTTATGAGTGTTCAAACTATGAATGAAATGTAATATATGATGTTTATCAAAAATAATATAATGGAGAATACCTTGACTAAGATAGAACTCTGAAGGCACTGCGCCCCCCGCCTGCGTGTTGTATGTAGCAACTCTCTCAGTTTTTATAGTGTTGTGGTTGTCAAACATTGTCAGCATGTTGTCAATGACATCGTCCAGGGCAATCAGGAGCACCTACGAATGGCGCAGCAGTAGTAACGAGCAACTTTCGCAAGGACCAGTCTTCAGATGGATGCCCAAATATGTTGCATAGCGAACTCCTCCGTGCTTCCGAAAGCACGTAAAGCCGTTGGTACTGGCTGCATTAGCAGTCGTTAACAACCACCAACCCGCACTGGACCCGAGTGGTGGTTTACAGCCCGTTCTCCTTGAGACGGGAAATCTTGTGCCAAAGCAGGACATAAAATGAACTGGTGATTACAAAAGAATGGAATGCTCTCCCAGCATACGTGTTCCCTCCTACCTACAACATGTGGTCCTTTAAACGAGGTGTGACGAAGCAACTTGCGGATCGACAAGATATAAGTAGTGAGGCACAATCCTGCTCGACTATCTGTCTTCGTATTTGGAATTGGCTTTTGCTTAAAATAATGAGGAGAGCGGATTTAACTAGCCTACTACTATGACTAGTGGTCGCCCAGTGGTCGAACCCTAAGCGATGAAAAATTAAAAAAAGATAGAATGTGAGTTTGGATTGGCATTGACAGATATCGGCCGCTCCTCTTCCATTTTTGAAATTTTTGAAAAGAGTATTATACGTGTGTGTCAAATATATAAATGCGTGTGAGTCAAATACATGGTAGTGTGTGTAATGTTTGTTTTATTGATTTAATGTATTTTATGCATAATTTAAAAAAAATATTAACATTCGGATAACCTTCTTTATATAAACTATAAGTGTGCGAAATTTCATACTCCTCCGTCCGCGTAATTTTCGTAAAAGTTTTTGCTTCACGTAATAGTTAAGAAACTGACTCTCTCCCTGTAAATGTCTAATAAAGGCACCTGCCTATATCTATGAGCTTTGTCGGTAAATATAAAAATGGCTAAAGATTATTTAGAACACACACCTACACGCCCAAGAAACGGAAAAATTTTCTCAATAGACTTTCAAGATTTATTGAAGAAATTTAAGTTTTGGAAAATCTGATGCGCAGTCGTCTGGACTATCCTTAGTATAATCGTATAATCTAAATTATTATCACATCATTAAGTCATATTAAAGTACCTTAAAGCAAGCACCAAGATTTTTAATAGTAGATGAAGGGATTCGGAATATAGTCTATTTTTTTTTATCAATCTATTCCTTTTTTGATATGGCTGCTATTTTTGTTTTTATACTTTTATATTTTTTATTTTCTTTTATTTCTGTGTGTTATTTTTGTGTTGCCATCGCAGCATCACCTAAACCGACGGAAGATCAGCGCTAACCTCAAGGCTAGCATTTTGCTGAGTTGGAACCGTATTGGGACGCTCCTATGCTTTTTTCCATTTTTATCTGTATGTTTGAACTGTTTTGTCCCAAATAAATTTATTTTTATTTCATTTCATTTCACCTCACCTTCAATTCCTTTATGTGCATATGAATAAATCTTGCCAAGTGATCCGTCGCTATGTGGACGTGTTCATTTATTATGTACTGTAACAAAAAAATACATATATAGTATAAACACAATTTCTGGGTGTCAAAATATACATAAATCGTAACTTACACCACATGTGTTACTACTAACCCCCTTACAAATAAACACTATTTAAGCATTTACTTAGTTAATCATTGTTTTGTCAACGTCACACAAACGTCGTTCTCAATTTGAGAAAAAGAGACAAAACAATGATTAACTAAATAAATGCTTAAATAGTGTTTATTTGTAAGGGGGTATATAGTTAGTTAGTTACTTAAGTTAATTACTTAGTTTACTACAATTACTTTAGTGCCTCAAAATACTTTTCCTAACACCTGTATATAATTAAGACACTCAGCTTATGACCATAATAACTTTGACTATGCTGCCTATGGCTATGATGACGATGGTGTCCACCTTAACTATAGTGACTATGATTGCACAAAAGATCCCGATCAAAATGCTACTGAGAGGGAAACCTCAGCGACACCCCACTAAGATCAGATAAGATGGTGACTATGAGGTCGTACCTGGTCCGGTACCCGCTTGACCTTCATCATCTTGATCTGGTAGTGCGCCAGATGGTCCAGCTTGTCAGTCGGGTCGTGGCCGTATATCTCGAACGCAACGATCACCCAGCGCCCGGGTTAAGTTCGCATTCGGCTCATTTTTATGACTGCCACGACTATGATGACTTTGAATATGAAGGCTATGACTATAATTACTATGACTATGATGGTTATGACTTTGATAACTATGACTGTGAAATCGACTATGATGACTTTGAATATACTGACTATGGCTATCATGACTATGACTATGATGGCTATGACTTTGATGACTGTGCCTGTAATGTCGACCATGCTAACTTTTAATATGCTGACTACACTATCATAATAAACTAATTAGTAAAAAGGTATCATACCTTCTTTATACCCGACGTTTCGACCGAGTTACAACGGCCGTGGTTTGCGTTAATCCCCGTTTAAATTTGTTTGACTATGGAACGCGAATGTTTAAAAGTGTATACGACTATCATGACTATGACGACTATGGTGACTAGTCGTACCTGGTCCGGCGCTCGCTTGACCTTCATCATCTCGATCTGGTAGTGTGCCAGGTGGTCCAGCTTGTCGGTGGGGTCGTGGCCGTATATCTCGAACGCATCGATCACCAGCGCGAGGGTTAAGTTCTCGTTCGGCTCTTGGCAGCATGGGTGGTTGCGGATTAAGTAAGCGCTCTGGAAAGGTTATTATTATTAACTTTTTTTGAGATAAGATAAGATAAATTGAGATTAATAAGATGAGAGTAGCCACGGATCGTGCTCATTGGCGTGCGTCCAGCAGTAGACTAGTGTAGGCTGATGATGATGATGAAGATGATGAAAATAAATTGATCTGATAAAGATAATAAACAACCATGTCTGGAGGTTTTAGGCTCAATACCCAAAATAGCCAAAGTGTGTTTCCGTTTTTGGATGGATGGTAAATAATTCTAAAATAAAACAGAGTTGATCCGCATTAAAAAAATGTAAGTTTGCACAAAAACACACACCCAGGAAAAAAGGTACAAACAATGCTGAGCAAAGGTACAACCTCATAGTTTATTTAGTTAATCAGAAATGATTAAATAAGTAGGTATACAAAAAAGCAAGAAATAATATTGAAATCATATTATTAATTACCTATTACTCGTATACCTACACATTCGGTTTTAAAGAATGTCTATTGAAGTCGTGTGGTTTGTGGTCGGCTGAGGGACAATTTTGTTTCATTTAAACTTTTATAGTTGCTCCATTATCTCCACTTTTTATTGTATAAGCCCCACCCGACTTCAATAGACCTTCTTTAAAACTAATTAATAATATGATTTCAATATTATTTCTTGCTGTTTTTGTGTAATTATTGTAGAATTAAATATATGCATACAAATTATAATTAAGTAAAATTAGTTCTTAGATGCGTCAAGAGATGGCGCCACTAGAAAAATTAGATGGCGCTATTAACATTTTTACTTGCTGGCTATATAAGGAAGGCTTGGTGAGAATAAAAAAACCTTTTTCCAAGATAAACTAATTGTTTCATTCGCGTGCCTTAGTACGAGTTTGTACATGGTCCTTCAAAACCGGATTTCAACCGCGATTCCGCGTTTTTGGTACTTATACTTGCGGGCAGTGGATCGCTGTCGCAAACGCAAGTAACAGGAGCCGACCGAGGCTAAGTGCAGCACCGGTCAGCTTCAGACCGTGTCATCAGTGGAAGACACTGGTCAGGTCACGGTGGGCGGCGCCCGCCCATCATCAGCGAAGCAGCATCAGCAGTTCAGAATCCTGAGGTGGAAGGGGAGTCAGGGCTTCCCTCCCTCAGGACACATCACATAGTGAGAAGGTGTTTATGTTTGCTAGTGTAAAGTGAAGTGTGTTATCAGTGTGAGTAAACCTGAAGTCTGGAAAACTGTAAGTACTTTCAACCTTAATTGTTAGAAGAAATTAACTTTGAAGAAATTCGCGTTGCTTCGGACTTAGAAGAATTATAAAAATATTTGGGACTTGTAAAATTTCTGTGTTATTTTTAAACTTAGCTTCATATTTGCATGATAGAAATTAGAACTTAGAATAATTTAAGCAAAAACGGAGGTACGGGGAATCCATGCCCGATCTCTGTCAGAGTTCATTTGTATTTTAAAAACACTTAGCATTTTTGTATATTTACTAATTGAATTGTTCATTGAATTAAAATACCAGCAAGTAGAAATAATATTTCAGTATTTCATTGTAAAATACTTACTGAAATACAAAATATAACGTAAAAACATTTTTACTAAATTTGTAAGATCTTTTTTATCACTTTAATATACCTACTTAAAATACCTTTACTGGGATTATCGTTGAAATTTATTGATAACTTATCTACTATAAGAGATATAGAAACTTTGCAAATTTACTTTTGTAACTTTAGATATAATTGTATATTTTAAGTTAAATTATAAAGATGGAGAACATTATTAATTTTCAAGAAAACCTATATGAGCGCATGATTAAGGCTAAAACTAATTTTAAAAAATCGCCTAAAGAGCGCATAACTAAAGAATATGTTAGTGGTAGATTGGAGATTTTGGAACAACTTTGGTTCGAATTTTTGTCCGGACACAAAGATTTAATGAGAAACTACGCGGCTAAAGATGTCAAAGCTTCATCTTATATAACTAACGATATCTATGACAAAGCTGAAGAAATTTATCTGGAACATAAATGTGAATTAAAAACTATATGTAACAAATTTGAATCGAAAAAAGTGGTTCAAACTGATGAACCCATCTCCAACCCTTCAAGGAAATCAAACGCAAACTATCCACAAATTAATATTCCTTACTTCTCCGGGAATTATCAAGAGTGGACGTCGTTTAAATCTCTCTTTAAGTCGCTTGTTATAAATAACGAATATTTTGATGACGTTCAGAAACTACATTACCTAAAGGCATATTTAAGGGGGGAACCAGAACAGTTAGTCAGACATGTAGCTATAGAAGAGGGTAACTTTGATCGATGTTGGAACATTATTAATGAAAGATACAATGACAAAAAATGGATGTGCTATAATGTTTTAAAACGATTCATGAGTCAAAAAAACTTGACTACGGAATCAGGGAGTGGATTAAAGGATCTTGTCGATACTACAAATGAATGCCTTGCATCGTTGGAAAGTTTGGGTGTAAAAACTAGCGCGTGGGACGTCATTGTTATTCACATTGTAAACTTAAAGTTAGACCCGGAAACCCGGCGACAGTGGGAATTTCACGTCACCGCGAAAACAACTTCCGACGAATTGCCTACTTATCAATTATTTGCTAGTTTCCTTAAAGAACGATTTTCCGCCATTAATCGTCTTGACTCAAAAACACAGTCAAATAACAAATCTTATCAAAGTTCAAATGTAAATACGAAAATAAAAACGTTACACATTACAACAAGCTGTTGCGCTTTTTGTAAAAATGATCATAAAATTAACCAATGTACTAACTTTCACAAAGCGACGGTGGATACACGCCGCAAATTTGTATTAGATAATAAGTTGTGCTTCAACTGTTTGGGTGGCAGTCACTCTGTAAAAGAATGCCACAGTAAAGTCAAATGTCGCGTGTGCAAGCGCGCACACAACTCGCTCTTGCATCCCAGGGGCGAGAACGTAACCGTACGTAACGATACAGACAATAGTGTTGCCTCTTCGAGTGAGACTTCGACACATCTAGTCTCATGCGTGGCGTCAAGCAGGATCATGCTCCAGCGAGTATTACTTGCGACGGCACTTGTCAGCGCAGCTTCTCGAAGTGGAGAGAACGTTATACTGCGTGCCCTGATCGACCAGGGCTCGCAAGCGTCGTTCATCACCGAAGCTACTGTACAGTACCTAGGACTAAAAAAGATGCCTACCACAGGTCGGATATCAGGCTTAGGTAGCAGCGCAACCATCGTGTCCAAAGCTGTGGTTGACATTCAATTAAAGTCTCTGCATGATAGCAACTTTATGATAACAGTAAAGGCACATGTAATTAATAAGTGCATCACGTCCTTTCTACCCAGCAAAAAGGTAGAAACCTTACAATGGGAGGAACTACAATCCCTAAATCTAGCCGATCCAGAGTATCACACGCCAAGTAGGATCGACATGCTTTTGGGCGCAGAAGTGCATGCGCAAATTATACAAGACGGTATAAAAAAGGGACCGCTTGGTACACCACTTGCTCAAGCAACCAGCTTAGGGTGGATCATATCCGGTGTAGTCAACGGTTCTGCCAATTCGAGGTTTAAACTAAATACGTTCCATTGTTGTGATCGCTCAGACGACGACAATAACTTCTTAAAGAAATTTTGGGAACTCGAGACCGACATTCCAATGCCTAAGCAACGATTGTTCACAGACGAGGAACAATATTGCGAAGAGAATTTCACAAAAACAACTCGTAGAGATGCAGCCGGTCGATACATCGTTCGGCTTCCATTCAAAAATGAAAATCCTCAAGTCACGTCGTCTCGAGAAATTGCAGAAAAAAGACTGAAATCTTTGGAAAACAAATTATCCAAAGATAAAACTTTAAAAAGCAGATACACAGAGGTACTCGAAGAATACATAACTCTTAATCATATGGAACTTATTCCAGAAAATGAAATTAATAAAGAAAATGCAATTTATTTACCTCATCACGCAGTCGTAAGAGACGATAAATCAACTACAAAGGTAAGAGTCGTTTTCGACGCCTCCTGTAAAGGAAAAAACAACTTGTCACTAAACAATCAACTGCTGGTTGGACCAACTATTCAACCAGAACTCAGACACATCATTATGAAGTGGAGAATGCCACCCATTTGTCTGTCAGCCGACATTGTCAAGATGTATCGGCAGGTAAAAACAGATGAAGAAGATAACGATTTTCAACGAATCCTGTGGAGAAAAAATCCTAGCGACAACATACAACATTACAGACTTACCAGGGTAACGTTCGGTACAGCTTCCGCACCTTACCTGGCCGTGAGAGCCCTTCAACAAGTAGCACGTGATCACGGTGACGAATATCCTGTGGCAGCTCAAAACACATTAAATAGTTTTTATATCGATGATTACATGTCAGGAGTACAAAGCGTATATGAAGGAATCAAGCTATTTACTGAAATGAATGAACTACTAAGCAAGGCAGGATTCGAGTTACAGAAATGGAATAGTAACAATAATGAACTTATGGAAACAATGAAAAGAAAAGGAATGGACAAAGTGGTAACAAAGGGAAAGGATAAGGAAATAAGGGAAGATAACTTAATGAAAATAATGGGACTTACCTTTAACCGCAGCGAAGACAACTTCCGTTTCGTCGTAAATCTCCCAACACTACAGGAACCTGTAACAAAAAGAAAAATCATATCAGACATATCACGGCTTTACGACCCACTAGGCTGGGTAGGACCTAGCATAATATTAGCAAAAACAATTATACAAAAACTATGGCTTGCAGGTATAGATTGGGACGAAATCGTCCCAGACAACTTAATGAAACAATGGTTATCTTACCGCGATGAACAGATTAAACTAAGTGAAATCCGAATACCAAGATGGGTTGGCACTTCCAGCGGCGATCATGTAATCGAACTGCATGGGTTTTGTGATGCGTCGAAATCGGCTTATGCAGCAGCTGTGTATATTCGAAGAGTCAATTCTGAAAGCAAAGTAAACGTTTCATTAGTCACCGCCAAAACTAGAGTAGCACCTGTAAAACAGGTGTCTATACCAAGACTTGAATTATGCGGTGCAGTATTACTTACCAAATTGTTAATGGAGGTCGCAACCGTACTAAACATTACCAAATCCAACTTACACGCTTATACAGACTCAACTGTCGTTCTTGCATGGTTGAACAAACATCCTAGTAAGTGGAGTGTGTTTGTAGCAAACAGGGTTTCGGAAATTCTAACCAATCTAGATCCAGAAAACTGGTCTCATGTCACCTCAAAGCATAACCCTGCGGATTGTGCATCGCGAGGTCTAAGTCCATCAGAACTTATTAACAGTACTATATGGTTCAATGGACCAGAATTCTTACTTAACGAAACCATAATCTACAGTAAACCTAAATCACTAGAAACAGAGCTAGAAACTATTAAATCTCATTGTACTATTTTAGAAGATGACAATTTGTTGAACAGATTCTCTTCCTTAACTAAAGCGAAGCGAGTGATGGCCTATTGCATGCGATTTATTAATAACTCTAAGAAAAACTGTACTAAACCTACAACTATTTATCTTAACACTATAGAATTAAACGATGCTTTAAATCTATATATTAGAAATTGTCAATTCACTAACTTTAGTGAAGAAATAAGGAAAATTAAACAAAAACATGACTTACCAAGAAATTCTAAAATCAGGTCACTTTCATGAACAGGGCTTATTAAGGGTAGGTGGAAGATTGAACCAATCCGAGATGTTAACTTTCCATCGGAAACATCCCATCTTGATAGCCAAACAGTGTCAGCTAGCTCGTCTCATAATAGCTGATGCTCACAAAACCACTCTTCATGGTGGACCACTAGCTACTTTAAATCACGTCCAGACAAGGTACTGGATAATTGGTGCAAAACAGATGGTCAAAACACATTATCGCAATTGTGTAATCTGTATAAAAAACGCAGCCATTACTAAATCTCCTTTGATGGGTCAGCTACCACCTGCAAGAATCACGCCATCACGAGCATTTAGCAACAGCGGTGTCGACTATGCAGGTCCAATCCAAATTAGGACAAGCAAGGGTAGGGGCCATAAATCTTACAAAGGATATATCGCCTTATTTATCTGTATGGCAACAAGAGCCATTCACTTAGAAGTCGTTAGCGACTTAACCTCAGAAGGGTTTCTGCAAGCGTTCAAACGATTTGTGGCCAGGCGCGGTCATTGTTCGCATCTCTGGAGCGACAACGGCACAAATTTCATAGGAGCGTCAAGTGAGCTCAAAAGGCATTGTATTGCAGAGCAAAAACAAATGCTCACAGAAGTTGCCAAGGCATTGGCAAACAATCAATGCGAATGGCATTTCATACCACCTCACTCTCCCAACTTTGGTGGGTTATGGGAAGCCGGGGTCAAATCGGTGAAATACCACTTGACCCGGGTCATCGGAAACGCCACATTAACGTATGAAGAGATGGCAACTGTCCTCTCACAGATAGAGGCTTGCCTCAACTCTCGCCCCCTGTCCGCTATCATGGACGACGTAGAAAACCTGACCGTTCTCACTCCCGGGCATTTCTTAATTGGAGAAGCTTTGTTGACAGTGCCGGACCAGAACTTTGAAACCGGGAACGTAAGTTCGTTGAGAAGATGGCAACATACTCAACGTGTATTTCAATCGTTTTGGCGACGATGGTCGCAAGAATATCTTAGTAAATTCTTACAACGGTATAGCCCAAAATCCATAAGTACGCAAGTACCTAAGGTAGGCGACATAGTAGTCATAAAGGAGGACAAAATGCCTCCATGCCGATGGCTCTATGGCAGAGTGATTGCCGTCCATCCTGGGTTAGACCAAATAGTGCGAGTGGTCACTGTAAAAACCAAAACGGGTTCTTTTAAACGACCCACATGTAAACTGTGCATATTACCTATTGCCACTAAGTAAGTTATAATATTCTTGTGTACTATTATTTTGTTAAATTTTAGACTTAAGGAACAGTTACGTTAACAATTTTTCTTTTAACTTTACATACAGTCCATTTATTCGATGTAACTTTTAGACTTGAAATTTGTACTTGGTAAGGCCAAAGGTCAACTTTGCCCTTGGTGGGCGGTATGTAGAATTAAATATATGCATACAAATTATAATTAAGTAAAATTAGTTCTTAGATGCGTCAAGAGATGGCGCCACTAGAAAAATTAGATGGCGCTATTAACATTTTTACTTGCTGGCTATATAAGGAAGGCTTGGTGAGAATAAAAAAATCTTTTTCCAAGATAAACTAATTGTTTCATTCGCGTGCCTTAGTACGAGTTTGTACAATTATTGTATCATTTCTGATTAACTAAATCAAAATACGAATTACTTTGTGCTAAGTAATTTTTTACTTTTTTTTATTATTTTCCTGAAGTCGGTTTTTTTTGTTAAAAATTATTATTATTTATTTTTTTTTATGTTAAAAGAAGGCAAACGAGCAAGCGGGTCACCTGATGGAAAGCAATCACCGCCGCCCATGGACACCCGCAAAACCAAAGTAATTGCGGATGCGTTGCCGACCTTGAGGAAGGAGTTGGATCTTGAAGAGGGAGTAGGAATTGGGAGGGGGGAGGGGTGAGAGATGGGCCTCCGGTACTTTTACTTTTTTACTTTTTTTATTTTATTTTACAATTTTTAGTGATGGGTAGACCTAAAAGAGATGCTTCTCGGATGAGGAATCGACGGCCTAGTAGGTATTATATTAGGTTATTCCTATGTAAAACTTCAATCTTAATTAGGTATTAATTTTGTACAAACTGAACATTTTGGCATATTGAATCGTATGAAGTAAGCCCAACAAAAGGTAACTGCTGTAAATCGTTGAGGAATTCCCTCGACTCTCTATGATCTTCATCATCAGACCTGTAATGACAGTCACAAGCCATCTAGGTGTAAAGTTCTCACCAATACAAATTAATCAAGCCCAAACACAAGGTAATTGCTGTAAATCGTTGAGGAGTTCCCTCGACTGTCTTTCGGCTCCATCATCAGATCGACCCAGACCTTCATTAAATAGTAGTGCTTTAAAATACTTAATGAAAAAAATTAACAAACGCACTAGTCGCCACTACGATTTTCGAAGGTTCCCCTCGATTTCTTCAGGGTTTCATCATCAGATCCTGACCTAATGACCATGAGACCACCTGGGAAGTATAACCTTTCGAACAAAACAAGAATTTTCAAAATCGGTTTACAACTTACGGAGATATCGCGTAACTAATATACAAAAAAATAAAAAACATTTAGTCGAATTGAGAATTTCCTCCTTTTTTGAAGTCGGTTAAAAAAGACCTAATGGTTCCTCTCCTTATCTTCTAATACTCTCAGATTTTCCCATACTGTCCCAGTTAAAAAAACACTGCTTTTTGCTAACCTAGGAATTGAGCATAGTACTTACCTCCGAACAAGATATTTTATGATTATATGATTGATTATAAGGAGTTAATAACTTCAAGATATTTCCATAAAATTATTTATATAGTAAATGTTATGCATAAGTAGGATCTTATCCCGCAATCGAGGGATCTCGCAACATTTTTGCGGGATCAGACATGCGGGAACCGCGGGATTTGTGGGGCGGAAAAAAATACGAATTTCGATATTTGTGGGACTGTATGAAATGTATGAAAAAATGGGCTCGGGCGTCGTTTTCATCGTTTTAACCTAAATGTTTAATTATTTAAGACGCGCAAATACAGATTAGGTACCTACTAATTACAACTTGAACGTCTTAAATATATGCAACTATTTAAAAATATAAATATCAAAACAAAAATATGACACACTTGCTAAGATTTAAATAAATACAATAAAACGGGCATCAAAAGAGAAATCATATAGTTATAATTCTCTATCAATAGAAATAAAACTTACCACTGAACTACAAAAGTATAACAAAATGAACACCAACAAAGTGCCATTTAACAGAAACATCGCGAACGGGAGCCGATAACCTTACTATAAACCGCGGGTTCCAAATGTAAACCAATTAGTCTAACAGTTATACGTCATAACATAAATCATAAAACCATCACGCTTTTAGCTAACCAATTAAATGTTAAAACTATTAATCAAATAAAACTGAGTTAGCGCTTTAAACGCTATAATGTCAATAGGGTTAGCATAAGCATTCCGTGGGGCGGTAGGTACTCGGGGTTCTGCCTCCTTATTGCCTAACTCTAATACCGTAAATACCTTTCAATTTGACATTTGAAAGTTATTCAAGAACAAGTGTCAATAATTGAGATCGCGACCATGAAGCTCTAGATATAGCATTGCGACGCGTTTTTGAATGATATTAGTATGAACGACATCCTCAATTTAACATTTAAGTACTTGGAATCGTCTATGCAAAATGACAAGCATAAATACCTTTGAAAGATATCGTGATAGAGGTTCAAATTAGACAATAAGCCCCCTAATGGACTCCACGTAAGTTCCGTTTAATTGGTTGCGATTTCCCCAGGGTTTGGTGGGTATGGTCTTCCCTCTATGGATGGATAGGAAGCACGGGGCTACATACAACCACCACGCGGGCCCAATGCAGATTAATGGTTGTTAACGACTGCTAAGACAACCTAGACTAACGGCTTTACGTACCTTCCAAAGCACGGAGGACCTCGAGATGAAAAAGTTTTGGTCACCCATCTGATGACCGGACTCTGCAAAATTGCTTAACGTTAGCAATCGCAGACAGGGTGGATCAGCCACGGCGCCATCATGCTATAGCTGAGGTTAACAAAACTATAAATTATTAAATAACAATTTCTTCCTGCTGCGACATACACACACCTGTGATCATGGCCGGTGCAACTCGGTCAAAACGTCGGCTATAAAGGTACATATGCCTATTATGCCTACTTATGCTAAGTAGTTTGCGTTAATCCGAGTTAAAAACTTTAAGTTATCGTCAGTTATAGTGTCGTCCCTTTTGCGACCATCTCGAGCTTCTTGGTATGAAACTGTCATCTACTCTAAATTTTAACTCCTACCTGGAATCGAAGTCACAACTTGCCGCAAAAAAGCTGAGTATCCTCTGAAAGGTGAGAAAGTACTTCACACCGGAACAGCTGCTTACTCTATATCAAGCACAAGTCCGGTCGTGTATGGAGTATTGTTCTCACCTTTGGGACGGTTCCGCCAAATACCAACTTGAAGCACTGGAATCGATTGCCAGGAGAGCCAGAAGGCTCATTGGCGATGACGAACTGTTTCACGCCAAGCTGCAGAGCTTAGAACATCAGCGCCAGGTCCCAAGTCTTTCGATTTTTTATCGGATTCACTTCGGAGAGTGTGCAATGGAATCGTTCAAATTGATTCCTCCATCACCTTTCTATCACAGGACAACCAGACAAACTGCGCGACGCCATAGTTACACAGTAGAGATTCCACCCATGCGTACGAAGCGTTTTGCGTCCACGTTTTTACTTACGTATCGCAAATCTGTGGAACTCCTTGCCTCAGTCTGTGTTTCCTATGAAATATAATATTGGGGTCTTCAAATCACGAGTGAATCGGTACCTTCTAGGCAAGCATGTTACATTGTAGGATACATCATCACTTACCATCAGGTGAGATAGTAGTCAATTGCAACATATCAACTTTTTTTTGTTTTTATAAAAAAAAAAAGTTAAAACGTGAGACCGCAGGAAGTTTTGTTCAAAATAAAGAAACTGCAGAAGGTAAGCTTCATAAAAATGCGCTTGAGCAACACACATACATAGACCCTCCTACGGACACGGAATCTCTAAACATATACACTTTTAAATTTTCGAAATTTTTAAACAACTATTTAAAAAACAATTATATACTCGTACAAACCGGACTACTTAATATAAAAAATAACTGCAAAGAGAAAAAGCTGAAAAGAAAAAAACAAGCTCTACGATCGATCCCAGAATTCAATTTGAGCAATGTTGAATGCAACGTGAAATATTTCCTTGTCCGATACCTATACTTAAATAATAAAATCTATAATAAATGCGTATGTGGCTGGCTCAATTAAATCCGCACTCTCTTTGGTTGATGATTGTCCCCGCCTGCGACAACTATCAATATTTAATGTATTTATAAATACTCATTTATTATAGATTTTACTATTTAAGTATAGGTATCGGACAAGGGTATATTTCACGTTGCATTCAACATTGCTCAAATTGAATTCTGAGATCGATCGTAGAGCTTGTTTTTTTCTTTTCAGTTTTTTCTCTTTGCTGTTATTTTTTATGTTGTCCGGTTTTGACGAGTATATAATTGTTTTTTATATAGTTGTTTTAGCAGTCGGGTTTTTGTTTTATTTTAATAATTTGGTTTATTTCAAATTTTTTAATTTTTTTTATTAAGTGTATTCCGGATTTTTTATAGCCTATGTCACTCCCACAGTCAAAACAAATCTAACGACACCTCATATGTTTAAATCAACCATGCCGTTTGGGCTGTAGGGCGTGCCAAAGAAATAGACATACATACATACATACATACATACATACATACATACATACATACATACATACATACATACATACATACATACATACATACATACATACATACATACATACATACATACATACATACATACATACATACATACAATACATACGACTCTACCGCGCAAACGGAGGCGCAATATCGCGACAGCAGTCAGCCCGTGACCACGGCCGTTGTAACTTGGTCGAAACGTCATAAAAAAGGTATGATACCTTTTTACTAATTAGTCTGCGTTAATCCCCGTTTCATTTGTTTATCTCTAAACATTTCTACTTAACTATGACATGACATGTGTCGGAACAGTCAGAGCGCAGATGTTGCGAGATTCCATGTCTGTGAGAGGTTGTGCGCGTGCGTTGCTCAGGCGCGTTTCTATGAAGCATACCCTCTTTTCTACAGATTTTAATTTTGTGATTTAAGTACTAATTTTCAGTATGAAGAGGGCACTAAATTATGGTGTAGTAGTAAATATACTGTCCCACAGGCCTCCACCAGTGAAATCAAGTCATCGCTACAATTGGCTTATGATGATAGTAAAACTTTGTTTAAAAAGATTTTGATAATCACAGGACTACTCCATATTGTCTATTGGACTGACGTCCGTCACTCGCTACGCTTCCCGAGCGTCACAGGAGCGTACATCGTATTACACAATGCCCTATCGATCGCCGCCCCGCGCACCAAACCGCGCAACCCCGCCCCCATCCAAACAAGAAACTGTGCCAAGCAGCCATTGCACAAAAGAAAATCCACATCTAAAATGTTTAAAACCTACATTGCACAACCCTGAAAAACATCCGAAGAACGTACAACAACCGCCAAAAGTGTTAAACAAAAAAAAATCATACCGAAAATCTCGTGGAAAGATGTGGAAATCAAACAAAAAATGGCACTTCAAGAACGGCACTTTGGCACAATAATGTAATTTAAATATAAAATAGTTTAGTGTAAAGAAGTCTTCCAGACCGTAATAATAGTCATAGTTAAGTGTTAACGTTAAATTAATATCGTTGTTAAGAATCAATGTCTTCCCGTTGACGTCAATTTCGAAATATATTACGGAAATTATTTACTTACATAAAAAATATATTTAAAAAAAATCAATCAAACAATTTGTTGAGGTTTCAACAAGTTTTTTTGAAAAATCGCTTTAGAAGTATTTCGAGGAGAGTAATAGATCGTCAAGCAAGATGATAAACCTAAGTCGGTTCAAGATTCCCCCGATAAAGAATGCCTTGGAGGTGGCGATGCAAACTGTCCGGCAGCAGATGCCTGACAAGCCAGGGCCTGCCCCGCGCCCTCAACAGAACGTGAGATTCGCAAACCTAGGTAAGCATTTAACTCTCTAATGACAATTCAATTAATTAATTTTGTGTAATTACAATGACTGAATGAACCATTATGGAGATAACAATTGAAAACTGGTACCTATTACTTATAACAATGGTATAACTCAGTATTTATCTGTGTTGTGCGATTTGTATAAAAGATTCAACAAACTATTGAGGTAAACGTTATCGTTTTCCTTTAACCATTAAAAATAGGGGTCATAGTAACCGATTTTAGTATTTAGCAACAATAAAATACAGACCTCGGAGGAGCTCGATGGCGATAAGCAACTTTCGCAAAGGCCGGTCGTCGGATGGGTGACCAAAATTTTATCATCTCGAGCTCTTCGGTGCTTCGGAAGGCACGTAAAGCCGTTGGTCCCGGCTGCATACAACCACCAATCCGCATAAGGCCCGCGTGATGTTTTATGGCCCGTTCTCCCTATCCATCCATAGGGAAGGCTCGTGCCCCAACAGTGAGGACAAAATGATCTGATAATGATGATGATGATGATGAAAATACACCAGCTTCCTAGCTATCTTCCCGTAAAATTTCAATGAAAATATTTTTGGCGACGTAACTGTGTCGGAAAATGTCGGACACTAGTGCCACTGTACTACGAAATATATTTGCTACGGAAGTCATCATAAAATTTCATTAATTATTTCATCATCATCATCATCATCAGCCCACTTCCGCCCACTGCAGGGCATAAGCCTCTTCCGTCCAGGTCAAAATTAATTAATTAAGTTCATTTTAATATTGTTATACCTATTATCCCAATTACCGAAGCGATCGTTAATGTACTGCCCTTTATAATTGTTATTTCATACATTAAATACTGAGTAATGTTTTGCAAAACACTTTAAAAATCATAAAACCAACAATACCTTCATTATATTAAGTTATGCAGAAAATATTACTTAAAACACGGTGCCTAAAGCTGCGACACCTACACCTCAAAACCATTATAAAACAAAAAACAAACAAGAAACTTTGTTAGTAAGTAAGTAAAAGTAAAGTAAGTAAATAGTTTACATAACTGTCCCACTGCTGGGCAGGCCTCTATCAATGAAATCAAATTATCGCTACAATTGATGGGTAATTGATGGCAAATGCGGGTTGGTGATCACAAACCCTGGTTATGCATCGAAAAATCCGAAACACACTTTACCCGAACTGGGAATTGAACCCGGGACGCTTCGGAGCGCATTGCCACTTGGCCACCGAGGCGTTTGTTAGTCGTAAATTGCTATTTAAGTATTTACATTATTTGTACAACCTTTCTCATCAGACAACATGGGCGAGAGCTGCGAACTGTCAACCATGAACGAGACAACATCCCCAACTTACCAGTCGACGAATCCAACCAACCCCTTCCTCAGTGGCAACTTGCAGGCCGAGGACTCGTTCACCAGCTACCAGAACACGTATCCACAGCAAGACGGGGCGGCGCCAAGGTAATATTCTCGAAAACATTATCTCTCATCCAGTGCCGGATTAAGCCAGCGCGGGGCCTGTAGCAAATTCTATCAAGGGGCCTTTGGTTTGCTTTAGGTTATAGGTATTTTAAATAAAACAAAACAAACTCACAAACAAACTTTTCTAGATTTAATTTGGGCAAATTTAGAAATAATAGTATCAATATCGACATCTCTAGCAAATCATACTTACTCTATATTCATTAACGTGAGGTGATTCAGACGTTCTTGGCTCATCGTATTCCTTAACTCATTTTTTACACTTTTGTGTGTTGAGAAAGAACGTTCACCACTGCAGTTGGTGATCATTAGAGACAAATATATGCGCAAGGCAATTTCTATGTTTGGAAAACAAGCTTCTAAAGAAAAGCCTCGTGATTTTTGCTGTCAATTATACTAGCTATATCAGATTTCAGCAATGCAGCAAACTGCACTAATTCATCACCAAAGCTGTCCTCTAAATCATCTGCATAACAACTAACGATATTTGAAGATTTTTCTAAACGTTTATTGTATATAATATTTTATGAGATCGATTCGATTTTGATGAGATCTGTCACAGGTATTATGCTATATTGAACAAACTATACCCGGCGACATTAGGGAAATCCCCTGTTAGTTTTGTAGCGTTACCATCTTGCGCTCAGTGTGGGCTAAAAAAAATTTTTCACGCAACCATCTTTTATACTTTTTACGGTCTTGGTGCGCGGGCCCTCAAATGCGCGGGGCCCGTAGCATTTGCTACTCTTGCTACGTGGGTAATCCGCCACGGCTCTCATCCATCACCAACTCATTCTATGTCCCCACTGCTGGTGCACGAGCTTTCCCTATGGATGGATAGGGATACCGGGCCGTAAACCACCACGCGGGCCCAGTGCGGTGCGGTGCGGTGGTGGTTAACGACTGCTAATGCAGCCGGGGCCAACAGATGCTTGATGCTCTGAGCTTAGCTCTGCGCTGAGCTCGCTGAGCTGAGGGGTCTCGGTAGATCAGCGGTCAGAGCATTGGATCGGTAATCCAAGGGTCATGGGTTATATTTCAACTCTAGCTTCCTGGTTGATTTTTTCTAGTAAAATGTTGTTAACTATCTGGGGGCACAATAGTGCCCCCGCCAAGTCGAGCACGGCCCGGCCGGCCGTACCATCCCATTCTCAAAACGGTTCAGGTCATTTTCGATATAACTTTGTTGTGGATAAAAGTAGAAGCATGAAGCATGAATCAGTAACCAAGCAGGCATTGTTTATACACGGTATATTTCGAATTTAATTCAATTTGAACCAGTAGTTTAAGAATTATAACTAGTCAAAGTTTCTAATTTTGTCACTCACTGACTGACTGACCGATCATCAAAACTCTAAGGCACTTCTAGCAGACAAAGAAACTTCAAATTTAGAATATATTTAGTTTGTTTAGTGTTATTTAGTGTTTAGTGTATAAATCATGGAAAAACTAAAATATTTTGCAATCCCATATAAATGTATAGGATTACAAAGTTACATTTGTAGTTAATGAATCAGTGTACCTGGATAATAATAAGGTGTAGATAAGTACTTAGATGGTACCGGAAGGGAAAAAAAGTAGGCCTACGTACAAAAAGAAATGAGATGCCATTATAAACTTGCAACTCAGTTCTTCTACACTAAAAAGTTGTGAGATCCATGTAATACCAAGTCGGTTAATTTATTCAGTCCCTACTTAAAGACCGTCTGTTTTAAGTTATTACGTAATTAGCTAACCTAACAACATCTTATAGTGACAATATCAATATTAAAAATCTTTTATGTTTTAAATAAATAGATTGACTTGGCAATCGCACTAAACAATCTAATTTAATATAATATAATGTATTACTTGTGAGATACATTGTGTTTTCATGCGATGGCCAAGTCAATCTATTTATTTAAAACATAAAAGATTTTCAATATTGATATGGTCACTTAATGATGTTGCTAGGTAAGCTAATTAAGTACGTAACATATTAAGACAGAAGGTCCCTTAACCTCTCTACCTGGCCGCGGCGTCATGACACCGCGGCCAATATGTAGGGACTGAATAAATTAACCGACTTGGTATTACATGGATCTCACAACTTTTTACTGTAGAAGAACTGAGTTGCGAGACTTGGTATTTTTTACAAGTCAGCATTTTTGATGGCTTAAAATATAATTAAACAAGAAACACTTTTAAGTAGTTAACAATGTATTGTTTCATGAATTACATAAAACTTAACCACATTTTTTTCAATTTCAGAACCCAAAGCATGCAAAGCGTAGATTTCTACGCATCTTCCGAAGAGGGAGGCTTTGAAGAAGGCGGTGGAAAAGAAGGCGCTAAGATTAATGAGTTCCAAGCCGCATGGAACGTTACTAATGCTATTCAGGTAAGAAACTCTATGAAATCAACTATACTGACTGAGAAGTCTATCTGATATTTCTCTTAAACATTCTTTAAATTAGTAACTTTAATGCGATTGTTTTATAGGGAATGTTCGTCGTCTCTTTGCCGTTCGCTGTTCTCCAAGGAGGATATTGGGCCATCGCTGCGATGATCGGCATTGCTCACATCTGCTGCTACACCGGCAAGATCCTTGTCGAATGCTTGTACGAAGATGACCCTGTCTCCGGGCAACGCGTCAGAGTCCGCGACTCTTACGTCAGCATCGCCAAAGAGTGCTTCGGAAGGAAGTATGGCGCTAGAATAGTCAATATAGCTCAAATTATCGAACTGCTTATGACCTGTATCCTCTACGTTGTGGTCTGCGGCGATCTCATGATAGGCACATTCCCCGATGGTTCCATAGATACCCGTTCTTGGATGATGTTAACTGGGATATTTCTTCTCCCACTAGCTTTCCTGAAATCCCTTGCATCTGTTAGTATGCTGTCATTTTGGTGCACCATGAGCCATCTCATCATCAACGCTATCGTTCTTGGTTATTGTATTCTTTACATCGGTGACTGGGGATGGTCTAAGGTAAAATGGAGTTTGGATTTCGAGAATTTCCCGATTAGTTTAGGCGTTATCGTGTTTTCTTACACGTCCCAGATTTTCCTACCTACGCTCGAGGGAAATATGGAAGATCGTTCGAGGTTCGAGTGGATGTTGAATTGGTCTCATATAGCCGCTGCAGCTTTCAAATCAATTTTTGGATACGTATGCTTTCTGACCTTTCAAAACGACACTCAACAAGTTATCACAAACAATCTCAGATCGTCGGGATTTAAAGGACTCGTAAATTTTTTTCTTGTTGTAAAGGCGGTATTGAGCTTCCCTTTGCCATATTATGCGGCGTGTGACTTATTGGAAAGGGCCCTTTTCAGAGGAAAACCCAAAACGATCTTCCCTGTAATTTATGCTTTAGATGGGGAACTGAAAGTTTGGGGTCTAGCTTGGAGACTAGGTGTTATAATGTTTACAATATTGATGGCTATTTTCATACCACATTTTACTATACTGATGGGTTTCATCGGTAGCTTTACTGGGACAATGTTGAGCTTCATTTGGCCTGCATACTTCCACCTTAAACTGAAGGGGAATCAGTTGGAAAGCACTACAATTGCTTATGACTATTTCATTATCGCATTGGGCGTTCTTTTTGGCGTCATAGGTATGTACGATTCTGGCTCAGCTTTAGTGAAAGCTTACAAAATAGGCTTGCCATTCTAATTCGTCAACGTAGTTTTAGATAATTGTTGATCTATTTTTAGATTTACGCATAATTCATGAAAAAAAATGTTTTTTCGCAAATTATACGCGGGTCTGTCGAAACCTGTAATTTTTTAGTCTTGTGTGATTGGAGCAAATGTATTTTAAAAGTGTTTTGATTTGTACTTGTATATTAAGCCGTATATAAAATCAAATACCAGTGACATACTCGGACACGTGTCTTCCATTCCAATATAGTTTTTATATATATGTATATAGACCGTAATCTTGAAGTTAGCTGTTAATGTATACAATGAAACGACCCACTGTCTTCCAAAAGATATTATACAACAACAACGAAGTCTTCCAATAACTTAATGAATGAATGTACTTATAGTTTTAAATTTGCTGCGAATATGACGATTTTGTGTAACATTTGATTACTAAATAAAAATTGTAGAATGTATTACATATACGAAAATAACTATTAATAGATAAATGTTTCAGAGCAAAATGAAAAAAATCATATTTGTGTATTATGACATTTCGCAGTCAGATGTAATAATATTATGTTTAGTATATATATACACCTTTGACCGTTCCTGGTCCTAGTTGCAATGTTAATAAGTCTTCCAAGTATACCTATATATACAATTATTACACGTGATTATACCTGAATCTAGGTTTAGATTATGAATTTGAATTCAAGCTTTTTCAATGTGAATATTTAAGTAATATTTACTTTATACGTAAGCTGTGTGAAAATACGGTTTTAATCTGAATTTAATTTACAACTCACATATTCTTCTTTATGGCGTTTTTTTGGAGTGATTTTTTTAGTTTGGTTATAAATATGTGTGTTATTTAAAATATTGTTACTTACGTTGTTTCATATAACAGATACTGCTTTACTATTATAATTGGCTAATCGCGATTACTTTACACTTCAAAAAATGACATTGTCAAAGTTTATAGACAAAAGATAAGTACATTATTTTCCTACTACTTACATTATAAATGCGAGTATTATATTAAAAATGTTGGTTTGTTCTATCCCAAAACGGCAAAACAGATACAAATGGAATCTGATACAAAGGTAGAGTGTATCCCAGAGGAACGCAAAGGATACATATTATCCTAGGAAAATATCTTATTCCTTCGAGATTCGCAACAAACCTATTGTCAATCGGGTGGGAACTAGTATTTATTATTAGGTATACTTTATATCAAAAACTTCCGATTGATTAATACGTAGCCATAAATTATTAAATAGAGGACTATTATGTGTAAACGAAGGCTTTTTATTTTTAACTGAATTTTTCGCAAAAACAAAACAATAAGAAATAATATTAGGTAGGTACTTACCGTAATCTATTTAATATTCGATGTCTTCCATTTTGACAAATACCTAATGATTAATAATATATATTGTTGTTAATTATATACTACACATTATAATAATATACAGTAGATTACTTTTAAAATATACATGTTATTTAGATGTTACTACATAACAATTAAATCGTATGGAAAACGTGACATGAATTGTGAAATTAGAAAATAATGTTTTGGATTGTTTATTGAGATATACAACTGATTTAAATAAATTAGGTAACAGTGCATGCCAAATAGAAATATTTTATACATCTATCTGAAACAATAAACCCTAAATTATTTTACATTTTCTTTAATCTTGACATATTTAGGTACATTTTATACAGTCTATCAAAATCAATAAGCGAACATTTAAGGGCGGTATATACACATCATTCTGAATACAATGACAAAAAATGGGCTCCAGTTTTATAGTGATTTTTCAAAGTTATGTTTTCTAACAAACTAAATCAATTAAAATAAAGCACATCATGAAACACGCTGTATCTTTACTAACACGCACGCAAGCGTCAATAAAAAGATAGTGTACAGATACACGCACACAATTGAAAAACCATTGTATCAGCTCGGGTTTGAAAAGGGTGTATTTTTTGGTGAATTATGATACTGTTTTGTTGATTATCTCGGTAACGAGCATGTAGTTTTGGACCAAATTTGGTGAGCATGCTCAGTGTGATGTATAGATGCTTAAACTGCCCCTTAAACGTTCGCTTATTGATATTGTTAGACCCTATATAATATGAATCTTATAAATTATTAAAATAATGATTGATGATTCTTACTACAATCGTTCGTTTTATAAACTAAACATTGAGTCTCTTGTATATCTACATAAATTATCATAAATTGGGCTTCCAAAAAAATATTGAGATTTGTAACTGATCTGAAAATGCTTGAGTGTGTCAAAAATATAGATATTTTGTTGAGAAACTATAGCTTACATTCAAATATACTACTTAGAAATGTATCCAAGTGCAATAATGTTGTATAAATATATTTAAAAAATACATGTATTGTGATCAAATGAACAATTCTAGGTGTGTATTTTAAATAATATAAAATGTTATTCGATATTCTTGTTTTATTCAAAAATTTGTCTTAAGTTGTGACATATCTACTAGGATCCCGCTAAAGTAAAATAAATTAGTGCTTCGTCGAAATTCAGGGAATTGCTTGTACGTACTTAATCATAGAAAAATATAACGTTTTTTTTATTTTTTAACAATACATGTTATACCTACAAAATTGGTTAGTAGTATCCTAAAAGCCTAAATTTGGTTTAACTAGGTACTAGGTTCTCAATATATTAATACAAAAAATCCTAAAAAAAATACAAAACAGGTATCTTCTAATTAAATTAAGCGACCGCGCGCTCACAGACAACGACATCAAGTGTGGGAAACGTTCAGATTTTATTGAGTATCTATTATTACAAACTCAAAAACTAAATTACATACAAATAATAATTATACTCGCTTGAAAAAGTTGCATATTTCAACATTGGGTGCGTTATTAATTTCTAGTTGTAATGGTCTATAAAATATAACGAGCGCGTCTCCAATTAGGAAACAAAATAATTGACCACGTGACGGAACGACGCCATCTCGGGCCGCCATGTCGACAAAATGGACGCGATTCGCGCATGCGTGCTGCTCTCATTATGCCTCGCTTGGGTTCAAATTACGGTAAGCTCCAGCTTATTATTCATCATCAACTCATTGCCAAATAAAATAAATATAATATTATATAAAAACTGACTTGAAAGGCCTAAAAAAATCTTTAATCCACACAAACTTCAAGGCTCAATATTCTTTAATAAATAAACAAATTCTAATGAAATCTTTGAGCTGTTATCTTTTATGGACAATCCAAACAAAAAATTTAAGTTTACACATACCTTATTAAAAGTAAGTATAAATAATTCCACAAAATAAAACTGTAGGTTAACTGACGTGGAAATGTTACACAGGCTTACAACCTCAGAAACCACCCATGCTGCCTGGATCCGAACGAGAATCTGACGCTGGCAATGATCATCGACGCGTTTGAGATCTATGGCCACGACCCGACGGACAAACTGGACAACCTATGGCTGTACCAGAACGAGATGATGCGGATAAAGACGGCCGAAGATCAGGTATTAAGGGTGCGCCGACCAAAAAAAGTCAAAACTGTAGTCACGGTTAAGTTGATATATGATGAAAAAACTATCGTGTTACATAAACAAAATATATATTTAGTATCAAAGGGAACGTGTTTACAAATTAGTCCGACCCATAAATTCATAAATAACACACTATAGTTTTTTCTACAATATCATTTAAACTTGGGCAAAAATCATAAAAATGAGCGGCGGCGTTTAGTTGATATCTTATCTATACAGATACCCAATTCAAATTCACCAATGTCTTAACTACAAATCGTCTGTCTCACATTTTCGATTTATCGAGCGGTTTTTTAAATTAATATTTTTCAAATTAACATGGTTTTTTAAATTATTATTTTTCAAATAAAATTAGTATGGCCGCGCGGCATCAAATAAATATGGACGAAGTTATTTCAAATAAAATATATGACATCTGTCACTTAGGGTGCTTAACTGTAAGAGGTCGAACGGTGACGAGCTCGATGGTGCACGTTGGTTCCATATTGAATATTGGTGGACACAGCATCAAAAATCCGAAATTAGTTTTGGTTTTTTTTACAGTAAGTAGGTATAGATAATAGTAATACAAACAACAATTTGTTTAAGAGCGTTTACGCCGCACACTAGCGCCGCCAATGAAAAAAAAACATATCTAGTAATTAGAGATAGAAAATCAAATTATGCTCAACAAACTATCTGAATGAAGTAATTTAGCATTTTTACATCACCTAATGAACACCTCACATGTTATGGTTTAGTTAAATATGGCGTTATAGTTAAAAGTGGCCGTAATGTAATGCGAACCTAAAAAATATAAAACATGTGCAACCACTTGCGGCCACGCAAGATTTGCGATGATGTAAATTTAAATTTAATTTCATACATTTTATAATCAATGCAGCTCCCTATTTAACAAATAACTGGTTTTCGGCTTTCTGTTAAGAGCGTTTACGCCGCACACTAGCGCCACTAAGACGTTACGGCCACTTTTAACTATAACGCCATATTTAACTAAACCATAACATGTCAGGTGTTCATTAGGTGACGTAAAAATGCTTAATTACTTCATTCAGATAGTTTGTTGAACATAATTTGATTTTTTATTTCTAATTACGAGATATGTTTTTTTTTTTTCATTGGCGGCGCCTAGTGTGCGGCGTAAACGCTCTTAATACTAATTAATACCTAAAGTAAAGGAACAATTGCAAAAAATATAATAGATTTTTTTATACAGCATTTGAAGCCGGAAAAAAAAACAAATTAGTAACCCTGATGAGTTTTTGTCGCATAGTTAGCAATTTGACTAGATTATTTAATTTTATTCCCTGATGCGAGTGCCTTTCTTCGTAACTTCCACACTTTCTTCTGCTGGGTAACACCTTTTCTTAGCACTAATATTTAATTAAAGCTTTTGATAAGACGGAAAGGCCGCGCCATTTTCTTCCTTAAACGACCTCAGCGCTCAGTATTGCCATTCGGAGAGTGAAAGTGACGCGCTGTGTGCAAGAGACTTGTTTTCTGGAATAGTAACTTGAACCCTCTTCTTAAAAAACAGCTCCGATACATTTAGTATAGCGATAGGATTCTTGCTTAGATGCTCCACAATCTTTGCCAGGGCTACATTTCCGTTTGCCTTTAACTTGGATAAAAAGTAGGTAGTAGTAGGTACTTGGAAATAAGGTAGCAGCTTGTCTTCGGTATTTTCATCTACAATGGATCCGGAACGTCTTTTCTTTTGTCTGTTGCTCAAATCTTCATATGGTATTCACTTCTGCACCTCGGTAGAAGTCCCCACAAACGCAGTACCGACAGACGGAACAGGTAGCTCTGTCTGTGAGATTGCTGACACCTCGTCCAGTTCCCCAGTGGGCTCCCATGAAAATTCCGAAATCGACTGTATTGCAAGCAGGCCATTTAATTATGGTCTGCAACCACGTCGGTTCCTGTCTCGCTTCATAAATGTCTTCTCATTTCTGCTTGCATCTAACCACCTTTGATTTTGTATGATCTTCTTGGCGCTATTTCAGAAACAATCGCTTGGTATAGGTAAATAATTAAAATCTTTAAGGTCGCCATGATTTTAAGTCTGAGATATAGGTAGATCAATGTTAGTGCATAATCCAACCATTTTAATAATAACATTTACAGTCCGTCATAACTAAGCGTCAAGAGTGGAATAAGATCAGATCATTTATAATTTTCATTAGGTCGGCAACTTGTATAGTCGACCATGAAATTGCTTTATCACTTTTGACAAAAACTTCCATTACAATAAAATTTCGCTAAGGCTCATTGTCAATAATGACAACGTATCGTATCTGTCACTTGGTCTTATAATACAAAAATAGAACTTGTTGTTATATTACATGCAAACAAAATTCACTTATAAGGTGGTAAAGCTACACTGGCCTGCAAAATTAAGTATCACACTTTTAAAATTGCAATAACTTTTAAGTACACAAGATATACTTTCGAAACAAAAAGGAAAATGTTACTAATGTATAATTTACTTTAGTTTTAAAGAAAGCTGATAAAAATTGCTGCAAAACGTTTTTTATTTAAAAATCTCTAACTGCCATAGTTTAGAAAATAAATAAATATTAAAAGTGTAGTACTTATTTTTGCAGGCCAGTATATTTCATTGTCGACTATACTTATGAGCGCGACCAATGCTACGACCAATCAGATATCAGCATTAAAGATGACTCTTTTGTTTGTAACGTAATACTTTAGCATTTCCCAGAGTAGATCACTAACTATTAAAGTATATTTTAATATTTAAATTCAGATGCTGATTTGTAGACTTTATAACTAAGGATTATCGACTGGATTAATAATCTAATGTATTAAAATAAAAGGAGCCAATAAAATATATAGTCTAGTCTCGCTTACTCACTCTCGCCCCCAGATACTTTGCGCACCCTCTGCGGCACCAAGGGCCGTCCCAAGCCCCAACTACAATAAAATTATTCGACCCTAGGCGTTCATAGAAGCAACATCTAATAGCGATTGTGAGCAAGTGAGCTATCATACATTACTAAAACAGATTCTACATACCTAGAGCACTGAAAAATATAAGCAAGCTATACTTTCATACTTATTCCATTGCTGTATAAAAAAAACTATTATATTTTTAGCAGTTTTTTCATTACTTAAAAAAAATATTAACAGAAAGCCGAAAACCACTTGTGTGTGTGTTGATTTCATCGGTGCCTCTTGGCACCGGTTCGGGCATCGAGATCAGGTCTCATGGCCCGGGCAGGTCCTCGCAGGCAACTGTAAAGCTGCTCTGGATCTACATGGGAGGCACGACAGGGTACTGTTGCTCTTTTCAGTAAAATTTTATATTTTTTAAAATTTTTTTGTTTATTTTTTTGGTTTCCCTACTGTCGTGCCTCGAGCTTACGCTCTGTTGGACGCGCTGGCCGCCAGTTCCTCCCCCTGCTGCAGCCCTCGGCGCGGTCAGCCCACCGGGTGAGACGGCGTTGGCCGAGGCCCAGTGAGCGCCAGCGAGCGGGCCGCGTCTTACGGGGGTACAGAAGGGCGGGCAGCTGTGGTAGGCGATGGTGCGGAGTCATCGGCCGCGGCTGTTAGCCACGGCAGGGGTGTGTTTCTTCTTGCGCCATGGGCCGCGCGGCGCCAGCAGCAGCATAGGCGCGGCGCTCACGCGGCGTGGCGTGGGGGGGGCGCGGTGCACCCAATGGCGCAGGGCGCGCTTTAGCGCGCCTCAGGCGATCGGCGCGGCAGGGCCGGCCGGCACGGCACACGCAGACGACACAGCTCAGGTCGATAGCGCGGCCACGCGGCGGCGTGGTGCGACCAGTCTCACGCTGTGCGGGCCAGAACAACACGCGCGGAGGGTGCGGCCCCGGCCATCTAGCGCTATGTGCGCGACGGCGGGGGGGCTACCAGTCGGCGCGGCGCAGGCGGCACGCGGAGACGGCGCGGCTTCAGGCCGCCAGCGCGGCAGGCGCGCACGACTGAGGGTATCAGTCGGCGCGGCGCGCTCGGGCGGCGCGGCTCACGCGGATGGCGTGGCGCGCGCGGAAGGCGCGGCGCGCATGGGCGTCGCGGCGTATCTTCTCATTAGGCGCGCGCGGTAGGCGCAGCGCGCACAGGCGGCGCGGCGCACTCGAACGGCGCGGCGCGAGTGGTTGTCGCGGCAGAGGCCGCCGGCGCAGCGCGCGCAGTCGGCACAGCGCAGCCGGTCCAGGCGGCACACGATAAGCGCGGCGGGTGCGGAAGCATTACTTGTCCGGGGTAGGCGGCCAGGGCACGGCGCTAAAGCGCGCGGGCCTGGGGCAGCGATGACGGTGTCGCCTCCATAGGCGCCAGTCTTCTCTTCGGCGGGAACGGGCGGTTCGCCGCACCCCTTAGGACCTCCGCCGGTTGGTGATATACAAATCACCCCAGCCGAGGTTTGCAGGGGTGTTGGCACGGTCGCCTTTCGGGATGGGTGGGCAAAACTAGGTCAGTCGGACACTCGTTTGACGCAATGTAGGTCACGGCACACTAGCGATCGCGGCGGGCGTAACACGAACTAAAATATATCACTATTTTAGGCGTGATGCGCCAAAGTGTTTTTTTGCTACTACCTTCACTAGCGTCGATTTCGCGGTAGGAAAGAGACGGCAGTAGCTCGGAAACGGAGGGCGGCCGCGAAACAACTCTCGACGCAGGTAGTTTGATAAACGTGCGGAGACTGCTGAAACGCGGCGACGGCAGTGATTTTCGGCTTGATGTCTGGGGGCTCTACGCATCTGCGGAGCACACCACAGCTTGCGAAGGCGAAAGTCCGCGAGTCGATACCGTTGGCGCGCGGGGGCTCAACGCGTAAGCGGAGCGCGGGGGCTCGACGCTTTAGCGGAGCGCGTAGTCGGCGAACACAACGTTGATCAGACTCCCGAAAACCACTTATTGATTAAACAGAATGTTGTATTGATTATAAAATGTATGAAATAAAATTTAAATTTTCATCAATGCAAATCTCATGTGGCCGCAAGTGGTTATATACTCGTATACACGCCAAACACCTAACACATTCACACAATTAAAAAAAACATGAAAAACTAATTTTCTTCATACAAAAAAAAACATTTTTTTCGGAAATCTACTACGACTATCAACTTATCGAAGAATTGTGTAATTGTATTTCTATTATCTTTACTGTAAAAAAACAAATTGAAATTCGGACTTTTGATGCTGCGTCCACCTATACAAAATGGAAATGGCGTGGCGCTGCGGTTTGAGCATTTAAGATACGATCTTGCAACTTTTTTAATTATTTTTACGGGAATGCAGTTAGCAGTTATCTCACTTGATGTTAAGTCATGATAAGGCCAAAGGTGGATGGGTATTTTACCCAGAATCCTCAACTATTAACAAACTGGCTATTTTATTTCTAAACAATACTTAATATCCTTTTTTTGTATTAAATATTGTTAAATATATGTCTAAACTTTCATTGTTTTAAATCAACCTATATTTTATACAGTACATGATCAACGAGAAAGTCCACATCGCAACTGACCATTTGGGGCGGTTCATTAAGCTGCACATTCAAGAATTGAAGGTTATTTATTTTATTATTTTATATTTTCCAGGAGCTAACAAATTCATTGCAAGTCACTAATAGGATCGTTTGACCCTCCAACACGCTTAAGTGCGATTATATTTGCCATAGAGGATCATAACCGAAAACATTTTGCTGAAGTACGAGATTAAAACATAAATCATTAAATGATTACATTTTTATGTACTAAAGTTGGCATTGTGTTTTATTTGATATTCGACTCGTTTATGAAAACGAAAATTTTTATGGCATTAAAGCAGGCCTCCTGGCGACGTACGAGAAAAGTTAAAATTTTGCCTCACTTTTCGTTACCGTAAACGTAATCGAATGTTTACATACGGATAGTAAGCAAAATACGGATAGTAAGCAAAACTCACAAAGCCAGATTTGTATGGCAAAATTGCAACTCACCCCGTATATCACTGTGGGGTCAGAATACTCGCAGTAGACTGTCACAATCTGCTATAACTCTCTCAATCTCTTCACTTCTCCATTAACCTTTTCACCCCCTAACTATCCTGCACGCGATGTCCCGCTGTACGCCAACGTATAAATGTATTTTAATAAAGTAGGTACAAAGAAGAACTTCTATAGAAGTGCTGGCGTAGACGGCACGAAAATCTCGAACTTCTATAGAAGTTGTTGGCGGTAAAAAGTTTAATGCATAAATTGAAATGGTTTTCTTAGTAATGCGATTCTGTATTCAACATTGAATAAAATCTATAACGTATACAGGTGCTCCTGATTACTTTGGATGACGTCATTGACAACATGCTTACGATGTATGAGAACCACAACTCGGTGGCTGCTGAACGGAAAGCCACCTACACCGGAGGACCGGTGCCTATGGAGTTCTACATAAGCCAAGGTGATAAGATAAGATAAGATAAATACACGAAAAAAGCATTTGATAAAATAAACTACATAAAATACACGTAAAAAAGTCTTATCGTTAAAAGTGATCTCTTCCAGACAACCTTTGGATGGACAAAAATATTTAAGTTTAAAGTGCGCTTGTTGTCGCGTCGGTTATAGAATAACTGACAGGGTGCCAAGTGCGAGTTTCTTTCGCTATTCGATCACGTTAACGAAAACGAGAATTTGTATGGCAAAACGTTAACTCCTCTCGTATGCCGCCAGGAGGCGCTGCTTCAATGCCATATCAATTTTCGTTTTCGTAAACGTAATGGAATGAATACGGATGGTAAACAAAACTCACAATAGGCACTAAAAAATAATAATAAATACTTACCTACTTAACCTTTTCACCGCCCAACTATCCTGCACGCGATGTCCCGCTGTACGCCAACGTATAAATGTATTTTAATAAAGTACCTAGGTACAAAGAAGAACTTCTATAGAAGTGCTGGCGTGGACGGCACGAAAATCTCGAACTCCTATAGAAGTTGATGGCGGTAAAAAGGTTAATACTTATACCATTGATACAAAAAACAGATAAAAAAGTAACTAGCGGCCGCTCGCGGTTTCACCCGCGTGGTTCCCGTTCCCATGGGAATATCTGGATAAAAAGTATCCTATGTGTTATTACAGGTTATAAACTATCTGTATGCCGGATTTCATCCAAATCAACCGTGAAGAAGTAACAAATATATGAACATACATACACACAAACTTTCGCATTTATAATATTAGTAGGATTTTAAGTACATTTATGGATGTATGATATAATATAGGTAGAAGCTTCTTGGCGGGAAAGTGAAGCGTCATGTCCGCGGTTTTGTTTTATTTTCAAAAATTTGTGTTATGTCGAATATTGTGGATTATTAACCGTTAAGTGTTCGTGAGTGTGCATAAGTGTTGGCAAATGAAACAAAACAGTGCTACGTTACTTTCCAAATTCTCTCAAGAAGCTCGCGTGAGAACTTAGTAAAGCCCCACATCTTTACTGAGATACTCGAGGGGTTGGGGGGTATATTATTTCTCACTTCCCATTTCTAATATCATTCATCATCATCATATAAGAAAATATTGTTTATTTATGTATTACTTGTAAGAAAAATTACTTTGACACTGGCTAAATGTGCTAATCGCACGAACGGCACGAAGCCATGACATTACAGGACATAGAAGTGTAAGAACTGAGGATTCGCGGCCAGTCACGCTTGTGATTTTGGTGCTGAAAGCAACTACAACCTAGGTCTCTTTAGGCTAGAGTGAATAGGCATTGCCTGCCTAAGCATGTACCACCTTCGTGCTCACCAACAGGCTACCCGATCCGATCCGAACCCATCGGAGAATCTAGTAGGGCACGGGGACACGCACTTAAGTGCGTGATGCCGTTCCCTTTATAAAACCTCCAAAGGTGATTCGTTTCACACGGCTTGAGGAACCCTTTAAGTTTCTCGCCAACAAGCCCGGTGAAGCTGAAAATGCCGTTTGAGGCAAACAGCAATCTCTCTTCAAAAAAAAAAACCAGCAGGCTAGTTGGTGGCCAAATGCTTAGTCAGTACCTATGCATTAAAAAAAGCATCAATATACTGCGGTAGCTGATTTCCATGCCCACTAATCTTCATCTCGCTTCACTCTGTAAGTATGGCCTGCGCTTTAGAAGGGCCGTGTCGCTCACGGCTCAGTATCGTAAAGTAAACAAAAAACAAAGAGGTTGCTAACACGTCATATCTTTTACAGAATTCTACTGTGGAAAGAATGTGTACATCTTCGTGTCGGAGCTGTACAGTGACATTTACAACATGGGTCGCGGGGTAGCGCCTTACTGCAAGGACAGGTACTTTCACTACACTCACTCTAACTACAATCACTCTCGCCACACTCACTACACTCACTACACATAAAGATTCCACTACAGGGTGCTGAGTGCGCATTTAATACCATTGATCACGTTACGGGGACGACTGACCGGAGCGTATCGTTGTATCATAACTAAGGTTGCCAGATGTCCGGGATTTCCGGGATTGTCCCGGAATTTTACGTATTGTCCCGTGTCCAGTAATTCGATCTATTGTCCCGGATTCCGAAAAAATTAAATAATTAAAAAAAATAACAAAATATGACACGGCAGGCGGTCATATAATAATAAAAGTACCTATACATTTGAAAAATAAAATGTATTTTCCTAATAAATACAAATATAAAATTAAATATTCCGTAATTTATATTTATATTTATATTTTTACATATTCATAGCCATAGCCACGGCCCGACATGGAATTGTCCCGGACTCGGTAAGTTCCGATCTGGCAACCTTAATCATAACCGTAACGTAACGTACCATTCGCGGCGAACATGATATGTTACGGCATTGCTGACTGACCGATACACCGATGCGAGCGGCGAGCAGCACGGAGTTGTAAGTTTTGTATGATATGATATCCGTATTCATTCGATCACTTTTACAAAAACGCATTTTTTTATAGCAAAAGGAGATGTTCGTTTTTGGGCCCTTATTTTATTACAGTTTTGAAGTGATGCTTTTCTGATAGATCTGCCTTCTGAGTTAATGTTTCCAAAAAGAAAAAAAATATAAAAATACCCCAACATAATTTAAAAAATATTTAAAAACTTGAGATCTTGCTTTCTTCGTCAAGCTTTTCTTATTATATTTAAGTTCTAATGAAAGTTTTAAGTGTTTATTATATATTGTTAAACTTATTTATTCTTATTCATTCTAAAAGGTATTTTAAGAGTTCAATGCAATTTCCTGAAAATAAAACCAAGCGGTTGCTGTAATGGATAGTACTTTTGCATTATTATTTTTTAAATACATACATTTACATTAGAAAAGCGAAGTTGCCAAGGTAGAAAAAGTTTAGGGTTGCTATTTTATGAATTTTTATTATTGACCTTTTTTATTAAATAATACAATGTTTGGGTATGTTTAAAAAATATATTAATACATGGAAAAGTTCCTTATTTTTTGCTCTTTTTATAAAATATAATTTCATCACTGTAAGAATTAAGGGGCCCAGCCTCCATACAAAAATGGAACATCTCCTTTTAACTCTTCTTGTATGTTGCCGGGAGGCGCGGCGCTGCTTCAATGCCATACTAATTCTCATCAAATGAAATCACACTAGGCACCCTGCTAACAGTACCTTTTTGTTAAGGAAGGAAGGCACGGTAAGCTATTGGTCCCGGCTGCATTAGCAGTCGTTAACAGCCACCGCACCGCACTGGGCCCGCGTGGTGGTTTACGGCCCGCTATCCATCCGTTGTTTTTTTATATTAACGGGTAAGCACAGTGCCTTGATCTCACCTGATGTTAAGTGATGATAAGGCCAATGATGGAAGCGAACTTCACCCGGGATCCTCAATAAGTGAGGCACTGGCTATCTTATCTCCAACTGCCGGAACACAACAATGCTACAAATATTGATGTTACGGCGACATATTTAGATAAGATGATGGTGGCCAAGCGGACAAACAAGCCCTACCACCAGCCAAACCGAGTACACAAACATGTACCCCCCGCTGGGAATCGAACCCGGGATCTCTGGGTCTACACCGGTAGTCTTAGCCACTAGACCACAGAGGAGGTTAGGCGAGTTTATGTATTTTAAAATTTCCAGGTCGTTCGTGTTCCTTGGTTTTCTCCACTACCACGACGAACATAAGTACTACTTGGTGGACGACCCGAGCATATCCTTCCCGACCGACAATTACCTGCACGGGCTTGAGTGCCATATAGGGATTTGTATGTTTAGGTAAGCTTACACTTAATGTCAAGTGAAATGATTAGTTTCTACCCGTAATTGTAACAAACAAAAAAGTAAGCAAAAATCTTACCCCCTTATTCATAAAAACTATTTAAGCATTAATTTGTTAAATATTGTTTTAAAATGTTTTTGTTTTGTTTTTATATTTTTTAACCACGATAGCTCAATTGGGAGTCAATGTCAGAAGGGTGCAGGTTCAAATCCTGCTCATGGATTTTTTTTCAACATTTGTGTTTTTATAAATATTGTTTTGTCAACGTCACACAAACGTCATTTTGAATTTGAGAAAAAGAGACAAAACAATGATTACCTAAATAATGCTTAGTTATATAGTTTTTATGAATAAGGGGGTTAAGTTTTAATATTCTCTAGACAAACTTTAAGTAGGTATAAGGTTGTTTTCAAATATGTGATCAAAAAACCAGATATTTTTTTACTTTCCCATACACCGAGCATAGTTTGTATGGGAAAGTAAAAATATTTTTTTATGAAACTGAGCCGGCAAACTTGCATTGAATCAAGTGTAACATTGATCCAAACTCCTGTTCGCTAAAGCTGTCTTCTACATGTAGTTCCACGTATGTTTCTTGAGGTAATCGCACTAGAGAGGCCTAGACGCTAACTAACTAGACTAACGCCAGCAGGGATACCCATTATAGCAGCTACTCAAGGATCTATCAATGTTAACTTGATTTGAAAGTACTTACCTAACCCTCCCCTGTGTGGTACCAGCCGGCACCAGCCGGGGATAAGGAATTGCACCACACCATCTCAACCCGTGGGTGTCGTAAAAGGCGACTTAGGGCCCATTCCAGAGGATGGGCAGCAGCATCTCTCTGAGGTTACTTTCAACCCACTGCGATCGCCAACCCGCCTGCCAAGCGTGGCGATTATGGCAAATACCCCCCATCTTGGGGGAGGCCTTTGTCCAGCAGTGGACGTCTTTTGGCTGAGATGATGATGACCCTCTACTCTCCACTCCACTCTACGTTACAGCTCGCCTAAAGAGGCTACAATACAGAATGTTTGGTAATAGGCTTAGATCCAAGGTAATAGGTGTAGGTATAATCCCGAAACATGACCATGCAACCATTTAAAAAGAACACTGTTCCATAAAAAAAAACTTAAAATTTATTTTATAAATACTTATAAAATATAGCGAAAATATTAAACGCCTACCCGACCCAGCCAGGAATCGAATCTGGGTCTTCCGCAATCTGGGCGGCTGCACTGACCGCTATGCTACCGGGAGGCTTTTTTTCACTATATTTTAATACCCAGTGTGATATTGTCATTACTAACTTTTTATTAAAGGGGATCCTGATGAACTAATGAGTTCACGAGGATCCCCTGGGGGATCAGGCTAGGGGATCCTGGTGGACGAAACGATTTAATTCAACTTCAGTGCAGCACTTAAAATAAAAAAGTTAAATTTATTTTTGTTTATTCCTGCAAAGTTTCGACTTCTGTTTATGTTCGACCATGAGGTTGACGACCAAGAACAACGTATCAGCTTGACCTAGGGTTGTCACTTTAGTTTTACTTAGCAACAAAGAACCTCAATTAGGCCATGTGGTGGCTTTCAGTTATGTTCATAATTTTCCAGGGTTCTATGAACGGTACCCTATCCGCCATATTCGGCATTATACAGGTATTACCAAACACCCTGCAGATCCTGGACCACCGCTGATTTGAAATCATTAATATTTTCTTAACATATAAAGGTTCCCGTTCAAAAAACTGCTGCAAAGAGTGCGCGACGTCTCGGCCCTACCAAAGGCGGTCGTCAAATGCGGCGTTGTCATGTACAAACTACCTCCGCTCACCGCAGTGGCCTGCATTATCTCATCCGGCTCCTTCATTCTGGACTTCAACATACAGGGGCTGCGGTATCGGCACCACGACTACTTATTGGTAAGTGGTAATCGTCTATAGACAACCTTATTTTTAGTTTATACGAAAACCGAAACACAGTAGTTTATACAAAAAAAAAAATGTCTTAAAAACTCACGAAGTTACAAGCTTTTTGTGCTGCCCCGTTGTGTGTTTTTAGTAGGGAATAATTTATTTGAGATTTTGTAAATATTATTTGGTCAAAATTTAACATGGTATAAAAAATATTGAAATCGATTCTATTACTGATTCTGAACAAACAGTTTTCAGGTTTCGTATTAAATAAAAATAACATTGTATACTCTTTGGATCATCATCAGCCTATACTAGTCTACTGCTGGACATAAGCCAGTAAGCCTCTCCAAGTGATCTATCCGCGACTACTCTCATCTAGCTCTTGCCAGCCACCTTGCGAAGTTTGTCGCTCCATCTAGTCCAGTGGTTCCCAACTGTTAGTCCGCGGACCACGGATGGTCCGTGAAAGCATTGGTAATGCTTTGCATGACATAACATAATTAAATCCTCTGAACAGTTTTTAAAAAGGCAGTACAATGTTTTTTTTATAATTCCTACACTGTCACCTACGCTATCATTCCTAGGTCCCAGGGAGAAACAATAGGTATGTATGGCGTTCCTGGTGTACCACTAGGCTCTGAATGTTTCGTATTAGCATTTAGTGGTTGAAGTGTGAGGATAAACTGTCACTACTGAACTTACGCTAAAAATACGTTTTAAGTTTTGAATACACATTAAACTTTCTTTTTACGTACAGTTTAGGTCCCTGCATACAAAAAAATTAGGAAAAGGGGCCATAGTCGGGGAAAGGTTGGAAACCACTGATCTAATCGGAGGGCGTCTGACAATCCGTTTGCGATATTTGAATATTATAAAGCTGAAGAGTTTGTTTGTTTGAACGCGCTAATCTCAGGAACTACTGGGTCGACTTGAAAAAATATTTTTGTGTTGGATAGTCCATTTATCGAGGAAGGCTTTAGGCTATATAACATCACGCTGCGACCAATAGGAACGAAGCATCAGTGAAAAATGTCGCAAAAACGGAAACAAGAGCCTAAAAAATTAAAATTGCTGCCGAAAGTCACTATTCCACGCGGACGAAGTCGCGAGCACAGCTATTCATTACTTAACTTGTACCTTGGATACCTAAAGTCACTATTTCTTGCGTAACAAAATACAAAAAAGACACTAAAAGTCGAAAGGGCTGATCAGCTCATTAAGCTGAGCAAAGTTATTAGTTAAGAATAATAATACCTACTATAATAATAACTATATTTGCCTCTAACAAAATAACATAGTATACAATAAGGGTTAACATCAAAGATCTAACATTCAAGTAGGGTACAGGGTGCCTAGAGCGAGTTTTGTTTACTATCCGTATTCATTCGATTACGTTTACGAAAATGAAAATTAGTATGGCATTGAAGCAGCGCCCCCTGGCGACATACGAGAAGAGTTAAAACTTTGCCATACAAATTCTCGTTTTCGTTAACGTGATCGATTGGCGAATGAAACTCGCACTTGGCACCCTGATTAGAGACAAAACGGTATGTGTGCTTGAAACAGTCTCTAGACTAACTAATTTCAGTTTGAGTATCAATATCTGATATCCCCTATCCCTCGACGACCAAACTGATTCTTAGGTAGGGACCTACATCTAGTGTCTTTCTTATGTGCATACATGAACATGATTATTCTATATTGTTTTAAAATAATCGTCCTTCTATAGATGTGGTCCTTCGAGCCGGATGCAAAAAAATAGACGCAAACAATATGAACTGAATAAAATGTGTCGTTTTATGTGCAGACTACACCTAACGGCCATACTTACTATACGAAGGAGCCCCGCACGCCACTCGTCTGTGATCACCATGTGTGCGAATGGAACTACACCAATCACTATGGAGGTAAGAACTATTTTTATGTATTTTATTTTTTTTATGTCTTGTCTAAGCGTTTGGCCACTTACCAGCCTGTTGGTGAGAAGGAATTTATGTAATTTCGTTTCACGATTCTAAGCAGTGTGAGCCCCAGATTTTACATTTAGTACAACGCATGAGTTTTCAAAAGTTAAGCTTTTTTAGCAGTGTGAACCTCAGATCTTACATTTAGTACAACGCATGAGTTTTCAAAATCTATGAATAAGTACTGGTTTATTTGTGATAAAAAGGTTTATCATTTTATTATTTTTTATCGCCTCTGTGGTCTGGTGGCTTAAACAGCAGTATCAGACCTAGAGGTCAGAGTTCGGTTCTCAGCGGTAGATATATTATTGTGGTACCTAGTAGAATGATGATTTGACGTTATAAATCCTGCTACCAATATTTTAAACAAGTCTGTTGTTAAAATAACAAAGTAAGTGCAAGGTGCAATGGGCTCCAAGATGTGACGAAGAGCAAGCTGTTCTTGACGAATAAAAATATATAAAAAAGTATGACATTCTTGCATACTTTTAATTTGAATTTTCTATCAAAGGTCCATTTCTGATTCCTGGAGACCCCGGCACCGGGATCGACCCAGTTCCACCATACGTGGAGCCTACGCCGAAGCCAGACGAGCCTGACGAAGACAACATCACCGTGCCATGTGAGACAAACCCTGACACCCTCCTTTTTTTATCATATAACATATTCATATAACATATAGTATATAACATAAAAAAATGTAGGTACTACCTAAATTTTTTTATAAACACTGCATTAACCATCAAGGTTATTACGGCGCACTGTGCGGCGGCGGTGGCGTAAGTTTGCTGCGGAATATGGCTGTGATTGCAAGTCCAATTTTTTCCTAATTGATTTGTAAATACAGGCATAATAAATATTTATAAAATACAGTGAAAAAATTAAATGCCTACCCGACCCAGCCAGGAATCGAACCTGGGTCTTCCGCAATCCGGGCGGCTGCACTAACCTAATATGATATACCGGGAAGGCTGACGTAAGCACTGAATTTTTCCACTGCTTTTTTATTTTTTTGACTGCTTTTTTAGCGGCAGAGTGCCATCTATCCAACGGTTATTGCAACCGTTGGATAGATGGTACTATCCAACGGTTGCCGTCTATCCAACTCAACAAACAACTGCCAACAAAATTTGTATGGCATGTTTCAATGCCATACCGATTTTCGTTTTCGTAAACGTAATCGAATGAATACGGATAGTTAACAAAACTCACCCACTCACTCTGACCACCTGCTAAAATTACAATGACAAACAATGTAATTTTTGTGTGACTAAAAATGTGTCGAAACCTGTAGGCCGATTCTACTAAATAACTACAACTACACTGCAGCGTCGCGTGTCAAAATGAGCAAATTTTTTTCCATTAAAATATTTTGACATTTGTATAGTAATGATAGCAGTATTGGTGCAGTTTTTGTGCAGGTTTATTGAAGAAGATCGTGAGCAACTTTTGCACAGCTTATTAAAAGCATTTTACGTATTTAGCATATTGTAACATTAGTTCTTTTAGTTTTATTGCAGGATTCGTGCAGCTGTAGTGTAGTAGTCGCGCAGTTGTAGTGTAGTTGTGGTGCAGAGAATTTTACTAGAATACGTCGATTTCCACGGCACTACTCCTACACGCGACAAATGACAGGCGTAAACGTGCAGTTGCAGTTTTTTAATAGAATTGACCTCCTGTGCATAAAGCGTCGAACACTATACCTAGACCGCTTAACTGAGTCCTCGCCAGCGGTAGGTACGCGGGGTACCTCCCGTACGTAGGGCCTCTGCCACGAGTACGAGCGTTTTGCGACGCGGCGAACGGATTTCTAGTTCATTGCGTTATTTCTATAACCATTGACTATGACTGCCGTTGTATAGCGCGCAATTAATTAGAAATCCGTTCGCCGCGTCGCAGGTCGCTCGTGTTCGTGGCAGAGGCCCTACGTACCTCCCGCCCCGCGTACCTTCCGCAGGCGAGGACTCAGTTAACCTTTTCACCGCCCAACTATCCTGCACGCGATGTCCCGCTGTACGCCAACGTATAAATGTATTTTAATAAAGTAGGTATACAAAGAAGAACTTCTATAGAAGTGCTGGCGTGGACGGCACGAAAATCTCGAACTTCTATAGAAGTTGTTGGCGGTAAAAAGTTAAGCGGTCTTGCTATAGTGCCACTGCCCTATCTACCTACATATTCACAAAACTTATGCTTTAAGAGCGCATTCACTTGCCTGCAAAATCTTCCACAAAGTTCATTATTATTATTATTTTTGGAGAGATTGCTGACTGCCTCAAACGGCAGTTTCAGCTTCACCTGGCTTTTTTTGGGGGCGTCGAGGTACTTAACCTTTTCACCGCCCAACTATCCTACACGCGATGTCCCGCTGTACGCCAACGTATAAATGTATTTTAATAAAGTAGGTACAAAGAAGAACTTCTATAGAAGTGCTGGCGTGGACGGCACGAAAATCTCGAACTTCTATAGAAGTTGTTGGCGGTAAAAAGGTTAAAGGGTACCTCAAGCCGTGTGAAACGTATCACCTTCGGAGGTTTTCTAGAGGGAACGGCATCACACACTTAAAAGTGCGTGTCCCCGTGCCCTACTAGATTCTCCGAAGGGTTCGGATCGGATCGGTCTCATATTATTACAATTTCAAATGCAGTTATCATGGAGGGATGTCTGTTCATGTACCCACCAAACTACGGATCCATTGCCGGCAAAAGCTACTTGGATACTGTCGATATACACGATGACCGGTTCACTTGCAGCGCGGCAGGCGGCAACAAGGTACCAAATACAAAATGAACTTTTTAACCTTCAACAGGCAACGGGAAGTACCATCACTAGCTCATTAAATGTCCCCACTACTGGGGTACGAGCCTAAGGATGGCAACACCACAGGGAGAACGGGCTGGCACCACCACGCGGGCCCAGTGCGGTGCTTTTGCAGCCAGAGCCAACAGCTTTACGTACCTTCCGAAGCAGAAGCGGGATGCATATTTCCACTGAACTTTGAACCTTATGTAATTGAGATAAGATGGAAAACCTCTGAAATGATGGATGGATGGAAAGTCTGTTAAAGGGTTGAAATCAGTTCTGTTTCATGTTCAAATTGCCGCAACTAGTAACTGTCAAATTTGTAGCTAGATAGGTAGATGTGTCAAACACTGACTGATGATGACCAAGCATGAAGGATGTCCTTTTATGATAGGGCATTTTCCAATATTTATGACGCTGTAAGGGAGAAAAGAGCTGGACACTTGCCGAGTTTCTTGCCAGTTCTTCTCAGTACAAGATCTCCCGCCCAGAGTAGATAGACTTACGAACCGATGGCATAATGACGTTCATAAGGGCTATTTGTAGCCTAAACTGAATAAATGATTTTGAATTTAGAATTTAGAATTTTGAAGACTTTAAAAAGTTTGTTTAGAATCGCGGCAAACGAAACTCGCAACTAGTCCACAGTTCTGCAGTTTCTTTAGGTAATACGGCAGGCTTAACACCGAAAGAAAGCAATCAGTCGCTAATAGTACAGACGCCTGCACATCAACCTAATCAAATCTATCAAATTTTTCAAACTTATGCCTTAAGACTCCAGACTAGATAGGGTGCAAAATATAAGAGACCTCGGTGTTACTTTAGATACTAAACTAACTTTAGATAGGTACTCATATTGAAAGTATTTGTAATAAGACATACAAAATGTACGGTTTTGTTAACCGATCTAGCAAGGAGTTTAGACGCCCAACCACATATTTGCATTTATATAAGTCATTAATACGTACACATTTGGAATATGCCACCTCCATATGGGACCCATTTTACTGTAAATATTCGGATTGCCTTGAAAGCGTGCAAAAGAAATATCTGCGTTGTATGCATTTCAAAAGTTTTCGTAGTCGACTATACTATGCGGAACTGTTACGACAATATAAATTACCTCATTTTAAGCTAGAAGACTACACTTGCAGGCAATGTTGTTGTATAACTTCTGTCATGATAGGTACGATTGTGTTGATATTGTGAATAAAATATGTTATCAAGTGCCTCTCAGACCGCGTATACGAGGTCGCACACCTAAACTATTTGCTGTAAGAAAATCTCGAACAAATGTAGGTAAATAAACGATCACCAATGTCTCGATTACCTGATGTTTATAATAAGTTCTTCGTTAATTTGGATCTATTTATTTATTTATTTATTTTAAACTTTTGCAACAAAATATTACATGGCGGACTTAATGCCTAAGGCATTCTCTACCAGTCAACCATAGGGTGGTGCAGAAATGACATGGGAGGTGCAAATTTTGAGAGACAATAAAAGTAGAAAACAGTGTAACAAAAAGATTCAAACTACATAAATAAATATTCTATAAATTATATAAATATACCTACATAAATACATATGTAATTTATAAATAATTTAAAATTGGTCGTTATTGAGATGATTTAGTGCTAATGTTAATTCTTTTAGAAATACTGTCTTGAAATCTGAAATCAACACTGCACCTTAACACTAGGTACTTAGTTACTTTCACATTGTTACTAATTAAGCTTTGTATAAATCGGAACGTTTCTTTTACTTAGGTACTCACTATTTTATAATCCGTGGTTAACTGTGTTGGTTTGACAATTACTTACCTAAGTACATACTACGTTATTAAAGTAATCCTTATTGTGAAACTGTTTGTTGACCCCAATAAATGGAAAAAAAAAGGCTCAGTCTATTGAGAAAATTTTACAGTTTGTAGTAGAGTAGTCCGACGACGTGCAGGCGTGTATACAATAGCAACGCGACTGCTACTAAGTAGTTGCTGTTGTGTTGCTACAATATCGGCCTTCGTTCCTAGTTGGTACAATTCCCCATTGGTACAAATTCCTAGTTTGTTCAATTCCTAGTTGGTAAAATTCCCCATTAGTACAAATTCCTAGTTCGTACAATTCTCGATTTATATTTGAATCAATTTTCTACAATTAGGTAATAGCAATTTAATTTAATTAAATTAATTATTACCCCTCTGATCCTTCTACCATATTCCTACCCATAAAGTATTAATTAAATTTTTTTTTTTGAGACTTCCGCACTTAATCGGTTAAAATTAATTTTTGAAAAATTTATAGTGCGAAAAATTTGCTTAAAATGTCCCTCATAAAATGTTGTTGCAGGCACCTGTACATCTGTCAATAACACAATCAATGACATATTGTACAAATTGGGAAAGATTTGCCGATTGTACGAATTAGAAATTGTACCAACCAGGAACGAAGGGTTCTACGTCCGTAATAAGGAATATGTGTTTTGGTAGCGATAAATTGCAAATTGTTGCGATAGCGACTGTCACTTAAAGATCGGTAACATAAGCCTGCGGAAACAGCTAGTTGCGAGTTGCCACAATACGGAGATCAAAGTTCCTCTAAGTTACCAAAATAATTAATTTAATTTTTTCCTCAGGGTCTGTATTGGTATCCACAATGGATGGGTGCCATGCCCCACCACCCGTACCCGTCTGTTGCGGACCAGAACGATCCGTTCGAAAGCAACGGCCCATACTACCCCCACCAAAAGGGATACGACGCGGAGGATGACATTGATAAATAAATAGAGTTTATTTACAAGTGTTTTGGTTCCTATTCATTAAAACTTATAAATCTATATGTTAACTGAGGAGCTTGATGGCGCGTGGTTAACGCGCCCGGTTTGCGATTGCTGAGGTTATGCAACTTTCACAAAGGTCATCGGATGGGTGACCAAAAAATGTATCGTCTCGAGCCCTTGCGTGCTTCGGACGGCACGTAAAAGGGTTGGTCCCGGCTGCATTAGCAGTCCACCAATCCGCGCTGGGCCCGCGTGGTGGTTTATGGCCCGTTCTCCCTATCCATCCATAGGGAAGGCTCGTGCCCCAGCAGTGGGGACATAAAATGAGCTGATGATGATGTTTAGCTCAAACAACGAATTGGCTAAACAGTTGCCGTCGTGATCACTGTAAAACAGCCACAACGCGCTGTAGCAAACACACGAATAAGCATAACGCGTTTTCAGCTCTAGTTGATGTAACCATCCGGATCAGCTAGCTAAAGTGTAAACGAGTTCTTGAGTGGAGACCGCGTATCGGCAAACGTAGTGTAGGACGCCCTCAGACTAGGTGGAGTGACGATCCTCGCAAGGTGGCAAGAGCTGGATGAGAGTAGCCGCGGATCGTGCTCGGTGGCGTGCACTTGGAGAGGCTTAGTCCAGCAGTGGACTAGTATAGGCTGATTATAATGCAACATCACGACTGATAGGTTACAAATTGCCAGCTAGGGTTCAGTTTTTTCGCTTCTTTGCGCCTAACATATACAAATAACAATGAAATGCTGTTTTTTGCACAGACAGACATACAAAAGCACACAGAAAGTAGTCCTCACGAACGAAGTCGCGGGCAACAGCTAATTGTAAATAAATATTTTAATGAATAATAAATAAACAAAAATTGCTGATGTCACACAAAAAGCTGCCATGCTAAAGTGGGACTAGGCAGGACATGTCTGTCGCATGTCGAAGGAACGGTGGGCCAAGGTAACACTACCGAATGAGTCCCACAAAACCGAAAACGACGTCACGGCAGACCAAAAAGAAGATGGCGGGACGACCTTGACTCCCATTTAAAAGATTGGTCACTTGTTGCTCAAGACAGAACACGATGGAAAGAAGGTAGGAGGCCTTTGCCCTGCAGTGGGACATTACAAGCTTACTCATATAATGTACAACTAAGTCTTACATACCTAGCAAACTATTGCCAAACGGCACTATAGTGAAAGATACAGAAGATGGCTTTCTTTTTGTTTGGGGGTTATCCAGCTGATTCTAGACTTTATTGCTATTGTAATAAAAGTCATTAACTGTTATATCTATATATATATATATATACTTACATAATACAATTCATTTTGCTAAACAGTGTACAGACAGTGAGAAGAACGAATACATACTGGAAATACATTTACCATCAAATCTATAATTCTTAATAGTATTCAATATTCATGATGATTATGGTTATTTATAATTTTACACATATTATGTTGAGACCAAATTACAATTTGAAAAAAGACAGTGTTGAAAAAATTCTACAATCGGGATCAAACACCAATTTAAGTTATTCAAATATCGGAATCACTGTTATACAAATATAATATGATTTACATATGGTAAATGATTAAGTGCATATTCACAACACATATTATCGATAGCTTCCCAAAAATCTACGTTCTATGTGACTGCCACGTGGCACAACGACAAATGCCGGCGTACCTGCTTTTAATACATAATATTTGATCTTCATTATCTCACCTAGATTCTTCTTCGGGTCAACCACATAAGGCTTCAAGTCATAACCCTCACAGTAGACATTTACCTTATTACATCTGTACCTGTTAGCTTCGTCCCAAGGAGCAGGAAACAGTAGCTCTAGCTGACTTAGTAACGACACATTTTCTGGACAAGCCTTAACAAAATCTGTCAAATGAAACTCTGGATATAGGAACAACAATGGCCACCTTAACACACCATCAACTAAGTGTACTCTAGCATCGGGCACCTTTGGTAAATTAGGCTCTATCTTTGAAAAATCAAGGTCGTCCTCATCATCACAATTTAATATTCTAATGCCACGTTCGATAATAGCCTTTATCACCTCGTCCTTTTCCTCATGATTCTTAGCATCTTTTCTCTGCTGTTTTCTTAGATCCCGCTGTTGAAGCATCAGCTTTTTTTTAGCTGTTTTCAATAACTTAGTAATTTCTTTCTCCTTGGGCTGTGTTTCTAAATATAACTGACAATGTTGTATACATGTGTCATACTTTGCTATTTCTAGAGCTGAATTCGCAGCTCTCAATCGAGCTTTACCGTAATCCGCATTGAATGATAAAGCCTTTTCGCTATCTAAGAGGGCCGATCTATAGTTTTTTAAATGCCAATGGGCAGCAGCACGGTTGTTATACAGGCTTGCATTGATTTCACTATCGTCACATTTCTGCTTTATTCCCTCTGTGTACCTGTAACATTAAATAGTAAAAATCAATTTCGCTCTAACGTTCTTAGTCAAAAACTGTCTACTGATAAAAATAGCCCTTTCATCACATTTCAATTCATTGGACTACAGGATAGGTTGCGATTGAAAGTGGGTTTCCTGCAAGTAGAAGCTTATGTGGAGATTATATTATATATATATTATTATCTTTTATTAGCCTTATATTCATTCGATTTATTTAGTATTTTCAAAAAAAAAATTTAATGCTCTTTTAAACATTCCCGCCTACCTCTGTCATGTCCAAGTTTTAACTTTACTATATCATTCTCCCATCTTTTCAGTGGTTTCCATCTCTTGGGTACCATAAGGTTGCTAACTTGATCCACTTTTCATCTCCTCTTGTCGTGTGTTATGTGAAAATTCTACCCTATGCAGAAATCATTGTTACAGAGGCAGCACAATCCTATTACTGATTATGTGTCTGGTGGTTAGACTATCAGTTATTTTCTTGCCTGTTGCCACTTACCAGTAATGAGCAAATGAACAAATTAATATTATTTATTTCTTAAATATCAAAGAAAAAGATAGCCAGGAGCATCGAGTTAAATAGATAAAAAATATTAGATTAAGTTTAAGCATGTTTAGTAATATCTCTCTCATTAAATTCGTTTACAAGTTAAGTTTTATACTTTTATATACAGAGACCTTCAAAGCATTTTATTCATGGTAAGAATCCCGTAAATAATTACTCTAATGATTACAAATCAAATCCACCCTCTTAACCTGTGGCCAACTGCAACATCAATTGGTGCGTTATTTACTTACATAATATAATAATATAATATAATTGATGTCGAGGCCAAAATAGGTGTGCGGGAAATAACAAGTAGTTGAAGTCACGGTCCGTCGGACATTAATGAAAATAATTATAACTATGAGTCTTACGCAAGTCTTAGTTTATGAACCATTATTTTGATATTGTACTTGTCAAAGTTATCTTAATTAGGAGGGCAGACTGTAGACCATCTACTTACAAATATTATATGCTTGTTTTCACCAACGGCACCTAGGGTTTAGGTAATTGCAGTCTACATTAGTAGTTAGCATTTCTACATTAGTAAAACCATGTAAGGTGATGGTTGCTGAAGTAAAACTGTCACCTAACTTAAGGATCTATTATTGCTTTTAAAAGCAATAATAGATTCTTAAGTTCGTGAGTTATTTTAGGCGTCACTAAATAAAACCAAGTTGTTGGTGAAAACAGGCATTGACCAAATATTAATTGAAATGACGCTTACCCTATTATAGCCAATCTGTAATTCTTGTGTTTAAAGTTAAAATTGCCATCTTCTTTATAGTTTGTTGCCAATTCCAAAGGTGTATTCTCCTCAGGATCGTACTTGAGTTTTGCAAGGCCTTCGGCTAATGGGGACATGTCCAAATTGTCAGGATTGTTTTTCATGAAAAAGGGATGTTTATCCATTTCTTCCTAAAACAGATTCCTATTAATCAAACTGTGCAGCAAATAACTGCAACAATATTCCTGTATAGGAAAAAAACCTATTTGCTTACCCAGTTTTATGAGAAAATAAGAATTTAAACACAATTAAAGTAAATTTGCAACCGTATATTAAGTTACCTCCCATCGATCTTCTGGCCATCCTTCAGTATATCTTTTCTTTTCTAAACTGTTTATAAAGTCATCGAGCTCTTGGTCCATTTTTTGGGCCAAAGCAAGCCTGTCTTCATCAGACAAAGGCTGTTTAGGCTGTTTAGGCTGTTTAGGCTGTTGACCTTCATCTTCGGGCCCGTCAGCCATCATTTCAAGTAAAAATAACTTTAAATGAAGTTATTAGAGATATCTTTCCTAAGAGTTTAGAGAACTTAATTATTTTTTACAAACCAGACATCACATCACATCACTTTAATTAAATTTAATGGGGTCGATCAATACCACACGAGGTTAGGGATGTAGGATGTATGACGTTCGATCAGTGTTGCCAACTCTACATGTCAAAAAGTCGTTAACGTACGCTTGAAAAGTCGCTAGATGTCGCTAGCTATGGTCAAAAATCAAAAGTCGCTAGAAGTCGCTAAATGATCCCAGTAGACTGAGCGCAATTCTTTCACGTAACTTTAATTCTATATTGTTCTAACCCTTTCGGAACGTTCCAATACAATTGTGCGTGTTACAAAGTTGAACGTTTCTCATTTATTTTACGTCTGTGCTAGATGGGCCTAGTGTCAAACGATTGTGCTGGTAGCGGTCTTTCACCTCCCACCCAAAATTTTTTCGGCGCGCAGTCTACGGGTAGGTCCTAACTTGCTCAGTAGGTGTGAAATTTGCGCTACCCGATTTGTCGAAAGTGAGTACCACAATATATTTATTTTGTAAGTAGAGTGAATAAAGTGTTCTTGGGTATAAAATTAAATAAATATTGGACGTTTTAGTGATAATAGCGACGCTTTGCAATAAAACGATTCGCCATCATCACTTATCGAACTTTTCCGACACAATTGTTTCAACCCGGGCCCTACATAACCTAATACATGTTTATAGCGTAGTATTATTTTTGGTATTTTCAGGGTTTTTTCACAATGCCGCGTTTTGTAAACAATGCTATCATCGCAGAAATGCTTAATGATTCTGGGGATGACGCCGATAATGATAAGGAACAAGATTTTAAGCTTCATGAAGAAGAAGAAGTCGAGGCTTCTGGCTCCTCTTCTGCAGACGAATCCGACGATAGCGAAGATGACAACATTTTTCTGAGTCAGCTAAAAGAGTGGCAGAATAGGCCGTTTAACAACAAGCCTATTCCACAAGATACTACTTGTCCTGCAGGAGATATTTTCACCCCCGCGGAATACTTTGAACGGTACATATAGTTCCTAAAAGTGAGAAAATGGATCTCGTTTTGTATGTTAATTGATTTTTTTTTAATGTGTAAGACAAATTTCTAACAAGTGGTATCTCTTTTAATAAATAATTCTAATTTCTTACGTTTAATGTATTTTATTTCCTCATCGTCAAATTCAGGTAAATCAGAAAAGTTGGGCCCAGTATGATACAATTGTAGCCCTCACAATTGTATGTAAGAAATGTATGGCCCAGATTAATACAATTGTTGGTACGTCAATTTTCCAAGATGGCGCCGGAAAATCGGGAAAACTATGGGAGATTCGTAATCTCCGATCCCAAATTACCCAGGATTCATATTCAACGGTATTAGTTTAACTGTAGTTTAGACGCCGGTCCGAAAGGGTTACGCACGGTAGAATGGGGCACAATTTTTTGGTCTGTTGGAATAAAAGAAAATTATAATACACAGAATAATATTTGTAACCGGTATAAAACAATTGAAAATTATTAAAAACAATTATTTAACAAACGAAAAGTCAAAAAAAAACGAAGGGAAAAAGACAGACTTGTCAGAACGATATCCGATTTCGGAATGCAGTTCCGAATATAGAGAAGATAGATTTCTGGGCTGAGATCTTGCTATTTTTAATGAAGATAGTTAAAATACTTATTTATTGAAGTGAAAACTTTTTAGCGGCGTTGTACACTTTTTTTGTAATGGGTAAAAAATGCTAAATTCGCATCAGGACACGTGACCTGATCGATAATTCGTAAGACGGATGGAGAGTAGACAGCCGGCGCGGCGTAGGATAGGCAGTATCCCCCGCTCTTTCTACGGCGCGGCGAAAATGTATGCCTGCTGTTTCGTTCAGGCGGCGCAGGGCGCTTGCGCGAATAAATTGTCATGTTTGTATAGTGTGTTTGTATATGATAGCGCAATAAATAAATATTGTATTCTACCACATAAATGATAGTACTTTTATACTGATAATTGAAGCAATTCGTACAAAATTATTCCCTAACCATTCCAAAATATCAAAAATGCATAACGTTAATATTCAAGTTTTCACTTCTGCCGGCGCTCCCGGAGTGCAACCCGTCGTTTTTTTTATTTAAACTCTAGCCCTTTTACAAATAAACAAAGAATGGGCTCCAAATAGTTATTCGTGTTTTGTCTCTCTTACTCTAATTTGAAATGACGTTTACGTGACAGGAACAAAACACGGAATAACTATTCCGACCTTATTCTTTGTTTATTTGTAAGGCCCTAGAAGTCGTTAGAATAGTCGCTAGATTTTTTTTGTCGCTAGACACATAATTTAAGCCGCTGTAGATAACGAAATGTCGCTAGATCTAACGACAAAGTCGCTAAATTGGCAACACTGCGTTCGATCGATCCGATCCGATTCCGATCCGATCCAATTCAACTTAGGGCTGCGTTCGTAAATCATCGCACGGCTGCGAGTGATCGCCCCAAGGCGGACGACAATCAACGTCCTACGTTTTAGAACGACACCCACTGCTGAAGCTGTCATTGATAAACAATTGATTTCAATTTCCAAGAAACGGATAAAAACAATCTAGTGTGAAAGCTATTATAATGGAAAAACTAATTTTCTGTGCAGCTGGACAAACTATAAATCATTTAGTTGAAATCTAAAAAGCGCGCGAGAAAGTCATAACCTCACAAAGTATGAAAGTAATTTGTTTGTATTCGTTAAACTGTCAAATTTCTGTCAATTAAACGTCAGGACGACTTTCACCCCGAGAATTCGTAGGGCGACCGGTGCGGTGCGACGTCGAGCGATGTTTTCGAACGACCACAGATCATCGTCGAGCGAACGCACCGACACTTTTAGAACGGGTGTTGCATCGTCGAGCGTCATCGGACGACCTTTACGAACGCAGCCTAGGAGAGAATGTAGAGATGCGCTAGTATCTCTACTAAGTCTATGATCCGATCCGATACGTAAGTGGATCGATAAACATGCACGGGCAAGGAGGATCGGATCGATCCGTAAACGTTTATCTGGCGGTAGATTTCGTAAAGGTAACAATGGCGTATGCTGGCCCACTGCAGGCCATCGCCATTGTGTACAGGGGGTAATGGTATACAATGGCCGACAATTGTCAATGATGGCGCGCAATCAGGATGTTGTCGGTTTTTTGAGCACACTTCAAAGAAATCGTGATGTAGCGTGGCCTCTGGTGTTTACACTGTTTAGTGGCCCATTGTTTAGTTCATCCTGACCCGGGATAGTGCACTTTTTTGTTGCGTGCTAGTACTTGAATTTTTGATCGCCCAAAATGTCAGTATCATGGAGCAATAAAAAGACTTTCCAGTTTATTGATTTATAAATTTTAATGTCTTTCTTTTTTTTAGTTCCGAAACAGGAATTTGCAGCGAGTCTGCAATGCGATTCTGAAAACATCGTACCTACATTACTGCATAATATTATGTTCAGACGACGAGGCTCTTTTATCGCACATGTTCATCAGGGATAATGTAAGATTCTAATGCTATAAGAATTTTTCAAATCGGTCCATTAGTTTCGAAGCCTATTCAATGCTAACAAACAAACTAACAATCAAATCTTTCCTCTTTATAATATTAGTATAGAAGTATACTTGTAAGCAGTATACAGGGTCTAACAAAATCAATAAGCGAACGTTTAAGGGCGGTATCTATACATCATTCTGAATACAATGACAAAAAATGGGCTCCAGTTTTATAGTGATTTTTCAAAGTTATGTTTTCTAACAAACTAAATCAATTAAAATAATGCACATCTTGAAACATGCTGTATCTTTACTAACACGCACGCAAGCGTCAATAAAAAGATAGTCTAGGTACAGATACACACACACGGCTATCTTTGTGTGCGTGTAGTACAGATGTACGGGTTTGGAAAGGGTGTATTTTTTGGTGAATTATGATAATGTTTTGTTGATTATCTCGGTAACGAGCCTGTAGTTTTGGACCAAATTTGGTGAGCATGCTCAGTGTGATGTATAGATGCTCTCCTTAAACGTTCGCTTATTGATATTGTTAGACCCTATATAAATAAATAGCTGCGGCCGTAATTACTTCCACGTCCATGGCAAGTGTTTCGCCAGACAGCAATGAGCCATGCGCCATTATGTAAACACCAAGTGATCGTGGCCTACAGCTGTTGTGCATTGCAATGCAAAGCATGGCCCATCACAGGCCATTGTGTCCTGGAGCCTTAATAATTATTTCATTGTACCATCAATTTCTGCATAAGTATTAGCTACTTTGTTTAGTTTGAGAAGATAACATTTTACTTTTAAAATGCAGTACGTCTTGTTCGTTTGGTTGCATAAGGCCACCATACTGTATTACTTATAAAATATGTATGGCTCCGCCAAAAAATCTATTATGTGGTCGTTTTATTATAAAAACGGAGAATGGAGGAAAATGTAAATTGTCATCATCAATACTGGATCGAAACAAATAAATCGTTTCGAATCATTAGGATCAACACTCGGAGCGATCCAGAATATCGATACAAGGCATTTGGATCGAACATCCCTTCACGAGAGTCGAGAATCGAGGTGACAACTGACAAGTGTCATTCATTAGTGTACAGCTCTGAATAATTCAGAAGTGTACAGACATGATGATGACATATGACATAACCTCAAATGTAACAACTGATAATTTTAAAGTTTAATATACCTCAAAAGAATAGTTATTAATCTAATATATACTGATGCCGTGTATCTTCTACATACGTGAAAGTTTCAGCTACTCCCCGCTATTTTTGCGGGTTTTTTTATTTCTTTTATTTTGTTTTTCTTTTCTTTTTTGGGGTTATTAAGCTTGAGCTATAAGAGCTCGACTCATTTAGTATATTTTCTTTTATCTTTTTTCTTTTCTTTTCTTTTTCTTTTTCTTTTACAATATTTATCTTATATCTAATACATTTTTCTTTTCTTTACTTTTACATTTCTTATTGTTATATTGCATTTTTATTATTATCTAAACATTTCCTACATTCATAATTTCTTAATTTCCTTTTTTTATTCACATCTTTCATTTCGCATCTTATACCTTATTATATACATAAAATTTTCTTGCCTCAGAAAATACATTCCTGCCACACATGTGGTCTCGCTTTGCATGACATATATTTTTACAATAAGTTCTTATCTAATCGTCTTTATTTTTTTTAATTACAATGTCAGCTATCTTTTTGGCAAATTCCATAAATAATCTCCTTTCTTTTTTAATGCTCATTATTTCCTTTAGGGTGTCTTTACTTAGTTTTGTGTCAGTTTTCTGTTGCACTAAGCCATGGTGACAGTTGTTGGAACAAAACCGTCACCTAAAATGGCTTAGAGGTCACCTAAAACTTAGGGACAATGGTGAAATAGGCATTAGATATTTTTCTTTAAAAAAAGTAAATAAGACCCAAGACATCAAAACCGTTTGGTTTTATCAAAACTTATACTTCAGTACTTAGTTTCAGTATTATTTTCTTTCTACAAAAATGAATATTGCCAACATAACTTTCATATTTCATGCTCTAAGTATTTCACCCGATAAGACTTTTAATACGGGTATATTTATGGAATAAACATATATAGAAATAATCTTTACAATATTACAAAGTAACATTCACTCATAGATAGGTTAGGTTTGGTTCTCGATAACAAAAATAAAAAACTTAGAACCATTTTAGCTGGTCGAGAGCTATTCCAAATTCCAATTGAACTACCCTTTATTCTAAGGAACTAGGTACCTGAATATTTAAAGAACCACGCTCCAGCGCACCTGCTTGACCCGGATTGTCAGAGGGTGCGGGTTCGAATACCGTTCGTGGCAATTGTTTCAACACATTTTCCAAAGTTACTTACAATTAATGTTTTTTCAATAAACGTTGCATTGTAAAAACAATTCGAAATTATTTAAAACAGTTTATCAAAAAACACCTTAGACGATTTTTTTTAACTAAAACGATTATAAAAAACTATACTTACTTACCAATTAACTACGTGATGTTAAAAAAGATTAAGTGCATTTGCAGTAGCTCAAAGTAAATTTAATATTCAATATTTGGTGTGAAATTCAGTATCTATTACATATTTAATAAGAAATCAACAACACTAGATTATTAATACAGTGTTCCGCAATGCCATTTTCGGATATATTCACATTTTCTGAGTTCGCGCTTTCTAAAGTACTCCGGGTACTGGGCCTTTTCAAGAGGATGCCAATAATCTAGCACCCAGTCAGGAGAATCGACAATACGGCCGTACGCCACGCCTCCAGCGAGTCCAATAGAACGAGAAACTAAAAATAAAACAACCATGTATACAAAATACCTAATTTATATAATTTAATGTCAAAATGTCTATTGGCCCCGATGTTAAGTAGAAACGGAGTCCAGACGCAAGGACACCTGGTGCAGCGCGAGAACAATGCAGCATCAGTCACTCTCACCCTGCCGGCCCACAAGGTGCCTCTTCACGCCTCGTTTGAAGGACCCCATGTCATAGGGAAGGAGGGAAAACGTGTGCTGGTAGACTATTCCATCTTTTGGAAGTGCGACAGAGAATCTCATCATCATCATCATCATCTACCTAGCTATCTAAATATACTTACTAATTAAGAGTTAACTAGTAAGTACTTACATTTTGCAATTGGTATGGGGTGTTTCTTTTCAAATAACTCATTTTCGCCGACCCACAGCAATCGTCGCTGTTCTTTTGGATCGCATATGCAGCTGTTTTTATCAAACTGGCATCGGAGAATTACCTGTTGATATCTAACGCAATATCTACGAAAAACATTGTTTAATGGAGATTAATTTATAGTATTAATAAAGAGGTAGTGACTTTGTTTGTTTGCGGAGGGTAATCTCTGTAACTGCTGGTCCAATTTCAAAAATTCTTTCACAGATAGAAACCTAGATTCCTTGCGGGTAACATAGGCTCCACGTGGACGAAGTCGCGAGCAAACTGCTGCAAATTAATAAACGACAAAGAACTAGGAGAGTGGCCAGTGGCGCCAGTGTTTGACACTTTAAGCCCGCAGTGATCGACACAGTTTTTGTCGCCAAAGTTTTTTGTACTTAACGCATACCTTTTATTGAGGGGGCCTGTTGTAAATTAAATAAAAGTAGGTTTAGATTGTTTTCTCTATGGACAATCTGTCACTTCTCTTTAATATAACAACTGTAATGTATGTATATTTAAAATATATATTCTAATATTATAAAACTCCTAGGTAGTTTCCATTGCTGTAATCTACTGTAATTCTAATAAAACAACTAAAAACGGTGCTGTTTACGAAAATACTTTATGTGACCTAAAGCGTTCCTATTAATGACCTTTATCCATAGAACCTATTAAACGGGGGTTTTGGCGGAATATATTTTTTTTAGCCTTTCAAAAGTTTGTCTTTTAGCCCATAGAGCCCATAGAGCCCATAGAGCCATAGAGCTAAGGCTACACTCTAACCAAGTATTTAAAACCATTTCCCTTGTAGGATCCAAAGTCGCGATCATGGGTTCCACAGTTAGTTCTTATATCTTATATTAAACATTAATGCTTACCTCGCAACATAATAACTTTCTATAAGCCTGCATGCTGCTTTATACAAAGAACACACTTTTTGGGAATGGGTTCTTAATTCAGGTGCGAAGGGCATGTTCCCGTGTTCACAGACTACTGTGATTAGGATACCAGTTATGATAAAGTTATCCTAATAAAAATGAAATGTATTTCTTCAAACAAGTTTGTTTTCAATTCAATTCAATTTCTTGAAAGATGGCTCTTGCTACGATTTAGCCAGTATCTAGTTTTAAGGCAGGTTATTAGTGTTCAATTCAACTCAAGTTTTGCTATTACATTACAATACAATCAATGTGTACAGTGAAAGTCAATTTGTGAATGACATAATATTGACCTTGACATTCTTTAAAATGTTCTGTTCACATCATCATGAAGGTGTATAAACTTCTCATAATGCATATTATTATGCCAGTAGTGATTTTTTGGGAATTTGTAATGTGCCTTGTACTTAGAGCATTAAAAGGCCTTGTATGCTTCTTGTATGCTATGAAAAGTAAAAACTTAAATTACGTACTAAGGTGTTACATTCTAGGAATCTGTTTCCGGCATTTTTAGCGGCTACACCCATACTAATAGTTGGAGTAAGCAGGCCCTCGTTGCAATATAAGATTGAGAATCACTATCTTAAACGAACGGGAGCTATGTATGACTGATGCGCCTTTGTTGAGTACGCAACTGCATGACTCGACTGGGGCATGCTGGCCGATGCAACGTGCGCACGAGGCAACATGAGCTATGGCCACAACAACTGACGCAGCTGATAACACGTGCATTGGCTCATGCCTTTTTGTTGAGCAAGCAAATGTGACACCGCATGTCTCGCGTGTCGCGAGTAGAGATGGGCACACCCCGCTACACACGACTTAAAAGTTTATATTGAACCCCCCTCCCCTCCCCCCCCCACACCACCACCAACATTACGGTTATAAAATTAGGTGTCAGACATCCTTGCGCAAGCACAAGGGACGATCTGCGTCAGATCATAACGCCAGATCAGGACGCGCCGAAGCTCATTCTTCATCCGGTACTTTTAAGACTAGTGTCTCGAGCTAGTTGCCCCGTGGACACGTATAGTCCACTACCTACCTAATATCCAGATAGGTTCTCCAGACTAGTGCCGTAGATGTTGGAAGCCTACTCAATAAAAACCATCGAGCAGAACAACCAATTAAGGACAACCCACGTGCGTGCCCCGCAGATCCTTTCGCTTCGGGCCTAGAGATGGGCAATCAACCCGGTTTTAAAACCCAACTTCTGGGTGTTCTGGGACATTGAGCCATAGCAGAACCCACCAAGTATGTATTAACCAATTGCGGTAAATGTTAATACTATATAATACAAGCACACCTACTGTGGTGAATAGGTTTGTTATAGGTTTTATGATTAAAATTAATTAAAGAAATCCTGCGGCTGTACGAGCTAGACTGCTTTGTCTTCAAATAAAAATAAAAAACATTAAAAGCAGGGTCGGGAAAAGCCAATAAAAAATTTATCGATTTAATTTTTTATTTTTTTATTTTATTTATTTATTAGGATCACCAACATAATGTACAGCAATAAAATTAATATAAATGTAAAATGCAGATTTGCCTAAAATTAACTGTCCTTACAATTACAGGTAACCACAGCATGCATATATAGTAGATAAAATTCAAATTAAAATAATTAAGTAAACATTTGGTATAAATTACAAACTAAAATCTCTATCATTTAAGCTATAAATTGTATTAAAATGGGATAAAAAATAAAATTAAAATTAAAATAAAATTGGGATAAAAATAAAATAAAAATGAAAAAAAATTGGCATAAGAATAAAATTTAACACAAAACTTAACAAGCTACCAACGCAATTTGAGGTATGTCACTTTTTTTAATTAGGTTTGAGAACTTAGGAAGGCTTTGACAATAAATATCAAGTTCAGGTATAAATTTAACTAAATTATTATACAGGCGAGACAAATGGATCACGGGTGAGCTGCAGCCCATTCTGGTCCTGCAAAATTTAACTTTAAACAACTTACATGCGTATCGTGGTATTCTGGCTGGAATATTAAAGCTAAATTGATTGAGCAACTTGGGGCTATCGATGCTGTTGTTCATTAGTTTATGAAGATAAGACATATCGAGATAGGTACGTCACATTGAGAGTAGGTCCAGCCGGAAATGTTTTGTTTTATCTATGTAACCTGTTATAGCTCTAGGAATTCTAAAACGGTAGGCCATGCTTCTTATGAATTTTTTTTGCACCCTTTCAATCCTGTTAATATGTTTTTTATAGGTTGGACACCAGTAGGCCGATTCTATTAAATAACTGCAACTACACTGCAGCGTCGCGTGTGTCAAAATGAGCAAATTTTGACGTTTCGGTATTCTGTTAAGCAGCGCTACTGCCGTAGTGTAGGGGCGGAGAAGTAACGCAAATAGGTATTCCACTAACAAAACTGCACTACACCTGCACGTTTACTGCAAAATAATCGTATTCCATTAAAATATTTTGACATTTGTGTAGTAATGACAGCAGTGTTTGTGCAGTTTTTGTGCAGGTTTATTGAAGTAGATCGTGAGCAACTTTTGCACAGCGTATTATAAGCATTTTACTTTTTAGCGTATTGTAACATTAGTACTTTTAGTTTTATTGCAGGATTCGTACAGCTGTAGTGTAGTAGTCGCGCAGCTGTAGTGTAGTTGTGGTGCACAGAATTTTAATAGAATACGTCTATTTCCACGGCACTGCTCCTACACGTGACAAATGACAGGCGTAAACGTGCAGTTGCAGTTTTTTAAATAGAATCGACCTCCAGACTGAGCTGCAGTACTGAAGCTTACTCCTTACATAGCTATTGTAAAGAAGGATGACGGTGGAGGGATTTTTAAAGTCTCTAGTGTTTCTTAAAATGAATCCGAGTGATTTATTTGCCTCACTTATGACTTTATCAATGTGGCCCGAAAAGCGCAATTTACTATCCATCAGGACGCCAAGGTCCTTTATGGCAACAACTTCTTTTAGCTTGTTACTCGCAATTGTATATCCCGTAAGAAGTGTGTTAATAAAAAGCAATCAACATTAGGACTAGTATAGGCTGATGATGATGATAATGATGAATCATCATTTTCTAGAAATCATCAACTACAACTACACAAACTTATTATGACGGCTAACTTTGCAGCAACTGAAAATAATAAGACAAGAAGCAAACATCTAAGGCTCGGACTACATGCATCCGGAATCACACGGACCCGAAAAAACACGGCCCCGGATTCAATCCGTAGCTCAAACAAATAGGTAGGTATATGAATTTTTACTGCATCGACTACATGTGATGGGGCCTTCCGATCCCGATTTTCACCCACAAGGAACCGGAACATGCTCCGGACGTCTCCGAGTCCGAGGTCCGTTATTTTTCGGCACGGGCGGCGGGGCCTATCAATATCGTATGAAGTTGTTGTATGGAGCTGACCACACGAGAACGCGAGAAACGTCCATTCCGGTCTGGTCCGGAGGAATCACGCGCCAGTTGATGACAGACGCTCAAAGCGGTCGGTCGCGTCGCGTGCGCAAGCAAAACTGCAAAATGGTCGATTCCGAGCGCCTCATTATGGTGATTCAGAATTATCAATGTTTCTCATCATCATCATCAGCCTACACACGTCCACTGCTGGACATAAGCCTCTCCAAGTGCACGCCACAATAAACCAATGTATCTGGAATACTTCAATACAAGGCTACCACAATAAAAACTTGAAGGACACGTCGTGAAACAGCGTTTGTGATGATTTAATAGACCACAAGAAAAAACTGTTCAATGTAAGTTAGTACCTAACTTTATACATTGTACTCGTAGGTACGTTGTAGTAGTTTAGTTGAGTATGTAGGTTACTAGATTTCATTAGTGTCCTGTTCAGTTCTAGATAAGATTGAGATTTTACCTAATTTTATAAAAGTTAATAATAGCGTTTTTCAAATCAGTTTTAGGTACTTCAATGCTTTGAAGCATAATATTATTTATTTATAATATTGTCGATATTTTGTATTTTCGATGTTTACCTACATACATATTTGACAATTTGACATTAATTTTTTAATACCTACTACTTTATTTGGTGGGTTCTTGGCGGGAAAGTGAAGAGTTATGTCTGCAGTTTTGTTTTATTTTCAAAAATGTGTGTTTTGTCGAATATTAATGTGAAATAATGGTGGATTATTAACCGTTAAGTGTTCGTGAGTGTGCATGAGTGTTGGCAAATGGAACAAAACAGTGCAACGGCACTTTTCAGATTCTCTCAAGAATTCCGCATGAGGACTTAGTAAAGCCACATCTTTACTGAGATTATCGAGGGGTTGAGGGTATATCATTTCTCACTTCCCATTTCTATTATCATACATCATCATCATACAGGAAGGAATATTGTTTATTAAAACAGAAAAATTACTTTGACACTGGCTAAATATGCTATTCGCAAGAAGCCATCAACTTAAAAAAAAACAAAGCGTACCTACCATGGTTTTTTTTCTAAGTACTGAATTTTGACAGGCCGGTCGCGGTCCGGTCGGTGCCATAATTTTTGAGTTGGCTCATAACATCCCTGCAGCTAATGTATTTAGTTTTACCTTTATGCAATGTTGATAGGTTCAAAGCAAGTTGATTCTAGTGAAAAGCGAGAATTGAATCGGAAAGAAAAATGTCGGATGCGTGGGAAGAAATTCAAGCGGTGAAAAGTAAAAGAAACAGTTTGCGTGAAAAGCTTGAAAAACGCAAAAAAGAGCGCCAAAACATTCTTGGTGCCAATTTGGTGCCAGACAAAGCTGAGGGGTCACCGAAAGATCGTGCTACCGGCAGTCCAGCACCTAAGAATGACAGTTAGTTCATGTTTACTTACTTAATTTGTAGGTTAGTCACATATCTTTGTGCTTTGTCCTGTCCGTGGTCCCGATTCATCGAGCGAGTAGAGCAGCCGCTCTAGGTACCTACCTAGCAAAAACAATTTCAAGCCAAAAATAAAATTTTAATGGCGCCTTTTGAGAAGAATGTTATAATGTGTTTTATTTTAATTCTCGCTCTATCCCGATCAAGGACTAGGTGACGGCGGTGTGTTGTTGCCATTAGAATATTTTTGAACTGCCTACCCTGTCTGATAATTTATAATTCCGAATTTAACCTGTTGTCTGTTGTGAATATACACAAAATAAATTTAATTGTTTAGGGTAGGGATCTCGCACTAAGCAGACGAAAAGTTAATCTTGTATTATCAATATTGCAGCTCCAACTACAGCTGACAAAGCCAAGCCACCGGTTCTCTCGGCCTCCTTAGAAGTGCGCCTCTTGCAAGTTCTGTCAGACATGCAGCTGCAGCTGCCTGCCACTGCTAGCACTCTGCTGCCGGGTCTCGGTGATGTAGATGCCGGGATAGTTGCTAGCTTGCTAGAGAAGTTTGCTACACAGAAATTGATAACGTAAGTAGAAACTTACAAACAACAAAAAATATCATTAAGTTAATAGACTTTGTTTTTAATCTGTCAAATGACATGCATTCTTATGGGTGTATGTAAGGATTCTCGGGTGTTGAGTGTCAGCTGTACACTGGTAAATCTGCTCGACAAGCCAACGCACACCCCAATTCTGTGCGAGACTTGATGGGTTAAAATGTCAAGTGTAACATATTTAAGTAACTGTGCTAATGGCCAGTCTAATAAAAGTAAAACATTGCAGGGCTATTTACTGTTAGAAATAAGATAGTTCCTAATTAGTTTAGGTTTGTAGTTGAAATGTTTTTCAACTTTAGCCATAGCTGTAGATTGCAGACTAAGAACTTTTCTATTTTGCATTAAAATTATAAGAATGGAAAAGCAATAGTTAATGTTTTTCCAGTATTCAAGAGAGAACTGAAACTACTACGGACAGTGGTATCGAAGTGGTAAGTGCGGAGTCGGTGCGCCTTGCTGCTGTGTTGGCTGCGCTGATGGAAGAACAGTCTGCGAGCAGCAAGAGAAAAGGTAACGTTTGAACATCATTATCATCATCATCATCATCATCATCATCGCCATGTCATTGTCATTTAAGTTAAGTTCATCATACCAATAAATAGTTTTCTTGTATACTGATATGAGATAGCGAAAAAAAAACCAAATAAGTCCACTGTTGGACAAAGACCAACTTTTGTTCATAGCCAGTTATAACTCCACCTGTCCGGCTAGCTACCACTACTAATGCAGCCGGGACCAACTTTACGTTAATTCCTGAGCATGGACGAGCTAAAGATGATAAATTGTTGTTTACCCATTCAATAACCGACATTTGCGAAGGTCGGGCGCGTTAACTACTGCACCATCGAGCTCCTTAGCTAATCAGTTATTAAGACCTAATATCGACAAACTCTGTCTTGTCCGACGGTCTTAAAAGCGTTTTAACATTTCGTCAAAAGATTTCACAAAGGGTTAAATTAACTGTCTTGAGATATGTAGTTCTAAGTAGCTTATATCATTATAGGTGCCCAGGTTGTGGAGGAAGGATCAAACCCTAAAATATCTAAAACAACAACAGAAGAAAAGAAAACTGCTAAAAGTGACACAGACATTATGGTAAGATTCCTTTTATATAACTCACACACAGAATATCCTGGCCCGATTTTCTAAATTCACATGATAGACTAATTATGTACACTCTTAGACTCACACATTAAATAAGCATCAGTATATTCTTTTTTTTTTTTTTTGGAGAGAGACTGCTGATTGCCTCAGACGGCATTTTCAGCTTCACCGGGGTTTTTTGGGGGCGGCGAGGTACGTAAAGGGTACCTCAAGCCGTGTTGAAACGAATCACCTTCGGAGGATTTCTAGAGGGTACGGCATTGCACACTTAAAAGTGCGCGTCCCCGTGCCCTCCCAGAGTCTCTGAAGGGTTCGGATCGGATCGGGGACCACCCGAGGGCGCCTCTAAAGGCACGGACCTCGGCTCGGGTAGACCGGGCCGTGGAGGAGAGAAGCACATGTCTGTACCTGGTGTAGAGCGCGTGTGAACCGGTTCTTCGTACCCTTGTTCTACGAGTACGGTGTCTTGGGCCTAAATTAGTGTGCGTGTTTAGTGTATTCTGTAAATGTGTGCTGTCATTTAGAGGATCGGGCGGGGGGGTGTTTGCAACTGTTATGGATCACACAACCCGCTATACACTACTTTAAAGTTTATACTGACACCCCCTACCAACCTTCCGGTTACAAAGTAGGTGTCAGAATAACCTTGTGCAAGCACAAGGGACCATCTACGTCAGGTCATAACGCCAGATCAGAACACGCCGGTACGCATCCTTCATCCAGTACTTTTAAGACTAGTGTCTCAAGCTAGTCGCCCCGTGGACACGTATAGTCCACTACCTAATATCCAGATAGGTCACCGGAGCTGTAAGCTCGCTCACTTCTCGTTGCACTAAGAGCACAACTCGCAGTGTACCACTGTTATGGATCGTCGGGGTCGTTTAGGACGTGCTTAGGACGTCTGGACGAGTACCGTCTTGTTATGGGAAGGCCTTCAACATTATAGTTGGCCACAACAAGCGGGTTAGGGTTAGTATATTCAATGCGTGTATTAGGTATGGGTTAACATCAGTAGTATGAGAAAACTGCATAGGGTTGAATACAAGAGATGCTAAGATGCTTTAATTTAAATAATGCAGATATAAAGGCACTGCTGCTCATTTTTAAAGTAAAGTAATGAAGCAATACATCACCACATCATCAGCTTATTATAGGCTGCAGAGGGGTGTGGCACGAGCCTTTCCTATTGATGGATAGAGAGAACGAGCCATAAACCACCACGCGGGCCCAGTGCGGTTTGGTGGTTGTTAACTACTGCTAATGCAGCCGGGACCAACGGCTTTACGTGCCTTCCGAAGCACGGAGAAGTTCGAGATTATACATTTTTGGTCACCCAACTGAAGACTGGCCTTTGCAAAAGTTGCTTAACCTCAGCAATTTTTTATTTCTTGCCAGTTCTTTTCAGTACAAAGATCTCCCGCCCAAAGAAGATAGACTTACGAACCAATGGCATAATGACGTTTATAAGAACTATTTGTAGCCTAAACTGAATAAATGATTTTGAATTTTTTTGAATCGCAGACCGGGCGCGCTAACCACTGCGCCATCGAGCTCCTCAAAGCAATACAAATATTATTGAAATTAAAGTTTACATTGGATAAAAGATACATATTTTTATTATTTCAGTCGTTACTAGCAATGCCGTCCAGCCGAGAGAAAGCTGTAAAGAGAGTGGGTGAAGAGATAATGGACCTTCTTAGTAAGCCAACTGCAAAGGAGAAGTCACTGGCTGATAAATTCAAGAGTCAAGGAGGTATGTTACTTTCGATGACATAATTAATCTTTTGACCGCCACTGTCGGATATAATCGACAAGCGATAGCGTGCCCTGCGTACGCCAGTGATGGCAATTATCGACAAATACCTATTTTTGTTGGACTGTGAATTAAATACTTGGCGTACAGGACACGGTGGCGCATTCATACAGTAGTGGCAGCCAAAAAGTAAACCGTTCCATTGTCGCCAGTCGCATTCATAAGACAATTCTTTACGTATCCATTTTGCCTGTGTCGTGTATACACGACAAATTACTTTGTTTGTATAATTAGATTTTTCATTCATAGCTTTACTGTATCCGAAAATAGTTAATATTGATCATGTTTTGGAAACAAAATTTTTTTTCTGTAAATGTCGTTACTTCTATAAAGGCTCGCGTTTAGCTGTGAAGAAGGAGCGCAAGATCCTATATAGATTTGTAAGAAGCTATTACCCATCAATTGTAGTCATCATCTCAGCCAAAAGACGTCCACTGCTGGACAAAGGCCTCCCCCAAGGATCTCCACAACGACCGGTTTTGTGCTGCTTGCATCCAGCGGCTTCCCGCGACCTTCACCAGATCGTCGGTCCACCTTGTTGGAGGCCTGCCCACACTGCGCTTTCCGGTACGCGGTCGCCACTCCAGGACTATCCCGCCCCAGCGGCCATCAGTCCTGCGAGCAATGTGACCTGCCCACTGCCACTTGAGCTTAGCAACTCTTCGGGCTATGTCGGTTACCTTTGTTCTTCTGCGGATCTCCTCATTTCTGATTCGATCACGCAGAGAAACCCCGAGCATAGCCCTCTCCATTGCTCTTTGAGTGACCTTGAGCCTTTTTATGAGGCCCATAGTGAGCGACCACGTCTCAGTCCCGTATGTCATCACTGGCAACACACACTGGTCAAAGACTTTCGTCTTGAGACACTGCGGTATATCGGACGAGAAGATATTTCGTAGCTTACCGAACGCTGCCCAGCCTAATTGGATTCGACGATTGACCTCTTTGCTGAAGTTGGACCTACCTAGCTGGACCGTTTGTCCCAGGTAAACATAATTGTCCACAACTTCAAGGGCAGAGTCCCCAACCTTCAGAGGAGTGGGTACGACACGTGAGTTCGACATAACTTTCGTCTTCTCCATGTTCATTTTAAGACCCACTTGTTGAGAGACTCTGTTGAGGTCACCGAGCATTGCGCCGAGGTCTTCCAGGGTCTCAGCCATGACCACTATATCGTCAGCAAACCGAAGGTGAGTGATGTATACGCCGTTGACGTTGATGCCGAGTCCTTTCCAGTCCAGAAGCTTAAAAACATCTTCCAGTGCAGCAGTGAACAGTTTCGGAGAAATCACATCTCCCTGTCTCACTCCTCGCTGCAACTGTATAGGTTTCGAGCTCTGGTCCTGAAGACGGACTGACATAGTGGCGCTTTCATACAAACACCTCAACACTTCGATGTACCGATAGTCAATTTGGCACCGCTGGAGAGACTATAGCACGGCCCATGTCTCAATCGAATCGAAGGCTTTTTCATAGTCCACAAACGCTAAGCAAAGAGGCTGGTTATACTCTTCGGTCTTCTGTATAACCTGCCGCAGCGTATGTATGTGGTCTATGGTGCTGAAGCCTTTTCGGAAACCGGCTTGTTCGATAGGCTGGAAGTCATCAAACCTGCGTGCGAGACGATTCGTTATGATTCTCGAAAACAGCTTGTAGACGTGGCTTAGAAGTGAGATGGGCCTGTAGTTCTTCAGCAGGGTTTTATCGCCCTTTTTGAAAAACAGTACCACCATACCTTCGTGCCACGTCTCTGGCGTTCTGCCCCCTAGTACGACGGAATTAAATAGCTTCTGAAGAGCTACGAGTACCGGTCTTCCGCCTGCTTTCAGAAGCTCGGCCGTAATTCCGTCAGCACCTGGTGCCCTGCCGTTTTTGAGCTGTTTGAGAGCCATACTAATCTCGTATAGGCTTATGTCCGGGATGTCTTCGGTATAGTGCCGGGTTAACTTAGCTCTAGGGTCTCTAGCTAAGCGTACAGATGGCCGTGTGGATGTGTAAAGCTGTCCATAGAACTTCTCGACCTCTCCCATAACATCGGACCTGGTAGCCACGGTAGGACCGTAGCTAGGGCGAGCGGGGCCGCCGGGGACTAGGGGCCGGTTTTTGCTGTTGTGCATGTCATGGGGGGGTATTTGCCATAATCGCCACGCTTGGCAGGCGGGTTGGCGATCGCAGTAGGTTGAAGGTAACCTCAGAGAGATGCTGCTGCCCATCCTCTGGAATGGTCCCTTAGTCGCCTTTTACGACACCCACGGGTTGAGATGGGGTGGTGCAATTCTTTATCTCCGGCACCACACGGGATCAATTGTAGTGATGACTTGTTTTTAACGATGGAGGCCTTCGCCCAGCTGGGACAGTTATAGGCTATTTACTACTGATTGGTTCCCTTCACAGCTAAAAGATGCCCAGAATGGATAGTAGGCAAAATAATGTATGGACGATTTGCAAGTGCTTATCTATATATAATACACTAGTGGCCGCTCGCGGTTTCACCCGCGTGGTTCCCGTTCCCGTGGGATTATCTGGATAAAAAGTATCCTATGTGTTATTCCCGTTATAAATTATCTGTATGACGAATTTCATCCAAATCCATTCAGTAGTTTTTACGTGAAAGAGTAACAAACACCCATACTTACAAACTTTCGCGTTTATAATATTAGTAGGATATTATAGTACAGTTTTTTTTTTGTCATTAATTAACTAATAATAAATCCTTTCAGGCGCTCAGGTAATGGAGTTCTGTCCTCACGGCACTCGAGCGGAGTGCCACCGAGCGTCCGCGCCAAAGGACGCCTCCAACGGCTGCAAGAAGCTCCACTTCAAGAAGATCATACAGAGTCATACGGACGAATCCTTGGGAGACTGCTCCTTCCTCAACACTTGCTTCCACATGGACAGTTGCAAGTAAGTAAAGCAAAGTAAATATGGCCTGAATCTCGGTTCAACACTCAGCTGGCATTCACAGGTTGCTCATGTTAGTAAAAAGGTTACCTGGACTTTGCGCTCATTGAATCGCCTGAGGAATGTTTTACCGTTTAAGACGAAGGTAATGTTTTGTAACTTTAATATTTCCCATGATCGATTATGGTGTCGTGTGCTATTTTGATCTCAACGCCTGAACTCCTGTTTGTTAAACTCGACAGATTGCTTAACAATAGTATCAGATTCTTTTATAATTTCAAAAAATATGACCACATCTCCCAGTATAGGCACAGTCTATATAATTCTTACAGTCGGCCAACGGGCACGTCTAGACAGAGCAATCGTGAGGGTTGTGCGGGGCGCGGTGCGAATCGGGCTTGCCATACACTTCACTCGGGACACACGCGTCAGGAGTGGCACATTGTATTGAAACGCGTGTAGTCAATTTTAATTTATTTTTATAACATTAAAAATGGTTTATACTACATGTGCTGTGTGAGAGACCGCATGTCATCTTTTCGTGTTAACAAAAATTTTAAATTTCATCAATTTCCGCACACAGAAGAAAAGGTAAGTCTAATACATTAATATTTTATTCTGACGTGTGTGTTTGCAATGAGAATTGAAAGGTAATATTTAATGAATAACACATGCATTATAATATGCATAATGTCTTTTTCAATATGTTTTTTTATGGATAAACGCCATTTTAGAATTCGCTAATATTTAGGCAAAATTTAATTAACTATTAAAATCAAGATCAAGAATGGTGGACGCAACTTTTTGATATAAAAATCAATATGGATATGATTTTTATGGTTTTCGGGGGTGCCGATTTCGAATACTACATCTATTTCGAGATCCAAGATGGCGGACGTGACTTTTTTATGTAAAATCAATATGGGTATCATTCCCATGGTTTTCGGGCTGCCAATTCCGAACACTACATCTATTTCGAGATCCCAAGATGGCGGACGCGACTAAATAAAATCATATTAATTTAATAGGTACTAAAGACTTATTAGTAGTATAATATCTCTGTTTTAACTGTAAAGAAAGCTACTGTGTAATAAATTTTTATTTACCAATTTCAGATGCAAGGTTTGGATTGAGGCATGTGGGAGACCTGATTTAATAGGGAAAACTTCCCATAGCCTAAATAACAACTATATTTGTAGCCTACATTAAGAAGAAAATATGTATGGCAAGACGAAAAACAATCAAACTAGCCTAAACGTTAATATTTTAAGTAATGTAGTCCTAGATTTAACACAAAAACCTATTCTTATTCTAAGTACTAGTATTGTATTTTTGTTAAAAATAAATCGTTTTGTAAACTTATACCTATTTCTTGTATTTAAGGATCCTGATATGTACGGGCTAGCCGCACATATTATATTGACCTAGACTTTAATTAGCTAGACTATCAACCCAAACTTTGTGCGTATACATATATATAAAGTGACTATAGAAATTAAATTTCAAGTTTCTTGAAAACTAAAAACTTTAGTCTTAAACTTTAGTCTTATTGTCTAATTTCAACCTCTATCACTGCGATACCTTTCAATTTGACATTTGAAAGCTATTCAAGAACTTCAAACTAATTCACTTAATTAAAAGAAATAACTTAAATATATGAAATCACCCTGTGAAAATGTAAATGCCTCCCATATTTCAATATTAAAAAACCCTGATGAAAAACTTAATTACCCTGAGTACCGCATAAATTGCACCAAATATATAATATCATCTTAAATTTTTTACCTAGTACATGGGTAGTGTAGGTAAAAAATGTATGGACGATTCAAAAGCACTTTCCGTAAGTTTATTTGAATAAAAAATTTTGACTTTGCCTTTGACTTTACTAAATACTAACTAGCTTCATTAATGTCTACTTTATATGTGGTACTTAAAAAAATAGACGTCCTGCCTGAATGGTCAGTAGGCTTAGCCAAAGTAACATTAAGAAAACAATAGTGATGTTCGAAAATAATAAAATGTATGGGATTGACATAAGCCGCGCTAAATCACGTGGTCAATCTTATGTCAATCCCATACATTTTATTCTTTTCGAACTTCGCTATCGTTTTCTTAATGTTACTTTGGCTACCGCCACAGGACGTCTATTTTTTTTAGCTGTGGAGAAGAATGGGCGCAAAAAACTCCACAGCTTTAATAGAAGTAAAGACATTTACAAAAAAAAAGTATGGCGTTACCAGATCATACAATATTTACAATTAAAACCTTTCAAGAGCTCGCTTATACAAATAATGCTTACCTCTATTACATTTACATAACATTACACTTTATTCTAAAAAAACGTACTTGGGCACTATGTATGTACTAATTCAAAACTATAGAATGACGCTTTATACCTATACAGTGTGCGAGAATTGGAGGAATGTCAGTTCCATGCATCATGATCATGTTCAATGATTATGTTCATGATAAGAATATCATGAACATAATCATTTACATTGTAATAGCCCTTTTTTAAAAGTGTTTCCTTAACATGTGTCTTAAATTTCTCAAAGGGCAAAATTAAAACATCATTCGGGATTTTATGATAATAAGTGACACCTTGTCCCATTAATGATCCATAAACTTTTTGTAGTCGAAGTTTAGGTATTAAATAAACTTAAATAATAAATAACTGTCTCACTCCGAATTCGAGGTGCCTCAGTAGTTGAAGATTCTGAGTGAAGTGCGCTTGTGCCTTGTCATCACTTAACAAGGTTGTCAAAATAATAATCTCATTCGAAGCATGTTTGAGAATAATATTTTTATTCTCAAGCATGCTTTAACCACATTTTCATTCCATTCCATTCCATTCTCTCCATCGCTGCCACATTGATGCACGGTACGTGGATGTCCTTCGGGAACTGTACGCATTGGCGACTATGCAAGTGCGAGTGCACGCGCTATCACCCAAGCTTTTTACTGCCGTTACTGGAAACGCTATAAACATCAACGGTGTCTCCATGTCGCATCTTCGCTTTGCAGATGATTTGGTCCTATTCAGTGAGCGAATGCAAGATCTCCAAGTTATGCTAGAAGGACTGTACGATGCGTCTCTGAAAGTAAGTCTCAAGATGAACATGGCTAAGACTATGGTGACATGTGCCTCAGGTAGAACCTCAGCAAACATTGCTTTAGGGGGCGTACCCTTAGAGATAGTGGACCACTATATTTACCTTGGCCACTGTTTGTCTTTTGACCGAAAACAGAGGAACAAGGGGATCAGTCGCCGAAAACAGCTTGGTTGGGCAGCTTTCCATAAGCTCGATGACGTGCTCGTATATACCGCAGTGTCTAAAAACCAAAGTCTTTCAGCAAGTATGTCATGCCCTCTCTAGCATACGGAGATGCCGAAACATGGACGCTCACAAAGAGACTGTGCGTAGAGTCCAAGTAGCACAACGGGCTATGGAGCGTAGTATGTTAGGCTTGAATCTCAAGGACAAGTTCGCAATACCGAGATTCGAAGATGGACGAAAGTCCAGGACATTGCTAACCGGATTGTAAAACTCAAATGGCGATAGGCAGGATACGTGGCGAGAACCAGTAACGGTGGAGTAAAACCCTCATAGAATGGCTGCCGAGAACGAACAAGCGGAGCGCTGGCCGACCACCTGCTAGATGGTCCAGAGATATAAAGCTGGTCGCTACTGGAAAAACCTGGATGCGATCAGCTCAAAACACAAACAATCAAACACTCAAATCCCTTCGGATTGGCGGAACATGCAGGAGGCCTATGCCCAGCCGTGCGTAGATACGATATTAGTCCCCAAAGCAAGGAAGGGAAAAGTTTTTTCATGTAGTCATTGTTCGTTAGATACTCGTATAACATTAATTAGTAGCTACAAAATAAATATAAATTTGACATTTGACTGCTACTTTGAAGTTAAAATTAGCTTTAACCAGCCAAACTTGAGTATAGTTAACGTTAAAATATGACATCTATCATCGTTATTTTAACCATTGTTACATGACAAATTTTTCACAAAACTTGATTTGACGGACGATTTGACGATAACGTTGGATATGGATGGTGCAATCCACCCTTATACTTTGAGCCATTTTAAATTTCGCGCATCGCTCGCTACCCGCCAATAGATGGCGCTCTGCACCCGCCCTGAATCGCGCTATCGGTTCGTCTCGCCCGCCCTTGAAGTACCGCGCGGCAACAATACTATTCTCATACTTACATTTTCGTCATCGACGTGTTTTTTTGAAACGACTTGCCAAGAACTTCTTGGCGGCGTTATGAAAATTAAAATAAAATGCAGCAACAGTATGTGTTGGTACAGTTACTAGCATTAACATGTATGTTAAACTTAATACAAAATGGTATAAGAATATATAAGTATATTGTCAAAAGTGTATATAGTGCCACAAACTTATCTGACCCGGTGGCCAAAACTGGAACTACGCGTCTGCCATTTTATGTCATTTTGCTGTCAAATTGTTGTTGTTGGAAGAAGTTGGAAGAAGACGCGAAGTGTTTATTTCGTTTTTTGGTAGATTTATTGAAATAAATAATGCCGAAAGCATTGAAAGTGACGCAAGGAACATTATTTTAAAAGTTTTAGCTTTTATGCAGGAGGAAAAACGTCTCGAACTGCCATTAAAACCATTCGAAAAATTGTACGAACGAGTGCTGCTGCTACAGGTTTGTGTTGCCAGCTGTTGCTTTGAATCACCCCTACCCATTCATTTTATTTAGTTTTATGTTTCTAAAGTAAATTATATTAATGTATTGTATTAATTGTGCTTTAAATTATTTTTAGTTTAATTGTTCTATTCGGATAAATTTCTGGCTGAATAATTGCTGTAAACGTTGTGAAATAATCATTTATTTGTTTATTATAAGCTATGTCTATCGTTTTGCTTTCTATATGGTATATATATGGGTCAATCAACTTTTAAATGCCACGATTCTAAAATTTTTGATTTTTTCTTTGTGTTTCCATTTTCTATGTTTTATTATTTTAATGAATAGATAATTTATTATATTTTACGATTTTATAAAGAGCAGAACTGTTTTTGTAGAAAACAATAATTTAGAGAAAAAAAATCTAACGATCTAAGTTAAATCTGTCCCCTGGACCACTAACTCTATAGAATTTTTAAACAATGTAATTATATAAATTAAGATTAAAACAAACCCTTTTTTTATAAATTATATGCAGACTTTAATTTTTTTTCTTTGTATAAATGAAATAACTCGTAATTTCAGAAATATTTCTGTTAATATTGTCCCCTAGACAACGGTTCTTTTTCACGCAACGAAGCTTTTCTTTCTAAACAGGAAAAAATGATAATTATGCAACGAAGTACCACGTGCCATTGTATTACTTATTGTACTATTCATCTTTAAAAGTAAAGTAAACTATTTCATAATTGGAAAGGAAAAATAAAACCAAAAGCGTTTCTTAATTTAGGGACAATCCAGTTGTCCAATAGACATATTTGGTTGTCCAAAGGAAATGTTGTTTTATCTCGGCGGATTTTTTTCTTCCTCTTTCTTTATATCCCGGTTCCAAAGATGCAGCAGGAGAAGGAGGCGGAATGGGCTCATGTGGACCTTGCGGTATATTTGTTTCTTGCAAAATAGACCTTGGAGAACTTGGAGGCGTATTGTTGAGTACGTCACAAACTACTCTTATCCTTTTTATCTGCTCCTGTTTTCGGAATTTCCAAATAACTCTGCAATGTTTTTGATCTTCTGGCTGCATACTTAAAATCAACTTTTTGTTTTTATGATGCTATCTCTTTTCTTTGTCTTCCGTTCAACAAATTTTTCTGTCGTCTCGATTTTTTTTTCTCTGACAACCCCATTTCCTATTATAGTTCAAGATATAGAGCCCTGTGAGTGTAGGAGGGTGATCTTTTAGCGTACGTTGCACATCTCTGGGGTGAGGCTATTGACAAGCGTGGCAAGTGGGTGGCTGTTAGCCTTGACGCCAAGGCTTTTGATCGGGTCTGGCACAAAGCTCTCCAAGCTCTTGGTATACGGTCTGCCTGCTCAGTTCTGCAACTGGGTCGTTGGCTTCCTGCATAAGCGTAGAATCCGTGTCCTGTCTGATGGATCCGCTTCGTGGTTCATGTCAGCGAACGCTGGTGTCCCTCAAGGTTCCATTCTGTACCCCACGTTGTTCCTTCTGCATATCAATAATATGCTTCCACTTGGAAATATTCATTGCTATGCAGATGATAGCACAGTGCATAGGGAATATAACGGTCACCCTGCCGCTGCAGGGCGGGTTGAAACCGAAGTTAATCAAGTGAATCTTGTCATTGAGCTCAATCTGGTATTAGACCTTATATCTAAATGGGGCTCCAATAATATTGTTGATTACAATGCCAAGAAAACACAGATGTTGTTGTTGCGTTCACGGCAAAGAGTCAAGTCTTTAGGGTACATACCCTGAAGAGTAGGAAGAGGAAGGATACTGCTCTGCAGGCTTAGATATGTCTCTAAACCTGCAGATCAGTATCAACATGCTCGGTATGACTATTTGCTGCGATCTGAACCAAGAGGACTACATGGATGCCGTGACCAAAACAGCCTTACAAAAACTCGGTATTCTGAACAGGGTGCGGTGATTCTTTATGCCTGACCAGTTGTGCCTTTTGTACAAGACACAGGTACGGTGTTGCGTGGAGTATTGCTCGCACATCTGCGACGGTTCCGCAAAATACCTTCTCGTTGCTTTGGACAGACTGCAGCGTCGCGCTGTACGCATTATCGGCAACACAGAAGTCGCAAATACTCTTGAATCTCTGCAATTTCATAGACATATTGCGTCACTCAGCGTGCTTTACCGCTTATCTTATACTATGGCGAGTGCTCTGAAGAGCTCTTTGACCTCATCCCACCTTCTCCTTTCCTCCATAGGAATACAAGTGCTACTCCCCGGAGTCACCGCTTCTCCGAGGAGAGGTCCTTCAAACGAAGCGTGAAGAGGCACCTTGTGGGCCGGCAGAGTGAGGGTAACTGATGCTGTGTTGTTTTTATGCTGCACCAGTTGGTTTCGTGGGGATACCTTTGGGTACGAAACCCTAAAAATAGACAAATTGTTTAATGATATCTAATTAAAATCAAAATGAATAATTTTTGTCCTCAGGACAACCAAACGGTCCTAGAGACAACCGATTTCGTTGTCCAAGTGACTGGTTGTCCGATTGACATTTCTGAAACATTGCCTTGCCTTTTAAATACTAATGTGTTTTTGCATTTTGTCTCACTCTCACAGTAAAATCTAGATAACACTGCTTATAGTACAATATGATTTGTTGTAAAATGTTAATTACTTACGTAAATCTGCCGGTGGTCCGATGGACTGACAATAAAGACAGCCACTTCCTTTAACAGAACTCGGCTGACTGACGCCGTGGCTTTGGTGAAATCAAAACGGCGGCTGAGCGCGTCTTCTTTCCGGGAAGTCAGTCTTGTCGTCACTTACATACAACGCTATCTATGTTTTGTATTTTATAACCAATTAGCGGTTGTCCGGGTGACTTATTCGATGTAGATATTTATGGGGACAAAAGTAAGACCCGAAAATTATAAATTGGTATGAAGTTAATAAGTAATCGATACGTTTTATTGACAATATACATACTTATAATTGATTTTGTTTAATCGCTATAAATAGTTTAGTGGCTACATAGAGTTTTTTTTTGTAATAGCAATATTTGTGATGCACTTTTGCTCGGGGACAGTCTGTAATACTAAATTAACGAACTTTTTGTCTTTTGGACAACCATTAAACAACGGTTAAATTGAAAAAACAGTAAATAATATTTCAATTATATGTTTGCAAATGTTTATATGAATACAACTAATATAAATTAAACACATATTGTGTGGTGGAATTTATATTATTCTTATGGGACAGAGTACGGTTGTCGTCTGGCAAATAAAAGTTAAAAATTATATAAACATTTATTGATCGATATAGTTAGTTCCCTAGATGGTCCAATTTTTCTTTTTAAAACATCATCTATTTTAACTAAGAAATAGTAGGTATTGCGTTTTTATATAATACTTATCATCATCATCATCATCAGCAGCTCATTTTTTTTATGTCCCCACTGCTGGGGCACGAGTCTTCCCTATGGATGGGCCATAAACCACTACGCGGGCCTAGTGCGGATTGGTGGTTGTTAACAGCCGGGACCAACGGCTTTACGTGCCTTCCGAAGCACGGAGGAGCTCGAGATGAAACATTTTTGGTCACCCATCCGATGACCGGCCTTTGCGAAAGTTGCTTAACCTCAGCACCCGCAAACCGGGCGCGTTAACCACTGCGCCATCGAGCTCCTCTATCAATAATACATATAAGCAAATACACGTAAGCAAATCAACACTGTATGTAATATGTAATGATGACGTTCTCCATACAGGTATGTACATTACGAAGTCGACAACACGGATCCCAACGCAAACGTTGGTAAAGCGACGGAGTCAACGCAGAAATGTCCGCAAAACGGTAAGATTCTTATTTTATTTAGCCTTGAGGCCAGGGACTCGCAACCCCTTCAGGGGTTTTGAAAAGGGGTTTGCTTTCCAAACCCGTTGCGAATTAGAAGATGTTCAGTTCGAAAGAATAACCCAAAATATAGCAATTGAACGAGTAAGCCTTTGGTTACCCTTGATAGGTATGATTATTGGTGCTAGCTTTTTTGAATTGCACACTTTTTTAGGACGGTTCCCTTTTTTAAATATCCACCCTTCGCCACTGCTGGTTACTCAATAGAAACTTTTTAGAAAGAAAGAAAAAAATAACATTTATATCGAATAGAACAAAAGAAACAATAGGAAATATGGAACAATATAAAATACAAAGAAATTTATTTCTTTGAAACAGGTTCGAGCTTAGTGACAAAGCCTGATGGAGCACTGACTCTCACTCCCCCACAATGGTTACAGTGTGATCTGCGATATCTAGATATGACGTTTTTAGGTAAGCATTATTATATTTTTAATTACTGTTATGTTTTTTTTCCTTTCAGTTGATGGCTTCGTGCGGTTAGCACATTTAGCCAGTGTCAAAGTTATTTTCTTACAAGTTACTAGGTGACCGGCGTACTTCGTACCGCTTTGACAGTTTCCATGACAACAAAACAAGTCCGCTTTAGAACACCCGTATCCCATGATGGACCCCCATAGCAGCGCCACCTACCGGGTCCAATTGTAAATCTAAACCATTCTCGAATCCACTTGAACACACAGAGAAAATTTCATCCAAATGATAAATTAAAAAAGATAGAATGTGAGTTTGAATTGGCCAATGACAGATTTCGGCCGCTCCTCTTCCATTTTTGAAATTTTTGAAAAGAGTATTATGCGTGTGTGTTAAAGACATGGTAGTGTGTGTAATGTTTGTGTTATTGATTTAATGTATTTTTATGCATAATTTAAAAAAAATATTAAAATTCGGATAATCTTCTCTATATAAATTATAAGTGTGCGAAATTTCATATTCCTCCGTCCGCGCAATTTTCGTAAAAAAGGGGTACAAAGTTTTTGCTTCACATATTAATATATAGATAAGATATAAATAGATAATATTTCTTATGTTAAAATATGATGATGATAAATGATAATAGTAGTAGAAGTGTGAAATGATATACCCCCTAACCCCTTGAGTATTTCAGTAAAGATGTGGGGCTTTACTAAGACCTCATGCGGACTTCATGAGAAAATTTTAAAAGTGACGTTGCACTGTTTTGTTTTATTTGCCACGTTCACGAACACTTAACGGTTATTAATCCACCATTATTTCACATTAATATTCGACATAGTATCACAAATTTTAAAAAATACAACAAAACCGCAGACATGACTCTTCACTTTCCCACCAAGAATGCTATTTTTATGTTATTGTGATTTAAAGACAGTGTTTTTGATTTTACTGGGACATTATGAGGAAGTCCCAAACCATAAGAGATACAGAGATACTGTTTCAGAAACCATCAAGTCGTTTTTGGTGAAAATAATTTGGCATAAGTAGCAAAGGAGAATGGGCAAGTTGGTCTACCTAGTCAGCACCAATAAGCCTTACATCAATGAAAAGGGCATCTCATATACTTAATTTTTTGTATGACCGCAAATGTGTAGCTTATGTGGTTCTTTGTGAAAATGTCAAAAATAATTGCAGAGTGTAGTTTCTCCTTCATTGTATTTTTAGAGCAGACTTTACATTTACTGTTCTATATTACGACAGGGTTTTGCGAAAGAGAGGGCAAGGAGTGGTGTAGGGTTCAAATTCCCAACGCAAGCGCAGCCCATATAACTGCTAGCTCCCCTCCCCGCGCCGCGCTTGCTTTGTCTTCATTCATGTGCACATGTCATATCAATCTTGGTACTGGTACTTGTTGTACTTGTGCTGGGCTCGCCATCAGGAAGGTTTCACACCGCCAGCTGCCCATCTGAATAATGTTATTGTGGATACTAGCATCATGTAATACCGCAATTATAATATTATGTAATAAATCACCGAACTTTTATTTTTTGTTTTCTCTTTTTCTAAATTCTGCCAGCCCCTAGCACTTTAACGCTAATCGGTATTAGTTTATTAACAAGTAATCTATTATTTATTAGCATAGAAGGCGTTAGTGCTGAGTAGGTAGACCAAAGTTCATATATTTTGCCCATTCTCCTTTATTGATCAAGTGTGAGTTGTACATAAAAAAATAATCAAATTGATCAAAAACGTTTTTAATGCGAATCGACTCTGTTAAATGTTAGGATCATATTGTATCGGAAGGCGATACTGAACATCTTTTGCGTTAGTTTTATTAACATTTAGGTACATATTACGTACAAATTATATAAGAGAACACTTCATTAATTTGTTTTTATTAAGAACTTAGTCAATTTTGAGCGTATCTTTTCTCAGGTAAGTTCGCGGTGATAATGGCCGACCCGCCCTGGGACATCCACATGGAGCTTCCTTACGGCACCATGTCGGACGACGAGATGCGATGCCTCGGAGTGCCGCAGCTGCAAGATAGCGGGCTCATCTTCCTCTGGGTTACTGGCAGGTTCGTTCTCTCTCTCTATCTATCTATCTAGGTATCTCTCTCTCCCTCTCTCCTAAGCATATCCACATGAAGCTTCATTACGACACTATACCCGATGACGAGACGCGATGCCTCGGATTGCCGCAGCTGCAACATAGCGGGCTCATCTTCGTCTGGGTTACCGGCAGGTTCGTTCTCTCTCTCTCTTTCACACTCACTCACTCTCTCTCACTATCTCTTTCACTCTCTATCTTTTCTCCCCCCCCTCTCTCTCTCTCTCCTAAGTGTTTCTACGTGAAGCTTTCTTTCGGCACTATGTCCAAAAACGAGATGCGATCCCTCGGAGTGCCGCAGCTGCAAGATAGCGGGCTCATCTTCCTCTGGGTAACTGGCAGGTTCGTTCTCTCTCTCTCATAAGCATATCCACATTAAGCTTCCTTACGTCACTATGTCCGACGATGAGATGCGATGCCACGGCGTACCGCAGCTGCAAGACAGCGTGCTCATCTTCCTCTGTGTTACCGGCAGGTTCGTTCTCGCTCTCTTTCCGTCTCTTTTTCTTTCTCCGCAGCACATCTCTCTCTCTCTCCTTCTCCCCCCCCTCTTTCTATCGCTTATTCCCTCCTGAGCTCATAGGCTTTGAATTTATATGGTAACAGTTTTGGATAGGTTGATATGCAGGTATCTGTACTAATGTTACTTTATTTTCATGACTTATATCAAAGCCTTAACTAAGATTCATAGTTTAGTGTTTTGTTAACTATAGGCATTGTCGATTATTGCCGTCGGACTTATATCAAAGCCTTAACTAAGATTCATAGTTTAGTGTTTTGTTAACTATAGGCATTGTCGATTATTGCCGTCGTGCCAATACAGTGCAATCTGTACTAATGTTACTTTATTTTCATGACTTATATCAAAGCCTTAACTAAGATTCATAGTTTAGTGTTTTGTTAACTATAGGCATTGTCGATTATTGCCGTCGTGCCAATACAGTGCACGCTTTCGCGTTTCGTTTATAGCCGACTAGTATGGTCAAGCGGTTTAACTTACCGATTCATAATAGTGGTATTCGCTCACCAGGGCAATGGAACTGGGTAGGGAGTGCCTCAAGCTGTGGGGCTACGAGCGTGTGGACGAGCTGATCTGGGTGAAGACCAATCAGTTGCAGCGGATCATACGCACGGGCCGCACCGGCCACTGGCTCAATCACGGCAAGGAGCATTGCTTGGTACGTACAGTCGGCAACAAAAGTCGCTAGATTAACTAAAAATGGTCCTATATAATTTGTTGACTGTAAATATTGCTAAAACATGCTATATCATTTTAAAAAATGTAATTATTAAGTAAATGGGAATACTTTTCATTATTCGCCTTTCAAAAAAAATTCAAAATTCAAAATCATTTATTCAGTTTAGGCTACAAGTAGCTCTTGTGAATGTCATTATGCCATCGGTTCGTAAATCTACTCTGGGCGGGAGATCTTGTACTGAGAAGAACCGGCAAGAAACTCAGCAAGTGTCCAGCTCTTTTCTCCCTTACAGCGTCAAAAATATTGGAAAATGCCCTATCATAGCAGAACACTTTCCATTACAAATAAACACAAAAAATATATATAAGACAATTACAACATGTAAAAAAACAAAATAAAAAATGTAAGTTAACAAATTTACATCAGATAATTATGTAAAGGTTTCAATTTCCACAATGTCATACAGCACCACTACAGTACTCTAGTAAACCTAGTACCTTGAAAATGATAATGCATGTTTTTGAAATATTCACGGCCAACAAATGATATTGTACTATTTTTAGTTCTAGCCAATCCAAGCGCCACTCATTCATCTACTAATAATACACTAATTAATTTTGTTATCTGGTACCGGTATTGGTACCTGTATAATACTGGTATGCCGGTACAATACTACTTACCGGTACTCATCGGTTAACCTGTATAATTAATACCGGTATCAAATCGTTACCGGTACTTTATTAAAGTCAAAGATACCGGTTATTGAAAATACCGGTATTCCAAGCCCTGAGTGGTGCAGCCATAGGCTATTTACTACTGATTGGTTCATTAAGCAACACAACACAATAGCATACCTTTAAAGATTTTAGAAATCATATGTTTGAAATCTTAAAAAGCAACTTTACTTTTTACTTTTTCCCTTTTTTTGTTAACTTCTTCTTTTTCATATTGTCTCTTGTCTGTTTTAAAATATTATTATTTTTCTTATTCTTTTTCAACGGCCTTAAACTCGAGCTACTAATGTGATATTTTGACACAGGTCGGCATGAAAGGCAATCCGGACAACTTGAACCGCGGCCTGGACTGCGACGTGATCGTCGCTGAAGTGCGCGCCACTTCGCACAAGCCCGACGAGATCTACGGAATCATTGGTAACAGTTTATTATCATCATCAGCTCATTTTTATGTCCCCACTGCTGGGGCACGAGCCTTCCCTATGGATGGATAAGGAGAACGGGCCATAAACCACCACGCGGGCCCAGTGCGGATTGGTGGTTGTTACGACTGCTTATGCAGACGGGATCAACGGCTTAACGTGCCTTCCAAAGTACGGAGGAGCTCGAGATGATACATACATGGTTTTGGTCACTCATCCGATGGCCTTTGCTAAAAAGTGGCTTAACTTCAGGATTTGTTTTACAATGTTTCTTTAAAAAAATCAACTTTTGTATACATTTTGGGTAAATAAGTTTATTGTAATATATGCAGGGTTTGAAATTATCAAGATGATAAAGCAGCTTGATAAGTATTAATAGCGGTTGTAAAACTATTTTAAAGGAATGTTATGATCCAGTTTTTAATATGTACTTACCTTGCAGAGAGGCTAAGCCCGGGAACAAGAAAAATAGAACTGTTTGGAAGACCGCACAACGTACAACCTAATTGGTAAGTGTAGTTTAAAACGAAATAAATTTTCCTGTAATATATAAGAGCCCCTTCACACTAGGGTTTACCAACATATGCTCCTTTTTTTATAAGAGACTAGCTGACCGGCGGACTTCGTACCGCTTTGACAGTTTCCATGACAACAAAACAAACAAAACGTTGACAAAATAAACAAATCATTCGTCCGCTTTAGAACACCCGTATCCCATGATGAACCCCTATAGCAGCGCCACCTGCCGGCCGGGTCCAATTGTAAATCTAAACCATTCCCGAATCCACATGAACACACACAAAAAATTTCATCCAAATCGTTCCAGCTGTTTAGAAGGAGTTTAACCTTTTTACCGTCAACAACTTCTATAGAAGTTCGAGATTTTCGTGCCGTCCACGCCAGCACTTCTATAGAAGTTCTTCTTTGTACCTACTTTATTAAAATACATTTATACGTTGGCGTACAGCGGGACATCGCGTGCAGGATAGTTGGGCGGTGAAAAGGTTAACTTCATACGCACGCACAGAAGATTTATATATTATAAAGATTGCTATTGGTCTTATGCTATCTCTACAGTGTAACTGGATGTTTTGCGGGTGGCGAGAAACTTAAAGGGTTCCTCAAGGGTTCCGTGTGATCAAAACATCCTCAGATGGTTTCTAGAGAGGATGGTATCACGCAGACTTGAGTTATGTAAAATTAAGTAGTCTTTTGACAACCAAACTTGCTTGCAACTTTGCTTGTACTCAAAGCGTGTACCCGCGCTGTATATCGATCCCTGGGCTCTAGTTTTGAGAAACCGGTGGTCTTAACCGCTTGACCAATAAAAAATAAAAAAATTCTTTGGATTTGAAAAATATTGTATGAGTTGTTTTTTTTTAGGATAACACTGGGAAATCAAGTGGATGGAGTGCGTCTTGTGGACCCAGATTTGATAGTGGCTTTCAAGAAGCGATACCCTGATGGCAACTGTATGGCGCCGCCCCCTCCTGACCCGGGTCTCCCTTAGAAGATCGAGGGAGATAATAAATAGGTTTAAGAGTAATTGGGAGCTTGAAGGCTGCGATTGCTGATGTTAAGCAGCTTTCGCAAAGGCCGGTCATTGGATGGGTGACCAAAAGTTTACGATCTCTGGCTCCTCCGTGCTTCGGAAGGCACGTAAAGCTGCATTAGCAGTCTATTATTCTAGGCAATTTTCCCTATGGTGTTTCCATCCGTAGGGAAGGCTTTTGCCCCAGCAGTGGGGACATAAACGAGCTGGTGATGATATGATGAAGAGTTTTAAACGGAATTCTTAACATGTTTTTTTTATTGAGTATCCAATATGTCGGCACGGTTGCATGTGCCATGTACACGGATTTAGAATTAAATATTTATATAATATAGTGAAAAATTAAATGCCTACCTGACCCTGAATATTGGCTTATTGGTAAGTAAGACTTGGAACTTCCAAGTTTGTATGAGATATCGTATTAGTGTAAGCTAAATCTAGCTTTACATTAAAATTATGCTAAAGTAGTTTTCAGATTGATTAATAAAGAAATAATAAATTTTCCTACACTCACACCAATTATCTAGCCCAAAAGAAGCTTCGTTATGAAACTCGTTATATGGTTACTAGACAACGGATAAACATACTTAAAATACTTAAATACATACTTATTATACATAAAAAACACCCAGACCCGAGACAATTTAGAAAAACAATAATTTCTAAATTGACCCGACCGGGGATCGAACCCGGGACCTCAGAGATGGCGACACCATGAAAACCGGTGTACAAACCACTCGACCATGGAGGACGTCAAAATTGATTATTACTGTAATATTATTATTATTATTATTTCTCTTGGGGACGTCGCCAGCCGAACGGACGATCAGCCTGCGTTGTTGCGGGCCATTTCATCCTTTTCCCCGTTCTCCCTTTTTAGGGGTTTAAGGTTCATCCAGCTATTACTGTAATAACAATATGTAATAATATTACAGCTATTTTGGCACTTACGCTTGCTCATCAGACTTCACCAAACTGTCAAATATTCTCAATAGTTAAATGAAGAGACCGTTAAAAGTTTGACAACAGACTGACGTTTATTGCGGTGTCACATCCAGGGGCGGCTGTCCCTCAACTCAAGTGCTTTTCGTGCACTGAATTTTTAATAGGTTAGGAATCAACATAAAATATTTAATACATTTTATGAAACAACTTTTCAATATAAATAATACGATACGAGAATTTATGACGAAATAATTTATGCTCTAACTCCATACTATTAAGGCTCATTTTTGCTGTAAAGAAGATTGCTCGTGCGCTAGGTCTAAGCCCACGGTGAAACTTGTATAACTTCTTTGAGATACGCGCTAACATGCCTAGCGTGTGAGACAAAAGATAGTCAATAGAAACTGTATGGATTAATTTGCTTGTTCCCGTGCGCCGGACGGTGTACCGAACTCTGCCAAGCTTGACCGAACTTCCCCGAAGATTACCGATAGCGCGCGAGGCCGGCCATGTTGAATTGCCTTTTGTCAATCAGTGTCGCTGTGATACGTCAATAGTTTTGTATTTATATAATAAGCGATATAATTAGTGGTTTTTTTTGTACTTGTTAAGATTCTGAAAGGATATTAAAATTTAATATACGGATGAGTCGGATATAGTGTGTGTAGCAGTATATAAATAAGCAAAACGTTGGTTTATTTTATTGCAGTCTTTGTACTATTGTCAGACATCCTTTTTTGCTATTTGTGTCGAGATTACGAGACATTACGACTTTTCTCCGTGTTAGCTTAGAATAGTTATGCCGTGTTTTGTTCCCGTCGTGTAAACTTTATTTCAAATTAGAGTAAAAAAGACAAAACACGGAATAACTACTCTTAGCTTACACGTTTATTAAAAAGGTTAAAGTTAATCAATCTCTTTTGCATTCACAATGCTATTGTAGTTACAAGATATATGTTTTTACAATATTCTTTTTTAACTTAAAAAAATCAACCAGTCAGGAAGCTCGAGTGTGAATCGAACCCACGACCCTTGGATTACTTACTGGTCCAAAGCTCTGACCGCTGAGCTACCGAGAACGCTCGGTTTCGGTTGATTTTTTCTATTTTTGGTTTGCTTGGTTTGTAATTTGTGTGAATCTGTTATTAATTTCCCTGTCTATGTCATGTGTATGATATGAACCCTGTTTACAAAACTTGAACGGATGTATATTGCCTATAAGCAGGTTCGGTAATAGGTGTATAATCCCGAAACATAGCCATGCAACCAAGTAAAAAGAACACCGTGTTTTCAGAATCAAAAACATTTTTAAATTATATTTTAAAATGATATTTCATAATATGACGCCATAACTTCAATGTTTGTAGCATTGTTGTGTTGCGGCAGCTAGAGAGAAGATTGCCAGTGCCTCAGTAGTAGAGGATTCCGGGTGGAGTGTTTTTCCACCTTCCGCCTTAACATCAGATGAGATGAAGGCTACGCGGCGAGCGGAGCTAAAATATTTAACAAACATTAAAAAAAAATTGTATAACCTTAACATGTTTTGACTTGTTTATTTTTGGACCGTGAGGCTGGACCATAAGCAATGTATCAGCTGGACCTAGAATTGTCACTTTGCAATTTTGCCTTGTAAAGGTGGTCTACGCTAGACGAGCCGAGCACGAGCCGTCGGTGTCAAGTGTGGACGTACAAGGAGCCTACAACAATCACACTCCTCGAACATAGTTTTCCGCACTAAACTCGCGGCTCGTGGCGGGTATGGACGAGTTGGCTATTGCAGCAACCGCTCCTGCTGCTGCAGCGATAATTATAGCCGAAGTCACAAAAAAGCTAGAAGGCCAAGACGATGGGATCTATAAATTTATATAAAGACAGATCTATGAACCTTTTTACCGCCAACAACTTCTATAGAAGTTCGAGATTTTCGTGCCGTCCACGCCAGCACTTCTATAGAAGTTCTTCTTTGTACCTACTTTATTAAAATACAATTATACGTTGGCGTACAGCGGGACATCGCGTGCAGGATAGTTGGGCGGTGAAAAGGTTAATCTAGATATGTTAACCACTTTGAGAGGTCAAGACTGCGAGCGCGATCCAAATCCCTTTGTGTTCGTCAAAAAACCGATAATAGGCGGAGCACAGTCGAGCACGAGCCAAACGCTCGATCGAGACTCGTAAGTCGGTCCACACTACACGAATTTTGGCTCGGCTCGTGCTTCGCTCGTGCTCGGCTCGACTAGCATATAGAACCACCTTAACAAATAACGTCATTATCTCGACCATGTGGTGCTTTTCAGGCATGTTTATAATTTTCCGGAGTTCTATGCATTGTACCATATCTGCCATATTCAGGATAATATATGTGTTGCCAAACATCCTATATGTATTTATATAAGGTACAGTCACGACACGACCATAAAAATGTTACCATGTGGATAAATTGTCCAGAATTGTCATTCTGTCGTCATAGATATGCCTTTATAGCCGCCTGTGAATTATCTTATCTATTTTAATGTCGCTGCTATGATGTAGACAGAAATTTATGAATACTTTTCTGTTGCAGACATTGTTGTTGCTTTGTCCATACTAATCTTTTTTATGGTCGTGACTGTTCCTACCTGATTTTGTAACATTATTTTTATATCGTGTATAAAGAATAGATCTAAGAGTGCCACACTATGAATATAGAAATACGAATACATTTATGACATTTGTTAAAGAAGTTTTAATTTTGTATTTCATGTGTCGTCAGTAGGTACGTATAATTTGATCATTGGTTGTAATGCAAATGGCTGGACGACATCAAACAGTGGGCTAGACTTAGCTATAGACAATAAAAAAATCTACATAGGACCGCAACAGGTTTTGTGTACTGATCTCCATACTTCAGTATGAAGATGGCACTGAATGATGATGATGTACCTACGAGTTGTTATTAGCCATATTTCTCTCCTACGACGTGGTGCTACTCCTCCTTTTATTGTGAGAGTTCGTGCGGCATTTTCAGCTTCACAGGACTTTTTTACGGACGGCGAGAAACTCTTGGCTGTTCCTCAAGCCATAATATGAAACGAATCGCCGTCTAAGGTTTTCTGGAGAGAATTGCATCACGCACTAGTAAGTGTCCCCCATCGATATGTATGTTACACTAGATATCGCGTTCCGAACACTCATTAGGTTCGAGTCAGCTGTACTGCAATCCGTACACCTTACTTTAGTGTGACTTTGACATTCATAGTGCGTGCGTGCGAACGGAGCGGCGCTAATAAATCGAAAAGTCGAAAAATCAAAGTGAAAGAGAAAATAATAATTTTAGTCAAGTAATTAAAATTACCAAATATTCAAGTGAATAAATAGGTAATAATATCGTAATTCCACAATAGAAATAGTATTTATTCATTTAAATGCTACGCCATGACGCCTTCTACAATAGTAGACTTGTTACTTTACGTTGAACGTAACGCGTAAGCGCTTTGAAATTCACGGCGCTTACAACGTTTTGGTTGCGAGAAAACTATACTCTATTAGCGATCTAGCGCTGTATGTTTTTAGTTTGGTTAAACGACATAATAAAATGTTTTAGCGCTGCAGCGAACTTTAGTTCTAATTCCCAGTATTTGAACAAATTGTTTACAAGAACGTTCTTGTCTATTCAAATATAAGTCAATGGTGTCCCCGTTCCCTACTAGATTCACCAAGTGGTTCGGATCGGGAGCGGAACAACCCGAAGGCGCCTCAAAAGCTTGGAACCGAGTCGACGTACCCTTGTTCTACGAGTACGGTGTCTTGGGCCCGAGCGAGTGCATGTTTAGTGTATTCTGTAAATGTGTAGTGGCATTGAGAGGATCGCACGGGGTACTCCGTGCTTCGTGGTCTCCGTAATAAAAATAGAATATGATTCGTCATCCGCAAGTGACGAATAAAAGCAAATTCATCCGTAGAATTTATTACGAATAATATCAAATAGCGTAGACTTTTTATTAGACTCTTGTTCGTTCGTTCTTGTGGCTTGGTTAGTTGGGCGTTTTTACTTTATCATATTTGTATCTTAATATGATTTCGACACTGCCAAATTGCAAGTTCTATTTGCCGATTCAATGGTACCTTTGTTTTGATACTTAGATTGAATTTACAGAATAAAAAAATAAATGGAAATTAAAGGAAATAAATAAAAATAAATGGAACAACAAAATGAAAATAAATAAAACTGAACAAAATGTTATTAAACTACTTGGGACTAAATAGAACTTAGTAAAACGAAATGAATCTAAGCTAAACTAAATTCGACTAAGTGAAATTAAATGAAACGATGAAGTTAAATTGAAGCTAGTTAGTAAAAATAAATTGAAATAAATGAAACTAAATGAAACTAATGGAACTAAATGAAACTTAATGAAACTAATGATACTAAATGAAACTAATTTTAGTTTCAAATAAACTGGATGAAAAGAAATTAAAATAAATTAAACTAAATAAAATGAAATGAAATGCTTATATATTTACACGACACAGTATATTGGCATTCTTAATTCGCCAGAACTGCCAATTGCCATAAATCGTAGTAGATATTGCAATTTTTTCCATGTGCTTAACAGACAACTTTACAAGAGAGACTAAAAACACTTTCGTTTTTTATGCTTACCATATCTGGAAATAATTGTTGCACAATATAATTAAACTACTACAATACTTATAACTATTTAACTAGCTGTGCTCGCGACTTCGTCCGCGTGGAATAGTGACTTTCGGCAGCATTTTTAATTTTTTTAGGCTCTTGTTCCCGTTTTTGCAACATTTTTTACTGATGCTTCGCTCCTATTGGTCGCAGCGTGATGTTATATAGCCTAAAGCCTTCCTCGATAAATGGAATATCCAACACAAAAAGAATTTTTCAATTCGAACCAGTAGTTCCTGAGATTAGCGCGTTCAAACAAACAAACTCTTCAGCTTTATAATATTATATTATAGATAAGCTGTTTTTCATGGTGTGTCATAAAAAAAATATAAAACAGAACTTTGGTTTGTAAGATGTGATGATAAAACCAATTGCAATTAAAATTGGGCTACATTTGGATATAATATCATGACATAAAACGTATTGTTCCTTAGAAATATCTGTTAAAAAGTTGTTCTAAAACATAATACTTTAAAGATGGGGAAAGCAGTTTATAAAAGTTAAAAAAAAGTATTTGTTTTATTAATTATTAGATACCCAACCTTACAATTTAATGTCAATGGATACATTATGGCATTTCACGTGTTTTAACATGCGGAAAACCGCAAAGGAACAATTATGTTATGATCCTTGTGGGAGGCCTTTGTCCAGCAGTGGACGTCTTTTGGCTGAGATGATGATGATGATGTTGTAAAATGGGTAATAGTCGTTGGGATCAATGGCTTTATCTCTTAGAGATGTAAGAATTTTGTAAGATCTATGGATAATTGGTCATAGCCGGTATTCGACACTCGTCTTGGTAAGTATTCATTTCATACTCGTCGTTGTAGTTGAGTCTCTATTTAATTTTACCTCCGTTAGATATTTTAAAGCACAAATATCAGTAACAACTGGATCACCTTTTATTCCTATTATTTATGCTGGAATATTTGCAGTCATATCTTAAAATATCATAATTCATAAGACTTTGTAGGAATTTTCCGTGCGCTTTTTATGATGTTTATGTAATAAAGATAGAATAAAGATCTCTCGATGAGAGGGTAGTTTCCTTTCAATGGCACTATGGATTGAATCAACCTCCATCTAAGTGTGGCCGACTTCTAAGTAGGTACTTTTGTTCTATAGTTACGTTTTTTTGGATTGCCAGATTTAAGTAGCGCGTTTGCTAAGTTAACTGATCGGTTTTAATAGCAACATCCATCACTCCATAAAAGCAAATACAGTGCTATCTAGACCGCCATTCCTCTCATGCCACAGGTAACAAAATACCTCATTTGTTTTCAAATTAAAAATGAGTGTATTTTAGTTTCGTTTTGTAGTAGGTGGCAAATGCTTGCATCCTTGGGCACAATAGCACAGCTTGCAAGGCGGTTTTGCAAGATTCTCTCCTGAGGCCTGAGATATTTTTTAGTAAGAAATAAAGTTTAAAAATAGCCAAAATGTTGTGGACTGTATTAAAATATAGGTAAAATAAAGTTTTTAAATGAAAACACAGCGTCACAATGTCAGAAGAAGGAATATAATAAAATAAAAGTAAATGTCAAAAGGAAAAAGTCTGTCAAATACAATAAAAAGTATAAAAAACTACCAAAAAGAAACAAAAAACATTAAATAAAAAATCCTACTCTGAAAATGTAGATTTTCTCAATGTATTAATTATATACGACATAAGTTTCCAACGCCAACTATATTTTGTGTCATATATGTATGACAGGATATATTTTAATAAAAAATACATATATTAGGTATTTATATTAATATTAATAATATATTAATAAAACAACCATCTGAATCTTTAAATAACAATGCTTTTACTTAGGTACTACATAATATCGTCGGTTCAAAGGTAAAACTCATTTTGTGACATAATTGACCTATCGAGATAATTAAGATATTGCGTTTTTTTTATCTCAAAAATCAAAAGAAGGGTATTATGTATTGAAACTTTCTGTGAACATGTGATGGTATGTATTTTAAAATATTGTATTTATATACTTCTCTAAAACTTAATAGTTTGTATGTAAATAAGAAAAATGTACTTAATGAATTTTTCCTCTTTCTTTTTGGGTAAAATATTGTATTTAATGAAAAACTTGATTTTAAATCCTATAGAAATATAATATAACTAAATTATCTTGCATTTTTTTCTTTAGTTTTCATCTGCACTTTCATTTTCATCTGGTTCAGGCAAGCGCCGTTAAGTGTGATTGCCGGTAAGTTATTGTACCATAGATGAAGTTCCTCTGGTATGTGGCCAGCATTCACAAGTTTGACCAAGTCTGCCTTCTTTGCTATAGATATTGGCAGTAGGTCAGAATATGCAGGTCTTAAAACAGTTGCAGCTGTTCTTCTACGACCTCTACCAAATACGTTTACCTTCTTGTATTCTGAAGAATGATCATACCGACAGAACAGTATCTCTGGTGACCTTTTTTCAACTTTTATCGATTTTATCTTTAACCATGAGATTGTATTTCCATCTTCGTCTTTATTTCTTTTTTTTATAGAAGATGTTGCCAAGGACTGCAAATCAAAAAAATCCGTATACTTCAAATGGTGCACTATGTAGGGGAGACTGGGTACGGTTGAAACAATTTCAAGATAAATGCAGATAGAACTGCCAATATGCAACATAATTACAAACGAAACACTTAAAGTGAGAGAGTAGGCTTTTGTCTTAAAGTACATAATGAACTGGAGGCTTACCTGCAATAGTTTTTATTTTATAGGAGTTTATAAGAAAGATGAGAATCTGTTTCAACCGTACCCATACCAAGGGCGGTTGAAACAGTGATGGGGGTCAATTGAAACACACAAATATAATATTTAATCATTATTTTGTTTATTAATAATCAACCAAAACAAGTTTTAATCTAGTGTGGCACTTTTATCAGTCTTAACAATTTAAGTCTTACGTGATTTAACACCAATTATCATAAAAACAGCTGTGATATTCTTATTTCAACTAGCTATTTAAACCCAAAATAGCTCTGCTCTAAAGTCATTTAACAAGATAAAATAAAAGAGCTCTGCTGCTCTGATTTAAACTAACATAATAACAATAAATCTTTATAATAAAAAAAAAATAACTATTAATCAGTTTACAAAAACTTAAATTAGGAGGAACATAAACCAACTTAACAGCCGTCGATAACTAAAACTGAAAAAATGTTTGTGAAACAAAATTAAAGACTTTAATCAGACTCGTCACAGTTGTGACAGACGTAGTATTGCCCACCATCAGTGCACTCTAAGTGAGACCACATTTTGCAGGCCCCTTGACATTGCACCCATTTTTCTCCGGATCTACTCTCTGTGAATGCTCCCACACATACAAGACAAAAATATTCATCTTCTTCTGATGAAGCTGGTGTATCGGCCTTTTTCTTTGCTTTACCTTTGGACTTCTTTGCTTTACTGTCTTCAAATATCGGTTTCTTTACATGCTTGGTATTTAATCGTTTCTGTCTATCTTCATGGTCTTTTCTTACAGCTTCTTTTTCCGGAGTGTCTGTATAAATAGTAGATTTTTTTGTAATGCGACCTCTATTTGTGATTTTTCGGGGGGCAGCTTTTGGATAAGGCCTTATTTCTTCTGGTGAAAACATGGGTTGTTGTTTACTTGTAGATGGCTTGGGTGATTGATGTCTGATGTGACTCTGTAGTGTAGTAGGATCTGTAGTGGGTATAATCGATTCTGTGCTGATTGTCCTGTCTTGCATCTGTAGGTGAACATTTACACCACTTTGTGTAAGCGGCGTCGTTGAGTCATCAAAATTTTGTGGAATGTTTTCATAGATAAGAGCTTCGTTCGACAAAGAGGATGGCCGTATTGAAGATTGTTCTTCAGCCGCTAACATAACCACGTTTTCTGGTGCAGGTATAGTGTCCTGCGCTGATGCAGTTGTAACCACTTCTTCTACCAAATCATTTGGGTTTGGTCTGTCTGTCACGAATGATGGGGCAAAATCTAGATCTTGGAATATATTACGATTGAAGGGGTATATTCCTGTTTTTCGGAACCCAGCTTGAATATTTGATTGTGTGAGAGCAAGTGGCATCGCAGTTTTTATTATTCCAGGGATGTCATAAATTGTCATTGTTTTGCCAGGATTGTTGCGCATCCAGGCATCAGCGGTGGAGTTTATGGCTTTTTTCAATGGTCCGTAAACAGATCTATCTAAAGGCTGCAATTTGTGGGAGCAGTGGGGTGGAAATGAAAGTAATACGATACCATTTTCTTTGCAAAAATCCAGAGAATTTATGTGGATGTGGGAAGAGTGGTTGTCAAGAACAAGCAGTACTTTATGACATGTAGAGGCACTCGAATGCTTCTTGAAATGTTTCAGAAACTCGACGAATAGTTCATCTTGCATCCAAGGGTTGGCAGTTCCTATTGAACCCATTGGACCATCTCTTATAAAATGATCCTGGTATCGAACCCTTGGAAACACAAACATTGGGGGAATGGCATTACCCAACGCGTTGGCAGCAAAGGCTAATGTGACTAAAGTGCCACGTTCTGCAGAGGTGACCGCTCCCACCTGTCGAGTTCCACGCCTTGCCACGACTTTGTCGGGCTTCTGTACAGTTGTTACGCCTGTCTCATCAACATTGTAGATATCTTGCGGTTCAAAGTGGTCACGGTCAAGAACAATTTGCAAATTATCATAAAAAGCATTTACGTTGTTCTTATTAAAACTTGTTGCCCTGGAGAGACTTGTTGCCTGGGCTGTACGCACCGATAGTTTCACATTTCTTCTCATAAAGGAGCGAAACCACTCTTCTCCAGCGGTCTCATTTTCAGTCCACGTAGATGGTATTTTTAAGTTATATTTGATGGCAAGCTCAAATGCTAATTTTCTTACCTCTTTGACTGATAGACCAAAGTAGATATCCGCACAGCGGATTAAATAATTTGACAGGTGAATTTCCTGGTCAGGGGTAAATACTCGGTTGTGGGCTACATACCCCATAGAAACATCAGCCTCGTTATCTTCTTCAGCAGCTGCATCTTTTTTTTTCTTGTATCGCAGAAGAGAAGAGTGGTGAACTCCAAACATTTCTGCAGCTTTTCGTAAGGAAGTCCCTTTTTTAAGTTCTTCATAAGCATTTTTGTAGTGAGTTATTTCACACTCACCTCTAGAGGTTTTTCGTTTGCGTTGTCTAGGCATCTAGAACAAAAAAAGCAATTATTATAATTGTTTCAACCGTACCCACAAAAACTGTTTCAACTGTCCCCATCCCCCTCAACCGCCATTACAACGAACACAGCGTCGATAGAAAAGCATATAAATAAAAACGAATCACTGTTTCCGAACCTCTTAGGACTCACAATTAAGCAGAAAAACACTCACAACGCAACTAATAAGCATCAACTAGTAATTACAAAAAGAAAACAATAGAAAAAACTTACTTTTGGTCGACAAAATACAATAGGGTCTCCTAGAAACGTACGTAGCGCGCGGAGTGCGACGCGACACTGTGATACGTATCCGGACTTGCCTTCCGCATTTCCCTTCCCTTGTACCCCTCGTCACACCGCTGATATTTTAAGAGTTATAAGCGCTGTTGCAACCGTACCCTGCTTCAACCGTACCCAGTCTCCCCTACTCACCATTAGTTTTATTTTTTCCTCTTTGGGATCTTGCAGAACGGAAAATGTTAATCCAGTCTGTCATGGTAAATGCACATTTATGTTTTTTCGCAGACTCGATTGCGGAGTGCATTGAATCACACTCCATTTGCGAGTGCCCAGATTCCAAGAACTTGTAGTTCAATTCGATTCAAATGCTCAATTTCTTTGACTGCATACAACAACATGGCGGCCACTTGCTGGTTACGGTTTTGCCCACCGCAAGTATCGCAAAACAAGGAGACACTTTTTACTGTAGCAGGCAGCGACTGCAAAAACATTAACAGTATAGAACCAATTTCATTGCTTCCCCTCCTTCCATTCATCTCATTCCATGTATAACAATGAGCTTCTCCGCTAGCCAAATAAATTGTCAAATTATACACGCAGATTTTCCTTGAATAGTAAAAGAGAGAAACATCAGAATATGGCAATTGTAAAACACTTTGCAAATCAAATGTGGCTGTTACAAATGATAGGTCTTCCCTAGCTTTTATCTTGTCTTTGGCTTTTGCTTCCTGACATTCTGATTTTCTTATAAGATGTAAAGAATAATCGGTTTCCATGTCACTCTTTACTTCAGAACTAGCTTCTTTGTACTTGGAACAAGTAGCACACAAATCCTTCTTTGGCTTGAAGAAGGAATAATTATAATTGTTACAAAAAATGCGTCTGTATGTACATTGCTTTACAGGGGTTGCATTCTTTTCCAAACAAAATAATGTATATAGCTCATATATTTTAAGAATTGATAGGCCACTTTCAAGGTACAATTTTTGACTTTGTTTCCTAACATAGTGACTTTCCATTACGGGAAAGCTCTCAATGTGCTGTTTCACTAATGAAACATCTACTTCACTGGTCTTGTTTCCTGGCGCTTTTCTTCCTCTCTTGTCTGATCCAGAGAAACATCCTGTTGCACCTGCGCTCTTTATAGCCGTATTTATAGGCCCATTTGAAATATTTACAGTCTTTTCAAAGAAATTAGCACATACTCTATGCTTACCACCAGCATTTTCTAAATAATACATTTTTGATAAAGTACGATTTTCACTTGATCTTTCTTTTCTTCTACGTTTAGGTGCCACCACATCCACATACTTAAGTATAAAATCTTTCTGTCTTTTGTAATCTGCAAATCCCCAGTAAGTTTTACATAATGCTGTTCTGTCTTCTTCTGTAAAAAACAGAGTACACTGAAATCTACATTTTGTACAATCAACTGGTTTTGGGCTTTTCGCTTCACATTCCTTTTTCTTGTTTTTATATGGCAGACATTCTGCTCGCTGTTTCTTTGTTATGTTGCATCTATTAAAAAGTTGTCGTTTTGTATGTTTTACTTTGATTTTCAGTAAATGATGCATTCGCACACTAATATAGCGTTCCATGATTGCTTTTATTAAATCAGTTACATGATTAGATGCAGGGAATTGGCCAAGTTGATGTAAACTAATATCATCAAACAGTTTTTCTCCAACCAACTTATGCAAGATCAAATTTACTCAACTTGTAAAATGGCAGATATATGATGAGCTTTTCCTGAATAAGGCTCGCGTATAGTTGTTTTAGTGCACCAGCACATCTGAGAAATTCCAGAGATCCAGTTTTTCACAAACTTTTTATTAAACTATTTATTATTAAAGTGTGCTATTCTCCATTTTCAAAAATTAAAAATTTAAGCTGCGTTATTTTCATTTAACGTTTTTATAGAGCCATATTGATGGAAATTTCGAGAATTGAAAATGTCGAACTCATCAGTCATTATTAGTAAAATTCAGTGCCTTCGCTGTCTTTAAATTTTTTAATGTTTAGTTCCTTCCAACAGAATCCCATAGCTTCGGCCACGCTACGACTAAATAGCTGCGTAACAAGCTTAACTTCCATCCGCTGATTTTGGAAGTTGATGTGCCCGAATCTCAGCTTATTAGATAAATGAAATTGTTCATTATCTTGTAATTTATTTAACTGAACCAAATATTCCCAGTGAATTTTATTACCATGTACGTCTAAAAACGTTTTGTACCTTTGGAAAGCATTTCTTACCAATTCAACCATATGGCAGGAATCCAGTATGATAACAATAAGAGATTTGGTGACAGGATGCTGAAAGTTTATGTTGCCTCCCTCGAAAGAACACCCAAGATGTTTTGCCATGGACAAGTTGGGTGCACAACCGTCAAATGTTAATGCAACAATTTTAATGCCTGTCTCATGGACGCGTTCAATGCATTGAGTAACAAGCTCTGTTTGTTGTGCGCCTGTGACGCCATCTACCAAGAAAAATGCAACAGGAATTTTAAAATTTCCGTTGAGAGCAGTAATCAAGAAAACCAACACCTCTTTTGCTTCTGCTAAATGGTCGACCTCTAAGCCTGTCCCCATATCGACATAACCATGATACTTTTGGCCATCCTATTCTACTCTTTTGCGTATAGCCATTTTATCCATTACTAGAGTAGCTAACAACGGATAATTTAATGATTTCGCCTTCAGCGTTAATGCTTCAAAAGATTCTTTAGTAAAGCCTGGCTCTCCACCAATTTTGGCGTACCATTTTTTAGTGTTTGCGGATGAGGTAGACAACTGTTAAATACACTACGTATATTATTGTACGCTTTTGGGGAATAATAATGGAGGGTGAGAGCAAAACTTTGAAGTTCTTGAGAATACTGTTGAGTTGAAACCGCTCCTGACTTCAAATTGTCTAGTCTGCAAATCTTTAACCTGTACAGCAAAACACATTATTACAAACAAATTCATGAAAATAATTGCATTGCAAAACATTTTAAGTTGTATTGACAGTTAACAGATCTAAATTAGGTACCTACAAGAAATTTATCAAGACAAGAGGATTAAGATCACATTGGGTTGCTGACCTTCACGTTCGTGGTTTTTAAATTGATTAGGTTTTCAGTATCCATTGAGAACTTTTCTTCTAAAGTTTCCAGATTGTCTTCAATTTTAGTAATTTTTTTCTTTAACCGTCGTCGGTTTCGAGCTTGCAATCTCTTGATTTTTAAATTTTGTTTATTAATCTTGCTTTCTTTCCATCGCACAGTATGCTGAGAGGCTTAAAAATCGGTCATCGTCTTTTTATAGTCATAATGTGTAATATAAACTATTCTAAGGCAAGTTGTAAAACACACGAAATTTTATTGTATACAGTATGCAGATTTGCATTCCCGCTATAATTTTACAGCTGATCGTAATTGGTACACTTAATGACTAAAAAATACTTTTAACACGGAGCAAGTAATAAGGAACCGATTGATTAATAAAACTATTTCAGTGTAAATTAGAATAGCGACCGTCGACTGATGAGAATAGAAGTGTAGACCGTAGTAGGTAGATAAGAGCGCAGCGGGCGGACGTTAAGTCCATGAACTTACGTAAACTTGTACTATTATGTATTTTGTGGTAAAGTGGCTTACTCTTACGCTTACGCATACGTATACTTTGTTGCAATATTATTTTGCAATGTTAAAATAAACTATTATTAGGTACTTACCGATCAAGTTTAAGATACTCGCAGGTACTGCTCAAAGCGGGCACCTTCACGTTCTATGCACAAATGAGTACGGCGCCTTAAGTTTCTAGCTAACTTTTGCAGCACACTACGATTTGACCTTACACTCTCAAAAGCCATTAAAATATTTTGTTTTAACTGCACAACACTCGTTATTTCGTCTTTATAAACCATTTTTTTTATGTCTCCCCACAAACAAAACTCACACGGAGTTAAGTCTGGCGACCTCGGAGGCCAGGGCACTGGCCCACCTCGGCCAATCCACTGGGTTTCGAACACTTCGTCCAAATAATCGACGTAGACTGTTCCCACTAATTGCGTATAATCGCACCATCTCCACAAGTTCTGTTGAAATAATTTTCCGTCATTTTACTTTTTTTTACACACAAAACAACACGACTAAGAACACGCTTCGCTCAAAATTCGCTAGGGCTTAACAAACGTGTCACTCGTACGGGGCTGCGCAGCACACTGGCTTTGATGCGAGCGGCGTGCGCCCGCCGCCCACCGCTCGCCGCGCCGACAAAGCTGCGGGCGCGCAGCGAAGCTCGAGTTTGTTGCTACCTACGCGTGGTCGGGTGGGCGGGCGTACGCGAACGAGCGTTTATTTAAAGTGCTACGCAGACGTGCGATTCTTATTTACAGATTTTTAAAATATGATTATTATTTTTTAATATTTTTTTAATAATTTATTTGTAATAAGCATAAGCAATATGACTGCTGCTATGAATATGGCGTGAAGGCAAATCAACAAGTTGTATAGATCCAGCGATAATTGAGATTTCAGAAATTGTTGAAAGTTAAATTTATTACCGTCATTTAAAATGTTTAGGCCCTGTTACTACATAATGGTCTATTTTTAGCATATTTTGGTTGTGATTACATTCTTGTTATAGCTAGACACAAACAAACAAAGATATTTGGAATTATCGATTATTTAGTTTTTATTTATTTTTGTCTAACACCAATAATATTGGGATCGGTGTTTTAGTCTAACGTGTTCTATATAAGTGTACTAATAGCAAGAAAAAAAAACAAGACAAAATCTTACAAGATCTGGGAGTAACATTCTTCTAAAGGTTTTTTCTGATTTCTATGGTTTTAGGGTTATCAATAACCCAGCCTACTCATTAAAATTCTTCATCATTATTGCGGAGCACTACATATTTTCCGAAATCAAAATCAAACTGTTCATGAGTTGTACTTACTTACTTAGTTTACACTACTAGTACTGGTGTAAACACTCTTTTCTACTGCATCCGGGTAAGCTTCAGGTCTTAATAATTTCACAGCTGCTGGTGGTAAAGGTATTTTCTTTTGTTTTGTACGTCTTTCGTGCAACCGCGCGCTTTATATTAACGGGTCTGATGACTCCATTACTCTATTGAATAAATCGGTCATTGTTTTTTTGCGATTAATTTTTCGGCAGTGATGCTCACAGTCGCTTCTCCAAAATTTATTCCGTGACTCTGAAGCCTACTCAGAGAGCATTCCTATGGGCAACGTTGTTGATTTTTTTATGTCAGCCCCATGAACCAGTATTTTATGCACCGTCAGTCATCGGATGCCAGGAATATTGGGATACGTATTTGAGTGCAACGGTTTTGCAAAATTCTCCGAATTATTGGTCATCGATAGGCAGTCCATGGATAAAACTGTTTAAATAACGTGGAGATCATCAAGTAGCCAACATTCGATACCCAACATTTCGGAGAATGTTTGTCGGTTCTCATCGGACAGTGCGATTCGCGCTGTTTTGTCGTCGTTCGTCATATATATATATATATCCGGATCAATTTCTTGAAGATCGGATCGACAGCATGCGATCCTATCCGCGGATCGGATTGTGGCGTTACGATTCATTACAATCCGAAAAATCGGATCGACGACCCGGATCGCGCATCCCTAGTGAGAACTAGAGTTTTATCTTCTAACTAGCGGCCGCTCGCGGTTTCACCCGCGTGGTTCCCGTTCCCGTGGGAATATCTGGATAAAAAGTACCCTATGTGTTATTCCAGGTTATAAACTATCTGTATGCCGAATTTTATGCAAATCCATCCATCCGTTGCAGCGCGAAGAAGCAACAAATATACGATCATACACACAAACTTTGGCATTTATAATATAAGTAGGATGCTATGATCGATACTAAATCGCTGACAGGAGTAGAACTACAAACAGTTATAGTTTTATCTTGTAAAGGGTCCGTTTTTAATGCGGAAGAGTTTGAATCTAAACTACTGGGAGAATAACATTGTACATTCTCAAACATAATGGAATCAGTTCCTATTTATCGCGCAGCGTATTCTTGCAGTAATACAAAACTATCGGTATTGGGCAACAAAGGCTCGGAGTTGATACGTTGCTACTGTTGAAGTTCGGGATTTATTCTCCATCTATACCATCTTGTCCATCTAACGACTTGTTTAAGTCATAATATCTTTGATCCATTTTGATTTTTAATTAATTACTACAACCTGTAAATAGAATTATATATCTGTTATGAAGTATAAGCAATACGTGCGTCCGCGTTTAAAATGAGTTGCCTGAGACAAACGAAGGAAATAACTTTGTACTATTGATATTAATATTTTAACACTATTTTTAAAAGAGTAATAAGTAAAAAAAAGTAGCTCCACGAGTTAGGATGTGGGCGAGGGCGAAAGGCTTTTTAAAAAGCTAATTTATAAACAGATAAGGTGTTGATGCTCGGAGGAGCTGGTTAAGACTGTCTTTATTTAATCTTGTATTACAATATATAGTATACTTAATGTCCTTGTTTACATGGCAAAAGGTTATCTAATTAATGCTGTACATGAATTAGGTGGTAGCAATCATGGTCATAACAATAGTGTTGATTGTCTTCGTTTCCTGCTACGTGTTATCTTCATGGCTGCTTCCTGGTACGTGGTGTCTTATCGTGCAATGTGGGTGGTTTACACCCACATAACTCCTCCCCTCTTAAGAGAAAGGCGCGTCGTAGATTGAGGCGGCTTGAGAACAACTTCTTCGCCGTCTTCTGGCGTGATACTCATGATTTTGGTTCTTCGAAGCCACCAGAATTTGTATGCTGCCGTCGTTAATGCTGCTATGATGATTATTATGTATAATAGTATGGATGACCAGCTGGGTGAGGTTGTTATCCATGACACTTTTTCTGGGGGTGCTATTTCTTTTGATCTTTGTAGTAGTTTATTTAGATCATCTAATTCGATTGTTTCTAGGTTTACTGCGATTGCAGATGGGTTTGGTGTTTTATATGCGCGTGGCAGTGGAATCGATTCCTTTATGTTAATGTATTTCTGATGTGTTGTTAGGTATCTATCTGCGATTTGAATGGTGCATTTATTGTCTATTGTGATTAAATAAACACCTTTAATTCGCTGATACTGGACATCGTTTCCGCATGTTGTTTTCGCTACTTCTTCTTGCTTTATCATCGCAATCCAGCTATTATCTTGAATTTGTTGAATTAGGTTGTTTCTGTAGTTTGCTAGTATGTATGTGCAGTTATGTGGTTCTTGGTGTTGTATAAGTTGTGCTATGCAATCGTTGGATTGCTGCAGTTTCTGCCATTCTAGATGTTTACAGATGACGTCTTTGTCGGTGATCTTTAAACATGGTTCGTGGGGGTAAGCAAACTCGTCATTTCCCAAGATAAGGTAAGGGTTTTGTGGAATTAGGATAGTGTTGTTGTTATTGGGAATGGGATAAAGGTGTAGGAGGTTATATGGGTGTTCTGTTACTAGTGGTATCTCCAATATGAAGTTAAGTGTTTCATTAGTACCATATGCTTTTACTGTAATTGCCTTTTCCAATAAGTGGATATTTTTTAACTTAGGTGAGTAGGGCAATCTTAAGTTTAATAGGTTTTGTATATAATTTAATTCTTCTATGAGGTAGCTTGGGTCTATTATACTAGGGTGTAGTTTGTTTAGGTGAGAAAATGTAATTGCATTTTCTAACATAGACAATCTATTGTAGAGCTGTTGGAACGATCTTCCTATTTCACTGTATATACTTGTTATTTCATTTTTTTTTTCTAATGAATTTGTTACTTTTGAGATTTTATTAATAGCTAAAGCTATTAATTCTTGATTTGCTTTTATTTGTTTAAGTTTAGTTTCGTATTCCTGCGTGAAATCTTTAACTAGTCCTATCGTGTCCTGTTGGCTATTTGCATTATTGTTTACTACTGTTTTAAGTGTTTTAATTTCGCTCTCAAATTTGGCTGCGTCTTCCTGATCTAGATTTCCTGTAATTGATTTTATTATTGAGCCTATTCCGTTTATTAATCCTCTTTTTTGTCTGTAACTTTTTCTAAGACCTATTCTTTCTAATCCTAAATATTCTAGTTTACTGTCTACTGTATCGATTAAATATTCTATTTGCTTGTGTGTTGACAAGTCCTTTATTGGATTGTTTTCTTTAAGTTTTATTGTGAAGTAATTACTACATATTTCTATGTATATTTCTCGTAGTTGTGTAATATTATAGATGACTATGAGGTGATATGTGTCTAGTTGATATTGGGCCTTCGCTTCTGTTAGTACTAAAATTCCATTGTGGTTGTCTATTGGCTCAATGATCGCTGTTGCTGTGGTGAGATGGCATATGATGGTGATGCAGGCGATGGTGTTCCTGAAACATTTTCAGGGCGCCTTAATAAGCGGAAGTGTACTCTGATAGTTTTCGCGTTAATATGTTTTCCTATTATCTCTGCTATTTGTTCTGGGTGTATTCGGACTATTGTGTATGGTCCTAGGTATCTGGGTTCCTGCTTATTAGACCTTGCTGTTTTTGCTACCTGTTTATACACCTTGTCTCCTACTTTGAAGTTGGGTGTTTCTGTATTTAAGTTGTTTTTATCTATTACTACTTGTTTGTTTTTTGATAATTTTGAATTCACTAGCTTTTGTATGTTTTCCATAATTTGTTTGTGTTTAATTACATATTCCTGATAAAATTCTTGTGGGAAATGTAGTTCCAGTGGGTTTCTGCTACTTGTGTGTCCGTATAATAATTCGAAAGGAGTAAATCCTGTAGCTGAGTGTATTGTGTTATTGTATGCTATTATTGCGTATTTCATGAGGTTAGATGGTTCATCTTTATCTGTGATACGTTGAATTCTAATTATTTCTGCACTTGCAGAACGTGTTGAATGTAATCGTTCTATAGGTGAATTTGAGTTAGGGTTATATGGTGTTGTAAAATGTATATGTATGTTGTGCATTGCACAAATTTCTGTTATAACTTCATTGTCGAATTTTGTGTCTGAGTCAGTTGTTATTTTTATTGGAATTCCTATTGTAGAAAAGATACTTAATAGGGCTTCGGCTATGTGTATGCTTGTAGCGGCCACAAGTGGTATTGCTTGTGCATATTTTGTGAAATTGTCAATTATTGTTAAAAATGTTGTACCTCCGCTACTGTATAAATCCATGTACATATGTTCCATGGGTTTATGTGGTGTTTCTGTGAGTGATAATGGTAGTTTTAAGGGATTACGTTCGTATTTGCTTTTTAAGCATTTTTCACATTTGTTTATATATTTTTGTATTGAAAGTAGCATGTTTGGCCAATGATAATTTTTGTGTATTTGCTTATAGGTCTCTTGTATCCCTCTGTGAATTGTTTTACCTTCGTGATATTTTTTTATTAATTCTTTTTGTTCATTAATGTTTTCTATTAGTGTCGCTCTATTTAAGCAACGGATTAGTTTAGGACCACGGTCATTGAACGTTGTTTTATATATTTTACAAAAGAGTGTGTAGTAATCTTCATGATGGAAGTAACAATGAAATATTCTGTCTGGGATTGTGTGTTCTAATAGGAATAATTTTATTTGTTCCAAAGTGTTATTGATGGGTATAAAAACGTCTTTTATTATTATTCTTCCTTTGGACCTATCCTCGACTATGTACTGATTTCCCGGTGTTTTTCTAATATGTAACTGTTTTAATTGTCTGTCTATTGCGTCTTGTATCTCTGGTATTTGTTCAGTTTCTTTGTTGTTCCTAGTATTGATATCTTCGTTAATGGGTACCTCGGGTGTTAGTGGCGGTATGTCGGGTGTTATGGGCATGTCTAGTAAAGTACGTATATCTATATTTTCTAGGTCTAACTGTTCTTCTGATGTACTAGGTTGTTGTTCGCTTATTTCATTATTGTAAATTATTTTTACACGAGATAATGCATCAGCATTGGTGTTTAGTTTACCTTTTTTATATTGCACTTCATATTCGTATTCTGCTAATTTTAATCGCCATCGTGTTAATTTTGAATTTGGGTCTTTTAGGGACATTATCCAAGTTAATGGTCTGTGGTCTGTGTAGATTGTGAATTTTTTTTCCATATAGGTATGGGCGGAAATATTTTATGGCCCATACTATTCCTAACAACTCTTTTTCTATTGTAGAGTATCTTTGTTCTGTTTCTGATAATGTGCGTGATGCGTAAGCTACAGGTTTGTCTGATCCTAGTGTTCCCTGTGATAGTATTGCGCCTAATGCCACGTCTGATGCGTCTGTTGTTAATATGAATGGTTTTTCGAAATCTGGATATTGTAGAATTGGTGCATTGATTAATATTTCTTTACATTTTTCAAATGACTCTATATAAGGAGACTGAAAAAAAATGTCAAAAACGACAAGGGTTGGTCAAGTCAAGCTTTTTAAAAATAAAAGTGGCCAAAAAAAAAAAGTGTTTTTTTTTTTCAATTTTAATTTAATAAATAGGTACATAACGCATCTAGTACATTTAAATTAAGTTATTCGTTAGGTATCAAATTTAGTTTAAAGCGAACTAAAAAAATAATAGAAAACTAATAAAAAATAACGATTATTTACTGACTGAGAGACTGGGGCGGCCGTCGACCCGCCGCGTCATAGCGCCAGCCAGCTGAGAGAGATAAATGCCTACGCCTACGTTACATACAGTCTGGCTGGAATGAGTGAGACCCCATTTATTTTCCCTTTACAACTGAATTGAAACTCTAACGACTATCGATAACATCTACTTACCTATGTTATGATATGTGTGTTATGAGCGCAATTCCAATTCTTATCTACGTATTACAAAATAAGTCTAACACACATGAATAGAAGTTACAACTATCTTTCCTTTACAAATTAAATATCAAATGTAGGTAACATCTAAAGTACGACCAACGACCGAACTGCCATGTAGGTATTGCAAAATAAGTCAATCACACAATTCACACATCAAAAGAAGTTACTACCTACTATCTTTCCTTACAAATGAATGATGAAATGTAGATAGGTACCTAAAGTACGACTAACGACCGAACTTCTATGTAGGTAAGTAAGTAGTAAGTAAACAGCGTACAATTGTCCCACTGCTGGGCAAAGGCCTCCGTCATTGATATCAAGTCATCGCTACATTTGATGGGTTATGGCTTTATCACCACGCTTGCCAAGTGCGGGTTGGTGATCACAAACCCGGGCTATGCATCGAAAAATCCGAATTACATTTTGCCCGACCTGGGAATTGAACCCGGGACCTTCGGGTATAGGGCCGAGCGCTCTGCCACTCGGCCACCGAGGCTATGTAGGTATTGCAAAATAAGTCAATCACATAAATTACACATTAAAAGAAGTTTCATTCATTACAAATCAAAGATCAAATGTAGGTATCTAAAGGGCAACGGCCGGTCGATGACAAAGTACCTATGTTATGTTGTTGTTAAAAGCATTATTTTATTATTCAGTCTTACCTAATAAGCCTAAAGTAATAAGTAATAACAAAACACTAAATTAAATAAACAAATGAATGTCTCGCATTAAAGGCAAAGTTAAACATCTGCTTAACGAATAGGTGTAGGTAGGTACTTACATGGTGATAAAGAGCATTCCAGTTTATGTCATCCGCGTACAGCAAAGGCTATGATAAGCTTTCCATCACACTTAACAGGTTTTGGACTGTCAAACTAATGTAATAATAACAAAATAAAAGTCAACCTTTGGTATAATTACGTAACTAAATTAAAATTAATTAAGGGAGCTAGAATAACTTATTTATTATTATCGACGCATCGTTTTTATTATTACCGACACTAATTCAGCTTTTTACAAGTTCATCACCTATTTTACCTACAAGTCTTATAATACATTTTACACCCACTGCATTGCTTGGTACCTAATCATAATTTGTCACTGCACTGATTATTACCTTACTCAGCTTAGAACACTAATCTATTACTACATTAATTAACTAATACGTAAATAGCATCTCTAAGAACTGTTGGTTCGTAATCCAAGGCATTTTTACGCACGCGCAACGCGATAGCTCAAGATGCACAAGTAGACTGCGACAAAAATCCTTGCGTGCAGCCGTGTGAAGGTCGTGTGATTAGGGTTTGCGACGACCAATCACTTTAGCCGCTTCAGGGCTGCCCCTAACTATGAGCAGCGCTTTTTCGATATGAATTATTACGATTATTTCATAAATATTTCAATTCTTCATCGAATTTAGCCTTAGACAGAGTGGTCAACGCAGCCGCCCGCATTGAAAACGATGTGGGTTCAATTTCTACATGAGGTACCTATTCAACTTTATTTGAAGTTTCAATATCTTAAAGTTAATAAGATAAGAATTTGTGGTAAACGACCGTAATAACGTTGTTTCTAATTCATAAATGTGTTTTATTTCAAAGGAACGGTGAAGCGAAAATATATTTATTGCTTGAGTACCTATGTAATGTAATATCCAAATAAATGACCAAATTTTTTAATGATTTATAAATAATTTTGAAATCACGTGATGCTTACCAAAACAACTAGTCTCACAGTCGTTACTTTCTTCCTTTTAAACTTTAACGAGTAAACATTTTTGATATTTTTATGACAATAAAAAAACCAACAAATGCCATAAAACTATAGTCAATACAAGTGCTTGACATTAAAAGTTTTTGGTTACAAGTTATAGCTAGCACAAGTTAAGCTCCTTTAGAAACTTGTTTTAATGGTTAAACTAGATAACGGATGAACATACTTGTAAAAGGGCCAGACCCAAAATAAATTTAAAAACAGTTATTTCTAAAATTGTCATGACCGGGAATTGAACCCAGGACCTTAAAGGTGGCGACGCCAGAACCGGAGTGCTAACCACTTGACCACGGAGGTCGTCAAATTTTCTTATTGTAAATTCGCTTATTATGCAAGTTTTGACGATAGCTTAATTATTTAAGTTAAGTTAAGCCTATTCGTATGTTTGCAATTGTGAAAGAGTTTGTAATCAACAAAAGACAAAAGTTTTGACATGTCAATATCTTGTATGGTCTAATGGTTTTAATTTACTTCTCGTGCGTTCCAACCCTAATCACACGACCTTCACACGGCTGCACGCAAGGATTTTTGTCGCAGTCTACTTGTGCATCTTGAGCTATCGCGTTGCGCGTGCGTAAAAATGCCTTGGATTACGAACCAACAGTTCTTAGAGATGCTATTTACGTATTAGTTAATTAATGTAGTAATAGATTAGTGTTCTAAGCTGAGTAAGGTAATAATCAGTGCAGTGACAAATTATGATTAGGTACCAAGCAATGCAGTGGGTGTAAAATGTATTATAAGACTTGTAGGTAAAATAGGTGATGAACTTGTAAAAAGCTGAATTAGTGTCGGTAATAATAAAAACGATGCGTCGATAATAATAAATAAGTTATTCTAGCTCCCTTAATTAATTTTAATTTAGTTACGTAATTATACCAAAGGTTGACTTTTATTTTGTTATTATTACATTAGTTTGACAGTCCAAAACCTGTTAAGTGTGATGGAAAGCTTATCATAGCCTTTGCTGTACGCGGATGACATAAACTGGAATGCTCTTTATCACCATGTAAGTACCTACCTACACCTATTCACCTATTCAGATGTTTAACTTTGCCTTTAATGCGAGACATTCAATTGTTTATTTAATTTAGTGTTATGTTATTACTTATTACTTTAGGCTTATTAGGTAAGACTGAATAATAAAATAATGCTTTTAACAACAACATAACATAGGTACTTTGTCATCGACCGGCCGTTGCCCTTTAGATACCTACATTTGATCTTTGATTTGTAATGAATGAAACTTCTTTTAATGTGTAATTTATGTGATTGACTTATTTTGCAATACCTACATAGCCTCGGTGGCCGAGTGGCAGAGCGCTCGGCCCTATACCCGAAGGTCCCGGGTTCAATTCCCAGGTCGGGCAAAATGTAATTCGGATTTTTCGATGCATAGCCCGGGTTTGTGATCACCAACCCGCACTTGGCAAGCGTGGTGATAAAGCCATAACCCATCAAATGTAGCGATGACTTGATATCAATGACGGAGGCCTTTGCCCAGCAGTGGGACAATTGTACGCTGTTTACTTACTACTTACTTACCTACATAGAAGTTCGGTCGTTAGTCGTACTTTAGGTACCTATCTACATTTCATCATTCATTTGTAAGGAAAGATAGTAGGTAGTAACTTCTTTTGATGTGTGAATTGTGTGATTGACTTATTTTGCAATACCTACATGGCAGTTCGGTCGTTGGTCGTACTTTAGATGTTACCTACATTTGATATTTAATTTGTAAAGGAAAGATAGTTGTAACTTCTATTCATGTGTGTTAGACTTATTTTGTAATACGTAGATAAGAATTGGAATTGCGCTCATAACACACATATCATAACATAGGTAAGTAGATGTTATCGATAGTCGTTAGAGTTTCAATTCAGTTGTAAAGGGAAAATAAATGGGGTCTCACTCATTCCAGCCAGACTGTATGTAACGTAGGCGTAGGCATTTATCTCTCTCAGCTGGCTGGCGCTATGACGCGGCGGGTCGACGGCCGCCCCAGTCTCTCAGTCAGTAAATAATCGTTATTTTTTATTAGTTTTCTATTATTTTTTTAGTTCGCTTTAAACTAAATTTGATACCTAACGAATAACTTAATTTAAATGTACTAGATGCGTTATGTACCTATTTATTAAATTAAAATTGAAAAAAAAAAACACTTTTTTTTTTGGCCACTTTTATTTTTAAAAAGCTTGACTTGACCAACCCTTGTCGTTTTTGACATTTTTTTTCAGTCTCCTTATATATTCTGTTGTTAACTCCACTTTGTTGCCTTTTTTTAAGCATTTTGTTAGTGGTTTTGTTAACTTAGCGAAGTCCTGTATAAATTTTCTATAGTAGCCCACTAGGCCTAAGAATGATTTAATTTCTTTTTGTGTTTTAGGTATTGGGAACTTTTTTATTGCTATTATTTTGTCTTGATTAGGTTTAAGGCCTTTTTCTGTTAGTGTATGTCCTAAAAATTTGACTTCTTTTTGCAGGAATTCCGACTTATCTAATTGTATCTTTAGATTATTTATTCTGAACCTATTAAAAACTTGTTTGCATTTATTTAGATGTTCCTCTAGTGAAGACGAGTAGATGATTACGTCATCAAGGTAAGTCAATACGTTATCTATACCTCTTAGTACTGAGTCCATAAATCTTTGAAATGTACTTGGTGCATTTTTCAGGCCAAATGGCATTCTAAGAAATTCGTAATGTCCTCTATCTATAGTAAACGCTGTTTTTTCTATATCGTTTGAATGCATCTCTACCTGGTGGTAGCCTGAGGCTAAGTCTATTGTCGTGAAGTATTGTGCGCGTCCTAATTTATCTAGAATGTCATCTATGTTTGGTAATGGGTATTTATCCTCAATTGTCTTACCATTCAGTTTTCTGTAATCTATTACTAAACGCCACTTTTGTTGTCCGGAGGCATCTGCCTTTTTTGGAACTATGTGTACTGGGCATGACCAAGGGGAACTACTTTCCTTTATTATGTTTTGTTCTAGTAGTTTGTCAATTTGTTTTTTTATTTCTTCCTTTTGTTTAGGTGCTTGTCTATAATTTCTTACGAATATTGGTTTTGCATCAGTTAAACGTAAGCTGTGTTTAACTTCGTGTGTGAAAGTTAATGGGATTTGTTCGCAATGAAATATATCTCTGTAGTTATAGCAAAGTTTTCTTATGTTTCTTTTTTCTTCGGGATTCATGTGATCTGTTCTTAATCTATTTAGGTTTTCTTTCAGGTAATTATCTGTGTTTTTATTTACTGATATGTTGTTTATGGATACTATGTTTGATAAGTTTGTCTGTTTTAGTTTTGTTAGATTTAATTGGCAACTATTTTTTAATTTAATTGTATTATTTGAATTATTTATTACTGATGTTGTCAAGTTTCCGTTTTTTACTGTAACTAAAGCTGCTGGGAAGTGAAGACCGTCTTGTGTTATTTTTTCGGTCAATAGGTATTCTCCTTCGTTATTATTACAAAGTAAACTGATTATTTGTTCTGATTTGGGTTTAATTGTGCTATATGATTTAATGTCATCCCTGATTGGTATTTGTGTATTGTCTGTGCATAACATCATATTCTTAATATCTAATTTACATTTTAATGGTATTAAAAAATCTAATCCTAATAAACCTCTAAAATCAGAGTCAAAATCGAATAGTAAAAATTTATGAGTTATTGTTCTCTTAAATAAGCTATGTGAAAGTGTGACAATTGCTACTTTGTCGTGTTTAGAAGTTGCATGTGCTGTTTTTATATAGTGTGTTTGTTCTCTTATTTCGCAATTAATGTTTTTGTTTTTTACTATATTAGGGTGAATTAGTGATTGTGAGGCACCTGTATCGAGTAGGAATCTGCCTCCTAACTCGCTGATATATATGTAAGGTAAGCGGTTATAATTCTGTACGTTATTCATGTAAACTATGTTATAAGGTTTTCGAAATTGTCGGTGAGAAAATTTTCGTCATCATTTACATCTTCATTATTTTCGGGATTATCTATTTCCTCATTTATTGAATCATCTTCTTGATCCAATGTTTGAAAGTGGAAATTTTTATTTGATTGGTTTGGTGAAGGTTTCTTATTATATTGTTCCTTCCTATTCTGAGCTATGAATTTGGTCTGAGTGTTTGTATTAAAGTTAGGTTTCTGGTAAGGAGGTTTATTATTGATTTGTAGGGCCCTCCTATTCCTAAGTTTAACCTCTTCTTGTTTCGCGATTGTTACTGCTTGTTCTAAATTTTCAACGTGTTGTAATTTTATGAATATTGCAGTCATTGGGTTTATCTTTTCTAAAAATACATTAAGCGCCATTTGCCGATAAAATTCTCTTTTGTTGGGATCAGATAGTATAAGTGTACTTTCTAAAGCCCTTATTTTTTCTGAAAAAATATCTAAGTTATTATCTTTGTTCAGGCGCATTAATTCCTGTATTAATTGAATTTCATTACGGAATTCGCCAAATCTATTTTTTAACGTCGCTTTTATCTCGGACCAGGTTTTTGCACCTGTTCCTTCTGAGAGCGCCTCAACAGCTTTACCGGTTAGTTTGTTTCTTATTAAACAAGCTACACTGGGGTCGTCCCCATTCGTGATTAAATTTAGTGCGTTTTCTACGCCTTCTATATAGAATGCTAACGTTCTTTTGTTGCCATCGTATGATGGTAACAATATAGAGAGGGTACTATAGTCAATTGCAATAGTTTTTTCCTCGACTGTGCTAATGTCTAATTTCTTTTCGTTGGCCATTTTTATCCTCAGATTAGAAATACCACAATTAACACAACAAAATATAGGTTACACAAGGTTAGTGTGAAAGGACTCTTGGTAGTAAACAGAGTTTTATGCTTACCACTTGAGCATTATCGATGATAGATTGAGTCTTCTGTTTGATATCTGCTGCCGACGACCACTGTAGATTCTTGACCCGCGTTACGAAGTCGAGCTCACTGATTCGAACTTGATTCGCTTATGAACGCGTGGTTTACCGACTGCGCCAGTTAGGATGTGGGCGAGGGCGAAAGGCTTTTTAAAAAGCTAATTTATAAACAGATAAGAAGGTGTTGATGCTCGGAGGAGCTGGTTAAGACTGTCTTTATTTAATCTTGTATTACAATATATAGTATACTTAATGTTCTTGTTTACATGGCAAAAGGTTATCTAATTAATGCTGTACATGAATTAGGTGGTAGCAATCATGGTCATAACAATAGTGTTGATTGTCTTCGTTTCCTGCTACGTGTTATCTTCATGGCTGCTTCCTGGTACGTGGTGTCTTATCGTGCTATGTGGGTGGTTTACACCTACATAACTCACGTCAAGTAAAAATAGTACAGCCTTATAAAAGTAGAAAAGAAACAAAATCAGATCAGTGGTTCTCTTATAACATAATTTTATTATCAAACACTTTACCTCTTACTACTATATTGATTTAGCTAAAACATGAACAACAGGAAATCTTAAACTGTCCTAACAAAGATAATACACATGAAAACATATTGTTTGAAAAGTGAATATAGTCATAACACGAAAGTTTTAATCGACAAACAGTCATAAAACAAATAAACGTACATACAAAACATGCAGAAATTAAAAAGTCAAAACAGTATTAAGAGCGTTTACGCCGCACACTAACGCCGCCAATGAAAAAAAAAATATATCTAGTAATTAGAGATAGAAAATCAAATTATGCTCAACAAACTATCTGAATGAAGTAATTTAGCATTTTTACGCCACCTAATGAACACCTGACATGTTATGGTTTAGTTAAATATGGCGTTATAGTTAAAAGTGGCCGTAACGTCTTATTTAACTAAACCATAACATGTGAGGTGTTCATTAGGTGACGTAAAAATGCTAAATTACTTCATTCAAATAGTTTGTTGAGCATAATTTGATTTTCTATCTCTAATTACTAGATATGTTTTTTTTTTCATTGGCGGCGTAAACGCTCTGAAAATAATACACAGCACTATGATAATTTAAAACCAGTCAATATAGTCATATCTCAAAAGTGTCTTTTTAGACTTTTTTACCTCGGCGAAATTCCCACTTTGGCGGCGTATTATTTGGTTTACGCGCCCAGTGGTGCGTGCGGCTCGAACGGCGCCGGAGTTCTAAATAATAAAGTACGTTGTTGCCTGGCGCAAGGGGCGAGGGCGGGGCAAGTCCCGGCCTAGTAACTGAGAAACTACACTGTACTGTTGCCTAGCGCAGCTATCGAGTGCGGCGGTAATCAATAATCGGTACTCAATAAAGTGTTTTATGTTCATAACTCTTACAAAAATTTACTTTTTTATATCAGTGTCTTACTTGATCCGTAGGTAATATTAAGTCAACTCGGGCATTTTTTGAGTCATGACTGTATATGTTGTCATGTGCCATATGACGTCATTGCTCGTTGGGTTCGTTATTTCTATGATACCGCGACTATTTTCTATCTTAGTGACGCATTCTGAAATAAAACAGTTACACAAAACTTGTTCGTTAACTATGACATCGCAGTCCAACGCATTTATAGGTAATCTTATTAACTTAGATGAGTTAGCTGCTATCATGTCCTCATAGAGGTTAATATTTCGCGAATTATACATCCTAATAGGGTTAGTAGTGGTCCGAGTTGTCAGCACGTTATCTTTTAAGTTTATAATAGTTTCCCATTGCGTCAAGAGGTCCAGTCCAATAAGTCCGTCAAAATAGTCGTGGAATTTATTTACGAACAATTTTATATTACTTTCATCCTTAAGTTCTTTAAAACAAGGCATCATTATTGAGTGACTACTTCTACTAGTTCCATGTATGTTAGACACTTCAAATGGATCGTAGTCTAATTTTATATTAGGATAAAAGTTACTTAAGCAGCCGGGCTCAAGAAAGATTGGTTGGCCCCAGTATCGATTAATAATTTTAAAGTGGGTCAGCAATGAGAATAAATGGAAGCTGTATTTGTGTTTGATTTTAACGCTCAGGACGACTTCGTCATTTTCTTAAACTTGACACATTCCTAACTTGTCTCTTTTTTAACTCTGCTCTTTCTTAGTTGGTCTCTTTCTTAAACTTGACACTTTCCCAACTCGTCTCCCCTCCGGACGACTTCGTCATTTTATTAAACTTGACACTTTCCTAACTGGTCTCATTTTTAACTCGGCTCTTTCTCTCTTTGGGTTACGTTTATGAGACAAGTTAGGAAAGTGTCAAGTTCAAGTAGCCAGTATGTAGTACCTAGACGGCCACCCACCAACGCAACGCTACGATTGCGGACGAGCGAGTTATGTAAAGGTATGTAGCTTTCCCATATCAAATTAAACTAGGAGCACATGCTTCTGCTTCATTTTTAATATACTATCATTATACAATCACAAAAGGGGAAAGAAGAAAAACAAGTTCTTTAGTATTAAGTATGTTTTTTTTTTAATATACTATCATTATACAATCACATAAGGGGAAAGAAGAAAAACAAGTTCTTTAGTATTAAGTATGATATTTTTTTTTTCGAATTTTTCTAATGCGTAATCAGCGGTCTTGTTATTTGAACCTTAACAGTTGAACCTAGGTGAACCACGAGAAAAAAAATTGCCCGTAGGTCACCTAGGTGAACTGATCCGGTGGACCACGGCTAAGGAGATAGGAAAGCCAGCGACTGAGAAAAAGCCGAGTTAAAAATGAGACGAGTTATGAAAGTGTCAACATTGCAAAAGAGACCAACTAAGAAAGAGCCGAGTTAAAAACGAGACGAGTTGGGAAAGCGTCAAGTTTAGGAAAAAGACCAACTAAGAAAGAGCCGAGTTAAAAAAGAGACAAGTTAGGAAAGTGTCAAGTTTAAGAAAATGACGAAGTCGTCCTAAGCGGATTTTAAGCTTTTTAAATTTCTGACCGATTGAAAATCCTGATCATCATTTTTAGAGGATGTAGAAGGCCGGGCTTGCTCCTCTATCTGCCCATACCATACTTCTGGTTGTGGCGGCTCCTCATATTGATATGAAACCGAATTATCATATTCGTAGTTGTTGTATGAGTCATTCGCAGTAAAGAAATTGTCACTATCATAGCAGTCATTATAATAGTAATTAGAATAATCATCATATGGGGTACACTCATTCACGTTTATGTCGCGAGTTTTAAAGTAATTCGATGGTGGTGGATTACCATGCTTCGTCCAATCATGCCCTAATGGTGGCAAAACTCGAGGTGCAAAGTGGCTAACACCACTCATGGGTTTTGGAGCATTATTCTTAAGATTATAATTAGGTCTCTGTTGCATCCTAAACATATAGAATATATTTATTTATTTCAGGCAACAAAACAGTGTACAAGATGGTAAAATACAAAGAGGCCCATACAATAGATACCTTACAGACTAAAATACATACAACTAATGTAGGTACTAATATAAATTAAAAACTATGCTACACGTAAAGACGACGACGTGCAACGCAGCGTGGTGTCCGGGAGCCGGCCTCGGAGCCGCCGGAATATGACACCTTTCAGCCAATAGTCTTCTTTCATGAAGGTCGACAGATGGTCGGTCGGTACTCTCACCACAAATGAATTAAAATTAACATTGTGGCGAGACTCCAACCGCTCGACCCTCAGAGTGGCGTTGGACTTCACTTGCATGTACTCTACGAGCTATTCCGCCTTCGTAGAGTAATGAAGTCGGGACACGTACAGCAGCGTCGTCGGTATTGCTGGACGCAGCAGGTGTCTCGGCCCCGTCGGTGCGGTGCCACACAGGTTGCGAGAAGCTGGCTTCTTCTTCTTCTTTTTCTTCTCCGCCTTGATGAAGCCCTCCTCATCGCAACGGTCGTGTCGTGGTACCAGAAGCTGAGCTCCGAGGACAGGGTCACGGCGATTCTTCTTTTGCCCTGTAATTGATCGCCGCTCAGGTTGCGAAGCGGCGGCAGCGGCGTAAGCACGCCGAAGGAGGGGTCGACGTGTTCGGTGACGTCTCCGCCGGAGCGGAGGGGCGGGCGGCGGGGCGCGGTGCAGGCACGGCGGCCGGTAACACATCCATATGCGCCGACTTAAAACTGCCGATGGATGCATTTTGCGCCCCGCGACGTGCATTCACATTAGAGGCATCGGGTGACCTACTTACCGAAGCAGCGTTGCTTAATGCTACTTGGACACGCAACTCACTCACGCACGGTGTTGTTTTACGCCTCTAATTTGGTATGCACTTCAGCCAAACTCGCTTTCAGGAAGGTGATGTCCTTTAGCAGCCTAGTGACATCGACGTGGTCAAAAGTGACGGGGGGCAGCTTGTGGAGCTCCTTTGCCACGAAAGAAGGCACGTTGTCCAGGTCGGTCTCCTTCAGCAGGCTGATGATGTCCTGGAGACTCTTCAGGGTTCCATCCCTCCGGCGAGATGGCATCTGGTCGGCCTTGCCAACGGTCTGGTAAAATAGCACCTTGCCACAGCAAATCTCGTCCTCCTTAAAGTTGGACTTGCAGATCTGCAAGATGCTGACCTCGTCCATGGTGTCGATAGCGTTTTGAATAAACGCCAACAGCTCATTGGCTATGAGTTGTTGGGAACTCATAGTTGATACACGCGCTGCGGCTATTGCCGCGAAAATCGCGAATATGAAATTCTTACTGCACAATGGAGCACGTCCGTTTCCGAGCGCGCATCGCACTGCACTCCCGAATATTACTTTGCGGGTTGTATTTAGAGTCTGACCAACGAAACGTGACGCGATCTATTTTCAAAAGTTTTATTATGGCAACAATTTTAAGCTGTCAAACGATTGTCAAAAGTATATAGCATCTGTGAGTTCTGGTATGGTTTTTTGTTGATTTGGCTTGCAATCATGGCGAAACCAGTTAAAAGCAATGTAAGGAGGCTATTGTTTACTATGATAAACAAGTTTAGCGAGGTTAAAAGCAAAATGGAAGATAAACTTGCTGAAAAACAACGACAACTGAACGCAATCACGTCGCTTATAGGTTGGTTTTGTGTACTTGAATTTATCATTTAGATACTTTAGCATACCTTCTTTTATTGTTCTCGTCTATTATTTTACATTTACTCTGAAAAACTACTACAATCGTAAACAATTGTAGGTTAATTCTGTATACTTACTTTTTCCTTTCATTCAAAATTAATTACCTACCTAAGTTTACTCTCCAACCAATTTTTGTTTATCTTACAGAAACTTCAAGTAATAGTGAGACAAAACTAAAAATTAAAGAGATTGTCAAGAATATTACATCACTTGAACAAAAGGAAGTTTTATCTGGTGAAACGCAATATTTGGAAACAATATCGTCAATGACAGGTAAAAACCCATTTTCCAACAAATAACATCGTTCTATTCTACTTTGTAAGTTGGTTAATATTAACTATGTTATTTTTCGTTTAGAAATAAGTGTTTCAACTCTAAGAAGAATAAAAAAAGAAGGTTCATTAAATCAAGAAAAATGGAACACACCTGGAAAAAAGCGACCACATCCAAAAAAGATATCTTTGGATAGCTTTGATATTTCAGCAATTCGGAACAAAGTTAATGAATACTACGTGTGAAAAAACAAGTACCTACACTAAGAAGTCTATAATAAACCTATAATATACCTTGATGAAACATATGTGCATCAAAATTATAAAGTGAAAAAGTCTTGGCAAGGTCCTTCAACGAGTGGCGTAACAACAAAAATCTCATCTGGAAAGAGGTACATTATTGCTCATGCAGGCTCTGAAGAGGGTTTTGTGCCAGGTGCTTTGTTAATTTTCAGTACTAAGTCCAAATCAGCTGATTATCACGATGACATGAACTCCACCAACTTCATGAAATGGGTAAATCAAAAGTTGATACCGAACTTAAATCGTCCATCTGTGATTGTTATGGACAATGCGAGTTACCATGTAACACAAGTAAACAAACCGCCTACAATGTCTAATAACAAGTCTGACATTAAGAAATGGCTTCAGGAAAACAATATTGATTTTGAGGAATACCATTCAAAAGAGGAACTAATGTGTATTGTACGAGACAATAACCTGCACCGACCTATCAAGCAGCTGAATTATTAAAGTCACATGGGCATGAAGTCATAACGTTGCCTCCATATCACTGTGATTTAAATCCCATTGAGCTGGTGTGGAGTCAAGTGAAAAGACGGATTGCCAGTAGAAACATTGCCATACCAGCAACAGAAATGGAAAACATAATAAAAGTTTCTTTTGACTGCGCACCAACTGATTGGAAAAAATATACTGATCACATAATTAACATTGAAAATAAATACAACGAAAAAGATGGCATTTTGGAAAATGAACTCGAAAGATTTATAATAAATGTTGGCAAAGAAAGCAGCACCAGTGAAGAATTTCATGTTTCTGACTCAATATCAGGTGTAGAGTTTTTAGAATCAGATTTTGATTAGGATTCATGAAATTATGAATATTATTTTCTTTGAGTAAATGTAAAATATACATTAGTACCTACTTGATTGTCCCTGATTTTTCATTTTCACAAATGCTTCTTCAATTATTCTTATTTAATGATACTACAAATTATGTGTTTGGTTGATCTAGAGTTTAATAAAAAAAATACAAGTATCAACGTCGCTTATTCAGAGTATAATGAGTACACCCCAAGAATTTTGGAATTTTCCGCCATTCTTTTTAGTCACGTTTCGTTGGTCAGACTCTAGTAGGACGCGCACTAAATATTAGTTGAGTGCGCGTGGGCATACGCATAGGAGGCGGTGGCATGTATTGTTGGAATCGAGGTTTTGGTTGGAAGCTGTTAGTAAAACGAGCAGGTGGAGCTTTACAAATAATAATAATAAAAAATTATAACAAATAATAAAATCTTAAGTGTCGACCCGATCGATGTATGTACCGAAGTGACGTGGTCGTCCGGTCACGTAGGCCTCTGTGTGGAAACCCGAGGCGCGGTGTCAGCAGTTTACGCCAGCCGCGTGAACTGGAGCACGCGAAGTTAGTACAATCGCCAACTCAGCTTTTAGGGCCGTGTGCAGTGTTGTTCATGGCGTATGCTAACTTAGCGTATCCCTTACTACGTGATTTCGTAACATGTAATCTTATTCAACATTTTGTTTACAAAATTACCAGCAATGTAATAAAGGATATTATTTTTGTAATTACTCAAATGAATAAAATTTCTACTTCATTTTCATCTTGTGAATCATCATCTTCATAATTTTTCTCAATAATTCTTTTTGGCTACGAAACTCTAAAATTGGTAAAAGTTCAAAATCATCGTCTGTGCAATTTGACACTATTTCGATAAAGAAGTTTGCGCATAGCATACCTGAATTGTAATGCATTAGGGTTGTTTCTGGCTTATAATAATCCTTGCTCAGACATCTTCAGCGATTTTTTTAACCTTTCAAAGGTGTTTTCAATTACCACCCTTGTCCTGCCATGTAGAGAGGTGTATTTAGCCTCGGGACTATTCCCAACTGCATCGGTAATAGATGTCATCAGCCAAGGCCTTTGTGGATATCCAGAATCACCTACAAAATAAAAATATGAAAAACTTATTTTATTCATGTAAAAGAACTAAATTGTTCTATCTGATTGATTACAAAAACAGTGCTGTGAAGCACTGTTTGTTAAATATCTATAAATTGACTGAATGCCCAACTCACCTAGCAACCATGTGTATTCATTATTTTAGTCAAGTCTTTGCACAAAGGTATTCACGGCACTATTTTCCCAAATAAATGCATCGTGAGTGGTTCCATCGTATCTTGCGTTAATATTTGAAATACTCCCGTCGCTGTCACACACCTGTGAAACAGAAATCTTTTTTTATGTTGCTTACTTAGACTCAGCCCCGGATCTTCAATTTTATTTAGGCGGGGCAAAAACTAAAAAGTTCCGCCCCCGCCCACCTATATTTATTTTAATCTTTATCATCTTCATCATTTCAGCCATCAGATGTCCACTAATTGATGGACATTTGGACATAGACCTCCCGGAAATAATGCATCCAGCGCTGTTCTTTCTGTGTTAAGCCTATTTATTTACAGATCGTGTAGGATATATATATTTTTAGATACTATTTGAAATAAAAATACGTATGATTAAAATAAAAATCAATTCTAATAAGTATTTGTAATGTTAAATGAAATTACAATTTTACTCTTCGAGCTTTTTGTTCAGCAAATAAATCTATGGCCTTATCATAATTTATTTCGTGTGCTATTCGATTTTCTATTGATAAGATTGCAAGACTCGATAAGCGTTCCTGGCTCATAGAAGATCGCAAATAATTTTTAATAAGTTTTAACTTGCTTAAACTTCGCTCACAGCTTGCGGATGTAGTTGGAAGCGTAGAGTAAATTCGCAGAGCAATACAAACATTAGGAAAAGCATCCTGCAAATCATGCGCATAGATCTGTTGCAAGAGATAGAAACCGTTAGCCTTTTCATTGTCTATATCACCAAATAAAAGTGGAGCTTGCTCTTTAAAAACGTAGAGTTCCTGGTTGAATTCAACGGTGTTTAAATCTCGCTCGTATTTTCGAGTCAGATCTGCTCCATGCTTTTGAAGTTCTTCAATTGACATATTCATTATATTAGTACCATTAAGAAATGCAAAATTCAAATTCAGCATGGTTGCACATTCAAACCTCTTTTTAATTTCGGATATGATTCTATCAAATACCATCATTATTTCTTTAGAAAAGAGTTGAACAGGTTGGAGTGTTCGTAATTCGTCTTCACACATCTCATCGAAATGTTTTTTGCGTTTCGGAATTCGTTTGTTTTGCAAAATAGGCTCAACGCCAGTTTTTTCAGCAACTTCTCCAGCCTCTTTTATCCAATATTCCATTGGATTTTGTCTCATTTTTTGCAAAGTTTTGATCAGGCCATCCATTAGTGCGACGGAACGGGCAAGGATAATATCGATGGCTTAGTTCACAATTGCACTAACTACAGATTTGTCATTTCATAGGAGAGCGTTTTTAAGTTTTTAAAGTTTGGACATGAACTGTTCGAAAACAAACTCAAATATTAAAGAAAATATGCATCTATTCATTGCAGTGATTCTTTAACTTTATCATATCTCAATATGGTTAAATTAGTACAAACAAAACATATAAAAAATAGCAAAATAATTTTAGAACCCCCATTTAGTACAATAGTGCACTGAGATTTATAATGTTGGAAGACACTAATTGTAAACTCTAAAATGTTTAACAGTTTTACCAGCCTGTCTATAGATTATATGCTATAGCATGATCACTAAAATAAGCGATTCAATGAAATTTGATAGCTGAATATGGTGAACTATCATATTTTATCACTACTATGTTTTATATTGAATCAGTTCAAGAGTCAATAACAGGAATACCTATTGATTTTAACGACTATTGCATTAAATAAACAATAAATAATAAACCAGATAATAGAAATCAAATTATTTATTTTTGACCTAATAATCAGTCTTTCATATTAACCAGTCCTCTGATAAATCTTCAAAAAATCTTCAAATAACAAAATATACTTATTGAAATGAAACAACTTTTACGGATCTACTTGCGTTTATTTTACACATTACTTATTTAATGTAAAACGCGAGTAGATCCGTAAAAGTTGTTTCATTTCAATGTGTAGTGTTCGCGTAAACTTTGGAAAACAAAATATACTTATTTTACTCCAACATTAGCTCTTGTAATAAAAAATTAACAATCAAAAAACAAAAAAATTAAAATTAACCACTGGCTTCTTTAAATTATTATTTAGTAATTAAATTAAATATTCATTAAAAACAAGAACTTAAGTTTCTTCAGAAATGGGCTCTTCATCTTCATCAGATGATTCAGAATCACTACAATTATCGTTTACAATAGTCATAGACGTGGATGGTATGTCTTTATAATATTGGTTGTGTTACAAATAAACAGGCATTTATTTTTGTTGGAAATAAAACTTTGATTTGTATTATGGACGGATCGATTTGGGAATCGATTATCGATCTTCAATTTATTTTGTGGCATAATGGCCCCATCACTAATTGTTCTTTTTTTTATTGGTAGTTGTTTCGGGAAAGCAATATGGCTGGTTTATAGGTTATCGTGTGTTGATAATTAAATAGATTTTAAGCAGTAATAAGGGCATTTGAAGCCGTATTATTCAAATTAAGTGTATTGTGCAATCGGTGTCTTGTGTGTGTGTACGTCGTAAGCGAATCGCATCGGGAGTGCAATTCGCCATCCCATGATTGGATGTCGGCGTCTTCGCTGCTGGAGAAAACAGGTATTTCCTCGGGGGAAAGTGCACTTGGGGTAGCCGTTGGGTGTGATTAGGGAACCCGTGAAGACCCGGACTCGGATTCAGGCCCCATCAGACCATATGGATCCCGTTCTGGATGGCGGGAGCGGCATGGAACTGAGTGGATTTTGTTGATTTTAAGGTGTAACCTAATTTTAAACGATAGCAGATAGTGTGAATAGCGGTTTCCGCAACAGGTTGTATTCTGATGGTATAACGCCATCTTTCAAAAGAGATAACAGGTCTTTTTTCTTGATTTCTTATACAGATATCTCTGTTTTTTTTTCATAGATTTTGACTTACAAATGTCTATTTCTTTGAAATGCGGATCAGTTAAATCATATTTGTAAAATATTGATGTAGGGGACTCTTTTTTCACCTGTAGCCATTTAATTTTTAGCCACTGTACTGGTTCATTCTCTGTATTCTTATTTGTATTGAGATTCAGTATTTTTTCTAATAACTTCAAATCATAAAATTCTCCGTGTTTCATAATAATAACATCATAGGGTTTTGGCTTGATTCTAGTAGTTCCGATTACCAATGCATATTCCCGCAGAGTGAATATGCTTTTATGTTTTCGCGCTCTTTCTATACAGGCATGAATTGAATCCACTTCTAAATAGGAATGACCCGATTCCATGAATTTCAAATCAATCGTTTCTAAGTGTTGTATATTAATGACAGCATACAAAGCTGCTAATGTTACATATTTATTGCGGTTTTGCCCACCACAAGTGTCCGAAAATGATGAAACATGAGTAACAGTTTCGGGTAAACTAGAAAGATACTTCAATAATATCGATCCAATTTCAATAGAACCTTTCTTGCCATTACACTCATCCCATAAATAGCAGTTGCCAGTGTTCTCATGACTATCTAGGACAGTGAAATTGTACAATGATAATTTGCGCAAATAAAAGATTTTGCAATCTCCGGTAAAGGGTACCGATAGAATAGCTTGAAGATCAAATGTTATAGCCCGAAAAGCCCCATCTGAATCCAAACATCTTTGCTTGTCTTCTTTTTTCATTACTAGAGCATCATTTTCACGTTTCTTGTGGGCATCATATTCTACCTGTAAGGGAGCTTTATTTTCAGTACGCTTATACACGTTGCATTTCGTGCACTGATCTTTTATTGGTTTATAAAACGAGAGCCTTGGATTGTAACTGTGAAAAATTTTTTGATACACATAAGGTGACACAGGAGTTATGTTCTTTTCGAGGCAAAAATTTTCTTTGTACATCCTATACAAGCGACTTAAGTTGAGATCACTATCTAAATAAACTTTTTTAGAATCTTTTCGACAGTAATGAGATTCTACACGAGGGTACTGATCAATATGCATCTTTACAAAGTTGATGGATTCTACTGAAGTAATGTTTGCAGGCACTTTGCCTTTTCGTTTGTCAGTTCCTGTAAATATTCCATTGAACCCTATATTTTTCGAACAATTATTAATGATGCTCGAGCTAATATTGAAAGTATTACAAAAAAATTTTTGACAAAGTCGTTTTCTTCCTACAGAAAGGTGAAAAAGCCAATATTGTCGTGACATAGTACGATTTTTTTTTGCCTTCGTATAAAGACATAAGACTTCTGCGTGAGTAATCAAGCTACTAAGCATCATTTTTTGTTGTTTTGTATCGCCTAGGCTCCAGTACTCTTCGAAGATATCCAGTCTCAAATTTTCGGAAAACAAAGAATTACACATATAACGACATTTGGAGCAATCTGTTGGCTTAGGTTTTTTTTGTTGCATATATTTTCCACTTCTATTCACGTACCCTTTTCCTGTTTGCCGTAAATTTTTAAGAACATTCCTTTTCCATGTTTCAGGCATAGCCTTCTTCCTTCGTTTTGGTAAATTTTCCTTTGCAACCTCTGCTGAGTCACTTATGTCAGTAATATCGCTATCTAATGATTCAAAGGTAGGATCTACATTTTGAAAAGACACAACGTCATGATCTTCGCCTGTATTTGTCATTACAGATTGGGATGGATCGTTTTGTAGTTGAATAGCATTTAAAGAGCCAGAGATGGTTATGTCTGTTTCTGTATAGGCATGAATCTTAGGAGATGCTTGAGCAGTTAGAGCTGACGCAGATTTATCATAATCATTTATATTCTCCAGTGAAGCGTTTTCATCCGATTCAGGAACTATAGTTTGACTAGCTGTAGATAAGAGATCAAGTGAGGGTGATGGATTTTGCACTGAAACTTTACTGTCTGCATCATCCTCATTAGATATTTTGTCAAATAAAGAATTTAAATTTTTAACAACTTTTTTGCGGGGTGTTGGGGCGACGCTGACGCTTACTTTATTTACAGCTAACGATTCATAAGTTAATGGTTCAGTCGAATTTCTATTTTCATATTCTTGTTGAGAATCGCAGATATCTGGCAACAACCTGCCTGATTTTTCATCTGTAAAAAACAAACAATATTTTGTATTTTTTTATAATGTGAGGGTGTGGGAAGGTGTTTGTGTGTGTATGTGTGTTTGCGTGTGTGTGTGTGCGCGTGTGTGTGAAGTAGTTTTAAATTATAATATTATTTATATACATTTTTACAGCATTACATTAGTAAGGCGAACAAGTAAACGTATGTATTAACAGCACTTAATACGTTTGTGCATAGGTCATATTAAGTCCTATGCACAAACGTACTAAGTGCCGTTAGATGAAGTGCCAACAGCTGACTGCCGTGTAAATACCTTCTTAAAGTTGTATGAATAGTTATTTATTAATTAGATTATGCACTTATTTTACTTACTTTGTACTGTTTTATGTGATGTCTTCTTCAACTCTGTTTTTTGGCGGAACACAGTTGTTGGCAAATCTTGCGATGCCGTCTTATTTTTATCACTTCGATTCACTAAATCGACTAGTTTACGTCCTTTACTAAACATGGTTGCATTAAACCTAAACTAATATTCCTTAATTACTTAAAACCTTAAAATATTTCGCTTTACGCGGTGAAACCGATATAGATGCACGCATAAACTGGTTTTCGTTGCCGAGATCGCGATCGGTGTGACGCTCGCACGCAACACGACCACACCGCGGGGTCCGCGGGGAAACCTCCCCCTCACCCCTCATGCGCGCCACAAGTAGTAACTAGCAACAGAGAAGCGAGCGCTCACGCTCAGTCGCCGATCGGCTTTCATAGTAAGGTCACGCTGTCCATTTATATCGGGCGGTAAAAATTACGCGCCAAAATTATTTTTTGAAACACAAATGAGTTAAAAATACAAAGTGCATTTGATTTATCACAAAACAAAATAAATATTGTATTAAAGGTACTTAGTTTATTTGTGCTTTTCTTTTTACTTACATGCACAATTGGGTCTTAAACTCAAAGCGACTTAATGCATTTGTGCATTTCAAATTTGCCATACCACTTTAAGTAAAAGTACTTATCACACTTGTACATAAAGGTGTGCGAATCTGCTATATTTATATAATATAGCATAACGTTATGCATCATCATCATCATCATCTCAGCCAAAAGACGTCCACTGCTGGACAAAGGCCTCCCCCAAGATGGGGGGTATTTGCCGTAATCGCCACGCTTGGCAGGCGGGTTGGCGATCGCAGAAGGTTGAAAGTAACCTCAGAGAGATGCTGCTGCCCATCCTCTGGAATGGTCCCTTAGTCGCCTTTTACGACACCCACGGGTTGAGATGGGGTGGTGCAATTCTTTATCCCCGGCACCACACAGGGAACAACGTGAATAACGTTATGCGATATTATAATATTATGTTATTTTTACTGCTATAATATAACACCCAAAATTATATATTTACTTAACAATCGCCGATGGATTGCGATTATTATTTGTGATGTGCTATTCATATGATTAATTTAGTTGGTTATAGATATAAATTGGCTTAGTATTTGAATTCAGGTGTACTTAAAAGTTCATTATATATTATGTATTTTACAATTTATGCGAATTTTATACACTTTTTTGTTAAAAAAATATTTTGTCAGTTTTACTAGGTTATAATTTTTAAGTGATTAAATGAAAAAATCGATAAAGTTTTAAATATTTAATTTTATTTACACTTTCTTATTGCCGTGTAAAAACATTAATTTATCTACCTTTGACGAAGTAAGCCGCGTGCGCCTGTCTGATATTATGTGCCCTGCCTTCGAAAATGCCCTCTCGCATGGGACAGATGTTACAATAATATTGCAATGATCGACAAACATTTTATATAAAGAAGGATATATATTTTTATGCGCTTGCCACCATTGGGACGGACAGGCAGACCTCGGTATCACAGCCTGCCTGCTATAAATTTCAATTTCTTCTTCCGCTTTTGTAAAAGCAGTTCGTGGCACGTAAGCTGCGGTGACTTGTGCATCAAATTGCCTCCATATCGACAGCTCTTCTGTTGCTGTACTGGCTTCCAGATTTAGGGTTGGAGTTTCTAAATTGCTTGTGCTACTACTATCACTACATCGTACAATTTCGTGAATAATATAATTTTTCACATCATTTACTGCATCTGGATTATGGTGAAAGGCATGTTGTTTGAAGCGCGGATCTAAGAAGGTGCATGTAGCAATGGGCATGATGGTTTCTAAATTATCAAATCTTAAATTGATTTTGGTTTTAATTGAACGAATTAACATTTTAACGGGGTCGAAATAATTATCATTATTATTTTGAAGTTGATTATACACCGATATCAAACCTTGAGTGACGACGATTGCCTTGCTGGCGGTTAGGTATTGATCGCCACTCAATATCAATGTAGCTTCATATAAAGGTTTAAGCACCTCGCACAACTGCTCCATGCATTTCCACTCTTCAAGTGGAATGATGGGTAAGTTGGCGTTTAGGTTAGGAATGGTTGCCCGAATAGCCTCTTGCAATTTTGTAAAGCGCAACAGCATCAAATAAGAAGAATTCCACCGCGTAGGGACCGATAATATTAAAGAAAGTGCATTACCATCTGCTGTTTCTTGGGCCATAATTTGATATCTGAGAAGCTTCTCTTTGGCTTGTGAACTTCTTTTGAAGTGCGCTACTGTCTTTTGGACTTTTGTCAATGTATTAGATACACTTGGAATAGCTAAAGCACTTTGCGCAACTAAATTAAGTTTATGTGCATAACATCCGAAGTGCGGCCATGGTTCTAATATATGAGCTGCACTTAGCATGTTTGCTGCATTATCGCTGACCCAAAAGTTAACTTTTTCATTAATCTGCCAAACATTAGCAACCGACTTAATAGCCTCTGCTATATGGGCTCCTGTGTGAGATCCTTCTAATGTGCAACACTGTATTAAAATGGACGTAAACTTCAGCGTCTTATTGTTTATAAAATGACCAGTGACGGCCATGTATGGAGTCATGGTTTTGGAGGTCCAGCAATCTACAGTCAAGCATATACTGTCGCAGCACTCGCGCACTATATGCTTGATAGCTCCTAAACGTGTCTCGTATTCAGCATCGAGCAGGCGTGTAGAAAGCGTCTTTCTACTAGGCAGTTCGTAACCCGGGTTTAAAGCACCCACGAACGCTTTAAACCCTATATCATCTACCACGCTGAACCGTTGGCAATCCACAGCCACCATATTTAGGAGCAAATTATCTAATTTCTCTTTTTCTGAAGCACCTAATTTTCTTGGTAAATAAGCGGCTATTGTTTTTTGCACTTTATTTGGCGGCCCTGCAGAAGCAGAAGCGCAGTTTTCATTTTGATACATTCCAGAAAGAACTGCAGGATTACCACCAGTGCTAGCAGTGCCAGCTCCTCTGCCACCAGAATCTGCCACAAACCACATATACATGCAAAAACCAACCACACCATACCATCACCAATATAATAAACTTGGAGACAGATTTAGAGAAACGAAAACAAAGTTGAACTGGTTTGTAGTTTTCAAACTGCCGCACTTATTGTTCTTAGTGGAAATATTATTTATTATTCGTTTATACACAAATTTCATGCATAAAATAAAATTGTTTTAGTTGTTCTAATTCTATCTCAATGTCAATCAAAAGTTAGTAAGTAGATAGTCACATTAACAAGACATCATCATAATAAAAAATAGTATGTAAATATAAGTAAATTCACCCGAACAATCTACGCAGCGCACGCAAGGAAAGCTCTCAAAAAAAATATTTTCCCATTTTTACAACATTTTTCATTGCTGCTCCATTCCTATAAGTCATAGCGTAATTTAATATAGCCTATAGCCTTCCTCAATAAATGGACTATTCAACACAAAAATATTTTTACAGTTCGAACCAGTAGTTCCTAAGATAAGCGCATTCAACCAAACAAACAAACAAACAAACAAAACTCAAATTAGTATAGATTATTATTTATTATTCGTTTATACACAAATTTCATGCATAAAATATTTTTTTTCTAGTTGCTCTAATTTTATTTCAATGTTAATCAAAAAAGTTAGTAGGTACTTAAGTAGATAGTCACTTTAACAAGACATCATCATAACAAAAATTAGTATGTATGTAAATAAGTAGATTCACCCGCGTTAATTAGCGAACAATCTACGCAGCTCCTGCAACGAAAGCTCTCAAAAAATATTTTCCCGTTTTTGCAACATTTTTCATTGCTGCTCCACTCCTATTCGTCATAGCGTGATGTAAATGATGTAATATAGCCTATAACCTTCCTTAATAAATGAACTATTCAAAATAAAAATAATTTTTCAATCGGAACCAGTTCAAAATTCAAAATTCAAAATTCAAAATCATTTATTCAGTTTAGGCTACAAGTAGCTCTTGTGAATGTCATTATGCCATCGGTTCGTAAATCTACTCTGGGCGGGAGATCTTGTACTGAGAAGAACCGGCAAGAAACTCAGCAAGTGTCCAGCTCTTTTCTCCCTTACAGCGTCAAAAATATTGGAAAATGCCCTATCATAGCAGAACACTTTCCATTACAAATAAACACAAAAAATATATATAAGACAATTACAACATGTAAAAAAACAAAATAAAAAATGTAAGTTAACAAATTTACATCAGATAATTATGTAAAGGTTTCAATTTCCACAATGTCATACAGCACCACTACAGTACTCTAGTAAAAGTCAAAAATTGTTTAGGTAAAACAAAGTCAAACTATAATTAATAATACTAAAAATAAGATAAGTATGCAAGAGCAGACCAGCCTCCACAGGCGGCACCCGTTCACGAGCATGACATATGAATCAGCCATCGCTTCGCTCAACCATATTTTAGGGAACGTAACGACCCGACGCACATGCCACCACCGCAGAGACAGTAAAGAGAGCATGACACACTCAAGATACTCTAAATAAAAACTTAATGATGTATTTAACGCAACGCTGTTTGTTATCTGTAGGACAATGCTGTTAAAATAAAAAATGTAAGTTAACAAATTTACATCAGATAATTATGTAAAAGTTTCAATTTCCACAATGTCATACAGCACCACTACAGTACTCTAGAAAAAGTCAAAAATTGTTTAGGTAAAACAAAGTCAAACTATAATTAATAATACTAAAAATAAGATAAGTATGCAAGAGCAGACCAGCCTCCACAGGCGGCACCCGTTCACGAGCATGACGTATGAATCAGCCATCGCTTCGCTCAACCATATTTTAGGGAACGTAACGACCCGACGCACACGCCACCACCGCAGAGACAGTAAAGAGAGCATGACACACTCAAGATACTCTAAATAAAAACTTAATGATCTATTTAACGCAACGCTGTTTGTTATCTGTAGGACAATGCTGATAAAGGCTGTCATATCAGTATAAAAAGTATAAAAAATAATTTTAATAAATTGATTCAAATATAATATGTGATATTTATTATAACCAGGCTGTTTTATCATCTAAATATTCTTTGACTGTATAATAACCTTTTATAAGTAATAAAGACTTCACATGTTTTTTAAACTTATCTAAAGGTAAATCTAGTACAGAATTTGGTATTTTATTGTAATAGTGTATACCTTGCCCCAAGAAAGAACCAAGTACCTTCTGTAACCTGAACAGTGGCATTACAAGTTTTGTCTTATTTCTAGTATTGAAATTGTGTACGTCACCGTGTTTAGTAAAGGAGTTGATGTTGCAACGTACAAAAACTATACAATTATAAATATATTGAGATGCAACTGTCAGGACATCAATCTCCTTAAAAAGATTTCTTAGGGAAGTTCGTGATCCTAGTTTATAGATTGCTCTTATTGCTCGTTTCTGTAAAATGAATATAGTTTCAATATCAGCCGCTGTTCCCCACAGTAGGACGCCATACGACATGACACTATGAAAATAACTAAAATAAACTGTTCTAGCAGTTTCAACGTCTGTTAACTGCCTAATTTTTCTAATGGCATAAGCAGCAGAACTGAGTTTACCGGCCAATTTCGATATATGAGGATTCCATTGAAGTTTTGAGTCAAGGGTAATGCCTAAAAAGACTGTAGAATCTACCAAATCTAATTGATCACCGTTTATTCTAATATTGGTTGGTTCATTTCTGACATTTGGTAATATAAATTTAATACATTTTGTTTTCTTAGCATTAAGCTGTAAATTATTAATAGTAAACCAATGGAGTACCTCTGAAAGAGCTTTATTTACATTTTCATAATTAGTCCTACACCTAGTCACATTAAAAATGAGTGAAGTATCATCTGCAAATAATACAATTTCACAGAAATGCTCTACAAAGAATGGTAAGTCATTAATATAAATCAAGAACAGAAAAGGACCAAGAATCGACCCTTGTGGAACTCCCATTTTTACATGAGAACCAGATGATTTAGTACCATTTATATCGACAGTTTGAGTTCTAGAGCTGAGATATGACTGTATTAAATTTAGTGCAAAATCTTCGAGACCGTAATAATGTAGCTTCAACACCAGAGTCCGGTGCTCAACGCAATCAAAAGCCTTGGACAAGTCGCAAAAAACTCCAAGAGCATTTTGAGACTTCTCCCAGGCATCAAATATATGTTTTATTAGAGCAACGCCTGCATCAGTAGTAGAACGACCCTTAGTAAAACCATATTGCTTACTATGTAAAAGGTTGTTTGTGTTAAAATATGACATCAACTGTTCGAGTATAATTTTTTCATAAATTTTACTTAGCGCTGGTAATATTGAAATGGGCCGATAGTTACTGGGGTCTTCTTTGTTTCCTGATTTGAATAAAGGTATAACTTTACTAAACTTCATAAGATCAGGAAAGATTCCCTTATCGACACAGTTATTAAAAATTTCAGCAAGATACGGTGCAATAGAATAAATAATATTCTTAATTACTTTAATAGATATACCCCACAAATCACTCGTGTTTTTCATTTTAAGTGATTTGAATGTTTTAATAATATTCATTGAATCAATGTATTTAAAATGAAAGGAAAGATTACATTTTGGTACATATTTTTGGAGTAAAGTTTGTGCAGCTTCCGGTGATGAATCTAAATTTGATGTTGTTATTACAGGTATATTTACAAAAAAATCATCAAAAATATTAGCAAATTGTGAATCTGAATTGACCAAGTTGTCGTTTACTTTTAAAGTGAAAGTATTATCCCGTGGTTTAAATTTACCTGTTTCACGGTTTATGATGTCCCAAGTGGCTTTGATTTTATTGTTAGACTTTTTAATTTTTTCTTTAATGTAATTAGATTTTGCTACTATGCACACTTTCTTAAACATTTTCGAATAATTCTTTACATATTCCGTAAAATTAACATTTTGGTTATATTGTTTTAAACTATATAAATCATACAATTTATTTCTACTTTTATATATACCAGTCGTGGCCCAGTCACAGAACTTAAGTTTATGAGTAATTTTTATTGTTTTTGGTGTAAACACCTGGTTGTATTCGGTCTTGATTAAGTTAAAAAGATTACTATAAAGCACATCTGGATCATCTTGTACAAAAGGCAATGCATCTATTTTACAAGCTATACTATTTTTGAAACACTCCACTCGCTCTTTTGTAACTGGTTTACAGTTCACTATTATTGGTTCATCCCTAATATCAAAATCATAGGTCACCTTCAAACCGCAATGGTCAGACGTAAGATTATTAATGAGTGACTTAGAAACAGGGTCATAGTCTGTAAAAATATTATCGAGACAAGTGGCCGAATGTGAAGTTATTCTAGTGGGTTCGAGAAATAGATTCAAAAGATTAAAACATTTAAATAAGGCAAGAAGACGAACACTCGTTGGAGTGTTTTCTAAAATATTTATATTAAAATCTCCACATACTAAAACAAATTTCTTTTTTAGTTTTAATTTTCTAAGTACGTCTTCCATTACTGTTTCAAAAATATTGAAATTGCCCGAGGGGGGTCGGTATACACACACTATTACAAAACTATTGAACTCCACACACGATAGTTCAATGTTACGCTCCATTGATAGGTCTACAATATCGTTGCGATTTTTGTATTTAATATTGCTTCTTACTAATATTAGAGAACCGCCGTGAATAGCTGAGCTTCGCACGTACGCGCTTGCTAGTTGGAAGTTATTTACATGGAACGATGTGTCATGACTTTTTAGCCAATGCTCAGTTATACAAAATACATGAATTACCTGACTTTTTGCTAATAATTCTAATTCTAAGTCCTTGCCAGCCAAACCCTGAATATTTTGCTGTATAATAGTAATAGATGTGGGCTTGGCTTTTGTCTTAGACCTCAGTTTAAACCTGAGGTTGTAACCTTATTACTAGATGTAAAAGTTGCATTAGTAGAACTACTAATGATTAAGTTATTATCATGAAAAGTCTTAGTTATACCACCTATAACTGTATCATGTATATTAAAAGCTAACAAATTAGCTATCTGAGTCCTACATTTCTTAGAAAGATACATAGTATCTGACGTCAAACTAAAGTTTTTAATAAATTTATTTATATCGAAATATAAAATAGTGTCACTATGACGACAAATTAAATTAAAAAGTAATAAATTTAAGTCATAAATGCGCTTATTTTGTTCTGTTGTTCCTGAGATTAGCGCATTCAACCAAACAAACAAAATCTTCAGCTTTACAAATAGGTAGACGTAGGTACCTACCTGTATTTTCTGTCACCTCATTATTATTGTTTGAAGACCCCGATCTACACATTTCTTCGAAAATAAATATATGTTTCTGTTTTAAATGATGCTTTAGATTTGTAATGGTAGTTTTGTAGTGTGTTTCGGCTCTTTTGGCAATTTCGTCCAAAACACTAAAATAAAACCATATTTGTCCCACACGCGGCATTTTCAGTGATAACAATAACAAAAACCAAAGAAAACAATTTACAGTGATCTGCCTGCACGTTTGCTTGCACCGCAATACCGCAAATGACACTCGGCTGATTTGAAATTGTAATATTATTATATTATTATTAGTAATAAAATACAGCAGTAAAAATAACGAATTGAATATTTTTTGTGATTTTAGATATTAGGCTTTATTTCTGACGACATAGAATCCATCGAACTAGTTCATAATAATAGCAGTAAAAATAACGTATTGAATATTTTTTTGTGATTTCTTTTGGCATAGCGCTGATTTTATTCTTGCCAATGACTTGCCTGGTGCATTTGCCATTACTGTAACCGATAAAAAATCTGTTGGTGTTTATACATATTAGAGGGGCGCAGAGCTTGGTACTTTTCAATAATTCTTGCATAATCTTCACGAACTATGAACGAACGTTCTCTATTTGTTTTGGTATCTGGTAAGTTAATCAGCAATAAATCTGCATGTTTTTTGATATCATTGACTTTTATGTTGTGTTGTTGTTTGTTCATTTCCACGACATGCGCCATTCACTCCAAAAATCAAGGCTACCTGTAACAAAAAATAGGATTGTGAGTAAATAGATAGATACACTACTACATTTTTTGACCTTTATATTATAAAAAAGCTTGCGACAAAACCTTAGAATGTGTATTTTTTAAATGTGTGCCATTTAAATACCCTTTTATTCATTAACTATTTTATATATTTTATAGAGCTATTATAGGTAGGTACTAGAAACGTAACTAAAAAGTAGGCAGTACTCATACTTACTTTCATGGCCAGAAAGCTGTGATCAGGAGCCTCATTCAGAAAAGTTTCCACATCTTGCGCTGTCAATACTTTTGACTTCTTTGCTCGATGACCATCTGATTTCCTCTTTAAAAATGCCAATAACTTGCTATATGTATTTATCTTAATGTCGTGTTTGATGCTTATTGTTAACCTGAGCATCGAATAGATACACCACAGGCTGCTGGACTTCTTTGTACACGATAAATACTCGAAATAAACAAGAAGCACTGACTCCGACACAGACTTTGCGCCTTTTGCAGTTTTCCATTTGTGGAAATCGTCGTAAGCTTTCAAGTATTTTTCCTTCGACTTCTCTGGTAGTAGGTTATTAACAATACCTAAAGGTGAGTATAGACTACAACATTTTCTGGAGCATTTCTGTGTAATGTAACGTTCTTACGAATGATACAATACAGGCAAAAGCTCAGTTTCCAAAGCATTTCCATGTAATGCAACGTTCCTGCGAATGCTCGGCGTTATGTTACGGGTAAATGCTCACAGCGAGTGTGCATTTACCAACATTTCGTTGTACCTTGCGTTCATTCTTTTTTGAAATGTCGGACCTACAAGTTGCGTGTGCTGCGTTTATCTTGATGAATTATATTAGAAGAAACAGAAAAAAACAGAAAAATAGAAATAGAAGATGGTGGCAAATGAACATTTACAATAGAAGACAAACTCTTGGAGGTGTGCAATTATTGTTAGACTTAAAATCGCAGGAATTAAGTGGTCAATATAAGAACTTTACTGCCCTATCTTCAAGTGATTTTGAAAGTTTATTGAATTCAATTGGTGCTAAAATATCAAAGCAAAATACACGATTCAGAGTTTCAATTACGGCGAAGGAGAGATTAGCATTAACTTTACGTTATTTAGCTACAGGTGATTCCTTCGTTAGTTTACAGTATCTTTTTAGAATATCAAGACATAGTATTGGGAAGATAATTCCAGAAGTATGTGAAGCAATAACAGAGGAACTGAAAGAAAACATTCACGTGAGTATCATTATACTTTATTTAAGATCAATTCAAATCATTCAAATAATCTGAGATCTGACTCATCATATCAAAGTTGCTGCTATCTTGAGTATCGCCCCCGTCTGTATCTGCTACACCGGCTCGACTCGGACCTCGGACTTCATTGGAAGTTGCAGCTGCTCTAGTCTCTTCGATAGAGGAAGTGTAGCCTCTGTCTGTATTTGAGTCACAGGATCGGTTCTGACTTACAAAGGATTCATTTGATGTTGAAGCTGTATTATATCCTCGAGATGTTTCGTTCCCATAATTATCTCTATTGTGTTGACTGTATCCACGGGGATAGTTAAATTCTCCTTGATCAGCGCTAAAAAGTATATTCGATATAAGATGTTGCACATAGTTTTTGGTCCCTTCATTATATTTTCTTAATTTATTGGCGATAAAAGTACCGTAACTTGTTAACTCGTCATTATTAAAATCACTTTTCATAGCGGTTTTTTGCAATATATCAAATGCAATTTCCATTTTTTTGTCGTCATCTGTATTGATTTTGGAAACCATGAGTTACTTACCATGGTTCTCCCAGCCGAACAGTTAGGAGGTGCTCGGTGCTTGATCTTACCACGGGCTTGCGTCGACACCTGATAGGAATCTGTTCGGTGCGTGATCTTACCCACGGGCCGCAGGGAGTTACTTACCATGGTTCTCCCAGCCGAACAGTTAGGAGGTGCTCGGTGCTTGATCTTACCACGGGCTTGCGTCGACACCTGATAGGAATCTGTTCGGTGCGTGATCTTACCCACGGGCCGCAGGGAGTTACTTACCATGGTTCTCCCAGCCGAACAGTTAGGAGGTGCTCGGTGCTTGATCTTACCACGGGCTTGCGTCGACACCTGATAGGAATCTGTTCGGTGCGTGATCTTACCCACGGGCCGCAGGGAGTTACTTACCATGGTTCTCCCAGCTGAACAGTTAGGAGGTGCTCGGTGCTTGATCTTACCACGGGCCGTAGGAAGGTATCACCAATCTGAGTTCCCACCTTCATTCGTTCGGGCTCGTGCCCGAGCCCTCACTCGCTGCGGTGGGGTAGAATGCCCAATAACTCCCTACTTATGTATACAAAAACTATGATTTATTAATTAAACAAAAATAAAGACATTTAAAAATCTTTTATTTTTTCATTATACATTTCCTAAAATTGCAACACATAAAGCATACAAAAAATATTTTACTAGCTATAGGAATATAACTGTGATCTAACTCGTTCTTTAAAATTTTATAAGTTTTTGTTAACCCTAAGATTCTTTCTATATGCACTCTCTTACTTGCAAGCTCTCTGTCTTTAATCACAGTCATGCCTGGTAGCTGCGACTTTCCTCTTAGGAAAGTTGGAATGTTCACAGTTACATTTTTATTAGCAAACATATCTTGTATGGTAAACCCTCTATCAGCCAATATACTGTCACCACTATCACATTTATTGATCAAATCACTTCTCTCCACGGTCTGTCTGTCGCTTATTGATCCTGCATATGCTGGAGAACAATATGACAACAATCCACCAGGTGTTGCACCAACTAATACTTTTAGGGTATTAGCATGTTTGTAAGTACTCCATGATGCTTGCTGAGACTTTGTATTTTTAGGCTTTTGAACATTTATTTCAGTTCCATCTAATATAACTCTAATATTCTTATCATAATTTTTGAAATGCTCAGGCATGTAATATTGAACTAGTTGTTTACTAGGCCAAATATTAATTTTTGTCCACAGTTGATAAATAAATTTCACCCAAGTAGTAAAAATGTTTGACACTGTGGTTTGACTTATATTGAAAAATTTGCTCAGTTCAAAATTACATTTGTTCTGTCTTAATTTCATCATGGTCATAAAAAACTGATCTTCTGTGCTTAGATTAATGACATTGCTACCATAATATTTAATTTTATGTGCCATTGGACTGAGAGTTGAGTAGACAAAATAAAATTTCTTGTAACATTCAAACCCTGTGCAAAACTTAATAGAATTGTCATCTTCTTTATATCTATGTATAGTTCCATTTGAGGAGGCCTTTGTCCAGCAGTGGACGTCTTTTGGCTGAGATGATGATGATGATGATGATAGTTCCATAGATGTGCTCATGGTCAATTTGAGTGCTTTTCGAAGAATGTTCTGGTGTATGTGATGAATATAATTTGTCACTTTGACTTGCTGCACAAACCTCCAGCTCACAACCTACTTGTGGTGTTTCTCTTGAAAGTTCCTCTTTAGGTAGTTCAGGTATTGAAATAGATGCTGATGGTTCATCTACATTAAAAAGCTTTCTCTGGCTTCTTTTTTCAAACCGTTTTTGTCGTTCGAGGGCTGCAGGTGTTTCTGGCTTAAGTTTAGTAAAGCTGAATATTGATGGCACAGCTGTTTTGGTGAGAAACTTGGCCAGCGGCTGATAGTCTGAATCTGAAAATAAAATTAAGTATTTTGATGCACAAGGTTTCACAGTTCATAACGCTTGTTTCAATTAAGAAAAAAGCGTAGGATTTATTTAAACTTACGTCGATATTTGCTTTTCCCAAAATAATCATCCTCTTTAAAATGAGCTGCACATAATCGGGCAGAAGCACTTGCTTTAAAGTTTTTAATACGTAGTGCTGATTCCCATTGTTTTCTGCGATGTGGATCCTTAGGAAATATATGAACGCCTCTATTTTTACAATTTAACGCACTACAAGCAGGCATCTTAGCTACATTATCCAACAGAAGATCTAATGAGAAAAAAATTCATACGATTTGACAGCTCTAATGTCAAACATCGGTATTGTTGACCAAAGCGGCATCTGCCGGGAGCAAAAGTTAGTTTTTCTCCTAATTAGCCAACGTCCTGTACCACATAAAGGATGTTAAATGCCTGCCATTGCGTTCAGTAGATCTAAATTCAATGTTTCCGGGGTGATTTTCTGCTAATAATACAGCCTGACTGCTAAAGAAAGACCGTTGCTGGTCAGTCATTTTTTCCACCCCTGGCCAATTGCCTGGGTCCGTCAAATCAAATCCGGTTTTTTGCAGTTCATCCGAATCCGAGTGCGGGGATTCAGATTCTTCGTATTCTGGCTTTGTTCTGTCAAGTTGCTCAGGTTGCTCCTCGCACATGGATAAAGATGGTGAAGTTTGCACTGTAAAATCAGTACACACAGACTGTTTGGTGACTGTAGGTGAAGAATCTTGATCCGTTTGATCGAAAAAAGTGCGAGAAACATCCTCTAACTGAATATCAACATCGGAAGTTGCTGCAGATACTGACGAGTCACCCCCTCTGCGAAGCCAATTTTTCATCTTGTCTGCACATTGTTTTCCCTGCAACTCCTTATATTTAGCCTTTTTCCTATATTCCGCTCCCGATAGTTTTTTTCTTGGCGCGCTCATAATTTCAACCTGTAAACAAAAATGATCAATTTACTTGTTGAAAACATTTAAATCTAATGAATAATTTTAGTAAATAAATCGTCCGGGAAACAAGATCATTGCATGGAACAATTAAATTTTCAACTCAACGTAAGTACGTACGTATGTAGGCACTATGACCTTAACTACAATCTCACCATCTCTACAATTTATGAATTTACGAGCGGAGTAATGACATCGATGAGTACGCGCTAGCGCATGGCAACCGGCCAACCACCCGGGCTATACCTAACTTCGCGCCGCTCGTCGACGACGGCCGGCGTACGAAAAGCGGAAAAGAGGTAAACGCGCTAAAAGAATAATAATGATATGATATTATGATTATTTTCCTTGCCACTCCCTGCCCTAGGCAGGTGGCGTCGTGTAATAAACAAACTTAGATTACAGTTTGTTCTGTAAGCTGAGTAAACAAGACTAAAACACGACACGAAAGACGCAAGTGAATGCACGTATTACATTGAATTTAAAAAATAAATATAATAACTTAAAATAGTTACGATAAAATACTTACCTAAAAAGGCGATCGATGAGCTGTGATAGATTTATTATTGATGTGGCACTAATACAATCAGTACTTTACCTTCGGTTGATCGACAATAGTACCTAAACACAAACAAACTGTCTTGGAGGGAGATCGACGAGGGAGTTGCCAAATATAGCTTCATCCCTTTCGCACGTACGGTACAAATGTTCTATCTCATGAAGTCCGTTTGACTATGAATGTTGTAAGACACGCACATTGTTTTAGTGTGCCTACATTCATAGTCAAACGTACTTCGTGAGATAGAACATTTATAGCCAGACAGATGCCGCGATCTGCGATTCCTGAGGGCGAGGGCGCGCGGATATTTTAACTATGCCTACGCGCCCCGCGAATAATAATTTTCGTGCCTAAAGTAGGTAAGTACCTACTGGACGTCTCAATGGTCAAAGTTAAGTAAATGATGAGTTGTGCATTCGTCTGCAAAGTTTGAATTTGCCGCCCTCTGAATTTGCCGCCCGGGGCACAGGCCCCGGCTTGCCCCCCCCCCTAGATCCGGGGCTGCTTAGACTTTTTACTTAGATGTTACATAAATCATAGTAAAGTGCTATTTTTATTAGTATTTTCAAATATCTTACGTACCATTTGCACATTTAATAGAATAATAATGTTTTCTACAGAAAAAAGATGTTCCATGTCCTTTGGTGGTGAAAATATATAAAAGTGCGAGACATCTCCAGGAAATCCATACTGTGTGTTGTGTTGAAACATATTAATAGCCTGAAAACTTATTAAAATCTCTCATAGATATAATATAAATGAAAGTCTTACTTTTGCCTGACGAGATCTCTTTCGGCTCTTGTGGTAGAAAATTTTATAAACTCACTCAATATTTCTCAATCATTAAGAGCATTAGTCACATCTCTGACATATTTGCTGACTGTTAAAAAAATGTTTTGTAAGAATACTTATCCATGAATTGAATAAATTTTACAAAAAAACTTACCTCCTCATTTCGTCATTTTCTTCTCTATTTCTTTACTAAACGCCAAAGGAAGTAATAACTACGTAACGGACGATTTCTGAATAATATAGACATAATTTTCAGACACTAAAATCACCTATTATCAATTAAGGGTCGATTTTTCAATGCTTAGTTAAGTCCCTAGATAACTAACTGAAGTATAAAATTAACTGGCTGTTTATCAAGCGAATAAATATTTAAAAATTTTCAATCGTCTTTTAACCAAGGAATCGCTAACTTCACACTAATTATATACAAGCGAGATGCACATATACAATCATTGCAATGTTGGAATGAAACAAGACAGATGTTGATGTTTGACAAATTGACATTGACGTTATATGAAAAATAACTCCCTTTCATCCCATGTACTAAAATTATTAGGTCTCTCTTTTACAACTCGGTCTTAGCTTAGAATAGAATAGAATAGAATCAGCTCAGCAATCGTGCTCAGCGTTAATATAGTTAAGTATTTGCCTTTCCTCTTTAATTGTTGCGTCGTCGATTTGCTCAAAAATATCCATTAGTATGTGTGTGCGTGTGAGATATACAATAAAAAAAAATATAAATTGAATTGTGTACAGACAAAATACCTACTAACTCTCAAATGACACACCACATAACCTCAAAATGTCATAGAAAACGCATAGATAAATCTTATCCAGCCCCTCAAGAAGAAGTAGAGCATTGTCTAACATGTGGCTACCTTTTGTGGAATGACATTTACTACCTGCAAGTAGAGGGTGTTGCCATGGGTTCCCCTGTTTCGCCCGTCGTCGCCGATATCTTTATGGAAGACTTCGAGGAGAGGGCCTTGAGCACAGCACCGGTAACCCCTAGGTTCTACAAGCGGTATGTAGATGACACTTTCACTATCCTACCAACTGATAAAGTATCTGCTTTTCTAGATCATCTTAACTCCATACATCCTAAAATACAATTCACAATGGAGTTAGAGGCAGATAGTAAGCTAGCTTTCTTGGATATTTTAACCATCAGGAATCCGGATCATAGTTTGAGTCACACTGTGTATCGTAAAGTAACCCATACAGATAGGTACCTCAATGGTGATTCTCACCACCATCCTAGACAGCTGGCTACTGTAGGGAAATCTTTGTTTCAGAGAGCACGCGGCATCTGTGACACCCAACACCTGGCTGCTGAGCTTCAACATGTCAAGCACGTACTACAGGATAATAAACTGAAAGTACCTCGGCTTTGTCACAGAAAAAGCAATAAACCAACCACAGTCGAGCGCCAACCTGCTGTACTTCCATATATGAAAGGTGTCACTGACAAGATTGGACATATCTTAAAGCGAGCTTCAATCAACACTTACTTCAAGCCGCCGAAGAAGATCAACCAATTTTTACGACCTGTCAAGTGCAACATACCCCTTCAAGATGCAGGCGTGTACAAACTGGACTGCGACTGTGGGCTCTCTTACATCGGGCAAATAAAGAGAAGTGTAGGAACCCGTGTTAAAGAACACATAGCCGACGTCAAGCATAGGCGCGAAAATAAGTCTGCAGTATGCGAACATTCTCTAGAGGGGCCCAACCATTACATCAGATTTGATAAACCACAAATACTTGCTAGAGAACAACGATTCATCCCCAGGATGATACGCGAGGCTATTGAAATTAAAAAACATCTTAATTTTTATAGAGAAGATGGTTGGAATCTACCACCAGCCTGGGATCCCATCATACAAAATATGAAATCCCAGCCCCGACACCATACTGCCAGACCAAAAGATACTGTAAGCTCTTTCTGCGTAAAACGGAACGCACCTGATTAAATTTAAATGAGGGTATACAAGCTACCAACTAATTATGAGATGACCAACACCTCAGTCTCCCTGTGACCACGGACCCTGCAAAGGGTTCGAAACGTCAGGATAAACATTAAATAAGTAATGTGTAAAATAAACGCGAGTAGATCCGTAAAAGTTGTTTCAAATTAAATATGGTATGGTTCAATTATGTATGAAACAAAATATCGGCCAAATGGCCGCCGCGGCCTCGGCGGCACACCTCCATCCGATGGTCCAAATTTTCGTTGACGCTGAGGCATAATTGAGGTTCTATGCCGTTAATGTGCCGAATTATCGCATCCTAGGCTCTTGAATTGTTGCTGACTTATCAACATACACCTTTTCTTTCAAATAACCCCAAAGAAATAAGTCCAACGGTGTCAAATCACATGATCTTGGCGGCCAATTGACATCGCCACCACGTGAGATAACACGGCCATTGAAGTTGTCGCGCAAAAGAGCTATTGTTTCGTTAGCTGTGTGGCAAGTGGCACCGTCCTGTTGAAACCACATATCGTCCACATCCATATCTTCCAATTCGGGCCATAAAAAGGTGCAATTGTTGGGCACGACGACGAGTTGAGGTGGACGGCTCTTCAGCCACACTATCGCGAACAGCAGCAATATTTTCTGCAGTACGAGCTGTACGAGCATGCAATGGTGTTTTCACATCTCCTACGGACCCGGTTTGCTCAAATTTTTGCACGATTTTTCCGATTGTAACGCACATTTGGACGATTAAATTGACCGAAAAAATCACGAAGTGCACGATATGCATTTTGATTTGAACGCCCATTTTCATAATAAGCCTGAATAACTTTAACGCGTTGCTCGATTGTGTATCTTTCCATGGTTCAAATTGAGTTAGTCTGAAATTGAGAAATGTCAAATGAAATGCAGAAAAAAACTTGACGTTTAGGTGTGGTTCACATTCAACATCGGCCCTTACAATTTAACCACCCTTTATAAATATTGATTAACTGAATCTCCATATTTCTCCTCTTCATCGTTTATCAGTGATGCCGACAAAGCCACTACGTGGCACTAATTGTCTACCATACCGGTTCGTAATTTTACTCCCTTTGCATTTGACCAACTATCGGATTGCGATGTTAAGAAGAACTTGTTATCAATAACTTCCAATGCGGTAGTGACGGTATTAGCCGTAATATGTTAGTGCCGATCCTTTACATCATCCTTCCAGTCCTAACATTAATTTTTAACAGTTCTATTTCTAATGCAGTATTTCCATCCTCTTGGAAAGACGCTCAAATAATTACTCTACCCAAAAAAAGTAACCCTAAATCATTTACTGAATACCGACCCATTTCCATTCTTTCTTTTCTATCCAAAGTCCTCGAGCGCCTTGGCCACGACCAAATCAGTAAATTTCTTTCTAGTCATAATCTCCTTAACCCATTCCAATCCGGTTTCCGTCCAGGCGACAGCACCGTCACTACTTTGATTAAGATTAGCGACGACATCCGCCTTGGAATGGAAAACGGCCACTTAACTGTGCTAACTCTGCTTGACTTCAGCAATGCCTTTAACACCGTTAACTTTGAAATTCTTTTAGCTTTACTTCGATCACTTAATATATCTCCAACAGCAACTGATTGGTTTCAAAGTTACCTGAACGGGCGAGTTCGTCTTGAAGAGAAGTTCTCTTCATGGTGTGACTCGACGGCTGGTGTCCCTCAAGGTGGCGTATTGTCTCCTCTTCTATTTGCAATCTTCATCAACACTATTTCAGAAAGGCTTTCTACTTCCTACCACTTATATGCAGACGATTTACAAATATATTGTAAGGCACCACTGGTCAATCTTTCCGAAGCTATATTGACCACCAATGCCAATCTGGGACTTATCGTTGATTGGGGTCAAGCCTTCGGTCTTAAGAGTCAATCCTGGTAAAACGCAGACTATAGTAGTTGGCAGTTCTAGATTGCTCTCAAGGGTCGACTGGGAAACCCTCCCTAAAGTTAACTTTGATGGCGTGGACATTCCTTTCAGTCAATCTGTCACAAATTTGGGTGTGGTCATTAATAGTTGCTTGGGTTGGGGGCCGCAACTGCAAGCTGTTAGCCGCAAGCATTACGCATCGTCAGCATCCTTGAGGAGGCTGCGCAACTTTTTACCCACTGCCACTAAAATTGCGCTAGCGCAATCTCTGCTGCTTCCAGTTCTAGATTATGCTGACGCCTGCTATCTTGATCTCACAGAGGACCAGCTAAATAAACTTGAGCGTCTTCAAAATGTTTGTATTCGGTTCATATTCGGCTTGCGCAAATATGACCATGTTTCTGAGTATCGCTTAAAACTCAAGTGGCTTCCTATTCGTCTTCGCCGGAATGCTTATATACTGTCCCTTCTTTATAACACATTGTTTAATCCCACCTATCCTTCTTATCTTAAGGAACGTTTCAGTTATCTTAATTGTTCAGGTTCGCGCTCATTACGGTCATCAGAAAACTTAAGCCTTAAAACACCCCTACACAGCACCACCTTTTATGATTATTCTTTTACCGTCCAAGCTGTCCGTCTCTGAAATTCGCTTCCAGTTGCGATCAGGCGTGCGAAATCCATTCACTTATTTAAACAGCTCGTGAAAAAATTTTACCTTTCCGATTTACCCTGTCCTGCTGCAAAACTGGCATATCCGCTACTTTCCTACCTGAGACTACTATTATGTTTATGTAAGTTTATTTATATATAAAGTATTTATATATTATGTATATATGTTTATCATTATTATCGTTACCATTATTATTATTATTTTGCTTCATTAATAAAATACACATTATTCTAGCATGTTTTCATAGTTTTACCTCTGATCTTACAGTTTATTAGCTCTCTCCATCCGACTGGTTGTCTGGAAGAAATCGCTTGAAAGCGATAAGACCGCCAAATTGTAATTTTGTATTTTTTTTTTCTTTTGTTCATGTTTATGTTTTATAGTGTTGCAATGAAAGTATTATCTATCTATCTATCATTAAACTTACCTGAACCAGTAATGTTACTCGTTTTTTCTCGGTTTCTTTCCCTTCTGTATGAGCTTAAAAGACTTTTTGCGATTGTTGCTCGAATTTTTTTGCGGTTTCATCCCACATGTCTTCTCTAAAATTATTGTTATGATAATCTTTGTGCCTGGTGTCCCATAATGAATTATATAAACCATATATTTCAATAAGTCGAATTGCCGTTTTGTTATCCATCGTTTACGTCCACACACCAACACTGTCGAACGAACACTGCGCGCGCGGCAACATCGTTCGCGCGCGACATCAACACGTGGCATTCGTGTGCGGCGGCCGTCCAAACACAGCGCGGCCATCGCGCGCGGCGTGCTGCTTAAGGTGTGTCCAAACACGGCGTGCAAGATGCGCGGCAGCTACGCGCGGCATTCGCGGGACACAAATTTGCCGCGCGACTAGTTTAGACCTTCTGCGCGGCAGTGCTGCGCGGCATGTCCGAGGCACGCCGCGCTCTTTATTTCGTATTCAAAACACAATGAAAGCGGCCGCGTGTGTTGTAGCTCTGCTTATTATTCGTAAATTACGTAGAAGAAGGAATAGAAGAAATTATATCAGAAAAAGGCAGTGTTGGATGCGACCACTCTTTCAACAGAGGATAAAGAATCTGGAAGTGATCAATTACGAAATCAACTACCGAACGCCACAGTTTATAAGATTATCTTTGGAAGAATTCGAACACATACATACATTGGTAGAACCATTTGTACGAGCTGTACATTGTTTTGACATAATTTCACCTAATTAAGTTGCTGACCAGGCGGCGTATGCGTGTAATATGTAACATGATTTTAGTGCAATAAACCTATTCGACGGTTTCGGTTGTCTCTTTTGCTCCGTTCCTTCAATAAACAAACATTCTTCTGCATTCGTATACAACAACATTAACATTATAAACATTACATGAACTTTACATAACTGCACGGGCACTAGCTCCTACATTTTGGTCCTTCGAGAAATTGTGAAGTGTGATCTGTGTTTAAACCTTCGATAGCGAATCGTCTGACTGGCCTCCCACAAGCGGATCTCACCAGTTAAGTTAAGAAGGCGCATAATATCGAGGTAAGACTACGGTCACGCTGAACAAGAACCAACAACATCCAGTGGGTAATTACAAAGCCTACGATCTACAAGATCTATCGATTGTGAGCTTTTAAACATTTTATAAACAATGACAATGGAAGCTATCATTCAGAATCAACAGATTATTGCCGAGGGCATTCAAAAGCTGCTAACCAACTTCAAGAAAGACTCGGCAAGTCGTAAAACAGCTGATTATCTCAAGAAACGCCTCGAAGCTCTTCAGAACCTGTGGGGAGAGTTTGAGAGTAACCACGAGACTCTTTTAACATCTAGAGATAAAACAGATGACTATTTTACGGCCAACGCCTACGACAAGGTAAAACAAAGATATGAAATGACCTTAGAGGTCCTTCAAAAACAAAACCATCGACGGTGGAAGACAGAGGGGTGTTATCCAAAAGTGATGAACTTCTTAGCCAACAAAACACTAACTTTAGGGCTTTCGCAAGAGTGGTCCGAAATATTTACATAGATGAGCTCAATGAGAAATGGGAGATTGAGGACAAGTTACAGGTGTTACAGTCACGTAGTCACGTAGTCAGATAACGCTATGGTTACTACTAACTTAGAGTACGAACGAGAGTTCTCCGATTATGAAAACACCTATGAACGCACCAAGAGAGAGTTAAATCGTAAGTTGAATTCAACATCTAGTCAATATCAGTCGGTACCGCAGATTGAGATACCTAACTTCTCGGGTAATTACTCTCAGTGGCCGACCTTCATGGACTTATACAGTGAAGCTATCCATAACAACAATAGGCTTACGAAAACTCAAAAGCTGCAACATTTGAAGGGAAGGCTACGGGGAGAAGCTGAAAGACTCGTACAACATTTAACAGTATCTGCGGAGAACTATGACGCGTGCTGGGAGATCCTCACTCGTCGTTATAACAATATACAGCTGCTCTTCACTAAACAAATACAAATATTTTTGAATCAGCCAGCTGTTCAGAAACAGAGTTGTTACGAGCTTAAACGCCTGCACGACGTTAGTCTCGAAACAATGCACGCGATAAACAATCTGGGGGTTGACACCACTACGTGGGACCCGATCATTGTACACATTCTAACCGAAAAATTAGACCCTGAAACGTATGCTGCCTACATGGAGATAAGAATGGCGCCTAGAAACTTACCTAGCTTTGACGAACTAATCAACTTTTTAGAAAACAAATTTACTGCGTTAGAACCCCTCAACAAGAAAAATAAGACGCCCAGCGGCTCCAAACCGAACAACCACGCACCTAGCAAAGAATTTTAAGGTATTAGAAGGTACTACCACAAGTACCAAGGTCAAAGGCATGGCCGAAGACGTACCATGCAAGCGCCGAAAGAGTCTGCCCTATCTGCAACAAAGATCATTTATTGATTTATTGTTCAACATTTCTTAACATGAACACATCTGAAAAAACAAGAGCGATAGCTAAGGTCGATGCTATGTGTCGAAATTGTTTATTCTCACATAATGGGAAACAATGTAATTCGAACAAAAGGTGCAAAATATGTAATAACGCACATCATACAATTCTGCACGAGTTACATGAAACCGGTCAACTCGGGTCAATGCCCACGAATATACCGATTGCACCTAACAACAGACCTACGACATCGAAACAAACTGTGAATCACGTAGCCGCTAATAATGAAATATTACTCGCTACGGTACAACTAAAAATTCGAGCAGCTGATGGTAATTTTGTACAATTACGATGCCTCTTAGACCAGGGCTCCCAGATTAATCTGATAACGGAAGCTGCGACTCAAAGGTTAGGCCTTCACAGATTTCATCAAAAAGCTACCGTTTCGGGTATCGGAATATCAGCCAATCAGAGTCATGGAACAGTACAGTTAGTGTGCGAATCACTCTATGGCGACTACGGATTCACAACAGAAGCAATGGTTATGAGTAAAATGCTCAACAATTTACCCAACTATACCTTCACAAGACAGCAATGGCCTCATTTGCACAACATTAACCTCGCGGATCCAGAATACAACATTTCGGGACCTGTAGACGTACTGCTGGATACTGGCGTCTATGCGGACATTATCCTGGATGGCATCTTGCGAGGCTCCGCCACCGCCCCTATTGCTCAACAAACTAAAATAGGGTGGGTGCTATTAGGTAAAATGAGAATCTACAACTGGAATGCCGTATTGAACAATATTGATGAAATTTCTCAATTTTGGGAAATTGAAGAAATAACTGAAAACAAACTGACTTTGACAACAGAACATGAACATTGCAAAACATTTTTTCAACAAACAACAAAGCGACTTCCTTGTGGTAGATATGAAGTTCGCATCCCGATGAAGCCTAAATTCGAAGAAAAATTAGGAGCTTCAAAGCCACAGGCGGTCGCGCAATTTAAGCAGCTGGAAAAAAGACTGGAAAGCAATACCCTACTGAAAGAAAGTTACAAATAATTCATTAATGAATACATTACGCTCGGTCACATGAAAGAGTGTAAAGTACAACATAAACTAAGCTGCGTCTTGCCACACCATGGGGTCGTCAAGATGGACTCTGCCACAACAAAACTAAGGGTTGTTTACAACGCGTCTGCCAAAACAAAATCAGGTCACAGCCTCAACCAACTTATGGAATGCGGACCTAATTTACAACAAGATCTTTAGGCCCTGATACTGAGATGGAGAACATACCAATACGTTTACACGGCGGACATCGAAAAATTCTTTAGACAAGTATTTATAAACGAGACAGATCAACACCTGCAAAAGATTGTATGGCGAGACTCTAACACAGAACCCATCAAAGAGTATCAACTTTGTACTATTACATACGGCACCAAGGCTGCGCCCTTCCTAGCTATGCGCACAATCAAACAGCTGGTGCAGGACGACGGCTCACAGTATCCTCTTGCTGCCAATATTTTAAGCAACCAGCTGTACATGGATGACTTATTGGGAGGAAGCTGCAGCATCTCAGAAGCAAAGATTGCTCAAAAACAATTAATAGAGATCTTACGTCGAGGAGGGTTCAATCTCCGCAAGTGGGCATCCAACGAGCCTTCACTATTAGAACAATTGCCGCAAGATTTAGTTAATCAAAATATGCTAGACTTTGAACGGGCAGAAACAAACAAAACTTTAGGTATTACGTGGAATCCCCGTACGGATCAGTTTACGTTCAAGCAAACAGCGAACATTCATAAACGGCATGACGTCATTACGAAACGAATACTGTTATCGGAATTGTCAAAAAATTTTGACCCCTTCGGCTGGCTTGCACCCGTCACGATGAAGGCCAAGCTTATGTTTCAAAACGTATGGATTTCTAAAATAAACTGGGATGAGGCTATTCCTAATAACATACAAAAGGAATGGGACTTATTTCAACAGGACATTGAACATATAAAAAACATAAGCATACCGCGATGGATTGGCAACCAGCAACATACAACAGAAATCCACGGGTTCAGCGACGCATCTGAAAAGGGATACGCAGCTGTGATTTACTGTAAATCAAGCAACGACAGTAGCCAAGCCATTATTAGATTATTGGCGGGAAAAACAAAACTTGCTCCGCTGAAGAAACCTACATCGTTACCCAGACTCGAACTTTGCGGGGCTCTTCTGTTGTCAAGACTAATGAAAAAGATAATAGAAACAACAAACATGCAAACAGCTAACATTTACGGCTGGACGGACTCCATGGTCGTTTTGGGGTGGCTCCAGGGTGACCCATCCTGTTGGAAAACATTTGTATCGAACAGAGTGGTAGAAATCACAGCTATCATGCCAGCATCCTGTTGGAGACACGTCAAATCCGAGGACAATGCGGCTGACTGTGCCAGTCGAGGGGTGCTCCCGTCCCAGCTTCCAAATCATTCATTGTGGTGGGAGGGTCCCACATGGCTGAAAGAGAACAATTTACCACCACAAGAAACATATACAACAAGCGAAGACAGAAAACAAAAACAAGTTTGTTTATTACAAAAAACAGCAACAATTATGGATGAACATGGAATATTGAGAGTTCGTGGAAGACTTAACAACTCAGCTTTGAACACCGCACAAAAGCACCCCGTCGCTGTAGAATGATAACCTCGTATGTCCAAATATCCAAACTTTACAGGAAACGAAAAAAATGTATCATTTCGTCAATGTTTAAAATATTGTTATGTGCTTTTGTCTTATGTTTTGAATGATAAAAAGGCCCTAATTATGTTATTTACCAATCCCTTACTTAACTGGATTATACCAGTTAAATGACTTAAGAGGTTTTCTGTTTTTATATGTACATAGATAAGAGGTTTTCAAAAGTAAAGAAATGATGTAGACTAAAAAAATATGTTTAATGAACACAATTTGAACAAATTTTTGGTAACAAATCAGTACAAAAAGATTTTTTTTCACAGATATCAGTGGAATCATAAGCCTAACCTAAAACTATCTTAAACTAAACGAAGTCCGATTGTATACATGAAAAAAAAGCAAAACCAAATTTAATTATTAATGCGGCAAGCTATCATAGAATGGATGTAAATCTCGAGGAATCACACATTTTAATTCCTGAAGATGATTGTACTTTACTTTAGTGATGGACAACTTTGAATGATACAACTGATGAAAACAAGTACTAGTATTTGGTTGATTTATTCTCCTTGGTAGTAATTGGTATTCTTCCGAATGACTTAGCTTGAACTTTATGGATCCATCTGGTTCATATTTAAGACAACGTATGTCAGTGACTTGTGGATCGCCAACCTTATTACCTGGTCTTATCGATGAGAAATACGGTTGAGAGCTGTACTTTTTGAAGACTGTGTGGTCTAACTGGACAACATTGTAGGGGCCAGGATTGTTACGGGCAGTCTTACAAGCTTCAACATATCCTGGTGGTGAATAAATCTCGCGATTTTTTAGTTGCCGCTCAATTGTGGAATGCATCGCATCACATTCCATTTGGGTGTGACCCTTCTCAAGGTATTTTTGGACTATGCTTATACCTGTCTTAACGGCTACGAATAGAAGTGCATTCGAAAGAATAGAATTTCTATTTTGGTATGTGCACCCATCACTGTATAAAATTACTTTACGAATGACTGTTGGGTCAACATAGTTGATTATGAAATCAACTATGATACTCGAAAACTCGTCAGCTGTTAAACCGCCTTCAGACTCATCCCAAAGAAAACAATATCCTTCTTTGGTTTTCAGATTATTTATCGTAAAGTTATGCACCTTGAGCTTCATCTTGTAATAAAGCGCTGAAGCTTTTAAATATGGACAAAGCAAGACAGCTTGCAAGTCCATAGTAAATACAGCAATAGAAGCATCATTTTTTGCTTTGTCTTTCTCTTTCTGGCTTTGTGCTTCCGTTTTCCGAATTAAATGTAGTTGATACTCTGTATCACTAACATTTCCAGCCTTATGACCACAACAAGTGTCACACTGGTCCTTTTTTGGACGAAATAAGGACAAATTCTGGCTCTCAAATACTTCCCAAAATGTATACCTTGAGGCACTGAGATGAGATTTGTTTTGGTCTACTGTATATTTTAAATATTGATTAAAAAGTGCTGATTTAGATTGCCAATAAGGTTCTAAGTAGAGTTTTGTTGAACTCTTTCTGCAATAGTGTGACTCAAGCTTCGGCAAGGAATGGAAAAACTCTCTCAGTAATTCTTTTTTCAAATTATTTGCTTGTCCTCTGTTGTTTCTGTCTGGAATGGGTACTGTATTCCTTGCCACAGTGTTTTCAACCCAGTTGTGAACAGACCACTCACCGATTTTTATTGTGTTTAAAAACATATTTTTACAGACTCTAAATGTTGCCCCTTTATCTTTAAGATTATACTTATACGAATAAATTCTGCGGGAGTCAGAGGTTTCCGTTTTTTTTTGCAAAGTACCGCTTTTCAATACAAGTGAAGACACGAAGCAACGCTTTGCTTCCCTATTAAGTTGCCGAAAATGCTCGAAAATCTGTAATCTCGAATAGTCTGAGAGTTTACAGCATTCAAAATATTTAGCGTTGTTGTTATGTTCACACCGTGGTTTCTTTTGTTTTGCCGCCTTTTGGACATCGTAGACAATTTTTCCCTCTTCAATTTTTCTTCTTCCCAGATATCCCTCACCTTTCATTCGTTTGTTTTTTTGTTGCTCATACTTCCATTGAGATTTATCACTTCGTCCTCGTTTAGCTCTTTTTCGTTGATGATTGGATATTTCACTCAAGATTTCAGGACTGTCATTTGGCTGAAAATTTGGATCTTGCACTGAGTCGTCGCTGCTGAAATCTGTATCATTTTCCGCCTCTAAAACCTGCAAATTGAGATTTTCAGCGTTTTCATTATTTTCCATAGCAGAAGTAGACGGTGCCGATGATGGAATTTCGGATAATGTGATTGTTTCATCTTTTTCAGGATCAGAATTTTCTGTAGATGGAAGATTTTCCAGTGTCTGTTCTGAAGACATCATTGCAGACCATTCTGCCAGTCTATCAATATTTAGATCTGACTGTAATAAAGACGGAGATTCTTCTAAGTCAGCAAGGGTGATTAAGTCTTCTGGTGGCGAATCGTTCTTAAGACACGCTGCCACTAATTTTCTCCCTCTACTGAACATTTTGCCTGAAAAAAGTATAATTATCAATTTAATTTTAAAGAAAAGCCGTAAAATCACCTTCCATTAAAAAGGTGGCGACGGGCTCACTACCTACCCGTCACACTGGATAGAGCATCGATGCTATTAGTGAAACGTGGATGTTCTGAATTTCCAGAATATCTCTGACTACCTGATAAAACCGTTAACAATCATGAAATGAAAACCTCGTATGTCGTTTAAATTTACAACTACACGAAGTTTTCATGTGTGACTTTTAACTTATTGCTGTCAAATCAATACTAACCTAATACTTGCAGCCGTTATTATAAATAAACTGAGATACCCTAAGATTCCACTTTATTTTCACTGTTGCAGTAAATATTTTGATGATTTAGAGCCGTTAATATCTTATGTGAAAACCTAGTATGTTTCCAAAGTGGTTTGCTTTACCGGGGACATACGAGGGTTTCCTTGCAATGATCCCGCCAAATAAACGAATGCATATTTATTGCTAAACAACAACTCCCTAGTTATAAAAATACAACCAAAACGTACTTAGGAATATAAAGAATAGAAATAAACTTACTTCACATCGATTTATTCACAATTTTTCACAAAAATCTCAAAAGTATAGAGCAATGCCCGAACCATGCACTTTTTACGAGGTTATCTCACTTCTGACGACAAGATGGCCGACGAGTAATAAGTAAGAGGTTTTCGTTTTACTCCATAGATGGCACTAGTAGTCATATATTGGGTACACTGTTTTGCGGTATTATAAAATACGTGGTTTTCATTTGATTTTTACAAAAATAAAAAAAATATGCTTTTTTGACATACGAGGTTATTATTCTACAGCGACGACCCGATTATCTTACCCAACAAACACAAGGTGACCGAACTAATAATAAGTCGGGCTCACATTGAGACTCTACACGGAGGGGCTCGATTAACATTATCACACCTTCGCTGCAAGTACTGGATCCCTGGAGGCATTCGCACCGTGAAAAAACACATCACGCAGTGTGTCAAGTGTCACCGCTTCCGAACAATGAGTCATCACCAGCAAATGGCTGACTTGCCCAGCCCACGAGTAACTCCATCCCGACCATTCATGCATACTGGAGTGGATTTTACCGGACAAGTGGAGGTGAAAACAAACAAAGGCCGCGGAGTGAAGACCACCAAGGGCTACGTCGCTATATTCGTCTGCTTGGCTACGAAAGCGATACACCTGGAGCTGGTGTCTGATCTCAGTACTGATGCCTTCCTAGCTGCCTTGAAACGCTTATGTGCACGAAGAGGAACACCTCGCAGCATGTACAGCGATAACGGAACCAATTTTGTTGGTGCAGCCAAGGTCTTAACAAAAGAACATAGAGATGCCATACAATGTTACGTCGACTGCGAACTTTTGAACAACATATCGGAGTGGGGGATAGAGTGGAATTTCAACGCCCCTGCTTGGCCAACAGCTGGCGGTCTATGGGAAGCTGCCGTGCGAAGCATGAAGCATCACCTAAAGCGTGTTCTTGGAGAGCAAAGATTGACGTTTGAGGAGTTCACTACATTACTTACTCAAATTGAAGCCTGCCTTAATTCCAGACCGCTCATATCCATAACAGATGATGTCGACGACCTAGATTGTCTAACGCCAGGTCATTTCTTAGTCGGAGGCCCGCTGCTAGCTCCACCATTATCGCCAGAGGTAGAAAACAGAAGCTTAACATCAAGATGGAAAATGACCGAGAAAATGCACCGAGACTTTTGGAAAAGATGGTCGGTTGACTATCTTCAAACACTACAAACACGCAGCAAGTGGCATTATCCTACACAAAACTTAGAAGTTATTGACGTCGTGCTCATCAAAGAAGATAACACGCCACCGTCAAAATAGCTTCTGGGAAAAATTACAGAGACGCATCCCGGGTCAGATGGCCGGGTACGCGTGGTAACGGTCAAAACCAAAAACAGTCATTTAAAACGACCAGTGACGAAGTTAGCTCGTCTACCGATTGAAAATGAAGAATCGGACAGCGCTTCTAGTAACAAAACACACCATTTAAAGGTCAACGACCCGGCTGAGGCTATAACAAAACGGACATCTAGATCAATTCGTGGAAAGAAAACATTTAAGAGCTATATTTGTTCAACATTGTTTCTCATCGCTACTCTCATAACGCCGTCTCTTCAACAAATGATTAACGTTACAACGCTTAATCCAGCCAAACTTTTATATTTTGACAAGATATCGGATATGCAGATCGTACAAGACCATTGGAACCTAGTAGTTTACTACAATATGTCCTCCTACTGGCAAAGCTTATCAACGCTTGAAAACTACATCAACCATCTTAACGACATGTGCAAGGGAGAGACAGCTTTTCAAACAATCGCCGTCCAATTTGAACATGAGCTGTCGGAGCTGAAGCACTTCAACGGAATCCTACGTTCTGAACATGGACGGCGGGCAAAAAGAGGACTAATTGATGGGGTTGGATATATAGCCAACTCACTTTTTGGTGTGCTCGACACACGTTTTGCGGATAAATACAAACATGACATCAAACAAATCCAAAACAACGAACAACACTTACTAACTCTCTACAAAGAACATACGTCCATCATAGAAGGAGAATACAATCTTCTGAAACGGAACGAGCAAGTCATGAACAAACAGCTGAACATTATTACACAACATCTTAACGAATCTGAACAAAGAATTACAAGAGATCAGAACAATGCCATGTACATCACGGCCACGGCGCTCGCTATAAATGTGGTTCTCTCTAACTTACATCGCGTTCAACAACAATTACTGGACGTCGTGACGGAAGTAAGGAACGGCCGAATTGATACTCATCTACTTAGCCCGGAAGAGTTGCAAGAACAGCTAAACATCATCTCAGGCCAGCTTCCACACGAGCTGTCACTGCCATGTGTAAACAGTCCCGATTGCATTCGCAATATGTATAAGTTACCACGTGTGAGCGTGCGAGTAACAGAAACATATCTCATATTCGAAGTGAAGCTACCGCTTATATCTAATGAACGATACGAGATAACCCGTATTATACCTATCCCACAAACAGATGGGCGTATGGTTAGAACAATAGTCCCAACCTCTGAATACCTAGCGGTTAACATCAGGAAAGATCTATTGATAACAATAAACGCACAAGATATGAAATCGTGCGTTCAATCGACTGAAAAACAATTAATTTGTACGCTTAATAAACCTATCTACGATATTAAAGCTGCATTAATTTGTGAAGCAGAAATAATAAACAATAGAAAGATATCGAGTTGCCGCATATCGCTATCAGAGTGCCGCCGGCATGAGTGGATCGAGTTACACAGCCGCGGCGCGTGGCTCTACTACTGTTGCGAAGAATGCAGTGCGCGCATATTTTGCCCAGCTGGCGCCATGACGAAAACACTACACCACACAGGCGTCATCACACTATCGGATGGATGCATTTTAAAAGAGGATGACGTAATAATCCATTCACAATACTACTTTCATAGCGAGCTGAAAACAGACTGCAGGCAAATTAACATTCCAAACATAGAATCGGAAGTCAACCACGTGATAAACGACATTAACATAACATTTTTCCCCGAAAACCATGAGGAACCACTGAAGGTTTTAAAGAAAAAGATTGACCACGTTAAGGCCCAACAAGAAACATTAAACGACCAAATAGATGGTCAAGAGACCCATCACTATATAGCGTATGGCCTCTTTACAGTCGTCATCGTGAGTATTAGCGTCTGGGCCTACTACATGATAAAGAAACAGCGCTCGAGCCAGGGGGAGCTCGTTCCAGCGACGTCGGACCCAGTCGATCCCGAGTCTCCCCCTCGAGAGTCGTCAAGCCCCAGCACGGTTGATGAGCACAATACAACCGAGACTTCGCACCCAACGGAACATTTTGTTAGTTTTAAGAACAAGGCATCGTCTCCTATTATAAGCCCTTACTAATTTTATTATGCTTTTCTGTATTGCTTGTTTATACACACTTTTTATACTTATCTTAATATTAATCCTGTTGGATCTTTTAAGTCGGCAGCATGTACGAGCTGTACATTGTTTTGACATAATTTCACCTAATTAAGTTGCTGACCAGGCGGCGTATGCGTGTAACATGTAACATGATTTTAGTGCAATAAACCTATTCGACGGTTTCGGTTGTCTCTTTTGCTCCGTTCCTTCAATAAACAAACATTCTTCTGCATTCGTATACAACAACATTAACATTATAAACATTACATGAACTTTACATAATTGCACGGGCACTAGCTCCTACACCATTTATAAAAAAAAAATACTCACTGGCGCATGGCAATAACGTCGAAGGAGAGACTTGCAACAACGTTGCGATATTTGGCTACAGGAGACTCCTATTCCAGCCTACAATACACATTTCACGTATCAAAGCAAACAATATCAACAATAATTCCAGAGGTGTGCGATGCCATAGTGAGAGCTCTTAAGGACATGGTACAGGTAAATATGAACAAAATTACTTAAATTATTTTTATTATTTAGCGAAATATTTTAAACTACAGATTGTTCATAATTAAGTAATAATTAAAGAACTACACAACTGATTCATAATATTAGACTAAATCCGTGTCCAAATCGCGAATCAATTGTGTAAGGCCAGAATCCATATTACTAGAAGATGATGAGTCGAGATCGGTAAACTGTGAAGTGAAATATCCTCGTCTGTTTTCAGCGTTATATTCTTGTGTTGATGATTGATTGAGGCGTTCCATATCAGCTTCGTATATTATAGTATTTATTGAATGTTTAACTTTCGTTAAAGTTGTGGCATCATATTTTCTTAGTTCGGCTGCTATATGCATACCAAAAGCAACGTAAGGATCATTACAACTACTGTCATTTTGTTTGCGCATTACTTCTAATGCCTCTTCTATCATTTGATTTTCAGCATCATACTCTGACTCTTGTTATGTCCTCTTCTTGGCTGACTTTTCTTTTCTTGACGAGTTTCGAGTGCCTTGTTCCGAAGCTCCTTGTTCCGAAGCTCCTTGTTCCGAAGTGCCTTGTTCTGGAATAACTTGTTCTGTATTAATAACAAAATAATAATTGTCCTACTGCCGAGTCGTGCCCTTTAGGTTAAAGTCTACTAACATTACAAAACATTAATTAGAAAAAATATTTTTCAGCTACCAGTATCAGAGCAAGATTGGAAGGCAGTATCTAAAGACTTCGAGGAAAAATGGAATTTTCCGCACACCATCGGTGCGTTAGATGGGAAGCACATAACTATTCAAGCTCCTATTCGTAGCGGCACTGAATATTTTAATTATAAAAAGTTCTTTAGCATCGTGCTATTAGCATTAGTAGACTCAAACTACAATTTTATGTATGTTAACGTAGGAAGCCAAGGTCGAATTTCAGACGGAGGAGTTTATAAACATTCCAAATTGTATCGAAAGCTAGAAAATAATCAACTTAATGTACCAGCGCCAGAAATTTTACAAATACCCTACATAACTAAAATAACATACGTGATATTAGGAGATCAAGCTTTTGCATTAAGCACACATTTGATGACACCATTTGCAGGAATTCATCCAAAAGGGTCAAAAGAAAGGATTTACAACTATAGACTGTCAAGAGCACGCCGAGTAGTAGAAAATGCTTTTGGAATCATGTCGGCAAAATTTAGAGTATTGAGAAGTACAATGATTTTAAGACCAAAATCAGCCAAAACCATAGTTCTAGCTACTGTTCACTTGCATAACTTTCTTCGCAGAGGCTCTTTATTAAAAAAATCAAATAATTCAGTGAATAAAGCAGCTACCTTTACTCCAAGTCAATTTATTGCCGCTCCTTCTGATATTCGCATTTTTTTGTCAAGATATTTTATGACAAACGGATCAATTGATTGGCAACAAAGATATTAAATAATTATATAACCTTAATTTCAAAATGGCTAAAATCATCCTTACGTACTTACCACTGCATCAATAGGGTTATTCCTGTCATGTAAAAAACTAAATGCTTCATAAGCAAACCATTTAGATTTATAGGCCTTGTTTCTACCTGTAACAGAAAAAGAACATTACTAACTAAAATTTTATGTAAAAATCACGAAAATCGTTTCATGTGTTTATGCATAATTTGCCTTTTTTAAAAAGATACAATTAGGTTTAACTTTAAGATTATGTACTGTTATTAAAATATAATAAGATTAAACTTACCACAACCAGTGACATTACTTGTTTTTTCTCTGTTTCTCTCCCTTCTATAAGAACTCAAAAGACTTTTAATTTTCAATTTTAAAGCTGCTTTTGGTTGTACGAATTTTTTTGCTATTTCATCCCATAGATCTTCTCTCACGTTATTATTGTGATATTCTTTACGTCTAGTATCCCATAATGGACTATGGGAGCCATATATTTCAATAAGACGAATTGCTGTTTCGTTATCCATTTTACTAGATAAAATACGTCCGTCCACACACAACCAACGGCGAACCAACACTAACACCTAACACCGTTCGCGGCGTTCGCCGCGCGCGAACATCTGCCGCGCGCGGCAGTCATCCAATCATAGCGCGGCTAGCCGCGCGCGGCAGCCGCGCTCGCATGCCGCGTTGTGTTTGGACACACCTTTACGATTGTCACGCTATGTTTGGACACGCCTTTAAGGTACGTATTATGAAAATCTTTATTTATGTTTAGAAGTAAATTAATTTATGACATTAAATCATGAAAATCGTCCATAGAAGACGTGTAAGACTCTTGTGAAGATACCGACAAAGGTGGCTGGTTGGTTGGGTAGTAAGTAGCATCTTCATTTCTTGTTGTTCATGTGGTAAAGCCGTCCTGCTTCGTTTGTGCCCGAAGGCGGTCCGGCTGAAGTTGAGGGATGATTAGAATATCCGGTCAGATCCACAAAGTTTTGTCTTGGCCTCAATGTTCTAAAAAAAAAATTGCAGTCATTCATGTTAAATTTATGTAACAATTTTTCTATAAATGTTTTTTGTCAAAGGTTCAATGTATTTTTTCAATTCAATGGACGCCGCCGCCCGACCACCCGGCGGCGTCTTTTTGTTTGTAATTGTTGACAATTGTTATGTTAGTGTAGTGACTAGTGACTGATAAAGACGCAGTGCGAATTGTGCGGTGGTGATAGGACACGTAAAGTAGAGTTAGGTATCTAGTTAAATGATCTGGATTGTGCGAAATTGACGCATAAAGTTAGTCTTTTTTTATTACGATGTCTCGGTATTCTTATACTGCTTCGGAATACACCGACATGATTTTAATTTATGGAGAATGCAATGGAAACGCTGCATCAGCTATACGGACATACCGAGAGAGATATGGAAACACTCGTGTGTGTCCTACTAACGGCCGCGTTATTAGATTTTTTCTTGTGGGGCTATGTCAAGAATGATGTGTACTCAACAGACGGACGTTAATACTGTAGATGAATTAAAAAAACGAATAATAAGATTCTTTGAAAAATTTAAAAACATGGCCGCTAACGACGATCTACTGCCTAAAGTTAGAAATAACATTTTGAAAAGGTGCAACTTGTGTGGTCGGGTTTATGGGGGACACATTGAAAATTTCAAAATTTAAAAGCAAAATTAATTATTTAAACTTTACCTATAATAATGCAAATTGCAAGTGCAACGTTGTGATCTTATTCGGCATTAATGGCGCCAAAACGTCTCGTCACCTGACACTGCGCTGTTGCCGCTCTTATCAAAGGTCAGTCACCTAACATTTCCTATTGGTGTTCTATTTTGCTTGCGTTTTTGTTCTATTTAGTATGTTTGAAAAATCAAAAAAAAAATTAGTGCTAAGATTTATTTGATAGTTTCAAATTATTTCTATGAACTAGTGCAGCCAATATTTTCATTTATTGTCGTAGTGTCATATCTAGGTTGTATAGCTTCCAATTTACACATCACATCTTTCGCTGTGTTGCAGTTTTCTATCAGAGATATCTGATTCAGGTCCATCGATGAAGTTAAAATGAACATTGCCATCCCGTCATCTTTTTTCCATTGCACTTGCGCGGCAACTTCTGTTGGTTTTGGAGTATCTATATTCAAGCCCTCGCTCTCAAGGCACATTTAACTTGAAACTTTCATTGTCTGAAATTCTTGCCGTCAAACTTCTCGATTTTCATTGAATTTGTAACTTCCATTTGTATAAAGGTTATGTTCTTCACACCACGTTTCGAAAAAAAACTCTCTTTCTTTTGCTCTTTACTCAATTAATACGTATTACGCTTCCTTAATAACAATTATAATTAAATTGAGACGCCACTGTCGAGACACCAATTTCTTTAAAGAAACGAACAATGTCATAAATAATACCAGTGCCTCCAGTCAAAAAGGGCATAATTCAAAATGACTACTTTTCAGGAGAGTTGAAAAACCAAACTTTTGTTGTTTTTTTAGTTATCAAATTATGAACACGAAATCCAATACGGCATATATTTAGATATATTTTTAATGATATGATTAATGGAAAATTATTCTACATTTGTACACTCTATATAATTTTTTTTCTAAATTTTCTTGAATTATTCCCTTACTAACGACTACATAAAAGCATAACGTGATTTATATGAACTTTTTTTTGCATATATAAGAATAACATTAATTGTCTATTCAATAAATTAAGACTAAAGGTGATAAATGATGTACGTAGTCCTTATTGCAATAGGTTTTAAGTAAATTAAATCAACAAATTGAGAGGGAAACTTTTATTAAGAACAAAACATTACAGATTAAGTAACTAAATCACGTTTGAAACACAACATTGAATTTTCATTAAACAGGTTAGTCAGTCTTCATCATCTTCCATATCGGTTTCGGATATAAATTGATTCAAATCAGGATCGTTATCAATAACTTCAGCTTCAGACGTCGGTAAATTTTTATAAAAGTCGTGGCACTCTTTATCAATGAATTGTAAAAGAGAACAGATCTCTTTAATTCTCTACACTTATTGGTAAAGTTTTGTCTGACATAATAGACAAAGTCCAATTCCTTGGTCTGCCGAATCTTCGAAATGAAAGTTTTCGAAAATCGATTTCTTCGCATTGTTTTGTAGAGAGCAACAAGTGACCCAATATCAGGCCAATGCACCTTTTCTTTATTGGTATTAATTTTACTTAATACCAGTGGGCCTTTAGGCTCAACTCACACCGAAAGCGCGGCGAAGGGCAGCGGAGCGCAGCGACCCGCTCGGTAGAGAAGGCGCGAGGATTCCCGCGACTGCTCTAGAAATCGCTGGAATGCGCGAGAAGTCGCGGGACTCCGCGCGGCTTCTCGAGCCCGCCCGCGATGAATTCACGAGTCGTTCTATGCGCAGTTCACTTTCAACAAAACTCGAGGAAACTTGTGTGTATGCAGTGAAAATGGGTATCTTGGATTTAATTATTATTGCACATATAATGGAAGAAGAAGAAGAGGCCGAAGATATAAGGAGGGAAAGATTTAAAAGAAAAAGAAACTTTTGGGTACACAACATGTGGAAGAAAAGACGTTTGTTTGGCCAATTTCAAACATTTTGCACAAATTTACATCTGTATCCTAGCATTCATTATGACTATTATAAAATGAACTATAATAAATTTGAAAGTTTGTTGGAAATTCTCAGGCCACATATTCAAAAACAAAATACCAATTATAGATTGGCTATTTCCGCTGAAGAAAGACTATCGGTCTGCCTCAGGTGAGTAAATAAATAAAAAGTATATTGTTGTATTGTTGTATTGTTATTTATTGTTCAACATTACTACTCCAACAAAAACATTGTTTGAAAGAAAATTTAGGCAACAGTTCTTTAATAGTCAAAGGTCGTATTGGTAATTGGTTTCATAATCCTCTTCACGCAATACATAATCAGAGGATCTTTGTTGTGATTTTGACATCGCTTGTGGTATATAAGGCGACGGAGGTGGGTCGAATGAACTAGAGTTTGAATAAATCGGAAGTGAGGAGTTTGTCTCGTAGAGATATTTTCTGTGTTCGTTTCTTGATAGCTTGTTGAAGTCGACGGTATTTTGGATGGTTTGTATGAAAAAGATGTAATAGTTATGTTTTCTGCAGCCGGTATCATTAATGGTGTGTATGAAAAAGATGTGGTTGGAATGTTTGTTTCATTGTAATTTTCTGTCACAGATCTAGGACTGATACTGGTTGTTTCCAATGGATACTTTGAAGAAGATGGTATGGTTGTATTATTTCCTGTGTCAGATAAGTCGAATTCAGCTGTATCTCGTGTCATGTTACCACCGGTGTCATCGGCAAGTCTTATTTCCGTTTCATTTATAAGGCGGAAAATTTCTCCTTTTAATTTGGCTTGAATATTTTTAGGCATTGTTTTCACAGTTCGGCCCATGGTTAAAAAAAAGCTAATGGTTGGGTCATCTTCTATTTGCTTTTCTTCAATATATTGTTTGAACAATAAATTTGACATTTTGAGAGGCTGTTCGATGGATGAAGAGGTCCGGTTTGATAGCTGCGACTGTGGCCGTGGTGACGGTGATAACTGCGACTGTGGCCGTGGTGAGGGTAAAAGCTGTGACTGCGGTCTTGGTGACATAGACTGATATTCGCCATCTGTGGTAATATCTGAATCTTCTGGCGAACTCGTTAAATTTGAAATTTGTTTCCTGCTTTTCATGAAGGGTTTTATGAATTCTAATTCTTTTTCAAATTTTAATGGGCGTTCTACTGTTCTAGCTGACCCACTTCTACTCTCTCTTAATGAAATGCCCTTTCTATAACTATCTCGTAATTTCTTCCAAGACTTTTGGCAATCCTCCACTGAAAATAGCAGTAATATAATTATTAATATAACAATCTTGTTATGTTTTTTATGGTTTTTAATTTTTTATGATGGTAACATAATAATATACCTACACACACGGACAAAAGAAGACAAACTACCGGGGCTGTTACTCTTGATTTGTCGATATGTGTAACTATAACTGGTGATAATAATTATATTTTGTTTCAGATTTCTAACTACTGCTATCAGTTTCAAAGCGCTAGCTCACGAGTATCGAATGGGATATAGTACTGTACTTCTAATTGTTCACGAAACTTGCTCCGCGATATGGAAGTGTTTACGGCCGCGTGTTATGCCAAAACCGACAGCTGAGCTATGGACCAAACTAGCAAAAGAATTTGAAACTCAATGGAATTTTCCTTGGAACAGCGGCAGTCAATTTTATAATTATAAAAAAAATTTCAGTGTAGTTTTGTTAGCCATAGCTGATGCAAATTATCGATTCGTTGTAGTCGATATTGGAGCATATGGTCGCAATAGTGATAGTGGCATTTTAAGCAGCTCCAGATTAGGACAATCATTGAATAATAATACACTGGATATACCACCTAATAAATGTTTGCCGGGTACGACAGAAGCATTGCCACATGTTTTTGTTGGAGATGAGGCTTTCCCGTTACACGAACACATAATGAGACCTTTTCCTGGAAACCAAGTGTCGACAGACGTCGAGAAGAAAATATTTAATTATCGCCTGAGCCGTGCAAGACGTATTGTAGAGAGCACTTTCGGAATACTAACACAAAAATTTGAGATTTTTCAAAAGACAATTAGAATGCAACCCAAATACCTAGACATTATGATATTAGCGTGCACTTGTTTACATAATTACCTAAGAAATTATGAAATTGAAAACATAACTGAAACAGTGCCAAGAAATAGTATATTACAAAATCTTCAACCGGATTCTGTTTCCCGAGAAAATGCTATGTGTATAAGAGATAAATTTAAGACTTATTTTAATTCTTGTGGTGCAGTTTCTTGGCAAAACGAAATGATTTCCCGTAGTTAAATAGATTTTTTTTAATATAAAAAAAAGTTTTATTTTAATTTTCAAATAAAAATACATATTTATATAGGTACGTTTTTCTTTTGCTCTCAGTTCAGCAGTGAAGCAAATAAAAAAAAGACGTGTGGCACTCGGGGACTGCCGCGGTAAAGCTATTGCATGGCATTTTTTATCAACTTATGCAATTATAATTATTTATTTATTTTATTTAATGAAGTATTTTTTTTTCCTTTGTTTTTTTTCTTTTTCTTTGATATTAATTCAAGTTACACTTTTTGAGCGTGGGGACTGATAAGAAAACATTTTTTTTTCTTTTATTAAATAATGAGAAGATAATATTGTTCCAATTGACGAATGCATTTGTATAAGTATTTTCTTTTTTGTAATTCATTTATTTCTTTATTTTTAACCAGTAAAGTCATCAAAAGAGTGCGAAAAATGGTGGCGATTTAGCGACTAAACTATATTCAATGTTTTATGTTCGACTTTGATAAAGAGGTAGAAGCTCTGCAATAGCTTAAAATCATTTTTCGTGATCAGCGCCCCCGAAAACCCATGTCAAAATATCATGAAATATGATGTCTGCCATCTTGGATTTCAAAAATGACATCATTTTCGTGATCAGCACCCCCGAAAACTTCTTTCACGACACACAAGTCAAAATAACATGAAATATGATGTCGGCCATCTTAGATTTCAAAAATGACGTCATGGGGGTTAGGTTTTTTCGTTACGGAATTTCTGAATTTAGTCTCCACGCTCAAGGCCTGCGATAGAAGCTATCCAATAGCTTAATAATTAAACAAATACATACCAGACATATTCATTTCAGCGCCCACTTTTTGCCAAGCGTTATTTTTCATGTGTTTATCACTGTAATGCCTTGATTTTACATTGTATAAGCAGTCGTACATTTGCACCAAATAAATAAGCTTTTCTTCATCCATTTCCATCACTTCTGTATTCGTTGCACTGCAAGGAATGAATGCGAAATAATGCCCACGCACAACAGACGCGCGCGGGGGTGGGGGCGAGGGGCGGGATATTTCCAGCGGCCGCTCGCGCCTGCTCGATGCTCGAGCATTCTCGGGACTTCCCGCGACTTCTCGCGCAGGAGCACGGCTCCGTTTATGGAATTCGCCGGAATTCCCGCGGCTCCGCGGGCATTCGCGCGCCGCGTTCGAATTTCTCATGCGATAATAAGTATTACAGTAATGAAAATAAAGTTAAAATTCTCATGACACTGAAACTGCGCTCCGCTTCGCTACGCTTCGACGCGCTTTCGGTGTGAGTTGAGCCTTAGGGAGTGCTTCAAAATTATAGAAATTCTCCAAAGTCATGTCTTTCACAGTGAATTGGCCTTTTTTCCCAGCAGACCTTACCATCTGGTAATAAACTCTAGGATGGTGAATACTTTAGATTTTTTTTTAACACGTTCAATGACGGAATGATCCTAGTCACACTCCATGTGCGTATGGCCTGGTACAAGAAATTTGTGATCAATAACTTCAATATAGGGGCATTCTTTCAAAACCGTTAAAAACATAGCACTCACGAACGATTTTTATTTTTTCCGATGCAAGTGTCGGAGTATAGTATAATTTTCGTTTCAGTAGGTGGCAATTTTTTTATATAATCATATAAACACGATGCTATCTGGTTTCCGCCACGTTTACCAGAGCATTCATGCCACATGTAACAGGTTGCTTTCTTCGTTTTGCAGTCATGTATTGTCAAATTAAATGTCCAAAGACTTCTTTTATAAAATGCCATACCGGAAGACAGAGCTGGTGTGGGGAGTAAAGTAAAGTAAGTAAAGTAAAGTAAAGTAAAGTAAAGTAAAGTAGTAAAGTAAAGTAGAGTAAAGTAGGGAGTAAAGTAGAAAAAAATCTGCCAAAAACTGCAAGCAAGTGGAACTTGGCGAATATCGCCAAATCCAATATTGAATGAAGTGTTTAACACTTTTCGGAAATATGACATCGTAACAGAGTAGCCCGGCAAAGCTTGATCAATTAACATACCGTGCGTTTTTTCAGTGTTTCCCACTGGTCAGATTGATAGTCAGACAACTCTGGCCAACGGGTTTTTTTTTCCCGTTGTTCAGACTTATTTGACAGCTGGAAAAGACAGAAAAAAGTACAATAAAAGCAAAAACTGTTTATTGTCTTAAAAATTTATCTCAGGCGTTCTAAAAAATGACCAACAGACAATTTTCCACTAATTAACATCATTTGTGTATTCATTAGGAATTCGTCTCTCGATATGTTTCCCTTTGCCCGTTTATTTATTATTTTAGTAAAATCATTTTTCAGCAAAATTATCAGTAAGTTGATTAATCCGGGCCCTGTTCTTGTTGTTTATTTATTTAGTTCTTTATGCCAATTTTCCATACCGTTAGTAGTTCTGTGTTTCTGGCCAAAAACAGATCAAGTTTGCTTAAAATTTGACTTCTTCAGCCACTGCTTTTGAAAATATTTTTTAAATTGTTGTATGTTGGCCGTATCAGAAGCATCTTTAATTATATATTGCCAACCTTCGTCTATTAAATGTGGTGGTAGTGATGGCAAAATTCCGGAAAGAGCAATTATGCGTTTCGTAGATTTTGATTTAGTCAATTTAAATTTCCTAGCTTGCTTCCATACGTTTTGGGAGAATTGGAAATAGCAACCTTTTATTTCCACACCAGGGTATACTTCTTTTAATGCATTAAAACTTGCAATCTCAAAATCCAGGGTAAATTGTTTTGGTTCCATAAATGGCAATTGCGATCGTAGCATGCTAAAAAGTCTGATATAGCTTAGTTCCGATTTCTTAGACATCAATGCATAAATTAATGGTATAATATTTGTAGAGTCAATGCTGCTTCCAATATCACCATAAATGCTATATAACTGTGAAAATGATGTAAAGGCAACGCTCTTAAATGTTCCGTCGCAAAAAAAAATGTTTTACTCCTTTTAAATATTCTTTCGATTGCGGCGTACAAAAAATAACTATACGTTCTTGGGCAATAAAATCCGCCAAAATGAAATCTCGAAATTCGTAAGGTATTTCAACATCAATAGGACTGTCGTGAAATAATTTGGAAAATTTAGCGGCTTTATTTCTTTTCCGGTACACCGTACTTTTAATAGATTTAAAAGACGGTATGTTATTTGTTAAGTTCAAGCCGGAATCTTTCGATTTTGTGACACACTCCTTATAAATTGTTGGGACTGGTTTAAACTCTTTACAAGCTTGTTCTTTCATGTTATGCAATGAAAGTTCGATATCATTTTTGCCAACATCTTGAACGCAGCTGTGATTTTTTGATTTAATAAGTCTATTGCGGTTCTGAAAAACACAAACACTCGTAAAGTTGTTTGGTTGTCAATTAAGTGATCAATATGTGACCAAGGATCTTGAACGTACCTAATACATACCGAATCATGTTTTTTGACGAATCGTGAGTTACGGATCCCGTGTGAATGGGACTTTACAGGGAATGTTGCAAATAAACAGGCATTTATTTTTGCTGGAAATAAAACTTTGATTTGTATTATGGACGGATCGATTTGTGAATCGATTATCGATATTCAATTTATCTAGTGGCATAATGGCCCCCTCACTAATTGTTCTCTTTTTTTTGGTACTTGTTTCGGGAAAGCAATATGGCTGGTTTATAGGTTATCGTGTGTTGATAATTAAATAGATTTTAAGCAGTAATAAGGGCATTTGGAGCCGTATTATTCAAATTAAGTGTATTGTGCAATCTGTGGCTTGTGTGTGTGTAAGTCGTAAGCGAATCGCATCGGGAGTACAATTCGCCATCCCATGGTTGGATGTCGGCGTCTTCGCTGCTGGAGAAAACAGGTATTTCCTCGGGGGGAAGTGCACTTCGGGGTAGCCGTTGGGTGTGATTAGGGAACCCGAGAAGACCCGGACTCGGATTCAGGCCCCATCAGACCATATGGATCCCGTTCTGGACGGCGGGAGCGGCATGGAACTGTGAGTAGATTTTGTAGATTTTAAGGTGTAACCTAATTTTAATGTGTAACACCAAAACACTACGCTATTTTTTACAAACACCGTGACAACCAGAGAGACGCGGCTAACTGTCAGTGTAAGTTATGTCAAAACGTCAATACTTTGGTGTTGCCAGAATTAAAAAAATAATGCTTTTAGTAGTCCTTCTGTAGGTGGTACAATATAACAACCGGTACGATTTATCATACCTTCCCCTATGTGAGGGTGTGACGAAAATTTACCCACTTTTTAAATACAATTATAATAAAGTTTAACATATTTGTCACCACTCTCGGAACTCGGGTTTTATTGGGGTTCCGAGCCAAAAGGTAAAACTATACTGATAATGTTTTTATTACTAGAATATCTAATGGCAGAGAGTGATTTCCACTATGAACTTATATTTATGTATGTCTATATGTATAGTCGACCATGAAATTGCATTATCACTTTTGGCAAAAACTTCCATTACAATAAAACTTCGCTAAGGCTCATTGTCAATAATGACAACGTATCTGTCACTTGGTTTTTTAAACAAAATAGAACTTGTTGTTTTATTATATGCAAATAAATTCTTATGGTACGGGGCGCAAACGCTCCGTATTAGATTAATTGTTTAGCGATGCGTCGCCTTAAGCATGAATGATATTAAAAAAAAAAAAATTCATACAGCGTTTTACAAAATTCCGATAAAACAATCACAGGACACCCTTATCCTAAAATACACCAAGAGTATTCCAACGAAACGTAAAAGATCTCGAACAAACACACACGTGCCGAAAACGTTCACTACAAAGTTTTATATACCAGTAAATAAAAAACCTATGCTGGTGTGCCAAAAGGTTTTCTTAGGTTATTTAAACATAAAAAAAACTCAGTACATACTGTGATACGAAAACATTTCGAAACGGGTATCCTAAGGAAAATCGCGGAGATGACCACAAAAGCCATAAATTTGCTGAAAAGAGAAAGGGATTTCATCCAGTCTTTAAATTGTTCAGAACCTTATAACTGTCGTGGTTCATCTTCCGTGCGCCTGTATTTACCAGCTGATTTAAATATAAATAAACTCTACAAGATGTACAAAGAACGAGGAATTCAGCCAATTTCGACAAAAGCGCTCTTTCGGAAGATATTTAATACCGAGTTCAACCTAGGAATTGGATCACCAAAAACTGACATTTGCTCCACATGTCTACAGTTTCAAGAAAAAATAAAAGTCCAAACTGATAATGCTAAAAAGAATGAGCTAATGACGTTAAAAAGAGTACACTCGCTACGAGCAAAAGCTTTTTACGATGTTCTGAAATCTAAAAACGAAGGGGTCCTTACATTCTCCTATGACTGCCAGAAAAATCAGCCACTACCTAAACTGCCCGATCAGTCTACCTATTATAGCAGACAATTTTATGTCTATAATTTGACCATTGTAAAGGTAGTTCAAAGGATAAATTAACCTAAGAAAATGTTTTCTCATATGTATGGGGCGAGGAGGAATATTCGAAAGATTCGAATACCGTAGCTTCTGCGGGAGTACAACACACAGCGCGAAGATGATATTGCGAAAGTACCATCGCTCGAAAGTGTAATTGCGCGACACACAAAAGCGCGAACGTTAATTTGCGCGAAAATCACACCAGCGAACAGATTTATGTTTTCTGGGGGATTAGCAGTAGACATCATTTCACACTTTATATAATTAATTAAATAAGCAGTAATGTTTAATAAATAATATATAATAACGACTCTTAATTAAGTTCATTTTTGGAATTGCGAAACAAAATGTTAAAAGCGGAACTTGTATTATTACACTTTGTTTATTTTCATTCTACCCTCTGATTAGATGATTATTAATAAACGTCGTAGATGCAACAAACTAAACATTTCTGTGTTACGAACTTGCTCGTTCTGCGTAATAACATTACAATGTCTGCTGGAAGTTACAGAGAAATCGCAACGTAATAAATGCGTTCTCATTATACACGACTGTAGTATCCCATACATAATCTTACATGCTTATATAACCAATGTATTTACAATATGAAACACAGAATAAATGAGTACGTTAAACGAGACGCTTGTCTTTATTCCCGACGAACCCACATCTCTACATGGCGACCCTACCACCGAAAATTATAGTTCCTTAAGCGATAGCGAAAGTAAAATTTTTGTAAAAATGGTAGAAGTAAAAGTTCGATTTTAAAACGGCTGTGTCATTATTACCTACTATGAATGATAAAGAGCATGTTACAAAACAGCTGATATCTGCAATTGAAATGTATGAATCAATGTTAGAGGAAAGTTCTAAGAAAGTTTTATTTCATTTATACTGAAAACCAGACTGTCGGAAGGTGCAAAATTAAGGCTATCTCAAACTTACGATACCGTAAAAAGTCTTGTTGAGGATATGAAAAAACATTTGCTTGTTAAAAAATCCTTTACAGCTCATTCAACAGCAGATGCTTCACGCTACACAGAACCAGAGATCTATCGAAGTTTTTGGTAAGGAAATTGATACTATGATATAATTGATGATATTAATACTTAGAGTTAAAACATGGTCATTTTGTAGATATTGAGTCTTATGACTGGATGTTTTTGCGCATAAGCTATGTCAGCATGGTGCAGCCTACCCCCTACACGCAAGAGCCCATGTTCGTCTAGAAAAGGATGTAAATTTGCTAAATTACCCCTTAATTTATTGTTCTTGCTTAAAGCATCAATTTCAGACATGAAGTGTATACTTTGTTCATGCTTAATTATAAACAAAAGTGCATGATCTAGTTCAGAACTAGTTAAGAATTTAGATTTAATTTTATCTTTTTTGATATTAATGTTATGCAGGAATCTTAATATATATGCTAACAGCCTGATAATTTTCCTGATATCTGAGCAATCATATAAACGTTTGAACACATAATACAGCGGTTGAACATTGTGACTTGCCAGGTTGTTGGAGAACACTAAGCAGGGTTTCACTTCAGGTAGGTCATGAGGAGGGTTCTTAGGCTTACAATAAGCAAAGTTGTACTCACTATTTTGTAGAAACTTAGGACCATTCCACCAGATGTCACTGCCGGTTAGCTCACTCGGTTTGATGCCTCTGCTTATGAGATCTGCAGGATTGTCATTAGATGCAACATACAACCAACTACAGTTAGTGCTGTTTTGTCGAATTACATTTGCTCTGTTCGCCACATAAGCAGAGTGAACGAGAGTGCGGCAACAGTGCCGTGATCTTGAATTGACGTACGAGCTGTAGCTACCGGCTAGGGTTGAGTGAGCCACACATAGTTAATTTATTATTGTGTGAATTTGGGTGTCTTATATATTATAAATGAAACACACAATTTAGGTGTACACTATAAAATACTTATATCATTATAAAGTACAATCGTAATCAAATATTAATTTACAAATTGGACACAACAAAATCTTTACGCCTCGCTCGGCCAGTTTTGAAAGCTGCGTTATGAAATTTAATAACGTTATATATCCGCAAACCAATGTATATCTTTTTTAAATATATTATTGGAAAGCATTTACATGGAGGTACATATTTAAGGTCGGACATATTATCAAAAATAGTTTTGGCTAGTTTTGAATACTTATGTAATAAATTTTTCTATTTCCAATAAAGAAACAAGGTTTAAATAAAATCGGCAGCGCTCAGTGACATACTTGTTATTCTCCGTTACTACAGCAACATATGCTGCCCGATCCGCGTTTGCGATGACAGCCGCGTCATCGGGTACTCCTTTCTCATGCTTTTTTCCGTGTGCTAATGTAGGTGAACTACGAGTTTGTGTGCGTGCGTTTCGGAGCGCTTGTGTGAAGTTGCCGCACTCTCGTTCACTCTGACATAAGCCTGTAGGTTCGTTGCCTCAGTGTTTAGCCATGCAAGAACTATTTGTGAATCGCTAAACAAATAGATGTGCTTTAAAGGAGAACAACCACTTTGTATGGAGCTTTGGTACCGGTAATAAGTTCTTTGTACAGCTACAAAACTTTTGCCATTTTAAACCTTATTATAGTAGTATAATTATTGTCTTTATTTGAGTTTGCTAGCTAGCAGAGTTATCGAGATAACTCAATTAGTTAAATTGAATTTAAAAAAACTAATTTCATCAAGAAATGTTATTTCTGTTATTAACAAGACTCTAAAACCTTTTTATTATTTATGTTGGACAACCAAAGACATATTAAGTAAATTATAGATGTATAAAAGTACGGACACACATGCTCATTATAGAGCGCATGCTTAAAACTAGCTACTCTGCAAGTGTTCACATTTGCCAGCAATAAGCATGCTAGTTTTAAGAAGACTCATAAATAAGCTTCAAAACCGTTTCCCACAAGTGTACTCAGAGTACGCGCGTGTCGCCTTCTTCCACCTAGTTAATGAATTAGGGAAATAATAAATAAAATACAACAATTGTCTTCTTATTATTTTATTATTCCTCATTTTCCATATCTTCTCTTACAAGGATATTATCAAGGTACATAGCTGGTGCACTTACATTTTGGTGCCGTGCCCATCCTAAAAACCATACCACTGTTATTGTGTGGGCACAGCAACCAACAGTTCTTTTGCCAACAATACAGTTACAATAATACCCTTTTATTAAATTGATGGGATCATCCATGGTGTCAGTGGCTTGCGCTAATAAAATGTATACAAAGTATATTTTACCTGAATAATGTCTTGACTGTATCCTAGCTCTAATTAAAAGGTCATTTTCATCATAATAACTGGCATTTGTGATGTTCCCAATCCTCTCAATATTCTCACAAACATCAATATTATAGCTGCCATTTTGACGGATATGCTCGCCATAATAAGAACGGGCCTGCTTTATTTGATATGTTCCCAATGCAAACAATATAAGATTTTCCATTGTCAGCACTGGGAACATATTCAACTGAGGCAAATCTCCATTTATCGGCCTAAAAGCAGCTCGTCTCCTATTAACATTATTGTCTTCAACAAAATCTCCAAGAAGATTGGGCACATCCATTCTCTCTCTAATTCTGTTCAGAATTGCTGCTGCATCAGGTCTATCTGTTATTAATATGTGAAACGCATTAATCAATGCAGCAGCAATTCTGAAATCAGTCATGACATTTCGACAGGTACTATTAAAATATGTTTGTCGTAGCAGTTTGTAGTCTCTTTTGAATTTGCCATTTATCACCTCGATAACCCATCTACATATAGTCACACATCGAGATTTGTTGGCTCGTATTGTTGGCAATTGTGTTTCACCTTCTTCTAATGATTCTGGCTTATGAGGATCATAATTATGTTCTCTTAAATTGTCCATTGCATCCCTAAAACCACGGTCCAAGATGAACACGTCACCTTCTCTTAAATACCTCCTAAGGGGTCTAGTTTCCTCTGCAACCAAATCTTTCATTATAACAGCATCTGATACTGTGGCAGAATAAGGACCCCAAACATCTAAGATGTGGCCATTTGGTGCTACTATCAAAAATGGTTTAACCAAGTTACAATACTTGTGAAGACTGTAAGTCTTCTTTTGGAAATGATAATTTGAGCTTTTCTGTATATAAACATATGTTGCATCTGCAATGACAATGGCTTTATCATTATTTTCATTTCCAAACAAACCTTTGGGTATTAAAAGGTTTTTACTTAATAGGTTTTCCCGATTTAAGCACTGTAACCCTAAGTGTTGAGGAACAAATTCACTGGTTAAAACATGGCGAGCCTTTTTTAAGTGACGAGCAATTGTAGTTACTGGCATTTGCAGTAAAGTGCCCAGTCTCGCATTTGAGTCCCCAGTCCTCAATTTCATAAAATATATACAAACAATTTTTTTTGCATTACCAGAAATTCTTAATGAGGGACATTCGTTAATTATTTGAAGTATTGCTTCTGCAGAATGACCCAACCAATAGTGGCACAAATGAGGGCTCCATGTTTCAATATTGTCGAAATCTAATTTAAATCCACACCGCAATTCACTAAGAAGATTCAACATATCTTCAATTTGTTCAGGATTAAATGTTGAGATAAATTCATTTTGTTCCACAATCCCTTCCCAATTATATTGTCTTATATGTTCAGCACATATGCGTGCTGATTTAGGCACATACAATTTAAAATCTGACAACAATCTTAGCCTTATTGTTTTTGGCACTCGAAGCCTTTCCTCATTGTGACAATTGGGATATAAACAGTGTTGCGGGGTTGCAGCAGTACGTTTATAGATAGGCAGTGTTATTACTTGAGGCACCGGTTGTACAAGTTCCACTTCCTGAGGCACCACCGGTTGTACAAGCGCCACTTCCTGAGGCACCACCAGTTGTACAAGCTCCACTTCCTGAGGCACTGGTTGCCCAATCTCCACTTCCTCAGGCACTGGTTGCTCAACAACATTAACTTCAGTACTGCTTGAAGCACCGCTTTCAACCACCACTTCTGATTGTCTAACAGCATCAGCATTAGCACTGCGTTGTATATTTCTTTTAGCGGCAACCCAGCATGCATAACAAACTCGTGCTTCTGCTGGGAGCTAAAATAAAATATTAAATAATTTATTAAAAGATGGTATATGTAAGTCAACAAAGCAAAGAGAGTTGGAAAAATATAAAGAAAAACAAGACAGATTGACAGGTTCGCTGTGGACGCTCGGACAAGTGTTTACTGTGTTTTATCTGGGGGGCATAGCATTTTAAGAATGGGCAATAGAATTTTATCAATAGTTATATTGTATACTTTACCTGTCGTGGAGAAATTCTTCGCTCAATTAATAATCTCTCTGGAGTATTTAATCGAAGAGCGTTACTCCTAACTCTTAATATGGATCGACCACACCATGCGCAGACATGTTGGTGACCCAATTGTTGCTGAGGGGACTCTGTATCATCCAGACTTCTTTGAACAGCATTCATGCATTGATTGCAGATGAAGTCTTCTTCATCGGAGAACTGAAAATATTTTACAAACATAAATATCAAGAATATTCATGTGGGACAATAACCTATGTAATATAACTAAATTGATAACTACCTGACGTTGCGGTTGCCACTGCTGTAATCTCTCAATGATTTCAGGTCCGATCTGTGCTAACATGTAGCGTCGTTCTCGGTGTGATGATAAGCCACAGTTTAAACAAGAAGTTCTCTCCATGTCTGTGAATTTGACAGACATCATTAAACTCACAATCATTACTTATGTATATAACCTCATAATTTATTTATTTTTATTAAAAAGGTAGGTAGGTAGATAGTTACCGTAAACTGTAAAGTCGTAGTGAATAATCAAAGTCCGTAGGATAGCCGTAGCCGTGTATGTGTTTTAAGCCAAGTCCAATCGTCAGTTATCCAAATCACAAGCGCAATCAGAATCCGTAAGAAGTAGCATAAAACAGGTAAATAATCGTAGGAAAACACAAAGACACCGGTAGTTTCAACAAGCATTCGCAAGTGACACTGAGTGGGTACAGGTGAGGTGAGGGTAGGGTTGCCAGATCATAATTTGATAAAGGAGGGCAGATGGGTCTAAAAAGGAGGATTTTCTATAAAAAAGGAGGACTTTCACAATTAAACGATTTTTTTTGTATTATTTTACTTTATTTTAATTATATTTAGCTGAGCTGCCAATTTTTACAAGAAGTTCTTGGTTTTTCAACAAATAATTATGAAAATCTTCACATGTCATGTTTTTGAAGTTGTATTGAGTAAGAATTACAGATTTAACTGACTGCACACTTAGTCTGTTCCTCTCTTTGCTCCACTGAGTATTAATCAGTGAAAAAACTCTTTCCACGTTTGCGTTATGTGCACTTATACAGAAATAAAACTCGCAGATCTTGAGCAGTTCTGAGAAACATTCAATGTTTTTGGCACTTTTGAAGTAGATTGTCCACTGCTCGTGCAACTTCAAATCATAATATGTCTCATCATTATCTGATTTTGATTTAAGAAATGAAATCAAGTTACAAAATTGATCATGTAGCTTAACATCGTTAATCTCAACACCTCTGATGCTCAAGAATTCAATGCATGAAACTAAATCATCATATTTTAGGTTTTCGTTCTCTTTCAGCAATGTCATCCACTCAAAACATTTGAAATCTTCTAAGGGTTTTATCCATTCCATCAAGTAATCTTCACAAGCCTTGTAAACACTGAAAAATTCGTTGGAAATGGACTCAGCCTCGTCATTATTGCGAAGCAGCTGACTTACGCTTAGTGGCAAAAAATTGTTGTTTCTTCGATTTCGAAGCATATGAAGCACGGATTGAAGTATCTTTGAAATTTCCAGAACGGAATTATGTTCCTCTTCGATTTTTGCCAAATTTGCTTGGTAAATAGACATAAGAGAATGTGTAAACCATAAATATGCTTCTGAAGTTGTGTTTTCGAAAAAGGATTTTATTAGGTATGGTGTTGTTCTTTGGCTTAAGAAATACTCTTTCAATGCTGGATAGAGCTTCAAAATTCTTTCAACGCATGGAAACAGGCTAAGCCACCTTGTTTTACTATGCCTTAGCAAAGGCTGGTAATTGATTTCGACGTAGTCGCAAAACTCTTTTAGTGACTCTGTTCTCACTGTGTACACAGAAAAATAATTAAATATTTTTAATATTATTGACTCAATGTCCAGTTTCATCAAATCGACACCATTGCGAAGGCTGTTATGCATAATATGTGCAGGGCAGCCGACTCCTATAAGGTTTTCTTTCTCCAAACTTTCTTTTAGGCGCGTAAATACGTTTTGACCTGGGTTTCGGTTCACACCCCCAAAATTAACATTCGCATTATCGCCAATAAATGCCACACACTTTGGGGTTAATTGGTACGTATTGAGTGTTTCGTATATAAGATTCGCAATCGAGAGCGAAGTTTCGTTCGGTAAACTTTGTAAATCAAGAATTTTCGTTTCGATTCCATTTCCAATCCAGTTGAAATATTGAACCAATATAGGAAACAGTTTTTCTGCACCATGGTTGCTGGCGTCTGTGGCAACAGAAAGACATGAAATGTTTCTCAAAGTTTCGATGATCGTCGTAATCGTATGTGGAGCAATAACTTGATTTACTATAGCTTCCGTCTTAGTTTTTCCGCATTTAAGATTTTTCGCCGTTTCGGAATCAGCAAACATTTTTCTAGTCAAGCTCGCCGTACATTCCATAGAATTATACGACTGATGATGCTTTACCGTATGGAAGGCTAGTGTTCCTTCTGCAGCATGGGTATTTTTGAGGGTAATTGAAGTAGAAGGTTGAAAATAGTTGGTTACCTTAGAAGAAGAACCTGCTGCTCGTATCATCTTCTTATGCTTTTCCGTAGCTACGTGCCTTTCTAAAGCAATAGTGCCCTTGTTGCCTACATCCACATGGCAGTCGCAAATAGAACATTTCGCGTCAAAGTCGTCTCGCCCGCTAGTAAAACACGGATATTTGGCTCTTAATACTTCCGTAAATTTACACTTCCGCTTACTCATAATGAGTACGTAAAATATACTCAAATATTAAGTTAATCAAATCACTAGGATTCTCGTCGTGCGGTCGTGCGAGCGCAATAGTAAAAACTAATTGAATAATGAATTACAATAACAAACGCCGGCGCCGCGTCGAGTGCTGACGACAAACGGGTGCGGGCGGGTTCTGTGGAGTGGAGGGGGCGGTGGCGCACGCATGCGCGCGGTGAGTAGAGTAGTTGCAACGGCATCCACCGGCTGGCACGCACGCTCGTTTGACTTTTGACCACGCTTCAGCATGCAAGCCGCATGACACGAAATTTTTAATGACATGCTGCAAAAAGGAGGACTTACAGTAGGCGTGGGAGGACGGGAGGACAAAACATGAAAAAGGAGGACATGTCCTCCTTTTGGATACCATCTGGCAAGCCTAGGTGAGGGTGACTGACACCGAGTGACAGTGACAGAGGCACAGATAACTAAAAAAAAACGATTAGTTATCGATTACATTGATTTATTGAGTTACATAAAATAATTATGTTATTTTCTCAATGTAAATGCATGAATTAGAACTAGTTACCTTTTTAAACGTGTTTTCTTTAGTCAATATAAACTAATTATTGTTTTGTTCATTTTTAATAATTAAAGCGATTGTAATCGATTTCCTTTTTGCGTTCCTTTTTACGGTATCTACGATTAATTTATCAATTACTTTTAAATACTTTTTTAGGCTTATCCTGCTAGTTTCGGTTCCCATTTTTCCGTATAATATACCTTATTTAATGCTTAATATAATATCTAAAATCTACGAATGTACAACTCATTACAATTCGGTACCATTTTGGTTGATCTCCTTTATTTTAAGTTTGAGTGTGTCATAAACTTTGACCACTAATTTTGAAAGCAGTAGTGCAGCGTTTAGTTCAAGCCTAGGGACAGTTATGCCTTTCCTTTCCACCGGGTTGATTCTAGACTTTGAACAAAGCAAATGCAATTTCGTTGTACCTGAAATAGTAATTAGTCGCAGGTACACGCAGCAGCCGTACGCTGTGGTGCTGGAAGCATCTGCAAACCCAACCAGCTCTGCCGTGTCTGACTGAGAAAATTTTAAATTCCTATCTAATAAAATGGGACTCATTGCAGCTAGATCAGCTGTAAATTGAAGCCACTCTTGCTGAACATTTGTAGGTGGGCTGTCATTCCATCCTATGTTCAGAAGCCATAATTTTTGCATGATGGCCTTTGCTGTGACAACAATTGGGCTAGCAAATCCCATTGGGTCATAGAATCTTCCTATATAGCTTAATATATTTCATTTTGTAATTTTTTCAGCTTTGTATGGCTCAGGAGATGAAATAATAAACATATCATTTTTAATGTTAATTTGAAGACCTAATGCCTTAATATTATAATTGTCCTTTTGTAGATCGAAACTTATCAAAATGCTTCTCGCTTGAAGGTATACCTGATAATAACTTCTCATCATTTGAAGACCATTTGTGGGTGTGAAAATTACCTAATTTAAGCAAATTACGTAGTTGAACTCTAGCTGTGATGGCTGTCTCTAAATCGTAATTTGAATAAATCACGTCATCACAGTACAAATGATTTTTTATTTAATTTTTTTACACATCGAGTTGCTAGGTAAGTAGAGCTTTTTAACCCATAAGTTATGTGTCTAATCTTATGCACTTAACGGACTCACTTGGCTCGTCTCTCCAAAGAATATTTTGCAGGGATGAGAATTCAGGATCAAGTTCAATATTCCTGAACATCCGCCTAATGTCCGCAATAAATGTGTATGCACCTAAGCGGAATAACAAAATTATATCAAATAAATCCCTTTGTACTATGGGGCCATTGAGTTGCAGTTCATTCAACGACACCTTTTTGTTTGTTTTCATTGAACCATCAAAGACTACACGTAGCTTTGTGGTTTTGCTATTTTCATTTATTACTGCATGATGCGGGAGAAAATAAACTGCATCTTTGTTTAAATTATAAGACTCAATATCTACAAAATGACCATGTTTTAACTCTAAGTATTAATATCATCAATTATATCATAGTATCAATTTCCTTACCAAAAACTTCGATAGATCTCTGGTTCTGTGTAGCGTGAAGCATCTGCTGTTGAATGAGCTGTAAAGGATTTTTTAACAAGCAAATGTTTTTTCATATCCTCAACAAGACTTTTTACGGTATCGTAAGTTTGAGATAGCCTTAATTTTGCACCTTCCGACAGTCTGGTTTTCAGTATAAATGAAATAAAACTTTCTTAGAACTTTCCTCTAACATTGATTCATACATTTCAATTGCAGATATCAGCTGTTTTGTAACATGCTCTTTATCATTCATAGTAGGTAATAATGACACAGCCGTTTTAAAATCGAACTTTTACTTCTACCATTTTTACAAAAATTTTACTTTCGCTATCGCTTAAGGAACTATAATTTTCGGTGGTAGGGTCGCCATGTAGAGATGTGGGTTCGTCGGGAATAAAGACAAGCGTCTCGTTTAACGTACTCATTTATTCTGTGTTTCATATTGTAAATACATTGGTTATATAAGCATGTAAGATTATGTATGGGATACTACAGTCGTGTATAATAAGAACGCATTTATTACGTTGCGATTTCTCTGTAACTTCCAGCAGACATTGTAATGTTATTACGCAGAACGAGCAAGTTCGTAACACAGAAATGTTTAGTTTGTTGCATCTACGACGTTTATTAATAATCATCTAATCAGAGGGTAGAATGAAAATAAACAAAGTGTAATAATACAAGTTCCGCTTTTAACATTTTGTTTCGCAATTCCAAAAATGAACTTAATTAAGAGTCGTTATTATATATTATTTATTAAACATTACTGCTTATTTAATTAATTATATAAAGTGTGAAATGATGTCTACTGCTAATCCCCCAGAAAACATAAATCTGTTCGCTGGTGTGATTTTCGCGCAAATTAACGTTCGCGCTTTTGTGTGTCGCGCAATTACACTTTCGAGCGATGGTACTTTCGCAATATCATCTTCGCGCTGTGTGTTGTACTCCCGCAGAAGCTACGGTATTCGAATCTTTCGAATATTCCTCCTCGCCCCATACATATGAGAAAACATTTTCTTAGGTTAATTTATCCTTTGAACTACCTTTACAATGGTCAAATTATAGACATAAAATTGTCTGCTATAATAGGTAGACTGATCGGGCAGTTTAGGTAGTGGCTGATTTTTCTGGCAGTCATAGGAGAATGTAAGGACCCCTTCGTTTTTAGATTTCAGAACATCGTAAAAAGCTTTTGCTCGTAGCGAGTGTACTCTTTTTAACGTCATTAGCTCATTCTTTTTAGCATTATCAGTTTGGACTTTTATTTTTTCTTGAAACTGTAGACATGTGGAGCAAATGTCAGTTTTTGGTGATCCAATTCCTAGGTTGAACTCGGTATTAAATATCTTTCGAAAGAGCGCTTTTGTCGAAATTGGCTGAATTCCTCGTTCTTTGTACATCTTGTAGAGTTTATTTATATTTAAATCAGCTGGTAAATACAGGCGCACGGAAGATGAACCACGACAGTTATAAGGTTCTGAACAATTTAAAGACTGGATGAAATCCCTTTCTCTTTTCAGCAAATTTATGGCTTTTGTGGTCATCTCCGCGATTTTCCTTAGGATACCCGTTTCGAAATGTTTTCGTATCACAGTATGTACTGAGTTTTTTTTATGTTTAAATAACCTAAGAAAACCTTTTGGCACACCAGCATAGGTTTTTTATTTACTGGTATATAAAACTTTGTAGTGAACGTTTTCGGCGCGTGTGTGTTTGTTCGAGATCTTTTACGTTTCGTTGGAATACTCTTGGTGTATTTTAGGATAAGGGTGTCCTGTGATTGTTTTGTCGGAATTTTGTAAAACGCTGTATGAAATTTTAAAATATCATTCATGCTTAAGGCGACGCATCGCTAAACAATTAATCTAATACGGAGCGTTTGCGCCCCGTACCATAAGAAAAACTGTTCTTTTCCTTCAAATTAAAACTACAAATTATTTAAAAAAATGAACTAGTATATTGAAGTGTGTGTTAAGACTAAACTACTAAGAAAATTTAAATGCTTAAATCGGTCTGGTTTGCCTGTAAAGTGCAAATCTATGTTTTAAAAGAGGTTACTTTGATATTTTTTTCTCTGTTATAAAAGTTAACAAATCGTGTTTCTGCAACTAGCAAAATGAAGTCAATTAAATGAAAAATCATGTCATCAAATATCATTTTGATATGTTTTGTAATTGTTGGGAAAAATCAAGATCCCCGCCACGTAAATTTCCAATGCGTCGCCTTAATGAATTGCAATAAAATCCCTTCTTATGCGTGCAAGTTATTCGGCTGGGTAGCATCGTTGATTCATATCTAAAAAATAAAAGTTTTTTTATCGATAAGCAAATTGTCATTTGCATTTACTTAAAATGGAAAAGTACAAGAAAATTGGTCAAGCGCGAATCGAACTTATATTGATCACGGTACTTTATGATCAATTTGGTTGTTTACCTGATAATTATTTCACAAAATTGATGCTAGAGTCTTAGTGGGAGTTTATATTCAAAACTTTCATGTACCTAAAATACCGATTCGCGCTTGACCAAATTTTAATGTAGTTGTTCAAACCTAACACAATTAGACACTAACCTTTGTTTCTTAGCTCTGTTTTGCTTCCAGTTTTCTGGGTTTGCAGCTTTCTTCCTGGCTTTATTTTAGGCACAACTTTACAGTTACAGTCCATCTTCAAGAAAATCCCTTTTTTTATTAGATATTAGCAATTTAATCACTTAATATTCACAAAAAATAGGAACACACACAGCGTAGTTTCTTGTCAAGCGGCCATTGAAACTGCTGACTTGTGATTGGTCGAAATAGACTTTGCCACCTTCGTTATGTTATTCGGGGACTTTCCCGTATTTGTTAGGAATCGTCTCGTTTAAGTATAGATTTTTATGGGACGTTACCGGATTTGAAATAAACTAATAATGTGGTTATGTGACACTGGTGTTGCCGTTTAAACGTCTCATCTCGTAATGCCAACTTATTAATACAATAAAAATCAGTGTTTCGTAATAAATGAGACTTTGCCGTCTTTGTTGTTAGAGCTCTGACCTGTTTCATTAAGTCTTTAATTATTATCATTTTCTCACTTGACAATTTGGCACTCTCCAAACCATCTGCACAGAGCCGCCGATATGCAGCACTGGCAGTGTTGCCATGGAATGTGGGGAACGGGAGACGCTTTAAACGAAACGAGTGTAACCTTTGATGTGTGATTTAATACTAAATAAATCATGCCTAGCAATACACTAAGAGGCAAGTGAATCATACACTACAAGGTATACACCGGGCCCAAAAATGACTCCATTACTTCATATGCAAACCAGACAGGTTTATAAACATCATCAGCTCCTGAAATAAAAAATACATTTGTCAAATTCAAGTAAGAATATAAATATTAGAGCAATAGTTAAAATTCACTCTGGCCGTTGTCGCAACTGTGATTCGCAACCAGTTGCGAATTAAGAATTTTTATTCTTTGTTCGCACCCAGTTGCGAACTTCCCAAACTTACATAGTTGCGATGGAAGAAAAGCATTTCTTAATTCGCTACCAGTAGCTAAGATAATGAATAAAAAAATATGCAATTAAAACAAAAAATCGCAATGTCAATTTACGTATTTTACCAAAAACACAAAAACTTTACAAATTGAAACATATAATTTTATCTTACCTACAAAATTAAATAAAATGTAATATTATATTTCCCGAAGCCTTTTCCAACCTTCTTTGCCCTCATTCAGATTGCATATGGGCAAATAATTTCTATGCAGTGCCCCCCACGCACATTTTTCCGGATTTCAGGTCGTTTATTGCCGAATTGATTTCCTTGTCTATTTCTAAGTATTCTTTTTTCTTTTTGTTACTGACTTCTTAAATCAAAGCACGTAGACTCTGTATTTAACCCATCTAGTAAATAAGCTAGATTTGGATTTTTGCGACCTATGTATTTATTTATTTTTGTATGCCAGCCTTCTATATTATTATTAGTTCTATTTTTTTCATTTTCACAGCAACAATAATTAAGTATTTCGTCCTTTTTAACCCATTGCTTATAATATGTTAAATTTTCTTATATCTTCACCAACTGGACTTCTGGCCATCACGTATTGGTATCCAGCAGTAATATTTTTTTAGGTAACCGAGCAAGTCTAACACACCTCGCGACCTCTTTTCTTTGGCCTCGTTTTTATTGGCAAAGCCTTAGCTTTTCACCAGAGGCTTCGGTTAAAATGGTAGTAGCATCCTCGAAATAAAAATTCTGGAAACACTTTTTTTTATTGCTACAATTGCAGTTAGCTCGAAGTCCATGGTTATTTTTTCTGGCGACCACGAAGGCAGCGTGGTTTTAAGAGCGTTTACGCCGCACACTAGCGCCACTAATGAAAAAAAAAAAACATATCTAGTAATTAGAGATAGAAAATCAAATTATGCTCAACAAACTATTTTAATGAAGTAATTTAGCATTTTTACGTCACCTAACGAACACCTCACATGTTATGGTTTAGTTAAATAAGACGTTACGGCCACTTTTAACTATAACGCCATATTTAACTAAACCATAACATGTCAGGTGTTCATTAGGTGACGTAAAAATGCTAAATTACTATAGTTTGTTGAGCATAATTTGATTTTCTATCTCTAATTACTAGATATGTTATTTTTTTCATTGGCGGCGCTAGTGTGCAGCGTAAACGCTCTCCGCATATTTTACTACACAGCAGACAAAATATTAATGGTTTTTTGCACTGGCTCCTTCCATCAAATGCGTGTATTGTGTAGAGTTGTTGGAACACCTTTGGACAGCTCTTAAAAGTGCCATCAGCAAAAAAGTGACGGTACCTACTAATTTGTTCTCTATTTTCAGCAAAGCAAAATATAATACCCTGTGTGGTGCCGGGGATAAAGAATTGCACCACCCCATCTCTTCCCGTGGGTGTCGTAAAAGCCGACTAAGGAACCATTCCAGAGGATGGGCAGCAGCATCTCTCTGAGGTTTACCATCAACCTACTGCGATCGCCAACCCGCCTGCCAAGCGTGGCGATTACACCAAATACCCCTCATACCCTTGGGGGAGGCCTTTGTCCAGCAGTGGACGTGTTTTGGCTGAGATGATGATGATGATGATGAAAATATAATAATTCTCTCATTATCATCCAAATAGTCAGCAAGTAAAAAGTTTTGATACTTTGTAGGGATAACTACGTCGTCAGGATTTTGAAAACGTTCCTTGGTGGCACCTAGAATTTTATTTCTTACATTGTATAATTGTGTTTTAACACTTTGAATTTTTGGTACCTCTTTCAGATGTTGGAGACCGAAGTCATTTATTCGCTTTACTGTTTTATCATTTTGTTGTTGTATAGCCGAGTTGTTATGTGGCGAGAAGCAAAACTCTGTTGTTTAAAAACTAACTTTATTACTAACTCTAAACTTATATTTAAACAGAGATTGGAGGAGGTTAGCACAGAACGGTGGTTGTAGATTCAAAATTACAGCTACTTGTCCGTTTGAGATTATCAAATTCTTTTAGTACCATGTTTTTAGCGATGTTAGTTTTATAGTTCGTGTTGTGTGCCTAAAATTTTATTATTTCATTCCGCGTATTTAGCGTTAAATTTCTTTCACACACTTTTTCATTGCAGCATTTCCAAAATGAATTACTTATCGTGTATACTTTCTTACGGTGGTACTGGTGGCCATCATGCAGCCTCCTCGCTTAGTTGATATAAATTCCATGTTGGATGAAGTCGGAACATGGGAAGTAGACATTACTTACAGTTTTATTATTAAAATAGACTTTGAAATACTATAAGATAAAATTACTGTTGTGAAATTACTTATACCTAGTAGTTGTTTATGGATATTATTGTAGTGGCCAGTATCTGTTGAGGAAGGCTCGTAAGCCGACCTACTTATTAAATTTATGGTACATTCTAACTTTAAGTTTGACCGACAATCTGCCTGCACATGCGCTCATCTATTATTAAGTCTTGTGACAAGTTGTCTGTCTGAGCTTTGTCATGGGTGGTCGTGTGTTGGGATAATATAAGGAAACTATTATATGATGTGTTAATATTCAATAAAGTATTTAAAGTCTTCTGGTCCAGTTATTCGCTTCAGGGTGGATTCGACCAAGCGAGAGTAAATTTTATTCTTAGATTAAATCGTCATTTACTCGAGAGTAAATCGAAATTTCGTTTTACCACGCACTATTCTCGGAGTAGCTTGCCTATTCGGGAATAGTCACTATACCGCCGTTCAGCGTGGAGTAACAGAGATAATCCGAGAGTATTTTAATGGCGTCTGCGTACCACATGTTGTTTTCTGTATGTATTGTCATTTCAAATAGACAAGTCAACGCAAATTTTATAAACTTTAGTTATGTAGCCGCACGGTAAAGCTGAAAATATATGATTGAAGATAGTGATAGTGATGAGGAAGTGATACCTAGACGTTCAAGGTGGATAAAAGAAAGAAAGGACCTATTTGACCACTACGATGATCATGATTTTGCCATGAGGTTTCGTCTGACCAAAGAATCGACATTGTCTCTATTAACACAAATCGAGCATAACTTGGAGTACATTTCCGACCGGTAAGTTTACCTATCAGTGCATGTACCTACTTGCACAATAAATAGTTACCACGTCTACGTAAATAAAAAATGCTCATTTCAAACCACTCCGTAACTAAATGAAATTTAACTATTGTAAATAAACTTTCTATTAATTTCACTGTATATTAATTTCATCGAAGATTGTAACATTAAAATAACTTAAACTACAAAATTAGAATAAACTAAAATTAAAGCAAATGTGGATTCCTTCATTTTTATTATATATATTTTTGTTATTTTCAGGAACTTTTCTATTTCACCGATAAATCAGTTGCTGGGGACACTGAGATTTTATGCAACAAACTCAAGTCAAATGGGTATTGGTGACAGCTGTGGTTGGAGTACTGCTACTGCTAATAAAATAATTCACAGAGTCAGTGCGGCTATTGCTGCCCTGCACAAAAATTATATAAAATTCCCGACTACTCAGCAAGAGATAAGAAAAGAACAAGAGCTTTTCTTTCAAATAGCTCGATTTTCTCGTGTGATTGGTGCCATGGATTGCACACATATTAAGCTGAGATTTGTACCCCTCCGAAATCAGGTAGGAGTTGAACAAGCTGAATTATATAGAAACAGAAAAGGATATTTTTCAATCAACGTGCAGACCATATGCAATGCTAATTTGGAAATCACTGATATAGTTGCGAGATGGCCGGGGTCATGTCATGATAGCACGATATTTAATAATAGTGTTGTCAGAGCAAAGTTTGAAGACGGTTGCTATGGTGATGCAATTCTGGTAGTAGACGGTGGATATGGCTCGACATCTTACATGATGCCCCCATTGGAAAACCGAGATCACAGGCAGAACAGTTATATAATGAATCACAAATAAGAACTAGAAATCCTATTGAAAGATGTTATGGTGTTTGGAAAAGAAGGTTTCCCGTGCTGGCACTTGGGTTACGAGTAAAGTTAGAAAAAGCTCTGACAATTATTATAGCCACAGCAGTTCTTCATAACATTTTGCGGCGCAAAGGAGAGAACCTACCACCAGACGACCCAGAACTTAGTTTGCCAGCTCCATGGGAGAGTATTTTAAATGATGGCCAAATACCTCGGAATATAGAAACGCCTGGACGTCGCCACGGGGGACGTGATGCCCTTATTGCAACTTATTTTCAAAGTTTGGCATAATTAAATAAAATACAAACACTTTTAATTTCTTTTATTATTATTCAATGCCTACTAACCTATCTATGCGACTAATGCCTTCATCTGGCAAAAAATAATCATAATTAATATCTTATTGATACTTTTAATATAATCATTGAAAGTATCTATAAGGTATTAATTATGATTATTTTTTTGTAGAAGCTAACAGCTTTCTTCTTTTTATAATTAATATGTTACTTTTAATTCTTTCTTGCAACAACTTTTGTTTCGCAATTTTAATATTTATTTCTTGTAATATTTTTGTTCGCTCCATTTCCTCCTCAGCAAGCTTTTTATTAAAATCAATTGCTTCTATTTTGCTCTTATGAAGCAATTCCAAGGATGAAGACGCAGTGGAATAGGTTGGTCTTCTCCTGGAAACCCTTGTCTGGTTTCTGACAGGAGTTTTTTCAAACACTTGGTGGGAGAAGTTTTCTTTATTACTATTATCCACCTTTAAAGGCAGCGACACAGGTGTCCGCAACAACTGTGGTGTATAATCACCCCAATCCTAAAACAAAAAATATATGATTAGTTTATTATAATATGTGTTATAAAGATAATATTCTTCTAATATTAATCATCATCAGCTTATTTTTGTTGCCACTGTTGGGACACGAGCCTTCCCTATGGATGGATAAGGAGAACGCGCCATAAACCACCACACGGGCCCAGTGCGGGTTGGTGGTTGTTAACGACTGCTAATGTAGCCGGGACCAACGGCTTTACGTGCCTTCCGAAGCACGGAGGAGCTCGAGAAGATAAATTTTTTGGTCACCCATCCGATGACCGGCCTTTGCGAAAGTTGCTTAACCTCAGCACTCGCAGACCGGGCGCGTTTACCACTGCGCCATCGAATAAAATCCATCCATCTAATCCATCTAATATTAATAATAATAACAATATTCTTTTAATATTATTCTTATACAAAAATTGTGACATGTATAGTGTAAGGTTAGTGAGAGATTGAAGTCAGATAGCAGCAATATTACAATAGAAAAATAATAAACTAGTACAATCAAAATAACTAATACAATACAACTTGTCAAAGAAAACCAACCTATATCTTGCGGTAGAGGTAGTTCAGGAAAATCCTCTGTTTGAGTGATAGAAATTGGTGCCTGGTTTTCGATGGAAGAGTCCACAGGAATAACAGAGTCACTGTCATAATGATTGTAAAGACCAACAGCACTTGTAGTTATCATGCTTAAAATCCGCTGAAGAAAAGGATCCTCCTTATTAGGAGGCAACGCAGATCCACCACCTAAAACAAATTATTCAAAATAAAAATAAATAACCTTACAGAAACAACCAGCACTGTTATGAGTTTATCTGTATAAATAAAAATAATACTAACCTGTTTGTATCATATGCTTTCTTGTATTTGCTGCATCTTTTCTAGCTACTTTTTTCATACTTTCCCACTGAGCTTTCAAATTATCTCCAGTACGGGAACAGTGACTAGTACGGCTATTATATTTATCGGCAATTATTTGCCATTGAGCCAATTTGGTTTTCACTGTTACTGCGTCCGTTTTTTTGTTTTCTATTATATTAAAGTGACACTCCACAAGACTTAACAACAGTTCTTTTTCAGCTGGCAGCCAATTGGGACTGCGTTTACGTTTGTCCTCACTCATTATATATTATTAAAATATTGATAAAGTTAATTATTTGGGAAAAAGAACACGCGAAAATACTACAAACAAAAACATTGACATTCGACTTTGACAGCTACAGTTAGGCTCTAGACGACAAAATTGAGTTGTCAGGACTTTGCCTTTTAAATAGTTCGTTTGTAAAACAATGACCATTGGCAGGATAATACGTTCATTCACCATTCACTTGCTATTCACTCAATAATGAAGAATAACAATTCCAAGATTAACTAATCTGTGGATTGCGTGGATAAATGACCATTCCTTTACTCGAGATTAAAATCGTGGAATAGCTATATTCTTGGTTTAGTTAATCTCGTTTAAATTAAAGTTTGGTCGAATCCACCCTCAGAGAATCATTACCCATCAGGTTATGGGCCCAGCAATGAAGTTATGGATTTAAAAACAATAAGGAAGGAACCAGAAGTGAAGAAGTTGAGATTTTATTTTGGAGTATACTTTTGCCAAGTTTAATATTTTTAGAAGATAACCCTAGCAACCAATTATTGTTGACATGTTGCTTGGGTAAATAAAGTGAACTAAATTTTCAATCATGATAAATTTACAAAAAATAAAAGAAAATAATTATAAAACATGGAAGAAAATCACACTGCTGTTTTTAGAGGCAAAAGGCCTAATTGAAGGAGGGAAAGATTTCAATGACGCAAAAGCTAAATATTTGGTTTTAAGTTCAATAGACGAAAAAAATCTTCATTACGTTATTAATTGTAATACAACAAAAGAAATTTTTGAAAAATTAGATTTAATATTTAGACATGATGGAATAGAAGATAATCATTTAAAAATTATACAGTTTTATGGATACAAATTCACCGAAAATTTAATAGAAGATATTAATAAAAAACAAAATTTATATGCGAAATTAATTCAAATAATAAAAATAGTATTAGTGAGGAAATGCTCATGAATAAAATCATAACTGGTCTACCACAACATTTAATTTAATAATTACTTCAAAGCAGTTTGGGAATTCACACCCAACTCTGAAAAAACCATACACAATCTGATTAAAAAATTGCAAGCGTAAATAAATCTGGATGTGCCGAGTACTTCAGACTGCATCAATCAGGCTTTTAAGACTGATGAAAGAAGATGTTTCAATTGCGGAAAGATAGGCCACATTGCCAGGTCATGCAGAGAAGAATGTAGTATATGCAATAGACCAGGTCACACTACACAAAACTGTTATTCAAAAAAAATTGTGCAATGTTTAGTGCAATAGACAAGGGCATATAGAGAAATTTTTTCGCAGTTTCAACAAATACAATAGCCAGGGAAGTGAAAAATATCAGATACCGGTTAGAGCAGTGATTGATTCAGGTGCCTCATCACATTTTTTCAATAATTAAAATTTAATTAAAATTTCAGAAAAAGTGAATATACAGATAAAGTGTACAAATGACGAAAACTTAACAGCTCAAGGAACAGGAACAATTATAACCGACTTTGGACAACTCAAAGATGTCTTGTTGGTGCCGGGATTAGCAAAAAATTTAATATCGGTAAGCGCGATCACGGACAATGGTGGCACTGTACATTTTACTGGAAACAAGGTATTTATTAAATTTTATAATAGTACAACATTAATTGGGCATAAAACAGAAACCGGTCTCTATGAAACTGAATTTTTGGCAAACTTTACTCGCGAAGCGCTACTTACTGAGAGTGCCAATATCTGACATCGGAGACTAGGTCACGTATCCGACGTGTCTGGTCTAGCAAAACTGGTGGATGGAATCAAAATTGGGGAGGGACATTTAAATAAATTTTGCAAAATTTGTACGAAAGCCAAAATGACTAGAAAACCGTTTGGAAATAATAGAATTAAAGCAAAATTCCCTTTAGAAATTATTCATACAGACATTTGCGGCCCTATTGAAGTTCCCACTTGAGATAACAAAAAATATTTAATTACGTTTTTAGACGAGTTTACGCATTTCTGTGTCGTGTACTTGATCGCCTTCAAAAGTGAGTGCATTGAAAAAATTAAAGAATTTGTGTCTTTAGCTGAAAAACATTTTAATAGGAAAATAAAGAAAACTAGATGCGATAATAGTGGTGAATACTCGAGCAATAACCTACATGCGTGGTGTCATGCTAAAGGGATAGTTCTGGATGTAACAATACCCTACACGCCTCAACTAAATGGAACAGCCGAAAGACTAAATTGATGGAAAGAACGAGAGCTTTAATATTTGATGGTCGTGTTCCGAACTATTTATGGGGTGAAGCACTAATAACAGCGAGCTACCTGGTCAACAGAAGTCCCACGGAGGGAAGGAACAAGACACCAGCGGAAATGTGGTTTAACGTAAAACCCAACCTATCGAACATCAGATTTGGATCTACAGCTTACTATAAAACAAATTTTGGTTTAAGAAAACTTGACGAAAGATGCAACAAAGGAATACTCATTTGTTATGTTAAAAACGGCTACAAAATTTGGGTGGATGAAAAGAAATAAATAATAAGAGCGAGGGATGTAATGATAAATGAAGAAGAACAGAGAATATATTTAGATGATGAAGAAAATATGGTTAAAATAAATTGACTCTGGCAGATGGATGAAGATGAACAAATAGGGGGAACAGAAGATGAAACAAGGCAAAGCTCAGCAAATGACAGTGAAGGGTGTCGAGAAGGTGAAAATAGAAGAAGAAGCATAAATATTGATAGTGATCGAGAAGGAGAAAATTGTAGAAGATTTAGGGAAACAAATGACAGTGGAACAAATGAAGATAGAACAAATGACGATGAAACAATTTATAGAACAAATGAAGATGTTAGAAATTGTAATAATATAAATAATAATAACAATTTTGATGATTTAAATTTTGATAACGTTTTACAACCTGAAGCTAATGAAGACTTTTTTGATAGTGAACAAATTGGAGAAAATCAGAATCGAGTAGTAGAGATTGAAGTAGAAAATGGTAATAGTTGTGAAGAAAATGAGGGAAGTCGAGCGGTGGAAAATAATAATAGAAGAATTCAACCTGCGAGAGAACGAGGATTACCAGAAAGATATAAAGATTATGTTATGGAATATGATACGGAAGTTTCCATGTTAACATATGAGGAAGCAATAGAATCGGGGGAAAAAGAGAAGTGGAAGAAAGCAATACAGGAAGAAATCAAATCCTTAGAAGAAAACAACACTTGGACCCTTGTAAGCAAGATTAGTCGCAAGAAGATTCCAACAAAAGTATAAAATAGATTATTATGAAACTTATAGTCCTGTTGTAAATACAAATTCTTTGAGAGTGTTATTATCTATTGTTGCAAATAAAAGATTAAAAATGAAACAGTTTGATATAAAGACAGCGTTTTTACATGGAGATTTGAAAGAGTGCATTTATATGAAAGTTCCGAAAGGTTACAACAACAAAGACGATAAAGTATGCAAATTAAATAAGAGCCTTTATGGTTTAAAACAAGCTCCATTAATGTGGAACATTAAATTTACAGAACATTTAGTTAAAATGGGTTTTAAACAATTGAAATTAGATCAGTGCATTTTTGTAATGAAAGGCGAAAGAAGGATAATTCTTGCAATCTATGTTGATTATGGATTACTAGTTGGTGAGAAAGAAGAAGACCTAGTGCATGTAATGGAAACGTTAAGAAAAGGTTTTGAACTGAAAATGTGTGAAAAAGTATCCAAATATTTAAATAAATTTAAATAATTTCTTTTGTATTTTATATGTTATTTTTAGTTTATATAGTAGTGATGTTTATAATAATATATGGTTAATTTGTTTTTTGCTGAAGAGATGTTGAAGTTTTGTAATGATGTAGGTCGAGTGGTAGATAAATGAATTGATGTTTTGTAATGGTGTAGGTCGAGTGGGAGATAATTTAATTGAAGTTTTATATTGAGTTAGGTTGAGTAGTCTATAATGAGATGAATTAATTGATGTTATTAGTTGAAGTTTATATTGAGTTAGGTTGAGTAGTCTATAAAGAGATGAATTAATTGATGTTATTAGTTGAAGTTTATAATGAGGTGGGTTGAGTAATTTATAATATTTTGATAGGAGTTTTATAATATGATAGGTCGACGGGTAGAAAAGGTAATGTTTTTGTTTTTTAATGTTTATATAAAATTGAGTTGGAACTGTTTTTGGTAGGTGACATTTGCGAAATTAAGAAATTTGGTAATTTATTCGAAATTTATTGTACGAAAATCTTTTTAGTCAGTGTGTTTAGCATGAGCAGCAGATTGAGGGAATGTGTTGAGGAAGGCTCGTAAGCCGACCTATTTATTAAATTTATGGTACATTCTAACTTTAAGTTTGACTGACAATCTACCTGCACATGCGCTCATCTATTATTAAGTCTTGTGACAAGTTGTCTGTCTGAGCTTTGTCATGGGTGGTCGTGTGTTGAGATAATATAAGGAAACTATTATATGATGTGTTAATATTCAATAAATGTATTTAAAGTCTTCTGGTCCAGTTATTCGCTTCAGAGAATCATTCCCCATCAGTATCCTCTTGAAAAGTTTATATGCAAAAAGGAAAGGTTGGTTGTAAGGTTGCGAATAAGGAAAAAAAATCTTTTGTCGCAACTGGTTGCAAAACTTAATCAGGATGCCTAGTTGCGGTTAAGGAAAAATTTCTCTTGATTCGCAACTGGTTGCGAACGAAGTATAAAAATTCTTAATTATAATAATATAATAATAATAAATACATTTATTTTCTCTCACATGGTAATTCTTAAACTAGTTTAACAATTTTAATATGTTATGTGAGAGACCTTTTAATTTGTTACCTGAGATAGGTTTTAAAAGGGTGTGTAATGTATAATATAACAACATATCGTATAATGATCAAAACATATACAATCAAATGATATAGTTTTGTTTAATATAACACTTATTTAATATAATGATGGATGATATAATTTTAAAATACATAATTTTGAAACGTATAACAAACGATTGAGCTAAACTCATTTAATATAACAGCCGTTTCATATAACATTTACATGATATAATAATTAAAACACATAACATTTATCTAGTATAGGAACATTTAGTATAACATTCATTTACGATAACACTATTTTTGTATAATACTTAAAACATATAATGATTACTTAATATAAAATCCAATTCATATAATATCATTGGTAGATATGCATTATGCAAGCAGACATTCAGCAAGCAAGCATGCAGAATGCAAGCAAGCATGCAGCATGCAAACAAGCATGCAGCATGCAAGCAAGCATGCATAATGCAAGCAAGCAAGCAAGCAAGCATGCAGCAAACATAGTTTCTGTTACGGCTCCGGCGCTGCGGGGTTCTGGCGGTCCCACGCGAGCTTATCGTCGCAGATGGTTTTCGCTCACAACTGCAGCTTCGGCTTGCTGGCCTCAGCCTAAGCCGCGGCGGCGCGCTTTTGAAACCACCTGCTCCTCAGCTCGCGGGCCGCCTCGCCCCTCCACGCCTACGCGGGCTTAAATTACACTCTAGGGTAGGGCAGACAAGACTACGTGGAGCCGGTTTTGCAGCGATTCGTTTCTGTCACTGACACTGTATACCAAAAGATAATTATGTCAATTGATTGTCATACCAAGTGAAGATAATCAATCAATAATTATTTGAAACGTTCCCAAGTAACACACAAGCAAGATAACAGTACACATATAGAAAACTTTACAGTTTAAAGATGAATATCGTTTGTATAAGAAGCCTTAGAAATAGCAAAACGCTTAATTAAGTTGAGTTCGGGCTCTTAAAATTCTTAATGCTTAATAAGTTCTGTATTTTTGTACTTGATTACTTTAAATTTAATAAACAATATTTGTTAGACTATTACACAAGCTTTATTAAGCATTACGCATTCTAGGTACCTTAAAGCTGAAAAAAAGCCCCAATGGAAGTATTTATCTTAATAATCATAATCTGTATTGCTATTATTCAATAATTACTTAGCTAGTAGCGTTTGAATGAGCTGATTGCTGAATAAAGTATAACAATCTGAATAAAGCTATTACATAATGCTATTATACAGCTTGATACTGAATAAATGTAAAGTGAGCTAATTATTTTATGATTAAACTGGATAAGATGCCATGTTTTACCAGTTATTCAGCTGCTGAAAAAAGAAGATTATTTAGGCTTTTATTAAGTTTTCACCGGCATAACAGTATGTTTTAAACTAACATATTCAAATTAAAGACCACAGGTACGTTCTATTAGCGCAAATAGCTTAGTATCAGCTTTGTTAAAATCTATTTGTAAGCTATATTTTTTATGTTGAGCATCAACATGGAGCAAAAATCGTGGAAAAAACTTAAAAGAACCGGTAATATTAAAAGAAAAATGTTAAAAGAATATTTAAGAATCAATAGTAGCAATCGTTCAAGTGTATCTAGTCATCAAAAGATTTGTGATAATAGTATGAACAAAAATGAGCCGAGTTCCAGCCAGCATGAGTTGCTGTCGTGCAATGAGGATTCCGTACATCAATTAAATCAAACAGAATTGCAATTCATTTACGAAGAGTATGCATCTGAAGACAACTGTACAGATATCGAAGAAGAACAATGTACCGAACACATGAAAAATTTGAAGTTTCGTGAGGATATTAGAAAATGGGCTGTCGTAAAAAAATATCACACACGCAGCACTAAAGGATTTAGCAGTAATATTAAATAAAAAATTCCCAGATATTATACCTAATGACCCAAGAACAATTTTAAATCCACCGAGACAAGTCCACATACAATCTATTGGGCAAGATGAATACTGGCACAATGGTATCATTGAGACACTAAAAAATATTGTAAATAACACAAATGTTAACAAAATCGAGCGTATCGCAAATCGCAACAATGCAGGAAATCGTGTTTCAAAAAATGTAAAGTTTTTACACGCATCGATATCGGATATTACAATATTGATCTAATATACGTTTCAATATCTATATATGATTTGGATTTGTATCGGCTAACCTTATTCCACATTAGAAAAAAATTATTCGATTATAGAACCCTAAAAATTCGAAGTATTATAGAAATGTGGTTAACTATTCAATTGTTATTCAGAAGTTAGCGTAGTGAAATGACTCTATTCAAGTGAAGTCTTGGTAACTAGACTCTTGTGCACTTTTATTCAGCAATGAAAGCAAAACAAGCGATCGCCATTTAAAATCTTTGTGAATAATTATAATACAAGGAATTCACCAAGATTACCTAAATGCTTAATCTTACAACTACAACGTTTTCAATTAGATCTATCGTATGTTGCATTGGCATTGCTAGAATTAGAATTTCCGCCATAAGTATTTTAGTCAGACCGAGCATGCATGTACGAAAATAATATTTACAATCACTTATCTTGATTATTCACGCAGCGCGTCAAAAATAATCGGAAGAATCATATACTATTTACGATAAAATAATTTGCGCACTAAGAATTAACCTGACTGTAGTAAACCTATAACTTAATTAATGAAAGTTTTGCTTAACGTTTTAATAAATTCACCATGGTGAATGCAATGTCAATAATCACCTACCGACATAAAAATGTCTAACTGATTGTCATCTATATCCACGATTTGTATGAAAAATATCTGTATTATTGTTAACAAGAAATTAATGCTGAGTAAATTCTGAATAAAATAACCAATTCGACATAACTGAATATTTGAGGTGTAAGAGCTTAATAAAAGCAATATCAGCTGTTATTCAGAAGTTATTAAGATAATTGTACCATAACTAAGCTCCTACTCAGATGTTACTCAGACGTTATTAAGCTTTAAGCATTTTAATTTGGGGCCTATTTTGTTTGAATAAAATCTGAATAGATGGTACTCAGATGTTATTCAGCTTAGTATTCAACTTATATTCTTAATGATTGCTCTTACTCAACTTTTATTCAGCACGTTTGTGTTACTTGGGTTATTATCAAACAAAATTATATGAAATGAACGATACATTAAATAAGTTTTATTTCAAATGACATTATTCGTTATGAACGTTATACTAAATGGTATTATATAAAATGAACATTGGGCTTACCCTTGAGTTACCCTGAGTTCTCAGACCAATCAGCCATTTTCCTAGCTCCGCCACTATGCGCGCGATACGTCCGCCGCCCGCAAGCTCGCGCGAGTCAAGTTTCAGAACACTGAATTTATTATAAAAAAAAAATTATTTATTTTAAATACAATAATTATACGGAGATACAAAGGAGTACAACTTAGGTCTACGTACAAGAGACAACAACCCCGATACAATGGTGCGTCGCTTATTTATACTAATGCTAAATGATAAAGAAATGACGTGGTAAGGGTTTGTCATAGCGGTGATGACATCACTGTTCGGCATCTGGCCGGATCTGGATAACAGGGTGCATCGGGTCGTTGATATTTGTTCTTATCGCTGAATACCAAAGATTGCAGCGTGACTCGACTCTCCTCCCCTAACGTTGAGCGTCTTCGACTGCGGAAACGTTGAAGAGCGAAGTAAGTGGTTTTTGTCAGTAAAGCTGCAATGATCACGACGATGATTCACACTCTTTTCTAAATAAGTTATTTTAGAATATTCCTCGTTTTATAGTATATGATATTAAGTTAGTGAGTTATTAAATTCCCCCGGGGTATTGGTGATGGTTAAGAAGTACTTACCTAAGTATTAAGAATTTAAAGGGAAGGTGTTGTAGGTAGTGTGGAAATGTTTTATAATAAAGCAGTTGTCATCTGACGTCCGTGTTTTACTTGATAAATGTCCATATCTTCAGCATCAGTAAGTGACTCTTCAGGTTGGTCTGGTTTAGGTCTGTCTGTAACATATGATGATAAAAAATCATCATCAGTAAAAACGTCTGAATTAAGAGGGAAAATGCCTGTTATTTCGAAACTTTTGGTTATGTTTCTTGGTGTCATGGCCATAGGATAGGCTTTTCCTAACAAGCCGCTAATTTCGTAAATAGTAATCGGTCTAGCAGGATGGGTTGTCATCCAGTCATCACAAGCTCTGTCGTAATGGGATTTGAGGCACCCAAATAGTATGCGGTCCAGCGACTGCAGCTTTTGCGATGTGTGTGGGGGTATAGTAAGTAAATGAATCCCATGGTCCTTGGCATATTGAATGGAATCCACGCTAATATGGCTCTCGTGATTATCAAAAATAATGAGGCATGGGTTCTCCTTAGAGGATCGAACATGTTTCTGAAAATGTTTTATAAATTCTACAAAGGTAGCAACAGTCATCCAGCCACTGGGATTTGTTACACCACTAGTGCCTGGAGGTGCATTATCTAGCATTCTAGCTTACCATCAGTTTTTTTGGGAAAAATCATAAAAGGTGGCAAATGGTTCCCAATGGCATTGATTGCGGAACAAACCGTGACAAGTTCTCCTCTTTCGGCGGATGTAACTTTGGATATTTGTTTTAAGCCGCGGCAAGCAACAATTTTTTTCGGCTTATGGACCGTGGTTATACCTGTGTAGTGTATGTACACCGTATTAACACACACGCATCACACTCCCTATATATATTGTAACATTAGTTATAAGAGACAGATCAATATAGACCTTTAAACCATCAAGTGCAGTCTTATTCCGTTGCGCCGAACCACCACCTTTGCATGGCGACCCTGCCAGTGCTGCCTGTAGGCGGCGCTGCGCGCAGATGGTTTTGGATTAAATATAAAATAGTGGTAAAAATTATAAAAAATGTGTAAAAAAACCGCGTTGAAAAACGTGAAGAGCTAAAAAGAACAATTAAACTGAAAGTGAAAAAAACCTTTTAAAAGACTATATTAATTAAGTTATACTTTACTCTAATATCAAAAATCATAAATAAATAATAAATACTTAATAACAATACTAAAGAAAAATAAACTCAAATTCAAATTGATTTATTTGGCTGATAAAATTATGGACAATTCCGGAAAGTGAAAAGCTGAAGGATGAAAGGTAAAAGCTGGGTGCCGGGTGATGATGGTGTCTGATAAGGATGCAGCTGGGAGATGAAGGTGTCCGATGAGGTGATTATGCAGCTAAGAGACGTCAGATGCAGTTCCAAATGCCAACGTAACATTTTTTTTTTTTGTAATTGTCAATTTTAAATTCTGACTTATGTATTTTTTTTTTTCATTTAATAATTTCTGATTTGTTAAAAGCTATTAAAATCCTCTTCCTAATAAAATCTATAAATAAACTGTAGACTGTGTGTACTTTTTCAAATTAAAGATGTTTTATTAAAGAATACCTATAAATATATATTATTAATAATCAAATGAGTTTTAAATGTACTGGGGTAATGTAATCGTTAGTAATAGTTTGGAAAAACATTATAGAAATAAGAATATAGTAATGGTTAAATGGTTGTTGACGATACGTATAATGAATAAAAGTATATAGTAGTTTTAAGTAAATGTCTATGGCAACATATTGTGATAGGAAAAAAAAACCGACTCCAAAAAATTTTACTGTTAAAATTGCACTAAAAAGCAAAAAAATAAACGTTGACTTACATAAACAATAACTTTATTAAGAAAAAATATAGGTACAATTATTGTTATTTTTGGGGCCGGTGCCAGCCAACGAAGTTTTTAAAGCCGGTACCAGTCCGCGTTTGTAGTCAAAATTTCATGCATAAGATTGAATGTACTATTATGATTATAATATAGTATGTCGTTAAATGTTTATGTTAAAGTTACCTTGGCTGGCACCGACTCCAAAAGTAACAATAATTGTACCTATATTTTTTCTTAATAAAGTTATTGTTTATGTAAGTCAACGCTTATTTTTTTGCTTTTTAGTGCAATTTTATCAGTAAAATTTTTTGGAGTCGGTTTTTTTTTTGTTAAAATTTTTGTTTATTTCTCGCTTTTTAGTGATTCGTTTCGATCTATTTATCAAAACCGAATATGGGTAGACCTACTAAACACGCTGCTCGTATGAGACAGCGCCGTTTAAATGAGTCAAGCGAAGAAAACGAGAAACGCCTATCTCAAAGTAGGAAATCAAAAACTGAGTTCCGATGCCTGTCTTCTTTTGCTTCGTCATAGTCGCTTAACTATCTTAATCGAGATATTTTATCGCCACCCGTGAAATACTTATCATTGAGGAGTTCCGATGGCAATCTGTGGTCTTTTTCATCAGTTACACTTCATCAAATGATACTTTCTAAATGTAAATGCTTGACTTATTTCTAAAAATATCAAAATCGCGATAGGTATGCGTACAATCTTCGAGGAGTTCCCTAAATTCCTTGAGGATCCCATCATCAGAACTGGACCAAATTAAAATGGGACCACACGGGAAGCACCAGCTTTTAAATAAAGAAAGAATCATCAAAATCGGTTCACTCAGTCGAAAGTTCTGAGGTAACAAACATAAAAAAAAAAATACAGTCGAATTGATAACCTCCTCCTTTTTTTGAAGTCGGTTAAAAATACAATGAAACGAAAGTTTTACAATGGTTTAGCGATAATAGAAATAAAAGCAAATTTATAAATAGAGTTGTAAAAGTATAATTTCGATAAAAAATTGTTTAGTAAATTTTGTAAAGATTTAAATTGCAAGTCAAAATAAAAGTTTTGTGGTAATTTGTAGGAAAATTATTGTTAATGTTCGTAATTTTAAAACCTGAAATCGATAAAACATTGTTTTTAATTAGGTCGTACGAAGACCACCGGTATTGTTGTTCGTGTTATTCATAGTCACCAAAACCGCGCGATCATGAGACATAGCGCATGTTGCATTGTAACAATAACATAAGTTAGTTACAGATAAGCAGTCATTCGAGACTTCATTTACAAATTAAGAAGCAGAAGCTTACACATAATCTAAAGTTACCGTTTTGTCCTGTTATCATTGTCATTGAAATAGAATGCAAAGTATTGAAATAGTTAAAGATTGTAATTACATGTAAAAAAATAATGTTTAGAAATGTTTTGTTTAACAATTTGAATAGTTTCAAAAAGAAATTGCATTAAATTATTTTTTTGCTTTTTCCAACTTGTTGGTTCTTACATAGATCAGAAACAGAATTCAAGTAAATTATAGAGATAAGCAAAGATATGACATAGTATTAGCTTTGTATTAAAAATCTTTTAGTAACTTTTAAGTTTATTATTAGGTACATTGCAATAATATTTTACTGGATATGAAGAATTTATAAATGACTAGATAATAGAATGTTAAGTTATTGTATATTGTTGGAATCAAATCAATTAATTAGTAATTTTACTTTTGGATTGATCACCCAGAAGCTGAATCTATTTGTTGAGTTTGCAGGATCGTAAGATGCTGTAGGAAATGAAGGATTTTTAAATATGACTAAGATGAAGTAAAGTAGAAGTGTAGTAAGTTCAGGGTACGAATCCTTCATTTGATCATAGCAGAAACGAGATTTCTCTGTGAGAATAGTTGGAGACAGCTCATGACGAAGGCACGCGAAGACGTAGCGTCAGAGTACATACCTAGTCTTAAAATAATGTCCCTAGAATAAAAGTAAATAATTAATATGTGCACCAAGGTGACACTAATGGTAATAAGTACCAATGAAATAATGATGTTAAGAGTCGACTTTAAATAAATAATGAAAAGAAGAGATGATTATGAGATATTGTAATAGAGATATAATGTAAAATATGAGAAATACATAAAGAGAGATGTTGTAATAAATATAAGTAAATTGGTATCGTTATGAATACTATTGTGACTAAGTGGATAGGCCACATCCACGAAATACGGATTATGACAAATAAAGAATACGGAAATGAAATATGTGAAAAACAGATATGTCATATTTTTGGATTTTGAATATTGAAATATGTTTAAAGAGAGATAATGTAATGTAGTCAACAGCCAACTATCTATAATAATAATAATAATAATTTAAGTAGTAAGTTTAATGTATTTAAATATGATTTCATTAAAAAAAATGTATAATTCAATTTTTTTTTTCAAATCAGGCTTCTTAAATTTCCAAAGAAATTGGAAACATTATGCCTATTAAAGCTGGTAGCTCGTGATAGACTTGTTGCCTCTGGTATTCTTAATGATAACTCTTTATGACGACTCATAAAAACCCCAAAACCAATCATAACTGGCCTCTTCTTTAACTAACCAATTATCTAGGATTTTCTTGTTGTTTTATTTTGCTAACTGATAAGCCAACATACGTACATTTTTTGGAGTGAGGCCATGATATAACTTACTTGCTGTTTCTAAATACTTTGCCAAATCTTTTTCTTCTTCTTCTGCAAAAATCTGTGATTTTCGATAGTTTGGCTGACATTGTATTTCTTCAGACTCTTCTCTCTGCCGTCTTGAATATCGTTTTAATGTCATAAGAGGTATACTATATTTATTTGCAGTACGTTTTAATGTGCCTCCAGCTAATATAGCAGCTACAGTTATTTTAAGTATTTCTTTAGCTAGTGGTATTCTTTTTTATACGCCTTCTTTTGCAATATATTTCCGCGGCATGGTTTCCTAAAAGCAAAATCAAATATTAAGAGCGTTTACGCCGCACACTAGCGCCGCCAATGAAAAAAACATATCTAGTAATTAGAGATAGAAAATCAAATTATGCACAACAAACTATTTGAATGAAGTAATTAAGCATTTTTACGTCACCTAATGAATATCTGACATATTATGGTTTAGTTAAATAAGACGTTACAGCTAAAACGGCCACTTTTAACTATAAACATAGCAAAAAAGAATAAGTAAAACAATTCTGAACTACGCTTGCATACATTCGTCAATTGATTTTTATTTTTGATTTTTCAAAAATTTTAGTACAAGATAACTTACTTATTATCTATTAATTAAAATAACTATAAATGACAATGCACATATCTATACTAATATATAAAGCTGAAGAGTTTGTTTGTTTGTTTGTTTGTTTGTTTGTTTGAACGCGCTAATCTCAGGAACTACTGGTTCGAATTGAATAATTCTTTTTGTGTTGGATAGTCCATTTATCGAGGAAGGCTTTAGGCTATATAACATCACGCTGCGACCAATAGGAGCGAAGCATCAGTGAAAAATGTTGCAAAAACGGGAAAAGAGCCTAAAAAATTAAAAATGCTGCCGAAAGTCACTATTCCACGCGGACGAAGTCGCGAGCACAGCTAGTTATGTTATATTTCTTCATCATCACATCATTCAGCCAGGCATGAGCCTTTCCATGATTTACCATGCGAGACCAATAAGAATTAATTGTAACATCTGCAGATGCAGCTAGGGGGCTAATTGTATAATTTTGTTTTAGATAATTGAATTTCAATGTACTTCTTTTACTTAACTAAATTACTAGCTTATGTGCGAGGTAACCTTATAACTTTGAAAGGTATTGCAAATATTGCTATAGGTGTTGAAGGGTAACCTATCTTACTTTCGAAACTCTTTTGTTCGAATTTCAAAACTTCGAAAGCGGTTTAACGAAGTTTTGAATTTCAGATATATTTTTTTTAAATAATATTGTAAGTAACAAATTTATTTTACATATGTTTCATTTTCCAGAAAAACTAATAGCCTATTATCAAAACCACTTCGCTTACAATAATTTTCTGTCCCCTATTCTTACAAACTCACCTATTTATTTGTCAACATTATTCATCGAAATAAAAACAAGTATTTATGTATAGTTAGATTTATTTTTATTGAAAAAATAAATTCGAACATGCAAAATCTTTATTAATTAATGTCTATTACTTAAATTTTTAAAATAATTTTGAAATTTCTTTAAGATACTTTACTTCATTAAAATCTTTTTTAATGTCCTATTAAATAAGTTTTGTTTTAAGATTAAGAGACCATCACAGCTTCTAACGTATTTGCGCCGCATTTCAAAGAAAACTGGCCTAATAAGAAAACCAATACAAAACGCCAGAAACAATTATGAATCAAGAGAAACAAATGCTAATCGTGCAAGTGGTTTACCAAAGCATAATTTTAATGCACCGACCAATAGGTTTAAAAATATTCGTTGTTTCAACTGCTCAGAGTTTGGTCATGCTGTACACATGTGTTCGAAGCCCATACTACGTTGCGACAAATGTAACCGCCTTGGTCATGAATCTCGACAATGTCGTCGACCCAATTTTACGAAGCTGGAATCCGATGGACATAATATTACTGAAAATAATAAACTGGATACCAAACGAGTTTTACAAATAACTAAGGACAAAACACAAAATGGTAAATATTTTAAAGACATAATATTAAACGGCATACCGCGGTCAAGTTACGTAGATTTCGGGAGTCAATGCACGCTCATTAAATGTAAGATTGCTAAAGAATCTAATTTAGTTTTGGATAAGGTAGGACTTCCAATTATAATGGGGTTTGGACTTGGTAGTGTGATACCTCTAGGAGCTGTTATGGTAACTATAGAGATAGATGCAGTAAAGGCGGACATCGATGCATACGTGGTTCCAGACGATTTACTAAACACCGACGTTCTAATAGGACAATCACTCACAGAGTTGCCATCGGTTACTGTGTATAAGACCAGTACACAGTTGACTCTATATTGTGATGACACTAAACTGAACCGGTTGGAGGTATTTAATTCTTCTGACATTACAGTAGAGGGCTTAAAAGATATTACAGTTCACGTTATTGATACTCATAATAAGTTAAATAAGTGTCCTAATAAGTTTTTAATTTTTTAATCCTTAATCACATACTTTATAGGTTTTTTTCTGGCGGTGATCCACATATCATTTTTTCGATCTCAGATTTATTTATTGTTGATTCTTTTATTAATTCTTAAACCAGTAGATCAAACCCTGGTTTGCTTTTATCTATTATTTGGTTGATATGATGATGCCACGCTTCTGCCGAATTTCGCGTTCGTGGTAAATTTAAATTATTCATGACCTCGCAGCTCCAAAATTCCGGACTATATTTTGCGGGCGCGCTGCTAGTGCCAATAACTTAATTTTCTTCAAACCAATGACCCAGTTCTTTAAGATCATCATCTGTAAAAAAAGATATTAATTAAGGTTGAAAACATTTATTTATTTAGTGTGACAATAATATTATGACATAAAAAGTTTTGCGATATAGCGTAGACCCTTAATATTGTGCTACAAAAGGTATTCAATCAATCAATCAATCAATCAAAAATTTATTTGCTTAAATATGGTACAAAAATGTTCTTAAAATAATGTTAACCAGCATATTCTATCGTATACGATGTGCAAATATTCAAAATTACATTAGAGGCAATTCAATATTACATTACTTAAATTACTAACAAATTATAATAAAATCATAGTTAACGATAATACAATAAAAATAAAGCATGTCAAATATTTATTAAAATAATTAATTAATTACTATTATCATTTAAATAATCGTTAATTGTATAGTACATTTTGTTCATTAGAAATTCAAATAATTTTGATTTAAAGGAGAATGGTGAACTGGGTATCATGTGAATTATTGTGAATTCTAAGCATACTAAAATCAAACTATATGCAATTTGTCGGGCACAATTCTAATAATATTTTCCAAAACAAAATGTTCTGATAGCTGTTAGAAGTACTAAATAAACCATAAAAAATAATTTATATTCAATCGTAAACATTTGCAGAAACAAAACGCACATCACCATAGTTAGGCCTATGTTGCCATACTCAGTAAATAAATCGATGTTGATTATCGATCATAGAAATCATCAATATTTTACAGATTATCTATTTTGAATAAAGGGAAGAATTAAAGACTGAAGAATATCTTCACAAAACTTAATCCCTTCAACATTATTTTCCACAGCGCCCATTTAATCTACACATCATTCACATAAATAGATGATCTTAGTATGTTTTTAATGATATCGATTATTGCCATTTATCTAGTGGCAACACAACTCGGTTTAAAAAAATATGTCCAGTGTCCGGTGTCCATCATCATTCATCACGTTCTGTGCCTACATGCCTTCGGTTGTCGGTATTTTTCTGTGCTGTGCGTGCGTTTTATAATTTACGATTGCGTTGAGTTGAACAATCTTGCTCCTCTGCAGAGTTGTGTGACAGTGAGACAGACTCGGTGTAGTTTAAGTATTGTTTTATTACTTTTGTTGAGAAACTGACTCTTAGTGTTGTTTATTTATAATGTCGGCAACAGATCTTCGCTGCATCAATTGTGATATATGTCTGAGACGCCTTAGACGACATGTCGTATCTGGCGAGGAAGATGGTCTTAGAGCTATAATTCAACACTGGACTTATCCTCACGAAGTAAGTAAATAATTATGAATATCGTTAAATTAATCTCGATGATTTGGTCAGCATGCTGTGTTTTACATTGAAGCCTATCCTTCCTATCTATATATCGCGGGCTTCAAACCAGAGGGGCGTATAAGCAATACCCCTACTTTTCAGGAGACAAAAAAAACTTAATAAGTTTTTTGTTAATGTATCTCTTTAACTGAAAATTTGCATGTGTCTATGAAAGTACTTCTGTAATAACGTGAAATGCTATTTTTTTTTGGAAGTATTTAAAAACTGGCAATATTGCACTTACTTCTATTTGGCTCGACAGGTTAAGGCAAACCGTATGTCATTTTTTCTCAGAAAATGCTTTTATCGGATGGACGTATAACACAAAACTTTTTATATGCAATGAAATATTAAAAAAAACACCTGAACTTAGTACAAGTATCGTGAAATGTCTTTAATGAATATTTTTTATATAATTAAATGCAGTATTTCTACCATTTTTAAAGATTACACGTCCATCTGGCTTGTCAAAAATATATAAAATTAGTTTTGTTTTAAGACAGACGTAAAGAATATTTAGGGTTTAATTTCGATGGTAGTGAAATAAAACAAGACACAAAAATAGTTTTAAATATTATTGTTTAAAAAGGAACTTGTTTATCAAATAAACTTTTGAAAGCAAACAAAAACTTAGCTTATTAACACTCTAGTACTATAATAATAATTATTGTTTCTTTGGTCCCAATTGCCACGATAGCTTAATTGGTAAGAGCGGCGCCCTGGATCGGCGTGGTTGTGGGTTCAAGTTCCGCTCGTGACTATTCTTTTTCAATGTTTTCTTTGAAAAATTAAAGTATAAATCTAAGCAGGTACTTATCAAATGTACAAACTTACTAATTCTTTTTCCCTGACCGACGTCTTAAATAGGAGGCTCGTGTTGCTGATAATTCCAATTCGTCATCATCTTGACGAGGCCTAGTCACAGGCAACGATCCTGATACAGACTGAACAGGTAGCTTTTCGTAGTAGTAGTGATGATTCCTGGGTATCGTCCCATCCTTACACATTGCTATCAGATCTGTATGTTTTACTTGTTTTAACAAAATTTGACCAGGGTACAGTTTTGCAAGATGTGAATTACGGTCCGATCTTGTCACTCTCTCCTTTAATTTTACCTCTTTGAATTCCTCCCAGTAATCAAATTTGAAAAAAAACGAATGGGGAATGTCTTTATTAAATCGTAACCACCTTACGCTTGCCCATTGCAAAACAGTTCCATCAGTGGCTTTCATTGTATTTGGAATAATAGTACTTCGCAGTGATTTGAAATCCAAAAAATCTGTGTGTTCCATAACTTGAACATGATATGGATTGTCTTTACGGGCTAGTCGTATGACATTTTGCCAGTCATCAGGGGTGTAGATTTTGGCATACTCAGAAGCTCGTTCAATTGTCGAGTGCATGTTGTCGCACTCCATGTAGGTGTGACCGGGTTCAAGGAATTTATAGTCGATGACTCTAATATCATTGTCAGGTGATGTAATGATATAATTGAGCATAGCAACAAGCACAGAATTTCTATTCTGTCCTGGACAGCAGTCAGAAAATAATATTAGGCGATCGACGTTGGAGAGATTTGAGATGTAATTATAGAGACATGTTGATACTTCGTTTGATCCGCGGTTGCCTTCATATTCCGGCCAAAAATAACAATAACCTTGTTTAGTTGCTGCATTGTGAATTGTGAAATTCATGCTACCTAACTTCCGTTTATAAAATACAGGCTTTCCCAAAACCAAAGGACAATATAGCACTGCTTCAAAGTCAAAAGTACAAACATGAAAGCGATTATCTTCTATTGCTTTAATTTTATCCGATTTTTTTTCTTCCTGTGCATAGTCTTTTCTGTTAACATGCTCTTCGAATTCTTCTTGTTTCTCCTTTTGTTCTTCTTCAGTTGAATGCTCATATTTGTTACACCAACACTGGTCCTTTCTTGGTTTGTGGAAACCTATATTCTTCTTTAAAATTAGTTCTTTATACGAAGTTTTTCCAATGGGTTTCTTATGATTCTCCAAACATTGCTGCTTATATAATTCATACATTTTTTCTTTGTTAAGAATTGTCTCCAAGTTAATCTTTTTTGTATCTTTACGGCACCAGTGAGAAGGCACTTTTGGAAATGAATCTATGTGATCATTAGCGAACTTCATGTTGTCTTCGTCAAATTTGTTGGAGGGTGTGTGATGACCTCTTTTATCAGGGGAAGGAATATTACCCACTCCTCGGCGCGCTTTCGTCAAAGCAGTACGGACCATCTTGTCACTGATATTCAGTGTACGAAGAAAAAAAGGTTGACACACGTTTATCGTTTCCGAATTAATCTTGAAACTGTAATTCAATGTGAATTTCCGTCTCGAATTGGTCACACGTGATCCTATTGCTTCAGTAGAAAACACATTCGATACTATAAAATCCCTTTGTCTTTCAATACTACCTAAACCCCAAAATTACATATGAATATTTTTTCTTGTACTATTATCAATTTTTGTATGACAAGCTCGTTGACACTTACAATTTTCATTGCTACACTTTTTTGCCGGTACATTTTTTCCTTGACTTGATATGTATGTTTCACCGCTATTTTTCTTCGTTTTTCTAATGTTTTTCTTCCAATTTTCCGATATTTTTCTTTTGCATCTTTTCACTTCTTGACGATTAATGTCAAGTGTAGACGATTCTTCTATTTCTTGTGAATTAATAATGCTGACTGGTGTTTCAATTTGAACTAAAGATGAGGACGTAATGGGTGACATTGGTGAGCATTGATTGTCTTCAGGTTGGTAATTAGGGTCGGCTACAGAGTCATCGCTGTTATCAATAAAAGATGGCAGATTCTCGTTTAGTGGGTTTCCAGAAGTTTCTATAATGCTAGGGCTTCCTATTGAGTGTATGGATGCTATTGGTGTATAAAGCGGTGTAAGTTGTTTTTCAATTAATGGAACCGGTGATTCTAGTAGTTCGTAATCCTTGTTTGTTCTAAATACTGACAATGGTGATTTATTAGAATATAATGTTGGAGTAATATCATAGTCATCACCGATATAACCTAAATTTTCCATTTCGGCTATTGTCGCTCGTTGTTCTATTGTAAGTGGCGATCCCATACGTGACGAAGGCTCCGAATGCAAAATCTCCATCTGCTCTTCAACCGAGATTGGTGAATCTTCATGATTTGTTTGAGTCCCTAGAAAAGATTAAACTTGGTAAAGTGTTAAGTCCGCCTTACAAGCCATGTGCAATAATTATTTACACAATTTTAGTCGTTAGCAGACAACCACACATGAGGTGTGACAAAAAAGTTACCTACAGGTTACCCATATCCTAGGAAAACCGTTCATGTTAATCGCGCGATAAGAGCGGTTTCAATGTCAACTAGTTGCCATTGATGTGTGACAGACCTGTATAAATTACATAAACAAACAACATAACATACATACAAGCGTTGGTAGCCCAGTGGCTATGGCATCAGACCTACGAACGAAAGGTCGCGGGTTCGAATCCCACCATTGTACTATCGTCGTTAACTCACTACTAACAAACTACACAAGTCTGCCTATTAGTATATCTTATATTCAATTCCTATCGACTAAATTACATAGTATGTAGTACGTACCTATATTATATTCGCGTTAAGATTGCAGTGTCATCAGTGCAAATGTCAAAAATCACCAACTGAAATAAGCCATTCAATCAGTGCGGAAACATCATTAGTCAATTTTGACATTTGCACTGATGACTCACTTCAATCATAACGATATTAATAATATGTTATCTCATTAACTTTACTATTTAAGATTCTTTTTTGTTTTCTTAACATACAACTGCACATCAGACCCAAAACTGTCAATTTTTTTCAATAAATGTTCATCCATAGACCATAGGTATAAAGTTCAAAGTCTGTTGAGGCAATTTAACAGTTAAACAGTAATTTAACAGTAGTCTCATTCGCAGCTGTGTGAGTGTAGATAGATAATATTTTTATTACAACACTATAAACTAAACTTTCATACACTCACATTAATTATCTAGCCCAAGAAAAGCTTCGTTATGAAACTCGTTAAATGGTTACTAGACAACGGATAAACATACTTAAAATACATACTTATTATACATAGAAAACACCCAGACCCGAGACAATTTAGAAAAACAATAAAATCTAAAATGACCCGACCGTGGATCGAACCCGGGACCTCAGAGATGGCGACACCATGAAAAGCGGTGTACAAACCACTCGACCAAGGAGGTCGTCACAACTATTAACTATTATAATAAATATGAAAATTTGTCTGTAAGTACCTACCTCACGCCCAAATGGCTCAACGGGTTTGCCTAAGTACCTTATCTAAAACACAACAATTAACAACCACAATAACATACCAACTTACTTGTTATGATAATTATTAATAAAATAATTACTTACCGTGTAGCGCTAAACGAAGAATATTTTTGCTCCGATTCATTGTTGTGTCCGTTTCTATGTTGCGCCCGTCCACTCTATACGGCCGATTAGTAAACACTGCGACTGCGCGGGTGGATGGAGCGCGGGGCGACATCAAGGTCGTATGCGCATACGTCTTTTTGGCATGACATTGTATTGGTAATAAAAACAAATTCGAAAGTCGTATGAACATACGTCTATATGGCACGACATTATATTGGTAGCTCATATGAAAGTCGATAATCGTATGTACGTACGTCTTTGTGGTCCGATACACAATTCGTCATTCGTGGTTACGACCGCGGTACGACTGTCTGGCATGAAAATAATATCCGACTTCAGTTATACGCCTAAAAATATTTTATTAACATCTTCTAAAGTAATTTACCTACAGTTAAGAAAAAAACAGAGGTGGTGTATCGATAAACTTAGAAATGATTGATATAATAATAAAAAAACGCATTTTTTTTTGTACGCCCCTCTGGCTTGAAGCCCGCGATATATAAAAATGAATCTCTGAAATGTATGTACGCGCATAACTTCTGATCGACTGCACAAAATTGGATGATTCTTTTTTTTTTGAGTTTGTTATTGTCAGGACAAGGTTTGTACAGAAGAAAATTAAAAGAAAAAAAAAATATTTTTACTAAAATAAGATTTTTTAAAATATCATGATGTAATGTTGAGAATAGAACCTATTTGGTAGTTTTATACTTTTTTATTGTAATTTTGACAGACTTTTTTTCCTTTTGACATTTGCTTTTATTTTATTAAATCTTCTTCTTCTGACATTGTATTTGGACGCTGCGTATCATTTTTATTAAACCAATATTTTACCAAAGATTTACAGACAACAACATTTTGGTCCGTTTGAAGGTTTATCGTAGTGTTATATATAATTATAAATAATGCCACCTGTGAGGCGTCAAAATGTCGGTCGGCGTTCACATAATGCAAGTCGAGTACAAAATCTTCGAAACAATGAGACTGAAGAAGAGCGAAGGCAGCGTTTGGAGGCAAACAGAATGAGAATTTCTCAAGGGAGATCTACCACGACTCCGGAAGAACCCATACCAACGACTTCAAGCGAGAGGCAACCAACCAGACGATCAACCGTAACAATCGCCTATGAATGTTTGGCGTTTAGATATAATACAACAGTCGATTACGCCGGCGATAAATCGGTCGATTTTGGAACAATGAGCACTATTTGTCAATATTGCTTGCTATGCTTTGAGATTTCGACTCGAACCGCCAGGATTATGTTGTGCGAATGGAAAGGTCAAATTACTACAACTGACGACGCCACCTAAACCACTGAATTCACTACTTTCAGGGCAAGAACCTCTATCAAAGCATTTCTTGCTGAATATTCAAAAATACAACAGTGTGTTCCAAATGACGTCATTTGGTGCAAATATAATTGAAGAACGTGGTTTCAATCCAATTTTTAAGGTATTTTTTAAATTCTCTGACACACATCATACACAACCATTGCAAAAAAATGAAAATTCTATTGAGGCTCATGAATGAGGATTTCTTTTAAATATTTTTATATGTCCAATATTACAGATTTAAGGACAAATTCACCACTATGCAGGAGCATTATTGCCATCAGTTAATGGTGAAAACAAATTTCTTCAAATTTATTTCTTAGGAAATTCTGAAGATGAAGTAAATCAACGCTGTGCTATCAATCGTTCAGCTAGGAGAGAAATCATCATGCGACTACAACAACTCTTACATGAACATAATCAATTGATAAAATTGTTCAAAACAGCCTTAGAAAAAATGCCATCGGACGATCATAAAATAGTGATCAGAGCAGACAAAAGACCTGCAGGAGAACATGAGAGACGTTTCAACGCACCAATGTTAAACGAAGTAGCCATTGTGGTTGTTGGAGAGAATATGGAGTCTCGCGACATTGTAATTCAACGACGTGATGGTGGCAACCTTCAGCGTATTAGCGAAACACATCGTTCGTATGATGCATTACAATACCCTTTAATATTTTGCGGAGGAGAGGACGGATATAATTTTTTTATCAAGATGATTAATCCAGCGACTGGTACGTATGTTACATATAAGTAGTAAGATAGGCATTTTTCACATATAAAGATTTGCTCACATTTGTAACCCTGAACATCAATGTTGCAATGACGATTAAATATCTAGATGGATATGCAAGTTTACTGACAATGTTTTACAGCGTTACTGAAAATATGTATGTAGGGTAAAGCCACCAAAAAGTACGCACTATCAAAGAGTACGTATACCTATACGCAATTCCATTTTTCCTATTGGCAAACACATGTTAATTATTAAAAACTACGTAGCATAATACTCCATGCACACGTTGTGTCACAGGCAAGTTGCTGCTAAACGATTTAATATTATTCAATAAGTAGCACTGCGGTACTCTTTGATAGTGCGTACTCTTTGGTGACTTTACCCTATACAAATGTATCAATGCAAGCATAAAACAACTAATGGCTGAAATAACACTCTACTGTAGTTATAACTGTTTTTCATTTGATTCCTGGATAATAAAGTATATTATTCTTCTATAGGTCAAGAAACAAACAAAAAGGTCAGCGCAATGAATTTTTATGCATACCGTTTCATGATTCGTCTAAACGAGGATAATCACATTTTGAAATGCCGCAGATTATTTCATCAGTTCGCCGTTGACCCGTATTTATTTTCTCTCCAAAAGGAAAAACAAAAAATATTGTACATTACAAAGCATTACAATAGTTATGATCGAATTATTAATTGTAGTTTTATTTTTGTACTATAGTATTTAGGAAAAAAAATATGGCGGTACGAAGTTCGCCGGGTCAGCTAGTAAATAAATAAATAAATATCTCAACCACAAGAGATGTGAGCGAAACTTTATTTATAAAACATGTTTTGTTTTTGTAAATAAAACTTATGCATTATGTAGGTACCATGAATGACAATATGAAATAATGTAACTATTAAAAAAGTAGTTTAAGTAAGATAAGAGTGGTTTAACATTTTCTGTTGGCAAGTTGATTTTTGTAGATTTTTGGAGTCATTTATACAAACTGACTAAAAAACCTGCCTTTACAGATGGCTGAAACTGATTGCATTTGTCATGCATGCTGGGAGTTGGCCAATTATCAATTATTGTTTGGAAATGGAGAAGCTCATACATCACAACAAGTTGGTCATCATCACATCTGCGTGAACTGTGGACGCTCTATTCTACGGGCTAGTAGCCGACAAGTGATTAGGCCAAACGCTAATGAGGAACAGCAACAGATGGCTACTATTATATCTACATGGATACACCCACGCCAGGTATTTAAATGTTTATGATATGCATAAAATGCACCCCAGACACAGCCACCATCAACGACACCAGCTCATTTTATGTCCCCACTGCTGGGGCACCAGCCATCCTTATGGGTGGATACAGAGAAAAAGTAATTGAACACCACCATAATATGCAGCCATAATATGTATTATAATACAAGGTGGCCGGAAGATTGACGTCCAAAAGAAAAAATTAGGTCTCTCGTGTCGTGGGGTATCCGAATCACCCCCATGTATGTTCCGCGATTTTTCACGGTTTTCGAGTTATGAATTTTTTTCTAAATTTTTGAGAATTTTCGAGCGATCAACTTAAAAAATTTCTAGAAAAAAAAAGTAGAAGACTTTTTTGTATTTTTTTTTTTGCAACGAAATCTTCATAAGTTGTACTTTTATGCATAAAACAATTAGCTTCGTAACTTTGATGAAAATTTGGAAATGCAGGTCTCAAGAATAAAAAATACGATTATTGAATTATGACTAGAACATTAAGATTAAATTATTACATTTCCTGGAGTGGCGACCACGTACCGGAAAGCGCAGTGTGGGCAGGCCTCCAACAAGGTGGACCGACGATCTGGTGAAGGTCGCGGGAAGCCGCTGGATGCGAGCAGCACAAAACCGGTCGTTGTGGAGATCCTTGGGGGAGGCCTTTGTCCAGCAGTGGACGTCTTTTGGCTGAGATGATGATGATGATGATGATTAAGATTAAAATTAAAAATCTAAACAGATGACTGCATGGTTTTTTAGTGATCCTAAAACATGCGACATACTCTCAGCTTTCATAATCATTAAAAAAAGTAGTACTTAATGAGCTAGTTTTCCTAGAATCGGCCTTCAAAGACAGCCACGTGGTATTTTTTTTAAATAATCCATGTGATTAAAACAAAAAGTCTTGCTATTTTATGGTTCCTAATGTTAAATTGGTTTGTTAACTAACCAAAATATGCCTAAAAAATTGACATTTTGTTTAATTTTAGTTTTAAATTTTATCAATTCTGCGCGTTGCATTCTTGCGAATCATGGGTTGTAAAAGTGAACGCGATTATTTTACCTGCAATAACAATAGGTCGACCGCGAGGATAGAGACGGAATAATTGCCATCTCTCTCACTCTCAGTAGCGCGGGCGACAACCCAAGCCAACGCCAAAATGTTATCTCAGTCGTACTCACTTTGTGTTTACTGCTACTCGTGTCGCCATCGCTCACCCCAAATTTGCTTGCCCTACTTTTTTGACTACTTTGCTCGTTTACTGGACTGTTTTGCCTTCTGATTTGGACTTTGTTTACTTTGTAGTATTCACTTTTTTATAACATGTAAATAAGATAGAGGATAGAGAAAGGTTTGTGTAAATACGAAAATACTTACGGTTTTTATTGTTGCTAAGCATGTTTTTATATGAATCTCTTGTAGTCACATTATTTTTAGGTCCAGTTGTTTCCATCTATCTTTCTATCAAAATATTACATGTTGTCCTTATTTTCTTACAATACTTCTTTAGATATTATAAAATAACTTCCATTCAATGAAAATTTATAAACAAAGCCTTGACAACCATGTCAAATGTTTTGATGGCAAAGACAATATTTTCTTTTAAAAATGCAATGTAAACTTTTTATGTAATTCTTAATTTGTATAAATTTAAATTAAATTGTGTTCTACGGGAAGGGTATATAAGCGTCCTGTCCTGCGGTCAAAGGCCAGTCTAATTACGGGTTCCGAACAAGAAGTAACTAATTACGGAACCTCTGGCTGACTATAAAACCTCTGGCTGACTGCGGAACCTCTGGCTGACTGCGGAACCACTGTCTGACTGCGGAACCTCTACCTGGCCTGACCTCTACCGGTCTGACCTCTACCGGTCTGACCTCTGCCAGTCTGACCTTTGCCGGTCTGACCTCTGACGGTCAGACCTCTGCCGGTCTGACCTCTGCTGGCCTGGCCTCTGCCGGCCTGACCTCTAACTGTCTGACCCCAAGATCCTGTGCGGTGCTGCTGAGCCAGTCTGACCCCGAGATCCTGTGCAGTGCTGCTGAGCCAGTCCTTCGCTACTTATTGCTGAGGTAGCGCCATCTGGCGCTGATAGATTCCTCATCATTATCATCATCGGCCTAACTTAGTACACTGCTGGACATAGGCCTTCCCTTATTAGCTGATAGATTATTGTATATAAATTGTTTTGTATAGATATTTTTGTAAATATTTTTAATTATTAAATTTCATTTATTTTCTTTCTTTTAATTAATAAAAATTGCTTCATAACAGTTTGGCGCCCAACGTAACTATTAGCTCTGTTCTCTAAATTCTAAAAAATACACTTGCACGTTCTTTTACTTTTGGCTTAGACACTTTTCATTTTACTACATATTAGTCTGCTCACTTTGAAATCATTTATGATATTTATATCTAGTTATTAGTTATTTATTTGTCACGATTAGATTATTATCTCTTTATACTCTTTAACTTTCGTTTTAACTTTCTCTCTTTAATCCTAACTTTTTATTTCAGTCTAAGCTTAGGTACTTTACAAGTACTCCTATATTATTGAACTCTAATTTTATTAAAATGTCTCGTTCAATTTGTTACAGTCTGCTTAATAAAGCAGAATTAGAATATGAGGTCAAGGTTAGACTGGAGGAACCAGCTGATAAGCTCCCTCAATTAAAGAAGCAGGTTCTTTTACTTACTCAATCCTTATCGAGTGATGAGATTATTGATTCTCCTTTGCCAATTGATGAGGATCTTCATGGAATTGAAACTACATTATCTTATACTGATTTAAGGTTAACGTCACTAGAGTCGGGTAATAATAAAATTTTAACTAAAATAGAGACGTACTTAAATCATCTATACTATCGATTAGAGAGAATCGATTTAGATTTACATCCTGATAAAAAAGAAGTATTTGATATTCTCAAAAATAAATTTCTTGATTTAGATAAACGGATTGAGCCATTTACTTTTCTTAATGCAGAGCAAAATGTTTCCACGCCCACTCCACCCCTGCCTCAAATTTCAACTTTTCCTCTTCCTCAAACCTCAACTTCACCTCTTCCTCAAATCTCTCAATCTATAGGTTTCAATCCTGGGATTCTTGAAAATTTAGTACTGCCCACTACCTCTAATGATTTAAAAAAAATTAATTATGATGGTAAATCTTGTCCTAAAGCTTTTTTACAAAAAATAGAAGAATTTCGTATTTCGCGAAATATTTCAAAAGAGAAACTTTTGAATAAAGCTTTCGAAATTTTTACTGATAATGCTTTACATTGGTTTCGGTTTCAAAAAGAATTAAATTGTAATTTAACTTGGGACGAAATTATTAATCTTTTAAATAGAGATTTCGGTGAACATGACTATGACTATAAACTATTAAATGCAATTAGGAATCGAACTCAAGGTGATAATGAATCTATTATAATTTATATCTCAAATATGTTTGGTATGTTCTCGCGTCTAAACAAAAAAAATTCTGAGTCAGAGAAACTCGAAATTTTACTTAGGAACATTAGACCTTGTTATTCAATGTTTGTAGCTTTAAAAGATGTTGATTCTGTTGCTTCTTTAATCGATACCTGTCAAAGTTATGAAAATAATTCTTTCAGTTCAGAATTTAATTATAAATCAACTTCCCCTTCCACTTCTACTACAAAAAATTTCTTTAATAAAAATAACTTTCAGTCTCAGAAACATTTTAACTTTAATAAAAATAATACTCAGTTTCAATCAAAACAAGCTATAAATACAATTAATAAGTCTGTATCTTCTAATTCTAATACTTATTGTGTACGTTGTCGTACTAATGGTCATTCTCTAAATGAATGTTCTCAACCTAGATTTTTAATATGTTTTAAATGTGGTCTAAAAGATGTTAAATCTCCTGATTGCCCTAACTGCAATGTAGGTAAATCTGTAACTAATTCAAAAAACTAAATTATGACTTGGATAATAAATTTAATCAAAAAGATTGGAATGATTGGTTATTAACTTTAAAAAACTTTTTCCTTTGTTATAGAACTTCTTCTGTTCTCTATGAGAATGAAAAGGATTTTAACCGTCCTTTTATAAATGTATTAATTAATAATGTTCCTTTATCAGGACTTTTAGATAGTGGCAGTTCTTTAACTATTTTGGGAAAAAATTCACATCTTGAAATTTTGAAATTGGGTTTCTTATTATCCAAGTCTAAGCCGGTTGTTGTATCTACTGCTAATAATCATAAAATTAAATCTTTAGGTTACTTTGATCTTCCTTTTACTTTTAATGGTCAAACTCATTTAATAAGAGCTTTTGTTTTCCCAGAAATAACTCCCTCATTAATTCTTGGGGTAGATTTTTGGAAAAAGTTTAACTTGGTACCTAATTTATTTTCTACAATATTTAATACTAATTGTCTTGTAACTTCAGATGTAAAAAAAATTTTGCCTTATGATAATCTTTCCAAATCTCAGAAGGATATCGCTGATGATATCATTAATCGTTTTAAAAGTATTTCCTTTGAAGAAAAAGGTGAGTTAGGTCGAACTAACCTAATTTGTCATAAAATCGATACCGGTGATAATCTTCCTATTAAACAACGTCCTTATAGACTTTCTCCTATAAAACAACATGCGTTAATTAATGAGGTTGATAAGATGCTTGAATGGAAAGTTATTGAAAAATGTGAGAATCCTTGGTTATCTCCCGTTTTAATAACCCCTAAAAAAAATGGTGAATGGCGATTCTGCGTTGATAGCAGAAAACTAAACTCAATCACTCGCAAAGATGCTTATAGTCTTCCTTTAATTATTGAAATACTGGACCATTTAAAAGATGCTAAATATCTCTCTAGTATTGATATTGCTAAAGCTTTTTGGGAAATAGCTTTAAATCCTGCTGATAGAGACAAAACTTCATTTTACGTACCGGGTAGAGGCATGTATAGATTTGTGGTTATGCCCTTTGGATTAACTAATGCCCCAGCTACTCAGCAACGTCTTATGGATATGTTGTTTACTCCTGAATTTGATAATAAGGTCTTTTGTTATTTGGATGACATCGTGATTATTAGTGAAACATTCGAGGAACATATATCACTTCTAATCAAAGTATTTGATAAACTATCTTTTGCTGGTCTAACTATTAATTTTGAAAAAAGTGTATTCTTTAAAAACGAACTAAAATATTTAGGTTATGTGGTCAATGAAAACGGTCTTTGTGCAGATCCGAAGAAAATTGAAGCTATTTTAGATTACCCTATTCCATCTTCTCGTAAAGAAGTTCGTAGATTTTTAGGAACATGTAGCTGGTTCCGTCGATTTATTCCTTGTTTTAGCACTATTGCTGCTCCGCTTAATAAACTAACTAGTAATGGCAAAAATGCTGCTAAATTTGTTTGGAATTCGGAAGCTAATCAAGCTTTTGTTAAACTAAAGGAAGCTTTAGTATCTACACCAGTACTTTCTTGTCCCGATTTTAATCTTCCATTTTCAGTACACACTGATGCTTCAAATTTTGGTATAGGAGCTATGCTTACTCAAGTACAGGAAAATAAAGAAGTTGTCATAGCTTATATGAGTAAACCTCTTAATAAAAATGAACAAAATTATTCTACTACAGAAAGAGAAACTCTCGCTGTTATCACTGCTCTTGAACATTGGCGTTGCTACTTAGACAATGGTAGACAATTTATCATTTACACGGATCATGCTGCTTTAAAGTGGTTTCTAAATCTTTCCAATCCTTCTGGCAGACTTGCTCGATGGACGGTACGTCTATCTTCTTTTAACTTCATTCTAAAACATAAAAAAGGTAAAGAAAATGTAGTACCTGATTTGTTATCTCGTTCTAAAAATTTATCGGATAATCTAATTAACTTAAACGTTTCAGTTTTAACGGTGGAAGAACAGTACAATAAAGTTTTACAAGGCTGTCAAAACAATCCTGATAGTTTTCCAAACTATACTATTAAAGATAATAAACTTTATCGTCTTACACGTTCCCTTTATACTTTGAATGATGATTTTGTATGGAAAGAAGTTCCTCTACCTGTTGATAGGGAAAATTTGATTAAGAGTAATCATGGTTTACCTGGTGAACCTCACCTTGGAATTTTCAAAACTTATAAAAAACTTTCTCTTTTATATTATTGGTCAGGAATGTTCAAAGACATTGCTCAATTTATTAATAAATGTGAATCTTGTCTTGCTTATAAACATCCTAATCATTCACCTTATGGTCCCATGGGTAAACCTAAAGTTTGCTCAAGACCCTTTCAATGTATTTCTCTTGATTTAATGGGTCCTTTTCCCATGACAAGAAAACGCAATCAACACATCTTAGTTGTGAATTGTTGTTTTTCAAAATATACTTTAATCTTTCCTCTTAAACGTGCTATCGCCAAAGATATTAATGAGTGCTTAGAAAATTTAGTATTTCTCGTACATGGAATACCTCAAACAATTATTATGGACAATGGTCCTCAATTTCAATCCAGAGAATTTAAAAAACTTTTAGATAACTATAAAATACCTTTTATTTTTTATTCACCTCATTATTGCCCGCAAGTCAATCCCACTGAAAGGTATAACAGAACTATTGTTACAGCTTTAGCGTCTCTTGTAGTTGATGATCATAGATCTTGGGATATTTTTCTTCCAAAAATCCAATATGCCATGAACAGTACCGTTAATGCAGTAACGGGTTATTCCCCAGCATTTCTAGTTTTTGGAAGGAAGACTATCAGCTGTGGTTCTGTTTATACTCCTACGAATAACCTTGACGATTTCACCTTCTTACCTCGTGATATATACGCTAATAATATAGGATTACTTGCAACAATTTTTGACAAAATACAATTAGTTTTATTTGACTCTCATTCTAAAAATAGTCTTCGATATAATTTACGCCATACTATTAAAGAATTTAATGTTGATGATTATGTTTGGCGTAAGAACTATGTGCTCAGTAATGCTGGTTCTTACTTCAGTGCCAAATTAGCTCCTAAATTCATTCGGTGTAAAGTGATACAGAAACTCTCCCCATTAGTTTATATTCTTGAGGATGCGAATGGTACTCGTGCAAAATGGCACATTAAAGATATTAAAACTTAGAATTTATTTTAATTTCCATCTTGATTTTAGGTAATTAATGTATATATATATATATTTTGCTTTCATCTTCATTCGTTAGTTACTTTTTGGCTTTCTCATTCCTTATCATTTTCATGCTTATCATTGCGTCTCCACTTTGTACATTACTTTACGTACTTTGCACCAGGCTCTACCCCTGCGTTGCGTAAATTGAGATGCACTACTCTCTGTAGGTACTTTGCACCAGGCCCTACCCCTGCGTTGCGTACTTACTTGGGATAGCATCTTTTCTTTATTTGAGCGGTTGACAACTCGTAAAATAAGCCCTTGTCATACATACATTTTAATACTTACATTTTCTTTTGTATATATTTTCTTTCTTCATTTGTTACATCATTTTATTTCTAATGAGCGGCTGACTACTCATTAAATAAGCCTACAGTCATATCATTCATCATCACTGGGATTTCAGCGTGAGCGGATAACAACTCCTAAAAAAAGCCAATGTTATGAAGCATAGCTAGGTACTCTCCTTAGAGTAGGAGCCATTGATTGTGAGCCCTACCCTTAAGTTTGATAGATATTTGTATGAAAGGTTTATTGTAATATGTTAGATTTTGTATGGTAGGATTGGTATGATAGAGTTGGAAGTAACCTATTAACCTTCAAAATTTTCACATAGTGTAAAAATTTTCTGGGGTTGTGGGGGAAATGTAGTATTCACTTTTTTATAACATGTAAATAAGATAGAGGATAGAGAAAGGTTTGTGTAAATACGAAAATACTTACGGTTTTTATTGTTGCTAAGCATGTTTTTATATGAATCTCTTGTAGTCACATTATTTTTAGGTCCAGTTGTTTCCATCTATCTTTCTATCAAAATATTACATGTTGTCCTTATTTTCTTACAATACTTCTTTAGATATTATAAAATAACTTCCATTCAATGAAAATTTATAAACAAAGCCTTGACAACCATGTCAAATGTTTTGATGGCAAAGACAATATTTTCTTTTAAAAATGCAATGTAAACTTTTTATGTAATTCTTAATTTGTATAAATTTAAATTAAATTGTGTTCTACGGGAAGGGTATATAAGCGTCCTGTCCTGCGGTCAAAGGCCAGTCTAATTACGAGTTCCGAACAAGAAGTAACTAATTACGGAACCTCTAGCTGACTATAGAACCTCTGGCTGACTGCGGAACCTCTGGCTGACTGCGGAACCACTGTCTGACTGCGGAACCTCTACCTGGCCTGACCTCTACCGGTCTGACCTCTACCAGTCTGACCTCTGCCAGTCTGACCTTTGCCGGTCTGACCTCTGACGGTCAGACCTCTGCCGGTCTGACCTCTGCTGGCCTGGCCTCTGCCGGCCTGACCGTCTGACCTCTGACGGTCAGACCTCTGCCGGTCTGACCTCTGCTGGCCTGGCCTCTGCCGGCCTGACCTCTAACTGTCTGACCCCAAGATCCTGTGCGGTGCTGCTGAGCCAGTCTGACCCCGAGATCCTGTGCAGTGCTGCTGAGCCAGTCCTTCGCTACGTATTGCTGAGGTAGCGCCATCTGGCGCTGATAGATTCCTCATCATTATCATCATCGGCCTAACTTAGTCCACTGCTGGACATAGGCCTTCCCTTATTAGCTGATAGATTATTGTATATAAATTGTTTTGTATAGATATTTTTGTAAATATTTTTAATTATTAAATCTCATTTATTTTCTTTCTTTTAATTAATAAAAATTGCTTCATAACAACTTGGAAGTGAAAGAGATGAGTTACACATTAAGTGAATATGCAGAAATGCATTATTTTTATGGAGTTGCACAAGGCAACGGCCGTGAAGCAGCGCGATTGTATCGCGAACAACTTCAACGACGTGGTGGGCCGCAACCTGCACATTATCCCGACCATCGTGTTTTTATTAACACGCACAACACGTTGATGGCAGGCCACATTCCTGGTCAACGCGGTGGTCGTGAAGGTATCCCTCGAGTCGATCCAGATCGCAGAGAAAGAGTGCTCGAAGAAGTTCAGCGAAATCCGTCCACGAGTACGAGAAGAATGGCTCGTGCTCTGGGCATCCCAAGAACGTCTATTCAAGCCATACTTCACGATGAAGGATATCACCCTTTCCATATCCGACGAGTTCAAGCTTTGCTACCTGCAGACTACCCATTGCGCGTTGAATTTTGCCAAACCATGTTACGAAAACAGCAAGAAGATCCTAGATATTTCGATAAAGTTTTGTGGACCGATGAGTCACGATTTGAGCGATTTGGAATATTCAATATTCATAATTACCACTCGTGGGCAATCGAGAATCCACACGAAACGAGAGATTCATCTTTTCAACACATGGTTAGTGTTAACATGTGGTCGGGTATCCTCAACGGCGAACTTATTGGCCCGTTTGAATTGCCATCCAGACTTAATGGAGAAATTTACAAAAACTTTTTAGAAAATGAACTACCATTGCTGCTGCTAGATGTGAATCTTCAGCTTCGACGCATGGTTTTTCAAAATGATGGCGCCCCGTGTCACTACGCAACGCAAGTCCGAAACCACTTAAATGAAACTTACCCCAACAGATGGATCGGACGCAGCGGACCAATCAGATGGCCTCCACGCTCACCTGACCTTAACCCAATCGACTTCTTTGTGTGGGGCTATTACAAGGAAATCGCTTTCGCCCGAGAATGTTCAGTGAACAAGAACTAAGAGAAAAGATTACAGAAGCCGAACGTGTTGTGAGAGAGAATAGGGAAGCTTTTAGACGAATTTTCTTTCTGATTACCATCTCTGATTTATTGACAATACCACCTCTTACTTAAAACGTTTGTTAACTAATCTCTTAAGAATTTTTAGTTATCAGCAAATTGACAACCTTAAAATTAAAAACTCAAAATGTTATCTAATCTTAGCTTTTTTGCGGCAATTTTTGGTTAGTCAACAAACCAATTTAACATTAGGAACCATAAAATAGCAAGACTTTTTGTTTTAACCTTCCTATACTCGCGCGTTGGTCTGTGAGACCGACGAAACACATTTTCGTAATTATTTTTATGCAGGTAAATCCTAAGAAGTTGAGTTCCTTGCTAGCTGCCGGATTTGTGGCTAACTTCGTTTTAGTGCACGCCGCGCGTTCGGGCGAAACACACGTGTTGTAGCACTCGTCACCAATCGGTCCACGAGACCGACGCGAGTATAGGTGTAACTTTTTGTGTAAGTATTAATATAATTTATTTCGTGCATTTGTATATTTTTTACGGACTTTGATTACCTTATAAAGTATATATAGTAAAATATATGTATGTATGTTGCTCTATATTATATTTTGACCAATTTTATCATTCTTTTTTAGGTTTTAATTCATATCAAAATGGACGATGATCACATCAGATTGTTGCTGGAAGAATTAAGTTCTAGCTCAAGCTATGAAGACGAAAATGACAGTGAGGTGGAAGATAACGTGGAGGTACAAGAAGAGACATACGATACCGAGCAAGACGATGACAATGACGAGATATCTGAGGAAGAACATAATGAACGATCCCATGATTTTTACTTAGGAAAAGATGGACAGACAAGGTGGAATAAATCTCCTGCCACAAACCCAACTAGGCGACGTGCTAGAAATATAGTTACTCAACTTCCAGGTGCTAGAGGAGAAGCTAGAAATTTGAAGGAACCAGGTGAGCTGTGGCGGCTTTTTTTTTCGGAGGGCACTATCAGCCTGATAGTAAAGTACACTAATGAACAAATTAATCGCATGAAGCATAATTTCACAAGAGAGAGAGACTGCGCCGATACAGACAATATTGAAATTGAAGCTTTTTTAGGCCTTTTACTATTTGCTGGAGTCAGAAGGAACGCTCGTCTAAATGCCAAAGATTTTTTCAGAACTGACGGGTCATCCCCGGAGATATTTCGTTTGACTATGGGATTATCCAGGTTCTTTCTATTGATGCGTTGTCTCAGATTTGACAGTAAAGATACACGAGAAGAGAGAATACAACTGGATAAACTGGCACCTATTAGAGAGTTGTTTGATATAGTTGTGGGAACGTTCAAAAAATATTACAGCGTGTCTCAGTATGTTACAATTGACGAGAAGTTAGAGGCTTTTAGAGGACGTTGTAACTTTCGCCAGTACATTCCATCAAAACCCAACAAATATGGAATCAAAATTTATGCGTTGACAGATGCCAAAATGTTTTATACCCATACCATGGAAGTTTATGTTGGGAAGCAACCAGACGGTCCAAACCAAGTTGATAACTCCGCTTTGGCTTTGGTTTTGCGATTGAGTGAAAATATTCACAATACTGGGCGTAATATCACATGTGATAACTTCTTCACTAGTATTCCATTGATAGATAAGCTTGAGTCTCAACACAAATTGACAGTTATTGGGACAATTCGTAAAAACAAACGAGAATTGCCTAAAAACTTCACGGAAATACGAGGAAGAGCCGAAAAATCTAGTTTATTCGGGCACCGAGGCAATTGCAGTCTTGTATCCTATGTACCAAAAAAAGGCAAAAATGTCCTTCTCGTATCCAGCATGCACGATGATGCCCAGATCAATGAAGATACAGGTAAACCGGAAATTATAATGGACTACAATAGAACCAAAGGTGGAGTAGATAGCGTAGACAAAATGTGTGAGACTTACAACGTCGCACGTGGGACAAATAGATGGCCAATGGTGATATTTTACAGCCTAATGAATGTAGCGGGTATAAATACGTTTATAATATACCTGCAGAATAACCCTAACAAGAAAATTAGCCGTCGAGTCTTCCTTGAAGCCTTAGCATACGATTTGATCAATCCGCAACTTAGACGACGGGCTCTCATTTCATCCTTGCCGAGAAGCATAAGACTCAGGCTCACCGAAATATGCAAATTAGATGGACCCGAGTCTGCAGCAACATCTAACAATAATAAAGTAGGTCGTTGTGGATACTGCTCTTCAAAAAAAAACCGCAAGACACGTTACAACTGTGCCACCTGCAAAAAATACTTTTGTTTGGAGCATGCTGTAACCGTATGCCCTGATTGCTATGGCGAGGCTCAAAATTAAGTCAAACATAGATAAATATGTTTATTGATATGTTTGTTGTTATTAATAAGAAGTTTAATTTGTTTTTAAAAAGAAGTTCAGATTTTATTTTAATTTTTTAGTACTTAAGAAAATAATCTCAAATTTTAAGACTGATTTGTGATAAAACTATAAGTCGGTAAAATAATTAATAAAATAAATTTTAGTTATACTGTTTTGTTTCATTACATCCTAAACTTTAAAATAATAGTAATAGTTTATGTGTTTCTTGTTAAAAAAAATATGTTGTAGGGGTACAAACTATCGGTCTGTGACACCGTGCGCGAGTATAGGTGTTACAAAAATTGGCGCGAGTATAGGAAGGTTAATCACATGGATTTTTTTTTAAATGCCACGTGGCTGTCTTTGAAGGCCGATTCTAGGAAAAGTAGCTCATTAAGTACCACTTTTTTTTAATGATTATGAAAGCTGAGAGTATGTCGCATGTTTTAGGATCACTAAAAAACCATGCAGTCATCTGTTTAGATTTTTAATTTTAATCTTAATGTTCTAGTCATAATTCAATAATCGTATTTTTTATTCTTGAGACCTGCATTTCCAAATTTTCATCAAAGTTACGAAGCTAATTGTTTTATGCATAAAAGTACAACTTATGAAGATTTCGTTGCAAAAAAAAAATACAAAAAAGTCTTCTACTTTTTTTTTTAGAAATTTTTTGAGTTGATCGCTCGAAAATTCTCAAAAATTTAGAAAAAAATTTATAACTCGAAAACCGTGAAAAATCGCGGAACATATGCGAATCAAACAGGGGGGCCTTTGGGTCTTAAACGGGGGTCGTAACCATTAAAATAAAGAGGCAATTAAAATAGTTTTGTAACTGGTAGATAAGCTATATTACAAAAACATTATAACTTATTCAATTTATTGGTATTAACTTTATTATAATATTGCTGTTTATTTGTAGCTCACTTCTGCTGACCAAGCCTGTGTGCCATGTTGGCTTCAGGCTCAAAGAGCCTCAAGACGTCAACAGCCTCCAATTACAAGGGATCAACCATTTCAATTAGAAGAAATAATCAATCCACAAAGTCCTGATGACATCCACAGCATCTGTATCAATTGTGATATTGAGATTGCTCCTGAAACTGGACATAGCATATCAAATGAACATGAGAATCTCCTGACAATTATTAAGCTTTGGACATTCCCAAGGCCTGTAAGTATGAGATTGTTTAACAGGCACAATAATATTGTTTCGGTTGTAGTTGTTGTAGTGAAGTGGCTATGTCACTAGACCTAAAGGTATCAGCTTTGTTTCAAGGAAAAATAGCAATGGAGATAAACCAAGTTTCCAGGATTTTAAGCTATAATATGTTTTTATAATAAAATATGTTGTTGTAGATTAACCCAGCTGACTGGATTTGTAATACTTGCTGGGAGATGGCAATGCATCAGCTGCAACATACCTGCATTGCTTGTTTCACAGAGTTTCCCCATAGAATAAGCCCATACCTCAGCAATGACGACACGTAGCCGTGATATGCCATTAGAGCTGCTTCTTTAGATGCAACATTCGTGATTCTATTAAGAACATAAATATATCTTTCCAATTTAGATACTAATGTGTCAATGTGAGCTTTCCAATTACACATTTTATCGATAGTTATGCCTAGAAATTTTGTTTCATTTATAATGTCTATTTTATTATTGTTATATTTAGTGTTGATATTAATATTTGTCCTGTTATGAGTTTTAAAATGAATGCACTTAGTCTTATTTATATTTATTTTGAGGTTATTAATTTTAAGCCATGTAGCAATTTTATTAAAGCTATCATTAGCAATAGGTTCTAATTCTCTTTCACTTTTACTTTTGACTATTAGTGTTGTATCATCCGCAAACAGTATGCATTTTTGGTCTGTAACATTTGGCAGATCATTAATAAAGAGCAAAAATAATAAAGGTCCCAGGACACTCCCTTGTGGAACACCGCATCGGTTATAATCATATGTAGATGAAAACAACTTTCTGGTGTTACCAGAAGTTCTACAGATTTCAACACATTGTTGTCTATCAGACAAATAGCTGTCTATCCAAGATAAAGCCGTTCCTCTAATTCCATATTTTTCTAGCTTGGCTAATAATAATTTATGAGGCACAAAATCGAACGCTTTGCTCATATCCAAGAATATAGCTATAATACTCTGTAGTAGGTAGGTATGTAACTATGTAATAATATAAACAAAATAGAATATGAAACTATCCATAACATAACTTGAAACATGCCCATATTTGGGGAAGGAGGTTGTAATACGAATCTGTAATAGAACCCTAATATAAACATTGGAAACCCGAAACCTACCTAACCTACATTCCTATGTATTAGTCATAAGTTAGAATTAATATATAAAGGAATACTTTTATAATAAAGAAGAGTATTTATCCAACCTTCGTGAGTGTTATTTCTATCCAGTCGTCCCCACATTGCATGGCGACCCTAGCCAGTCACTCGACCGCGTTCGGCGCCGGCGCCGAAGTCACCCCATAAATGGTGCCGAGTAATTTCATATATGGAGCAGGATCAACTATCAGAATTCTCTAAACAAATAACAAGAGACCTTCCTATTGAAATATGGGAAAACAATACAGTACTCCAGTACAGCCGACCGCTGCTACAAGTCACAGTGATATTTACACTCAAATAGGAAAAACAAATTCCATAGAACAGAATACCTCGTTTGTTCAAGGGATAGTCAACATTAATTTGTATTTGGGAATATTCGTAGTGATACTTATCATTGTAGTATTTTTTGTGATTTTACGCTATTGCGTTTTAACGCTCAATAAGAAAATAGAAAGAAGGGCCCGCGCCCAAGTCATTGCGCTAAATAAAACCAACATCTAGGAAGAAAGAAATGGAACCTTATGTTGAAATGGTACAACACCTGCTGGAAATATTTTTGCGAAGTACGAGAAATCAAGACCCAAGGCGTAATTGTCAATAGAGAGAGAGGAAGAACTGCAATCGTCGCGTATATTGAAGGGAATATCGGTCACTACTTGTTAAGTCCAGAGAATGTTACAGCAAAAACATTTGCAGTTCTGTCAAACTTATTAGATGTGGAGTTCCACGATGGGACAATAGGTGTAGCTAAACTACAACTTACTTATGAAGGCAAAGTGATGTGGATCTGGAAGATTGTGTGGGAACGTGACTCTACATATTGTGAGTGGTAATTTTTTTTTTTTATGTGCAGTGTCTAAAAATATGCGTGAAACGAGTGATTAAGGACACTTAGGTAAAGTACATAGATAAGCACTAAGTATATTCATAGATTTAATTATTTTTCTTTAACTATGTTATGGCAAATGAAATAGAATCTCTTACTGTTAAATTAAGAGAAATAAGAACTTATTTAGTTAAAATAGGACCAAGTAGACGTAAGGGAGATATATTATTAAGAAAAACTGAGGAAATTCGATCATTGCATTCAGCTTTTGTTTCTATACTTAATGTAACAAAAGATGCTATAGTATTGGGTAAATTAGAAAAAGGGAAAGAAAAAGTTATAAACGAATTAAGTGGTAAATTCTTACAGTTGTACGACGAGGTTAAAGAATTGTGTAAAACAGTAGAAATGGAGGTCTTTAGTTTAAGGACAGCGTTGGGCTTATTGCCATTAATGACAGATGACGAAACGATTACGCGACAGTTGATCGATAACATAGAATACTATGGATCTACACTGTCAAATGTAGACTGTAAGACTAAATTAATTAACTTTGTTTTAAAAAGTCGATTGTCCCAAGGAGGAAAACTAAAATTATCTGAATCATACGCAACTGTACAAGAATTAGTACAGGACATGAGATGTAAATTACTTGCGCAGAAATCTGCAAATGCAATCCAAATGAAATTGCAACAATTGAAACAAAATGATAAAACTATTAATGACTTCGGACAAGAACTTTCAGAACTATTTGTTGAACTGACCATTTCGCAGTCAAAAGGTGATTCCAATAGCTATAAGGTATTAAAGCCTTTAAATGAAAAGATGGCTATCAAAAAGTTTGCCGATGGACTGCGAAATCGCAGATTAAGCACTATTATTTCAGCTAAAACCTTTGATTCACTAAAGGATGCCATCCAAACCGCGCTGGATGAAGAAGTTACAACGACAAGCCCCAATGTAATCGGTACGTATAACACATATCAATCTAGGTTTACCTTTAGACGCCAACCAAGAGGGAATTTCAGAAGAAATTACAGGGGAAACTACGGAAGAGAGTCCAACTTTATTTCTAGAGGTAACGGCTATAAACGACAATCACATTCACAGAATAGAGGTAACAGAAAAACGTTCTAAAGAGGAGGTGGTAACCAGAGAAGGAACAATTCAGGTGAGTATTATAATAATAGTCAGAGAGGTCACAACACGGAAAGACAGCAGCCCAGAGTTAACATGTTCTCAGAAAATACGGAAAGAAAAAATTTAAGAGTAAATTACGACGGTGATAAAGAAATAAGTGAAAACCGGTTTTTTCGGGACTAATGCTATACTATCCGGAGGTAATACAATTACACTCGTACTAAATACAAACTACAAAGAATGCTCATGGTTAATAGACACGGGTGCAACAATCTCAGCAGTAAAATACAGTTACATTAAAAATCAAAACATTCCAATAACTAGAGATAGAATGACCATAAAAGGTATTGGAGGTAAATTGGAATTTATTGGATACGCTAAATTAAAACTTCAGATAGGAAACGAAATAATAGAGCAAGTAGTATATGTATTTGACTCACTGCCATGTACTACAATAGGAATTCTAGGACATAATTTTTTAGATAAATATAAGGCAGAAATAAATTACGGAAACAAGTCAATATCATTATCGATGAATAATAACAAGACAATAACCTTAAAATACAGTAAAACATGGATGCAAACATGTTATAATTTAGAAAAATGGTCTGAGTCAATTTACTATATTAACACTGATCAAGTAAATGATTGTGTAATATGTGCGGAAGAAATATGTAAAGGTGTATTTATAGCAAGTACCATTGTCAAACCAACAAATGGGAAAATACCGGTTCAGATTTTAAATACAAACCAAGAAGATGTACAAATAATGGAGTTGAATCCAAGGGTTCACAATCTTGAAGAATATAACTATTGTTACTTTGGTGAAAATCTAAAAGATGCGGAAAGGGTAAAGAAAGTTCTAAAACAAATAAACTTAAAACATTTAACATTAGAGGAACAAATTGAAATAGAAAAAATATGTGCAAAATATGCCAATATATTTCAATTGCCGGAAGACAAGTTAACAGTTACCAATCTATATAAACATAATATTCAGCTAAAACCTCACGCAGAACCAGTCTTTGTCAAAAATTATAGATTACCGCATTCACAGAAAATGGAAATTGACAAACAAATACAAAAGATGTTGTCGGATGGAATAATAGAACCAACACAAAGTGAATGGTCGAGTCCAATTTTGTTAGTGCCTAAAAAGCCAGATGCAACAGGTGAGAAAAAATGGAGACTTGTTATTGATTACAGAAAACTTAATGAACGAATACAAGATGATAAGTTTCCACTACCGAATATATCTGAAATATTAGATTCTTTATCAGGATCGATATATTTTAGTCATCTAGACTTATTTTCGGGTTATTATCAACAAGAATTAGAATTAGAATCAAGAAAGTACACAGCATTTAATTCTGGACAATACCAAATGACTCGTATGCCAATGGGACTTAAGACAAGCCCAAGCGCATTTAGCAGAATGATAACTTTAGCAATGTCTGGACTAGCCTATGAAAAATGTTTTGTTTATTTAGACGACATAGTAGTTTTTGGAAGAAGCTTGGAAATACATAATAGAAATCTAATACATGTTTTTGAAAGGTTACAAAAAGTCAATCTCAAGTTAAACCTGTTAAAATGCGAATTTTTAAAAAAGGAAGTTTTATATTTAGGTCATGTAGTTTCGGCGGACGGAATTTTACCGGATCCTGAAAAAATTAAAGCAATACATGGCTATCCAGTACCAACAAATGAAAAAGAGGTCAAAAGCTTTGTGGCTTTGGCAAACTTTTATAGAAAATTCATACCAAATTTTGCAGAAAAAGCATATTATTTAAACAAGTTGAGTAAAAAAGATGTAAAATTTAAGTGGGATGATAATTGTCAGCAGTCATTCCTAGATTTAAAAAATGCACTTGTCACACCACCTGTATTACAATATCCTGATTTTGGACAAAATAAGGTATTCACTATACATACAGACGCATCAGGCTACGCTATAGGAGCCGTTCTACCTAACAGTGATGAACGACCAGTTGCTTATGCAAGTAGGGGTTTAAACAAAGCAGAAAGCAACTATCCCACAATAGAAAAAGAACTACTGGCAATAGTATGGGCAGTAAAACACTTTCGACCATATTTATATGGAAGACATTTTAAAATCAAAACAGATCACAAGCCGTTGATATATCTATTTAATATGAAGGATCCATCAAGTCGATTGCTTAAGTTTAGACTAGCATTAGAGGAATATGATTTCACGGTTGAGTATATTAAGGGTAAAGAAAATACCGCAGCTGATGTATTATCGCGGCTGAATATAACATCAAAAGAATTAAAGGAAATGAATGAATGTGTATACGTGATTAGTGATTACCAGGTCAATGACAAAACAAATAAATGTAGATATCAATAAAGACAAAATAACTAATAAAGATTCTATTCACGAAGGGTCTGATCAGCCTAGAGTGGTAGAACTTGTGACTAAACCAAAAGAATGTGTGGAATTAAGATTAATTACACAAAAAGAGCTCTATAAAATAAATAATAATGACAAAATAAATGTAAAGGAATCAGAAAAGTTGATATATTTAAAGAAAGAAAAAACATTATATATAAAACCATTTTCTCCATCGCAAACGACGCGACGCGCCTTTGTGCGAGAACTTGGTACGAAATGTAAAGAATGGAATTTAAATAAAATACTAATAATAAAAGGTGAAAATAATAATATATTTGTGGGAAAATTAGCAAATGAGATATCGAGAACAAAGGAATGGACCGGTCCACAATTATGTATGATAAATGAGGTAATAAAAATAACTGATAAAGACGAGAAAAAAGTAATATTAAATGACTTTCATATATTACCTACGAGTGGCCACGCAGGGGAAAGAAAAATGTATAATAATATAAAAAGAAGATATTTTTGGTCTGGCCTAGAAGAAAACATAAGAAACTATGTCAAAAAATGCGAAAAATGTCAAAAAGAAAAATATTCTGTATACACTCGGCGTCAAAAAAATCGCACCTTTTAAAAATCATCTTTAAAAATTCTTAAACCTTATGTAGAGGATAGTGTTGGGTATCATTAGAAAGGTAACAAAAAGGAGTATCAAAAAACAATTAAATTTAACTTTCTGTTTAATTATAATTATACAAACAACATTAAAATTAATAAAATAATAAAAATCCTTAATTAAGTCCTAATTAACAACAGATAATTTACAAAGAAAAATGTACAAAAAGTGTCTTAAAATTAACTTAAAATCTAGTGTTACCCCCCCTTGCCCTGATCACGGCTTCCATACGGTCCCTCATGGACCTCACCAACTTCAGGAGCTCTTCTTGAGGGATAAGCCCCCATTCTTCAATCACCGCGTCTTGGAGCTCCTGTAGAGTCGAAGGAGCTGGATCCCGAGATCGAACCTTACGTTTAAGATGGTCCTAGAGGTGCTCTATTGGATTCAGATCCGAACTTCGCGCTGGCCACTGCATCACAGAGATTTGGGACCTCTGCAAGAAGTCGCTCACGATGCCTGCAGTGTGAGCGCGAGCGTTGTCGTGCATTAATGTGAACCCCTCGCCAAAAGATTCGGCAAAGGGGACCACATGCACTTCCAGGACCTCAGTGACATAGCGGCGAGCAGTCAGCGACCCTTGTCCGCGAGCACCTCCAGTCCGGGAGACGCAGACAAGGTCGGTTTTGCCGGCAGCAGACATACCGCCCCAGAACATGCAGGATCCGCCACCATATTCCACCGTCTCCTGGATGCAGGCTTGGGCGAAACGTTCACCCTGCCTCCGGTATACTCTTCTCCGTCGGTCGTTGCAGAAAAGACACACTCGCGTCTCGTCTGAGAAGAGAACAGCTCTCCACTGCTCAAGGGTCCAATCGACGTGGTCACGAGCAAACTGCAAGCGGGCTCGCCGATGCGCTGCAGTCAATTTTGGACCCGTAGCAGCTCTGTGGGCCGCTATCTTCTTCTCCTTCAATCTTCTTCTAACCGTAGATACGCTTACGGTGCGTCTGCGAACTGCCTGGAGCTGCTGTTGCAACTCAACAGCGTTGGAGAAACGATTTCTCAAAGAGTTCGACACAACGAACCGGTCGTCTCTTTCCGAAGTGCAGCGACGTCTACCCGAACCGTGTCTGCGGATATAGCCACCGGTCTCTATGAAGCGCTGGTACACTCTTCGAACGGAATAACGGCTCAGGTTCAGTTGCCGGGCGACATCACACTGCCGCACCCCTGATTGCAGTAGTGCAACCACTTGAGCGGCTTTATCAGCTGTGGTATCCATCAAAATCTGTGCGTGTGTCCTCTTCAACGGTTGAATAGCGAATGACCCACATTGAACCCGTGTTGACCGTTTTATACCCACAAAGGAAGCGCAACTAGCAACTCTCACGGGTAGCAAAATTTGCATCGAATTTTTGTGACACTTTATTTGTTGCATTAGGTTTTATTTGATAATGAAAAGTAATGTTTTTTATTAAGTTAATTAAGTAACCTTGTAAATAAAATCATAATTAATGCGACTGCATGTGCATATCAAGAGTAAATGACATTTGAAAGTGATTTTCTAAGAGGTGCGATTTTTTTGACGCCGAGTGTATATTAAGGAACCAATGACAATTACAACAACAGCAGAGACAGCGTTGCAAAAGATATTTATGGATGTAGTAGGACCAATTGAAAGGGATGAAGAAAATTATTCATATATACTTACTATACAATGTGAATTAACAAAATATATTGAAGCCTATCCTATGAAAACAAAGAGTGCAATAGAAGTTGCACAAAGGTTTGTAAACAATTTTATACTTCGCTATGGGGTACCTGAAGTCATTGCTACAGATAGAGGAACGGAATTTATATCTGAAACATTTCAACAGGTATGTAAACTTTTGCAAATAAATAAACTTACATCCACAGCATACCATCACCAGAGTATTGGCGCATTAGAAAACAGTCACAAAAGTTTAGGTACGTACTTACGTATTCAAACTGAAAATCATAGTGAACATTGGAGTAAATGGATAGCGTATTGGTGTTTTGCATACAATACGTCTGTCCACACAGAAACTAAATTTACACCATTTGAATTAGTATTCGGAAAAAAAGTCAACTTGCCAAGTAATTTATCATCAGATCCAAAACCATTGTACAATCATGAAAGCTATCCTTTAGAATTGAAGTATAGACTTCAGTTATCACAGAAAGAAGCGAGAGAAAATTTATTACGAAGTAAAATGCTTAGAAAGTGAAGGTATGATAAGAATTGTAACCCGATTTTATACAAACCTAATGATAAAGTGTTAGTTAAAAATGAAAATAGAAATAAGTTGACCAGTGTATACTCAGGTCCTTACGTAGTTATAAGAGATGTATCTCCAAATGTTGAGATTTTAGATAAGGGAAAACTAAAAGTTATACATAAAAATAGAACAAAATTATTTAAAGAAAAAAAAAAAATAAATTAAAAATATTTTTTTTTAAAAACAAGGGTGGAAAGTGTAGTAGGTAGGTATGTAACTATGTAATAATATAAACAAAATAGAATATGAAACTATCCATAACATAACTTGAAACATGCCCATATTTGGGGAAGGAGGTTGTAATACGAATCTGTAATAGAACCCTAATATAAACATTGGAAACCCGAAACCTACCTAACCTACATTCCTATGTATTAGTCATAAGTTAGAATTAATATATAAAGGAATACTTTTATAATAAAGAAGAGTATTTATCCAACCTTCGTGAGTGTTATTTCTATCCAGTCGTCCCCACATTGCAACTCATTCCACTGTTTATGTTTTGTGTCACTTTTTTAATGAAGTGGTAGCACGCTAGAGTGGTCGAGCAACATTTTCTGAAACCAAACTGATTACTTTTTAAGAGATTCTGCGAGGACACAAAAGAATATATTTTCTTGTGCATAACCTTTTCAAATATTTTTGAAAATATAGATGTAAGGGTAATAGGTCTAAAATTTTAAATTTCTAAAAGTGAGCCACTCTTATATATTGGTTTCACTATAGACCATTTAAGTTTAGAAGGAAAATGTTCTTTAGAAATGAAAGATTAATTATATGAGTCAAAGGCAAAATAATAAAAGAAGCAATTTTTTAAATTAAATCAGTTGTAATATTGTCGTAGCCAGTGGAATAAGAATTCTTAAGCCTCTTAATTATTTTGTAAATGTCATCTTCATTCATAGGCGTTAGGTATATACTATTTATATGTTGTTTCATGTCATTTAATATATTTCGTAGATCTACTTTATTATCCAAATTATTGCAACACTGTTCTGTATGTGGAGATTTTAATATAAATATTCTAGAAATTACCTCAATGAGTGTTCGTCTTGTTGCGTTATTTAAATGCTTTAATCTTATGAATCTATTTCTCGAACCTACTAGAATAACTTCACATTCTGCCACTTGTCTTGATAATGTTTTTTCAGACTATGACCCTGTTTCTAAGTCAGTATTTGATAATCTTACGTCTGACCATTGTGGTTTAAAAGTGACCTATGATTTTGATATTAAGGATGAGCCAAAAATAGTAAAATGTAAACCAGTAACAAAGAAACGAATGGAGTGTTTCAAAAATAATGTAGTTTGTAAAATTGATGCGTTACCCTTTGTACATTATGACCCAGATGTACTATATAGTAATCTTTTTGATTTTATAAAAACAGAATACAACCAAGTTTTTACTACTAGAACAATTAAAAATTCCCAAAAACTTAAGTTCTGTGATTGGGCTACAGCAGGTATTTATATCAGTAGAAACTGTATGAGTTATATAATTTGAGGCAATGCAACCATAGCCTTAGTTTTACAGAATATGTAAAAAATTATTCTAAAATGTTAAAGAAAGTGTGCATATTAGCAAAATCAAATTTCATTAAAGACAAAATTAAAAACTCTAACAATAAAATTAAAGCCACTTGGGACATTATAAACCGTGAAACAGGTAAATTTAAACCACGGGACAATACTTTCACTCTGAAAGTTAATAACACCCTTGTCAATTCGGATTTAATTATTACTAATATTTTTGATGACTATTTTTTAAATATACCAGTGGTAACAACTTCAAATTTAGATTCATCACCAGAAGCTGCACAATCTTTACTCAAAAAACATGTACCAAAATCTAATCTGTCTTTTCAATTTGAATACATTGATTCTATGATTATTATAAAAACATTCAAATCACTTAAAATGAAAAACACTAGTGATTTGTGGGGCATAAGTATTAAGGTAATTAAGAATATTATATTTTCTATTGCGCCCTATCTTGCAGACATTTTTAATTACTGTATCAATAAGGGTATCTTTCCAGAACTTATGAAATTCAGTAAGGTTATACCTTTATTTAAATCAGGAAACAAAGAAGACCCTAGTAACTATAGGCCAATTTCAATATTACCAGTACTAAGTAAAATTTATGAAAAACTTATACTCGAACAATTAATGGCATACTTTAACTCAAACAAGCTTCTACATAAGAAACAATATGGTTTTACAAAGGGTCGTTCCACTACTGACGCAGGTGTTGCTTTAATAAAACATATATTCGATGCCTGGGAGAAGTCTCAGAACGCTCTTGGAGTTTTTTGCGACTTATCCAAGGCTTTCCATTGCGTTGAGCACAGGACTCTGGTGATGAAGTTACACTACTATGGTCTTAATGATTTTGCACTTAAATTGATAGAGTCGTATCTCAGTTCTAGGACACAAACTGTCGATATCAATGGAACTAAATCATCTGGATCTCTTGTAAAAATGGGAGTTCCGCAAGAATCAATCCTCGGGCCCTTCCTATTTTTAATTTATATTAACGACTTGCCATTCTTTGTGGAGAACTTCTGTGAAATTGTTTTATTTGCAGATGATACTTCACTCATTTTTAATGTTACTAGGTGTAAGAATAATTATGATGATGTAAACAATGCTCTAGCAAAAGTACTCAGTTGGTTTACTGTTAATAATCTACAGCTTAATGCAAAAAAAACAAAATGTATTAAATTTACACTACCTAATGTTAAAACTGAACCAACTGATATTAGAATAAACGGTGATAAATTAGATTTGGTAGACTCAACAGTCTTCTTAGGTATAACACTTGACTCAAAACTTCAATGGAATCCTCATATATCGAAATTGTCCGGTAAACTCAGTTCTGCTGCTTATGCTATCAGAAAAATTAGACAATTAACAGACGTTGAAACTGCTAGAACAGTTTACTTTAGCTATTTTCATAGTGTCATGTCGTATGGTGTCTTACTGTGGGCTACAGCAGCTGATGTTGAATCTATATTTATTTTGCAGAAACGAGCAATAAGAACCATTTATAGACTAGGTTCCCGAACTACTTTAAGAAATATTTTTAAAGAAATTGGTGTTCTTACAGTTGCATCTCAGTTTATTTATAATTGCATAGTTTTTGTGCGTTGCAACATCAACTCTTTTACTAAACACGGTGATGTACACAATTTCAATACTAGAAATAAGAAAAAACTTGTAATGCCACTGTTCAGGTTGCAAAAGGTTCTTGGCTCTTTCTTGGGGCAAGGTATACACTACTATAATAAAATACCTAGTACTGTACAAGATTTACCTTTAGATAAGTTTAAAAAACATGTAAAATCTTCTTTACTTAAGAAAGGTTATTATACAGTCAAAGAATATTTAGATGACAAAACAGCTTGGTTATAATAAAAAAATAAAACTACTCTTTATTTTATTTTATTGGGATCAATAATTACTTTAAAAATATCTTAGCGCTGATATGATAGCCTTTATCAGCAATGTCCTACAGTTTACAAATAATATTTATGTTACGTTAAACTTTTCATTAGGTTTTTATTTAGAGTATCTTGAGTGTGTGTCATGCTCTCTTTAGTGTCTCTGCGGTGGTGGCGTGTGCGTCGGGTCGTTACATTCCCTAAGATATGGTTGAGTGAAGCGATGGCTGATTCATATGTCATACTCGTGAACGGGTGCCGCCTGTGGAGGCTGGTCTGCTCTTGCATACTTATCTTATTTTTATTATTATTAACTATAGTTTAATTTTGTTTTTTTTTTGTTTTTTTCTTAGACAATTTTTGACCTTTATTAGTGCTGTATGACATTGTGAAAATTTTAACTGGTAACTGATGTTTTGCAAATGTAGATATTATTATATTTTCTCTTTTGTTTTTTTTTTTAATATGTGTGATTGTCCTTTATTTTTTTTGTGTTTTTATTTGTGATGGAAAGTGTCCTTTTATGATAGGGCATTTTCCAATATTTTTGACGCTGTAAGGGAGAAAAGAGCTGGACACTTGCTGAGTTTCTTGCCGGTTCTTCTCAGTACAAGATCTCCCGCCCAGAGTAGACTTACGAACCGATGGCATAATGACGTTCATAAGAGCTATTTGTAGCCTAAACTGAATAAATGATTTTGATTTTGAATTTGAATTTATATTCGTTAAGTTAATAAAATATTTATTAAATTCATTACATATTTCAGTGGGATTATTAATAAGTTTATTATTTAATTTTATTTCATTTATGTCATTTTTTGTTTCAGCATTTTGTACATATTTTTTTACTATATCCCACGATGATTTACATACATTTTTTGATTTTGCAATGTGATGGGTGTTAGCTACCTTTTGCCCTTGTAAAATACATTTTTTAAATATTTTATTATAATGTTGATAACGTCTGTTGGCGACTGGCTGGTCCAAACCTTTTATATTCAAATTAAGATGTAATGTATTAACTTTTTATAAGACCTTTTTTGACATTGATGTTTTGTGCTTCAGTCATTGGTTTTCGTTTGAGTTGTCAGGTTAATTTCTTATGTATTTGTACTAAATTATAGCTAATAAATATTTACAAGATACTACGTGTTTCCAACCATTCATTCATACAGTCCACTACTCCATAACAACGTCTTTTAATAATTACTTTGTTAGATGTCGCCAACCTATATTTAAGATAGAGCTGTCGTTTATGAACACAACATCGTTTGATACCTTTGCTTAGCCACATATTTTTTAATGGTTTGCTAGTTTTTTTTACTTTTATAACTGGAAAGCATAAACTAAAGAATAGGGTTATATGATCGTGAAAACAATTGAATGATTTCTCTACATCTTGTTCTTCTAATACATCATTAAAAGTAAGAGAAGAGATACAGAATAGTAACTTTTGTATGTTAAGTTTACACATGTCAATGCTTAACTGTTGATGTAGTGGTTAGCGAACTATCCTACTGCTTTAAAGCCTCTGGTTTGATTACCCCTGGGTTATGTTAGTGTCAGCAATGCACCAATTTGAGCCCAAGTTGTGGATGTTAATCCATTATCTAGAAGGCTAGGTAAAATATAAATTCATTAATTAAATATTATTTATGTTTTATAAAAATGGAATTCAAATTATGTTTGATACGAGAGTAGCCTCGGATCGTGCTCAGTGGCGTGCACATGGAGAGGCCTATGTCCAGCAGTGGGCTAGCATATAAGCTGATGGTGATGATGAAGACGATACAAAATATATAAAAATATAAATAATTGTAATTGTAAATACATTTATTATGGTTATTAGATCTGCCATGCCAGCGGCGCCGACGGCTGAGGTGGAGTCGGCCGAAGACGTGTGGCAGCGTCGGAGGCGCACGCGTTGGAGACCGCCCGGCTCTGTTAGAGCTTCCCAAATTTTAAAAATAAACGATTGTTTTTTAAAATGTGGTTTTTAATTAGTTGACAATAAGCAGTAGGTATCTCTAAAACTCTTATAATTTTTAAATTCTAGTTCCTTCAGTATATAATTAATGTTAATAAAAGTTAATGTATGTACCAAGAATGTAGTTTGGCTACAGGTTACTTCAAAGTGTATTATAAGTATACAGCAAATCTTACATCTATCTGCATTAATTTTGTTACCTAGTATGTTAACTTAATTTTGTTACAAATACTTTGTTATTGTATTTGTATAATTTAATGAGGTTTAAAGTAAAAAAGGGGTTATGTTAAAAATATTCATTCATATGAGTAAAAGATTAAGTATACAAATCTGTAACCTACTGAGCCAATCTTGAGAACGTACCTACTTTTAGCTAGTACAAAAATAAATTAAATATAAATACCAGACCATTTATGGATCGTCATAGTCAAAATACCTATCTGGGGAAAAATAAAATAATACAATATAACTTTATTCAAAGTTCATTTTGCGGGACCGTAACAACGAATATATGAATATAAATCATATTAATGATTCGTTGCTACGGCCCCATCTCTGCGGCCGGTCTCTCGCCTGGATTTTCAAGGCGCGGAGCTCCGAAGACATTTTAATATTAATGGGCGGCGTTGGCGGCTTTGGCGGCGGCATCATGGGTAATGTCGGCCGCGGAGCTTGTACGTGCCGCCACCTCGCAGCCCACAGCCCTTGCCGGGCTGTTTGGATTTTTCTGCTGAAAAGAAAACGTTTTTTTAAAAATACCGACAAAAACAAAATTATCGTAACCTAAATCAGTAAAATATGTAGGTAGTTACCTCTTTTTGGGCCTTTGCCACAACCACAACAGCGCCGCTCGCGCTCCCATCACGGTCGCCGCCGCTGCTGTCGATATGCAGATTAGCCTAAAACAAACAGCATAATTAATGCCCTCTGAATCTGTTTGAGTTTTTGTAAAAAATTATAGCTGGCTTCATCCTGTTGATTTATAAAAAAGCAAAACAATTTTATAAGACAACACTTACTTCCACATTTTTCAAACTTTTGACATTAATTAACTTAGGTCAAACGAACCAACTGAACTTTTTTTTTTTTCCTTTAGTTGATGGCTTCGTGCGATTAGCACATTTAGCCAGTGTCAAATGAATTTTTCTTACAAGTAATACATAAAAATACAAATCCTTCCAGTACGTACATAATGATGATGAATGATAATAGAAATGAGAAGTGAGAAAAGATATACCCCCCAACCCCTCGAGTATCTCAGTAAAGATGTGGGGCTTTACTAAGTCCTCGGGCAGACTTCTTGAGAGAATTTGAAAAGTGAAGTTGCACTGTTTTGTTTCATTTGTCAACACTCATGCACACTCACGAAGACTTAACGGTTAATAATCCACCATTATTTCACATTAATATTCGACATATCACAAATTTTAGAAAATAAAACAAAATCGCAGACATGACTCTTCACTTTCCCGCCAAGAAGTCACACTGAAACTTTGTTTGCACGTTTTTTTGCTTATTTCTTTTCACGCTAAGAAAAAAAGGGATTTTGTCCATACAGCTTTGGTTTTCAGTTTAATAGGGGATGAATGATTGGTATATGACCGCAGAGTCCCTGGCAAGCCCCAGACCTACGTTGTTTCAACAAAATTAAGGTTTTTTTGTAATAAAGATATTTTAATGCGGTGATAACGTGTGCGAATACAGGGCGCTTTGAAGTTACCTTTTTAATTAAATTTAAAGAAATTGCTACTGCTACCATCTAGTGGCATCTATCGAAAACTTCTACAAGGTCGATGTTTCGTCATGAAAGAACGTTCTACATACATTCTACATTGTGCTGCCCTCTAGTGAAAGGGGAAGCACAATGTTTGGGTAGAAGCTTCTCTTATCTCCCGATAGATGTGTAGCTCTTTACGTTTTCTAAATCGCGCTATCGAAATTTCTCGCCCTGACTATATATACCATACCAAACAATATTTTTGTATGGTATGATTATGTAAATAACAATTCATTAATTTATATATTAATTTATTATGTAAATTGTAAATATGTAAATAGAATTGAATGAGATCTTAATTTTGTAGATACCGGTTCGGCCGCCGCCAACCGGTACGAAAACTACGAAAATACCAATACACTACGGTACCTACGCTAAAGGAAACATCCTTCACTGCGTCCAGGACGCAATGTAACTGCAACCACTGAACTATCAGGTATGTAGGCCTCTTGGCGAAAGAGCTATATTTTATAACATTGTATTTTTTTTAGTTGTCATTTAGTAATTGTATGTTATGTTGTATTGAGTACTTTCTACCCACCTACTATCTGAGGCTGTATTTATTTTTATTTAGTTTGGAGGGCACATACTACCCAGTTGTGGTAATCAGTGTGCAATGTTACTTGTTAAAAAATTTGATGTTTTTTTAGGATACCAATCTAAAGTGCTGTCATTGTTATCTCTCATGAAAACACAAAATGATCAAATCATACAAATGTTAAAGCAAAATAAAAATTGTCAAGGCACACTGAAAGAAGATTTCAAATTTCCAATTAAAACTGCTGCAGAGTTGCATGCAACGGAACAACTGCTGCTACTGAAAGAAAATTACGACAATTTGGTAAACATTCTTTCATACATTTTACTAGCTTACAGTACAGTAGCTTACAAAGTAGTATTTTACTACTATATTTTACTATTTACGATTATATTTTACCTATAATTTAAATAAATTAGTAATTGAAGTAGGGTGAAGTGGGGCATATGCGAGGGTCATAACTAAATTTATAAGTTCAATTTTATACTGCTTACTCACTAATTAGTTAAGAGAATTGACATTTACAGCTGTCATTAAGCATATAATTAGCTGTTATTTTGTGTATTTTAAGTAACGAAAAAATATATATTTCATAAAAATGAGACCCAAATGAAGTACAGTGTTTCAATATTACATTTACCCCGTGTAAAGGGGCATATGTAATAATCATATCTAATTTGAGGAGCGTCGGAACAAAAACCGATAAATCACATTTGTGTTTTTTGTGGAAAAATGTAAAAAACTGGCCAAGTTCATGGTTTTCTAATTTAGAGTTAAACGAAATATATCATTTTATTGGGGTTAGCACAACTGTTTGGAAACCCTGAATTCTGCATTCGTGACTGTAATACCTGTTGAATTATAAAAAAAAAGAAAATGGATATATCGGTTTTTGACCAAACCAACTGGATATATCGGTTTTTGACAAAACACTGTCGGATGTATCGGTATTTGATAAAACGCTGGTAGGAATATGAGACAATGATAAAATGCGACTGAACATCCGTTAGTGTTTCTAAAGCCAGAATAGGTGATTTCCAATCAAACAACTTTATTTAAAATCACATCATACTTTAATTAACTGAAAGCTTAATGACTATTTAGGTAAAAAGTAAAACTTAAACTATTATGGCTATTTCTGGTTCCAGACAATCGCAATTAGAATCATGATCATGTCGTTCATGGTTGTTAGAACCATCTGCTTCTGTGTCAACAGGTTCAGTAGAACCTCCACTCAATATTTTTTTGTACCAAGAAAAAGTTTGATCGTTCTCCCAGTCGTCACCAAATTGTTTTACCATGAGAGACTTTACGTCTGCTTTCTTCAGAGCACTTAGACATTTATTTACGTTCAGTGATGCCATTGACTGGGGATGTGTCTTTCTTGATTTTAAGATGCTAAACCGTTCTCTTTCCTGATCAGACTCGTTAACAAAATTGCGGAAGGTTCTCACCTCATATAGAGTTTTAGTTTGTCTCCTAGTTCCTCGTCCCTGAATAACATTATATTTTTTCAAATGAATACGTTTTAGGTCCCTCATTCCTTCGATTTTTTTATAATATGTATCCAAAGATTTGACATCCTTCAAGCCCCAATCTTTTTCCAGCAATAAAACAACCCCATGTCTCTTATAAATCGTTTGATATTCTTCCTTTTGTGTAATTACTGGAACGGTTTTAACCTCCTTTTCTACTCTGCCGAAAACACGATCAGCGGGTAGAAAACTATGTCCTCGTACGGGAAATGTCAAATATATCTCTTTAATATTTTCTGGGGATTCATTGACGAGCCAAAATATAAGACAGTGGACTATATGCGAATTTTTGTTTTGGCCACCACAGCCATCACAAAATAAACGCAACATTCTTTTGCCCGATAAATTCAAAGAATTTAAGTGATGCACGAGTGCCGATCCAACTTCAGTGGCTCCTCTTCCACCTTGATCTTCAGACCATTGATAGAAACGCGGATTTCTCGAGTCCATACCCACGAAACAAAGATTGTAATAGCTAATTTGTCGAGAATAAAAAGACTCTTGAATGGGTGTCCGAGGCAATGGTTGGACTTGTTGCAAGTCGAAACAAAAATTTTCCGAGTCAGGATCATCATTTCTGCATAGCTTATAGAACGCTTTGGCCCGTAAATTATGAACCCTTTTTTGCACCATTAGAATGCGTTTATCGTCAGGGTTATTAGCTATTTTTATTTTATTATTTAATAAGATACAAGTGCTGCAAGCATCAGAAGCAGGACTCCTAAATCCGATGTTGAAATCTTCAGAAAATACCTTCTGGAACATGGTTTTTGTCACATGGAGGTCTTGAGGAACCGAATCATTGTACATTTGCCTTAATTTTCGTTGATTCAAGTCACACGATAAATAAATTCTTCGAGACTTCGCTCTATTATAGTGACTTTCGCTTGCAGGTAATTTTAGTATAAACTGACGTAAACTTTCCTTTTTCGCAACAGATTTTGCTGACTTTCGGTCGCCACCGCGGTTTTCTTTGGGAATGTTTCCATCAAACACCGTTTTAGTTATGTGATGCAAGCGGTCTTTTTTCAAAGAAAAAGTTTTCAGAAACATAGCCTTACAAACTGGTCTATTTTTATTACTTTTGTCATTGAGAAAGTATGTCGTGCTAAAGAGGCGAGTCCTGCGTTTTGATGGTTCCACTTTGCTCTGCCGACGTCGTTCTGGAACGTACGGTGCGATCAGGCGTGTCAAATAAATATCCTGTTCGACTTTATTTCGATAATTAAAAAATTTTTGTCTATTTTTTAAAATATAGCGAACAGACATCTTTTGGCATTGAAGTTTATTGGATTTGTGCGAACATGGCCACTCAAAATTTATTGCCAATGGATCAGTATCACAGTACCTTAAACAAGCAAATACAAAATGTTGAAACCATGAAAATAAAACACTCGACTTGGCGAGGCCACTACCGTGCCCCCAGATAAACATTGAATAATGTAAGTTAAACCTTTTCCGATACCTACTTAGATAAACTACACGAACGTGTAGTTATGTTATTGACAGGTTTATTAAATAATAAAACAAAAGGTAAGTACCTATTATCCCGTTCCAAAATAGTTCTGCGCTTGCCCTTCGTTTTTTTTCGAGCTCCTTGATTAATGTCTGCTACAACAGGATTACCTACTTCTTCCATCATCATAACAGAACTTTACTTGCGAAGAACAATGATAATTTATAAACATTTAAACGTTAAGTAACGCTTTGAAAGCCAACAACCACAATACTTAAATCTATCAATTCAATACGTTATATTTTTCTGACAATTGTGACAACGTCAATGTCAAGTGTCAACCTGTCAAATTTAAAAATAAGGCTGTCTTACACTAATTTATTAAACAATTGTTTATGGTTCTATAAGGAGAAACTCGTAATTAGATATATCGGTTTTTGACAGAATCAAAAGGGTCAACAATGAAAAATGGTAGGGATTTATCGGTATCTGTTCCGATCGCCATCGTTGTTTAGTACGATTAGTGTATTTATCGGTTTATGTTCAGATTCGAGGATTTCGGAGCCAGATCTAGAGCGGATTTAGCAGTTTTTGCCCAGGTTACGTTAACCACAGAGCAAGATATGTACGAAAACAACCAACTGCCATCATAAAAAAAAAAAATTAGAAAGTGTGATTTATCGGTTTCTGTTCCGACGCTCCTCATTTATTAAGGGTGTCTAAAGAATTGAATTCTGGGGTAAAAGCAAAAAATCAAGAAATAAAGAAATATTTCAGTTTTTATTTCAACGAAATCAGACAATGACATCAAAAGTTATTAACTTTTTCCAAAAGTTATATTTTACTTATGCTAATTATTAAATGTATCAATTAGGAAATAACCATATTTCTGAACTTAAAATCAAATGTTATTAAACCACGTTTGGTTAATTCAGGATTAGGAAGTATCTGAACGATGGCGTCAGCCGTGATTTGATCAACATCCTCCGTTAATGGCCATACAAACATACTTCCCTTACGTCTTACAAATTTCACCTCCCAACGAGGGCCCACCTGTTTTTTTATAACACCCACATAGTATTTTAGTCCTTTTTTCAGTGCATATTTCACTATAACCCAATTGTTTTCTTGAATTATTTTTTCCGTTTTTTCCTCCGTTCGTGTCTTCTCAGTTTCTATCTGCTCTATTTCTTGCTCTTTGGCTGCTGTTTAGTGTGATCCGTCCCTTTCAATTCTTATCTCTTTTTTTTCTTGTTCCTTTGCTAATTCCTTTACTTTTTCTGTTCCTACTCTTCCAATTTTATTTTTCATCACTGGTGTTTTTCTGCTTTCGTTATTTTCTTTATCAAAATCACATTGTTCATCTTCTTCTCGTTGTTCGTCTTCCTCTTCCATCCATTCACTAGCATCTGATTCTGCATAATACACTTTACCTTCAGAACTTTCATCACTCTCTGTATCATCTGACTTTTTCTTTCGGTTTAATTTCGCTCTTTGTTTCCTGTTATTTACTTTTTTAACTTTGTTTATGTCACTACCGACCTGTACAGATTCTACGTCCGTTATGTCACTGTCTGAATTCTCAGTCTTCTTTGCCTTTTTCCCTGTTATTTTCGATTTCTTTGTAGTTCTTATGCGTTTAGCTGATTGAATTTGTTCTTTGTTTCTTAATACTTCAACAATTTCAGCGGATGTTATAACTTCAGCACCCGAGGCGACTTTTCGTCGCGTTTGTTTGTTTGGCATTTGTTTTTGGTGAAAAACTGACAAAATTAATTGCTCCATAGATGCGGTTTGTTGGATTTCAGAATTATGAACTGCCTTTTCTTGAGAACGTGGGGTTTCAATATCGGATCTTTGTGGAGAGTTGACGACATTCAGTGACTGCAAACTAGAGGCTTCATTGACATTCTCGGAAATCGACAAAGTTAAAAGCGATGGCGATTCGCACCTTGCAATATCAATATGCTCGGTATTCACAAGCTCCATAGTATTGTCTTGCACACCCCTTTCGATTTGTTGTTGGTGTTTCTCCCAACGCTCTAAAGCTTCTTTAGCGAAATTCTCTTTTGGGACAACATCAACATCAAACGGAAAAATGCCTGCCTTCCTAAAACCATTCTTGATGACATCTTCGCTGACTTTGGTCCATGTTTCTCCCAGAAATTGAGAAAATAGGCATTTGGGTAGTTTTTGGCCAATATGTTGTCGCTGCCAAGTTGCAATAGTTTGGTCCCATTTTTGTTTGTAAGACTTGAAAACCGAGACGTCTAATGGTTGTAAAATATCACTAGTGTGGGCAGGGAGTTTTAAAATTGTTATTCCTTGTACCAAAGCATATTCTACCAAGTCAAGCGAAACATGAGTGGAGTGTCCGTCGTATATAACCAAGACAATCACCCAAAGCCGGTACGAGGGTTTTTTTGAAGTAATTTTTGAAGACTTCAGTCTCCATCCAACCATTGGGTGTCGCCGCGTAAGCTGTGCCGGGAAATTCTTTGTCTAGTGGCGCCTTCCATTGATCCCACATATTTTTTCCTTTAAATATTATTAAAGGTGGCACTCGTTGACCCATAGCATTACAAGCCAAAACAAAAGTAGTGTTTTCTTTACCCGAAGTGCTTGTAACTCGGGAAGAGCTTTTGCCTTTTTCTCCGACGACTTTGGATTTGGATGGATCGATACTTAGGCTGCTTTCATCCAAATTCCAGATACGATCAGGCTTGTCCTCTATATCCAGTTCAACCAAGACCTTTTTCAAAAGATTAAAATATCCGTAAATATTAAATGGGTCTGTGGCAGCTTTCTTTCTAGCATATTCTAACGGCTCTGGTTTTCGAATGGACAGATTATGCCGCTTTTTAAAATTAAGAAACCAATCCTCCCCTGGGATCCCATCTTTGAAAGGTGTTTCAATATCATTCTTAGAAACAAACTGACCCACCAATTCCAGAATTTCTTTCCTGCTGAGGCCAAAGCCCCACTTTGCTAGTGTTTTTACGGAAGTTGCTAACACGTTCTCTATATTTTCGGTGAGTGCTTATCTCCTCCCTTTTGATTTTTTGATAACTCCTCGCGTACCTTTAATTCGACAATACAGTGTTGAAAATGGAATTCCGTACAATGTTGACGCCTTATGTATTGTTAATCTACCGGCTCGTACTTCTTCAATAGCTCGGTTTAATTTGTCTTCGGAATATTTGGGTCCCGTCTTTTTTTTTAACGTAATTTCGCACCATCTGGAACAAGAAATTGTCTTGGGGTAAATGTAATAATCATAATATCACATTTGCCCCAATACCACAAAAATCCGGGGCAAATGCAATAATGAACGTACGATGTAGACGGTACCAAATACTTAAAAAATACACGTTTAAAATAACTTTCTAACGCATAAATTATCATACTATCACAAAACAAATTAAAAACTTACGTTAAATCCTTGGATGAATCTTGATGCAAAGTTAGGTTATGAATTTGACCTGCACACTTTCACGATGTCCGACACGCAATGACACGTCACTCCTACATCCGTCAGTGAAACTATGTCAACAAGTGGTTAGCTTAGAGTTCAAGAAGTACGAATGGTATATCAGAGATGGCAGCAGCGGTTTCTTAAGCGAAACTATATTTAGACTCACGTTTTCGCATTTGCCCCGTTATTGCAAAAGCCCCATCTGACTTACAAAAATTAGGAACAAAATACACACATAAATGACTGATAAAGCTAATACCTAATTTTTTTATTACAGGTGTCCTATATTAAAATACTGGGTGGCAGTGATGCAGCCTCTAAGGTTTACCGCATCTTGAAATGGGCGTTTACGGACCATGTTGCTGTTCAATACAACTTTTATGGAAAACGATCTAATAAAAAGGCGTTTTGCCATCTGCGCATCCGGGATTGTATTGTTGGTAGGTACCTAAGTTTTTTGATATATCTATATAATTATTTATTTGCTACATTATGGTTACAGTACCTACATGCGTTGTTTTGTTCTTAAAAATAATGGTTATTCATGTCATGTCATTAAATCTACACAAATATTATAAAGAGGAAAGTTTGTTTTTATTTTTGTATGTAATGAATGAACTCAAAAACTACTAAGCCGATTTCAAAAATTATTTCACCATTATAAAGCTACATTATCCCTGCATAACATGGCTTTGGCTTTTACTAGTGATTGCCCTGGCTTTGCACGGGAGTCATTTAGAAAAAGAAGGTGAATAATCTGAAGTCATTGCCTTTGAATTTTTCTACCCGTGCGAAGCTGGGACCGATCGCTAGTCTTGTATAAAAGTAATAAATGTCAGGCACAAGAATTAATTTTGGCGCGTCACTAGATTTAATTTGAATACTGCTGACTACAGTTACGTAATTCATTTGTATTTTTTATTATTATAGAAGGCGTTGTTACCTCAACATCTGGTTGTACAGAAAAACAAGTAGAGGACTCCATAAAAGTCTGTCTCAAGCATGCCCCTGAACGAGTAAAGAAGAATGACAAACAGATTCAGTGTTAGTTACCATGACAGAAAAGATAAAATACACACCAAAGGCTGTAGTTGGCCAACGTCAAATGTTGAGAAGGGCAAAGGAAGCAAAGTTAAGTCTTATAGCAGGTATAGATGCGCCTAGTACAGTTAGTAGTTTGCCATCTATATCATTGATTAATGTACTTCCCCAAAGTCTGGCACCACATATCAATGACTGTTCCTTCTCTATAGAACCTGAGGTTTCTATAGATCTAAATGATGTACAGGTTATGCCTAATACAGATTTTAACAACACTAGGGGGGATTTGAAATCAAAATTAATACACTGGGCAACTATTCAGCATCAAATACCACATAATGCTGTGGATAATCTACTCAAAATTTTGACTCCATTACACCCAGATTTACCTAAAAATAGTAGGACATTATTTAAAACCCCAATAAATATAGATGTGACATATTTAGAAACTGGGCAACTTGTTTATTTGGGTCTGCTGTCAGAAATTAAGAAACAAATAAAATTATTTGATGGTAATGCTGAGAATAGAGAAATTAGTTTAAGTTTTAATATTGATGGACTTCCATTTTTTAAAAGTTCTAACACAAAATTATGGCCTATATTGGCCCTGGTTAAGAATATACCTAATGCTAAACCTTTTCTCATTGCTCTTTTTTGTGACAAAAGCAAACCTGCACCTTTACATGCTTACTTGGTGCAATTTATAGACGAATTAGCAACCTTACTTAGAGATGGGTTCTGCTTTGAGAATTTTCATTACACTGTTATAGTACATAGTTTTATTTGTGACGCGCCGGCGCGAGCCTTTGTTAAGAGTACAAAACAACATGGTGGTTATTCCGCCTGCGACAAATGCACCGAGCAAGGTGAATACCTGGGCAGAGTTATTTATCAAAGTGTGACAGCACCCAAAAGAACGAATGAATCATTCCGTGCAAAATTAGATGAAGACCACCATGTTGGAGAATCACCGCTCTTAGAACTCCCCATAGACTTGATAAACACATTTCCTATTGATTATATGTTATTCCAAATGTTATTTGTTTGGGAGTCATGCGTAAGTTGTTAAATGTTTGGATCAGTGGAGGTTTAAATGTTCGGTTACAAAGTCTATCAGTGAATTCCATATCAGAAAAACTAATTCATTGCTCAAAATTTATACCAATTGAATTCAATAGAAAACCCCGAAGTTTAACTGAACTGGCCAGATGGAAAGCAACTGAATATAGAATGTTCTTGTTATATGTCGGTCCACTTGTTTTGAAAAAGATCTTGCCACGTTCACTTTATGAAAACTTTTTATTGTTTCATTCAGCTATCACTATTCTTTGTTCGAAAAAACATATAAATGAAATTGGTATAGATGTTGCACAAGAACTATTGCTCATGTTTATAAATCATTCCTAATCAGTATATGGTTTAAAATTTTTAGTGTATAATGTTCATTTGCTGTCATGTAGGAGAGGATGTACGTCTCTATGGCCCACTAGATGAATATTCAGCATTTCCATTTGAAAACTTTTTAAACACCCTAAAGAAATTGGTCCGATCACCTAATAAGCCCTTACAGCAAATTGTTAAAAGATTGAAAGAAATGGAATTTCCTAAGGTATATGATTCTGTACCAAAAACATGTGCTTATGATCGTTATGATTCTGGACCTGTTCCTGAGGAGAATGTTTTTGAATGCTTTAAGAGATTAGTATACAATAAATTCACATTCTATGTTGCATCATCTCGTGAAGCGGATTGTTATTGTCTTAATAAGAACAAGAAAGTGTTCAAGATATTTAATATTCTAAAAAATGGTTGTTTCTTTGTCTATGGACGTGAGTTTCATCAGCCATTTTATGAATATCCATTTAATTCTGTAACTATTGATGTAATGGAAGTAAAAGAACTTTCTAATTTTAAACTGATCCCTATACTGATAGGAAAACTTTCACTGGAAATATGTACCAAATGTGTTGTAATTCCTGATGAAAGTTATACTGTAAGTATCCCATTACTCCATAACTAATTATTATTTATAATTAAAGTACTGTCAGCTGCACTGGAATGTATACAATTCCTGACTTTCAGGGAAGTATATAGCAGCATTGCAATAGACATTTACAGGGCAAATGCTGATGTGAACTAATGGGCTGAATTTCATAATTTTTTAGTTTATGTGTTTTACATGTATTTTGCAATGCCGATATACACTGAAAGTCAGGGATTGTATACATTCCACTGCAGCTGACTGTAACACTTAGGGTTTAAAAGAGGTAACTCTATAATAACATGTACGTGCCCATTTTGTGCCTAACCACTAAGGTTAAATTTTCAATAAATTTTATAATTGCATGTATTTCTATTTTTTTATAAACCTAGGTGTACCTACCTACCTACCCCTGTAGGAGGGTGGTGTGAGACGTACACCACCCTATAAAGTACGTCATTCTGACGTCGGCAGATCGGTCCCAGATTCGTCCTCAGGACGCTACCAAAGTACGTTCTATGGACGTCATTATAGAGTCAATAGGTAGGGCCCAAACTAGTCTCTATTGACGTACGAAGTACGTCATTCCAGCATATCATTCCGGCCGTCACTCTGTGACAGCCATAAGACGTCAGCAAATAACGTCGTATGGCTGTGACAAATTGACGTCATCTGCGGAGGCTCCCGACGTAGTAAAATTACGTCAGATACGTCTAAAATGACTGTAAGCGGACGTCAAACTGACGTATAATTCCTACCTGGGATACTTTGACCCTTTTCATGGTCTGATAAACATAAACAGTGTATACCTGGTTTAATTGTGCTATCTATGCTACTAGCAATCAGATCCAAACACGCTCCTTTACTCGTAGGTTGATTTATGTGGTATTGACAGAAGCGAATCGCTGCAAAACCGACTCCACGTAGTCTTGTCTGCCCTACGCTAAGGGCCAGGCCCCACGGTGCGGTGCGGCTCCGGCGCGGCGCCTGAGCGGTGCCGCAACGGTTTCCTACATATAAAAATGTATGGTATGCCATACGGTACGTCCGGCACCGCTCCGGCGGCGGCGCCGCACCGCATACGCACCGGACAACGGCGCGAGGCAGACGAGGCGGGGAGGGGTGCAAGCAGTGTGGTGCCGCAGCGGCGCCGCTCAGTTGTTTATACGGCATAGGCAAGACTGCACGCTCGTTGATGATAATTAGGTGTATATCATACAAAAAAATGAGTACCGGTGTGGAATCTATAGACGTGGACTACCTCAATTCGTTGATACAGGAACGGGAAATACTGTGGGACCAGTCTCATGCCAATTTTAAAAACAAAAATATGAAAGCAAAAGCATGGGAAGATGTTACAAAAAATTTATTTACTGAATACGATACATACACTCCTGACGAAAAGAACAAAATTGGTGTGTCCTTTTTCCTTCATATAGGTAAGATGACTAAATTTTTTATTTGCCAATTCAAAGAACCTTTGCTGCTTAAAAAATAGTTTGCTAATTCATCTCTTATACCATTTGCTGCTGTCAATTTATCATTTTGAGGTTGAAGCGAGCGAAATTCATCACAAATTATCGCCAATTTATCACTTGGGCAAAGACCGTCCCGATCGGCCACAAAATTGTGAAGAACACAACAGGCTTTTATAATGGCAGTTGCAAAATTATAGGACACGTTTATCGGTCTGTGAAAAATGCGCCATTTATTTGCTAGGATTCCAAAAGCACATTCAACATATCTCCTTGCCCTGCTAAGACGAGAATTGAATATCTTTTGCTGTACATTGAGATTTTTACCACCATATATAACATGTTTACTCAATCCAAAAGCTTCGTCACCCACTAACACCCATGGTATGGGTCTATTGTAACCACATAGTGGCTGGGGAATAGGCAATGAGAGGTTCTCATTAATACTGATTAACGAGAAACTGTTTTCCAAAATTCAAAACTATACCAGTTACTGAACTGGTATAGTTTTGAATTTTGGAAAACAGTTGAATCGCACTCTTTGCCGTATGCGCCAATATCAACAAAAGTAAATTTGTAGTTCGAGTCCACTACAGCTAGGAACACCACAGAAAAAAAAGATTTATAATTAAAAAATAACGAGCCACTATTAGCTGGATTACATAGGCGTATATGTTTTCCATCGATTGCCCCTATATAATGAGGAAAATTTGCTTTGACGTCAAAATCAGATGCAATCATTTGCAAACGGTCTGTTGTCAGTTCAGGAATGTGGTCTCGAAGAAGATGTTTCCATATAGCTTCACATACTCTCAATATCATACAAGCAATTGTAGATTTCCCACGTTTGAATTTGAATTCTAAATCTTTTATCGAATTTCCGCTTCCTAGGTACCTGTAACAAAAATAATACAATAAAATAAACTATACTTATGTATTAAGATAAAATATTTGTATTTTCAGGTAATTCAGTAGTGAAAAAGTGGAGAAATGTGAAAGACTCCTTTTATAAATATAAAAAAAAGATACAAATGATGATATAATACCTGAATCGTCCCGCTATGTTTCTGTCAACCGGAAGCGAAAAGCGGAACAATTGGATGATTTTGAAAAAGAAACATTAAAGCTCTCAAGGAGACAGAGAATCGCCACATGAACTTTTTTAAAGGTATTTTGCCATCTATAGAGGATTTTACCGATCTTCAGACTCTCACGTTTCATAGTAAAATATTGCAAATAATCACAGATATGCGTTATGGACAAATTTATCCACAATCTTCGTCCTATCAGCATGAAGAAGCATCATCGTATTAAACCAAAAATTATCAAAGTACAAGTTCTTTTAGTACAAACTTTGGTTACCCAGGTTGGTGGAAAGCTTGAGTCAAAGTCTTGAGTCATTAGGAACTTTATCAAAAGAAGTTTGTTTGTAATAAACGCTTTGTTGATAAAGACAGAATCCGAAGTAAACGCCTAAATGCCTTGGTCGTTCCAACACTTCATTTACCTGGTAAGATTTATTATTAATAAAAAAGAGCTTATCTAGAGCCCAGAATGACTTAAATAAATAAATGGTAATAAATGGTGAACCTTAATTTAATGCTTGTTGTTAAAATAAACTCTAAGTATAACTTTCATCCAGAAAATTAAGAAAGTGTACTACGACAATTTTTCATTAAGTAATTAAATTTTTTTTATTATCCAGGTGTATTTGAAATCCAATTAAGCTTACAAGAAGCTTCAACCTCAGCGAGTTTTCTACCAATAACATCTCAACCAGTTAATATACGTAAATCATCTGATTAAATATTATTTAGAAAATTTATTAGCTCCTTGCTGCATGCATTTAGTCAATCAAAATGCAGTGCCAGAAGCGTTTGTCCTGTAATTGTAGAGCTTAACTTTACAAGCTAGAGCTAAAACTTTTTTTCACAAAAAATACGAAAATCATAGCTAACGAAAAACAATCAAAAAAAAAAATAATTTTTTTAACCCGCCAAGAGCTATAAAAAAAGATATTTTTGTATGGAGCTAGATTTCTGTTGTCTAATAAAAAAAAATAACCTCGAACCTTCTAACCTATCACGTGACCTACAGGAGTAGGACCTTTCGAAGCATAGTACCAGAAACGCATGTTACCGTGCACGCTTATGACCACGTTTTCAACAGCGTTTTACCAGATATGCAGACGACCACATTTTTTATTGCCAAATGACCATTACTCATACGTCCAAGTTTTCATCAGCATAGTACCAGATCTAGACCTAGACCAGACCTATACTCGACGGCACAGCGCGTCATCTGGAAAACCAATGGGAGGTAGGTTTACCATTTGTCAGGGATAAGCTGTCTCTCCCGGCCACCATTGATTACGCTAAAGGTAGGCTGCAGGGTTAAATAAGAAAATTTTACACTGATGTGCGTACGCAGAAAGGTACAGTCGGGAGATTAAAAGGCTTCTCGACAATGGCTGTAGGAGCTACAGGTCAACGAACCCTCGCCTAGCCACATATGGTATTTGGCGCACTTTGGAGTCCAGAACCCCAATAAACCCGGTAAGCTAAGATTAGTATTTGACTGTGCAGGAAAAGTTAAAGGTGTATGCCTAAATGATTTTTTACTTACCGGGCCTGACTCCGTTATTAGGAGTAATGTTACGTTTTCGCGAACATGAAATGGCTATTACTGGAGATTTTAAAGATTTTTTCGTTCAGATTAAAATACGTTCGGAAGATCAGTATTTTTTCGTTTTCTTTGGCTAGGAAGCACTGACGCACCATTAACAATGTGCGTTATGCAAAGTCTTTTCTTCGGTGTCACTTGTTTACCTGTCATTGCACAGTACATTAAAAACAAAAATGCTCTTAAGTATCAAGATCTATGTCCCGAGGCTGTCGACGTTATAGTAAATACTCACTACATGGACGACTGTTTACACTCATGCGACGAGGAAAGTCAGGCTATCCAAATATATATACACAGGGTGGGCGGATTCGAAATAACACGCTGGTCGAGTAACAGCAAGGCGGTGTTAGAATCCATCCCCTCGGACGCGCTCGCGCCTACAGCCATTGAATTCAAACATGGAGCTACGAATACAATTGCGCGCACTCTCGGGTTGATGAGGCATCCGAGCGAAGATTGTTTTAGTTTTAAAATAGTTTTAAACCGAATTCCACCAAACATTTTAAATGGAGTTGAGCCTCCTACTAACGCCCACATGTTAAGTATTTTGGTGTAAATGTGTAGGTACTGGGCGTTGATTCACAAATAATAGTCTGACTTACTTACGTAAGGTGGTATAATCTTTGTCCATAAAACAATACACGGAATACACTCACATATAGAAGGAGAATAGCGTTAAGAAACGTACACAGCACAGTTTAGAAAGCGGAAGGAAGAAAGTACAATTAACAAACAAAAGCGGAAAGCGTTTTAAGCATAAGCTATACGTTGTCGCGACAATAAAAGCGGGCAGATGAGAGGCATGCGCTTCGCGTCGTGTTAGGGTCTCCACTGTGGGGAGCCGATGGTAGGTAGGATGCCACATTGAGGAAGGCAAAGGGAAGATCTTCCTCCGAGCTGGGTGGTATTGCTCGGGGACCGAGGTCCAACGGATGTTGGTTGGAGGTGCTATATATAGCGAAGGAGATGGTGTAACTTCGCTACCGCGATGCAGGCTTCCCATACTATTTTACGTCGTGGTATGGCGACGTCGTTGATTTGCGTCTGTGGCGCCATCTGTTGACACGGTTGAGAAGGTGTTTGCTTCGTGTCGAATAATGTGCGGCGTATGCGGTAGGTGGAGCCGCCACATCACTCTCCCCCGAGACCAGAGGTCGATATCAGTGAGTGTGCTCAGCAGTCAGTGCGTCAGAGCTTGCAAGTGCCAGTGGAGAGTGCTGCTGCAGGATGCCCCAGTCTACGGTGAGTCGAGACGGGTGGGGTGAAGGCGCGTTGCCAGTGATGCAGTGTGCTGTTCCTGTCTGCGGTGAGTCGAGACAGGTGATGATGACGGTAGGTCCGAGCTGCTGGTGTGCAGGGCTGCCACGCCGGAGTGATGCGGCCGACATTAATGCACCGGTCGTGGGCTGCGGCGACCAGGTCGGGATGATGCCGTCGAGTGTGCCGGAGGTCCAGGAAGCGTCGTCCAAGATGCTGCGATGGAACCTTGTGGCTCGATTGCTGGCTTGCTGTGACTGCTGGCGAAGGTAGATGATGGATGAGGAGTGATGGATGGGCGCTGCTACGACGATGTTGAAGGTGCTTCTGTGCTCCGTCGGGGTCACCACTGTGGTGAGCGGATGGTAGGTATCACGTCGGGGTCACCAGTTTGGTGTAAATGTGTAGGTACTGGGCGTTGATTCACAAATAATAGTCTGACTTACTTACGTAAGGTGGTATAATCTTTGTCCATAAAACAATACACGGAATACACTCACATATAGAAGGAGAATAGCGTTAAGAAACGTACACAGCACAGTTTAGAAAGCGGAAGGAAGAAAGTACAATTAACAAACAAAAGCGGAAAGCGTTTTAAGCATAAGCTATACGTTGTCGCGACAATAAAAGCGGGCAGATGAGAGGCATGCGCTTCGCGTCGTGTTAGGGTCTCCACTGTGGGGAGCCGATGGTAGGTAGGATGCCACATTGAGGAAGGCAAAGGGAAGATCTTCCTCCGAGCTGGGTGGTATTGCTCGGGGACCGAGGTCCAACGGATGTTGGTTGGAGGTGCTATATATAGCGAAGGAGATGGTGTAACTTCGCTACCGCGATGCAGGCTTCCCATACTATTTTACGTCGTGGTATGGCGACGTCGTTGATTTGCGTCTGTGGCGCCATCTGTTGACACGGTTGAGAAGGTGTTTGCTTCGTGTCGAATAATGTGCGGCGTATGCGGTAGGTGGAGCCGCCACAGTATAATAATGTCTGTTTGATATTCACGCTTTTCTTTCTCCGTTTATAAAGGTAAAATTATTTTCCAAAATGTTAATCGTTCCGCGCTTGACTGGAAATGCCGCATCCAACCCGAGGAACATGCTCTGTGGGTCAGCTGGCTTAAAGATTTACGTAGCTTGTGTGCACTTCCTATTCCAAGCTTCTACGGCAACGGGCAGGAGTGGGCAGAGTGCTACTCAAGCGAGCAATGGATATCGAGCGACGATATAAATATCGTTGATAAACAAATGCACATTTTTTGCGACGCTTAGTCTAAAGCATATACGTCTGTTATTTACTGGCGTTTTACACGATCAGACGGACGTGTACTAGTATGTTTTGTGGCCAGTAAAAGCAGGGTTAGTCCGCTACGACCTATGTCTATTCCAAGGCTAGAACTACAGGGTGCGCTTTTAGAGGTACGGCTCGCGGATACTATTCAACGTGAGCGCAAGGATATTAAGCCTGGGAAACGGTATTTTTGGACGGACTCAAGTACAGTACTGCATGGATCCGTAGCGATCCTCGCAATTACAAGCCATACCCACCGTTTAGGTGAGATTGATGAGTTGACAAAGTCGTGCGAGTGGCGACACGTACCGACTGCGCTGAACGCGGCCGACGTGGCCACCCGGGACGACGCCCCCCCACTCGTATACTCTAGTGCAGGGATGAGCAAACTACGGCCCGCGGGCAATCTCCGGCCCGTGAATGATCGAAGTCCGGCCCGCGACCATCAAACAAAAATTCAAGTGCGTAGGTGTTTCATAAAATGCATACCTGTCAATAAGGGGGGGTTAAAGTTACTCGCGTCCGTAGGTTTATCCTTGAGACCCTACACGTGACCCCTGGGTGGTGCTAAATGAGTAACACTGTCTGAGTGGTAGAGCCACGCTGCGTTGCAACACGAAATGGGCCGGCTCACCCGGCGTAACACCACCCTCTCACAGAATATCGGCGTGAAACAACGGCATTCGTTGCTGTTGTGTTTCGTCCGGTGAGTGAAAGTACCGGAAGCCCATCTCTCCCCCCTCCCAATTCCTACTCCCTTCTCAAGATCTAACTCCTTTCCAAGGTTGGCAACGCATCTGCGATAACTTTGGTTTTGCGGGTGTCCATGGGCGGCGGTGATTACTTTCCATCAGGTGACCCGCCTGCTCGTTTGCCTCTTTTTAACATTTAAAAAAAAAAAAAAATTATTTCACAAAAAAATATTTATTTATTGAAAAATTAAAGCATTTAGATCAATCAAGTACATCTATCGTACTTATATACCTACCTAAAAACAAACCTATCTGATTTTTTATTTAATAGAGAAATTACAAATCCAGGACAAACAGGAGTTAAAAACTATGATTGAGAACGATTGGACCGGTCGGTGTGTTGATTCCCATCGAACCATGTCGTTTCCGCATCATCAATAGGATCAGATGTAATGTTCCTTATGGCTTGAGGTATCTATTCGGCAAACTCTTGGAGTTCCGGCTTGTTTAACTTAGTATTAGGTTTTGGGACAGTCTTTCGGGTCTTCTTAAGGGTGCGCCGTCCGTAAGTGACAAGTGTCATATGTTTTATTTGAAATGTCGTCGTCCATATTTATTTGATGCCGCGCGGCCATACTAATTTTGTATGGGGAATTTAAGGTGCTTAATAAAAAATAATTATTTAAATAACCACTTGATGAATCGAAAATGTAGTCTAGCAATTTGTAGTTTATCCATTGATGATTGTTTAGACAAAATCAGAGGTACACACGGCGGCAGATCAACCTACCCAAAACTGTCATTTTCTACAATCAATTTTTAACTTTATAGTTTGGTTATAAGAATCAATATTCATTGGAGAAATTTGACAGATTTGGGTAGGTTGATCTGCTGCCGACTGTACAATAATTTATATAAACTATAAGAAATCTACTAAACGCCGCCACTCGTTTTCATGATTTTTGCCCAACTTTAAATGATATTGTAGAAAAAACTATAGTGTGTTATGAATTTATGGTTCTGACAAATTGTAAACACGTTCCCTATGATACTTAATATATATTTTGTTCATTTAATACGATAGTATTTTCAATTATATCTACTTAACCGTAACTGCATTTTTGGCATTTTTTTGTCGGCGCACCCTTAAGGTGTATTTGGAATTCAGATATTAATATTTGGTGACCATTACCACAGACAGCACCCGGGTTTGTTTTGACGTTCAGAATGGAGGAGCGCCATCTGGCCTGTATTGCAACATAATCAATTTGATTGCGAGTTCTTCCATCAGGCGAGATCCTCGTGTAAAGGCGTCACGGGTGTTTTTGAAACTAAGTGTTCATAACTGTAAATTCGTTTTCGATACAAAATTCCACAAACGTTTCCCACCCTATCGCTCCTCTGTCCCAAACCATATATTCCAATGGCCCCAGAACTGTCAGTAGAAAAGTCGGCCCTGTCCACTTTTGCATTCATATCCCTAATTAGTAACGTAATTTCGTTTTTTACTTTTTATTTTCAAGTGCTTATTGCTGCACTGAAGCTAAATTAAATACTTATAAAATTTATAAAATACAGTGAACAATTAGCACATTAGTGAACATTTAAAAGCAATTAGCACTTAAAACTTAAAAACTACTAAACTTGAAGCTTATTGTGAACATTAGAAGCAATTAGCACTTAAAAATAAAAAGTAAAAATTTACTATAGCGTTGTCCTATCAATGTGGTATTTCATCTGCAAAGATGAATCTGCATAGCCATCGGTTGCAATGAACGTTGGATAGATGGCGCACTGTGCCGCTATTAGCAAAAAATTAAGAAAGCAGTACAAAGTTCAGCGCTTACGTCAGCCTTCCCAGTAGTATAGCGGTCAGTGCAGCCGCCCGGATTGCGGAAGACCCAGGTTCGATTCCTGGCTGGGTCGGGTAGGCGTTTAATTTTTTCACTGTATTTTATAAATTTTATAAATATTTAATTTAGCTTCAGTGCAGCAATTAGCACTTGAAAATAAAAAGTAAAAATTTACTATAGCGTTGTGCTATCAAAGTGGTACTTCATGTGCATAGCCATCGGTTGCAATGACCGTTGGATAGATGGCGCACTGTGCCGCTATTAGCACGTAAAAAATTAAAAAAGCAGTGACAAAATTCAGCGCTTACGTCAGCCTTCTCGGTGCATAGCGGTCAGTAAAGTCGCCCGGATTGCGGAAGACCCAAGTTCGATTCCTGGCTGGATCGGGTAGGCGTTTAATTTTTTTAATGTATTTTATAAATTTAATAAATATGTAATTTCGTTGTTAGGGATATTGTTTATTAATATGTTAACAGTATTTAAATCCTTGTAAAACTCCTGGATTTCTTCGTCTGATGATGTCGACGTTGGGGCATAGACTTGTATTAAATTCAGCGCACACGGTCGGGCTTCCATTTTTAGTGGTTAAAAGGACCAGTGACCGTTTCCATCGATCGAGTCAAGCCAGCTTATCAAGTCAATAAAGAGGCGGAAACAACTGTTACAGAAGCATTGCCCACCTCTGATTCACACCTAGTCAGGACTACTAGGTTCGGACGCATCGTAAAATTTCCTTGTTTCTTTTCCTCAGGAGCATGATTCTCCCAGGGGGGTCATGCGGATTCACAATCTGACGTCCACAGTTCGGCCCTGCAATGGCAGGCGAACCTAAGTGCAACGCTGTGCGCTGCGCGCCTCCAGACGCCGCCGGCCGACAGACCGGCGAGAGCTTCTGCAGCAGTCAGTCAGACGTCTCCGCGCAGAACGCTCGCCGCCTCGCTCCGCACCGCTCGCTACGACGCCGCGGCTATTCCACAGAATAAATAATAGCTATATATATCGGGCCTAGCTATCAGCTTACTGTGTTGCTCCGTCGCACTTTGCACTATTATATTGAAAACTATAAAGACAGCCTCCGATCCATAAATGTATAATAAACTGCAATCGTGAATCTGAATACGTTTATTATTGTTTCTCACCGTAGGCTAGGCACCCCACATATGTTTTGAATCAGTATGTAAAAAGTTCTTTATAAAACCACTTAATTTCGAAAATAACAAATTTCAACATAAAGTCATAAGGGCTTGCAATTTGAACGCTGAAATAATTACCTTTTTTCTAGTTTGTTGACAAACTTTTAACTTTAAAACAATATTTTTTTTCTATTATTTATCGGCAACATTTTTATTTGATAAAAATGTTGCCGATTCGGAAATCTTAGGTTAACAATTCTAAGCCTAAAACTTTTACAATTGTTAGCTGATAGAAGTTTGCATTTTAATTTTTCTAATGACTGTCATTCTAAGATTTTAGAATCGACACCAATATGCACAGAAAATCTGATCCGATGATTAGAGCTTATTAAAATTAATAGAAGACCCTAAGTTCATACGCCAGAAACCGATACTTGAACTAATTTTAGTAACCTTTTGAAACGTGTTACACTAAACACTAACCCCCTTACAAATAAACACTATTTAAGCATTTATTTAGTTAATCATTGTTTTGTCTCTTTTTCTCAAATTGATAACGACGTTTGTGTGACGTTGACAAAACAATGATTAACTAAGTAAATGCTTAAATAGTGTTTATTTGTAAGGGGGTAAATTAATACTAACTGACTAACAAAATTTTGAATTTTAATATTACCAAATACTTGGCTTGACTTTGAATTATCCAGACAGAGGCTACGGGGGTAAAAATACTACGAACCGCTTTGAGAAAGAGACTAGGTAATTTGTTTAAAATATCTCGTAATTTTTTCCACGCAGTATTATTGTACGTATCAATTATTGTCTATAAAATTGTAATTAACATTTTTTTGTTTTGTAAATCAATTACTTAGACGGGTTAACTTTTAAAGCATTGTTAACGCAATCAAAAAGGTTTAACGAAAATCCTCTCAGTGTATCCGGGTTCCGAGGTTTATGCGTTTTTTATCTTACGGCGTTTTACTAAATCTGAATATATATTTTCTAGGAAATCCAAACTTATCACTGATTGACTCTTTATACTGTTTATTTAAAAAAAATCATAAAAACCTACTATTTAACCCCAAAATGTGGGACAAAACGATGCAAGAAGAAAAGGAGGTTAGGTAAAAATGTCATATTAATTTACAGGTAACACAGAATGCCCCTCGTGAAGGTAATTCAGAAAATAGTCAGAACCAGGACCTAACACTTAGTTTAGACGTAAGCACATTCTTCAAAAACCCCCAAATTGTTGACGTTTTAACTGATTCTATCCACGGAACAACGACATCAAATGAGTCAAGAGATTATTGTTTTTTTTTGCAACAAACCAGTCAAACATTTTATTGATAATTTTAAAACAGATCATGAAAACGATTTTCAGCGCTCTCTTAACTCATCTACTTTATTCCAACTGCAGAACAGAATTCCACTGTAAACCAACGACCAGTCGATTTGCAGAGGCTAACTAATGCAAGTCCTATGGAAGAAACAATTAACAAAATAGACAAAAATGATAATAGAACACATGAAACACATAATATAGCACCTCCAACTAACATCCGTTGGTCCTCGGTCCCCGAGCTATACCATTCAGCTCAGAGGAAGATCTTCCCTTTGGCCTTCCTCTAATGTGGCATTCTACTTACCATTGGCTTCCTACACGGACTTCAGCAAATTTCAGGCCGTCACAGAAACGTTTACCGGTCCAGAGCCAGGTCCTGTAAATGACTACGATATCATATAATTTCAGAGCGGACTGTGTTAAAGAATAATATTGCTCACTTGGCGGGTAAAAGTACCCAAGTTGTCCTAGACCTTTTAAAAGGTCTCGAACATCGAGGGAACTGTGTCACGAAGGACAATTTTTATAATGTCCATCGTGAACACACAACAGTTGCGCCTAAACAGGAAGCATGTGCAGACACATATGTGGGCACAGTTGTTGTACGAAATTATAACAACACCATTGGGGAGGCGGGGTGGGGAGGGAAGTAAATCTTAAGGATCAAAAGCTCTCTATGTATCTAGTAGAGAGAAAACGCTGTGTAAAGTGGTACGCAATAAAAATTAAAAGACTTTTGAACTGCAGCGTTCTGAACGCATTTATTATGCTGACGGGGTCTTTGAAACATCGCGGTATGCCTCTTTTGATCCACCGTGATTTCCGCAAACAGCAAAAATCACTCTGCTTCAGAAAGACATTCTGCACGTTCCAAACTTAATAGGCGTCAAAAGCCCGTGCAATGTGTATCATTTGCAACTGAAACGGCACCGAAAAAAAGGTGCAGTTAAAATGTGACACATGCGATGAGTTTTTGTGTCCTGGAGAAGGCTGGACAATCTGGCACTCTCTCCAAAACCTTCCAGGTCGTGACATTAAAGTCCGTAAAGGTAGGTGTCGCAATTAATAAAATTCTAAAAATCTGTTTATTGTTATTATATTAGTTGTTACAATTATTATAGTTGTTTATTGTTTTTGATATTGCTCTAAATTTTTTGCCCCTCTAATAATAGTTCTACCTCGCTCAGTGTTTTACAATAAAAACATTAAGATAGATATGTAATTGAGCGTAAATCGCAATCCTAACATTTATGTAAGCACACCACATAGTACAAAATATTGAAATCAAATATACTGTACCTACTTCATTGTAGTAACTGTTGTATTCGTCTATGGTCCATCTCGTCTGTACTCTATGATTTATTATTGTCTATGACCCCACTCTAGAAAGTGCGTCGTCATTCGTCTCTTGTATGGTCTTGTCTAAACTTAACGTGTGCCGAAATACAATTAGTTTAATAAAGAACCAGCCAGAGGACTTTCATTTACTTTGTCTCCAAGTAAGACCCTCAGCCTATCCACGAACCCAAGACGAAAACAGAACATGGTGTCAAAAATGGTCTCAACAGAGAAAAACTGAAGAAAATGTCCGACAAAATATTCATCGCGCAAATGCAAATGCAGTAAGAGATTTTCCCGTGTGTAGAAATTCGAGGCTGTTATTACCATTACAACAGGGCAGTGTGGCAGCAGGCAAAAAATAATAAAGGCAACAACTACCCCACATCAAAGATATTTAGTGAGGATGTGTGCTAACTTATCTTTACTTCCTCAAGATAAAATTCATACTGCTTGGTCATCTTTGCAAGCTCTTTTCCCACCAACTGAAGAAATTACCAAATTTCAATTGTATTTCGAAAAACAGTGGATGTCTTTGTGTGCGTCATTAATAAGTTGCTCAAATTATGAATTATTGAATTTTTGTACAGCAAATATAATAGCTAAGGCTTCTTTTTCCACTTGAGAATATTTTTTTTGTGCATTATTAAGAGTAGCTGATGCAAAATATATGGGTTCACTGTCAATTTGATGACTTAACACTGCCCCTACCCCATATGTACTTGCATCGGTTGTTACATACAGTTCCCTATTACAATCATAATGTACTAACAGCCCATGTTCCATAACTAACTTTTTGCTCAATTGGAATGCTTCATTACACTTAGTTGTCCAACAAAAAGGGACATCTTTTCTTAGTAATGTATGTAGTGGAGCTAAGTGATCTGACAATCTAGGTAAAAACTTTCCATAGTAAGGTCAGTTCGGCGAAGACCGTATGGCGGCGAAGACCGTCTAGCAAGAATTACAACGAATTCTGCACAATTATAAAGATGGCAACACCATCTTCGAACCAAGAAAACTGTTCTAGCTCTAAAGATCTGACACAGATGGCGGTACTTGTACTATAAGAGATATGACGGCCATTTTGAATTTAGTTCGGTCAGCAACTAACATTGGAAGCACGCCACTTTGGCAAAAAAAATATTTTCAGTGTTTAAACTCAGTTATTTTGAAAATCCATGCAAGTAAGTTTATTATTTATTATTATTTTTATGTAATTATGATGCTAGAATAGAATTAAACACATTTTCTACGAAGTTATTCGTGATAAAAAAACTAACCTTAAAATATAGCAGTGGGGACGTCCGTATAGATTTTGAAGGACAACACCGTCATATGACGATCTTTGCCGTTTTCAGAAGTTTGCAACCTTTTATGTCCAAATAGCTTTATTACCTATTTTTACTCTTTTCAATATAAAGTCACAAAAATTACTCGTTTACGATTAAATTTGTTCTGTTCACGAATATTTTATTCGTGAAATGTTGAGTCCATTACTTTCATATATTTTGTGTTTGTATATATTAAAATAAAATGTCTATGGCAATAACAAAAAACAAATAGGTTCTTAAAAGTTTTTTAGCTCCTGTTAAACAGCATGGAAAATCAAATTCGCAAGTTTACCAAAACAGTGACGAGTTGTGCTGGCCTAGATTATTCTAAGCTGGGTACCATACGGCCTTAGCATCTACTTACTAACCATAACTTATTTTTCATAACTTTTTCAGCCATGGGGAAATATACACGCAAAACGGACAGAGGGTCGTATTCGAAGGATAAATTAAATGAGGCAGTACGAAAGGTTGAAAGTGGAGAGATGATTGGTTATGCTGCGTCACAAATATACCAAATACCCCGTATGACGATAATGGACCATGTAAACCGAAAAAGAGTAAAATCAAAAACACTTGGTCGAAATACAGCTCTGTCACTACAAATCGAACATAAACTTGCAACATCTCTTCATACGATGGAAAAATATGGATTTGGGCTGAGCAGAAAAGAAGTTTTGCAGATGGTGGGAGATTACGTAAACCAGAACAAAATAATCACGCCGTTTAAAAATGGTACGCCCGGTAAAGACTGGTTCTTGGCATTTATAAAGCGCCACGCTTTATCTATTAAAAAACCTCAAGGGGTTGAATATGCCCGAAAAACGGCCATAGACCCGTTCATTGTTTACCCCTACTTTGATCTTTTGGAGAGAACAATATGCGAGTTAAATTTAAAAGATAAACCTTCAGCAATCTGGAACCTCGATGAAACAAGCTTTTCCAGGGACCCCGCCAAAACGAAAGTAGTTGGTGCTAAAGGTCATGCCGCAACTAGAGTGATATCTTCAACCGGAACGGAACTGAGACTGAGAACTGAGTATTTATACGTACAAGCAAATACGAGTACTTATTCCAGTAATACGTCTCATCCCTAGTGAAAAAGTAACATCAATTGCTAAAGGTGGATGATGTTTGTCTGTTTTGTTTGATGGATCGGTTAATATAACAGATACACTATCAACAGTGGAAAGTACTAAGTCTAGTAAACGATTGTTACTATTGAGTTTATTATTATATTGGTTTAAATAACACATCGACATAGTTTCTTGCAAGAGAAATGACTTTCGATCAGACAAATCGCTCGGGGTAAGCATGTTGCATTTGTTTCCCATTTTGTGTGTCTAGTCAGAGGTTTAGATGCGTCCCACAGTCCGACCACCTTTAGTCTATCTAACGCTTTCTTTGCCTCCGTTTCTATTACAATGTGCAGGGGTGAAAGGTCTGTGAGGAACTCCAGCGCTGCCGTTGGAGTGGTTCTAAAGGCACCAGTGATCGCCAGATAGGCTGTTCTCTGAAGTTTGCTTTTTGTTCTCTGAAATTAGAGCGTTCTTACAGATCTTCAGCCTGGTTCTAGGTCACCAGACGATGCTACCATAATATGTGAGGATCGGTCTCACCATCGTCATGTAGATCCACCTAATGATTTTGGGGTTTAGTCCCCACATCTTGCCATAAGTAGACTGACACATGCCAAAGACTCTGTAAGCCTTGGCTTAGGTTGTGTCCACATGCCGTTTCCAAGTAAGTTCCCCATCCAGCGTTAAGCCTAGATATTTCACTTCTTTGGACCAGGAGAGCTAGGTACCATAGAGTGTTAGGTTACCCAGTCACGGGACTGGGTAACCTAACACTCTATGTGGTGGTGTTTCTCATTCTTGTAAAGGGGATGGCTGTTGTTTTCTCCGAGTTTACAGAGAGGTGATGGGTATTGCACCATTCCTCCAGCAGACCCAGGGCACGTTGCATTAACCCCGATACCGTAGAGGGAAATTTCCCACTGACTGAGATGACCAGATCATCCGCATAACCAACCGTAAAGAATGGTCCTTTATACAGCCTTACTACAATTGAATCAACCACAAGGCTCCACAGAAGAGGCGAGAGAACCCATCCTTGTGGGCATCCTCTGGTTGTTCGAGCAATTAGGCTGTCACCTACCAGTTCAGAGTTGATAATTCTACCCTTTAACATGCATTCAATCCAATTACAGATCGCTTATGGAACACCATGGTTCTAGGCTGCAACCTTGATGGATTCAAAGGTAGTGCGATCAAATGCACCTTAGAAGTGTTTAACTTCTTAGCATTTGATCAATATGTCAACTTTAAAATCGGCGTTAGAACAATGTAAAAAAGATACTTTTTTTGGTTATGAAACCAAAAAGATGTTGCAATTTTTAGAAGTAAAATCCCCCACAGAAAGTAATGAAATTCAAAAGATTTTTTTAATATTTATTGATAAATGTTTATACTATCTTGATAAATGGTTCGATTTCGGTGAAAGCAATTGGTTATGCAAAATTCAAAACTTTCATTCAAAACAAGAGGTTACTTACACATTTAATTACTGTGAGACAATATCAATATTTCAATATCACAATATTACCCGAGGTAGGGTAGGTGTAAGTGTTTTATTTAAATATTTACTTATTGTTTTTCATTCTTAGTTGTTTTATTAAGGTCAATGCGGGGAAGTCCGGCATACTTTATTAAAAGTTCGATTTTATTAACAACCTATGAATGCCATTTGAGATTTATAGCATTTCTTCTGATTAATAATTGTCAAAAAATCTCTTTTCTAATAATTGCATTTGATTCAATGAATTTTGCTGGCTTTGCTATGGAGTTAAGTGAGTTTTCTTAAAACGTGGCAGATAGACGGACTTTCCCTCAGTTTTGGGGCATGTCCGTCCGTCTTCTAGCTTCTTTTATCCATAATCTATAAGATTTCTTGTATACGTATTTGATAAATATGTAAATATGAAAGTCAGTCATATGTGTACTTTAAATCATAGGTTCTAAGGTTGCAATCATATTTTACTCCGGTAAAACCGACAAGTGGGGTAAGTCCGGCATAATTGTAAGGTGAGGGGTTGTCAACCTATAAGTTTAAAAATAAAAAATGTACTCTGCAATAGATATAGATAGAAATAAATTGTATAAAAAGAAATACGAAGTAAAACTCGCTATATAATAATAATAATAATTTATAATATTTTCATTCAAAATGACAAATACAACAACATACTTTATTAAAAATATTCACGAATAACCGGTTTAAGGTTCTAATTGCCAGTTAGACAATAACTTAACTTAGCAGTACTGTTTACTATTATTATTACTTATTCAAAGATTTTGACATAAACAAAACAAGAAACACCGTAGTACACACGCCTGCACATCAACCTACCACAAACTGTCAAATTTCCTCAATAGACTTTAACCTTTATGCCTTAATTATAATTATATATTTTTAAATTGTTGAATTTTATAATTTTGCTTTTGTCATTTAAACTCGCTGAACTTTAATTTTGTAATTTTTATTTTTATTCTGTAGTTTTTATTTTTATTTTTAATTATTTGATTGATACTGTACCTGTGATTCTAAGTTGGTCGAAATAAACGCATTTTATTTGTTTATTTATCAATTAAATGGTTGAAAATGTATTGAAGAAATTTGACAGTTTTTGATAGTTTTTTTTGAGGTGCAGGCGTCTACATCTGTACTTCTTTTAAAAATAATCAACATAACATGCTATATATCTTATTAGCAAATCTAATATTCATACACAATAAATAAATACTAACAAAATAAAAGTCTTAAAAATAACAATCATACAAATTATTTTATACTTACTTAACTATTATTTTAGTAACAATTATTATACTTAATAAAAAAAAACATTAAAACAAAACTTTAAAACTGAAATAATATAGGCTTAACTCTTAATACCTTATAATTCACATTTAAGGTGGGTAACATATCACTTAGCTAAAATTACAACAAATAAATATTAAATTTAGAGTAAAAAATCAAAAATCAAACGACATTAATTATACTTATAGATTGAAATAAATCCTTCCGACGCATAACCTATATTGCTTTTAAAAGAAAACTGCATCATCTTCATTACGTAGCTCAAATTCATTTTTGATGGAACTTGTACTAATCCAATTTTTTTTATCACCAAAATTTCGGGAACTTCATCGCGATCTATTTTTTTTGTCAACTTAAATATAAGTTTTGGTTTTTTTATAGTTTGATAAAATTTAATAGAATAAAAGGACTGGTTATTTTTTGACAAAATGTTTTCTATTATTCCCACATAATATGTCCATTTGTTTTTGGAGTAATATCGCACTAACACATGGTCATCGTTAGAGAACATATTTATTACTGAAGACTGGAGGTTTAAACCAGTGTCTGTGTCTGTGTAAGTTTCTCGAGATATTCTATCCTCATCACATATAGAAGATAGGTCTTCATCTCTTTTGATTTCACAGTCCTGGTCCAATTCTTCATCTGATACAGCATCTAGGACATCACAATCACTGTGGTTGCTTATAGAACCTGATACGCTGGTCGTAGAACTACGGGAATCATCAGATATATAACGTTTTTTTCTTTGTATTCTTAAAGGTTTCTTGACATCAAAACATACATTGGTCTTATGAGGTACGTTTTCTTTTCCAGAGCTTTTTTTCCCAATACCTTTTCCCTTCATACTTGACGGGTGATCTGTTATGAAATTATTACCTCTGCACTTTCTTGCTTTTCTTGTAAATATTTTAGAAGTGCCCGATTCAAGAGCTTCGATTCCAGCATTGGATTCTGTTGCCTTTTTAACGATGATGTTTGATAAAACCTGAATTTTACGATTTTCTGGTATTTTATTTTGCAAGCAGCTTGGAATGTCATCATTTGTTTTCATGACGAATGGTTTATTTTGACTATCATTTCTTGAAACTTGACTTAAACATGTAACGTTTTCAGAACTGGTAGAGGGAATTGGTCGTATATTTAGTTGTTTATGAGGTTTACCTGGTTTTAAATTCTGCCTTTGCTCTAGTCTTTTTCGGTCTATCACATCAGTATGGGTAATTACCTCAGCCCCAGGTGCTACTTTCCGCCGTGTTATCTTTGAGTTCTCACCCCTTTTAACTTTATTTAGTAGTAGTTCCTCGAAACTTATTGGATTATTTTTTTTAATAACATTATGGTCTTGATCACCGCTAGAACTGATTTGGGTGTTGCCTTGTTCGCCTTGTAGATATTTATTTTTGTCAAAGACGATATCGTTGTACTTTTCAGTACAGTCCGAGGTTATCATTTTTTTGATCACAAAACTAAGGACTATTCTGAGCAAGCTCTCTGGGCTCTTTTTCAAGAAACCTGGTTGATCTATAATTACAGATGAAGATGAACATTGGCTTTTGAACTGCTTCCATTTATTCAACTTTAAAAGATCGAATTTGTCCTCTGGAATAACTTTTGGATTAAATGGATGGATACCAGCTTTTTGGAATCCATGACGCAAAACATCAGGACTTATATCAGCCCATACCGTCCCAATAAGTCGAGAGAACTCACTTTTTGGGAGAGGAACTCCAATATTCAACCTTTGCCACTTCACTAGTAAAGGATCCCAGCGATCCTTAAATGATTTCATAACGGCTACATCTAATGGCTGTAGCACATGACTTGTATGAGCCGGTAGTTTTAGGATTGTAATATTTTCGTTGTAAGCTTCTTCAATTATATTGAGTCCTACGTAAGTAGAGTGGCCGTCATACACTAGCAATATGGGGCGTTGATTACCAATTGCTGGTAAAAATGCCTTTTTAAAGTTATTTTCAAAGACATTTGTTTCCATCCACCCATTTGTTGTGGCGGCATATGTTGTGTCGGGATACGCATACGGGGAGGTCCACGAATCCCAAACATTTTTGCCTTTAAAAATAATGAGTGGTGGAATTTTTTCCCCAATTGCGTTGGCAGCTAGCAGCTAGCAGTACGGTTGTATTGTCTTTTCCTGTGCTAGCAATCATTCTGGTCGCAGCATGGCCTTTACGACCGACTATTTTTGTTTTAGAAGGGTCCTTTGAAAAAGACGTTTCGTCGAGATTCCAAATTGCAGAAGATTTTTCTTTTATACCCAATTCTTCGATGGTTTTTTGAAGTAAATCAAAATATGGATAAATGATATAAGGGTCTACGGCTTTCTTCCGAGCATACTCGACTGCTTGGGGTTTTTTAATTGATAAATTGTTGCGATCTTTAAAAGCCAAAAACCAATCCTTTTCTGGCTTACCATTTTTAAATGGCGTTGGTATTTTATTTAAAGTAACGTAATCACTAACGATTACTAATACCTCGTCTCTAGTCAACCCAAACCCGTACCGTTCCATTGTATGGAGATACGATGCCAACTTGTTTTCGACATCCTGGGAAAGAGCAGTTGTCCTCCCGAGAGTAGTGGATCTTACTCTTTTATTGTTGACATGATCCATAATTGTCATTCTTGGTATGTTATACTTACGGGCTGCTTTATACCCACTTAACTCGCCATTTCGGACAGCTCGCACGGCGTCTTGCAATTTTTCTTTGGTGTATGATGCCTTGTCTGTCTTTCTCTTGTAATGTCGAACCATTTTAGTTACATACCTAGAAATAAAAAATCTTATTAATAAAAAAATAAATACCAAACCCACAATGTAACGCTAATATAATTTATTTTTAACTGCATGCCACAAAAGCATATTAATGATTTCTCACCTAAAAATTGTATATTGCTTCGTAGTACAATAAATATAATAATAAATAAAAAAAATATATATATATTTATATATATAAATATATACAATACATTATTTCTACTGATGTGTTTCTTTTATACAAAATTTAAAAGAGCTGAAACTAAACAAGGTTTACGATATCTGCTGAGGGTAAAAACCGGCAAATTAAAGGTCATGTAATCGTTCCATTATTTTTAGTGCTAATTATTTTGTCAAACATCGACCAAACGCGCCTGGTGTTATGTTTCAGATATGAAGGCACGGATCCCTTTGCAAACATGTGCCCACGCGCTCATACTATCACTGCGGGGCGCGGGGAAAGGCGCTAGCAACTGTGGTGCCACCGGCTGCAGCGACACCGACACCGGCGGCGGCAGCGTGGCGAGCAACGACAACCAGCGTCATCGGGTAGAGAAACCTGTGTTGCATCGGCAACCCTGCTGGATAGCTGACTGTTTCTGGTGATGTTTTCATGTTTCATTATGATTATGATGCTTAGAAAGTTTTACGATGAAATTAGTGAAGGTAGTACTGGTATTGTTGAAGGAGTTACTGTTTCAACATGTGCGCAGCTGTACATCGGTTGAGTGAGGGTAGGGTTCCGGTAGTCCACGGGACTAGCCGAACGCTAAGTGAAGTTGACGCATTAAGTGAAGGCCGTAATGACCGAGGATGGTGTTCCGGTAGTCCAAGGGACTAGCCGACCACCAGGTGATGTAGTTGTGGGTGAAACTGTGGTGCAGGTGCACTGTGAGGATGATAATGAAGCAGTGGTCGTGGAACCAGCTGACTCCGAGTGTGGTGTTGACTGTACATAAAGTAGCATCTCGCTGCTGGCCGTATACCGCTGGCCTGCCGCGCGCTATATGCGTGTCCCCAGCGCATGGTGCTAAGTTAGTTGTGTATGCCGATGCGCAGCTACACGAGCTAAGCTAAGCCCCTCCCGCTACCCCGCACACCCTTTGCACATCCTTCGCCAGTGCTGTCCAGTGTTCTTTGTTGTACGCACGGTCGTTTAGTAGCGATTATGGAGCAATTTATTGAAACTGTTAAACAATTTCCTATACTATGGAACACACAATCAAAGGACTATCACAACTTAATTAAAAAGGATGTTGTATGGAAAAGAATAGTGGAGGAAATAAGTAATCCAGACATACCAGACAGTAAGTTTAATTAATATTTATTTAAAGTTTAATCTAATTTATATTATTAAAATAACTACAAAAGGATTCTCTGACACGAAATGCTTCTCTAGTTGCTCGTAAGTTGTCGTATTGTACCGATCTTAAAGTTTGCTGTTCTTCAATATTGACGGTATTTGCGTTACTAGTTGTCGTTCTTGAAGACATTAAATAGTTGTGCAAGATACAGGTAGTCTTTGTAATGACGTCCACTAGTTCTAATTGACATTCGAATGGTCGACGAAACACACGAAATCGCGCTGACAATATACCGAACGCATTTTCTACTACATTTCGTGCTCTACTGAGACGATAGTTAAAGGTGTTTTTTGCTCTGTTATCTAAACATGTACTCCGTGGGTACGGTCTCATAAAGTGTTTTTGTAATGGGAATGCTTGATCACCTATAAACACAAAAGGTGTTGGATCGCCATCAGGCGTTAAATGTTTATGATTAGGTAAGTTTAGTTGCCCGTTTTGTAATTTGTAGCCAAATGCGCTATCTGCAAAAATACCTCCGTCGCTAAATCGACCCATTGAACCAACGTCTATTATAATAAATATTTTGTTCGCATCAACGACTGCGAGAAGGACGACAGAATAAAATTTTTTATAATTAAAATAATTAGAACCCGACTGTGGAGGGCATTTTATTGAGATATGCTTCCCATCCACGGCACCAAGGCAGTTAGGAAATTGCCATTTATCATTAAAGTCTTCTGCAATTGCTTCCCATTCACTTTCTGTCGGTAACTTCATATATATTGGTTGCAAATGAATCCAAAGTGCATTGCACACATCTTTCACAATCAAAGAAACTGTGTTATTACCCACTCTGTAATTATATCCAATTGTTCTAAAAGAGTCACCAGTAGCTAAAAACCTGAAACATATAAATATTTATTACTAAGTTTGACTTGGTGTTTGTTACAGTAAAAACTGCGAAGAATGAGTGGAAAAAGTTACGTGATAGTCATCGAGAGTCACTCAAAAGGATGAAAGCCAGTACAAGTGGTCAGGCTGCTTCTCCGACAAATAACTGGAAATATGCCGAGTTACTCGAATTTCTTTTACCCCACATGAAAAACCGTAAGAGAACCGGTAACGTATCAATTAATAATAAAAACACATTGGCCAGTACATCAACCCAAAGACAAAGTATTTTGCTCGGTGCATCAACTGATAATCAAAATACATTGCCCGGTACATCGATCGAAAGTCAAAATACTTTGCCCAGTACATCAACTGAAAGTCAAAGTATTTTGCTCGGTGCATCAACCCATAATCAAAGTACTGAGATTTTCGAAGAAATTCCGAATGATGATGATGAAAACACTTCCGAAGCACTAAGGATAAAAAAAAGAAAAGTTGGCGATGACTCATCATTACGCGACTTACTTCAGGATGTCGATAACGATTTTATGAAACGATGTGAGCAAAGAGAGAAACGGAAGGCTGAGGAGGCGAAAGAGGCGGAGAAACACAAACATCCGTTAAATTTGTTTTTTGACAGTATGTGCGAGTCAACTAAAAAGCTTCCCGATTGGATACAAAGAGATGTTAAAAAAAAGCTTTTTCAAATTGTAAACGAAGCAGAGGAAAATTATGAAAGTTATTTGTCTAGGCAGACTTATCAATTTGGTTACTTATCATCATCTAGCTTCTCGACACCAGCTCAAAACGATAGCTCAGAGAATTTGTAATGTAACCTTTTGTCATTTACCAATAAAAAATTGTTTTAATTAAAGTTGTTTTGCTTACCTCAAACAAATAGCTAATCTTTCTTCTGGCGTTATAGCCTTCCGATAGTTAGTATCTTGTTTAGTAATATCTCCGATAATCAATGATAACAAATCATAAAACTGAACTCTTGTAACACGATAATATAACTGAAAATGTTCATCATCTAACTTATAAAATAATGTTTTAAACTCTCCACTTGTGTGCCGAGATTGAATGTGTTGACATATCCAAGATCTGAAACGTCTTTTTCTTAACACGTTAACTGCCATAGTAAAATTTCGAGGACTTTTTTTTTTTTGTTTTCTGGTTGTATATTCAAGTAAATCACATTATATGATTATTTTAATTTTTTCCCGGTGATTATAATGTAAAATAAAGCAAAAAAATAAAATGTCTGGCATATGTGCCTGACGAGGCCCAAACGAAACAAAACATAGCTATTGCGCCATGTCAAGCATTTTGTCAGGCACCGTCCGCCGACCGCCAATTTATTTGCGCGCGAAATCACTCGGTGCGGCGCTCGACCGTTTGAACGAACGTACCTACGCGTGTCATAGTTCATTCCTTGCAGGTTGCAACTCGTCCGGCGCATGCCATGCGATGTACCTACATTGTGTGTTTATGTTTAGTCGCTTCGAATTAGTTGCGGAAGTAAGTGCGCGCACCTATTGCTCTAGTCTTTTTTGTGTGACGATAGCTATTGTAATCATGTCCATATTTGATAATACGTGTGATTTTGAATTATCGTTGGTAGATCTGCAAGCAATTGACGAACTAGAAAAACAACTGACGCAAAGCGAAACCCCTCTGTTAGAAAGTTCATGTTGTAGTGACGATACAGAAGTAATTTTGCATGGGCGAAGAAACAGAAAGAGGCGGTATGTGATAGAAAGTGATGACGAAGATGAAAACCCAAAACAGCAGGTTAGCACAAGGCTTGAGACCGATTTATGGTATGAACCAGCGGGTAAGCAAAGAACTATTATACCTTTCACAGAGTGCCCTGGTTTGAAACCTTATAGTTTGAGACATACGATGGCAAAATCCAAACCTGAGGATTTCTATTCTTTGATAGTTCCGGATAGTGTGTTTCATTATATAGCTACAGAAACCAACCGATTCGCTGCTCAGACAATTACTAAGCTTATTTCAAAAAATCAAATAAAACGCGGATCGCGACTGCTTAGTTGGTCTGATACAAACCAAGACGAAATAAAAAGGTTCTTTGGTTTAATTTTATTTATGGGCATAGTTAAATTGCCTAAGCTAGCTGATTATTGGTCAACAGACCCCCTGATTTGCCAATCTTTCCCACGTACAGTTATGTCCCGTAACAGGTTTGAAATTTTGTTACGAATGACACATTTTTCTAACAACGATAACCAAAGATACGGCGACCGTCTGTTCAAAATAAGTAAATTGGTAAATACTTTGAATCTCAACTTTGAAACATATTACTATACTCAAGAAAATCTCTGTATTGATGAGTCTCTAGTACCATTTCGGGGTCGCATTATATTTCGACAATATATCAAATTGAAGAGGCACAAATATGGAATTAAAGTTTTTAAATTATGTTCTAATCCGGGCTACACTAACAGAATTCAAATATATGCGGGAAAGAGAGGCGAGACTGAAACTACAACCCCAACCACTGTTGTGATGTCACTTATGGAAGGATATCTTGAAAAAGGTCATACATTATATACCGATAACTGGTATACCAGTATTGATCTTGGACGCAAATTATTGGACAAAGAAACGAATCTTGTGGGTACTGTACGTAAAAATAGAAAAAAATTGCCTAAAGATGTAATAAACGGAAAAATAAAAAAAGGAGAGTTTAGAGCTAAAGAAAATGAAGATGGTATGACATGTATGAAATGGAAGGATAAAAGGGATGTTTATTTACTTTCTACGAAACATTCTATTGGATTTACAAGGACTTATAAAAGAGACAACGAAATCATAAAACCAAAAATTGTAGTCGATTATAACAACGCAAAATCTTCTGTAGACCTATCTGATCAGATGATAGCATACTCAACACCTTTGAGAAAAACTGTAAAATGGTACAGAAAACTTGCTGTTGAACTATTGTTGAACACTGCATTACTCAATTCTTACATAATTTATAAAGAAACCACGAAGTGTAAAATAGGGATAGTAGAATATAGGAAAAAGTTGTGCAAATATCTAACAGAATCGGGCAAAGAAAACAGTAATCCTGACATGCCATTGGCAAGAAATAGGAGACAAAAGCATGAGCTAAAAAAGAAAGAAGGACCTGTAAAAAAATCTAGAAAGTACTGTTCACGGTGCTATAAAGTAAATGTTCAAACAATAGACAGAAATTATGCTAGAAAGAAAACTAAGCAAGTGAATACTTATTGCCCACAATGCCCTAATGAACCACATTTTTGTCTTTCTTGTTTCAACGAAGAACATAAAACAATGTAACTTTTCCTTGGCCTGTGACTGATTATTACATTTTATTATCCTAAATTGCATTTTTTTTTATAATTTTTTAAGCTGTATAAGTCCAAAATATGATTATTTTGATCAATAAAAAGTTTGTTATAGTTTCAATGTGGCGCATTTTATTTTTCCCAATAAAAGCCAAATAAATCCAGTTGTAAATATAAAAACGTTAGGCCATGTTGAACATAGCTTTTCCAGGGCCTTGTCAGTCAATTTTAATAGATAGTAACAAGCTAAACGTGCCGGACAGCTCCCTGAGATCATCTAAATTGCATGATGTGGCGTCAGTCACCCGGGACTGACATGGCTTAACAGGTGCTATGTCTGTCAAGCACTGGTGCCTGACATGGCAGTTAACGTGTTAAATAATAATAAGTCAGTATTAATCTTCTTTTTCTATGTGTAACGTATTCATCATCGGAACTTTCTTCATCGATTATATTCATGGCGAGCGACGTCCGTCTAATTGAACTACGCAACACTGACTGAGCTTTGGCTTAGCTGTTGGTGTGCACGCTATTTATTTCTAGCTTATCTTAGCCTAGCTTGCTTGGCATAGCTTAGTTTAGCCTTGGCATAGCTTAGTTTTCGGTCTGCAACCGGCATTATAATCTTCTTATCCGCGTGTGATATTTTCAAGTCACGGTTGCTAAGGCCGCCATCGGTTGTCCTAGCAACGACATGCGTCGCTAGGTCTCCAGTGCAGCGTCCAATTGCAAGACCATCCTGTGACGCACCTACGTAACGACGCATGCGTATTGTTACCAAAATAAGCAGCCGTCATATTTTGACTTTGACTTTGTTTTTATGTTTTCAGTGTACATTTTAAGTTACTTTATTGTGTTTTTAAATATGTTTTAAGTTATTCTTTTTTGTGAATGTATTTATCTGTTGTGAATGCAGTCCGTGACCCAATCTTGTGATGGCACGTCGAACGCGTCCCATACCTGTACACAGTGCAACAAGTCTTTCAAATCTTTGAAAGGCCTCAACATACACACTACAAAAACACACAGGAAATGTATTAGCCAAAACAGTTCACCTTTAGACATCCATCCCATTATTCCGAGTGCGCCTACTTATGTAGCTAACGATCCAACTCCTTTCCACACATATCTTAGCCATTTAAAAAATAGTATACTCACAGTTAAAAGAGTCCCTCGAGGAGCTCGTATAACCGTTGCTACACATTTGTCTAAATTAATCCAAAAATGTTACACAAGCAATTGTACTCAAGACTGGCAGAACCTATTTTTATTTTCATACAGCACACTACATGTAATAAAAACTGATGAACCAAATTTATCCCTGACACAAAAGATTAAAAATAACTGTGCTGTAAGCTCCTCGCCTTCTCCCGCTCCTCTAATCAAACATAATGCCCCTCGTAATCGCAACAAACTCATCCAAAACAAAATCTGTGACGGAGATCTCAAAGGTGCCGCACGCCTTTTGTTCTCCAACGACGTGCTATCGCCAGATACCCCTGACACCCTTCAGGCCTTACGGTTAAAACATCCTCCAGCTCCTTTAAACCCATTTTTTCTCGACCCACCAACAGCAGGGCAAGCTTGCCTTCAAATTCAAAACAAAGATGTTACGGATGCCATTTTATCTTTTAAACCAGGTTCGGCTGCAGGTTTGGATGGAATCTCACCCCAACATTTGAAAGACTTAACATCGCATTCTGTGGGTGATGCAGGCGAACAACTTGTAAATTCGATCACTAAATTAATCAACTTTATGTATTCCGGTAATGTCAATCCAGAAATTGTTCCCATTCTTTTCGGCGCGAACCTCATTGCCCTCACCAAAAAGGACGGAGGGGTGAGACCAATTGCTGTTGGATCAACACTACGACGTCTGGCCTCCAAAATTGCTGTTCGACATATTTTACCAAAATTAAATTCGGAATTCGAACCCGTACAGTTAGGTTTCGGTGTAAAAGGAGGGTGTGAGGCAGCCGTCCATGCCCTACGCTCTTTCCTAACTTACGGACAGCCTGACGTGTTGCTCAAAATTGATGTCAAAAATGCTTTCAATTCGGTAAATAGGGATACCCTGCTGACGGAAATAAAACAACATATACCGGAAATATACAATTATCTTCTTCTCAGTTACGCTGACCCAACGAAATTGTTATATCGTTCTAATGAACTGTCCTCGGAAGTAGGTTGTCAACAGGGTGATCCCCTTGGGCCTGCAATTTTTAGTTTGGCTATAAATCCGTTAATCAAAAATTTAAATTCTAAATTCAACGTTTGGTATTTGGACGACGGAACCCTAGGAGGTGATGTGGATACTGTGCTTTCGGACCTTTTTTTAATCAAAAATAAATTTGAAGCCATTGGTTTGGAGCTTAATTTTTAGCAAATGCGAACTTTTTATAAATAACTGCGACTTAAATTTAAATGACGTAAAACTAAAATTTAATATGTTGGCTCCAAATATTAAAATAGTTAACAGTAATTCCCTTTACCTTTTAGGTTCTCCAATTTTTGATGAATCTATTTCTGAATATATTAATAATTCAATTACTAAATTTCAAAATTCTGCTGAACGTCTCCTTGAAATTAGTCCACATTATGCACTTTGCATCTTAAAATTCTGTCTTTTCGTCCCAAAATTTACGTATGTGCTCCGTTGCTGCTCCTTTTGGAATCACTCAGATCTTTTGTCACAAGTAGACGACTTAATCAAAATTAGCTTAGAATCGATTCTTAATATGCAGCTGAACGAGCAATCTTGGGCCCAAGCATCCCTACCCATACGTTATGGTGGTTTAGGGATTCGCAAAATTTCCAGTGTCGCTTTACCAGCCTTCCTATCTTCTGTCCATAGTTCAGCAAATCTCATAAGTAAGATTTTAAGAGCATCCCCTTCAAACTTTGAGATTGCTGGCTTGGAAGAAGCAAGAAATGCTTTCTTAATTGCATGCCCAGGTCAAAATTTTTCAGATTCTCCAAATTCACAGAGGAGCTGGGACGATATAATCTGCAAATTGTTTTATGACAATCTTTTGAGCTGTAGTACAGGTTCGGCGCGTGCTAGGCTTTTGGCTTTGGGTACGCATGAGGCCGGCTACTGGCTTCACGCGTACCCATCGTCAAATACAGGAACATTTCTTGAGCCTGACACGCTCCGAATCGCAACCTGTTTACGGCTTGGGGTTCCGGTCTGCGCTTCTCATAAATGTCCCTGTGGCAGTGATGTCGACAAGCTAGGACATCACGGACTGTCATGCCAAAAAAGTGCAGGCCGCTTCTCGAGACATGCCGCACTTAACGATATCATACGCCGGTCCCTTGCCACCGTCAACGTGCCAAGTCTACTTGAGCCGACTGGTATTGCAAGAGACGATGGCAAGAGACCGGACGGTATGAGTTTGATTCCATGGAAGTTGGGCCGGGTGCTGGTATGGGATGCAACCTGTTCTGACACGCTGGCCCCTTCCCATCTACATGGAACCAACAACAGAGCTGGTGCGGCTTGTGAAGCGGCTGAAAAAGCTAAAGCATGCAAATACAGGGGTCTAGGCTCCGAATATGATTTTGTCCCATTCGGTGTCGAGACCCTTGGTCCGTGGGGTCCTAGCGCTTTAAGGCTTTTTAAGGAAATAGCAAAAAGGTTAGTCGACATCACAGGAGACCGAAGAGCTGGCAGCTACCTCGGACAAAGAATTAGTCTAGCTATTCAAAGGGGGAACGCTGCCAGTATTTTCGGAACCTTGCCTAAAGGGACTCCTTTTAATAATATTATCGCTATGGAGTGTTGAGACGCTACAAAGCTCTCATTGTTTAATGAAATGCGTACCATGGGAACGACGGCGACATCATCACATGCCGCCGGACGGTGTCATGAGCCCGCTCAGTGAGAGATTGTTTTTGTTACAATATTTAGAGGAACCCAGATCTTCTCACTTGAATTCCGGACACGGTGGAGACTGAGCGCGGCTCACGAATTCGTCATTCGCTCCCACTTGTATTTTATTCGTGTAAGATTCAGATTTTGTTTGTGTTTCGTGCGGACACAAGTAATAATTAGTTTTTTTTTTTTTTTTTTAATTTATTGAATAAACAAAAAATATAATAAAACTATAATTTTCTTTAATTTAAATTCTCCCGCGCAACTAACGTTATTGAGCCGCACTATAAAACATAATTCGTAGTCTATGAATATGCAAAGGATATAACCAAAAAAGCGTCACGTCATTGTCGTGTGAATACAATTATTTGTAAAATAAATAGGTACCATTGTTGGTTAATTACACAGAAGGATATTCTAATTGTGATTAAGAAACTGACACCGTGTTTAATAACATTAAATGTCGTTTCTTTTCTTACAGGTATGTACCTACGGTTTTGTTACTGAAAAGTTTTATTTCATGTGAATCTTAGTGTACATGTAAAATAAACAATAAATCTTTTCTTACAGAGAAACTCAATTGTGTTTGATTGACGGTGTCGCCTAAATCGCAAGCATATTATTGGAAATCTTATATATATTTATTAGAACACAGTACACAGTATAAATTGTAATTGTAAAACAAGGTATTATTTTATTTTCCGCATGCTATAAATTATTATTATTTCATTTATGTAGGTGATTACTAAAAAGTATCTCTTTTGGAGCATAATCTTGTTCGAATGCATAAGTGTAAACATTCTTTAATCACATTTCGTAAGCGTAACGTTCGTGACAACTAAAATTGCCGAATATTTAATATTTTTCCTTTAAATTCGGCAAGTGTTCGGTTAGAGCTTCATTCTGTATTTCGAAGTACTCAAGCCTGAGCAACTAGTTCCAGTGTCGTCACATCTGGTCGAAGAGTCTCTCTCTATCAGCAGCTGCAGTGAAATATTGTAAGTGTTCAAGATGTAAGTACTTTTTTATGGTGACTTATTTCATCACAATTATTGGTAATTATTTTCTCACTGTGGCCAAGACACCTCTAGCCATCAGTTTCTGATCAGTCTTGTGAGCCTGCTTGACTGGCAGTGAGAAAATCCTCCTCATCACCTTAGTCTACTCTCACTGTCTATGTGCTATGTTTGCGTTAGTGTGTGTGTGTGTGACACTAGTATGTGACTGTAAGGTTTATAGGTCTTAAAACGATATAAAATATTTTTTTAACTCGCTAATTAGATTTCGAACCTTATACCGTTGCAATACGGTCTGCATTACATCTTTACAGACATTATTATAAATTGCATAAGTACCTAACGTTTGATATTTTTTTTTTTTACAGGTCTGACTCTCTGAGTATGATATATTCGAAGCCGAGGTGAAACCGAAAACCTGTCTCTACGTCCCGGGAAACTAACAGGTAAAAACCTACATTTATTTTTTATGGTTGATTATAGCGTTCCGTGGTGTACATAATCATTCTGTCATGTTCTGTTTTAAATGTTTATCCGTTTTACGTACTCGAACTCTTCATTTACAGCTCGACAATATTGTTTATCATAAACTTACATTTTACTTACACAAAATGTATCTATTTCAAAACTATCAGTTCAGCTAAGAAACCGAAGGGCTGTAAAAAGGAATTGCTGGATGTACTTGGTTTGCTGTCTGAAGACAAAGAGATTATCGCTGTTGATAACGCTCAACGAGATTCCGCTCGAGGCAAACAGCTCGAAAGTAGCATCAGCAGCCGCGTAGCCAACGGATCCTTGGTGCACCGTGCGCTGCACGACGGACAGTACTACATCGAGACACGTGTCTACACCACCGAGGAAGCGTTGACGGTGCCTCCGGAGCTACGCTATACTAAAGCACTTGTCACACTCAAGGTGCAGGTGGATCGTGACCAGCCTGAGTGGACCTATCTCCAGAGGTTCATGCAAAAAGTCAAGTCCTCGTTGTTTGCCGACAGCAAACCGACATTTTATAGCAATAAGAAGCAAATATTTATTAAGTTTGTTATTTTTGAATAAATAACAACACGTGTTGCATCTAGGTCACCTCACCTACGTTGCAAACACGCAATGCAAACTAAGCAGAATTTGATTTGATAGTCTAAGTCCGTTATTTTCCCTCATTCACACCTTGTCTCTGACGAACGCTGTACTACTGACTTTGGGTTTTATTCAAGTGAGTATACAACAATTCAATAAATGTTACAGTTTATGTCGATACTTATGAGTTGAGTAGATATATTACTAATTAACCTTTATTTTTTTATAGATGATGGGGACTCTTCTGACATTCTGTTTTCCCAATAATCTTAAGATCCCTTGAAAGGATTTACGCAAGAGTTCCGCGATGTATGCTCTAAACAAATTATTGCCCCCAGACAAGACAAGAAACCTAAGCATAAAAAAGCCATTTAAAAATAACATCGAAGTCGTCTAAGTCATATGTGATTACGAAGAAACCAAAAGGAATAAGGCTGATCAAAATTAAGGTGTTGGACATGGCGAATGATGTGAGATCCGTTACTAGCTCGAACGTCGAAGATTGAAAACAACATGCTGCTCAGTGCGCAATATTAAGTACAAAACCCGATGGATGAGATCATGAATCTCACGGATAGTCTTGTAAAGAAAATATCAAAAAAAAATTGTAACGATCACTTTTAGGAGTGTAGAATTGAATGAATTAATACATATTATACCATTTCATCAGATCCATCCTTAATAAATAATGTAGGAACCGCATTTTCTATAAGTCGCCTCTATTTCACATTTCCTTTACATACAAATGAATCCATAGTAAAATGCTTAGGACAAATGTGATTAAATGCCTTTTTGAAGTCTTATACGATTTATCAACTATTATAAATTTTTAAATTCGATTTTAGCATGGACATTCGTGCTTGGTCTTTAGGAAACCTGTAAAATAAACATATCAATATATCGACTTAGAAAAGTATGCACATTGTTTACGTCACTATACATGATGATAAAGATAACCCGATACAATTTCTGAATTATTGCTAAATCTGCTATAAAAAAATATTTAACGGCTGGTTTTTGTTACAAAACGGTTCTACCAAATTTATTTGTATTTTTATTCGCTTATCAGTTCACATTCGACAAATAATATAGCAAAAACATACCGATTGAAAGTCAATAGTCCATGACTATTTTAGTTTCGAGATTATTAGAAATTGCAGCCCCCAACCACAAAAGAAATAGTACCACATAGACCACACACTCACTATTTCTAGTAATCCAAAGCATTCGTGCAATCTAGAAAGAAATACTATGAAAATCTGAAATAATTATAAGATATTATGACAATGTTATTGTCCGAAGTTATTGACAGTCGATACTATTAATACGCGAACAAGTTAAATATATCTAAAACGAACTGTCAGCTTTTAAATCATTGTACTTCTGAATTTGACCGGGGCTTGGCCGGGCAAAAAGACTTAAGCTACAGTTACACATGCTCATTTCAAGCATGAAAGCATGCTTCTATTGAGCAGTTGCTACTTAGTAGCATGTGTGTCGGAATGTTGCTCAAAATTGTCTTGTCTTTGATTTGAATGGGTGTAGATGAGGGTAATAGAATATTAACGCATGGTATGATAATATAGTCGATATTTTGAAATTTCGATTACAATGTTTGATATAATGAATATTCGATCATTTAAACTTTCGATGTTTTGAAGACTCGATGTATTGACATTTCGATTTTTTGAGCTTTCGATAAAATGAACGTTCGATTGTTTAATGTTCGATACATCGTTGTCGATTAATTGATATTCGATGAATTGGTATTTGATATGGCGTAGGGGATCCGTTGTAGCCTTGCGTTGCTGTGGGCGTTGTGACTTTGCGTTTGCTGTGGTCGTTGTAGCTCTGCGTCTTCTCTTCGTAGCTCACCAATGGTTGTCCTCTAGCCGAATCTTCTGGATGAGGCTTCGCGGTTCCCCGGTGTCCCGAAGCGGCAACTTGGAACTTGGATTAAGTCGAAGTATTTCTTCTCTGCTTCTCTTGGGTAAATTATTTATTTCTTGGAGGGTCGCGATCGTGTTTGAATCGTTGAAACGAATACTCGTTATTTTCGGAACGTGTAACGACGCGATCCTACCGATTGCGCCAGTTAACCGTCGAATCCGGGCGGTGTAAGCGGAGAAGGTAGGCAATTAACGAACCACGGCGTGTACTGCAGTATTTTAATTTCATTTAAAAATAAACTTATTACAATTTTTAGACTAAACTAGCCTTAAGTGTATAGTACAAGTTACTCGAAGAAAGGGCGCTGGTAGAATGAGCTTGGTACTCTGCTTTAAAGTTTATATACTATTCAGGTCCGTCTCTTGGTAATTTTCCCAAGAGTTTTTAACATAATTCGACACGCTTTAAGTTTACTCAAGGTGACAATAAATATTGCATACGTGTGATAAGCTGATTAGCGTGACAGGCCTTTTATCACGTTGTATGACGTTTTTAAACATATTTGCTAATAAGTTGTCATAAACTAGTGCAGTTTATGAGCTTTTACAAGGTTGTGTGTGTTATCGGCTATTAAAATATTGCGTAAAGGAACTCTGACCTCTATAACTTATTACAATGTTGCGTTTAAGGAAATCTATGATTCTATAACTAGGTACTCATACTATATTAATACACTCCTATTTTTTTGTTTTTCAGAACATGCCTTTTACAGTAGTGCAGACCATAGGACGGGGGAAGATTTGTATCTCGGCAGTCCCGAGTGGTTGGGAGATCGATGGAACATTATGGTGGCCCTCAAAGTCACAAGCCGGTATTGTCATTGATGAGAACTCTAAGTCCACAGATAAGTGGAAATCATTTCCTTGTGTAGTAAAAAGGCTATACAAGACGTATACAGAAGCAGAAAACATGGAAGCGGAAACGAATACAGAACATGAAGGAGAGACTAGAAACCAAGCAAATAGCAGTTACGCTTTCGGTGATTTTAATTCTATTGTAATACCTGTCCAAGACAATTACCAAGTAAGTACGTTACGACGACTGACGTGGACTAATGGTGCGTACAGACTGGTGAAACGTAGGGAATGCAATCTCGGTATACAGAGATCTTGCATCGATTTTGCAAGATGAATCTTGCATCGAAAATAGTGCGAGGTCTCGCTAGATTTGCGAGATCAAGCGACAGCTCACAACACGTTCTTATCGGCGCGTGTCCTGCCGCTCACTGCCGCTGACTAGCGGCTAGTGCTAGTGGGCCAATCCTGGGCTCCTAAGCGCTGTGACGGTTGCGGGGGTTTACGTAGAAATTTGACTATTCCCTGTCATTCCTCGCCCTCGCACCGCGCCGGCGCGTCATAATTATTATTTGTTAATGATAGCGTGCACTGATTTTTGATTAATTTACTTAGACATTTGAGTGAATTTTGTGCTAACTTGGGAAGATGTCTAGAAACGATACTCAAACAGTATATTAAGAATTTACAAGTACTTTGCAAGTCTGGAAGTACTTTCTAAAGGCGGACAATGGTTTAACTGCTAAATGAAAGCTATGTAATGCGATCTTGAAAACCACAGCACGTTTTCCAAAGGATACATGTAGGCATCTTGAATCTATTCATTAAATAGATACAAAAACATCGCGGCGGCGCCTCTGGCACTTCCTCTGGATCTGGAACAGCGAGAGCGTCAACTTCCTCTTCCCAACCACAACCTGAACATGAGAATGTGCCACCAAAGAAAACTAAAATTGATGATCATTTTTAGCCAAAAATATCATTAGAGATGAGAGTTTCACGAATGGTTGCTAAGAGTGGTCTCACTTTTCGAGTATTTTTGAATGCGAAGACTTGAGGGAGTTATTTTCTTCACAAAGACATAAATTGCCGACATCGCCTAATTCTATTAAGCTCATGGTAATAAATTATGGCAAGACTCTCAAGCTGCAAGTAAAAGAAGACCTTGCAAAATTGAAGGAGAAAAATCAACGCTTTAATCTTACAGTCGATGAATAGACGTCCGTGGGTAGCAAATGATTTTTAAATATAAACCTTCATGTATTGAGGGCAAAGCTGTGTTTTGGATCTTCAGTTTAGTACGTGTATTTGGTAGCATGCCTGCTACTTCATGTGTCCAGCTTTTGACTCAAAGACTGCTAGAATTTGACATGTCTTTAGACATAGATATAATGGGGAAGAATACTGCCTTTTTATCCCGCTAGACGGCGCATGAGCGAGGTAACCTTATAGAACTGTCAAATGTGTCAAATTCCTTATTAAATTTGTAGACATTAGTGTTTATTTCTCAATCAATAATTGAAAATGCCTCGATGTGTCGCTTATGGCTGCAAAAACGTAGGGAAACATTTATTCCCTAAAGACCCAAAAAGAAAAAAACTATGGGAAACAGCTCTTAAGTTAAAAAACTGGAAATCAACGAAATCGTCCATGCTGTGTGGAGATCATTTTAAAGAAGACGATTATTTCAATGAAATTGCTTACACTAGTGAATATTTATAGCTAAAAATAATGTTTATGGTTTATTTTATAATTCAATTAGAAGTTATTATGGGATCTATTTATTTTGTTTCAGGAAATAAACCTCTAGCAAAGTTTCTAGAGCGTACTGATGTGCCAAGTGTATTTTCATTTACTGATAAAAAAAGTTGATTCGGCCACGGAACGTGCAAATCGCTTAGAATTAAGGTCTAAAAGAAAAATTATAAAGCCTATTGAAGAACCTACACCTAGCACATCACATCACATAGAAAATGTTGGAATTGAGCTTGAAGTAAACACCATGGAGGGCATTACTAATTTACCACAAGATATTACTATTAATCTTCATGAGAAAGGCACACAAGTTAACTTTGATCATGTTTATGGTTGCATTAAAAGATTTATACATAATGATGAAGGTATTGCGTTTTACACAGGGTTGGAATCATATAAAAAAATCTATTTTGTATATTGTACCGTTAGTCCCATGCTCCACAAAGTCATATACTATGGTAGTGATGTTAGTAATATAAGCACAGAAGACCAATTTTTTCTGACTATGATTAAACTAAGGCAAGATAGATGTAACTTTGAACTTAGACGATTTTTTAATATAAGTACAAGCACAGTTTCAAATATTTTTATTACTTATGTAAACTGCTTACACCAACTATGGAGAAAAATTAATATTTGGCCAGAACGGGATTTGGTGCAGTATTACACATCAGAGAGTTTCAAACACTACAGTTGTAATACTCGTGTCATATTAGATGGAACTGAAATAAAAATACAAAAGCCAGAAAATCCTGTATCCCAGCAAGCTTCATGGAGTAGCTATAAGCACTCAAATACATTCAAGGTTTTAGTTGGAGCACCACCAGGTGGTTTACTCTCTTATTGTTTGACAGCCTATGGAGGCTCTGTGAGTGACCGCCAAACTGTTGAAAGAAGTAACTTAATACAGAAATGTGAAACTGGTGATACTATATAATACTACATATTAGCGGATCGAGGTTTCAATATTCAAGATTTATTTGCAGGTGTAGGTGTTACAGTCAACATTCCCACATTTTTAAAAGGCAAATCTCAAATTTCTGGTTTGACAGTTATACATGACCGTAAACTAGCCAGTAGGAGAGTACACATTGAACGTATCATTGGACTCATAAAAACATATAAGATCTTGAAGAATGAGTTGCATCATAGTTATGTACCATTAGCTTCAAAAATATTTTTTATCCTGTTTTATGTGTTGCAATTTCAGGGAATAAATAATGAAAAAATAAATAGTTTTATAAATAATTTGTTTATTTTTATTTTTTAGTATAACATGTTTTCACTACATACATAGCTCTACATAAAGTATAGGCAGCAAGTGCGTTCAACATATTTATGCTTGAATTTATACTTCCATTTTTAGATTACCATATACAAAACCTTTTCTAATAGAGCTTTTTTAAAATATGTTGTATAAAATTCATCCAATTTTTGAATTATTTCTGAGATAAATGGTTCATCTTTATTTATATATACAACCTCTATATCAGCAATGGTATAAATAATTAAATTGCAATATTTCTTGTTTATACAGAACAACCGACCCTGTATTTGACAATAATACGGATGTTTCTTTTTTAAAACATAATTAATATCAATAAGTTCCAAGTATGGTACTGTCATAATAGTGACCTTAAACGTATAAAACAATTAAAAAATATATTATAAATTAACGAAATTTTGGATATTGTTAGAGAACTACAGTAGAAAACTAAATATCATACCATATAATATCAGTCTCGTGTGGGCAACTAAACTAAGCGTACGTGTTTATTTGCGATTTTCATAGATCGCAAACCTTTTTCATTTTTTATAAGTTGTGGATTGAGTTTATTTATTCAAGATGCTTCAATGTGCTTTATGCAATAACCAATTCTCCGATGGCGTCCAGTGCTCCACTTGTAGCAAAAAATTAGATTTTAGCTGTGCCGGACTAACGGAGGCAGGCTGGAGGAGACTGGGTACGGATCGTAGATCGACCTGGAGATGTCCTACTTGTAGAACAGCAAGTGCGGCTCCACCTAGCCCGAGCGAGTTGGCTTCTTCGGCGATTATACTTCAGGAAATCCGCGACATGAAAATGCAGCTGGCAGAGTTTAATGAAATTAAGACTAAGCTTGCTTGTCTCCCAAGTCTAGTGGAAGAGATTAGATCCATGAAAGAAGACATAACCGAATTGAAGAAGTCATGTGAATTCTCGGCTTTTTGGATCGATGACTTGAAGGTTAAGACTACTAACACCGACAAGAAGGTTGCTGATCTGGAAAATAAACTTTTAGCTGCTGAAGATTCAATTATTACCTTAAAATCTCAGTTGTACAATACCGAACAAAGGTCACGTCTTAACAACGTTGAGATTAAGGGTGTACCATTAAAAAAAGACGAAAATCTCTTCCATATTATAGAAAACATTTGCAAGGAAATTGGATACAACTTCCCGAAAACTCAGATAAACTATATCTCAAGAGTACCTACATACAATTCAAAGGACAAAACAATAGTAGTGAGTTTCGTCAATCGTTACATAAAAGAAGACTTTATATCTAGAGCACGTACACATAAAATATTAAAAGCAGATGACATTGGGTACGGTGCATCGCAACAACGTGTGTTTCTTAATGACCACCTGAATTCGGAATCCAAGCAGCTATTAAATAAGGCTAAACAACTTGCCAAGGATAAAAATTACAGCTACGTCTGGGTCAAGTATGGAAAAATACATGCAAGAAAGAACGATTCTTCCGGAGTATTTATAATCAACAAATTGAGTGATTTAAACAAGTTTGTATAGTCTGTTTTAATTTAATGAACTCATTTATATTTTTATTGTTTAACATTTTACCCGGTTCACTCTTTTTAGTAATAGTTTTGATTATTTTTTTAAATTACCTATATTTTTATAGTAAAGTTTTATTAATTTACAGTAACTTTAAAATCAGAAGTAAACTTGTTTGTTGCTTTAGGTTGGTCACATCTGGTTTGCCACCTCCGCTCATCCCGCCTTGCTATTGTTTAACTTGCACACCAATTCAACTTCGAGTAGTATATAGTAAATATATGACCGTCTTGCTCGCTCTGCCACAATTATCGTTACGCGTGTCGACTAACCGTAACCTCGCACCTTCTCGCTCCTGTTTGTCCTACCGTCATTGCTTTTTGAACGCCCTGCTATGCACATCATACGATCGCCGTCCGTTGCGTGCTTTGTTGCTTTCGTTATTCATTAGTGACTTATCCGGCACTTTTGATTTGTGTAACTGTTGTTTAACATTTAATTTGTTGTATGTGCATAGTACATACTATGATACCTATAATAGTCTTTATGATTTTTATGTGTCAAAGGCGATTTACTGATGGATATCGATAGTATAAATACGAGAAACTCTAATCTGAATATATATTATCAGAACGTTAGGGGATTGCGTTCAAAAACCTCAACGTTCTATCGCAATATATGCCTCAATTCGTATGACGTGATAATCTTAACGGATACCTGGTTGCTGGATAGTGTGAGTGATTCCGAGCTATTCGATAGTAGGTATATTGTTTGGCGACGAGACCGAAATTACGATTTTACTCGTCAAGGTCGTGGCGGTGGCGTACTTATCGCGGTGCGGAAGGACCTACCTGCTACCCCCCAATACCAATTCAATTCTACCGCGGAAGATCTTTGGATATCGTTACCAATGAAGCAGAATAACGGTAATAAAACCAAAAATTTGAATCTTTGCGTTATCTATTTGTGTAAACAAAACCTGGGCTTGTCTTTCTCTGACCAATTAATTAATCATTTATCTAGGCTTGGTGAATTTATATTACATAGTCCCAATGATATTTATCTCATTGTCGGCGACTTTAATATGAGTGGAATATCTTGGTTATATAACAATGACGGTTCTTGCTCGGCGACTAATATCACAAGCACCGATGAACAATTATTAATCGATGACTTATATACACATAATTTAACTCAGTACAACGGTGTTCTAAATATATATGGTCGATTATTAGACCTTGTACTATCTAACTCTTCAGTCACCGTTACAGAGTGCTGAGACCCATTGGTTCCCCTCGATCCTCATCATAAGGCTATTGTAATTGACTTCAAGTCCCATAGTTGTTCTTATTTACAACATGCAAGGAGAACCAAACGCGTTTTTAGTAAGGGTGACTATAATGAAATTAACTTAAAAATTGAAATGATTGATTAGCAGACTGAATTATTAAACAAAGATATTGAAAAAGCTGTTAGCTTTTTTTACTCCTCGATAAATAAGTTAATTGAAAATTATGTACCCTCAAAAATCTGTCGCGAAAATACATACCCTTCTTGGTATTCATTATCATTAAAGAAATTAATCAAAGAAAAACATAAATACTATATTAGATTTAAAAAATACGGTAAAAGAGTTAAAATTTTAGAATCTGAGTGTTATCAAAACTACATATCGTCAGTTGAAATGTCTATTAAAGAAAACCTAAAATATTTTTGGACGTTTATTAAATCAAAGTATAAATCATCAAATATACCGAGCACAATGAAATACGGTGACAAAGTTGCTAACGATGGCTGTTCTATTGCTAACGTTTTCTCTGACTTTTTTTACTCGACCTTTTTGCAACCGTCTTCCTCATTTGGACCATCTGACTTAATTGCCAATAACAACGCGGCACCCCTTACTAGTATTTCGAATATTGAAATAAATATTGAGGAAGTTGCTAAGCTGCTCTCGTCATTAGACATCACCAAGTCGGCTGGACCCGATGGTTTGCCTCCGACTTTTCTGACCAAGTGCGCGAAATCTATTGCTACACCTATATATTTGTTGTTTTTGAAGTCAATTAGAGAAAATAATTTGCCATCGATATGGAAGTCCGCTTTCATAACGCCAGTTCATAAAAAAGGTGTTAAGACAGAGGCAACTAATTACAGGCCAGTTTCAAAGTTGTGCATTGTGGCTAAAGTATTTGAAAGAATAATTTATAATCAATTATACTCTTCTTTGAAGAATTCGTTCACCGAGTCTCAGCACGGTTTTCTTCAGGGACGATCCACCGTGTCAAATCTCGTGTTACTTAATAATTTTATCGCTGTTAGTATGCAAAATGGTAAGCAGGTCGATGTCGTTTACACGGACTATAGCAAATGTTTCGATAGAATCCACCACACTACATTAATCAGAAAATTGGAACACATTGGGATTAACGGAGATCTCTTGAGGTGGTTTGAATCATATATTTCCAACAGATCCCAGGCTGTTGTCATTAATAATTATATTTCAAGTTGGGTCGTTGTTCCAAGTGGAGTGCCCCAAGTTTCACTTCTTGGTCCACTTTTGTTCTTGATCTTTGTGAATGACATTGGCTCTTGTTTCCATCACTCCAGGTTACTTTGTTTCGCAGATGACATGAAGATCTTTAAATCCATATCAAGTGCATCCGATATATTAGATCTTCAGTCGGACCTCACGCGTCTAGACAGTTACTGTGATGCTAACCAACTGGATCTCAATCCACTAAAATGTTCTGTTATAACTTTCAGTCGGAAAACAGTTAATATTTTGTCTAATTACAAACTAAAGGACACAAATCTGCAAAGATTATCCGAAATACGAGACCTTGGAGTTCACCATGACTCAAAGCTTATTTTCGACGTTCACATTGATAGGATTGTTAAAAGGGCGTCAAAGGCACTGGGATTTGTTATGAGATCCTCGTCAAGTTTTAATGACATTAAAACAATCAAAATACTGTACTGCACCATTGTAAAAACTGTCCTGGAATATGGATCGGAGATCTGGAATCCGTGCTACAATAAGTATATTGATCGCATTGAGCAATTGCAGAAAAAATTTGTAAATTTTTTATGCTACCGTCTGAAGTTGCCTTATAATTCTACAAACTATTTAAAACTTTGTTCGAGGTTTCACCTTCTTCCCTTACAAAAACGAAGAGAAATATCGGATATTATTTTTTTGTTAAAGATAATTACAAACAAAATAAATTCTTCTGAGCTTCTTTCCAAAATTTACCTTCATATTCCATCAAGATCAATAAGATATTACTTGCCAATTCATCTGCCGTTAGTTTCATCAAATTACCGTCAGAACGAATTTCTTTGGCGAGCTAGCAAAAGTCTAAATGAGTTTTCCAAAACTAACAATTTTGATTTATTCTATACTAGCATAGCAACAGCAAGGCGGCTGTTGAGTCAAGATTTTTTTTTAGTAAATATTTTTAAGTGAACTTTATATCAAACTTATTAGTTTTTATTTTGTTTTTTAATATTTTTTAATTATTTTATGTTCTATTGTCCACAAAAACCTTGTATTAATTATAATAATTAACCTTTATTATAACCTATATTATAATTAACCTTGTAATAAAGTGGCATTCCCATAGAAATCTAGACGTCATCTTGAATTCAGCGACTGCACAATATAGATTCAATATTAATTTTTAAATAAAACTTACCTTGTTTTATTTCTTCTTCCATTATTATTAATTTGTGTCAGAAAAACCACAAGGGAACAAAATTTTTGTTATATACTGGATGACTTTTTTTACCGTCAGGAAAAAAGAACTGTGTATTTTGTACCTAAAACAAGTTCTATACGTGAGTGTGTTTATAAAATACAACTGATTTTATAAATTTTGGAATTTCCAAAAAAATGCATAAATTTAGAATACATTAGTGCATGCGTATTATTCGTAGGTAGTGTAGTAAAACGGTAGCGGGGGCGCGGCGCGGGACGCGCGGCCGCGCCGCCCGGCGCCCGCCCTGCGCGTGACTGAATGAATTAAATGTCGGAGTAGGGTGGATATGCGTTTGAGTTTTGGTCGGTTTCGTATTTTTATTATTATTTTTCTAATATTCTTTTTTTAAATGTTATGTTAATCAAAATTAACTTAGAATTAGATGGTTATGAAGATAGGTAATTTATATCTACTTTTACTAAACATTTTCTGATGCCATGTTAACCTTTATTTAACTATTACGCGACCTATAGGTCTTATAAAATGCGCCACTTTCGCATTTTATAACCGTTTACCTTATGTTAATACGACTAACCTAATCGGATCAGAGTTGCATGTAAAACGTTGTTTTAACTTCTATAGGACTTTATTTTGCTAGTTGGGAAAGCGCTCGGCTCGATACCTGAAGGTTCCGGGTTCAATGCCCAGGTCGGACAAAGTGTGTTTTGGATTTTTCGATGCATAGCTCGGGTTTGTGATCACCAACCCACATTTGACAAGGGTGGTGATTAAGCCATTACCTATTAATTTGTTGTGATGACTTGAGTTTAATGATGGAGGCCTTTGCCCAGCAGTGGGTCATAGACCTCTCCAAGTGCATGCCCTGTGTCGCTGCTGCCCTAAACCGGGCTGAACAATACTTTACTTATATATCTAATATACTCATATAATAATTTACAGAAAAAAACCGAAGCGTGACCTCTTCAAGATTTTGCGGTCGGAGGAAACTGCCAGCAGCCGACCGAAGCAGAGTGCTGGAACAGCAACATCATCGTTCGCTAGCCGGGTCTCGACGGGGACCTCCCGCCGCACTGCAGTGAGCAGCGGGGAATATTTTCTAGACCTAAAGGTCTACAAAACGATTGACTACGTGTCGAACCCCGTCGAGGTTCGATACAAGACAGCGCTAGCGTCGCGTCGCTCGTTTTCGCGATATAAAGATCTCCGAAAATAATAATCTAAATATAAAGTTTATAATTTACGGCTTAAAAAATAATAAAACCATTATAGCATATAAATCAGACATCGATATGAAATGCAAAAACAAAATTATACATTTATTGTTTCTCGAAGATGGTAACACTAACACTCATTACTGTTTGATTAAAGCCCGTTCCAGACTTTTTAGAAGTCAAATCACTTCCCACCACAGCAAGTTATATAACTTGCTGTGGTGGGAAGTGATTCTGTGATTTGTGTCTTATATTTTTTAATACTTCAGAAGAAGTCGATAGCCATTTGTGTAGCGGTGTAGTGACAATATTACCCGATAAAGGTTCGGTTATTAAATTTAAAAACTATAACTATAAACAAAATATATCATTTTGTATCTATGCTGATTTTGAATCAATGTTGCAAACTAATTCTGATACCACTTGTTCTACTAGTAACAACTCGACTACGCTACATCACCATGTACCTGTAGCGTTTGCATATTATATTGTTTGCTGTGATGATTCGAGTTATAATCGTTATGTATCACATCGAAGGCCTGATTGTCTTACGCGATTTGTAGAGTCAGTACTAAAAGATGTTAAAAAAATATATGAAATAGTAAGTTCAAACGCTCTGATGATATTTACTGACAAGGACAAATCCGATTTTAATAAAGCAACACGATGCCACATTTGTCAAAATTTTGTGTTTTCTGACAAAGTTCGCGATCATTGCCACGTAACTGGCTCATATCGTGGAGCCGCGCATCCTTTTTGCAATTTGCAATATAAACAAGCTTCATTTGTTCCGATATTTTTTCACAACTTGGCTGGATACGACTGTCACTTATTTATTAAAGCGTTAGGTGAGGCTCCTGGAAGTATAAAAATAATTCCAAAAACTAAAGAATTTACAAAGTTTGTGCCAGTTTCAAATAACGAGTTTTTTCAACTTAGTTTTGTAGATTCATTCAAGTTTTTGGCAACCAGCTTAAGCAAATTAGCGGATACTTTGGAGCCAGAAGACTTTAAATATTTAAAAAAAAACTTTTGCTTGTTAACTTAAATTAAAGCTGCTCACTCGTAAGGGCATATATCCATATGAATATATGAACTCATGGGAACGATATCAAGGACAGTCACTTCCAGAAAAAATAATAATTTATATTTCACTCAATGATCAAGATATTTCTGAAGACGATTACCGGCATGCACATTTAATTTGGTCAACATTTAATAATTTAGATTTAGGAAGTTATACGGATTTATATTTAAAAAGTGATGTGCTTTTATTAGCGGACATTTTTGAAAAGTTTAGACGGACTTGCAAACGTCACTATCAATTAGATCCAGCTTTCTATTTAACCGCGCCGAGTTTATCCTTTGACGCGATGTTATTAAAGACAGGGATACAGCTCGAACTTATTGATAATTTAGCTATGGTCAGAATGTTACAGAGTGGTATTAGAGGTGGTGTTTGTTTATGCTCACATAGATATGCTAAAGCAAATAATGTTTTTTTACCAGATTATGACAATTCTGTACCTAGTTCTTATATAACATATATTGATTGCAATAATTTGTATGGTCATAGTACGTCTCAATACTTACCATTGAACAGTTTTCGGTTTCTAGAACAACACGAGATTGATAATTTAGATGTTTGGCAAATTTCATCAGAGGCAGAGTATGGTTTTATACTTGAAGTGGAAGAAGTGAATATCCAAAGCATTTACATAATTTACATAACGATTTACCATTTTGTCCAGAAAAATGCATTCCACTAGGAGGAAAAAATCATAAACTCGTTCCTAACTTATATATGAGAAATTTGAATATGTCATACATTATATTCATCTAAAAACTTGTTTAAACATGGATTGATACTGAAGAAAATTCATTGAGTTATCACTTTCAGACAAAGTCAGTATCTGAAACAATACATTGATTTAAATACAACACTAAGACAGAGTAGGTCAGATCAGGACAATGTAACTAAAAAAAGAAAAAGTGCGCAACAGCTTATTGCACGTCTAAATTTTCATAGCTCTTCGGTATTTACAGAAAATTTAGTGGCAATGCAGCTAAAATCCGAGCAAATAATTATGAACAAACCAATATACATTGGCTTCACCGTTTTAGAATTATCAAAAAGCCATATGTACGATTTCCATTATTTCATTATTAAACCTTTTTACACCAATAATGTACAGATGTGTTACACGGACACCGACAGCTTTGTTTACCACATACATACAGATGATTTTTATAAAGATTTAAAAAATATTTTTTTACCTTACTTTGATACAAGTAATTATTGTAAAACTAATCAATATAGCTTACCAATTCAAAATAAAAAAGTTCCGGGCTTATTTAAAGACGAAATGGGGGGAAAAATAATATCTGAATTTGTAGGGCTTCGTTCAAAGCTATACTGCATTAAACTATAGACAGCATAATTAAGAAAGCAAAGGGCATTAAAAAAAAAGATCGTACGTAAGTTCAATGTTACAGAAAAAACACTTTTTAATGGAGACATTGTTCTTAGAACAAATATTCTGTTTAAATCAATTAAACACGAAATTTTTACATGTGCTGTGAATAAAATTGCTTTTTCTAGCGATGATGATAAGCGGTTAATATTAAATGACAAAGTTTCTACTAAAGCATGGGGACATACCAGTATATTGAATTTTTAACATTTTTCTTGTTATAAATTTTCTATAAATTGTTGAATTATATTTCATATTTGCTAATTTAAAAAAGATATGTTTATGTCTTAGATATGTAAATTCAAAATGTGAGTACATCATCAATGTTATGTTAATATCGTCAGTGAAGTTCTAACAGTGCGTAAGTCATTTTTGGCGCTTTTAAGATTTTGTCGTGATTCGATAAAGAACAAACGCGCGCTACGTTTCAACCAATCAGAAAGCAGGCTGCTAACCAATAGCGTCGTGTTATGCGAAAAATACAATCATCGATCATAGGATCAACATAGCGTAAGTCAGTCAGTGGCATAGAAATTCGTAACGTGCAAAGTGTTTTGTTAGATTTATATTTCCAATAAAGGTAAATCATCAATCATTATTCAGTGTTCTATTTATGTTAGTTTTATTTCTAATTGAGTGTTATAGCTTTAGAACGTCAAAAATTTGCGTATTATTTTGCTATTTCAATAATAATCACTAACTTTTTGACTTACGCAGTGTTTCCCGCACTCATTTGATGAGTTACGTTGTATATTTATTTCTATTATTTTTTTGCAGAACGGGTAAATGATGGATTTTACGATGAGCGATAGTGAAGAAGATGAATTAATTTTAGATTTATGCAAAGAGTTAAAGATTCGAGTACCTCCCAAAAATGAAAAACCAACAAGAATAACTTTACCGGAACTAGAAAATGTAGATATCAATAACTTGCCGGTATACATTTTACCCGAATTCCCGCCATTATTTGAAGAATTACCGCAGGAACCAGATCCACATTCAGCTGAGCCACGAGAAACAGCTCCACCTTCAGCTGAACAGCTGCCTCAAGAAACAGTTCCACCTTCTGATGAAGAGCTGCCCCAAGAAACAGTTCCACCTTCTGATGAAGAGCTGCCACAAGAAACAGTTCCACCTTTAGGTGAACAACTGTGTCAAGAAACTTTTCCATCTTCAGGTGAAGAACTGCCTCAAAAACTAGCTTCAGCAAAAGAGCTACTTCAAGAACCACATCTATCTTTATCTGAAGAACATTCAGGTGAAGAAAGGCCGCCTTTGCGTTCGTCTGTTGGGACTTCGTCTTTTTTATTAGATAAACAACCGTCGGACGATGAATATGGAGATTTCAGCTCCAATAGAAAAAGAAAATCAAAGGGATTCGGAAACTCTAAGCAATGGGACAAATCTCTCACAAAAATGAAGCGTCTAAAAGGTGAAAAGTATGTAGGCTATCGCAGAGATAAAAAAGTATCAGGAAACGAGAAATTCAAAGTTCTCCACGATGTGCCTCGTCCAGCCCGTACAATGGGCCCAAGGTGCACCTCTACATTATGTACGAAGTCTAAGCTTCGTGGTTGTCCTAGCTTGACCGACGATGAAAGACAGGACATGTTTACTAAGTTCTGGAAAGACATGACATGGGACCAAAGGAAACAGTACGTCGTCTCTCACATTGTGCTTTGCGAGCGAAAGCAAGTTAAAAATAAAACGAATTCGCGTAGAAGTGAGAGTAAGCAATACTTTCTGACTACATCATTTGGACGAATTCAGGTGTGTATGCAGACTTTCATAAACACCTTAGGCTTGAAGGAGTCTACTGTAAGATGCTGGGTACATTCTTCAGAGCATGGAATAGCAAAAACATCCACTAATAATGACAACGAGGAACGCGTTATCAAGAAAGATGATATGGCGTTTCTTAAACAGTTTTTTGCTTTATTGCCTAAGATGCCGTCTCACTATTGCAGAGCGTCTACATCAAAACAATATTTAGAACCAATAGTAGAAAATAAAGACTGTCTATATAGATTGTACACCAAGGAGTGTGAAAAAGCTGAGAGAGTCCCTCTTAGTCGCTGGACCCTACGCAGAGTGTTTGATGAGCTGAACCTTAGCCTATTTACTCCAAAAAAAGATCAGTGCGACACTTGCTGTTCGTTCAAAGCCGGCAACATAACTGACGATAAATATAATGAACATATTAAAATGAAGGACATGGCCCGAAATGAAAAAATAAAAGACAAACAACAAGCTCAACAATCCAGAGATGTACATGTATTCACGCATGACTTGCAAGCTGTAAAATTGTGCCCTCAGTTAAAGGCCAGTGCACTTTATTACAAAACAAAACTCTGCGTACACAATTTTACGATGTACAACCTAGGAACCAAAGATGTTTACTGCTATTGGTTCGACGAAACTAATGCTGGCCTCTCTGCTTCTGTATTCATTTCGTGTATCATACACATACTAAGAAGAACTTTAGAACTAAAATGTATACCTATCATTCTTTATTCTGATGGCTGCACGGCACAGAATAGGAACGTTTACCTGGCAAATGCGCTTCTCCAACTAGCAATTGAGAAAAATGTCGTAATAGAACAACAAATTTTGGAAAAAGGTCACACTCAGATGGAGTGTGACGCAGTTCACAGCTCCATTGAACAGAAGACAAAAAATAAAGAGATTTTCCTGCCCTCTCAGTTTGCGACACTGTCTAAAGAAGTTAGACCTAAGCAGCCCTATATGGTTGAATATTTGAGCTACGAGTTTTTTGACGACTACACTGAAAAAATAAATTCATTTATGACTCTATACGGCCAGGTCGCAACGTCAACGATCCTACCGTCACAAATTTACGAGTGCTGCAGTATAATCCCAATGGCACAATCAATTATAAACTAAGGTTTGATGCAGAGTATCAAGAGTTGTCACGCAGCAGAACTCGACGCAGAATGCAAATGCCTGAAAACTTACCCAGCAGACCGAAACTTTACCAAACTGCGATAAAAATAACTCAAAGTAAATGGAAAGATTTACAAGAATTAAAAACCGTAATTCCTTTTGACTGTCACAACTATTACGATTCTCTACCTCATTGATCTTAATATTTTTCTAGATCTCCCTTTTATTCTAGAAATAGAGATATAGAAAAATATTAATGATATGTGATCGATAACAATTATAACACAATGGGCCAAAGAATTGGAGAACTTAAGTACTGATTTAGATGCTAGTTTATTTTGGAAGTAATTTTGTTAGGAAAGTAGATATCTCCTACGTACCTACAAAAGATTTATAGATTTTAAAAAAATGATTCAGATACTCACAAATTACTTAAAAATTTTTAATAATATTCTCATTTTGATAAATATTTAATACTTTACGTTGTGTTATTTATTTTATAATTACTACAAGGACTTAAATAAATAAAAACTAAACAAAATCGTTTACTTTTGGTAATATCTCTCCTATCCTAATCTCTAAGAAACATGGCGTAAGTCAGAGCCATTTTTGTCAACATTGCGAAAGTAAGAGAAAACAATTTGAATTCAATAAATTTGATATAAATCGTCCTTAATTTCTTCAAAGAGTTAACTGTAAGTACCTCTTCCAAAAATATATACTTCTAATGTTTGTTACTACACTTTAATACAGTTATTTCGCTCTCCTGTAAAGTAGCCATTTTTTACTTACGCACTGTTAGAACTTCACTGACGATATGTGCTACATCAATGCTTTAATAAAGTTTATAAAATATTAAAAGAATTATGTTTGTCTTGTATAAAATATAAGTTAATTGTGCTACATTAATACTAAGTACCTAATGAGGTTCATAAAATATTAATAAAATTATGTTTGTTTTGTATAAAATATAATGTAATTGTGCTACATCAATACTACGTACTTAATAAAGTTCATAGAATATTAATAAAATATATGTTTGTCTTGTTTATAATACTATAATGTAATTGTGCTACATCAATACTACTGCCTAATAATGTTCATAAATTATTAATATTTGTTTCCTTTGTATAACCTTAATACTTCATCATCATAATCAGCTCATTTTATGTCCCCACTGCTGGGGCACGATTCTTCCCTATGGATGGATATGGAGAACGGGTATAATAAACCACTACGCGGGTCCATTGTGGATTGGTGGTTGTTGATTATTGCTAATGCAGCTGGGACCAACGACTTAACATGACTTAACATGCCTTCCGAAGCTCGGAGGAGCTCGAGATGATAAGTTTTTGGTCACCCATCCGGTGACCGACTTTGCAAAGTTGCTTAACCTTAGCAATCGTAGACCGAACGCGTTAACCACTGTGCAATAGAGCTTCTTTCTACTTACCTATAATAAAATTTAAGTTCTAAACATCATTTAATTACACAATTATTATTTTTTCATGTTATCAAGAATGCTATAAGGACAAGTTCAAACCTGAATTGCACAGCGACGCAAAGGCGCCTAGTGTGCAAATAAATTACGGTATCAATAATTCACTCTAAAGTCGAAAATAGGTAACAAGGTCGAGTCCTGACAAGTTTGCGTTTCATGGCACGCGTTTGCTACTGTCTCAGCAATAGGAATTATTTTACATACAAACTCACACATGTCAATGCCTTTAAGGTATAAAATAGCATTATACTGAAATACAAATTTATTTACTTAAGAACAGTGGGGTAAACAGCAACAAAGCAGTATTTCAATAACATGGCAAGTTATTTTAAGAAGTTCAATTCAACGTGATGATTATAAGGTTTAGGTATATAAATTTACAGTAAATAACTACTTTTTTTTTCAGAATTCCCAAGGCAACAGTACCGAAGACATTGTGTCAAGCCAAAGCTTACACCATGTGGGAAGCAAAGGCCTTGAACGATCGGCTATACGATCACCTTCTCCAGTCTTGCAAGACGCGCAAGATCCGCTAGAGGGAAATGTTCCCGCCTTGGTTGGTAGAACGACCGGATTCGCCGTTACATCAAAAGATTCGCAAACGGCAAACGGCTTCCAAAAGACAACCGAAGAAAAGAAGCTTTTTGAAGAATTTTCACGGGCAGCAGCAATCGTTTGTTCAAAAAAGTGCTAAAACTAAAGGACGGCGGCTGATAAAGATACATTTATATCTGTAATAGACTTAGAATCGCAAGTGTCTAGTGTGTCGGACGATGATAATACTCTCCTTAGTGCGCAATATGTGGTGACTGATGACGTAGACCAAATTATGGACCAAACGGAGAGTGTTATAAATAACATATCAAAAAAGTTGTGTGGGTATAGCTATAGTTTTTAAAACTATCACTAGACAATGATTTTGTAAATTAAATTTCTCAAGTAAACGTTATGCATAACAACTTTAGTTACGTATGTATTAGTCTACAGAGATACATTTTATTGATAAAGTTATGTTAAGTATATCACAGAATAGATAATAAAAGTTGGTTATAATTATGTTTAATGTATTAGTTTAGTAAGTTTTCATGTATTTCATTTTTGAATAATAAATCCAATTAAAAATGATTACTTTGTTTCATTAATGAATACTTATGATTAAGAATAAAACACGAAAATAAAACGAGTATTTTTTATTTAAATTATCATTTATTGCAATTATTCAAATGATAACTAAGTTACATTTTGCATTTTTAAATTAAATTAGTCTTATCCTATGATTTAAAAAATACTTTTTATTAATAAAAAAAATAATTTTTATTTAAACTATAAAATTACACTTTATAAACATAAATATTGTTATGATGATACCACATTTTTAGACTTAACACATTTTTTAATGCACAAATCTTTTTATGATGGACACAATTAAAAGTTTTATTTTCCTTTTCACAATAATCATTAAACAATGTTAAAAACTTGGGACAACCTTTTTCACCTAGTTCTATTATTTCACAATCTTGGCATAGCTCCCGAATCCACTCAATTTTTTCCAATCCCTTGATTAATACTTTTTTACCACTTAAATACGGAACAATTACCCTTCGAAATTCATAATAATCGATGAATCCTTCGCTCCATGTGAGTCCACGATTTTTTTCCAACCATCTTACTTGCTTTTTTTCGTCAACTGAGTTTTTTTTAAATGTATAGGGTGGTTTGATTAAGAATGATCTTCAGTTGCTATTCTAACTCTAACTAACTCTATTCTAACTATGCTAACTCTTTGATAATAAATTTATTTTTAAAATCTTTAAATCCTTGCAAATCTACGATTTTGTATTGCCGTTCATGATATCTTCTTCACAATATTTCTTAAAGGTTTGTATTCAAATATACAATCGTTCAGTATCAGACAAAATATGCTGCGGTCTGATCAGGAATCTCTTGATCTGCTTCGATTTCAACTCTCACATCAATTGATCCTTTTAGCGTTTCGTGTTGGCGAGAACAGTGACATATATCAAACATATATTCAATTCAGCTTTGTCGACCATTTTACGAATCTCCATAGAAACTTGTCAAATAGACGAATTGCAAAATATGAATTGAATTGGAATCATAACGTGAATTGCTTACAAGTGGCTATTTTACGATTTCTAATATGAATCATAATATGAACAACATGTATTTTCATGGTTCCATAATGCAGATCAATCTTTTATGTGGGTAACGTAGGATTTTAAAGGAAGACTGAAAATAGAATAACAAAATGTAAAGGGAACTTTCCACATTTGGCTGGTCCGAATCTTGACAATTTTAGAAAATCTTAATCTCATATAATTTTCCAAGTATTTGGATAAAGGTTTTCATGTCTGAAAAAACATTTTTTCGACCAAGATTTCGATCAACCGATAAAAGCAGCTGGAGCACATGAGACAGCACTTCTGGGCGTAGTGGTTGCGAGTTTTCCTCTGTGTTCTTCAACAACGCGTGAAATGGCAAAAATATTGTAAGGGAAACATACCTAAAGGTTGGAGACATGGTTGTTATTAAAGAGGAGCACCTTCCACCGATTAAATGGGTCCTGGGACGCATCAACAAACTATACTATGGAACTGACGGTGTTTGCAGAGTTGTGGACATTACTACGTCCAAGGACATCTTAAAAAGAGCATTAACCAAAGTTTGCGCTCTGCCCATAGGCGATTCTCATGAGGTCCTTGGAACCTCAGCTTCCAAGAGGGAGGAGGATGTTAAGCATACTAACGGCAATGGGGGAGGGAGCAAGGACGACGCAGTGAAACCACTGACTAGCAACACCGGCGACGGCCGGACAATGACATCTATCTATCAACGAGATTTCAGCTCGTACGCGCGTCCCTATTTTATATATATTTTATTCCGAATAAAGGAATTTTACTGTTTCTTCGGTGTATTACTTAAAACTAGGCATCGTCATAAACAATCAATAATTTTTACCTGCAACAAAAAACATTATTTTATTTTCTAAACGAAAAAGAATTAACAACAATTCAATAATCTTTATTTTTATTGTAAATATTTCAAAGAAGTTATGATTAGTACTTTATAATAATAAAAAGCACACATATTTTAATAATTTCAAAGTTGCCACGACACGCTGTTGGACTGCAGTATAAAACAAAAAGTTTGAAAATGCTGTGAGCAAATCGTGTGCGTTTAGGAGTCCACGAAACATGATTTTCACAAGCTGTGATCCAAATATATAATAAATACATCTTTTGGAAATTTGAAAAATATATAGCCAGAATAAACATTATGATGAAGTCTATATCGATGTTTTGTTTTTTTACTGTCGCAGCTCTAACTTTGTTGCAGTGTGGCTAATGTAATTAAATTTAAATTTCCTATTTTCGAGATAAATGACGGGTCGTCAATCTATTATATTAATTAAGTAGACCGATCCTAAACATACAGTTTCATAGTATTGAAATTTTTTAAAGCAATTTAGTTGCAAAAAACGTTGGAAAACGAAAATAAGTAACAATTTATAAAAAGTGATTTATTATTAATTAAATAAGCATTAGTATTCAAAAACAGTTTTAACGATAAAGAACGTGAAGTATAAATTGTAATTCAATGTTGGCTCATTCAATTTTAAAAGTTACGCAAAGTTGCAACTTGACGTTTTAGTAGCAACACTTTTTGATTGACAATATATTTTCAGTTTTTTGCAAATTTAGTGCTTTATTCAACAATAATTAGACAAAATAATACTTACAGATAAAAAGTAACGTTATCCTTTTGTACATTCGACTTTTCTGATCGCTTTTTACACGAAAACACGCTGCAATTCGACATTTTTTGCTTACGTCCTAACGCGTGCACCGCGATTCGAAATGACGCCGGAACACGTGAAACGCGTGCACCGCAATTTGTAAATGACGCCGGAACACGCGAGAACTAGTTTTATACAATCTGTATCAAGCAGGGCCAGCCATATTTCACATACCTAATCAGTTACTTTTAGTGAGCTGGTACACATCAAAACATTTCTTGATATCTCGGTCATTGTGGAAGTACATACTTTTGAAAATAATACGAGTTTATCGACATCATGACAACATTATTCAATCAGCTGATTGGAGTAATGAACTCTGTCTAGTGTTACTACCTAAAGTTCACCTCTTTTGCCCCTGCTGTGAACCTAGTATTTTTGTGCCTATTGTGCCGACTCCGCCCGCTTTCAACTACCTATTTATTTTTGATAAAATTTTAAGGGTTCCGTTTTGTTATTTTTTTCACTAAGAACGAGTTACGACTACTTACCTACTTTTATTAGTTAGAAAAGAAAATTGAGACGTTCATTTAGTCAATTATTCTCTGTTCCTATCACCAGGTCAGGTCAGGAATGTGTTATCTATCAGGTCACTTCTGAGATTTTGAGAAAAATTAATGTAAATGTTATGTAGGTACCTGTAAAGTAATACTGTAAAAATGGTCAAAAAAGGTTTTTTTTTTGTTGACAACGTAAGCACTGGTTACATTTTTTAATATTCAAAACATTACAAGCCGTAAATTATTAAGTCTCAACAATAATTTCGTTGTTTTAGTTTTCGCTTTAAAAATACAACATCAGTTTTAGTTTTAACTGATTTAGTTAAAATTTTAAACTGATTAAACCAAACGCGATTACACTCGCCTGCGCTAGCGCTACGTAACGTAGGTACCTACTCCGCATACTACCCCGCGCGCGCCTAATTAATAATTTGAACGGTGATAAAAAATGACTTACCTACTAATTTAAAAATGGGTAACATAAGTGTAATTTTCGATCCCTAAAAAGGCGGAGTCACAAGAAAGTGTGCTCGACTCCGCCCGCTTTCAACTATTTATTTTTGATAAAATTGTAAGGGTTCCTTTTTGTTATTTTTTTCACTAAGAACGAGTTACGACTACCTACTTTTATTAGTTAGAAAAGAAAATTGAGACGTTCATTTAGTCAATTATTCACTGTACCTATCACCAGGTCAAGTCAGGAATATGTTATCTATCAAATCAAATGTAAATGAGGAGCTCGATGGCGCAGTGGTTAACACGCCCTGTCTGCGATTGCTGAGGTTAAGCAACTTTCGCAAAGGCCGATCATCGGATGGGTGACCAAAAATTTATCATCTCGAGCTCCTCCGTGCTTCGAAAGGCACGTAAAGCCGTTGGTCCCGGCTGCATTAGTAGTCGTTAACAACCACCAATCCGCACTTGGCCCGCGTGGTGGTTTATGGCCCGTTCTCCCTGTCCATCCATAGGGAAGGCTCGTGTCCCAGCAGTGGGGACTTTATGAGCTGATGATGATGATGATGAAATGTAAATGTTATGTACCTGTAAAGTAATACTGTAAAAATGGTCAAAAAAGGGTTTTTTTTGTTGACAACGTAAGTAATAGTTACATTTTTTAATATTCAAAACATTACAAGCCGTAAATTATTAAGTCTCAACAATAATTTCGTTGTTTTAGTTTTCGCTTTAAAAATATACCATCAGTTTTAGTTTTAACTGATTAATTTAAAATTTTAAACTGATTAAACCAAACGCGATTACACTCGCCTGCGCTAGCGCTACGTAACGTAGGTACCTACTCAGCGTGCGCCTAATTAATAATTTGAACAGTGATTAATTTAAAAATGGGTAACATTTGTGTAATTTTCGATCCCTAAAAAGGCGGAGTCACAAGAAAGTGTGCTCGACTCCGCCCGCTTTCAACTATTTATTTTTGATTAAATTTTAAGGGTTCCTTTTTGTTATTTTTTTCACTAAGAACGAGTTACGACTACCTACTTTTATTAGTTAGAAAAGAAAATTGAGACGTTCATTTAGTCAATTATTCTCTGTACCTATCACCAGGTCAGGTCAGGAATGTGTTATCTATCTAATCAAATGTAAATGAGGAGCTCGATGGCGCAGTGGTTAACACGCCCTGTCTGCGATTGCTGAGGTTAAGCAACTTTCGCAAAGGCCGGTCATCGGATGGGTGACCAAAAATTTATCATCTCAAGCTTCTCCGTGCTTCGGAAGGCACGTAAAGCCGTTGGTCTCGGCTGCATTAGTAGTCGTTAACAACTACCAATCCGCACTGGGCCCGCGTGGTGGTTTATGGCCCGTTCTCCCTATCCATCCATAGGGAAGGCTCGTGTCCCAGCAGTGGGGACTTTATGAGCTGATGATGATGATGATGAAATGTAAATGTTATGTACCTGTAAAGTAATACTGTAAAAATGGTCAATAAAGGGTTTTTTTGTTGACAAAATAAGCAAAGGTTATTTTTTTTTAATATTCAAAACATTACAAGCCGTAAATTATTAAGTCTCAACAATAATTTCGTTATTTTAGTTTTCGCTTTAAAAATAAAACATCAGTTTTAGATTTAACTTATTAATTTAAAATTTTAAACTGATTAATTCAAACGCGATTACACTCGCCTACGCTAGCGCTACGTAACGTAGGTTACCTACTCCGCATAACTACCCCGCGCACGCCTAATTAATAATTTGAACAGTGATAAAAAATTACTTACCTACTAATTTAAAAATATTGCTAGTTTGGGTAACTTAGTCTAATTTTTGATCCCTAAAAAGTACTAGGGCAACTCCTGGTATAGGCGGAGTCAAAAGAAAGCGTGCGCGTGTGTCTTTTTTCTTACGGGTTCTGTAGCTTATTTTATTTTTCTAACCGCTTTGATTGACCCGGTATAAAATGTAAGCATTCCTGAAATCCTAACTATTTGTATGAAATTTTATTAGGTAAACTAAGTTTAACTATGTTATATCACACAAAGTTTCAATACTTAACACATTCTTTTTTGTTTACAAAAATGTAATGTAAATAAGAATAACATTTATAAACATCGGTGACATACCTAAGTACTAAATAAAACTTACGTGTGATGGAAGATGTTATCACCAATTGACTAAATAAATAGCAACAAACATAAAAATAATACACATAATGCCAGTGCCAGTGCCAGTATTTCGCAGCGCTTAAGCCAGTTTACACTTTGGTTGTACTTGTATTCTGTGACTTCGGAAGTATTAGTAGTACTAGTTACTGCAAGTAGACAGAAATGTCTACCTACTAGTCTAAAATCATTGCAAGTTACTGCACTGCACTGAAAAAAGTTGAACACCTCGGACGGGAATCGAACCACGCACCTTCCGCCACCAGCACCAACAACCACCAACACCAATCTCCACAGTCTTATCCAGAGTCCAGACTCATTTGTTAAGTGGTTAAAATGCAGCCGCCCGGATTGCAAAAGTAGCATAGTTCGATTCCCGCCTGAGTTGAACTGAACCTGAACTTTAACAATGCCTAAAATAATCTAAGCGTTATGAAACTCTAAAATATCTAAGAAGTGCAAACTTCTAAGATCTGATAAAGCAACGGGATAAAGCTAAAAACATACGCATCGAGCGCTGACAAAACCAGTCCTCGGTAGCGTAGTGGTTAAGGCAGCCGCCCAGATTATGGATTGTGCGTGAATCGATTATGTTTGACATTTATTGTTGTAAAAATTTATCTAAGCTTATCTATCAATAATTTATAATTATTCTCAAGTCTACACAATAATTATTTTCGATCCCTAAAAGTACAGGAGCAACTTCTAGTTAGAACTAGAAGTAGGCGGCACGCCCGCCGGCGCTGGCGCCGCCTTGTTAGGTTTGTTTGCCTACGATTTTTTCGCAGTCGTTTGTGAAAGCTTTCAGAGTGCATGCCTACTTTTCGTGTTTTTGCTTTTCGGTTTCAATTCAACTACCTATTAAGTGAATATGGCATTTTTAAGTAATCAGGAGTATTACGAAATGATTCTTTGTGTCGGGGCAGCTAATGGCAGTCTACGTGGTGCTCGTGAACTGTACCGCGAGAGATTCATCAACGGCAGACCAGAAGCTGAGCAGCGAAGCTTGCCATCGGCGGATTGCTTTCGACGAATGGTGTTGCGTCTCCAGCAGACTGGATCCTTTCGTGGGACGAGTCCGGAGGTCCAGCCAAATATGCGGGACCCGGGGTTTGAGGAGGCTGTGTTGGAGCACTTTCGAGACAACCCAAGGACCAGTACACGTCGATCTGCAGCGATATTCAACGTGGCTCACATGAAGGTTTGGCGGGTGCTCCGAGATGACGGCCAGCATCCGTATCATTTTCGGCGAACCCAGGAACTTACGCCTGCGGACTTCGAACCGCGTCGTGGATTTTGCCAGTGGTATTGTAATAAAGTGTTGACGGTTCCTGGTTTTGCTTCAACTGTGCTGTGGACGGATGAAGCAGCATTCACTAGGGGCGGGATAAGCAATATCCACAATGAGCATGTGTGGTCACACACGAATCCGCATGCGTCAACAGAGTCCAGTTTCCAACATCAGTGGCGAGTTAACGTGTGGGCTGGCATAGTTGGTGGTAGGCTGCTTGGACCTAAGTTTTTGCCCCAACGGCTAAATGGAGAGAACTACCTCGAGCACTTGACCAACTACATTGAAGAGCAGCTTGAAGAGTTTCCATTGGCAGAATATCATGCAATGACATTTCAGCATGACGGGGCACCACCACATTACGCGCGACAAGTGCGCGAATATTTAAACCTACGCTTTTCACAGTGGATAGGCAGAGGAGGGCGCGTGGCCTGGCCACCGCGATCGCCGGACCTTACACCTCTTGATTTTTTTTTATGGGGGCATATTAAGAGTTTGGTGTACGCCGTGGCTTGCGATACTGCCGAAGAAATGAAGGATCGTATCACAGCCGCCTTTCTGAGCATCACACCACAGATGCTTCAAAACGCAGAAGAGTCCGTTTTGCGCCGGGCGCAAACTTGCATCCAGCGACAAGGTGGGCATTTTGAGCCATTTTTGTAAACTGGTTATGTGAAGTGGAGTGGACTTTTTTATCACAGCTAGGGTGCTACACTACACCTCAGTGCTTCACTTTAGTTGATTTTAGTTATTTCAAAAACAAGTCATCCTAGGGTACTTAGTTCTAAGTAGGTGTATCTACCTTAGAGTAGTACGATAATTTATTCTGTGACTACACCTCAAAGCGCCTCGCTTTAGTTGATTTTAGTTATTTTAAAAATAAGTCATTTTATTTAAAGACCTATGTAGGTACCTACTCGTAGGTAAGCGTACCTACCTATCTACTTTAAAGTCGAAACAATGTGGCTGTAAAATGAAAATGTTTTTATTACTTTGATGATAATTACATAAGTACCTTAGAGTAGCACGATTATTTATTCTGTGACTACACTTCAAAGTGCTTCGCTTTAGTTGATTTTAGTTATTTCAAAAAAAAGTCATTTTAATCAAAGACCTATGAAGGTACCTACTCGTAGGTTAGCGTACCTATCTACTTTAAAGTCAAAACAATGTGGCTGTAAAATGAAAATCTTTTCATTACTTTGATGATAATTACATAAGTACCTTAGAGTAGTACGATTATTTATTCTGTGACTACACTTCAAAGTGCTTCGCTTTAGTTGATTTTAGTTATTTCAAAAATAAGTCATTTTAATCAAAGACCTATGTAGGTACCTACTCGTAGGTAAGCGTACCTATCTACTTTAAAGTTGAAACAATGTGGCTGTAAAATGAAAATATTTTTATTACTTTGATGATAGTTACATTATTATTATTTCTCATGGGGACGTCGCCAGCCGGACGGACGATCCACCCGAATTGTTGCGGGCCACTTCTGTACCTACTTAATACAAATTATTAAATCACGAAAGTAAAATAGCTGTCTACTTATCTGTCTTTGTTTTATTAGTCTAACAAATCCAAAAAGAAATGCCGCCAAGCAACTGCCGACAAAGAACCCAGACGGGTTATTTGTGTCAAACAAAATGTGCCGTCAAAGGTTTTGACTTTCGCCGCCCGCGCCGACAGTAGCCGGCAACTGTTTGAGCGGGCGAACTCCAGTACACCTCCTGTTTGTAAAACTGTGTGCCTGGTAGGGGGTGTGGCGGCCAAAACTAGGGCACGCAGTTTTACAAACAGGAGGTGCAGTGTAGGCATCATACAGAGTTCATGACCCTGCTAGTGATGGGTTTAGCTTGTTTTGATTTTGAATTAACGTCAGTTTAACTTTGTTTGTAAATGCAAAACCAAATTAAATTGCGCTTATCTTACTAGGGTATTTATAGAAAGGGTCTATACTAGGGATAATTTGAAACCCTGGATTATGGCTGAACCTGTCTGATACACGTTGTATAATCGATATGACCGCCGGTCATATAATTTTGGCAGAGGGGAACGCCTGTCAGTGGCGTCTCCGGTTGGTTTAATGCTCTAAGCTTGACAGGGACATCTGATAGTAGGGTGGTAATTTTTGTTCATGACGGGAAATTTTGTTTATTTTCATTTTTCTATTCAATCATAGTCAAGTATTTATATTTTTGTCACTTGCCCTTGCCTTGCCTCCCTATGTTCAGCAGTGGAAGTCTTGTGGCTTAAATGGTGATGATGATGATGATTTCATTTTTCAATTTAATTATAGTCAAGTATTAAAGCCAACAAGTTATTACTTCTACGATTGTATAATGGTTACAGACTAACTCTTGAATTCTGTTTTTATTAAACTAGTTTGCCTAGATTTGCTGTTTTTAAGGGATAAAAATCGGTGAAATAAAAATAAAAAAAATCTCGAATTATTAGATTTAGTAAAAAAAAGTTATACTTTTTGGTTGAACTAAATATAATAACATATTAAATAAATAAATAAATTCTTTATTTGGCACCACTTTAAGGACTTAACTTAATTTGTGAACGATAAAAACTGCACTAGTCAGATGACTGTCACATTGTCGATATTGTGGTAAAAAATATTGACGAATACAAAACCATATTCGCACATCTGCTTTACTACATAAAATACTGAACTCAGGATGAAACCTATATGTTACGCTATTTTTACAGAAAAGTTGTGAAGTACTGAATCTATTGCTATTGGAAGACGTTGGTGATATTACATTTAGTGGTATCTTAAATGAGCCAACTCCCACTTCCTTAAAATGACAACTTGAAAAACTGATTACAAGCCATCAAGACACTCAATTAGACGAAACTGACCTACGCAGCTTTTTAGCTTCAACAAATGAAGGAAAATCTTTGCTTTTACAATATGAAGCAAATGGCCTTTTGGATAATGCAGGTAGAAGACAACTTTGCAACTGTTAATTAAAATTAACAGGTGTAATTTTTATATTGTAATTCATGATTGCATTAACGTTGTAATCCTGAACGCGTTCCTACTGAACGCGACTCAGAGAGAAAGAGAGGTATCATGCTATCTCACTTCTAATTGGAATCTAAGAATTTGTCACGGCGCGTGCGTTGTTCTTGTAATATTGGATTAAATCCACATCAGTTAAAACCTATTCAGAGTTTCATTCAGTGCATCATCAGACTACCTTGATCAGCTTCAGGACTTCAGGATCCATCAATAGTTTGACTGCAGTCGGAGTGCGATTCGAACCCGCGAGCTCCGCGGTCCGACATTGTTGGATTTTTTACGTGTTGGGTTTGGCGGCTGTGAAAATCCGAGACGGAGATTCAGCAAGTATTACGGGCCTTCAGTTTACTCCATCGGACGCCACGACGCCCCACATTTACCTCAACACATTTTGGTGGCCCATGAGGGGAAGAATTAATTTTGGTACACCACGACTCGCGTCGTAAGCAAGACGATCGCCGGCGCATACCTACTCAGACCTCAGAATTACTTCGCGTTATTTCGCAACTTCAGGAATAGAAGAAACGCAGAAGGCGTTACTTTCAGGCTAAAAAGGAAAAACATCAGGAACGAGCAATCAAAAAATATCCAATCAGACTCAGTTGGTGTATTTCTACATAAGTATATCGTCATTGTGTAGCGGCCATATTTTACTTTACGGTACCTACGGATATTTTCACGTCTAGTGTCAAGTGCAACATAGACAGTGCATCAGTGTTGCCGTGTGACAACCGGTAAAGTAGCGGCGATCAGTGTCAGAAAGTTCAAGGTGACTTCCTATAAGGACCCAATAAGTTAACGTGTTTCTGCGTGAACGGAACGCAGCTGTCATGTGAGTTTGACTTTACCTCAGACCTGTCAGTTGTCATTACGTTGTCAGTTCAGTGCCCTTCATTTTTATTGTTGTGATATTATTACAATAATTTGTAAAATAAGACGTGTTAACAGTGTTTTTTGGTATTGTTTTATGTCAGAATTGTTGTTTACTAAGTCATACGTATAACCTAAGTCGCGTTTTGTTGCGAAGGTGAATAGTCGAACGACATTTAATCAGATTGTTTTATTGTAATTTTGTACTTCAGAACCAAACAAACACAATGTCAGATAAACAACTAGCAAAGGCTACGGCCCAGTTTCAGACAAGATTCCGTATGCTTAGGGACTACCTAGCTACTGTTATGAAAGGGACCAGTAGTGTTGCGTCAGGAGTAGCCTATAGGCATTTTAATAAATGTTTCCCTCAGCTAGTTGAGTCGTTCGAGGCCATACTCAGGTGCCAGCCGGATGACGCGGCTGACAGCAATGCTTCGGAAGAAATAGAAAAACAGTTCTCCGAAGCTAATGGTATGTTAACTCAGATAGAGGAATTGATGGCGGCCATTTCCCCGCCTATTCAGACATCAGCATCAGATTCATCAGACCAGGTAAGAGTACAGTTACCATCTATTAAGTTACCATATTTCAATGGAGACCCTCTCCAATGGCTCAGTTTCAGAGATCTTTTTCTATCGTTGGTTGATAACAGGCCGAACCTGTCAGACTCAGAAAAGCACTACTATCTGCGCACGTCATTGGGTGACGAGCCCAAGTCTATCGTCAGTCATTTGCCCATGGATGGGTCAAACTATCAGGTAGCGTGGACACTCCTAAGGGATCGCTACGATAGGTCTAGGGTGCTCATTGATGCATACCTAGAACGCATCATGAACTTACCGCAGGTTACTTCAGCCACAGCTCTGCGTAAGGAATTTTATGACCCCTTACGTGAGAGCACTCAGGCCCTAACTAAACTTAGCCTTCCAGTTTCAGAATGGTCATACCTACTGGTATTTATACTACTTCAGAAATTACCAGTGCGGATCAGGCAGATGTTTGAGGAGCGGTATGGAAGTGAAAGTACCCTCCCAACATTCACTCAGTTACTTGAACTGCTGGACGAGCAGGGGAGACTCCAGCTGGCAGTTCCTTCAGCTTCATCAAGCCGTGCAACTGGGGCAGCTTCCAGACCGACCCCCCTCAGGATGACATCGCCTCGTCAGCGGGTTGCAGCGACATCAGCGCATCAACCCACTTCAGAAAACCGCGCAAATCAGGTGATGTGTGCTTATTGTACTAACATATCACACACCTTGTATAGGTGTCGTGACTTCATAGACCTTCATCCATACAAAAGACAGGTATGGGCGGCCAAGGAGGGCCTATGTCAGATATGCCTTCGCGCACATGTGGGCAAGCAATGCGCACATAGATACTGGTGCAAGCATTGCAATTCAGAGGCGCATAACACGCTACTATGCTTCAAGGACGCTACCAAATATCAGCAGCGTGACCATCAGGTCAGTCAAGTAACGCGTCAATCATCAGGTTCACAACAGGCTCAGCGCCAGACCTCACGCCAGGAGCCATGTCAGACTCAGCGCCAATCGCCGCGCCCTCCACAGCGCCTCTCACCGCGCCAATCTCCACGTCAGTCCCCGCGTCAGTCACCTACGCGTCAAATTCAGGGTATCTCTCAACAAATGAGAGATATGAATGTAAGGAGCCATTCTCCACCATCAGGTTACCTACAGCCTCGCCACGAGTTCTCGCGAGCACGTCAGGCCAATGCTCAATTTGAAGAGTTACGTTACGGCAGACGTCAGCCTTCAGATAACTCTCAATGAAGTCAGGCTACTGTCGGTGCAATGGCGCCATCTGGTGGTTTGTGTCCCACAGCCATCATTGAGGTCAGAGATAAAAGGGGAAACTACGTCAGGACAAGAGCACTCCTCGATACAGGGGCAAGTGTCTCTCTAATAAAATCATCATTAGTTAGCAAGCTCAGCTTGCATCGACAGTCTAATTCATGCCAAATATATGGAATTGGCAAACAGTCAGTCGATCAGCCCAATCAAATTACTAAAGTTGTAGTAAAACCAGTTGGTAAAGTTGTACCGATAATCAGTACTAATGCTGTAATAATGTATTCAATCACTTCTAATTTACCTTCAGAGTATATATGTAAAGGTGACCTATTCAAAGAAGGTTCACACGATATTCAGTTGGCTGATAATAATTTCCATGAACCTCAGGAAGTAGAAATGATACTAGGCTCAGACGTACTCAATTATGTGTATGATGGTACAAAGATTATTCTGTCTTCAGGAATGGCAGCCTATGGAACCTGCTTTGGCCACGTAGTCATGGGAGCTCTGTCTTCTCGTCAGGATCAGAAGAACAATGAAGAATACTCATCTCCTGAAGAGAGATGTACGAATTCTGCCACTTCAGTTCAGTATTTCGGTGTGCAGATCACACGCTTGGAGCAAGCCATAGAGAGGTTTTGGAAAACCGAAGAACCAGCTACAGAGAAGGTGGCTAACCCTGATCACATGGAGTGTGAGGAATTATATCAGAAAACTACAGTCAGAATGCCAGATGGCAAATATATGGTTAGTTTACCATTAAAATCAGAAAGAGCAGCATTAGGCGAATCAAGCGCTGCAGCTTATCGTCGTTTTAGAGCACTAGAGAATAAAATGATGAGAAATCCTACTCTAGCTCAGAAATATATCCAGTTCATGAATGAATATGAACAGATGGGTCATATGTCAAAGTCAGACTTCAGAATGGACTCTGAACATTATTTTATACCGCACCATGGAATATTCAAGAAGGAGTCAGACAAACTCAGAGTAGTATTTGATGGAGGTGGTAAGACATCGTCAGGAGCATCATTGAATGATTGCCTACATACAGGAGCTCCACTTCAGAATGATATAACAGATATTATATTGAACTTTAGAAGGCATCAGATAGTATTTACAACAGACATTAAGATGATGTTCAGAATGACATGGATTCACCCAGATGATAGAAAATATCAACTCATCTACTGGAGAGAACACCCATCAGACAAGCTTCAAGTATATGAGCTCAACACAAATACCTATGGGCTGCGATCAAGTCCATTTATATCAATCAGAACGCTACTACAATTAGCTGATGACTGGGAATCTACTCATCCTCATTCTCAGGCCTCGAAGATCATTCGACGCAGTATATTTGTTGATGACATTCTCACAGGTTCAGATTCATTAAAGGGAGCACAAGCCTTGAAGGCTGAACTTATTGACCTTATGCGAAGTGCAGGTTACGAACTCAGAAAATGGTCGTCAAATTCAGTTAAACTACTGCAAGATTTACCAGCGGACTATTGTGAACAGCCTCGTCAGTTTGATAACGATGATAAGAGTTTCATCAAGGTACTCGGCATTCAATGGGACCCTATATCAGACATATTATCATACAAGATCAACATTCCATCAGGACAACCAGTTACGAAACGTAATATACTCAGTACAATAGCAAGATTGTACGATCCATGTGGATACTGCAACCCAGTAATATTCAGATTTAAAGTGTTATTACAGACACTATTCATGGACGGTTTGAACTGGGATGAACCAGTACCGACTTCAGTACTAAATCTGTATGAAGAGTTCATAGAGGATCTCAGATACCTATCGAGACTTCAGTTGCCAAGATGTGTAGCAATACCGAATGCCACATCATACTCACTCCACGGATTTGGAGATGCATCAGAAAAGGGATATGCTTCAAGTGTTTATCTACGTTCAGAGAATAAACATGGCAATGTCTGGGTACACCTAGTGGTAGCTAAATCACGGGTAGCCCCCAAGAAAACGCGTCAGACCATACCCAAACTTGAGCTAAGTGCAGCACATCTAACATGTCAGTTATTGAATCACGTTGCTAAGTCATATGAAGACTCAATCAGTATAGACCACATATATGCATGGTCAGACAGCTCCATTGTCCTAGCCTGGATAACATCGAAATCACACTTACTTCAGACATTTGAATGCAACAGAGTGCAATATATTCAAAACTCAGAACGAGTTATTAACTGGAATCACATCAACTCGGAATATAATCCAGCAGACATTGCATCAAGAGGTATGTCTGCTAAAGACTTAATCAATGATGACTTATGGTGGTCTCCTCGGTGGCTTGAATTGCCCAAATCAGAATGTCCATGTCATCACTCCAGTTGAGTCATGGGACCTTTCATTGTTAGAAAAGGTCAGTTCATTCAACAGGCTCATAAATGTCACAGCATATGTACTTCGGTTCATAATAAACCTCAGATTATCAAAGGAAAATAGAAATGTAAATCGAATACTGTCTATAGAAGAGACAAGAAATGCAAAGAAATATTGGATAAAGAAGATCCAGTCAATGTCATTCAGTCACGAATTATCTTCATTACAGAAGAAGAAATCAGTCCATACAGCTATGCAAAAGCTAAATATATTTCTCGATGATGAAGGAATTATCAGAGTCGGAGGTAGAATACGACGATCAGAACTGCAATATGGATCGCGACATCCATACTTGCTACCCAAGGATACTAAATTTGTTCAGTTACTAATTCAAAATCATCACAAGAGCTATTGTCATGCAGCCACAAACGCATTGATTGCAATTCTACGAAGAGAATACTGGATCACGTCGATGAGAAGACAAGTCTCTCGCGTAATAGGAAAATGCATTGTATGTTTCAGATTTAACCCGCCAACTCAGTCACCGTTTATGTCAGATCTACCAGCTGATCGAGTGACAGCTGCGCGGCCATTCTCGAGTGTGTCTACGGACTTCGCCGGCCCATATTTGGTAAAGGCCAGCTTACTCAGGAATGCCAAGTCAGTAAAGGCGTATTTATGTATATTTGTCTGTTCAGCATCAAAGGCGATTCACATTGAGGTTGTATCCAGTTTGTCAGTCGAAGCCTTCATCGCGTGCTTCACACGATTCGTAAGTAGACGAGGTCTGCCTACACTCATCAGGTCAGACAACGGCACCAACTTCGTGGGAGCCAACAACTACCTAAGGGAAGTAAATCATTTTCTATTGAACAACGAGCTTATACTCATGGAGGAGTTCCGGAATCAGAACATCAGATGGGAGTTCCAGCCCCCAGCAAGCCCCCACATGGGAGGCCTGCATGAGGCCGCTGTCCGCAGCTCTAAGAAGCTACTCAGGCGAGAAATAGGTGAGACAATTCTAACATTTGAAGAACTCTCTACCATAGTCTCCAAGGTCGAAGCCATTTTGAATTCGCGACCACTTGTTCCCATGTCAGAAGACCCAAGCGATCTTGAGGTACTCACTCCTGGTCACTTTCTAATTGGTCAGCCACTGGTTGCTCTACCAGAACCTAATTGGAAAGATTTTAAAATGTCACGTTTGTCTAGATTTCAGTTAATTCAGAAAATGTATCAAAATATATGGTCTCGTTGGCACTTAGAGTACTTAACCTCACTTCAGGTTAGAAATAAATGGTATAATCAGACTGATAATTTAAAACTTGATGATCTTGTTTTGATCAGAGATGATAACTCACCCCCCTTGCAATGGCGGCGAGGTAGAGTCATTGAAATGTATTCAGGTAAAGATTCTGTTATCAGATCTGTTAAACTTAAGACTCGGAATGGTGAACTAATCAGACCTGTGATTAAATTGTGTAAATTACCAATGTTAGATTCATCAGGTTAAATTTAAGATGTTGTTATTGTAAGCTCGCTATAAGTATTGATAAGACTTTGACTTGTATTCAGATTCAGTCAGTACTTTGCTATATTGTCAGATAATAGTTGACGGGAATGAACCCCGAAACCTATGCTGCATGACTCAGTTATTGTATCCTTGTGTACCTATCTCTTTCCTTCCCGCCCCCGGGAGGAATGTTAATTAAAATTAACAGGTGTAATTTTTATATTGTAATTCATGATTGCATTAACGTTGTAATCCTGAACGCGTTCCTACTGAACGCGACTCAGAGAGAAAGAGAGGTATCATGCTATCTCACTTCTAATTGGAATCTAAGAATTTGTCACGGCGCGTGCGTTGTTCTTGTAATATTGGATTAAATCCACATCAGTTAAAACCTATTCAGAGTTTCATTCAGTGCATCATCAGACTACCTTGATCAGCTTCAGGACTTCAGGATCCATCAATAGTTTGACTGCAGTCGGAGTGCGATTCGAACCCGCGAGCTCCGCGGTCCGACATTGTTGGATTTTTTACGTGTTGGGTTTGGCGGCTGTGAAAATCCGAGACGGAGATTCAGCAAGTATTACGGGCCTTCAGTTTACTCCATCGGACGCCACGACGCCCCACATTTACCTCAACAGCAACATTATTCTAAACAGGGAACTAGTTACGTGAAAACCTAGACGCTAAAATTACTAGCCAGATGTTTTATCAGCTGGCCTACAATATAACAAGAGTTTTTAAAAAAGATAGCGCCCCAGCATATTTCACACCCTATGTTTGTGTCAGCCCGATTCAAAAACATGCAGTTAAGGTAAAATCATTCGAATCATTTAGGCATCGAAAAAGACAATTTTGTAAGGCAGGCCAGATAACAGCAAGAAACGTTCAACTTCGACAAAGTCGCCATACTGCAGTACTCCAGGCTCACCACACTCAATTTTAGAGGAAGCAACAAATAAATTACCGAAACTCACTGCAAATATAGAAGATACCACTGAAACATACATGCTATGGTTGAGAAATGCATGTGATCTATGGCATACTGTAAAGTTATATTGGGAAGACACAAGAAAGGCCAGACTTAAGAAAGGCAAATGCTCGAAATGTTTAGCAAAGTAGCGCCTTTTTGAAAATCGCTGCACACCATCCAGACCTTGTTAGTTGCATAGAGTATTTCAATACGAATAATAGTTACTATGACGGCAAATCTCTAAACCGTATCCATTTCGAGATAAATGCGATTTTTGTGAGTTTTTTTTTTAAAACCGACTCTGAATAATTAAATATTTGCGATTTTATCTGTTTGATACCGGTAAATCAGTAATAAATATCAAAATATTTAATAACTGAGTAAATTGGTAAGATTTATAGATAAATTCATATCTTTTATGCTTGCTTATAATATGCAGTAAATTGCAGTCTTGGGCAAAAAGTAATCAGATTAATGATTAAGGATTACGATTACAATGTGTAATCTTCAATCATGATTACAGATTACAGAAATTAATCAAAAATGTAATCATATCGGTGATTAATGATTATAAATCTGTAATCGTAATCTTGATTACTTTTATGATTGATTAATAAAACCAACAGTCGGAACGTTAAAAATAAAAGAACACATTTTATAGCAATAAATCATCTTTATTTTTTTATCAGTCTCATACACTGTGCTTTTAGGATAATTATTTTACGCAAAAAATCTACTGGATTGGCACTATCAGAATGTTATTTATGATGTGCGATTCAAATTAGATTTCAATAGCACCCTCTTTTCAAACATTTCATCTGAAAGTTTGTGTGATTTTGGTGAATTGGTCATTGTTGCATATGAGAAAAGTCTTTCAACTGGACCCGATGACGGTAGAGGTGTATTATATTTCTTAAAAACATTTTTGTTTTTAGGATATCTTTTTAACATGGATATATCTTTATCTTGATCCGCTAAACAATGAGAAAAAATGACATATGCCTTAGATCGTTGGACTTGGTGAATATCTCCTGTTGAATCAGTCTCTATGAATCAGTGTAAAACTCGAAATAACTTTCTTCAAATCTATTATTTGGGGTATCTTAAAAAGTTTCAGGTGCTTCATGAATTTCCTTGATAACAGCTCTCTTGAAAACTGATTTGATTCTGGGATGATATTCTATATTTATACAAGCCATCCATTTGTCCTGGGATAAGAAATTGCAGCAACTACCGCATTTTGAGCAACTTTCGAGGAGACATCAAAAAACTCAGAAAATCGCGTTTCAACACTTTCCAAATACTTCTCTGCCAACTTTTTGCAAAAAACAAGTGATTCTCTGTTGAGTTTTTGCATTTTTTTTTCGCAGTAATTTATAGTACAATAAAGCCAACTTCTCAATTTCTAGATGCATACAAATTGTGATAATTAATAGCAACTCAATAAAATATAAATTACATATATTTATTAATTCCTAAACCATAATTCTTATAAACTTAGTTAAGAATAATCATGTAATCTAGATTACTGACTACTGTAATCAAGATTCAAGATTACATGTTCAATCTTGATTAAAAGTAATGACGACTACTTTAATCTGATTAAAAGTAATCATGATTACTTTCAATCAGATTATTAATCTGATTAAAAAAGTAGTTGATTACGTCCAACTCTGGTAAATTGTCACAGGAATGCAACGAAAAATACATTGTATTTAAATTATATCAGAATTTTTACCTGCGCGTGACCCACATCGTAAAACCGGTCTCTACCTGTTGCCCCGCGCCCGCAGCCGCACCCCCGCCTGCTCCCGCTCCCGCGTCCACACGTTCACTCATCGTTCTGCTTTCGTGGTTCGCATGCGTATCTTTTGTGTTCTTGTTATCTTTAAATACGACACGACTTTTTCTTGGACTCCGTTGTCTTGCCTTTTTGTGACTTGTGCTCTGTTTACTGGACTTCGAGAACGCTTTGTGTGTTTAGTGTTTTTTGTGGATTAAAATTAAAATCGATCAATTACAACCTTGCGTTTCTTGTCTAAGAAGCGTGAATCGAATCGGTGGTCGCCGAATTCTAGTCATTTTACCATTTGAAATAGTTTTAAAGTTTTAATTATTACCTAGGAAAGTAGGAAATTTCACAGGCTACAATATAACAGTTTTCGAAACCCCAGACGGGTTGTGGTTTCCGAGCGCGGGCCCCCAGGTAAGTAAGTCGCGCGGCCCCAAAAGCCGAACCCCGTCACCTTTTGTGTCATTTGCGAGGCATACAAGGTCGCGCGAGACAACGAGTGTCACCAACCTTTAAGATGACGCCGATCACAAACAAGTCACTCCTTGAAGAGCCAACAGAAGAACCGCTGCCCGTAATTCACGTCTAATGACGGTCAGCACTTAACCCAGAACATGCATAATGCATTTAGACAATGCACCGCCTATATTGATAATAGAATACCATTGTTAACCCTTAATATATCAAACCCTAATTACGATAAGGATCTGTCCGAATCCCAATCATAATTGCTTCCTTTATTGTGAGACAAGGAACGCCTTGCCATCCCTTTAAGTATCGAACCCTAATTTAGATAAGTATCCTTTTTAACCCCTAATTGATTATTGATGTAAGAATAACCAAAGAACGCCTTTGTCGACTCTTAGTATATAAGCACCACACGATGTTAGAAGCTTCACTTTCGTTATTGTACTCCTAGTGTAAGGATCTTTCTAATAAAGATTTATTTTTATAATCAACCAAGTTCTCGTTAAATTATCTGGCGCCCAACGTGGGGCAGCGTTAATTAGGCATCCTCGCGGAAGTGCTAAAAGCTAAACGACGAAACAAGCCTAGAAGACTTCTCCAAGTCCAGACGCTGCTCCTCAACCGAAGGCACGAGCCCCGACAAGTCGACCGAGCTGTGCTGAACCTCAAGATTAATGAAGAACGTGTTGACGATTGCTACGGTGCTGCAGTGAGTAAAATTTTGAGATTGCTTTGTTTCTTCCTGTCTTATGAACCAGGCATCCTCTGTCCCTACTACTCCTTCAGGCCGCATTTTAATTAAGCCCAGTACAATGACGGAGTCAACCCTTATGACCCCAGTAACCCCGGTTAGCATTAGGGATCCGGTCAATAGCGTCGTACCATACGATGGTGATCCGAACCTGTTATATGTGTTCCTCCGGTCCGCGGATAATTATTATAATACGACATCTTTGCCTCCTGTAACAAAGGTGCAACAAATTCTAACGCGGATATCAGTGGAAGCTGCTAGAACCGTCTGGAGCTTTGACCACTCCAACAGTTGGGAGTTTATTAAAGGCATTCTTAAACAACACCACGGTGTTATAAAAAATATAAATACATTATTAGAAGAAATAAGGACTACTAGTTTAAAACATAACGATACATATACTGTGTTAATTAGAAAATTAAATCACTTACTTATAGAAGGACGAGAACTATCAACAAATAGTGAAACGTTAGAGATATTGGCCCAAGAAGCTAAACTAACCATATTAAAACATTTAGACAGCACCGCGCAAATACAACTGCACACGCTATCGTTTGACGAAGTCTGCAACCGCGTAAGATATTTTGAGACATACGGCTATCACTTTATTGCGCCGCGAAATAAAATTCAAACCCAGTCAAAACCGACACCTTCGCCTTACGTAGCGTACCCAAGACAAACACTACCTATTCCACCGCGACATACATAACCGCCGTCACCGATGACACTACGGAACAGACAAACTACCCCTTATAACCCTCAAGCCCGACCTCAACAAATGATCGGCTACCAACGTCCCACTGTGCACGCACCGCCTAGACCGTACTATAGTAATCCGCCACGACCGCAACCTATAACGACGAATGACGTTACTATGCGAACAGTAACCGAGCGACCGCAATTAAAACGACCGCGCCCCGAAATTTTCTATCTACCGATTCATGATAATGAGTTATATGACATACCTAGCGATTTGACACCTACGGGACCACCACCACTAACCGATGTTTACCCGTGCCGACTTAAAGATTATTCCCCCGAGGAGTATGATGTCGAAGAGTACGATTGCGAAAACTATTCAGGTCCGCCGGATTTTCTCATTCCCGCCTCGGAAGAGAAAGACACTTAATTAACTGCGAAACACGGGACAGTTTACCCCATATAATATTATCGCAGTCCCAGCAAAGAGTACTGATCGACACCGGAAGTTGGCGATCATACATCACTCTCAGAGCAGTGGAAACATTATTAGAAAGCGATCCTAATATAAAAATCATAAACGAATCTTTCCAAGTTAGGACCTCACATAGCGAAACTAATCACAAAGGGAAGATTATCACACCCCCATGGACAAAATTTTTTAAAAAAGATGCGGTCCCCTTTGAACTTTATATATTTGACTTCTCACCCCGGTACGATTATCTCTTAGGATGGGACAACTTACACAAGATTAAAGCCATTATTAATCTCGATACCGAAAAAATTTTTACCCCTAGTACAGCAGTAGACTTATTCCACATGTTTACTCCCGATAGTTTAGAAAGCCTACTGACGGAATATAAAGATCTGTTTGCGGACGATATATCGAAAAGTAGTTTCCCTGGCGTTAAACATGAAATCAAGTTGATACATAACGACACCATATATTAAAGACCCTATCGATAGCCACAATTTCAACAACAAGAAATAAATAAGCAAATAAAAGAAATGCTTCAAAGTGGTATCATCAGACCCTCTGATTCACCATGGTCCAGCCCCTGCCACCTCGTAGATAAGACTCCTTATGAGAGTAACGTCGCAAATAAGAAATGGCGACTAGTGATAGACTACCGTAAGTTAAACGAACAAACGCGCTCAAATAAATATCCTCTTCCAAACATTGAGGACCTATTTTCCAAACTCAATGGATCTAGATACTTCTCAACGCTAGATTTAACTTCAGGCTACCTACAAATCCTTGTAGATGACGCTTCCATTCCAATGACAGCCTTTAGTACGCCTCACGGGCACTTCGAATATACGCGTATGCCGTTCGGTTTGAAGAACGCTCCGGCTACGTTTCAAAAAATCATGAATGAGGTACTTGTAGACTGTATCCGGGATAATATATGCCTAGTGTACCTTGATGACGTAATAGTATTCGCCAGAACTCCTGAAATCCACCATCAAAACCTAAGACGAGTACTACAGACACTCGCTGAAGCCAACCTAAAAGTAAACAAAGACAAATGTCACTTTTTTCAACGCGAAGTAAAATTTTTAGGACACGTACTAACACATGAGGGATTAAAACCCGATGATAAAAAGATCGAAGCAATAAAGAAATTCCCCGTACCTAAAACTGTAAAGGAAATAAAATCATTCCTAGGTCTTGTATCCTACTATCGAAAGTTCATACCAAACTTAAGCACTATCGTAAAGCCGCTTACAAACGCCACAAAGAGAGACATAAAGATAACCATAGATGACAATTTTCTTGACGCATTCAATCGCGCGAAGCAATTAATTATGAACCCGCCTGTCTTAGCTTACCCGGACTTTAATAAAAAGTTCACCATCACAACCGACGCCAGCAATGTGGCACTAGGAGCCGTATTAAGTCAAGACGCGCACCCTATCGCATACGCATCGCGAACACTAACGGAAGCCGAACAAAAATACAATACCACCGAAAAGGAGCTCTTAGGTGTCTTGTATGCTCTATCACAATTCCGACCTTATATATATGGACGTAGATTTGACCTAGAAACGGACCATCAAGCACTTACATGGCTGACTAAATTAAAAGAGCCTGTGGGGAGCCGATGGTAGGTAGGATGCCACATTGAGGAAGGCAAAGGGAAGATCTTCCTCCGAGCTGGGTGGTATAGCTCGGGGACCGCGGACTCTGCGGTGAGTCGAGACAGGTGATGATGACGGTGGGTCCGAGCTGCTGGTGTGCAGGGCTGCCACGCCGGAGTGATGCGGCCGACATTGATGCACCGGTCGTGGGCTGCGGAGACCAGGTCGGGATGATGCCGTCGAGTGTGCCGGAGGTCCAGGAAGCGTCGTCCAAGATGCTGCGGTGGAACCTTGTGGCTCGATTGCTGGCTTGCTGTGACTGCTGGCGAAGGTAGATGATAGATGTGGAGTGATGGGATGGGCGCTGCTGCGACGATGATGTGGGTGCTTCTGTGCTCCGTAGGGGTCACCACTGTGGGGAGCCGATGGTAGGTAGGATGCCACATTGAGGAAGGCAAAGGGAAGATCTTCCTCCGAGCTGGGTGGTATAGCTCGGGGACCGAGGTCCAACGGATGTTGGTTGGAGGTGCTATATATAGCGAAGGAGATGGTGTAACTTCGCTACCGCGATGCAGGCTTCCCATACTATTTTACGTCGTGGTATGGCGACGTCGTTGATTTGCGTCTGTGGCGCCATCTGTTGACACGGTTGAGAAGGTGTTTGTTTCGTGTCGATTAATGTGCGGCGTATGCGGTAGGTGGAGCCGCCACATCACTCCCCCCCGTGGTGTCAGGTGTGGGGATGTGGAATGACAAAAACAATTTATTATCAACTTTCATAAATCAAGCAACAAACATGAAAATGTTGTTATTGTTGTTCTGGTGTGCCCCAGTGTTCACCTCTGACATTAATTTTTATCCAAATCTAGCCATGGCTACAACACCGATCGAAGACGTGTACTTACAGTTGTCAGACTGGAAGCACGTTTTTCTGTTGAAACCGCCTTGTCACAACTCTGAAGAAATGTTGCTCACTCTAAATAAAATAAAGGATTTTGTCATAACGTTAGGAAAGACATTAGAAACACCACTAATGCTTTCCTCAGATAACCTGAAGACTACTCAGGTGTCCGCTATGACGAAAATCAGAGGACTAACGTCGGTAACTTTAAACAGGGTAAACCGCTGTCTCTATTCTTTGAAGGACCGTATAGAGAACGCAGAAACATTATGGGGTTGGTCCTCAACTTCATTGTGCCATGATCCAACATTACCACCTCGAGTAAGAAGACAAGCTCAGGATTCTTCAGGTAATGAATATGATAATGCAGAATCTAACCAGGACATTGTTGGTAAAGGTCAATTACATAAGAGTAGCTTTTACGGGGCCAGCATAGGACAGGTTTTTGTCCAATCTGGAGTTAAGATAAACGATGCTCGGTATACTCCGAACAGCAACAGGGGCGATCTTGTTGATTCTGTTTTTATAGACTCCATGAGAACTCAGGAGTTAATGCGGATCAGTAGGCATCGAGATTATTTGGCTAACCTTAGAGGGCACGAGCAACAGCCTTCTGGTTACAAGTCTGCTATACGAGCTCAGCCACAAAGAGGTGACAACTTACCCAACCTACATGTCTCGCTCAAAGATCAGGACGGGAACATTTACCACGGAGATATCAGCTCCGTTGACAATAATCCTCGACCAACAGATAGCATTGTGATTCACGCGAAGAATTCGATGCGCAACAACAAATTCAGGTCCGCTAGAGGAGTTAATTCAAATGAAAATAAGATACGCAAGAAGAGAGGCTTAGATTTCATAGGAGAGATTTACCATTGGGTCGCTGGAGTGGCTACCGATGAACAGATTAGGGATGTAGAGAAATTAATCAAAACAGTTTCCGATAAGTATGATGCTACAAACACTTTCGTCAGTAACACTAATCAAAATGTGCAGTCTCTCATGCTCATAACACAGAGTGGCCTAAGTTCGTTATCAGACTCAATACATTCAACTCAGAAGCTAATGAGTGAGTCTGTTATAACATTAAACCATAATAATGATTTAATAAAGGAGTCACTTCATCACATATCTACGGAACACACATTTACACAGGCAATATTATCCACTTTGTTGGAACTTGTTGACTGTGATGCGAGGATTAGCTCACTGGAAGAGGCTTTACTACTAACATCTGAATTCTATATTCATATTAGTGAGTGCATGGTCAGTGACAATTTACCCTTAACTTTGATCAGATCTAATCAGCTGGTGGAAGCCATGACTAAGATCAGTACCCAGTTACCAGAGGGATTAGCCTTACCTCCAACACTCCTGTACGATGACATGATATCCCACCTCCCTGTTAAGATAAGCGTCAAACCTCAACAAATTACTGTTTTGCTAACATTGCCAATCATCCGCAAGCCTATTAAGTATTCAACCTATAGAGTCATAACACACCCTATACACATTGACAATAAGTGGATGAGGGCGAAAATTGACCACCCTGTTTACATCATTGATAAGCACTCAAATAGATGGTTTTCACTGGAGGAGGTTCAATACCAGAAATGCTTATTATCCCCTTTCAATGTTTGCAATCTGCCCCACCTATGGAATAAAAATTTTGATACCGATTGTGGAGCACATGCCATAACCGGCGGAGCACAACTGAAAGAGCTATGTTATCTGAAAATGGTACCGGGGCAGCCAATAACTGATATACAAATCACCCCTTTGTCCACCAACAGCTGGCTAATAACTCATGCTCAGGAATCTCTTAATGTCATGGTTCGGTGCAAGAATGGGTCCAAAGAGGAAAATCAACTAACCACACCAGTGTGGTTGTGGACTCACGGTTTTGGGGTTTACTCCAATTAAACTCCGTTCTTCGGTAAACAGGTGTAATAACAAAACGGCAAAAAAAACTTAACAAACAATAAGGCAAAGCAATAAGCGATTTACAAAGCACAATCTATATAGCATCAGCAGTTGTCGGTAGTGTGTTAACAAGTTCCGGGCTAACTAACTGTCAGCGCTCGGCGGCGTTCATCGGTCGGGTCCTCGTTACTCGTCGCCGCCCGGCGGTCGGCTCGTCTCGGGCGCAGGCAAAAAAAACTACCCAAGGTCGCGCGCATCTTGTTTTGCATGAAGGATGCGCGCTCACTGCTAGCTGCGCGGCGATGCATTAGTGCGATGCTCCGCTATATTGAGTTAGTACTTTGTTTATTTATGTAAGTATGATATTATGAATGTTATTTATTATTGTTTATAGTTAATTGATTTTAATGTAATGTGTTATATTAACTTTTGAATACTAATGATTATTTAGTGTTATCTATTTTAGTAGTTTGTGTATGAGTTTATTTATTAATTTAAGTTTTATCATATGTATGTATATATTATGTAGATGTAGATGTTATGTAATATAGTAAGTATATTATTATTATAAAACTAATACTGTATATGAGTTATAAGTACATATTTTACATTAATGTTTTATTTATATACTATTGACATTTTATTATATATATTTAATATGTAGTTTTGTGGGGTTGCCACAAGCCAAATGCTAAGCTCACACGATGGCGACTCAGACTCCAAGAATACGATTTCGAAATGAAGTATAGGAAGGGAGCCACTAATCATGTAGCTGATACTTTATCGCGAATCGAAATACACCATACGGACCTCGCCACTATACATAGTAACGCAGACGACTCATCAGACGGATTTGCAATAAAACATAGTCACCCCCCGCGTCGAATGCATAGAATATTCGTGACAAAAGGAGACGAAAATAAATTGACAATACGCGAAAAAGACAACAGAACAAGCGACTATTCCCTCACACTCTCAAATGACAATTTAGAACGCGAATTTTATGACTTTTGCATGTTTAAACTCTGTAACCGCCGCTATGCTATTATTTGTAGCGATGATCAATTAGGTCAAACATTGAGCGAAATATATAGGAAGAACTTTAACACCAAAACATTACAAATTATATGGTTCAAAAACATAAAAATAGAGATAGAAAACGAGGAAGAAATAAAATCATTAATAAACGAAATACATAACAAATTTGAAAGACACTTAGGTCAACCCGCGCTCTCAGCGGAAATCGCTGAAAAACATTATATCGAAAACCTCAATAAACATATCGCGGAGTACTTAAAAAACTGCGAAACATGCAACCGCGGCAAGTATAATAGGAAACCTATTAAACCACCTTATGAAATAACAGCAACCCCCCAAAAACCCATGGAAGAATGGCAGATAGATAACTTTATAATAGATGGAAAAAAATATATTGTAGGAATAGATAGATTTTCGAAATGGGCATTTGCGCGACGATTAGACACAGCAGACTCACTGAATTACATTCAAACATTAACCACCGTATTTGCTGAGCATGGGATACCCCAAAAACTAACACCAACACCACACTTCTAACGCTGACATCGAACGTCTAAACGCAACACTCCTCGAACGAACGAGACTTATGATAGACGGAGAGACGGACGACTTAAACATGCCACTTGTTATCTTAGGCTATAATAACACAATCCATTCGACAACCGGTAAACGCCCACACGACGTTCATTTCCTAAGAGAACTTAGACTCTCATTTGACGACCCAGCAACTTGCGATTACTTAGAAAAAATTAGGACAAAAATTCAGTACACAAAAGAAAAAAACATTAACCGCATGAATAAAACGCGAGCACCCGATCTTAAAGAATTAAAAATAGGCATGAAAGTTTACTTAGTAAATCAACAAATACGCGCAAAGAAAGGACACTCACCTTTCACAGGTCCATATACAATAGGAAAGATACAGAGAAATAATAAAATACTTATACAAAAACGAGTTAACGGTAAGCTTTATCCAGTTCACATATCCGAACTTCGTATTCCAGGATATGCGCAGCTACCATCACGCGAATCGGACCAGACGCTTCAGTCATCTGTACCACCGACCTCAACGATTACCGCGTTATCCGAGGATACTGGACCATCGTCCATCCAATACGACTAGACAAACTACGCGACGAATACAAAACACTTTTAGATCAGTAAAAGGAGATCAAAGCTGTAGACGACGTAACAAAAATCCCCTGGACCAATCGTCTCGAATTCTTATTAACGCGAATAGAATCGTGTCAAAGAGAGTTTTTTCCTCAAACTCGACAGCGTAGAGGACTCATAGACGGCTTAGGATCATTAATCAAATGGTTAACAGGTAACATGGACCACCAAGATTATGTGGACATTCAAAACCAATTAAGTAAGACAAAAGACGTATTACATAGCCTCAATTCACGTATTACCCAACTCGCGAGAGATCAAAACAAACTCAGTAACATGATGACCGAACAAACGAATCGGTTCAACTCGTTTCAAATGCTATCGAATAACGCAGAAAACCTCCATGACCTATGTATAGAGGCTTCTGAAGCTTACACCTTTGCTATGAATAATATACTACATCCCAGTATCATACCTTTTGAACAATTGCGGAAATCACTCGATACAATACCCGCTAAGTTTAATAAACCTTCCACTGTTGATGCAATACTAAGAGAAGTCAGACCTACCGTAAAAAACACTAACGGCCTCCTCCTCTTCCTATTACCGATCCCCTTGTACGAAACAAAAACGTACAAACGAATAACTCTCACACCCATCCTTCGAGTCACAAAAGATAAACTTTGTACCTATCCTAAAGCAATCTCTCGAAACTTCCTGCAAGCAGCCGACTCCATATACGAAGCCAGCGACTGCAACGGAAACAACATATGCAAAAAGAAACCAGCAACGCAGTGTATCATCGACAGCATCGCAAAACAACAATACCTATGTAACCTCACAACGGTCATCTGCCCTCTAATATATGAAGAAGAAATTACGATTAACAAGTTCTACAAATACACACACGAAGCAACAACCACCGAGGACGAATGCACCGGACTAATAAATAAAATCCAAGGATCCTACATTGAACAGAAAGGCAACACATGCACAACAACAAACGAACCAATCGAACTACAAACATGGCAAGCAACGAGAGTAGAAAACGAAAAACCTATAGTATTCAACAATGACGCCAAATGGACTGAAGAACAATTAGCAAAACTAGACCAAATCAATGACATTACAAAGTCCCACAATGAAAACTCGATCGTCACATGGACATTCATCATCCTCATATTGGCTACAATATTGACAACTTGCGCCATGCGTCTCCGAAGACGCATATGCTCATCTTTGAGAGGGGAGAGACAACGAGTGTCGCCAACCATTAAGATGACGCCGATCACAAACAAGTCACTCCTTGAAGAGCCAACAGAAGAACCGCTGCCCGTAATTCACGTCTAATGACGGTCAGCACTTAACCCAGAACATGCATAATGCATTTAGACAATGCACCGCCTATATTGATAATAGAATACCATTGTTAACCCTTAATATCATCATCATCATCTCAGCCAAAAGACGTCCACTGCTGGACAAAGGCCTCCCCCAAGGATCTCCACAACGACCGGTTTTGTGCTGCTTGCATCCAGCGGCTTCCCGCGACCTTCACCAGATCGTCGGTCCACCTTGTTGGAGGCCTGCCCACACTGCGCTTTCCGGTACGCGGTCGCCACTCCAGGACTATCCCGCCCCAGCGGCCATCAGTCCTGCGAGCAATGTGACCTGCCCACTGCCACTTGAGCTTAGCAACTCTTCGGGCTATGTCGGTTACCTTTGTTCTTCTGCGGATCTCCTCATTTCTGATTCGATCACGCAGAGAAACCCCGAGCATAGCCCTCTCCATTGCTCTTTGAGTGACCTTGAGCCTTTTTATGAGGCCCATAGTGAGCGACCACGTCTCAGTCCCGTATGTCATCACTGGCAACACACACTGGTCAAAGACTTTCGTCTTGAGACACTGCGGTATATCGGACGAGAAGATATTTCGTAGCTTACCGAACGCTGCCCAGCCTAATTGGATTCGACGATTGACCTCTTTGCTGAAGTTGGACCTACCTAGCTGGACCGTTTGTCCCAGGTAAACATAATTGTCCACAACTTCAAGGGCAGAGTCCCCAACCTTCAGAGGAGTGGGTACGACACGTGAGTTCGACATAACTTTCGTCTTCTCCATGTTCATTTTAAGACCCACTTGTTGAGAGACTCTGTTGAGGTCACCGAGCATTGCGCCGAGGTCTTCCAGGGTCTCAGCCATGACCACTATATCGTCAGCAAACCGAAGGTGAGTGATGTAAACGCCGTTGACGTTGATGCCGAGTCCTTTCCAGTCCAGAAGCTTAAAAACATCTTCCAGTGCAGCAGTGAACAGTTTCGGAGATATCACATCTCCCTGTCTCACTCCTCGCTGCAACTGTATAGGTTTCGAGCTCTGGTCCTGAAGACGGACTGACATAGTGGCGCTTTCATACAAACACCTCAACACTTCGATGTACCGATAGTCAATTTGGCACCGCTGGAGAGACTGTAGCACGGCCCATGTCTCAATCGAATCGAAGGCTTTTTCATAGTCCACAAACGCTAAGCAAAGAGGCTGGTTATACTCTTCGGTCTTCTGTATAACCTGCCGCAGCGTATGTATGTGGTCTATGGTGCTAAAGCCTTTTCGGAAACCGGCTTGTTCGATAGGCTGGAAGTCATCAAACCTGCGTGCGAGACGATTCGTTATGACTCTCGAAAACAGCTTGTAGACGTGGCTTAGAAGTGAGATGGGCCTGTAGTTCTTCAGCAGGGTTTTATCGCCCTTTTTGAAAAACAGTACCACCATACCTTCGTGCCACGTCTCTGGCGTTCTGCCCCCTAGTACGACGGAATTAAATAGCTTCTGAAGAGCTACGAGTACCGGTCTTCCGCCTGCTTTCAGAAGCTAGGCCGTAATTCCGTCAGCACCTGGTGCCCTGCCGTTTTTGAGCTGTTTGAGAGCCATACTAATCTCGTATAGGCTGATGTCCGGGATGTCTTCGGTATAGTGCCGGGTTAACTTAGCTCTAGGGTCTCTAGCTAAGCGTACAGATGGCCGTGTGGATGTGTAAAGCTGTCCATAGAACTTCTCGACCTCTCCCATAACATCGGACCTGGTCGTGACAGTTCTGCCGTCATCGGTTTTCAGCGTCGTCAGTTGGCACTGCCCAATACCCAGATTTCTTGCGAACACTTTTGAGCCTTTGTTCCGCTCAATGGCCTCTTTACCACGCGCCAATTTAATAATACGGTTAGTATTAAATTGGCGCGTGTCGCGAGTCATAGACTTCGAGATCTGCCTATTTAGCCGCCGAAACTGAGACGCATCACCTGAGGAAAGCAGAACCATTGCGCGCCGCTCTTCCATTAGTTTGAGAGTATGGTCTGAGAACTTTTTGATTCCTTTTGCACGGTGGGTTTTAAAGAACTTGGACCCAACCGTTTGGACAGTTTCCACAAACCTGTTGCTGTATTCGTCCACATTTTCGCAATCATTTAGGCGCTCGAAGCGATTCTGCAATTCGAGCTGAAAGCTTTCGGGGTTTTGGATTTGGATGGGTACAGGACGGAGCGTAGACCTTACCAATCGACGTCTTTCCAGCTTAACGTTGATATTCAATGTGCCTCTTACCAACCGGTGATCGCTGCCAGTTTTAAACGCATTGATCACAGTGACATCATTGAATATTTGCTTCCTCGTCGACATGATAAAGTCAATCTCGTTTTTGGTTGCACCATCGGGACTCATCCAGGTCCACTTGCGGTGTTCAGCTTTCCTGAAAAAGGAGTTCATCATAAAGAGGCCCTCCCTCTCAAGAAAGTCCGCCAGCAGTTGGCCCCGGGAGTTCCGATTACCAACCCCAAATCGTCCCACTCTCATCTCATCGCCGCTTCGTTTGCCCAGTTTTGCGTTAAAGTCTCCCATGACAACGGTGTAATGAGTTTTGGAGGCTTGTATGGCTCTAGAGATGTCCTCATACGTAGCTTCCACCTCATCGTCAGGGTGTGTCGTAGTAGGAGCATAAACCTGTATGACCTTCAACGAATACCGTTTGGTTATTCTGAGTATAAGGTACGCTACCCTAGGCGACACACTCCCGATCTCGACAACGTTGTTCACGAGGGACTTGTGGACGATGAACCCGACACCACCTTAGGACAGTTGTTGTTGTAACCCTTAATATATCAAACCCTAATTACGATAAGGATCTGTCCGAATCCCAATCATAATTGCTTCCTTTATTGTGAGACAAGGAACGCCTTGCCATCCCTTTAAGTATCGAACCCTAATTTAGATAAGTATCCTTTTTAACCCCTAATTGATTATTGATGTAAGAATAAACAAAGAACGCCTTTGTCGACCCTTAGTATATAAGCACCACACGATGTTAGAAGCTTCACTTTCGTTATTGTACTCCTAGTGTAAGGATCTTTCTAATAAAGATTTATTTTTATGATCAACCAAGTTCTCGTTAAATTATCTCGCGCTTATAAGACATTTTAATTTCCTAAGTATTATTCAGAATTACTCTCGGCCTTTGGAGGCCCTTAACTGGGAAACTACAGCTCGGTTTTTACCCAAATTTTGGGAGAAGGGTCAGAGCGCCCTTTCAAGCTAGTTTCGGAGGAATTTGGACTTAGTATATTTTTTGGAAAAAAATCAAAATTCACTTTTTCAAAATTTTTAAAGCACTAGTTGTTTCCACTCCTTACACTTATCTCCAATCCTACCCACAAACCCCACCACCCCTCACCCCTATTTCCCATCCCCAACGAGTAGTTACCTGTATCTTCGGACTCCCTAGCCCGATCGGCACCAAATTGGTGCCGTTAGGACCGGAGAGCGGAGCTCTTTTATTTATTTATTTTAATTGCAATTTTGCGTTAGGTTAGGACTCTTGCACCTCTATTGAGGACAGGCATAGTGTAAAAGATTTTAATCAGGTATAATATTGACAACATTATTTGACTATTTTTATTTATTGTATTTATTTCAGTTTTGACTCTAGCATTAGGACCCCTGTATCTCTATTGAGAACAGGCATAGTATTAAGAGCGTTTTTTTTTTGACGTCACCTAATGAACACCTCAGATAACATGTGAGGTGTCCATTAGGTGATGTAAAAATGCTAAATTACTTCATTCAAATAGTTTGTTGAGCATAATTTGATTTTCTATCTCTAATTTTTTTTTTTATTTATTATCGGAATCAAAACATACAAAAGATTAAGTAGATAGAATTTATGTTTTTTTTTCATTAGTGGCGCTAGTGTGCGGCGTAAACGCTCTTAAGATTTTAACGATTTTTAAACTATTTATCTTTTGACTTTTGATTTTTATCTTTTTTGTTGTGTGACCCTGAGACTTTATTGAGTCCAGCAGGCTTACTCTTGAACGTAATCCCAATCTCAATTTCAATCCAATCTAATAGCAATGTGAGATGCTGTCAAATCCCAGTCCGTACTCTTGAAACGCAATTCTTAAGTCCCGCATGAAGTTAGCTTCAAACAACATCTGCAATAGTTATAACCATTATGTGTGTGTGAATGTGGAATGAAAAACTACGCTATTTCACCAAAATATATTATTTTAAACGTAGTTAAATAACAAAAATAAGTTGGTTGGCTGCAAACGATTGTTTTCCTTTAAATTTTAGACAAAAATATGATAAAATTGCATATTTTTGGCTGTATGAGTTGATTCTGTGGAGTTCTTTGACTCCGAAAAAAGGTAAGTGCAAGCGCGCCATTCGTTTTGAATAGTTACCTTTTTAACAGTTTGTTTAACTTTGAGTGAGTAACTAGGCAGTGTGTTGATAAAGGTAATACATACCTACATAAGTAAAAGGAGAATGCCCATTCATGGTACAGATTTTTCTCATGCCTCAAAATAATAATTATATAAAAAATATTTTCATTATTTTTGAAGTCATTCTGCCATCAGAATGTATGTTTTGAATAGGGAATCTTTTTTAAAACTTAAATGAACCTATATTGATTTTAATTTAGGTTTATTTTTTTCCGACATGCACAAAAGTGCTGCCATGCCATTAAAAATAAATAATTAAACATTAAAATAAATAAATAAATCGATTGAAATCTCCGGTTTACACTTTCTAGAATAACATTTATTTATTTATTTAAATAGGTACACAAACAGATTACAATCAATGCCTGAGTACAGTAACATACCTATTTGGTTAATCTTATTAACTAAACGGTAATCCTAAACAAGTGTACACAGCATGATAATTTGTATGTACTATTATTACTACAAATATTTTAAAGTATTGCATATACAGTAAAACCCGTTTAAGACGATTTCACAGGGACCCAACCAAAAACGCGTCTTAAGCGAGAAAGCGTATTATGCGGGATAGGAAAAATAAAATATAATTGTAGGTATTGAATTATACAAATACAATTACAAAACGAATTCATCTGCGTTAAAAATGTCTCGCGGTTTATAATTTAGTAACAATTCGGGAAGTGTTGGCATCCATGTATCCACATCTCGTTGTGCCACTGTCTCCGATTCCCCACGATTTGACGGTACACAAATGGCGATTTTTAAAACGATCTATCCAGCCATTTGAAGCGTTAAAATCTGTGATTTTCAGCAATGTTACGCTGACCGCTTGCCGCAAGAGATATAGGTGTGGCGCGTGTTGGCGTATTAAACGGGATGACGAATCGTCTTAAGCGTTAAGAAATGTATGAAAACAAGTCTCAAGTTGCAGGGTCTGACCTAAAATGGCGTATTGTGCGAGAAATCGTATTAAGCGGGTTCTACTGTATATGTGTATCGCAGTATCGTAATGAATGAGACAACAATTTAGAGAATTGGTAATTATTTCAGATCACAGTCTTAAGTTTTTTTTCTCAATATGTTTTGTAAAGGTTTTCGATTGTTTCCTTACGTTACTTATGAATGATTGCATATAAATGATCATTTAAAACAAAAAAAGTAATAATAAAACAATACAGAACAAAATAATTGAGATTTATAATAAAGATCGATGCTGATGTCGATTAATCGACTTTTCAATGTGGCAACAAAATCTCGCATGTCACGTGACGAATGTAATGTCATTTCACGATACCGCCGCGGGGCCGGTTACCTACTATTTTTGTGTTGATCGAGTTTTACTCTCCACATAAATAAATGTGATATCCTTCTACCTACCTATTAGTTTATTTATTGTTTTGTGTTGAACCACTGACAATTACTTATCGTGGGAATCTTACGACAGGACGTTTTTATTTTGGTGTTAGTTTTGCGACAAGACGTTTTTTTGATTTAGTTTGTGTTTTTTTCATTTCTTTGTGTGCTGAGATTGTAATTTTTTATTGAACTTTATAATTGACCGTGAAAATGTCGACTACTTTGCGTGAGGCATCCCTTGGAAGAACATTCGACCGGCGAAACCGGTGCATTAATTGTTCTTTTCTGATACCAAGAAACTTACGAAGGCATTCCTTGGAACAAGCGTCTACTTCAATGATCAACCTTTTGCAGTCATGGATAACTCCTACTCAGGTAAGCAGCTCTTATTTGACTCATTGAATTGGTCAGACAGACCTATCAAACATACTCTGTTTCCTGATTTTTTAACAATGTAATTATATTTTTGTTGGAAGGTAATGTGGTCAAGGATTACTTTATACTTCTATTGTTGTTAAATAAATAATTATTTGCATCATTGGTCAAAAGTGCATAGGCTACAGGTAGTATATCAAGCTAGTCACACTTTACATGATTTGTCTGTTTGATGTGTCATAATGTTAAGGAAAAAGGGTTTTAATAAGCTAAAGCATAGCAATTTGAAATATTCTTTTGTTGCAGCTATCTCCAGGATGCATCATTTGTACTGAGTGCTTTGAACAACTTCAAAATCGAGTTAACACAATGGATGAAGGAGTGTTACCTTTGCCTGCTTTTGGACATAGAAGGATTTGCTTCCCTTGTGGAAATTCTATTTTACGGGCATCAAGAACATATCCTATACAACAAGATCGTCAAGAAAGGAACATTTTACTACGATTAGTTCCACTTCACCTGGTAAATAGCTTATTAATGATATTTCCATGTGGTGGCTAGGGCAAATAGAAAGAATATTTAAGCATTAAACTTATGTTGTAGGTTTCGAGAATGGAACGTGTATGTGCTGCTTGTTGGAGGTCAGCAACAAGAGAAGTACAAAGACAACAGCAGCATGACTTGAATCGCCCTGCTGTGGCAGATGCTGTGTCAAGTGGAAGTAGTCCTAGTAGTATTCCTGAGCCACCTCCTCTTCCACCACCAAGACCACAAACAGTTCAGCATGTGGCAGCTAAAATCACATCGTCTTTATATAGACGTGCTGCTAACACACCTGCTCACTGTATATTTGTTAATTGTTTTGAACCCGAACGTCTACTTATACCATCTGCCATAAGGGATCTGTTATTGTACCATCATAAATTCTATGTACCATCTGGTGCTCGTGTTTGTCATCACCACTTAAATCATGGTTCTTGGAGTGAATTAACTTCCCAATTAAGAGATTTTACTGGTACACAATTTGACATTATTATGAATATGATGCAGCGAGCAACCAATTATCAATTAGATTTTTCGAATATTATGACAATGCCTCCACATTTATGTCATTATTGGCTTGGTATGAACTCTGATCAGTTTAATGATTTGCTTAACTGTATACCAAATACTACTATAGCCTTATGCATTTATCTAGTTAAACTCAGGACTGGTGAAAGCAATGAAAGGTTGGCCACTCTTTTTAATAAACCACGTTCTACCTTAGAACGCTTGATGACAAAAGCTAGAAATTGTTTGACTAATGATTTTGTCCCCATGCACTTAGGCTTTAACCATATCACTGTGCAAGATGTTGCTACTAGAAATAAGGTTATTCCGGAAGGACTTTTTAGTAATCCTGATTTGCCACCAGATGTTAAGCCTGCCATAGTTATCTGTGACGCTACTTATGTTTTTGTCCAAAGCAGTGCGAACTATTTTTTTCAAAAACGAACGTATAGTTTGCACAAGTTAGATAATTTGGTTAAACCGATTTTAATTGTATGTTGCGATGGTCACATTGTGGAATGTCTCGGACCATACAAGGCCACTACTAATGATGCAACAATAACAAGTTTAAACTTGCACAATGAGGGGTCTTGTTTAAGAGCATTTTTTAGAAGAGGTGATATTTTTCTTCTTGATAGAGGGTTCCGGGATGTAATAAATGAACTTCAAGTATATGGTTTCATCACCCATATGCCAGAGTCTCTTTTAGAAAATGAACACCAACTAACAACCCAGCAGGCAAATAGTTCTCGTTTAGTAACCATGTGTCGCTGGGTTGTAGAAATAGTCAATGGTAGGATAAAAAGGGACTATAGGTTATTCCGGCACGTTTTTAATAATAGAGCAGCTATGCATCTCAAGGATGATTTTAGAATTTCTTGTGCTTTATTAAACAAGTTCCATGTTACCATAGATGACCCACCGGAGGCTTTGGAATATGTTACAATTGCCAAAAATAGACTTTCCCTAGAAAACCATTTGGCAATTTATGTAGAAAGTGAAAATCTTAATAGAAGGAGAGCTTGCTTTGTAACAATTAATAGCAACCATCCTCATTTAGATAGGTTCCCACGACTCACAATTGATGATCTTAAGAGGTTTGCTCTTGGTACCTATCAACTTAAACAGGCTAGATCTTACTACGGGGAACACGTTCGTCAGTCTGGAATATATTCTGTAGAAGTGAATAACGAAATCGATGATAGTATCCCTCTGATTTTAGGTCTTAATAACTACTTGTTGAGGGGTAGGATTAAATCAAGACATGTGAATAGTCGAACATATTACACCTATTTATTAATAAATAAAGATGATGCTACAGCAAACACATTAGAAGCAATAGCAGGTTATTGTTGCAGCTGTCTCATTGGTAGGCGAACTGTTGGCTGCTGTGCACACGTCATGACAGTGGTATGGTTTTTGAGTTGGGCACGCTATAATGACATTACAGCTCCGGCACCATATTTGGATGATTTTTTTAATGAGTATGATTATTAATGAAGTCGTCATCTATTAAATTTGTGGTGACACACTTAGTATAGTTGCGCGTAAGCAAAATCGCTCTCGGCTAGCGTTGAGCCAGTCATCCCTGAATCCTCGCCTAGGTTACTCGCGCGTTTGCGACGACCACGCGCATTGAATATTACGTAATGTAAAGTGTCTAAAATAGCTTTCAATACATTGACTGTTGTGCATAACTTAACGTTTTATTTCAACGACCCGATACTCACTCCAGACTGATAGCCGACACGATCCTTCTGATACCAAAGTATAGCAGCATACCCCAAAGTGAGGACCTCTACTTACCAAAGTGACGTAAAAACCAAAGTGGTGACCCGTGAATCAGTTCGACGTGGAGTGTTATCGGGACCGTTAGGAAAGTGTAACCGGGGGGTGACTCAATTTAGCCCTAGGCGAGGATCTTTATATATAAGTTGGGTATAGTACCATTGGTGTTTATCCAAAAAAAAAAAAAAAAAAAAATATATATAAACTTTTTTGTGTGTAATGATGCAAAGTACTACAAAAACGGGTTACGAAGAATCATTAGAAATGGCTGAAGAACAACCTTTAAGTACGATATCGGTGACAGCAAAAATACCCGATTTTTGGCAAGATGCACCACGACTATGGTTTATCCAATTTGAAGCCGTGCTTAAACCCCAGCATGTGTCAGAGGAAGCAAAGTACCACCTCGTCATATCAAAATTGGGCAAAGAAGTAATCACGCAAGTTACAGATATATTATTAGCTCCACCAGAAAAAGATAAATACAAAACACTTAAAAACCGATTATTGAATATTTACGAAGAATCACAGAGCAGACAAGTACAGAAGTTAATCGGAGAAATGGAGTTAGGTGATCAAAAGCCTTCTCATTTGCTTCGCCGCATGAAAGATCTGGCTAGAGATATGGTAACCGATGAAGCCTTACAGATTATGTGGCAAAACCATCTACCATCTACCGTGCGAGGAGTGTTGGCAGTAGCGGACTCTAAAGACCTCAGCACACTGGCTTTGATTGCTGACAAAGTATTAGAAACAGCACAACCTTTAAATACAATAAACAGAGTAGATCAGAAACAGCCGAAATCAGAAGATAACGAGTTAGTTGCAGAGATTCGCAGTTTAAATAATCGCATTCGTCACCTGGAGATGGACCGCAGCAGACCAAGACAACGAGCTTATCAGAAAAATTTTTCATCGTCACGAGGGCGAAGTCAAAATCGCAGTGCCAGTCGTAGACGTACTCCTGAGGATCCAAACTGGTTATGTAGCTACCATTTTCGTTATAGGCATAGGGCAAATAAATGCGTGAAGCCATGCAACTGGAACAAACGAAAATGGAACCAGCAAGGCGACAGTAAGGTAACGAAACGTAATGAGGAGCAGGAAAACTAAAGACAGTGCAGGCGACGGCGGACCCCTGCACTGCTGCAATCAATCACCGCCTCAGCGTGAGAGACATCAACACAGGTTTGAGTTTTTTAATTGATAGTGGCGCAAATGTTTCAGTGTTCCCTAGAAAGTTATTAAAAAACCGTTTTAAAGTGAACGAAAGTGAAAATTATAAACTATATGCAGCAAATGGAACTCAAATTTTAACATATGGAGTAAAAACTTTAGATTTAAATTTAAAATTAAGACGTAATTTTCGATGGATGTTTATAATAGCAGATGTCAAGCAACCGATTATAGGTGCTGACTTTTTGGCTAAATATAGATTATTAATTGATTTGGCTGGACGCAGATTAATCGATCAAATTACGAATTTGAATGTAATAGCATCAGTTTCGAATGCTACGGAACCAACTTTAAAGACAGTAGATAACTCACATCCATTTTTTGATTTATTGCAAAAATATCCTGACATAACTAAGCCTTTTTCGTATAAAGAAAGTTGTAAACATAATGTTTTTCATCAAATTGAGACAACTGGACCGCCAGTGTTTGCTCGGGCTAGACCGTTACCGCCCGATAGGTATATTAAAGCAAAAAAGGAATTTCAGATCATGCAGGAATTAGGCATTTGCCGGCCTAGTAAAAGCGCTTGGGCTAGTCCTTTACATATAGTTCCGAAAAAAGATGGCAACATAAGACCGTGTGGTGATTATAGAAAGTTAAACTCTGTAACGAAACCCGATAGGTATCCAGTTCCACGTTTACAAAATTTTACTTATGTACTTGCAAATAAAAATATATTTACACGTCTTGACGTTATTAGAGCTTTTAATTGCATCCCAGTATCCGAATCTGACATAGAGAAGACTGCAGTAATCACACCGTTTGGATTATATGAATTTACAAAAATGCCGTTTGGTCTTAGGAATAGTGCACAAACTTTTCAAAGATTCATGGACAATAGTGTATTGACAGGTCTCGACTATATATTCGGATATATCGATGACGTAATAATCGCCAGCGATGACGTCATCAGTCATAGACATCATTTAGATGAAGTTTTTAAGAGATTTAACGAATTTGGTATAACAATTAATATTTCAAAGTGTTGTTTCGGACAAAAAAAATTAGAATTTTTGGGTTATGAGGTAACAAAAGACGGTATTAAACCTTTAAAAAATAAAGTCAAGGCCATAACAGATTTCCCACAGCCAACCACCGTAGAGGAGTTGCGCAGATATTTGGGTATGTTAAACTTCTACAGATCTCATATTCCGCACGCTGCTGATCAACAAGCTGAAATGAACAAATATCTACACAAGTCCAAACGTAAAGATAAGACAAAAATAGAATGGTCGCAGAAAGCTATAGAAGAATTTAACTTGTCTAAGGTAAGTTTAGAAAATGCAGTTATGTTGTCCCATCCTTCTGCAAATAGTCCTTTAATTTTAATGACCGACGCAAGTAATAGCAGTGTAGGCGCGTCGCTACAACAGAAAGAAAATAATTCGTGGAAACCTTTAGGATTTTTTTCAAAAAGATTGTCAATAGCTCAAAAGAAATATAGTACGTATGATCGAGAACTTTTAGCTATATATCTAGCAATAGTTCACTTTCGATATATGATAGAAGGTCGCGATTTAGTAGTTTTAACTGACCACAAACCTCTTACGTACATGTTTGATAAAATTAATAGTGAAAAAGAAACACCACGTAGAGCCAGACAAATAATGTTTATTAGTGAATTTACTAGTAACATAAAATTTTTAGCTGGTAACAAAAATACAGTGGCAGATTGTTTATCCAGAATAGAAACTATTTCCTGTCCAACAGTAATAGATTATTCAGAACTCGCTATAGCACAGGAAACTGACAAACAGTTATTAAAGTTGTTCTCAGAATCAAGTAACAATAACAAGTTTTGTTTCAAACGGATCACATTACCAGGGACCGACACTTCGGTGTGGTGTGAGTTGTCAGCAAAACAAGTGAGACCATGTTTAACAAAGGAATTTACACGCGTAGCATTTGACGCAGTACATAATCTAAGCCACCCAGGTATTCGAACAACAAAACAATTAGTAAGCGATAGGTATTTCTATGAACAGAGACATAAGTAATTGGGCAAAATCATGTGTACGATGCCAGAGGTCAAAAGTTTTGAAACACACAGTGTCAGACTTAGGGCAGTTTCAGACCGTAGACCGTTTTCAGCATATTTTTTCCACATAGACATAATAGGTCCTTTGCCTATAAGTATAGAAGGTTACAGATATTGTGTAACATTAATAGATAGATATACAAAATGGACGGAAGTAATTCCTACGAAAGAGATTACAGCAGAAGTTGTTGCAAAAGCATTTTATAATGGGTGGATAGTGCGATTTGGTTGCCCAGAAAGACTTACGAGTGATCAAGGTCGCCAATTCGAAAGCAATTTATTTAAGCAGTTAATGTCATTATTAGGGATAAACAGAATTAGAAGTAGTCCGTATCACCCACAGAGTAATGGAGCAATAGAACGTTTTCATCGTACCCTGAAATCAGCTTTAATGGCTCGCCTTAATTCCACTTCTTGGATTGACGAGTTAGGAACAGTGATGTTAGGGTTACGTGCTGCTAAACGGGTTGATACAGGTGTAAGTCCAGCAGAGTTAACATACGGAACCACGATTAGGTTACCCGGTGATTTTTATGATGATAAAAGTAAAAATGATAATTTAGATTTAGAAAGTTATGTTTACAAGTTGCGACAAATAATTAAAAGTTACAAACCTGTTAATCGTGTTAATAAGGATTCAAGAAAAATATTTATTCATAAGGATTTGAAGGAATGTCAGTATGTTTTTGTAAGGAACGATATGGTGCGAAGGTCATTACAACCACCATATGACGGACCTTATCGAGTATTAAGTAGAACAGATAAGACATATAAAATTCAAATAAATGATAGGCAGAGTCATATATCAATAGATCGTTTAAAACCAGCCTATGTATTAGCCGATAATGAATCGAATAATAATGTTTTTACAAGTAATGTTACTAAGACTAGTGAGGAAAGTAGCGAGAATCAAACACTAATTTGTACATCAAATAAAAAAAATAATATTCATGTGAGCGGGAATCGAACCCAGGACTCTGATAGTGCGCAGGTTGAAACGCCTACGCGCGCTACGCCTACGAGCGCTACGCCTACTGTGCGCGCTACGCGCAGCGGCCGCATCGTGAAGCCGCCAGTGCGATTTCGACTTAATTAGTAAGTTCTTAAGGTGTAAAATAGTTATAACATGTTTATATTGTAATGTTTTTAATGTAAAGAAACTAGATCGATGAACTGTGAACGAACTTTGGCAAAAATTTGCGGAATAGTAAAAAATACATAAACATAAATTATTATTTAATTTCTGTTCATTTCTCGTTTGAAACTCATGATAATAACAATGGGTAAAAATCAAAGTAAAGAACAAAATAAAGATCAGATAGTGATTGCACAATCTGGTGCAAACGCTTCAAGTGTTGAAGCACAATTAAGTCAGTTTAATGTGGTGATATCAGTGATTGTTGTCATACTAATAATGATAATGGTATATTTTTTGTACAAGAAATGCCACAAAACCGGCAAGCGATGGGTACATCGACAAGTACTAGCGGTAACACCACAAGCGTTACAAAGTATACAAGGAGCAACGTCGATTTCAATGCCCGTGACATCAAACTCGACGCTGCCTAAAGTGAAAGTTGTAAGCATTTGAGGAAATTCACAGTACAACGATATTATTATAAGTAATTTTATATTTTTGTTATTATGACTTAATATAAATCTAAATTCAAAAAAGACCTAATATAAATTGCGAGGTTTTGTGTTTTGTTTGTTTAAAAAAATAATTTACTTACCTATAATTAGATAAAAGTAAAGAGAGTAAAACTGTAAAGATAAATAATTTCTATGTTTTAATGATTAGAAAATAGTAAGTTTACGAATGTAAAAAAAAACAAGTTTATTGGTACAGAATGGAAATTTATTGTTTATCGATTTATAAATATGTATACAAAACAAAGGGATAATCAGGGTTATCTTGTCTATTATAGTATAAGTATCTTAAATGTACAACATGTTTCCTTGTAAAAATATTTTTCAACAAAAAGTAAATAAATAAGCAATGTAAATGAACTTAGAAGTAACAAAGTAAAGTTTTTTTTTAAAAACAATTAACAACATACTAATGTTATAATGTCATATTAGTTTAAATAAATTGTTCATATTCATAATTCATAATTCAATTGCAATGTTTCGCTTCACAGAAATAGGTATTATAGGTAGCAGTATATTGCATCAGCATGCCGAGCCACAGCGCCCAGCGATAACGTTACACTCTGTCAGCAGTTTCGCTGTGCCTCGCTATGTTTTGTGTAGACTTTTAGCATGTTTAAATATTAGAGTTATAACCTTGTAGAGATTATCAAAATTTTATATATAATTTTTTTTAAAAAAAGGGGAGGATTGATGTGGTGACACACTTAGTATAGTTGCGCGTAAGCAAAATCGCTCTCGGCTAGCGTTGAGCCAGTCATCCCTGAATCCTCGCCTAGGTTACTCGCGCGTTTGCGACGACCACGCGCATTGAATATTACGTAATGTAAAGTGTCTAAAATAGCTTTCAATACATTGACTGTTGTGCATAACTTAACGTTTTATTTCAACGACCCGATACTCACTCCAGACTGATAGCCGACACGATCCTTCTGATACCAAAGTATAGCAGCATACCCCAAAGTGAGGACCTCTACTTACCAAAGTGACGTAAAAACCAAAAATTAAAACCATCTCTTGAACTCATAGGCGTTTTTTTATTCATCGATTCTAAATAAGCTGCTATTTGTATTAATAAATAGACAGTTTGTTCGAAAACATCGAAGTCTGTAAAATAGGTAAAGCGCTTATTTATACAGTATATCAGTTATGAGTTAAACAATCCAAACTGGCCACAATTTAACAGACTTACTTTTTTTTAAAGTATTGAGGTTATCTTACGTTTCTCTATATATCTTCGAAACCCGTATTTTGATTCCAAAAATAATAACTTTAGGTAGTAATTGGTTATTTCTAAATCTGTCTAAAACAAGTTTGGCGTTGATGCAACTCTGTACGGTGGTCCATACAACCGTGAGCATTCTCCTTTATTTTGCGACACAGTGCTTGTGCAGGTTAGTTCTTTTTATGTATTTAAATAGGTCAGTCAATATTATTTCGATCGTCTGTAAGTAAATTACAAAGATTGTGTGCTTACTATTATTAAATATTATGTTTACAGAAGAAGAATGGTCAACCGCCCTACATCTTTGCAGTTAGAAGCTCTTGTGGAGTTGCTTGAGCAAAATCCGGGCATTGCCAAGGGTTTGCTAAGGACTTCACAAGGCAAACAAGAAATAAAGAGAAAGTTGGCCCGGTTGGCAACTAATTTAAACTCTCTTGGAGGTGTTAGCAAAGACGGTCTCGGTTGGGCAAAGGTAATTGATCACCACTTTATTACATTACGTTAGACAAAGTGGACGAATGGGTTTTAGTTGATGGTGTTAACATAAGTAATATTGTTTTCATTATTGCAGTATTGGGTGGAAAAAAGTCGACACGCAAACTGGGGGAGGTGTCGGTGATGAAGTACCCATTCTGACGGGTATTGATAGAAGGCTTGTGGCAGTGATGGGTGGACAAAATTTCGCTACTGGCGACAGTGAGCTCTCAATAAATCCTTTCCCACAAACGGTAATATTTATTCAGTGGGATAAATATTTCATCAATTTAATTATAAATTTCTGTATTACTGTTCTAATGTTTTACTATACCTACTCGCAGCAATCTGTAGCGGAAACAAATGCTCCCTCATCTTCAGCAGAAGAAAATATGATACTGCCAGTGGTGGTGGTCATAGGTGAGGATGAAGTTGTGCCTCTCCCAATCATTCCAACTCCAGGCACCTCTCAAGAGGTGCACCCTGATGCTGCACCAGAACTTTTACCACCTCACTCAAGTAAGTTATTAAGAATTTGTCAATTTATTTAGGTTTAATAAAAAATAGACAAAAAAACACATTAATTCCAATGCGCGAATCGAACCCGCGACACTTGCGTTAAATTCAAATCTTTAGCCGCAGCGCCAACTGGGCATCAAAAGCAAAATAACAAATTCCTCAATTATTTACTCCAATCTTGACAGAGGTACCTATTATAACTCAAACTTAAAAAACTAACATGCCATGTAACAGGTTCACTCAAAGCATGGTCTTTGGCCTTTAGAATGCATTCAATAACACTCTTTGAATAGTGTTAGTAAGGATCCCAAACTTTTTTTATTTAGTTTCACAATTTTTGTGAGTGAAACTAATTAAACTATACATTTTTTTTAGGACCTGCTACAAATGCTTCAAGTCGTCGGTCACGCCGTTTAATCGCCAGCCACAGGAGTGAGGATGTGCAGATGGACCGCTTGGCTGCTATTGAGGAGCGGCGCGTAGAAGCTGAGCGTCTGACTGCAGAAGCTTTAGCTGACACCAGCAGAAGGCTGGATAGGTTCACGGATGCAGCAGAACATATTGCTCAAGCCATTACCCAGGTAGCCACTGCTTTGCTTGAAATAGCAAAAAATTTAGAACATTAAGAATTTATTTAATAATATTTTTATTTAGGACTGTTTATAAGTTAATTTTATAGTAGGTACTTGTTTGTAAGATAAACCATAAATTATTTATTCATTGGTTTTTTATTCAACTCTCTTAGTTAAATTAACTATCAATAAAGTAACATGTTTACTATATTACTGATAGTTATTTAATTGGCTTATAGTCCACTTTACTCCAAAGTTACTTATGACGGTAATACAGTTTATAAGACTGAAATAAAAACTTTCTTCCAAGTAGGTACATAATATTTTAATTGGTGTAAAGATACCTAAGAAATAACATGGGCATTTGTTAAATTTACTCACATTGTTAATAACAAAATCAACTTTATATTAAAATAATACTTTAAACCTAATTAATAATTATGAAAGAATATCTATAGTTTAATGACCAAAATAATATAATGTATTTACAATTTTTAAATTAAAATAGGATATAATAATAATGAGACTCGGCGTGCTGTTCGTTTAACACTACCCGGGGGGTACGTGTATGGTATCTAGAATTAGACCTACGGACGCGAGCAACGTTCACCCCCCTTCTACCTTACCTTACCTTACCTGCGGGCTGCCCACAATTGCTGAACTAAAGAAGACCTTTTTTCAATACCTCTTCTTAGTTCAACAACTGATGGCCCAATGGCAGGAGCCTCCTGATGATCAGGTACAATTTCATTATCAACCCCAGTCTCAGCATCGCCATAATCATAATTTATGTGATTATTACAGATATTGTGTAATATGCAACCTGCATTTATGATTTTGGCTGCTGTATTAGGATGATAATGTAGGACTCTATATCCTAGCAAGCAACGCCACCTATTTTTTAAAATACCGATAGTGCGTTCCACTGTGTTGCGAGCAGAGCAATGCTTCCTTGTATAGTACTCTTCTGGGGTGCCCACAGCAGCATCCACAATTGGTGTTTAGGCATATCCAGAATCACCTAAAAATTAAAAATTAAAAAATATTTTTACTTTTATTTTTTATCTTAATTTTGCTTGCAAAACATCTTGCTAATTTTATAATTACCTAGTAAATAAACATTTTCTCTACCATCATTTAAAGCAATGAGATGTCTTCTTATTGGATGCTGATTTAAATTAAATTTAAAGAAGGTTTAAATCAGCAACACAAATCTGTATAAGTTATGATGGGACTGACATGGCATGCTTAAAGTCCCTAAAAAAAATAGAAATAAAAAAAAACACAAATCTAAAACAAAATTATTATTTTTTTAACATAACAGTAACATGTACATGTCAATGAGGAAGTTGACTATATTTATTATGTTTGGGACTTACAATCATAACATTTCTTGAATGATAATGTTTTCTATTGAAAAACCGTTCCTCATTCTCACTGGGCCGTATTATGGCCACATGTGTACCATCAATACAACCCAACACTGCTGGAATACCAAATTTTTTATAGAATCTGAAATAATTTGTTAACAATTAATATACTCATATAACTAGGTACATAATTACTACCAGAATTTATTCTTAGTTTACTTACAGTCTTTTATTATAATCTCTTTGTGAACGGGTTTGAGGAAATTTTATCCATTTATTGAGGATTTCCTCATGGTTAAGGGCTGCGGTCACTTCCCTAATAGCTCGGGACACTGATTGTTGAGACATCAATGTCCCATAGGTGCCTCCAACTAGCCTTTAGTAACTGCCAGTAGCAAAGAAAGACAGTGCCACCCACAACTAAAAATTAAGAGGAATATTGTACCACACCCATATTATGTTTTATCATTATTTTAAACAATTCGTGCCTAATTTGCACATAACTTTGTCGCTACTCACTTTGTATTTTGGCGATATGTCACTTCTTCTCTTTACAACTGGCAAGTAGGTCTGCAACTCTTGAAAAATAAAATTAAAGTAGTTCTTTGATACGCGATAGTTCGCCACAAATTCTTCTTCACCCATAGAAAATGCCTTGTCCATGTAACGGGCCAAACGATGCTCGTTTCTTCTTATTTTTAGGTTGTTTCTTCGGGCATTTCTTATTTTATAAGAAAAGGAAGAGCGGCTTGGATTTTATGTGACTGTACGCGAATTTATGTAATAAAAGCATGCTACTTTATTGTAAAAAATCCAGATTCTAATGCTGATCTTCATTTTCTGCGGAAATGATTAGTTTTCGAGATATAGGTCTTTACAGTTTTATTATTTTTCACAAGAATTACTATCGATTTTAACATAATGACGTTTTGACGTTTACAGATTAATAGAATAGACAACTTTCGTTTAAAAACTTGCCAAAAATTACAAGGCAGTTCACATTCACATATTGATTTATTGTTTTTTTTAATTAAAAAGTGCAAATTTTATCTTAATTATAATCTGCTTATTTACTTATTTATAATCTGCTTAAATATAATACGGACATTGTTTTTTTTTGGTTTATTTTTTAACCATAATACTTACACGAGTTTCTGAACGTAGGTTTTTTTTTTACGCCATTTTTCTTTGTTTGTCATTCCGTTTCTATTCTTAGTCACGCCGAGTCACGCGATACTGGTTTACGTTTTTCTGATACTATTTACGACTTGGCTTTCCTCATTTTTTGTTTCTTCTGCTAAAATTACGGCTTGGCTTTCCTCATTGACTGTTTCTGCTCATAATTAGACCTACGCGTGTTTGGCCTGGACTTTGATTTGCCTATCGATTTGGATTCGTTGAAAAATGAATCCGCAGCCGTCTACCAGTGCTACAATGGATCTGCCACCGTCTACCAGTGCTGCAATGGATCCACAACCATCTACCATTGCTACAATAGATCCGCAACCGTCTACCAGTGCTGCAGTGGCGCAGTTAGACGATTTGGAAGAGGAGCCGCCGGCGGTGAAACGTCATCTCTATGTCTCAGAGATTTTAATAATGTGGAACATTGGGAGGTTGGTTCGCCAATTGAACTCAAACTCAAACTTTTATTTGCAAACTTAGGTCCAATTTCACCGTCCCGAATAGAAACAGAGTTTAATAAAACCTGGTTCTGACTAATCGAGTTTAAAACTTAATCTTGATCGCGGTTCACGTCGCACCGATTTCACCGGCTTCGTTTTGATCCCGTTTATTAAAACTTAATTCAGCTTTCACAAAGAATGAATTAATGAATGTCATGTCATCGACTAAACGTTTTTTTTAAATTTTATTCATGTTCTGGCTTGGAACTAAACGAATTGCGTTAAGTGTTGCAATTAAAGAAATTATTCCTTCTCAAATGGAAAAATTAATAAATTAATATAAATTCATATCACGTTAATCGTCCACAAATATTCAAAATGTAATAGTTATTAGAAATTTTATATACAATATTTTTATCAAACATTTTAAAACAAATATCTCTTGAAACATGGAATGGTAAATTGTCAAAACTACTAATATATGGGGACTTTTTATTATTGTAGTGACTTGAGGCTAACTGTCATGTCAAATGGTCGATGTCAGTCAGTGTCTCGTTGTCCCGAGTGTTTGTTGATGTGCCTGTCTGTATTGCTTTTTTCGTGCTCTTTCCGTGACCCTGCATCGTTTTCTGGATAAAGTGATTCCCCCTTATTACGACAACCTACTGCCTGCTAAACGGACTCGATTCTTGCTTTCACGATTGACCACGGCCTCGCTTAACGGACTAGATCTTTGAGTTTCGACCCATTTTGACCAAGATGTCAAAAAGGAAAAGGGACCCGACCTTTGCCGGTAGCGAAAAATTGACGCTCATTGAGCTGGTAGCATCACATTTTGATGTTGTCGAATCCAAAAAAACAGATTCTATAAATGTTAAAATGAAAAATGAGGAGTGGCAAAAAATTGCCACTGAGTTCAATGCCATTTCCAGCATTCACCCCAGAGACTGGGGTGTGTTAAAAAACTGCTAGGAAAATTTGAAGAAGAGGGCAAAACAAACCCAAACTTTACGTAACCAGCATTTTTTGAGAACAGGTACTTTATTACACAATATTATTATATCCATTTTTCTTGTGATTATTATGAACAGAAAAGGCAGTTAATTCATTTTTTAAATAATCTATTTTTACATTAAAGGAGGAGGTCCACCAAAAAAAAACGTAGAAGATCCAGCAACTGAGAAAGTACTGGAACTAATACAATCAAGAGTCACAGGCTTCACCAATTGTTATGACTCGGATAGCACTTTTGTATTAGGTGAGTATTTTTTATTTTAAAACCGTGTTGCTTAGCGGTGACAGAATACTACCACCCCTTCCCTTGGGTGTCGTAAAAGGCGACGAACTGACTAAAGACTGCACATACATCCAACAGCATAGAGCGGCAATGGGCTCACCACCAGTCATGTTGAGCACATGTGCAGTCTCGATTTGGTGAAAAGTAGTCTATGGCAGAGGACCGCTTTTGGGGTCCTCATAGACTAGTCTCTGACTAACCCTTTGGGGATAAAATATGTGATTATATATATTTGATGGGGTGGCGGTTTATGGCCGGTTCTCCCTATCCATCCATAGGGAAGGCTCGCGCTCCAGCAGTGGGGACATGAAAATGAGGTGATGCTGATGATGATATGTATTTTTTTATTTAATTTAAATACATTATTTTTTAGCATCAGGTTGCAACGTCTCGACACAACATGGAGAGGGTACAAGCGAATTAAATTTACCAGCTTCTGAAAATGCTGTACCCTCTGCCCTCCCACCACGAAGAGTGCTCAAATGGTATGTTCTATATAATAATATAGGTACTTTAACATCTTTTGTAATTAATTTGACATTATTATAAGAATTAACATTGATTTTATATTAAAATTAAACACTTTTTACGGTGTTTCTTTTCAATGTACTACACATTGAAAAGAAATCTGAGCATGCTTAAACCTTAGAAAACAATATTGTTTTTTTTTTCAGATGCTAATATAATAGAGTCTCCGGTGCCAGATCAGGTCGTAGAAATTGTGAGTACTTTACTATATTTCTGATTCACTGATTTCTAATGTTTAGAAAATTTAAATCATATCATATTTTTATTTGTGCAGGATTGGTCTCAGTATACTCCCAGTATGCTAAGAGTAGCCAGAAATCCAGCCTTGGCTGATCATGAAGATGATGTGATGGCTGACATGCATCAGCTACCAGTGGCTGATCCACGGCTGATATTGGTTGAAACACAATCTTTACAGCAAGAAGAAATAAATACTCCAGTGAGGTAGGCAAGAAAAAAAAAAGGTCTTTTCTTATAAAAGTCCGTGTCATATATTTGGAGACAGGCGGCCAGGATCTATTAACAACCTTTTATATTACAGGGCCAATATAACACGTGTGGCACCAGCAGCTATGAATGCTGCTGGTACAACACGTGTGGCAGCAGCAGTTATGAATGCTGCTACTACTAGTCGCAGGCGCCCAACATCAAGACGCGAAAGAGAAGTTGAAAACCTCACAACAGCACGGATCAACACACTACTAAAATGTAATGTCCATGCTGAGGAGGAGCATGCTATGCAAATAAAAATTTTGCAGTTGCAGGAGCAAAGAGAAAAGGAGATGTATGCTCAAGAAAAATTAAAAACTGAGCAAGAAAAAATTAAATTAGAAATTTTAAAAATATAATTACAAAAATTAAAAGAATAAGTCTTTTCAACAATGTAGTTTTATTATTTTTCCTTATTGTACACAAAAAAGTTGTAAAAAAAGTTCATTTATAATAAAATATATAAAATAATTTTTGAAAAATTACGTCAGTAATGGACATTGATCGGAATAGGTAGAGTTTTTTGTACTTAGTACTTGAATCATAACGTTATTAAAGTATGGATAAGCTTCCGGAATCTGGAATGTAAGATTAAATTTTCGTGTTTATATGATTTTTAGATTACACACAACTGAAATGAAACACTTTTTAAACAGTTATTTTATTGTTTGGAAGTGTACGTTACAATTTTAACACACAATTGATTTGCTAAAGCAAGTACAATACAACAGGTACTGTACTTGCTTTCGCGCTTACTATGAAGAAATTAGATAGTGAAGCGCAAGTATATAATGCAAACTTGAAATGAACGTTTCTATTAGAGAATTTCTTTTTATTTAATTTTCACTATTTGCATGCCTATCTTGCACTGGTCTTAGTACAAGAATGTAAATTGTCGTTACAGTATTGGATTCGAAGAACAGAGTCCCCAACCTTCAGAGGAGTGGGTACGACACGTGAGTTCGACATAACTTTCGTCTTCTTCATTTTAAGACCCACTTGTTGAGAGACTGTGTTGAGGTCACCAAGCATTGCGCCGAGGTCTTCTAGGGTCTCAGCCATGACCACTATATCGTCAGCAAACCGAAAGTGAGTGATGTATACGCCGTTGACGTTGATGCCGAGTCCTTTCCAGTCCAGGAGCTTGAAAACATCTTGAAACAAGCGGTCTTGCTATAATTAAATATTTATCTTGCTAATTGTGCAAAATAGTTAGTTATGAATTCATGGCGCCTTCTATAATTGGGATTCATTCTTTGTGCTCTTCCTGCATCCATGTTTCCATTATTAATGTTGCCTAGCGCTAATAAAGTATCCCAAGAAGCTGGAGTTATCACTTGGTTATCAATAGGAGGCGTAGATTCACCTCTTCTTCTGGCAATGTTATGTAATACAGCTGTGGCAATGATTATTGGAAATGAATTCTGTACTGAAATTCCTAAACCAATAGCCATAGCTGGGAAACGTCTTTTCCAGACTCCAAACAACCTTTCTACACAATTTCTTGTCCTTATTTGAGATTCGTTATACAAGTTTTCAGCTACAGTATTGCACTGATCTAATGGAGTCATCATTTAACTGTTACATGCATACCCTGCATCTCCAACAAGAACAGCACTTCCATATTGACCTTGTTCGAACATTGCTCTTCTATAACAATTATTGAATATATATGAGTCATGTGTTCCCCCTGGCCAACGAGCAACCACATCAGTAAATTCCAACTTCGCATTACAGATGGCTTGAACATTAAGTGAAAAATAGTTTTTTCTGTTACGAAAAATCTCAGGATTCTCTCCACCAGGTGATTTTATAAACTTTATGTGAGTGCAATCTATGGCACCTATGACATAAGGAAATCTAGCTCTCTTAGAAAAATCTATTTGTGTTTGACGAATTTCATTTGGTAACTCAGGAAAATATATGTGGCGTGGTCTGAGTGAAGCGATAGCAGCACTGACTTTGTGCACAATTCTATGTGCAGTAGAAGTGCTAAAACCACATAAATCTGCAGCAGTCATTTGATAGCATCCAGTACCTTATCCTGTAAATTATAAGCTAACAGTAATTTGTTAGCTTATAATTTACAGGATACAGTTATAGCGGCTATAACTAAGTCTATACATAATAACATAACCATTAGTAGTTCTACTAATGAAACTTTTAAAACTAGTAGTAAGGTAACAACCTCTGGTTTAAACTAAGGTCTAAGACAAAAGCCAAGTCCACATTCATTAATATTGTCCATCAGAACATTCAGGGCTTGGCTGGCAAGGACTTAGAATTAGAACTGTTTGCAAAAAGTCAGACTATTCATATATATTGTATAACTGAGCATTGGCTAAGAAGTCATGACTCGTCATTCCATGTTAACAATTTTCAAAGAGCAAGCGCGTACGTGCGAAGCACAGCCATACACGGCGGTTCCCTAATACTAGTAAGAAGTAATATTAAATACAAAAATCGCAACGATATTGTAAACCTTTCAGTGGAGCGTAACATTGAACTATCGTGTGTGGAGTTCAATAGTTTCGTAATAGTGTGTGTATACCGACCCCCATCGGGCAACTTCAGTATTTTCGAATCAGTAATGGAGGATGTACTTAGAAAATTAAAATTAAAAAAGAAATTTGTTTTAGTGTGTTGAGATTTTAATATAAATATTCTAGAAATTACCTCAATGAGTGTTCGTCTTGTTGCGTTATTTAAATGCTTTAATCTTATGAATCTATTTCTCGAACCTACTAGAATAACTTCACATTCTGCCACTTGTCTTGATAATGGTTTTTCAGACTATGACCCTGTTTCTAAGTCAGTATTTGATAATCTTACGTCTGACCATTGTGGTTTAAAAGTGACCTATGATTTTGATATTAAGGATGAGCCAAAAACAGTAAAATGTAAACCAGTAACAAAGAAACGAATGGAGTGTTTCAAAAATAATGTAGTTTGTAAAATTGATGCGTTACCCTTTGTACATGATGACCCAGATGTACTATATAGTAATCTTTTTGATTTTATAAAAACAGAATACAACCAAGTTTTTACTACTAGAACAATTAAAAATTCCCAAAAACTTAAGTTCTGTGATTGGGCTACAGCAGGTATTTATATCAGTAGAAATAGACTGTATGAGTTATATAATTTGAGGCAATGTAACCATAGCCTTAGTTTTACAGAATATGTAAAAAATTATTCTAAAATGTTTAAGAAAGTGTGCATATTAGCAAAATCTAATTTCATTAAAGACAAAATTAAAAACTCTAACAATAAAATTAAAGCCACTTGGGACATAATAAACCGTGAAACAGGTAAATTTAAACCACGGGACAATACTTTCACTCTGAAAGTTGATAACACCCTTGTCAATTCGGATTTAAATATTGCTAATATTTTTGATGACTATTTTGTAAATATACCAGTAGTAACAACTTCAAATTTAGATTCATCACCAGAAGCTGCACAATCTCTACTCAAAAAACATGTACCAAAATCTAATCTGTCTTTTCAATTTGAATACATTGATTCTATGAATATTATAAAAACATTCAAATCACTCAAAATGAAAAACACTAGTGATTTGTGGGGCATAAGTATTAAGGTAATTAAGAATATTATATTTTCTATTGCGCCCTATCTTGCAGACATTTTTAATTACTGTATCAATAAGGGTATCTTTCCAGAACTTATGAAATTCAGTAAGGTTATACCTTTATTTAAATCAGGAAACAAAGAAGACCCTAGTAACTATAGGCCAATTTCAATATTACCAGTACTAAGTAAAATTTATGAAAAACTTATACTCGAACAATTAATGGCATACTTTAACTCAAACAAGCTTCTACATAAGAAACAATATGGTTTTACAAAGGGTCGTTCCACTACTGACGCAGGTGTTGCTTTAATAAAACATATATTCGATGCCTGGGAGAAGTCTCAGAACGCTCTTGGAGTTTTTTGCGACTTATCCAAGGCTTTCCATTGCGTTGAGCACAGGACTCTGGTGATGAAGTTACACTACTATGGTCTTAATGATTTTGCACTTAAATTGATAGAGTCGTATCTCAGTTCTAGGACACAAACTGTCGATATCAATGGAACTAAATCATCTGGATCTCTTGTAAAAATGGGAGTTCCGCAAGGGTCAATCCTCGGGCCCTTCCTGTTTTTAATTTATATTAACGACTTGCCATTCTTTGTGGAGAACTTCTGTGAAATTGTTTTATTTGCAGATGATACTTCACTTATTTTTAATGTTAATAGGTGTAAGAATAATTATGATGATGTAAATAATGCTCTAGCAAAAGTACTCAGTTGGTTTACTGTTAATAATCTACAGCTTAATGCAAAAAAAACAAAATGTATTACATTTACACTACCTAATGTTAAAACTGAACCAACTGATATTAGAATAAACGGTGATAAATTAGATTTGGTAGACTCAACAGTCTTCTTAGGTATAACACTTGACTCAAAACTTCAATGGAATCCTCATATATCGAAATTGTCCGGTAAACTCAGTTCTGCTGATTATGCTATCAGAAAAATTTGACAATTAACAGACGTTGAAACTGCTAGAACAGTTTACTTTAGCTATTTTCATAGTGTCATGTCGTATGGTGTCTTACTGTGGGCTACAGCAGCTGATGTTGAATCTATATTTATTTTGCAGAAACGAGCAATAAGAACCATTTATAGACTAGGTTCCCGAACTACTTTAAGAAATATTTTTAAAGAAATTGGTGTTCTTACAGTTGCATCTCAGTTTATTTATAATTGCATAGTTTTTGTGCGTTGCAACATCAACTCTTTTACTAAACACGGTGATGTACACAATTTCAATACTAGAAATAAGAAAAAACTTGTAATGCCACTGTTCAGGTTGCAAAAGGTTCTTGGCTCTTTCTTGGGGCAAGGTATACACTACTATAATAAAATACCTAGTACTGTACAAGATTTACCTTTAGATAAGTTTAAAAAACATGTAAAATCTTCTTTACTTAAGAAAGGTTATTATACAGTCAAAGAATATTTAGATGACAAAACAGCTTGGTTATAATAAAAAATAAAACTACTCTTTATTTTATTTTATTGGGATCAATAATTACTTTAAAAATATCTTAGCGCTGATATGATAGCCTTTATCAGCAATGTCCTACAGTTTACAAATAATATTTATGTTACGTTAAACTTTTCATTAGGTTTTTATTTAGAGTATCTTGAGTGTGTCATGCTCTCTTTAGTGTCTCTGCGGTGGTGGCGTGTGCGTCGGGTCGTTACATTCCCTAAGACATGGTTGAGTGAAGCGATGGCTGATTCATATGTCATACTCGTGAACGGGTGCCGCCTGTGGAGGCTGGTCTGCTCTTGCATACTATTATCTTTATTATTATTAACTATAGTTTAATTTTGTTTTCTTTTTTGTTTTTTTCTTAGACAATTTTTGACCTTTATTAGTGCTGTATGACATTGTGAAAATTTTAACTGGTAACTGATGTTTTGCAAATGTAGATATTATTATATCTTCTCTTTTGTTTTTTTTTTTATATGTGTGATTGTCCTTTATATTTTGTGTTTTTATTTGTGATGGAAAGTGTCTTTTTATGATAGGGCATTTTCCAATATTTTTGACGCTGTAAGGGAGAAAAGAGCTGGACACTTGCTGAGTTTCTTGCCGGTTCTTCTCAGTACAAGATCTCCCGCCCAGAGTAGACTTACGAACCGATGGCATAATGACGTTCATAAGAGCTATTTGTAGCCTAAACTGAATAAATGATTTTGAATTTTGAATTTTTTTTTTACCATAGAAACGTAGGGCACATAACAACTGATTAATGGGAGACACGCTGTTATTTCTTAAACAAAATAATAATAGATTAGGCTTTTATATAAGTACCTATGTTAAGCAAATAATGCTAGTGGTGTGCTTTACAACATTTAGGTATTGTAGTACTTACCTACTGTTTAATATTACTTACTACTACTTTACTTTACTTTATTAGTTTGGTTTTAATATGTACTACAGACATCAAAAAAGGGAATTTAACTAAGCTTATGCTCTTTTTTTAGTAAATAATACAATTTAAATACAGTTTCACAAAACGTGAGGCCAGTTTACAGATGTCTAATCTAAACTAGATATCTTACCAAGATTTTATTAAAGAAAATGTAGTGTTCTAAACACACGAAATAACAATAGCGAAAGTCACCACACAACAAAACAAAGTGTATCTTGCTACTTACATATTAGTAGGAAACTCTATTTTATCTTCAATTGATTCCAATACGGAAAGCACTGTTGGTTTTGTTAGACGAAATCTGGTCACAAAATCTTTATCATCAAGAGTGTCGAAGTGTTCTTCTCTCTCGCGTATCCATCTGGAGCGACGAACAGTGAACACATCCTCATCAAAATTTTCGTCAAAAGCTAGTGCCAGGGCTCTTTTCATCTTTGTTTTATTGCTGATCGCTAACAAAATGATTATTTCTTTCTATAGAAATAAATAAACAAATAAATCTCCGCACAATCGTGACAATGACAGGCATAAGATAAACTACGTATGAATGACAGACAAACAGCTCTAAACACGTTTATATAAGCTAAACGTCGAAAATCGGCCGTTCAGAAACTAAACCAAGTTCGACTTGAACGACGTTTAGTTTATGCCGGTGAAACGCAAACTTGAGAACGGACCTCAGTTTAGCGTGTAATCTCAATTTAACTCGAATTGATCGCGTTTAATTTCACCGGTGAAATTGGCCCTAAGTGGTACATAGATGGTGTTTACATTGATAGTGTCCTTATTACTGAGTCACCTTGTACAGGTATAACAAATAATACTTATATTAACTATAATATGTAATACAATATGTTATAAAAATATATACCTATATTTATATTAAATTGCTATTAAAGCTTAAATTATATTGTGAATTGAATTGTATAATAAATCAATAAATTGTATTAAATTGTATTATATTATATTATATAACCCAGACCGCCAAACGTAATCACAAATCATCATATCGCATGGTTAAATATTCCTCTACAATGTAAAAACATTTATTAATCAAAAACTTTTTTAATTTTGTTTTGAAAACTTTGTAGTTTGGTTCATTTTGTAATTCGATCGGTAATTTGTTATATATTTTTACAGCCATATGATGTGGGCTATGATTTAACATTTTTATTCGTGAGGGTGGCAAATGTAGCCTTCCTTTGTGGCGAGTGTTAATGTTATGGGTGTTCTGTACTTGTATAAATTTTCCGCTATTGCTTTTAACAAACAGGCAAATATCCTGTATATATAGTGATGGTAGCGTAAGTATATTAAATTTTATAAAATAGGGCTTACAGCTCTGCGTGTTGTCGATTTGGGAGAGAATTCTGACACATTTCTTTTGCAATATAAATAGTTGGCTAGCATTTACGCTGTAACCCCAAAGCATCACTCCATATTTGAGCCACGAATGTGCATACGCGTAATAGGCGGTTAGTGCCGTTTCTGCGCTTGTACTACATTTAATTTCAAAAAGTGCATACGTAAATTTTGACAATTTTGATTTTATGAATTCGATATGACTTTTCCAGTTAATATTAGTATCTATATTTAGGCCAAGTAAATTAAACGACTCTACTGATTCTATTTTGATGTTTTGTAAATTAATATTTATTTCTAGAGGTGCTTTTTTGTACGATCGGAATTGAATTACTTTTGTTTTATTATAATTTATCTCAAGATTATGCTCTAATAGCCAGTCTGATATGATATTAAGTGTGTTACAGATATCTATGCAAGGGTTATAATTTTTATCATTTGTATCATTTTTTACAAGAATGGATACATCATCTGCAAATAGTACAGGAAGTGTCTTGTCTCTGTTTAATATTTTCGGCAGGTCATTGATATAGATGAGAAACAACACACAGCCAAGCACGCTTCCTTGAGGAATTGAACATGTTAATTCTCTTTCACAGGAATGTACTTTGTTTATTTTACTATTTTTATTATCGAAGTATTCTATTTGAACTATTTGTTTCCTATTACTTAAATATGATTTAAACCAGGAATGAGCAGGGCCCCTTATGCCCGATCCATAGAGCTTTAATAATAGAATATGATGTGAAACTTTGTCATATGCTTTTGTCATATCTAACAAAATGCCTGCTGTATGTTTATTGTCATTTATTTGTTGTAGCGCCGTTTGGATGTATTGGAATACAGCCAATGTGGTTGATCTAGACTTCCTAAAACCATTTTGACTATCATCAAGTATGTGGTATTTTTCTAAGAATGTATTAAGTTGGACACACATTGCTTTCTCAAATATTTTTGAAAATGTTGGTAAAAGTGCTATCAGTCTATAGTTGTTATGGGGGGTTTACACGGGTGACTAAAGCCGCACGATTTTTGCCGCGCGGCGTAAATCGACCATCTAAATGGCAATTCGGCTAAGTTGCAAGTGACTAAAGCCGCAAGCCCCAAAGTTGGGTAGCATCCGACTTTGGCCGCGCGGCAACCGGCCGCATGCGACTGGTGACTAAAATCGACCGTGTAAACGATCAGTTGCAGGCGATCGCCCGCCGCATGAAGGTTTTTCGCGCACGCACGTGTATTTATTTACTACAGCGTTTCTGTGTACATGTATCGTAACAACCATGAATAAAAATAACACCATACAGTTTTTGGAATGCTAATGCTATGAAATGCATCCATGCTTATGGAACCCAAGAGAACAAGATTACAGGAACAATAATGTACGTTTAGCGGCTCTTAAATCTATTATTCAAGAAATGCGTTTGTCCATAACAGTTGAAGAGCTTAAATTGAAGATAAAAAATATACGAACCACGTATAATAGAGAGGCCAGTAAGGTAGCAAAGTCAAAGAAGAGTGGCGCGGGAAAGGATGATGTATACAGACCTCAATTAATTTGGTTTTCTGTAGCTGACCGCTTTTTAAAGCCAGTGATAGAAGGAAGAAACAGTAAAGATAACATGGTAAGTCTTATTATTATTTATTAAATAGTTATTCTTGTTCGCATATTATAAATTATAATAGGTAAATTGTGAATAGGGCCATTTTTATAATATTACTTAAATAAACATACAATATTTACGCAATCATTCTATCTTGCCATGAAACTCTTCCTGGTCCGACAAAATAGTCAGCATATCTATCGCGCAGATCTTTTGCATTTCGTGAATAGTTGTTAGAAGATAGCGGTGTCATTAATTCGTCTACTCCTGCCGTAGGAATGCTTCTCTAACTTCCGTTTCTGATTGTCCCTGAACTGAAGTCTTCTCCGTCTACTAATTCGGGAGTATTCATGTATATGAGATTAGTTCGAAGCCAGTTATGCAGCGCACAGGTCGCTTTAATAATAGAATCAGTTTTATCCAATGAAACAGACATAGGTTTTCTGTATACTCTGAATCGTGAAGCCATTATGCCAAAGGCATTCTCTACGATTCGCCGTGCTCTTGATAGTCTGTAATTAAAGATTTTTTGTTTGTGTTCCAAACCTTCATGTCTTGAATACGGTTTCATTAAATAGGTTGCCAAAGGGAAAGCATCATCACCAACGAAAACTGTCTTATTAGGTAGTTCTAAATTATTTCTTTCAAGAGCACTATAGAACTTTGTTTTTTTCCAAATATGCGAATCATTCATGCGTCCATTAGTTCCGAAATCTATATATATGTAACGGTAATGTGCATCCACTATAGCAAACAACACCACACTATAAGTGTGAAAAGATTCAGCGGTGAACACAAACAGCGACGCGTCTTCATATTTTGATGAATTGGAACAAGAATCTAATATTGCGCCCTTACAAAAGAAAAAAAAATTGTCTCCAAAGAAAAAGGCGGAGCGTGCTCTAATGGACGCACCTAAAATGGACCTACCTGTTTTACAAGCAGTCAATAGATTAGAAACTTTGGCTCAAACTATCCGTCAAGATGAATTTGATACATTCGGAGTACATGTGGCAAGCCAATTACGTAGTTTGCCATTAAGAAATGCTATTGTTTGTCAAAATTTCATCAATAATTATTTGTCACAAGAAAGACTGAAAACCTTAAATACACAACATTTTCCAATTGCTAGACCTACGAGTTCACTCTCAGAGTATACACGCTATACTTCGACTCCAGAAGCTTCCACTTCTAGAAGGCACCTCGATTATGAAGAAGACTATTTTGCCAGCTGTTTACTAACACAAGAAAATACTGGGCAACAATACGCAGTGAACGACGATATTCTATCTCAAGCTGTTAGGTCATGCTTAAATGAAAACACAATGGAAAATTTATAAATAAATCGTTTATAATTAATTACTAGTTTCACTTACCATAATGAACTCCTGTAAAACATTGTATATAGCATCCAAAACATCCTTCAAAAACAAGGAAATTGTGCATTCTGGAACTCTAAATGACTCTGCAAGACTTGAATAGTTATCACCGGTAGCCAAGAACTTCAGGGTTATTTCTAATTTAATTTTCGGAGAAAGTGCTACTCGCATATTGGTATCGCATTTTTGTATAAGCGGAGTAACCTTATGTAGTAAAGTATTAAACTGGTCAGTAGTCATTCTTAATCGTTTTTTAAAATAATCAGGATCTTCTAAACTCCACTCAACCAATAAAGTATCCGAAGCACCCAAGTCCTTACGTCGAGAAATCCATCCACGTACCCAAACATTACGTTTTCTTCTTTCCTTTTGTTTTTTCTTCTCTCTTTGTTCTTTAAGCAATTGTTGAATAATTGAATAATTAATTATTTCAATTCCGGCACAAACGGCTAAAATCGACCCGTGTAAACCCCCCATTAGGTGAAGTTTTATCACCTTTTTTATGTATGGGTTTAACCAAAGACATTTTAAGGGACTCCGGAAAAGTACCTTCTATGAAGCTTTGATTTATTAAAACCGTCAGAGGTATGGAAAGTTCCTCTGCACATTTTTTTAATAATATCGCTGGAATATCATCTATGCCGAAACTGTGCTTATTTTTACTTTTTCTAATAATTTTGAATGTTTCTTGTTGATTTATAGGGCGGAGATACATTGATTGTGTTGGGGGATTGATCACAGGCCGTCCAATTTTTTGTATAGGACTTAAATTGTTTTCTCCTATTTTAGCAAAGTATTCATTTAATTCGTTCGCAGTCAAAGGACACGATGTAATTTTGTTATTAATGTTTAACTCCAGATTTTTGTATTGTTTTTTTATTATTTTATTATTTTTTGTATTTATAATTCTCCACATAGTTTTAACTTTATTATCGGAGTTTTCCATTTGCCTTGTATATTCCAATTTTTTAGCTATTTTAACACTGCGTTTTAAAATGTTACTAAATGCATTGTAGTATTGTAGTATTTTTTAATTATTTCGCTTCTCGTTTTATTAAGTATTATTCGTAAGATTCTTTTATGTATGCATGATTTTTTTAAACCATTTGTTAACCAACTCTTTTTATTCTTATTTTTTATTGCTATTGTTGTAAATGGTATACATTTATTTAGGATATTTGTTATTGTTATTAGAAATTCATTGTAGTTATAATTTATATTTTATGTTCCATAATAATATATTCCCAATGTATTTCTTTTAATAAACTTTTAAAGCTGTCCAAATTTTTATCTGTAAATACTCTTTGTGCGCGTCCACAGTGCGGGCCTAGCGCGGTTGCGACGACGGGCGCGAAATATTAAACATATGAAACCGCCGTTTGCGTCCATAGTGTAGTGGCTAAGGCGGGCGCCTAGCGCGACGGGCATAAGCGAGATAGCGCGCGTACTTTTCAAACGTTCCTATCCGTGCGTTATGGACACACTACGGGCCTAGTAGGCAAGCGTCTCAATGCGCGGGTGGCGGGGATATCAAACCAGTTTGGTCTTGTCGCTTGGCGTATGCGCGTCTTAATTTATTTTGTTTTAAAATGGCGATAAATACCGAGTTGTTTATAAGTGCGATTCAATCTAGACCAGCTATATGGCAAAGTAAACATCCACATCACTGTAATCGCACAATAACAAGAAAATTATGGAATGAAATAAAAGAACAATTTCCTGGAAGCGAAGGTAAGTTTTAATTATTATTATATTAATACACTCAAATTACAATCTTTGATACTGTTCCCAGAAATAGTTAGTGAATTTCATACGAACATTTATTGCTCTTCGTGTTGGATTATTATTTACTCCGATGTTTCTGTGGCGATGTTCATATACTGGCGGGTTAGATAGCACACGTTGGACATCGAGATCGAGATCGCCGTTTAAATCCATTATGACATTATGCAGTATACAAGCAGCTTTTATTATAAACAAGGCATTCTTTCTGTTTGTTTCGATAGGTTTCAGTAGTATTCTCCATTTAGCTGTTAAAATACCAAATGCGCATTCGATTGTTTGTCTAGCTGAAGATAATCTGATGTTAAAGCATTTTCTCTCATTATTGAGTACTCGCTCAGGATAAGGACGCATTAGATAATGTTTTAATGGATATGCTTCATCGCCTACTAGGACGAAGGGTGCAAGGACTTCAGAATTTGGAAGTCTCTTAGGCATAGGAATTTTGTATTTATTTTTTTCTATACGCTTATACAGCGTTGATGCAATAAAAGTACCACCATCACTTTGCTTGCCTCGACCGCCTACTTCGATTGTCACAAATTTCCTTTTTGCATCAGCTACACCTTGCATCACTATACTATTTCTTTTTTTGTAGCACCAATGTGCCGAACCCGATTTAGGTGGTTTTTTTATTTCGCAATGTTTCCCATCAATTGCTCCTACACAGTTTGGGAAATCCCAGAGAGCTTCAAAATCTTCTGCAATAGTTTTCAGACGTTGTTCCGTTGGTATCGGCATGTGTATAGAAACTAACTCAGTCCATAAAGCACGGCATGTTTCGTGAACGACAGATGCTATAGTGCTTTTCCCCAAACGAAAACTGTAAGCCAGTGCTCTAAATGCAGTTCCTGTTGACAAAAACCTGAAACAAAACAGATAATTTTTTTTTTGTTACAGAAAAACAATTGCGTAAAAGGTGGAAGAACCTGCGCGATCAGTTTCGAAAAGAAAAAAAGAAAATCCCTACGCCACGCTCTGGTGACGGTGGCGACGAAATAGAGAGTACGTGGCCACACTTTCAACTTATGCAATTTATAAACGATGATATTACACCAGAAGTGATGTCAGGAAATCTTCAGGACAGTGACTCAGAATCCCTCAACGAGTCGAGTCATGCCGATCAACAAGACGTAATGAGTCCAGGAGTTTCAACCTGCAGCAGTCGTACACACGCATCAAAACGCAGCAAAACAGCCTCGGATTATAGAGATGAGCTAATAGAATGTGAAAGAAAAAAAATTTCGCTAATTGAACAAAAAATGGCGTCAAATAGTGACCAATCAGAGAAATGTGCAGATTATCATTTCTTTATGAGTCTCCTGCCACAAATGAAACAATTTAACGAATTACAAAAGTTACGCATTAGAAATAAAATTACTAACGTCATAATAGAAGAGGCAGAGAGGATGCAGTTTTCTCATCGTTCGAATGACGAGAACTATAACTATGGAGGATATTCTACTGGCAACTACGACTATTAACAGTAATTAATTTTATTAAAATAACTTTTTACTTACAGAAATACAACGTATAAATAAAATATTGTTTTATTCTTACCTCAGACTTATAAATAATTTCTCCTCAGGCGTAATACTTTTGCGAAAGTTTGAATCCTGTTTGGTGATTTTAGGTGATATTTTACTTAAGATATAATCAAATGTTGACACGGACATTCGAGTGTACTCAAAGAATTTTCTAGGGTACAATCGCAATTCTTCATACAAAGTAAAAAATTCACCCTTTATTGCTCTATTTTTATTTATTTCGTGCACACTGTCTCTTATGTTCATCACCTCCCATCTCAGGATAGGACTGTCTAGTAAACATACTAAATCTTCGTCCATGATTAATGATTCACAACATCTGAAATACGTCTAAGCACGACAACAGCTCGCGCGTCACTGTGGCCACCCGCACGCCCCCGCGCCCGCGCCCGCAAAAGGCCTAGTCCCCGCGCATGCAGTGTGGACGCGCACTTTTATTTATATACCATATTTTGTTATTAATTAATAAATTGTTTTTTCTTATTTCTATACTAATCGCACTATGATCAGAAATGCCATAATCTGTTACATATGTTTTTTTTATAAGTGGGGCATGGTTTGTAAATGCTAAGTCGATGCAAGTTGATGTATTATCTGTTATTCTTGTTGGCTCGCTAATTAATTGTTTAAAGTTAAATGATTTCATTATATTTAGAAATTCTATAGTGGTGGGATTTTTTTTATCTAATACGTTTATATTAAAGTCGCCTATGATAATTATGGTTTTATTTTTATCTTTCGTATTTAGCCTATTTAAAATGTTTGTAATTTGCTCATAAAATATATTTATTTGGCGATGTGGTCTATATACACCGATAATTACACAGTTTTCTTTCAGAATTTCTATTGCACAAAATTCTGCTATAAACTCTCTGGACAAAGAAACATGTCCTTTCTTTCTTTGTATTCTAACTCTTCCCTAGTTATTAAGCCTACTCCTCCACCGATGTGTTGTTCGCGACAGAAAGTTGATGCCATCTTATATCCCGGTAATGATACACTATTGCAGTAGTGTTGGTTCTTCCATAATTCTGACAAGCAAAGTATATCCATTCTTGAGTCTATTAATAATTGCTCTAGTAAGTGTTGTTTATTTCCTATGCTTTGGATGTTTTGGGCAGTAATTATTAAATTATCAACGAAATGTCTGGCATTGATCAGGAATTTCATTATTACTATTCTGTGTATTTCGTGCATTCGAGACGGGGGACTGACTTTTTGTTGCTGCGCTATAAGAACAAGAATATACAGTTTCATTTTGCAAGCTATCATTATTATTTGAGACAGATTTCCGGAATTCCGTTGAATGTTGGTACTTCTTACCGTCTATAAACAAATAATTATTTTTATAGATGGCTCTTTGGCCATTTCGTTTAGCTTCAATGTAAGCTAGTCTTTGTTCCCTTCGACGTTGTAGGGCGTTCCCATCTAAATATTCTGTGATGGCAAGGCCAGTATTTTTTAAGAAAACTCTATGTTCAAGTAAATGTTTCGTGATCTTCTTGCTCAGGAACTCTATTACAATAGGCCTTTTTTGTCCCCTTTTGCCTATTCTGCTCAGGTCTTCAATATAGTTATCTATATATATCTATTGGGAACTCGCGACCAATGTTTGCAATTTGCAGAAGACTCATACCAACAAGTAAGATGTGCCGGCACCAATGAGTACCAATGCGGTTGGATTTTACTGTATATACATATGTTGGAGGGTTTGCCTGTAACAAGGGTGTATGCCGTGGCAAGGCGAGAATCTCAAGAGCTAAAGGAACTTGGTTTGAAAACGCTAAAATCTCTCTGCCACAAGTTTTTTATCTTATGTATACCTTTGCCCACAAATTTTCTTATGACACGGCTATACACGACGATTTTACAAAAGAAGAGCATCAGTACTGTCTGTCCAGGGTAACAATAACTGACTGGTACAGCTACTGCCTTGAAGTGGTAGTACTTTATCAATTGACCGTACAAGAAAATAAGGGAAAATTTGGAGGTTCGGGAAAGGTTGTACAAATAGATGAGAGCAAATTTGGCAAAAGAAAATTTAATAAAGGTCGTCATATCGAGGGACATTGGGTTCTCGGTATAATAGAAGATGGGAGTAAAGACCTAAGGTTGGAGGTGTGTCCAGAGAATGTTAGAAGTGCAGATGCCTTAATCCCTTTAATCTTGAAGCATGTAGAGTTGGGTACAACAATACACACGGATTATTGGAGAGCCTACGATTGTTTGTCTGAGTATGGGTACATTCACAAAAAAGTCAACCATAGTGACCCTGATAATCCATTTATAGCTCCAGACGGTACCCATACTCAGCGCATTGAGAGTCAGTGGAGAGTAGTGAAACAATTTTTCCACAAGGACAAATATTATCACTGAAAATTTTTGTAATTTAATAGTAGAGTATTTATGGAGAAGAAATGTATTTAAAGTAAAGAAAGACCCATTTGTAGAATTAATTAATGCAATAAAGCATGTATATAAAGTGTAATACTTGTTGTTTTATTTGTAATCTTTATAAAATAATGTATGAAGGTACTTGTCTGCCCTACTCCTGTAGGTCACGTGATAGGTTAGAAATTTAAGACAATCGCGAAGCGCAGCGTAGCGATTGTCTTGAATTTCGAAATACAATTCACAAAAAGTTACTCTTTTGCTATTGTAAAAATCTCAATCACAAACCAATATGAACACAATTCAATAGCAATTGGCAGCTGTCAAAATAGTGTCAAGAGTACCGATTGAACGCGAAACCCAAAGTTATTTAGAAAGTTCATTCAATAATCACGCAATATGGAAGCAATTTGGCGCTAGTGTTGCGATCAAGAGTACGAAACGTGACAATTCCAATGTCGATCGGTCGGTATTGAATTCAAGAGTAAACCTGCTGGTATTAGCATTAAGACTTAAATTCTATTGAATACATTCTAACCTATTAATTGTATTGTGTTAAAAAATTTAACTGAAATTTTGACTAAATTTGTTTTTATTTTAAATTGACTAGTATTAGGACTCCTGTACCTCTATTGAGGACAGGCATACTATATAATAATTTCATCATCATCATCATCATCATCTCAGCCAAAAGACGTCCACTGCTGGACAAAGGCCTCCCCCAAGGACCTCCACAACGACCAGTTTTGTGCTGCTCGCATCCAGCGGCTTCCCGCGACCTTCACCAGATCGTCGGTCCACCTTGTTGGAGGCCTGCCCATACTGCGCTTTCCGGTACGCGGTCGCCACTCCAGGACTATCCCGCCCCAGCGGCCATCAGTCCTGCGAGCAATGTGACCTGCCCACTGCCACTTGAGCTTAGCAACTCTTCGGGCGATGTCGGTTACCTTTGTTCTTCTGCGGATCTCCTCATTTCTGATTCGGTCACGCAGAGAAACCCCGAGCATAGCCCTCTCCATTGCAATAATAATTTAATTAGGTTTTAATTTGACAATTTTAAATTTTGACTATTTTTATTTTATTTTATTTTTTACACTAGTTTTGTACCTCTATTGAGGACAGGAATATTTTGTAGGATTTAATTAGGTTTTAGTTTTGACATTTTACAATTTTGACTAATTATTTTATTCTATTTTATTTAATAATAATACCACGGCTGTATGAGAAGAAAAGAGAGGAAGTGAAGGCCCTTTTATCGGACGCGGGGATGGATAAAATTTGTTTGACGATTGACTTGTGGACGTCTCGAGCGAATGAAAGTTATATAGCCATTACCGGGCATTTTATTAATGGCAACTTTCAATTGCAGTCGGTTCTTTTATCATGTGAGAATTTTTCTGATCGGCACACCAGTATAAATATACTGTGGTTTGTAACACTCAGCAGCCGGCGGCGGCTAGTGACCTTCCTTCTACAAGCAGCCTGCCATACAGAAAGGATTTCACAGACTGCTGCAAGAGATCACGACTACAAAGATTAGCTAGGTTAGCTAAGGTAGATGATTCCGCTGAAAATTATCTTTTAAGTGAATCCGATCAATCTAACACCTCTTCTGTGGCATTCAACACTGATGAAGTTTTATCTTTCATAACTGAGGCTAAATTGACCAAACATCAATACGTATTATCAAAAGAACCTTATAAATTTTAAGTCTCCTAATGCAATGCCATCATATCAAAAAGGAAGGAAGCTAAGAAGGATGACGCCAGCGCGTCTATTGATTTCCGAGCTAAGGAGTCTATTGCTCTACTCGACGAGCCTCAATACGATTTGGGACCGCACACGAGCTCCATACCAGTACAGGAGCTGTACAGCCAGAATTTCGATTTCTCTGGATATATAGACAGTGTAGAAAGAACCTACGAGTCCCTAAGAGGCATAGACCCCAGACTGGACAGACGCATGCCATTTAGCATGTTCCAGCATAGTATGACCACTATACTAAATTGTTATTTAGTGGATGTTACCAACCTGAGAGCAAATTTAATTTATGGGATATTATATCCCTTTCGTTCAAGTAACCCCCTAAACAATTAGGTGAAAATATCACGGAATCAAACTACAATCTTTGTTAGATCACACTACATCCCGGATACTAGAATCTCAAAAAGAGACTCTTTGTAACATTGATTTTGTAGGGAATTTGTTTTAATTGGTAAATGGGGTTTCGATGGCAGCACAGGACACAGCGAATACAACGTTTAGTTGCATAATGCCTAATTCGTAAAATGCCTACCATGTCTCAAAAGGACTAATTCGCAGAATGCCTAATTCTCAAAAGGACTAATTCGCAGAATGCCTAATTCTCAAAAAGACTAATTCGCAAAAGGACTAACACTTGATTATCATAGATGCATGAAAATAAAAAAAATGCATTATTAAATAATTTTGGTTTAATGTCAAAAGAAATCAACGATCATAAACAAACTTTGTATCTTTTTATTCAAAGACAATAATTAAACTTTAAAAAATTACTATTATATACTATTATTATTATATATATATACTCTATAATCTCAGTGAAGTGATCTTAATAAAAAACATAGTAAAAGTAAACAATTAATTATGTCCATCATAAAAAAACAAGAATTAACAGTGTAAACAGAAGAAAATTGTGAAATAAAGTGCTAATGATCGTTTAAGACATCAACATCCAACAAAGCCCAAACAAGATGTCGACCAAAACCTTGGTCACTCTAGTTGCGACTTACCTCAATGAGGTTAAACTCCAGTTCGAGGAGGACCTATCTCCCGATGATCCCAAACTAGTCCTAATCAACACTATCAGTCCGGAACAAATATATTCATCAGGTTTGATCAAATCTGCCTCCAAGCCCAAAATAAAATCAGTAATAATCAGTGGTCGGAGTAGGTATATTGAATTAAGGTCACTGACATCAAACGTATATGTTAATATGGATACTCCTCCGAGTTTCCGGATTATTATGATAAAAATACCGAAACATCGAAATTATTACATGAAACTAGTTAAAAATGTATCAATACTCTCAACGCTATGCTGCTAGTGGCGTAGATGACCAGAATTTAATAGTAAAAAATGACTGGTGTGTAAAAACCTTGTTGTAGTAAAAGTGTTGGAGTAAAAGCCTAAGCATGTATAAAATTATATAATAATAATATTCATTTCAACACACGACATCCGGCAAACAGGGTCTTTTGTCCTCTTATCTCTATGCTCAACGCATCTGACCAATTAGAATCAAGTATCCAGGATGACTCATTGACTGTTTGTTCGAAAACAATGCGCTCGCACCGACATCCAGACCAAGTGGCTCACTCACTTATTTCGGTTCGTGGAGTGCGCTTATTTTATGTGTTGTGAATATCTTGACTTGACCCTGGCTTGTTTACTGTCTTCTGAAATCTACTTAAAACGACGAATTTGGCTTATAACTACGGACATCGATTTATTACTCTTGGATTGGGCCCATTTGAAGTTGTTTTTGTACGGGTAAGTTTTAATTATTTTCACTATTTAAGAAGGTTTTAGAACTTGGAAACAGTTAAAAAAATCACTTTATAGCAATCATCACAGCGCATGAGAGTCCGGTACGCACACCGCAGGGCTATCACCGCTTCAGTTAAAAAAAACACTTTATATGAAACAGAATTTCATTATCGACTTTACAGTTGTGTATGTATATATTGTAAATTTAAATCATTGTTTTAGGTGAGATATAAATAAATATGGCAAAGGTCAAGGCTGAAACAGTGCAAAAGTGGTTATTGCACTATCCTGAGCTACTTTACGATAACGCTAGTGGCACTATATACTGTACAAAGTGTGAAAGTCATTTGAAAGCTGTGAATAGAGGCAACATTACCAAACACATTGAAGGCGCTGTACATCAAGGAAAATTTAAGAGACCGCAAGAGGAATTTTACTTCGACCTCATTAAGTTCCTGATTCTATGCAATATTCCTTGGTCGCAAATGAAAAATCCAGCGTTCAAAGAGTTTTTTCAGAAATATATGTGCAGTACTTGTTGTTGCGTTTGTACCAATCGTAAAGTGGTTGACGAATCACAGTTACGAAAAGTTTATTTGGAGAAGTTTTATAGGAATAAAATCAATTCGATTTATGAAACTAATAAAAATGAGAAACTATGGATATCGCTGGATGAGACAACAGACATTTTTGGTCGATACATAGTCAATTTCCTAATAAAACCATTGCATCCTAGTAATAGTGCAGGCCGGCCTTATTTGATTGCTTGTAAAATGCTAACAGCAGTAAATGGACAAACAATAACACAATTTGTACTGCAATGTCTAGAAAATTTATGGCAAAACACTTTTGAAGCGAAAGTTGACAATATTTTAATGCTTTGCACTGACAGTGTAGCGTACATGCTATCTGCAGGGCGAAATTTAAAACATTACTTACCTGAAATGAAGCATGTGACATGTTTGGCGCACGCTCTTCATCGTGTAAGTGAGCAGATAAGGTCAGAATACAACGATGTTGATATTCTTATATCAAATGTTAAAAAAGTATTTTTAAAGGCTCCTAGTAGGGTAAACATTTTAAAAGAAAAATATCCTGACTTACCGTTGCCTCCGCAACCAGTCATTACCAGATGGGGTACTTGGTTACAGGCAGCATCTTACTACGCTCAACATTTAGATAAAATAAAAGAAGTTTTATCCTGCTTGAGCAGTTCTGATGCTATAGCCATACGAAACGCAAAAAACATTTTGGAAAAACAAAATTTAGAAAATGATTTAAAATATATTGAAGAAAATTACTCTATTATGCTACTAGCCCTAAAAGAGTTACAAAAACAAAATTTATCTCTAGCTGATTCACTTTTAGTATTTGATCAAGTAAGGGCTACGCTTAACGAGTGCAATAATGAGAATATAAAAAATAAAATAGAATCAGTTATGGAACGAAATCCAGATTTAGATACAATTAGAGAATACAGCGAGAGTATTGAAAAAAGCGTAGCAAATAATCAGAAACTTTATTTCAAATTCGCTCCATTGACATCTACAGATGTTGAACGATCATTTTCCACTTACAAATGGATCTTAGATGTTAAAAGAAATAGCTTAAAATTAGAAAATATTGAAAAAATTATAGTTATTTATTTTAATTGTATAGAGACAGAAAATCAAAATGTAGAACTTGTAACCGATGAGGATTAAAAATAATTATTTTTAATAAAACTGTAATAATGATTATTTGTATTAACAATAAACAATTTTGTTTGCTTACATATGGTTTTTTATTTTATTACTCTATTTACCAAATTTTTGGAAACTCCGGTACATTCCGGAAGAAATGCATGTCCATGTTATGATATCATGACGCAAGTATCTAAAATCAATATACCTACTCCGACCACTGGTAATAATAGAGTACATAACCCAATACCTTACCACTAGGAAAAGCACAAGAACCAGACACAGTAACAACCCTAATCTGCTAGATTCTCTTCGTAAGGATGCTGGCCTGTTGCCAACAGAGACCAATCCCAAACCCAAGACTAAGAACCCACCAGAACCGGCCTCAATAGAAGAGTTAGACTCGAATACAGCACAACCGAGCACCAGTTCCGAGCGGAATGAAGGGGAAGACGAAGAGATATTAGACGACGAACTCGAGCAGGACCCAACAGAAACCGAACAGTCGAGGAGGTACCCGGCATTGCCTCGAACACCCTGTCCTCAGACACTCTTCATAGGCAATATGAAATATTATTATCTGAACAGTCTATACTCAACAGACAGACAATCATTCCCAAGGAGATGGAACCATCTCAAGAATTCGGACCCGGATCAGGCGTGGCACTCTCTCAACCAGACGATGGTTCCCTTCCTCAACCACAGATGGGAAAAACAGGGAGTAGTTGTAGGAACTGCCGAAACTCCTGTCGATTCTCTTAGCTACCACGATTTGAAAGCCTCGATCATAAACACAATCACAGAAACGCGGATGGCAGAGTCTAAAGGCTTCCCTCAGAACACAATGCAGGGGGCATCATCAGGCAACGGGAACGAGATTCTTCTCAAACTTGAGAGGGGACTGAGCAGACTTGAGGAGTCCATCCGCGTCCTCACCTCACATACCACAAAAGTGACAGGGAGAGAGGCATCTCAACCTGCAACCGCAACTCTTTCTCAGCCCCGGTTAATGGGAACACCCTCTACTTCCGCATCCAGACCGAAAGAAACGTATTCGGACAGTGATGAGGACATAGTTTTAGAATAACATCGAAATCACATGGGTTTAGAAAAAACCGACAAACGACATAAACATACAACCAAACCGGATCGCAGCCTCCCAAAATGAGCCCTACGATCCCCTGGATATTTCTTATATTAGCGTTCTCCTCGATTACACGAACTGAATGCAACGGTCAGAAAAATGCCACCCGCATCGATAATCCCACCATCATTGAAAACTCCGCACCGATCCTCCGTGGAGCATTGGTAGACCAGTATACCGGACAAGCCCTCATTATAAAGATAAAATCACCAAGCGAGATTATTCACGACACTCTATCTCTTGTAGCTTTTGAGAAAATGGACCTAAATGTAGCAGACGGATTAAGACTAACATTCGGAAATTTAGAAATTCATTAACAAAAACAATTTAAAGAGATATTATCTATACACCAAGAGTTGATAGCGACTCCTTACCCTCTAGAGAGATCAGAAGGTAACGGCAGACTTATTGATATCTCAAGATATGGTCGATCTAAGAGGAATATCTGGGTGAGAATGTTGACATTCTTAAAATCAGTCCGTCCAATTGCTCGAGCAGCTGGCAAACTCACTAGATATGGCAAGTTTATGAAAGGCATAAAATATTCTGGATATGTAGCTTCAGCAGGGGTCTTTACATACGAAATGGCAGATCTATTCGGAGCCATACCCGATAAGAAATACGACGAAGTTTCTCAACAGTTAGCCGAACTCCACAAAGCTCGAACAGTAGACTTACAGATTATGAAGAATATAACCTTGTTTACCACTGGACTCCATGAAAGTATCAAAGATACAACATCTCAACTCAACAACGTTATTTCAGAAGCCCATGATAAGTATGAGATATATGTTAAGGCGTCCCAGGTACTTAACTCGTATATACAACAAATCAACATAGACCTTATACTCATAAGATTGGGGGGAAACCCTTCGAATATGATTACTATTGAGAATCATCGTTTATGGTTGGAAAGTAAACTTCCTACCTTATTACTCTCTGATATCAGTACCATAACTCCTCATTTACGTATTTCTCTGAAGGCTATAGATGAAGAAAAACATCAGGTTATACTATATGTAGACATACCAGTCACTGGAACCGAGTTCCAACTACTTAACTTTGTTCGATGGGAACCTGAGCTTATTGTGGACGGAGTATGTTACTCATCGCCAAAAAGAGAGCTCTATTTCGCCTTTAGGAGAGACGTCGGAGAAGGAGTAATTGAAGATCCACTCCTGATTGATCCTGAATCGTGTCTCACTTCTGGCTTCATATTATGCGAGTCCGATGCCATTCTTCACACTATATCAGATCAGCTTTTTGGTTTTTTTATTTAAATTAACCCTGAAGGCTCCTAAAGTTCGAGTACATCAATAAGTAAATATTCATTGGTCCATTCGAGTCGGATATTTTTGAAGATCGGATCCCAAGTCGGATCGCATCCAAAACCCCCGCCGTACTCGCAGTGGATCGCTGCGGCAAGGTACGGGTTCCTAGATCAAATTACTACTGCGGTTTTATTACCCTATTAGTGGTTACAATAAAAGTTCATATCCAATACCCTTTCGGTATTAAACATTGGTCCTTTGAGCCGGATTTGAACCAGCGACCTATGGATTTTATTTGTGCCTGTCGTATACAAGACTGCAGGGTTTCATCCAGTTCCGATTTGAGCAAATGATAGGAATTGCTTTTTCCTTTTTTAAGTGCTCTCCTACAGTAAGAAATTACTCTAAGTAATCTCGGCAATGAAGAAAATCGGTCAAACATCGATGTCTCTGGCTCTTCTGGGACTGTGACCATATGTGCTCTGACCAATTCTTCTGCATTGGCCTTTAAGTCAATTGGCTTGGTATATTCAACGTTTTGTGCTCGTAACATCTCTGGACCCAAAAACCATAAATCACTCTCATCAACCAACATACCTGGTGAAGTACCACGTGAGGCCAAATCAGCAGGATTGTGCTTCGTCGAGACGTGAAACCATTGCGAAGAATCCATGTTTGTCAAGATCTCTGACGTTCTGTTGGCTACAAAGGTTTTCCATTTGCTTGGGTGAGAGTTTAACCACGCCAAGACAACAGTAGAATCTGTCCATGCTCTAATCTTGTTCTTAGATATACCAAGAACGTTAGCGGTCTCAATTAATAGTCTAGTCAATAGTACGGCACCGCAAAGTTCTAGCCTCGGGATACTAACCTGCTTGATCGGCGCTACTCTTGTTTTTGCGTTTAAAAGAGAGACCTTTATATAGCCGCTGACCTGAACTACTCTAACATAAACAACCGCCGCGTAAGCAGACTTCGAAGCGTCGCAAAACCCGTGTAGCTCAACATCAAGATCATCAGAAGCAGTGCCAAGCCAACGTGGTATACGGATTCTGGTAAGTTCCGACAAGGTCTGACGGTAAGTACTCCATTCTTCAATTAATTTGTTGGACAGCTTTTCATCCCATCCCAGCCCAGTCAACCACAATTGCTGTATGAAAATTTTTGCTGTGATAATTATAGGTGCGATCCAGCCTAATGGATCAAATAATCTTGCTATATCTGCTATAATTGTTCTTTTAGTTTCAGGTGCTGTTGCTGGGGGAAGAATCACTGAGCAGTGGAAGAAGTCATCATCGCGGCTCCAGGTAAGTCCTAGTATTTTTATTGTACTTTTTTTTCTAAACTAATATGACATAGAGATGGTGTGGATTACTAGGTTACACCCCAGCTTCTCTCTCGCTGAGGGCGTGAATGTGTCTTATTAAGCTTTCTGTTCTTTCTTTGGATCTCTTCGCTTGTTTACTATGAATGAAGTCTTTTAGCTTCTTAACCCCCCAAATTAGAATGCAGACTACCAAGAGTGAACCTAAGAAATAAAGAACTTTGATTACTTTATCATCTCTAGCTGCTTGATTGAGGAGTATCTTGGATTGTTCCTCGGTATGTCGAGATTCTTCTATTAAGTCGTCTATCTGTTGTCTGAGAGAGGCAAGTTTATCCCCGGTCTCTTTGGCTTGATTTTCTTTAATTAGAGTTTTTGTTACGATGGTACTAAGATCATAAGTTGGGTGTCTAGCTATATCGAAAAGATCGAGAGATGATCTTTTGGTTCTTTTAAGGTTTGCTTTATTTCTTTCAGATTTATGACCTTACCTGAAAGGGAAGGGACCATTCCAGAGGATGGGCAGCAGCATCTCTCTGAGGTTACCCTCAACCTACTGCGATCGCCAACCCGCCTGCCAAGCGTATCGATTACGGCAAATACCCCTCATATCCTTGGGGGAGGCCTTTGTCCAGCAGTGGACGTCTTCGGCTGAGATGATGATGATGATGATGATCGTTTGCAAATTTCAAATAAGTAAACAGACGACAGCTGACTCATCAGCTGTCAGATTTCATGCACTTAGTAATTACTCCTAGCGACATCTGGCAACAATCATAAACACGAAAATACACACACTCCCGCGAAACCAAATTGACATAAAAAGCACGCTATAAAGCATTATAAATTGAATTCTACATTAAATACCAAATTAGTCCGTAAGATGGCGCTAAAATGTGATAACTGTAATAGCAAAATTACAAATCGTGAATACTTAATATGCACGATTTGTAAGTATAATTATCACATTGATTGTGGGAATGTTTCGACCAAAAGATTCTACCTAATGACTAAAGAAAATAAACTTAACTGGAAATGTGACAAATGTATAGATAAAAATAAAAATGACAACTTCAGAATAAATATATCTACGACAAACTCTTTTGAATCATTAACAGATGATGAATACAAAGATATTATGTCAACGTCACAAAGTAGCCGACTAAACAGTAGCTGCCCAGATTTAAGAAGAATAAATATCGAAGAGAGACTAGAATACCTAATAAAACAAAATAAAGACCTTAAGGAGAAACTCCAAATTGCAGAAAATGAAATTGAAAATATGTTATTAGAAAATACTAAATTAAAAAAAAATATACAAAATAAAGAAAAAAAAACCAAATTTTTGACAGAAAATTGTAACTCAAGCCAAAAGAAAAATGTAACCCTCAGAAGAAGCAGAAAGAACCTAAACAAGACTATTCTGGATTTTGAACACGACGAACAAGAAGCGAAATTTTGCGCAACGCCATCAATAAAACATGACAAGAACTCTGAAATTGAACCTGACAGTATCATCTTACCAAATCGGGTCGCGGATTTTAGTCCATCTAATCGCTCAATAGAGGGCACCTGTGGTAATAAAAATAAACATAATATTTACATAGTAGGCGATCAACAAATCTGCGGTCTAGCTGATGAGATAAGAGATGCGAGGTGCGGAAAATGGAATGACAACTACAACGTTACTAGTATAGTTAAGCCGTATGCGTTAAGCTCTCAAGTCTTATCAAGCTGTGAATCTATATCTGAAACTATGTCAGATGATGATATACTGGTGCTTTCGGTAGGTTCTAATGATAAAAATCCATATACCATTATGTCGAGTTTGTGTAATACATTATGTAAATTGAAGAAGGGCAGGATACTAATACTAAGTGTTAGATATAAATATTGTTTAAATATTAACATACTAAACACACATATTAATCGTCTAATAAAAAATTATTATAATTGTAACTATATTGACATACAACAAATACTGCATTACTACCAAAATATAACATCAATAAAAAAGAAAATTAGCCTGAAGATAAATGTAGAAATCGACTATTCAAAGTATGTTAATGACTATGTAAAAAACGGATTAAATTTAAGAAAATCATTGCAAAACTCTATACTCGATAAAAAAGGTATTATATCCACCTCAACTGCTTCGGAAAATAAAAAGGGTACAATACCATATTATTTTTCTAAGATTAATATTACAAAAAATAGTATAACACCAACAATGACAAGCACAAAATGTTTTCGTGGCTAATAAGCATAATGATTTTGTAATTCTACACCAAAACATACAAGGTTTGCTTTCTAAAAAAGATATCATTGAGATAACCCTAGCGGAGCTTGATTCTCATTTATGTCCTAAGGTGCTGTGCTTTACAGAAACTTTTATTATGAATGGAGAGGAAAAGAATATATTTTTGCATAATTATGTACTAGCTATACACTATGGAAGAAATAGAAAAAGAGGGGGCACATGTATATTGGTAAAACAAGGGACTATATACAATAAAGTTAACATTTTCGATGAGCTTCCTGTGAATTTTCATTTTGAATGCTGCTCTATCTCTATTCCATCATACAATATTATAGTTGTTTGCCTATACCGTAGCTCAACCGCTTCAAATAAACGACATTTTGATTTATTCTTAGAAAAAATTGAACAACTATTGTACATATACCAACATAAACATCACAAACAAAGAATAATTATTGTTGGGGACATTAATATAAACACTTTACAAAACAACAACATTACCACCAAACTAAAAGGCATATTAAATAATTATAATCTAGAGCAACATATAACCCAACCAACAAGAGGCTTATCATGCATTGACCACATTTTTAGTAATATAAAAGGTGCAAAGAGCACAATCCTTCCGTTGTGGTTATCTGACCATGACACTGCACAGATACTTAGTTTCCACATCAAAAGAAAACCACAAATAGCTAAACAAATACATACATTTAAGAGAGGTTATTCTGACGAAAATATCATTAAGTTCAGAACACATCTCTCATGCCTCACTTTTACAGATGTATATAATGAAAGTAATCCTAATGAAGCATTTAATAAATTCCATGACTGGTTCTGTTTACTTTATAAATTATGTTTCCCAGTTTGCAAAGTCACAATAAACACTAACTCTAACCAGCACTGGATCTCTAAGGGTATTAAAAAAAGCTGTGCAACAAGTAGAGCGCACCGTCTTAATCACTATAAAAGGAAAACATACAACACAAAAAAGAAATATCAAACATACTCAAAAATACTAAAACGATGCATACTACAGGCAAAAAAACAGTCAAATAATAAATATATCTTTAATAATAGTAAAAAAAACACATGCAAAGCTACATGGAAAATTATACACGAGGAGACAAATACCAAACCGACATGTAACAATTATATTGAAACTATAGACTATAATCAACATAATATAAATAATCCAATAGAAATTGCCAATAAGTTCAATGACCATTTTATCAATATCACAGGTGTCACGCATGCGAAAACAAATAATGAATTGCATGGGAAAACTAGTAATCTGATAAATTCCATTTATCTGACTCCTGTTGATGAGTACTGTGTTAGAAAAACTATTAAGTCCCTCAAAAACACAAACTCTGAAGGGTATGACAACATATGTACAAAGGTTCTGAAGGCATGCAATGAAGAAATAGCCCCTGTTCTAACATTTCTTATAAACCTATCAATATCCTCTGGGACCTTCCCAGACAGGCTTAAGTATTCACTAGTCAAACCCTTGCATAAAAAAAATGAAAAAACAGTAGTTGACAACTACAGACCCATTACACTAATCTCAATCATATCAAAGGTTTATGAAAAAATTGTACTTGAGAAACTGATGGTGTTTTTTGAAAAGTATGGTATATTAAATCAAGATCAATTCGGATTTCAAAAAAAGAAATCCACAACCCATGCCATATTCAACCTAGTGAATGAAATACTAATGAACATAAATGAAACACAACAGCTCTTTTCCTTGACATGTCTAGAGCGTTCGATTATTGCTTACATGACACCCTACTAAAAAAGTTGGAAAACAACGGCATTAGGGGGCCGGCACTAAATTGGCTAAAAACTTATTTGAGCAATAGGATGCAAGCCGTTGATGTAGCTAAACTCGATAAAAATAATATAACCCAAAAATATCTATCTGAGTTTAAAGAAATCAAGTTTGGGGTGCCCCAGGGGAGTGTCTTGGGCCGATTTTTGTTCCTCACTTATATAAATAACTTACCAAAACTGACAAAGCACCGCTGCATCTTATTTGCGGATGATGTCTCAATCATAGTGACTACAAGTAAGAAATTGACATTAAATGACCATAGTAATGAAATTAACAATACAATCAACTTAATAATAAATTGGCTTAAAGATAATAACTTTTTCATTAATATTGACAAAACTTATTTCATGAATTTTAATAATACACCTTATCAAACGTTAAATGTACACTATCAAGGACTAGGACTACATGGCACAAATATAACTAAGTTTCTGGGTATACAAATTGATCATAAGTTGGACTGGAAGCAACAGATCACAAACATATGTTGTAAAATAAATAGATTTACTTTTGCACTATATAAACTCACTAAAGTAGCCTCTCAAAGTGCAGCACTCACAGCATACTTTGCATATATTGAGTCCATCCTCCGTTATGGTTTAATCATATGGGGAAACAGCACAGACACAAATAAAGCATTTATCGCTCAAAAAAAATGTATTAGGGCAATCTGTGGCACTGCACCAGATGAGCCATGTGCACCCTTATTCAAAAGGTTAAAAGTCTTACCCCTGCCATGTCTATACATTTTTGAAATAGCCAAATTTGTCAAACTTAACCATCATTATTTTGAAACAGCACAAGATATGTATCCCCGAAACACTAGAAATGGAAAAAGGTTGATGTCGGCCTTTGTTCCAAAAAGCACTCGTATGCAAAAGAATTGTTTCTGGATGTGCATAAGTATTTTTAATAAATTGCCTGAAACAATTAGAAAACTTATTGTAAAACAATTTCTAGCAGAGTTACATAAATGGCTTATGGCACACCTATTTTATTCAGTGAAAGATTTTCTTACACATACACTTAATAAATGTAAGATGTGTACCTAGATGTGTGCAAGCAAATATTTTAGTTTTATTTTTCTTATAAGTTAACGACATATTATTTTCTTTTGATGTCTGTAAAATACTATTCACCTTGACCAAACTTGATAAATCATTTGACTTATTTCTAGTAATTAATTTTGTATTTTTATTATAATGTTATTTAATTGGTTTTTGACAATTTGGAGTGTTGATTTTGTATTTTTATATGTATGTAATTGGTTAGAATATTTAGTAATTGTTGTTTAAAGTTGTTTGCATGCTACATTGTCAGCTGAGAAAGAGAGGAAAGCTAGAATAAGACCAAAAATGTACCTTTCTCAAGCGCAAATTAAATATATTTCATTTCATTTCATATTTCATTCATTACACATATACACATGTCAGAGACTTGGCGCTAGCATCGCTTAAAAACGACAAGTATAGTTTATTCTTAGTGTGGTCTGCGCAGCCTATGCTCGGAATCGAATATCGGAAGATCCTTTGGGATCTTTTCGTGCAAGAAGAAGCTTATTTTAAAAATAAAATTTGTAACTTACAGTCATCCAGCTTTACTTTTAACAGTTGTGAAATAAAAATACTACATGATTTACACTTAACTATGGTTGATGGTAAAGTCTGTAGTGCTCTTAGTGACACGTCTTGTAGTAGGTGTTATATTTGTGGTCCAAAGGAGATGAACGATATTGACAAGTCTTTATGTAAACCAGTGGATAGTAGTAAATATGAGTTTGGCTTATCCCCTCTCAATTCTTGGATTTGTTTCTTCGAATACTTTATTCATATTTCTTACAGATTAGATTTTAATAAATGGCAGGCGCGTTCAGATGAAGAGAAAGCTCTCCTTGCATAGAAAAAAGAGTTGTAAAACAACAATTTAGAGAACGTTTAGGTCTAATTGTTGATAAGCCTCGAAGTGGAGGAAGTGGCACATCGAACGATGGAAATACCGCGAGACGTTTTTTTTCTAATTTAGCTCTTTCAGCGAAAATAACTGGGTTAGACAAAACACTTCTTGATAGATGTCATCACCTGCTTCAGTGTCTTTCCTCGGGTTACAAAATTAATACCTTTGCATTTAAAAATTATGCCTTAGAAACTGTCCGGAACCTTGTTACGACTTATCCATGGTACAACTTACCCGCTTCTGTCCATAAAGTGTTAATACATGGGTCGGAAGTAATTGATAATGCTCTAGTGTCAATCGGTGAGTTCTCGGAAGAGGCCGCTGAATCTTGCAATAAATTAGTTAAACAATATAGGCGTGACAACACAAGGAAAATGTCTCGAGTTATAACAAACACGGATCTGATGTACAGACTTTTTCTCATTTCAGATCCATATATTTCTAGTTTAAGAAAATTACCACGAAATAAGAAGTCTGTACTGTCAGCAGAGGTATTGAGTTTGTTAACAATTTAACAATAAGCTGCAGGCTAATTAGTAAACTACCTTAATGTTAATTATTCACAAATTCGTAAGTCTCGTATTATTTTTTAATGTAATCGTGTTAGTTATTTATTATCTACCTTAATTAACTATAAAATAAATACTGAAGCTAATGTATTTTGTTTAGCTAATTTGTTCAATAATTAACCTGTATTTACCAAATCACGTATTAGTATTTTTTTTTGTTGTATAAATTACTTTTATTTTTATTGTAATCGAGTAATTTTATTGTATTTACCTTAATCGATCTTAAAAAAATATAATTACATGCAATACTATGCTACTACACGTAGTTCAATAGCCGGAAAACCCTGACCCTTGAAAGCGGGACCACAGCGGGACCACTGTGCGATGTGGACGATCCGTATTTCCTGAAAAAAATTATTTGGACTGATGAGTCGAAGTTTACAAGGGGAGGAATTTTAAATCTACATAATTTATATTACTGGGCACTAAAAGATGAAAAACCACGACAAAAAAGGCCAAAACCTTTTCAACCTAAAGGGAATCGCCAATTTCGGCCTGGTTTGAACAAGTTGCTCAGTAAAAAGTATTGTTACGAATAAATATAATGAATTCGTTAATAATTATTGACGCAACACTCATCGCAGGAAAGTGTTCTGTAAAAAAAGTTGAAATAATAAGTATTCTCGCCGATTGCACGCAAAATGCACCGCCATTTTTTAGTTGCAGCCTTGCAGGCTCAATTTTGGGTTACCACATGAGCGCTAATACGATAACATTAGTTTTATAAATGAATAATCGATTTGTAGTACTTAAATTAGAATTTTTTTTTTTTTGTTAAGAACATTCACTGATCAAGTGGTTTGGTACAGGATTTATAATAATTACACTTAAATTAGTTTAAACAAACAAAAAACATTGACTTATTTCTATTTAAACCATTTTAAACTGATTATCGATCGATAAATAAATCGATTGATATAAAAATATTTTTATTACCTGGCAATACTGACAGAATCAGCTGTCAACGACAAACGACTGGAAATTATCTATTCGCTTTGCTTCCTTGTATCGTGAATGCTGTCTTGTGTGTCTTGGTTATTACGTCGTTTGTTTCTGTTAAAATGTACTCCGATACCGCACCTCACGATGACCCGGCTTTACTCTCGGACACCGACTCTGCTTCTAACGACGACCCTGGCGCTACTTTGGACCTCGAACCCGCTTCTAACGTTGATCCTGGCGCTATTTTGGACTCTCCTACACACCGTCTTGTTCCATCGAGTGAAGATGAGGGCGAACTTGTGCGATGTGTCAATTGTGGTGTCGATGTTTTGCATCGCAGAAGACGCACTTTGGAACTCCTTGAAGTACAAGCTGTGATTCGACAATGGACTGCACCCCAAGTTGTAAGTCTATTTTATAAACTCAATAATTTTTATTATAAATAGGTTTTCACAAACTCTTTTTCAATATCAGTGTATAGGTACATTAGCCTATTATAATGACCGTTGAGAAACATCTAAAAAGTCTAGAAAATAGTTTTTGTTTTGATGATTTTTCTCTGACCAAAGATTGTTTGATTTTTGTGTTATCATGTAAGTACAGTGTAGGGGTACCATACAGACAGTCACACTAACAGTCCGCATACAACAGCCGAGCCTTATTTGGGGAGCTACATTTTTTAAGATTGTTGTCTATAGTCTATACAAACTGCATAAAAATAAAAATGCTTGTTATTTACAGGTTACAGCCCAGAGCTTAGTGTGCCATTCATGTTGGATGTTGGCATTCAATAACTCTACTGTCCAAGAAAATGAACAGAGCACAAGTAGTGGACATCGTCGACAACTATGTGTTAATTGCCCATCGGCAATTAACACATATATGGAACATCTTCCATACTGCGTACCAGATCTCATGTTCTGTGTACAAATACTGAGAGAGAAACGCATATCAGAAATGTTATTAGCGAGTGGATAGCACCACAGCAGGTGAGCACAGATTAAACTCTTTTGTATAAATAATTAAATATTTACTTAAAATGAAATAAATGTGTTTATAGAAAGCAGTCAGTTCGGCCTCTAACTTACTATTGTTTTGTTTAAGGTGCATGGTTCTGATCGCATCTGCCATCCGTGTTGGCAGCGTGCTGATAGAGTTAGAGTTCCAACTCTGGCAGCTGCAAATGTACCAGTATTAACAGGATCAATTACCCTTCCGGATTATACAAGAGCAGCAGATACACAAAACCATTGTTTTTGTCCGGATTGTGATTCGCCAGAGCGACTAACTGTTCCAATATGGCTTAGGGTGAAGTTATTTACAGATTTTAATTATTATGTTCCTAAAAACTGCAGAATATGCAGGTTTCACTTACAAAATAATGACTGGGATCACGTTTTATCCAACATTTTAAACCCTAACTCTACCTTTACTGTAGACCATGTTCAGGACTTTGCTACATTTGTCAAAGAAAGAAATCCTACATTTCACTTTAATAATATTGAAACAATGTCCGATGACATGGTCCATTTCTGGATAGGACTCTCCAAAAACCAATTTATTAACTTAAAAGCAGCTCTTCCAAGATTATCTGGAATGCGCAACGGTACATTGGCACTTACTGCCTATTTAATTAAACTCCGCACCGGGGACAGTGATGAAAGAATATCATCATTGCTTAACATTCCACGTTCAACTTTAAGTAGAATAATGGGCAAAGCTCGTGATATTCTTAATGAGGATTTTATTCCCCATAACTTGGGAATAAATCACATTTCAAGGGCAGAAATATCAAATAGAAATCTAATTATCCCCAACGGTTTGTTTGGTGGAGATGAAAGAAAACCCATCATTATAATTGACGGTACATATTTATTTGTTCAAAAAAGTTCGAACTATCTTTATCAAAAGAATACTTACTCCTTGCACAAGTACAGGAACCTAGTGAAGCCATTCCTTATGGTATGCTCTGATGGATACATTATAGATGTATTAGGCCCCTATCCAGCAACAATGTCTGATGCCAATATTATATCACATGAATTTAGAAATGAATCAAATGCATTAAGACAATATTTTCAGGCAGGAGACGTTTTTATTCTGGATAGGGGTTTCAGAGACTGTGTGCCACTATTAGAACAGTGTAATTATTCTGTACACATGCCTGCATCTTTACAAGAAGGTGAAACTCAATTATCAACGTTGGCAGCTAATAAATCCAGAACAGTAACCATATGTAGGTGGGTTGTTGAAGCTGTGAATGGAATTTTTAAACATTCTTTTAAAATATTCCGCCATGAATTTTTTAACTTAGCATCCAAGCATGCAATGATTGATTTTAGGGTGGCTGCAGCGTTGATAAATAAGTTTCACCTTAGAGTTAGAGATAGAGAAGATGCATGTTATATCCTAGAGATTGTAAATGAAAGATTATACATGAATAACACACTTGCTGATTTTGTGATCCAAAATAATTTAAACAGAAGACGCACACAGTTTATGAACATAAATGTAAACATAAATAATGTATCATTTCCACGATTAACTTATAGTGACCTTATTTTATTTGGTTGTGGAACATACCAGTTAAAACAGGCTCGATCGTACTATGGAGAGCATATCAGGAATGATGGTTCCTATACTATTGAAACATGCATGGACCGAGCCAGCAACCTACTAGAAGGTTTACCCTTGCCAGGCGATTGCACATTATTACGAGGCAGAATTCAAAGCAGGCACATAAGCCGAAAAATATATTTTGTTTATATCTTATTTATTAATAATCAACAAGGCAGAGAAGCAATTAATCAATATTGTTGCAATTGCCTGGTAGGCCGAAGAACGGTGGGTTGCTGCGCTCACGTTATGACAATAATGTGGTATTTAAGCTGGGCAAGGCACGAAAATAATATTACACCACCTGCCCAGTTTCTAGACAATATTTTAATTACATACGATTCTGAATAAAACCATTAAACGAATTAATGTTGTTTTATTTTATCCGCTAAACCTACTTATAATATTCTATACCATAACGCATACATAAGTAAATATCTTTAAAGAAAGGAACAATACTTAACTTATTTTAGAAAGAGATAATAATTTTTTAGTAACAAAATCACAATATTACGCATGCTAGATATGGCATGTTTTTACAACTTGCTGCAACTTTGTTATGTTATTTAATTTCTTTTAGGTATGAAATATTTATATAGGAATTCATTTATTATTATAGTTAATGTCCACGCCAGGCCAAAGCACCCTAACAAACTGATCAATTCTGTGTGAACGTTTGGGCGGGACTAATAGTTGATAGGACCGCACTACCTGCCTGATCACCTCAATGGTGATAATATTTAGAGTTTCTACAAAATGACCTACTAGAATTATTGGATGAGGTCCCAATTTACAACGAAGAAACACCAATAGTGTTCCAACAAGACGGCTGTCCTGCGCACTGGCGGCTAACCGTCAGGGAGTATTTGGACAATGTGTTCCCCAACACTCCAAGAGATGGTCCGATTCCATGGCCTCCACGTTCCCCAGACTTACTCCCTTAGATTTTTATGTCTGGGGACGGGCTAAAGAACTCGTCTATGCCACGGAGGTAATGACTAGAGAGGAATTAATACAACGAATAGAAACAGCTTTCGGCACCATCCGAGAAGAAATGAGAATGCGAACAACGACTGTTGAAATAAGAAACAGCTGTCGAGCCTGTATTGCAAATGGAGGACGACAATTTGAACAGAATTTGTAGACTTATCAACAACCTTATGTCCCCACTGCAGGGGCACCGGCCTACCCTAAAGTAATCATTGGAACCTTGCGGTTTCCTCACGATGTTTTCCTTCTCCGAGTAGGTAATACAAATGATATTGTTAGCAGTAAATGATAAAAATAACTGATTATGATTTTTGAATAAATGTTTTTCTATTTTACTTATTTTTTTATTATTACACTTAATTAATTTTACCTGAAATTTTCGTTGTACGTCAGTCTATAGTTATTGTGTGTTGTGTTGTTTATTGTGAAAAACTCACTAAGTCGCTAATGAACTTTAACTGGCAACACTAGCGGGACATTTGTCACTTGTCAATTGACATTTGGTATGGAGGTAAGATTTAAATGTTGGCGGCAGGGAAAATATTGCAGTTTGTTTCGATTTAACTTTATTTTTTACATGAAAAGCGGTTTTAATTGTTATTATGAGTGATCTTTACAAGAGGGGTAAAGCACTTGTTGCTCTCGCATTGACGGAGTCTATTGCACAACAATAACTTGTAAGTTTTTTATATGTTGGTTTAGCTTCGATTCTCAATAAAATGTGATTAATCTATAGCTAATATTGATTACAATATTACAGAACTACCGCTCTATACTGGAAGCGCAGCGTGACTTATTTGAAAGTAATAACGAGCATGCTCAATGGGAAGGTCAAAGAGATGTTGAAGTCCAAATTCTAAATGAATTTGAATGTACGATGGAAGAAAATTTCAATATCTATGTATCATTTATTACTTTCCTACTGCATATTGAACATGGGATAAAAGGTTTTATTATTTTAATGTCTCATTCATGTGTTTTTAATATAGTAAAATTTTTTAAAAGAAGTGTTGAAAAAAATACACGAGCTGGATCGCGGGTCGTGGCTCACGATCGCATAGTTGTCAGTGCACCTGACCCGGCATGTCATAAGGTGCGGGTTCGAATCCCGCTTGTAGATTTTTTTCAACACTTTGTCTTTTTTCAAATTGTAATTTGTTTGCAATAATGTTAGCGTAAAATTTTATGTAAATAATCATAAAATTTAAAAGTTCAAAAATACAACAAGGAAAATGTAGCCGGCCTGTCTGATGTTATTTACTCCTTAGTCTTACCCTTTTAGTTATTATTTTTGTATCATGTGATTTGTATTTCAACAGATTGTAACAGAAAAGTTTTATGCAGTATGACAATGATATTGTTTCTTCAAACACAGAAATTGTCCTAATGGAGTCCGAAGTTGAAGCCCCAATTATTTCAGGATGTGAGCGTTTTATTATAAGAATTATTTATTATTATATTTTCCTGTTACACTTTTTTACATTCATGTTGCAATATATTGAGCTAAGTGCAAACTATCAACAATTACTTATTTTTTCAGAGAGTTACTTCAAAACATAATAGAACAAAGCTTATGGATTATCCTCTGGAAACTGATGATGAGATAGAAGACTTTAGTGCAGCATCTGATGACGATACTTGTTACCAGCCACTTCATTTCAAAAAGCCACTGAGCGGATGTTGTAACATTGGGTTGCTTTAATTTCCCACGTCGTTATTGTTAAATATAATTTTAATCTTAAATCAAATAAATTTAAGCGTTGTTCTTATTTTCAAATGTAATTAAATAGAGTTTTGGTTTTTATTATACAAAAGTTGTTCAAAAGATGTATTTCCGTTACAAATGAAAAGTTGTGAGACGATGTCAAAGTAAAAGAGAAGGGGAAGGCGAATGTAACGTCGGCAACTGGCATGCAACTGGCATTGCCAACGTTGGATTGGGGTTGTTGTGATTTGGATTTTGAAGCGGAATATCGTGAGAAAAATTTTTGTTGAAGAGAACGTGTAGCAAGCCCTAATCTACGCACTGGTCCATATTATATGGTTTATGAGCTATGCTCGACATTTACAAAATATAGCCCCACCAGCTTTGGGATTAGAGAATGTCATTGTTATGCCTGATGATTTTGATAACATTGTTTAGCACTAAACATATAAAAAAACTATTTTTATTTTAATACAATCCCTCAATCATAAACGAATTCTACCAAAACAGAACATTTTATTTACGGTTTGTTTGTTTGTACGGATCGAAAATATTATGCTACCTCATTGTTTTGGTTAATTCATTTGATCGAAAAATATATGAAATGTCAGACAAAAGGTATTTATGTTAAAGAAATGTGACATTTCATCAACATTTCTTAATATGTCTCTAAAGCTTATAGCATCACTAATAGTGATGCTACAGCTTTGGTGCCATATAAACAAATGCTAAGGCCGACGTGTTCTATCAGAATACAGCACTTTTTTTTTGGCCGGCACTTTTGATTTTAAACCAAAATGGATGATGTCCTTTGTGCCGAACTTTGCGAAAATAACGTTGTCTCTTACTATGTTGATGAAAAAAAAGGTGAAGTGGAACGAGGAGTTGCAGAATTCGTTTGTTTCTATTAAAGAGTCTATGTGTAGAGCGCCGATTTTTTTGTATTTTTCAGGTGGCAGGCGAATGACGATTTCTGTTCTAGATGGATAATGCGTTTAAGCGAGCGGTCAGAGGTGAGGCGTAGTGGTTTTTGTTTTAGAAATGGTTTTCTTTATAAAAGTGTGCGTAGAGATGGTGAGATACGTGAGGTATTGGTTTTACCTAGGAGTTTGTTTCAGAGTGTAATGCGTGAGCTTCATGATGAAGCTTGGACGGAAGGTCATTTAGGTCTTGCGAAACCATTAAGGAGGTTTGTAGTGTATGAGTCACTTGCCCTTATTAATTGACAAAATAGAACATGAAACTATCCATACCATAACCTGAGACAGGCCCATATTTGGGGAATGTGGTTGTAATACGAAAAAAATAAAAAAAGTACTCGGGGTATTGAGTTGGGCTACAGTTTGCAAAAAAACGTAACCTCGCTATCTGTAACGGAGTTGGAGAAAGCTTTTCCTTTATGCGGCGGAGTTTTCACGGCGCGCGGCGCTCGCGTTTACTAGTAAATTTAATATTTTTTTTATTTAAGTTGTAAACCTTGACCTTTATAGATTACATTAACACGGTCAACGCCGTGTCGGACAATGTTGGGCGACACTTGACTTTCTCCACCAACCATACAAAAAAGTTGTAATATGTCCAAAAATCCTTCTTTGTTTTATTAGTGCATATGAATAGTTAAGCGTTTTAAACTATTGCAATATTAAGGAAACTGACGAAAACAGTCTAATAACGGCAATATCACATGTCGCCCAACATTGTCCCCCATGGCCCCTTGCGTATAATCATCTGCATTTCATACGCATCGGGCCGCGCGGGTCAAGTTGTCGCCCACTCTACCTACGCCGCGACGCGGCCGAGATACTTCTCGGCCGAGATACTTTTGCGGGGTACTCCCCGCCCGCGATACCCCGCGCCGGCGGCCCCGCTCCCACCACTCTCCGCCGTACGCTCAATTTGCTATCCTCCCGTGCCTCTTTAGTGCTTCGCAGGACGTTACCCGCTCTACGTTAGCGCTGTGTGTTTCCCGCCAATTCGTAGTGTATTAAGCTTAATGTATTTTTATCACTATATTTATGAACCAAATAAAAATTTATTCTATTCTATTCTATTCTATTCAACAAGGATCTTCGCTAATTACTTACATTATAATTGCTGACTTTGACGATGTTGGTTTTGAAATCACAGAGGACGTTTTGACACAACTTAATGATATCGAAATATCATTGTTAAACAATAGTTTTCAAATGAGTTCGGAGGATGAAAATGACTATCAAATATTACCTACAAAAAGAAAGAGGCGTCGTATAATTCAATCAGATAGCGAGATCAGCGAACATGAGGCAGTCGGTCCAGATACTTTAGGAAGTACACCCTCAACGAATGTTTGGACTGAACCAAAAGGTAACTAACGCAAAATTATTCCTTTCACCGAAATTTCGGGTGCTCCGTTGCACGTCAAATTATCAATGTCTGATAAGTCACCCGTAGATTTTTATTCGCTGTTTCTAACCGATGATATACTTCAACAAATAGTGAACCACACTAATCGCTATGCTATTGCTAAAATAACGAATATGTCTGAAGCTACACCCGGTGCACGTATTAGACAGTGGCATGTGGCATTTTTAATAACTGTGTGAATAAAGGTATCTTTCCCGATCTTATGAAGTTTAGTAAGGTCATACCTTTGTTCAAATCGGGAAACAAAGAAGACCCCAGTAACTATCGACCCATTTCAATACTACCAACTCTAAGCAAAATTTATGAAAAAGTTATATTGGAACAGTTGATGTCGTATTTTAACATAAACAACCTTTTACATAATAAACAATATGGATTTACAAAGGGTCGTTCTACTACTGATGCAGGTGTTGCTCTATTAAAACATATATTTGATGCCTGGGAGAAGTCTCAAAACGCCCTTGGAGTGTTTTGCGACTTGTCCAAGGCTTTCGATTGCGTTGAGCACAAAACTCTGGTGATGAAGCTAAATTACTACGGTCTCAAAGATTTCGCACTAAATTTAATTCAGTCGTATCTTAGCTCTCGAACACAAACTGTCGATATTAATGGAACTAAATCATCTGGTTCTCATGTAAAAATGGGAGTTCCACAAGGGTCCATTCTTGGTCCTTTTCTGTTTTTGATTTATATTAATGACTTGCCATTCTTTGTAGAGAACTTCTGTGAAATCGTATTATTTGCAGATGATACTTCACTCATTTTTAATGTAAGTAGGTGTAAGAATAATTACGACGATGTAAACAAAGCACTCTCTGATGTACTCAGTTGGTTTACTATTAATAATTTGCAGCTTAATGCTAAAAAAACAAAATGTATTAATTTTAAATTACCAAATGACAAAAATGAACCAACTGATATAAGAATAAACGGTGATCGATTAGATTTGGTAGACTCAACAGTTTTCTTAGGTATAACCCTTGACTCAAAACTTCAATGGAATCCTCACATTTCGAAATTGGCCGGCAAACTTAGTTCTGCTGCTTATGCCATTAGAAAAATAAGGCAGTTAACAGACGTTGAAAATGCTAGAACAGTTTACTTTAGTTATTTTCATAGTGTCATGTCGTATGGCCTCTTACTGTGGGGAACAGCGGCTGATATTGAAACTATATTCATTTTACAGAAACGAGCAGTAAGAACAATCTATAGACTAGGTTCACGAACTTCTTTAAGAAATCTTTTTAAAGAAATTGATGTCTTGACAGTGGCGTCTCAATTTATTTATAATTGTATAGTTCTTGTACGTTGTAATATCAATTCATTTGCTAAACACAGTGATGTACACAATTTTTATACTAGAAATAAGTCAAAACTTGCAATGCCACTGTTCAGGTTACAGAAGGTGCTTGGTTCTTTCTTGGGGCAAGGTATACACTATTACAATAAAATACCAAATACTGTACTAGATTTACCTTTAGATAAGTTTAAAAAACATGTAAAGTCTTCTTTATTAAAAAAAGGTTATTATACAGTCAAAGAATATTTAGAAGATAAAACAGCCTGCCTATAATAAAGGAAAGGAGAATGAGCAAAATGGTCTATGAGCGGCCAACAACGAAATAGGTATTAAATGAAAGTACTATTACTAAGTACTAACTTTTACTATGAACGTAACATTGCAGCTCATTTAGAAAAAAAATACATATAGGTTAAAATACTTAAATAATAAATGTAAGAAAATGTGCAAACTCATTTTTATAAAATACATTAAAAAGTATTTCTAAACGTCAGCATACCGGTTACAAGACTCAACCCAAAAACGAGTTTACTACCTGAGTTCGAACGGACCAATCAGTGTTGAGTGGAAACAAAAGAGCCGAGGCGTGGGGTGCGCTTGCGCTACTCCGTGCAGTCCTTCGCTTACCCTTGTGACGTTGTGTACTGTGCGATCATCTACGGATTCTTTTTCAAACATTTTGACCTTGGCTACCTTATGGACACTGTTTCTTCTTAACCTGATAACCTGGCTATTAACTCTGAACTTCTGTTCATTTGTGCTTGTGTACTTGGACTCTGGACTGGTGTACGCCAACGGAACATTGATTGAAAAATGGCAGAAAATCGACCTATATGTGTTTTGTGCAATCGATCAGTGGTTAACAGAAGAAGATTAGAAATAACCCATGCTCTTTTTGAGGAAAATGCTGCCAATGCTCAATATATTATTGAAGCTATAGCTCCACAGCAAGTAAGTATTTTTAGACTTTATTTTTTGGTTGTTTTTACCCATGTGTGCCCACCTTATAGGGGTGATGGCCTAATCATCTGTCACGATGAGCACATGGGTTCTTTTCTAAGAATAGTTAAGTCATAATCAAAACAGATCTTCTCTCTCTTTCTCACACATGGCGCTTATGAAAACAAAGCCAGCGTTATCTAGCTTCGAGACATAATAGAGGCCAAACTCACTAACAATGCGTATGAGCATGACTCATGACTTGACGACCGCTTGGTTCAGTGGTTCGCAACGCGCTTCTGAACCAAAAGGTCGCGGGCTCGATCCCCGCACGGTACAAATATTTGTGTGCATGAACATGTCTATTCGTACTGGTCTGGGTGTTTTCTATGTATAATAAGTATTTATTTACAAAAAAAAAGTATATAAGTATGTTTATCGGTAGTCTAGTACCCATAGTACAAGCTTCGAGCTTAGTTTGGGACTAGATAACTCTGTGTGGCCCAGAGTGACATGTCTGAAATATTATTATTATTATTACTCATTTGTCACGTGGAAAAAGAGCTCGGCATGTTCTTCACTATACAAAACATGATTAGACCGAAACTACTATGTTATAAACTATTTTCCTTTTCAGGTTGAATACAACGGCCGAGAATACATTTGTCGACCATGTTGGCAACGAGCTCAACGGGCTGTGCAGCCAAACAATTACCCTGCCCCGCACGACTGTGTTCTTCAAGTGGAAGAATATTCACGAGTGCCTAGCACCTCAGCGAATTGTGTGTTTGACAGATGCCGTAGTGTGTCACGTCGTCGAATGCCTGAGAATGTAAGGATTACTCTTCTGTTACATTCTAACTTATTCATACCAGACAGTGCCAGAATATGCGATGCACATTTAACATCGAATGATTGGGAGGAGCTCATTGATAGTCCAAATCTCAGACATGATTTTAACAGCACTCATTTTGTGCAAATACTAGAGCTTTTGAAAACAGCTGTTTTAAAAAAAAATATTCTGGACTTTGAAGATATCGAAAATATGGATACTAATGAGATTCATATTCGATTGGGCGTTAGCAGAGATCAATTCCATTCAATCTTGGAACAAACGCCTTCTTTGTCTGAGTCAAACGCCAAAACGAAACTAGCCATTTATTTAATGAAGTTGCGAACTGGTGATAGCAACGAGAGATTAGCCACGCTCTTTAACATAAGTAGAAGGACTCTAGAAAGGCATTTAAAAACCGCACGTGATGCTATATCTCTGGATTTTAAGCCAAGACACCTTGGACTTGACCATTTAAATAGAAGAACGGTCGCTGACCGCAATCTTATTGTACCAAACGCGTTATTTGGAAATCCCGAGTCGTCTCCAGAAGATAGGAAGGCAATAACAATCATGGATGGAACATATATTTACATTCAGAAGAGCTCCAACTTTTCGTTCCAGCGAGAGACCTACAGTCTACACAAATACGAGAATCTATTGAAACCGTTTTTAATGGTGTGTTCCGATGGGCACATAATTGATGTTTGTGGGCCCTATGCTGCTACCGACTCAGATGCCAGTATTTTGGAAAGAATAATAAATGACGAAGAAGGCACATTTCACTGGTTTTACCGGGCTGGCGATATATTCATTTTAGATCGTGGGTTCAGAGACGTCTGTGGCGATTTGCAGCGATTCAACTACAGTGCCTATATGCCCGAAACCAAAGACCGCGGTGCAGACCAGCTTACTACTGAACAGGCCAATAGAACTAGGCTGGTCACTCTATGCCGCTGGGTAGTGGAAGTTATAAATGGCAAGTTCAAGCGAGACTTTAAACTGTTTAGGCAAGAATATTTTAATCGCGCCTTAAGTCACATGTTCCAGGACTTCCAAAACGCAGCGGCACTCATCAATGCATTTCAGACACCAATACAAGATAGTATTTATGCATCGTCGTTCGTGAATATAATTAATGAACGCATTGAAATACCAAACCTTTTAGCGGATTATGTTATCCGTCATAACATAAATAGACAGAGGGCATCATTTGAAAGACTCAGCAGTGATCAACCTATTTTTGAAGACTTCCCGGTTTTTTCTGAAGAAGACCTAATTCTGTTTGCACTTGGCACATACCAAATCAAGTTGGCTCGCAGCTACTACGCTGAACACTTAGTTGAAGGCTTGTACAATATTGAAGTATACCGAGAGCGTCAAATAAGTCAGCTCAGAGATTTTATTGAAGAAGAAGACATTTGGTTATTACGTGTTCGAATACAATCTAGACATGTGAGGTCCAGAATATATTATTCTTATATTGTAATTAACCGAGAAAGACAAAATAGAGAAGCAATTGCTCATTATTATTGCAGTTGTATAAGTGGAAGGCGCACAATCGGTTGCTGTGCACACGTTATGTGTATAGTGTGGTATCTGGCATGGGCTAGACATCAAGACGAGGATATTTTATTACCGGCATCAGAACTCAGTGCTATTATTGTACATTAAATGTATTAATGTACAGTGTGTCCTGATAACGGCATCCTTGTCTTGATGTCTAGCCCATGTACATGAAATGTGTTAATGTTTAATAATAGCACTGAGTTCTGATGACGTTATCATTATTATTATTATTGGCGATGTTTTATCATAGTAGTAAATGTATTTTTAATGAAGTCTACAAGCCATTTTATTTTATTTCCTTATTTTTAAGGCTAAACCTTAGTTATAATACGCTAAATCACAGACTGACATATCTAAAATAAAAATGTATTTAATTCTATTAATAATTACACCACAGATACAAAACATCTTGAGGGTGATTGTAGGGTGATAATACACCAAAAAAAATTAAAATTGTTCCTGGCCGCTGATAGACCAAGCGCCATACGATTTTGCCCATTCTCCTTTAAAAAGAACTTACGAGAATTTTCTTCGAAATATTTTCGAGAATATTCTCGCTTAGAAGAATTTAACCTCAGGAAAGACAATAATTTAAATTTTCTGTGTGAAATATTTATAAATAGAGCAGAAATACAATCGCAGTGCTATTAATTTAATCAGATTATTGAGATAGTCATCCAATTTATAAATTCTCTTAAATTCTCTTCCAAAAGAATATTCTCGAGAACTTAACAGCAAAATTCTCACTGAAAGAATAATCTCGGGATTTTCCCATCACTAGGCCCAACGTCGACTTGAAAAGCGCGATGCCGAAGAAGTTTGTCTACAATTCAAAATGGGTCAGAAATTTAGTACAGATCAAGTAGCGGAAAACGTGCATGTTAATTTTTCAGACCCCAACAATTATAATATGAGTTAAAGAAGGTAACGGAGAAGGAAAGCTCAACCATACACCAAGAGAGGAACGAATTATGAAGCCAACATGTTCAAGTAATGTTTGTTTAAAATCTAAAAAACGTCATTGCTCTTTATTTACGGAACAACAGAGGAAAAGGATTTACGACCGGTTTTGGAGTTTGACTTGGGGAGAACGCACAGCATTCTTCAAGCTTTCTAAAGCTCCAACGAAGGCTAATTATTATTTTCTTGTGGGGACGTCACCACCGAACAGACGATCCACCCGCGTTTTCCTGCGGGCCACTTCATCCTTTTCTCCGTTCTCCCCTTTCAGGGAGTTAAGGTTTATCCAGCTTTCACGGCGCCCCGTCGAATCTTCTTGTCTCTTTAGTAAATCTTGCTATCTGCTCTACCTTCAGATTGGTACGGTTGGTATTGGTTATAGAATAGTTCAAGCATCTGAGATGTGTGTGTCTGAGAGCTCGTATGGAATACCTAAGACAAAAATACCACACCTCATAATAATCTTATATCACAAATTGATTGTTTAAACAAATTTTTCGATAATCTTCCAAAAATGCCGTCCCATTACAACAGACAATATTCAACAGAACTATCTAGAACCCGTTTTTCAAACAATACAAGAGGTTTATAATGTAGTGGATGTACGTAATCATCTAATGAGCACGTAGTCTCAATAAAAATATTAATGTCTTATTATAAATTAAATACGTGAACGTGCCTAATACGTAAACCTTATGATCTATTTTCTTAGAACCAACAATTAATATTAAGTATTAATATTAATATTTTCCTTTGTCTAGAAATAGTATAAAAGCGATGTTTTTCATAATTAAAATCAGTTAAGAACCAACGTTTGTCGTATCTTTTCAACACCCGACATCACGACATCACATGGCGACCCTGCCAGTCCACTGCTTCTAGGCAGTGCTTATTCGTTTGGGATACGAGTCACGAGAGGAACAGTCATGATCGCATTCATGGGGTCCACGATTTGCATCCGCAAGTCCAGTCACGCTGCGAGTTTTTAATGTTGCCGCTACGCATCACATCAGCACAACGTGACGTCACAACTGCTCCGTGTGAGTTTCGCGCCGAGTACGTGAGTCATAATCACGCGTTTGAAAACCGCTACAACCATTTGGCCGTTTCATGGGAATATGCCCACATTCCCATGCACAACAATCAAAAAATGAAGACATCAAGGAAGAAATAATAATAGCACAGAATGGTGCAGGAAACACTGCGGCTCAGGAAAAATTACAACAGCACTTGCCGACATTGGTATACATGGTTGCTGTCTTGGTCACAGTAATATCGATCATCTTCGTCTACCTGGCTTGGAATAAGGTCAACAAGTTCCTCACAAGGAAAATTAAGCGCCAAACAGTTGCAGTACTGATGCAGAAACAAAATCTGACAGTATAGAAAAACGTCGAGGGAAGAAAAGAAAATACAATGGTGCCGAAGAAAGAAAATTAAAATTAGAGGTAAAAAAATTAAAAATAATAGGTTAAACACAGGTTATAGAGTCGCGGTAAATTAGGTAATTAATAATAATATTCATGTATCGTTAACAATTTTATGTAGGTAATTATAGTATGTCAGAAATTAAAAACATTCTTACCAAATAACAAAGTTACAAGAAAATGTAAGAAAACTCGGTCCGAAACCGAAACGTAGGAAAGAACCGTTAGGGTTGAAAAAACTTAAGAACGTATACGCCGCACACTAGCGCCACTAATGAAAAAAAAAAACATATCTAGTAATTAGAGATAGAAAATCAAATTATGCTCAACAAACTATGTGAATGAAGTAATTTAGCATTTTTACGTCACCCAATGAACACCTGACATGTTATGGTTTAGTTAAATATGGCGTTATAATTAAAAGTGGCCGTATAGTAAAATAGTTTGTTGAGCATAATTTGATTTTCTATCTCTAATTACTAGATATGTTTTTTTTTTCATTGGCGGCGCTAGTGTGCGGCGTAAACGCTCTTAAAGAGGTACTAACATTATACGAACATATTGTACTGTATGTGGTTCAATACAGTAATAAACTAGAAAAATCGGAAATATCGATAGAGAACAGTAAGACAATTCAAGCGTACTATACAGAACAGATATTTATAATAGAATATTAGTTTATTATAGGGAAGATAAAGAAGAAATAATGGCTTCAAACAACGGGTTTGATTTAAAGACGGCGCGGTCTCATTATTGCACGCCATGAACGACTCCGAAGCCGTCACAAATCAATTAATTGACGCAATAGAATTATATTCTTCGATGATTAAGGACGGGGATGCACCATTATTGATAAACTTTGTACTAAAAACAAGGTTATCTCAAAGTGCTAAACTAAGATTATCGAGTACGTACATAATAGTGTAAAACAATTGATAGATGACATGAAAACGCATCTCCTCACTAAAAAATCAGATGTCGCGTTATGCAATTCAGGGAGCGAAAGACGAAGAGATAACATCGACCTCATCGTCAAGCCCCGAACAAATATTTTACGCACGTGGAAAGGGTTATAATAGTTGCAATGGCGCATAACCGTTTAGGGGAACATTCCATAAAAATGTAGGAAGAGGCCCACGGTTTACGTATAGAAATACAGGTTTCCTACAAAAAAAACCTTTCCGGCAAAATAAGTCGCGAGGTACTTATAACCAAAATAACAAACACTATAGCCAAGGTCGTAATCATAATAACAATAGAAATTATTCTAAACGCCACCAAGTAAATACGGCGATCGAAGATACAAACAATTTAAGCGACGAAAACATGCAGTTTTTTCGAGAGTGGAAACTACATTCTGACTTATAATCACATGAACTCAATTCAATTTGCAATAAACGGTAAAGAGTACAATGGCTAATCGATACGGGTGCATCGCTAAGCGCGATAAAACGTGACGTCGCACTATCAACATGCGAGAGCATAAATCCAAAGGTCACATATGTAGATGGTATAGAAGGTAAGGTGACGTCATACGGGACGATTTGCTTAAACTTAGAGAGCGACACACTGCCTTTTAATCATAAATTTCATGTGTTTTCCAACTTACCGTTAAAAGTAGATGGAATAATTGGACAAGACTTTTTAATTAAATATATTTGTGTTATAAATTTTGAAAAAGAGATAATTACTTTAAACCATAATAACCATTTCTTTAACATACCCTTGAATTTAAAAATAAAAACTCAAAACGGTATACACTCAAAATCAAATAACATTACCAGCCCGGTGCGAATCTATAATAAAGTTGTCTAACAATTACAAAGGTGATTGTGTAGTAATGTCAAGTGAAATCGGCGAAGGAATTTTTGTAGCAAATACCATAACACGTTGTGTAAATGGGAAAATTTCAGTTAAAATATTGAATACACGTGACGAAGATGTAATTTTAAACAGTTTCACCCAACAGATAAAACCATTGAATGACTACGTTTGTTTTTCTTTTAAAAAATGCCAGAATAGTCGCCTTTACACCCGCCGGAAACAAACGTCCTGGAAGAATACGTAGCGTGCTTCGGCGCTCCTGCGGGCCACCTGCCTTGAAAGTCGTAGTCCATAATGAGCTGGTGTTACGGTACACCAGTGACACACATATTACAACATATGACTTTTCGCCGGACGGCTTATTTTTCTTTGTGCGGTGGGTGTTTTTCGATTTCGTGCGTTTGGAGGAACTAATGGACATGTTTGATGCTTTGGAAGAAAATAAAGAGTGAGGATGATGTAATTTTTTTTATCTCTCAAAAAAAAAGGGGGGTAGGTGTAGTGGAGGCACGTTATCATCTAATGAGCATGTAGTCTCAATAAAATATTAATGTCTTATTATAAATTAAATACGTGAACGTGCCTAATACTTAAACAACTCTCTTATGATCTATTTTCATAGAACCAACAATTAATATTATGTATTAATATTAATATTTTCCTTTGTCTAGAAATAGTTTAAAAGCGATGTTTTTCCATAATTAAAATCAATTATACGAGTCAACATGTATTCAGGCATTGCAACCGACATTCAGCCGCAAAAAAAAATGTGAAGTTATGGTTGAATTAATGAAATGTTCTTCATTATTTAATGTGAAAAAAGAGAAGTGTAACTTATGCGCCAGTTACGAAACGAATAACGCGAGGATATAAGAGAGCTATTGAAGGAGAAATAATTTAAATACAAGTAGATTTTCAAGCTGTAAAGCTAGCTCCATTTACACACGCTAATGATTTTTAGTGCAAAACAAAGCTAGCTTGTCATAACTCTACAATTGACGATGTTGTAAAAAAGTAAGCTACATGTTATTGGTTTTCTGAAGATCAAAACAATCAACTTGTTGCATCTACAACGTATCATGCTTGATTGACTATTTAGAAAAACAAAGTCTCAATTCTGGAAAAAAAAACCGGTTGTAATATTTTCCGATGGATGTACAGCACAAAACTGTAACAATATCATAGCAAATGCACTGCTCAACTTTAGTATGCTTCATAGAGTCTTAATTTATCAGAAATATCTTGAAGTCGGACACACCCAAATGGAGGTAGACTCCGTACACTGCGTGTATAGAAAGAAAATTAAAAAAATAAAGAAATAAAACTACCAAGTGATTAAGTGTCTACGACCAGAGAAGCACGAAAAAATCCAACACCATACGAGGCCATTAAGCTGACTTACGACTTTTTTAAAGACTACACGAAACCTTTGAGATACAATAGCATTAGACCCGGTCGGGCAAAAAATGATCCAGTGGTCACAGACATCAAAGTCATAATGTTCAATCCTTCAGGACTAATTAGGGTGAAACTAGATTTTACCAAAGATTGGATGGATTTACTTCATAGACCAAAGAGACTCAACAACACACAACACAACTCTAGTACACTGTTACCCACCCTTATTTACGGCAAGATGCCGTATTCCTAAAACGAAATGAACCTTCAAGAATTGAAAAGTGTCATTCCACAAGATTGTCATAATTTTTATGATAATTTTCCTTATCAGGAATAATTTTGATTCAACAGAATACAAGGATCCTCCACTTCTACCGGCAGTTGGTTGGCCTTAATTTGATTACGTTAAAGTAAGCCTGTAGGTAAAAGTGGCATAAAACAAATCTTATTCTGTTCTTTTTTCCACATTCCTTAATTTTACAAACTAAGTATTGTATTTTTAATAGGATCTATTTACAATAGCATTAATTTAAACAGGCTACTGAAAGTCTTTGTTGATTGAATAATCCCGGATCGCAGGGAATAACCCGGATCACAGGGCTTTTATTAACACACACAACACCCTGTTGGGTGGTCGTATTCCCGGGCGAAATCAACCTCGCGGAGCTGTACCCCAGGATCAAGATCAAGTGGATGAAATCTTGAAAGAAGTTCAAAGAGACCCGTCTATAAATTCAAGAAAAATAGCTACGGTTCTAAGAATTCTTAAGAAAGGTGAACCATAAAAAGTAGGTACCTAAGCTTTTAATTGTGTTGTATAAAAGGAAGGTTTTATTTATTTAGTTATTATGTACTTACATATCGTCTAGATAGTGGTAAGCCTATCTCTCTTTTATTTTATTTTTAATTGTTTTTATTTGTAATTGTCTCTTTCTCCCAAACCCATTTTGTACAGACCATGCTGTAACAAGTTAACTTGTGATAGGTACTTAGCAGTGTTTTTTTTGTTCGCAGAAGGATTCCATGCGTACCATATCCAGCGCGTCCAACAGCTCCAGGAATCCGATTACCCAAGAAGAGTGGCTTTTTGTCTAACAATAATACTGATGATTTTTTCAATAAAATACTGTGGACCGACGAGTCCCGATTCGAAAGGACTGGAGTGTTTAACATTCATAATTACCATAGCTGGGCCATCGAAAACCCACATTCGGCAAGGGCGTCAAACTTTCAAACACGCTTTAGTGTCAACCTTTGGTCTGGGGTCCTAAATGGAGTTAATTGGGCCCTTTGTATTACCGGCCAGGTTGGATGGAAATACTTATTAATTTTTTTTACAAAACAATCTTAATCAATTGTTAGTAGATGTGAATCTCCAGTTACGACAAGAAATGATTTTTCAACAAGATGGCGCGCCCTGTCACTATGCGGTACAAGTAAAGGTGGCGGTTCGCGCCGCGACAGAGACCGGAGACCGCGACTATTACTTGACGTTAGGCAATGTATACGCGACAGTTCGCGAGCGAGACAGAGACAGGAGACAGAGACGCGAGACAGGAGACAGTAAGACGGTCGCTGCCGCGGACCAGTAGTGTCTCGTGTCGCGCTCGAAAAGCACATGTGTTTAGTGTTTAAAAAAGAGTTTTTCTGACGAAGACTGTGAAACTCTGATTGAACTAATCAGGCAGCACCCTCCGATATACGATGCACGACTAGACTCCTACAGAGATGAAAATTTGAAGGACAATATTTGGATAAGCATAGCTGAAAGCATAAATAAAACAGGTCAGTTATTTTTATTTTATTTATTTTGCATGAAATTAATATTTGAGAGGAAACATAGGTGGATTGGAATCAAGTTAAACAAGCCGTGTGACATGTTGTTCTTGCCAGTCTACTGCTCCTTGCTGTGACGTAAAGTAATCGGTTAATTTTGCTCTAATATCTAGTCCGTCGCTGTTCGAAAACCCTCCTGTTCCACGTAATGAAACAAAATTTGAAGGTAAATTTTCTTCTTGGTTCCATTGATGTACGGGCATTTGAGCAGATTCCAAAAACCCATCTCTTAATAGGTTATGTAAGCAACAGGCAACTAAGATCATGTCAGTGCATGTTTCTGGCGCTATTCCGATAGGAGTGTAAAATATTCTAAACACCTGAGACAGCAAAGCGAACGCGTTTTCCGATACTCGTCTAGCACGGCAAAGGCGGTAGTTAAATATTTCTTTGCTTAAATCGTTTTATGCATTTCTTCTAGCGTAAGGTTTCATCATAAAAGTATCAAGACTAAAAGCTTCATCTCCAACTAAAAAATGTGGTAATATTATGTTCGAATTTGGTAGATTTTTTGGTTCTGGAAAATTTAATTCATTTTTCATGATTTGTTTTCCCATTGTAGACTTTTGGAATATTCCACTATCTCCTTCTTTGTCGTAAGAGCCAACGTCTTCTGCAATGAACTTGTAATTATGGTCTATAATAGCCAGAAGAACAATCGAGTAAAATTCCTTATAATTAAAATACAACGACCCACTATTTTCAGGGGCTCTTATTCTCACGTGCTTTCCATCAATAGCGCCTGTGCAATTGGGGAATTGCCATTTGTCCCAAAAGCCTTTAGATATAAGCCTAAAATCACTTTCTTTTGGAATTGGCATTAAAATTGGCACTAAAACAATCTTTAAATGTTTTAACACCTCTTTGACTATTTGTGAAATATAAGAAGGTGATATACGAAATGCGAATGATAGCGAAGCATATGTTTCTCCATTTGCCATGAACCTGAAAAAAAATTTATTATATATGACTGGCCCGATGGCGCATTTGGTAGTTACCCTGCCCTATGCGCGAGGGGTCGTGGGTTCGAATCCCACCCAGGACAAACACTTATGTGATGAACATTTGTGTTAGTTCTGTGTCTGGATGTTTATTTGTATTTAAGTATATATCGCACTACCAATACAACACAGCTGCAAGTCAAAGCACACCGATATTGGAGATTTAGCCGTATTGAATAACAATATAGTTTAATTTCAAATATCAGTATATTTCGAGTTACAACAGTATTGTATTGGCAGTGCGATATTTGTGGTACCTTCGTTGATTCTTACACCTAAAACACAAGTGCATACGCTACTTACTTTGGGGTCAGATCAATGTATGTGATGTTATTCATAAAACTTTTTATAAAATACAGTGAAAAAATTAAACGCCTACCCCTACCCAGCCAGGAATCGAACCTGGGTCTTCCGCAATCCGGGCGGCTGCACTGACCGCTATGCTACCGGGGAGGCCGACGTAAGCGCTGAATTTTGTCACTGCTTTTTAATTATTTTTAGTGCTATAGCGGCACAGGCGCCATCTATCCAACGGTTATTGCAACCGATGGCTATGCAGATTCATCTTTGCAGACGAAATACTACAAATTTGATAACACAACGCTATAGTAAATTTTTAATTTGTATGTGATGTTGTCCAATATTTATTTATTATTATTATTATTATTATTACAGATTCGGAATGCCGTAAAAAATGGAAACTAATCAGGGACTCCTACAACAGATACAAGCGCAAACAAAAAAAATCGACGGGATCTGCAGCACCAGCTAAAAATTCAAAGTGGCAATTTTATGAACGTTTAAGATTTTTAGAAAACACACCATCAGAACGGCAAAGCTGCACCAGTGTAGAACAAGAACAGCAAAGCTCCGCCAGTGTAGAACAAGAAGTTACTAATACCTCCTCTGAAGTTGGACATGAAGATACTCCTCCCGTAGCCGCAGATACGTCTGTACATAATACTCCTTCAAGGGAGTTAGTAGAGCCTGTACCAGGAACTTCAAAATCTACACAAGAAAGATCTATTATACCACTAAGTAAAAGTTCTGAAAAATCAACTAGCAAGAATACAAAGAGAAAAAGACAAAAAGAGGATGAATTTATAAAATTTTTGAAGGATAGACATGAAAACCGAAATAGTCAGCTGGAGTCATTACAATCTCAAGAATTAGTTGATGATATATCGACATTTACAAAACATATACATCGAAATGATGCTAAGAAAATTGAGCGCACATTCAAGAGCAATGGCAAAAACTGAAATATTTAATATTGTCTCTAAGTATGAGATTGGAGATATCGAACGCGAAAGTGAACGCCCCTATACAAGCTCATCCTACAATTTATCAGGACGCCAATCACAGAGTGATTCATCACGCCAATTACCATATAATTCAAATTCATATTCTCCGATAAGTACAGCTTCGCCACACCAAACACAGAGTGAATTGATTGATTTATCATCTCGCCAATTAACAAATCTTTCGAGTGAACCATTTCAAAGCATTTAAGGCGAATTCGAGCAGAACAATTTTGATGATTTAACAAACTTACCTTAAAGTTAGTGCTAATTTTTCTTTTAATGATATTCTTCCCTTTTCACGCATTGTTTTTTTCAGTAAATTTAATACATAATCAAACTGTGTTTTATTCAGCCGACAATACTTCCTGAATATATTGTCATCGCGGTCTCCGGTCTTAGTCTCCTGTCTCGGTCTACCGTCTCCGTCGCGACGCGAACCGCCACCTTTAGAGAGCACCTGAACACCACTTTTCCAGAAAGATGGATTGGGCGTGCGGGGCCGATCGAATGGCCTGCGCGTTCGCCAGACCTCAACCCCATCGATTTTTTTGTTTGGGGATTTTACAAAGAGCTGGTGTACGCGACGGAAAGCAACAACGAAACAGAATTAAGACAAAAAGAAAAAAACTTACAGAAGTGGAAAGAAAAATAAAACAAGAATATTCGAGTAGCTTCAGACAATTAAAACGTAACTTTTTAAAACGTTGTCGATTATGTATTAAAGTTGGAGGAAAGAATTTTGAAAATTTGCTGTAGTAAATAGTATTTTTTCAGTAATTTGTGCCTTTTATTTCTTATCCAAAAACAGGTAATTTCACAACTAGCAATTTTGACAAATGGTCACATTTTTAATCAGTGGTGAGACCAAAATTATTGTAAAAATTACACGAGCTACAGTTATTTTACAAGAATTTCAATCAAAATTAATTTAAAATCATTTTTAAGTTTAATTTACTCTAAGAATGATAAAAAGTAGAAAAATAACTTTAAATCGGGTTTCAATGATTTCAGTCTATCCGCCTTCAAAGGCCGATTACAACAAAAAAAGGCTAGTAAAGTGCTAATTTTTTTTATGATTTTGGTAGTTTAGGACCCTGCGAAGTTTTTAAACTTAGCACGAAGCTATGAAAACTCCTTTTTGTATTTTTAAATTGAAGTTGAATGTTTGAGTAAATTCTACTGAAAACTAAAGTTATAACTTTCAAGCCTTTTTTGGGTAACTTCAAGTAATTTCAGGAAGCTGAGTTATTTTTTTTATTAAAACAACATTCAATACAATCATGTCACACAAAAAAAAACTGCAATATACTTACTAGATAAAAAGATATGAATTTTTGAAACCTCGCTGGCAGAATACATTTAAAAAAAAACCCAAAAAAAAATTATAACTCGAAAACTACAAAAAATCGCGAAACATACATGGGGTATTTTTGGATACCCCCAGGTGTGAGAAATCTAAAAAAAATTGATTGACGTCGTATGTAAATAATTATTTGTGTAGATAATTTATTGTTATTAATTGAATTTATCTTCTAAGTACCAATTTTTTTGTTACAGACGTCCCAACGTGCCACAGAGAATTGAAAAAATGATTACTTTAGTTACGCTCAAAGAGGAAATCCAGGTTAGCTCAAAGTGCACACCTCAAGAGGCTCTTGTCAATAAATTGTATGCATTTCTTGGTGATATTATTGAGAATTCAATAATATCACCGATCTTCAACACTTTCTGCGAGACACAAGTTACCTACCATTCTTATCCCGCAAGTAACCTAACGGATACTTTAAGTAAATTGAAAGAAGCTTTCCCTAAGCCTCAATTTGAAATCAACTTGAACCCGGCCCATCTACGAGTAAACAACCCGGCCCATCTAAGAACTCGCGAGATACTTTGTGTGGAATCTATGCCATTATCAAACCGTTCTTTTATCACCAGTTAATTATGATTTTGATTCGGACGACTCTGTAAAGGACAAAGATTATAGGCCAAATGACGATTCCAGCGACGACACAAGCAGAACAAATTGACTGTGACTAATAAAAACCACTCCAAAGTAATTTAAAAAATATAGATTTAATCTTTCCTACTAGAAAACCACTAAAACAGCGCCGTCATTCAACAGAATTCATACGAGATGAAAGCCAAAACGTTATTTAAAAAAAAATTTAACAAAAAAAAACCGACTCCAAAAAATTTGACTGATAAAATTGCACTTAAAAGTAAAAAATAAGCGTTAGACTTAAGCTACGCGTCCACTGGATCGGAATCGGAGCGTACGGAACGAAAGGATTTGTTGCTTTGTATTGATTTCGAGGTACCTGCGTCCACTGGATCGGCATTTTTGCGCCTGAGACCGGAATTTATTCTGATGACGTCATCCGCAGTGAACGCATCATTCGGATTCCGAACGTTTCGAGTTCTGACGTGTTTGCGTAGTTAAGCTATACATAAATACTTATTCACGATGAACGACGATGTTTTAATTAGTTTAGTGGAAAGATATGAAGAACTTTACAATCTAAAACATCAGCATTATCATAACCAACTGAGGAGAGACAATATTTGGGAAGAAATCGGGCAAATAATGAATGAAAGTGGTGAGTAAACCTATTTATTATTAATTTTAATAATCCCCGTAAAAGATATGTGTTAAATATTGTTTATGTAATCCAGTTTCATTTGTTTATTATTTTTCATTATACAGTGTCGTATAGTGGAAACTTTAATATCGTAAAATATGATCAATGATGACTTCTAGGTCTCTTAGTTTTACAAATTTGGTAGTTCTAGTTATCATACTAAAGGGGAAAAAATCGCCTATTTAGGAGAATACTAAAGCAGCTCAAGATCGCCGATTTTTTTACATATATAAGACAATATTCTTTTATTTATAAGGAACTGTCGAAATATGTTAATAACCAACCAAAAGATTTTTATTCAACAATTTTGTAGTAAGTACCGAAACACAACTTAAAATATTCTAATCTTACCAGTTACCTACCTGAAAACAAAGAAACGACATTCAAAGTTATTTTATAATATTGTCAGTTCCTTTTTATGTTTCATTTATAATGAACAGTTTAATATTCAGAATTTTCTTTGGTAACACCTAAATCGCCATCTTAACAGCAATCCACCTGTTTTATCTACGGTATGCAAATAACGCCATCTATCTAAATGAAATATAACTAATTTACCGACTGTCATTGCATGGACGAAACCAAAGATATTATATAAGTAGGTAAGCTAGGTACATTCATATCTTTACATGTAGGTACTTAAAGATATTTTTAGTAAGTAAGTATAAGAATTATGCTTTATTTTATCTCGATTTTTATTTATTTATCATGTACACAACGAAAACTAAGTCCATACATATTGTATCTTTTCTATACTTGGTTATTAGTGTTTGAGATAGTTTACAAATTGACACCATAATTACATCTCTATGTCAAATACACAAAGAGCTATTGTTGCCTGAATAGACCCCTGCACAGGTGCGTCGTCAAAAGTTTGCAGATTGGCCATACGGTTCGGATTCTCGTTCGGGTTTAGCGAGAACAGGTAAAAAAAGATCCTTCGTCTTGCCATGGTAATGTAACTTTATGTAATATGTTATTTACTGCATCAATCTGCCAGCTCTCACTCTGCTCAATTGCCATGGTAGATTTCCTGCGTCACTACAAAAATATTCTTTGAAGCAATCTCTAACATCTAAAGCAGCGGTCCGTGCATTTCCACCAAATCTATTTAGGTCTCGGATACCATCCATATCTTCTAAGGAAACGTTATCGCTTGCATGCCAATGACACTCGTCTTCCTTTAAAAAATTATGCAAACAACACACCGCCTTTACCACACAAACAGTATGTTCATGAGACATGCACAATCTACGTTCAAAAAGTCTAAATTTTTTCACTAATTGTCCAAATGTGTCTTCGACGGTATTTCTGGCACGGCTTAGTCGCAAGTTAAAGATTTTTTTTTCTTCATCTTCTCGAGCTTGTTCACGCCCATAAGGTCTCATTACATTGGTACTCAACGGAAAAGCCTCATCTCCTACAATTACGTGTGGCAACGCCACATTTCCTCCAGGGGGTATTTTGCAAGGAGGTATATTCAATCTATTGGAATCCAAACTTCTGCCTAAACTTGAGTTTCTAAATATTGTAGAGTCAGAATTTTTCCCATATGCACCAACATCTATAGCGATAAACTTATAATTTCCATCAACCAACGCTAAAAGTACAGTGCTAAAATGTTTTTTATAACAATAATAATTTGTGCCACTGTGCGGAGGTGCTTCAATTAGTATATGTTTACCGTCAAGAGACCCTATCGCGTTCGGAAAGTTCCAACGTTCACTGAAAACTCTTTCAGAAGCAATCCAGATATTTTCATCTGGCATTGGCATTACAATAGGTTGCAACACATTCCAAATCATACGACATGTTGATTGAACGATTTCTCTTACTGTACATTCTCCCAGTCTATAATTGTCTGCTAAAGTTCGAAACCCATTTCCAGTAGCCAAATATCTGAAAATATAAAAATAATATTTCATATATTTTACAGGTAAAACCTGCAGAGATCGTTGGACTAAAGTAAGGGATAATCACCGGAAAGCATTGCAGTTGCGCAAAACTAAGAGTGGTCAAGCTGCTTCTAAAATGAAGCCGCCAAAATACAATAAAGAATTAAGTTTTTTGGTACCATATTTGCAAGATGACGAAAATCGTAGTACAAATATACATAGTTATGATCCAAGTCTTGATCATACAATAGAGCAAACAAGTCTAAATAGTCCATCGTCTTCTGTATTATCTCCTTATCCTTCTCCCCAGTGTGGATCGTTCGATTATCAGGATGTTTCAACCCAAAGTACTAGACGAGCGAGATCCAGAAATTCTGATGACACGTCAACAGCATCTGTGTTGAAAGAATATTTGGAACGCAGAGAAAGAGCTAACAATACTCGAGTAACTCAAAGTTCTTTTTCTTATTCAGATGAAAAAGATCCTCTCATAGGATTTTTTATGAATATGGCAAGAACAGTAAAAGGTTTTCCTATTGATGAACAAATAAAATTAAAAAATCAAATTTTTTCCTTGGTAAATAGCGCTGAATTAAGGATAGCAATGCAATTAACTGCTGGCGAGACTGAGCAGACTTCTGCAATACTATCCCAGCCTCAAATAAAAGAGCCCAGATCTTTTATGCTATCCCATCCTGAAGTAATCAAGACTAATGCGAATCAACATCAAGTGATTCAGAGTAATGTAAAGGCGACTACATCTACTCACCAGACAATACAAGAAGACGACAATTGTACTGCAATGCTTTCTCAACCTCCAGAGCCAATAAACAATATGAACTCATTAACTCCCTCAAATGAAATACAGGTGCTACAAAGTGAAACTTTTCCAGAGAATACCTATACTTTAACACTTACTCAATCAGATCTGGCCAATTTTGTAGTATTCAATAACAAACCCAACAATTAAAAATGTTTATTGCTGCTGGGACAAGCTCATATTAAAAAAAAAAACACTTGAAGAAAGTGTTGTTTATCGATCATAGATATCTTTGATACATCCTGTATTTGCTGTTATCTATGGTTGCTGTTATCTATGGTCGATACCATTACCACACGGTCTTAGTGTGATTTTTTAATTTGAGCTTGCCTCGCCCTCAATAAATATTTTAGAATGTTGGGTAATACAGGGTGTATTTGCTGTTATCTATGATTGATTCCGTTGATTTAATTACCGAAAATCCCTCCTCTAATCACTTGTGTGAAGGTTTTCTTTGACACGCTGTATTTAAAAATCAGTATTCATCGTTAGTGACAATTTTAAAATAGGCCTATTTATAAAACACCTGCATAGTTTTAATGTTAGAAAAGGGCAATGTGAGAAAATTGATATTTAAAAATGGCTAAAATGAATATATTATTTTTCTTAAATTAAAACTGTGTTAGACTAGACAGACGGACCGTATTTCAACTGCAATCTATCCGCAAATTGCAGTTCAAATGAGTTGACAATACTGTATCGGCTGGATTGCAGTTGATATGCGGACCGGCTGTCTAGAGCCTTATAGTTTAATAAATAATAGGTAAAATAGTTTTGTTTAGATATAGATATAGTATAGTTTTTGTTAAATTTTCAAATTTATTTGGGAAAATAATTTTCCTGTATTCTAGGTGCCTTGTATTTTTTCTGCACTCTTTATCACCTTTTGTTATAATGTTATTTATCAAAAATAAAGTCAGGGACAAAATTTAGAGGAACGCAAAAAAATTACTACAGGTTACAAAAAAGTTAAGCTTAGGTATATCATGTTTCTTGTGGCTCAATTCAAATAAACTTAATAAAATTTACTTTATTAAATACAGAAACTTCAATTTGCTGAAAAAAATATACAAATTACAAAGACTTTTTTCTTGCGTTCCCCTAAATTTGTCTCTGAATGTTATTACCTACAGCTATAACTTAACAAAAAATTACAAGCCACCCTGTTGTGTTTTTTTTTTAATTTTGTACTACTTTTCTTAGTATGTATCAACATTAAAGTACTTACCTTAAACACAATAGAAGCCTTTCCTTTGTTCCAATCGACTTTCTGAAATTAGTATCCTGTTTCGTTATATGCGGTTGTAGAATATAGTGCAGTTCAAAAAACTTTTTTCAAGTCATATGAATGTACCCAAAAAATCTATTTTCATCTTCTAATAAATCAGAATATAATGTATGAAATTCTCCGAAAATTAACCTTTTTGAGTTTATATTATGAACCCATATCTTTCGTTTCCTCTTGATTCTCTCTTCCTCTTCTGATAAAATACAGCTAATTACAACAATATCCTCGTCACTATCCTCCATAATGCAAATGCACGTTAACAGTCAATGACGGTTTCTTTAAAAATGCCTAAATTGCCGATGCTGAATCCCAATGCAGTGGACGCACCTCGTCGGCATTTCGTAAATGACGACGCTCCGTACGCACCGATTCCGATCCAGTGGACGCGCAGCTTTATACAGACAATAACTTTATTAAGAAAAAATATAGGTACAATTATTGTTATTTTTGGGGCCGGTGCCAGCCAACGAAGTTTTTGAAGCCGGTGCCAGTCCGCGTTTGTAGTTAAAATTTCATGCATAAGATTTAATGTACTGATTATAATATAGTATGTCGTTAAATGTTTATGTTAAAGTTACCTTGGCTGGCACCGACTCCAAAAGTAACAATAATTGTACCTATATTTTTTCTTAATAAAGTTATTGTCTGTATAAGTCTAACGCTTATTTTTTACTTTTTAGTGCAATTTTATCAGTCAAATTTGTTGGAGTCGGTTTTTTTTTTGTTAAAATTTTTGTTTATTTTTCGCTTTTTAGTGATTCGTTTCGATCTATTTATCAAAAGCGAATATGGGTAGACCTACTAAACACGCTGCTCGTATGAGACAGCGCCGTTTAAATGAGACAAGCGAAGAAAACGAGAAACGCCTATCTCAAAGTAGGAAATCAAAAACTGAGTTCCGGTGCATGTCTTCTTTTGCTTCGTCATAGTCGCTTAACTATCTTAATCGAGATATTTTATCGCCACCCGTGAAATACTTATCATTGAGGAGTTCCGATGGCAATCTGTGGTCTTTTTCATCAGTTACACTTCATCAATTGATACTTTCTGAATGCAAATGCTTGACTTATTTCTGAAAATACCAAAATCGCGATAGGTATGCCTACAATATTCGAGGAGTTCCCTCAATTCCTCGAGGATCCCATCATCAGAACTGGACCAAATTAAAATGGGACCACACGGGAAGCACCAGCTTTCAAATAAAGAAAGAATCATCAAAATCGGTTCACTCAGTCGAAAGTTCTGAGGTAACAAACATAAAAAAAAAAAAAATACTGTCGAATTGATAACCTCCTCCTTTTTTTTGAAGTCGGTTAAAAAGAGACGATCTACCATTGAATGTGTAGGTATTCAACCACCAGATAATATAAATGATGAGTTATTAGACGTCCAAATCAAAAAAAGAAAAAGATATGGTACAAGCTTAAAACAAAGAAAGACGGAAAAAAAAACACCAAAAACTAAGTAATTATAGCGTGAACACAGGATGTGGCGATAAATGCATTAAAAAATGTTCCAACTCATTTGTCATCAGTAGAACGAGACACCATAAACAAAACATACCAGAATTTCAGTCAAGCAGAGAAGAGATTGTTTATTAGAGCGAATTATACCGTGGCGATACCGAAACGTAAATACACGACTGAACCCAAAAGAAATCCAAAACGAACATTTACACTGCAGAAAAATGACGGCACCGTTGTCTGTTTGTAAAATATATTTTTTAACCACTATAGGATATGACAAGAATAATGATGGAATCTTAGGTCAGTCTCTAGTCTCTCGATTCACAGCATGATGTTGACAAACGTGGTAAGCACACCAAAGTTCCAGGATACAATCGCGATTTACTTACTGAACACATTGAAGCTTTTCAACCTAGCGCACCGCACTATCGTCGTGAACACGCACCCCACCGTCGTTATTTGCCCAGCGAAATAATTATCAGCTTTATGCACAGACTTCTGTTCTAAATATCCAGAAAAGAAAGTGTCCTATGATTTGTACCGTACCCATTTGAAAACTTTAAATATTTCGTTTGCTCGCCTAGGTAATGAAGAATGTGACCTTTGTGAATCGTACCAACTACATACTAAAGACACAAATTATGACGTGCGCAAGCAAAGTGTGCTAGATTGCGATACATGTGCGAGTTGGTCTATATGGCATCATGAAAGATATAAAAAGCTAGTGTAATAATTAAACTGTCATACTACTGTAATAATTAGACTGTGTCATACTATGATTGTTTGTATTAATAAGTTACATCATGAACATTGCTGTTTTGTTTATTTAAACGAATTAATAGTTTATTTCATTATTTATAATGTTTATATTAATTTGATTTCATTGTGTTAAATTAATCTAGTTAAAAAAAAACAATGTGTGCCACCTCTGATTGGCTGAGCGCTGTCAGCCAATAAGGCGTCAGTTGGTAGTAGCGGTGGGGAGGTCTCTTTAGAGACATTTTTGAGGTGTGCTGCAGTGTGACCATATGTGGCAGGATCCTGCCTTTTTGGCAGTTTTAGCCCTTTATTTTACTCTCTGGCACTATAGTGTGACTTTTTAGAAATCTGGCAGTATTTGGCAGTATTTAGCAATATAAGCTGGCAGATTTGGCAGTATTATAAAAGGAGGAGGGTGCAATACCCAAAATGAAAAAAAAACAGTACTTAAGTATGAATTTTAAAATGCCTATGGCAACACTGGCAACGCAAAGACCATTGGTTCGGGAATTTCCCGTAACATCTATGGCTGAATTTGTAGTTCATTCCATTGTAAACCGTATAGTACTGAGCATAATGTTTATTATAATATCTTTGTTTGTCAGTTGTTTGTTTTTCTAATTAGTCTGTGATTAGTCTGACTAGAAAAGCTTCGGAGACACATTTATTGTTTCTAATTTCGTGCGGTGTGAGTGTATTCCATTCGTGATTTATCATGAAACGTAAATATGAACGATTATATCGTGTAGAGTGGGGCAGGATCCATCACTTTCGTCCTGGATAACAAAAGCGAAAGATGAAGATGTTGCATGGTGTAAAGCATGTAACACTAAGTTGACGCCTAGATTGTCTATCATAAAAGAACATGCAACTACTACTAAGCACAAGAAGAACATGATTGGATACAGTGGGCAGTCATCGGTAAATATACAGTTTTATTTACATAGGTATAACAGGAAAATTGTAGGGAGCAACGTTCGTTGGTAGGGAGTATTAGTAAGTTACTATTTAAAAAAAATATTGTTTCAGGTGCAAAAGTTTTTTAAAACGTCTTCACTAGAAGATCAGGTGAAAAAAGCAGAGCTCAACATGTGTGCTCTGTTGGTAGAACATAATTTACCCTTTCGCGTCATGGATCATATGAGTGAAATCATTTCAAAATGCTTTACCAATCCAGAGGTAGCAAAATCTTTCTCCTGTAAACGAACCAAAGCAGCTGCGGTAACATATAATGTTTTGAAGCCGGAACTGGAGAGGGAAATGCAAGCAGATTTAAGATCATGTCAGAATGTTAGTAGCCGTGCACCAGTGTATTCTTTGATAATAGATGAGAGTACAGACGTTTCATCGACGAAAATGCTTGTTATAGTAACTAAATACTATTCTGAGAAATCACTAGCGTTGAAAACGAAATTTCTAACTATAGTTGATTTAGAAGGGGAATCGGCACAGGATTTGTTTGACGCTCTTTCAAAAGCTTTACGTGATTCAAACCTTGATATAAAAGATGCAGTTGGTTTCGGAGCCGACACTACCAATGTAATGTTTGGTGAACGTGGCGGAATCATTGCTAAAATTAAGGATGTAAATCCGCATTGCTTATTTATCAAATGTGTCTGTCATTCCACGGCTTTATCCGTTAGTCATGCAAGCAAAGACACATTACCAAGAGCTCTGAATCAAATAGTCAAAGAAGTGTATGGGTATTTTGCTCACAGTAGCAAAAGGCAGAGGGAATTTTCGGAGTTCCAAACGTTTGTAAATACAGATAAACACAAAATACTACAACATTACGATATTCGTTGGCTGTCATTCCACTCCTGTGTCAACAGAATTCTTGAGCAATGGGATGCGCTAAAACTTTATTTTCAAGGCCAATATTTGCACGACAAAAATATATCCTCTCAATTTTTATTCGAAAGCTTTAACAACAACATATTTAAACTATATTTTTACGCACTTGACTATATTCTGCCTATTGTCAATAAATTAAATACGGTATTTCAAGGGGATTACACGACTGTACACTTGGCTTATAAAGACGTGTCTGAAATGTTTATGGCATTGTTAAGCTGCTACATGAAAGTCAATTACGTTAAGAGTACAGACCCACTTCTTCTAGATCCGACATCCAGCGTTAACTACTTACCTCTGAAAGATATGTATTTAGGTGTTAATGTCAGCAGAGTAATCACTGTTCTAGCAAGAGATATAAATCTGAAACCTGCAATACAAACGTTTCTTGAGCATATGCAATCATTTCTCATTCAACTTTCAAGTCAACTTAAAACTCGTCTGCCATTAAACGACCTTTTTAAGCAATTACAGTTCTTAGCTCCTCAAGACGTTGTACACAAGGAGTTTTCTTCGATAGCAAATGTTGTTACGCAATTTCCTAATCTTGTTGATGAACATACGATTCAAAAAATTGATGATGAATACAGACAATTAAAACTTGACAAAGATGTTAGTGATTTATTAGAATCTGGTGGAAGTAATGCAAAGCCAATTCTAGATATTGATAAATTTTGGGGTGCCGTTGGTAAAATCCGAAATTCAAATGGAAACTTAAAATACGTTAATGTTTCTAATTTTGTAAAAGGTTTGTTGTGTTTGCCAATGTCGAATGCTTCTTGTGAAAGGATATTCTCGCAAATTAACCTCATAAAAACAAAAACTAGGAACAGATTTATTAATAAACATGTCGCCTCAATTTTACATGTTAAACAGGGCATTAGTGAATATGGTGACTGCGTTTCATTCCAGCCAACTAATGAAATGATTAAACAAATGACAAAAGCGATGTATAAAGAAAGTGATGAAGAAGAATTCGATGCTAATACGAATGTATAATTTTATTTAGTTAACGTTTTGACTTTAAGATTAATTATAATAAATAAAACTACAAAAAAAAACAATGTGTCTGTTTATTTAAAATTTTCTAATAATTTGGCATTTTTTCGGCATTTTGTGCTTTAGAGTTTGGCAGGATTTGTCAGTTTTCTTGCCCAAGTGGGGCAGGATCTCTAATTTGAAGTTGGTCACACTGGTGTGCTGGCAGTCGCATTCGAGTCGCCAAGTTGCTAACATTGTAAAGCAAAGTTACGGAACGATTAATTTAGCCATAAAACAATTATTAGTTTTACTTAAATTGTACCACGAAGTGCTAATAAATACATCATTAAAAGTGACAAAGTGTTTTAAAAATCACAACCTACCTCTTCTGAAGCTTATGATAAAGTGTTATTACATCTCAGAAGTGGGATAAATTCGCTCACATACAGGAAAAGTGTAAGTACTAGTGATGTTTGTTTTATACTTTATTTTTTTTTACTTGTATTATGGAATGATTTTCGTCTACCCTGTCTTGTTCATCTATTACTAAAAATAGTGAAGGGTTTGTCCTTTTGTCAGGGTGAGTCGGCCCTTGTGCACCGATTGAAGGCAATTGATCGGGGTACCCCCCGTATTGCGTTTTTTCGGAAGTATAGACTGTGTTTTGTGCTGAAAGCTTGGCCAGGGCGCACCCTGGTAGCATTCGGAATAAGACACATAACTAATTTTGCTGACTTACCTTGCGAGAAACGGGACCTTCTTAGCTTTGCAAATCAATTGATAGTAATTGATCGGGGCACACCCCGTATTACTGTCTTTTGGTGGCATCCACGTTTGTCTAAATACTTGGCTAGGGCCACTCCCTGGTAGTGTTTGGACAATATGGCAGCTTGTTGGTTATAGATGAATAAGCATGCGGAACAAAACCTTTTTAGCTTTGCAAATCAATTGATAGTAATTGATCGGGGTACACCCCGTATTACTGTCTTTTGGTGGCATCCATGGTTGTCTAAATACTTAGCTATGGCCACTCCCTGGTAGTATTTGGACAACATGGTAGCTTGTTGGTTATACATGAATAAGCATGAGAAACAAAACCCTCTTGGCTTTGCAAATCAATTGATAGTAATTGATCGGGGTATTTACCATGTTAAACACATATTAAAATCATATTCACCTATTGTATAGTAGAGTAAAAATTTTATTAAATTATAGTTTTAAAATCACTTGGAAGTCTTGATTTTTTTTTTGTAAGCCAGCTTATACTAAGCTGCTAGTTGTCAATGAATTATATATCAATTGCTCTGAGTATACGTATATATTGTAAGTGCACCTTCTCTAAAAAGGGTACTTATTTTAATGCAGTGTTTTTATTTGCCGAGGTCAAGCAATGGGCAAGAAAAAGGATCACCGACATCGTCGGTCCAAGGCCAAGAGAGAGGCTGCATTTCCTGGAGAGCGAGGACGCAGTCGTAGCCAATCGCGAGGCTGTACTACGTCTCCCGTACAAGAGCACCGCACTCGAAAAGGACGTTGGTCTCGTTCGAGGGGGTCGAGGCATTCAAGGTCTTCTTCAAAGCAGTCGGGATCACGTAAGCAGTTAAGATATCCTAACTCTAAAGATCGGAGATTATCATCAGCATCAAGGTCCCGCTCACCTATACCAAGGAGGGAGCCAGAACAACGTTTTAGTAATACGGATGATGCTCAGAATATGTTCTTCAAAAAGTTTCTTGACGTAATGAATAACGTAAGGTCTAATAGTGACAGCGACAGATTCCCAGTTTTAAATGTAGTGCTGGATTTCGATCCTTCCAATAAGGAACAAACTGTAGATTCGTGGATTCATAAGGTAGACGAGTGTGCCCAAATATACACTTGGAATGATAGGCAAGTAGTTCACTACGCGATACCTAAGCTTACCGGTGTGGCAAGGACCTGGTACCATGGTCAACCCTCACTTTTACATACTTGGTCTGAGTGGAAGGTCATGCTGCGGGAAAATTTTCCAACACGAGAAAATTACGCGGATTTGTTACAAGAGATGTTGAATAAAAGGGTACGGTACGGTGATTCTTTGGATCTTTACTATTACTCGAAGATGAATCTTTTAAATACATGCGAAATTACGGGCAGACGTGCGGTGGACTGTTTATTAGCAGGTATCGATGATCGAAATGTACGTGTCGGTGGCCAGAGTGCCGGGTTTACAGAACCCGAACGGGTACTTAAATTCCTAAAATCTATTAAGGTAGGTAATGACAGAGGGAATGGCGACACTAGTAAGAATAGAGATAGGGATAGGCGTAATAATAACCAATCTCACAATAATAGCGATAAATTAACTACCAAAGCTGCTCCTAATTCCCAAAAGCAAGGTTCTAGTATGGTTTGTTACAATTGCAATGAAAGAGGACATCCATTTTTCCGTTGTCCAAAGCCGAAATTACACTGTACTAACTGCAAATTATTAGGACATGTAGCCGCAGACTGTCCAAAGTCAAAACAAGGTGTTCCCATAGAAGATAAAAGTAGAAACGTTCTGAAGGTAGATAGTGGGTACAATACTAGTCTAAAATACAAACTCCCTGTTAAAATAAATGGTATGCTATCAAGCTGCGTAGTTGACTTGGGTAGCGAAGGCACCCTGATACGACTGAGTGAGGCAAAAAGATTGCAGCTGCTGTGGCAAAAAGTAAACGGCCCTTTGCTTAAAGGAATTGGAAATGTAGCTTTACTTCCTATAGGACTAGTATACGCCACTGTAGAAATTCAAAGCATCGTCGAACATAATGTTCACATTTTAGTTGTCGATGACCACATTATTCCATGATCTTTATTGCTAGGTCATACGTTTACCGAAAGACCCACTATTAAAATTGTAAAAACTGATACGGATGTCATATTTACGAAGCAAGAGTTACATAAATCCACAAAATACTCTCTTGTTTGTTCACATGAGGTTATTTTAGACGTGAATGAGATTAAGCCAGTTCCAATCAAATGTTCTAGTTATACAGGCAACATTTATGTTCATGGGCGTGTACGACATGCTTTGAACAGAGAACATTATTTATTACCCGGGGAGTATACGCTAAATGAAGGTATAGGAAGCGTTCTTGTACATAACATAGGTTGCTCTGAATTGAAGTTTACAATGGGTGAATTAATTACTAGAAGCCATTCTGTTGATAAATTATAAATACATTTTGCCAACGTTAGTTCAGATAAACTAGTGCGTACTCAATGTGGGGATACACTATCACAGTCCCAGAGACAGGCATTATATGAATTGCTTAATAAATTTAATAGATTTGGGGTTCACAACTGGGACTGAAATGATAATAGAACTAACAGACGCGGCACCAGTAGTTTATCGCCCATACCGATTGTCATTCGCTGAGCGCCTGCAGGTTAAGGACATGATACAGGAAATGTTGGATAGTAATATTATCAGAGAGTCAATTTCTCAATATGCCAGTCCCATAGTGTTAGTTAATAAGAAATCTGGGGAGAAAAGGTTATGCGTTGACTATCGGGCACTAAACCGCAAGACAAAACGCGAACACTACCCTCTGCCTCGAATTGAGGATCAACTAGATAGACTCTCTGGTAGTAAATTATTCATTACTCTTGATCTAGCATCGGGCTATTATCAAATTCCTATTGCGGAGCGATCGCGTGAGAAAACTGCCTTTGTGACCCCAGATGGTCAATATGAGTATAATAGGATGCCTTTTGGACTCGTGAACGCACCGTCGGTTTTCCAACGGACGATGAATAAAGTCATTCAGAACTCCCCAGTTAGCGAATATACTAGTATATATATGGATGATATCCTTATTCCCTCAAATTCATTCGAAGAAGGTTTAGCCCGCCTTGAAGAGGTTCTCAAATTGATCGCACAAAATGGATTGACACTAAAATTAAGTAAATGCAACTTCTTTTTTGATAAAATCGACTATCTTGGGTATGAAGTCAGTGCAGAAGGTGTCAGACTGTAGTAGGTAGGTATGTAACTATGTAATAATATAAACAAAATAGAATATGAAACTGTCCATAACATAACTTGAAACATGCCCATATTTGGGGAATGAGGTTGTAATACGAATCTGTAATAGAACCCTAATATAAACATTGGAAACCCGAAACCTACCTAACCTACATTCCTATGTATTAGTCATAAGTTAGAATTAATATATAAAGGAATACTTGTATAATAAAGAGGAGTATTTATCCAACCTTCGTGAGTGTTATTTCTATCCAGTCGTCCCCACATTGCATGGCGACCCTAGCCTACTCGACCGCGTTCGGCGCCGGCGCCGAAGTCACCCCATAAATGGTGCCGAGTAATTTCATATATGGAGCAGGATCAACTATCAGAATTCTCTAAACAAATAACAAGAGACCTTCCTATTGAAATATGGGAAAACAATACAGTACTCCAGTACAGCCGACCGCTGCTACAAGTCACAGTGATATTTACACTCAAATAGGAAAAACAAATTCCATAGAACAGAATACCTCGTTTGTTCAAGGGATAGCCAACATTAATTTGTATTTGGGAATATTCGTAGTGATACTTATCATTGTAGTATTTTTTGTGATTAGAAAATAGAAAGAAGGGCCCGCGCTCAAGTCATTGCGCTAAATAAAACCAACATCTAGGAAGAAAGAAATGGAACCTTATGTTGAAATGGTACAACACCTGCTGGAAATATTTTGCGAAGTACGAGAAATCAAGACCCAAGGCGTAATTGTCAATAGAGAGAGAGGAAGAACTGCAATCGTCGCGTATATTGAAGGGAATATCGGTCACTACTTGTTAAGTCCAGAGAATGTTACAGCAAAAACATTTGCAGTTCTGTCAAACTTATTAGATGTGGAGTTCCACGATGGGACAATAGGTGTAGCTAAACTACAACTTACTTATGAAGGCAAAGTGATGTGGATCTGGAAGATTGTGTGGGAACGTGACTCTACATATTGTGAGTGGTAATTTTTTTTTTATGTGCAGTGTCTAAAAATATGCGTGAAACGAGTGATTAAGGACACTAAGGTAAAGTACATAGATAAGCACTAAGTATATTCATAGATTTAATTATTTTTTCTTTAACTATGTTATGGCAAATGAAATAGAATCTCTTACTGTTAAATTAAGAGAAATAAGAACTTATTTAGTTAAAATAGGACCAAGTAGACGTAAGGGAGATATATTATTAAGAAAAACTGAGGAAATTCGATCATTGCATTCAGCTTTTGTTTCTATACTTAATGTAACAAAAGATGCTATAGTATTGGGTAAATTAGAAAAAGGGAAAGAAAAAGTTATAAACGAATTAAGTGGTAAATTCTTACAGTTGTACGACGAGGTTAAAGAATTGTGTAAAACAGTAGAAATGGAGGTCTTTAGTTTAAGGACAGCGTTGGGCTTATTGCCATTAATGACAGATGACGAAACGATTACGCGACAGTTGATCGATAACATAGAATACTATGGATCTACACTGTCAAATGTAGACTGTAAGACTAAATTAATAAACTTTGTTTTAAAAAGTCGATTGTCCCAAGGAGGAAAACTAAAATTATCTGAATCATACGCAACTGTACAAGAATTAGTACAGGACATGAGATGTAAATTACTTGCGCAGAAATCTGCAAATGCAATCCAAATGAAATTGCAACAATTGAAACAAAATGATAAAACTATTAATGACTTCGGACAAGAACTTTCAGAACTATTTGTTGAACTGACCATTTCGCAGTCAAAAGGTGATTCCAATAGCTATAAGGTATTAAAGCCTTTAAATGAAAAGATGGCTATCAAAAAGTTTGCCGATGGACTGCGAAATCGCAGATTAAGCACTATTATTTCAGCTAAAACCTTTGATTCACTAAAGGATGCCATCCAAACCGCGCTGGATGAAGAAGTTACAACGACAAGCCCCAATGTAATCGGTACGTATAACACATATCAATCTAGGTTTACCTTTAGACGCCAACCAAGAGGGAATTTCAGAAGAAATTACAGGGGAAACTACGGAAGAGAGTCCAACTTTATTTCTAGAGGTAACGGCTATAAACGACAATCACATTCACAGAATAGAGGTAACAGAAGAACGTTCTATAGAGGAGGTGGTAACCAGAGAAGGAACAATTCAGGTGAGTATTATAATAATAGTCAGAGAGGTCACAACACGGAAAGACATGTTCTCAGAAAATACGGAAAGAAAAAATTTAAGAGTAAATTACGACGGTGATAAAGAAATAAGTGAAAACCGGTTTTTTCGGGACTAATGCTATACTATCCGGAGGTAATACAATTACACTCGTACTAAATACAAACTACAAAGAATGCTCATGGTTAATAGACACGGGTGCAACAATCTCAGCAGTAAAAGACAGTTACATTAAAAATCAAAACATTCCAATAACTAGAGATAGAATGACCATAAAAGGTATTGGAGGTAAATTGGAATTTATTGGATACACTAAATTAAAACTTCAGATAGGAAACGAAATAATAGAGCAAGTAGTATATGTATTTGACTCACTGCCATGTACTACAATAGGAATTCTAGGTCATAATTTTTTAGATAAATATAAGGCAGAAATAAATTACGGAAACAAGTCAATATCATTATCGATGAATAATAACAAGACAATAACCTTAAAATACAGTAAAACATGGATGCAAACATGTTATAATTTAGAAAAATGGTCTGAGTCAATTTACTATATTAACACTGATCAAGTAAATGATTGTGTAATATGTGCGGAAGAAATATGTAAAGGTGTATTTATAGCAAGTACCATTGTCAAACCAACAAATGGGAAAATACCGGTTCAGATTTTAAATACAAACCAAGAAGAGGTACAAATAATGGAGTTGAATCCAAGGGTTCACAATCTTGAAGAATATAACTATTGTTACTTTGGTGAAAATCTAAAAGATGCGGAAAGGGTAAAGAAAGTTCTAAAACAAATAAACTTAAAACATTTAACATTAGAGGAACAAATTGAAATAGAAAAAATATGTGCAAAATATGCCAATATATTTCAATTGCCGGAAGACAAGTTAACAGTTACCAATCTATATAAACATAATATTCAGCTAAAACCTCACGCAGAACCAGTCTTTGTCAAAAATTATAGATTACCGCATTCACAGAAAATGGAAATTGACAAACAAATACAAAAGATGTTGTCGGATGGAATAATAGAACCAACACAAAGTGAATGGTCGAGTCCAATTTTGTTAGTGCCTAAAAAGCCAGATGCAACAGGTGAGAAAAAATGGAGACTTGTTATTGATTACAGAAAACTTAATGAACGAATACAAGATGATAAGTTTCCACTACCGAATATATCTGAAATATTAGATTCTTTATCAGGATCGATATATTTTAGTCATCTAGACTTATTTTCGGGTTATTATCAACAAGAATTAGAATTAGAATCAAGAAAGTACACAGCATTTAATTCTGGACAATACCAAATGACTCGTATGCCAATGGGACTTAAGACAAGCCCAAGCGCATTTAGCAGAATGATAACTTTAGCAATGTCTGGACTAGCCTATGAAAAATGTTTTGTTTATTTAGACGACATAGTAGTTTTTGGAAGAAGCTTGGAAATACATAATAGAAATCTAATACATGTTTTTGAAAGGTTACAAAAAGTCAATCTCAAGTTAAACCTGTTAAAATGCGAATTTTTTAAAAAGGAAGTTTTATATTTAGGTCATGTAGTTTCGGCGGACGGAATTTTACCGGATCCTGAAAAAATTAAAGCAATACATGGCTATCCAGTACCAACAAATGAAAAAGAGGTCAAAAGCTTTGTGGCTTTGGCAAACTTTTATAGAAAATTCATACCAAATTTTGCAGAAAAAGCATATTATTTAAACAAGTTGAGTAAAAAAGATGTAAAATTTAAGTGGGATAATAATTGTCAGCAGTCATTCCTAGATTTAAAAAATGCACTTGTCACACCACCTGTATTACAATATCCTGATTTTGGACAAAATAAGGTATTCACTATACATACAGACGCATCAGGCTACGCTATAGGAGCCGTTCTATCTAACAGTGATGAACGACCAGTAGCTTATGCAAGTAGGGGTTTAAACAAAGCAGAAAGCAACTATCCCACAATAGAAAAAGAACTACTGGCAATAGTTTGGGCAGTAAAACACTTTCGACCATATTTATATGGAAGACATTTTAAAATCAAAACAGATCACAAGCCGTTGATATATCTATTTAATATGAAGGATCCATCAAGTCGATTGCTTAAGTTTAGACTAGCATTAGAGGAATATGATTTCACGGTTGAGTATATTAAGGGTAAAGAAAATACCGCAGCTGATGTATTATCGCGGCTGAATATAACATCAAAAGAATTAAAGGAAATGAATGAATGTGTATACGTGATTACCAGGTCAATGACAAAACAAATAAATGTAGATATCAATAAAGACAAAATAACTAATAAAGATTCTATTCACGAAGGGTCTGATCAGCCTAGAGTGGTAGAACTTGTGACTAAACCAAAAGAATGTGTGGAATTAAGATTAATTACACAAAAAGAGCTCTATAAAATAAATAATAATGACAAAATAAATGTAAAGGAATCAGAAAAGTTGATATATTTAAAGAAAGAAAAAACATTATATATAAAACCATTTTCTCCATCGCAAACGACGCGACGCGCCTTTGTGCGAGAACTTGGTACGAAATGTAAAGAATGGAATTTAAATAAAATACTAATAATAAAAGGTGAAAATAATAATATATTTGTGGGAAAATTAGCAAATGAGATATCGAGAACAAAGGAATGGACCGGTCCACAATTATGTATAATAAATGAGGTAATAAAAATAACTGATAAAGACGAGAAAAAAGTAATATTAAATGACTTTCATATATTACCTACGAGTGGCCACGCAGGGGAAAGAAAAATGTATAATAATATAAAAAGAAGATATTTTTGGTCTGGCCTAGAAGAAGACATAAGAAACTATGTCAAAAAATGCGAAAAATGTCAAAAAGAAAAATATTCTGTATATATTAAGGAACCAATGACAATTACAACAACAGCAGAGACAGCGTTGCAAAAGATATTTATGGATGTAGTAGGACCAATTGAAAGGGATGAAGAAAATTATTCATTATACTTACTATACAATGTGAATTAACAAAATATATTGAAGCCTATCCTATGAAAACAAAGAGTGCAATAGAAGTTGCACAAAGGTTTGTAAACAATTTTATACTTCGCTATGGGGTACCTGAAGTCATTGCTACAGATAGAGGAACGGAATTTATATCTGAAACATTTCAACAGGTATGTAAACTTTTGCAAATAAATAAACTTACATCCACAGCATACCATCACCAGAGTATTGGCGCATTAGAAAACAGTCACAAAAGTTTAGGTACGTACTTACGTATTCAAACTGAAAATCATAGTGAACATTGGAGTAAATGGATAGCGTATTGGTGTTTTGCATACAATACGTCTGTCCACACAGAAACTAAATTTACACCATTTGAATTAGTATTCGGAAAAAAAGTCAACTTGCCAAGTAATTTATCATCAGATCCAAAACCATTGTACAATCATGAAAGCTATCCTTTAGAATTGAAGTATAGACTTCAGTTATCACAGAGAGAAGCGAGAGAAAATTTATTACGAAGTAAAATGCTTAGAAAGTTAAGGTATGATAAGAATTGTAACCCGATTTTATACAAACCTAATGATAAAGTGTTAGTTAAAAATGAAAATAGAAATAAGTTGACCAGTGTATACTCAGGTCCTTACGTAGTTATAAGAGATGTATCTCCAAATGTTGAGATTTTAGATAAGGGAAAACTAAAAGTTATACATAAAATTAGAACAAAATTATTTAAAGAATAAAAAAAAAATAAAAAAATTATTATTATATTATTAATTTTTTTTTTTAAAAACAAGGGTGGAAAGTGTAGTAGGTAGGTATGTAACTATGTAATAATATAAACAAAATAGAATATGAAACTGTCCATAACATAACTTGAAACATGCCCATATTTGGGGAATGAGGTTGTAATACGAATCTGTAATAGAAGGAAGGAAGCTGGCACTAGCGCTACACTACCATGCGATCTTACAAGGTAAAATCGATGGCATGGAAGTAGTAGCAAATTTTAAATTAATTGTCCCAAAGAGCTACATGAGCGGTGGGGCGGGCGATGTAGCACCTCGCCGGCGCGCGCGCCTTTTTGCCGATCTGGAGGGAGTCCGAACGCGTCGTGGATGTAATGGCCCGACAACAAGGGCCATTAACTTATTTAATACCATACATCAGCAGATCCCGGAGGCCGATGTACTTACGCAAACGTCTTACGTTTTGTGTGAGTACATAAAGTATTTATTTAAGTAGGTAGTTGAAACTTTTTTGTAATTGTGTCTTTTTGTTATTTTACTGTAAAATTGAACTAAATAAATAAATAAATAAATAAATAAATAAATAAATAAATAGAACCCTAATATAAACATTGGAAACCCGAAACCTACCTAACCTACATTCCTATGTATTAGTCATAAGATAGAATTAATATATAAAGGAATACTTGTATAATAAAGAGGAGTATTTATCCAACCTTCGTGAGTGTTATTTCTATCCAGTCGTCCCCACATTGCAAGACCAAGGACAGCTAAAACTAAAGCAATTTCCGAATTTTCTCCGCCAAGTAATGTCCACGAAGTGAGACGGTTTTTGGGACTAGCGAGCTTCTTTAGAAGATTTGTCAAGGGATTTGCGGTTATCGCCCGACCTTTGACGGCGCTTCTCAAGAAGGACGCTCCATGGCGTTGGGATCGTGATAAATCTGAAGCTTTCGAATCACTAAAACAAGCGCTAATTAATAGGCCAGTGTTAGCCATTTACAATCCAGAATCTGAGACTCAACTTCATACTGACGCGAGTAAAATAGGAGTTGCCGGTATCCTAATGCAAAAGGATTCTAACAACGTCTTACGTGCAGTTGCATATTATAGTAGACAGACTACCGCAGACGAGCAGAAACTGCACTCGTATGAACTTGAGACTTTAGCTGTTATATCCTCGTTAAGTAAGTTTAGAGTGTATTTGTTAGGGTTAAGGTTTAAAATCATTACCGACTGTAATGCTCTTCGTACAACGTTAACCAAAAGGGACTTGGTACCGAGGATTGCTCGTTGGTGGCTACAGTTTCTCGAATATGACTGTGATATAGAATACAGAACGGGAGAAAAGATGGCTCATGTTGATGCCCTGAGCAGAAGTCCTGTCACCGATGAGCAGGATTCGAGCCACCTACTAGAAATCCTCGCCGTGGGTACCGACGATTGGCTTACCACATATCAACAGTCTGATGAGGAGATAAAGCGTATCACAGATGTACTTAAGGACCCCAAGACTAAAGAAACAACTGAAATCTTTCAAAACTACAAACTTGTAAATGATCACGTTTATCGTGTGCTTGATGACTCTTCCATTCGCTGGTTAGTACCTCGAGGAGCACGATGGCACTTACTAAAAGCGAACCATGATGACGTCGGTCATTTTGGTCTTGACAAAACTTTAGGACGCATTAAAGCACATTATTGGTTCCCAAAAATGAAACGCTTTATAAAAAAGTATGTTGCTGCATGTTTGGAGTGCGCACACCATAAATTGCCAAGCGGTAAAAAGGCAGGGCAACTGTACCCGATTCCAAAAGTAGAAATTCCATTTGACACTTTACACGCAGACCACTTGGGCCCCTTTATTAAGACCAAACGTGGTAACACTTATATTTTAGTAATAGTCGATGCGTTTACAAAATTTGTTAGTCTGACAGCTGTGCGCAACACAAAATCTGCCACCAGTATTAAGGTATTCCGCAATCATATTAGTTATTTTGGAACGCCAAATCGTCTTATCACCGACCAAGGTACTAGCTTTACCAGCAAGGCTTTTAAGAGTTTTACTACATCTACTGGTATAAAGCACATATTTAACGCGGTTGCGACGCCCAGAGCAAACGGCCAAGTAGAGCGGTACAATCGTACGATCTTGGCTGCTCTTGGAGCCATGAATCACGATAAACCAAATGGAATTTGGGATGATAATCTACCTGAAATACAATTGGGTATTAATACTACTATCCATTCAACCACTAAAAAGACGCCTACAGAACTATTATTTGGTAGGACAGTTACAAACCCATCGCAGGGTAGGTTTAATGAAATAATCTCGGAGACTGTTCACAGTAGTCAAAAATCATTGACTGATATAAGATCAGAAGCAAGTACATTAATTCAAGAACAGCAGGCAAAAGCGAAAGAAGTATATGATCAACATCGGAGAGGGGATATAAAATATAACGAGGGTGATCTAGTTAGGGTAATTCGCGCAACAACTGGGATAGAAGGACAATCAAAGAAACTAGAACCGAAATGTCGAGGGCCATATCGAATTAAAAAGGTACTCCCAAATGACCGGTATGTAGTGGAAGACACTCCTATCACACGAAAGGGCAAGCGTTATGAAGCTATAATTGCAGTAGACAAAATATTTCCATGGCTCTCCGTAACGCAGTCTGTTTCTTCTTCCGATGAGGAGCTCCCGGATGATTCTGAATCGGCTCTTAACGACTCTGATTAATTTGGATTAACCTCTTCTTACTCCGTCACTGTCACTATGAAACCCAATTCATAATAGGTTAAAGTAAAATTCTGAAGTAAATCTGCTACTGGTCAGTGTCATGGATCTGTACAGCGTTTTGATAGTCGGTAACGGTCAGCGTCATGGACCGGACTATTTATTATAATGATTATCAGGTGCCGGTAACGGTCAGCGTCATGGACCGGGCAACTTTCAAGGTTTCAAAGAAGTTTTTAATTACTGATTGTTGTTTTTAAAAATGTTGTAAAAAAAATGTTTTAATTAATTTAAGTTATGAATTTACACTATATACAAAAACTACATTTAAAAAAATATATATATAACGTAACTAACTTAACTATCGCGTTTAGCAATAAAGTCACTTGAATTGTATTGTCATTGGTTCGTATCATGTATTTGTATGTAAACAATCGGTGTAATAAGATATAAATGTATATTTCTCTATTACCATCGAAAATGACTCTTCATTATTCTTAACCGATCATCCATCATAGCGCTGGTATTATATGATTTAAACGAATATACCTTTATAAATTTTTCTAATTTAATTTTTAAAAAAACTAACCATTATAACGATGGGACTCGTTATATGATGGATGGCCGAGTTGTAATAATTAAACTGTCATACTACTGTAATAATTAGACTGTGTCATACTATGATTGTTTGTATTAATAAGTTACATCATGAACATTGCTGTTTTGTTTATTAAAACGAATTAATAGTTTATTTCATTATTTATAATGTTTATATTAATTTGATTTCATTGTGTTAAATTAATCTAGTTAAAAAAAAACAATGTGTGCCACCTCTGATTGGCTGAGCGCTGTCAGCCAATAAGGCGTCAGTTGGTAGTAGCGGTGGGGAGGTCTCTTTAGAGACATTTTTGAGGTGTGCTGGCAGTCGCATTCGAGTCGCCAAGTTGCTAACATTGTAAAGCAAAGTTACGGAACGATTAATTTAGCCATAAAACAATTATTAGTTTTACTTAAATTGTACCACGAAGTGCTAATAAATACATCATTAAAAGTGACAAAGTGTTTTAAAAATCACAACCTACCTCTTCTGAAACTTATGATAAAGTGTTATTACACTAGAATGCTATATGATTCTCATAAAACTATTGAGCAAAACGAACAGCACATACATTTCAGTAGTGATTTAGAAAAGGTTATATGCTTCTCAGACTAGAGACTTTCAAGGCGGTTATATTTTGCCCGAGATTGACAGCTTTTAACCACTTTTGCACCAGTTGGCAAAATAACAAAAGCCTACAAACCCCTAGCAGCAATCTGGCATGATGGTATTGCTGGACGGTAACAACAAGATATAATGAGTGCTTATTATTCGTTTTTTATCCGCTTCCGGGATGTGAAGCATATTCATCTATGAATGGATAACTGCAAGTCTCAAAATAAAAACTGGTTGTTATTTTCTTTTATGGTACAACTTATCAATAGTAATGTCACTGCAGCAGAAACTGTAACACTTTATTTCTTTAAAATCTAAAATCTATGACTTCCACATTTTTAAAGAGGCAGTATCGACAGCCAACAATGGGAGAGTATTTGTAAAAGCACTACAGACAAGTGACTTCATTGACCTGCCTAATAATGTATCAGATCGACGAATCCAAAGTTCTACACCAAGAGTGTACCTGAAAAATATAACAGAGGTGTGTTTCAGAAGATCAAGCTATGATTTACAATATACAGGGTGGGGCCTGTAACACGAGCAAAAACTTTAAATATAGGCATTTTTAGTTACCACTATTCATATCCTAGTGGTTTTAGTCCTTCAAAATTATTAAAAAAAAAGTGGATCATCCCTAACAAAATTAATCCCACCTGCAATGGACAGCAAACATTTCATTTTATTCAAAACACTCTTCACTGACATTTAGTTGATGTAGCGCCAAAAACTTTCCTGATAGTTTAGTTGACATGAACTATTTGCTGATATCACAGTTTTTCTACGGTAACTTGCAAAGCACACTAATTCATTGATTGAAAAATAACCTACGACGATGCGTTTGTGTTTACCATATCTTATTGTATTTCAAGTAGCTTGTTAGAGATTAACTATTAAAAATCAAAGATAAAGGATAAGTGTTTATTTCTTAGCTCTAGCACAATATTGTTTACCAGTACTGTACCTAATTAAACACGTTTTCTATGTGTTCACCGTTTCTTCTTATGCACGCGCCATAACGCAAAATTAGGGTTACTTCTACTCCAATAATGCGTATTTTTTCGGTTCCATTGGCCATTGTTGGTAAAAGTTGCTTCATCAGTCCACATCACATTACGCACAAAGTTTACGTCTTCACGACACTGTGCCAAAAACCAGTTACAAAAGTGTAATCTCACTAGGTAGTCACGTGCCAGTAAAACTTGCACTTTAAGAAATTTGTAATCATGCTGCTTCGCCCGGTTCAGGACCTTATTGGGTTGGCATTAGAGATTCGCATCCCGAATTTGGAATTGATTAGGGTTGATTTTTGTAGGGGTTGGTTACCCCTTTCAATTGACACCCCCCCCCCCCCCCGCGGAGATGCCTGGTTTTTTTTTTACACGTGTTTGAAGTTACGTGTAACGGAACGTTATTTAACGTTATAGCTATAACTTTTAGGTTGTTTTATCCCTTATTTTTATTATTTAGTATTCATTTATTATTATTCTTCATAAATATATTGTAAAAACAATAAACAAAATTAAAATAATTATTTTTATGGAAATAATCATGAAACGGAACGCATTTTTCCGCCATCTTGTAATCGCTGTCGTGACGTGTCATTCCGTTTCTCTCGCAGTTTCGTGAATGTGCTCTTTGTGTTTTTTGTGGATTTCAGACGACTTTGGCTCTGCTTCTTGACTCCGATATCTGCTACACCTGTTTGACCTTTGCTTCTCCCCCTGGACTTTCGATCTTGCTCTACCGATTTGAACTTGGCGTGTATTTTGGACTTTTTGGTGCATATCGGTTTGGTGTTGACGAAATGGACCCGAATCAGCCTTCTTGTAGGCGGGATAATCCGACTTCGAGTCGAGGTAAGCATTAGCGTAATTACGCTACGCGTATGTAGTAAGAATAAAGACATAAACATGAAAATTTTTAGATTAAGTGTATGAATTCCAGTCACAAAAGCCGCTCTGGCTTTAAAAAAATCATGTCATAGCGTCCCTTCCCTATACTCTTGACTCTAATGTTGTATTATAATGAGTTATTAATGGCTGTTTATTTTTTTGTAGGTGGTGATGAGGAGCCACCTGTAAAACGGAGGCTATATACAGATGAGGTGATAGTAATGTGGAACCTCGCCAAACTTGTTCGCCGCTTGGGGACGCGGGAGCAAGGCATTGCATTTGCTGAAGAGCAAGGCCTTATTCTGACTCGCAAAGACTGCAGAGTACATCGCACTCCTATGAGTATTGACTTAACTGCGAATCGCACTGTTGGAATGTTTTACTGCACTAAACGCAGTTGTAAAGGGAAAACTAGAGGGTCTCGGACCAGTGGGACATGGTTTGATAACGTGAAAATAGATTTAATACATGTGTATTATTTAATGTATTGTTTTGCCCGTCGCTGGACTCATGATGAGGTCATTCACGAAGACCCTCTGAAAGAGGACAATTCTCAATGTATTTCCCGGGCCACTATTACGGATTGGTATTCCTATTGCCGGGAGGCAGTTGTTATCTATCAATTGGAGCAGGAAGAAGAAAAAGGAAAAATTGGTGGCCCGGGGAAAATTGTCCAGATTGATGAGAGCAAATTTGGAAAAAGAAAATATAATAAAGGTAATTTGAAAATTGAATTGTCTATGTCTATGTTTATTTAATAAGTTTTGGTAATATTTGTTTTATATTGAATTTATTTTGTTCAAGGACGCAGAGTTGAGGGTCACTGGGTCCTCGGAATAATTGAAGATGGGAGCGAGGACCTGCGCTTAGAGGTGTGCCCTGAAAACATTCGATAATAAAAAAACATGTAAGTGAAGGAACGACAATTCATACAGATTATTGGAGGGCCTATGATTGTCTGGATCAGCATGGTTATATCCACAAAAAGGTAAATCATAGTGATCCAGACAATCCATTTGTTGCGGAAGACGGGACTCATACACAAAGAATTGAGTCCCAGTGGAGGGTGGTTAAAAGGTTTTTTTATAAAGATAATTATAACCACCCTGAGGATTTTGTTGATGCAATAGTAGAAGGGACATTATAAATAGGGCGAATAATTAAAAAAATTGCGACTCTTAGAGACATAGCAGACGGCGTTTTTTATGCGCGCCGACGACGCACGTATTAGGAACGCGCGTTTTCGGCGCCGTAGACGCTGATTTTTGCGTTTGCTTTGATGATACAAACGCGCGCATGAAGCGCGTATACGCGCGTTTGAAACGATACAAACGCGCGTACAAAGGAGCGGAGTAGGGGCAGAGGGCAGAGGGGCGCTCACACCACCACTGCACCGTCCGCGCCTGCGCCTCACTCGCCTCAGTTGCAAATGTTTTATTGTGTACTGCGCGTGTATTTAGTTTAAAATGGAACCTTTCGACACCGACCGCTTTATAACAGAAATAAACAATCGTCCAGCTACATGGAATTCACTACTGCCCGAATATTCAAACAAGGTTTTAAAAAGAAATGCTTGGGATGAATTGTGCCAAATTTTTTATAACAATTTCAATGAAAAAACCAGTAAGGAAAAAAACCTGGGAGGTAAGATCTATGTATAAGTATTTAATTTTGTCGCGTGCCCACGTAAACATTAAGCAACCATGAAAAAGTAAAGAAATTGTTTTTTATGCAAATTTTAATAATATTCATATAATACGGTACATAGAACAGTACAACAGTAGAAAATGTAATTAGGTACCCTAAATTTTAGAATCTTGCCATGGTACTGCCTGCACCTTCATCGCTAATAAAATAATCAGTGTACATATTTCGTATAGAAGTTCCGCTTAATTGTCCCTGTGACCGTCTTGCACCAATCGAAATCAAACTTGCATCTTCAGGAGGATCTTCTAATCCAGCTATACTCAAAGAATAATGAAAATTATAACCGTCACGTTCACGTATGAAGTTATGCAATACACAACAGGCTTTCACAATAGCCACACTGAAGTCCACGCTAACGTTCAGTGGTCGATTAAAGATTTTAAAGGGTATCCGCCAAAATTGCCCCAGTCCCGGCGCAAAAGAATTGTATCTCAGATTTTGGATAATTATTAGTAGAAACAATATCAGGTGTCGCTATTTCCTGATTCGGTGGCTAACATGTTTTTTTTGCCCAGAGAAGTTTCATAGGCGCTACATGCAAACATGACACTTTCTAGGAAAAACTTCATGTTACTGTACTAATTGACATTGAATTGGCAAAAAATGAATAAAACACATGATATTAACACATTATCCTATATGTAATATAATGTACCTATACATATGCCATTTTTTTTTTAAAACTTCATTTTACTGTATTAATTCACTCATTAACAACACAAACGTGTGGGTAATGAATATAATAGGTACATATGCGTACACACTGATATGTATAGCCTACATCATAATTATATACATTGTGTAGTTATCTTTATTTTATAAGGAAAAGAATATGCGCATACCTGCCGCCTTTAGTAACCGGTGTTTAACCTTTCTCTATTATACTATTACAATAGGTCTTCATTATCGTTTCTCAGTATTCAACAAGGGCTTGTGACGTGAGTGAGCGCGCTCTCGCTCACACTCAATTTGTTAAAGGGAGAAACCTAGTGACGCTATTGAACAACGCCCCGGCCCGTGGTTGGTTTACACCGCTGCCCATGCGCAGTCCTTTGCTAACGTTTGTTGTGTTGTGTACTGTGTGTTTGAAATCTTTCCTCCTGATTTACTTTGTTTTACGGCGACTTGGCATTAATCCCTGGATTTTTGGTTTTTCTTGTGATATGGCAGACAATTGTGTTTTGTGTACACGGTCACTTCGGCGACTTCGAAGACATGTTCTATCTGAACGTTTTCTTCAATCACGTCGAGAATTCGTGGTACATATTGTTCGTGCTATTGAACCGCCCCAAGAGGTATGTTTAAAAAACTATTCCATTTAAACAAAGTATCTATTTTACCACAATGAAGACTTTAAGATAGATATACGCTAAGAATCACTGTTTTAGTAAAGGAACGCATTGAATGCGCTTTAAATAAATGTTGATTTGTCAAAAAGTCAGTTTTGTTTATTATAGCTGAGCTTATTTCTCCATCATTCTGCATGTGCTCTTAAACCGTCCTTATTTTCATTATTAGCTTCATAAAAAATGTTATACGTCTAATAATGTATTTTATGTAGGTATTTAAAAAGTAGGAGGTTGAGCAAAAAAATTGTTTAGTTTAGGAACGCACCTATTACACTTAATTCCGATCATTTATAACCAAGTGCGCACGGAGTAAATAATAGTTTAAAAATGCGTTTCATTGTTAACAGGTTCAATTCGACGGTACCCGATCAATATGCCATGCTTGTTGGCATAGGATTGACTCCGAAATCAGAAATCAAAACCAATTACCTCCACCTGATGTTGTACCTGCTATCGGAGCATCGGTGATTGTCCCTCAAATGGCTCGAGTAGCTAACACTTCCAGGCGATGCATGATGAACCATTGCAACAACGTGCAGCTACGGGCCGTGCCAAACTCTATTAAAGTCCATCTTCTTAGTTATTATCGACTGTATATTCCTGACCGGGCTCGGATTTGTCAACTGCACCTGCAGAATACTGCTTTGGATGAATTCTCAAATAATGCAAATCAACAACAATCTGATTTTAATGCTAATAGCTTTGTGGACATAATCAATATGTATACACAGGCCCTCGAATCCAGAAGTCGACTAGATTTTGAAAATATAAACGAGGTATCGGAAGACGACCTGAAATTCTGGACTAGTCTAGATCACTCACAATTTCAACAACTATTAGATCAAGTTCCATCCCTCCGTCGCCGGTCCAGCACTTCACGAACCGACTTGGGAATATACTTGTGCAAAATCAGAACAGGGGAACCTAATTCAAGAATAGGTGCCACAATCGGTTTATCAGAGACCAGTGTAAGAAGAAAACTGCGTCTGACGAGAGCGTGTTTATCGAGTGATTTCGTTCCTCTACATATTGGATTAAACCACACAACAAGGAATGACGTTATTGACCGCAATAGAGTTTTACCCAACCACATATTTGGTTGCGATGCATCGCCAAGAGCTATAATTATATGCGATGGGACCTATTTGTTCGTAGAGAAAAGTTCTAACTTTTTGTTTCAAAGAGTAAGCTACAGCTTACACAAATTCCGAAACCTAATAAAGCCATTTTTGATTGTTTGTGCTGATGGCCACATCTTAGATGTATTAGGGCCATATGCGGCTACAACTTCAGATGCCGAAATCATGACTCAAATTCTACAAAATCATGACCAGCCCCCTGAAGACAATGCTTATCATTATTTTTTAGAAGAAGGAGACGTTTTTATCTTGGACAGGGGGTTTCGCGATGCAATCCATTTATTGGAAGAGCACGGATATGTGGCACATTTTCCACCCTCAAAACAACGAGGTGAGACTCAACTAACAACAGATGAGTCCAACAAATCCCGGCTAGTAACAATATGTCGTTGGGTTGTGGAAACCGTAAATGGGAAGTTTAAAAAAACATTTAAAATGTTCCGCCACAAAATGTTTAATAACGCTCTGACAAACACTTTTACTGATTTTAAAATCGCAGCGGCCCTAATAAACTGTTTTCAGGAGCCATATGGAGACAGTCCATATACAAACGATTTTGTGGAATCAATAAACCGCAATTTACACAAACCAAATCTTCTGGCGGAATATGTTCGACAAAATAATTTGAACAGAGTACGAGTAACATTTACCAGGCTGGATGCAAACAATCCACAAGTTGCGGATTTTCCCCAGCTGACGTACGAGGAACTCATCAAGTTTGCGATAGGCACATACCATGTAAAAATCGCAAGGTCTTATTGCAGTGAGCACACCAAGAGATTAGGTGTATACGAAATGGAAGTATACAGACACTCTGAACAAATGGATATTCAAAACGGCCAAATCGTTAGGTCTCAATTGCAAGCCCAACCAAACGTCTTAATTCGATGCCGTATAAATTCACGCCACGTGAGATCAAAAATATACTACACATATATATTATATAACACCGCAAGTTCTGGAATTGACGCAATAAAAGAACATTATTGTTCATGTATTCATGGTCAACAAACACTGGGAAGTTGCGCTCATGTTATAAGTGTGATCTATTATCTGGGATGGGCTAGACACAATGATCATGAAATAGACCATCCAGCTATAGGCCTAGATTCGATATTGATAGATTTAGATACTTGAAACATGTATAAATAAACTTATGTTGTCTTCCTTGTTCTTAATGAGATTTGTTTAAAATACCCTTATAGAATAAACACTTGAAAAAATGATAGTGGTTTTATTTTATCTCTCTTGGTACACCAAATAATAACATTAGGACCTATCTATACCTCACACAATTACATAAGAATAAATCAGAAGATAAACTAGCAGGATTTATTATTTTTTGTATTTTTATATACATTTAAACAACACAGAAACACACCATAACAACAATTAACTCAATAACAACATTATGTACTAGGGTATATGTGTGTGTTTTATTCATTTTTTGCCAATTCAATGTCAATTAGTACAGTAACATGAAGTTTTTCCTAGAAAGTGTCATGTTTGCATGTAGCGCCTATGAAACTTCTCTGGGCAAAAAAAACATGTTAGCCACCGAATCAGGAAATAGCGACACCTGATATTGTTTCTACTAATAATTATCCAAAATCTGAGATACAATTCTTTTGCGCCGGGACTGGGGTTTTTTTCTATGGGATTTGGCGGAAACCCTTTGTTGCTTAATATACCAAATGTACATTCAATGTATCTTCTGGCACGTGTCAAGCGGTAATTATATATTCTTTTTTCTCGTGGCAAGATTCTTCCAGCGTAAGGTCTCTGTAAATGTTGAGATAATGCAAAGCCTTCATCTCCAACGAACGTAAATGGTATTGGCACTCCATTGTTAGATATTGGTCTCGCGTTAGGTATATTATAATTTCCTTGCCTTATCTTTTTGCTCCATTCACTACATTCATTTATTGTTGAGTCTGCAGCCTTTCCATAACATCCAACATCTATATCGATAAAATTATAATTCGCGTCACATATTGCAAGCAATACGACGGAAAAATATTTTTTATAATTAAAATACTCTGATCCACTATGTTGAGGTTTTATTACTCTAATATGTTTCCCATCGATAGCCCCAAGTAGGTTCGGAAAATTTGCGTATCTCATAAATCCTTCAGCAGTTTTAAGATGAGATTCTTCGGTTGGTTCTGGCATACAGATGTTTTTTAATTTATCCCATAATATTTTCACTGTTTCACGGACAATAATACCTGCCGTCGTTTGTCCACACTTAAAGTCATAGTGAATATCTGAGAAATAGCAACCCGTAGCTAAATACCTGAAAAAAATAACATTATTAAACTTCTATTTTCATCGTAAATTTTATATTTTTAATTTTATATTTTTTTAAGTTATTTTTTAAATTACCTACAACTGCTTATTTAAAATAAATTAAAACTAACTTAATAAATAACTAACTAACTATTAATATTATTATTGTTTTCAGTCATTGAACTTCAAAAAAAATGGAAGAGTATTAAGGACGCTTATAAAAGAGACAAAACGAAGAACAATAACTGTTCCAGTGGATCTGGAGCTAAGCCTAGAAGACCCTGCATATATTCCAATTTGCTAACGTTTTTAGACCCGCTTGACGAAATAAGATCTCCAAGTCAAAATGATGATGTAGCACAGGGGCATGACCAAGACTGCGATTTTTTAAGACCACATTCACCGAAAAAGTCCAAAAAGACTCCAAAACATGAAGACTCACAAGATAAATTGTATGATGCACTGACAGCAAATCTCAAACAGTCTAAAGCAAATAATACAATGTTATCTGAAAATCCCGACTTACTATTCTTAGTTTCGTTAGCTAAAGATTTTTCTGGCATTAAAGAAGAATTTAAATTAGAGGCCAAAGCTGATATGATAAATTTAATTCGCAAATATAAAAATATGGAACAATCATCGAGAACATTACATGGAAATAGATACCAAGGTGCATTTCAATACGAACATCAGTATGGGTACCAGTCTGGATATCAGTCTGAATTTCAGCCTCAATATTCAAGTAATCAATCAGCGCCAAGAAACGGACCTGGCAGTTCACTACTAAATATGGATAGCAGTGAATCGGTTACAAATGACTCCGATATCATATCTGACATGTATGATGATATTGAATAAATAAATCTTATTTACTCTGTTCATAATCTAAGTGCACTTATAACTTTCTACGATTGATTTAGGACTGTTACAGGTCAATAAATAAATAAATACATAATAAATAAATAAATACAGGTTGTTTTCTTACCTTAACGTGATGAGTAAACGTTCTTCTGCCGATATACATGATCTCATTACTGTATTTTGACGAGTTAACTCCGGTTTTACAATCAACAGAAGTTCTTTGAATGATGAATATGACATTCGATAGCACTTATAAAATTTCTTCCATCTTCTATGTATTACCAATTTTTTAAACGTTGTATGATAATGACCACTTCCTTTTTCACTCGTAAATGGGTCTATCCAATAGATTCGGTTTTTTTTTATGTTTTTTTCTTTTTAAAAGAAGTTCTAAAGCCAGCGTAAGCAATGTTGTCTCAACCGACGCCATTGTACAACTGGTCTCTGATCAAAACGCAAAGGCTACGAGCGACTACAGTGCGTATACGCGCTGTAGAGGCGCGTTTCACGATCGCCCCGTGTGCTTAAGTTACAAGGTTGCGTTCAAACCTCGTATGAAGCGCGTATACGCGCGTCATCTGCGCGTCGTCGGCGCGCATAAAAAACGCCGTCTGCTATGGGCCTTAATTGGGTACTATAAAACTAAGCCGAGCAGCGAGAATATGCATTTGCAAAAATATAACTTAACTGGCGATATTCATCAATCACAAAAAAAAGGAAAAATGAGCTACTGAAAATGAGATATAATTAATCTAAGCTAGCATACAAAATTTCAACTGATCGAATTAAATACATATACGGGCGAAAAAAATACTGAGTGGGCGAAAATTATACCATGTAACTAACTATATAACTGTATTGAGGTAATACATTACTTGCTTCTAAAAAATACCTTTTGAGATGAAATTTGTGAGCTGCTGTTATAACATTATTAGAGATTGTTATAATACTTGAGGTTTATTTTTTTATCTTTGAGCATATTATTCTTTTGAAAACGGCAGAGTTCAGCGTTCAACTGCAGCGCGCGAGAGTTCGGGCGCATTCGGGCGCGTTCGGGTGACATCGTGCGTGCCTCGTGGTCGCGGACTCGCGTTGCATTCACTTGTTTGTTTACTTTTTGACGTAACGTAATGTTTTGATGCGCTAACAGTAACAATATAATTAATTTTATTGTGCAAAGTGCAAAGGCTATTAAGTGTTAACAATGGTAGATTACAGTTTACCAGGGTGTAGTAATAGTAAAGACTTTTTAAATGAAGTTCCAAAATACCAATCTAGTGAATCTGAGAGTGAAGGGGAAAAACAAGTATCGAAGAAGAAATACAGGGAAAAGAACTGGATCGTTTTAAAACAGTTTGCGAATCCAGAAGAATCTGAAAACTTTGTAAAATCGGAAAACATTTGGTCGCATAGTTACACACGTTCTTGTGAAGCCGGTACAAAAAAATATTACAGATGCAATAAAGTCAAAAAAAGGGGGCCGCAGTGCGACGCTGAGCTTTATTTTTTATACGTGAATGATGGATAATGTCATTGCCTATCAAACGGATTCTGAACATAACCATGACAATATCGGCACCCGGGATAATTATGGTATTCACGAGAAAACTAAACCGGAAATCGACAAACTGTTTGAACTGCGCTTAAAACCAAAAGCTATTCTAGCGGCTCTTAGTAAGATTGAAGGTATAAAATTGCCAACTAAAAGACAACTCAATAATTATTTATGCGATCGAAGAACAGCAGTCTTTGGAAAACCAGTTATTTATTTGGGTGAGTTAGAACAGTGGATACATGAACATACTGCTATTCCAGAAGACGATAATGAGGTGTTTGTCATTAAATATCACATTATAGAAGGAAATGAGCCTAGTTTCCGATTTGCTCTGTCTACGAAAAGATTACTGGGAATAACTCGCTATACGGAAATTATACACGCTGATGCCACATATAAATTAATATGGCAAGGTTTCCCGGTACTGATAGTTGGCACAGCGGATGTAAATCGTAAATTTCATCCTCTTTGCTTAGGAGTGGCTACTAATGAGCGCCAAGAAGATTTCCAGGTACTATTCGAAGGACTAAAAGAAAAGGTTATGCTTATATATAATCACATCATGAGGCCAAGGGTTTTAGTTTGCGATGCGGCACACAGTATACAAAACGCATTTTTAGAAGTTTTTGGTGTGGAACCGACCATTCGCATGTGCTGGGCCCATGCTAAGAAAAATATGCAAAAGAAGGTTGAGCAACTTGTAACCAAAAAAGATCAGAAAAGTGTGTTGGGGGATATAGATGCATTGCATAATGCTAGCAACTTGTAACCAAAAAAGATCAGAAAAGTGTGTTGGGGGATATAGATGCATTGCATAATGCTACTTCACCTGAAGTATTTTATACCGCTGCGGAAGCATTTCTTAAGAAATGGAAAAACGAATCCATGCTTGTAAAGTATTTCAAAGGGGAATGGCTAACAAAAAATCCCAATTGGTTCTTAGGAGCAGCTGCTTTGTCACCATCAACAAATAACGCCCTAGAATCGTTTAATCGAAGCATTAAAGACCACAACACATTGCGAGAACGATTACCTTTGTCGAGGTTTCTGACAGTTGCTATGGATATGGTAACCCAATGGTCGACACAAACCTCTCCATTGCCTGAAACAAAAACTATAGAACTTCAAGAATGGACGGAAGGTTACGTTTGGGCCAAGAAAAATGTTAAAATAAATATAATATTATCAGATCCCACGAATAAAGTATATTTGATTTGCAATGAAAACGCAGACACTGATGTAAACTACAATCAAGTTTGGCATAGTTTTGACGAATATAAGAAACAAAGCAATGCTTTCCAGAAAACTACGCTGCCAAATTCAGGCTGGCAAAAAGGTTCCTGCGATTGTCCCCAATTTTTACAAAAATATATATGCAAACATATTTTGGGTCTCGCAATTCGGCTTAAACTCACAACGCCACCCTTGGAAGCGAAATTGATACCAATCGGGCAAAAAAGGAAACGAGGCCGACCTGCGAAGTCCAAACCAGCCCTCATTTTACAGTAATTAAAACTGTGCATAACTTAGTTGATTCTTCATTTCTATTTCAATAAAAGCCGACCTGCGAAGTCCAAACCAGCCCTCATTTTACAGTAATTGAAACTGTGCATACTTAGTTGATTCGTCATTTCTATTTCAATAAAAACCGAAGAGTGCCATTTTTGTTTTTCCTTTTAGTTCTTAAGAGAACAAAGATAATTTTAATTTGACAATTATTATAAACTAGCTGTGCTCGCGACTTCGTCCGCGTGGAATAGTGACTTTCGGCAGCATTTTTAATTTTTTAGGCTCTTTTCCCGTTTTTGCAACATTTTTCACTGATGCTTCGCTCCTATTGGTCGCAGCGTGATGTTATATAGCCTAAAGCCTTCTTCGATAAATGGACTATCCAACACAAAAATAATTATTCAATTCGAACCAGTAGTTCCTGAGATTAGCGCGTTCAAACAAACAAACAAACAAACAAACAAACTCTTCAGCTTTATAATATTAGTATAGATGTTTAACTTTGTTCAATAAAGCTGAATAAGTAACTATAGTACGAGAAATTGTTTTTTATTTAATACCCACTAATAAGATATTTTTTATGCTTGTTTTCGAGTTTTTTTGTGTCGTTGGTTCATTGCTCTAAATGATATTTGATTCGCCTGACTTAGAATATAACGCACCACTTTTGAAGTTAAGTATATGCAACATTTTGAATATAATATGAGTTGTCAAATTGTTACTAAAATAGTAAATTGTTCGCTTACGATTTATTATACTGATCGTTTTGAATAACTAGCTACTAAAATTTGAATTTTCAAGTCGGCGATTTTAATATTTGTTATCGCCCACAGTTTTTCGCCCACTTTGTTATTCAGTAAATCATATGCGATTTTTTAAACCCTATTTATTGGATTTTATGGTCACCCGATTTAATACTACCCATAACAGAATATTTGTGGAGGAGATCAATCATAAAATATAAAAGAGATCCGTTTATGGAATTAATTAATGTTGTCAAGTATGTATATAACAATCAATAAATAATTAATAAAATATTTGTTGCTTTATTTTACCATCTCTAAACCTACTCGGGGCATCCCAATCACAGTTGGTTAGGTCATTATTTGGGGTTATTTATCATGGAAAGAGGGAGGAGGTACCAAATTTAGTTAGACTTGGAATAATTTTAATACTATGCAGTCTCCACACAAGCAAAGTTGTAGTTTTTTCAACTTGAAATGAATAGTTAAAAATTAGTGACAGAACCGAATTAGTTAACCCCGACCTCACGTGGTACTAGTCTGCCCTACCCCTAGAGTGTATATAAAAGCCCGGAGGCGCGTAGGGGAACATGAAGTGCCTGCGGTTTGTTACGCAGGGGCGGAGGGGCTGCACTTCCCGCAGCGCCGGAGACGTTCGGAAGCCTATATATTCAATGAGTCGACTTGTAGGTCATTGACCTTCCTAAAAAAACTACATTTTTCCACGAAGGTCATTGACCTTCCTAAAAAAACTACATTTTTCCACGTCTGGGGGGTGGGCGACAAACTCCTCCCCCCATCCAGCCCTCCCCCCCATCCAGCCCTCCTCCCCTCCCATCCCATTCCGAAAGCCTTTATAATTAATGTGCCGACTTGTAGGTTATAACCCTTCACAAAAAAAAACTACAGGTTTCCTCGCCTGAGGGGTGGGGGGGATGAACCCTCCCCCTCCCCCCCCCTTTCATACTAAATCGGGATGCGAATATCAAATGCAACCCCACCTTATTCACGGTACGACGGTTAATATTAAAGACCTGCTTTTCTAGTACTCGTCGTAGGACGTTGACGAAAATGACGAAGGATTCTTCGTTTTAACGCCGGTCTAACAACTGCACCCGGAACTCCAGCTGGTTGCGCCGCTTGTGTCACAGGCTGATTGTCTCGCACGCGTTGAACTGCATTGGTGATTACATGACCATTCCTTGGGTGATTCCTATTCGGGTAGCGTTCGCGATACAAATCTAGCGCTAAACAAGCATTACCTCCTGCTTCACCAAAAATTTATAGCATGTTACATAATTCACGAGCGCCGTAAATTACTCTTGGCATTTTCAATATTTTTATTTATTTCTTTGTAAATTTTAAATTACCAACTTGACATTGTCATTATAACGTTTGAAGAATGTTTCGAATAATCTGATTGTCGCTTGAAAAGAGTTTCAACTGTGATTAAATAAAGAGGTTTGATATTAATTTACATTACCTATATCATTCTTAACGAAATTACAATAAGGATCAGTCTTGATTGTTTGTAAGTAGTACTTCCTGGCCGCGCCCGGTACCACGTTACTTTACGACCGGTAAACGATAATATCGCAATGGAAGTTACATCGATTATGGGTATTAACTTAAAATTAAATTTATTCCTAAACGACGTACTTTGAACTATTCGGACCATATTAGAGTAACTTTAAGTGCTCGAAATAATCTGCACAAGAAGTTTTTGCTCGTGTTACAGGCCCCACCCTGTATAAATGATTTTTCTGAGGCGTATACAACATTGAAGTTTTTATGTGACAAATATTTGAAAAATCCTGAGCTCAATTTGACATTTAGAACACAACTTAAAGGCATTGAAAAGGAGCAAAAGTTGAACATCATTAATAAACTGTCTTACTACCTAAACACAAAACCACATTTTGGCAAAATTTACCACTCTCTGATAACGAAAACAATCCGAAGAAAACCAATTCAAGAAGAACCTTCTAATCCGAGAAACTACCTTTGAGAGTAGTAACCTAATTTGATTTTATTTTAATTGCCTAAGAGATACTTTTTTCTTAATAATTTACATTTCTTGCTCATCACAAGTTAAACATTGTCTTTCGTACTTATTTTATAAGAGTAATTTTAAACCCTCTAACCAGAGACTTACGATGTGCCTTATTAATTGAATATTGTTTATGTAATAAGATTATTACTAGATTTTAATTTAAATTCTAGATTACTGTGTCGCGTAGCGGTGAACCTACATAGTGATCATAAGTATTTAGTGTGTAATGTTATGTGATTACGTGAAATTTTATGGATCTCATTTCGATAATTATTATGCTAAGTACTTAGAGATTTTTAATTTTATAATGTTTAATTTAAACAATTTAAAAACAGAATTGCTTTATGCTTTTGCAAAATTTTAGTGATCTCATGTTAAATGTTTTCGAGAATTTTAATAACTTTAAAATACGACGTGTATCGAAGTAATTACGATAAGGTTTTTATGATTTGTTTATTTTGCTCGAAGAGCTTTTATTTTTATTGAATTAAGTTTTAAGTTTTTGTTACACATTTTCTTTGAACTAATGGTTTTATTTTTTCAACTTATCAATGATCTTTGCTAAACTATAACAGGGTTAACCACAAATAATGGGTTAGTGTGTTAGACCCCCGGTGTGTGACGCCCCCGTGGTGGAAGCCCTCGATTTTCAATTAAGTTATAACAGCCGATTTTGTCGTAATAAAAGTAATTTCTTTGATATGAAAATAGCATTCGACCTTGTTAATCACCAAATCTTATTAAATAAGTGTGATCGTTATGGCATAAGAGGAAATGCAATGAAATGGTTAGCTAGTTACTTAAACAATCGAAAACAATGTGTTGAAATCATGCGAATTGGAGAAGATCTTTTATTAAGTACTTTTAAATCCAGCTATGAAATCAATATGTCAGGCGTACCTCAAGGTAGTATACTGGGTCCGCTTTTGTTTCTTCTATACATTAATGACATTACAAATGTGACCAGACATCGATGTGTTCTTTTTGCTGATGACATATCCGTTGTAGTACCAGATACTTGCAAAAACATACCATATGAAGCTAATCTTAATTCTACTGTAGATTCCATAACGAACTGGCTTCACATAAATAATCTAAAAGTAAACGTTTCCAAAACAAAAGTTGTACAATTTTCTAATTACCAAAGTAAACGACAACATTTGGATATCAGTTGTAATGGTGAAGGTGTTATGGAAGTGTCTGAAACAACATTTCTAGGCTTAGTACTTGATAAGAATTGCAACTGGAAAGCGCACATAAAATCAGTTTGCACTAAACTCAATCGATTTGTCTTTGCATTGAAAAAGTTAAAAAGTCTGGCATGTGAAAAAACTGCCATGGCAGCGTATCACGGTTACGTTAGTTCAGTACTTAGATATGGCTTATTATTGTGGGGAAACTCGACACATAAAAATAAAGTGTTTTTAGCTCAAAAAAAGTGTGTCCGAGCAATATGTAGTGTTGGACCGCTTGAATCTTGTAGACCTCTTTTTAAGAAATTGAAACTACTTACATTGACCTCACTTTATATTCTGAAAATAGGACTCTTTGTAAGAAAACACCCAGAACGATTTCAAAGAGCTAATGTGAATTTGAAATGTTCGTCTAGAGACCCGACTAGACTTCTAGTGCCCAAGTGTGCCAGCCAACTTTACCACGAAAACTGTTCGTTTATGACCATAAGGATCTTTAATCGGATCCCTAAAACCATTAGAGATTTACGATTGAGTTCTTTTAAAAGTCAACTCTCAAAGTGGCTTATAGCTAAGAACTCTTCAACTGTGTAGAAACCTACACAGTTGAAGAGTTCTTAGGCTAGGTATTTATTGATATGTATTAGATATGAGCGCCGCGCCGGCGCGACACCGCCGCCGCCAATGAGCTAGATGAGTGTGATTATTTTATAATGTATAAAAATCAAACATAAAATCTAAAAAATATTAGTGAAAGAATTTTTTCGATATCTCAAAAACTGAATTTTCTATGAATATTCAAAGTAGGATGTTTTTAAAATCCGCGCGAACTTGACCGCTCAACGCGTGACGTCACGTCGCCGGTTATGTCCGCCGGGATGTCATTGCTCGTTCGCGCGCTAACGTACTCGTGCAGTAATCTTGAGATTTCATTGATATTTTTGGAATTATGGAGAAAAAAATACCATACAGATATTGTATAGTACCCTTATGTACTAATACAACGGTTAGCACTCCAGAAAAATACTTTTTTCATGTGCCTAACGACAAAAAGCTGAGAAATAAGTGGTGTAAACTGATGAGAAGGGAGAAAGTGTTATCTACAAAGACCAGTCGACATTGTTGCGAAGATCATTTTAATGTGAGTACCTAAATATGAAATACCTACCTATATATTTTTGCATTACTAAATGTTTGGTTTATAGAATATGCTAAAAATGAATAAAGTATTTTAGTGACAATTTATTTTAAACAGTGGGCAAAAACATAGAGAAACAAAACACGAGACACGCAGATGTGTTACTTAAAAAGACCATTGAAACTTAGAAGACAATAAGACAAAATAAGACAATACAAAAAAGTCCCTACCTACTTTTCCCTTGTTTATAACTATGTTTTATAGTGTTGTCATTTGTTTGAGTTATCGACAAAAATCTTTATGAACAAAATGTCATAGATTGACTATTATACTTTAGTACGTCACAAGTTATGTTCTTTTTTTTGTATATTTTGGCAAATTACGTATTTACAGCTTCCTTTACGAAATTGTTTATTGCAGAAATTATATAAACGCTATTTTGTTTCAGATTGAATCAGACACGGAAAATCATATGAAATGGAAACTGTGCGGCGGCACTTTGAAACTAAAACAAGGTGCAGTACCAACAAAATTTGAATGTCAAAAAATGAAAAGAACAGCTACGGTCACCCGCCCTGGATATGACAAACGACAAAGAATAGACTTTTTCGAAACTCTGCTTACAAAAGAAGTGAGGCCGTCAGTAGCCCAGCAGGAAATTGAATTTATTTCTTTGAATAATATACCTGTGGAACTCAATGAGTTTAATAATCCACTATCAATCGACAACACTCTTCAAATAGAGTTACCTGCAACAGAAATAAAGAAAACGAGAGATAAGAAGATTCAAGTAGAACAGCAAAAGAAAGACGTACAGACTCAAACCATAAAAAACTGGAAAAACGTTGAAGAAGCACTCTCACTAGAGTTAGACGCTAGTTCTGACTGTGACAAAATGGACTGTACTTCCGATTCATCATCGTATACTGATTCCATTGAAACTTACGAAGTGTATACGGAAAATCATACAAACACTTGTTTGAAAATTGAACATCATTCTAAACTTTATTTGGGTATTCCAAAACAATCATATTTTGTGATTAGTCTCTTGGAAGAAAATACTAAGTGTTCATTACTCCATATATTGATCACACTCAAAAAAATTAAACTGAATGATTCCTATCAACGTTTAGAAATAGATTTCAATACCACAAATATAAGTAGAATTTTTAGAAAAACAGTGGTGTTACTAGCTAACTGCTTAAAACAGTTAATTTATTTCCCAAAGACTGACGCTGTGAAAGAAAAGTTACCCCTTCCCTTTCGAAGGAGATATAATAAGACAGTTAGTATTATTGACTGCTTCGAAATTAGAATAGAAAAGCCCTCCAACTCTCTACACCAATCTTTGACGTGGTCGCAGTATAAAGGCTGCAATACCATTAAGTATTTAATATCAATAACTCCAGATGGATTGATCAACTTCGTGTCGACCGGTTATGGTGGTAGAGCTACTGACACAGACATTTTTGAAGATAGCAAAATTTTGGAGTTGATGCCAATAGGTACTGCAGTCATGGCCGACAGAGGTTTTAAAAATATTGCAACCGATGTAGAGATGCATGGCTGTTTTCTTGTGAGACCTCCAAGTGTTAGCACGGGTAAAGCTAGTACGAAGGAGGAAGTCATGGAAACGAAACGGATTGCAGCTCTACGAATACATGTCGAAAGGGCTATAGGGCGAATAAGAGAATTTAGACTGACTGCACCTCATGCATGTGTTGACACAAAGGCTATTGACATGTTAGATGACGTCGTTATAATATCTTGTGGATTAGTAAACTTACAAAGCAAATTAGTTTAAGTTAATTTTTATTTTATATGTGACTAGAATAAAAGAACTTATGTATAAAAACTTCACTGTGTATAATATTTATTTTACTCTCAGCACTAATTAAATTATGTTAACTATACGGGTATTCTAGAGCAGTTGTATGAATATATTTTCCTTCCAGAACATAACACACTTTGTGATTAATTCCGCACAATAATCTTTATCATACGTTACTTCATGTATGTCAACTTTTTTTGAGGTTTCAAAATCCTCGTGTGCAATACAAAAGAAGCACTTCTCTTTCCGTGCAAAAAACATTTGCAGTTGTATTTGTGCATTATATTTTTGTACTACAACTCCGTCTTTAACGTATTTTTCAATATTTTTATTAGTAAATGGGCACTTTATTTCTAATATGCAATCTTCAGCAATGCCGTCTGGAGAAGCGCCTAGAACTGGGTAATCTTTAGAAAGAATAAAACCTACTCTTCTGAATTTAATATTTTTGATCTTAGATACTTCTTTCATGACAGATTCTTCCAATAGTTTACCTGCAAGTAAAAAGAAAAAATAATCGAAAACTATTAATTTTACGCATATATAATTTTACTCACATAAAATGTAGGTACTACGAACCTCTTTTGATTGCGAACGTCTCTTTAAATTTATAGGCACCTAAGATTGTTTCGACTAAAACTCCATCGGGTGTACTACATTTAGCGAATTCGTACGCTTTTGATGCCGTAATACGAGCATATCTCATTTCATACCACAGTTTGCAGTCTGCTTGTGATCTCGTAGCATTTTCGATCGCATCGCATTGCTGAGATCGTATATTTTCTTTGCAAAAATTAATAAATCTGTCTGCATCCTTAACACTGTTTTCTTTTCTAAACTGAATCACTAGATTGTGTATTGAAACTTTATCTACATCTGCAGTTGGATGAAAGTAGGTCATGATCTGAGAATCTATACCCAGCTCCATTGATTTTTTTATTACAGACTGTAGAAAACTTTCGTTGGGTGTGTCGTTAAGCGTCAAAGGTGCTGTTGAGCAACGGGGATGCCTTGTATTGCTCATATCTTTGGCTTTTATAAATTTTAGCTGGGATCCAACTTTCGACAGTTTTGGTTTCATCCAATAACACGCTACTTCTGTACAAGCGGGCGCCTCACTACGTCTATGTAACCACATAACCAACGCCATTGTATGTTTGCATCCTCCTTTGCTTGCTGCACAACCTTCACATTCCAGATTTTCAATTTTATTCATAACTTCATCACAAACAAATGTACAATGATATGCTGTAGCTCGAACTTTGTGTTCAGGTGTTACTCTTGCTTTAACCGTGCACTGCGAATGTAGTCTTTTCACCTGAACATACCCTATTGCATTATCTCCATAACTATCGCGTCCAGCTCTAAAAAAAGAAAACTTATGTAAAAGGCTCCTGATTTAATGATGGGTATTATTTTTTATCGATAACCCACAGCAATCTGACAGCACTAGTAGACTAGTAGTAGCTGACACTGACTAAACTATGACTGTGCCTATGCATAAAATATCAATATTACCTTATCCTAGATTAAACCAGGATTGATGATAAGTCCTACCGTGTATTTCATTGCCTTATGTCTGTCACTCAGTAGGTAATAATAAACCAAAACTTATACTTGAGAATAAGTATCAAACATACGATGAGTATCATTGGTCACAAATGATATACCGGCCCTACTATTACTACTTTACCTAGATCCCTACTTACTTTAATAATATTATTGAGCTACCTCCTACAAATAACGTACTGCATAGGTAGGTAACTACTTAGGAGAATATCTAGTGATTGATAATAGGTACACTTACCTTGAAAGTTTTTGCCCTTGGATTTCTGCACTAATATACTTTGCATGGTTTGTGAAATAATCTGCAACCATAACTAAATCGACTTTCGGAAGGTTATTTGATTGGCCACGTGAAAATCCTGGTTCCATGTTGGTTGGTTGGTTGGTTGGTAGGTATATCGTTAATAAAAAAATAACAAAATGTATCGCAATGAACGAAAGAAAGTTTACAGAGCGCGTGTCAATCACATACTGTATGCATACTGTCTACCGCCCGTGCCGCCCGTCCGTAGCGTCGGTCGCACAACCGGCGACGTGACGTCACAGCCATTACTCGACGGGCGCAATCAGTTTTCGCGCGTTCCCATATTGATTTGCTTATAAATAATTCAATTTTCGTAATATCAATAAATTTTTTTCACAGTTAGGCTTATTATTGCTTAAAGTTTTTGTTAGAGCTGAAAAAGGGGGATAAATTTTGATTTACATCTTCCTCATTCCCCCGCGCCGCCGCCGCCGTGAAAAGGCAACGGCGCGCCGACTATGAATCAGTGTGAAACAGCGAACGAGCTCGTTGTTATAGGACGCGTTACACGTTTGCGTCAAAATGGCCACGCATGCCAGAAAAATACCGTGTTAAGCATCTGATCGATATATTTTTTCATTTAGAAAACATTTATCGAGTTTTTATAAACTGATTTTGTGTGAAGATTCGGTACTTCTTCCAGGAGCGTCGTCGTCATAAGGAGAACAAAATCTGGACGTTACTTAATTTAATACTTATTGATTTTTGCATCTCCTAGTAAAACTAACACTAGAAAAGTAGGTTTTTTTTAATATTAGAAAGAGGCAAACGAGCAGGCGGGTCACCTGATGGGAAGTAATCACCGCCGCCCATGGACACCCGAAAAACCAAAGGAATCGCAGATGCGTTGCCGGCCTTTAAGGAAGGAATAGGCTCGTTTCTTGAAGATCCCTAAGTCGTAATGGTCCGGAAATACCGCCGCTGAGAGCTGGTTCCACAGCACTGTGTTTGTGGTAAAAAATTACGTGAGAAACGCGCAGTAGTAGATCGCCATCCATCAAGATGGTGTGGATGGAAAGACAGTCGATTGCGTGTAGTGCGATAAAGGAAATCAGCAGCTGGGATCAAACTGAACAATTCCTCAGAGCATTCCCCATGATAAAGGCGATAAAATATACAGAGAGTCGCAACGTTTCTCCGAAGGGCCAGTGGATCGAGCCGACCAGAGGGTACCACATCTTCGACAATTCGAGCAGCTCTGCGTTGAATGCGGTCAAATGGGAGGAGTTGGTACTGGGGCGCTCCAGCCCAAAGATGGGAACAGTATTCCACATGAGGCCTGACCTGTGCTTTGTAAAGCTGTAAGCGATGGGTCGGCGTGAAATACAGTCCCGCTCTATTGAGCACACCCAGCGGTGTGGTGCATCAACAATTAAAACTATTTTGATTTTATTTTGTTAAATAGGTACTGTGATTTAGTAATTTTAGACAATACCTACATACCCGATTAGACTGTGTGATTACAAATGTGATTTGATTTTGCATGATCTCAGGGAGCCAAGAATTATTTAATGGTTTCAACGATACTTTTAAAGACTACTTCTATTTCAAATGGTTTTATGGTAAAAATATATAATATCTTTTTATCAAATATTTATATATTTTGTTATTACCTACCTACGTTACATTATATTTTTTTGGCTACAGTTTGTTTAAGTGTTAATTGGTAATTTGGTGTTAAGATTTTATGATAACTGTGATTTTTCTAATTTTAATTTTGTTTTCTTATGTGCGTTTTTAAAATACTAATAAAAAACAAGTATTTCTGATCGATAAACTATGTGTTTTTATTATTTCCTAACAATAAATAAAAAAAAAAAACATTTGAAGGTCACGCCGCCGACGGCGCCGCCGCCGCCGACCCAAAAAAGTCGGCGCGCCGCCGCCGGCCTTTTACCCATCGGCGCTCATATCTAATATGTATTGCTATTGGAAAATTATTAATTCCCATTATTCTTGTTGATATAGTAATTAATTATTATTTTATGTATTTAATTCGAATGTGTTAATTTTTTTTTTTAATTTTGTATTGAATTGGATTAAATGTAATTTATCGATTTATTAATTAATTTTATATAATTGTCAATGGATTTTTGCATGCTGAATATTCAGCGAAACATGTGGATCAAATTATTATTTATCATCTTTAATGTACCGTGATTCCTGCACAATAAATATTTCTATTTCTATTTCTATTTGTACCAGATACAGTCAGCGACTAAATGTTTCTGAACTAAATAAGTAATTTAATTTCACTGTGAAATTTCATGTTTATAATTATTATGAGTATGGTGCGTTACAGGTATAATTATCTGATTATATAGGTATTTTTTTTTGTATTGTAGGCTGATGATGATGATGATGATAGGTATTTTTTAACTAACAAAATATTAAACATTATTATTAGGTTGTTGTTACGGTTTATTTCCTTAAAGTACATTATTTTGTACCTTTTCTAAACGAGCCGTCCGACTAAATCGGTTTTAGTCGAAAGCCAGATCGCTTTCTTCACTACCTCTTTCGCGCAAAGGATTGAAAACAATAGAGTTCAGGTAAACGGACAAATTGACAATAGCGAATATAGCGATAGACAATATTTCTACCCCTTTCGCACAGAAGTCACGTTATTGTTGCAATAAGTTACGGATAAGAAAGTTTAGTCGCCCATGTCATCTCAAAATGGCAAGTCCAGGTCCTTCGCAGGGTTTAGCACAAAGTACTTACCAAATAATTTTAAATGGACTAGGTGGAAGAACGTTATTAAGTGAAGTTACATGTCGGATTTGCTTATAATCTCCACAGAAAAAATAAAAAATCAAGTGTGTGGACATGTGTAAATAAAAGACATGGCAAGTGTGATGGTTCCGTAAAATTAAGTGACAATGTTCAAATTCAAAGGTGTCATAATGCTGAGTGCCAACCTAACTTACTTAAAACAAAGTTAGAGTTGTTATGAACAAATGACAACAAAATTCAGCTCCATACAACAAAAATTTAAAGTAAAAATAGCCGAGTTACAGAGTACAGGTACAGGGTTTGAAGAATACCTACATTCCAAAATACAAAAACGTCAAGCAACAATTATACAACAATCGAAACAAATCCTTAGATGTTGAAAAGACAAAGTTTCATAATCCAGCCAAATATTTACCATTCACGGAGATGTAGGGAGTGATGCACAAGAAACTAATATTGTGCCTATATTTTACGTCCTACTAGTTAACAAAGAAAAGAGTACGTATGAAATAAAGTTCAAAAAAATTAAAGAAGCTGTGCCAGACTTCAATTCCATGAAATTCACTGTGGATTTTGAATTAGCTACATGCTGGCAATAAAAGAGGTATTTCTGGCGGTTAAAATACATAGGTGTAATGTTCACTTCCAAAGAGCCATTTACAGAAAAGCTAAGTCTTTGGGATTATTGGCACAAGTAGAGACCACATTGTATGTAAAACTGTGTGCCTGTCTAGCTTTTCTTCCTAACCGCTCAACAAAATCAGCAAAATCTGAACGTTGCCAGTACAATGTCGTTTGGGGACTAGTCCCCATTGGACGGATGAGAGTTAATTTTTTTTGGGGACTGTAGTCCCCATGGACGGTTCAGCGGTTAAAGAAGAAGTAGAAGATGGTTGGCTTTCCATAATGGAAAACAGGTAATTGAAATTTTCATTTAAAATTTAACGACTCATAGATTGTTTTCATAGGAACGCAAAAAACAGGTATTATACAATCTGTCCGGTCACCGGTGTCGGAGCTTTAAATATCATAAAATATGGTCAACTTTATTGATAAAGCACCCCTTATATGTAGGTTTTCTCTAACCATAATGAAATGGCAGACTTTTAATTATTTATTTTACCGAAAAGTAGGTGTGCGTACAAGTTTGACCATATCTACTCTTCTAGAGGTCCTACGTTTACAAACGAGGTGTCATTAGAAAGCTAAAAAGCTAGGTAAGCTAGGTACATTTTTTATTTTGTTTTTTTACATGTTGTAATTGAGGAGCATCTGTTCAAAAGGCCGTATTTCACGGTTCAATAAATTTTTATTTTATTTTTTTATTTAACTCATAGCATTAAAATCTATCGAACGAGCCTAAAAACTTGTTCGAAAGGAGCGTATTTCCTATAATAATTAAATCCAAAAACTTAGGATTCCAATCAAACCGGATGTATTTCTGAATCTTAACACACAAAAATATTGTCTTAGATTATTTTGAACAGAACAGGCATATTTAATTTACAAAAACCATCTTTTATTTATTATTTTGTTCAAAAGGTCGTATTTTATTCCATACATGACAACTTTAACAAAAATCGATTAAATCGACTAAATAACGGTATCGAGTCGAACGATGATGGCTGTACGTTTAAATAACACTATCAATAGCAACCCTGCTAAAAAAAAAAAAGAATATTTGCATCTCCGGGTTGGATTTAGAAATAAGCTTCCTCGTTCTGTGAAAACTGACGCCGTGGGGGGACTCAGGGGGTTTTACTGAAACCCCTGACATCGATTTTAGTTGCCGGAGAGGTACCTACGTATTTTTATATTTTTTTTTCATTTTTTCATTTTTGTGTGAAACGAAACGCATGTAGTGAGAAGAAAAGTAAAACGACTCGCAAAAAGTAATCGGAACAACGTGAAACGAAACGTTTACTGTCAAAAATGACGTTTGAGAAACGTCATGCCGCCATTTTGAGATGTGTTCATTCATTCCGTTGCTTCCGAGTGTACGTGAATGTTCTCTGCTTCCTTTTGTGTGATTTCGACCCTTTTTACTGACCTTGGCGCGCCCCCCGGACTGATTGGATTGCACTACGACTCACTTTGGCTACGAATTTGGACACTGAACGTTTTGGATATGGCTTCGACGTCTGGAAACCCGGACCCACAACCTGGGCCGTCGCAACCCAGGGCATCGACAAGCGACACCCATGCCCATGATGATATTTTCTTTGAAGACGAACCCTATGTTGATCGAAATTTAAATGTCGACGAAATATTAGCAATGTGGAGTTTGGCAAAAATTGTTCGCGAACTTGGAACCCGTGACCAGTGCGTGGCATTTGCGGAGGCGCAGGGATTGATGCCAACCCAAAAGCTATGTCGCACACATCGTACGCCCATGGTGATTGCGGCGTCAACCAACAGGTTAGTTAATGAAATAAGCAAAATCTATGTTACAAACCGGTATAAATTGGTTGAGTAGGTGGTAAATCTATTATTTACTTACTTTCTTATTTCTTTTAGGTCATTTGGTTCATGGGTGTGCCAGAAAGAACATGTAAAGGCAAAAACAAAGTGGCCCGAACAAATGGTACTTTCTTTGAAAATATCAAAATAGACATAGTACATGTGTTTTATTTAATTTATGCCTTCGCACATAAAATGGATTACAATGCCGTGCTTAGAGAAGACCCATTTAAGGAGGAAAGGCAAAAATGTTTAAGCCGGGCCACTGTTTGCGATTGGTACAGTTACTGCCGGGAGGCGGTAGTAATATACCAGATAGAAAACATGGAGGCACATGATCGTATTGGGGGCCCAGGCAAGATTGTACAAGTGGACGAGTCGAAGTTCGGAAAAAGAAAATATAACCGAGGTAAATTTGATATTTTATATAAGTACTAAGGTTAAATACTAGTCATGGTAGTTTAATATAAGTATTATATTGTTTTTTTTGTTTTTTAGGACGCCATGTTGAGGGCTATTGGGTCCTCGGTATGATTGAAGACGGGTCAGAGGATCTGCGCTTAGAAGTGTGCCCAGATAATGTTAGATCTGCAGAAGTACTAGTGCCATTGATAAAAAAACATGTGAAACCTGGGACAACAATTCACACAGACTACTGGAGAGCCTACGATTGTCTGGGGGAACATGGATTTGTACACAAAAAAGTCAATCACTCGGATCCTGATAATCCATTTATGGCCCCAGATGGGACTCATACACAAAGGATAGAGTCCCAGTGGAGAGCAGTGAAAAGATATTTTAAAAAAGACAATTACAATCACCCAGAAAATTTCGGAGATGCAATTACTGAATATGTGTGGCGTAGAAATATTTTTAAATTTAAAAAAGACCCCTTTTTAGCAACCATTGCGGCAATAAAACATGTTTATGCAATAAATTAGTTTTGTGTGGAATTTGATGCTTTTTATTTCTCATAAAATGACAATGTAGGTAATTAATTAAATTATGTCAACAAAATTAGTGACATAACCGAATTAGTCGACCCCGACCTCACGTGGTATTAGTTTGCCCTACCCCTAGAGTGTATATAAAAGCCCGGAGGCGCGGAGGGAGAGCAGCCCCAGCCTGCTGCAACAAACTGCAGGCACTTCGGCTTGCTGGTCGCCGAAGGCGACCAGCAAGCCGAAGCTGCGTAGGTGAGCATGGAGTGCCTGCGGTTTGTTACGCAAGGGCGGAGGGGCTGCACTTCCCGCAGCGCCGGAGACGTTCGGAAGCTCTTAGCTTGCCTTAGTCCTGTAGGTCACTTGATAGGTTAGATTTTATTAGAAAATTGCAAGTGTGAATCTTAAATTTAGTCGTATTTTTTTTTTAACAGGACAGATAGCTTTTGTGGGGGTTGTGCACTCACCACTACCGTTTTTCCCTTTCACCTAAGTCCTAATATGTCATCTCTCTCTTGCTTTTTATGCATATTTTATTTTGAGGTTATGTTTACAATTTTTTTTTTCCTGAAAAAACTACGCGTCTCCGGCAGACGGGGGTTGAACAGGGGGGCTCCCCCCCTCCCCCCCTCCTCCGGAAACCCCTATCGAGGAAGCTTATTTCTAAATTTTACCCGCATCTCCCTCCAGAAAATGACATTGACATGTTGACACTGTCTGATAATTAGAAATTTCTATGCGAGTGGATGAATTTTGTGAGATTTCGGACTTTGAAAGTTAATTTTTATTAAAAATCATATTGAAAATGGATGAACAAGGTCTAGTCGAGACCTTGAATGCTGGGTCAAGGAAAAAAAAGCGAAAAGATCGTTCGGAATATCGCAAAACGTAAGTGAAATTCTATGTACTAAGTTGAAAATTCTATTCTGTTATTATGGTTAAAATACTGATTAATTTAGTTTTTTATGTATCTTTTCAGAAAATACACAGATGAAGATCCCTTGTGCATAAACTATACGTGTCCATGTGATCACGAATCGCTAAAAACTTTCAAATGTAAAAAATTGACATTACAAGACATCATGCGAAACAGGAGTTTGTTTTTTAAACGGCGTGGGAAGGTGGATCAAGATATTTATCTTTCTAGACTCTTAGCACCGTATGAGCCACAAAATCGAGAAAAGTCAAGAGCGACAGTGAAAAATCGCAAGGTTAGTTGCACCTACCACCTTTATACAAATAAAAAAATGTTAACAGTGTGCAAAAAAGTATTTCAAAAAACTTTTTCAATTGGTGAAAAGAGGCTTAGAAACTTAATTGTTAAGCTGAGTCAAGGGGAAACACCTACAGAAAAGCGAGGTGGGGACAGGAAATCGGCCAAGTCAAGAGAGAAAAAAGATAAGTTAAGAGAATTCTTGAAAAAGTTACCTGCGCAGGAAAGTCATTACAATAGACAGAAAAGCAAAAGAATTTATTTGTCATCAGAATTAAATGCTGCTAGGCTACTCAAAATCTATAACTTGTCTGTGCCTAGAAATTTAAAGATTTCCCGCACCATGTTTCACAATATATTTTGCAATGAATTCAATATTGGGTTCAAATCCCCAGCTACTGATGCATGCAGTGTTTGCATATTGTGGACCAATAAAATAAAAAGTGAAACCGATAGTCAAAAAAAGCAAACATTGATAGTTGAAAAAAGGGTTCACAAAATAAGATCCAATGTTTTCTATAAGTTATTGAGGACACCAGTTGCTGACAGTATAAGGCTATGTTTTGATTTGCAGAAGGTATTACCATTACCAAGAACACCTATACAAGATGCATTTTACAGTAGGCAAATCAGTTTTTACAATTTTTGTATCACTGATGTAGACAAAAACGAACCTCACTTTTTTGTATGGGATGAAACGCAGGCTTCTCGTGGGTCTCTGGAAATTGGGTCAGCATTGCTGACATACTTAACTAATTTAACTATTCCTGAAAATGTCACATCACTGAAGTTGTATTGTGATGGATGTGGCGGACAAAATAAAAATAGCCACATCCTACATGTGCTTATTTACTGGTTAGCGAATAACAATAACTCAATTGAAGAAATCACAATAACTTTTCCTGTGCGTGGGCATAGTTTCTTGCCAGCAGACCGCATCTTTGGGAGAATAGAAAAAGATATTAGGAAAACACCTATTATTACTCACAGGACAGGGTACATAGAAATCATAGAGAAGCATGGAAAAGTTCAGGACATAGTCTCTGACTGGCAACTCAAAGACATAAAAAAGTTAGAGCTAAATTACAAAAAGCTTACAAAAATTCAAACTGCGAAAAGAATTAAAATAAGAAGAATTAAAGGACCAGGAGGTCGTTTCAAAGATGTCAAGATTTGTGCATTTGAAAACTATCGTTTTGAATTAGGTAACGAAGAATTTGAATCTTTATTGAAGCGTGGTAAACGACATCCTAAAGAACTGCAAGAACAACCAATAGGCAAAGGTCTCACTGCAAATAAAAAAAAAGATGTCACATTACTATTAGTGAAACAATTTGGTGAAGATTGGGCCTCGATGGAAGATTTACAATGGTATAAAAATATTCTTCTGAATGAGCATAACACACTCAATGAGGATGAGGATCATGATCATGAGGAAAGTGAATGCATTTGCATGGAAGATGACATTGGAGACATAAGAGTTTAAAGTGTTTCGATTTCCATAACGATTAAAAAATAAATTATGTAATAAAAACTTTGTGATTTTATTAAATAGTATTTCCTTAAATTTCATTCAACAAGCCTTATTTCCTGAAGTGGCAAATCAAAAAGGCATATTTCTGAAAGTGACAAATCAAAAGGTCGTATTTCTGACATGTCCGATCAAAAAGTCGTATTTCTGAACTAAAACTAAATAAAAAACAAGGCACTGGCTTATTTTTTTATTTTTGAAAATGCTTAACGTATCGTAGTCCTAATCTTCACATCAACGAATATTTAAATTTATTTTAGCATTTTTTTATTAGAAAGAACTAGTTTTTTTCTGTTTTTATAAAGTTTGTTTATGCTATAAATACGACCTTTTGAACAGATGCTCCTCAATTGTCTTATATATATTTTTTGTGTTAACAAAACATTACAAATATGTAATGGAAAGTGTTCTGCTATGATAGGGCATTTTCCAATATTTTTGACGCTGTAAGGGAGAAAAGAGCTGGACACTTGCTGAGTTTCTTGCCGGTTCTTCTCAGTACAAGATCTCCCGCCCAGAGTAGATTTACGAACCGATGGCATAATGACATTCACAAGAGCTACTTGTAGCCTAAACTGAATAAATGATTTTGAATTTTGAATTTTTTTGAATTTTGAAGGAACTGATGCTATGAATGTTATCACAACAGTTCATAAAAATACAACATAAATTTTTTAATGAAAAAAAAAAGAACAAAAGAAAAAATATTCTATAATAAACGACAAAATCATTGCCAAGCTGACAGACAAATATGAAAAAAAACAAATTTCAATTATGGAGTTTTTGAAACAAATCCGTCCGTTTGTGCAAATCAAACCAAAATAAAAAAACATTAAAAAAAATTACTTCAACTTAAAAATTATGATTTTGCATGTTAATTGTTACATAATTACTAAATTTAAAATGTTTAATTTTATCGTTATTAAAACTATTTAAGTAGATACCTCTATATTTACTGGCTAAAAATTACTTAAATTACATACATACTTTATAATGAGAATAGGCAGAGATATCAAACAGAGCTCTACTCTTGTAGTTCTTTATAATTCTTATGTCCGTTCTATTCTGGAGTATGCATCGGTGGTGTGGAATCCGCAATATAACGTAGATATAGAGTCTATTGAAAGAATCAATAAAAATATGCGGAAGCACCTTCTTTTTAGGACCACTCGAGACAAGCAAGTAACTATCGGCATTCCTCCTCTAATTAATCGTCGCATAGAAAGAGACCAAGTTTTCCTTTATAAGGTTCTTAATAACCTCGTCGACACTCCATTTCTTTTGGAGAGTATATGTTTTAGATGCCCTCAGACAAGCTCACGTCTTAAAAAATTGTTTTCTCTGCCCACTACCAGCACTAGATATGCTGGTAATACCTTTTTGTTTAGATCTTGTCAAGATTATAACAAGAGATTCAATTCTGTAGATGTATTTAATTGTAGTATTTTACAGTTTAAAAATCAAATACGAGAATTAATGAATTAATGTTATATTGTAACTTTTGCTATCACTTTAGTTTTTAAATAGTTTTATAATAATTAACATAGCTCTGTTCGTTTATTTTGTCCTTTGTCCTGAAACAATTTATGTGTTTTAATTAATTGTGGAGACTTTACTGATAACTGTGTTATGTCCTATGTAAAACCTACATGTATTTTATATCGTTTGTTTCCCAAATAAACTAAAATAAAAATAAAATACATACATAAGTACAAAATTTTAATCATCATAATATTTAACTGTTTTTTTTCGTTTGTGATCTGATCTGTGATTTTTAATGTTAATTGTTATTGCTATTGTTTATTTATAATGTTTAATATTTTTTTTATCAATGTTCTAAATATTTAAGTAGATACCTATATATTTACTAAGTATAAATGACTTAAAGTACATATTTTTAGTAGTTTAAATCATCCTAACAATCCTGTAATTTTTCTTTTAGGATCTGTGATTTTGGATGTTAATGTTACAATATTTTAATGTTTAATTATTTTATTATCAATGTTGTAAATATTTAAGTAGATACCTATATCATTATTAGGTATTCAAAATTACCTTAAATACATTTTATGATAAGTACCTTAAAATCATCTGATTTTATTAAATGTGATTTATAAATTGTAACTTGACTAATGTGATATTATTAGATAAGATACCTAAGCAAATTGTTGTTTCACCAACATTATTAATAAAGATTTATATTAAAAAACTAAGACTGATCATTTCATGTAGACACATATAAACATTTTTATAATAGTTACACTTTGCTATTTGACTGTACTTTTGATAAAAATGTTCAACTAATTAATTTTATCGCACTAAAACGAAATTGAGGACCTCCACCACGGGGGCGTTACACACTGGGGGCCTAACACACTAACCCCAAATAATATATACATAAACTTTATTTTAGCTAAGTAATGACTTGTAAATTCTTGCTATACTTTTTAAAACATTTCCTTTTCTTAGTTATATAAAGGTTACTATACCTTTGCTATTATCTTATTTAGGATTGTGCTGCTGTTTTTCATATAGAAAGCTTAGTTATAAACCAGTTAAGAAGCTTAGCTATGTTATAGCTAAGCATTTCTGAATAACTTTGAAGTAAATTATTGATTGTGACAGTGACCCAAAATTACTACGCTAAAAGTCAGTTACAGTATGGTTAACCCTGTTTAGTGCCATAATTATTTTAACATTAGACAAAAAGGAACTTAGCTTATTTAAATAAAAATATTTTTTGGAATTATAATGACAATATTTTAAAATGGAAATAATACCCTAAGGTAGAGTTCAATATGAGCTATTTTTGTGTAGAAGAATGTTTTCTCTATCTTATATAGTTTTTTAGAGACATCATTTCCCACGTTTTTTGACGATATCTCAAAATCGACTACTTGGGGTTAACCCTTTTCAAGCTTTAGTATGGCAGAATAGCAGTTCTACCATTTTATATTATGAAGTTTTGAGATATATAAATATTTTATATAACGTATGTTCCGCTGAAAAAATAATTAAAGTAAAAGAAATCAATGCATTTTATATGATCTACAAGGAAAATTGAAAGAAGAGTTTAGAGTCAAGAGTCAATTAGAAAATTTTCCCTACAACATTGTAAACCTTTTTTAACTATTTGTATAGGATTATATTGAAAGGTAAAAGGACAATGATTAATGATAAAGTTGATATTAGAACCCAATGAAAACTGCGAATTGAAGAGTTCAGACTTTTAGAGGAGGGATTGTTAAGCTCTCTCATCCTGCAAAAAATATATTCTTACTATATCAGGATAACGAGTCACCTTAGCATTTGCAGCGTTGTAACAATACCTTTAGGGCATTGTTTGCATAAAATTAACATAATTTTATGAATGACATGTTGAAACTAATTTAAAGTAAGTACATTTAAAGAAATAATAATAATTATGTCGCAGATATTTTCGTCAAATCTTTAGTTTAGAGTACCAAGGTTAAAATACCTAAGTAGGAAGCAAATTTTGGGTCAGAGTGTCGCCTTAAAGGCAAGTTTGCAGGAGTAGCGACGAAGTTCTTTTTGGTGATCTTTGCTGTTAGCCGCCAAGACTTTAACAGCTTATCCAGACTCAGATAAAAAAATACCACACAAACAAATACCTCTAAACCAAAACTCATCTACTTTGATCAGAAAAACCTGTCTAAGACCATCACAAACGCCTATTGACGGAATTTCAACAACGACAACAACACTTCGAGCCAACAACTAACGTAAAAACACAATCATATTTTGTAGTTAAGATATCACTTAACAAAAGGAAGTCAAGATATTTGTAGTACCTATAACACAACGCAGTTCTTTAGATTTTATTTTTATTTCAACAACGTGTGTGCACGCACAATACAACTCAAAGACAGTTGACAGCCAGGCCAGAATTTACTATGGCTATGACCATAGACCTTTTTTTTTCTTTAGTTGATGGCCTTGAGCGAATAGCACATTTAGCCAGTGTCAAAGTAGTTTTTCTTACAAGTAACATTTAAATTAACAAATTTTCTTCTTGTTTATACTTAACGGTTGATAATCCACAATTACTTCACATTAATATTCGACATAACACAAAAGAAAACAAAACAAAACCGCAGTCATTCCAAAGACGTATAATAATATATATATTCTTATTACCTATACGTCTATGAGTCATTCTGACTCTTCACTTTCCCGCCGACCATAGACTATGTATAATATTGGGTATAGATGTGCCTCTCATAGAAAAAAAGAAGGGAAACTAGGTTCCCGGTACAATAGATGGCGGTAGTAGACATTTGCGTGCGCGTTTACGCTTCTTCCCGACAAATGGCGCTAAGAATATAAATATAAAGGAGACGGTATAGATTTTGTACGGAGCCTGGTAGTGGAACACCGACTGCTTTGAAATTTAAACGATACAAAGTTCCTATTTTTGTTTATCATTTGCCTTAATATCAGATTTTAAAGTACTCCCGTTATTTAAATATTTAATTTCAAAAGTTCGACATAATAATTGAACTGGCAACATTGACCACTTGTTCGTGCCCCATTCAAGACCCGTTGTGCTGGTTGCGGGACATGTGACGCCAAGGGCTTGACCAGCCAGCCGCACCCCCGCGCCCTGCACAACGGGTTGCGACTGGGGACTGGGGCACAAACAACAGTAGGTACAACACAATGAATGTGAAAATAAGAGAAGTTTTTTAATTAAAAAAAACATTGTGTGATTTCTCTACCATTTTGCTGAGTTCGGTTTGTCTAATTTTAATGTAATAGACGACGATAATACACCCCGCCTTTATTAAACATGAAAGTCTCAAGCGTATGCTGTATGGACTTAGATTCCTTCGCATTCCTTATAATGGGAATGGGACACTGACGTCACTGGCACAGAGTAAATAAATTGTAATCGGTAAACAACAACATGAAAGTATGCAATTTTAATTTGAGATTTAAAATAAAACGGGAGTAAATTAAAAATTGAAATAAATTGATAATGTTAGAGTATAAATTAGCTTTCGAATGATATACTTTTCATTGCTGGCGGTTTTCAACTACCACTCTTTAACCATCTCCTTTACATAAAACTAGTTAACTTTTTTTTGTGTTGTTTCTATCACTACTATAGCACGATGCGTCGTCGCAGCTGCTCGGCTAACGAGTTCTATGTGAAGATGATAAAAGTTGTGGTTATAAGAAAGGTACTAGAAAATAACTCTCAGAACAATAACTAAAGCTATAGAAGGATGGCTAAAATAAAAATCATGCAACTATGTTTAGTTCCGTTCTATCTTATGGCTAGAAAAGGAGGTTGGAGTGCGACAAATGGTTGACACTTAGTTTTTATTTTTTGTATTGTTATGTCAAACGGTCATCAGATAATCGGTGATCAAAAAAAATCTTTGAGTTCTTTATAAAGTCACTCACTTCCCTATATAATAAGTTACTCTATGCTCACTACATTACCTCAAATATGACGTCACAAATCTGGTGACACCTTCGAAATAACGAAAGAAAAGGGACAATCGATCTCTTTCCAATACATCACTTAGGTTCATTAGTTAAAATAGTACGAACTGATGAAAGAGTGTTGCTATTTTAGTCCGGTTTTTATAGCTTTAGTTATTATTCTGAGAAATAACTAAACATAATCTATTTTTTATTGTTGATGGCTTCGTGCGATTAGCACATTTAGCCAGTGTCAAAGTCTTTGTTAGTCGACAATATAATAGCCGATCTTCACAACTGTATAATTTAATAAACAGCAAGTTATGTATCTACCCGCTGAAGCTTTACGAATGTAAAAATGTAGTAGATGACTGGCTAAAACAATTACCATATGAAGACACTGAATGTCTTATGGAAGTTATATCATAAATAATAAATAAATAATTAAATATATACATAAATTTCTATACATATAATATATATATGAGCACTGATACACCACATAAACACACACACACACACACACACACTAAACTAATATTATAGATAAGTTCTAGTTTTCTTTTCTATAGTATCACAATAGTAACCTGTGAAATTGTAAGCTCAATCGTTTATTTTTGTATGTTATTTTAGGAAGAGCGGACACTCCTGAAACAAGTTTTTATAAAACTCAAAAGGAGTGTTCCTATAAATATTATAATATGTTGATTGAGGAACTGAAATACATAAATAAACAATATTTCCTGTATGATGATGATGAATGATAATAGAAATGAAACTGAGAAATGATATACCCCCAACCCCTCGATTAGCTCAGTAAAGATGTGGGGCTTTACAAAGTCCTCATGCGGCGGACTTCTTGAGAGAATTTGAAAAGTGCCGTTGCACTGTTTTGTTTCATTTGCCAACACTCATGCACACTCATGTACACTTAACGGTTAATAATCCACCATAATTTCACATTAATATTCGACATAACACAAATTTTAGAAAATAAAACAAAACCGCAGACATGACGCTTCACTTTTCCGCCAAGAAGTCATCTAAACATATTAATCTAAAATGCTATTCATACAACCGATATCTAGTGACATTATATGGATAACCAGTTAGTAACTTGAGGTTCCTCTTATTACGGAAGATGCAGCGCTGCTGCCGTAGTGTTGCAGGGACGGAGAAGTAACGCAAATAGTTATTCCACAAACAAAACTGCACCGGTATTCCACTAACAAAACTGGCCGCTTGAGCGGCCAGCGACCACCCACGATGTGCCCCTAAACGGCCACGTCATTCGTCGCGTAATGGCGGTGTCGGGTATTGTTTACAAAAAACGTTATTTATGAGTCTGCGTTGGCTTTAAGTCGCGTCGCTTTTAAGTAGTGTTTTTATTGTAGGCGATAATATTACACTACTTCTGTTCGAGTGTTGTTTAGATTAGACGATTCCTAAAGTAAACAATCTCTCTCAAAGTAAACTAAAGTTGAAAAATTGCTATTTTTGCTTCATTAAAATTCTTATATTTCTAAATATAAATCGATGACCTATACATTTCATGATTTTAAAAGCATTGTAAACACATTCCTAAGCTATATTAATAAAAAAATACGCTTAATCCCGGGGATTTTTTTTTTTTACGAATTTTTAAAAATTCTGCCTACATTTTTAGTTTATAAAAATTTTATTTTTTCATTTTAAACAATTAATTTTTCAATGAACCTGGCATTTACGTCAGAAATAATAATATCACCATTAAGAGTATTTAATACTATATCAGATTTGTAAAAATGAGCAATTATAATTAAAAGATTAATTAAATATGTAATTTCAAAGACTAGTAAAATCAATCCCGGAAAAAAAAATAAAAAAAAAAGTTCTTTAAAAAAGTTACTACGTAAATTTTATAAATGAAATAAATAAAACAAAAACATCATTAAATACTGTATTTAATAGGCTTTCTAACAATGTATTACACTTGTCTTAACAGGAATACCAAAAAATGCAGTTCTTCTTCTTCTTCTTTTGTTTATGGCATGTTTTGTGTCTAACACAATTCCGCCAATGTCACGTAGGTAGCCAATACACGGAAGGATTCGTATAATAATAAATAATTATAATTTTGCGTTTTTAAGCAAATTTCAGTTAGTTTCACAAAAGCACAATGGCAGATGACAGATGACATGAAAATGGCGGATGACAGATATCAGATTTCAAACGCTCCTGTAATTTAAATGGTTGATTGGATTGGAATGTTCCCATAGTAAAAAAGCTTGGGAATTTAATGCAGAGTTATATAAAAATTAAAGCAAACGAATCGGAAACTTTTGTAAAAAAATGGCGCTAATCGGCCAACGCCGTTTTTTGTATACATTTCTGGGTACTGTAGTACCCATGGCCGTTTAAGGGCATTTGCGTTTTGGGTACTGTAGTACCCATGGCCGTTTAAGCGGATACCTGCACGTTTACTGCAAAATAATCGTATTCCATTAAAATATTTTGACATTTGTGTAGTAATGACAGCAGTATTGGTGCAGTTTTTGTGCAGGTTTATTGAAGTAGGTTGTGAGCAGCTTTTGCACAGCGTATTATAAGCATTTTACGTATTTAGCGTATTGTAACATTAGCTCTTTTAGTTTTATTGCAGGATTCGTGCAGCTGTAGTGTAGTAGTCGCGCAGTTGTAGTGTAGTTGTGGTGCAGAGAATTTTAATCGGCACAGTAGGTCAATTCTATTAAAAAACTGCAACTGCACGTTTACGCCTGTCATTTGTCGCGTGTAGGAGCAGTGCCGTGGAAATAGACGTATTCTATTAAAATTCTCTGCACTACAACTACACTACAACTGCGCGACTACTACACTACAGCTGCACGAATCCTGCAATAAAACTAAAAGAACTAATGTTACAATACGCTAAAAACGTAAAATGCTTATAATACGCTGTGCAAAAGTTGCTCACGATCTACTTCAATAAACCTGCACAAAAACTGCACCAACACTGCTGTCATTACTACACAAATGTCAAAATATTTTAATGGAATACGATTATTTTGCAGTAAACGTGCAGGTGTAGTGCAGTTTTGTTAGTGGAATACCTATTTGCGTTACTTCTCCGCCCCTGCAACACTACGGCAGTAGCGCTGCATAACAGAATACCGAAACGTCAAAATTTGCTCATTTTGACACACGCGACGCTGCAGTGTAGTTGCAGTTATTTAATAGAATCGGCCTACTGCTCCTACACGCGACAAATGACAGGCGTAAACGTGCAGTTGCAGTTTTTTAACAGAATTGACCCAGTCAGCCTCAGCCAGCGGCCCATGGGCCATCTTACTTTTTTTTCCTTTAGTTGATGGCTTCGTGCGAATAGCACATTTAACCAGTGTCAAAGTAATTTTTCTTACAAGTAATACATAAATAAACAATATTTCCTTCCAGTATGATGCTGATGAATGTGTTATTTTGTTATCTGCGTATTGAATGTTGTTTCTCCTGTGTTGTTATGTTTTTGTGTTAATGTACACTTGGACACGTGATAGAGAGGCGAGTTTCAGTCACAGACGTATATTAAGAAGCAGACGTAACATTACAATAAAAAAGCGTGCCAATTACGCCTACAGACAAATGTCACGCACACATTTACAATAAAAGGGGCCGAACTCAGGCACGCAAGGGACCTCAAGTACCTACATCTATAGTAATGTTATAAAGAGGATAATATTAAAAAGACATTTGAAGATACTCATTCGATTACCAGTAGAATGCTAACGTTATCTATCATTGAGTGTCAGGCTATCTCTGTATCTACCTATATCTGCCTGTAACGACGCCACATCATTAACTTTAATAAAATGTATGAACAGTTGGTAAACTAAAAAAACCGTCCAAGTGCGAGTCGGACTCGCGCACAAGGGTCCCGTACCATTATCTCGTGTAATTGTTCTATAAAAATCATGTCTGTTGTATGGGAGCCCCCTTAAATATTTATTTTATTGTTTTTTAGTATTTGTTGTTATAGCGGCAACAGAAATACATCATTGTGAAAATTAAATTTCAACTGTCTAACTATCACGGTTCATGAGATACAGCCTGGTGACAGACGGACGGACGGAAGGACAGCGGAGTCTTAGTAATAGGGTTCCCGTTTTACCCTTTGGGTACGGAACTCTTAAAATAAAATAAATAAAAACAACAACATACTCTGCTGGTATTTTTTTTAATAAAATAATAATTACGATAATTAATAATCTGTAAAAAATTGTATGCAAAATTAATGTGAAAACATGTATGTCCTCTTGGCAAACTCTTTTGACATCTCAGAGTACAGGGAGTGGCTGAAAAACAGCGTTGGTTAAGGTCTAGGCCTCAACTAACTTAGGCTGAGCCATTTTCTTTTGTCTTTTCTTATTTTATTTTTTTCATAAATTATTTTTATCTAAATTGGTTTTTAAGTATTAATTGCATTGTACTGTAGATTTTCTTATCTTTTGTATAAAAATGTAGAAAGACAATAAATATATTTCTATTTCTAATTCTAATAATGTCACAATGATCAAAACTAGTGATAAGACCGCCGCGCCGGTTGGTCGAGAAGTCAGCGACCCTGACTGCGAAACCAAAGGTTGAAGATGAAGATGACGATGAAGGTTTCTGAAAATAAATAAATTTATTACTTTCTGTATATTATTTCAAAGTAATGCAGTTGAGTGACTGCTCAGACCCATCTTCGTCATGTTATACCATTTAATACTGTACAACAATATAATATTTATATTAACTCACATAATGTAGTAAGTACACTTGAAGTACTCGGCTGTAAATTTTGCAAATTCTTCAAAACATGATCTTCTCTGGCATTTCTTTTTACTGGACCTTTAAGTGAAGATTATATAAATTCTGAAAAACAAATTTAAAAAGTTATTATTATGCACATTTTCATACAAGAATACATCCCCACGACTAGCATAGGGTTAAAGGGGTAGGATAGGGTTTCATCATCATCATCATCAACAGCCTACACACGTCCACTGCTGGACATAGGCCTAGAATAAATTAAATAAAAAGTTAAAGTTAAGTTAAATTTAAAGTTCAATAGCTTTCAATATTTTCTTTAACTCAAGATGGTTTGGATAGGTAGGTACGTAAAAAAGGTATGTGGACACTTACTTCTTCTCGGTACGATGAATCGACAATTGTTGGAATCGCACTAGGAGCAAGAACTGTACGGAAGCCACTGTGATCCAGTAAATGAGCTTCAAAATGCTTCACTAGATGATTTGGGCTGCCAATGTTCTTTTTTCATATTACTCAACCAGGCATTTTTTTAAATAATCATCCTTTGGAAACCTGAAAACGATTTCATTATTAAAATTTATCCATAAAGAAATATTAAATTGCATACTTTAATCTAATTAATCAATCTTCAAAAATATTCCTAATAAGGCCCTGTAAAATTGTACAAGTATATGAAACGTCAAACGAGATCGGGGTTAATAATTAATTGGCTATTGTTACCACAACAATCTTTCAAAAACTACTTTACGTTTAGTTTTTACGAGATTTGCACTTTTAACAATTATTCACTGCTTCTACAATGCCAAAAGATTAATAATAATCACTTAGTGACGAAAAACCCAATAGGAGCTTTTATGGCACAACAAAACTTACCGATGGAAAGTAATTTCAGGTGTTTTCCTACATGAGGAGTTGCCGCACAAAGGTGCACTACACTTCACCATTTTATTTTTGTACTTTTGGCTCTTTAACTTTATTAAATCGCAAAATTAAGCGAAAAGCAATCTCCTGTACGCCGCTTGATGACAAGTCTAGGATGCCATTTGTCGCTTATTTGTAGCTTAGCAAGATGGCGTTTTGCCTCACGTCGCATTTTGTCTATGTATGTGGAAGTGTTGCAACAGTAAAAAGAAACGAGATAGTCTTATTAATTTGTGGTTAGACTTCTTGGCGGGAAAGTGAAGAGTCATGTCTGCGATTTTGTTTTATTTTCTAAAATTTGTGTTATGTCGAATATTAATGTGAAATAATGGTGGATTATTAACCGTTAAGTGTTCGTGAGTGTGCATGAGTGTTGGCAAATGAAACAAAACAGTGCAACGTCACTTTTCCAATTCTCTCAAGAAGTACGCCCGAGGACTTAGTAAAGCCCCACATCTTTACTGAGATACTCGAGGGGTTGGGGGTATATCATTTCTCACTTCTCATTTCTATTATCATTCATCATCATTACTGGAGGACGAAGGAAATATTGTTTATTTATGTATTACTTGAAAGAAAAATTACTTTGACACTGGCTAAATGTGCTAATCGCACAAAGCCATCAACGAAAAGAAAAAAAAAATTTGTGGTTGGAGAGAAAGAAGTAGAAATGTTATTTTATTCTCATGTATGTAGTTGTGAAATAATTAATGTTTGGTCTGCTTCTTATTATACGTCTGTGGTTTTAGTGTCCGTTAAGGTAGCGTACACATGGTCGATTTCACGTTTGTTGTTAATGCCCTCTTTTAGTGCGTAATTAATACGTAATAATTACTGCAAACACTAAATAATTAGTGATTCTTTAGTAAATAAATACCTTTTTTAGTGTGTACGCTGGCATCACGATCAAGCTGGCGTACCCATGACCATTAACGAAATTTACTCACATATTTAGTGCCTAATTAGTGCCCGCGCTATGCAAAATTTCATAAGGCTTGCTCTTATAGGAGCGGAGATATCAAACAAGACTTGTGAATGACATTTCGAGCTGGCGTCAAAAGACTAAAGAGTTAATTTCGTTGCTATAAGTAGTTTTCAAGAACGGTCATGCATGGGTACGCCAGCTTGATCGTGATGCCAGCGAGCGTACACTGCTTGGCACTACACCATTTGTACGCTTCCAAAAGGCTTGTTTTCACTTTGATTAGTGTGAGTGCAGGTGATTAGTAATTGCGAGTGTTTAGTGCAGGTGTGTAGTGCAAGAAGTGTCCAATTTTGTCAAGTGGCTGTGTTTAGTAAATTCAGTTGTTAGCGTCCGACGCCAAACGCTAAACACTGCTGTCCAGATGTGTGTAGTGCAGCAGTGCAGGCAGGCTGCGAGTGAGGGGAAAGGGAGGGCGCGCGGGACGTGGCTACTCGTAGTCCACTCGCAAAAAAATAGAACCCGCGTCTAATCACTTTACTAATTTGCGACTAATCAATCACTAATCAATCGCTGTCCACACGAGTTTACTATAATCACTAAGCACCTGCACTCATCACCTGCACTAATCACTAATCAAAGTGAAAACAGGCCTTTACGGACACGAGTTTCAGGCATCAGTCTCATACGTAGAGCATTAAACCCAATGATATTATATTATAATATCATTGATTAGCCCCTTACCGCATGTAATTTTATTTTATTCTGGAATAAATATATGTTATTGTACTTAACTTAAAATATAATGTTATCTTGTAACTTTTTATAGTTGATGGCACTTTTCCATAATCGTAGTATTTTTGAAGTATTTAAAAAAATATATCTTTCCCACAAATGGCACTTTAAGCAATAAAGTATCCATAAACATTTATGCCATTTATGGCAGTGTGCAGTTTAGGTTGTTTTAAATTAAAGTCATGGTCTTAAGAAATAAAATCAGTTTATTATTATTTGGGAGATCAATTTTTAGGAACTTTGAATTATTAATCTTAAATTAGATCTAGGTAAATATTATTGCTCCAATTTTTGACATATCAAGTAACTTAATTTACATGAAGAGATTTGAAACAATTTCTTGGACATTGCATTTTTCGCATTTTATATAAGATTTACCTGAGCATCCATACATTTTACATTATTGACGTTCATTAGTGTACACTGGCAAATGATCCAAACCATCATGGGCAACTTCTGGAAGGGGCAACTTTATACGTCGTTTCCTTTTTCTTATAGGTTTTTACGAATAGCAGGTCTTCCACGATTTCGCGTTGGAGTATAAATTGCTTGATTAGCCCTAGTCAACGATTCGGTCAATAACAACTTGAAATCAAGTAGTGGCATGTACATTTCATGTGTTTTGCGCCATAAGATCCAGCTGTTCACACATGATAATCATATGAAAAAATAATTTGTGGTACCACTTTTTGCTTCGTACTTTTATACGATAATAACCCAGCATAGAATCTAAAAGGTCTACACCCCCCCCTCATATAGCGATTATATTCTTGCGCAGCTTTTGGGCAAGGCACTGTTTGGAATTATTTTCACTTTCTATCGAAACGTCGAACCTCTCCTTCAGGGTTTTTTCCGACATATGTTGATGCCAAATTAACTACTCTATTATCTAGCCAAGTGACTACGGATATTTCTTCGTCGTCTACCGTTACAAGTTTTTCGGCACAGAACCCTCTCCCTTCTTTTGCTATTTGTTTAGCACTTGGTAAGTTATTATTAGGAAGTCGTTTCCGATTTATTGTCCCCAGTGTGAAGTAGTTGTATTAATATTAATGGTGCAAACGAAACTAATTAGTCTCACCTGCACCATTAATGGTGCAGGTCAATGGTGCATACGGTACGACAGGGAAGCAAGACTACGATAAAGAATACAATAGCTGTATTCATATTAATGTTAAATAAAATTATGCAAAAAAAAAAAAATGGTACCTATCGAGAGTTTCGAGTGGTGGGCGACTGGATAATGATATTATTGCCACAGTATCGACAACTCTGGTATCGCAATAAACGTGAACATGTGAATAAATAATTTTAATAGTAAGTAGGTATATCATTTATTAAGTAGTATCTTCACTGCTATAAAATCTACAACACTTGTGATTTAATGACTAGCACAAACGGTCAATAATTACATATTTAAGTATTTCAAATAACCCACCAACTGAGCAACATGCATTCAATTTCATCGTTTGAAAATTATTAAACGTATTATATCCAAAAATATCTTTTTCCTAGAAGTAAAGGTACACTCGATCATCATTCATCACACCTCATCATAAACTATTCGCTTTCAAAGCTGTTGTAATTAATTCAATATTTTTGTCACTTCACCCGGTATCCTCAACTACTGAGGTACTGGCTATCTTGACTTAAATCAAATACAAAGCAATTTATCGATTTAAAAAAAAGCGATACCTAGTGCCGTAAAATTGGCAAACAAAGAAAATTGTTGGTAGGTTATTTTTAAATTTCTCATCAGTAGAACGTGGTGTGTGTATTCCTTCTGCCTTTAGGAGATGATGGTCGCTGCGGTCCAAAGAAACATTTGGACGTGGTACTGGTTCTGTCTCGCGAGTTGCTGTAAAAAATACGTTAAGTTAATAATTATAAAAATAGCTTTACTATCGACAGCTCTCGATACTGTTGCTATTCAATATTCAATGTTCTGGGTGCCTAATGTGAGTTTTCCGTATTCATTCGATTACGTTTACGAAAACGAAAATTAGTATGGCATTAAAGCAGCGCCTCCTGGCGAACAAGAAGAGTTAACATTTTGCCATACAAATTCTCGTTTTCATTAATGTTAAGAGCGTTTACGCCGCACACTAGCGCCGCCAATGAAAAAAAAAACATATCTAGTAATTAGAGATAGAAAATCAAATTATGCTCAACAAACTATCTGAATGAAGTAATTTAGCATTTTTACGTCACTTAATGAACACCTGACATGTTATGGTTTAGTTAAATATGGCGTTATAGTTAAAAGTGACCGTAACGTCTTCAAATAGTTTGTTGAGCATAATTTGATTTTCTATCTCTAATTACTACATATGTTTTTTTTTTCATTAGTGGCGCTAGTGTGCGGCGTAAACGCTCTTAAGGCGACGCATTGGAAATTTACGTGGCGGGGATCTTGATTTTTTCCCAACAATTACAAAACATATGAAAGTAATATTTGATGACATGATTTTTCATTTGATTGACTTCATTTTGTTAGTTGCAGAAACACGATTTGTCAACTTTTATAACAGAGAAAAAAATACCAAAGTAACCTCTTTTAAAACATAGATTCGCATTTTGTATTTTTAATATCCATGACATTTTATTAATTTCAATTTAATTTAATTTAACTTTATTTTAGTTTTTAAATTTTAATTTTAATTTTATTCTGGTTTTTATTTTATTGTGTTTTGTGATGTTTTGTTGTAATTTTTATTGTAATCTGTATGGGTGTAAGCTGTCTGAATAAATAATCTTAATATTATTATTATCTCTATATATCTTTTTTTTTTCTTAGCCTAGGTTTGTTATAATATTAATATAAAAGTAAAATACAAGAGCACATACAAAACATAAAAATATTATAAAAAACCTAGCCTAGGGTACCGCCGGCAACGGGGCAGGGCTCAAGCTACCGGTGGTTAGGGCTGCAGAGACAGGAACCTTCGGACTATCCGCGCCGTGTCCAAGAGTACCGCCTTCTGTATCTGACCCTTGATCCAACCATTGAGCGAGAGTTTCTTAAGGTCTTGGTCGAGACTCGCTACCAGACCGTTCGCAGACACGACTATCGGCACAATGATTGTCGAGTCGATTAATATTATTATTATTATAGGCAAACTAGACCGATTCAAGCATCTAAATTTTCTTAGTAGATAGTCTTAACACACACTTACAATATTGTAGTTCATTTTTTCAAAATAATTTGTAGCTTTAATTTAAAGGAAAAAAAACAGTTTTTCTTATGGTACGGGATGCAAACGCTCCGTATGAGATTTATTGTTTAGGGATGCGTCGCCTTAACGATTGGCATTCGCCAAACTTGCACTTGGCACCCTGAGTGCCTAGTGTGAATTTTGTGTGCGGCTGGTTTAAAGCCTACTGCAGGATTAATTAACGAATTCGTTTCATGACTAAGCCCGTTTGTTTGACGAACTGCGTAATGACGATTCACGAAATGGACGAACTGCGTAATGACGATTCACGAAATGGTCGAATCAAATTATTGACGAATTGAGTAGTAGGCGAACGGCAAAATGCGAAATGGGCGAATTGCGTATTGGACCTAGGGCTAACAAATCTCAAATTTGTGGTATTTCATCTGCAAAGATGAATCTGCCCCATCGGTTGCAATGGCCGTTGAATACTTAGATGGCGCACTGTGCCGCTATTAGCACTCAAAAAAATTAAAAAAGCAGTGACAAAATTCAGCGTTTACGTCAGCCTTCCCGGTAGCATAGCGGTCAATGCAGCCGCCCGGATTGCGGAAGACCCAGGTTCGATTCCTGGCTGGGTCGGGTAGGCTTTTAATTTTTTCACTGTATTTTATAAATATTTAATTGTATTTGTTTGTAAATAAATTCATAGAGACTGATTACAGCGCAATTTATAATGCACGTGCGCTTTTCTGTAAGTAGGTAAAGTGGCAATAAGATACTCAACATTTTTGTAGCTAATTCTAACAACGACGGTGTATTACCGCACATTATACAAGTTCGCATCATCGCATGAGCATGTCTCTTCTCTGCTGTCTACGCTAAGTACACGTTAAAGATTTGGATCTCCAAATCTTTATCGATTCATTAACTATAGGGATCTCCCTGTAGTTATTGAATCGGTTGTCAAAGTAATAAAATATTTTTGAGACGCAAAATATACCTATATACTAAATATAGTTTTATTGTGTTACAATCGCATTTCTTAATATATTATAAAAACAAAAATTAACAAAAAAAAAAACCGACTCCAAAAAATTTGACTGATAAAATTGCACTAAAAAGTAAAAAATAAGCGTTAGACTTATACAGACATAAACTTTATTAAGAAAAAATATAGGTACAATTATTGCTATTTTTGGGGCCGGTGCCAGCCAACGAAGTTTTTGAAGGTGCCAGTCCGCGTTTGTAGTTAAAATTTCATACATAAGATTTAATGTACCTACTGATTATAATATAGTATGTCGTTAAATGTTTATGTTAAAGTTACCTTGGCTGGCACCGACTCCAAAAGTAACAGTAATTGTACCTATATTTTTTCTTAATAAAGTTTTTGTCTGTATAAGTCTAACGCTTATTTTTTACTTTTTAGTGCAATTTTATCAGTAAAATTTTTTGGAGTCGGTTTTTTTTTTGTTAAAATTTTTGTTTATTTTTCGCTTTTTAGTGATTCGTTTCGATCTATTTATCAAAAGCGAATATGGGTAGACCTACTAAACACGCTGCTCGTATGAGACAGCGCCGTTTAAATGAGACAAGCGAAGAAAACGAGAAACGCCTATCTCAAAGTAGGAAATCAAAAACTGAGTTCCGGTGCCTGTCTTCTTTTGCTTCGTCATAGTCGCTTAACTATCTTAATCGAGTTATTTTATCGCCACCCGTGAAATACTTATCATTGAGGAGTTCCGATGGCAATCTATGGTCTTTTTCATCAGTTACACTTCATCAAATGATACTTTCTGAATGCAAATGCTTGACTTATTTCTGAAAATACCAAAATCGCGATAGGTATGCCTACAATATTCGAGGAGTTCCCTCAATTCCTCGAGGATCCCATCATCAGAACTGGACTAAATTAAAATGGGACCACACGGAAAGCACCAGCTTTCAAATAAAGAAAGAATCATCGGTTCACTCAGTCGAAAGTTCTGAGGTAACAAACATTAAAAAAAAAAAAAAAAAAAAATACAGTCGAATTGATAACCTCCTCCTTTTTTTGAAGTCGGTTAAAAAAATACAACAAATAATATGACTTACACTGTAAATAAAAACCCGATAATTATTAAGCTGTTTTGTTTAACCTTGGTTTCATGAAGCAGTCATAACATCATCCACCTAATAACTACAACTATGTCACCACTAGGTCGCCACTATAAAAGCCCGAAATTTAATTGAATAGTCTTGTCTTGCCTGTTCTCGTGTTGAAGACTCGGCCGTGCCACTGTACTAGATCTTGAATTTACGTCTTTTATATTGAATTTCTCTTTATGCGCCACACTGTAAGAAATCATACAATTAAGGCGATGACAACCATGAAACAACATCGATCTGCACAAAAGTGCTGCAAATAGTGCTTAATTCACTGGATTCAAGTCAGGAAAAGATCACGAACGCCTTCGTTCGTATCATTATTAACTATCAAGTGACATAAAGGACAAACGATTCAGAATTAATATTTCATAAGGTATTGGCATACCTCATTTTATCCTGAACCAAGTTGCTAAGCTTCTCAGAATGTAAAGAATCTCGGAACCGCCTTTGAAACTGAAAGATTTTATAAAATAAGAGGTTTGAAGAGCTCGATAAAGATAGTTAAGTATACATTTATAAAATTGATAAAACACAGAGAAAGAATTAAACGCCTACCCAACCCAGCCAGGAATTGAACCTGGGTCTTCCGCAATCCTTTTTTTTACTGTATTTAAAAAAATATATAAATATTTAATTTAGCTTCAGTGCCGCAATTAGCACTTGAAAATAAAAAGTAAAAATAGTTAAGTATTTTAATTGCCCATCATCATCATCTCAGCCAAAAGACGTTCACTGCTGGACAAAGGTCTCCCCCAAGGATATGAGGGGTATTTGCCGTAATCGCCATGCTTGGCAGGCGGGTTGGCGATCGCAGTAGGTTGAGGGTAACCTCAGAGAGATGCTGCTGCCCATCCTCTGGAATGGTCCCTTAGTCGGCTTTTACGACACCCACGGGAAGAGATGGGGTGGTGCAATTCTTTATCCCCGGCACCACACAGGGATTGCCCATCATAATCGTTGTGAATTATTAAGATCGCCTTAGCAGCCGGTTCTATGTTCAATTCCCAAGTCGGGTAAAGTGTGCGACTGTGTGAGTTAGGCTATCCCTTAAAATAAATAAATAAATAAGTAAATGTTTCCCACACGCACACCAATTACTTATCTAGCCCCAAGAAAAGCTTCCATTAGAAACTCGAGAAATGGTTAACTAGACAACGGATAAACATACTTAATATACTTAAATACATACTTATTATACATAGGAAACACCCAGACCAGAAACAATTCAGAAAACAGGTACTTCTAAATTGATCCGACCGGGGATCGAACCCGGGACCTTAGAGATGGCGACACCATGAAAACCGGTATGCAAGCCACTCGACCAAGGAGTTCGTCAAACCTAAATAAACCTCTCACACCCTTTTTAAATAGGGTTTTAACTTTTTGTTTGCTATACCTGTAAACCTGAACTTTGACCCTAACGCCAATTTAATTTAAGATAATCAATCGTTCATTAATCTATAAATCTCTAGGGTGCCTAGTGCGATTTTTATACCTACACAATTCGATCACGTTAACGAAGACAATAATTTATAAGGCAAAATTTTAATTCTTCTCGTATGTCGCCAGGAGGCGCTGCTTCAATGCCATATTAGTTTTCTTCTTCGTAAACGTAATCGAACTAATACGGATAGTAAACAAAACTCACACTAGGCACCCTGGTGCAAAACGAGAAGTTTAAATTTTGGTTTACAAATTCTATTTTTAATTCTCCAAGTGCACGCCACCAAGCACGATCCGCGGCTACTCTAATCCAGCTCTTGCCAGCCACCTTGCGAAGATCGTCGCTGTCGCTCCACATAGTCTGAGGGCGTCCTACACTACGTTTGCTGATACGCGGTATCTACTCGAGAACTCGTTTGCCCCAACGGTTGTCGGTTCTGCGGCTAATATGACCGGCCCACTGCCACTTCAGCTTGCTGATCTGATTACAACGCCCTCCGCAAAAGTAGTTTTATTAGGGTTCTTTTTTTTCTTTACGTACGACTCGTACGAGGTACGGGACCCTAAGAACTCCTAAAAATTACTAAATCTTTCTAAAAATAAACGTCATTGTTAATTCTATATTCTATTTTCTATTGTAATATTGATTTCAAAAGGTGAGATATCAAATGTTACACATCATATTATGCGACTCTGTAAGGCTCGTTCGTTTTTCTATAGACTATCGAAAATGTCCTGAAGGAATAGCTCAGTGCCTTTCTTATTATCCATATTTATTTAATTAAGTTTAGAAAACGAAAATTTTAACTCTTCTCGTAGGTAGGTATGTCGCCAGGAGACGCTGCTTCAATGCCATATCTACTATAATAATTTTCGATTTCGTTAACGTGATCGAATGTCAAATGAATCTCACACTAGGCTTCCTGAGCACGATACGCTGCTGCTCTCTACATCATCATCATCACCACCACCAACTTATCACTCTCAACTTCACTCTACTTTAACTTATAATAAAAGCTTACCTTAATACTGTTGAGTAGGTCCCCCTGCGTCGCCAACGGGCGTTCGTCTGAACGGACGCTGGGCGCGCGCTTCGGCTCGGGCGCCTCTCTGCGGGCGCCAAGGGACGCCGCCCCCAAAGACGCGGCGCCTATCGACCCGTCCCTAGCCGTCACCACTGAACCAAATGTATTATTATTATTATTTTGTAACTATGTTCTTTTTTCTCAGCTACAAGCCGGTTTTCTCTGTAATAGAGTGTAGGTATCTACAAACCAAGTAATTACTGGGTGTGGTATATTACTATTACCTATTATTATTATAATTAAGCAGACAGACAGTTGAGAGACAACTGGTCTAGTCTGTATCTTGTTTTTTCATCCTTACATCTCTTTTTAAATGGAATCACTTATATCAATCATCATTAAAGAAATTAATCATTAATCGCTAACAGATAATTAATATTAAACATCCCACTTGTTTCTAGAACTTCCATAACACATTTAGGGCCTTACAAATAACAGAGTAGGTACTTGCATGCCTACCAATATAGGTAAATAATGCTTGGAATAGATATTCCGTGTTTTGTTTGTCACGTAATTATTTTATTTATTTATTTTTATTTATTTATAGTATGTATACATTTTAAACCTTTGCATTCCATTTCTATTACGAATTTTTAAACTTTTTTTATATATTTTATCATAATTTTGAATAATATGAAGAGACAAAACACTGAATAAAACAATTCTTATCTCTAATAATGGAAAAACGACAGGGAGAATGGGCCATACTACATACCACTATGAGGGCAGGATATGGTACATATTGGTGGTTGCTAACAACTGTTAATGCAACCGGGATCAACGGCTTTAGTTTCTTCCAAAATATGGAAATCATATGTTGCCCAACCAATGACTTTTCTTAACCAGTGGAGCGTATAGTGTTCTAGTGGTAGAACACATTGTATGTCAGTTTTGACTTGAAGTGCTGCTCCACGGGTAAAGCATTGTGCCATTGAGCTCCTATATCTCATTCCAAGCAAGCTTATGCTCAGTTTATTTTGTAAAGTACTGAATATTATAGCCTAAAAATAAGTAATGTGTACAGTTATAACATTGCATCATTACGTTAGTAAGACCAAAGATATTTAAATTCACTCAGTATAAAAAGCATGATCGCGTCTTTACTGAGTTGAACAACAAAGCATGTTATGAAGCTTAAACCAGAATTGAATAAAAACATTGTTTTCAAAAAACATATTTATTATCTTGCAACAACTAAATCACATTTCCTTCTTCAAAATTATAATTAGATACACTACAAGTCTCCAGCAGGTTTTCTATCTAATTTATTAATAGAATACTCTCTATTATAACAATTTAAAAAAATTTGTTATTAAATTAAGCACCAGCCCCAAAGTAATTTCGCAATCAAACCAAAAGTGAAACTTACATTTTTAACAGGTTAGAAAAAGAATGCCTAAGAAACAACAAATTATGTTAATTGGATATCAGACTTTGTACTTGAGAGTACAAAAAAAAAGTTTTAAAGTATTACATAAAGTATGTAAAATGTGTAGTACTATTAGTACCTGCCGAACCTAACATATTAATACACAAAACAGAACTATAATAAATAATTTAATGTTTTATTAAATGGCAGAAAACAGTTTTATTTACAAATATATAACAAGTTATCTTAAAAACAATAAATGTATACTATGTTGTGCTTTAAATCTGATCTTTTTTTTCAGCAGTAACTGTGTCTTCCTTACCATCTAATTCCTTAAGATCAAATGCTTCAAGCTGTTTCCTAGTAGTGGATGGTCCAGCAAAGATAGCAGGGCTAGTCTTTGTCTTTGGTATGTACACTTCAAATGTTTTGAAGTATTTCAATATACTTTGAACGTCATCCTCCTTTAATTTGTACTCCAGAGCAATTTTAGATGTTGTGATTTCATTAGGGTTGGTTTGATGAGCGCCTATGAATGTAATAGCGTGCCGGAGGGTGGTCTTTCCATACCTAACCTGATCGGGTTCTTTGAAGCCCATTTCGAAGTCTCCCACTGCCTGACGGTTTCCAGGCAGAGGTCTGGTAGTGCTCTGCTCCTTTCGTTCCCGAGTAACGTCATCCTCAGGTCTACCGTGGGAGGTTACATAAACATTTTTTAACCGGTCGTCAAGCCCTGGGTCCTTTTTGTCAAGCTTCTCATCGATGTCTGGCACAGTCTCCAGAGTCCGTTTCAAGTCTTCTACAGCTTGAGGATATGATGGAGCCGGCTCTGGCTTCTCTTTAGATATAATTCGATGAGCGCGGTTTTCGATGTTGAAAGACTGGATAGGTCTCAAAGCTCGTGTCAGTAAGGCACCCATCTTTTGTGACGTTAGTACAACCGAAATTATTTGAAACTCATTGCTAGTTTTATATTTTTTTACTACTACTTTACTAGGTTACTTTTCTATTTTGACATTTACGCTAAATTGACAATTCGATTCGATTGAATTTGAATAAATATTACCACTGACACTATACACTCATGACACTGACATATTATTATTATTTATTTTTTAGTTGATGGCTTCGTGTGATTAGCACATTTAGCCAGTGTCAAAGTAATTTTCTTACAAGTACTACATAAATAAACAATATTCCTTATATTATGATGATGATGAATGATATTAGAAATGAGAAGTGAGAAATGATATACCCCCAACCCCTCGAGTATCTCAGTAAAGATGTGGGGCTTTACTAAGTCCTCAGGCGACTTCTTGTGCGAATTTAAAAAGTGTTGTTGCACTGTTTTGTTTCATTTGCCAACACTTATGCACACTCACGAACACTTAACAGTTAATAATCCACCATTATTTCACATAAATATTCGACATAACATAAATTTTAGAAAATAAAGCAAAACCGCAGACATGACGCTTCACTTTTCCGCCAAGAAGTCCGACACTAACCCATAGAGCAACACGGGCCACCGGCGGACCGGAGGGGAGTAGCCATAGCGTTTATTCCCGATACAGATTTGTTTGTCATTTTTTGCGGGGGGTGAGGCAGCTACATTGACAAGTTGCGACTGCCGTGGCTGCGACATTGTCGATATGCATGTATCGATAAGTTCGAGAACTCGGTTAGGATAATGGTTTAAAAGTGGGACACAGGTGAGATGTTATAAAAAGGATTTATTTATTACGATATCATTCAGAATCTGTTCAAAAAGTCAGTTTACATGGGTAAGTTACAAAAGTTATTAATTAAATAAAGAAATATGAAAAGATAATCCGATATTAGAATTCGTTTTTAATAAAACAAAACTATGCACAAATTAATTGATTTTCATTTCTGCTGAATTTCTCATGTAAACTGACTTTTTATAATATAATGAAATAATGATATAATGTATCAAAACAATAATAACATAAACTACTTATATAATAAAATCATTAGACACTACATACAGCGTCATCTAGTTTCAAACTAAGCAAAGCTTGTGCTATGGATACTAGACGACGGATATAAATAAATAAATAAATGTTTAATAAATGTTTCCCACACTCATACCAATTATCTAGCCCCAAGAAAAGCTTCCTTAAGAAACTTGTTAAAATGGTTAACTAGACAACGGATAAACATACTTAATATACTTAAATACATACTTATTATACATAGGAAACACCCAGACCCGAAACAATTTAGAAAAACAGGTATTTCTAAATTGATCCGACCGGGGATCGAACCCGGGACCTTAAGAGATGGCGACCCCATGAAAACCGGTGTGCAAGCCACTCGACCAAGGAGGTCGTCAAATAAATAGTATTAAATACATATACTTATACTTTTTTGTAAACAAACTTATAATACCTACAAACAAACACACTTAGATCGAAGGCAAACCACATTTATGTGATGAACTTAGGTAAGTTTATCAAATAAATGTTTGTCTTCTGTGGGAATCGAACCCACAACCCCGAGGTCAGTAGTCCACTATGTACACCACTGGGCCACGGCGGTTGTCATTTAGTAATATATTTAATTAGGAACAACATTTACGGATCTACTCGCGTTTATTTTACACATTACTTATTTAATGTTTATCCTGACGTTTCGGATCCTTTGCAGGGTCCGTGCTCACAGGGAGATTGAGGTGTTGGTCATCTCATAATTAGTTGGTAGCTTGTATACCCTCATTTAAATTTAATCATGTGCGTTGCGTTTTACGTAGAAAGAGCTTACAGTATCTATTGGTCTGGAAGTATGGTGTTGGGGCTTGGATTTATTATTTTGTATGATGGGATCTCAGGCTGGTGGTAGATTCCAACCATCTTCTCTATTAAAATTAGGATGTTTTTTTAATTTCAATAGCCTCGCGTATCATCCTAGGGATGAATCGTTGTTCTCTAGCGAGTATTTGTGGTTTATCAAATCTTTAACGCGGGTTCCTACACTTCTCTTTGTTTGCCCGATATAAGAAAGCCCACAGTCGCAGTCCAGTTTATACACGCCTGCATCTTGAAGGGGTATGTTGCACTTGACAGGTCGTAAAAAATGGTTGATCTTCTTCGGCGGCTTGAAGTAAGAGTTGATTGAAGCTCGCTTTAAGATATGTCCAATCTTCTCAGTGACACCTTTCATATATGGAAGTACAGCAGGTTGGCGCTCGACGGTGGTTGGTTTATTGCGTTTTCTGTGACAAAGCCGTGGTACTTTCAGTTTATTATCCTGTAGTACGTGCTTGACATGCTGAAGCTCAGCAGCCAGGTGTTGGGTGTCACAGATGCCGCGTGCTCTCTCAAACAAAGATTTCCCTACAGTAGCCAACTGTCTAGGATGGTGGTGAGAATCACCATTGAGGTACCTATCTGTATGGGTTACTTTACAATACACAGTGTAACTCAAACTATGGTCCGGATTCCTGATGATTAAAATATCCAAGAAAGCTAGCTTACTATCTGCCTCTAACTCCATTGTGAATTGTATTTTTGGATGTATGGAGTTAAGATGATCTAGAAAAGCACATACTTTATCAGTTGGTAGGATAGTGAAAGTATCATCTACGTACCGCTTGTAGAACCTAGGGGTTACCGGTGCTGTGCTCAGGGCACTCTCCTCGAAGTCTTCCATAAAGATATCGACGACGACGGGCGAAACAGGGGAACCCATGGCAACACCCTCTACTTGCAGGTAGGTAGTAAATGTCATTCCACAAAACAAAAAAACGCGAAACAAAAACGCGTAAAATAAACGCGAGTAGATCCGTAAAAGTTGTTTCATTTCAACGTGTAGTGTTCGCGAAAACTTTATAAAAAAATATATTTGATTAGTTTTATATTTAACTTGAATCAATTTTAACAGATACGTATCATTATTATACTATATTAAAATATATTATTAGAAAACATTACCTAATCTAAAAATGATTAAATGCATGAGAGACGTGGCTGTATAGACTTTACCTTTGTCATTTTTATCGATGAAAATGATAACAACACTATCGCTCAGTGACAGCGTGAACTTGGATACAGACTCGGATCTGTCGTTTGACCGATCCACATATTGTACGAGGGCAAGCGGCCTCAGTTGGTAAACAAATTCGAAACAACACGGCCGCTTATTATTGTATTTTTTTGAATAAAGAGAAATACATAGTAATAATGTGATCTAAATTAATTACATATGAAAGGTAACGCCATCTTTTTGTAAATTTGACGTGGCAGATCTCTATTTGCAGCAAAAAACTGAACAATTCGGCATTTTTCTAGGACGTCGTTTCAACCGCGCAACTAGATTCAGTCTAGTGAGCAGTGCAGCTGCAACTAGTTTTATTGTATGCATAGGTCCGCGTGGACTTGTACTTTGACAGAGGGGAACGCCTGCGTATGGCTACTCCCCTCCGGTCCGTGTTGCTCTATGCACTAACCAACAAGACCAAGGTCCAAGCAACTGTTTTTTTTTTATAATTTTTTCATGACCATGGCTACTTGTCCTTCAGTCGAAAACTTTATACGTTTCTCAAAATTAACTCTATTAATTACATTTAACCAATTTTTGTACTAACGTAGCTTATAAGATTATTGTTACTAACACTATATGGGCCCTGTCCGAAATAAATGATTTTATTTATTTATTTATTTATAGGATGATTATTTCCTTATAGAGCATTATTATTATTCATTTATAAATAGTGATCTATCATGAATAAAATAAGCATTTATAGTAAAAAAACAGTTTTAACGAAAAAGAACGTGAAATATAAATTGTAATTCAATGTTGGCACATTCAACTGTAAAAGTTACGCAAAGTTACAACTTGACGTTTTAGTGGCAACACTTTTTAATTGACAATATATTTTTAGTTTTTTGCAAATTTTGTGCATTATTTAATAATATTAAGACAAAATAATACTAACCGATGAAAAGTAATGTTATCCTTTTGAACACTCGACGTTTCTGATCGCTTTTTACATGAAAACACGCTGTAATTTGGCATTTTTGCTCAGGTCTTATCGCGTGCACCGTGATTTGCAAATGACGCTAGAACACGCTGAACGCTGAAACTAGTTTTATTTATCCGATATGACCGGCGGTCATATACTTTTGGCAGAGGGGAACGCCTGTCAGTGGCGTCTCCGGTTGGTTTAATGCTCTAAGATTATTTCACATTAATATTCAACATAACACAAATTTTAGTCTCCAAGCAACTGTGCTTGCTTAGTTTGCCAGTATCGTCCAAAAAAAATAGGAGAAACGAAACACGTATGGATTTGGCCAAAGAAAAATAAAAATATTTTAATAGTAGTTTATGCAACTGTCATATAATGAAGGGTATTAAAACACGAGTGTGAGTTTAAGAAACGAGCGCAGCGAGTTTCATAATAGTAACGAGTGTTTTAATACCCGTGTTATATGCAGTTGCATACACTACTTTATCTTCACTAATGCAATTAGTCAAACAACAAGAGTAAAAGCTGACAATAGTTTATTTATAATAATTGTTCAAATTTCCGCCATTAAAATCTAACCAATGAGAGCGCAGCTGCGCGCGCAGGGCCAATCAGGAGCGAGCGCGCGCCGTTCTTTTTTTATTTAATTGGCACAAGATCTTACCAAAGAGTTTTGTGTATGTAAGTTTAGTAGTTTCGACGAAGTTTTCACGTATAACCCAACTGTTTTCAAAAGCCAGCCTAATGTCAAAATTTTATACAACTTGTATGAGGATTTTGACATAAGGCTCGCCAGGTTAATTGGTCGCGTTTTATTGATGTTATAATGAGATTTTACGATATCGATGTGGATATTATACCATCATGTGAAATTGCTTAAATTGAGTGTTTTGTTGTCTGCGCTATAACAGTAGTAATTATAAGTCAAGTATTGGAAACATAAGTAGAATGTTACAACATTAGTGTAGATAAAATACATTAAACATTACAAAATTAACAAACTCACCTAACCTGGCTTCAAAATGAGACGACCAGCATATCCTTATAATCCTCAGAGAAAGAAGTAGCAAAGTAACTACAATTACATACTCTACATTTGAAACATAAAATGGAAAACATACATTTTAACCGAGACAAGACTTCTTTTAAGACTGTTTTAGAAGCATCTTTCGCCAGGAATTTTCCCGCACAAGACGGCGCCGTCGGCGTGTTCGTAGCCCGAGTTTGTTCAGTTACTCTCAACTGCGGTGGACTTGGACTTCGACCAAGACGACGACGATATTGCGGCTGCACTGAACCCCTAGACGCTGTGAAATAATGAATAATCTGTAAATATGTTACTTACATTATGTAACGATTTCATTAAGAATCGATGGGGTACCTACATATTAGAATAGGTACCTACCTAAAATAAAAATACCGACAGCCAAATGCCTTTGCTTGAAATCCCAAAAATTTAAATATGTAAGCCTTAGAAGAATGATTGGTCTCGCTGCGGTCGAGCGCAGCGAGACCAATCATTCCTTTACGATGTAAGCGTTGTTAAATTCAATATACTAAAAACAAAACAAAAATCAAAAAACTTAATTTTATTTCTTTAATCGAAGTATTAAATACTGAAAATTAAAAATACCAACCCCCATATAAATGCTGAAATGCTGAAATGCTCAGTTACAGAAAAACACGAAGTGTTGATTAAACCATCTGAATTTTATATATTTTAAACTTAATAACATTTATGTAGGTACATACCTAGTCATTCAAAGTTATAAACTAACGCGTTTTATACTTTGGTTCTACATATAGCTAGACATTTTGAACCATTAGATAATTTTGCAATTAGGTACATATTTTCAAAATATGTGTTTTAGATTTCGGTGTACTATAATATTATTATGTATTTTGAAGTATTAGATAATTTAAAATGTTAGGGATGATTTGTTAGATGAATTTCGCGAACGCATTATTCAGTTGCAGCGGATTTCAGTGTCGCATGTTTTAGCGAATCAATATTTCATGTTGGATAAATTTTGCGAACGCCTTATTTAGTTGCAGCGCTCCCCCTTTCCGTGACTGGCCCTCGCTACGCTGCGCTTCGCTCGGGGAAAAACAAATTAACTTAACCTAACCAACAGTACTGACCGATTGAAGTGAAGTAAAATAGCGTTACTCTGAAATTTACTGCAACTAAAAAAGGAGAGAATTATGGAAACATAAATAAGACTTTCGCTAAAAAATGCGACCCTAAAATTAGCTGCTACTGAGTAATGTGCTCCCTGTGTGGTGCCGGGGATAAAGAATTGCACCAACCCATCTCTTCCCATGTGTCGTAAAAGGCGACTAAGGGACCATTCCAGAGGATGGGCAGCAGCATCTCTCTGAGGTTACCCTCAACCTACAGCGATCGCCAACCCGCCTGCCAAGCGTGGCGATTACGGCAAATACCCCTCATATCCTTGGCTATCCTTGCCTATCCTTAGCCAAAAGACGTCCACTGCTGGACAAAGGTCTCCCCTTTGTCCAGCAGTGGACGTCTTTTGGCTGAGATGATGATGATGAATAATGCGTTCGCGAAATTCATCTAACAAAACATCGTTACAAACCTGAGCTATACGAAGACGGTGTTACATGCGCCATATTATTAACATCAGGTTTTCCCGTTGCATATTGTGAACCCCTTGAGTAATGTGGATTAACAGTAACAGATGAACAGAGGCCCCTTCCACGATCGTCTCTGGTTATTGTGCTTCTCATGAGGAAATTCTGTAAAGTGACACCTATATCATAAGTAATTTTTTTTTTATAACAGTTTCGGAGTCATTTGCCTACAATTAAAAAAACCGATAAGGCGATTTGAGTTTTAGGCCAGGTTTATGTCCTGGGGTCTCCTTATTCTGTGCTATAAAACGCATGCACGCACGCTTCAAACATAAAGTAAGGAGACTGCAGAGTCTCCTTATTTTATGTTTAAAGCGTGCGGTATGTTTTTAAATGTTATAGGTGGGTCAATACTAGCAGCCTGCTCGCGACTTCAGCCGCGTGAACACCCGTACCTACCCCGTAATGGTTTAACCACAGAATAACTAATGTTTTACTGTCCCAGAAAACATCAGGCTCAAGGGCGCGGACGTGCGCAAAACCACTTACCAGTTACCTACCAAAGTTTATACGCAATCTGAAATTTCTACGAGCGGGATTCGAACCCTCACTCAATGACATACCAGCAGGCTTATTATCAAAAAAAGCTACCTGTTGTTCTGTATTGTGCAATTGCAACGCAACTGCTCTAGTTGCGGTTGATAAATTGGTATTACGCTCAATCTATGTAAACTATTACATACATTTTAATCGCAAATGCATTAACCCTCTAACAGAGAGAACATGTTTGATTATTTCTTACACTAAATCTATGATTTCATTGGTTTTCAATACTATCTCAGTTACATAAAGTCCAAAATGTGGTGGGAATCGGAATATACATACGGAATATACTAGGTGACAAGGGCCCGGCGGGTAGCGCGGGAGGCCCTCATCGAGAGGTGGGCGGAGTCCATGGAAAATGCTCAATATGGACTCCGCACACTAGAGGCGCTCCGGCCGGTTCTAAAGGACTGGTTGGAGCGAAACCACGGTGTCCTCTCCTTCCGGCTTGTGCAGGTGCTGTCCGGTCATGGATGCTTCGGACGGTATTTGTATAAAATCGCCAGGAGAGAGCCGACCCCGGTGTGCCATGAGTGTGGTGCTGCGGAAGACACAGCTGAACACACCCTAGCGGTGTGTGGGGCGTGGGCTGCGCAGCGACATACTCTGTTGGGCACTATCGGGGGTGATCTCTCCCTCTCCAGCGTAATAAAATCCATGCTGGACAGTGAGAGGTCGTGGACGGCCATGGCCTCCTTCTGTGAAGCGGTAATTTCACACAAGGAGGCCGCGGAGAGGGTCCGCGAGGAATCTATCCATGCGGACCTAATCCGACGCAAACGAAATGGGAGAAGGAGGCGGCAGTATGCCCGCTTTATTCCCCCGCATTGAGGTGACGGTCAGGGACGGGGAATCCCTGGCCATCCACTAGCCTCAGGACGTCTGGAGCAAGCTCAAACATCCTCGAGCGTGCTTTCTCTGGCGGGCCGCCGCTAGGGTGAACACTGGTGACTGCCTAACCGGTGACCCCAGTCATCCTAGCGGCCGTGAAGGGGATGTACAGTGGTTTTTAGTGGGTAGGCCCCTCCTCCTCCCGAATCCCTATCGAGACCCTCGGGTCTGGGCAGGGAGGCGGGAGCTGAAGGGGAGAACCCCACATAACCATCCGCGCCTCTCCGAGCGCGGTGGTACTCGGCCAACGACTTTTCCACTGTCAAAAAAAAAAAAAAAGGTTAAGCGAGCGATCATTGAGCGATTTGTGTCCGTAATACCAATTTATGAACCGCAACTAGAGCAGACGCGTTGCAATTGTACAATTAACAACTGGTTGTTTTTTCGGTGATAAGCCTGCCGGTCAGGCGCACTTCCTTCTTACTATGCTGTGCTATTGTAGTGATCGGGACTGCTTGGTGGGGCGAGCCTACTGGCAGCCGTCGCATTCTGCCTTTGAATCGACGTTTGAGATGACACGCGGAGAAGATAAAAAGAAGAGCGACGACTTGCTTGTCAAGCAACAGGCAAGCAAACTAGCAGCATGCAAGCAAGCATGAACCATGCAAGCAAGCATGCAACATGCAGCAGGCATGGTTTCTGTCACGGCTCCGGCGCTGCGGGTCTCCGGCGGTCCCACGCGAGCTTATCGTCGCAGATGGTTTTCGCTCTCCACCGCAGCTTACGCGCCTACGCGCTTCTAAATTACGCTCTATGGTTAGGACAGACAAGACTAAGTGGAGTCGGATTTGCAGCGATTCGTTTTTGTCACTGACTTTTGTAGCACAACATTACTAAAAACTCAACGAATTAACTATTTAAAACTATATTTTTAATCAAATTAAGGTTAAAATGCTATTTATATAAGAAAATACCCCTTAAAACAACTTAAGATTATGTCAAAACAAAATTATGAATGTTAACAGTTATTCATAGTAAAATTATGCGTTTTAAAGTATGCTTAATAAAATTATGTCAAACAAAAATATAGATTTTAACGATTATGATTTTTTACATTATGCCTTTCAACAATTCTACTTATGTTTAGGCATAATAAAATATTATGCCAAAAAATATTATGCTTTTTGATTTTTATACCATATGATGTATGGCAATTGGAATTATGACAATAAACAATATGCGTTTTAAAGTGTCACCGTTTTAATCTGCTACGCTTTCCCTTTTAAGTAGAGACCCCTCGGGTTCTACACTATTCACGTATATCGTGATAGTATTTTTTTATATAAATATAATAATCACTACGTTAGTCATGTTGTGTTACCATCTTACCATAAACGACCACTTACCCGTGCATCATTAATTGTTTTAATGACAGGACCCTGAGAAGTTCTAAATGTTGGTAGAGGTGATTGGTTACCAACATTACCTCTTGAAGTAGAATCCTAAAATTGATAAGTAGTCGTCATTATTAACACTTTACCTTACCTAGCGTGCATATATTTTTAAGTATATTCCATTATTTCCAAACAAAGAATAGGTACGCATTAAAATATATTCAGTTTTTTTTTCTCAGGACATTACACAAAACACGAATGAGAATAGCGTGATTTGATGTGTGAAAGTATCTAATGCAATCTTTATGGGCGGTGTGTGAAGTAAACAGCGAGAGCTACACATCGTACGCCTCGTGGGTTGGTTGACGTGATGCCTACATTTTGTTATTGCGACGAGACTTCCGTCTCACTTCACGATCGCCAAGTTTGCATCGTTCTGTAGCTAACACATTCAAACAATCATAGTGGTGGTAGCAGAGAAAAGGGGAACAACACTTTAATATTAATATAAAATGATGCTGTCTCACGGTAGATTTGGCACTAGTTCGTGGCGTCCTTGTGCCTTTAGATGGTAACATGGATCGGGGTTCACCACCGCCACTGCCACGTCGGGATATGCTGCTAATATCTTTCTGGCTTCTGCGAATAATAATCAGCATTGCTGTAGGTTAGTAATATAGGAAGAAGTCTGTTTTTTTTATTAGTTAATTATTTATTTTGTCATCTGGCAATAAATTTAAGGCGCAGTGACACTCACCCTTTATAACTATATTGACTCGCGTTGGTTTTTGGTGTCCTCACGCGCCTGTCTCGTTCGCTTGTCTCCTTTTCGGCCGTCTTATTAAAAGCTACCCGCAAAGAAATTCAAATTCAATTTACATACTTCACAAAATTGACGAGCAATTAAAAATGATCGACTTAAAGTTACGTACCTTATCAATAAAAATACAACATCTATTTGAATAACACGTTTTAGGGGCAATCTTTGCGCAACGCACGGCTAGCACCCAAACACTATCATTACAACTCTGAATACACGGTTTACAACATAAATACTTTTTCCAGAAGGATACATGGTCCTCGCTAAAAAAACTATCATTACTGCCATACTCTTCGGTTATAGTAGCGTTCCTAATGACACATCCTTTCAATGGAACCACAGGTGATTGAGATGGTGTTGTTAAATCACAAGACGTGATGAATACTTCTTCGTCTTCATTTGCATCTGCATTTCAAACGAAAACAAACATCATCAGAAACATAATGCTTTATATAATGTCGACATCGACTTAAAATAACACTGTTAAAGATTTTTTATGTTTTATGTAACCTTAGAAAACAGCTATGCGTTGCGCAAAAAACCATTATAATAGCTATTAATAACACAAACAGTGTTATTCTAAATGGATTATGTAAACGAATATTAAATAACACTGTTTGAATTACAGTAAACTGCCTACCTACTCTATTTAAATATATATAAAAATACCTTCTCTCGGTCTCGGAGCTTGAATTCCGATAGGAGCCGTTATGTCTGAACGTGTTTGCCGCTGCATTGGCGGCGATGGCGACGACGACTTTTGGAATACCACCGGCCTTTGATTGAGGGTTTTCTCTGCTATAGAGTAAATACCAAATTCGTGTGTTGGCAACCTCTCCATGTCGTCATACAAGCGTTTTCTGTCACAAACTTCGTTAATTTCAATTTTTATAGCGCTCCGTCGCCTACGTTTTATGCAAATTGAGCTACGCTAATAGTGTTGCCATGTTATTTTCAAGAATCTACTGTTTTGGCACTCATAGTGGTTTGGTTAACATTTTGTATTTATCTACGAGTCAAATGGCGTACTATATTAATCTATGATTTACAAAATCATCACCTGTTTACCTATAAAGATTCCCTTGTTTCATCAGCCATGACTCCAACTCCTCCAGCCAACTCTATTAGGGAAGCAACAATGTTACAGAGTAGGACTAAATAGATTGAGCGTTGATTTTCAAACGAAACCAATTAGTGAATATTAATTTAAAAAAAAAGCAGGAGTCTAGATCGTTAATAATAAGTAGTAGAAAACATTAAAAAACGATTGGAACTAAATTTATGCATTTTAAAACTTTTCATAGGGGCCTTTAAATCGCATAAATTCAAAAACACAAAATGTTGAAAACATTTCCACGAGCAGGGTTTGAACCTGCACCCTTCTGACATACCGGGTCAGGTGCTCTTCCAATTGAGCTATCGTGGTTCTAACCAGCCCGCCGAAATTATTCAACACTATTTACTTTTTACTTTGAAAGCCAAAGGCGCCCATTCAATGTTAACAACTACCGTCATTAACATCCGATCATAATATTTTTACAAATATTAAAGATCAGTTAAGAAGTTTATAAATGTTTATATAATTTTTAACGCAAATTTTGTTGCGAACATTTATAAATAGCTTGCCTACTTCTTAACTGATCTTTAATATTTGTAAAAATATTATTAACATTGAATGGGCGCCTTTGGCTTTCAAAGTAAAAAGTAAATAGTGTTGAATAATTTCGGCGGGCTGGTTAGAACCACGATAGCTCAATTGGAAGAGCACCTGACCCGGTATGTCAGAAGGGTGCAGGTTCAAACCCTGCTCGTGGAAATGTTTTCAACATTTGTGTTTTTGTAATTTGTTCGCAACAAAATTTGCGTTAAAAATTATATAAACGCATAAATTCAGTTGAATTTACGTTTCCCTATAGAAAGTTTCATTAAAATTGGCTTATTGGTTTGTAGTTTGTCTGGTATACTGAAATATATGTATACGACTAATATATTACCAACCGATAACGCATCGCGCAAGCGAATTGCGGAGCGTATGAATTCGCACGTAATTCCTTAGCCAGACTTTACTTATTTTCGCAAGGACCAAATGTGTTGGATTAATTAGTGTTGGTACTCAGTTTGAGTGTTTGCATACCTGCTAGCTTGGGTCGACTAGAGGGAGAGGTAGCAGGTATGTAACATAAGTAAGGTCTTGGGGGCCCTGGGATCTTGCTTTATCAGAGTGCGCCCGCTCGCACTTGACTGTGTTTGTTTCGTGCGCTGCGGATTCCGCTTGTGCGATGCATCGTCACACGGGAGTTCTAGTGCCTAGTGCGAGTTGCATAGTAAACGATCGGAAAGCTTGCTATCTCGTTTGGTGACTTAACAGCAACTACGGCTACAACTAAGGTTGCCAGATCGGAACTTACCGAGTCCGGGACAATTCCATGTCGGGCCGTGACTATCTATGGCTATGAATATGTAAAAAAAAAAAAATATAGATTACGGAATATTTAATTTTATATTTGTATTATTAGGAAAATACATTTTCAACAACAAACCCGCACGCTGCCTGCCGCCTGCCGTGTCATATTTTGTTGTTAATTTTTGGAACGAAGTTCCTTATCGCGCGTTGTGAAAGGGGGTTAGACGGAAAAAATTCTTACGAAAAAAGTTGTCACGACACTTTTTTTATCAATAGAAGTGTACGTTAATTTCGCCATTGTTATCACAAGACCGTGTGGCCTAATGGATAAGGCGTCGGACTTCGGATCCGAAGATTGCAGGTTCGAGTCCTGTGACGGTCGAAATATTATTTTGTTAATTTTATTTGTAAATTATTTATTTATTTATATTTTTTTCGTTGATTTAATATTTTGTAATAATAATATACAGTATTTTCTTGCTATAGTAAGCTATTGTAAGCTGTGCGGCACGCCGCACAGCTTACAATAGCTTGCAAGGGTTTCAGTGCAAACTGTTTCTTTGTCTGTCAAAATGTTTCTCTGTCTGTCTCTCTCTCTCTTATAGAAAGCAAGCCAGATATTTTCATTTCTATTTCGACGATTATTTTTGTTGAGTGTATACAGGTTTTTTGTAAATAATAAATAATAAAAAATAATAATAATAATGAATCCTGACAGTGTTTCTGCACAAGTTCCGGATATTGCTGATGGAGTTAGGTAAGTAGAGATTATATACAGATAATAATAAATGCTTTTGTATTTTTAGCAAGTACGCACTATAACCTAAAAAAAAAACAAAAAAAAAACAAAAAAAAAACAAAAAAAAACAAAAAAAAACAAGAAAAAAAAAAACAAAAAAAAAAAAACCTACTGATAAAGTTTATATAACATTATATCTGTTAATATTAAAAAAAAAATTATTATAACTTAAAAAAAATAAAATTTTATTACAATTCCTTCACTAATTAATCGAAAGGAACTTCGTTCCATCCGGGTGTACCTTGACACCTCTCAAGTTTTTTTTTTTATTAGGTAGGTATTGATTTTTTTTGGAATCCGGGACAATAGATCGAATTACTGGACACGGGACAATACGTTAAATTCCGGGACAATCCCGGAAATCCCGGACATCTGGCAACCTTAGCTACAACTGAAAGCATGCGAGTGCAAGTTCCAAACGAATCAGTATCTCTACCTAGTTTGTGAAACGAACACAGGAAAACTATGCCCGTTTACTCACCGTGACTGACTTTAATTTTTTAATATACGTAGCGGCAAAGGAATTTCTATCGTTTTTTCATAGACAAAAAGAAAATATCCGTAGATGGTCCGAAGAACGTCTCTAGTTATAAACTACGTTGGCGTGTGATAATGTTGCCAAGTGCAACGTAATTACGGCAAATTCTCCGTATTCACTCTCTAGTATACTCTAAGGCTCTATACACAGCTACTGTTTCGAAGATGACAATCGACTTAGTAACCTGTTGATGACCAATGACAGAGCCGGGCCTGCAGATTCTCATCCACCCGATGGCTTCGCGTGCCGTCATTCGGTAGTGTTTGATGAGGTAACAACCGATCAACGAGCCGGTGCGCCCTAGACCTGCCTGAACAAATTAATTTATCAGTAAGAAATTTCATATGGATATATGGCGGCTAAAGTAAAAGGGAGTGACTCTACAGCTTTGACTATATACATATTGTCTAGACGGAGCGTCGCGGTACAAACGCTTCGCTCAATGCGGCTCGGTTTTTGTATCGAAGTGTGCGTGACAGCCGCGTATGACACTAGCTATGAACGGGTGTGTCTGTGCGCAAATGGTTGCCAGTGAATACGTAATTCCCGATAAAATAGGGAAAAATATTTATGCACAATCACAGAACAACTAATGGCACAATACAATTTTAAAATGAAAATACTAGTTTGAAAATGGCTTCGTTAATGGATTTTATTTGTGTTTACGGTGTTTGGAGCTGGTAATTGTTACCGACAACTACTAGGAAAGTATGTACCAACTCAACTCAGCAAATTATTCATCATAATTTAAAACATAACATAACTTTTAAATTAGGTATTAAAAGTAACGCATCAAAGTAGCTGGTGTGTTTAGAATTGATAGATGATTGAAAGCGAGAGCGAGTACAATAAAATTATGCGTTAATGGAAGCCTGCGTGCGTGTGATATGTTTGTATAGTATAATTATAATAGGGATGAAAGATGAACGACAGGCACGATGATTTACATTTAATAATCAGAATAGCTTTTTAAAATATTTTTTTTATTATAAGCAAAACAATTAATGGCCTTCTCTTTGTATTTGTTTTTAAATAACTTTCGTTTTGATGTTACATCGTTTTCCATGTTATCTAATTTCATAAATTATTTTATAAATATTTTTCCACCACCAGCCTTATTAGGTGCACTTTATGTAGAAGACCGCATTCATGATCAGCTGGTACCTGGGATTGGAAGTAGGTCACCCTACAGCCAACAAAATTGCTCATTATTTTTGACAGGATTTTATGATGTCGTTGAAGATATAAACCTCGTGGTCTTTTAAAAAAAAATTATGACTACTTCAGCGCTTCTGCAGACTGAATACGAATACACATCATGTGAGGCATAAATTAGACCTCCTTCATCCCGCAAATCGACCAATTTGTGGAACCATAATCATTCATTTGATTTCATGGGTTCGATGCAGGCAATGCACTTTCATTCGTCTGAGTATACATTTGACTACGCAACCTGCCACGTAACCAATTATTTGTTCCTTGTATTCACACAATTCTTTCTCATCCATAAGTCGACTCATATTTAGATAATGGTTAGAAATCTCTAAGTAGGTAACAAAAAATATAAATCATAAAGTACGCAACGTGTTATTTGTTAATTTAAATAGTAAATTCGTCATAAAATAGTCAAAAAGCACTTTACCGCTTAAATGCAAGAAAAATCAAAATTATTTCTACATGATTTCAACTGTCTTAAATTTTTGACAAGTTTTTGAACGAAGAATTGTCTCATCTATGTAATCTATAAATGTCAATACATCAAAATCGTATGTATTCTGATTATTCAAAAAGATTTTTTTAAAAGACTAGAAAACTGTATGTTTCCTCACTAAATTAATATGTGCAATAGAATCTCTGATTTTTTTACAATAACGTAGCCACCTCGTTTTATACACATTCGCGTATAAATACTCTAAATCCAAGCCCACATACTATACCTACTTACATAAATACTTACGTACATTAAATTCAAACAAAATTATTATTTAACTCATTTCGAATATCGATACCATACCACAATAAAATATAACAGTATTATATTTTTATATTCCTTTATATTCTGCCACCAAATAATGGGATTGGGAATTCTACATTCCGATACTAGCAACATGGCCGCCTTGCTTACGTAATGAAATCGATTATTGTTAAAATTATAATTATCATTAAAATTTATCTATAAGTACAGATGGAACGTGACTTTCCTTACGAAAAGATCTTTCCTTTGTAGTTTCGACAAAATTTCATTGAGCAAACAAACGGTCATTTTGCGAACAAATTCACCAAAAAGCGAAACTTTATCACTGCTTGACGGCACAAATGACACTGACCGCCGGAGCGGAAAAAAAAGCGCGTCAAGCCAATACTGGCCCGATAATTTTTGTACGTTTTCTGACGGCCAGGCTCTATCTAGACAGGTATATAATCAAAGCTCTACAGGTGCTACATGCTGATAGAGAGTGGAAGAACTGGACGTTTTGCGCCGTCGTCGGCACCAAATAACATGGGACCGCAGACAGAAGAAGCAGAATAATGGTTATATTATTAACTAGTGTAATGGATGGCTTCGTGCAGTTAGCATATTTAGCCAGTGTCAAAGTTAGGGAGATATTGTTTTTGTTTAGTAGATGATAGAAATTTTAATGATATAGAGTATGATATTCAAAGCAGCAGAAAACCAGTCGTAGTGAAGAGCTTGGAGGAGGCCATTGTTCAGAAGTAAACGGTTTTCGTCTGAGACGATGAAGATGATGAAATTTATATTCCTCCTAAATCCCTAGAGTATTGGTAAAGATATGGGACTTTTCCACAACGCCACACCAGTGGTATCGGAAAGACTGGCCACAAGTCTGCTAATTCAATAGCGTCTCAATAGTGTGGCGGTAGCCTGATTTAGACATTGGGACTATGAGAAAAAAGTTAATCAGGCCACCAACATACGATTGTCGATGTTTTAAAATAGCAAAATCGAGGCCCAGCCATTAACCATACGCTCTACTGTGGAAAACTACTTTGGGGCGTGTATTCTATCAGTGAAATAATGAAACTCATAACCTTGCAATGTACTGCAACAGCACCATTGGATTCTTCGCTGATTTGCATAAATTTAAACAGGATATTGCGGGGTGGATAAGAACCGTCCGGAAAAAACAGGTCGTAATGGGCTATCCCAACATTATTAAATCTGAGAAAAAAAAGTAGAATAAATAGAAATAATTTTATTAGTTAAGCATAAAGATTCTAAGGTGCTTGTAGACGGGTAAACTTTTGAGTGAGCAATGTTATATCACTATCCCAACACCCACGTTATAAAAATATTGCCATCAAAATAATTTCACTAACATATTTGCGTCGTAAAGCTTCTTGTTTAACCTAATGACAATTTTAACGTTGTTTTCTTGGAAATAATCTATGTACATCTCTGGTGGGTGGTGCAACGAAACGCCGTAGTCCACTGGGCCGATGAATGCGAGGAATTGTCCTGTAAACCGCATAATATATTTTAGTGAACGTGCTTATTTGAAAAGCCCCTCAAGTAGGTATAGTGTTTAATTATTTTGTTTTCCTACACAATTACTAACTTGGCCCCTTGGCCTCTAATCTTAAAAAAATATGGCATACTTTATAGTGCAGCGATCAATCTTGCAAATTCGTTTGAGAGTTTGCTGATTGCCTCAGTCAGACGGCATTTTCAGCGTCATTAGACTTTTTTTGGGGGTGAAACTTAAAGGGTTTCTCAAGCCGTGTGATCGAAACACAGAGGTTTTCTAGAGGGAATGACTTCACGCATTAGTGCGTGTCCCCGTATCCTACTAAATTCTTGTATCGGACCGAGAGCGGAACAACCCGAGACCGCCTCTAAAGGCTAGGATGTCGGCTCCGGGCTCCGGTTGACCGGGTCGCATAATATTGAAGTTGATCATGTCTAGTCTAGTACGAAAAGGGTTTTTACAAGGGTAAAACTCACCAAATAACATTAGGGCCCGCATGGGCCAACGTAGAGGGTTATGGCCACTTATCGCCCGATCTCCCCATGTGAGACATTTGTTTGTAGGCTGATAACAATGTACAACAAACGCATGCACACATCAGACTACCACATATTGTCATATTTCCACAACATACTTTAAACTATATATTTATGAAAATATGGTTAAACATTGATTTGGATAGTCTAAAGTGGCGGCGTCTGTGATTTAATATTACTAAAATAATTATTTACTTTACCAGGCACTATCCAGTTAAGGTCACCGCCTTGTATTTTGTCGAGACGATCGTACTCTTCATAATTGAAATCTTGAAAATTGAAGAAACCCAAGTCCCTTGCTTTCTTGATGGCTTGTAGGCAATCAATTAAGGATATTGTGTAATGCGATTCACCTTGTGTGGCATCTTGAAAGGGACTGAATAAATAGATAAATAAAGTCCATATTTTAATAAATACTTTTTTTGATATATACCTATCTAAATTCGTACCTTTTTCTAAAGGTACAGGCTATAAAACCTATATCAAATTAAAATGTTATTCCTATACAAAAACGTTGTTGATGTTGTTTACTTGGAATACTTAAAATCACCAACACTTTGACCAATATAAACGCAAAATTATACTGCCTACTTACCGATAGTTCTGACCATGTACTTGTAACGGTTTCAGAGCATCCTTTGGAGACAGTTTCAGGTACAAAACACCGTAACAACCCAAAACAAATGCAGCATTTGCCTTTTTCTTTGGATCAGTTGATGTGTAGTGCACTATCGTTTGCTTATTCAAATATAACTTCAATTTTTCATTCAGTATCCTACAGTATTTATAGACACACCCTAAGTTCAATGGTCCGAAGTCGGAATAATAATTCTCATATATTAAATCATTATCTATACAGAAGTAATGTGTGTCTACAGTACTTTTGAGGACTTTTCCATGTCTCGCTGCTGCGAAATACAAAACATTTTCTATGTATTCGGCCATATACAGTATATCTGAACTTCGCGTCATGATTGTAGCAAGAACGCCAAGAAGGGTAAATAACAACTTAGTCGATAGCACATTTTAATCTACAATATACATTATGGACTATACGACACTATAACACTATGATTTCTTTTCACACAAACATTTCAAATAAAAAATATAAAATAAATTACATCTCAAAATCAAAATAACACTGACAGTGGCGCTCTTTTGTTTTAAAATTACCGCCAATGTCAGTTCTAAGTGGCCAGTTAAAAATAATGTGAATTTTAAGCCAAAAATATTTTGTTTGCATTTAGCTTTTTAGCTATAAAGAATAGATCTTTTATGGTTAACTAGTCTAACAAAAGTATCGTCTTCTTTATCAAACGAATAATTACCGCTAGTTATCAAGAAAAGTGTGACTGGAACTGAGTTTTATTCTGCAGATATTATTTTGAATTTTTCTTCCGATTTTCCTGTCATTTTTGGTAAGACGCAATAAAATGGGATAGGTACCAATTAAAAATTATCTCTTTATCAAGTTTAAAATAACTAAAGCTTTTTATTGTTCTGAGTTTTAAAGTATTGTATTTAAATCTCAAAACAATAACTTTAGTTAGCTCTAGCCAGATAGTGATGTCTATCTAATTGAATACAAACAATATACAAAGCTCAATTTTAATTTTTTTTATCGGCTCTACAGATAATTAAAAAAGAAACGTCTTTTAAATATTTAAGACTTGATGAATTTATCTAATAAAATATGTAAAAGAATGTGTTGCTCATTGTGCCCGTGTAATTATAACAGTAAAATCGATTTACAGTAATTCTAAATTTCTGACATTGATGGATGTATAACACGTACGAACGAACGGCACCGACCCTACGTAAACTGACAGGCCTTGTCTTTTTCCGGTACGCAAGGTAATTGTGAAGTGTTTCATGGTGTATTTTTTTGTAATCTTGAAATATTATCGAAATCTTACGCGTTTTGGTGACTGTGTTAAAGATAACAAAATGTGGACTTATCATTCAATGTGTTTTATTCCATATTTCAGGTCGGCAAATCATAAACAACCATGGCTGATGTTGAAGTGTAAGTTTTGTGAATAACCTTTTTATCATTTACCTACACATCTTTTCATCAATAAGCACAATTTGCAAGATAGTTAACGTTAACTTTCGATTAGGGGCACCTTTATAAATCTTAAAATTATAAATTGTTTAAACTTAACTAAAACCTTTTTGTAGGTTATACTTACATATAAACATTCGGTCATTCTGCTAAATAGTACAGTAATTATGCCTTGCAGTTTTAATCTGACGTGCTCATTCTTAACTATTAAGATTAGTGATAGTTATCTTGACTTGAAGCGACACATAATGCTGAATCTTATTGTAGTGAGGTGCCCGTGAACCCCGTCCTGAGCGGCGGCGCGATGGATGTGAACACTGCCCTCCAGGAAGTATTGAAGACCGCTCTCATCCACGGAGGCCTGGTCCATGGTCTCCACGAAGCCGCCAAGGCCCTAGACAAGTAAGTAGGAAATCTAATCTAATGTAACTATATTTTTACACAATTTTTCTGTACTACTACTACCTACTGCATATGGTCCAAAACCAATTAAAAGTTAACTTGCTGTCCATCATAATAAGGGTTTAAGGTCCCACACTTAGTATATTAATTATAAAAATGTAGACTGGCAATGGAGTCCCCCTAAATATTCACATAATGTGTGGCTGTTCTAGTCATTAATGATGTGGAAATATCTGCTACAACATCCAGAAGTGGTAGATCACCTCCTTTGCCGACAATAACGCACACACATAGTACCACAAAGCTTGTTTCATCAAGGTTGTGGCCTCCCAAGTGTGCTACAAGCTATAAAGGTGAATGCACACCTGGTCGCACCGCACGCGCCGCAGGCGCCGCATTCGAATTCTTTATATGAAGTTCTGTGCAACCAATAAGAATTCGAATGCGGCGACTGCGGCGCGTGCGGTGCGGCCAGGTCTGCTTTCACCTTAACTCTACAGGCCATCACAGGCCATTATGTACTGGGGCCTTAAGGAATAAAAAAGTTTTAAGTTAGAATCCCAATATTTAAAAATGTTTATATAATTTTTAACGCAAATTTTGTTGCGAACAAATTACAAAAACACAAATGTTGAAAATGTTGCTCGTGGAATTTTTTTTTTTTCAACATTTTTTTTTCAACATTTGTGTTTTTGTAATCCCAATATTTATTTATCTATTGTTTTAGTTTCGTTTCATTATCATAATTACTCAAATGATACGGGCACACCATTGTGATAACGCGATGATTTACGTTGTCGCGACACGTCTGGCCAAACAATTCCGTTTAGGCGCAGAATTGCCAATTTGCAAAATGTCCAGCGGTCGTAAAATGTCTAATTCGCAGAAAGTTCAGTTCGCAGAAAGTCCAGTTCGCAGAATGTCCAGTTAGCAGAATGTCCAGTTTGCAAAATGTCCAGTTTGTAGAATGTCCAATATTCATCATAATTCATAACATTGTCTGTCACCTCCCATCAATACTGCCATCCTCCCATCAATAGAGTTGGGTTTTAATGTGTGGCAGTACAACTTACTGTGCTTGTAATTGTGATATTTGAGGTGCTGTCATTACTATCTATTTTCTCGAAACTTGCGCGGCAGGATAGGATGACAGTGTGACATGTCTTCTAATGAGTATTTACTGCATTCTCTTTATGATTTGTAAAAAAACATATGGAGTCTGAAACATGCTTAAAATCGATAATAAGAACAAGACCATGAAGCTGTAGCTATAACCACATGAGTAGATATGTGTATTCACTACATTATCTGCTCATGTGCTATAACTGGAGAGGCCTGTTTGTTGAAAAAGCAAGTATTATGTAGCTATCTCACTCTTCTGGTGATACCTATCTCTCTATAGGGTAAAGGGTTACCCTTTTAGTAAGGGTACTAATTCATAAAAATCAGGACATATAGTACTACAAATCATTTTGTTAATTTTTTTGACTAGATTTAGGGGTTGATTTATTATGCCGGAATCATAATCCAAGATAGTAAAGTGACTGTGAATTATGCGATTCATGCTTTTTGTGTATGGGATTGTGGGTACCACACAAGAATCAATTATAAGTTTGCGTATTTACATTTTGTGCAATGGAATGGAATTGGAATGAACTTTATTTAGTGTGTAAATATGACAAGTGGTAATAAAAAACAACAAGAATGGACATAAAATTAAAATTATTAAAAGTGAAGAAAAGTTAAAAACATTTTTTAAAAGTCAGCTCACTCAGTACTATTATGATAATAATTGTAGCTTTACCACCACACCGCACCGGTTCAAAACGCAGTAGGTAAATTATCGGGAACCAGCAAACAAGTCAATATTTGCTCCATAAAAAATACAACTTAAGCAAGCTTAACTTTTAAACCAACTAAACCTTAGTTTATTAACTTGATAACTATGATAAAATAACAAACAAAAAATGAATACAAGAATAAATTTATTTCACTTTGTATTAAAGTGAAATAAATTTAGTTTCATTCCATATGTTCGTATATATGGCCTATTTGTGAAAAATTTCCTGACAATCTATCTATCTATACTACTACCTATATAAATCTGTAGGCTCTGTCTGTACTGTACATGCAATTTTGACAAATTTTGGGATAAATATTCGTTTTATGACACACTGACACCAATTCTATGATTTTTGAAATTTTTGTCTGTCAGTCTGTCTGTTTGTCTGTATGTCCTCTTATAACTTTTGAAAATTTGTATGTAGTAAGAACATGCGATTGTGCAAATGATAGGCTATATGATGTTGGTAAATCTAATAATTATTTTGATTAGCATTCATTGATCCATTATATTTGCACAGCGAAGCGGGCGGGTGACAGCTAGTAGTTTTATAAAATTGTTATTTATATATAAGAATTGATATTTTATTTCGCATAGTGGATACCATGTACTTCCACAACCACGCACTACGCATTTATGGAACATTTTACTTAGTAAAATAATCTGCTATGTGAAATTATCAATATAAAAACTTGAGTCGACAACTAAACATGAGTGACAGCCGGCATCAATATGACATTTAATTTAATTTTTTTTATTTGTTCATGACCATGGATACTAGTCCTTCAGTCGAAAACTTAATATATATGTTTCTCAAAACTAAAATCATTATAGTTAAAAGTGGCCGTAACGTCTTATTTAACTAAACCATAACATGTGAGGTGTTCATTAGGTGCCGTAAAAATGCTAAATTACTTCATTCAAATAGTTTGTTGAGCATAATTTTATTTTCTATCTCTAATTACTAGATATGTTTTTTTTTTCATTAGTGGCGCTAGTGTGCGGCGTAAACGCTCTTAACTGCGAGGCGCCGAGCGGTTTGACGTGTTTCATAATAATATTGTGATTTGTGTTAATTATGGATTGGAGTAATGAAAGAATATTAGAATTAATAGAAAATTATGAATCTGAACTTTTTATTTCTCTTCTTTACCCTTTTATTTTTTTTGTTCAAATAACAAAGATGCAGTAAATAATGATGTGGCCAAGCACTTCGTCGTAGGTCGAACATGAAGTTTTTATCGTGACAACGCGAACACGAATCTTCGCCTTCGAGTGTGGCCGTAGCAAAATATGAATAGCATAATTGGCCTAATTTAGTTTAGCTCTAAGATCATTTGTAATAGTATTAAGTTGGCTGTTATTCTTTTACAATAAAAAAAATAAAAGATTTAAATAAAAGTATTTCGTACCAGATAAATAGCCAAAATTACTTCATCATTATCATCTTAGCCAAAAGACATTAACTAGTGGACAAAGGTCTCCCTCAAGGATATCTATCTACAACAACGAGTTTTGTGCTGCTCACAGAATTACTTAATTAAACAGAAAGTTTATTTTATGAACAGGAGGCAAGCAATGCTGTGTGTCCTGGCCGAGAACTGCGACGAGGCTTCCTACAAGAAACTTGTCCAGGCTCTATGTAACGAACATCAGATTCCCCTTGTAAAGGTAAGCCACATAACAAGTTACAATCCTTTCGAAGCATAGTACCAGAAACGCAAGTTACCGTGCATGCTTTTTTAGTGAACCAGTAGAAAGGATCATAGTGGCTAATGCATCCACTTTAGCATAATATGCTTATAGCAACTAGCATATTTTTTTTTCATTACACAAACTACTTAGTTAACATATGCATTAAGAAGGTATGTATGTATGCATTATGAACTGTTCTATGAAATTATTCAAAATATTGACTATTTGACTGCCACAGTCAGCCATAATTGACAACACCTATAGTTTACAAAAACACAAAATAAAGATATTTAGACAATTTTGAATCCTTATCCTTATTTCTAGTTTTTACTCCTGAATTTTACTGTGGCGGTCCAAAGGTTTACAATAATATGAATAGGATTAAAAGAGCCTGAGATACTTCACTGTGCTCGCCCAGTGGTTGAAATTCGACTGTGATACACTATTACAATAAAATACCAAATACTGTACTAGATTTACCTTTACATAAGTTTAAAAACATGTAAAGTCTTCTTTACATAGATTCATAAACATTAGCCCCACAGACCGCGCGAAATAAAAAAACGCTTCTAACTACTAGAGTGAAAGAGATAGAAAGCTGACCTCTTGAGTACCTTTTAATATCGCGTGACGTTTAGTGGCGCAAGTGCAACTGATTTGCGCTGACGTGTACTTGAGAGGTTACAGAGCGTTGTCTGAGAGGCCAATGTTTATGAATAGCGTGACGATTGAGGAGTAATACTTAATTGTGTTACTTCAGCATATGTTTATGAATCTAGGGTTAAAAAAGGTTATTATACAATATACAAAGAATATTTAGATGATAAAACAGCCTGGCTATAATAAAAAACGCATTCTTTATTTAGTTCAAAATATTAAAATTAACTAATAAAAAATTATACTGATATGATAGCCTTTATAAACAGTGTCCTACAGATAACAAATGGTGTTGCGTTAAACATTTCAATTAGTTTTGATTTAGAGTAGCTTTGGTGTGTCATGCTTTCTTTATTGTCTTTGCGGTGGTGGCGTGTGCGTCGGGTCGTTACGTTCCCTAAAATATGGTTGAGCGAAGCGATGGCTGATTCATGTCATACTCGTGAACGGGTGCCGCCTGCGGAAGCATGTCTGCTCTTGCATACTTGTCTTATTTTTATTAACTATAGTTTAACAGTTTTTGACTTATTAGTACTGTAGGACATCGTAAAAATTTAACCTGGCAACTGATGTAAATTTGCAAACTTAGTAGTTACTTATTTAATTTTTTTTTCTCTTTTGTTTTTTTTACATGTTGTGATTGTCCTTTATATTTTGTGTTTTTATTTGTGATGGAAAGTGTCCTTTTATGATAGGGCATTTTCCAATATTTGTGACGCTGTAAGTGTCAAGCTCTTTTTTCCCTTACAGCTTGACATTTGCTGAGTTTCTTGACGGTTCTTCTCAGTAAAAGATCTCCCGCCCAGAGTAGACGAACCGATAGCATAATGACGTTCACAAGAGCTATCTGTAGCCTAAACTGAATAAAATCATTTAGAATTTAGATTTTTTTAGAATTTTTTGCACTTCTTCATTTGAATTTAAATTATGCCAAATATCACATTCTTTTGTGCTTGGGTTTTAAGTTTAAAGGGTGCAAAGTTTTTCTTTACATAGATATTAAAAACATATTTAGTAATTAGAGACAAAATCAAATTATGCTTAACAAACTATTTAAATGAAGTAGGTAATTAAGCATTTTTACGTCACCCAATTGTTATTTTATTATTATTAAATTTTCATTATTTTACAGTTTGAAATTATTTATAATACGTTATCATAAGATTTTTCATTAAACAAAGCAACTGTATAAATCGCTCCGCACGAATCGCCCGGTCCTAATGACTTGGCTGGTACAAGGATGAGCGAAGAGCAAAGCTGCGTGCCCCTATGGTGACCCGCACCATGCGGAGTCAACTTTCCTAGCACTCATACATTATTATTGTATCTATACCGTGTTTTCATCATCCTCACGTCCTACAGTCCACCGCTCCATAATATTTGGTCCTTTGCATGGTATTTTGTATAGTCGCTAGGTCTCGTTGCTGAACTGGATTATACTCCTATGCTTGAAAATACCATGTTTTAATCATCCTCACGTCCTACAGTCCACCGCTCCATATTATTTGAATATAAATGTTATTTAACTCATGTTCCTTACATTGAAAATGGTTAGAAATATCCACCACAAAAAATATCATACATCAACAAAAGATGTTGTTTAAGGAGACTGTCTAAAGACATACCGAACAAAGGAGTGTGTTGTGAAATAGTTAACTTTATTAATCATCATCATTATCAGCCTATACAAGTTCACTGTTGGACGTAGGCCTCTTCTATTTAATTAATAAAATTTGTCAATTACTAAGATGTATTTCTCTATGTCACACTCATAACAAAACAAATTTATAAAATTATGTCTTTAGTTTAGGTATTTATTTGAAACTTAATCAAACTGCATTAAACATCAAACACAACATGCACAAATCTCCACTGTTTAGGATTCCAGGTGAAGCCCTATCCTATCCTCCCTCTATCCTATCTCTCCCTATCGCCCACGCACGTCACAGATAATCGGTGACTAAGACTAAAATAGTCTGTAAAAATGAAACGTATGGAATTCTTTGTTGCAACGCACATGTCCTACAAAAAGTCGGTCACAAAATCGGTACCTACCTACTAAAACCTTGGCGAAAATATCGGTCCGATTATCGGTACAAAAAGTTCGGTCGTGGCTGGGCGGGAGCCGTTATCGTCACTGGCCATTATATGAGATAAAGATCAAGAGTTTTGCCATTGTAAATAAAAAAGTTACGTATTATTTGCAACTTTTGTATGAGATTGCTTTTTAATGTTGACTTGGTTTGCTTGCGTAGGTCGACAACAACAAGAAGCTCGGCGAATGGGCAGGTCTCTGCAAAATCGACAAAGACGGCAAGGCCAGGAAAATCGTCGGCTGCTCATGCGTCGTAATCAAAGTGAGTTATAAGTAACAGTACAAATTATATTCTCAATTTGATATTACCAGAATGGCCAGAATTTATTAATAATATCCTATAATATATGATGTGAAAAGATCCTTTGGACTATTATTATATTATACTTACCTATTACATTATATTATATTATACTATTATCCTAATTTGTCTGAAACACGAAAGATAAAAACACTGCCAGGCAACGCAACTGTTTGGTAAAAAAAAACAGTTACCTACTTTTTTATGGACCATCCTAGCTTCCTATACCATTATAAAGGTGCGTCCAGACTATACGATAAAACACGTAGTTATGTAGCATGTTAGTTAGCATAAAACAACCTTATACTTATAGCATAGTTTTGTAACATGCTACTTAATGTGGACCTTCAGAATATTAAAGTAATGATTAGTCCTTTAAGGAGTAATTGTTTGTACTATTGGTATACAAACATGACATGCGCTAGCACGAACACAGCCAGTTTCATTAAGCTGTTTGTGATAAATAATTCAGCGCTATATAAAATGGAATGACCCTATGGTGCGGTGCTAGTTGCACATGCAACCTTCCTATCACTCCAACATGGCTAATTCAATTTCAATCGAACATCTTTATTAAAACTAACAAAAAACCTAAACTTTTTTAAATTTATTATTTCTTATGGGGACGTCGCCAGCCGATCGGACGATCCACCCGCGTTGTTGCGGGCCACTTCATCCTTTTCCCCGTTCTCCCTTTTAAGGGAGTTAAGGTTCATCCAGCTTTCACGGCGCCCCGTCGAATCTTTTGGTCTCTTTAGTGAATCTTGCTATCTGTTCCACCTTCAGATTCTTTAGGTCCTCTATGTGTAGTCTATCCGACCCCCAGAGCTCCCATCTTGCCAGCGAATACATAGGGCACTCGGCTAGTAGGTGGAGGCTGGTCTCCTCGCTTTCCATGCACTCCGGGCATATGGGGTCGGTTTTCACTCCTATCACTGTCATATGTCTGTTCAGACGACAGTGTCCTGTTATGACTTCAATGACTAGCCTCATGTTCTCTCTGGAGAGTCCCATTAGTTTGCTAGTCTTTTTCTTATCCATTCCCTTGATGAAGATCTTCGATTGTCTCATACCATTCGAGGATCTCCATCTTCTGTTGGTTTCTGATGTAATACTGTGACTGATTACTCCCTTGGTGATGTTGTGCGCTATTGGCAGCCGAGGTTCCGGCCCCACCAAGTTTTCCTCTGCTCCCTTTCTGGCTAGTTCGTCAGCCTGTTCGTTTCCCGTGTTTCCCTCGTGTCCGGGAACCCACGCTATCGTCAGGTCCGTTCTCTCGGCCAGCCTTTTTAATGATTCCTTGCATTCTCTGACAATTGCTGATGTCGTCTCTTCTTTGCCTAGTGCCTTCAGCGCCGCTTGGCTGTCGCTGTAGATAGCCATCTTTCCTGTAATAGTAAGGTGTTCAGCTATCTCAGCGCATGCCATTATTGCGTATATTTCCGCCTGGAAGACACTAGCGAATCTTCCTAACGGTATCGACTTGTCTATCTCCGTCCCGTCTGCACATTTAATGTGCACGCCAGATCCAGAGAGCTTTGTCGACTCCTTTCTGGAGCCGTCTGTATAGCAAATGATGCCATCAGTTTCTACGCTCCAGTCCTCTCTTGAACCTATATGTATTCTATATTTTTTGTCAAAAATCCTTTCCTTTCGTATTAAGTCGTTGTTGGAAAGGATCATTGACAACCTATCTTCATATTGTTTACCTATACTGGCGTGACCCTTATCCGTGAAGTTCCCGGTCCATATGCCAGTGCTTCTTAGCTTGAACCATTGTTCCGCTGCTCTTCTCTTTATTTCTAAGTCCAGGGGATTCAGCCCCAGCAGGATCTCGAGCGCGGCTGTAGGTGTGGTCCTCATCGCGCCCGTAGTCACTAGGGCCGCTAGCCTTTGGACTTTGTCTAACTCTGCCTTGTTTCTCCCCACTGCGGCTCTGTGCCACCATACGATAGCTCCATGTAGAATTCTTGGCATTATTATTGCCCTGTATATCCATAGTGCCATCGCTGGTTTCATGCCCCAGGTTCTGCCTATTACGCTTTTACACTGCATCATCGCCATCTTTGCCTTGGAGCATGTGTTACTAATATGGGTCCTGAAGGTAAGCTTACTATCCAGTGTCACTCCTAGATACTTGACTTCCTTGACCGTCTCCAGCTCCTGGTTGTCCTTTTTTAAATACTTATTTAGTCAAATGAGATCACTATTATACACTTTAGTATGGAAACTTCATAATTCTCAGCTTATAAAATGTTCTTCTGCTGGGCTCAGACCTTAAATTCTCTTCATTATGTAGCTACTGTTTTAACTATAATTTTAATATCTGCTAACTATTTGTGAATAGTGCCTAATTGTTTATCCACCATACATCTTTTGTGCTTGTAATTGTAATTTTATTTCAATAAATTGTAAGTAGGTACGCCGCATTATGATTTGAGTACAAAGCTATCACGGACGCTGGTCTTGGTCTCTCTTAAATTGTTAACCTTTTCACCGCCCAACTATCCTGCACGCGATGTCCCGCTGTACGCCAACGTATAAATGTATTTTAATAAAGTAGGTACAAAGAAGAACTTCTATAGAAGTGCTGGCGTGGACGGCACGAAAATCTCGAACTTCTTTAGAAGTTGTTGGCGGTAAAAAGGTTAACTGGACTGTCTACTGTCTCTGTTAAGTACCTCAAAGCCTCTAATGTTTAATTTGTGAACAGTAATTGGTAAAGCAACAATCTTCTTTTATTTCAGGACTTCGGTGAAGAGACGCCTGCGCTGGACGTGCTGAAAGACTACCTCAAGTCTTCAAGCTAGATTCTAGGTGTAATCGCTAAGTTAAAATAAAAACACAAAAAAATTGATACGCATTTTTTATTTAATTTAGATAACACAGGGGCCTTACCCAAAAAGTTATAGGTATTTAGACTAAAGAGTAGCATAGGTTAAAAAACTTATGATGTTATACTAAGTACTGTCTATGCATAGAATAAATTAAATACATTAACAATCAGTTGAGTCATCTGTAGCATAAAGGGGCCTTACCCACAAAGTTATATTTAGACTAAAGAGTAGCTTAGGTTAAAAAACTTAAGATGTTATACTAAGTACTATCTATGCATAGAATAAATTAAATACATTAACAATCAGTTGAGTCATCTGTAGCATAAAGTACCCACAAAGTTATATTTAGACTAAAGAGTAGCTTAGGTTAAAAAACTTAAGATGTTTTACTAAGTACTGTCTATGCATAGAATAAATTAAATACATTAACAATCAGTTGAGTCATCTGTAGCATAAAGTACCCACAAAGTTATATTTAGACTAAAGAGTAGCTTAGGTTAAAAAACTTAAGATGTTTTACTAAGTACTGTCTATGCATAGAATAAATTAAATACATTAACAATCAGTTGAGTCATCTGTAGCATAAAGTACCCACAAAGTTATATTTAGACTAAAGAGTAGCTTAGGTTAAAAAACTTAAGATGTTTTACTAAGTACTATCTATGCATAGAATAAATTAAATACATTAACAATCAGTTGAGTCATCTGTAGCATAAAATATGAAAATTACTAAACGCATAGACTAGCAAATTGATCGCAGATTTCTTTGTGTTTCGGCCACTGTTGCACTTGACATTCTCTGAAAACAAGTCGAAAGGAGATAAAATGGTAACACTAAAGATCAGAAGAGATAATAGTACCTACTGACTAAGGCTTGTTTCACACGCACCACAACCACAACACGGGCGGGCGCTAATTTGTATGAAAATTAATAGGTGAATTCACACGGGACTACTTACATCGCAGCCACGTTGCAACTACAACGCTACCACCAGCGACATTGCGAACTAGCCGGAGAAGAACTGTCTGTCTGTACGCTACGCAACCACATCGACCACTACGCAACAACACACCATATTTTGTAGGTACAACGCAACTTCAAAAAGCCGCAGCGACACTATTTACACGTAACCACAGCTGTCTAGCTTTCTGAACTGTCTGTCTACCTTTTGTCGCGACAGCACAGTATTACTATTTCATAAAACTGTGGCGATGACGACGCGACGGTGTGGTGTGGTTGTGGTGGTACGTGTGTGAAACAGACCTTAGGGCGCCAATAGCAATTTTGATATTTTTAAGACTGATATTTCGAAATGGTCTTATTATATTGCTATGATATTAACACAAATTGAGCATTAAGAAATTTAATTAACGATTACTATAATAAAAACGAGGTTTTTTCAAAAAGAACTACGTTTTTTTACCCTTTACGGAGCGTGTTAGTGGCTAAGTACGATCGACATTGAAATAAGTGAATAGCAGTCTGCATATCTTCAGTCACCGACGAATTTGCTACGACAGACTTATAAGGTGTTGGATGGTGGTAGCTAAGCAAGAAATGAGGGCTAATATAGGCTAGTGATGACATCATATACTTTATAGTCCGCTGCTGGACATAGGCATCTCCAAGTGCAAGCCATCTCTTTCCGCGGCTACCCTCATCCAGCTAAAAAAAATCCCACCCCCAAACAGCCCAATATACTGCTGAGAATTGAGCCTGAAGGTCTAACCACTAATCGAGATATTACACGAGGGGTTAGAAAAAACTCATCACCTGCCACAATACCACTCGGTTTTGCAACGCGAGCATTTCTTGCTGGCCTTGTCGCCGCACTTAGCGCACTTCGCCCCACCGCTGTCCATTGCCAAAGCCGCGTCGCTGGTGTACGATTCTAAAAGCTTCTTCGCCATTCCGCGCGATTCTTCGGAGCCATCCATTCTAAAGCTGTCCAATTGCGCCTTAGCTATAATCTTTGTACGTTTGTGCACCTGCTTCATGTAGCCATCTTTGATCTGCAAGAATAGATTAGTAAATTGATCTTATTTCATATCCAAAATAATTTTAATTGTTTGATATTAGTAAAATATATAAGAGTTCCACTGTCAATAACTTATAACAATGGTTAAATCAATTGTTAGCGACCGGTGGCCTGTCTTTCGACAGTGGAGGTTGGTGAAAAATTGTTTTCTTTACCAACATGTAGAACCAATGTTACACACAATTAATACCCTCCTGTAGCGAGGACTTGGATATTTTCTCACTTTCTACGACATCACTTTGACGTTTAACTCGACATCAGGGTGCCAAGTGCGAGTTTCATTCGCCATTCAAAACGAGAATTTGTATGGCAAAACATTAACTCCTCTCGTATGCCGCCAGGAGGCGCTGCTTCAATGCCATACTAATTTTCGTTTTCGTAAACGTAATCGAATGAATACGGATATTAAACAAAACTTACACCAGACACCCAGGTTAACAATACAACAATAGACTTATACAATAGACAACGGGAATTTCACCCGAGTTCTTTTCGTAATACCACGCAATTAAAAAAAAATACAGTCGAATTGATAACCTCCTTTTTTTGAAGTCGGTTAAAAATGGAGAAAATGTGTTTAATTTCTATCTACCGTACAATTGTACCCTCACTACTTATTACCAATACTTGAAATTGACTATGTTAAACGCGAAGCCATTAATTAAGATGATGAATTGATTAAACTAACAACATTGTGTTATTTAAAGTAAAATTAGGTACCTGCGGAACCAGTTCTATGAGCGTGCAGCCAGGGTCCTTCAGCCCGTTGGTCTGGTTGTGCACCGCTGAGTAGTCGCCTACTGAAAGGCGGCAGAGGAAGGTCTTCAGCTCCAACAGCGGCGGGATCTGGTCCAGTATCTCGTCAGTCATCTTGGCTTGCAACTGGGAAGGATGTCAAAATAAGGATCAATCCCCTTGGGAACGATGACAAAAATCATTCTTATAAAACTAAGTCATTTTTTTGTGTGTGTTCAAGCGGATTCGAGAATGGTTTAGATTTACAATTGGACCCGGTAGGTAGCGCTGCAATAGGGGTCCATCATGGGATACGGGTGTTTAATAGTTTTTTCACCTCACTTGCTCGAAAAGGCTTACTTCCTTCTTCAAAATCTAGGTGGAAAAGCACTTTTTCATTCCATCTATTCGAAAAGGATGACTTGGTTCGCCTTTAAGTGCACCCAAAGGTGGTGTTTTCTATAAGAAACTTTTAGCGGGCAGTAATGAGTTTTTAATCCTCTTTATAAGTGCGCCGCAATTATCTTTGCCGCGCACTTTTTGAATTTGGAACATCTTAGTGTTCAGCGCCAAAGAAATGCAACGCAAATATTTTTTGAATAAAGACTGGCTGGTACCTACGACGGCCCATCCATAGTCGCCCCGCCCGCCGCGCCGGCTGGAATCAAATTAAAAACGCGCGACCTACAGCCCGCGTTTTCGTCAATTTTCACAAATTGTTAGAAAATTATGGATTTGTTTTGAAAAATGAATTCTTCAAGTGACAGTGAAACTATATAATTAACTCCTGAAAGTATTAGAACTGACGCAAGAAATGTGATGGATAATCTACTACCTGCAAAATCGCGGGAGAAATATATGAAAGCCTATGGTAATTTTATTGAATGGAGAAATGCAAGACCCTTTTGGCAGATTCCGGAGCGGACTTAACTGTTCACAAACGACATGGAGGATGGAAGTCGAGTGCTGTAGCAGAGGGGTATATAGAAGATTCCATTGAGAACAAGGCAAAAACATGTGAACGCATCGTGGAAAACATTAAATTGCAACCATCAGTTAATCCATCCATGCCACTGTCGCCTCGCCCATCTACATCCAAACAACAAGATTCACCGTCACATTTTCTTAAAAATGAGCCAGATTCGGACATTATTTCAAACACGCAGAATATAACATCTACAACAATCTCTATTCCTAATAAAACTGTAACAATAAATTTTCATAATTGCGAAAATGTCTTAAATGTAAATATAACTTTTTAGTTGTTTTATTATTAGATACTATTTAATTTCAATTTAGTTGTTTTTTCTCTATGTTTTATTTAATAATAATAATATTACAATAAATATGAGGCGCCTCCTATTTTCTCATAGAGAGTGAAAAGTAGAGTGTATCACTCGGGCGCAAAACATATTTTTGGCTCGGGCGATGTACTTTGAATCCCTCGCTACGTTCAGGATTCTACTAAAGAATCCCTCACTTAGCTCTGGATTCAAAAAAGCGCCCTCGCCGTAAAAATATTATTTTGCTCCCTTACGATACAATCTACTATTTCCCCGCTTGGGAAAAGGTTTTTGAATATAAAACGACATGAGTTGACTGAACACTATGGTGCGTACTACTCTTATACTATGCGAAAAAAGAAATTCGAACTTCGTATTGTGCCGTCCCGCTCACACTAATAGATGTGTAAAAGAGACAGTATAATACGAATTTAGAACTTTTTAGTAGACTCCCTAACTTTTCTTTCTTACATAATATATGAATTCTTAACTGTTTTATAATAAAGCTCAACTGTTTTCCTTCCATCTACCATTTTCTCGCAGTAGTGAGGTGAAAAGTTGTGTGTTTTGCTCGGCAGCAAAGTTGTTTTGCGTCTCGTGCCTTGAAACCCTCGCTATCTACGCTCAGGATTCTTCTTTTGAATGACTCGCTTCGCTCGTGGTTCAATCTTAGAATTCTTCGCTTGCTCGGGTTTCTATTCAAGCACTCGCGAACTTTCCAGCCTTGCATAACAAATAACTATTGTTTCATTACGATACGTTACGTACAAACTCATACAAATTTATACTCGTAAGTACAGACGCATGCACATCAACCTATCCAAAACTCAAAATTCTTCAATATATTTACAACCATATTTTTTAAACATAAAGTTTGAAGTCTATTGAGGAAATTTGACTGTTTGTAGTACGTTGATGAGCAGGCGTGTGTAGGTATAGTCGACCATGAAATTGCTTTATCACTTGACAAAAACTTCCATCACAATAAAATTTCGCTAAGGCTCATTGTCAACGATGACAACGTATCTGTCACTTGGTTGGTTATACAAAAATAGAACTTGTTGTTTTATTAAATGCAAACATAATTCACTTCTAAGGTGGTAAAGCAATTTCATTGTCGACTATACTTATTAATTTGGTTAACTTACTCCTTTACTACTACCTACTACTTTGAAAAATTATTGTGAAGTAGGTAATTAGAAGTGGTACAGAAAAAATATTAATGTCATATTTTAAGTTGAAACCTAAATATCTCAAAAAAAAACATTTCCCACCCCCTGCACCTCTGCGTTTGCAGTGTGCGGGCGAGTGCGGCCTTACTCTGCAGAACACGTTGCGCCTGGCCTCGTGCACGCTGTAGTGGTGCGCCAGCCGCGGCTCCAGCAGCAGCTGTCGCAGGCAGAGCCACAGCTGCGCCTCGCTGCGGTGCATGGCCGCCAGCTCGCCAGATTCTGGCCGCGCCCAACGCCCAACTGGCAGACATGACCGTCAATTGAGTCGATCACCAATGTTTTCCACACGCAAAATAGGTATCACTAGCGGCTCGTCCCGGCTTCGCACGGGTGGACATTACATGTTTAATATAGCCTATGTTACTCAGCGCTAATGTAGCATTCTGATGGTGAAAGAACTTTTTAAATCGATCCAGTAGTTTGAGTTTATTCGTTGCAAACATACACAAATACAAAGCTTTCCTCTTTATAATATTAGTATGATGCGTACACTGAGCAGTAATGGAACACGAATTCTAATCATTTTTTAGTCACATAAACATCCCATATACCTACGTGCATTTAGGCATAGCATTATAGAAACATAGCTAGCTATGCATGACTACTACTTGGATTGATTACAGATATGCACAGCATTGCAACGACAATAGTTAACTTTTTAGTTAATAAGGATAAAAAAAAAACTATCAATTTCAAGTTCAAAAGTATGTTTACAATCGCTTACAATTGAAAGTCTGCAGCTGGCCTTTGTCGTCGAACCTCCTCCACGGCTGCAGCTGCAGTAGATGCGCCAGCAGCGCCGGCACGTCGTGCGTCTTGTATAAGCTGGTGGCCATGGACGCGGCCACGCCAGCAGTCTCCATGTGCTCAGCTATGTAGCTAACGAGTATTAATAAGATTTAATAAATTCCGACTGATAGTACCTCTTACTGAGGTACTGGAGGATTCTGTGTTAAATACGCTTCTACCTTCCTTATCATCACTTTATACTATGTGAGATTAAGGGAAGTGTTTACCCGTAAGCAATATACAAAAAGTATTATGGCCCCACAAATACTACTAAGTATACCCGAATCCTTTGTTCAATTTCTAGGTCGGGCAAAGTCCGGGTTTAAAAGATCACCAACCCGCATTTGACAAGCGAAGCGCGGCGATAAAAAGAAGGAAAGGAAGTGAAGGTTTTAGTGATGACTTGTTTTCAATGATGGAGGCCTTTGTCCAGACAGTTATTGGCTATTTATTTACTTTACAACCCGCTCTATATGACGGGAAATCCGCCAAATTGGCAACACTGTTTGGTCCTTCTATCCGGCTTACTCACCGTACAACGGAGATGCACCTCATGCTGATATCGAACTGCAGCTCGCGTTTCTGACGCTCCAACTCTTCAGATGTCGTCTCGCATTCCATCTCTTTTGCTGTTAGCGGCTTCAAGTATCCGTTGCTAATGGCAAAAAAACATGTTTTTTTATAACATTTCGTGTGGGTATGTTTTTAACATTATAGTACTTACATGATTATTTCGATAAAAATAACAATAATATCAGCCTATATATACTACTTCACAGCTGGCCCTCTCGCGTGCACGCCACTGAGTACGATCCGCTGCTACTCTCATCGAGCTCTTGCCAGCCACCTTGCGAAGATCGTTGGTCCACCTAGTCTGAGGGCGTCCTACACTACGTTTGCCGATACGCGGTCTCAACTCGAGAACTCGTTTATCCCAACGGTTATAGGCTTGGCAACTAATATGGCCAGCCCATGCCACTTGTTGGCACCCAGCTTGCAGTACTCGTTTTCGTAAAAGTATTGTAGGCACCCTGATCACCTCGTTCCGAATCCGATCCTTCAGAGAAACTCCGAGCATAGCACTTTCCATAGGTCGCTGAGCGACTTCAAAATTTGTGAACCAGCCCTATCTTGATAAATAATTGATTATTATACTATAATTGAATTTATTTCAGTATCTTAACAGACACAGCGGCCGGCGCGGCGCGGCGGCGGCGGCGGTGACTATAGGCGTAGGAGAAAGCATTTGTAGTGCTCACCCAGAATTATTATCACCAGGGTGCTAGGGCGAGTTTATGTGTCTCCATTCGATCACGTAATCGAAACGAGAACTTACTTTTAACTCAACTTTACCACCAGAAGGTGCTGTTCAATTATCTTATCACGTTTGAAATAACCACAAAGGTCATACTTTATCAGAGCCAGCAGTGCCGTGAGCTGGTCGACCGAGTAGTCCAAGAGGTCAATCATCACGTCGCTGATGCACTGTGCGCCGTCTTCGTGGAACAGGACCGTCTCCAGGAGACCCACGGCTGCTGCCTCGTGGTATAACTATAAATCGATATGTTTGACAGTTTAAGCCCAGTATTCGACACAGTTTTCGATGCCAAAAACCAACATAGATTTTCAATAAAATTTTATGAGATGATAGCTTGGTGCACGTGGTCTTTATTAAATTGTTTCTAAGGAATAAAATCGGTTTTATTTCTAGTGCTTATGACCTATAGTGCACGTGACCTCTATTTCTAGTGCTTAAATTAAATCAACATCGAAAAGAACCAGTCGATCACTGGTTCTTGTCAAATAAAATAAATGTTAATAAAATAAATATTTTGTTTATTATATTTTCTTATTAAGTAGGTATTTATTTCGACTGCTTATTTCTGATTGTTGATCTTTAGCGGCTCTTTTTTCTTTAAACAACCGCCTCTGTGTTCTAGTGGTTCTGGGAATCCCAGCGGGGAGTCCTAACTCTTAAGTCCTAAGTCTTAACTTGTGTACTTACCACCATATAGATTCCGAAAGTGTTGACCGGCGCCGGTTCCAGCTTCATGATTTGCGGATAGATTTTCGATCGCCACACTTGTATGCATATCGCTTCGTAAACTAGCACGGGTAACTGTTAATTGCACAATATTTACTTATTTCAATGTAAGGCATAATGCGGTCATATAGTTATACCTACCCAATATTATACTTAGTTAATGGTTATACTTACTTAATCCTAGTTGTATAATATATTTGTTGCAACATGTTAGTATGGTACAGGCGGTTTTGGACAGGTTTAGGTATGTGCAGGCGTGTGTACATTATCGTCTTTATCAGCTTAAACTAGTCCACTGCTGGACATAGGCCTCTTATCTCTATGGTACATAGATCTTACAAAAAATCTGAGAGAAAATCACTAAACAGTTTTTTGCACCGCATATCGACTCGTGTCGAATGTCCTTCCCATAAATGATGCATACTTACTACTTATAGCATGATATTATCATAAAATTAATTGTAATATGAGGAGCTCGATGGCGTAGTGGTTAACGCGCCCGGTCTGCGAGAGCTGAGGTTAAGCAACTGTTGCAAAGGCCGGTCATTGGATGGGCGACCAAAAATGTATCATCTCGAGCTTCTACGTGCTTCGGAAGACACGTAAAGCCGTTGGTCCCGGCTGCAATCACCAATCCGCACAGAGCCCGCGTGGTGGTTTATGGCCCGTTCTCCCTATCCATCCATAGGGAAGGCTCTGCCCCAGTAGTGGGGACGTAAAATGAGCTATAGATGATGAACAGCAATATTGGAAGTGGCCGTAACCCAATGTCAGCCGGTGCCAAAAAATAAAAAAATCCACCGAATTAAAATTATTGTTCACAACAAAATTTAACCTATTACATAATTCCTTGCTTAAATAAATATACCTAAACCAAACCCTCGAATGGAGACGCATAAGAGTTCATTTACCAAGACCCACTCATAACCACCACTCTGCCAAATGCTTTCCTCACCTTACCACAAGAAATGAGTGTCTCTTTAGTGAGCTCCTCTTGCATCGACGATGCTTCCAACACAGCTTGCTGATTTAGCTTTTGAAGTCTTATATGCCAGTCAACCCAACTGAAACAAATTAAAATAATAATAATGATCATCATCATCAGCCTATCATAAACTAGTCCACTGTTGGACCTGAACATTAGGCTTCTCCAAGTGCACGACGACAACGCCACCGAGCACGATCCGCGGCTACTCTCATTCAGCTCTTGCTAGACACCTTGCGTCGCCTGATCGTCACTCTACGATTAATTTAATGATAATTTGAAAAAATAATGCGTTATTCAAGCAATGAACATAATTTATGTATAACAGCGGTTATAATTGTTCATGTCTTCAGAGCGCCGCCGCCAGAGTGTCATTTAAATTCAAATTCAAATCGTTTATTGCATATCACATTACAATATAATAATAGATGGAATATTTATTAAGGTATTTATGTGACACCCAGGGTGGGTGTCACATAAATATCTTAAGGGCACAGCAACAGCATCAGAGGGCTAACTAAAAAATATACTTACTTATCTAGTTATAATTATACAACATTCCCATATAGTGAATTCATAGTAATTTCAAATTTTTAATTTTATTTTAATTTATTTATTTTCTGTTTTCTAAAAAGGTTACCTATTAACAATTTACTAGTCAAACTTATTAGATCACAATTTCTATAGCATTGAAGCAGCGTCTTCTTTTTTTTGAGAGTTTATGATAACCTCAGACGGTCTTTCCAGCGTCACCGAACTTTTTAGGGGGCGGCGAGAAACAAGTTCAGTGTGATCAAAACACCGTCAGAGGTTCTAGAGGGCATGGCATCACGCAAGGGTGTCACCGATCCCTATCTGGATTTCGGTGATAAAAAATGATGAAAAAAAAATTATCAGAAGGCAAATAAAACACACTATAGGTACGCACCGCAGCCGCAGGTAAATAACAGCTATAGAATTCTTATAACATAATGTCAAAAAACAAAGCACTTACACTGCTGTTTCAGTGGCGAGCGTACAGACATAAACAAAAGTACCTAGCTAGCCAGGTAGATTTTATACAACCCCTATGCTGCCCTGCCATCAACCAAACAGTACCTACCACCCGCTGGTAATCGAACCATATACCCCAATTCGGCCTTTAACGCGGCCCAATATTGCGATTTGAACTATGGGAAAAATTATGAACGTATAGTTAGCAGAAGCGAGACCCTGCCGGCGGACGCGGCGCCACTATAAATAATGTACTAGTCGTTTGTGACTTTTGATTGACCAAAGGCTTTATTCACGTCGAAGAAGGCTAAGGCGAAAGTCGACTAGGTATGAAAGAAGCTTACGCTTGGTTTCCGATACCCTCCAGCTGCCATGGTTCCATACTTTCAACGAAAACGTCGAGTTCGCCTGCATTCAAAGCAGCCAATTGAGGATCTTTCTCGACCATTATAGGGATAAAAATTTATTCCCAATATAATTCAACAACGACAAAATCGGCACAAATAAATATATTATCTATTATTTTAGATGATATTTGTTTCTATAGCAACGTATATTTTTGAGACTTCTGTTTAAATTTTTGCGCAATTTTTACCGGAAGTGGGATTGCTATTTTATAGAATACGTTTTAAAATGCTGCTCCTGTTGTACAGTATTCCAATTGAACTTATAAGCATCCTTGTGTAGTAATAATAACAGTAAACTACCGTATCATTAATAAAATACAAAGAAATGAAGATCAAGTTTTTTGGTTTTCGACTTTCCTTACCTCTTATTTGAAACACCAATATCACAAGAACACTCCACGTTCCGTTTTTTCCATTTTTATGTTTCTGCGTTGTATTCGTAGGCAAAACTATTTGCAGGAATATATTTTAAAAATACTGTAAGGAAATTCGGCCTTAGAAATATTTACTTCCAGGTGTTTGTTTCAGAACGAAACTTTGGGCTGCTAGTTGAAAAAAAGAAATAAACATGGCCGTTGCCGGATGTTCATTTTCTTCTGTCTTTCTTTGATAACTTGACAGACGTGCCGCGTGGAGTTTTGCCCCGCAGGTTGTTAAATTATTTTAATATTGTATTATAAATTGGTGCTATTTAGTTTTTAGGAAAACAAGAAAATAAGTTACAGTGTCAGTAGAACATAATAATTGAAATAAACTTGTGCAAAAGTGCAAAGACATCGTATGGTTATTGGTTGACATGCCGTCTCTTCATTGATTTGTTTTTTCGTTATTTATCATATTACTTGGGGAGTGTTTTTATTTAAACTTTGAATGTGGTTATTTAATAACATATTTCTAAAGTTATTTTTAATCCAGTCGGATAAAAGCAAAATTCCATAACCTAACCTATACACCAACACGGCAAGGCGCTTTCATTAATCATCTATAAGATCCAGCAATAATCCCAATCTGCGGCAAAAATTCCTAGTATTTCATAACTTTTGTATTCTTGTCCTCTATTTTCTAATTTTAGTTATTATTAAACTGTTGTGTACCTGTCAGTTTCACTCCACATGTGACGATGCTGTCTTGATAGTAACAGATGATTCGCTTTCTTTACCATTTTATTAGAAGCGTGCTTCTATCAAGGAATAATCATCAAAATAAAATCACTTCATCGTGTATAAATGTAGATATTTTTAAATGGCATTAAAGTTAGTAGTAGTAGGTCTTAGTAAACATGTAAATTAGGATCATGTCCCTAATAAGTGCATTCTGTTCATTAGCCTAAGCATGGTATTCTCACTTCCACCTTATTTTTTTTCCTAAAGCCAGGATGTATCATGTCCAAAGAAAATAATGGAACTGTTCATACTTGATAAAAAATAATATTCTTTAAGTAATATTATTGATTGTTATTATTATTATTATTGAAGTTCTTTAGAATCAGATAGGACTGAAAGATCTTTATCTTGAGTATGATTTTTTTATGACAATACATGAAGCTGCTTCATTGCAGTAATTAAAATAGTATAATGTTATAATTTTTTTAACTGTTATGTTTGGGTATCATAGGCATACATTTATGCCCCAATTATATTTGACCAGAGTTGCAAAGATCATGACCATGGGCTGACTATTTTATCTACTACTAACTAATCATACTTTTAATTACAGCACGATGGTTGCAACTACAGAGAAGAAGGCTGCGGCCGAAAAGAAACCAGTGAAGGGCAAGGAAGACAGCAAAAAGCTACCCGCTGTGCCCGAGTCTGTACTCAAGCACCGCAAAAGGAGGGAGGCCCTGCGTGCCCGCCGGCTACAGGCAAGTTCACCATCACCAGCAAAATGTCACAGTGTTGCGCAAATTTATAGGTTTAGAGAACATTTTATTGTTTGTAAAAAAGGTGTTGAAAAAATTTCTACAAGAGGTATACAAACTCAAATTGTATGCAAAAAAAATTTGGTTAAAATTATATAAAACCATAATCATGAATATTTATTGTAAATAAATGTGTCACCAAACTTATGCTAACGTTTAGCAGTAGTGAGCTGCTGATTTATCAGAAAGTTCTTATACTCAATTTTATTTACCTTACCTTAGTAATGACTTGAATGTTAGTAATGACTTTAATTTGTCTACTAAAACATTAGTCCCATAGATATTGAAATCTCAATGTTTATTTGATAAATTTTTAAGCATACACCTTGTATGAATACTTAAGGCGCTGCGCAAACGTAGACACTTTTGTGTCTTGTGTGGGATACAAGCTACCAGTGAATATGAAATCAGCCCTCCCTGCGCAGACGTAGACACTTTTTGTGTCCAGTTACTTCCACCTGACACTGATACAGCAACTCGGTTTCCTTGTATGGTGTGCCTAGTCAGTAACAAAAAGTTGCGCAGCGCCTAAGTGTATATACTCTTCTTTTACAATACTCTGTGAATGATGATCAAATTTTACAAAGGCATAGTTCATCTGATTAAGATGATGTTAACTTGTAATCTGATGTATAAAGAAACAACTTACCAATGTTTTTACTCAAACAAAACTTATTTTGACATGTATTATACTTGATTCAGGTCACACTAAAGAGGCGTTCATCGGCAATCAAGAAGAAGAAGGAGATCTTCAAGAGAGCCGAACAGTATGTCAAGGAGTACCGCATCAAAGAACGTGATGAAATTAGGCTAGCAAGACAGGTAAATTGATTTTCATGTAGAAATAATTAAAAAATAAGGAAAAAAAGTATGGGTAAAAGTATGGGCACAAAATGAGGTAAGCTTATTTACCGCGCTGGGGCGGGATAGTGCCGCTGGGGCCGGTTAGTGCCGCTGGGGCGGGATAGTCCTGGAGTGGCGACCGCGTACCGGAAAGCGCAGTGTGGACAGGCCTCCAACAAGGTGGACCGACGATTTGGCGAAGGTCGCGGGAAGCCGCTGGATGCGAGCAGCACAAAACCGGTCGTTGTGGAGAGCCTTGGGGGAGGCCTTTGTCCAGCAGTGGACGTCTTTTGGCTGAGAAAATGATGATATACCGCGCTTGAGCGAATCACACATAGAACCCTTACACGGACCCTGATCTCAGACCATTCCAAGCGCAGCTGTTGCGTTTTCTATGTGTGTGTTGCTCAAGCATGTTTTTATAAAGCTTACATTCTGCGACTCCTTTGTTTGTAGTATGGGGTTAAAATATTGATGTTAATATTTTTCACACTTTACGAAGTACTGTACTCTTGTCTTTCCAGGAACCTGGTATTTTAAGAAGCATAGAGATCACCTCACTTTGTTTTGTAACCGTTTTTTTATATGACGCTAAAGTTTATTCTATGTCAGCATAACAACAACATTGGTTTTTTAATAAATTATGTTTATATATAAAGTCAACAACTACAGGCTGTTTTCATTATATTTAAAGTTTATTATTATTATTACATAATATGTTATAATAATCCTTCAACAAAGTTTTACATCCAACAAAGAATTGCTGGTCTATAGAGGAGGCTTGATCACCATCCTACTAATGTTTCAATGCTGTTTACAGCCATTCTGACTTGCACACTAGCATATGGGATGTTCCGACACTTCCAACTGATACTCTGTTTAATAATTTGCAAAATATTAAAGTATTATTTATTTGCATGTTACAGGCTCGCAACCGTGGCAACTACTATGTTCCCGGTGAAGCTAAATTAGCCTTCGTCATCCGTATTAGGGGTATCAACCAGGTCTCACCAAAGGTAAGCGTTTTTTTTTACAATTTACAACCAAAACTTTAAATAAATTTTAATATTATATCGATGGCTTAGTTCACAATTGCACTAACTACAAATTTTTAAATTTTCGCTTTTTAAGTGCCAAATACACTAAATATCATGCTCTTTCGGTTGCGCGTATTGAAACCGCTACCGCTAGTCCATCTCTTTCTATGATAAACATAGGGTCACAGTTGTGATAAAAAAGTTTGATGAATGTCAATAAGTACTAATGACCTTTAGATTTGTAAATCGACAAATTGACAAATCTGTAGTTAGTGCAATTGTGAACTAAGCCATATAACAAGTTAGGTAACATTAGTTTGTAAAGTTAATTGGTAGCGGTAATGCAGGTAACGTTATCTAGAAAAGTATTTCATTACTTAATGTGTTTTAGACAAACCGCATAGAAAGGTTAGTTAATTTGCTGATAAAATGTCCCAGGTTCGATTTCCAGTATTGGGGTTTGCATGTTTGTGTACTCAGTTTGGTTGGTGGTAGGGCTAGTTTGTCCGCCTGGCTACCTACCACCATCTTATCTAAATATGTCCCATAACATCAATTGTTTGTAGCATTGTTGTGTCCCGGCAGCAATATACAACCTTTTTTTAGTTTATACGAAAATCGAAACACGCGTCAAATATATTTATTTGAAGAATTAGTACAAAAAAAAATAATATAATATCTTGAAAACTCACGAAGTTACAAGCTTTTTGTGCTGTCCCGTTGTGTGTTTTTAGTAGGGTATAATTTATTTGAGATTGTAAATATTATTTTGTCAAAATGTAACATGGTATAAAAAATATTGAAATCGATTCTATTACTGATTCTGAACAAACAGTTTTCAGGTTTTGTATAAACTAAAAATAATGTTGTATAAGACAGCCAGTGCCTCAGTAGTTAAGGATCCCAGGTAAAGTGCGCTTCCATCATTAGCCTTATCACCACTTAACATCAGGTAAAAGGAAGGCACTTTGCTCACACATAAAAAATTAAAAGTAATAAATTAGAGAGATAACATAACCTAATTTTTAATGGTATTGAAAGCCCAGCGCCAAAGTAAATAAAGTACCTCTTAGAGCCTATAAATGTCCCACTGTGTTCTTGGGATTCAAAAAACCACGACCCCCCCACTTCCGCGGAATGTACAGTCTCATAACCGACGAACGCGGGTGTAGCATGCGATGCGATGTAAGCAATTGACAAAACCTTCTATCCAGGGTGTCCAGCTCGTCTGAGTCCATCTTAGCAAAGGCCTCCATCATTGAAATCAAGTTATCGCTACAATTGATGGGTGAAAGCTTAATCACCATGCTTGCCAAATGCGGGTTGGTGATCACAAACCCGGGCTTTATCGAAAAATCCGAAACACTTTGCTCGACATGGGCATTGAACGGGGCCTTCAGGTATTGAGCAGAGCGCTTTTCTACATGGCTACCAAATGCAATTTTAACCAGAGCCAAAATTTATTTAAATTTTATTTTTTATTTTAAAGTGATAATTGCTGCACTAAAGTTGAATTAAATAATTATAAAATATAGTGCAGCCGCCCGGATTGCGGAAGACCCACGTTCGATTCCTGGCTGGGTTGGGTAGGCATTTATTTTTTTCACTGTTATATAATTTTTTATTGAAATTTGTGTTTTTTTGCAATCGTCAGGTGCGCAAAGTGCTGCAGCTGTTCCGGCTGCGGCAGATCAACAACGGCGTGTTCGTGCGCCTCAACAAGGCCACCGTCAACATGCTGCGCATCGCCGAGCCTTACATCACCTGGGGGCACCCCAACCTCAAGAGCGTGCGGGAGGTAACGCTATTCTATTCCATCATCATCAGCATCGTCACCAGCCGCTTTCTGTGCTCACACTGCTAGAGCTAGATCCTCCCATATGAATATAATTGGAAACAACAATTATTATTTCATATATACTCATACCGAAAGCGCAGTGTGGCCAGGCCTCCAACAAGGTGGACCGAGGATTTGGTGAAGGTCGCGGGAAGCCGCTGGATGCGAGCAGCACAAAACCGGTCGTTGTGGAGATCCTTGGGGAAGGCCTTTGTCCAGCAGTGGAGGCAGTCTTTTGGTTGAGATGATGACGATTGTACGAGCCCTTGCTTTACTCGTACACTGACTTGATTGATTTATCTTGATTTGGACTTGATTGTAAAATAACAACAATCGAAAGTAAGTACTCTTGATTTATTATAGAAATATGTAAGTAATGTGTGCACACAAAGAAAGGCGGCTTTAAACTGTATTCAATAAAAATATAATAATTAATTACTGCTCGCGTTGTGCAATGCTGTTTTGCTTATGTTACATTATTATAAAATTGTACTTTGTACATATTCCGGGGCGGGAGATGCTAAGATGAGAAGTTAGATTGATAAGTGCAAATACTTCAATAATTACAAATCATGATAAACTTAAATAAGTACATGTCATGATAAACTATACTAAAAATGTACATGTCAATTTATCCTTAAAAAACATGTTATGCTTAATAACTATAAAATTAATATACACAGTTTATGGGACTGTGCTGTAAATGTCATCATTAAAGGTGACCCTTCTTGGTGTTGGTGACGTGTTTCTGTCCACACGATGGGGTGTCCCGCTCACAGGTACACTGACGTGTGTGGGTGCGGGTTGGCTAGGCTCGCGACAGGCTGGGGTGCTCGTGCACGGCGCCGCTGCTGCTGCGCTTGCGCCGGGCCAGGCCGCGCTCGGGGGTAGTGCTGCTGCTGCGCTCGGAGCAGCTGGCTCCGACCGGGCTGAAGAAGGGATGCGCCACTTGCAATGCTTGTGTCGTGCTATCCATACTATGCATGCTATTCCTATGATGCTCACCACAACGTATATCATTACGTAGTGGTGCATGTCGTGAGATGAAAGTGGCTCGGATGCTGTTATTAAACGATCTTCCTCACTCTTGATGGACTTGATCTTGCTATCTATCTCCATCGCACCTAGCTGTAACGACTTATGTGAGGGTTCATCTTCCTTGTTGAAGTCAGGTATGGATAAGTTTATGATGTTGTTTATTGGTGCAATTGTAGGAGTATACATCTCAGGTGATATTCTTATCTCGCTTGTGTGAGATCTATGTGGATAAATAGTGAATTTGCCTGTCTTGATAATACAACCGTGCCCTATAGTAATGAGGCCACTGCCGGTCAGCTGATGTGCCGTAATTTGATCGTCGCACATAACTCGAACAATAGACTGGTTGCAACAGAAATAAATATAAGTATTTATTGAATATGTTTCTTTCCATGTGTCTTGGCATGATTCTGTATCTACCATGCATTCCGATTTCTTTTGTCGACATAGGTTCTTATCTGCTTTCATCTGATATTCTGGTCCTTGATTACGACAGAAGTAAACATCTAGATGGAAACATGATTTGACGTCATTCTCCGACATAGGTATGTATAAGTCTTTTTTCATGTTAACTGATACGTAGTTTGCCACGGGAATAATACTTATCATACTTCCGTCTTGGTTTTTCGGTAATGGAAATATACGCAGTATTTCAAATGTATCCCGGCTGATCAGTGGTATCTTGATTTCGAAAATGAAATAATCATCCAGTACTCTTGTTTTTATACTTAGAAAATCGTAGATCTTGCGTATATCTGAATTTAGGTTAGTCACTGGTAGGGATACGTCTGGAGGCGCCTGGCTTGATACGGTGTTCAACTCCTTGATAAGTTGATCTGGTGTAAGTATATGAATGTTGAAGTAGCCTTGATGAATTTCGGTGACTGTTTGCAATAAAGTGTTTTGTAAAATTCTTAAGTTGTTTAACATGTTGCTTGCTATTATCGACTCTAAAGCGAAGTCATTTAGGACTAAATTTACTTGAGCAGCATTTTTCAAGTCTTTCATAGCTTTTTCCAAAACTAACATAAATGTTGATTTGCGATCTTATGTTGTTGATTCATTACTTCTTCGGTTCTTTTCAAAAGATTATTTTCTGCTTCCACAACCGATGTTTGATTTTTCCATAAATTCAACATATGTTTTTGATTAGCTTGAAGTAAGTCAATATCTTGCTTGTATTGTTTTGCGAAGCGCTCGTCTAATACGCCGAACAGGTCGCCTGCGATATATCCAATTGCATTGACAATGCCGCGTCGCGTGCGGCGCGCGTGCTGCCCGGCACGAGCTTGATTTTGCTGATTTAGGAGCAGGTGGTTATAATACTCTAGTTCAGTGTACTGGTGACGTAATTGAAGTGTTATCGCATTACACTGAGCCTTTTCGTTTGTAATTATCGAACATGATTTTTCTAAAGTGTTTATATACTTTTGTAATGCTTGTGTTCCTTGCCAATAGGGTTCCATGTTGAAATATGTGATCAGTTTCCATTCGTCCTTTACTAATTGCATATTGGATAACTTATCAAAATATAATCCTTGATTTTCATTGAAGGTCGTTATATTTGCCATGCCATATGAACTTGATATAAAGGTCATGAACATTAAAAATGTAGTAAGCAGAGTGGTAAAGTTGAATCGCCTCTTTTGAAATGGTCTTGTACTTGTTATCGGGTCGGCGTCATTTCTTGGAACTTGCTTGTTTACTATTGCGTTGCAATGTTTACTATTGAACTCTTGGTGTTCGGTAAGTATTGATATTTTTGTTACGGGACGCTTGATAAAGCCGCTTTTTGTTTTCAATGTCACGACTCTCACATGGTCGTCTTGACCGGGGTGAAGTTCCACTACTCTCCCCATAATCCACTTGCCGGGGGGGAGGTTTTCGTCGTGAATCATCACAACATCGTCAAGCTTGATATTCGTATGAGGTCGTCTCCATTTACTCCTGGTTGTGAGTTGAGTTAAATATTCTGAACTCCAACGTTTCCATACATCTTGAAGTATCTTTTGTGTTAGTTGCCAACGTGTCCTCATATCTCTTTCAGTCTCTACTAAGGTGAGCAGGGGTCCACCGGTAAGAAAATGAGATGGTGTAAGGAAATCGAGATCGTTCGGATCTTCCGATAGAGGACATAATGGTCTCGAGTTTAGGCACCCCTCTATTTGTGTTAATAGAGTAGTAAACTCTTCAAAAGTGAGTTTTTGCTGTCCGATAACTCTTTTCAGATGAAATTTGCAACTTTTTACTGCAGCTTCGAACAGACCTCCAGCTGTTGGCCATGCTGGGGCATTGAAATGCCAGGTTATTTCCAAGTCTGTGATTTCTTTCATGAATTCGTCCGTGTAAATTTGCTGTATCTCTTGATATTCTTGTTGTAATACATTGCTGGCTCCTACGAAGTTTCGACCGTTGTCACTGTACATGTGACTAGGCGTTCCTCTTCGCGCTGCCATTCTGCGTAAGGCTGCTATGAAAGATGATGTAGTGAGATCGGAAACTAATTCGAGATGCACGGCCTTGGTCACCATGCATACAAACACTGCTATGTAGGCTTTAAGTGTTTTTATTCCGCGGCCCTTGTTGGCCTTGATAAACACATGGCCCGTAAAATCTACTCCAGCGTGAAGAAACGGCCGAGATTGATTTACTCTCGCTCCTGGCAGCTGACCCATTATTTGTTCTTGTTTTAAAGGATTTTGTTTTTTACATGTGATACATTGCTTTAAGTATTTCTTAGTTGCTCGGTTTCCACTTATGATCCAATATTTTTTCCGAATAAAAGCCAATGTAACTCGAGCTCCGCCGTGTAACGTAAATGTATGAGCGTCATCAATAATGAGTTCAGTCAACCGGCAATCATATGGAATAATAATTGGATGTTTCATATCGGGGTTTATATGTGCATTTTGTAATCTTCCGCCTACTCTTAACAACCCTTCATCATCCAGATATGGGTTTAGGCATAGAAGCTTGCTCTTCTGCCAAATGTTTCTGCCACGGTTTAGTTCCGATAGTTCCGCTTGAAATTCTTCATTTTGTACTGTCTTGATAATCAGATGTTTTGCTTGCCTTATTTCTGATAAGGTTAGGTATGATTCGCCCCTCTTATTTCTTGATATGACGCGACGAATCCTTGCTAATACGCGTACTGCTAATGATAATGAGCTGTATCTTTCCAAAAGGTTAATAATAAATGTTTCTTGTTTCCGGTTTTGAGTAATTAAGTTGACTTGCTTTAGTTGTTTCATTTCTTCATTGGTGAAATAGGATGTTTGATTATTCTTTTCATCTTTGAATGAAGACAACCACGAAGGTCCTTGCCACCACAGGGTGTGCTGATACAACTGCGACGGAGTTATGCCGCGACTGGCGCAGTCCGCTGGATTATCTGCGGATTTCACGTACCGCCAATGTTCAGCAGGCAAAATCTCCGTAATCCTTCGCACTCTGTTTGCAACGAACGTTTTCCAGCGGTCTGGACTTCCATTGAGCCATCCAAGGACTGCTGTAGAATCGGTCCATCCAAATGTTGTAACTTGATAACTTGAAAAGCAGTTTTCTACTTTTCTCATTAACTCTGATAGTAAAAGCGCTCCGTTTAACTCCAATTTCGGTAGCGATATCTCCTTGTTCCTTGGTACTAATTTTGATTTTCCGACCATCAAAGTAATTTTAAAATCTGTGTCACGACGAAACTTGCAGTAAATGACGCACGCATATGCCTTCTGCGATGCGTCACAAAAGCCGTGCAATTCAATGCCTGTGTCAGGTTTCGTACCTAACCATCTTGGTATTGTTATTTTATTTATATTTATAATGTCTTGTTTTAGCTTTATCCATTCATTGTTTATTTTATTAGGAATCTTGCTATCCCATGAAATATCACTTTCCCATACTTGTTGGAATAGTAATTTGAATTTTGTAGAAATGGGTGTAAGCCATCCTAATGGGTCGAATAGTTTGGATAGGTCAGATAAAAGCTTTCTTTTAGTGTTGTTCGTGTTAATTGTAGGGTTGTCGATCGTAGACTCAAAAATAAATATATCTTGCTTAGGATCCCAACGTAGTCCCAATGTTTTTGTTGAGGTCTCGTGTTTGAAGTTATAGTCGTCTTGTTTAGTGACGCTTTGTTTGTCTTGTAATAAACTTTGATGATTGGATGTCCATTTTCGCAAATTTAGACCTCCATTTTTCATTAGTTGTATCAAATCTCGCTGTAGCTTTAAAGCATCAGTCAGTGAGTGACATCCGTGAATAAGGTCATCCATATATAGGTTGCTTTCCACGACTTCTGCTGCTTCAGGGAACGACTCTCTTTCATCTTGGGCTAGCTGTCTCAAGGTCATCATGGCGAGGAATGGTGCGGCCTTGGTGCCGTAAGTGACGGTGGTGAGCTCATATTCTTGTATTTGTTCACGGAAACTGCTTTCTTTAAATCGCCATAGGATTTTCTGGAATTTTAGGTCGTCAGGGTGCACCCAGATCTGTCTGAAGAGCTTTTCAACGTCTGCAGTGAAGGCTATGCTATACTGACGCCACTTTAAAATCAATGTAAAGAGGTCCTGCTGCAAGTTAGGTCCTTTATACATGTCGCACCTACGGTGCTATAACGTCACTTATGCATCTGACGTAATTTTTCAGGAGAAGCATTTGAAAATTCAACATCCTGTTACATTGTATAGTTCTTCTTGAATAAAAAAGTAAAACATTAATTTTTAAACTACAACTTTAATCTTTATTTTAACATAAAAGCAAAAATTTCACTAATTACTATTATGAAAATATAAACGTTTAAAAATGACTACCCTCGCAGAAGTGACGTTATGGGTCTAGAAAATAATTTATCGGTCAATTATGTCATTACAAATAAAACACGTCATCATACATTTCTAAAAAATATTTATTAAAATAGCAAAAAAGTGTAACATAATTTCTAAATTCTACATAGTAACTTTTTATTAATCAGACTTTTTAATGACAGACATCTTCTTGCTGCCTAAACAATGAACAATCGTCCCGAGTCCAGGTTAACCAGGGGAGTTCAACATTATCATTGCAATTATCCATAGAGCTTAACTATTTATTAGGCTTTTTAATCACAGTCATTGTACCCGTATTTATATCTAACTAATTAATAATCAACAGTAGGTATCAAATACAATTTTTTTCACTTACCCTATATAAAAAAATGTTTACACTTAACTTAGGATCATACGCTTTGTATAAGATAAATAACAAAAATTAAATTAAATCATTATAAAAACTTTCATAGTATCTTGGCACAAGATTAGCCTCCAATAATTGCAATAAATCACGCTTTTTACGTTCTGAAATTGGTATTTTGTTGTTGTAAGCTTGCTTCAATGCAATTTCCTCTATTCTTCGATTGCCTCTATTGCCGCGTAGTTTTTTGGGTTGTACAATAGCTTTTGCTTCCTCCCAATTGTTCGTTTTGTATGTGGTTCGATATTGGTAATTTTCTGAATTTTTGGTAAATTTAATACTTTTGATGTCACTGGTCTTGATAACACGATCATTCACATTTTTCGCCATATTAAAGTTCATGTTCTCTTCAAGTGATTTCAAATCGAAGAAATCGTTAAAGTTCATTTCATTTACCACAAACGGTTTGCCAGTTTTTTTGGCTCCACGGATTAGGGAAATGTATTGATCGGGTACATAAATACATCCAGCATTTTTGGCTCTAGTCACAGATTTTTCAATTACTGAGTGAGCTGCATCACCTTCGTTCTGCGTGTGACCTCGAATCAAAAAGTTGTGTTGAATGGAGTTAATATTAAAGCGACTCACTGCATAATAGTACATTGCAAAAACGAACCTATTTTTTTGCTGACCACAGCAATTGTCAGAGTAAATAATGACATCGGAGCCTGGTTTTTCAAATGCAATCTGCTCTAAGTATTTATACACACACGACCCTATTTCAATGGCTCCTCTATTGGCCAAACCCTCATGCCAAAAATAACAGGTTGTTTCTTGCTTGTTTGCATTAGATATCGTTAAATTATAACAATTCAGTCTTGATTTGTAGTAAAATGAGCTTGATTTGCCAACAGGGCATGGTAACACCGCTTGTAAGTCATAGGTGAAAACAATTGTGTTGTTTTCAGGTTCATGACATCTTTTCATATCCCTGTCTTTCTCATGTCTACTTAAGCTTTTTTCCTCTTGATGCAATTTGAAGCTATCCCGTAATTTATTTTTTTCTTCTTCAGAGGCATTTTCGTATGCTTCACACTCATCGCACCGATCTTTTTTGGGTTTGAAAAATCCAATGTTAAAATCTTGGTTGAAAATCCGTGAGTAAGCGTCGTAGTTCACAATAGGCTTGTTATGTTGTTTCTGGATTTCGGAATAATTTCTATGTAATTCTGCCACTGTCAAACCCCCATCAATGTATTTTCTGCTAGTACTAGCCCTGAGATAGTGACTCTCAACCTTTGGAATTGATTCGATATGATCCTTTACTGCTTGTATAACTTCAGGTTGCAAGGTACATTGTTTTCCGTGTTTTCCTCGTTGATCAAGCGGAATAAAACCATCATTATGAGCTTTGCCGTCGATAACAGCTCGTATAATCCGTTGTGTGATACCCAAAGTGTTGATCAGAAAAGTTTTACAGACGCGGATGTCTTTATTCTCATTCAGCAAGTAATATGCAGTATTTTCTTTTCTGTCGTACTTTTTGACAGTCTTTATGCGGCGGTAAGCACATTTTAGTGTTCTTGTACAAGCGTTTAAATAACCCCGTTGCCTCTCTATACTTTCCAACTTCCAGTAAGACTCAAAGATTTCCGTCCTTTTTTGTTCAGTAAACTTAGCAGCACAAGACAAACGACATTTAGAGGTACATGTAGGTCCCATTGTTTTACCTTGATTAAGTTTTTTGGTCTTTACTGAGATATACGCTTGACCAGAGTTTTTCAATCGCTTAGCAACATTCTTTATCCAGGTTGTTGGATTACGCGTACGCTTTCTGCCCCTCGGTTTAGTTATAGATTGCGCTGGTTGGTTATACTCGTGAACAAGATTCTCATTATTTGAATTATTGTTTTCTGCAGGAGTATCACTGGAACTGCTACTTGAATTGCCATTGGAACTACTACTGGAGCTACTGCTAGAATTGCTACTGGAGCTACTGGATGAAGACGATCTTGAACGAGGGCCAGGCCTGTATTCATCTCCTGAATCAGTGCCGGAAAAATCGCCTGTTTGAAAGTCAACATCCTCTTGTTCATACGTTTCATTAGCCGCAAATAAAATAGACGGAGAATTACCGGGTTTCTCTAAAGTATTATCATCCTGCTCTGGAGTAGTTGTTGTTGGGTCATCTAAGTTGGATGGTGATACTTGAACCTCGGAATTTGTATTACGAGACAATGTATTTTTTGGTTCTGAACATGGTAACCTTGTAGAGTTGGCTGAATTTTGAACTTCAATCGAGTTTTCATTGCCATTTGAAAGTGCAAGTAGCACAAGATTTTTGCTGCGTTGGTTCATTCTAAAAAAAAATACAAAATAATGTTAATAAACAAGTAATCAAAAAAAATGGTAATAACAAAATGAATGATTGACTGATTTACTCGTATCAATAATATGATTTTAATTGCCGCGAAATAATTACTTATTAGATTGCTTAAAGACAGTGGCGGCACCACCACATTAATAATACAATACTAATTATAATACAATTTCAAACGAAACAAATGATCAATAAAATAAAATTTTCTTAATATTTGCGGGACCGCCGATACCATTTCTCAATTTAACGCAGGAATGTAAATCAAAATCTAAACATCTAACATCAACTAAACAACTCATTTAAAAATTCGAGATAAAAAAGATAAAAGATGTCATAATTATATCTGCTCATCAATTAATCATGTCGGAATAATTATCATAAAAATATTAACCAACAACATTAATCCTATACTATACTATCCTATACTATACTGGAGCAATATCGTCACAAATGTTAATCTAATGTTTAACTTTAAACCATAAAATACAAAGATCGGGGAAACAACGTCATTACTTCACTACGTCACTACACAAATGTCATTATTGCTCCAAAAACATAAAAATAAATTGTCACAATTACCTTAGTAACGTTGTAGCTCCAAGAGACTCCTTCTCGTGCGGGGGGCCGCGCGCAACTGACCAATGAAACGTTGTTTCTCCCAGTGCCGTCCAGATTTGCGCCAAAACCGTAACGACACTAGTGCCCTCACAGAGAAAGTATGCGTACTACACAAGTGACAATAACGCACTAAGTAAAGGGGTAGATAAGAAGTATTTTCTCATACTCAGTTCAGTTTTGACGAAAATTGCATAAGTGACGTTATTGCACCGTAGGTGCGATGTAATCGTTTAAGCTCTTTCCATTGCTTGTTTTCTGAGATGCGTTGAATACGACACGCAGTGGAGTTGTAGTTGAGTCGCGTAACACGCAATGGTGGGGTAAAAAATATTGCGGTGTCCCTTTGGCGGCAGCGACTCTCATGTGACCTAATTCTTGATACTCATGCATAAATGCTTGATATTGACTTGCTACTTGCTTATTTGCATTGAATTTTCTTTCTAACTGTAGGTACTGAGCCATGGCCTTATTTCTTGATTGACCTATTTCCTCAATATTCGTTTTGAGTGGGAGACGTACTTGATATCGTCCATCCTTCATCCTTGTTGTAGTTGACTTGTAGTAGTTAATACATTCCAGATCTTCAGCTGATTGAGGTGAGTCACTTGATATTTCCTCAATTTCCCAGAATCGCTGTATGTCTTCAATGTTATTTAATACGACATTACATTGTAATGTTTCTGTTTTGCCATATAAAATCCAACCAAGTTTTGTTTTTTGTGCAACAGGCCGTATATTGTCTGCTCTCCTGATTCCTTCCAGTAAAATACTTGAGTATACATCAGCTCCCAACAGGATATCAATCGGGCGACTTATGTAAAATTCTGGATCGGCGAGTGATAATTTATCCAGGTACTCCCAGTTAGGCTTGTCAAATGTAAAGTTTGGCAAGTTCTTTGTTAATTTGTTCATTACAAATGTTTCGGTTGTAAATAAAAAGTGTTCAGCCAACGACGAGCAACAAATAATAATTTTTCCTTTACAGGTGGTGTCCTTGGTGCCCACTCCTGTGATAATACCGGAACATTTTTGTCGCGGCAGTCTTAGTTGTTGTGCAGCGTTTTCTGTAATTATTGATATCTGTGATCCCGGATCTATGAGAGCTCGCATTTTCCGGGATACGCCGTCAACTCCTGTTACATTGATTACAGCTGTTGCTAACAGAACTTCTGTCGATTCCCACTGTCGAGCCACATAAGTGTTTGACGGTTGGGAGCTTGTTCCCGGATTCCCATTCCTTGATGAAGGGTTATTGAACTTGTTGAAAGCGTCATGTAAAATCGTGTTATGATTTCCGTCACATTCCCGGCAACGTTTGCTTGATATGCAGTTTTTTCCAAAGTGGCTACAAAGGCAGTTTGCGCAATAATTTAATTTTATTATTGCTTGTCGCTTTTGCGTTGGCGACATTTCTAAAAATCGCTTGCAGTAATAAATTCCGTGTTCATTGCTGTCACATATTGCGCAATTTATTCTATTTCTGGGTGCCTTTGTTTGTTGCAAAATAATTTTGTTACTAGAATGATGCTGATACTTTCTAGTTTGATGAGCATACTCCGGCTTTTCTGATGAAGATGGCATGTTGTAGCTTGGTTTTTGAGATGAATCTTGTTTGCGGCGGGACGACTCCATAGTCGTAAACTTATTTTCTAAGAACTTCATGAAATCTCTCAGTTTTGGTAGCTCCCTTGGATCTTTCAATGAGCTCATGTATTCACTATGCGTTTCGGAGTCCAACTTTTGTGATAATATGTGAATGAGTATGGGGTCCCAGCTGTCAATGTTAACGCCCAAGTTCTTGATAGCATTCAAACATTCAGTCGTGACGTCATGAATACGTTTTATTTGATTTGAAGTAGCTTGTTGGGTTACTGGCATGCTCATCATGATATTCATGTGGGATGTAAATATCAGTTTCTTGTTGTTGTATCTGTGGTTCAGAATTTCCCAACTTGCAAGATAATTTTCGGATCCAATCTGTAGGTGCTGTATCAGACGCTCAGCCTCGCCTCTTAACTTGCTTTTAAGATGCTGCATCTTCTGTGCATTTGATAGAGCAAGGTTATTATGAATCGTTTCACAGAAAAGGTCCTTGAATGACGTCCATTGTTGGTAATTTCCGGAAAAAACAGGAATGTCTAGTTGTGGCGTCGATTTTTCCCGGTGTGAAACAGACCATAGCTTGTTATTGATGGCTCTCTTGATGTCATTGTATTTCTTTTCATGTTGTGTGAAACTCATTTCGTATGCCGTATCTGACCCATTTAAGATGCCGTCGATCTCCCAGTGAAGAGAAGCTTGCCAACGAGAGTGTAATGACCTCAATGTGTCTTCAAACTCCCATTTTTCTGTGATGTTTTCAATATTAATCTGAGACACTGTTCTTGAAAAGGCCCGGAAGTTGATAGTTTGCTTCTTAAGCATATCATCCAGGAGGCTGTTAGTTCCTTGTGACGCGTATTTCCGGGTTAACGGCTCTTCCTCCGCCCATTTGATTGAAGGTGTAACTGCGACGGGCTCGGGTTCCTTCGCAACGGGTAAGCGCAAAGGGGATGCTTTTGGTTTCGACACGGTAGCTTGTTCTAAATAAAGATGTTTTTCAATAAAATCTCTGGTTTCTTGATATGTTTTGCGAGTCATGTCGTACGCATCTTCGGAAAAATATTCGTGATCCGTATTTAGATGGTTCAATAACTTCTGATGGTTGCTCTGATACTCGGCCCAGTGTAAATCCAGGTTATCGATTCTTCTCTTGATATTTTCAGAAGTCTTGCGTTCTGCTCCATCTTTCTTAAAATTTCGTAAGAAGTTCTTTATTGCTTCAGAAATCTGATATTGGTTGGTGATGATTGATTCCATGATTAATCAAACAGTAGGTAAAACTTGATAAAAAAATACCTGGCTTGATACTGATAAGTGTTGGTCTTGATGGTGAGTTCAGCCTTCTTGCCTTTCTATTCTTGATAGGTACGTACCGTCTTGATAACTTGAATTGACTTGATTATGTCTTGATCTGATATTTATCTCACTTTAATTGAGATATGCGTAGTAGGACTTGTTTCCCTTGTCGCTTGTTCTTCTTTAACGTTTTCACAGCTTCCGTTTGGTCTTATGCGCCTTCTCAACTCTGTCGGTGAGACCCGCTTCTGGGAGGCCGAAGAGCCGAATCGCAACCACACGAAAAACTGACAAACACACTAAAAAGTTTCTCGAAGGACCACTAATGTACGAGCCCTTGCTTTACTCGTACACTGACTTGATTGATTTATCTTGATTTGGACTTGATTGTAAAATAACAACAATCGAAAGTAAGTACTCTTGATTTATTATAGAAATATGTAAGTAATGTGTGCACACAAAGAAAGGCGGCTTTAAACTGTATTCAATAAAAATATAATAATTAATTACTGCTCGCGTTGTGCAATGCTGTTTTGCTTATGTTACATTATTATAAAATTGTACTTTGTACAACGATGATGATATACTCATATAATAAAATAGTAATAAATTTATGTAATACACTTGTTACAACATATGTTATAATAGGTATTACAGATCCATTTCATAATGTTCTTTTTGCATTAATATTTAAGCTCAGTTTTTTAAAAGAATTACGGTTAAAGTTTGACCACTGGGTTACTACTAATAGGCATAATTAGGTTGTTGTCAACCTTATGACTATAAGTGACTCCTGCCCCCCTACCGCCTAACCGATCGCTTTGACTACGCGTATAGTTTATGACGTCAACTTGCCACCTCACACCGCCTATGAAAACGATATCAAAAGCTAAAGGCTATAGCTTTCGATATTGCTTTCATAGGCGGCACGAAACGACAAGATGACGTCATAAACCGCACACGAAGTCAAAGCGATCGGTTAGGCGGTCGGGCCCCCGGTCATGATACTCGGCAATGAGTCTAATAACTAAGAAGAGAGAACCAGAGTTACTGTTTTAAAATACTGTTACATGGTTTCATTTATACATTTAATGTTCTGGAATATTGTTGTCAATTATTGTTGTTGATAACACCCTGATTACCTTTAATCCACAGCTGGTGTACAAACGCGGCTTCGCCAAGGTGAAGGGCCAACGCATGCCCATCGCGTCCAACACGATCGTGGAGGAGAAGCTCGGAAACAGCAACATCATCTGCGTTGAGGACCTCATCCACGAGATCTTCACCGTCGGTGAAAACTTCAAGGTAAATTAGCACCAATACATTTAGTTTTAAGGTTATATGTAAGTAATTATTGCATTGGATTTAGTAAGGAAAGTTGTGTATGGAAATAAATAAATAAATGTCTCCATAAAAATTACTAGAGAAAATCAACCAGTTTCAGGAAGCTCCATTAGGAATCAAATCACAAAGTATTCGAAATTTTTTTTTTTTTTTTTTTATTTTTTATTTATTACCATAATAAAACATGCATAATAACAATTATGTTTTTAGTCGCATTGTTAAACCACTAAGGTTTGTCATAATGCGACTACATTCACAATACTCTTAACTAAGGACATTTAATAAGTACAAAATAATTTAAATTTACTATAAAGAAGAGGTAACAACATCTACGAAATATTTTTTAAGTTATCAAGAAAGTAGGCCTTAAGTTTACTTTTAATATTGATATTAGACAAAGTACCGCATAATTCACGCGGCAGCTTGTTTATTAATTTTGGTACAAGGTAGGCGGCAGTTCTTTCGCCGTACACATTATTATTTAGAATGAGCATTCTGGGATCTCAACGGTCAAAGCATTGGTACGGTAATCCAAGGGTTCGATTCCCTCTTGAGCTCCCTGAGTGTTGATTTTATCTTGTAACTACATATAGCATTAGGAATGTAAAAATTAAAAGAATAAAAATATTTAATTCCTGTTCAGACTAATCAAGAAAAATATTTATTCTGCACTGACTGACTAACCAGTGTCTCAGTAATTAATTCAAAGAGGAGAGTGAGGGTTCTAGTCTCCTCTGAGGCTTCCACTATTTTTCAAGTGCTGAATGAGTAGTGTATTATTTTATTTGCCTCTAATCTAATGGTATACCACTAGTCTCACACCCATAGGTTTTGGGTTCGAATCCCACCGTAAATATTAATGTACTCTGTTTGGTTGGTAGGGCTTGTTCTAACACTGCCTGAACAAAGAAACATATAAATCTGTCATAATCTGGGATAAGATAGTTCCTCATAGATTGATATTGTTACTTTCAATTTGATAAGATGAAGCAAAGTGCTTTCTCACAGTGTGATATAAAATATAAAGATGAAAATATCTTTTAATAGCATAGATATATTGAAATGAAAAAACTTTTACGGATATACTCGCGTTTATTTTACACATTACATATTGAATGTTTATCCTGACGTTTCGAACCCTTTGCAGGGTCCGTGGTCACAGGGAGACAGGGTTGTTTCATTTCAATGTGTAGTGATCGCGTAAACTTTAGAAAACAATATAGTATAGATATAGATAAATAAATGGTTTGTTTTCAGTATGCGAGCAACTTCCTGTGGCCGTTCAAGCTGAACAACCCGACCGGTGGCTGGCGCAAGAAGACCATCCATTACGTGGACGGCGGCGACTTCGGCAACCGCGAAGACAAGATCAACGAGCTGCTCCGGAGGATGGTCTAACAATAAATAGATTTAATGCCTACATTGACTTTTATTATACTTCACTATACTTACTCAATACTTAGAACTTAATATATTTATTGCAAAACCATGTACAAACGCCTGCACTTAGACTACTACAAGCTGATAAAGCAGATTGTCCATTCTCTGAGCTTAACATAATATCACTAATAGCCTCGTGACTGGAAATCTGACTTTATAGATAATTTGTCGGTCCACCGTTCCATAGTTATAAGGGGTTAAAGGTGGTCCTGCCAGAATGAGCGCTCATCCTGGCGTGGCCACCTTGTATCTTTGAAACTACCGGTCGTAGCGAAGATGATTACACCAATAATTTGTAGATAATTTTTCGGAATTTGTCGACAAACGCCAGAATTTGTCGATACTTCTATGAAAAGTTATTTCAACTTCTTTTTTCCCATAGTAAATGTACAATCGCGTACATGAATAGACTTATGACCTCGGGTTGAATAACTATTCTAGAAATTTGACAGTTAAGGATAGGTTGATACGCAGGCGGCCGCGGCTGGTACATGACGTAATTAAGGTTCCTTTCAGGCACGCAATTATTAATTAGAAAGGAGAGAGGAAGCTTCTTTATATTCTACAGTAATAAACTTGTAATGTAACATGTAGTCACCAGCTCACTTTATGTTCCCCACTACTAGGGCACACGAAGGGCTTTGAATAAACGTTACCTCTATATTACGTATATAACCTGTGCATAACGTCATGCTTTGTATCGTCACCTAGGTGGAATTTTCACCGGTAAAATTAACTAAGCGCTCTATGTGGATTGGCAAAAAGTGCATTAGGTAACGAAAAAGTAACAATGTTTAATATATAACGTTACCGATACCAATTAATGTTTATAGAAATAACGATACTGCAAGTGCGTATTTGGTAACGTATACGGTGGAACTATTAAGTAATCTGTGACGGTGGTTTAGTCTCAGAATAATAACTAAAGCTATACTGTTCTGAGGGTTTAGTAACTACCATAGAGAAATAGGTAACTACTGCTAAGCTAATGCAGCCAGGACCAACGGCTTTACGTGCCTTCGAGATGAGTGTGGCTCATCTTGGCGTGGCCACCATCACCAACTGGAAATCTGACTTTATAGATAATTTGTCGGAATTTGTCGTGAAATCTCAGAATTTGTCGGTCCACCGTTCAAAAGTTATAAGGGGTTCAAGGTGGCCCCGCCAGGATGAGGCTCATTCTGGCGTGGCCACCTTGTATCTCTGAAACTATGGGTCGTAGCGAAGATCTGATTACACCAATAATTTGTCGATAATTTGTCGGAATTTGTCGTGAAATCTCAGAATATGTCGATCCACCGTTCAAAAGTTATAAGGGGTTCAAGGTGGCCCCGCCAGGATGAGCCCTCATCCTGGCGTGGCCACCTTGTATCTCTGAAACTACGGGTCGTAGTTACACCAATAATTTGTCGATAATTTGTCGGAAATTGTCGACAAACGCCAGAATTTGTCGGTGCTTCTATGAAAAGTTATATCAACTTCTTTTTTCCCATACAAACAACAACATGTACAGTCGCGTTCGCGCATTTAATGATAACGTGATTTAATGAACGAATTAAATGGTGAATAAAGTTCGAAACTTTGATATGTGTGTACATAAATAGGTATGTCCGACTCTTTATCGGATGCATATAATCAATGCATGACATTAATTTATTGCTAATAGATAACTATATAGCCATTTTAAAAATGTGTTGTCATCTTAAAACTAAAAATAATTATTATGAGCAATAATTCAACAATCACGCGCCTTCATACATAAATCTGTATACCCATTAAACCTATCTACTATGCTAGTGTCTCTTGAGTAATAAAACTACACAGAAACTAAAATAAACTACACACTCTAAAGACTTTAGCTCATACAAGTAGTTACATATAATATTCACGACTATTGTACCTAGGGGTTAGTCAGAGACTAGGCAGTTAGCACCGTGAAAGCTACTGCTGCCACAGTTCGTGTTTCACCAAATTACTACTGCACCTGTGCTCGCGTGATAGGTGGTGAGCCTGTCGCCACTATAAGCAGTTGGATGTATGTATGTGCAGTTCTCAGTCCGTTAGTCACCTTTTACGACATCCAAGACAAGGAATGGTGTGACAGTATTCTTAAAGGAGCCGCCACCACACGGCTCACAAGTAGTTACAAAGAAAATTAATAGATAGGTATTTCTAATTAGGTGCAATTAAGCACCGATGTCGACTAATTGCATTTATAAGAAGTTTCTTTAAAACATCTTTAAGAAAAAAGTAGTTACTTGCTTTTTATCTACCTAAGTAGGTATTGCGCACAATATACCACTAACGAAACTACAAAACAAGTTCAAATACACACTAGTGTAAACATGTCGTTCTCTCTCGGACATGGATCTCGGAACCCCTGTTAGCTCCAAAGTATTTTTCTAATAGTCTCATGCCCATTTTCACCGTTGACCCCTAAGTTTAACGTGACCCTTAAGCTATATATTAGGTGACGGTTTTGCTCCAACAACTGTCACCTAACATGGCTTAGGGCTCACCTAAAACTTAGGGATCAATGGTGAACTCAGGCATTAGTGTTGTTTATTATCGATTTACATAAAGTTGCTTTCTTTTTACTAAAGTACCTACTTACCTATTTTTCTCAACGATAAATAAAAACATAGGCTCAGTTAATAAACTATGACACTATAAAAAATATTGTGCCAATTTGAATGAGTACCAACTATGTAGGTACATAGGTGTTGTATGTCACATTAGTACCGCAATAATTTTAAAAATATAAATAGTTAAGTACCTAACTACTTAAGTATGGTCTTACTAGTTACCTAATATTATAAAATATGCGAATGTTTGGATGTTTGTTCATCAATCACGTTTCAACCACTTAACCCCGTTTCCCGTTCCCGTGGGAATGCCGAGAAAAAAGTATCCTATGTCCTAATCTGGTTCCAAACCTATTGTACGAAGTTTCATCTCGATCCGTCCAGTGGTTGAAGCATGATTGAGTAACAAACATCCAAACTTCACATTAATAATATTAGTAAGTACACTCTTTATACCTTTGAAGTCGTTTATTCACAACATCAATAAGCTTCATGTACGCGATTGTACATTTACTATGGAAAAAAAAGAAGTTGATATAACTTTTCATAGAAGCACCGACAAATTCTGGCGTTTGTCGACAAATTCCGACAAATTATCGACAAATTATTGGTGTAATCAGATCTTCGCTACGACCCGTAGTTTCAGAGATACAAGGTGGCCACGCCAGAATGAGCCTCATCCTGGCGGGGCCACCTTGAACCCCTTATAACTTTTGAACGCTCGACCGACAAATTCTGAGATTTCACGACAAATTCCGACAAATTATCTATAAAGTCAGATTTCCAGTTGATGATGGTGGCCACGCCAAGATGAGCCACACTCGAGATGATACATTTTTGGTCACCCGTCCGATGACTGGCCTTTGCGAAAGTTGCTTAATCTTAGCAATCGCCGCAGACCGGGCGCGTTAACCACTGCGCTATCGAGCGCCTACTTTACATACTCGATGAGAAACTTGCAGTCCTTACACGACACTAATCAAAACGATCTAGTTTCAAACGTTATTATTCTAAGGTTTCAAACTAACATTACCAATGAGTAACTAAGTGGATCCTTCTTAAGAGTGTGGTGCTTCGAGGAATTACAGACTTATCATTATTACATTAGACCACTGGCACCAGTGTTCGTCGCCAAAAAATAATAATTCGTCGGTGGAAAGGTAAAAATTGCTTAAACACCAAAAGGGCATTCGTGGAAAATGCACTTTAGAATTAATATTTAAAATGCATTTCCTACCAATTGATTTTTGGCGCTTAAGCAGTTTTCTTTTTCCACCAGTTATATAGATTTCCATTAAAATTTTACGTGATTGATTGACAGCTAGGAAGCTGTATTCGATTGCTGCTAAGACTAAAATCAGCTGCTGACTCCTATTTTCAATGGAATCTCGATCACTGTTTCCTGTCGAACGACGAACACTGGTGCCACCCACTACCCTATGGTCACATTACGACAAACTAGAGAAGACAAACGCTTACTATGATAAACGAACGACACACGAAAATCCCTAAACTATTACAAAGTTGTTAGGGATTTTCGTGTATTGGGGATTGAAGTTGTATGAAAAAAAAAACAATATTTCAGAAAATACAAAATTCATTTTAATCGAAATCACATTTTAACTTAAAACAAATATCACATTTTTAAACAATTCCTAATAAAATTTAGATAAGTAAGTCTCATAATAATAATAATAATAAAATATTAAAGACAAGTTTATATTTCATATGGGCAATGCACCAAATACATTCTTTTCAAACCTTTCAGCTAAAAGATGAAACTGGTCATACCTGTTATGATTTAACATACAGATCTTGACCTCCTTTTTAACAGCCTGTAAGTAAATAAAAAGAAAACAATTTAAAACCGGAAAACAAGAATAGATTTTTTTTTAAGTAAATATAAGCTAAAAAAAATATTTCTTACCTCTGTAGTGCTATACAAAGAAAAGTTTACTAATCCCTTGGTACTGTTAGCCATATCATTGTATAACAGATTTGAGATGAAATTCCTGATATGAAATGCAACTACCATGTTCATGCTGGTTACCCTCAACAAAGGATTAGTGAACTCATCATTTAGAATATCAAGTCTGACATTTGCATTGCCTACTTGAAATCGTATGTTGCTTTCTGACTTTAGAAACTCTTCTGATTTAATTTGCTCCATTAGAAACATAACTTTCTTGCTATTCAAATGCTTCATATGTTTACTTAAAGATTCACTTTTGAATACCTCCTTGTAGTCATGAGGTAGTCTGCCATAAACACAAAACTCTTTAGCATTGGAATGATATTTCGATACATCTGTGATGTTGAATAAAGCACCGTATTGTGTAATCGCTGTTTTATAAATAACATCAACAAGAGGTTCTATCGGATCCTTTAAAGTAAAACAGTTTTTGTTTGTAAAAGTTGGTTTTATGAAGTGTTCAGAGTTCAAAACAATGTGCTTTCTAAATAGGGTGACCCATAGCTTTTGTCTTTCATCAAACGCTCCAGGGATGCTTGTAACCAATTTTATATTCACATTAATCTCAGAAATGTTTTCATCTTTAATATCAAAAGGCAATAGAACTTTTATTTTTTTAAATGTCTCTGTTATTTTGAGACTTGTTGTTTTCAGTAACTTTGTATCAGTAGAAAATGTTATATGAATCTTGACATCGTTATAAATATTTGATAGAATATTATTAAAGATGTGGTGGAGAGAAACAGCCGTTAGTTTTACTAAAAAGTAAAACGAATTAGGCTTGAAGTACTCATACATGTTCTCGGTGAGAGTGACATCGGAGTTTTCTCTGATCACATCTTCATAATTCTCAAAAACTGTGACACTGTGCTGTATGATGTTGTCCATGACGTCTTGTCTCTTTGACAATGAAAAGGCCGTTATATAGTTACCCTCATTGTTAATTTTCTTTGTGAGCTCATTGTTTTTTTCTACTTCTTCCATTATTTTGTACAAATATTCAGAGTTATTCAAAAGTTTCTCTGCAGCACAATATTCTTCGGCTGTTTCAGTTTTGAGGAATGAAGAGTCATCATCGATTGGGTAGACATATACCATGTTTGAGAATGTAGTACATATTATATGGTCACCTAACCTTATTAAGTCTTTCACATGCCTTGTGATAAACTGGGAGAAAACTATGTTCTCGCTGTATGTATTTTCAGTTTTCCACATAGATCTTCCATCTGTGTAAATTATTGTTTCTTGAAATGTAAGATATTTATAGAGGGCTGTGTTGAGATGGATTATATCTGGTTTACTTGTGATGTTTTTTAAGGACAGCCTGATTAGTGTTCCTATTTTAAGGCCAATAAGAATGTGCAGATCATCATGTTTCATTACTTCAATATCACAAATTTCCGAAGGGCATGTGTAAAGCTTTATTAGTACAGCATCATCATCACCACTTCTCGGATTGAACAGACAACTGAACACTGATAGTTTATCAAGTGATATGACAATTAAATTGCAACCACTAGTTGTCACAGTATGTTTATCAAATAATTTTGTCACTATGCCTTGTTCTGAACTAGTTATTTTATGTGATGTCAATAAACATTTGTTTTGTGCTGGCTGAGGTAAGGGCCAGCGACCATTGTACTTCAATTTAACCTTACTCTCTGATTGAAAATCTGCATTAATTCTGTTAAGATGGAGCAAATATGAGTCGTTGTCATGCTTTAAGCTCAGTATGTTTTCGTGAATTTGACAACAGACCAATACGTTTTGCAAACGAGGCTGAAAACTGGTTTTGAACCTTTTTTGAGCTGGATTTTTAAATTTTAAAGAAGTCGTGTGTACGTTACCGCTGTTGTCCAAACATATTAAATAATTGCTTGACATAATAAGCTGGTGCACTTGAAACTCTGGCACGTATATCTTTGAAGTATTCTCGAAATTCATGTCTTCATAGACGAATATTTGAAACTTATTCCACATCACAATCAAAGAGTTAAAGGTACTATAGAAAATATTCAAGTTATCAAATAACTGATGCTCTAATTTGTAGCACCTCTTGAAGTTTTCAGGTTCTTCGAGATGCTCCATTTTAGATGACTTAAAATCTTGATTTGATGTAAATAATTTAATCAGAGTAAAGTAATAGATCCAAATGTTTTCAAAGGCGGTGATCGTAAATACTTTTTGAAATTATCACACAAGCACATGACAATGACATTTATTTGACAGCTAAAAAGATGTTTTCTTTTTGTTTTAATGTAGAAAAATCAAAGGGATCTAGCCTAAACTGACAGATATTCAGTTTTTCGAGATAAATGCTGATATAAATAATGTTAATTACCTACTTTCTGGTGTTTGATAAGCGGTACCTTTTAGTATTTCATTTAGGTATACCTATCCCTAAATTTTCTTTGAATATTAAACTAATCTAATCAGAATCAACGCGCCATCTATTGTCGAGTAGTTCTATTATCAAGCAAGAAGTAAGATAAATTAAATTAAATTAGAATAACTTCTAAAACCGAATGTCATCTTATATAACACGATAAATATAATATTTTTAAATAGTTAAAGTAATAGTAAGAATACCAATAGTTTTGTTTTTATCTGAAGCGCACAAATTACTGAGCAGCGGAAACAGGAACTTTTTAGATACCTTACTAGAGGGCGTTGGAGTCCGTACGTATTATATTATAATGACGCCTTGGCGGCGGAATGGCAAACCGCTCGGCCCGATACCCAAAGGTCCCGGTTCCAATTCCTAGGTCGGGCAAAGTTTATTTCGGTTTTTTAGATGCATAGCCCGGGTTTATGATCACCAACCTGCATTTAGCAAGCGCAGTAATTAATCCGTCGTCTCTCGTCTGGGGTATGAATACAAACACAATAGAATTGTTTGTGACATTGTTATTGAATAAAACAAAATTGAATATAAACATTTATTGCACTATTTACAATTTGTTTATTTACTTACCGCACTAGATTTCCAGTGTCAAAAAAAGTCAGCGGTGATTTCGAATACAAGTTCGAATAAAAAAATTAGTACAAATTAAAAACTGAATACTGTTGTCGATCATCGAAACTTGCGATTAGAGTTGCTATGTCTGCGCAGTTTCTTTACGTTTAGAAACAGCTGGTGGCGAAATGCCTGTTGCCGAATCGGAAATCAAAGTCGCTCTGCCTGCAGAGCGCCGTAAAGGACGACATAAGAGCCACACAAAATTCAAATTCAAAATATTTGTTCGGCGTAGCAGGCCTAAAATATCCAATATTATACATAGCCTATGCATCCTATAGTGAAAAGTTAGTTTTATAGTTACGTCACTAGGTGGCGTTGCTTTAATTCCATACAAATCGTAGTTAGCCGGCACATACACTCACCCCCTTATTCATAAAAACTATTTGAGCATTATTTAGTTAAATATTGTTTTGTCAACGTCACACAAACGTCATTTTGAATTTGAGAAAAAGAGACAAAACAATGATTAGCTAAATATTGCTTAAATAGTATTTATAAATGGGGGGGTCAATGTTTAGTTTTAAGCACTAATTTCTGTATGAGAGAAAATAAAACGATATTGTAACATCATTCGTTTACTTCACAAAACAAAACTCAATTCAATGCAAATAATTCACAATTGTAAATAATACAAAACTTCAAAAGGTTTTATTTACCAGAAACTAATTATAGTCCTAGGCATTTTTTTTGTATTATTGGAAAATAAACAATGTCTATTCTCGCGACAAGACGTCCAGTTTGCCCTGTGAGAGTTTTATTTCCCATTTAATCACGTTACCGTTAACGAAAGTTTGTATGGCATTGAAGCAGCGCCATCTGGTGTCAAACGAGGTGAGTTACAATTTTAACATACTTTCTTGTTTGCGTTAAAGTGATCGATGGGAAACAAAACTCGCACCTGGTACTTAACAGTCTGAAGCATGCCTGTTTACACTTGTGTGCTAAGGTAAAACACAACGTCTGTTGAAACAAAAGAGTTTAACGAATCTAAAAGAAAAAGTTATATTAACTAAGTACAGCATTAATTTACTATGAGAAATGATGCAATTCGTGCCAATATTCACTTTAAAAAAAACCTAACATTATTTAAAACCCTAAGACAACGAGGTAATGTCATACATTGTAGGTGAACGAACAAAATGTGTGATATTGATTAATTAAAGGGTGCCGATTTTTTTATTATATTAATTGAGAGGCACTTTGATCAATAATAGTATCTAGGTAAAGGACCCGGAACAAATATACATCACAAATATGGCCGCGTTTGCTAATACATATATATCTAAATATCATAATACAATAGTGTAAAATAATGTTATATATTAGCATCATCAACTCATTGTAAACCTTTTTAAATCTCGAACATAAAAGTCAAATAAGATTGTACTCTATTAATATTTGAAATAAGACCTCAAAAGAGTATTTGTAGCCTTATTTCTCGGACAGTTTTTAACACTAAGCTTGCATCTAATACTATTATTGATCCAAGGAGAGGCATGTGGGCGTACGCTGCTTCAAGCGGCAGCACGAAATTGATAAAGTCTGAACGAGTTTTCTCTCTGTTCGGCGACCGGACTTTAGGTGTAAACCAAACAACCAAACCAAACCATTTAACAGAGTTCATAACGCATTCATTTAAAGTGGATAAAACTCTTTTATAGAATATGAAGTAACACTTGTAAAAACGGACTATTTCAGTCGGACTTGAACCTAAGACACATCGAACTAGTCCTCCAAGTTATCGAGTAGATTAGTGCAATAGTATTTATTATAATAATAATTAATCTTCCATATTAAATGTAGTGTCTTGTCCTTTTCTTTCAAACAAATCATTTTCAGCTGTAAAAGAGAAACTGTAAAAGCCGCGAAATCATAATGTCAACAATTTTTAAGGTTCTCAGACTCTAAAGGAACTACTTTTACGATAGTTGCGTTAGGACTGAGTGCTTAGTGATTTTTATTATGTACCAAAATCATATGGCCTAAGCAGCGAGCGTCACAGATTAAAAAATAATATAGCGCGATCTATGACAAGTTAGTTTCACAAGTTCGTCACTAGGTAGCTACTTACTTATATCCCATACAAATTGTAGTTAGCTTTAGTTCGCACTCGATGACAGATGTCGTCGGAGCGACATGCGGCTGCCGTAGTGACGTGCGTCAGTGCGACTTGCCGTCCGTCAGAACGTGATGCGGCATCGATGCCTGTCGACTAGTGCCGTCATATTATGTTCTTTTCTCACAAAAAGTTTCCTCACTGCGATACTATACGAGTCTCACGACAGTCCGCTCCGGCTTAAGGCGACGCATTGGAAACTTACGTGGCGGGGATCTTGATTTTTCCCAACAATTACAAAACATATGAAAGTGATATTTAATGACATGATTTTTCATTTAATTGACTTCATTTTACTAGTAGCAGAAACACGATTTGTTCACTTTTATAACAGAGAAAAAAATATCAAAGTAACCTCTTTTAAAACATAGATTAGCATTTTACAGGCAAACCAGGCCGATTTAAGCATCTAAATTGTCTTAGTACATTAGTCTTAACACATACATCAATATGCTAGTTCATTTCTTAAAGAAATGGAAAATTGGAAAGAAAAAAAAACAGTTTTTCTTTTGCAAACGCTCCGTATTAGATAAATTGTTTAGCGATGCGTCGCCTTAATTTTATGTTGTTTTGTGACTGCTTCATGCGGCAGTTTGAGGGTCACCGGACTGTTTTGAGAACGGCGAGAAACTTAAAGGGTTCCTCAAGCCGTGTGAAACGAAACACCGTCAGGGGTTTTCTAAAGGGAATTGAAACACGTATAGTACGTGTCCACGTTCTCTACTAGATTCTCCGAGGTGGATCGAATCGGATGCGTGTACCCGCTTCCCTGGCGTCATTGCGTCCCTCGTAGGTGCTTTTATGTGCAACTCGTTGCGATACAAAAGTCGCATTGGAGCACGACTTTAGTTTTTTTTTGGAGAAAGATTGCTGATTGCCTCGAACGGCATTTTCAGCGTCACCGGGGTTTTTGGGGGCGGGGAGGTACGTAAAGGGTACCTCAAGCCGTGTTGAAACGAATCACCTTCGGAGAATTTCTAGAGGGAACGGCATCGCACACTTAAAAGTGCGCGTCCCCGTGCCCTCCCAGAGTCTCCGAAGGGTTCGGATCGGATCGATGGAGCACGACACAGCGACAGCCGTCATCATGTGTGGATGTCCTTAAAATCGAACGAGTAATTTTTGTAACCCAAATTCTCGTTTTTCGTTTATTTGATCGAATGGATAAAACTCGCACTTGATACCCTGATAAAGGAGAAAGTCGCACTGAGAGGTTAAGTCGATTAGTCATTGATGTCATTGATTAGTTACAACAACTATGATGTTACTTCATATTTAACTTAAACAGTTTGAACTTAAACAGCATGCCTAGGAGAATATGTTTTTGAACTAAAAGAAAAAATTTTTTTTTTGCTGAGCAATAAAGGATGAAATAATATCACTTTTCGATCGATAGGAATATTATATAATTAGCAAAAATAAGTTTCAGGCAAGAAACAGCACTTTCCGTCCGTGTATATACAGATACATAATAATAAATATTAAATACTTAATTTTATTGGAGTACTTTATAATTTCCAATATTTAAACTAATTGGCACACTTTCACATTGATTCACTAGCAAAACTATATCTAATTTAAATTTAAAAACTTAAAGAGCTTTGAAGATGGTTTTATATTATGTATTTTGATCTCAGATTTTGTTGTCCATGATCAAAAACAACATAGACAAACACCATAAAAATACTTATTGGTTAATTTTGCAAATGGCCACACTTATAAACTTCATGATTTGAATTTGGATTACGACATCAGTTAATAATAAAAGAAACTTAAATTCATTCTTTAATCATATTTCTGGATTTGTGAGACCAATCAATGCATGCAAATGAATTACGGCTTAAAATGTTATAAAAAAATCATTCATACAAATATCACTGTGAAAAAATGCAACGACATAATAATCATGAATACTTCATATAACACTAAATTTATTTACAATTAACATGTTGATATGTGGTGTTATTGCGGTGGATGCAATGTCTGTTATTACAAAGTAAACAATACCTGCCGCCTTACAAATCAGCTGAATCAAAAGTTACATACGCTATAAATGCTTAAATTAATACTAAAGTTCCTATAACAACTAATATGTACATATTCTCACAATCTTGAGTATTATAATTGCACTTTATTTGTATGCGGGTCGCCACTGACGTTCATAAAAATAAAAACGCAATCTCATGTCGTCGCAGCACTTGGCAAATAGCTGTATACGAACAGTTTAAACTCAATAAAATCCTTATTGGTTAATATGAGAGTTCTGGTCAAAGTATCAAACAGCTTTAGTCCGTTGTTGATCGTCAGGTGTTTCTGTGTGCGTATACGAGTGTGTAGTCCGACGAGATCGTCGTGATACTTGTGTTACTTCTTAATGTCGGGATCCATTTTGGTTTTGTCTATCGATGAGGATACCATGCCACTTTGGGGGTATAACTTGTCAAGGTGTTTCAGCGACTCGTTAAGAAAATTCTGAAACAAAGATAGTTAATTGTTGAATTATTTGTTTGGCGTTTGCGAACCTATGTGAGACCAGCTAGAAGTGCTGCTATATCGCTATCTCTACTTATACTACTACAATAGTTTTATCTTACTTGTATTGCTGTTAGAGCAGCCACTATAGCGGGGCCCCCGAACCCGTGCGATATGAGTGAGAAGTGCGTGAGGTGCCGCTGGATCGCCGGCTCCAGCAAGTGTGGTGGCCGCGTGTTGCAGAGCGGCGATCGGTCCTGGTTCAAGAGATCCATCAGCTCCTTTGTAACCTGCGAATGAAGAAGATAGGGTTTAGGTGGAGCTCGTGTTTATACGTCCTTGCCTTAAAAAGGCTGAAAAATTTGTACGTCTGTTAAGAGCGTTTACGCCGCACACTAGCGCCACTAATGAAAAAATAAACATATCTACTAATTAGAGATAGAAAATCAAATTATGCTCAACAAACTATTTGAATGAAGTAATTTAGCATTTTTACGTCACCTAATGAACACCTCACATGTTATGGTTTAGTTAAATAAGACGGCGCTAGTGTGCGGCGTAAACGCTTTCAATAGGAATGGGTTCACGTCAGTAGTCTAACAGAGCTAAGAACTCGAGTTACGATTTCTCGCATTCAACCCAACAATGTAGATACTTGGACGCCCAATGTAACCACCGTGCCACTACTTTAAAGTTTATACTGACACCCCCCCCCAACCTCACGGTTATAAAGTTAGGTGTTAGACATCCTTACGCAAGCACAAGGGACCATCTACGTCAGGTCATAACGCCTGATCAGAACACGCCGGATACGCATCCTTCATCCGGTACTTTTAAGTAAGACTAGTGCCTCGAGCTAGTTGCCCCGTGGACACGTATAGTCCACTACCTAATATCCAGATAGGTTACCGGAGCTGTAAGCTCGCTTACTTCGTGCCATAGAACAATTGAATTTCTATTGTGTCTGGTTTAAGAACAACTAAGTCGTTATATGTTCGGTTATCGAAGCTTCAATTACTAGCTGTTGCCCGCGAGTTCGTTCGCGAGGACTTCTCTATGCCATACCGGGATAAAAAGTATCCTATTTTCTAGCAAAGGTTGCGAGACACAGGCATTTCATTTCCGAGACTATACGAGGGTTACGAATTCCGACGGTAGGAGATATGTATGAAAATTAGAATTTATAGCGTCACCGGACGTTTTAGGGGGGGCGGCGACATACTACATAAAGAAGAACTCATAAATGTGTCCCTTTAAGCCGTGTGATCGAACACCGTCAGAGAGTTTTTAGAGGGGACGGCATCACGCATGCGCGTCCGCGTCCCACTATATATACTTATTCTCCGAGGGGTACGGATAGGATAGGTCCGCTAAGCGACTTTCGCAAAGGCCGGTCTTGGGACGGGTGGCCAAAAATGTATTATCTTGAGCTCCTCCGTGCTTCGGAAGGCACGTAAAGCCGTTGGTCTCGGCTGCATCAGCAGTCGTTAGCAACCACCAATCCGCACTGGGCCCGCGTGGTGGTTCATGGCCCATTCTTCCTGTCTATCCATATAAGATTCGTGCCGTAGCTGTGGGGACATAAAAATGAGCTGATGATGATTGTGAAGAGGTCCGCTCACCTGTTTGGTGGCCTGCAGCAGGTCCCGCCGGCGCCGCGCGTCGTGCTCCGCGTACTGGCGCGCGAGGTATTCGGCCAGCGCGCGCGCAGGGAACTCCGTCTCGCACACGTACCCGAAGTCGCGGGCTAGGTGCACCGCTTCAGCTACGAAACGGACAATATCATTTTTATATTATGATATATAAAATATGTTTTTTTAAATTGTGCAAGATCACAGACAGAGTAGAACCTGTATTTTTAAATTGGTTTAGGACTACAAAGTAGAACGAAACTGGAAGTTTTTCTTGGTTTTAGAACCATGTCATGTAGGTATGTTTGGTTCGTAATACAAACAAAGAAAAGAATAAAATGTATGGGATTGACATAAGCCGCGCTAAATCACGTGGTCAATCTTAAGTCAATCCCATACATTTTATTCATTTCGAACTTCGCTATCGTTTTCTTAATGTTACTTTGATTTATCAATGCTGACGCGACGGTAGTGGGCACTGCGTAATTCGTATCTGGTATATCTGGGCTTATAATAAATAATATCCAAGGTGCTTAGTGTTAGTTAAATGGTGATTCATTTGATCACGTTAACGTTAACGAGTGTTTGTATGGCATTGAAGCAGCGCCACCTGGTGACGATCGAGGTGAGTTAAAATGTCCCTGTGTGGTGCCGGGGATAAAGAATTGCGCCACCCCATCTCTTCCCGTGGGTGTCGTAAAAGCCGACTAAGGGACCAATCCAGAGGATGGGCAGCATCTCTCTGAGGTGACCCTCAACCTACTGCGATCGCCAACCCGCCTGCCAAGCGTGGCGATTACGGTAAATACCCCCCATGATGATTTGGGGGAGGCCTCTGTCCAGCAGTGGACGTTTTTTGGCTGAGATGATGATGATGACTAATAATCTCGTTTTGGCAAATACAACTCGCACTATAGACAAAAGACCATATTTTTAGGAAAGCTTTTACTGTAATTATTATTAGTTAGTTTCGCGATGTCTCCCCCATTTCCAGGGCGCCAATTCCGCTAGATAGTGCCAAGTGAGAAGTGTATGTTTGGGTTTTTATGTAAATTAATTAAAAATATAAATATTGTTTTTAAAAATATATGCTTACATTTGCCTGCCGTGGTAAATAGCTATTAATAAGGTTTAAAGAGTTAGGTATTTGTTTTTTTTTTAATTTCACTGTTTGTTGGTTGTTTAATTAATAAAATAAAAACAAATGAGTGTTACCTTCCACTAGCGAGGTGAGCAGCGTGACGTTGGCGGCTTTTCTCCGGCCCGCGGGTAAATTTAGTCCAATTTTCTCCAATTTCTCGCGGAGTAGACGACCGCCATTTTTGCTTTTCGCTCTGAAATAAAAAGTTTAATTAAAGGTGCGTTCAGACTATATGACAAAACATGTTATATAGCATAGTCATGTTGCATGTTTTATTAATTGGACGATAAGTGTCAATGAAAAAAACCTTTCATTTTTTATTTTGAATTGCTAATTGCTGCACATAAGCTGAATTAAATATTTATAAATTGCTGTGAAAAAATTAAATGACTATCCGACCCAGCCAGGATCGAACCTGGGTCGTCCGGAATCCGGGCGGCTACACTAACCAAAGCTACCGGAAATGCTAACGTAAACACTGATTTTTTTTTAGGGTAGGAATTTAATTTTTCACTGTATTTTATAAATACGTATAAGTACTTATATTTTTGTAACATGTTTTATAATTAACATAAGTTTGGTATATCCTTGAGACAACAATAACTGCAATAATAACGCGAGTAGCCGCTGGATGCATGTAACATAAAACCGATCTTTGTGGAGATCCTTGGGGGAGGCCTTTGTCCAGCAGTGGACGTCTGTTGAGATGATGATGTTGAAGGTGAACCAGCGCTCAACTATATTGTATATTAAAGAAAAGTTATATTATAGTATTATATTATCCTAATACTGACCCATGTCACGCTGTGCCCATGTTGGGCAAAAGAACTATCGAATTCAAGTCATCGTTTCAATTGATGGGTAATGGCTTTACCAACACGCTTGCCAAAAGCACGTAGTACCTAAGTACTTTAAAATCATTTGGAATTATCCAAAACACACTTCCGCATATAGGGCTGAGCGCTCTCGGCCATCGAAGCGAAAAGGATTGTATCATCTAGTCATTTTTACTAGTCCACTGTCCTAATTGAGGCTAATTATTTATACTTGCCGACAGGTACATACCTATTTAATTGCCAGTATTTTGTAAACACACCATACAAATATCTATAATGCCTTTGTAAGTTCTACGTTCAATCAAGCCAAATCGCCAGTTTACTATGACAAAGCAGTTTGTACCATTCATCGTTCACAAGTCATTGAACTTCAAAAGAAGTAAAAAAGATCTAATGCGATCGTTAGTCAGAACTCAGACGTGATCCGGACGTGTCGTAGTTCAGCTACTGACCGCTAGATGGAGCTACCGATAACCTATCGATTACCGTCGGAATTATGATTGACACAGAAAGTAGTTTGAATTTCGAATTGTTCTGACACGTTGTACGCACAAAACTTAACACAACGACATAGAGTCGCAATTAGGTTGGATTAAATGTTTTCGGCCGCACCGGAAACTTGTTCTGGCGGAATGTATGTCGGATGTGTTGCGTTCGAAAACTGGCTACCTACCTACCAGTTTTAAGTAAAAAATAATGTAGCTCGTTAACAAAATTGTTTACGATAAATCTTTCCGATGATAGACTTTGCGGACAAGTCGGACTGGAGAATGCCTCGTTATTGTTAAGAAGTGTTAAATTTTTTGCGCTTTTTGTAATAATAACGGAGTTTGGGTCGGATTTTTGTAGGCTGGATAATTTGTGACATTATATAAAAATAATTATGATATTTAAATATAGAACAGTGCGTTAGCAGCAGAGTGCCTATAATAGTCTATGGTGCTTAAGGCGTGTTTATTTACTACGCAACCACGCAAAATTGCAATAAATAGAGAAAACACTTCGAATCCAAAAAGGAAATTTAAACCAAATAACCCTTTCCTAAACTTTAACTCTCACAAGAATATTAACGCTAAGATCATTACAAAGCTCCACAGATACCAAACAACCCTTCGTTATTATAAGAAGTTTAAATACCTATTCCGAACTATCTCATACCACGATACAGTAGGCCTTATTCGCAACGCCTTTGCCTCCCTTAGCTGGTATGCGAATGCATTCCAAGGGGAATATATCAAGTAAAATGCTTAGAGATAACTTAATCTAATAGTTTTTGCAGAGTATTCACCGTGAAGGGAGGGGAAGCTTCGCTACCTACGAGCATTTAGCGATAGACAAAATAATTGTAATACATTTTAAGTAGTCTCGCCTAATAACGCTTGCGTGGCATTGTGGCAGAGCGCTCGGCCCGATACCCGAAGGTCCCGAGTTCGATTCCCAGGTCGGGCGGACCGTAATTAGGATTTTTCGATGCATATAGATTTATGATCACCAACCCGCATTTGGTAAGCGTGGTGATTAAACCATACCTATCAATTGTAGAGATGACTTGATTTCAATGATTTTCTTTGCCCAGCAGTGGGAATGTTATAGGCTATCTACTTTACTTACTTACTAAGGAGTTAAACCATTTTTAATTTTTAGTAAACCAGTGAATATTGGTTTGTCAACTTCTGCAATTAAATGAAGCACATAGTCTTGAGATTGAGAAGTACTTATGTTTTATCATCATCAACCTTTAAACGTCCCTTCACACGTATGAACAAAATAGCACATTCAAATTAGCCCAATACCTAGTAGAAATATACAAAATGTTTATCGCCCGTTCAATCAATATTCTTAACAATTGCATTCATGTTGAAATTATCCAACTATTATTCTTCATAACTGTATTTCATCTATTAATTTAACACTGTTATAATTACTTCCAACCTCCATAATCTGTAAACCACAAAGATAGTTTGAAATGTCTCTAATGAACGCACTGGCAGGTATCGATGCAAGTGTGCTCGATAATTCGATATACAATACTCATTAGCACTCACTCGATCTGTCGATTCATCCGATTTAGTTTTCGACTCGATTGATTCGAAATTTGAATTCTTTGTTTGGCTCGTTAGCGGCGCATGATTCTACGTTCCACGCTTTTTACAATCTTTTGTGCTTGTCTAAGCGAACGTGTGAAAATATAAATTATAATTACATTTATTTTCACGTCTGATAAATGGAAAATCAATTAGGTTCTCAAAGACGCTCTCTTGGCTCATGGTGCACGAATAGCGGAATGGATTTTAATGAGCATAATGTCAGTTAAGGGACAATTAACGGAAAATTTTTTGTATGAAACGTAGGTAGTTGATCCGTAATAATAATGCTTGAGACTTAATTGAAACCGCTGTATCGTATTAAGCGTAATGTGAAATGCATTGTAGAAACGAATAATGAAAAGCTTCTTGAGATCTTTTTATCGTGTTTTGTGTGTGTCAATAAACGAATAGTTTGTAATACATACTGTTTGTGATCATAATTGGTTCAGCAAACAACCTTTTAACAAGTACACTCAACAACACATCAGCCGTAGCAGTATTAAATCTGGGCGCAGCTTACAGGGGCGTGATTTTAGAATCTCACCGGAGATCTTGAAACCAAATGTGACATGATAATTTTATACACTATAAAATATACTAATTTTTTGCAATATTTACAATTTGATTTTTAAGATCCCGTTAGCGAATTTTACTGTGACTTTGGATAAGAGTGAGAAGGAGCACTCTAACTGATATCAAAGCGTGAGAATTAGTCACTGGTTCAAAATTTGAAAAAAAGAACAGAAATTAAAAAGAATTATTATTGTATGGGATTGACATACACGTCATTTATACGTATCGTTGATTTATGTCAATCCCGTACAATAATCATTCTATTTGATTTCTATTATATTAGCATTATGCCACTTGTCTAGGGGGGCTGTGGGTCAGAACAATAATTAAAGCTATAGAAGGATGGCTAAAATAAAAATCGTGCAACTATGTTTAGTTCCGTTCTATCTTATGGCTAGAAAAGGAAGTTGGAGTGCAACAAATGGTTGACACTTAGTTTTTATTTTTTGTATTGTTATGTCAAACGGTCATCAGATAATCGGTGATCAAAAAAATCTTGAGTCCTTTATAAAGTCACTCACTACATTACCTCAAATATGACGTCATAAATCTGATGACACCTTTGCTATTTTAGTCCGGTTTCTATAGCTTTAGTTATTGTTCTGAGGGCTGTGGTATTGTTCCGTGTGACACGTGGCTACAGTTAACCTCAGAAATGTCGTGTTTATGGCCAAAGGATTCCTGTCACGAATCCAATCCGCTCGCCACCAGCCCGCCCCAGTCAGTCGCCACCATTATAAGCCCGGGGCGCACCATGACTGTGACTAACGGCTACAAGTAGTCGTGTCAAGACACTAAAAGCCATTTAACATTTCGGTATACAAACAAACTCCAAAGCTATTTCTTTAAAGTCAAAAAGCCAAATGATCTATCATCATCATAATGTTTAGCCCGTATCTACGCACTGCTGGGATAAGCCTCCTACCCTACTACCTACGCCATTCCTTTCTGTTTTGAGCTGATAGCATCCAGGTTTTCCCCGCGACCAATTCTATATCAAACGTAGTGTAGGACGCCCTCAGACTAGGTGAAACGACGATCTTCGCAAGGTGGCTGACAAGAGCTGGATGAGAGTACCCGCGCATAGTGCTCAGTAGCGTCCATTAGGAGAGGCCTATGTTCAGCAGTGGACTAGTATAGTAGAAGATGAGCTCTATATATCTAGTTCATCTGGCTATGCTTAAAGAGAAATTTTGAGCGCGTGGCCTCTTTGCCAAAGAAAAAAAAACTAAATTCCCCAACTTCTACAATTTTAAATTAAATAGTTAGAACACTCAATCTATACAGAAGTACAGGTTATTAATTGGAATACACCACTAGCTCCCGTCCAATTACCGCATCGGTATTGAACAGAGAACGGCAGCCTCACACATAAAGCCTCGCGCATAATGCCGCGTATCCATTAATAATCTGCGATTGATTAAATCGAAATGGCGGGCCTACTTACGACACACAATAAACTTTTTGAATTTCGAAATTGTACCGTGGACGCTTTTAGGGTTGTCATTTGAAGAATTTGAAGTATTTTGAATTTGTATGTATGATTGTACCAAATAAAGACATTTTCTATTCTATTCTATAAAACAAAAAACAATAGTAATAATGTATTGTTTTCTAAAGTTTACGCGAATAGTACGCATTGAAATTAAACAACTTTTACGGATCTACTCGCGTTTATTTTACACATTACTTTTAATTAATGTTTATCCTGACGTTTTGAACCCTTTGCAGGGTCCGTGGTCACAGAGAGATTGAGGTGTTGGTCGTCTCATAATTACTTAGCAGCTTGTATACCCTCATTTAGATTTAATCAGGTGCGTTCCGTTTTACGCAGAAAGAGCTTAGAGCAGTGTCTTTTGGTCTGGCAGTATGGGTGTTAGGGCAGGGATTTAATATTTTGTATGATGGGATCCCAGGCTGGTGGTAGATTCCAACTATCTTCTCTATTGAAATTAGGATGTTTTTTTATTTTCAATAGCCTCGCGTATCATCCTAGGGATGAATTGTTGTTCTCTAGCGAGTATTTGTGGTTTATCAAATCTGATGTAATGGTTGGCCCCTCTAGGAAATGTTCGCATACTGCAGACTTATTTTCGCGCCTATGCTTGACCGTAAAAGATCCGTAAAAGTTTTTTCATTTCAATGAGTAATAATGTGATTTTTATTTTTATGTTTTTCATCTAGGCATCGTATCTGCTATTTAAACGCCAATTTCCCCATAGACAAAATGTCTGAGTCAGGCCAATGAGACACGATTGTGAACGTATTAAAATAGCTAAATCGAGCCCACGATGGGAAGTATGATTCCTGATGACTCGTCGCTTAAAGCTGCAGCATCCGGGGTTAAAGCTTAGCCGATTGGGCAGCTAGTAAGAAAAAATATGAAATTCTAGAAATTATTTTTAGACAAACTGTTGATAAATCTGCTTGTTTTTGTTACATTTAATTAACTGCAATGACATTTTTTTTATCTATACGTATTTTGCTAGTGACACTTATTTTAGCTGCTACCTATGAATTTATGATTGTTGCCACATTTTGTGGTGGGTAAATTATAATAAGGAAAAATAGTTTTATTAATTACCACGAGTGGGATATAAACCCTCACCATTTGAATCAAAGACATACACCCAACCAACATTTATCGTAGCTGTAAGCCTACAACCTTAAGCAAACTATTAAACGAAATTTAGCAAGATTAGTTTGTCTCTGATTATGGGAAGGTGCAGGTTCAAATCCCGCTTGTGGAACTTTCTTTTAACACTCGTATCTGAATTAGTAAAGTAAGTAATATAACATTTATTCGAGAGAGAGACAACCTTGAGAGTAAGTGTGTTTTGACACTAGCTCCTTTGTTAGAGATAGGTATGTTGGTTGAGAAATTTATACGTGTGATTAATTTCATATAGATATCGTGGCGTCGTTTATCCACTTTTGTGGTATTGTGTCAGTTTGTTTCGCTTTTTATTAGTCTTGACGAGCAATTTTTCGTTTTGTGAGAGGGATTAAGATTGATTTTGGTACTGGTACAGCTCGGTTTGTTCTATTTACAATAACACATTGATATCAGACGTTATTTTTAACAATGTCAAGCACTCACCATGTTTTTTTTCGGAAAAATAAATCTATTTTTACATCTACCTCGATCTATACAAAATCGTAATCTTAGAAAAATATAGTCAATAAATGCAATTATGTGTTACTTATACCTACTCTCAGACATGGAAATCATTCCTCCGAATTGCGAGGCAATCGCATTTTCAGTTTGGTATTGTTTAACTAATTTTGATTTCTACACAAAGAGTTACATAGGTATACACGATTAAAACTAAAAACTAAAATGTGTAGATGAATTAAAAACAAAAAATTGTTTAAAAATATAAAATGTTTCATGTTTTTTATAAACATAACAGTTACAGTAAAGCAAATGTATCAGTTATTCAATCAGCCAATAATTGTACGTTCGTATTATCAACCAAATCTATTTATGCTCGAATAATTGAACACCTTTCGTTATTCTCTTTGTAATTCTTCGCACTACGTAGAGCTTCATTTTATTTAATCATTTTGTTTCATTCACGACCAAATAGACCCGATCGATTGTATGGTAGTTATCTACTTTAAATACTGGCAACATTGGCCGTCAATTATCGTGATAAAACGTTCGACACATTTTACTTGTAACAGTCGAATCGAGAGCTTTTCACACGTTTAAAGGTGCTTAAACATGAGTGACAGTGTTGCCATTTAGCTACGCGAATGGCGCTTGATGTTATAAATAAAATACTGCATTTTAATTGCTATTTCAAGCATCCAATAGTGGTAAATTTATGAGATAGATGGTACCAGCTGCGTGCCTGTGAACAAGGCAGTGTTGCCAACTTTGAAAAAATACATCTTTTTGTATACATTTTTGTATTAAGTTAAATATTATTAAGTTTTCATGTGTGTACTAATAAAAACACTAATAAGTGTTATAGTTAACATAATATTGCTTGGTAAAAACCACATCAAGCGCTATATTCTGCCTTTTAATACTAAAGCCTAGACGTTGTGTAAGTAATTCAACGCAAAAGTAATTTACAACAGAAATTATCATAATTACAATGTAGATGACATCGTTGATCAGCGGTAAATTATAGGAGTTGGTATTATGTATACATGAAAATCGGAAGTTATGAATGACACTTATTCTTCAAACGAAAAATATCAATAAATATTTTCTTTCGTTTAAAAATAACCGTATTTACGAAATATTTGCATAATTCACCATAGTCTCTAATTCCGTACTAATAAACAAAGTATAAGCTTCGATTAGTTATTCCGCGTTTTGTCTCTTTTACTCTATTTTTAAATGAAGTTTACATGACGAGTACAAAACGCGGACTTATAAACTCTGTTTATAAGTCATCAAGGCAATTTAACTGAACGTCTAAGCAATCAACTAACTAAAGCAATACACCCATAAAGCTTAACGAAATAATAATCACAAAATTGCTTAGAACAATTTGTAACATCGCCAGCTACCAATCAAGCAGCTAATAAACAATGGCTATGGTAAAACGACAAAAACCGGTAGCAACAACGCTTGGACATAACGGGCCTCATAAAAGTCAACCCAAAGAATGAAACTCGTCTAGCAATACCCAATAATTACGCTCGACGTACACGGGGAGGACGCACCTATACCAACACGGGGTCCAACCACTACAGAACGAAAAAAAAAGCGTCTAACAACCGCAGGTCGGGACGATAGCATGCTGATAGCCTGGTACCGCCACAGTGTTGCGGGCTGCGTGCGACTGCGACTGAGCTCAGTGGAATAATGTTAAACATTGTAGCAATTCAGCTGTCTGGCACATAAAAAGCTGGTCGAGTTTAATTTCAAGTACAAGGTACAGGTTACAGTACGAGTATAAGTAAAATTTGCGTGTAGAATAGTGTTTTAAAAGTCACTTTTAAACACCCTTTTTCTAAAGAGCCTCCCTGCCATTTTTATGATTCTATCTGCTTATTAAGTTATTTGTTATATTTACATACGGTCATTATTTGTGTCACTAATTTAAATTACTAATCCATCAAATAGTTTCTAACAAAATTACAGATACGTAAATAATCGTTTTTTTTCATAAGTTTCGTATTTTTCATCATACCCTAATAAAACAATAAAATAATACAATAAATACAATACAATACAATGTTATCTAGCACCTGTCGGCTATTCTAGAACTTAAAGATTTCACACGACAACTAACTATTAAATTAATATCAAACACTATTAAATTAATATCAAACACAAACATTACTTATCGATTACGATCTTTCTTTAGCTGTATGTTTTATTTAAAGTATACGAGTATATTGTTACGGAGAGCTATAGATTTTCTTAATAAAATGGATCATTTTGTTGAGACGCGACACTGCGCAAAACGTATCGCTGTGGCAAAAATTCCCGCCAAGCGTTAGTAGTCAAACATATCTTTAGCCGTCACCGCAGCGGCGGCGGAACACAGCCAGTTGCCAGCGCAAAAAATGTAATAAACTTACTCGGGCACTTGTAACATGGAAGTTAATTCGTCGGCCGGTAGGTGGCGGCGTAATTTGACTAAAATGTATTATGTATGCAGCCTGTAATTATTTTGAAATTGGAACGGTCAACCTTATACGCAAATATACGCCTTGTATAAAAATTCAATTCAACATACTTAATATTATAATGTAGTTTGGGAACCGACGTATGTTATGATGAGTTACTTCCTTGTATCTTGATTCTAGGCAAAAATTAGAGGACAATGTTGTATCAAGCATAATACGATACGGTACTCGCAAATCTTTGTGAGTTTCAATTAATTTATCATAAGACCGCTATACAACCTCAACACGTCTTCGTCATGTGCAAATCATTAAGTAAAAAAGGGGTTTTACTTACATAGTTATTAAAGTGCTATCAACTAACAAACAACGTTTTACCGTTGTGAAATTGAAACATATCCCTTTTCATCCCATATACGTTTCTACTACAGCTTTCATCCGATCGCAATGAAACTTCAATATTGTTCTGCACACGGCAAAGTAGGTATCCAAACTGGTAAAAGTCTCGAACAGGCCACTAATAAAAAAAAAACAAAGTGACATAAAACCTATAAAAGTCTTACCTCCTTAGTACGCCTCCCAGTAAGGACGCGTTCAGGCATTCGGGCGGCGACAGTCGCCTCTGGACCTCGGCCACGGTGACTTTGTACTTGGAGGTCGAGGATAGCAGCGACAGCCGGCCGGGCACCGAGCAGAACACGTCGTTGGGGGCGCACGAGCCGTTGCCGCCGAGGCCGTCGCGGCCTTTCATAGCTGAAAGACAACATCATCATTAAAACCAGCTCATTTTATGTTCCCACTGCTGGCACTCTTTTCTATGGATGGAAATATCGTGATGAGCAACTACGCAGGACCAGTGCGGATAGGTGGTTGTTAACGACTGCTAATGCAGCCGGGACTAACGGCTTAACGTGCCTTCCGAAGCACGGAGGTCTGCGATTGCTAAAGTTAAACAAATTGTATGATCCTTCATCCGAACTTTTTGGGCATACAGACCTTTAGGAAAAAAAACCTTCTTTTTGATAAACTAGTTTCATTTAAAACTGCGAGTGCCCGGAGGTTTTAATGTATACAACTTTCATAAAACTAGACGAAGCATTATTTTGCTTTTAAATTTTTTTAACATAATAAATAACAGCATGGTATAACGCGTACAGAGGGCGGCCATATTGAAAAAATACGTGTGATTACAAAATTCACGGCTTCGATATACAAACAATGGCACCTATAACAATCGAAGGCACGCCCCAAACAAGCGCGCAGCATGTTCTCTTTTGTAATGCGTAATAATCTTTATGGCAACCCTAATACAATAAGCGTTACTGTGTCATTACTTTGGCACCGTACTGGCTATTTATCACCCTCTGCGCTTTTCATATAAAAAAAGAAAAAAGTCCGTGCGCAGCTAATTTTGATTTTTGACATTCCGGAATGCAAGTAGGTAACTTTTAACTACCGACCTGCATTTACGGAGGGGAATTATAATTATTTTTTTAAAATTGGAACAAGACTGTATTATGCTTTTGTTACGAGCTAATAAAAAAAAGTTTCACATTCATATTTGAAGTTTCATTTCCGAATTCGAATACACTATTCAAATATCGATTGATTGATCGATACTTTTAATTGTCCGATATCGATTCGTTCGACCGTTGAATGAGTAGATTTTTTTACATTCTACTTATAAAAATCGATACACCCATCCGATAAGTGTGGCATTGAGGCCTAATTACAGTTTTATCTATCGGGTCATCGTTGTTATACTCGTAGAAACAATAAAACATTTTGATATGTTAATAAATTGTATGTAGAACATGGACCATGGTCGACATAGTATTTACATACGACAGTTTAAATCGATTAATAAACAATATCTTTAAGATATTATGTTGGTAATATGCCGTCTAAAAGTATTAATTTTAAGACCTAAGCAAATTTTTTTTTCAAAATAAGTATATAAAATTTTAAAATTATGTAATTTAAATACTTACTTTTTAATAATGGAAGATCTGTCATGAACCCTGTCGTATCATCCATAGCTGCATTCTAAAACAATAAAGCAATAAATATGTTTATTTCTTCATCGCATTTAAGATAAACATATTTTAATCACCTCTGACCACAAGTCTGAAATCTAAATGTCACTCGTTCAATTTATTTATTTTATAATAAATAAAAAAAAAATGTAATTCCTATCAGAGCGTAAATATTGTACAGTCAACAGCAAAGGTAACTGATTATTGGTCAAGGTTAAAATAAACTTTTTAAACAAATATAGAAAAAAATATAAACCCAGCCCCAACACCATACTGCCTGACCAAAAGATAATGTAAGCTCTTTCTGCGTAAAACGGAACGCACCTGATTAAATTTAAATGAGGTTATAAAAGCTACCAGCTAATTATGAGACAAGTGGTATGCCGTAGATAAGACGTAGATAAAAGCGTACTTCACCCGTATTAATAAACACCTCTTGGCGACAAACGGGTAGAGTTAAAATATTGCCATACGAATTCTCGTTTACGTCTACGTGGTCGAATGTCAAAAATAACTCACACTAGGCATCCAGGGTGCCATGTGCGACTTTCATTCACCATTTGATCTCATTATCGAAAACGAGAATTTGTGTACAAAAGTTGAAAAAATTTCCACGACCAGGATTTGAACCAGCACCCTTCTGACATACCGGGTCAGGTGCTCTTCCAATTGATTGATTGTTAATGACGGTAGTTGTTGACATTGAATGGGCGCCTTTGGCTTTCAAAGTAAAAAGTAAATAGTGTTGAATAATTTCGGCGGGCTGGTTAGAACCACGATAGCTCAATTGGGAGAGCACCTGACCCGGTATGTCAGAAAGGTGCAGGTTTAGATCCTGCTCGTGGAAATTTTTTCAACATTTGTGCTTTTGTAATTTGTTCGCAACAAAATTAGCGTTAAAAATTATATTTATAAACAAAACAAAAACATTATTTGAGAATTTGTATGAAAAATATTAACTCTTCTCATATGCCGCCAGGAGGCGCTGCTGCAATGCCATACTAATTTTCGTTTTCGTAAACGTAATCGAATGTATACGGATAGTAAACAAACTCACATTAGGCACCAAGATGAGAAAAAGTCCAAACGATTCAAAAAAGATTTTAAGTAATACCGTTATTATTTTCAAACTACGTATCTCATTCTACGTAAGTAGCGTAGGTATCTCCACCCTATTGCTTTTAAAACATACAATAAACGTCGAGAAATGTGTACAAAAATGCGGGTACGGGGCACTCTTTTAATTTACTTAAGACTGTTATTAAATTCCTATTGCCGGTCAGAGATTTTTGCCGGCGATATTGGACGGGCCATTGGCGACTTATCGAGATGTAATTGGCATTTTTGTGAGGCAAAATAAATATGAGCTTGTAACGGTATTGGAAATTGCTAGTATATTCCCTTATTTTTTAAGGCGGCTAAGTTTTTTTTTATACCAGTTATGAAATGACCGGATATAGTGGTGATTCGGACATGCGTAGTAAAGGGTTAGGTCTAAAGTGATACCATACCGTCAACAGTATCATCATCTCAGCCAAAATATGTCCACTGCTGGACAAAGCAAAGGGACATTGGAGGAGGCCCCAAGAATCTCCAATCTAGCTAAGAAGTTTTTAATAAAATTGTGCTACTTCTACTACTTTACTACTAAGTAGGTACTTTCTTTACGAAAATAAAATACTTCTTTAAAGCTAATTTTGTATAGGGGTTGTGGTGTGTATGAAGATATGGACCTACTCCGTTCATTCACTGAACAGTTATTATAAAAGAATCAACGCTGATCACTAGGCATTTTGTCTAACTCAGGGATGGTCAAACTTTTTCATTCGCGTGACAATATTTACTAACTAAATCTATGGCGGGCCAGGCTATTGAATTTTTTGCTGTATTTTTCAATAAATAAATAATTTTTTTTTGTGAAATAAAAATATTGTTAGGTATGCATTTTCTGAAACACACACGCACTTGAATTTTTGTTTGATGGTCGCGGGCCGGACTTCGATCGAATGTTTATTTATGATAAATAAGGAATATAGTGAAGATCTCGTATTAATAATAGCTTTAGATCATGTTTAGATAATGTTACATAAGATAATGACAAAGGAGTCTAGCCCATAAAGCCTGATCTTTAAGCCATGGTAAGTGGTGATAAAGGAACGTGAAATGTACGTAAGTAAATGGTCTTCAGTAGGTGATGAGTGGTGCTGATAATGAAAACATGAAATGTATGTAAACTGATAGATAAATGATATTCCCCCAACCCCGGGTGTCCTTACCGGCGCCTCCTCGGCTGAATGCAGTGCGTGGTGTAACGCCAGCTCGTGCTGCTCGCGCGCGCCGTACTCCGCGCGCCGCTCGCCGCCGCCGTAGCTGAAGCCGCCGTGCGACAACTGACAACACAGTGCGCCATTTAAAAAAAGAACCATGCATACAAAAAGTTTTTAATCCAAAGTTATTTTTGTTTATGTAATAGAACCTGCATACGAGCCCCCTTGTTGGATGCAGTTACCGTGGCGCACCGCTTCCAACATCAGGGATAAACTAGGGTTGCCAACCATACTTTAAAATAACGTATCCTACGTTATTTTCCATCCCCATACTTTAATCTTTTTAATAAAAATAAAGTATGGAAAATACTTTATTTCCGACTAATGCGTGCGTTTGAACGGAATATTCCTGTTGACTTAATTTCTGAACTACTGAATGATACTCGGACTCAGGTGAAGTGAAACGAAACGCAACGCTTAAATAAATAAATTTGGAAAATACTTTATTTTTTCTTCAAATCTTTTTTTATACTAGTTAGTGATAGGTTTACTTTAATTTCCTGAAAAATAGTTGGCAACCCTAGATAAAATGCCAGTCACTTTACAATAAATTTAGGAGTTTTTATTCCAAGGCTTTTTTTTAATGTTATAGAACATGCAAACGAGCATACGGCCCTACTTCCAACACCAAAGAATAAAAGCGCACGTTGCTTAATTTAAGCTTCACTTTTTATGCCATATGCCCTGTCATTTCACTGGTTTGTTTGTTCCCACAGCAATTATGCAGAACAATAAACGGCTGTGTGTTGGTCTAATGGTTAAGACTACCGGTTTCAGACCCGAAAGTCCTGGGTGCGTTTCCCAGGCGGGAAGTAAGTACATGTTTGTGTACTGTATCGTTGGAAGTAGGACTTATTGATCCACTATATTTGTAGCATAGTTGTGTTCCGGCAGCTAGAGAAAAGATGCCAGTGCCTCAGTAGTTAAGGATTCCGGGTGGAGTGCGCTTTAACCTTCGGCCATCATTTTTAATATCAGGTAAAACGAAGGCCAAATGCCGTAAGAAATAAAAAAAAACAATGCTGCTCGTTGCCAGAAAACGCCATTTCGACTTCTTGGCGGGAAAGTAAAGCGTCATGTCTGCGGTTTTGTCTTATTTTCCAAAATTTGTGTTAAGTCGAATATTAATGAGAAATAATGGTGGGTTATTAACCGTTAAGTGTTCGTGAGTGTGCATAAGTAAGTGTTGGCAAATGAAACAAAACAGTGCAACGTCACTTTTCAAATTCTCTCAAGAAGCTCGCGTGAGGACTTAGTTTAGCCCCACATCTTTACTGAGATACTCGAGGGGTTGGGGGGTATATCATTTCTCACTTCCCATTTCTAATATCATTCATCATCATTTAAGGAAATATTTATGTATTATTTGTACGAAAAATCTTTGACAGGCTAAATGTGCTAATCGCACGAAGCCATCGACCAAAAGAAAAAAAAAAAAAACGCCATTTCGCCAACCATTCGAATTTAGAATCTTTAAAACCAGGCATCTAGAAAATACTGGCATGCAACTGCATAGATACTCCTTGGCCATAATCCTAGCTATTTTACACTTTAATAACAAATTTTTTATAAGCATTTGCTCTTATTTAACGTTAGAACGTAAAACTGGATCGATATAACTAATTGGACAGCTCCGGAGTAAAAAGGACTTCAACGCGCGCCTACACAAATTTTCCTTTTTACAAAAAAAACATAACTTTTCTATGCTTTTGTAAGTAAAAAGTAATAGGGCATTAGCTACAAAATAATAACCGAATATCTCTCTCTCATAATGGAAGTAAACTATAAATAACGAATGGATGTCATATTGGTTTCAATCGCTATTGAATCGCGAAAATGCTATCCGAGTTTTCCGTCAAAAATCGTCGGCCATTGTTGCGGGTCCAGCCGCCGGAACATTAGCGGGGCTAATCTGCTAAAGTGGCGCCCTCACGAGCCGGCGTTATTGTTGACCGAAAAAATATTATACCACAGCACAGATGATAATAAAATGGAACGTTCCCTTTGAAAATTTCTTAGTTTCTGTAGAAACCTACAATTTTTATAGACATGGTATGAAGTTATGTAAGCCGATTTTTTTTCTAGTGTTAAGTTCGGATTTTTCTAACCTATTTTCATATTTTCTACCTATACTCGTAATATCAGAAGTGTTAATTGACGTCTGTAAGTACGGCAACAATACATTTTGTGGCCTAACAATTCCAGTGAAGGGCTTAACGCTTTCCTTTGTAACTAACACCTAGAATGTGATTTGTATGGAGATGAATGGACAGATCAGTGGCGGTAGCCAAAGTATCATTAAGAAAACGGTAGCGAAGTTCCAAAAGAATTAATTGTATGGGATTGACATAAGATTGACCACGTGATTTAGCGCGGCTTATGTCAATCCCATACATTTTATTCTTTTTGAACTTCGCTATCGTTTTTTTAACGTTACTTTGGCTAAGCCTACCAGGTTACACTACTGGTTAGACATAGTAATCGAGGCACTGCATACACAAGGCACATCAAGGTTTCGATCTTTCATCAAGTGATCAATGTAGGTTTCCAATTTCTTTATTTTTTTACCTTTCATAATGCAACGTGAGCAAGAGATTCTCCGATATATCATTTGGGAATGTGGTGGTACTCACGTGGTGCGCATGTATGGGGTCGTGGTGGTCGCGGTGGTGGCGCAGGTGGGCGTGGGGCTCGTGGTGGTGGTGGCGCGGCAGCAGCTGCTGGGGCGCGTAGTGCTGGTACTCGCCGCCACCCCCGCCGCCCCCTCCGTACTCCATGCCATGGCTCTGTACAAACAAACGAAAAAGTTAGAAAATGGAAATCTATTACTTGTTCCGGAATAATCTAAGGAAGTTTCTTGTCTTATAGTGCAAAGCAATGATAACCAGTAATGATACTAAAGTTTACTCGGATAAAAGTGTAAATTTTTTTTCTCTCGTTTACGGGCTGTGACTTATGGGGTCGGTAAAGTGAACGGCGAGATGTTATAAAGTATTTGAGGATCGATGGCGGCTGGCCTCTTTCAGATCTCTACCACCAGACCTGCCCGTCATCATCATCATCATCATCATCAGCTCATTTCATGTCCCCACTGCTGGGGCACGAGCCTTCCCTATGGATGGATAGGGAGAACGGGCCATAATTCACCACGCGGGCCCAGTGCGGATTGGTGGTTGTTAACGACTGCTAATGCAGCCGGGACCAACGGCTTTACGTGCCTTCTGAAGCACGGAGGAGCTCGAGAAGATAAAGTTTTGGTCACCCATCCGATGACCGGCCTTTGCGAAAGTTGCTTAACCTCAGCACTCGCAGACCGGGCGCGTTAACCCCTGCGCCATCGACCTGCCCGTAGTGTGTGAATAGAAAGAATTGGCCCTTCTAGAAGATTCTCAAAAGAAGGTGGTACCTGTTGCTGGTGGTGGAGGGCTGCGGCGCGGGCGCGACCATCGGCAGGAAAGACGGCAGCTGCTGAAAGTCAGCGAGCGAGGGTTGCTTCTGGGTAGGATCCCATCACCCGAAGTGGAATGGAAAGATTTGGTGTTTCTAGAAGATTCTCAATAGAAGGTGGTACCTGTTGCTGGTGGTGCGGGCTGGAGGGGTGCGGCGCAGGCGCGAACGGCGGCGGGAAGTACGGCGGCTGGAAGTCGGCGAGCGAGGGCTGCGCGCCGCCGCGGAAGCCGCCGCCGCCGAGCCCCAGCCCGCCGCCGCCGAGACGCTCCTGACGAAGAAGAAACATTATTAAACCAACATGTTTTTGGAAAGAGCGTAACCGGACTTTTTGTGGGCGGTTAGAAACTTAAGGAGTTCTTAAACCGTGTGTTTGAAACATCATCAGGTGTTTCCTAGAGGGGATGGAATGGCATTATGGAGCGTGTTCCCCACTGGATTCTCCGAGGCTTTCGGAACAAGAGTGGAACAACCCTAGGGACCTGTAAAAGCTAGAACCTCGGCTCAAGTTGACAGGGTCGTGGAGGTGGGAAAAAGCACCTAGGCACATGTCTGTACCTGAAGTATAGTGTGAACTTCGTATCTAAGCTTGAAGTTATGTACATTTTTTAAATAAGTTCTGTTACGCTTTTCAAGCAACCGTAAGTTAGCAGACTTCACAGCTCCAGTCCATCGATGATGCAAAGAGTTTGTCAAGAAGTTCAATAGATGCCTCTATTGAACGACGATTGATTTGACGACCTCCTTGGTCGAGTAGTTTGTACACCGGTTTTCATGGTGTCCAATCTCTGAGATCCCGGGTTCGATCCCCGGTCGGGTCAATTTAGAAATTATTGTTTTTCTAAATTGTCTCGGGTCTGGGTGTTTTCTATGTATAATAAGTATGTATTTAAGTATTTTAAGTATGTTTATCTGTTGTCTAGTAACCATTTTAACGAGTTTCATAACGAAGTTTCTCTTGGGCTAGATAATTGGTGTGAGCGTAGGAAAGTTTATTTATTTATTTATTTATTTATTTATTTATTTATTTATTTATTGAACCTCTCAACAATGTTTAATCAACTTTATTAAAAACGTTAACAAGCATTTGCATCCACCAAGTTCTAAAGAATAGGATTTAAATGGGTGTCGTTAGTTAACGGTCGAAAAGCTTCCTTCCACTTTTCGAAGAGAAAAATACTACTTTCTGAGATTTTGTTTGTATATTTACTTCGAAAAAAAACTATTTTTCTAATTTAATAAGCATCACATCGAAAAGCAACATACGAAAACACAATAGAAGATAAAAATAATTACTATTTCATTGTCAATTAGTAATCACGTGTAACAAATACAGTATCGGAATTGAATGCATGCCCATTACAGTTCCTTGAATAAGACAGTAATTTTGAAATCTTATAATATCTAATTACATCATTAAGCATACGCATATGATCAAGCATCGATGCTGACAGGTGTAAAGCGCAACTTAACACATACTTAATTACAAATTAATGTATAATTAACGAATCATAAGCATAACACGACGGTTACTCACATTATCATTGTTAGTAACGTGTGGTAACGTATTAAGCATTATTTAAAAGATTGAGTGTCTACGTTAATTATGTAGATTATGAATGTATCTGGTGTTTCGATGTGAACACGCGATCTATAAATTACTATGAACAGTTCGAAATACCCACCTTCGATGTATGAAGTGGATTTAGATTGTTTTGTAATCTGTATGTGGAATTATTAATGTTTCGTTTAGCAAGATATGCTCGAAATGAAATGAAAAATGTTGAGTTTCATTATTCTATGTGATTGAGGATACTTCGAATTCGTAGTAGCTTTTTAAATATGTTAGATATCCTAAAGGCTACCAGTCGGTAGCGCAACACATCAATGCTTCTAACATTATTTTATTTATTTGGAACAACAAACAATTACAAAATGTGTCTTCTACTACAGCTTTAAATATTACTAATTTTATAACCAATGACGTTATTCACGACGACGATTATACACTCACGATTTGACGACCTCCTTGGTCGAGTGGTTTGTACACCGGTTTTCATGGTGTCGCCATCTCTGAGGTCCCGGGATCGACCCCCGGTCGGGTCAATTTAGAAATTATTGTTTTTCTAAATTGTCTCGGGTCTGGGTGTTTTCTATGTATAATAAGTATGTATTTAAGTATGTTTATCCCTTGTCTAGTAACCATTTAACGAGTTTCTTAACGAAGCTTCCCTTGGGCTAGATAATTGGTGTGAGCGTAGGAAAAAAGTTTATTCACAAAGTGAATTAAAGTAAAGTATTGTTGTTATGTTGACAGACTTAAGATGTAATATAAATTATTATACTCATACAAATAGACAGGTGCACTTAGTACAAACATACTATCGTGTCCTTCTCCCAAAAAGGGGTAGTCATAGGTAAGTATAGTATCAAAATATATATTTTTAGTAAACTCGCCGTTAGAGAAATTGACGCCACATATAGCATTGTTAAAGTAGGGTTCCAAAGTCTTTTTTTATACAGAAGAAAATGCATTACCCAAACCACTGCGTCCGGAAAGACGCAGATGGTTACATGGAACTTTCCCCCGACACCCTCAAGGGCGAAGGAGGGATACCCACTAAAATAAATAAATAAATGTTTCCCACACTCACACCAATTATCTAGCCCCAAGAAAAGCTTCCATAAGAAACTCGAGAAATACTCGTAGTTAACTAGACAACGGATAAACATACTAATATTTTTTTTACTAATATTTTATTAAAGACAATCTCCTTGGTCGAGTGGTTTCATGGTGTCGCCATCTCTGAGATCCCGGGTTCGATCCCCGGTCGGGTCAATTTAGAAATTATTGTTTTTCTAAATTGTATCGGGTCTGGGTGTTTTCTATGTTTAATAAGTATGTATTTAAGTATTTTACTGTACTAGATTTACCTTTAGATAAGTTTAAAAAACATGTACTTAAAAAAGGTTACTATTCATTCAAAGAATATTTAGATGATAAAACAGCCTGGCTATAATAAAAACGTATACATAATACTACTTTTTATAATAAAAAATTATACTGATATGATAGCCTTTATAAACAGTGTCCTGCAGATAACAAAATAGCGTTGCGTTGAATATTACAATTAGTTTTATTTTTATTATTATTAACTATAGTTTTAACTTTGTTTTTTTTTTTTTCTTATACAGGTTTTGACTTTTACTAGTACTGTATTAGATTGTAAAAAATTAAACTGGTAAATTATGTTTTTGCAGACTTAAATATTTTATTTAGTTATTTTTTATTTTTTTGTGTTTTTTTTAAATGTTGTGTTTGTCCTTTACATTTTGTGTTTTTATTTGTGATGGAAAATGTTTTTTATGATAGGGCATTTTCCAATATTTATGACGCTGTAAGGGAGAAAAGAGCTGGACACTTGCTGAGTTTCTTGCCGGTTCTTCTCAGTACAAGATCTCCCGCCTAGAGTAGATAGACTTACGAATCGATGGCATAAAATGACGTTCTTAAGAGCTATTTGTAGCCTAAACTGAATAAATGATTTTGAATTTTGAATTTAAGTATGTTTATCCGTTGTCTGGTAACCATTTAACGAGTTTCATAATGAAGCTTCTCTTGGGTTAGATAATTGGTGTGAGTGTAGGAAAGTTTATTTTTTTATTTATTCATTTATTTATTTAATATACTTAAACACATACATAGGATACACCCATACCCGAAACAATATAGAAAACCAGGTATTTCTAAATTGATCCGACCGGGGATCGAACCCGGGACCTCAGAGATGGCGACACCATGAAAACTGGCGTGCAAGCCACTCGACCAAGGAGGTCGTCAAACTCCTGCACTTCCTCTCCATGCCAACCGTTTACCATTTTTAACCGATTCCAAAAAAAAAGGTTACTCAATTTGACTCGTATATATTTTTATTGCTAACTTTTAAGCTCTGGCCTTCATCTCAGCTGATGTTATGTCATGATAATGCCGAAGGTGGAAGCGCACTTCACCAGGAATCCCCAACTACTGAGGCACTGGCTATCTTATCTCCAGCTGCTTATACAGGTCCTACCAAGAAAGTGTTCTTTAATTGACTGCATCACATAATAAGAGAAAATTAACGTTTGTCCGATCGAATGTCGAATAATTGCGACACCGAATCGAGATATCGTATAACGGTGGGCTTCGATCTAGTTTTGGTTTTTTCTTTCTATTTTAATTTATGCACTCGTTACCGGATGTGCGGTGAAAACTAGTTGCCATGACATACGACTGCGTACTTGTGATACCATTTTTTAATTGTTGAGTAATAGAAGTAAAAAGTTTTGGTGTACAGTACAGAGGAGCCAGGGCTTTGATTTTGCCACTGTGAAACATCAACAATCGTGTCTCGGTTGGCCTCAGCCTGATTTTGAAATTTGGATTATAGGATAACTTTCTGAACCAAGCCAATTTTTTTGCAGAGTTTGCCGTTGGCCTTAATCATTCTTTACAGCGTCATCAGAGTGCCAAGTGTGAGTTTTGTTTGGGTTGTTCCGTATTCATCCCACAAGAACTCATCCCAATAAATTTTTCCTTACTCATCCCATAAGTATTCCTTGCTCAACCCACATCGAAGTTATAAAGGAAAACCCTAGTTTTGTAGGGTCTGACCAAAAAACTAATAATGTCTATTACTATTTTGTTATTAATACATACATTTTACGGTTCATAAAAGAGATCATGTATATTAAATATTCCGTTTTGAAATGAAACTTCTAACAGTGGGACATAATCATATATTATTATAAAAATCAGCAATTAAGTTAAAGTGTGTTCCTCATGTCATAGATGAAGCTTTTAGAACTTGCCTGAGTTCTATTGTTACCAAAAATAATAATAATGTTAAATCAATTGTGTACTCCTTCACTTCATGTATACGACTTTATAATTTTTATTTTTATTTTATTTTAGTAGGAAACTCAACAGCCTTATTGTACCAATCATGCTTTTTAAACTTATATCTAACACTTAGCCAATAACAGAGTTTCACAACATGGTAAACAATTCACGACGCGAAGTAACAAAAAATAATTTGATATAATGAATTTTACTTAGTTTGCAAGAAAAAGGTTTTAAATATTTGGTTTGGATGGGCAGCATGATAAATATCATTGAATTGATAAATAATAAATGATAAATTAAGATGAAGAGTTAGTCTATGATGAAGAGTTTTTACTCTTCATCATAGACTGTCTGACTGTCTTAAATTTAGTTTTGTTAAAATCAAAGTAAATTTTATAAAAGGTTTATTTTTTGTGTGGTTTTTTAGTAAAAATATTTTGTTTTGATTTTATTGAAACAATTATGTAAATTTTCTAATTGTAATCATTAATTTGAAAAAAGGCATCATAAAATTTTTCTAGTAGGAAAAACCCGCACCTTTTATGAAAATATTGCCTGCATGCATTATTATGTTTATAATAGGAGTATGTGGTTCTTGCTCATTACATTAAATTTTTGTTAATTTATATAAGGTTGATTTTATACAAATGTCGTTGATTTTTATAATGATATATGATTATGCCTCACTTTTAGAAATTTCATTTCATAATGGAATATATAATATACATGATCTCTTTTATGAACCGTAAAATGTATGTATTAATTACAAAATAGTAATAGACACTATCAGTTTTTGGTCAGACCCTACAAATCTAGGGTTTTCCTTTATAATTTCGACGTGGGTTAAGTAAGGAATACTTATGGGATGAATAAGGAATAAAAAATAAAAATATTGCTGTGGGTTGAGTAAGGAATAGAAATGGGATGAGTGAGGAAAAATTTATTTGTGGGATGAGTTCTCGTGGGATGAATACGGAACAACCCTTTTGTGGGTTGTTTCGTATTCATTCGATTACGTTCACGAAAACGAAAATTAGTATGGCATTGAAGCAGCGCCTCCTGGCGACATACGAGAAGAGTTAAAATGTTGCCATATACTAGATTCCTCTGAGGTTCGTAGGTATCGGATCGGGAGCGGTACAACCCGAGGGTGTCTCTAGAGGCTAGAACCTCGGATTTTTGGTTTTTTTATTTATTAAGGACAACCAACAAAAAAGCCGTGATAACCGGGTCGTGGAGAGCGTTGTGTGCCTAACACGTCATGTACTAAATCATTAGTTTAATACCCATCAAGCCTCCGGGTGTTTCGCATCTGTCTTTCCGTTTGATTAACGTCACTGGCACACCAGTACGATCTGCTGGCCATAGCCATCTGTCTTATTTATCTGAGTAGACTTATTATATGGGACATTAAAAACTAATTAATGTAAACAGAATACCATAACGCAAAATGATATTGCCGGTATAATTAGAATTCTTTTACTAACACAATAATTTGTTAGATAGCTTTTCTTTCGGGTCATCTATCAACGTTGTCTTATATATTTCTTAATTATTTATTTAATTAAATATAACAGCATTGTCTGGTTGGAATTAATTTATTTGTATTACAAAAAAAAAATTATATGTAAACTTTGATATAAGTACTGTTCCATAATAATTGCATTTTGTCTACAATGTAAAAAGTATCATTATAAGCCTATAAGGATGAGTGTAGCCGCGGATTCTGCTCAGTGGAGTGCACTTAAGGAGGCCTATATCTTATGTCTAGCAGTGGACTAATAATGGAGATGAAGTCTATAGACGTCCCAATGCTGGTTTAGTAGTTAGCTTCTTAACACATGAATAGCACATGGAAAGTTCGGGCCAAAGCCTACCACGTTGACCTAATATGGGTTGGTGGGTCTTAACGACTTCCAGATAACTACAGAACTGGTTTGATATGGCTACCAACAGAGAGAGGTGGCGTGCGACTGTCTAAAGAAGATATAACGACAACCACCGAGACCAACGGCTTAACGCGTCTTCTACATCACGACAGAGCCATTTTAGTGTGGTCACCCATCCAGTGACTCGGTTTGCGTAAGTTGTTTGTTTTACAAGATCGCAATCCGAGCAAAAAGTTTACGTGGGTATATAACATTAGTCGATATCGATAATAATTATCATAATATACTTACATAGATAAGTATCCAAAAATAACTAATATCCGAAAATGAAATATCTAAGCCGCTGCCGCTAGCTGTCCAAATATATCGACATCGATAATAAAGTCAAATAAATTAAACAATTTGATTTACTGCTACTCGAGCCATCCATCGACCTCTCCGCCGCACGCGCATATCTTTATCACAATGCGATATAAATTGATCGACACGCGGCCCTCATTAACATACGAATTTGAGCAGGAAGATTGATTGAACCGCTAGTGTTGTACCGACGATTCTTTTCATACGATGGTGTGAGCACGCAAATAGTGTGAGTAGTTTATTTTTGTGAACAGTACAAGTTCTTTGTTGATGCTTCTGTTGGTCTCCCCGAGTCCAAAAAAGTGGAACAATTTTACCTCAAATGCAAACGGTCAGAACATCGTTGATAGGGCGATCGTCATCATCATCATCAGCATATGAAAACATCACACTGCTGAACAATAGCACATGTGAAGATCGGATTTCTCTTAGACAGAAAAAACCCTTAGGCATTCCACTGCGCCTGGAAAGACGCATATGAGATAGTTAAAAGTGGGACTTTCTAACAAATCTCTTTAAAACGAGAACCAAATGTATTCTTGTTGTATACGAAATTGCTTAGGTATGCATCAATTCTTCTCCTAGGGCCTAAGTATAAACATTGGAGCTTGGAACAGATATTTCGTATTATGTTTCCGTCATGACTCTCGAGACAACAAGACAAAGAGGCAGCTTGATAGAGCCATACAAAATTCTCACTGAACATTGTGATGAACCTGATTTACAAGAGCTCTTCACTCGAAATGAGAACAAGCATCTCCGTGGTCATCAGCTGAAGCTGTGCCGATCAGTGACAAATCGAGATCCCAAGAAATATTTCATACCAAACCGAATTGTCGCGGAGTGGAATAAACTTCCCGAAGAAGTCTCATCGAATAAGCGCTCCATCGATATTTATCGCAATGCATTTGCATTTAAGAACAGGCTGGATAAATTATTCGAATCACATGACGCACACAATATCAGCGCATTGAGCTGCTAATGTTTTCTCCCCCCCAAATAATAATAATAATAATGTCAAGGGTCAGACGCAAGAGGCAGTACTCCTTGACACGGCACGTATTGTCAGGAGGTTCCTCACTTTGCAGCCCTGACCACCGGTAGCTTAGGCCCTGCCTCGCTGCTGGCGGTACTCTAGGATTAGATTTTTATAATGTTTTATTGTTTTTATATTAAAATATTGTAAAAATCTAGTTTTAAAAAAGAAAATAAATGTAGAGTATAATAATGTACCAAATATAAACTTAATTTTAAATTAAAGTAAAACAAACAAAACATGGAATAAGTATCGTTTTTGTATAACATAACTTGGTTGGTACACTGCAGATTTTTAAATACCACTTTGGTAAAAATAACGAATGATCATTTTACGCGAACTGAAAGGAATTGTTAAGGATCTGCTAGATACACGAAAAAGAATTGCATAAATAAACGAAATTGTTGCTATTTAACATTTCACTCAGTTACAATCAGAGATGTTTTCACTTCTAGACAAAAAAAATGTTGCAAGGTTAATTGCTACGGTTTATTTTAATACATTTAAAACGTTTCTCTTAAGTATTACAAGTTTTAGAACTGTAATGAAACATTTTATTGCATTTAATTAAAGTCTGCGTCTTTATAGCGGTAAACCGTTTGAAACTATTAATTGTTAACAATTTTATTATGAGAATAATAAGTTTGGGAGATTTATTATTCGGTTACTGCTTTCTAATTGGTCGGACCAGTTTTAATGATGTTTTGTATGAAGTAAATACATACATAAATACATATACATACATATATACAACATACATACATACATACACACATACATACATATCGTCGTTGATACTATACAGGAGAGCGAAAAAACCTGATATATTCTCTATTACCACGTCTTTGTCTGATTAAACTATAACTTTATTTAAAGATTTAAGTACTTTAAGCACACGGGATGCCAATGGCTATTTAGAACCTATACGCGCGAAATCTCAATTTTGATTTTTTTGTAATTCCGCGTCATTAGCAACTGTTGGTTACGCAGTATTGCAGTTTCAACGACGCTATATACATACATATATACATACAACATATATACATAATCTCACGTCCTTCTCCCACAAGGATTAGACAGAGCATCAAAATCACTATATTTGAGAAAACTCGCCGTTAGTGATCTCAACGATACATTTAGCATAATTAAAGTAGGACTCCGAGGTGAAACAGATAACATAAATAAATAAATAAATAGATAAACTTTCCTACACACACACCAATTATCTAGCCCAAGAGAAGCTTCGTTATGAAACTCGTTAAAATGGTTACTAGACAACGGATAAACATACTTAAAATACTTAAATACATACTTATTATACATAGAAAACACCCAGACCCGAGACAATTTAGAAAAACAATAATGTCTAAATTGACCCGACCGGGGATCGAACCCGGGACCTCAGAGATGGCGACACCATGAAAACCGGTGTACAAACCACTCGACCAAGGAGGTCGTCTAAACATAACACATAACACATAAGTGACTATTGTCGATCAAATTCAAAAATCATTTATTCAGTTTAGACTACAAGAGCTCTTGTGAATGTCGCTATGCCATCGGCTCGTAAGTCTACTCTGGGCGGGAGATCTTTTCCTGAGAAGAACCGGCAGGAAACTCAGCAAGTGTCGAGCTCTTTTCTCCCTTACAGCGTCAAAAAATATTGGAAAATGCCTTATCACAGCAGCAACACAAAAAATATGGAAGACAACCACAACATGTAAAAAACAAAATAAAAAAATTTAAGTTATCAAATTTACACAGGTAAAAGTTTCAATTTCTATAATGTCATACAGTACTACTACAGTACTCTAATAAAAATCTAAAATTGTTTAAGAAAAACAAAGTCAAACATCGTCGATCATCGTCGCTGGCCGATCATTACCAGCTCGTTTGGCGTCCCAGCTGCTGGGGCACGAGCCTTTCCTATGGATGGACAGGTAGAATGGGGTATAAACCACCACGCAGGCCCGGTGCGGATTGGTGGTTGTTAACGACTGCTAATTCAGCCGGGACCACAGAATAAATAATAAATAGTACCAGAAGGTGCACTCCGCAAAGTCATTTAAATAAATAGCGACTCTTGCTAAGACACAATAAAGTGCAATTCAGGTCGCACACTGCTCCCTTACCTACAGTTATATTCACCCAGAAGTTGCCTCTCTTTCTATCGCGTAGCTCTTATCTTTTCTAACGACTTCAGGGTTGTCTTCTTTTAAATAATAATTAATCTGAATACTTAATACTAATTAATAATAATACTTAATTTATTACAAGTTATTGTGTTTATAATGTGTACTGTATTTAAATGTGAACAAATTACGTTTCAAATAAACCTAGGCTAGGTACCTATGTAAGTACAGTCATTGCCACATCAGACTACCTATATGTTGATTTTGAGGCTGTCTTTATGACGCCCCCGTACCGTTGCGTTGCCTTTAAAAAAGATATTTTCGTAGGTAGTTCAACTGTTGTTGTCAAGGTCAACATATACAACGTGTATCAGACAGGTTCAGCCATAATCCAGGGTACGTACTAGGTACGTAAATATGCGGGAGGCATAAAGATAATAAAAGTCAACTTTTGGTTTTGGTAGTTACGTAGGAACTAGCAGCAAGGTACCTATCCTAAAGTATAGATACTAGATAGGTAAGTACCTACTTAGTTGTTTATCCTTAGGTACCTACTTGTCCTATTCAGTAATTTAGTAAACAGTTTCGTAAGTAGGTAAGTAAGTAGGTACCTACCAAATTATTATTTCAATAAGTAAATACAAACTATGCCTGTGCGTGTGCTCCAAAGCGCGCTGGGGCCCTGACTGATTTACAACTTCAAGTTGCTCGCGCGCTGTAGGTGCTTATCGCGGTAGGTATGACGAAGTGCAAGATGCCTGCCGGGACCAAAGGCTTTACGGGTCTCGGATGCACGGAGGAGCTCGATAAAACATTTCTGGTCCGATCCGGTCCAATCCGATGACCGGCCTTTGCGAAAGTTGCTTAAGTTAACTTCAGCAATCACATAGCAGACACTTTAACCACTGAATTTGAGGTATGCTTCTGGGCATTTTCAGCGTCACCGGACTCTTTTGGGGGCACCGAGAAACTTAAAGGGTTCCTAAAGCCGTGTGAAACGAAGCACCATCTGAGGTTTTCTAGAAGGTATGGCGTCATGCATCACTAGTGCGTGTCCCCATCCCTACCAGATTCTCCGAGTGGTTCGGATCGGATCAGGCTGCGCTATCGAGCTCCCTATCGATCGAGTTAGCCGATCACCTAATCACGATACAAATTCGTAAAAGGATTGTTTCTCTTCGTCTATTTCAGCCCTTTGCACGCCATCTTTCTCTGTTGGTAGCCATTCCAACCAAGTATTTCTAGCGAATCTCTAGGTAGATTACATTGTCTTTGTACGTATGTGCGAGTTGACGACAAAAATAATAAGTAAAATGAAAAGGTGCCATCTCGCACACCTGTGCGAGTTTAAAGTGTGCGAGTTGACGAATAACTCAAATTAGGAACTCTTTAATTTATTTGTATGTTGATTTGTATTGATGATGATGGAAAAGGGACAGTTTCCAATGTTTTTGAGGCCGTAAAATAAAAAGAAAAGGGGAAAAAAATGCCATTGCTGAGTTTTGCTGCCGGCTCTTTACAAAGTATCTCCTACCTTGTTTAAATAAAGAATTTTGATTTTGAATTGTATGTTTCATATTTCTCGACCTCCAAAGTATAAGTAGGTATAATTGATAGTATAGGTTCTCTTGAAAAAAAAACTATAATTTTATTAAAAGTTATATAAGCTTTTTTGGTGTTTATGTTGGTAGTGATACCGATTTTTATTTTTTAATCTTAATATGAGTATCTCTCTTTACAAAGTCTCTCCTACCTTATTTAAATAAAGAATTTTGATTTTGAATTGTATGTTTCATATTTCTCGACCTCCAAAGTTGTAAGTACTTAGGTATAATTGATAGTATAGGTTCTCTTGAAATAAAAAACTTAATATTATTAAGAGTTACATAAGCTTTTTTGGTGTTTATGTTGTAGTGTTATCGATTTTTATTTTTTAATCTTAATATAAGTATCTTTGTAATTTATTGAAGATTAAAAAATAATTATTAATGATTATTTATTAATTTGAGTGAGGCCATTTTGGCGTGCCACAATAAAAAAAAAAATACTGAAGATTTGTAAATGGCTTTTAGTCATTATACTACTTATAGACTAATTCTAGACATAATGATGTAAATCTTCCTTAAATAAATAAATATTACTGTGTAAAATTATGTATCATACACATCACAATTGGTCTGTAAAAAAAGTTGCATTAACTTTCATGAACGTTAAAGAGTAAAATAGTTTTCCAGTATTGTTGGTATTCTTTAATAAATTTATTTAAAAATTTATATATTTTTTTATTTTCTAGTTTATTATCTTTATTGCAGATTTATCGGAATGACTGTGTAGAGAGTCGTAAATGTGTTGTTTGTTTCGTCCACAAGCGCAAGTCGATCTGCGGTTACGTCATACTAGTCACGCTCGGCGATGCAGCGGAATGTATAATGTTATTTTGCCAGTGCTCACAAGTCTTCGGTAGTATAGTGGTAAGTATCCCCGCCTGTCACGCGGGAGACCGGGGTTCGATTCCCCGCCGGAGAGAACTCTTTTTGTGGTTTTAAATATTTTTTTAATCAATTTTTACAGAGAATTTCTTTTACTTATTAAAAAAATGTTAAACAAATCAACATATATAGGGAAGAATACGTAAGAACAGTTAACACGAAAGAGCGGCCGCCAAGGCCAAGAATTATTTTCCACGTAATTAACACTTAGTTAATCATAAAAAGTAAGCTAAGAACTTAGTTTAGTAAGATGTTAAACGAAAAAAATTAAACAAATATTGTTCGTGTATAATATCTATTTCATCATCATCATCATCAGCTCATTTTATGTCCCCACGGCTGGGACACGAGCCTTCCCTATGGATGGTTAGATATCAATTTACACCAACATTATTTGTTTTAATTTTTTTATTATCTAATGAATTCACAAAAAAAAAACAACGATAATGATAAGAATTGAGCATGATAATGATAGCTACTTTGGCTACATTCATATTTATTATTAATGTTAATCTTTTTGATTGATTACTACTATGTTAATTAACAGAACACTTTATTATGTTCCGTCAACAAACTGTTTAAGAGTGAGATGAAGATAAATTAAATATTTGGAAAATTTATAAAATACAGTGAAAAAATTAAACGCCTACCCGACCCAGCCAGGAATCGAACCTGGGTCTTCCGCAATCCGGGTGGCTGCACTGACCGCTATGCTACCGGAAAGGCTTAAGAATTTTATTAATATTTAATTTAGCTTCAGTGCAGCAATAAGCACTTGAAAATAAAAAGTAAAAATTGAGATGAAGATATTTAATCAATTATTGTTTTATAAAGTTTGCACGAACTCTACACATTAAAATGATACTTATTGACTGTTACGTTATATCTGATGGCGACTGTACAAGCCGCTGCGTCTTAATTATCTGAGCTTTATCTAAAATTTATTTATTATTTAGTCTTTTATCAATTTCCTAATGTTTCTATTAGTAAATAATATTTTTGCAGTCGAAATGAAGTCTTCGGTAGTATAGTGGTAAGTATCCCCGCCTGTCACGCGGGAGACCGGGGTTCGATTCCCCGCCGGAGAGAACTTTTTTTAATGAATAATTAAGCCAGCTGTACATTTTTTCTAATACTCGTATATGTTACGAGAAGTTAACTTATCTATATCTATATTTTAATATTATAAAGCTGAAGAGTTTGTTTGTTTGAACGCGCTAATCTCAGGAACTACCTACTGGTTAGAATTGAAAAATTCTTTTTGTGTTGGATAGTCCATTTATCGAGGAAGGCTTTAGTCTATATAGCATCACGCTGCGACCAATAGGAGCGAAGCATCAGTGAAAAATGTTGCAAAAACGGGAACAAGAGCCTAAAAAAATAAAAATGCTGCCGAAAGTCACTATTCCACGCGGACGAAGTCGCGAGCACAGCTCGTTTATAATAAGACGTGCGTGATTGTAAGAAACACAAGCATCAAAGCTCTTTTACTTAATTTTCATTTCTTATATGTGTTTTATAACTGTTCTGCTAATTAAATTGGTTTCTCGTATACATACATTTTGTAGGTTTGTTTGTTTTTTGGCAAAATGTTAAACAAACAAGTACTTAAGAAGTAGAAAAAATAATTTGTTGTTGCCATTGCTATGGTACATTGCAGCACGTTCCCTTCCCTGTTAAATAATTTATAATGCGAACATTTATAATAAAAACGCAATGTTAATATATAGACTTACTTGTAACTTACAATTTTTTAAAATTATTTAATTTATAAAAACCATCTTTACCTGCACCTCGATCACGCTTGATAAATCCACGTACGCCAGCGCCAAATCTTTATTTACACTTCACAGAAAAAAAAACAAAATGGCAACTTAAAATAGCGCTGACTTCTAACTCTTTATATTTCAAACATTATCTGTGGTTAAGAATAATATTTTATCGCACTGACCGGTTCGCGAACCGAGTAGACCGATTTACAAAACTGCACTCATCGATTCGAGCATAACATCTGTGTATTCGAGTAGTGAGGTGAAAGCGAGAACTTAACAAAAACAATACCTATGGAAATGCGTTCGAAATTCGAATAATAATTAACGGTCCCTTAAAAGGCGGACGTTTCGGGCCACAATCGCGGGTGATTGCTTTTTAAATTGATGCCTTGGTATCGACTACCGAACTTTTTTATTCGTAATAAGTGCTGTCTAAATATCGATAGGTGTGCAATTAAAAGTATGGACGGGCCAGATTTGATGTATCATTTGTCAAAACGTCCATGAGATTGGTCGAAACGGTTTCAAGACCCGAGTGTTGGCGGAGGAATTTCTTTGACTGTAATTTAACATAATTGAAGTACACACTATATTGAATTGAGAATCATAAAAATGTAAGTGATATTGGTCTGCATTCTCTGTTAAAGATGAATAAGATAAGTTAAAGATGAATAACGTATTTTTTTATAAAATTTCAAATTAAATACCGTTTATTGATTAGAGCTCGTTAATGATGTATCGATGAACATTTTTACAGCACGTCATTAATGTTATAAGGTCTGCAAATAAAGCGGATAAAATCAATTTTTCACGGTGAATTGAAACGGTTGCCTACATGTAAAAACAGATTAGTTATATCTAAACTTGTAGTTAACAAATTATATTGAGGATAACGGTGTGCCACTTCAATAAGGTCACTATCACTACTTTTTTCAATCGATTGATTTAGGAATCTTGATTTGAATCGATTGTACATTATTGGCCGTTATAAAATTGGAAAATAATTAAGAACTGGCCGCTATAAAGATGTCAATTGCTTCATGCTTAACGTTTTTATTGCAAACGGACGTTGAAATTAGGAGAAGGCGCGCGAATGTATATTATGTCTTAATTAGTATACACATCTGACTTCGCTGCTCGTTAGGAGACAGTAAAACGTATTGATTGTATAAACAATCATGTTGGAGGATTACTGTTTAATTTTAATTTAGTATCTATAATTTTAAAAACATGTTAATAAATGACTAAGACTATTGATTCCGCTTTAATGAAACTATGATTTAAGTAAACTAAGTATCGTTGCCTTATGAAATAAAAATAAAAGAAGTGTTTACATTAACTTTGACATTAGCTTTGTTTGGTTTATTTGTACTTTAAAAGGATATTTGCAATATAAAAATATACTAGACATTTAATTCGGTTAACGGCAAAGTTTCATCGAAATTTTAAAATCTACAAAACTAATTACAGTAACCCCTAACAACGTCGCGGAAATTCGAAAAAAAAAATAAACTAAGTTGGTACCGCTCTCGTTTCGTGTTCACAATCGATATCGGTGTTGTAATCGATGAGCGATCATCGATCGCGGCGTGTTTACGAACGCGCGCGCCGCGTGCTCGCGGCAGACTGCCGGAGGGCGGGCGATCCGCCCTCGGGTATCATGTGCTCGACCTCGCTGGTGCACGACGTGTGTGTGACCCTTTTCACGTCTCTACTATTGGCGCTAAAGGTCAATCGAATTGCGATCGAGATTTTATTATACCACGTAACTTTATTTTTTTTAAATATTAATTTATAGGTTTTTTTTCTATTTATAAGGCAGGAGAGGACTTTGCCCAGCACTGGAACAGTTTAAAAAACCGATCCGATCCGAACCCTTCGGAGAATTAGTAGGTCACGGGGACACGCACTTCTAAGTGTGTGATGCCGTTCCCTCTAGAAAACTTCCAAAGGTGATTCGTTTCACACGGCATGAGGAAGCTTTTAAGTACCTCGCCGCCCCAAAAAAGCCCGGTGACGCTGAAAATGCCATTTGAGGCAATCAGCAACCTCTTTCAAAAAACTCAAAAAAAAAACAAAGTTTAAAAATATTTTAGACAAAATATTTAAGCATTATAAGAGCAACATGATCGGATGCCGTAGATCGTGCTCGGTGGCGTGCACTTGGAGAGGCCTATGTCCAGCAGTGGACTAGTATAGGCTGATGATGATGATGATGATGATGAAGAGCAACAAAAATATAATTTGGGAGACAAGTTATAGAAATGTAATAGGTAGGTACTTTTGGTAAATAATAATATGGTGGTTGTGATAAGTCTGTTTTATAAAAAAAAATAAAAAATTATTACCAACTATTTTCATTATGTGAGGAATTACTATTTATTTATACTAAAATATTTACTTTTTAAAAAAAACCATATTGAATACCTAAAAGTTACAGGTTAAATTTGGCACGATAAAACCTTCTTCTCATAGATTTACACGCAGTCTAAGGAAAGTAGTTATAATAAATAATAATAAATAAGGCATTTATTTTCTCTTCACAAATGATTGCACGTTTAGACATAAGAAAGACAAAATTGTGACACAGGTAAGTAAAGTAAAGGTAAGTTGTTTCTAACTAGCTTTAAAGGTAAACATGCAGAGAGACACCAAACACTGTTATTCTATAGAAAACTTGATTATTAAATCACTATCGAGTTAACATCTCAATGATCGAGTTATCTTCGCAGTTAAGTAGTAAGGCCCGCCCCACCCTCGGGCAAGGTTCTAATTAGTAGGTATTGCGAGCGCCCGCCGATTGGTGATAATCATTCGACTGTTCACTCGATTTTTACAATTGGCAACACCACCATCAACGGTCATGAAAACTTTAAAGAGTCTCTACGTTCCCAACTGTTAAGTTCAAATTCGAATGTTAAGCTTTTTTTCTTTTTCCTCTAATTTGCAATGAGTAGATGTGGTAAAAACTTTTCTATAAAGTGTACCCTCATGTTCTTATTGGAAGGGAATAAAGACTATTTTCAAATATAATGTCACACCACGTTGAGTTTGATGATGAATTATGTATTTTTTTCGATGATGAATTATGTATTATGTTGTATAGAATGTATGTTCGCTTATTATGTGACGCAGCGGTTGGTAAGCGTTAGACGGTGAATGATTTTAATGAGTAGGTTATTGCAGTATTATGAAATATTAAAAGCAAAATGAACTTTATTTTATAAAATCATCTTTAGTCTAGATAAGTACGCCAGATTAAATTGGTTAAGGTACTCAGACACACGACTTTAAAAAACTAAGCATATTTTTATGGGTCTAGTATCTAGTCTAGGGTCCTGGGTTCCAGAGTCTTAAGCAGTGTTTAAGTGGAATGTTTATAATAACACAGTTACTTAATTCCAAAACAATTGACATTAAAACAAAATAGATAATCAAATAAGATGGAAATCATATTATTTTCCTCTAAGTTATTCAGCAATTTATCAAAATGCATCAGTTTTTTTCTCTATAGCAACACCATTCGTCCCTACACGTTGAGATCTTCCAATGCAATCGTATTTGCTCTAATATCCGTTATTTTGTCACCCCATTCAGACTTTTAGTAAGTGTTAACAGCCTCAGGGCATGATTGTCAATAAAACATTTGCATATATGTCAATCAAGGGCTGGGAGCAATATATAAATGTACGTGTAATGTGTTTATAACGTTGGGCACTATTAAGAACAATTTTTAACGATATAATTTAAAATAAACTATCAAACTTACGTTTTATAGACTAACATACGTAAAATGTTTATATAATTTTTAACGCAAATTTTGTTGCGAACAAATTACAAAAACACAAATGTTGAAAAAGTTTCCACGAGCAGGATTTGAACCCGCACCCTTCTGACATACCGGGTCAGGTGCTCTCCCAATTGAGCTATCGTGGTTCTAACCAGCCCGCCGAAATTATTCAACACTATTTACTTTTTACTTTGAAAGCCAAAGGCGCCCATTCAATGTCAACAACTACCGTCATTAACATATATATATGTCAGAAGGGTGCGGGTTCAAATCCTGCTCGTGGAAATTTTTTCAACATTTGTGTTTTTGTAACATACGTAGGTAAAAGGTAAAAGGGAGATACCGAATTTTCACATATTTTTTTTACTTAAGGAATGAATCTTTTGTATTGTTTATTGTTACACAACCAACTGAAATAATGATATAAATTTATCATCTGCATCATCGTCTATCATTTGTCTATTTCACTTTCTAATTTAAAAAGTAAACTGAAGTAATAGTGTTAAAAGTTGATCTGTGGTTGAAAGTAAACGACTAATGGATTCAAAAGATCCCTATAAAAAAGTGTGTTGCATATACCTAATTATTTTTATTATCACCGAGAAAACTTACTTATTTTATTTTTAATTAATAAAATAGAAAGACATTTTTGTCGACATCCTTGCGTTGGATGACTGAATTGATTCTTTCAATTCAATTATAAATCGATTCTACATAAAACTCGCCGAAGCTGGTCAAATTTAGAATTGAATACAATGAAAGTAGCTGAATAGAAAAAAAAGAATGGAGTACCATTGTGACTAAAGCAGATTTTGAATAAAGAACGTGCTCGAATTGGCCGTATAGCCTTAGGCACGATGGCGGGGTGCCAAGTGTTGCCAGCCTCTCACCCGGAAACACTCGTTTAGTTACTTTAATGACGATAACAGACTTGTCAATTTTATTTTTTTATAATATTTTTTAATGATTTTTATTTTACCTATAGAAATAATTTAGACAGTATTATTTTTTGGTATACTGACTGACTGGGCTAGCGTGGTTGCATGGCCCGCCCGAACTCGGTCCCGATTTAAAAATATTTTATAACATAACATAAAAAAGGCAATAAACATCTTTTTATAAATTTACACAAAATCTGAAAACGATTTCTTATTTTTTTTTCGAATAAAATCAAACCCGTAAGTTGGTTTACGAAATACCACTAATAATATATCATAAGAGGTATTATTTAAAAAAAACGAGCAAGCCTTACAGTAGTCGCATGATGTGTAACATTTGACATCTCACCTTAGTAATAACAAGCAATTTTATTATATTCTGAAAATAATGGGCCGGGTATTACATCATTTTATAACTTTAAAATAAATAACGAAAGGGTTGAAATCATCGATTGATTACAATAGAATATAAAATATAGAATTAACAATGACGTATATTTTTTTACAAACCCTAAAGAGAATGCAGTAAATACTCATTAGAAGACATAATTGACATATCAAATTGACTTTTGATCCTTTGATAGTCAAATGATACATTATGTCACATATAATAATTCTTTATCCCCAGCCCTCCATCTCAACCCGTGGGTGTCGTAAAAGGCGACTAAGGGACCATTCCAGAGGATGGGCAGCAGCATCTCTCTGAGGTTACCTTCAACCTACTGCGATCGCCAACCCGCCTGCCAAGCGTGGCGATTACGGCAAATACCCCCCATGCTCTTGTTTATATTTTAAGACCATTTAGCACAAGAAAAACAAATAAATTATCGACTAATCATAGCCTCGATCTTTGCGAACCTAATTATTTCTTAAATCTAAAGCAATCATAAAGGAGGTCGAAATCAAAACTTTTTGGGTGCAAACGCGAATCGGAAATGGTTAAGGAAATAGTCATGGCGGGCGACGACCAAAAAAGGAGTTCATAAGCAAAAAGGTTGTTAATTACGGAGTTCATAAGGCAAAGGAAAGCGGCGGCGGCCGTTGAGCCGTTACCTTCTCGGAAGCTGATTGATTCCGCGCGACGCCAGCGCGAGCTCAGCTGATTGCAATACGGGGTCTGTGGTATGCGGCCTCGTGGGAGTTACTCATAGCATTCATTTTAATGTAACTGCTGAATAATTTGTCTTTAGGGATCGTGGGGTTCCAATGATAGTTTCGCTAAGCGTCACCGTAAAAATAGCTAACACTTTTAAATTTTTTTAAAACCAAATAATAATTTGTTTTGAAAGCAAAATAATACCTACATTAAAAAATATTTCGTACATATTATAGTTGCAACAACACGAAATAAAATATCTTTATATTTCGTGTTACTGCAACCACTAACAATAACGTCAGTACCTAACTAAAACAACAAGACAATGATTATTATTCGTATGTAGGTGAGAACTGTCAAATAATCTCCAGAATCCCCCAAAAGATTGAGTTTTTCCAAACCTTGTAATATTCATTTTTTTATAACCGCGACAACAACAAACTTACAAGTACCTGGTATGCGTCAAAATGCATATCCACACAAAACAACTCTATCTTAAAACAATTAAAATTGATTATTGAATAACAAGTGCCGTTACATGATGCGAATGTGGTACGCAGTACGCATTGGGTAATGTTGACAAGTCAACTGATTTGGGAGCAACTTTCTATAAGTATAAACAAGTATGTGTTGTATGTGCGCCGTGTGTATGGGATACGTAACGGCTGTCGAAATTTGTATGGAGTGCGGCCACCGTGACTTAGGACTTACTGAAATATTGTGCGTATCACCTACCATCATCCATCTATCATCCATCATCTATCTTGACATAATTAAATTTTATATTATCCTACTAATATTATAAATGCAAAAGTTTGTGTGTATGTATGTTCGTATATTTGTTGCTTCTTCACGCTGCAACGGATGGTTGGATTTGGATGAAATTCGGCATACAGATAGTTTATAACCTAGAATAACACATAGGATACTTTTTATCCAGATATTCCCACGGGAACGGGAACCACGCGGGTGAAACCGCAAGCGGCCGCTAGTCTAATAATATATTTAGTAAGGTAAAGTAACCTTTTTGTATATGCAAATATTAATTTTATTTAGCAAGCTAAATAAGATTAATAGTTGCCTACAAGTAGGCCCTTTGGAAAACTCTGTAAGCTTGCAAGACTTTTTAGATTTTTTTTCCATTCCCTATCTGCCATCGGCTGCTCAGCTTTTATCAGATGTGGTCCAGGCTTAGGGGTTTTGGGTGCAATTCCACTGAATAGCACCGTGTTGATTAATAGAAGCTGGTTAGTTTCTCTGGTCTAGTTTAAGTATTTGCCATCTTTTGAGGCGTGCTACATTGTCCTGTGCTACGTGCTACGTTGTGTTTAAAAGGCTCCCCTAGCCAGTTCGTTGGTATGTTTATTAAGCCTTTTCCTTATATTTTTCGCTCTTTTTAGCAACTTCTTCCTTGACGGTTGGCATCTCAACGTAGTCATGAATTTCCCTGTTTGTTACAAGCCTGTGCGCGCTTGTGATGGTTCTTAAGGCTATGTTTTGGAATCTTTGGAGGATTTCAATGTTGAAGTTGTATGCCCAGATAGGCTTTATGATGGCTTTGTAGACCAGTACTTTATTGCTGAGGGACAGTTGAGATTGACGACCCAGCAGCCAAATTATAATCCTTTAAGATGTATATTAGCTTCTGATCTCTTGGTTTTAATATGTTTTGCCCAGGTTACTTTTTAGAATAAATAAATAAATCTATTATATCATATGTGTTATTACTCAGAATGAAAGGGCTCTGGTTGTAAAACAATTTTGCTTGTATTTGTGTTGTGTTAATTTTGTTGGTTGTCCTATTAAATAAAACAAATAAATAAAGTACGATGTGTGAAAAGCCCACCAAAAAATAATCATCAGTAAAAAAACAACTAATATTTTTATTCAAACTCATCTTAAGTCCGCAGCGTCCGCGGCCGCCTCACTCTATAATTGCGCCACAGATACTGGTCCGCCAATTAAAAGATAAAAATTTTGTGACAACGCACCCGTACAATAGATGAATTAATGCACACTATCTTGATTTGTGGGCCCAGTGGTCGAAAATGTGGTGAAAGTTATCACGTGCCAAGAAAACCAGACCTTTTTGTCAATCGCTTTTATAAGTTTGATAAACTAGAACTGTTTATTTTTAAATATATTTTTGGGCGTTACAAACGGCGTAACATAAATAATATCGTGAGCACAATCCCGAAAGCGCAGTGTGGGCAGGCATCGAACAAGGTGGACCGACGATCTGGTAAAGATCGCGGGAAGCCGCTGGATGCCAGCAGCACGGAACCGGTCGTTGTAGAGATCCTTGGGGGAGGCCTTCGTCCAGCAGTGGACACACAAGCACAATCCCGCTCTACAAGCGTCTTCAAAGTCGATGTGCCAAGGCGTTCATCACAAAAGGTGAAGCGTGAATATCGTAAAGCACTTAATCCTGCACTCAAGCTGTCTTCGCACATGGAATCCGCTGCTGAACATCGGATTCAAATGCCTACTCAAACTCATCTATAAAAAAAATCGATAGTCAAGCTACTTCGACCTAACTACCTTCTGACTTCCTTGGTCGAGTGGTTTGTACACCGGTTTTCATGTTGTCGCCATCTCTTAGGTCCCAGGTTCGATCCCCGGTCGGGTCAATTAAGAAATTATTGTTTTTCTAAATTGTCTCGGGTCTGGGTGTTTTCTATGTATAATAAGTATGTATCTAAGTATTTTAAGTATGTTTATCCGTTGTCTAGTAACTATTTAACGAGTTTCATAACGAAGCTTCTCTTGGGCTAGATAATTGGTATGAGTGTAGGAAAGTTTATTTTAAGTTTATTTTTTTTTACTTCGGATGGGTGACCGAGCTAAAATAATATGTCAAGCTTCCATGTTCGGAAGTTCGGACGGTAAGTTATGCTGTTGTCTCCTTTTAATTATTTATTTCTAATGAATTAAAACCAAGTGCTTACCCACTTGGTTTTAATCTCGACTGATATTAAGTAATAAAGGCCCAAGGTGGAAGCGCACTTCACACCTGGAATCCTATACAACTGAGACACTGGCTATCTTATCTCTAGCTTCCGGAACACAACAATGCTACTAAAATTGATGTTATTATAGTGACATTTTTAGATACGACGTTGGTAGCTAGCCCGGCGGGCAAACAAACCCTACCAACGAAACAAACCGAGTACACAAACATGTACATCCCGCTGGGAATCGAAGCCGGGACCTCTGGGTCCGGCACCAGTGGTCTTAATTAACCATTAGATCAGACCATAAAGGCGGTTTAAATTGGTTCCCGGCTCGTAAGATGGCAGCCGCAAGGCGACGCATTGGAAATTTACGTGGCCGGGATCTTGATTTTTCCCAACAATTACAAAATATATGAAAGTGATATTTGATTTGATTTGACTTCATTTTGCTAGTTGCAGAAACACGATTTGTCAACTTTTATAACAAAGAAAAAAATATCAAAGTAACTTCTTTTAAAACATAGATTTTCATTTTACAGGCTAACCAGACCGATTTAAGCATCTAAATTTTCTTAGTAGATTAGTCTTAACACACACTTCAATATTTTAAATAATTTGTAGTTTTAATTTGAAGGAAAAAAAACAGTTTTTCTACGGGGCGGGGCGGTACGTGGCGCAAACGCTCGTATCAAAACGTATGTACGTATTGTTTATCGGTGCGTCGCCTTTTCGTTTATGCTATTGTTGATGGAAAGGCTTGAGCCCAGCCGTGGGACGCTTGTAGACTGATGATTATTGATGATGATGATGATTTTTTCCACTTGAAGGAAGGACAAAAAACAAACAAAAACTTCCGCATTTACAATATCAGCTAGGACATATGGTTTTTAATAATTACATAACGTTTATTTATTTACAATATCAGCTAGGACATATGGTTTTTAATAATTACATAACGTTTATTTATTTAAGCTATTCGCCAATTAAGACCAATTCACGAATTTCATGATTCGCGTTGTTTGTTTATCTTCCACAGATTATAACGTCGAGTTATCAAGTGTTATATGCTTGTGAGACAAGTTTTTATTAGGATTGTTGGATTAAGAACTTTTATCCATGTAAAATTTATAATTCTATTATATCTAATTTATATCTCTATTTCTGTTTCTGTTTCTATTTACCATAGATGGTAAAATAAATTAAGTATACAAAATACAAAATACATTTATTTTTTCAAACCAAAAAGCCGATTTCGATTTTCGAATATGAAATAAAAAGGTGTCTGTCTCTCCCCTTTTATTAAGCAGCTGGCAGGATCTACTATATATTTTTAATAGTGGCTACGTGTCAGAGAGTATCAAAGAGTCAGAGAGACACATTATGAAAGCTTTTAACGCGGAAAACAAAAAAAAATACTATGGCATGGGGTGTTTAAGTTTTGGTTCTTTTAAAGAACAGAAAACTTATTTTGGGAGCTTAATTGAAAGAAAAGCGACGTGTGTTTTGTAGAATCAACAAAAGAAGGAGGTTCTAGCCTAGCGCTCAATATTCACTACATAACAATATTTTTTTGTGAAGTCTAATAAAAAACAATCCATCAACTGAAATCTGTATTATTGTTCTTTGCTAAGTTTTTTAGTCAACTCGTAGTGTCGTTTGGTCGGTGACCACTAGTCTGCGCCCACGCCTGCACGCCTCTATCTAGTCATTTCAGTGAAGCGTTACTATCGACTCTCGATAAACGTTATTGTATAACTCTTGAAGAAAAGTGTCGTTCTGTGTGTGTGTGTGTGTGTGTGCGTACGGAAAAGTTCACAAATCACTGTGGATTAAATTTTACCGTACGCAAGTCCTCTCCACAGATCGCTACTTATATTCAAGAGTAGTGCGAAATTGAAATAAAGAAACACCCTAATAATTTCAATTGGGAAGACGCCCATAAACTTTCTTCAGCGTGGAATCCAGTATTTCAGTAAAAGACAACCTCATTTTTCTTTCAGTCAGTCAGTCTTTCAGTCGGTAAACAACCAGAATAAGGCTTGTATACGTAATAGGGATACCGTTATTGTTGTGTGTGGCGGTAGTTGGGAAAATAATGTGATGATCGTTGATTTCTTTTGACATTAAACCAAAATTATTTAATATTGCAAGCTTTTTTATTTTCATGCATCTAACGTTCATTAGTATTATTATCTATGATATTCAAGTGTTAGTCCTTTTGCGAATAGTCCTTTTGAGAATTAGGCATTCTGCGAGTTAGTCCTTTTGAGAATTAGTCCTTTTGCGAATTAGTCCTTTTGAGACATGGTAGGCATTTTGCGAATTAGGCATTATGCGACTAAACGCGGTGGATGAAGACTGCCGCGCAAACGAAGGCGCAACATAGCGACAGCAGTCAGCCCGTGACCACGGCCGGTGTAACTCGGTCGAAACGTCGGTATGATACCTTTTACTAAATAGTTTTCTAATTTGTTTGAAAAAATAATATTTTGAATAAGTACTTAATTTGCGTTGGTGAAATATAATACTTTGCTATTAGTGAACTTTGGAGGCACTAACAGGCCTCCTGTTAGTATCTTTGATTTTGGCTTTGGCTTAAATATAAGCCTAAGTGTTGTATTTTTGGATTTCGTCTATAAGTCGCCAGTCGCGACACAGGGTTCGTTTTAAAACCCCATCGCGAACTAATAGTAACACTCCACGCAAATGGGCCATCGCTCGAATAACAATAATATATGACCAGTTGACTCAACATCTTACCATTGTGTTTTTTATACGCCATGACAGATTGCGATACAGCGAACACGATTTATTTGTACATACTATAACGATAGACGCGTCATACTTGGTATACATTGCGTCTTTAGTATTGAGGAAAGAAAATCTTAACGCAATATTTGGATCAATGGAAAGCGAAATAGAGTTAAAAAGGTTTTTTATTGTTTTTGGGGAATCGCTACTGGTAGTAAGATCACGAAACGTATTTTTGTGTACAGTTGATGACGGGTCAAACGGCACAGACGACCTCCTTGGTCGAGTGGTTTGCACACCGGTTTTCATGGTGTCGCCATCTCTGAGGTCCCGGGTTCGATCCCCGGTCGGGTCAATTTAGAAATTATTGTTTTTCTACATTGTCTCGGGTCTGGGTGTTTTCTATGTATAATAAGTATGTATTTAAGTATATTAAGTATGTTTATCCGTTGTCTAGTAACCATTTAACGAGTATCATAACGAAGCTTCTGTTGGGCTAGATAATTGGTGTGAGTGTAGGAAAGTTTATTTATTTATTTATTTATAGATAACAATAAATAGCATCGTCCATGTGTCTGTCTATGGAATATGTGTGCTTCATTTGTACAACTAGATTTTTCGTAAAAGCTATCTAGAAGCCTATAAACGTCTCATATGTTGAGTATAGATCATGTTTAGATCTTGCAATTTAAACGTCATGTAACATAAGTGTAAATGTGTAATGTTAAGTAAATGTATAGAGGTAAGTAATATTTGTAATTCCGGGCTTGAAAGTTTTTAATTGTAAATGTATTATTAAATATTGTATTTTTTTTTTGTAAATGTCGTTACTTCTTCTATTAAAGCTGTTGAGTTTCTTGCGCCCATTCTTTTCCACAGCTAAAGACTGGGACCAATCACCAACGGCTTGACGAGCCTTCCAAAGCATTTTTAGACAAGTAATGCGAATTAAAATTGCAACTTTGCCGAAATATCGGATACTCAAACGCAGCAAAAAACATGGTAAGTAGTCTTTAATGGTCTGTCTGTTTAATATAGTGACCATGATAGTTAAAAAAGGTTTTTTAAACACCCTTTATTGATAATTAAAGACAACGTTCTAATGTATAACATAATGTACTTAATTAATTATTGCATCTATACAGTTTACCATCTGTAGGTACATTGTTTGTTGCGTGAATTAAATATATATATTTTTTTAATATTAAAAGGAGCCAACCGATTAGGCGGGTCACCTGATGGGAAGCTATCACCGCCGCCCATGGACACCCAGAAGCAAAACCAGAGGAATCGCAAATGCGTTGCCGGCCTTTAAGATTATTATTATTATTAGAAGTTTACGAAATCGGCGCGACTTATAAATATTTCAAAACAATTTATAAAAAAAGCAACAACAGTTTGATATAACAATTTACGCATATTGCAACACATGCGAATGGAAACGAATCCATTGCTTCAGGGTCTACGTTATAAATTTCAATGGCCGCTCGCTGCTGTGCATACAAGTAATATTGTTTTTTATCGTTATCACCGTATGACAGTGACGATGGCCTCTTTGAGTGCAACTATAACACGATGTGGTGTGTAGACAGAGTTGCAAAATGGTCTCGTGTTGTAAAAACACGAGTTAATTATAAATGAGAATGATTAGTATGAGAATCTGACTGGGGATCTCATATTTGAGCCGTTTGGGGTAGAGACTTTAGGTCCATGGGGCCCGGGTGCTCACAAACTCTTTTTTTTTATAGTTAGTTCGGCAAATGACTCCATCCCACCTGATGTTAAGTGGAAATGGAGTCCAGACGCGAAGACAACTGGTGCAGCGTGGAAACAAACGTAGCATCAGTTAACTTCACTCAGCCGGCCCACGAGGTGCTTCAATTCAATTCAATTATTTATTGCATTCCACAATGTAAACAATAGATGGTGAACATAAATAGGAGATCATCATGGACCCTGGCGGGCACGCAATAGGGTTTAGAAGAGAGGAGGCGCTATAATTATAGCAAGCTTTTACTTTCAAGAAAAGAAAAATAAAAAAAATTACAAATATAAAAAGTAATAAAAGTAATTTTGGGTAAGAAATTTGAAATGTATTTTTTATTTAATAGTGTCATTGAAGTATTCATGTAAACTGTAATATTTAGCATTTATTTATTAGAAATTTTTTCAATCGGTTTATAAACAAAGAATATTTATTTTCGTTAATTAATGAAGATGGTAATTTATTATATATTTTAATTGATGAATGTACTATCCGATGTCAGTTTTAGTCTGAAACTGGGTAATATTAATTAATTTATTTATTATATTCTTCACGCCTCTCTTGAAGGACCCCATATCATAGGAAGGAGGGAAAACGTATGCTGGTAGACTATTCCATCTTTTGGAGGTGCGACAAAGAAACGAGTCACCAAATTTATTTGTACGCGATGGGATGTTTGAGACAGTGAAGCGGTGATTCCGAAGATCCGAAGATCTTTAAAGATATTTCTATAAAATTAGTAGAAACCACCCGGGACCCTAGAGCTAGCAGCTTCTTGGGCCAGCGTATAAGCATAGCTATCCAACGTGGCAATGCTGCTAGCTTACTGGGCACTCTGCCTGATGGGGATGATTTGGGGCAAATTTTTTATTTATAGTTAGTAAGTACCTAGTTATAATTTATAGTTTTTTGTAAGTTTAATTTTAAGTTGTTTAATTATAATCTTGTTTTTGTCTTTGTTTGTAAATAAATAACATTAGTGCATAGAATTATTAAATAAATAATTATAAATCATTAATTCTAATATTTTTACTTACAACCCTAATCTTGTACCTAGTGTCTTTCTTCGTGCTTGTACTACAAATCAGTGTTTAATGTTAAATAATGGCTCAATACCTGTTTAAAATGTTGTGTCTCTGTCTAAAAATATTAGCTTAAAAAGATACAGCATCTGTTTTAAGCGTTATCTATCTTTAGCCATCGTTTTGTGATGAAGCAATTAAGGTTTTAGGTGACCCGTAAGCCGTATAAGGTGACGGCTTTACTCAGTCAACTGTCACCTAACATAGCTGAGACACTTAAAACTTAAAGTGCCTTACAAATAAACAAAGAATAAGGTCCGAATAGTTATTCCGTGTTTTGTCTCTTTTACTCTAACTTGAAATGACGTTTACATGACAGGAACAAAACACGGAATAACTATTCGGACTTTATTCTTTGTTTATTTGTAAGGGACAAAGAGCCCTTACAACGAGCATGAAAGTGCGTATAGTTTTAGTTTTTTTGTAAGCCTAACTCCCTAGGTAGTCCCTAGGTCGTCCTAGTGGCACCAGCGTTCAAAAATAACCAATTTTTTTACTTGTAATTTATCTATACAATTAATAAAGAGGTATACAACGTGTAACGCTTCGGTGGCCGAGTGGCACAGTGCTCGGTCCGATACCCGAAGGTCCCGGGTTCAATTCCCAGGTCGGGCAAAATGTATTTCGGATTTTTCGATGCATATCCCGGGTTTGTGATCACCAACCCGCATTTGGCAAGCGTGGTGATTAAGCCTACACCCATCAATTTGTAGCGATGACTTGATTTCAATGATGGAGGCCTTTGCCCAGCAGTGGGACAGTTATAGGCTGTTTAATTTACTTATACAATGTGTAACATAAAGGTGTGGTCAAAATAAAAAGATCCAAAGTCTATCCGATCTAGATCTTGTAAGTGTTGTTGCTGAGACATAATTATTAACTTTAATTTGTCATGCAATTTTAAATTAAATATTTATATTAGTGAAGTCATGCGCGTCAGGCACGCATAAGCAAGTAGCAGTAATCATAAATGTAAAAATACAGAGGTTACTAAACCACTAGGGCTGTAACTTGTTTATTTTGATGTGACGTCACATTAGAACTATTTAATTAAAAATTACATAACAAGTTAAAGTTAATAATCATGCCTTAGTAACTCTGCATACAAGATCGGATACACTTTGGATCTTTTCATTTTGACTACACCTTTATGTTACACGTTGTATACATAATAACGTTTGTGATTTTGTTTGTTTGTATGTCGGGGGTAATCTCTGGAACTACTGGTTCAATTTCAAAAATTCTTTTACTGATACAAAGCTACATTCCTTGTGTGTAACATAGGCTATTTTTTAATTAAAAAAAGTTTATTTTTAAATCTCAAATCCACGCGGACGAAATCGCGAGTTAAGTGCTATCATTAACAATAGGGTTAGTCATTGATTTTATTCTTATGCAATCATTGAATACATACTACCTGCTACTTAGTTGTAATCCAGTAAAATACCAACGAAATTCTATATTATTTTTTGGGGAAGAGAACTGGTGAACAACACTAGTAGAGTATAAGTTACTAGCGGCCGCTCGCGGTTTCACCCGCGTGGTTCCCGTTCCCGTGGGAATATCGGGATAAAAAGTATTCTATGTGTTAATTCAGGTTATAAACTATCTGTATGCCGAATTTCATCCAAATCCATTTAGTAGTTTTTACGTGAACGAGTAACAAACATCCATTCATACTTACAAACTTTCGCGTTTATAATATTAGTAGGATAATTTAATTATCCACATTGACAGCATGATGTAGCGCACAATTTCTTAACGATGATTATACTTGAATTACCGAAACAATATCGGCGACGGGTCACCAAGAAACGCGTTTTTTTTTTTCGCAAAGCGCGGGCCATGTCGAAATTGTAACGGAAAGTGCAATCATGCGCAGGTGTGCAAGAAATTGGTATTCTTTAAAAAGGAAAACGATAAAGTATTGCCATTTTCAGATATCGGTAACATGGTATAATTTTAGTCGTAGATTACAATAAAGTTGGCAATGTTTTTTCTTCATTATTTTGGTGCAGAGTGCTTTAACTTAAAATATTTTTATTTATTTAACAAAATTGTATTAAGTATTAAAATATATATATATATATTTTTTTTTTACATTTCAGACTATAAAACGGTATTATGTAATTTATATAGCGTAGGTTTAATAAATACAAAAAGTCCCGTTCGCTAGTAAAATATTTTGTGATAGCTATCAACTTTCGCATCTCTGGTGGAAGGGATCTTTGTCGATGGCCACCGATGCGTTGTCGGAATCGTATAAAGATAATCATTATAACCTCACATTCTTGTCGTACTTTCAATAATTTTGCAATATCTAATTATTTTTTTTAGAACTAATATAGGTTGAAATGAAACAACTTTTGTGTGTGTTCGCGTAAACTTTAGAAAACAATACTAATATAGGTGTTTATGAAAGGTGCAACGTATAAATTATATTATTACTAGTACTTTAAAACCGCGTCTTCGCCCGCGTGAATTTGAAGATTAAAAAATAAACTTTTTTTATCAAATTAAAAATAGCATAAACTAATAGGCTAATACATACATACAGTTGCTTGCGGGTAACATACTAATGTTACCCGAAAGGAATGTAGCATTCTCTCAGTGAAGAGTTTTTGGAATGAGACCAGCATTTCCAGAGATTACCTTACTCAAACAAACAAACAAACTTTCATCATCATCATCATCATCTCAGCCAAAAGACGTCCACTGCAGGGGTATTTGCCGCAATCGCCACGCTTGGCAGGCGGGTTGGCGATCGCAGTACGTTGAGGGTTACCTCAGAGAGATGCTGCTGCCCATCCTCTGGAATGGTCCCTTAGTCGGTTTTTATGACACCCACGGGAAGAGATGGGGTGGAGCAATTCTTTATCCCCGGCACCACACGGGGTATTCTTTATCCCCGGCACCACACGGGGTAAAACAAACTTTACCCCGTTATTATTAGTATACTTCGCTAAAGAAGTGTGGAAAAAAATGCCTCGAGCGGGATTTGCACCCGCACCTTTGACATTAACTTTGCTTACATACAACATGTCTTTTATTCTGTTTCCTAACAATTAGCTGGCGTTCCGACGCATTTTTACCTTTGAAATATCTTTCTTTTTTATTATTGTTATTTTTATAAATTAACAAACTTACTTCATCTTCCTGGTTGTCATTTCCGTTGACGTAGTCGCCATTTTGGCTGGCCACGTCCTTTCCGGTTTTCTCATCACCCTCCATTGTTACATCAACCCCGTTTTTCAAATTATAATCTCCTATGTCTCCATTACCTCCAACAGAATTGGATTCACTAGCCTCATTTTCGTATTCCTGTATAATTTCATCATTATTGAGATGCCGTAATTCAAGTCTTATTGTTTTATTCGAATCTTTCTCTAAGTTAATATTCAGTTCTGTCGTCACGTACGGACCTTCATCGTTCCTAAGCGATGTTCTTTTTAAATTCTCGATTTTATCAATTGCTCCAATAGTGTTGTTGTTGGTGAATTCTTCATTAGTTTTCTTATTCGAAGCGAACTCTTCAAGAAGAGTCTTCTTCCTCTTCTCGAAGTTCTCATCGAAAATGTCTTCGACGGCAATGCTCCGTGGCTCGATCATATCCGGCAGGTTGATTCCGTTCATCTTGGTCATAGCGAAAGTTCTATAAGGAACCTAATTGGTCACATTGTGAACGAGAGGTTATCTGAGACCATTGTCGGTTTAACACGGCGTAAATCATCGGTAGATGATTATCTATCGAATGATGACCGCTATAGCTGGCTAGTTTTGTGAGACCTCCATATTTTGTACCGAACACTATCAAAAAATCGATTTGTACAAGCTCAAATTATGATGGCCCTCATGTATTGTTACCGTAGCGTTGGGCAACTATCGTGAACTTATACACGATTATTGTACCGCCATTATATTTCGTATGAGAATTCTATTTTCTTTAGATCGATGATTTGCCGTCTGTCACGCTCTAGCGTATAGCTCTGTCTCGCTCTGACAGCAAATAATGTTATTGTTTACTTGCCCCGTTATTGATGGTATAGGAAACCGATGTACAAGTCCAATATATGATTATCTTTGGCAGGATTTTATTGTACCAAGGCGGTTGGTCGTTAAAGAACAATATCTCTTTTTTCAAACACTTACTTTTTCTTACTTTGTCTTCACATCACAATATTAAATATGTTTAAATTTTTTTTTTAATTAAATGTTTTATATTTTAAACATGACATTAGAGTTTTTATTTCTTTCGAATGCAATACTTAAATAGTTTCAACACCGTCACAGACACGACGACATTAATTAAAAAGAAAACAAAAAATAAACACGCACTAAATTCACTATTCGAATTTTAAATTCACTTTTTGAATTTTAAATTAGTTCGTTCGCAGTTTGAATTACTGAGATTCCCGCGCTCGGCCACGTGAGCGAGCGGCGCGTAGCTCGAGGCTATCACATGGAGTGGGTGCGCAGACGTAAGCCTCGAGACATGAAAAAGATGGGGAGAGTACAGACAACGCGTGGTTCACAGATAAATAACTAAAAGCTTTAATATAAAAGTGTGTGTAATCTTTCGTTTTTTTACGTATACTGATCTTTTTAACGAAAATACTAGATATTACTTATAGTTTACTACACTTACTTACTGAATCGAATAGTAGTTACAGCGTATAAACGTGCCACTGCTAGACATAGGGCGGGAATCAGGCCATATCATAACTCCATGATGACTTGTTGCTTCCATTTGCGAACTTGCAAGATCGAAACCTCCAATGTACGTACTAGCCACTACGTCATCGACTTACGACTATAATAAAAAGTCGTTATTACCTATAATTTAAAATGAACATATTTTAATTATACTATAATTATTCTCTTTATTAAATATACTTATATCTTAATTTTTTTATTTTACAATATTTTATATAAAAACATATTAACCTTATAAAATATTATAAAAACTTAACCTATTATTATTATATCAGCCATAGCTATCCCACTCCTGGGCAAAAGCCTATAATATACTAAGCGTAAAAAAATGTATAAGATTTCTACACACCGTCTGGCGTGTTCGCAATGCATTATCTGTTAACTATAGATGTACACGGCGAAAGCTTCCCGCTCGCACTCGCACCGCGCCAATCTGACATTGTTCCTCTCACATCCAGTTTGGGCGGGGCGGCGGTGGCGGCGTGTGCGCAGCCAGCCTTATACCACGTTCATAAGCAGAGCGAGAAACGGAGCGGGCTCGTTAAGCTTTCTGGCGTCAGATTGCCTAGTGCATATTTAATTCACGATTCAAAGTCAAAGGCTGTCAAATTATATAATTTATTCAATATAAGCGTTCACAGGCATCTATTGCCGTCAAAACTATAAAAATCCAAAATGTAGTAAAAACTGAAAAAAATGTTTCAACTTAACTTACCATCTGTACATAATTTGTTGCCTGAATTAAATGATTTCTATTCTATTCTAAACTACTGAATATACTACCAGATTTTGGGATTCACATTGACAAAAGTATGAATTTGTTTAACGAAATTGCAACTACTAATTACATTCAATTGTTTTGAAAAAAATCTTCATTTGTAAGTATAAAGAATTTGCCTAATAGTGTGAGTTTGATTCACCATTCGTACTGAGTAAGATTAAACAGAATTTGTACGGCATCAACGCTGTTATAAATTGGTGGGAAACGTTTCCCGATTTTGATGAGACAACTGCAGCGCGTTTGGAAACAAAAGCCAAAGCCAAGAAACTAGGACCAGATGCGGTGGAGATTTGTAATTACACATAAAAAATATTGATCTCAAAATTATCTAAACATTAGAAAGTTCATATTACTGTGCACCGGTTTGGTTATTGATAGGGCTTGACGAGGAAAAGGTTGAAATTTTGGGTTAAGTGTGTTTTAATTTTCAGCCTTTCGGCATTTACCGTAAAGCAAGACGTAGGGGCAGGATTCCCCATTGTAATATAATTCATCAAATGAAAAAAAGCCCTTAAAGTCCTTATGTCTTTACCATTCGCCACCTAACTACACTGCTTTATTATGATAAAACAAAAACACGTGAGTGTTCGAAAACTTTTCCTATGTCAAATCATACGTAGATTTCATTGTAATTCTGTTCCAAACATCCCGATTCCATGTAGCAGATATTATAAAGTTATTCGCTACAATTCTACAACGCTCGCTCGCCCGCTCCGCTTATCACAGTACGATAACCCAATGTTCTGTCATTAGTTTTTGTACACAAAAGACAATAGGATTCAGATTAGGAAAGTACTTTTTCTTGCGGCATGACGTGTGGATTGGGCATGAAATGATTTTCGCTTATGCCGATACGCGATCTGCGGACTTAACATCTGATAATGAGTGACTCGTAAATGTATTGCGTGTATCGGAACGCCCGCCGAGCCGCGCCGCCGCGCCGTCCGCCGGCCGCCCGGCCATTTTAAATTTTCGATGATGTAAAAAGATAAAATTGCATCACTAGGCTATGAGTTGCTATTTAATTGTTTACTTTAATTCTACATTTTTTATTTTAGTAAAACTTTAACTTTGTAAACAAACTTTAACTATTTTCGTTCAAAAACTGTGTAAATTTAATTTATAGAGGGTAACATTTCCAAATAATCTTTCAGTAATTTTCAATCGTCTCTGCTAATTCTATTATAACACATGCTAACTAACCATTATAAACTAATTGTGTTAACAAATTTAGTACAAAACTTTGTTAAACCGTTTAAGTTTAAGTTTATAATAAATAAATAGGTATAACATTTGACATACCTATTCGACCAAACGATCTACCCATTCTCTTCTTTTCATTAATAAACAACACCATATATGATTATTGCATCAGGTCAAGTTATTCGGGTTCAATAATTAAGAAGTTAGTACCTAAATAATAATGGTGTTCCTTAATGAGACAAACAAAAGACAATATCGTAATGATGATATCACTGACGTATCATTATTAATGACGTTTGAGGTCGTATGTGACGGGACCACCTATAGCCGTCTGGATCATTGCTTGGGACCGTTACAACACAAAGGCTGGTGCATACAAGATACAGTTCTTGACATACTTTTTGTGTAAAAGATAAAATTTTACTAGAAAATATCAACCAGCGTCAGGAAGCTCGAGGGAATCGAACCCACGACCTTTGGATAACCGGTACAATGCTCTGACCGCTGACCTACCGAGGCTTCAGAAGACTAGTTGAATTTTTCTAGTAGTTTGTGATTTATGTACACACGGCGGCAGATCAACCTACCCAAAACTGTCAAATTTCTACAATCAATTTTGAACTTTATTGTTTGGTAATAAGGATCGATATTCATTGGAGAAGTTTGACAGATTTGGGTAGGTTGATCTGCTGCCGACTGTACCTATACGCCGCAAACCAGCGGTATTACGTCACGGTGGAAGTTACTACCCTTACAGTCGAAAGAAGACTTTTGCAAGTATTTAACAATCGATAAAGACGTAATGCCTTTAAATACAAATAGAAATATATTTATTGCTTATTAAGTGTATATAAAGATCTTATTCTAGGTAAAATGTAGGTGGCTTACCAACTTAATTACCCTTTTCAGGTATCGCAATTCACTTAAATTAACATTAACAATTCAAATTATGAAAAATATGGGTATAAATATTTTAATTATTTTGAATTTTGCATTCTCAATGCAATCTATAGTTGAAGATAATATTTTACTGCTTTGACTTTGACGACCTCCTTGGTCGAGTGGTTTGTACACCGGTTTTCATGGTGTCGCCATCTCTGAGGTCCCGGGTTCGATCTCCGGTCGGGTCAATTTAGAAATTATTGTTTTTCTATATTGTCTCGGGTCTGGGTGTTTTCTATGTATAATAAGTATGTATTTAAGTATTTTAGGTTTATCAGTTGTCTAGTAACCATTTAACGAGTTTCATAACGAAGCTTCTCTGGGCTAGATAATTGGTGTGAGTGTAGGAAAATTTATTCATTTATTTATTTACTAGAAAAAAAAATCATCCAACATCAGTAAGCTTGAGCGGGAATCGAATACTTTTTATCTGTCAAAATAGACAAAAATAGCACAACAGCAGTATGACCATACTGTATTATTATTAATTACTAATATTTTTATTTTATTTTTTAATAAATGGCATGACATGTTTTTTTATTTATTACGAATTTGATTTTATTGGTTTTTTGTTTGTAATTGAATTTGTAAATGTTCCATGTGGTCGAATTATTATTAGTACCACCTGGATGACAGAGCTTTGCTCGTTATTTTTTTTATCATCATCATCATCATAATCAGCCTACACACGTCCACTGCTGGACCATAGGCCATTAGAATTTTTTTTTATAATGTTTTCTAAAATTTAAACCTTGCTAAATCGATTTATTGCCCTCAAAACCCCCTGCATACTAAATTTCATGAAAATCGTTGAAGCCGTTTCCGAGATTCAGATTATAATTATATACAAGAATCGTAATGCACGGCTCCTTTATGAGGCCTTTATTCGCTGCGTATGGGTTACAAAGCCTAATCATCATCATCATCATCACCTACTCGTTTTATATCTCCACTGCTGGGGTACCAGCCTTCCCTATAGTTGGAAACACCAAAGGGAGAACGGGCCATAAACCACCACGCGGGCCCAGTGCGGTGCGGTGGATGTTATCGACTGCTAATGCAACCGGGATAAACTGCTTTACGTGTCTTCCGAAGCACAGAGGAGCTCGAAATGATTAATTTTTGGGTCACCCATCCCATGACCGGCCTTTGCGAAATTTGCTTCACTTCAGCAATCGCAGACCGAGCACGTTTACCACTGCGCCATAGAACTTCTACTACCTAGTGCGATGCCAAGATAAATAAAACTGTGACGAATATGTGAACTAGCCAATGCCCTCTCAGGTCAACAGCTGGTATTTAGCAGCGTTTCTCAAACTTTAATGGCGGCCCGAAGATATTATGAACTCTGTCGTATACAAGTATTTTATTAATTTTATTTTCTTATTTCTTCAGATGAAGTTGTATTGTAGAAATCATACATTTCCGTTGTTTGTTTGGCTTTCTCTCTGTCTTAGTTGTACGTATTATATAAATGTATATGTTCATATATAACCTGTTAAGCACAATTACGTTTAATTAATTTAAAGTAAATTCCTTACAAAGAACCGTTCATAAAACTAAACACATGTCTTGTCTGTTTCTTGACTGTGTATCCAGTAACTCTGAAAAGCGTTAATAAACTGTGATGTACTCATCTTAAAATGTATTATCATCTTTTGTCAATGGTTATCAAAATTTATTAACTTAAAACCCACCTGGGTTTGGACACCACAATGGACCTCCATTATATTACTAATTTATTACTAAATAAAATATTTCAGTATCTTATATATCATGTGATATATGTATATTGTCAGTTAAAATATGGTACATGGGACCGCAAGAAATTGTGTGTGCTGATCTCCAAATTTCAGTATGAAGATTGCACTAAATTATGATGAATATCACATAAACACATAACACGTACGTTCACAATAGTAAAAACAATATGATGTCAATATGTACCTACCTATGTATATTTTTATTTTTCGCATTACCAAAACAGTTTGGGTAGCCGTGTTGTAGACAAACTCAGGTGCGTAGGCGCAGGTCACTTAAACAGGTAGTAGTTAATGATTTAATTTTTTGAACAAAAAATAGGTGAACTTAGGCAAATGATGAATGACGTGTAGCGGAACTTAACACTTACGAAACAAAACTAGAAATGAAAGTTCAACATTATCATTCAATCATTATTCATTTCAGGCAAAATTTAAGACTTTTATGAAAGATTTTTATATGTTTTACAAGTAATCACTTGGTCTGCATTCACTTGGAATGTGGAAGCGTACAGTCAACAGCAGGTAACTGATGATAGGTCAAGTTTCAAAATATGAAATCAGTATGTTAATCAAAACTTTTTAAACGCATATCGAAAAACCTTCGAGTGTCTACTAGTACCTGCAGACTTTGACTGTAGTTATACAGAAAATACCGACTAACACTATCGAAACTTAATTTTGAAATCTAGTAAACATCATCTACTTTTGCTGTTGACTGTACTTCATCCGGAATCTTCAATTACGGAGGAGCTGGCTATCTTATATCTAGCCGCCGGAACATAACAACGCTACAAACATTGATGTATTTAGATAAGATGATGGTAGCTAGCCAGACGGGAAACCAAGCCCTACCACCAACCAAACTGAACACGAACACAAAAATGCTCTGGGTCTAAGATCGGTGGGTCTTAACCACTAGACTACTAAGTGTTTAAGTAAGTCCTTACAAATCTTTATAATTTTTTGGTTATAAGAAATAAAACAAATTGATAAGAAACTTAAGTAACTAAAACTATTACTAAACTAAAATACACTACTTTCCGCCTCGCTGCTTCCCTACGTCTAGGAGCTCCATGTTGTTCTCCCCATCGCTGTCACTGTGGCGAAGTTGTCAACGGCCTCGGACACCACGGCCTGTCTTGCAGCCGTAGTGCGGGCCGCTTAGCCCGGCACGCGAACATTAATGACATTATCCGACGTGCTCTTGTCACCGTCAGCGTTCCAGCTGTATTAGAACCCAATGGCTTGGTACGCGACGATGGCAAGAGACCGGACGGTATGTCTATATTTCCATGGAAGGTGGGTTAGGCCTTTAGTGTGGGATGCAACTTGTGTCGATACTCTTGCGCCATCCCATCTTCCTAGCACAGCGTGCTGTGTTGGTGCTGCTGCTGCGGCTGCAGAAAATCTCAAGCGGCGAAAGTAGAATAACCTTATCGGCAATTATATTTTCGAGCCGTTTGGGGTTGAAACCCTCGGGCTGTGGGGTCCGAGTGCTCATGTTTTATTTAATGACATCTCCAAACAGCTGGTTGACTCTTCCCATGACCCAAAGGCTGGCTTTTACCTTGGCCAAAGGCTAAGCATTGCCATACAACGAGGCAATGCCGCCAGTCTCTTAGGTACATTTCCAGTCGACAGCGACGCGGAGGAATTTTTTGACGCCATATTTTAGTTTAGTACTTAATAATTTTAGTTACAAATCTATTATTTCAAGTGTGTGTGGCGTGAAACAATGGCACTCGTGGCTGTTGTGTTTCGTCCGGCGAGTGAAAGTAACGGAGGCCCATCTCTCACCCCTCCCCTCTCCCATTTCCTAACTCCCTCCTCAAGATCCAACTCCTTCCTCAAGGTTGGCAACGCATCTGCGATTACTTTGGTTTTGCGGGTGTCCATGGGCGGCGGTGATTACTTTCCATCAGGTGACCCACCTGCTCGTTTGCCTCCTTTTAACATTAAAAAAAATAAAAAAAATCGTATGTAGGTATCTATTCCATTTCGGTATATTATCAAGCATTCACTTTATACTTCAAAAATGTTAAGCCCATAAGCTAATTTTAATGAAACTACTATTATATTATAAAGATTTTATATGATTTGAAAATCCCCTCGTGTTGTTCTGCTCCCGTTCCAAAAACGCTAGCGTGATGCCATTCCCTCTTGAAACCCTCTAAAGGTGTTTCGATCACTCGACTTGAGGAACCCTTTAAGTTTCTCGCCGCCCCCAAACAAATCCAGTGATGCTATAACGCCGACTGAAGCCAACAGAAAGCTACCGCCAAAAAAGTGACTATCCTAGCCCTAGGCTATAGCGCCGACAACCAAGCGCTACACAGATAGACAGTGAAAATGTACGATTATTCTTATATGGGTCAGTATCACACGGATACATGTATTTATAGCCTTTGTCAGCGGCGCTTGGTTGTCGGCGCTATAGCCTAGGGCTAGGATAGTCACTTTTTTTGGAGATTTTTTTTTGGACCGGAGAGCTGTAAGCTCGCTTACTTCCCGTTGCACAGAATTAGTTCTGCAGTGGAATCTGCGAGTTGTGCTCTTAGTGCAACGAGAAGTGAGCGAGCTTACAGCTCTCCGGTAACCTATCTGGATAGGTAGTGGACTATACGTGTCCACGGGGCAACTAGCTCGAGACACTAGTCTTAAAAGTACCGGATGAAGAATACGCTCCGGCACGTCCTGCTCTGGCGTGTGTTTGCGCAAGGATCTCTGACACCTAACTTTATAACCGTAAGGTTGATGGGTGGTATCAGTATAAACTTTAGAGTCGTGTGTAGCAGGGTGTCTATCTGTTTAAAGACGAACAAACAAAAACAACTGTAACGCGTTTATGTCTTTATAAAGGTTCGAAGCTGTGTCTTTATAAAGGTTGAGACTGACCGGATTTTGTCGTAACGTAACATGTTCGATGCGGGCATTCGCATGATCAGGGTGCATAGAGCGAGTTTTGTTTACTATCCGTATTCATTCGATTACGTTTACGAAAACGAAAATTAGTATGGCATTGAAGCAGCGCCTCCTGGCGGCATACGAGAGGAGTTAACATTTTGTTAACAAATTTTCGTTTTCGTAAATGTGATCGAATAGCGAATGAAGCCGACGATTTTTGAACCGACGATGACTAGTTCTTACGCTATGACATCAGTTACGAGTGCTCCCTTTTCTCATATTCAAGGTCACTGGTAACTTATTTTTGAAACGTAAAATTCTTGAACGGTAGGCAAAAAATATTATCCTACTAATATTATAAACGCGAAAGTTTGTAAGTATGGATGGATGTTTGTTACTCTTTCACGTAAAAACTACTGAATGGATTTGGATGAAATTCGGCATACAGATAGTTTATAACCTGGATTAACATATAGGATACTTTTTATACCGATATTCCCACGGGAACGGGAACCACGCGGGTGAAACCGCGAGCGGCCGCTAGTATTTCATATAACTTCTAATTACGAAATCAACGGTGAGATTAAAAAATCTCCCCCCTAAGTCTTACATTTTCCCATGTATAGACCAAATATCAGTCAGCCTACTGAGATACGATTGTGGACGTTTTAAAAATAGAAGAATTGAGTGCAAATCTTTCCCTGATAGAAACTACACTATCCTTGACTAAAAACCAGTACTTAACAATATCTTAACCGCTGTTTGACTCTGTGGTCGAGTGGTAAAGACCACCGGCCTCAAACCAAGAGCTTCCGGGTTCGATTCTCAGCGGGGGTCCATGTTTGCTTGTTTGTCCGCCTGGCTAGCTACCACTATCTTATCTAAATATGTCGTCATAACATCAATGTTGGTAGCGTTGTTGTGTTCCGGCAGCTAGAGATAAGATAACCAGTGCCTCAGTTGTTGAGGATTCCGGGTAGGGTTGCCAACCAACCAACCAAATAAAGTATAGAAAATACTTTATTTCCGACTAATGCGTGCGTTTAAACGAAATATTCCTGTTGACTTAATTTCTGAACACTGAATGATACACAGACTCAGGTAAGGTGAAACGAAACGCAACGCTAATTTCTGAACGCGCTATAAAACAATAAAAAATTATTAGATAGTGCCAAGAGTAACAAGAAATATGTTTTTAAACATTTAAATAAATAAATTTGGAAAATACTTTATTTTTTCTTCAAATCCTTTTTTTATACTAGTCAGTGATAGATTTACTTTAATTTCCTGAGAAATTGTTGACAGCCCTAATTCCGGGTGAAGTGCGCTTCCACCATTGGCCTTATCGTCACTTAACATCAGCAGAGATGAAGGCAAGTGCTTACCGGTAAGGTAAAAAAAGGCTAGATTTTACGACCGATCCGATCCGAACCCTTCGGAGACTCTGGGAGGGCACGGGGACGCGCACTTTTAAGTGTGCGATGCCGTACCCTCTAGAAATCCTCCGAAGGTGATTCGTTTCGACACGGCTTGAGGTACCCTTTACGTACCTCGCCGCCCCTAAAACAAGCCCGGTGAAGCTGAAAATGCCCAGTGGCAATCAGCAGTCTCCCTCCAAAAAGAAAAAAAAAGGATTTTACGCGCGCGAGCCGTATGTCCATGGCCGGAGAAGACTTGATAGGTATCCACTCCCTATCACTATCAGAGCGCCTAGTGCGAGTTCTATTCGCCATTCGATCTCTATAAAACGAGAATTTGTATGGTAATATTTTAACTCTTCTCGGTTGTCGCCAAGTCGGGGGCGCTGCTTCATTGCCATTAAAAGTCTCGCATTACTGTTTAGTTGACAATAGATGCAAAAGTTTCAAAGGTAATTTCTCTGCGTACTTGTTACGTGGTTTTTGGGGTCAACAACGTGCCGGTGACAAGCTACGCACCCACTTGACATGTCAACGACTTTGAGACACCCACACGTTAAGATTTGTATAGAAAAAATGTCTGTATGTCAAAACCTGCTCTTAACTTTCAGGGGAAAATGACACTTGTTGTGTAGAAGTTACGGTGCGATGGCGATTTGGAAGTGTCACGTTTTATGTGTTACAGGAAGTACCTACCTATATGAAATTTCTTCGTAAGAGCAAGTGAACAAGGAAAACCTCAACCGAAAGGTCACCGCATGCTAAAATTTTAATTTAAAATCCTAATTTGATTTTGTTTAAACTTTTTGTAAAAAGATTATATTAATAAAAAGGAAACGATGCTTTTACAAAATGTTCGTTACGGCAAATAAGATCCTTTTTCCGTTATCATCAATCGTTAATTACAAATTTCTTACACCATTATTATTTTTTTAAACTTAATTATAAAACCTTAAATTTTAATCATATATTAGAATTAATATATTATCAGTACTGCTATCTAGTGTCTGGTAGCGGAAACTTCTTACCAAAGCACACAAGCTTATTTCCTGTTGTTTCATAATAATGTCATAGATGGCGCTGTTGCTAATTTTAAATTAAATAAAAGCTTTGCAGTGTTAAACGTAGTAAAATGAAAAGAATATTTCGCAGTGGCCATATCAATTATCAACTTAAAATAAATACAACTATTTGTTCCGACTTAACTAAATCAGAACATCACAAATACAAAGAGACAGCAACACAGCGCCATCTACTTGCGAGTAGTTGAACTAATAATAATAGTGTATGCGAACTCACCCAGGTGGCGTTACTGTCATTGGATACCGCTTGGAATGTGGGAACACAACGAAAAGTCATTTTGGTATGAAAACTAGGTACACTATGGTAATATTACTAGATTCTCTTGTCACAGCTTACCTAGAACAAAACAAAACACCTACTTAGTGATACAATAAAGTCGAGAAAATAAGGCTAAAATGAAAAACAGAAACTGCCTTACACAATTACCTATCTAGGTAATTAATTAAACTGGAAATAATATCTATACTGTTCTTAGTATTTACGAAAGCGTGTAATAATAACATAAGTAAATATTTTATACGTAACTAAGTTTTTTAGACTCTTGAATAAATTAATTAAGTCACACTTTATGAAACAAATAGGTAGGTAGGTATTTGCAATTAGTTAATTTAGTCCCGCAGAATTTCTTTTCACATCACACACAAAACAAAACATAGCTAGGGTTGCTTAGAAGTGATCTCTTTTAGAGGACTGCTACTGCTTAGAGCTCTTTATAAATAGATTTTTTAGGGTAAAAAGAGACAAAACGCGGAATAACTATTCGAAGGGTATTCTTTGTTTATCTGTAAGACCGCTTACCCTTCTATATGTCTTTTGTAGCGAGTGTTTCATTGTGTATTTCCCCTTTGCACGAATTAGGTCTAAAAAGAAAAACGTCCAAAAATACGAATGTCCAAAGGCATGTCAATAAAGTATTCATACAATAGGTAGGTAGGAATAATATGAAATATTTAAATAGCTTGTCGTAGTTTTTGATTCGGTCAGGTAGAGACGATGCAATTGCGAACAATCTAGATAATTAGCAACGTACGCTTATGTATGCGCTTTTAAGCTAAAATGCTAAAATAAAAGCTCGTTTTTCAATTTTTACCAACATCATCTTTTTTGTATTTCCAATACTGAATATATATTTTTTTTAGTTTTTTTAATTAGAGTGTTGTTTCGAAGGACCAAATCTTCTCGAGTAGGTGTTTTTTCCATTTGGCCACGTTAACGAAAATTACAATTTGTATGGAATTACAGCAGCGCCTCCCGGGTGCCTATTGCGAGTTTTATTTTCGATCACGTTAACGATAATAAGAATTTTATAATATGGCAAAACTTTTAACTCTCCTCCTCGGTCACCAGGAGGCGCGGCGCTGCTTCTATTCCATTACCATTTTCGTTTTCGTTAACGCGATCGAATGAATAACATAACTCAGGGTGCCTAGGTGCCTAGTGTGAATTTTGTTTACTATCCGTATTCATTCGATTACGTTAACGAAAACGAAAATTAGTATGGCATTGAAGCAGCGCCTCCTGGCGGCATACGAGAGGAGTTAAAATGTTGCCATACAAATTCTCAAGTTTCGTTAACGTGATCGGATAGCGAATTAAACTCGCACTAGACACCCAGAAAATATATTAATTAGTTCACTTCAATGTGCACACGCCTGCACATCAATGCGTGTAAGTCAAAATGCGTTTAAGTCAATATGAGTGAAAGAAATCAGTCGTTATGCGTGTAACCCCAGTGTACCACATACTTCCAAGTTTCCTTATTAGGCTTTGAACTTTACGTATCTATAAGTAACTGTAGTCGCCCAGTGGTCGAAATTCAACCGTAACTTTATTAAGGCTGCACGGATTGTATCTTAAGCAATGAAAATTTAAAAAAGATAGAATGTGATTTTGGATTGGCATTGACAGAATTCAGCCGCTCCTCAGCTCCATTTTTGAAATTTTTTAAAAGAGTATAAGTATAATGCGTGTGTGTCAAATACATGGTAGTGTGTGTAATGTTTGTTTTATTGATTTAATTTAATGTATTTTTATGCATAATTAAAAAAAATATTAACATTCGGATAACCTTCTTCATCATCATCTCAGCCAAAAGACGTCCACTGTTGGACTAAAAGGCCTTCCCTAAGGATCTCCACAACGACCGGTTTTGTGGTCCTCGCATCCAGCGGCTTTCTGCGACCTTCACCAGATCGTCGGTCCACCTTGTTGGAGGCCTGCCTACACTGCGCTTTCCGGTACGCGGTCGCCACTCCAGGACTATCCCGCCCCAGCGGCCATCAGTCCTGCAAGCAATATGCCCTGCCCACTGTCACTTGAACTTAGCAACTATTCGGGCTATGTCGTATCTTTGTTCTTCTGCGGTTCTCCTCATTTCTGATTCGATTACGCAGAGAAACCCCGAGCATAGCCCTCTCCATCGCTCTTAGAGTGACCTTGAGCCTTCTGATAAGGCCCATAGTGAGCGACCACGTCTCAGTCTCGTGTCGTCTCTTAAGTAATATATGGTTGAACAATTTTATTCAAGAAATTTAAAGGATTTCGGTAGGTTGATATGCGCTTCAGGTACTGTTATTAGTAAGTTCTTTTGATTTTTTCCTCATCCATCACACTGGTCCGTTCATTGAGTAGGTACCAACATTAGGATCTATTGATTTATAGATCGGCCGTTCGTGACATGATAATTATAGCCAATTACTGTGGCACGTCAGTGCGGTGATGCCACTTACTCTCGGCTTAGCCTCATCGCTTTTTGTTAAGGATTTTTTCTTTATTGAACTTTGTAATGGAATGTTGCTCCTTATCTAGCTGAGTGGGGAGTGCTAAGTCTTCGTCAGGGGTACTAGTGTGATTTTCATTCGCCATTCGATGACGTTATTTTTTTTTTTTAGTTGATAGCTTCGTGCGATTAACACATTTAGCCAGTGTCAAGTATTTTTTCTTACAAGTAATACATAAATAGACAATATTTCCTTTAAGATGTTGATGAAATTAAAGAATGATATTAGAAATGAAAAGTGAGAAATGATATACCCCCCAACCCCTCGAGTAGCTCAGTAAAGATGTGGGGCTTTACTAAGTCCTCACGCAGCGGACTTCTTGAGAGAATTTGAAAAGTGCCGTTGCACTGTTTTGTTTCATTTGCCAACACTCATGCACACTCACGAACACTTAACGGTTATTAATCCATCATTATTTCACATTAATATTCGACATAACACAAATTTTAGAAAATACAGCAAAACCGCAGACATGACTCTTCACTTTCCCGCCAAGAAGTCTCGATGACGTTAACGGAAACGAGAATTTGTATTTAAAATTTTTTACTCTTCTCGCATGTCGCCAGGAGACGCTGCTTCAATCCCATATTACTGTTAAAGAACTTTATTCTCATAAGAAAATTTACATTTCACTTATAATGAGATACAGAGATAAACAATAACAATTGTACTACATTAAGCACCGATATTATTATTTGAGGAGCTCGATGGCGCAGTGGTTAACGCGCCCGGTCTGCGAGTGCTGAGGTCAAGCAAATTTGGCAAAGGCCGGTCATCGGATGGGTGACTAAAAATTTTTCATCTCGAGCTCCTCCGTGCTCGGAAGTCACGTAAAGCCGTTGGTCCCGGCTGCGTTAGCAATCGTTAACAACCACCAATCCGCACTGGGCCCACGTGGTGGTTTATGGCCCGTTCTCCCAATCCATCCATAGGGAAGGCTCGTGCTCCAGCGGTGGGGACATAAAATGAGCTGATGATGATGATGAAGCACCGATGCTTGCTGCTGCTCTATGTAACTTGTTTATTTTTACTTTTTTTTATATTTTTTTATTTTCAAGTGCTAATTGCTGCACTGAAGCTAAATTAAATATATATAAAATTTACAAAATACAGTGAAAAAATTTAACTAAATTAAATTAACTTGTTTATTTTTGAAAACACTTATACTATCACAATCCTTCAATTCGTTTGGCAAACTGTTAAATAGTACCGTCTTTGTTCCATAGTTAGACCTTGGTATTATAGTTTTGAGTTTAAACTTATTTCTAAGATTATGTGTATTACGTTTTATGTTTAGTGCTATGTTACTTATAATAGCGCCTGTTATAATTTTTTTAATCAAGATGCATGTGTTATATTTGTATAGTTGTGATAAATTAAATAGTTTAGCTTTTGTGTATAGTTCTTTAGTTGGCGTGTGGAAAGGATAATGGAACAAAACTTTAACAATGTTAATTTTCGTTTTCGTAAACGTAATCGAATGAATACGGATAGTAAACAAAACTCACGCTAGGCACTCTGAGTTGAGAAAGTTGAAGTTGAAGTTGACCAATTGTGTGGTAGGTAGCGTCACCTAGCGGGCAACTTGTGAAACTAAATTGTCTCTTGATAATGCCACGGACCCAGTAAGCAGTATCTTATCTTATCTTAGGGGGGCCTGCTAAGGTTTCCCTCTAGCAGTAGCACTTCGACCCATCGGGATCTTTTGTGCAACCCCATCATTTCACTCTTCCTCCTCTGTAAAGATAGATGCCATAAGTTTGGCAATGTCCTTAAGAGCAAAGAGCCTGATTCCTCCAGTAAACGGTAAGAAACGTCATCCTACTAATATTATAAACGCGAAAGTTTGTAAGTATGGATGGATGTTTGTTACTCTTTCACGTAAAAACTACTGAATGAATTTGGATGAAATTCGGCAAACAGATAGTTTATAATCGGGAAAAACACATAGTATACTTTTTATCCAGATATTCCCACGGGAACGGGAACCACGCGGGTGAAACCGCGAGCGGCCGTTAATGATAAAATAATTAATTGTAAAATTTTAACCACAGAACACAAGAAAAAGAGATTTTAACCGTCCCACTGCCTGCCGGGAAATGGCCTCCATCATTGAAATCAAGTCATCACTACAATTGATGGGTAATAGCTTAATCACCACGCTTGCCAAATGCGGGTTGGTGATCACAAACCACTGAATAAATCCGAAACACACTTTGCCCGACCTTCGGGTATCAGGCGAGCGCTTTGCGCATAAAATTTGTAAAAAGGGTTTCATTTCAAATTGAACTGATAAGATAACTGTTCTTATGCCCGTTTGCCAATACCCCTTAGTTTTAGGTATCAAATCACGTTAGGGTGACAGTTTAACATCAAAAACCGTCACCTAACATGACTAAGGGGTTAACCTAAGACTTTGAGGTCGTTGCTGAAAATGTTAATTATCTAACAATCTTTTTAAAATCATTATCTTTTGAATGTCCCCACTGCTGGATTCAGGATTAGCCTCTTGTCGTCTAACGTTTACAATACCTGGTCCCAGAATATCTCCCATGTGCGATTAATTTTTTTTAGAAGGGCCATCGCTCACAATGCAGGTCCAATGTGGGTTGGTCTATAGTTGTCTAGTCTCAGTTTTCCCTACATCCACGTGGAATTTTCAAAGCAAAAGTTTAGGTAATCCGTTACGCAAATAAATCAGAGCTGTCCCAAAACACTAAAGCGTAATGATACCTCGGTGCGTGGCTCACAATGAGGCATAAAATGCCTGATGTGTGCGCCAAAACACATTTAAAAAAACTAAATGCAAAACACTGGCAGGCAAAAGTAAAACCTGCTTGGTCAAAACTAAAGCTCACATTGCACAGATTTAAGAAAATTTCGAAAAAAGTTATGGTACGTTAGTGGTGTCCGAAAGCACACTTTATGTGTTAATGTATAGAGTCGAAATTGATTTGTTACAGATTATTATTATACTTTTTGTCTATAAAAAGTATGGACGCTGGCCTCGGGCGTGGCACGGGCCGCAACGACTAGGAATGTTTTTAGTCTGTGCTACGGAGCACGGTTAATGATCGGGCTCAGGTTAAAATGAACTGTCAATAAAACAGTTAACTGCCTGGCAATATTGTTTTATGGAAGCAAATAGATGGTTGCCGATTTTGTTGGAACCCATTTAGGAATTAGGCGACGCCGTCTGCAGTTTCGGAAGAAAGCTTGATGAGTTCATTATTAAGACGAAACATGATTGACTGCCCGGTGAAATTGTTCTTTGTTTGATGAAAACTAGTCTTCTTCACTTTTCGAGTAGAGTGAAGAGTAGGCCGCAAATGGCCTTTACAGATTACAGCAATATCGTTTTTTTACAGATATGTCATAGTCGTTAAAAGAATCGGGTTATTGTACTCATTTGCCACAAAGTAAGTTCGTTTGTTTTTGTACACTCCATACATTGAAAGATTTGTGACATGCATTAAAAATATGTTTAAGTTCGTCACAGGCACAGGCCCGAACTAAAATACCTAAGACAAATTTACTTCATAAAAATAGAAGTGTGGCAAAACACATACTTCTTTCTGTGACAAATTTACTTTGTGGCAAATGTACTTACAATAACCCAAAGAATCTATTCTCGTCGTTCATACATTGTAATGATCTTTAAGCCCCGAAAATATTAAGGGTCATTTACCAGATTTTCGCCAGTTTCCCTAAATTTTCTACTTCCTAGACTATAATCCTAGATTCTTCAGGGCGTTGTAAGCGAGAGAACTTCCCGCGATCCTTGCCAGGTAATCCATTTTGCTTTCCTCGACTTTAAGATCAGTAAAAAAGGTCATGAACAAATTCTCCAAGAAGTTTCAAACAAAGGACCATAGACTAAGCAAAAAGCTCTCGGAACCGGCGCGTGGGGGTTATTAGTGGATTCCTCATAAGAGCGGGGGTTATTACGTAATTACAGCTGAGGAGGTAACCTTGCTCGGTCTCACAAAGTTTTTTACTAAATAAGTTTAGAAAAGAAAGGATTTGTTGATGACTTAAGGTCACGCTATGGCAACACGGTGTGTAATCGTATACCTATTTTATTTAATCTATACCGGGTACTGTGCCCAGCCGCAATATAAGACAACATGGGCACTAGGCTTTATTTACGCGAATAAATACCTACCTACTTGGCTAGACAATAGAGACACTTTTTAGGAAACTGTCAATACGTTTTTTTTAGTAGAAATTGTATGGGAATGAAAACTATGACGTCACTATTTTGTTCCGTCAATTGAGTGTTTATTATTAACTTTTTATGTTACAGAAATTCATGCGTATGTCAAACAAAAAATAAATGAATGTTTCCAAGAACTATTACGTGATTTCATTTTATACGTCTAATATTCTGGAATTTATTATTATATTTTTGTCGTCAACAACCCTGTTAAGTTTTAGTTCTAATCAAAATTTGCTAAGACTTAAAGTACCATGTTTTTTCAAATGGCAACATTCAAACACGGGATTCTGATAAATAGTAACATTGAATTTAAAGTCATTCAGTGTAGGTATTACAATTAATCAACAAAATCCAATGAAAACCAACATTGACGACATTCTTAAACTCATTAAATAATTATTATGAACAATAATTTATGTGAAACATTCTACATGTAATAACAGCGATATTAAAATTTAGATTAAGTATGCGCGTAAAAAGGAAGTCGATATTTTGAATCAATTACCGAAAGATGTAAGAATTCCACACTGCAACTAATAAAAAATATGTCTTAATTACAAAGAGGTAGTGTTCAATGTTGAAGAATACTTAGCGTGCGTATCCGCTGCTGGTAGCCTGTTCAGTTTCAACATTCCAAGCATGTGTTCTCTTTTTAAATTTCGGTGGTTTTTAAATTGCCATTGAGTTGTTTTTCTTTTTTACCAGTGTGCCAGTAGTTTTAGGGTTATTAAGGGAAAGGGTAAGGAAGTATTAAAATCTTTTTATTAACAGTTGAGTAAGCAAAGGTAATATTTCATTTCAACATTCTCGTTAAAGTGAACGTGTCAGGTCAGGCAGGTAGAAATAGATATTTAACCTCTAAGAAATATTTTTTGTTTCTTTAATTTGTCAATATTTTTTAAATAAGGGAGATAATAGACTTATTTGTCAAAATTTCATTATACTGTGATCTAAATACTTATATGGCTGACTAAGCAGTTAAACACGACGGCAGATCAACCTACACAAACCTGTCAAACTTCTCCAATGAATATTGATCCTTATAACCAAATCGCAAAGTTCAAAATTGATTGTAGAAATTTGACAATTTGGGTAGGTTGATTTGCCGCCGTGTTCTAAAATTATTATGATACCAGAATACTAAGCTGCACCTTTAATAATCAATATCTTGGCTAACTAAACAGTGCTTGTTCAAAAATGTGTTTCGTTTTATTTATAATTCAGTATGTTGTATTAATTATAACATTTTTAATTTACAGTGCTATAAAGCTACTGTTTCAAACGCTTTTTTTATTTGATCAGTTTTCAAATTAGATTACGGGCGGAACCATTACGCCCCTCGGTTGAACCAGAGCGGCGGTGTAACACCGGTAACCTGACTTCTGACCTCCATTATTTTTATGGCTAGCAACACTTGATGTTGCTTCGACGCCCTTTTTACTTTTTGTTTTTTTTTAGTTTTCAATCTCATTGCTATTTCGGCTATTTACCATGGTGACACTAGACTAGGGCAGATAATTATCTATTGAATATTTATAAAGTGCAGCAATTAGCACTTAAAATCAAAAGTAAAATTAACTATCTAATGGTCAGATGTTAATGTTTATTCATATTCAAGACACAATTTGACTAATAAAAGTGCTGTTTTCAAAATTTTTTTATTCTACGCTTGGCCGTCATCTTTCTGATGAAAGTGATGAAAGAAGAAGATAAGAGTTGGTAGTAACACACTTCACTTGAAATCCTCAGATAAACTGAGGGACTTTCTATCATGATATCTCTAAAAACTATTGGAACAGAGCAATAAAAGTAATACCTTTGTTATGGCTACAAACTTTTATAAGATGGTGTTAGCTAGCCAGCCAAGCTTAAAGTAAAGCCTACCACTAAGCCTAATATTAAATAAACAACACTGGTAGTCGAACGCGTGACCTCTGAGTCTGATACCGATTGTTTTTTTTATATTAACGGGTAAGCACAGTGCCTTGATCTCACCAGATGTTATGTGATGATAAGGCCAATGATGGAAGCGCACTTCACCCGGGATCCTCAACTAGTGAGGCACCGGCTATCTTATCTCTAGCTGCCGGAACACAACAATGCTACAAACATTGATGTTATGGCGACATATTTAGATAAGATGGTGGTAGCTAGCCTGGCGGACAAACAAGCCCTACCACCAACCAAACCGAGTACACAAATGTACCCCCGCTGGGATTCGTACCCGGGACCACAGGGGCGATTACGGAAAGTGTACCAACAACCCAAGCTACTATTCAATCTACCTTGAAATTTCGTTATACGAAAACACATAATCGAATTAAAACGGTTAAATCTAACTGCCTACACGCTAATTTTGAATGTTGCAATATCACAAAAAAAGTAACAACATGTAATAACGTAGCTACTCGTTCACCGGCAGTCGCCGTAACAACAAGGTGGTGGGTCGTGACCGCGCGCGCGAGCCACGGCTTACGACTTACGCTTTATAACCGTTGCTACTTGTTTTTGGTAATGGAAAGAGAAAAAAAAGAACTTTATACTTTTTTATTTTTTAATCTGTACCCGGAAAGAGGCGCAATGATACAAACATTTAAAATTTTCTTTTTTGTTTCGTTTTAATATACAGGGTGGAAACTTTCAGCGGGGCAGTAAGGGGAAGTACCTTATCCGTTGCAGCTACACGAAAATGGTCTTAGGAGACTATCCATAATTTTTTATGGAATTTTGATCCCCATTCAAAGATGTTCAAAAAAATGTACAGTTGGCAAGAAAATAGCCATTTTACACAAAAACATTTTTTGATGCCAATCGATCCTGTTTCTAATACTGATCAAAAACTTCTATGGGACCAACCATCGTTGGAGTACTCAAAAAGTCACAAATTGCAAAAAACTTTTCCCGTAGATTTTGTATGAAAATTTAACGAAAAAACTTTTTTAGTTACGGCTGAGATTTTTTGTTGACTGAATAAAAAGATAAGTTTAAAAACAATTCAAATTTGGAACTCGTTATTATTAAATAAAAAACAAACTTGTCAGTTTTTTGCGTCAGAAAAGCTCAAGAATAACATCATCAAGTTATGTAAGTTAATAAAAAAGAAAATTAATACGCCTTCTTTTTGATATGTGTAATGTTCTACTTGATCATTTGTCTTTTATTTTATTTTTTGTATTTCAGTTACACAAATTTTCATACAAAATGTACGGGAAAAGTTTTTTGCAATTTGTGACTTTTTGAGTACTCCAACGATGGTTGGTCTCATAGAAGTTTTTGATCAGTATTAGAAACAGGATCGATTGGCATCAAAAAATGTTTTTGTGTAAAATGGCTATTTTCTTGCTAACTGTACATTTTTTTGAAAATATTTGAATAGGGATCAAAATTCCATAAAAAATTATGGATAGTCTCCTAAGACCATTTTCGTGTAGCTGCAACGGATTAGGTACTTCCCCTTACTGCCCCGCTGAAAGTTTCCACCCTGTATATTCGAATTTCGAATAAAAACTATTAGTTTTTCTTTAAATGCAGCTTTTTAGGAAAAGGACTCGCAGTCAAACAGCCAACACACAACAGCTTTTTAAAGTTACTATTTACATTATTTTGTTTAGATATCAAAATGCAGGGACGCCAATAAAATAATGTAACCTCATTTCGTTTTCGAATGATCTAATTTAATTGGAATGGTAAACTGGCTGATTATGATATTTTCTTTAATATTTGTTAGGGTAATACAAAAGGTAGATAATTAAAACATTAATGCACACCTCACCGCTCAGAATCATTTCTACCTGTCTTCGAAACGAACACTTCCTTCATTAACTGTGACCACGTTAAAATCGTATTTATTTTCTAACTCAAATGGAGTTTTCCCTACTCAATGGTCCATACGTTCAACTGTACCTGTACATTTGTAAGTCAGTCTTATCCTCTGTATCGTAAAGTCTAAAACACATATTCGTAATAAAAACATACGTTTTTATCTTTACAAACAAGCTTTGGTAGTCGTAATGTAACTTATTAGTACTGAGTTAAAGTGTGTTTTGTATTTTTCTTCTGATTCTTCAAGTTGGCAAGGGTTTAATAGGCTTTGCGACGAGCAGGACATTCAATCTTGCGCTCGCGCAGGCATCCATCATGCGGCCACGCCCCCTAGCGGCCAGTTTCGACAACAGACAACACGGGACGATTTGGGAATGATTAAAAAGTGTTTTTTTTACAATGTAATTTTAGAATTGTTGAACGAATGTTTATTGTCTATGGTGCAATATTTTTTAATTTCTGTTTATGTTTTGAGTGGCACGTTTGTATTTGGGTTCGGCTTATGGCGGGCATTGGAAGTAGATGTACCATGTTTGCAATTTTACTAGTAAATATTGCATTAAATCACGAATTAATACATAATTTTGGGTTTACTTTCTCATGCCGATTCTTTAGCTGCCTTAAAGCGTCAATTTTAGGTTAGAATTACGATCGATTTTACTTGTTTATTAAGGCACAGTAAAAATATTTGATGTGCTCTCGAAGTGCACATCACACGGACGGTAACCCTTTCCTAGAATTCGAACTCCGGAACCTTAGTTGTAGTAAAAGCTTGTATTGTCGGTCCGTATATTAGTATAAACAATTTAGATTGATTTGTATCGACAGCAGATTAACTTATGGAATAGGTAGGTACCAACATAAGCAAGCGTCAATAATAATGCAATCTCCGATAATCACCATAGACTAAATTAAAACTAGCTGGGACAGAGCGAGACAGGCATAGTCAATTATAATAATTGATGGCTGTAAATCTGGAGGTGTCACGTCTTCCGGTAATGGAAAAAAAAACATAACGACCGCCGCCAAAGCTAAGCGGCCAGCAACGCATGGATTAATAGTTTAGAGGTTGTTCCATGTGTCGCACCTATTTTGCTTTAGCTACATACACGAATCATAGACAATTAAAAACTCTTTTTTTTTTGTTTTATTTATAGTTATTTAAAGTCACCTATCAGGGTGCCCTGTGCTAGTTTTGTTTGCTAATAAATCACAATGAAAACTACACTTTTGTGGTATTGAAGCAGCGCCTCCTAGTGACAAAAAAGGAGAGTTATAAAAGAAGCACAAATTACAATTTTCGTTAATGTGATCGAATGGAAATTAAAACTAGCTCTAGGCACCGAGAACCGCGATACAGGTCTGGAAAATTCATTAAAATTTCTAATGGCTGGGCCTAGCAGCGGTGGAACGTTAAAAGGCTGATGATGAAGGTGATGAAATTAGTTGTGATAAAAACAAAATTAAAAATAATCAATTAGCACTGAAATATACAATGTAACAAACACACTAACGAACTTGGCAATGTTCTTTGATGAAATTTATTTCATGGGGTAAAAATACAAAATAAGTAAAAAAATTTTATGTAAAAAATAATTAAACAAATTTATGTAAAAATATAGAAAACTCAAAAAGATATCTCTCCGGCGGGGAATCGAACCCCGGTCTCCCGCGTGACAGGCGGGGATACTTACCACTATACTACCGAAGACTTGTAAGTACTGACGAAATTAGTTATACCAAGACACGACAACATACACGTCACAACAAAATGACTTTCTTAGATGAAAAATATATTTTAATACTCGATTTTGTATTTATTATTAATCTTATTAGTTTAATATTAAAATAATAAAAATAAAATCATATTTAATTATAATCATTATAATGTAGACAATAAATGCCAATATTTCGTTTTCACTGTGTTATTGATTTAGATTAGATAATTATTATTTTATTTTCTGAAATATTTTAAATAATTTAATGTTATTTCTAACAAAAGTCTGATTTTTTTTACCACCACTGGCATTCAAATAAATACAAAATTTAACAAACTAACAAGTTAGATTATTTATCACTAAAGTAGAATAATTCTACATTTCAGTATAGTCATCATATCGTAAAAAAGTTAAAAACAAAAGTATTTTTCGTTTTTTATTGAATTTTATGTTACACTTATTCATAAACATAGGACATTAAAAAAATCTGACTACAAAAGAGTTCTCTCCGGCGGGGAATCGAACCCCGGTCTCCCGCGTGACAGGCGGGGATACTTACCACTATACTACCGAAGACTTATAAACGTTTGCGAAATTATCAATTTTAAGCCTCGGTTTCTTCAATCTAGCAAGACGTATGCATAACGTAGGTAGTACAATCAAGGTTAGAAAAGTTTTTAAATTATTATTGCATTTTTTATTCTTCTCTTATCTACCTTATTTAAGTTTCTTTACTATAAATTAATATGAAAAAGAAAGTGTGTGACCATTTATTGCTTTTTTTAAAGTAAGTAGGTATGTCAAACAACGCTTACTTTTTAGTAATTCGGTATTTGAAGTTTTCTGTTTATTGGTAGTTTTTTAATGTAACCTACTAGTTTTTTGAATGCAATTACAATTATCTGTATCTTATTATTATTATCTTCTTCTTATTATTGTCTTATCTTATTAATGATTATCTTTGTTTGTATGTCGGAGCTAATCTTTAGAACTACTGTGGTCCAATTCCAAAAACTCTTTAACTGGTAAAATGATACAGTCCTTGCGGGTAACATTTAAAGTGCTAGTTATCTTTATATAAAATTAGATTAGATAAGTTTTAAATCAACATAGTGATAATGAGGATAAAATTATGTTGATCGCAGAAGTTGTACAGACGCCAGCACATCAACCTATCCAAAACTGTCAAATTTATTCAATACATTTTCAACCATATTCCTGAGACGTAAAGTTCAAAGTCTATTGAGGAAATTTGACAGTTTGTGGTAGGTTGACGTGCAGGCGTATGTACCTATCAGTAGCAGCATATCTCTTAATATTAAATAAAGAGTTTTATATGAATAATTAAAATAATTAAGAGTAAACCAAAAGTTGACAAAGAGTTCTGCTTAATATGGACTGACGTAAATGAAAGCATGGAATGCAAACATTCTTGGCGTTCAAACTTAATTTGAAGACGTTCACTGTCTACTTCAACTACCTATTTTTGACCTCCTTGGCCGAGTGGTGTGTACACCGGTTTTCATGGTGTCGCCATCTCCGAGGTCCCGGGTTCGATCCCCGGTCGGGTCAATTTAGAAATTATTGTTTTACTAAATTGTCTCGGGTCTGGGTGTTTTCTATGTATAATAAGTATGTTTTTTAAGTATGTTTATCCGTTGTCTAGTAACCATTTAACGAGTTTCATAACGAAGCTTCTCTTGGGCTAGATAATTGGTGTAAGTGTAGGAAAGTTTATTTATTTATTTAGTTTACATATTGCACCGCACTGGGCCTGCATGGTGGTATACGGCTCTTTGTTTTGAGAGTTCGCTGAATGCCGCATACGTCATTTTCAGCGTCACCGGACTAATTTGGGGGCAAAAAACTTAAAGGGTTCCTCAATCTGAGTGATTGAAACACTATCAAAAGTTTTGTAGAGGGAATGGCATCACGCACTAGTATGCATGTCCCCGTTTTCTACTAGATTCTCTGAGGGGTTCGGATCGGATCAGTGTATTTCACTAGAGAAGGTGCCTCCTAGTGGCAAAACGAGGAGACATTCAAAAGCTCGCAACTATGCGCATAACTAACTATAACTTCGATGTACCGATAGTCAATTTGGCACCGCTGGAGAGACTGTAGCACGGCCCACGTTTCAATCCAATCGAAGGCTTTTTCATAGTCCACAAACGCTAAGCAAAGAGGCTGGTTATACTATAAGGTTAATTTGATCGAATGGTAAATACGCAAGTCGTAATGAAAACAAAAAAAATGAGTATAATATATTTTTTCAAATGTCGAATCAACGCATGCAATCGGCATTGCAATCTTGACAATTTGCGTCACGTAACGAGCATAACAAAAAACGAAACACGTTCGAAATTCGAAACATTTAAATTGCACGTTACTGCTACCGTGCACGCGGATTCTGCCAAATTCTTGCACTGTAATTACGCGCGCCGATTGGACCATCCCGAATCTCGATTCGATGTTGCCACAAATAAAATTAGTCTACAAATTCGTGGGAGTCGAACAGTCATTTAATTTTGTTTAGCGTGAGAAAGGGAAATATTTTGGGCGAATTTTGAATTAGGAAAATCGGTAAGTCGTGTTGTTTTGAATCGATAACTGGTATTTAGCGAAACGTTACGAGAGAATATCTTAATAGGTATAGTATGCTGTGCACTTTGACTTCACTAACTGATAGTTTTGAGTTAGTTAAAGGGAAAATCTGGGCGAAATTCCTGTTTCGTGACACGAATTAATGTGTTAATTAATCATTGGCGTACGCCATTGGAGTACGCCGTTGAGTAGGTTCGCCATAAATACATTAGGTATAAATTAATATTTAGATAAACGCAATTAGATTTTTATAATTTATTTATATATTAACTGTTTACACACACACGTTTCTGACGTGTGCAAGTATTTATTTGTGTTATTAAAATATTTATACTTCGAATATAATTTTAGGCAAATAAATAAATATCTTATGGCATGAGGACATAGACTTGGGACCCGCCACGTTGGCCAAATGCGTGTATTATGTGGGTTAACAAAGGTTTTAAACATTGCTATTTCACGACAACTAACAGACCTTCTCTGAAGTACAGACACTGATTTTATTTCAATTTGGTCACCCAACTGGTGACGTGGGACTGTGGAAGTTTTTCGACATTATAGAGCACAGCCTGAAAAGGCAAGCCGCTGCTTTTATTTATTCAAATCAGGCAACAATGAGTCATAGTAACACAAAATTCCTTACAGACTAACATACATACAATCTCGGATACAATAGCAAAGCTTTACTAGGTTTCTTAAATATTATTATAGTAAAATATGTATATTATGTTGCATTGAGAATTTTAGGTTTCTACAAGTAGTGTTTATTTATGTGTAGTCATTAGCTTTTGCACAGTAGTTAAATATAAATATAGTTATTTTATTTATATGTAAAAAAATAAATATTATAAGTACTAATCATGTTATTTTAAAACGCATACTGTTCCGGACAGTAATTTAAAAAAAAATATATAAATAGGGAGAAAATGGAAAATGTATATATAGATATTTTATTGCTCACACAAACAAATAACAGTTACACATACCTAATGTTAAAGCTAGTATATGCAAAGACCGTCTTATCGCTTAGCGGTCTACAAAAATAAAAGCAGCAGAACAAACACAAACAACAGAAACTTCTAAGTTTGTGTAATGTTACTGAAATTATAATATGGTTAAAGAGTTCAAGTATTACCTGCAAATTGTTTTCAAACCTTGTTGGTTCCAGAAAATAATGAATGAAAACTACATGTCATGTCACAAAAAACTATCATTAAAAATAAACATTAGTCTTTTAGGAAAAGTTATTATAACAATTATACATTCATTATTATCAAAGGAATATATTTTACAACAAACACGACCGTAAAATCGAACGGTCGCTTCAAAAGATTTAGGCTTAACGTGAATTATTATCGATAACCCAAAAGTGCGGTGCCGATTCTCTAAATTAAAATAAGTTAATTTGAGAGCCGAACGGATGCCGGCGCGTTGCGTCCCGCAGCGAGGTCGCGCCTTAAAAAAAAGAACGTCAACCGAGCTGTCAGTGAGTCCGACGGAATGAAAAATGTTGCTATACGTTAAAAAAAGCATAGAGTATAGATAGAGCATTCATTCATAAACCCGGCTCACGTTTAGGAATTAGTTTATTTTAATTACTCGGTGAGCGTATTGTAGTATTAATTATTGTGGCTCGCCCGATTGTCTGGACACGGACAATATATTTTATTGTCTTTCTGTACGCTTGTGATTTATACATCTAGTTAGTAAGTTATTCGAATTTTAATTTAGACGAGTTTTAATGGGGTACGCCTGAATGGATTCTAATTAGGGGAAAACAACTGGACGGGATCTTATGAATAATGTCCGATATAAATTCCGGTTATGGCCTTAGAAAAGCGATCGACCCGACCCGTTCCGAGCACAATAGCCTTATATTTGCTGTAACAAATTGCCACTCGAAAAAATAGACGATGAAATATGATTTAGATCTTTTTGTCTGTTACTCTGTTTGTATTGACGACCATGTTCCAGGTGAATTATTGATTACTACCGGCACTACATACTAAACAAGTGTATAGGCTATTCCGAAATCTGTTAAATGTATAACTTTGATTCGAAAGATATAAAAATTAAGATGTTTAAATATTTGAAGCTTGTAATGGTTTTATTTAATAGTTACAAAATGAATATTGAACGTATAACAACTGTTTTATATTACTGTTGACAAAAAAAGTAGCTCAAAAAGTTAACCAGCGTTTTAATTACTAACTAAAACGAATAATGTATTTCACTGGCATCACAAAAAAGGATAAGTACCTCTTTAAACAAAAAATAAAAAAGAAGAATTTAACGACATGTCACACAGCACCGCCCACAAATCGGACCGCTATAATCTGTTTCGGATATTCAAAACTGCAAGTCTAATTGGCTATTTCGATTTTCAATAAGCAATGTCGATATTTAATAGGCAATAACGCAAGGATTCCGGGCTGCGGTGGTATACACCTTTTGTCGTTTTTTTTTCCATGCGGCTCCGCACTGGCAGCCAAATGAGCAAGTTCTTTTTTTAAATTAATGATTTACAAGCAATGGATTGTAACCACCGGCTAATGAAGCACTGAAGCGTTGAGTTATGTCTCCAGGAGAGCTAGACTTTTTATTCTACCATTTAAAATTGGAATATAAACATAACTCTTTGGTAGGTGCTCCTTTAAAACGACTTGACTCGTATGATTTGCGCGTAAAATAACTATAACTAACTTAACTATAATTTAAAAGATAATCCCTAATGAAATACTTCTTTAATAGTAGGTATGCTTTGTTTTCGGTAATCATCGATGCATTAATGGCTGAGTCAGTCAAAATAAGTCACGTAAGGACTAATAGGCTAGAATCTAGACACGCGGCAGCGTGTCAAGCCAAGTTAATCTAACAGAACTAGCGAGCCGCACCGTGTGTAATATAATATTACACGAACCATTTGGAGCCACTTTTGACCCCCTCATAACTCAAAAAATATTTCACATAAACATGTCAAATTTGGCTCATAAGAACGTGACCATACGTCCCGTTTTGAACGGGACCGTCCCTTTTTGCGGTTCTCTGTCCCGGTGTCCCCGAAAAAAGCTTCGGGACGCAAAATTGTCCCGTTTTCCATAACCGGTCCTTAAGGCAATGTTGATAACAAAGGTAAACATTAAAAAACGTGCCTAGAATTTTATTCTTATTTACAATCATCACTGAAGAATATACAATAACTGAGCATTTGATTATTACTTTTTTCATTTGTAATACCTACTATTTTGATAAATAAAATAAAACTTAACAAGAAATTAGTATTTTTTTCACTGTAAACCTATCAATTGACGTACTACATGAACCGAAGTCCCGTTTTGAGTAAAAATATAAATGGTCACGTTACTCATACATTGAGACTTGCGAGATACAATTTCATAAATACACCTCAAACGGTTATTTAAATATTAACGTCCGAAAATCGTCATTTTTATCACTGACTGATCTATAGATGGATCAAAACTTTAACCCAGTTCCAGATGACCCAAAAAGTTCAAATTTGGCATATAGATAGATAGTTAGGCGAATATAAAGGAATAAATCAGAAACTAGATTTTTTAAATCAATTTATTATATTTTTTAATTAATTGATCCTATTAGGAACACTTAGCCTGTAATGTAAGAATCAGCAATCAAAATTGATGACAGCCGGTCTTTATGTGGATTTTAAGGTCTTCACGTGGTGAGTATATAACGAGCGGAATACTACCCTTATTTTTTTTTAAATCCAAACATATCAGTTTTAGTAGGTACTTATAACTACTTATAACTAAAAGTATAGATGACTTTCATATTTATTACGTTATTATTAACTGGGATTTAGTATTAATTAATACCTACTAATAATTTCTGTACAAAAAAAGTTAAAAAGTAATGATATCCCATCAATAACATAAATATGAAATGAGAGCCAAGTTCAATATTATGATTATATGCCTTGGTTATTCACTTCAACGACAAAAGAAGTGAGATCTAAATGGGTGCCAAGTTCAAAGCCTAACGTCTGACTGGCTAGTTGTCATATACGAATAATACATCTGAAAGTAATTATTTCTATATAAAAGCATTGTTATCATAATTAACTTTTTAAACCCACATCAAAAGAATTCGAAATTGCCAGACGGTCCAACCAGTGTGACCAGACAATGCGAGTCAAAACATTGGATTCCACAAAGGAGGTCCGACGCGACGAGTCAAAATTAATTTGTCAAAATTACATTGAACGGGCATGGCATAGCGAACACTGGCCGCATGGAAAACACGCCGAATGCGACTCTACAAACAGTTGCACCATCTTAAAAAATATAATTTTAAAAAGTGAATTGAGTGTTTGATGCTATAATGTGTTAAATGTTTAATTTTTATTCAGAAAATCTGTAGCATTCTTGTTTTGTCTTTGTTTTAAATCTGCTTAACCACAACAAAGTAATTTTACTATTTCTATTATTTTATTGTTTAGCTACGCGTTAATCGTATAAAAATGCTGAAAATAGCACCTAATAGTTGCCATTCTGCTTCGAAGGTGTCCATATACCTAATAATTAGCTAATGCTTGCATTACTACGTAGTACAATGCTTGTATTACTATGTATTACAATGTTTGTATTACCTATTATTACATTATTATGTAATATATTTTTTAAAAACAAGATTTCAGCACAAATTTTTTCATGAAAAAACTTGAGTGAGTGACATTTTTTCTATGCAATGACATTTCCAATCTCCTATCAATAGCAGACCTCTGTCAACCGGCGGCGTCATGAAAAAGGAATTTTTCGAAATTATCTTTTCCCTGATTTCCATAATCATACAGAACAATATAAAACATGTGAGTTTGTCTCACATTTACTACTATTTACATCAGAAAAAGATTAGAACTATGATTTTTCTTTTCAAAAGATTAATTTCCGTTTACTAAAGCCATCTATTATGACTATAATATTTATAAAAAATGATTTTATAAATGTTTACAGACGATAATTTTAAATGAATTTCAATAGTGTTTTTTCTTGCGAAAATGTCTATAACAAATGGCCAAATTTTGAATAAATGGCCATGGATATAAGTTTTACAACCATGCTTGATGAAAAGCCTGTTTAAATCTAATGTTACTCATCCTAGTCTAACATTATTCTTAATGTAATCAAACTGACCAAATCATAGTAAAAACGCTCGTGGACTTTGTGAAATTAGAAAATTATGGCTGATTAGACAGGAGCTTTCTTGCTCGACTAATTTAAATTTTATCAACGAAGCTTGGATGGAAGAAGAAGAAGAAGGAGTAAGCTTATTATAAACACACGCTACACAAGGACAACCACGTACTTACAAAGGTTCCAATAGATCGAAGCAGCGAAAAAATAACAAAATCCACTTATGCTGCGGTAGTTTTTAACAAATGAAATCAAACTGGCCATTGTAAAAAAGGTTGTGGCCCGCTCCCGTTCCAAATTCGAAATTTGACATTCGAAATTAATGGCGGATTTGACAGGAGCTTTATTGCGCGGCTAATTTAAATCTTATCAACGGAGCGATGACAGCGCCTTAATGGGATCGCGCGGGTTGTTTTTAAAGAAGTAATATCCCTTTCATTCGAATTGTTGAGTGTTTTTTTTGTATATTGTTTTTTGTATTTATCCGCGTAGGCGATCGCTCCCGATGTAAAATATTGCAGGTAACATTTTTTTTTCACTTAAAAATATTATTGAAACGGGAAGTTATAGAGTTAAAGGTATAAAATACTCCATACCCGTTACCGAGGATAACCGCGGTAACGGGTATGGAGTATTTTATACCGTACTCGGACGTAACATCACATGGCAAAGCTCGCCCGTCGTTTAATGCTGACTGTCGCAGTGCTGAGGCGCTGAAATTGTCTGCTTATTCCGCATGGGCTGAAGCTCGAGCACGCAGGTCTTCGAATACTCGTTTTCTGAAGAGAGCCTTTAACCAAGCCGCCAAGTCGTGTAAAAGGACACTACGCAGAGCTCGATTTAACAACATAAGCCGTATTGGGGCTAAATTAGCCTCTTACCCCCCAGGTAGTAAGGATTATTGGTCCCTGGCAAAAGCAGTCAAAACCAATTTCAGTTGGCCGTCCCTTCCACCATTGCTGCAGCCTGACGGTTCTTTTGCTCACTCTGCGGAAGAGAAAGCAAATTTATTTGTCTCTCTTTTTGCGGAGAATTCGCTTCTGGACTCTGCTGGGAAAACTCTATCAATCTCATCACGTGCTAACTGCTCTATGGCTGAAGTGCGCATTCACTCCCGAGTTGTCTCCACCCCTCACACGCCTGTACCGCCTCTCACTTGAAACAGGCATTGTACCAGAGTCATGGAAGCTTGCTAACGTGCAACCCGTGCAGCCGAGCTGACCCTGCCAATTATCGACCCATCTCAGTCACGTCCATATTCTGTAAGATTATGGAACGTGCACTGAATAATAAACTCCTGGCTCATTTGGAAGGTAACGACCTCCTCAGCGACCGCCAATATGGATTCCGCCGAGGCCGCTCAACTGGGGACCTTCTAATATATGCCACACACCTATGGAGTGAGGCCATTGAAAAATACGGAGAGGCTCTTGCAGTGTCCCTCGATATCTCAAAGGCCTTTGACAGGGTTTGGCACGCGAGCCTTATAAGCAAGCTCCCATCATTTGGTGTTCCTGCTAGCTCTTGCGCTTGGATATCTGATTTCCTGAAGGGAAGATCGATACGCGTTGTCCTCGACGGCTACTCATCTGACCAAAAGGCTATCGATACCGGTGTGCCTCAGGGATCGGTTCTATCCGCAACCCTATTCCTGCTTCATATAAACGACCTGCTTTTGCCCGGTACCTTTGGGAATGCAGACGACAGCACCGTTACGGATAGATACATGTCGAGCGCAAAACCTGGCAGACAAGACTTGTCGAGAGGCCATGGTTAGCCGCTTGAACGAAGCCCTCCAAGCAGTCTGCGATTGGAGCGATGCCAATTTGGTCACGTTCAACGCTGCCAAAATACAGGCTTGTTTGTTCTCCGCTAAGCGGAGCCCATTTCACCTGGCTCCGACTTTCCAGAATGTGACTGTAACTATGACTGACAGCCTACATCTCCTATGTGTAGAGCTCTCGTCCAACCTCAACTTCGGGCGATACATCGAGTCCAATGCAAAGACTGCAGCAAAAAAACTTGGGGTTCTCTCTAAGGTCAGGCGGTACTTCACGCCATAACACCTGCTCCAACTTTATCAAGCACAAGTTCGATCATATATGGAGTACTGCTGCCACCTTTGGGATTGATCAGCCAAATACCATGGCTGCTTTGGACTCGATTGAAAAACGAGCTAGAGACTCATTGGTGACCCTGCTCTGATAGACGCCAAGCTGCAAAGTCTAGAACATCGGCGTAGGGTGGCTCGTCTGTCGGTCTTCTACAGGATTCATTTTGGGGAGTGCGCGAAGGAGTTGCACGACCTAATTCCACCATCCACTTTCCGCTATCGGAGCGCGAGGCGCGAGTTCCATACCTATGTGATATGCCACCTTGTCGTACGAGCCGATACGGTTCAACTTAGTGCGTACAGCTGAATGGAACGCGCTGCCTGCAAGTGTGTTCCCTGAAAGGTAATAATCTGGACCTTTTCAAGGCCAGAGTGAATAGGCTATTTCTAGACAGGCATGTTCCATCCTCTACCGTACCGTCACTTAACATCAGGTGAGATGTGGTGAGTGGTCAAATGCCTGCCTATAATAAAAAAAAAGTCAAGATCTTTAAATCAGTATTAGATAAAAAAAAGAAAACGCACTTCACTCGGAATTCTTATATGGCACTGGCTATCTCATCTCTGGCTGCCGAAACACAACAATGCTATAAGCATTGATATTATGGCGACATGGTAAGATAGTGGTAGCTATCAACAAACCGAGTAGGTACCTACATAAACATGTACCCCACATTGGGAATTGAACCCGGGACCTCTAACCGAGGCGGTTAAAGTTAAAACAGCGTCAAAGTATGAAAGCTCATCATCATCATCATCATCAGCCTACACACGTCCACAGCTGGACATAGGTCTCTTCAAGTGCACGCCACTGAGCACGATCCGCGGCTACTCTCATCCAGCTCTTAAAGTATGAAAGCATGAAAGCATGAAAGCATGAAAGCATGAAAGCATGAAAGTATGAAAGTATGAAAGCTCCCATACTTTAAATTGATAACTATTTTCTTTTAAAGAGATTCCCATCATCAAAAATTATTATAATTTTCAAAGCTCCCTCTATGGAGGAGTTTGTTATTGTTAGCGTTTTTGCGTTTAGGGACCTCATAGATACTTAGATTGATAGATAAAACACTTTATTGTTCACACTGTAGCACAGAATAAGAACATTTTTCTTACATACAAATCTGTACAAAGGCGGACTTATCGCTATTCACCATTCGACCACGTCAACGAAAATGAGAATTTGTATGGCATCGAAGCAGTGCCCCCTGGCGACAAACGAAGAGAGTTAGAATTTAATTTTAAGAATTTAATTTCTCGTTTTCGTTATGAGCTTTTACATTTAACTCGAAATACATTTCGATAACACATACATTTCTAAGTTTCAATTTCTTCAAATCAATAAGCTAATTTTAATCACACTTTGCATGCATAAGGAAAATAATAATGTAGATATCGTATTCGGTACTTAGTAGCAAACATTATTAAAAATGAATACGTAGTAATAAGTAGGTAGCTACTTAAACAGGATTTATGTGAATCGAATCTTTCTGTAGTGGACTTTAGTTGGCTATGTATTCATGATTATTCAGACATAGTAAACTCCATAAAGACCCTAAGCACATCAATTAGTGCAACCCTTAACAAAAACTACCTACTTAATTACCTGAGAATGCTAAGAACAACAGCTGTAAAGCACATAAATAGTTTTAATTTCGTTTACGATTTTTATTTAAGACAACTTAGGTATTTTTATTTTGAACCATTTCAGATCAGTAAGCTAGTGCAACCCTTCACAAACTACCTAATTAATAACAACCCTAAAATGCTAAGGCTGTGTAACGCTGTATAGCAAATAGTGCCGCTTTTAATTTCGTGTACGCTTTTTTATTAAGGACAACTTATTTTTCACTTCAACTATTTTAGACCAGTAAATCTGAGGAAACGGAGCCACCACACCATATTTTAAAAGAATGTCTCACTATAATTTAAGCCAGGCCCCACAAATTATAAAGCTAAAAGTATAACTTAGAGAACACAAGAGAAGCGGTTAATTATATCCTTCGTAAGAATTCTTTAAATACAACCGTCTTTGGTGAGATTATTTTTTTGTTATTTACTTACTTTGTATTACTTACGATATATCGTGTTTTGTCGCAGAAATGTGGACCGGTTGGGTAAGTATTAAGTAGCGAAGCATGTGGCGACCGTCATTATGTAGGTACCTAATTACTGTGTTGCTATGATTTGAAAAAAAAAGTTTGCAGTAAAACCTTTTTTGTAAACAATCCAAAAAAAAAGAAAAGATTTTCTTTTTCTTTTTTTAAAGTTAATTTTATTCAAGTTTAGAAACGGTCAGTTTTTGTTTTATTCTTTTATTTAAAAACTTAATGGTAATAGTCTTGTTAAAGGTTAACATAAGAAGTAAGTTGCAGGTCAAAGGGTGCAACTCGCTCATGCTGCCACTTAGACAGAGCCATAGAAAAAACACCAAAGTCGGATAGAATAGAATAGAAAAATCATTTATTCAATGTCATTTACAAAAATACTTCACATGTAGTTCAACCGCTCTAAAAATTATTTGAATAAATGACAATGATCAAAGCATAATGTCACAAAATATAAGAGACCCACAAGACCGCGTTCGAATAACGCACGTTTGTATGAAGCTACACTTCAGTGGGTCTACTTATTTTGAGATAATGTCATGGACTATAATAATGTTAACACACCACGACCCTGGTTTTCCATAAACGCCAGAAATGACTCCTACGTTAGTACGAGTAAAGACAAGATAACGCAGAGCTAGGATATCGAAACTTTTTGCCGTTAATAATTAGTATCATAGTCTTTGTTTCACTATTTAGAGATAAGATAGCCAGTGCTTCAGTAGTTGAGGATTCCGGGTGAAGTGCGCTTCCACCTTCAATCTTATCTTCACTTTCGTCAAGTGTAATGAATGTCAAGCGCATTATCTTAAGAAAGCAAAGGATGTTTTAAATAGTAGTAGGTACTAAATATTCTATCTATAATATAAAATAATAAACATGGTAAGAATCCCGTTAATATTTACTCTAATGCAAGTGATCATAATAGTTTATATAGTTATAATTGTTTATCTGTCCCACTGCTGTCATAAGCCTTCGCTGGCATTTATTGACGTCAAAACTATAAAATCCAAAAAAAAAAAAAATGTTTAGATTGAAATGAAACAACTTTTACGGATCTACTCGCGTTTATTTTACTCATTACTTATTTAATGTTTATCCTGACGTTTCGAACCCTTTGCAGGGCTCGAAACGTCAGGATAAACATGTTAACAATGTTTAGACTTAACTATTGAATCTATCACCAGTTCAGATTTTGGGAGAGCCTTCGACCGAGAAGAGCTGGCAAGAAAAAGAAAGGCTTACTTATTTCCTTTTCTCCATCTTTTCAACCAATGTCATCGCTACAATAGCGTGGTGGTAAACTCAAGAACCATTCAAGCTGGAAACCAACCTTTGCCAAGTCATTGCGCTTGCCAAATGCGAGTTGGTGATCAAAAACACGGGCTATGTATTAGAAAAATTCAAAACACACTATGCACGACCTGGGAATTGAACCCAAAACCTTCAGAGTCCGGAGGTGTCTTACTTTCAATTTAACTTATTACCGTAACAGTATCTGGATTGTGGTAGAGTCGATAGATCTTAGAGTCGCTGTTTTCGATATAAATGTACAGCAATGTATTGCAAATAATATATTACTGTGTATTAGGTACCTAGTAAATTTGTTATTTTATCAATAATTTTATTTATATCGAAAACAGTGACTCTAAGATCTATCGACTCTACCGCAATCCAGATACTGTTACGGTAATAAGTTAAATTGAAAGTAAGACACCTCCGGACTCTGGAAGTTTTAGGTTCAATTCTCAGGTCGTGCATAGTGTGTTTTGAATTTTTCTAATACATAGCCCATGTTTTTGATCACCAACTCGCATTTGATTTTATTTAAAACCGAAAAAGGGGTAAAGAAAGAAATGCAAATGCAAATGCCTTTTCACGTGTCCTCATACAATAAAACCGGTCTTTAACAGTGTGCCTCTATAAGGAGCCGCCGGGAATCGAACTTTAACCTCTCAGTTGCGTAGAGACACGCACGAAACATGTCGGGGGTTGAACAAATAGTTTCGATTCAATTAGTCATTTACCGTCCATCGCTGCTTGGGTCAGAGACATTTTTTTGTTTTTTTTAATGAGCTTTTGGCGCGTGTTTGTCAAGTTGTGTTTTGTTTTCTTTTTTCGAATGTCAACGTGGGACACTAAAATGTTAAGTGTTACGCTGTAAAGGCTGGATGCAGCCATCAGCAAGTTTTGTCCAAATGTGTGTCTTTTTTATTTTATAAGGAGGACGCTTCTTCGACTCTCTGTATGGTAAGTAGTAATAAGTCCGAAGATGGAAGCGCAATCCATCCCTAATCCTAACCAGTGAATGAGGTTGTTACGGTTATGTTTAGAAAGAGGTTTATATTAATATGTTTTGATTTGTGCTGAAAAATGAAATTAATGTAAAATAATAATAACTTGAATGACTTGAATAAATGTTATGGTAAAATATAAAATTGTGATTACCCAAGGATTATGCCAAAGCCAAAAGATGATTAGTTTGAACTGAAATAATTTTAATACGAACCTTTAGACAGATATTTAGCAATTAATATTAGAAAAACTTAATTTCTTAAATAGTTAATCAATCACCCAATTTAACCCTTAAATAAGTGGTTATATTTTTTGACGTTTATTTTTCATTTAAATTAAGTGACGTTAACTGAGTATGGTCCCTGAAATGTCTCTCACTCTCTCTATAAGTACTATATTTTATTTTTTTATTTATTAAGTATCTATATTTTATTTCCACCAAAACTTTTTTTCGACTTTTGTTTCTATGAAAACTCATAGCGTGCTTTTATCAATTATATGTTATTGTTTTGTTTCTGAAGTAGAGACCAAAATGTGGAGACTATTAAAACACTTAATTAAATAAAAACATTTAAATGAAAAAAAACTTGACTATTACTTTTTATAAATTTAATTTGATTTAGTTAACTGTTAGAGAAGTTTTCGTATTAGTTTATTTAATGAAACTTCACTTTTTATTAAAATATCTCTTGTAGAGATAAAGTCCCACTGTCACCTAATTGATCACAGGCATTTCGAAGCACTGTTTAAATTTAAACCATAACACCACATGCATACGTATTATATTAAGACATTGCCGTAGTAGCACATACCTCACGATGGCACTGCATATACAAGTTCATGCCGACGCTATCTATCTATACTAAGGCAAACATATCACAGAACACATACAGTTTAGCATATCACAACAACGACAGTTTCGTATTACTAAATCTAGTATAGCACTTGTCTTTGTACATTGCTATCGATCGTGCCCGCGGCGTTACGATCACAGTGAGATGTAATAATAACCGACCATCCCTAAGGCTTATCGGTAAACGACTGGAGGCGAAAAGGTTTTAGCTCTGGGCGAAACGCGGCGCGTAGCTCGAGGCTCCGCCCTGAGGCGCCATTGGCTAAAAAGCGGTAGCTCGCCCCCACCGCCCCTCCCCATTGGCCCCGCGCCCGGTGGGGATCGCGTCGACAATATTTTGACGTTTTTTCACCCGCGCGGTGGCATTCCTTGTCCCGACGATTAATTGTAATTCTTTATAGCCATTGTAGGGTTAAGTGAGCAGTTATAGTTTACGTGACGTTGTCTGAATGGAGGCGAGTTTGGCTGCGCAAGCGCATTGTTCCCTTTTTTTTGTTATCACTGTTTGAATTTGTAACGCTTCTGATGCCCGTTTTGGTATCCTTTTGTCGTACACTTGTAGGTTGAGTGGATGTTTGTTTAATTCCGTTTGTGGAAGCAACTCATTTTGTAATGGTCTTGTTGGATTGTTGAGTTTTTGCGAAAATTTAACCTATGAACATCCAATTTTTTGTGGTTATCTAAGTACGTCTTTTTATTATTGTTATCAAGCTGGATTTGCAGAAGAGTATCGTAGTTCTTTTTCCCGAAATCTTTTTTTTAGGTAATGTTTGTGTCGGTATTGGTAAATCAAATGCTTCTACAGTATTAACTATGTCAAAAAATCATATTTATTGTGTTATAATAACAAGTATATTTTCTAGCCCATACATAAGTAATAACTAATGTAGAGTCGCAACATTAAGCGCTTTATGATTTACTAAGAAAGTGCTATTTTTTTTTTTACTTTAAACAAAATATTACAAAAGTTTCAAGAAAAGCTACTGCATAAATTAATTCAAGTCTTACCGTATACCTACCTTGATTCGTAATAATAATACACATAAATGAAATCGGCACAATGCCTCGCAATGACTGATGAATGATTAGTTTGTTATTTCATATTGAAGTATATTTTATATTAGTTTCTATTTTTCATATCTAAATATATAAAACGGAAAACTGACTTAAGGCGACGCACCGCTAAACAATAAATCTCATACGGAGCGTTTGCGCCCCATAAGAAAAACTGTTTTTAATTCCTTCAAATTAAAACTACAAATTATTTAAAAAAATGAACTACAATATTGAAGTGTGTGTTAAGACTAATCTACTAAGAAAATTTAGATGCTTAAATCGGTCTGGTTAGCCTGTAAATGCAAATCTATATTTTAAAAGAGGTTACTTTGATATTTTTTTCTCTGTTATAAAAGTTGACAAATCGTGTTTTTGCAACTAGCAAAATGAAGTCATTTAAATGAAAAATCATGTCATCAAATATCACTTTCATATGTTTTGTAATTGTTGGGAAAAATCAAGATCCCCGCCACGTAAATTTCTAATGCGTCGCCTTAATGACTCAATGGCTGACTGACTGACATATCAACGCATAGCCCAAATTTCAAATTGGATTAGAAACTTCAAATTTTGCATCATGCTTTTTTATAGGTACCTAGGTGAGCACTAACAAAGGAATTTCATAAATTCACCCTATACGGGGGTAAAAGGTATGACACTCCGTATTTTTGACATGACACCAACCAACACCTGTCAAAGGTGACAGTGCAATTTGTTTGTTTTGTTGTCATAGAAAATGTCAAAGCGGAACGAAGTCCGCCGATCCTACATCTTACGATAATAGGGCAACTAATCCAAATGGTTCATTATGAGTAATTCGCCAGCTGTTATGAGACATAGAGTTTGTTCTACACTTCCAAACTCTTGCAATAAGACAACTTGCAATTTGTTCTAAAAGATTTACATTCTTAAATGGCGTTGATAGAATTTGTTATACATATTTTATTTGTTATTGTGTTGTGTTGTTAAAATATTATTAAGAATAAGTATATAGTTAAATATTTTTTCGATTGCCGGAGATTTTTTTAAATGCAGTTTTCTTAATTCTACGTAGACAAAGTCGATAACTTGGATCCTTAGACAAATTGATTACGATACTCCTTGGTTTCTTTGGTCGAAAATACTCTTACTGCCTTGCAAATAAACAAAGAATAAGCTCCGAAATTCCTGGTTTTGTTCCTGTCATGTAAACGTCATTTCAAATTAGAGTAAAAACAAAACACGGAATAACTATTCGGACCTTATTCTTTGTTTATTTGTAAGGCACTTAATGATTATTAAATAATTAAAGATGATTATCTTTTTTTTATATCCTTTTTTATAACTTGATAGACTTGCATTTAGCTACTATCTCACCTGATGGTAAGTGATGATGTAGCCTACGATGAGATATGCTAAAATAACACCGCCCTCTTTCTCAAGAAGGGAGGAAGAATGAGCAAAGGATCCACTAATACATCAGCATCCTGGACTTTTGCCAGAAAGTAGTTATTACTGGGCGCCCTACACTATGTTTACCGAGTCGTGGTCTCCACTCAAGAACACGTTTACCCCAGCGGTTGTCGGTTCTTCGCCAGATATGGCCAGCCCACTGCCACTTCAACTTGCTAATTAATGATGAAGGCCTTTGCCCAGGCTATTTTACTTTTTGCTTTGTCTTTTCTGGCCTTGTATTTGGCCTTGCAGTATGAGCTGTAGGAGACTGTACTTGTTGCTGCGTTTAATGATGCCAGGAGTTCTAGAAGCTTGTTCATCCTTTGTAACACTGTGTCGTTTCGTTTCATATTCTATCCGTCCCCGATATTTCAGCATTCTTCTATATGTCCACATTTCGAAAGCTTCTAATCGTTTATACATGCGCATATGTATAGTATGTTTTACGAATAATAAACAACCATGTGTGGTCCGAATTTGGCGTGACAGCGTGCAAATGTCATGGCTATAATGGGCACCATGGCAAATTTTCGGTCGCAAATTATTAGTATTTTCTTGGGAAAATTGTTTAAAGTCCTTCATGCACCCTGAGGTGCTAACATTTGGCTGGCGGTTTGGCTTTTTTTATAGATTTAAATGGCGACATATGGTTATTTTTTAAAGCTGTTGTGTATCAACCACTTGATGCAAATGTACCTACATATAATTACTTTGCTGGTTATTTTAGTTATTATATTAATTTTCAAAATTTGTAGTCTTGCCCCCGTTTTATAGTAAGCAGAGAATAAGCTTCGGATAGCTAATCAGTCTCTTTTAATCTAATTTGGAATGAAGCTTACATGACGGAATAGCTGTTTCAACAACAGTTCAACCATAGTAAGTTAAACACACAGACACAGATAGGTAATGTAAGAATACCAGCCACATTTCAAATATCTGCTTTTGCTTTGATGCTACTTTGATTGAATTTGCTTAAGATCAAAACAAATCAAATAATTGTTATTAAAAGTGCAAAGTCACTGCTTTACTAAATTATTTTGGTAAATTTTATTTTAGCCAATCATGTAGCTGGCTTATCCCCAGGAAATATGTTATTTATTATTATTTATGATATCGGGATAAAATGTGGAAAAGCCTGATCCCAGCAGTGGGGCGTTAAAGGCTGATAATATAGATTTAAATAGTTTTATTGTACATCCTGTCGCTCTACCATGCCAAATTTTAATGAGCGTAACGGAACGGTGCCGGCGTAACCATCGAATTGTCAATTTGAAACCACTACCGCAACTTTGCCGCGCATTTAATTTTCTTTTGACAAAGGCATTACAATAAACAGCCTGAGGTGTCAACATTTGGCCGACGAACGGAACGCAGCGCGAAAAAGTCGGCGCCCTCCCAGTTTATTGCGTACAAGTGTTATGATGACGAAAGTTATTTTTAGCACTTTTGTTGTTGCGAAACGAATGTAGCTCCCATTCGTTCGTCGGGGTGAATCGATCCTGGATTGTTAATACTTTTGTTTGTGAACCGAGGTTAGACGGTAGGTAATTGTGTTTTGAAAGTTCCCTTGTTGGTTTCTTTTCTTTCTTGAAGTTTATCAATGGGGCTCGAATGCGTAGGCGTTTATTCAGTACTAGCTTACTTCGCGGCTTCGCCTGCGAAAAATTCGGTTTTTCTTTTTGATTTTCAAATCATGCTGGATACTGTACATCTATTTGATCAGGCTTAAATTTTAATATACCTACTAACGGCTCTGTGGTCAAGAGGTTAATGCACCAGTCTCAGAGACCGAAGTCCCGGGTTTGATGCCTAGCTTGAGGTGCATATTATTGTACTTGGTTTGGCTAATAGGTAGTAGGGCTTGACCGTCCGTCAGTCTGTTGTAGTGAAAAAATAACTATGAACTACTAACTATTTCCTCTAGATGAAAACGCGTCAAACCATCTTGCTATGGGCAATAAACATTTCAATACCTATTATATACAAGTATCTACCTAGTATAGTAGAGTCAAGCATTAAAACAATGAACACACATAAATTACGCATTACATAAAAAAAGTGCTTAACAAACGACACAGGAAGCCATTAAAACTGAATTAAGTAGCAATATTTCACTAATACGTTATTTTTTTTATAATTCGAAAATAAAACAAAAACCAACCTCTTCGGTGTCTTAAAAGAAAGAAACGATAAAACATTAACAGCTCATTTGTGCCTAATTTAACACGGGTCGAGGCGATCAATTAAAAATTAGGGAAACGTCACACGTTTGTGATAGATCCTCGCGTTTTTCGAGTTATGCCGTTTTGTTTTAGGCGGGAATCGGATTGATTGGACGCGCCGCCTTTATACGAAATGTCAGTGGCCAGTTCACGGTCTTTATAACGGAATAAAACCTTTTTTTGTGTTATCGGTTCTCTTTTTTTGTGGAAGCATTAATTGTGTCAGAAAGTGAAATAAAAAAGAAACATGACACGTGGGTTGCGTTCTTTTTTACTAATAGAATTTAAAAAAAGTGTTTTCTTCTCACTAAGTTATCTTAAACAGTTATACCAGTCGTATCATCAATGTTATCGGGCACGGTAAAAAGACTTTTGGAATTTGTACTATTTCGAAATTGCTGAATTTCAAGAGCGCGATGCCACTACCTTTATTTAGTAGATACTAGATAGGCAAGTTGGTAGGTAGAAGACAAAAAAACATTCGTGTGTGCGTTACTTATTTCAAATTTTATGCAAGCACTTGGCAATGGGGAAGCTTTTGTTTTTTATTTCATTTGGTCATTAATAAAGCGCATTTCACTCGAGTTTCAATCAAACTCAACTCAATCATCTCGTCAACAATATACAGGAGCACTGGTTATCTTATCTCTTACTAACAACAATGTTAGTAGCAATTGTTGTGTTCCAACTGTTAAACATAAGACAGACGAATTGAAAAAAATCCACGAGTGGGATTCGAACCCGCATCCCATGACATGCCGGGTCAGGTGCACTACCAACTATGCTATCGTGGCTCAATCCAACTCGCCGAAGTTAATCAACACTATCTACTCTTACTCTGTAAGCCAAAGGAGCCCTATTCAATGTCGACAACTACGTCATCAACATTAGATCTTAATATTTTTACAAATATTCAACAACTTTTTTCGATTTGTAATTTGTATGTAAAAAATCATAAATAAGGCAGACAGTTCTTAAGAAACTAAGAATTCCGAATTTCCACCTTTCTTATCATTACTCCAAGACACAAACCAAGAGCTTCACAGACTATAAAACACACACAATATCCATCATCAAATTCACCTTCCAAATTTTCCGTCGTATTCTTGTACAATCTACGTACCTATTAGCATTCCACCCAAGATAATGCGTAAAAGATGATAGATATATGGCCTAGAATTAACCTAACAAACTATAATACGGCAAGCTAATGGTGGGGCTCGCGTGCCAGAATGTCCGAGTAATTGTCCCATACGTAAATGTGGTGAGGAATGTCAGGAATTTTTTGAGAAAATTGCTCCCGATTCAAAGGACAGCCCAGGACCGAAAATTGGTGAGCCCAATTAAGTTTTGATATACGAAAAGCGGGTGCTGCTTTGATCAACGCGCATAAATTATTTACTGACTTTTATTATTAATAATATTAAAAAAGTGTCGATTACTAGTTCCTGCCGAACACCGGTACCATTACCCTATGATGACTATTTTCTTCTATCTACAGAAGGGAAGAGCTGAAATTGAACTATCTTTCCTTTTTCCAGAACTTTTCTGCACCGAAGATGAAACCACCAAAGTACTGGGGCCCGACCGCCTAACCGATCGCTTTGACTTCGTGTGTAGTTTATGACGTCACCTTGTCGTTTCGTGCCGCCTAAGAAAACAATATTAAAAGCCATAGCCTTTAGCTTTTGATATTGCTTTCATAGGCGGTGCGAGGTGGCAAGATGACGTCATAAACTATACGCGTAGTCAAAGCGATCGGTTAAGCGGTCGGGGGGCTGGTTATTTAAAGTGTGACTGTGAGAAAAACAACAGTGCTAACGGCTTGCGTTATTGATATGGTCATAGAATAAGATAAGATAGAAAAGCTTTATGCCACTAACCAAACCGCGTGATGGTCTAATCATTAGATCGTAGAAGCGCTTTTGTTTTGACTTGTAAAACAAATTCATTTATAGATTTAATTAATATTATGCTATTATTAGTGGACTAGTATAGGCTGATGATGATGATGATGATGATGCTATTGTAGTGACAGTAAAGTTTATTCAAGCCTATCAAGTTGTTATGTACTATGTAGGTAACACCTACGTTTATTGAGAATTTGTTTTAATAGTTTGCACCTCTGATTTTACAGTTTTTAAGGTATCTTCATCCGTCAGATTGTATAAAAGAAATCAAAATTAAAACTTTTTCAAATTATTGTGTTTGTTAAGTTTTTTAGAGTTGCAATAAAAGTTTTATTTACTATTCTACCACCTATCTAAATATTTGATAATAGTAAATAATAATAAATACCATTTGAAATTATCCTAATGCTTAAGATGACATCTCGATTTGTGAACATTCAAAAAGGCTGATCCTTACTGACGCTGGCATAAGGTCGATAATACGTAGCGCCTGCAACAATATCACAAAATAGTAAATGGTTAACAAATATTGGTTTTAGTTATCAAAATATGCAGCAACTAAATTACGAATATTGGTGTTACCAATATATTTGAGTGGTTTCCAAGCATATAAATTAAGTAATTTTGTTGTAATTACAACAATAGTGATTTTTCAGTGGTGTTTTCGATAATAATTATGATCGAATCAAAATTAAACAATCGTGTATTTGAGCAAGCAAATTCAAGATAAAGACATGAATTTACATAAATCAACATTTCAAATTCGTAAGTCATTATAGTCTAAAACTATTCGACGAAAGTTGGTGTATTTTTTCAGTGTGTCGCCTTAAGGAATGAACTTTTAAAGATATCTAATATATTCCTACTGTGGACAATATGTATAAGTATGATAATAGTTAAGTTAAGGAAAAGTTAAGTTAAGTATGAATATAGTTTTACGCAAATTTGGTTGCGAACAAGTTACAAAACTTTAGAAATAGATTTAGGTTTAAAGATATAGAGATAGAGAGATAGAGATATTTGAAAAAAGTGTTGTAGAAATACTCACGAACGGGATATGAACCCAAAATTGCATTTGACCCGTTAATATATCGAGGGAATTTTTTTCAACACTATTTCAAATTATCTAAATATTGATAAAATTTATAATATACAGTGAAAAAATTAAACGCCCACCCGACCCAGTGACTCGTTTAATTTGTTCAATGTATTTTATAAATTTTATCAATATTTAATTTAGCTTCAGTGCAGAAATTAGCACTTGAAAGTAAAGATTTATCTAAATATATTTTAACCTAAATCTATTTATAAAGCTTTGTGTCATGCACGGTTGTATCATAGACGACCTTTCCATCTCTGCATAGATACCTGTCGGTTATTAACAACAACAGCCAATTATTACCTACAATTGCTTAAATTTTAGAGAAAAACACAATAATCGAGTGCGATAAATCATCACAATCGTTCTATCATAAAGAAACTGGAGGAGTTTTTATTTTTCGACGTGTTTTTACCCAGAAATCCACACGCAGTCTGACCTGACCCGATATAATGACTGTCCATCTGTACGGCCACGAGAATCAACATGTAAACACTATTGACTAGTTTTGATTCTTATTCCATTGTATTAAGAGTTACATTGTTTCCATGTTAATGCTCGTGACTGTACATCTATCACAAACCTCTTTTTAATTGCAAGTTTCGTCCGACCGGCGCGGGCGTTTAGTCCCGTCCTATAATTGTGGTGAAACATGGTCATTTCATATATTTTATGTCCGAACAAAAGCACTGTTCGAGATTGTTTTGTTTTTAAAACTTTGTTATTACATAGTTAGTTACTCTTTTGTTTTTTCGTTGTGGACATCTTTGTTTTTGTGTTAGGAACGGTGTTTTAAATTGAAAACGTTGTCTTTAGCCAAATTTTATTGACAAAAAAGTGACAGCATCAAGGTACTTTCTAGATATTGTCTATATATCGAAGCATCATTCAACATGTGAAATGGAATATGAGTACAAGATTTTTATACAAAAGGTTATGTATATAAAGCAAAAACTTTGTACCCCTTTTTAAGAAAATTAGAAGAAGAGGAGGAGTATGAAATTTCGCACACTTATAGTAAAAAAATAAAGAAATCTTTTTGATACTGAAAACATAAACACTCATAAAATTTTATAACAATACTCCTTAGCTAATAGAACTCCAAAAAGCATATAGTCGCCTTTATGTATTTCAATGCTGAACTGTTATGTCATAGTTAAGTCTAATCTAATCTATATAAATCTGTAGGCTCTGTCAAATTCAATGTCAAGTTCAAATGACAAATTTTGGGATAAATATTCGTTTTATGACTCACTGACACCAATTCTACGATTTTTTAAATTTTGTCTGTCTGTCTGTATGTCCTCTTATAACTCAAGAACAGTTTGACCGATCTTGATGAAAATTTGTATGTAGTAAGAACATGAGATTGTGCAAATGATAGGCTATATTATGATGTTGGTAAACCTAATACATACCTTCCCCTGTGTGGTGCCGGGGATAAAGAATTGCACCACCCCCTCTCTTCCCGTGGGTGTCGTAAAAGCCGACTAAGGGACTATTCCAGAGGATGGGCAGCAGCATCTCTCTGAGGTTACCTTCAACCTACTGCGATCGCCAACCCGCCTGCCAAGCGTGGCGATTACGGCAAATACCCCTCATATCCTTGGGGGAGGCCTTTGTCCAGCAGTGGACGTCTTTTGGCTGAGATGAAACCTAATAATTATTTTGATTAGCATTCATTGATCCATTATTTTCGCACCAGCGAAGCGGGCGGGTGACGGCTAGTATAATATATATCTATACTAATATTATAAAGAGGAAACCTTTGTATTTTTGTATGTATGTTTGTAACGAATAAACTCAAAAACTACTGGACCGATTTAAAAATTTCTTTCGCCATTAGAATGCTACATTAACGTTGAGTAAAATAGGCAATATAATATAAAATAAATAATATGGAAAAGTCTACCAGCGCACGTTTTCCCTCCTTCCTATGACATGGGGTCCTTCAAACGAGGCGTGAAGAGGCACCTTGTGGGCCGGCAGGGTGAGGGTGACTGATGCTGCGTTGTTTTCTCGCTGCACCAGTTGTCCTTACGTCTGGACTCCATTTCCACTTAACAACAGGTGGAGTGGAGTCATTTGCCGAGCTATGTATATAAAAAAAAAGTACTTGTAATAGTACGCTTGTAATTGGTAAAGAGGTAACGTTTGTGACTTTGTTTGTTTGTTTGTATGTCGGGTGGGGCTAATCTCAGGAACTACTAATCCATTTCCAAAAAATCTTTCACTGATAGAATGCTATATACCTTGTAGGTAACATAGACTATATTTAACTTTGATAATAAAAGATTTCTTTTTAACCTTTTATGTACGACCAGGCGTTTGTGTGTGGTTGTAAATGCAACTTTAAAAGTATCACATTAAGGTATATATATCTACTTTGCTCTTGGCATCATCATGATGCCTTCCGTACAGAAAGGGTTCGTCATCATCATCATCAGCTCATTTATGTCCCCACTGATGGGGCAAGAGCCATCCCTATGGATGGATAGGGAGAACGGGCCATAAACCACCACGCGGGCCCTGTGCGGATTGGTGGTTGTTAACGACTGCTAATGCACCCGGGATCAACGGCTTTACGTGCCTTCCGAAGCACGGAAAAGCTCGAGATTATACATTTTGGGTCACCCATCCGATGTTCGGCCTTTGCGAAAGTTGCTTAACCTCAGCACTCGCAGACCAGGCGCGTTAACCCCTGCGCCATCGAGCTCCTCGGAAAGGGTTAAAATCTCAAATCCCAGGTAAAGTCCCAGGTAAAGTGCTATTATCTAATAATTATTAGTGCCACATGACTAAGAGCCCTTGCTGAGTTTCTTGCCGGTTTTGCTCAGTGTAACGTCTCCCGCCCAGAGTAGACTTAGGAACGAGATAGCCTAAACTAAATAAATGATTTTGAATTTTGAATTTTAATCTGGTACTTGTTAATTGGTACAGTGTTTATTATTTATTTATTTATTTTTATTTTTTTTTTTTTTTCCTTGCTAACGGGTTAGACCGTGAGCAGGTTTTCTGCGTTAATATATTTTTAAGCACGTTCTACTCTGTACTATTTCTTTAATTATTTCCTTACAAGATAATATTAAGGACTGCACTTTAAGAAGTACGAAATTGGGGTGCCGAAATGAAAAGGTGCCGAAACGAAACCAAGCCCCTACTTTGTACCTAGTAAACCAGCTGCACATATAAATGTAAACATGTCTTAGAATAAGTAAGACGTGTTGTACCATGTGCTTATTCCTTGACGTAATTCAATAATTAAACTATTATTAGTACTAGTCAAACTGATATGTATGTAATGAAGCATGTACAAAAAACAACAAAACAACACGATCGTTAACGTTAGAACTTCCCCAAGTTTCGAGAACACTGATTCATATCAAAACGATTATGTAGGTAGGTATGCTACTCATCATCACATAGTAATGATATGAGGACATAATGCCCCACACCCTATACTTAACCAGACCCACGGTATATTAAAAATAAGTTTTCAAGCAAGAAGGCTTATAGCCGATAAAATTATGTGGACATTATGGCTTTTAAGCAGTTTATTATTAGGGTATTTTATAATTAGGTATGGCAACTTTAATGTATGTTATCAAAAAAATTGTTATTGGATTTAAAAATAAAAGTGTTGTGTGTCGATAAGTAGTTTTTTGTGGCTCGTAGCAGACGGATTGGCTACGTGGCCGGATTTTTTTCGTTGATCACAACACAACACTGTCAAAAAAATTAAGTAAAACTTGCCGTATTAAGAAGTATCAATATTGATCCATAATTTCACATAGACAATAATATTTTCACAGAGATAAATATATCTTGGGCTGACTTGAAAGTATTAAATACATACTTACTTAAATATATTTTATTTATAATTCTTACTGGTAAGCACTTCGTCTTCATCACCTGATCATAAGTAATGATAAGGGTGAAGGTTAAAGCGCACTTCACCTGAAATCCTCAACAACTGAACTGGAGCTCGATGGCGCAATGGTTAACGCGCCCGGTATGCGAGTGCTGAGGTTAAGCAACTTTCGCAAAAGCCGGTCATCGGATGAGTGACCAAAAATGTATCATCTCGAGCTCCTCCGCGCTTCGGAAGGCACGTAAAGCTGTTGATCCCGGCTGCATTAGCAGTCGTTAACAATCACCAATTCGCACTGGGCCCGCGTGGTAGTTTATGGCCTGTTCTCCCTATCCATCCATAGGGAAAGCTCGTGCCCCAGTAGTGGGGACATAAAATGAGCTAATGATGATGATGATGAACTGGTGCACTAGCTATCGTATCTCTAAATGTCGGAACACAATAATGCTACTAAAATTGATGTTATAGCGACATCATATTTATATGAGATGGTGGTAGACTAGGAGTGATTTGAAACAAGCTTTTTACCAACAAAACCGAGTACAAATATGTACTGCTGAGAATCGAACCGGGGATCTGGGACGGGTAGTCTTAGAGCCGCGGTAAATTTTTTTTTTGTATTGTAGTACAATCAAAACTTTTTGATTTAATACGAGATCCAATCAAACTATCATAACAAATTCCACATCTGTTATACTTAAAGTTAACCTCGTACCTTAAGAAAACCAACAAAAAGCAATAAAATTACAAAATTACATTACACATTTATATGGTGCCTATCAATCAAAGGGTTTCAAACGAAATAAACGTTAAACGATGTTGCCAGCCTAAAAAAGGATGGAACACGAAAGCGAAATTATTATAATTCGTTGGAGGGATCATCTGGGCTAATCTGATAATACGGCGATTGACTTGAACCTTTCATTTTTTGATTAGGATATGTTTCAAGTGGAGATTCGATAATTTATTGTTGTTCAGAGGCTGGCCTAGGCAAGTGGCATAACGCTAGTTCGAAAAAAAATAGAATGCAATGACAATTATTTTTGAGAGAGTTTGCTGGGTCTCCTTCAGCTTCACCGGTCTTTTTGGGTGCAGCGAGAAACCTAAAGGGTTTCAAGCCGTATGAAACGAATCACCGTCAGAGGGTTTCTGAGGGAACGGCATCACGCACTAGTGCATGTCCCCGTGCCTTACTAGATTCCGAGGGGTTCGGATCGGATCGGGGAGCGGAACAACCCGAGGGCGCCTCTAAAGACCTCGGACCTCGGCTCGGGTTGATCGGGCCGTGGTGGTGGGGAGAAGCGCACAGGCACTTGTCTATAAGTACCTGGTTATAGAGCGCGTGTGAACCGGCTCGTCGTACCCTTGTTCTACGAGTACGGTGTCTTGGGCCTAAACTGTGTGCATGTTTATTGTATTATGTAAGTGTAGTGGCATTTAGAGTATCGGGCGAGGTGGAAAGACCTCAGAACAATAACTAAAGCTATAGAAGGAACGTTAAAATAAAAAACGTGCAACTATGTTTAGTTCCGTTCTATCTTATGGCTAGAAAAGGAGATTGGAGTGCGACAAATGGTTGACACTTAATTTTTATATTTTATATTGTTATGTCATTCAGTCATCAGAAAAATAAAATCTCGAGTCCTTTTGCCCGGCCAAAATCAGAAGTACAGACGACAGCACGTCAACCTACTACAAAATGTCAAATTTCGTCAATGAATTTTGAACTGTATTACTTGGGGTTTAAGGATCAATATGGATTAGAGAAATTTGACAGTTTTGGGTAGGTTGACCTGCTGGCATGTGTACATTGATTTAAAAGCTGACAGTTCGTTTCACAAATCTGGTGAGACCTTCGAAATAACGAAAGAAAAGGGACAATCGATCTCTTTCCAATACATCACCTAGGTTCATTAGTTAAAAAAGTGCGAACTGATGAATGAGTGTTGCTATTTTAGTCCGGTTTCTATAACTTTAGTTATTATTCTGAGGGAAAGACAAACGCATGATTTGCAGCAGACAAATTATTAATCGTCATTTAAACGTATATATCGTTGGCTTATGTCAATCCTGTACTACAATACAGTCAAAACAGAGCAAAAAGTAAAAATAATAAAAGGGAAACAAAAAACAATTAAATGAAAATATAAACAAAAAGCAGTGTGTAAGGCCAACAAGGACCCTGTCTCAGCATAAAGAGACTAATTATGAGACGACCAACACCTCAGTCTCCCTGTGACTAAGGACCCTGCAAACGTCAGGGTAAATATTAATTAAAACTAATTAATAAAATAAACGCGAGTAGATCCGTAAAAGTTGTTTCATTTCAAAGTAACACAGAGTCAGTGGCCAAAAGGAATGTTTTGCAATTGTTTACTAGCAATAGCTAGTTATACAACCTTATTTTTAGTTTATACGAAAATCAAACACGGGTCAAATATTTTCATTTAGAGAATCAGTACAAAAAAAAATTAAAATAATATCTTGAAAACTCACGAAGTTACAAGCTTTTTGTGCTGTCCCGTTGTGTTTTTAAGTAGGGTATATTTTATTTGAGATTTTGTAAATATTATTTGATTAAAATGTAACATGGTATCTATAAAAAATATTGAAATCTATTCTATTACTAATTCTGAACAAACAATTTCAGGTTTCGCATAAACTAAAAATAACATTGTATATAAGCTTCTATTTTGTCTATTATCTGTGTTTAAATAAATAAATAAATAACTAAATAAACTTGGATTGGTGCCTTAACCGTATGGTAGATAGAAACAAAGCTTTCATTTAATTGGCCCATCTTATCGGAGGTGGTCGAACCGAGACAATATAATTGGAACTGATTGATCGGCGGGGCAGCGGGCACGCGAGGACTGAGGAATCCCAAATTGAGCTGGAATTTCGAAATTGTTGTACTGGTACTGTGTACATCACATACATTTTTTTACAGCCATCTATGTATATATAGGGTCTAACAATATCAGTAAGCGAACGTTTAAGGGGAGCATCTATACATCACACTGAGCTTGCTCACCAAAGTTGGTCCAGAACTACAGGCTCGTTACCGAGATAATCAACAAAACATTATCATAATTCACCAAAAAATACACCCTTTCCAAACCCGTACAGCTGTACTACACGCACACAAAGATAGCCGTGTATGTATGAATGTCATACAATGGTTTTACAATTGTGTGCGTGTATCTGTATCTTTTTATTGACACTTGCGTGCTTGTTAGTAAAAATACAGCATGTTTCATGGTGTGCATTATTTTAATTGATTTAGTTTTTTAGAAAACATAACTTTGAAAAATCACTATAAAACTAGAGCCCATTTTTTGTCATTGTATTCAGAATGATGTATAGATACCGCCCTTAAACTTTCGCTTATTGATTTTGTTAGACCCTGTATAAATGGTGTAGTGGCCGGCTCGCGACTTAGTCCGCTTGAGTGAACACGCGTGTCCCGTGATGTTTTACCACGCCTGGCTAGCTAACACCATCTTATCTAAATATGTCACCATAACATCAATGTTTGCATTGTTGTATTTCGGCATCTAGATAGCCAGTTCAAATTCAAAATAATTTATTCAGTTTAGTCTACAAGTAACTCTTGTGAATGTCACTATGCCATAGTAGTTGAAGTTTCATGATGAAGTGCGCTTCCAGCTTCGGCCTTATCATCCTTTAACATCAGGTGAGATGAAGCCCAAGTGCTTACCCGTAAGATTTTAAAAAAATAATTAAAAACTTTAAAAAATATATTAAAAACTTTTTTTTTACAAATAATAAATCAGTAAAATCGGTCGATCCGTTCTCAAGTGAAGCTGATCCACACTGTACAAGTAACAACTGATTTTTATTAATTCGTCTGCGGCATTAACGGATATTATCTTGAAGTACGAGGAGGTTGATGGCGCAGTGACTTAAAACATTTAAGATTAGGCGATTTTCACAAGGCCACTGAATGAGTGAACAAATTATTATATCTTGAGTTCTTCATGCTTCAGAGGGTCGGTGCCGTAGTCGTCAACCCCAACCCACATTTTCCACAATCTTTTCTACACATCAACGTTTTTTAAAGCCTTTATATTTTTTTTTTTTCACAATTAATTTCATTGCAATTTATTGTTATTGTTATATAATTTGGTAACGTCGTTTGATATTTATTGCGGCCTTAGTCTACGCGCAGTCAAATTGGAACATTTAAAGGCATCACTCACTTTCCGTCAAGCAACCTACGGTAGAGGTTACCAGAAAGTACCGCCCACATTTTATGTGGATTGTGGTTCCATAATTTTGTAATACCGTCTTCTTCTTTGTTTCAATCAACTTTATTATACATTTATTTCAATCTACTCTGGAACTTTTTTATTACCTATTACATGTATAAATAATAAATACTTAGGTAGGTCATAAGGTGAGGAATCGAACACTTTTTCAAATTAATTAGAATTGTAAAAAAACTATATATAAATAACACATTATTGGATACTGTCATAAGTAGATGATAAACACCTTCCATTATAAAATTTACAATGGAATTCCTTACTTTTATATACGTATATTAGATTTTAATATTTTGTTCTAATTTTATTTTCAAACCATAAAACATATTAAATAATAAAAATTGGACGAGTTCCAGTTAACCTATATCAGTATAACTGGAAGTCGGTCTCACACTAATTTGTCAATCAGAAGAACAAATTTAATGACATTGATTAGTGTTGTCGATAGCTTAGAACATTACTAGGTCTGATGTTTCGAACGCAGCTACAGCACAGATACAAATCCTTTTTACATCATTTGAAAATATAAAAATATTAAAGTAAATATTAGTTGAAATAAAAATTCTGCGTTCGAAATTCGAATTCGAAAACGAAACATTTCTAAACATTGTTGCTGTTGTTTTAAACTATTAAAAAAGAGGTAAAGTTTGAGACTTTGTTTTTGGTAATCTCTTGTTCAATTCCAAAACTTCTTTCCTTGCGTAGGCTATTTTATTTAAAAAAAATATTGTTGTATTTTAAAAAACACAAATCTTTATTTTTTTTGTATTTTTTAAATACAACAATCAAAGTATTGAATTTTGTACGTGAAACACGAAATCCATGAGGACGAAGTCGTGGGTAATGTGCTAGTCTTTAATATAATCGATGCAAATGAGCACCCAGTACTTTCGCCGCACCTCCAGGCTAGTACCACGCGTCCCGCGTATTCCCTAAATTGTGATTTATCGCGAACGTCGCGGTCCGAATTTGCCAAAACTGAGTTAAACTCGACATTAGCCGTGATTTATAGTATCTAGAATGTTCCAGAATTACTTGCGTGATTGGATAAGATTAGCCCGCTCGATTATCTCTTATTGCATTTGCTTAGTTATTATTACTTATACCTATACGTAATGCGAAAATAAAGGGCAACGTTTTTTTGGTAAATAAAAATGTAGTTAGGTAAACATTATTTTTTATATAGTTTAAGTTAAGCTTGGGTTTGACTTCTACCTTTATCCTGAATAATGATTAGGTATACAAAATAACATTGTTTAAATAAAAAACATATTTTAGTGTATCTTTATCATTTTATCATGCACGTTTACGAACACTACACGCTTAACAGTTCACCATTATTGGCAAAACATATATTTTTAAAAATAAAACAAAATTATTGTACTTTTCCGCCAATAAGTCTAAAACACTTTTTAATCTCTTTTACATCTCTATGCCTCAATGGCAGACAAAAAAAAACGTTTTAAATAAAAAGTCCAGTCACGAAACAGAAAGGAGTATTTCCTGCGATCACAACAAATTAAATTTAATAATAATAATAGTGTTGCAGATGTTTCCTGCGTCCATATTGCACGTTGCATGATCGAGAACTCGATTATCGATATGCAAATCGCGCTCGCATCCACCAGAACAGGTGTGTTGGCAGTTTAGCATTTTAATATACCTATAGGTGCCTTGTAAAGATTTGCCGAAAAATTTCTGATATTACGAACTTTTTATGGACATAATACATATTACATTTACTTTACACTTTCTATTCTTACTCTGTAAGATTAGATCGATTAGATTAGATAGTGTTGGTTAATTTCGACGAGTTGGATTGAGCACGATAGCATAGTTGGTAGTACACCTGACCCGGCATGTCCTGGGGTGCGGATTCGAATCCCGTTCGTGGAATATTTTCTTGTGTGTCTTTTTTGTTGTGTTTGATGAAATCTGAGCAAGGTTCTTATGGAGAGAAAAAACGTAAAAAGTACGAGGAAAATAGTAAAAACAACAATTTTCTTTTCCCATACAAACCACTCTGTCCCCAGCTGTCAAACATTTGACGTCAATCAAAACAAAAGAAAGGCGCGTTAGGATTATCCTAGGTATGCCTTCAAGTTGATTAGAGGTCATATTTATTTATTTATGTGCCAAGTAATCAAACAAAAAATAACGTGTACCATAAGGCATTACAAGGCATCACATTAGATATTACTAAAGTCTTTCAATGTTATTTTATTTCTATTAGACTGCGACAGGCCAATAACTTTTGACAGAACGAAATCTGTCGGGGCAGCTATTAACATAAAAAAATCAACTTTAACTGTAACTTTCTTTTAGGGAAATGGGGCAGAACAAGGTCTGCCGGGACAGCTAGATAGGAATAAACAATTAACGAACTAAATTAATTAATTAATTTAGGAAATAAATAAAAGCAGTGTCTCAGTAGCTCACACCGGCCTTTTTTATGTCCCTACTGCTGGGGCATGAGCCTTCGACGATAGGGACGGGCCATAAACTAGGACCATCTCGAACTATTCCAAACGCTGCTGTGGCGGGATTCTGTGATCGTGCGACGTTTTATATGTAGCATAGAATAGATTTTTTTTTTATGAATGTAATATGTGTGCGTTGTTCGAGCGCGTCGGCATTTTCAGCTTCACCAGGCTTGTTTGGGGGCGAGAAACTTTAAGGGTTCCTCAAGCCGTGTGAAACGAATCACCTTTGGAGGTTTTCTAGAGGGAACGGCATCACGCATCATTTAAGTGCGTGTTCCCGTGCCCTACTAGATTATTCGAAGGGTTCGGATCGGATCGGTAAACTTCGTATCTTACATGCAAAGAATGTAGCATTCTATTAGGGAGAGAACTTTTGAAATTGGACCAGTAGTTCCTGAGATTAGCCTCCGCAAACAAGCGGACAAACAAAGTCACACACTTTATCTCTTTATATTAATAGTAAGTATGTGGTCTGGATGAATACTTTTATTCAAGTGAGGATCGTCAGTTGACACGTTTTACGTACAAAGCATCAGTTGTTGAAGGAATTAATGAGTGATTGTGATCGAGTAATTTTAGTAACTGATTTTATACAATGAGAAGATCGAATGATGTTGAGGATTTTTGTATATTCCAACAGGAGGAACAGGCAGAACTAGGTGTACACAGCACGAGAAGATCGATACTTGGTGAACACCATGCTACTTAATCGCTTTTTCACAGGAACTGAACTTACAAATTAGCTTCGACGCCTCACAGGAAGTAACCCAAGCGCATGGACATTAAGACGACGACTTGCTGAAGCTAACTTGAAACCACTTAGACCTGCAAACGACCCTAAACTGGAGCGTGGGCATTGTATTTCAAGACTAAGATATGCTCAGAACCATTTAAATTGGACTATTGAAGATTGGTCAAAAGTTATGTTCTCCAACGAATCAAAATTTATGCTGTACAAGCACGATGGAAGACACAGAGTGTATAGAAAGACCAGGGGAAATATTCAAGCAAGCATACATCGAAGAAAAAGTAGCCTACGGTGGTGGGTCTGTACTTGTGTGGGCCGGAATTTCTTCTGAGAGTCGCACAGAACTGGGGTTCATAGAAAACGGCTCTTTAACTAGCGTAAGATATGTGGAAGAAATCCTTAATGACGTTGGTCAATTTATGGTAAATTTGGATGAGGATGCTATTTTTTATGCATGACAAGGCCCGACCTCATACAGGTTGGATTGTGAATGACTACCTTCAAGAGATGAACATTACTCGTATGGAGTAGCCAGCACGCAGCCCGGATATCAACCCGATCGAGCATGCTTTGGACGAGCTAGGGAGATGCATTAAACGAAACCCTCCCCCAATCACGCTTCGTGAGCTCAAAATGGCTCTCACAGGAATGGGATATATGGATGCCGCCGTCGGCCGCGCCGCCGTGACTAGCTCAATTAAATCCGCACTCTCTTTGGTTGGTTGGTGATTGTCCCTTTCTGCGACAACTACCAATATTCAATGTATTTATAAATACTCATTTATTATAGATTTTATTATTTAAGTATAAGTATCGGACAAGGAAATATTTCACGTTACAGTCAACATTGCTCAAATTGAATTCTGGGATCGTAGAGCTTGTTTTTTTCTTTTCAGTTTTTTCTTTGCAGTTATTTTTTATGTTACTCCGGTTTTTACGAGTAGGTATGTAATTGTTTGATATAGAGTTGTTTTAGCAGTCGGGTTTTTTCCCTTTAATCATTAAAAATGGGGGTCAACAACTGATTTTAGGCTTTAGCTACAATTTGATACCGAACACTTGCTGTCATCCCGTAAAATTGAAATGACAACTAAACTATCTATATATAAAAAAAAATCAAATGCTGTTCGTTTGTCTCGCTAAAACTCGAGAATGGCTGGACCGATTTGGTTAATTTTTAAAATATTTGTGGAAACGTCAGGATAAACATTATAAATAAATAAGTAATGTATAAAATAAACGCGAATAGATCCGTAAAAGTTGTTTCATTTCAATATTTGTGGAAGTTCAGAGAAGGTTTAAACGGTGAGAAACGTAAATAATAAGTAACGGAAAAATACTAAAAACGACAATTTAATTTTCCAATACAAAATGATTTAATTGTTTTGTTGTCATGGTAACTGTCAAAGCGGTATGAAGTCCGCCGGGTCAGCTAGTATACAATAAAATAGGTCTTGAAATAAATGATTTTTATTTTATTTAATATTAATTTTTGACCAAAAATGTGTCGACCACTGGTGCCACTCCCCTTTATTCAAAAAAATAGTAACATGGCAACAATAACACACTTCAACGACCACTCAAACTGCAACCCACGTTAATTATAATTCAGGCGTCTCACTAACAAGCTAATGCGAAAGAGAATTAATAAAGTAGTGGTATCGAGTGTTGCCACGTGCCGCGTCGGAAAATGTTTTTTATGCTGGCCACCCCCTAATGCGTGGAGCGTGGCAACCCAAGGGCGTATTGTCAATGCCTACCCCGGAAAACTCCAACGCGGTGTTTTAATAACGTAATGTATACCAGGTTACTTGTATAGTGTTGTTATATTTTTTATTAGAATTATTTTAAGTAATGGCTTGGGATTGTCAGAAATAGCGTTCGCTTTAACTATAGAAAACAACTTTGTAGAAAAATTTATATAACTAATAGCTGTGCTCGCGACTTCGTCCGCGTGGAATAGTGACTTTCGGCAGCATTTTTAATTTTTAGGCTCTTTTCCCGTTTTTGCAACATTTTTCACTGATGCTTCGCTCCTATTGGTCGCAGCGTGATGTTATATAGCCTAAAGCCTTCCTCGATAAATGGACTATCCAACACAAAAAGAATTATTCAATTCGAACCAGTAGCTCCTGAGATTAGCGCGTTCAAACAAACAAACAAACAAACAAACAAACTCTTCAGCTTTATAATATTAGTATAGATTATTTAAAAAGAATTGTTTTTCGTTGCAAAGTTTGATTTAAACAAAAGTCGTCGAATGCATGTGAAACACGTTAGTTGTCAGTTACATTAACAAACAAAACGCGGCGTATGTTAAGCAAGCTAAATTTGAATTTCGAATAGCGTTTCGTATTTTGACAGGTTGCCGTGATGATATTTCCCGCGCGAGTGAGGGCGCGAATCGGGTAATCGAAGCTTGAAATCGTATTCCACTCTCGACGATAGATTTGCGAAGACCTTAAAAGAAATGTTTGATGTTTAGTGAATCTCTGTAGAAAAATATTTTTACGTTGCGGGTGGGGTGAATAGAGATTTGAGTTTTATTTCACAGGGGTAGAGTAAAGACTCATGTTTTTTTGTTGGTCTAGTTAGTTAGACGGGTAGTGTTTGTTATAATTTTTTTCTTAATAAGTAACTAAATTAATGATTTTATTCCCCTTTACCGTAAGCTTCTCTTTGATGTTTTATCTTAGCGAAGAAAAAACAACTCCAAACAATTGAACTTGTTCAACGTGTAAAACAAATTCCAAAAATTTTTACAGTAAAAAAGTAGTTAGTAGGATAAAATCCATTAAACCTTAATAGGGTATTACACCCTTTTTCGAAAAGAGTTTTAAATGACTCCTAGAGTGATAATAAACTACTATAATTTTCATATAATTTTTTTTAAACCGATTAATGCCATAAAAACTACTTTTAATTTATCATTTTATATTTCGGAAAACGCTAGCCGCCATGCTGTTTCGGCTCGTGACGTCACTGCGTCAGTAAATAAATATCGCTTACGAATATTGATTTACAAATAAAATACAATATACTATTTTTCGAAATTAATAATGAGTTATAACTAACGTGACCATTTATATTTTTACTCAAAACGGGACTTCGGTTCATGTAGTACGTCAATTGATAGGTTTACAGTGAAAAAAATACTAATTTCTTGTTAAGTTTTATTTTATTTATCAAAATAGTAGGTATTACAAATGAAAAAAGTAATTAAACAAATGCTCAGTTATTGTATGTTCTTCAGTGATGATTGTAAATAAGAATAAAATTCTAGGCACGTTTTTTTAATGTTTACCTTTGTTATCAACATTGCCTTAAGGACCGGTTTTGGAAAACGGGACAATTTTGCGTCCCGAAGCTTTTTTCGGGTACACCGGGACAGAGAACCGCAAAAAGGGACGGTCCCGTTCAAAACGGGACGTATGGTCACGTTAGTTATAACCCATATCATTGTTGTATTGTGCCTGAATGCAAGAATACGAGCTTTAAAACGCCGGGAAAGTTGTGGATTTTATTGCCAACTAATATAAATATGAGAAATACTTGGTTAAAATTGGCAAGAAGAGACCCAAAGTCATTATCCACAAATACTAGACTATATTTCTGTGAAGATCACTTTGATGTAAGTAAGTGTTATTATAAATAACTATCGTTTGGCCAACAAAAGAAAACTGATAGTGCAAAAGTCAACATTTGTTATTTATTAGGTGTTTTAGCTGGAAAATGACATGGAGAACTATACAAAATATAAGATAATGGGCTCTGTAAAACGGATTCGAATTCGAAATCAAACCATCCAGGTTTGTTGTTGTGCTTATTGTTAAACAAAAGTTGGTACAATAGGTACTTGAAGTTTGAACATTCCTCAACTCGGCAGAACAGAAATCGGGATTGCATGCAAAAAGTAGATTAGTACTTTCTGCTTTAACAAAACCTTCCATGATACGATTTCAATAAAATTCTACAAACGTGATAATAACTTGAAAAAAATATAAATAACACGCAGCGCTATAAAAATCTAGTTTGTTTACTATCGAAGTGACGTCATGTTGGAATCCAATATGGAGAATAGCGTTTTAGACATTTGAAGAATAGATTAAAAAAAATATTTTTCAAATTGAATTACTTATAAAATTTTATTTCATTTTTATGAATAGAAATCAACATTTCCGGTTTATTTCTTACAAAATCTATCGTGAATACGTAGGTATTTTTAGATTTTTCTTACATGGTGCCAAATACCCTATTACTGTCTTTAAAAATATTTTTTACTTAAGAGTGATCCTGACGAAGGCCTGTAAACTCCTCTATATAGTTTATACTGTTAAGTTAGTAGTGATACACTTGAATAGTCTAACATGGTTAAAGGGATGAGCTTAATGGGACCACGGTTACTCGCATTCTAGAATATACCATCATATATAAGCAATAGTAAAAATAATAAAGTAATAGTTATTTTTATTTTAATTGATTTGACATTACATTATTGTTTTTTATGGTATTTTATGGAATTAAATGTTAACTTTTTAGTAGTTTTAGAAATTTATGTTATTGTAATTGAAATTGTATTGCATAGTATTATTAGTATAAAAAAATGTTAGATCTCTTTAAATTTTAAAATTTTTGCATGTCATATGTGACAAAATACGCTTGTTCTTTGTTTATTCTATGGCAGCCTCATTGTATACCGTGTTTAAAGGCAAATAAATAATTTCATTTCATTTCATTTCATTTCAATAAATAAAATAAATGGGGTTCGGAAGACCCAGTCACAAAGTTTTAACAGTTACTCTACAAAACCAACTTTAGTGCTTATTGACTAGGTATATTTAATACAAAGAGGCCTACCTAGGAAGCAGTGAAGCACGCACCAAACGTGCCTCTGTCAAGTGTCAACCTATATCTTTTTTAAACACAATAAAAGAAAAAACAAAAGTGTCTAGAGACAATGGAGTCGTGTGGCGAAGGCGCTGCGCGGTAACAGCCCCCCGCAGCGACACACGGTACAACATCCAACGAACCTCTTTGATTGATTCAGTGCGCTAATGAGTGTTGACATTTGTACGTTTTAATTTGTGCGCCCACACCTTGTGTGGAACCGTTCTAGTATTATTCGAAAGATGAATTGGCTGTAACGATAAGTTAAAGAGAGAAGCACTAAGTTTAGATAGCTGCATAACGAGGAAAATGAAAAAGAAAAACATATTGCACCGACCTTAAATAAATTAAGAATAGCACAGGAGAATGATGATTTTTCAAAAGCCTATAGAACCTCTTCTGCCTATTGATGATTACTATGCGGTAAGATTTAGCATTGAAAGTCTATCAATCGTTGATGATGAAAAATATATAATGATGTTTTAACGAAGTTAAACTGTAATGCAGTTCTTTTTTGAGCAATTATTGCCTATGCGCTTAACATTTTTCTTTGCTTCCTTTTTTAAATTTAAGTGATTATGTTACATTGATGTTAACCAATTTTTACTTTCTTTTATTAAATTTAATTAGGATTAACTTTACCAATGTAATCGTAATATAATAAGAATTCCAATGTGAGCTCTGATTGAGGATACACACAAAAATTGTTCATGATCACTTCAACAAAACTCTTCCACAATTAAATAAAACCAAAGACAATACAAGTCTTTTTGACACTAAGCATTCGTTAAATCACCATGCCACAAAATATTCCTAAGAGAACCCTTAGCGCAGACCCCTAAATTACGCGGCGCGTCGCCTATAATTACGGGACCCTATCGGGTTTTTTATCAGACCCGTCCCCCCCGTATCGGCCACAAATCTAATGCGGCTAATCACAGGATTCGACGCTATGTTAAAGCACCTATTAGTTTATGGTAACGTGCAATGTGCCATAGACTGTTTTTTTTACTATTACTAGCCGCGGGCTTTATTTGCGAAAATATCATTAATGATGTGCTTGAATAATAAAAGTCTTTTAACACTAATGCCGGTATTAAAATGATTAACACATGCAATGATAGACTTGGAGATAATAAAGTCATGTTAGAAAGATAGCGTAAGGGCTCTTTTAATTGCTTCAAAAAATAAAAACTAAGAGTCAACCATTTGTCGCACTCCAACCTCCTTGTCTAGCCATAAGATAGAATGGAACTAAACATAGTTGCACATTTTTTATTTTAACCTTCCTTTTATAGCTTTAGTTATTATTCTGAGGCCCTACTAGTCCTTCCCTTAACGTTATAAATGCAAAAGTATACGGATCATACAGCCTTAACGCACCGGTTATATTCTCTTTGGTCTGATATCACTTGCTTTCAAGTCTTGTTCTTATTTTAAAGTTGAAAAGAACAAAAAGGGCTCTTTCATGAGCGCGGTCCAGAAATTGTGTATGGGCCGGGCGCGGGCTCATCTGTCGTGACGGCCCGGGGCGCGCGGCTTACTGCCACTCCGACTATTGGGCTATTACCGGCGTACAAGTAAACTGTTTATGCCCGTCATATTTTTTTATTATGGCAAACGAACATGCGGCTGTACGGCGTATTTTCCAGATTTGAAATTTTTGTGACGTTGGCTGATTTTATAGAGGATTTTGATGGCTGTGGCGCTTTTGTGAGTGAAGCTACTTTCGTAATGTCGTGTCGCCGCCCGGATGGGTGATCAAATTAAACTTCATGCTATGGAAAGCACAATGAGGACCAACAGGTCCTGGTTGTCGACAGATGGCAGACTTTAGAACTCACCAAACCGCAATAGGCTATTCAGTTCGTTCAGTTCTTTAAAACATTGACCTGTTTTTTTAATTTGACCTAAGCATGAATTTCTGTAACCTAAAAAGTTATGAATAAACATGGAATAAACACTGAATTGACGGAACAAAATAGTGACGTCATAGTTCACCATTCCCATACAATGTCTATTAAAAAATATCGTTTTGACAGTTGCTAATAGTCAAATACCCAATAGTTGCCAAATGCGGGTTGGTGATCACAAACACGAGCTCTGTATCGATAAATTCGAAACATACTTTACCTGAACCGGGAATTGAAACCAGGACCTCCGTATATCGGCGATCAATGGCGTATATTAGGCCACATTAGAAAATACAATTTTATCGTTGGTACCCAAAGAATGATATCGCAAACGATTTCAACTACCTACCCTAGCCTCAGTGGGTCTAGTCTAATAAACCCTTTTCTTTTATACAGTATATTATAATGCATTACGCATACCACTGCGCCCGGGAAGACGCAAATGGTTCTGTTGGAGTAACCCCCCAACCCCCTCAAGGGGGAAGGAGAGTATACCCATTAAAAGCTCCTCCACTACCCCTTTACGCCGCCAGGATGATCCAGGACTGTTATAAACAATAATTTTGTAGTCATCATCATCAGCTCATTTTATGTCCCCACTGCTGGGGCCTTCCCTGTGGATGGATAGAGAGAAAAAGCCATAAACCACCACGTGGGCCCAGTGCGGATTGGTGGTTGTTAAGGACTGCTAATGCAGCCGGGATCAACGGCTTTACGTGCCTTCCGAAGCACGGAGACGCTCGAGATGATACATTTTTGGTCACCCATCCGAAGACCGGTCTTTGCGAAGGTTGCTTAACCTCAGCACTCGCCGACCGGGCGCGTTAACTCCGATAAACCCTGATATAAGTACAATCTATGCGTGGTCTCCACCTGTTCATGTGATGGAACGATTCAATAAGTGGTGAGCGGGGCCGGCGTGATGGCTGCGGGCCCGGCTCGCACTGCCACTTCGGTAACTTGTGCTGCTGGACAAAGAGTAAATACAGTACAGATGGGACATAACCATGGACCACGTTGTCGGACGGCTGCCTGCACTGCGTTTAATATAAAACCGCACGACAGTGGACCGACATGAAACGTCCGAATTGAAAGAGCCCTACGTTGGCAGTCTATCTAAAATGATGTTGAAGGCAATTGTAATCTTTTATATGAAATAGTCAAATTTACGTTTTGAATATTGTATGCCACAAAAATACACGTTCGTAATTTTTTTTTGCATTATTTGTAATTTGTTCATATAAGAGCAAATCGCGCGGGGACTTGAATATGACTGACAATGTGGAATGGCCATCGGTATCTTCGAATCCGACTGGATATGAGGGAATCACGAAAGTATTTCTGACGCCAAGCAGCATTGCTTTTTTTCTGTTCCGGTTTAAAGGTTATTTTATCTAGTGCAATTACAAATGGAAAAGCAGCCACAGAAAGATGTAGAAGAACCCATCTGCAATCAGGCTAATCTTTGACCCACTTGTTCTTATTACGACAATCGTTTCACTTCAGACAGTTCATAACTTTACGAAATGCTTATACCTTTACAATAGGGTACATAATCGTAACTATCCGCTGTAATTCTTAAGGGCATGCATTGTAGGCGTGATTTAAAAGGCAGGTGTATGATAGTAAATGCGGTGTTGTGCGAAATGTCTTTATGTATAATGTGTGTGCAGCTGCTATGTGCCTTATGTGCGTGTCTGGTTCTTTTGTTTTTAATTTTAAAACCCTTCTTGGAGCTTTTATACTCAAGGACTGTCTTACCGCACGGTTTCTTATACCGTGGTTGGTGGCTTTGTTCTTTTTTTGAAACTGTTGCTTCCTTTGTGCTACAAGCTTCTTCTTCTGCAGTCAAATGGATTTGTATGTAGATAAAAAATAAACCTAAATATTTTTTATTTATGTAATGTGTATATTATCAAAGATAGTGCGGATTTAATTGAGCTAGCCACGGCCGCTTGGTTGATGATTGTCCCCGTCTGCGACAACTATCAATATTCAATGTATTTATATATACTCATTTATTATAGAATTTTTTATATCTAGGTATCAAACAAGAAAATATTACACGTTGCATTCAACATTGCTCAAATTGAGTTCTGGGATCGTAGAGCTTGTTTTTTTCTTTTCATCAGTTTTTTTCTCTTTGCAGTTATTTTTTCCGTCTGGTTTTTACGAGTTTATAAGTAATTGTTTTTTATACAGTGGTTTTAGCAGTCGGGTTTTTTTGTTTTATTTTAATTTGGTTTATTTCAAACTTTTTAGTTTTGTAAAGTACTTGGGTGGTGTGCACCGTGGTGCGAATCGCTGAAGTACGAAAAAGACATTCACCGATTCACACCATGGTCCGAAACAGCCAATTCAAAAAGCGTCCTTCTGCGATTCACACCGTGGTGCGAACCAGTCGTGGTGTGGATCGATGAAGTACCTTAAATAACCAAGCATTTCAAAACCTACTTAAAAAATCACATTATTTATACAGTAAAATTTAAATTCCATAGACGTTGTAGTTCGTCAAAAGAATTTTGATCGTGTGGTCGATCCAATAGTTTTTTGGGGTCAAGATTACTAGCCTATGTCACTCCCACAGTCAAAACAAATCTAACGACACCTTTTATGTTAAAATCCACCGTGCTGTTTGGGCTGTAGGGCGTGCCAAAGAAAAAGACATACATACATACATACATACATACATATATACATACATACATACGTACATACATACATACATAATACGAAAAACAACCCTCCTTCTGACGCAGTCAGGTAATATAAAAACTAGTAATCAATAATAGTAATATTTTTAATCAATTATTGTTGTGATGACTTGATTTTAATGATGGAGGCCTTTGCCCAGCAGTGGGACAGTATATAGGCATTTACTTTGTTTTTAATCAATAATTTAATAAAAAATTATGTATGTCTCTTAAAATAATACCAACTTTAACCTAAAATTTCGAATACTTATGTATCTTTTTCGTAAAGTACTCGGTTTTCGTAAAGTTGTAACAACAAAAATTACTTACCTAATAAAATAAGTTATTAAACCGTATCGAGAAACCTAATCTCTCTACTCAGCATTCAAGATATGAACTAACCCAAGGTATCCCAGATATAAAAATGTCTAGTTCAAAATTGTTTTTCAATTCAACAAGAACCGACACCATTATTATAATTTATTCACCCTCCTGACCACCCTTCACTAAACAAACAAAACGCTTAAAACAAGCCACGATAAAGAACTCATTTACACGCCATATTAACCGCGAAATGAAACGTTAAAACACACCATTGACAAAACATTTACACATTTTATAGTGTTACATTACATTATGAACTTTAACAATACCACATAAGATATGAAATCATAGAACGCTACATTCATATTGTTCATAAAATACTGGCAATTTGAACAAATGTCACTTGCCGGTTCGCCACAGAGCATGTAATTGAACTGTCAGATTTTGAAGGGAAACATCGTAGAATTAAAAATGCGTGATTTGTGTTAAAAATAGCTGCGTATGATAGAGCAAATTAGAATTAACTTAAATAATTTTACAGTGAAATACCAAATGTAAAATATAAATATTTTTATTATATTTTATTGATGTGTATTTTTATTTCCGCTCGCCTTCCATTATATAACAATTTGTGGGAGTGATTTCGTGAAATGTGACGAAAGTTGAACGAAGCGTGCAAGCGCGCGCCATTTTGTAAATTTAAAATCTATAATATGAACAAGATACATTATTATTATATGTGACATATTGTGTCATTTGTCAAATGTCTTTTATTGAGTATTCACTGCATTCTCTTTATGATTTGTAAAAAAATGTACGTAATTATTGTTAATTCATGGTTAATTCTATGTATATTCTATTTTCTAGTGTATAATATTGATTTCAACCATTTCGTGTGTAATAGACTTTTAAACTATCCCCCTTACAAATAAACACTATTTAAGCATTTATTTAGGTAATCATTGTTTTGTCTCTTTTTCTCAAATTGAGAACGACGTTTGTGTGACGTTGACAAAACAATGATTAACTAAGTAAATGCTTAAATAGTGTTTATTTGTAAGGGGGTTAATTATTAAATATTTACTGTTGATAATAGGTCTCAATAAAGTGCAGATCATTCATAAAAATCCAAGTAATAATAAATAATTCGAATAAAATATTTCAGTATATAGCTTTTCTAAATTTTGTGGTTAATTTCTGTCACTGCCTAATGGAAAAGTTTCTGTATTTTATGTTACACATCTTAGGCGGTTTTTATCTAAGCTCGAGCGATGACGGCACTACAGCTACGATCTTGGAAATTGTGCAACTTTTGCACTACCGGATCATCGGATGACGGACTGACGGATCGAATAACTTGTTTGTTTTATATATTCGCCTAGTAATTTTCTGGCGAAGACTTTTATATAACGTTTAGTAATTATGCAATAATCTAATACTAACCGTAATGATGTAAATCTTCCTTAAAAAATGAAAGAAAATTGTTTCGTTGATTTCTACAGAGCAGTGACTCCGTGCTTAATTAATTTTTAATTTAAATAAAGCTGTCTATGAGCAAACGAGAGCGGAGGGGCCGACTCTCATTTCGCGCCCAATTTCAACTCGATTAAAAACAAATTCTATCAGAATGCATTCGTTTTTTGCGTAGGGTTGTCACTGACAACTTTTTTGATGGTTGTTTCGTTAATTCCTCATAGGTTTGTATAGTTCATGTAAAAAGCCATGATCGCAGTATTTGGCGATTTATAGACTGATGCTGATGATTTGTACTTCAAACGAATCACCGAACAGCTTGCTAAATTTAAACATTTGTAATCTACATCCTAATAACAATTAACACGTATTGTTTTCTAAAGTTTACGCGAACACTACACATTGAAATGAAACAACTTTTACGGATCTACTCGCGTTTATTTTACACATTACTTATTTAATGTTTATCCTGACGTATTGTTGATTTTAATTTTTAAGTCTACAATTTGTGTCTCTAAATGTCGAAATTTGGCCGCTTTGACATAATTGCAGAATCGAAGCCCTTGTATTGCTGTAAGATGGAAGTCGTTCCTGGGTCGTGTTGGAAGGCCTGAGTCCAGCTATTAGAAGAAGAATGGCTGATGATGAATATATGAATAGTGCCAGGATGACGAAGCTTGGTTTAAAACAGTTCAGCTCACAAGCGTTACTTGTTTTTTTTATTATTATTTTATTTTAACGAAAGTCGATTGATTACAAACATGCAAATCAAACCGATAGCTGACTCGTATTTTGCATGTTTGGGTGCACTTAGTGCTCCTACTGCTTAGGCATATATTTTCTGGTAGGAAAGCAGTGTTTCAATGCTACACCCAGTGACCCACCCAAGCATGATTTAAAATAATAAATTTATTGAACTAACACTACATTATTATCAAAGAATATTAACGAATCACTCGGTGTAACTCGGTAGACACTCGGGTATGAAATAGGTATGACACCTTTTGAATAATCAGTTTGCATTTATACCCGTTTAAACTCTTTGATGACTATGGAACGTGAAATTTGAAAAGTGTATATATAGCAAACTACGTAGTTATTTTATTCTTGCAGCCAGGTCAGTTTGTGCCAGCCCTACTCGCAAGTTTAGCGCAAGCGGCGTATGAAACGCATCCCTTTGATCTTACGCTAGGGCTGGCACCCTTCACACTTCACTGTGACGTCAGCGTCGCGAGCTGACTTGTGGTGACAGTTTTCTTGCTCTGTCACATTTGCTCGAGAGTCGTCAGCTCGTTGCCAGCTGATGTGTACCCTGGACGTTATAACTTGGGTCTGTTCAAGAGTAAAGTGAATATTAGGTATCTCTTTAGGTATGCATTCGATAGCAGTCATATCTTCACTTTAATGATGGTTCATATAAAATCAATGAAGCAATTCCAGAAAATTTCCTAAGAATTTGCTTAATGATTTGAAAGATTTGTATGAGTTACTGTGAGAGAACACTTAAAATCAGGTGGAATGTGATCCAATGATTAAGAAATGTTAGGAAAATTGTCAAAGTATTATGTATCTTTGTGAAGTTAAAATAAGAACATTAGGATTTCCTAGTGGTTTATTTATGGCCTGATCACTCCATTCTAGTTGGAGTTTTATACATGCTTTATTTCTTGAATCAGGAAATGGTAGAACGTGCCATAAACATAATAGGCTAGTTGACTAAATTTCAATAACTGCTTAATACTTTAGCTTATTATGCCTTTTATCGAAAATAATGGTTTATTTATTTTTAATTGAGCATTTACATTATAAATGTCGCGTTTTAAAAAACCAATTTAAATTTGGCTCCAAAACGCACAAAACTATCATGGCGTCTTGAATGACGTCACGCCGTGCCAGACAAACCAAAGAGCACAAAGTAACTTGTTGTTTACATATGGAAACTGAGTGATCGTGTCTTCGATAATAGTTAGTTTTTAGCGTATAAAAATGAATTTCCCATATTATAAGTACTGTATAGTGCCCCAGTGTAATAGCACGACTATAAAAACGCCAAACAAGTTATTATTCTAAATAATAACTCATTTAGGTTATATGTTCCAAACAATGGAGAAATACGGAAAAAGTCAATGATATTTTATAAAGGTCATTGGAAAAAGTGGCTAAAACTTGCAAGAAGAGATGATGCTCATAGTTTATCAATATCAGGTTCAAGAATGTATTTTTATGAAGATCATTTTGATGTAAGTATTTCATACAACACAGTCTATTACTTAAATTTGAACAAACTAGATGTGTTTTGTAGAATCTCTATTTTCCAAATAAATACATGAGTTCAGGTTAAGTTGTTTCACTTTTAGGATTAACGTTTTATTTTAGTTTTTTAATATTGTAATGTTACAAATAAACTCTTTTTATTATTCTAGTTGCCAAGTGATATGATTAATTATATGGATGGAGTATCACAAGTGACATGAAACCAGGTTGTATGCCAAGTAAATTTGGATGTCAAGACAAGAAAACGAACATGCAGCAGTACAGACAACCATATATTCAAAAAAAAACAAAGAAAGATGATAATAGCAGTGTCTGAATGAATCAAAAGAAAGTTGTACTCCAAGTTCTCCTCTAGATACTTCTGATACAAGTTCAAGTATGTATAATAAATAACAAACAACATACTTAAAGTTTGAAATGGCAAATAGCCAGTTATTTTAAAAAGCTATTTTGTTTTATTTCTTTTTCAGTTGAAACAGTTGGAGGAAATGTGCCAGAAATGTTATGTTAACAGTCAATAGATAAATCTGTTCAAGCATTTATAACCTACAAATTCAGATGTAAGGCTGTGCAAACCAATGTGAAATTGATAGATCAGGCATTATCATTGAAACCTTCTGTAACATCGAGGTCCACATACCCATTTAAAACTGTAACCGCTACAAAATCAAGTCCTTCTGTATCTGGTCTAAGCAAAATTGTAAAAAAATATATTTATTGAAGAACATTCAGACAGTGATATTTCTTTATATTACCATCTGTAGCTGCCAATAGTCCCTCACTATCAATGGCTTCACTACAAGTCAAATCATCTTCTGATTGTAGTGAATTAATCAAAGAAGACAAAAAAATAGAATCAACAAAGGCCATGTTGAATACAATTAAAAAATTGAGAAAAAGCCAAGACTATACAGTCTGTAGTCTTACAATTAGTTGTTACCACTTAATTGATTTAATAAAAGATTGTATAAATATTCCCAAACACCATATTTATTACTCTGTTTAAATAAAATAAGATTAGATAGTAAATTTAATCAGTTGTCAGATGATTATGGGATGACTCCATCGAGTCCATTAACACTCGCCACAAATGAAGACTACATTTGCCACCCTCATGAATAAAAATGCTAAATCATAGCCCACATCATTATGGCTGTAAAAATATATAATAAATTACCAATTGAATTACATACTGAACCAAACTACAAAGTTTTTAAAACAAATTTAAAAAAGTTTTTGATAAATAAATGTTTTTACACTGTAGAGAAATACTTAACCATGCAATATGTTGATTTGTGATTACGTTTGGCGATCTGGGTAATATAATATAATATAATCTAATACAATTTATTGCTTTATTATATAATTTAATTCATAATATAATTAAAGCTTTAATATCAATTTTATATAAATATAGGTGTATATTTTTATAACATATTTGATTATATAGTTAATATAAGTATTATTTGTTATACCTATACAAGGTGACTAAGTAATAAGGACACTATAACATTGTAAACACCATCTATGTACCACTTTTAGTTTGTAAATAAAAGTTTGAGTTTGAAAGTTTGAGTTTAAGTTTGAGTCAAAGTATACCATTTTCTTTATGAGTCTAAGGGTCTGTTTCACAATGTCTGATTAGGAGATACTTGGCAATTAAAGTGAAGTATTTGTATGGACTATCTGTCAAAGTAAAGGCTAATGGGAACTTGTAGATGGTGAAAAACGCCCTAAGCAAGATATTTAAAAAAAATATACCTATGATAGCCAGTGTCATGCGTCTTTTTACTGTGGAATTAGATAGTGCAATGATTAAAAGGTCCTTACCTATTTCATTCAGGCATAAGTATAATATGCAAAAGCTATCTAAGGCAGTAAATCAAGCTCTGACATGGTCAGAGTATAAAAAGCAAATACTATAAAGTATTTAATATCCTGTACACCAAACTAACTAGTGAACTATACTTCTCCAGGATTCGGAGGCAGAATCACTGACATGTTTAGTTGAATTGTGTGATTTTATGAAGACTTTAAAAAGTGGTATGTGTGTTATGCATGATGGCAGATAGAGGCTTTAAACATGTAGAACAATATTTTAAAAAATCAGGTTTTACACTAGTAAGACCTCCAAGTGTTGATAATAAAATAAAACTAAGGAAAACTATAAGATTGTTTTTTTATTTCAAATATGTTAAAAATTCAAAATCATTTATTCAGTTTAGGCTACAAATAGCTCTTTTGAACTTCATTATGCCATCAGTTCGCAAGTCTACTCTGGGCGATAGACTTTATACTGAGAAGAACTGGCAAGAAACTCAGCAAGTGTCAAGCTCTTTTCTCCCTTACAGCGTCAAAAATATTGGAAAATGCCCTATCCTATAAGGACACTTTCCATCACAAATAAAAACACAAAATATAAAGGACAATCACACATGTTAAAGAAAAACAAAAGAGAAAAATAATAATATTATCTAAGTTTGCAAATTTACATCAGTGACCAGTTAAAATTTTTACAATGTCATAGTAGGTATAGTACCTACTACCTAAAAGGGCAAAAATTGTCTAAGAAAAAAAAACAAAGTTAATCTATAGTTAATAATAATAAAAAAAATAGTATGCAAGAGCAGACCAGCCTCCAATTTTTTAGTTAAATATTAGTTACAGTTCTAGTTCCAGACTTTGATAATATAACAATGGGTATACATTAATTTCCCAAAAGTTTAATAATTTATTATTAATCAAATTCTCAACATACTCAATATTGAATGGCACACTTAAAATCTCCACATTTTGATTTTCACTATAATCTGGGTAATTTCTCTTTTCTGTTAATACATCAAGCTGCATTTGTGCATAATATTTTTCAGTAGCTTTTCCATTTTTTATATAAATTTTAAATGTGTTAGCATTAACAGGACATTTAATCTCGATTATGCCATCTTCAAATTCGTCCGGGGGATATTTGGAATTTAATATCAGGCCACACTTATTTATCTTTTTCTTCATTCTTTTTACCACTGTTTTTCTTACCTCATTTTCTAGAAGACGGCCACGTTTCATAGAAGTAGTGTCTGGAATTTTACCACCTAATATGAGCGATAAAAGTGTGCCATCAGTAGTTTACATCTGCTAACTTCAAAGGCTTTTGAAGCCGTAATTCAACCATACCTTAGTTCAAACCATAGGCTGCTCTCTTGATCTTGATTGTTCTCTTGTTCTTCAACTCTCTGTATTAATGAAGGTGATATGTGAACTTTTTATAAAAATGCATCAACACATTTTTCTTTGAAATTACATATCAGTTGATGCATGGAGAGAGCCTTTTCTTCGCTTTGACAATAAGTGGTTTGATATTTTAAAAGTTCCCAGTTATTAATTTTTTTCTTAAATACCTCTTCCAAAAACTTCATTGAAACAGATGAATTTGCTGGCAACATGGGCCTGCCCTCGGACAAGTCTTTTGCTGTCATATATTTAAGGCTACTACCGTCTCTAGACAGCTTAGATTTTCTCCAATGATATTCCACCGAAGTGCATGATGGTTCCTCACTTCTGCGATGAACCCACATAAGAAATGCTATTGCGTGTTTACATCCCCACTGTGAAGCTACGCAGTCTTGAAATTGAACGGAGATAATAATATCATCTTCATCACCAACCAGTGTGCATCCATATAGTATTGCATGAACCTTGTGTTCAGGACATGTTTTGCACTTTACAGTACAAAATTTACCGTCACATGGACATAACTTATGGCGTCATCTCCATATGAAGCTCGCGAAGACCTGAAATTATACAAGTTTGTTACTATTTTGCATACTTTGTAAATCTAACCTCAAAATTAATAGGTATCAATTATCTTGCAAAATGTACGTCAAAACATTAAGTTATTGTGTACCGTACTGAAATATTACATAGCATTTAAGCTTAATAATTAATACTTTATAACATAACTTATGTTTACTTACAAGGAAGTTTTAACATTGCGAAATTCAGATGAGCAGAAGTCACTGTTTGACGCGAAAAAATTTCCAAGCATAACGGCATCGATTCTGGACAAATTATTACTGTCGGCTTTGCTGAATCCAGATTCCATGGTGAGTTCTCTCAATTAGAACTAGCAAAAATTGTATCAACTTGATATTATTTGCTAAAAACCAAAATTTAATAAGATAAATAACGATACTCGACTCGAACAACTCGAAACGTCAATGACATTGTCTGGCACGGCGTGACGTCACGGCTTTCTGATTGGTGTTCACTGTCACGTGACTAAAAGTTTATTTTTATGAAATTTATTTCTCTAAAATATTATTAATCTTTAACGCTTTTAACAATTAAAATTGTTTGTTGTCTTCTCCATGATATAATTAATCATTATAAACCCCTATCCATTAAATTCATTCATAGTGGACACAAGCCTATTAACCTAGAAACTTAGAAAAAAAAATATCAAAGAAAAATTTAAAAACACAAATGAGTTTCCATTATAGAGTCACTCTAAGCTATGGCGGAATATTTATTTTTTTTAATTATAAAAAGGCAAAGGCTTGCAACAATCATGCGTTTTATTATTTATTAAAAGCTGTATGCCTACTTTATTTAGCAAAAACCACTCTTGTTACAACGTGATAAAGGCTACGCTAGTTTCTAAGTGCCGTGGTATCTACTGTACTTATTATTGCCATTACAGGTTTTGTTTAATAGCGAGTATCGTAGTCGCGGGCGGTAGGCTGGCTCCACCCAGACATTAAACTTGTTTATGTACGCTATTATGTACTGTACCTAACTGTACAGTTATTAAATGGCGATCGTCTATGGCTTGTGACTTTTGTTAGGCTTTAAAACGGTTATTTGATTGGTAAGGCTGGCTTAGAGTCCGCTTGGCTAGCTATCGCGATCTTATCAAATCAAGTCTTTTTATTCAAATTGTACTTTTAAAGAGAGGCCATTTTATATTGCAGTGTTTAAACAAACTTTAAAGTAAGTAATTTTTTAAATTCAATTTTGTCCGATTAGAACACGCCATTAAATCGATCACCAATCTACAAGTAAGTTCCCATTAGCCTTTACTTGACAGATAGTCCATACAAAAACTTCACTTTAACTGCCAAGTATCTCCTAATCAGACATTGTGAAACAGGCCCTTAGACAATTATTTTTAAATATTTTGAATTAACTGCTTAGATGTCTGTGTCTGTTATGTTATGTAAAAGAAAATTAGAGAGAAAAATAGAGAGAGATTGATCGTTGATGTCTTTTCTTTTTGCGCCAAAACAAAAACGAAAAGAAATGTCTGTTTGTTAGGTTATCTGATTTATATATTTATTTAGTAAACATTAAACGAACACAAATTGTATAAATAACAAAAATATATTACATAGGGTACATATTAGGCATATGCCTAGGTGGCTGACAGGATTTTTCAAAACATAGCCAAATAGGATTTGTGATCACTAACCTGCATTTGGCTAGCGTGGTGGCCAAGCCAAAATAAAATGGCTATAGGCTAAGGTATAGCCTTAGCCTATAGCCATTTTATTTTGGCCATATTAGTCGCAGAACCGTTGGGGTAAAAGATTTCTTGACTGGAGACCGTGTATCGTTTTTATTTTCTCGCTTTCTTTATAGCACCAAATAAGTATTGGAAAAGGAAGGCACCCATTTTATTTTGGCCATATAGTCGCAGAACTGTTGGGGTAAAAGATTTGTTGACTGGAGACAATTTAGCAATAGCAGGCCAAGCGCGTAAATCACTGCGCTGCGAGCCTACGCCATCGAGCTCTTCAACAGGGGCACATTAATGTTATGGCGACATCTTATTTAGGATGGGTTTATATAGCCAGGTAAACTTGAAACAAGTTCTACCACCTACCAAAATGACCCACGTCATGACATCATGTGCCCACAACTGGAAAATCTCGGCGTCTGGTAGAGACCACCGATGGTCTCAGACTCAGAGGAGTCTGAGACCATCGGTAGTCTTAATCATTAGATCACCCAATCGGATAAAAAATGGTGGCCATATTAAAACAACGGGAATCAACGGCTTATTCAAGGCCTTCCTAAACACGGAAGAACTCAATGTATTTCAATTTGGTCACCAATCCAGTTATCTGGCATAGCGGAAGTTCCTCAACTTGCAAGATTACAAGCCATACTAAAAGTAATGATTAGATATTAAAACCTAAAAGGTCCAAATAACAGCAGGCATTGCTATTAACGTGAGTTTCTCACATTTTGTCTCGGCACAAACGCGAATTTAAGTGAATAATAATTATGGTCATTTATTAAACAGTCATTTGCATCGTGGAGTTACGGCTCGCCTTTAGTAGTTGGGTACAATTTCTATGGAGACACTTCGTATTCATTAACAATCACTAGATTTAGGTGACTTTATTGGGGACACAAAACTCATCATTCTACCATTTTAAAACGTCCAGAAACACACAACTTTTCTTTTATGTTGACGTGATGAAGTGCCGGCTTAATTTTATTTTTTTTATTTTTTTATTGATTACATTTACTAACACTAGAGTTAAGTTTCAATGTACTAACATTTAAGTGCCTATCCCCCTTACAAATAAACACTATTTAAGCATTTACTTAGTTAATCATTGTTTTGTCAACGTCACACAAACGTTGTTCTCAATTTGAGAAAAAGAGACAAAACAATGATTAACTAAATAAATGCTTAAATAGTGTTTATTTGTAAGGGGGTATGTATTGTAAAATATGTGAATTTATACATTTAAATTTAATTTGTTTTAAGGAGCTCGATGGCGCAGTGGATAATGCGCCCGGTCTGCGAGTGCTGAGGTTAAGCAACTTTCGCAAAGGCCGGTCATCGGATGGGTGACCAAAATTTTATCATCTCGAGCTTCTCCTTGCTTCGGAAGTCACGTTAAGTCGATGGTCCCTGGGGGTTTACCAACCTGGAGATGGTGACAAAGACCGTACGTGTTGCAGTGATCGAGTGGCAGGGTACGATTAGCTAATCGCGGTCGTGTAGCACATCAGCAAATAAGCATTACACGGTCTTTAAATATATCATCATCATCATCATCAGCTCATTTAATGTCCCCACTGCTGGGGCACGAGCCTTCCCTATGGATAGATAGGGAGAACGGGCCATAAACCACCACGCGGGCCCAGTGTGGATTGGTGATTGTTAACGACTGCTAATGTAGCTGAGACCAAAGGCTTTACGTGCCTTCCGAAGCACGGAGGAGCTCGAGATGATAAATTTTTGGTCACCTATCCGATGACCGGCCTTTGCGAAAGTTGCTTACCTCAGCACTCGCAGACCGGGCGCGTTAACCACCGCGCCATTGAGCTCCTCAGTTTCCATATAACCAAATAAACTGCGCAGACATAGGTCGTAGGTACTGTAGTCGCGTGTTTCGATGGTCGATAAACAGTTTTCAGTTACTGCACTCGATAATAGAATCAGTTTCAAATTGCTAGCGAGCAAACTAGCAACTGGCAAATATGTACTAGTCGTGTCAATTTTACTAGTTTTCCAAACTGACAAACACTGACTGTTGACCATGGATTTGAAAAGTTTATTTCCAGAGTCGCTTCAACTGTAAACTGGGCCTTTTTATAGCTGGTAACATTTAACGAAAACTTTTAAAAAGTTTACAGTTTTATCAAATAAGGTGATAGTTTCTGCAACCAAAGTTGCTCTATCTGCGGAGTGTCTAAACGCTGTTGAGCTCATTGTCTTCCCAAATAAAAACAATAAATACATTATCTTCAGCATTACGAACTCCAAAATTTGCCAACATTTCATATACTCTTACAAGTAATTTCGCCACATTCCCAAATGCCACGAACTCGTGATGTCTTTGGGGCTACATTTCTGGCTTCACCCGAAACTGTTGCGGCCTTAGGCAGTTAGGGTCATCACAATTAAGGCCCTGATTTATCATTAACTGGATTGTTGTGGCGTTCTGACATGTGAGCCGTTGCTCTTAGGTCGTGACACGATTGTAAAGATAGAGGTTTTAAATGAGATCGGTGTTGACCGATATTATGGTACTTGTATATGTTAAGAATGAGCGATTATACTATCTTTCTAAAAATAAATTTAGTATACGTAGATAGAAGTTACACGTCTTACTACAGATAAAATAGTCTAACTTTCTAACGGCTGGCATAATGTTTTTGTTATTGAAACAAGTCATCGCTACCATTCGTATATTGGCTTGATTAATCACCACGCTTGCCAATTGCCACGTCACATGGCAAACTTCAGCGTCATTAAGTACTCTAAGGTTTTATTTCAAACTAAATTATTATTATAACATATAACAGTCCTGTTAATCCACTTAAAAAGCGAATATGCTAGTAGTCTGACGGAACTATAAAAAATAAGCCTTTCTTTGCTCATATTCCGTAAGACAAAGTTTTAATATTATTACATTACTTTAAATTAAAAAAATAATCATCATTAACGTAACGATAGAGTACTTACAAGGCCTAAAATTACGAACAAAAGGAACAAATTTTAAAATCAAAGTAATCATTGATGATTGACGTTTTGTTATTTAATATTAAAAAACAATGTTATACTTGGTAACAATTCCGTTATAATAACTCCTATAACGTTAGTGACTATCTGTAGTAGATTAATCTATCTACCATAGCGTAAAAAGACATCTAGAAATGGCCGCGCGAACCGAGTTCCCGCAAACAAAACACTACCGTCTCACATAACAATCGATTGCAACTCATGTGAGTGGCAAATTAGCATCACGGTATGATGCTCCATATCCCATTACGGGGCTCGGGGCGCGCGTGGGCCTAGCTCATGACCGCCGCGAGACAGAGCGGGCCAATTAGTGCGTTGGCAGCACTGCAACCGATCATTGGTGCCAACGTTAAACAACGCATGCGGTTAATTGTGGAACGTATGGAATTGTGACCTGTGGGAAATGTGAGCGTGGGAGTTCGAATTTTGAAATTATTGTTCTGAGGGTCTGTGATTTTTTCGGAGAAAAGAATTCTTGGTATATATTTTTTTAAATTTTCGCTACGATACTCATTCTTGTAACTTTTAAAACTGCAGGGCAAGCACGAACTTTTAAAGAATTCGTAACGTAAACGTTTCGTGTCTACGATACGATAACGCAGTACTATAACGTTAGCACGTAGCACGAAGACAGTTCCCAGTTACTTATAACAAGAAATTAGTACCTAATACATTTGGATCTCTTCTGTTAAGTATAAAACAATTTTAATACTTTTATTTCAACACTACAAAAGTTTATGTTGAACAAAACAAACACAAAGTTATGTTAGTCTTATCGATTAAGCGTGATTTTTGCCGGACATTTTCATCCTTTAATAACCATGGTGGTCACTGGTGACCGACAAACAATACATTTTCTATTGTGTCTGGTTTTGCGGCAGTCAACGTGTTAATAATATATTTATGCTATTGGGAAAGTAAATTCTTCCAGAGTGTAATAATTTTGATACCTTAATTTTAAGTTTAAAGTATGCTACGGATTCTCGTAGCAAATTCGTAGTCCTCGTTACCAAAATGATGTTACTTTTTATACACTTTACTGGATATTTATAAAAACATGTATTTTTACTCGACTGCTGCGAAGGAGGGTTATGTTTTTCGAGTGTATGTATGTATGTATGTAATATATGTATGTATGTACCTATGTCTGTTTCTTTGGCACGCCCTACAGCCCAAACGGCATGATGGATTTTAACATAATAGGTGTCGTTAGATTTGTTTTGACTGTGGGAGTGACATAGGCTATAAAAAAAAAACAAATAAAAAGTAAAACGCTGGCCGGGTTAGCTAATTCGGAAATATTAGCAGATTTTATTTCCTTGTTTAAAAAACTCAAAAAACTTGTCAGTCAAAAGTACTAGACGTCAAGAGTTTCGCATTTACGCCAATTGGTGTATGCGCTATGACTTTGCTATTTAAAAGAGTAAGGCGTTATAATATAAGGTTTTGAAATGCTTGGTTATTTACTTTACAAAACTAAAAAGTTTGAAATAAACTAAATTATTAAAATAAAACAAAAAACCTGACTGCTAAAACAACTATATCAAAAATAACTGCAAAGAGAAAAAACTGAAAAGAAAAAAACAAGCTCTAAGATCCTAGAATTCAATTTGAGCAATGTTGAAAGCAACGTGAAATATTTCTATACATTAAATATTGATAGTTGTCGCAGACGGGGACAATCATCTATCAACCAAGCGGCCGTGGCAAGCTCAATTAAATCCGCACTCTCTTTGGTTGGTGATTGTCCTCGCCTACGACAACTATCGAAATTCAATTCTAAATACATTGAATATTGATAGTTGTCGCAGGCGGAGTCATAGTCATAGTCATAGGTATTTATGGCATCATGTTGTACAAAGATTTTATAAAAACAGTATTATGTCCCAACATGGCCCTGCAAGGGCATTGCAACAAAAAACATAATAAATTATTTAATAAATTTAAATCTTAATTAACACGAATTCTTGAAATCGTAATATGTTCAAATAATTCGTAATATTTCACGTTGCATTCAACATTGCTCAAATTGAATTCTGGGATCTTAGAGCTTGTTTTTATCTTTTAAGTTGTCTCTCTTTGCAGTTATTTTTGACATAGTTGTTTTATAGCAGTCGGTTTTTTTATTGTGAAGTGCAAATTTCTCTACTTTTCTTTAGGTATGTCTTATTCTTCTACGGGGAAGAAATTTCACTCTAAAATAAGCAGCGCCATGGTACTTGTCTATTCTTAATATGATACATATTACTTTATTACGGTATTAGTACATAAATTAAGTAATGTATTTAGTTTACGCGATCGTTTGAAAGAATATGACTTCTCTCCGTTTCAAAGATTCTAAGTTTAATGATCCACCACAGACAATACATAAAATATATTTTTAAACATTATTGCCGGACAGGAAACTTTTTAATTAAAAATAAAGGACAGCGCATAGTAATAAGAGCGTAAGCAGCTAATAATAATCGGCGGATGATCTGGGCGAGCGGCAGCAGCCGCGGGCGCAGATATTTTCAAAATAATAATTAAGCGGATACATTTGTTATAGCGCGCGCATATGTAATGCGCCGGGATCCCAGCTACAGGGTGATTGCTGTTTATACTTTTTAATATATTTTATTTACTTATATATTTAAAAAAGGACTACCGACAAAACATACATTATTACAATTAAAAAATCAAATTTAAGATAAGGCTAAGAACTGTCCTTATTACAGGTAGTCAAATAGGTAAGAATTAAGTCAAATTATATTATACTTAATCAAACTAAATAAAATTTCTTATTATAAAAACCTGATCCGATCATGTTTTATTTGTAACTATCGCAATTAGTTAATCTGGCTTGGCCAAAGATGGCTGCCATAAGTTTGGTAATGCTTTCGAGGGTGAAGGTATTGGATAAACTGGAGCTGGTTTTAGTAAGTATGGTTTCAGGAGACCTAATTCTTCACAGATCTATGTATTAATACATTTAGAAATACCTTTGTACCCCTTTTGGAGAACATTACGAGTGTTTTGACAAAGTCCGGTGACGCTTAAAACGCCCAGTGCCAATCAGCAAACTCTTTCAAAAACGTGAGCTTTGGCATAGTTAGAGAATTTGAAACGATCGCGTTTGTACCAACCATAAAATAGGTCTACTTTTGAATTTCGATGAAACAATAGGAAACATTTAAAATTTTTAATTTTGTTATGACAAAATTCTTGAAACTTTTAAATTTGTTTCATTCTATTCCAAATTCAAAAGATCTCGTCGCCGCCCTGTATACGCGCGCTGATGGCAGGCACCGCGGCGGCAGCTGCGGCGCGCGTCGCCCCGGGCGGCAGTGCGCGGTATATGGACTGCACCGACCGACTGCACCGGCAGGGGCGAACGCCATACTCCACGGAGGATGGAGAGGTACATACCTACTTGGAGAGAACTTACTAAGAAAGGAGGTTGGACTCGCCGTTTACTTCGCTGGTTGGAGAGTACCTAATACCTACTTAGAGCTACTTGTAGAGAACTTACCGCTAAAGAATGATTTTTATTCCACTTCTTTAATATATTGTCAAATGACGTTAAAGAAATCGCGAAATAAAACAATAAGAACGAAAACTAAATCTAAAGTTACATTTTATAACTCCTTAGAGAGCGACTAAGGTCAAAAAGAAGCAATTTGCTTCTTTTGTTGATGAAGTATCTACCTTTTTTACTTATAATTGTCATTGCATGTAGGTTAGTACTTGAGTACTCCACAAAAGAACCTACTTGGAGAAAACTTACCACGAAAGGAGGTTGCAAAGCGCAATGTTTTAAAAAAAATATATTTTACGGATAAGCACAGTGCCTTGATCTCACCTGGTTGAACTTCGTGTTGACAAGTGATAGGTGTTTTTTATTGGCTGCCAAATTCCACATTAACTATTGTTTTCCTGTATTACTATTGGCTATATAAATTATTAATAAACACCGGAACGCGACGGTACCCACCCTGAGGCAACAGTTTTTACAGTTGTAAGAAAAGTAATCTTACAAGAATCTAGAAAGACTAGAAGAACTACTGGAACAACAACGCTAACATTGTATTTAGCGGCAAACTTAGATATGATAGCAGTAGCTAGGCAGTGTCAAATCAGTAATGTGTCAATAGTGTGACGATTTGACATTATGACTATGGAAAAATTATCCATCAATATTATGAAGGCCCAAACAAATTTAAAACAACCGCTATGTCTAATATCAACCAAACAGTGAATGTACCTACAATATTGTATTCGGTTATGTTATAATGCACGTATCATCATCAGCTCATTTTTATGTCCCCACTGCTGGGGTACGAGCCTTCCCTATGGATGGATAGGGAGATCGGGCCATAAACCACCACGCGGGCCCAGTGCGGATTGGTGGTTGTTAACGACTGCTAATGCAGCGGGGACTAACGTCTTTACGTGCCTTCCGAAGCACGGAGGAACTCGAGATGATACATTTATGGTCACCCATCCGATGACCGGCCTTTGCGAAAGCTGCTTAACCTCAGCATTCTCAGACTGGGCGCGTTAACCACTGCGCCATCGAGCTCGCGTATACGTGTACATCATAAGATAGTAATACTTTTATTGCAAAACTATGAAACATAAACATGAACAAAAACATAAAAAAACATATAAATAATTTACAAAGTTACTATTTGGCGGTCTTATCGTTTTAAAGCGATTTCTTCCAGACAACCAGTCCGATGGAGAGAGCTAATAAACAGTAAGATCAGAGGTGAAACTATTAAAACATACTAGAATAGTGTGTATTTTATAAATGGAGCGAAATTATATTGTAACGTATATGTATACCGTTTTTCAAGCGTTTACGTTACGTTACGTTTTTCAAACTTCTAGACTGGAAAGGATACGGCATCATCATTAATGGCGAGTATCTTACCTTTGGTTTGCTGATGATGTAGTTCTCATGGCTGAGACCTTGGAAGACCTGAACACAATGCTCGAAGATCTCAGTAATGCTACTCAAAGAGTGGGTCTTAAAATGAACATGGACAAAACGAAAATCATGTCCAATGCCCATGTTGCACCCGCTCCAGTTAATGTTGGGAACGGTACACTCGATGTTGTTGATGTACGTTTACCGGGGACAGACGGTCCAGTTAGGTAAGTCCAACTTTCGAGAAAGAGATCTCTCGACGAATCCAGTTCGGATGGGCTGCATTCGGGAAGCTACGTGATGTATTCGCATTCAAAATTCCTCAATGTCTTAAGACAAAAGTCTTTGACTAGTGTGTGCTACCAGTGATTACATACGGGAGTGAGACGTGGTCCTTTACTATGGGTCTCATAAGAAGGCTCAAGGCCATCCAGCGAGCAATGGAGAGAGCGATGCTTGATATTTCGCTGCGCGATCGAATCAGAAATGATGAAATCCGCAGGAGAACTAAAACAACTGACATCGCTCGGAGGATTGCTCAGCTGAAGTGGCAGTGGGCGGGACACATAGCGCGGAGAACCGATGGCCGCTGGGGCGGAAAGCTTCTCGATTGGCGACTACGCACCGGACGACGTTTCGTGGGCATTCCTTCTACAAGGTGGACCGTCGATCTGGTCAAGGTCGCGGGAAGCCGCTGGATACGGGCAGCGCAGGACCGATCATTGTGGCGATCCTTAGGGGAGGCCTATGCCCATCAGTGGGCGTCATATGGCTGACGAAGATGATGATGATAATATGTATACCATAGGCGGTATACACGTCGTAGCGGAGGCAGTTGCGCGCGCGCCGGCTGCGCCGCCCCGGGCGTGGCATTGCGCGATATATGGAACGCCGACCAATCTTCCCGGTAAATAATGCAAGAATGTAATTATTACAACCAATGATTTTAAAAGAGCAAAATAAAGTACCCCTTAAACTTTTGCTAGATCATTTTAATCAAAGTCATCAAATCAACCTATAATGCCATCTTCCTACTGGAGTTACTTAGTCGATTTATTTTTATACTAGCTGTGCTCGCGACTTCGTCTTCGTTTAATAATGACTTTCGGCAGCATTTTTAATTTTTTAGGTTCTGGTTCCCGTTTTTGCAACATTTTTCACTGATGCTTCGCTCCTATTGGTCGCAGCGTGATGTTATATAGCCTAAAGCCTTTCTCGATAAATGGACTATCCAACACAAAAATATTTTTTTAATTCGAATTAGTAGTTCCTGAGATTAGCGCGTTCAAACAAACAAACTCTTCAGCTTTATAATATTTTAATATAGATTATACTGGTAAGCATTTGGCCTCCCTCTCACCTGATGTTAAGTGATGATAATGCCGAAGGTGGAAGCGCACTCCACCCGGAATCCTCAACTACTGAGGCGCTGGCTATCTTATCTCTAGCTGCCGGAGCACAACAATGCTACTTTAGCTCCTAGCGTGGGAGATAAATCAAACAGCCAGTATGTTGCCTATAGCTCGTGAGCTAAGAGCTAAGAGAGTTCTGTATTTGTATTTTACATCCTATCCTATGGCCTATCTTAGTCTACTGCTGGACATAGGCCTTCCCTAATGAGCGCCATTTCATTCCAATTTTACATGTTATATACTAATAATATTACTAGTGCGTAGTATGTGCGTCAGCTGGAAACAGCGAGTGTGTGTGCTCTAGATACAAAGTTCGAGCTGACGCTACACTACAAGCATTGATGTTATGGCGACATACTTAGATAAGATGGTGGTAGCTTGCCAGGCGGGTAAACAAGCCCTACCACCAACCAAACCGAGTACACAAACATCGAACCCGGGACCTCTGGGTCTTAACCGATATAGTTTTATAACGGGGTTTAACGCAAACTATCTCAGTGGCACCAAAGTTCGAAATATTAATTTATTAATTTACGTATATTTATTTATTTATTCATCAGATGCACGAAACAGGTTACAACCACAAAAATAATAAACATACATGCAATTAAAACTTAAAAGCTAGGTTGAAACCCTTAATATGTAGGTACATACTACTAAACATACTACGAACAGAAAATAAAATAAAAAAAAGTCTTTACAAAAACAAGTTAAATTAAATTTAAATTTTAAATTAATACATTTTACAATTTTATTTATAATTTAAAAATAATAACAATTTATCAAATTACAAAAACACAAATGTTGTTCGCGACAAAAATTTGCATTAAAAATTATATAAACATTTATAAATAGCTTGCCTACTTCTTATCTGATCTTTAGTATTTGTAAAAATATTATGATCGGATGTTAATGACGGTAGTTGTTAACATTGAATGGGCGCCTTTGGCTTTCAAAGTAAAAAGTAAATAGTGTTGAATAATTTCGGCGGGCTGGTTAGAACCACGATAGCTCAATTGGAAGAGCACCTGACCCGGTATTTCAGAAGGGTGCAGGTTCAAACCCTGCTCGTGGAAATTTTTTCAACATCTGTGTTTTTGTAATTTGTTCGCAACAAAAATTTGCGTTAAAAATTATATAAACATTTAATTTATCAAATCTTAACTAAAAAAATTATAACTAGTTATATAAAATTTATAATGAAATTAATATTATTATGTAAAAAAAAAATATTGTAGGATACTGCCACATATTATTTTCACTTTAAATACTCTCTCACTTTACCCTGGAATCTTAACAGCCATATCATCTCGACTGTGATTTTTGCGTAAAATGGCCAATTTTGGCGTTCTTGATCTCAGAAACAAAAATGCATTAACTATTTTGACTTGCTGAATAGTGTACAATAGCTATTGGCATAGTTCGTAGCGGCCTTGCTTTTTGTAAATTTTGCTTAACTTTTTAATTAAACCCAAAATTGCAGAGAGAGATTTTCATAAAATGCGCGAAGGCTCTTTTTGAGCTCCTAGATTGAACTACTGAAACAAATGAAATAATTTTTTTTAAAAGTTATTTCTTATATTATAGTCGTTTATTTCGTAGCGGCCTCGGAATTTTTAGATATCATTGATTTTATATAGAAAAAAAATCTTATTCTAAACCAAAAAACTTCGACAATCGCTTTAAATTAACGTGAATTTCTCCTATCTACGTTAATGTCATTGAGCAAAATATACCAGAATAATTGTTACTTCATGAGGAATAAAGATTTTATAATTTTTACGCATGAATTTATTATCCTATTTCGATAAAAACGATAAATACAACTGCAAAATTACTACAAAATCCGATGCACCGGACCGTCCGAACGATACCTATTCTCGCAGAGTGGAGATTTGTAAAGGGCTCATAATATACTACAGTTAAAAATATCAACATCAGCACAGCCACCGACGAATCTTAAGTATAAGTTACGATAGCGTTGACATATTTATTCCTACATCATCATCATCATCTTCATTTAGTGCCAACTGATGTTTGGAGATCAGCATACAAAATGTTCTGCGATCCCATATGACTCTGTCTAAGAGCCTAGAGAGAGAGAATGTGTGAATGATAAATTTAGAAAATTTTATTAAGTTGTGCAAATTGGCGGCTATTTTATTGTTTTCACTGATTTTATTAATTTGATTGTTTTTTGCAATGTCTATTAATTTTAATATTTGGACTATGTTCACTATTTCATAACTTTAAGGAAAATCTATTTACAACTAGTGGACCCAGCGGACTTCGTACCGCTTGACAGTTTCCATCAAGTGATTAAATTCTCTTTGGTTTCCATGACAACAAAACAAACAAATCATTTTGTATTGGAAAATTAAATTGTCGTTTTTAGTATATTTATAGTGTGACTCCCGTGGGATTATCGGGATAAAAACTAATATCCAAAAAACTAAATCCTATGTGTTAATCCAGGTTATAAACTATAGGTATGCCGAATTTCATCCAAATCCATCCATTCGTTGCAGCGTGAAGAAGGAACAAATATACAGACATACACACAAACTTTTGCGTTTATAATATTAGTGTGATAATCATTTGTGATAATGTATAAATTTGAATATCATTCTTTTTTCAAATATTATTTACAGTAATTGACCGCGGCCACAATTAATTAATCAAATAAATAAATAAATAATTAATAGCTTGTTTTAACTGGCGATAACTAAGTACAGTCCACTTTTTGATGTCGTCCAGCCATTTCTATACAAAAGCAGTTTTATTACAACACAATAATATAATATAACAATATTCTCTTAGTCTCGCAAATAGAACGTTTGCAATCTAAAACATAATTGGCTACTATCAAACAACAATGTAATCACATCATTAAATTTATTACAGCAACGCAAATAATAATTTATTCGTAAACAATGCCTTGCACACAACATGACATTATAATTACTCAATACCACTTATAATAAACCTCTAAATTGTCTCCAGATATAATCATATAAAACACCAACTTAATTTTACTAGTCTGCAGACAAATATGAGCTTTATTCTGATAACGACACGAGGTTTATAATCCAATATGTTTACATATATATGTTGGCGGAGATAATGTCAGTCCATCAACGTAATAAGTGAGGTTTGGTGTTTGACATATAGTAGTCACGATTCGGCCCGCAAGATATCAGCCGCTCTGTACGATATACCTACGTATCTATATCTATATCTACATATATATTACTAGCTGTGCCCCGCGGTTTCACCCGCGTTCTATTAGTCATAGCGTAATGTAATATAGCCTATAGCCTTCCTCAATAAATGGACTATTCAACATAAAAATATTTTTTCAATTCGAACTAGTAGTTCCTGAGATTAGCGCGTTCAACCACACAAACAAACTTTATAATATTACTAGCTGTGCTCGCGACTTCGTCCGCGTGGAATAGTGACTTTCGGCAGCATTTTTAATTTTTTAGACTCTTTTCCCGTTTTTAAAACATTTTTCACTGACGCTTCGCTCCTATTGGTCGCAGCGTGATGTTTTAGAGCCTAAAGCCTTTCTCGATAAATGGACTATCCAACACAAAAATAATTTTTCAATTCGAACCAGTAGTTCCTGAGATTCAAACAAACTAACTCTTCAGCTTTATAATATTAAGATTATAGATAAAGAAAAAAAACTGTTTACGTGTATATAGGGGGTAATACTAGTCGTAGAAGGAGGAGCTCGATATCGCATTGGTTAAGTAATTTTCACAAAGGCCGTTCATCGGATGGGTGACCAAAAGTTTATCATCTCGAGCTCCTTGCTTCGGGAGGAACGTAAAGCCGTTGGTCCCGGCTACATTAGCAGTCCTTAACAACCACCAATCCGCACTGGGTTCCCGTTCTCCTTATCCATCCATAGGGTAGGCTCGTGCCCCAGCAGTGGGGACATTAAATGAGCTGATGATGATGATGATGATGAAATAGTTGACAGTTAATTTATAGATTCCCACTATCGCAAAGGTGGTCTAGATGTAATATACTCGTATGAAGGTAGACAAACGAACAACAATACGCTCTCGACTACGAAAGGGAAAGGGTTCTATCCCTTCATGGCTGCAGACTTATTAACATGCATAGAGCAATCACAGGAATAATCACGCAAAGTGGCAACAATTAATACATTGTTCTATTGTTAACAAAATGTCAAAAATATTGTTAAAGACTCCTTCGTCCTAGAGATTTTATCGTTTGTTTTGTAACTAGTACTCTTACTACAGGTGACAGCCTGCGTTGTCTTTGACGAAATTCACTGCTCATTTTATCATTATACTTTTTATGTAGACCTTTTTTTATTGAAAATCTTCTTTTTTTGTTAATGTTTATTTATTTGTACATAAAATACAAATTAAGAGTTTTGTCAGAAAACATGGCACCTTCATAGTTATTAACATTAATAAATAGGAAAATCTTATTTTATCTCTTTTTACGCTTACATTACGGTATGAAAGGGGCATGGCTGGAAAATTTCAGCGTTCTTAGTCCAACGGTTTTGATTGTGAATTTGTGAGATGTTTATCGTCGTTCAGTTCAGTCACGACTCTCTTTTTATATGAATGTGTATAGTCTAGGCGAAGATTAATATCTGGTGGTTCGGTTCTAGCTACAACTAAAAAAAAAAAACATTGAGTGTTGGAAAAAAAATCAGATTGTAATTTGTTCCCAACAAAATTTGCGTAAAAGTATATTATCAATTATTATAATAAAGTAATTGTTATAAATAAAGTTATTATCACAACTATAAAAAATTTAGTACTATACTTACAAATAAAGTTATAACTTTTAAAAATTGTTTATATTGCTTATATATTAGCTTGGTAATCTATAGACCTGTCATATTATGACTGTTGTTGCCATAAGTAAAAAAATAAATGACTGTTATTATTATTATGATTGATTGACCTTCTGGTAGATACATAACTCTGTGACAATGCGAGTAGTGGCCCGCGCACCATCGCTGCAGATCAATAGATGCCCCTAACAATCGCTTTTACATCCCACACATCAGACTTCATACCTTATTCCATTACATTAAGCGTTACATTTGCATAGCAAGTGTCACGTATGATGTGGCGTTGGTAGTACAGGTGCAAGTAACGTAAGCTTAAACTAGTATATGTACAATCGAACCAACTGAATCCTGACCCACCATAAGCTTATTTTGCTAAACCCCTTAAATGCAAGTAGGTCGAAATTCGCTTGAAGAATTATTTCCTTGGTAACGAACTTGTTATCATTTGATTAGACACTGACATTTACTGAGTGCACTGTTAAATAAATCGGACAATATCGACTAAGCTCGTATATGAAAAAGAAGAGATGATGTTACTGTCTTTATCTGTATTACGTAGGTAAGTATAGGAAGTTTTCTACGAACGTAATGGTGCCACTTCACTTGGCCGTATTAAATTTGCTCAACTATTAGTCGCATTTATTTCTCTAGAATATAAAATCAAAAATAATGCAGTCATGTTTGGGCAAATACGGCCAAGTGAAGTGCCAGCATAAACTTTAGATTACAGGTTTCAATCACGTCATTCCTATAAGTATTTTAAGGACAGAAACATGCCATTCTTGGTCTTTCAAGCTATATAAGTAAAAAGAGTAATAAAATTTGTGAAATGAAAAAAAACTTTATTTAATCTTTAACAAAACTAATTTAAATTATATGATTCAGTATCTAAAACCTAGTGTGTGCACCATGGTTATCGATAACGGCTTGTAATCGGTCACGCATTGACCCTATTAGACGACTGCAAATGTCGCTGTCTCTCAAGTAATCCCAAATTTCGTTACAATGTTGCTCAATTGCTTCCTTTGTTCTCTCGTTTCTGTTATCCCACATTTGGACCATCAAACCCCACAAATTTTCTATTGGGTTGAGGTCTGGGGATCTACTCGGCCATGGAATCAAAGTAACTTCATCATTATGCAGATCAAACCAATTTGAGACTACCCTGGCAGTATGCACTCGACAGTTGTCATGAACGTAGGAAAATACTGGCACATCTTCACGCGGGTAAACTGTTCGCACTGTCGGTAACATAGATTCTTCTAATAGATCGACATACTTCATTGCGTTTTGCCGAGAAGAAATATGGACAAGCTCACCTACTCCTCCGATACCCATCCACGCCCACATATTCGCTGAAATTCGACCGGATAACTGATTAGGCACGACGTGATCTTCTGTGTACCGCGTGTTATCGTAACGCCACAAAGTTAAGCGACCGTGTTGAGAAGATCGAAATGTTTTTTCGTCTGTAAATATAGTGTTAGTCCAGTCGTAGTCTAAATAAGCGTTTGCAAAATTCCTTCTCGCTGTTTTATGATCATCCGTTAAGGTTACTTTCTCAGCATAATGTCTGTAATGCAGTCCAGTGCCGTGCAAATAATTTCTAATAGTTTGTAGACAGACGTCATGTTGTGCCGCAAAATATCGGGTGGGAGTAAAAGGATGTTCTTCGTAATGGTGTTGCATGTCCACTCTTTGTTCGTTCGTGAGTCGGCGAACGCCGTGGTTATGACGTCGTCTGTCCTCGAGGATGCCCTCTTCGGCGTGCCGTCTGATCCAGGTCCTCACTGTATTCCGAGAAATATTCAATTCGCGGGATATTTCCCGTATGCCATAGCCTTCCTCACTTAAGACTACAATCCGAGCTCTTTGTTCTTCTAAATTAGCCATTATTAAAAATTATTAAGCATTTTACTATTTAATTTCTATTTTTTCACATTGACTGACAATTTGACATAATATGACACACTTGTAGAACACCCCATTTTTTAAATTTATTTTTTCCATCATCAAAAAGTTTAGGTTAAATAAGCGAGAACCAGCTCGATATTCAAACAATGACTGTATATGTGTGAAATGTGGTTTTATGGCAATGATAACAAAGGTTAAAATTGCATAGGTCTGCGACCTGTATTGACGTAATTTTATTAGTACCTAAAACGTCGTAAGTGCATTATACGCGATAGATCTTACAAGTTTGAAAGTTTCAAACGAATTATCAGGCAAGTGGGTCATGATTCAGTTGGTTCGATTGTACCTATTGAGATTTTATTATATTTTATTATTATTGGAATAGCGTAGTATGTCTAAGTGGCTGAGTTTTTTGGTTGGGTAAATAGGTATGTGTTTCGATATGGTTGCGATGCATAACGTATGGTATGTGATTGATTAGTGATCAATAACAAGAAATATAAAGAAAGAACGCCAAAACCAAAAAAAAAATTCATTATTCCATTCCTCCTTGGTCGAGTGGTTTGTACACCGGTTTTCATGGTGTCGCCATCTCTGAGGTCCCGGGTTCGATCCCCGGTCGGGTCAATTTAGAAATTATTGTTTTTCTAGATTGTTTCGGGTCTGGATGTTGGTTTCTATGTTGGTATAATTAGTATGTATTTAAGTATTTTAAGTATGTTTATCCGTTGTCTAGTAACCGTTTAACGAGTTTCATAACGAAGCTTCTCTTGGGCTAGATAATTGGTGTGAGTGTAGGAAAGATTTTTTTTTTTAAATATATTAGCCTTGCGGGAATCGAATCCGGAACTACTGGGTCTGAAACCGGTAGTATAACCATTATTATTTTGGAGAAAGTTCGCTGATGGGCTTTAGCGGCCCTTTGACCGTCACCGGACGTTTTTGGGGGCGCTGGAAACTTAAAGGGTTCCTCAAGCCGCGTGATCAAAACACAGTCAGAGGAGTTCCCTATAAAAATAGGGATTGGCATCACGCTGGCATGCCCCCTTTCTTTACTAGATTCTCCGAGGGTTTAGATCGGAACGAGAGAGGTCTAACTAGAACCAATGTACTAGAGATGCGACTAAATACATATTATCTTCTATACTAAGTACTATATAAATCTGTAGGCTCTGTGTGTACTTGCAATTTTTCTGACTAATATTGGTATAAATATTCATTTTATGACTCACTGACACCAACGCTACGATTTTTGAAATTCTTGTTTGTCTGTCTGTATGTCCATTTTTAACTCAAGAACGACTTGACCGATATTGATGAAAATTTGTATGTAGTAAGAACATGCGATTGTGCAAAAGATACGCTATAAAAAAAATCAATTTTATTCACAAGTTTTCGCTCAGCAAAGCGGGCGAGTTTGAACTGGTTTGGGATGGCTACCAACAGAGAGAGATGGCGTGCAAAAGGAGAGGCTTACACAGCATTGGGTGGCGACGAAGGGCTGAAAAAGAAGAGGGCGAGTGACGGCTCATGATGAAAATTTATATGTAGTATAGCATTTTTTTCGCACAGCGAAGCGGGCGGGTGACGGACGGCTAGTAAAAGTATACAATGTTATTTTTAGTTTATACGAAACCTGAAAACTGTATGTTCAGAATCAGTAATAGAATCGATTTCAATATTTTTTATACCATGTTACATTTTGACCAAATAATATTTACAAACTCTCAAATAAAGTATACCCTATTAAAAAACACAACGAAACAGCAGAAAAAGCTTGTAACTTCGTGAGTTTTCAAGATATTATTTTAATTTTTTTTGTACTGATTCTTTAAATGAAAATATTTGACCCGTGTTTCGATTTTCGTTTAAACTAAAAATAAGGTTGTATAAGGTAATGATAATAATAATAGTACAAGCTAATATATTTTATGCAGATAGCTAAGGAGTAAAAGTTCTCGTGATGTTTCCTGGACGTTATAAGTTGGTTCTATTCAAGGCTTTTTCTAGGTAAGCATGTTCTACCGTAGTCCACATATTCACTCAACATCGGGTGGAGGTTGTGGTCTCATCATGCTTATCCATAAGCTGACAAAAAATATATTTCTATCATTATTAAAAAAAAATGTATTTGCGTACCCAATTTTCGGTACAGTCGCAGTTCTAAACATCAAATAGGTACTTCAACTCAACAAGGGAAATGGTAATCATCCCAATAACAAACATTATTCTGATAAAACAAGTAAGCATCATGGTGATTCTAGAACTTTTCAAATTAAAACAAAACACAACTGAGAAGTTAAATAAAAACGGACTGATTCAAAAGACAATCGGCAACCAGCGGAGACTGTAAACAAGGAGAACTTGCTGACGACTTGCGAGTCTGTGGATCGATCGTCGGTTGCCATGGCGACCGCGTCAGATCGTCACATGAAGCTGTAGATGGATCGTCACCCCGTCTCTGCTATTTCACTGTCTCAGAAGGAACTTCTGGAGTGCGATCTTTGAACCGGTGACTAATTTCACGCTATGATATCAATTACGAGAGACTAACTTTTATTAAAAGAGTCTGATTAATAATTTAAATAATTTTTGAGACCGAAAGCTCTTGAGCGTTTTTTAAAATTTCTTACAGGTAAACCAAACTCCAACTCACCTGATTTTAAGTCATCACTTAAAATCAGGTGAGTAAGATAAGATGAGTGAGATAAGATAGCCACCCGGCCTTATGATGATAAATAACTTTTGACACCGAAAGCTCTTGAACGTTTTTTATAAATTTCTTACAGGTAAACCAAACTCCAACTCACCTGATTTTAAGTCACTTAGAAATTTAAAAAAAACGTTCAAGAGCTTTCGGTGTCAAAAGTTATTTATCATCATAAGGCCGGGTGGCTATCTTATCTCTATAATAGCTGGCGGAACACAACAATGCTACAAACATTAATGTAGTGGCGACATTTTTAGATAACATGGTAGTAGCAAGCTAGGCTAGCAACCAATTACACAAACATGTAACCCCAGCTAGGAATCAAACCCGGTCTCTCAGACCTCTAGGTCTAAGAGATCGCAGAGGCGGTTAAAACTTTTTACAACATAGATAATTCTTTAGAAAAGCGTTAAAAAAATAAACTAGCGTGTTTCGAACCCACCCTCTCTCTCACGTGACGCCACGATAGCATAGTCTAAAGTGCACCGGACCTGTATCAGAGGGTGCGTGTTCGAATCCCACTAGTGGTATTTTTTTCCACACTTTCCCAAATTGTAACTTACGTAAATTTATATATTTCCTTAACACCTTAAACGCCGTTTGACCGACAAACAATAGAATTTCTTTTGTGTTTGGGTTATCATTTAAACCGTAAAACATCAGGAGCCCTCAAAATATTAAAAGCAATTTTCACTCTTACCCATTTAAGTTAGAATTCAAAGTCGATTGGAAACCTCTGTAAAGGTAAGCGTGCTTACTTGCATCTCTACACAGATTCACTTAGTGTGAAACGGAACGGTGTAGCCCCGTATCAAGACCTGCTTTACAATCATTGTGAACCTTAAAGAAAACAACGTAAGGTGCATTTCTCAATGCTACACAGTTCAAACCAAATTGGTTATGCAATAAGATGATTGTGTACGGTTCCTGAACAGAGAAATGAAAACTCGGTGCTTTAACGAAGTGTGCATTCAAATTTGCAGATACAATTACTTGATTGTACTAAATATACACATAGTGAGTGACCACGTTAACGAAAACTACAGCATGTATTTCGTTGCAAATACTACAAAGTCTCATAACAAAAGTTTATGACTTATGTGTCCTGTCTTTTATAAGACATACGAAGCACAGGCGTGGACATTCACGGTACGACAAGCCCACTTTAAAGTCATTCAGCGAGCTATGGAGAGAGCTCTGCAGCTATACTAGGTGTTACTCTGAGGGATCGAATCCGAAGTCATTCGCCAGAGAACCAGAATAACTGATGTAGTGGCAGTGGGCTGGCTGGTCAAAATAGCCGCAGAACCGATAACCGTTGGGGTAGACGTGTTCTAGAGTGGACACCGCGTATCGGCAAACGTAGTGTAGGACGCCCTCAGACAACTTAGGATCATAGAGGTACAGTAAAATAATTCGAATTAAATTTAAAAAAATAATAATTACAAAATAAAAATTACAGAATCAAAAATTTTAATTAAAATTACAAAAATAAAATTATTCAATTCACAACTAAAAATTATAAGTTATTTACTCAGATAAAATTCCTACATTTACAACAATCACATAAATAATATAGTAAAATTAATAAATTAGATCAGAATTAAAGTAGAAATCAGCATTAAAATGAATAAAATAATTACATTAAGAAATGTCAACAATATTACCGATATACCTTAAAATATGGAATATCTTACAAACAAATTTGAATCTCTTTTAAAATTGTAAATTTTAATGTGGTTTAATAAATTTATTTATTTATTATGACTCTTTAAAAATAAATCGTTTTATAAAACCGACGTGTAGTCACGTAATATACGCCGTCAACTGTACCGACTAAGGCTCACTGATTTACCCATTAACGTCGCGAGCTTGCCGCCATGCTCAATTTGAACCACCAGATAGCCAAATCGTCGATCGCTATCTCCCCCTTTTGTAAATTGAGCGTCACTAAATACTATTTTACAACGGTGAGGGTTGCAAGCCAACGTTTTTGATGTTGTACTTACCATCTAAATTATCTTTATGTTTATTTATTTAATAATCCACTCTTACATCTATTTTTACAGGATTTAACAATAGTGTAACTATTTAAATAAAACTACTTAATTATAACTTATCACTAATAATGCTATTTTCGTGAATTCATTCAGAGAACAAGAAAATAAGTCTATTTTCTCCGCTATTTGGTTAATAGTGCGCAATGCGCGAGTCAAAGGTGCCTTGCCGAGCAAGTTGGTGCGTTCGCGCGGCACTGCCAGCAATTGCGGCCGGCAGCGCGGCGGCGGCGCCACACGTATCTATCGGGGACGCATAGGCTCACAATGCTCAACACCTGGCAGTTGTTCATTTTTTTTTATGTTGACTTATAATCGTCATATTTGTTGAGCGGAGACTTTATTTATTTATTTAAATAGGTAAACTGAAAAGGACACGTTTCAGGAATGTATGGAGCAATGGCCTGGACTTTGTACACTTGTATTTTAGAACCGTCATTAATTACTGAGAGTGTTCTAACTATCATTTTTGTTGTTTTTGACCTAGTTTTTTTGTACAAAAATATTAAATACTCATCGTTAAGGCAATACCTAACCTAAAATAAAAATGGCGTGTGTCATTGACTGTCATTCACTTCAATGACATCTCTTGTCTTGACGTTTCAATCATTCATTTCAACGTTACTTCCACCAAAGAGTAATTGCAATATTGTACCAATACACCCTTCCACTCTAATGCACTGGAATTATTAGAAATATCAAGGAATAATATGTTCCTTCTAGGGTTCTTTCCGATCCCACACTGTGCCTCCTCTCTGTGTAACCTCACTGTGCGGTGTACTTGGCAAATAATCTAGCAACCATTGTTATCATTAGATGAAACTAAGTAGAAACAGTTCTTATTTGTAAACCACTTACCTTACTTATCCTCACTGCGATGTGCGGTATATGAAGAACCCAGCAAAAAGACAATTTGTGATCATCAGCTGATGAAAATATAGATATGTTGAATGAAACCAGTTCCTGTTAAAACTACTTACCTAATACATATCCTCGCTGCTGTGTGAAAAAATAATCTAGCAAAACAATTGTAATCATTGCAGATGAAATGTGTTAAAACCTACTCACTGTGGTATGTAGTACAAACAAAGAATCTACTAAGATAATTGCGATGGTCACAAATGAAAATAATGTGTTGGATCCTACCTATCCTCACTACGTTCGGTATGCAGTACAAAGAATCTAGCAACAAGGGCAAAAATGTGATCACCACTGATGAGAATATGTTGGCACCTATCTATGCCCACTGCAGTGTGCAATGCAATACAAAGAATTAGGGCAATTGTGATTATTGCTGGCTGATGAAAATAATGTGATGTGAACCTATCTGTCCTCTCACTGCAATAGGTATGTAATTAGTGAATAGCGAAGTTTGTCCTTCAACAAACTTAAAAAAGCACAGGTATTCATTTTGAACTGTGCAATTAAATAAATAAAACAACTCATACTATTTAATGATTTTTATTAATTTTCAACATCCTCTCTTATTAAAATTCCATTCAGAAATGATGCCGGTGCTTCTATGCTTTCTTGGTACCGAGCCCAACCTAAATACCATACAATGGTCATCACATGAGCACAGCAACCAACAGTGCGGAGACCACATAAGCAATTGCAATAGTATCCGGCTATTTTCTCATTCCAGGTTGTGCCATGTCTCGCCAACAATATATATGTAAAATAAGTTCTACCAGATTGATGGCAAGACTTGATACGGCCCCTCACAAGTACCGTCTCATGTCTCAAAACATTATAAATTCTTCATTATCATTTTGGAATAAGGCTTTCATGATGTCCGCATCAGACACAGTTCCCGGATAGGGGCCAAAGACATCAATAATATGTCCATCTGTAGCAACAATTAAAAAAGGCTTAACAAGATTCCGGTACTTGTGCAAGCTATAAGACTTTTTTTGAAACATATAGTATGAGGACTTTTGCAAATAAATATATGTGCCATCGCTAATAACAATTGGTCGTCATTCACGGTAAAACCTGAGGGTAAAACAAACACGGAATGAAAGAAAAAAATCAACGACAAAACAAAACGCTAAGCTCCTTTTTTTCTGTCAGTCATCCATCTGTCTAATTGACGTTTGAAATGCGTTCGGAAATAAGAAGACTAAGACGACACGTGATTTCGCAATAAAATAATGCTTTTGTAACTTTAAAAAGTAAACTAACATAGGACGAAAGGTATGTAAGCTTTTTTTTAAATTAATAATACGGTAAGTAAATCTAAGGATAGGTACATTATTTAAGATTAATGTTACATTCTATTAAGTTTCAGAACGAATACGTAATGGAGTAAAATTGTCGTATTGCCCTTAAGTAATTAAATAATGCTTTTGTACAAAAAAAATTCTACACAGATTGCAATTTTGGTATTTTTCTATTAATCTCTACATTTTTCTTCAATTTTGCATTAGGTGTACAAGGTGCAGGCCAGCCCTGAAACGTGTCCTTTAAGAATTGAACATAAGTACCAAGTTTTTATTTTAAAAATTGCTAAACAGGCTAGTATAGACAGTAAAATGAAATTTAAAATGATTTATAACTGCCTATACTCACAAAAATAATGAATAAGTATCATTTATTCGCCTTTAAAGCAACGCTTACCTGAAAGTTGTTGAAAGCCAGCATAAAACATAGATTCAAATGAACTGTGCGTCAGTGGTTACAGAACATTTTATAACCACTGCTAGAATAGCACAAATTATTTTTTTCCACGAAAAATGGTAGTACAATGAGGCGAGCGGCTCGGCTCTGTCTGTACTGACAATGCGAATGCTCGCATCGAAAATGTTACGTTACGGCAAAATGCTCAGTGTAAGCCTTAAATAATTGAGGCAAAACCTTTTTCCGTCGTAAATAATTAAAAGAAAAAAGTCTCAGGTGACATAACAAAAAGAAGGAAGAAAAGGCATTCTAAAAGATCGTCCACTTCCCAAAGCTAACTTACCGACAAATCAGGTTTGCCAACTGAAAAGCGTCACCGGAAGCGATGTGAAAACTAAATAGTGACGCCACCTGGCGGCGCGTCTCGCCGGAAGTAGGCTTTATTGGCGGAAATGGAGCGGCCGACCGGATATAGCAATTTACACGCCGCCGTCGGCCTTTTGTGCGGACATTTGATGGAGGAAATACATTTTATTTGAAGTTGCCCGTTTCGGTCAGGAGGGATGATGGAGTTACAGTTTTATTACCACTAAGGTTTGGGTTAAGCTTTAATATTTTCAGTTAGAGGAACTCAACAGCGAAACGGTTTACGGTCAAAAAAAATAAGGGACTCTCGGAAAGGCCGTCATTGGACTGGTGACCAATTTTAGATATATCGAGGTCTTCTTCGCTTCAAAAGTCACGTTCAGCCGTTGGTCCCGGTTTTAGTCCTAAAGGAAAGTCGATATAACCCACTTTTTCTCGTAGAGTAAGGGTAATGAGCCTTATCGAGGATGAATCCATGCAGGCAACACAACAATGCTACAAACATCAATGTTTGTAGCATTGTAGTGTTCCGGCAGCCAGAGAGAAGATAGCCAGTGCCTCACTAGTTGAGGATCCCGGGTGAAGTGCGCTTCCATCATTGGCTTTATCATCACTTAACATTAGGAGAGATCAAGGCACTGTGCTTACCCGTAAAATATTTTAAAAAAGGCCTGATGCAGTGATGATTATATAAGCGGCGTTCCGCCAGTCTTATACCTAGCCACCCACTAACAGATCAACTCCTAGCATGAGACCAATTAGGCTGAACCAATTCGCCAGTTTCAGAAGGTTGCTTTAGAGCGTCTGCTGCGACGTGCCTGTTTCATGTAAATTCATAGAGCAGCGCTGCGTGAGGCGGGCTGCCTATGAACAACGCAGAAAAACAATACAAAACCGCGCGTGAGCCCGCTTGACTCAGCGGACGCCTTTGTTCTCCAGGCTTATTCCCCCTTAACGTTAATATTCCTGGTATACCACAACGAGTATGCATCTCAGTTGATGATCGCGTGCATTGGAGAATCCTGGTATATTACCGTGATCTTAACATGAACATAATCGTAAACTATGATGATTACCTCCATTTCAAAAACTAAAGGACTACACATTGAAATGAAACAACTTTTACGGATCTACACGCGTTTATTTTACACATTATGTTTAATGTTTATCCTGACGTTTCGAACCCTTTGCAGGGTCCGTGGTCACAGGAGACTCGGACTCGAGTAGATCTGTAAAAGTTGTTTGATTGCAATGTGTAGTTTTCGCGTAAACTTTACAAGACAATATTATAGGACTACCCATAGGGCCAGATATCCTCATATGCCATTTTTCATCAGGCAATGGACGTGTAGATGTCATTTATAAAGTGACCTTACCTGCCAGGCGTTAGGGTCCACGGCAAGGTAGCTCATGCCGTTGATGCATCTTCATTGCAGCTCAGCATCACTTCACATCACGCACGGTTTCACTTGTGAACGGTTCTGAACTCTGTAACAATCATTTTCATATATTTTTATTAAATATTGCTGGACTTCTACATAAGGGAAGGCTTTGCCTCGCGGTGGGCTCATTATCATCATCATCATCATCATCTCAGCCAAAAGACGTTCACTGCTGGACAAAGGCCTCCTCCAAAGATCTCCACAACGACCGGTTATGTGCTGCTCACTCAGATCATCAATCCATCTTGTTGGAGGCATATGGTGGCCTCATATGGTACAGTAAAAAAATAAAGTAGGCAATATAATTATTTAAACTATCATGGTCACTTGCAATAGAGTAATTATTAACGGGATCTATCTTATCTTATCTTATCTTAGTGGGGCCTGCCGAGGTTTCCACCTCCCAGTGACACTTCGACCCATTAAGATCTTTGGTGCAACCCCATCCTTTCACTCTTCCTCCTCTGCAAAGATAGATGCCATAAGTTTGGCGTCGTCCGTCCTTAAGAGCGAAGAGCCTGAAGTCCTCCGGTTTCGGATAGGCCGACCCCAGGAGTCCCATTCTTTTCCTAGCCAGAGAGTCGCAGTCACACAGTAGGTGCTGCATTGACTCGGTTTGCTCTCCACATGCCCTACACAAACTATTTGTTGAAAGGTGCATGCATGCATTCTGTGAAGCATTTGTTTTGTGGCATAATGCCCCGTCAAGGCACCGATGGTTAATCGGGCAGGCCTTCTGCTGCCTCCGCATATGAACTTACTCCGTCCTAAGGCGTTTTCGCGGGGATTCTTACCTACCATGTTTATTATTTGTGAGTATCCGATATTTTTGCACAGTTGCATGCGCCATGATCACGGAATAACATTACATTACACGGATTTACATTCCGTAATCATGGCGCATGCAACTGTGCCGAAATATCGGATACTCACAAATAAAAAACATGATAAGAATCCCGTTCATAATTATTCTAAAGTAGGCAAAGTAAATAGCCTATATACTGTGCCAGTGCTGGGTATAGACTTCCATAATTATAACTATGACATCGCTACAATTGATGGGTACAGCCTATCACCATGATTAGCAAATGCGTGCTGGAGATCTAAGAAAAACACAGGCTATGTATCGACTCATCTCAAAACAAGCTTTGCCTTTGAATTGGACCCATGCATTTTTTGTGATTTATCCAAGGCATTTGACTGCCTCCGTCACGACATTCTCATTTTGAAACTAGAATATTATGGTTTCCAGGGTGTTGAATTAAATATGATGAGGTCATACCTGCATAATAGAACGCAGATTGTGGCTGTCAACGGTGAAAGTTCAGTTGTAGGAGCTACTAATAGCTAGAGCTACTAATAGGAGTACCTCAAGGTTCTATTCTCGGTCCAGTGCTTTTCTTAATCAATGTCAATGACTTGGTGAGTAGTCTCCCAGAGTGGGCATTTGTTAGTTTGCGGATGACACCCACGTAGGTATCAAAGACAAATGTCCAATTATTCTCGAGCAAAAGACTAAAGAAGCAATAAATAGTCTAAAGGATTGGTTCCATGTAATCGGCATTATACTCAACACTAATAAAAGTATAGTTATGCACTACCAAGCCAGGAAAGGACTAAAACGGAACTTGACCGTTACAGATAACGTATTTTTGGGCTATAATATTGATCATACTATCAGTCATTCAGTTCACATAGATAAACTATGTAAAAAATTAGCCAGTGCAAACTACGCACTATTTAAACCTAAACCTGTAATGGACAAGAAAGCATTAGTCTCAGTTTACTTTGCATACGTTCATTCCCTCATAAATTATGCTGTGACAGTTTGGGGAAATGCTTCAGGCATAAATCGAATCCTTAAATGCCAGAAAAGATCAATCAGGATCATAAACGGACTTCGCAAGCGTGCATCGGCTAGAGCATATTTTGTAGTTAATAAAATTATGACGGTTATATCATTGTATATATTTAGTAGCCTTGTAGAAATACACAAAGAGAAACAGTCACTGCCAAGAAAAATGGACATACACAGCTATAACCTACGTAATAATGAGAAATTATACCAACCTAGAACGAGACTGGTAAAGGTAAGGAAACAAGGAATATGCAACAAAATAGTTCTGTACAATCAATTGCCATTAACAATTACTGAACTTAGCCAAAATCAATTTAAAAATAAGATTAAGCACTTTTTTGTTTCACACCCATTTTATTCAATTAACGAGTTCACGGCTATGCGTCTTGATGAATCCTCGTTCTTATATCAGGAGAGTTAGTATAGACTTACATAGTTATCATTTTACTTTATTTGTTTTTTAAATTGCAATGGAAACCACCAATTTTTTTATAGTATTATTATTTTAAGTATTGTATTGTAAAAGCAAATTTAATTTTATTACCGATCAATCTATGTACATAAATCTATTTTGGTTTATGTACATAGTTTATATTTTTAATATTTTTAATTTGACAATTATCACCAACTAAGTAATTTTAATAATTTTATTTATTTATTTTTTAGTACTATTTTCAAATTAATTTCAATGTTTTTTTTAATAATGTATTGCAATGTATTGATTATTAATATGTATTGATAATGTGAGAAAGTATTAATAATGTATTGTAATGATGTATCATGACTTGCCTTGTATAACGTTCCGAGTTATATGGTTAATAAATCATTCTATTCTATTCTATTCTATTCTATCCCACGACCTCCGGTGATCATATAAATGTGTATGTATGAACATTAAGAAATAGAATGAAATATCTTATTAATACGTGAAGCAAAAACTTTGTACCCCTTTTTTACGAAAATTGCGCGGACGGAGGAGTATGAAATTTCGCACACTAATAGTTTTTAAAGAGAAAGTAATCCGAATGTTAATATTTTTTTTAATTATGCATAAACATACATTAAATCAATAAAACAAACATTACACACACTACCATGTATTTGACACACACGCATAAATGTATTTGACACCCACGCAAATAATTATACTCTTTTCAAAAATTTCAAAAATGGAAGAGGAGCGGCCGAAGTCTGTCAATGCCAATCCAAACTCACATTCTATCTTTTTTAATTTTTCATTGCTTAGGATAAAATCCGTGCAGCCTTAATAAAATTACGGTCGAATTTCGATCACTGGGCGACCACTAGTACAAATAAATGTATGAAACTTTTTTTAAGACCCTGTTCACTTACATTAGAATATTATGCTAACGGGCTTATTAGGTACCATGGTTTTTGTTGCGTATGAGTATCCGATATTTCGACACAGTTGCATGCGCCATAATCACGGATGTTCTGAAGTTATTGCGGGTATAGACAAAACGATCTACCCTCTTTCTTAGCCGTTTTTTTCGCTCGATACTCTTACCTGTCTCTTAAGTCACTATTCACTCGAATAAACACACACAACAAAAAACATGGTAATAACCCCGTTAATAATAATTCATCATCATCATCATCAGCTCATTATTATGTCCCCACTGCTGAGGCACGAGCATTCCCTACGGATGGATAGGGAGAGCGGGCCGTGAACCACCACACGGATCCAGTGCAGATTGGTGGTTGTTAACGACTGCTAATGCAGCCGGGACCAATAATAATTACAGATAAATATGTAACTACTAGTGGACCCGGCGGACTTCGTACCGCTTTGACAGTTTCCATCAAGTGATTAAATTCTCTTTGGTTTCCATGACAACAAAACAAACAAATCATTTTGTATTGGAAAATTAAATTGTCGTTTTTAGTATATTTATAGTGTGATTCCCGTGGGCATATCGGGATAAAAACTATGTGTATCCTATGTGTTAATCCGGGTTATAAACTATCTGTATGCCGAATTTCATCCAAATCCATCCATCCGTTGCAGCGTGAAGAAGGAACAAATATACAGACATACATACACACAAACTTTCGCATTTATAATATTATAGTGTGATGAACTTTTACATTAAAATACAGAATTCAAAAAAGCCTCTCCTGTTTCGAACGCACACACGCGCAGCCCCGCCCGCCGACTGCTTCTCAACATTCTTCATCATAATAAAATAGATTACATAATAAGTTTTACCTCAAAGTTATTTTCAGGCTGCCCCCGGAATGGGGCGCAAAAATCCTGGGTGACTCAGTATATTTTTCTTGCGATCCTCGGTAGGAGGACTGCCGGTATTCATCGGCCCAAGTTTTTATTAACAATGCTGTTTGTGGATGACGGCGTGTTATGGATACGCTGACTTTTTATTTTATTTTATTTTTTAACCGAATCTGTGACCAACAGAGGTCCCGGGTTCGTTTCCCAGCATTGGTGGTAGGGCTTGTTTGCCCGCTTGGCTAACTACCACCATCTTGTCTAAATGTTCTTTATATATGAACTATTTGTGGATAATAATATTATTATAAGACCTAATTGTATGTGTGTGTAAAATTATTATAAGTTATACCTAAGTTATACCTACTTATTTATTGTAAACTCTCGATAACTTAAGCTTAAATCTTAGTGGTTTTTAAAGTTATCGCATATATGTTTTCTGTAATGACTATTGGAATGATAAATAAATTTTTTAAAAAAATGTCGCTATAACATCAATGTTTGTAGCATTGTTGTGGTCTGATAGCTACTGATAAGATAGCCAGTGCCTCACTAGTTGAGGATTCTGGGTGAAGTGCGCTTCCACCTTCGGCCTTATCATCACATAACATCAGCTGAGATGAAGCCCAAGTGCTTACCAGTAAGATGTAAAAAACTATAATCAACAGACACACACATATGGTAAACAATAGAGAAATTGTAGAAAAAAAGGAAGAGTAAAGTGTTTTTGTAATTATAATTAATCCTTTATTGTACAAAGAAATTACATTTAAACACACGTTACACAGGACTTATTCAAAGGTGAGCTTATCTCTAAAAGATATCTCTTCCAGCCAACCCTAGCTGTGGTGTAATAAACATGGTTTTAGTTTTGTTTATATAATTTTTAACGCATATTTTGTTGCGAACAAATTACAAAAACACAAATGTTGAAAAAATTTCCACGAGCAGGATTTGAACCTGCGCCCTTCTGACATACCGGGTCAGGTGCTGACTGTGCTGTATTTCAACAACAATTTTTTACAACATTTGTGTTTTTGTAAAAGGAAGAGTGTGAAGCTAAACGGACCCTGTCTGTCTCAGCAATAGCTTCAGCGTCATTAATGGATGTTCAGAATGGCACAGAAGCGCTGTTAATCTGACAGGGCCTTATTTTAGATACGAGTAATTACATTTTCTGTTGTTCATACAATACAACACGTAAAAAACACATATCCCTGAAGTAGTATGGTTAGGAATCGGCTACTAAAATTGATTTCAGTAATTTTCAAGGCAAAAAATATAAAAATAAATATTTATTGCATTATCACATTCGATTGTAACAATATCCGAGGCTGACTCCTGAGAATAAAATACCTATTATAAAAATAAAAACTAAACAAAATTGAGCATTTATGTGTACACGCATTTATTGTGTGAATTTAATTTCGTTTGTTTTTACTTTTCAACGCTGAAGTTAAGTTGATAAATATAATTAATCAAGACATTAGACCGACTTCTCTCTAATTAAGTAAACAAAAGTCCAATTACGCCGGTGAGTTTAAAAAAAAACATAAATAGAAAAAAAAATGCGATAAACATTTCATTAAAGGTAGAGTACATCCCCATTAAGCCAACGCGAAAATAAAACCGAAAACAAATTCGCAACGGAAAGTTTTCACGAAAAATAATTACAAAGGGGGCGGGGAGGGGCACGGCTCCTGTCTTTCGCCACTTGGACCCACCCGGGGGTTTCTTTGTAACTGGGGGGGTGGTTTCTTAAATAATTATCCTGCTTTATTTTTTACAAACATTTGTATAACGGGATTAGAAGGAACGATGATTACCTTTTGGCTTCTTTCTCTGTGTTTTTTTTTAAATAAGACGCGGCTTGCTCAGATTACGTAAATTGGGAAATACCATTTTTTCCTGCTCTTTGTTAATCTTAATGGGTTTGTGTTTTTGGTTTATATTTTTTTTAATTTTCCTGATATTAAATGAGTTTTATTGTTACTGTTGATTTAAGTATAAGATCGCCATCCAATGCTTATCCATAAGAAATAAAAAAAAACACTATTCACTCTTTTTAACTCTTTTTAACTAAGCTCTAACGAATTTTATTTTATTTTAATTTAATTAATACGGGAAACATACAATACAATATTGTTTATAAATGTAACATACAATTTTACATACTTACTTACATCAGCAAAATTACTAAAGTAGAGGTACAAAATCAAAAAATTAAGCAATGGCTGAATACGTGTTTAAAATATTGTGTCTCTGTCTAAAAATATTTATCTAAATCTGTTTTAAGCACTGTCTAACTTTAGCCAGCATTTTGTGGTAAAGCAGTACCTATGGATCCGTACATTCCATAATATTAAAAGTAGCGATTCTATTATTAAATATTTTCGTGTTCATAATGAGTTTGTTATAAAATGAACACGACTGATATAAGACACTCTCGTCCAGCTCTTGCCAGCCACCTTGCGAAGATCGTCGCTCCACCTAGTCTGAGGCGTCCTACTCTACGTTTGCCGATACGCGGTCTCCAGTCAAGTGTGGTGATGAGAGTAGCCGCCGACAGTGGCGTGCACTTGGAGACAGGGCTTGATACCGTTACCAAAGTATTGGTAAGTAACGTTATTTTTATAAAGGTAATTTGGTACCGGTAATGCAGGTAACGTTATCTAGAAAAGTTCGCTTCGCTACTTTTTTCGTTAAACTTTACGCTTTAGCCAATCCGCGTAGAGCATGAAACATGCCATCCAGGTAACGATACTAAGCTTACCGGTACTTTTTTTAACGGTATCTTCGTTTGAAGTATCGATACCATTTTTTTACGGTATTCAACGCCCTGCTTGGAGAAGCCTATGTCCAGAAGTGGACTAGTCTAGGCCGAAGATAATGTTGAATGATGAATGCCATTACGCGATCGGTTCGCAAGTCTACGTAGTGAAGTTGTTGTTAACTAAAGAACCGGTAATAAACTCAGCAAGCTTATTTCTTTTCTCTCTTTATTTTACAAAACTACAAAAAAACCTAAGTTTTCAAAAATCTCTTCCTGAAAATTGCTATTGGTATATAGTTAAAAACCAATTGCCGCATGTATGACATAGCATCACTTGAGAACGGCTTGACCAATTTGGCTGATTTATTTTTATTGTGTTCGTAATTGTCAAAACAATGTTTGTATCAAAAAAAGATTTTACTGAAGCGGACGAAATCACGAGCGTTAAAGAATATCTTGTTTCGCGAATTTACATTAGGTAGCATTTCATTTTACAATAACACACAAATTAGCAATACTTACACAAAACTCAACACAATCTCCTATGCTGTCCATCCATTCGCTCCTTTGTTACTCTCACTATTTACACCGAACGCATCACAACATCAACTCATTAGATTCATTCACAAACCATAGTGTTTTTTCCACCAAAGAGGTTTAGAAACGAGTTTTCACCAAGTTTTCGCGTCAACGAAAAAGTATCGTCGTACCGTTTTTCAGTGAAAGCGTCCCGACGGAGGCCGCGCGCTAACTGAAGGTTCACGCTGAAACGGCCGTAGTGTTTTCGATAACTAGATTTATTCATCGCATAGCCATAGGTGCCTAGTGCGTGTTTCTTTGACATTCGATCAAGAGATATTGTAATTTGGCCACCTACCCATTGATCCGGTATTGCGAATGTTCTTAACTTACAGGTTCAAAACCCAAATTTGCTTCACTAAGTAAGAAGAAGTAAAGTAAGTAAATAGACTGTCCCACTGCTGGGCAAAGGCCTCCATCATTGAAATCAAATTTTCACTATAATTAATGGGCTTAATCACCACGCTTTCCAAATGCGGGTTGGTGATCACAAACCCGGGTTATGCATCGATAAATCCGAAACACACTTTACCCGACCTGGGAATTGAACCCGGGACCTTCGGGTATCGAACCGAGAGCTTTGCCACTCGGCCATCGAGGCATTTACTAAACTCGTATATAAATAAACTTAATAAAGCTTACAATGTTTACCATAGGGAAACGATGATAGGACCCTGATACATGGGGCCATCTTTGTAGTACTCTCCTTACTTTGTGCTTGTAGTCTGAACGTTGTTCAGGTACCCTCGAAACTTACACGTGGCGTTAGGGCTGGCCAAATTAATTGTAATTAATTAACTGCGCAATATATCTTTATATATATATAAATCTTCTGTGCTTGTGTATGAAATTTAACTCCTTCTAAACGGCTAGACCGATTTGGATGAAATTTTTTGTGTGTGTTCAAATGGATTCGAGAATGGTTTAGATTTACCATTGGATCCGGTAGGTGGCGCTGCTATAGGGGTCCATCATGGGATACTGGTGTTCTTAAACGGACGAATGATTTGTTTGTTTTGTTGTCATGTAAACTGTCAACGTTTTGTTTGCTTTGTTGTCATAGAAACTGTCAAAGCGGTACGAAGTCCGCCGGTCAACTAGCCTTGATATCTAAATACGGTACAGACAGATGCTGGATTTATGCCGCTTTTAATTACAATACATTTATTTTTGACTCAGGAACTCTAGCAGTACCCTACTTCTATTTACAGTCGCATGCCATGTATAATTAAATCTAATTTACCCTATGCTAGTAGGCATACCACTACTAGTAGTAATAGAAAATTTACTAGTACTCTTGTAAGTATACGTTATATTTACGTTACACTTTATACGTTACGCAGGAATACTAGTTTATATTATACTCAGGCTGCGTAGATATAAGTATGTATTATGTGTTGTTTTTAAAGCATTTCTCAAAACAAATTAATTTTATTTAAAAATATCGCCCGGCATTCGTCTTGTAAGTAAGCACATACCCTTATCGTCTAAATACGTGAAAACTAAGTAACTTCTATGTAAACTTGACCTCAAATCTTTATGTGATTCTATGTATCAATACATAAATGTAAAAACTTGGGTCGGTACTTACCCGAATAATAAGAAAAGTCGGATTTTCGAGAAAAAGCGCGCGTGTATGCTCTAGGGTTGAGAAAAGTGTTCGTGCCTGTTAGATAACAACAAATTGTATAATACACTAGAGTGTAGTAATGTATAAAAGTAGGTAGTTTTGTGCAGATTCTCAGTACAAATCTATCTATTAAATTGAGTGCATTGTATTATTATGTGTGTGAGGGTGTTTGTGTGTGTGTTTTTTTATGTGTATTGAGAGAGCCAGAGACACAGAACAAAAAAATTGAGTTGATACTATTTGGTTTTTGTATAATTATTTTTATCATACATACTTTATGCTTAATGCAATATATTTATCCTTTGTTGGTAGTGTTTAATAATGAATTAATAATTAAATAAAAAAACGATGTCACTTTGACGAAGCTTTTGACTTATCGAACTTACCTACATGAGAAAAAAGGTTAATAGTAAATAGCCTATAACTGTCCTACATCTGGACCAAGGCTTTCATCATTGAAATCAAGTCAGATGGGCAATGGCTTAATAAAAAGAAAAGAAGAGATAATTAAAGAATATGTACCTATCAGATGCAGCTCTATTCTGATTTTATACAAATAGAAATATAACTGTCTACTCGAGCGCACAATATTGACAGCTGAGCCCATCAAAGCTGCTCCAACATGTTTTTTTTAACAAATAACCAGTTTTTTTTTGCTTTTCTGTCCCGTCTGACATGAGTGACAACCCTTGCCCCAGCAGACATGTGCCATTTCCCCGCTACGCACGGCGGAACCCCCGCCCCGCCCCGCCCGCCGCGAGCGCCCTCGGTGCCGCCGAATACGACTTGTAGAACAGTGTAAGTGCGAATTTCTGAAAAAGAAACCGATTCGTACACCTCGAGGAATCTAGTAGACTTTATGGCGGAAAACTGAAAAGTCACCTCAGCGGTTTTGTTTTATTTTCTAAAATTTGTGTTATGTCGAATATTAATGGGAAATAATGGTGGATTATTTACCGTTAGGTATGTGTTTGTGAGCGTGCACGAGTGTTGGCAAATGAAACAAAACAGTGCAACGTCACTTTTTAATTCTCTCAAGAAAACCGCGTGAGGTCTTACTTAGACCTTTAGACTTAACGCGGTTGTAACGGAGCCCCACATTTTTACTGACATACCTACTCAAGGGGTTGGGTTGGGTATATCATTTCTCACTTTTCATTTCTATTATCATACATCATCATCATACAGGAAGGAAATATTGTTTATTTATATGTATAACTTGTAAGAAAAATTACTTTGACACTGGCTAAATGTGCTAATCGCACGAAACCCTTAACTAAAGGGGAAAAAAAGGTAGTTCTAGGATTTTTTGTTTAAATCACGACACGGTAAACTGGAGCAGATTTAAGGAGTTTGGACTTAAGAAGCGTCTCCGGGTTTTCTATCCTCTCGTCATCTGATTCGAACACCTCGAAGAAGGTATAGGACACGCTCCTTATGCCAGTTTATAGAAAACCTCTACAGATTGAAGTCAAAAGCACATCACACACAGAGCACAACCAACCAACAATACACCCTTATGAAAAAGCTTTAATAATTTATTGTTATCAATAGAAATCTTATTAGTCTATCCTACTAATTTATTTTAACAAAACATTGTATGTATTGCTACCGTATTTATAGCAAATTAACAATTTGAAGTTGAATTTGAGAATAACGATGGTGGAGAAGTTTACCTACTTCGAAAATTAGAGATTTGCCTTTATCTATTTTGTGTGTGAAAATGAAATTAAAATGCTCCCAACGAAAGCACTACTTCGTAAATTACTTAGTCACAACTTAAAAGTGGTTACGTACAGAAATAATCCAGCGTTCAGTCCAAATCTTAGTTTTACATTCAGCTACATTGTTCTGCGTCCGAATCGTCACCATTTACAGTAGACATAGGGCGGGCTACTGTTCACAGCCTGCGGCCTTCCTGACCAATCACAGCGCTCCGAGCTATATCGCTGTCCCGCTCACGCACACACAAAACCTCATCCGGTCATCTCCTTCGCTTCCCCCGGCGAAAATCCTAGCATTGAAAACACTTTACGCAACTACCAACTGTAACCAAACGTATTATCGAAGCTTTTCGAGTGCACTGTACGCGCGTCGCTTCGGGCGTTCCCTCACTAGGGCAATGTTTATTTCATATCGAGCGTCAGGCAGGCGACGATTTTCAAGTTCAGATTTCCCTTTCAAATGATTGTGGACCTTATTCTGTTACGCATTAAATCTATACACATCGGAGCGTTTCAACGAATCGTATTTACGTGTGCAATGCTGGCATTTTCATTGTTACATTACTGAAGGAGCGATGCGTTTCGCTACTATGACCTTTAACGTGTAGCGATAGAAAGCTGAGTTTTCTGTGCAGACGTTTGGAGAAGAAGCCTTTTTGTGTTGAGATTGTTTGAGAGCCTCGGGCAAAAGCTATTTGCGATGACAATTTTGCAAGCGTTGGCGAACGAAATATGCCTTTTATTCGCACTAGAGCTGGGATTAAAGCTCTAAAACGGAATTGCTGTCAGTTGAACGGCTTTGTCGAAATTTGTGAACTACACCTACCTATTTGCTGTAAACCATTTTAGGACAATGCTTTATTTGATTTGAAAGAAAGATAATGTTTAGCAGCGGTATTAAGTGGTATTGTAGTCTATACAAGTGTATGTAGCCGAAATGTTCAAAATTCAAAATCATTTGTTCAGTTTAGGCTACAAATAGCTCTTTTGAATGTCACTATGCCATGCCTAGCATGCTTATGTTGGAGTTTACTGTGAGTAATCGTTCAATACACATAGCCTAGCTGATTACTGACATGAACCCACTCCTTACACAAGCGTACCTATTAGTTTTCTGGAACTATTTCAGGAATATTTTATCTATAAAAATAATTCATAATTCATAATTCATTTTATTTGCTTTTGATTGGGGTACATTAAAGTTGTTATTATTATAGGGCTCCTCCCATTCAGCCAACAATGGTGACATGCAAATTATAATTAAATTTAACAAAATAAAAAAGTAAATTTCACATCAAGTTATTAGCATTAAAAAAAAATGTAAAACTATGGATGCAAGAATAATAATCATAATCAATCACAAACAATTAAAAAAATATATATTAGACATCACTTAAATAGTTCTGACCCCAAGGTAAGTAGCTAAAGCACTCGGTACCACAACCACCCAGACCCGACACAATATAGAAAAGTTCGTTTTCGACATTGACCCGACCGGGAATCGAACCCGGGACCTCCAGAGTTAGCGCCGCCCAAAGTCCGGCGTGCAAGCCACTCGGCTACGGAGGTCGTCATGTTTCTGAAACCTATTTCAGACACCACAATATAGTCTTAAATTGTTATAATGACCTAGCTTTAGCAGTACACACGCATGCGCATCAGACTTCTTTTTTTTTTGAGAGACATTGCTGATTGCCTCATACGGCATTTTCAGCGTCACCGGGCTTTTTTGGGGGCGGCGAGGTACGTAAAGGGTATCTTAAGCCGTGTTGAAACGAATCACCTTCAGAGGTTTTCTAGAGGGAACGGCATCGCACACTTAAAAGTGCGCGTCCCCGTGCCCTACTGGGTTCGGATCGGATCGGGCATCAAACTAGCACAAGCTGTCAAATTTCCTCAATAGATTTTGAGCTTTATGTACTATGGCATATGGTTGAACATTTATTAAAGAAGTTTTTCAGTTTTGGATAGGTTGATGTGCAAGCGTCTATACCTAAATTGTGAAGGGAAATGTAGGTTTGAATTTGGAATTCTTGGATAGGTTAACAGAACTACTAAGTGTTTATATAGTTACTAGCGGCCCGTCCCGGCTTCGCGCGGGTGGACATTTTTTTTTAAATATAGCCTATGTTACTCAACGCTAATGTAGCATTCTAATGGTGAAAGATTTTTTTAAATCGGTCTAGTAGTTTTTGAGTTTATTCGTTACAAACATACACAAATACAAAAATACAAAGCTTTCCTTTTTATAATATTAGTATGATTAGAACATTCATAATAATGTTTAAAAAAGTTAATGGTTTTCTTTGGTTTCAGAATGGGAAGTCTTCCATTCCACTTAATTGAAAGGCACGATTAGGCAAAGATAAAAGCGCATTTCATCCGGAACCCACAACTGGCTATCTCATTATCTTATATCACAACAAAGCTTCTAGTATTGTTGGTTTGGCGTCATACTTAAAAAATATGGTTGTGTTAAGCTAGGCAGACTATAAATAAGAACCTACCTGATGCAATAGCATATAACCCTGCCGGGAATCGAAAGCTGGACCTAGCTATCGAAACCAATGTAGAACAAATAAATTATTGGTCTATATATAAGCATGTGTATGTAAAAGAAATCCAAACAAATTTAAAACCTTCAAATCAACGGTAAAAACACAAAAAAATAAATCTGTGTTTGGACCCTCAACAGCAAAGCGTAGCACATAATAATACGTCTGTATTAAATGTATTGAACACAGTTCTATAAGCACGATATTAAAGTGTGTTTTCCTTTGAATTTTCTTCTTTTCCTAATGTTTCGTTTCTGTTAAAGAAAAACCCCAAACAGCTCCCCCAAAGACGTTGGGAAAAAGCGTAAGTAATTTGAAACAACAATTCGGTTTGATTGAACTCGCCCCTCTGTATACCTTGTTTTTGCATCTGAGAATAATTAAAAAAGCGAGTAAATAGAATGCTAGCTTATTTTATTACTGTGTTTATCTGTGTATTACCTTAATCTTCGATCAATAATGGACTAGATCCGGTACAAAAATGCATCACGAAAGAGGTCCTGTTTGCTCTTCCTATACTTTTAAATTTCGAATAACAAAATCTGAAAAAACATGAGATAGCAACATAACCACAGAGTAGATAAAATGTATACATAACTTCAGCAGTACACAAACCATAATTAGTTATTATTCTGAGCCTTAAACGTTAACCATAAAGATTAATTAGGGCAAAATATAAAAAAAAAGATTTAAAAAAAAAGTCGCGTACCGTTTTACAAGCACTCATCGGGAATCCTACTAATATTATAAATGCGAAAGTTTGTGTGTATGTGTGTTCGTATATTTGTTGCTTCCTCACGCTGCAACGGATGGATGGATTTGGATGAAATTCGGCATACAGATAGTTTATAACCTGGAATAACACATAGGATACTTTTTATCCAGATATTCCCACGGGAACGGGAACCACGCGGGTGAAACCTCGAGCGGCCGCTAGTCTAATATATATATATATTAATAGCGTAAGCCGATTTTTGTCTCAGTAATTATGGGACGATAGCTGCACATAAAAAATCAGTTATGGTCTCATTTTGAAGAGCTCCAGCCGTAGCTGTGCAGAAAAATAAATAAACCTGTCATAGGCTTCGAAATTCCTAAAAAGTCTGTTGAATATACGCGAAGTGTTGCGGGCGACCCACTAGTAGTACCTATATAATTGATCGAAACTGTAACGAAGAACAAATTAGAACTAAGACATTTGTGACATTGTGGAAATTGAAACTTTTACATAATATATATTTTTTGTGTTTATTTGTAATGGAAAGTGTCCTGCCATGATAGGGCATTTTCCAATATTTTTGACGCTGTAAGGGAGAAAAGAGCTGGACACTTGCTGAGTTTCTTGCCGGTTCTTCTCAGTACAAGATCTCCCGCCCAGAGTAGACTTACGAACCGATGGCATAGTGACATTCACAAGAGCTACTTGTAGCCTAAACTGAATCAATTATTTTGAAAATTGAATTTTTTTGAATTTTGTGGTTGTTTAATGTGAATTGCTATAGCTATTTGTATTCCCACTTGAATGGGACGAACTAGCTCGGGATCAGGGCAGAGAGATAGGTGGAAGGAGGGAGGGGAGGCCTTTGCCCTGCAGTGGGGAAGTAGTGGCTGAAGATAATAATAATAATAATAATAATAAGGGTTGGGTCAAGGGTCAGATGCAAAAGGCAGTACTCCTTGACACGGCACGTATTGTCAGGAGGTTCCTCACTCTGCAGCCCTGACCACCGGTAGCTTGGGCCCTGCCTCGCTGCAGGCGGTACTCTAGGATTAGGTTTTTATAATGTTTTATTGTTTTTATATTAAAATATTGTAAAAATCTAGTTTTGAGAAAGAAAATAAATATAGAGTATAATAATAATAATATGGGTGAAGTTATGCTAACGAATAACTACCGGAAATATATTATGAAGGAAGGGACGGTTGACATATGTCGGGCATGCCACCGTCCGGGTGAGTCTATCGGACATATTATTTCTGGCTGTTCTCGTCTGGCTAACGGCGAGTACTTGCACAGGCATAACCAAGTGGCCAGGATTATCCACCAGCAACTTGCTTTGAAATACAAACTTGTGGATTCTGAGGTACCGTACTACAAGTATGTGCCCGACCCAGTTCTCGAAAATGACCATGTCACGTTGTACTGGGATCGATCTATCATCACCGACAGGACTATTATAGCCAATAAGCCAGACATTGTGGTGATAGATCGATTAGCGCGCCGCACGATGATTGTCGATATCACCATTCCCCTTGACGAGAACCTCGTGAAAGCTGATAAAGAGACACAAATTAAACATCTCGACTTAGCACATGAGGTTGTCGACATGTGGAATGTCGACTCGGCTGTCATCGTGCCGATTGTTGTTACGGCCAACGGCCTGATAACCAAGAGCCTCGATCAACATCTCATGAGGCTCTCGTTAGGGGGCTGGATCAAGGGCCTGATTCAGAAGGCAGTTCTCCTCGATACAGCACACATTGTGAGGAGGTTCCAGTCTCTGGAGCCCTAATCACCGGTAGTTTGGACCCGGGTCCCGATGCCGGCGAACCCTTAATTTTTTATATTTTTAAATGTTTGTTTTGTTTTTAGAAAATATTTAAAAATGTAAATTAACATGTTAAAAAAATGAATAAAGGGAATAATAATAATGTGTATTACTGTTAGTGTCGTTTCCAAATATATTACAGCGAAATTATTAGAAACCCAGAGGTATCGTAGGGGCAGTAACCCACAATAACCCAGTGGATATATTCTTTGGCAACGAAAACTGTTGTCTAGGAATAAAGTATGTTTCTATTACTGATTTTTTTTTTGTGGTGGATCCTTTTATAGTAATAAACAAATTTTATTATCTTCTTAAAAAGTGTAGAGGAGCTCGATAGCACAGCGGCTAATCCTTAGAGTTGTGATCGTGCAAATTAGGCAACTTTCGCGATGCATGGTCTTCGGATGGGTGAAATTATGAACGTATGTTGGTACGTTGTTGGATGAGAGTAGCCACGGATCGTGCTCAGTGGCGTGCACTTGGAGAGGCCTATGTCCAGCTGTGGACGTGTGTAGGCTGATGATGATGATGATGATGATGTTGGTACGTTAAAAAGGAAAACTGTGTGGAAATCGAGCCGATAATATATTAAGAAAGTGCAATGTGTGCACCAAAAATAAAAAAAGTTTTAAAAAAAAGACACTTTTTATATCTACAGCCTCTTGGTATGAACCGAATAATAAACCCGTTTCATGATCCATAGACATCAAAAAGTGCCTAGACTACCACAAAAAACAATCCAAAACATTTTTATAAACCTTTTGAGGTTGTACTTGTTACCTGCCTGCCACTTAAAACGTGAATACAAAAGCACTCGATTCGCGATCGCAAAATATCGACAAAAGAGGTTGAATAACGCATCCGTTCGCGTCGAATCGATTGGTTCCGCTATCGAGACTGTTTTGACTGCACTGACAAGAGCTGACAAGACGCTATAGTGGATCTGTGGCACTATGCTTCACAATCTGTGCACCGAACCATCGTGATTGACGGACGTAGTACGTACAACCTGCGAATTTGCGATACCACGGGGCTTTAGATTTCACGCCCGTCGACATGGTGAAAAAACTAACGAAAAGTTTTTCTTTCTTACTTTTGAAATTAAACACTTTTAGGCCCAGCTTAGTGGCAGCAGTGTTCAACACATTTTTGGTCGCCAAAAACTAACATAGAGTTTCATTGAAATTGTACGAGATGACAATTGGAAAGCGGATGGTCGGTTGATGGAGACTAAAATCAGTTGATGATCCCTATTTTTAATAAGGAAAAAAAAATTAAAAAAATGTCTCTTTACTGTAAAAAGTACTAGGCAGACAGAAGCCTTGCGTGAGTTTTGTTTACTATCCGTATTCATTCGAAGAGAACGAAAATTTTTATGGCAAAATGTTAACTCTTCTCGTATGCCGCCAGGAAGCGCTGCTTCAATGTCATACTAATTTTCGTTTTCGTTAACGTGATCGAATGACAAATGGAGCTCATACTAGGCTCCCTGGTGGTATGGCCCGTTCTCCCTATCCATCCATAGGGAAGGCTCGTGTCCCAGAAGTTGGGACCTTAAAATGAGCTGATGATGATACACCTACACGACCTTTTTCACATAAAAAGTATATTTAAACTTTAAACAATAAAGAACTATAATCATAATAGGATAACAGTGAGATTTCTTTTTTATATTTTAGCTATGTGCTGTTTTGAAGAAGTATTAAGTTCTAAATTTTTTAATAGTAACAACGAGAAGCAAAGAAAATATTTGCCAAAAGATGCTGCCACAAAGCTCTCTAAACTAATAAAGTTCTGTGTTCGCGTTAAAAGGCTTCGTGTATCGATAGATTTCACGCTCGATTCTTTTTTTTTCACTTTCAATTGGATATTGGGTCAATAGTGATCATCGACAAAAGGTTTCTTTTTCAACTTGAAAATTATTATTTTTAAGCTTTTGGGTTTGCTGATGTCAAAGATAGGAAAAGATAATGTAGGATACAAAAGCTAACTGCAACACACGACTAAAACAAAAAAGAATTGTTAGACGTCAGTTCACTTTCCCACTGAAAAGTAGTGACATTATATATTTTATCTACACTAATGTTGTAACATTCTACTTATGTTTCCAATACTTGATTTATAATTATTACTGTTATAGCGCAGACAACAAAACACTCAATTTAAGCAATTTCACATGATGGTATAATATCCACATCGATATCGTAAAATCTCATTATAACATCAATAAAACGCGACCAATTAACCTGGCGAGCCTTATGTCAAAATCCTCATACAAGTTGTATAAAATTTTGATATTAGGCTGGCTTTTGAAAACAGTTGGGTTGTACGTGAAAACTTCGTCGAAACTACTAAACTTACATACACAAAACTCTTTGGTAAGATCTTGTGCCAATTAAATAAAAAAAGAACAGCGCGCGCTCGCTCCTGATTGGCCCTGCGCGCGCAGCTGCGCTCTCATTGGTTAGATTTCAATGGCGGCAAGTTCACTGTGACAATACACGTACGCGTGAATTTAATGTTTCGCAATGTGTTTTGTTTTTAAAATACAAATTAAAAGTTAAAAATGGACAACGACGATGATATTTGTACGCCTCCGGATATTCTAGAATTGGCAACAAAAGTAACTCACAATCTTTTGCCAGAAAAATCTAGAAAATTATATGAAAAAGAATATAATAACTTTTTGGCATGGAAGATCGAAAAGAAAACTACATCATTTTCTGAAAATGTCATTTTTGTGTATCTCAAAGACCTCTCCGACAAATTCAAGCCATCTTCTATGTGGGCTAAATATTCTATGCTCAAGTCCACACTGAGTATCTACAACAATATTGATATCACGAAGTATTCAAAAGTCATAGCGTTCCTGAAACGCAGTTCAGAAGGACACAAGGAAAAAAAGTCCTTGACGTTTACATCAGGTCAAATAAAGATGTTCCTGAAAGATTCACCAGATATTTTGTATCTTTTTGAAAAGGTAAGTGTATTTTAGTTCTGTTATTTAATCTACCTAGTACTTACGTACTACACACGCAAGTTATCTAGACACTCCGTTTAAGCGCTTTGTGTATAAATTAGGTAGTAGGTACCTACACTTTACTACTTCATAAATCATAGTTTTTGCCTTGGCTATGTACCTCAAGCTTATTATATCGTTTATTGTTACAGGTTGCACTAATCTTCGGCATAATGGGGGCATGCCAAAGGCAAGAGCTATACAACATCCAGTTCGATGAAGTCTCTAACATAGACGACAGTACAATCATGGTGAAAGTTTCGAAAACAAAAACGAAAATAGATCGTTCTTTCGTTGTGACGGGCACCTGCTATGCCGTATGTAAAAAATACATGAAACTTCGACCCACCCCCTGTCGAAACCCTGCCTTTTTCTTGAGCTATAGATTGGGGAAGTGCGTCGATCAAAGAACTGGTATTAATAAATTTGGTGCTCTGGGAAAAACTATCGCAAGTTTTTTGAATCTGCCTAACCCAGCGTTGTACACGGGGCATTGCTTCCGGCGCACCTCGGCGACCCTTCTCATAGATAGCGGTGGTGATTTGACCGCACTGAAACGACACGGGGGGTGGAAGTCTTCTACTGTGGCTGAAAGCTACATTGATGAGTCTTTAATGAATAAAATTCAAGTCTCAAATACGATCTTGAACAGTATAGAAAACAAGACGAATGAAGTAATTATAAATATTCCAACTCCGTCTACGAGCTCTACTGCTTGCCCCGCGACCGCTACAGCTGCTGGATCAATAATTAACATTAACTTTCAAAATTGTACCATCCAAAATTTGAACAATTATTATAAATAAACTATTGTCAGCTTTTACTCTTGTAGTTTGACTAATTGCATTAGTGAAGATAAAGTAGTGTATGCAACTGCATATAACACGGGTATTAAAACACTCGTTACTATTATGAAACTCGCTGCGCTCGTTTCATAAACTCACACTCGTGTTTTAATACCCTTCATTATATGACAGTTGCATAAACTACTATTATACCATACCTACTCTAAAAAGTTTATTTTATTCACAGTGAATAAAAAGGCATTTTATTCACTGTTTTGTTTTTATTCACTACTTTGGTGTTTAAATTTGGAACACAAAAATATATCCGGTCTCTATTTCAATGCTTACACAAACTCCTTGCGCTAAGATTCGAAATTCAAAACTCTTTGGTGCAAATAAATTCTCGAGATTTGATTGGTCGATATTTGCGACAAGGAGTTTGGCATTAGATTAAAAACTGTTTTGTGTTCTTTGCTGCCTTTATAGAAAAAAAAATAGTGAATTGGCGCCATTTCAAATACTTACTGTGAATTGTACGGACACAAAGTTTAGTGTTACTTTATAATAAAACGATTGAATTATAATAAATCGATTATGCATTCAAGTGACGAAGAAGATATTGTGTTAACACCTGAATTTATGAAAGAGAGGGCAGCCGATATTGTCGAAAACTTGCTACCCAACAAATCACGGCTGGTTTACATCAAAACCTACGATGAGTTTTGTAAATGGAAAAATAAAAAACAAGCTTCGGGCACATTTTCTGAGTCTGTTTTCTTAACTTATTTTAATGAACTGTCGAAGAAAAGGAAGTCATCGACATTATGGAGTGTATATTCTATGTTGCGGTGTACTGTAAAAACAAGGCATAACATTGATATAAAAACATATTCTAACTTGCAAGCCTACCTTAAAAGGCTATCAGAAGGCTATAAACCGAAAAAATCCCTGGTTTTTACCGCTCCAAATATTGAACGCTTTTTGAATGAAGCGCCAGACTCGCAATTTTTGGCAGTAAAAGTAAGTAATCTTCAACAAATCTTGCTTAATACAAGTACGTATTTTAGAACTATTTAATTGTAAACCTATCAACATCAATTTTGTAACAGTTTTTCTATTTTTGTTTGCAGGTTGCGTTAATTCTTGGCATTAGTGGAGCCTGTCGTTCAAATGAGCTTGTTAAACTGACAGTGGATGACGTGCAAACGATCTCTGACACTGCTTTACTGATTACTTTAAAGGATACAAAAACGAAAATCGACCGAACCTTCGTAGTCAGAGATGATTACATGAAAATCGTAGAAAAGTATCAAAGTTTTCGTCCTCCGAATACAAACAATAATAGATTCTTTTTGTTCTATTCTAAAAATAAATGTACAAAAAGTCCAACTGGAATAAATAAAATTGGTTCCATGCCAAAAGACATTGCAACATTTTTAAAGCTACCAAATCCCGAGATGTATACAGGGCATTCTTTCCGAAGAACCTCTGCCACGTTATTAGCAAACACTGGTGCAGGTATGACGGAATTAAAGCGACATGGTGGATGGAAGTCCACTACCGTGGCTGAAGGTTATATCGAAGATTGTATCGAAAATAAATCGAAACGCAGCCTTCAGATAGCAAGCAGCATAAACCTAAAGAAACCTGAAGACCCATGGACTCCACGCCCTTCAACGTCCAAAGATGCCCCAGAGTTTCCTACAGCAGAAAGTTCTGACCATCGACAAGAAATAAATATTGTTTCACAAGTTGACCACTCTAATGATAATAATAAGAAAATGTCCATTTCAATTAATGTAACAATTCTTATTTCTTGATTAAATTTCTATTTTCGCTTAAATTTTCTTTCTTTTCTCGTAGTCATGGTATAAATTATAGTTTAGTTAGTTAGAATCCTGAACACTCGCGTCGTTCAGGATTCTAACCATTAGAATCCTTCACTTACTCGTGACTCATCTACGGCCCTCGCTTTAAATCCGTCCTTTATTCACTAGTTGCATAATATACTATTTTTCTCCTTAAGATGGCTTCGTGCAGTTAGAACAGTTAGCCAGTGTCAAAGTAATGTTTCTTACTGGTTATATACATATAAGGAAGTAAAAACAGTAAAGCGCCTGTAAAACTCTCAGAACAATAACTACTGCAACACTCCTGTACAAAGGCCTCTATTATTGAAATCCAGTCATCGTTTTATAGAATATTTCCTTTGTTAAAATATGATGATGAATGGTTAATAGTAATAGTAATGATAATGGATATACCCCCAACCCCTTGAGTATCTCAGGAAGTGGAGTTTTACCGAGACCTTATGCAGACTTCTTGATAGAATTTGGAAAAGAGACGTTGCATTGTTTTGTTTCAATTGCCAAATAATCACCATCATTTTACAATATAATTCTAAATAACACAAATTTCAGAAAATAAAACAAAACCGCAGACATGACTCTTCACTTTCCCGCCAAGAAGAAATTATTTTTCTCGGCGCCAGCGACAACATCGCAGTAGCTTATAGTAAAAAGAGTAAGCACACAAGTTCTGACTAACAATGGCGTCTACTGGCTGCCAGTGCGTTGCATGCGACTCTTCGTACCGTGTGTGTAGCTGGCTTGCTAAAATATGCAGTGGTCATTAGCCGTCCGTCCCTGCGCTGCATTGTGAGACTCCTGATCACTAGCGCCTTCTGTCTGCCTAGTACTTTTTACAGTAAAGAGGGGAAAAGCTTTGGTAAAAAAAAATGTTAAAAAAGATTTTACACACACTAAGCAAAGAGTTTTCTGAGTTGATCGCCTCTGTGGTCTCGTGGTTAGACCTTTTTAGACTTTGCATTTAAAAGATTTTAAAAAGTAAAGCTATAAGCAAAGAGGTTTGCAAGTTTGTTAATTGTCTCTGTAGTCTCTACTAGTCTTGTTATTAGACTATCTACCTATCTCAGGTTTAATTCTCAGCATGTTGTATTCGGTTCGGTTGATGGTAGAACTTGTTTTAACCGCCTGGCTAGCTACTATCACAAATTTGTCGCCATAACAACGTTAGTAGCATTGTTATGTTCTGAAGGTAGAAGATAATATAACCAGTTCCTCTACATCGATGTTAGTAGCGTTTTTGTGTTCCGACATTTCGAGATGATATAGCCACGTTTTCAGTACCTATAGTTTAGCATTATTCTCACTAACCATCGTGTGAGCTGAAGGCCAAACTATTAATCGTTGTGGAATAATGAAATAAAAAAGTTTTAATACTAGATCCTTACCTATGAAATTGACTTTTTGTATGAAGATTTTTTATAAAATTTTAGTTTTAAACCTAATAAATTTAGACCTAATAAATAACTTACACTGATACTTAAGACAATCCCCAATCCCTCAATTCGCAGGTCGGGCAAATTGAGTTTCGTGTTTTACTATGCATACATACGAGTAGTTCGAATTTTTAATCACCAACCCACATTTTTGGCTAGTGTGGTGATTATTGCCCAGCAGTAGAATAGTATGTTTGTCTGATGATTGTCTGGTGGCCTGGTTGTCTGGAAGAAATCGCTTTGAAGCGATAAGACTGCCAAATTATAACCTAATTTTTTATGCCCATTGTTCATGTTATGGTATTGCAATATAAGAATTATCTATACATCTATGAATCTATCTATACTTTTATTACTACATATTTATTTATTTATACTATAGACTACTTACGACTATGATTATGTATAATTTTACGCAAATTTTGTTGCAAACAAATTACAATTTGAAAAAAGACAAAGTGTTGAAAAAATTCGATGAACGGGATTCGAACCCGTGGTGCGGTAGAGCCACGATAACATAGTTGGTAGTGCACCGGACCCGGCATGTCATGGGGTGCGAGTTCGAAACCAGCTCGCCGAAATTTTTCAACACTTTCGTCTTTTTTCAAATTAAACTACTTACGTTAATTTACTTTATAAAGATGGCAACATAAACCAACCATCCTTATTATAAACACGGTAACATTAACGACCACATTATACAAGAAACATATCCAACAAATAGTATGTTTGTTAACATTAAGTTTTCAAATTAACAGCTATTCATGAGAGCAAAAAAGGTTGTGCGGTGGCCTGCGCAGGCGCCGCGTGAGCCCTCGGCTCGTGGCGCGAAAATTATAACCTCGCCGCGGACGGCGCAAATCAATTGGGGCCTTTGGCGTACGTATGCGCATGCGCAGCCTTGCGTTACAAAATAAAGAGACTGCAGAAAGTAAGCTTCATGCGAACGCGCTCGAGCAATGCACAAAAAGACAACCACTCACGGACAAGGAGCCTATGTGTATGTTTCTCGAGCGCGATGTGTATATGAAGCTTACCTGCTTTCTGCACTCTCCTTATTTTGTGCTTTTAACACGCGTATGCGCTTGCGCAGTCTTGCGATATACCTACGTACGGCTACGCGCCGTGCAGATGATATACCGTTGTTGCTCTTATTGTGCGCCTAAATGGGTGAAATAAAATAAAATAATTATGTTATAATACTATTTATTGACAACTATCGTAGTGGAACTATATAGTGTTCGACACAGTAGTAGGTTAGCAGCAAATTTCTGTCGTCAAAAATTATATAGAATTTTATTAAAATTTTACTGGATGACAACTAGGAAGCAGGTGGGGAAGGGTGAGAACAATTATCGGTATCGATATTTTTTAAATCATCGACATCGTCATGTAAATGGTTTAGTATTCAATTGTTGTTTAAGTAAAAAATCCTATTTGGTATGATTCAAGAAAAAAAATGTCAATCACTGTTTCCTTTATCTAGTGCCATTACTATTTATACTTAAGGAACCTTGGTGAATGCGTTTGAGTCTTCAGTCTTATAGCAACTTACCACCAGTTGATATGAAGACTATGCAACTTCCCGTTATAAATTTAAAAAAAAAATATTGTGAATTATTGTAGCTAACAATTCAATGCATTTCTATCATCATCATCATCATCATCTCAGCCAAAAGACGTCCACTGCTGGACAAAGGCCTCCCCCAAGGATCTCCACAACGACCGGTTTTATGCTGCTTGCATCCAGCGGCTTCCCGCGACCTTCATCAGATCTCTTCACTGGGGCGGGATAGTCCTGGAGTGGTGACTGCGTACCGGAAAAAGCAGTGTGGGCAGGCCTCCAATAAGGTGGACAGACGATCTGCATTTCTATCATCATCATCATCATCATCATCTCAGCCAAAAGACGTCCACTGCTGGACAAAGGCCTCCCCCAAGGATCTCCACAACGACCGGTTTTGTGCTGCTCGCATCCAGGGTTTCTATAATCTTAGATAATTACTTTAAAATATTTAAAGTCATAAAAACGCAAAGTTCTCAATAGCACGTAGACAAATTAATATGTACATTAAATTGAGTGGTGATCTCAGGAATTTAATTATTACACTTGATTGCAAAAAGGAGACACGAATGAGATTTTTTTCTTTTGCGCGCAGCATGCGCTCGGTAGCGTGTCCGCTCGCCACTACACGTGTATTCGTGTACACACAATTTGTTATGATGCACTGCAGTGTACTCGACTTTTTGTTTGGCTTATTTAAATTTTTGCAGGAACGTTCGATATGGTAGTTACTTAGTTATTTTATTTTGTTTTTTTTGTAATATCTATTTATTTATGGAGAGCTTCCATATATTTCATAGACGCTAGATATATGTTTGTAGCCGTTTGTAGCTATTGCATCGCACCAAAATAGCTTTATTTTACTGTTTACTAATGTTTAACGACTATCGTGTAAAACGTTATATTATTATTAATAATTTATTTCTTCATCAATCATTCTTCTCCAAAGCTAAACAACTTACGTCCTGAATAGGTAGTAGGTAAAAAATGTAAGGACGATTTGAAAGCACTTTTTATTTGAATATTTTTTTTACTTTGATATTGACTTTGACTTTTCAAATAATTATAATCAATATCATCAATACAATGTTATGTCACCTAGATTTACAAGTGCTATTCAAAATTGAATAGTTTTATTTCTCTTATTAAAACTTTTTTATTGTGTAATTTTCGGTTACGACTATAGTTATAGGTATTATTAGAATGTGTTCCACAAGTGATTAAAAAGATCAATCAAATAGGAAAGCTTTGTATTTTTGTATGTATGTTTGTAACGAATAAACTCAAAAACTACTGGACCGAATTAAAAAAATATATCACCATTAGAATGCTACATTAGCGCTGAGTAACATAAGCTATATTAAAAAAAATGTCCACCCGTGCGAAGCAGGGACGGGCCGCTAGTCATTTATAAAATATTAGCTTTCACGGGTAACTACGTAAAATTAAAAAGTATTGTTTTTTTTTAACTTTTAACCGTCTCTGTGGTCTATTGATTAATACCATCGGTTTAAACTCCCTCTGAGTTTAAACCGATGGTATTAATTCCCGGGTTCGATTCCCAGCGGAGAATACATGTTTTTGTACTCGGTTTGGATGGTGGTACCACCATCTTATCTAAATATGTCGCCATAACATCAATGTAAAAAAATTAATAAGTAATGTAGCTTTGAAAAATTGCATGTACAGACAGAGTCTACGGATTTACCTATATAGTAAAAAAAAGTAAGTATATAGATATACATAGATTAAAACGTTTTTATGTTTAATTTTAAAAATCTGTTGTTGACCCCTTGGCGGCGAAAATGGCGATCACTAAAAAATTAATTATTATATAATTTTTTTTTTAAAGTTGATTTATACATTTTATTTTTTTTATTGCTGATGAACATTGATGCCACTACCCTAGGTAGGTAGAAATAATGAGTAGGTATACCCTACACATTCCAGATTTCTATAACACGAACTAGAAATACCAATAAAGTCACCTACCAACTTTAATATTCAATTAATCTGTCCGTCCGTCAATGCCATACATAATCCATGTTGTTAATACATGCGCCCGCGCAGTATAAAGCAGTCACATTATACCGCGGGATGCACGCTGCGCCCGCCATGATATATTTGCCGCGAACACGGTATAACTGTCGGTGGTATAATTCAATTATTATACCGTTGCAGTGGCTGTTTTCGGGGAATTATGGTATAATAAAAATGATAATTGAGCTATTGTCACGCACTGGCCACTACAGAGTTATGGTAGGATGCGTTACGCTTAAGTTTAAGCTTATATCTATAGGTAAGTGCTTTACTTATTTACTGGACCCTGACCGACGCATACTTTAACGTAGGATCGTACGTTATGTTTTACTTAAAATAAGCATTAATTAAATACCCATGACCATTTAAAATTGAGCTTTCAAAATATAGTAATATCGAAAACATAAACTTCGCTTGCAAAAGACGACTACCTCAGATGAGACTTGAGCTCACGGCGAAGGCCAACAGCTCATCCAACTATTATTACCTTAGGGACATTGATCGTAAATAAAGAAATTTTCAAGTGTAATGTGAAATGCCTCGGTAGCAAAGCGCTCGACCCGATACCCGAAGGCCCTAGGTGCCATTCCCAGGCCGGGCTAAGTGTGTTACGGATTTTTCAATGCATAGCCCGAGTTTGTGATTACCAACCCGCATATGGCCAGCTTGATGATTAAGCGACCACCTATCAATTGTAGTGATGACTTGATTCAATGATGAGGCCCTTGCCCAGCTGTGGGAAAACTGTCCCACTGCTGAGTATACGGCTTTACAGGGTATTTATATTAATATTTAGTGTAAATAAATATCTCCGTACTATTAAACAGAGGAAAAGCTTAGTTATTCCCTGTTTTTTCTTCTTTTTCTTTCTAATTTGAAATTAAGTTTACATGACGGGAACAAAACACGATATTCCGTGTTATGTTATATAGTTATATGTTTAGCTTTTACTTTGTTTATTATTTAGTAAGACCCTAATTCTTTTTTTTCTTATTTACTGGCACCAGTGTTCGACTCAATGACCCAGAGTTCGGTACTCGTCGCCAAGAAAAAAAAAATTAATTTCATTGAAATTTTGCTAGATGACAGGAAGCAGATGGTCTGTTTTCAATTGTAACTGAATTCAAAAATCAGTTGCTGACCCCTATTTTTAGGGTTCCGTACCCAAAAGGTAAAACGGGACCCTATTACTAAGACTCCGCTGTCCGTCCGTCCGTCTGTCACCAGGCTGTATCCCATAAACCGTGATAGTTAGATAGTTGAAATTTTCACAGATGATGTATTTCTGTTGCCGCTATAACAACAAATATTAAAAACAAAAAATAAATATTTAAGGAGGCATCTCCCCTACAACAAACGTGATTTTTTTTGCTCGTTTTTATAGATAATGGTACGGAAACCTTCGTGCACGAATCCGACTCGCACTTGGCCGGTTTTTTTAATGAATAAAAAATGTCGATCTTTGGTTCTTATCGAACACTAGTGCCAATCACTACCTTATATGTATCGTATCGTATGTGTAATTCGCAAACATAATGTACCTAACTCGTACTCGGCATGCCATACATTAACATTATTAAACATTGCACACCGGTCTGCTACACGCCACGATGTCCATAATCCCACAAAGCAATGTCACCGGCAGGCAACATCCCCGCTTTTGATCTGCAAAGGGTCGCTCTACGTAGGTACTTTAATTAGCAAACTTTATTAAAGCCCTTTATTGGGTGCTTTATTGTGTCATTTTTTTTTTTTTTAATGTTTTATCTTTTTATCTGTATCGGTCTCCGGTGTGAAATCTGAAAGCCCTTGATTGATTTCCCGTGTGTGTTTTAGAGGTTTCCGTAAGTGTTTGTCAACCAACCCGCATTAATTGGCAAATGGGTGGCTTAGCTGTTGTTGTATGTATGTTATTATTGTTTTATATAGTATGTATCTTAGTCTGTAAGGAATTTATTATATGGTCCCCTTTGTGTTTTTACAATCTTATACATTGTGTGTTGCCTGAAATAATTTATTATTAGCCAAATTGTATCAATAACTTCATTACAATAATGGAGGCCTTTGACTTTGGCATTTGACTTCTTTTTTTTTACTTTGACTTAGTGGTAAGTACAGTAACCTTTATAAATTTACTTACTACTTATTACAACTACCAATTATGTAACTCACATTAACATTTTTTTTGATGTTTTTAGTTAGAGCCAAATAAGACATTTGGAGATTTGGAGTCAAACCTTGAAATTCATCCGGAATCCGTAACTATTAAAGAAAAGAAAATAGGACCATAGAATAGAATAGATTTATTTATTTCAGGCAACAAAACTGTGTACAAGATGGTAAAATACAAAGAGGCCCATAGAATAGATACCTTACAGACTAACATACATACAAATAATATACTTATATAAATTGAAAACTATGCTACACGTAAAGACGGCGACGTGCGAGTGCGACGCGTGTCCGGTAGCCGGCCTCGGAACCGCCGGAATATGACACCTTTCGGCCAATAGTCCTCTTTCATGAAGGTCGACAGATAACTCTTTCGATAAAAGTAATCGTCTAAATCACTGCATATATGTCGAACATATACGGATAAAAAGGGGTAACATAACTGGTTTTCTTATCTTTAACTTTTACAAAGTAAACTTCCTACATGGTCATTGATACACCCTTACCAAAAACGCACCTCATTTAAAACCCGTACTATAACAAACACTACTTGATCGTCCGTTAGTGCTACACGATTTGAGAACAAATTTTCTGTAAATAACGCCATCTGCCGTGTCCTCGCTGAACCGTGGCTGATGGGTAAAAAGTCGCCTTTACATTATTTATGGAGTCGAGAGCTGTGATATGGGAAGTGTTAGGGATAGGAAAGTTTACATCTATCATGATTCATCGACATCGATAAAGTTGTGAGATCAGAGCCGTTGAATGCAAGATAACAAACTAATTGATTCTAAATATTGTAATTTTTATGGCCACTGCTTACTAACACTTTTACACTAGATATCAAAAGTATTTGAAGGTGGGGTTTGTATTGAGAATGGGGCGGAATCTAATATTGAAAGCAGTTCACACATTGTAATGTATAAGGTGTTTATATAATAAGTTAACCGTTAAATAAATGTATTTTCAAGAAGCCTAAGAACGTTCATATTTAGGTAAACGGAGAGCATAGACAAGCAATAAATAAGAATTATGACCTCTGGATACATTCGGAACTAGGAAACACTTTGTTGAAACTTCGACTCAATTGAATAGTAAAGAAAATGCGCAGTATGCACATCGTTAAAAGGCAAATTATCGATATTTCGATTCACGACACTGTCCCTCCCTCTCTATTCACACATCCATAGACCGGAGTAGTTCTGTTAAGGTGACAGATGGCCCTTCGCTCCGGCGCGGCGCCGGCGGCGAACCTTGAATAAGATATTCATATATTTGTCATCGTTCCGCACATATTGCAGTAACACAGCTATTTCTGAAGAGTGTTTGCAAGAATTAACAACAAATCGACACGTTTTTGTATGCAAAACTTTCATCCGGCTCGAAGGACCAAAATCATTAGGGTGCCTAGTGCGAGTTTCATTCGCCATTCGATCACGTTATCGAAAACGAGAATTTGTACGGCAAAATGTTAACTCTTCTCGTATGTCTTTTTACGTTTACTACGTTTTCGTAAACGTAAACGTAATCGAATGAATGCGGATAGTAAACAAAACTCACACTAGGCACCCTGGTTTCGGAAAGGCCGATCCCAGAAGGCCCATTCTTTAGATAGCCAGAGAGTGGTAGTCGCACAGTAGGTGCTGCAATGACTCCGTTTCCTCTCCACATTCCCTACACAAGTTTTTGCTGATACATACATTATTTGAAGCATTTGTTTTGTGGCATTGTGTTCCATTATACAATACCCTTACCACGACTAGTTTGCGTTAATCCCTATAATAAAACTTTGTTTAGTTATGTCTAATTCGGTATCTCTAACCTAGCATTACAAAAGTTGCCTAATTTACAAGATCTAGCCGAACGCACGCGCTATCAAGCTCCCCTTTAACTGACATTCTAAGCATTTGTGATGCGCACTCAATTAATTGAGATTTTCTTTTATTTTCTTCTTTTGTAACCAAAGGACAGTAGCCAAATAATTATAGGTGAAACAATGAGAGCCTTATGTTTACCCGCATTCAGACTCCAATTCATCAAGCCCACGACCGCTTTGAGAAGGGTTCGACCCCCGATTGCGGCACAAAGGGTGATCACTGTGATTACGCGAGCGATATGGACGGCGTTATGCTGGATGGAGACAAGTTAAAGAAGTGGAAGTAAAAAAAAAATAATAAAAAAAAATGTTTGCTTTTATATTTTGCGTCGCAAAGTAAATGTTTTTTAATTCTTTTTATTATGTGAACTTGTGAACACATTTCTTTTTCTCCTGCTTGCCTGTATTTATTTCATGCGCATTTTATGCTCATTTATATCGTAAGGCCTCATAAGGCCTGTCCCAATAAATAGCAGACATTACTTTAAAAAAAGTTTAAAGTAATTAAAGTACCTAGTAAAATTATTAGCCTATATATCACGCTTTTGGGACGCATTCCTGCTCACAGCTGCTGTTTTTTTTATTGTTCTTATCTTAGTTTGAATGTATTCTGTTATGTATACCATAGTTAATAAATAAATAAATTATCATCATCACATCATCATCATATTTATCATAAGATATCAAGCCGAGCACTTTACCACGGTGACGTTACAAAACCTATATTTTTTTTCTACCCCTCTTTGATCTTGGTCACATCGCGCATCAGACCGACCGCCAATTATTTATTCAAGACGTTTTTAATTGACGATCGCTGAGTCCATTGTCTCAGTGACGAGCCAGTTCCGCCATACTGTAATCACACCAGGTCTGCATCAACATGTGTCACCGAGGGCTTTGGTAGCACAGCACACAACAACTCAACTGGCGGGAAAGTGAAGAGTCACGTTTGTAGTTTTGTTTTAATTCCAAAAAAATGTGTATTGTCGAATATTATGGACTTCACAAATAAACAAAGCATAAACTTCGAATAGCTATATCTTGTTTTGTTCGTAAACTTAATTTCGAATAACAGTAAAAAGGCATTTTCAGCTTCACCGGGCTTGTTTGGGGACGGCGAGAAACCTCAAGCCGTGTGAAACGAATCACCTTTGGAGGTTTTCTAGAGGGAACGGCATCACGCACTTAAGTGAGTATCCCCGTGCCCTACTAGATTTTCCGAAGGGTTGGGATCGCATCGGTTTCTTATTGCGGCGTCGTCGTGTCACTATATGATGCTATGTCTACCCATTTTTGGGAGAATGACATGAGAGTGTTAATATGAAATAATGGTAGATTATTAAACGTTAAGTGCCATACAAATAAACAAAGAATAAGTTACGAATAGTTATTCCGTGTTTTGTCTCTTTTACTCTTATTTGAAATGACGTCTACGTGACGGGAACAAAACACGGTCTAAATGTTCGTAAACGTGCATGAGTGTTGTTGACTGTTGGCAAATGAAACAAAATAGCGCGCCGTAACTTTTCAAATATGTACTCTTAAGAAGACCACGAGAGCTCTCAATAGAGTTCCACACAATGTCTGGCCAACAGCACACTATCTCAAAAATAAAAGAGTCCCACATCTCTACTAAAACTAAAAGAAATCGGGATCACTTCAAGTTCACATATCGTTTAAAAAATATCATTTAGTAATCATCACTTTTAACAATTATAAAACTAAGAAAATTTCACGTTAGATCAGGCTGTATGGTCTAGATCCTAATTACTGTATCGGTAATAGGGGAAAAAACTAAATCTCTACCCCTTTCATTCTTATTGAGGATTTAAAAAACAATCGAACACTAACCTCTCCATCTGAGCTTGTTGACATAATATTAATCCTCTTTAGTGCCAATCATCTGGTATGTACTGGAGAGCTCCAAAAAACTCCGCAGAGCCGTATGAAGCTGCGCCCCTCGCTTTGTGCCATTATCTAATGAAGGTTCGGCGTAATCCTTATTGTATCCGCACTATGCATCGGAGCAAATCTAAATAGCCGAAGGCGCGACGCGTATCGACGACGAGATGCAAAAAGAATTTGAAACTCGAATTTCGAATACCGTTCTTGTTTTCTTTTTTAATCCGAGTGTTGAGTGCTAGTTTTGTTTACAAATCAAACGAGTGAAGGTAATTATAATTTGTATAGGATCGAAGCAGCATTCACGTATTTTTGTTACCAACTTTTAACTGCTTCGTTGCCATACAAATTTTAGTTTAAAGTGTGTTTGTTCCAATGTTAAATAAAATTACATTAGACATTGCTGTGACTGTGAATTAATATGATAGAATTGCAAACGAATATTTTTTAAGTTCGTGGAGTATTGTTTTCTAAAGTTTGAGGAAACATTATACGTTGACATAAAACTCTTTACCCGCGATTGTTTTACAAATGATTTTATTTTTACGTTTCATAGCGAACTTTATACTTACCCTATTTCAAACACAATAAGTTACTTAAAAGGTTCGCGTCAAAGCTACAAGACAGAGTAATCTAAACGTTATTTTCTGACTTTTTATTTTTTATGTTTTCTAATTTACTAATCTAACTTTTAAATTCAACTTTTTTCTTACTTTTGAGCAAATTTTTCTTAATATTTCGTAGTACGTGCGCCGCACCATTAATCACAGCATATAATAAGGCCGTATATAACTTTACGAAACAAAGGACAATCGATTTACTGCAACACGTGAACTGTCCATTGTTTTTCCTGCCATCCCGCTGTCCGCCAACCGTCTCATTTCACAGGCTGTCAGATTTGAAAAGAGAACGTAAGTACCTAGCACTTTTTAATTGGAACATATTCGTCGCGATCAATTGCATCGCAAACTGCCAGTAACCCTGGGATTTAATGGGGTCGTTCGGATGGGGCCACTTCGCCTCTAGCTATTTGGTTTAAGAGCAGCACAGGCATATTGGAATAAAACAATCTGCCCCCTGTAATAATAACTTGGCAACAATGAACGTTTCTGCACAAGGAGGTTTGCCTTATTATGAAAAATAAGTTTTGAGTTTTTCAATGTGCTTATTAGTAATTTTATTTTGTTTAGAAATTTTGGGATTTTGGCATCTGAAACAATACAATAAGGAGTAGGTATTCATTAATCTGTTATTGTTTGTACCAACCATGCCCATCCATGGCATCACGAATAGAAAAGATATTGAGGCGTTTTTTTTTGTAATAAAAATCAAAATAAATGCGATATTTTATACCTGTCCATATCTTGTATTAGAAAATCATGCGCTCAAGGAGTATTGTCGTCCGTCAATACATCTAGCTGATGTATTGTGAGTACCAGTGCAGTATATCTGCCAGACAGTGCGCGGGGCGTGCCGGGGTGCAATCCGTCCGCGTCTCGGCTCGGATGCCATACAGCAAAGCATAGCATTGTTACTGTCACACTCAGAACATATATTATATATCATAATACTAGCCGGCGGACTTCGTACCGCTTTGACAGTTTCCATGACAACAAAACAAACAAAACGTTGACAGTTTCCATGACAACCAAACAAACACATCATTCGTCCGCTTAAGATCACCCGTATCCCACGATGGACCCCTATAGCAGCGCCACCTACCAGGTCCAATTGTGAATCTAAACCATTCTCGAATCTACTTGAACACACACAGAAAATTTCATCCAAATCGGCCCAGCCGTTAGAAGGAGTTCAATAACATACACACGCACAGAAGATTTATATATGAATATAAAGATACATACATACACTATATTGTTATACAAAAATTACATGCGGAGCTAACCTTTGAGTATCTGTTACAATTAATTAAGGAAAAAAATGTCTGATTTATTTTATTATGTAGATGTTGTTTGGTCAAAAAAGAAATATAAATAAAAGGGATAAAATATAAATAAAAGGGATAACTGTTGTCTGGTTTGAAGGGTAGAGGTAGGGAAGATCTATATCCTGTGTAACGTTAGGCGTAGGAGCATAGAACTGAAGCTTTACGGTCGACAATGGACGCGTGATACCCTTGGCGCTGCAAGCGTCTATAGGCTGGACAGGCGGATAATATTTTAGTTTGCCGTCTCCGTATTATAAAAAATGTGGAATATTAGAGAATCATAGGCACAGAGAATCAGTGTCGTCCAGCATTCTCAATTCCTCATTGACATTATCTGAAAATGCATCTAGCTGATGAATAGTACCAGGGCGGCATATCGGCGGGCAGTGCGCGGTATGCGCAGGGCGTGGCGGGAGGCGATCCGTCAGCGGCTTTGCTGCCATACAGCATTGTTACTAAGGTCTTGTTTGAAGGGTAATCGAGTGAAGTTATTAGGCATAGAAGCATAAGAACTGCAGTTTCAGGGTCGACAAAGTGCGCGTTGTTGCAAGCGTCTTTGGGCTATGGTGGCCGGTTGTCGTTAAGCGGGCTGTACCTACGCTCTTTTACCGGTGCATTAATATAAAAAAAAAACTTGAAATATGCACAAAGAGTTAGTAATGTCGTCCATCAGCATTCTCCAATCCTCGTTGCCATTATCCGATAATGCATCTAGCTGATGTATAGTACCAGGGCGGCATATCTGGCGGGCAGTGCGCGGTGTGCGCGGGGCGTGGCGGGGGGCGATCCGTCAGCGGCTCGCGGCAGTCACGACGCACGGCGACCTTAGGCTGCGGCCATAGTAGGGCAATTATAGGCCGTTTTGAGACAAGATAGAAGATGTCGTCTTAACGTATTGCTAAGTGAAAGTTTAAGTGAGCATATCATTACAGTACGACCTTCGATAACCAATTTTACATTAAAAAACTGGGTATTTTTTTAAGTATATTTTGTTGCGTGTTTGTTATTAGTAGGTATATTTATTGTATTTTACATTTTTTTAAATATTGTATTCATGACCATGGATACTAGTCCTTCAGTCAAAAACTTAATTTATACGTTTCTCAAGATTAAATTCTATATAGGATGATTATGAATGATAATAGAAATGAGAAGTGAAAAATGATATACCCCCCCAAACCCCTCGAGTATTTCAGTAAAGTTGTGGGGCTTTACTAAGTCCTCACGCGGACTTCTTGAGAGAATTTGAAAAGTGTCGTTGCTCTGTTTTGTTTCATTTGCCAACGCTCACACTCACGAACACGTAACGGTTAATAATCCACCATTATTTCACATTAATATTCAACATAACACAAATTTTAGAAAATAAAACAAAACCGTAGACATGACTCTTCACTTTCCCGCCAAGAAGTCCTGTATTTTACATAATAACCTTACATTGCCATATAAGTGTACTGTGTGTGTAGTTTGTTTATGGTCAATTATTCCTTGCAAAACAACTACCACCATGACATTTTCTTCTATCTGTAATAATATTTGTAGTACTCTTGTGGCGATAATTCCGTGTAAATTTAATAGATATTGTAAACGAACCAATAGATACCTATTTATACCGTGAGTAATATTTTCATTTCATCGTAGTATTTAACATCGGCAAGCTTTCTGCAAAATAAATATAATAAGTAATATCAATATAAGTAATATAAAAAATATGCTATAACAAAATTAAAGCTGAGTCAGCAAAGCTCAGAGAGTACAGGATCCGATGGTCTAAAAGAGCCGATTGATTTTTTTTCCATTTTATCACTTTTAATATTTCTGCAAAATAATAAATTCCGTTACAAGTATGGAACGGTCCGAATCGGCGCGCGACTGCCCGCTCGCGTGCCAGTAATCGCCGCTCGTTCCCCCCCCTTTCTTTTTTCGAACGGCTATCACGACTTTTTCGCTCCAAATACTCTTTCTTTTTCTGGCTGTTTAAGGCATTCCACGCATACGGCCAGGCGATTTGGGCGCGCTCGAATATTCAAGGCATCTCCGCTGTGTTATACTCTGTGCACGCGTTATTTGCAAATCTGTGGTAATGACGCCCGCTCGCTTGATGGCGGATTGTTTAAGACCGTTCTTGTTCGTAATTTCTCTCCAAATGAACACTTAGGATGATGAAAAGCTTTTTTTATCTTGAATATGTGTGGCAGAGGCAAAGAAATGCAGGCCATGAAATATGAATTACTTACAGGATAAATGCGATAGGTATATGAAATTAAAATTAAATTAAGTACATATATTGGCAAACACTACAAAATTACACGATATTCATAATAACAATACAAAATAAAGACAAAGTGTGGCCAACTATATCAACATTTTTTATTTTAATATGATTGGTTGAGAGAAGATAGTAGAAAGAGATGGAAGAGACTGGGTAGTTATCGTAAGACTACGCTACGGCAAAGGGCTTTAGATAAATCCACTGTAAAATAATTATACTTGTACTGTATATTATAAGGTCACATTTTATCAACTGCAAACATTTTGAGGATAAATTCAACAACATATTAAACAAAATTTTTATACGCTAGTTTTCAAGAAAAACGTTAAAAGACATTTAAATTAAAAAGTAAAATAAAGCACTTTCGGTAGTTTCAATTCAAAAGAGCCGAAAGAGAGGCCGCTCTTAAAAATATTACAATTTTTGTGTCAGGAAAAGTAAAAAAAAAACCAACCTATTTTTTTTTAGATGCTAGGGCCTTATTTCTCTGATTTAGATGTTTTGTCAAAATATTTGCAATAAATAAAATGTGACCTTAAGGTACGAACCGACGGCCGCGGTTACATGACTAGGCTAAGCTTGTTTAAAAAACACACGCCACATTTAAATAAGTACAGACGCCTGCACATCAACCTTTCCAAAACTGACAAATTTCTTTAATTAATATTCAACCATAATATGACATATACATAAAGTTCAAAGTCTATTGAGGAAATTTGACAGCTTGTGGTAGTATCATGTGCAGGCGTGTGTATATAAATTATACCATACAACTACCTTAACTATACCATAAGCAATAAACATACGCCCTCCTTGGTCGAGTGGCTTGCACACCGGTTTTCATGGTGTCGCCATCTCTGAGGTCCCGGGTTCGATCCCCGGTCGGATCAATTTAGAAATACCTGTTTTTCTAAATTGTTTCGGGTCTGGGTGTTTCCTATGTATAATATAATCCTATGTATGTATTTTAAGTAAGTATATTAAGTATATTTATCCGTTGTCTAGTTTTTACCATTTTTTTACCATTTTTTACCATTTATCGAGTTTCTTAAGGAAGCTTTTCTGGGGGCTAGATAACTGGTGTGAACGTGGGAAACATTTATTTATTTAAACATAATTATTAGAAACTAAATAAAATGTTGCAATATTGATTTGTTCGCCATGATCATGGATGGTACTTACATCCGTGATCATGGCGCATGCAACTGTGCCGAAATATCGGATACTCAAACACAACAAAAAACATGTTACCTAATGATCTCGTCAATAATATTTTTTCTAATGTAAGTGACCATAATAGTTTAAAAAGTCAGTACCTGGATGGCTTGTATTTATTTTTAGTAATTTTCTAAAATTAAAACCTAGCTAGATCGATTTATCGCTCCCAAAACCTGCATACTAAATTTCATGAAAATCGTTGAAGCCGTTTCCGAGATTCAGATTATATTTAACATTATATACAAGAATTGCTCGTTTAAGGGCTGATTTTTCAATCGTCAGATAAAGTTTATTCATTGAATAGTTTGACACATTGACAGATTCTCTTTAGAAAATATGTCACAATGACAATATTATTCTTTGGATAAGACATAACTGAGGATTGAAAAGGTATTAAGATTAGATAGATATTGATTTGACAACTGTAAAAAAAAATACTAATTAGAATTTCGAACTCCATTCAACCTCTTTTGTCCGTAACCTTGTTAAAAACTACTTCTCAGTAGGCAAGTTGAATCTATTCTCCGATCTAAGTTATATCCGAGCGGTTGGTACTTGGTACAATAAGTTGGAAACTCCTAATCAAAACCAAAGTGGTTTAGCCAATTGTGGTATAACAATAGACCTCCAACTTAGATTACTTAACTAACTGGTGGATGTTTATGTTTAATACACAGTATGACCTTACTAGAACTACCCTTCTGTTGAGTCCTTAAAATAAAGGCATAACTAGGGTAGTGGCGTCTTCGACACTTTAGGGCCAGTGTTCGACACAATCTTCGTTGCCAAAATGCAACATAGATTTAAATTGAAATTGTATGGGATTTATAGATGCACGACTTCGTTCGTAAAGACTACACTATCCCACAGGAATCTGTTACCGGGATAAAAAGTATCCTATATCCTAGTCCGGGTCATGATCTGTTTATGTGCAAAGTTTCATCCAAATCCGTTCAGCCATTTTCACGTGATGCGCGGTCAAATAACAAACAGCAAAACGGATAAACAGACAAGCAGACAAAAATTCTAAAAACTGTTGGAACGTGTTCTGTTATCGATTCTAAGTATCCCCAGCCAACTATTTTTCGAATATCTTCCATGTACAGACTTTCGACCCCCTTTAGCTTTATTATATGCACTAGTGGTCGCCCAGTAGTCGAAATTCGACCGTAATTTTATTAAGGCTGCACGGATTGTATCCTAAGCAATGAAAAATTAAAAAGATAGAATGTGAGTTTGGATTGGCATTGACTGATTTCGGCCGCTCCTCATCCATTTTTGAAATTTATTAAACGTGTGTGTGTGTCAATATACATATGCGTGTATGTCAAATACATGGTAGTGTGTGTAATGTTTGTTTTATTGATTTTATGTATTTTTATGCATAATTTTAAAAAAAATATTTGGATAACCTTCTCTTTAAAAACTATAAGTGTGCAAAATTTCTTACTCCTTCGTCCGCGCAATTTTCGTAAAAAAGGGCTACAAAGTTTTTGCTTTGCGTATTAATATACAGGGCGTCCCACGGCCATGCCACATGGAGGGAAAGTACCTTAATTATTGTAAAAGTTTATTTGAAATTAAACTTTTTTATTTTAAAACACCTCGGTGGCCTAGTGGCAAAACTCTTGGCCCGATATCCGAAGGTCCTGGGTTCAATACCCAGATCGGGCAAAGTGTGTTTCGGTTTTTTTCGATGCATAGCCCGGGTTTGTCAAACGATGAAGCCAATACCCATCAATTGTAGCGATGACTTGATTTCAATGATGGAGGCCTTTGCCCAGCAGTGGGACAGTCATAGGCTATTTACTTTACTTTACTGGATAAGAGCAATGATGATAGATAGATAATACTTTTATTGCAACACTATAAAACATAAACATGAAAAAATAAAAACAATAATAATATTACAAAGTTACAATCTGGCGGTCTTATCGCTTTCAAGCGATTTCTTCCAGACAACCAGTCGGATGGAGAGAGCTATATAATTTTAAGATCAGAGGTGAAACTATGAAAACATACTAGAATAGAGTGTATTTTATAAACGAAGCAAAATAATAATAATAATGATGATGAGATGGAAGAAGCAGTTGGTCTGAATTCAATTATTGCTTATGTCAAAAGTTAGCTATTGACCCCTAGGTCATTTTAATGGTTAAAGATGAAAAATGACGATTACTAGTTCTTAGTCATTTATTCAATAATATATCTATATCGTATTGGAAATCAACATACTTTACACATAATTTGTAACACAAAAATTAAATAAAAAATTAAATAAAATAAGATTAATCATTAGGATAAAAATAAATTAAACAAGCCATGCATTAACTATTACATTAATTGTCATTATTCAGATCATCGGTCATTTAAATATTCATCAACTGGTTTTCAACTCTATATGCAGAGTATTAAACAGTTTGATGGCTTGAAATCTTACACAGTATCACATCATATTGAAGCACCATAGATTTGCAAAAAGTGTATACTATATTCTATAATATTTTACGCGAAAGAAGTCGCGCGGGACATTAAAATAATTAACTTTTCAGTATCAAAATCTTTTTGGTTGCAAAATAATACAATTTACAAAAACCTGACATGTTTTCCGAGCGAGTCATCGTTAATTCTAATTATACTTTTAAAGAGAATGTATTTTGCAATACATTTAACATAAAAAAACTTTCGCTTTGAACATCAAAGAGCGGCTCAAATAATTTCCAAACAATATTACAGTGAAATAATTCCATACTAAGGCTAGGGAGGGGAGACGTTACAATTTGAGTTGTTATCGATATTTATTTGAAATAAGTCATTATTAAAAACAATTTCAAAATGCAAAATCATTTATTTCAGTTTAGGCTACAAAAAGCTCTTAAATTATTGACGCTATGTTATTGGTTCGTAAGTCTACACAGGGCTTGTTAGAACCCTAAATATCTCTCTCGATTCTCCTATTCGATCTACTCGATTGTTAGAATACTAAATAGATTTATCCCAAGTTTTAAAATAGAGTTAAAATGCATTTAAAACATGGTCAATTTCTATAATCTTTTAAAATATATATTTTTCCTTAAGGTGCGCGTGCTTTTAGGTGCGTCCAGACTATACGACAAATCATGTTATACACATTGTTATGTAGCTGTTTTATTAGTGTGGACGATTGGTTTCAATAAAACAACCTTATTCTTATATTTCTGTAGCATGATGTTAGTACATAAGTTATAACTCACCTTTAGTCTAACTAAGGTCAAGATCCTCTTTGGGTCGCTAAGTCACCAAACTAAGATAGAGCTGGGGCCACGATCAAAAAAGTATCGATATCGAAAAAGCAAAAAGACGCAACGTTTTAAATAAAAAAAGCAACAGTACCGAAGGGCGTGACCCCTCGGTGATCAAGCGGTTATTTAGCGACAGCCCGGCTGGGGCGGCGCACTCTTATTAATTATTGTAATACTCATTTGTACGCATGTGGATTACACTTGCCGCGCATTCAGTGGGTAGTGAGACACGAATTGTGTTTACAGCTTAATGCTTAACGTATTTTCTTCGTAGTAGTGCTTGAGTTGAATGCGAAAAATTGTGATTCAATCACCGCTCTGTTAAGCCTCTTCCTCACCGGCTCGGTACGTTTCCGTTTTGGTACAGATTCGGTACAGAGGCGGTACCGAAACGAAAATGTATCTACCGAGCCGGTGAGGAAGAGGCCTTAGGCTACTGAAAGAAAGAAAGATAGAAAAAACGTTTATTTAAACAACACTTTCATATTAAGATTATAAGATTAAACGGCTATTATAGTCTATATTTAAATACAACAAAATAGTAATATTGCTTTGTTTGTTTGAAGAGCTAGAGAAATAACAGGAGCATAAGCATTTATGCATATCAGAAACTTCATGGTCGGCAAAGCTCATCTTACTTACCATCACTAGCGTCTATCTATAGACTCCGGTGGGCACCGCTTTTCATCATGCAGGAAGTATAGCCCATCTTCACCAGCTCATTTTATGTCCCCACTGCTGGAGCACGAGTCATCCCTATGGATGGATAGAGAGAACGGACCTTAAATCACCACGCGGACCCAGTGCGGATTAATGGTTGGTAACGACTGCTAATGCAGCCGGGACCAACGGCTTTACATTCCTTCCGAAGAACGGAGGCGCTTGAGATAATACATTTTTGGTCACCCGAGGACCAGCCTTGGCGTTAGTAGCTCAACTTCAGTAATCAGAGACCGAGCGCGTTAACCACAGCGCTATCGACCTCTTCAACCAATTCAAGCCCAATATCATAAATTTAAAAAAAAACTATTTTTAAATAACGAACACTCAGTCACGTATTAGCCCGCCCCTCCGGTTTCCGTCCACCCATGGTATTATTTAAACAATGGTTTTCCACCGATATTTCGTCTATGAATGCCATTATGTCACCCCACGAACGCAGCAAATGATAATTTTGCCAATTGGCAACCCGCAGCGCGGTCGGTTCCATTGACAGTTTGTGTTTTTAACTTAATTTGTTAAAGAAATAGTTATCTTTTTTACAAGTCAATTATACTACGCGCAATTTATTTGTTATTTATTTATTTATTGTGATAAAAACGATGTACATCAATAACATTATCACACATGTAGGATTGTTTCACAGAATTGTTGCATTCAACATTGCTCAAATTGAATTCTGGGATCTTAGACCTTGTTTTTTTCTTTTCAGTTTTTTCTTTAAGCAGTTATTTTTGATATAAGTAGTTGTTTTAGCAGACGGGTTTTTTGTTTTATTTTAATTTTTTTTTTTTCAATTTAATGTAACAGAAAAAAGAAGGAAAATGAAACTAGCAATAAAAACAAAATTTAAATGACAATCAAAATAAAAACGGCCAAAAGCTCTTTTACTCAAACATATTACGTAACATCTATTTCACTCTTAATAACAAACATCTTGCTCTCATAACAGCATTGGTACTTTTTCCTCCGTCATTCATGGGTTAGATTGAGATAAAATTAGATAAAGATAAACTATTGATTTACAACATAATACCATGGCTCCAAGAGTTTCTCTTGACCCATCACTTAGTCTGTGGGCTGTAATTTTATTAAGGTTATATACATTTTTATCATAATTTGCAATGTAAGTATTTGTAAATAGATAGAGGTACGACGGTATGATTTGACCACTGAGCGATTAAGAGTATAATAGTAACATTCAGCATTTATATTAGTAGTTTAGATGTGTGTCATTTTTACGTAAATGCTAAGAATATTATTATAATAAATAAGGAGCTTTATGGCGCAGTCCTTAACGCGCCCGGTCTGCGAGTGCTAAGGTTAAGCAACTTTCGCAAAGGCCGGTCATCGGATGAGTGACCAAAAATGTATCATCTCGAGCTCCTCCGTGCTTCGGAAGGCACGTAAAGCCGTTGGTCCCGGCTGCATCAGCTGTCGTTAACAACTACTAACCCGCACTGGGCCCGCGTGGTGGTTTATGGCCCGTTCTCCCTATCCATCCATAGGGAAGGCTCGTGCTCCAGCAGTGTGGACATAATGATGAGCTGGTGATGATTGTGATGCTAAGAATATTTAAACCGAATTTCGACTTTAAAAACTTTAACACTTAGCTAATCTATAAAAATACTAGTAAAAGCAATTAAATGCACAAACTATTCATATTCATATACGAATGCAACTCAGCCTCCGTCTGAAGATCAGCGTCATGGCGATGGCTTTGCTAATGGACTTACCATAATATCTTTATGCTTCTTTTTATTTTTGTAACCCTTCTCTGTGTAACAGTGTGCAAAATAAATTATTTGATTTGATTTGATTTGATTCATGGAATCTATAATTGCACGATTTAATATTGGAAAATAATATGACTGATCAAGTCATACGATCATAACCTTGATGCCCTGTGTTTAGCATACCATGCCCTTTTATTAATAAAATGGGTGAATCGGTTAACTATAGACAATTTTCAGTCTAACCGTTTGCGTGACGCTTTGATCTTTGATTACAAACTTAGGTCAATTATTTATGACTAGGTGGGGTGCGATTTTAAATAACGGTGATACTTTGATATCTTTGATACTGGCTTGAATATTATCATTGATGTGTACAAAATTGTACATTTGTATTGGTTGAAAAGATTTTTTTTTTATGTTAAAAGGAGGCAAACGAGCAGGCGGGTCACCTGATGGAAAGTAATCACCGCCGCCCATGGACACCCGCAAAACTAAAGTTATCGCAGATGCGTTGCCAACCTTGAGGAAGGAATTGGATCTTGAGGAGGGAGTAGGAATCGGTAGGGGGGAGGGGTGAGATGGAGAAAAAGAAGTAAGTCCGAAGTAAGTCGAAGGCTCTCCCAAAGAAGAAGAAGAAGAAAAAGAAGAACTGGTGGTAGATTCAGTAGTTGAGTCTAAACTATTTTTTTAGTTTTTGCTGTGTAACATCTTTCCGCTCGCCTTCTATATATACAATTTGTGGGAGTGATTTCTTAGAAAAAGGACGGAAGTAGGGTCGTAACAGTGTGATCCTGTAACTGTTACGTGTTAGTCGGGGAAGCCACTAGTGACCGAGACTGTAAGCCCAATGTCCGGTGTAGGTCGTAATATTTGTGAGAGTGATTTCGTAGAAATGTGATCGTAACAGTGTAAAGGATAACGGGAAAGTTTAAAAGTGTATATAGCTCTAGTTGGTTAGAGGGATGGTGGCCATCAGGGTAACTAGTGTAAGTTTTGTTTACTATCCATATTCATTCGATTACGTTTACGAAAACGAAAATTAGTATGGCATTGTAGCAGCGCCTCCTGGCGACAGCGACATACGAGAAGAGTTAAAATTTTGCCATACTAATTCTCGTTTTCGTTAACGTGATCGAATGGCGAATTAAACCCGCACTTGGCACAGTCTACTTATCGTTGACAGCAACCGCTTAATTTAAATCAAGATAAAATCCACTAAACATAAATAAAAACAACAATTAATCCTCAAGAAGAAGTATGTCTTTAGCTCGAGATCATAGAATAGCGATATTTATTGAATTCACCGGTACCAAAGTACTTAATGACTGGCTATAAAATAAAATCTTAATTTCCTTTTAAATGTGGTCGGGCGGCGTTTTTTTTTAATGCGCCCACACGACATGCGTTATGTTATGTATTAGAAACTGGGACGGTTAGACAACGAACACTTTGGAAACTCGGTTCGCTGAGAAAAAGTAAGTAGGTATATCTAAAAAGAGTATCTGTATCTGGGTATCTGTTTGTTTTGTGCACACTTTGTCTACTTTTCTATGTATCTTCTCCTTCTACGGGCCTGCTGGAAGAAATTTCAATGTGAAATAAGCAGCGCCCTTGTACTTGTCTATTCTTACTTTGTTCTCTCTTCAATTCGTTTGTGTGTACATAAATTATAAATAAATAAATAAAGAGAGATCAGTGGTGTAAACTCAGAACAATGTTAATTTTTCTGATTTTTAACTTAAACTAAAAGCAATGAAAATGGCAAGCAATTTATAAAAACGGGCACTCAAAATAACCAACTTTATCGACCGTATTATTTATATTCATAAATGCAGTTGTGCAAACAAACTATGTCGTCGATTTATAAGTAAAGATTATAAATCGACGACAATTGGTTTATCAGACCAATATTAAACGACGACGACGACGCGATGGAGCGACGCCGTAGTCATACAGTGTACCCATGTGTACGAAGCGTTTTGGGTCCACGTTTTCTTACGTACCGCAAAGCTGTGGAACTCGTTGCCTCAGTCTGTGTGTCTTCAATCACGAGTTAATAGGTCTTCCAGGCAAGCAAATTTCATCGTTGGCATCAGGTGATATAGTAGTCAATTGCAAGCCTATCTAAATCAAAAATAAAAAAGAATTTTAAAAAATCCGTGTCTCGTATAGTTTTAGACTTTCCAGACTATTTGAATCTTTTAACTATTTTTTTTTTAATTTTTTTTTAAGTATTTGATCTATTTGAATTGCTCACTCTGTATTAGTATAAACCTCCCTGAACGGGTGGTAAGAAAAATACTTTAGGACGATTCAAAGGCGCTTATTTAGTCAGTTTACTTGAATAAAATTTCATTTCATTTCATTATGCTTCACTTAAGGTTTAACTATCTAAATCTCATTGACTAACTATAGACTTAGGAGTATGCTATACTTGAAGTTTGCTACAATCTATCTACGGGCCTAACTCTCCAGCTTCAGTAGAGATGCGTGGTTAGCCTCCGGGCGGTCGGCACGCGCTCGCAACCCGACAATTACGATCGGCATTACGACGCGCGAGCGACCGTTACTCGATCGTTGTACAATCGATTAGTCGGATACTATTGGCGTGTATCGAACTCTTACATACTTACATTGTGAAACAAGTCATTATTTACAGCCTATATTGTCCCACTGCTGGGCTAAGTAAGGCGTTCCAACTCCGGAGATCCTTATGTCGCCGTGTGGAGAAAAGGTGTTTTAGTGGGTATTTATTTATTCATTATGATGAATGAATATAATAATGAACATACATTGTACATGCTAACTTACAGTTTACCCAAAACGTAATGTTTAATAATATATTGCCTAATGTTTCCTCATTTATATAAAAAGAGCCTCTCCCACAAGGAGAGATCAGGCCACAACTCATCACACTGACCGAACACCCTGTAGACCCAGAGACGATTTAAACTTAAACAATGTTTAATCCAAATATAAATTAAAATTCAAAATTCAAAATCATTTATTCAGTTTAGGCTACAAATAGCTCTATGAACGTCATTTATGTCATGCATTGGTTCGTAAGTCTACTCTGGGCCAAAGTCTCCCGCTTTGTACTGAGAAGAACCGGCAAGAAACTCATTAAGTGTCAAGCTCTTTTCCCTTACAGCGTCAAAAATATTGGAAAATGCCCCATCACAAAATAACACTTTCCATTTAAAAACGTTTAGGTATAATAATACTAGGAAGGTTTTCTTCAAAGTACTTCTTTAGTAGGATTGGTAGGATGTAACATTAAATACAAATATTTAAAATAATAATTTCTAACAATAATTTTCTTTGGTGGAGTCTGGTGTAGTCTGAGAATCAATGTATGGCTTTCTTATCTTTTCAGTACAAAATAATGGAGTGCTTTGGGAATAACCACGATGATTTGAACAAAGCTATTTGTTTTTAATTCCTCTTTGATTTATGAAAGAGCTTCTCTGATTAAAGACTGAAGGCGGCTCTGACATTTCACGTTCGTATTGTGCGAAGGCTCATTGTGATCGACGGACGGACGTACGGAACATGCGGAATTTTAGTACATTTCTGAGAGATATGAATATCTTTCAGTATTCTACATTGAATTCGAGCTAATAGTAATATTAATAGTTTTCGCAATACTCGGTTCTGATTCCTCTTAAGTTTCTTGCCAGCTCTTTTCGATTGAGGGCTCTACCAAAATCCCAACTGGTGGCAAACTAAAATATTAGTTTAGACTAAATTCGACTAAAATCGAGTAGTTTAGTCTAGACAATATTTTTTTTTTTGGATTTTATAGTTTTGACGTCAATAAGTGATGAAGGCTTATGTTGAATAAATGATTTGACTATGACTTTTGACTTTCACTTAGGTGTGTTGCCATTAGTTTTTTTAATAGATTTTTGGTGCCCTTATCGCCAGATAGGTAGGAGTTACCCTGGATAGGCCACTATACAGGGTAACTGGCCTTTAGGTGCGGCGAGTAACTAAAGTCTAGCAATCCTCTGATGATGTTTCTGCTTGAGGAACCCATTAAGTTTCTCGTGGCCCTGAAAAAAAGACGGTGAGGCTGAAAAGGCCGCCTGGCCATCAGCAAAAGAAGGCGTAGTGATCGAACATCCTTCGGCTCCAATGGATGGTAAGAGAAGATGAGGCGGATGATGGAAGCGTACGAATCTTTATTCATACTAACTGTCGGATCATAGCAATGCTTCTAACAATGTTGAGCTGAGTTGAGCTGTATGGAGATCAACCAATAGAATATCTTTTTTTGTAACGGCTCTTCTTCACCCCGCTCCAGTAAAGGAACTATATTGGTTGATTTCCACACAGCTCAGGTCCGCTCCGCTTCAATGGAGGCGTCCGCTGCGTCAAGCGGGCGCACACCGCGGATGCCCGCGCGTGCGGTATGTTTGGTTTTTCTGCGTTGTTCATAGGCCTGCCAGACAAGCGACCTGTCTCACGCAGCGCTGCTCTATGAATTCAAACACGAAACAGGCACGCTGCGGCACGTCCGCGGCTTGCGCTTGCGCGAACGCAGCGGACGCTCTGACATAAGATGGTATCTAATCAGGCAGACTTACAACCAACCCTACCACCGACTAAAACGAATATAATAATAGGGACTCTTTCGGCCTGGAATTGGTGGTCTAGCCACTAGAGGACATTGAGGCACTTATTTATATATTTGTGTTTTAATCGTAGGGACTGAATTTTATCTATTCATTACGAAAATTCATCAGAGCGGTCACACACATTTATAACCATTAGCGGCGAAACATAAACGATTACAACCTTCAATTTCACTGAATCTATAAAGGCAAATAAATCAACAAAAAAGCAAACACACTATTAATATCTCTATCCGTATACTTAAAAATTTGTGGTACTATAATTAGAGTTTTGGAACGAGACCACGTTCGGAAATTATTAAAAATGTGGCCCGAACGTTTTCGAACGCGCCGTATCATTATGTTTGCATTGTTTTTTTTCTCTTTTTTCTGTAGCGACCTAAGGTTAAGCCGGGTCACGACACGACACATCCCAATTAGGGGTGATTAGGCGCAGTAATTTATTGAGTGCGGGTTTTTGAACGTCGCAACTTGGCGGCGCGCTTTGTTCAGGCGCCAAAGTTGTTACTTTTTTATTTTTTAGGTGTTGATTGCCAATGTTGCGGGTGACTTCTCGGAATGTTTGTTTAAAGGTTTGAAATGAATAATTATTGTTGATAGTTCGCTGACTGAGTCTGTTTCTAAGACAATATCCAAGAATAGACGATGATGTTTAATCTATTAGATTACATTTGTGTTTTGTCAAATAATGTGATATAACGGTAAAATATTCATAGTTAATTGCTTGTGAACATGCATGATTGTTGGCAAATAAAACAAAACAGGACAATGCCAATTTTTAATCCGTCTGGTAGTCCACGTTCTCACGTGTAAGTCTTGAGGACTACTGGCTCAGTAAAGTCCCACATATTTACTGAAAAGAAAACTAATCACAAAATCGATGCAAACTAAAAATGTTTTGAGGAAAATACCCGCGGTTTGAAATTAGAACGTCATTGTACACACGACTTGTCACATTTGTGAAAAAAATAAGGAGAACTTTTTAATAAGCGAGGGCCAAGGAACCACTAATTATAAGTACTCAAAAGTTCACGATTCCATGTAAAACTACGGTACACATTATCTGTTTCACACGATCGACCCTTGTCTTTGGCACTAATCGCCGTGCTTTCCCTGACCGTTTGACCGCCCTGTGATTAGCGGGCCACGATAAAAAGTTTGTTTAAATTTTGGTTTGTTAGACGATGCTTTTTTGTCGTACAGTTTTTTTTTACGCCAGCACTTTGTTGTAACATTGTACCTTAATACGTGTAAAATTTTACTAAAACAAATTATTATTATTATTATTTTGTTATCCTAGATAACGTAACGACACTAGTGTTCAACACTTTAGACCCAGTGTTTGACACAATTTTCATCGCCAAAAACTAACACCTAATTTTTTGTTTAAATTCAACGAGATGACAGCAGCTAGACAAGTAGTAGTTAGTTTCTAGTGAACGACTTAGGAAAGTGGACGAGATAGGAAAGTGGACGAGTTAGGAAGTGGACGAGATAGAAAAGTGGACGAGTTAGGAAATCCTGAAGGGCTAGGAAGCCTGCAGGTGGTCTGTAATTCAGTATTCAATGTTTTTAAAGACTATGTGCCTTAAAAATAAACAAAGAATAAGGTCCGAATAGTTATTCCGTGTTTTGTTTCTTTCATGTAAACGTCATTTCAAATTAGAGTAAAAGAGACAAAACACGGAAAAAATAAATAAAATAAATAAACTTTTCGTACCACTTGCTCAAAAAAGTGACATTCTATGCCACAAAAAGCGAACCTAACAATAGTCATTTTTAATCTGTTAAAAACAGGGAAAGAAAATTGTACATTGTGCATTTATTATGCAGTTATGATTATTAAATAAAATTACGAAAACCGACGAGGCCGTATGAGCTTGATGCCTTTGCTTTTCCGACAAAAATTTTTTTTTTCTTTTCTTCAAATACATAAACGTTAAGTTTATTTTAATTTATTTTTATAAATAAGTTAATGTTCTAAAAAATACGTTACGATGTTAAATCAAAGCAACAGTGACACTGAATTATCGGATTATGCACCACCACCACTATCTCCGACGTATACTATCTACAATGAAACGCAAGTTCCTCAGACGTAAGAACAGAGAAATACTCAAATCAACTCATCAACAATAAATGTACCAAACAAAAATGTTACTCTCTCTATCAACAATTGGACCAATGTTTCGAATGTTAACTTTTACTTTTAATTGTCATTATTGTTAATTTTTTCGCAAATGGTACGAAAAGTAGAGTATTTTCCTCGGTGATAAAGGTGTCTTAGTCTTGGGTGAACTTAAATCCCTCGCTAAACTCAGGACTCGTCTTAAATCAAAAAATCAAATCTTGGTTAATAATCTACTATTCCTACACTAACACCAATTATCTAGCCCAAGAGAATCTTCGTTATGAAACTCGTTAAATGGTTACTAGACAACGTATAACCATACTTAAAATACTTAAAAATACATACTTATTATACATAGAAAACACCCAGATCCGAGACAATTTAGAAAAACAATAATTTCTAAATTGACCCGACCGGGGGTCGAACCAGGGACCTCAGAGATGGCGACACCATGAAAATCAGTGTACAAATCATTCGACCAAGGAGGTCGACTGTCGTACTAAAAACTATTCGGACCTTATTCTTTGTTTATTTGTAAGGCATTATATGTACTAAGAGGAGCTCGATGGCGCAATGGTTAACGCGCCCGGTCTGTGAGTGCTGGGGTTAAGCAAGTTAATAAGCAACTTTTGCAAAGGCCGGTCATCGGATGGCTGACCAAAAATGTATCATCTCGAGCTCCTCCGAGCTTCGGAAGGCACGTAAAGCCGTTGGTCCCGGCTGCATTAGCAGTCATTAACAACCACCAATCCGCACTGGGCCCGCGTGGTGGTTTATAGCCTGTTCTCCCTATCCATCCATAGGCAAGGCTCGTGCCCCAGCAGTGGGGACATAAAATGAGCTGATGATGATAATGATGATATGTACTAATCATTAAAATAGGGGTCCGAAACTGAAAATCAGTTTCTAACACCTATTTTAATGATCAAAGGAAACATGTCGATTACTGGTTCCTGTCAAACACTGGCGCCACTACCCTATTTATTTCTTTTGTAACATTCTTATATTACGTCAAAGTGAGAGTTCTTGGCGGGAAAGTGAAGAGTCATGTCTGCGGTTTTGTTTTATTTTCCAAAATTTGTGTTATGTCGAATATTAATGTGAAATAATGGTGGATCGTTAAGTGTTCGTGAGTGTGCATGAGTGTTGGCAAATGAAACAAAACAGTGCAAAGGCACTTTTCAAATTCTCTCAAGAAGTCGCGTGAAGACTTAGTAAAGCCCCACATCTTTACTGAGATTCTCGAGGGGTTGGGGGGTATATCATTTCTCACTTCTCATTTCTATTATCATTCATGATCATCCTCTAAAGAGTTTAAACATATAAATTAAGTTTTCGACTGAAGGACTAGTATCCATGGTCATAAACAAATTTTTAAAAAAAAGTCATAGTGAAGTAAACAATTATCTTACCTCCTTACATAGGTACTGTAAGGAGGTTATTAGAGATGGGTAGGTCCTCTGTTACTTAGGAGTTGAATCCGGATGTGCATCCAGCCCTGGTGATATACATCCAGGTCCCGTGTCCGTCGGATCCATATGGGTCCGGCAGACTAACCGTCGAACGTGATCCACGGAGTTGGAATGCGGGTTGAGTAGGACTAGGTACATAGGTACATACATAACATAGGAGTGCAATCCAATAAAATTGACAGAAACTGAATAAGAATCCAACAATTTTTTTAGGTAGTTTTCTCTTTTTTTCACGACGTAATACAAATCTTACATTAGCTATCTCTTTAAAAACAATAACGGTCACTATTTTAATCGTATAATGCGTTTGGTGTAATTTGCTCGCGGAACTCGAATTGGAATTGCATCGACCGTTGAATGAAATGTAACGAATCACCCCCACCCGGGTACGAACGGTGTACGAGTACGATGCATATCCGATCTCCGTGGGTCGCACTCCGGACCGCCGCCGACGCCCGCGCACTACGCCGTCCCCCTCTCGGTCCGCTATCCGTGATTCAGTTCCAGTGAACGGTATCCAACTGACCGTTGGATGTAATTTACATCTATCACTAACGCGTGTGATGCGGGTCCGCAGATTCGTATCCAACCGGACCTACCCATCTCGCAGCTCATAGTAAAAGTTAGTTTATTGTATTTGTATGTAAGCCTCTTTAGTCTGGATGAATATTTGAATCATCGAACATGTAAAATTAAAAAGGTTTGCAACGGTTTGACACAGTCGTAGAAAGGAACTAGAGCCCGGCTAAGAGCTGAGGTGCTCGGAGATCGGTTTTTAATTTTAATTTTACATGTTCGATGATTCAAATACTCATCCAGACTAAAGAGGCTTACATACAAATACCTACTTATATAATAAACAAATTTTTACTATGAGGTGCATATAACCTCCTTACAGTACCTACTCGTAATTATTGTTACACAATTATCGAAACCTAAAAGGGCCCACATATTTAACACGAGATCTATATCCGTATTTAAAGTTCAGAGCGAGACCGTATTAAAATTCACTATCACAAGCACGATTTCCATAAAACCACCCCCAAAATTTATCATCACGATAAATCATTTAACATATTTCATACGCATCAAGATAGCGTATCCTCATTCCTCACGCATCACTAATTGAGCCATTTTCACAGATAAGTAGATAAAACACGGAATAGGGCTAACCCTAAATTATGCGTATTATTTGCATATAATAACTATGGGGTTGACATATTGCTAACTCAGTCCAACAACGTCACAACTCCACATCTAACAAAGCATTCTCTCTTGTAACGCGTTAAAGTCTTTTTTGTGACAAACGATGTTACTTTCAAATTTTCGCTCATTTATTGCAATAACGTTCAATGTGTAAAATTTAAAGATCGATTTTGAGCTTTATGGTCTTGAATTAAGATGCAGTTTGCTAAGAAGTTGATGCCGTCAAAGTTCTGAAGGAACAAGCGAGCGGTAGTATTGCAGTCCCAAGGGGCCGCAGTAAGCGACAATACCGCACGCAAATGCAGTTATGCAGATTTAGTAATGATGCCGGTTGTTTCGTTTTGATGTGTTCTGGTAACCGACCTCGTTTGATGTTACGAAAGTGACGTTCTGTTTTCAAAAGTTTTGTTTTCTTTTTCTATTATAAAGTTTTTACTGTTTTTATTACTTCTTTTTCTGGTATAATATTATAACTCCTTGGAAAACACTGTTGTCGGTGTGGCCTTTTTTAATTATTTAAAAAATGAATCGTAAACATGTTACTAACTTTTTTAATAATTAATCGTACCTACATGATAGATAACGTTACTATGTAAAATATGAGATATAATATTTTGTAATAAAACTCATACTAAAAAAATAAAAAATATATTTAAAGCTGTAATTTTGCAGAGGTTCCTTTTATGATATACGTACACTAGGAACAAGAACTTGTAAAAGAGTAGAGAATTTAAAAAATACATAAATATGTGTACCTAACGTTTTAATAGCCGAGTGGCAAAACGCTCGGCCCTGTATCCAAAGAACCCAGGGCTTCAATCAAAGTCGCAAGCAAGCAAATTGTGTTTTGGATTTTGATGCATATAGATTTGTCACCAATAACGCACACTTGACAAGCGTGATGATTAAACGCTTGTTCCCAATAACCTATCTATTTGTTGTTTTGCCTACTATAGATACAAATTTCACATAATATGTGAAATTTAGACATTTGACATAATTTGTATGGAGCATATTAAGCTCCATACAAATTATGTCAAATTTCTAACTCCAGTAATCAAAACAACAGACAGATAGAATATAGGGAACGGGCGTAAGCCAATACCCATAATTTATAACGATAACTTGATATCAATAATAGACGCCTTTGCCCAGCAGTGGCACAGTATGTACAGACCTATCCAAAACTGTCATATTTCTTCGATTAATGTTCAACCATATGCCATAAATATAAAGTTCAGAGTCTATTGAGGAAATTTGACAGTTCGTGGTCTAATTTGCATAATTTTCAGGCGTGTGTACATAGTTTTAAGATTTATGGTATTTACGATTATGTTACTTTTTTTTTATAATTTTTTCATGACCATGGATACTAGTCCTTCAGTCGAAAACTTTATTTTTACTTTACTTTTTTTTTATATACTTTTTTTTTTTTACTTTTTTTAACTTTTTTTTTTACTTTTTTTTTTTTTTACCTACGTTTCTCAAAATTAAACTCTATATAAGATGATTATGAATGATAATACAAATGAGAAGTGAGAAATGATATACCCCCCAACCCCGCGAGTATCTCAGTAAAGATGTGGGGCTTTACTAAGTCCTCACGCGACTTCTTGAGAGAATTTGAAAAGTGCCGTTGAACTGTTTTGTTTCATTTGCCAACACTCATGCACACTCACGAACACTTAACGGTTAATAATCCACCATTATTTCACATTAATATTCGACTTAACACAAATTTTAGAAAATAAAACAAAACCGCCGACATGACTCTTCACTTTCCCGCCAAGAAGTCCAGTATGTTACTAATGGGCTATTGTTGCCTGATACAAATAAATATAATTAAAAAATATATACCGATAGCCAATTTACTTACATTACTTTCATAAACCTTTATTTAGTAACTTACAAATTCTTGTCATACCAAATTTCACAGATTTCCCACGGGATATGGTATTGGGTAGGAGCGGAGTCGCTGACGTCCGCAAGTCTTGCCATAATCTCGTTTACTTGCTTCTCGTGGTGCTAACCGGCTTACTATTAGGTGACCAACTCCCTAGTGGACCGATATTTCATTAGCCCTGGGAACCGGGGGTATTGGCCGCCCCGCCCTGCGAGCTGAGAACAAAAATCAACACTCGTTGGAGAGAGCGCATTGCTCATTTTAGGGTTGTTGACTGTATATTTGAATGGACGTTCGAAGGGTTCGGATGCGGTAGATGGAGGTTGTGAAAATTGAGAGATTTTGGGATAATAAAAGACATTTTTTAAGCTTATACTTAATGCTTAAGTAGCTTCACTTATACTTAAATAAGAAACAGAGAACTTTCATACATTTCTTAATCAGTATCTACTTCAAAATTCTTTGTTTTTTAAATTAATCCAATTCTAATGAAACTTTCCAAGCTTAATAAAAATACAAAAAAAGAACTTGTTTTAACTGAATAATGTGATTTAAAGAAATTTAGAACCAAAATAAAATATCTGGGTTTGGTGCACGCACACGGTGGACTGAACTGGAATGGAAATTATCGTGAATTTGATTTAAAAAAATATCAATCACAATAAACACAGACAGCTACGTAAATAGATAAATATTTTTATTTTTAGGTTAATGAGCTTTATTTCAACAAGGTGGACCGACGATCTGGTGAAGGTCACGGGAAGCCGCTGGATGCGAGCAGCACAAAACCGGTCGTTGTGGAGATCCTTGGGGGAGGCCATTGTCCAGCAGTGGACGTTTTTTGGCTGAGATGATGATGATGATGATGATGATGAGCTTTATTTTCATAATAAAAAAATTGAAAAATAGAGAAAAATACAAAAATTTCTTTTTTTCGTAGTAGTAGTGCTAAAGTAAATAGTTTCGTTATCTTTGGATTGTTTTAAGTTAGACAAAGAGAAAGTACACACGCCTCGCCCCAATCAGGGGCGGAAGAGGGGCTCGCCCATCTACAGGGCGAGCAGTCACCGACGGGGTTGTGGAAGTGTCCGAAAGGGTTCCCATGACCTCGTCAGGCTCCACTATGCCGGAATTCGATGCGTCCTTCTCAGATGAGGACGACGCGATGGTCGCCGGTTTGCTGGTTCCAAGGTGACGAGAGGACATCGGAGTGGTTTTTACCGAGTCTGCCTTGACTCGCTTTCTCTAAGGCTTCGGCCCTGGAACAGAGTATTGGCCATCCTCGGACAGCCAGCGGGACCCCTCTTGTCCGCTGAGGCGTCAGTTAGCAGATTTTACACTCCGCATCAAAAAACAAAAAAAAAGAAGCACACACGCCTGCACGTCAGATTACCACAAATTACCAAATCTCCTCAATAAGCTTTGAACTTTATGTGATTGATAATATGGTTGAAAATTTATTGAAGAAAATTTACATTTTTGGATTGTTTGATGTACAGGTGTCCGTATCTAGAGTCGCGTGGTGACAGAATAGAAAAACAGTCGTGTAGGAGACGTAGCAGAGTTTTTGTTCTCAGAACATAAGCTCTGCTACTACTCGTAGTGTAGTGCTGCTAGTAGACATTGTTCACACCACACGACCGCACGTCAGACTACCACGAACTGTCAAATATCCTCAATCGACAGGTTGATTGGTCGAACATTTATTAATATTGAACATTTATTATATATGAATTTATTGTTTAATTTTGTATGGAGAAAATGCCAACACCTTGTACACAATACCGAAAGATAGGAAATGTATGAAATAAGCTTATTCGAAATAATTTTTTTCAAAGAAATTAATAGTTTTAAAATAGATCAACTTTCGTGATGGCAGCGTTATTCTGTCAATGTCAAGTAGCTTTCAAATCAAAACAACGTATGTCTTTTGGTTTCTTTTTAGATTTTTACATAAAAACGATAAAGCGTATTGAAGTATTACTTATTTTAACTAAAAAAATGAATTTTTTACAATTTTTTTCGTAAATGTACAGGGTTTTGGTAAATAAAATTAAACATCTCCTTTGACAGTTTTGGATAAGTTGGAGTGGGAGGCGTCTGTACCACGAAGGTGTACCGATCCGATCCGAACCCTTCGACCGATCCGATCCGAACCCTTCGGAGAACCTAGTAGGGCACGGGGACGCGCACTTTTAAGTGTGCGATGCCGTTCCCTCTAGAAACCCTTCGAAGGTGATTCGTTTCACACGGCTTGAGGTACCCTTTACGTACCTCGCCGCCCCCAAAAAAGCCCGGTGACGCTGAAAATGCCGCTTGAGGCAATCAGCAATCTCTCTCAAAAAAAAAAGGTGTAGTGCATTGCGCTCACCAAATGCCACATCCATTTATTGTACCATGGGATTACAGATGCAGACGTCAAGTGTCACTCAGAGTTGTGCGGCTGTTGACAGTGCGGATTACAGATGAGCCAGCATCGGCAGCGCTGCAATATCAACTATGAATATTAGCTAAATAATATATTCGAATAGGTCACTTGAGCAGATGTATTCGTATTGGCCAATTGAACTGAAATGTGTTCCCCAATTAAGCTTTAAATGTAGAATTGGTTTTCTTTTAATTATTAGAGGTTGAGGAATAACTGTACTAGGTAGTGGCAGGCAAAAGTGTTCGACTAGAACCAATGACTAACATTTTTTTTCTTTTCATCTTTAAAAATGTAATAATAGGATCGCCTCGGTGGCCGAGTGGCAGAGCGCTGGGCCCGATACCCGAAGGTCCCGGGTTCAATTCCCAGGTCGAGCAAAGTGTGTTTCGGATTTTTCGATGCATAGCCCGGTGGCGGTAGCCAAAGTAACATTAAGAAAACGATAGCGAAGTTCAAAAAGAATAAAATGTATGGGTTTGACATAAGATTGACCACGTGATTTAGCGCGGCTTATGTCAATCCCATACATTTTATTCTTTTTGAACTTCGCTATCGTTTTCTTTTGGCTAAGCCTACGGGTTTGTGATCACCAACCCGCATATAGCAGAGGCGTGCTGATTAAGCTATTACCCATAAATTGTAGACTTGATTTCATTTCAATGATGGAAGCCTTTGCCCAGCAGTGGGACAGTATATAGGCTATTTACTTACTTACAATAAAAATAGTGTTTAGCAACAGATTTGTTACGTAAGCTTTAATTAACTGATTCCGTGCGGATGGCGCCTCTCCGGCGACATTTCTTCTTTTGCCACGTGGACTTCCGCATGGAATCGGTTAATCCTCCTGCTTCGTTGCTGTCGTTCAGTAAAGTTTCAATAACATTATTTTTAGGTGAAGAAAATTGGTGACAAACAAACTGTGTGTTACTGTGTCGACCAATGGTGCCACTACGATACCAAACTACATGCATACAACATGTAAAATACTCTTTTTTTAGATAATACTAGCGGCCGCTTGCGGTTTCACGCGCGTGGTTCCCGTTCCCGCGGGAATATCGGGATAAAAAGTATTCTATGTTTTAATCCAGGTTATACACTATCTGTATGCCGAATTTCATCTAAATCCATTCTGTAGTTTTTACGTGAAAGAGTAACAAACATCCATCCATACTTACAAACTTTCGCGTTTATAATGTTAGCCAAACTACATGCATACAACATTTAAAATACTCTTTTTTTAGACAATACTAGCGGCCGCTCGCGGTTTCACCTGCGTGGTTCCCGTTTCCGCGGGAATATCGGGATAAAAAGTATTCTATGTGTTAATCCAGGTTATAAACTATCTGTATACCGAATTTCATCCAAATCCATCCATCCGTTGCAGCGTGAAGAAGCAACAAATATACACACATACATACACGCAAACTTTCGCATTTATAATATTAGTGTGATTGCATACAGTGCTTTGACTCCAAAGACAGTAGCTTATGCACTTGTGTTATAGAAATCAGGAACAACGACGGTACCACAACCACCCCGACCCGCGAAAATATAGAAAAAGTTCGTTTTTCTACATTGACTTGACCGGGAATCGAACTCGGGACCTCGGTGATGGCATCACCAGTCCGGCTTGCGAGCCACTCGACTACAATAAAGCATATGCAAATGTATTACACACATGGACCCATTTAAAAAGTGTCGCAAATATGTGGCTGATGCAACGTAAGATCTTCTGGTTTATTTTGTCTCACATGATTTATAGCTCAAATCCGTTGACAGTTTTATTGTTAGGTAGTAAGAATTTTGTTTGTCTTTCTAGTGTTTCCGACCGCTCCCTTATATTTTCTTGCCTATACCCCTTACGGGTTCCCTTTTAAGCTTACATAATAACGCTCCTACTCTTGATTTCCAAACTACCCATAAGTCGAAGTTAATAAAGGGCACCTCACTCCGCAAACATGGTCGCGTGGCTGCCGCGGGTAGTCACGTGACCAAACCACAGATGAGATAGAGATCTATCGTGCGCGAAATTGTCTATGCCCGATGCGTTTGGCGCGCTTTTTGATGTCACGGTATGATGCCATTGGCAAGTGCGTTGCGTTCAGTTGGCGTAAATACTGCATGTTGTTGACGTAGGTAGTCTTCGAAATGAGTTTCATTTCCCTTAGATGATAATAATAATAATTATAATAATTCGTTTATTTCTAAGAATATGGTGTATAATATTAAAAAGAACTGCATATTCTGGCATCGTCGGTGTGGAAATATTGTGCAACTTACACTTAAATTATAATGTTCTTAAAATTTTAATTAATTGATAATACAGTACCACAGATAGGTATCTACCTACCTATGTATTGGAATTACATTATGTTTGTAGATACATCCTGGCCACTCGGATTAGCTTATGTTATTGTTCCGAGGGTGTACTGTAGTGGACAGGTTAATCAAAAGATAAACTTTTTTACTTATCAAAGTAAAATTATATGTGTATGGTGAGCTATGACGATATAAAAAAAATCACTATCCATTGAGTGTTTGTAAACCACTTTAGGGTACAGAAATTCATATTCAGGTCAAGATCCTAACATGAAAAATCTTGAACTTTTAGAACTGATTGATAGGTAGGTATTTAATTGAGTATTAATAATTTTATCTAATTGTAAATTAATACCTGTAGTATCTTTGTATTAATTATATATCTAATTGATGTTGTTGCAGCACTACTACTTTACTATTTTAAAACTGTTTTTTGTCTATTTCATAACATTTGTCGTTAAAAACTAAATTGGACAAAGCAAGCTTCACCTTTCTGCATAATGGCATTATAAGAGCTGATAGGAAAGGGCTGATTACATATCTTTAAACAGTTTTCGAAGAAAATTGCTAGAAACTCGCCAACTACTCGTAAGGTGAAACCAGGGCTTGCAACCGGTACCGACAATACAGGTAGGTGTCATATCGGTAAATACCTGTATTTTCTTTTTCAGTTCCTGGATACCGATTCTTCAATGAGTACCGGTATTTTTGAGATACCGGTACATAACTGCGACATTGCCAGTCTGTTTATGACGTGATATGCAAAGCACTGCGGCCGCGTGAAATGAACATAAACAGGCAAACTAACGATACGAGAGCGCAATGCGTGCAGTTAGCCAATCCAAGCGCCACTCATTTATCTACTAACATGCACTAATAAATTTGGTGGCCTGGTACCGGTATTAGTACCGATGTATACCGGTACAATATCTACTACTCATCGGTTAACCTGTATTAATAATACCGGTATCAAATCTTTACCGGTACTTTATTAAAGTTAAAGATACCGGTTATTGAAAATACCGGTATTCCAAGCCCTGGGTGAAACATAACATGTCTAACATAACTATAGCTCATTCGCTTGGTTATTAGGAGATCATTTATCATGCATCATGTTACATCTTGCTTGCGTACTTTCTGTACGCACGTATATAGCATGTGTTGACCCTGAGGCTTTTTTCAAATAATTAAAACTGTTTTAAGGTGCTAACATATTTCCAATACAACGTAGAAAAAGCTCCTGGAAGAATTCATATTAGTCCGAAAATCAAATCAATTTAAAAACTAAATCGACGCATAATAATTTATCTTCTTAAAAAAAATACATCATAACTAGAAAGAAAGATAGAAGGATAAGAATTACATTACGGTACAATACACTACACATATAAGTTCAGAAGACAGGAACATAATTTTACTTTTTATTTTTAAGTGCTAATTGCTGCACTCAAGCTGAATTAAATATTTATAAAGTACAGTGAAAAAATTAAATACCTACCCGACCCAGCCAGTAAATCGAACCTGGGTCTTCCGCAATCTGGGCGGCTGCACTGACCATTATGCTACCTGGAAGGCTGACGTTGTAAGCACTGAATTTTTTCACTGCTTTTTAATTTTTGAGTGCTTTTTAGCGGCAGAGTGCCATCTATCCAACGGTTATTGCAACTGATGGCTACGCAGATTCATCTTTACAGATGAAATACCACAAAGATAACACAACGCTATAACAAATTTTACTTTTTATTTTTAAGTGCTAATTGTTGCACTGAAGCTGAATTAAATACTTATGTATTTATAAAATACAGTGAAAAAATTAAATGCCTACCCGACCCAGCCAAGAATCGAACCTAGGTCTTCCGCAATCCGGGCGGCGGCAAATTCAGTGCTGAAAAGTAGACAAAATCAACGTTTCGTAGTCCCCTGATTTCTCCTCCAAAACTAGACCTAAATCGGTCCACTTTTTTCATTAAAAATTAAAGAATTTGGTGTGTTCCTATGTTTTGCTTTTTTTTATATAATCTCGTCAAATTTGGGAAACCGCGGAACATCTGGCCAATTTTAATAATTAATTTATGAAAAATAGGAAAACCTAGGGACACAGCCAAAGCCTTTCTTTAATTTTTAATGAAAAAAATAATTAATTCGGTCCAGTTTTGGAGGGAAAATCAGGGAACTACGAAACGTCGATTTTGTATACTTTTCATACATTTTTTTCAATTCAGTTGACCTTAGTGTTTCCTCTTAAGTACTTTGCTTTCATCTACCTGATGTTAAGTGTAATAAGGACGACGGTAAACTATCTTATCTAACTGCCGGGACAATAATGCTACTAACGTTGATGATAAGGCGACACATTTACAAAGTCCGTTCAATTCGTAGTTTCCAAAATGCTCGAGGCGCCATCGTGTCAACACACTAACAATGTAATAGGTAATCGCTCAGCCAGCTATCAAGTTATAATTACAGTTCTTCCGTCCAATTAATCAAGATATGGATTGAGTTTTCTATTGAAAAGGTCAGGTGGAATAAGTGCGCGCCGCCACAGTTGTAATTGAGTGTTACGCTCTTTCTAATAAACGACGCTGTCAATTTCTCTTTTACCAAGTTCTGATAGGTAGATAGATAGATAGATAGATATATATAAATAGCAGTTTCTTGCGCCCATTCTTTTTCACAGCTAAAAGATAGACGTCCTGAATGGGTAGTAGGTAATCAATTTTTGGAGAATTTTGATTTTTTAGATTACCTATCTGAATAAAAAAAATACTTTGACTTTAATATAGGTATATATTTTTATAACATATTGGATTATACAGGGCGTCCCACGGCCATGCCACATGGAGAGAAAGTTCCTTAATTATTGTAGATGGAACACTTTACTAAAAGAAGACTTTATTTTAATTTTTTAAATAATTTTAACTGCATTCATACATTTTTAAATAATTGCCTGGTTCAACCGGGAATCGAACCCGGTACACGAGAAAAAAATCGTTCTGTAGTTTTATCATACCGATCGGAAGGCTTCATCATAAGGATTATTTTTTGCTAATTAACATAGCATCAGAAATAAAAGGAAGACCATGAATTTTGACATTTTTAATTCAAAATTAATCAATTTAATTTATCAAATGCTAAAAAATGAGTCCCATTCTGTTGAATACAAAGTCGTACTCTTTTGATTTTTTTTTTTTTTTTTTATTAGAAGGAGGCAAACGAGCAGGCGGGTCACCTGATGGAAAGCAATCACCGCCGCCCATGGACACCCGCAAAACCAGAGGAATCACAGATGCGTTGCCGGCCTTTAAGGAAGGAATAGGCTCGTTTCTTGAAGATTCCTAAGTCATATTGGTCCGGAAATACCGCCGCTGAGAGCTGGTTCCACAGCACTGTAGTTCGTGGTAAAAAGTTACGTGAGAAACGCACAGTAGTAGATCGCCATCCATCAAGATGGTGTGGATGGAAAGACAGTCGATTGCGTGTAGTGCGGTGAAGGAAATCAGCGGCAGGGATCAAACCGAACAATTCCTCAGAGCACTCCCCATGATAAAGGCGATAAAATATACAGAGAGATGCAACGTCTCTCCGAAGGGCCAGTGGATCGAGCCGACCAGAGGTTACCACGCCGCCGACAACTCGAGCAGCTCTGCGTTGAATGCGGTCAAATGGGAGGAGTTGGTACTGGGGCGCTCCAGCCCAAAGATGGGAACAGTATTCCATATGAGGCCTGACCTGTGCTTTGTAAAGCTGTAAGCGATGGGTCGGCGTGAAATACTGTCCCGCTCTATTGAGCACACCCAGCTTTTTCGAAGCTAATTTAGCTTTACCTTCCAAATGACCGCGAAATTGAACGTCACTCGAAATATCGACGCCAAGGATTCCAATGGTCGGTTTGGTATCAAGGGGAGCTCCTTCAAAGTTTAGAGATACGACGAAGGGATGTTTTTTAGCGGTAAACACGCAAACTTGTGTTTTGGAAGGGTTAAAATGGACTAGATTTAGTCGGCCCCAATTCGAGACATGACTTAACATGTTCTCAATGTCAGTCACAAGTTTATTCCGGTTCTCGATGACGCTTTCCAGAGAAATATTAGTACGTCCGGTGTAAAGCGTATCCCCAGTACTGTCGTCTGCATAGCAATGAATGCTGTTGTTATGCAACATGTCATTGATATGCAGAAGAAACAGTGTAGGCGACAGCACACACCCCTGCGGGACTCCAGCATTCACGGGCTTCAGGTCAGAGCATGATCCGTCAACTACGACTTTGATGCTACGCCCAGAAAGAAAGCTGGCGACCCACGCACACAATTTCTCAGGGAGCCCGTATGATGGAAGTTTCGAGAGAAGAGCCCTGTGCCATACCCTGTCGAAGGCTTTCGCTATGTCCAAGCTAACTGCCAGTGCCTCCCCTTTCCTCTCGACTGCCTCCGCCCATCGGTGAGTGAGGTACACTAAAAGATCACCAGCCGAACGACCGCGGCGAAAACCGTACTGGCGATCGCTTAGTAGCTGATTCTCTTCTAGGTACCTCAAGAGCTGGCAGTTTGTAATGGACTCCATTACTTTGGAGAGCAAAGAGGTGATGGCTATAGGCCTGTAGTTGGACGAATCTGAGCGATCACCTTTTTTGGGAATCGGGTGGACAAGGGCTGTCTTCCAAGAACTCGGGACAACGCCAGTCGTGTAAGAGAGCCGGAAGAGGCGCGTTAGAACCGGCGCCAACTCAGGAGCACACGTCCGAAGCACAATGGGAGGGACTGCATCAGGCCCACTCGACTTATGAATGTCAAGGGAAAAAAGAGCTTTACGAACTGACCTTTGCAGGAACCGAACGTTTGGCATAGAACAAGCGCAATGCGGTATTGTTGGTGGCGAGTTTTCCCCATCGTCCAAGGTCGAGTTTGATGCGAAAAGAGTACCCAAGAGATCGGCTTTCTCTTTTGCAGTATGGGCAAGGCAATCATCGGTCTTGTGCAGTGGTGGAAGTGACGGTCGACAGAAATTCCCCAAGACAGCCTTGGCGAGAGACCAGAATGCACGCGTACCCGAAGGAAGACGCACTAGCCTCTCCCCAATTCTACCTATAAATGATGACTTCGCCTTGGCAATGTCCTTCTTAAAAGACCTGGCAGCAAAGTTGTACTTCTTTTTGAGCACACTGGTACTTGGATCCTTTGATGACACCGCATTAGCCCAGGCTTGGTAATGCTCGCGCTTCTGGCGAGATGTTATTTTGCAACATCGACCAAACCATGGTTGGGATCTGCCGCCAACGGGAACCATAGAGTTTGGAATGAAGAGTTCCATTCCCTGCAGTATCACATCAACGACAGAAACGGCGGGGACATCAGGATCATCCAGCGAGAAGCAAACTCGCCACCATGGGTACGACGCAAAGAAACTTCGCATCCCATCCCAGTCCGCTGACCTATAATGCCAGACCCGACGGCTAACCGCACGTTGCGATTTTAAAGTTTCCGTGAGAGGCACTGTGCTCCGAATCAGGCAATGATCTGATGAGCCTAGTGGTGCATCAACGGACACTTGATAGCCGTCTGGGTGCGAGGTCAACAAGAGGTCCAGTAAGGAAGGTGGCCCTCCACATCTGGTACCCGCGTAGGCTCGGCAACCAGTTGGGACAGACTGTAGGCCAAAGCGAAGTCATGAACGGCTCTACCCGCGTGGTCAGTAGTGCGTGAACCAAGCCATTGGACGTGGTGGGCATTAAAGTCTCCTAGCACCACGATCTCGGCAGAGGGGATCCGTTGGAGAAGGGAATGTATGGCCGTCTGGACGCTCTCGACAAGTTGGTCAGTCTCAATGTTACCGCTGTGGGACCTATACAGGCACGCGTAGACGCGAGGGTGGTGTCCGCAGTCGACGTGCAGCCATAAGATGGAGAGGTCCCTAACTTCAAGATTGCCGAGGCGACGAACGCACATATCCTCCCTGACGTAAGCACAAACACCGGCGCGTGGTACAAACGAATGCTCCAGATTGTATCCCGGGTAGCGCAAGTAGGAGACGTCAGGAGGGAGGGATATCTGCGTTTCAGTAAGGAAAAGCAAGGCCGGCTTCTCCGTCTCAAGGTGGTAATGGACGGCGCTTAAATTGGAGTGAATTCCCCTGATGTTGCAGAAGTCCACGCGAAGCGTAGAAGGGGGTGCCGAATGTCTTGCCTTACTCCTGCCTGCAGCATGTGCTGATACGAGCGGACTTTTGCCCTCCCCAGAATACGTAGGGCAGCCTGAGCGTGGACGCTCAGGGGGGGATTCTCCTACACTGGAGGTGTAGGTACCCCCCTGGGGTAAATCTAAATTTAAGTTCGCTGCCATATCAATTGTGTGTGTGGGGGGGGGGGAAAGGGCCTCCGGAACTATCACTGACCGGACGAAACACAACAGCAACGAGTGCCATTATTTCACGCCAGTATTTAGTGAGAGGGTGGTATTACGCCGGGCGAGCCGGCCCAATGCGTACTACAACGCAGCGTGGCTCTACTCTACCCACCACACGACGATTATTTCACTTCCTGACGCTTTTTTGATTATGTTATGGTGAATGTTTAGAATAATACGTCTAAGTTCTATTTGTAGCTCGTGGAGACTTTCATACCGATTCTTATAAACTAATTTTTTTACATTTTAATTAAAAATGTCAAAATTCATGGTCTTCCTTTTATTTCTGATGCTATGTTAATTAGCAAAAAATAATCCTTATGATGAAGCTTTCCGATCGGTATGATAAAACTACAGAATGATTTTTTTCTCGTGTACCGAGTTCGATTCCCGGTTGAACCAGGCAATTATTTAAAAATGTATGACTGCAGTTAAAATTGTTTTAAAAATTAAAATAAAGTCTTCTTTCAGTAAAATGTTCCATCTACAATAATTAAGGTACTTTCCCTCCATGTGGCATGGCCGTGGGACGCCCTGTATAGTTAATATAAGTATTATTTGTTATACCTGTACAAGGTGACTAAGTAATAAGGACACTATAACATTGTAAACACCATCTATGTACCACTTAGTTTGCAAATAAAATTTGAGTTTGGAGTTTGAGTAGGTATAGATATATGAGAACCTATCTACTCCATTTTGATTGCATAGTTATAAAACTGCAAATGTCCAATATGTCCAATCGTCTTAGGTAGGTACCTATCTCATGCTTCGAATAAATATATTTCATTTCATTTTCTTTTCACAATACTTTAATTTTAAAACCATAAAAATCAACAGCAATACACAATTTCAAATTTTAAAAAAGATTGCAATTTCTTCAAGACAGCCAGTCGGACGAAGAGAGGAACGGCTAAATCGGGGGTGCCAACTACATAAAGAAGAGTATTGCAAAATAAGCTAGGGAAAAAAACGATCGTGTTTAACTCCAATTGAGATAGATAGATAAACACTTTACTGCTTACACAGATATACACAAAACAAATAACAGGAAATTTTAAAATAATAGTAGGCAAAGGCGGTCTTATCGCTTAAAGCGATCTCTTCCAGACAACCTTTGTGGCATAGGACAGATTAGGAGACAATGAGATAGCTATGTAAGTAAATACTTAGGTACACAATATAACTGGAAAACGCAACAAGGGTAATTGGTTTTGTACTTCTAGAACATTAGTGAATCAATTTTCTAAACAAGTACCTACCTATATTAGCTAAAAAAAAATACATGAACTCAATACTCGTACAATTAGTTTTTTGAAAAGAAACCTTTATGCTTAATTAGAGCATTAAAATGCTATAACAAAGACATTTCTACTTTATCATAACTATTACAACGCAAAATTATAATTGATTTCATACGAATCCTTCCATGTATTGGCTACCTAGGTACGTGATATTGGCGGAATTGTGTTCAGCAGTAGACACAAAACATGCCATAAATAAAAGAAGAAGAAAGGGGACTTCTTGGCGGGAAAGTGAAAAGTCACATCTGCGGTTTTGTTTTATTTCTAAAATTTGTGTTAAGTCCGATTTTTCAATCCTCAGTTACAAACCAACCAAAGAATAAGATTGTCATTGTGACATATTTTCTAAAGAGAATCTGTCATTATGTCAAATTATTCAATGAATAAACTTTTACTGACAATTGAAAAATCAGCCCTAGTCTAATGTTAATGTGAAATAACGGTGGATTATTAACCGTTAAGTGTTCGTGAGTGTGCATGAGTGTTGTCAAATGAAACAAAACAGTGCAACGTCACTTTTCAAATTCTCTCAAGAAGTTCTCGCGACTTACATAAAGCCCCACATCTTTACTGAGATACAGGAGGGGTGGGGGTATATCATTTCTCACTTCTCATTTCTAATAACATTCATAATCATCATACAAGAAGGAAATATTGTTTATTTAAGTATTACTTGTAAGAAAAATTACTTTGACACTGGCTAAATGTGCTAATCGCACGAAGCCATCAACTAAAGAAGAAAAAGAGAATAGCTCGCTTGTAAATTGGGCCTAACAATATGCTCCAACCCATCGCAGTTTGATTAAAAGACAGCTTTATATCGACCGCGAGATAGCATCATAGGTTGCACTTTATAAATAACTTGCCCGGAGTGATATATAATCATGTTCCTGCAAAAAAATACCCAAGATTCCTATCAACTTCCCGCCAATCCGCCATGTTTGCTGCGTAGCGTCATCTAGTGTCATGCTTGCAACTCTTGCGAGTGGCGTGTGATAGTGATGTGCTTCTTTATAGATTTAGCGGTATTTTATACACTTTTCAAAATATGTCAATTTTAATGTGACATTTTTTAATTAAAACTCGCCTATTGTCTTCCTAATTTTAATCCTTTGTGTGTAAGATAAACGCGTGAAAGTGGTTTATTTCAATAAAACTCTCCTGTACTTTCTGTCTTCTGTATATTTTGATATTTACTGTTGATACTTTACTACTTTATGTTTCGTTATATTTCGTTAAATAAAAGGAACTTTGTTACTTTAGATGTATGTTAGTTAGTTACTGCCATTGTAAATACATAACAGTAATACAAATCAATTTTAAATATGTATTAGAATTTAATATTTAATATTATTCTATATGTTTAGGTGTTACACAATATTTAATAAAATATTTCTAGTAAAGCTATCGTATTTTCAATGATGTTGTAAACGTTAACAGAGTGCCTTCCATTTACTTTACCATAGGGTCTTACAAATAAACAAAGAGCAAGCTTCGAATAGTTATTCGGTTTTTGTCTCTTTTTCTCTAATTTGAAATGACATTTACATGACAGGAACAAAACAGGGAATAACTGTTCAGAGCTTGTTCTTTGTTTATTTGTAAGGCGCATAGTCTTTAGGAAAAAAGTTTTAATTAAGTAGGGTACTTTATATTGTGTTGTCCATACTTTTTAATTTCAATTGACATTTAACCTGCTCATTAATCCACTCATTAGTGATGCGCTTGATGACAATCGATCAAAATTATCGATACAACACGAGTCTACACGATTAGAGGAGCTCGACGCATGACACGACGCGCACCCGCCTCGGGCGACCAATTTGAATAATACCATTCGATTAACCATTTTCACGGTGCGGATTATAATATGCACCCGCAAATGGGGGGGGAATCAATACTGTTCTCTTGTAACCCCCCTTTACCCCTTTCTGTAAATGTTTTTCAACAGAACTGTACGCATTTGTGGCCTCATTAAAAGTAATGAATGTAAAACTCATATTTAAATCGAGTGTTTACAGTGAAAGCAACTTTATAAAAGGCTTGGATAGAATTGCCATTGTAAAAAATTACGTCCGAGTAGTGCTTATACCAATATCTAAATGGCTTTGACTATGGTATTTCTAGCAATCTGCAAAATAGGTATAAAAATAAACAATATCTATTGCCTTGCACCATTTCCTCTTATGTCGTAAGATGGCAATTCAAATCTACTTTTCCAAGTTAGCCTCTTCATATAGTAAACTTTAAAGGTTTCTAATGAAAGTCAAAAAAAGACAGAACCTTTTTATAGTCCCTTTTTCATTGTACATAAGATAAGACAAGATAAGATAAAGATGAGATATATTTATTGCTGTATAAAACTTAGCCTAGATACAAAAATAACTTTAGCTATATCATTAATTTTAGGGTATACTCGTATAATAAAATAAATTGTGTAATAGTAATAAGAAGGAGCAGGTTGCTCCTTCTTATAACTACATGTACTCTCAGTCTCATCTTAGGGCCATTAAATTCTCATACAACACTCTTAACAATAACTATCATCATAATTAAATCCGTTACTTTTCTCTATTATTTACTGTTCATCCAATAGGCGTTGCGTGAGCGTGACTATAAGTTCCTTCATATTAGTGAATGTTCCTATAATTTACACGTAAGTTTATATAAAAATAGTCGAATAGCTTCTAGCGGGCTATAAAGCATATGCCACAAATAACAATAACGAGTTAAAGACACGCACGTCCGCCCAGCCCGGAGGTTGGTCGCATAATGCCATGCCAAGATGCCGCGTATCATAATGCTCGGTAATTCTAAATTCAAAATTGTAGAAGTTACGGCGCGGTCGCGCACGGGCCAGTGTTGCCAGTTATATAATTAGAAAATGAAAGGGTGGCGCGTACGCGGCCCGCGGCGCGACCACTACTATCGCTCACCATCGAGGTTGCTCCCGTTAGTGATGCGCTGATGCCTATCGATGTTCTGGTTCTGGATACATCGAACCTGATAAAAATTATGAAAAACAGATTTTTGAAAAAAGAAATAGTAATTAAAACATTTTGGCAAGGCATAATGTAAATTAAAGCTTTGTAAGTAATGATAAAAAAAGTGTCGATCGTTTATTCTAAGACTGGAATCAATAAAATTGTCTTAAATTGTGGTCTAATAAGTCACATTTCCTTATTTAATTATGAAATATGGCGACTGTTTCCCCGTAATCGCGTGACTTGACGCGTGTTTATTCTGTGGTTCATTACGTCTTATCGTTCCGAGAAAACAGAAACACGATATTCAAACTTTATTCCTAAGGAAGAAACAAAAGACAGATGCGCTATTTAAGCTCTTTTACTTAAAAAAAATGACGAATAGAACAAAATTTTAACCACCTCTGTGGTCTAGTGGCTAAGAACGCCGGTTTAGATCCAGAAGTCCCGGGTTCGATTTCCAGCGGGGGGTACATGTTTATGTACTCGGTTAGGTTGGTGGTAGGGCTTGTTTGTCCGCCTTGCTAGCTACCACTATCTTATCTAAATATGTCGCCATAACATCTATGTTTGTAGCATTGTTGTGTTCCGGCAGCTAGAGATAAGATAGCCAGTGCCTCACTAGTTGAGGACCCCGGGTGAAGTGCGCTTCCATCATTGGCCTTATCATTTCTTAACATCAGGTGAGATCAAGGCACTGCGCTTTCCCGTAAAATATTTTTATTTTTAAATCTAGCTCTTAGTTTTCCGAGTTATTAGAACCTTTTCAGGTTCAAAGGAGAAGCCTTTGTGCAACTAAAATTTGTTGTTATAAAATGTTGATTTTTCTCTACTAGCGTTATTAGAAACTGCACCTAATGGCATATCGGGTCAAGAGCACTACCAATTCGATTTTCACTCGCGTTTATTTAACACCGAAATCCTAACTGCGACCAAGGACCCTGCCAAAGGATCAAAATGTCAGAATAAAATAATAAGTCAATAACATAAACGTGAACGAATAAATTTGAACGAAGTGTTCACTTCCAATCTGAAATGTATCGATAACAGAAAAATTCCAAACGCCATCGCCACCTCAATACACACTTGAAGCCTTAGGGCAAATGGCAATATTCTTTATTTTCGAATATTAATAAGAAGCGTGCAACATTACACCGTATTTCACATCAAGTAACATCAACATGTTCCCTCTCGCTCGGACCCCATTGTGATGTGATAAGTCTATGCACCTCTGATGTTCAAAATTTATAATAATATCTTTTACAGGAGACCGGAGATCAGTAGGTACGTATGAAGATTTGAATCTGAAAATCTTTTGCTGTCTACAGGTGCACAGATTATAAAAAGAAAAGTTTTTATAGTCTTTGAATCCCATATTATATTTTCTTAGTACAGTAATATGTTTTCCATATTGGAAAATAACCTAAAGACCTGATAGATAGTCATAATTTAGGAACTTGTATAAAATGTAAATGCCGCGGCAGTTGATATTTTTTTATAGAATCTATTATTTAATTTATTTATTTATTCTATTTATTTATTTTAGATTAACTGATTTTTTTTAATAAAAGTGAATATAAGAAATAAAATATTAACAATACAGATAATAAAGTTTATACATTTCATAATATACCTATATATCTATATATTACTACGTGAAGCAAAAATGTTGTACTTACCCCTTTTTACGAAAATTGCGCGGACGGAGGAGTATGAAATTTCGCACACTTGTACAAGTTTATATAGAGAAGGAGTACAGAATGTTAATATTTTTTTTTATTATGCATAAAAAGGAGTACAGAATGTTAATTTTTTTTTTTATTATGCATAAAAAATGCATTAAATCACATAAATCTATAAAACAAACATTACACACACTACATAAATACTCTTTCCAAAAATTTCAAAAATGGAAGAGGAGCGGCCGAAATCTGTCAATGCCAATCCAAACTCGCATTCTATCTTTTTAATTTTTCATTGCTTTAAGATACAATCCGTGCAGCCTTAATAGAATTTTGACCACTGGGCGACCACTAGTATTCAATATTAAACACCAGGACATATGCTGAGCGGAAACCAATTTGGTATATGCATAAGTGATGTTCCTGTATTTTGAATGTGTATGGTGATTATACCAAATAAAGATTTTCTTTTTCTATTTCTAATTAATAAATGATTATTGAGTTGCGAATTGCCATACATATGAAATAAATACATATGCATACAATATTTGTTATGGTTAGTAAAACTTTGCAATATTCACCTTAAATATTATGTAGTTGAAATAAAGTTCTTATATATAGTGCAAGAGAGAAGGGAGGGTATTCCATTTTTATCATTTAAACATTAAAAGTTCTATCAATTAGAAAACCCGCCAAAATTCTGATACAAGTCAGAATTTATTACTAAACTTCATCTCCGCCAATAAACAGTTTATTATAAATCAAACGTTTCTTATTACGCTATTTCGGTTATAAATTAAGTTATTATGCAGTACGTTAACGAACGCACCAAAACACACAAACGATGAGGTGCTGTAACTTTAAATTATTGGTCCAATCGCGAAACCAGTTTTCGGAACCCAGAGAGTGTACTACTAGTGCGAGTTTTATTTACCAGTCGGATTCATTTGATAATCACGATAAGTACATAACTACATAAGCACATAGGTAGTACATAACTCATGCTGTGTATGCTATTTATGAATTACTGTCTTGTCTAGTCTTACTATATTATTAAATTTGCATGGCTGTGTATTGACTGTAATCTGTATATGTACCTATTTTAAATAAATAAATAACTAAATCAAAAATGTGTAATGGCAATGAAGCATTGACTTATATTTGAATAGACAAGAACGTTCTTGTAAACTATTTGTTCAAATACTGGGAATTAGAACTAAAGTTCGCTGCAGCGCTAAAACATTTTATTATGCCGTTTCACCAAACTAAAAACATACAGCGCTAGATCGCTAATAGAGTATAGTTTTCTTGCGACCAAAACGTTGTAAGCGCCGTGAATTTCAAAGCGCTTACGCGTTTCGTTCAACGTAAAGTAACAAGAGTCGGTCCTATAGATTTTACACCACAGAAGTGACACGGCTATTGTACCTACAATACTTCATTAGAATTCATACTCTATTTCAAAATGTATTATTGAATATATAAAGAGAGCAGATGATGATATAAATAAAAAAATATAAAGTTGAAAAGAAAATAAATTTATTATTATTTGAGCTCAAATTTTTATGTTAGCAATAGTTTAAAATCAAATCAATCAAATGTATTTTTACAGTGTCGAAATACGCACGTCGTCATATTTTTGAACTTTACTGTACTAAAAAGACCATAAAAAATATATTTAAAAATGTCAAACTGGTTAAAAAACAATTAAACAAATCAAAACACAAGTCAAGTCTGTGTTCAGACTTCAGTTACATTTTACCTACAACCGATTTGAACATCTGCATGTTTTAGTCTATGATTGTAGAAGGCGTCAGTGGCGTCGCATTTAAATGAATAAATACTATTTCTATTGTGGAATTACGATATTATTACCTATTTATTCACTTGAATAATAAGTAGTTGTACATTTGACTAAAATTATTATTTTCTCTTCATAATTCACTTTGATTTATCGACTTTTCGATTTATTAGCGCCGCTCCGTTCGCACCCACCTAAGGCACCCACGCACTATGAATGTCAAAGTCACACTACACTAAGGTGTACGGACTGCAGTACACCTGAGTCGAACACAGTGAGTGTTCGGAACGCCCTATCTAGTGTAACATATATATCGATGCAATGAAGCAGTGTCGCTTGGGTTGCCTAGTGCAAGTGTCCTTTTGCGTTGCGGGTCTGCTGAAAGATATACAAGTCTGAAATAAGCTATAAAACTTTAATTTTGGAGGCAAGTAGTCTACAGTAGGTACCTAAATAAATAATGACGTTTCACAAATAGTACAGTAGGTGCAATTAAAAAATGATATATCTAAGTAAATACACTCAGGGGCACATCTAACCGCCCACCCCGTTATTTTCATATAAACAGGCTCACTTTGCGACTTTATACATAAAAACGTAAATATATTTCTGCAATGATTATGCGAATGTTTAGGTTAACCGTTCGACTGTCCAATGAGCACTTTGAACAGCTTTAAAAATTTCTTCCCGTTTCCAAACCTTCGTTTAAGCAAAGCATTACTTTATTGCTATATCACGTTGTATAGAATGTGATGAAGCATTCATTGTTCTGCCTCTATGGACAAATGCAATGGTTTCGGTACTCTTTCAAAATGCTAATTGGACAGTCGAACACTTTACCTAAACTAGGGAATGCAATCTCGCGAGATTTTGGACCCAGCCGAGATCTCGCGAGATTGGGTAATTTCTCTTAAATTCATGTAAGTAATTTTTTTTTCTGCTGTTTTGATGGGACTTTAGTAGATTTCGACTATGTCAGCTCCATAGTTACTTCTTTATTAGTTCAGGTACATCAAAAATGAGTTCCATAGTTTGTTCTTCAGGGCATCAGTTATTCCAAAGAGCAACTGAGAGCCTGAAAAACCCTATCACTTCTCTGAATTGCTCTGAGTTTGGAGCTGTTAATGCCTCATAAATTTTTAAAAAGCAAGTTTAATCGATCCGTTCTCAATGTTCTTTGTAATTCTTTTGTAATTCTTTAGTGCGCTATGCTGCCACTCAATCTCGTAATCTCGCGAGATCTCGTACGAAATTTGTACGAGATTCGATTGCATCCCCTAACCTTAACATTAGCTTACAGATCTTTGCAGAAATGTATTGACATTTTTATGTATAGAGTCGCAAGGTGAGCATGTTTGTTATTTTATTGTATGTGATATTTAATTGTTTCTAAGTTAAAAATCAGTTGCTGGCCGCATCTTTTATTTATTTAAGGAAACGAGCGTCGACCACTGGCTTCTATAGAACTCTGGTACCACTTACTCTACATGCCAGTTTTAAAAATGGTGTACCATAAATAAATAGTAACACAATAAATTGTTAATGAAATTTTACGTCAGGATAAACATTAAATAAGTAGTAAGTAGAAATTTTAATTGTTTAAAAGTTCTGAATTATTACTATTCATAATGAATTATGTTAAAAATTATTGATTTTGATATTGTTTGTGTTGTGACGTTTATTAATTGTAACCAAAGTCCATGTTACAGACGCATGTTATTGGGTTATAATAATAATAATAATAATAAGGACCGGTGGACCCCTATTTTTATATTTTTAAATGTTTGTTTTGTTTTTTAGAAAATATTTAAAAATGTAAATTAATATGTGAAAAAATAAATAGAGATATAATAATAATAAGTATTTATTTCAGATATAGTCTGATCCAACTATTTTAAGTTCTCCAATATTATTATACATCTTTGGGGAGGTTGGGCGGTCTGATGTATGCTCAAGTGTGCGATGTTGAGCTATATGCGTCTGCCGTCAAGTCCTATCACGCACGTCCTCGTCGCCGCTTGTCCTGTCGACCACCTGTACAGGCAGGCGGCGAACCCACCCTGCGGTGGGTCGTCCGCCCCGGGCAATGCTGTGGTCACCAAGCAAGCATCGCACACTCACTAATCTACCTTGCGACCTCAGTAGCGAAGAGTGGAGGGCTAACCCGCCAGTGATATCCTGCACGGCGGGCCAATACCCTATCCTTTTTCCCATGATCCTTTCCACATAATTTCACTCCTTACCGCATTCCTTATTTCCTACCCTTGTCCCGGAGGGATGACAACCTCGACTCCAAAATTGTTAAACAAACATAAATATGGCACATTTTCGAACACAAAGTTACCCCAGGAGGGTACCGGCGGAGCCGGAGAACCCCTCCCTGGGCCTTCGGGCTCAGGCTGCCCCTTGTATCTGGGGGGGGCAAAAGATTTGCCAGAATTTAGTGCAGCTATGCGCGGCGAAACTAAGGTCCCGCAAGGGACGAAAGCGCACCGCGCCCCTACGGGGGCAGGCGCGTTAAAGGACGGGACTACTCCGAAGCAAAGTGGAGACGGACACCTTCGGGGACCGAATCTGCCTAGCGGACGAGGCAGAAACCGTAGAGGGAAGGGCGTGGCGTCCGGTGCTCCGGCACGGCATCCACTGCAGTCGGGCTCCATGCCAAGGTCAGGTGGGATTGGGTACCTTAGGGGGCCGAACCCGTCGACCTTTGTGCGAGGGGACCAAGCAGGTGGAAGGTCGTTGCATGGTGGAGGGGCTACAGCACCAGCCCAGCAATCCCCTATGGAGGGCCGTGGAATGGTGGAGCTACGGGAACGGGGTCCTGATGGGATCCATCCCGTCGTCACCGCCGGACCATCGGGGCTGCAGGTACTGGGTCCTGATGGGATCCTGCCTGTTGGTCCTCGGCCTGATGTAGAGAAGGTAAGCGAGGGCAGGGCGTCAGGCCACAGGTCGGGCTACCGCAAGCGTAAGGCGAAGCTGGTTAGGCAGCAAGCCGAAGGTGAGCAGGCTGCGGTGGAACGCTCTAAGCGGCAGAGGGAGGTCAGCAACGAGAGCCAGGCGGCGCTTGATGCTAAACGCGTTAAGACTCACGGGGCTTACGCGGGAGCAGTAAGTGCCTTTAAGATGGCCATCGTTGCTGATGACTACCCGGCAACCATGTTGGGGGAGAGTCACTATGTGGCCATCCAAGGAACCATTTGGGACCTGTTGGAGGCCACACCTGACCCCATACCAGTAATTAGTATGGGAGGCATTTCGGCGGGTGCCATCCTCTTCACTTGTGAAGGGAGTGGCTCGGCGGAATGGCTTCGAGCACAGGACGGCCTAACTGTCGAAGGCGTATTGCTCAGGGTGGTCGAAGGCGTATTGCTCAGGGTGGTCGACGCCAAGGACCTTCCAAAGCCTGTAAAGATGGCATGGAAGTCCCGAAACGTCAGCCGCCTTGACACGGGCAGGGTTTTGAGAATGCTGCAGAGGTGTCATCCCGGTTTGAAGACCTCGGGCTGGAAGATCGTCGACACTAAGGTCGAGGGTCTGACAGTACAGAGGGTCATACTGATGGATGGTGCCTCTGCAGCATTCATCAAAGCGGAGGGCTATTGCCTTTATACGGGCATCGACGGGAGCGTCTTTAAGCTTCTAGAGGAGAAGCTTACGGGCGAGCCTGTCGAGGCCCAAGGCAGTAGTGAAGGAGTGAGCGTGGCGGGAGTGACTGAGGGTGAGTGCTCCCAAAGCGCACTAGTGGCAAAGGTGCAGCCAGGACTGGCTGTTACAGTCGCCGCACTAGAGGATGTTGGAGAGGAGATGACACCAATGGAATGTGGTGGGATCTCCTCCCCAAGATCTGAAGATATTGTGGGAGAGCTCGCCATGGACGAGCTGCTTCTGGGAGGGTCCTCCCCGTTGGGCGCGCAGGCGACAACGGATGGGGAACCTAGCTCGGAAGACGGCCATTAGACAATAGAAATGGCGGGAATAAGGTGTGTACAGATTAATTTGCACCACTGTAAGGCCGCGACTGCCCTTCTGGCACGCGAGCTTAAAATGAACAAGTTCGATATTGCCCTAATTCAGGAACCCTACCTTTATGGGGGAATGATAAAGGGCTTAGGTGGAGCTCCTGGTACTCTTTTTCATAACTGTTCCACTAATGACATGAGGACTTGCATTTATGTCAGAAATGACATACATGCAATGCCTTTAATCAAGTTCTGTTGCAGGGACCTGACAGTTGTCAGGATCCACACAGGGGAGGGGGGGACGAAGCGAACGGTAATCTTATCGTCAGCTTATCTCCCTTACGAGAAGGCAGACCCAGTATCACCACAGATACGGGAACTGGTAACCTACGGCAACCGAGAAAACTTAGATGTCATCATCGGCTGCGACGCGAACGCGCATCATGTCGTCTGGGGCAGCTCAGACACCAATGAAAGGGGGGAGAAGCTTCTGGAATATCTGGTAAGTTCACCCATGCAATTACTTAACAAAGGTAGCAAGCCTACTTTTTTCAACGCCCGCAGGGCACAGGTGATCGACGTAACCATTGCTAACAATAGAGCGGTAAGGAACATCACAAACTGGCATGTGTCGGATGAGGTCTCCCTTTCCGATCATAACTACATATGCTTCAGGTACAGGCTAGGTGAAACCATAGAAACTGTGCGTAGGAAGGACCCTAGGAACACTAACTGGGAGGGCTTCAAAAAAGACCTCAGAATGGAACTGGATGGTCCCAGCTGTAAATTAAACTCAGCCTTAGACATAGAGTTTGAAGCTGACAGAATCACAGAAGCACTGGTGACGGCCTGGCAAAATAACTGTCCAGAGACGAAATCAGTGACAAGGAGGGTACCATGGTGGAACCCGGAACTGGCTCGTATTAGAAGAGCTACACGACAGGCGTTCAACGAAGCGAAAGCGAGGAACGACTTCAGCGACTACAAGGAGGCCTTAACGCGGTACAGTAGTGCGGTACGTAAAGCAAAGAGATCTGCCTGGAGGAAACATTGTGACCAGATACAATCTGTTCCGGAAGCAATGAGACTAACCAAGGCTATCTCTACAACAAAGGCGATTCCATTAACCACGTTAAGGAAGGAAGATGGAGTGCTACAGAGACAGGGAATGAGACATTGAAGGCCATGTTTGACACTCATTTCCCTGGATCAGAAGTCATCCAGGACGATCATGATCCGATCAGCTGGAAGGAACAGCAGAGGCGAACTTCCAAATATGACTGGATAACAGCGAAAAGGGTAGTGGATGAATGTAAGGTTAGATGGGCTCTTGGGAGTTTTCAACCTTTTAAGGCGCCAGGACCTGACAAAATTTATCCCATTCTACTACAACAGGGCGCCTCCATCCTGGGACCCCATCTCTGCAGGCTGTATAAAGCATGCATAGCTTTTGGACATATTCCCAGAACATGGAGGCGTGTTAAGGTAATCTTTATACCCAAAACGGGAAAACCAGATTACGAAGAACCCAAAGCTTTTAGGCCCATAAGTCTACAATCCTTTCTCCTGAAGACCCTGGAGAAGATGGTAGACAAATATATCAGAGCGGGACCTCTGAAAAGATTCCCACTCCATGGACTTCAGTGTGCATATCAGGCGGGGAAGTCAACCGAAACTGCTCTTCATCATGTGGTGAGTCGAGCGGAATCTGCGCTGGAGAACAAGGAGATTTGCGTCTGCACTTTCGTAGATATCGAAGGTGCATTTGATCGCACTACCTTTGAATCCATCAAGGTTGCAGCCAAGAACCATGGTGTGCCACAACCGATCTGCAATTGGATTGAATGCATGTTAAAGGGTAGAATTATTAACTCTGAACTGCTAGGTGACAGTCTAATTGCGCGAACAACTAGAGGATACCCACAAGGAGGGGTTCTCTCGCCTCTTCTGTGGAGCCTTGTGGTTGACTCAATTGTAGTAAGGCTGAATAAAGGACCATTCTATACGGTGGGTTATGCTGATGATCTGGTCATCTCAGTCAGTGGGAAATTTCCCTCTACGGTATCGGGGTTAATGCAACGTGCCCTGGGTCTCCTGGAGGAATGGTGCAATGCCCATCACCTCTCTGTAAACCCGGGGAAAACAACAGCCATCCCCTTTACAAGAATGAGAAACACTACGGGACTGGGTAACCTAACACTCTATGGCACCCGGCTCTCTTGGTCCAAAGAAGTGAAATATCTAGGCTTAACGCTGGATAGGCAACTTACTTGGAAACAGCATGTGGACACAACCGTAGCCAAGGCTTACAGAGTCTTTGGCATGTGTCGGTCTACATATGGCAAGACTTGGGGACTCAACCCCAAAATCATTAGGTGGATCTACATGACGATGGTGAGACCGATCCTCACATATGGCAGCATCGTCTGGTGGCCCAGAACCAGGCTGAAGATCTGTAAGAACGCTCTTAGCAAACTTCAGAGAACAGCTTGTCTAGCAATCACTGGTGCCTTTAGAACCACTCCAACGGCAGCGCTGGAGGTCCTCACAGACCTTCCACCCCTGCACATTGTAATAGAGACAGAGGCAAAGAAAGCGTTACATAGACTAAAGGTGGCCGGACTATGGGACGCATCTAAACCTCTGACCAGACACACAAAATGGGAACCAAGTGACATTCCTGATAGGATCATGGAAATGGGTTGCGATAAAATATCCCCCATATTCGTGTTCGAAAAGAAATTTAAAGTTTATGTTCCAACCAGGGACGAATGGAAACGAGGGCCACCGTCTCCGGAAAAAGACAGCCTAATCTGGTACACCGACGGATCAAAAATGAAGTCGGGCACAGGGGCAGGCGTCTATAATAACGACTTCAAGTATAGTCAAAGCATGGGAAAATTTGCTACTGTTTACCAAGCAGAAACTTTTGCAATTCTCCTATGCGCAAAGCAGAATATAGAGTTAGCTATTAAAAAGCGCAATATATTCATCCTGAGTGACAGCCAAGCCGCGCTCAAGTCACTCATATCGCCCCGAATCGACTCTGGCTTTGTTCTGGAAACCACAAAAGCTCTAAACAAGCTGGGTGGGCATAACAAGGTGCGATTGATCTGGGTCCCAGGCCATATGGGAATCCACGGCAACGAGATGGCGGATGCACTTGCCAGGGAGGGCTCAGAGACCCAGCTTATTGGTCCTGAGCCGTTCGTGGCACTTGCACAAAGTACCATCAACAAGGCCTTAAAAGATTACATTAAAAACAGGCACGGCATCGAATGAAAAGAGCAGCCGGGTATGAAACACTCCAAATCCTTCCTAGGCGAAAACGCCTTAGGACGGAGTAAGTTCATATGCGGAGGCAGCAGAAGGCAGGCCCGACTAACCATCGGTGCCTTGACAGGGCATTATGCCACAAAACAAATGCTCCACAGAATGCACCTTTCAACAAACAGTTTGTGTAGGGCATGTGGAGAGCAAACCGAGTCAATGCAGCACCTACTGTGTGACTGCGACTCTCTGGCTAGGAAAAGAATGGGACTCCTGGGGTCGGCCTATCCGAAACCGGAGGACTTCAGGCTCTTCGCTCTTAAGGACGTTGCCAGACTTATGGCATCTATCTTTACAGAGGAGGAAGAGTGAAAGGATGGGGTTGCACAAAAGATCCCAATGGGTCGAAGTGTTACTGGGAGGTGGAAACCTCGGCAGGCCCCACTAAGATAAGATAAGATAAGATTGTACATCAAACTATCCAACACTGTAGTAAACAGCCTATAACTGTCCCACTGCTGGGCAAAGGCCTCCATCATTGAAATTAAGTCATCGCTTCAATTGATGGGTAATGGCTTAATCACCACGCTTGCCAAATGCGGGTTGGTGTTCACAAACCCGGGCTATGCATCGAAAAATCCGGAATACATTTTGCCCGACCTGGGAATTGAACCCGAGACCTTCGGGTATCGGACCGAGCACTATTCCACTCGGCCACAAAGGGGTTGCGAGGCGACTTCAATCCTATGATTAAGGCATAAAGTTCCAAATCTATTTAGGAATTTTGACAGTTTTTGGCAGGTCGGTGTGCAGGTGCGTGTACTGTAGTGCCCGAAGGGACTCCACTTAAAAAAAGGATGACGTAGTTGAATAAAATAACTCAATCATTTCAGCTTTATATTAATAAGATATTATTAACAAGAATATAAAAAAATAGATTTTGATGGTTTAATGCTCTAAGGTTGTCGTAGCCGCGGATGACAAGCGAGTCTAGATATGTTTTTCTTCTCTCCGTGTCTTCATAAAACACTGAGTTCAAATGCAGAACGCGACGGCTGCTAGTAGGCTCGCCCAACCAAGAAGTCTCGATCACTACAGTACTTGCTGACTGTACCTAATCTGCTTAAGTGTTTTAATAAACAAATAAATAAATAAAATAAAATAAAATAAAATAAATATTCGCTAATCCGTTGTCCTAATAACAAACTGTTGGCACCGATTCTCGTAAACGCGCATTAGTAAAATATGTAGCGTCTGATAAATTCGGGAATCGTGAACTGAGCCGGTGTGGAGCGTCACGACTGGGCCCTAACTGCGCATTAGCGAATGCTCACCTAGCCCCGCCGAAATGATAGCCCAAAAATCATAATTGCACCTTTTTGGGCTGACTGTCACACCGGACTGTAACAAAACGAGAAGCCAAAGCTGATTAAGGTCTGAACGCCGCGGAGAATCTAGTAGGGGACAGGGACACGCTTGCGTGATGCCGTTCCCTCTAGAAACCGTCTGAAGATGATGGATACCTTTTAATTTCCAACCAGTCTTGATTTTTCTATAAAATTCCGGTTACGCTATAAAGGCGAATGGCACCCACCAATTTATATTTAATGGAATGGTAAGGAAAGGATTGCTTAACTTGCTGGTGGACCAATGGCTTTACGAGCCTTCCGTAGCACTGAGTAGCTGGATTATTTTAATTTGAAGAATTAAAGACAACAAGAGAAAGACAAACAGCAAAACAACAACTTCTTAACAACACAACAGTCTTAGTTCTGTTTCGGTCATTTAATTTAACAACACAGAATTATTTAGTACTTACTAACCCACCAAAAAGCTTGTTTTCAGAAAATATGTAACTGGGTATTATTATATAATAAATAGCCTTGACTTTAAATGAAACAAACCATCCAACCAACATCGTCTGTTCTCGAATAATTTCTCGTTACCAACCTGTGACGGTGTAACAGGGTGTACTCACGACTTAAACGCGCCGTCCTGCGTCAGAGGAATTCGCACCGTCCATGGGAAGGCCGGGATCAGCCGGGCCGTTCCCAGCCTTAGCTGAGCGTCACGCGACGGTCCATTGCGTTGCTATGGTGACCGGGTACCTAGTACATGTTTTATTTGCCATTCGATCACGGTAACGAAAACGAAAATTTGTATGGCAAAATGTTAACTAATAATAAAAAATAATAAACTTTCCTACACTCACACCAATTATGTAACCCAAGAGAAGCTTCGTTATAAAACTCGTTAAAAATGGTTACTAGACAACGGATAAACATACTTAATAATAAGAAATAATAAAATAAAAATAGCGTTATTACTCAATATCGGTTTAACAAAATGTTGAGACATCCCAGAAAGTAATACAATACTCGTGTTGGGGTTGACTCGCTCTTCCCAAGATAATAACTTAATATTGAGTAGTACTAACAATTATTACTAGTTAATATTACAAAAGGTAAAAAACAAAACAAAATATTTTATGTCTGTGTGTGTGTGTGTGTGTGTGTGTGTGTGTGTGCGTGCGTGCGTGCGTGCGTGCGTGCGTGCGTGCGTGCGTGCGTGCGTGCGTGCGTGCGTGCGTGCGTGCGTGCGTGCGTGCGTGCGTGCGTGCGTGCGTGCGTGCGTGCGTGCGTGCGTGCGTGCGTGCGTGCGTGCGTGCGTGCGTGCGTGCGTGCGTGCGTGCGTGCGTGCGTGCGTGCGTGCGTGCGTGCGTGCGTGCGTGCGTGCGTGCGTGCGTGCGTGCGTGCGTGCGTGCGTGCGTGCGTGCGTGCGTGCGTGCGTGCGTGCGTGCGTGCGTGCGTGCGTGCGTGCGTGCGTGCGTGCGTGCGTGCGTGCGTGCGTGCGTGCGTGCGTGCGTGCGTGCGTGCGTGCGTGCGTGCGTGCGTGCGTGCGTGCGTGCGTGCGTGCGTGTGTGTGTGTGTGGGTGTGAGGGTGTGTGTGTGTGTGTACTTGTGTTAGTCTATAGATTTAAGTCCTCTAAAATTTGTTATTTTTATTTAAATTTATTATTGTGTATGTTCATTATATTTTTAATTTATTTAAATTATTTTTGCCAGAAGGTTTTCAGTTGCTTCGTAATCTAATAAATTGAGCCAGGTTATTAAAATCTCTTTGCATTTAAATGTTGTTTTACCATAAATGTTTAGTATTTTATTTGCTGCATTATATATTACTGATGAACGTGTATTGTATTGGCGCTCAGCAAAAACGGTTCGAACACTGCCACAAGGAGCTACGTTGTGATTTCGCCTTTTCTTTAATTTTTTTGGCTCATATGGAAGATTTTTGTGCAAATCTAGTATGAGCAGCAAGAAATATAGCTTTATTATTGATAAAAGGCCGCTGATCTTATATAGTTCGTTTGTTGGGAACCGGTAGGGCTTAAAATACATTACCTTTATAAGAGACCTTTAAGCTCTCTCAAGATAGAGAAATTTGGTCTTTGACGCACCACCCCATATAGGAATGCAGTATGTGATAACCGATTGTGCCAGCGCCATATAAATTTTATTAAGCAGTTTACTTGGCATAACATAGCGCAGTTTTTTAAAAATCCAAATAAGTTTTATAATTCTGTCCGAGATCATTTCCAGATGTGCATGCCAACATAGCCTTTGATCTATCATTACACCTAAGTATTTTGTATGATCGGTTTTCGTAATGAAAGGGCACAGGCAGTCGGACTGATCAAACAACTGACAAATACGAAGACTGAAATCTTCGTGTGGCTGTGACCTGCGATCTGGAGTAAAACAAATGAAATTGGTTTTTCCTATATTTAGGGTCAAGAGATTTATATTTAGCCAATTTGCAATCTTAGCCAGCCCAGTTTCAGCTTTAGTTTTAACATCTTCCCAGGACTGTCCAGAGAATACGACCGCTGTATCATCAGCATAACAGAAGATCTGCCATTCGCTATCCTGAAGATTACAAAGTTGGTTTATGTAAACCAGAAACAGCGTCGGGCCAAGCACAGACCCTTGAGGAACCCCATAATTAACAGATTGTTCGTTGCTGTACAAACTACCAATTTTAACTATTTGTTTTCTTTCGAAAAGGTAATTTTCAAAAATGGCAATGGGTATATCTCTTATTCCAATGCTCTCAAGTCTACGCACAAGGATGGGGACAGAAACCGTGTCGAAAGCTTTTTTCAGATCTAAAAATACAGTAAAGCATTTTTCTCCTTTGTCTACTCTGTCAACAATGTTCTTAGTTAGATTTTTAACAGCATCTTGGGTTGATAGACCCTTTCGAAAGCCATATTGCGTATCGGATAGTATTTTATTTTTCGATAAGAAACTTAAAAATACTTAAAATACTTAAATACATACCTTATTATACATAGAAAACACCCAGACCCGAGACAATTTAGAACTGGGGATCGAACCCGGGACCTCAGAGATGGCAACATCATGAAAACCGGTGTACAAACCACTCGACCAAAGAGGTCGTCATTTAACTCTACATTTGGCTAAAGTGCTGGTTCCATGCCGCTTGGTCAAGACCGCCGGGTCTCAACCTAGAGGACCCAGCGGCCAGTACATTTTGTACTAGGTTTGGCTGATTGATGATAGAGCTTGTTTTAAGTCCGTCTGGCTAGCTATCACTATTTTATCTAAATATATCGCGATAACATCAATGTTAGTATTGTTGTGTTCCGACAGTTGGAGATAAGATAGTCAGTTCATCAGTTGTTAAGGCGACGCATCGCTAAACAATTAACGGAGCGTTTGCGCCCCGTACCATAAGAAAAACTGTTATTTTTCTTTCCAATTAAAACTACAAATAAGTTTAAAAAAATAAACTAGCATATTGAAATGTGTGTTAAAGACTAATCTACTAAGAAAATTTACTTACTTACTTACTACTTACTCCATTGGCGCAGGGACCCAAAGTGAGTCTTGGCCTCCAAAACGAGAACTCGCCACTTTCCCCTGACCATTGCAGTCTCTTGCCAGTTGACGGCTCCGAGGGCGCGCAGGTCAGCTTCCACCCTATCGCTCCAGCGTTACCTGGGGCGACCAATCGGTCGCCGTCCGATCGGTCGACCCAGGTATGCTCTCTTGACGCTTCGATCCTCCCCCATTCGCAGCATGTGACCGAGCCAGCGGAGTCTGTGTGATTTGTATTCTCCTATTATGTTAGGCTCAGCCACGAGGTCTTCAACTCTGCGTTTCTCCGGACTCTCCAGCTACATAGTTTCATCTCTGATCATAAAGTTAATTAGCTCTCTCCATCCGACTGGTTGTCTGGAAGAAATCACTTGAAAGCGATAAGACAAGATAAGAAACTGTAACATTATTATTGTTTTTCATTTGTTCGTGTTTATGTTTTATAGTGTTGCAATAAAAGTATTATCTATCTATCTAACTAACTAACTAAACTGAATAAGGGTACGACGAGCCGGTACACACGCGCTCTATACCAGGTACTTACAGACATGTACCTGGGCGCTTCTCCCCCCACGACCCGGTCAACCCGAGCCGAGGTCCGAGCCTTTAGAGGCGCCCTCGGGTTGTTCCGCTCTCCGATCCGATCCGAACCCTTCGGAAAATCTAGTAGGGCACGGGGACACCCTGCCAAACACTAAGTACTTTAAAGTTTATACTGACACCCCCCAACAACCTCACGGTTATAAAGTTAGGTGTCAGACCTTCTTATGCAAGCACAAGGGACCATCTACGTCAGGTCATAACGCCAGATCAGAACACGCCGGGCCCGCTTCCTTCAACCGGTACTTTTAAGACTAGTGTCTCTAGCTAGTTGCCCCGTAGACACGTATAGTTCACTACCAGATAGGTCACCGGAGCTACGCACTAGTGCGTGATGCCGTTCCCTCTAGAGAATCTCCGAAGGTGATCCTTGAGGAACCCTTTAAGTTTCTCGCCGCCCCCAAAAAAGCCCGGTGAAGCTGAAAATGCCATCTGAGGCAATCAGCAAATTCCCTCCAAAAAAAACCAGGTAGGCAATGCCATCCAAATTCTTGTATCACAGTCGAATGGCGAATGAAACTCGTATCTACTCAACCCCCATTTTTAGGAAGGGATTCTTACACTTCTAAGTCGTTTGTTATGTGAAGTCTATCAATTAGTTAGCCATTACCCTCTACCCGTAATGACAGAGTTTAGACCGATGGCATCGGCTCCAACCGAAACAGATAATATCGGCAACTTGAGTCATGCCTAACGTGACCATTCGTCCAGTTTTGAATGGGACACTCCTATTTTTGTGATACTCCATCGCGGTGCCCCGTGGAAAGCGTCGGGACACATAAATGTCTCGATTTGCCTTTCCTTTGGGACCACGGTCCAGCACACTTAATTATTTTATATAATTAAAACTTCTGCAACATTAAGTTACATGGCGGAATTAATGCGAAATTATTATTATATATATTCAAAGCGATAAAAACTGGACAAAAGTGTTGTAAGTATATAAAAATATACATATATATAGTTATTAAAAATATACATATTTCCATACACTGCAAATACAGAAAATACTTTTAAGGACATATGAGTATCCATACAATAAACACACTTAAATATTTTATAAAACTGACGTAACTAAAATGATTCTACCCTGGTCCCATATTACTTGCGGTTGCCGCAAAATGACCGTTTCTTTCACTTTCCTCTATCAGTTGTCACCTCAGTCACCCTTTATAACATAATGAAAATTCTTCGTATTAAACAGACATGTTTAAATCACTGTAATGTCCCGTTTTGAGTAAAAATATAAATGGTCACGGTACTCATGCATGGCGGGCGTAATCATAGACTTGCTAAGTCCCTCGCTATTTATTAACTGGACTTCGCTGAATCATGAAGCTGTAGTTATATCTACCATGAAGCTGTGCTGTAGATATGTTTTTTTTTTGTGTATTGTTTTACGGCTCCGGATGAAATCCATCAAGCCTATTCGTTCGTTCTAAACACTTCCTGTCTGTTTTGGTCATGTCATTAGTATCTTAATTTCATTAGTATTTTTCCCTTCATGTATGATGATGATGAATGAGAAGTGAGAAATGATAGACCCCCCAACCCCACGAGTATCTCAGTAAAGATGTGGGGCTTTACTAAGTCCTTGGGCCGACTTCTATCTTGAGAGAATCTGAATAGTGACGTTGCACTGTTTTGTTTCATTTGCCAACACTCATGCATATTCACGAACACTTAGTAACGGTTAATAATTTACCATTTTTTCACATTCATATTCTATAGAATATTATATTATCGGAACCATAGACTAATGTGAACTTGAAACTATAAATTTTAAAACGATTACTGTTAATTTGAAAATTTTTGGTTATTTAGCAAATTAGGTTAAATGTTTAAATTACTAATCCATTTCTTATAAACTGATAGGTAAATGAATTACAATTTTATTACGAACAATATTTTTTCAGGAACGGTTTTGTAAAAACAAGCTTAATGCTCGAAGTGCGTGCGTACATGTATAATCCCGCTTGTAAAAAATAAATTTAAAAATCAACAAAATATATTCTGAATTATGGACAAATAAACTTCAGTTTATAAAGCTTAACTACAAAATCATCAAGTTAATTTTTTTTTTTTTTATGTTAGAAGGAGGCAAACGAGCAGGCGGGTCACCTGATGGAAAGTAATCACCGCCGCCCATGGACACCCGCAAAACCAAAGTTATCGCAGATGCGTTGCCAACTTTGGAAAGGAGTTGGATCTTGAGGAGGGAGTAGGAATTGGGAGGGGGGAGGGGTGAGAGATGGGCCTCCGGTACTTTCACTCACCGGACGAAACACAACAGCAACGAGTGCCGTTGTTTCACGCCGATATTCTGTGAGAGGGTGGTGTTACGCCGGGCGAGCCGGCCCATTTCGTGCTGCAACGCAGCGTGGCTCTACCACTCAGACAGTGTTACTCATTTAGCACCACCCAGGGGTCACGTGTAGGGTCTCAAGGGTAAACCTACGGACGCGAGTAACTTTAACCCCCAAAAATAATACACAAACCTATAAACATACAGAGCTAACCCCTCGATATCAGAAAGCACAAAACACCGCGGCCTTCGCGTTTCCACGGACCTGTTGTAGCTAGGGATACCAGATGGAAAATTGAAAAGTCCTGAGAAAAAGTATGATTTCAATAAAAAAGTCCTGAGATTTTGTCGTAAACGTAATTCGCAACTCTGTGGAAATAAGTACCTATGTTGTTACTGATATTTTGCAGTTACTAGGAAACAAAGTCAAAAATGGTAAGTAGGTACTTTATTGAAAAATCGAAAAATCCTGAGATTTCCAAAATCCGGCCGCAATCCTGTCAGGAGCCTAAAAATCCTGAGATCTCAGGTCAAATCCGGAGATATGGTAACCCTAGTTGTAGCAATTAATACGAGTAATGTCATGTTAGTACAGACTACTAAAAGGTAAAACTATTTGCGGGACACGGGATTCGACAAAAGAATGGTGGTTTTTACAACTCTTAGGTCTTAGTACCGATCTCTGGTAAATAAGGCTCCCGAAGTCTCCCGACCCGAATACCTACTGCAGATGTCCATCCATGGGAGGCGATGACTACTTCCCTTCAAAACGCTCGCATGCTCGCTTACCGCTTTTCTATCCTAAAAATATTTTCATAATCATAATTATAATTACACCCAGCTACTTTAATAAAATAAAATTAGGTACTATTACTCAACAACAATATTATTTTGCGAATCAACTAGGATACCTTCATACACCTATTTACTTGAACCATCTTGAACTTAGTAGAATCGCCATCGCCGTCCGTGTCGAGAATCGAGATTAAGACATTTGTAAGACTTTGTAGTATAGTTAGTACAAAATTTAATCTAATAAAATGATAAGAACTATAAGTCAATAACTTGTGCCTTTATGAATTAATTAAAACATGCAATTCATTTGTCAGTTATTCCTGACAGTGACATCTAGCGGCGAGTAGGATATCTAAAATATTTAGTTATTATCTTTTATTATTAAATTTCAATAACAACAAAACAATATATTTCTTAAATATAACAAAAAACATTATTGTCAGTTACAAAAGTGGAAAGTCTTCACTTTTCCACTTTTGTAAGAACGTGTTTTCATTTAGCAATATATCACATAGCGACATCTAGTACTGAACTACAGAGTAGTAATACATAACCAAACAGTGTTATAAAATTGATATAGATGGCAGCACAACGAAAAAAACTGCAAAAAGTGTAATTTTACTTGGGTCTTAATATACCACAAACCATAAAAAATGTACTCCTTATTGTAAAGCTTTTTCTGTATAAATCTAGAAAAGCAACAAATTAAAAAGTTAAGAAAATATTGCTGATTTGTTTAAAAAAATGTTCTGTCGGATACTCTCAGAACATTAGCTAAGAGCGGCCATACTATTGTGTAAAGACAATTTCAATATCCTTATTGCGGGTATTGTTCGTAATTAAATGGCATGACTGTTGGTGTTGGTAGGCAAAATGTGGGCAAATAGAAACTAAAATGCGGAATGTCACCTAACAAAGTTAACACTGTCTAAATGGCAAATTTATGTTAATTGATATTTCCAGCTATCTCTGTTATTTTTTATTATGATTTGGTACTTTGCCATGATCTCACCTGGTTGGTAATAATTAATCCCTACAAGTTATCTCAAATTATCAATTTCAAAAATACTGCCTAGGTTGTATAAAAAAGATACCGTTGCCTTCTGAATTAAACATATAAACTTCTACATAAAATATCAAAGAAACAAACAAACGTCACATGAAAAACTGTCAAATCACTTTGTAAAAATCGGCGTTTTTCGCTTGTCATTCATCAAAAGTTTTAATTTTAAAGCTATAAAACATGGCTTTGATGGATTATTGCCGTTTGGACGAGAAAATCAACTTGAAACCCATAGATTCACTTGCTTCCTTCCAGAACGACGTGATCGGATACAGCCAGAACTTCTTAAACAGTGCACAACTCGCAGCGCCGCCGTTTGCAAACGTAAGGTTACCTCTTGAACTGCTGTAATTTGTTGTTATTGACATATTCTTATAATGAAATCCTTTTTTTCAGCCCGTAGAAACTCTAGCCCAGTTCAACACTAAGGATGAAACTGGAAAACAAATCAAAATCGAATTTGACCATGGTACCACAACTCTTGGCTTTCGTTACAAGGTAAAATGCTTATATTTTCTAATATAACTTTTTTACTGTGATAAGTTAAAATCTATAATAGTTTTTTATATATTTCATCTTGTAAAATTAGTCTTAAAATGTTCTCCAAACATTGGTTTGTTTTTCTGCTACGAATAGTACTTACTGAATAACTAAATCTGTTTAACAGGGTGGAGTATTGCTTGCCGTGGACTCCCGAGCCACCGGAGGCCAGTTCATTGGTTCACAGTCCATGAAAAAGATTGTAGAAATCAATGATTATTTACTAGGTAAGTGCATTGAGCACTTTTTATTAATTTACTTGAGTTTAACTTTTATTTAATTCCATTCCATCTTTATTGTTGCTTTATTACATAGGTCTTACAATATAATAAAATAGTCTCTTCGTCTCTCACATCCTGTTGACTTGATTTTGAGTGCAGTAGCATTTCTATTGTGTCTGGATTTCTGGTACGATAGGGACTACTCATTAAGGGTATTGCAACAATTTGGGTTATATTTTTTTTACATAGAAGCAAAAGTAATAACTCTGAGGCTTTATTTAGAAAACGATAGCAATAACAACACTTTGCAAGCTTTATATAGATTAAAAAAATGTTTTCACTCCTAACAACTACTTTTTAATTTTATGCGAGTCTTCTATGACATTGGTTATTACACCAATCTTATCTTATCTTAGTGGAGCCAGCAGTGGGTTCCCTCTCCCAGTAACATTTCAACCAATCAGAATATTTTGTAAAGATGGATGCCAGTATTTGAGAGAGAGCAAAGAGCCTGAAATTTTCTAATTTTGGATAGACTGATCCCAGAAGTCTCACTCTTTTTACACCAGTGGTTCAACTACTGGTATTGCTCCTAGAGCTATTTTGAAAATTTAGACACCTCACGCAGGCTACGTACCTGCAACTCTTTAAAGTTAAAAGAACGCAACAGCAAAAAGTTAATGCGGGACTTGGCTGTTCACACTTGTAAATGTGTGTATTCCTTATTCTGTTTTATTTGCGAGCACCTAAAAAACATGTCGGGAGTTACCAGGGGCTCGCAATCCACCAGTTGGGCACTACTGCTTTACACCAATAGTCATATTCTCACCTTGCCATCTTTTCAGGCACACTCGCCGGCGGCGCCGCGGACTGCGTATACTGGGACCGCGTACTCGCAAAGCAGTGCCGCCTCTACGAGCTTCGTAACCGCGAGCGTATCTCCGTGGCGGCGGCCAGCAAGCTCATGGCCAACATGGTGTACAACTATAAAGGCATGGGTCTGAGCATGGGCATGATGCTGGCAGGCTACGATAAGCGGGTAAGTAAAAAAAAATCCTTAGGCATTTTTCTTTACATGTTGCAGTTGTCCTTTGTGTGTTTAAGGAAAGTGTCATTCTGTGATTGGAGGACATTTCTCAATATGTGACGCTTGTGTCTGATAATTATTGCTGGTTTGTCTCTGTACAAGGTCTCCTGCCCTGCATAGACTTATGAACCGATAGCATAGTGACATTGAAGAGCTAATTTTTGTAGCCAAAACTGAATAAATGTTTCCTCTCCAGCCACTACAATAGCTTTTCCTACAAAGATCCTACAGAAGCATCGCAATCTCTCCAAATTGGCCTAGATAAAATAGGTCAGTGGATGACAAAATGGAGAATCAAAGCCAGTGCTTCGAAATCGACTCATGCCACATTCGCTCTCCACAAGGGAGACTGTCCACCCGTTACACTTGGCCCAAATACACTGCCACATTGCGACTCCGTAAAATACTTGGGAATGCACCTGGACTGCAGATTGACCTGGAGAATGCACTTGAGGAAGAAAAGAGATAGATTAAACTTCAGATACCGAAACCTGCACTGGTTGCTCGGTAGAAACTCGGTCCTAAGTACAGACAACAAACTCCTGATTTATAAGGTGGTGCTAAAACCGATCTGGACGTATGGCATACAACTGTGAGGATCAGCCATCAACTCTAATATCTCTATCATACAAAGAGCACAAAACGCCGTCCTTAGAAATTTATCCAATGCACCATGGTTTCTGATGACCCATGAACTGCACAGCGGATTGAAAGTCAGCATGGTCAACGACGAAATAAAACTGTGTTCAAAGATATACAAAGCAAGGCTACACGCACACCCGAACCACCTAGCATCGCTGTTGACCACTATTGGCTACCCAAAGAGGCTACGCAGACAACACATCATGGAGCTTGAGGAACGCTACCATGATTCACAAAAAAGGGAGAAGTGCTCAGTGGACCACTTCCCTTAAACGCCTAACTACCCACACCGAACCTGCTCATAGTCAGAAGACTGATTGCAGATAAACACAGAACAAAAAAAAAAATGTATGCAAGAGCAAAACAGCCTCTACAGACGGCACCCGTTCACGAGTATGACATATGAATCAGCTTGTTCTCTGATGTTTGTTGAATTGAATGTAATTGTGATGTTGTTTGGTGGCAGGGCGCCCAACTGTACTACGTGGACAGCGAGGGCACGCGCACGCCGGGCCAGGTGTTCTCGGTAGGCTCCGGCTCGGTGTACGCGTTTGGCGTGCTCGACTCCGGCTACAAGTGGGACCTCACCGACTTGGAGGCGCAGGGTGAGATTGCCTTAAAAATATTTTTATTTTTTATTTTGTTCTAGTATTCAAAATCCGTAGCCTGTAAAAATATATTATTTATCAATATTTTATTTATTTAATCAAGACACATCAACACCATAAACACGGAAATCATTAAAGAAAACATGGCTAGTGCTTATGACAATATAGATATTTAAAGATCCGGCAGCTAGAGGTAAGATAGCCAGTGCCTCAGTAGTTGAGGGTCTCAGGTGAAATGTGCTTCCACCGCTTTATCATCACTTAACATCAGGTTATGAAGGCACTGCTTACACTAAGATATAAAAAAATATAGACGTAGATTCTTTTTTAAATAACATATGATTATGTTTATACTATATCATTTTACGCATATATTGTTTGGAACAAATTACAATTTGAAAAAAGACAAAGTGTTGAAAAAACTCGGTTTGCGGTTTCGAATCCCGCTCGTGGAATCATTTAAATTACTTTTTTTTTTCAAATTAAATAATTTAAGATCACGGAAACACCGAACAAACGATTTTGTTTCCAGAACTCGGTCGCCGCGCTATCTACCACGCGACGCACCGCGACGCGTACTCGGGCGGCATCGTGAGAGTCTACCACATGAGCGACAAGGGCTGGGTCAACATCTCCAACGAGGACTGCAGCGAGCTCCACTACAAGTACCAGGCCGAGAAGGGAGGGCAGGACAAATAGATTATACCTTTTTTCTAAATAAATAATTTTAAAAATAAATTTAGTTTTTAATTCTTGTGACTACATCCTCCTTTCGCCTCGTGTAACCACTATAATAAGTCCTGTTTGGAGAGCAGATTTAGCTATAAATCAACTGTTTTAAGCAATTTAATCAGTGGATTTGGTATTTATTTTATTACATGACAATAATCTTCCTAACAAATAAATATTTAACAAAAACTTTCTTCTTTTTTATTTATTTATGGCATGTTTTGTGTCTACAGCCGAGCACAATACCGCTTTTATCTGAATACGGCAGGAAGACATCCAACGTTGCCTTTTTCTCTTTCTAAATTCATAAGCAGTGTCTTGTCTATGATGAAGACATCCAACGTTGCCTTTTTCTCTTTCTAAATTCATAAGCAGTGTCTTGTCTATGATGTTATCTAGACTTCGGGACTTAACATAAAAATATATCAGACTGTAGTTTTTTTGTATCTAGAATGCTGATTGGCCTCTATAATAAGCTTGCAGGAGCGAATTAATTCTGCAGCTTCGCTGTAAATAGAGACGGGTAGTTTTCCCACAGTCGCTCCGTCTCTTTCTAGAGTCTAGAGCGTGATCAATTTGTCTATATAAGTAGCTAACTCGGGCGGCATCGTGAGGGTGTACCACATGAGCGACCAGGGCTGGGTCAACATCTCCAACGAGGACTGCCGCGAGCTCGAGTACAAGTACCAGGCCGAGAAGGCCAAGCAGGACGAATAGATTACCTATATTATAACCTTTTTTCAATACCTACATAAACAAATATTAATAAATAATAAAAAAGTGGCATTCTGAGCAGTTGTAATTACATTTATTTGACGTTTAATAATATTTTTTATCATTCAAAAAAAGGTAGGTATATAATTTGAAATTTTATAAACTAACTTTAATTCTGGTTAATAATATTAATGGAGTGAGGAAATATTTACAGCTAATTCTGAACGTTTTATGGCTTTGATGGGATTTTTTTTGTAGATATTCCATTCACATTTCGAAATTCCGAGGCCTCTACGAACTTAACCACTATTTAAGAGATATTACTATACTATATATTTTATATTATATTATACTTTATTATTTTATTTTATACTATATATTTTTCATTTTGTTTGCTTAGTACAGTAGTTCAATCCATGAGCTTGAAAATTGCCGTCAGCGTATTTAATTAAAAATTAGCTTTAGAATTTTGGCTTATAGATACGGAAAAATTGCAGAAAGCGAGGCCGTTACGAATTATACTAATAACTATTCTCCACCATAGATAAGTCAAAATTGTCTAAGGGTTTCAGTTTCTCTGAACAAGAACGCCGAATTGGGGCATTTCATGCAAAAATCACGGTCAAAATGTAATAGGCCCCTTAAGCTCAGTGCTTCGCACACAAGTCTCTGAATACGGCAAAATCACTTAATATATTGTTTTCACATATCTAGGTAAAGCTTCTTTATTACCTGCTTTTCAGAGAGCAATTTTTTTTACCTATTTTCTACCAAATATGGTAGTAGTTTAGTAAAGCACTTTTGAAAGCATAAATACGAGAAACACACACATAAAAACTTGTCTTTGTCTGTCCTGTCTATGAATTAAGCTTTCTTAATTCAAAGACAGGACTTTTCTCCTTTCTGAAAACCCTGGTCAGGCGACCTAAAAATGAGATCATTGTAGCCGTTATAAAGTCAACACTACTTTATGCCAAAGTGAGCCTTGTAGAATTATTTTTGAAATAAAAGCCATAATAAACAATCGAGCTGACTAGACGTTTAATACTAATAAGTTATTACAAACAAACTTAACGATACATCGATGGTTTAAGCACTAGAAGAACTTATCGCAATTTTTGTTTTTGTCATCTTTGGGCTTCTCATCAGCCGGCTCCGCTGGGGGCTTCGGGGGGTCATGTTTCTCTACTTTGACTTCTTCAAACGATTCCTCAAGCTCCCAGTCTTTTAGTTGTACTTCTGTCAGTTTGTAGAATTTACCATGCTTGCCAACACCTGCAAAATATCGATAAAGTGTCTGTTCAAATATGGTCATTTTTAAGAAGGTACCTAACCTGTTACGTAAAATATCTTATAAGCCCGCCGTATTTAAAACGGAAAAGTTTGTATTTTTATTTTTTTATATGTATATTTAATAGCACGGTATATGACTCATTTCCACCTGATGTTATGTGGAAATGGAGTCCAGACGCGAAGACAACTGTTGCAGCGTGAAAACAACGTAGCATCGCACCATCAGCTACCCTCCCTCTCCCGGCTCAACAGGTGCTTCTTCACGCCTCGTGTGAAGGACCCGATATCATAGGAAGAAGAGAAAACGTGTGCTGGTAGACTATTCAGTCTTGGAGGTGCAGTTTGTATTGCACTCGTTAAAGTGTTTTCACTCACCGTCTTGGAACTTCTTGGCACCCTTCTGTATGTCCTCGATGGCTTGTCCTAAGAGGCTGGTCATCACCGCCTCGTCCCTCATGCTCTCTTCACTGTTGGGGTTCAGCTGGGAGTTGACAGCGGCCAGCTTGTCCATAATCAGGGCACTTTGGGGAAACTTTATTAGGGACTTCGCCAGTTTCATTGATTCGCCTAAAGCTGGAAGTCATGGAAACCAGGTTGAGGTTACAAATATAGATGAATGGGGCCTTATTTTAGTGTAGTTTAACAATTAAGCTTACTGAGTGCCTAATGTGAGTTGTTTACTATCTGTATTCATTCGATTACGTTTACGAAAACGAAAAATTGGTATAGCAAAATTTTAACTCTTCTTAGCAAGGTAAGTAAGTAATCATTTATTCAGTGCTTCCAATACATAAACATTACAATAGGTTTCTAATATCTAAGGTATAGTGAGAAACAACTGAATATATTCTTAATTGAATTATTCTTATATGTCGCCAGGAGGCGCTGCCTCAATGCTATACTAATTTTTGTTCTCGTTAATGTGATCGATGTCAAATGAAACTCACAATAGGCACCGTGTACTACGAAAAACTTAAATCGAACCGTATTATCACGAATTTTAATGTCTAACCATAGCTAATAATGACTGACAGCTAACTGTAGGCTTAAGGCCCGTTTTCACTTTGATTAGTGCGAGTGCAGGTGATTAGTAATTGCGAGTGTTTAGTGCAGGTGTGTAGTGCAAGAAGTGTCCAATTTTGTCAAGTGGCTGTGTTTAGTAAAAACAGCCACAACCACAGCCACTTAACAAAATTGGACACTAAACAATCGCAATTACTAATCACCTGCACTCACACTAATCAAAGTGAAAACAGGCCTTTAGCCAAAGTAACATTAAGTAAACGATAGCGAAGTTCGAAAAGAATAAAATGTATGGGATTGACATAAGCCGCGCTAAATCACGTGGTCAATCTTATGTTAATCCCATACATTTTATTATTACAAGTATTAAATAAATAAACAATATTTCCTTCTTGTATAGATGATGATGAATGATAATAGAAATGAGAAGTAAGAAATGATATACCCTCCAACCCCTCGAGTATCTCAGTAAAGATGTGGGGCTTTACTTACTTTGGCTACCGCTCCTGTGACAAGATTGACCACGTGATTTAGCGCGGCTTATGTCAATCCCATACATTTTATTATTTTCGAACTTCGCTATCGTTTTCATAATGTTACTTTGGCTAAGCCTGACCCGTTAATTTATTCGAAAGAATCTGAATACTTATAGGAATTCGAAAGTTAACATTTCGGAATTATTTATTTGGGTGTACCCTTGCGTAAGGTATGTGAAGAAGAAACTGAGTACATCCAACATTTACTTGGTATGCAACTGTATGGCTAGAAAAATACTGAGATTCCTGCAATCGGCCTTTACGTTAAAGTAAAAATAACTGTGTTTTCATATAAATTCCCAATTAAGACTTTTCAAAGAACATGGCACATAAATATTTCATTATAAAATTTAATGGCAACTCCAGAACAAGACGCCTCAAATAACAGGGTGCCTAGTGCGAGTTTTGTTTAATATCCGTATTCATTCGGCTACATTTACGAAAACGAAAATTAGTATGGCATTGAAGCAGCGCCTCCTGGCGGCATACGAGAAGAGTTAACATTTTGCCATACAAATTCTCGGTTTCGTTAACGTGATCGATTTGCGGATGAAACTCTCACTTGGCACCCTGTACATTTGTATACGAGTGAGGTACAGACTAATTTCAAAACCGAAGCTTAAGGCGCAGACAACCATGCAACAGCACTCTCGTCGATCTGCATACAAGCAATAGCAAATAGTGCGTGATCCACTGGATTCAAGTTAAAAAAACGTCTATTTATTTAAAATCTAGATGTTTTATTAAAAACTAAAACAATAGCGTTTTTCTAATAAGTATTAGGTACGTATTTATGTATACTTAATTTCATTGACGTACTTTAGTAATTGAAAAAGATAATACTGTAAATAGATGCTGTTTAGAGGAGACTTTTTATTTAGAATTTTTATTCTATTGAAGAAATTTCATATTTCTTAATTTTGAAAACAGCAACATTGTTGGTAATGTAGTCTTTTATAACATATTATACTTATTTTTCTTGACGTTGTATGTTATATACATTTTATAGAAAGCATGCATAGAAAAGTGCATTTTAGAGAATTCGCGAGAGGCGTACTTGTTAAATGCGGCAAAAAATACTACGCCGAAGTCGGCGTACCCTAGTCAGTCGCCTGCTGTCAGTCGCGTTGCAAACTGTGTGTGAGGTACGCGTACAGAATGTTTTGTTAAATTTTGGTCACAAACCGAAGTAAAGTGCCAGTTTACGTAGTTAAACTGTGTAAATACTACAAAAAATAAGAAGGACACTGTTCTTACACACACTACAATATTGAATTGCCGCATTCACGGAGCTATTGTTTCTAAGTGGCGCGGTATCTAATCGAGCGCAGCGAGACCAATTAGTCATCTAAGGCATTAAGCTTTACATACAAACCTGTGCCAGTAGCGGTGAGCTTGGAAGCCAGACCTGCCTGGTGAGCTTCAACCCCGCTGATGAGTTTGCCCGTCATGAGGAGGTCTAGGGCTCGCGACAGGCCAATCAGCGCTGTCAGCCGCCTAGCGCCGATAAGGCTCTGCGGTACACCTGGGTTGGATAACATGTCAAAGTCAAAGTTATTTTTTTTTATTTAAATACCCTAAATTGTCCATACGTTTTTTACCTATTACTCATTCAGGACTTCTATTTTTTAGCTGTAGAGAAGAATGGGCGCAAGAAACTCCACAGCTTGAATATAACGACATTTACAAAAAAAAATGTTGTTACCAAATCATACAATAATTCATTTAATACGTTCCTTTACAATTAAAAACTTTCAAGAGCCTGGAATTACAAATACCTAATTGTAATAGTCCTTTTTAGGGTTCTGCAGTCAACAAGGAACTCTTATAGTTTCGCCATGTCTGTCTGTCTGTCTGTCCGTCCCCAGCCTAGCTCATAGACTCTTAGTACTAGAAAGCTGTAATTTGGTAAGGATATACATATTTATCACGCCGACGACGACGTGGTGAAGTAAAATTTTTAAAAATATTTTTTACTCCCCTACACGTGAAGTGGGGATGTAATAGTTGGGTGTAATAGTTAGTTGGATAGCAATTTCAAAAGTATTGCAGGTTTGTGGAAACAGTTTTTTCATTAAGGCATCCGTTTGTAATAAGCTTTAAAGTGCAAAATTTTGTTTAGTCAAGTATTACAACAAGTATTTTACATATTATTTTAATGTTTATCCTGACGTTTCGAACCCTTTGCAAAGTTCGTGGTCACAGGGAGACTGAGGTGTTGGTCGTCTCATAATTAGTTTCTAGCTTGTATACCCTCATTTAAATTTGATCAGGTGCATTCCGTTTTACGCAGAAAGAGCTTACAGTATCTTTTGGTCTGGCATTATGGTGTTGGGGCTGGGATATAAGGGTGCGCCGACAAAAAAATACCAAAAATGCAGTTACGGTTAAGTAGATATAATTGAAAATACTATCGTATTAAATGAACAAAATATATATTTAGTATCATAGGGAACGTGTTTACAATTTGTCAGAACCATAAATTCATAACACGCTATAGTTTTTTCTACAATATCATTTAAAGTTGGGCAAAAATCATGAAAACGAGTGGCGGCGTTTAGTAGATTTCTTATAGTTTATCTAAATTATTGTACCTCTGATTTTGTCTAAACAATCATCAATGGATAAACTACAAATTGCTAGACTACATTTTCGATTCATCAAGTGGTTATTTAAATAATTCTTTTTATTAAGCACCTTAAATTCCCCATACAAAATTAGTATGGCCGCGCGGCATCAAATAAATATGAACGATGACATTTCAAATAAAACATATGACACTTGTCACTTATGTATATTGGGATCCCAGGCTGGTGGTAGATTTCAACCATCTTCTCTGTTGAAATTAGGATGTTTTTTATCATCCTAGGGATGAATCGTTGTTCTCTAGCGAGTATTTGTGGTTTATCAAATCTGATGTAATGGTTGAGCCCCTCTAGGGAATGTTCGCATACTGCAAACTTATTTTCGCGTTTTCGAGCCTAGCATATGTGACTCTCTGGTTTGGAAAAGATTATATTTACCAAATCGCCTTCCAAGGCAGCCCATTACGGCAGTATCCTCAATGACTCTGAGATCGCACGCCAGCGCAAGTTCAAACCCTTCAGCTACTGCGTACCCTGACACAGCGGCTATTGTGATCTTATCACATAGCGGACGATGCAAGAGCCGAGCCTGTAACAATATTACCTTTCAACATTACCCTTCAATGGGCAGAGGAACGTATATTACCGACATATCACAAAGTAAGTCATTATCATTATCAGCTCATTTTTATGTCTGCACTGCTGGGGCACGAGCCTTCTGTATGGATGGATAGGGAGAACGTGCCATAAACCACCACGCGGGCCCAGTGAGGTGCGGTGGATGTTAAAAACTGCTAATGCAGCCAGAACCAATGGCTTTACGTGCCTTCCGTAGCACGGACGAGCTCGAGGTGATACATTTTCGGTCACCCATTTGATGATCGGCCTTCGCAAAAGTTGCAACAGACTACGCCTTGAACGACGACTTCTGGTAGACGTCTGGAATAAACTGCCCAAGGAAACTATAACAGTACAAAGTGTCAACCAGTTTAAGAATAGACTAGACAACTAAATTAAATGAAAACATGTTACTGAGTTTACATAGCATATAGGCAGGACGTCTTTTGGCTGAGATGATGATGATAGGCAACTATCAGTTGTTTCAACTGCCTGCCTGTATTACCTCTAATAAAAATAATACCTTGCTTTTAACTCAGAAAAAAACACAGTTATAATAATAATATTAAAGGTCAAGATAAGATTTAAAATTAATTAAATAAATTTTTTATTTTTTTTATTTTTATTTTTAAGTGCTAATAGCAATTAGCACTTGAAGCACTTGACATAATATAAAATATTATGTATTACCGTGCCATTAGGCACAGTATTCACCGTACAGTTGCTGTACCATAAGGTACGGTAAAACATAGGCTATAATTTATTTTGCATAATAAAAAGAAAATGGTTCTCACCGCTGCATCTTTCATGTTATTAAATCCCTTTTCTTCCATCTCTTCGAAGTCAAAGCCTGAGCAAAATGAACCACCTTCTCCGTTGAACACAAGCACTTTGGCTTTTTCATCTTTATCAAACTCATCTATTGCGGCAGCCATTTCTCTGAGTGTGGCTTCATCGAGGCTGTTACGAGTATATTGACGGTCAATATTTAATGTGGTAATGTCATTAAACTTTTCTACCACAATATCTAGTAACAAATAAAAAATGTATACCTATACATACATTATGCTAAAAACAGTAAATAAAATGTTTAATTATTAACTAAAAAGTAAGTAAGAAAGAACTTTTTTTTTAAATTTTGAATTAAGCAACTCCTTTACCTTTTTTTTTTAATGCCAGGCTTTTCTATCAAGAAAAGCCTGGCATTAAAAAAAAAAGGTAATAAATAAAAGAAAATAGCATCGCTATTAGAGAGGATACAGGGTAGCCCCAACAGTATCTTATAGACCGTTGAGAAGAGATACGACTCTCCCTTAGTTAAGCACTTTGTTCTCCTGCTTATCAAACAGAGCATTGGATCTGTTTTGACCGGTGGGTAAGTAAATTGCAACATAATATCGTATTCTACTAACATATTCATAAGTAATTATTAATTATTAAAATCTTATTATTATTATTACGAACCAAAGGTAGAATAGCAAATACCTATTTAAAAATGTTTATGAGTGAGAATCTCAAATAAAATAAGTTTTAGCTTTACTTTTACTTTAGATAGGTACTTTTTAAGTCCCTAAAGTAATATAGTAGATACTGTTTTCCAAAAAAATGTAATTTAAATAATATGTAGTGTTAATTCCGCTAACTCACTCGTTTATACAGCTTGGATGCTGTTGAATGACCAAACAAATTTAGTTCCATCCCCATTATTACGTATTGTCGCGGGTAGTACGTCACAAATGTCAAACGATGGCGCTTTATAAAAGGGGCCGGGAGCTGCGTAGCCGTAACAGTCGGTGCGCAGCTCTCGACCAGTCAACAGCTCCTGAGGATGCCCCGTGGAGGGGCGAAACACGTGTCGGGTATCGGTGTTGGTGTGCATTTTCGCTTGCACGCATTGTTTCTCCTGCATGTGCATACTTTTTGCGGGCGGGAGGGCGGTGCATGCGTACTGCATCCAAGCTGTATAAACGAGTGAGTTAGCGGAATTAACACTACATATTATTTAAATTACATTTTTTTGTACTATGGATTTCCGCAAAATAACGCCTGATTCCATTAATTAACTGTTTTCCAATTCAACTATTTTTGGTCAGATTAAATAGGAAATGAATCAACCTAGTCCTTTTCAGAGTAGAATCATTTCGAAAATCAACGTTTCTCGCTATTATTCTACTCCAAAACAAAAAGATAACCTTACTTTTATTGACTTCTAAAACTTTATCGTGTTTATCTCCATCTCCATCCTTTGGCTTATTTTCGCTTGCAGGTTTAGAGCAAAATCCTACAGTGTTATTTCTGGTTATAGATGCCAAAAGACATCTTTTAATTAGACTTCTCATTTCGATGGTACTTTATTTCAAATAAATCTAAATAAACGCCTAGAAGAATAGAACATAGAGAAATGGAATAGAAAAAAATTTGAGTTGAATTATTTTGCGAAAACTGAATTTGACAGTCATGTCATGTTGCCAGATCCAATTTTTAAAAATCCGTAGAAGTCCGTAGATTTTTTTTTTTGGCTTCGTGCGATTTGCACATTTAGCCAGTGTCAAAGTAATTTTTCGTACAAGTAATACATAAATAAACAATATTTCCTTAAATGATGATTGATATTAGAAATGGGAAGTGAGAAATGATATACCCCCTAACCCCTCGAGTAGTAAAGATGTGGGGCTTTACTAAGTCCTCTCGCGAGCTTCTTGCGAGAATTTGAAAAGTGACGTTGCACTGTTTTGTTTCATTTGCCAACACTCATGCACACTCACGAACACTTAACGGTTAATAATCCACCATTATTTCACATTAATATTCGACATAACACAAATTTTGGAAAATAAGACAAAACCGCAGACATGACGCTTCACTTTCCCGCCAAGAAGTCCAGTCCGTAGGTTGCCTCTACAAAAATCCGTAGATCCACAGACATTTTTTATAGCTAAACCTGACTTTGCAATGACACATACTTTAAAAGCTACCATAGGCAAGACAAACAAGAATGACCATAGTGCATTCACTCGAGATTCACTTCAACTTACTTATGATTGAAATCTAGTGTTCCTGTGTTGCTAGCCTCAAATGATCATCGCGAGTAGCGACAGTGGGGGACCGAGCGGAACTCTGAGGGACACCAGCGTTCACTGACATGAGCCGCGAAGCGCATCCATCAGACAGGACACGGATTCTACGCTCGTGCAGGAAGCCAGCGACCCAGTTGCAGAACTGTGCAGGCAGACCGTATGCCGGGAGCTTGGAGAGAAGAGCTTTGTGCCAGACCCGATCAAATGCCTTGGCTATGTCGAGGCTAACAGCCACCGACTCACCACGCTTGTCAATAGCCTTACCCCAGAGATGTGCGACGTACGCTAGAAGATCACCCGTTGACCGCTTCGGCCGAAACCCGTATAGGCGATCGTGAATTATGGAGTGTTCTTCTAGGTAGTGGACAAGTTGTTTATTTAAAATGCGTTCCATGACTTTGCACAAAACTGAAGTTACAGCTATGGGGCGGTAATTTAATCTCCTTTTTTGGGGACCGGTTGCACATTGGCCTCTCTCCAAGATTCCGGCACACAACCTGAAATTAAATTAACGGCTGGTTTTTGCTACAAAATAGTTCTACCAAATTTTATTTATATTTTTATTTGCTTATCAGTTAACATTCGACAAATAATATAGCAAAACGTACCGATAGAAAGTCAATAGTCTATGACGTCAAAAGAAATAGTGCCACATAGACCACACACTCACTATTTCTAGTAATCCAAAGCATTCGTGCAATCTAGACAGAAATACTATTAAAATCTGAAATAATTATGAGATACTAAGACAATGTTATTGTCCGAAGTTATTGACAGTCGATACTATTAATTTACGCGAACAAGTCAAATATATCTAAAACGAACTGTCAGCTTTAATCAATGTATCTGAATTTGGCCGGGCAAAAAGACTCAAGATCTTATTTTTCTGATGACCGATGAAATAACAATACAAAAAATAAAAACTAAGTGTCAACCATTTGTTGCACTCCAACCTCCTTTTCTAGCCACAACATAGAACGGAACTAAACATAGTTGCACGTTTTTTATTTTAACCTTTCTTCTATAGCTTTAGTTATTATTCTGAGGTTTCTATAGCTTTCTTTAGTTCTGATTCAAAATTATTATTATTATTATTATCTCTCTATTTATTTTTTTACATATTAATTTACATTTTTAAATATTTTTTAAAAAACAAAACAAACATTTAAAAATATAAAAAATAGGGGTCCACCGGCATCGGGACCAGGGTCCAAACTACCGGTGATTAGGGCTCCAGAGACGGGAATCTCCTCACAATTATTATTATTATTGTTATAAATTATCAGGCAGGCAGTTGAAACAACTGATAAGTGCCTGTATTCTGCTATATACACCACTAGTTAACATATTATCTTTTACTTTAATTTATTGAGAATATATTTGTCGAGTCTGTTTTTAAATTGGCTCAAGTTTTGGGCTGAGAATAAAAATAAAAAAATAAATATTATAGAAAATGTAAAAGTGACATCAACAAGTCGGATGACAAAAGGATCTCAAATATTTGAATAAATATTTTTTTAGGTTTGCAACACTAGGCCAAAATGACAAATTAACAAAACCATTCTTCTCCAATTTTCTGGACAAATTCACTCCGAACACGTGTACTTTGCATTATTTGTGTTGAGTTTCATCATCGGCGTTTATTTTGAAACGAACAGTCATCAGGAATCAGGATATTGTGCACAACCAGCAAAAGTCTTCAAACAGCGTTATTCCTGCGACTTAGACCTGTTGTTCCATCAAGTGTTTATGTTCAATTAGATCTGCGAAACGTTTAAAAATGTCTGAGTTTCGAGATTGGTACAACAGTGTGCCATTCTTCACTCGTTATTGGTTGACATTCACTATAGTTTTGAGTCTAATCGGCCGGTTTGGCCTGGTCAGCTACTATTATTTCATACTGGACTTTTATCCCTTCATAAACCAATTCCAGGTATGTTATTGTTCTAGTTTATTTATTTATTTGGTCAGTGTTATATATTTTGTAAACATAATTACAACTCCGACAAATCAGCAGTTTTAAATTAAAATATATGACAGCTGTGCAAAAAGTACTAGTTTAAAAAAAAAAAAATACAAATAAGTACAGCCACAAGTACACAGTAGCAACTTACAGATAATTTTATTTTGTTCTATTATATATTATTTACATACTGTAAAAGGACGGGGTTGTTTTAGTAATCGGCGGCAGTCGTAGAGGGAACGGGACGGGGGGAAGGTGGTAGGGGTGTGCCCCTCTTAAAGGGGGGAGACGCGGAAACCCATAGTTTTTTTATCTGCTATTTCTTATCAAGTAGGTAATCAATCACTATAAAAAACCTTTGGCATAAGTAGTTGTTTTTTTTTCTTTACGCTCCTTCATTCCGTTAGGCCCTCGCTAAGCAGCGCTTCGCTCAGAAATAAAAAATAACCTTATCCTATCCATCAGCACAATATACCCAACAGATTATGTAAGTTTTTTAATTTTATTTTTTTTACGCTCCCCCCTTCCGTTTGGCCCTCGCTATGCTGCGCTTCGCTCGGGGAAAAAAAAATAACTTGACCTATCCAACAGCACAGAATGCCCAACAGAGTATGTAACTTCAAACATGTGTAAAAAAAATGCAATGCTATATAATACAAATCATGATGCAGCTGAAATGGTTTTACCAACTGAAGTTTAAATTACTAATTATTATTTTTATTTTTTAACCTTTTCACCGCCCAACTACGCGATGTCCCGCTGTACGCGAACGTATAAATGTATTTTAATAAAGTAGGTACAAAGAAGAACTTCTATAGAAGTGCTGGTGTAGACGGCACGAAAATCTCGAACTTCTATAGAAGTTGTTGGCGGTAAAAAGGTTAATTGAATGTGTCCTATTAACTTATAGAAGCGTGGTGATTAACCCATTGCCTATCAATTGTAGTGATGACTTGATTTTAATGATGGAGGCCTTTGCCCAGCAGTGGGACAGTCATAGGCTATTTACTTACTTTACATAAATAAACTTTTATGTGCCTTATAACTTTGATGATAGTGATAAGAGATAATCTGAATCTATTTTTATATTATTGTTGTTACAGATATGGAGGCCAATCACAGCGTTATTCTTTTATCCCATTGGTCCTGGAACGGGCTTTCACTTCCTTATTAACTGCTACTTCCTGTACAACTACTCGCAGCGATTGGAGACAGGCATGTTTGCCGGAAAGCCAGCGGATTACTTCTACATGCTGTTGTTTAACTGGGTCTGCTGTGTCATCATTGGGCTATTGGTGAATTTGTCGGTATGACATAAAAATTATCTATTTTACAAGTCTAGTTAAATTATAGATATCACATTTTTGGTGCAAGAAAGTCACAACAGCTCCTTAAAAGAAATTGTTATATGTAGGCCTATTTTATTGAGCGTTTGTTGTCAACAAATGAGTAGTTGTTTTCACTGGAGGACACATTTGTCAGAGATTGCCCATTAAACACAACTGCTTATAAAATATGACAAGCCAGTAGGTACTTCTGTGGTAATGATATGAACTCAGATAAATTATAGTAAAATAAAACATTTCTTTGTTGCATTTCTGTTAAGTTATTATTACAAAAAAAATGTGTACAGTGATATAAAATCATAATCATTGTTATTATTGTTATTGGAGCCACTGAATCTCAAAGTGCATGTCAATTCATACATTGAATATCAAGGGACTTATATGTTTTTTTTATTGTATTTTTGAATGACTCTTTCTTTTTGATAATAAAAACATTTACTTATTTATTGTCAGATTCTCATGGACCCGATGGTGCTCTCCGTGCTGTATGTGTGGTGTCAGCTCAACAAGGATGTGATTGTGTCTTTCTGGTTCGGGACCCGCTTCAAGGCGATGTACCTGCCCTGGGTACTCTTGGCCTTCAACATGATCCTCAGCGGAGGGTAAGTTTGTGTTTTTGTAATCCTTTTAATTTAGTTAGTTTTTTTTCACTCTTCTCCAACAAAATATATGTCATCATTATCATCATCATCATCTCTGCCAAAAGCCGTTCACTGCTTAGACCTTATACAGGGTGTATTGGCATACACTGTACAAACTTTAGGGATACTTTAGGGACACTCAAATATACATGATAAAAAAATATTAAAAAAATTCCAAACTGCATGTAGTAAATTGGTTACATTGTGGTTTTTTCGTTATTTTTGGTGTTGAAAACCGACATATTTGTTTTTTTTGTCCTATTGATGTTTCTAACTTTTGGCTACTTTACTGATTGTTATTTACTTGCGACTAGTTTCACCTTTTTTAGCTCCTGCAAAAATCGAAGACAATAAAATAAAAAAAGCTGCCATTTCTAAACTATAGAGCTTGGATTTTTTTAAGTATTTGTTTTATTATGTATATTTGAGTGTAGAATCCACCCCTGAGGTTTGTACAGTGCATGCCCTAACAGATTGTATACAAGGTCACTTTTTATCACCGCCCAAACCTACTGAGATGACTCTTGTGACAAAAATAAACAACTCTTACTATTGGACCAACTCCCTTACTCGAAAATAAAATTCAGCTGTTCTATACAAAACATCAATATTCATTCGACCAAAATGTATGGAACAGCTGAATTTTATTTTCGAGTTAGGGAGTTGGTCCAATAGTAAGAGTTGTTAGTTTGTATCATGGGAGTCATCTCAGAAGCTTTGGACGGTGATAAAAAAGTCAACCGTAATGTAATAATTAGTAACAGTTCAGGAGAAAAAAGATTGTATCAGAAACACATCAAATTATGCTTTCTGATTCTAGTGTCACTTTACTACACATTGAATGAAACACTTATTAGTTAATATTAAGCTTTCCTGTGACTATGTGTCTTGCCAAAGATGAATACAAATCAATCAATACAAATTTTAACATTTTTGAACACCTTTATTCATCCCAGAAAACCATGTCTTATAATATTGACAACCGCCCCTGTGGTCTAGTGGTTAAATAAGACCACCAGTCTCATACCCAGAGGTCCGGGGTTCTATTCCCAACAGTACATGTTTGTGTACTCGTTTTGGTTGGTGGTAGGGCTTGTTTGTCCGCCTGGCTAGCTACCACCATCTTATCTAAATGCGTCTACATAAAATTTAACGTTTGTAGCATTGTTGTGTTCTGGCAGCTAGAGATAAGATAGCCAGTGCCTCACTAGTTGAGGATTCCGGGTGAAGAGTGCTATCACCATCAGGCCTTATCATCACTAAAATCAAGTGAGATTAAAGCACTATGCCTACCTACATTATGTTATGAAAGAATACCACTCCTTGCAAAGTCTCAGCATTTTAGGGCCTTCAGTTTGGCCTTTGCAAAATATGCTTAAAAATATTTGTTAATATAAAAAAAAACTGAATTTTTTTATGGCTATGGAAGAGCGGGGTGCACAAAAATCTGTAAATGTATCTTTACTCTAGTGATGAAATAAATATTATTTTTGTATTTGTATTTTTTGTATTGTTAAACATTTTTCCTTTTTGCAGTGGTGTGATGGAGCTGCTAGGCATCCTGATCGGGCACCTGTCGTTCTTCCTGCAGTTCAAGTATCCTCAGGAGTTTGGTGGTCCAGCCGTACTGACGCCGCCTTCATTTTTGTGAGTACAATATTGTCAAACACATTTGTTGATTTAGTCACCTAGTGCATAATTAACGAGAGAAAAAGATTTTCTTAGAATAAAAAGTTTTCTATCTGTTAATCCTGGGGGCTTATTGTCGACCTTTTCAACATCTATCACGAAACCTTTAAAATGTATTTAAGCTTGTCATTCTGCATAAACGATTCCAAATTAATGTCAAATTGACGATGTTCATTCAACATCATTAAAAAACGCGTCGTGATCTCAATCACTGATGCTTGTGAATTAGTTTAAAGTTCTTGAATAGCTTTCAAATGTCAAAATTAAAGGTAGGTAATTAATGATAGGTATTACAGTTATACCCCTCATATCCTTGGGGGAGGCCTTTGTCCAGGAGTGGACGTCTTTGGCTGAGATGATGATGATGATTACAGTTAAACAATAAGCCCCAAGAATATGCTTTATATCCGTTCAGCCTTATAAGAGGACCAAACAAAAATCATAATAGAGTAAATTACTTACGGGAATTTTACTATACTTTTGGTTGTCTTTGAGTATTTAATAATATAATATAATCATTATAAAATATTAAGTATCCAATATTCAGGACATTTTAACGCTATAGTTGGCAGAGGCTTTTTGTAGAATTATATATATTTTTTGTATATAATGTGTTCTTTTTTCACTACCTACTTGAAATTTTTTGTAAGTTATGTAAGTGTATCAAATAATCCACTATGCCAAGAATAGGGTTAATAGGTTAAACAAACCATACTTACCACCTTACACATTAAATTTTTTTGAGCTAGTTTTGCTCCTGTAATGTAAACGTCATTTCAAATTAGAGTAAAGAGACAAAACACGGAATAACTATTCGAAGCTTATTCTTTGTTTATTTGTAAGACCCAAAAAGTATCAAATGAAATGTTTTCTATCAACAGGAAGCAGATATTCCCAGACACAAGGTATGTGGGTGGTTTCGGGACTGCGCCCCAAGCGAGGGTGCCCACGCGGGCGGCTGGAGGCGGGGGCGGGGGCGTGTTCGGGGGCCACAACTGGGGGCGCGGCCATGCGCTTGGGGGCAACTGAGGGGGCTCCGAACTGAGAGCTGTGCGCGAGTTGCGCTCACCATTCGACTTGTTTTTTTTTTTTTATTTAAGAGCGGTTTTACGATTTGATAACCTATACAAACTTTGAAGATTTAATTTTTTTAAACCTCAAGGACCAATTTACACCGAAGTGGCAGCGCGGCCGGCAGTTTCACAGTCAAAACAATTTAAGTTTTATCTCTATTAGATAATGAATAGTATCGCGTGAAAGAGTTGGGTAGGACGTGCGACCGCCCGCTGCCACTTTGGTGTGAATTGACCCTAAAACAATTTTAATGGAACTGACGATCACCAGCTCATTTTTATAACCCCCACTGCTGGGGCACGAGCCTTCCCTATGGATGGATAGGGAGTACAGGCCATAAACCACCACGCGGGCCCAGTGCGGACTGGTGGTTGTTAACGACTGCTAATGCAGCCGGGACCAACGGCTTTACGTGCCTTTCGAAGCATAGAGCTGGAGAAGATACATTTTTGGTCACCCATTCGAGGACCGGCCTTAGTGAAAGTTGCTTAACCTCAGCACTTGCGTCATCGACCTTCTCTGCTTGGAAACTGGCTACCTATGCTTAAAGAAAATAAGGAGATGTATAGGGTCGTATTAAGAAACTATTTGTAATACAATAATATGGAAATTATGCGATTTGGAACTTACCATAGTCCAATTTAAATCGCATAAACTCCGTTGATAAGCGTTTTTTTAATGATTACTACTAAATATTTAGATTGCTATATTACCATTACTATGTTTTCATCTATGTGGAAGGCTGTGGTGTCAAAAAATAAGCTGAATGCCGATGACGAAAGTTTCATTAAATATGTCTGATTGGTTTGAAAAACAATAACTTCGTAGTATCGGATAGTAAACTGTATGAACGCTCATAACTGCAATTTGTAAGGCACCGAAGCAGTTATGAGTACATAAATCAGCCATTAGAGGGCGCTGCTACAATCCCATACAGATTGTAGGTTATTAACTTGATCAACTAATATAGATTGATGATGATGATGATGACGAGCTCGATCGAATGGCGAAAGTGCTCGTGCTAGGCTTGGTGACTCTTAAAATGTTACGCAAATGGAAGTATCGGAACTGTTTTGGCCGTACAATAGTTATAATAAGTAAGTGTATATTTTTTGCTCAGTTGGAACTTTGGAACTTTTACATACACACACTTGTACATCACACTACACGACAAACTATCGAATTTCCTCAATAGACTTTCAGCTTTATGACCATGGCATATGGTTGAAAATTTATTGAAGAAACTTGACAGTGTTTGATAGTCTGATGCGCAGACGTCTGTATTAGAAGGTTAGGTTAAATTGGTACATGTAACAAGGGACTAATGCGGTTGTTAAATTAATGTAGCTTTTTAGTGATAAATGACGTGATGGTACTGAAATGTTTTCGGTTCAAAAATAAGGCCGGCCGCACTTTGGATGCGTTTTCGTATGAACACGTACGAATACGCACAATACATCGCGATCTTCCGCAGGCTTGTGTACAATAGAGAAAAAGTAGCTTTTACGAGAATTTGTAATTTTTTTTTAATGGTAGCACGGCAAATGACACCATTTCGCCTGATGTTAAGTGAATATGGAATACAGATGCGACGATAACTGGTGCAGCGTGTAAACAATGCAGCATCAGTTACCCTCACTCTGCCACTCTATAGCAAGACCGCTTAAATGAGTCCTCGCCTGCGGTAGGTACGCGGGGCGGGAAGTACGTATAGTGGCAGAGCCACGAACACGAGCGACTTGCGACGCGGCGAACGGATTTCTAGTTTATTGCGCGCTATACAACGTCAGTCATAGTCAACGGCTATAGAAATAACGCAATGAACTACAAATCGCTCGCCTCATCGCAAGACGTCAGTGGTCTTGGCATGGCGGTAAAGTGATACACACGTGATAATTTTAACAAGATTCATCTGAAGATAAGCAATTATAAATATAGGTGCTATACTTTTAAACCGTCCGAACATTTTTTTACCTACTACCCATTCAGAGCGTCTATATTTTAGCTATGGAGAAGAATGGAAGAATGGGCGCAAGAAACTGCACAGCTTTTATATAAGTAACGACATTAACAAAAAAAAATTACCTATGTCGTTACCAAATCATGCAACATTAAAATACATTTTATTACATACATTTCATTACTCGCGCCCTTCGATTCGATCGATTCGATTATCAAAGTCACTGAGTCATCGCCTGCGGGGTACAAGGGCGCGAAGGTATTATATTCCCAAGATGAGTCGAAATATCTTCGGACATAAAATTAATAGTCAGTGCAAGCAAATGGCTTTTAACGTATACTTAAAAACTATAAAAATACGAATATTAAAAAAAAAGAAATTGGATCCAAATTCTGCTGAATATCAACAAGATATTCCTTTAAACAAAACTGAAGCAAAAGTTACAGGACTACCGGAAAAGTCTATATCTAGAATTGTACAACAAGGAAAATTATTTAAAGACAATGAAAAATTTCAATCACCGAGTAGATCAAAACAGATTCGCAAAAAAAGAATGGGAATAGACAATTTCACAAAAGGCGTGATGAGAAGAAAAGCCACTCAGTTTTACACAATTGTTAATGAATACATGATATTGTTGATTTTATTTTTAAAGTGCAGGACGATTCAGATGATTCTGATGATGGCTGCTTCGAAAGTGAAGAATCAAGTTCCAGTTCCAATATATTGTATTTATCAAATATTCTTTATCAAATAACGGCTTCAAAGTAAAAAACAGATATTTTTTTTTACTTTTCTCAAAACAGTTGATTAACTAGGTAGGCAGGCACCTCTATTTATAATTGCTTATCTTCAGATGAATCTTTTTAAAATTATCACGTGTGTACCACCTTACCGCTCGACCACGACTACTGACGTCTTTGCGACGCGGCAAACGGATTTCTAGTTCATTGCGTTTTTTCTATCACTGCTGTCTGTATGACTGCCGTAGTATAACAAGCAAAACGCTCGTACTCGTGGCAGAGCTCTACGTACCTCCCGCCCCGCGTACCTACCGCAGGCGAGGACTCAGTTAAGCGGTCTACCTATAATATAAGGCCCGTTTTCACTTTGACTAGTGCAAGTGCAGGTGATTAGTAATTGCGAGTGTTTAGTGCAGGTTTGTAGTGCAAGAAGTGTCCAACTTTGTCAAGTGGCTGAATTAACAACTGAATTTACTAAACACAGCCACTTGACAAAGTTGGACACTTCTTGCACTACAAACCTGCACTAAACACTCGCAATTACTAATCACCTGCACTCAGAGTTGGGCGTAATCAACTACTTTTTTAATCAGATTAATAATATGATTGAAAGTAATCATGATTACTTTTAATCAGATTAAAGTAGTCGTGATTACTTTTAATCAAGATTGAACATATAATCTTTAATCTTGATTACAGTAGTCAGTAATCTAGATTACATGATTATTCTTAACTAAGTTTATATGAATTATGGTTTAGGAATGAATGAATATAGGTAATTTTATATTTTATTGAGTTGCCATTAATTATCACAATTTGTATGCATCTAGATATTGAGTGGTTGGCTTTATTGTACTAAAAATTACTGCGAAAAAAAATGCTATAACTCAACAGAGAATCACTTGTTTTTTGCAAAAAGTTGGCAGAGAAGTATTTAGAAAGTGTGGAAACGCGATTTTTTGATGTCTCCTCGAAGGTTGCTCAAAATGCGGTAGTTGCTGCAATTTCTTATCCCAGGTTCAAGGACAAATGGATGGCTTGTATAAATATAGAATATCATCTCAGAATCAAATCAGTTTTCAAGGGAGCTGTTATCAAGGAAATTCATGAAGCACCTAAAACTTTTCAAGATACCCCAAATAATAGATTTGAAGACAGTTATTTCGAGTTTTACACTGATTCATAGAGACTGATTCAACAGGAGATATTCACCAAGTCCAACGATCTAAGGCATATGTCATTATTTCTCATTATTTAGCGGATCAAGATAAAGATATATCCATGTTAAATAGATATCCTAAAAACAAAAATGTTTTTAAGAAATATAATACACCTCTACCGTCATCGGGTCCAGTTGAAAGGCTTTTCTCTTATGCAACAATGACCAATTCACCAAAATCACACAGACTTTCAGATGAAATGTTTGAAAAGAGGGTGCTATTGAAAACTAATTTGAATCGCACATCATTAATAACATTCTGATAGTGCCAATCCAGTAGATTTTTTGCGTAAAATAATTATCCTAAAAGCACAGTGTATGAGATTGATAAAAATATAAAGATGATTTATTGATATACAATGCGTTTTTTTATTTTTAACGTTCCGACTGTTGGTTTTATTAATCAATCATAAAAGTAATCAAGATTACGATTACAGATTTATAATCATTAATCACCGATATGATTACATTTTTGATTAATTTCTATAATCTGTAATCATGATTGAAGATTACACATTGTAATCGTAATCCTTAATCATTAATCTGATTACTTTTTGCCCAAGACTGCCTGCACTCGCACTAATCAAAATGAAAACGGGCCTATAGGGTGAGAACAAGTCGTGCGTGTACACGCGCGTATAGTTCCGACGTCCGAAATTAATTATTCCAACTTGTTTGGTTCAATCCGTACGAAAACGCATCCAAAGTGAGACTGGCCTTACTGTCGATTAAAGTAACACAAATGTGTATTTGGAATCGAAATAGCGCCGTCTAGTGACGAAATTACGAAACTTAATGTGGCGCTCATAAACAAGTTTAATAAAGCAATACTATATAATATATTTACCACAAAGCTAATGAATAATTAATAATAGTTTTTAGGTTATAATTATGGTTTCTATACTTCAATTTTCCGTTGTAGGTATCCAGATTTGGAATGTAAAAAATAATGATTCGAATGGATTGTTACGATAATTTGGGTCAGTGCGGCCGGTGGTTTTCTAAGGGGTTTGTATGAAGTGATACTTTTGTTATTGTAGTATAAATTTATAGAAAAATGTAATCGGTTGGGATTGTTCACTGATGATATAAAAAAGTAACTTTTACGAGAATTTGTAAATGATTTATTGCCAGACTAATGAAATGTTTAGACATTATATTTATAAAGCAAGCAAGATACAAACCGGTAATAATTATTTTTTCGTTTTCAAAAGAGCGATCAGGCCTCTTACTTTTCTTTTTTGTATTACGGCTGCTCTTGGCAACGGATTAACGTGCTCACCAAAGTACTGAGTGAAAACGAGTAAGTACCTACAAATTTTCGGTCACCCACCCGGTACCGAAAGTGTCCAAGTAAGCTTGACTTTTGCGATTGTTGCTGTGAATTATAAGATTCATCAATTGGTAAATACTGAAATGATAATACTTATACGTATCAGAATGACTGGTGTTTGGTCAAAAAAATATGCAAATCATTTTTAAATTGTCAAATTTTAAGGCTTATTTTTTGTACTTATTCCAAAATATTTTTATTTTAATTTCATTTTCATCGAAAACATCATAATTAATTTAATATTGAACTTTGAAGTTTTGTATGAGAAACTGAAATGTATAATAAAGGTTTTCAATAACAAAAGACGTTGTATTTGTATGTATTTAATAACAAAAACCTATTAAAGTTTGCTTGTATTTTTGACTTAACTACTCGATGCATTTATTTCTAACCAGCAAAAAATGTTCAGGGAACAAGATTCTGTACATAATGCTTTTCTATTGTTTAATTTAAGGGTTTTTTTATTATTTGTAAATCTACACCTAGCACATCTTCTATGAACTGTGAACAATTGTTGTTCTACCCATTGACCGCCAATGACGCATTAAATCGTCATTCAAAATCTTGTCTGTGACGCCAATGACGTCTTTAGACGTCTAAAAGTGGTGTTTGATTACCATTAAAGTTATTGTCATTCGTATGTATATTTAAGTTTATTTTTAATCCAATAGCATGTCACAATTGTGCTAAAAATATATTTATTTTAAAAAGCAGCAAAAATAATCGAAATAATTCCTTAAATATTAAAATTAAATGACTTAAAAATTAGAGCATTAAAGAAGATTACTGGGCGCCAATGACGTCTTTATGCGTCGCGTAGTGTTGTTTTGTAACTGCCTACTAAATAATAAAATTAATAAATAATGAGGAAGGTACATTGAAAAAGAATATCTAGAAACAGAAACTATTAAAAACTTTAACGGGCTTAGTACGTTACCAGCATTCGGTAAAACTTAACGGTGTTTTTTTAATTTTATAATTAAAAAAATATATTTTATAATAGTTTATTGAATCCAATATGGACAAAAGTAGAAGTAAGTTTTCAATCGTTATTGTGTGTTATCTATTTTCTTTATTCACTATTTACGACATATTTTTATGTCCAACGTACAACAATGACGACTTAAAGCTTCCGCTTATGACGTCATAAGCGCTTGCTCTGTTATTGATAGTGTTGGGATTTGAAGGTGAGAATGAAATATTTTTTTATAAATTTACCCTACAAAATGAAATTACTATTGCTGAAGATGACTGTTTAGAAATTTGTTACTATCGAGTTAGGGGTACAGATATAATGGCACTCTTCCAGTTACCGTGCGAGATATAGACAACTCGATGCGATTACTCGGAAACGCAGCCCGACACATGCCGGATTTGCCAAATTCAAAAAAGTTACTATGAAAAACTGTGTAGTCATCTGTATCGCAATAGCCGTGAAATACGATTTTGGTCTGAAATTTATAAAGTGCCTCTTTGTGTTACATGTTTTCGAAACTACCATGAGAAAAAAGATCTGAAATTGCGAGTAATTAACAATAATAACTACTTCTTCAGATACATATTTTAATGTTGTAAGTAACGATGTAAATCTGTTTTCTGTAAATTATTATGCATTAATTAATACTTACCTCTTCTTGTTTATAAAAATCTAATTCGCTAAACCAGAAATACGTATACGTTTATGATATTATTACATCGATAAATTTGCTAACACCACTACGAACGAAGCGAAATATCTGTTAAAATACATGTTGAGATCGCCAATGACGCTTTAAAGCGTCAACTAGTTACGCCAAATTCTTGATTCTTAGTTTACACTCAAAAAGCAAATTTAAAGATTATTTTTTATTGGCAGGTGTAATAACTTTTCTGTTAATGTATTCTTGCATATTATATGATTAGTTTTTTTTTAATCTTAGTATTTATAGAAACTTTGCCAAACTTAAGTTTTACTCAAGTTTAATTTAAAGTTTTGCACAGTGTGGCACATCACTATAGAATAGAGCGATAGTTCAAGTAAAAAATACGCGGGGTGTTGGGGGAAAGAATGTTTATTTTAAGCCTGGCGGTCAATGGATTAATAATTTTACCTTTCAACATCACTTTTTGAATTTGTATGCAGTCATATTTAATATTAAACTTTTATAGGTCATCAATTCATCATTCAGTCATCATTCTCTGCAAACAAAGATTATTTTGTTTGACTCTTTTAAGGTTCTGCTCAGACCATGCTTTTTAAACATTAACATCAGTTGATCTTGCTCATGCGAGCTTTGTTAACTACTTAGATAGAATCATTCTGTTATTGTGTGTGTATGTCCTTAAAAGTCTATGGTGGCCTATTTTATATAGATGTCCCATAGAGTTACAAAATATAGCAATATTTTTGTGATTAAAGCATAATCAAGATTGTTTTAAATATAATGTGAAAAGTTTCACTAGTCTTCTGTTAATCTGTTGTGTAAATAAAAATACCTGAAAAACCTATACTATATTTCTATGAAATTGTTTTAACAATAAACAATGACAACATTTACTGTGTTTTCTTTATCTTTTGTGTTGCCGAGCAAGAAGTTATTTGTATTATTCTATTGTACTAGTTGTAAGGTTAATTTGATACATACAGTCCACCAATAAACTGTTATATGTATAAAAATTTGGTAGATATATTTGCCTGAACTTACATAATATAATGATTTTAAAATTTCTAACAATACCTCAATAGTACTATGTAAGCAAATTTTACTTAGCCGCGTAGCATGCTCAGTGGCATGCACCTGTAGAGGCCTATGCTGGACAGTGGACTAGTGTAGACTGATGAAAAATATTACTTAAGTTAGGTATGTGAAAGTAATTTATGTCTATTCAATCACTAGCATAATACCAAGTTATTGATTGTAATAAAATCACACATTGAAATAACAATATTTATTAGCTAAATAAATCTACTATACAAAGGTGATTAATGATGCTGATCTTTTGGGTCGGGCTTGCCATATTCCTTCTCCCACATGGCAACAAATTCTTTTTTGCGCTGTTCACGTTTCTTGAAGTATTCGGGGTACTGAGCCTTTTCTAGAGGATGCCAGTAGTCTAAAACCCAGTCAGGGGGAGTCACCACACGCTCGAAGGCTACGCCTCCAGGGCTAAGGGGAACTGCAAAATAAATAAGCTATTGTAAGAAATTACTTTAATAAATTCATGAAGAAATATTGAAACCTAAGGCAGACCTGGTCAGAACCAATTTTCAATTATTCATGAAACAACCTTTTTACCGCCAACAACTTCTATAGAACTTCGAGATTTTCGTGCCGCCCACGCCAGCACTTCTATAGAAGTTCTTCTTTGTACCTACTTTATTAAAATACATTTATATGTTGGCGTACAGCGGGACATCGCATGCAGGATAGTTGGGCAGTGAAAAGGTTAAATAATATAGTTATGTTGTGTAAAGACGCCAGTTGGAATATAGATTCAGAAGAATTTTATGTCTATAGTAGTTACTGGCTGGCATTCAGCTTAACAAGTTAAAAAGTAATAGATGATTAGAATGTGTTTTGAATATGTGGTAGGTTGATGTGCAGGAGTGTGTACATTATGGATTGAATACTGTCTAGCCTGGAATAATGTTCATACCTACTTCTTATATAAAAATATAAATTAGTGAAACAAAGATACAATGAAGGTTCCAAATACATACACTTTCTAGGGATGGGATGCTGTTGTAGGAACAGCTCCTCCTCGCCCTGCTTCAGAAGTTCCTTTGCTTTACGCGTGTCAGCCACTTTAGCGTTGTTGTCGAAGCGAGCCCGCAGCAAAACGGCTTGATAGCGATAAACATTTCTGGAATTAAATATTATTGAATTAAATGGTTCTTTTAGTTTTTACTATTTACTAACTAAATACTTATAATTTACACATACATTCGCATTAAAACTAAAAGTATGGAATATAAATTTAGTATGTACCAAAATCTGAAAGCTACCATCTAAATAATCCTACAGATAATCAAAACAAAAAACTCTGTTTACAAAAACAAAAAAAAGGACCTGATTTGTTTTGCTAGCAGAAATCATAATTTAACACTTTGTAATGTAAATGTATCTTGGAAAATCTGAAAATAAATGGGAAACAGGTCAGAAGATCAAATTTAATTACGTAACTTCGAACCTGGACGAAACTTGTATTTTATTAAGCCATATTCTCACCGTCTGTCGTAGAACGATTCTAGATTACGCAGAGCCTTTTTGTAAAGGCTACAAACTCTTTGGGAATGGGTTCTGCACAAGAAAGGAACATTCGCCATTTTTATTATGACAGCAGCTAATGACAGTCAGAACCTCCAGAAGAACAGACAAAAAAGAGTGATTTTTTTTTGTGTATTGTTTTACGGCTCCGGATGAAATCCATCAAGCCTATTCGTTCTTTCTAGACACTCGTCTGTCTAGTTTCTAAATTTCATTAGTATTTTTCCCTTCATGTATGATGGATGATGATGATGATGAATGAGAAGTGAGAAATGATAGACCCCCAACCCCTCAATTATCTCAGTAAAGATGTAGGGCTTTACTAAGACAAGACAGTGAGACAAGACACTGACGTAACAAAAAGATTCTCTGCTTTCATCTCAGAATAATAATATTGTTCTGAGGCTGTTCTGAAGCATGAAAGCTTTCCGGAATAGCAAAGAGATCTCAAAACAGCCTAGTCTTTAGTTTTTCGTAGTAACTTTGATAAGAAATGGTAAAATTTTAATGGAATGGGATGACTGTGATGAAAAACGATATTCGATCTATGTGAAATAGATAGATAAATAGTTTATTTTGGAACTTCATCTTATCTATCCATTTATCTTGGAGGGAATTATCATCCTTCGTCAGTCATCCCATTATATATTTAAAAAAAAGAATTCCAAGAAAAGCTTCCTGTTATAAAAAACCAAGTCTCGAAAGTTGTGAGATCCATTAGCAAGTTGGTTATTTTATTCAGTCCCTAAAGGGACCTTCTGTCTTAAGTTATTATTACGTAATTAGCTACCTAACCTAACAACATCATAATATTATAGTGACCATGTCAATATTAAAAATCTTTAATGTTTAAATAAATAGATTGACTTAACCATCGCATAAAAACACAATGTATCTCACAAGTAATACATATATCATATTAAATTAGATTGTTTAGTGCGATCAGTGCGATTGCCAAGTCAATGTATTTTTATTTAACCATTAGATTTTTAATATTGGCATGATCACTGTCTCTCTACAGTGTGCTTCTTGATCTTTTAACGTATCCCTAAAGCAGTGTGAAACGGAATCCGGTATAATGATAATATTGTACTTTAAAATACCATGTAAACGTCATTTCAAATTAGAGTAAAAGAGACAAAACACGGAATAACTATTCGGACCATTCGGACCTTATTCTTTGTTTATAAGCCCACTTTAGAGAAATAAGGCCCGCTTACCTAGGTTTGTTTGTGGCTTACTATATGCCTAATAAGATAACTGATTATGCTATGAGTGGGAACCCTGCGCTCCTGGGTGCCTAGTGTGAGTTTTGTTTACTATCCGTATTCATTCGATTACGTTTACGAAAACGAAAATTAGTATGGAATTAAAGCAGCGCCTCCAGGCGACATGCGAGAAGAGTTAAGATTTTTCCATACAAATTGTAATTTTCGTTAACGTTATCGAATGTCGAATGAAACTCGCACTTGGCACCCTGACGTCAAATCGATATCGAGTCAGCGTTGCTTATCGGCATAGGTGCTCGGGTTTAACTGTTCCACACTTGTTCCACAATACACATAATGTGTATTGTGAGTGTTCTGTGGCTCGGGTCACAGTTTAGTAAGTAATAGTAATACTGTGCTCGGGTCACACGATAAGTTTCAATTTCGCGTGAAAGTCGTAATATAGTAGGCAATTTTTTATATTATTATCTAAACTTGACTTTTGTTAGAGAGTGAGTCTTCCGTACGGTAGTACTAAGTACTTACTATTAGTTATTCTGTGCCATCACATCACATTCACTTACATCAGACTAGACTAATTGTCTTTCTTTTAAAGATTTTCTTCCAAAGATTCTTATCTTTTTATCGTATTAATAGTAGGTATAGGTACTCAAAGACAACAAAAAAGGTGAGTATTCCAATATTAAAATTAAAAGTAGGTAAGTCGGTAGTACCCATAATAAAAACTACCTATTCTAATGTTTCTACATCATGATATGTATAAAGTTAAATAACTTGAACACCCATACCCATATCCCTTATTAAAAAACTTAAGAAATTGGGTCATTATTCCATCGCACTGCAATAATCTAATGGAAAGTTGTAAATCCAGTGTATGCGAGTTGATATGTAAAAAAAATAATTGTGTACTTAAATTAATTATTAATCCCAACTAGGTAGCACAATGCGGGTTGATATGAGAAAAAATTATGCATAGGTACTATTAAATTATATCCCAAATACATCCTCTGCACGAAGATGCGCATCACAAGCAGCCTTGAGCTGAGAGAAACCTCAATAGTGGCACAAGGTCGAGTACATTGCATGCATCAAGCGCAACCGCCATCTTTAAATGGCGGCCTTGATGATGTTGGCGGGAAAGTGATAATTTTCCATGTGACCATCCTGTTTGATGGGCCGGTACCTATGGCCGGTTTCATTGAATTACTTACCAACATACAATAATTAAAAAGTCTTTTAACAGCCTCTGTGGTCTAGTGGTTAGACCATCAGTCTCAGACCTAAAGATCATGGGTTCGATTCCCAGCGAAGCATGTTTGTAGGTACACGGTTTGGTTTCTTTAGGGTTTTTTTTTAAGTCCACCTGTATAGCTACCACCATCTTATCTAAATGTGTAGGTATATATAACATCAATGTAGTAATTAGCATTGTCGTGTTCCGACAGTTAGCGATAAATTAGCCAGTCCCTCAGTAATTGAGGATTCCGGTTGAAGTGCGCTTCTACCTTCGTCCTTATCATCGCTAAACATAATATACCTTCATCATTGAAATCAAATCAATGCTACAGTTGATGGGTAAAGGCTTAGAATAACATAAATAAATAAAAACTATGTTAGTAATACAAGTACTAAAAAGAGAAAATAAACAACAACACAAACTAATTTAAGTATTTGCCTCCCCTCTGGGGCTCCGAGCACACGCACTTGTGCTTGGACCCAGTGCCCCAGAAGGGGGCTGTCCTGCTTGTCGCTGAATACGTTCAGGATGGTGTTGGCGCTCCCAAGCGCGCGGCACATCAGCGACGCGATACGTCGCCGCAGCACGGTGTGGAAGCCGTCTATGTCACTATTATTATATTATACTCGGAGAGCGTTGATGGCCCGCTGCGTGTAGCTGACCCACAGATTGCAGGTAAGGAGTTTGGCAAAATGCTTTAAAAAGTGTAATTTTACCTCTAAATTACACCGCGCGAATCTGCGAGCCAACATGTTACAGCGGACCGCCATTGCTCTCCTCTCCCTTTCGATGTCTCCATCGTCTTTTAAATCCTCGGTGACCACATGGCCGAGGTATTTAAACTCTTTACCCCGATTAAGAGCCATACCGTTAAGCATCACGGGCGCCACATCTCCCAGATTACGACCATTGGCTTGAAATATTAAGAGCTCACTTTTTCTTACATTTTATAAAAGACCGTGAGCCCCTTGCATACTCCTCACACACACCTATCAACTTTCTGAGCGCGGCCACTGATGGGCTGAGCAACACCATATCATCTGCGTAACTATTCTGATGATACAGTGACCATCGGTCGAGCAGCCTACTCCTACGTTGCTCAGCTCAACAGTTCATGTACAAGTTGAAGAGTGAAGGAGACGTTACCTCCCCTGTCTTACTCCACACTCCACCTGTACTCGTCAGAAAGCTAACCAAGCCATTTGACCTGGTTAGTTTGGTGGTCATACCAATATTTAAATATGTTGATTAGCTCACCCGGCACCCCTCAGTCTTTCAATTTATAATATAAATACCCTATAGAGATCAAGAAAGGCTGCATACACGGGCGTTCTTCCGTCTGTGTAGTACCTGACAGTCTGCTTGAGAGACATAATCGCACATTCTGTCAAAAGTCCTGGCCTGAAACCGAACTTGTGCATCACGTAGGTTAAGATGTTCTTTAAGCTGTCTCTCAAGCAGGCCGTCAAGCACCTTAAATGAGGTTGTAGCCAATGATATCGGGCGGTAGTTGCACTTGTTGGAACTGTCTCCAGCCTTGTTCTTAATTATAGGCACTACCACCGTCTTCATCAGCTCATTTGGCAGGTAGGAATACCTAATACAGAGCGTAAATAGCAGTCCCAGGAGCCTTGGGATGGAGGTGTGGCCCTGCCTGCTGAAAATGCTTGATGCTGAGGCCATCGTGCCCGGGGGCTTGCCTCGGGTCATGCCTTTTATTATTAGAGCAACTTTGTTTCGCTGCGACACGCCCAGGCAGCACCTCTGACACCATGACCCCCGCATCCCCGCCAGCTTACCCTTAACCCATTTAGACCGACCAGACGTTTGTGTGCTGTTGTAAATGAAACTCGAAAAATATTATTTTAGGGTAAATCTATATAATACTTTTAGAGGTGTTCTAACACCTAGTCGGACTAAGTGGGTTAAGCGGAGACTCAACTTGAAAGTGACATGCAAACATATTCGCTATGACTTTTGGCTCAATGATGCTGTTAATACTCACCGGAACGCTAGGTTTTGGGTTTAACTTTTTTGTTTGTTGCCAAAATCCTTTAAAATCTTTACTGTTGTGCTTAGTGTCTAAAATATTCATTTTAATTAATTCCTGATTATTCTGGAAATGACGTAGTTTGCTTTTAAAATAATTTCTAGATTTACATATATCATTATAAATTTTACCACTGTTAGGTCGACCATACAAGACCTAGGTCAAAAACTTCTGCCTAGCATCCATGTGAGCACCACGAACATACTTAGTCCATCCGACAATAGAACGGCCACGGTTGCTGCCGCCACGGCCAACATATCTACCGACAGCAGTCTCCCGTAACGCTGTTATACAAATGTCAATATAAAGCGTGTCAATCGCGGCCAAGTGAACCTTGCCATTATTACAACACACGCTATCATCACACTGGTGGAATACGGTAGGGAAGCCGACTTCCCTTAATTTATCATTACAACATTTATTATATGTTTTTAGTTGGCCTAAATCCCTGTCTCCCCACATAACCTTATTTGTTTATAATTTGACAAACTGATTTTAAGTTACATTCATCGATTTAGATTTTTTTTTAATCGATGGTTACATTGAATCTCAACTATATAGTGATCAGACCAATAAATGTCAACAACAACAACATAACATTTTCTTTCTTTAGTATCACAATAGTAACCTGTAAAATTGTAAACTCAATCGTTTTTGTATGTTATTTTAGGAAGAGCGGACTCTCCTGAAACAAGTTTTTATAAAACTCAAAAGGAGTGTTCCCATAAATATTATAATATGTTGATTGAGAAACTGAAATAAATACATTTTTATTTTTTTTTTATTATTTTTTATAACAATGTTAATGATAATGATAATGTTAACATATGTTATGTAACAATAACAATACTGTGATCAAGCCAACAGGGAAGGCTCGTGCCCCAGCAGTGGAGACATAAATTGACCCTTTAAATTTCGCGCCGCTTCCAAAAAAGTCAGGTCCTGAAAATGCCTAGAGGCAATCAACAAAATATCTCACGACAAGGAAGACTGTTTCTTACATCATTTCCTAAACACCATTAAACCATTCTTATACTGCGTGGTTTTATAAAGTCTTATGGAAATTGCCGTATTTTCGTAGATAGGTAAATATAGGTAATTAAAATTCTTCATGGCAAATCCAAAAACCCGTTTTGAGTTAACACAAGGATATGTGCCTTATGCTAGCTATAAAATCTTTTTTAATCATGTTATTTTTTTTATGTCGCAGCTACATTAATAATTCAGCCATTTGAAAGGGCGGCTAGTCCGTTCGTCAGTAAAATGAGACTGTAATGAGATTTAAATTATATTCTTTTTAGGCGTGGATCTACTTTCGCTTATTTTCACAGTGGGAACAGTGTGAGCATGAACTTTTTAAACTTTAAATGGCGGCCTTGATGATGTTGGCGGGAAAGTGATAATTTTCCATGTGACCATCCTATTGGATGGGCCGGTATGACCGGTTTCATTCAATTACTTATCTACATATAATAATTAAAAAGTATTTTAACAGCCTCTGTGATGTATTGGTTAGATCATCGATCTCAGACCTAAAGATCCCGGGTTCGATACCCACCGAACCATGTTTGTAGGTACTCGGTTTGGCTTTAATAGGGCTTCTTTTAAGTCCACCTATATATATGTATAGCTACCACCATCTTATCTGGATATGTCTTCATAACATCAATGTAGTAGGTAAGTAGCATTGTTGGTTGTTGGGTTCCGACAGTTAGTGTTAAGATAGCCAGCAAGCCAGCTCCTCAGTAATTGAGGATTCCGGTTGAAGTGCGCTTCTACCTTCGGCCTTATTATCGCTAAACATCAGATTTTTTCTTCATTGAAATCAAAGCAATGCTACAGTTGATGAGTAGGTGGTCAGGTGGAGTGGAGTCAGAGACCTTCGGGTCTGGGCAGGGGGAGCTGGAGGGGAGAACCCCACATAACCATCCGCGCCTTCCCGGCCGTGATGGTACTCGGGCGACGAATTTTCCACTGTCAAAAAGCTAGCCCGTTAGAAACAGCGAAGTTCTTTTTTCTTACAATTAAGAAAGCCTTTATTTTATGATGTCTTAATAGTGTTAGCTAGTTTATTAGTATACTATTGGTACTGTCAGCACAAAATATATGCCAAATACGTGATTAGAATATTTTTTTTAAATAATAAAAATAAAATATGTTTTAATTCGGACCAGTACACATCCATCCATAATCTTGTTAGTAACAAAGAAACTTAAAATCTATGTTAGTACACTTAACACTTAATTAAATCTACTTTGACACTAAATTGTGTGTTCGAAATACATCTACGAACACAATGAGCTATAATGGGGGAATCATATCGTCCTGTTATCACACGCGTTTTAGAATAAGGCTACTTTTCTACTAGAGCTGTGTGGGGTAGCAAAGGAATTTATCCATTAATAGAATTACTTCCTTTGTATGTGATCTTTCATTTACCATTGATTAATTTTTTTTTGGAGAGATTTTGCTGATTGCCCCAGTCAGTCGGAATTTTCAGCTTCACCGGACTTTTTTGTGGGCGGCGAGAAACTTAAAGGGTTTCTCAAGCCTTGTGAAACGAATTACCTTCGGAGGTTTTCTAGAGGGAACGGCATCACGCACTAATGCGTATCCCCGTGCCCTACCCTACTAGATTCTCTGAAGGGTTCGGATCGGATCGGCCATTGATTTATATTCACAATCGTTGAGCTTTGTCGTTAAACGTTTCATCTTTTATCCAACCTATTTGGCAAAACGTGCATAGCTATTCAGTTCTATTGCGAGCTAACCGTTCAAATAACAGGCTGATTCAACAGCTTGCCTGCAACATTTACATAATAATGTGCGAATTAACATACCACCTGGGCGTAGCTATTTGGTGATGTTAACTTATGTTAAATAATCGTTAGCAAGTAGGTTTATGTTAAAAAAATATTATTAATAACTTACAGAGCCGGCAGATCATCAGCTAGCAACTGTTTGTAACAAATAACTGGCACTTATTATCACATACAACTATGTCTACTAGAATCAATAAATAAATAAAGAAAATGAGTAAATATTGTTTAATTGGCACAAAGTACAGTTGCCGGACAATACATTTAACCTTAGTACTTAAAAGGCTCAGCATTATGTCGCGTCCGAAATAATAATAATAATAATTTAACCACTTACCTGATAGATAGCGCAGTCCCCAACACTCATAATATCCAAAAGACAATAACAGAAAAGATAAGTAAATACGCAGACCTAAAAGAAGAAATCATTCGAATCTGGAAACAAGAAAAAGTGTGAATCGTCCCCATTGTCATCTCTACCACCGGCGTAGTACTAAATAATATAAAAAAAAACCTGAAAATAATAGACCTGAAAGACAATACAGTAAATATATTACAGAAAGCTGCTATCCTTAATACCTGCCGAATTGTGAGGAAGTTCATGCAACTGGAAGATTTTAAAGGAGAATGACCAAAACCAGGCTATTTTTTTCTTACCTTGCGTCTTTAGCATTTATGCATCAAAATTTTTCTTCTAAATTATCATAATTAATGTAAAAAAATTCAGTACAAAGAATGCGGGGTTTCAAAATTATAATCAATAAATGCTTAAATGATTATACTAGTGAATATATGGCCATAGACAAAAGTCTATTCTATGAATTCTATGGTCTGCTTGACAATCTTTACTTGTTTCTAGGGAAAAAACCGAATCATTATTTTAGACATCAATTGCCTAAAATAACATTATTGTTGCTATTTTCGATCAAGTTATTACTACGCAAACGTGAAAGAGAAAACGGTGATTTCGTGCAGTACGTATTTGCAGTATTTTTAATTAACTATTTTTAATGCGCGCACACTTGCTTGACAAATCAAAAAAGGCATCAGGTAAATAGACTGTCTGTTCGTCTATAGTATAGCTATACCCTTAGAGCATTATTAAACAATTTTCTTACAACTAATTATTAATAAGCATCTATAGCTAGAAGTTGGGGTAAGCGACTGAGACAAACTGACATTATTATTAAGAGTATATTTTATACCTCTAATAATAAAAAATTAACTCACTACAATACATTTTTGTTTGTTACTTTTAACGGCATTGAAGGAATTCGATGTATCCTATATCGCGATTGACAAAACGTAATTCGGAACGTACAAACTAATTACCATAGACAACAGACAGATGTCAAATGATGACAGACATTGTCATGAGATGAGATGAACAATCAAACAAACAAACACTGTTTCTCCGCCATTGAACGTAGGCACACACTACGTGATTGTGATTAATGTGGAAAAATAGTTAAGTTTTAACGTTGAGTTGAGCAATCCTCCGTTGCAACTGTGCCTGTGAGAGACATTGGACTCGTAGATTGGTTCTCGATATTTTTGTGTGCAAAGTAGTGTAAACATCTTCATTGTTTACAATGGCATCTAATGTTATAGGAGTTAGTTCTGGCCGTATGCAACGGCGTTGTATGAACTGTTCTTTCACGGTGCCGCATCGACAACCAGTACATTCTTTGGATGAATTATCCAATTCAATGCTTAATATCTTAAGTTCGTGGATTTTACCTACTTCCGTAAGTAACCATTTATTGCGCCATACACTTTTTTATGAAATAGTCCTTAACCAGCCCTATATACTTAAGTTACATAATAAGAAATAATTGATGATATAATAATATGATGATAAATCAATCCTAGTTATTCTTCTTCACCTGAGCCATAATGGGCTATAAAATTAAATTAGGCTTTTATTGTTACAGATAACAAATGGAGGTGTAGTATGTTCTGAATGCTTTGGGGAACTACAAAATAATGAAGCTACAGCAGACATACCACGGCTTGGACATCAACAAGTTTGTTTCGGCTGTGGAAAATCAATATTAAGGAGTCGATCATACAGAGTCTCACTAAACTGTCCAGAAAGAAATGTTATTCTTAGATGGACTCCTGCACATCAGGTATTGTATTAATAAAAGTGGTTTTATGATAAGTTATTTTTTAACAATTTCATGTATATTAAACTGCTGCTTTTTATTTTTAGGTTTCAAGACTTACAAGAGTTTGTGCTGCTTGTTGGCGAGCAGCTAATAGAGAAGTGCAAAGGCAACAAACACATGATGCAAGTCGACCAATACTACTACAAATTGATAACGAGCCCACCGGGTCTGTGTCAGAAATACCAGTACCACCACCATTTCCTGCCCAGTTACCTGCTCAACCCTTAAGACCCGATGCACCTAAGATACAATCATTAGTATATAAGCGAGCTGCAGCCACATCGTCTGCTTGTCTGTTTTTAGGATGTCATCAACCAGAACGCTTATTGGTGCCTAAAGCATTGAGAGAAATGTTGTTAATACATAAAAAGTTTTATGTACCAACAAGTGCTAGAATATGTCGCCATCACTTGGATAATGGACATTGGAGTGATTTAACTTCAAATCTGCAAGATTTTACTGGTGCACAATTTGATGCCATTTTAAGCATGTTAGGAAAAGCAGCTTTATATTGTTTGGATTTTAATAATATTTCCACAATGGCTCCCCACTTATGTCATTATTGGCTAGGCATGAATGCAGAAGACTTTGATGAACTATTGGCATGTGTACCGAGTTTGTCACAACATGTAAAAAACCCAAGTGTAGCACTATGTATTTACATTGTCAAATTGAGAACGGGAGATTCTAATGAAAGATTAAGTACATTTTTTAAAATGCCACGTACCACATTGGAAAGAAAAATGAAAATAACTAGAAATTGTTTGATAGATGATTTTGTATCTAGATACTTAGGATTTGATCATTTTAATGTGGAGCAGGTAGCTAGTAGAAATAAAATAATTCCAGAAGGATTTTTCGGTAACCCCCTACTACCAAATGATATTAAACCAGCGATTGTTATGTGTGATGCAACTTATATATATGTTCAAAGCAGCGGCAATTATTTATTTCAAAAAGAAACATATAGTATGCAAAAGTCAGACAATTTGGTAAAACCCTTTATGATTGTATGTTGTGATGGCTACATAGTAGATTGTATGGGCCCCTATAAAGCAACAACCAATGATGCCTCAATAACGAGGCATGATTTAAACAACGCCGAAGGAAAACTGCGTATGTTTTTCCGTCAAGGTGACATTTTTATTTTGGATAGAGGGTTTAGAGACGTCATTGAATTTATGGAGGAACTGGGATTTAAAGCTTACATGCCTGAGTCATTATTAGAGGGTGAACATCAACTAACCACCCTGCAGGCCAACAAGTCACGATTAATTACGATGTGCCGCTGGGTGGTTGAAGTAGTTAATGGACGTATTAAACGAGATTTTCGATTGTTTAGGCAAGTGTTTAATAATAGAGCTGCTATACATTTAAAAGATGATTTTAGAATAGCTTGTGCACTATTAAATAAGTTTCACCCTCTAATAGATGATCCTCCAGAAGCAAGAGAATATGTAACACTTGCTCAAAGCCGGCTTCACGAGACAAACCATTTGGCACAGTTTGTTGAGGGACAAAATGTTAATAGGAGACGTGCAATGTTTTCTGCGATTGATGGTGATCATCCACACTTGGATACTTTTCCAAGATTAAGTATTGATGAGTTAAAACGGTTTGCATTGGGGACATATCAGCTAAAACAAGCTAGATCATATTTTGGGGAACATACAAGATCTGCTGGAACATATTTTATAGAAATTAATAATGAAATAGACGACGACATTCCTCTTGTACTAGGGTTAAATAACTATTTAATTAGAGGACGTATAAAGTCGAGGCATGTCGGTGGACGAACATATTTTGTTTATGTATTAGTGAGTCGAGACACCAGCATAGCAAACACATTAAGTTCTTTGGTTGGTTATTGCTGCAACTGCATAGTAGGCAGAAGAACGGTAGGGTGTTGCGCACACGTAATGACGGTGGTTTGGTACCTGAGCTGGGGTCGATTTAATGATGTTAATGCTCCTGCTACATTTTTAGATGACATGTTTGAAGAAGGAATTTAAATAAATAATACTGAACTAAACTGTTGTTTTATTTTACCTACTCGTATTTATCTATTTCATAAGATGCATTAGTTAAGTAAATAAGTACCTACTACAGAAAGTATTTTAATAAATTCAGATATAAAAGACTGATATATTTACTAAGTACATATAATTATACATTTGAAATAAATAATTCTTGACTAATTAATACAATTGTCATAACCTCAAAATGCCTGCTAAAAATAAAGATTGCTACAAATTCCCGCCTAAAATTGAAATGAAATTTTTTCTTCATAATCCAGAGCAATTTTGCTATTGTTTACAACTTATTTCATTAAAGCGCATAATGACGCAAATTTAGCCTAACTCCCATAGTAAAATGGTCATTCTCCTTTACCCCACACACCACACTCTGTAATTACTTGGTTTGTACACGTAATTACAAAGAAAACCGGTTTCTAGCTAAAAAAAAAACACACTTACAAATAATAAATTATGTTCCAAAACATAACAACCATCCAATAAAAAGTGTTAGTTGGTTAAAAAATAATAAAAAATAAATAAGTATACCTTTTAACAGTGTACTTTTTCGTAAATATTTTTTTTTTTTAATTTTATAATTATAATAATAAAACTCACGTGGTTTAGGCTGCTCTTACTCTACCACAAATATTAATCGAACCCGCGGCCTTTCGCAATCCAGGCGACAGTTCGTCCAACTGAGTTACCGATATCATGGATTACTAACTTACTACCGAGATTCCTACTGAAGCTTCTCCTCTTTCTATTGCAAGTTGTAGCATATTGAATAATATCAATAACGAAACAAAAAGTTCGCTATGCACTAAAACTTAAAAACCCCCATTAAAACTAGATTGCCATTACAAATAATCACTTAAATTGTAGCGCTACAATAATCGAGGTCGAAGAAAGTTTAGAAAAACGTCTGAGATTACCAAAGAACCGGTCGCCAGGCAGGCAGCGTGCGACGAAAGCCCGCCAAATGGCACTTTTCAAATTAAAAAATGGAACGCGCTGGAGTGTTTCAATAAGTTTGCATCAAATTAGGTTATTACCAAATAATCATAAATAATTCGGAGTGTTATGCGAACTTTTTCACGATTAATAGAAAGTCAGTATTGGTAATGTGTGTTGTCAGTCGTGACTCCTACATTTCTGTCTGAGTCAGTGTTATGCCGACACTCGGTGCGGTGGGTAGCCATCGGCCTATAATTTAGTTGTAATTCCTTAGTTCTCATTTTCAAGTGATAAGTTAAGTGTTATTAACTAAATTAAACCGTATCAGTGTGAACTTATTGTGCAACTCTTTATATTCTTCAGACTTTCGGACGTCTTCTATTATTTAGGTAATTTTTATATCATTTTATCATGACATTGGCATAATTTTTTATTTATCACTAAGAATATTTATGGTAAATAATAGTAGCTTTTAACAGGTATGAGTTTTTTAATAAGCATAATTTAAGAGTAAAAGTTAACCCATGAACAAGGTGTACAAGACTTTTTAAAGGTATTCGACAAACCAAAAAAATATTTTTATGAGTTGACTGAGTAAATAGGTAGGTACCTATTGTTAAACTTTTTTTTATATATTTGATTAATTAACAGATTTTTGTCTATATGAGCGTCGAGCGATTATAAATTCTATGAAGAAACCTCAGGAATAACCGGAATAACCTGAAGAGCCATAGAGATTTCCTTTAGTTTTTTTTTAACGTGACAATTTTTTTTAAATATTTTGATTTATCCTTCGGTTATTTTACTTATTTGGAGCAGTGTGTAGTAACACGCCAGCCAATGAAGCACCCTGAAAAACCCATCTACACCTTCATATGAAATCCCTAAAGATCCATAGAGATTTATTATAGCCATTTTGAACAAAGACAACTATTGCCCATGTAGTAGGGAACTCGTAAAACCTCCTTAAATGATACCCCAGTTACTATTTGATTATTTACACTCAAAGCCAAAACCAACGATTTTGTCGAGGAGTATCTACGTAAAGCTAGTTACTTCGAAGCGTAGAAGCAAGCACGAACGTACCTATAGATAGAAAGTAGAAGTGGGTGAACTGAATATCGTTTCATAGAAATTTAATTTAATCGTTTTAGGGCTGATTTTTCAATCGTCAGTTAAAGTTTATTCATTGAATAATTTTGACATAATGACAGATCTCTTTAGAAAATATGTCATTAGTCTCTGATTTTTCAATGGATCACAATGAAAATTTTATTCTTTGGATAAGACTTATCTGAGGATTCCAAAATCGGGCCTTAAACAAAGACATATAGCGGGAAACTCGTAAAGTCTCCCTAAAGGCGGATACCTCAGTAACTATAGACTATAGACTACTAAACCAACGATTTTGTCATAGAGTACAGACACAGTATTACCATTTCATACAGTAGGGCATCGCCTTTGACGTGGGGCGATGCCGCCGCCCGCGTAGGTATCTACGCAATCGTTCGCCGATATGCAATGGTTGTCACAAAATTCGAAATCAAATAATTGTTAATATTTTTATAACATAATAATTTATTATCAAAAATAAACTATATACATATTTTCAAATGTTGCACTGCTAAATTAACGTGAAGATTCATTTTTAGATTTCAATTTTATATTATCAAAACAATATATTGAATTCGCATTCGGATTGCTTAAAAAATGAAAAAAAAGAAACAAGCCAAAATAAGCTAAATCTTAAATAAAAACCCTAAAAAATAGGTGAATATAAAACCTCCTCTTTTTCTGTTGGTTTAAATAAATCATAACAGTTGGATATTAGACAAATACCTACTCCTTCTGTGTCCGACGTCCCAACTACTCCAATAAGTTGTAAACATAATGATTACACTTTGCGCAAGAGCTTGCGCCGTAAAGAATACATATACTTACCTACACTAGAAAAACCCGCTAGGTTGGAGTTAGAGTTACGAAGTAACTATTTAGTAAGGAGAGCCCGTTGTGCAACTGTGATACAGATGCTATCGATACCATCTTACATCTAATAACAGAATGCCCAATAAACACCAAGGCGAAACAAAAACTAGAGCAAAAGATAGATAGTCTCGTTAACGAAAATTCGATTCAATTTATAATTGAGAATAAAAAACACAGCAATAGCCTAATAAAATATATGGAGGCTGTTGTAGATATACGAAATAAAAACAAGTGAAAATTGTAGTGTTTGTGATGAATTAGAATTTGATATTTGTAATTGTATTAGTTAATAGTTATGGTTGTGAAAACGTTCATTATTAATCAATGAGAAGTTGGCAAAATAAATAAAAGAAAAAGAAAAAAGAAACTATTTAGTCATCTAAATCTATGAAATTTTAAATTCTTGTTGTGTTTCGACGTCGACTTACAACCATATACAGAACAACGTGTATGTACCATTATATTCAATAGGAATCACTGAACGTAAATTCAAAAAACGTTTAAAATACGCAGAACGCGCACGTGGCTGCACTTCACGGTAGCTACCACAAACTGCGCTTGTTTGTGGTACACTCGCCGCAGCGCCCGCTTCCCCTCGGGTTCCCCTCCCTTGCTCTGCCAAAGTACCTTCGATGCGCAACTGTATGCTTGCTAAACTGTGGTACAGACGCCTACACATCAACTTATCCAAAACTCTCAAATTTCTTCAATACATGTTCTACCATATTTCATAAACATAAAGTTCAAAGTTTATTTAGGAAATTTGTCAGTTTTTGGTAGTGGCGACACTTGTAAAAAACACATCAACTTTCATCGACAGTTGTAGGAGTATGACAAGACCAACGAATCTGAAATTTTGATAAGTATAGATAACTTCATGCCTTTGTCTTTAAAACCCATAATTCGTAATTTTGTTACTGCTTATTTTGATATTAAAACCAGTAATTTTATATAAATATTTTTTTAGATTCTTCGGTCTTTGCGGTCTCAATTGTCGCAGGCGCTACGTATAACAGAATCTAAAAAATATTTTTATAAATTTACTGGGTTTAGTTAATAAAATATGCAGCAACAAAATTATGAATATTGATGTTATCAATATATTTGAGTGATTTCAAAACATAAATTAAATAACTTCATTGTAATTTTAGCATTAATGATTTTTTTTAGAGGTGTTTTCGTAAAGAATTACGATCGAGTCAAAATTGCACAATCGTGTTTTTGAGCAAGGGTTTTAAAGACAAAGGCATGAAGTTATCTATATCAAATTTTCAGATTCATTGGTCTTGTCATACTCCTACAACTTCCAATGAAAGTTGATGTATTTTTTCCAAGTGGCGCAAAACGAGAATTAGTATGGCAAAATTTTAACTCTTCTCGTATGTCGCCAAGAGGCGCTGCCGCTGCTTCAATGCCATACTAATTCTCGTTTTCGTAAACGTAATCAATATCGTAAACAAAACTCACGCTAGGCACCCTGGGGGCCTAGTGTGAGTTTTGTTTACTATCCGTATTCATTCGATTACGTTTACGAAAACGAAAATTAGTATGGCATTGAAGCAGCGCCTCCTGGCGGTATACGAAAGGAGTTAACATTTTGCTATACAAATTCTCGTTTTCGTTAACGTGATCGAATGGCGTATGAAACTCGCACTTGGCACCCTGATGTGCAGTGCTAGGCGTGTGTAACCTACGTGCAGCTAGGTAGATGAAAGTGGGTGAACAGAATATCGGTCACCGTAGCACATTCCGGTTCGGGTGCAGGAAAACCGAACCATTTTGAGAGGGATTGCGTAAAGATAAGTTGCAAAAGGTATTTAGTTATCGGTAGACGCGACTGCTAACTAGTAGTAGTTAGGTAGTTACAATTTCGAAACCGCTGATTATGATTATGACCATAATTATTATTGAGCTGATTTCGAAATGGCGTTCCAAGTTTTGCGCGGTGACTAACATCGAATGTTTTTAGAAGGGAGTGGATTATTTTTTACTTTTATTGGCAGCTTAAAGTAACTGTAATGAAAGGTACAAAGAATCATCCATACATCAAATAGAAGCTAAAGAAATTAATAAGAGAATACTTATTGATTTAATGAAATACTCTAAGAACCGTAAAAAGGATACGAAATCAGACGAAACTAAAGGTTTACTTACGAAATCGTCCGGTAGTCTAGTGGTTACCACCGCCGCCGGTCTCAGATACAGAGTTCCTCTCAGGCAAAGAACTCAGGTTCGATTCCAAGAGAAGGAAACATAATTGATATATTATTCTACTCTAACTAGCTGGCTGGCAAGATGGTGATTTTATCTAAGTATGTCGCCATGCTAGTAACTATGTTGTAAGACAGTTAAACATAAGAAATCCAGTTCCACTTTCGTTGAGGATTTCGGGTGAAGCGCTCATCCATTTTGGACCTTATTGTCATTTGTCAAGAGGTAAGATAAAGGCAAGCTCTTCCCTTTAATTGTGTAAAAAATAAAAGGAAAATACCAGTCGCCTTAAACTATAAACTGTGTTGTGTTTTTAACAGGGTTTTTCCTCAAGGGTTTTAACCAAAGTTAGCGATACCCTGCCATCTTTAATTTCGTCTTCTTCTATTTTCATATTGAATGATGATGACATGCCATGTAGCTTGCGCCATTTTTGTGAAGTAATCATTCTTACTGTTAGTGCAACTGCTGCTGTTAGTCAAGTAGATGTTTTTTTAGGGTTCCGTACCTTAAAAGGAAAAAACGGAACCCTTAAAGGATCACTTTGTTGCCCGTCTGTCTGTCTGTCAAGCAAGACCCTTTATCTCGGGAATGCGTGGAGGTATCGAGTTGAAATTAAAACCATATACCTACCTACCTCCAAGTCTGCGGTCTCTTCAAGCTGTGAAAAAATCAAACTGTCGCAAAAAACGTATATTTCGACGCTCTCAAGGGAATCAAATTTAATTGCCGTTAACCTAGAACTATGAAGTTTGGCAAGTATAAAGTCTTATACAGTAACTATTAAGTAATCTGTGCTTATACTACAAGTACAGGGAAAAGTCTGAAAACTATACATATTTTTTTAAAGAGAGTGTATTTGCTGCGTGGTTCGGATCAAGGTGCCAAGTGCGACTTTAGCTCGTCATTCGATCACGTTTACAAAAACGGAATTTGTATGGCCTCCTTACAATATTCCCTATATTGTAAAGTGCAAAAATCATAAGATGTACTTATTATTATTATTTATTATTGTATCAACAATAATAATAATAATAATAAGGTTGGGTCAAGGGTCAGATGCAAAAGGCAGTAGGGTAGAAGTACCGGTTCGCCGGACACTACCTCTTTCCGGCCACTTCGCACATTATTTTGAATAATAGCAGTATTAAGGAACTTATTTTTTCAAATTGCACGCCATTCGATAGGTCTGAACTTTGCCATTCATTCACTAGGAGAAATAACTCAACGACTGACAATTTTGCCGTCAGTTACCATTTAAAAATTTGCTGTGCGGACGTGTGCTTAATTTTACGAAAAAAATAGTGAGTGGACTGATTTCTAAAGTAAGTTTTTCAAGAGTTACTGTCAATTAACTGGTGATTGGTTTGGTTTGTGCTTCAATAACATGTTAAATTTTAATATTCAAGTGCTAAAATTCATCTAACTTTAATTATTTGAGATATTACTGGTGGCTAGTACTGGTGACACGTTAACGATTTACTGCAAAATTCAGCTATCGGCCGGGGGGCCGAAAACTAGTTTTTTGTGTGCCTTTTTTCTTTGCGTTTATTTCGATAAACTTAAACTTACCAACATAGAAGTCATAGTATTTATCAAGAACTAGATTTTTATGAAACTGTTACTAGTGTCCGGCCGCCAGTAAGTGTTATACTTTTAAAAATATGACCTTCTGAAATTCTAAATATTTGACGGCCGACAACTAGTCAACTTGAAACCGTTTTTCGGCCGTAGGTAATAAAGACGGCCGATAACTAGTAAAAACAAAACCGGTTTGCGGCCATGGGATAGAAAAGACGGCCGATAACTAGTTAAACTAAAACCTGTTTACGGCCGTAGGAAATATAAGATGGCCGATCACTAGTAGAAATTAAATTGGTTTCCGGCCGTCGAATGTTGTTTTTATTCAATATTTTTTTCTTAATTTGCGCGTGAAAAAATATAGCTGAAAGCTTATTAATAATACTAATCACTCAAATTCTAAATCACTAACGATTTTAATCCGTCAATTGTGAAAAATATGGTTTGATGCTTGTGTGCTTGGTTTTGGAATTGTACTTGTCTTTTTACCGATGGCTCCTGTCGCTAAAAATAAAATAAATAAAGTTCCTTTTAGAAGATTCGGTTAAACCGAGGAAGCTTTAAAAAACAAACATAATTTATCGTGAACTTGATCGCACTAAAGAACAATATTTACAGAAACAGCGATAAAAATCAAAGACGCCCTTGATTCAAAATTCACAATCATCCCGACACTCTAAATCTTTAGAATTATCTTTAGATAGTTATGTTACGCCTCCTTGCATTCCTATTCCAAAATCCACTTCGACTCCCCAACACGCCGATTGTTTCGAAGTTAACATACCTGCTGAAAAGACATCGGGAAGCCCCAGGCCCATGCTCTATTCAGGTCTTCGACGTTGGTTGTTTTGTATGTCTGAATGATATCTCCGTTACACTGTTTAATGACATAAATTTAACAGAAATATGTCAAGTTAATAATGATATTGCTATTCCCATCAATTGTGCTTTCGAAGATGAAAATCGAACGACAGATTTCCAAGATAACTCCAAGATGTTGTCGACAAATCTAACTTACATGTAATCGAAATTGAAACAGTTGCTGAAATACTCAAAAATCACTTGCAAATTCATAAAAATCCGACAAAAAATCAAAACATCATCATGGATTCTACAATCTTAGATATTGATCTTGACCACGACACCGTAAAAGAGTCTTTGAATATTTCATCTCAAAAAAACAGTTATGCACTATAGAACCTAATCAAGAAAACAACTCGCCAGTAATCAGTGAAAAAACTGCACTACAGACTGTATCTAATCTAGACCTTCCTTCGGCTGCATCAACAATTGATAATTTTAATGCAATTAGACATGAGGATGATTCTATTGCTTTAGTAGAAAAACAACTGATCCCTTCTGTAGAGTCTTTAAATACGACTCATCATGAAAAATTTAACATAATAAAAATAGCAGACAATGATAAAGTATTAAAAACATTAAACAACGAAATACCAAAGGATCTATTTCAAAAGCATCTAATTACTGTTGCAAAAACTAAAACTCACCGTTCTTCAAGCCAATATCCAAGCGCTATATCATCTAAAGCTTGGCAACAAAATTACATAAATAAAGACAAAGAAAATAGGATAGAGAAAACCAAATAAAGAAACGTAAACTAGAAAGGGAGCTGAAAAAAAAACTGCGAAGGCAAAGAAAAGAAAAGTACAGAAAACTCAATGACATATTAAATGTGGTTCCTGTAATCTTGACCTGATTAGTGATACTGAGGAAGAAGGGGAAAAAGTATTGACTGCGACCAATGCATTCGATGGTATCACCTCAAATGCACAAAACTAAGAGATAATGTATCTTACAATGAGGCAGCTAACACAAAATATGAATGTGAGTTATGTCAAATGGCTCAAAATGCTAGAGAAGAAGTTTTGAAGACTTTTATTGCCTGATTTTAATAAATATTTCATTTGATTTTTTACGTGACATTGTTGAAGAGCTTTTTGTTGATTATGTTATCAGAGGTAAAAATATATCATTTTAATTAAGATTTAAATCTGTGTACATCTCTGTTTTTTCATTTCAAGGATGATTATTGTTTTTCAGAATGGAAATATTAATCATACATAATATTAATCAATAATCATGTCAATCATATAAATACTTACCTTAAACGGATTATACAATAAATCAATATTCGTAATTCTTTGTTTTATTTACATAATTGTGTTAAATTAATTTTATCTATTTTCAGACCTTACAGAAAAGAGATGTCTTTTTCAGAGCTGTATTTTCAGCGTTTAATTTGGATATGCATGTGTTAGAATAAACATAAGAATATCAACCCTTTGAGCTTATAACAAGATTCATTTTTGTCCTGTGAAATATGCGGCCGATAACCGGTACACAGGTGGTCGATAACTGATTAAAATGGACGATAACCGGTGTTTTTGCTACTTTTGTGTTTATAGATTATTTGTAAATTACCAGCCAAAGATACGTTTATAATTAATAGGTTTTATAAAACTAGACTATATTTGGATAATATAATGAATTATTGAAATTTTTTGGTGTACATCATCATATCAAAAATTAACGCTAAAGTCAGCAAGTCGCTTAAGTGGCCGAATACCGGTACTTCTACCCTACTCCTTGACACGGCACGTATTGTCAGGAGGTTCCTCACTCTGCAGCCCTGACCACCGGTAGTTTGGGCCCTGCTTCGCTGCTGGCGGTACTCTAGGATTAGGTTTTTATAATGTTTTATTGTTTTTATATTAAAATATTGTAAAAATCTAGTTTTAAGGGAAAAAAAATAAAGAGTATAATAATAAAACAAAAATAAATAAAAACAGGTAAGGTAGGTAAGTATATTACTTACGGTTTGTATTTACCGGTAGAGATTCGACGTCGAGATTTTTCAAATATAAAACCTTTGACTTTATATACCTAACTACCTACAATTGGAGAATCACCCTAAATAAAATTGACATCTAAGCGTGTGAGACATAATACCTATTGTCAACGGTTCAAAAAGCACATCCCAAAAGACGCTTTGAGTTGAAGATGATATAAATAACAATTATTATTTCTCATTTCAAAAAACAAAAGAAACAAATTAACTAGGTACCTACAAACTAACGACAATTTTAAAAAAGTATAATGATAATGACAAAACAATTCCACCGGATTTCAATAACGTTGAGTACGGTGGTACGAGGTACCTATCAAGGTTTTCAGCTTTTTGACATAAAATGCAGTTCCTACTTCGGTGATGTGAAGGTTAAATTCAGCTTGCGAATACTTTCAATTTGCAGCTCCCTTGGTTGAAATGACAATATACCTAGGTACATAGGTAGGTACGCTTTTAAACTTTTTTTTGTTACTTACTTACTTACTAACTACTTACTTTTGTTACAACTTTGAATTGTTCTTAATGTTTGTTATATAGGGTTCCTATCCATTTAAAGGATTGCGATAATTTTTTTGTTTAGTGGATATATTATCGAGACTTGTGAGAGACTTGTTGTTAGCATAGCCATATTTATTACCTAATAATTATATTTACTTGACTATTTTGCTGTAAGACTCCTGAATACAAATAAATAAAATAAATAAATAAAATAAAATTTTATTGCCATATGTTTTCTTCATTATAGCTAGGTAGATATGAGTGAAAATAGAACGGATAGAAGAACGTCAATAATCGACGACAGTTAGGTAATCGAATGCTCATCATATCGAATGTTAATTACATCGAAAGGTCATTACATCGAAAATTCATTACTTACGTCTCAAGTGTTCTTCTATTTTTAAAAATTTATTAGACTTCCTAAGCAGACAATTAAGCATTTTTTATTTATTTAACGTCATAATAACAAACTTTTTACAAAGCTATAAAATTACCAGACTAAGTAGTACGAGCCAAACTTTTGGTAAACCATGAGACATGTATTAATGCAATGCACAGACAAAAACTTAGGTACCTACCTCTGCAATTGGCCAATTTGCTGTTTTGTTGCACCACGCTATGATGCTTTCAAGAGTTCGCGAACGCGCCAAAACTAGGTGCATTACTAAACTCGTGGCCCATTGTAGAAAGTGAGAACGGATTGCTCTCTCTCGTAATAAGACTGTGCTTTCGTTTTGTGGGCGTTGCTGTATGCATTTTGGCTCTTCAAATGTTATTTTGACCCAAACCGTTTGCATGTAGGTAAAATAAAACTCGACTGAAGATTTTTAGAAACTGGCCGTTGGTATACTGTGAAATTGGTTAAAATAAGGTTGGTTTATGGAAGGACTTTGCATAATATAGATACTAAAAGAAGAAAAATGAAGCTAGACAAATGAATTATAATAGGTAGTTTAAAAAACAAAACAGGCACGCGCACGCGTAAGACGCGTAGGTAGTATTGTCGAATTTCAATCATTCCGTAGAGCACTGAGAACATGCGGCTCTAAAAGGGCGTTCTTAGACTTCGTTCGATGTTATTTAATATAGGTACTTACGTGCTTTTGTGCTATATTCTTTGGATCTCCTTAGTGCACGCGAGCATGTGCAAATTAACTTAGGTAGGTACCTACTTACCTACTCTCACAATGCGAGGTCCCCGGATAGGTTAGGTATCAAATTGAACCAACTCAATCCTGGCAAGTTACCACCCATATAATTATATCATACCGATTCCTGCCGCTAAACGACAGTGTTTTTTGGGTTTATTGTATTTTAGACTAATCATCTACAATCATCATCGTCCATCATCATTGAAAAAAATATAAAGAAAAGCCCTAACTAATTCATACACTGATGGACTTGCGAAACCCTTGAATCTAGAAAGCTGAAGTTTTTAATAAGATTTATCCCGTTCTAGAATAGGCTAGCCATATAGCAAGATAAGGATTTTTCAAAATTCTCTTGCGGTCACGGTGGTGCTTTTGCGGATAAAGTCGTTGCCGGTCGCTAGTAATTACTAAGTATAAAAGTTTTTAATATTTAAATGGTATATGTAGGTATATGTACCTAGTTACAAGATAAAGAAGGGGTAGACCTAGGCGGACGTTTCGAGACCAAATCCGGGACGTCTTGGAAAAAGGCCAGGTCAAGAGTACCCTAAACCGAAGAGCATGTATGAAGAAAATAATGAAAGTGGACGAAGCGAAACAAGTATGTATGGATCGTAGCAAGTGGAAAAAAGTGATCTCTGCCTACCCCTACGGGAAAGAGGCGTGATTATATGTATGTATGTACAAGATAAAATTTTGCTAGAAAAAATCATCCAGTCTCAGGAAGCTCGAATGGGAATCGAACCCACGACCTTTGGATAACCGGTACTGCTCTGACCGTTGAGCTGCCCCAGAAGAGTCGTTAAGGCGACGCGATTGGAAATTTACCTGGCGGGGATCTTGATTTTTCCCAACAATTACAAAACATATGAAAGTGATATTTGATGACATGATTTTTTATATAATTGACTTCATTTTGCTAGTTGCAGAAACACGTGTCAACTTTTATAACAGAGAAAAAAAAAATCAAAGTAACCTCTTTTAAAACATAGATTTGCATTTTACAGGCAAACCAGACCGATTTAAACATCTAAATTTTCTTAGTAGATTAATCTTAACACACACTTCAATATACTAGTTCATTTTTTAAAAATAATTTGTAGTTTTAATTGAAAGGAAAAACAACAGTTTTTCTTATGGTACGTATTAGATTCATTGTTTAGCGGTGCGTCACCTTAAATTCTTCTAGTAGTTTGTGGTTTACGCTGCTAGCCAGCGGTATTACGTCACTGTGAAGTCACTACCCTCACAGTCGAAAGAACACTATTGCAAATATTTGACAATAGATAAAGACGATTATTAAATTAAAAGTTTACTGACACAAACTGAAGACGTCCTGATGGCCGAGTGGCAGAGCGCTCGGCTCGATGCCCGAAGGTCCCGGGTTCAATTCCCAGGTCGGGCAAAATGTATTTCAGATTTTTCGATGCATAGCCCGGGTTTGTAATCACTAACCCGCATTTGTCAAGCGCGGTGTTTAAGCCATTGACTTGATTTCAATGATAGAGGCCTTTGTCCAGCTGTGGGACAGTATATAGGCTGTTTACTTTACTGACACAGCTGACATGTCCAAAGTTTGGCTATAGGCTGATATAAGTGACCCTGCGCTGCCATAAGATTCGTTGCTAAATGGTTTCCCATAGCCATTTCATTGCACAAGCCAAATTATCGCAACGCTAATGCGTTTGTCAACACCATGTATTATTCATACATAGCGACGGTGGGGCTCTAATTGTTTTTAAGGGCGTCGGACTAGTATAGATGATGTAGGTAGTTATAGGTACGTAATAATAAAGGGTATTCTAATAAGGGCGGGTCGATGTTTCTCTATCTCTATCTATTGTTTATCATTCAGTCACTGATGCCAAATTACCATGGAAAGTTACACGATTGAGCAGCATGTCCTTTTCTAGTCATGTTATTATCAAAACGAGTGTTCGTTAGTGCTAACGTTGCGCGCGTTGCGGCCATTTTACGGCAGACGTGGTGGCCCTTCAGAGGCGACTCTCCAACGTATGGTAGCCAAATTTGAGTCTACCGGTTCAGTAAACAGTCTGCCTACATCTCAAAGTCAACATAACCCAGGCCATCGCTCTTAGCCGGATCTTTGCAGCAGAGTAATAGAAAATTGGACCTCTCGGATCCGTGCCACCGTGAGAAGCCGCGGCGGTAATGGCATACATGGGCGTTTCAAGTAAAAAAAAAATTTTGTTAATACCTCATATACAGCTTGTTTTATTACATTTCAACATCGACCCGCCCTTATTGAAAAAGGTAGGTTTAGGTATATTATAATTTTCCACTTTTGCACCCGCTTATAATGTGTTTGTTTGTTCTTATCAAAGGGTATATGTATAGTGTAGCATCTAGCAACTTATTTTTACAATCGGTTCAGTCGTAGGTGTAACTACAAACAATTAGCTTCTATTTCTATATCTTTCTTTTCTTCTTCTTTTCGTGACAACGACATCGACACCATCAATTCTTCTCGACTAAGCTTAATGACCTTTTAGAAGGGATATTTAATTTAAAAAATGTAAAAAAAAAAAAAAAAAAAAAACTTGTAAATACCTATTTAGTAAATAAATAAAATAAAACAAAAACAATGAAAGCTTTCTTCCTAATAATTATTTCATCATCAATATCATCATCCATCTTACGATATCTCTTCTTACGACATTTCATTTTATTATTTATTCGTTACAAGTTATATTGTTACTCGTATATATTATTTTTACTTTGTGACTTGTGCTTAGATGCTACTATCGCTCGCATAATAAACCTAGGTACGCAATCATAGTTGTAGCTAGCACCTACCTACATAGCGCGATCATATTTGTCAACATTAGAAAAATTGCGAAACTCCTTGCTGCTTAACATTGCAAAATTCGTTGCACCATATTCTATTTAGCTTTTGCCAAATGCTAGATAAATTTAAATAATCAGCATTGCATTACAAGTTGTAATGCAATGCTGATTATTTAAATATAACTTACAACTGACTGACAATGAAAACATAGAAAGTGGGGAAACAAAAAAAAAATACATTGAAAAGGTTTGCGACATCTGTAGTTAACCAGGTTTAACCTTTATCTTGTGACACTTTTTGGAAAGTGCACGATCGGGTCATCATCATAAGTCAGATGAGGTCTGTGGCGAAATTAATGAAACATTATTGAGATGCAACCTACTTTGCAATGCCAAAACGATACAAAGACAAATGATTTATTATTTTATTATGAATATTTAAACAAAATATATCATCATCATCATCATCTCAGCCAAAAGATGTCCACTGCTGGACAAAGGCCTCCCCCAAGGATATGAGGGGTATTTGCCGTAATCGCCACGCTTCGCAGGCGGGTATTAAAAAATATGAATGACCCTAACAAGGTAGGTAGGTCGTTTTTCACAATATATTGGACGCCATATATTTTTTTAATTCCCTTTCGTTACTTAGGTCGAAATCTTGAACATGCTGAACATTCAAAGGGTCTGAAGCAAACAATTCGCGTCACCTAATCGCGATTACACAAAAGGAAAACAATTGAACACAAATAAAAATTAAAGGTTTCTACAAAAAGAAAGAGCGTGAAACGAAAACGATCGTTTTAAAAAAAGCGGGAAATCGGTGCGGCATCGGCATAGTGAAGAAAGATGGCGCAGCAAGCAATCGTAGTAGTAGTTTTTGTAGGAAAAATTTAGCTGTTTGTACAGAAGAGAGATTACATATGGCTTATATCTACCGCGTAACTGGGTAAATGAGATATGGGTGCAGATTAAGTAATATTAACAACCTGGGATACCTACCTACTTGAGTGCGAAAGCCGTTTCATCGAATTTTGTTTCTTCGAAAACTTTTCAACGACATCTCTCATCTCATAGGTATACTGCGCAGCTCTTGTTATTGCGATGTTTCGTTACATCGAAAAACAGTACTGCGAAACTGTCATACTGCGAAGCCTTGTTCAATCAAGTAGGTATCCCTAACAACCTACTATTTGGGTGGGGAATCATCATGGTTTCCTCGTCGTATTACTGACCGAACAATCCTTATCATAGGTTTTTTAGGGGCTAAAATCACGTGTCTTCTGTGTCATCCATCTGTGCTATGTCTCTCCATAGAGTTCACTACAGAATATCGAAATTCATTTCGCTGTTTGGTCGAATAAACGTTTGGTCAAATGGACGTTTATTAAAAAGAATTGTAATCTCCTCTTTGAGAGAAAGCTAAGAAAATACTAGGATGCATTGTATATTATTATGTCTAGTTGTAATACTGCTAATTACACATTATTAAAAACTACCTACCCACAATTTCATAAACTCCATTAAGCAAGTATATACTATATTTTTAATCCCATCAAGATCGACAGGCCTTAGATCTATTTGACAAACGATAAAAAGCTTATAGTCCAAACTTTACCAAACGCCCATTCGACCAAACATTTATTCGTTTATGCGATTAGCACATTCAGCCAGTGTCAAAGTAATTTTTCTTACAAGTAATACTTAAATAGACAATATTTCCTGTATGATGATGATGAATGATAATAGAATTGAAAGTGAGAAATGATATACCCCCAACCCCTCGAGTAGCTCAGTAAAGATGTGGGGCCTTACTAAGTAAGTCCTCATGCGGCGGACTTCTTGAGAGAATTTGAAAAGTGCCGTTGCACTGTTTTGTTTCATTTGCCAATACTCATGCACACTCACAAACACTTAACGGTTAATAATCCATCATTATTTCACATTAATATTCGACATAACAAAAATTTTAGAAAATAAGACAAAACCGCAGTCATGACTCTTAACTTTCCCGCCAAGAAGTCCCGCTCCAGAGATTACCCTCCTCACACAAACAAAGTCACAAACTTTACCTTTAATAATAGGTAGAATAGGTACATACATAAATCAGAAACCGGACTACCTACTTCTAAAAAAATCCCAATAGTTTAATTTGCATGCCAACTCTTTCGTATCCAACCAACCGGTTTCGCTAGTCATTAAATTGTACCATATCGTTCACCCAAACTACACCAGTTTGGGTGAACGATATGGTTTAATTTCATGACTTAGCACATTGCGATATTTGCGATATACAAAAAGTAAAATATTGATAAACAATTTATTTTTCACACCACCTGCTCGACAATGCCTCATTATATATCATGCAAACCTTACTCAAAGTAAATCATTATAGCCCTTGTCTTTTACCGGGGTGTAATGTTGTACTGAATTTCATTATAACCCGCCGGGCAGTAATGTGATTCTCACTTCTCTTAGTTCTTATTGTTATGCATTTAAAGTCTAATTTTGTCAAAATCGCGCGGCGCGCGGCTTCTGCAGCTGCTGGTGGCCGACGGCGAGGAGGTGGACGGCGGCGCGCGCCGCGCCTCATTTATTTGAAAATCGAACTTATTCGAAAATCGAGCTGGCCACGCCACGGCAAGCCGAACGAAAAAAAATCAATACTTAAAACAAAAGCCGCGAGTATTTCAATACGGTGCAATCAGTATCAGACAAAACTGCAAAAGAAGATAGAATAAAACATTAAGAAAATGTCGAGTGACGAAAGTGATTTAACTCCGGAGTCCATTAAATTAGACGGCTTAGGTATTGTTAATAACCTACTACCAGAGAAGTCGAAGGAAAAATACTTGAAAGCTTACGACGATTTCCACAAATGGAAAACTGCAAAAGGCGCAAAGTCTGTGTCGGAGTCAGTGCTTCTTGTTTATTTCGAGTATTTATCGTGTACAAAGAAGTCCAGCAGCCTGTGGTGTATCTATTCGATGCTCAGGTTAACAATAAGCATCAAACACGACATTAAGATAAATACATATAGCAAGTTATTGGCATTTTTAAAGAGGAAATCAGATGGTCATCGAGCAAAGAAGTCAAAAGTATTGACAGCGCAAGATGTGGAAACTTTTCTGAATGAGGCTCCTGATCACAGCTTTCTGGCCATGAAAGTAAGTATGAGTACTGCCTACTTTTTAGTAACGTTTCTAGTACCTACCTATAATAGCTCTATAAAATAGTTAATGAATAAAAGGGTATTTAAATGGCAGACATTTAAAAAATACACATTCTAAGGTTTTGTCGCAAGCTTTTTTTATAATATAAAGGTCAAAAAATGTAGTAGTGTGTGTATCTATCTATTTACTCACAATCCTATTTTTTGTTACAGGTAGCCTTGATTTTTGGAGTGAATGGCGCATGTCGTGGAAATGAACTCGTAAACATAAAAATCAATGATATCAAAAAACATGCAGATTTATTGCTGATTAACTTACCAGATACCAAAACAAATAGAGAACGTTCGTTCATAGTTCGTGAAGATTATGCAAGAATTGTTGAAAAGTACCAAGCTCTGCGCCCCTCTAATATAAACACCAACAGATTTTTTATTGGTTACAGTAATGGCAAATGCACCAGGCAAGTCATTATCAAGAATAAAATCAGCGCCATGCCAAAAGAAATTGCAAAATACCTCAAATTGCAAAATCCCGAGCTCTATACGGGTCATTGTTTGAGGAGAACATCGGCAAGTCTGTTGGCAGATTCAGGAGCAGATATGGCCCAGATAAAACGTCATGGTGGCTGGAAATCCGATGCAGTAGCGGAGGGCTACATAGAGAATTCCATACAAAACAAAAATAAGATAAGCTGTCGTATTGGTGACAACATTCATCTGAAAACTACGTCCATTATTGATGATCCTTGGAAACCTTTGCCACCACAGCCATCTAGCTCAAAATATATCCCGTCAAGCCCACTGCCTCAAGCACCATCTTCCCCAACCTTTACTGTTCCAAACGACCCTCACACGCAAGGTTCTGATGTATTGGGTGCTGCTACTCAAATAAATTCCACCTCAACTAACATAAGCGTACAAAAAATATAACCATATCTTTACATAACTGGACTAATGTATCAAACATCAATTTTAATTTTTAATTTACTTTTTATTGTTATTTACTGTGCCAATTATATATAATTAGTAATGAAAATAGTATTTTAATAAATAAAATACTTTTTCTAGTAGCCTTGGTTTTTATTGTCTCGCAAAAGGTGAGAAAAGTAGAGTATACTCCTCAGGGATAAAACTGATTTTGCCTTGGGCGCGCTTAAATCCTTCACTGCTCTCAGGACTCCATTTTAATTCCCTCGCTTCGCTCGGGAGTTAAATCTGGAGTCCTTCGTTACGCTCAGGATTCAAATATCGCGCCCGTGACATAATACAGTGCTTTATCCCCTTGGTGTACAATCTACTATTATACCACGCACCGTCAAATTGTGGAATGAGCATTGAGCATGCTTTCCAAGATTTTTCCATTGTGCTATAGTGTTATTTTTTAGTTTATACGAAACCTGAAAACTGTTTGTTCAGAATCAGTAATAGAATCGATTTCAATAGTTTTTATACATTTTGACCAAATAATATTTACAAGATCTCAAATAAAGTATACCCACTAAAAACACACAACGGGACAGTACAAAAAGCTTATAACTTCGTGATTTTTCAAGATATTATTTTAATTTTTTTTTGTACTGATTCTATAAATGAAAATATTTGTCCCATGTTTCGATTTTCGTATAAACTAAAAATAAGGTTGTATATGGTGGTGCTATGACATGGATTATTTTATGAAGAGATAAAGAAAAAGAGGAAAAGAGGTGTAAGAGGTTTCTATCAGGATGCCTTGTGCGAGTTCTATTTTCCTTTCGATGAATTTGTATGGCAAAGTGTCTCGTCGTTTATTACCGGATTCGATGCTTTAATGCCATACAAATCTCGATTCGTAAACGTGATTGAATAAATGCGAAAAGCAAAAATTATGTTCAATAGTGTACTAGTTAGTATAGGTTAAAATTATGATGATGATGATAATGAAATAAATCTCGAACTCGGCACTCTGGTGACAAACGTCGAGTTGCAATTTTCCATACAAACTCTGGAATTGGCGCTGGCAATGTCTGGGTTAATTAATCTACTGATACCTAGTCTGATACCGTTGCGACCGAGTCGGCACCATTTTGCTCTAGTGGACATACTTTCACTGCATGCCGCATCGCTCGAGATGGATCTCTACCTGCATTGTTACCGCTAGCTCGGGGGAAGTATTTCTCTGTTAATTTATAGCTTACATACTGTCCCACTGGTGGGCCTCTACCATTGAAATCAACTCATCCCGACATTTGATAGATATTGCCCTAATTACTACGTTTGCCAAATGCGGGTTGGTGGATCACAAACCCGGGCATACATCGAAAAATACGAAACACATTTTAACTGACGTGGGAATTGAAACCACGACTGCAAACCAGCACACGATCACCGAGGCGTCTCACCGACGTTTCTCTAGAATATCCACTAATATCTTACTAATACCTATTATAAACGCGAAAGTTTGTAAGTATGGATGTTTGTTACTCTTTCACGTAAAAACTACTGAATGGATTTGGATGAAATTCGGAATACAGATAACACATAGGTTACTTTTTATCCCGATATTCCCACGGGAACGGGAGCCGGGAACCACGCGGGTGAAACCGCGAGCGGCAACTAGTTATAAAATATAAACTGATAATAATTCCGAAAATATGTATGTTTTGAATATGGCTCTGATGTGTGTATGATCATCATCATCATCACCAGTTCATTTTAAACTCTCCTCTGCTGGGGCACAATTCTTCGCTATGATTGAAACCACAGAAATAGATTAAAACACCGCAGTAAGAACGGCCATAAACCACCACGCGGGGGTAGTTCTGACTGGTGGTTGTAACGACTGCTAATGCAACCGGGACTGCTTTACGTGCCTTCCAAAGCACGGACTGTTATGATATTATTTTTAATTGTAAGATTATTCATAATTTCTATGTCAGTGAGCAAGGCCAGACGTCTACGGTACGGTCTGATTACGAAATACGAGTCGATTTTCAACAGACTCGCACCGAGTAAAATCAATGTCTAAGTCAACACTTCGTTATTTTATTTCTTATTTATTTATTTGAACTTTCGCAACATTAATTACAAGGCGGACCTAACGCCTGAGGCGTTCTTAAACAGTCAACCATAGGGTGGTGCAGAGATAGTGTTGGTTATGTTAAGAGCGTTTACGCCGCACACTAGCGCCACTAAAGAAAAAAAAAAACATATCTAGTAATTAGAGATAGAAAATCAAATTATGCTCAACAAACTATCTGAATGAAGTAATTTAGCATTTTTACGTCACCTAATGAACACCTGACATGTTATGGTTTAGTTAAATATGGCGTTATAGTTAAAAGTGACCGTAACGTCTTATTTAACTAAACCATAACATGTCAGGTGTTCATTAGGTGACGTAAAAATGCTAAATTACTTCATTCAGATAGTTTGTTGAGCATAATTTGATTTTCTATCTCTAATTACTAGATATGTTTTTTTTTTCACTGGCGGCGCTAGTGTGCGGCGTAAACGCTCTTAATAACTGAAATAATAAGCACTTTTTCCCGTCCTAAATATTTGTATACATTTGTCCATTTAGATCGTTTTCTAGCTGTGAAGATGACTGAAGATTGGGATCAAGAAATTGTTCAACTTTCTTTATACATCGAAAATAACGACATTTGAAAAAATATGTCGTTAGCAAAACATGCTGTAGCGCTATTCTCTAAGCCAAACAGCGTCGAACTCGACGTTGAACTCGCTCATAACTTGCAAACGAATTTCAACCTATTTATAATAGTAATAAAGTCTACATTCGTTTGCAAGTCATGAGCGAGTTCAATGTCGAGGTCGACGCTGTTTTGCTTAGAGAATAGCGCTGCATCTAATATTTCAAACATACCTACCTAATCCAAATATCTAAATCAGATCACAGACACACTATTAAGACGTTATTCAACTAGCAGAATTAGGGTCTGAAACCATTAACTGTATACCTAACCTTCACATTACATCGAAACCACCAATAGCTGTCAGGGTCCACGGAACTCCAATAGCTAAACAAATCAATCATGCTGACGCCCGTTTCCTTTGTGCTAACTACACATTGTTTCATTGTAATGGGTTCTTAATAAGGCTGGTTAAATGTCTCGATGTCATGTGACAATATAACAAAAGTAATTTCGTTCTGGGTGCTTCTATAATCCTGTTATGGCAGATTTGCAAATGGGTCCTGTGCATAGAACATGTCTTTTTTTAACAGGTTGACCGCCGACAGACCCAGACGCAATAGAAATTCAATTGTTTGTCGGACATAAATGGCGTTTAAGGTGTTTTTCGCTTACACCGTGGCTAGGGGTGACCCCGGGTTATGAGGGACTCTCCTTCTCTTCCCTCGTTCAGCAACTTAAAACCTAGTACCTATCATCCCTTCTTTACCACGGGGAGGGTTCGGGATCACAAACGGCATTGCATCGAGTTCTCACTTCTCCCCCGCACCGAGTTCGCCCGCGCATAGACATGCCTGAAAAATGTCATGGTCCAAAAAACGGAAGTCAAATATTGTTTTCTAAAAATTAACGCTAACACTACACATTGAAATTAAACCATAAATTAAATTATTTAATGTGTAAAATAAACGCGAGTAGGTCCGTAAAAGTGGTTTCATTCAAATAAGTAGGTATTAAGGTGTCCTTTTTACTTAGTTGCATTGCATGCTTCGATCAATTACCTATGAACTAGATTCTTGAAAAACGGTAGGCGACTTTGGTGTGACTTTGGAGCCACGGAGCCACAATGCCGTTTGTGGCGATGACAGTCAATATTGAGTAAAATATTTTGTAAACTTAATTTAATCTTTATTTGTAAGATTTATGGTTCATAGTAAGCTGATGTTGTTGATGCTATCTAAGGTTTTTTCAGATTTTGTTATTCGTAAACGTATTCCTAGGCAAACAGGATTACTTTCGAGATGCATTTTTGTTCCGAATCCTTTAACTAGTAGATACGAAATGATCGAAGATTGCATGGCTATGTTTCGGGATCATACACATAATATTATTACCTAACTATTACCGAGTAATTCTGTATAGCCTGTGGCTAGGGTTGCCAACTATACTTTAAAATAACGTATCCTACGTTATTTTCCATCCCAATATTTTATTATTTTTATTAAAAATAAAGTATGGAAAATACTTTATTTCTGACTAATGCGTGCGTTTGAACGTACTATTCCTGTTGACTTAATTTCTGAACTACTGAATGATTCTCAGACTCAGGTGAAGTGAAACGAAACGCAACGCATAAATAAATAAATTTGGAAAATACTTAATTTTTTCTTCAAATCCTTTTTTTTTATACTAGTTAGTGATCATCATCGTCATCATCATCAGCTCATAAAGTCCCCACTGCTGGGGCACGAGCCTTCCCTATGGATGGATAGGGAGAACGGGCCATAAACCACCACGCGGGCCCACTGCGGATTGGTGGTTGTTAACGACTGCTAATGCAGCTGGGACCAACGGCTTTACGTGCCTTCCGAAGCACGGAGGAGCTCGAGATGATAAATTTTTGGTCACCCATCCGATGACCGGCCTTTGCGAAAGTTGCTTAACCTCAGCAATCGCAGACCGGGCGCGTTAACCACTGCGCCATCGAGTTAGTGTTAGTGATAGATTTACTTTAATTTCCTGAAAAATGTTTGGCAACCCTACCTGTGGCCAAACGCTAACTAACAATATTTATATTATAAAACCTCTACAGAGTCCAGTAGGTATACTTCTGCTGCATATTATGTGCTATGTGTATTTTCCGGGTATTTCGGTGCCCAAACCAGTCGGCTCCCGGTTCGATGCCGGTCGGGAGTAACGGTGCCTCCGCGGAGCATCGACCTCGCAAGACTTGCACTTTTTTTATCGCACTCTGTTTTTCGGGGTTTTTCTCGGTGTACAGTCGTGTCCATGTATTTGAGACCATTATCTCTTTAAAACATAAAAGTAGTAGGTTTTTGCTTTTTAAAAGCTTTTTATTAATGTGGTGAAAATACATTGATGACAGTCCCGTTGACTTCTTCAGAAGGCAATAATATCCAAAGAAGTTGAAAGTTACTTCAAAAAAGATCTAATGATATTACAGGGTGCCTAGTGTAGTGTGACTTTAATTGTTTACTATCGGTATTCATTCGATTACGTTTACATGAACGAAAATTAGTATGGCATTGAAGCAGCGCCTCCTGGCGGCATATGAGAAGAGTTAAAATTTTGCCATACTAATTATTACAAATTCTCGTTTTCGTTGACATGATCGAATGGCGAATGAAAGTCGCACTTGGCACCCTGGACATAAAGGCATGTAAAGTGGGTGCTTACTGAAAACGGGAATTTGTATGGCATTGAAACCTAACCCTTTAACAGGCTGCGGGACGTGTATTCCCACCTTATTTTGAACCTTATGCACCCGTAATTGAGACAAGATTGAAAAACCAATGAAATATTTCAACATGTTCGGCCTTGTAAGGGGTTAAAATACAAAATGTGTTTCCTACTACCTACCAATTTTATAACCATTTAGGATGTTAGCTGCGTAGAAGAATGGGCGCAAGAAACTGTACAGAACAATTTCGTTACCAAATCATGCAATATTTCAGCATAAAAATAATAATATACATATAAGTATCTATATCTATCTGTTTGTTTGTTTGAACGCGCTAATCTCAGGAACTACTGGTTCGAATTGATAAATTATTTTTGTGTTGGATAGTCCATTTATCGAGAAAGGCTTTAGGCTATATAACATCACGCTGCGACCAATTGGAGCGAAGCATTAGTGAAAAATGTTGCAAAAACGGGAACAAGAGCCTAAAAAATTAAAAATGCTGCCGAAAGTCACTAGGTAGGTATATTCCACGCGGACGAAGTCGCGAGCACAGCTAATCTACTTATATACCTATGCTATAGAATAATTACAATACTGTTTGTTGGCAACCCTACCGCCAATACTACTAACAGCTTGCCTCATTCAAACAAAAGGCACTCTAGAAGATTTGTTAACTACTTACAAATATTTCATTCACTCGGTAATAACTTTAAAGTTACATAAAGGACCATATTAAATTTATTGCTGTGTTGATATAATGCAACAGTGACGATGTAGCAATTGTTATGTGTGACGCAATTCAACCGAGTTCTCCATCTTGTTCTACATAATGTGAACGAGGCTTCATATGTTATGTCACATAAATACATACATGATTTTGTAGTGGAGTGTGATGATAACATGTTATTTGTTTTTAACGGGCCGTTAGCTCACAGTTTTGCAATAGTTAGATTCGCTACGAAATACCATCTTCATTTAATCTCATAGGGGTTGGAGATGTAGGTACCATCTTTCCACTCAGTTTCCATGATCAGTTTTAAAGTAGTTTCGTAGCAGTTTTGAAGCAGTTTTGTAGCAGTATCGATGCAGTTGATAAAACGAAACTCGTGTAGCATCATTTTCACAACTGGCAATAACATTGCAATATAATATAGTAAGTATCCTACTATTTTAGGTATCTAACTACTATTATTTTAAAAATATATTATAGTAGGCAAAACTGTATTTTATCAGCAAAGCCTCTAAAATCAGTCTCTATTTACATAATAGAGACTGATATTATATACATAAAATATTTATTTTATTTAATAAAATACATATTTTTTAATATAGGTACCTACCTTCGATTAATTCAAAAATACTATATTTGGTCTAAAAAAAATTGGCAACCCTAACTGCTGCCGCTGACCACTTTACTAATAGACATAGACTACAAGTTAAGTACTTGTTACATTACTCGTATGTAGTTGACTTGACAAAGTGTTCAGCGTCTTTTGCCACTGACTGTACAGTTGTACACCATACACTGGCCCCGGACATTCGAGGGCGAGCCTGCGTGTCGCAATATTTCGGGAGTAACTGTGTGGTCCGGGTGCATCGACCGCAGTGCAGTGCCTCGTTTCTCGTGTGACGTTCTGGACGTTCCGTTTTTGTTTCGTACCTTTTATTCGGTAATGCATGCCTTTGCCTCAGCACAAACAAATAAATATCAGTAACAGCCCGCCGCAGGCGCGCGGTGCCGCCGTAAAACTGTCAAAAACAAACAAAAGAATAAATGCGAAGTCGTAGAAACTGTATGTGAAGAATTAGGGTAGTGCCAGGAGATGTGATGTGTAAGTGATGTTTGGGCAGGTAAATTTATGTGAGATATATCCTTTGAACAACGTAAAATTAAAAGGGTTCCATCTAAGTTTGTAAAACCGCATTTATTTTACTTAGGTATGTAGGTAACTATTATTTAATTCTAACGTTCCAAACTTTGCAGGGTTAGTGTTTCCAATAAAACCTATAAAATACTGTTACTAGGTATAAGATAACGTTTATGGACACGTGTGTGATTTTCGTAATTCGACATCGACTGCGCGCGCGCATCTAATCCTCCAACAAAGTTATTTATACAATCTTGTTGTTGCAACAATGGCTGTAATTTTACGCAAATATTGTAGCAAAAAATTACCAAATACAATTAAGAAAAAGTGTAGAAAAAGTCTTGTAATGTTGTTTTTTTTTCTGTTTCATAACCATACCTACTACCTATGTATATTTATTGCTTCATGCTGTACAAAGTTCTTTAATTAAGTGTAGTGGCCACATGAGCTCCGCAAGCCGCAAGTGCAATACTAGAAGCAATTGCAAAAACTATCTAAGTAGGTATGTACACACGGCCACAGATCAACCTACCCAAAACTGTCAAATTTCTACAATCAATTTTGAACTTTATGCTTTGGTTATAAGGATCAATATTCATTGGAGAAATTTGACAGATTTGGGTAGGTTGATCTGCCGCCGACTGTACCTACAGTTACAATTTAAAAACATAATTAAAGTTAATGACTGCACTATGACATAGATAGATAAAATACATAGTATAGTACCTACCTAGGTACTTACAAGTAAGTTTTTTATTTTTACGCGAACATCGCATATTGTAGTTAAATACCTAGGTAAGTAACCTGCTTATGCGGAATTACTCATGTTTATTATTATTTGTTCCTGATGTTTCGTACTCTTTCCAGAATTTACGATCTCAGCTAGGGTTATGCCAATGCCAACCCTACTATATATATAACTAGCGACCCGCCCCAGCTTCGCACGGGTGCAATGCTGATACACGCAACCCCTATATCCCTGCATTTTAAATCTGTAATATCTTCGAAAATGTTCATTTAAATTACATGCTGTAAAGGGCCACATTGATCTATATTAAATGCACAATGTATTTAAGGTACCTAATTGGATAAGGATTAATGCTGTATTGCTTAAAATCGCTTCGTAAATAAGCCATAATTTCTCGTAAAAAGTAAAGGATAAAAAATGATTATTGTGGGTTATCCCTAAGAGATAGACATATACCATCGCGGACTTTTTTGTAGACCTTTTTAAGGTGTACAATACTGTAGTACATTATTTTGATCTATCTCGTAGAGTTCAGCCAGCGTTTGCAATATAAGCGCATAAAAATGTGAAACCTCTTAAGTTATCAGTGTTTCTCTTCTATATTATGCATGCAATGCAGCATGTAATTATACACATAAACCTTCCTCTTGAATCACTCTATCTATTAAAAAAAACCGCATCAATATCCGTTGTGTAGTTTTAAAGATCTAAGCATACATACATACATAGGGACAGCGGGAAGCGACTTTGTTTTATACTATGTAGTGATATAGTATCCTACTATTTTAGGTGTCTAACTACTATTATTTAAAAAATATATTATAGTAGGCGAAACTACTATATTTTTACTATAGTTTTCTGTGATGAACACAAAATGGAAAGATGAGCGCAACAGAGCCAGTATCGGTCTGATAAAAGCAGAGTTAATGGTATTTTTTTAACTATAAAATTAGATTGTAATAATAGTTACGAAGCGTTCCTTAAAAATAAAAACCTATTAATAAAACTCAAAGCAGCAAAAAATATTCATTAAAGAAATAAAATAAATATTTTTAATAGACTATATTTTTTTTAAAATTAATTCCCTGTCTACTATATTTTTATGGGTACTGAATCCAAAAATACTATATTTGGTCTAAAAAAAGTTGGCAACCCTAATCTCAGCGGTCATCTTGCGTACAGACGCCGGCACATCAGACTATTCAAAACTGTCAAATTTCTATAGTAAGGGCCTTAGAATAAGGTCCGAATAGTTATTCCATGTTTTGTTCCTGTACTTCCTATTTAAATTCAATGTGTAGTGTTCGCGTAAACTTTAGAAAACAATATAAATCATATCGAGATAAGCTCTACGTATTATCTTCAATTGTTCCCTGCGATCATTCAATCATCAGCAGCTCATTTTATGTCCCCACGCACGAGCCTTCCCTATGGATGGATAGGGAGAACGGGCTTTTAAACCACCACGCGGGCCTAGTGCGGATTGGTGGTTGTTAACGACTGCTAATGCAACCGGGGCCAACGGCTTTACGCAAAGCACGCAGGAGCTCGAGATGATACACTTTTGATCGCCCATCCGAAGATCGGCCTTTGCGAAAGTTGCTTAACGTCAGCACTCGCAGACCGGGCGCGTTCACCACTGCACCACCAAGCTCCGCATTCAAAACTTTGGAGAGGGGGGGGGGGGGGCGTTTGCAACTGTTATGGTATCGTCGGGGTACGTCCTTGATAACATCTTTGATAGTGAGAAGATCAAGATCACGGTGGAGATCTACGTTGCGATAGTACCACGGGCAACCGGTGGCACCACGCATGAAACGTTTTGGAGGGTTTGTAAGGGATACAAATAGGAGGGCGCGGTATGCGCAAAAACTACGCTAACGTAAGTTTTTTTTTCAGTTGTTTAAGTTGTTTTTTCACTTTTTACTAATTTTACCGCCTGCCTATAAGGTGGAATAACCGACCTAATATGATTCTTCTATCGAGGGTGACATTGAGATATTTCACTTGCTTTTCTTAAGGGATAGCACGGTCAAATAAACGAATAGGAGGGTGACGATCGTCGATACCCCGGGAAAAGAACTCAGCGGCGCTTTTCTCGGTGTTAACTTCGATCCGCCATTTACGAAACCAAACGCCGAGGTGTTAACGGCTTTTTTTAGTCGGTTGAAAACCGCGGCTTTGTCTCTACCGGACGAATATAGCGCGGTGTCATCCGCGAATAGAGCTAGCTCTACGCGTGGGGTCTGAGGGATATCGTTTGCGTAAAGCGCAAACAGGATTGGGGACAACACGGATCCCTGCGGAACGCCGACGGCGCGAATAGGATGAGGGGCGGTGAGCGAATCTTTCGACGCGGAAGCGAAAAGAGCGATCCGACAAATAGTCTCGTATGATGTGCACGAGTCTATCTGGTACGCCAAAGTACAGCTTATAAATTAAGCCGTTGTGCTAAACTTTGTCAAATGCTTTCGCAACGTCGAAGAAAAGAGTTCCGGTTCCTATGGGACGGCTTCTATTGAGACCGGAAAGGATATGCTCCGTGAGGCGGTGCAATTGATGGGTGCACGACTGTTTGGGGCGGAACCCAAACTGCTCGTTTATAAGGATATTGTTAGAGAAAACGTATTCCTTTAAACGGGATACTAGAACGCGTTCGTACAGTTTTCCCAACGATTTGAGAAGACTGATGGGGCGATAACTAGAGGGGGCGGTACGCGGTTTACCGGGTTAATGAATACCTATGACAACCGCATCTTTCCAAACAGCGGGAAAGATTGCGTTTGTTATGGCGCTATTGAAGACAACTACTATTAAAAGCACAGAACAGGTAAAAAGGATAAACTGAGCGGGTAAGATCTTAAGGATCTTGTTTGAGATACCGTCTGCCTCGGGGGCACTACGGGGTTTGAGACGCCTAATTAGCGTAAGCACCTCATCCTCCATAACAGGCGGGAGGGTTGCGGTTGGAGGGAGGGACGAGAGTCAATCGACTTCGCTACCGACCGTTTGAACATGGTCCTAAGGGACTGAGAGAGTGCTAAGCGAGCATTGAGACTCAAGGCTGTCGGCGAAAAAAAGAAGTTTATTTTAACAGGAAACCCTTATCACACGATCATGACCAAAGCCAACAATGCAGAATACAAAGGGCGAAGAAACCATCTACAATTACATCAAGCTATTGCTTATTCTGTTCTGTTATAGTTCAAATTTAATCGTCCAATGAACAATGACGTTAAACATACTTCAGTGGTACGTTGTCGGACTCCGAATGGCTTTATTGATCAAGAAATGGAATATCAAACGGCCATTTGTCACTCGACTTTACGTCTCACCATCACCAAGCGTCTCACTGATTTAAATAAAAACTTAACAACAATAATTGTTTTGTCTAGTCGCAAATTTTATTAAATACGATTTTTATTTTATTTAGAATGCAATTAACAAATACCTCGACATTGATATGCATCTTCTTTAGCATATAAACCAGGGCTTTAAATACGGTTAAGAATTGGTATCGATACTTTGGTCAAACGAAAATACCGGTAAAATAAAACCCGGTATCGCGTTACCTAGGTGGCTTTTTTACCGGTAATTTAGCTAACCGCTCCACGCGGATTGGATTAAGCGCATGTTACGAAAAAGTAGCGATACTTAAATAGATAACGTTACTTGCAGTAACGGTACCAAATTACCTTTATAGAAATAACGTTACTTAGGTACCGTGGTACCTACTTATAGTAAAAATTTGGTGAATTTTGGTGGTAAGAGAAATGGAAAGATGAGCGAGCCAGTATCGGTCTGATAAAAGCAGAGTTAATGGTGTTTTTTAACCTAAAATTAGATTGTAATAATAGTTACGAAACGTTCCTTAAAAATATAACCTATTTAATAAAAGCAGCAAAAAAATATTAATTTAAGAAATAATATAAATATTGTTTAATATGTATTATATTTTTTTTATTAATTCCCTAACTACTATATTTTTATGGGTACTGTAAAAGTTGGCAACCCTATACGCAATACGCATTGCTCTTTTTTTATATATTTAGCATGGCATTTGATTCTATTTCACCTGATCTCTGAAACCAGCCCTGCAGTGCTATTCTCTAAGCAAATCAGCGTCGAACTCGACGTTGAACTCGCTCATAACTTGCAAACGAATTTCAACCTACTTTTGATTAGTAATAAAGTCTACATTCGTTTGCAAGTTATGAGTGAGTTCAATGTCGAGATCGACGCTGTTTTGCTTAGAGAATAGCGCTGCTGAACTCTGAAACCAGCCTCAATCTAGTCTAATCTAGCCGTAGTAACTAGACTAGATAGAGATCTATAGTCACTACGGCTTGAGGATACAAAATTTCTCGCCGCCCCTAAAATCAAGTTATCCCTTAAAACCACACTGTAACTGAGGTGGTGGTAACCGAATGTACCTATAGATGATCGGGTTGTACGCGAGATCTCGTGTTTTAAATCCATATAGCTCCGTTAGACTAGACTACTGACAAACCGACACAGGCCTAACACAGGCATATTATTATCCAGCTTTCTAAGCGGGCTAAAAGGGTGCATAGTGCGAATTTCATTCGCAATTCGATCACCGAAAACGAGAATTTATAACATTGAAGCAGCGTCTCCTGGCGACATACGAGAAGACTTAAAATTATGCCATACAAATTTTCGTTGTCGTAAACGTAGGCGAATGAATACGGATATTATTGACGGATATTATTGAATATACGGCTGTTATTAACGTGTTAATAGAGCATTAATAATAATCTCGTCTACAGGAGTCTACAGCAAGTTCTGTAAAAAAAACAATATGTCATTATAGTCCATTGCGGTTCGCAACAAGTCGTTTTAATTCGAAAGTCAAGTGAAAGTGCGGTTGGCAAAGTTTGAAGGTCAACGCTGTAATAGAAAATGGGCAACATTGGCGTACATACTGTGAAAGACTGCGAATTACCGGATGGTGACGTCATCAGTGATCATCTTAACACAGATTACATAAAACGTGTTAGACTTTGAACCTCCTTTTAGCTGACTTTCGGACTCATCATCATCTCAGCCAAAAGACGTCCACTGCTGGACAAAGGCCTCCCCCAAGGATATGAGGGGTATTTGCCGTAATCGCCACGCTTGGCAGGCGGGTTGGCGATCGCAGTAGGTTGAGGGTAACCTCAGAGAGATGCTGCTGCCCATCCTCTGGAATGGTCCCTTAGTCGGCTTTTACGACACCCACGGGAAGAGATGGGGTGGTGCAATTCTTTATCCCCGGCACCACACAGGGGACTTTCGGACTACATATTTAAATTTCCACTGTAGCAGGCACGGCCGTTGGTCCCGGCAATCCTCACTGGGTCCGCTTGGAGGTCTATTACCCGTTTTCCCTGATGGTGTCTCCATGCAAAGGGAAGACTCGTGCCCCAGCAGTGAGCGATTTGTGTCCGTAATAACAATTTATCAACCGCAACTAGAGCACGTTGCAATTGTACAATTAGAATAGAATAAAATAGAAATATTTTTATTGACGCTCACACAAAAATTCATTAGAAACAACCAAAAAGAAAAAACATATAGGTACAAAAAAACATTTATAATAAATAATAATAAATAAATTTTCCCACACTCACACCAATTATCTAGCCCAAGAGAAGCTTCGTTATGAAACTCGTTATATGGTTGCTAGACAACGGATGAACATACTTAAAATACATACTTATTATACATAGAAAACATCCAGACCCGAGAAAATTTAGAAAAACAATATTTCTTAAATTGACCCGACCGGGGATCGAACCCGGGACCTCAGAGATGGCGACACCATGAAAACCGGTGTACAAACCACTCGACCAAGGATGTCGTCAAAGAGGCCAACAAGGACCCTGTCTCAGCATAATATTCCCACGTCACTCGCAGTCGCAGTTGGTCTGAGTGGCGTAGAAGCACTGTTTATCTGACAGGGCCTTAGAGAGACGACGACGCGACGGACGTAGACTTAAAAACAGGAAACTTAAAAAAGTAAAAACAGCTCTAAAAAGCAAGAAATAATATTGAAATTATATTATTAATTACCTAAACGCATGTCAGTTTTAAAAAATGTCTACTGAAGTCGGGTGGGGCTTTTACAATAAAAAAGTGGAGATAATGGAACAACTATAAAAGTTTAAATGAAACAAAATTGTCCCCCAGCCGACCACCAACCACCCGACTAGTCAATTTTGGGCCGTCCCGCCGCCGTGACCCCCTGCGGGACGCTTTTTGTCCCGGAAATCAGTGATATTATGATATAAGTATCTATCTCGTACCAACTACCCTCGGGTTTAGGTTTTCAGATGGTAGCTTCGATACCACCTTAAAATGCATCAGCAGAGAGAGCGTTTTCTCTCTGTGGAAATGCATGGACAGACAGTAGAAATGAGGCTGAACGTCAAGGCTGAACCACAATGTGATTGACCAAAAATGCAGCGAATTTTATAACTACGTATTGCAAAACAAAAACTTGTTAAAATGCGCAAAATCGCAAAATAAGCGCAGTTTTTTTTCTAACCTTTTATACGTGGTGTGTTGTGTCCCGCGTAATATGCCCAAGTCCCGGATGTCGAGCTCGGTAATCCCGGGAATGCCTTTATTGGAGTTGGCAAGCCTACACCCGACACTCCGATTTCTTGCTTTTTAGAGCTGTTTTTACTTTTTTTAAATTCCTGTTTTTTGAAGTCGCTTTTTTTCGGTAGGTAATAAGCCTGCGCCACAATCCGAGCGCAGCTGTTGCTGTTGTTGCGAGATTCCGTGTCCGCGATAGGTTGTCTATGTGTGCGATGCTCGAGTGTGTTTGCATGAAGCTTACCCAATATTATACATAGTCTATGAACTTAGTTATTTATATGATTGGTACAGACGACCTCCTTGGTCGAGTGGTTTGTACACCGGTTTTCATGGTGTCGCCATCTCTAAGGTCCCGGGTTCGATCCTCGGCCGGGTCAATTTAGAAATTATTGTTTTTCTAAATTGTCTCGGGTCTGGGTGTTTTCTATGTATAATAAGTATGTATTTAAGTATTTTAAGTATGTTTATCCGTTGCTAGTAACTTCTGAAGCTTCTCTTGGGCTAGATAATTGGTGTGAATGTAGGAAAATTTATTTATTTATTTATTTATTTATTGGTCTCGCACGCTCTACATGATTGGTCTCGCACGCTCGACTAGATACCGCCGCGCTGGCGTACTTGTTAAATGCGGCAAAAAATACTACGCCGAAGCACAGAACACTAAATGCACACTAGCTTAGGACCAAGACACCGCACTCGTAGAACAAGGGTACGACGAGCCGGTTCACACGCACTCTATACCAGGTACAGACATGTACCTGATCGCTTCGTAATAGTATACGCCGAAGTCAGCGTACCCGGTCACGGTCAGTCGCCTGCTGGCAGTCGCGTTGCAAAGTGCAAACTGTGTGTGTGAGATGCGCGTACCAAATGTTTTGTTAAATTTTGGTCATAAACCGAAGTAAAATGCCAGTTTGCGTAGTTAAACTGGGTAAAAATAATACTACAAGAAATAAGGACACCGTTCTTACACACACTACAATATTAAGTTGCCGCATTCACGGAGCTATTGTTTTTAGGTAGCGCGGTATCTAGTCGAGCGCGCGAGACCAATCATTCATCTAAGTCTATGAAGCTTACCTTCTGCCACCCTTCTGCAGTCTACTTATTTCGTGGTCGAACACTGGTGGCACCTAGGGTTGCCAACTTTTTTTACAAGAAATAAAGTATATTCAGGTCTGAGAAAAAATAATAAACAGTATTTTAGAAAAATGAATAATATGCTGACGGGTTTAACCGGGGATGGCCGTAGCCGACCCGGTAAAAACTCCTGGGGGGCAATCCGCCCGGCGCATGGAGAGGACTCCAACGGGACCTTTACCACGAGGGCAATACCTCGCGGGAGCCTCATTGCGCGCAAATGTGCACGACAACAACAACAACCCGACTTTTGCGACCTTGCGCATCCACTTTGGTGAACACGCCGACCCAACAACCAAGACCTGCATGCCCACACCCTTCCCCCCCTTGTGGACATGCGGACACAACAAACCGACTGACATGCCCACTTTTCCGTGGGCATGCGGACTCGACAACCATAGCAACGTGCCCACCTATTGTGGACACGCGGACTCAAAGACCAGAACACCCGAACAAGACCAGAACGACGTGCCCACCTTAGTTGGGCACGCGGACAACAACAACCCTATGGGACAACACAAATAGTTAGCCGGGGCGGGTTCTATCGTGGTCGCTCCGAATCAGTAAGACAACTGGCTGTCATCTCGCTGTTCATTGACTGAGCGCCGCCCTCCTCTGACTAAATAAAAAAAAAATGTGTAAGCGTCGAGTCTAACACATAAAGTGTTAAGCATTTTGATGCTGAAAACAGTATTTTGTATACTTTATTTTTGTTCAACAGTAAAAAGTATAATGTAGTGAAAAACAGTGTAATACTGTTTTTAACAGTATAGTTGGCAACCCTAAACCCACCACCTGTGCCGCCACTACTACGTTAGGTAGGTACTTAGTTTGATACGTTGTTGACTGTACACTGTACATAGGTACTAATTGCATTACTTCTTAACTATGGAATGGAAGCGTGAGCGTGAGTAACGATTATGTAAACGGTAAGAATCCTAGTTGTTACACGTTCCGTGAGCAAATATTTGAATGGCTCTGCTTTGTTGGTTGAACGAGGCGTTCTTGAATAGCCTTATGAATTTGCAAATCTAAAATACCTACTTACCTATTTACTTATTTTGGTAAATTATACACCAAGTACAAAATCAATGGTTTCTAGAATTTTTAAAAGAGTATTGAATCGAATTAGCTTGGCACTTGAGGTGTGGTTGTACCTAATCTTACTTTCCACAAGATAATACGTGTATTTATAAAATTTATAAAATACAGTGAAAAAATTAAACGCCTACCCGACCCAGCCAGGAATCGAACCTGGGTCTTCCGCAATCCAGGCGGCTGCACTGACCGCTATGCTACCGGGAAGGCTGACGTAAGCGCTGAATTTTGTCACTGCTTTTATTGCTGCGCTTACGTCAGCCTTCCCGGTAGTATAGGGATCAGTGCAGCCAATATTTAAAATTTAGCTTCAGTGCAGCAATTAACACTAGAAAATAAAAAGTAAAAATTTATTACGTGTACTAGTTAAAAACTCTTTCATGAGCCAGAGCTGTATGAGAGAAGCTGAGGATCGTGCTCAGTGATCGTCCTGCAGCGGACTAATATAGGCTGATGCTGGTGAAACTTTTCCATAACCTCAAATTCTTTTTGTTCCAGAATAATTCAAAATGGCGACTTCCGTCCTCCAACCCGACAACTGCCGAAGGGAGCATGAGCCAAAACCGAATTTGACCGAGCCACGCTTATCAGACGATGAGCGAGTTCAAAAACAAGAGAACAAGGAGAGGGAGACAGGCGATCTCCCGACCGAACTGAGGGAGAGGGCACGAGTGGAGTTGAGAGAGGAGCCGGCGTTGCGGGATCATGCTCTTGCGCAGATGAGACACTTCATAGAAAAGCATCCGGCGATAAAGAAGTGTAGAACTGGTAAGTCATTGTTTGTATAGCTAGTAAAAATGAAAGAGACAGGCGATCTCCCGACTGAGCTAAGAGAGTGGAGCCGGCGCTGGCGGGCGTTGCGAGATCATGCTCTTGCGCAGATGAGACACTTCATAGAAAAGCATCCGGCGATAAAGAAGTGTCAAACTGGTAAGGCCATTTTTGAGTGAAACTTAGGATAAATGCGCATAATCTTGACCACCTAGGATAAGAGCGTTGCTTTGAGTAAACTCTATAAAAGAATTTTGCTATGTCGCAGATGAGGTCCGTTATTCAACCCACCTGGTACATATAAGACTGAAGGTGCAGAACTTGTAGCGTACTTCAATTGGATTCCTTAACTGTCGAGGAACTGGCTGCATATCTCGCTCTCTCTGACCTAACACATTATTTGCTAATATCAACTAAATCGACAACAAATGTATCACCGCTGATAATCGCATCTGGCTTCTTACCGCTAAGATCAAAATTCCGAATGTTTTATTCAGTAAGCTACATTAATTATTACTCGTATTACTGTCAACTGTCACTAAGGGTTTCCAACTATTTTTCAGGAAATTAAAGTAAATCTATCACTAACTAGTATAAAAAAAAGGATTTGAAGAAAAAATAAAATATTTTCCAAATTTATTTATTTAAGCGTTGCGTTTCGTTTCACTTCACCTGAGTCTGAGTATCATTCAGTAGTTCAGAAATTAAGTCAACAGAAATATTCCGTTCAAATGCACGCATTAGTCGGAAATAAAGTATTTTCCATACTTTATTTTTATTAAAAAGAATAAAGTATGGGGATGGAAAATAACGTAGCATTACGTTATTTTAAAGTATGGTTGGCAACCCTATCGGTAAGTAAGTCTACGGGGCGCTTTGAAAAGAATTGGCTAGAAACTCAGCAAAAGAATCTCTCTTCTGTGGCAAAGGCATATAACTCCAGCTAGCATTACAAATACGCCAAATAGGTCAACTGGTTGAAAAACTGGTTTCAAATACCTATTATTAGGTCGTTCTTTTGAATTTGTGCGCACATTTTCTAGTAAAAACACCGACAATGCTTCTCTTACATTTAACACGATTGCAATTGGTACACGCCATGGAAACACGTTTTCAATTCAAACCACAACTGCGAAGATAAGATGAATTGGTATTCCGCTAGCGGACTTGTTCAAAACGTCTCGTGAATAACTTACATACCTACAAAAGGTTCATGGTAGTGTGATGGCATGGAAATAGTTGAGGACCGACACTAGGTATGTGGGCCAGGTAAACCACGCCGTGTAGGTATGCACTTAACTAGCTTTTACTCTCACTAGGTTTAGTTAATTTGTTAAACAATTGAGTAAATTCAATCGATGAGTAAAGGAGATGTACGTTTTTGGGCCCTTATTTTATTAAAGTGTTGAAGTGATGCTTTTCTGATACATCTGACTTCTTAGATGATGTTTCCAAAAAGAAAAAAAATATAAAAACCTCCAAACATCATTTAAAAAATGTTTGAAAACTTGAAATCTTGTTTTCTTCATCAAGCTTTTCTTATTATTTTTAGTTTCTAATGAAAGTTTTAAGTGTTTATTATATTAAACTATAACTATAACTATTGCTGAACTTATTTATACATTCTAAAAGGTATTTTAAGGTTTCAATGCAATTTCCTTAAAATGATTACTAATTTAAAAAATAAGTTATATTTTTTAAATACATACATAAAAGTGAAGTTGCCAATGTAGAAAAAGTTTAGGATTGCTATTTTATGAATTTTTATTATCTGACCTTTTTTATTATATACTACAATGTTTGGGTATGTTTAAAAAATATATTAATACATGGAAAGGTTCCTTATTTTTTGCTTTTTTCATAAAATATAATTTCATCACTGTAAGAATTAGGGGGCCCAGCCTCCATACAAAAATGGAACATCTCCTTCACTTTTTTATTTTCAAGTGCTAATTGCTTCACTGAAGCACTGTGCCGCTATTAGCACTCAAAAAAATTAAAAAGCAGTGACAAAATTCAGCGCTTACGTCAGCCTTCCCGGTAGCATAGCGGTCAGTGCAGCCGCCTGGATTGCGGAGGACCCAGGTTAGACTCCTGGCTGGGTCGGGTGGACGTTTAATATATAAATTTTATAAATATTAAAACAATTGAGTACTTGTTTTCACGCACTACCCCCAAATTTTGAGGTATGCATGATTATGGTTATTATTTTACGCAATTTTTTAGAAAAACTACTGAGAAAATATCCACGAGTGGGATTCAAACCCGCTTTTTCGAACAAACCTTGTCATCACCAGCTCATTATATGTCCCCACTGCTGGGGTACAAGCCTACCCTGTGGATGGAAACACCACAGGTGAACGGGTCATAAATACCACGCGAGCCCAGTGCGGATTGGTGGTTGACAACTACTGCTAATGCAAACAGGCTTTCCGTGCCTTCGGAGATCCGAGACACGGAAAGCTCGAGTTTCAAAATTTTTGGTCATTCATCCGATTACCGGCCTTTGCGAATGTTCCTTAACTTCAGCAATCAAGACCGACCCGCCCGATCCTCTAAATGCCACTACACATTTACAGAATACACTAAACATGCACACTAATTTAGGCCCAAGACACCGTACTCCTAGAATAAGGGTACGTAAAACCGGTTCACACGCGCTCTATACCAGGTAGAGACATGCACCTGGGCGCTTCTCTCCTCCTCCACGGCCCGGTCTACCCGAGCCAAGGTCCGTGCCTTTAGAGGTGCCCTCGGGTGGTTTCGCTCCCCGATCCGATCCGAAACCTTTGGAGACTCTGGGAGGGCACGGGGTCGCGCACTTTTAAGTGTGCGGTGCCGTTCCCTCTAGAAATCCTCCGAAGGTGATTCGTTTTAACGCGGCTTGAGGTACCCTTTACATACCTCGCTGCCCCCAAAAACCCCGGTGACGCTGAAAATGCCTTTACAGGCAATCAGCAATCTCTCTCAAAAAAAAAATCAAGACCGAGCACACCTAAACCACAAAAAATATTTTCGAAAGTACTTTACCTACATAAAATGCGACATGAAAATAACATCTTCAATCACATAATAGGTAGCATCATCATCATGTGCCGTGATTTTTTAGGGTTCCGTATCCGTACCCAAAGGATAAAACGGGACCCTACAAATACCTAGATATTAAGGCGACGCATTGGAAATTTACGTGGCGGGGATCTTGATTTTTCCCAACAATTACAAAACATATGAAAGTGATATTTAATGATATGATTTTTTATTTAATTGACTTCATTTTGCTAGTTGCAGAAACACGATTTGTCAACTTTTATAACAGAGAAAAAAATATCAAAGTAACCTCTTTTAAAACATAGATTTGCATTTTACAGGCTAACCAAACCGATTTTCATCAAAATTTTCTTAGTAGATTAGTCTTAACACACTTCAATATGCTAGTTCATTTTTTTTAAATCATTTGTAGTTTTAATTTGAAGGAAAAAAACCAGTTTTTTTATGGTACGGGGCGCAAACGCTCCGTATTAGATTAATTGTTTAGCGGTGCGTCGCCTTAGAGCTAATCTTGATAATTTTGTTTGTTTTATCAATCACATGCTGACTTTACGTAAATGCTTTGTCCGCAGACGCGCCCTTCCTCCTCCGTTTCCTTCGCACGAAGAAGTACTCGGTACCGCAAGCGTGCTCCATGTTGGAGCGGTACCTCACCATCAGGCAGATGTACCCTCACTGGTTCCAGAAGCTGGACCCTCTAGACCCGAAGATAGCTGCAGTCATAGACGCGGGGTACCTGGTCCCTTTGCCTAGGAGGGACGCTGAGGGAAGAAGGGTGGTGCTATCTTGTATGGGTAAGTTTTTTATTAGAGCTATTGGTCATCTTAGAAATATGCAGCATTGTGGTGAAGCATTCAATAATTGTTTTTAAGAATAGAACCGGAACAAAGCGACTGCTGTAACCACAGATTTTTTTTAATATATTTTTTTTAATGGTAAAAGGAGGCAAACGAGCAGGCGGGTCACCTGATGGAAAGCAATCACCGCCGCCCATGGACATCCGCAAAACCAAATTTATCGCAGATGCGTTGCCAACCCTGAGGAAGCAATTGGATCTTGAGGAGGGAGTAGGAATTGGGAGGGGGGAGGGGTGAGAGATGGGCCTCCGGTACTTTCACTCACTGGGCGAAACACAACAGCAACGAGTGCCGTTGTTTCACGCCGATATTCTGTGAGGGCGAGCCGGCCCATTTCGTGCTGCAACGCAGCGTGGCTCTACCACTCAGACAGTGTTACTCATTTAGCACCACCCAGGGGTCACGTGTAGGGTCTCAAGGGTAAACCTACGGACGCGAGTAACTTTAACCCCCAAACTATATTTCTATAGGACATTTCTTTTCTGCTCTTCTTTTACGACGTCAGAAATATATCTATACACTAGCGGCCTGCTCGCGACTTCGTCCGCTTGAGTGAACACCCGTATATCCTATAGAACCCTATGGCAGCGCAGCGCCACCTACCGGGTCCAATTATATGCATGTTTCATACATATAAACCTTCCTCTTGAATCACTCTATCTATTAAAAAAACCCACATCAAAATCCGTTGCGTAGTTTTAAAGATCTACGTATACATACATAGGGACAGACAGACAGCGGGAAGCGACTTTGTTTTATACTATTTAGTGATTTATATAAAAACCTCCTTCTTTTTTGAAGTCGGTTAAAAATTAGTGTTGCTAAGCGCAAATATCGAGAACAGCCGAACTGATTTGGATGACATTTTGCACATAGACAGACAGACAGACCCGGACTAGGACATAGGATACTTTTTATCCTGGTAACAGGTGGTTCCTGTGGGATAGTGTAGTCTTCGCGAACGAACTCGCGGGCGACAACTAGGCACAAATAAATTGTAAAGTACAGAGGCCTGCATACCAACCTATCCAACCTCTCAAAATTTCTTCAGCAAATATTCAACCATATGTCGTATACATAAACTCAAGGCACAGAATAAATATGCTCAAGGTCTTTCAAGGTAATTTGACAGTCTGATGTTCAGGCGTGTGTACATTACTTCATCGTTGTATACCTAATTATAATGCAAGGTAGGCTTTAGAGCAGCGCAATTGAACAATCATGTACCTAGTTTGATCCTAGAATAAGGTTGCGTCTTACACAACTTATGGAAATGACTATATTATTATGAATTACCTATATTCTAATCAAAAGCATGACGCTAGCAGCTAGGCAATGGTTCTCAACTGGTGGTCCGCGGACCACAGATGGTCCGTGAGAGCAACGGTAATGGTCCGCGGGACAGATCATTATTAAATCCACTGACCAATTTTTAAAAAGGCAGTACATACAACTATTTTTATTTCCTGCACTGTCACCTACGCTACCTATTTGCTAATTCTTAGGTCTCAGGGTGGTCGAAATATGTTTATGGCGTTAATACAGTAAAACCACGTAGAATGTTGTTGCGTTGATTGTTTCGCATTAGCATTTTTGTTAGCATGAAGTGTGTAAAGATAAACTGTCACTACTCAACTTACGCTACAAATACTTTAAGATTAAACGTTATTTTTAAATACCTACAGTTTATGTAGTCCCTGCTAACAAAATATTTAGAAAAGGGTCCATGGTCGGGGAAAGGTTAGGATGGGAACCACTGAGCTGGAGTCTAGAGTTCTAATCAAGCTGAAAGTTTTCCAGTATTTTTTAATTTATTAATTTAAATCATATCATATCATATCATCATATCATATATATATCAATTTAATTTATTTTATTTTATTTTATTTTTAGTTTGTAAATTGTAATTTTTAATTTTGATTTTATTCTGGTTTTTATTTTATTTTGTTTTGTGATGTTTTGTTGTAATTTTTATTGTAATCTGTATGGGTGTAAGCTGCCTGAATAAATAATCTTATTATTATTATTATTATTATTAACAAATATTGAATTGCTTAAACCCCATTATCTTTTCTAGGTCGCTTCGACCCCCACGTGTTCGACAGCTGCGTGATGGCGCGCGTCCACTCCATGATAGTGGAACTACTGCTGGACGAGCCTCGCTCCCAACTGCTGGGCTACACGCATGTCAACGACGAGGCGGGCATGCAGATGCCGCATGTCAGCCTCTGGTCGCTGACCGACGTGCGCATCATGCTGAATTGCATCCAGGTGAATATATTAAGGAGTACTCTCTTGAGTCTCTTGGCTAGTCTCGCTCTCAGCTGGTGAGCAACACGCATGTCAACAACGAGACAGCCATGCAAAAGCTACACGTTAGCCTCTGCTGGCTTACCGAAGTGCGCATCATACTGAACTGCATCCAGGTGAATATACTGAGGTGTACTCTCTTGGGTCTCTTGACTAGTCTCGCTCCCAATTGCGAGGCGGGCATGCAGATGCTGCATGTCTGCATGAGGAGTTATCTCTTGAGTCTCTTGACTAGGCTTTCTCAGCTGCTGGGCTACACGCACGTCAACGACGAGGCGGGGACGCAGATGTCGCACGTCAACCTCTGGTCGATGACCGACGTGCGCATCATGCTGAACTGCGTCCAGGTGGCTATAATGAGGAGTACTCTCTTGGGTCTCTTGACTAGGATTTCTCATGCCGCACGTCAGCCTCGGTCGCTGACCGACGTATCAGATACTATGACATCATTACACAGGGCATAGAAGCATAATATAAAAACTGAAGATTCAGAGTTGATTCACATTCCGATGATCCATTAACGAGTACGATGAGAAAGGAGAGGAGGGTGTTGTTTGTACATTTCTTTAAAACTCAATTAAAAACTTGCCATTTTAATTTTAATTTTTATGACATTCTCTGCAATTTACCTATATTCCGAAAATTTGTAACAGTGTACCAGCTTGCCAGTGTGCCAGTGTGCCAGCTGATGCTCATTTATTTAAAAAAAAACAAAAAAAAAACAGAAGTACCTATTACCAAAACTCGGGTAACAGGTTACAATAAAAACCTAAATGAAATTGTGTCGCATAATTTTAATTTTGTTTCATTTGTTTATTACAGAATTCTACTCCTATGCGCCACAAACGTACGCACTTCGTCAACATACCCCATTACGGAGTTAGGTTCTTCGAGTTTGCCGTTTCACTGCTCAGCGACAAACTCAAAGATCGAGTCATGGTAATAATAAAACTTTAAATAATTATTGCGGCAAATATTTGACATGGTTTTGTTAACCGGAAGTGTTGTTGTTTACACCTTAATATTATACTTTATGGTTTACACACGTCCAGCCATAGACAATGATTTTGTTTGGAATGCAGTGCACACTTTTGGTTGCATTTCGATAAAATGGTAGTTGCATACTGTAGATACTATGTGTGAATTTGAATTACAAAAAAATATTTATTACTATTAGAAATTGAATGATAAGTGTTACTGAATTTACCTGAAAAGAAAATCAATACCAATAGGATACAAATGCTTCTAAAAATTAATTAATAATTGAACGAAATTACCTTGTGAAGTTCGATTCGAAGTATCACAAAGAAGATGATTACCACAATAAAAGAGAAAAAAAAATTATTAGGCTTCCGTTCGATATTCAAAATAAAAATATGTTACCTTTCAATTTTCAGTTCCATCGCACAAGTGAAGAATTGACGAAACACGTTGATCCTTCCATTTTACCGAAGGAGTATGGAGGCGCAGTACCGCTTAGAGATATGATTGAAGAGCTCAAACGCAACTTGCTGGTGCGCAGAGAAGAATTATTAGCTTTAGATGACATGACCGTCGACTTGTACGCTCTAGAGAAGAACGATATAACTCAAAATATACACTCAACCGCTGGATCCTTCCGGAAGCTTGAGCTAGATTAGTTTTGCTATAGGTAATTTGTTACAATTCCTTTTGATTAAAAAACAATTATTTCTGGACTACAGTGTACACATGGACGATTTTCTTAAACAGACAAAAAATAGGCATTACATATATTTTTTTAACTTATAAACACTAAATATTTAGCTTCAGTGCAGCAATTAGCACTTGAAAATAAAAAGTAAAAATTTATAAACACTAAATTACGTATATATAATAAACACAAAAATACCCCCACATTTTTTCTTTAAATTATCATATAATTATGTACCTAATTTAGTACCTATCTGGTTTTCTACTATAGAAATATAGTCTATATTTCCTACTGTGCTTTGTTGTTAATTTGTCTGGGTGGCCATAATGATTTGTGCTGAGGCCATAATGATGCAAGCATCCCATCCATAGAGCAAAGGTCGATCCCTTAACATAGTTCATGTCAACCTTCTCACTGTATGGATAATACATAAACTTAAGTTTGTAAATTGTGATTGTTTATTGTAGCATCTAAGTACTATTAAATACCGAAGTGTTTATAGAAAGTGAACAATTTTGTTTTTCACTGTTCAATACCTTAAAATTGGACACCTTTTAAAAGTTAGTTATTATTTAAAAAAAAGTTTTAATGGCATCATAGATCTCAATAACTCATTGTTAATATAGGTTTACTTACACTGATTTCGGATACTGTTTTCAACATCTCACTCTGTGGAATAGCACTTATATCTTGTAACTATAATTTACTTATTTTAGTACCTAGAGCGTTGGCAGCCGTCGGTGGTGTCACGTTACCATTCCTTACCATTTCTCTTCATCAATTGATGTTATTTGTAATCTCTGCTTAATTAAGAATGTATTATTAACATGACAACCTGCCGCTTGAGCTGCTTTTAACGAAATATTAAGTGAATAAATGATTTACAGGCTGCTTTCACAAATTGTAAATTAAGAATGATATTATAGTTAGTGTAATGAATGGTAGAACTTGCTTAATTATTTTTCAACTTAATATAAGATAATGTTTTAAAATAAGGCTTAAAAATAAACTTTTCATAATAATTGAATAATGTGCACTTTTATTTTTATCACCATTAGCATATTTTAACGGGCTGTCATCATCACCCCCACTATGACTCGAGCCTTCCCTTTGGATGGAAACACCACAGAGAGAATAGACCTTGAAATCACCACGCTGGCCCAGTGTGGATTAGAGCCAGAGGGACCAACTGCTTTACGTGCCTTCCGAAGCTAGGAGGAGTTTGAATTCATATATTTTGGTCACCCATAGGATGACTAACTTTTCAGAAAGTCACATAACATCAGCAATCGCAGACCAAACACGTTAACCACTGCGCAATCGAACAGCGAGATCGGGGTGCCGTAGCTTTATCGAGTGCAACCAGAAGATGTGATGGATAAAACATAATGTTATTGGTTGTCTTCGACACATACCCTCTCCTTTCGCTTTAGTGGATACCGGGCGTCAATGTTGTCTGATTTAAACCCGAGTCCTAGCCCTGCTTACGGGCACATCTTTTGGAGGCTGAACACTCACCCGGTCCAGTCGTAAAGTATTTACTTTAGATACGAGCGGAATATTGGATTGGAATACTGTGAGAGGCTCAAAATGTATTTAAAAAAATGTATTTGGTAATTGTCTCTCTCTACAATTCTGATTTATCCAAGTTCGCTGCAGAGTTGGATCAATTCTGCACACTGTGCACCTACATAGTAACGAGTATTGTTTATTCTAGAGACTATAGTAAATTTTGAGAGGGTATCACTCAGTCCGTCTCACTAGATGATTCTATCATTATGCTCTTGCATACATATACAGGACGTCAATTAATATTCTTTCACTTGTTTATTTAATTACCGGTAGAATGAGAGATTCCAGACATTGAACCAGGCGGGGAAATCCGACCCTACGAAGCTATTTGTTATAAGTCTCTGTGTGAGTTCCCTAGTTTGATGGATGGATAATAGACGATACTAGCCCAAAGAGTGAGGTTTGATAATTAAGTAAGCTTCGTGTTCTATGATGGCTTGATGGCGCTCCGCGGCAACAAGCAACTTGTAACTAGCTGTTTCCATATTACACCTAAAGTATCTGCGCAGATATAGCAACTCTATTTGCGAGTTTCGATGACCACAGCTACTGCAATCGATGCTTGAACTTGTTTTACATTGCCGCAACGAGAATCTAATTGTGTCAAATTGCCGGTTTCCCCAACTGGCAATCACTGCCTGCTGACTATGGATTTGAAAAGTCTTGATATTTAGAATTGCGTGTGGCAACCGTAAACTGTTGCTGCAACTGGCAACCCTTAACGAAAACTTTCAAAAAGTTTACCTTTAGTTTTTTTTAACTAAGTTGATAGTTTCCGCAACTGAAGATGCTCTGTCTAGAGAGCGCCTGTACCTTAATTCTACAGCTTCATCGCCTGTATACATATACTTCTACAAATTCGAATATTCGAAATTTCGAAATTAGCACAACACTGGCTGTCAAACGTCTTGCATAGACAAGTGCAACCATAGAGCCAGGTTTTACCATAGACACGCCAATGACCTTGAATTGCACGACAAACGTTGCCAACTTCGCTGTAGTTTTTCCCGCAGTTTGGCGTCCACAAGATAGAAAAAATTACTACAAGAAATTCTATGTATTTAGATCATTAGGACCTTTCTTTATTCATATGATTTATATTCTAGTGGCGAGTTAATGGAACGATTATGTTATTACTGTGATTGTTTCATTTGTTTCGGTGTGCTGAGGTGATTTTTGTAAACATCAGGCGAGGAACACAGGCCCACGTCTATGACTTCTTGTACGTATCCTAACCATTATCGGCGTATGTATTGTATATTTGCATGATTTTTCAACATCATAAGTGTTACAGTGATGTATTTGTCAAATGTGAATGCAATTAACCTCGAAAGTTGATGTTTGGTTTACAAGAAAAAATGGGTCTACCATAATCGAATTGTGATCGTAGTCGATCTGCCAAGTGCATTTCGTTTGCGTTTATCAAATGCATCAGGTAGAGTATGTAATAATCAATGATGTTCTCTATGCCCAATAATTTATTATATTTTGAACTTTATCATAAAACACCTGTACATGTTTTTTGAAAGCTCCCATATCCATGTAAATCAGTTTAAAAGCAGATGACGGAATTTGTTTGGCAACATAATGGGTGAACACCAATGAGGTTATTTGGTGATCCTTAAGCACTTTAATAGTTTAAAATATTCATCAGGTATGCTTAAATAAACTTATGTTTTGTATGTTGTTGCCCATATGTGATGTTAAATAGGCTTTATGCATGCGTTTTTTGACCTAGACATCATCCGAAATGACATCTGAAACCAACCCCTGGCTGATGTGGCTATCAATAAATGCATTATTAAGCATCTCAACAAAACAATATCTTGGTACATAAATAAGTCTTTAAATTGTTTTAACAACAGCTTTAGAGCTGTAGTACATAACAGGATTTCATTTTGATTAAATGAAAATGAGATGTTGCTAAGTTTTATACTAACTGCTTTGTGATTAATAATAAAGGTCAAATACTCAAGCATTTCTTATTAAAAAGACATACTTAATGCATTCAAACTCATTTTACATTTCTATGTAGGTAACTTTATCACAACTACTTAAGAAATATAGTATAGTATAAACTTTAATGTCAAATGAAAAGCTTTTATATTAAACTATGTAAAAGATGAACAAAACCGGAACCCTAACTGTGTATGCAATGAATAGGTGTTACAAACTGAAATTTTATGATTTTACATGATTCAATTCAAATCATTAATGAATTATCTTAATTAATGGCTTTGCGTTTAGCATTTAGCAAATTTCAAGTATTTTTTTATTATTATTAGTAGTAAGGGTATGATTGTACGGTAGATAGAAATTAAAATGGAGTCTCACAACACATGTTATTACGGGAAGAACTCGGGTGAAACTCCAAATTCAAATCATAAACTTGTATCCTTTTTGTATGTGTTATAGTTATGTGTTGTGTAGGGCAGAAAAAGCTTCTTATTCATATAAATCAGTACATATATTGTTATCTTGAGAAGAAATAAGCATTATACTTTACAAAAACAGTTTGTTACCACCACCATCACAACCACCTTTATCATCAGCTCATTAAATGTCCCCACTGTTGGGGCATGAGCCTTCTCTGACACTTCCTTAGACCACCACCACACAGGCCCAGTGCAGATTGGTGGTTGTAACAATAGCTAATACATCCTCTGCCTTACATGCTTTCAAAAGCACATAATTATTAGTTAAATTAAAATTATTGTGATTTGGTTTATTTGATTGCAAAAGTGGTACCATCTCTCAGAGATTCAATATGCTCCTTTCTCTTTTAAAATATGTAATATGAGCATTTATCAGGTATTGATACTAAATGAAAATGTACGAAGTAAGAAATAACCTCTTTGCATTGCAATACAATTTAGGTACTATAATTGTCTTTGTTTTTATTTATTTTAATTGTCTTTGATGAATTAAAGGATATAAGTAAGAAAAGAGAAATACTAATTAAGATATAACTACTATAATAGAAAATCTCAAGAATGTAATTTAGTTCAATCTAATCCAAACCCCTTGGTGAATCTAGTAGGGCACGGGGACACACACTAGTGCGTGATGCCGTTCCCTCTAGGTCTAAAACCCCTGAAGGTGATTCGTTTTACAAACCCTTTTCGAAACCCTTTAAGTTTCTTGTAAAAAAACCTGAAAGTAAAGCTGAAAATGCCGTCTGAGGCAATCAGCAAATTCTCTCATAACATAACTATAACATAACATAGTTCAAGCTACTTCTAATAATTGTTTTACTAATTTGTTTGTTCAGACAAAAGATTAGTTCAAAACTTATAATGATTTGTGTATTTACTTATATCTGAAAGCACGGATAATTAATAACTGTGTAAAGGTGTTGGCCATAGAATACAATTCATTAATTTTAGACAAATGTATATATGACAATGATTTTGTAACAAATAAACCAAATCACAACAACAAAATCACTGTGGTTAATAAGCCTCTATCTTTAGCTAATATAAAAACTTTTTTAACTACTTAGTTGAGCATTAAAAGGGTATTTAAAACTGGACAAAATTGCTGAGACCAATAAAATCCACCTGTTAACATATCCAATTTCCTCTGCATTCTACTTCTACAAGTGTACCCAGTTCAACAGGTGTTGTCCCTGTTGCTAATATGCAAAGTTTCTTAACGGGTACACAGACATTACAATCATTATGGCACTGTTGAGTAGTGGTTAGGATATTTATTAGGTTAAAGATAAAGGTAGCCTTTGTTTCAAGGATAAATTACATAAAAAAAGTAGCATTGATTGTTAGTTTTGTTTAGTCGTCCCTAGCCGGCCAATGGCCTATCGGCTAATCGGCCTCCTCTAAGTTTTTCCTCTGTTCTGTACTGTGCTTTTGTCATCCATGTTACTCCCACAACCTTTCATATCTGTCCTCCCATTCTATGAATATTAGGTTATTAGGGATTCAATATTATTTTTTCAATAATTAATCAACTTAAACTTTTATCATCTTGATAAACATCCCCTGGACATCCCACTACAGGCTTCAGGTCTTTGCACATGAACAATAGTACATGAAGGAGATAGGTTGCACTTTGCCTCTGCGTGTCTTAGGTAGGTAGTTGTGTGGACTAATAATTAAACTTTATATAATGTTGAAAGCTATTTAACTGACTATTATCAAAGCGCAAGAGAGCTAGCTATTAGCTATGAGTCCAACAGTGACATTGAATAAAATATTAATAGGCATATGCATAATGTGAAATGGCTTTAATTTGATTTATAATAGTATTCTGATTTTGATCATAGACTTAAATAGTTGAGATAAAAATTATAAACTATTATTACATAGAAGTAAGTGTTTATAATTTAGGTTAATGTTATTGGCAAATGTACAAAATGTCAAGTGTCTATAGGGTGTCTCGCTCAAGTTTACCTTGAGCAAGTTGCTACCTTGAATTTGCGAATTGTTACCTTGAGTGTTGACTTGATAGCACAGGATGAAAGATCAATCTGATTAGCCATTTAGTACTATTTGGTCTAATCATAGTTTAGTTAGCACTATTCAGATCATTCATATTAATTTGTGATGCAAGCAACACCAAACTGGTTGTTGTGCAGATACTTGGGGCAAACCTTTGTCCAGCAGTGGACGTCTTTTGGCTGAGATGATGATGATGATAACATGGTATTATAAAGTTGGTTCAAATAAAATTAATTAAGTACAGTGGTAATTAATAATGTGTAAAGTTTAGTACCTACATGGTATTCATAATTGCTTGGTTGTAATTAAAAATTTATAAAACTAAAAATAATGGTATATTTATTTATTTTCATTTATTTTTTATAAATGACAACAAAATTACATAAATAATACACAACATGCAATCCATTCTATCTTTTTGTTAGTATATACTAACCACAAGATCTATTATTTGTTTGTGGTTACTATAAATACCTATGATGATGATGATAAAATCCTGTGAACCCTCATCAGGGACATAAGGCTTGCAGTAGGGACTTCCATGCGTTGCGGTCTTGTGCTGTGGCTTGTACCTATACCTTATACCTAATGAGAACCTACTTTAATATTGTATAAAAATCCGGTATTATTAGGAAAATTGGTAGACCCAATAAACTGTGGATGATATTGCCCAAGAAAGGATCCATATCTGATATTTTTAATGCTAATCATACCAACAACTATGAATAAATTATTAATTATTTACCAACACTAACACAAATTACAAATTGTAAATTAAGAAAATTGTATTGTTAGGATATGGAATCAATAAAAGCTTTTTATCTATAATATATTTTTTTAAATCCTAACAGATTGGCAGCATGGCGGAAATAGTGTACCCGCAAGGCTGCCGACCTATAACCGATGACCTCGGTCCTGATGAGCTGGTCCGGAGACTAAAGGTGGGTTTGCCTTCAGGTCGCTGATGTGCCTTGTGATTATTTTCATGCACAGATTCAAACTATTGCCGACAAATTAGAATTAATCTTTTATACAACCTTATTTTTAGTTTCTACGAAACCTGTAAACTGTTTGTTCAGAATCAGTAATAGAATCGATTTCAATATTTTTTTATATCATATTACATTTTGACCAAATACAAAATCTCAAATAAAGTATACCGTACTAAAAAACACAACGGGACAGGACAAAAAGCTTGTAAGGTCGTGAGTTTTCAAGATATTATTAAAAATTTTTTTGTTCTGATTCTTTAAATGAAAATATTTGACCCGTGTGTTGATTTTCGTATAAACTAAAAATAAGGTTGTATAAATCTTCTGTGCGTGTGTATGTTATTGAACTCCTAAACGGCTGGACCGATTTGGATGAAATTTTCTGTGTGTGTTCAAGTGGATTCGAGAATGGTTTAGATTTACAATTGGACCCGGTAGGTGGCGCTGCTATAGGGGTCCATCATGGGAAGACGGGTGTTCTTAAGCGGATGAATGATTTGTTTGTTTTGTTGTCATGGAAACTGTCAAAGCGGTACGAAGTCCGCTGGTCAGCTAGTAAGGTATAAATAAATTCGAGGAGCTTGATGGCGCAGTGGTCAACGCGCCCGGTCTGCGATTGCTAAGGTTAAAAGCAACTTTCGCATCGGATAGGTAACCAAAAATTTACCATCTCGAGTTCCGCTCGCCGTGCTTTGGAAGGCACGTAAAGCCGTTGGTCCCGCTCGACTGCATTAGGACACGATAGATTGGGACACTTATGTAATGAGTTTCGCAAAATTTTAAATGAAATGTGTATTTCATACCAAAATTGTTTTTATGTATATTTTTAGTAGTATTTTGTATAGGTATTTGATGTTTTGACTTTAATTCTTTCGAAATATTTTTGTTTGTATAATTTTGATAATCTATTAATTCATAATTTGACCTTTTGTGACATTTATTGTATTGACTTATTTTTGTTTAAGTAATTTGGATGTTATATATGATTGTATTGATTGACATATTTTTATGATTTAAGAATTTAAAGTTTTAATTTAATTCAGCTTGACATTTTACTTTTTATTTTCAAGTGCTAATTAAAATATTTATAAAATACAGTAAAAAAGTTAAACGCCTACCCGACCCAACCAGGAGTCATCATATCATCATCATCAGCTCATAAAGTAAACCACCACGCGGGCCCAGTGCGGATTGGTGGTTGTTAACGACTAATAATGCAGCCGAAACCAACGGCTTTACGTGCCTTCCGAAGCACGGAGGAGCTCGAGATGATAAATTTTTGGTCACCCATCCGATGACCGGCCTTTGCGAAAGTTGCTTAACCTCAGCAATCGCAGACCGGGCGTGTTAACCACTGCGCCATCGAGCTCTTGGAGCCAGGAGTATTTTATAAATATTTAATTCAGCTTACAATATGTTGTAATTATTTTCATTTTTAACCGACTTCAAAAAAAGGAGGAGGTTATTAATTCGACTGTATTTTTAATTTAATAATTGTCAATCTTTTTAGCGCTTTAGATATAAAATCTGTAAGCTTTTAAGATTTTTGTATGAATAAATAAATAAATAAATAAATTCGCAGTCGTTAACAACCACCTATCCGCACTAGGCTCGCGTGGCGATTTTAGCTCGTTCTCCCTATCTATCCATAGGGAAGGCTCGAGCCCCAGCATTGTGGACATAAAATTAGCTGATGGATGATGGATAAAATGATGCTAGTATAAATTTGATAAAATATGGATCAATAAATAATAAATGCACATTTTAGGTAAATTGTAAATAGTAAGAAAACACTGTTACTACCAAATGGCGCCAATGCCTTTTACGCCCGCTGGTCACCGATCTCAAAACAAACCGTTCCACTGAAGAGTTACAGCATTCCGATCATAGCACGCCAGCACCTCTGTTATTTATTACACCTTCATAAATGTAAACAAACCATTTGGGTATCTGAATACAAAAAAAGAGACATTCCGAGAAAACGGTAAAGTGACGCCATACGTGCCTGATATTGACAGTTGACACCCGTGTTCCCAACTCATTTAATGTATGTTTATTATGAAATTGTATTGTATGGCATAGTAGCAAGCGTATAACCTTCGAGTTTCGTGAATAACATGTGTGTGTGCGACAGAGGACACCGCAAAATAAGGCAACGCCCAGAAGGTATGCATACCTACCGTTTTTTTTTTTTTTTGCGAGAGACTGCTGATTGCCTCAGACGGCATTTTCAGCTTCACCGGGCTTTTTTGGGGCGGCGAGGTACGTAAAGGGTACCTCAAGCCGTGTTGAAACGAATCACCTTCGGAGGATTTCTAGAGGGTACGGCATCACACACTTAAAAGTGCGCGTCCCCGTGCCCTCCCAGAGTCTCCGAAGGGTTCGGATCGGATCGTCGGGGAGCGGAACTACCCGAGGGAGCCTCTAAAGGCTCGGACCTCGGCTCGGGTAGACCGGGCCGTGGAGGAGGAGAGAAGCGCCCAGGTACATGTCTGTACCTGGTGTAGAGCGCGTGTGAACCGGTTCTTCGTACCCTTGTTCTACGAGTACGGTGTCTTGGGCCTAAATTAGTGTGCATGTTTAGTGTATTCTGTAAATGTGTGCTGTCATTTAGAGGATCGGGCGGGGTGCTCGAAAGACGCATACATATACCCTCTCACGGACACGTAATCCCCCACCACCACGGCCCGGTCGACCCAAGCCGAGGTCCGAGCCTTTATAGGCGCCATTGCCAGCGGGTTGTTCCGATCCGATACGAACCCCTCGGAGAATCTAGTAGGGCACGGGGGAAACACACGCACTAGTGCGTGATGCCGTTCCCTCTAGAAAACCTCCGAAGCTGATTCGTTTCACACGGCTTAAGGAACCTTTTAAGTTTCTCGCCGCCGGCCCCAAAAAGCCCGGTGAAGCAGAAAATGCCGTCTGACGCAATCAGCAAACAGCAAAGTCCTTTTTTTTTTGATGACTGGAGTGAGATTGTTTTCTATGTGTGCCTTGCTCGAGCGCGCTTGTATGTTGCGTACTTTCTGCGTCTCCTTATTTGTTGTGTGGTGAACACGTTCGTACACATTTTGCTGAAAACTATTTATTTTTACACCTGTTGTGCTCAAAGAAGAGTGGACACTTTGACGTGACATGATGCCCATTCTACCTATTTCAGTTTGACCTACTTTCTAACATACTCAGTCTGAATAATTTATGATTGTATCGAGCGATTATTTCGCGATAGCCACTTTTTTTCTTTGTACCGTTTTGCGTTATTATTAATTATTAATTTATTTTATTTTATAGGACAACAGTTCTATAGTTTGACTGAATATTTCGATACAAAAACAGCATAGTGGCTGTTTCTATGTAACATGTACCCTACCCCTACCTACCTACTAAAAATTGCATGCCCGACTAGGGTAAATTGTTTGTTCCCAATTATAATATGCTTAACACCTGCTATGTATTTACACAATTTTATGGCAATAAAAATTATCTTATCTTTAGCCAACAAAATTAACACAAATACAAGCAAAATTTAAATTGTGGTGAAAACGTTTAATTTATCATCTCTAATTTTGGATAATTCAGGCAATAGTTCAATGTCTTTGTTTTAATGTAAATTCTATTGTAATTGGTTTATTCAATGCTAAATGCAGCAGTTTAATTGTAGTTTAATTTGTAATAAAAAAAAGTTCACCTTTAATAACAAAAAAAAAGTATTATATATGTGTTCAATTGAATTGAATTAATTGTGACATAATACTCGTATATTCAAAGTCATCGAATTTTAGTTCTGGGTGGTTTTGTTTATTTAAAATTAGTTTAATAATATTATGTCATACACATGACACCGTGACACGTGTGAGGAGCTCGGTGGAGCAGTGGTTAACGCGCCCGGTCTGCGAGTGCTGAGGTTAAGCAACTTTCGCAATGGCCGGTCATCGGATGGGTGACCAAAAGTGTTTCATCTCGAGCTCCTCCGTGCTTCGAAAGGCACGTAAAGCCGTTGGTCCCGGTTGCATTAGCAGTCGTTAACAACCACCAATCCGCACTGGGCCCGCGTGGTGGTTTAAAAGCCCGTACTCCTTATTCATCCATAGGGAAGGCTCGTGCCCCAGCAGTGGGGACATAAATCGAGCTGATGATGATGATGATGATGATGATGTGACACCAAATAAATATAAATATAGTTAAAATAATGATGATACCCATAATTAGTTATAATGATAGATGGCTCCACATAATTTACGATTTCAGAACTTGTCAGTTAATGTTATCAATCTTATCGTTGTTACGTGAAACGCATATTATTTTAGAATTAAATACTATACTTTTCTATCTGGGTTGCTTTCCGAACATGTTTAGAGATGAGTGACTTTGCGACGACCAGTGCTGGATGGGTGATCAAAAACAGGGCACGGAATTTTCTTTATTTTTTAAACTTCAATCTGAACTAACAGATTAAACTTTTTATTACGAGGATACGTTTGGCAATTGTTTGATTCGGCAATGGCATTGTTTTAGAAAAAAAATGGAGCACCATCACACACTCCAGCTTAGTGGTATACTTATATCCCCCGTGCTGGGGCACGAGCCTTCCCTATGGCTGGAAACACCATAGCGAGAATGGGCCATAAGTCACCGCGAGCCCAGTGCGAACTAGCGGTTGCTAAGACTGCTGATGCAGCTTAGACCAACGGCTTTAAGTTCCTTCCGAAGCTCGGAGAAGCTTAAAATTGTTAGTCACCAATCCGATAACTGTTCTTTGCTAACTTCTTTTTATGCCGTAAAATGTTATATTTGAGTGCCATACAAATGGTTGTGTTAATGGAGAATACAATTCGCCCTTGGCACTGTAACATAAAAAAAAAACTAAAGCCGTAACCACCTCTGTGGTCTAGTGGCTAAGACCACCGGTTTAGACACAGAGGTCCCGGGTTCGATTCCCAGCGGGGGGTAAATGTTTGTGTACTCGGTTTGGTTGGTGGTAGGACTTGTTTGTCCGCCTGGCTAGCTACCACCATCTTATTTAAATATGTCGCCATAACATCAATGTTTGTAGTATTGTTGTGTTCCGGCAGCTAGAGATAAGATAGCCAGTGCCTCACTAGTTGAGGATCCTGGGTGAAGTGCGCTTCAATCATTGGGCCACTTAACATCAGGTGAGATCAAGGCACTGTGCTTACCCGTTAATATAAAAAAAACTAAAGAGTTTGCTTTACACAGGTGTAACTTTAACCGCATCTGTGGTATATTGGTTAAGACGACCGATCTCAGACCCAGAAGTCCTGGGTTCGGTTCCAAGCGGGGGTACATGTTTGTGTACTCTGTTTGGTAGTAGGTGGTTGGGCTTATGTGTACCTACTCTGTTTGGTTGGTATTAGGGCTTATTTGTCCGCCTGGCTAGCTACCACCAACTTATCTAAATACACACATCAAAAATGTCTAGGGATCAAGTACATTTTAAAACTTTTTTTAATTTCACGATATGATCTGATTTTAAGCATGCCAAATCGCTGTGTTTGTGGTATTCGTGTGAATGATAGAAATACAGATTTTTATTTTTATTTTTACAATAACTTTAAAAATTCAACCTTGTTCTTGCTTTTTTGCCAACTATGTGACGACCTTAACGTAAGCTAATTTTCCCCAATTTGTTAAAATTGCATTCTATCTTAATTTTTTCAATATAATAGGGATTAATTGTTTACTAAAACATCAAAAATAGAGCAAGAAGCCAATCTGGAAAACCAGATTGGTAAATATTATTAGAAAAAAAAATTATAGCTAAAAATGTACTTTGACCCCTAGACATTTTTAATGTGTGTAAGTATGTCATAAAAAACTATAATCGCACCTTCTTAAAATTCAAACTTTCTACTTGCAACTGTGTAAGTCATGAATATCGGCAAATCTTACGCTGTGTAGAAAGGATGAGTCGTATTACATCCTGCTTTTGGTATACGACCGTGCACTTATGAAATCATCGAGTTAGATTGCCATTCAAGCACTTTTGTGGTCTCTAAATGCACAATTGCACATTGGTAGGTCGTTTTGCAATTTTCATATCAGCCGTTGTTGTAAGTACGGTTCTGGAGTTATTGGAAATTGATGCCGTCACATTTATACGTTCTATCTAACACCCTAGCTTAATATTATTTATAAATCTAATCATATTTATTTGCAAATACCAGTGGTACAAAGTAACCAACAGCTGATTTAGCTACATATAATGTAAAGTTTTAATTACTAGGTATTAAGTTCTATTATAGTATCTCAAACTTAACAATCTCATTAGTAAAGTAATATTAAAAAAGTAAATTAAACAGCCTATAATTGTTCCACTGCTGGGCAAATGCCTCCTTCATTGAAATCAAGTCATCGCATCGCTACAATTGATGGGTAATGGCTTAATCACCACGCTTGCCAAATGCGGGTTGGTGATCACAAACCCGGGCTATGCATCGAAAAATCCTAAATACATTTTGTCCGACCTGGGAATTGAACCCGGTACCTTCGAGTATCGGGCCGAGCGCTCTGCCACTCAGTTACCGAGGCGTTAAGCTCATTAACATTAAACTTATTCATTAAATAGAACACACGCCTGCATATGAGACTAGCACAAACTAAAAATTTCTCTATAGACTTTGAAGTTTATGTAGGTACTAGCGGCGGCTCGCGGTTTCACCCGCGTGGTTCCCGTTCCCGTGGGAATATCGGGATAAAAGCTATCCTATGTGTTAATCCAGGTTATATTCTATCTATATGCCGAATTTCATCCAAATCCATTCAGTAGTTTCTACGTGAAAGAGTAACAAACATCCATCCATACTTACAAACTTTCGCGTTTATAATATTAGTAGGATATAATGGCATATAGTTAAATAATTTTATTAAAGAAAGGAGATTGCCTAATTTTTTATGGAAGTTGGAGCAAGTACTGCTTAGAATGCTCACATAGTGCATTTTGTTCCTCGAGACTATCACTAATCTGTAATTCATTAAGCGCATAAAAATCTATCCCAGCAGTCCAAAGAAAAACAGTATCTTGTTTTAAATATTTCTATTGGAAAAAATGAACTTGATAGCAACAAATGTACCATATGAACAGTTTTGTGCGCTAAATTATAATTGTGAATTAAGAACTTTTAAGGGAGTTTTTACTTTATCTCTAACTAACGAAAAATAACAATGCTTACTTACTGTCTTAAATAAGATAGTGGTGGCCAAGTCTTATGTAATGGGCGTATAATGCATTTCGATTAGTTTCTTTTGTCTTGAAGTGCGATCAATTAAGAAAACTTGAAACTTCCTTAAATATTAATTTTGGCAGAATAAGAATGATTAATAAAAATAACTTATAAGTGGCCAGCAAACGATTTTCTTTCATAGATATTTAATGGGAATAGCAGGCTATGACGTCACTACTACCGGACGACGGCGACGCAACGAGCGTTTTCTAGTTTCTAGTTCAATGTGTTCTTTCTATCACCGTTGCGTTGCATATCGACCGACTGCCGTAGTTACTACTTCGTTTTATTTATGTTTACTCCTATTCATTGTACAGGTACTGGCCCACACACTCCAAGGTCTGGGTCAAGATGAGGGCATGTACCAACAGTACATTCCCCTGGCGCTGCACCTCGCAGACGAGTTCTTCCTGACGCATTCATCACGCGATGTCCAGTTGCTCATCGCCTGCTGCATCGCCGACGTGCTCAGGGTGTACGCACCAGAAGCGCCGTATAAGGACCAAGAACAGGTAAGAAACTAGTATAACCGATTCCCCTGGCTTGTTACTTGCTGATGAGTTCTTCCTGATGCATCCGTCACGGGATGTCCAGTTTCTCATCGCCGACGTGCTTAGGGTGTACTCACTAGAAGCGCCGTAAAAGGACCCATAACAGGTAAGATGGAGTGTAAAGCATATTCCCCTGGCTTGTTTCTTAATAATTTTCCTGTCGCATCCGTCGCGCTATGTCCAGTTGCTCGTCGCCTGCTGCATCGCCAACGTGCTCAGAGTATACGCACCAGAGGTGCCGTATAAGGACTAAAAACAGGTAAGAAACTAGTAATTATAACCGATTCCCCTAGTTTGTTAATTGCTGATGAGTTCTTCCTGATACATCCGTTTCGGGATGTCCAGTTTCTCATCGCCAACGTGCTTAGGGTGTACGCACCAGAAGCGCCGTATAAGGACCAAGAACAGGTAAGAAACTAGTATAACCGATTCCCCTGGCTTGTTACTTGCTGATGAGTTCTTCCTGATGCATCCGTCACGGGATGTCCAGTTTCTCATCGCCGACGTGCTTAGGGTGTACTCACTATAAGCGCCGTAAAAGGACCCATAACAGGTAAGATGGAGTGTAAAGCATATTCCCCTGGCTTGTTCCTTAATAATTTTCCTGTCGCATCCGTCGCGCTATGTCCAGTTGCTCGTCGCCTGCTGCATCGCCAACGTGCTCAGAGTATACGAACCAGAGGTGCCGTATAAGGACCAAAAACAGGTAAGAAACTAGTAATTATAACCGATTCCCCTAGTTTGTTAATTGCTGATGAGTTCTTCCTGATGCATCCGTCTCGGGATGTCCAGTTTCTCATCGCCAACGTGCTAAGGGTGTACTCACTAGAAACGCCGTATAAGGATCCATAACAGATAAGAAAGCTTGTATAACCAATTCCCTTGGCTTGTTAGTGCTGATAAGTTCTTCCTGGCGCATCCGTCGCGGGACGTCCAGTTGCTCATCACCGACGTCACCGACGCTTAGGATGGATTCACCAGAAGCGTCGTATTAAAAGTGTAAAGCACATTCCCTGGCTTGTTTCTTTATAGTCTTTCTGACAGTCCGTCGCGCGATGTCCAGTTGCTCATCGCCGACGTGCTTAGGGTGTACGCACCGAAACGTCGTATAAGGATCAAGAACAGGTAAGATGACGTGTATAGCATATTCCCATGGCTTGCCATTTGCTAATGATTTTTTCCTTGTGCCTTCTTCGCGATACTTGCAATTACTTATCGCCTCCAAAAACGCATAATGACGTGCTAAAGGTACGCGACTAAAGCCCCAATTAATTTCCAAGAACAGGTAAGTTAGCGTGTTCGTACAGTACATTCCCCTGGCTTGTTCATTGCTGATGAGTTCTGACATATCGGTCACGCGACGTGCATATTTTGGTGCAATCACCTTGGTATAAATTAGATAGTTCATCTAGCTCTCCCCCGAAAATTATTAAGCTAATTCTATAAAACAATTGATGCTATGAAAGTTTAATTGCTATGCATTTACTTATTTTACTTATTCATAAAAACTATTTATGCATTATTTAGTTAACCATTGTTTTGTCTCTTTTTCTCAAATTTAATATGACGTTTGAGTAACGTTGACAAAACAAGATTTAACTAAATAATGTTTATTTAGTTTTTATGAATAAGGGGGTTAAAATATATACTTGTATTCATTAATTTATAACTTGTAATTATAAATTCGCACTGGACCCGCGTGGTGGTTTATAGCCCATTCTCCCCTATAAATCCATATGGAAAGCCCGTGCCCCAGCAGTAGAAATATATAAAAAAAAGCTGGTTATGAATTATAAAAATAAGAAATTTCTCACTTTACTTGTTATTTTATTGATAATTTACCGAATACTGTAATTTTGAATTTCCTCTTCAGGTGAAGACGATATTCCTGTTCCTCATCAGACAGCTGCAAGGTCTCCGGGACCCGAAGGATCCGGCGTTCAAGCGCTACTTCTACTTGCTCGAGAACTTGGCATACGTCAAGTCCTTCAACATGTGCTTCGAGCTCGAGGACTGCCAGGAGATATTCTGCGCACTCTTCTCACTTATGTTCAGGATTGTGAAGTGAGTGTGACAAATAGATTTTTATTACGTGCTAGTTTTGTCCAGAGACTGCACATCGGTATAAAATATCTGTATAGTACTAGTAAAAATATGAGTACGTAAATTCGGCACCGGACGAATTTCTGTACTCATATTTCTTTTTTCTACAGTTATTTAAATATTTTATTAAATTTCTGTACTGATATTATGACGGTGCGTGAGTGCGGGACGCGGGGTACGAATTAATTATACTATGAAAGTTTTCATTTCATATATCACTTGCCACTTCATATCACAACAAGCAAAAAAGCACTGAAATGAAAGTCATAAACTGTACGCGTAGTCAAAGCGATCGGTTAGGCGGTCGGGGTCTGTTCCGCGGTATGTATAAAGCTTACCCTCTGCAGTCTCCTTATGTTGTACCTAGAGCTATACTCTAGCCCAGGGATGGGCAAACTTTTTCTTTTTCATTCGCGTGACAATATTTACTAACAAAATCTATGGCGGGCCAGGCTATTGAATTAATTGCTGTATTTTTTCAATAAATAAATATTCTTTTTGTGAAATAAAAATATTGATAACTATGCATTTTCTAACACGCACTTGAATTTTTGTTTGATGGTCACGGGCCCGACTTCGATCATTCACGGGCCGGAGATGGCCCGCGGGGCGTAGTTTGCCCAGAGCAGGGGCTCTAGCCAAACTCGATAAAGAATATGAAAACAAACCAAATTAGGGTCATCACAAATCTGGGCAAAAAAGTTTTTGTGTTTTTCGTATTATTGCACTTACATGACACTTACTAGATTATTGCATTTTACATAAAAGCTATTGTAAGACTTATTATTCTCACTACACATCTCACATAAATCAGTCGCTCAACGTCGGTAAAAACTAAAAAACGGTCTAATACGAAGAACGTAAAAAACCCGTTTACTATTTTCACTTGTTAACCCTATTAAACAAATGTCATTACTAAAGTTGAGGTATTCTAAACAATTCCGTTATTTTATAATAACTATTATTATTACTATTAGTTTATACTAGCATTCCAAATGGAGATAAATCTAGTATCCATATGGGGTCGATTACTACCTCCGAAATCTGCAGCGTAAACAGTGCATTTACAATGCAAAACAAACATTCATGAACAAATTCAATTGATGCTAAAGAAAACTGGATTGTAACAGCAGTTGATTAATTTATGTAATTAATAAATCATTGAATCTTATAGTGCAGTTTTTAATTATTTCAAGGTAGCTAATTTATTCACTCACATAGGTTGTAATAACTAAGCTATAATTGTAATATTGTTTTTGGTTGTTCGTTGGAAAAGGTCGTCAATATATGCCTGTCTCTGGTTGTTTGGCAAGGCTTTGTTGGTAAACATTCTTTATCGAATTTGGCTATAGTATAGCTACAAGTGTGTCTTTTCCTAGCGATTGCGTTTTTCTAACGTGGCCGCTGATGCTAAAGTCAATAAATATCAATTGTAACAATGACTTGCTTTCAATAATAGAGTCCTTTGCCCAGCTGTGGGACAGTATATAGAACTACTAACTTCTACAATATTGTGACACATAATTCTTATAACAGCACGGAGCACTCGACCAAAGTGAAGTCCTTCATGCTGGACGTGCTCTGTCCACTCATCACGGAGTCCGACGTGGTATCCAACGAGCTTCTCAACGTGATCCTTATTAATCTGGTCGAGCCGAACAAGAGGGAACATAAGTATGCCTATGCGCTGGCCAAGGAGCTGATCGTTAAGACAAACGAGACCTTAGAACCTTATATACAAGGGGTAAGTGCCATTTTTGATTGATATTTTGCCATTACTTACCCAACAAAAGAAAATGTTTGCTAATCTTTGAGTTTCACCATTATAACAAATGATGACACTAGAATCTTATATACTAGAGGTAAGGGCCATTTTTGATATTGATTACTGATGAACTATAAAGCTAAAAAGAAGAAAGAATAAACAATAACACAGTAGATCGGAAACTTCCGCTCCGGAGGGCTCAAGGTCGCGATATGAGAGTAACTGTTAAACGGAATGCTCAGTCGGGCTGTCACGGCCGGCGTCACCGCACGCGCGTTTGCCTGTTTGTGCGTTCCGTACGATTTTGGAAAGCAAATTACAATGGCGTTATTGTGGTGTGTTTGGTTGTACAAACAATTCAAGAACGATGCCACACTTAAAGGTGAACTTTCGATCCGAGCGTCAGCGTCATTGTCGCGGCGTCAGTAACGCTGCGACACTGACGCTGCGACAGTATAAGTTGCTATGAAAATGTATGGACCGGCGTTTGAGCAGCGCGGCACTAACGCGTGCGTCAGTGTCGCTGTGACAGTGACGTCGGACGCTCGCGTCAGTGCCGTGCTTGCACTTGTACAGATGCCCGGTTTTGATAACTTCTAGAAGAAAATAAGTAAAAATGGCATCCATAGAAGTGTTTACGGAAGAAGAGGATGAACTCCTAACAACTTTAGTGTCACAGCACCCAATACTCTTCGATTTAAGTAGAGATGATTACAGAAATCTTAAAGAATCCTTCTTCATTTCGACTTAAAAAAATCGAGTCACTTGGGGCTCTATCATCTTCTCGCTCTTCTTCAATGAATTCTTCTAGATCAAGATCCATTTCACGATAACAAAACAAATACGACTGAGTATGTCGGCGATCGATGTGCGTCTGTCGCGGAAATCCAAAGTCATCAGAGTCGCTTTGCCGCAGCATCACTGACGCAGCGCCAGTGACGTAGCGGCTCCGGCGTCACTGACGCTCGGATCGAAAGTCCACCTTAAGTTTTTTTAGTTTGCCAAAAGATGATGAGAGGTAAGTAATATTTGCCTGTATCTTTGTTATTATTTATTCTTATGCCTGTATGTATTTTATTTTATATTTGTAGGTAAATAAGTAATACTTACTTAAATGGCTTCATTTGGTATGGTACTTCCTATACTTAATTTGTAAAACTAGAATAAAATAATGATTACAAAGTAAAGAAAAACGTATATTTTAGCGATATTATTTTTAAACGTAAGCAATATTCAACAGTAGGCAACCCTGCAACGCGCCTGGACGACATATGGGCGGGCGTAACGACGACGCGACGTGAAGGGGGAAGTAGGTATATAAATGGCGGCGTTTGGGACTCAGTCAATGAAGATTCCGTTCTACTGTGTTATTGTTTATTCTTATGGATTTACCAAGTCTTTGAGCAGTCTAGTGAGCTTACCGTTATGACCAGCTAAACTAGCACCTTATTAACAAGATATAATAAGTGCTATTGTTGATTCACATTCTGTAGTCAATATCACTTCTGTGCTACGAACCAACTTGTGAAGAAGAAAATTATATTTTAGTCTGGCTGATAACGATTCGCCGAATTTATTTGCATACTTAACGTTTTTCGTTATTTGATTTGGTCATTAGCTGATCATCATTAGCTAACGTGATTGGTTAGTTAGTAATATGGTCGCGAAGTTGTAAGAAATTTTTAGTTATTCATTAGTAGTATTGAAGATAGCATAATATTGTGTTATTATGACCTTTACATATGAAAGAGAAAGTGTTACATACGGCATACAGTCGGCATACTACGACATGTTTAAGTACTTATAATTTAAAATTTATTGTGCCATTGTAAGCTTACTTCAGTATGTTTGATCTTTGACCACCGGTCTTGAGGTCCCCAGTTCGATTCCCAAATGTTTAACTCAGTAGGGAAAAAAAAAATTTAAGAAGAAAAAGATTTACATTCATATACTATAACTTCTATAGGTTTTTTTGTATATTACATATTTGTAATGCGTACATTGCAATGCTCTTAAAGGGTTTATGTTCACAGACCTAGAATATTTAATGTAACAAGCTCAATTTGTCTTTGTTATTATAAATAATGTCTTATAGTAATTATTATTAATTATTAGCCCTAATAATGTCCATCCTTAAAATCAAATAATCGGATAGAAATTGATTTAAAATGTATACTTTTGTTACAGTTTTTCAATCACGTCCTCCTACTCGGCAAAGACGAGAAAAACCTCCTGATATTCTCCAAAGTCTTCGAGCTTATCTACGAGTTGAACCAGTGTTGCCCGTCGCTTTTACTATCAGTGTTACCACAGCTCGAGTGCAAGCTTAAGTCGGCACAGTTCCAAGAGAGACTCAGCGGAGTGGCGTTACTCGCCAGAATGTTCTCCGAACCCGGCTCCGAGCTTGCCAAGCAATACCCGGCTCTATGGCGAGCGTTTTTAGGTCGCTTTAACGATATCTCCGTGCCGATAAGAATCAAATGCGTGCAATACTGCATGCATTTTCTGGTACACCACCCCGATTTAAGAAAAGACATAACGGAGACGTTGAAGATGAGACAGCACGACGCACACGAGCAAGTACGCTACGAAGTCGTCATGGCGATTATCGCTACAGCCCAAAGAGATTTCCAAGCCGTCGCGGAGTCTGAAGATTTACTCCACTTCGTCAGGGAAAGGACTCTGGATAAGAAGTTTAAGATTAGAAAAGAGGCGATGTCCGGCCTCGCTATGATATACAAGAAATTCCTGACGGAGGAGAGCGTGCCTCCAGCTACCGAGAAGGCGGTACAATGGATCAAAGACAAAATACTGCACGGTTACTATATGACCGCGTTAGAAGACAGATTGCTGGTGGAGAGATTGTTAAACACTTCGCTTGTACCTTATACGTTGCCGGCTGCGGTGCGCATGAAGAAACTTTATTACCTAATGTCGAATGTGGACGATAACGCGACGAAAGCGTTCATAGAGTTACAGAAACATCAGTTGGCCGTTCGTCGCACTGTGGCCGAATGGGTGGAGCTACATAGGAAGCCGCCCACTCCCGCCGTGCAGAAGGAAATGATCGCTAAAGTGTTGCACATAAGCTCCAAATTCCTGCCCGAGTCTGTGAAGGCGCAGGAGTTTTTAAATAAGTTCTCGCAGCATATGAAACAGGCGCCGGAGATGTTGCAAGGCATGGAGACTATACTTAACCCGAATGTCAGCTGTGAAGTCTGCGTTCGTACCACTGTAAGTATTTTATATCTTACATTTCTAATACGAGGCTTTAGTACAAATTAGCGTGAAGTTTATTTGATTTAAAATAAGTGATCAACAAAATCTTAGCGTTTATGAATTATGAGACTTACGGTTATCTGGAAAGAGTATAATTTTGGCTAACACTGTTAACATTTTTGTTTCATGCAAAATATACATAAAACTAGGGCCAAATAATAATAAAATTGAACATTATTGGTATAAAGTGTTGTCACATAAATATGTGGAGTATAAGACAAAAAAAAATGAGGTTTTTTTTTCTGAAACAATACAGAAATATTTTCATAATAAATTAGGACTTCAATCATATAACAGTAGTTAAGAATTCCGGATGAAGTGCGCTTCTCTTAAAGGTCAACCCGCAACAAATAAAAAAAAAAACATACCATACTATGGCATAGTATATTGTTCTCTCGATATTTATAGGAATGCAAATACAAAATAAATGATTTCGCATCTTCAAGATAACGTCCGGTAGGATGTGGAACGCTGTTTTATGATGTCCCGCATCGCATTAACGTCATCGTCAGAATATGATGAATATCAACCACTCCAAAATATACATACCAGCAAAACAGTTTCAGAATAAATGTTTTTTAACACAACGTTTTTTTTAAAGTTTTTCACCATTTAATTTAGTGCAAGTTTAAAAACTACTTCCAATTAAGCCCTACAATTAAACAGAGTATAAGAACTTTATTTCGAATAGTTATTACGTGTTTTGTCTCTTTTACTCTGTGACATGAACTACATTACGGGAACAAAACATGGAATATTGTCTATTCCAAGCTTATGCTGTGGCTATTTGTAAACTCCAAAATATTTAACGGAGATAACGCAACGCAACGAGTCAGTTTGTAACCAAGGCCTATGCAACTCCAATCACAAATTTGTTAGACTACTGACGTGAACCTATTAGCCTGATGCGAGCTTATTAGCTTTTATAAGTGGATTACAAATTCAAATTCAAAAATCATTTATTCAGTTTAGGCTACAAGTAGCTCTTGTGAATGTCGCTATGCCATCGGTTCGTAAGTCTACTCTGGGCAGGAGATCTTGTACCGAGAAGAACCGGCAAGAAACTCACCAAGTCCCTTACAGCGTCAAAAATATTGGAAAATGCCCTATCATAGCAGGACACTTTCCATTACAAATAAACACAAAAAATATAGAAGACAACCACAACATGTAAAAAAAAACCAAGTTATTAAATTTACATTAGGTAAAAGCTTCAATTTCCACAATGTCATACAGTACCACTACAGTACTCTACGGTATAGGACTATGGGTTACATACATACAATCACGTCCTTCTCCCAGAAAAGGGAGACCGCATCAACATCACCAATTTGAGTAAACTCGCAGTTAGTGAACTCGACGCCAAATCAACATAATCAAATTAGGGCTCCGAGGTGGAACAGATAACGGCAGTGATAGGTTGCTAGCCGATCGCATTATGTATTATTGGGTCCTTACCTATGAAATTTACGTTTTTTTCTCACTTGTTAATATTATTATACACCTTTAACCTTTTCACCGCCTAACTATCCTGCACGCGATGTCCCGCTGTACGCCAACGTATAAATGTATTTTAATAAAGTAGGTACAAAGAAGAACTTCTATAGAAGTGCTGGCGTGGACGGCACGAAAATCACGAACTTCTATAGAAGTTGTTGGCGGTAAAAAGGTTAATTAGGACTATGTTACTTAGGCTTCAGTAATAACAATGATTATTAATTTTGTGTCTTTATCGCCCAATTTTTTTTTAATTGACTACTTTTTTTGTTCGCGGAATTGTCCTTTTGTTTCATTGTAGCTTGGAAGGGACTTGATTTTTTTTCTTTTTAATGTCTGCTATATTTTGCTAGTGAAACAAACACACTACTCCAAAATTTTTATAGTGTTAACATAAATAGATGCTAAGAAAATAAAAAAAACGTTAGTATGAAAAATAACATTTTATAAAAAATCCTCACACAAAACGTCAATTTCATAGGTAAGGACCTAATATTTATAATGAAAAGTGTCCTGCTACGATGGGGCTTTTCCAATATTTTAACGCTGTAAGGAAGAAAAAAATGCCTTTGCTGAGTTTCTTTCCGGTTCTTATTAGCAAAAGGTATCCCGCTCTGTGTAGACTTCGAACCGATGGCATAGTGATATTCATAAAAAATTAAAAATGAAATGAAATACATTTACTGGCACACTACAAAATTACACGATATTCACAATAACAATACAAAACATAAGAGCTACATGTAGCCTAAACTGAAGAAAAGATTTTAAATTTTGTATTTTGATGATTATTTTTCCCAATACCTATATATGCTTTTTAATCATGTCCCTAGCTAGCAAAGAAAGAGCTACAGGCTGATGATAAAATTAAAAATAATAATGTCTTTATTCCAGTCGTGCGTGCTAAAGAAACTCGGCCAACCAGTGATGACGAACCTATACTATAATACGGTGAAGATGCTGTTGGAGCGAGTGAGCTCGGTGATGATTGACCACGAGGCTCTGCTGATTCTGGTTGGCTATGTGGAAGGGGCGGTGAAGGGTTCCGAGACAACTATAGCTGAGGAATGCGGTATGTATATCATATGTTATTTGATTCGAAAATCTTACTGGAGTAATAGCTTATGTAGACAATAGTCTTTTTAATTATGTTTCCGCAGAAAAAAAACTTTTGAATAAATTTTTGTAAACAGTAAAATTTTGTAATTTTTAATCCTTATTCAATAAACATACAGAAGTAATGGCTAACTTGAAGATTGGGTTTTGCAGATAAATAAAAATAACCTCATTTACATTTATTTTTCTGTGAATAACCTTTTTTCAATTTTGCACTAAGCTTAAGTGGTTGCCAATTCATCTTCGCCGGAATGCTCATATTGTTTGCTTACTACAATGTAATATTTAACCCTACCACTCTTTTGTTATCTTAAAGATCGTTTCCAATTTTTGCACGACTCCCATTTCCGCTTCATGAGATCATCGGCGAACTTGAGTTTGCAGATTCCACTGCATTCAACAAGATTCTGTGACAAATTTTTTACAGTCCATGCTGCTCGCCTGTGGAATGTTTTGCTTGTGTCTGTAAGACGTGCGAAATCTCTTCAAAGTTTTAAGAGACACGTCAAAGATCACTATCTTTCATTGTAATTCTACTGTTGTCTGTTAGTTCACTATTTATTTTGTTCTTAATGGTATGTACCATTAAGAACAAAAGAAATAGTGGACTAAACAGTGGAATAAATAGTAGAATATGTTCAACATATTAATATGGTTGTATGTATATATATATATATATGTATGTGTGTATATATGTTTATGTAATAGATTATTACTGTACACTTTTCTTTTCAACGCCTCCATCTTATTTATTATCAATCCTCTCCATTCCTAGGTTGCCTGGTAGATATCGCTTTTAGTGATAAGGCCGCCCTTTGTACGACTCTAATTTTTATATATATTTCTTTGTTAACGTAGATGTGTTTTTATGTGTGCAATAAAGTATTTTATTCTATTCTATTCTATTTTTTTAAATTTAATTTAATTTGTTTTTATTAACAGGTTTGACGCAGAAGGAGCACTTCACGTTTATTAAAACCTGTAACGTAAAAACATTTGTTTTCAAATGTTTTAGTGCCATTTCGCAATATCTGGCATAGTATCTTAAATAACGTACCTAATGCAAAGGGCTCATTTTGAGAATCGCATAATAATAATATAAAGTGCACAAATTCTTGTCGAGTGCACATTTTGCGTCAAGCCCACACTAACGTATAGTTTTTTTTCCAAAAATAAAAGTTTCTAATCGTTCCTCGTTTTCTGTTCTTGTGTTTTCGAACCCTCCAACAGGCGTCTATATTCTTTAATTCTTCATCTTTTCTCTTTTTACTATCGCGCTACTAATAATCGCGATACTGTTTAATCTCAAATATCAGTATATTTTGTGTTACAACAGTATTGAATTGGTAGTGCTCTATGTTTCCGTACTCTCCAACAGGCATAGACGTCGACAAGTGCGCCGAGCGTGGTCTGAAGCTCCTCGTGATGCTGTCGTTCGTGTTCCCCGCGCACTTCCTGCACGAGGACGTGCTCAGCCGACTCACCTCGCTGCTGGAGCTGGACGACGAGAGCGTGGCGCCGCACATACTGGCCGCGCTCACCTTCCTCGGGAAGTACCGACCGCTCAGTGAGTATTTCTTTGTATTATAATGAAATCATTCTTCAATATAAGCACTTATTGACGTCAAAACTAATTAAGTATATTAAAAAATCCAAATAATAGTAAACTAAAATTTACTTTAACTAAACTACTAATTCTATTATAAGTTCGCATTTCGCAATTTGGGAGAGCCTTATTGGAACGGCTTTTTTAGGGACTTAACTTCATTTTTTATTTTTCTTAAAACATACATGCATTGTGTATTATGAGGAGATCGGGCCATATTCCATACTTTATAGCGCTGACCGAATGCGCAACGATGATTTTTTTAACAACTGCTTTCATACGGTAACCAGGACCAACGGCCTAACGTGCTCAAGATATTTCCATTTGGTGTTTAAATACCATGATTTGAGTAACTGACAATAGTTTAATTATCCTGAAGATATAGAATAGATAGATAGATAGATAGATATAAACACATTCCTTTGCTTCCAGGTGAAGCATGCCCAACGCTGTTCCCAAGACTGATTACATTGTGCAAGGCGTACGCTGAGGTCGGCACGCCGAAACAAGCCAAAAATGCTGTCAGGTATTATATATATTTCTGTTTTATTATAATTTTTATTTATTTAATCTCTAATTTGATTTTTTCTAATTACTTATTGTGAAACTGCTGATAAATTGACCAAAAATTGGAGTTAGCATAATTATGTCATTTTGAAACCCACACCATTAACCACGACAGGTGGTAATAAAATGATTTATGTAGCTACTATTGTGTTTTTTTTTCTTTGATGACAGTAGCCACTAGTAGTACCTAGTACCTAGTAATAGCAATTTACACATGTAAAAAAATATTTGGATGATGCCCTCTGTTACTCATTTTTAAACACCGATTAGCGATTTAATGATCCTTTTACTAAAACATTAATATAACCCCTGCAAAACTTTGAATAGCAATTTTATACATTTAGAAAAATATTTCGGTGATGCCCCTTATGCCGTAATTAATTACTCATTATTACCAGTAATTTGAGATACATATCATTTGCACCGGGCATGGGTTAATTTTCCATACTATGTGTGCATTATCCTTTGTCAGTTTTAGATAGTCTGATATGCACGGCTGCTTCGCTTTGTTATATATTGTAACAGTATGTATTAGTGCAAGAGTAAGCCCCCTTGCAGCAACCCTTGTATAATAGCTGACTAAGCTTTTTAGTCGAGGTAGCGCCCACGATCGGCGCGGGCAGTCAGTCTTGCCTAGACCGTCAAATCAAACATCCTATTTTTGTTAAATACCATCTCCTTTGTCTCTTATAAAAGTGTTCAAATTAAATAGTTTTTTTTTAAAAAGATTAGACTGAGTGCCAGTCTGACATTGGTGGCAGCGTTAAAGGGATCTAAAGAGGTCCCTCGGTACGCCTCAGTTCCGCGAGTGTTTCTCCTGTGTACTTTCTTTCTGCTGTGCGTGTCTCCAGAACTGAGACCTTGAACATTGAACCTGTTGAGAACTTCTACTAACTCCGATGAACTTCTGTGATCTTCTATGAACTTCTGCGAACTTCTGTTATCCATTGTGCGCGTCGAACTTTCGCTAACTCCGGTGTACTTCTATAAACTTCTGTTATCCATTGTGCGCGTGCTCAGAGCTTCCTGAGTGTCTTCGACGAATTTCTGTGTTTCTGTGTGTGTCATACCATATATACCGCGACCTGAAAAAGAAATCTTTTCTAAATATACATATTATTTACTTACCATGTCCAAGATGAGCAGCATCCTCCTCTTCGTGTTCCTGTAAGTTGAAAAACAAGTGAATAATCAAGTGACATAAAGTGATAGTGACATAGTTACACGAAATTTAATTAACAATCCCTCGTAATACTAATTCATTGTCCTTATCTGAGAGCAACGTAGCTAGCCGCCGTAGGCTCGTATCGCATCGCATAGTTGCCCGGAGTTTTGTTTTGACTAACTCCTTATCTCGTCCGGTACCGTATGCCTAAAGACGATCCAAATACCATGGCGTCAAGCAACGAATTCGAATTAAGGGTGCGCCGTCCATAAGTGACAAGTGCATATGTTTTATTTGAAATGTCGTCGTCCATATTTATTTGATGCCGCGCGGCCATACTAATTTTGTATGGGGAATTTAGGGTGCTTAATAAAAAATAATTATTTAAATAACCACAATGTATCGAAATCGAAAATGTAGTCTAGCAATTTGTAGTTTATCCATTGATGATTGTTTAGACAAAATCAGAGGTACAATAATTTAGATAAACTATAAGAAATCTACTAAACGCCGCCACTCTTTTTCATGATTTTTGTCCAACTTTAAATGATATTGTAGAAAAAACTATAGAATTATGAATTTATGGTTCTGACAAATTGTAAACACGTTCCCTATGATACTAAATATATATTTTGTTCATTTAATACGATAGTATTTTCAATTATATCTACTTAACCGTAACTGCATTTTTGGCATATTTTTGTCGGCGCACCCTTAAGCATACTTTGTAAGTTCATAAACAAATTCGATGGCAATCGAGATAAATTAAACGCGTTCATTCACAATTGCCGAAACGCGATAAATCTTGCATCACAGTCCCAGCAGGACATTCTTTTAAAATATGTTATTAGTCAACTTGAGGGGCGCGCCGAAGTCGCGTGTTCAATTAAAGATTTTGAATCGTGGCAACTTTAGAAAGTCTTCGAGACTTTCTAAAGTCGCAATTTGCTGAAAAAAAACATTACGCTGCGTTGCTATCGGATTTACAAGAATGTCGCCAACAAACTGGCGAAACAGTCAATCAGTTCGCACTTCGAGTAGAGTCTTGTCTATCAAAGTTACTGACGGAAATAAATATATCGATACCTACCAAAAAGAAGGGCGAACTGGCAGGCCGCGTCGCAGCAATGCAAGTTCTGGCATTGCATACTTTCGTAATAGGGTTAAACCCTCAATTGTCAACCGTCGTCAGGTGTCGGGAACCTGAAACTTTAAATGACGCCATTAACTTCGCAGTATCAGAAGAAAAAATTCTTCAAACTACTTCTCGCAGGCATTTGCCTTTTAATAACTCAAACCAAGCACGATTTCCTAATCGCTCACAGTTCAATCGTCACGTCCCTCCTAATTCCAATGGTTTTCGTCCATTTATTAACAATGCAATTTCTCAAAATCGTCCAAGCACGTCCTTTAGACGGGATAATGTTCCCACTGGGAATTTCAGACCCAAGACGGAACCAACAACCTTTTCATCTAGTGTTCCAGTGTGCCGGTATTGCAAAGCTCCCGGACATGTTATCGAAGAGTGCAGGAAACGGGAATACAATAATCGTATTCGGCATACCAATTTCTCTAACAACAGTAACAATCAACGAGTTAATCTCGCTGAAGAGCAACCTATCGAAGAAATAAATAGGGATGATCATTTAAACCAGATCACGTCTCGTTCAGGTGTCGCGCGAGACGCCTTCCATTTATAGACACCCAAGTCGTTTTCCGGGACCACACGGGTAAGAGCCCATAAACTTAATAAAACCACTGTTTCCACTGTTCCAAGAATACCAATTCAAACCACTGCTTCCACTGTTCCAAGAATACCAATTCAAACCACTGTTTCCACTGTTCCAAGAATACCAATTCAATCCACTGTTTTCACTGTTTCCGCTGTTCCAAAAACACCAATTAAATCCACTGTTTCCGCTGTTCCAAGAATACCAATTCAATCCACTGTTTCCACTGTTTCCGCTTTTCCAAAAAACATCAATTAAATCCACTGTTTCCACTGTTCGAAAAACACCAATTAAACCCACTGTTTCCGCTGTTCCAAGTATACCAATTCAATCCACTGTTTCCACTGTTCCAAGTATACCAATTCAATCCACTGTTTCCACTGTTCCCAATGTACCGATTCAATCCACTGTTTCCACTGTTCCAAATACGCCAATCCAATCCGCTGTTTCCATGAGACCCGAAATCATTGATTTCGCTGTGTCCTACGCATCTGTTAACACAAAACAAATACAAATTCATAGTATTACTACTAATCCTTCAAGAAAATACTTACCTTTTGTTGAAGTTCAAACATCAGTTTCCAATAAACCATTGACATTTCTCGTTGATAGCGGAGCATCCATAAGCCTAGTAAAATGATGCTCAATAGAGGCAATGCCTCCCATAATGTCAAAAGATTACGCTACTTTTACTGGACTTGGAAACGAAGCTAAACCTATGAAGTCGTTGGGTACTATCCCTATTGGATTCAATTCACTATGGCATAAATTTCATGTTGTAGGCAGTCTAGATTTTCCTTATGATGGTATAATTGGCAATGATTTTTTTACAAATTCTCAGAGCAAAATCGATTTAAAAAAAAAGACACTTCATCATCATCATCATAATCAGCCCACATCAGTCCACTGCTGGACATAGGCTTCTCCCAATGCATGCCACTGAGCCCGATCTTCGGCTACTCTCATCCAACCACTGCCAGAGAGAGACACTTACTGAAGTGGAATTCAAATTGAAATTTAACGAACCAGTGTATATTATCGCTCCTAGAACCGAGACTGTAATAGAATGCTCTGTCACTAATCCCGAATTAAAAATAGGTGTTATATTAGACCAACATTATTCCAAAAGTCTACATTAAGCAAACTGCCTCGCTACAATAGAATAAATATTTGTGTAGCTAATATATCAGAACGTCCTATATCCATTAAATCTAAACTTAATTTAAAACTTACTCCGGTCGATCCTTCAAACGGATTTCCACTGAATCCTATGTATACGTATAACAAAAATTCAAATGACTCTTTTTCTAGATCCGAACAGGTTTTAAACCAATTACGTACTTCTCACCTAAATCCAGAAGAAATTAAATCACTTCATCAGTTATGTTCCGACTACTCTGATATTTTTCATCTCCCGGGAGAAGATCTTACCTATACCTCTGCTCTAAAACATGAAATAAAAACAACCACTGACAATCCTATTCATACTAAATCATACAGATTTCCTGAAATCCATAAAGCCGAAGTTAAAAAACAAGTTGATCAAATGCTAGAACAAAATATCATTGAACCTTCCAACTCTCCTTGGTCTTCCCCAATATGGGTCGTCCCTAAGAAGAAAGATGCATCCGGTTTACAAAAATGGCGCATTGTCATTGATTACAGAAAGCTCAATGATGTCACAGTAGGCGATACATATCGCATACCTCAAATCGCAGAAATCCTCGACCAACTTGGTAAAAGCAAGTACTTCTCTACCCTGGATCTTGCATCCGGTTTCCACCAAATCCTCTTAAATGAATCAGATAAAGCAAAAACAGCTTTCAATATACCCGTAGGGCATTATCAATTCACGCCATTTGGCCTGAAAAATGCGCCCTCTACGTTTCAGAGACTAATGAATTCTGCTCTATCAGGGCTACAAGGGCTCCGTTGCTATGTATACTTAGATGACGTAATCTGCTATTCCTATGATTTAAAATCCCATATTTCTAATCTAACTTCTATTTTTCAAAGGTTCAGATGTTTCAATCTAAATTTCCAGCCCGACAAGTGTGAGTTTTTGCGTAAGGAGGTTGGTTATCTCGGACACATAATAGGCGATGAAGGTGTAAAACCTAATCCCGAAAAGATCAAATCAGTTACTAAATTTCCTATTCCCAAATGTCCTAAGGACATAAAATCTTTCCTCAGGTTAGTATCTTATTATCGGAATTTCATCCCCGAATTCTCGGGAATAGCAAAACCACTAACATCTCTTTTAAAGAAGGAAATTCCTTTCGTTTGGTCAAACGAGCAACAAATAGCGTTTGAAAAATTAAAAAATAAACTCGTGTCTGCTCCTATTCTAATTTATCCCGATTTTACAAAACCATTTGTACTTACATGTGATGCGTCCAATTCTGCAATATCTGCTATCCTATGTCAAGGGGAAATCGGCAAAGACCGACCCATAGCTTATGCGTCAAGAACATTAAATAAAGCAGAAGTAAACTATTCAGTCACTGAAAAAGAATGTCTAGCGATTATCTTTGGCACCAAAATGTTCCGTCCATACCTCTATGGATATTCGTTCAAAATAGTTACAGACCATAGGCCACTAAAATGGCTATTTAATTGCAAAGACCCCGGATCAAGGCTAGTTTGTTGGCGGCTAAAACTTGAGGAATTCGATTATCAAATAGAATATAAAAAAGGCAAAATAAACAGTAATGCTGACGCTTTATCGAGGTATCCTGTAAACCCTATTCAACATCCTAACCATCAAACGTCACCTCCCCCTAACGAAGATAATGTTGGTTCCCCGTTTGATCCAATTACACTCGAAGATTTGAATATACCAATACCTACTGAAACTAATTTTGATAACTATGATTTACCTTTGACGGACTTACTCGAAAATTATGACGAAATGGCTTTAAATCATGATCCTTCCAAATCAAACAAAGCCACTAGATCCAAACCTCATCCTTCCAACGTCGTTGATCCTCAACCTTCTACTAGTAACCAAGATCCTTTCTTAGATGACTTTGGTCTCCGGGATTTAAGTCCCTACAGTAATGATTTTAATATCGATCAAGAGTGGTTACATTTACCACCTACTCCTCATGTTCCTACACTGTCTCCTCATGCTCCTACACCGTCTCCTCATGCTCCTACACCGTCTCCTCATGTTCCTACACAGTCTCCTCATGCTCCTACACCGTCTCCTCATGCTCCTACATATGTAACAGAAAATGAAAATAAATCACTAAGTTATAATTATTCACAATACTCAAAATCAATAAAAGATAAAAATGTTTCATTTAATTCCAATATCATAGAACACAACGAAAGTATCACAAAAAGCGCCTGTAAGTGTATTATTATCCCAACTTTCATTTGAATCGGCTGGAAAGAAATTTTACTTCCTATTCACTAAACTCTACCATTTTAATGATTGCACTTATGAAGATATCTACAAAAGTTACAAAATCTGATAAAAAACTTGCTCGAAAACGAATGTCTGGAAATCGCAATAACTGACTTTAGTAATCCGTTTGATAAACATATCTGGACTAAAATATACAACATACTATGTTTTTTATTCGTTAATTCAAACATCTCCATACACATATACCACAATTCTATCATTTATCCAATTCCTAGTGAGATACCTAAAATTCTGAAAGAAAACCACGATATACCAATCGCTGGTCACCTGGGCAATACTAGAATGTATAATAGATTGAAAGAAAGATATTACTGGAAACATATGAGATCTGATATAGAAAGTTACATAAAAAATTGCTCATATTGCCAGTCCAACAAAGCATTGAGGCAAATTAATCGAGCCCCAATGCAGATAACTACGACTTCCACACGTCCATTTGAACGCGTCAGCCTAGATCTAGTAGGACCCTTACCAGAAGCAGGCCTTACTAAATTGCGTTTCATTCTCACATTACAGGACGATCTGACCAAATTCTCCATAGTTTATCCAATTTCCAATGCAACTGCTGAAGAATCGTGCGAGTGCTTGGTCCATTTCATAACCCTCTTTGGCATTCCTAAATCTATCCTAACGGACCAAGGCACCAATTTCACTGCTGATCTTTTTAAAAGGACTTGTGAGTTCCTTAAGATCAAACAACTTTGGTCTTCGCCGTATCACCCACAAACTCAAGGAGCATTAGAGCGCAGCCATTCTACTCTTAAAGAGTACCTCAAGAGCTATGTAAACGAAAATCAGACCGATTGGCACAAATATGTTATACAGCCATGCTCGCTTACAACACTAACGTCCATTCTACAACTAATTTTACGCCCTATGAGCTCGTATTTGGGCATAAAGCCTTTATTCCAGACTCTGTCTATAATGACCAATCGGAACTATCTTATCCTGAATATATCAAGGCTCTTCATAATCGCCTAAAACTGTCCCGTGATAAAGCAACTGAAAACATTCAAGTGGCAAAAGAAAAGTCTTAAGGTTATTACGATGCTCATTCTCGCCCCGTACAGTACAAAGCCGGGGACTTCGTTTATCTTAAAAATCACCTTCGATTACGTAAAGCTCTATCACCTCTGTGGAAAGGACCATATAAGGTAGTAAAGATTAATGGTAGAAGCACCTTGACCTTACTTATAAATCGGCGTCACGTGACGCATCACTATGACCAAGTAAAGTTAGCGCACTGTTCTTAGTTTTCTAGTTTACATTTATTTCATTATTACCTAATATAAATATTAGTTATTTGTTCACATCTTTTAATCTTTATACTAAGATGATATCATATTTACAGCACCAGCACAATCCTGGCGCAAGACGTCATCCGGCCCGGGACAAATGGTTCCGGACTATATTTCGATAGTTTAGGATCTTTACGGTTAATAGATAGTTATTTAAGTATAGTTATTCCTGTAGAAATATCTTTTATTAGTCCACATATAATTAACATATATAGTTTTATGAATAGTTCTAAATTAATATGTAGAAGTAGTGATATATTTGACATTATAGAATGTCAAAACTTGTTCCAACCACTTTATACTCGTCTCTTCGATATCATGCTCGACTACGACTCTATCTCTCACCTTATCTCATCTCGGTCTAAAAGATCTGCTTGGTTCGGAGGAATTGGAACTCTATCAAAAAAGTTATTCGGTACAATGGACGAGGACGATGCTATTCGTTATGATAAGGCGATTAACGACTTACAAGACGATCAGAAGGCAATAGCCTCTCTAATGAAACAGAATATTCTAGTAACAACTAATATCTTAAAATCTTTTAATAATACTCTTAAAAATGTTATTGATAATGAACAGCATTTAAATAATTTAATTGTAGAATTAAATAAGGAAATTACAAATCTCACTGTTGTGTCTAGAGAATTAGGAATAAGGTCTAGATTGTATGAACTTATATTCATGTTAGAAAATAGTTTACTAGCTTTGTCATTTAAGGTAGAAGATATTGTAAACGGTATTATGTTCAGTAAATCAAATGTGTTACACCCTTCAATTTTGACACCTAAAAATCTTTTTAATGAATTATTGAATAATTATAGATTCCTTTCAAATACAAAGCAACTCCCATTAGCTTTGACACTAGATAACATACAAACCTTGTTAAATATTTCGGAAGTCAGTTCCTATTACAGTAATGTTAAGATTGTTTGACAGTAACGTATTCTGTTGCTGCAACGCCAACCTGTGAAACAGAACTTATGACTAAGTCGCTTACCTCAGTTCCTGAAATATGTAATACTAAAATTATTCATGGCCATCTGGAAATCTGGCAACCTGTAATAATTGATTATATAAATTTAAAAATAGCATCCGCTGCTGAGCTAGGTTTGTAGACCCGTATTTCAGCAACCGGCGCCACCTCCCACGATCTTAACAACAACAGTAGTAGCCAACATAGCTTAATAATCTTAAAAACTTAAATAAAAGAACTGGTGTTTGTTAATGTGAACCTCTCTTTGTATTGAGTGAATATGTACGTGGATGTGTGAGAGAGAGGGTGTGTGTGTATAATAATGGATGTATACATATAGGTACAAATTAAATAGTGGTAGGTATAAAACTTATGAATACATAGAGAAAAAAATTAAGTTAAAACCTTTGAGAGTTCCTCTGTTTCGCTATAATCTAGACTTTGAAGCCAGGTTGAAATCTCTTTTTTGCAAAGTTTATTATTTAGGAAGTAAATACAAATATGTTTATTAACTTTTTATAAAGAAAAGCACCTAAAAAGCTATAAAACCTACGAGCAAAAGATGTACGACACTGCTTAGCTTCACAAACACGATTTCTTCTTCTTTGATTGAAGTTTTTGCTACTGTCAAATGGCGTTTCGAAGTGTTTTCGAAGGAGCGTATACAGGACAAATGTTTGTCTTACTGTAAGAACTTCACAGTTTTCATACAACAACTTAGTAGGGAATCTGAATAGTCTAAAAGTACTGACTTTAAGAATTGCACGTTAGGCTATTTCTACGCTTTTAATAGTTGTAGCAGGTATACCGCCCCAAGAAGTAATGCAGTATGTAATTAAAGACTGGCACAGTGCAAGATCTTTGGTTCAAGAACGTGTCTTATGGTTTTCAATACAACAATTAATCTTCTAATTCTACAACACAGTAACTGAACATGACTTTTAAAATTAAGATTCGAATCCAAAATTGTTCCCAAATATTTTATCTGATTGGTTCTCTCTAAAGCTTGGCAATTACACTCAACACCACTATAATATTTGCAGGTGTGAGCAATTAAGCACAAATTCTCACATATTTCTGCTTGTTTGCGGATTGAGAACGTTATATATTTTGTCTTGTCGGTATTCAATGTCAGAAAATTATCTGACAACCATCCGCATACAACATTAAGCGCATTTTGAGCAGTGTTGTAGGTCCTTGCCCTCGGAAATTAAAAGAACTGTGTCATCTGCATAGGATATTAATTTGCCATTAATAGATTTAATTGTAAATAACGACAATTGGTTATATGTAATATCACAGAAGTCCAAATTAACATTAGAATGTAATAATACCCAAACTTATGATATCAGTGTTAGCGGTAGCGGTGTATTATATCTACCAAGGAATTGTATAGGATATTTTAGAGAAACCCGTTTGATTTCTAAAACTTCTTTTATAAACAGGGAAAGTCAAATTGTAAAATCAGATTTTAACTTAATAAATGATAAATGTTGTAATGTGTTACAATTTCAGAATATTAAACAGAATTTGCCTATTGTCAACTTAAAAAACATAGATTTGGACATAGAAATAGCATTAGATAATAATAATATTGTAAAAGATCTGGATAAAATTATAGATAAACCTCATATTGTGCTATATGGTAATTACTACTCTGGTGTCACCTTATTTATATGTATGTTAATTTTGTTATATATAATATTCAGAATTTTTAAAACTGGTGTGTGCAGAAAAATTGTATTAACAAAGAAAATTGTAGAAAATTCTCCTAAAGACGTAGACATAGAACTTTCTTCTATTCCTGCACCATCTCTTAGAATTATATAAATATAAATATAAACTTCTCCTCAACGTGTAAGTTTATTCTTATGCGGGGGGTTGTTATATATTGTAACAGTATGTATTAGTGCAAGAGTAAGCCCCCTTGCAGCAACCCTTGTATAATAGCTGACTAAGCTTTTTAGTCGAGGTAGCGCCCACGATCGGCGCGGGCAGTCAGTCTCGCCTAGACCGTCAAATCAAACACATCCTATTTTTGTTAAATACCATCTCCTTTGTCTTTAATAAAAGTGTTCAAATTAAATAGTTTTTTTTTTTAAAGATTAGACTGAGTCCCAGTCTAACAGCTTCCTTACCGTAACAATATGCTGATTATATTGATATCCCCAGATGTCTGTTCGTGAACGTGCCCGACCAGCGCACCCAGATCTTCACGGAGATCCTGGACACGCTAAAGGCGACGCTCAGCCCGCACTCGGAGCACTACCGCACCGCCATCGTCACGCTCGGCCACATCGCCCACAACCTGCCCGACAACTTCCCCGTGCACATCAAGAACATCGTCTCCCGGAAGGTAGGGAAATTCATAAAATATTAGGATATCAGTTAGATATTATCAGGATCATCTATTAGATCCTGGAGATGCTTCACATCGCGCACACCTGTCCGACAACTTCCCCGTGCACATCAAGAACATCGTCTCCCGGAAAGTAGGGAAATTCATAAAATATTAGGATATCAGTTAGATATTATCAGGATCATCTATTAGATCCTGGAGATGCTTCACATCGCCCACAACCTGCCCGACAACTTCCCCGTGCACATCAAGAACATCGTCTCCCGGAAGGTAGGGAAATTCATAAAATATTAGGATATCAGTTAGATATTATCAGGATCATCTATTAGATCCTGGAGATGCTTCACATCGCGCACACCTGTCCGACAACTTCCCCGTGCACATCAAGAACATCGTCTCCCGGAAGGTAGGGAAATTCATGAAATATTAGGATATCAGTTAGATATTATCAACAACATCTATTAGATTGTGGAGACGCTTCACATTGCGCACACCTGTCCGACAACTTCCCCATGCACATCAAGAACATCGTCTCCCGGAAGGTAGGGAAATTCATGAAATATTAGGATATCAGTTAGATATTATCAGGATCATCTATTAGATCCTGGAGATGCTTCACATCGCGCACACCTGTCCGACAACTTCCCCGTGCACATCAAGAACATCGTCTCCCGGAAGGTAGGGAAATTCATAAAATATTAGGATATCAGTTAGATATTATCAGGATCATCTATTAGATCCTGGAGATGCTTCACATCGCGCACACCTGTCCGACAACTTCCCCGTGCACATCAAGAACATCGTCTCCCGGAAGGTAGGGAAATTCATGAAATATTAGGATATCAGTTAGATATTATCAGGAACATCTATTAGATTGTGGAGATGCTTCACATCGCGCACACCTGTCCGACAACTTCCCCGTGCACATCAAGAACATCGTCTCCCGGAAGGTAGGGAAATTCATGAAATATTAGGATATCAGTTAGATATTATCAACAACATCTATTAGATCCTGGAGACGCTTCACATCGCGCACACCTGTCCGACAACTTCCCCGTGCACATCAAGAACATCGTCTCCCGGAAGGTAGGGAAATTCATGAAATATTAGGATATCAGTTAGATATTATCAGGAACATCTATTAGATCCTAGAGAGGCTTCACATCGCGCACACCTGTTCGACAACTTTTGCAATTTCGAAACCATCATCACCATCATCATCAGCTCATTTTATGTCCCCACTGCTGGGGCACGAGCCTTCCCTATGGATGGGAACACCATAGTGAGGGCCATAAACCACCACGTGGGCTCAGTGCGGATTGGTGGTTATTAACGACTGCTAATGCAGCCGGTCTTTGCGTAAGTTGCTTCGAGCATCTATCACCTTAAGAGAAGTTAGACCTCAGAGACTAGATCCTGGAGACGTTGTAACGGCTCTCACGTCGCGCACAACATGTCTGACAACTTCCCCGTGCACATCCAGAACATCTTCTCCAGGGAGGTAGGAACTTCATCAGATACTAGGACATAAATATAGATAGATATTACTAGGGATAGCTATTAGATCTTGGAGACACTGAAGGCAACCTGCTACCATCAGGGAGAACGGGCCAAAAACCACCACGCGGGCCGGTCTTTGAGGAAGTTGCTTCGAGCAACTGGCTCCTCCTAGGCCTCTGAGGTAGAGGCATCAATAAAATATTAGATCCTGGAGACGCTAACCGACTTCCTCGTGCACATAAATTTTTTTTCCCGAAAGCTAGGCACATCACCACAATTATCAACAGCTCATTTTAAGTTTCTACTACTGGGGCAAGAGCCTTCTTTATAGATGAAACCACAGCAGGGAGAACGGGTCATAAACCACCACGCAGGCCCGCTGCGGATTGGTGGTTATTAACGACTGCTAATGCAGCCGGTCTTTGCGTAAGTTTCTTCGAGCATCTAGTTCCTTAGAAGGAACTAGACCTCGGAGACCTAGGGGTCTCTTACTTTTCATACTTATCTTACTTATTCAACATCAAGATTATATTGTCTTGTATCACCTTTGCCATTGTGAATTGTGAGAGTTAACGCGGTCGTCCTTAGACTATGACATTATGCTAACTAACTCTTACGGCCCGGCCACGACCTTGCCGCTATTAGCGGCAGCTTAGAGCGGCGCGGCGAGCGGTGGTAACAATTCTTTAAAAATGTTACGAGCACGCCACGAGGCGCCGCTATGAGCGGCAACGCTAGCGTTTTTTACCGAGCGGTTCGCTGCAGCGGCGCGCGGGCGCGGGGAGCGGCGGTAACAAATGTACAGCGAATGAAGTGCGATGTCACGACTCAGAGCGGCGCGGGCAGCGGCGGGCGAGTGACGTACTCAGGGGCGACTTCGTATTTTAGACGATTTTGGAGCGGAAAATGAACACCGAAGCGTTTATAACTGAAATTTTAAATCGGCCGCCCTTGTAGCGAATGTAATTGTGCAAATGTTTTTCTATGTGTTGAAGAATATAATCGAAAGTTTCTACACTCATTCTTGTGTACTCATAAAATTTGTACGGATATTTCCTGTATTCTTTGTATAGACCACGGAATTCGCCATATTTATATCGCTCCTTATTCACTTCGTGGACTCCTTTCCTCGAACTCAAAATATCGTGCTTAAAATACGAACTGCTTTCAAGGCAAAGGAGAGCCACTTTAGATAATGCCATGTCTAAATACGTCCACCTCGGACCCTGCCGCTACCGCTACTGAGCAAGTACGTGGCATGGACAACGCTCCGCCCGCCAAAACCGCGCCGCTTACCGCGCCGCATTTAGCTAAGCCAAAAGTCGTGGCCGGGCTGTTAGAAAACTAGGCTATGCTATATTCGTCTTCCCCGAATGGGAGAAATAACAAAAAGTACACATAACTCAACTAGTGATGTTCAGCAAGATTTAAGCATTTTCCATTTGATTCAACTGCCTTTTTGATAATTAAAAATAATATTTTTAAATCTCCACAGATAGTAAAAGAGCTCCTAGTTCGCGAAGGCGGCGGCGGTGCGAACGCTCCAAGCAGCGATTGGTGCCCGGAAGACGAGTTGCCCGAAGAGACCCGCTGCAAGCTAGAGGGGCTGAAGTGTATGGCGCGCTGGCTGCTCGGCCTGAAGCGGGACGAGCTGTCGGCGCAGAAGACGTTCCGCATGCTGAACGCGTTCATCGTGCACAAGGGGGACTTGCTACAGGTGAGAGGCAGCTTCTAGATGTGTGATTATCCCATCATAAAAACAGGAAAGTAGTAAGGGCCAAGCTTCTTGAGGAACGGCGCTGCAAACTAGATGGGGCTAACTTTTCGCATGCTGAATGCGTACATTGTGCATAAGAGAGACTTTCTTTTGGTAAGCTGATTTGGTGAGCCATAGGAGCTGAGGATTCTGGGTGAAGTGTACTTAGTCACTGGTTTGAAGAACGTGATGTCTATTGTACTTTAAATGACAGAAATGAAATGTTGTTGTTTTCAACATCTATATTATGTATGTTTGCGGATGTATGTATGTACGAGTATGTATGTATGCATTGGGTCAAAGTTAGGCAAAGGTTATTAGTATGAGGGAGGACAATGTATCAGATCGAAGAGACGCGCTTCAAGCTAGAGGGGCTGAAATGTATGGCGCGCTGGCTGTTCGGCCTGAAGCGAAACGAGCTGACGGCGCAGAAGACGTTCTGTATGCTGAACACGTTCAATGTGCATAAGGGGGACTTGCTACAGGTGAGCAGGACCTTCATTTTATGTCCCCACAGCTGGGCCCCGAGCCTTCCCTATAGATGGAAACACTACAGGGACAACGGGTCATAAATCACCACGCTTGCCCAGTGCGGTGCGGTGTGGGTTGACTGCTAATGCAGTCGGAACCAACTGCTTTACGTGCCATCCAAAGCACGGAGGAGCTCGAGATGATAAATTTTTGGTCATCCATCCGTTGACCAGCCTTTGCAAAAGTCACTTTATTTCGGCAATCGCAGACGTGGGTTTATTCCATAGAAGTGTACTTCTAGAAAAGTGGTAAGGGACGAGCTGCTTGAAGAAACGCGGTGCAGCCTAGGAGAATTAACTTTTCGCACGCTGAATGTGTTTATCGTGCGTAAAGGTTTCGTTCACGTTCACGTTTTCCCTCCTTTCAATGATATGGGGTCCTTCAAACGAGGCGTTAGAAGAACCTTGTGGGCCGGCAGATTAAGTTTTTTCACGCTGCACCAGTTGTCTTCGCGTCTGGACTCCATTTCCACTTAACATCAGGTGGTATGGAGTTATTTGCCGTGCTAGGTATATAAAAAAAGGGTGATTTACTTCAGGTAAGCGGACCCTTTTAGTTAAGTGTTTATTCAACCATAGGAGTGTGCTTCTAGGAAAGTAGTAAGGGACAACCTACTTGAAGAATGGTGCTGCAAACTAGAGGGGACTTGTCATGCTTTAGTTAAGTGTTTATTCCACCATAGGAGTGTGCTTCTAGGAAAGTAGTAAGGGACAACCTACTTGAAGAATGGTGCTGCAAACTAGAGGGGACTTACGTCACGCTTCAGGTAAGTGAAACTTTCTAGATGTGGGTTTATCTCACTATTGGAGATGAAGATTCTGGGCAAGTATTCTAAAAGTCACTGGTATGAAGACGTAATGTCATTTGTACTTCATTCATGTTCATGGCTTGAATAAATTGTTATTGTTTCAACAACTATATTAGCGTAGGTGGTTCAGTTCAGTTCTTCTGCACAGCAAAAAGACGTCTTGAATAGGTGGTAAGCAAAATATTTTGAGACGATTCAAAAGCGCTTATCTCATAAGATTTACCTGAATAAAGATTAATTTAATTTATTGTTATAATTTTTCATGGTGCTGAACGCTATATGATCTCTTCTCTCTTTTTAAAATGTCTAAAGCTATTTATAATAGTTGTTTGTTTTCCGTGTCCCAGCAAAATCAGCTATCCAAAGCTGAGATGGCGCATCTCCGGCTGGCGGCCGGCGCGGCGATGCTCAAGATCTGCGAGCAGAAGGGCGTCGGCGACCAGTTCACCGCCGAACAGTTCTACAATCTCTCGCATCTCATGATTGTAAGTCTAAATTTCATCATCACCACCTCATTTCATGTTCCCACTGCTGGGGCAAGATCCTTCCCTATGGATGGATAAACTAAAGGGAGAACTGGCCATAAACCACCACGCGGGCCCAGTGTACGTTTCGAAGTATCGGCTTCGGGTATCGATACCAAGTACTCATGTGGTATCGAGGGACAAAGTATCGATACACAAATAGTATCGGTCCTAAAGTATCGATACTACTGAGTATCGAGTATTTGCGGGAATCAATTAATTGGACCTGCACACGCGTAAAATAATAGAAGGAACCTAATTAATTAACCTAACATGTGGTGCAGGTCAAACCCTCGTTGGAGAGTACTTAAGAAGCTAGCGTATTAGTAGTAATTATGTATTACATACTTAATTTTTAGAACTTTCTAATATATAAAACTGTTAAAATGTGGCCAAAGAGGAAAGTAATTATACCAATGTGGCTCAAAAATGCAGTAAACTACAACAAAATAAAAAATGATTCCTTCAGATTTTAAAATATCGATGAAAACTGTATAGTATCGTACCTTTGCCTATCTCTTTGGAAATTGAAATGAATGAAATATAATCAACCATGTTTGTTTTTGATAAGGCTAATATTCCAACATGCAATGATCCACTAAATAGGCTGTATGGCTTGGTCCCTTTGACTTTTCTTAAAAGGTAAAGACACTAAATACCTACCTTCTACTATAAAACGAGTAGGTACTCAGTATCGGGTATCGCGATCAAAAGTATCGATACCTACTCAGTATCGAAAGCGGAGGTATCGAGTACTTAGTATCGGGTATCGCGATCAAAAGTATCGATACCTACTCAGTATCGAAAGTATCGTTCGAACCCTAGCCCAGTGCAGTACGGCGGTTATAAAGACTGCTAATGCAGCTGAGACCAACCGCTTTACGTGCCTTCCGAAGCACGGAGGAGCTAGAGATCTCTCATTGTCGGTTACCCATCCGATGACTGGCCTTAACGAAAGTTGCAATCGCACCTTCATAAACTGGGTCAATTACAACATCAAAATACCTTTAAAATTGGACATAACTCGATACAATTCAGCTAAATGACTTTTATTGACTTTGATTGAACACAAAACTTTGTTTACCAATTGATATTTATTTATTTTAGGATAACGTTCCACAAGTTAGAGAAGCTTTCGCAGCGAAGCTACACAAAGGGTTATCAAAGGTATGTGTATTTCATAATATCTCTCTTACATTCTCATATTTTAATATTTTTAAATATTGTCATGTAATCGGTAGTGCAATGCGAACATAATTATACAAACTACCATACATTAGATCACAACGTACATAAATAGAACTAAAATCCTTAATACAGTATTCTAATCTTTTGTATTTACTATCTATGCTTTCTTCGATCATAGTCTGTAGTTTAATATGCAAGTGTCCTACAAATTGTACGTAGATTACATACATTCATACATTCATACAGTCTGTTTCCTATATGGGTACGCAGAGATCACTAAATAGTACATTTTACACAAAATTTGTTTTATGTAAAATGTGTACAAAAAAAACTCCAGTCTTGAGGAATCCTAAGTTTCCAGTTGCATTTTATTTTACGGGAAAGCACAGTGCTTTGATCTCACCTGATGTTAAGTGATGATAACCCATTGATGGAAGCGCACTTCACTCGAGAGTTGAGATCCTCAACTAGTGAGGCACTGGCTACCTTATCTCTAGCTGCCGGAACACAACAATGCTACAAACATTGATGTTATGACGACATATTACATTCTTAAATAAATACGTTTTCTTTTCTATATCATTTTTAACCGCCTCTGTGGTCTAGTGGCTAAGACCAGAGGTCCTGGGATCGATTCCCAGCGGGGGGTACATGTTTTTGTACTCGGTTTGGTTGGTGGTAGGGCTTGTTTGTCCGCCTGGCTAGCTACCACCATCTTATCTAAATATGTCGCCATAACATCAATGTTTATAGCATTGTTGTGTTCCGGCAGCTAGAGATAAGATAGCCAGTGCCTCACTAGTCGAGGTTCCCGGGTGAAGTGCGCTTCCATCATTGGCCTTATCATCACTTTACATCAGGCTAGATCAAGGCACTGTGCTTACCCGTAAAATATATTTAAAAAAAAATCATATTGTACTTTTATTATGACATTCCTCTCTCCAGGGTATACCAAACAAGTGCCTGCCGTTAGACTTCATGGGCATGTACGCACTAGCTGGCCGAGAACCGGATCGCCGCATACGAGCGCAAGTCCGCCAATACATGCTGGCGGACGTGGTGCGGCGCCGCGAGTACATACGGAACATTACCGTCGGCACCAAGGGTGAGCCAATGTGTAGGTTACTCTTCTAACTAACTTACTAACTAAATTTCATTTCCTTCCTAGCATATTATGTACTTTGAAATGAAACAACTTTTACGGATCTATTTTACACATTACTTATTCAGTCTCACTGTGACCACGGACCCTGCAAAGGGTTAGAAACGTCATGATAAACATTAAATAAGTAATGTGTAAAATAAACGCGAGTAGATCCGTAAAAGTTGTTTCATTTCAATCTGTAGTGTTTGCGTAAACTTTAGAAAACAATATATTATGCACTTCCTAACTCCTACAACATGGGATCTTTAACCCTTTGAACGCCAACCTTCAAAAATGAATAACACCAACGTACGCCGAACACTATTCTAAGGAGATGGACAGATCCAAGGACTAGTGTTGTTCTACACTTATCGATAAGGATCGATAAGGTAAGGACATAAAAATGCAAAGTAAACTTTACAGCAAATTAAAAAAATATATAACGGATGTTAACTACATTCATTAAAAAAATAGACAATTAAAATTAACCAGTACTCATAATGAAAACACTTAAGAAACAAATTTAAAAGGTTATCCTTTAAGTGGTTGATACCCATCCCTAGTGGTGGATTAATCCGTCAACGGCGTGTGGTGATGGAAATTATCTCCATTTTTATTTTTTTATACTTTTTTAATATGGAGGTGCAAAACTGTTTATCGAAAAATTAAAAAAAAATTATTACCGAATTTGTACAATTTTATTTCTGTACCTAGGTGTAAATGTACAGTCACCGTTACACCGACTTACCCTGATCTGTCAAATTTCCTAAACCAATTTTAAACTTAATGTCCCACATATCGAGTTCAAATCTAATTGCGGAATTTTGACAGATTTAAGAAGGTCGATGTGACGCAGCGTGTACACATGTAGGTAAATCAAGTTAAATTAAAAAAAATCATTCAAATAAACTTAAGAAAAGTGCTTTTGAATCGTCTAAACATTACTACCTACTACCTTTCAGGACGTCTATGTTTTAGCTGTAGAGAAGAATGAGCGCAAGAAACAGACTAAGAAATTTACAATTCAAAACTTTCAAGAGCCCGGAATTACAAATAGTGATTGTAAAATGAATACGGTTGTGATTTAGTCTATTATTCTTAATACTTATCATTTTTATTTGCCATTATTTAATCATCATTTAAGTACATAAGCAAAATTAACTTAACCTACTTACTTTCTCGTGAGGATAAACATAAGATTATTTATTATAAGAGAATAAACGCATACATTCACATCACTATTCATCGGATTAAACCGTCACCGGCGTCATAGTGGCTGAGAAAGTACGCTATTTTTACTTGGCTAGTAAAAACATTTTCACTCAGTGAAAACGCATTCATTTTTGTATCTTTTCTATTAAAATGAAAATGTATGAAAGATACTGTATACGTGTATAAATAACTAAAACAAACATGTATGTACAAAAAAATGTAATTTAAATAATATGTAGTGTTAATTCCGCTAACTCACTCGTTTATACAGCTTGGATGCAGTACGCATTGTTTCTCCTGCATGTGCATACTTTTTGCGGGCGGGAGGGTGGTGCATGCGTACTGCATCCAAGCTGTATAAACGAGTGAGTTAGCGGAATTAACACTACATATTATTTAAATTACATTTTTTTGTACTATGGATTTCCGCAAAATAACGCCTGATTCCATTAATTAAACATGTATGTTGCAATGTTTAATTAATCGTTAAACTTCAAGACGGAAATATACGTCGAAGGCGTCAAAATATCCACCCACGTCTGCGGATATATCCGTCAACGGCGTTCAAAGGGTTAAACGAAGCGTGAAGAAGCAACTTGCGGGTCGGCAAGGTAAGGAAGCCTGTGGCGGTAGCCAAAGTAACATTAAGAAAACGATAGCAAAGTTCGAAAAGAATAAAATGTATGGGATTGACATAAGATTGACCACGTGATTTAGCGCGGCTTATGTCAATCAAATATTAATGTTACTTTGGCTAAGCCTACTGGTGAGGCACTATCCTGCGCCACTAACTAACCGTCCTTGAACGCTGTGATATCAATAACGAGTGCTCCGGTTTATATTATTCAAGGTCACTGGTAACACTTATCTTTGCTACCGAATATTGTCTATTTTAATAATCAAATTTGCAAAAAATAATGCAAAAAACATATATTAATTCATTGTGAACTTCATTACACTGTTATTGTGTAACTTAATGTGTCACTCCCCTCATGTTATGATTGTCAATGATTGATACAGTATGCTACTATTTGTTGTCGTTTAGTTGGGGTTAAATTTGTTAGAAAATTTTGGTCTTTGTTTTATCTTCTAATTAAATAACATAACATCATTTCTGAGAACTAGCGTGACACGGGTTTTCAATATTTGTCCAGAGCGTAAGGTCACGTTGTATAATAATTTACAATTTACAAATACCATTCGAAAATTTTCGCTGTCAAAAATAAGTTTCCAGTGATTTTGAATAAGAGAAAAAGGAGCACTCTTAAATTGATATCATAGCGTGAGAATTAGTCGCCGGTAACAAATCGACCCTATTCTCCCATCCTCTCAAAGTGGCTGAACCAGCGAAGTCTGTGGGCTTTCTCGGTTACTCTCCTTCATTCAATATATTTATTTATCACATTTGTTTTTATCCATTATTGAATATAAGATATTTCATAATGGTGTTTTCATTACATTAATTTACTAACACAGTGATTTGATTATTTATTCATGCAGTGATAGGTATCTCATACATAATATTGCTCATTGGCCCATTAATCCTTTACACAGAGTATTTGCTAACGCGGCCAGTTTTAAGAAATCCGAAACAATAAGAGATACTGAGAATCACCGGTTAATTACTCAAATATTTTTTACTATTTTGTTTATTTTAGTTGATGGCTTTGTAAGGTTACCAAGTTATAGTATAAATAGATAATATTTCTTTTGTTTCATTGATAATGATATATTATTTATTTATTTATTTATTTTTGGCACAGTTACAATATACAAATCATACATTGATACAAAAAATACAACAATACTAAAAAATAATCGTAAATTTAATTATAAAAGTCTGTAGATACCTAATTAAACTAAATATTTCGTCACAAAAACAGCATAGTGGCTGTTTCTATGTAACATGTACCTAGGGTAATTTGTTTGTTCCCATTGTTATATGCTTAAGTCTTTGCGCGCCATTATGAACGCACCTGTGTACAACTGGCTTACTGGCGTGTAGGTACTATGGCGCGGGACAGCTGCTATGTATTTACATAATTTTATGGCAATAAAAATGTATCTTATCTTATCTTATCTGTGGCTGGCCAGTGGAGCGCGCGGTGAGCCAGCTGCCGCACATCCTGCCGGACTACATGCTGGTGTTCGCGGTGCCGGTGCTCGCGCACGACCCCGCCTTCACCGCCTACGACAGCGTGCCGCAGCTCAAGGTACGCTACTACCACACAGTACACCACAGCAGGGTGCCAAGGGCGAGTTTCATTCGACATTCGATCATGTTAACGAAAACGAGAATTTGTATGGCAAAGTTTTAAGTCTTCTCGTATGCCGCCAGGAGGCGCTGCTTCAATGCCATAAAAATTCCGTTTTTGTAAACGTGATCGAATGAATACGGATAGTAAACAAAACTCACGCTAGACACTCTGGGGGCTTATTGTCTAACTCTTAAGGCTTCGCACGCACTGACACGGCTGGCTTAGTGACAAAAGCTTAATGACTGATATCTGGTGATAGAGCGTAATGGCTGATATCTAGTGAGCGACTTGAGCGTAATGACTGACGTCTGGTGATGGAGCGTAATGAAATGACTGACGACTAGTGAGCGACTTGAGCGTAATGACTAACGTCTGGCGATAAAGCGTAATGGCTGACATCTAGTGAGCGACTTGAGCGTAATGACTGACGTCTGGTGATAGAGTAGAGCGTAATGGTTAACATCTACTGAGCGACTTGAGCGTAATGTTGAAAAACGAACTTTTCGAAGCTTATTATTTGTTTATTTGTAAGACCATTGGGCTACGTACGCAATGACAGGCGGCTGGTTTAGCGCCTAGAGCGGGCGTAGTGGCTGACATCTGGTTATTTGCTGGGATACATGGTCATCATCACCAGCTCATCTTTTATGTCCCCACTGCTGGGGCACGAGCCTTCTCTATGGATGGATAAGGAGAACGGGCCATCAACCACCACGCGGGCCCAGTGCGGATAAATGGTTGTTAACGACTGCTAATGCAGCCGCCACCAGCTTTACGTTCCTTCCGATGCTCGGAGGAGCCCGAGATGATAAACTTTTGGTCACCCATCCGATGACCTTTGCGAAAGTTGCTTTATTTCGGCAATCGCAGATTTAACACGTTACACACACTACACCATCGAGCTCCCGAGGTTATCATGAATTATTTGAAAATACTTCCTTCTTTGAAAAGACGTCCCGAATGGGTAGTAGGTAAAAAAATGTTTGGACAATTCAAAATCACTTTTCTTTTGTGTATTTGAATAAAAAAATTGCAAAAAGTTGAAAAAAATTGTCTTTGAAAATTTCGACTTTCAATAAATGTAGGTATTTAGAGAAACGATTTGCCAGAGCTTTCCTCATATTTTTAAACTACATCAAATTATTGCTCATGAAGAATAGCTGTTATTCGAATGCAATCTCCCCCAGGTGGTGAAGAACTGCCTATGGTTCATCCTGGAGCCGCTGATCACCCGCAACGACTTCTACTGCTACGGCTTCTACAAGAGCCTCGTGGAACGCATGAAGAACCATAAGGACGCGCTCAACGAGACCGACGACGCTGTCAACTATGTGAGTCATCATCATCATCTCATCACCAGCTCATTTTAAGTCCCACTGCTGGGACACGAGCCTTCCCTATGGATGGAAGCACCACAGGGAGAACGGGCCATAGGACTTCTTGGCGGGAAAGTGAAGAGTCATGTCTGCGGTTTTGTTTTATTTTCTAAAATTTGTGTTATGTCGAATATTAAGGTGAAATAATGGTGGAATATTAACCGTTAAGTGTTCGTGAGTGTGCATGAGTGTTGGCATATGAAACAAAACAGTGCAACGGCACTTTTCAAATTTTCTCAAGAAGTCGCGTGAGGACTTAGTAAAGCCCCACATCTTTACTGAGATTCTCGAGGGGTTGGGGGTATATCATTTCTCACTTCTCATTTCTATTATCAATCATCATCATCCTATATAGAGTTCAATTTTGAGAAACGTATAAATTAAGTTTTCGACCGAAGGACTAGTATCCATGGTCATGAATAAATAATAAAAAAATAAAAACAGGCAATAAACCACCACGCAGGTCCAGTGCGGTGCGGTAGTTGTTAAGACGACTCATTGGTAATTTACGTGGCTATCTTGATTTTTCTCAACAATTACAAAACATATGAAAGTGATATTTGATGACATGATTTTTCATTTAATTGACTTCATTTTGTTAGTTGCAGAAACACGATTTTTCAACTTTTATAACAGAGAAAAAATATCAAAGTAACCTCTTTTAAAACATAGATACACATTTTACAGGCTAACCAGACCGATTTAAGCATCAACATTTTCTTAGTAGATTAGTCTTAACACACACTTTAAAATTGTGGTTCATTTTTTTTAAATAATTTGTAGTTTTAATTTGAAGGAAAAAAAACCAGTTTTTCTTATGGTACGGGGCGCAAACGCTCGTATCAAAACGTATGAGATTTATTGTTTAGCGATGCGTCGCCTTAACGACTGCTAATGCAGCCGCGACCAACGGCTTTACGTGCCTACCAAAGCACGGAGAAGCTCGAGCTGATAAATTTTGGTCACCATTCGATAACCGGCCATTGTGAAGGTGGATTAACTTCAGTTATCGCAAACCTAGAACGAATACCACTGCGCCATCAAGCTCTTGTGACCCATACAATATTACGACGAAATACTAAGGTCGACTGAATTGAAAAATATGTATGAAAAGTAGACAAAATCAACGTTTCGTAGTCCCCTGATTCTTCCTCCAAAAATAATCCGATTAAATTACTTTTTTCATTAAAAATTAAAGAAAGACTGGCTGTGTCCTTATGTTTTGCTTTTTTTATGTACTCGTCAAATTTCGAGAAAACAGCGGAAAATCTGGCCAATTTTTAAGGTTTTTAAAGGGTTCATAATTATCTTTTTTAATAATTAATTTATGGAAAAAAGGAAAACAGGGACAGCCAAAGCCTTTCTTTAATTTTTAATGAAAAAAGTAATTAAATCGGTCCAGTTTTGGAGGAGGAATCAGGGGACTACGAAACGTTGATTTTGTTCACTTAAACTTCTCTTAAACTATGATTGAAATGAATTCCTACTTAAGATTCCTGAGACTGGTTGATCTTTTTTAGTATAAAAATGATCTTGTACTTACAAGACTTACTTTGCATTTTCAATGCTTTTATGTACTTACATAAAAGCATTGAAAATGCAAATTTTCTAATTTTATATTTTTTAAGTAAGTATTTAAGTCTGATTGATCTGAAGAAAAAAACGCTTTATGTTTCTAGAAACTGTGGGCGACGTGCGACCTCGCGATGTCGGTGATCTGGTCCCGCTCGTCCAGCTTCGAGATGCGCGACTTCCCTTCGGACGCGCGCATCCCCACCATGTACTTCGCGCCCCAGGGCGAGTACCACGTCAATACACGTGTGTTCCTGCCGCCCGAGTTGCAGGTTCGTACTGCGAAAGGTTTTTTTTTTGTAGAGAGTTTGCTGATTGCCTCAAACGGCATTTTCAGCTTCACCAGACTTTTTTGGGGGCGGCGAGAAACTTAAAGGGTTCCTCATGCCGTGTGAAACGAATCACCTTCGAAGGTTTTATAGTGGGAACGGCATCACGCACTAGTGCGTGTACCCGTGGTGCCCTATTAGATTCTCAGAAGGGTTCGGATCGGATCGGATCGGGTAGGGGAAATGGCTTAAAAGAGAGAAACAATATCCCGAAATGTTTTATTCCGAATTTCGATATTCTAAATGTCATTAATCCGAACTTCTTAATTCCGAACATATGAAATTTTGTTTTCATTGATAAAATTGTAATTGTTTTTATAACATCGAAGTGTTTTGTTTTAACTATATTTGGATAGCTTAGGTTAGACTTGTGAACAAAAGCAGAAAAAATGAGCAAAACCATTTTTAATGTTTCGAATCTCGGTTTAATTTAGAGATTCGGGATTTTGAAATTCGTGGTAATAATATTCGGAATTAAGTTTTTTGTACTTATGTAGTGCATGCAACCGCCTTGGGGAAGATAAGATGGTGGTAGCTATGTTATTATGGCGACATATTTAGATAAGATGGTGGTAGCTATGTTATTATGGCGACATATTTAGATAAGATGGTGGTAGCTATGTTATTATGGCGACATATTTAGATAAGACGGTGGTAGCTAGCCAGGCGGACAAACAAGCCCTACCACCAACCAAACCCGAGTACTATTATGGCGACATATTTAGATAAGATGGTGGTAGCTATGTTATTATGGCGACATATTTAGATAAGACGGTGGTAGCTAGCCAGGCGGACAAACAAGCCCTACCACCAACCAAACCCGAGTACTATTATGGCGACATATTTAGATAAGACGGTGGTAGCTAGCCAGGCGGACAAACAAGCCCTACCACCAACCAAACCCGAGTACTATTATGGCGACATATTTAGATAAGATGGTGGTAGCTATGTTATTATGGCGACATATTTAGATAAGATGGTGGTAGCTATGTTATTATGGCGACATATTTAGATAAGATGGTGGTAGCTAGCCAGGCGGACAAACAAGCCCTACTCTACCACCAACCAAACCCGAGTACTATTATGGCGACATATTTAGATAAGATGGTGGTAGCTATGTTATTATGGCGACATATTTAGATAAGATGGTGGTAGCTAGCCAGGCGGACAAACAAGCCCCACCACCAACCAAACCGAGTGCACAAACATGTACCCCCCGCTGGGAATCGAACCCGGGACCTCTGGGTCTAAACCGGTGGTCTTAACCACTAGACCACAGAGGAGTTTGATTATTGGACAAGGACGTGAGAAAGTAAATAAACCATATAACTATAAATAACATAAAATGTGTCTCAACAGTTCCAGCCTAAACGGCCGGCGACGACATCAGACCCGAACCCCCGTAACAAGAAACGCCCCAAACCACTCCCGGAGAACACCAACGACGTCGAGGTGAGTACTCATAACTATTTACACGAAGCTAACGAACGGGGCTTGATCATCATCATCATCATCATCAGCTCAATTTGTGTCCCCACTGCTGGGACACGAGCCTTCCCTGTGGGATGGATATGAAGAACGGGCCATAAACCACCACGCGGGCCCATTTGATTGGTGGTTGTTAACGAATGATAATGCAGCCGTCGCCAACGGCTTTACGTACCTTCCGACCGTTACCAAATTCTCACTATAAGTATAGTTTAGTAACATTATGTCTATACAACTAAACTAAAAGGTGTGGTCAAAATGAAAAGATCCAAAGTGTATCCCAACTAGAACTTGTATGTGTTGTTATTTTGACATAATTATTAACCTTTTTACCGCCAACAACTTCTATAGAAGTTCGAGATTTTCGTGCCGCCCACGCCAGCACTTCTATAGAAGTTCTTCTTTGTACCTACTTTATTGAAATACATTTATACGTTGGCGTACAGCAGGACATCGCGTGCAGAATAGTTGGGCGGTGAAAAGGTTAACTTTAATTTGTCATGCAATGGTTAATGAAATATTTATATTTGTGAGGTGATGCGCGTCAGGCAGCAGTAATCATAAATGTACACAGAGTTTACTAAACCACTAGGGCTGAGACTTGTTTATTTTGATGTGACGTCACAATAGAAATATTAAATAAAAAATTGCATCATCATCATCATCATCAGCCTATACTAGTCCACTGCTGGACATAGGCCTCTCCAAGTGCACGCCACCGAGCACGATCCGCGGCTACTCTCATCCAGCTCTTGCCAGCCACCTTGCGAAGATCGTCGCTCCACCTAGTCTGAGGGCGTCCTACACTACGTTTGCCGATACGCGGTCTCCACTCGAGAACTCGTTTACCCCAACGGTTGTCGGTTCTGCGGCTAATATGACCGGCCCACTGCCACTTCAGCTTGCTGATTCGATGGGCTATGTCGATTACTTTCGTTCTCTGTCGGATCACCTCATTCCGAAGTCGGTCCTTCAGAGAAACTCCGAGCATAGCCCTTTCCATAGCTCGCTGAGCGACTTTAAATTTGTGAACCAGCCCAACCGTTAGTGTCCACGTTTCAGCTCCGTATGTCATTACCGGTACATTAAAAAATTGCATAACACAGTTAATAATCATGACTTAGTAACTCTGCATACAAGATCTAGATTGAATACACTTTGATCTTTTCATTTTGACCACACCTTTCTGTTACACGCAGTGTAGTTTAATTGGTAGCGGCTATACAGCTACTGTTATCTAAAAAAGTATCGTCACTTTTTTTGTTGCGCTTCCAATCTGCGTAGAGCGGTTAGTTAATTTACCGGTAAAAATGGCACTCACGTATCGCACAATTGAAAAACTTATTTTTATTTTTATTGATAAAACAAAACCCAATTTAATCGTGTTCTTGCCCCGCAAGTTGTACAAGCTTTTTTATAAAGCTTTTTGCTTTTTCTTTAATGGTGATTTTAAATTTATTAATATCAAGTGTTTTAATATTACTTGGAACTTAAGCAACCATCACAAAATTAATGTCCCTCCTCTTTCGTAATTTCGAATTCTGTCACAAGAAATAATGACGTCATATTTGGGGAATGTGGTTCACGTAACGATACCATTCTTAAAAGCCGCATCACTGGCCTAGTGGATAGACCAACAGTCTTAAGTCCAGAGAACCCGGATTTGATTCTCAGCGGGGCACTCGGTCGCTGCATTCCCTCTTTTAGTAACAAACTGTAATCAAAATCTATAGTCACTTTTTTCAGTGAACTTACTTTACAAATGTATAGCAAAGGTTCGAAAATTATTATTTTTACCAGTGCGCAAATTTTCTGGAGCGACTCAGAAACGGTAAGTAAACAATTTTCTCATAGTAACATGGGTTGAAATATGTCAAAAAATTTTGGACTTCCCATACTTTAGCGAACACTTGATTAGCCGATTTGTATGAAGAGTCTCAAAATTTTTGACATATTTCAACCCATGTTACTATGAGAAAATTGTTTACTTACGATTCTGAGTCGCTCCAGAAAATTTGCGCACTGGTAAAACAAATATCCTGTATTAACATAGATCACGCAAGTACACCTACTTCAAACGTTTCGAATGAGCCCATCTGTGCTCAACTGACCGCTACTTATATTCAGTCCGCGATCGACATTTACCCAGGTAGACATCTGTTTATAAATTGTAAAAAATCTTCATCTGTAAGTAGCCAATAAGTAGAACACGATGCCTTCCGCCGGAAAGTAATTTTATGATACAAAATTACAAATATTCGTAATTAATTTTAAAATGATTTATTTTGATTTTATGACAGTTTTGGGAAAATCTGAGTATGTCGCATGGTTCCTCATACATTGCGGCTTTACTTAGCTCTATACATGTGGGTAGTGTATTGTGTAAACGGGCAATGAACATCAACTATCATTTCATACGTACTTCGCGTCAGTTTCGAGGCACAGTGGCTTTTGCCATTTTTCTGTCCCGTTTACTCTATAAAACGTCAGTCAGTCAGTAGATTTCTTCGGCCTCTGCTTTGGGGCCGGTTCGGGCGTCGATGTCTAGCTTCATTGCCCGGGATCTCCTCACGGCCGACATCAGTCGGACCGGGTCTGTCTGGGTGGCACGGCAGGGGTACATTTTTTTTCTCACTCTGCCGTGCCTTGAGCTTAAGCTCCTTGGTGGTGCTGGACGCCTTCCCACCCCCTGCAATGCCCTCGGTGCGGTCAGCCCCCTGGGTGAGACGGCGTTGGCCGAGGCCCGTGCCGCGACTTACGGGGTATAGGGCGGACAGCAGCGAATATTGCACTGGAGATAGTGTCGGCTCTATGTGCCGACACTGTGCGCGTTTGTATGCGCGGGGCAGGTTGCGGGCTGCTGCTGGCTGCTGGCTGGATGGTGCTGGTGGTGGTGGTGATGATGATGGGCTCTAGATGCAGCTGGATCAGTGGCCGATGAAGTTGGAGCCGCGCAGGACGATGCTGGTGTCGCTGTCGCAGTCGTCCTTGAGGGCGCCGGTGTCGTCGGTCCTCTTCAGTCTTCGTGACGCCGGTGTAGGTGGCGCCGCTACGTCTGTAGACAGAGAAAAACTTGTCGAGAGGGTCTATGGTCTCGTTGGGTCAACGCGCATAAAGCGGCGTCGAGGTTCTCTTAGGCCTGCAAGGCCTTCAGAATGGCATTTGGAGGGGCGAGCACGGCGAGCCACTTTGATTCGCCCTGCTCCAACATTAGAGATGCTACGGATAGCACTCTGTGATGTAGGCAATTCCGGCCTCGACATCGTCGACAACGTGGGTGATGGGGCTCTGGCACGCTGTGTGCGTACGCGCCGGCGCGGCTCGCGCGGCGAGACTAGACGAAAGTTTTATTTTTATATAATAAAACTTTTCAACATAAACACGCCTGCATATCAGACTACCACATAATTTCAAATCATCATCACCGCGCCGTGCTCCTGTCTGTTAAGGTCGACGGTGGCAGCGCACTTCACCCGGATTCCTCAACTACTGAGGCACTGGCTCACTGGGTGTAATATTTTATACATTGAATGATTTGTGTCCGTAGTACCAGAATCAGAATCAGAATCATTTATTCATAAACATAGGTACATATTATTGAGTGATGTTGGTGTTGACTTAGAACCATGTATGTTTCACCAATAGAGGTATATGAATATTCAAAATACAAATGAACAATAAATTATAATAATGAACAAGAAAAAACTAAGATTAATCCAAATAAAGTACGTTAAACTAATTAAAATGTCAAATATCATCATCATTACAAAAATCATTAATATTATAATAGCATAACCAACCATACCAATTTATCAACCACAACTAGAGCAGTCGCGTTGCCTGCCGGTCGTTGTGGAGATCCTTGAGGGAGGCTTTTGCCCAGCAGTGGACATGTATTTTGGCTAAGATGATGATGTGCGTAGGTGCAGGGGCTGCACTATGTTTTCGCCATCCTATAGCATGCTAATGTAGCGCTGCTGTGCCGACAAATCAGAAAAGTGCGTTAGTGTGCGAGGTGCCATAGTAGTCGGAGAATCGGGATGTATCGTGCGTATTTGTACCAGCAGCGCTATTCTCTAAGCAAAACAGCGTCGAACTCGACGTTGAACTCGCTCATAACTTGCAAACGAATTTCAACCTACTTTTAAATAGTAATAAAGTCTACATTCGTTTGAAAGTTTTGAGCGAGTTCAATGTCGAGGTCGACGCTGTTTTGCTTAGAGAATAACACTGCTGTTTGTACAAGTACGCATTCAAAGTGCGGCTGGCTTTACCTACTTTGATCCTGCTTGTTTAATTAATTTTTACACTTTTTTATTGTATGATGTAAGTTGGTTATTGGTCTTTTTATCGTGTCGCAAGTAACTCACTTGTCATGTTGTTACCAGCTTCCCACTGGACGTTCTGGAAGCATTGATCTTAAGGTAAACACTATGATACTGCAACAACGTGTTATTAAAATAACGTGTTACGTTTCGTTAGTCTACTATGACCAACATAATCGAGAAACGCTACATGATGTTGATGACTCATATAAAATTCAAATTATGGTAAATAAAAATGAATACAATATGATTATTATAAATTATTGTAAATAATACTGGGATTTAGTAACTTTCCAGATTATATTTACAAAAAACATAATTTTATTCTAATCAATTAATGTTCGTTATTTTATTAACATGTTGTTTCTCCGTGTTTTTATCTGATTGATTGTGATTAAGTATATCGTCTCGGTGGGCGTGCGAAACCGCGTAAGAGCAATTTGTAAAAATCGCATAAATGCTTTTGCACAATTTTGTAAAAAGACAAAAAAAGTGAATATCTAGGTCATCTCATCATCAGCTCATTTTATGTCCCCGCCTGCATGGATGTCGCCTTCCCCATGGATGGATAGGGAGAACGGGCTATAAACCACTACGCGTGCCCAGTGCGGATTGGTGGTTGTTAACGACTGTTAATGCAGCTGGGACCAACGGCTTTACATGCCTTCCTAAGCACGGAGAGATAACTAGGTCATTTAAATATGTTATTGTTGTTGCTGTTGTTTGCCTCAAAGAGTTAGCTACCTATTTCAGTTGGAATAATACATTAAGCACATTCTTCTCCACAACTAAAAAAATAGACGTCCGAATGGGTAATTAGTATAAAAATATTTAGACGATTCAAAAGCACTTTTTTTAAGATTATATAAATAAAAAAATTTGACTATGTTACTTTTTTTGCAAAATTGTGTGGTTTTAACAAACTGCTCTTACTCGGTCTCGCACGCTTACCGATGATATCATTTTATTTTATTTATTTATTCTGATGCACAAAACAGGCAAAGTTGTTACAAAACAACCAGCAGTATAAAAAACTTCAAGAGCTAGTTTTAAACCTTTAATTATGTACACACGCCAGCACATCAACCTACCACAAACTGTCAAATTTCCTCAATAGACTTTGAGCTGTATGCCCAAGTCATATAGTTGACATTGTATTGAAGAAATTTGACAGTTTTGGATAGGTTGATGTGCAGGCGTCTGTACATACTTTTAAACATATAATGAGCAGCAAATAATGTAATGTCTTTTATCTAAAAATAAAAATAGTGTTCACATTTATTTTTATTTTTTTTATCAACAAAAATATAATTACAAATATTGGTTAGTAGTATCTTAAAGCCTATGTTAGGTTTGTCTAGATACTAAGTTCTCAGTATAATAATAAGTAATTGAATTAGAAAAATTAAAATAATAATATGACGGTAAAAGACAAAAGTCAATTCATTAGTGAGCTAACGCGCTCAGCGATAACCATTCCATCGATGCAGAACTGACAGCGTTGCACAGCGTCACTGCGTGCGCGCGTGTACACAGAAACAGCTTACGTGTGCGTGCGCACTCGTACAGGACGCTCCGTTATAACTGGCGCTTAAAATAACATAACCGTATTTGATTTTAGGACTATTTATTGACGAACCCCATGTTTATACTGGGTGTTTGGTAATACGTGTATAATCCCGAATATGGCAAATAGGGTACCGTGCATAGAACCCCGGAAAGTTATGAACCTTCCTAAAAAGCATCACATGGACAAGATGATATTGAGGTTGCTTGTTCCTTAAAATTGTAAAGTGACAACCCTAGGTCCAGTTGATACTCTGTTCTCAGTCGTCAAACTCGTGGTCCAACAAAAACAGAAGTCAAAACATGTCACGGATGTACAAAAATAATGTAATATAATAAATTTAAGTTTTTATATGGAAAAATAAATTTACAAAAATATGATTTTGCATGTTATCACGGTGTTCTTTATACTTGGTTGCGTGGCTATGTTTCGGGATTATACACATACTAGCGGCCGCTCGCGGTTTCACCCGCGCGGTTTCCGTTCCCGTGGGAATATCTGGATAAAAAGTATCCTATGTGTTAATTCCGGCAAAGAGAGCTCCGGGACGTCCGCGACGCAAATGGCTGGACGACATCAAAAAGTGGACTGGACTTAGTTATCGCCAATTAAAACAAGCTATATGGGATCGCAGTAAATTTTGTATACTGATCTCCAAACTTCAGTATGAAGATGGCACTAAATGATGATATGTGTTAATCCAGGTTATAACTATCTGTATGCCGAATTTCATCCAAACCCATCCATCCGTTGCAGCGGACACACAAACTTTCGCATTTATAATATTAGTAGGATTCCCAAACACCTTGTATTATAAAATAAGGTTTTATGTTAATCAAGGCGTATGTAAATATAGAAAGATGTTTTATATGCCTAATTGTTTTTAATAAGCTGTTGATGCTATAATTTTTTTTACGTTATGTTATAAGATATTTAATGGCATAAGAATGAGCCATTTTCGTGATACATTTTTGCTACGTACATCTAGTAATATTATTGGTTGAAATTCAAAATGCAATAAATAATGTGATAAATCGTTTTTCCACCAGCCGTCCGAGGCATCGGACACCCAGATCCAACTGCCGGGGTTGGGACAACCGCCGGAGACAGAGCTGGAGGAGGCGCCGGCCAAACGCACCATTAGCGAGTGAATTACTCGCACATGGAACGCCACTCGGAGATACTGTACGTCGCTATACACACCGCTCTATAATATGAAATGGTACACACACACTGCAGTTACTTTGTGTATTAGGTGATATACTTCAACTTTTTGCTCATCGCGTACATAACATAAATTATCAAAATATAACAAAGTGTTCAGACACGACATAATATTAACAAACATTGGCAACGGACAAATGTAACAAATATTATCGATTGTTACAAAATTTTGAGTGTTTTCAAAAGTTAAGCGTTGTTACTAAACACGTCAACATATACGAACAATAAGTTACTTCTTTGTTATGTTGGAAACGTTGCTCCACAAAAAGTAACTGCAGAGTGGATGTACCGTTACGCTCTACTTGTATGTACATACAGGCATATTGACTATATTTGAACGTTGTCCAAAATGTACTAGTAAATGGTCTGTCATATGCCGCCATCTTTGAATGTCTGTTTTAGTATGTATATGGCACTGTCACCAACTCTCAAGGAAAGGTAGTTTGCATGTATTAATAAATAAAACGAATGGCTCTGTGTCACAATGAAAGCGAGGCCTCACCCGTTCGTTCATTGTGAATTGACACAATTATTGCGCCCGCACTTTTTTTGTGGGTGATTTGTAAATGTTCTCTTCGCATATAAGTAACAAAGTATTTCGGACACAAAGTAACGTAATTGTTCAGCTACATACTTACATGAAAAGTCCGACCGATATTTAAGTACTGACATGTTTTAAACTCTCACAAGATTTTCCATGTAAATAGAGCGGTGTATTGCTCGTCCCTGGGCCAATATGTTTGTTATAAACTGCCAGTCTATCGAATAAAACTTCTATGTATACCGACATTGTCTTTGTTTTCAAATGTTATGCCATTCACGACGTTAACGTTTGGAAGTCGGGTATACGGTTATGAATCAGTGAATTATATACTATTGGTAATGAACTTCTATCAGATATTGTAAAAAGGTTTTAAGATATATATTTTTCTTTTAATCGTACGGCCGACGACGGTCGCCATTGTCGGCGTGTACGGATTAAGAATAAGGTGACTAGCTTTGTGGTTGATGAATGTAATCGTTAACTAGCTAACTATTCATTAATAAACCCATTTTTGACATGGTTAATGATTATTGTGTCGTAAAACTTCGGATGTGACTGTGGAAGGTGGTCTTTAGAATAACAAGAAATCATATTTTAAAAGTTTGACAATGGAAGATTTGTCTTGATGTCAACTGCAAGACTGTTTTTAACTCAAAATGCGTGTATTATGTCCATTTTTCATTTTATGTTATAAACGTTTATAGATAGATAACCAATAATAGAAGACCCATTTTGGTTTTACACCTACGCTTGGTGTGAAATAAATACTTTTTTTTATCATACACTTTGTTTAAGCTTAGATGAGTCGAATACAGCCTTGCAGATTGATCAAGAAGTTACTTTCCTAAGCAATAAAACACCTGTAATGTTACATGTAAGAAAATTAAATTGTGATGTTCCGCGAACATTTCAACCAAATATGTTGCATTTCCATTGCATTTTGCAGTCCGACACAGGTCAAACTTAAAACACACACACAGTTCTTATTTTATTGCAGATAGAGTTCAATTTGGAGTGTCCGTCAATCTCTGCCTTTGACTGTGCGCAATGTATTAATAATACCTCCAATGTCCTTATGATGTTATTTACTCATATAATGATCATAGTATGCGAAAGTAACTTGTATCTATATATATAAAATATAACGTCCGTTCCAAATTCTTTTGAAATTCATTTGATGGGACTGCATTATACATACATATATATTTTGATTTGGATTGTCGTAATCATGTAGGTGTACGGACAAATAAATAAATCATAAGCAACTTTGTGTTACGACCAATAAAATAACAGATGTTTTTTTTTAAACAACAATATGGTAAACCTGACCCGGTAATAAACCTGACCTTATGAAGTAAACTATGAATGCAATGTATTTTGTTTTTCAAAGTGAAATCTGATTTCTCAAATATTTAAATCGTGATTTCGTATGCGTAATTTGTGTTGACAATTTATTATTAAATCATTTTGGGAATATACCTTTTGAATGATATATCGAAACAGTGTAGGTGGGGCAAGCATCTAAAACCAATTAATATTGCCAACTTTTGAGTTGAAAAGAAAGTTTACCCTACACACAACCTATTTTTATATTAATCAACCATCTTTATTTTATAACGTAGCATACGAAAATGACGGAAAAGCTAATTAAAGCTGTAGAGAGAAGAGTCTGTATTATAGTTTTTTTTAAATATAAGTTTCACTATCTATATGTTTGTTTGAACGTTGTTTTAGTTATAATTTAATTCGGCTGGTCGAAATTTTTTATTGTCATTGAGGGTCTTTGTATTACATCGGCGTTTTCTTATAGATACCTACTTATTTTTTTGTTCGTTTAGATCGGTATTTGTAAACTGTTGAATAACTCTCTTAACCTTAGCCGGGCAGTGGCGAAATACAATTCACATCAAACCTTATTCACTTCTTCCTAAGATTTAAAATACAATTAATAAATACAAAATTTTACGCCGATTTTAAGGTTAAGTATCCACTTTAAAGCATTTAAGTTTGTAATATTATTATTTTTATTTATAAAAATGTCATTATTTTAATATACTTTAACTTAGCCAGCCTTATATCTTAATTTCCCAATATTCCTATTGAAATAATGATGATGATGTTTTAAACAAGATTTACGCTAAATCAAGGTAAATAAAAATATTTTCCAAGTGTACCAAAACTCACTGTTGAGTGGTCATTTATATGTCATAGCTAAAATCGTTTAAGATTATTTTCGTTTTTTTTAAATAACACACTATCTTTTTTTGTAGTAAAACAAAACGTTCCAACAGTTTTGACGTAATGCCAATCAAAGAGCAAGTATGGCTTTCTAACAAATCAGTTTGAGGCAGAGAACGGTGAGCTTGGAATCCACTAATGGAAATGATTAGTTGTCATTCAGTCATTCAATCATTCAATCAATCATTCATTCTTAAAGTGTGAGTTGATGAGTTTTTCTACGCTCACTGTTCCGCTGCCTCGCTCAGCTTTGGCGGAGAGAGACCCTAACCCGATTTTTAGTTGATAATGCCATTACAGTTCCCTTTATGGTAATTTGTGTGATGTAGTTATATTAATTTAAATTCTAGAAACATTCTTTTAGTGTCGTATGCTATAATTTTTTTGAGGTAAATAGCATTGATATTTTAAAGAGTTAGAGGTATACCTATTGAGTTCTTGAATTTATGTTGCCTAAGTTTTAATTAAGATTTAACTTTATCGTCTGCAGTATGGGTAATGGTACCGACGTACTCATACGCTTGAATCGACGTTGTCTATAACTATTTGACAACGGATTTTTACTTACATTTAAATAAGTTGGAAGTCTCGTTAGTGAAGAAAAAAAATGTATGTAAAATAAAGGTAAAAAATTAAGTATTTACATATTTTGTTTAACAGTACCACCTCAGTTCATACTATATTGACTCTCCGTGAACATGGTTGAAAATGTTTTTCTTTTAATATTTATTCTTACCGTCACAATTTGCTAAATATGTAAAACCACATAGTATCGATTGAAAATTGTTTTGTAAGTTTACCAAAAACGTATGGAGTAACAGCGCGACGATGCTATGCCGTCGCAGTGATGATTCTCTGTAGTTATGTATTAAAATAAAATAATAAATAATTACTGTTGTCTTTTATTTTATTGCCTGTTAGCACGGTTTTACTGGGGTCGAGATAAAAAGCTAGAAGCTAATATCGATACATCGATGGCTTTATCGATAATTTGACAGCACTATTAATTCAATCTTTACTACAGGCCTACCATTTGAAAAAAGACAAGTGTTGAAAAAATCCACGAGCGGGATTTAAACCCGCACCCCATGACATGCCGGGTCAGGTGCATTGCCAACTATGCTGTCGTGACTCAATCCAACTCGCCGAAATTAATCAACACTACTTTTATTTGATATGCCAAGGAGCCCTATTCAATGTCGACAACTACGTCATCAACCAACATCCGATCTTAATATTTTTACAAATATTGAAAGATCAGTTCAGAATTAGGCAAGCTATATTTATGATTATTTACATATAATTTAATTTGTTCGCAACAATATTTGCGTAGATTATATGTAAATAATCATACCTGTATGATTATTTACATCATACAGGTATGATCAGCAGCCTCAGGTACGGTTAAACTGAGGCTGCTGAGGTAGCTGCGCGGTGCGGGAGAGGTGGCAGCTTTTGTAGGGCCATGAGTACGAGCGGTTTGCGACGCGCCGAGTGGATTTCTAGTATATTGCGCGTTATGCTACGGCAGTGATAGTCAACTGTCATAGAAAGTACGCAATGAACTAGAAATCGGTCACCGTATCGCAAGACGTCAGTGTACCTACGTAAACTGTCAGTCCTGCACCGCGCAGCTACCTTAGGAACAGGAACCGTCTCAGTTAAGCGATAGGCCTGTAGTAGACAGTATTGATACTATAGATGGCACCATCGATAGCATTATCGATATTTTTTAAGGTCAATTATCGATAGTTTTGCAACACTATTGTCTTGGAGGGGTACCACTTTTTTTGGATCTTCTCGTGTTTATTTTAAACATTAAATTTTATCCTAACGTTTCGAACCCTTTGCAGGGTCTCCGTAGTCACAGGGAGGCCACGTAAAAGTGGTTTCATTTCAATGTGTAGTATTCGCGTAAACTTTAGAAAGCAATACACTATTGTCTTGTAATGGTACTCTAAAACTAAGTAAGAATTAAAGTGTAATAACTAGGTTGAATTCAACGTTTTTACTGCGACTGCGCTGTCGGTTTTCGTTTTTGTAAAGATTATGCTCTTTTGTTTGGATATTTAAAAAAAGATTGTTAAAAGGTACAAACAATAATAAAAAGGTATGATAATATCAAAAATATATTAAAATTGCCTTTTATATAATTTTAAATAGGTATGATTAAACATAAGAAATATATTAATAATATGCATTTGTAATTTTTTTATTCATTGACTAAAAGTTGAATTTGTCTAAAATAAGTTTGACGGTAACATACTTAAATATTTAGATTCGGGCTTACTCTTTTATGTTAACCTTTAAAATTTAAAATAAGTACAATCGCTTTACAATATAAATCTCAAATCAAAGTCTCAGACTTTACAATAATAGCAGTAATAATAATAATAATCATCTCTTATTCTGTATCAGAAACGTTGACAATGTTACTCAAAATTAAAAATCATACTCAAATATACATGGCAGTAAGCCAATTGACCAGGCATTTCGGTTTTAATTGTTTTAGCACCATTACAGTCGCCGTTGACTGACAATAAATTAAAATATTGGCCTTTTTCTTTTTTTTTCTTTTAGTTGATGGCTTCGTGCGATTAGCACATTTAGCCAGTGTCAAAGTAATTTTTCTTACAAGTAATACATAAATAAACAATATTTCCTTATATGATGATGATGAATGATATTAGAAATGGGAAGTGAGAAATGATATACCCCCCAACCCCTCGAGTATCTCAGTAAAGATGTGGGGCTTTACTAAGTCCTCACGCGAGCTTCTTGAGAGAATTTGAAAAGTGACGTTGCACTGTTTTGTTTCATTTGCAAACAACTTATGCACACTCACGAACACTTAACGGTTAATAATCCACCATTATTTCACATTGATAATCGACTTATCACAAATTTTGGAAAATAAAACAAAACCGCAGACATGATGCTTCATTTTCCCGCCAAGAAGTCCCTGGCCTTAAATATTATTATTATATTTATCTATGATAAAAACGATCACGGCGCATCAATCTTGATCCTGTCACCGTTTTGTTGAATTGCGAAGCGCTTCTATATTTTTGCTTGTGCGTGTATTCTTTGGCCGACGTAATCTCATAAAATTAAGTACATTAAAGGTATTATCAATTTATATCATACAAATACTGGATCGGGTTCCTTCCAATAGCTTTGTATTTCGCGCAGACTCTTGCCCTTGGTCTCCGGGACCCATAGGATTGTGTATAACACCCCGTATAAGGTGAATGCGGCGAACGTATAGAAGACGACGTGCGCTCCCAGCTGGTTGGCTACTGGCGTGTAGAAAAGGACAGTCATGGAGCTGCAGAAGAATGAGAACGCCATTGAAACGCCGGCCATGCGCGCGCGCATCTGTGGACAATACAATACATAGTTGCAGTTGCAGCCAATAAAAAAAATAAAAAAAAGGAAAGTCTCCTCTACACAGAATGTGCTATTTCCAATATTTAAGGTAGATGCCATCCATGTGGCATTCGACCTTTCCACCCTGATATATATATTTTTTTTAAATTTATTACCACATAGAAAAAGTAACATTTTATATCTAAATCTATACATATAATAAGAACGTAGGGATAAAAAAATCTGTAATTGCAAGATATAAAAAAAATAATTACACAGGTTGCCTTAAAATCACTTACGGAACACGATAGAATAGTTTAAAAAAAAATTGTTTGTTTGTTTGTTTGTTTGAACCCTATAAACTCGAGAACTACTGAACGGATTTTGATCCGGTTTTTACCAAAATGCTAAGAAAAATCCGGAGAATAATATAGGCTACATAAATACTCGAAAAATACAGGGTGTCTCATTTAAATCGGTCAGTATGGGAAAGTCTGAAACTATAAGACATACGAAGATCTGTTCTTAGGAACCATGTCATCGATTTTAATAAGAAGAAAAACTGCATTCATACATTTTAAAAAAACCTGTACTCAGCTCGGGAATCGAACCCAGTTGTTTTGAAAAAAGTAAACTTATACTATTTCTATTTAGATATCGATTGTGTAGGTCTTAAGCAGTAAATAGCTCTTTGAAACATGATGTCTAAAATGAATAAAATGCATTGTTTTCATGTACTTTAATTTATTTTAGTAGGTGTTCGAAGTAACCACCGTTACATTCAACAAGTTCAGGCATGTAAAATTGTCTCTATGTTTGTTTGTACCTCTTTGCTGGTTTTGTAATTGTAAGATCGTTACCTAAACGTGTTGAATATTGTATTGTAAAAAACGGTGGTCACTTCGAACATCTTCTAAAATAAATAAAAGTATGTGAAAACAATGCATTTTATTCATTTTAGACATCATGTTTCAAAGAGCCATTTACTGCTTAAGACCTACACAATCGATATCTAAATAGAAATAGTGTAAGTTTATTTTTTTCAAAACAACCGGGTTCGATTCCCGAGCTGAGTACAGGTTTTTTTTAAATGTATGAATGCAGTTTTTCTTCTTATTAAAATCGATGACATGGTTCCTAAGAACAGATCTTCGTATGTTTTATAGTTTCAGACTTTCCCATACTGACCGATTTAAATGAGACACTCTGTATAATAAGAACGTAGGGATAAAAAAATCTGTGATTGCAAGATATAAAAAAAAATACTTTAAAATCACTTATGGAACACGATAGAATAGTTTAAAAAGAAATTGTTTGTTTGTTTGTTTGTGTATTTGTTTGTTTGAACACGATAAACTCGAGAACTACTGAACGAATTTTGATCCGGTTTTACCGAAATGCTAAGAAAATTCCGGAGAATAACATAGGCTACATAAATACTCGAAAATTGTTAAATTTTGATTTGGTCTAAACTGGGATTTAATCCTTGGTTGCTTGGCAACTGTTTTTTTTTTTTTTTTTTTTCGTTGATAGCTTTGTGCGATTAGCACATTTAGCCAGTGTCAAAGTAATTTTTCTTTCAAGTAATACATAAATAAACAATATTTCCTTCGTCCTCCAGTAATGGTGATGAATGATAATAGAAATGAGAAGTGAGAAATGATATACCCCCCAACCCCTCGAGTATCTCAGTAAAGATGTGGGGCTTTACTAAGTCCTCGGGCGTACTTCTTGAGAGTATTTGAAAAGTGACGTTGCACTGTTTTGTTTCATATGCCAACACTCATGCACACTCACGAACACTTAACGGTTAATAATCCACCATTATTTCACATTAATATTCGACATAACACAAATTTTAGAAAATAAAACAAAATCGCAGACATGACTCTTCACTTTCCCGCCAAGAAGTCGCAACTGTTGTTTATTATGTAACATAGGGGATTTTTTTTAATGAGTTTTACGGCTCTGGCATTTGAGGCTCTGGCTCTCTATTGCTATCGTGTTTTACGGCTCTGGGTTCTTTGCCCTTTTGAGCCTGTCATTGATAGTAGTTGCCATGAGAATACCGATTTTGATGCGGTTATCACCAAAATGCTTAGAAAATTTCGGAGAATAACATACAAATCGAAAAATGTTAAACAAATTTTGATATACGTATTTACGCGACCAACTGTTAGATAGGTTCGTTGAGTTATTATTTTAGAAAAGTTTTGTTACTCTCTAAGGTTACCACTCTCTAAGGTTGCCTACCCTTTATAAATCTGTGAGGCACCTAAGCGAACATTAGCACCGCAGTAGTAAAGCGAAGGAAAATAAAAACAAGCTCGAAATCACGCACATCATTAAACTTGGCTGTACATAGGTACACCTTTTATTTCATTTTCCAAAATAACCAATAATAATATGGCTATTTAGTCGCGCCTGCGCGCGGCGCTTATTGCAGTTTTCTAATACACAGAAATGTTAAAAGTTAAAACATTACCTATATTTGGCGGTATAAACCTCTGTGTCGTTGCCCAAAACAATGTCTCTTTTTTTAGTTATGCATAGAAATGTTACCTACTCATTAAATTTGGCTGTATAAAACTTTGTATCATTGCCCAAAATCATGTCTCTATTTTTTTAAATATTGCACATAGAAGATATCTTGAATTACATAGCTTGGCTGTATAAACCTTTGGGTCGTTGCCAAAATACTTAATGTTATTTTTTTAAATCTATTTGGTGAAAAAACGCGAGTACAGGAAAATTTAAAAAAAATTGGCGCTCAAATTTTGAAACGAACAGAAGAAAATTTTGATGTTTTGCAATGCATTATGTACTCAGAACAATAACTAATTACTTTAGTTATTATTCTGAGATTAAGTAACTATTTCTGTTTTGTTAATAATTTTCAAATTATATTAATTATTCATTGTGTAAAAGTTTTTTAAAACATTTTATGCAGGTACGTTAAATATTTCAGTACTTATTCAGTTCTTATTAATTTTCAAATAAGATTTATTCATTGTGTAAAAGTTTTATGAAACATTTGATGCAGGTAAGATAAACACTTATTTCAGTACTTATTTTACATGTAAGCGGTTTCTTACTTTGGTTTCTTAACATGTTTATAGGATAAATCTGTGTTTAATGATACAATATAAGTAAGTAAGTACATATCATAACAATTTTAATATCATAAAACCTATAAAGAATGAATTTTCTACATACTTCTAGATTACAGAAAAATGGTTTTTCCATTCTTCTATCGCATAAGACGATGGCTACCTCTGGTATCAGAGTTGCAAAAATGTTTAAATTGGCAGGGTACAACTGTATTAGAGGCACGGACTTCAGATTTTTTTTTTTATTAGAGTTAACTTCTTTTTGTGTCCTGTGATCTACCTCTAAAAAGCTACCTACCTAACAAGATGCCACGAAGAAGTTCAAATTTATCGCAAGTATGTATGTAACATAAAATACTATACTGTATTACCTAATAGACAATAATATAATTTATAACAGTTCTCAATTTATTGATATTTTGTATCTACGAATAAGAACATAGTTGGTAAATAGTTTTTTGTGCCTTCTGGCCGACAACCAATAATCCTGGACCGCTACCTGCTACTCGATATCCAGCTTCGGTGGACAAGGCAAAAAAAAATTTGAAGTCCGTGGTTGGACAGTATAACAGTAGACACATCTTAGCTAAGATACACCAGTGCCTAGGACGACTCCGGACGAGTACCTGAGCTGTAAAATACCAATTTTACTACATATAATTGAGCGTCAGTAAACCCATTTCAGGTTTGTATGACGTAGCAAATACGCGCAACCCACCGAGAAACGGTGTTGTATACTGAATGTATGTGGCGGGATAATTGAAACGGGAAACTGAGTGAGAATCTGTATGAACGGGACGATTCTGTGCTTCAAACTGAATATATGTATGTACATGGCAGAGATGATAGTCGAAAGAATAAGAGATAATGTATGAAAATAATGATGGACGTAAAGGAGTCACAGGAAGTATGCCAGAACCACACTAAATTGAGATCGATTGTCTTTGTCTATCTCAGCATTCCCAGCTGAAAGGATATTAAGAGTGAGTAGATGTACGTAGGTAAATACAATGTCAATTTTAAAAATTTCCGATGAATATAATTTTATTATACCCTAATAAGCTTAAATAGATACCTACATAAAAAATAAACTGTACAGACTACAGCCTTTAGCTCACGCGGACGAAGTCGCGGGCAACAGCTAGTAATAAATAACATTAGAAAACCACGAAGGTTTGTAACAATGCTATTCATAGTTTAGTCGAAAACAATCTATAAATTGAAATAAGCACAAAGTAACTGGGTTACAATGTAGGAGCGAGTTAGGTACATTATGTTTTGACATTGAGATAATAATGTCTTATTTATGATTAAGATTCATAGGCGAAATATTGTTGACCAAATCCGCAGGCAGTTCATTAATCAGTCGCGGAACAAGGAAGGTAGATGTTCTCTTAACATAAACATTGTGCGCTCGCGTCGTGCAGAGACGATTATTTGCAACAGCACGAGTACTGGGTGATTCACATGTTGTTTAATGTTTTGATTGAAAAAGTTTTCTTTTAATGTATTATTTTTAAATTGTATATGAACCGATAAAATACTACAGTGCTGAAATAGCTTACCCTCGTCTGAGTAATAAAGCTGTTTGAAGTTTTTACTAGGTACCTAACTATTATTTTAATTATTTTTAATTGAAGTTTATAAATTAGGTCAGGTCAGTATATGTTTTGTAGGTGCGACCATAACTGCTACTGAGCCCATAACGGATATAAGACCCAGCGAGTGCATTAAATAGCATTATTTTAATTTTAAATGGAATTCGATTTTTAGTAATATTAATAAGTTAGCTAAGAACTGTCTAAATTTAGTGCAGACTCGTTCTACATGAAGTCTCCAGTTGAAACTTACTATCTATTTCTATATTATAAAGATGATTTAAAGATTTTGACATCATCATCATCATCTCAGCCAAAGACGTTTACTGCTGGACAAAGGCCTCCCCCAAGGATATGAGGGGTATTTGCCATAATCGCCACGCTTGGCAGGCGGGTTGGCGATCGCAGTAGGTTGAGGGTAACCTCAGAGAGATGCTGCTGCCCATCCTCTGGAATGGCATCTTGACATCATGTGTCCTACCTATAGTTTTATAATATTTATTCCATAACGATAAAAGGAAGCGCGCTTTTCCAGAAATCCTCACATACTGAGTAACTGACCTTAACAACCAACTGTCGGATTTGATGTTATGGTGACAGACTTGGTATTTAGACGGGTAATGATCCAGAAAACATGCTACAGGCTCATCAGATAATAATTAATATACGAGATTCAAAACAAATAATTTCATTCGTCCGCTTATGAACACCCGTATCCCATGATGAACCCATATAGCAGCGCCACCTACCGGGTCCAATTGTAAATCTAAACCATTCCCGAATCCACTTGAACACACACAGAAAATTTCATTCAAATCGGTCTAGCCGTTTAGAAGGAGTTCAGTGACATACACACGCACAGAAGATTTATATACAGGTTCACTCTTTTATCACCGTCCAAACCTTCTGAGATGACTCCCGTGATACAAACGACCAACTCTTACTATTGGACCTAACTCGAAAATAAATTCAGCTGTTCCATACAAAACATCAATATTCATTCGACCAAAATGTATGGAACAGCTGAATTTTATTTTCGAGTTGGGGAGTTGGTCCAATAGTAAGAGTTGTTCGTTTGTATCACGGGAGTCATCTCAGAAGATTTGAACGGTGATAAAAAAGTCACCTGTATATAAAGATATAGCTTGTTATATTCCTACATTTTTCCACACTTTTTCTGAAGTACCTACCCAAAAGATCCGCAATAATATTAGCTTGAATATTTATAGGGTATAGTGGCACCAATGATCGACACAATTTTTGTCGTCCAAAAATAACACCTACCTACATTTTAATTGTTTTTTTTTATATTAGAAGAAGGCAAACGAACAGGCGGGTCACCTGATGGGTAGCAATCACCGCCGCCCATGGACACACCCGCAAAACCAGAGGAATCGCAGATGCGTTGCCGGCCTTTATAGCTAGAAAGATGATGTTCAATTATTGCTATAGACTAAAATCAGTTACAAACCCTTTTTTACCCGACTGCGTCAGAAAGACGGGTATGTATGTATGTATATATGTATGTCTATTTCTTTGGCACGCCCTACAGCCCAAACGGCATGATGGATTTTAACATATGAGGTGTCGTTAGATTTGTTTTGACTGTGGGAGTGATATAGGCTATAAAAAAATCCGGAATGTAGAAACGGGAATAAGATAAGTGACAAAATATGACACGTAAAAGTAGCGCCATCTATCGGGAAGAAGTGTAAACGCTCACGCAAACGTCTACTACCGCCGTCTATTGTACATCTTTTTTTCTATGAGAGGCACATCTTGATTGAGTTGGTGTGGTGATTGTCCCCGCCTGCGACAACTATCAATGTATTTTTAAATACATTTTCACACCACCTGCTCGACAATGCCTCATTATATATCATGCAAACCTTACTCAAAGTAAATCATTATAGCCCTTGTCTTTTGCCGGGGTGTAATGTTGTACTGAATTTCATTATAACCCGCCGGGCAGTAATGTGATTCTCACTTCTCTTAGTTCTTATTGTTATGCATTTAAAGTCTAATTTCGTCAAAATCGCGCGGCGCGCGGCTGCTGCAGCTGCTGGTCAGTGTTGTTCCTGACAAATTTAGGGTTGCCGTATTTAAATTCTAAAATTGCCGGATTTTTAGGGAAAACTAAAGGTTTAAATAATAATAAAAAATACAAGTGATGTATGAAGAATAAGTAAAATAAGTAAGTTTAAAAGTAGTACACGCACATTACTATGCGTGTACTACTTTTAAACTTACTTATTCTTCACCATATAGGTTTTGAATAGTTTCTAGTACGTCTGATTCTGTCGCATGCAGGTTTTTTTCTTTCATTTTACGAAACATTTCGTCTGGTACTTTAAATTGTGTACAATTACCGTGATTACGGATTGCCTGTCTGGCTAAAAGAGTTCCATTAATAGTTGGAGTTATTAATTTATTTCTAAGTCTCGTTTTCATATTATTTACTTCACTGAAGATACGCTCGCAGTCTGCGTTCGAGTGTGGCAAACATAATACATTTAAAGCAAAAGATGCCAATGTTTTTAGTTCTGTTCCATCACGGATTTTAATCCAAAACTCATCGGTTCTCTGTGAGCTAATTTCGTATAATGGTATTTTATTTACCACTGGTAACATTCTCCATTCATCATCAATTTTTTGGAGATCGTCGGCATTATTGACGATTCGTGGCAACTTTTGCATAAGCGGTAAAATGGATGGACAAACGTTTCTTGTTTGATCATTAGCTGCTTCTTCAGGTGATAAATATTTTAAAAGTTGAAGTACATCGTCAGAGAAGTCGTACCTTTTTTTTATTTCTTTGCAGCCTGTGATGAGGAAATCTCTGCAGCGAGAGTAAAACTCTTTTAATTGTTCTTTTTTTGCTGATATATCTGGTTTTTGTGTGTCTATCATAATTTTTACACCCAAATACATTTGTGGGAGGAAATATCGCGTAAGATACGCTGGGATGATTGAGCTGATGTCATTTTGTTGAACATGATCCCTTTGCATGAACACATTAATAATTCTTTGTACGTTATTCTTATGTGTTCATCCAGTTCTACCAATTTTGAGTCTGCGCTTTGAAAATACTCATTGAGATTAACAAATTTTGGTAATATCCATTGCAGAAAAAAAAGTAAAGCTTAATAAAATCGTCATGTAGCTCATGGTAAACTAATTCAGCAGCTGCAGTTTTTTCTTCGAGCCATTTCTGCGTAAAGAACAATTTAAGGCTGTTCCACTGTTCAAGCAGCCTGTTCACAACCGATAGCAGGGAAAGCCACCGTGTTTGTGATGGATGTAATATCTTGTGGATTTTTGTGGTAGTAAAAACTTGAAATTCCAAATATTGGGCTTGCCGTTTTGAACTCATTTTAAAAAAAACTATAAATGTTTCGCGCCAAATCTTCGCATCGTCTGGGCAATTTTTTGCATGCCTCACTGGCACACAAATGCATAGAATGGCATATACATTTAAAAATAAAGATACCCGGCAGATTTTCTCGTAAACGGCTAGCTACTGAATTTTGGAATCCCATCATTACGTTGCAGCCATCTGAAGCGAATCCTATTATATTTTCTAATGGGATCCCTCTATCAGTAAATTTCTTTATAATGAGATCATACATGGCTTCTGCTGTAGCTCCCTCTGCTGCCATCGTAAAATCACCTGCCTCGAATAAAGGTGCAAGTTCCCATAGTGAGGACATGACTTTTTTTTGCTGCTCATCAAAATAACGGATAATAATGCACATAGTTTTTGTGGCCGAAATATCCGTTGATTCATCGACCAATACGCTGAACTTATCACTTTTAATAATGTTTTCTAAATAATCTTTTTGGAAATCACCAATAACATTTTTTACCGTAGATGTACATTTTTTTCGTTTTATGGCAATCTCGGCAGCAATTTTGGAGTCATGAAAACAAGATTTTAGCACCTCTGATAAATGATCCATGGCCATAAATGATATGTTGTGCTCTGCGACGAATGCACTAAGTTTTATTTCAGCTTCCATTACTTTTCTATTGTGATCCGTTTGTCGATTTTGAAAATAAGTGCTAACGTCTCTTGTAGAAGAGCTCGCTGATGCTTTTCTTACGTGTTGGCTATTTAAGACATGAAGTTTTAAAGTTGAAATTTCGCAAGAAAGTTTGACGTCGCACATTGTACATTTTGCCTTGTAGGGGTCATCATTGAGAGGGGCAATCCAATTCTTAAACGTTTCATTACTTTCCCATTGCTGTCTGTACTTCTGTTTTATGTGTTTACTTTTTACCTTTTTTATCGGCGTAGGTGGCCCGTCGTCATTGTCACACTCATTATCACTCATTATCAACTAAAACTTAAAGATATCTTCGTAAAATAGCTTTCACTGATAGATCGTAGCATACAGCAAGAAAACCGCAGACATGACTCTTCAGTTTCCCGCCAAGAAGTTGGTTGAATTCTGTTGACGTTTCTTTTCGTGGCGCTTCTACTTTATCTATGGTTTACAAGTTTGTATTGTATACACGCCTGCACATCAACCTACCACAAACTTTCAAATTTCCTCATTAGACTTTGGACTTTATAACTAAGGCATAAGGTTAGGTTCATTGTTCTAGTATAATGTTTCTAACAATTGGGTTATTTATCGATTATACCTAAATATTGACTAAGGCATATGGTTGAAAATGTATTGAAGAAATTTGACAGTTTTGGATAGGTTGATGTGCAGGCGTCCGTACGTTCCATTATACGAAATATTTTTTGTTTATTTTAGTCAATTACCGTATATTTTAATACGGTAATCAAAGAGCTGCCGTATACCGTATTTATGATGCCTAAGACGCCTGAATGCCGTATATTACGGCAATTACCGTATCAAGAACAACGCTGCTGCTGGTGACCGACGGCGAGGAGGTGGACGGCGGCGCGCGCCGCGCCTCATTTATTTGAAAATCGAACTTATTCGAAAATCGAGCCGGCCACGCCACGGCAAGCCGAACGAAAAAAAATCAATACTTAAAACAAAAGCCGCGAGTATTTCAATACGGTGCAATCAGTATCAGACAAAACTGCAAAAGAAGATAGAATAAAACATTAAGAAAATGTCGAGTGACGAAAGTGATTTAACTCCGGAGTCCATTAAATTAGACGCCTTAGGTATTGTTAATAACCTACTACCAGAGAAGTCGAAGGAAAAATACTTGAAAGCTTACGACGATTTCCACAAATGGAAAACTGCAAAAGGCGCAAAGTCTGTGTCGGAGTCAGTGCTTCTTGTTTATTTCGAGTATTTATCGTGTACAAAGAAGTCCAGCAGCCTGTGGTGTATCTATTCGATGCTCAGGTTAACAATAAGCGTCAAACACGACATTAAGATAAATACATATAGCAAGTTATTGGCATTTTTAAAGAGGAAATCAGATGGTCATCGAGCAAAGAAGTCAAAAGTATTGACAGCGCAAGATGTGGAAACTTTTCTGAATGAGGCTCCTGATCACAGCTTTCTGGCCATGAAAGTAAGTATGAGTACTGCCTACTTTTTAGTTACGTTTCTAGTACCTACCTATAATAGCTCTATAAAATATTTAATGAATAAAAGAGTATTTAAATGGCACACATTTAAAAAATACACATTCTAAGGTTTTGTCGCAAGCTTTTTTTATAATATAAAGGTCAAAAAATGTAGTAGTGTATCTATCTATTTACTCACAATCCTATTTTTTGTTACAGGTAGCCTTGATTTTTGGAGTGAATGGCGCATGTCGTGGAAATGAACTCCTAAACATAAAAGTCAATGATATCAAAAAACATGCAGATTTATTGCTGATTAACTTACCAGATACCAAAACAAATAGAGAACGTTCGTTCATAGTTCGTGAAGATTATGCAAGAATTGTTGAAAAGTACCAAGCTCTGCGCCCCTCTAATATAAACACCAACAGATTTTTTATCGGTTACAGTAATGGCAAATGCACCAGGCAAGTCATTATCAAGAATAAAATCAGTGCCATGCCAAAAGAAATTGCAAAATACCTCAAATTGCAAAATCCCGAGCTCTATACGGGTCATTGTTTGAGGAGAACATCGGCAAGTCTGTTGGCAGATTCAGGAGCAGATATGGCCCAGATAAAACGTTATGGTGGCTGGAAATCCGATGCAGTAGCGGAGGGCTACATAGAGAATTCCATACAAAACAAAAACAAGATAAGCTGTCGTATTGGTGACAACATTCATCTGAAAACTACGTCCATTATTGATGATCCTTGGAAACCTTTGCCACCACAGCCATCTAAATATATCCCGTCAAGCCCACTGCCTCAAGCACCACCTTCCCCAACCTTTACTGTGCCAAACGACCCTCACACGCAAGGTTCTGATGTATTGGGTGCTGCTACTCAAATAAATTCCACCTCAACTAACATAAGCGTACCAAAAAATATAACCATATCTTTACATAACTGGACTAATGTATCAAACATCAATTTTAATTTTTAATTTACTTTTTATTGTTATTTACTGTGCCAATTATATATAATTAGTAATGAAAATAGTATTTTAATAAATAAAATACTTTTTCTAGTAGCCTTGGTTTTTATTGTCTCGCAAAAGGTGAGAAAAGTAGAGTATACTCCTCAGGGATAAAACTGATTTTGCCTTGGGCGCGCTTAAATCCTTCACTGCTCTCAGGACTCCATTTTAATTCCCTCGCTTCGCTCGGGAATCAACTCAAAACCCCCTTCGCTACGCTCGGGAGTTAAATCTGGAGTCCTTCGTTACGCTCAGGATTCAAATATCGCGCCCGTGACATAATACAGTGCTTTATCCCCTTGGTGTACAATCTACTATTATTGATTTAATTATTTAAGTATAGGTATCGGACAAGGAAATATTTCAGGTTGCATTCAACATTGCTCAAAATGAATTCTGGAATCGTAGAGCTTGTTTTTTTTCTTTACACTGTTATTTTTTATGTTAGTTTGGTTTTTACGAGTATATAATTGTTTTGTATATAGTTGTTTTAGCAGTCGGGTTTTTTGTGTTATTTTAATATTTTTTTTAATGGTTAAAGGAAAAAACTCGATCGCTGGTTCCTGTCGAGAATTAATGCCACTACCCTAGTATTTACTATCGGCTCCCACCTTACCTGGAACGTGAACACCTCAGCCATGATGACGAAGGGGACGGGGGCTAGTCCCGCTCCATACGCCAGAATGCAGAGACACACCGCCACCGCTGGCAGCCATGGAACAGCCTTCGTGCTCACCAGGAAACCGGTGGCGAGGGTAGCCATGCACAGCGACACTACCAGGGCACTGCACGCCAGGGGAATCTGGGGATACAATAGGGATGTTGATTACAAAGATAAATTTTTGAATTTTTTTTAAAGATAAAAACAGTTATTTTTAAACATTACCTACCTGTTTTTTATTTTACTGGAACCTAAAAAGTTGTTAATAAACACTGAATTGACGGAACACAATAGTGACGTCATAGTTTGCCATTCCCAATGTTTATTGAAAAAAATCGTTTTAATAATTTATCTATTGACGAACCAGTGAACTTCCTAATTTAGGGCGTGAAATCGGTGCTTCGGGGCCCGAGCTATCCCCGTGGAAAAGATGGAATGGTACTTGGTGTTTTAGTCTGTAGAAATCTCTTCTCCCTTTTTCGCCAGCTTATCGTGGCTGTGCGAGGGGAAAGGGGAGAATAACCCGGAATGGTGAAACCACATGAGTAAATACCCGAACAGAGTCTAAGCTTCCCTAGAGCGCGCTGTAACGATCTATGTCTGTGGGTACACTACTACATGCACGGTTATGTGTGCATTACCTCTCGTCGACGACGGACGGCTTCACGTACCTACGCGCCGCTAAGTAAAAGTTTAAAAAATCTAAATATGATCGTATGATATTGTTGACGTCACCATGACGCGAAATAACGAGACCTTTGAACTTTTTACGCAAAACAACTAAACAATTTTGACTTGTAAAACTATTTTTAGAGTAAATGTTTTGTTTTAAACTAACAGGTGTTGACTTTTGAAACACGTGCCCACGTGCCATTGTTGAACAGCTGTCTACCAAGTGTCTACCATTATCAAATAGCCAATTTTTCTTTAACTACGATCGATTTTTGGCCACAGGCGCCCTCTAGTTATACTGTTACTATGTAGTTTATAATGAATCGTACTAACCTTCCTTCCAAACTTCTCAATGGACATTGTGGTAAAGAACGAGCCTGCTAGTTGCAGCGATCCCATCACCAGCGTCAGCGTGTTAGGGCTCCACTCGGTACCGGCGCGCCGGAACACGTCCGCCGCGTAGTTCATGAGGGCGAAGCACCCGGACAGTGTCTGCATCGCCATCAGCATCAGGGTCATGCGGAGTGCCGAGAACGTGGCTTTGTCGTTCACTGGAAAAAAATAACAAATTGATATGAGTAACTTGGAGTAAGCAGGAGATCCGTAGAACTAAGGATACCGACATAGCACATAGTTGCTAAGGTCAAGTGGTAGTTAGCAGGGCACATCCCTCGTGGCACCAATTGCCGCTGGGGCGGAACAGTTCTTGAGTGGCGATTGTGCACCGGAAGACACAGCGTAGGCAGGCCTTCAACAAGGTAGAGCGACGATTTGGTAATGGTGGTGGGTAGCCGCTGGATGCAAGCAGCACAAAACCGGTCGTTGCCGTTGTGGAGGTCCCCGTGGATGCCATACTTACGGGTTACAGTACCGCCAGTTAGCCACAAAGTAAATTCGTCACAGAAAAAAGTATGTGTAAAATTGCCACACTTCTATTTTTAGGAAGTATAGTTTAGTTGGATCTGTGACGAACTAACACATATTTTTTAAAGCATGACTGTGACAAATTTACTTTCAAAGTGTGGAGTGTACAAAAATGTGACGAACTCCGTGGCAAATGTACAATAACCCATACTTTAAAATTCTATTCTATTCGCACGAGTTCGCACTACCTGGGTGCCAACAAGTGCGAGTTTCATTCGCTAAGTATTTAAAATTTTGACTCTTCTCGTATGTCGCCAGGAGGCGCTGCTTCAATGCCATACTAATTTTCGTTTTCGTAAACGTAATCGAATGAATACGGATTGTAAACAAAACTCACATAGGCACCCTAAAGATGATGATGGTTTGCTATTTTATGGTATGTCTAATGACTTTAAATTAGGTTAATAGGTGTCTATAGAATTAACTTCAGGGGCCCGACCGCCTAACCGGTCGCTTTGACTTCGTGTGTGGTTTATGATGTCAACTTGTCGTTTCGTGCCGCCTATGAAAGCAATATCGAAAGCTATAGCCTTTAGCTTTTGATATTGCTTTCATAGGCGGTGCGAGGTGGAAGATGACGTCATAAACTATACGCGTTGTCAAAGCGATCGGTTAGGCGGTCGGGGGGCAGATTGATGATTGTACACTGCGATTTCATCTGTATTGGTTTATCAATTGCCAGAATAACCACAGCTGTACCATTCAATGATGTCATTGGAATTCCCTGTGTGTTCCTTACGATTATTACCACTAACATTAAGATTATAATATTTTCTAGAAATGCTTGTGGGTCTATCTGTAATCTGTTCCCAACAACTATGTCATCTAGATCAGTTTAAGACGAGGTTAGCTTCATTTATAAATATCTAGTATAGTATTTATAGTACAGTATGAGTAATCCCATATGAGAATGTCCGAAATTATAATTTGTGATAAATGCGCAAGTTCTTAAGGCGACGCATTGGCAATTTACGTGGCGGGGTTCTATATTTTTCCCAACAATTACAAAACATATGAAAGAGATATTTGATGACATGATTTTTCATTTAATTGACTTCATTTTGCTAGTTGCAGAAACACGATTTGTCAACTTTTATAACAGAGAAAAAAATATCAAAGTAACCTTTTTTAAAACATAGATTTCCATTTTACCGGCTAACCAGACCGATTTTTCTTAGTAAGTAGATTAGTCTTAACACACACTTCAATATTGTAGTTCATTTTTTTTAAATAATTTGTAGTTTTTATTTGAAGGAAAAAAAACAGTTTTTCTTGGTACGTGGCGCAAACGCTCGTATAACGTATGAGATTTATTGTTTAGCGGTGCGTCGCCTTAATGAAACTTTGGGGAATTATTATTTTGTTTTTGCTGTTACTTTATAAATATTTTTTTGTTTAAGGTTGTAGGTATTATAGTGTGTGGTATAGATTGAGTAATTTTTTTAAAAGTGCTAATTGCTGCACTTAAGCTGAATTAAATATTTATAAAATAAAGTGAAAAAAATAAATACCTACCCGACCCAGCCAGGAAAGGGACAGGGGCTAATATCCCGTTTGGTAAACATCCCATTGTGTTAACTGGATTCAATGTTAGAAGTAAAAAATTGTTTTACCTAATGCATCTTTTAGACTTTAAAATGAGATACCAAATGGGATTTAGGTAGCCGGTACTGGTTCCATGCTTCGGAAGGCACGCCGTAAAGCTGTTGGCTGCATTAGCAGTCTTTAACCACCTCCTGCTTGCACTGGGTCCGCGTAGTGGTTTACGGCCCGTTCTTCCTATCCATCCATAGGGAATTTTTATGTGCCCCAGGAGAGGGGACTTAAAAAGAGCTGGTGTTGATGTAGCCTGTACATGCAAAGGGGACGTGTGGGACGTATTTTACTGACGCTTCTGAGAGTAACTGCAGGGTGCAGGCGTGGCGTCCAACAGACTAGTTGAGATGAGAGACTAGTTGCAATGAAGTATACCAAATGGTATGTTTACCAAATGGGATGTTTACCAATCGGGATGAAGCTGATACAGGTAAAGGGTGGTGGGACGTACTTTACCGACACTTCTGAGGGTGACCGCGGGCGTGGCTTCCACCAGCCGCTGCTCCTCGCGTAATTTGGCCAGCTCGTCCACCACCACCTTGCTGTGACGGTTCGCGTTACGCAGCCAGCCTACAGTCTTCGCTGCTCTCTGAAAAAAAGTGATTAAAAGTATTTTTTTTTTGTTTAAAATAAGTAGGTACAGACGCAAGCAAATTAACCTATCCAAAATTTCTTCAATAAATATTCAACCATATGCCATATACATAAAGTTCGAAGTCTATTGAGGAATTCTGACAGTTTGTGGTAGTCGCATGTGCAGGCGTTGTCGCATACTAATCTGTGGCACGACCCTACAGTGAGCTCTATGGTTAGCTCTATGGTTAGCTCTATGGTTAGCACCCTCTCGACTCGGTTCTCCAAGCGGTCGCAACGCATTGTTCGTTGTAGTGTGTGTAGTGTGAATGCAGATGCAAGAGTAAATCGACACTAAACATTTTAAAGGATTTTTAAGTTTCATCCATTCCTTTCATTAATTTAAATTAAATAAATTGTATTAACAAGGACTTGGATCATTTTTAGCTTAATTTGAACGAATAATGAAAAACAATTGCACCAGGCTCTAGAGACGTTAATACGACTTTACAAACAAAATCGTAGTATTGGAACCTATTTTTTTTTTCATTTTTATTAGGTATAATATTGATAATATTGATGACCTATGCTATGACCTATGCTGGCATTTATCAAAGAGTTTATTAGAACTCTTGGGTACCTATTCCACTGAATACCTACCTAAATCTGAAATCTAGCTGATGCCGACGCCCGTGACATCTTCTAACTATAGGCTAATCGTAGGGTTCCTGGCCGAAGTCTCTCAGACGGCATTTTCAGCTTTACCTGGCTTATTTGGGAGCGGCGAGAAATTCAAAAAGGTCCTCAAGCCGTGTGAAACAAATCACCGTCAGAAGTTTTCTAGAGGGAACGGCATCACGCACTACCGCGTGTTCCCACCCCGCGCCCGACTAGATACTCCGAGGGGTTCGGATCTGATCGGAATTGGATGAAGTAGTTAACCTTTTCACCGCCCAACTATCCTGCACGCGATGTCCCGCTGAACGCCAACGTATAAATGTATTCTAATAAAGTAGGTACAAAGAAGAACTTCTATAGAAGTGCTGGCGTGGACGGCACGAAAATCTCGAACTTCTATAGAAGTTGTTGGCGGTAAAAAGGTTAAACGGATGGTTATTACAAAAGAGGTCGTATGTGCCAAAGAAATAGACATACCTCTTCTTTCCCAATCTTCAGCAAAAAGTTCGGTGATTCCGGCATAAAGCAGAACAGCACCACATGCGCCGCAGCGATCGTCAGATACACAGCCTGGTTAGCTGTGTACGATAGAAGCATCCCCAACGCGTACACGAAGATCACTCCAATCTTGCACACCGTCATGGTGAGGGAGGCCAGCGCCCCTCGCCACTCGTCTTCGGATATCTCCTTGATGTAGACCGGCACGACGACGAAGCAACCGCCTGCTGCTAAGCCAGCGATGACTCGTGCCGCGATCAGGGAGGGCACGGTCACTGACGATATCTTGAGGGTCCATGATATCTGTGAATGGAAACCTTCAGTGAAAAGTGTTAAGCTACGTTCTTACCATAGCTGTGCAAGATGGCTTAGGAGCTAGCTTTTTCAAAAAAAAGGTTTATCTGATATCGTAGAGAACCTACACTTTTGACGAACTTTACATTTACAGATTATGCTCATTACTAGGACGAAATCATTATTATTGAGCAATTGCCACAGTCAGTAAGGAACCTATCGCATTATATCTTCGATCAACAATGACGCCTGCACATCAACCTATCCAAAACTGTCAAATTTCTTCAATACATTATCAACCATATTGTTAAGGCATAAACTTCAAAGTCTATTGCAGAAATTTGACAATTTGTGGTAGGCTGATGTGCAGGCGTGTGTACTAGAATTACTAGATAAAGGATCTGGAACAAAAATGCATTTCGAAAGTGGTTCTTGTTTGCCCATACTTATTTAAATATTTAAATTTCGAATAACATAATCTGAAAAAACAGTAGATAGCATCAACAACTTCAGCTTAGTGTGAATGAACCTCATTTAACATAAAGATTAATGAGGTTGCTAAAATACTTATTTGTAGGTAAATACTTACCCCCTTATTCATAAAAACTTTTTAAGCATTTTTTAGTTACCTAATCATTGTTTTGTCTCTTTTTCTTAAATTCAAAATGACGTTTGTGTGACGTTGACAAAACAATATTTAACTAAATAATGCTTAAATTTATTGTTCTGAGGCTTAAATAGTTTTTTCACACCACCTGCTCGACAATGCCTCATTATATATCATGCAAACCTTACTCAAAGTAAATCCTTATAGCCCTTGTCTTTTGCCGGGGTGTAATGTTGTACTGAATTTCATTATAACCCGCCGGGCAGTAATGTGATTCTCACTTCTCTTAGTTTTTATTGTTATGCATTTAAAGTCTAATTTCGTCAAAATCGCGCGGCGCGCGGCTGCTGCAGCTGCTGGTGGCCGACGGCGAGGAGGTGGACGGCGGAAATCAATACTTAAAACAAAATCCGCGAGTATTTCAATACGGTGCAATCAGTATCAGACAAAACTGCAAAAGAAGATAGAATAAAACATTAAGAAAATGTCGAGTGACGAAAGTGATTTAACTCCGGAGTCCATTAAATTAGACGCCTTAGGTATTGTTAATAACCTACTACCAGAGAAGTCGAAGGAAAAATACTTGAAAGCTTACGACGATTTCCACAAATGGAAAACTGCAAAAGGCGCAAAGTCTGTGTCGGAGTCAGTGCTTCTTGTTTATTTCGAGTATTTATCGTGTACAAAGAAGTCCAGCAGCCTGTGGTGTATCTATTCGATGCTCAGGTTAACAATAAGCATCAAACACGACATTAAGATAAATACATATAGCAAGTTATTGGCATTTTTAAAGAGGAAATCAGATGGTCATCGAGCAAAGAAGTCAAAAGTATTGACAGCGCAAGATGTGGAAACTTTTCTGAATGAGGCTCCTGATCACAGCTTTCTGGCCATGAAAGTAAGTATGAGTACTGCCTACTTTTTAGTTACGTTTCTAGTACCTACCTATAATAGCTCTATAAAATAGTTAATGAATAAAAGAGTATTTAAATGGCACACATTTAAAAAATACACATTCTAAGGTTTTGTCGCAAGCTTTTTTTATAATATAAAGGTCAAAAAATGTAGTAGTGTATCTATCTATTTACTCACAATCCTATTTTTGTTACAGGTAGCCTTGATTTTTGGAGTGAATGGCGCATGTCGTGGAAATGAACTCGTAAACATAAAAGTCAATGATATCAAAAAACATGCAGATTTATTGCTGATTAACTTACCAGATACCAAAACAAATAGAGAACGTTCGTTCATAGTTCGTGAAGATTATGCAAGAATTGTTGAAAAGTACCAAGCTCTGCGCCCCTCTAATATAAACACCAACAGATTTTTTATCGGTTTCAGTAATGGCAAATGCACCAGGCAAGTCATTGGCAAGAATAAAATCAGCGCCATGCCAAAAGAAATTGCAAAATACTTCAAATTGCAAAATCCCGAGCTCTAAACGGGTCATTGTTTGAGGAGAACATCGGCAAGTCTGTTGGCAGATTCAGGAGCAGATATGACCCAGATAAAACGTCATGGTGGCTGGAAATCCGATGCAGTAGCGAAGGGCTACATAGAGAATTCCATACAAAACAAAAACAAGATAAGCTGTCGTATTGGTGACAACATTCATCTGAAAACTACGTCCATTATTGATGATCCTTGGAAACCTTTGCTACCACAGCCATCTAGCTCAAAATATATCCCGTCAAGCCCACTGCCTCAAGCACCACCTTCCCCAACCTTTACTGTGCCAAGCGACCCTCACACGCAAGGTTCTGATGTATTGGGTGCTGCTACTCAAATAAATTCCACCTCAACTAACATAAGCGTACCAAAAAATATAACCATATCTTTACATAACTGGACTAATGTATCAAACATCAATTTTAATTTTTAATTTACTTTTTATTGTTATTTACTGTGCCAATTATATATAATTAGTATTGACAATAGTATTTTAATAAATAAAATACTTTTTCTAGTAGCCTTGGTTTTTATTGTCTCGCAAAAGGTGAGAAAAGTAGAGTATACTCCTCAGGGATAAAACTGATTTTGCCTTGGGCGCGCTTAAATCCTTCACTGCTCTCAGGACTCCATTTTAATTCCCTCGCTTCGCTCGGGAATCAACTCAAAACCCCCTCGCTACGCTCGGGAGTTAAATCTGGAGTCCTTCGTTACGCTCAGGATTCAAATATCGCGCCCGTGACATAATACAGTGCTTTATCCCCTTGGTGTACAATCTACTATTATAGAGTCATCGCTACAAACGTCATTGTGGCCCCAAGTCGAGTTCCGTTTATCAAGCGTTCACCGGGAATCTAGTACTTATTAATTGATCGAAGCATTATATTGACAAAAGTCAAAGTACAAGACGCGACGCAACGAGAATAAAAAAGCATGCTAACTAACACTTTTATAGTAGGTACTTACCTATTATTATACTGCATTAATATGACTGCTATTAAAATTTACTGTCAGGGGAATATCAACAAAGCAATTTATATCTGCATTGTTTCTTTTTGAAATAGCATGATAACAAAATGGTACTTGTTTTAGTTAAATGTTGATGCTTCTTAATATTCGTATATTTAGAATTAAGATATCATTTTACAAATTAGCCAGGTCTTAGATACTTGCTTACCTACCTACCTTCTTGAAACATTTCAGTTGTTATCAAGGTTGTCATAGATAGAGTAGTTATGATTTACCTAGGGTAGATAGCACCAGTGATTGACATTTAATAGGGGTCAGCAACTCTTTTTAGTCGTTAGTAACAATAATTGAATACCGAGTTGCATTCGCCATTCGATCACGTTAACGAAAACGAGAATTTGTATGGCGAAATTTTAACTTTTCTCGTATGTCGCCAGGAGGCGCTGCTTCATCTCAGCCAAAAGACGTCCACTGCTGGACAAAGGCCTCCCCCAAGGATATGAGGGGTATTTGCCGTAATCGCCGTGCCCCTGTGTGGTGCCGGGGATAAAGAATTGCACCACTTCCTCTCTTCCCGTGGGTGTCGTAAAAGCCGACTAAGGAACTATTCCAGAGGATGGGCAGCAGCATCTCTCTGAGGTTACCTTCAACCTACTGCGATCGCCAACCCGCCTGCCAAGCGTGGCGATTACGGCAAATACCCCTCATATCCTTGGGGGAGGCCTGGCGCTGCTTCAATGCCACTAATTTTCGTTTTCGTTTTCGTTCGTTAACGTAATAGATTTAATACGGATAGTAAACATTATTAAACACTAGGCACCCTGAAGAAGGAAATGCCACAACTTAAAGAATGTAACTTACGCAAGATAAGAAAGAGACGGCGATCACGCATATTTTCCTCCCGAAACTATCGGAGCCACGAAGCTATAATCGGAACTGAAGCTGAAGAAAGGGATGCAATAATTTAAAAAGTGTAACTTACGCAAGATAAGAAAGAGACGACGATCACACAAATCTTCTTCCCGAACCTATCGGAGCAGTTCCTGAAGAAAGGGATGACATAACTTGGCGAATATGGCTTACCCAAAATGACAAAAAGACAGCGATCACACATATTATTCCTCCCAAACCTTTCAAAGCAGTATCCGAAGAAGGAGATGGAATGTTCTTTTGACGGCCTCCGTGGCCGAGTGGCTCGCACGCCGGTTTTTGGTGTTGCCATCTCCAAGGTCCCGGGTTCGATTCCTGGTCGGGTCAATGTAGAAAACGAACTTTTTCTATATTTTCTTGGGTCTGGGTGGTTATGGTACCGTCGTCGTTGTTCCTTATTTCCGTAACAGAAGTGCTTAAGCTACTTTCTTTGGAGTCCGAGCAATGTATGTGATGTTGTCTAATATTTATTTATCTTATTGTAATGATCTTCAAGAATGTGACTTACGCAAGATAAGAAAGAGACAGCGATCACGCATATCTTTCTCCTGAACTTATCGGAGCTATAACTGGAGAAAGAGATGCCGCAATTACAAGAATGTAGCTGAAGAAAAGGATGCCATTACTTAAATATTATGACTTACACAAGATAAGAAAGAGACGGCGATAACACAAATCTTCCTCCCGAACCTATCTGAGCTGTAGCTGAAGAAAGGGATGCCACATATCGCCGCGAGGGGCAACGCGGTGGCCAGCCAGGAGATGTCGTTGTCTTTCAGTGGTTCAGAGGCAGGTGTGGAGGTGGACTTCAGCAGTGGCCCCATGGGAGACAGCCAGCCAATCTGGATGCCATATGTGAAGGTCGGGATTGTTGCTGCAACAAAATTGGTTTTATATGTTTTGAAAGTAGGCTGCGATGGTACGGACATGAGAAGAGGGGGCCATTCGACTACGTTGGAAACTTGGCACTGCATCTTTCTGTCCCATGCATGTAGTGCAAAAGGACATGAGGGACTGCCAGGTAACCGAACAGGATGTCGAGGATAGAGCTAAGTGGAGGAAAAAGATAAGGAAGGCTGACCCCACCACCATGTGGGATATTATGGCCGGGAAGGAAGAGAAAGAGAGAATATACCTACGGTAAAGTGCTAAACTCCACGCAGATGACTGGCAGGAGGTGGCGTAGGTTAAAGACCCAGATGGAGGTTCTAATTATTGGAGGCCTAGACATTTTTGTGCTGTGCCTGCTTAGATAGTTAGTTTAGTACATGGTTTAAATAAATATATATCTGGCAGGTGAGCACTGTGCCTTTATCTCACCTGTTGTTAAGTGATGAGGCCAATGATGGAAGCGCACTTCACCCGGCGATCATTAACTACTGAGGGACTGGCTATCTTATCAGTAGATATCAGACCACAACAATGCTACAAACATTGATGTTATGGCGGCATATTTAGATAAGATGGTGGTAGCTAGCCAGGCGGACAAACAAACCCTACCACCAACCAAACCGTATACACAAACATGCTGGGTACCCCGCTGGGAATCGAACCCGGGACCTCTGGGTTTGCGACTGGTGGTCTTCCACTAGACCACAGACGCGGTTTCTTCCTCTTCAGCGCATCATCGTCCAATGCTGGAGGTACGCCTCTCCAGTAATCCAATTAGCCTCATCACTAGTACCTATATCTACAGGTGACTTCGATAACAATGGACAAATAGGGGAGGTTCTATTGCTTTTGCGAACAAAAAAAAACGGAGTTGTCGAAAAAAACATTTTTTCACCTTGTTTGTTTTCTATATCAATAAACAATCATATTAAAAATATAAAACCAATAAAATAAAATGTAAAGCACAGACTGTACTCTATGCAGGGTGCACGCTACGATAGGTACAGCAGCGTGCAAAATACGCCAGCTGCAGTTTATATTTGCGATATATAATTTTTATAAATATTATTCCATTGAGGCATATACTTGTATTTTATCAATATTTATAAGGATTACAATGTCCTCTAAAATTTTGTCGACTGTTGACAAAATCACCCTGTAGTACAGATCAGACGATCAGCCCTGTTGCCTCTGTTTGATGTGCGATGTTTTGAACATATTGTTTAGATAGCGTAGCCTTAGAAAAAACACTTTGTTGTAACTTAATTACCTACCTTGTTGCCATTTTGTTTATGGTAAGTATCCATCCATTACATACATATATATGTAGGTACTCGTATTATTACTTTTATAATCGTAAACCCATTAAACTTTGCAAATAAACGTGCCCATATTATGTAGACAAAGATAGGCATTATTGTATGAATATGACTCCTAGGATTAGTGTAAGTACCTACTAAAGTAAACTACGTTGACATTTAGGTAAGCTTATTAAGGTTAATGGGTTTTATAATATCAGTCGTTGGTTGGTAGCGAGGATAACAAATTTAGTGTTTTGTATGTTTGAACACAATCGAACTACTTCTACGTCAAAGGTCCAATGAAAAACGATGCGAGGTTCAATGTGGTTTTTTATGTTCATCATCATCTAAGAACTAAACAAAAACCTAAAACACCACGCGGGCCCAGTGCAAACTGTCGCTTGTAACGACTGCTAATGCAGCCGGGACCAACGGCTTTACGTGCCGACCGAAGCACGGTGGAGCTCGAGATGATACATTTTAGATCACACATGCGATGACCGGCCTTTGCGAAAGTTGCTTAACCTCAGCTACCGCAGACCGGCGCGGTAACCACTGCGCCATCGAGCTTTTTTATATTAAAGGTCTGCAAATGAGCAAGCGGGCCGCCTGATGTTGTTGTTATCTCTACTTAGTTTTAAGTTACTTTTGTATACGTGGTACTTTAATTAAAGCAGCGCCTGTGTAATAGTTATAGAGTTTTAAATGTTATGAATGTCCTGGTGTATGCTTTGTTAGATGTCCATAAATAAAAAAATAAAAAAAATAACTATCTTTGCAAAATAGTACGTAACATTGACGCCTTCGCGGACAAACCCCAAAAATTCAAGCGTCAAATACTTCAAGGGACTGTTCCCTTGAAGTAACGCCAAATATTTAATGAACAGTTGCAATAAATTGTATTTGTTGTTTTCATAACTTGTTAGTCAAGTTACCTAAGCAGATATACTTAACCTTTTCACCGCCCAACTATCCTGCACGCGATGTCCCGCTGTACGCCAACGTATAAATGTATTTTAACCTTTTTACCGCCAACAACTTCTATAGAAGTTCGAGATTTTCGTGCCGTCCACGCCAGCACTTCTATAGAAGTTCTTCTTTGTACCTACTTTATTAAAAAACATTTATACGTTGGCGTACAGCAGCGGGACATCGCGTGCAGGATAGTTGGGCGGTGAAAAGGTTAATAAAGTAGGTACAAAGAAGAACTTCCATAGAAGTTGTTGGCGGTAAAAAGGTTAAGCAGATATTGAATAGTGTATTTAAATAATATATTTTAGTCCACATTGCATGCCGTGGCAGCCTTTAGGTAAGATGACATATTTAGCTTAAGTCCATTTTTGTACGAAAACAATTTTGCTTGTATTTGTGTAAATCTTGTTGGTAATAAATCTATACATAATAATATAATAAAGCTAAAGAGCGTCGAAAGTCTGTACATGGTAGATATTCGAAAAAAAAATTGGCTGGGGATACTTAGAATCGATAACAGAACACGTTCCAACCGTTTTTAGAATGTTTGTCTGTTTATCTGTTTATTTGACCGCACATCACGTGAAAATAGTTGAACGGATTTAGATGAAACTTTGCACATAGACATAAGTACCATGACCCGATGATGATGATTTAAATACATGCATAAATTTGAAAAATGTGAGCCGTCACATCAAGGCGGAGAGTTTCTAAAAATGTGACAACCCGTGTGACAAAGACGGGGGATGGGGTTAAAAAGTCCTGAAATTCGTGTGACGTAAGTATAATATATGGATGGCCCCTTTAAAGCGGTTTTTTTTGGGAGTTTGCTGATTGCCTTAAACGGCATTTTCAGCTTCACCGGGCTTGTTTGGGGGTGGCGAGAAACTTAAAGGGTTCCTCAAGCCGTGTGAAACGAATCACCTTCGGAGGTTTTCTAGAGGGAACGGCATCACGCACTAGTGCGTGTCCCCGTGCCCGAATAGATTACCCGAAGGGTTCGGATCGGATCGGGTCTTATAGCGGTATTGTAGCAGCAGTGTTGTGTTGCGGTTGTGAAAATGACACGCATGCGCATGGAGCCACAAAAAAAGGAGACCCAGAAGGCAAGCTTAGTACAGTCAACAGCAAAAGTAGATGATTACAAAAACACAAATGTTGAAAAAATTTCCACGAGCAGGATTTTTTCAACATTTGTGTTCTTCGGAGAATCTAATTGGGCACGGGGACACGCACTTTTAAGTGTGTGATGCCCCCTCTAGAAAACCTCCGAAGGTGATTCGTTTCACATGGCTTGAGGTACCCTTTACGTACCTCGCCGCCCCCAAAAAAGCCCGGTGACGCTAAAAATGCCGTTTGAGGCACTCAGCAATCTCTCTCAAAAAAAAACCACAACAACCTTAACTACTGAGATCGAAGATATTTTGTTTGTGCTATTTGTATTTTAAAACTGGACGAGTTTCAATGTAAGTATAACAGTATAAGTATGTATTTATGTATCCGTTTTGTATGTTTTATTGTTCAAAAAAATTCAAAAATTCAAAATTCAAAATTCTTTATTTCTTTTTAAAGACTTACATAAACTAACTAGTTAACGGAGCCTCCTTTTAGGCTATTGTTATGTGTTGTGCAGGTCAATAAATGTTTCTTTATCTTTATACTGCGATTATATTCAATCCCTAAAAAAACTAGCAATGAACCGTGTGCGTGTGATTCTGAATGTAGAGCAGCACACAACACACGCACACATTCACAGCTAAAACCTTACCAAATCCAGAAGTCAACAGTTTGATTACGACTCGCACTTGGCCGCTTTTTGGGTCGCCGGCAGTACTTTTTTTGATCCGCGCTATGACATATGACTATGACGTAACGTGGTCGTGATTTTGAACCGTTTTATTAAATTTAAAACGAGTTTTAAGTCACAGATTTTGGTTTAAAACGGTTTTTTTTGCAACTATATATACGTGTGTAACGCACGCGTCGCGTTTGTCTATAAAGCTTACCTTTTGCTGTCTCCTACTTTGTAATGGAGCGGCGTATGCTTTTATACACGCGTCTCGTTTTCGCAACATTGCAGTAAAACTGCTGTAAATATGAGCTCATGGCTTCTGAGCAAATCTCTATAAATCCATACCCCCGTATTAATAAACAAAGTGTAAGCTTGGAGTAGTTAATCCGTGTTTTGTCTCTTTTACTCTATTATGAAATGAAGTTTACATGAAGGGAACAAAACACGGAGTAACTACTCAAAGCTTACAAAGTGTAAGCTTGGAGTAGTTAATCCGTGTTTTGTCTTTTTTACTCTATTATGAAATGAAGTTTACATGACGGGAACAAAACACGGAGTAACTACTCAAAGCTTACAAAGTGTAAGCTTGGAGTAGTTAATCCGTGTTTTGTCTCTTTTACTCTATTATAAAATGAAGTTTACATGACGGGAACAAAACACGGAATAACTACTCCTAGCTTACACTTTGTTTATTAAAAGCCCCATAGAGATTTGCATAGATAGGTCAAATCTTGCAAGCTGCTCTAAATTATAATGCTTAAAATTATTATTATTTGTGTGTTTTTTTTCTCAGCTAGAAACCGTTATTATTATTATAAATCTTTTGTTCTGCGTGTTGTTCTTACTTCATTTCGGTTCATTTTGGTATTCCCTAGGGATCGTGTCTTGGTCCACTCTTTTATAACGCCTACGTCTTTGGTATACAAATACATCAGACATTCTTGCCACAATCTTTTTGCCGACGATAAATCGAAAATACACAGTCACTCCTTTTTCGACTGCAAAGAGAGAAGGAGAAAGAAATGGACATTTTAGGAAGCTATAATTTTTAATTGAGGTCTTTAACCTTTTTTTTTGAGTTTGCTGATTGCTTCATTATCAGCGTCACCGGACTTTAAGGCCCTTGAACTGAGAGGACCTCCTCAATTCAATCAAGTCAATAAAAAAAGTTACTCCTTTTATAAAAAAAAAGTTAGTTAACTTAGCTTACTCATAATCTACCCTAAAATTTAAAAATGTGTATAATACGGGGTATCCCTTTAAGTAGGAACGTATTCTTCTTATAGAGTTAACACAAACTTCATAAACTTATTTGTGAGTAGTTAGGTACCTATGTACCTACGAGTATTTTAATTCAATCACCTATTATTTAATATATATTTTTTATCATTCATAATTTTGTGCTTATGAAGAATGAAATCCGTATCATTTTTCTTTCGTTTATTTAATAAAAATAATAGTAATTGTAGTGTTGTTAAAAAAATGTTAGCGGCTTGAGTTTGTTGTAAGCTTTGACTATATACATGGTTGTAAGTACATTACGTATCGGCCTTGGCTAGGCATTACCATACCGATAAAATAAACAAATCTTTTTTTCTTTATAGGTATTTCTAGAGGAAACTAAATCACTTTTTTTATTATCGTAAAAAACATTTCAGCTTACCACTTAAAATTTTAATTAAAATCAGTCTCCCATAGTACCTACCATGAAAGTCCCTAACTGCCTACTGCATAAACAGCTTTGATTTCTTAACTTCTTACATTATGCTTACCTAATAGTGCGGTGAAAATTTGCCTTCCTGCATTTCCTCTTTTGTTACGTGCGTTTTCATTCATATTATCGGCAAAGCAACGATTACTTGGCTGTGCAATCGAACGCCGTGACGTGATACGAATGTAAATTAAAAAAGAAACAAGTGAATTTGAGGTTAGGTACTTTTCACCGCCGCCGCATAAAACTTTCAAAAACTCGCAATAAAATAAGAGATTTCATGACACTATATTGTCTATGGAATTATTAAAATAAACCTTTTTTTATGCCACTCCGTTACCACCTCGCGTTAGTTAAACAAAATAGTTTTTATTGCATTGTGAGCGGGCAAACCGATGAGATTGTTCCGTCTACGGCGGCGGCGGCGCACGCGAAATGCAAACTAACCATACGTCGTTCGCACATGTCATGTAATATGTACACAACTTCATATTTCTACGAATGGTTTACTAATGTCTAACCAAACAACATTATGTCAATCTTTTTGTAACAAGTTCACAACTAACATATCTCAAATTTTCATTTGACACATTGTTAATTATGAGGGTAATAAAAGTTCCATTTTCAAAATTAAATACTTTTATAATTTTAAAATTAGATCTACTTAACTGCTATCTGTTTGCAACCATTTCAAAACGTCAGTCAATACGTTGCCTCGTTTATTCTGAAGTCTTAATTTTTATTAGGCATTTTTTTAAGTTTTTTTACTTACAACTTTGTCATACCTACCTAGTTACTACTTTAATAAAAAATAACGAAATAATAAAAGTGCATTTCGACAACTTTTTTATTTGATTTTATATTTTACAGGAATATGCAACATATTAAATTATTATGTAAAAATAATAAAAGATAAATTTAAATAGTAATAATAAAATAAACAAGGATTGGTTTGTCAGAATGTCAAAAAGTATAGGTAGGTACCCGTAGAACTTTGTTTTGCGAATTCTATAAATTCTATATTTCTACGAAAAGATTTTCGACTTAATAACACAATTACGAAATGACTAAATACTTTTCATAAGTAATGTTGTGAAATCGAAATTCGATAATCAATATTTTATCTCCTATAGATAAATTGTACCGCGCTTTTGCTAAAACTTCATTTGTGAAATGGAACCAAACATTTGTTAAAAAAAAATTTGTTTTAAAATTCGTTGATAAAGTTTTTGAACGAACGACAGGAAGGAGGAGACCTTCAAACGGTTACGCGCGTCCACAATTTTATTAACAACACTCAGAAACACCGTTGCGAATGCAATTACCCACTGTGTTAAAGTCGAAAATCGCTTAGCAATTTAAGTGTGGAATGCGCTGTTTATTTTGTGTGACGAATATTCAACAAGGTCAACGTACAGTTGACAGTGCTTGGTTTTATTGGAACATCAACCTTATGGCGTCTTCGCTAATTAGCGTTAGAAGTTTAGATAACGGATATGGATATTGTTGTTGTATAAATAAATAATTAGCTTAGTTTCTCCGTTAGTTGAGATACCTACTAAAGTAAATCCTAGGTAGGTTTTGACTTTTAACTTGGGTACAAAGTTTTGTTGAAGTATCCGGAATAGTATTAAGTAAAAAGTTAGTCCCGGGTTCAATTCCCAGATCGGGCAAAATGTATTTCGGATTTTTCGATGCATAGCCCGGGTTTGTGATCACCAACCCGCATTTAGCAAGCGTGGTGATTAAGCCATTACCTATCATTGTAGTGATGACTTGATTTCAATGATGGAGGCCTTTGCCCAGCAGTGGGGCAGTTATAGGCTGTTTACTTAGCGAGCGACCAAGCCAAGTACCTCAGTGATTAATAATTGCCTTATAATTTAAAAAAAAGTTGTAGAAGTAGGTATGTAGTATTTTTTTCATTTATTAAATAAATTTAAATTATTACATTTTAAATTTTGGTAGTCATTGGAGCGGGGTCAAAACGACCCTGCCTCAATAACGCTCTTGGTGAGTGACAATAACGTCCTCATCTTATTGTATTGCTAAAAACAACAATTAAGAAGACAGTTCTACTTTTGTTAATTAAATAAAAGCCATTATGAATATATCGAATAAAAATGATGTTACATTGTTAATATCCTTTTTTAGTTGGCATTGTCTTGATATGAAAAAATTAATGAAGATAAGTACTTAATACTTAGCTTTTTAAATAAAACAGGTAATCGTTATACAGGGTTTAACAAAATCAATAAGCGAACGTTAAAGGGCGGTATCTATACATCATTCTAAATACAATGACAAAAAATGGGCTCCAGTTTTATTTATTTATTTATTTATTTATTTATTTATTTAACATAATTAAACGGGCATAACCCTATTACATAATTATGAATAATTAAGTGCATATAAACACAAAAAGTAAGTATACTTAATCACTAGTTCACAAACAAATATCTACACTGTTTAAAAAATTCTTAAGGTTGTCCACAAACACGTCAAAATTCGGGTAAGCCACAAGGAGTGCGTTAAGTGCTTGATGCATGCGACACAGCGGTGAATTCGCACGCGCCACTGTGCGACACGGCGGAGGCGCAAACAGTCGATGCCTACGACTGGATCGAATACGCAGATAATTATCAGGCACAAACAGGCGAGACAACTGCTCAACACATTCGGGCGAGTCCACACTCCCACGCAAAATCGCCACAGCAGTTGACAACTCCATTCGAGCTCTTCTACCCTCTAGCGAGTTCATCCCCAACATTCCCAGCAAGAACTTCGTTGGGTACATGAAAGGATAGTAACCATATACCCGCTTATAATAGCAGCGAAGAAAAGCTTTCTGGACCTTCTCTAACATAAGTATATATTTGGCCTCGTGCGGGTTCCATATACATGCACTAGATTCCAATGAACTTCGCACAAGGCTGGTAAAAAGGATTTTGATGACATCAGGATTATGAAAGTCGCGCGAGTTACGTAAAATAAACCCCAAACGACTGAAACAGCTACGAGTGAGAGCGGAAACGTGTTCGTTAAAAGTGTTTTTTATAGTGATTTTTCAAAGTTATGTTTTCTAACAAACTAAATCAATTAAAATAATGCACATCATGAAACATGCTGTATCTTTACTAACACGCACGCAAGCGTCAATAAAAAGATAGTGTACAGATACACGCACACATTGAAAAACCATTGTATGACATTCATACACACACGGCCATCTTTTGTGCGTGTAGTACAGCTGTACGGGTTTGGAAAGGGTGTATTTTTTGGTGAATTATGATAATGTTTTGTGGATTATCTCTATTATATTATATATATATATATATTATATATATATTGATATTGTTAAACCTTATATACACCGTGACTGGCTTGACGACGGACGCGTTAAAGGAGGTGTATAAGAAGCCGATTAAAAAATGAAAAACACCACCTTAATTTTTTACTTTTTTCCTAATTGAAATGGTTTTTCTGCTTATTTACAATTTACTACGCGGGCGAGCGAAGCGAGCGACTAGCGAGGCGTTGTCCGAGCGTGCGGTTGATCTTACTCGTGCGTGTAGTAGTGTTTCTCTAAGTTAAGGAGAGAATTTCCAAATATATAGGTTGAGGAAAAAGTTTCTTTGCATATTTAAGAAAATTCAAAACATTTTTTAATATAGTTTATTTACATTTAACTAAAATATGTAGGTGCCATTTTGTTCGATAACTTTTTGCCATGTTGTAGGTAGGGACATGATCCCATTGCTATAGAAATATGCTTTTGATCAAAATATCGCGACAAGTGGTTTTGGCAGTCCTCTCGTGATGTTAACCTGACACTGCTTATAGAATTCTGAAGAGACCGAAACAGGTAGAAATCTGAAGGTGCAAGGTCAGGACTATACGGCGGATGCATTAACACCTCCCAGCCAAACTCTCTTAATTTTTGCTGAGTGGCTAAAGATGTATGAGGTCTAGCGTTATCATGATGAAAAACCACACCCCTTCTGTTGATAAATTCCGGCCGCTTTCTCTCAACAACTTGCTTTAATCTCATCAGTTGTTCGCATTAATACTGTGGTAAAGTGCAGAATCGATGGTCCTGCCTGGTGGTAACAAATCATAATGAATAATGCCCTTCCAATCCCACCACGGACACAGCATCACCTTGTTGCGAGTTAACCCGGGTTTCGCCACAGTCTGTGAAGCCTGACCGGCCTTTGACCACGACCTTTTTCGCACGTTCTTGTCGTACGTGATCCACTTTTCATCACCAGTTATCAGCTTCTTTAAAAATGGTTCGGTTTCATTACGTCGTAATAAAGAATCACAAATGAGTACACGGTTCATTAGGTTTCTTTCAGTGAGCTCGTGAGGTATCTAAATACCGAGTACCCAGTTTCTTTCAAATGCGCCAAAACTTTTTTGTGGTTTGTATTTCCAGTTCTTCAGCTATGTCGTAACTACTGATATGCCGATCTTGCTCCACTTTTTCAAAAATGGCATCCATTTTATCCGTAATAGGGCGACCAGAGCGACGTGCATCTTTGACATAAAAATTGAAAACGCTTAAAGCAAATTTATGCTACTCTCACAGACACTGCACTAGGTCGCAAATTTTTTTCGCAAATTGCGTTGCATTTTTACCTTTTTTGTAAAGTTTTAAAATGTATCGAATTTCTTTATAATTATCTGATGTAAATTTGTTAACTTACATTTTTTATTTTGTTTTTTTACATGTTGTAATTGTCTTATATATATTTTTTGTGTTTATTTGTAATGGAAAGTGTTCTGCAATGATAGGGCATTTTCCAATATTTTTGACGCTGTAAGGGAGAAAAGAGCTGGACACTTGCTGAGTTTCTTGCCGGTTCTTCTCAGTACAAGATCTCCCGCCCAGAGTAGATTTACGAACCGATGGCATAATGACATTCACAAGAGCTACTTGTAGCCTAAACTGAATAAATGATTTTGAATTTTGAATTTGAATTTTATTAGATTCACTCATCTTGACAGTAAGAAAAACAAATGAAAACCACACATTTTCCTAATTTGAATTTGGAATTATCTTCTTTAAAATTTAAACTTTTAAACTTTTAAAGTCAGATACAAATAGTATAGCCAAAGAGATTTTATTACAAGTTCATACCTTTGAAAGGTTCATACATACTATATGCGAAAAGACTTTTTCCCCAACCTAATATGTATTATTATGGGGCCGTATAAGAAAGGGAGAAAATAAATGCTCTTGCTGTGTTTTTTGGCGGTTTTTCCAAGATCTTTGCCTTGTAGACTAACGAAAAGATTAAAGCGTAGCGACATTCATGAAAGCTCAATTAGGTAATTGACTTGTTAATCAATAGAGATTTTTTTTAGAAAACTGTCAAAACTATTTTTTTTATAGAAATTGTATGGAGAACATGCGCTACAATATCACTATTTTGTTCCGTCAATTTCGTGTTTATTGTTAATAACTTTTTAGGTGGACTTCTTGGCGGGAAAGTGAAGCGTCATGTCTGCGGTTTTACTTTATTTTCCAAAATTTGTGTTATGTCGAATATTAATGTGAAATAATGGTGGATTATTAACCGTTAAGTGTTCGTAAGTGTGCATAAGTGTTGGCAAATGAAACAAAACAGTGCAGCGTCACTTTTCAAATTCTCTCAAGAAGCTCGCGTGGGGACTTAGTAAAGCCCCACATCTTTACTGATATACCCGAGGGGTTGGGGGGTATATCATTTCTCACTTCCCATTTCTAATATCATTCATCATCATCATATATGGAAATATTGTTTATTTATGTTTTACTTGTAAGATAAATTACTTTGACACTGGCTAAATGTGCTAATCGCACGAAGCCATTAATTAAAAGAAAAAAAAAACTTTTTTTAGGTTACAAAAATTCATGCTAAGGTCAAATAAGTAAGAGTTGCTACGTGATTTCATTTAAATTGTTGTTGTCAACATCTCTATCATAAACTGGAAAGAACATTTTGAATTTCGAATATGGAATTACACTTGCACTGGCACTCAACACACAGGTATAAATAAAAACTCAGTTTTCTATTCGTCATAGTCTAATTGTGGCGCTCGTCAGGCACGGTGACTTCATCGTGGTCGAAGGCGTCCACTTCTTTGTGCACTTCATGTTCCTTCACGGGCTTGACGTACGGCTGCACCATCGGGTCCACCTCCTTCATCGCCTCGATCAGGTCAGCAGTGGTCTTGTAGGAGGAGATTGTCGTCTTCACGAAGTCTCTGTTGAAATTACATCATCATTATCGGGGAACTTGATGTTGCACAGTTAGACGCGCTCGGTCTGCGATCGCTGAAGTTAAGCAACTTTGGTAAAGGCCGGTCATCGGATGAGTGACCAAAAACTTATCATCTAACTAGTGGACCCGGCGGACTTCGTACCGCTTTGATAGTTTCCATCAAGTGATTAAATTCTCTTTGGTTTCCATGACAACAAAACAAAAAAATCATTTTGTATTGGAAAACGAAATTGTCGTTTTTAGTATATTTATAGTGTGATTCCCGTGGGAATATCAGAATAAAAGCTAATCCTATGTGTTAATCCAGGTTAAAAAACTATTTGTATGCCGAATTTCATCCAAATCCATCCATCCGTTGCAGCGAGCGTGAAGAAGGAACAAATATACATACGCACAAACTATCGCATTTATAATATTAGTGTGTAAGCAGTTGGAAACCGGCTGGATTAGCAGTCGTTAACAACCACTTATCAGCACTGGGCCCACTTTGTGTTTGCCTGGCCTTGCATGGCCTGTTCTTCTTGTGGTGTGTCCATCCATAGGGAAGATTCGTGACCCAGCAGTGGGAATATCAAATACACTGGTCATAATGATCATCATCGGGACTCAATAAGTACTCATTGCTGAGTGGTAGCTGTTTTGGGTTGATTATTTTTTGTCATTGGAGGCGGTGATTGCTTTCCATCAGGTGACCCGCCTGCTCGTTTGCCTCCTTCTAATATATAAGGTGACTGAAAATTTTTTCAGTCACCTTATATATTAAAAAAAAATGCAAGTGACCTACATAAAAAAAATCTCACTAAAATGCAATAAGACTAGCTAAATTAAATCTGTGGTGTTTAGTACAACAGTGTTAACTCCATTTTTGTAGTTTTTGTGTTTGATACATTATCGACGACCTCCTTGGTCGAGTGGTTTGTACACCGGTTTTTATGGTGTCGCCATCTCTGAGGTCCCGGGTTCGATCCCGGTCGGGTCAATTTAGAAATTATTGTTTTTCCAAATTGTCGGGTCTGGGTGTTTTCTATGTATAATAAGTATGTATTTAAGTGTTTTAAGTATGTTTATCCGTTGTCTAGTAACCATTATAACGAGTTTCATAACGAAGCTTCTCTTGGGCTAGATAATTGGTGTGAGTGTGGGAAAATTTATTTATTTATTATTTATTTATTGTTGACCTTTATAATTCCTATATTTTCAATTGGTATATAACTAGTAACTTCAAGTCCTACAGCAGTATTAGAAATAGGAGTGATCAAAGAATGATACATCCACATTTCTGAGATTACGTTAGTATATACTTATCTGCTAACTTAACTTATGAGATCTTGACTAATTTTGTCTAAATAAATTTAATTTAGTATTAGAAATAGAGTGATCAAGGAATGATACATCCACATTTCTGAGATTACGTTTAGTATATACTTATCTGTTAACTTAACTTATCAGATCTTGACTAATTTTGTCTAAATAAATTTAATTTAGTATTAGAAATAGAGTGATCAAAGAATGATACATCCACATTTCTGTGATTACGTTTAGTATATAACTGTTAACTTGACATCATATCTTGATTAATTTTGTCTAAATAAATTTAATTTATAAATAATAATTCTAAATAAATTTAATTTATTTAGACAGAATTGGTGGTTAAGTTACTTTAAGTAATTGTGAAGCGGTTGGTAGAGTCCGGTTTTATGCTCAGGTTGTATTGTATGCGTTGAATAGTGACTTTCGGCAGCATTTTTAATTTTTTAGGCTCTTTTCCCGTTTTTGCAACATTTTTCACTGATGCTTCGCTCCTATTGGTCGCAGCGTGATGTTATATAGCCTAAAGCCTTCCTCGATAAATGGACTATCCAACACAAAAAGAATTATTCAATTCGAACCAGTAGTTCTTGAGATTAGCGCGTTCAAACAAACAAACAAACAAACAAACAAACAAACTCTTCAGCTTTATATATTAGTATAGATAAATATAGATTCGAACTTTGCTATCGTTTTCTTAATGTTACTTTGGCTAAGCCTACTGAGTCTAAAACCGGTAGTCCACAGAGGCGGTAAGTTACGGCTAAACATAATGATTGACACTGGCTATTATCTTATCTCTAGCTGCCGGAACACAACAATCAACAAACATTGATGTTATGGCGACATATTTAGATAAGATGTTAGCTGGTCAGGCTGACAAACAAGCCCTACCAACCAAACCGCCGATCCGATCCAAACCCTTCGGAGAATCTAGTAGTAGGGCACGGGGACACGCACTTTTAAGTGTGTGATGCCGTTCACTCTAGGTGATCCGTTTCAGACGGCTTGAGGGTACCCTTTACGTACCTCGCTGCCCCCAAAAAAGCCCGGTGACGCTGTAAATGCCGTTAGAGGCAATCGGCTATCTCTAAAAAAAAACTTACCAACCCGAGTACACTAACATGTGGTCTTAACCACTAAGTACACTGTGGCGGCGTTCAGTTACATATATCTATACTTCACCCGTTCGTCACCCACGCCATAACACCAAAGAGGCGGTTAAGAAAACACACACTCTAAATCACAGTATGAAGTCACTGCACCTTATATAGAACGCCTTGATGAAGACAGCTGGCTGGAACTCGTGCCCGCACCGCTCCGGGCCGAAGCTCATGATGCCCACCAAACGGTTCTGCTGCACAGCCGGTGCGCCTGCGTCGAACTAACGGCAAATTGGTAGCTTAGTGTCATTGCTGTTTGCATATTGCTTACATAGTATGAATCAGAAGGCAAATAGGGTATACCTATTCAAATTCAAATTCAAATTCAAAAATCATTTATTCAGTTTAGGCTACAAGTAGCCCTTGTGAATGTCGCTATGCCATCGGTTCGTAAGTCTACTCTGGGCGGAAGATCTTGTACTGAGAAGAACCGGCAAGAAACTCAGCAGGTGTCCAGCTCTTTTCTCCCTACAGCGTCAAAAACTATTGGAAAATGCCCTATCATAGCAGGACACTTTCCAATACAAATAAACACAAAAAATATAGCAGACAACCACAACATGGAAAAAACAAAATAAAAAAATTTAAGTTATCAAAATCAGGTTATTGGAATTAGAGATGCATCACTGAATCTTCTTATCTCATATTTGAGTGATAGGGTTCAGAGGGTTGATGTTAACGGTAAAAGATCTCCGGGATCGGTGGTTACAATGGGTGTTCCACAGGGTTCAATTCTTGGTCCTTTCTTATTTTTAATTTATATTAACGACTTGCCTTACTTTGTAAAAGACAAACATGAGATAGTATTGTTTGCAGATGATACCTCACTTTTATTCAAAGTGAAACGACGACAGCCGATTGATGACGATGTGAACAATGCTGTCACAAAGATAGTTCATTGGTTTAGTGTTAACAATTTGCTATTAAATGAACAAAAAACCAAATGTATAAGATTTGTATTACCCAACGTTAAGGAGGTAAAAACCAGTGTAAAAATTAAAGATAAGAATGTGGACCTTGTGGACACCACAGTGTTTCTAGGCATTACGTTGGATGCAAAGCTACAGTGGGGCCCACATATAGATAAATTGTCGAGTAGACTGAGCTCTGCGGCTTATGCAGTAATGAAAATTCGTCAGATCACTGACATTGAAACAGCTAGACTTGTTTACTTTAGTTATTTCCATAGCGTAATGTCGTACGGCATTTTACTGTGGGGCAATGCTGCCGATATTCAAACTATCTTTGTGCTGCAGAAGCGGGCTATTCGAGCAATTTATAATCTAAAAGCTGGTAACTCTCTTAGGGAGAGATTTAAAGATATTAATATAATGACAGTTGCATCACAATATATTTACGAGAACCTAATGTATGTATATAAAAATATTGAAACTTTTTCTAAAAACAGTGATATTCACAATGTAAACACTAGAAATAAAAACAAACTAGCAGTACCTAATACTAGGCTCCAAAAAGTAAATAATTCATTTAGAGGCCTGTGTGTACGTTTTTACAATAAAGTTCCAAGTAATATCCAAAAACTAGATATTAATAAATTTAAAATCGCTATTAAAGAAAAGCTTTATAAAAAAGCTTATTATAAAGTGTCTGATTACATTGAAGACAAAACAGCATGGGTTTAAAATGCTCCAATCTATTTCTAATCCAATATATTGTTAAGGTTTTTTAAACTTGTATAACTTGGTAACGTAACGGCATATAATTTTGTAAATGTCGTTACATAATGAATTAAAGCTGTGGAGTTTCTTGCGCCCATTCTTCTCCACAGCTAAAAATAGACGTCCTGAATGGGTAGTAGGTAAAAAAATTATGGACGATTCAAAAGCGCTTTTCTAAAGTTTATTTGAATAAAGAATATTTGACTTTGACTTTGACTTTGAGGTTAAAGTTTTAATTTCCACAATGTCATACAGTACCACTACAGACCACTACGGTACTCTATAGTCAACTACCCTATATAAAGTCTATAGATAAACTTTTTAGCAGCTGTCATAACGATTTTTTTAGAAAAAGAATAATAAATTAGAATTTAGAAATAGAATAGAAGTTGTATGGAAAATTGCAAACTATGACGTCACTAGTAAGTAAATAGTGTTGAATAATTTCGGCGGGCTGGTTAGAACCACGATAGCTCAATCGGAAGAGCACCTGACCCGGTATTAACATACCGGTACCGGTACCGGTATTAACATACCCTTCTAACGAAGGGTGCAGGTTTAAATCCTGCTCGTGGAAATTTTTTCATCATTTTTGTTTTTGTGTTTATGACGTCACTGTTTTGTTTCGTCAATTCAGTGTTTACTTATATATTTTAGGTTACAGAAATGTATGCCAATTAAGAGATAGGTAGGTTGATGTTTAAAATAACTGTAACGTGATTTAATTTTTATGGAATTATCATTGATGTCAATATCCTATTAAAAAATATGATGTCGTTGGGGCATGAGTACGGTTGATACATTTGCTGAGATTCTTGCCGGTTCTTCTCAGTACAAGATCTCCCGCCCAGAGTAGACTTACGAAGCGATAGCATAGTGACATCACAAGAGCTGCTTGTAGCCTAAACTGAATAAATGATTTTGAATTTTTGAATTTTGAATTGATGACGACACAGAAGCGAAAAAAGATGGCGCCATTTGACATAGTCTAAAAAATCAAAGCGGGAAACTACCTTTACCCCAGCCTTGTATTGTAAGTCGTCGAGAGCAGTGAGCAGTGTGGTCGCCTAAAAACTGTCCTGGGGGGTAACTACGAGCTCTTATAGCATTATTATTGCAGTTGTGAAAACGAGACGCGTGTAGCGGCGAATATACTCGCGTCTCTTTTCCACAGCTGCAATAATACTGCTATAAGAGTTCATAGTCAGGGGGCTGTACGTATCGCTAACAATGTCAATTGTATAGTTTTGGCGACAGGCTATTAGATGGTGGTAGCTGGCCAGAAGGACCTAGAACAAGTTCTACCACGATTACGACGATACCCCCGTACATAAGGAACCTTAATTTTTGTGTCTAAAACCGGCGGTAATACCACGGGAAGAAAAAGAGTCCCACGATAAACCGATAAACTTTTTTTTAAAGTTATCGCGGCAAATAACTCCACTCCACCTGATGTTAAGTGGAAATGGAGTCTAGACGCGAAGACGCCTGGTGCAGCGTGGTAACAACGCAGCATCAGGGTCCGGGTGTAGAAAAGGGTGCCCCAAAAATATAACAATTTTTTTTCACGAAATGCCAAAAAACATATCTTGCGAGAAGAAATTCAATTTTTTTTTAGAATATAATATTTAAGTGGGGCTCCCATACAACCGACATGATTTTTTTTGCCGTTTTTATAGATAAACCCCATTACAAAGGAAGGGAAAACGTCTGCTGGTAGACTATTCCATCTTTTGGAAGTGCGACAAATAATTCACCAATTTTTTTTTGCACGATGGAATGTTCGAGGCTGTATGGCGGTGACTCCGTGTCTCCTCGGGCGCAGGTATGCCTAATGCATTTTCTCCAGTATAAAAAACTCTTACCAGGCAAGCGTCCCTCGTGCCGTTCCTCAGCGATGCACAGAAGAAATCTTCAGTGAACTGGAACCCGTTGACCAGTTGGTACGCGTCGATGCAGTAATGCTGTGAGCGCACTTTCAGCCGCGCTGTCAGCAGGTCAGACGTGTGGTCGCGGAACGCTGTGTCCGAACCCTGGTTATGGCAAATGACATTTTATAAATATGCTCCGAAATAAATAAAAAATATTTTATTTATTTTTCTCATCACAAAGGGTAGGTATTTAAAAAGGCGATTTTCAAAACTGTAAGGTATAAGGTATAGATGGATGACAAAATTATATCCTATCTGTGAGAGAATGAGGTCCTCAGAATAATAACTAAAGCTATAGAAACCGGACTAAAATAGCAACACTCATTCATCAGTTCGTACTATTTTAACTAATGAACCTAAGTGATGTATTGGAAAGAGATCGATTGTCCCTTTTCTTTCGTTATTTCGAAGGTGTCACCAGATTTGTGACGTCATATTTGAGGTAATGTAGTGAGTGACTTTATAAAGGACTCAAAGATTTTTTTTGATTACCGATTATCTGATGCTCAGAATAATAACTAAAGCTATAGTAACCGGACTAAAATAGCAAAGGTGTCACCAGATTTGTGACGTCATATTTGAGGTAATGTAGTGAGTCCGATTATATGATGACAGTTTGACATAACAATACAAAAAATAAAAACTAAGTGTCAACCATTTGTCGCACTCCAACCTCCTTTTCTAGCCATAAGATAGAACGGAACTAAACATAGTTGCATGATTTTTATTTTAGCCATCCTTCTATAGCTTTAGTTATTGTTCTGAGATGAGGTCATTATTTTGACAACCTTCTTTCGAAAAAAAATGGCCAGATACAAGCTATAGCTACCTATAGCTGTCGCGTTTAGTGGCCAGCCAGCAATGTAAGTATGAAAATCTATATCTGGCGTGTATTTATATAAAGAACGAACTTTTTACTCCTAAACATTGTAAAACCTTTTTTGCCTTTAGATTAATCAGGTACTGCCAACAGAGATAGATGGCTTGTAAAAAGAGAGGCTTACTCAGCGTTGGATGGGGTCAGGCTGAAGAACAATAAAATGAATTGGGACCTTAACAATTAAATTGTTGAGGAATATCAGGTAGTGTATGTACCCTCGTAGTGCCCCAGCCGCTGAGCACGATGAAGCTCTGTGCGAAGGGCTCGGCGACGCCCGCGTAGACCTTGATGAGGTTCACGAAGTTGTTGAATTCTGACAAGGAAAATGGGGAAGATTAAAAGGGCTATGGGCAATTTGTATGGAGGTTTGTTGCCTTTTTCAAAATGCTTGCGCAAGAACTGTACCTACTGTTTTAGACTAACAATAATTGCTATTACAAGTTACTACGAAACCGTAACCTTTTGGAAATATGAGCGAATCGACTTGACTAAGTAAGTTTCGGATTTTTCTGACTTAAAACTTAAAAGTTAGCCCTTTCCTTTAGTTTGACATTTGACATAAATCGTAGTTCAGAGAATTTGGTTCGTATAAGAGACACTATTGATTGCTGTAATACAAAAGGGTGGTTTTTTTTTTTTAAAAAAAACGTCAATTTCTTGACAAAATATTTTTTCTAAAATCTAATGATGTATTTTATTATGTATCAAAATTGGCCACAAGCCTCAATTGTGTATTTTTCGCTATTTCTCGTAGTTTCGGATTTTTTCATTCATACAAAAACTTCCTGTACGGTGGTAGCTAGCCAGGCGGACAAACAAGCCCTACCATCAACCAAACAGAGTACACGAACATGTACCACTCGCTGGGAATCAAACCCGGGATCTCTGGGTCTGATATACCGGTAGTCTTAACGTCTAGATCACATTAAATGGTTACTTACGGTTAAACACTTGATTGAATGATCATCAAAATTCGCCATAGACACTTTAAACTACAGTATGAAGTCTGGACCTTATATAGAACTAATATACTGTGGTCTACCACAGAGGCTTTAAGAGGTTGTCTAGAGAAGCAATAAAACGACTATTCGAAACGTCAGGATAAACATTAAATTAGTAATGTGTAAAATAAACGCCAGTAGATCCGTAAAAGTTGTTTCATTTCAAAACGACTATATTCTCTTACCTAAGTTTTGTGCGAGCTTTAACAACGCCACGTCGGCGTGTGGCACCGGTTCCTCCTCAAACTTGGGGTGTCGCACCGCCCCCACCACATCCACCAACGTGCCGCCCTCGTGCGCCCGCGGAGTGCCCACGCGCACCTTCACGAACTGGCCCAGCGACTTCATTGGGGACACGTGCAGGACGCTGGGCGTGTGGAAGGAATCAAAAAGTTTTTATTAAGAGTTTTGCTGTTGTTAAATTTATTAACACACAATTAAAATTTAAATTAATAAGAGACATAACACTAGACAATATTGTCAATCAGGAATCTAAGAAGAAATAATCAAAGATGTTTTCATTAAGAAATTTTGGTGTTTGACACGCTCATTTTTACTAATTCAAGCAATGTGCGGCAGTGACGACCCAGTTCTCGTCGACTTTTGCGTATGCTCACCACAGCTGACAGTTAATAATAATGACCGCCATGTATGGGAAATTCCTGGTGTCGGTGACGCTGACTTCTTAAGGGTGCGCCGACCAAAAATAGCCAAAAGTGCAGTCACGGTTAAGTTGAATGATGAAAAAACTATCGTATTACATAAACAAAATATATATTTAGTATCAAAGGGAACGTGTTTACAATTAGTCCGACCCATAAATTTTTTTTTTCTCTCTGTGTCTAAAAATAATCTTATTAGCGCCTTGGATGACTCATCTGTAAACTTGTAAGATGTCTGATTTAAATAAATAAATAAATAACACACTATAGTTTTTTCTACAATATCATTTAAAGTCATGAAAACAAATGGCGGCGTTTAGTTGATATTATAAAGTTTATCTAAATTATTGTACCTCTAAATAAGCCTAAACAATCACCAATGTCTTAACTACCTACAAATCGTCCGTCTCACATTTTCGATTTATCAAGCGGTAATTTAAATTATTACCCCTCGGTTGTTCTTAAACCAGACACAATAGAAATTCAATTGTTCTATGGCACTGTGGTTACAATGGGCGTCCAAGTATTTTTTTTTTTTTTTGGAGAGAGACTGCTGGTTGCCGAGGGGCATTTCCAGCTTCACCGGGCTTGTTTTAGGGGCGGCGAGGTACGTAAAGGGTACCTCAAGCCGTGTTGAAACGAATCACCTTTGGAGGATTTCTAGAGGGGTACGGCATCGCACACTTAAAAGTGCGCGTCCCCGTGCCCTTCCAGAGTCTCCGAAGGGTTCGGATCGGATCGGGGGGCGTCCAAGTGCACCCTAAATTCCCCATACAAAATTAGTATGGCCGCGCGGCATCAAATAAATATGGATGAAATCATTTCAAATAAAATATATGACACTTGTCGCTTACGTACGGCGCACCCTTAAATGCGCAGGGTTCCCTTGAAGTCGAACCCACTTCTGCTATACTGGTAAGAGTGTTGGATGACTTACTAGTTCAAGCAATGAGCGGCAGTGACGACCCAGTTCTCGTCGACGATTGCGCCGGCGCACCACAGCCGCCCGTTAATAATGATGGCCGCCATGTATGGAAAGTTTCTGGTGTCGCTGACGGTGCCTCCTCGAATGCGCAAAGATCCCTTGGACGCGAATGCAGTGCCTTGCTCGTTCCTGATGCGCAGGATTGGCTTCTCGTTGTGGCGGCGTCCATCCAGCTCTGCTAAATCGTCATCTGGATCACCGATGTTCAATACTAAATCGACTTTAATGAAAATTAATGTGTTTATTGGTTTTCGCTTGCTTGTTTACATACATTTGACGACCTCTGTAGCCGAGTGGACGAATGTCGAAAACAAACTTTTCGATATTGTGTCGGGTCTGTGTCGGGTGTTACCTACTTACCTTGGGATCAGAACAATGTATGTGATGTTGTCTAAATATATATAAATATTACAATAACATATATATACAGGGTCTAACAAAATCAATAAGCGACCGTTTAAGGGCGGTATCTATACATCATTCTGAATACAATGACAAAAAATGGGCTCCAGTTTTATAGTGATTTTTCAAAGTTATGTTTTCTAACAAACTGAATCAATTAAAATAATGCACATCATGAAACATGCTGTATCTTTACTAACACGCACGCAGGCGTCGATAAAAAGATAGTGTACAGATACACGGCACAACGGCTATCTTTGTGTGCGTGTAGTACAGCTGTACGAATTTGGAAAGGCTGTATTTTTTGGTAAATTATGATAATGTTTTGTTGATTATCTCGGTAACGAGCCTGTAGTTTTGGACCAAATTTGGTGAGTATGCTCAGTGTGATGTATAGATGCTCCCTTTAAACGTTCGCTTATTGATATTGTTAGACCCTATATATATGTTATTGTATGTATATATATATATACAATAATAACAAACAAATAGGTAGGGTAGTGGCACAAATGTTCGACCGAAAGAAGTTTCCACATTTTTTCCCTTTAAACCCATTTAAACCAACCAGGTGTTTGTGTGTGGTTGTAAATTACTTTAAAAGTATGACATTAGGGTACATCTATTACTTTTAGAGGTGCTCTTTATAACACCCAGTAGGACTAAGTGGGTTCGTTAAAAAAAGAGAGTATGTAGACAGCCAGCCAAGCCAAGACAAGTGACAAAACGGTACTAGAATAGAAATTAAATAGAATGATTATTGTATAGCATTGACATAATAGTACATTAATTGATATAAGTGCGGTAAGGTGAAAATTACAGCCGAGGCGATATTGCTGGCTACAAGAAAGCAGAGGTTGTAAATATCAAAGCGCACGTATGTCATACGACGTTTTATAACATATTTGCGAGGAAATAATTAAAACTCGGACTTTCTTAAATAAATCTTTAATCACTTGTTAAAGCAGTTATAAATTTGAACAATTTGTAAAATTGATTACTTATTACGTTGCCAGTTGGCAATTTTAATGTTGTCAAGTTAAATTATTAGTTACTATTTCACCAGTCTCTCTCTCACTCTTGAGTGAAAGTAGGAGAAACGAGACCACGAGTTCTGCAGTCGGTGGCGGCGGCGGAGGCGGCTGCGGCGGCGGCGACGATGGTGGAATGTACGCGTGTGTGCTCGTAGATGGTCGAAAGTCAACACTCCAAATTTATATTCCTTGTAATGCGGGAGCTAATTTCTTCTTTATTTCTCATCGAGTCATCTATGTAGCCCTTGGCTACACTGATCGACCGCCACGCTCCGTGGCGTTTTAGTGTCGATAAGTCCGCACCTGAATCGGCGAGCAATGAAGCCGAGGACCTTCTGAAACTGTGCCCTGTGTATTCATGTGGATCATCCAAATTTAAGAAAGTGGCAATTTGTTTCGGCGTTGCTCCAAATTTATTTATGCCAATGGGTTGCATAACGCATTTTCCATTTTGGGAATTTCGAAAAAATCTGTTAGACATCGCTTTTGTTGAACGAAGCGCTTCGTATTTCTTCACTATGTCGTGAAAAGGCTCCTGTATTGTGAACGATATTGGAATTTTATTTTTTGTGTTATTGACCTAGACAAGAAGAACCCGCCCATGGTTCTCGACATCATTAGTTGTGTGTGATGTTTGCCAACTCTTGACGTCAACATGCACCATTTATACCGAATATTAAAATAACCTGAAAAGAGATAAAAACAGCGTCCAAAACACCTTTAAGTATTGTAAAGAAATACGAAAGTGAAAGAAGTTAATAACAATAATTTAGTTTCAACTGACCTTTGTTGCCAAATATCGGCAATCCGGAGCTTCTTTTAGGAACTTCTTGACATTGTCAGCCGAAAATACTTTCGACTTTTTATTCACATGGCCACTTGAGCGTCTTTTTAGAAATGCCAGCAAGTTAATAAAAATAAAAATATTTTTTATTTTTATTTGGAACAATACAAATTACGATCTACGCTTGCTCGAAACAAAATCGGGATTATAAGATAGTTATGAGTGTTTGCGTAGTAGCACTTGCAAAATAAACAACTGTCGCACTGTTAAAGCTCCAGTGTTGGCGTATAATTCATGTATGGAAGTAAATGGGCTTAAACGTCATCACCTTCAGGACAGCTCTTTGTGCGCTCTTTGTGCAGCTCTTGTCTTTCAAGGCGTAATAGGTGGGTTTTATTTGCCCCGCCCCATGCTGTGACACAATATGATAGAATAGACTGTCCAAGAGGGAGGTAAACAGTTTTCAGTGTAGGAGCATCAATTACATTCCGGAGCTTCTTGAAGACATACATTTTTTCACACACACAAGTTTTCTTGTGCGACTCGATGTCACCCTGGTATGTTCCTCCCAAGAGAATGTGTGATCCAGCCAGACTCCAAGATATTTAAGTTTGGATGTACGCTTAAGCAACATGTAGCCACAGTTCAGCAGTTTGGGACAATGTTGTTTGTGAGCTTGAACAGTAAAATCAGAGGGAGGCAAGGATGAGGCTTTTGGTGCAAAAGTGATGTAGTTAGTTTTTTCCAAGTTAAGGGTTAGAAGATTTATAGACAGCCAATTCATCACAGCACCTAAAGCATATTCGGCATATTAGCGTGCATCAGTCCAGTCCCTGCCGTGAATCAATAAAGCAGTGTCATCCGCGTAAGTAATTACCTTGCAACAAGGCAATGTCATTTTACAGAGGTCGTTTATATAGATAAGAAAGAGGGTAGGTCCAAGGACCCCCCCTGTGGCACACCAAAGACCAGTTTTTCATCATTACTGATAGCTCCATCAATCACAACACACTGCAAACGGTCACGAAGGTAACTTTTAAACATGTCTAGAGCAACTCCTCGAACGCCTATATGCTCCAATTTTCTAATCAAAATTGGGACAGAGACAGTGTCAAATGCTTTAGAGAGGTCGAGAAAAATACCAATAGACTTATTTTTTTTTATTTAAATTTGTAACTACTGCTTCCGTTAATGATAGTGCTGCATCTTCTGCGGATTTGCCTTTTGTAAAACCGAATTGGTTACGTGCAATTATTTGTTTATCACTTAAGTAATCAATTAGTCTGGCATTAATTATTTTTTCTAAAAGTTTAGACAAGGTTGATAATACTAAAATGGGGCGATAGTTAGTAACACTGTCTCTGTCACCAGTCTTGTAAATAGGGTGCACTAGCGCTTTTTTCATACCTTGAGGAAAGACACTAGTTAGAAACGTGTTCGAGTACAGGAATGAGAGTGAGTTTTGCAGCCTTGATCACTGAAGCGGAGACACCATCCCAGCCAGTAGCACATGTGCTTTTCAAATTGTCAATTAAGCGTTCAATCTCCGTACAGTCAGTGTCAAGAAGAGTCATTGAATTTAGTAGAGGATTTGAATGGGTGAAGTTAAAGACAGGGTCTATATAGGTTGAGTCAATTTTCAAAGCTAAGTTTTTCCCAACGTTCGCAAAATACGAATTAACTAAATCTACCGCATCACAAGAATTACTAGATAAGGACAGAAGTTCATTTGCCGGAGCCGAAACTTTATTAAGGTTTGCAACCTTTTTTATCAAATCTCAAGTAGCTTTTGGGTTCTTTTGCACCTTTTCAAATTGTTCACGTTCGTATTGCCGTTTTACCTTTTTTATTAAGTTGTTGCAAAAGTTTTTATATCGTTTGTAGGTCGTTTTATGACAAGAAAGTTTATCACGGTGCCTCAAGCAACGCAGCAGGCCAGGCGTAATCCATGGCTTGATAATTCGCTTCCTACTGGGAGTTATTCTATTATGTGTGTTCGTTTTAACAACATTAGAAATTAGGCTAACAAGGGAATTTGTTGCATTTTCGGGATCACTGCAGGTAAGAATAGAATACTACAATTGCTCAGTGTAATCAGCATACTTCAATTGCTCGACACAAGCTATAACGTCAGTACGTTTTGATACACTATAGGTCTTACGAATTGTTAGTTTCTGCTTACAGCAAAGAATGACGGGAGAATGATCCGTAATTAGCGGGTCAAGCACTAAAGTTACAGCACTGTTTTTTGTTTTAAGAATCGCGTGGTCGAGGCAATTACATTTACGTGGAGGAAAGGTATGTGCCGGCAGCAAGCCATGAAGTGCAACTGCATTTAAATAATTGTCAGAGTTGGTATCAGTATTGTTTCGAGCAATGTTAATGTTGACATCACCTACTATTGCAATATTTGGAGTATGACTTGATATCAATACCATGTTTTGTTTTCACAGTGCTTTTTAGCATTGAATAGTAGCACCACAATGAGCTTGACTTATATTTTTGGAAAGTTCCATGAAATAGGCTAAAAACACACTTTCTGAAAATTTATTTGCATCTTTGCTTGTTTTCCATATGATGAAATTTTGATACGGTTGTTGTAAGTATCTATCGATCGATTTTTCGGGCAAGAGGCTTAGAGTAGCCTTTATCGCTGCCTCTGAGACTTCTGGCGGTGTCGAATTAATAAATTCATCACTACTTGACGACACTTTCAAATAAAAAAAGAAAAAGCGCGCGGAATAATTTTTACTTGCTCACAAATTAGCGATGCGCGATCAGCGCTTTTTTTTTTAAGGTAAAGGCATAAAAAACAGCCAGTATTACTAATAAAGTAAATTCATATTTTTGTGTTTTTGTTACAGATAAATGGTTGTAATTTATTGTCAAAATTGATTAAATTAAAGAATTAAATGTTTGTTTATTATATTTTATCTCCCAAAGTTAATTTTATTCATGTTTATATAATTTTAACGCAAATTTTGTTGCGAACAAATTACAAAAACACAAATGTTGAAAAAATTTCCACGAGCAGGGTTTGAACTTCTGACATACCGGGTCAGGTGCTCTTCCAATTGAGCTATCGTGGTTCTAACCAGCCCGCTGAAATTATTCAACACTATTTACTTTTTACTTTGAAAGCCAAAGGCGCCCATTCAATGTTAACAACTACCGTCATTAACGGACGGACGGTAGTTGTTACCGTCCGTCCGATAGCTCAATTGGAAGAGCACCTGACCCGGTATGTCAGAAGGGTGCAGGTTCAAACCCTGCTCGTGGAAATTTTTTCAACATTTGTGTTTTTGTAATTTGTTCGCAACAAAATTTGCGTTAAAAATTATATAAACATTTATAAATAGCTTGCCTACTTCTTAACTGATCTTTAATATTTGTAAAAATATTATGATCGGATGTTAATGACGGTAGTTGTTAACATTGAATGGGCGCCTTTGGCTTTCAAAGTAAAAAGTAAATAGTGTTGAATAATTTCGGCGGGCTGGTTAGAACCACGATAGCTCAATTGGAAGAGCACCTGACCCGGTATGTCAGAAGGGTGCAGGTTCAAACCCTGCTCGTGGAATTTTTTTCAACATTTGTGTTTTTGTTTTTTTTTTTAATTTTATTCATAAAATACCGTTCGTTTTAGACGGAGAATCTTGATAAACAGTGCGCTTTACCTTATACTCGTGCGTTTTACATTACTATTATTAACGCACAAGTACGTAATGGGATACAATACGATATTGAAATTGGTGAAATAAGGTAAATAAATGAAGAAAATAAAATAAATAAATAAGAGGTTATTTAGAAGCTCGAGGGCGCAGTGTTTAACGCGCCCGGTCTGCGAGTGCTGAGGTTAAGCAACTTTCGCAAAGGCCGGTCATCGGATGGGTGACCAAAAGTTTATCATCTCGAGCTCCTCCGTGCTTCGGAAGGCACGTAAAGCAGTTGGTCCCGGCTGCATTAGCAATCGTTAACAATAACAAACCACCAATCCGCACTGGGCTCGCGTGGTGGTTTATGGCTCGTTCTCCCTATCCATCCATAGGGAAGGCTAGTGCCCCAGCAGAGGGAACATAAAAAAATGAGCTGATGATGATGCAGATGATGAAACGTCATTTACACGTATCGTTGACTTAAGTCAATCCCGTACAATATACATTCTATTTGATTTCTATTTTAGCGTTTTGCCATTGTCTAGGGGGTTTCCTGTGCCATATCGAAACACTATTTACAAAAACACGTTACCTGGATGACATATCACTTACAACTATTTAAACTATCATGCAACATGCATGCGCATGCAACTGTGCCGAAATATCATCGGATACTCATAAATAATAAACATGATAAGAATCCCGTTAATAATTACTCTATATCACTTACATCTCGTTTTGCAGAATATTTGTTTAATGTAATTTTTATTATACCGCGCGGTTATTAGCCCGATGGTTCATTACCTCGAAAATTTATACTCGACTAGATCAGTCGATGTTTTGCTTAGCAATTCTATCATTTATGAATATTTTTCCAGAGATTCTACGACTGGTACAATGATTTTCTTTTCATTTATCATGGTCAGTCGCCATCGAGCTATTTATTCGTATCATCCTTCACACAGTATGCAACGGACGGGAAAAACTATTACGAACTTGGTGCCTTAGTTTTGCTAAAGCCTTATCTTTTTAAATCAATTTCATTATATGCAAAGTATGCAATCACGATGTACGTTATCTATTTAGCTAAAATGAAAAAGATATACTAATCTCTTTTGAATAAAATATAAACTACACTTCGTTATCAAAATTTATTACAAATATGCTTAGACCTAATTGTGAAAAAAAAACTTTATTACAAAACTTTATTACAAAACAAAAAACAACTACATCATGTTACTGACTTATTCACAATATTATAATTATAGGCTTTAATAAAACTAAGGCACCAAGTTCGTAATAGTTTTTCCGTCCGTTGTATACTGTGTGAAGGATGATACGAATAAGTACCTCTATGGCGACTGGCCGGGAGAATCTCTGGGAATATATTCATAAATGATAGAACTGCTAAGCAAAACATCGACTGATCTGGTCGAGTATAAATTTTCGAGATAATGAACCATTGGGCTAATAGCCGCTCGGTTTAATAAACATTACATTAAGGCGACGCATTGGAAATTTACGTGGCGGGGATCTTGATATTTCCCAACAATTACAAAACATATGAAAGTGACATTTAATTGACTTCATTTTGCTAGTTGCAGAAACACGATTTGTTAACTTTTATAACAGAGAAAAAATATCAAAGTAACCTCTTTTAAAACATATTTTTGCATTTTACAGGCAAACCAGACTGATTTAAGCATCTAAATTTTCTTAGTAGATTCGTCTTAACACATACTTCAATATGCTAGTTCATTTTTTAAAACTTATTTGTAGTTTTAATTGGAAATAAACCTCCTCCTTGGCAACCTTCTAATGGTTAGACGATAAGGCACGTTGCATGCTGAAGTCAGCGTCAAAAGTAGCGGGAGAATTGGGTAGTCACCGGTTCAAACCATGTTACAACAAAAACTGTGACGGACGGCTTAACGTGCCTTCTAAAGCAGGGATAGCTTGAGATATAACAATTTGGTCATCCGTCCGGCATTATTTTGTGCTTCCGGTGACCCGACACTACGAAAGTCGCTCAACTTAAATCGCCGCTGCGCATTCGATTACTAGATACTTACCGTTAAAGGCATAATCTTTATCCGCTATTTTAGCAGTTGAAGATACGAATAATCCGCCAAAAATTATAGCAGCAACATAGCACATTAACATTTTGCGAGTTGTTAAAAAAGTTTTCGAAATATTTTTTCTTATCGTAAGTATTTGTATAGCACTTACTTACTTTAGTGAAATAATACGTTACTGATGAAATTGTATTTTTATGAGCCCGCGCGCGGTAAGGTAATATTTTATATTTTCGAAATATTTTATTCGGATTTCGTGTAAGTATTTCGATTTTCATCCATCCAAACGCCATAACTCCGAATTAATCAAATTCTGATCTTACATTAAAATATTATATTAAGTTGGATTAGACATGTGACCACGCGCGCGAGGCGGGAAGTGTTTATTTTTAAAGAAGCTTAGGCAAATATCTCGTCCTCTGCCCGATGTTAAGCAGAAGCATTGCCAAGTTCTTGTAGTATGGACCGATAGTTTTGACCGCCTCTGTGGCGTTCCTGTGTTTCCTGTGTGGTGCCGGGGATAAAGAATTGCACCACCCCATCTCTTCCCGTGGGTGTCGTAAAAGCGGACTAAGGGACCATTCCAGAGGATGGGCAGCAGCATCTCTCTGAGGTTACCGTCAACCTACTGCGATCGCCTACCCGCCTGCCAAGCGTGGCGATTACGGCAAATACCCCTGATATCCTTGGGGGAGGCCTTTGTCCAGCAGTGGACGTCTTTTGGCTGAGATGGAGATGATGATGATGACACACACGGCTATCTTTGTGTGCGTGTAGTACAGCTGTACGGGTTTGGAAAGGGTGTAGTTTTGGTGAATTATGATAATGTTTTGTTGATTATCTCGGTAACGAGCCTGTAGTTTTGGACCAAATTTGGTGAGCATACTCAGTGTGATGTATAGATGCTCCCCTTAAACGTTCGCTTATTGATATTGTTAGACCCTATAGTTACAGTTTGTCCACGAAGGAAGGAACGCTCTGTGGTCCAGTGGTTAAAACCACCAGCACAGAAGAAAGACACCACCAGTCTTAGATTCAGAGGACGGAACCCAGGACGGGTTCGATTCCCAGCGGGGAGTACATGTTTGTGTACTCGATTTGGTTGGTGGTAGGGCTTGTTTGTCCGCCTTGTAGCATTGTATAGCTAGAGATAAGATAGTCAGTGCCTCAATGCAACTTGCGGGCAAACAAGGTGAGGACGGGTGTGCGGCAGAATCCTGTTCCATTAGCTGTCCTTGCGTCTGGTTTCTACTGCTTCTGCTTAAGGGTGCGCCGACCAAAAAATGCCAAAAATGCAGTTACGTTTAAGTTGATATAATTGAAAATACTATCGTATTAAATAAACAAAATATATAATTTAGTATCAAAGGGAACGTGTTTACAATAAGTCCGATCCGTAAATTCATAACACACTATAATTGTTTTACAGTATGGTTCTACGAGTAGTATGAGTATGTTTTGTTCCTAATGGACGGAATTATTTTATTTGATTGAGTAAACTTTGCGTGTAACTGATGGTTTTCATTTTCTATCGATACAGTCAGAAGTCCAGGGAACAATCCCTAGTGCCATGGAACCACGGGTTATTAAAATTACCCATGGACCCGGTAATGGGTCGACCCACCGGGACCACGGGTAATGACTGATCATTTAAAGTTGGGAAAAAAAATCATAAAAACGAGTGGCGGCGCGCCGCAACATTTCAAATAAATAAAATACGAGTATATACGAGTATATGACACTTGTCAATTACGGACGGCGCCGGCGCGCCCATAACATCAGGCAGAGCAGAGCCATATGCCTAACTTTCTATAAAAAAGAGTCTGTCTAGTTCAAGTCCAAGCATCCTTCTCCAAAACCACAGGCTCTTAAGGTTCTTCATCACCAGCTCATCATATGTCCCCACTGCTGGGGCACGAGCTTTCCCTATGGATGGATGGGGAGAACAGGCCATAAACCATCACGCTTGCCAAATGCGGGTTGGAGATCACACACCCAGGGTATGCATCGTAGATATCCGTAACACCCTTTGCTCGAACTTGGAATTGAACTAAGGACCTCTAGATACTGGACCGAGCACATAGCCACTCGGTCACAAAGGCGAAGCGAGGAAGAGAGACGAGAGGAATAAGAGAGGCGAGGAGATAAGTAGAAGAGGCAGACATCATCATTATCATCAGCTCTTTCTATGTCCCCACTGCTGGGAGCCTTCCTTATGGAAGAACGTACCATAAACCACCACGCGGGCCCAGTGCGGTGCGGTGGTTGTTAACGACTGCTAATGCAGCCGGGACCAACGGCTTTACGTGCCTTCCGAAGCACAGAGGAAGGAGGCAGACAATTTATGTAAAACAAATAATAATCTATGTATTTTTTTAATCTTGTACATATAGTAGTATTAGCTAATAATTCGTCATAATATATCACAATGGAATGAGATGGCAGAGGTACATACATAATAAACTTATCAACAAATCAATATCATTCTCTATCACAATAAATAGGTCAAAATGTACATCATTTCATTTACATATACAGATCTATGATACATATTATGTAAGAGATAGAAGTAAAACTCGAAGAAATGTAAAATATTGAAAAAACTAAAATTGTAGCCTCATCATACGACAGAATTTGTAAAATAAAGGGTAACGCACACTGGAAACTTAAGAATTTTTTTTTTAAATAACACACAGAGACTTTCAAATTCACAATTTTACTAATGTCAGATAGCATATCCGTAAGTTTTGTCTATTTTTCTTCTAATTGTATGACAGACATAATACTCTAACTGCCGTACTCAGAGACGTCACTTAACTTTAATGGACAATTAAATGTCTTTCCTTCTCTATTTACCACTATACATAAGAAAGTGACAGCAAGAGACTTAATTGTCATTAAAACTTAATTGACGACACTGAGTGCGGCCATAAAACTAGGAATTAGTTATATTGGTCTAAAAACCAACTATTTTAAGTATTTCTTAGTTTACAACTGGGATTTGGTTAAGTACATCTCATAGATTAATAAGTATAAATCACAATTTATTACAACATATGATAATACTCTTAGCGCCTTACAAATAAACACAGAATAAGCTCCGAATAGTCATTCCGTGTTTTGTCTCTTTTAATCAAATTTGAAATGACGTTTACATGACAGGAACAAAACACGAAACAACTTTTCAGAGCTATTTTTTAGTTTATTTGTAAGGCAATTAATATTTGCACCAGTAATGGAAAGAAGGTGAAATATTAATACGATTCATATTTTACAAAGTACAAGTACACGTAGGTAACTTTAGTAACATTTTGATATGTAAATGTCGTTGATTTTAGAATGCTTTTAGATTATTTAATACTAGCGACCGTCCATGAAGTTGGTCAACGATAGAATTTAGGCAAATTCTACTTAAGAAAACGTCTACACCATAGGTATAGTCGACAATGAAATTGCTTCACCACCTTAGAAGTGAATTTTGTTTGCGTATAATAAAACAACAAGTTCTATTTTTGTTTAAAATACCAAGTGACAGCTACGTTGTCATCATTAACAATGAGCCTTAGGGAAATTTTATTGTAATGGAAGTTTTTGTCAAAAGTGATAAAGCAATTTCATGGTCGACTATACCTACCTAAGTTTGTAGGCTAGTTTCTGATAAGTTAGTAAGTAAGAGTAATTCGCTAGACAGATAAATAAAGATAAAGATAAAAGATTTTCTTTAGACATTTATAAACTTAATATTTTTTTTAAAAGATGTCAAAAAAAATAATGACATTAAGTTACAGTTTCCTGTTTTTTTTATACAAATAACTAGCTCTTAGCAGCTTACAGCAGCCTAGTAATAAGTACACACGAAAGAAAAAAATCCTCCTTTTTGTCTCACTACAAAACGTGGACGAAAATTAATGCTGGTTTGTAAACAAAAATAAGAAAGCATCCCCTTTTAAGCCAGCTTCAATTCAAGCATACGTTTTGAGTAACAAGTAATGGAGTCTTCAACCTATACGTCACGTCAAAAGAGTCATAGCTCGTAAAGCCATTTGATTATGCTATTAACGTCCACAGTCGTGTATCAGTAGCCTTATTTTGATAAGCCTTCGCCTATGGGCAAATTGTCAAATACAGGCCTCCACCTCACTCACTCACTCATTTACTTACTTACTCACTTAATTTTGACATGTTATTTAGTTAGAAGACTTGAGGTCATTTATGTAAAAGTCCAATGAGAAACGTCTTCTCTTTCTCTAACCTTCATAGTCTACTAACTTCCTTTCCTGTCTCCGCATCTTTCGTGTCTTTCTTCCCCTCCAATATCTCGTAGATCTCCTCCACTGTTCTCCCCTTAGTCTCTGGGACCCACATGACTGTGTAGAAAGTCCCCATGAAGCATATCATAGAGAACATGATGAAGACCCAGTGGATCCCCAGCAGTTTGAGGAGGGGGTCGTATGCCTTCGTCTGGACGAAGTCGCTGAGCGCTGTCCCGGATATGATGAGGGAGGTAGCTATACCACGGTACTGTGGACAAAAAGTAACAATTAAAGAATAAGTATAAAAATTGTGAGTGGAGTGATACCGACAGCATGACGTTTGACGATACGAAAGTGAAAGTATGGCTGTGAAAAGGTCTATCCTCAAGCAAGGAGCCACAGTCAGTAGGAACCAGTCGTTTATTTATTTATTACTAGCTGACCCGGCAGAGTTCGTACCGCTTTGACAGTTTCTATTGGCAACAAAACAAACAAATCGTGTTTCTATTTATTTATCATTAAGCAATTTTTTTTTCTAGTAATAAATATAGCCTATGTTACTCAGCGCTAATGTAGCATTCTAATGGTGAAAGAATTTTTAAAATCGGTCCAGTAGTTTTTGAGTTTATTCGTTAAAAACAAAGATACAAAAATACAAAGCTTTCCTCTTTATAATATTAGTATAGATTTGGGAAACAAACAATTACAAAGTTTCCACAAAAAAAAATCAATTATAAACGTATCAATAACATGCATAAGAATTCAATTCATATGATTAATATAAATTACAAACATAATAAAAACAATTACCTAATTGATTACCAATTTAACTATGAATAAAAAATTGTGAAAAATAAAAATATACTAAATTAAAAACATTTAAGTTCAACTATCAACATTATAAAATGCAAAAGAAAAAAGAACTTTCAAACTATACTAAAAACTGTTAAAAACTATCCAAAAGATAACTGTGTTTAATTATGAGATGTCTCCACTACTCAGCCAGTCAACTACACTTCTGCTTCAATGCAGCATCATGGATGATTGATTGATGAGGATTGCAGAGAAGTCCAGCAGTGGACTTCTTTCCAATCCTCCTCAAATCCAGAAAAGCCTGCGATTGGTTTAACCTTTTTACCGCCAACAACTTCTATAGAAGTTCGAGATTTTCGTGCCGTCCACACCAGCACTTCTATAGAAATTCTTCTTTGTACCTACTTTATTAAAATACATTTATACGTTGGCGTACAGCGGGACATCGCGTGCAGGATAGTTAGGCGGTGAAAAGGTTAATGACGTCTGACCATTTACGTTTTTGATTTTGTCCTCCACAATAGAAAAAAATTGCTCCATCTTCTATCATTACAGATAGAAGTGACCAACACAAGCCTATTACATCATTGACATTTGATTCCAAAAATCAGTCACTTCATTCATACTTTACCTGAAACGAGAACAGCTCAGACATGATGACGTAGGGTACGGGCTGGTATCCCGCCGCGTCGCTGAAGATGCAGAGGCACATTGCCAGCACCGGTAACCAGCCAGGCAGCCACGTGCCCGCCGCAGTCAGGAAGAACCAGCCGCCTAACGTTAGCATGGAGAGGCCGGTCGCGAAGGATGTGCCTGCTAGCAGCCACTGGTAAGACAAGATAGAAGATAAAGATAAAAAAGTTAGATAAATTACCGGTCTGGCGCGCTAGACCACGCGAGACCAATCATTTATCTAAGATAAAGAAGCGTTTAAACATAAACCCCCTTATTCATAAAACTATTTGAGCATTATTTAGTTATATATATTGTTTTGTTAACGTCACACAAACGTCATTTTGAATTTGAGAAAAAGAGACAAAACAATGATTAACTAAATGATGCTTAAATAGTTTTTATGAATAAGGGGGAAAGTGCCTTACAAATAAACAAAGAATATAAGCTCCAAATTCAATGTTTTGTCTCTTTTACCCGATATGAAGTTTACGTGACAGGAACAAAACACGGAATAACTATTCGCAGATTATTCTTTGTTCATTTGTAAGTTTGTTCTTTGTTTAAGCTTTTCAACCCAACATAATATTCTATCTATCAATAAGTAGGTTAAGCTGTTGGTACCGGTTGCTGCCAGGACAAACTGGTAGAGCTGTAGCACACAAGTCTACCTGCTATCTTAACTTATCTTTGTGGGGTGTGCTGCTGCTATTTTAATTTTAATTAAAAGTACTATTTTGGCCCATCAGCATATTTTATGCAATCCCATATTTTTACTCTTCTTCTTCTGTAAAGATAGATGCCATAATTTGGCAACGTTTTCGAGAGCGAAGCGGATTGGCCGATCCCAGGAGTCCCATTTTTTTCGTCTTCCTACTTACAATGTGACTATCACAGCCACGACTGCTGCGTGCCTGATTGCAAGTTACTTCTACTATTTCAACTAGATAGTAAAGTTTGATGTATAATTGGAAGCTTGTATCAACTTGCAACTGCTCGGATGCCATATAAATTTTTGCTAAGGCTTATTCGGCCGAATTGTGTATAAATCTCGTACCAGGCACTCTGTTAACCAAGTGCACTCTGGTTGTCCTAGTCTTTAACCCTTCTAGGGCTCTGGCAATATAAAGGACATCATATTTTTAACTTTATCCCCTTGACTTAATGTCGAAAACCCATAAAAATTTCAACAAGTCCGCTAAGGTGTTTTAACCACCTCTGCATGTCTAGTGGTTAAGATCGCCGGTTTAGAACCAGAGGTCACGGGTTTGATTCCCACCGGGGAGTATATGTTTGTGTACTCGGTTTGTTTGGTGGTAAGGCTTGTTGGTCCGCCTGGCTAGCTACCACAATCTTATCTAAATATGTTGACATAACTTCAATGTTTATAGCATTGTTGTGTTCCGACAGTTAGAGATAAGATAGTCAATGCCTCAGTAGTTGAGGATTCCGGATGAAGTACGCTTCCTTCGGCCTTATCATCACTGCTTACACGTAAGATAAAAAAAAACTTTATTACCTTTCGTCCAGTCTTCTCAACTATACAGCTAGCGACTATAGAGCCCAACAGTTGCAGGGTGCCCACGACGATAGTCTGCTTATTGGGGCTGAGCTTCAGGTTGATGGACTCCGAGGCCTGTTCGAAGATAGAGCCAGCGTACGTGAGCACCACCAGGTAGCCACACGTCTCCTGGGACAGCATCACGTTCACGGCGATGCGGAACGCCTTGAACCGGGTCTTGTCTTGCACTGTAAACAAAACGGGCGCACTAAATAAATAAGAATAACTTTATTCCAATTGTATTATATTGTAGCCACGAAACGAAATAGCCCTTGCCCAGTTTCTTGCGGCTTCATCTCGGTACAAAGTCACCACCAGGGGCTTTATGAAGCAACTAGTTTAGATATACAACATCTGTTTTATGGTTTTTTTGTTTTTGCTTATTGCCTCAGACGGCATTTTCCTTCTTCTCCTCGGGCGGCGAGAAACTCAAAGGGTTCCTCAAGCCGTGTGAAACGACTGTCAGAGGTTTTCTACAGGGAATGTCATCACTAAGACCGCTTGTACACGTCCGTTTTTTTCACCGGACAACAGCCCGTTTTTTTCGCCGGATTTGCGGAGGTGTATGGTTTATAACGTATGTGTGTACATGCACCGGACGTAGGTCCGGCGAACAAATTTCACCGGATGCACCGCCGCCTACCCTTGGCGCAACGGACAACGGTCCGGCGTAAAAAAGAGCGGTCACCTATGCCAGTGTATGTGCACGTGTCGACGCTGCCGGACGTATAGCCGGTTTTCAGTAAATTGAGTGCCGTCTTGTACTTGCGTTTTTAATTAAAATGGATGATATACCTATGCCGGACCTATGATCGGTGCATGTACACACATACGTTACAAACCATACACCACCGCAAATCCGGCGAAAAAAACGGGCCGTTGTCCGGTGAAAAAACGGACGTGTACAAGCGGTCTCACGTTAGATGTTTGCTTACCTAAGCTCATAAAGCTAGCCTGCTTCATGGACTTCGTGTACTCCTCCTCTCTCTCGAACTCCTGAATGGCTTCTTCTAAGTTCTTGTCGTCAACTGTCGTGTTCCTGAGCCAGGCCAACGCTTCGCGGGCTTCCTGAAAATTTGAATTAATAAAATAATTACAAATACAATAATAAACTTGAAAATATTGCGCCCAAAGTACTTGTTCTTACCATCACACTAATCTTCCTTTATCTCACCATGGGAAAATATGATAAGGCTGAAGATAGAAGCGTTACTTCCGGAATCCTTAACTTCCGACTATCTTAACTCAAATTGTGTAAAAAAATTCACGGATTTCGTGCCTCACACGACTATCGAGCACATTGGAAATGAATTTACAGAATTCGAAAAAATATTATCGCTGAGCGACGAGAAAGTCGGGATAAGGAAAAGGTTACAAAATAAAACTACAACGTTGAAACACCGTTTTATGTTTTTTTTAAAAGTGGCGTTCACATCTCTTGTGGTTTTAAAACACCGTTATCGTAAATGTCATTTGAAAAAAAGTCGTTCTGACTTTTTAACTTTTTTCAAAAAGTTTAGGCTACAAGGCAAACCCTTAACCCGATCGTCTTTGTTTTAGGCTCAAATTGTAGCTGACTAAATTGCCCAGAGGAATATTTCTCAAATTTTTGATATCATTCTTCGTTTCCAAAATATCGAGCGCCAAAATAAAAAAATCGGATTTTTTTTAATTTTTTTTTTCACTATTTCGGCTATTACAGCTCTTGTGAATACGCGTCTTTTGAGCCTTTTTTGAATATCATATCTTCACAACTCTCCGAGATATAAGGGGATCGCACTTTTTCGTAAAATCGGAGCCTATACTGGAGCGAACGAAAAGGCATTTCCAATGTCAAAATCAAAACTACTAACATCATTGTTATGGTGAGTCTTTGATGCGATAGAGCTATTTCACTAGCCGACCAAGTAGGTACAATAGTTCAAAACATCATCTGCCTACGTGTATAAACGTACCACGGCTCAAGTCTTTCAAGAAAAGCTTATCATTTTGGTTGAAAAGAAGTCTTCTAAGTTTCTTGCCAGTACTTTTTGGTTAAGGTTGGAACAGTTCTTTAGTTTAAACAAATTTGTACAGTTAGTTATTATTTAGTAGGTACGAGTGCTTTAATTGAATAAACGACTTGACTTAGATATTAAACCCAGGACAATTAGGATTCGACCACATAGCATACAAAATAAAAATACATTAATTTTCGCAGTGAAGTCATCAGAAAGTCATTACGTACTTACTTACTGTTGACATCGATCGTTGTACCACGTAATTATGGGAAGCAATTCTTTTATATCCACCGAGAAAATATAATTTCCCATTGTCTACATAAATGTGTAGTACTTGTATATCTGTACTTAAATATAATTTGTATGAGAAACATTTTGAACTTCATACCATGACAACGTCAACCTACTCTTGGGACTAGCATAGCTACAAAGTTTCAGAGTATGTCAATAAGACTCGAAGTAAGTTTTTGGTCGAGAATTCTAATTCTATAATGCTATATTTTCTCTATCTTGGCCAAACTATACCTACAACTGGGTAGACACAACTTTAAGAATGAGAAAGACAGGACGATTCGTTTGGGCTGGGCGGTGTTCGGAAGGCTACGCAGTATTTATCAATCATCGATTACCCAGTGCTTGCAAACGAAACTTTTCAATTAGTGCGTCCTGCCTGTAATGACATACGGGGTAGAAACGTGGACACTCACGATAGGGCTGGTCTACCAATTCAAAGTAGCTCAGCGTGCGATGGCGCGAGCGATGCTTGGAGTTTCTCTGGCGGATAGAATCCGAAACGAAGTTATTCGACAGAGAACTAAGGTCACCGACATTGACTCGCACTCAGCACTTTGAAATTGAAGTGGGCCGGTCATGTCTGCAGAAGGACCTATGATCGCTGGAGTAGACATGTCCTAGAGTGGAGACCGCGTTTAGGCAAACGGAGTGAAGGACGCCCTGCTGCGTGGTGGACCGACGACTTGAAAAAGATGGCGGGTGGTGGATGGATGCGGACCGCGCAGGACTGGGATGGTTGGCGCTCTTTAGGGGAGGCTTGTTCAGCAGTGGACGGTAATAGAATAAACAGATAAGTTTCCCTACGGTTTCTTAGGATTCTGTACTAAATAACGAATTCTCAAGGCACTGGTCCTTCTCAGTGCTTGCTCGGTTCTTAAGGATTAAGATTTAAGGAAGGATTTCGTACTCAATAATGAAAGGAAGTTGGGTACCTATCTCGCGAACTCATTATGATTTTATGATCTGTAGTGGTGGAGGATGCCGGGTGAAGTGCGCTTCCACCTTCGGTCATATCGTCACTGAACATCTAGGTGTCTTGTGAGAGTATCATTTGCCATTCGATCAAGTTAACGAAAACGAAAATTTGTATGACATTGAAACAACGCCTCCTGGTAGAAACGAGATTTAAAATTTTGTAATAGAAATTCTCGTTATCGTTAACGTGATCGAATGGCGAATTAAACTCGCACTGGACAGGTGAAATATAGACCTTACCCCCTTATTCATAAAAAATATTTGAGCATTATTTAGTAAAATATTGTTTTGTCAACGTCACAAAAACCTCATTTTGAATTTGAGAAAAAGAGACAAAACAATGATTAACTAAACAGTGCTTAGCCGTAAGGAATACAGAAAGGCTTATTTTTCTCCCATTATTTAACAAATTCAAAGTGTCACCGTATAGCGCGTCAGTATCAGCGAATACCTAGGTAAGTTACATGAATTTATCAATAAATTTACTATTATGACGTAGGTACGTAGGTAAAACAACAATGCGGTTTTGTTATTTAGGTGACGTGTATTATCACTATCACCCCCTAGCAAGTATGGTCATTAACATGTGTCAATGGGTGATTGTTGTAAAAAGTTAGTGACGATGACGCCGGTAGTATAGTTTAATAAACAAATGACTGTTGTCTGTATATTCATACATATAACGCACTACCGATACAATACTGTAATACTAACTCAAAAATACTGAATTTTGAAAATAAACCGTATTTTAGCTTATTACAATACGGTAAAATCTCTCGGAGGGACGATTTGGGGTTGGTAATCTAAACTCCCGGGGCCAACTGCTGGCCGACTTTCTGGAAAAGGAGGGACTTTTTATGATGAATTCCTTTTTCAGGAAGGCTGAACACCACAAGTGGACCTGGATGAGTCCCGAATGGTGCAACAAAAAACTAGATTGACTTTATTACGTCGATGAAGAAGCAAATATTTAATGATATCACTGTGATCAATAAAACTGGCAGCGATCACCATTTGGTAAGTGGCACATTGAATATCAACGATAAGCTAGAAAGACGTCGATTGGTAAGGTCTACGCTCCGTCCTGCACCCATTCAAATCCAAAACCCCGAAAGCTATCAGCTTGAATTGAAGAATCGCTTCGAGTACCTAAATGATTGCGAAAATGTGGACGAATACAGCAACAGGTTTGTGGAAACTGTCCAAACTGTTAGGTCCAAGTTCTTAAAAACTCACCGTACAAAAGGAACCAAAAAGTTGTCAGACCATACCCTAAAAGTAATGGAAGAGCGGCGCGCAATGGTTCTGCTTTCCTCAGGTGATGCGTCTCAGTTTCGGCGGCTAGGCAGATCTCGAAGTCTTTGACTCGCCACACGCGCCGATTTAATACTAACCGTATTAAAGAGGCCATTGAGCGGAACAAAGGCTCAAAAGTGTTCGCAAGAGATCTGGGTATTGGGCAGTGCCAACTGACGACGCTGAAAACCGATGACGGCAGAACTGTCACGACCAGGTCCGATGTTATGGGAGAGGTCGAGAAATTCTATGGACAGCTTTACACATCCACTCGGCCACCTGTACAAAGTTTAGCTAAAGACCCTAGAGCTAAGTTAACCCGGCACTATACCGAAGACATGCTAGACATCCGCCTGTACGAGATTAGTATGGGCATGGCTCTCAAACAGCTCAAGAACGGCAAGGCACCAGGTGCTGACGGAATTACGGCCGAGCTTCAGAAAGCAGGCGGAAGACCGGTACTCGTAGCTCTTCAGAAGCTGTTTAATTCCTTCATACTAGGGGGTAGAACGCCAGATACGTGGCACGAAGATATGGTGGTACTGTTCTTCAAAAAGGGCGACAAAACTCTGCTGAAGAACTACAGGCTCATCTCACTTCTAAGCCACGTCTACAAGCTGTTTTCGAGAGTCATAACGAATCGTCTTGCATGCAGGTTTGATGACTTCCAGCCTCTCGAACGAGCCGGTTTCCAAAAAGGCTTTAGCACCATAGACCACATACATACGCTGCGACAGGTTATACAGAAGACCGAAGAGTATAACCAGTCTCTTTGCTTAGCGTTTGTGGGCTATGAAAAAGCTTTCGATTCGATTGAAACATGGGCCGTGCTACAGTCTCTCCAGCGGTGCCAAATTGACTACCGGTCCGTCAAAGTGTTGCCTGGGGCGGAACAGTCCTTGAGTGGCGACCGCGTACCGGATACGCAGTGTGGGCAGACCTCCAACAAGGTGGACCGACGATCTGGTGAAGGTCGCGGGAAGCCGCTGGATGCGAGCAGCACAAAACCGGTCGTTGTGGAGATCCTTGGGGGAGGCCTTTGTCCAGCAGTGGACGTCTTTTGGCTTAGATGTTGATGATGATGAAAATCTCAAATATCAGTATATTTTGAGTTACAACAGTTATTGTATTGTTAGTGCGATATACTCTCATCGCCGTTCATAAAAGGCTGGTTACTCTGTTAAGCTTATAGGAGACCATCAAGGCTAAATTGAAAAAGCTATACAGTTTCAAAGCATTAATTTGTTAAGAACCCCTACCTTAAGTTTGCCTTGCTTCACCAGAAACACAGGTGTTTCCGGCATCATGAGGAAGGCGAGCAGATGCAGCACAGGCACTGCCACGCACATCCACATCACCGCCGCGAACGGCAGCAGGTCTCCGCACAGGTAGATGAGCAGGTATCCAAGGTTCTGTGCCAGGATGAAGAGAGAGCCCAGCGCACCGCGCACTTTGTCGGACGCAATCTGATGGTAGAAAGGGCAGGAATCAGAGGCCAATTTGAACATTCACTCGTAGTAATGAAAAAGACAAGTGAATACTAGAAATAAAAAAGGGTGTAAGTATGTCAAAAATTATTTGATTCGTGTTTTGTTTGATTTGATGGAGATTGTTGTGTTATTTGAAAAGTAGACTTTTTTGCTCATATAAAAACATTTATGTCACAAAGTAGTAATTAAAAAAAATATTTGTGTACATAAATTCGCTTTCGCTTTTGCTTTTGACCATTTTTATTTGTGGTAGTCAAGTACCGTCATTATCACCAGTTCTTCTTATGTTCCCACTGCTGGGGCACTAGCCTTCTTTAAGGATGGAGACACCATAGGGAGAATGGAGCCATAAACCACTACGCGTGTCCAGTGTGGATTGGTGGTTGTTAACGACTGCTAATTTAGCCGGGACCAACGGCTTTACGTTCCTTCCGAAGCACGGAGGAAGTCGAGATGATAAACTTTTAGTCACCCATCCGATAACCGCCCTTTGTGAAAGTTGCTTAACTTTCGTAATCGCCGACTGGGCGCGATAACCACCGCCGCGCCATCGAGCTCCTTAACAAGGACATGTAATATGTGACCATGACTATAACTACAATCTGGTAATGGTAAAAAAATCAAACCTAAAATATTTTCACATATATTAGGTCCTTACCTATGAAATTGTCGATTTTTTCTCATATATTAATAGGTGTATTACTACTAAGTCAATACCGGTTGTTAATATTATTATACACCTTTAATTAGGATGTTACTTAGGCTTCAGTACTATCAATGATTATTCATTTTGTCTTTATCGCCCAATTTTAAAAAAATTGTCTACTTTTTTTGTTCGCGGAAGGGTCTTCATTTTTTTTTTAATGTCTGCTATATTTAGCTAGTGAACCAAACACACTACTCTACAGTTTTAAAGTGTTAACATAAATATATGCTAAGAAAATTAAAAAAAAACGTTTGTATGAAAAATATAATTTTATAAAAAATCTTCATACAAAACGTCAATTTCATAGGTAAGGACCTAATAACTACAAGTAATGTAGTGGCACCAGTGTCTAACACTGGAACCAGTAATCAACACCTGCATTTCGTCGCCAAAATTAACATTAAATTAATTATTGAATTATTATTGAAATGAAATGAAATATATTTATTAGAACACATTATAAACGTATGTACTTAAAACAAAACAAACAAATCATAATTAAAAGTGTACATATTCTAAAAAAATACAACCGAATTAAAAACCTCCTCCTTTTTTTGAAGTTGGTTAAAAAGGACTCCACTCAGCAGTTGTTGCAGTGAACAAAAACTACAACGCTGATCCTCCGTGGAGATTCCAGTTTTGTGTACAGTGACATATACATAAATATGAGCACATACTAGTTCATAATTTTATATAAAAAAAAATATCAAAAAAAATAAACCGACTCCAAAAATTAGACTGAAAAAATTGCACTAAAAAAAAGGAAAAAATAATTGCGTAGTTTAGTTTGTTCAATTTACTTGCAAGAAACAAATTTCAAAAATATTTTGAGACTGCTTACCTACCTAGACAATCATTTTATTAGGAAAATATATAGGTACAATTATTGTTATTTTTGGAGCCAGTGCCAGTCTGCGTTTGTAGTCAAAATTTCATGCCTAAGATGATTGTACTATTATGATTATAATAAATGATAAAATATACAAATAATAAATGTTTCCCACACTCACACCAATCATCTAGCCCCAAGAAAAGCTTCCTTAAGAAACTTGTTCAAATGGTTAACTAGACAACGGATAAACATACTTAATATATTTAAATACATACTTATTATACATAGGAAACACCCAGACCCGAAACAATTTAGAAAAACAGGTATTTCTAAATTGATCCGACCGGGGATCGAACTCCGGACCTCAGAGATGGCGACACCATGAAAACCGGTGTGCAAGCCACTCGACCAAGGAGGTCGTCGAATAATAGTTTATGTTAAAGTTACCTTGGCTGGCACCGACTCCAAAAATAACAATAATTGTACCTATATATTTTCCTAATAAAATGATTGTAATAGGTAAGCAGTAGTCTAAATATGTGAGTATGGTATGGGCCTCTTCTTTCCTAAAACCTATTTTTGAAGAGACCCCCTCTTTATAATAGGTATTTTTTATTATTATGCTGCAAAAATAGTATTCAGTGGTCCATAATCAATGCGATCCGGTAATGCAATTGACAAGTTTAATATTCAATGGTTCATAAATATTAAAATGCATATAAAAAAATATAATAATAAAATTCCAGTTTCAATAAAATGAAATTGGCAAAGAAAATCCTATTAAAGTTATAGCATTATTATGATTGGCATATAAGTTTTTACTACTCGATGCAGGAGTTTTATTACATCAATAACGGATATATTGCTATGTAGGTACATATATAAGTTCATGCATTTGTAAATGTTAGCGGATGTCTTAGACTGCTATTGTTAAGAGCAATAGAAGTCTAAGGCATCCACAAAAAACTGTTTATCTATTTATATTAAGAGGGCAGCAGCCCAATGCGTTGGCCTGATCAACCCTCGATTCTCGTAACAAAAACCGTATCGATACCGTAGCTTTTTTTTGGAAAGAGTAATTTGCTGATTGCCTCAGACGCCATTTTCAGCTACACCGGCCTTTTTTGGGGGCGGCGTGAAACTTAAAGGGTTCCTCAATCCGTGTGAAACGAATCACCTTCGGAGGATTTCTAGAGGGAACGGCATCACGCACTAGTGCGTGTCCCCGTGCCCATATCAGACATATTCCTCAATGCTGAGGGTCGTGACCGCCTGGATATAACCTCTCCCTCACGATGTTACGCCATTTGTTTCTGTCCGAGGTGGTAGTGCGGATCTGTGCCCAGATTCTCGTAACGAAAACCGTTACGATCTCGTAAAGAGAAAACCTCCGAAGGTGCTTCGTTTCACACGGCTTGAGGGACCCTTAAGTTTCTCGCCGCCCCCAAAAAAGCCCGGTGAAGCTGAAAATGCCATCTGAGAGCACTATTTCCAAAAATATTATGAGATCACATCAGATATACATACACTTCCAATTGGGTACCCACCCTGCTAAGGATAAAAACTGACCTCCTTCAAGTACAGGGGTGTGACGACATAGCACGTGGCACAGGCGAAGCCGGCCACCGCTCGCGACGCGATCAGAGCCCACGGCCGCAGGGAGAAAAGGGTGATGGACCAACTTATCTAAAACAAAAGATACACGTAGATGTTACAAATAAAGCTATATACTCGCTCCTCTTTTGTTTAGAAAGCTTCAGGGGGAGAGAAAGAAGTTAAATTAAAAAAAAAAATGGGTCGTCGTTGAATAACCTCAGAAGGCGACACTGCATAAAGACTCTTTATTTCTCTATGCTATAGTGGCCTACCGTTATTCTAACTAGTCTTTGTAGTTTGTTGTGTAGTGTTTTGTTCCGACAGTTTACCCATAGATTAGCATTTACCTCAAGTAAAAAAAAACGATTTTGCGGTAACCAAAAAATCCCCGGGAGCATTTAAACGTCTTCAAGAAACCGGTGGTGACTAATTTGAGCGTAGAATACCGCTAATGTCCATTGGTAAAAGGTACACACCGGCACATCGACTACCTACCATAAACTGTCTATTTTCCTCAATAGTCGTTGAACTTTATTTATTTATTTATTAGTTCGTACACAAATAAACATTTAACATTTTGGATCGCAATAGTACAGGTAAGCTTATCTCTAAAAAGAGATTTCTTCCAGCAGACCATGGTGGCAGGATAGTATGATAGTAGCTAGTTAGATAGACAAACTGCGCACAGAACTATTAAGAAAATATGATATTTATTTATAAAGATTTATTTAAAAATATTTTTTAATTTTTTTATTCAATTTAAATTTATTTAAAAATATGATATTTTTTATGAAAATATAACAACACATTAAACTACATATACACAGAAAAATATTAATATGCTACTAAATATAATGTATATTTTATTAATACACTTTATGTTTATTTTTTGCCTGCCAAGCGTGGCGATTATGGCAAATACCCCTCATATCCATGGGGGAGGCCTTTGTCCAGCAGTGGACGTCTTTGGCTGAGATGATGATGATGATGTTTATTGTATAACATTTATTGAAGATACCTATTTGTCAGTTTTGAATAGCGTGTAGGTGTCTGTACTCTGAACTAGTAAACACGCAAGGTGATAAGTTAATACCTATCTGTTATATACATAATATATTTAAATTACCAGAAAATCTTTAGTCTTTGCTCATCGTTTTGCAGAACTTTTACTATGGGACCAACTCGTGAAATACAATTACAGATGTTATCATTATTTTTTTGACTGTTGTTTTTTATATTAACGGGTAAGCACAGTGCCTTGATCTCACCTGATGTTAAGTGATGATAAGGCCAATGATGGAAGCGCACTTCACCCGGGATCCTCAACTAGTGAGGCACTGGCTATCTTATCTCTAGCTGCCGGAACGCAAATGCTACAAACATTGATGTTATGGCGACATATTTAGATAAGATGGTGGTAGCTAGCCAGGCGGACAAACATGCCCTACCATCAACCAAACCGAGTACACAAACATTTACCCTCGCTGGGAATCGAACCCGGGACCTCTGGGTCTGAACCGGTGGTCTAAGCCACTAGACCACAGAGGCGGTTAAAATGTTTGCACTGTCCGCACTATATATACTGCCTGAACTCTGAAGACTTACCGTCAGAAACAACGACGTCAACATAGTAAACAGCTTCCTCCCCCATCTATCTATGAGGCCGCCCATATGGAAGCCGCAGAAGATGGGGGGGAAGAAAGTCAGCGCTGCCATCCAGGACAGCGTCTCGTCGGAGATGGGCTCGGGCGCCGGACCCTCGGGGGACTGCAGCAGCGGCGTCATTGGAGACTGCCATCCCAATAGCATGCCAAAATTCAGCACTGGGATGGTCACTGAAAAGAAAGTTTACTGTTAATTCGAAATTCTTTATTTAGGTGCAATGTTCAGCTCTAAGTTCAACGAGTTCTCGAGTGGAGACTGCGTATCGGCAAACGTAGTATAAGACGCTCTCACGCAAGGTGAAGGGCCGTTGCTAGGTGACTGGCAAGAACTGGACGAGAGTAGCCGCGGATCGTGCTCGGTGGCGTGCACTTGGAGAGGCCTAAGTCCAGCAGTGGACTAGTATGGGCTGATGATGATGATGATGAGCTTTATGTCGCCATATCGGTTCGAACGATGGTCTTAAATTTAAATTGGGGTAAGTGTTACAGTACAGGATTTCAGGACATGCACAAAATAATAAAATACATCATACAAGTCATACAGTAAATTTTTACCTTTTATTTTCAAGTGCTAATTGCTGCATTGAAGCTAAATTAAAACTAATCCTATTAATATTACAAACGCGAAAGTTTGTTTGGATGTTTGTTACTCTTTCACGTAAAAACTACTGAATGTATTTGGATGAAATTCGGCATACAGATAGTTTATAACCGGGAATAACACATGGGATACTTTTTATCCCGATATTCCCACGGGAACGGGAACCACGCGGGTGAAACCGCGAGCGGCCGCTAGTATAATAAAAATTATAAGTCAACAAATCAAAAAGCAGTGATTAAATTCAGCGCTTACGTCAGCCTTCCCGGTAGCATAGCGGCCAGTGCAGCCGCCCGGATTACGGAAGACCCAGGTTCAATTCCTGGCTGGAACGGGTAGGCGTTTACTTTTTTCACTGTATTTTACATATTTTTTAAATACAGTAAAACCCGTTTAAAACGATTTCACAGGGATCCAACCAAAATCGCGTCTTAAGCGAGAAAGCGTATTATGCGGGATAGTGAAAATAAAATATATGTATATGTAGGTATTGAATTATACAAATACAATTACAAACCGAATTCATCTGCGTTAAAAATGTCTCGCGGTTCGTAATTTAGTAACAATTCGGGAAGTGTTGCCATCCATGTATCCACATCTTGTTGTGCCACTGTCACCGATTCCCCACTGATTTGACGGTACACAAATGCCGTGGCGACTTTTAAAACCGATCTATCCAGCCATTTGAAGCGTTAAAATCAGTGATTTTCAGCAATGTTACGCTGACCGCTTGCCGCAAGAAATAATAAGTGTAGCGCGTGTTGGCGTATTAGGCGTGTATTAAACGAGAGATGGGGAGATGACGAATCGTATTAAGCGTTAAGAAATGTATGTAAACATGTCTCAAGTAGCAGGGACTGACGTAAAATGGCGTATTATGCGAGAAATCGTATTAGGCGTGATCGTATTAAGCGGGTTCTACTGTATTTAATAGTCATACAATTAAATCACAGAAGGGTAAAGGGAAAACAGTTCGCCTTTAATTAAATTTACAACCGTTAATTTGTATTGGAAAGAACCAGCTAAAAACTCATTGAGGGCCAATTATTTTAACTCCTTTTCTTATATTGGGAAAGTTTTACAGTATCATAGTACACTTTCCTGATGATTTAATTAGTTGTTTTTTTTTTGAGAGAGATTGCTGATTGTCTCGAACGGCATTTTCAGCGTCACCGGGCTTTTTTGGGGGCGGCGAGGTACGTACAGGGTACCTCAAGCCGTGTGAAACGAATCACCTTCGGAGGTTTTCTAGAGGGAACGGCATCACACACTTAACAACCCGAGGACGCCTCTAAAGGCTTAACGGGTTTTGGGGTCGGGGAGAAGTTTAAAAATGTATAATGCTACTATTAAGAAGAGATGGTACCTAGTGGTACGTGGACGAAATAGACTTAATCTATATACCACCATCCAATCGTTTTTAATGGTTTAAACTCTGTCGACCCAGATGAGAATGCAACAAGTTTTCATTTATAACCTGTTTGCAAAATGCAATTGTTATTTTTAACTTTGAGATGATTAATACAAGTTTGCACAGTGACACTGTTTGTTTAAGGGTGCGCCGTCCGTAAGTGACAAGTGTCATATGTTTTATTTGAAATGTCGTCGTCCATATTTATTTGATGCCGCGCGGCCATACTAATTTTGTATGGGGAATTTAAGGTGCTTAATAAAAAATAATTATTTAAATAACCACTTGATGAATCAAAAATGTAGTCTAGCAATTTGTAGTTTATCCATTGATGATTGTTTAGACAAAATCAGAGGTACAATAATTTAGATAAACTATAAGAAATCTACTAAACGCCGCCACTCGTTTTCATGATCTTTGCCCAACTTTAAATGATATTGTAGAAAAAACTATGGCGTGTTATGAATTTATGGTTCTGGTAAAAAAGAGAAATTACGCATTTGTTGCGAAAAAAGCACTTGTCATTCCGGTATGTCTGAATGTGCGGATTCTAATCCCGAAAGTGGCAAAAAAACAACATTTCGTAGAATTGTGAAATTAAGTAAATAAGTAATTCATAAACAAATAAAAATAAAAAAGTTAAGCAGATCTTTTTAATAATATAAGGTTATTGGGATATAATAGTGTAATAAGGAACTTTTAGTTTTAAATCCTGACAGATAATTAATCCTCTTTTATGCTTACCTCAATAGTGATATAAAAAACGTAGCATTGTTCATATAGTAGAAGAACGAAGGCGCTGCGGCTTGCGGCGGTTTTACATAATGTACAGTCACGAGTGTAAATATGTTAACATATTTTTCAGTTCAATAATAGTCAATAACCCCTTTGTGGCCGAGTGGCAGGACAAAGTGTGTTTCGGATTTTTCGATGCATAGCCTGGGTTTGAATCAGAATCAGAATCATTTATTCATAAACATAGGTACATATTATTGAGTGATGTTGGTGTTGATTTAGAAACCATGTATATTTCACCAATAGAGGTATATGAATATTTAAAATACAAACAAACAATAAATAAATAATAAATTTGTGATCACAAACCCGCATTGGCAAGCGTTGGCAAGCCATTACCCATCAAATGTAGTGATGACTTGATTTCAATGATGGAGGTCTTTGCCCAGCAGTGGGACAGTCATATGCTACATACTTTTTTTTTATTTTAAAGTTGTCTTAACACGTTTCTGCCTCGAGTTGTCACATTTTTTTGACGCCATAACTACAAGACGCTTATATAATACTTATATAATATAGCTGCAATCGTATTTACTTATATTGTTGACTTTTTGATGCGGATATTTATTTATCATTTTATTTATTTATTTACAGCTGATACCGACATTTAAAACAACACTTATTCTTCTTATAAATCACGATCTATTTACCGGATTTTAATACCAATAGCACTGTCGGGTATCTCAAAATCATGGCAACAGTTAATGATAATTATTTTGTATAAACGGCGAATATAACTGAGAAATGGAATAAATTAGCCGGTAGCAAAATAAAAAACACTGATGACTTGAAGAGCACACGCGCTAATAATACCCGCTACCACGCACGGTACGCCTGCACATCGGACTACCACAAATTGTCTCCTCAATAGACTAAGCTTTAGATACGTTCACACTAATATTATAAATGCGAAAGTTTGTGTGTATGTATGTCTGTATATTTGTTCCTTCTTCACACTGCAACGGATGGATGGATTTGGATGAAATTCGGCATACAGGTAGTTTATAACCTGGATTAACACATAGGTTATAGTTTTTATCCCGATATTCCCACTATAAATATACTAAAAACGACAATTTAATGTTCTAATACAAAATGGTTTATTTGTTTTGTTGACATGGAAACCAAAGAGAATTTAATCACTTGATGGAAACTGTCAAAGCGGTACGAAGTCTGCCGGGTCCACTAGTATGTAATATGTTTGAAAAATTAAAGAAACTGGACAGTTTTGGATAGGTTTATGTGCAGGCGTCAGGATAATGCTGAGACACTGTGTCACTACACTCACTACACATGACCCGTGTCTGCCCGTGTCTCAATTATTTTTAGTAATATATTTATGAACGTGACTGTACCTAGGCAATGTATACGGACGTTGTGGCGCATGTCAATCTTTTTGCGGTTTTAGTACTTCTAACAATAGAACAGGGATTGTATTTCCTTGTCCTGGTAACATTGTCGCGCAAATCCAGCTCTGTATAACTATATACCGTTACCAAATTCCCACTGTTAGTATCAATTCAATTCAATTCAATTCAAAATCATTTATTCAGTTTAGGCTACAAATAGCTCTTATGAACGTCATTATGCCATCGGTTCGTAAGTCTACTCTGGGCGGGAGATCTTGTACTGAGAAGAACCGGCAAGAAACTCAGCAAGTGTCCAGCTCTTTTCTCCCTTACAGCGTCAAAAATATTGGAAAATGCCCTATCATAAAAGGACACATCGTTAAGTAACGTTATTTCTATAAAGGTAAATTGGTAGCGGTAATGCAGGTAACGTTATTTAGAAAAGTATCGTCACATTTTTTGTTACCTAATGCGCTTTAGCCGCTTTAGCCAATCCGTGTAGAGCGGTTAGTTAATTTACCAGTAAAATTGCCATCCAGATAACGATACCATGCATAACGTTACTATTTTTACCTGTTTGTTTGACAGAAGTATCGTTACTTTCATATTCCTTTTTGCTATTCTTTATTTTTCTCTGTTGTAATGTCCTTTATTCTCTGCTTTATTTATATTCACCATGTATAATGTGCTTGATTATAGTTACACCAACTTCCAACAGGCCTTTCCTTCTTTGGGCCAACTTCGCTGGTGTGGGCACCTTGTTCGCATGGAGTCTACCCGGTTGCCAAAACCAGTGTATTACTGTGAGCTTAGCTCAGGTAAACGCAAACCGGGAAGACAGTATCTTCGTTACAGGGACGTCTTGAAGCGCCACCTGACTGCTATTGGCACGCCTGGTGAGTTGTAGAAAAAGCTTGCCACTCAGAGATCGAACTGGCGATCTGGGTGCCTAGTGTGAGTTTTGTTTGCTATCCGTATTCATTCGATTACGTTTACGAAAACGAAAATTAGTATGGCATTGAAGTAGCGCCTCCTGGCGGCAAACGAAAGGGGTAAACATTTTGCCATACAAATTCTCGTTTTCGTTAACGTGATCGAATGGCGAATGAAACTCGCACTTGGCACCCTGTCAAACTGGGTCTACAAAACTTTGAACGTGCCTGTCTTAAAGATCTTGGCGCCAAACGCCAGATTCGAAAAACTCGACCCAAGCCCTCTTACAACTATACATATGATGCAAGTGGGTCTCTCTATTGTGCTTCCTGTAACAGGACGTCACGCTCGCGCCCATGCAAGGGTCCAGGCTAACGCTAACACTAGCTAAGGGTTTCGCCGTCGACGGATACGTCTAGGAGGACATCATCATCATCATCATCATCATCATCAATAGCTAAATGTTTTAAATTGTATTCTATTCTATTCAAATCCCACGTCGTCGTGCAAAGTATGATTCGAATTTTTTGATGCGACGGACGCTCGGGTTTTTGATCACCAACCCGCATTTGGCGAGGCGACCGGCTTATTACCGAAATAATCACCAGTTGCTAAAAGCACATTTGCAACGCGATTACGCGACTGCCACTAGTTGCGGTTGCTACAATAGGTCGGTTTATTTTAGAGCGGTTCGTCAATCGCTCGCTTGTGGCGCTATCGTAGCTTTCTACGTTCCGTAATACGAATATGTGTTTTGATAGCGATAAAATGTAATTGGTCGCGATTACGATTGTCACTTGTAATAAGTCTGACGACCTCCATGGTCGAGTGGTTTGTACACCGGTTTTCATGGTGTCGCCATCTCTGAGGTCCCGGGTTCGATCCCCGGTCGGGTCAATTTAGAAATTATTGTTTTTCTAAATTGTCTCGGGTCTGGGTGTTTTCTGTGTATAATAAGTATGTAGTTAAGTATTTTACGTATGTTTATCCGTTGTCTAGTAACCATTTAACGAGTTTCATAACGAAGCTTCTCTTGGGCTAGATAATTGGTGTGAGTGTAGGAGAGTTTATTTATTTATTTAGTTAAAAGTCTGCCAGCCGGGCGGCATCACGATCAATAAATTAAAATATCTCTAGCTCCTCCGTGCTTCGGAAGGCATGTTACTGACTCAAACACACACAAAATCCCTTTAAAGTGGATGTTTTGAATGGAAACTGTATTTAAAAAAAAAATGAAACCATTAAATTGATTATTGACAAAACAAAAACTTCCCATGGTAATACTAATTAAAAGGTCGCTAATGAACCGATGGCATTACAATACAATGAACTAACTGAAGGTTATTACACTGAACACATTATGCTTAGTCTTAGAGTATTTAGTATAATTTAAAAAGCATTTAACCTTTTTACCGCCAACAACTTCTATAGAAGTTCGAGATTTTCGTGCCGCCCACGCCAGCACTTCTATAGAAGTTCTTCTTTGTACCTACTTTATTAAAATACATTTATACGTTGGCGTACAGCGGGACATCGCGTGCAGGATAGTTGGGCGGTGAAAAGGTTAATAAGAGCATTTTTGACGACCTCCGTAGCCGAGTGGCTTATAAGTAATTTTGACACATCTCATGACATGATGAGGAGTTCGATGGCGCAGTGGCGCGCCCGGTCTGCGAGTGCTGAGGTTAAGCAACTTTCGCAAAGGCCGGTCATCGGATGAGTGACCAAAAATTTACTATATTTAGCTCCTCCGGTGCTTCGGAAGGCACGTAAAGCCGTTGGTCCCGGCTGCATTAGCAGTCGTTAACAACCACCAATCCGCACTGGGCACGCGTGGTTTGTTTATGGCTTGTTCTCCCTATCCATCCATAGGGAAAGCTCGTGCCCCAGCAGTGGGGACAAAAAATGAGCTGATGTGACTAGTATTTGGAGTTATCATTTGTCATCGAACACCACATAATATTTACTTATTACGAAATCACCTCACACACTATGGTAATTATATGTAGGTAATCTCAACCTTTAAGTGGCTTAAGGTCATACCAAAGTATATAGGCACACAGTAAGGCGACTCCAGAAGGTAACAGAAGAAGGTAAGCCGCGTCTGAGTAAATAACAATGAGAAAGTGAGAGGGTCTATAATATAGACCCTTATAGACCCTCTCACCGACACGGAGTCTCGGCCCCGCCCGAACCTCTAAATGCCACTACACATTTACGGAATACACTAAACATGCACACTAGTTTAGGCCAAAGACATCGTACTTGTTGAACAAGGGTACGACGAACAGGTTCACACGCGCTCTATACCAGGTACAGACATGTACCTGGGCGTTTCTTACACCACCACGGCCCGGTCAACCCGAGCCGAGGCCGAGCCTTTAGAGGCGCCCTCGGGTTGTTGCGCTCCCCGATCCGATCCGAACCCCTCGGAGAATCTAGTAGGGCACGGGGATACGCACTGGTGCGCGATGCCGTTCCCTCTAGAAAACCTCCGAAGGCGATTCGTTTCACACGGCTTGAGGAACCCTTTAAGCTTCTCGCCGCCCTCAAACAAGCCCGGTGAAGCTGAAAATGCCGTTTGAGGCAATCAGCAAACTCTCTCCTTAATGGCTTAATCACCACGCTTGCCAAGTGCGGGTTGGTGATCACAAACCCGGGCTATGCATCGAAAAATCCAAAATACATTTTGCCCGACTTGGGAATTGAACCCGGGACCTTCGAGTATCGGGCCGAGCGCTCTGCCACTCGGCCACCGAGGCGCGAATCTATCACTAGTATAAAAGAAGGTTTTGAAGAAAAAATAAAGTATTCTCCAAATTTATTTATTTAAGCGTTGCGATTCGTTTCACTTCACCTGAGTCTGAGTAGCATTCAGTAGTTCAGAAATTAAGCCAACAGGAATATTCTGTGCAAACGCACGCATTAGTCGGAAATAAAGTATTTTCCATACTTTATTTTTATTAAAAATAATAAAGTATGGGGATGGAAAATAACGTAAGATACGTTATTTTAAAGTATGGTAGGCAACCCTAGCGTTCGTTGGTCGAGCGCGTTTGAATGGAGCTTACTTTCTGCAGTCTCTATGCTATGACAGAGCGTTGTGTTAATTAATTCACAGGAAATTTTCGGCACATATCAGTGCGTAGGTATGTCTTGCATGCAAATGTTTGTGTGTGTAATGTTACTATGAGAACTCACTTTGCTTAAACAGCGCCTGTGACTCGTAAGGAAAAGTGAGACTTTTAAGAATTTTGGTGACTCGTTTCTTTGTCGCACTTTCAAAAGATGGAATAGTCTACCAACATACGTTTTCTCTCCTTCCTATGACATGGGGTCCTTCAAACGAGGCGTGAAGAGGCACTTTATGGGCCGGCAGGGTGAGGGTGACCGATGCTGCGTTGTTTTCACGCTGCACCAGTTGTCCTTGCGTCTGGACACCGTTTCCACTTAACATCAGGTGGAGTGGAGTCATTTACCGAGATATGAATAAAAAAAAGAGTGACGTTATGTTTTAATTAACAAACAAATAAATTAAAATAAAGTCCCACTGTCCCACTGCTAAGCACAGGCAACTCCATAATTGAAATCAATTCATCGCACCGCAATCATTAGTACCTAATGGCTTAATCAAACATAGTAAATAGCTTATAACTGTCCCACTGCTGGGCAAAGGCCTCCATCATTGAAATCAAGTCATCACTACAATTGATGAGTAATGGCTTAATCACCACGCTTGCCAAACGCGGGTTGGTGATCACAAACTGCACTGCGGCACTGAGCCCACGTGGTTTGTTTATGGCTTGTTATCCCTATCCATCCATAGGGAAGGCTCGTAACCCAGCAGTGGGGACATAAAATGAGCTGATGATGACTGTTTTATACTAAAGAGGGGATGCGTTTTTTGATTATAAGTAGCCATCCGTTCCAAATCTGTTGTTCTTCTAACAGAACCAATATTTTAAAAGGATGTTGTTATAACGAATATAGGATAAGGATGGAGTTGCAAAAAATCCCTGACAATTGGTCCCAGGAATCCTTAACATGCTACCACTATGATACTTTATGATATGTTTTTTTTTACTTTTATTACTGTGATAGGGTTGGTCTAACCCTATGATTGGGTTGTTCCACATTTGCCATAGTAGAATCTCAAGATAAGATACCTGGTGTTATTTTATTAAAATATTTTCCTCTTAATCACCTTTATTCCTATAAGGTCACATTTTATCAACTGCAAATATTTTGACAAAACATCTAATTATGTCAGAGAAATAAGGCCCTAGATTTAAAAAAAAACCGGCTAGTTTTTTTTTACTTTTCCTGACACAACAATTGTAATACATTTAAGAGCGGCCTCTCTGTCGGCTCCTTTGAATGAAACTACCGAAAGTGCTTTATTTTACTTTTTAATCGAAATTTCTTTTAGCGTTTTTCTTGAAAACTAGCGTATAAAAATTTAAGATTTTTTCATAAAAATAGTTTATATAGGTTGTTGAATTTATCCTTAAAATATTTGCAGTTGATAAAATGTGACCTTATAAATGTGTCCCTGAAATCAGTACTTAGTTTGTATTGAGATAACGGTAATGGTGACGAATATTCTCATAATTTTGTTTATCTTCATCTTTATCTAAGATGGAATGCATGACAAGATAATGTGTGACATGAAAAAAAAGTTGGAGGATATGACATACAGTTTTTATCATTAATGGCTTTAACTACCGAAAAACAAGACCGCTTTTAAATTATAAAAGGCTTTTAAAATTAATTATATTTATTTTTGTTTAATTTCTTTGTCTTTATTTCTTTGCTGCCCATCCACGTGAATTTGCACTCTTTTGTTAACATGCATCTAGAACATAATAATAATTTCATTTTTATATTTTACGGGTAAGCACAGTGCCTTAATCTCACCTGCTGTTAAGTGATGAAAAGGCCAATGGTGGAAGCGCACTTCACCCGGGATCCTCAACTGAGGCACTGGCTATCTTATCTCTATACTCGTAAAGCTGCAAATATTGCTGTTATGGCGCCATATCTAGATAAGATGGTGGTAGCTAGCCAGGCGGGTAAACAAGCCCTACCACCAACCAAACCGAGAACACAAACATGTACCCCCGCTGGAAATCGAACCCGGAAAATGGAAATCTTTTATACTTCTATTTAATGACCACGATGTTAAATGTTATTGTATAGTTTCACCCGCGTGGTTCCTGTTCCCGTGGGAATATCTGGATAAAAAGTATCCTATGTGTTATACCCGGTTATATCTGTATGGCGAATTTCATCCAAATCCTTTCAGTAGTTTTTACGTGAAAGAGTAACAAACATCCAGCCTGTAAGTATGGCTTCTAATATTATAACTTTCGCGTTTATAATATTAGTAGGAAGGATTATAACAAAAAAAAATCATTACTAACTATAAAACTATAATAATACATGTCACACAGATAGAAACTGGTAGTCATAAAATTATGCATAAGTACTATTCTTCTTGAACAATTAAATTTCTATGCATAAGTTATTATGGTTGTAATGATGCATACAATGGTTTTAGAATTACAGTATATAAGTATATTAAGATAGATAAGATAAGTCATTACATCCAATAGTAAATAAATAAGTACACATTAAATATTAGGTCCTTACCTATGAAATTGACGTTTTTTTCTCACTTATTAAAAGGTCTAAAAGATCTAAAAGTCAATACCGGTTGTTAATTAATAATTTATACACCTTTAATTAGGACTATGTTACTAAGGCTTCAGTAATAACAATGATTATTAATTTTGTGTCTTTATCGCCCAATTTTTTTTTTAAATTGACTACTTTTTATGTTCGCAAATTGTCTTTTTGTTTCATTGGAGCTTTGAATCTTTTTAATGTCTGCTGTATTTAGCTAGTGAAACAAACACACTACTCTACAATTTTTATAGTGTTAACATGCTAAGATGCTAAGATGCTAAGAAAATTAAAAAAACGTTAGTATGAAAAATAAAATTTTATAAAAAATCTTCATACAAAACGTCAATTTCATAGGTAAGCACCTAATTATGTATATAGGTTTTGCGCGTTGGAACAGCGTTGCATCTTTTGCAATACCGGTTACCGCTTTGGTGACCATATTAAAATATTTGAGCTCATCCGTGTCAAAAAGAAGGAGGATCCAGACGGTAAGCTTAAAATACAGGGTGTTATGTAATACATGTATACTCGACCCAGACGGTAAGCTTAATAAGCCTAATAAACAGGGTGATTGGTAATACATGTATACTCCCGAATATTGCAAATAGGGTCACAGGTCGTAGAACCCCTGAGAATTATAAACATTCCATAAAAGCACCAGGCGCAGTGGTTAACGCGCCCGGTCTGCGAGTGCTGAGGTTAAGCAACTTTCGCAAAGGCCGGTCACGGGATGGGTGACCAAAAGTGTATCATCTCGAGCTTCTCCGTGCTTCGGAAGGCACGTAATGCCGTTGGTCCCGGCTGCATTAGCGGTCGTTAACAACCACCAATCCGCACTGGGCCCGCGTGGTGGTTTTACGGTCCGTTCTCCCTATCCATCCATAAGGGAAGGCTCGTGCCCCAGCAGCGGGGACATAAAATGAGCTGATGATGATGATGATGATGATTGACACTCAAACATATCCCCTTGAGAATCGAACCCGGGACATGTGAGTCAGAGCCGGTCTCACCATAGCCACAGAGGTTATACTATTAATTTTTTAGACCACAAACGCTATACCTACTGTACATTTTCGAAAGATAAAAATAGACATAACTAGATACGTAACGTGGCTTCCCGCGATACTCCTAGGCGCCTGAACTTGGTTGACCCTGCTTCCTGTCATCAGTTATTCTATATAGCATCGTGTTTTGAAAGGGGTAAACCTGTTGCCAACGAGGTGAGACACTGTAAGGCTGGTAATCCACTGATAATCCACCAGTAGTTATGCTAAAAGTAGAGATGTTATACTGAGATCAATCCACATCAATCGTTTTGTTCATCACGAGCTCAGTGTATATCCCCATACAGCTGGAGCACGAGCCTTCCCTATGAATCCCCTATGAATGGAAGGGAGAACGGGCTATAACCCACTACGCGGGCCCAGTGCGGATTGGTGGTTGTTAACGACTGCTAATGAATATATAATGAATATATATAGAATAATAACGAAATGGATCGTAATGTCAGCATCTCAAATACCATAATCACAAACACAGTAAGTTGTACTTACTGCGTTCATAAATTGTGCGGCAGTGTTGCCATCAATAATTTACAAAAGGTGTTTCAAATTCATATTTAGAACATTTATTCGAAGTGGCAGTTACAATATCAGTTTAGAGTTCCGATCCGATCCGAACCCTTCGAAGGGCACGGGGACACGCACTTTTAAGTGTGTCATGCTGTTCCCTATAGAAAACCTCCGAAGGTGATTCATTTCACACGGCTTGAGGTGCCCTTTAAGTACCTCGCCGCCCCAAAAAAAAAAACCCGGTGAAGTGGAAAATGCCGTTTGAAGCAATCAGCAATCTCTCACCAATCACCACCCATCAAAAAAAAAGTTTGGAGTACTTAAGGAAGGCTGGTGAGGATATTTATTATAAAAGAAGAAATTACGTGTGCTAGGAGGGAATTTAATTTTTAAGTGGTACGAAAAAGAATTGATTTACCAATTTTCTTTGTTCGCGATAGAAAAGTTGTCACAGTAAAACAATGACTCCGAAGACGAGCATGGTGACGCGTGGTTCTGTGAAGGAAGGGAGAAGGAGGGTTAAGGGAAGTCGGCAAGAGGATTCTTTGGTTAGTCAAAGAGGCGAAGGTCACTGTTACATCCTCCTTATTATATTTTGTACGAGTAACACAATTCGCGTGAGAACGCTTCGTATCCGCCCCGCGTTAAGCGTGGCAAAGGCTTTATCGCAAGTCGCACATGCAGTTTGTTCCTGCTGCAATGTTTACTGGCAATAAGTACGTGTAACATTTGAGGTGACCAAGGACAACTCTCACTCAGATACGTAACACTATACACGCAATGTGCTGCCCACTTGCTCCGACAGGGTGTTATAACACCCCTAAAAGTATTATATAGGTGTACCCTAATGTAATACTTTTAGAGTTTTATTTACAACAACACACAAACACTTGGTTGGACTAAATGGGTTAAAGCAATAAAGACGCTATTTTTTCCTATATAGTTAGTTGCCTGACAGGGTCTATAAAATGCAAGTGCCAATTAGCATTTCTAAGCAATACCGTAAAGCAAAGAATTTATTTAATAATTTATTCATTTATTCTGATGCACAAAACAGGTGACAGCCATAAAATGTTAAAACCACATGCGATATTAAAAACATAAGGCTAGGCTACCTTACATATATTATTTAACATCTACTGAGCAGACTATGAGTTATATAAAAACAATACGAACAATACAATTAAAATTTTACAATCAAACAATTATCAGGGTACAATTTAAATTAGAAAAGAAAATGGGCTAAATTTAGAAAGAAAACTGAATTCTTTATAAGTATCACCTTTGCGGACTTTTCAAATTGAAACACGACATATACATTTATCTAAAGATTGAAATGAGTTCAAAGAATTTAAACGGGGATTAACGCAAACTAAGTTGTAAAAAAGGTATCATACCTTCTTTATGCGTATTTCGTGAAACGTCGGGTATTTATAGAAGGTATGATACCTTTTTACAAATTAGTTTGCGTTAATCCCCGTTTAAATTCTTTGTTTAACTATAGAACGCGAGAGTTCAAAAGAGTATAAAATTAATCCCTTTTAATTCCCTCCTGACAAGTCAAATGTATTTGTTCGTAAATAAAGGAAGGTGGGCGCTTATTCTTTATTGTACTGTTTTTATGTAATTGGGTCTGAACGCCACCTTATTAGATACTAAAATAAGGATTTTGGTCCTTACAATATAGATAAACGTGTTCTCTCCAAGTTTTGTTTTCACAACTGCTTTAAGAATTCACGGAAAGGCTTATCTCAACCAAAAACCTTTGAGTAAACCACGCCAGTTCTGAACAGCTCGCTCAGTTTACAAACAAAACTACCGTCACTTCCTACATACGACGAACTGTGACCCGATACAACGGTGCCGACGAATCAGACGGCCGCCGAGTGGAAAGCGAATGTGTTTGGAGGACGTATAGAAATTGTTTAATGAAATGAAATCACGCGAGACTCCCTGTATTAACATCCGCTAATTGTGGTTAGATTAAACACCGATCTCATACATAAGGTGTACTTGGTTTGTTGGTAATAGGCACAGAGTTAGGGCTATGTGTAGTGCTACCAGCACATATGTGAATCATCATCATCATCATCAGCTCATTTTATGTCCCCACTGCTGGGGCACGAGCCTTCCCTATAGATGGATAGGGAGAACGGGCCATAAACCACCACGCGGGACCAGTGCGGATTGGTGGTTGTTAACGACTGCTAATGCAGCCGGGACCAACGGCTTTACGTGCCTTCCGAAGCACGGAGGAGCCCGAGATGATAAAGTTCCGGTCACCCATCCGATGACCGGCCTTTGCGAAAGTTACTTAACCTTAGCAATCGCAGACCGGGCGCGTTAAGCACTGCGCCATCTAGCTCCTCACATATGTGAATGCCATAGATTATTATAATACTCGTATAACCCACACATTACGAAACATGGTAGAGTTGATAGAATTAGTGCGCTATATACTTCTTCTTCTTCTCTTCTTAGTCGTTTCACTGTTGCCAGAGTGGTCGTAGTTGTCACGATCCGGTAGGTTGGGCAGCAGGCAGTACCCGCCGCACGACATCCCGCCGCCTGCTGGTCGTTAATCGAGCACATTCGTGCACGGGAGCGCCCACCGCAGCCTTCACTTGATCCGTCCATCTCATTGGGGATCTCCCTCGTGTTCCTCGACTTTCCCTTGCACGATAACACGTTCTATGGAGTCGTTTCCACGCCGACTAACATGCCCAAAGAATTTCAGGATCCGACTGCGCACTTCAGTGGTTCATTTGTTCGGAACTCGGTCCAAGAGACCCCGAGCATCCTCCTCCAACACCACATCTCCAGAGCGTCTATCTTGTGAGTTTCGGTTTGCCGTAGGGTCCATGTTTCGGCAGCGTACAGGAATATGGGAAACACCAACGATTTTACGAGCCTATATTGCGCTATAAAACAAGTTTAAAAAACCGGCCAAGTGCTTGTCGGGCCACGCGCAGTGTAGGGTTCCGTAGCCCATCTCGGATAAAAAAATAATGCGGATACTACCGGTTTCAGACACATGACGTCACGTCAGCCTCCCCGGTAGCATAGCGGTCAGTGCAGCCGTCCGGATTGCGGAAGACCTGGCTGATTCAATTCGATTCCTGGCTGGGTCGGGTAGGTGTTTAATTTTTTCACTCAAAGAGCAATGGAGAGGGCTATGTTCGGGGTTTCTCTGTGTGATCGAATCAGAAATGAGGAGATCCGCAGAAGACCAAAGGTAACCGACATAGCCCAAAGAGTTGCTAAGCTCAAGTGGCAGTGAGCAGGGCACATTGCTCGCAGGACTGATGGCCGCTGGGGCGGGATAGTCCTGGAGTGGCGACCGCGTACCGGAAAGCGCAGTGTGGGCAGGCCTCCAACAAGGTGGACCGACGATCTGGTGAAGGTCGCAGGAAGCCGCTGGAAGCGAGCAGCACAAAACCGGTCGTTGTGGAGATCCTTGGGGGAGGCCTTTGTCCAGCAGTGGATGTCTTTTGGCTGAGATGATGATGATGATGATGATGATGAGTTCCCAATGAGGAATTTGTACTGCGCCAGGTACATTTTATAAGTTGGTCGACTGTTACTCGTAAACTTGTAAAGCCTACTTAGCTGTGATAGTTTTCCTTTTAACTTCGTCATACTTATATACAACTACCGTGACTTTTTTCACGTATCCAAAAACAACCATTTGGCTGGCAGGGGGGGGGGACCCTTGACACTAACAAAATTTTGCACTTTAAAGCTTAATAGTTCACAAACGGATGCCTCAATCAAAAAACTGTTTCCACAAACCCGCAATATTTTTAAAATTGCTATCTAACAACACCCCACACTTAGAGGAAAACCCACTTCACGTGTAGGGGAGGTAACCTAAAAAAAAATTTTTTTCAAAATTTTACTTTACCATTTTGTCGGCGTGATTAATATGTATATCCTTGCCTAATTACAGCTTTCTAGTACTAAGAGTCTATGAGCTAGACTGGGGTCAGACAGGCAGACAGACAGACAGCCAGACAGACAGACAGACAGACAGACAGACAGACAGACAGACAGACAGACAGACAGACAGACAGACAGACAGACAGACAGACAGACAGACAGACAGACAGACAGACAGACAGACAGACAGACGGACATGGCGAAACTATAAGGGTTCCTTGTTGACTACGGAACCCTAAAAATGGATTTAGTTAGACATGTTATCTTAACTTAAATGTATTCTAACTATCCTAACTAGTATTATAAATGCGAAAGTTTGTTTGTTTGTTGTTTGTTACGCTTTCGCGCGTAAACTATTCAACCAATCATCACGAAATTTTGCACACATATTCTCAAGAGTATAATCAAAGACACAGGGTATTTATTATTATAAGAAAAGTGATTTTTTTTTTGTTTGATGCTACTAAACTATTTAGCATTTTTACGTCACCTAATGAACACCTCACAAGTTATGGTAAATTACTTCATTCAAATAGTTTGTTAAGCATAATTTGATTTTCTATCTCTAATTACTAGATATGTTTTTTTTTCATTAGTGGCGCTAGTGTGCGGCGTAAACGCTCTTAACGATTTGTTTGTTTTGTTGTCATAGAAAAAGTCAAAGCGGTACGAAGTCCGCCGAGTGTGACGTTTAGAAATAAACAGTATGTTGCCATAGAGGACAGACCACCTCAGCTGTCATTACGGTTGGTAATAGAGAACAACGCGGCTTGACACCGCCACCGCCATTGGCGCCATACGCCTGCTAAGTAATTGAAGTGTTTTATTCCAAACCCCACACCGAGTCAGATAGTACATATAAAAAAAACTAATAAGCAGCGTAACAAATACTACTACGAGTAAAATAAGGAAGTGGTAAACTCGTTTTTTTCTTTATTCGTCTTTTAAGTGAATACAATGAAAGTGTAACAAACAGTTAAAAAACTTCTAAGCTACTGATAAATTACTGATGATGATAACAAAAGCGTAGTTGAATGGAGAAACCTCGTTTCCTCCTTTCATACAAATCGTATGGGAAAACGTGGACGTAACCTCCTTTCATACAAATCGTATGGGAACAGCCTAACAGCGACTTGTCACGTCACTATTATTGTCCTATCAACTAAGTGTTTCGCGATTATACTTTTACCCCCTTACAAATAAACAAAGAATAAGGTCCAAATAGTTATTCCGTGTTTTGTCTCTTTTACTCTAATTTGAAATGACGTTTACACGACAGGAACAAAACACGGAATAACTATTCGGACCTTATTCTTTGTTTATTTGTAAGGTGGATAGTGTTTAGGTCAAAATAAAAAATGATTGATGTTTTAAAGATCTGCTGTTGTAAACATCAGTTCTTCGGGTCGGATCGGTAATGCGCAAGAAACAACTCTTCGTATTTAGCACCAGCTAATTTTTTTTAGTGACCCCACTGCTGGGGCAAAGCCTTCCCTATGGATAAAAACACCACAGGTTGAACGGGCCGAAAACCATCACGCGGGCTCAGGGCATTGGTGGTTGTTAACGGACTGGTTATGCAACCGGGACCAACGGCGTTACGTGCCTTCCGAAGCACGGAGGAGCTCGAGATGATACACTTTTGGTCACCCATCCGATGACCGGCCTTTGCAAAAGTTGCTTAACCTCAGCACTCGCAGACCGGGCGCGTTAACCACTGCGCCTGGTGCTTTTATGGTATGTTTATAATTCTCCGGGGTTCTACGACCTGTGTCTTATTTGCCATATTCGGGAGTATACATGTATTACATAACACCCTGTATTTTAGTTTCTGCTGCTTTAAGTGCCTTCCGAAGCACGGAGAAACTTAAGATGAAATTTCTTTTTTGGGGTCGGTTACATTAGACATGGAGAACCTGAAAGACCTGAAGGTAGAGCAGATAGCAAGATTTACTAAAGAGACAAAAAGGTTCGACGGGGCGCCGAGAAAGCTGGATTAACCTTAACTCGAAGAACGGGGAAAGGATGAAGTGGCCCGCAGGAAAACGCGGGTGGATCGTCCGTTCGGCTGGCGACGTCCCCATAAGAACCAATATAAGATGAATTTTTTATCACCAATCCGATGACCGGATTATGCGAAAGTGGCTTAACTTCAGCACTCGTAAACCAAGCGCGTAGCCACTGCGCCATCTAGTACAGTCAACAGCAAAAGATGTTTAGGTACTAGATTTCAAAATTAAGTTTCGATAGTGTAAGTCGGTATTTTCTATATAATTACAGTCAAAGTCTGCAGGTACTAGAAGACACTCGAAGGGTTTTCGATATGCGTTTAGAAAGTTTTGATTTCAATACTGATTTCATATTTTGAAACTTGACTAATCATCAGGATATTTTTTTTTAAATATTTTACGGGTTAACACAGTGCCTTGATCTCACCTGATGATAAGTGATGACAAGGCCAATGATGGAAGCGCACTTCACCCGGGATCCTCAACTAGTGAGGCACTGGCTATCTTATCTCTAGCTGCCGGAACACAACATGCTACAAACATTGATGTTATGGCGACATATTTAGATAAGATGATGGTAGCTAGCCAGGCGGACAAACAAGCCCTACCACCATCCAAACCGAGTACACAAACATGTACCCCCCGCTGGGAATCGAACCCGGGACCTCTGGGTCTAAACCGGTGGTCTTAGCCACTAGACCACGAGGCAGTTCAAGTTACCTTTGCTGTTGACTGTCCTCCCCCTCTTAGAACGATTTTACATAGTCTGACGTTTTATTTGTATTTTTATTATAGTTTTATGCTTATTTATAGAACCTTGAATATTTGATTACAAGCGTCAATAGCTTTAGTATCATTTGTTGGTTCGTATGCCCTTTTGTTGGCTTAATTGTGTAAAGCCTTCATCAAAGTTACCAGCTGAGCAAAGGTACCATTGATATAAGAATGTGCCCTTACCTACCATTCCTATGACTCATTAGACTGTCTGTCTTCGGGTGAAACGAATGTCAATCGTGATTATAAAGAGCGTGCAGCGGGTAATTAAACTAATCTACTACGTTAAAAACTGATTGTGGTAGTAATTTAAATGTACAGTCAGCTACTTAACAAATTCGCTGTCCAAAAATTAATTAAAATTAATAATCAATTGTTATGTATCACATGTGACTCATGGGACAGGGAAGTTGTTAAGTTGGTAATATAAGGTGTGGATGTAAAATAAGAATAACAGTTGCACTTACTTAACTTTGAGTATTATTATAAAAATGTTACAGTATATTAAAACACCTCGGCTCTTAGCCGGGCTGTAGCTCCTGTCCATGACTGTGTCAAACCGTTGCGTACCTTTTTAATTTTACATGTTCGATGATTCAAATATTCATCCAGACTAAAGAGGCTTACATACAAATACCATAAACTAACTTTTACTATGAGCTGCATATAACCTCCTTACAGTAAGCAGTTTAAATAAAGTTTAATTTAATTTAATATAATATTTTCTCTTTTTGAAATGCCAACTATTTATATAACACAAAAAGCACAAATCTACATGCACTTTTTCGAGTTTTTTATTTAAAATCTTATTTTGTTTAGAAAACGTACCTACTTACATAGTTTTCTGTATGATGTCTCTTTTTGTGCCTATAATGTTATATTACTGTTTTAGAGACAAATAAACAAATAAATAACTGTTATTATGACTATATTACATGACGGACTTAATCCCTGAGTCATTCTCTACCAGCCAACTATAGGTGATACAGAGACGACACAAAATATCGTTAATCGATATTTTTTGAACACGTTTTCTAAGTTAGTATCAGTTGTAAGTATAGTAAAACTAATAGGTACATATTGAGTGTCATTAATTATGTACTAACAATAGGCAATATGAACATTATTTAAGTCTTTTGTACACATCTATAAACATGTCTTTGCGCTCTTTAATTTTATAATGAATAGCGCTATTCTTTACTATGCAGCTTAGATTTGTAAGACAAGCGCCTACAGACTAACTGCTAAGTACCTACGTAGTAACTTACATTCATCTATGTCTATTATACTATTGTTAAAGAGGTAAATATTAATAAAATTTATAAAATACAGTGAAAACATTAAACGCCTACCCGACCGGAAGACCCAGGTTCGATACCTGGTAGGCGTTTAATTTTTTCACTGTATTTTATGCATTTTATAATATTTAATTTAGCTTTAGTGCAGCAATTAGCACTTGAAAATAAAAAGTAAAAATTTAAAGATGTAAAATTTGTTTGTTTGTTTGTTGAGGTGGGTAATCTCTGAAAGTACTTGTCCAATTCCAAAAAATCAATCAGCCCGTGACAATGCCTTACGCAACTCGGTCGAAACGTCCTGTATAAAAAACCAAAAAACTATAATACCTAAACTTATTAGTAAACAGTAGTTTGCATACGTCCCCATTAATTTTTTTCGTTTATAATTAAAAAGTTTTATGTCTTTTAAAAGATTTTCAGTAGCAAAATAGTCACCGGTACTTCAAATAACGCCTTAGTGGCCTAGTGGCAAAGCGCTCGGCCCGTTACCCGAAGGTCCCGGGTTCAATTCCCAGGTCGGGCAAAGTGTGTTTCGGATTTTTCGATGCATATTCCGGGTTTGTGATCACCAACCCGCATTTGGCAAACGTGGTCAATTTGTATCGATGACAAAGGGACAATAAGGCTATTTACTTTTAACTTTACTTCGAATATATCGAGCGGGACTCACTGTTTTTATAGAGGACTAGCTGACCCGGCGGACTTCGTATCGCTTTGACAGTTTCTATGAGAGAGAACAAAACAAACAAATCGTATTTCTCTTTATTTATCACTAGTGGCCGCTCGCGGTTTCACTCGCGTGGTTCCCGTTCCCGTGGGGATATCTGGATGAAAAGTATCCTATGTGTTAGGAAGTAATAGGGAGTAATCAGCCACAGTATCACATCAGAAACCAACCAATGATGGAGGTCCTCGAATGGTATGAGACAGTCGAAGATCTTCATCAAGGGCATGGATAAGAAAAAGACCAGCAAACTAATGGGACTCTCAAGAGGGAACATGAGGCTAGTCATAGAAATCATAACAGGACATTGTCGGCTGAACAGACATCTGACAGTGATAGGAGTGAAAACCGACCCCATATGCCCGGAGTGTATGGAAAGCGAGGAGACCAGGCTCCACCTACTAGCTGAATGCCCGATGTACTCACCGATAAGATGGGAACTCTGGGGGTCGGACACACTACACATAGAGGACCTAAAGGATCTGAAGGTGGAGCAGATTGCAAGATTTACCAAAGAGACCAAAAGATTCGACGGGGCGCCGTGAAAGCTGGACTAACCTTAACTCCCTAAAAAAGGGAGAACGGGGAATAGGATGAAATGGCCCGCAACAACGCAGGCTGATCGTCCGTTCGGCTGGCGACGTCCCCAAGAGAAATAATAATAATAATAATAATAATAATCCTATGTGTTATTCTTGATTATAAATTATCTGTATGCCGAATTTCATCCAAATCCATTCAGTAGTTTTTACGTGAAAGAGTAACAAACATCCATATTTACAAACTTTCGCGTTTATAATATTAGTAGGGTTAAGCAATTTTTTTAGTAATAAATATAGCCTGTATTACTCAACGATAATGTAGCATTCTAATGGTGAAAGAATTTTTTAAATCAGTCGAGTAATTTTTGAGTTTATTCGTTACAAACATACATACAAAAATATAAAGATTTCCTCTTTACAATATTAGTATGATCAAGGTTTTTTCTTTTTGTTTAACACTGTTGGTAGGTACACACTGAATCTTAAATAATAAATTAACATACTTAAACAAATATACACAAACAATTGAAGATTTCAGGTGAAATAAATGGCCAAACATTGTACTTAAAAAAAATAGAAGAAAAGCATTAAGAGCGTTTACGCCGCACACTAGCGCCGCCAATGAAAAAAAAAAACATATCTAGTAATTAGAGATAGAAAATCAAATGATGCTCAACAAACTATCTGAATGAAGTAATTTAGCATTTTTACGTCACCTAATGAACACCTGACATGTTATGGTTTAGTTATAGTTAAAAGTGGCCGTAACGTCTTATTTAACTAAACCATAACATGTGAGGTGTTCATTAGGTGACGTAAAAATGCTAAATTACCTACTTCATTCAAATAGTTTGTTAAGCATAATTTGATTTTCTACCTTTAATTACTAGATATGTTTTTTTTCATTAGTGGCGCTAGTGTGCGGCGTAAACGCTCTTAACAAACAATGGGTAGATAGTAGGTTTGTTTGTAAAGTTGTTTGTAGTTCAAAGTCAAGGTAAACTCATTTGTTTAGATATTTTCCCCGTTCTTTTTATCCCGGAACTGTTCCTACTTCTGTGCGTACAATAGAAAGCTGGTCAAGCATATAATCATCATTCCCAGCTCATTTCGTTGCCATTGTCAAAATGTAGTTTCAGTTTCCTAAGGACAACTCATGCCCGCCAACTTCGCTCATCTTCTCGCAACTCCTTTGCATCATTCAGGATTCGTTGCAGATTCCTTCACGGTTCAGGCCATTCGATTATGGAACGCTCTCCCCGAAAAAGTCAGACAAGCTCCAAGTAAATTGGTCTTTAAACCAATGGTGTATAAACTGTTTCTACAGGAATCAACACCCACGTAAGAGATTCCCATCATCTTTTCTTCTGTTATGTTTAAGTATGTTTATGTAGTCTATTTTTATTTATGTTTTTTTATAGTATATGTATATTATATTATTATTATTTAATTTAATAAACTCAGTATGTATGTACAGTTCTTATAAATGTATAGTATAATTATGTTTCATTTACGTTCTTTGTCACACCGCTTACCAATTTTTCTGTCTAGCCCTTAGGTCGACTGGTAGAGAAAGCCATTGGGCATTAAGTCCACCTTTTGTACTTTATTTTATTTTATTGTGCAATAAAGATTAAATAAATAAATAAATGGTCCCCACTGCTGGAACACAAGCCTTTCCATGGACGGAAACACCATACAGGGAGCACAGGACGTAACCAGGGCTTGGAATACCGGTATTTTCAATAACTGGTATTTTTGACTTTAATAAAGTATCAATAACGATTTGATACCGGTACTAAATTATATTATCCGCCAGATTGTGATGAGTTTGCGGATGAGTGGAAGGTGATTCCATCTGAATGCTTGAAGTACTGTGAGATGACTGTATGATAGTTGTGTCTTAATTAATTAACTAATTATTTTTTATTTGCATGCATAATTTTTATTTTGTACTGTATTGTTTTATTGATTGTGTTTATTGGAATGTTTAATATTTTTCTATGATTTTAGTGCTTTTAACTCTGTTTTTATTTATTTTTTTATTTTTTAGATTTATTGTAATTTTACATTTAGTTTTAATATTATTTTATTTTATTATTGAATATGTGTTAATTGGTGTAATTGGCATTAGCCGTACTGATTAAATAAATAAATTAATAATACAGGTTAGCCAATGAGTACCGGTAAGTAGTATTACCAACCACCACACACCACGGACGGTAACCACCACACGGGCCCAGTGCGTATTGGTGGTTGTTAGTGACTGCTAATGCAGCCGTAATCAACGGCTTCACGTGCCTTCCGAAGCACGGAGGAGCTCGAGATGATACATTTTTTGTCACCCATCCGATAACTGGCCTTTGCGAAAGTTGCTTAACTTCAGCAACGTAGACCGGGCGCGTTAGCCTCTGCGCTATTGAGCTCCAGATGTCATTCCAGCAGAGATAAAATAACTCTTACAGCCTATGTCTTAGGAGCTAAATAATAACGTAACAATCTCAACAAACTACTTTGTTTTAAAGTTGTTCTGTTTTGTGGAATAATAAATGAGGTGTATGTGATAATTTTATTAAAATTTGGCAGTCAATTTGTTATGTTGACGACAAGATCTAAATATTGACAACTTAATTTGAATATTGCTGCCGGTTTGGAATACAAATCAGGCAACGCTCATTAATAATGTGCTGGCACAGTATAAAATTTATGAATGTACCTGTATATGAATAAAGAATCGAAATATCACACATGTTTCCGGTACTTTACGGTTACTAGCACCATTACCAGCTCATGAACGTCCCACTGCTGGGGCATGAGCCTTTACCAACGGCCTCACGTGCCTTCCGAAGCACTGAGGAGCTTGAGATAATAATTTTTTGGTCACCCATCCGATGACCGGCCTTAACGAAAGTTGCTCAACCTTAGCAATCACTGACCGGGCGCGTTAACCACTGCACCATCGAGCTCCCCCAATACGGTTACTAAAGTCAACACAATTTCTCATCCATGAAAGTCAACAGTACCAATTTCTCGGGCCCACGGAATAGATAACTCGGGCCCTATAGCCGCCAATATAAACATACCTATAAGGGCCAACAAACTTTTCGACCCCTATGTCATCACTACCTAGACTACCAACTTCTCAGCCACGATAGTCGCCACACAAACGTATCCATGGAGAACCAACTCTTTGGTCTCAAAAGTCATTCTCGGCCACAAAAGTTAATAACTCTACCTATTTTAGATTAGATAAAACCTTGATATATAATAATAATAATTCATTGTTCATGACTCCGATGATTCCCCAAGACATTTTTGACATTATAAAATCACTTAAAAATACAAATAGCACTGGTTATGATGAAAAAAACACTAAAGTCTTGAAACATGTAAATGACATTGTATCACCAATAATTACTCATATTTTGAACTTATGCATTGAAAAGGGAATTTTTCTAGACAATTTGAAGGTAACCATTGTAAAACCACTCTTTAAAAAAGGTGACAGGGAGAATATGACTAACTATAGACCAGAGCTATCTCTGGTACCAGTTTTATCAAAAATATTTGAAAAAGCAATATCACAAGCTTTATGCATACTTTGAGGATAACAACCTATTTGCAGAAGAACAACATGGTTTTCGTAAGAATAAAAGTATTAATATGGCAATATTTCAATTTGTTCATAAAATAATTACTTGCTTGGATAAAGGAATAGAAGTTACGGGATTGTATATGGATATGTCAAAAGCGTTCGATTTAGTGGATCATCACATACTTTTAGACAAATTATATAAATATGCAGTGCGAGGAAACACTCTTGACCTAATAAAATCCTACCTTAGTGATAGAAGGGTAATAACTCAAATCCATAAATTGTGCTACCATTCTAAATTTGAAAAATCACACGTATCTAGATCTAGGATAACGACTTGTGGCGTCCCACAGGGCAATGTTTTGGGACCATTACTCTTTCTCGTATATATCAATGACCTTCCAAGATCCATACAACGCCCGATGGTGTTGTTTGCAGACGACAGCACTATAATATTTTAATGTAATAATAAAACTGATTATAAAAATGAAATAAATATTGATGTTGACAGAATTATAAAATGGCTACAAAATAATAAACTGATAGTTAATTTAGACAAAACTAAATCGATAGCATTTAAACAAAGAGAAAGTAAGAAAACGGTGAATGTTAAAATACATCACTTAGGGAAACAAGTAGAAGAAGTAGATACTATTAATTTTCTAGGCATATGACATTGATAAAAACATGTCGTGGGATACTCATACTAATTATATACGTGAAAAACTTAACAAATTTTCATATGCATTGTATATGCTTAATAAAATTTCCAATCGATCGGCTTTAATGACAGCGTATCGTGGCTATGTTGCATCATTATTGAGATACGGTATCCTTTTCTGGAGAAACTCTACTAACAAAGAAAGGGCTTTCAAAGCGCAAAAAAAGTACGTTCGAGCCATATGCAAACTTCGCCCTACGGACTCTTGCTACCCCTACTTCAAAAAGTTAAAAATTTTAACAGTGCCCTGCAGATACATATATGAATGGCTGTTTTTGTTAAAACAAATTTAAAACTATTTGATAACTTCTCTTCGAAAACACATAATAATAGGTTGCGTCAAATACCAAAAAACACAGCTTTATTTGGAAGTAACATTATGGTTTCGCTCCAAAAATTTATAATTAGCTACCGGAATACATAAAAATTATTAATAATCTGGTAGAATATAAATCAACCCTTAAAAAAATATTTATTTATAAAACTTATTATACAATTAATTAATATCTAAGTGATGTTAATTAATATTTGAGCCAATTCTGTAATTTTGACTAATAACTAAATGGAATAACTGAATATAAGTAAATAATAATGTAAAATATTTAACTGACATGCATTTTTATTATTAATCGTAAGCATTGTGAGTAAAAGTCAATAGGTTGTAACAATAATTTTGTAAATAATATTAAGTAAATGATGAATAAGTTTGTAATGTACCTATTTAAATATTTGCACATCGTCTCGCCACGATAGAATATGTTGGAGATCTGTACTATGTTATCTGTAAATGTTACCATATTCTGCAAATAAAGATTTATGATTATGATTATGATTATTCTTGGCCACGGAAGTCGCCACTACCGACTTCCCGCCACGAAGGTCAACACTACCAACTTCTCGGCCACCAAAGTCAACACTACCAACTGCTCGGCCACCAAAGTCAACAACCAACTTCTCAGCCACGAATAGTCACTACCAACTCACCCATGAGCGCCATGAAGAACTGGTTGGCGATGCCGCCATCGTTGAGGGACGCCAGCCACCTCGTTACGGGCAGCTGCATGCTGCCTGCGTGCGGCTACACTCGCATGCTTCGCCGCCTCGGCAGGACCTAGGTGGACATCAAACATTTTTTTATTGATAGATTTGCAAATAAGAATAAGAAAATTTTTATTTGGTGCACAAACAACACATTGAGAGCAATAATACTAAATTCCTTACATCTAGAATAGGTATTATAATTAAATATTTAAAAACTAACTAAACTAAACTAAGTAATGCAGCCAAAATGGTCGCCACTCAGCATGTGACAAATGACTCCGTTAGCTTGTTGTTATTCTGAAGCAGAGTGCAGATGCGAGGACACCTAATGGGGCAGGATCGTGCCTCACCAAACGTCCTAACCTTGCCGAGCCACAAGTTGCGTCTTCACACCTAATTAGGACGCCATATAATAGGAAACATTTTTTTTTGGAAAAGTTTGATAATGGCTTTAGACGGCATTTTCAGCTTCACCGGGCTTTTTTACCGGGCACCGGGTAGGAAGAAGCGCCCAGGTACATGTCTGTACATGATATAGAGCGCAACCCTGATGGTATATCAATTTCTTCGTTCGCAACGGAATAGTTGCCACAGTAAATCGGTGAGACCATACCGACTAGGAGTCGAAGTGGTCGCTATGACCGACATCAGTCAGATCAATCATCATCATCAACATAATTTATTAGCACAGAGTAGGAATACAGTTGTAGTTGTAGTTGTAGGTACATACATACTTATGTAAAAAAACTCGACTGCTAAAACAACTATATGAAAAATAACTGCAAAGAGAAAAAACGGAAAAGAAAAAACAAGCTCTACGATCCTAGAATTCAATTTGAGCAATGTTGGTTGGTTGGTGACTGTCCCCGCCTGCGACAACTATCAATATTCAATGTATTTAGAAATATTTCACGTTGCATTCAACATTGCTCAAATTGAATTCTGGGATCGTAGAGCTTGTTTTTTCTTTTCCGTTTTTTCTCTTTGCAGTTATTTTTTATATAGTTGTATTAGCAGTCGGGTTTTTTGTTTTATATTAATAACTAGCTGTGCTCGCGACTTCGTCCGCGTGGAATAGTGACTTTCGGCAGCATTTTTAATTTTTTAGGCTCTTTTCCCGTTTTTGCAACATTTTTCACTGATGCTTCGCTCCTATTGGTCGCAGCGTGATGTTATATAGCCTAAAGCCTTCCTCGATAAATGGACTATCCAACACAAAAAGAATTATTCAATTCGAACCAGTAGTTCCTGAGATTAGCGCGTTCAAACAAACAAACAAACAAACAAACAAACAAACAAACTCTTCAGCTTTATAATATTAGTATAGATTTGGTTTATTTAAAACTTTTTAGTTTTGTAAAGTAAATAACCAAGCATTTCAAAACCTACTTAATAATTATATTAAAACGCCTTACTCTTTTAAATAGCAAAGTTATAAAATCAATTGTCAAGGCGTAAAAACGAAACCCTTGACGTCTAGTACTTTTGACTGACAAGATCTTTGAGTTTTTTTCAAAAAAAGGAATAAAATTTGCTGATATTCCCGAAAACAAAACACCATAAAACATTGCTGTACTTAAATAAAAATAATTAACTACATCTACGTCCATAGAACAATTGGCCATACATCGTTTAAATTCCGTAGACGTTGTAGTTCGTTTAAAGAATTTTGATCGTGTGGTCGATCTAACAGTTTTTTGGGGTCAAGACTACTAATAGCAACCCGGCCAATATTTTTCCTTTTTTTTTTCTTTTTTTATAGCCTATATCACTCCCACAGTCAAAACAAATCTAACGACACTTCATATGTTAAAATCCACCATGCCGTATGGGCTGTAGGGCGTGCCAAAGAAACATACATACATACATACATACACATACACATACATAAGGGACTCCACTCAGCATTTGTTGCAGAGAACAAATCACTACAACGCTGGCCTTCCGTGGAGACCTTACTGGACCGGAGCGATCATCGTAACGATAACGTAATTGTAAAGTACAGCCCCCAAGACAAGACACGTGGACAAGGTTTAGACAAGTGGCAAAACGCTAATAGAATAGAAATCAAATAGAATGATTTTTATACGGGATTGACATAAGTCAACGATACGTATTAAATGAATGACGTTTATGTCAATCCCATACAATAATCATTCTATTAAATTATTACTAGTGGACCCGGCGGACTTCGTACCGCTTTGACAGTTTCCATCAAGTGATTAAATTCTCTTTGGTTTCCATGACAACAAAACAAACAAATCATTTTGTATTGAAAAATTTAATTGTCGTTTTTAGTATATTTATAGTGTGATTCCCGTGGGAATATCTGGATAAAAGTATCCTATGTTATGTTATTCCAGGTTATAAACTATCTGTAAGCCGAATTTCATCCAAATCCATCCATCCGTTGCAGCGTGAAGAAGTAACAAATATACGAACATACATACCCACAAACTTTCGCATTTATAATATTAGTAGGATTATATTCCATCTTATCTATTGAAATGTGATATGCAATAAATGATTTGATATGATTTGATTCTATTAAATCTCTTTTCTATTAGCGTTTTACCACTTGTCTAGGGAGGCAGATGTGCAGGCGCATATCAACATATCCAAAACTGTCAAATATCTTCAACGAACATTCAACCGTCTAGCATAAACATAAAGTTCAGAGTCTACACAAGCTGAGGCCGTCCTGATTGACCTCTCTCTCTCTCTTTTGAGGGACAGTTTGTGGTAGTCTAATGTGCAAGCGTGTGTAAGTACATATTATTTTATAGTGTTGGTATATGTAGTTAACTAGTAATGAATGACACATTGAATATAGTTGACCTTATTGAGTCAAGTACTTCCGATCTCTACCTACGTAGAGCTTACTAAGCCTAGTATTATAAGCTTGAATAATCAAGTATTACCTTAGTTGCTAAGTATAAGTATAATAAGAGCTAGAAATAGGACTAACTGTAAGCAGAGGTTGATTGTAAAGGTTGGTTGAGGTTGGTTTCTTTGGAATGTGTCGTTTTGAAAAGAAAAATAATGTTTTCACCAGCAAAAATACTGATTCATAAACACTAAACCTCGCTATATCATACTCATTCTCTGAAAGACTCCAATTCATTTTTAAAATGTTTAGCTAATGTGGGACTGTGTAGAAACTATAATCAAAAATTACTGAAAATGTTCTGCAAAAAATGGCTACGATGGCAAATAAATTAGACACTTTCTTTAGGTTAATATTTGTTTGCTATGCCATTACTGAAAGTTATAGCTATAAGTAGGTCTCAGAAAAATAACTAATTATTGTTCTGAGCTACTTATAAGGATTATAACTTTTTCCGAACCTTTTTGTAATTGACTGTACATGGCTACCTCAGATTTTAACTGTTGTGCGAGTTGATGACACAAATAATAGGTAGAATCAAGAGGTGCCATCTCGCACACCTGTGCAAGTTACCTACCTATATACCTACCTACCTATATGCCTATTTATTTTTAATGTTTTAGGACCCTCAATTCTTTTTCTTCTACTTTTCCGTTGACAAAGAAAAACCTTCATCATCATCATCATCATCAGCCTACACACGTCCAAGAAAAACCTTACCTACTTTCAAAACTAAGAAAAAACGTAGTAAAATTTCCTGCGCACAAGCAGGTTCTATTCGACTATGTAAGAACATCAACTTTATATGCCAAGGTGAACTTCATTAAATGTCAAAATGTAAGTATGTCACCTTAAATAATTGAGATTAGGTACAATACCCAACAAATTATGATTCATCTCGATTGTACACAAAAATAATTATAATTGCTAATCAACCATTATAATTATTATAATAGTACAAAAATAACCTGTTTCTTTTGTAGGCAACTACTACACCTGTCTAATAAACTGGTCTACACCAGTTTGGAAAAACTTCCTATAAAATTATATTGCTAAGGAAAATATTAAACGAAATGCAAGTTACAAAAAGACGTTCAACACTTCAATCTGTCTGTAACCATGAACCCTGTAAAGGTTTCGGAACGTCTAGATTAACTTAATCGATAAGTGACAATTAAACGAAAAGCGACCGCCTAACCGATCGCTTTGAAGCTAAAGGCTTTCGATATTGCTTTCATAGGCGGCACGAAACGGCAAGATGACGTCATAACGAAGTCAAAGCGAGCGGTTAGGCGGTCGGGCCCCTGCCCCCCGACCGCTTGCATAGCTGCACCGTCCGTCCGTCGTACCCAGCGAAATCGCCTTTTATATGCGGCGAGCGCGACAGCGCTAGCGAGGTGCTGCGCGCGTAGTATACCCGCGACAAAATACTAATGTTTATCAAAGTACCTTATCATATTTTATAATTTATCTTATTTATTTTAACGCTTTGCTATTGGTAGTTGGATTTGGTAACTTTTGTATAAATACACGCTTTGTTGACAATAAACACATTCCATCCTGAACGCTGTTTCAATCAATAACTACCAAGCTCCTCTAAAAAAGCAATATCAAAGCACGAAGTCAAAGCGATCGGTTAGGCGGTGACATTTTCCCCCGTATTAATAAACAAAGTGTAAGCTAGGAGTAGTTACTCCGTGTTTTGTTCCCGTCAAGTAAACTTCATTACATACTAGAGTAAAAGAGACAAAACACGGAGTAACTAATCCAAGCTTACACTTTGTTTATTAATAAGCCCCTTTGAGTATACTTTGAAATAAAGTAAACGTTCAATAAAATCCACATTATTGCCTAATTCGACGCTCGCGCCATCATTCAGTCCCGAACGGAACGGAACGCCTTGGAAATCTCACAGTCGGAAACGCTCGCCTTAAGAGCGTTTACGCCGCACACTAGCGCCACTAATGAAAAAAAAAAACATATCTTGTAATTAGAGACAGAAAATCAAATTATGCTCAACAAGCTATCTGAATGAAGTAATTTAGCATTTTTACGTCACCTAATGAACACCTTAGGGTTTAGTTAAATATGGCTTGATTGATTTTCTATCTCTAATTACTAGATTATGTTTTTTTTTTCATTGGCGGGCGCTAGTGTGCGGCGGAAACGCTCTTAACTAATAACGACTGCTAATGCAGCCAGGATCAACGGCTTTACGAGCCTTCCGAAGCACGGAACTATAGAGATACTGGATGCCTAGTGTGAGTTTTGTGAGTTTATCCGTATTCATTCGATTAAGTTTACGAAAACGCAAGATAGTATGGCATTGAAGCAGCGCCTCATGGCGACATACAAGAAGATTTAAAATTTTGCCATACAAATTCTCGTTAACGTTTACGAATGGCGAATGATACTCGCACTTGGCACCCATTAAGAATGTTTACCTACGTACGTAAAGTAATTATAATTACTAGTGGTCGCCCAGTGGTCGAAATTCGACCCTAATTTTATTAAGGCTGCACGGATTGTATCCTAAGCAATGAAAAATTAAAAAAGATAGAATGTGAGTTTGGATTGGCATTGACAGATTTCGGCCGCTCCTCTTCCATTTTAGAAATTTTTTAAAAGAGTATATTTTACACAGAATAATAACTAAAGCTATATAGAAACCGGACTAAAATAGCAAAGGTGTCACCAGATTTGTGACGTCATATTTGAGGTAATGTAGTGAGTGACTTTATAAAGGACTCAAGATTTTTTTGATCACCGATTATCTGATGACCGTTTGACATAACAATACAAAAAATAAAAACTAAGTGTCAACCATTTGTCGCACTCCAACCTCCTTTTCTAGCCATAAGATAGAATGGAACTAAACATAGTTGCACGATTTTTATTTTAGCCATCCTTCTATAGCTTTAGTTATTGTTCTGAGATATTTTACATGCGTGTGTGTCAAATACATGGTATGTGTGTGATGTTTGGTTTATTGATTTTTTTTATGCATAATTTAAAAAAAATATTAACATTCTGTACTCCTTCTCTATATGCTATAAGTGTGCGAAATTTCATACTCATCCGTCTGCGCAATTTTTGTTTAAAGGGGTACAAAGTTTTTGCTTCACGTATTAATATATAGATAATGTTGAGACTTATATTTCAAACCATAAATAGCGCAGTGAAAGGAGAAAAAAATAATAATTTAAAGAATACATATAATACCTAATACGAGTAGGTATGTTTCTGAAACATATAAACAAATCGCAACAACATATAAAATTAACAGATGCATCAGCAAAGATAGCTCTTTAATCATAACAATTATGATGATTAATTATATTTCCTTATCAATCACAGCTCAGGCTGAAAGATCTCGCCATCACAACAGATTCATTATACTAACGAACATCTTTAGATAGGGTTGTCACTTTTCGATCGAGTAAAGTATAGTCGACAATGAAATTGCTTTACCACCTTAGAAGTGAATTTTGTTTGCGTATTGTTTAAAAGACCAAGTGACAAATACGTTGTCATTATTGACAATGAGCCTTAGCGAAATTTTATTGTAATGGAAGTTTTTGTCAAAAGTGATAAAGCAATTTCATGATCGACTATAATCGGTACTCGAATAATGTATTCTCACTTAGACCATACAATCATTCCAACTTCTTCTAAAATAATATTGGCATTTGCATTGAAAAGATCTATCTTCCCAATTGCATTACCAAACAAACCATTTCATAGTGGTTGGCAATAAATATCGTTATTGTGTATTTTTAATATGTACATTGTACAGCTGAAAAAGACAGACAAACGAGACGGCAACAAAACAAAGTAAATGTTATAATATGTACTTTTAAGTTGAAAAAAATTCCATGAGCAGGATTTGAACCACGAGCAGGATAATTTCGGCGGGCTGGTTAGAACCACAATAGCTCAATTGGGAGAGCACCTGACCCGGTATGTCAGAAAGGTGCGGGTTCAAATCCTGCTCGTGAAAATTTATTCAACATTTGTGTTTTTGTAATTTGTTCGCAACAAAATTTGCGTTAAAAATTATATAAACATTTTATATGTATACTTTATAAAGTTTTTGGTACCTTTATGTGATAGATAATCTAAAACTTACACCGACTCATTATTATATTTGAATAAAAATAAGCGACACTTTAACTATTTTCCATGTGGACTCAAAAATGAACCAAAACAATCATTTACATTGTAATGCTAGGCTAAGCTAAAGGTTTAAAGAAATATTATGTAAATTTTACATAATATTTCTTTAAACATTTAGCCCCATACAAATAAACAAAGAATAAGGTCCGAATAGTTATTCCGTGTTTTGGTCCTGTCATGTAAACGTCATTTCAAATTTCAGTAAAAGAGACAAAACAGGGAATGACTATTTGGACCTTATTCTTTGTTTATTTGTAAGGCACTTCATGTTTTTCTTCATAGTCGACGTCCGTCGGTCGGCGTGATGTTTCACTTTGTGTTAGGTGTGTCAACGTCGAGCTTGGATGCCTTAAACCTGAGACTGCCATAAGATACCTACTTATAATACCAGGAAAACATGATCACCCATTATTTTTAAGAATTCACGGCAGTTTGTTTTAATTAATTAATTAATTCATTAATTTACTATACACAACAGAATCAAACTAAAATAAGAACAATAATAAAACAAATATGTGTAGAGGAATGCAAATTACAAAAATTACACGATAACATGCAAAGATTACTATCTAATTAAGCAGATAAAAAGTTAGAAAATTAAATATTAAAAGCTATACATTAGATATTATTATATGTATTAAAAAAGTTGGACGTTCGATCGAGGATACGTTAATAAACAGATTATGATATTTCTTGACAACCCTACCCGGGCCACACAGACGGAGCATGCCACGCGTATGTCACTCTGATGCAGATATTATCTCCAACGCACATATCTCGGACGATTAGAAAATATCCTCCTTACCTAGTGACAGCAGCGCAGTTTTATGATTCACGGTAACTGCCGTAAAAGTGGAGTAATGAGGCTGACTAATTAACGTACGTCGTGATGGGCTAGGTAAGTTTAACGACACCACGTTTAGGTACTGCACTGCACTAGTTAATGAATGGTTCTCATATGGTGAGAACCATTCATTAACAAGTGCAGTGCATGTGATGAGAAGGGATGAAACGCATTTAACTAAGAGTGATGAATATAAGTGTTGATGGATGGAGGGGGGAGGGAGACCAAAGAAAAGATGAATGGATTGTGTAACCGATGATATGATGGTGAAGAGAGTGACTGCACAGGTGACGAGTGATAGTAATAAAGTAAAGTAGAGATAATAAGTAAAGATAGTAACTACGAGAAAATTGGTAACTTTACACTTAATCGTGTTCGAGATAAGTGAGCTGCTGACCAACGAATTAACGTGTCTTCCGAAGCACGGACAAGCTCGAGATGGGTAAATGTTCGCTCGAGCAACGCACCCATTGACCCTCGGTGCCCCCCCTCCCCCCGATTTTATCTATTAGGGCATGGGGAAACTCACTAGTGCGTGATGCAGTTCCCTCTAGAAAACGTCCGAAGGTGATTCGTTTCACACGGCTTAAGGAACTCTTTAAGTATCTCGCCGCCCCCAAACAAGCCCGGTGAAGTTGAAAATGCCGTTTGAGGCAATCAGCACCCTCTCTCCAAACATTGACCCTCATACAGGACACGAAATCTCAACGATTCCGAGCGCACCTGTTGCAGATTCCGTGTTCGTGAGAGGTTGTCTAATATGTAACAAAAACCCTGTCCTATCCGTAAAGGTGTTTTCTAGGTATCGAGATTCAATTCTATTTACGTAGGTAATTATTTTAAAGTAATAAAAGTGAAAAAAATTTACCCCGATAAAAAATTTGTGAAATGACAAAACTTACATGGCAATACTTTTGTCGGCACTTCGGTAGGTACCGCGCCGCCGCCATTGATGGAAAGTGTGGTCACATTTATAAAATTAGCATCATTTTGGGGTAATTTGAGCAGTATCGGTACAAAAAACTTGCGTTTTAAATTGCGATAACTCTTATTTTTTTGTTATAGTTATTTGTATACCTGTACTCCTTTTCGATTGGACAGGGTTTTTTTACAAATTGTATATGCGTTGCTCGAGCGCATTTGTATGAGTAATTCATCAACACGCCCCACACGCCTACGACCCATTTGGGACGAGTTGCTGAAATATGAAGCTTATACCTTCTTCCTTATTTGTGTCTGGAGTTTAAGCAGAAGACTAAACAAAAACTAATACTTACTGTTAAGAATCTATTATTTTCTCGCGAAAAGTAGATAAACACTTTAATAACTAACGAACAATCACTTTTATTATTCACTAGCTGTGCTCGCGACTTCGTCCGCGTGGAATAGTGACTTTCGGCAGCATTTTTAATTTTTTAGGCTCTTTTCCCGTTTTTGCAACATTTTTCACTGATGCTTCGCTCCTATTGGTCGCAGCGTGATGTTATATAGCCTAAAGCCTTCCTCGATAAATGGACTATCCAACACAAAAAGAATTATTCAATTCGAACCAGTAGTTCCTAAGATTAGCGCGTTCAAACAAACAAACAAACAAACAAACAAACAAACTCTTCAGCTTTATAATATTAGTATAGATACGTACCTACATGATGTCGTAAAATTTATCTTTCGTAGTAAATTATAGTGTAATTTTACATCTCACTACTGTTGTAAGTTATATGTTATATACTGATTCGAACTGGTATGAAGCGGTCGGGTACGCCAGTAGATTGGTTGAGTGTAATGGATATACAATTCAATGTTTTTATCGTTCATTAATTTGTATGCTTTAACATCATGCCGCGTGTGGCACACAAATGAAGCATAAGTTTTTGGTAGATACAAGCTACTTCAAACATTCTCTCTCTTTTCTCAACATTTATTAATCTGATGTTAAGAGGAGGAGCTTGTTAGCCAGTCATCGGATGGGTGACCAACAATCTATCATCTCGAGCAGGAGCTCGGAGCACGGAGGACCGTGCTTCGGAAGGCACGTAAAGCCGTTGGCCCCACCACCAATCCGCACTGGGCCCGCGTGGTGTGGTTTATAACGCGTTCTCCCTATCCATCCATAGGGAAAGCTCGTGCTCCAGCACTGGGGACATTAAATGAGCTGACCTGAGCTGAGTTGATGTTAGGGTCTGCTTTTCTGGTAATTTTCTTACAATTTGCTCTGTCGCTCTTAGGCAATAATGTCCGTCCATCTAGATTTCTGTCTCCCTCTTCTTCTGGACCCACATCTTAGTCACATTACTGCATTAGTTAATTAATGTCTCAGAGCATTAAGTCCGCCTTTTGCTGTATTTTTGCAATAAAGAATAAATAAATAAATTAGTTACGTAGGCGGACCTACTACAGGCATTGAGGATGTTTATTCGATTTTGTATTCTTAAATTCGTGGAAACACATTCAATAATGGTGATACTACCTACGTCTGTAAATTAACAAAAAATATCTTTGACAAAATTTTAATCATTATTTTAAGCGTTAGTATAATTTGTTCGACCAGAGTAACCGCATTTTATTGGTGGCGAGAAACTTCAAGTACCTCAAGGAATGAACAATTGAACTGTCACTTCTGTGAAACTGCCTATCTTTTCTCTAACTGCGGAAACACAATAATTTATACCTACTAACATCAATGTTAAGATGACGACATTTTAGATAAGATAGTGGTAGCTAGCTCGGCAGACTTAAATCAACCAACCGAACCGAGTACAAATATGTACTTACTCTAAACTTGAAACGAATCTAAAACCTCTAGGACTGACACCGGTGATCTAACCATTAAACTAGCAAGGTAGGCTTAGCTACCGCGGTTCAATTCCCCAGAGATAGGTCCCGCGGCCTTCACTGTATCGGAGTTTGGCCCCCCAGAGGTAATCCTTATCCCCCCTCACCATTCCCGGTCTTGGGCTTTCCCTTGATAGCCGCTGGAGACAAAGGCGTCTCCGGATAGTCGGTGGGTTGTGGAAAGGCGGACGGGCGACCCCCACATAACCGTCAAACCTCCTCAAGATTAGGTACTCTTAACGAGTTCCTATAGGTAAAAAAAAAGATACTTGCTTAGCTACTAGTTGTAAGGTTGTGACATACGACAGGGTATGTCACAACTAGTAGGTACATCTAGGTTGCGTCACAATCTCCATCACGATTACGTAATTATTTCTGCATACGTAATAAGTTAATTGATAGCGTCAATCATAGAATCGCTTAGACGCGTAATGTTATAATTGGTCGCTGTCAGATGTGGTTTATCATTATCATTGACTTATTACCAAAAAAAAGCAACCAGTTTCTAATTGCAGAATGTCAACGCGACTTCTACTGCTACTGCCGCCGTTGCTACAAATCGGTAAGTCGATTTATTTTAGAGCGCTGTCATGCTTTTTTACGCTCGTAGCACACCTCCGCTGCGAAATACGAGCAGCGGAACCGCTGGAGGAATTCCGCTGCGATCAAGTGTACTTTAGAGTAGTTACGCAACGTTACGCTACGGAATGTTACTCGAGTCAGTTGAGTTGAGGCAATCGGAGCAAAATGTCGTCGTTATCAGAGTCAGAGGAGGAAGCAATATTATTGTAGATTTTAGCTTTGAAAAGGCGTAAAACTCGTAGAATTTGGGTGCACGAAATTAATGAAAAAAGGAAGAAATTAGGAGAAAATTGATTATGTAAAGAACTAGCGTCACATGAAGATCGTTTCTATACATATTTTAGAATGAGCCCAGAGAGTTTTGAAGATTTACATAATCTTTTGAAGCCACTTATTTACGTGCGAAAACAACGCGGTTCCGCAACAAAATGGCGGCCGGAGTGCGGAAGTGTAGCTGGCGTCGGAGCAGATCGACGGAACCGAGCGGGGAAAGAGATAGAATTATAGTCAAATCTATGCGTTAGAACAGGCAGTTTTGCTAGTGTTCCGCTTCTCCTACACACAAGACATGGCAAAATTACTGCGGTTCCGCTGTTATGGTTTCGCAGCGGAGGTGTGCTACGGGCGTTAGTTCGTCAATCGCTCGCTCGTGGCGCTATCGTAGCGTTCTCTACGTTCCGTAATACGAATATGGTTTTGGTTGCGATAAATTATAAATTGTTGCGATTGCAACTGTCACTTAAAGATCGGTAATAAGCTCGCGGGTGATAGAATAATACCAGAGTGATAATACCCTATATAATGTACGACCATTCATTCTGTCTGTCAATCAATCACTTTCTCGCTGTTGTCACCTCACGGAGTTAATACGTCATTTTTATTTTTTTACGTGTAAGCATTGGGTAGGGTAATGCACCAGTGTTCACAAGATCCAGCGATCGACACTCTTTCCTTTAACCTTTTTACCGCCAACAACTTCTATGGAAGTTCGAGATTTTCGTGCCGCCCACGCCAGCACTTCTATAGAAGTTCTTCTTTGTACCTACTTTATTAAAATACATTTATACGTTGGCGTACAGCGGGACACCGCGTGCAGGATAGTTGGGCGGTGAAAAGGTTAACTAACTAACTAGAATGGCGCAACGACCCAAAGAGTCTTGGCCTCCGATAATAAGAGTCACCATCTGGGTCGGTCCTGCGCCACCTGGTGCCAGTCATCCGCGTTGAGCTCGCGCAAGTCCTTACCGACCTCGTCCTCCCAGCGGTACCTGAGTCTTCCCACCGGCCTTCTCTTTCCTTTAATAATTCAAAATAGGAAACAGCAATTGACTTTTGACTTTAGCTACAATCCTACTAATATTATAAACGTGAAAGTTTGTAAGTATGGATGGATGTTTGTTACTCTTTCACTTAAAAACTAGTGAATGGATTTGGATGAAATTCAGCATACAGATAGTTTGTAACCTGGATTAACACATAGAATACTTTTTATCCCGATAGTCCCACGGGAACGGGAACCACGCGGGTGAAACCGCGAGCGGCCGCTAGTTGAATACAGACTGCATTTGTACCTGTTTCCTAGCTGGGTTACTGTGTGGGCTACTGTGTTGAATACTGATGCCATTACGATAGTGGCGTAATCTGTCCATGAAGCCCAGCAATGGGACATTTAAGGGCTGCTGATGAAAATAAAATAAGAACGCTTGGTAGTTACCAAGCGTTGTTATTTAATTATTTTTTTTGGAAATTGGCAGCACACAACCCTTTTTCCTTTTAAATGTCTTTTTTCTTAATAAATGAACCTGGAAATCTAAAGAGATGGAAGAAAATAAAGGAGACCTTTGCCTAGCAATTAAAAAATATATAAAAAAATATGAAAAACATATGAAAGTAATGTTTTAAATTAAAAAAAAAACAGTTTAATGTAAACACTGTGGTAGTTGTTCACATTGAAAGTTACGAACATATTTTAGGGCAGTATTATACAACAGTTGTTTACACTTACGTCAGTAGGCCGAAAAGTTCCACATTAAGCAATTTAACAACAAATATTATGTATTTCTTGCAGAGCCTTAGTCATTCCGTTGTATTGATATTGGCTACAAGTCAGTAATTCGAATTTATTTATTATTTAATTAGTACGGAATTAACCAATTACGTTAATCAAGTAGGTACACGAAATTAAAAATAAATCTTCAGTATATATTACATAGAAATAGAAATAAATTTAATTTACTACAAAAAAAATTCACTTATGAATTGAAACACACATCACACAAACACACACTTAAGTAGCTTTCATCACATTCTCTCATCAATACTAAAATATATGAATAAAAAATAATTTTGCCACGATAGTAGAGTTGGTAGTGCACCTGACCCGGTATGTCATGGGGTGCGGATTCGAATCCCGCTAGTGGATTTTTTTTCAACCCTGTCTTTTTCAAATTGTAATATGTTCGCAACAATATTTGCGTAAAATTATATGTGAATAATCATAAAAATATATATTTTTTGTTAATACACAACAATAGGCGTGTGTGCGGATGAAAACTGACCCGACATATATCTTAATTCTAATTTGAAGTAACCTCTTTAGATTTGCTGACTTATTGCGATAGTTCTTTGTTCTCACAGCTGGCTACATACCTAGTCCGTAACCAACCCTGACGAAATGTCAACATTTTTTTGTGCACACACGTGCATCCATTGTAAATGAGTCTTTAAACAACTGGTAACGTGCGACCGTTGTAAACATAATGTAAAATGCACTACACAATGGGCTCAAGATCGGCTATTGCAAAATTAAAAACTATGCCTTGGCATTATTGGCAATTATTGGCATGTAAGCTTTGGCCTGTAATTCCTTACGGACTGATGGCCGCTGGGGCGAGCAGTCCTCGAGTGGCGACCGCGTACCGGAAAGCGCAGTGGCTTAGTACCGCTAGCTCCAAAAGTTGTATCTCATCAACTCCAAATTTATTTCGATCTAGTACTGTCAACTCCAAAGACGTACATAGAGTTTAAAATTCATTATTTTCTGTAAAAAAGTGTTACCGTCGGCCTAGACTCGAGCGACCGAGTCATAATTTTGGTATTTAGATTATAAATTTGACGACCTCCTTGGTCGAGTGGTTTGTACACCGGTTTTCATGGTGTCGCCATCTCTGAGGTCCCGGGTTCGATCCCCGGTCGGGTCAATTTAGAAATTATTGTTTTTCTATATTGTGTCGGGTCTGGGTGTTTTCTATGTATAATAATTATGTATTTAAGTATTTTAAGTATGTTTATTGTCTAGTAACCATTTAACGAGTTTCATAACGAAGCTTCTCTTGGGCTAGATAATTGGTGTGAGTGTAGGAAAGTTTATTTATTTATTTATTTATAATTAATCACGGGAAGCCGCTGGAGGCGGGCTGCACAAAACCGGTCGCTGTTGAGATCCTTGAGGGAGGCCTTTGTCCAGCAGTGGACGTCTTTTGGCTGAGATGATGATGATGATGATGATGATAATGATGGGTAACACTTGGCCTTAATCTCACCCGATGTTAAATGATTATTAAAGCCCGAAGATGGAGTTGAGAGAGTCGATGCTACTCTCAGCTGGCACTTGCAAGTTGAAATTAAATGAAATATTTTTATTTGCTTCAATTTGGGGTACATGGTATGGTGTTCTTAAAAATTACAGTTTCCTTCAAAATCTACTTATTATAATTAAGCATGCAAATATTTGTTTAATTATATAATATCAGAGAGCACAAGAACAAGCCAATGCAAAGCAGCCTCTCAATAATTACTGTTTAAATATTCTTGTACGGAGTAAAAGCATTTTTCAGTAAGGAACATAAATGTAGTTTTCTCTTGAAAGTTGTGCCATTCAACAATCGTTGATTATCAGGCAGAGCATTAAATATTTGTTGCTTTGCGTTGCGTTGCTAGTGTGAGTCAAAAAGTTACCTAGACTTTGCAGTCCTTGAATCATTTAAGGAATTTTTACCACTCAAGACGAAGATAATGATTGTGCCAAACCTTAATATTTCCGATGATCGACTATGGTGACGTGTGTTATTATGATCTTAATGCTGACTTGCTTAATAAGCTTGACAGATTACTCAACAACAGTATCCGATTCATTTACAATCTGAAGAAATATGACCACATCTCGCAGTTCAGGTCGGAGCTGAAATGGTTGCCTATTCGCCAGCGAACACGTTTACAGGCCCTAACCACACTGTTTTCGCTTCTCAATTCTTTCTTCTTATCTTGCTCCCCATTTTCAGTACCTTTGCTCCTCTCATAGTAAAAATCTCCGGTCCTCAAATAATCTTCTCCTTCTCTGTCCCTCTCATACATCTGGTTTTGTTCATTCTTCCTTTCAATTCAATCCAGGATGGCTACGAGTCGTGACGCTTTTAAAAAGAAAGTCCGCGAGCTCTTGTTTGATAGAATCATGGCTGAATCATCTCAATAGCGCCCATTAGAATTAGGTATTTTATATATGTCTATTTATTGTAGATTACGTATTTACAATACACATATATGTTTTTGTATACATAATATTTATGCATGTATTAAATACATACTTACATTTAAATTATTTATAATATATCTTGATTGCACCTACCAATGTTATCTCAGCACCACCCTATGGTTGACTGGTAGAGAATGAGGAACTGAGGAACTTGGCTATTTTATCTTTAACTGTTGGAACGCAACAATACCACTAACAATGATGTTATGGCGACATACTTAGATAAGATGGTGGTAGCTAATCAGGCGGACTTAAAACAAGCCCTTCCACCAACCAAACCGAGTGCCTACCGGTGCGAATCGAACCTAGTGAGTGCTTTGCCTTCTACGATTTTAATATACTTATCATCAGCAGTGCTATTCTCTAAGCAAAACAGCGTCGACCTCGACATTGAACTCGCTCATAACTTGCAAACGAATGTAGACTTTATTACCATTCAGTAAATTAGGTTGAAATTCGTTTGCAAGTTATGAGTGAGTTCAACATCGAGTTCGACGCTTAGAGAATAGCGTTACAGGTCGGATAAAGGCCAAACATTTAAAACAAAACAATATTTAAAAAAAACTATTCACATCTAATTCTCACACTTGACTGACCTTTTTTGTTGTTTATAATTATGGTACCAAGAGATTTGCTATAAATTAATAAAAGGTATCTAATAGGAAAAAAAGGTGAGAACGGTGAATGAATGGTTCTACCTGTGAAGTAGATTGACTAGATTCCAAGTTAACACATTTTCGACTTTGTTTTTTTCCAATCAATTAAATCCAAATTGGGCATTGGAACTCCTTGCTACTTAAATAAATTGTATTACAGTGAAACATATTTAACATTAACTAGTCAAATCAATATGTTAACATAGCCAAACAAGTCAGTGATCAACCCGTAAGTAGGTAGGTACATATTGAACTAAACGGCGCGAAACTGTTCCAATTTAAATAGGTTTATATTTTGTCGTTTTGCATAGGCAAATCAGTAGCATATTTAGATATCGATATGCGGTCTCATACCTAACCAACCATCGGTTTTTGCGTTGCGACGAGACCTTAAACTGAAAATAAAGACAGAGACTTTTTGTTTCGCTTAAAATATGGTATAGTCGACCATGAAATTGCTTCTTCCATTAAAGTAAAATTTCGCTAAGGCTCATTGTCAATAATGACAACGTATCTGTCACTTGATTTTTTAAACAAAAATAGAACTTGTTGTTTTATTTTCAGCAAACAAAATCCACTTCTAAGGTGGTAAAGCAATTTTATTGTCGACTATACATAAGTAGTAAATAAAGAACTCAGTAAGGGTTTTTTAGCATTTCTTTAGTGTCAGAATATTGAAAGACACTTTACATCTCATTTTGTTATAAAGAAATAGAATTATTTATCCTTGCTGTGGAGTTTCTTGCGCCCATTCTTCTCCACAGCTAAAAAACAGACGTACCTACTAATTCAAAAGCAATTTTCTAAAGTTTATTTGAATAAACAAAATTGACTGTGACTTTAACTTTGTTTTTAAAATTAACGAGTTTGCCACATCATCTGCGGAGTGTTTTGCTGTTTTGGGTTTTTTTCTTTGCAAACACCCGGGAGGTTTCACTTCGCTGTGATGATCTGTTCTAAAGTTATGCCGTTTTCTCACAAAACATATCTTATTTGTACTTGTCCTATGCAATCTGCAAATGTCTGCGTCAATCAATTTGAAAAAAGGTTTTTGTTAAGTATTTAAAAGGTTTATGGTTAGTCAGTGGTTAAGTGGTTAAGGTTTTTGGAAGAGTCATCGGCTAACCTCCTACCTCGGAATAAAGCGATAATTTTATAGAGAACAAATATTGGATGTAGAATTTGTCTTTATGGTGTCTGTTTCTAGTGAAATACTAACTTTGTCTGTCTGTTAGTAATAGTAGGTAGTAGTAAAGTTTAGTAAATAAAGCTCACATACATATAATTTAAGTTTGTTTAAAGTTAGGATAATTTATTGTTTTATAAAGGTAACGCAAACACTAGGAATACACTTGAAATATTATATTTAGGCGGGTGTACTTACTCGTCTTTTATTTCAGTAGCAATATGTCTTTATATCCTGACGTGTTGGGTTTGATCACGGGTCATGTCAAAGGTGAAAAAACATCAAAGTTAAAATTAAAATAAAATGTAAAATGAATCCGTTGAAATTTTAAAAAGAATGACTTTTCAACAGTTTATTTTAGAAAAAGACCGATTCGAACCGTATCTCGATAAGTTTTACTGTTTTTTTTTTAGTGAGTTTACAAAACTGATAAGTAACAAAAAGAGTGATTTCACTCATTTTTAAAATACTTTATCTTAACTAAATATTAGGTCCTTACCTATGAAATTGGTGTTTTGTATGAAGATTTTTTATGAAATTTTATTTATCATACTAACGTTTTTTTTAATTTTCTTAGCATCTATTTATTTTAACACTATAAAAATAGTAGAGTAGTATGTTTGTTTCACAAATAGGAGACACTAAAAAGAAAAAAAAATCAAGTCCCTTCAAAGCTACAATGAAACAAAAGGACAATTCCGCGAAAAAATAAGTTAGTAAATTTAAAAAAAAAATTTAGCGTTAAAGACACAAAATTAAAAATCATTGTTATTACTGAAGCCTAAGTAACATAGTCTTAATTAAAGGTATATAACAATATCAACAACCGGTATTGACTTTTAAAAGTAATACACCTATTAATAAGTGAGAAAAAATTTCATGGGTAAGGACCTATTATTTAAAAAAAAATACGTTTTTTTTAAAGTCTGTTAACTCTATTCAGGTTATAAATTTGTAACCTTAAGGAGCGATGCCTTCTATAACGTTAAAGCAAGAGAGAATACTGGAGAGAGAGAGAGAGAGAGAGATGGTGATACACGCGGAAGAAGTCGCGGGCAGAAAGCTTTCTAATTACTTACTTACCACTGGAAACGACAAAGTAAGTACCTAAATCATGCTTGATGTAAGTGATACTTCACTATCATACAAAGCATGACCTTTTTACGATGTTTGTTTAGCAATAGATGAGTCCAGGTTTTTCTGAATAATAACTGGTTATTACAGATAATTAACGTCGTCACATAAATGATAAAACGTAATGAGTACTCATGAAACGTAAAAAAATTTACATTACACATTTTAGATGATTAATCATGTAATTTTTTTTTATTACTTGTACATTAGTTCCTGTACGTATCCTACGTTATTTTCCATCTCCATACTTTATTATTTTTAATAAAAATAAAGTACGGCAAATACTTTATTTCCGACTAATGCGTGCGTTTGAACGGAATTATTCCTGTTGACTTAATTTCTGAACAGTAACTACTGAATGATACTCAGACTCAGGTGAAGTGAAACGAAACGCAACGCTTAAAGAAATAAATTTGGAAAATACTTTATTTTTTCTCTAAATCCTTTTTTTATACTAGTTAGTAAAAGATTTACTTTAATTTCCTGAAAAATAGTTGGCAACCCTATCTGTAGGAGTCTGTAACAAAACGGTATTGACAGTTTATAATTGTTACAAAAACAGAATAAAATAAGGTAAAGTAAGTAAATGAATTATTTTAGTAAGTAAGTAAATTTTTATCTTATTATTATCATAGCTTATAAAATTCGTTTTTTTATTTATTTAAATAGCAATTTTACGATTTGACTAAGGTGTTTCATGAAACGCCCGCATTTTCTGATTCGATTGAAATGCACATTTCAATACACGTTTAGTATAGAACCAGCTTTTTGCTGTCAACTAAAATGTACTTACGACAAGAATGCTAAGATTGCGAACAAGCCGCTCGGCTTACCTTGAGGCAGTGGTACAACTTGAGAGTTATTACGAACATAGTACTTCTACTTTTTAATGTATCTCGGTAATCATCGCATATCCGAATGCAAGCGAATCTATGCTATTAATAAATAGGTAAAGTTTGTGGTTTTTTTTGTTGGTTTTTCTTTTGTGTTTGACTTTGTTTGTTTGTTTGATGAGAGGATACAGGGCCTCACAACTTTTTATTTTTTTTTATTTTTTATTGTGGCACGCCAAAATGGCCTCACCCTACCTGATGCAGCAGCCAGTGAAGCCCAAGAAGTGAAAGCGTTCATCACAGCGTTACCACGCTATGCCGAACGCTCATACTATGGCGTCCTGCATAAATGCTTTTTCACGCCCCGCTTAAATAACCCGGGAGAGAAAGAGGAGGGAAACACGTGTGCGGGAAGCGCATTCCACATACGGGCAGTTCGGCAAAGGAACGATTGTCCAAGTTGAGGAATCCGGGTGAAGTGCGCTTCCACCTTCGGCCTTATCATCACTTAACATCAGGTGAGATCAAGGCACTGTGCTTACTTGGCCTCCAGCCAAGTGCTTACCCATGAGATGTAAAAAAAAACTCTGAAACTTGGTCAAACTTCAAAAGTTATATCATTGATAGAATGCTACATTCCTTGCGAGTAACATAGGCTATATTTTATTTTTATAAAGATTAGTCTTAAGCTTGAAATCTCTAAATTTGTAAATCAAGTCGGTTAAAAAGCGCTGCTTAGCCGCTTCATGTTAAATTAAATAATTTAAATTCAGAATAAAGTACTTTTTTTTCCTTTAGTTGATGGCTTCGTGAGATTAGCACATTTAGCCAGTCTCAAAGTAATTTTTCTTACAAGTAAAACATCCAATACAATATTTCCTTCTCGTATGATGATGATGATGATAATAGAATAATAATAGAAATAATAGAAACTCATGCACAATTACGAACACTTAACGGTTAATAATCCACCATTATTTCACATTAATATTCGAGATTAACACAACTTTAGAAAATAAAACAAAACCGCAGACATGACTCTTCACTTTCCCGCCAAGAAGTCCTCAACAAAGTACCTACTTTATTGTTGTTTGTTATGATTTTTCGTGTGAACTATATAGAGTTGTAAAACTGAAACGTATAGAGTTCTACGTTGAAACGCACACGTCCTACAAAAATTCGGTCACAAAAGCGGTACTAAAACCTCGGCGAAAAAATCGGTCCGATTATCGGGTCTTACAAAAAGTCGGTCGTGGGCGAGAGCCGTAAATCGTAAATCAATCGTAACGCAATGGAACTAAGTAGTTAGTAGAGCTAGAAAGTTTTGTTGACTTGAGGAGCTCGATGGCGCAGTGGTTAACGCGCCCGGTCTTTGTGTGTCTAGTCAGAGGTTTAGATGCGTCCCACAGTCCGGCCACCTTTAGTCTATGTAACGCTTTCTTTGCCTCCGTTTCTATCACAATGTGCTGGGGTGAAAGGTCTGTGAGGACCTCCAGCGCTGCCGTTGGAGTGGTTCTAAAGGCACCAGTGATCGGCAGAGCATTCTTACAGATCTTCATCCTAGTTCTGGGCCACCAGACGATGCTACCATATGTGAGGATCGGTCTCACCATTGTCATGTAGATCCACCTAATGATTTTGGGGTTGAGTCCCCAAGTCTTGCCATAAGTAGACCGACACATGCCAAAGACTCTGTAAGCCTTGGATAGGGTTGTGTCCACATGGGCGTTTCCAAGTAAGTTCCTTATCCAGCGTCAAGCCTAGATATTTCACTTCTTTAGACCAGGAGAGCTGGGTACCATAGAGTGTTAGGTTATCCAGTCCCGTACTGTTTCTCATTTTTGTAAAGGGGATGGCTGTTGTTTTTGCCGGGTTTACAGATAGGTGATGGGCATTGCACCATTCCTCCAGCAGACCCAGGGCACGTTGCATTAACCCCGATACCGTAGAGGAAAATTTCCCACTGACAGAGATGACTAGATCATCCGCATAACCAACCGTATAGAATGGTCCTTTATTCAGCCTTACTACAATTGAATTAGACTGTCACCTAGCAGTTCAGAGTTTATAATTCTACCCTTTAACATGTTAAAGGGTATGATTGGTGTATGATTGGTGGATTGAATGCATGCATTCAATCCAATTACAGATCGGTTGTGGCAAACCATGGTTTTTGGCTGCAACCTTGATGGATTCAAAGGTAGTGCGATCAAATGCACCTCCAACATCTACGAATGTGCAGACGCAAATCTCTTTGTTTCCCAGCGCAAATTCCGCGCTTCTTACGGAACAGAGCCTAGGCTTAACCAAATCCCAAGTAGCATTTTATTCTCTATAAAAGGCCACATTTATTTCACTGGTGATCTCTTAGCATTTACAGTGGTCACAGTTGGTTCATCGGCTGCAATAAAGTGAACATGTCCACCTATACCTGTGTAAGGCATGTATAGGGGTGTAAATGTGGCCTATTATGTAACTATTGGCGTTTTGTCAGGACAACATTACTCTTCTAGCCAGCTTTTATTTTCAAAGCTGAACAAGAGCGGTTTAAGAGAAGTTAAATTCGGCATAGGCTGTTCAGAGGTTCACATATACGGTGTTAGATTGCTGGCATTATAATATAACACATGTGAACATTATTGCAGCCTAAAGCTGTTATATATAACCTTTTATGAAGCGCTATTCAGTTGTTAGTGTTAGCAGGTCTAGTTTGTGATATATTAATCAGCTAATAAATTATTCTGTAAAAGAAGCGTTTAATGAGTTCACATGTACATGAAAGGTATTTACACGCACCACTATTGATATCTAGTAGCACTGATAGCAGTTTATTTGTTCACGAGGACCACACTGTTATCCTCTATTGGTACACATGTGAACCTTTCTAGAGCTGACGTCATTATAATGGTACACGCGTGAAACTTACATTAATTTTGAGTTATAATGGTTCACTGTAGATGGAGACAATGACCACCATTTTCACTTTTAATAACCTATAATATTTCTATATTAATTTATGATTTTGTCACTTAACACGGAGTTTTCATTATTAATTTTATGGTTGATGTTTAAATACAAAACTATACAACGATTTAAATGCCAATAAAACAAAAATATGAAATATTGCTTTGTTTGTATCTGCTTATTTCGATATATTTATTTGATAAAATGGCATATAGCCGAGGCGCGTGAAAATTTTAACTATAAATATGTATGTACTTTACAATAAATTTACATTACCCCGTAATATTAACACAATATCATATATAAACACAGTGTACTACCAGTAACAATAAATCACAATAAAATGGCTGTTAGACACGATTCGACGATGGCCATGGCCGTAAGTTATCACAAATTAATATTTATTAAAAAATGTGGTACCAAAGTGATTATTTGAGGAAAAAGCGGCCTAATAGTTGATTTTAGGTACACTTGTGGTTTGGGTTTTGGATAATCGGCTGTATAATTGTTCACTTGTTACTTATTATAACTCACTTGTCTGTATGAATAACCACACGGAATCTAATATAGTGCCGTTCAACAGCTTTAAGACCACAGTTCTCTCTTTAAACTACCATTAAAGATCTACTATACTGCTACCGTGAACCTTTTGTACACTCAAAGCTGAAAAATTTGTGCCCAAATGGGTGGTACAAGGGCTGTATAGCGCATGCTATACAGCTCTTGTGCAGCTTACATAGACAGCTTAAAGAATAAATGTGTACCGTAAGTCAACCGCTATAGAACCCCCAATGCTACTTGGGATATCAATTTCCATTTCAATTAATTGGAAAGCATGGGAAAATTTGCCACTGTTTACCAAGCAGAAACTTTTGCAATCCTCCTATGCGCAAAGCAGAATATAGAGTTAGCTATGAAAAAGCACAATGTATTCATCCTGAGTGACAGCCAAGCAGCGTTTAAGTCACTCATATCGCCCCGTTTTAGAAACCACCAAAGCTCTAAACAAGCTAGGTGGACATAACAAGGTGCGATTGATCTGGGTCCCAGGCTATATGGGAATCCACGGCAACGAGATGGCGGATGCACTTGCCAGGAAGGGCTCAGAGACACAGCTTATTGGTCCTGAGCCGTTCGTGGCACTTGCACCAAGTACCATTAACAAAGCCTTAAAAGATTACATCAAAAACAAAAAATCGAATGGAAAGAGCAGCCGGGTATGAAACACTCCAATCCTTCCTAGGCAAAAACGCCTTAGGACGGAGAAGTTCATATGCGGAAGCAGTAGAAGGCAGGCCCGATTAACCATCGGTGCCTTGACAGGGCACTATGCCACAAAACAAATGCTTCACAGAATGCATCTATCAACAAATAGCTTGGGTAGGGCATGTGGAGAGGGAACGGAGTCAATGCAGCACCTACGTGTGACTGCGACTCTCTGGCTAGGAAAAGAATGGGACTCCTGGGGTCAGCCTATCCGAAACCGGAGGACTTCAGGCTCTTCGCTCTTGAGGACGTTGCCCAACTTAGGGCATCTATTTTTACAGAGGAAGAAGAGTGAAAGGACGGGGTTGCACAAAAGATCCCGATGGGTCTAAGTGTTACTGCAAGAGGGAAACCTCAGCTGGCCCCACTAAGATAAGATAAGATGGCAAAACTTTAACTCCTTTCGTATGTCGCCAGGAGGCGCTGCTTCAATGCCATACTAATTTTCGTTTTCGTAAACGTAATCGAATAAATACGGATAGTACACATACAAACAATAAATCTCATACGTTTTGATACGAGCGTTTGCGCCCCGTACCATAAGAAAAACTGTTATTTTTTCCTTCAAATTAAAACTACAAATTATTTTAAAAAAATGAACTACAGTTTTAAAGTGTTTTTTAAGACTAATCTACTAAAAAAATTTAGATGCTTAAATCGGTCTGGTTAGCCTGTAAAATGTGAATCTATGTTTTAAAAGAGGTTACTTTGATATTTTTTTCTCTGTTATAAAAGTTGAAAAAACGTGTTTCTGCAACTAACAAAATGAAGTCAATTAAATGAAAAATCATGTCATCAAATATCACTTTCATATGTTTTGTAATTGTTGAGAAAAACCAAGATCCCCGCCACGTCAATTACCAATGCGTCGTCTTAATGCCTTCCTACAAAAAGACGTTAGCTCAAAGCAGTTTTACGGAACAGAGCCTAAAAGCAGTAGCAAAAAATAGAAACACAAGAACGCTTGTTATTTGTTTTCCTATGGGATTTCCTTATCAAAAACTAGCTATGGTGGGTGATCGTATAAGAAAGTCGTTTCAGACGAGTGATCACGTCGCGATAATGTATATTTAATTAATTTTGTGTAACAGGTTTTCGCCCATGACTTCGTCTGTAAAGTGAACTTTTTACTATATTATACTACTATACTATATTTGTATGGGATATAAAGTTGTATGTCAATTGTAGCAAATAAGTAAATAAACATTATAAATAAACAAATACTCGCTAGAGAACAACGATTCATCCCTAGAATGATACGCGAGGCTATTGAAATTAAATAAAAATATAAATATATTTAACTCTGTTTAATATATTTATTTTTCTTTTTGTATGTAGGTACTTCATTTGATATTATTATTATTATTTAGTTTATTTTTACTTGCACCCATTTTTATTTTCTCAATTTTATTATTTTTCGCCTAAGGTTGCCTGGAAGAGATTGCTTGCTAGCAATAAGGCCGCCTATTTTGTACTTTTTTTTCCATCAATTGGTCTGTATCTGTATTTTTTGTGTGCAAATAAAGTTTATTATTATTATTATTAAAGTTCCGTTCGCACATGATTAAATTTTAATGAGGGTATTCAAGCTACCAACTAATTATGAGACGACTAACACCTCAGTCTCCCTGTGACCACGGACCCTGCAAAGGGTTCGAAACGATCAAAAATTAAATAAGTAAAGTGTAAAATAAACGCGAGTAGATCCGTAAAAGTTGTTTAATTTCAATGTGTAGTGTTCGCGTAAACTTTAGAAAACAATAAATAAACATTAACTTGTTCCATAGTAATCTTAGTGGTTTTCGTTAATAGTTAGTTTAGTAAATTAAAAAAAACCTGCATAAACTAGTAAACTAGTTTGAGAAATAACTAGTAAAGACATACAGCATATTTATCTTATAATCCCCGATCCGATCCGAAGCCCTCGGAGAATCTAGGCGCTACTAGGTACACCCCCACGACCGGGCAACCCAAGCCGAGGTTCGCCTTTAGAGGCGCCCTCGGGTTGTTCCGCACCCCGATCCGATCCGAACCCCTCGGAGAATCTAGAATCGGGGACACGCATTAGTGCGTGATGCCGTTCCCTCTAGAAATCCTCTGACGATGATTCGTTTCACACGGCTTGAAGAACCCTTTAAGTTTCTAAAAAAAAAAGCTTAACAAAACCCGGTGAAGCTGAAAATGGCCAGTGGCAATCGGCAAACTCACTCAAAAAATAAATGTAATCGTTTATAATTATAATATTTCAGATTAGTTGCATTTTCCATAAAATGCGGCGAAACATTGTACACTACATTCTTTCCTTATCAATATACAGCAAAGGCCTTGAACTTGATTCTATTTAATAATATTTTTAATATTCTGATGCGATATTAATTGCCTTATTTGCCATACACTAAGGAGTTTCAATTTGTGGGCTTGCTGTTATAAATGTGATCCTAAAAAGCAGCCGACTTGTAGTTCTTTTGTTTTTTTCTTTGTTTTTTATAGATAGATCACCTGCTACTTGGTCCGACAATATAGTGGATGCTGCTGGAATGTAAGGGATCGCACGTTTCGGCTAATCATTATAGCTACGTACGGTCATAGGATCGGAAATGTGTAGCGTCTGCTACGCCGCTTAGAAATGAACACAACGTTAAAAAATATTTCAAAAAGATTGGTGTCAGTTATCAAAGTACTTACACAACAACTAAATTACGTATATTGATTTTGTCTATGAATTTGAGTGATTCCCAAGCATTGTAATTTTAACAATAGTGATTTTAAAAGGTGTTTTCGAAAATTATTATGATTGAGTCAAATTATACAATCGTGTTTAATTTAAATTAATTTGCAAACATATTCAAGATTTAGACGTTAAAACCTATATCAAAATTCAGATTATAGTCAATAAAATAAACTATTCGTCGAAACTTGGTGAATCGTTTAGTGTATACATAATAGCTTTTCACATTTCGGTATCATCATCATCATCATCATCTCAGCCTCCCCCAAGGATATGAGGGGTATTTGCCGTAATCGCCATTTCGGTATACCATACAAATTTCAAGGCCCTTATTCTTACAATGCAATAAGCCAAAGAGCAATAACGTTTTAATTAAACTTTCTAATATAGGTACTTTAGGGAAATATAGAGATGTTGACAAGTAATGATAACATTATAAAAAAGTTTGTATAACTGAATTTATGCGATTCTTCTATAAAAAGTTTTTATTGATTTAGTTTACCTAATAACCAGCCGCTACATAAACACACTGTTATTATAACATTAGATTGTGGTTTTGCACAGTCAATTAAAAATAAACACTTCATGCAAATGGCGGCGAAGGAATCGTTTATTTCTAAAGAATGATAATTTATTAAATAACTGTTTGACAAAATGGTATTTCGTATAGTGTATAATTAATTTATATTTTAATATAGTTATGATCTTACGTTTGAGTGTTGATCTTAAAGCCGAGGCACTTAGAGAGCTTACAAACTACCACAATGGCCCAACACGGATAATAGCTTTGAAAGGTGGTAGGGCTTGTTTGTCCGCCTGGCTAGCTACCACCATCTTATCTAAATATGACGCCATAACATCAAAGTTTGTAGCATTGTTGTGTTCCGGCAGCTAGAGATAAGACAGCCAGTGCCTCAGTAGTTGAGGGTTCCGGGTGATGTGCGCTTCCATCTTCGACCTTATAGTCACTTAACATCAGGTGAGATGAAGTCCAAGTGCTAACCCGTAAAATATAAAAAAACAAAAAAAGCCTATGTAAATATTTGTAATAATTAATGACTAATTTAAATCTGTGACCCCTGCTTTGACTAGCCGTTCATATGAGTGGCTAGTTAATTACGTCCGGGGGGCTTTTTATTTATTTATTTTTTATTTTTATGTTAGAAGGAGGTAAACGAGCAGGCGGGTCACCTGATGGGAAGCAATCACCGCCGCCCATGGTCACCCGCAAAACCAAAGGAATCGCAGATGCGTTGCCGGCCTTTAAAAAAGGAATAGGCTCGTTTCTTGAAGATTCCTAAGTCGTAATGGTCCGGAAATACCGCCGCTGAGAGCTGGTTCCACAGCACTGTAGTAGGTTACTTAGATACGAGTAATAACATAACAAAATACATTCTCGAAATGTAACAAAGGTTTAGTTTTTACTACGGTCAATGGAGTGAAGATTCCTATTTTTATTCGCTTGGTTGTTGTTCGCTTTTGACTACACACTTCGTGGTGGTTCTTCTTAAAATTATGCGATTCTAGAGTATACAGTTTTTACACTTATTTCAAAGACTATAATAAGTCTTAAGTCTACATAATATTTGTCGATATTTAATTAAAATTAAATTAAAATTAATTTGGTTTGACAAAATTAAAATAAAATAAAATAAAATTTGGTACAAACCAAAATAGCAATTAGCAAAAGTGTAACACATAACTTTAGTCTGCCGCCTTAGCATTGTTATGATCCGAAAGTAAGAGAAAAGATAGCAAGTTCGTGAGTAGGTAGTAACGAACTCTCATTATAATCAGAAATAAGGTTCCTTTTATGAAATTCCAGTTTAAAATAGACCTCTTTTTTGTTGTTTCATTCAATTTGATTCTAGATAATTCTAGTTAAAATAAACTGTTTTGTTATGATGGTTTATTTTGTTTTCTAGGTTAGTAAGTAGAGTGAGGTATGCATTGAGAATTCTGTTCAAATATTAACACAGCTGGAGTTAGTCATAATAAACAATGTTTAAGCAATAATAATTAAAAGTTTTATATTAAATAAAATGAGCTGATGCTCAAACGGCATTAATTTTCAGCTTCACCGGGCTTGTTTGGGGGCGGCGAGAAACTTAAAAGGTTCCTCAAGCCGTGTGAAACGAATCTACGGGTAAATTTGGGTAAAAATTTAGATTACTTAAGCGCGCATTTAATGGTGGGGAGGGGAAAGGGGGAAGGGGGGGGGGCTACCATAAGGTAGTACTACCACAGTGAGAAAATACAGAGTTATGGTATATAGAGATATTTGCATTTGAAATTTTGTCAAAACTGACCTTAAATTTACGGTTTGGTATCCCAAGTGTCTGTTATCCGCAAGCAAATTGGAAATGCACGTCTCCGGCGCTGCGGGAAGTGCAGGCCCGTCGCCCTTGCGTAACAAATCGCAGACACCTATGCTCGCCTACGCAGCTTCGGCTTACTGGTTGCCACCGGCGACCAGCCTCAGCCGCTCCGGCTTGCTTGGTGCCTGCGTTTTGTTACGGCGGGCGGGGGCTGTACTCCCTCCGCGCATCCGGCTTATAAAAAACTCTATAGCGTAGGGCAGACAAGTACCACGTGAAGTCGGAGTTAATAAGATTCCGTTTAAATGCACAAAAAATCAAAATTATTTCTACATGATTTCAACTGTCTTAACTTTTTGACGATTTTGAACGAAGAATTGTCTCATTTACGTAATCTGTAAAATGTCAATACGACCAATCGTATCTAAGTGATTATTCAAAAAGATTTTTTTGCTAGAAAACTGTACGTTTTCTCACAAAATTAATACGTGCAATAGAATCTCTGATTTATTTACAATAACGCAGCAACCTCGCTTACAAACTCCCGCATAAGTACACTAAACCCAAGCCTAAATTTGAAACCTGCTAATGATTTACGGGTTAAATTTTTATCCGTTTTTGGTCTTATTAGCGCCTTTGGACTTTAAAACTTTTAAAGACTTTTAAAATTACAAAACATATGAAAGTGATATTTGATGACATGATTTTTCATTTAATTGACTTCATATTGCTAGTTGCAGAAACACGATTTGTTAACTTTTATAACAGAAAAAATATCAAAGTAACCTCTTTTAAAACATAGATTTGCATTTTACAGGCAAACCAGACCGATTTAAGCATCTAAATTTTCTTAGTAGATTAGTCTTAACACACACTTCAATATGCTAGTTCATTTTTTTAAACTTATTTGTGGTTTTAATTGGAAAGAAAAAAACAGTTTTTATGGTACGGGGCTAGATTAATTGTTTAGCGATGCGTCGCCTTACGTAAATTTGTGAAAAGATAAATAAAAATAATAGTAAATTGGTTTTAGTAGCTAAAAAGCTTAATTTCAAACACTAGTCTGAAATAAATGGATAATGATGTTGGTGATTAACACAAACTGTTTAGGTACCTACAACATTAGTGAACTTACTTCCTTATGATTAATTTGTTGCTTTTAACAACGCAAAATTGCCGAAAAAACTAGTGACCTACCTTATTTATGTACAACTTTAACACACTGTTTTCCCACTGCAGGGTAAAGGCCCCCCATAGGTTAGTTGAAAGGCATTCAATATACTAATAATAATAAGAGAACACGGTAAACTAATAAAATTTAAAAGCATAGCCGCGTACCTTTTATTCACATTCGTCGGAGATTCTATTCACAGACAAAACACGATCAACGCACAGAAACCTTTCACTTTTTGCAAATTATAGTTTTTACTTTTTTACAACATCAACAACTCAAAAGGGATCACAACAACGCTTACCACTGGCTATTGAAATTAAAAAGGCAAACTGTCAGCTGGTCTTTAAGGGGAAATGTCAAAAACGTTCGAATTACAAAAACGCGATCGCGTGTTCGAATACGTTTTATGTGCGTCGGCGCACGGGCGTGCTCCCACACTGAACTTCGTTCATTCACTAAACTCGACTGAGCTCTCGGGGTGATTATAACCGGTCCATTTGTAAATAAATAAAGGAGCATCGTTTGATTTGACGTATAGGTATCTACCTGCTTGCACGTTAAGTCGGAGGTGCTCGTGAAAGATGCAGCTGTCAAAAGCTTTTTTCCTTTCGTTGTTGTTATTAATAAAGACAGCTTTTTTTAACATTGCATTGCAACTTTCGAAATTCAACATCATTAAATTTATTGATACCGTGTCTGTGTCTGAGATTAAATTTATTATGTTCGTGTCGTTTTGTTGTGCAACAATTTTAACTTATTATGGTACTAATAAAATGTTTTTGTTTTGTTTATATAATTTTTAATGCTGTTGCAAACAAATTACAAAAACACAAATGTTGAAAAAAATTCCACGAGCAGGATTTGAACCTGCACCCTTCTGACATACAGGGTCAGGTGCTCTCCCAATTGAGCTATCGTTTTTTTTATTATGGTACTTTTCAGAACTTCGATTCTGCTTTTTTTGTACAGTCGTGTCACAATGGCACGACGCTGATTTTTTTTCATAATCCAAAATATTGTTTTCTAAAGTTTACGCGAACACTGCACATTGAAATGAAACAACTTTTACGGATCTATACTCGCGTTTATTTTACACATTACTTAATTAATGTTTAAATCCTAATGTTTCGAATCATTTGCAGAGTCCGTGGTCACAGGGAGACTGAGGGGTTGGTCGTCCAAGACGTAGAATCATGTAGATCCGTAAAAGTTGTTTCATTTCAATAATCCAAAATGTTAAAATCATGCTATTACTCGTATTATGGACAATTTTTCTATTTCAAGTCGAAACCCGCGTTCGCTATCCCAAAAATGTAACATATGAAAATCATTTTTCAAATCACATTTAATTTTGAATGTCATGTCATGTCATGCTCAATTTATTGTATGGATATTGATTTCTTTAAAGAGTTCACTGATGGTGTCGAACTCATGCGCACTCGCGAAATTATAATTCCGAGAAGCATTTGTAACGTTCTAAAAATAAACATTCTTATCAGAGGTCAGATGCTTAGACAGACAGCTGCGAACTATGTATCAATGAATGCGGAATGAATTTAATTTGATGACGTAATTCATCAAAATTTACGCAACGTTGTGTTGCATAGTAACGAAGTCGGTATACCAAGTAGCTCGATAGATGGCGAAGCGACTAGCGAATTCGAGTTGCGATCTTGAAAATTAGGAAGATTTCGTAATGTCGGGTTAACGGATGGGTGACCGACGTATGGGTGGGCACGTTAAGCCGTTGGTCCCAGCTGTAGTTATAAGATGTCGTTAAAACCCACAAAGCCGCATTAGACCAGCATGGTGAGCTATGGTCCTAACTTCTAACTCCCCATATGCATTGCCCAGCAATGAGATACTTATAGGCTAATGATGATAATGATATAACTAAATAAGGAAAGTGTTTTCTGGTTAAATTACATAGGTATCTAGTAACTATTAGAGACGTCACATAACGTGGTTATACTGGAAAAAAAATATTGCAAGTACTTGTTTACTTGCAATATTTTTGACACTCACTGAATAACTCATCAACGCTAAGCCCAAACCCTTGGACGTGGAAAGTGTAAGGTTACCTATAATAACTTTGATGCAGACAAGGGATATTTATTTTATTTTATTTATTTATTTAAACGAACACCAACATAGTGCACGCCAATACAATTTTAAATAAAGTATTCACATAGAACGACACAAATAAAATGCCACAACAAATAGGTGTGGACAGCATGCAATAAAAAAGTTAAAATAGCGACTAACAGAACAGAACACAATTTTGTACAATTTTTATACAAAATTAAGAATAAACAATGACAATCAATATACAAACTAGCATTTAACCCACGACTTCGTCCGTGTGGATTTAAGATTAGAAAACAAAACTCTTTTTATCAAAATAAAATAAAGTCTATGTTACCAGCAAGAATGTAGGATTCTATCAGTGAAAATTTTTTTGGAATTCGACCAGTAGTAGTTCCCGAGATTAGCACCGACATACAAACAAACAAAGTCACAAACGTTACCACTTTACTTATAGTAAAGATTAAGGACGGATTTTTCGAAAGTCCTACAAAATCACGGATATGGTTACAGCTGCTGTCTGAACGCGGAGGAGGTCATGGACTGTCCCTAGTATTTCATTTTAATAGGTGAATTTAAGCATACATCGGTGGCAGCAGCGAACTCTGGTTATGTATTAAGTATTTAGTATTTATTTATTTGCATATCACACGGTATTACAAAGGTAAAAGGAAAATAGTTAAGTACATAAGACATGTGATACCCTGTAAGGGCACCGCAAAGTGTAGAGCACTACTGGACACTACTGCATGCTTGTAGACACTTCAATTTATAAAAAAGAAAACATTACAAACATTGCACTAACAAACTAATTTACTTGTAGGACTCTACTCACCTCCTCCGCCAAGCTACGAAAAGCATGTCAAAGAGAGAAGTGGCTTCTAAAAACCCTAGCACCATCCTTTTTTTGCTACGAGCTCGCAACAAGCTTGGGACCAAGACGAAAAAAAAACCGAATTCTACCCTCACAACAATTTGATTTTCCCGAATTATTTTTAGTGCCAGTTGCAAATCTGTATGGATTTTGATTTTTGTACATAAGTACATCTAAATTTTTCATAGAAGTCAGTCATCATCTTCAGCATATTGTCTTAATGCTGATTCAGGTCTCCCCATAAGAACATTAAGAAAACCAGGGTATCGATGGCAGGTTACTGTCTAGTATCCGACTTAACATAAAGGCAAGATACCTATTTCTGCCGCAAAGCAGCATTGGTATGCATTCCTGTGTTCCAGTTTGAAAAGTACCATATCCAGTAATTAATACAAAAAATTCAAAATTCAAAATTTGATTTAAAATTAACTTTAACAAGTTTTTGAACAAAATACAATTTAAAAAAAGATAAAGTGCTTATATAATTTTTAACGCAAATTTTATTGCAAACAAATTATGTATATCAGAAGGTATGTCAGAAGGGTGCAGGTTCAAATCCTGCTCGTGGAAATTTTTTCAACATTTGTGTTTTTGTAAAAGATAAAGTGTTGAAAAAGTTAAGAATTAGGCAAGATAAATATATAGCTTGCATAATTCCTAACTGATCTTTCAATATTTGTAAAATTATTAAGATCGGATGTTGATGACGTAATTGTCGACATTGAATAGGGCTCCTTTGGCTTATAAAGTAAAAGTAGATAATGTTGATTAATTTCGGCGAGTTGGATTGAGCTACGATAGCATAGTTGGCAGTGCACCTGACCCGGCATGCCATGGGGTGCGGGTCCGAATCCCGCTTGCGGAATTTTTTCTACACTTTGTCTTTTTAGGTTTTGAACCTCAAAGCCATGACTTCGTAAACCCAACGATGGAGACCTTGTACAGAGAAGAAGCCGCAAGAAACTCGGCAAAGGCTGATTCCTTCTCCGGCAGCGCAGATACGCGGCAAAGCATTCCATAACCTGACATCATGCATGGAAAAAATATAGGAGAAATGTCGAATGTATGAGGTGGACTTTACCTTTATTGTTTCGATGTGATGATCACTTGTTTTGTGAGTCAAGAAGCCTTGGTCCATCCAAATGCCGAGGCTGCTGTGCTGTAACCACGAACCCACCTATTTCTTCTCGTGTCGACGTTTGAATAAAGTACCGAACGATAAATTTTTCTAAGAATCAATATTCTATCTCATTAATATTCAGAACACATAACGTAAACAATATAAATTCTTAATTTTTGTACAATTTACGGTTTTGAGGTAAACTTTCAATAACTATTATTTTGTTTTAGCTGGTTTTACCAATATCGACATCGTGGTTTGTCAGTTTAATGATGTATTTACCTATTTGAAGTGTTTTTTTTATGAAATCATCCTTTGCGTGTCGTATGTAGCGTAATTCAACACGACAGAAGTTACCTGAAATTGATTATTAAACCTTATTGTAAGTGTTTTGATTCGCAAAGTTTTTATTTATGACATCATTGTAAAACCACACACCACAGATATGTCATTTATAAGTCAGGGGTTCCTCAGGGTTCGATTATGAGACCTAGACTTTTCAACATGTTTGTGAGTAGGATAACGTAACAGAAATGATTCTAACTGTGCTTTTGTATCAAATAATGTATTTTAGCATTAGTTTAAGACCAGTTCATTCGTATATAATGCTAAAGAGTAATAACCATAATATTATTTTATTGTAATATCTTCCCTTTTATTGTATATTTGGTATATCTACACACGCTGCTTAGCACAACAGAGTAGATTTAAAAGAAAACCAGATTTACAGCTGTTGAAATAAAAAACAAGTTTATTTCACCCCACGAACAATTTTTATTCAATAAGTTATTGTTGTTGTATTAAACGGGGAGAAACAAGCATATTACCGGCTGTATACACTCGGGCCAGACAGGACGAGTACATCGAAGCTTATCGTTCGCTTTTACATCTAGACCCTCTATTGAAAACATTAATGTACACAGGAGACTACCACAATCCCTCGGTAGACTTTGAACTGTATATTTATGGCATATAGTTGAACATTTATTGAAGAAATTTAACAGTTTTGAATTGTCTGATGTGCAGGCATCTGTACTTAAGGCTTGCGCAGACGACGGACTATAGTCCGCGGTCTTTCTTGTCCGTCAAAATGGATCGCTTACAATTTCATCGCCTAACGCACACGAATTCGAAGTCTTTAGAGACTGAATGTAACAAAGCAAGCAGACAAAAGTCCCTCGTCTGCGCAGGCCTTAATATTGAGTTTGCCTTGTCTTGCTAGTGTAGTTATTATTCTAAGTGCCAGAGTGTGCATAGCAGTTAGCCATCTTATATTTTAGCACCATAACAGAATGATGTTTTTTTTGCATGAATATAATTTGAAATATACATTAAATAAAGTGAATCGGGTAGTCATTTCACAGTGACGTAGTACCGCTGACTTACAGCGTAAATCACAAACTACTAGAAAAATTCTACGAGTCTTCTGAGGCCTCGGTAGGTCAGCAGTCAGAGCATTGGACTGGTTATCCAAAGGTCGTGGGTTCGATTCCCGCTTGAGTTTCCTGAGGCTGGTTGATTTTTAGGGTTTCGTAGTCAACAAGTAACCATTATACTCGTAGTTTCGCCATATCCATCTGTCTGTCTGTCCGACCCCAGCCTAGCTCATAGACTCTTAGTACTAGAAACTGTAATTAACTAACTTAGAAAGCTGTAATTTGGCATGGATATACATATAAATCACGCCAATAAAGTGGTGAAGTAAAATTTTGAAAAATATTTTTTTACGTTACCTCCCCTACACGTGAAGTAGGGATTTAATTTTTTTTCTTGTCTACCCCATAGTGTGGGGTGTCGTTGGATAGCAATTTCAAAAATATTGCAGGTTTGTGGAAATACTTTTTTGATAGAGGCATCCGTTTGTGAACTATTAAGCTTGAAAGTGCATCATTTTGTTAGAGTCAAGTGTCCCCCCCCCTGCCAGCCAAATGGTTGTTTTAGGATACGTGAAAAAATTCACAGTAGTTGTATATATGACGAAGTTAAAAGGAAAACTATCACAGCTAAGTAGGCTTTACAAGTTTACGAGTAACAGTCGACCAACTTATAAAATGTACTTAGCGCAGTACAAATTCTTCATTGGGAACTACTTAAAAAACGTTGTCAGGTGTATGTGAAACCGGTAGTATCCGCATTATTGAGATGTGCTACGGAACCTTACAATGCGCATGGCCCGACACGCACTTGGCCGGTTTTTATTTCTAGTAAAATATTATCTTATTAAAGTGAGTTCAATTTCATATATTATGTTGGTGTATGTTAAGTTCCGCTCGGCCACAGTGGTGTACGTATTATAGAAATATTTCTATTATAGCTTAACTACTACTCGATATTTTACGACTTCACATATTACTGTTGAACACATAATTAAGTAGATTGCCTGTTGATTTTACATTCGTCATTGGTAGCTGCCTACGCTGAACCAATATTTATATTACATAAAAGTTATTGCTATAATTTTTTTAACAAAAATGTGTGATATTTTGTGATATATTCATTTTGCCTGGAATCTTTGGTTGTGGTGTACCCATAGCGGCACTATGGTTTAAAGACTCTGCTTCTTTTTAGGGTTCCGTACCCAAAGGGTAAAACGGGAACCCTATTACTAAGGCTCCGCTGTCCGTACATCCGTCCGTCTATCCGTCTGTGACCAGGCTGTATCTCATGAACCGTGATAGTTAGACAGTTAAAATTTTCACAGCTGATGTATTTCTGTTGCCGCTATAACAACAAATACTAATAAACAGAATAAAATAAATATTTAAGGGGGCTCCCGTACAACAAACGTGATTTATTTGCCGTTTTTACCCGACTGCGTCAGAAGGAGGGTTATTATAATATAGATAATGTGCGCGAGTCCGAATCGCACTTGGCCGGTTTTATTAATTTTTTTTTTATTAATTAAAATTTTTGGCCACCCAACTCTTATCAATACTAACGCTGTAGTTATATTATTATAATTATTATCCTCTTAAGAATTCGCATTAACCTATAGGTGTGAAAATTATCATATTATACAGAAGTCAGAGAATGAAATACTTACTGAAACTAGTTAAAGCCTAGATAGTATCCAAAATATAAGTACGACCATCTACGACTGAAGTATCAATGTTGTAAAGAGAACTTTGCTGTGACTTTTAGATCAGGCTCTAAATTATGAATTAAATACCATGGATGTACACACCCATACATACACACAAGTCCTTTTTATATGGTTTTTGTTTGGGACTATTGTAATTTGTTTACTGTTTTGTGTGAATTGTATGTCAACGAACGTTTGTAATTCTGTTAGTATTTAATTTATGTCCCCATTTAAGGGCCATAATGTCTTTTTGAGAATAAATACTTTTTATACCAAAAACATGGTAATAATCCCGTTTAATAAAAAATACTGGATACCTAAATAAGGACGTTGGGCCGTTGCTTGGGGAGGGTCGACCACTAATGTGTGTGCCGACGAAATTGAGTTATAGGCTGTATGCTAGATGGCGCTGCAGTTTGTATTTAAATGTTAAGGATTAACATATCTATCATTTGTTTAGTATCCAATATTTACACGCAACAAAAACATGGTAATAATACCATAATTAATAATTATTTTTCCTTGCAGACAGATATAGGTTGAGACTTAGGTTTAAGGCGACGCACCGCTAAACAATAAATCTCATACGTTTTGTTACGAGCGTTTGCGCCCCGTACCATAAGAAAGACTGTTTTTTTTTCCTTCAAATTAAAACTACAAATTATAAAAAAAAAATGAACTACAATTTTGAAGTGTGTGTTAAGACTAATCTACTAAGAAAATTTAAATGCTTAAATCGGTCTGGTTTGCCTGTAAAATGCGAATCTGTGTTTTAAAAGAGGTTACTTTGATATTTTTTCTCTGTTATAAAAGTTGACAAATCGTGTTTCTGCAACTAACAAAATGAAGTCAATTAAATGAAAAATCATGTCATCAAATATCACTTTCATATGTTTTGTAATTGTTGGGAAAAATCAAGATCCCCGCCACGTAAATTTCCAATGCGTCGCCTTAAAGACATTTTATACATATGAAAACATTATGCCACTTACATGGGAATATGGGAATGGGAATGGGGCTTGATCACTTGATGCGCGACAGAGGAGCTCGATTGCACAGTGGTTAACGCGCCCGGTCTGCGAGTGCTGAGGTTAAGCAACTTTCTATAAGGCAAGTCCCCGGATGGGTGAACAAAAATGTATCATCTTAGCTCCTCCGTGCTTCAGAAGGCACGTAAAGCCGTTGGTCCCGGCTGCATTAGCAGTCGTTAATAACCGCCAATCCGCACTGGGCCCTCGTGGTGGTTTATGGCCCGTTCTTCCTGTGCTGTTTCCACCCATAGGGAAGGCTCGTGCCCCAGCAGTGGGGACATCAAAATGAGCTGATGATGATCATGATGACGATGGGAACATAAATTAAACACCAACAGAGTTACAAACGTTCGTTGACATACAATTCATACAAAACAATAAAAATAATATCGTCGGAGTTCGTGCCACTCAGTTAGCTACTCTTCGATATACTTACATAAATATTTTTTCACTTGACTTAACTTTACTACGTTTCAATCCTACTAATATTATAAACGCGAAAGTTTGTAAGTATGGATGGATGTTTGTTACTCTTTCACGTAAAAACTACTGAATGGATTTGGATGAAATTCGGCATACAGATAGTTTATAACCTGGATTAACACATAGGATAGTTTTTTCCCGATCCCGATCCCGATATTCCCACGGGAACGGGAACCATCTTTACCTACTACTTATTGAATATATGAATGGATCCACCACCGCACCGCACTGGGCCCGCGCGGTGGTTTATGGCCCGTTCTCCCTATCCATCCATAGGGAAGGCTCGTGCCCCAGCAGTGGGGACCTACAATGAGCTGATGATGATATTATGAATGGATGAATAAAAGACAAAATATCGCAACTTGGAAATTACAAGTTTTGTGAATTTATTTATTGAATACAATTCCAGCATCACTACTTACAGACATACGGATAAGCATTTATGCCGGTAAATAATACACACGCACACACATTTAAACATTGCAGTAACTAATACAAAACAAATCAATCATTAATAATACAACTAAGCTACGAAAGTAATATCTTTCGCTGTGGATCCGTAGCGTACCTAAGTGTGCCTATTACAAGTTCTTTTCACCGTGTTAAAATTAACTTGTTTGAAATTAAAGCTTTGCCACTGAGTGACAAGTTTGTTCCATACAAGGCTTGGAACAGATGAAATCAGACCATTGGCTGTCTATTGTACGCACTTTAATATAGCGGAATCGAGACCCAGTTGCGATAAAGGCAAAGCGACTGAGTCTCAACGTATCAAGCCAAATCACTGTAACACAGTAAATTAAGCATTTTGGATTTGAGCTTCTATTGCGTGCACTATAAAAAATAACAAGCAAAACCGTTGTAACTCAAATTACAGTGTTTTGCCTTGACTCAACGTGCTGGATTTAAAACAAATTAGATTCGTAATGCAACAATCATACAAGTAATGTAGTGGCTCCAGCGGTCGACAAATACCAGTCACCGGGTACCGGTTTCCATTTAATCATAAAAAACAGGAGTAAGTAACTGTTTTTGGACGTTAGCACTTACAAGATAATATTAAGGACTGTACTTTAAGAAGTACGAAATTTGGGTGCCGAAATGCGAAGGTGCCGAAACGAAACTAATGCCTAATTTCACCATTGACCCCTAAGTTTTAGGTTTTAAGTGACAGTTGTTGGAGCAAAACCGTCACCTAAAATGGCTTAGGGGTCACCTAAAACTTAGAGGTCAATGGTGAAAATAGGCATAAGCCACTTAGACACAGATCATTGCTTCTTAGCTGTCATGAAGTAAAATTTAAATGAAATTCCATGGTTTTTTTGGCGGTAAAACGGCATGTGTCGATCACTGGTTCTTGTTGAAATCTGGTGCCACTAAGCTAATATACGAGTACATATTATGGAATTATATGTAATACACTTCCACTATGCTACGAGCTACGAAAAGCGTTATAATGAAAGTAAGTAATGATTTTCGTAGCTAAATCCGAAAGTGGTAAAAAAAAGGAAAAAAAAGTAATAGTATACCTACGCCGGCTGAAACTTTTTTCATAAATAGTTGATATCGTACTGAGCTGAAAAAAAGCGTCAGCTGCATCGTGGCGAGGGGACTATTACTATTTTTTTTTTACCACTTCCGGAACGCGGGTGCGCCAGCTCAGCTGACGCTTAGTTCACTTATTAGTAATACGAGATCTGTTGAAAAAGATGGCAATCGATCGGCGTAAAAACACTATCTAAAATGCAACGCTACTTCCCGCCGGACTATCAATATAATGTTTATATGACAACTGTGATTGTTAATAATAAAAGGAAATAAACATTTGAAGCATGCATTTAACTAGCGATTATATTAAAATTTATTTTATATTTACATTTTACAATAGAAATAACTTTTTTTCTCTCATAAAAATATTAAATAAAATACATGTTTATTGACTACTGCATCACATCATTACATTACTACATTTAAAAAGGGCCAATCATCACATCAGTATAACAGATACTTATCTATAAGTTTTCTCTGTCGAATCTGTCGATTTATGATGACAAATTTGGAACCTTCAGAACCTTAGGGTTTACATACACGGGCTGCTGAAGCAGTAAGTCAGTGATAAAAAAACACCCCTTGAGCAGTCGTAGTGAATCTGCCTTTTCACTGAGCTGCTGACCGCCCGGGGCAGCTGCAACTGTTTGAGCGGTTATAGAACCGCTATGTATGTTTGTAAACAGGAGACTATAGTTCACTATGCAGTCGCAGCTTGAAGCAGTCGATCCTGACTGCTTCAAGCTGCCCGAGTATGGCCGATCTAGAGACGTATATACCTTGATATCCTTCGATCAATTATTCACTAGATTCCTGATGCGCGCTTGAAAAACGATAGGCGACTTTGGTGCGGAACCACAACGACGTTTGTGGCTACGGAACAGAAATAACTTTTCTGTTCCGTTCCGTTTGTGGCGATGACAATAAATACGAGTATTAAGTACAAATATTTTGCAACCTTAATTTAGTCTTTATTTTTAAGGTTTAAGGTTCATAATAAGCTGAAGTTGCTATTCAACTTTTTTTCAGATTTTCAGGATCTTTTTTAATTTTTTTAGAGAGATTGCTGATTGCTCAAACGGCATTTTCAACGTCACCGGGCTTTTTTGGGGGCGGCGAGGTACGTAAAGGGTACCTCAAGCCGTGTTAAACGAATCACCTTCAGAGTTTTCTAGAGGGAACGGCATCGCACACTTAAAAGGGCGCGTCCCCGTGCCCTACTAGATTCTCCGAAGGGTTCGGATCGGATCGGGGACAAATAGGATCACTTTTGAGATGCATTTTTATCCGGATCCTTTGTCTAGTACATAATTGATCGAAGTTTATATCTACGCTCGCAACAATATCTGAGAGTAGATACACTAGCTGACACTTGACATAACATGGTGATATCAACCGTTATTCTTCAAAATAGTTCATAGTATAATTCACGTTAAATACCTAATTAAGCACCACATCATATTTTTATTAATTATTAATAAAATTCTTAATTATGATATTATAACATAATATAGCACTTGACAATTTATTTTATACTTAATAGCTAAAGTACATAATAAAATTAAGTATACATTTTGCATGAATTAAAATTATCACAATTTGATAAAAAAGCTATTCGATATATTATAGCTTATAGCTATTTACATAAATTTAAATTTCTAACATTGTTTATTATAATTATTATTTATTTTTTAAATAAACAAATACATTTCATTTATTCAGTTAGAACAAGATTCAAAATAAATAAAATGGGAATCGTTAATTAAACTTACTTACATTTTGTAATTTTTAGACAAAAAGTACCTATCTACACTTTTATGTAGATACTTTTTGTTTCCCGCCATATTTTATTAATACTAGCTAAGTACAACATGTATTTCGTACCTACTGAACATAAATATCTTAATGAAATATTTAAACTTTTACATTATGTAGACTTTATGTTTTATGTACACACACCAGCCCCCTGACTATGAGCACTTATAGCAGTATTATTGCAGTTGTGGAAAAGAGACGCGTGTATATTCGCCGCTACACGCGTCTCGTTTTCACAACTGCAATATTACTGCTATATGAGCTCGTGGTTACCCCTCTGCACATAAACCTATCCAAAAAATTTTCTCAATAGATTTTGAGCTGGTTGAACATTAATTGAAGAAATTTGATAATTTAGGATAGGTTAATAATTTTGGAAAGGTTGATGCAGGCGGGCGTCTGTACAATGGCAACATTGCAAATGGCGCTGCAGTGGCCGCGATGCCAAACAAATTATCATTTTGTTAATACTTAACTCGATCAAAATGAATTCCATAGGTGTAATAAAAAATGTAAAATAATGAAATACATGATATTTTTTTTCAATGCGCTTTTCTGGAGCGACTCAGAATCGGTAAATAAACCACTTTCTCTTAGTAGAAATATGTCAAAAATTTTGAGACTCTTCATACAAATCAGGCTAATTAAGTGTTCGCTAAAATATGGGTAGTCCAAAAATTTTTGACATATTTCAACCCATACTATGAGAATGTTGTTTACTTACCGATTCTGAGTCGCTCCTGGTAAAAAAAATATTCTGTATAGAAAAGCGTAAATTGAGAAATTAGGTACCTATCAATAAAAATTCTAAGATTTTGTAGTCATTAAAAATGGGGTGTGTATACTTACACTACAGGATCAGGTGATGGTGTAACTCCAATGAACCAGTCTGGAAGTCTACCTCCAATCGATTTAAGCAGCTCAGTAGCAATGTCCAGCATTGCTATATTACAATTTGAAGGGACAGTCCCTTATGGTACTCATGATCCAGTAAAATTACTGGGCACAGGTCTCTATTTAGGTTTCAGGGTCAAAGAGCTGATGCACGTGATTTATATTCTTAATATTGAAAGCTTCAATAAGCTTTGATTACTTATCATCAGAGTACGTTAGCTTACCGACACATTAAGAAAAACATAGAAAAGTAAGCACCTTGTTCTTACACAGTGTCGCTGCATATAAGTCTCTTGAAATCTATCATTTCTAGTAGCAAACCTAGGTCAGCTCATGAGGTTATATAGTCCTAGGACAGAAGAAAGATTAGCTTCTTTCTTTTTGGTGCAAAGATTTTTGTCTATGTCAAATCTTATGGCAAACATTTTATTAGACAAATCGTTTGTCTTTTAGGAACAGTAGGTTGAAAGTTGTGGGTTCCCTTTTCGCATTATCCTGATTTTCATTCCGAAATACTGCTTATTTGTTGTCTTTGCCAGTTTATAAATACAATTGTTCGTTTTTTGCTTACATAAAGTTTGATTACATGCGTACTATATTCTAAGGTACCGCAGTACCCTTATCTTTTTTTCCTGTTCTACTCAGTTTGCTGTAGATCTCGTCGACACTCTTGTTCCTGGTCTCGGGAAAATAAAAGATGGTGTAGATGCTGGAGGAGAAGCAGACGATGGCGAAGAAAAGGAAGGTCCAGTGGATGCCGATCAATTCACACAAGTTGGTGAACCACTTCATTTGGACGAAGTTGCTGAGTTTGGCGCAGATGTTGGTGAATGCTGACACTGTGCCGCGTAACTGGAAAACGTTTAGAATGGAATATGTATTGCTTAGAACTGTGTGCATTATTGCTAGTTTGTTTACGTATTGTTAAAACTATTTAACATTTAATTATTATTATTTGTTATTTATTATTTAGATACAAAATGAAACTTTTCTTTATGTGGTAATAAATAAAATAAAAAACTAAGATCGAAAACGAAACCTAGAAAAGAACCTAAAACGGCGAAAGTTTGAGAATCTGACTGGGGATCTCATATTTGAGCCGTTTGGGGTAGAGACTTTAGGTCCATGGGGACCGGGTGCTTACAAACTCTTTAAAGATATTTCTATAAAATTAATAGAAACCACCCGGGACCCCAGAGCTAGCAGCTACTTGGGCCAGCGTATAAGTATAGCTATCCAACGTGGCAATGCTGCTAGCTTACTGGGCACTCTGCCTGATGGGGATGATTTGGGGCAAATTTTTTATTTATGGTTAGCAGTACCTAGTTATAGTTTACACTTTTTTGTAAGTTAAATTTTAAGTAGTTTAATTATTATCTTGTTTTTGTCTTTGTTTGTAAATAAATACTAATATAAATCGAAAACGAAATTTGAAACGTGAAGGATGAAAGCCAGCCATTCTGGTGAATAAGTCTTGTGTTATGTCATATCAACTTTTAAGGAGAATATGCTATCGATGCTACACCTGCTGACCAGTCTCTAAATTCAAAATTCAAAATTCAAAATCATTTATTCAGTTTAGGCTACAAATAGCTCTTATGAACGTCATTTTATGTCATCGGTTCGTAAGTCTATCTACTCTGGGCGGGAGATCTTGTACTGAGAAGAACCGGCAAGAAACTCAGCAAGTGTCTACTTCCTACACTATGGATGATTTAGTCATGCATGACTGATTAAAAGGCTGCTGACGTGCTAGCTCTTTGGTCGGTACTGACGGGTCCTAGTATATTTTTACTTTTTATTTTCAAGTGTTAATTGCTGCACTGAAGCTAAATTAAATATTTATAATATTAGCATTGTGCCGCTATTAGCACGCAAAAAATAAAAAAAAAGCAGTGACAAAATTCAGCGCTTGCGTCAGCATTCCCGGTAGCATAGCGGTCAGTGCAGCCGCTCGGATTGCGGAAGACCCAGGATCGATTCCTGGCTGGGTCGGGTAGGCGTTTAATTTTTTCACTGTATTTTATTATAAATGGGTCCTAGTATGTTTAGTTCTTATTTAAACGCTATGCCGTCGACACATTTTATCTTTTCATGAAATATTAATCGCATAACATGTTAATTCTCCCCCTGTGTGGTGCCGGGGATAAAGAATTGCACCACCCCATCTCTTCCCGTGGGTGTCGTAAAAGCCGACTAAGGGACCATTCCAGAGGATGGGCAGCAGTATCTATCTGAGGTTACCCTCAACCTACTGCGATCGCCAACCCGCCTGCCAAGCGTGGCGATTACGGCAAATACCCATCATATCCTTGGGGGAGGCCTTTGTCCAGCAGTGGACGTCTTTTGGCTGAGATGATGATGATGATGATGATGTTAATTCTATGTTACTGCACTCATCACATCCTCAAAAAAACATAGCACTACCACATTCTCTACTACGAGCTATCCCTCAACGCACCTGGAACGTGAACAGGTCCGTAATGATGATGTAAGAGATGGGCTGGAAGCCGGCGGCGTCGCTGAAGATGCAGAGGCACATGGCCAGCACCGGCAGCCAGCCCGGCAGCCACGTGCCCGCCGCCGTCACGTAGAACCACGCGGAGAGGGACAGCATACCCACACCCACCGCGATGGAGGTCGACACCAGCAGTAGCTGTAAAGGTACAAGGTTAATTATAAAAATTACTGAACTGGCAAACGAGCAATACGGATAGGGCCCGCCTGATGGAATATGGCCACAGCAGCCCATGGATGCTTGCGACACTTAAAATAGAAATGCAGATTTTTTTTATTTTTTTTTCTATTTATTTGGGAAACAAACAATTATACAAAATCATATAAAATCATACATACAAAATAACACATAAATCAGTTAAGTTACCACAATTACATTGAACAGACAACAATACGTAATCTTTCTTTATCACACACACACACACACCCGCCCACGCACCCTCACACCCACACTCACACACACAAACACACACACACACACACACACACACACACACACACACACACACACATACACACACACACACACACACCCTCACACACCCTCACACACACACACACCCTCACACACACACACACCCTCACACACACACACACCCTCACACACACACACACCCTCACACACACACACACACACGTGCGCGCGCACGCGCACACGCACAATTATTTATCATTCCTCTGGTGGAACCATCCTAATAAACACGCGGAGAGGACCAGTATGCGAAGGAGGAGGACACTTTCTTTTTATTAAATTCATTGTTCTATTGGTAATAAATGATTCTTATCCATTCCGCTCCCTATGGAGTCACTGGGAGATAAAAGATTAACGTACTTATAGATTTTAAATTAAGAAGCCCTCGCTGCCTAACTCTCATCAAAGAGCTGTAGAGAAGTGGTAGTGGCTGAATTATGTAATTGATGAATGTGATAATTGATGAAATTACATCGGTTAAAGTCAGTGATAATAATATCACCGTAGCTCAAATAGATGAGCTGAAAGTGGCGGTAAAGTGTGCAATTTTATCCAAGTAGGTATGACGTTCCTAAAAATGGAGTATCTTGACATGAGTGAAGTCAGAATTCAACTAAGTAGGGTAAGGGCACCAATGTTCGACAGGAATCAGTGATTCACATGACTTTCCTCTTATTATTAAAAGATTAAAATTAATTAATTTATTTTAATTAAAATTTTAAATCACGGTCTACGACATGTTTTAGCTTTAAACAACAATTTGACACAGACCACCTTCCTAGCTGTCGTCCTGTAAAATGTCAATGCAAAATCTATGTTATTATTTGGCGACATATCTATACTATACTAACGGCAGCTCGCGGTTTCACCCACGTGGATCCCGTTCCCGTGGGAATATAGGGATAAAACGTATCCTATGTTTTAATCCAGGTTATTAAACTATCTGTATGCCGAATTTCATCCAAATCCATCCACCCGTTGCAGCGTGAAGAAGCAACAAATATACACACATACACACAAACTTTCGCATTTATAATATTAGTGTGATTAGTACGTGAAGCAAAAACTTTGTGAACCCTTTTTACGAAAATTGCGCGGACGGAGGAGTATGAAATTTCGCACACTTATTATATAGTTTATATAGAAAAGGAGAAGTAATTTTTTTTTTTTTTAATTATGCATATAATAAAAACATTAATTCAAGAATACAAACATTACACACACTACCATGTAGGTATTTGACACGCATAATTATACACTTTTCAAAAATTTCAAAAATGGAAGAGTAGTGGCCGAAATCTGTGAATGCCAACCCAAACTCACATTCTATCTTTGTTAATTTTTCATTGCTTAGGATACAATCCGCTCAGTCATAATAAAATTACGGTCGAATTTCGACCACTGGGCGACCACTAGCAATAATAAATCTATCTATACTAATAATAATGTTTTATAGAGGAAACTTTGTATGTATTATGTATGTTTGCAACGAATAAACACAAAAACTACTGGACCGATTTAAAAAATTCTTTCACCATTAGAATGCTACATTAACGCTGAGTAACATAGGCTATATTTAAAAAAAAGTACACCCGTGCGAAGCCGGGGCGGGCTGCTAGTAATAATATTATAAAGAGGAAAGCTTTGTATTTATGTATGTATGTGTGTAACGAATAAACTCAAAACTACTGGACCGATTTAAAAAATTCTTTCACCATTAGAATGCTACATTAACGCTGAGTAACATAGGCTATATTTAAAAAAAAGTACACCCGTGCGAAGCCGGGGCGGGCTGCTAGTAATAATATTATAAAGAGGAAAGCTTTGTATTTATGTATGTATGTGTGTAACGAATAAACTCAAAACTACTGGACCGATTTAAAAAATTCTTTCACCACTAGAATGCTACATTAGCGCTGAGTAACATAGGCTATATTAAAAAAAATATATAATTCTTTTCTATAAACATTTATTTATGTAAGAAAAAAAGATCGAATACACAAAATGCAGAATTTACGAATATTTTGTGTAAAGAAATAATTTTCGTTTTACACTAGCGCTGGATCAAGTTATCGATATTTCGTGTCCACTGTCTATCACGCGGTTATGATATGGTATGAATGTGTATTATTGTTGTCATGTCTGCGGTTTTGTTTTATTTTCTAAAATTTGTGTTACGTCAAATATTAATGTGAAATAATGGTGGATTATTAACCGTTAAGTGTACGTGAGTGTGCATAAGTGTTGGCAAATGAAACAAAACAGTGAAACGTTACTTTTCAAATTCTCTCAAGAAGCTCGCGTGAGGACTTAGTAAAGCCACACATCTTTACTGAAATACTCGAGGGGTTGGGGGGTATATCATTTCTCACTTCCCCTTTCTAATATCTATATCATTCATCATCATCATATAAGGAAATATTGTTTATTTATGTATTACTTGTAAGAAAAATTACTTTGACACTGGCTAAATGTGCTGATAGCACGAAGCCATCAACTAAAAAAAAAAAAACACTGGCTTTAAAGAGTCGGACACTAATGCCACACCCTCGTTACGTTCAACACTAACCTTTCTCCCAGTCTTCTCCACAATACACGTGGCGAAGACAGAACCGAGAAGCTGCACCACACCTATCATCATAATCTGCTTGTTGGGGCTCAGCTTCAGGCTGATGGTGTCAGAAGCCCGCTCGAAGACGAAGCCAGCATAGATGAGCACTATGAGGTAGCCGTCGAACTGCTGCGCGATCTTGATGATGAGGGTGATGATGAACGCCTTGCGGGTTGGCTTGTCCCGTACTGGAACGGTGAAAACAACGAAGATAATAATTGTATGTTACATGTTCTGAGAAGAAATTTGGTCACCGACTGGTACAAAAATTTCAATGTCTTTCGACATTAATAATAACCTAAATTACTTTTTTATTTAATGTTTTTGTTTTGTTTATGTAATTTTTAACGCAAATTTTGTTGCGAACAAATTACAAAAACACAAATGTTGAAAAAATTTCCACGAGCAGGATTTGAACCTGCACCCCTCTGACATACCCGTTCTAATTTCGGCGGGCTGGTTAGAACCACGATAGCTCAATTGGAAGAGCAAATCCTGCTCGTGGAAATTTTTTGAACATTTGTCTTTTTTTTTACTTTTTTAAGTTATTTATTAATAATTTAACTGACGAGAGGAGCTCAATGGCGCAGTGGTTAACTGAGGTTAAGCAACTTTTGCAAAGGCCAGTCGTCGGATGGGTAACCAAAAATGTATCATCTCGAGCTCCTAAGTGCTTCGGAAGGCACGTAAAGCTGTTGGTCCCGGCTGCATTAGCAGTTGTTAACTACCACCAATTCGGACTAGGCCGCGTGGTGGTCTATGGCCCGTTCTCCCTATCCATCCATAGGGAAGGCTCGTGCCCCAGTGGGGATATAAAATGAGCTGATGATGAATGTGGTCGACATGGTAATCGAGCATTATGGGTTTTTTTTTACTGGAGAATACGCATTGCACGTACTACTGTCTCCGGGGAGACGCAGTTATGGGGAACTCTCCTCCCAACTCCTAGTCTCGAAAAGTTTGGAACAGCAGGGAAAGGAAGGGAGACAATACCCAGAATAACTTCAGCACTTACCGGAGTTAATAAACATATGGCCATTCTTTATGAAAACCTTCCACCTCAGCCGATAAACGCTTAAAACAACATGGATACTACGGGCGTGATTTCGATCCAGGAATTATGTATGATGCCTTTATGCCCTGTAAATTTTGGGTCTAGCATCCTTAACATTTTGCTAGTGGTCTTGAATTTATATGGACATTATGAGTGCCTTACCAATGATTCCCCATACAGACTTGGTTTCTGCCTTCGTCTGTTTCTCGACCCGCACAACATTCTCGATCTCTGTTTCCAGCGCTCTGTCTATTGTAGTAACACCACGCAGCCAGGCTAAAACTGTTTTCGCTTCCTGTAAAGAGAAATTGGAAATTTTTAGCACAACATTTTTTTGTTCCTTCTTAAAATGTTGTCGTCCAGCATAACAAGCATATTGTAACCACTATCGCCAGCTCATTATAATCTCCTTCTTTTTACTTCTGTGAGGCTTGGAGAATGCCTTTTGCGGTTTCTCGTTTGCTAACGACTGCTAATGCAGTCGGGAATTTACGTGCCTTCCGATGCAGGGAAGAACTCAAGATAAAGAACTTTTGGTTACCTATCCAATAGCTGGCGTTTGCGAAATAGGTATACTTGACTTCACCAATCGTAGACCATGCACTTTTACCACTACGCCATCGACCATCAACAAATAGTAATTATATCTATCTCCACCAGAGCTGGGACGATGGTAAATATTAACCATGCAACCGAAGAATGATCGTGTAAAATAAAAAATATCGGCATATTTCATTATCACGTTAGTGATAACTCTAAATGTTGACACCACAATTTTGCTACTTATGTAAAGCTGTTGGCATTTCTTATTGTCACAGCTTATAAATATGTAATGTCATGTTGATATATTATGATAGATTTGCCACTTAATAATGTTATGTGTTGCGTATTGACCTCCTGTATTATAGACGTTAGATATAAACTAACGAAACTAAATATTTTGTCAAATAGTTGTGGAAAGAGCTAATTTATTTAGGGTTTTTCGTTCGTCTTGTCTGAGATTAGGAGCTCGATGGCGCAGTGGTTAACGCACCCTGTCTGCGATTGCTGTGGTTAAGCAACTTTCGCAAAGGCCGGTCATCGGACGGGTGACTAAAAATTTATCATCTCGAGCTCCTCCGTGCTTCGGAAGGCACGTAAAGCCGTTGGTCCCGGCTGCATTGGCAGTTAACAACCACCTATCCGCACTGGGCCCGCGTGGTGGTTTATGGCCCTCTCTCCCTATCCATCCATAGGGAAGGCTCGTGCCCCAGCAGTGGGGACATTAAATGAGCTAATGATGATATCTGAGATTAGACAAGTCATAATTATCAGCCTATAAACGTCCCACTGCTGGGCTTTAGCTATCCCTCATAAATTCGTTCTTTCAACTTATAGTACACACGCCTGCACATCCGACTACCACAAACTGTCAAAAGACTGCCAAAAAATGGCGTCTTTTTTTTCGCGCGGCCATTAATGAAACTTTGTTTTTTTAGTTCAAAATAATCTAAAGACAAATTCCTATTAATTATGACCTGTATGTTGCTAAGCTCAGTCTGGCCAATATTATGAAAAAGTAGTAAATATTGTAAGAAATAGAAATAAGTAGTAATAAATTAATAAGAATAGATTATTAAAATAGGAATAGCATACATACCTGCGCGTATGAATGCATATTCACTAATTAAATTACAAGCAAATGACTAATTATAAGGTGTAAAACAATGTTAATAGATATAAGATTAAATATTGAAAAGTGTGTTGTGAAAAAATTATTACCCCACGCATGAGCGTGCGTATATATGTATATAAACATAGAAAATAGATAAAACTAGTCACATTAAGATCTTAAAAGCAGAACACCCACTGCTTGGAATGAAAGGCGATGGAAGAATGAGTAGTATGTGGAATAGAAGTACGAGAAGCATAAAAGACAGAACTGGAATGAAAGAGGATTGCAAGAAAAAGATCTCCGATCATGTTAGAGGAAGTAGGAAGAAAAAAAAAGCTCAGTCCGGCCGGGCCGAGTTATTAGGGGTAGAAGTTTAAAATAAAAGTAATTTTATAAAAATTATAGAATAGAATAGAATAGAATAGAATAAATTTTTATTTGGTTCATAATTAAAGCATATAGAATATTTTTATGGTAATTTAACCTCGGAGCGATCCACGGGGTATGTAGGGCTGGCCAAGATTTTGACAGCCGACCCAAAAAAACCCTGGGTTGTTCCATCTTCCACCATCGGGAGTGTGAGCCCTGGGTAAGCGACCGGTAGAATACCCTACACCCTAGGTAAGTATGTAAAGAAAGTAGCCTATAACTGTCCCACTGCTGAGCAAAGGCCTCCATCATTGAAATCAAGTCATCACTACAATTGATGGGTAATGGTTTAATCATCACGCTGTAGGCAGCGGTCGGGTGATCACAAACCCGGGCTATGCATCGAAAAATCCGAAACACACTTTGCCTGACCCAGGAATTGAACCCTGGACCTTCAGGTATCGGGCCGAGCCGAGAGCTTTAGCACTCGACCACCGTGGCGTTACCTTAAGTAGAACTAGGCTATAGTATTCTTTTTAAAGCAATCTAGCCTAGATGTCGGATTTAAAACACACTTACTTCAACCTTTCCTTGCTTGACGAGGAACTCTGGGGTCTCTGGCATAACCAGCAACACGAAGAACACCACGATCGGGACCATCAGCCCTATCCAGAGCATAGTGGTGACGCTCAGAAGGTCGGCGCAGACATAGCTGGCCAGGTAGCCAATGTTTCTGGAGCAAAACTTTATGGTTATAAACTTTTTTGAAGGAATTAATGATTTCAAAGACGTTTATGCGTCGTCTGATAATCACTGCAGTCAGATAATAACTTTAGTATTTGTTATGAACAAATACTAAAGTTATTATCTGAGCATCAGGTCTGATGAATAACGGTGAGGCGGTGGTGTGTAATAACGTTGAAACTTCGTAACGTTGACGACCTCCTTGGTCGAGTGGCTTGCACACCGGTTTTCATGGTCTCGCCATCTCTGAGGTCCCGGGTTCGATCCCCGGTCGGATCAATTTAGAAATACCTGTTTTTCTAAATTGTTTCGGGTCTGGGTGTTTCCTATGTATATTAAGTATGTATTTAAGTATATTAAGTATGTTTATCCGTTGTCTAGTTAATCATTTCTCGAGTTTCTTAAGGAAGCTTTTCTTGGGGCTAGATAATTGGTGTGAGTGTGGGAAACATTTATTTATTTATTTATTATTTAAACTTCTACGCATTGCACAAAAGGGAAGTTGTTAGTTTATCAACATATCAACATCATAGCCTAGCTTAATACACAATAGCAAATAAGAAAATCGGGCTACCCCACAACGCAAAGCCCGGGTTTTCTTGATCGCCAACCCGCATTCGGCAAGCGTGATTATAAAGCCAATACCTATCAATTGTAGTAATGACTTGACGGTTTTGATGCAGATCCTCATTTTAGCAAATGGTCATCGCGAAAAATTTGGTCACTTTCGCAGAATGTCATTTTCGCTACAGGTCACTCTTAATTTTTTTCTTTTTTTTTTCTTCTATATATTCTTTATACAGACGACAGCATGTCAAGCTAAATACCGCGGCACCTTATTTAGGTGTGATTTTGGCATAAAAAAATATAGTCTGAGGCATTTTATGCTTGATCCTAGATCTTCTGACTACCTTACTCAGTTGTCTATAACAAAATTTGTTGCATGCATGAATCATTGCATAACAAAAATTACTATAATTGCAAGTTCTCAATATCAGCTTTCCTATCTTCAATGGATTACACAGCTACTGAGGAGTTATTAAATATATAAGGCACGTGCTTGATACACATTCATAAATAAAATCGTCAAATATATAAAATCAACATAATTATTTATATATACTATGAAAATAATATTTCGACTTTTATTCATACACATAAATACATAAATATATATTTATAATATTATAATAATACTACATAAATATATTGCTACAAAATATGTAGGTTTAATAGATAAATTGTTCTTAAAACGTATTTGGTTTATAATATCACACATTGTGTGTGCAAAATCATAATATAAATAAATAAAAATAAAAAAAAACCTATATCTATATATATATATATATATATTTATAGTTTATGTATATACATATATATATATATATATGTATATACATAAACACCTAAACAAAATTATATAAAACAAACATACCTATTTACTCGTATAACATAATAAACATTTAAAAATTAAAATTAAAAATGGTATAAAGTTGACACATTATTAGTAAGTTGAGTTTAGTTAAGATAATTTGATCTGTTCACCTTGCGTATACTGTTAACTGATGTTAGCTACTAGTAGACGACGATACTACTCTGCCGTAACACAGTTTTTTAGCTAGCGCGGAGGGTAGCTGTCAATATTTGCTACAGCTGTAACCATCTAGATATCATTGTTAATGACAATAACTGTACTAAACATTGTGAATTGACAAATATAGTTAATTTAAGTTAAGTTAAGACATCCAAATAGTTTAGCTGTATCCGGAATTCATGGCGCCATTGTTTGAGTCTGTTATCATTTGCATTGTGTTCTTAATTCGGTAGTTTGTCATATGCATATGTTACAATAATTGTAAGTATATTATTTTTAGTAATGTAAATTAAAGGTGTACGTACGCCTGCGCATCAGATTACCTCAAACTGTCAAATTTCAGAAGCATTTTTAAATAGTCATGATTCCACCACCCCGGTTTGGAATGCAGTCTTTTAAATTCGAGAAGAGTTGCAAGAAATTAACTTCATACGTTTAGCTACATAATTTTTCTTTAAGTTATCGAACATTTTACGTATGGAATAAAATACTAAAAAAAACTATTATAAGATACCCTTTTAAAAAGGTGATATTATACCTAGCTTTAAGATCATGTGAAACCAAATAAATGAATAAATAAATAAATAAAAAAAAAAAAAAAAAATATTCAGTTGGTTGTTCTCTACTGCTGTCTACCGTACATTAAAGTAAAGGACATTCTAAGAACCAAATAAGGTAACAATAAAAAACAAATATTTATCATCGATCAAATCTTTATTACGGTATTTGGTGGCAATAATAAGTCTAGGTACCTAGGTACTACTTTTTAATGTGAAAATATTTAGTAAAATAAGAAATAACGTAATATAGAAATATACCATAATATTATTTTTAGAATGTATTATTTATTTAAAAACTTGCAAAAAAAATAATTCGCATTAATTTGGTCAATGTCAATGATTGATGTTCACCTTTAGATTCTTGTCAAACAGTAAACTTTTTACTTTAGTACCTTTGAACGCTATCTATCGCGATACTTCATATTATATTACAATTATCATATACTTCAATTTTGGATGTCTTTGCCTAGCAATGGGATAGTATATAGGTTAATTACTTCACTGTTATCCCCTAAAGTGTATATTTACGACGTATTTAGAAAATCTAATTTGGTGTGTGTGAGAAACAGAATCACGTTTCGGCGCCAAAAATATTCTGCATAATGAAGCTATTGACTTCCAAATTAATACTTGTTGTGTAGAAAACAGGACAGGTCATTTCTATAATTATTACTCATACGTATGCAACCTTGATTCTTCACGCCACCTCACCTAGATGGTGGCAATATTTTGTGCGAAAGTGTGTGCGGTTTGTCGTTACTCAACCACGCAAAAGTTTGAAGGAATTCAAATGAAATTCCGAGTTCACTTCAAATAGCTGAGCGGAATCTGGTAGGACTATGGGGACTATTCCATCAGTCCGATCACCGAAGTTAAGCAACATCGGGCGCGTTTAGTACTTGGATGGGTGACCGCCTGGGAACACCGCGTGACGTTGGCTTTTTGCTTTTTATATTAAATTTGCGTATGTTATCTAGATTATGACCCATTAATCCGTCGTTTGCCGTAAATACAGACACAATAAAATTTTATTTATTTTGCGGTGCCTGATCAGCGCTCGCGCATATCAAAGGTTAAGCAAAAGGAACAGCTAATGATCCTCTTTATGTCATATTCAGTTCGTTATAGGTCAAAAATTGCCCGGGCTGCTACAAAATAAACATTGGGAAGGAGTGGTTATAACTAGGTGGCTCACCATAAACACTTAAAGCCACTACACAATATGCACACTAATAGAGACTCAAGCAAGACACCGTGCCGTACTCGTAGAGCAAGAATACGAAGACTCCTCAGGCTTATTACCGAAAACAGCAACCAGTTGTTAATTGTACAATTGCAACGCGACTGCTCTAGTTGCGGTTCATAAATTGGTATTACGGACACAAATCGCTCAATGATTGCTCGCTTAGTGCATTTGTGATTTAAATGTATAAAAGTTTATACGATTTGTTTGCGGTAACCACTGCACGGTTGACGCGGCCGGTCTGCGATTGCTGAGGTTAAGCAACTTTCGCAAAGGCCAGTCATCGGATGGGTGACCAAAAACTTATCATCTCGAGTTCCTCCGTGCTTTGGAAGGCTTGTTAAGCCGTTGGTCCCGGCCGGCTGCATTAGCAGTCGTTAACAACCATCAATCCGCAATAGGCCCGCGTGGTGGTTTATGGCCCGTTCTCTCTATCCATCCACAGGGAAGGCTCGTTCTCATAAAATTGTTTCGCTCGTTTCATAAAATGAGCTGATGATGAAGGGTTTGTGGCACCCTGTATAGGCTAATGATTTACCTGTTCAATATAAGCAGAGACCCTAAAGCCCCGCGCAGGTCAATGTCGCTGATCTCCTTGATGTAGATGGGCAGCACGATGTAGCATGCGGAGCAAGGGATCCCAGCTATGGCCCTCGCCAGGATCAGGGCCCAGGGCTCAAGGCATATCAGCTTTATCTGCCAGTAGACCTGAAAAAACAACGTGTTAAGGGTTTAAAGAAAGATACTTACATCTTTATTGTTTCAACTTCCCCGGAGTGGCAAAACGTTCGGCCTGATTATCTGAAGGTCTATGTTTCTCCCAGGTAGGGTTGCCACCTTTTTTGTGCAAATAAAATACATTGGTTATTAAAAGGTTAAAATAATGTACGATTATTTATTTCGCTTATAAACATACTTCTCATTGCTTTTAGCAACTTTTAACAAATAATTATCACTGGTAAATAGCTGCACCTCAACTTTTTTCTGTGTAATATGTAAAATGAACCCCAGAGAAATAAAATATGTATGTGAAATAAAGTATTTTTGCGTACTTCATTTTTATCATAAAGTATAGAGTATAAGTACTCATAACGTAAAATACTTTATAATAAAGTACGGGTTCCCCGTAATCCGTTCGTAGCGCAGGCTTACTACCGAAAAAAGCAACCAGTTACGGACGGACGGACACAAATCGCTCAATGTATGTAAACTATTTGTTCCCGATGGAAGCAAATAATGAAAACAATATTTTATAACGAATAGACTTGTACGCAAAATTGTTACATAAAAAAATGGCGGTTGGGCGTTGGCGAGCGACGTGCATTTCACGAGGTAATAGTTCTTGGACTGGGCGAGCGGAGCGGCCTAGTAGAGCGCCCGCAGCCGCCGACGCTGGCCAGCCGGCCGGCGCCGTTTGACCTCGTGGCGGTGTCGCGAACTATCATGTGGCGGCCCCCGCGCGCCTCCACCCGTGCGTGCAGCAGGGCTCGGCGCTTATACTGTTACATAAAGGCGACGCACCGCTAAACAATAAATCTCATACGTTTTAATACGAGCTTTTGCGCCCCGTACCATAAGAAAGACTGTTTTTTTCCCTTCAAATTAAAACTACAAATTATTTAAAAAATGAACTACAATTTTGAAGTGTGTTTTAAGACTAATCTACTAAGAAAATTTAGATGCTTATGTCGTTCTAGTTAGCCTTTAAAATGCAAATCTATGTTTTAAAAGAGGTTAGGTACTTTGATATTTTTTTCTCTGTTATAAAAGTTGACCAATCGTGATTCTGCAACTAGCAAAATGAAGTCAATTAAATGAAAAATCATGTCATCAAATATCACTTTCATATGTTTTGTAATTGTTGGGAAAAATCAAGATCTTCGCAATGTAAATTTCCAATGCGTCGCCTTAAGCGAGCGATCATTGAGCGATTTGTGTCCGTAATACCAATTTATCAATTGCAACTAGAGCAGTCGCGTTGCAATTTTACAATTAACAACTGGTTGCTTTTTCGGTAGTAAGCCTGCGCTATGAAGCTCACTTTGATCGACCTGGGAAATATAGACCTTCAGATAATCAGGCCGTAACATATATGAATCACTAATTGCAAAAAGGGCACATGTCCAGGAGTGTAAACTTTTCAGAAACTATAAAATATTTTTTTTTTTTTTTATTGTCGTTTTGTTTTCCAATGGATTTATGTGTCTTATGGGAACCTATTGTGACACAAAAAAAGGTATGTACTATTACAATCTACAATTTATTGGCTGTTACAATTTCATGGACTCGTGCCCATTTTGCAAGAATCTGCTGACATGAGCCCTTTTTACACTTAATTAAGTAAATTCAAACTACATTTTTTATGAAAGAAGTAATCATATTTTTTATATTCCTAATGGTAACAGTACAAAAACTTTAAATTATAAATTATGTAGGTACTCGTTCATCTCGCTGAACTCTATTTTCTGTCGGCCACCCGAACATTTTGTATTATTTAACCGCCTCTGTGGTCTAGTGGCTAAATATTGTAATCCTATATAAATGTATAGGATTACAAAGTTACATTTGCAGTTAATGAATGTATATGTATAACATAATGGAATAATAGGTGTAGATGACCTAGATAGACCTAAATGATACCGGAAAGGAAAAAAAGTAGGACTATCTACAAAAAGAAATGAGATGCCATCAAAAACAAACTCGTAAAAAAAACCAAGTCTCGCAACTCAGTTCTTCTACCGTAAAAAGTTGTGAGTTCCATGTAATACCAAGTCGGTTAATTTATTCAGTCCCTGCTTAAGGGTGCGCCGACCAAAAAGTGCCAAAAATGCAGTCACGGTTAAGTAGTTAAAATTGAAAATACCATCGTATTAAATAAACAAAAAATATATTTAGTATCAAAGGGAACGTGTTTACAATTAGTCAGATCCATAAACTCATAACACGCTATAGTTTTTCTACAATATCATTTAAAGTTGGGCGAAAATAATGAAAACGAGTGGCGGAGTTTAGTAGATTTCTTATAGTATATCTAAATTATTGTACCTCTGATTTTGTCTAAACAATCATCAATGGCTAGACTACAAATTGCTAAACCACATTTTCAATTCATCAAGTGGTTATTTAAATAATTATTTTTTATTAAGCACCTTTAAATTCCCCATACAAAATTAGTATGGCCGCGCGGCATCAAATAAATATGGACGAAGACATTTCAGATAAAATATATGACACTTGTCACTTACGGACAGCGCCCTCTTAAGGGTTCTGTCTTAAGTTATTACGTAATTAGCTAACCTAACAACATTTTATAGTGACCATATCAATATTAAAAATCTTTTATGTTTTAAACAAATAAATTGACTTGGAAATTCTCAAATTCAAATTCTCAGCGTGCGGATGAGTGCTGACGAATTATCAAACAGTTGCCAAAAACAGTTCTGTTACGTCGCATCACGCAATATCTCTTTTTATCACACAGTGTATCTGCTGGTGACATCTCGCTCGCTCAGCCCTTTGTTGCTCTATTCCGTTGGTATATTAACTTTATGGTCTGTACAAAACAATAGGTATACGTCCCAGCCTATTTATAAAATGTTATTTTGCATTCACAACCTCAAAGCTATATTTAAACTTGAATTGCCCGTTGAAACAAGAAAAAATATTTCGTCGTCAAATCAAAACTCATAATTATTTATTTCATTTATTTTTATTTTACCCATATTATGGGTGTTGTGGAAGCATATGATTGAATTATTAATATTGAATATTATTATTATTATAGTTTCTCTTTATTTCAATTTATTGTAATACCCCTGTTAATTGTTCTGAAGGTAATACTGGTAATACATATATCTTTAAAATAAATATATTGAAATAGTGGGTATATTTAATTTTAATGTTTTACATTACTTTTACTTTCTCACCAAGAATTCAGGCACGATTTGCATACAGGATTCTCTCAAAATAGGGTTGTTCCCTATTCTATAATTTATCATCGTAAATTACAATTACATACATCGTATAACAACAGTTATTGCGTCGCTCGACTTAAAAACTACAAAAGCATTGTCTACTATTTAAATTGCTATAAAAACAAGTCTGTCTTATTCAAAGGTAATAAAAAAACCAACAGTTCACTATTTCGTACCCAATTGATAAGAAAAACTTTAATTGATTCGCAGAGTTCAATACTCTACAGTTTTTACGATGGTTCAATTATAAAGTACAAAGGAAAACCGGAAGGAAATTATTGTTTCTCTCTTCAAAAGGAATTAAAGGAAGTAGGTGCCTAATTTAATCGCCTTTGTTGTCTAGTGGTTAAAGTAGGCTCAGACAGACCCGTGTTCGATTCCCAGCGGGCTGCATATCGGTCAGCGCGGTGGTACTCGGAAGACGAGTTTTTCACTATATAAAAACGGCTATGTTCTTATCTAGGTCTAGGCCAAGATCCATGTCAGTTCGTTGAACCAGCGGAGTAAGTAAGTATATATGTTCTAATCTGTAATAATATTTATTTTTGTTCAACTAATTTTATCATAATTGTTTATTAATTGACGTTAGCTAGGTATACTATATGTTATATGTCAGTAAATCTTCCTGAAAATAAACAAATATAAAAATAAACACATCAAATAAAAAACCTTTACTACTTACTACGTTCTACTAACTTTACTTTTTCAAATGTTTTCTATAATTTTATGTAAACATAATGCTTAACTAAACAATTTTTATTTTAAATGAATAATGTTGAATAAAATATCTCCTAATCCTTTTGATGAAGCAGTGCACGCTGATGCCTTGAAATTAGTTCAATCATATCTCAGCTTCAGAATCCAAAAGGTTAACGTGAATGGATCCATATCATCTGGATCTTCCGTGCTGATGGGGGTTCCACAAGGGTCAATACTAGGTCCTTTCTTATTTTTAATTTATATAAACGATTTACAAAAAACTGAAAATTTCAGTAAAATTGTTTTGTTTGCTGACTAGTTATTTTTAGAATAGTTTTGATGACGTAAACAACGCTCAGGGTGCCTAGTGTGAGTTTTGTTTACTATCCGTATTAATTCGATTATGCTTACGAAAACGAAAATTAGTATGGCATTGAAGCAGCGCCTCCTTGCGGCATACGAGAGGAGTTAACATTTTGTCATACAAATTCTCGTTTTCGTTTACGTGATCGAATTGCGAATGAAGATCGAATTGCAAATGAAACTCGCACTTGGCACCCTGAGCAATGTGCTTAAACGGTGTAACACAAACAATATTCAATTTAACGCGAAGAAAACTAAATGCATAAATTCTACTCTTCCAAATGGTAAAAACTTTGGATCTTGTAGAATCAACGTGTTCTTAGGTATTACTTTAGATTCAAAAATACAGTGGACCCTCATATTAGTACTCTTGCGGGGAGACTCAGTTCCGCTGTTTACGCTGTAAGCAAAATTAGACAGCTTACGGATGAAAATTCGGCTCGATTAGTTTATTTTAGTTACTTCCACAGTGTTATATCTTATGGAATCCTTCTGTGGGGTAAAGCTGCTGACATAGAAACCATATTTATTTTACAGAAAAGAGCAATAAGGCCTTTAGGTATATAACTTAGAAGCACGCCTGAAAAAATGCACCAACTTTCGTCAAATAGTATATGGCTATAATAATATAATAATATTACCTACGAAGGCTGGCAGCTAACTCTGCCAGCGTATTAGTTTGGCAATCCAAAGGGGCAATGTTGCCAGCATTCTTGGGACCGTTCCCATGAGCCCACAGTTGGGAGGACATCTTTTATTTATAGGTCTTTAGTTTTTAATTTTCTAATCATTTTTCTGTTTTATTTTTTCAAGTTAAGTTATGTAATGTTTCTTTTTGTTGTGTAATTAATTAAAAAAAAAATATTTTTTTTATTACTTACGAATCTGAAATGTTGATATAGGTCAATTCATGTCTTTATCTTGAATTTGCTTGTTCAAATTCACGATTGTATAATTTTGACTTGATCATAATTATTTTTGAAAACACCACTAAAAATCACCATTGTTAAAATTACAAAAAAAAAAATTATATGCTTGGAAACCGCTCAAATATATTGATAACATCAATATTCGTAATTTAGTTGCTGCATATTTTGATAACTAAAACCCATATTTTTTTAAAAATATTTTTAGGTTATCTGTTAATTTGCGGTCTATATTGTCGCAGGCGCTACTTATTATCGACCTCCAGCGTCAGTAAGGATCAGCCTTTTTGGAATGTTCACAAATCGAGGTGTCGTCTTAATTAATTAATTAAGTATATGACAGATTACTTTGTGTCAACCTACGAGTAGACTACGAGTAGACTATGGTGATCCTAATTACGTGTTTTAATTAGTGTTCTGGACATATTAGTGGCGACAAGTGACGAAAAGTGTTAACAACGGATACAAAAACAGTGAAATTTTAACAGACAGATTCTCAGACTGATAATTGGGACATTTATCTCGATCGTTGAAACTTTTGTTTTTTCCTCGCCTGACGTCGTTCGACGTCATCTCGGATCAAGCTAAACGGGCAAACTTGTCACAGTGTGTGGTTCACGTGTATACGAAACTCTGATTTAGTGTTGCCGCATAATTGATCGAACATCGATTATAATCGATTATTAGATGGGCCCCAAAATCACCCATACAATCGATTGTACTATCGATAGTATCCATATTCTCGATATAATCGATACTATCGATGTCAATTATACAGCAATACTATCGATTATAATGGATTAATCGATTATAATTGTCTAAATGCCCAATATAATCGATTATATCGATAGTATTGATAACAATTATTACAGCAATATGATCGACTTAATCGATAGTACCGATTTAATTAATTTAATCTAACATTGGTTTAGATAGTATCGCATGCCTTTGCAACTATTAGTTATATGAGTAAGTATGAGCAAACATAATAAAAGTTATTTTATAATGTTCAAGTTTTTCATTGTAACGTTTCACGATGGGCTATGGACATATTGCACATCAGTAACAGGAGCAATATAATCTAAACGAATGTTAGAATAAATCGATTAAATCGATACCATCGATTAAGTCGATTATATTGCTATAATAATCGTTATCGATACTATTACATTATTTTATAACTATAAAATAAATGCAGTAAATACTCATTAGAAGTCATTTGACATATCAAAATTACCTTTGATAGTCGAATGACACAATATGTCACATATAGGGTCTAACAATATCAATAAGCGAACGTTTAAGGGGAGCATCTATACATCACACTGAGCATGCTCACCAAATTTGGTCCAAAACTACAGGCTCGTTATTCGAGTTATTCAACAATACATTATCTTATTTCACCAAAAAATACACCCTTTCCAAACCCTTACAGCTGCACTACACGCACACAAAGATAGCCGAACATGCCAAGTGTGTGCGTGTATCTGTACACTATCTTTTTAATGACGCTTGCGTGCGTGTTAGTAAAGATACATCATGTTTCATGATGTCCATTATTTTAATTGATTAAGTTTGTTAGAAAACATAACTTTGAAAAATCACTATAAAACTGGAGCCCATTTTTTGTCATTGTATTCAGAATGATGTATAAATACCGCCCTTAAACGTTCGCTTATTGATTTTGTTAGACCCTGTATATACATTTGGGGGTTAAAGTTACTCGCGTCCGTAGGTTTACCCTTGAGACCCTACACGTGACCCCTGGGTGGTGCTAAATGAGTGACACTGTCTGAGTGGTAGAGCCACGCTGCGTTGCAGCACGAAATGGGCCGGTTCGCCCGGCGTAATACGGGTGGTATAATACGGTGGTACGGCGTAATACCACCCTCTCTCAGAATATCGGCGTGATAAAATGGCACTCGTTGCTGTTGTGTTTCGTCCGGTGAGTGAAAGTATCGGAGGCCCAACTCTCACCCCTCCCCCTTCCCAATTCCTACTCCCTCCTCAAGATCCAACTCCTTTTTTCAAGGCCGGCAACGCATTTGCGATTACTTTGGTTTTGCCCGCCTGCAGCCCGCCTGCTCGTTTGCCTCCTTTTAACATCAAAAAAAAAAAAATAATAATGAGCTGGATGCCCTAGATCGCAAGGTCCGTGCATTGCTCACCACACACCGGATGCTACACCCACGCTCGTCTGTTATGAGATTGTACATTCCGCGAAGGTGTGGTGGCCGCGGCTTTTTAAATGCCAAAAGCCTCCACAACCGCGAGGTGTGCAATCTTAGGGACTATTTCCTCAACAACGACTGTGGGATGCATCGGGATGTGGTAGCAATGGACAGGGGCTTAACCCCGCTCTCCTTGGCAAATGAGAACTGGCGCAGGCCAGTGGTATTGAGCACAGAGGACCGCAAGGCGGTATAGAGGAGCAAGGAGCTACACGGGCGGTTCTACAAGGTACTCACGGCCCCTGATGTAGATATGGATTATTCACCAGCAACTTGCTCTTCTATACGGTCTTGTGGACTTCGAAGTGCCGTACTACAGGTACACACCTGCGCCGGTTCTCAAAAACGGCCGTGCCACGCTCTATTGGGATCGAGCTGTCATCACGGACAGGACTATTCAAGCTAATAGGCCTGATGTCGTGCTGATAGATCGATCACAACGCCGGGCAGTGCTTGTCGATGTCACCATCCCACATGACGAGAACCTTGTAAAGGCCGAGAAGGACAAGGTCAGCAAGTACCTTGACTTGGCTCACGAGGTAACCGCCATGTGGGATATTGACTCGACAATCATTGTGCCGATAGTCGTGTCTGCGAACGGTCTGGTAGGGCCAGTTTTTTTAGGCCGGCCAACAAAAAGTTGTGGTTTATTTCAATAGAGCTCAGTACTACAGACATGTTTTATTACTACACCCAGTTAAAAATAAAAATAAATCGATTTGTAGTGGGGACAAACAACTACTTTGCTACCTGGTGTTACTCCGAATTGTGTCTGCCCTAAAAAAAACAAGGAAAGGCTGATTGCTTTTGCCCGTCTCCACCGCTCAGGTAAGTTCATCATCATCATCATCATCATCATCAGCTCATTTATGTCCCCACTGCTGGGGCAAAAGCCTTCCCTATGGATGGATAGGGAGAACGGGCCATAAACCACCACGCGGGCCCAGTGAGGATTGATTTAACGACTGCTAATGCAGCCGGGACCAACGGCTTTACGTGCCTTCCGAAGCACGGAGGGGCTCGAGATGATAAATTTTTGGTCACCCATCCAATGACCGGCCTTTGCGAAAGTTGCTTAACCTCAGCACTTGCAGACCGGGTGCGTTAACCACTGCGCCATCGAGCTCCTCAGGTGATTAAGTCTTTTCCTGAGTTTAAATAAAAAAACACAATTAACAAAATCATTCATTTCTTATATTATATTTCTCCTGCCCTTACAAAAATATCCTCTAATCTAAACCTTCCGCAGCAATATCTATATTAGGTAGGTGCCTTGCGTATCCCATGTACCAAACTATGCACATTACGTGCGAGCAGCAGCTAACACGGACCTCCTACCACTATTGCAAGTGCAGTAATAATGTGCAAATGCTTGACGACCTTCGGGCTGCATCTATGCCAATGTAGACAATAAACGTTCTTGAACGTTGGTTCTTGAAGGCATGTTGCCTTGACTGAATTCGACCTCGAAGTATGTGCAGATCCTGTCCTTCAAGTTCACATAAATGATCAGCAGGTATTTGTCCTCCGTGTTCAATTACTGGGTGTGTTCTGTATAATAACTGCGAGCCTGCTTTATTTCATAAATACCCAGGGCGAATAAAATGAGGTCTTCTTCCGTTAAAACGGGGAATAAAACGTCAGGCATATGCGCATCACTGGAACTGGCCATGTCTTCTGTTATAATTATATCTGTTTATTTAATCCCCCAATGTGTTTAGGATTTTTCCTGAATTATTTGTAAAAATCTTGAGGCCAGGTGACAATGAGATCTTCAATGACCGGGTAATAGGCATTTAGTAACGCTGCAGCTATCCTAAAATACCATCATGTGGGGTAAGGCGCGGTTGCAGTGAACTATTCTTAATTGTCGAAAATCCCTTTTAAATCTGCCATTACATATTTCTACCACCCAGCGACATATGGTTACAAGTCGGAATTTGTTTGCTTGTTCTGTGGTCAACTGAGTTTCATTGGCATTTTTGGTTTCAGGCATGTGCACCGTATATCCATAAGGTTAGATTGCAAAGGTAGCGATGCGTCTCTGAAGCCACAATCTAGTATGAACACGTCCCCTGTTCTTAAAAACCAGTGAAAAACGCTTTAAAAAACAGCATGTGTGGGACGCAAGGTACCCGACTACCAACTGTTGTAACACGCCGCGAGACGATTTGTACTCTAGCTGACACATAAAAACGATTTAAAAAAATATTATTTCTTTTATGTAAAATTAATAATAGGTTGGGGAAAAAGTTTCTTCGCATTTTTTAAGAAAACTTAAAACATTTTTTAATACAGTTTATTTATATTTAACTAAAGTATGTAGATGCCATTTTGTTCGATAACTTTTTGCCATCTTGTAGGTAGGGACATGCATTGCTATAGAAATTTTGGAGCTTCTGATCAAAAATCCCCCAAACAAGTGGTTTTGCCAGTCGTCTTGTGATGTTAACCTGACACTGCCTAAAGAATTCTGAAGGGACCGAAAAAGGTGGAAATCTGAAGGTGCAAGGTCAGGACTATACGGCGGATGCATTAACACCTCCCAGCCAAACTCTCTAATTTTTGCTGAGTGGCTATAGATGGAGTTTGATACTCTAGTTCGAATGACGTTACCTCGATGGTCATTACCTTGATGTCTCTACCTCGACGGTACACTTCACCGATGGTTCGTTACCTCGAAAGGTCAATACCTCGAAGGATCTCTTCCTCGACGGGTCTTTTCTTCGATGGTACATTTGATCGATGGGTTGTTACCGCGAAAAAATCATCAAAAGTACAGTAAATGTAAAGTATTTAAATGGAATAATCCCTTATTTTTATTGTGTATTTTTAATAACATTTTGATAAAAGAAGAAGACAAAAGTGTCTTATGAATCATAGAAATTGTAAATTTGTATGCAGAGTGATAATAAATGTTGCCTCTATGATTATATCGATATTCATTTCAATTCACTAGTATTTTTACACCTTTCATTTACACACACAAATACTTTACATTTACTGTACTTTTGATGATTTTTTTCGAGGTAACAACCCATCGATCAAATGTACCATCGAAGAAAAGACCCGTCGAGATTGAGACATCGAGGTAATGACCATCGAGGTAACGTCATTAGAACTAGAGTATCAAACTCCTAAAGATGTGTGAGGTCTAGCGTTATCATGATGAAAAACCACACCCCCTCTTATGATTAATTCCGGCCGCTTTCTCTCAGAGTGAAACTTTGGTGTCATAATAAAAAATAATAAGTAAGGTCCCAACATCCTCTACTTTTACCCCTCATTATTTAAGAGTAGACCTAGTACACACTTGTTATATAATCCTTCAAGACATATTGTTTGTCTATTGCAAAAAAATATTTAAAAAAATTAAAGCTACTTTTTTACATACTTTTCGTAAAATAACTAGCCGGGTCAAAATAGCCCAAAAATAGGGGTACCTTTGCATTAATTCACAACAAGCTGAAAAACAGGCAAATAAGGGATACAACTCTAATGAAATCCTGAAAAAGTCCCCATTGATCCCGTGTGTGCAAAAAAAATTCTAGGTCAAAGGTCGCAAAAATGGGTTTTTATGATTTTATGGCCAAACGGTTAGTATTACGATAAAAATAGCTCACATTAAATTTGTAGATCAGATAATTATCTACAAAAAATGTCCTTATACTTTTTTCCCTAAGATTTACCATTTCTGAGATCTCTATAAAATGCACACGTTTCCACGCCACCTAGTAGTGTACGAGACGCGTTTTTTTAACGTGGTTTCCCCTGTAGGCAACTCCACGGTCTGTTTTAGTAGTAAATCAGGTCTTATTGACCTTCTTCTTCTTGTTCTTCATTTCTTCTTCAATAATTATGTTCTTCTTTTTCCTGTGCATCCTCCTGAGTCAATGTAAATTGTTGTAGCAGCGATACATCATCTGTTTCGTCGTTGATGTTGGTATCTTCTTCTGTTGAAAGTTCAACATTTGAGCACGACTGGCTTTGACAACTGATGCATGTTGTTGAACAAAATAAGCCCACTTTTTTTGCAGCATTTTGAACTACACCCCTTCTTGCGATTGCAAAAAATGGTGTTAAGGAGCTTCTCTGGTGAATTTAAATCTTCGAACACTTGGACACATCTCACTAAATCCTGTATTTTGAATAATTTCAAAATTGATGATTTGAGTGTACCCGATTAGACAATTGAACAGCAGACAGATGTTGCTCGAGGCCACGTGGTCACATCAAATAAAGGACGGATTCTTTTCAACTCAAATTATCAGAATTGTATGTATTAAATGTATTAGTCACGCAAACTTAAAATTTTACATAATATATTACGCGTCCATTAATGTTCAGAGACAGCGTAACCATGCATATTAGGGAGAATACAGTTGGAGCTAACTTTCGAATGGCTTTTTCTTAAAAATGGTAAATCTTAGAGAAAAAAGTATAAGGACAGTTTTCGTAGATAATTACCTGATCTACAATTATAGTCTGAACTTTTTTTATCGTAAACTAACCGTTTGGCCCTGCGACCTTTGACATTGAATAAATTTTTTTGCACCCACGGGATCAATGGGGACTTTTCAGGATTTCATTAAAGTGATATCCCTTACGTGCATGTAAATTTTCAGCTTGTTGTGAATTGATGCAAGGGTCAATGTCTATTTTGACCGGGATAGTTTAATTTTAGCCAAGAATTACTATCACTTCTGCCCGTTTTACCCCGGTAACCGTCACCGGTTCACCATTTTTACTATGAGCGAGACTTGAACTCGCCTTTCTGACAATCCGTGTATTTAAAACAGAGACACAACACCATCCAATAGTCTATCATGGCATGGACTAATTATATCATGGCTATATCCGACTCGTGCAAACTTATTAACGCATAAAATGTTTTTGTTTTATTTATATAATTTTTAACGCAAATTTTGTTGCGAACAAATTACAAAAACACAAATGTTGAAAAATTTCCACGAGCAGGATTTGAACCAGTACCCTTCTGACATAACGGGTCAGGTGCTCTCCCAATTGAGCTATCGTGGTTCTAACCAGCCCGCCGAAATTATTCATTTCATTTATTTTTTTATTTCTTTTTATTAACGCATTTTCTACTAACTTTGTAAGAGTAATTATTAACGGGATTCTTACAATGTTTATTATTTGTTTTTTTTTGAGAGAGTTTGTCGATTGCCTCTGGCGGCATTTTCAGCGTCACTGGACTTCTTTGCGCAGCAAGCAGTGCGGAACGAATCACCGTCAGATGTTTACTAGAGGAAACGGCATCACGCACTAGTGCGTGTCCCCGTGCCCTACTAGATTCTCCGAGGGGTTCGGATCAGATCGGGAGCGGAACAACCCGAGAACGCCTCTGAAGGCTTCAACCTCGGCTTGGTTTGACCGGGCCGTGGGGTTTATATGAAGTGGACTAGGTAGGAAGTGGACGAGATAGGAAGTGGACGAGGTAGGAAAGTGGACGAGTTAGGAAATGGACAAGATAGGAAAGTGAACGAATTAGGAAGTGGACGAGACCTATCTCGTCCACTCTCCTAGAGTGGACGAGACAGAAAAGTAGACGAAGTCGTCCTGAAGGTATTATTTGTGATTAGTAGTACCTAACCTACATCCGTGATAATAGCGAATGCAACTGTGTCGAAATATAGAACTATCATCATCATCATCAGCTAATTTTTATGTCCCCAAAGCTGGAGCACAAGCCTTCCATATGATTGGATGGGGAGAACGGGCCATAAACTACCACGCGGGCCCAGTGCGGATTGGTGGTCGTCAACGACTGCTAATGCAGCCGGCACCAACGGTTTTACGTGCCTTTCGAAGCACGGAGGACCGGGCACCATCGAGCTCCTCACTGTGCCATCGAGCTTCTATATAAATATCGGATAGGTACTCACAAATAAACTTGGTAAGAATCTCAGAAATTATTCCTGTTGGACAAATTAGTTTGACTACCCAGTTTGACCAAGTGGACGAACAGTTAACAATTACTCTAATCCATGTGACTATGATAGTTTAAATGTATGTATATGTGTATGTATATGTATAATGTATGTACATGTATTGTATATGTATTGTACCTAATATTGTTTTTTTTATTTGAGATATTTTTGTTTGTACTTTTGTCGCTTCCTTTTAAACATGATGCTCTCATTCCACCTTAGGTTAGCTGGAAGAGATCTCTTTTAGAGATAAGTCCACCTTTGCTCACTGTTGTTTGTAAACTTTTCTCTGTATGTGTGTTTTTGTGCAATAAATAATATATATAAATTATAAATATTTATAAGGAAGGTCACAATAATTGCTATATTCAATATTCAAAGTACTTTCCCTTCACTTAGCATATAATTACAAATTCAAACACACCTCTATACTTAAACTAACACAAGTAAGTGGTTAAGTATGTCAGTTTAAAAATAGACACCGTTTTACTTAATTTGAATGAAAACTAATTCTTTCCGCTCTAGATAAGATGTGTGTTTTGTTTATTTGTCCTTCACCTCACGTGATGGTAATGAAATTAAATAAAAATAAAAAGGTCTATACATTAATTTCATTTAGGAACATAAAATTAAAAAAAATACTTAACACATAATTTCCTTTTGTCTTTTCTTATTTTTTTATTTTTTTCATAAATTATTTTTATATAAATAGGTTTTTAAGTATCAATTGCACTGTTTGTACTGTAGATTTTCTTATCTTTTGTATAAAAATGTAGAAAGACAATAAATATATTTCTATTTCTATAATAAACTACATCGTGTTTGTTAATCATCATCATCATCTCAGCCAAAAGACGCCCACTTCTGGACAAAGGCCTGTTTGTTAATAAGTGGATAAAATTTAAAGTCAAAATCACCTAATTTTAATTAAACATCGAAGGTCGAAGAGTCCGTTGTCTGCAAAAAAGGGTGTATTAAGTGCGCATGCGCACTTAATACACCCTTTTTTTAATCTTACGGCTAAGCACTTGGCCTTCATGTCAGATGTTAAATGATGATAAGGCCGAAGGAGGAAGCACTTCACCCGGAATCCTCAGTTCTGAGGCACTGGCGATCCTATCTCTAGCTGCCGGAACACAACAATGCTACAAACATTGATGTTATGGCGACATATTTAGATAAGATGGTGGTATATAGCCAGGCGGACAAACATGCCCTATATACCACCAACCAAACCGAGTACCTACGCAAACATGTACCCCCCGTTGGAAATCAAACCAGGGACCTCTGGATCTAAACCAGTGGTCTTAACCATAGACCACGAAGCCAGTGATCTAAGGCCGAATAACGAAGCGTAACAAAATACTATGATAAGACAGTTCTTTTGTCTTAGTATCCATACTAACAAGTAGGTTGTCTTACAAAAATACCATTATTGACACATTTTTATAGAAATCCCATCAATAATCGATCAGCATTATCGATGTGGAGCACGCGCCAGTTGCTTTAATACCTGCGCGCGCGTTGTAGATGATTATTCATGTTTTTGTTGACATGCGCTGTCGCCTTCGGCCTTAGTATCACTTAAGATCAGTGTGATTACAATAAATCTAATAAAATATACAATAACATAGTAATAAAAACAAAATTAGAAGCATTAGAAACAGAAAATTTCAATTAAACATTGCAATGAACACAATCAATAAAACCATGCTGCTTTGACAATTTCCATGAAAACAAAACAAACAAATCATTTTGTTTTGGAAAATTAAATTGTCGTTTTTAGTATTTTCCGTTACTTATCATTTATGTTTCTCACCGTTTAAGCTTTTCCTGAACTTCCACAAATATTTCAAAATCAAAATAAGACAAATCGGTCCAGCCAATCTTGAGTTTTAGCGATACAAGCGAACAGCAATTGATTTTTTATGTTGTCTGCTCCGACGACGGTATTTAGGATGAAGGACATAGGCATGCTTACCCGTAAGTAACAAAAAACCTAATTTTTTTGTAGCATTGGGATGTTTATAGGGTACCTACAGATGATGACACGATGAAGATGTGATGAAGTTTAATTGGGCTTTGATATGTTACATGTGGAAGTGTCTGATTAATTTAGTGCATATTTGATGATTAATGCTCTTCCGACTAAGTTGCAAGTATAAAAAAAATATTCCTAAATTCAAAAAATTCAAAATTCCAAATCATTTATTCAGTTTAGGCTACAAATAGCTCTTATGAACGTCATTATGCCATCGGTTCGTAAGTCTACTCTGGGCGGGAGATCTTGTACTGAGAAGAACCGGCAAGAAACTCAGCAAGTGTCCAGCTCTTTTCTCCCTTACAGCGTCAAAAATATTGGAAAATGCCCTATCATAAAAAGACACTTTCCATCACAAATAAAAACACAAAATATAAAGGACAATCACACATATAAAAAAAAACAAAAGAGAAGATATAATAATATCTACATTTGCAAAACATCAGTTACCAGTTAAAATTTTCACAATGTCATACAGCACTAATAAAGGTCAAAAATTGTCTAAGAAAAAAACAAAAAAGAAAACAAAATTAAACTATAGTTAATAATAATAAAAATAATAGTATGCAAGAGCAGACCAGCCTCCACAGGCGGCACCCGTTCACGAGTATGACATATGAATCAGCCATCGCTTCACTCAACCATGTCTTAGGGAATGTAACGACCCGACGCACACGCCACCACCGCAGAGACACTAAAGAGAGCATGACACACTCAAGATACTCTAAATAAAAACCTAATGAAAAGTTTAACGTAACATAAATATTATTTGTAAACTGTAGGACATTGCTGATAAAGGCTATCATATCAGCGCTAAGATATTTTTAAAGTAATTATTGATCCCAATAAAATAAAATAAAGAGTAGTTTTATTTTTTATTATAACCAAGCTGTTTTGTCATCTAAATATTCTTTGACAGCATAATAACCTTTCTTAAGTAAAGAAGATTTTACATGTTTTTTTAAACTTATCTAAAGGTAAATCTTGTACAGTACTAGGTATTTTATTATAGTAGTGTATACCTTGCCCCAAGAAAGAGCCAAGAACCTTTTGCAACCTGAACAGTGGCATTACAAGTTTTTTCTTATTTCTAGTATTGAAATTGTGTATATCACCGTGTTTAGTAAAAGAGTTGATGTTGCAACGCACAAAAACTATGCAATTATAAATAAACTGAGATGCAACTGTAAGAACACCAATTTCTTTAAAAATATTTCTTAAAGTAGTTCGGGAACCTAGTCTATAAATGGTTCTTATTGCTCGTTTCTGCAAAATAAATATAGATTCAACATCAGCTGCTGTAGCCCACAGTAAGACACCATACGACATGACACTATGAAAATAGCTAAAGTAAACTGTTCTAGCAGTTTCAACGTCTGTTAATTGTCTAATTTTTCTGATAGCATAAGCAGCAGAACTGAGTTTACCGGACAATTTCGATATATGAGAATTCCATTGAAGTTTTGAGTCAAGTGTTATACCTAAGAAGACTGTTGAGTCTACCAAATCTAATTTATCACCGTTTATTCTAATATCAGTTGGTTCAGTTTTAACATTAGGTAGTGTAAATTTAATACATTTTATTTTTTTTGCATTAAGCTGTAGATTATTAAAAGTAAACCAACTGAGTACTTTTGCTAGAGCATTATTTACATCATCATAATTATTCTTACACCTATTAACATTAAAAATGAGTGAAGTATCATCTGCAAATAAAACAATTTCACAGAAGTTCTCCACAAAGAATGGCAAGTCGTTAATATATATTAAAAACAGGAAGGGCCCGAGGATTGACCCTTGCGGAACTCCCATTTTTACAAGAGATCCAGATGATTTAGTTCCATTGATATCGACAGTTTGTGTCCTAGAACTGAGATACGACTCTATCAATTTAAGTGCAAAATCATTAAGACCATAGTAGTGCAACTTCATCACCAGAGTCCTGTGCTCAACGCAATCGAAAGCCTTGGATAAGTCGCAAAAAACTCCAAGAGCGTTCTGAGACTTCTCCCAGGCATCGAATATATGTTTTATTAAAGCAACACCTGCGTCAGTAGTGGAACGACCCTTTGTAAAACCATATTGTTTCTTATGTAGAAGCTTGTTTGAGTTAAAGTATGCCATTAATTGTTCGAGTATAAGTTTTTCATAAATTTTACTTAGTACTGGTAATATTGAAATTGGCCTATAGTTACTAGGGTCTTCTTTGTTTCCTGATTTAAATAAAGGTATAACCTTACTGAATTTCATAAGTTCTGGAAAGATACCCTTATTGATACAGTAATTAAAAATGTCTGCAAGATAGGGCGCAATAGAAAATATAATATTCTTAATTACCTTAATACTTATGCCCCACAAATCACTAGTGTTTTTCATTTTGAGTGATTTGAATGTTTTTATAATATTCATAGAATCAATGTATTCAAATTGAAAAGACAGATTAGATTTTGGTACATGTTTTTTGAGTAAAGATTGTGCAGCTTCTGGTGATGAATCTAAATTTGAAGTTGTTACTACTGGTATATTTACAAAATAGTCATCAAAAATATTAGCAATATTTAAATCCTATTTTTTAAGTGCCTAATACCACTAATACGCTTACGCAATATGGCTGTAATGCAACAACGCTGGCTTAGTTGAAATATAAATACTTATAGAATAATGAATGCAAGAAAACAATACAAAAATATATTAATATTAAGTATTAATTCTTTATTTTTCGCGATGCCAAACCGGTTCCTCGGGTGAACTGGAGATGTCGGTCCCATCTCTGGTATTATTAATACTCAATACTCAATACTTTATTGCATTCCATAATGTTTACACAATAAGATGGTAGGTTTTTACAATGGATCAATTATGGACCCTGTCGGGCACAGCACAGCCTTAGTAGGAGATAGGAAGAGAGATCATTTATTAAGTACTATAAAGCCGAATATTAGTTTTTTTTATCTTAACCCATCGCTTTTTGCCCATAATTATTACTTTGAGTATTACACGATCGTGTTTGCAAAAGGTCAGAAATTCAGGTGACTATTTATTTTTTTGTAAATGGATCACCAGTTCATTTTATGCCACTACTGCTGGGGTACGAGCCTAATAAATATATAGAGCATAATAATATATAAATATAAAATTCTCGTGTCACAGTTTTCGTTGCCATAGTTCTCCGAAACGGCTTGACCGATTTTGATGAAATTTTTTGTGCTTATCCGGTATCTATGAGAATCGGCCAACATCTATTTTTCATCCCCCTAAATGTTAGGGGTAGTCCACCCCTAAATTTTCATTTTTATTTTTTAGACAAAATTTTTAATTTCTATTTTTTTATGATACAACATACAAAAATACATACAATCCTCAATTTTCACCCTTCTACGATCAACCCTTATTTTTTAATAGTCATTTTAGTAATTTAATCATTTTTCCTCTCCAGTCGAAAACTGATCAATCGTCATTTAATTAGTTATCCCCGCCAGATGTCTACAGGTGTGTGCTGTGGTGCTCCATGCTTATTTCACGCATATACCACATTCTTACATACATAAAATATACACATTCTAACATACATACATACTTACAATAAGTAAGCTATTTTTTGTCTACACTAGAAATTACTAGGAAATTATTTATATGGCAAAACAACGTTTGCCGGGTCAGCTAGTATTATATAAAATTCTCGTGTCACATGTGAGTTGCCATACTCCTCCGAAACGGCTCGATCGATTTTTATGAAATTTTATATTATACATATATTGGTAGGTCTGACAATCGGTCGTAAAGTATATTTCATATCGCTGGGTGATTAGGGTGTCCCTATCCAGAAAAATTATATGCAGCCGGGACCTACGGCTTTACGTGCCCTCGGAAGCACGGAGGAGCTCGTGAAGATACATTTTTGGTTACTCATCCGATGACCGGCCTTAGTGAAATTTGCTAACATCAGCAATCGCAGACCGGGCGCGTTAACCAACTACGCCATCGAGCTTCTCAATATAATTGAATTTGACAAAATAAAATATTTATAAAATTTATAAAACACAGTGAAAAAATTAAACGCCTACCCGACCCAGCCAGGTGTTTAATTATTTCACTGTATTTTATAAATTTTATAAATATTTAATTTAGCTTCAGTGCAGCAATTAGCACTTGAAAATAAAAAGTAAAAAAATTAACAAAATAATCAAAAAAATATCTACGGGCCGAGTGGACAGTCTGAAGTTCAGAGGTCCATCCAAATCCCAGGTCGAGAAAAGCGTGTTTCGAGGCTTAGCAAGGGTTCGTGGTCACCGACCCGCATTTGACAAGCACATCAATAAGGATTTTGACTACAACAATCAATAATTTCGGGACATTGAACGTATGAAATCACGTCTTAACAGTTTTTTAAAACATTAACCAATATTTTCGTTTGACCTAAGCATGAATTCCTGTAGCTTCACAGTTTCGCTCACCGCCGCACAGTTGCCTGCTTGTCTGTCTTTTACAGGCTATACTTCGGAGAGTGTGCTGTTGAGCTGCATGAGCCCATTCCACCTTCCCCATTTTACCATCGGGAATCCAGACGTACGGCTGGCTACCACCCTTACATTGGCATTCCACTTTTGCGCACCAACCGTTTTGCTTCTACATTTATAATGCGTACAGCCAAAGAGTGGAAGTCCCTACCGGCGTCTGTGTTCCTGAGTGCATATAACCCTAACATTTTTAAAGCCCGAGTGAATAAGCTATTTCTGGGCAAGCTCGTTCCATCGTCGGCCTCTTCTTAGCCCTAGGGATAAGAATGAGGCCAAGAGCAAGCCCATCTCACAACAAAAAAAAACCTAAAAAGAAATTAATAAACACTCAATTGAGGGAAAAAATAGTGACGTCATAGTTTCTATCCCATTTAGTTTCTAATAAAAATATCGTTTTGACAGTTGCAAAAATATTCTGTATTGATTATAACCAGTCAACTACATTTTAGCGTTGAGTTGATTTCAATAGACTTTATTTACTTTACTGCTACTACAGAAACAGGGTTTAGTCTAAATTACTGAATGAAACACATAAATCAATCAAGCTTGATAAAGATATAAAATCATAATATGTGTATATAGATTTATTCTCCTATTTGGTTGAGGTAAGCCCGGTTCTGTTATTGTTATTATGTATAGATGCCGCCGGTCAGCCCCTCTAAAGGATGTTTATAAAATGTATGCGGTTTGAAATATGTACGGTAAATGCAGACAATTTGTTGTGGTATGTCAAACAACAACGTAAAGGCTCATATACACTTCGTATCCAGTTAATTTGCACGCTGGTGCCAATTTCGCTGGCACCCTCTCCCGATCCTAATGCCACTACACGTTCTTGTATCATGTGATACACTAAACATGCACACTCGCTTAGGGTTACCATCTGATAGGCGTTGACAGGCGTGCGGCCGGCGCTCAGATGAGACAGGCATTTCTGAATTTCGCGGGTCTCGATGCAAGCGGACTGCCCGCTCGACCGGCCAGATGGAACTGAACTTTTGAAAAAAATATGTCTTCGGAAAAATATCACCCAGTGTAGAAAGTTTGTTTATTCTAAATTAATTCAGTAGTCGTAAATTGTTCATTATTTTCATTTTGAATAAATATTAGTCTTTAAAATTATCTATTGTGTATTAGGTATTTATTTTAAGACTTACAGTTTTTTTACTATAGACAGGCATTTTTCTGAAAAATCAGGCGTTATATGCATCATATACAGGCATCTTCCCTGACATTGATGGTAACCCTACACTCGCTATGTCCTAGACTCTGTACTCGTAGAACAAGGGTACGACGACCCGGTTACAACAACCCGAACTGATGTCCTTGTGCCTAGTTTGAGTTTTGTTTACTATCCGTATTCATTCGATTACGTTGACGAAAACGAGAATTTGTACGGCAAAATATTAATATATTCTCGTATGTCGCCAGAAGGCGCTGCTTCAATGCCATACTAATTTTTGTTTCCGTAAACATAATCGAATGAATACGGATAATTTACAAAACTCACAATAGAGGGGTGCCCCTATCTTTTCAAAAATGTCCGGTGACGCTTTATAGGCCGCCAACTCTCTATAAAAAGCCAGCAATTTTATATGCAAGTGACTTCCGCGACTAGCGCCGCCGCCGCGCCGCGGCGATTGGCGCCAGTGTCTGGAAACGTGTAAATCAGCCTTAATGTATTATGAATTTTTTGATCGAAATAGTCGGAGGTGATCTGAGAGATGTTGTTTGCCAAACGGCATAATTATATCAGCTATATGATTATGACATTGACTGTTAAAATGCCTTTAAATTAATTTTAAATAGGTATCATAAAAACCCTAATGGATTTAGGTTATTATAAAGTAGAAGATTATGCTAATTACAATAATGTTATGTTATGAGTCATAACATAACATTATTGTAATAAGATTTTGGACCCGGTAGATGGGTAATACCGGGTCCAATTTTAAATTAAAGCTGTCCGAAGACCCACTCAAACACAAAAAAAAATCAAAATCGGTGTAGCCGTTTAGGCGGAGTTCAGTATTGAAGAATAGATTGAAGATACATACGTATTGAAGAATTTTATCTTCTATAGTACATATGTAAAATTCTCGTGTCACGTGTGGGTTGCCATACTCCTCCGAAACGGCTCGATCGATTTTTATGAAATTTTATATGTATATTCGGTAGGTCTGACAAAGGTCGTAAAGTATATTTCACTAGCGACCCGCCCCGGCTTTGCACGGGTGCAATGCTGATACACGCGACCACTATGTCCCTGCATTTTAAATCTGTAATATCTTCGAAAATATTCATTTAAATTACATGCTGTAAAGGGCCATATGGATCTATATTAAATGCACAATGTATTTAAGGTACTTAATTGGATAAGAATTAATGCTGTATTGCTTAAAAGCGCTTCGTAAATAAGTCATTATTTCTCGTAAAAAGTAAAGGATAAAAAAATATTATTGTGGGTTATCCCTAAGAGATAGACACATACCATCGCGGACTTTTTCGTAGACCTTTTTAAGGTGTACTGTAGTACATTATTTTGATCTATATTGAAGGGTTCAGCCAGCGTTTGCAATATAAGCGCAAAAAAATGTGAAACCTCTAAAATGATCAGTGTTTCTCTACTATATTATGCATGTATTTATACATATAAACCTTCATCACTTCAATCACTCTATCTATTAAAAAACCACATTAAAATCCGTTGCGTAGTTTTAAAGATCTAAGCATACATACATACATACATACATAGGGACAGCGGGAAGCGACTTTGTTTTATACTATGTAGTGATATCGCTGGGTGAGTAGGGTGTCCCTATCCAGAAAAATTATATGGCAGAACGTTTGCCAGGTCAGCTAGTAGGTGTATTATGATTTTTTGTATCTTATTTTGTTTAATTATGTCTATTTGAACCACTTTTTTCAAAAAGCGACTTTCAAAATCTTAGAAATAATAATTTTTAATATTCTGCCTAAGAATAAGATGACTCATTTCATGTTATGGTCTGATATTTACTTTTAGTTGTCTGATATGCATAATATTATGTAAATTTAACTCGACTGTGTGTTGGAAAAACAGTGAGCAAGTAGGTATAAAAGATAAACAGTTTTATGATGAATGACGTATGGTATGTCGCAGTAACCGAACTTTTTAATGATGTTTTTTTTAAATGTTACTAGTGGCGTAAGAATAAACAATAACACAGTAGAAAGGAATCTTCTTTGATCGGTCAAAGATTCCGTTCTACTGTGTTAGTTTTTATTCATAAGTGGTCGCCCAATGGTCGAAATTCGACCATAATTTTTATTGACAGTTGTTATTATACAACCTCATTTTTAGTTTATAAGAAAATCGAAACACGGTTCAAATGTTTTCATTTAAAGAATCAGGACAAAAAAATTAAAATAATACCTTGAAAACTCACGAAGTTACAAGCTTTTTGTGCTGTCCCGTTGGGTTTTTTAGTAGGGTATACTTTATTTGAGATTTTGTAAATATTATTTGGTCAAAATGTAACATGGTATAATAAATAAGTATTGAAATCGCTTCTATTACTGATTCTGAACAAACAGTTTTCAGGTTCGTTTACTAAAAATAACATTGTATATTATGTTTCGACCGAAAGATTTGTATTGGATTGACATTGACAGATTCAAATCATCCCCATTTTTATTTAACTTATTTTTTTTGTTGCAGACATACATTTTGTATTTTTGCACTCCGTCTCCTTATGAACTTTAACTATGCCAAATCTGACACTAATGCTTAACCTTGGCAAACGCAGACCGGATACTATAACCACTGCGCCATCGAGTTCCTCCAAAAACATATTATAATTACAGAAATACTCACAATCAAAGACAGGGTGGTAGCAAGGGTCATGACTTTTCTCCCGTAGCGATCTGTCAGGTAACCCATTGGTGCTCCAGCGATGATAGCAGTGATGTAGGTGACTGATGTGGTCCATGAGATGTCGTTACCACTGAACGGCTTGGGAGACGGACCTTCGGGGGACTGCAGCAGCGAGATCATGGGGGAAAGCCAGCCCTGGACCATGCCGAAGCTGAGCAGAGGGATGGTTACTGTGGAAGAATAAAAAACAACACTTTTATATGCCAATAACTGTGTTCAGGACAAAACTAAAGAAATGGCTAATTGATCAATGCTTAAGAATACTTTAGCTCCTCGGCTTTTTTTTTTTCGTTTGATGGCTTCGTGCGGTTAGCACATTTATTAGCCAGTGTCAAAGTACTTTTTACAAGATAAAAAATATGATAAATAGATAATATTTCTAGGGTCGGGTTCGATTCGATCCCCGGTCGGGTAAATTTAGAAATTATTGTTTTTCTAATTTGTCTCGGGTCTGGGTGTTTTCTATGTATAATAAGTATGTATTTAAGTATTTTAAGTATGTTTATCCGTTGTCTAGTAACCATATAACGATTTCATGACGAAGCTTCTCTTGGGCTAGATAATTGGTGTGAGTGTAGTAAAATTTATTTATTTATTTATTTATTCTTTTGTTAGTATATGATGGATGATGATGAATAATAATAGTAATGAAAAGTGAGAAATTATATACCCCCCAATCCCCTTACGTATTGAGTATTTCAGTAAGATGTAGGGCTTAAGACCTCACGCAGGCTTCTTGAGAGAATATGAAAGGTGACGTTGCACTGCTTTGTTTTATTTGCCAACACTCATGCACGCTCACGGACACTTAACGGTTAATAATCCACATTATTTCACATTAAGGCGCCAGTCTTATACGAATCTGTGTTCTTGCAGTATTATCAGAAACTAAGATCTTTTTTTTAGTTATTAAAAAAGCTACAAATGAAATTTATTTAACATCACTTTACAGTGTGGGGTTTCAAGTTTCCTAAACATATTAGTTTATTTACTTTGATGTTACTTTTAATCACTTTGTTAGGCTTTAAACATACCCGTGTTTACGTTCTGCGCGTTGAAGATCTAATTCATGCACACGTCACGTAAAAAATGTGGCAAAAACACGAAATGTATTCAGATAGCATTTATTCTTAAATTCTCTACAATAATCTTACTTGCTTACATTTTTCAGATATGCCTTAGTTTCTTATTTTACGTGGTTTAATTAGGTGGTAATTTTAAAAATTATTTTTTCTTAAAAAAAACATCTTTTGGAGAAGTCACAAATTAACCACTTACAAAACAACTATTAAGTAATGAAATAAAAAAAGAACTGTATTGAAAAATACATTATAAGTACCCTTTGTTAATCAAAACCGGTCGAAAGAACAATGGCAAATATCCATACTAAAAATTGTCTGATATAAAATATGAGCGCACATAAACAAAAAATATGTCTTCAGATTCAGCGTTACTTGTAGATTCTGTATGTAAAGTTATTTTCATCTGAGAAAGCCGGAATTAAAAGATATTGTGGTTTGACTTTTGGTTAGGCTAGGTTAGTTTTTTTTATTTTTATTATGACTTCTAACAAGACACACTTATACGAATTTGTCAGTTTCAGTTCAGTGTCAAAAATAACTTAGTCTAAAGTCTAAGTCATAAAGAAACTTGTATATACGGAAAGTCTAAGTACTGTCTCAATTTTAAGATGCCACGGCATGTAATTTTCGACTTGTTGTAAAAATTAAAATGGTTTATATTATGTCGCATAGCGGTAAAGAATAATATTAACAAAACCGAAAAAACACATAAAACAACCAATTGAGAAAGAGTGCGGAGCAATCTGTCCGTTTGTTATCTGCCAAAGTGATAGGTAGATAGGGCTACTTCACTACAACTTGATTCGATACTTATAGTATCGATACATCACAGTAATTGGTTATTTTAACTCAATACAAATACGGTAGATGCTTGAATGGCATTAAAGCGGCTTCTTTAGACACCAATCACTATTAATATGGTAGGAACAAGAAACTTACTTACTGTTTCCAGGGTGGAAATCGACTTTCGATTAATCAATAACGTTCAATTGAATATTAAAGTCGATAAAAAATAATTGTATTCACATCCCGATTTTCAACATGGCTGATGGATTAAGAAAAAACACATCTTTGATATTCTTTTAAAAAACTCGATTTAACGCCGGCTTTCAAGGGAATATCTAGATATTTGTAAAAACATGCGAAACACAATAAATTCGTTTGGTGTAAATAACATTAATGGGCGCTTTCAAAAAGTCAGACAATTTTTTGCCATTGTTCTTTCAATCAGTTCCGCTGGGACATCCCAGCGGAACTGATTGAAATTTCGACCGGTTTTTGTTTATAAACACTCAAGAAGTGAAGAAAACTAAGTCATTTCTCAAAAATGTAAGCAAGCAAATGAATAGAATAATATAAGTTAATGAAATATAATAATGTTTTTGATTGGCCGGCACTTTCAGAATTAGCCCAAAAATGTATGGACGGTGTCCTTTCAATGATAATCTATTTATTGTTTGGCAAAGAAAGTTGGGTCGAAGACTGGGTTCAAAAAGTCGAACACTGGTGCTGTACCCTTAGTACTTTATTGGACCTACTTACAAAAGTCAATTTGTATCTTTACTTAGGTATACAATGTTATTTTTAGTTTATACGAAACCTGAAAACTGTTTGTTCAGAATCAGTAATAGAATTGATTTCAATATTTTTTATACCATGCCATATATTATATTTTGACCAAATAATATTTACAAAATCTCAATCATAGTATACCCTACTAAAAACACACAACGGAACAGCACAAAAAGCTTGTAACTTCGTGAGTTTTCAAGATATCATTTTTTTTTTTTTGTACTGATTCTTTAAATGAAAATATTTGACCCGTGTTTCGATTTTCGTATAAACTAAAAATAAGGCTGTATTCGAATATAATTATATAAAAAAAGAAATCGATGTTATTCCCCGCAAAAACCCAGACTCTGTATTTGTTGAGCGCATGTTGCGAAAACGGGTTCTATGAAGGTCAGGCAAGGTTGCAAATCATTAATCAATTTTTAGCGTATCAAACAAAATAAAAGAAAGAAATTTGAACTGTCCACAGACTGATATCGTTACTTATTCCAACTAGAATTATAAATGCAAAAGTCTGTTTGTTTTTCTAATCGTCTTTGTGGTACAGTGAAAGCAAATGCAAAGCAAATTATGTTTACTTAAGTATGTAACGCGGCACCAGTCTTCAACAAGCAAGCACCAGTTCTCAACATAAGAGCCACAACTGAATTAACAACTGACCTTCCTTTTTTGTACTTCATTCGAAATTTCTATATTATTTTTCTAATTTATGTTGGACTAGCGGCCGCTCGCGGTTTCACCCGCGTGGTTCCCGTTCCCGTAGAAATATCTGGATAAAAAGTGTCCTATGTGTTATTTTCGGTTATAAAATATCTGTATGCCGAATTTCATCCAAATCCATTCAGTAGTTTTTACGTGAAAGAGTAACAAACATCCATATTTACAAACTTTCGCGTTTACAATATTAGTAGGGTTTATTATTTTGTAGTAAGTACTTGTGTTGGTTTATGTGCCTTTACTTTATATTTTTTTAAATTTGTAACCGGACTTTTAGGTTCGGCGAAATCGTGATCGGACACCCTCTGAGGTTTTCTAGAGGGACCACGCAACCTTGTCTCCGTTCTACTAGATTCTTTAATTCGAATCGAATGTGAAGCTCGGTGGCGCAAAGTGGTCTGCGATTACTAAAGTTATCCAACTTTTGTAAAGGCCGGTAATCGGATGGGTGATCAAAAATCATCTCGAGCTTCTTCGTCCTGGTAGGCACGTAAAGCCTTCGGGTCCTAGCTGCATTGGCAGTTACTTATTTATATATTTATTTTAAACTTTTGCAACACAATATTACATGGCGGGCTTAATGCCTGAGGCATTTTCTACCAGTCAACCATAGGGTGGTGCAGAAATGACATGGGAGGTGCAAATATTGAGAGACAACAAAAGTAGAAAACAGTGTAACAAAAAGATTCAAACTTATAATACATAAATAAATATTCTATAAATTACAAATACATAAAGTACTTTATCTACACTAATGTTGTAACATTCTACTTATGTTTCCAATACTTGACTTATAATTACTACTGTTATAGCGCAGACAACAAAACACTCAATTTAAGCAATTTCACATGATGGTATAATATCCACATCGATATCGTAAAATCTCATTATAACATCAATAAAACGCGACCAATTAACCTGGCGAGCCTTATGTCAAAATCCTCATACAAGTTGTATAAAATTTTGATATTAGGCTGGCTTTTGAAAACAGTTGGGTTATACGTGAAAACTTCGTCGAAACTACTAAACTTACATACACAAAACTCTTTGGTAAGATCTTGTGCCAATTAAATAAAAAAAGAACAGCGCGCGCTCGCTCCTGATTGGCCCTGCGCGCGCAGCTGCGTTCTCATTGGTTAGATTTTAATGGCGGCAAGTTCACTGTGACAATACACGTACGCGTGAATTTAATGTTTCGCAATGTGTTTTGTTTTTAAAATACAAATTAAAAGTTAAAAATGGACAGCGACGATGATATTTGTACGCCTCCGGATATTCTAGAATTGGCAACAAAAGTAACTCACAATCTTTTGCCAGAAAAATCTAGAAAATTATATGAAAAAGAATATAATAACTTTTTGGCATGGAAGATCGAAAAGAAAACTACATCAATTTCTGAAAATGTCATTCTTGTGTATCTCAAAGACCTCTCCGACAAATTAAAGCCATCTTCTATGTGGGCTAAATATTCTATGCTCAAGTCCACACTGAGTATCTACAACAATATTGATATCACGAAGTATTCAAAAGTCATAGCGTTCCTGAAACGCAGTTCAGAAGGACACAAGGAAAAAAAGTCCTTGACGTTTACATCAGGTCAAATAAAGATGTTCCTGAAAGTTTCACCAGATATTTTGTATCTTTTTGAAAAGGTAAGTGTATTTTAGTTCTGTTATTTAATCTACCTAGTACTTACGTACTACACACGCAAGTTATCTAGACACTCCGTTTAAGCGCTTTGTGTATAAATTAGGTAGTAGGTACCTACACTTTACTACTTCATAAATCATAGTTTTTGCCTTGGCTATGTACCTCAAGCTTATTATATCGTTTATTGTTACAGGTTGCACTAATCTTCGGCATAATGGGGGCATGCCGAAGGCAAGAGCTATATATACAACATCCAGTTCGATGAAGTCTCTAACATAGACGACAGTACAATCATGGTGAAAGTTTCGAAAACAAAAACGAAAATAGATAGTTCTTTCGTTGTGACGGGCAACTGCTATGCCGTATGTAAAAAATACATGGAACTTCGACCCACCCCCTGTCGAAACCCTGCCTTTTTCTTGAGCTATAGATCGGGTGCGAAGTGCGGCGATCAAAGAACTGGTATTAATAAATTTGGTGCTCTGGGAAAAACTATCGCAAGTTTTTTGAATCTGCCTAACCCAGCGTTGTACACGGGGCATTGCTTCCGGCGCACCTCGGCGACCCTTCTCATAGATAGCGGTGGTGATTTGACCGCACTGAAACGACACGGGGGGTGGAAGTCTTCTACTGTGGCTGAAAGCTACATTGATGAGTCTTTAATGAATAAAATTCAAGTCTCAAATACGATCTTGAACAGTATAGAAAACAAGACGAATGAAGTAATTATAAATATTCCAACTCCGTCTACGAGCTCTACTGCTTGCCCCGCGACCGCTACAGCTGCTGGATCAATAATTAACATTAACTTTCAAAATTGTACCATCCAAAATTTGAACAATTATTATAAATAAACTATTGTCAGCTTTTACTCTTGTTGTTTGACTAATTGCATTAGTGAAGATAAAGTAGTGTATGCAACTGCATATAACACGGGTATTAAAACACTCGTTACTATTATGAAACTCGCTGCGCTCGTTTCATAAACTCACACTCGTGTTTTAATACCCTTCATTATATGACAATTGCATAAACTACTATTATATACCTACATAAATAAATAATTTTAAAATCGGTCGTAACTGAGACCAACCACCGCACTACACTGGGGCCCAGGGTAGTGCGCGGTGGTTTACGACCCGTTCTCCGTGGCTCCCTGTGGTGTTTATCATGCCCCAGCAGTTGGCACATTTAATCAGCTGTTGACGATGGTGGTGGTGTTTCGGATCGTACCACATCGCGACCGATCGCTTTTGTGTAACCATTGTCCATGACTCCATCGCTTTGCCCGATCGCGTGTTTACTACTCCTGTGACATTGTTCGACATTTGTAATCTGATCTAATGATCCTGCCCAGAGATGAATGGAATGGCTATTAACCGCTTATTTCTATTAATTCGTTAACAGATAATGAGTTACAAACACGATTTTCATAAAGTACTGTTAACAACGAACTGTATAGGCAGTAATTAGCATTCAGTAGCTAAGTGCGACTTTTAATGATCGTTGAATAAAATTCGCACAAGGCGAAAAATAAAAAGTTTGAGGTGCGACAATACGAACACACAAGAACAGTGGAAGCGGCATTAGGTAATATAACAGAATAGAATAAAATAGAAATATTTTTATTGACACTTACACAAAAAACTCACTAAACACAATCAAAAAAGAAAAAACATACATATACAAACAAAGACTGTTGTTGGGCTGAGCGGCGTAGGAGCGCTACTCTGACAGGGCCTTAGAGAGACGACAACGGACTTAGATTTAAAAAATATATTATATACACATACATACTCGTAAAATACTTGGAGATATATATTTAAAAAAAGGAAAAAATATATACATACATGAGGCGATACTACTTAGAGCATTAAAGTTGGTTTAATGCTCTAAACGTTACTATAATATAATAAACTACATACTAATACTACATAATAATAATCGCTGAGTTTTGGCTGTATGGCCTAAATCCATTTGCTCGACGATGAAAATAAATAAATTATACTTTATGCAAATGGGCAATAATAGTCTCTTGGAAAAGCATCCCGTCCGATCTCAAAATGCCACTAAACATTCACATGATACACAAAACATGCACACTCGCATAGGCCCAAAAGGCCCAAAACACAGTCTCGTAAAACAAGGGTGCGACGACCCGGTTCACACGCGCTCTATACCAGGAACAAAAGAGTACAGAAGGTCGGGGAGAACAATCGCCATATATACCTTTATCTTTGTACACGTATATTTACTGCAAAAATTGGGTATATCAGCCATGTAAGTCAGTAAGTTTGTAAGTATCAAATAACTCAAACCACAGAAGCGAGTCACCGTAGACGAAATCGGCAAGGTTGACATCATCATCATACCAGGTACAGATACTGACCTGGGCGCTTCTCCCCACCCCTAAGACCTGGCTACCACAGCTGAGGTACTGGCCTTTAGAAGCACCCTTTGGTTGTTCCGCTCCTAACCCAATCCGATTCGAACCCCGGAGAATTTAGTAAGGATTAATTTTGGACTTGAACTTTGACATATATAACTACTGATTAAGAAAAGGCTTTTACACTGTCTACGGTCGATCATTATTGTATGCAATTAACATCTCATTAATATCTCCAGCTGCAAATGTATGCAGTGTTGTGTGTATTGCTTAACATTTTGCCGGTTTGGAATGCAGTTTTTTGTTGAGAAGTGTTCGGTAAAAGTTAGCAAATCTACCAAACGCATTGAGCCTTCCCATGTCTTTCATTCTCTTATGTGTCCCATGTCTAACATGTCTCCTATGCCTATCATGTCCCCCATGTCTCCCATCTTTCTCACGTCTCGCAGTTCTCCCAGGTCTCCACAGTCTCCATGGGGATCTCCCCATGTGCTATTTGTTCATGTATTCAACACAATACAAACAGAAACAACAATATGTCTAACTCTAATTATAGATGTACAGTCAGCTTGCCATTTAAGATTACCTAATACGTAAACAATTTTATTTTGTTACTTTAATTTGTCATGTTATTTTCCTATTGTCATGTCATGTCATATTGTAATGAAGAAAAAACACAAGAAACAAAAATAATGCGCTTAGTTACTGTTCATAACAAAATTTGCCTTATATCATAAAAAAATTAGGAAAAACAAAATTCTTTAATCGTCAAAGGCATGGAATTCACTACGCCAAGCATCCATTGGTTCGTAAGTTTAATATAAAAATCTTATTATTGCTAAATGCATAAAATCTAGCATAATATTAATAGTACTAGCTGACCACCCGTATCCCACGACGGACCACTATAGCAACGCCACCTACCGGGTCCAATTGTAAATCTAAACCATTCTCGAATCCACACACACAGAAAATTTCAAGTCGGTCCAGCCGTTTAGAAGGAGTTCAGTAACATACACACGCACAGAAGATTTATATAAATAAAGATATACCAAAGAATAGATGTGTGAAAAATACGATGCAAATAAAGATGTAATTGTTGAGATGACGACTGAGAATGGAAGAAAGAAAAACGCATGTAGCAAGCACAGACCCTAAATAATGGCTTCCGCCCACGACCGACGTTTTGTAGGACCGATAATCGGTCTGATTTTTTCGCGGCGGTTTTAGTACTGATTTATGTAGGACCTGTGCGTTGCGACATAGAAATCCATACGTTTCATTTTTACCGACTCAAAAATCGGTCACCGATTATCGGACGTGAGCGGAGGCACGGTCAGGAGAATGAATGATGAATCTAGAATAATAATTATTACTAAACATATAGAGTTAAAATTTCATTGTTTTTAATTTTAAACCTCTGTGGTCATCATGGTCCAAATATTTTATATATAGTACAGGAGTAGGGCAACTAGTATTGCTGTTTTTCTAATAAATAAAAATAAATAAATTTGTAATTTTGTTACATACATACATAAATCAAGAGTAGGTGAATCGCCCGTTACTTCAATCAACCTTAGGTTAAGTAATTGTAGTTGAATAAACCGTAGGTGAATTCTCCTTTATGGATTTCGTTTATTATCTATTAGAAGAATCTGTGAAACGATTTTTAGGTATCTTAAACAGTAGATCTTTCGACCGTAGTTAATTCGAAAATAGTTAGAATAGGTTTAATTGTTATAATGTGTAACCATCTCGCCCTACGGAAGAAGGCTCAGCCGCCCTAGACAGGTGGTATAACGCATTAGCGTTATTGCATTTCTATTCTAATAAGAATAGAAATAAAATGGAATGATTATTGTATGGGATTGGCCTAAACGTCATTTATGACGTACTTATCGTTACATACATTAATCATTCTATTTAATTTATTTGCCACTTGTCTTGGTAACCTGTTGATTAGTCAGGAGTGTCAGACTGATTTTTCTAAAGGGCCATTTATAAGATTTAGGGTGAGTTAGCGAGACTAAAAATCAAAAACTCAAATATTTACTAAATTAAAATCTTTATTTATTTACTTTAAGTAAATTTTCATACAAAGGTAATAAAAAGGAGTTATCTTGAGCTTGAGGATCCAGACACTTGAGGTCTTTTATTTTGATAAGCTCATTGATGTCTGGTGTCATATTTGAGGTAGTTATTTTCAGAATAGATTGGAGATGTTCATCAGTAAGCCTTGAGCAAAATTTGTTCTTATTTATTTTTATAACGGAGAACATCTGCTCGCATACCTAAATAGGTTCTACCAAACAGACAGGACACGTGATGTGCTGCATTTTTTTTTTTATATTTGGATAGTTATTCAGTCGTATATGCAGCGTCCCACCGCACACTGGTCGGCAAGCGGAAATAATTCGAAAATTGGAAGGTTCTAATGCATTAAAATTACCATAGTAGCTATATTTTAGTATAGTTATGGAACCAAAATCAAAACATAATCGATCTATATAACGTTGTTTTATTGGAAAAAGCCTCATAAGTTGGTAAAACACGAAATACATTATTTAAGCGTAGTTTTTATGGTCGGATGGATACGAATGTATTTCCTAAGATATTAATAATATTTACAATTTTTTTTTGTTATTGGTTTTATGAAGCATTGTTTATTTACATCCATTGAAAATATTTTAAATTACTGCTTTCGTCATGCCGTTCTTAACGTATATAAAAGCAACGCGCAAATCTTTGAAAATTTTGTATTTCTTGGATCATAACTTTTTTGCCTTCTGAATCCTATTGCGTGTCTATGTCTCAAAAGATTCCTTAGTCCTTCTAGTAATTAGCTTACTAAATATCAGCTGCTAATATCTGCTACCCTTGATATACGATTCGTTTATCTAATGAGGATGAGTTGTATGTGCAAATAGCCATTATTAACAAATGACTTAAATGAGGGTACTTTGATAAGAAATATATTGATATTGATTACAAATGGCTTACTTGTTGTTTTGAAGTCATTAGTTGTCACTTGTTTGCGTCAATAACCACTGGATTTTAAAATGTCTGTTTTCAATATTACAAATAGAGAACTTGTCGAGATTGTGTTATTAAGTGATCGTGAAGTAAAACAAGGCATGGGCTCTTCTAATGATGGAAATACGGCACGAAAATTCTTCCAAAATGTCACTGTGGTTTCAGAAATAACAGGTGTCAGCAAAGATTTAATACACTGTTTTTCCATAATACTACAGTACAGGCTATAAATTCAGGAGCATGCATTGATCCTGAAAAATTCGAAGTATACTGCCGTGAAACCGCTATATTGTACGTTAGTTTGTATAGTTGGTACTATATGCCTAACACAAATAAATAAATAAATAAATAAATAAATGTTTCCCACACTCACACCAATTATCTAGCCCCAAGAAAAGCTTCCTTAAGAAACTTGTTAAAATGGTTAACTAGACAACGGATAAACATACTTAATATACTTAAATACATAGGAAACACCCAGACCCGAAACAATTTAGAAAAACAGGTATTTCTAAATTGATCCGACCGGGGATCGAACCCGGGACCTCAGAGATGGCGACACCATGAAAACCGGTGTGCAAGCCACTCGACCAAGGAGGTCGTCATAAGACACACAGTACATAAGATATTAATTCACGACAGTAAAATAATTGAATCCGCTGTATTACCTATCGGTATGCTAACAGAAGAAGATCAAGAAGCTTGGAATAAGGATTATCCGCAATACAGACTATCTCATTCCCGAAAATGCTCCCGCGAATCTACAAATGAAGACATTATGAATATGCAACTGACTTCGTCTAATCCGTTCATCAATAAACTTAGGAGTAAAATCAGCAAAAAAACATTTAGATCTAAACCAAGAAGTCTTAGACCTGATAAAAGAATGAAAATATTTTATATTTTATTTTCGTTAAATTAATATACACATTAAACTAATACAACATTTTTTTATTATTTAAAAGCTATGTTATGCAGTGAAACATACATAACACTTACAGATGTAATTATTTCCGCACTCCTATATAAAACCGACCACTGTGCGCCGCGCCGCCGCCGTCAAATTATTACACATAAATAAAGCGCACGCAATTTTAAACAATACGTACTACGTAGTGGCATCGAATGCCGTCTAAAATCCTCACAGGATAGATTCTGGTCGTGGGCCGTATTGAGATGGCTTGCGGGCCGTATCTTTGACATCCCTGGATTAGTACATACCTATTGGTTAGTTTCTGGCTATTTCTTTGACAACCTTTCTTCCTATTTTGTTTACTTCATTAACAATTTCAAGTTCCTATTCTTCTATTTTAGTAATTTTGAGTTTTCCATAAATTTATGCGAGTGAGAGGGCCTGCCTCAAATATTTTTTTCCCGTAAGTTCTTGCGATGATCATTAACTTGTTTACTTAGATGTAAAAGTAAGTTTACACCGCAAGTGACCACGGTAAGTATGTGGGTCCAAAAATAATCGAAAGGAAGGAGCATTGACCACAGCGATTTCTTGATTTCAAACGAGAATTCTTGTGGCATGTGTGCTGCATCCCTTTCCCTCATACTGGAAAAGAGAGTGAAACACACTTAGGGCACAGTTTTTATGGGTGTGACACCAATTTCAAATTTCTGGATTAAGTTTAAGCTGGCTTACACCACAATTCACTAACAAACAACAGTGTAAGATTTTTTTGATTTTATAGTTTCAAAGATTAATTTTAATTTTAATTAGACAACATCGCATACATAGTTCTGATCCCAAAGTAAGTAGCTATAAAGCACTCGTTTTATGGAAAGCAGATACAACGACGGTACTACAACCACCCAGACCCGGCACAATATCGAAAAGTTCGTTTTCGACATTGTGAGGTCACCGATTTGATTCCCGGTCAGCCGACCGGGATAGGTAAGTAATAGACTAGGATAGTGACCGCCTTTTAAGCATATTACTGATGTCTGCACCAGGAAGTCTCGCTCATCCATAACAAACAGCGCACAATTCTTATCTGCTACGACTAATAAAAACACAGGCTAAATCTTGAATACCTCACCACAATGTCTGTGAGTAATTAGTGCTAGGTACTTAGTGTTCGTTCGCACTAATATCGTCGATACTATTATCAGCTTGTATAATAATACCTATATACAAATACTAATCTCAGCTGCCGCCGATGTTGGTGCGAGGGCTTCGTCAGACGTGAGTGCGTGTTTTTTTGTTTCATTTTGTTTTTTTTTATAATGTCGTGTGTAAACGAACTCTCCAAGGCATACAAACCCACGGGGTTTTGCTAAGGATGGATGTAGGTTTAAGAAAAAAAAGTAAATTATTTTGAACAAATAAAATTTAAAAAAAAATAGAGATATGTGATGAAAATTTTAATAATATTATGAACAGCATCCTCAGCTAGTATTTCTGTAAGCGGTACCCTCGTTTTAGCTAACAAAACAGCGCAGCGCGCAGTATTGATAAACAGTAGGCGAGTCGACCATTAGGTATTTCATACATATTTGAAACATTCAATGTCTTAAAACACCATTAGATTGATAGTTCGTTAGTGCAATTAATTTTAGTGTAATCAAAATTAAATAAGTTAAGCAATACTGGGAGTCGACCAATATACGTAATGAATATATGTGAACCGACCGTAGTTAATTGGAAAATAGTTAAAGAAGGTTTAGTTGTTATAATATGTATATTACGGCAGGTTATTTGTTCATCCATCCACCAAGGTTAATGTTTACATTTGAGTAGAAAAAAGGTGGCATCTGTTAAAACAGTGCATTAAAAATATGTAATCTAATATTTTTATAGCATTAACCTCAATATTAGAATAAGTCAACACCAATGAGTAGTAACTAGTGATAACTTGATTAATCAATGGAAAAATCAACTATTGGATATTTATTGAAATGAAACAACTTTTACAGATCTACTCGCCTTTATTTTACACATAACTATTTAATGTTTATCCTGACGTTTCGAACCCTTTGCTTATCGAATTTCAATGGAGAAGATGGTTGGAATCTACCACCAGCCTGGGATCCCATCATACAAAATATTAAATCCCAGCCCCAACACCATACTGCCAGACCAAAAGATACTCTAAGCTCTTTCTGCGTGAAACGGAACGCACCTGATTAAATTTAAATGAGGGTATACTCGTACAAGCTACTAACTAATTATGACATGACTAACACCTCAGTCTCATAATAATCTCTGTTTCTTATAATAAATTATCATAATCATTTTCATTTGGTAGATCGTCTCAATATCACAAAACATATTTTGTATTTGCGTCATCAATTCATCTTTCAAAAGACAACTATTGTCAATAGTTAGAGGGCACGAAATAATGCGTCGACGTATAATGTTTGTTCCTCAAACAATACCTTTGTTCCAAAGAAATCGTAAAATATGAAAAAGGAATTGAAAACAATCAAACTTTATAATAGGTTCCATTTATTCGAGGTTTTTTTATATATTGGCACGTCATAGTGACTACATCCTGCCTGATGGTAAGCAGCCGATGCAGTCCAAAATAATGAAGCGCTCCCCACCGTGGAATAAACACGGTAACAAGCGCACCCATTCATGACGGTGGTGACTTTGTTATTTTCAATAACCATTTACGCGCACGAGAGGAGTGAGATTTTCTATAGTCAAGAGTTTATAACGGAGAAGTAGTCCTGAAATATAAAATTTATATCATCATCATCAGCTCATTTTATGTCCCCACTGCTGGGGCACGAGCCTTCCCTATGGATGGATAGGGAGAACGGGCCATAAACCACCACGCAGGCCCAGTGCGGGTTGGTGGTTGTTAACGACAGCTAATGTAGCCGGGACCAAAGGCTTTACGTGCCTTACGAAGCACGGAGGAGCTCGAGATGATACATTTTTGGTCATCCATCGAATGATCGGCCTTTGCAAAAGTTACTTTACCTCAGCACTCGCAGGCCGGGCGCGTTAACCACTGCGCCATCGAGCTCCTCAAAATGTATGTAAATGTATTTAACTAAACAATATGTAAAAAGACCATGTCTGATCGCAAAGAGGTACATATGTATATAAATAACAATAACAAAAAAATACATAAACAAATATTATTCATGAAAATATATGAGTTATCGTAATTTAAAACGCAAGTTTTTTGTACCGAAATTACTCAAATTACCCCAAAACCTAGCTAATATTATAATGTGACCACACTTTCCATCAATGGCGGCGGCACCAAAGCGAAGGTTCTACTTACCTAAGTGCCGACAAAAAAATTGCCATGTAAGTTTTGTTAGTAAACAAATTTTTTATCGGGGTACTTAATTTTTTTTACTTATTTTTTTAAAATGAATACGTAAATAGAACTGAATCTCGATACCTAATAACACCTTAACGGATCGGACAGGGTTTTTTTTACATATTGTATAACACAATTAATTGTGTTACATCAAATGGAATTCCTTCCCAGCACACGTATTCCCTCCTTCCTACAACATTGAAGCCCGGGCTCGACCGCGAAATGAGCGAGGTCATTAATGAGTCCTCTTAACTCGCAACGATAATTTTCATAAATGAGGCTCTCCGCTAGCTTATTTCCCGGTCGAGCCTCAACAATTTTGGAGTCTCGGGCAGTAGCTTTTTGAAAGTGTTATCTTTTGAAAACCCTCTTAACTCGCAACGATAATTTTCGTAGTTGAGGCTCGACCGCGAAAAAGGCTAGCGGGGAGCCTCAACTATGAAAACTATCGTTGCGAGTTAAGAGGACAAGATCAAGTACAAGATCTCCCGCCCAGAGTAGACTTACGAACCGATGGCATAGTGACATTCACAAGAGCTACTTGTAGCCTAAACTGAATAAATGATTTTGAATTTTGAATTTTGACTCATTAATGACCTCGCTCATTTCGCGTTCGAGCCCGGGCTTAAGTCCTTTAAACGAGGTGTGAAGAAGCAACTTCCGGGTCGGCAACGTGAGGACGGCTGGTGAGGCACAATCCTGCTTCACTACCTGCCCTCGCATCAGGGTGCCAAGTGCGAGTAAAGTAAACAGCCTATAACTGTCCCACTGCTGGGCAAAGGCCTCCATCATTGAAATCAAGTCATCACTACAATTGATGGGTAATGGCTTAATCACCACGCTTGCCAAATGCGGGTTGGTGATCACAAACCCGGGATTATGCATCGAAAAATCCGAAATACATTTTGCCCGACCTGGGAATTGAACCAGGGACCTTCGGTATCGGACCGAACACTGCCACTCGGCCACCAAGTGCGAGTATCATTCGCCATTCGATCACTCAAATCGATCAAATATGTATGGCAAAATGGTAACTCCTCTCGTATGCCGCCATGAGACGCTGCTTCAATGCCATACTAATTTTCGTTTTCGTAAACGTAATCGAATGAATACGGATTGTAAACAAAACTCACGCTAGGCACCCTGGAGTCTATCTTTTGCTAAACATCAGGCAGGGCAGAGCAGAGAGCCATTTGTCAAGCTTAATATAAAAATATAACGTTGTAGATATATTTTTAAACAACGGTTGAATTTCGACCACCGAGTAGATTTTTTTTTATTTTTTTTTTATTTATTTATCTTAAAGCCTATGTTAGGTTTGTCTAGATACTAAGTTCTCAATATTCAAGTAATTGAATTAAAAAAAGTACAATAATAATATGACGGTAAAAGACAAAAATGCAATACATTAGTGAGCTAACGGCCTAACGCGCTCAGCGATAACCATTCCATCGAATCGATGCAGAACTGACAGCGTTGCACAGCCTCACTGCGTGCGCGCGTGTACACAGAAACAACTTACGTGTGCGTGCGCACTCGTACAGGACGCTCCGTTATAACTGGCGCTTAAAATTTAACTATGTTACAATGTTGTAACGTAGTGGTTTTTAATTAGTTTTTTTATATTTTTTTCGTTTATTTTAAATATCATTATGTAATCTATTAATAAGGTGGGGTATTAAATATTTTGAGGTTCTTTTACCATATTCGTTACAAAATTTTGGAATTAAAAGTTTTTTATTAATAATGCTTCTAGTTGTTTTTACATGTGTAAAAACAACTGTGTTTGATGTGATATATAGTTAAAACATATAATTATAATTGTATTACGATAGTTTAAATAACAAACATATTTAAATAACAACAAAAAATATCCGTTAAACCAATTTTATTGAAACTTCCTATGCGGAAAATGTGTGATTTTACGAGACCTCACGCGCTCACGCGTTACCCTGAGAAAAGTGACGTTGCACAGTTTTGTTTCATTTTGCCAACACGTTTTGTGCACGAACACCTAACGGTTAATAATCCACCATTATTTAGTATTAGTATTCGACAAATTACAATTTTATAAAATAAAATATAACTGCAATCATGACTTTCCCGCCTTTCTTGACTTTCCCGCCAAGAAGCCTTTTATGTTTATATATTTGAATCTTCTGTGCGTATGTATGTCATAAACGGCTGGACCAATTTGGATGAAATTTTCTGGGTGTGTTCAAGTGGATTCGAGAATGGTTTAGATTTACAATTGGACCCGGTAGGTGGCACTGCTATAGGGGTCCGGTCCATCATGGGATACGGGTGTTCTAAAGCGGACGAATGATTTGTTTGTTTTATTGTCATGAAAACTGTAAGCGTTTTATAGTGAATACTTATAGTGCCTTACAAATAAACAAAGAATAAGGTCCGAATAGTTGGTCTCGGACCCGTTCGCCCCGTAAGTTTCGCCCCTCATACCATAAATGGACCCGTACGCCCCTTGAAATATTAAATGGTTCTGTTCGCCCCTTATTTAGTAAATAAGTAAAAGTACAGTTGTCAAGAAATTATTCCGTGTTTTGTTCCTGTCATGTAAACGTCATTTCAAAATAGAGTAAAAGAAAAATGAATTAAGTCTAAACACAAGGTAGCTACTGTATACGTTGAGAAATTCTCTTGACTGTCCTTCGTCTTCATCATCAGATACCTCCCTAATGACAGTCCCAACCCATCTAAGTGTAAAGTTCTCATCAATACTAATTAATCAAGCCCAAACAGCAGGTAATTGCTGTAAATCGTTGAGGAGTTCCCCCGACTGTCTTTCGGCTCCATCATCAGATCGATTCCAGACCTTCATTAAATAGAAGTGCTTTAAAATACTTATGAAAAAAATTAACAAACTCACTATTCGCCACTATGATAGTCGCAGGTTCCCCACGATTTCTCTGAGATGCCATAATCAGATCCTGGTTTCCTTATCATGGCACAGCCCTTGGGATATCTCCACTCCGACAAAAAAATAATCATCAAAATCGGTTCATAAACGACGAAGTTATCCGCGATACTTAAAAAAAAAATATACGGTCGAATTGAGAAACCTCCTCATTTTTTTAAGTCGGTTAAAAAAAAAACCTACTTAATTGTTGATTCTATATTCTATTTTCTATTGTAATATTGATTTCAACCATTTCGTGTGTAATAGACTTTTAAACTATCTATATTAATAAATATTTACTGATGTTGTTAAGTCTCAATAAAGTGCAGGGGGGTAACCATGAGCTCTTATAGCAGTATTATTGCAGTTGTGAAAACGAGACGCGTGTAGCGGCGAATATACTCGCGTCTCTTTTCCATAACTGCAATAATACTGCTATAAGAGCTCATAGTCAGGGGGCAGATCATTGATAAAAAATCCAAGTAAGTAATAATATATTCAGTATTAGCTTATTTAAATTTTGAGGTTAATTTCTGTCACTGCTTAATGGAAAAGTTTCCGTATTTTATGTTACACAATTAATCCTAAGTCACTATAGTAAGGCTCGCTCGTTTTTTGTTTTTTTTAACTCACAATGGGGCAGCTCTTTATCATCATTGCTGCTGTCATCTCAAATAATTGACCATTTTACCAACTCAACTTGAACACTTAATCATTCAATCGAGCCTACTGACATTTCGGCGATTTCCTTAAAATTTAGAACTAGGCATGCATAATTTTTAACACTGCATGTTTAATGAGCCTATTGTTATTATTTCTATAAAGGCACTTATCGTGTTCTGAAGATTTTTAATGCAAATGACATTTTTTATTTTATAGTTTAAATAATTCCTTCCTATGACGACCTCCGTAGCTGAGTGGCTTGCACGCCGGACTTTGGGCGGCGCTAGCTCTGAGGTCCCGGGTTCGATTCCCGCCGGGTCAATGTCGAAAACAAACTTTTCGATATTGTGTCGGACTGATCCTAAGGTAAGTAGCTAAATCACTCGTTTTACGATAATCAGAAACAATGACGGTACCACAACCACCCAGACCCGACAATGTACGTAAGTATGTGATGTTGTCTAATATTTATTTAAAGGCCTCGGTGGCCAAGTTGGAGGTCGGCTCGATATCCGCAGCTCCTGGGTTCGATTCCCGGATCGGGCAAGGTTTTTCGAGTTTTTCGATAATCATAGGTAAATAGGGTTTTTAAGAATCCGCATTTGGCACCTACGTGGGGTGATTAAATCAATACTCATCCATTGTAGCGATGACTTGATTGCAATGATGAAGGCCTTTGCCCAGCAGTGGGACATATTCCCTATTTACTTTTTTATGTTTGGTATCTATTTCCGGTTAGCATTTTTTTTTAATGTGCTTACCTACCTTTAATTTAAACATATACTTTTTATGATTACATTAGTTTACTAGCTGACCCAGCGGACTACGTATCGCTTTGACAGTTTATATGTCAACAATACAATCAAATCGTGGAACATTTTGTATTGGAAAATTAAACTGTAAAAAAAAAATTTGTGGTTAGACCACCCTTAACATTTAGGGGGATGATAAATAGATGTTGTCCGATTCGCGGACCTAACCGATATGCACACAAAATTTCACGAAAATCGGTCGAGCCATTTCGGAGGAGTTTAATTACAAACACCGTGACACGAGAACTGTATATATATACTAGCTGACCCGGCAAACGTTGTTTTGCCATATAAATAATTAAAAAAATTTAGGGGTGGACTACCCCTAACATTTAGGGGGATGAAAAATTGATGTTGGCCGATTCTCATAGATACCGGATAAGCACAAAAAATTTCATCAAAATCGGTCAAGCCGTTTCGGAGGAGTATGGCAACGAAAACTGTGACACGAGAATTTTATATATTAGATATTTTTTATATTGGCACGTCATAGTGTTTACATTCTGTGACTATTAGAAAGAAGATATAAATTTTCTTTATGTATTTAGTTGGTAAGTCTGCTCTAATAAATGAATGAATAAATACTGTTTACATATGTAAAAAAATAAACGCGAGTAGATACCTACGTAAAAATCGTTTCATTGTTTCATTTTGAACCACGATTTCTCGCTTTAAACTTTATCTCATCAAGACTTAATTTAACTAATGTAGTGTGAAATTTGAGATACACTGACCGACCAGGGAGTTGAACCTACAACAGCGAATTGCGGACAGACCGCTCTGCCACTTGGCCACAGAGGTATTATTTTTACCTTTGTAGAACTTTTATACTCATCATCATCTCAGCCAAAAGACGTCCACTGCTGGACAAAGGCCTCCCCCAAGGGTATCATGGAGGTATCGCTACGATTCGCAGGCGGGTAATACTCGAATTTATATGTTATTATTAAGAGCGTTTACGCCACACACTAGCGCCGCCAATGAAAAAAAACATATCTAGTGATTAGAGATAGAAAATCAAATTATGCTCAACAAACTATTTGAATGAAGTAATTTAACATTTTTACGTCACCTAATGAACACCTGACATGTTATGGTTTAGTTAAATATGGCGTTATAGTTAAAAGTGGCCGTAACGTCTTATTTAACTAAACCATAACATGTGAGGTGGTGATTAGGTGACGTAAAAATGCTAAATTACTTCATTCAAATAGTTTGTTGAGCATAATTTGATTTTCTATCTCTAATTACTAGATATGGTTTTTTTTTCATTAGTGGCGCTAGTGTGCGGCGTAAACGCTCTTAACACGTTGACTGCCGCAAAACTAGACACAATAGAAAATTTATTGTATGTCGGTCACCGGTGACCACCACGGCGATTAAAGACTTAATATTATTATTTAATTATTTAACTTCTAGAACAGTAATTTTGTTTTCTTTTAACAGTTTGTTTATCTTTGTGTTAATAGTAAGATGTTTGTTAATATAAACGTGCATCTATAAACTCAGATGGATCTGCCGCACAAAATGAGGTTTTTTTATATAATAATATTATGTATAACTGGCTAGCCAGCTAGCCAAAGCTGGTTATGAGAGTGCCACATTCTCAGGAATTCCAGCTATGTGCATAATATCTATCGGAAGCACACTTTCGCATTTAAAATTAACTTGATTTTTTCAAATTTGCTTTTTGTCACTTTTTATTATTTTTTATGAGATACGTCATCAGTGACCGAGATGCAAAGTGCTCAGCTCAATATCCGAAGGTCCTGAGTTCAATTCCCAAGTCGGACAAAGAGTAAATTTAATTTTTCGGTCATAATCTGGGTTTGTGATCACCAACCCACTTGACAAGCATGGTGATTAAGCCAATACACATCAATTGTAATATAATTTTAAACAGTGGGATAAATAAAAAAATCATCATCATCATCATCATCAGCCTATACTAGTCCACTGCTGGACATAGGCCTCTCCAAGTGCACGCCACCGAGCACAATCCGCGGCTACTCTCATCCAGCTCTTTCCAGCCACCTTGCGAAGATCGTCGCTCCACCTAGTCTGAGGGCGTCCTACACGTTTGCCGATACGCGGTCTCCACTCGAGAACTTGTTTACCCCAACCACATAATAAATAATAGTACTACCCCAACGGTTGTCGGTTCTGCGGCCAATATGATCGGCCCAGTGCCACTTCAGCTTGCTGATCCGATGGGCTATATCGATTGCTTTCAAAAAAATTACAAAAAAAAAATACCCAACTTTAAAACTTTTGACTAGAATAGACATTGCTACATGCTTATCACACACGTGTCTAGTGTTTGCACTTTCTTCTCATCATCACATCTGTGCGTATATCATGATTCATGACCTACAGGTCGATTAAGAATTGACAAACAAACACATTTTTGCATATTTATGATGTAAGTCAAGATCTACCCTCTCCTTTTGAATAGGCATAAATTTTGACGTCGCATAGCTATTATTATGAAACCGGTTTACACTGCATTCAATTTTATTTAATACGCAATTATTATACCAACGAATATTGTTTATGTAGATTTTGTATATTTCTCAATTTAAATTAGGTACCAACATTTTATTTGAATATTTTACGTATTTACTAAAAGAATGTGAAATTAAGTAACATTCTATCTATTTATGATTTTAAAAATAATTACACCTAAGTATACTTTATCTATGCCTATTTTAAACAAAACTAAAAACGGTGGTAAAAATAAAAATTACTTACCCAAAAAAAAAAAATTTTTTTTAATTTAAATTGTTGCGTTAGTCAAATAATTATTGGTTTCACTTACGAATTGTGGCGAACAAATATTGGTTAATCCTTGAACCCTTCTTCCACATAAGTTTTGAAACTAAAATATTCATTTTCACTGTGTTTTTTCAACTTCGTCGGGAGCGCGAATTTCCGATGCAGACAGAATCGTGTCTTTGCGCGGACTGAGTGGCCGAGATGGGATCAATCGGATAGCCGATACGGCTGGTTAGTGTGCGATGTTTATCGTAATGTAGTAAGCGTTAAAAACAAACAAAAAAAGGTTGGTGTTGAGATTTGAAAAGAGCGTTCTTTTAAGCGGTGGGTAACTTACTTATTTGTGTATTTCTAGTGTTATTTAGTTAAAAAAATACTTAATTATTTAAAAAATGCATAAGTATTAATTGAATACTAAAATAGGTACAACAAAATATTAAAAAAACAAATTGAAAAATAAAAACAACAAAATATAATTTTAAAGAGCAAGATCACTTTGTACTTTTACTACTTTTTAAACATTTACTTTAATTTTGCCATAGAACGCCTCGGTGGCCGAGTGGCAGAGCGCTCGGCTCGATACCCGAAGGTCCCGGGTTCAAGTCCCAGGTCGGGCAAAATGTATTTTGGATTTTTCGGTGCATAGCCCGGGTTTGTGATCACCAACCCGCACTTGGCAAGCGTGGTGATTAAGCCATTACCCATCAATTGTAGCGATGACTTGATTTCAATATGGAGGTGTTTTTTGTAAACAGCCTATAATTATAGGCTGTTTACTACGCCATAGAACTTAAACGTGTCGTATATCCTAATATTCCCAACCTATACTTATCGCTAATATCTTGTAGATAGGTAACTTTCATGACGTAGGTAGTAAGTAATCCTAACGTATAATTCTGCCTCTGTATTTAAGACCACCATTATCAGACACAGTCAGGTAGGTAGGGAGGCCTTGTTTTAAGCCCGCCTGGCTAGCTATCATCATCTTGACTATGTATGCCACCTGCATCAATGTTGGTAGTAGCATTGCTTGTTGTGTTTCGACAGTTAAGAGAGGTGCCACACGGGCGTTGTCTGTGCGTTGCGTTAGCGCTGCGTCGACTGAGCGGTGACGTTCCGTCGTTCTACATATAAATCTGAACTACATGCCACATGATGCGTTGAAATGACGGACGGCGACGCAACGCACACGCAACGCAAAGGATAGGAGAGAGACGAGGTGGGGAGGGGAGCTGCGTTGAACGACGGAGCGGCAACGCAGTATTTAATAGCATATCGAAGGTGACAGTTGTTGCACTTTTTATCGTCAAAATGAGTGCGGAAGATATTGATTTAGATTATCTTATCTCATTAGTACAAGAAAGACCTCCTTTATGGGATAAATCAAATGAAGATTTCAGTAATAAATACCGGAAAGCAAACGAGTGGGCAGCAGTTTGCAAACATTTATTTCCAGAATATGATGATTTTGATAACACAAAAAAGAATAAAATTGGTAAGACTTATTTAATTTTACATTCACTCTCTAACTAAATCTTTTTCATTTGCCATTTCAAAGCTCCTTCAGAGCTCATAAAATAATTCGCAAATTGATCTCTGATAAAATTAGGTCCCAATGATTCTTCATTCGTACAGTCTTGAAAATCTGAAAAATTATTTACTAAGAATTTATCCCGTTGCCGTATACCCTCCCGTTCTGTAACAAAATTGTGTAACACACAACATGCTTTCACAATATTGATTGTTAATTCGTGTGCGGTATCCATAGGTCTATGAAAAATACGCCATTTATTAGCCATAATTCCAAAGGCACATTCAACGTATCTTCGAGCTCTGCTTAGACGATAATTGTAAACTCTTTGTTTCACATCGAGATTTTTGCCCCCATACGGACGCATAACATGTTTACTTAACCCAAAAGCTTCATCGCCAACAAATACGTGTGGGATTAGTTTATCATCAGGAACGTTAGAGAGTGGTCGTGGATCAGGCAGAGGTACTTCGTTTTTCATCAACATTTCATGTAATTTAGAGTTTTGAAAAATAGTTGAATCACATTCCTTTCCATATGCACCGATATCGACAAAAATAAATTTATAATTGGAGTCTACAATAGCTAGCAAAACAATTGAAAAGAAATTTTTGTAATTGTAAAACAGGGAGCCGCTTTTTGCAGGTTTAAACAAACGTAAATGTTTTCCGTCTATAGCTCCGATACAGTTTGGAAAATTTGCTTTTACGTCAAAATCAGATGCAGTTTTCTGCAATTTTTCTTTTGTGATTTCTGAAATATTGTCCTTAAGAAGATATTGCCATATAGCACGACAAACTGTCAATATTATATTGGAAATTGTTGATCTTCCCCTTTTGAATTTGTTATGTAAATCGATAATTGAATTTCCGGTTGCCAAGTACCTGCAATAAAAAATAAAAATTAAGATTTTTGATAAATCCCCCGCTGAATGTTAAAAAGTGAGAGTTGAAATGGTAATAGATACCGATAGGCATATATGTACTGACTACCGAATCCGTTGCGTTTGGTCCGCCTTGTGGTAAAAATGAGTAAGTAAGGAAAGAATTTATTAAATATCTAATTTCAGGTAATGACATTGTAAAAAAATGGAGAAGTATTAAGGACAACTTTTTTAGATATGCTAAGAAGATTAAAGAGAACAGCGCATCCGGTTCAGCAGCAAAAACGATAAAAAAATATCATTACTATAATCAGTTACAATTTTTGATGAAAGTCGCACAAAATAAAACTGAAAATAGCCTTTAACAAGAAACGGAAAATGTTATGAGAACACCATCAACGGCGCCACAAAGTCCATCAGCCACTATAGCGCCAACGGTTCCAGGTCCGTCGCGCTACGTACCTGCTACAGCTAGTCGCAAAAGACCTCACTCAGAGATGGATGATTTTGAAACCGCGACGTTGAAAGCCCTACAAGAAAAAGAGAATCGACATTTGTCATTCTTCAAGGGAATCTTGCCATCACTAAATAATTTCACTGAATTGCAAACTCTGACATTTCAAAGTAGAGTCATCCAGATAATAACAGAAATGCGGTTTGGACAACAGACACAATTGTCATCATCAACACCATCAACGTCATACGGGTATCAAAGTACAGAATATCAAGAACACAATTATTCGTCAAATTCATCGCGTAATGACATTAACACATATCGAACTGTAGAATTACCAGGAAACAACTATTCACCAAACGCACCGCGTAATGACAGCAACTCGTTTACCTATATTGATGATAGTCAAGAAGAAGAATTTGATTTTAATGATATGTAATCTCTAGTAAGCTCTAACATTATTTTTGTCAAAATACAAATGTGATTTCTCACTTAAAGTATACCTGTGTTTAATTACGTACCTTAAAGTGATTCCTATCATTTCCACTGGTTCCACTGGATTTCTCATGTTAGTATACTGCTTCTTCAAATGTGGTTCTAGGGATTTTAACAAACACTCGTAACTAGCTATGCTTATTCTAAAAAAATTAAAAAATTTCTTGTCATCTAACCGCAACTCTTCATATTCTTTGAGAAAAAAACTTTCCATTACTATTCCTTAACGCGATTAAGGGACATATCCAGAATCTTCTAGTACTCTTACGTTTGTTTCGGCGATGACGTAATAATAGCAGCAACAGAACACGTTTATTCAACTCCATTATCGTTCAAAAACTGAGACATCCTAAACCAACGCTGCGACGTCGTAGATAGCTGCGTTGACGCAGCGCCGACGCAGCGCTCATGTGGCATTCACTGCGTTGAAATAATTGCGTTGCGACGACGCAGCGCAGCCGCAACGCCCGTGTGGCACGGCTCTTAGAGATAAGATAATCAATTCCTTAGTAGTTGAGGATTCCGGGTGAAGTGCGCTTCAAATTTCGGCCTTTTCATCACTTAATATCAGGATCAGGTAAGATGAAGGCCAAGTGTGTTATTATTCATCATCATCATCATCATCAGCTCATAAAGTCCCCATTGCTGGGGCACGAGCCTTCCCTATGGATGGATAGGGAGCGTTCTCCCTATCGTCGTCCGCGTCGTATCGCCCGCGTGGTGGTTGTAAACCACCACGCGGGCCCAGTGCGGATTGGTGGTTGTTAACGACTACTAATGCAGCCGGGACCAACGGCTTTACGTGCCTTCCGAAGCACGGAGAAGCTCGAGATGATGAATTTTTGTTCACCCATCCGATGGCCTTTGCGAAAGTTGCTTAACCTCAGCAATCGCAGACCGGGCGCGTTAACCACTGCGCCATCGAGCTCCTCAATAATTATAATAATGATAATTAAAATTAATTAATTTGTTTGTATTATATAATAATGAAATGTGAGTGAAATTGTTTAATTTAAAATTATTTAATTGTTTAATATTTTTTTTCTATTGTATGCCCGTTATGGGTAACTGTTCTTACTTTAATGCAATGTAACCTAGCAAACAAAAATGTAACAGTAATGCAATAAAGTTTTATTCTATTCTTGTTAACCCGTTATCTGTTACGAAATAAGTACTTATTTTTGGGTATTCTATTGATTAATTGATCTTCAGGGATTCTTTTAAGACCGCGTGGCTAACCACCATCTTGTTTTCGTGGGAGAAGCGATTGTGTGGCCAGTATCTTGTTGTATTTTTCTAGAATTCTGATTGATCCTCTTCACAGGCGCGTGTGTGAGTTTATGAATCCCACACTCTGTTTGTTTCTTTGGAGTTTTTGCCGATTGGCTCAAGCAGCATTTTCAGCGTCACCGGATTTTTTTGAGGGCGCCGGGCGGCGAGAAACTTAAAGGGTTCCTCGAGCTGTGTGAAACGAAACACCTTCAGAGGTTTTCTGAAGGGAACGGCATCACGCACTAGTGCGTGTCCCCGTACAGTCTTTTTACACAGAGACAGATATAGACGGCACACTCGCTCTATCTCTTCCTAGAAAGTTTGAAGGTATTGCTCAGTCCGTTTGCGTCATCAAGTGCATTGAATGCAAGTACCTATATCCTATTAGAATAATAACAATAATTAAAATATTTGCTCAGCGTTCATTTTTCTTGATGTAAAGAGATATGTTTATATACAAAGACCACATGTGTTTCTGTCATTAATTACAATTACTGACTCAAGTTATTGTTTCCTTAACAGTACTTATACTAGGTGTAACTAATAACACAAAATATGTTAATTACAGGTACCTACATTCAAAACAATACTATGTCGACGCAAGGCTGAACCGATTCGAACCCCTCGGAGAATCTTGTAGGGAACTCCAGACATCCTCTGACGTTGTTTCGATCACCTACCTAGCTAATGAATGTCTGATGACACTGAAAAGACTGTTTATGACTATCAGCAAACACATTGAATTTTTTTTTCCAAAAATCCGACTTTGACGCGTAAACTACTTGTAAAATGGTAAGCACCTTTGAATAGCTGGTCTTAAGGTAAAGAGGAGCTTGATGGCGCAGTGGTTAACGCGCCCGGTCAGCGAGTGCTGAGGTTAAGCAACTTTGCAAAGGCCGGTTATTGGATTGAGCCGGACGGGTGACCAAAAATATATCATTTCAAGTTCCTCCGTGCTTCGGAAGGCACGTAAAGCCGTTGGCCCCGGCTGCATTAGCTGTCGTTAACAACCAACATAGAGCCCGCGTGGTGGTTAACGACCCGTTCTCCCTGTCTATTCATAGGGAAGGCTCGTGCCCCTGCAGTGGGGACATAAAATGAGCTGATGATGATGATGAATGATGGTAAAAAATCCACACAGGACCAATGTCCTACGTTGTAGGGTCATCCAGTTAGAAGGCTAGCAACAGTGTCCAGCCACTTACTTTGATTTCTTTATCCAGGCAGTTGCTGGGCAACCCCGCTATACACGTCTTTAAAGTTTATACTGACACCCCCCACCAACCGTTAGGTCATAAAGTTAGGTGTCAGATAACCTTGCGCAAGCAAAAGGGACCATCTGCGTCAAGTCATGACGCACCGAAGCGCATTCTTCATCCGGTACTTTTAAAACTAGCGTCACGAGCGAGTTGTCCCGTGGACACGTAAGTATAGTCCACTACTTATATCTAGCGGGTTACCGGAGCTGTAAGCTTGCTCACTTCAACTCGCAGTTTCTACTGCTCTGGTCGTCAACTCTAAAGTCGACTACCAAATGTCCTCTTTGGTGGCGGAGCTGTAAGCCCTTCTCAGTACACATCCAGGCATCTCGTCAGTTCACATTCCTACGCGGCTGACTTAACGGAGATATTGCATCTAGTGGGCGCTTCAACTAGTTATCCGGACTAGTACCGGAGATGTTGGAAGCCTATTCAATGAAAACCACCGAGCAGAACAACCAATTAGGACAACTCACGTGCCCCGCAAATCCTTCCGCTTCAGGGAAGAGCGCTACCACCAAGAGCGCTACTCGGCCCTGCTCGCTGCGTACGAAATGGAAGCCTGGCCAGACCTCAACCAGACGGACGAACATTCCCACTTCTACAGCTAACCACATAGCCACCACGAGCCCAACCCATGTCCGGGACCTGCCGGAGACGCCCGCGAAGGCATAACCGGCAGGGGGCTCAGGATCCGGACTCCCATAATACCCATGAAAAGACAGCCGGACCCGTAGTTCCAACTGCCATACCCTACCTATCAGGGTCAGTAGATAGTTGCTAGGTAATTAAATACTGGGTAGATAGCTCTAGGCATATTATAACGGGGTCTGCCTAGTTAGGATCGAAAGTAGACACCACAATAATAATACCCTGAGTGTATAGTGTGTGTTTTTATACACTAATTTATTGCTAGAAGTAAACTTAACTAAAATTTTTAAGGAATTGAATCTGCGGTACTTAAATGTTTTACAATTTCGTCAATAGGCCTCTAGAGGCCCTACCTAGAGGCCAGAAAGGTTCCGGCCCTGGGTCTCCCTCCACTTAAGGATTATCTACCTTAGTTCACATCCATTTTCTCCAAATTAGTTATTTATTTGTAGGTGCTAATGCTAACTCACAACTAAACAGAATAATGTTTCCTCTCAAACCCGGGACTTTCCGGTGTGAGGCCGATAGTCTAACCACTTGACCGTAGAGGTGGTTAAATACGTGTTTTAAAATTTGTGCCTACAAATAGCTACCAAATTATTTCTTGCTGGTACCGGTACAGAAAAATTCAATTTTTTTTTTACCTATTACAAAACATGTGTCGTTGCTGATGTGGTGGTCTGTGCGCGCGCGGTCGCTTAATTTGTTTAGAAGATACCTGCGTGCGTTTGCTCTTTTTTTGTTTTTTTTACGTACTGAGAACCTAGTATTTAGTCAAACCTATAAAAGGTAGTGCTCATAAATAAAATAAAATAAACGTGTGCACACTTGTTCTGCGCACGCACTATACCTAGACTGCCCAAGCGCATTTATTTACCTTCGTCGTTTTAAAGTTTTGTTTTCTTTGCTCCATACCTACCACTCTTTCATTACCATAGAAACGGGGCAACTAATTAATTCAGTTCCGATTAACGTTTTATAGCCATTGATGAGGTGTAGACTGGTTTTAAGTAAATGACCTACAAAATCTAAACATAAGTAAGTAAAATCGTGTTTTTTGTCAGCTATTTTGTTTACATTTTTTCTCGACGACCTCTCTGGTATTTTGAAATATCCTGTCGATTGGTAAGTTAAAAAGTATGTAAGTTGGTGCCTTATAAAACCATCCTCCGTGGTCTAGAGGTTAAGACCAACAGTTATAGACCCAGAGGGCCCGGGTTCGATTACCAGCGAGGGGTTGTTTATGTTTTTAACACCCGACGCAAAAAGAGAGGGGTGTTATAAGTTTAACGTGTCTGTCTGTGTATCTGTCTGTGGTATCGTAGCTCCCAAACGGATGAACCAATTTTCGTTTAGTTTTTTTTTTGTGTCATAGATAATTTGAGGCCGTCAGCGCAAAAGCGGCCTAACCCACCACTTTTCATATTGTTTAATAGCTGTCCCAAATTAATTCAGACGTTCTAAAATTTAATACAAAAACGGCCTATCCCTTGTTCCCCCAATCGTTAACAGATGGCACTACTTTTTGCACATAGTTTTTTTCCTCTGCTGATAATGCATACATGAACATACAATCCCCATTATCTTCATACCATTTATCTCAGGTAGGCCGCTTTTGAGCTGACGGCCTCATTTAATCCCGAGTGTTCTTAGCCATGTTTTTATACTAAGTTTGGTCCGCGTGGACCAAACCACCACCAAAACCTAGGAAGCACTTGGCCTTCATCTCACCTTTATTCACCCGGAATCCTCGACTACTGAGGCACTGGCAATCTCTCTAGCTGCCGGAACAAAACAATGCTGCAAGCATTGATGTTACGGCGACATATTTGGATAAGATAGTGGTAGATAGTTAGGCGGACAAACAAGCTTTGCCACCAACCAAACTGAGTACACAAACATGTATTCCCGCTGGGAATCGAACCCGGGACCAAAGAGGCGGTCCCCAGGTCGTCAGGGTGCGAGTGGAAGAACACAACTCGCAGGAGGCCCCAGTATCGCCATCATCATCATCATCTCAGCCAAAAGTCGTCTACTGCTGCAGAAAGGCCTCCCCCAAGGATCTCCACACGACCGGTTTTTTGCTGCTCGAAGCCAGCGGCTTCCCGCGACCTTCACCAGATCATCGGTCCACCTTGTTGGAGGCCTGCCCACACTGCGTTTTCCGGTACGCGGTCGCCAGTACCGCAATAAAAAAGGATAAGTAATAAAAAGCTGAAAAAAATCCCTCATTAGGTACTTTATTAGTGCTGCGCAAACGTAGACACTTTTTGTTACCGACACGGCACACCATACAAGGAAACCGAGTTCCTGTATCAATGTCATGTGGAAGTAACTGGACATAGAAAGTGTCTACGTCTGCGCAGGGAGGGCTGATTTCATATTTACTGGTAGCTTGTATCCCACACAAGACACAAAATTGTCTACGTTTGCGCAGCGCCATAGGCTGCTCCATTATTTACACATTCGTCATAATTTACAAATAAAATCCATTATAAATACAATAAATTAACAAAGCTAAATTCTACAATTACTTTGTTGAAAAATATGTGCAAATACACTGGACAGCAAAAATAACGGGTCATTTAGAAAAACCGCGATATCTCCCAAAGTTATTTACATAGATTCCTCGTATAAATAATATGTTATAGGCAGATTTGTGACGCCTATTATACATATCAAAAGAGCATTGCATTTGAACAAGTTACAGCTTCAAAAAAAGAAATTCCGATTTTTGAAAAATATCAAAATTCTAATTTTTGGAATAGAAAATTTTCTTGCTTTTGTTTCAATCCGAGCTGTCATCATAAACAGTTTTTTTGGCTGGTCACAGTATTTTGTGCATCAACCATGCACCAACATGTCGTTATCTACTGAAGAATGTACACGAATTATCACCATGGTACAAGAAGGAAGGAGTCAGCAAAGTACTGCTAGAACAGTAGGTGTATCTTTAGCCACGGTCCAAAGAGTACTCCAGCGATTTCAAGAGACCGGTATGAACATCAGGAGACCAGGGAATGGCAGGCCAAGGTGTACAACTACACGAGAAGACCGATTCATCGTGAGCACTATGTTAAGAAATCGACATCTCACGGCTGTTCAGGTCCGAAATAGCCTTCAAGAAATTCACCACAACAATGTAAGCTCTGACACGATCCGGCGGCGACTTCGGGAAGCTGATATAAATCCTTATAGGCCAGCAAATGGCCCTAAATTGCTCAGAGAACATCGAGTTGCCAGGTTGCGGTTTGCTCGAGAACACGTCCGATGGACAGATGAAGATTGGTCCAGGGTTATGTTTTCCGATGAGTCAAGATTTTGTTTATTCGCACACGATGGGAGACGAAGAGTATATAGGCGACCAAATGAACGTTATCTTCAAGCGTGTTTTGAGGAAAAGGTGCCATTCGGTGAAGGATCAATAATGGTTTGGGCTGGGATATCTTCAGAGGATCGTACGGAGTTAGTAATTATAGAAAACGGTTCTCTGATAGCTCCCAGATATGTAGAGGAGATTTTAAATGAGCATGCTGGTCCTTTCTTGGTGAATATGGGCGCAAATTCCATTTTTATGGACGATAATGCGCGACCACATACAGCACATTTGGTCAACGCGTATATTCAAGACGTCGGTATCACCCGCATGGAGTGGCCAGCTCGCAGCCCAGACTTAAATCCCATAGAGCATTTATGGGACGAGCTCGGGAGATGCGTTAAACAACGCTCTCCAGCTGCAGCTAACTTACGTGAGTTAATAAGTGCGCTAGTAGAAGAATGGTCAAACATAGACCAAAACCGTATTAGAAATTTGATTTACAGCATGCCACATCGTCTTAATGAAGTGATACGGGCTCGTGGAGGAAATACAAGACATTAAATTTACAGAAAAGCTTTCATTTTGCAGATTAACTGTGTTGTATATTTTTGTTGTCAAAAGTTAGAAGTGATTTTTTTTGTATTTTTTAGTACTTAAATAAAATTATACAGTTTACAAACGTGTTATGTATTTTCTTTTATGTATAAGTCAGTCATATATAACATACTACAGTTTCACTAGTTTGTGTTGTGTAATTAAGAAACTATCACACTTTTTATAAGCGACCCGGAATTTTTGCGGCCCAGTGTATTAATAATGAAATTTAATTAAAATGCAAAGTCATTGATTCACAATGTTTATTTTTTATTTTCTTATAGATAACGCGGCAAATGTTTCCATCCCACCTGATGTTAAGTGGAAATGGAGTCCAGACGCGAAGATAACTGGTGCAGCGTGGAAACAAACGTAGCATCAGTTAACCTCACTCTGCCGGCCCACAAGGTGCTTCTTCACGCCTCTTTTGAAGGACCCCATATCATAGGAAGGAGGGAAAACGTGTGCTAGAGGTTAGGTAGGTGAGGAAGGTAGACTATTCCATCTTTTGAAGGTGCGACAAAGAAACGAGTCACCAAATTTCTTTGTGCGCGATGGAATATTTGAGACAGTGAAGCGGTGACTCCGAAGAGCAGCACATACAGACGCCTGCAAATCAACCTATACAAAATTGACGAATTTCTTCAATAAATTTTCAACTATATACCTCAGTGATAAAGTTTAAAGTCTAATGAGGACAGTTTGTGAAAGTTCGATGTGCAGGCAAACAAGTGTACTTACTTATATTAGTAAAATTTTACAGTTAATAATAAAGCAGAAAATACACAAGCGTCATTTGAACCCGTGCATTTCGACATTGAGTTTTTTTTTTAATTAAAAAAAAACTTACAGAATTACCTATGTTCATTTAGCTGTTTTATCTTTAAATTAATACGTGAAGCAAAAACTTTGTACCCCTTTTTACGAAAATTGCGCGGACGGAGGAGTATAAAATTTCGCACACTTATAGTTTATAATAGAGAAGGAGTACAGAATAATAATATTTTTTTTAAATTATGCATAAAAAATACATTAAATCAATAAAACAAACATTACACACACTACCATGTATTTGACACACACGCATTATACACTTTTCAAAAATTTCAAAAATGGAAGAGGAGCGGCCGAAGTCTGTCAATGCCAATCCAAACTCACATTCTATCTTTTTTAAATGTTCATTGCTTAGGATACAATCCGTGCAGCCTTAATAAAATTACGGTCGAATTTAGACCACTGGGCAACCACTAGTTATTTATAAATATGCAATCATCAGTCTCCAAATAGATATGAAGCTAGTTTCTAACATTTCTAGCGATAACTAGCGGCTGGAAACGGCTGCTTATATTTCATTAGTTTTTTGTTGTTTTTCTTCTGATTTATTTAATATAGGATACATTTAACATAAATAGACATAAACAATGCCATTTGCATTTGTATTATGTGTTAAAAACTAAAAACTAAATTTCTCATACAAAATGTGACACAGCAGTGGAATAGGACTATTTTAATAATTTATTTGTCAGAGATGTTTTGGAAATATATTCATGAAATAAGTGTGGACAGATATCTAGTAATAGTAAGCATTTAGTTGTATTTCTTTAATCGGTTTATAATGATGATTAAATCCAAAGTAAACTAATTTTATTAATTAAACTATTAACACAAACGTTGTTTCATAGTTTCCTATTCGTCTCTATAAACGGTGTCTTCGGTGTTTATTTAAGGCAACGCACCGCTAAACAATTAACCTAATACGGAGCGTTTGCGCCCCGTACCATAAGAAAAACTGTATTTTTTCCTTCAAATTAAAACTACAAATTATTTTTAAATAATGAACTAGCATATTGAAATGTACTTAAATAATTTGTAGCTTTAAGAAAATTTAGATGCTTAAATCAGTCTGGTTTGCCTGAAAAATGTAAATCTATGTTTTAAAAGAGGTTACTTTGATATGTTTTTCTCTGTTATAAAAGTCGTATCGTGTTTCTGCAACTAGCAAAATGAAGTCAATTAAATGAAAAATCATGTCATCAAATATCACTTTCATATGTTTTGTAATTGTTGGGAAAAATCAAGATCCCCGCCACGTAAATTTCCAATGCGTCGCCTTAAAAAAACAAAAATAGCAGAACATAATAAGTGCTACTGTATAACAAAAATAAGAGTTTAACAATAAAATTGTTTTTTTTTCGATGCTCAAGTCGGATATCTACCCGGTATCAAGCGGCTGGTTATTCGTTTCTAGCCGCTGGTTTCGGTAACTACCGGCTTACATGCCGCTGGTTTACAACTATACCAACCACACAAAACTACGTCACTAACAAATCTGTGTACAGACGCTTGCCAAATCTACCTATACAAAACTGTCAGATTTCCTAAATAAATATTCAACCGCCATTAACATAAACATGGCACATTGCTCGCAGGACTGATGGCCGGTGGGGCGGGATAGTCCTGGAGTGGCGACCGCGTACCGGAAAGCGCAGTGTGGGCGGGTCTCCAACAAGGTGGACCGACGATCTAGTGAAGGTCGCGGGAAGCCGCTGGATGCGAGCAGCACATAACCGGTGGTTGTGGAGATCCTTGGCCTTTGTCCAGCAGTGGACGTCTTTTGGCTGAGATGATGATGATGATGATGATGATGATTTACATAAAGTTCAAAGTCTATTGAGGAAATTTGACAATTTGTGACGTGCAGACGTGAGTAGATATTTTTTCATTTATTTTTTTATCGCAAATGAAAGTGTTCTGTTTTAATTGCGTGCGCATACGCTACATTTCATATTTGTCACGGTTATTAAAAAAACACGTTTTTTTTACACAACACTATTACACTATAATAACGTGAACATAATGTTTTTTGTGTGATAATTTAGAAAAATAGAATGACATAGAAAAAGTTTTTTCATGCCATAACTACAAAATATCCCATTACAAATTACAAATATCACAATACAAAATAGAACAAAACATATTTACAACACAATTCAATTCTAAGTGTGGCACTAAAAGGCACTCAGCGTAACGCCTCGGTAGCCGAGTGGCAGAGCGCTCCGCCCGATAACCGAAGGTCCCGGGTTCAATTCCCAGGTCGGGCAAAATGTATTTCTGATTTCTCGATGCATAGCCCGGGTTTTGATCACCAACCCGCACTTGGCAAGCGTGGTGATTAAGCCGTTACCCATCAATTGTAGCGATGACGTGTTTTTGTAATTTGTTCGCAACAAAATTTGCATTAAAAATTATGTAAACATTTTGTACTAGTATTTGATAACACAATTTGTTTTTGTTTTTTATCTACTAAATTGCAGTTATTTGTGTTTTAGTGAGTTGTAGTTGATTAATGGATATTATATATTTTAGGCTAAAGGACTATGACAGAAACAACAACTTTAAACCAAATGAAAATAATAATTCTAACCTCTCCAGCAAGATTCATTATATGATAGAATGGCCAGAAGAAAAGTTATGCAAAAGTGTAGATTCAAAAACAGTATTACCCATTTTGACATTATTAATATAAATACGTATTTCCTTGAATTGTATAAAGAAGGCATAGGAATGTCAGATTATTCTGCAGTGCGCAGAAGAGGTTATATATGCTGCAAAATAACTACTTCCTAGCATTAGTGACCGCAAATAATAGTACACATATATTTTTCAAAGGTCACTACAGTATTTAACCATATTTTACAGTAAACCACTCTAATTTAAATCAAACATAACAAAACCTCAAATAATTACAATATTTTACGAGCGATGACAGTTCACAACACGAAACAACGCGTGTGGCACTTACTGAGATTGTCCGCTGGCTATGCTGGTGTAAACCGGTTTGTCCTCTCGTGGCGCGTACGTGAACCCGTCGCGTCGGAGAGTAGTCACGTACACATAAGCCGTGCTATGTAGTAGTGTACTTATGACAGCACGCTTTAGGTTGCTTAGACTCTGTTCGGGTATTTATTCATGTACTGTTTACATCCCTTTTTTGCTTGAATGCAGAACGACAGAGAGCGCTGTTTTATGATTGTCAGCGCCTTAATCTTATCATACTTAACTTAATCATACTAATTTGTGGTCTTTAATAGTTCAGTTGTCTTAAAAAAGTATTCTTTGCACACAATGCGATAAAAAGAAGAGGTTTCACTTATTTTACTTCCATTGCCATATGTAACGAAAGTGGATGTATTATGCAATCGGTGTACGAGTGTGTAGCAGGGATAGGACCAAAAGCCATTTGTAAGCATGTGTCAGTTTTGTGCTATGCTATACTCAAATTCCGAGAGCAGAATATATGGCTCATTAAACAAACTCCAACACAAAAAAAACAAGTATGGCATGCATGCACCTAAAAAAATAAACTTGACGTTTCGCCACAAAAAGCAGAGAACCTTTATATGAAATATCAGAATACAATGTTTGCAAAAAAAAAAGAAAAGAAGTATGTGCTATGATCCAAGACCACAGTTCTTTATCAGCCTAGGAAAGGAATGGGGTGCAACAGTCAGAAACAAAGTTATTAACTACTGTTCATTATCACAAAAAAGGATAGGATTGTGTGGAATTTTGGACAGTGCTAACATGCAAGATGTGATACATGGCCATGATTACCTACCTTTTCCTTTACATCACCAACTTATCCTTAATAAAATATCCGTAAGACACCTATTCCAGATATTTTTTCATTATAGTAGCTACAACTTGTTATATGACTGTACTGTTGCAAGCGAGGTAGTGAATCAGGTGAAGTTATAGCTACTAATTTTTTATTATTTTGTAATTGCATTTGCATCGGGATTGTGGATATGTTTGCTTAGGTTAATACCTTAATACTTTCCTTATACTTTGATCCTAATAGGTAACTACTGACTCAGCGAACGAGATTGAAAAGAAAACCAAAAATCAGACTGAGACAAAGTTATGGTATAGATACCGAACGAACTTTTCGAGTGACTGCTTCAAGAGCCGGTGAGATTTGTAAATTTACTGCTAAAAAGGACAGGGAAAAGTATGCACAAAGCCTTATACTTAATAAGAAAATAGTAAGCACGGCCTTAGAATGGGGCAAGTCTATGGAAACCACAGCAATAGAAGCATATGAGGGGAAAACTGGAAAACAGTAAAACGTTGTGGCTTATATGTTTCTGTGCGGTCCCCTTTCATTGGATCTTCTCCTGATGGTTTAGTTGAAGATAACAAAATTTTAGAAGTTAAATGTCCGTATTCCACAAAGGACCAAATGATTTGATTTAACAATTATTTCCATTTAGAGCATAATTCCAAGTATTTGCAACTAAAAGAAACAAGCAACTATTATTACCAAATTCAAACGCAGTTACTTGTCACAGGTTGAGATTGTTGTGATTTATTTATATGACCCAACGCTGATGAAATAGTAGATTGTACACCAAGGGGATAAAGCACTGTATTATGTCACGGGCGCGATATTTGAATCCTGAGCGTAACGAAGGACTCCAGATTTAACTCCCGAGCGTAGCGAGGGGGTTTTGAGTTGATTCCCGAGCGAAGCGAGGGAATTAAAATGGAGTCCTGAGAGCAGTGAAGGATTTAAGCGCGCCCAAGGCAAAATCAGTTTTATCCCTGAGGAGTATACTCTACATTTCTCACCTTTTGCGAGACAATAAAAACCAAGGCTACTAGAAAAAGTATTTTATTTATTAAAATACTATTTTCATTTCTAATTATATATAATTGGCACAGTAAATAACAATAAAAAGTAAATTAAAAATTAAAATTGATGTTTGATACATTAGTCCAGTTATGTAAAGATATGGTTATATTTTTTGGTACGCTTATGTTAGTTGAGGTGGAATTTATTTGAGTAGCAGCACCCAATACATCAGAACCTTGCGTGTGAGGGTCGTTTGGCACAGTAAAGGTTGGGGAAGGTGGTGCTTGAGGCAGTGGGCTTGACGGGATATATTTTGAGCTAGATGGCTGTGGTGGCAAAGGTTTCCAAGGATCATCAATAATGGACGTAGTTTTCAGATGAATGTTGTCACCAATACGACAGCTTATCTTGTTTTTGTTTTGTATGGAATTCTCTATGTAGCCCTCCGCTACTGCATCGGATTTCCAGCCATCATGACGTTTTATCTGGGCCATATCTGCTCCTGAATCTGCCAACAGACTTGCCGATGTTCTCCTCAAACAATGACCCGTATAGAGCTCGGGATTTTGCAATTTGAGGTATTTTGCAATTTCTTTTGGCATGGCGCTGATTTTATTCTTGCCAATGACTTGCCTGGTGCAATTGCCATTACTGTAACCGATAAAAAATCTGTTGGCGTTTATATTAGAGGGGCGCAGAGCTTGGTACTTTTCAACAATTCTTGCATAATCTTCACGAACTATGAACGAACTGTTATATCCTGGGATAGTTACCTAAAGTGCTGAGATGACAGTCTTATGATGACTTGGCAATTTAGGAAAGTACGCGTCCCGGCAGACTGTCTCTGCGAGCCAGTCTACCCTGAGTGCCCGATCGGAGTGGTTGTTTCGCGCATTAAATATAATAATCCATATTCTTTATCCAAATTATAACAATCACTTTAATTCATTTACAGCTAATAAATAATTTTGTTTTTAAAAAGGCATTTCAATTCCGCCTTATAACATTGGTGGCAGCGGTGGGATTTTGAAAAGTTTTAAATAAGTGATCCTGGGAACGCCTCTAAAGTGAAAGAAAGATTGTCCAAAGTGAATCGTGTAACACTTTGAGTTAAAGTGCCTAAAGTGAAACATTTCCATTTCAATCACTTTTCATCAACAACAAAGTGTCAAAAGTGAAAGCGAAAGTGAAAGTGAAAGTCAAAAGGGTAGACTCCATCCTTTCATCAACCCATTTTGACATCGAGAAATTCGACCATCGTGCCAGGAGCTGGAAGCTGTTGCTATCTGCACATTCCTGCTATCTGCTGGAATCCATTTCCTGGTACTCAGTTCCTGACACTCAAGAGATTAATCCGAAGAAATGAAAGTGCAACTATATTTGTGAGTGCATTAATTCCTGTGTGAAGTTACTATCAATCGGTGTATTCCTCACGCTTATCGCAACGAGCCGTGGCCGTCTAGACGATACGCCCACGTATTTCCAACGACGCGTCGCCGTGCTACACAGTTGCAGCATTATAAGAGTCGATAATAATATTATAAGATAATTAATTTTAAGCTTCTTCTTTTCAGCACGTTAGTTATTCTTTGGATTTATTATTTTTACATAACTTTGTGTTTTCCTTTCTCGTCAATACTTATTTAGCAAAATGTCTAAGAGTGACACCAGTAAGGATACAAGGGAGCAGGAAGTACCCTTAAGTATAATTTTAAAATTCATTAAGCCGTTTGACGGCTCACGTAATAAATTAAATCCATTTTTAACAAATTGTGATAACGCGATTTCTCTCGCGTCTTCGCAGCAAAAAGAAATTGTTTTTAAATTTATCTTAAGTCAAATAGAGGACAAAGCCGAAAGTGCATGCTCTATCAAAGATTTCGAAACCTGGAATTCACTCAAAGAATTCCTAAAAAACCAGTTCGGTGAACGGAAACACTATGCACACCTGCTCACCGATTTACAAGAATGTAAACAATCAAATAATGAATCGGTAAATCAATTTTCTCTACGAATTGAGACTTGTTTATCCAAATTATTAACAGAGGTTACAATATCTAATTCTAAGAAAAGCGAACTTTCAGGCAGGTTGGTCGCTATGGAAGAATTAGCGCTTCATACATTTACATTAGGACTACATCCTCGATTGTCAAACATTATCAGATGTAGGGATCCTAAGAATCTTAACGAAGCAATCGATCACGCGATCTCAGAAGAGAAAATTCAGCAATACTCTTTCCGAAATAATAATACTTTAGTTCCTAAACCTCGGACACCGAATCCTGTAGTCCAAAGATTCTATCCATCGAGGCCTAACTTTACAAATCTACAACATCAATCTAGGGACCTACCATTTTGCAGATATTGTAAAAAGATAGGTCACCAACTTGAAAATTGCAAGCTTCGTGAACACAACAATAAAAGATTTAATAACGGTAGCCAACCATTTACTCCGGCTCAGCCTTTTTCTTCAAATTTTAGACCTCGATATGATTCACGCGTGACCTTCATTGAAGAAGATCAAAACCAAAACCAATATCATGATCAGAACCAAGCTGAGTACAATAATAGTAATTTAAACTAATAAGTGTCCCGTCCTGGTGTCGCACGGGGCAATATCCAGCAAACCATAATATCGACACCATTAAACACCATTCATCCTCATTGACCCATGGACAGGGTAACCAGCCCCAAACTCGTGGTCATTCTTCCTCATTGACCCATGGACAGGGTAACCAGCCCCAAACTCGTGGTCATTCTTCCTCATTGACCCATGGACAGGGTAACCAGCCCCAAACTCGTGGTCATTCTTCCTCATTGACCCATGGACAGGGTAACCAGCCCCAAACTCGTGGTCATTCTTCCTCATTGACCCATGGACAGGGTAACCAGCCCCAAACTCGTGGTCATTCTTCCTCATCGACCCATGGACAGGGTAACCAGCCCCAAACTCGTGGTCATTCTTCCTCATTGACCCATGGACAAGGTAACCAGCCCCAAACTCGTGGTCATTCTTCCTCATTGACCCATGGACAGGGTAACCAGCCCCAAACTCGTGGTCATTCTTCCTCATCGACCCATGGACAGGGTAACCAGCCCCAAACTCGCGGTCTCCTGAAACAGAAAAATGATACAATTAATACTAATCCTAATCAAATAAAAATTCATAATTTTACAACCAACCCATCAAGGAAATACTTACCATTTGTTAATGTTCAAACCTCAATATCCAGTAAACCTTTGTTGTTGCTTGTTGATACCGGAGCATCTATAAGTCTATTGAAACAAAGCTCAGTAGAGACAATGCCTCCTATAATATCAAAAAACTATGTTACTTTTACCGGACTAGGGAATGAAGCCAACCCTATGACATCATTAGGTACTATTCCCGTCAATTTTAATTCTTTATGGCATCAATTTCATCTTATTGGTGAGTTAGATTTTCCTTACGATGGAATAATTGGAAACGATTTTCTCTCAGAATCACAAAGTAAACTCGATTTTCAAAAAGAAATACTTATTGTAAAGGAAACAAAACTTAAATTAAAATTTAATGAACCGATATACACTATTAATCCTAGATCAGAAACTGTAATTGAATGCTCCGTTGTCAACCCTGATATAAAGGAAGATATTATATTAGACCAACATATTTCTGACTCTCTCTTAATATCTAATTGCGTAGTTAAAGTAAAACCCAATAATAGAGTTAATATATCTGTTCTCAACGTATCCGAAGATCCTATTCCTATTAGTTCTAACCTTCTACTAACAATACTCCCCGTAGAAGAAGAAAACGTATATGTAACAAGTCCCGAGAAGTGTTCTTCAGAAAGAACGGAAGAAGTACTGAATTTATTGCGAGTATCACATTTAAATAAAGAAGAAGTAAGTAACCTTCTAGACACTTGCGCTGAGTATTCCGACATATTTCATTTAACAGACGAAAATCTCACTTCAACTAACGCTATCCAGCATGAAATTTCCACCAGTTCCTCTACACCTATCAACGTAAAATCCTATAGATTCCCAGAAATACACAAAGAGGAAATAGAATCCCAAATTGGGAAAATGTTAAACGATAAAATAATTCAGCCCTCTATCTCTCCTTAGTCTTCACCTATTTGGGTCGTCCCAAAAAAAATGGACGCATCTGGAAAAAGAAAATGGCGCATCGTAGTGGACTATAGAAAACTGAACGATGTTACTATGGGAGAAAGTTACCCTATACCTCAAATTAATGAAATTCTCGACCAGCTGGGTAAGAGTAAATACTTCTCAACGCTTGATCTCGCATCAGGATTTCATCAAATCGAAGTAAACCCACAAGATATGCCCAAAACAGCATTCAGTGTCCCCGGAGGACACTTCGAATTTACCAGAATGCCCTTTGGCCTCAAAAATGCACCTGCAACATTTCAAAGACTGATGAATACAGTCCTCTCCGGTCTTCAAGGTATGCAATGCTATGTTTACCTTGATGATATAGTAATTTACTCCTTCGATTTAAAATCACACATCAGCAAATTACGTAATGTCTTTGAACGTCTGAGAAAATTCAATCTCAAACTCCAACCGGATAAGTGCGAGTTTCTTCGCAAAGAAGTCACTTATTTAGGTCACACAATTAGCGAACAAGGGCTAAAGCCCAATCCTGATAAAGTCAAGGCAGTTAGCCAATTTCCAGTTCCTAGATGCCAAAAGGACATAAAATCATTTTTAGGCTTAGTTTCCTATTACCGCAGATTTATCCAAGACTTTTCGAAGATAGCCAAACCTCTTACAGCCCTTCTTAAAAAGGATACTCCATTTGAATGGAATAACCAACAGCAACTTTCATTTGAACAATTAAAAAATAAATTAATAACTGCGCCCATTTTATGTTATCCTGATTTTACTGTTCCGTTTGTACTCACTTGTGATGCATCAAACTATGCTATTTCTGGTATATTATCGCAGGGTGAAGTAGGTAAAGATCGCCCTATAGCTTTTGCATCTAGAACGCTAAATAAGGCAGAACTAAACTATAGTGTGACAGAAAAAGAATGTTTAGCTATCATCTTTGGAACAAAATCGTTCCGACCATACCTTTATGGTCGCAAATTCAAAATAGTAACCGACCATAAACCTCTCAAATGGCTCTTCAACCACAAGGATCCTGGTTCAAAACTAATCCGATGGAGGTTAAAACTCGAGGAATATGACTATGAGATTGAGTATAAAAAAGGTAAAACGAACTGCAATGCAGACGCTTTGTCTAGATATCCCGTAAATCCCATCCAAGAAGAAACGAATGCCGAAAATCCATCCATTCTACCAGAAGTCGAAGCAGTTCCCACTGATGAAGTTGCTATCGGTGATCATAATGTAGACAATGCTGATATTTTACCTATAAATCCTGAAAGTCCTGGTCTAATTGACTTACCTGAGCTCCTTAACTTACCTGGTGGCTTTGATCTTCCAGATGATTTCGAGATTCCCGATGATCTTGATGAAATTCCTTTAACTCCTCCAAGTAACCATACTGAAGATGAAACATACTCCAAATGTCTGAAAACACTAAATAGTAAAACATTCGAATCTAATGCTAAAATTGAAGAACATAATGAAAATCTACTAAAAACTGAAATAAAAAATATAATCATACCTACCTCTATAGACCTTGATGAGTCTAATCACTATGTGTCAGAAATCATTGCTAATGGCTTAGCGTCTGAAGAATCACTTTCTGTAGAAAAGACACTATACTCCTTCTTATCATTCGAAAATAATAACATTAATTATTTCTTTCTCTTTTTTAAGGTTCATTACTTTGATAATAGTAGTTATGAAGATATTTTTAAAAGTCTTAAACATTTAAAAGCAGAATTACTGCTACGAAACGTAATCGAAATCGCCATAAGTGATTTCCGAAATCAATTCGATGCTCACAATTTCATAAAAATATATAACATAATTATGTACTTGTTTCATAGTACAGGAATAACTGTACATATATATAAAAATACAATTATATATCCGAGTACTAGCGAAGTTACAAGAATCCTCAAGGAAAATCATGACATACCTATTTCCGGTCACTTAGGTAGTAATAGAATGCTAAGTAGAATCCAAGAGAAGTATTACTGGCGCAATATGCGTAGTGATGTAGAAAATTATGTGCGTAAATGTGAACAATGCCAGGCAAATAAAGCTCTAAGAAAATGTAACCGAGCCCCCATGCAAATAACCACAACATCAACACAACCGTTTCAACGGGTCGCATTAGACATTGTGGGACCTTTACCCGAAGCCGGTGGTAATAAACTTAAATATATCTTAACAATCCAAGACGATCTTACCAAATACTCTGCTGGTTATCCTATGCCAAATGCGACAGCAGAAGAAACTGCTGAATGTCTTATCCATTTTATCTCTCAATTTGGTATCCCAAAAACTATCCTGACTGACCAAGGGACCAATTTTACAGCAGAGCTTTTCAAACAAACCTGTACTTTCCTTAAAATAAAACAACTTTGGTCAACTCCGTACCACCCGCAAACTCAAGGTGCTCTGGAAAGAAGTCATTCAACCTTGAAAGAATATCTAAAATCCTTTGTCGATGAAAATCAAAGTAATTGGCCCCGTTACGTCTATACAGCCATGTTAACGTACAACACGACCGTCCATAGTACAACTAACTATACTCCTTATGAATTGCTTTTCGGACATAAACCTTTTATTCCATCTTCAGTTTATGATACAGCTTTAGAATCAACATACAGCGATTATGTTCGTGTTTTACAAACAAAGATTGCAATTTTCAAGAGAAAAAGCTATCGAAAATATTCTAAAATCTAAAATCACATCAAAAACATACTATGATAAACGCTCAAGTCCAGTTAAATACAAAACAGGAGACATGGTCTATGTCAAGAACCATCTGCGTCTTCGTAAAGCATTATCTCCAATATGGAAAGGTCCCTATAAAGTTGTAAAAATCAACGATAATAATACACTTACCTTATTAATAAATAGAAGACATGTCAAATACCACTTTGATGAAGTAAAGTTAGCAGAAGTTTCTGTTTAAGTAAATATTAAGCATAGTTTTAAATAAATAATGTTAACTTAGATTATAATTTTCATGATATCATATTTCAGAGTTGCTGCGGCAGCCTATTGCTTGGTCATGTCCCAGAATATTCAAGATTACGTTCAACAAATAACGTCAAGTTCTGGAATACATTTTGATTATTTAGGTAGTTAGAATTAAGAATAATAGGTTAAACGTAGTTATGCCCGTAGATATATCGCATTTCAATATACATCTAGAAAATATAAACTTAGCCCTTAGAACAGTTAAAAATCTATGTGGTCAAACTAGAATTATGAGAGAGGTGGCATGTATGAACATTCTAGATCCACTATCAACACGTTATCTCGATATTATCAAAAAACTCGATTCTGTCTCGCACCTGTTAGAAAATAGAATGAACGTAGTGCCTGGGTAGGAGGAATAGGAAGTATCATTAAACAAATATTCGGTAACCTAGACGAAAATGATGGGTTAAAATATAACGAAGCAATAGAAGCCATGCAAAATGATCAACAGAAGCTAACTTCCCTGATGAAAAGCAACATATTAGTAACTTCTTCTATAATTACATCTTACAATAAAACCTTACATCAAATAAAAACAAATGAAGCAAATATGAATCAAGCTATAGAAAAACATACCTTGAAACTTAAAAATATAACTGTAGCCTTCGATGACCTGGAAACACAATCTGAAATAAATTTTATATTTAATAGTTTAGAAACAGCTCTACTCACCTTGTCGTTCCAAGTTGAAGATGTGACTGACGCCGACATCTTGACCAGTCAGAACATTGTTCATCCATCAGTGATAACACCTGCAAAACTACAAGCAGAATTAAGTGATAACTATAAACACCTTCCAAATAACTTGCAATTACCAATTAAATTAGACATTAATACTATAAATATTATCCAAAGAATATCCAACGTGTTGTGTTATTATATAAAGAATAAAATTATATTTATATTACAAATCCCATTAGTAACGATTGACGAATATAAATTGTTTCAAACTATATCCTTGCCTGTACCTCATAATACTAAAAATTTGAATAGTTTTAGTCTAATAATTCCAAATGCTAAATATATTATACTAAGTAAAGATAACACTAAATATAACTATTTACAAAATTTAAATAAATGTGATGTACTGTATCCTAGCAATTATGTTTGTGAGATTCCAAACATGTACGCATCTGATGTAAAACCTAGTTGTGAAAGTAATTTACTTATAAAGGTAGTTAATAAGATACCAAAAGAATGTGAAACTAAATTTATAATTGGCAAACTAGATTTATGGCAACCAATATCAAATAATAAATGGATTTTTGTTCAAACAGATTCTGTAAAACTAACTTTAGATTGTTTAGATAAGAAATCTTTCGAAATTTATCTTCAAGGAGTCGGAATTTTGTCACTACCCAAATATTGTACTGGTTATTCTAAAAATACTGTATTATTTACTCAGAACGATGTTTTAAACATAACTTCTCCTGTATTGTTTACAGACTTTAGTTTAATAAATGACGAATGCTGTAATTTACATAAACTTCATTCTATAATGGATAATTGGCATTTAGAAAAACTACAAAACATTGATCTTAAAGATATTAATTTAGAACATAGTAAACTGAAAGATATTGTAATAGATATAAATAAAATACAACAAAATCCGCACATTGTAAAATATAGTACTCACTATTCTGTTTTAACTATTTTCATTGTATTAGTTTTAATTAGTTTTATTTTATATAAAATAAGTATATTTTGTAAACGTAGAAGCAACCAACCCGTACATACAGCACTATTTAGAAAGAAAGAAACCACTAATATATCTGAATCAGATTCGATCCCGGATATCCCCTCGACTTCAGTCAAAATTATGAAATAAAAATATGTATAAATCTAAAATAAACTTTGGAAAACTGACCCAAAGTTTATTCCTAAGGGGGGAGGTGTTATATCCTGGGATAGTTACCTAAAGTGCTGAGATGACAGTCTTATGATGACTTGGCAATTTAGGAAAGTACGCGTCCCGGCAGACTGTCTCTGCGAGCCAGTCTACCCTGAGTGCCCGATCGGAGTGGTTGTTTCGCGCATTAAATATAATAATCCATATTCTTTATCCAAATTATAACAATCACTTTAATTCATTTACAGCTAATAAATAATTTTGTTTTTAAAAAGGCATTTCAATTCCGCCTTATAACAGAACGTTCTCTATTTGTTTTGGTATCTGGTAAGTTAATCAGCAATAAATCTGCATGTTTTTTGATATCATTGACTTTTATGTTTACGAGTTCATTTCCACGACATGCGCCATTCACTCCAAAAATCAAGGCTGCCTGTAACAAAAAATAGGATTGTGAGTAAATAGATAGATACACTACTACATTTTTTGACCTTTATATTATAAAAAAAGCTTGCGACAAAACCTTAGAATGTGTATTTTTTAAATGTGTGCCATTTAAATACCCTATTATTAATTAACTATTTTATAGAGCTATTATAGGTAGGTACTAGAAACGTAACTAAAAAGTAGGCAGTACTCATACTTACTTTCATGGCCAGAAAGCTGTGATCAGGAGCCTCATTCAGAAAAGTTTCCACATCTTGCGCTGTCAATACTTTTGACTTCTTTGCTCGATGACCATCTGATTTCCTCTTTAAAAATGCCAATAACTTGCTATATGTATTTATCTTAATGTCGTGTTTGATGCTTATTGTTAACCTGAGCATCGAATAGATACACCACAGGCTGCTGGACTTCTTTGTACACGATAAATACTCGAAATAAACAAGAAGCACTGACTCCGACACAGACTTTGCGCCTTTTGCAGTTTTCCATTTGTGGAAATCGTCGTAAGCTTTCAAGTATTTTTCCTCCGACTTCTCTGGTAGTAGGTTATTAACAATACCTAAGGCGTCTAATTTAATGGACTCCGGAGTTAAATCACTTTCGTCACTCAACATTTTCTTAATGTTTTATTCTATCTTCTTTTGCAGTTTTGTCTGATACTGATTGCACCGTATTGAAATACTCGCGGCTTTTGTTTTAAGTATTGATTTTTTTTCGTTCGGCTTGCCGTGGCGTGGCCAGCTCGATTTTCGAATAAGTTCGATTTTCAAATAAATGAGGCGCGGCGCGCGTCGCCGTCCACCTCCTCGCCGTCGGCCACCAGCAGCTGCAGCAGCCGCGCGATTTTGACGAAATTAGACTTTAAATGCATAACAATAAGAACTAAGAGAAGTGAGAATCACATTACTGCCCGGCGGGTTATAATGAAATTCAGTACAACATTACACCCCGGCAAAAGACAAGGGCTATAATGATTTACTTTGAGTAAGGTTTGCATGATATATAATGAGGCATTGTCGAGCAGGTGGTGTGAAAAAATAATAAATGTTAACAAACATGATTCATATACAGGTTGTAGATTTGCATTCCCGCCATAAATTTACAGCTGATCGTAATTGGTACACTTAATGACTAAAAAATACTTTTAACACGGAGAAAGTAATAAGGAACCGATTGATTAATAAAATGATCTCAGTGTAAATTAGAATAGCGACCGTCGACTGACGAGAATAGGGGTGCAGACCGTAGTAGGTACATAAGAGCGCAGCGGGCGGACATTAAGTCGATGAACTTACGTAAACTTGTAGGTACTATTATGTATTCTGTGGTAAAGTGGCTTACTCTTACGCATAAGTATACTTTGTTGCAATAAACTATTATTAGGTACTTACTGATCATGTTTAAGATACTCGCAGGTACTGCTCAAAGTGGGCACCTTCACGTTCTATGCACAAATGAGCACGGCGCCTTAAGTTTCTAGGTAACTTTTGCAGCACACTACGATTTGACCTTACACTCTCAAAAGCCATTAAAATATTTTGTTTTAACTGCACAACACTCGTGATTTCGTCTTTATAAACCATTATTTTTATGTCTCCCCACAAATAAAAGTCACAAGGAGTCAAGTCTGGCGACCTCGGAGGCCAGGGCACTGGCCCACCTCAACCAATCCACTCGGTTCCGAACACTTCGTCCAAATAATCGCGCACTTGGCGTCCATAATGCGGAGGCGCCCCGTCCTGGTGGTAAAAGAGATTCCGGTGAAGAGCTAGTGGCACGTCGTCAAGCATTACGTCAACTACGTGCTGCAAAAGTTGCAAATACGAGTTGCTGTTGAGATAACCCTCGATGAAATAGGGCCCGAGTAAATGTCCACCAACAATGCCAGCCCACACATTGATGCTAAACCTATGCTGGAACGAATCTTTTTTGGTCTTATGCGGGTTCTGTTCGCGGTGAGCCCACCAATGTTCATTGTGGACGTTGTGAACACCGATGCGCGTAAACATACACTCGTCCGTCCATAGAATGCTGGCTTCTCGGTGTTCTAGTACCCAGTGACAAAAAGTGACCCGGGCGGCATGATCTTGCTCGTTCAATTCTTGAACTCTTCTGAAGTGGAACGGGTGCTGTTGCTCCGACTTAAGAAGCCGCCAGACTGTTGTGTGGTGGACATTGAAGTGGCGGCCAGCATCACGAGTGCTGGCACGTGGTTCCCTCTCGAAGTATTCGAGTATTTGCTCTTGCAAATCGACTAAGAGGCTTACACTGCCGCGACCCTGCGCATGTCGAGGAACGTTGAACTGGCCATGATCCCTCAGTCGTTGCGTGGCAGCAAGCATTACCTCGCGCGATGGAGTTGGTCTGTTTGGAAACATTTCCACAAACATGACCACGGCTCGACGTAGACTGTTCCCACTAATTGCGTATAATCGCACCATCTCCACAAGTTCTACGTTAGAATAATTTTCCGTCATTTTACTTTTTTTACACACACAAACAACACACCTAAGAACACGTTTCGCTCCAAATTCGCTAGGGCTAAGAAATGTGTCACTCGTTCGGGGTTGCGCGGCACACTGGCTTTGATGCGTGCGGCGTGCGCCCGCCGCCCGCCGGCCGCCGGCGCTCGCCGCGCCGACAAAGCTGCGGGCGCGCCGCGAAGCTCGAGCTTGTTGCTTCCTACTCGTGGTCGGGTGAGCGGGCGTACGCGAACGAGCGTTTATTTTTTAGTGCTACGTGCGACGTGCGATTCGTATTTACAGATTTTGAAAATATGATTATTATTTTTTCATATTCTTTTTATAATTTATTTGTAATAAGTATAAGCAATACGACTGCTGCTATGAATATGGCGTGAATGCAAATCAACAAGTTGTATACAAAATATTTTAACCCTTTGAGAAAAAGATTTCTACTTTCAATTTATGTTGCCACAGATAGCCAAAAAATATGTATGATTATAATGTTTTTGTTTTGTTTATATAATTTTTAACGCAAATTTTGTTGCGAACAAATTACAAAAACACAAATGTTAAAAAAAAATCCATGAACAGGATTTGAACCTACAGCCTTCTGACATACCGGGTCAGGTGCTCTCCCAATTAAGCTATCGTGGTTCTAACCAGCCCGCCGAAATTATTCAACACTATTTACTTTTTTACTTTGAAAGCCAGAGATGTGTGATTATGTATGATTGTTAATAATTGTTATAGTATATTATAAGATCTATGTGATAGAAAATATAACAAAGTTTAATTTTGTATTCTTGTCATTTATTATTTAACAAGAAAGTATGTTTGATAAACCAATAAGGTAAACCATGAATAAACAGTACTGTTGAAAGCCACGTTAAATAAATGAAATTAAATAAACATGTTTTACTTTATAATATTATTTTTGAAACATGAAACATACAAATATAATTACACTTTGGCTTTGTCCTTGAAATTAAAAGAACTTATGTAGTCTAGCATAATTGTGCTGCCATCTATCACTATAGTTGAAATCCACAGAGAGAAGAAAAAAAAATTGTCTGTGGATATAAATTTCTCTTTTACGCCTGTTGGGTTTGACATTCATTAGCGTTTAAGTGCTCCCGCCAAATATCACGGTTTTTTCTTCCAGCATTTTTTCAAAACTGATGTTATGTCTAAAAGACATATAGAAGACGACTTTGATGAATACATTGAACTAAAAATGAAGAAGCTGAGAAAAAGTTCAAAAAGAAACTTAAAAAACGCTCACATTCAATGGGTACGTAAGTTATGCATTTGCTAACTAACCTATAGGGAGGCAGTAAAAATTTTGGTAGGGTCTAGTGAACATCAAAAAGAGGTGTTTCTGAAGACAAATTAAGATTGTGTATAGCGTTTGAGGCCTATACCTTTCTTATAGAACAATTTTACAATAATGTAAAATTCACTACCTACAATACCCCACGTGCCACGTGCCACGTGTATTCACATTGTAACTAGCTTGTGTACGGTTTAAAGTGACTGTTACCTACCCTAAGATATTTTACCTGTTAAATATATGCACAATTAAACATTATTACAATGTCTATTACAGAGTTTGAACAAAATAGTGATGATCACTTAGAGCAATGTGAAAGTGGGTCTGTAACACTGGAAGTTATACCAGAGACAGCCCCTGTGGCGTCAGGGGAACCTCTAGAACCTGATATAATTATAATAGAACCCAATGCCCAAGCTGATTTAAATTTAGATCCCACCACTTCAAATGAAGAAGCCTTACCAAGTGAAATATTGGAAATTCTGGGTGAATGTCCCTCAACAGAAAAGAAATATGGGAAGGATTTGCTACCGGATATTTCAGTGCGTTAGGAACACATAGCCACTTTAGGCTTAACAAAAGAGCATAGAAAGGATTTGTTAGACAAACAAATACCAGGAAATACAAAGAAAATTGATGCCCCAATATTAAATGCAGAAATAAAGGCTGCATTATCAGAAGCATTAATAAAAAAAAAAAGCCATAGAACACAAACAGAAACAAATAGCCTTGATTATATCCTGCATTGGGGAGACCTTAACATCAATGCTAAGGTCCAAAGATACCGATCTATCTTTGATAAAACCTCTAATGGATGCTGGCAAGCTAGCTTGCGACTTACAACATACTGAATTTATGATTCGGAGAGGATTTATTTGTTCTTCTATTAAGAAAGAAGTAAAAGACCAGCTTTATACAACAAACATTGACAACCAATTGTTTGGTGAGCAATTAGCTGAAACATTAAAAACGGCCAAGGCCCTGAATAAATCTGGAGCTGAGAATAAAATTCAATATGTCCCTAAAAACCAACCGAATTTAAACGGGAAGCCTCGACTCCCACCACCAGGCAGGCAAATGGGAGTAACGAGGCGCCAGACACATGCCTCCACCATAGCAAGAACAGGTGCACGCCAAGTTCCATACCGTCCTGCACCGCCACCACCACCCCTACCGCCACCTCCGCAGCGCGGACACTGGCAGCGCTCACGGACACAGACGCAGCACCGCAAGTGATACCGGTGAGTCATGCTGGAAGATTGTCATTCTACCTCAATAGATGGCGTCTTATCACAGAAGATTCTGTGCTTTTGTCATGGATAGAAGGGTATAAAATACCATTTTGTAAGCCTATATACCAAACTTACGTGCCACCTTTGCCAGAACTAAATAATTCTGATGCCTTACAATATAGCAACTCTATCATGGAATTACTTAAAATAGGTGCTATATCGCCCTGTGTTGCTTGTGACAATCAATTTATATCCAGCACCTTTCTTATTCCCAAGCCAGATAAAACTAAGAGGTTCATAATAAATTTTAAAAAATTAAACAAATTTATTAAAACAGATCATTTTAAAATAGAGGATTTAAGGACAACTTTAAAATTAGTTTCAAAACATTGTTACATGGCCACAATTGATCTTAAAGATGCATATTATTTGATTGGAATTCACCAGGATCATAAAAAATTTCTTCGATTTCAGTTACCAACAGAGTTAAATACACAATTAAATTCTTATTTTTTTGAATTCAACGTTCTCCCTTTTGGTTTAAATACAGCCCCTTATGTATTTACTAAAATAATGAAACCTGTTATGGCCTTATTAAGATCCTTAGGCTACATGTCTACTATATATTTGGACGATATCTGCTGCATCGGAAGGTCTTACAAAAAATGCCTTGATAATGTTTTAAAAACTAGACAAATTTTAGAAGCGTTAGGATTTGTAATAAATGAAAATAAAAGTCATCTCACTCCCAGTACTAGTTGCAAATATTTAGGTTTCATAATTGACACTAAAAAAATTCACATTGAACTTTCAAAGGAAAAAAAGAAATAATATTCAAGAGGAAATTATAAAAATATCAAAATTAAGTAAATGTAAAATAAGATCTTTTGCTCGTTTAGTAGGTCTCTTAACTTCTGCATGCCCAGCCATACAATATGGGTGGCTGTATACTAAGCAGTTCGAGAGATGCAAATACCTTGCTCTGTTAAATACAGACGATTATGATACATACATGACTTTGCCGTCAAATTTAAAAGTAGACTTTGCATGGTGGTCAAACTCAGTCAAATACTCTGTTTGTCCTATACGAGATGAGAAATATTCTTTAGAAATATTTTCTGATGCAAGCAAAACAGGGTGGGGGGCATCATACAGTGAAAATACTGCTAGTGGACAATGGAGCCTTACAGAAAAAGATTTACATATTAATCAGCTAGAATTACTTGCAGCTTTTTTTGGCTTAAAGATTTTCGGCAAAGATGTTTTTAACTGTAAAATCATTTTAAGAATAGACAATACAACAGCCATTTCATATATAAATAGGATGGGTGGTGTCAGATTTCCACACCTTAATAAGGTAACTAGGGAAATATGGCAATGGTGCGAACAAAGAAATATATATGTTTTTGCTTCTTATATTAGCTCAAAAGAAAATTTAACAGCTGATGCTGAGTCTAGGCGTATTCATCCCGACATAGAGTGGGAGTTAAGTGAATCAGCCTTTAAAAAGATTGTTGATGTGTTTGGTAACGCAGACATAGATCTCTTTGCTTCTAGAATTAACAAAAAGTGTCAAAAATATGTATCATGGCTAAGAGATCCAGACGCTCACGCTATAAACGCCTTTACAATAGATTGGCAAGATTTAAATTTTTATGCTTTTCCTCCATTTGCAATTATATTAAAGACCCTTAAGAAAATTATTTCTGACGAGGCTGAAGGTATCATTATTGTTCCCGTTTGGCCAACGCAACCCTGGTTTCCCCTTTTTGAAAGTCTTTTAATTTCTGACACCCTAGTTTTTCATCCAAATGATAACATTTTATTATCATCATCCCACAGCAACCACCCTCCTCCTCGAATTACCCTGGTGGCAGCCAAGCTATCAGGACGGCATTTCTAAGAAGAGGCACACCTCCATCATCGTTGAACATTATGTTAGCTTCGTTATCACAGAATACCCAAAAACAGTATGATACTGCACTAAGGAAATGGTTCTTATTTTGTCAATCTCATAATATCGATTTTTATTCAGCATCCGTTCCAAATATTATGTTTTTCTTAACAGATTTATTTAATAATGGAGCTACATATGGCACATTAAACAGCCATCGATCGGCTCTTTCGTTGTTAATTGGTTCAAAAATTGGTTCAGATGATCGAATAAATAGATTGCCAAAATATAATCAAACTTGGAATCCAGCTACAGTTTTAGATCATATTTCAACCTTATATCCTAATGATAATTTAGATTTAGAAACATTAAGTAAAAAAGTTGTAACATTAATAGCTTTGGTCACAGCCCATAGGGTTCAGACCATTTCAAAAATTGAACTAAAATATATTTCATTTTCTTCAAGATTAGAAGAAAATGAATTTATATCTATAAAAATACCAGAGCTTATAAAAACCTCACGTATAGGAACACTCCAACCATGTCTGCATTTACCTTTTTATAAAAATAGACCACAAATCTGTCCAGCAGAAGCTTTAAAAGTATATTTAGAAAAAACTAGGTTAATTCGTGAACAAGAAAATAAATTATTTATTAGTATTAAAAAACCATACAAGCCTGTGGGGTCTCAAACAATAAGTAGAAAGATTAAAATAATGTTAGCTGATAGTGGCATTGATACCACAACTATCACTGCTCATTCTACTAGACATGCAAGCACATCTGCTGCTCACAGATTTGGGGTTTCAATTGATACCATAAGAAACACAGCGGGTTGGAGTGGAAGTTCTTCAGTCATTGCTAGGTTCTGTCAAAGACAAGTATTAGATTGTAATGAAAATAATTTTGCTTATTCTATATTCAATAGTACATTATAAAGATGTTAATTGATCAATGTTCCTAATTAATGTTTTAGATAATAATAATTTTATACACACTCTAAAGATGTTAAATGTTACAAATAAATGATATATATAGTAAAAATGATTCTTACTTTATTGCTTCATTTAATTTAATTACCTTGTAACCTATTTTATTATGTACTCAATGAATACACCAGGTACCATTTATTTATCTCTCAAAGTCTACTTAAGTTCTTTTAATTTCGAGGACAAAGCCAAAGTGTAATTGATGATTAAACGAACTTACCTTAAGTGAAGTTCTATCTCAATTACACGAAGGCTTTGTCCGAAGAAATTAAGACCCTCCCAACCCGGTTACCCAATAGCGGGTACCGTGTGTATTCATTGACTTGGGCGAGAAGTATTCTTTTGTTTCAGTTCAGGCTCTCAACTAAATGAATGTCAAACCCAACAGGCGTCAAAGAGAAGTTTATATCCACAGACAATTTTTCTTCTCTCTGTGGATTTCAACTATAGTGATAGATGGCAGCACAATTATGCTAGACTACATAAGTTCTTTTAATTTCTTCGGACAAAGCCTTCGTGTAATTGGGATAGAACTTCACTTAAGCTAAGTTCGTTTAATCATCAATTCTATCTGCTAAAGGCACCAATTTTGAATCTAACTTGCCGCTTAAGATCTTAAAAGTTTTAGCCAAATCAATGACCCTTTCAACGTGTATCCGTTCTGAAGACATTTTTTTTATCTTCTCAGTTGAGAAGTCTCAAATTGTCCATCAGTATTTTTTTTTTAATTCTGGTACATTAACTGTAACATCTTTATGGCACACTAGGTCTTGCACGTTAAAGCCACGGTCACTAAGAATGATAGGAAATGAAATGATATTAGGTTCAAGTTTATCCATAAGTCCACATTTTTCAAACAGTTCACGATCACTCGTAGACCCACCATATGCATCTGACACAAATGTAACGCAGCCTGATGCTGAAATTCCAACTAAAACCTTTAGAGTATTTGCTGATTTGTAAGTGGAATATGTAAGCTGTTGGGTAAGTGGATATTTGAGCTTCTCTATTTTTATTTCCGTGCTTTCTACTATTACTGTGCATGGATTAATCTTGCTTTAGTATTTCATATTTTTATCTATGCATTGATTTGGCACCCAAACCATCGATTTCTAAATCGATGACCCAAACATTCAAGTCTTTCAATTTACAATATAAGTAATTGATCCATGTTATAAAAAATGTTGCTTAGTACTGTTTTATTAACCTTCAATCGAAAGGAGAGTTCTGTAAATAACATCTTCCGGTGTAATTTAATTAATATTAGAAGGAATTAATCACATGGGATTATAAACGGCACCTTTTATGTTTTCATTTTAGGATAATATTTTAAACTATTTACTTCATCTCCAAAAATAGTAAATATGAATTTTATATGTTTATAATCTTGGAAACCTTCAATGATGTAGTGCAAACATTTTTAGTACCTAAAAAACTGGACTTAGTTTAGAAAATACCCAGACCCGAGACAATTTAGAAAAACAATATAATTTCTAAATTGATCCGACCAGGGATCGAACCCGGGACCTCAGAGATAGCGACACCATGAAAACCGGTGTACAAACCACTCGACCAAGGAGGTCGTCCTATAGCGTTTGTAATTATATTTTAAAACTTCATTTTCCGGATCACTGTTTGATTTTTTGTGTAATCGATCTCTATTTTTCATACAACGCAGAAGACCCACAGTAATCCACGGTTTAATTAAATGTTTCCTGCGAGGTATTCTTTTGGCCAATGTGTTGTCATTCATTGCCCTCTGTAGTGAAGAGATAAAATAGTTGGTCGCAACATTTACGTCGGTCATTAGGTAAAGAGGCGAGAAATCGATAACCTTGATCGCAGCATCGACGCCCTTTAAGTTTATTATTGTTTTAATCTTAGGGGGACTGACTGAGGTTTTAGTACTTAAATCCAGGTTGAGCATCACTGATGCATGGTCAGTTAATGTAGTATCCGTTACGTAGCAATAAGCCTTTAATTGAATTTTTATCGTTATGTGGTCAAGGCAGGAACGCTCACGAGTTGGTAAAATGTGCCCTGGAAGAATAGAGTGACTAGCCAACAGATTGAGATAATCATTTCCACTACTGTCTATTTTTTCTGGACAAATGTTTATATTAATGTCCATGATTATAATATTTTTATAGTAAGTTAATTTACATAGTACTGTATTAGTAGTTTAGTATTTATTAGTAGTTTCTATGAGGAAGGTGTCATCCTTCTCTTTTTCATTGTTTATGTGTATTTGTACACTGTTTTTTTTTTTTTTTTTAATGTTAAAAGGAGGCAAACGAGCAGGCGGGTCACCTGATGGAAAGTAATCACCGCCGCCCATGGACACCCGCAAAACCAAAGTTATCGCAGATGCGTTGCCAACCTTGGAAAGGAGTTGTATCTTGAGGAGGGAATAGGAATTGGGAGGGGGGAGGGGTGAGAGATGGGCCTCCGGTACTTTTACTCACCGGACGAAACACAACAGCAACGAGTGCCGTTTTTTTCATTTCGCGCCAAACGTCTTTGATGTCGCTCCTTCTTTTTTTTATGCATACAAGAACTTTGTTCATTCCATGGGAATTGACTTGGCACTGCATAAATAAACATTGTTTCATACATTTAAAAAAAAACAAAGAGGAGCGGCCGAAATCTGTCAATGCCAATCCAAACTCATATTTTATCTTTTTTAATTTTTCATTGCTTAGGATACAATCCGTGCAGCCTTGCAGCTTCATCATTCAGCCGAAATAGTAAACGAGCGTTTCCCAAATTTTTTGACCATAGGCTTTTCGCTAGTGTCCCACGTTTTTGCATAAGAATATTATTTTTGCCTGTTAGATATTGGTTTCAATGTATTCATAATTTATCAAATTACTAATTAAATATATTAAACGGCTACAAAAATATACCCATTGCTTTAAGAAAGGAAAAAAACTAAAACACTAAAAGTTTGAAATATATGAAAAATCATTTGTCCCATTTTTATCACAAAACTTTCAAGCAGATTTTTATCATTATTTTCAAGGAACCCTCTATATTTTAAGAACTAAATCGATAGATTTTGAGTAAAAATATAATCAAGTGGCGTTTTTAAACGTTTTAGTGTGGATAATTCCAACATCATCGATAAAACATATTGTCCCGTGAAAAGTTCCAAAATCGTAATTCCAACTTTGTTACCAAAATTTGCCAAAATAGAAAATTCAAACTATGGTAAACTACATATTATATCTTGGCAACACTTTCTACATGAAACGCCATTCCGCCATATTGTGCTAATGTCATTTGGTGTCGAGACACGCTCCGCGGAACACCTTGCGCTGTGTTGATCAAAAACTTTTTCAATTTTTGTTACCAGTTTTTGAGGTAAGTAACTCAATAATTAACGTCCATTATAATGTGCTTTAACTTATTTTCTTAACTACAGTTTGATCCAATAAAATCCTAGTTACACTTGTTTTTTACAATTACAAATATTTTTTGAAGATTTTACATCATGAATTCGTTACTTCTGTTTTGGTTACTTTCACATGGTATCGTATAATCGGAACGGCAAAGTAACAAAACAAGAATTGATAAAGCCATGTTTACATGTTAACCGTCTTCAAAAAATGAGGAGGTTCTCAGTTCGTAGATTTTTTTTACGTTTAATCTAGGTACTCGATTATAATTAATTAATGAACTATGTATCTAATTTAAATAAGGCTGTAAACTGTATTGCGACTTTTTTGATAAATAAATATTCTCGGAGGTAGTACCTACCTTCCTAATTTAAATAAGGCTGTAAACTGTATTGCGACTTTTTTGATAAATAAATATTCTCGGAGGTAGTACCTACCTTCCTTCTAATCGAAGGGTAACTTGTGTTAAAAATACTAAAATTAGTAAATACCTATTTATCAATATTTTTTTTTGTAAACAGGAATTCGTAGGTTGATTTATTGAGTCAGTGTACGTGCGTGACAGTCCACTACCGCTGCGCCAATCGATTTTGTGAGTATAGATATGCATAATTTTCAATAAGTTTTGGGTTTAACACTAAAGATCAAGAAACTATATTAAATTTACATTATTTATGTTTAAAATAATTATATTATTAAAGATTTTCCTATAGTTCCTGAGATTACAAACTTCTGCTTTATTATCCTAGTATTCTTAATATTATAAATGTGAAAGTATGTCTGTCCGTCTGTCAGGTCAGCTCTTATGCCCAAACCGCTGCACTGATTTTCTTAACATTTGGCACGGAGATAGTTTGACATAATATGCAGACGGAAAAAAAGACAATTTTTTACCACACTAATAGAATTTGCGCGAGTGTAGCTGCGGGCAGACGCTAGTAGATTATATTTAAAACTTGGTTATTACTGTATAAATAATCAAACCTATTTTACAGTACACAATAATGCCACTAACAGCAGCCGAAAAGATGAAACGGTATAGAGAGCAGTTAAAAAATAACCCAGAAAAATATGAAGAGCAGAGAAAGAAGAACTTAGAGCGGATAAAGTCTAAATATAAAAATAAAAAAATATCTGAAATGACCGATGAAGAAAAAGCTGCCAAAAGAAGGAAATGGAGAGAAGAAAAACAAAAGCAAAAAGAGCAGAAGAAAATAAAAAAACAAGTGGAAGAGAGGAAAGAAAGTGCCCAAGAAATAAATGAGAATAGAAACAGGAAATCAAGAAACAAATATAAACAGAAACTTGATAATGCCTTGAGTCGAATTATTTATTTACAACGACTTGTTGAAACTAAAAGAAAACAGTTATATCGCACCGTCAAAAAACAAGCAGAAGAAAGGAGAGAGTTTGAAATAAAAGTAGAGAAACTCTCTGCAAGGAATGAGGTTTTAGAATTTTCTCTAAAGTTAGCTTATAAATCCTGCAAAACTAATAAAGAAAAAGATATTATCAAAACTATTGCTCAAAATGAGATTGTTACACGACATAAAGCGAAAGTATTTATTGCTAAAAAAATTGGTTTAAATGTAAGAGTTCGGGATAAGAAATCAAAGCCCAGAAATTTGTTAAATGTTGCTTCCATAACACAGTTTTTTAATAGGGATGATGTTAGCAGGGCCACCGCTGGCAAACAAGAATTTAAAACGTTGAAAAAGAACAGGCAGCAAATAAGGTATCTTAATAGTACATTAAAAGTTTTACATGAAAAGTATAAGTCAGAAGGTGGTTCTGCTTCTTTTACAACTTTTTGCCGATATAAACCGTTTTATGTTCTTTCACCTACTCTTAATAACAGAAATACTTGTCTTTGTGTAAAGCACGATAACATGTGTTTTAAGTTAGCAGCACTTAAACGTTTTAAAGTGATTAACATTAGCAACACTCATGAACTCTTAAAGAAAGTAGTGTGTAATATTGAATCATTTGAATGTATGTATGGTAAATGTGATACATGTAAATCCTGTTCTCTAGATTACAATTTGGGAAATAACATAGCATCTCAAGAAATCAGTTGGCAAAAGTGGGAAGTACAAGACCACACATACAAAAAACAAAGCACAAACAAAGACAATGAAAAAGAAGTTAAAACTAAAAAAACAGTTAAATCACTAAAAAATGGAACGGTAACAGAGTTGTTAAAAGAGTTTAAACCAGATCTAATTTTAAAATTCATAGTTACAATATGTGGCACCAAATAAAACAATACAAGACTTGTATTGAAAATTTAGATAATGATGAAATAGCTGTGCATTGCGATTTCTCTGAAAACTTTGAATGCAAAATGGCAGAGGAAATCCAGTCAATGCATTTTGGTGCCAGCAGAGTTCAGGTCACTCTACATACGGGTGTTATATTTTTCAAAGGCGTACAAAAATCCTTTTGTACTGTTTCACCTTCCAATATTCATCAGCCACATGCCATATGGGCTCACTTAAAGCCTATTATAGAGTTGGGAAAATCATTGGTTTCAAATCTTAAAAGAATATTTTTTTTTTCGGACGGTCCTAGCACCCAGTACCGTCAGAAAAAAAATTTTTTTCTTATTAATTATTTTTCGGCCTTCTATTGTATAGATATTAATTGGTCGTTCTTCGAGAGTGGCCACGGAAAGGGTGTGGCTGATGGTATTGGAGGGGTCGTAAAGAGAGCTCTTGACAGACAAATTAGTTACGGTAATGACATAATTAATGCATTTGACGTTTACACCACATTAAAATCGTGTGTACAAGCTATCAGCATATTTTTCATATCTGAAACAGATATCAATAATAATAGCCAATTAATACCTGCTGACCTACAGACCGTAAAAGGGAAGATGAAAATTCATCAAGTTATTTCAACGCAAGGAACTAATGTTATTGAACACCGTATCCTTAGCTGTTTTTGTAACAAAATATGTTGCAAATGTTACAATCCAATGATACATGAATTTCAATATGACAAACCTATAATTTCAGATCCTAGTAATGAGTATGGTTCACCGACAAATTGTATTGTTTCTAATAATAATATCTTGAATCAAAATGACGATAGTACGAATGCGTTTTCTGTAGAAATTGATCTAATAGATAATATTCATGCTCATTCGAAAGATGACAGTGTTTGGGCTATCGATGATATTGATAATGCAGAAAACAAACAAACTTTTACATCAAACTGCGAACAGGGCAAAAACTTATCACCCACAAAAATCAATACAACGCTTACGGAGTTAAAAAATATTGAAAACGTTTCATCCAATTTAGTAAACTCTTTAATATCTATTACCGAAATAAAGACAGCTTCAAGTTGTAATATTTTGAAAATTTATAATCAAAATATTAAAGATGCAAATCCATCTCTTACTGAAATTCAACCAAAAGAAGTACTTTTTGAAGCTAAAGCAAATACTGATCTTATTGTAGGTGAAACGCCACATAAAGAAAACAAAATTCCAAAACTAATGGTTATGTATCCGTCCACATCAAAAGCTGGTTTAGATCCTCTGAAAAAATCTCAAATTCATACCAAACCTGCTAAAAAACTAATGGTTATGTATCCGTCCTCGTCAAAAGCTGGTTTAGATACTCTGAAAATTTTTAACAGTCATACCAAACCTGCCAAAAAGTCAATACAGTTTGCTATAAAACGTCAAGTAACTTGTACTAAGTGCGATGATTTCGTGTCATTAAGTGAGTTAGTGAAATGTATGAGTTGCAAAAAATACTACTGTGTCAAATGTACAGAGGGTCAGACATATTTTGATTATATTTGTAACAATTGTTTTGGAGACAGCGAATAAATGCTAGGACCATTTTAAATTACCTAGCAGTACGTAAACATAAACTCTAATACTTTCCTTACATTGTTTAACAGGTAAAATACGTGCCTACAGATATGAAAATGGTGATTTATTTTGATATTGATAAGGTAATAACGAAGTCTGACTTAGTGCTCTATCTCAATAACAATTGCTCGTGGCCATGGGGGTCCACACATTTCATACTATCCGAAAAATGTTTTGGTTGTGGTGCTGCGACCAACTCATCATCTTTCACGCTTCCTCATTTCGCATTTGCCATGGATCGTGAACATGTAGAAATGTTACTAGGAAGTATTTTCTTTTGGTGTAGAATGTGCAAAATATTTTCTGTGTATAATCATTATCCCGAAGACGAGTGCGAGTACTGTAATTAATTACTATTTGAAATAATTATATCCCTAGGGATATTATTACGATACGAGCACTATATTACTAATCTAGTGAAATCGTTTTAGATAATTATAATGATTATTTCTTTTACTTGCACAACTGGTTACACATTTAAAATAAATTTAAATTTCTAGTATGACTGTTATGAACCGGTATATAGTTATATCCCTAGGGATATCCTAGGGATATACACTCAACTCACGGCTTTAACTATCTTACTGCGACATATCTATACGTTGTTTATTACAGGTTATTATTAGGTATTTCAAGATGTAAAATTACCCATCAATTTGAGCAACTTTTTCAGTGGGGGCAAATTTAACATTTTGTAAGGGATAGCTGATTTTTAACGATTTTATACTAGATAAAAGTTGCTCATGATGAGTAGGTATTTTCATCCCTATTATTATATATTAAAAAGCTGCTTAAAAATTGTTTCAGTGTCAATTAAATTATAACTATTGCTAACAATACTGTTAGCAATAGTAATAATTTAATTTTAATTTTTTATTTAGTTTTTATTAAAAAAAAGTGTAAAATGACAATTATTATATTAAGTTATTAATTGCACAAAAATTAAAACAATGTGTAATTCAAAACTGATATTTAAGAAATATTATTAATTGTAAGTGGAACTTTGTTGCCAAAGTATAGGTACCAAAAAAACAATGTGATTCAAAACTTAAAATAGCTATCCATATAAATGTGCCATTACACTCTCGATTATTTAGATTGATTAATATTTAAGTATTTATATTTATTATATATTAATAATAAATAATTTAAAAAAAATACATTAAAATATTATCACAGTTTTCAACTTAAATATGTACAAACATGTATATGAGGCCTTACATTTCAGATTTTGTTACTCTCGATTCTTTTTTGTTACCTGTCCCAATATTGAATTTTTTTTAATTATTATTATTTGCATAATTTAGCTTTCTAAACTTAAATAAATGACTGATTAATAAAGATATTCGTATTGTTCTAATTGTGAAGTACAACAAATACTCTGTATCTGTATTTATTATTATAGAATTAAACTTCAGTGTCAGAAAATGTCCATAGTGGTAACAAATTATTTTATTTTGAATGTAACTAAAAGATTTCTAATTATAATCGAACCATTTTGATCTCAAAGAATTGATTGTGTTCTTGACTAATAATTATTAAAACATTAAAAGTACTATTGCTGTATTTTCTTTTCCTTTTCAACTAAATTCAAGTAACAAAATAGGAACTGTTTTTTTATGTACCCTGCAGTTTTATCAGTTTTTATATAAAAATGGTAAGTTAAACCTAATAATATAATTAAATTCATAAACTAAATAGTTTCAGCTATCTGTCTGCAGTCTTGGATGTCAAATTTATCTAGGTTTTTATTTTTGTGATTTTTTTAAGACATGGTCAAGAAATTTGGGAAACGCTCAAACAGTTTTTTTTTTTAAATACGGAATTCGAATTTCGACCACTGGGCGACTAGTTACCTTAATTAGTACTACTGGCTATAGATACATTATTTGTAAATTTTTAAAGACAACTTGAGCGTGATATTAAATAAGGCCTAGACCTTATTTCAGCACGGTAGGCCATATCAGTGACCGTAGGCTTTAATGAGAATCCCGCAACTTACTTATATTGGTAACTACTTATTTACTGTTTATGTTATGTTATTTATTTATAAAAAAAACCCTTAAATTAGAGTTGCTTATAGTCTACTTTAGCTTTTAACTTTCATTATTCGTAAACATAGGTAGGTTGTATTTTATTTGATAAAATGTACGAACTGGGCTACTTTAGCGTTGTTATATTTGTACTTAGCCCGAGATAACTCATGTAGAACTCGCCTTTACACACTCTTTTACGCGATTTTGAAAGCATAAAGCAGAAAACAAAAATCACCACCTGGCAACATTACGTGTCAATGTCAATTTTTTTTTTACTTTTTACATTTTTGGGGTTTAGATAGCTTCAGGCGTAAAGATTGGCTGATAAGCCACGCAAAAAAACTAACTATAAAACGACGTCGATCATCGGAAAAACGTATCCGTACAAATACTTTTAATTACTTTATCAACGAAGGCGAAGGGCAAAGGCAAGTAAAAATTTTTGCTTAGCACTCAAGATATTAAGCAAAAAACATTATACAATATAGTAAAGAACTCTATTTATGGCTCTGCAAGTGAAGATATGAGAGGCAAGCATTTTCCTTGTAACATAACCCCAGATTGGGTTACACGCATAACGACTGATTTCTTTCACTCATATTGACTTACGCATTTTGACTTACACGCATATTGACTTTCAGAAATCGAAAATTTACTAAAATACATACAGGAATTACCCGCAATACCCTCGCATTATTGCAGAAAAAACAGTAAAAGAACGTACTTGCCCCAGGAATTCAGGAATATAACAAACTTATACAGAATTTACAAAGATACTCAAGAAAAAGAAGGCTTACAGTACGCAGGAGAAAAGGTGTTTAAAAGAGTTCTCACTACTGAGTTCAACATTGGATTTCATCTTCCTCACAAGGACAAATGTTTGAAATGTACACAATTTGAAAATGACAAAAACATTAACGAAGAAGAAAAACAGAAACACTTGAAGGACAAAGAAGAAACAACTGATAGGTTCAAAGCTCATCAAGATATTCATATAAAAGAAGACTTTATTATTATGCACAACTTTTGATCTTCAAAAAGTTTTAAATACGCCTCATGACGAAAATCATATTTTCGTCATGAGGATGAAATCCAAAGTTGAAAAGATTTCTAATCGATCGAGCTGATGTTCTAGAATCAGTTAATAGAAATAAGTTTATAAATAATAATGTTACTAATAATGCGAAGCACAGTTTGTACCACGGCTCTCACAGGCATAGAATCAATTTAAACAAAATCGACAATTTAATAACAGAGTTCCTCAAACTAAAACTTTTGCTACCACTGCACAAGCTCCTATGCAGTCCAGACTTCTTTGTGTTATTTGCAATGATAATCACAGAATTCACGATTGTCCCACGTTCAAGTCTAAATCTATCAAAGAACGGCTGGCATTTATATCTCAATATAAACTATGTCAAAATTATTTCCAACAAGGTCACCCTGTTTCAGAATGTCGCAAGGGGTCTTGCCGGCAGTGTAATCAGCGGCATAACACACTTATCCACGATACCAGTATGTCAGTAATTTGCATCAATAGACAGGGTGTCGGTGAGTCTGTGGTGGCATTTTCGGAACATAATTTCAACCAAGTAATTTTATCTACCGCATTAGTAGAAATTTACAATAACCAAAATGGCCAGACTGCAACAGCGCGCGCGCTCTCGCGCGCTCTTAGATAGCGGCAGCCAGTCTTCGTTTATTACAAAATCTTTGCAAACTCAATTAAATTTAAAGTGTAATTCATTAGATAGCGTGAATGTCATTGGAATTGGTAACAATAGTTCAAAGTCAAAGTCAAATATTCTTTATTCAAATACACTTTAGAAAAGTGCTTTTGAATCGTCCATAATTTTTTTACCTACTACCCATTCAGGACGTCTATTTTTTAGCTGTGGAGAAGAATGGGCGCAAGAAACTCCACAGCTTTAATTCGATATGTAACGACATTTACAAAATTATATGCCGTTACGTTACCAAGTTATAAAAGTTTAAAAAACCTTAACAATATTTTGAATTAGAAATAAATTGGAGCATTTTAAACCCATGCTGTTTTGTCTTCAATGTAATCAGACACTTAATAATAAGCTATTTTATAAAGCTTTTCTTTAATAGCGATTTTAAATTTATTAATATCTAGTTTTTGGATATTACTTGGAACTTTATTGTAAAAACGTACACACAGGCCTCTAAATGAATTATTTACTTTGTGGAGCCTAGTATTAGGTACTGCTAGTTTGTTTTTATTTCTAGTGTTTACATTGTGAATATCACTGTTTTTAGAAAAAGTTTCAATATTTTTATATACATACATTAGGTTCTCGTAAATATATTGTGATACAACTGTCATTATATTAATATCTTTAAATCTCTCCCTAAGATAATTACCAGCTTTTAGATTATAAATTGCTCGAACAGCCCGCTTCTGCAGCACAAAGATAGTTTGAATATCGGCAGCATTGCCCCACAGTAAAATGCCGTACGACATTACGCTATGGAAATAACTAAAGTAAACAAGTCTAGCTGTTTCAATGTCAGTGATCTGACGAATTTTCATTACTGCATAAGCCGCAGAGCTCAGTCTACTCGACAATTTATCTATATGTGGGCCCCACTGTAGCTTTGCATCCAACGTAATGCCTAGAAACACTGTGGTGTCCACAAGGTCCACATTCTTATCTTTAATTTTTACACTGGTTTTTACCTCCTTAACGTTGGGTAATACAAATCTTATACATTTGGTTTTTTGTTCATTTAATAGCAAATTGTTAACACTAAACCAATGAACTATCTTTGAGACAGCATTGTTCACATCGTCATCAATCGGCTGTCGTCGTTTCACTTTGAATAAAAGTGAGGTATCATCTGCAAACAATACTATCTCATGTTTGTCTTTTACAAAGTAAGGCAAGTCGTTAATTTAAATTAAAAATAAGAAAGGACCAAGAATTGAACCCTGTGGAACTCCCATTGTAACCACCGATCCCGGAGATCTTTTACCGTTAACATCAACCCTCTGAACCCTATCAAACAAGGTAGTCGAAAGCTGTTACCAACCTAAAGTTCATACATTCTAGCTTTCAAATCACAACGTGTTGCTATGTACTCAATGATCTAACAGGGGAGCTGCCAAAGGCCCCAGTTGACGTACAAGGTCTTAACATACCTAACGAGTTTTTGCTAGCAGACCCCCATTTCAATCAAACTGCACCAATTTAGGTATTGCTGGGGGCTGATGTATTTTGGGACCTCCTAAAGAGTGAACAACATTCTTTAGGGCCCAACCAACACAAGTTACATAATTCCAAACTAGGCTGGGTTACAGCCGGCCCTCTAAACTCAAAACATTCAAACAAGTTTATACAAAGTAATCATGCAACTATTTCTAAATCCAATATTGATCAAATGCTCGCTCGATTTTGGGAACTTGAAGATTTTCCTCTAAAGAAGTTTCAGAGTTCCATAGAAACAGATTGCGAAAATCATTTTCTAAAAAATACAAATTTTGCGTGAGATAGCCACTAAAGGACTCACCAGACTGCCTAGGCGATTCATACAGTGCAGCTAAAAAACGATTCATGAATCTCGAAAGGCCATTTTAAAAAAAATCCTGAACTAAAATTACAATATTCTGAGTTTATTCGCGAATATGCTGAGCTAGGGCATTTGTCTGAGTTGTGCGTTATTCCCGACATCTCGTATTTTCTATGCCACCACGCTGTCTTTAAGCATGACAGCGAATCTACAAAGATTCGAGTAGTGTTCGATGGTTCAGCTCCCACGTCATCAGGCTATTCTATCAATGACATCTTAATAGTAGGTCAAAACTTGCAAGACTTCCCTTTTCTCCATTTTGTTGAGAGCACGTCAGTATAAATTCATTTTAACAGGGGATATCTCAAAATTTTATCGTAGAATTGAAGTAGACAAAAATGATCGTTGCCTTCAACTCATCTTATGGAGAAAATGAGACTCAGTCTATCAAAGTTTTACAACTAGATACTGTCACTTATGGCACCGCAAGTGCAAGTTACCTTAGCACCAGATGCCTATGGCAGGTGGGAGAGGAATGCGATGACAGCTTAATAAAGACTATTATTCAAAGGGATTTCTATGTTGATGATATGATTACAGGATGTGATCAAGAAACACAGTTAAAATACATACAAAAGGCTGTGTGTAATGCTCTAAATTCAGCTTGTTTCCCTTTAAGAAAATTTAAAACTAATTCACCTAATTTATTTAAAAATTCAGACCTAAGTTCAAAAGAACAACTTACCTTTAGCAAGTTTTCAAGCATTCTTGGATTGGGGTGGGATCCAGAGACTGACGTTTTCAATTTTCCGGTCAAACCCATAGATCAAAATATTAAAATTACAAAAAGAACAATTATGTCCCACTCTTTTCGAATTTTCGACCCATTGGGTCTTTTAAGCCCATGCATAATTCAACCCAAAATGCTTCTTCAAAAGTTATGGTTGAAGGGGGTTGACTGGGATCAGCTATTACCCAATGACATAAAGGAAAAATGGCTGCAAATTTGTTGCAACTTACCTTTGCTTGCAGACCTACAGATTCCCCGTCGAGTTCTATGTGATGCTCCCAAAGCTATAGAACTTCATTCATTCAGCGATGCCTCACAATGTGCCTATGGCGCTTGTATATATTTGCGCTCCATAGGTGCTGACAACCAGGTAACGGTCCGGTTGTTATGTGCAAAATCTAAAGTAGCACTTCTAAAGCCCACGACTATTCCTCGCCTTGAGCTCTCTGCAGCTTTATTAGCAGCCAGCCTGTGCCGAGCTACCATTGATTCCTTAAGATACACTCCTACACGATCCGTGCATTGGTGTGATTCCAACATCGTCCTCTGCTGGATAAATAATGAACCCAGTAAACTTAAAACATTTGTAGTTAACAGAGTAGGTGAAATCTTAGAGCTTACTGCACCTAAATAGTGGCGTTATGTACCTACTGACGTTAATCCAGCAGATCTAATATCCAGAGGCCTCAGTGGAAATCAGCTGACTGACAACCAGCTGTGGTGGACCGGCCCCTCTTTTCTTTATAATAATGAGGAACAGTGGCCTACATTACATAATAATCAAACCTTTGAATTACCTAAGATAAAGGTTAGTACTGCTGTCACAATTCCAGCTCCGTTATTTGATTTTACTAAATATTCTTATTTAACTAAGTTACAAAGAATATTCGCTTTTGTATTAAGGTTTTTACATAACTCAAAATCAAAATCTAAACAAGACAAAAGGACAGGTATTTTAAGTGTAGACGAGTTGAGTAATTCTTTCCATTTTATTTGCCTTGTGGCACAAAAACAATCCTTTACCTCTCTGACTACATAAGATTAATAAAAAGTAAAGAATTAGAACCAAAATCAAAAAAAATAACCCGGCGAGTGTGGCAGGGTATGTCATACCCGCCATGTTAATTATTTGCGTATATTTTTTGTGCGTGACCTTCAAACGTGTTGTCCTTTTGAGTAGCTGGAGTTACAGGGATGCGGGAGGGGATAGTGGCGTGATCACAGTGTCGCGGCCGCCTGCGGTCTAGTTACACGCTTGCAAACTGCGTTCGGGTATGTGAAACCCTGCCACATAGCAGGTGTATTGTATTTCGTGACAAAAACTTTCATTGCTTTTACTACTATTTCTACTTATTTTCTTTGTTTAATTGCAGATTTAAATAAATAATAATGTTCCTGGTCGTTAAATAGGATGTGGAGATTGCCCAAACAAAAAGGATTGGAAGACAAGATACTCATGTGCAAGCTGTGCAAAGGCTATTTGTATGGAGTATGCAACGTTTCTTTGCAAAAATTGCGCTGATTTCAACTCCAGTTCCTAAGATGTTCCTAAGATTTTATGCTATATTTTTTTAGTTTATAATGTTAAGTATTTTATATTCTATCGTAATATTAAGATTTTTTTTCATAAAACTTGTTTTCTTTTCGTCACTTTTAGTTTTTGTGAGACTGAAAATTTTTGTTTAAAATTTAGACTGATTTATTTCCATTTAAGAAAAAAAATATAAAAATTGTTAAAAATTCGCAATTGTTTTATTCCCATTGCGTTGTTATATGATTTTCTTATTATAAAAATAAATAAATAATATAATACTTTTTCATAAACAAGTTTTATAGGCAATTTTGCTAATGGGTATGTCATGCCCTGCCACATAGTTCTTGTTACATTTTCTCACCACACTCTCGCCGGGTTAAGCTTGTCACCATTTTTAGATGCAACCTCTAATTTAATAAGGGTAGGGGGTAGATTAGGTTCATCTAATTATTCTTACGAAAAACGTCACCCCATCCTACTTGATGCTTCTCATCATACAACTAAAATTTTTTTTGAACGTGAACACATACAAAATTTACATTCAGGCCCACAGTTGCTGCTATCTACTATTAGGGAGTCGGTGTGGCCTATTAATGGTCGCAAACTTGCAAGACGTGTTGTGAAACAATTTGTCATGTGTACACGTGTTCGAGGTCAAAGATTTACCCCTAAAACGGGTAATTTACCCGCATATCGCGTTTCCTTAAACTTTCCTTTTAATTCTGTTGGTGTCGATTACGCCGGCCCATTTCTTATTCTCAATCGTAAGGGGCGTAGTGCAAAATACGTAAAATGTTATTTGTGTTTGTTTGTGTGTTTGCGATTTAAATGCGTTCACTTAGAACCTGTAAGCGATTTAACAAAGGAAGCCTTTATAATGACATTGCGAAGATTTATATCACGCCGTGGCAAACCACGTGAAATATACTCCGATAATGGTCGGAACTTTGTTGCAGCGGCTAAAGATTTTAGTAATTTTTTTAAATGTAATAGCACTTCACTTTCTGAATTTGCATCCTATTGCTAAATTTTAATTTTATACCTGCTTACGCTCCCCACTTTGGTGGGATCTGGGAAGCTGGAGTTAAGTCAGCGAAATATCATATTAAGCGTGTTAAGGGCAATACGCATTTAACTTTTGAAGAAATTTGCACTTTATTCGCACAGGTGGAGGCTATGCTAAATAGTCGTCCCTTGTGTCCGATGTCCTCATCCCCTTCTGACTTCCTTACCTTGTCCCCAGGGCACTTCATCATTGGAAGGCCATTGAACGCTCTACCTAGCCCAGATTTAACAGAAGCCAAAGAGAATAATCTGCAACGATACGCACGCCTGGAACAGATTAGGCAACTTTGCGAAACCTTGTAAGTTTGTTTCATGTAACTTTTGTACTAAGTATATTTGTATGATGTTTAAAAGATCATTATCACAAATCTGGGGGCACAGCAGTGCCCCCGCCAAGTCGAGCAAACAATGGCAAGGCCGTACCATATTTTTTCAAAATAAAGTAAGGTAAAGATAAAAGCTTAAAATAATTTATTCAATAAAAGTATATACAAAAAGAAGTTAGAGATGGGTGTTATAACTATTTTAAGTTTGTTCTAATTTTGTATTTTTTTTTTTTCAGAAACAACGAAATGATTTTAAATTCTGATGGATTAATAGAACTGCATACGTCGAATGAATATCAATCAAAAGAATCAGTTGTAATCACCCAGGAGCCCAGCCAAAAGTGATAACTATACCTGTTACTAAAGACCCACAATGTTCAATCATGTTACAACCAATTAATGATTCAAGTGCAACCATTCCTGTCTCTGAAGAACGAGAAACTTCAATTATATTACAGCAAATAGAAGATCCACGTCTGACGAACGATGTTTTACCGAAGATTGATGAAATATCTGAAAGCCTCCAAAGAGTTACTGCAACTTTACAAACAGTCAGCGAAAATCAACAAGTACTATTTATGACACAAAACAATATACTTACGAAACTTTCAGAAATGCAAACGCAATTTGAAGAAATAGCGAAACAACTTTTTAAACCAACAGACAGAAGTCAATCATCAGACATAAAGCCAATCAGCAGTTTTAAATAATTTCAAGATTTTGAAAATTTACTGTTGACTACTGATTCAACAATCATATCTGACCTGAAAAATAAAATTTCAGTTGTATGTAGTAATGGCACAGGAAAAGGGTATAACAATGCCTATATTTTGATTGATGTTTTATTTGAAAGAGACTTTTTGAAGGATTGTCCCTGGGCAGGAGGATCCAAATCAGATAAAAATAAAATATGCTTCAAAAGCTTTACTTATATGATAAAATTTTTCTTCAAGATAATTCATGAAGCAGACAATCAATTCTCTTTAGTTGAATGCCACAAGTTCTTCAAAATTATTCTACGAAAATCACGCCAACGATGTGAAAGCAAGCAATTAAGGTTGTCTTCAAAGAAAAATAGACAAAAAAAAAAAAAAAAACAAGCCACAACCCCAACCGGTAGAGTCAGCCGGAAACTTGCTTGATAAGAACACTACATTACAATTACAAACGGTAGAGTTGGCCGAAGAACAGCAAAATCAGCTTCAACCAGAGTCGATGGAGGTTTTGGAAATTAATCGGCCAGGTACAAGTGCTTAAGCATAAAGAATATCTCGTAACCGGCAGTAAGTTCAATCACAATTTTTATTAGGTAAATTATGTGTACTTCGTGCAAATTATTCGGATTTTTTGATTGCGTGTTTTTTGATTGAGATTATTTGTACAGTTTGGGTGGCGGCTGCATATTTACCTACCTCTTTGAGAAAAATACCGTCGTCATTGACATTTTTAATTAAAATTTATAATTATCATGAAAATATTTGGTCCTTCCCCAGAATACTAGTTAGATAGTTCATAACTGTTGTTACCTAGTTTAAGAAAGCTTTTCATATAAGTATTTTTGCATTGGCATTGGCATTAAACATGCAGTGGCCGCCTGAGCTAGTAGAGTGGTGACTGAGTCACAAAATCATTTGATTTTTATGTTTATACTTGGTTTTGTTTTGAAAAAGATTTTATTTGACTTGTAGTGTGTACACATTTTTTAGAAGGCGTTATTTTATTTTAATGCATTGGCGGCCACCTGGCCTACGGCCTAGTTATATAAGATAAAAAAGTAATATTTATAAAATACTTGTATTTGTTTGTTTTCTTACTAGGTTACAGTAAGATTTAGTTTAATTGATTGGTTGATTTGTTAGTTATTATAATAGTTTCTTAATTCTATTTTTTGCACATTTTCTAATTATAATCGTCATGCATATAACTACAATGATAATTGGATAGTTATGTCTTCTACTATTTAACGATTTCATACTTTACAACCTTTGGAGTTGCTCGAGTCTAGCTAGACCACCAACTTTAGTCATTGTAAGTTCTATAAAATATGATTTATGCCAATATTTGCTGATTTCACCAATGACCAGTGTGTTTGACTGATTTGTAAAAGTACAAAATGATAAGACTGCATTAAATTGTAGGAGACTGATTGTTATAGAATAGAGCATTTCATGTCATTAGTTAATATCTTGTAAATCCTATATTAGTATTGGATAATAAAAATAAATAACCTGAACACTTGGAATGTTGTTTAATTTTGTTTTCCTATTCAAAATATTTGTAAATTACATAATATTTAATTACAGAGTATGTAATAAGGGTACAAAAAATATTTCAGAGTCATATTCAATAGACACAAGTTTACATTTTACATTTCCTTCTCTATAAACAGCTTTAATTTTGTTAATATTATTACAACCACATTTATATATATTTAAGAATGACGATTTCAAGGGCTCATTAAAAACATTCTGGTGGTTCAAAATACGGTATCCATTTAAAAGAATCTCCTTGCTGTCATTATTATTAAAATGTATTGAATCTAATTCAACAATATGATCTTGGTCACTTAAAAATCACTTGTTTTCTTTTTGTGTTGATAAAACGTAGGATTCAAAGTGAAGAACATATTCTGCTTCACCCTTTCGCTGTAATTTTTTTTTTAATTGGATATTTTATTAATTGACTTTCATGAACATTTTCTATCTCTACTGCCAATCGTTCATTTAATCTTCTTGCAACTTGTTGTAATGGTTTATTGCCATGTCTGACCATCTTTTTAATAACGTAAAGTTCATTTTCGAATGGATAAGCATTAAAACTGTTAAGTATCCCGAATTTTCTCACTTCCTCTACCACGTGTATTAAGTTATGAATGTTGCTTGAGATGTAATCTTTTCCATAATATATTTTAAAGTTTTCTATAAAATTTTCTAACATTTGTTCAGCGATGCGTAAAAACTGGAAATGCTTTTCATTCGAGCAAATTCTGATTGCACAGTAAAGGTTAAGAAAATGAGAGTAGGCATCAGAGTTCAATACATTATTCAGGATTATAATACTGTGGTAATATAAAAAGCTACGGTACTCCGATCCTTTCCAGTGCGCTAACACGTCAATTGTTCTTACTGATCTATGTATTTCTGAAGGCATTTTACATTGAGATAAATAACTGTTGATTTTTTTAATATCTCGAGCACTCCACTTAGTGAGATATTTACCAAAATTGCCATCTCTCCAACCTAAAAGTAATCTCTTCATCAAACCAAGATCTATAAGGTGAAGTAAGTCAGCTACGGGAAAATCTTCTATCATATCGATTTTCAAACGTAACAGCGGTGAGTCTTGTTTATAATGTCCTTCAAATCAGGTAGCACATGTGACCCCTCTAACTTTAGACCAATTTCTGTGTTACCCACATTTAGTAAAATATTTGAAAAGATAATTCTAGACCAAATTCATGTTCATTTTTATAGAAATAAACTTTTACATTCTAGACAATATGGTTTCACTAGGGGTCGCTCGACTACTGACGCTGGTGTTGAGCTTTTACTTCAAATATTTAATGCCTGGGAGGATTCACACGATGGCGTAGGGGTTTTTTGTGATTTATCCAAGGCCTTTGATTGTGTTTTACATGAAACCCTGGTCAGGAAGCTATGGAATTAGAGATGCATCACTGAATCTTCTTATCTCATATTTGAGTGAGAGGGTTCAGAGGGTTGATGTTAACGGTAAAAGATCTCCGGGATCGGTGGTTACAATGGGAGTTCCACAGGGTTCAATTCTTGGTCCTTTCTTATTTTTAATTTATATTAACGACTTGCCTTACTTTGTAAAAGACAAACATGAGATAGTATTGTTTGCAGATGATACCTCACTTTTATTCAAAGTGAAACGACGACAGCTGATTGATGACGATGTGAACAATGCTGTCTCAAAGATAGTTCATTGGTTTAGTGTTAACAATTTGCTATTAAATGAACAAAAAACCAAATGTATAAGATTTGTATTACCCAACGTTAAGGAGGTAAAAACCAGTGTAAGAATTGAAGATAAGAATTCCGAGTTTTCGTGAGGCTGTTTTGATCACGGCTTCGATGTAGTCCCTTTGGTTCAGATCGCAGCGTATCGTCATACCAAGCTTGTTGATACTGCTCTGCAGACTTAGAGATATACCCTGAAGGGTTGGAAGGGAAGGAATGGTGACTTTTTTGCCGTGAACGCGCATACCTGTGTTTTCTTGGCATTGAACTCAACCAGATTATTGGTGCCCCAATTATGAGGTGCCCCAGATATGAGGTTCAATACCCGATTGAGCTCAATGACAAGATTCACTCGATTCACTTCGGTTTCGACCCGCCCTGCAGCTGGGTGACCGTTATATCCCCCATGGACCGTGCTATCATCTGCATAGCAATGAATATTTTCAAGTGTAAGCATATCATTGAAATGCAGAAGGAACAGCGTGGGGGCTAGAACGGACCCCTGAGGGACACCAGCGTTCACTGACATGAGCCGCGAAGCGCATCCATCGGATAGAACACGGATTCTGCGCTCATGCAGAAAGCCAGCGACCCAGTTGCAGAACTGAGCAGGCAAACCGTATGCGGGAGCTTGGAGAGAAGAGCTTTGTGCCAGACCCGATCAAAAGCCTTGGCTATGTCAAGGCTAACAGCCACCGACTCACCACGCTTGTCAATAGCCTCACCCCAAAGATGTGCAACGTACGCTAGAAGATCACTTGTTGACCGTTTCGGCCGAAACCCGTATTGGCGATCATGAATTATGGAGTGTTCTTCTAGAGTGGACAAGTTGTTTATTTAAAATGCGCTCCAATACTTTGCACAAAACTGAAGTTACGGCTATGGGGCGGTAATTCGATGGATCTGACCGATCTCCTTTTTTGGGGATCGGTTGCACATTAACCTCTCTCCAAGATTCCGGCACACAACCTGAAGAGTGAGATGGTAAAGGCGCGTTAACACGGGGGACAACTCCGCTGCACACATTTTTAGGACAATTGGAGGGATGCCATCAGGGCCATTAGCTTTCCGGACATACGGAAAGAGGATATTGAGAAGACTGCCTTAATAACACCGATGGGCCTATTCGAATTCCCTCGTATGTGTCCAGGGATCTAATTCTCACGCAATAGAACTTTTTCAGTATGTTAATTTGTATGCGAAGATGTCCTTTCTACTATAAAGTTCGAACGTTTCGTATTTTTCGTATTCTGGGGCACGATAGAACAATTACCACTCGAACTGTCTAGTGGAACGTAGCATAGACAATTTATTACGTTCCATTACGGCGTTTTTAAAAACGCTAAGAAAACTATTGTAATTTCCACCTAATAATTGATGATTTTCACAAAATTTGAAGTTCGTAAGATTATTTTTTAAACTTAAAAAAATATTGTCATTACAACAAACCGTTTAAAAAAGTAAAATTCGGAATATTTCCTAAGTTATATTTCATAAAACGGAACGCATTAAAAAGTTGTCTGTGTCAATGTCAGTGATCGAAGTTTGTGTAATAAGTAGTTAGTTTTGGAGCCAAACAATCTAAATTAGAACTAGGTAAGTTTTGTTTGTGGAGCCGACAAACTAAATTAGAATTATAGGAAATGGATAAAAAAAATACGCCAGTGCCGAGCAAAAGCTCCGCTTAATCCATTTGGTGGAGTCGAACCCCCAGTTAAATAGTGGGAAGTTTAGTACTTCTTTTTCTAGCTCCTCAACTAAATTTTCGAAGAAGTCTACTATGAACTCTTCTTCGTTCATTTTTGTCAAATGAGAATACAAAATTAAACTAAACTTATCCCACATAACCTCAACAAACTCGTTTTCACAGCTGAAGTTCGTATACGAGTTTCAACTTTGAATGGTCAGTACCACTCGTTGCGTTCGAGTGATGCACGATCGAAATATTTCGATTGTGAAGTTCTGAGAATACGCAAAATGTGTTGCCTTCGAAAAATATTCGAATTTCGTACTTTTTTACGTACGTGAGCTTTTTTCTATTGCGTGAGAATTAGGCCCCTGGATTGAAGAACGCAGGCCAAACATTCCAAAGATACATACATGAAGTACTAAGAGGCCTGGATTTCGTATTTCCATTCATCGATGACGTATTAGTCGCATAATGCAATGAACTGGAAAACCGAGAGCACCTAAGAACAGTTCTACGAAGACTCGAAGAGAATGGCATCACAATCAATCCGATTAAATGCGACCTAGGTCAATCTCAAGTCAAATTTCTGGGTTATATCGTATCAAAAGACGGAATAAAACCTCCAGCACACAAGATTAAGGTCATTACGGACTACCCGAAGCCCAAGACTATCGAAGACCTACGACGTTTTCTTGGCATGACAAATTTTTATCACGACCACGTGAAAAATGCTGCATCTATACAAGCACCGTTGAATTCATATCTACACAACATCAAAAAGCGCGATAAGACCATTATCGAGTGGGACGAAGAAGCATTACAAGCATTCGAAGCGTGTAAGTTGAGCATTGCCAACGCCGCCTTACTCGCTCACCCATCCCATCGAGCCACATACGCTTTCTTCTGCGACGCGTCTGAATCTGTCAGCTGGCGCCGTGCTACAATAATTATGTCGATGAGAAATGGCAAGCACTCGGCTATTTTCTGAAGAAATTCTCCAACGCGCAAATGAAATACTCAACCTATGATAGAGAACTACTTGCAATCTACATGGCTGTTGAACACTTTCGGAAAATGTTCGAGGGTAGACAACTCATCATTTTAACCGATCATAAACCACTTACCTTCGCCATGAACAAATCAAATTCAACAACTGAAACACCACGAAGAACGAGACAACCCCTATTTATAAGCGAATTTACAACAGCATGTAAGCGGCAAACAAAACATTATCGCCGACGCACTCAGCCGCATAGAAAGGGTTACACGCATAACGACTGATTTCTTTTACTCATATTGACTTACACGCGTATTGACACACAAGTAGCAGCCGTAGTAGCCTGTGTCCAAATCTATATCTGTGCAATATAATCATGAAAATTAGATGCGTACTGAAGAGAGATCAAACCCACTTCAGTTCCTTTTTTTTAAATAAATAGATAAAAATACTAATAAAAATTAAACGAAATTTAATGGTAAGTAGATAGTTTTAAAATTATCCAAAATTGGTCTTTTCTGTTAATCAAAAAGGATATGAAACCGTGTTGTACAAAGGCCATCGTTATAATAAAACAAGGAAGAACAAGGATGAAACTATGGTATGGAGGTGCGTGCATCGTAGTTACTGCCAAGCCTCTGTTACAATCCGTGACAACCAAGAAATTATACGGCGAAGTGATCATAAATGTGAACCAGATGCAAAGGCTAATACAATTTTTGAGCTACGGGTACAATGTAAGAAGGATGTGTGCAAGAACATGGGACCAATAAATGCGATTGTGGAAAAAAGGTTCAGCAGCTTAAAGAAAACGGCAGATTACTTAGGCTACGTGCCTACAACAAAGGAAATACAAGATACGCGCTATAGAACAAGAAAGAGATAAAGAGAAAGAGACACACGGACCATTTAAAACATAACGTGCTCAAAAAAGTTAATGTGCCCGAATTGCTTGCGAGTGATTTTTTAATATGAGACGACGGATCCGATGACAAAATTTTGATCTTTTCTACAGTGGAATCCCGCAATTACATTTATTATTTCCTAACAGAATCTGCACAGTTCTTTGGAGATGGAACATTCTTCAGTGCTCCATCTGTTTATTATCAGCTATATAGCATCCATGTTGATCTTGGGTCAACGCTTCACTCAGTTAATGTAACCCTAATTGCATACGCCTTGCTGCCAAACAAGTCTCAAGCGACGTATAAACGGTTATTCCTATATTTGCGAGATGTGATGCAAGTTAAAATAAAATATTTTAAATGCGATTTTGAGCTGGCGGTTGTGAATGCGACGAAACGTCGGCAATGGATGGATGACCTAAAACTACAGCAAGATGAAGTAAACCTAAATAAAGAAAATAAGAAAGCTAAGGTGGAAGTATTAAGTGAAATTATCTTCAAGGATGGGAAAAAGGTTCGATCTTTCAGACGCAGTAGTGAAGGTACAAGTTCCAATTATTACTTGCCAGAACACACTTCATTTTCACCGCCCATTTCCCGACGTCAAGAGGTTGCTGTAATAGGAGATGTACGGAAACTCACACCTACCTTCCGGAATCCAAAAAAATACCTGTCCGAGACAAAAAAACTGGTTGACAACATCTCTTCACCTCCAGAAAACTCACAATCTGCTGGCATGGCGGCTGATGATGTCGACGGTATTAACCTAGAGAGAATTGCCCAGATTATACAGCCTATTTCACCTACAAGTGATTTAGTCGAAACCCTCCCTGATATAAGCTCAACAGATGCAATCAAAAACGTCTCTACTGAAAAATATTACGATGTTGAAGTAACTGTTGAATCTAATCATAGTAATATTACGGAGAGTCCTGGAGTACCTGAAATAAATAATTACAATGTCATCGATTCTTTTGAAACTGCTGTAGATGCTGTTAATGAAAACAATAATATACTAGACACTAAAGATAATCCAATTTTAGAAATACATGCATGTTCAGGTGCAACCAAAACAGATTCTGAAATAAACAATATCGCGTCCAAAGACCAAATCTGTGCTGTTGAGGTTGTAGCAAACTGTAAAACAAATGTTAAACTAAATCCTAATGACCCTGCAATAAATATTGCTGTGGAACTAGTTGAAAACCCATCAGATGATTACGTATCACCAAATTTTTCTGAAGAACTTGTCGAAGGAAATAGCGGCATCTTCTATACTGAAAAGAAAAACTCTACAGCCCAGGTCGGAAATGATCCTATTGTAAATAAAAAGCCTGAAACGTCCAATGAATCTCAAATCCGTGACCGAAAATGCAAAAAAAAAATTAACTTTGACAAAATATACCTAGATTTTATTGATCAAGAAGACGCTGATACGCTGTTGCTGAATGAAGCTTTTCCTTCTGAAGATTCAAGTTGGAGCGGCGATGTTTCTTCTGATGAATCATCATCGAAAGGGAAAAAGAAACAATGTAAACTAACCCAAAAGAAAAAGAAGAAGCAGAAAAAAAGTAAAACGCTGAAAATAGCTACAGAAGAACAAAACAAAACCGAAGGCGTTCTGACTCAAAAACCTAAAAATAAGAAGAAAATTAGTAGAGACAACCAAAGAAAACGTAATTCGGGACAGTCCTATACCAACAAGAAAGGTGAACAGGTTGTGGCTAAGACCATGAAACCTAACCCATGTATTAACATCGATTGTAAACGGAAGTGTGGAGAAATAACAGAAGAAAGGCGGAAAGGCCTTTTTAATTACTTTTGGAATCTTAGTAGCGCTCAACGCCAAAAAGATTGGATCTCACAATGTGCCATAAAAAAACAAATAAAAACTCATACTACTGACAAAGGTGAATCATCTAGAAGAAATGTCACTTACGCTTATTATATAAATGAAGGGGATGGTAGAAGGCAAGTCTGTCAGAAATTCCTGATAAATACAATAGACATAACGCAACGGTTTCTATTATATACATTAGATAATGCAGTTGAGGGATTTGCTAAATCTGACGGAAGAAAACTTAACGGTGGTACCAACAAAACTACAGAAGATGTCTTAAGTCACGCTAAAACATTTTTGGCATCTTTACCACTCGTACCATCGCATTATTGCAGGAAAGATTCATCTCGCCTTTACTTACCTGAAGAATTTAAAAACATTTCAAATTTATATCGCATTTATGCATCAAATTGTGACACTAATAACATAAAGAGTATGTCATTTAAAGTATTTTCAAATTGGTTTAAAGCTAATTATAATATTGGATTTCATATCCCTAAAAAAGATAAGTGCATGACATGCATGGCGAGATCGTTTGACGTGAGAAATGAACAAGAAATTATAAAAATGGAGCAACATCTACAAGAAAAGGAAGAATCTTACAAAAGATTTAAATGCCACCAGGACCTTAATGGCATAGATCCCAGTGTGATATGCGCAAGTTTTGACATGCAAAAGGTGTTAAATACACCGTATGGTGATAATATGGCATTGTATTATTCCAGAAAAATTGCAGTTTATAATCTAACAATTTACGAAAGTAAAACACAAGCAGGGTTTTGTAATTTATGGACCGAATCTGATGCTCATCGTGGAGCAAACGAAATTGCAACGTGTTTATATAATTTTATTCAAGAAGTAGACGCCCGGGAAAGTATTCAAAAAGTTTTGCTTTACTCTGACTCATGCTTCGGGCAAAACAAAAATAAAACAATTCTGGCCATGTTAAGGTATATTTTGTCGAAGTGCCAAAACGTAAATACAATACAAATGAATTACTTGATACCAGGGCATACTTATATGCCGGTAGACAGTATGCACGCGACGATTGAGCGTGCTGTTAAGAAGACGACGATATGGGCGCCATCAGCATGGCCGACGGTAATCCAGATGGCTCGTAAAAATCCGGGCCCGTATAAAGTTACTGTTTTGGAGGGTCATGACTTTTTGGGCTTTGAAGACATTTTAAACAAAACCTTCAAAAAAAACCAAAAAAATTTTCAAATATCTAAATTATGTATTACTACATTTAGAAAGTCACACCCCAACATAATGTTTATAAAAAATTCTATGTTGCCGAATGCCGAAACTGTAGAAATCATATTGTGTATCTTAAATGACGCTCAACCCAAGGTTTGTCTTTATCCTGAAAAACTTCCTGTTTCGATACAAAAATACAATGATTTAAAAAAACTGGTAGACAAATTAATTATACCTAGAGTACATGCGCATGAATATCTAGGTCTAAAACGAGATAAAAAAACTCAAGATATATTAATAGACACTGACGAAGAAGAATAAAAGGCTTCTTTTATAATAAAATTATTATAAGTATAATTTTCTTCTATTATCTCCATAATAGGTACAGATTGTCATAAAACAACTTTTTTTATTAATAAATAAAATTTAATAAAATACCTATTTTTTATTTCATTATAATATTTGATTTATACCTTGCTTTGTACCTACATAAGAAAATTAATGTAATGTTTACTAACCTTCTTTATTCATTGCTGTTTGTTACATTTTTACTCCTTATCCTCCTGTTAATGGTATTTTCTAATAAATCTGTTGAGTATTTCAATTGCAACACAAAAGCTGCTTAAGTTTTAAACTTTTTTATCATTGATGTTGGGGTTAATGGTTACTAAAAACAACATTTAGTTTTCTTTATTTACATACAGCATTTCCTTATAAGTTTCATTTTATTTGTTTCAAAGATACATTGAAATTCAACACTTCAACTTAAAATTATAATGAATTACATCAAATTTTAAATGGTCTTCTTTTTAAATTCATTACATACATCACAATAGCTGCCTTTTTATTTATTGACATTTTGCCGAGTCCTATGTTTTTTATTTTTTATTTTATTTTTTATTTTATTTTATTCGGCAAATCATCAGCTTTATATTAATGAAATATAACTTACAATAGAACTTAGAAGCTACTAAAAGATTCGCACTGATAAAGGTAGTGTAAAACAGAAAATTAACAACAAACAGCTTATTGCTTTTTAGAGTAGCTAACCATAATTACTGATTAATGCACACACAAAAATAAAAAACTATAACTAATAACTAACACTAAATTACTACAATAATATTAATCAAGGAACTTCGAAGAAACGATCACCGAGAGATTTCCTCACTGATTGGACACTCGCATTGAAAATATCTAAATCTATAGATTGGGCAACAGTGTTAATCCGCCTGCTAGCTCTGCAAATAAAGGCGTTTTTCCGGTAGTTGGTGTTACAAAAAGGGATAAAAAGTGGTACTGTACGACGAAAACTACGGGGGACGTTGAAACTTATTTTAGATAACAGATCAGGACAATCCAAAGTACCAGCTATGATCTTTAAAATTAATATAACGTCTGCTATATCACGACGCACATGGAGTGGCAAAATGTGAAACCTTCTACATAGGTCCTCGTATAAATCGGCACTATATGGCAATTTAAGGCGATAACAAAGATGTTTCAGAAATCTTTTTTGTAAACGCTCAATACGCGTTTTGTAAACGTCGTAACAGGGGTTCCAAACCTGCGAGGCATACTCCAAGATACTTCTAACGTAAGTACAATATAAAATTATTAAAGTCTTAATATCTTTAAAGTCCCTGGAGCTACGCAACACAAATCCTAGAGCCCTGGAGGCACTTGCAATGACTTTGTCAACATGATGATCAAACGCAAGTTTGGAATCATGTATAACACCCAGATCCCGTGAGAACACCACTCTAGGAAGCACTTTACCGCCAATCTCATAGTCAAAAACAATGTTATTAATCTTCCTACTGAACGTGACTACTGAGCACTTGATAGGGTTCAAATCTAAATAATTACTCAAGCAATACGACTCCAGACGATGCAAATCACGCTGTAGTTCATGAGCATCATCAATGTTACGAATTTGTTTATATACCTTCATGTCATCGGCAAAGCACAATAATTTAGAGGAATGTAAGCAGGACACAATGTCGTTAATATATATAACAAAAAGCAACGGCCCCAGTATCGAACCTTGAGGCACGCCACTAGGTACCTCAATCCAACTAGAAACATAGTTATTTATTACAACTGCTTGCGTTCTATTTTTTATATACGATGAGAACCATCTCAGCAAATCACCGCATATTCCAACGAATTCCAACTTAATCAACAAGCGTTCATGCTGTATTCGATCGAAGGCCTTACTATAGTCGGTGTAAACCACATCAGTTTGACAACCCCTATCCATACCTTCTGTGATATCGTCGTTTAAAAAAACAAGGTTAGAAACAGTTGACCTGCCGGGCAGAAAACCATGCTGAAAACCATTCAATGACCTACCGATAGCATCATAGATCTGTCCGTGGACAATTTTTTCCAATATTTTGGACAGAATACAGAGTTTGGAAATGGGTCTGTAGTTGAGTATATCTGTTCTAGAGCCCTTCTTATAGACAGGTGTAATATAGGCAGTTTTCCAGATCCTTGGTACGGAACACTCACCGATGGACTTTCTAAACAGCAGGGTCACGGGTAATGACAATGATTTAGAGCAATTTATTAGCAAAATGGCAGGAATTTCGTCGGGTCCGGCTGATTTACAAGAGTCCAAACCCTTGAGCAGCTTAAGAACAACTTCTTCGCTTATAGAAATCCAAGACAAATGAGAGCCAGGTGTCTCACATGTACTGCCACTAACACCGTATTGGGAATTTACCACAGGTGCACAATCATCGGTAATAATGAAATTCTTCCCGAAATAATCACTTTCACTCTATAGATACAGCAAAATTGCGGTGTATGTTTGAAAATTCAATTGCTGTAACTAGTGAAAAACATAGGTTATAGTAACCTCAGATAGTAAACTCTAATCGCATAATAATAAGTTATCATTTAAAACAATATTTAGCCACACAAAGACATTTCTCTGCATGTTCATTTAAGAGGTATGAATTTTTTAAATATGATTTAGCCTCCCACGTAAACCTCGTTTTTCGTTATACTACAAGATTGCTTTCCAGCGTCGATATGTTCCAAATTTCAACTTTCTATCTTCATTAATTTACGAGTTATGATTTTTTGAAATAGTTTTTTGGCTCTGGTGTAAAATCAGTTTTTTTGAGATACGACAAAATCGCTTTCTGCCGTCGATTTAATGATGACTAATATAACTTGTACTCAGGTTTACTGATTAGGTTGATTGCTCTTATAATAAGTTGATTGATCTATTGTTTTTATCTGTGCTATGTCCAAGTGCCACACATAACTGTTTGTCGTATTCATTAACGACATTTGCCGATGTTTCAACTTCTGTCATTACTTATTGTACGCAGATGATTTAAAAATTTACCACACTATTAATAGTCATGAAGATCATATTAAATTTCAACAGGATTTGGATAATTTTACTGAATACTGTTCCCGTAACAAGCTCAGTTTAAATTTAAGTAAATGTAAATCTATTACATTTACTAAAAAAAAGAAAAGTAAGCCATTACCCACATATGCTTTGCGGTGTTCGTATTGAAACTGTTGAACAAATAAGGGATCTCGGAGTCATATTAGATACACAATTGCATTTAAACGCTCACGTTGATCATATTGTAAATAAGGCGTTCAAAATGTATGGTTTTGTCATGCGCTCGAGTACCGAATTTCAGCAAGTTTCTACCTACCTTCACTTATATAAATCCTTGGTCCGATCCCAGCTGGAACATGCTGTGCCTGTATGGAATTCTTTCTATGATAAGTATACTGTTTTACTTGAATCAGTGCAGAAACGATTTCTTCGTAGTATGTACTGTAAATGTTTTCGTAGTAAGTTGTCGTATAACTTGTTAATAGCTAAGTATAATCTACTAACACTAAAATCAAGACGTTGTTATCTCGAGACAATGTTTTTGTATGATTTGTGTCATTGCAGATATGATTGTATTCAACTCAATAATCAAATATTTTATAAAGTACCTCACACAACACATAGTCGTAATTCAGCACGCTTGTTTGCTAAATCCTTCTGTCGCACTAATGCTGGCAAAAGATCTCCATTAAATAGAATTTTTAACACATTTAACCTATACTTCAGTGACATAGACATGTTTGCTTCCAGAATTAGTATATTTAAAAAACACCTTGCACAAGTACTTACTGAAATCTGATTAATGTAATATATATGTATATATAGGTATATATATATATATATATATATATATTTTCTAATAAGCAATATTATATACATGTATACACTATCATTCTTTACATAATAAGCCTAGTTAATATGTGGTTAATGTTGTTGGTGACACTATGACAATTGCTTATTACTAAATGTTTATTGTTTATATATTATTGTGTACACCGTTTGTTAACCCAAATAAAGAGAAAAAAAAAAAAAAACTTTTACTCAGTTTAATGATTATGTAAGTTTTAGTACTCAGTCAAATATTTTTGTTGCTCGTGGGTACTTTTTAAGTCATGTTGAATATTCACATTATATTCTTTTTTAATAACTGATTTATCTACACTAATGTTGTAACATTCTACTTATGTTTTCAATACTTGACTTATAATTACTACTGTTATAGCGCAGACAACAAAACACTCAATTTAAGCAATTTCACATGATGGTATAATATCCACATCGATATCGTAAAATCTCATTATAACATCAATAAAACGCGACCAATTAACCTGGCGAGCCTTATGTCAAAATCCTCATACAAGTTGTATAAAATTTTGATATTAGGCTGGCTTTTGAAAACAGTTGGGTTATACGTGAAAACTTCGTCGAAACTACTAAACTTACATACACAAAACTCTTTGGTAAGATCTTGTGCCAATTAAATAAAAAAAGAACAGCGCGCGCTCGCTCCTGATTGGCCCTGCGCGCGCAGCTGCGCTCTCATTGGTTAGATTTTAATGGCGGCAAGTTCACTGTGACAATACACGTACGCGTGAATTTAATGTTTCGCAATGTGTTTTGTTTTTAAAATACAAATTAAAAGTTAAAAATGGACAGCGACGATGATATTTGTACGCCTCCGGATATTCTAGAATTGGCAACAAAAGTAACTCACAATCTTTTGCCAGAAAAATCTAGAAAATTATATGAAAAAGAATATAATAACTTTTTGGCATGGAAGATCGAAAAGAAAACTACATCATTTTCTGAAAATGTCATTCTTGTGTATCTCAAAGACCTCTCCGACAAATTCAAGCCATCTTCTATGTGGGCTAAATATTCTATGCTCAAGTCCACACTGAGTATCTACAACAATATTGATATCACGAAGTATTCAAAAGTCATAGCGTTCCTGAAACGCAGTTCAGAAGGACACAAGGAAAAAAAGTCCTTGACGTTTACATCAGGTCAAATAAAGATGTTCCTGAAAGATTCACCAGATATTTTGTATCTTTTTGAAAAGGTAAGTGTATTTTAGTTCTGTTATTTAATCTACCTAGTACTTACGTACTACACACGCAAGTTATCTAGACACTCCGTTTAAGCGCTTTGTGTATAAATTAGGTAGTAGGTACCTACACTTTACTACTTCATAAATCATAGTTTTTGCCTTGGCTATGTACCTCAAGCTTATTATATCGTTTATTGTTACAGGTTGCACTAATCTTCGGCATAATGGGGGCATGCCGAAGGCAAGAGCTATACAACATCCAGTTCGATGAAGTCTCTAACATAGACGACAGTACAATCATGGTGAAAGTTTCGAAAACAAAAACGAAAATAGATCGTTCTTTCGTTGTGACGGGCAACTGCTATGCCGTATGTAAAAAATACATGGAACTTCGACCCACCCCCTGTCGAAACCCTGCCTTTTTCTTGAGCTATAGATCGGGGAAGTGCGTCGATCAAAGAACTGGTATTAATAAATTTGGTGCTCTGGGAAAAACTATCGCAAGTTTTTTGAATCTGCCTAACCCAGCGTTGTACACGGGGCATTGCTTCCGGCGCACCTCGGCGACCCTTCTCATAGATAGCGGTGGTGATTTGACCGCACTGAAACGACACGGGGGGTGGAAGTCTTCTACTGTGGCTGAAAGCTACATTGATGAGTCTTTAATGAATAAAATTCAAGTCTCAAATACGATCTTGAACAGTATAGAAAACAAGACGAATGAAGTAATTATAAATATTCCAACTCCGTCTACGAGCTCTACTGCTTGCCCCGCGACCGCTACAGCTGCTGGATCAATAATTAACATTAACTTTCAAAATTGTACCATCCAAAATTTGAACAATTATTATAAATAAACTATTGTCAGCTTTTACTCTTGTTGTTTGACTAATTGCATTAGTGAAGATAAAGTAGTGTATGCAACTGCATATAACACGGGTATTAAAACACTCGTTACTATTGTTGCGTCGCGCCTGATGAACCTCGACCAGCAACACGCAAGCTGTCTCATTTGCGTGGTTCATGTTAAAGGCAGTTATGGGATAAATATAACTATCTGTAGCTATAGCGTTTCTAAGACAGACACATCTATACGTTCGGGAGCATCGCTCATACATTTTTTTACAAGTCATTGTTAATCAGAGTAATTTTCAAATACTGGTGTTTTTAAAACATTACAAGACATCGAGAAGAACTGCATTTTCATTTTCCTCTGCATTTATGTAACGAAATACATAAAATTTGGCGACCGTGACAGGACACATTCATCGAGTTTGCAATCGCGAAGAAGCCGAGATACTACGTGAGCTATATGATGAGCAGTAAGATAACCAGATATACGAAGCATTTCTGAAGTCAACCAAAACACCAAGACGGTGCATTGAAGTGGAGTACTTACAACGCAAATTAATTCAACGGGACACGTTCATCTTTTCCACCGAGGCCAGTGATTAACTAAATAATCACCCTACAGTGACGAAAATTCAGCAGAAATATAAGATAAGTGCCCCATTGTCCTTAATCAAATCCTATTTTATCCAAATTCCATTCCAAAATTCACTAAACTCCACAACTCCATACCGATTCCCGTACCATCTACCCACTCATTTAAAAATATCAACGAAATTAATTTTTTTCATACAAATGTTTAACTAATTTGCCTATTTTGTATTATTTTGTGTCTTACAAATAGTCACAATACAAAATCCAATTTAATTTTGGCCTTCTATTTATAATTAAAACACTTTGAGCAAAAATTTTTAGTGCAATTAACATAATAAGTAGGTACTTACTAGTTATGTTATGAGTTATGAACATCATAAATATCTATGAAACATCTTTTTTAGTAACCCACTAACTTTTAAAATAGAAAAATAATTAATAATTTCTACTTAAAAATCTTTCAAGTATCTAACAATATAATACTTAACGAGTCTGCTGATTAATAGTGTTACCTTTTGGTTCAAATAACATTTTCATTATCTAAAATCATTTAACTGATAATTCCAGGTGAAAACTTGTGTTTATGAGACTATAAGCCCATTGAATTTAATAACGACGTCGCGTCACCGAGCCCAGCGGAACCGGTTTTTTATCAACTATCGGCCGCCAGCTGATCGAGTGCCGCTCGTGCCGTGAGAGGAATAACAGATAAGCGAAAAAATAAAATTGTTTAATAGCCTTTCTTATTCAATTCATATCTCGTTATAACTATATTTTCTTGCGCTTTTATTTGCAATTGTTGGTTCCTTTAGCTTTTTGGACGCCTTTTGTTATCATTTGTCACCAATTACATCCATTTGATTTATTTTTCTAATAAAATAAGTGTAACTTATCTTAGCCATAATGACAAATGAGCAACCCAATCCTAAGGTTACTATTACGTTGAAGGAATTAATCACAAGGCGCAGTTCTATAAAAGGCCAAATAACGAAATATAAAAATTATTTGGATAAAGTTTCGAAGTCAAGTTTTCCTTCCAATTTGGAAATTGCCGAGCTTACTCTTAAACTAACTAAATTCGAGGCATTATCAACGAAGTTCGACGACTTGCAAAGTCAGATAGAAGTGATAAATTCTGATGATTTGAATGCCGAGCTTGATGAGCGTGAGGCAATCGAGCAGGATTTTATAGCGGCTATAGATACTACCAAGACTATTTTAAACAGCTGCAATTCGTTTGAAGAATCACAGCGACGTGATTCCTTTTGTCCATCTGCTCGGTCTCCTTCCGATGATCATGATCTCGGTGTGAAGCTGCCACAAATTAACATCTCCAAATTTGACGGTTCGTACTTTCGATGGCTGGAATTTCGAGATACTTTTATTAACTTAATCCATAATAATAAACGTTTGTCGGAAATACAAAAATATCATTATTTAATCTTATATTTAGAGGGTGACGCCGCTCGTATTGTATCTAATCTCGAAATTTCATCCAAAAACTATATTGAAGCCTGGGGTTTGTTGTGTGCGCGATATGACAATAAACGGTTATGAGTGAATCATCACTTAAAGTCTTTATTCAATATGCAACCAGTTTCTCGAGAATCTGATAAAGCACTTCGTTTTATAATCGATCACGTAACAAAGAATTTACGCGCTTTGTCTAGTTTGGGCCAGCCCACGGACAAGTGGGATCTTATTTTAATCTACATGATAACCTCAAAATTAGACAATATTACATTGTTAAAATGGGAGGAGAAAAGGGAACATTTAGACGATTTACCAAACTTAGATCAATTTTTTAAATTTATAAGCAACAGGGCAGATGTTCTCGAATCTTTAAACAATAACAAAACTCGTACTTATCAAACTAAAAATCAACATAATATTCAAAATATTCCTTCTACTTCGTACAACCATAATAATAATAATAATTACAAACAATTTAAACAAAATCAAAGAAATCAACAACTAAAATCATTTTCATCTATAAATCAAAAAACAACTTTCGTATATACATGCATTATATGCGACAAAATTCATAAAATATACGATTGTCCCGTCTTTAAATCAAAAGGTGTCAATGAACGATTAGCCGACGTTGCGAAATATAAACTTTGTGCTAATTGCTTAAGGCAAGGTCACGCGCCTGAGAACTGTATTTTAAGTTCGTGTCGGGAATGCAACAAAAAACACAATACATTGCTTCACAAGCCAAACGACAAAGATACAAATAAAACAAAAATCAATCAACCTGAGTCTTTAGTCAATTATTGTAACGAAAACAGTGACGTGATATTGTGCACGGCTATGATTCGCGTAAGAAATCCCAAGACAAACGAATCAATATTAGTTCGCGGATTACTTGACTGCGGCAGTCAGTCGACATTTATTAGTAGTTCGCTTCGTAACGCGTTATCACTTGAAACTCGTCCTATTGATCGGAGCATAATAGGTATTGGGAATAGTGCCGTGACTAATATTATCGAGTGTTGGTCTATTGAATTGCAGTCAATGTGTTCAGAATTTAATGTTAATTTTTTTTGTCTTGTTATGGATGAGTTAACGGGTAAATTGCCAAAGCACCCGATAGATATTCGCATGTTAAATATACCAAAAAACACGATTTTAGCCGATCCAAATTTCCATCGGCCATCAAATATTGATGTTTTAATTGGCGCTGACCTATTCTGGGACATTGTTAAATGTGATCAGAAAAGTTTAGGTGCGGGAAAACCTGTACTAAGAAGTTCTCATCTGGGGTGGCTTGTGGCCGGCCCTATTAAAGTAAATAAATCAAAATCTATTTTATGTAATCATTCACTCACTTTATCATCAGAACAAAGGGTTGACGATTTAGTCACAAAATTTTGGCAACTTGAAGCAGTTCCCGAAAGCTCCAAATTAAATTTGGCTGAGGACGCTGTTGAAAAACACTTTTTTATCTAATACCCCTCAGGCATCCATACAGGTCTCCCATCAGGCAGATTTAGTGTCAGACTACCTCTAAAGGAGTCACCTTTATGCCTCGGAGACTCCCTTTTCATGGCACAAAGGCGTTTCAGCTACTTAGAAAAGCGTTTCCGTAAAAATCAAGAGTTAAAAACTCAATACGTCAATTTTATACGCGAGTATGAAGAACTTGGTCATCTTTCAGCAGCTCCTGTAAGCAATCTAAATACTTATTTTTTATGCCATCACGCAGTTTTAAAACAAAATAGTGAGTCGACAAAACTTCGCGTCGTTTTTGACGGCTCTGCCCCCACTTCTTCCGGTTTCTCTGTTAATGACATCTTGTTGGTAGGCCCTAATCTACAAAGCTCGCTTTTCTCCATTTTATTACGTGCTAGATTGTTTAAGTACCTCTTAACCGGTGACATCGAGAAGATGTACCGCCAGGTTCAAGTTGATGAGAGTGATCGACATCTGCAGGTGATATTATGGAGAGAAGATGAGTCGCAGCCTCTAAAAACAATGCATTTAAATACTGTCACTTATGGAATAGGAAGTGCCAGCTATTTGGCTACTGGATGTCTTTGGCAGGCCGGAGAGGAGTGTGAGGACGAAACTATAAAAACGATTATACAGCAAGATTTTTATGTTGACGATCTGCTTACGGGAGCTGATGACGAGCAAACATTGCAATATATTCAAAAATCCGTTTCAAGGGCACTTGACTTGGCCTGTTTCAAATTACGTAAATTTAAATCGAATTCAAAGGCCATTCAATCAAATGTTGATCCAAATGATCAAAGCTTAACTTTCAGTGAGTCACAAAGCACACTTGGATTGGGTTGGAACCCTTCTGAGGATTGTCTATTTTTTCCAATTGAAATTCCAGCGCAAACTAATCAAGCTACAAAAAGAACTATCTTGTCATCTTCTTTTAAAATCTTTGATCCGTTGGGTTTACTTAGTCCCATCATAATACAACCTAAAATACTTTTACAGTCGTTGTGGAAAGAGAAACTTGACTGGGATGAAGTTGTTCCACAAAACATTCAGGATCAATGGGATACGTTTAGAAATAGTTTACATCTACTCTCATCTTTTTCTATACCTCGTCGTGTTCTCAGTGATTCTCCAATCGAAATTCAATTGCATAGCTTTGGTGACGCTTCTCAGCTAGCCTATGGCGCTTGTGTTTACTTAAGGACTACTAATGTTCACGGTGAAATAAGCGTCAAGTTACTGTGCTCCAAATCAAAGGTCTCTCCTTTGCATCCCACCACTATTCCTCGCCTAGAGTTGTGCGCAGCTTTGCTGGCAGCTAAACTTTGCAAAACAGTTATCGAATCACTACGAATTAAACCTTCTAAGTATTTTCATTGGAGTGACTCTCAAATAGTGTTAGGATGGCTTAACGGCGATCCCTCCAAATTAAAGATTTTCGTCGCCAATAGGGTCTGTGAAATATTGGAAACCACTGTTGCTAACAATTGGCGCTATGTTCCAACTAAATCAAATCCCGCAGATCTTATATCTAGGGGTGTAAGTCCTAATCATCTTTTAAATCTAGATCTGTGGTGGAAAGGTCCCGACTATTTGTCACAGCCTGAATCAAATTGGCCCTGTTCAAGGGTAGAAGTAAAGGATTTGCCAGAAATGAAAGCTAATACAGTCACTGTCAATTTTAATTTAATAAACTCAGATTTCATAACTTTTGAAAATTATTCCAGTTTTACTAAAATTCAAAGAACACTTGCATATGTCAGACGATTTATTCATAATTTCAAAAATCCAAATAAAAGAAAATCAGGATATTTAAAGCTAGATGAATTAAATGACTCATTTGATTTACTTTGTCTAATAGCACAAAAGGAAAGTTTTTCCCAAGATTACGACAAGTTAATAAAGAAAATACCTTTAAGTCCAAAATCAAAAATTCTTTCACTGTCACCATTTTTAGATCAAAATAATATTATTAGAGTGGGTGGTCGCATTAAGGCTGGATCGTATAAATACGAAAAGAAACATCCGATTCTTTTAGATGGCTCCCATCACTTAACAAAACTGTTGTTCGCCAGCGAGCACAAACGCTATTTACACGCTGGTCCTCAATTACTTCTGTCAATTCTCAGGGAATCAGTATGGCCTGTAAACGGGAGGCGTCTTGCGCGAAATACAGTTCACAGGTGCGTGGTGTGCCGGCGATCACAGGGCAAAACCTTGTGCCCAATGATGGGAGACCTTCCGTCCCAACGGCTAAACGTTGATTTTCCGTTTGTTTCCGTAGGGGTTGACTTTGCCGGACCATTTTTTACTCTGAATAGAAAGGGTCGTGGCGCTAAATTACAAAAATCATATCTTTGTTTGTTTGTCTGCCTAAGATATAAGTGCGTCCATCTCGAGGCGGTTAGCGATTTGACTAAAGACTCATTCATTCAAACACTTAACCGTTTTACTTCGCGAAGGGGAAAACCAATGGAGATTTTCTGCGACAATGGGCGCAATTTTGTGGCAGCAGCACGAGAATTAAATGAGTTTCTGAAATCTAATAATTGTGCTCTTTCTGACTATGCTGGGCAAGAAGGCATTAAATTCATTTTTACTCCTACATACGCTCCTCACTTCGGCGGCATTTGGGAAGCTGGCGTAAAATCCGCAAAATACCATGTCAAACGTGTCATGGGCAATTCTCATTTTACTTTTGAGGAGTTAAGCACACTTTTTGCTCAAGTTGAAGCCATTTTAAATAGCCGTCCAATTTGTCCCCTATCTTCCTCTCCTGATGACCTTTTAGCTCTTTCCCCGGGGCACTTTCTAATAGGAAGAAAAATTACGTCATTGCCAATGCCAGATTTTACCTCATATAAGGAATCGCACCTCAGCCGCTACGCTCGCTTGGAACAAGTGCGTCAACATTTTTGGCAACGGTGGCAACTAGAATACATAGGAGAGTTACAGCAAAGATCTAAGTGGAAGACTAATACATCTACTCTGCAAGTTGGAGACATGGTGTTGCTACAAGATGATAACGCTCCACCTCTGTTATGGAGACTTGGAAGAGTGTCTCGATTATTTCCTGGACAGGATGGCATCACAAGAGTAGCAGATGTTGTGACTACTCGAGGATGTGTACGAAGACCTTTGGTGCGTTTGTGCCCATTGCCTTCCGCGGAGGAGTTGCAATGTTGAAAGCCACAAAGCCAGTCTTTCAACGGCCGGGAGGATGTTGCGTCGCGCCTGATGAACCTCGACCAGCAACACGCAAGCTGTCTCATTTGCGTGGTTTATGTTAAAGGCAGTTATGGGATAAATATAACTATCTGTAGCTATAGCGTTTCTAAGACAGACACATCTATACGTTCGGGAGCATCGCTCATACATTTTTTTACAAGTCATTGTTAATCAGAGTAATTTTCAAATACTGGTGTTTTTAAAACATTACAAGACATCGAGAAGAACTGCATTTTCATTTTCCTCTGCATTTATGTAACGAAATACAACTATTATGAAACTCGCTGCGCTCGTTTCATAAACTCACACTCGTGTTTTAATACCCTTCATTATATGACAGTTGCATAAACTACTATTATAAACTAGCTAGATGTATTATTTCAGTCCAGCGTCATTACAATGTCAAACTCAGACTGAATTGTAAATACAGAGTTTGTAAATATGTTATGTCCTGGCTATAGTCTGCCTACAAGAAAAACTTTATCGGAATCGATTTTAACTAAAATGTATGAAAAAATTTGAAAGTAAAACTAAGTGCAGCATTCTCCGTTTGCCTAACTATAGATGGATGGACCTCTATAGTCAATGACAGTTTTCTAGCAATTACAGCCCACTTTATTTCAACTACTGACAAGGAAACCAAATTGGAATTCGTTTTAATTACTTGCATAGAGTACACGGAACGTCACACCAGCACCAATTTGTGTAATTTTATAAAGGCGGCAATATTGGAGTGGGGCATTGATAGCAGAATTACAGCAGTAGCAAGTGATAACGCGGCCAACATTACAGCTGCGCTGAGGGAAGGAGAATGGCGTCATATACCGTCCTTCGCTCACACGTTAAACCTAGTGGTAAAGGAGGCGCTAACTCACATTGCGGCAACAGTTGTTAAAGTTAAGGCCATTGTTAAATATTTTAAAAGAAGTTCTCATGCACAACAACAATTACTGACACTTCAGAAACAAATGAACATAGAACCTTTAAAATTGAAACAGGATGTTGTCACCCGCTGGAACTCCACTTTTATTATGTTGTCCCGGATAGCGCAGGTAAAAAATGCAGTAATTGCGGCAATCGCTTTATTGCGAAGCGATTTAACACTCAATGATAATGATTGGAATGTTATTGAAGCAGCAAAACCGATTTTGGAAATCTTTTCCCAAGTTACGGAAGATATAAGCGCCGAAAAACATGTGTCGCACTCAAAAGTTATACCTCTATGCCGTATTATTATTAACGATGTAAGGAGCCGTTCGCAGCTAAACAACGACATACCAGAAATTGTAGACATGTTAGAAACGTTGGGACGTGAACTAGAGCGACGGTTCGGAAATATTGAAAATAATGTTATATGCTCTGAGGCCACAATTTTAGACCCTCGATTTAAGAACAGAGGGTTTAGATTAGAAACCCAAGACATTTTGAGAGGGTGTTAAATAATTTGAAGACAAGGATCGCAACAACAAATCGACAAGCTGTTCCTGCTGCACAACAACCAAGGACGTCTGCTCCAGTACAAACGACCTCAACAACACAATCATGGGATGAGTTTGACACGGAGATATCTCAAATGACACCAGAAAATACAGTAGCTGCCGGAATAGTAGAGATTGACCGGTATATGCAAGAAAAAATATTGGGCCGGAAGAACAACCCATTGATTTGGTGGCATGAAAGAAGATTAATATATCCTCTTCTCTACAAGTACGCCATAAAGCGACTCCACCTTATTGCCACTTCAGTGCCATGTGAGAGAATCTTTTCTAAGGCGGGATATACTCTAAATGAAAGACGAACGAGACTGCAAACAAAAAAACTGTCTTAGTTGCTATTCATAAATAGTAACACAGATTGAGTATGTGTGTGTATGTGTGTGTGTGTGTGTGTGTGTGTGTGTGTGTGTGTGTGTGTGTGTGTGTGTGTGTGTGTGTGTGCGTGCGTGCGTGTGTGCGTGCGTGCGTGCGTGCGTGCGTGCGTGCGTGCGTGCGTGCGTGCGTGCGTGCGTGCGTGCGTGCGTGCGTGCGTGCGTGCGTGCGTGCGTGCGTGTGTGTGTGTGTGTGTGTGTAATTGAATTTTGAGCGTAGTTAGAGTGGCTAAGTGGTACATGAAAAAGAGGGGTATGTCTAGTGCGCTTTGTCGGTGTTCTAATTTGCAGAAAGAGAGATAATAACTCAGAACAATCAATCTTATCATTACAGACATCGTGTAAGTACAACATCTCAAGGAGAGTACGGCGATCTTTGAGCTGCATTATCTTATGAAACGTACACGATTCCTCGTAGTTGATTTTCTTGTGCTGAGTCCGATAATTTAATGCTTTTATAAACCTACATTGTAAACGTTCAATTGATTCGATATATGTCATGTAATTAGGGTTCCACACGTTACTGCAGTATTCTAAAATACTGCGGACGTATGAAAAGTATAAGACCTTAATGCAATCAGTATCTGAAAAGGGACGACTGACACGCAAGACAAAACCCAAATTCTTGTACGCTTTGGTGACCATAGCATTTATGTGATCAGACATCAACATTTTGGAGTCAAAAATGACCCCTAGATCTTTAGTGACGTTAGTGCGTTTTAAAGGCACGTTATCAAGACTGTACTGGTGAGTTAGTATGTTTCTTTTACGTGTGAAACTAATCTGAAAACATTTAGCAACGTTCACTCCGATACGATTATCATGATAATATTTGCACAACTGATTTAGATCACCTTGAAGCTTCATAGCATCTTCAATAGTTTTTATATGTGCGTAAATCTTTGTATCATCCGCATACATCAGGAATTTAGCAAATCGAAAACAGTTTCCCACATCATATAAATACGATGCGTACAACAAAGGATTGAGCCCTGAGGGACTCCAGACGGAACTTGCACGAAGTCAGAGCGATGTCCAGCCACAACTACAGCCTGTGAACGATTCCGTAGATACGATTCAACCCAACGAAGAAGACTTCCATGAATTCCCAACTCTTGGAGCTTACGTAGAAGGATAATATGATCTACGCGGTCAAACGCCTTTTCAAAATCAGTGTATATGACGTCTATTTGATAGCCACTATCCATCCCGCAGAGTACATCATTAACAAAAATTGATAGATTTGTGTTCGTCGAGCGGCCACGTATTAGTAGTTAAAACCATGTTGCTGCAAAGGAATGTGTCGAATGATAAACGGATATATGCGAAGGTGAACCATTCTCTCCATCAACTTACTGAGCACATTGAGGATTGATATTGGCCTATAGTTCTCGATAGCAGTTACAATGACGATGTATATGAATGCAGTTTATCTTTTTAACATCCAAAGCATCACTTATAAATTCATGGTCCGAGGGCATACGCAGAATGAAGCAGACAACATACACAGTTTAAACAGCGTAAACTTTAGAAAACAATATACACAGTTTGATAGAAAAAGAAGTTAAAAAAAAAACTTAAGTCCGGCCCAATCTGTACCCCAGTTCAGTATATAACACTAATTAAAAACGCAAAAAAATTAAACCCCAAAATGTCAACTGGAATGATATAAAGGTGTTTATCTACACTAATGTTGTAACATTCTACTTATGTTTCCAATACTTGACTTATAATTACTACTGTTATAGCGCAGACAACAAAACACTCAATTTAAGCAATTTCACATGATGGTATAATATCCACATCGATATCGTAAAATCTCATTATAACATCAATAAAACGCGACCAATTAACCTGGCGAGCCTTATGTCAAAACCCTCATACAAGTTGTATAAAATTTTGATATTAGGCTGGCTTTTGAAAACAGTTGGGTTATACGTGAAAACTTCGTCGAAACTACTAAACTTACATACACAAAACTCTTTGGTAAGATCTTATGCCAATTAAATAAAAAAAGAACAGCGCGCGCTCGCTCCTGATTGGCCCTGCGCGCGCAGCTGCGCTCTCACTGGTTAGATTTTAATGGCGGCAAGTTCACTGTGACAATACACGTACACGTGAATTTAATGTTTCGCAATGTGTTTTGTTTTAAAAATACAAATTAAAAGTTAAAAATGGACAGCGACGATAATATTTGTACGCCTCCGTATATTCTAGAATTGGCAACAAAAGTAAATCACAATCTAATGCCAGAAAAATCTAGAAAATTATATGAAAAAGAATATAATAACTTTTTGGCATGGAAGATCGAAAAGAAAACTACATCATTTTCTGAAAATGTCATTCTTGTGTATCTCAAAGACCTCTCCGACAAATTCAAGCCATCTTCTATGTGGGCTAAATATTCTATGCTCAAGTCCACACTGAGTATCTACAACAATATTGATATCACGAAGTATTCAAAAGTCATAGCGTTCCTGAAACGCAGTTCAGAAGGACACAAGGAAAAAAAGTCCTTGACGTTTACATCAGGTCAAATAAAGATGTTCCTGAAAGATTCACCAGATATTTTGTATCTTTTTGAAAAGGTAAGTGTATTTTAGTTCTGTTATTTAATCTACCTAGTACTTACGTACTACACACGCAAGTTATCTAGACACTCCGTTTAAGCGCTTTGTGTATAAATTAGGTAGTACGATTATTTAGTAGTAGTATGATTTATGAAGTAGTAAAGTGTAGGTACCTACACTTTACTACTTCATAAATCATAGTTTTTGCCTTGGCTATGTACCTCAAGCTTATTATATCGTTTATTGTTACAGGTTGCACTAATCTTCGGCATAATGGGGGCATGCCGAAGGCAAGAGCTATATACAACATCCAGTTCGATGAAGTCTCTAACATAGACGACAGTACAATCATGGTGAAAGTTTCGAAAACAAAAACGAAAATAGATCGTTCTTTCGTTGTGACGGGCAACTGCTATGCCGTATGTAAATACATGGAACTTCGACCCACCCCCTGTCGAAACCCTGCCATTAGTGAAGATAAAGTAGTGTATGCAACTGCATATAACACGGGTATTAAAACACTCGTTACTATTATGAAACTCGCTGCGCTCGTTTCATAAACTCACACTCGTGTTTTAATACCCTTCATTATATGACAGTTGCATAAACTACTATAAAGGTACTGGAGTGATACAAAAGAAAATCCGTTTCTATCTATTTTACTTTAAGACATCTTACAAGGACGAAATCTACAGAGAAGTTAATGTGCGAAATAAGCGAAGGAAAATGAAATAACCACGAAGGCGCAATGCATCTTTTTAGTAAGTTGTTTAGTAAGCTAGTCGAAATGTGGCGCCATTCAGTGTTACGCCGACAGAGTTTCGAGGAGGACACGTATGTGGCTGTGTAAAACCTATTAGTGCGTTTTATCATTAACAGGTTGCTTGCTTTGCTTAGATTTAAATATTAAAGTGAATATTTTCGAACTATTGCATTTTTTTTTTAAATATTGTTAATTTCAATACGCAAAAGTTAGACTTAGTTCATTTTACGATTAAAGAATATAGCATTTTGATCGTATTTGTATGATTTGTTACGTTTTGTTATTAAACATTTACGAATTTTCATAATATATTTGGGTTTATTTCATTTTGTTACTAAAAATTTTTTACATTATTATTTAAGCAAAGCTTTATTGCATTTTATTGTACATTTAAAGGTAACTTTTTGTTAACTTCCTAAAATTAGTTCTTTTTTTGATTAAATCGGATATCACTTTTCATTAGTTATGGCGTCTTCGTGGAGAGGTCGAAGGATTGTTGAGCTTATTACAAAGGATGATGGGTCTCAAAGATAGGAATCAATTGATGCGCCATCTATTTTGGAATGCATCGAACAGGACACCAATAACGCTGTAAGTAAAATTATTAATAGTATTATTATGTACTGTCTATAAAGCCAATTTACTTGATAGGTGTTAGCAACGTTCCACCTTTTTGCATCGAGATTATTTTGTAAGGTAACTAATAATATAATGGTGGTTCCACGCGAAACCACCATTATATTATTATGTTTGTAACGAATAAACTCAAAAACTACAGGACCGGTTTCAGAAATAATTTTACCAATGGATTATCATTATCACAGAGCTTTAGGCCATATTTTGTTAACCCTCTAAACATATTTTTTTCTGTGCGAAGCCGACGCGGGTCACTAGTAAAGAATATCTATTCTATTACAGGATGAACAAAATGCTGACATTGAAACTAAAATTAGTCTTGTGCCGAACTATGACAACTAAACTTCATCTAATGCTGATGAAGGTAACACAAATGCACCAGTTACGCGAAAACCGTCTTCATCGTCAAATTCATCGAGCTCATCTTCAGATTCCAGCAGCTCATCTTCCAGCAGCTCATCATCTTCGGAATCGGAACCTGAACCTATTGAACAATCGCAGGCTAGTGGCGGACAACAAAAAAATGAAGTCGATATAATTAATTAGTCGCACTCCGAATCAGACGTTAACAAGATAACCACCACGCAAGAGGACAGCTAAGTTGATGTTAGTTGTAGAGTGTTAGTAGTTGAGTTAATATTTTCCTTTGTTTAGAAATAGTATAAAAGCAGTATTTTTTCATAAATAAAGTTATTAAGAACCAACGTTCGTCGTATCATTTCGTCTCCCGACTTCACACATGACATGGCGACCATGCCAGTGCACTACTCCTAGGTATATAGTGTTGTGCTGGTCTACTTGTCACATGGCGACCCTGCCAGTCCACTGCTTCTAGGCAGTGCTGGTTCGTTTGAGATCCGAGTCACGAGTGGAACAGTCACGATCGCATCCATGGGGTTCACGCTTCGCATCCGCAAGTCCAGTCACGCTGCGAGTTTTTAATGTTGCCGCTACGCATCGCGACACACCGATTTCACCGAGTACACGTCACATCGAAGTTCGTGTAAGTTCCGCGCTGAGCACATGAGTCATTACCACGCGTTTGGACGCCGCCGCCGCTATAACCATATAGCCGCTGAACAGAAATATGGGAGCACAAAAATAAAAAAAAATTAACAAGTAAAAGAAGAAAGTTTTAATCGCAGTAATACCTATTATCTTCGTTACATGGCTTGGAAGAAGATCAGCGAGTGCCTTACAAGAAAAATCGAGCGCCAAGCAGTTGCAGTAGTGATGCGGAATCAAAGTCCGACAGTATAAGGACGAGCGAAGAAAGGAAGATACGATGGTGTCGAAGAAAGAAACTAAAATTAGAGGTAACAATAGACTAAACATATGTTATAGAGTCGGGATAAATTAAGTAATTAATTATTAAAATATGTCATTAATTCTTATATAAAGGTAATTATAGTGTGTCAGAAATTAAAAACTATCATGATCAAATCACGAAGTTAATAGAAGATATAAGAAATAATGGCTTCAAACAACGGGTTTGATTTTAATACGACAGGTCTCTTTATTGCCAGCCATGAATTTTAAAACGATAATGATTTTTAAAACCTTTAAAGGAGAAAGTTGCTATAAATAGATTTAGTCAAAGTTTACGGAACGATAAGCTAAACACGATTATATCGGCATATCGGCACGCGCTTACTCATCGCTAACAGATGCAATTCAAGGAGCGACAGCCGAAGAGGTAACGATGACCTCATCATCAGGTTCCGAACAAATAATGTATGCACGTGGAAAGGGTCACAATCGTTACAGTGGCGGAAAACCAGTTTAGTTAGTTTAGTATTGTAGTGATCGGTCGTTACAGTATATTACAAAAATGTAGAAAGAAACCCACAGTTTACGTATAAAAATACAAGTTTTCTAAATAAAAATCCTTTCCGGAAAAATAAGCCGCGAGGTTCTTATAACCAAAATAACAAATACTACAGCCAAGGGCGTTTGAAAAAACGTTCCAAGTGATTCTAAAAAGCACCGTGGCGCCTTTGTCGTTCGTATTTAGAGACAGGGCACAAAATGTAGATATTTTTAATAAACTAAGAATAAAATGAACTTGGACTCTTTAAATTCGATTATTCATATCCGAACAGGGCTTCAAATTTTTAACAAGACTTGCCATACATACGAATTCCCCAAATATTATTATTAAAATAGGCAAAAAAGAAATGTACACATTTCAATTAAAAAAGTCGGCTAAAAGTCATCGTGAACAACCATCCACTTCAACGGCGGCAGTAGGTACAGTCGGCGGCAGATCAACCTACCCAAATCTGTCAAATTTCTCCAATGAATATTGATCCTTATAACTAAAACATTAAGTTCAAAATTGATTGTAGAAATTTGACAGTTTTGGGTAGGTTGATCTGCCGCCGTGTGTACAAGGAGAAGAAAACACGGCAGCAGATACAGATGACAGTAAAGATGACTGGATATAGATTTAAAATAATTATTACAGCTACATTTTGCTTATATTTTTTTTTTCCATTTTACATTATGTAATTTTATTAATTATAAATTATATTATAATTTTATTTCAACTATTTTTGAAAATCCATATTTATCTAGCACTTTTTCAGATGTCATTTAGCACTTATTTGTGGTATTGTGTTGGCAACCCTGCCAGTGTGCCGCGCGAGGGCCGACAGAGCGGTTATTATTGCCTATGTGTGCGTATCATAACATTTTTGGGCGCGAAAAAGTGCACGATAATTTTAACGGTGGAATTTTGGAGGCGTGATACTTTTTACGTAGTAAGTACTTTTTTTAAATATATAGATCGTAAGAAAAGGTGTCTAAAGCTGTCTTTAGGCGTGTTTCTTTTCATTTTCATTTTAGTGTTGCTGATGTGTACTTAACTTAGATTTTAACTTAGAGGCACCTATACTATACGATTGATTTTAATCGGGATACATGCGCCTAGAGGCACATATCCCTTGCTCGAGGCGTCTATCCTATAGTTACGGATTTTAAATGTGAAATATTTTTTTTAGTTTCAGAACCAAAATGCCTAGGAAATACGTTAGAAAGTCGGGCGTCCAACCTCGTGTAAGAAGTTGGACATAGTCCCAGTTGAAGGCGGCTCTAGTAGATGTACTTATTTTCTCGTCAATGGCCGGTAGAAAAATAATCCAAGAGAGTGAGGTCTTCCTCTTCGACGGAACATTTTACAGTTGTTCGTCTCCATTCTACCAACTATACTCAATGCACGCTGATGTCGGTAGCAACGAGAGAGAAACAAATATAATGCCTGTTCTGCCTGTACAAGGTTTTAAACCACACAAAGTAATTGTGGATTTCGAATTAGCAGTAATCAATGACGTTCAAACATGCTTACCGGATACTGAGATTAAAGGGTGAAACTTCCATTTCAGACAAGCATTGACGAAAAAGGCAAGAATCCTTAATATTTCTACAAAAGAGGAAAAAGATCACGTGAGCAAATGTGCTGCTTTGGCCCATTTACCATTGAATGATGTCGATGACGGGTGGTTGGTCATTATGAGGATAGCGCCAGAAAATGAAAAAAATATATTTTTAATGACTATTTTGTTGATTTTTGGCTTAGCAACCCTTTAATGCCAATTAGAATTTGGAATTGTGAAGGCGAACGACAGCGTACCACAAATTTAGTAGTAAACATTGAATAGCGAATTTAAAAAAAGCCACGACTACTTGAACTTGGAACAAGCCGAGTATTACGAAAAATATAATTTATTTAAACAAAACCGAACCAGACATTCAATTAATAAAGATTATATAAATATAAACAAAATTTAATAAGTATCATCGATGCTCTTAACAAATTTAGTGACCTTAATAAAGTTTTTTTTTATAAGATTTAATTGATAGACCAACAAATATTTCGTGATGCGCATTTTGCGTTTTTTTTCTGTAGTTGTTTTAAAATTATGATTTTTTTAATGTTAATTCTATTTTAATCTAAGATTGATTGATTGCATCAAACAGGGTTATTTGCTCAGAATAATAGCTTAGTTATTGTTCTGAGGTTATTTGTAAAACATCAACAACCTCGCAAGACTGGTTTAGTCGACAAATGTCAGATTCTGGAAATGTCAGACGAGTATAAAACGTCAGATTCTATGAATGCCATACTCTACAAACGACAGATTCTACAAATGACAGATTCTAGAAACACCAAATTCCGATAATGTCAAATTCTATAAATGCCAGATTCTATTATTGTCAGATTTCATATCAATTGCAAAATCATTAATTGGTTTAAGTGTGCATTTAATTTTCGACCATTTTGAAGGTTCAACTACATACAATTTTATGCACGTTCTAAGAAAAGCTTTGTTTTAATTTAGTAAGTTGTAGAATCTGCCGTTTGTAGAATATGGCCTTGGTTTAGTCGACAAGTGTCAGATTCTGGAAATGTCAGACGACGACGAGTCAACGAGTCTAATTTTTAACTCCCACTTTGAAGTGTAGGTACTCTAAACAGATGTGGGCCGTCTCGTCTGTGAGCTTCATTTCGACGACGACCTCCACGGGGAAGACGTTCAAGGAGGTCGTTTGAAATCACTCACTTTGGCAAATTCTTACATTTGACCTAAAGCACCTTTGTCGAAAATTGTTTGACGAATCGCGACTTTGGCAAACCTCACCTTTGATTAAAAGCACCTTTGACGAATCGCGACTTTGGCAAACCTCACCTTTGATCAAAAGCACCTTTGGCGAAAGTGGTTTGACGAATCGCGACTTTGGCATACGACACCTTTGACCAAACGAGCCTTTGACAAAAAGGATATTTTGACGAATCGCACATTTGACCATAGGCGGAAAACCCGGGCAGACGCGTGAGGGCAGACGTCGTTGATGGTCGTTTCCATTTATATAATTTTTTCGGTGCGCTCGCGCTTTGTTGCTTTTTTTCCTACTGTAGCGGAGTCGACGCGGGGTGCACGCGATTGAATGAGTGTTTGACCCGAACGCGGGCACTGCGGGCGCGTCAGGCAGACGTCGTTGATGGTCATTTTAGGGTTAAAGATATTTATTTCTCATAAAGAATTTACAATTTACTTACATGAGAGATACAAAGTTATTTTAAAACACATTGAACGACACAAAAACAAAGCGATCAACAAAAAGTAACAAAACACGTACGTAGGGTAGGTAAATAATAGAGTGGTCATCGATGGCTGCTCTTCTGACCTCATGGCTATCGATGCCGGGGTTCCTCAGGGATCCGTCTTTTCTGCGACCCTCTTTTTGCTGCACATTAATGATCTGCTCATGCCCGGAATTATTGGGTATGCAGATGACAGCACGGTCACAGAAAGATATTTGTCCAGCGCTAGAGTCAGCATGAAAGAACTGTGTTGAGAGAGGCCATGGTAGAGCGGACAAACTTTACTCTAAGTCGTGTCTCCCAATGGGGTGACAGTAATTTAGTTAGTTTTAACGCCACCAAAACGCAGGCATGTCTGTTCACTGCCAAAAGGAGTCCTTTTAACCTGACTCCTACTTTCCGAGGTATGACTGTACCGATTACCGACAACCTTAATCTCCTTGGCATGAAGTTGACTTCCAGTCTGAACTTCGGCGACACCATCGAAATTAAGGCTCAAACAGCGGCAAAAAAACTGGGTGTCCTAAATAAGGTAAAGCGATATTTCACGCCGGGACAGCTTCTAACTTTATATAAAGCGCAAGTTCAATCGTGCATCTCCATGCATGCATGCAGTATTGCTACCACCTTTGGGACGGTTCAGCAAAATTTTTACAGCAGCAGTTAGCAGTTACGTAAAGATGACAACGCGAATGCAGTCCATATCAAAAACATTGACTGTCTAAGCAAACTACGTTAATATTTAGAAATAGCGTAGTAGTAGCGTAATTTATTTAAAGTAAGTTAATATCATAATATGGATACTTGGTTTCAGTTATTAACCAACAATGATTACGATTTATTATCAAAATGTTAACAGATTTCGTTCTAAATTAAAAGACTTTTTTCTTAATGCCTTAAACTGTAACTTTGATATATCATGCCTAACCGAAACTAATATAAATTCTAGTGTATACGACAGGGAGTTTTTAGATGAACGTTACAACACGTTTCGTAGGGATCGTTATAGTAGTTGTAGTAATAAGTCCGATGGTGGTGGTGTATTGCTAGCTATTAGTAAAAAATTTAACACAGTTCGCCAAACTCATTGGGAGAGCCGATTTGAGGACGTTTGGGTAAGCATATTGCCAGTCAACAACAGTATGCCTATAATAAACATATGCGTTTGTTATTTACCGCCAGATATGTTTTTAGCGGAACTTGAAGAATTTTATATTAACTGCCAAAAAAACATTTTGAACAGTAAAAATAAAAATGAGTTTATACTGATAGGTGATTTTAATACTCCACACATGTCATGGTCAGCTGTTCATGGTTCAAACATGCTTACCCCGAGCGATTTGTCTGATCGGAAGTCATTTCTCTTGCAAGAAACTATGTCGATGTGTTATTTAAACCAATATAATAATATAATCAATAGTAACAATCAATTTACTAGACTTAGTACTTTCTACTTTTGATAGTGTATCTGTCATATTAACCGATCCATTAAGCAAAACAGACAAACATCATCCACCTCTTTCAATTGATGTTACTTTTTCACAGCAACAAAGACCGTTAAAGCCGTCAGGTGAAATGCGATTAAATTTTTCAAAATGCAATTACGAAAGCGTTAAGGAATCTCTAAACTTATGTAATTGGGAGCAATTACTTTCTACTAACGATGTCAATATTTGTCTAGATATTTTTTATCAAACCGTTAATAATGTTATCGAGCAGAATACACCGAAAACATCAAAAAGAACTTTTAGTTTTCCGTCATGGTATAGTCATTCATTAATTAATTGTATAAAATATATATATTATATTATATATATATTGTATAATTGTTGTTACATCCGCCTATGCACTTTTCTTTTTCTTTTGGATCTGATCTTTGTCTTACTGCCAACGGTGGCGCTCGCTTTTGTTTTCACAAGGCCGACTACGAGAAAATCACAAGTGACCTTAGCGAAGTCTGTTGGGACGTTGAGTTTGCGAACTGCATAATAGTTAATGATATGGTTAGTATTTTTTATGGCTTCATTCGAGAAGCCATTGTAAAGCATGTGCCTTACTCTAGACCACGCTCAAAAAAGTACCCGGTGTGGTTTTCCAATGAGCTCATCAGGCTTTTACGCGAAAAACATAAATATCACCAAAAGTTACGCAAATTTAACCAGAACCCTCGTGACAAGCTTTTTTACGATTATGCAAGGGAAGGATCCCTAAAATTAATGTCACAATGTTATAAGACTTACATTACGCGCCTTGAAAGCAGTTTGCGCTCTAACCCCAAGCTCTTCTGGTCATTCATAAAGTGCAAGAAGAAGGGTCAGGTTCATTATCCTGCACGGATGATGTTAGGCGACGATTTGGCAGATAATGGTAGCAAAATCTGCAACCTTTTTGCAAAAAATTTTGCTTCTGCTTACACCTCTGGCTCTACTCTTACCATGCCTAGTAATGTCACTGCGGCTGCCGATCTCACTAGTGATTACTTGACTCTTATCAAATTCCGGGATTGTGAAGTCTTAAAGGTACTAAAAAGACTTGATCGCAATAAAGGAGCCGGTGCTGACGGTATTCTGTCAGGGTTCGTAGCCAATTGCGCCTCAGCCTTAGCAACACCTTTGTGCCTTATTTTTAACCACTCTCTGGCAACCGGATCATTTCCGGACGTATGGAAGGAGGCTTTGGTCGTCCCGCTCCACAAGGCTGGAGATATGAACCTTATTAAAAATTATAGGCCCATATCCATACTGCCAACGTTTGCCAAAGTTTTTGAGAAGATGCTGCATCCTATTCTGTCTTGGCATTTCGGAAGGATTGTTTCTACTCGACAGCATGGATTCGTGAAGCATAGGTCCACTTCCACGAATCTTGTTTCTTTTGTTACCGAAGTTTCTTCTATTCTTGACAAGCGTTCTTCGGTCAGTGCAATCTATACTGACTTCAGTAAGGCCTTTGATAAAGTTAACCACATGATCCTCGTTCGGAAGCTGGCTTTGCATGGTATCGCCGAGCCTTTGCTAATTTGGTGTGGTTCGTACTTGCTTTATAGAACGTCTAAAGTTGTAGTGAACGGACATGCTTCTGAACCGTTTCCTGCTCACTCTGGTGTCCCTCAGGGCTCACATCTGGGCCCAATAATCTTTAACATCTTTATAAATGATATTGGAAATTGCTTCCATAATTCTCACCACTATCTTTTCGCCGACGATCTTAAACTGTTCCGTTCGATAGACGATAGTCTCGATGTTGCTCTACTTCAAGATGATCTGAATAGATTGAGTATGTGGTGTGAGGACAATGCCATGGTTTTAAATGTTGTTAAGTGCTGCTCTATTTTATTTACGCGTAGGAAAAGAATAGACGTTCCAGTTTACACTATCGGTGGCAAAAGCCTACAAAATGTAAGCAAGGTGCGCGATCTGGGAATTACTCTTGACAGCAAACTCTGCTTAAATACTCACGTGGATAACATTGCCACCAATGGATTTAAGGCCCTTGGATTTATTTTGCGAAATTCTTAAGATTTTAAGTCTCCTAAAACCAAAATTCTACTTTTCAATTCTCTGGTACGTAGTGGTTTGGAGTATGGTTGTGTAGCATGGAACCCTTTTTATGATATTCACAAAAAAAGAATAGCAAGTGTCCAGCGACGCTTCCTTTGGCACCTCACATATTCTTGCCATTTGGGCAGGGTGTTGCAAAGTTACGAAGACAGGCTTCTACACTTCAAAATGACTTCCCTCTCGGATCGTAGACGAATGCTCGTCATGACATTCTTTTATAAATTAGTGAACGGTATTCTTGATGCTCCTGATCTTTTGGCATTGGTGTCAATTTGCGCGCCTTCCAGACTGCCAAGGGCATCTAGGTTTATTCTATTTAAACCGGATGGGTCCAAATCGTGTCTTGGATACAACTCACCTATATCTAGACTCGTTAGACAATACAATGCTTTTTCTAAAACGGTAACGATAGACGTATTTGCTGACAATGCCATGAAGCTCAAAGCCTGTTTCATAGATAATACATTGTTTGATAATGCTTCTTGATCAAGACTTCCCTTAATCTTAATTTTATGCTTTTTATTTTATTTTATTTTAACTTTGTTCCCGATATGATTTTAATGTAAATTTTGGTTTGTAATTAATTTATTTTTTATTTCATTTTTATTTTTATTTTAATTTGTTTATAAATTGATTAATTATTATTGTTTATTCTCAATTTTGTATAATTCTGTGTTTTGTTCTGTTACTTGCTATTTTTATTTTTTATTGCATGCTGTCCACACCTATAATTGTAGTGACATTTGATTTGTGTCGTTTTGTGTGTGCATTTTATTTAAAACTGTATTAGTGTACACTATGTTGGTGCTCGTTTAAATAAATAAATAATAAATAAAAGAGAAAAACAAATATCATAAATTATTTTAAAAAATTGGAAATCCGCGTGACTATGACGTCTTTAGTATGCTTCGCCGACGATGTAAAACATTAATAAACGAATGTTATAACAACTTTGTTTCGAGCGTCGAAGAAAATCTTGATAATAATATCAAATTGTTTTACCGATTTATTAACTCTAAAAAGGGAATTTGCACTATTACTCAGACAATGAAATACGGAAACGAAACTAGTTCGGACAGCGTGCAAATTTGTGAACTTTTTGCAAAATATTTTGGATCGGTTTACGAAAACTACCCCAGTAACTCGGGTCACACATGCAATGTTTCTACAAACAACTCTGATGTAATTTCCAATTTAACCATAACGGAGGAAGAAGTACTTAATAAGTTAAAACAATTAAGCAGCTATAAGGGCGCGGGACCCGATAACATACCTTCAGCTTTTATAAAAGCATGCTCCAAAGAACTTAGTCTCCCATTAACAATTATTTTTAATAAATCCCTCCATTCTGGTGTATTCCCTGCATTATGGAAGGTTACCCATGTCGTCCCTATTTATAAAAATGGGTGTAGATCTGAATGTGAGAATTATCAACACATATTGCGTCGAAATACTAAAATATCAGGACAAAAATTAAAAAACGAGAGACGAAAATGGCGTCACATTCACTGGCTCATCATTGACGAAATTTCAATGGTGGCTTACGAAAACTTACGAATTATTCATTTACATCTCTAAGAATTTAAAAATAATGACAAATTGTTCGGTGGAGTGCATATTTTACTGTTAAAGGCCATTGGTGCTTTGTCCAACCATCTCGGTTTTCAGCCGAAGTGAATCTATGGCACCAATTCTCATTTTGCAAATTAACAATCAATATGAGACAACGTGATGATTTAGAATTTATTGATTTGTTAAATAGCTTGCGGGTCGGGTTAACGACGGCTCAGCTACAGATGTTATATGAGCGGCGACAAGTACCCCTGACAGGTGATTTTGTGGACGGGGCTGCTGTTCGCATTTTCCCCACCGTAAAACAAGTGGATGCTTACAACGAAAAAATGACTGCAGAGAATTCGAAGACTCACTGCATGTACACTATTAATGCTGTAGACGAGTCTCGTGAAGCGGCAACGTATGGTAGGAAGCCTCTCGATAACGTTATTGCAAAAGATGTTAATAACTGTGGTGGTTTCCTGCCAACCATTAAAATGGGTGTCGAATCACGAGTGATGCTGAGGCAAAATATTTGTGTTTCGGATGGGATTGTCAACGGGGCAATGTGTATTTTAAAAGACTTTAAATGGCCTGCACTCCGGAGAGACCAGTTAGATGAAAGGTAGTTACCTAAAGCCGTCCTGATAAAATTTGACAATCCAACTATTGGAGTCCGAATTAAAGACAATGATGGCTGCGTAGCAATTGGTACTGTATGTACAACTTTCAAGCTCAGAAGGGTTATGGAGACGTCGAATGAAGAATGCTGCCCATAATTTTAAGTTGGGCCGTTACAGTACACAAACTGCAGGGCACCACAGTCGCTAGGGCGGTTATCGATCTGGGGAAATAAAATTTTGCGAAAGGACAGACTTATGTGGCCTTAAGTCGTATAAAATCGTTAGAAGGTATTATTTTATCAGACCTAGATGCTAACAAATTGTTAAATAGACCACATGATGAGATGGCTTTAATGGAAATCTTGAGGTTACGTAACCTGACCAGTCCGAATTAAAGCCAATTATGGCTGTGTAGCTATTGGTGGTGTATGTACCAGACACAAGGTATTGGAAAGATTACCTGATAGTACCACAAGAAACGAAACATGCACAGAAGAAGAAAAAAAGGCTATAGACGGGGCAGTGTTGAACTTATTATCCGAAATGCGGTATGGCAACGGAAATACTGGGAACACTAAAATTAATAATAAAAAAAGAAAATCAACGTTCAAGCGGGAAAGAGCGGTGGAGAAGACGGTGAAGACTATGCTGAAACGGAATCATCAGAATCCAATATTCAACCGAATCCAATAACACAACAGATAAAAAATCAAACCAAATACAAACGTAAAACCAAAAAAAACCAGCAAGTACTTCTGGTACAACCAAAGAAAAACAAGCAAGTACTTCTGGAATAACAAGGATAAAGACAGTGGTGGAAAATCAAGAAAAGGAAAACAAAGTTTCAGGTAGGGAAAAGAGAAGCGTTGAACAAAAATCCGTGTTGAAGATAAAAAAATACAATACATCTGACTATATGCATCAAACTCAAGACTTAATTCTAGCAGGGGATTTATTTTGTCAAGAGGATTTGGCTTTACAAGATACCTTGAACATCAATGACATGCCAATAGTCTTTGAAGATACTATTTCAGTTATCGATGATGTAACAAGCAACTCCAAAATGATTTCAAATGAGGAAAACCAAATTCGAACAAAACAACCAGAATATGAGAATTACAATCTAGATATAGCGATTCTGACTTGGATGAACCACGTAACAAATCTGACGAAGACGAATCCTGGAAATCCGAAATTATGACCAAAATGAGAATGCCAGCTCGACGTTTAAGAATATATTCTTCTTCCAGTTTAGATACGGATTCGGAGAGTAAAAGCTCCAAAATCGTGTGTCTGCCTCAGCGTTCAGGAACATGCCTGTAGAATGAAAGCCCAGAGAACACGTGTCTGCAACTGCGTCTGACTAAATGTTGTATTTAAACACGTTTAGTGTTATTGGTTTCTGAGGATCAATGCAACCAATTAGTGGCATCAGATTCGTATCTTGCTTGTTAGATTACTTACACAATTATTGTCTCACTGAAGAAAAAACACCTATCGTTATTTACTCAGACGGCTGTACTGCGCAGAACAGGAATAACATTTTGGCCAACGCATTCTTAAATTTCAGTATGCTTACATGGATTAAAGTCTTCCAGAAATTTTAAGAGGTTGGACACACACAAATGGATGTCGACTCTGTACACGCATGCATAGAGCGCAAACTTAAGAACCGCGAAATAAAGTTACCTAGCGATTATGTGACTTTCTCCATCACGTTATGAGGCTGAAGAATTACATTATACTTTTTTCAAAATTTACTCGGGATCGGAATGCCTTAGATATTCTTCATTGAGACCTGTAGGGCAAACACGAACTCTTGAAGAATTTGTAACGTAAACGTATCGTGTCTACGATACGAAAACGCAGTACAACGTTAGTACGCAGCAAAGACGTAGCACGAATGAGTTTGCTATCGTATTGTGACATTGCTGCGACGACAGATAAATGGCAACTCTATTTTAAAAAAAAATAATTCTAGTCTATGTCCTTGTAAAATGATTGCGAGCTAATTTTGTACTTAATAAAATATGTTATAAAAAAGTAGAAGAAGTTGTTTTCCTTTAGAAAAACCCAAATTATAAAAGGTTATGGGCACAACTACAGTCCAGAAAAGGAAACAGTTTGCTTTTTTTGTGTGCAAAGAACACAAAAAAAGTGAAATTAAATCAGAAACAAAATGGAATATGAAGCGGCGTCGTCATCAAAAAGAAAAATTCCGTTTTGCGGAAATGAGTTCGAAAACTGACTTTTTCGACTAGAAGTAGTTCTAGAAGAACATGATTTATTTGGTGTCACGTAAGATTGCAAGAAAAAACAAAAGAAAAGCAAAAGCGTAATCATACAGTGCATCGCCGACTCGCACTTAGAATATGTAAAAGATGCCGTTACGCCAAAGGAGATAGTGACAAAACTAAGAAACACATTTGAGAAGAAAGAAATAGCATCACAATTGCTTATAAGAAAGAAGCTTCTTACACTAAAATATCAAGGTGCGACACTAGACGAACACTTTAGAAGATCTGACCACACCCTGGTCAGACAACTAAAAACCACGGGAGTAAAACCACAGGAGTCCGAACTGGTATGCGGCCTGCTGCTGACCATGCCTGAGTCTTATGACACTGTCATCACTGCTATAGAAACAATTCAAGAAGATATCCCATTAGATTTTGTAAAAAGAAGACTTCTAGATGAAGAACAGAAAGTCAAAAGTAGAGAAGATGCAGTAGAAACTGAAGCTTTTTTATCAAAAGGAAGAAAAGACAGAAAACAGTATCAAGTGAGTGAAAAAGGAAAATCTGCTTTTCCATTTGAAGGTGACGTAATTGAAAACTAGTGTTTCTGTTGTCTGGTATTAAAAGAAGTATTCAAATAATTGTTTAAATATTCCTGTTGCTAAATGATAATGATAATGATTGATGATAATGATATGGAAATAAATAAAAAGATTAAAGTGGTCTCAGAGCCAAATTTGTTTTATTCATTCATTCACTATTGTTTACTTTACAATCTATGTATTACAAAGAATTATTTCTCTTAAATTCTATGGTATATAACTTACACAGAATCTTGGATGTATCTTAAAAATTAGATTAATCCTAATACGTATGAACATGTCATAAGAAAGTAATATTTAGCGGAGAACCAGTACCGTTTTAAATTCTTAATAAATGTTATGCAAAAGACCCTTTAACTTAAGGTCGCTAAACGAGTTCGCGTTTGTGATTAAACCAATCCCAAATTGTGGAATAAAAATGTATAATGAATTTACTAAATTAATATAGCGAAGACCATCGCCAAGAACACTGACCTGGTGAAATCCTACGAAGACCTGAAGACCTTAAGTTACCTGGCCAGACTATTCCAAACAGCGGTGGCTCTGCGAGCTGACTTTCTAGTTTCAACGGGCAGAGCGCCCTGGATCGGAATGAGGCACTGGTACCTTTCTTCAGACTATCAGCATTCCAGGGGAAGAACGGCCTTCCACACCCATGGGGATAGGATGCGTTTATGAATAAATGTTTGAATAAAACTTTATAAATGTTTATATAATTTTTAACGCAAATTTTGTTGCGAACAAATTACAAAAACACAAATGTTGAAAAAATTTCCACGAGCAGGGTTTGAACCTGCACCCTTCTGACATACCGGGTCAGGTGCTCTTCCAATTGAGCTATCGTGGTTCTAACCAGCCCGCCGAAATTGAATTGAATTGAATTGGTATGTCAGAAGGGTGCAGGTTCAAACCCTGCTCGTGGAAATTTTTTCAACATTTGTGTTTTTGTAATTTGTTCGCAACAAAATTTGCGTTAAAAATTATATAAACATTTATAAATAGCTTGCCTACTTCTTAACTGATCTTTAGTATTTGTAAAAATATTATGATCGGATGTTAATGACGGTAGTTGTTAACATTGAATGGGCGCCTTTAGCTTTCAAAGTAAAAAGCAAATAGTGTTGAATAATTTCGGCGGGCTGGTTAGAACCACGATAGCTCAATTGGAAGAGCACCTGACCCGGTATGTCAGAAGGGTGCAGGTTCAAACCCTGCTCGTGGAAATTTTTTCAACATTTGTGTTTTTTTTTTTTTAAACTTTATAAAATCAGTAAGATAAAAGATCCAATAAAATACTATGAAAATGAATATTAATATAAATATAAACGTCCCATTCTGAAACAACAAACCATGTTGATAAGTATACAAATTACAACGATAGGTACCTTTCTGATTTCAAATTAGAAATTTAGAAAATTGCTAACTTACATGCAGGCGCCTTTTGATCCTTCAAACTTATGCGGCTATTGTCAATATTTCATCCTAAGACATCCTGCAATTTCCCTCTCCTGACCCTGGAAGACACATGGCCATGATAACGAAATCTTACCAAAAAATAAACGAACAAAATTTTCAGAAATGAACTTACCAAATTTTTAAATATTAAATCGGCTCATTTCTATTGAATTGAGGGGCCGATGTTCAAAGATTCTTTTCAGCCCTGGCGCTTCGCCCACTTATGGACTTGTAAATTCAATTTCTTGAAAGATGGCTCTCGCTACGATTTAGCCAGTGTCTAGTTTTAGGGCAGGTTATTAGTGTTTTGACATTGTCCGTAACTCTGCTTAAAACTTTAATAGGCGTTGTGCTTGTACAAGAGATAAAATGTCTAACACTGAGACCCAATTTTGAAAATACAGGTGGCTACTGATTGATTCTGTTGTTGATACCTGAAACAATGACAAATAACCAACTAACTAAACTTTTAACTTTTAACTTTTTTGGTTACTGGGATACGACAGAGACAGTGACATTTATTTTTCTTCTTTCTGATAATTATTTTATAAACAAACATATCTAAACATGCCGTAGTCCTTTTTATAATCCCGTCTCGTGGTCACGCCTGCGCAATTGTTGGCATCCGTGTGCGCCGCCGCTGAAGCGTCTGTGAAGCACTTTTGTTGTGTATAAATTTCTGGTGATCTGCTGTCTTCAAATGTAAACAGCACCAAGTCATTGTAGTCATGGTAACGCATTACCAACACCAATAAGCGTTGTTCCCGCATTGAGGCAGCCAATAAGCGAAGAAATCTACAGTGCTGCTGACATCTCACACCTGCGCCGAAAGCCGTCGGCAGCAGCGGCTGTCATTCTTATATTTTTATTTCTAATATTTTTATTGGTGTTTTTTAATGTTAATGTATATAGTTGTAATTTATGCTATCTCAAAGCCAAGACGCACGGACTTCAACTGATAAGGCGATAGTGTCGTCGGAAAATGTACAATGTTTACAATGTCCCCAAACTCGTCTATTAAAGAATGAAAGGGGCCTCCGCATTCACATTGGCAAGTGTCAAACAGGCTCCCGCACCGGCTACCACCCCACCATCACGGGCTTCCTCGCACAACTGCTCTGCCGCTCCTAATCAACCCTTTTGGCAAAACATTTCATTATTAAAACATTCCGTCCCAACATTAAAACGTGTGGCAGTGGCTCATAAGCTTGCCGAATGGTGCCGTACGCGAGAACTCGAGACAAGCTTGGGAACATTTGTTAACCTTTCCTTATTGCGTTCTACATGTAACTAGGGATCCACTTAATAATGCCTCCCTCACTTCACGCGTTAAGAAAAATTGTATTTCGGACAGTTTTAATAATAATAGCCATATCTTTCCCACCGCTCCAAATTATAAAATTTTTAAATGTAAAAAATGCAGATGTACAATGTTTTAAGTGGGCTTTACTCTCAGCATTGTACCCAGTCAATTTCGGGAAATGAGAAAAGAATATCCTAACGATACCGATTTTAATTTGTTAAAACGGAAAGGTAAATATCCATACGAACACATGACTTCTTTCAAATCATTAGAAATGCCATCTCTACCATCTATCGATTGTTTTTATAGTAACATAACTGGATGTGGTATTGCAGAAAAAGATTATTATCATGCACAAGAAGTGTGGTCCCATTTTCACTGTCACACTATGGCTGACTATTCTGATCTTTATTTGAAAACAGATGTTTTACTTTTAAGCAATATTTTTGAAAATTTTAGGGATGTTTGTTTGAAAACTTATCATCTAGACCCTGCTCATTACTACACCGCTCCAGGTTTAAGTTGGGATGCTATGCTGAAATATACTAACATTGAACTTGAACTTTTAACAGATGTTGAAAAAGTAGCATTTATAAAGAATGGTATCAGAGGGGGTATATCACAGTGTAGAAATCGTTATGCAAAAGCAAATAACCCATATATGGCTGATTATATCGAAAATGACCCTAGGTCATATTAGATTTACCTGGACGCAAATAATTTATATGGTTGGGCTATGTCTCAATATTTACCATTATCAAATTTTGAATGGGAAGACCCCAACGTGGATTATAATGTACCAATCACTTCTGATATAGGATATATTTTAGATGTAGATATAGAATATCCCGATAGCTTACACGATGCTTATTCCGACTTTCCATTGTGCCCAGAAAATATTCTTGTGGGTGATTTAAAATTTAAGCAAAGCTCTTGGTTAAATAAATATATTGAATTAAACACTCAATTACGAACGGTAGCTACATCTGATTTTGAAAAAGATTTCTATAAATTAATGAATAATTCTATATTTGGAAAGACTATGGAAAACATTGAGAAAAGAGTCAACGTGAAATTATTAACATATTGGGAGAAACGAGGGAAAATCAGCGGTGTAGAAAATCTTATTGCTCGTCCAGAATTCTATAGTCTTTCTATATTTTCTGAAAATTTGGTTGCAGTCCATTAGGTTTAAGCATATTAGACATATCTAAAACCTTAATGTATGACTTTCATTATCATTATATGAAAAACAAATTTACTGATTTAAAATTGTTGTACACTGATACCGACAGTTTAGTATATCAAATTTTTTATAATGATTTTTATAAGGAAGTCAAGGAAGATTTAAACTCATATTTTGATACTTCTGACTATCCTTCTAACAATGTATACGACTTTCCTCAAGTAAATAAAAAGAAATTAGGGTTTTTCAAAGACGAAAATAACGGTAAACTTGTAACGGATTTGTTGGACTGCGATCAAAAATGTATGCAATTAAAGTTGAAGATAGGACCATAACTAACCCCCTTACAAATAAACACTATTTAAGCATTTACTTAGTTAATCATTGTTTTGTCAACGTCACACAAACGTCGTTCTCAATTTGAGAAAAAGAGACAAAACAATGATTAACTAAATAAATGCTTAAATAGTGTTTATTTGTAAGGGGGTAAAGCTAAAGCTAAAATAAGAATGTTACTAAGAAATTAAATATTGAAAATACAAGTATTGTTTGTATAATAAAACTATACAGCATGCAGAAATGTTTAGATTTAGAAGCATTAAACATATTGTTTTTACACAAAAAGTAAATAAAATTTGTTTATCATTTAATGACACTAAGCGATGCATTTTACCAAACTCTAAAGATACATTAGCTTGGGGTCATTATAAATTAAAATAAATTATTTTCTGTTGTAAAAAAAAGGTAAATCATTTTTGTTTCATTGTAAATAGTTATGAAAGTTAGTAAGTATATATATTGTACCTTGTTATATTTTTTTTTTGTATTCTTATTTGTTTATTTTATTTTGTTTGGGTAATTTTAAAATTTCATTGTAAATAGTTAATAAATTTATTGTATCTAGTTATAAATGTTTTGTGTTTTTATTTGTTTGTAAATATTTTTATTTTGCTTGTATAATTTTAAGATTTTATTGTAAATAGTTAATAAAGTTACAAAAATTATTGCAGTTATAAATGTGTTGTCTTCCTATTTGTTTGTACATATTACATTTTACGTGAATAGACGTGTTTTACTTAATTTAAAATGTTTCACTTTGAACACGCTTTCACTACTATTGTGGCAGGCCCTAGTGGTTGTGGAAAATCAAACTTTGCGTGTAATTTTCTAAAATACATAAAGCAAGTTTGTAATCAAACATTTAACTCTGTCATATGACTCGGTGCTATGATGAGATGCAACCATTATACAGTTTAAGTGGAGTTAACTATTATCAGGGAATTCCTGATTTGAGTATGTTCGATGGGAAATATCCTCAATTGATTATAATTGATGATCTTATGAGGGAATCTGACGGACGCATAGTTCATATTTTCACTAAAGGGAGCCATCATCGAAATTTGAGTGTATTTTACATAACTCAAAATTTATTTCATCAAGGAAAAGGACAACGTGACATTTCATTAAATTCGAGCTACATTGTTTACTTTAAAAATCAAATACGATATCTTGCTCGTTAACTTGTACCTGAAAATCCTAAATATGTTGAGGATGCGTATAGAGATGCTACAAATAAACCACATGGACATTTGATGATCGACTTAAAACAAAATACAAATGATAGTTATCGTTTTAAAACTAATATTTTTCCAAATGATTACACAATTTGTCCTAAAAAGGGATATAAATATAGTAGTCATAAACAAAAATCTCTCATTTCTGAACAATGAAAGATCGAGTAAAGACGCATGAAGACTTCCTAAGAGCTTTACATGCTCTCAAACCTAAATTTAGAATAGTTTTACTTAAAGCTTGTATTGAAAAAGAAATTAACTGCATCTGTGAGTGTATTCACAATGTCTTGAAAGGAAAAGTTCCATTACTAAAAGAAAAAAGAAATAAATTACAAAAGTACAAAAATGTATTGAGAAAACTTACTTCAAAAAGTAAAAATAAACTTAGAAAAAATATTATAGTCCAAAAAGGTGGAGCTTTCTTACCGATAATACTTAGTTCCGTTTAGAGTTTACTGTTGAACTCGCTTAATAAGTAAATTAAAATGGATAATGCAAAGAAAATGATATTAATTGAACCTGAAGTTATAGAAAAACTTTAAAATGTTAATGCTAATACTACACTATCACAACTCGATGAAGAAATGAATAAAGTTTTGGAAACAAAATTAAAAGATAGAGAAAAGTGGTCACTATATTTACAAACTCTTCAAAGATATTTATATCATATTGGTAAAGATCGAAAACCAATAGAAATATCTATAATAAACTTTGGTGAATCAAATACTAATATAAAAGAAGGCGCAAAGTCAGAAAAATCTTTAGAGACTAAAGAAGTTTCTTTAAAAGCACACGTTAGTGAGGATATTCAGAACAAAAATAATGATTTTTATGTTAAATCTTGCATGCTTGCTTGCATCCTTGCTTGTATGCTTGCTTGCATGCTGCATGCATGCTTGCATGCTGCATGCCTGCTTGCTGCATGTCTGCTTGCATAATGCATATCTACAAATGATATTATATGAATTGAATTTTATATTAAGTAATAATTATATGTTTTAAGTATTATACAAAAGTAGTGTTATCGTAAATGAATGTTATACTAAATGTTCTAATACTAGATAAATGTTATGTGTTTTAATTATTATATAATGTAAATGTTATACCCATTAGCGCATAACGTCCGATATATCGGACTTCAATAAAATGTTTATTTTATGAGTTATTATTTTTAATTTTCAAAGTTTATCATTATAAGATAGTAGTTTATTATATTTACTCTTATGGCAACACTGCCGTTATGAAATGAAACAACGCGACTTCGTGTCAGCTGTCAGTTTCCAAAATGGCGGCACACGGTCAACATTATTCGCGGCGAAGGTAAGATAATATTATGATTCTTTTTGTATTTTGTTTGGTAATTGGTATTAAAAACTGTTATTTTTATTGCTAAACTATCATATTATTTATTTACAATGTTAGTTTTACGTTACCACTGTTAGTTTGAATGCTTCGCTGGCGAATTTTGTACTGTCCGATATATCGCACGCTATGCACAGCGGGTACTACCTACATGTGTTTGTTGAATTGTTACAGTTTGCAAGTGCATGAAATATTATCGGCTTTGGCACTCCAAAGGCGAGGATGATAATAATACCGAAAATATAATTTATGTTGAGCCCCCTATTGAGGATGCGAGTCAAGTTACTGACGAAGACAGTGACAGATCTGATGAGGAGCATGGTGCGAACCTAAATCATTTTGGACGCAGATTGCTGCAAGCTGGCTGCGAATTGCGACGTTCTCGAGGTGATGGTACTGTTTCTACTCCATCGACGTCCACTGGCCTTGGTTCAAATACGCTATCAACTTTGAATTATAATTCGTCGTCAAGCGATAGTAAAGACGAGGAGCCCCTTTCTACTTTTAGTTCTCGTAACAAGTCGACAATTTCTGCACCCCCGGCTAAAAAGAAAAAACCTACTCACTGGAGAAAAAAGGAACCCAGTTTTATTTGTACTGAATTTCGTCCACAGGCACCATCAGATGAAAGTAAAAGGTGTCAAAATCCTTTGGAATACTTCAAACTATTTTTTCACCAAGATCTTATCAAACATATTGTCAAAGAAACGAATCTGTATGCTATGCAAAAAAATAAACCTTTGATGGTAACGGAAGACGAAATCTACGTTATTATAAGAGCAATGCTGTTATCGGCCTATGTCAAGTTACCAAATAAACGACTGTATTTTTGCAAAGATAACGACGTGCCTAAAATTCTACAGGATAGTATTAGATGCAATCGGTTTGAATTGATTCTTCAACATTTGCATTTGAACGACAACAGCGAGCTCGCTGTTTCTACAGACAGATTGTACAAATTACGTCCTCTTCTTGAAAGCCTCGGTGAATCGTTTTAAAAGCACTATGGATTGGACGAAAACTATAGCGTTGATGAAAGTATGATTCTGTACTACAGAAAACACTACGCTAAATAGTTTATCCGTGGAAAGCCGATTAGGTTCGGATTCAAGAACTGGGCAATGTGTGCAAGTACAGGATATATGATAGCGTTTAGTTTATACACAGGAAAGAGTACAGAAAAAAAGATTTTGGACTAGGTGGTGACGTAGTTCTTAGCCTAATTGGACTTAGTAAACTTCCGCCTAATAATGGCATAAAATTTTTTTTTGACAATTATTTTACATCTCTGAGCCTGATGAGACACCTGAACGAGCTCGGCTATTATGCTACAGGGACTTTGCGAGCTAATCGCACCGAGAACTGCACGCTCAAAGACGTAAAACAATTCAAGAAGGAGGAGCGAGGTCATTATGATTATCGACTAGGTGATGATGTATTCGTTTGCCGATGGAACGATAACAATGTTGTCACAGTGGCCACAAACTTCCAAAATCTTGAAGTAACATCCGCAACCCGCTGGTCTCACGAAAAAAAAGCCAAAACGCTACTCCCTCAGCTATCACTCATTTCAAGTTACAATAAGTACATGGGTCCCAACGACTGTATTTTTGCAAAGATAACGACGTGCCTAAAATTCTACAGGATAGTATTAGATGCAATCGGTTTGAATTGATTCTTCAACATTTGCATTTGAACGACAACAGCGAGCTCGCTGTTTCTACAGACAGATTGTACAAATTACGTCCTCTTCTTGAAAGCCTCGGTGAATCGTTTTAAAAGCACTATGGATTGGACGAAAACTATAGCGTTGATGAAAGTATGATTCTGTACTACAGAAAACACTACGCTAAACAGTTTATCCGTGGAAAGCCGAATAGGTTCGGATTCAAGAACTGGGCAATGTGTGCAAGTACAGGATATATGATAGCGTTTAGTTTATACACAGGAAAGAGTACAGAAAAAAAGATTTTGGACTAGGTGGTGACGTAGTTCTTAGCCTAATTGGACTTAGTAAACTTCCGCCTAATAATGGCATAAAATTTTTTTTTGACAATTATTTTACATCTCTGAGCCTGATGAGACACCTGAACGAGCTCGGCTATTATGCTACAGGGACTTTGCGAGCTAATCGCACCGAGAACTGCACGCTCAAAGACGTAAAACAATTCAAGAAGGAGGAGCGAGGTCATTATGATTATCGACTAGGTGATGATGTATTCGTTTGCCGATGGAACGATAACAATGTTGTCACAGTGGCCACAAACTTCCAAAATCTTGAAGTAACATCCGCAACCCGCTGGTCTCACGAAAAAAAAGCCAAAACGCTACTCCCTCAGCTATCACTCATTTCAAGTTACAATAAGTACATGGGGGGAGTAGACAAATGTGACCAAGCTGTGGCAAACTTGCGGACTCGGATGCGTATAAAGAAGTGATGGTGGTTACTTGCTCGAAAGAATGGGTGTACAAAAGACACTGAGTCCTTGTTCGCTTTTCGACGCTTTATAGCAAGAAGCTTACTTGCTACACATGGGACACCACAACATCAAGGACGCAAGATTGCCAAACCATTGTCAACAATGAGATACGACGGTAAAGATTGGCTGGTCTCAATAAATGCCGTACGACGGTGTGCAAACCAATGTGGAGGGAAAAGTAAATTTCAGTGTCAAAAATGTGACGTAGGCCTTCATCCGAAATGCCATATGGCGTACCATGTCATAAATTAAAATAAATTTCACTTATTTTGCTTTTTTCAATAAATCTTGTCATACAATCCGTATTTTTATTTCAATCTATCTTTAACGTCAATTGTGGCCGCCATGCATAGCGTCCGATTTATCGGACGGGCTATAAAATTTAAACTATTGTATAAACAGTGTATTTTATGTCATCTAATCGTCAAAGATACTCTAAAAGATAATATCTAAAAGTTATTATAACTAAAAGGGCGGAAATAAACTTTATGCACTAATGGGTACGGCTGTTTTACGGATTATTTAGTTTAGCTCAATCGTTTGTTATATCATCATCATCATCATCTCAGCCAAAAGACGTCCACTGCTGGACAAAGGCCTCCCCCAAGGATCTTCACAACGACCGGTTTTGTGCTGCTCGCATCCAGCGGCTTCCCGCGAAAAAAGAAAAGACAAAAAATGGTTAAATTTTTTTTTTGTTGTTTCAAAATTATGTATTTTAAAATTATATCATGCCATTATTATATTAAATAAGTGTTATATTAAACAAAACTATATCATTTGATTGTATATGCTTTGATCATTATACGATATGTTGTTATATTATACATTACACACCCCTGTGGTATCTCCATATTACATCCACATCATTCCTTTTATTTTTTTAATCTAAAATCATCTGAAATGAAACAACTTTTACGGATCTACTCGCGTTTATTTTACACATTACTTATTTAATGTTTATCCTGACGTTTCGAACCCTTAGCAGGCTTTCGAACCCAATCTTCCTGTGACCACGGACCCTGCAAAGGGTTCAAAACGTCTGGATAAACATTAAATGAGTAATGTGTAAAATAAACGCGAGTAGATCCGTAAAACTTGTTTAATTGCAATGTGTAGTGTTTAGAAAACAATATAAAATCATAATATGATTATTTATATTTTTATAGGCTGTGACACATCGGCAGGCTCTTGTGCCATAAAAATGCAGGAACATGATCAACATTACCAATTGTCAGACTTGGGTCCTGAATTTGTTAGCAATTATAGAAAAGTCACATGTATCCATGGTAAGTATAATATATATATCTACTAATATTATAAATGCGATAGTTTGTGTGTATGTTCGTATATTTGTTGCTTCTTCACGCTGCAACAGATGGATAGATTTGGATGAAATTCGGCATACAGATAGTTTATAACTTGGAATAGCACATAGGATACTTTTTATCCAGATATTCCCACGGGAACGGGAACCACGCGGGTGAAACCGCGAGCGGCCGCTAGTGATGCATATAATTTTGATACATCTATCAAAATAATATATAAATAGGTCAATCGCTATTATCTTATGCAACACTTTATTTTCAAGGCGTTAACAAGGATATTTTATGTGATGGATGTTTTTATACATTCCTAATACGTTTGTCTGCTGACCAAACAAGGATTAAGTATAGCCAATGTTATATCTGTCACACATCTATGAGTTTCAATTGATCCCACTCATGATTAAGTGGTGCTGAAAGAAATGAATTAGAGGCAAGGATACATCCAAGAAAGGTACGATGATGCACTGGTCTGCTTTAATTGCTGGTCTGATGCAAGACGTAGAGTTAGAGCAAGTGGCTTTGTACCCATTTACTCTGAGCACCATAAATGCATTGAATGCCTAAGATTCTTAGCAAGAAAGCGATTTCGAGTATTATTGGATGGACCAGAAAAGGATATAGTTGCCTCAAAGATAGCACCAAGAGAGGTATAATATTTTCTATTTGTTAAAAACTATCATAGTTTTGTGTAACAATTATGCAATTATTAATTTTATGTTTACATTGTCGCAAGTGCCTGCTGTCTCTCGTATTTGCAATAACTGCTGGGCAAAGACGAAACGACAAGTGACTACTTTTATAAATGTTTTACCAATTGAGCTTGCAGCAGAAAATGAGCCTATTCTTGAAGAACTATCTACAAGTCTTTTACCAATTGAGTCTGCAGCACAAAATGAACCTGTTCTCGAAGAACCATCTGCAAGTATTGTAACGATTGAGTCTGCAGCTGAAAATGAGCCTCTTCTTGAAGATTTATCTAAAAGTGCTTTATCGGTTGAGTCGGTAGCGGATAATGAGCCTGTTCCTGAAGTATCATCATCACTAAGAATTAATATTTCAGTAGAGGACACTCTAAATAATCCGAGCACTCACAACATTGAAAATGTTCCATCTGAAGCTAGTGGAGGCTCCCAGGCATTGGATAAACAAGATGAGTCTACATCATCATCCTCATCCTCATGTGCATGGTGTAGCATGTCATTAAGTGGAATACAGTCTCATCCCTTAACAGAGGGGCCTCTGAGAGATGAAGTTGCAGGAAGAATTATTCCAAGACAGGTAACATTTTGTTGCTTCATTTTTATTAATGTTAATCAACTTTTTAGTATATATTAATATTAATCATCATCATCATCATCATCTCAGCCAAAGATGTCTAATAATAATAATAATAATAATTAAGTAATACATATGTATTACTTAATTATTTATTCAGACTATGTATGTGTTCATAGCTTAATTAGTATTTAGTAAAGTAGTTATTATTATCACTACCACTTCAACTATGTGATTTGTTCATTTGATATACTTACATAGCTTTTTTTACTTATAAATTGTATCCGGTTCCCGTCTTTGCCATGCATGTTGGGTGGCTGCTAGACGTAACATACAAAGGCAAGAACCAACTCATGAAAGTAATACCTGGACACTACAAAACTTTAAAAGATCTGCTGCTACTTCAAACAACTGACACACTACACGAACTTCACCAAGTCCCAGGTAGAAGAAATGCCTTTATTTAATATAAAAAATGCCATGACCGATTTCCTAGATTTTAAAAACATACATAATATCCCAAATTATGTACATTACTGGACAGGCCGAACTGTACAACACATAAAAGATCAAATTCCAATGCTAACTGAAACATGTAAAAAACCTCAACTTGCTTTAGGGCTATATTTGGTTAAACTCCGAACAGAAGACTCGAACGCGAGATTGTAATCCATTTTTAAAATATCGGAGTCAAGCGTTTCAAGGTTATTGAGTCTAGCAAGAAATGCCCTGGTGGCACTATTCGTACCAAGAAACCTTGGCTTCGATAGACTCGATAGAGAGAATATTTTACAAAGAAATCTCATTATTCCAATAGGTCTATTTGGAGACCAGTTCAATGAAAAAATTATTAATATTTTTGATGGCACATAAGTGTATTTGCAGAAATCGTTCATTTATTTTTTAAAAAAAGCTACAGTCTTCACAAACATCGGAATTTAGTAAAACCTTTCACGGTAGTTACTACATATGGTCACATACTGAATATTTTAGGGCCTTATGCAGCCATGAAATCTGATTCAGACATCATGAGAAGTCTTTTTCAAAATGAAAGTAATCCTATGCGGCAATTTTTTAAACTTAATGATGTTATGATTTTAGACAGAGGGTTTCGCGATGTCATCCTCTTCCTAACTTCACTAGACTACCAAGTGCACAAACCAGAGTCATTACAGGAAAGGGAAACTCAACTCTCAACATTCAACATTAGAAGCAAATAAATCCAGGTGTGTGACTCTCTGTAGATGGGTGGTTGAGGTTGTCAATAGACGCTTTAAAAGGGATTACAAATTATTCCGACAAGAATTTTTCAATACAGCCTCAACCCACCTAATGGACGATTTGTGCATTGTTGCAGCCTTAATTAATACATATCACCCAACAATTGTTGACAGGCTAGACGCACAATTAATATTAAATAGAGCGCTGAGATTTAAATATTACCGAATTATTTAAGTGAATATGTAATTCAAAATAATTTAAATAGACGCCGCGCCGGCCGTGGCCAATTCCAAAGAATTTAGATTCCCTAATATGACTACCTCAGAGTCAATATTATTCGGATTAGGTGTTTATCAACTTAAACAAACAAAGTCATATTTTAGGGAACATATAAGGGAAAATGGAAGTTTTACTATTGTCAAATCGTCAAATATTGAAATTGTAAATGTTTCAGGACTATCGTCATCACAGTGCACAAAATTATTCAGGGGGAGAATAAAATCTCGACACCATTCGGGGAAAGCATACTACACCTATGTTTTAATAAATGACAATATGATTCCTTCATGGGAAGAAAGTATCTGCGGATATTATTGCAGTTGTGTTTGCGGAAAGAGAACAGTAGGGTGTTGGGCCATGTGATGACGATAGTGTGGTACATGGGTTGCGCACGACACCAAGAAATAATTCATCCATCTGCAGAATTTTTTGATGGCTTGATTACAAGAGATGATATAGAAAATGAATAAATAATTAAAAATATATGCTCTGTTTTATTTTACCCATTTTCAATAACCTAGCTTGATATAGGTGATGGAAGTCCCTATAGGATAACAGGCCTTACCTAGATTAAACTTACACCTCTAACTTCCTTCATTGTTAAGTTAAAATAGTTTTAGCCACTCAGCATACATACCCTTTTGGTAAGACATTTTTTGGAAATCATTCTAAAATGTTACTACAATTCATTACGAATGATAGTTCCCGAAAAAAAAAGGGTTTATGTATATCAGATAGTCTGGAAAGCCATACATTGCCTGGAAACTATCCATTTCTCCTAAAATGCTGCTTTTGTTTATTTGATCAATTTTATTTATTTACGTCGATAATCTGACATTGACAGTTCGGAACTGTATACTTAATATAGATTTTTACTTTACAAATAATAATATGTAAACTAATAAAATCGACGAACTGGAAATTAAAATTAAATTCTTGATTGAGAAAAATGAAGAGTTACAAGCCTGCATTTCTAAAAAGGAGTTAAACAGCAACGACACTGAAAGTTTACAGGGATCCCAACGACCTTTGTCGTCATTTGTCAATGCAGTGAAAAAAAATCTAAAGCCGGTGGTACCGATTTCGCAAGAAGCATGTGTGGCCACTAAATCGTCGACTTTGATTGCGAAGGAAAAAATAGTTCTTAATAAAAACGAAACACAAACATCTGTAGTAGTTATTGGTAACGACAAAAACAAGCCTGAGGAAAAAAATGAAAAAAGTTGGACAGATGTAAATAGAAAGAAAAATAAATATCCAAATACCGAAGTTAAAAAAGGAGGAAGCACGAGTACCATAGAAATCCAAGGGACAGAAAGAAAAAAACATTTGCATGTATGGCGTCTTCAGAAAAACACCACATTAGAAAGTTTGGAAAAACATGTGAAAAAAATTTGTGGCCAGGAAGTAACAGTGAAGGTAGATAGAATAAAACATAAAACAGAGAGAGATTATGCTTCCTTTATTATTAGTGTGCCGGAAAGTCATTATGATGAACTGTGTCAATCAGAAAACTGGCCAGTAAACATTGAGTTCTGTGAATGACATGATTGTCATTAATTTACTAATTACAAAAATTGAGTAATTATTTCGTAGGAAAATAATTAAAGTATTTAGTTTATTGGGTGCGATGAAACGAGTGATTTACTATGGCGGCAGGTTCTTATCATAATACGAGTCTGTCACAAAGAGGAAAACCAGTGCTTATATTGAACGGCTATGATTACATAGCCGTTCAATATAAGCATTTGGCCATTAGGCCAAAAACAAATGCACAAATAGTATCTTTTACTGGTATTGCGTGCATGGTTTTACACGGCACCAAGCAGCACTACTTGAAAATTGATATGAAGTTGCACAACCATGCACCGGGTCCCGGTAAGGTAGATTCAATCAAGTTGAGTACTGCTCATAAACGAGAAGCAGTGCAGTGTTGTATGGATAAACCAACGCAAATCATACAAAGAAACCTTGCCGAAATAAGTAGTGCAAGTGCATGCGCCTTACCCAGTAAAAATGCTATGCGGCATGTTAAGTAGAGTGTAAAATAAACGCGAGTAGATCCGTAAAAGTTGTTTCATTTCAATACTTAACGATTCAAATATATGGATTATGGATGGAACTTTTGCGACATGTCTCATGTTCTTTATTTTGTCAGATTTATTCCATACATGGGATAATTGGTTCTGGTGATGATTCTCACTTTTTACCATTAGTTTACGGACTTTTGATAAATAAATCTCAAGAATGTTACACCAAATTTATCGAAGCCATTAAAAAATACGCACTAGAGTTCAATATTTCGTTAAATCCACAACAAATTATTACAGATTTTGAATTGGTGACAATAGATGCGGCCAAAAACGTGTTTCCCGAATCTATGCACACATGCTGCTTATTCCATCTTGGCCAAAACGTGTGGCGTTGTATCCAACGCTCCGGTATTCAGCAAAAATATACTGAAGGTGCTGATTTTGCACTTCGTTTAAGACATTTGACAGCTTTGGCTTTTCTACCACCGATGGAAATACCCAACGCATTTGAAACATTGAAGATCTTGTTTTGCCAAGAGAAGTATTACAAGTGATGACTTACTTTGAAACCAACTATGTATCTCAAAAAATGATATCTCGTAAAACGTCTAATGGTAATGTAATTATCTCCAAACTGCCGCCAATATTACCACCGAGTTTATGGTCAATATCAAGCAATGTGTCGTCAAATTTACCAAGGAATCAAAATAACGCAGAAGCCTGGCATCGACGATGGAATATGCTACTTGGTAAACAAAAACACGGACTGTACGCCACAATAAGATTTTTGATCAGAGAGCAGATGACCACAAAACATACCATACCAAAAAAAGAGGAAAAACATAATTTTTCTCAAAAAAAATATGGTGGACAAACATAACAAGGATATGCCTGTTACTGATTTTTTACGAAGAATAGCTAACATAACAAATCTATAGGAAATTTATTAATGTGTCATATACCCATATTCCTCGCTAAAAATAAGCTTTTGTAATAAAATTAAATGCTAAAATTAATACTAGAGTTGGAAGAATCTATTGTTTGTCTTTAGTCTGTTGACAGATAAATAACTAGATTTTGGATCAATAAGGAAATCAATGTATTTGTTTGGTCATAAATGTTAAGATTAGTTAAGTTGAAGAGTCTATTTTTATTTGTTTTTGGTTTTTGTAGCCTGTGTTGACATATAAATATAATTTTATTGCTAAGATTCTGGGATTTTCATTATTTATTTAAAAAATCCTGCCTTTGATAATTGACACATCGATCATCTAGCTAGTATATATATATATACTCTAATTGTGTCATGGTATACTTTGTGTTGATTGTACTAATGTTAAAGACGTTACAATAATGTTTTATAGACAATAATATTCCTAACTAATTTTCTTATCAAAAGGTTGTGACCCTCAAAATAGCTTAGATGTTCCTTGTCTTTGCAACATTGTAGCTTATCAAAGGTTACGACTCCAAAATTTTGTAAACCATTTTTAGAAGAATCATCCACGTATATTTTTATTAACTTACTTATAAATCTAATTACTTTGTGTTTCTCCCAAAATTAGACGACTCTAATAATGAATCTATTGATCTTACAAAGTTGTAATTATAATTTTAACCTATGATCTTTTATTAATTAACTTGTTTATTGAAATAGTACAAAGAGGTGAGACTCCCAAAAATAACGTAAACTTCTAATTCTTAATTTTCTAGAAAGCTATTATAATAAACTTATTTTTATCGTTTACTGATAATACAATTTACTCTTAGACCTATATAAGGATCTGCCAGATTGTTGAACAGCAGATCTTTGGTAACTTCTACAGTGTATACACGGGCAACCACTGTTCGAATATCTCCTAGTGTCTAAATAAATATAAGCATTGAAAATTTATTAACTCGTGTTTTAAAGAAATAAAACGAAGTATCTTCAATTCAGTGTATTTTATTGTTATCTTCCGAAGCGCCGTCTTCCTGACATAGCAGGGACATAACATAAAATTGGTGTCAGAAGTGGGATAGTCTCGACTTCTACATAAAGAAGGTGATTTTTAAATCTTTACGGCTTAAAATAATCCTTGACATATTATTATATTTTAGACTTTGGAGAAACAGAATCCATAGAAACTGATTCGAGTGATACCAACATTGAAAATTGCGACAACAGACAGTCAGACACAAATACTATTGGCAGTATCAACTATTAAGACAAATTATTGGATTTGGAAGACAGCGGTAATTCTTCCGATATTCCAGATATCCCAGGATTAGGAATCTTCTGTCACATTTGTTTAGCATTGTAAGTTACCAAGCTCTCACTTCTTTTCTCTTCTATTTTAGTTTTGTTTAATAGGAACAATATTTTTCTTTATCTTTTACGTGTTACTTCAATTATTTTTATTTTCTTGAGTGTATTATATTAATTAATTAAAATGATGGACGAGAAAGCATCGACCTCTGGAAATTCTAGTTTGTAAGTAGTGACACATTATTAAAATTTATTAGAACTTATGACGGAAACCGTGACGATCTGAGTTCATGGTTAGCTAATTGCGATCGTGCATTTTCTTTGGTCGACAAGAGTCAATTTACTATTTTATTTGCTTATATACAAAACCAATTAACCAAACGTGCACAAGCGACTTGTCGTAATACAATTTTTGAAAAATGGGAAGATCTAAAAGTATTTTTAAAAGCTAGGTTTGGTAATAAAAAGCATGAAACTCATTTATTGATTAAATTACAAAGTTGTAAACAGTTGGGAAATGAAAATGTTACGCAATATTGTATATATAAAATTTAAAGTTGTATGAAGCGTTTGTTGAGCTGTATTAAGCAATCTTGCACTGAACCACAATTATTACCCGGACAAATTGCTAGCACAAACCAACTTACCTTTCAAACATTTTTATTAGGTATTAATCCCTAAATTTCTCAATGTTACGATCTAGGGAACCTCAGTCATTAAATGATGCATTCAATATAGCCTTAGAAGAAGAAAAATTTAATATATTGCAGAATTCTAAAAACAGATTCTGTAATATCTGTAAAAAGCCTGGACATACCAATTTCCAGTGTTAACGTAATTCTAATACTAATAATTCTTTCAATTATTCTAATAATTGAACGGATAGCAATAAAAGAATTTTCCATGTACAATCTAACAATTTTAATAAGAAAATCACTTTTTGCCATTATTGTAAGAAAAATGGACATCTCATAGAAAATTGATTCAAACGTCCAGAGAATAGAAACAAAACTAATCAACATCATTCTAATAAAGATTTGAAAAGTATTTGGATTTAAAAAGGCAATTTAAATCCAAATACTTTTCAAATCTTTAATGTTAATTAAAATAACATGACTCATATATTTCCTATTGACGAAAGTAAAGGTCAACCTTATTTTAGATCCTTAATTGATACTGGAGCTAGTAGTATCTCTATTATTAAAGAAGAATTGTTTGATACACAACTAAAATTTAGTCGAAATAATATATTTAATATAAAGGGCATAACAAAGACTGACGAACCTTGTAAAACTTTAGGACATGCTGAAATTAATTTAAATATATTTGATCATAGTTGACTCATACATTTCATTTAGTACACTTTAAGCAAAATATTTCTCTTAAATATGATGGCATCATAGGCCTATGACCTATTAAAGAAATTAAACGTCACTATAAGCTATGAAAGCAAGACTTTAGCTTTTAATAATTTACGTGTACCTCTTAATTTTGGAGAAGCTGACGACACATCTTTATATATTTTAAAGCCTCGTACCGAAACTTTGGTAAAAACATCAATTTTAAATTATGCTACTGATGAAGGATTTGTTCATAATTCTAAAATTATAGACGGAGTTTATTTGTCTAGTTGCTTAACAAAAGTCGATGGAAATCGTTAAGCTTATGTTACTATTCTAAATACTCTTGAGAGAAATGTTGATATTAAAAAACTTGATATTGCTTTAGAACCTATAAGTGGTCATGAGTTAGGTAGTGATAAAAATCACGATTCCTCTTATAAAAAGTATGAATGCAATATAAGCCGCAATTCTTATTCTCTCTCTCAAGATCCTGAATAAAGCCTATCTATAGAAATTTAAAATGTAAATTGAAATAATGACTATGATAATTTTTGTAACATGTTTAATTTTAATAGTCTTAAGTATAATGAGAGAATTAAAAATGAATAAGTCAGTTACGAATTGACCATTTGAATCAAGAAGGAAAAGATTCTTTATTTAAATTATGTAAAAGGTATATTCCTTATTCTTTTTAGAAGGTGACGAATTAACGTACACTAATGCTATACAGCATGAAATTATTACGAATAATAATTATCATATTTTTTCAAAAGGATATAGATATCCTGAAATTCACGAGGAGGAAGTAAACTCTCAAATTAATAAAATGTTCAAGCAAAATATTATTCGACATTTGACCAGCCCTTAGTCTTCTCCTTTGTGGGTAGTACTAAAAAAACAAGATGCGTCAGAAAAAAATAAATGGAGAGTAGTTATTGATTATAGGAAATTAAATAACGTCACAGTTGGAGACGCATTAGTTTAGTTTAGTTTAGTTTAGTTATACTGGGCTGTATCCGCACTTAGCCATTCGATTTGGCCATTGTACGTATTGTACCTTCTGCCTACTCCAACCAACCCAGATTATCCCAGAAGGCTTGCAGCCTTTTCAGGCTGCTGCAGGCTTCCGCAAGCGTTCTGGGTGTTTGGAGAAACCGTGCCCGTTCGTCTGCCACACTCCTGCACTCCATGAGCACGTGTTGTGGCGTTTCTTCCGCCTCCATGCATCCTCTGCATAGAGGGCTGTCGGTCACACCTATCGTAAATAGGTGCTTGTTTAAGGGACAATGACCAGTAATAATACCGATGATTTTACGGATCCTGTCCCTGTTTAATCTAAGGAGGTTGCGGGCAAGCTTTTTTGATACCACCGGAACTGCATTCTTGGTTTGCCTGCTACCTACACTGTTTCTCCATTCTGTTAGATGTTCATCTTCGGTTAATTTGCGCAGCCACGTTTTTATCTGGGCCTGAGGTATGGGCAGCAGTGGTTCCGGTCCATAAACTGCTGCCATCGATCCTCTTTTGGCTAGTTCGTCAGCGGCATCATTACCCTGTGAGTTGCTGTGTCCTTTGATCCATTGCAAAGTTACTTTGTTTGCCTCTGCTATGGATTGGAGACGCATATCCTTTACTAAGTATTAGTGATATTTTAGACCAATTAGGATGTTCAAACTATTTAACCACCTTAGATTTGGCTAGTGGTTTCCACCAAATTAAAATGCATCTTCGAGACATACCTAAAACGGCATTCTCAACCCTTAATGGTTTATATGGTCCCTGTGTGGTGCTGGGGATAAAGAATTGCACCACCCCATCTCTTCCCGTGGGTTAAGTCTCAACTTACTGCGATCGCCAACCCGCCTGCCAAGCGTGGCGATTACGGCAAATACCCCTCATATCCTTGGGGGAGGCCTTTGTCCAGCAGTGGACGTCTTTTGGCTGAGATGATGATGATGATGATGAATGGTTTATACGAATATACTCGTATGCCATTCAGTCTTAAAAATGCTTTTGAGACTTTTCAAAGATTGATGAACACTGTATTTGAGTGGGCTTCAAGGTCTATATTTGTATGCGCCGAGCCCTGCTGCACGCACGGGAGAAGGCGCGCGGGGGCCGCGGCACGATAGTTCGCGACACCGCCGCTGGGAGACGGCGCCCGCGCCGGCCGGCGGCGGCGCTCGCCGCTTCAATCAACCAGGCTGTCACCGCGTGAAACGCACGTCCCTCGCCAACGCCCATCCGCCATAGTTTTTTAACATTTTTTTATATTATTTGTAACGTGTAAACCGCGCATTACTAGTCTATTGTTACTATTTATTGTTTTAATTATTGCTCCATTCGGAACAATTGGTGACCGTAGGAAGTATCTGCAAGTTTGGGAAGAAGTACGAGAGAGAAATACGTTCAATCCGTGAGCGTTGCGTTGGAACGGCAAGCGTGACGTGGGATACCTGCCTACGAATTTCAAAAGGGACGCCAGGAATTGCTGTCTTCTGGGGCCTGCAGCGGACTACATCGAGGTTCTTCGGCCGTCTGGAGGTCTAGCCCAAGGAAGTACACCATTTTCCAATCCTTTCTTACCTAATTCCTTCAGAATTGTTTTTATGTGTGTGAAAGCTCCCCCTGCACCTCAAGCGTAAGGCACCTATTCCTGATCAAGCTTGCATAAGGGCAGGGCTATTTAGTGCTACACCTATTCACGATTTTTATTGTTTCTGCCTGTAATTTTACTGCACCTCGAGCGTTAGGCACCTATTCCTAATCAAGCTTGCATAAGGGCAGGGCTATTTGTGCTATATTCACGATTTCTATTATTTCTAAGTTTGTAATTTTATTGCAATTGCCAGCTACTACGTCTCATTTACAAAAACATTTCAATGTCGTAAAATTAACGATACCGGCCATCTTGTTAACGTTGCCACGTAATTGCCATCTGTCATAATTTACTTACTGCATTTAACATTAAATAAGATATGCTTATCATTCGTTTGGCTAAAATGCACAACTTTTAAATATTTTGCGCACATCATTCATTTGATAATTCAAATTACTAATTTAATAACCAAACGGGAAATAATTGGACTTTAAGTGTCACTCCCAATTTGTACGATCCAAAATTAGGACCCAAATTAACACATTATTATTCTATAGTTATCGGGCGAGCGGCGCTTACCTAAGCTAAGCGCTGCCGCGGCCGACTCGCGTCACTGTTTCTGCTTGGTTGAGTCTGCGGCGCGCGGGCTCAGCTTGCTGGACGTGCTGGGTGCTCGGCGGGGGCAGCGTGTAGTGGCAGCGGGCGCGCTTGCGGCTGGTTGTGGAGCCTTCTTCATACGCTTCTTCATACCGGTTAGAATTTATCTACTTACTTCTTACTTCATTGTGTGTGCCTAATTTATTTATTTCAATAATGGATCCGCCTAAAGGGGTGTCTGCGTCTACCGCTGCCGCCTCAGGCGATGAAGTATCCGACTTACCAATGCTTATTAGAAAGCGAGGCATAATTAAAGGGCGTTTAACTAGATTTACAGAGTATTTAAGTGTATTGCAAAAGATGAAACCCTCTGAAATTTCTAGCGCTAAAAATAAAGAGCTTGAGTTAAGACTCAACAAATTGCAATTATTGTTAAATGAGTTTGATGAGCTACAAAATAGAATTGGTTTATTGCATAATGAACCCGCGGAACAAATTAAGGAAAGAGATGCTATTGAAAATCTTTTTTATGCGCACTTGTCTACTGGGCAGGATATTTTAGAGTCTACTCGAGTAAATGTTAAGCCTGTCCTGCATGAGACTGACACTTTGTCCAATTCTATGGCGAGCTGTCAATCAAGCGCATTTAATTCAATTAAACTTCCCACGATAAAACTTCCCACTTTTGATGGGAACTATTTACGTTGGATGGAGTATAGGGATATGTTCGAAGCAATGATAAATAAAAATGACAATATACCTTCTATTAATAAATTCCATTATTTACGTTCGTCATTAGAAGGAAGCGCTAGTGTTGTTATAAAGTCTATAGAATTTACTTCTAAAAATTTTGATGTTGCATGGGATCTTTTGTGCAAAAGATACAACAATCCAAACATTTTAATAAATAATCATCTTAAGGCATTATTTAACGTTGAGAGCATATCGAGAGAGTCCCATAGGGCATTAAGATTCCTGTTGGATCATTTTTCAAAGCACTTGCGTGCCCTCGAGTCACTGGGCCAGCCTACAGAAAGTTGGGATGCTTTGATAATATATATGGTTTCGTCCAAATTAGACGTTAACACGACTCGAAAGTGGGAGGAGCACAAGTGCTCTCTTGACAAATTTCCTACAATTGAAGGATTTTATTCATATTTGCGTGGTCGTGATGACGTACTAGAAACTTCGTTTATTAACCACTCGGAAAATAGACAGGGGTCACGCGAAAATAAACCTAAGTTTAGCAACAATAATTATAAAAGTCTTACCGTTTCGGTTGATAAAAAATCTAATTTATTGTGTTGTCAATTATGTAAACAAAGTCATCGCTTATATGAATGCAATAAACTTAAAGAAATGTCTGTCGATGATCGGATTGGTATGATTTCTAAATTGCAATTGTGTAAAAATTGTTTTCGCAGCGGCCACGACGCCTATCATTGTAACTTAAGAACGGGCTGCCGCGTATGTAAGAAAAAACACAATACGCTTTTACATAAACAATTACTCAGTTCCGATGCTACGTATAATGCTAAGATTTCTATGCCGTCCACTTCTTTACAACAAAATACGCAACATGAGGGTGGCGTATCGAGCCCACCTGTGTCTTTATCTGTAGCCACCACGGGTCAAGTATTATTGTGCACCGCATTGGTAAACATAGTTTACAATAACAATACATACACTGAGCGTGCACTGTTGGACACTGGCAGTCAATCATCTTTCATAACTAACGATTTAAAGAGGAAACTGGGGATAATAGGGGAATCAATCGATTCTATTAATGTCAGAGGTATAAATAATGTTGTTTGCAATATAACTGAAAAGTGTAACATTAACATAAAATCACGCGTTAGCTCTTATGAAGTAAATGTCAATTGTTTAATTATTCCGGTAATTACAGGTACTTTGCCAAATACATTAGTTAATGTTAGCGAATTGCATTTACCTACAAAACATTGTACTGGCTGATCCTACTTTCCATTGTCCCTCCGAAGTGGACATTCTTCTTGGAGCAAATGTATATTGGGAAATTGTGAAGTCTAAACTCATAAGGCTGGGTACTCACAATCCTGTTTTGCAAGATTCTAATGTGGGGTGGTTAGTTGCTGGACCCGTTGCAAAGCCGAAGCTAGAATTAAATGTCAATTGTCATTTTAGTCAGGAAATCCTTGATTCTTTGGAAAAGTTTTGGTCAATTGATAAACTACCCCTTAATAAAAAATCATATTCTCCGGAGGAGCAATTTTGTGAAAAGTATTTTATAGATAATGTTACACGTGGCTCTAATGGTCGGTTTTCCGTCAAAATTCCTTTCAAAGAAGTACCGGAAGTGTCAATTGGGGAAAATTGGTACACTTCGAAAAAATGTTTTGAAAATTTAGAAAAAAGATTTAATAGACTTCCGAAATTAAAAGAACAGTCATCATCATCATCTCAGCCAAAAGACGTCCACTGCTGGACAAAGGCCTCCCCCAAGGATATGAGGGGTATTTGCCGTAATCGCCACGCTTGGCAGGCGGGTTGGCGATCGCAGTAGGTTGAGGGTAACCTCAGAGAGATGCTGCTGCCCATCCTCTGGAATGGTCCCTTAGTCGGCTTTTACGACACCCACGGGAAGAGATGGGGTGGTGCAATTCTTTATCCCCGGCACCACACAGGGTCAAAGAACAGTACAAACAGTTTTTAAAAGAATATGCTGATTTAGGGCACCTTGTTAAAATCGATCGACCAAGTTTCGGTCATTTCATGCCTCATCATGCGGTAATCAAAGCAAAAAGTGAAACTACTAAACTTAGGGTAGTTTTTAATGCATCTTCCAAAACCGCCACCGGAAAGTCGTTTAACGATATCCAGGCCATTGGACCTGTTGTACAAAGTGATTTAATGTCTCTTTTGCTTCGTTTTCGACAATATAAATTTATTCTTATTGCGGACATCGAAAAGATTTATCGCCAGATAGAAGTTGATCCAACGCAGCGCCACCTACAGTTAATTTTATGGCGAGATGATAAGGACCAACCTTTCGATATTCTACAGTTAAACACTGTTACGTATGGTACTTCCTCCGCTCCCTTTTTAAGCACGCGATGTCTGCTGAAATTAGCACATGAATGCCCTGACCGTACCATATCAAATGTCATTCAAAATTCATTTTACATTGATGACCTCAACACAGGGGCAGATACTGTAGACGAACTTAAACATATTGCTAATGGCGTAATCTGTTGGAATATAGGTTTTATAGAATTTTATGTCTATGGTAGTTTACTGGCTGGAAGTTATTTGAGTTAAAATAAATATATGTATGGAATATTTTGAAATAGTTTGAAGTTGTCGTCTTGTGGAAAATGTTGGTTGCTATTGTCTTTTGATTGAAATTGGTTTGTTTACATAATGTTTTATATATAGTCTTGGAGAATTGTTTATTAGAAATGTTTAGAAGAAAGGTAATAAATAAATGATGGTACTATTATAAAATGAAAAGGTTTTATTAAGAAGGATCCCAAGCAGAGAAGTTTTGATAATACATTATACACCACGCACAAGGGTAAGAATATATTCGATTTACACATATATCTACAACAGGTTATGGGCCTCTACCTTGTGTGATGGTGTGAGGAGAGCCAAAAGAAAAATTGCTGTGTAGTATGAGTTGAGAAGAAAACTATTTTATTTTGAAAATTTTTAAAAATGACTGAAGACAATAAATTGTCAAAACTGACAAATGACTCAGAATATTTATTGTGGAAACAAAAATTAAAATTATTATTGGCAGCGAAAGAACTTGATTCTGTTCTGGAGGAAGATGCAGATAAAAAGAAAGATTTCTTTAAAAAAGATGCAAAAGCAAAATATTTAATAATCAGTTCTTTATGTGACAAATATATTGTTTACGCTATAAATTGCGAAACAACAAAGAAAATTATAGAAAAATTTGATACATTATTTCTTGGCCATAAGGAGACTCAAATTTCACAACTTTTAGAAGAATATTATAAATATAAATTTATACAAAATGAGATTATGTTAGATATAGCTGAAGTAGAAAACAAAGCTACGAGAATAAGAGGGCTTGGATATGATTTGGATGACAAACAAATAATGGTTAAAATTCTTTCAAGTCTACCAGATAGACTCATGTATTTTAGGACTGCATGGGAGTCAACATCATTAGCCGACAAGACTCTGATTAATTTAATTTCAAGAATTAATCTTGAACTCAAGATGAGGCAAGAAGGATCTGAAACACAAATGGATTCAAGACCAACAACATCTGTTGAGCCAGAGAGACAACCGGAAAACACCTTTTATGTAAAAAGCTGTTTCAAATGTGGCAAGAAGGGGCATATTGCGAGAAACTGCAGAACACCTAATAATCAAACATTCAAGCAAGACAATAAGACATTTAATAACATACCTCAATGTTACAAATGCTTGAAGGTTGGACATAGTCATACAGACTGTTATCATAAAATAAACTGTATGAACTGCAAGAAAAACACGCATTTTACAAAGTTTTGCCTTAAAGAAAAAGTAAGTAACTTATACAAATCAGAATCCGAAGTTGAGTTCATCATAGATTCAGGTACTAGCAGTCATATTGTTACATCTGAGAGCTATCTTAAAGACAAGAAAAATATAAATTATAAGATCATGACTGCGGATGGTAACATATTCAGTCAACATAATGGGAAATATTTATACTAATAATATTATTTTTAAAAATGTTTTATGTGTTCCCCAACTTAAAAAGAATTTAATTTCAGTGTCTAGATTAGCCGATGATAATTATTTCTTAATTTTTTTCAGAATGAACTCTCAAATCGTAAATCAGAATTCTGAATGCGTTGAGGTTGGTGACCGCAAGGAAGATGGTCTATATTATTTAAATTTTTCATTGGATACGACAAAGCCAGTCGTTGTTTCAAGGTCAGTTAATGCAATACACTTAGACACAAATTTTTGGCATCGTGCATTAGGTCATGTACCTATTAACAAGACGAAAGATCTTGTTCGAGGTATAGACAGAAACCTGGTTAAGGAAATAGATATCTGTGAAGTCTGCACACAATCGAAATTGTGTAGAAAACCTTTTAAATCAAATAGACACAGGGCTTCTAAGCCTTTAGAAATTATTCATAGTGATATTTGTGGTCCTTTAGAAATGGAAACATGGGATGGTTACAAATATTTTATAACATTTTTGGATGATTATACACATTTTGTTAAAGTATATCTAATTAAAAATAAAAACGAAGCGTTTTCTAAAATAATAAATTATATTAATTTGGCGGAAAATAATTTTAACACAAAAGTTAAAACATTCAGATGTGATAATGGGGGTGAATACACTAGCAGACAATTTAAAACGTATTGTAATAAAAAAGGTATTAATATTGATTACACTATTCCCTATACTCCACAATTGAATGGTAAAGCTGAACGACTAAACAGGTCAATAATGGAACGAACAAGAGTGTTGCTTTTTGATATGCAGCTACCACATGAATTATGGGGTGAAGCTATTTTAACTTCTGCTTATTTATTAAACAGGAGTGCAAATACAATTAATGTTAAAACACCAGCTGAAATGTGGTTTAATAGAATACCTAATTTAAAACATTTAAACATTTTTGGTTCTTTAACATATTATAAAAATAATTATCAGTTACATAAACTTGACTCCAGGAGTAGCAAAGGGCTTTTAGTAGGGTTTACTAATAACGGTTATAAGATTTGGAATCGTTTGTGTTTAAGGATTGTTTATTCAAGAGATGTGGTGTTTAATAATAATAAGAGTGATGTTAGTGATTTTTTAAAGTTGTGTAATAGGAGTGTAAGACGGTGTGATTTAAATAATTTATTTAAAGAGGTTAGTGTTGATATTAGTGGTGAATTAAATAATGATATAGTTAATGATGATGTTTTTGGTGGTGAAGCTGGTGATGGAGCTGTTGTTGATGGAGATATTTTTGAAAATGGTGTTGAAAATGCTGAGATTTTTGAAGACAGCATTGAAGGAGTTGGAGTTGGTGCTGAAGACACTGAAAATTTTGAAGATTGTATTGAGGATATTGGAGTTGGTGATGAAAATAATGAGAATTTTGATGATAATATTGAAGAGAATAATAATACTTTGAGAGGGGAAGTTAGAGAAAATACAGTAGTTGAAGATAATGATGAATTTGTTGATGAAATTGATCCAGTTATTAATGATGGATTGAGGATTTTACCGAATAGAGAAAGGAAATTGCCATCTAGGCTGAAAGATTATGATTTAGAGAGTTCGTTTTTACGGGTTGTCCCTGTTGGCCATCATATACATCGTCTCACCATTGTTCAAAGCCGAGGCCAAATGCCTGTCTCTTCTGAATATGGGGTTCTTTTTTTGCGGGGGTTGGTCGCGCGCGGGTTGGGGGTCGTCTTCGTCCATTTTATCGTCGGGTTTATGGGCGGAGACTACGTCATCCCCATGGATGCCAGAAATGTTCCGACATATTTACTTTGATCGTACATTGGAGTTCGATTACCAGGTCTACACGGCTGATTTGCTATCGGACAAGTCCATAATTCCTGGGAGATCCCATTGGCCACATGAATATGATGCACAGGCTCATAGGACTCAATATGGATTCTTCCCCACACAGCCGCCCAGGGAAAGCAATAATGTCATTCTGCAGTTTCTCGGCAGAGAAGAGGTAAATGTTAGAGAAATCATCAACGCGATATCTAGACGTGACATACCTCTAGAATGGAGGATAAGTGTGGGAGTCCCGAAAGAGAGGGAGATGAAGAAGAGGAAAGCAAGATTTTATGCCATATTAACGTTGGAGATGAGGCTATATCAGGTAGCCACAGAAAACAATATCAAGAATATATTCAAGTTCATACCACACCAAACAATGACAAAAACAGAGGACAGTTTAACTAAGCACCTTATCCGTATGTCGGAGTCATCCAGCAGCGACGAGGGGAGTCACGTGTACATAGCCCTTGATTTCTCTGCCTGGTGTACCAGCTTTAGGTATGAGCTGGTGACACCTCTGTTCGAAGAGCTGGATCGGTTGATGGGGTTGCAGGGTGTGTTTTCTTACACCCAACTATTTCCACTTATGTCTGTGCTACTATTTCAAGATAGATTCTCGCCCTCTCGTCAAGGTTCCAATGGAGATCCGGAGCCTGGTTTGAGATGTGTCCATTGTCCGGAGGGTTGGATGGAGGGACTTCGCCAAAAGGGGTGGACTCTGGCTACCTTACTCCTCATTCTGGTTGCTGCCTGGAGATGCGGTACAGTGGCAACGCTCACTGGTCAAGGGGATAATCAGGTCATATACTTAAGGATTCCTACATGTGGTATTTTGAGAGAGAGGAACATGACTCGAGACCAGTATATATTATGGTTCCAGAAGACGTTACGTGATTTGTGTACAGAGGCGGGCATAACACTCAAGTTGGAGGAGACATGGGTATCTACTACCCTTTTAGAGTACGGGAGACAAAAAAAAAAATATACCATATAAAAATAAAAAGACAAAATATTATGGTAAACAAACGAAAATACACCCTATCAAAACCTGGCCCTCAAGTTCCTACATACCGGCACGCGACAACCGCCTATGAGCATAGTACGGCAAGTTTCATTCTGATAGCTCCCGAAACAAATCTTAATTACTTTATTTTGTACGGGACACACTCTTCGAGTCTACATGGAACTTTATGTGTGCTACGGGTTTGCTGAGTGACAAGGTCTGCTATTCATCAACGACTCTACGAGCAGGAGACTTCGGGGTTGCTGACGTCTGGAGACTGGTGTAAACATGAGTCAGGATTTGCTGGTACAATTTTATTATTTATAATCAGGGTTACATTTACATTACATTTATTGGGAGGATTTCTCAATATTTGTTAACTTTCAAACATTAATCTAGGTAAGTGTAATGATTATCGCCTTATTTAAAGGACGGTCATTTCTCATTTATCTCAATTATTAATAATAAAGATATAGACATTTTATTATAAAAATTATGACATTTCTTGAATATAAAAAAAGGGAGATTTGAAGTTTAATGTCAACTTTCAACTATTTTAAAATAAAGTCATAATGTTACTTTTGAATATTATTTGACATTGAAATAAAAAAAATAAATAAACAAAACAAAATTGATAGGTTTTGATCACTCAAGTGGTGGTAGCTGAAGAGTAAGGAGCTCTGGAATTTTGGAATTGAACAACTGTGAGTTAAACAATTATAATTGATAATATAACTATTTCTAATAATACCTTACAAATAATAAATAAATTATTTTAATTATGTAAATTCAAACAATAGTTTAAATTCTTTTCTTGTTAAACAAAAGTAATACTTTTAATTTGAAATCTTTCTTTAATATTATTCTAAGATTTATTCTTTTCTTTTAATCTTTTGAAATTCAAATAACGTAGTTTAGAAACCTAACTATTCAATCATGTTGAACCTTTTACCTTTCTTCTGATTATTCTTTTAATTTAAACTCTAACTAGATTAATATATTATATTATACTTTCCTTAAAGAAATCTTTTAATTACATAATTAGTCAGTCGAATTCATTTCATAAATCTGACGCTATCTTCTTCACATCCGCTTACCATTTAATGATGAAATAATGCTTTTGGTGATTAGGTTACAATCTACAAACCCAAATCTATCTAATAAACGTAATCACCAAACAGCTCGCGTAAATCCAACAGAAATTAGAAATCTTATTAATACAAATTTAGGGATTTATCTTGTTTGAGAATATTTACAACTTAATAATTCAAAGAGTAATTATTTTCGAAAGGAAGTATGTAAACAGTATAAGTTTTCATAATCACAATTCCATTTAACAATTTATACTGACAACTTCCGAGGCTTAGAGACCTATGGGCTCAGGTATGGTTGAATCCGTGTAGGCACAAATGCACGTCAGTGGGGTCTACTGGGTAGTGCGCGGTGATAGGTGGTTCGATTCCCCTTTGGCTTGCTTCAAGCAAGGCAATAGCTCAATGGTAGAGCCCCGACACATGCTGGTAGATTACCCGCTGTTCGAACCAACCATACAGTGTTCATTTCATTCCTCAAAAGCCTCTCGCGTTCTTTCATAGGATTAGAAATAGGAAAAGTATGAAAAGATGAATGTTTGTAATGTCCCCTTTATATTATTTTATTTGTTTATCTTTTGCTTTGTTGGTTCATCTCCAGGAGAGCTCCAGAATTATATATGTGGACCTTTCACTGCATCAGCCACTATATTTCTGGATGCTGTGTTGTCGTCTTTCGGGGCAGACGGGGCGGGACTCTACAGGGTCACGCTGGCACCACTCTGTATAATTGAAGTTACTAAGTAAAAGATATTCAAAGTCTTTTGTTATCGTTCTTTCCTTTCGCGTTAAATGTCTAACTTCATGATGATGGTTTGAGAGATAGAATTAGAATAGGGCCAGGTTTGTTTGGGTCCTGTGGGCCTGGTCGGGTGTTTGACCTAGAGGCAGCAGGATAGGTGCGTCCAAGGGAGGTCAGGAGGGGGGCGCTTAGTTTAAATTCATTACTCCCCTATTAGAAACTGAGTTGTGCTCACACCCGAGGACTCAAATAAATTGCCAAATTCCGGCATTACCCCTTTAATTAATTATTTAGTAAATGAACAATATAAACTAGAGTTTGTCTGCCTAATAAAGATCTTGAGTTACTTATTTATAAAAAAATTACACAACGTAGAATGGTCCTATCCTAGACTTCACATGCCAATAACAAAGACTATCTTTGTTTTCCTAAATACAAATATCCTTTATTTGGTCACAGTTGAGATCGTTACAATTAGTGCCGTGACCAGGATGCCTAATATACATTATTATTGGTCTAATTATCCTTTAATTGACCAAAAGATGAGTTCGTCACAATGGTGCCGTTTGGGAAAAATGAGATAGATTTGAATAAAATTATAAATAAATTAGAAACAGAATTTGAAATGCGGAATGAAATTGAATTGAATTCTGTTCTGGAGGAAGATGCAGATAAAAAGAAAGATTTCTTTAAAAAAGATGCAAAAGCAAAATATTTAATAATCAGTTCTTTATGTGACAAATATATTGTTTACGCTATAAATTGCGAAACAACAAAGAAAATTATAGAAAAATTTGATACATTATTTCTTGGCCATAAGGAGACTCAAATTTCACAACTTTTAGAAGAATATTATAAATATAAATTTATACAAAATGAGATTATGTTAGATATAGCTGAAGTAGAAAACAAAGCTACGAGAATAAGAGGGCTTGGATATGATTTGGATGACAAACAAATAATGGTTAAAATTCTTTCAAGTCTACCAGATAGACTCATGTATTTTAGGACTGCATGGGAGTCAACATCATTAGCCGACAAGACTCTGATTAATTTAATTTCAAGAATTAATCTTGAACTCAAGATGAGGCAAGAAGGATCTGAAACACAAATGGATTCAAGACCAACAACATCTGTTGAGCCAGAGAGACAACCAGAAAACACCTTTTATGTAAAAAGCTGTTTCAAATGTGGCAAGAAGGGGCATATTGCGAGAAACTGCAGAACACCTAATAATCAAACATTCAAGCAAGACAATAAGACATTTAATAACATACCTCAATGTTACAAATGCTTGAAGGTTGGACATAGTCATACAGACTGTTATCATAAAATAAACTGTATGAACTGCAAGAAAAACACGCATTTTACAAAGTTTTGCCTTAAAGAAAAAGTAAGTAACTTATACAAATCAGAATCCGAAGTTGAGTTCATCATAGATTCAGGTACTAGCAGTCATATTGTTACATCTGAGAGCTATCTTAAAGACAAGAAAAATATAAATTATAAGATCATGACTGCGGATGGTAACATATTCAGTCAACATAATGGGAAATATTTATACTAATAATATTATTTTTAAAAATGTTTTATGTGTTCCCCAACTTAAAAAGAATTTAATTTCAGTGTCTAGATTAGCCGATGATAATTATTTCTTAAATTTTTTCAGAATGAACTCTCAAATCGTAAATCAGAATTCTGAATGCGTTGAGGTTGGTGACCGCAAGGAAGATGGTCTATATTATTTAAATTTTTCATTGGATACGACAAAGCCAGTCGTTGTTTCAAGGTCAGTTAATGCAATACACTTAGACACAAATTTTTGGCATCGTGCATTAGGTCATGTACCTATTAACAAGACGAAAGATCTTGTTCGAGGTATAGACAGAAACCTGGTTAAGGAAATAGATATCTGTGAAGTCTGCACACAATCGAAATTGTGTAGAAAACCTTTTAAATCAAATAGACACAGGGCTTCTAAGCCTTTAGAAATTATTCATAGTGATATTTGTGGTCCTATAGAAATGGAAACATGGGATGGTTACAAATATTTTATAACATTTTTGGATGATTATACACATTTTGTTAAAGTATATCTAATTAAAAATAAAAACGAAGCGTTTTCTAAAATAATAAATTATATTAATTTGGCGGAAAATAATTTTAACACAAAAGTTAAAACATTCAGATGTGATAATGGGGGTGAATACACTAGCAGACAATTTAAAACGTATTGTAATAAAAAAGGTATTAATATTGATTACACTATTCCCTATACTCCACAATTGAATGGTAAAGCTGAACGACTAAACAGGTCAATAATGGAACGAACAAGAGTGTTGCTTTTTGATATGCAGCTACCACATGAATTATGGGGTGAAGCTATTTTAACTTCTGCTTATTTATTAAACAGGAGTGCAAATACAATTAATGTTAAAACACCAGCTGAAATGTGGTTTAATAGAATACCTAATTTAAAACATTTAAACATTTTTGGTTCTTTAACATATTATAAAAATAATTATCAGTTACATAAACTTGACTCCAGGAGTAGCAAAGGGCTTTTAGTAGGGTTTACTAATAACGGTTATAAGATTTGGAATCGTTTGTGTTTAAGGATTGTTTATTCAAGAGATGTGGTGTTTAATAATAATAAGAGTGATGTTAGTGATTTTTTAAAGTTGTGTAATAGGAGTGTAAGACGGTGTGATTTAAATAATTTATTTAAAGAGGTTAGTGTTGATATTAGTGGTGAATTAAATAATGATACAGTTAATGATGATGTTTTTGGTGGTGAAGCTGGTGATGGAGCTGTTGTTGATGGAGATATTTTTGAAAATGGTGTTGAAAATGCTGAGATTTTTGAAGACAGCATTGAAGGAGTTGGAGTTGGTGCTGAAGACACTGAAAATTTTGAAGATTGTATTGAGGATATTGGAGTTGGTGATGAAAATAATGAGAATTTTGATGATAATATTGAAGAGAATAATAATACTTTGAGAGGGGAAGTTAGAGAAAATACAGTAGTTGAAGATAATGATGAATTTGTTGATGAAATTGATCCAGTTATTAATGATGGATTGAGGATTTTACCGAATAGAGAAAGGAAATTGCCATCTAGGCTGAAAGATTATGATTTAGAGAGTTCGTTTTTACGGGTTGTCCCTGTTGGCCATCATATACATCGTCTCACCATTGTTCAAAGCCGAGGCCAAATGCCTGTCTCTTCTGAATATGGGGTTCTTTTTTTGCGGGGGTTGGTCGCGCGCGGGTTGGGGGTCGTCTTCGTCCATTTTATCGTCGGGTTTATGGGCGGAGACTACGTCATCCCCATGGATGCCAGAAATGTTCCGACATATTTACTTTGATCGTACATTGGAGTTCGATTACCAGGTCTACACGGCTGATTTGCTATCGGACAAGTCCATAATTCCTGGGAGATCCCATTGGCCACATGAATATGACGCACAGGCTCATAGGACTCAATATGGATTCTTCCCCACACAGCCGCCCAGGGAAAGCAATAATGTCATTCTGCAGTTTCTCGGCAGAGAAGAGGTAAATGTTAGAGAAATCATCAACGCGATATCTAGACGTGACATACCTCTAGAATGGAGGATAAGTGTGGGAGTCCCGAAAGAGAGGGAGATGAAGAAGAGGAAAGCAAGATTTTATGCCATATTAACGTTGGAGATGAGGCTATATCAGGTAGCCACAGAAAACAATATCAAGAATATATTCAAGTTCATACCACACCAAACAATGACAAAAACAGAGGACAGTTTAACTAAGCACCTTATCCGTATGTCGGAGTCATCCAGCAGCGACGAGGGGAGTCACGTGTACATAGCCCTTGATTTCTCTGCCTGGTGTACCAGCTTTAGGTATGAGCTGGTGACACCTCTGTTCGAAGAGCTGGATCGGTTGATGGGGTTGCAGGGTGTGTTCTCTTACACCCAACTATTTCCACTTATGTCTGTGCTACTATTTCAAGATAGATTCTCGCCCTCTCGTCAAGGTTCCAATGGAGATCCGGAGCCTGGTTTGAGATGTGTCCATTGTCCGGAGGGTTGGATGGAGGGACTTCGCCAAAAGGGGTGGACTCTGGCTACCTTACTCCTCATTCTGGTTGCTGCCTGGAGATGCGGTACAGTGGCAACGCTCACTGGTCAAGGGGATAATCAGGTCATATACTTAAGGATTCCTACATGTGGTATTTTGAGAGAGAGGAACATGACTCGAGACCAGTATATATTATGGTTCCAGAAGACGTTACGTGATTTGTGTACAGAGGCGGGCATAACACTCAAGTTGGAGGAGACATGGGTATCTACTACCCTTTTAGAGTACGGGAGACAAAAAAAAAAATATACCATATAAAAATAAAAAGACAAAATATTATGGTAAACAAACGAAAATACACCCTATCAAAACCTGGCCCTCAAGTTCCTACATACCGGCACGCGACAACCGCCTATGAGCATAGTACGGCAAGTTTCATTCTGATAGCTCCCGAAACAAATCTTAATTACTTTATTTTGTACGGGACACACTCTTCGAGTCTACATGGAACTTTATGTGTGCTACGGGTTTGCTGAGTGACAAGGTCTGCTATTCATCAACGACTCTACGAGCAGGAGACTTCGGGGTTGCTGACGTCTGGAGACTGGTGTAAACATGAGTCAGGATTTGCTGGTACAATTTTATTATTTATAATCAGGGTGTCTTTTGGAGTTACATTTATTGGGAGGATTTCTCAATATTTGTTAACTTTCAAACATTAATCTAGGTAAGTGTAATGATTATCGCCTTATTTAAAGGACGGTCATTTCTCATTTATCTCAATTATTAATAATAAAGATATAGACATTTTATTATAAAAATTATGACATTTCTTGAATATAAAAAAAGGGAGATTTGAAGTTTAATGTCAACTTTCAACTATTTTAAAATAAAGTCATAATGTTACTTTTGAATATTATTTGACATTGAAATAAAAAAAATAAATAAACAAAACAAAATTGATAGGTTTTGATCACTCAAGTGGTGGTAGCTGAAGAGTAAGGAGCTCTGGAATTTTGGAATTGAACAACTGTGAGTTAAACAATTATAATTGATAATATAACTATTTCTAATAATACCTTACAAATAATAAATAAATTATTTTAATTATGTAAATTCAAACAATAGTTTAAATTCTTTTCTTGTTAAACAAAAGTAATACTTTTAATTTGAAATCTTTCTTTAATATTATTCTAAGATTTATTCTTTTCTTTTAATCTTTTGAAATTCAAATAACGTAGTTTAGAAACCTAACTATTCAATCATGTTGAACCTTTTACCTTTCTTCTGATTATTCTTTTAATTTAAACTCTAACTAGATTAATATATTATATTATACTTTCCTTAAAGAAATCTTTTAATTACATAATTAGTCAGTCGAATTCATTTCATAAATCTGACGCTATCTTCTTCACATCCGCTTACCATTTAATGATGAAATAATGCTTTTGGTGATTAGGTTACAATCTACAAACCCAAATCTATCTAATAAACGTAATCACCAAACAGCTCGCGTAAATCCAACAGAAATTAGAAATCTTATTAATACAAATTTAGGGATTTATCTTGTTTGAGAATATTTACAACTTAATAATTCAAAGAGTAATTATTTTCGAAAGGAAGTATGTAAACAGTATAAGTTTTCATAATCACAATTCCATTTAACAATTTATACTGACAACTTCCGAGGCTTAGAGACCTATGGGCTCAGGTATGGTTGAATCCGTGTAGGCACAAATGCACGTCAGTGGGGTCTACTGGGTAGTGCGCGGTGATAGGTGGTTCGATTCCCCTTTGGCTTGCTTCAAGCAAGGCAATAGCTCAATGGTAGAGCCCCGACACATGCTGGTAGATTACCCGCTGTTCGAACCAACCATACAGTGTTCATTTCATTCCTCAAAAGCCTCTCGCGTTCTTTCATAGGATTAGAAATAGGAAAAGTATGAAAAGATGAATGTTTGTAATGTCCCCTTTATATTATTTTATTTGTTTATCTTTTGCTTTGTTGGTTCATCTCCAGGAGAGCTCCAGAATTATATATGTGGACCTTTCACTGCATCAGCCACTATATTTCTGGATGCTGTGTTGTCGTCTTTCGGGGCAGACGGGGCGGGACTCTACAGGGTCACGCTGGCACCACTCTGTATAATTGAAGTTACTAAGTAAAAGATATTCAAAGTCTTTTGTTATCGTTCTTTCCTTTCGCGTTAAATGTCTAACTTCATGATTATGGTTTGAGAGATAGAATTAGAATAGGGCCAGGTTTGTTTGGGTCCTGTGGGCCTGGTCGGGTGTTTGACCTAGAGGCAGCAGGATAGGTGCGTCCAAGGGAGGTCAGGAGGGGGGCGCTTAGTTTAAATTCATTACTCCCCTATTAGAAACTGAGTTGTGCTCACACCCGAGGACTCAAATAAATTGCCAAATTCCGGCATTACCCCTTTAATTAATTATTTAGTAAATGAACAATATAAACTAGAGTTTGTCTGCCTAATAAAGATCTTGAGTTACTTATTTATAAAAAAATTACACAACGTAGAATGGTCCTATCCTAGACTTCACATGCCAATAACAAAGACTATCTTTGTTTTCCTAAATACAAATATCCTTTATTTGGTCACAGTTGAGATCGTTACAATTAGTGCCGTGACCAGGATGCCTAATATACATTATTATTGGTCTAATTATCCTTTAATTGACCAAAAGATGAGTTCGTCACAATGGTGCCGTTTGGGAAAAATGAGATAGATTTGAATAAAATTATAAATAAATTAGAAACAGAATTTGAAATGCGGAATGAAATTGAATTGAATTCTGTTCTGGAGGAAGATGCAGATAAAAAGAAAGATTTCTTTAAAAAAGATGCAAAAGCAAAATATTTAATAATCAGTTCTTTATGTGACAAATATATTGTTTACGCTATAAATTGCGAAACAACAAAGAAAATTATAGAAAAATTTGATACATTATTTCTTGGCCATAAGGAGACTCAAATTTCACAACTTTTAGAAGAATATTATAAATATAAATTTATACAAAATGAGATTATGTTAGATATAGCTGAAGTAGAAAACAAAGCTACGAGAATAAGAGGGCTTGGATATGATTTGGATGACAAACAAATAATGGTTAAAATTCTTTCAAGTCTACCAGATAGACTCATGTATTTTAGGACTGCATGGGAGTCAACATCATTAGCCGACAAGACTCTGATTAATTTAATTTCAAGAATTAATCTTGAACTCAAGATGAGGCAAGAAGGATCTGAAACACAAATGGATTCAAGACCAACAACATCTGTTGAGCCAGAGAGACAACCAGAAAACACCTTTTATGTAAAAAGCTGTTTCAAATGTGGCAAGAAGGGGCATATTGCGAGAAACTGCAGAACACCTAATAATCAAACATTCAAGCAAGACAATAAGACATTTAATAACATACCTCAATGTTACAAATGCTTGAAGGTTGGACATAGTCATACAGACTGTTATCATAAAATAAACTGTATGAACTGCAAGAAAAACACGCATTTTACAAAGTTTTGCCTTAAAGAAAAAGTAAGTAACTTATACAAATCAGAATCCGAAGTTGAGTTCATCATAGATTCAGGTACTAGCAGTCATATTGTTACATCTGAGAGCTATCTTAAAGACAAGAAAAATATAAATTATAAGATCATGACTGCGGATGGTAACATATTCAGTCAACATAATGGGAAATATTTATACTAATAATATTATTTTTAAAAATGTTTTATGTGTTCCCCAACTTAAAAAGAATTTAATTTCAGTGTCTAGATTAGCCGATGATAATTATTTCTTAAATTTTTTCAGAATGAACTCTCAAATCGTAAATCAGAATTCTGAATGCGTTGAGGTTGGTGACCGCAAGGAAGATGGTCTATATTATTTAAATTTTTCATTGGATACGACAAAGCCAGTCGTTGTTTCAAGGTCAGTTAATGCAATACACTTAGACACAAATTTTTGGCATCGTGCATTAGGTCATGTACCTATTAACAAGACGAAAGATCTTGTTCGAGGTATAGACAGAAACCTGGTTAAGGAAATAGATATCTGTGAAGTCTGCACACAATCGAAATTGTGTAGAAAACCTTTTAAATCAAATAGACACAGGGCTTCTAAGCCTTTAGAAATTATTCATAGTGATATTTGTGGTCCTATAGAAATGGAAACATGGGATGGTTACAAATATTTTATAACATTTTTGGATGATTATACACATTTTGTTAAAGTATATCTAATTAAAAATAAAAACGAAGCGTTTTCTAAAATAATAAATTATATTAATTTGGCGGAAAATAATTTTAACACAAAAGTTAAAACATTCAGATGTGATAATGGGGGTGAATACACTAGCAGACAATTTAAAACGTATTGTAATAAAAAAGGTATTAATATTGATTACACTATTCCCTATACTCCACAATTGAATGGTAAAGCTGAACGACTAAACAGGTCAATAATGGAACGAACAAGAGTGTTGCTTTTTGATATGCAGCTACCACATGAATTATGGGGTGAAGCTATTTTAACTTCTGCTTATTTATTAAACAGGAGTGCAAATACAATTAATGTTAAAACACCAGCTGAAATGTGGTTTAATAGAATACCTAATTTAAAACATTTAAACATTTTTGGTTCTTTAACATATTATAAAAATAATTATCAGTTACATAAACTTGACTCCAGGAGTAGCAAAGGGCTTTTAGTAGGGTTCACTAATAACGGTTATAAGATTTGGAATCGTTTGTGTTTAAGGATTGTTTATTCAAGAGATGTGGTGTTTAATAATAATAAGAGTGATGTTAGTGATTTTTTAAAGTTGTGTAATAGGAGTGTAAGACGGTGTGATTTAAATAATTTATTTAAAGAGGTTAGTGTTGATATTAGTGGTGAATTAAATAATGATACAGTTAATGATGATGTTTTTGGTGGTGAAGCTGGTGATGGAGCTGTTGTTGATGGAGATATTTTTGAAAATGGTGTTGAAAATGCTGAGATTTTTGAAGACAGCATTGAAGGAGTTGGAGTTGGTGCTGAAGACACTGAAAATTTTGAAGATTGTATTGAGGATATTGGAGTTGGTGATGAAAATAATGAGAATTTTGATGATAATATTGAAGAGAATAATAATACTTTGAGAGGGGAAGTTAGAGAAAATACAGTAGTTGAAGATAATGATGAATTTGTTGATGAAATTGATCCAGTTATTAATGATGGATTGAGGATTTTACCGAATAGAGAAAGGAAATTGCCATCTAGGCTGAAAGATTATGATTTAGAGAGTTCGTTTTTACGGGTTGTCCCTGTTGGCCATCATATACATCGTCTCACCATTGTTCAAAGCCGAGGCCAAATGCCTGTCTCTTCTGAATATGGGGTTCTTTTTTTGCGGGGGTTGGTCGCGCGCGGGTTGGGGGTCGTCTTCGTCCATTTTATCGTCGGGTTTATGGGCGGAGACTACGTCATCCCCATGGATGCCAGAAATGTTCCGACATATTTACTTTGATCGTACATTGGAGTTCGATTACCAGGTCTACACGGCTGATTTGCTATCGGACAAGTCCATAATTCCTGGGAGATCCCATTGGCCACATGAATATGACGCACAGGCTCATAGGACTCAATATGGATTCTTCCCCACACAGCCGCCCAGGGAAAGCAATAATGTCATTCTGCAGTTTCTCGGCAGAGAAGAGGTAAATGTTAGAGAAATCATCAACGCGATATCTAGACGTGACATACCTCTAGAATGGAGGATAAGTGTGGGAGTCCCGAAAGAGAGGGAGATGAAGAAGAGGAAAGCAAGATTTTATGCCATATTAACGTTGGAGATGAGGCTATATCAGGTAGCCACAGAAAACAATATCAAGAATATATTCAAGTTCATACCACACCAAACAATGACAAAAACAGAGGACAGTTTAACTAAGCACCTTATCCGTATGTCGGAGTCATCCAGCAGCGACGAGGGGAGTCACGTGTACATAGCCCTTGATTTCTCTGCCTGGTGTACCAGCTTTAGGTATGAGCTGGTGACACCTCTGTTCGAAGAGCTGGATCGGTTGATGGGGTTGCAGGGTGTGTTCTCTTACACCCAACTATTTCCACTTATGTCTGTGCTACTATTTCAAGATAGATTCTCGCCCTCTCGTCAAGGTTCCAATGGAGATCCGGAGCCTGGTTTGAGATGTGTCCATTGTCCGGAGGGTTGGATGGAGGGACTTCGCCAAAAGGGGTGGACTCTGGCTACCTTACTCCTCATTCTGGTTGCTGCCTGGAGATGCGGTACAGTGGCAACGCTCACTGGTCAAGGGGATAATCAGGTCATATACTTAAGGATTCCTACATGTGGTATTTTGAGAGAGAGGAACATGACTCGAGACCAGTATATATTATGGTTCCAGAAGACGTTACGTGATTTGTGTACAGAGGCGGGCATAACACTCAAGTTGGAGGAGACATGGGTATCTACTACCCTTTTAGAGTACGGGAGACAAAAAAAAAAATATACCATATAAAAATAAAAAGACAAAATATTATGGTAAACAAACGAAAATACACCCTATCAAAACCTGGCCCTCAAGTTCCTACATACCGGCACGCGACAACCGCCTATGAGCATAGTACGGCAAGTTTCATTCTGATAGCTCCCGAAACAAATCTTAATTACTTTATTTTGTACGGGACACACTCTTCGAGTCTACATGGAACTTTATGTGTGCTACGGGTTTGCTGAGTGACAAGGTCTGCTATTCATCAACGACTCTACGAGCAGGAGACTTCGGGGTTGCTGACGTCTGGAGACTGGTGTAAACATGAGTCAGGATTTGCTGGTACAATTTTATTATTTATAATCAGGGTGTCTTTTGGAGTTACATTTATTGGGAGGATTTCTCAATATTTGTTAACTTTCAAACATTAATCTAGGTAAGTGTAATGATTATCGCCTTATTTAAAGGACGGTCATTTCTCATTTATCTCAATTATTAATAATAAAGATATAGACATTTTATTATAAAAATTATGACATTTCTTGAATATAAAAAAAGGGAGATTTGAAGTTTAATGTCAACTTTCAACTATTTTAAAATAAAGTCATAATGTTACTTTTGAATATTATTTGACATTGAAATAAAAAAAATAAATAAACAAAACAAAATTGATAGGTTTTGATCACTCAAGTGGTGGTAGCTGAAGAGTAAGGAGCTCTGGAATTTTGGAATTGAACAACTGTGAGTTAAACAATTATAATTGATAATATAACTATTTCTAATAATACCTTACAAATAATAAATAAATTATTTTAATTATGTAAATTCAAACAATAGTTTAAATTCTTTTCTTGTTAAACAAAAGTAATACTTTTAATTTGAAATCTTTCTTTAATATTATTCTAAGATTTATTCTTTTCTTTTAATCTTTTGAAATTCAAATAACGTAGTTTAGAAACCTAACTATTCAATCATGTTGAACCTTTTACCTTTCTTCTGATTATTCTTTTAATTTAAACTCTAACTAGATTAATATATTATATTATACTTTCCTTAAAGAAATCTTTTAATTACATAATTAGTCAGTCGAATTCATTTCATAAATCTGACGCTATCTTCTTCACATCCGCTTACCATTTAATGATGAAATAATGCTTTTGGTGATTAGGTTACAATCTACAAACCCAAATCTATCTAATAAACGTAATCACCAAACAGCTCGCGTAAATCCAACAGAAATTAGAAATCTTATTAATACAAATTTAGGGATTTATCTTGTTTGAGAATATTTACAACTTAATAATTCAAAGAGTAATTATTTTCGAAAGGAAGTATGTAAACAGTATAAGTTTTCATAATCACAATTCCATTTAACAATTTATACTGACAACTTCCGAGGCTTAGAGACCTATGGGCTCAGGTATGGTTGAATCCGTGTAGGCACAAATGCACGTCAGTGGGGTCTACTGGGTAGTGCGCGGTGATAGGTGGTTCGATTCCCCTTTGGCTTGCTTCAAGCAAGGCAATAGCTCAATGGTAGAGCCCCGACACATGCTGGTAGATTACCCGCTGTTCGAACCAACCATACAGTGTTCATTTCATTCCTCAAAAGCCTCTCGCGTTCTTTCATAGGATTAGAAATAGGAAAAGTATGAAAAGATGAATGTTTGTAATGTCCCCTTTATATTATTTTATTTGTTTATCTTTTGCTTTGTTGGTTCATCTCCAGGAGAGCTCCAGAATTATATATGTGGACCTTTCACTGCATCAGCCACTATATTTCTGGATGCTGTGTTGTCGTCTTTCGGGGCAGACGGGGCGGGACTCTACAGGGTCACGCTGGCACCACTCTGTATAATTGAAGTTACTAAGTAAAAGATATTCAAAGTCTTTTGTTATCGTTCTTTCCTTTCGCGTTAAATGTCTAACTTCATGATGATGGTTTGAGAGATAGAATTAGAATAGGGCCAGGTTTGTTTGGGTCCTGTGGGCCTGGTCGGGTGTTTGACCTAGAGGCAGCAGGATAGGTGCGTCCAAGGGAGGTCAGGAGGGGGGCGCTTAGTTTAAATTCATTACTCCCCTATTAGAAACTGAGTTGTGCTCACACCCGAGGACTCAAATAAATTGCCAAATTCCGGCATTACCCCTTTAATTAATTATTTAGTAAATGAACAATATAAACTAGAGTTTGTCTGCCTAATAAAGATCTTGAGTTACTTATTTATAAAAAAATTACACAACGTAGAATGGTCCTATCCTAGACTTCACATGCCAATAACAAAGACTATCTTTGTTTTCCTAAATACAAATATCCTTTATTTGGTCACAGTTGAGATCGTTACAATTAGTGCCGTGACCAGGATGCCTAATATACATTATTATTGGTCTAATTATCCTTTAATTGACCAAAAGATGAGTTCGTCACAATGGTGCCGTTTGGGAAAAATGAGATAGATTTGAATAAAATTATAAATAAATTAGAAACAGAATTTGAAATGCGGAATGAAATTGAATTGAATTCTGTTCTGGAGGAAGATGCAGATAAAAAGAAAGATTTCTTTAAAAAAGATGCAAAAGCAAAATATTTAATAATCAGTTCTTTATGTGACAAATATATTGTTTACGCTATAAATTGCGAAACAACAAAGAAAATTATAGAAAAATTTGATACATTATTTCTTGGCCATAAGGAGACTCAAATTTCACAACTTTTAGAAGAATATTATAAATATAAATTTATACAAAATGAGATTATGTTAGATATAGCTGAAGTAGAAAACAAAGCTACGAGAATAAGAGGGCTTGGATATGATTTGGATGACAAACAAATAATGGTTAAAATTCTTTCAAGTCTACCAGATAGACTCATGTATTTTAGGACTGCATGGGAGTCAACATCATTAGCCGACAAGACTCTGATTAATTTAATTTCAAGAATTAATCTTGAACTCAAGATGAGGCAAGAAGGATCTGAAACACAAATGGATTCAAGACCAACAACATCTGTTGAGCCAGAGAGACAACCAGAAAACACCTTTTATGTAAAAAGCTGTTTCAAATGTGGCAAGAAGGGGCATATTGCGAGAAACTGCAGAACACCTAATAATCAAACATTCAAGCAAGACAATAAGACATTTAATAACATACCTCAATGTTACAAATGCTTGAAGGTTGGACATAGTCATACAGACTGTTATCATAAAATAAACTGTATGAACTGCAAGAAAAACACGCATTTTACAAAGTTTTGCCTTAAAGAAAAAGTAAGTAACTTATACAAATCAGAATCCGAAGTTGAGTTCATCATAGATTCAGGTACTAGCAGTCATATTGTTACATCTGAGAGCTATCTTAAAGACAAGAAAAATATAAATTATAAGATCATGACTGCGGATGGTAACATATTCAGTCAACATAATGGGAAATATTTATACTAATAATATTATTTTTAAAAATGTTTTATGTGTTCCCCAACTTAAAAAGAATTTAATTTCAGTGTCTAGATTAGCCGATGATAATTATTTCTTAAATTTTTTCAGAATGAACTCTCAAATCGTAAATCAGAATTCTGAATGCGTTGAGGTTGGTGACCGCAAGGAAGATGGTCTATATTATTTAAATTTTTCATTGGATACGACAAAGCCAGTCGTTGTTTCAAGGTCAGTTAATGCAATACACTTAGACACAAATTTTTGGCATCGTGCATTAGGTCATGTACCTATTAACAAGACGAAAGATCTTGTTCGAGGTATAGACAGAAACCTGGTTAAGGAAATAGATATCTGTGAAGTCTGCACACAATCGAAATTGTGTAGAAAACCTTTTAAATCAAATAGACACAGGGCTTCTAAGCCTTTAGAAATTATTCATAGTGATATTTGTGGTCCTATAGAAATGGAAACATGGGATGGTTACAAATATTTTATAACATTTTTGGATGATTATACACATTTTGTTAAAGTATATCTAATTAAAAATAAAAACGAAGCGTTTTCTAAAATAATAAATTATATTAATTTGGCGGAAAATAATTTTAACACAAAAGTTAAAACATTCAGATGTGATAATGGGGGTGAATACACTAGCAGACAATTTAAAACGTATTGTAATAAAAAAGGTATTAATATTGATTACACTATTCCCTATACTCCACAATTGAATGGTAAAGCTGAACGACTAAACAGGTCAATAATGGAACGAACAAGAGTGTTGCTTTTTGATATGCAGCTACCACATGAATTATGGGGTGAAGCTATTTTAACTTCTGCTTATTTATTAAACAGGAGTGCAAATACAATTAATGTTAAAACACCAGCTGAAATGTGGTTTAATAGAATACCTAATTTAAAACATTTAAACATTTTTGGTTCTTTAACATATTATAAAAATAATTATCAGTTACATAAACTTGACTCCAGGAGTAGCAAAGGGCTTTTAGTAGGGTTTACTAATAACGGTTATAAGATTTGGAATCGTTTGTGTTTAAGGATTGTTTATTCAAGAGATGTGGTGTTTAATAATAATAAGAGTGATGTTAGTGATTTTTTAAAGTTGTGTAATAGGAGTGTAAGACGGTGTGATTTAAATAATTTATTTAAAGAGGTTAGTGTTGATATTAGTGGTGAATTAAATAATGATATAGTTAATGATGATGTTTTTGGTGGTGAAGCTGGTGATGGAGCTGTTGTTGATGGAGATATTTTTGAAAATGGTGTTGAAAATGCTGAGATTTTTGAAGACAGCATTGAAGGAGTTGGAGTTGGTGCTGAAGACACTGAAAATTTTGAAGATTGTATTGAGGATATTGGAGTTGGTGATGAAAATAATGAGAATTTTGATGATAATATTGAAGAGAATAATAATACTTTGAGAGGGGAAGTTAGAGAAAATACAGTAGTTGAAGATAATGATGAATTTGTTGATGAAATTGATCCAGTTATTAATGATGGATTGAGGATTTTACCGAATAGAGAAAGGAAATTGCCATCTAGGCTGAAAGATTATGATTTAGAGAGTTCGTTTTTACGGGTTGTCCCTGTTGGCCATCATATACATCGTTTCACCATTGTTCAAAGCCGAGGCCAAATGCCTGTCTCTTCTGAATATGGGGTTCTTTTTTTGCGGGGGTTGGTCGCGCGCGGGTTGGGGGTCGTCTTCGTCCATTTTATCGTCGGGTTTATGGGCGGAGACTACGTCATCCCCATGGATGCCAGAAATGTTCCGACATATTTACTTTGATCGTACATTGGAGTTCGATTACCAGGTCTACACGGCTGATTTGCTATCGGACAAGTCCATAATTCCTGGGAGATCCCATTGGCCACATGAATATGACGCACAGGCTCATAGGACTCAATATGGATTCTTCCCCACACAGCCGCCCAGGGAAAGCAATAATGTCATTCTGCAGTTTCTCGGCAGAGAAGAGGTAAATGTTAGAGAAATCATCAACGCGATATCTAGACGTGACATACCTCTAGAATGGAGGATAAGTGTGGGAGTCCCGAAAGAGAGGGAGATGAAGAAGAGGAAAGCAAGATTTTATGCCATATTAACGTTGGAGATGAGGCTATATCAGGTAGCCACAGAAAACAATATCAAGAATATATTCAAGTTCATACCACACCAAACAATGACAAAAACAGAGGACAGTTTAACTAAGCACCTTATCCGTATGTCGGAGTCATCCAGCAGCGACGAGGGGAGTCACGTGTACATAGCCCTTGATTTCTCTGCCTGGTGTACCAGCTTTAGGTATGAGCTGGTGACACCTCTGTTCGAAGAGCTGGATCGGTTGATGGGGTTGCAGGGTGTGTTCTCTTACACCCAACTATTTCCACTTATGTCTGTGCTACTATTTCAAGATAGATTCTCGCCCCCTCGTCAAGGTTCCAATGGAGATCCGGAGCCTGGTTTGAGATGTGTCCATTGTCCGGAGGGTTGGATGGAGGGACTTCGCCAAAAGGGGTGGACTCTGGCTACCTTACTCCTCATTCTGGTTGCTGCCTGGAGATGCGGTACAGTGGCAACGCTCACTGGTCAAGGGGATAATCAGGTCATATACTTAAGGATTCCTACATGTGGTATTTTGAGAGAGAGGAACATGACTCGAGACCAGTATATATTATGGTTCCAGAAGACGTTACGTGATTTGTGTACAGAGGCGGGCATAACACTCAAGTTGGAGGAGACATGGGTATCTACTACCCTTTTAGAGTACGGGAGACAAAAAAAAAAAATATACCATATAAAAATAAAAAGACAAAATATTATGGTAAACAAACGAAAATACACCCTATCAAAACCTGGCCCTCAAGTTCCTACATACCGGCACGCGACAACCGCCTATGAGCATAGTACGGCAAGTTTCATTCTGATAGCTCCCGAAACAAATCTTAATTACTTTATTTTGTACGGGACACACTCTTCGAGTCTACATGGAACTTTATGTGTGCTACGGGTTTGCTGAGTGACAAGGTCTGCTATTCATCAACGACTCTACGAGCAGGAGACTTCGGGGTTGCTGACGTCTGGAGACTGGTGTAAACATGAGTCAGGATTTGCTGGTACAATTTTATTATTTATAATCAGGGTGTCTTTTGGAGTTACATTTATTGGGAGGATTTCTCAATATTTGTTAACTTTCAAACATTAATCTAGGTAAGTGTAATGATTATCGCCTTATTTAAAGGACGGTCATTTCTCATTTATCTCAATTATTAATAATAAAGATATAGACATTTTATTATAAAAATTATGACATTTCTTGAATATAAAAAAAGGGAGATTTGAAGTTTAATGTCAACTTTCAACTATTTTAAAATAAAGTCATAATGTTACTTTTGAATATTATTTGACATTGAAATAAAAAAAATAAATAAACAAAACAAAATTGATAGGTTTTGATCACTCAAGTGGTGGTAGCTGAAGAGTAAGGAGCTCTGGAATTTTGGAATTGAACAACTGTGAGTTAAACAATTATAATTGATAATATAACTATTTCTAATAATACCTTACAAATAATAAATAAATTATTTTAATTATGTAAATTCAAACAATAGTTTAAATTCTTTTCTTGTTAAACAAAAGTAATACTTTTAATTTGAAATCTTTCTTTAATATTATTCTAAGATTTATTCTTTTCTTTTAATCTTTTGAAATTCAAATAACGTAGTTTAGAAACCTAACTATTCAATCATGTTGAACCTTTTACCTTTCTTCTGATTATTCTTTTAATTTAAACTCTAACTAGATTAATATATTATATTATACTTTCCTTAAAGAAATCTTTTAATTACATAATTAGTCAGTCGAATTCATTTCATAAATCTGACGCTATCTTCTTCACATCCGCTTACCATTTAATGATGAAATAATGCTTTTGGTGATTAGGTTACAATCTACAAACCCAAATCTATCTAATAAACGTAATCACCAAACAGCTCGCGTAAATCCAACAGAAATTAGAAATCTTATTAATACAAATTTAGGGATTTATCTTGTTTGAGAATATTTACAACTTAATAATTCAAAGAGTAATTATTTTCGAAAGGAAGTATGTAAACAGTATAAGTTTTCATAATCACAATTCCATTTAACAATTTATACTGACAACTTCCGAGGCTTAGAGACCTATGGGCTCAGGTATGGTTGAATCCGTGTAGGCACAAATGCACGTCAGTGGGGTCTACTGGGTAGTGCGCGGTGATAGGTGGTTCGATTCCCCTTTGGCTTGCTTCAAGCAAGGCAATAGCTCAATGGTAGAGCCCCGACACATGCTGGTAGATTACCCGCTGTTCGAACCAACCATACAGTGTTCATTTCATTCCTCAAAAGCCTCTCGCGTTCTTTCATAGGATTAGAAATAGGAAAAGTATGAAAAGATGAATGTTTGTAATGTCCCCTTTATATTATTTTATTTGTTTATCTTTTGCTTGTTGGTTCATCTCCAGGAGAGCTCCAGAATTATATATGTGGACCTTTCACTGCATCAGCCACTATATTTCTGGATGCTGTGTTGTCGTCTTTCGGGGCAGACGGGGCGGGACTCTACAGGGTCACGCTGGCACCACTCTGTATAATTGAAGTTACTAAGTAAAAGATATTCAAAGTCTTTTGTTATCGTTCTTTCCTTTCGCGTTAAATGTCTAACTTCATGATGATGGTTTGAGAGATAGAATTAGAATAGGGCCAGGTTTGTTTGGGTCCTGTGGGCCTGGTCGGGTGTTTGACCTAGAGGCAGCAGGATAGGTGCGTCCAAGGGAGGTCAGGAGGGGGGCGCTTAGTTTAAATTCATTACTCCCCTATTAGAAACTGAGTTGTGCTCACACCCGAGGACTCAAATAAATTGCCAAATTCCGGCATTACCCCTTTAATTAATTATTTAGTAAATGAACAATATAAACTAGAGTTTGTCTGCCTAATAAAGATCTTGAGTTACTTATTTATAAAAAAATTACACAACGTAGAATGGTCCTATCCTAGACTTCACATGCCAATAACAAAGACTATCTTTGTTTTCCTAAATACAAATATCCTTTATTTGGTCACAGTTGAGATCGTTACAATTAGTGCCGTGACCAGGATGCCTAATATACATTATTATTGGTCTAATTATCCTTTAATTGACCAAAAGATGAGTTCGTCACAATGGTGCCGTTTGGGAAAAATGAGATAGATTTGAATAAAATTATAAATAAATTAGAAACAGAATTTGAAATGCGGAATGAAATTGAATTGAATTCTGTTCTGGAGGAAGATGCAGATAAAAAGAAAGATTTCTTTAAAAAAGATGCAAAAGCAAAATATTTAATAATCAGTTCTTTATGTGACAAATATATTGTTTACGCTATAAATTGCGAAACAACAAAGAAAATTATAGAAAAATTTGATACATTATTTCTTGGCCATAAGGAGACTCAAATTTCACAACTTTTAGAAGAATATTATAAATATAAATTTATACAAAATGAGATTATGTTAGATATAGCTGAAGTAGAAAACAAAGCTACGAGAATAAGAGGGCTTGGATATGATTTGGATGACAAACAAATAATGGTTAAAATTCTTTCAAGTCTACCAGATAGACTCATGTATTTTAGGACTGCATGGGAGTCAACATCATTAGCCGACAAGACTCTGATTAATTTAATTTCAAGAATTAATCTTGAACTCAAGATGAGGCAAGAAGGATCTGAAACACAAATGGATTCAAGACCAACAACATCTGTTGAGCCAGAGAGACAACCAGAAAACACCTTTTATGTAAAAAGCTGTTTCAAATGTGGCAAGAAGGGGCATATTGCGAGAAACTGCAGAACACCTAATAATCAAACATTCAAGCAAGACAATAAGACATTTAATAACATACCTCAATGTTACAAATGCTTGAAGGTTGGACATAGTCATACAGACTGTTATCATAAAATAAACTGTATGAACTGCAAGAAAAACACGCATTTTACAAAGTTTTGCCTTAAAGAAAAAGTAAGTAACTTATACAAATCAGAATCCGAAGTTGAGTTCATCATAGATTCAGGTACTAGCAGTCATATTGTTACATCTGAGAGCTATCTTAAAGACAAGAAAAATATAAATTATAAGATCATGACTGCGGATGGTAACATATTCAGTCAACATAATGGGAAATATTTATACTAATAATATTATTTTTAAAAATGTTTTATGTGTTCCCCAACTTAAAAAGAATTTAATTTCAGTGTCTAGATTAGCCGATGATAATTATTTCTTAAATTTTTTCAGAATGAACTCTCAAATCGTAAATCAGAATTCTGAATGCGTTGAGGTTGGTGACCGCAAGGAAGATGGTCTATATTATTTAAATTTTTCATTGGATACGACAAAGCCAGTCGTTGTTTCAAGGTCAGTTAATGCAATACACTTAGACACAAATTTTTGGCATCGTGCATTAGGTCATGTACCTATTAACAAGACGAAAGATCTTGTTCGAGGTATAGACAGAAACCTGGTTAAGGAAATAGATATCTGTGAAGTCTGCACACAATCGAAATTGTGTAGAAAACCTTTTAAATCAAATAGACACAGGGCTTCTAAGCCTTTAGAAATTATTCATAGTGATATTTGTGGTCCTATAGAAATGGAAACATGGGATGGTTACAAATATTTTATAACATTTTTGGATGATTATACACATTTTGTTAAAGTATATCTAATTAAAAATAAAAACGAAGCGTTTTCTAAAATAATAAATTATATTAATTTGGCGGAAAATAATTTTAACACAAAAGTTAAAACATTCAGATGTGATAATGGGGGTGAATACACTAGCAGACAATTTAAAACGTATTGTAATAAAAAAGGTATTAATATTGATTACACTATTCCCTATACTCCACAATTGAATGGTAAAGCTGAACGACTAAACAGGTCAATAATGGAACGAACAAGAGTGTTGCTTTTTGATATGCAGCTACCACATGAATTATGGGGTGAAGCTATTTTAACTTCTGCTTATTTATTAAACAGGAGTGCAAATACAATTAATGTTAAAACACCAGCTGAAATGTGGTTTAATAGAATACCTAATTTAAAACATTTAAACATTTTTGGTTCTTTAACATATTATAAAAATAATTATCAGTTACATAAACTTGACTCCAGGAGTAGCAAAGGGCTTTTAGTAGGGTTTACTAATAACGGTTATAAGATTTGGAATCGTTTGTGTTTAAGGATTGTTTATTCAAGAGATGTGGTGTTTAATAATAATAAGAGTGATGTTAGTGATTTTTTAAAGTTGTGTAATAGGAGTGTAAGACGGTGTGATTTAAATAATTTATTTAAAGAGGTTAGTGTTGATATTAGTGGTGAATTAAATAATGATATAGTTAATGATGATGTTTTTGGTGGTGAAGCTGGTGATGGAGCTGTTGTTGATGGAGATATTTTTGAAAATGGTGTTGAAAATGCTGAGATTTTTGAAGACAGCATTGAAGGAGTTGGAGTTGGTGCTGAAGACACTGAAAATTTTGAAGATTGTATTGAGGATATTGGAGTTGGTGATGAAAATAATGAGAATTTTGATGATAATATTGAAGAGAATAATAATACTTTGAGAGGGGAAGTTAGAGAAAATACAGTAGTTGAAGATAATGATGAATTTGTTGATGAAATTGATCCAGTTATTAATGATGGATTGAGGATTTTACCGAATAGAGAAAGGAAATTGCCATCTAGGCTGAAAGATTATGATTTAGAGAGTTCGTTTTTACGGGTTGTCCCTGTTGGCCATCATATACATCGTCTCACCATTGTTCAAAGCCGAGGCCAAATGCCTGTCTCTTCTGAATATGGGGTTCTTTTTTTGCGGGGGTTGGTCGCGCGCGGGTTGGGGGTCGTCTTCGTCCATTTTATCGTCGGGTTTATGGGCGGAGACTACGTCATCCCCATGGATGCCAGAAATGTTCCGACATATTTACTTTGATCGTACATTGGAGTTCGATTACCAGGTCTACACGGCTGATTTGCTATCGGACAAGTCCATAATTCCTGGGAGATCCCATTGGCCACATGAATATGACGCACAGGCTCATAGGACTCAATATGGATTCTTCCCCACACAGCCGCCCAGGGAAAGCAATAATGTCATTCTGCAGTTTCTCGGCAGAGAAGAGGTAAATGTTAGAGAAATCATCAACGCGATATCTAGACGTGACATACCTCTAGAATGGAGGATAAGTGTGGGAGTCCCGAAAGAGAGGGAGATGAAGAAGAGGAAAGCAAGATTTTATGCCATATTAACGTTGGAGATGAGGCTATATCAGGTAGCCACAGAAAACAATATCAAGAATATATTCAAGTTCATACCACACCAAACAATGACAAAAACAGAGGACAGTTTAACTAAGCACCTTATCCGTATGTCGGAGTCATCCAGCAGCGACGAGGGGAGTCACGTGTACATAGCCCTTGATTTCTCTGCCTGGTGTACCAGCTTTAGGTATGAGCTGGTGACACCTCTGTTCGAAGAGCTGGATCGGTTGATGGGGTTGCAGGGTGTGTTCTCTTACACCCAACTATTTCCACTTATGTCTGTGCTACTATTTCAAGATAGATTCTCGCCCCCTCGTCAAGGTTCCAATGGAGATCCGGAGCCTGGTTTGAGATGTGTCCATTGTCCGGAGGGTTGGATGGAGGGACTTCGCCAAAAGGGGTGGACTCTGGCTACCTTACTCCTCATTCTGGTTGCTGCCTGGAGATGCGGTACAGTGGCAACGCTCACTGGTCAAGGGGATAATCAGGTCATATACTTAAGGATTCCTACATGTGGTATTTTGAGAGAGAGGAACATGACTCGAGACCAGTATATATTATGGTTCCAGAAGACGTTACGTGATTTGTGTACAGAGGCGGGCATAACACTCAAGTTGGAGGAGACATGGGTATCTACTACCCTTTTAGAGTACGGGAGACAAAAAAAAAAAATATACCATATAAAAATAAAAAGACAAAATATTATGGTAAACAAACGAAAATACACCCTATCAAAACCTGGCCCTCAAGTTCCTACATACCGGCACGCGACAACCGCCTATGAGCATAGTACGGCAAGTTTCATTCTGATAGCTCCCGAAACAAATCTTAATTACTTTATTTTGTACGGGACACACTCTTCGAGTCTACATGGAACTTTATGTGTGCTACGGGTTTGCTGAGTGACAAGGTCTGCTATTCATCAACGACTCTACGAGCAGGAGACTTCGGGGTTGCTGACGTCTGGAGACTGGTGTAAACATGAGTCAGGATTTGCTGGTACAATTTTATTATTTATAATCAGGGTGTCTTTTGGAGTTACATTTATTGGGAGGATTTCTCAATATTTGTTAACTTTCAAACATTAATCTAGGTAAGTGTAATGATTATCGCCTTATTTAAAGGACGGTCATTTCTCATTTATCTCAATTATTAATAATAAAGATATAGACATTTTATTATAAAAATTATGACATTTCTTGAATATAAAAAAAGGGAGATTTGAAGTTTAATGTCAACTTTCAACTATTTTAAAATAAAGTCATAATGTTACTTTTGAATATTATTTGACATTGAAATAAAAAAAATAAATAAACAAAACAAAATTGATAGGTTTTGATCACTCAAGTGGTGGTAGCTGAAGAGTAAGGAGCTCTGGAATTTTGGAATTGAACAACTGTGAGTTAAACAATTATAATTGATAATATAACTATTTCTAATAATACCTTACAAATAATAAATAAATTATTTTAATTATGTAAATTCAAACAATAGTTTAAATTCTTTTCTTGTTAAACAAAAGTAATACTTTTAATTTGAAATCTTTCTTTAATATTATTCTAAGATTTATTCTTTTCTTTTAATCTTTTGAAATTCAAATAACGTAGTTTAGAAACCTAACTATTCAATCATGTTGAACCTTTTACCTTTCTTCTGATTATTCTTTTAATTTAAACTCTAACTAGATTAATATATTATATTATACTTTCCTTAAAGAAATCTTTTAATTACATAATTAGTCAGTCGAATTCATTTCATAAATCTGACGCTATCTTCTTCACATCCGCTTACCATTTAATGATGAAATAATGCTTTTGGTGATTAGGTTACAATCTACAAACCCAAATCTATCTAATAAACGTAATCACCAAACAGCTCGCGTAAATCCAACAGAAATTAGAAATCTTATTAATACAAATTTAGGGATTTATCTTGTTTGAGAATATTTACAACTTAATAATTCAAAGAGTAATTATTTTCGAAAGGAAGTATGTAAACAGTATGAGTTTTCATAATCACAATTCCATTTAACAATTTATACTGACAACTTCCGAGGCTTAGAGACCTATGGGCTCAGGTATGGTTGAATCCGTGTAGGCACAAATGCACGTCAGTGGGGTCTACTGGGTAGTGCGCGGTGATAGGTGGTTCGATTCCCCTTTGGCTTGCTTCAAGCAAGGCAATAGCTCAATGGTAGAGCCCCGACACATGCTGGTAGATTACCCGCTGTTCGAACCAACCATACAGTGTTCATTTCATTCCTCAAAAGCCTCTCGCGTTCTTTCATAGGATTAGAAATAGGAAAAGTATGAAAAGATGAATGTTTGTAATGTCCCCTTTATATTATTTTATTTGTTTATCTTTTGCTTTGTTGGTTCATCTCCAGGAGAGCTCCAGAATTATATATGTGGACCTTTCACTGCATCAGCCACTATATTTCTGGATGCTGTGTTGTCGTCTTTCGGGGCAGACGGGGCGGGACTCTACAGGGTCACGCTGGCACCACTCTGTATAATTGAAGTTACTAAGTAAAAGATATTCAAAGTCTTTTGTTATCGTTCTTTCCTTTCGCGTTAAATGTCTAACTTCATGATGATGGTTTGAGAGATAGAATTAGAATAGGGCCAGGTTTGTTTGGGTCCTGTGGGCCTGGTCGGGTGTTTGACCTAGAGGCAGCAGGATAGGTGCGTCCAAGGGAGGTCAGGAGGGGGGCGCTTAGTTTAAATTCATTACTCCCCTATTAGAAACTGAGTTGTGCTCACACCCGAGGACTCAAATAAATTGCCAAATTCCGGCATTACCCCTTTAATTAATTATTTAGTAAATGAACAATATAAACTAGAGTTTGTCTGCCTAATAAAGATCTTGAGTTACTTATTTATAAAAAAATTACACAACGTAGAATGGTCCTATCCTAGACTTCACATGCCAATAACAAAGACTATCTTTGTTTTCCTAAATACAAATATCCTTTATTTGGTCACAGTTGAGATCGTTACAATTAGTGCCGTGACCAGGATGCCTAATATACATTATTATTGGTCTAATTATCCTTTAATCGACCAAAAGATGAGTTCGTCACAATGGTGCCGTTTGGGAAAAATGAGATAGATTTGAATAAAATTATAAATAAATTAGAAACAGAATTTGAAATGCGGAATGAAATTGAATTGAATTCTGTTCTGGAGGAAGATGCAGATAAAAAGAAAGATTTCTTTAAAAAAGATGCAAAAGCAAAATATTTAATAATCAGTTCTTTATGTGACAAATATATTGTTTACGCTATAAATTGCGAAACAACAAAGAAAATTATAGAAAAATTTGATACATTATTTCTTGGCCATAAGGAGACTCAAATTTCACAACTTTTAGAAGAATATTATAAATATAAATTTATACAAAATGAGATTATGTTAGATATAGCTGAAGTAGAAAACAAAGCTACGAGAATAAGAGGGCTTGGATATGATTTGGATGACAAACAAATAATGGTTAAAATTCTTTCAAGTCTACCAGATAGACTCATGTATTTTAGGACTGCATGGGAGTCAACATCATTAGCCGACAAGACTCTGATTAATTTAATTTCAAGAATTAATCTTGAACTCAAGATGAGGCAAGAAGGATCTGAAACACAAATGGATTCAAGACCAACAACATCTGTTGAGCCAGAGAGACAACCAGAAAACACCTTTTATGTAAAAAGCTGTTTCAAATGTGGCAAGAAGGGGCATATTGCGAGAAACTGCAGAACACCTAATAATCAAACATTCAAGCAAGACAATAAGACATTTAATAACATACCTCAATGTTACAAATGCTTGAAGGTTGGACATAGTCATACAGACTGTTATCATAAAATAAACTGTATGAACTGCAAGAAAAACACGCATTTTACAAAGTTTTGCCTTAAAGAAAAAGTAAGTAACTTATACAAATCAGAATCCGAAGTTGAGTTCATCATAGATTCAGGTACTAGCAGTCATATTGTTACATCTGAGAGCTATCTTAAAGACAAGAAAAATATAAATTATAAGATCATGACTGCGGATGGTAACATATTCAGTCAACATAATGGGAAATATTTATACTAATAATATTATTTTTAAAAATGTTTTATGTGTTCCCCAACTTAAAAAGAATTTAATTTCAGTGTCTAGATTAGCCGATGATAATTATTTCTTAAATTTTTTCAGAATGAACTCTCAAATCGTAAATCAGAATTCTGAATGCGTTGAGGTTGGTGACCGCAAGGAAGATGGTCTATATTATTTAAATTTTTCATTGGATACGACAAAGCCAGTCGTTGTTTCAAGGTCAGTTAATGCAATACACTTAGACACAAATTTTTGGCATCGTGCATTAGGTCATGTACCTATTAACAAGACGAAAGATCTTGTTCGAGGTATAGACAGAAACCTGGTTAAGGAAATAGATATCTGTGAAGTCTGCACACAATCGAAATTGTGTAGAAAACCTTTTAAATCAAATAGACACAGGGCTTCTAAGCCTTTAGAAATTATTCATAGTGATATTTGTGGTCCTATAGAAATGGAAACATGGGATGGTTACAAATATTTTATAACATTTTTGGATGATTATACACATTTTGTTAAAGTATATCTAATTAAAAATAAAAACGAAGCGTTTTCTAAAATAATAAATTATATTAATTTGGCGGAAAATAATTTTAACACAAAAGTTAAAACATTCAGATGTGATAATGGGGGTGAATACACTAGCAGACAATTTAAAACGTATTGTAATAAAAAAGGTATTAATATTGATTACACTATTCCCTATACTCCACAATTGAATGGTAAAGCTGAACGACTAAACAGGTCAATAATGGAACGAACAAGAGTGTTGCTTTTTGATATGCAGCTACCACATGAATTATGGGGTGAAGCTATTTTAACTTCTGCTTATTTATTAAACAGGAGTGCAAATACAATTAATGTTAAAACACCAGCTGAAATGTGGTTTAATAGAATACCTAATTTAAAACATTTAAACATTTTTGGTTCTTTAACATATTATAAAAATAATTATCAGTTACATAAACTTGACTCCAGGAGTAGCAAAGGGCTTTTAGTAGGGTTCACTAATAACGGTTATAAGATTTGGAATCGTTTGTGTTTAAGGATTGTTTATTCAAGAGATGTGGTGTTTAATAATAATAAGAGTGATGTTAGTGATTTTTTAAAGTTGTGTAATAGGAGTGTAAGACGGTGTGATTTAAATAATTTATTTAAAGAGGTTAGTGTTGATATTAGTGGTGAATTAAATAATGATACAGTTAATGATGATGTTTTTGGTGGTGAAGCTGGTGATGGAGCTGTTGTTGATGGAGATATTTTTGAAAATGGTGTTGAAAATGCTGAGATTTTTGAAGACAGCATTGAAGGAGTTGGAGTTGGTGCTGAAGACACTGAAAATTTTGAAGATTGTATTGAGGATATTGGAGTTGGTGATGAAAATAATGAGAATTTTGATGATAATATTGAAGAGAATAATAATACTTTGAGAGGGGAAGTTAGAGAAAATACAGTAGTTGAAGATAATGATGAATTTGTTGATGAAATTGATCCAGTTATTAATGATGGATTGAGGATTTTACCGAATAGAGAAAGGAAATTGCCATCTAGGCTGAAAGATTATGATTTAGAGAGTTCGTTTTTACGGGTTGTCCCTGTTGGCCATCATATACATCGTCTCACCATTGTTCAAAGCCGAGGCCAAATGCCTGTCTCTTCTGAATATGGGGTTCTTTTTTTGCGGGGGTTGGTCGCGCGCGGGTTGGGGGTCGTCTTCGTCCATTTTATCGTCGGGTTTATGGGCGGAGACTACGTCATCCCCATGGATGCCAGAAATGTTCCGACATATTTACTTTGATCGTATATTGGAGTTCGATTACCAGGTCTACACGGCTGATTTGCTATCGGACAAGTCCATAATTCCTGGGAGATCCCATTGGCCACATGAATATGACGCACAGGCTCATAGGACTCAATATGGATTCTTCCCCACACAGCCGCCCAGGGAAAGCAATAATGTCATTCTGCAGTTTCTCGGCAGAGAAGAGGTAAATGTTAGAGAAATCATCAACGCGATATCTAGACGTGACATACCTCTAGAATGGAGGATAAGTGTGGGAGTCCCGAAAGAGAGGGAGATGAAGAAGAGGAAAGCAAGATTTTATGCCATATTAACGTTGGAGATGAGGCTATATCAGGTAGCCACAGAAAACAATATCAAGAATATATTCAAGTTCATACCACACCAAACAATGACAAAAACAGAGGACAGTTTAACTAAGCACCTTATCCGTATGTCGGAGTCATCCAGCAGCGACGAGGGGAGTCACGTGTACATAGCCCTTGATTTCTCTGCCTGGTGTACCAGCTTTAGGTATGAGCTGGTGACACCTCTGTTCGAAGAGCTGGATCGGTTGATGGGGTTGCAGGGTGTGTTCTCTTACACCCAACTATTTCCACTTATGTCTGTGCTACTATTTCAAGATAGATTCTCGCCCCCTCGTCAAGGTTCCAATGGAGATCCGGAGCCTGGTTTGAGATGTGTCCATTGTCCGGAGGGTTGGATGGAGGGACTTCGCCAAAAGGGGTGGACTCTGGCTACCTTACTCCTCATTCTGGTTGCTGCCTGGAGATGCGGTACAGTGGCAACGCTCACTGGTCAAGGGGATAATCAGGTCATATACTTAAGGATTCCTACATGTGGTATTTTGAGAGAGAGGAACATGACTCGAGACCAGTATATATTATGGTTCCAGAAGACGTTACGTGATTTGTGTACAGAGGCGGGCATAACACTCAAGTTGGAGGAGACATGGGTATCTACTACCCTTTTAGAGTACGGGAGACAAAAAAAAAAATATACCATATAAAAATAAAAAGACAAAATATTATGGTAAACAAACGAAAATACACCCTATCAAAACCTGGCCCTCAAGTTCCTACATACCGGCACGCGACAACCGCCTATGAGCATAGTACGGCAAGTTTCATTCTGATAGCTCCCGAAACAAATCTTAATTACTTTATTTTGTACGGGACACACTCTTCGAGTCTACATGGAACTTTATGTGTGCTACGGGTTTGCTGAGTGACAAGGTCTGCTATTCATCAACGACTCTACGAGCAGGAGACTTCGGGGTTGCTGACGTCTGGAGACTGGTGTAAACATGAGTCAGGATTTGCTGGTACAATTTTATTATTTATAATCAGGGTGTCTTTTGGAGTTACATTTATTGGGAGGATTTCTCAATATTTGTTAACTTTCAAACATTAATCTAGGTAAGTGTAATGATTATCGCCTTATTTAAAGGACGGTCATTTCTCATTTTTCTCAATTATTAATAATAAAGATATAGACATTTTATTATAAAAATTATGACATTTCTTGAATATAAAAAAAGGGAGATTTGAAGTTTAATGTCAACTTTCAACTATTTTAAAATAAAGTCATAATGTTACTTTTGAATATTATTTGACATTGAAATAAAAAAAATAAATAAACAAAACAAAATTGATAGGTTTTGATCACTCAAGTGGTGGTAGCTGAAGAGTAAGGAGCTCTGGAATTTTGGAATTGAACAACTGTGAGTTAAACAATTATAATTGATAATATAACTATTTCTAATAATACCTTACAAATAATAAATAAATTATTTTAATTATGTAAATTCAAACAATAGTTTAAATTCTTTTCTTGTTAAACAAAAGTAATACTTTTAATTTGAAATCTTTCTTTAATATTATTCTAAGATTTATTCTTTTCTTTTAATCTTTTGAAATTCAAATAACGTAGTTTAGAAACCTAACTATTCAATCATGTTGAACCTTTTACCTTTCTTCTGATTATTCTTTTAATTTAAACTCTAACTAGATTAATATATTATATTATACTTTCCTTAAAGAAATCTTTTAATTACATAATTAGTCAGTCGAATTCATTTCATAAATCTGACGCTATCTTCTTCACATCCGCTTACCATTTAATGATGAAATAATGCTTTTGGTGATTAGGTTACAATCTACAAACCCAAATCTATCTAATAAACGTAATCACCAAACAGCTCGCGTAAATCCAACAGAAATTAGAAATCTTATTAATACAAATTTAGGGATTTATCTTGTTTGAGAATATTTACAACTTAATAATTCAAAGAGTAATTATTTTCGAAAGGAAGTATGTAAACAGTATAAGTTTTCATAATCACAATTCCATTTAACAATTTATACTGACAACTTCCGAGGCTTAGAGACCTATGGGCTCAGGTATGGTTGAATCCGTGTAGGCACAAATGCACGTCAGTGGGGTCTACTGGGTAGTGCGCGGTGATAGGTGGTTCGATTCCCCTTTGGCTTGCTTCAAGCAAGGCAATAGCTCAATGGTAGAGCCCCGACACATGCTGGTAGATTACCCGCTGTTCGAACCAACCATACAGTGTTCATTTCATTCCTCAAAAGCCTCTCGCGTTCTTTCATAGGATTAGAAATAGGAAAAGTATGAAAAGATGAATGTTTGTAATGTCCCCTTTATATTATTTTATTTGTTTATCTTTTGCTTTGTTGGTTCATCTCCAGGAGAGCTCCAGAATTATATATGTGGACCTTTCACTGCATCAGCCACTATATTTCTGGATGCTGTGTTGTCGTCTTTCGGGGCAGACGGGGCGGGACTCTACAGGGTCACGCTGGCACCACTCTGTATAATTGAAGTTACTAAGTAAAAGATATTCAAAGTCTTTTGTTATCGTTCTTTCCTTTCGCGTTAAATGTCTAACTTCATGATGATGGTTTGAGAGATAGAATTAGAATAGGGCCAGGTTTGTTTGGGTCCTGTGGGCCTGGTCGGGTGTTTGACCTAGAGGCAGCAGGATAGGTGCGTCCAAGGGAGGTCAGGAGGGGGGCGCTTAGTTTAAATTCATTACTCCCCTATTAGAAACTGAGTTGTGCTCACACCCGAGGACTCAAATAAATTGCCAAATTCCGGCATTACCCCTTTAATTAATTATTTAGTAAATGAACAATATAAACTAGAGTTTGTCTGCCTAATAAAGATCTTGAGTTACTTATTTATAAAAAAATTACACAACGTAGAATGGTCCTATCCTAGACTTCACATGCCAATAACAAAGACTATCTTTGTTTTCCTAAATACAAATATCCTTTATTTGGTCACAGTTGAGATCGTTACAATTAGTGCCGTGACCAGGATGCCTAATATACATTATTATTGGTCTAATTATCCTTTAATTGACCAAAAGATGAGTTCGTCACAATGGTGCCGTTTGGGAAAAATGAGATAGATTTGAATAAAATTATAAATAAATTAGAAACAGAATTTGAAATGCGGAATGAAATTGAATTGAATTCTGTTCTGGAGGAAGATGCAGATAAAAAGAAAGATTTCTTTAAAAAAGATGCAAAAGCAAAATATTTAATAATCAGTTCTTTATGTGACAAATATATTGTTTACGCTATAAATTGCGAAACAACAAAGAAAATTATAGAAAAATTTGATACATTATTTCTTGGCCATAAGGAGACTCAAATTTCACAACTTTTAGAAGAATATTATAAATATAAATTTATACAAAATGAGATTATGTTAGATATAGCTGAAGTAGAAAACAAAGCTACGAGAATAAGAGGGCTTGGATATGATTTGGATGACAAACAAATAATGGTTAAAATTCTTTCAAGTCTACCAGATAGACTCATGTATTTTAGGACTGCATGGGAGTCAACATCATTAGCCGACAAGACTCTGATTAATTTAATTTCAAGAATTAATCTTGAACTCAAGATGAGGCAAGAAGGATCTGAAACACAAATGGATTCAAGACCAACAACATCTGTTGAGCCAGAGAGACAACCAGAAAACACCTTTTATGTAAAAAGCTGTTTCAAATGTGGCAAGAAGGGGCATATTGCGAGAAACTGCAGAACACCTAATAATCAAACATTCAAGCAAGACAATAAGACATTTAATAACATACCTCAATGTTACAAATGCTTGAAGGTTGGACATAGTCATACAGACTGTTATCATAAAATAAACTGTATGAACTGCAAGAAAAACACGCATTTTACAAAGTTTTGCCTTAAAGAAAAAGTAAGTAACTTATACAAATCAGAATCCGAAGTTGAGTTCATCATAGATTCAGGTACTAGCAGTCATATTGTTACATCTGAGAGCTATCTTAAAGACAAGAAAAATATAAATTATAAGATCATGACTGCGGATGGTAACATATTCAGTCAACATAATGGGAAATATTTATACTAATAATATTATTTTTAAAAATGTTTTATGTGTTCCCCAACTTAAAAAGAATTTAATTTCAGTGTCTAGATTAGCCGATGATAATTATTTCTTAAATTTTTTCAGAATGAACTCTCAAATCGTAAATCAGAATTCTGAATGCGTTGAGGTTGGTGACCGCAAGGAAGATGGTCTATATTATTTAAATTTTTCATTGGATACGACAAAGCCAGTCGTTGTTTCAAGGTCAGTTAATGCAATACACTTAGACACAAATTTTTGGCATCGTGCATTAGGTCATGTACCTATTAACAAGACGAAAGATCTTGTTCGAGGTATAGACAGAAACCTGGTTAAGGAAATAGATATCTGTGAAGTCTGCACACAATCGAAATTGTGTAGAAAACCTTTTAAATCAAATAGACACAGGGCTTCTAAGCCTTTAGAAATTATTCATAGTGATATTTGTGGTCCTATAGAAATGGAAACATGGGATGGTTACAAATATTTTATAACATTTTTGGATGATTATACACATTTTGTTAAAGTATATCTAATTAAAAATAAAAACGAAGCGTTTTCTAAAATAATAAATTATATTAATTTGGCGGAAAATAATTTTAACACAAAAGTTAAAACATTCAGATGTGATAATGGGGGTGAATACACTAGCAGACAATTTAAAACGTATTGTAATAAAAAAGGTATTAATATTGATTACACTATTCCCTATACTCCACAATTGAATGGTAAAGCTGAACGACTAAACAGGTCAATAATGGAACGAACAAGAGTGTTGCTTTTTGATATGCAGCTACCACATGAATTATGGGGTGAAGCTATTTTAACTTCTGCTTATTTATTAAACAGGAGTGCAAATACAATTAATGTTAAAACACCAGCTGAAATGTGGTTTAATAGAATACCTAATTTAAAACATTTAAACATTTTTGGTTCTTTAACATATTATAAAAATAATTATCAGTTACATAAACTTGACTCCAGGAGTAGCAAAGGGCTTTTAGTAGGGTTCACTAATAACGGTTATAAGATTTGGAATCGTTTGTGTTTAAGGATTGTTTATTCAAGAGATGTGGTGTTTAATAATAATAAGAGTGATGTTAGTGATTTTTTAAAGTTGTGTAATAGGAGTGTAAGACGGTGTGATTTAAATAATTTATTTAAAGAGGTTAGTGTTGATATTAGTGGTGAATTAAATAATGATACAGTTAATGATGATGTTTTTGGTGGTGAAGCTGGTGATGGAGCTGTTGTTGATGGAGATATTTTTGAAAATGGTGTTGAAAATGCTGAGATTTTTGAAGACAGCATTGAAGGAGTTGGAGTTGGTGCTGAAGACACTGAAAATTTTGAAGATTGTATTGAGGATATTGGAGTTGGTGATGAAAATAATGAGAATTTTGATGATAATATTGAAGAGAATAATAATACTTTGAGAGGGGAAGTTAGAGAAAATACAGTAGTTGAAGATAATGATGAATTTGTTGATGAAATTGATCCAGTTATTAATGATGGATTGAGGATTTTACCGAATAGAGAAAGGAAATTGCCATCTAGGCTGAAAGATTATGATTTAGAGAGTTCGTTTTTACGGGTTGTCCCTGTTGGCCATCATATACATCGTCTCACCATTGTTCAAAGCCGAGGCCAAATGCCTGTCTCTTCTGAATATGGGGTTCTTTTTTTGCGGGGGTTGGTCGCGCGCGGGTTGGGGGTCGTCTTCGTCCATTTTATCGTCGGGTTTATGGGCGGAGACTACGTCATCCCCATGGATGCCAGAAATGTTCCGACATATTTACTTTGATCGTATATTGGAGTTCGATTACCAGGTCTACACGGCTGATTTGCTATCGGACAAGTCCATAATTCCTGGGAGATCCCATTGGCCACATGAATATGACGCACAGGCTCATAGGACTCAATATGGATTCTTCCCCACACAGCCGCCCAGGGAAAGCAATAATGTCATTCTGCAGTTTCTCGGCAGAGAAGAGGTAAATGTTAGAGAAATCATCAACGCGATATCTAGACGTGACATACCTCTAGAATGGAGGATAAGTGTGGGAGTCCCGAAAGAGAGGGAGATGAAGAAGAGGAAAGCAAGATTTTATGCCATATTAACGTTGGAGATGAGGCTATATCAGGTAGCCACAGAAAACAATATCAAGAATATATTCAAGTTCATACCACACCAAACAATGACAAAAACAGAGGACAGTTTAACTAAGCACCTTATCCGTATGTCGGAGTCATCCAGCAGCGACGAGGGGAGTCACGTGTACATAGCCCTTGATTTCTCTGCCTGGTGTACCAGCTTTAGGTATGAGCTGGTGACACCTCTGTTCGAAGAGCTGGATCGGTTGATGGGGTTGCAGGGTGTGTTCTCTTACACCCAACTATTTCCACTTATGTCTGTGCTACTATTTCAAGATAGATTCTCGCCCCCTCGTCAAGGTTCCAATGGAGATCCGGAGCCTGGTTTGAGATGTGTCCATTGTCCGGAGGGTTGGATGGAGGGACTTCGCCAAAAGGGGTGGACTCTGGCTACCTTACTCCTCATTCTGGTTGCTGCCTGGAGATGCGGTACAGTGGCAACGCTCACTGGTCAAGGGGATAATCAGGTCATATACTTAAGGATTCCTACATGTGGTATTTTGAGAGAGAGGAACATGACTCGAGACCAGTATATATTATGGTTCCAGAAGACGTTACGTGATTTGTGTACAGAGGCGGGCATAACACTCAAGTTGGAGGAGACATGGGTATCTACTACCCTTTTAGAGTACGGGAGACAAAAAAAAAAATATACCATATAAAAATAAAAAGACAAAATATTATGGTAAACAAACGAAAATACACCCTATCAAAACCTGGCCCTCAAGTTCCTACATACCGGCACGCGACAACCGCCTATGAGCATAGTACGGCAAGTTTCATTCTGATAGCTCCCGAAACAAATCTTAATTACTTTATTTTGTACGGGACACACTCTTCGAGTCTACATGGAACTTTATGTGTGCTACGGGTTTGCTGAGTGACAAGGTCTGCTATTCATCAACGACTCTACGAGCAGGAGACTTCGGGGTTGCTGACGTCTGGAGACTGGTGTAAACATGAGTCAGGATTTGCTGGTACAATTTTATTATTTATAATCAGGGTGTCTTTTGGAGTTACATTTATTGGGAGGATTTCTCAATATTTGTTAACTTTCAAACATTAATCTAGGTAAGTGTAATGATTATCGCCTTATTTAAAGGACGGTCATTTCTCATTTTTCTCAATTATTAATAATAAAGATATAGACATTTTATTATAAAAATTATGACATTTCTTGAATATAAAAAAAGGGAGATTTGAAGTTTAATGTCAACTTTCAACTATTTTAAAATAAAGTCATAATGTTACTTTTGAATATTATTTGACATTGAAATAAAAAAAATAAATAAACAAAACAAAATTGATAGGTTTTGATCACTCAAGTGGTGGTAGCTGAAGAGTAAGGAGCTCTGGAATTTTGGAATTGAACAACTGTGAGTTAAACAATTATAATTGATAATATAACTATTTCTAATAATACCTTACAAATAATAAATAAATTATTTTAATTATGTAAATTCAAACAATAGTTTAAATTCTTTTCTTGTTAAACAAAAGTAATACTTTTAATTTGAAATCTTTCTTTAATATTATTCTAAGATTTATTCTTTTCTTTTAATCTTTTGAAATTCAAATAACGTAGTTTAGAAACCTAACTATTCAATCATGTTGAACCTTTTACCTTTCTTCTGATTATTCTTTTAATTTAAACTCTAACTAGATTAATATATTATATTATACTTTCCTTAAAGAAATCTTTTAATTACATAATTAGTCAGTCGAATTCATTTCATAAATCTGACGCTATCTTCTTCACATCCGCTTACCATTTAATGATGAAATAATGCTTTTGGTGATTAGGTTACAATCTACAAACCCAAATCTATCTAATAAACGTAATCACCAAACAGCTCGCGTAAATCCAACAGAAATTAGAAATCTTATTAATACAAATTTAGGGATTTATCTTGTTTGAGAATATTTACAACTTAATAATTCAAAGAGTAATTATTTTCGAAAGGAAGTATGTAAACAGTATAAGTTTTCATAATCACAATTCCATTTAACAATTTATACTGACAACTTCCGAGGCTTAGAGACCTATGGGCTCAGGTATGGTTGAATCCGTGTAGGCACAAATGCACGTCAGTGGGGTCTACTGGGTAGTGCGCGGTGATAGGTGGTTCGATTCCCCTTTGGCTTGCTTCAAGCAAGGCAATAGCTCAATGGTAGAGCCCCGACACATGCTGGTAGATTACCCGCTGTTCGAACCAACCATACAGTGTTCATTTCATTCCTCAAAAGCCTCTCGCGTTCTTTCATAGGATTAGAAATAGGAAAAGTATGAAAAGATGAATGTTTGTAATGTCCCCTTTATATTATTTTATTTGTTTATCTTTTGCTTTGTTGGTTCATCTCCAGGAGAGCTCCAGAATTATATATGTGGACCTTTCACTGCATCAGCCACTATATTTCTGGATGCTGTGTTGTCGTCTTTCGGGGCAGACGGGGCGGGACTCTACAGGGTCACGCTGGCACCACTCTGTATAATTGAAGTTACTAAGTAAAAGATATTCAAAGTCTTTTGTTATCGTTCTTTCCTTTCGCGTTAAATGTCTAACTTCATGATGATGGTTTGAGAGATAGAATTAGAATAGGGCCAGGTTTGTTTGGGTCCTGTGGGCCTGGTCGGGTGTTTGACCTAGAGGCAGCAGGATAGGTGCGTCCAAGGGAGGTCAGGAGGGGGGCGCTTAGTTTAAATTCATTACTCCCCTATTAGAAACTGAGTTGTGCTCACACCCGAGGACTCAAATAAATTGCCAAATTCCGGCATTACCCCTTTAATTAATTATTTAGTAAATGAACAATATAAACTAGAGTTTGTCTGCCTAATAAAGATCTTGAGTTACTTATTTATAAAAAAATTACACAACGTAGAATGGTCCTATCCTAGACTTCACATGCCAATAACAAAGACTATCTTTGTTTTCCTAAATACAAATATCCTTTATTTGGTCACAGTTGAGATCGTTACAATTAGTGCCGTGACCAGGATGCCTAATATACATTATTATTGGTCTAATTATCCTTTAATTGACCAAAAGATGAGTTCGTCACAATGGTGCCGTTTGGGAAAAATGAGATAGATTTGAATAAAATTATAAATAAATTAGAAACAGAATTTGAAATGCGGAATGAAATTGAATTGAATTCTGTTCTGGAGGAAGATGCAGATAAAAAGAAAGATTTCTTTAAAAAAGATGCAAAAGCAAAATATTTAATAATCAGTTCTTTATGTGACAAATATATTGTTTACGCTATAAATTGCGAAACAACAAAGAAAATTATAGAAAAATTTGATACATTATTTCTTGGCCATAAGGAGACTCAAATTTCACAACTTTTAGAAGAATATTATAAATATAAATTTATACAAAATGAGATTATGTTAGATATAGCTGAAGTAGAAAACAAAGCTACGAGAATAAGAGGGCTTGGATATGATTTGGATGACAAACAAATAATGGTTAAAATTCTTTCAAGTCTACCAGATAGACTCATGTATTTTAGGACTGCATGGGAGTCAACATCATTAGCCGACAAGACTCTGATTAATTTAATTTCAAGAATTAATCTTGAACTCAAGATGAGGCAAGAAGGATCTGAAACACAAATGGATTCAAGACCAACAACATCTGTTGAGCCAGAGAGACAACCAGAAAACACCTTTTATGTAAAAAGCTGTTTCAAATGTGGCAAGAAGGGGCATATTGCGAGAAACTGCAGAACACCTAATAATCAAACATTCAAGCAAGACAATAAGACATTTAATAACATACCTCAATGTTACAAATGCTTGAAGGTTGGACATAGTCATACAGACTGTTATCATAAAATAAACTGTATGAACTGCAAGAAAAACACGCATTTTACAAAGTTTTGCCTTAAAGAAAAAGTAAGTAACTTATACAAATCAGAATCCGAAGTTGAGTTCATCATAGATTCAGGTACTAGCAGTCATATTGTTACATCTGAGAGCTATCTTAAAGACAAGAAAAATATAAATTATAAGATCATGACTGCGGATGGTAACATATTCAGTCAACATAATGGGAAATATTTATACTAATAATATTATTTTTAAAAATGTTTTATGTGTTCCCCAACTTAAAAAGAATTTAATTTCAGTGTCTAGATTAGCCGATGATAATTATTTCTTAAATTTTTTCAGAATGAACTCTCAAATCGTAAATCAGAATTCTGAATGCGTTGAGGTTGGTGACCGCAAGGAAGATGGTCTATATTATTTAAATTTTTCATTGGATACGACAAAGCCAGTCGTTGTTTCAAGGTCAGTTAATGCAATACACTTAGACACAAATTTTTGGCATCGTGCATTAGGTCATGTACCTATTAACAAGACGAAAGATCTTGTTCGAGGTATAGACAGAAACCTGGTTAAGGAAATAGATATCTGTGAAGTCTGCACACAATCGAAATTGTGTAGAAAACCTTTTAAATCAAATAGACACAGGGCTTCTAAGCCTTTAGAAATTATTCATAGTGATATTTGTGGTCCTATAGAAATGGAAACATGGGATGGTTACAAATATTTTATAACATTTTTGGATGATTATACACATTTTGTTAAAGTATATCTAATTAAAAATAAAAACGAAGCGTTTTCTAAAATAATAAATTATATTAATTTGGCGGAAAATAATTTTAACACAAAAGTTAAAACATTCAGATGTGATAATGGGGGTGAATACACTAGCAGACAATTTAAAACGTATTGTAATAAAAAAGGTATTAATATTGATTACACTATTCCCTATACTCCACAATTGAATGGTAAAGCTGAACGACTAAACAGGTCAATAATGGAACGAACAAGAGTGTTGCTTTTTGATATGCAGCTACCACATGAATTATGGGGTGAAGCTATTTTAACTTCTGCTTATTTATTAAACAGGAGTGCAAATACAATTAATGTTAAAACACCAGCTGAAATGTGGTTTAATAGAATACCTAATTTAAAACATTTAAACATTTTTGGTTCTTTAACATATTATAAAAATAATTATCAGTTACATAAACTTGACTCCAGGAGTAGCAAAGGGCTTTTAGTAGGGTTCACTAATAACGGTTATAAGATTTGGAATCGTTTGTGTTTAAGGATTGTTTATTCAAGAGATGTGGTGTTTAATAATAATAAGAGTGATGTTAGTGATTTTTTAAAGTTGTGTAATAGGAGTGTAAGACGGTGTGATTTAAATAATTTATTTAAAGAGGTTAGTGTTGATATTAGTGGTGAATTAAATAATGATACAGTTAATGATGATGTTTTTGGTGGTGAAGCTGGTGATGGAGCTGTTGTTGATGGAGATATTTTTGAAAATGGTGTTGAAAATGCTGAGATTTTTGAAGACAGCATTGAAGGAGTTGGAGTTGGTGCTGAAGACACTGAAAATTTTGAAGATTGTATTGAGGATATTGGAGTTGGTGATGAAAATAATGAGAATTTTGATGATAATATTGAAGAGAATAATAATACTTTGAGAGGGGAAGTTAGAGAAAATACAGTAGTTGAAGATAATGATGAATTTGTTGATGAAATTGATCCAGTTATTAATGATGGATTGAGGATTTTACCGAATAGAGAAAGGAAATTGCCATCTAGGCTGAAAGATTATGATTTAGAGAGTTCGTTTTTACGGGTTGTCCCTGTTGGCCATCATATACATCGTCTCACCATTGTTCAAAGCCGAGGCCAAATGCCTGTCTCTTCTGAATATGGGGTTCTTTTTTTGCGGGGGTTGGTCGCGCGCGGGTTGGGGGTCGTCTTCGTCCATTTTATCGTCGGGTTTATGGGCGGAGACTACGTCATCCCCATGGATGCCAGAAATGTTCCGACATATTTACTTTGATCGTATATTGGAGTTCGATTACCAGGTCTACACGGCTGATTTGCTATCGGACAAGTCCATAATTCCTGGGAGATCCCATTGGCCACATGAATATGACGCACAGGCTCATAGGACTCAATATGGATTCTTCCCCACACAGCCGCCCAGGGAAAGCAATAATGTCATTCTGCAGTTTCTCGGCAGAGAAGAGGTAAATGTTAGAGAAATCATCAACGCGATATCTAGACGTGACATACCTCTAGAATGGAGGATAAGTGTGGGAGTCCCGAAAGAGAGGGAGATGAAGAAGAGGAAAGCAAGATTTTATGCCATATTAACGTTGGAGATGAGGCTATATCAGGTAGCCACAGAAAACAATATCAAGAATATATTCAAGTTCATACCACACCAAACAATGACAAAAACAGAGGACAGTTTAACTAAGCACCTTATCCGTATGTCGGAGTCATCCAGCAGCGACGAGGGGAGTCACGTGTACATAGCCCTTGATTTCTCTGCCTGGTGTACCAGCTTTAGGTATGAGCTGGTGACACCTCTGTTCGAAGAGCTGGATCGGTTGATGGGGTTGCAGGGTGTGTTCTCTTACACCCAACTATTTCCACTTATGTCTGTGCTACTATTTCAAGATAGATTCTCGCCCCCTCGTCAAGGTTCCAATGGAGATCCGGAGCCTGGTTTGAGATGTGTCCATTGTCCGGAGGGTTGGATGGAGGGACTTCGCCAAAAGGGGTGGACTCTGGCTACCTTACTCCTCATTCTGGTTGCTGCCTGGAGATGCGGTACAGTGGCAACGCTCACTGGTCAAGGGGATAATCAGGTCATATACTTAAGGATTCCTACATGTGGTATTTTGAGAGAGAGGAACATGACTCGAGACCAGTATATATTATGGTTCCAGAAGACGTTACGTGATTTGTGTACAGAGGCGGGCATAACACTCAAGTTGGAGGAGACATGGGTATCTACTACCCTTTTAGAGTACGGGAGACAAAAAAAAAAATATACCATATAAAAATAAAAAGACAAAATATTATGGTAAACAAACGAAAATACACCCTATCAAAACCTGGCCCTCAAGTTCCTACATACCGGCACGCGACAACCGCCTATGAGCATAGTACGGCAAGTTTCATTCTGATAGCTCCCGAAACAAATCTTAATTACTTTATTTTGTACGGGACACACTCTTCGAGTCTACATGGAACTTTATGTGTGCTACGGGTTTGCTGAGTGACAAGGTCTGCTATTCATCAACGACTCTACGAGCAGGAGACTTCGGGGTTGCTGACGTCTGGAGACTGGTGTAAACATGAGTCAGGATTTGCTGGTACAATTTTATTATTTATAATCAGGGTGTCTTTTGGAGTTACATTTATTGGGAGGATTTCTCAATATTTGTTAACTTTCAAACATTAATCTAGGTAAGTGTAATGATTATCGCCTTATTTAAAGGACGGTCATTTCTCATTTTTCTCAATTATTAATAATAAAGATATAGACATTTTATTATAAAAATTATGACATTTCTTGAATATAAAAAAAGGGAGATTTGAAGTTTAATGTCAACTTTCAACTATTTTAAAATAAAGTCATAATGTTACTTTTGAATATTATTTGACATTGAAATAAAAAAAATAAATAAACAAAACAAAATTGATAGGTTTTGATCACTCAAGTGGTGGTAGCTGAAGAGTAAGGAGCTCTGGAATTTTGGAATTGAACAACTGTGAGTTAAACAATTATAATTGATAATATAACTATTTCTAATAATACCTTACAAATAATAAATAAATTATTTTAATTATGTAAATTCAAACAATAGTTTAAATTCTTTTCTTGTTAAACAAAAGTAATACTTTTAATTTGAAATCTTTCTTTAATATTATTCTAAGATTTATTCTTTTCTTTTAATCTTTTGAAATTCAAATAACGTAGTTTAGAAACCTAACTATTCAATCATGTTGAACCTTTTACCTTTCTTCTGATTATTCTTTTAATTTAAACTCTAACTAGATTAATATATTATATTATACTTTCCTTAAAGAAATCTTTTAATTACATAATTAGTCAGTCGAATTCATTTCATAAATCTGACGCTATCTTCTTCACATCCGCTTACCATTTAATGATGAAATAATGCTTTTGGTGATTAGGTTACAATCTACAAACCCAAATCTATCTAATAAACGTAATCACCAAACAGCTCGCGTAAATCCAACAGAAATTAGAAATCTTATTAATACAAATTTAGGGATTTATCTTGTTTGAGAATATTTACAACTTAATAATTCAAAGAGTAATTATTTTCGAAAGGAAGTATGTAAACAGTATAAGTTTTCATAATCACAATTCCATTTAACAATTTATACTGACAACTTCCGAGGCTTAGAGACCTATGGGCTCAGGTATGGTTGAATCCGTGTAGGCACAAATGCACGTCAGTGGGGTCTACTGGGTAGTGCGCGGTGATAGGTGGTTCGATTCCCCTTTGGCTTGCTTCAAGCAAGGCAATAGCTCAATGGTAGAGCCCCGACACATGCTGGTAGATTACCCGCTGTTCGAACCAACCATACAGTGTTCATTTCATTCCTCAAAAGCCTCTCGCGTTCTTTCATAGGATTAGAAATAGGAAAAGTATGAAAAGATGAATGTTTGTAATGTCCCCTTTATATTATTTTATTTGTTTATCTTTTGCTTTGTTGGTTCATCTCCAGGAGAGCTCCAGAATTATATATGTGGACCTTTCACTGCATCAGCCACTATATTTCTGGATGCTGTGTTGTCGTCTTTCGGGGCAGACGGGGCGGGACTCTACAGGGTCACGCTGGCACCACTCTGTATAATTGAAGTTACTAAGTAAAAGATATTCAAAGTCTTTTGTTATCGTTCTTTCCTTTCGCGTTAAATGTCTAACTTCATGATGATGGTTTGAGAGATAGAATTAGAATAGGGCCAGGTTTGTTTGGGTCCTGTGGGCCTGGTCGGGTGTTTGACCTAGAGGCAGCAGGATAGGTGCGTCCAAGGGAGGTCAGGAGGGGGGCGCTTAGTTTAAATTCATTACTCCCCTATTAGAAACTGAGTTGTGCTCACACCCGAGGACTCAAATAAATTGCCAAATTCCGGCATTACCCCTTTAATTAATTATTTAGTAAATGAACAATATAAACTAGAGTTTGTCTGCCTAATAAAGATCTTGAGTTACTTATTTATAAAAAAATTACACAACGTAGAATGGTCCTATCCTAGACTTCACATGCCAATAACAAAGACTATCTTTGTTTTCCTAAATACAAATATCCTTTATTTGGTCACAGTTGAGATCGTTACAATTAGTGCCGTGACCAGGATGCCTAATATACATTATTATTGGTCTAATTATCCTTTAATTGACCAAAAGATGAGTTCGTCACAATGGTGCCGTTTGGGAAAAATGAGATAGATTTGAATAAAATTATAAATAAATTAGAAACAGAATTTGAAATGCGGAATGAAATTGAATTGAATTCTGTTCTGGAGGAAGATGCAGATAAAAAGAAAGATTTCTTTAAAAAAGATGCAAAAGCAAAATATTTAATAATCAGTTCTTTATGTGACAAATATATTGTTTACGCTATAAATTGCGAAACAACAAAGAAAATTATAGAAAAATTTGATACATTATTTCTTGGCCATAAGGAGACTCAAATTTCACAACTTTTAGAAGAATATTATAAATATAAATTTATACAAAATGAGATTATGTTAGATATAGCTGAAGTAGAAAACAAAGCTACGAGAATAAGAGGGCTTGGATATGATTTGGATGACAAACAAATAATGGTTAAAATTCTTTCAAGTCTACCAGATAGACTCATGTATTTTAGGACTGCATGGGAGTCAACATCATTAGCCGACAAGACTCTGATTAATTTAATTTCAAGAATTAATCTTGAACTCAAGATGAGGCAAGAAGGATCTGAAACACAAATGGATTCAAGACCAACAACATCTGTTGAGCCAGAGAGACAACCAGAAAACACCTTTTATGTAAAAAGCTGTTTCAAATGTGGCAAGAAGGGGCATATTGCGAGAAACTGCAGAACACCTAATAATCAAACATTCAAGCAAGACAATAAGACATTTAATAACATACCTCAATGTTACAAATGCTTGAAGGTTGGACATAGTCATACAGACTGTTATCATAAAATAAACTGTATGAACTGCAAGAAAAACACGCATTTTACAAAGTTTTGCCTTAAAGAAAAAGTAAGTAACTTATACAAATCAGAATCCGAAGTTGAGTTCATCATAGATTCAGGTACTAGCAGTCATATTGTTACATCTGAGAGCTATCTTAAAGACAAGAAAAATATAAATTATAAGATCATGACTGCGGATGGTAACATATTCAGTCAACATAATGGGAAATATTTATACTAATAATATTATTTTTAAAAATGTTTTATGTGTTCCCCAACTTAAAAAGAATTTAATTTCAGTGTCTAGATTAGCCGATGATAATTATTTCTTAAATTTTTTCAGAATGAACTCTCAAATCGTAAATCAGAATTCTGAATGCGTTGAGGTTGGTGACCGCAAGGAAGATGGTCTATATTATTTAAATTTTTCATTGGATACGACAAAGCCAGTCGTTGTTTCAAGGTCAGTTAATGCAATACACTTAGACACAAATTTTTGGCATCGTGCATTAGGTCATGTACCTATTAACAAGACGAAAGATCTTGTTCGAGGTATAGACAGAAACCTGGTTAAGGAAATAGATATCTGTGAAGTCTGCACACAATCGAAATTGTGTAGAAAACCTTTTAAATCAAATAGACACAGGGCTTCTAAGCCTTTAGAAATTATTCATAGTGATATTTGTGGTCCTATAGAAATGGAAACATGGGATGGTTACAAATATTTTATAACATTTTTGGATGATTATACACATTTTGTTAAAGTATATCTAATTAAAAATAAAAACGAAGCGTTTTCTAAAATAATAAATTATATTAATTTGGCGGAAAATAATTTTAACACAAAAGTTAAAACATTCAGATGTGATAATGGGGGTGAATACACTAGCAGACAATTTAAAACGTATTGTAATAAAAAAGGTATTAATATTGATTACACTATTCCCTATACTCCACAATTGAATGGTAAAGCTGAACGACTAAACAGGTCAATAATGGAACGAACAAGAGTGTTGCTTTTTGATATGCAGCTACCACATGAATTATGGGGTGAAGCTATTTTAACTTCTGCTTATTTATTAAACAGGAGTGCAAATACAATTAATGTTAAAACACCAGCTGAAATGTGGTTTAATAGAATACCTAATTTAAAACATTTAAACATTTTTGGTTCTTTAACATATTATAAAAATAATTATCAGTTACATAAACTTGACTCCAGGAGTAGCAAAGGGCTTTTAGTAGGGTTCACTAATAACGGTTATAAGATTTGGAATCGTTTGTGTTTAAGGATTGTTTATTCAAGAGATGTGGTGTTTAATAATAATAAGAGTGATGTTAGTGATTTTTTAAAGTTGTGTAATAGGAGTGTAAGACGGTGTGATTTAAATAATTTATTTAAAGAGGTTAGTGTTGATATTAGTGGTGAATTAAATAATGATACAGTTAATGATGATGTTTTTGGTGGTGAAGCTGGTGATGGAGCTGTTGTTGATGGAGATATTTTTGAAAATGGTGTTGAAAATGCTGAGATTTTTGAAGACAGCATTGAAGGAGTTGGAGTTGGTGCTGAAGACACTGAAAATTTTGAAGATTGTATTGAGGATATTGGAGTTGGTGATGAAAATAATGAGAATTTTGATGATAATATTGAAGAGAATAATAATACTTTGAGAGGGGAAGTTAGAGAAAATACAGTAGTTGAAGATAATGATGAATTTGTTGATGAAATTGATCCAGTTATTAATGATGGATTGAGGATTTTACCGAATAGAGAAAGGAAATTGCCATCTAGGCTGAAAGATTATGATTTAGAGAGTTCGTTTTTACGGGTTGTCCCTGTTGGCCATCATATACATCGTCTCACCATTGTTCAAAGCCGAGGCCAAATGCCTGTCTCTTCTGAATATGGGGTTCTTTTTTTGCGGGGGTTGGTCGCGCGCGGGTTGGGGGTCGTCTTCGTCCATTTTATCGTCGGGTTTATGGGCGGAGACTACGTCATCCCCATGGATGCCAGAAATGTTCCGACATATTTACTTTGATCGTACATTGGAGTTCGATTACCAGGTCTACACGGCTGATTTGCTATCGGACAAGTCCATAATTCCTGGGAGATCCCATTGGCCACATGAATATGACGCACAGGCTCATAGGACTCAATATGGATTCTTCCCCACACAGCCGCCCAGGGAAAGCAATAATGTCATTCTGCAGTTTCTCGGCAGAGAAGAGGTAAATGTTAGAGAAATCATCAACGCGATATCTAGACGTGACATACCTCTAGAATGGAGGATAAGTGTGGGAGTCCCGAAAGAGAGGGAGATGAAGAAGAGGAAAGCAAGATTTTATGCCATATTAACGTTGGAGATGAGGCTATATCAGGTAGCCACAGAAAACAATATCAAGAATATATTCAAGTTCATACCACACCAAACAATGACAAAAACAGAGGACAGTTTAACTAAGCACCTTATCCGTATGTCGGAGTCATCCAGCAGCGACGAGGGGAGTCACGTGTACATAGCCCTTGATTTCTCTGCCTGGTGTACCAGCTTTAGGTATGAGCTGGTGACACCTCTGTTCGAAGAGCTGGATCGGTTGATGGGGTTGCAGGGTGTGTTCTCTTACACCCAACTATTTCCACTTATGTCTGTGCTACTATTTCAAGATAGATTCTCGCCCCCTCGTCAAGGTTCCAATGGAGATCCGGAGCCTGGTTTGAGATGTGTCCATTGTCCGGAGGGTTGGATGGAGGGACTTCGCCAAAAGGGGTGGACTCTGGCTACCTTACTCCTCATTCTGGTTGCTGCCTGGAGATGCGGTACAGTGGCAACGCTCACTGGTCAAGGGGATAATCAGGTCATATACTTAAGGATTCCTACATGTGGTATTTTGAGAGAGAGGAACATGACTCGAGACCAGTATATATTATGGTTCCAGAAGACGTTACGTGATTTGTGTACAGAGGCGGGCATAACACTCAAGTTGGAGGAGACATGGGTATCTACTACCCTTTTAGAGTACGGGAGACAAAAAAAAAATATACCATATAAAAATAAAAAGACAAAATATTATGGTAAACAAACGAAAATACACCCTATCAAAACCTGGCCCTCAAGTTCCTACATACCGGCACGCGACAACCGCCTATGAGCATAGTACGGCAAGTTTCATTCTGATAGCTCCCGAAACAAATCTTAATTACTTTATTTTGTACGGGACACACTCTTCGAGTCTACATGGAACTTTATGTGTGCTACGGGTTTGCTGAGTGACAAGGTCTGCTATTCATCAACGACTCTACGAGCAGGAGACTTCGGGGTTGCTGACGTCTGGAGACTGGTGTAAACATGAGTCAGGATTTGCTGGTACAATTTTATTATTTATAATCAGGGTGTCTTTTGGAGTTACATTTATTGGGAGGATTTCTCAATATTTGTTAACTTTCAAACATTAATCTAGGTAAGTGTAATGATTATCGCCTTATTTAAAGGACGGTCATTTCTCATTTATCTCAATTATTAATAATAAAGATATAGACATTTTATTATAAAAATTATGACATTTCTTGAATATAAAAAAAGGGAGATTTGAAGTTTAATGTCAACTTTCAACTATTTTAAAATAAAGTCATAATGTTACTTTTGAATATTATTTGACATTGAAATAAAAAAAATAAATAAACAAAACAAAATTGATAGGTTTTGATCACTCAAGTGGTGGTAGCTGAAGAGTAAGGAGCTCTGGAATTTTGGAATTGAACAACTGTGAGTTAAACAATTATAATTGATAATATAACTATTTCTAATAATACCTTACAAATAATAAATAAATTATTTTAATTATGTAAATTCAAACAATAGTTTAAATTCTTTTCTTGTTAAACAAAAGTAATACTTTTAATTTGAAATCTTTCTTTAATATTATTCTAAGATTTATTCTTTTCTTTTAATCTTTTGAAATTCAAATAACGTAGTTTAGAAACCTAACTATTCAATCATGTTGAACCTTTTACCTTTCTTCTGATTATTCTTTTAATTTAAACTCTAACTAGATTAATATATTATATTATACTTTCCTTAAAGAAATCTTTTAATTACATAATTAGTCAGTCGAATTCATTTCATAAATCTGACGCTATCTTCTTCACATCCGCTTACCATTTAATGATGAAATAATGCTTTTGGTGATTAGGTTACAATCTACAAACCCAAATCTATCTAATAAACGTAATCACCAAACAGCTCGCGTAAATCCAACAGAAATTAGAAATCTTATTAATACAAATTTAGGGATTTATCTTGTTTGAGAATATTTACAACTTAATAATTCAAAGAGTAATTATTTTCGAAAGGAAGTATGTAAACAGTATAAGTTTTCATAATCACAATTCCATTTAACAATTTATACTGACAACTTCCGAGGCTTAGAGACCTATGGGCTCAGGTATGGTTGAATCCGTGTAGGCACAAATGCACGTCAGTGGGGTCTACTGGGTAGTGCGCGGTGATAGGTGGTTCGATTCCCCTTTGGCTTGCTTCAAGCAAGGCAATAGCTCAATGGTAGAGCCCCGACACATGCTGGTAGATTACCCGCTGTTCGAACCAACCATACAGTGTTCATTTCATTCCTCAAAAGCCTCTCGCGTTCTTTCATAGGATTAGAAATAGGAAAAGTATGAAAAGATGAATGTTTGTAATGTCCCCTTTATATTATTTTATTTGTTTATCTTTTGCTTTGTTGGTTCATCTCCAGGAGAGCTCCAGAATTATATATGTGGACCTTTCACTGCATCAGCCACTATATTTCTGGATGCTGTGTTGTCGTCTTTCGGGGCAGACGGGGCGGGACTCTACAGGGTCACGCTGGCACCACTCTGTATAATTGAAGTTACTAAGTAAAAGATATTCAAAGTCTTTTGTTATCGTTCTTTCCTTTCGCGTTAAATGTCTAACTTCATGATGATGGTTTGAGAGATAGAATTAGAATAGGGCCAGGTTTGTTTGGGTCCTGTGGGCCTGGTCGGGTGTTTGACCTAGAGGCAGCAGGATAGGTGCGTCCAAGGGAGGTCAGGAGGGGGGCGCTTAGTTTAAATTCATTACTCCCCTATTAGAAACTGAGTTGTGCTCACACCCGAGGACTCAAATAAATTGCCAAATTCCGGCATTACCCCTTTAATTAATTATTTAGTAAATGAACAATATAAACTAGAGTTTGTCTGCCTAATAAAGATCTTGAGTTACTTATTTATAAAAAAATTACACAACGTAGAATGGTCCTATCCTAGACTTCACATGCCAATAACAAAGACTATCTTTGTTTTCCTAAATACAAATATCCTTTATTTGGTCACAGTTGAGATCGTTACAATTAGTGCCGTGACCAGGATGCCTAATATACATTATTATTGGTCTAATTATCCTTTAATTGACCAAAAGATGAGTTCGTCACAATGGTGCCGTTTGGGAAAAATGAGATAGATTTGAATAAAATTATAAATAAATTAGAAACAGAATTTGAAATGCGGAATGAAATTGAATTGAATTCTGTTCTGGAGGAAGATGCAGATAAAAAGAAAGATTTCTTTAAAAAAGATGCAAAAGCAAAATATTTAATAATCAGTTCTTTATGTGACAAATATATTGTTTACGCTATAAATTGCGAAACAACAAAGAAAATTATAGAAAAATTTGATACATTATTTCTTGGCCATAAGGAGACTCAAATTTCACAACTTTTAGAAGAATATTATAAATATAAATTTATACAAAATGAGATTATGTTAGATATAGCTGAAGTAGAAAACAAAGCTACGAGAATAAGAGGGCTTGGATATGATTTGGATGACAAACAAATAATGGTTAAAATTCTTTCAAGTCTACCAGATAGACTCATGTATTTTAGGACTGCATGGGAGTCAACATCATTAGCCGACAAGACTCTGATTAATTTAATTTCAAGAATTAATCTTGAACTCAAGATGAGGCAAGAAGGATCTGAAACACAAATGGATTCAAGACCAACAACATCTGTTGAGCCAGAGAGACAACCAGAAAACACCTTTTATGTAAAAAGCTGTTTCAAATGTGGCAAGAAGGGGCATATTGCGAGAAACTGCAGAACACCTAATAATCAAACATTCAAGCAAGACAATAAGACATTTAATAACATACCTCAATGTTACAAATGCTTGAAGGTTGGACATAGTCATACAGACTGTTATCATAAAATAAACTGTATGAACTGCAAGAAAAACACGCATTTTACAAAGTTTTGCCTTAAAGAAAAAGTAAGTAACTTATACAAATCAGAATCCGAAGTTGAGTTCATCATAGATTCAGGTACTAGCAGTCATATTGTTACATCTGAGAGCTATCTTAAAGACAAGAAAAATATAAATTATAAGATCATGACTGCGGATGGTAACATATTCAGTCAACATAATGGGAAATATTTATACTAATAATATTATTTTTAAAAATGTTTTATGTGTTCCCCAACTTAAAAAGAATTTAATTTCAGTGTCTAGATTAGCCGATGATAATTATTTCTTAAATTTTTTCAGAATGAACTCTCAAATCGTAAATCAGAATTCTGAATGCGTTGAGGTTGGTGACCGCAAGGAAGATGGTCTATATTATTTAAATTTTTCATTGGATACGACAAAGCCAGTCGTTGTTTCAAGGTCAGTTAATGCAATACACTTAGACACAAATTTTTGGCATCGTGCATTAGGTCATGTACCTATTAACAAGACGAAAGATCTTGTTCGAGGTATAGACAGAAACCTGGTTAAGGAAATAGATATCTGTGAAGTCTGCACACAATCGAAATTGTGTAGAAAACCTTTTAAATCAAATAGACACAGGGCTTCTAAGCCTTTAGAAATTATTCATAGTGATATTTGTGGTCCTATAGAAATGGAAACATGGGATGGTTACAAATATTTTATAACATTTTTGGATGATTATACACATTTTGTTAAAGTATATCTAATTAAAAATAAAAACGAAGCGTTTTCTAAAATAATAAATTATATTAATTTGGCGGAAAATAATTTTAACACAAAAGTTAAAACATTCAGATGTGATAATGGGGGTGAATACACTAGCAGACAATTTAAAACGTATTGTAATAAAAAAGGTATTAATATTGATTACACTATTCCCTATACTCCACAATTGAATGGTAAAGCTGAACGACTAAACAGGTCAATAATGGAACGAACAAGAGTGTTGCTTTTTGATATGCAGCTACCACATGAATTATGGGGTGAAGCTATTTTAACTTCTGCTTATTTATTAAACAGGAGTGCAAATACAATTAATGTTAAAACACCAGCTGAAATGTGGTTTAATAGAATACCTAATTTAAAACATTTAAACATTTTTGGTTCTTTAACATATTATAAAAATAATTATCAGTTACATAAACTTGACTCCAGGAGTAGCAAAGGGCTTTTAGTAGGGTTCACTAATAACGGTTATAAGATTTGGAATCGTTTGTGTTTAAGGATTGTTTATTCAAGAGATGTGGTGTTTAATAATAATAAGAGTGATGTTAGTGATTTTTTAAAGTTGTGTAATAGGAGTGTAAGACGGTGTGATTTAAATAATTTATTTAAAGAGGTTAGTGTTGATATTAGTGGTGAATTAAATAATGATACAGTTAATGATGATGTTTTTGGTGGTGAAGCTGGTGATGGAGCTGTTGTTGATGGAGATATTTTTGAAAATGGTGTTGAAAATGCTGAGATTTTTGAAGACAGCATTGAAGGAGTTGGAGTTGGTGCTGAAGACACTGAAAATTTTGAAGATTGTATTGAGGATATTGGAGTTGGTGATGAAAATAATGAGAATTTTGATGATAATATTGAAGAGAATAATAATACTTTGAGAGGGGAAGTTAGAGAAAATACAGTAGTTGAAGATAATGATGAATTTGTTGATGAAATTGATCCAGTTATTAATGATGGATTGAGGATTTTACCGAATAGAGAAAGGAAATTGCCATCTAGGCTGAAAGATTATGATTTAGAGAGTTCGTTTTTACGGGTTGTCCCTGTTGGCCATCATATACATCGTCTCACCATTGTTCAAAGCCGAGGCCAAATGCCTGTCTCTTCTGAATATGGGGTTCTTTTTTTGCGGGGGTTGGTCGCGCGCGGGTTGGGGGTCGTCTTCGTCCATTTTATCGTCGGGTTTATGGGCGGAGACTACGTCATCCCCATGGATGCCAGAAATGTTCCGACATATTTACTTTGATCGTACATTGGAGTTCGATTACCAGGTCTACACGGCTGATTTGCTATCGGACAAGTCCATAATTCCTGGGAGATCCCATTGGCCACATGAATATGACGCACAGGCTCATAGGACTCAATATGGATTCTTCCCCACACAGCCGCCCAGGGAAAGCAATAATGTCATTCTGCAGTTTCTCGGCAGAGAAGAGGTAAATGTTAGAGAAATCATCAACGCGATATCTAGACGTGACATACCTCTAGAATGGAGGATAAGTGTGGGAGTCCCGAAAGAGAGGGAGATGAAGAAGAGGAAAGCAAGATTTTATGCCATATTAACGTTGGAGATGAGGCTATATCAGGTAGCCACAGAAAACAATATCAAGAATATATTCAAGTTCATACCACACCAAACAATGACAAAAACAGAGGACAGTTTAACTAAGCACCTTATCCGTATGTCGGAGTCATCCAGCAGCGACGAGGGGAGTCACGTGTACATAGCCCTTGATTTCTCTGCCTGGTGTACCAGCTTTAGGTATGAGCTGGTGACACCTCTGTTCGAAGAGCTGGATCGGTTGATGGGGTTGCAGGGTGTGTTCTCTTACACCCAACTATTTCCACTTATGTCTGTGCTACTATTTCAAGATAGATTCTCGCCCCCTCGTCAAGGTTCCAATGGAGATCCGGAGCCTGGTTTGAGATGTGTCCATTGTCCGGAGGGTTGGATGGAGGGACTTCGCCAAAAGGGGTGGACTCTGGCTACCTTACTCCTCATTCTGGTTGCTGCCTGGAGATGCGGTACAGTGGCAACGCTCACTGGTCAAGGGGATAATCAGGTCATATACTTAAGGATTCCTACATGTGGTATTTTGAGAGAGAGGAACATGACTCGAGACCAGTATATATTATGGTTCCAGAAGACGTTACGTGATTTGTGTACAGAGGCGGGCATAACACTCAAGTTGGAGGAGACATGGGTATCTACTACCCTTTTAGAGTACGGGAGACAAAAAAAAAATATACCATATAAAAATAAAAAGACAAAATATTATGGTAAACAAACGAAAATACACCCTATCAAAACCTGGCCCTCAAGTTCCTACATACCGGCACGCGACAACCGCCTATGAGCATAGTACGGCAAGTTTCATTCTGATAGCTCCCGAAACAAATCTTAATTACTTTATTTTGTACGGGACACACTCTTCGAGTCTACATGGAACTTTATGTGTGCTACGGGTTTGCTGAGTGACAAGGTCTGCTATTCATCAACGACTCTACGAGCAGGAGACTTCGGGGTTGCTGACGTCTGGAGACTGGTGTAAACATGAGTCAGGATTTGCTGGTACAATTTTATTATTTATAATCAGGGTGTCTTTTGGAGTTACATTTATTGGGAGGATTTCTCAATATTTGTTAACTTTCAAACATTAATCTAGGTAAGTGTAATGATTATCGCCTTATTTAAAGGACGGTCATTTCTCATTTATCTCAATTATTAATAATAAAGATATAGACATTTTATTATAAAAATTATGACATTTCTTGAATATAAAAAAAGGGAGATTTGAAGTTTAATGTCAACTTTCAACTATTTTAAAATAAAGTCATAATGTTACTTTTGAATATTATTTGACATTGAAATAAAAAAAATAAATAAACAAAACAAAATTGATAGGTTTTGATCACTCAAGTGGTGGTAGCTGAAGAGTAAGGAGCTCTGGAATTTTGGAATTGAACAACTGTGAGTTAAACAATTATAATTGATAATATAACTATTTCTAATAATACCTTACAAATAATAAATAAATTATTTTAATTATGTAAATTCAAACAATAGTTTAAATTCTTTTCTTGTTAAACAAAAGTAATACTTTTAATTTGAAATCTTTCTTTAATATTATTCTAAGATTTATTCTTTTCTTTTAATCTTTTGAAATTCAAATAACGTAGTTTAGAAACCTAACTATTCAATCATGTTGAACCTTTTACCTTTCTTCTGATTATTCTTTTAATTTAAACTCTAACTAGATTAATATATTATATTATACTTTCCTTAAAGAAATCTTTTAATTACATAATTAGTCAGTCGAATTCATTTCATAAATCTGACGCTATCTTCTTCACATCCGCTTACCATTTAATGATGAAATAATGCTTTTGGTGATTAGGTTACAATCTACAAACCCAAATCTATCTAATAAACGTAATCACCAAACAGCTCGCGTAAATCCAACAGAAATTAGAAATCTTATTAATACAAATTTAGGGATTTATCTTGTTTGAGAATATTTACAACTTAATAATTCAAAGAGTAATTATTTTCGAAAGGAAGTATGTAAACAGTATAAGTTTTCATAATCACAATTCCATTTAACAATTTATACTGACAACTTCCGAGGCTTAGAGACCTATGGGCTCAGGTATGGTTGAATCCGTGTAGGCACAAATGCACGTCAGTGGGGTCTACTGGGTAGTGCGCGGTGATAGGTGGTTCGATTCCCCTTTGGCTTGCTTCAAGCAAGGCAATAGCTCAATGGTAGAGCCCCGACACATGCTGGTAGATTACCCGCTGTTCGAACCAACCATACAGTGTTCATTTCATTCCTCAAAAGCCTCTCGCGTTCTTTCATAGGATTAGAAATAGGAAAAGTATGAAAAGATGAATGTTTGTAATGTCCCCTTTATATTATTTTATTTGTTTATCTTTTGCTTTGTTGGTTCATCTCCAGGAGAGCTCCAGAATTATATATGTGGACCTTTCACTGCATCAGCCACTATATTTCTGGATGCTGTGTTGTCGTCTTTCGGGGCAGACGGGGCGGGACTCTACAGGGTCACGCTGGCACCACTCTGTATAATTGAAGTTACTAAGTAAAAGATATTCAAAGTCTTTTGTTATCGTTCTTTCCTTTCGCGTTAAATGTCTAACTTCATGATGATGGTTTGAGAGATAGAATTAGAATAGGGCCAGGTTTGTTTGGGTCCTGTGGGCCTGGTCGGGTGTTTGACCTAGAGGCAGCAGGATAGGTGCGTCCAAGGGAGGTCAGGAGGGGGGCGCTTAGTTTAAATTCATTACTCCCCTATTAGAAACTGAGTTGTGCTCACACCCGAGGACTCAAATAAATTGCCAAATTCCGGCATTACCCCTTTAATTAATTATTTAGTAAATGAACAATATAAACTAGAGTTTGTCTGCCTAATAAAGATCTTGAGTTACTTATTTATAAAAAAATTACACAACGTAGAATGGTCCTATCCTAGACTTCACATGCCAATAACAAAGACTATCTTTGTTTTCCTAAATACAAATATCCTTTATTTGGTCACAGTTGAGATCGTTACAATTAGTGCCGTGACCAGGATGCCTAATATACATTATTATTGGTCTAATTATCCTTTAATTGACCAAAAGATGAGTTCGTCACAATGGTGCCGTTTGGGAAAAATGAGATAGATTTGAATAAAATTATAAATAAATTAGAAACAGAATTTGAAATGCGGAATGAAATTGAATTGAATTCTGTTCTGGAGGAAGATGCAGATAAAAAGAAAGATTTCTTTAAAAAAGATGCAAAAGCAAAATATTTAATAATCAGTTCTTTATGTGACAAATATATTGTTTACGCTATAAATTGCGAAACAACAAAGAAAATTATAGAAAAATTTGATACATTATTTCTTGGCCATAAGGAGACTCAAATTTCACAACTTTTAGAAGAATATTATAAATATAAATTTATACAAAATGAGATTATGTTAGATATAGCTGAAGTAGAAAACAAAGCTACGAGAATAAGAGGGCTTGGATATGATTTGGATGACAAAGAAATAATGGTTAAAATTCTTTCAAGTCTACCAGATAGACTCATGTATTTTAGGACTGCATGGGAGTCAACATCATTAGCCGACAAGACTCTGATTAATTTAATTTCAAGAATTAATCTTGAACTCAAGATGAGGCAAGAAGGATCTGAAACACAAATGGATTCAAGACCAACAACATCTGTTGAGCCAGAGAGACAACCAGAAAACACCTTTTATGTAAAAAGCTGTTTCAAATGTGGCAAGAAGGGGCATATTGCGAGAAACTGCAGAACACCTAATAATCAAACATTCAAGCAAGACAATAAGACATTTAATAACATACCTCAATGTTACAAATGCTTGAAGGTTGGACATAGTCATACAGACTGTTATCATAAAATAAACTGTATGAACTGCAAGAAAAACACGCATTTTACAAAGTTTTGCCTTAAAGAAAAAGTAAGTAACTTATACAAATCAGAATCCGAAGTTGAGTTCATCATAGATTCAGGTACTAGCAGTCATATTGTTACATCTGAGAGCTATCTTAAAGACAAGAAAAATATAAATTATAAGATCATGACTGCGGATGGTAACATATTCAGTCAACATAATGGGAAATATTTATACTAATAATATTATTTTTAAAAATGTTTTATGTGTTCCCCAACTTAAAAAGAATTTAATTTCAGTGTCTAGATTAGCCGATGATAATTATTTCTTAAATTTTTTCAGAATGAACTCTCAAATCGTAAATCAGAATTCTGAATGCGTTGAGGTTGGTGACCGCAAGGAAGATGGTCTATATTATTTAAATTTTTCATTGGATACGACAAAGCCAGTCGTTGTTTCAAGGTCAGTTAATGCAATACACTTAGACACAAATTTTTGGCATCGTGCATTAGGTCATGTACCTATTAACAAGACGAAAGATCTTGTTCGAGGTATAGACAGAAACCTGGTTAAGGAAATAGATATCTGTGAAGTCTGCACACAATCGAAATTGTGTAGAAAACCTTTTAAATCAAATAGACACAGGGCTTCTAAGCCTTTAGAAATTATTCATAGTGATATTTGTGGTCCTATAGAAATGGAAACATGGGATGGTTACAAATATTTTATAACATTTTTGGATGATTATACACATTTTGTTAAAGTATATCTAATTAAAAATAAAAACGAAGCGTTTTCTAAAATAATAAATTATATTAATTTGGCGGAAAATAATTTTAACACAAAAGTTAAAACATTCAGATGTGATAATGGGGGTGAATACACTAGCAGACAATTTAAAACGTATTGTAATAAAAAAGGTATTAATATTGATTACACTATTCCCTATACTCCACAATTGAATGGTAAAGCTGAACGACTAAACAGGTCAATAATGGAACGAACAAGAGTGTTGCTTTTTGATATGCAGCTACCACATGAATTATGGGGTGAAGCTATTTTAACTTCTGCTTATTTATTAAACAGGAGTGCAAATACAATTAATGTTAAAACACCAGCTGAAATGTGGTTTAATAGAATACCTAATTTAAAACATTTAAACATTTTTGGTTCTTTAACATATTATAAAAATAATTATCAGTTACATAAACTTGACTCCAGGAGTAGCAAAGGGCTTTTAGTAGGGTTCACTAATAACGGTTATAAGATTTGGAATCGTTTGTGTTTAAGGATTGTTTATTCAAGAGATGTGGTGTTTAATAATAATAAGAGTGATGTTAGTGATTTTTTAAAGTTGTGTAATAGGAGTGTAAGACGGTGTGATTTAAATAATTTATTTAAAGAGGTTAGTGTTGATATTAGTGGTGAATTAAATAATGATACAGTTAATGATGATGTTTTTGGTGGTGAAGCTGGTGATGGAGCTGTTGTTGATGGAGATATTTTTGAAAATGGTGTTGAAAATGCTGAGATTTTTGAAGACAGCATTGAAGGAGTTGGAGTTGGTGCTGAAGACACTGAAAATTTTGAAGATTGTATTGAGGATATTGGAGTTGGTGATGAAAATAATGAGAATTTTGATGATAATATTGAAGAGAATAATAATACTTTGAGAGGGGAAGTTAGAGAAAATACAGTAGTTGAAGATAATGATGAATTTGTTGATGAAATTGATCCAGTTATTAATGATGGATTGAGGATTTTACCGAATAGAGAAAGGAAATTGCCATCTAGGCTGAAAGATTATGATTTAGAGAGTTCGTTTTTACGGGTTGTCCCTGTTGGCCATCATATACATCGTCTCACCATTGTTCAAAGCCGAGGCCAAATGCCTGTCTCTTCTGAATATGGGGTTCTTTTTTTGCGGGGGTTGGTCGCGCGCGGGTTGGGGGTCGTCTTCGTCCATTTTATCGTCGGGTTTATGGGCGGAGACTACGTCATCCCCATGGATGCCAGAAATGTTCCGACATATTTACTTTGATCGTACATTGGAGTTCGATTACCAGGTCTACACGGCTGATTTGCTATCGGACAAGTCCATAATTCCTGGGAGATCCCATTGGCCACATGAATATGACGCACAGGCTCATAGGACTCAATATGGATTCTTCCCCACACAGCCGCCCAGGGAAAGCAATAATGTCATTCTGCAGTTTCTCGGCAGAGAAGAGGTAAATGTTAGAGAAATCATCAACGCGATATCTAGACGTGACATACCTCTAGAATGGAGGATAAGTGTGGGAGTCCCGAAAGAGAGGGAGATGAAGAAGAGGAAAGCAAGATTTTATGCCATATTAACGTTGGAGATGAGGCTATATCAGGTAGCCACAGAAAACAATATCAAGAATATATTCAAGTTCATACCACACCAAACAATGACAAAAACAGAGGACAGTTTAACTAAGCACCTTATCCGTATGTCGGAGTCATCCAGCAGCGACGAGGGGAGTCACGTGTACATAGCCCTTGATTTCTCTGCCTGGTGTACCAGCTTTAGGTATGAGCTGGTGACACCTCTGTTCGAAGAGCTGGATCGGTTGATGGGGTTGCAGGGTGTGTTCTCTTACACCCAACTATTTCCACTTATGTCTGTGCTACTATTTCAAGATAGATTCTCGCCCCCTCGTCAAGGTTCCAATGGAGATCCGGAGCCTGGTTTGAGATGTGTCCATTGTCCGGAGGGTTGGATGGAGGGACTTCGCCAAAAGGGGTGGACTCTGGCTACCTTACTCCTCATTCTGGTTGCTGCCTGGAGATGCGGTACAGTGGCAACGCTCACTGGTCAAGGGGATAATCAGGTCATATACTTAAGGATTCCTACATGTGGTATTTTGAGAGAGAGGAACATGACTCGAGACCAGTATATATTATGGTTCCAGAAGACGTTACGTGATTTGTGTACAGAGGCGGGCATAACACTCAAGTTGGAGGAGACATGGGTATCTACTACCCTTTTAGAGTACGGGAGACAAAAAAAAAATATACCATATAAAAATAAAAAGACAAAATATTATGGTAAACAAACGAAAATACACCCTATCAAAACCTGGCCCTCAAGTTCCTACATACCGGCACGCGACAACCGCCTATGAGCATAGTACGGCAAGTTTCATTCTGATAGCTCCCGAAACAAATCTTAATTACTTTATTTTGTACGGGACACACTCTTCGAGTCTACATGGAACTTTATGTGTGCTACGGGTTTGCTGAGTGACAAGGTCTGCTATTCATCAACGACTCTACGAGCAGGAGACTTCGGGGTTGCTGACGTCTGGAGACTGGTGTAAACATGAGTCAGGATTTGCTGGTACAATTTTATTATTTATAATCAGGGTGTCTTTTGGAGTTACATTTATTGGGAGGATTTCTCAATATTTGTTAACTTTCAAACATTAATCTAGGTAAGTGTAATGATTATCGCCTTATTTAAAGGACGGTCATTTCTCATTTATCTCAATTATTAATAATAAAGATATAGACATTTTATTATAAAAATTATGACATTTCTTGAATATAAAAAAAGGGAGATTTGAAGTTTAATGTCAACTTTCAACTATTTTAAAATAAAGTCATAATGTTACTTTTGAATATTATTTGACATTGAAATAAAAAAAATAAATAAACAAAACAAAATTGATAGGTTTTGATCACTCAAGTGGTGGTAGCTGAAGAGTAAGGAGCTCTGGAATTTTGGAATTGAACAACTGTGAGTTAAACAATTATAATTGATAATATAACTATTTCTAATAATACCTTACAAATAATAAATAAATTATTTTAATTATGTAAATTCAAACAATAGTTTAAATTCTTTTCTTGTTAAACAAAAGTAATACTTTTAATTTGAAATCTTTCTTTAATATTATTCTAAGATTTATTCTTTTCTTTTAATCTTTTGAAATTCAAATAACGTAGTTTAGAAACCTAACTATTCAATCATGTTGAACCTTTTACCTTTCTTCTGATTATTCTTTTAATTTAAACTCTAACTAGATTAATATATTATATTATACTTTCCTTAAAGAAATCTTTTAATTACATAATTAGTCAGTCGAATTCATTTCATATATCTGACGCTATCTTCTTCACATCCGCTTACCATTTAATGATGAAATAATGCTTTTGGTGATTAGGTTACAATCTACAAACCCAAATCTATCTAATAAACGTAATCACCAAACAGCTCGCGTAAATCCAACAGAAATTAGAAATCTTATTAATACAAATTTAGGGATTTATCTTGTTTGAGAATATTTACAACTTAATAATTCAAAGAGTAATTATTTTCGAAAGGAAGTATGTAAACAGTATAAGTTTTCATAATCACAATTCCATTTAACAATTTATACTGACAACTTCCGAGGCTTAGAGACCTATGGGCTCAGGTATGGTTGAATCCGTGTAGGCACAAATGCACGTCAGTGGGGTCTACTGGGTAGTGCGCGGTGATAGGTGGTTCGATTCCCCTTTGGCTTGCTTCAAGCAAGGCAATAGCTCAATGGTAGAGCCCCGACACATGCTGGTAGATTACCCGCTGTTCGAACCAACCATACAGTGTTCATTTCATTCCTCAAAAGCCTCTCGCGTTCTTTCATAGGATTAGAAATAGGAAAAGTATGAAAAGATGAATGTTTGTAATGTCCCCTTTATATTATTTTATTTGTTTATCTTTTGCTTTGTTGGTTCATCTCCAGGAGAACTCCAGAATTATATATGTGGACCTTTCACTGCATCAGCCACTATATTTCTGGATGCTGTGTTGTCGTCTTTCGGGGCAGACGGGGCGGGACTCTACAGGGTCACGCTGGCACCACTCTGTATAATTGAAGTTACTAAGTAAAAGATATTCAAAGTCTTTTGTTATCGTTCTTTCCTTTCGCGTTAAATGTCTAACTTCATGATGATGGTTTGAGAGATAGAATTAGAATAGGGCCAGGTTTGTTTGGGTCCTGTGGGCCTGGTCGGGTGTTTGACCTAGAGGCAGCAGGATAGGTGCGTCCAAGGGAGGTCAGGAGGGGGGCGCTTAGTTTAAATTCATTACTCCCCTATTAGAAACTGAGTTGTGCTCACACCCGAGGACTCAAATAAATTGCCAAATTCCGGCATTACCCCTTTAATTAATTATTTAGTAAATGAACAATATAAACTAGAGTTTGTCTGCCTAATAAAGATCTTGAGTTACTTATTTATAAAAAAATTACACAACGTAGAATGGTCCTATCCTAGACTTCACATGCCAATAACAAAGACTATCTTTGTTTTCCTAAATACAAATATCCTTTATTTGGTCACAGTTGAGATCGTTACAATTAGTGCCGTGACCAGGATGCCTAATATACATTATTATTGGTCTAATTATCCTTTAATTGACCAAAAGATGAGTTCGTCACAATGGTGCCGTTTGGGAAAAATGAGATAGATTTGAATAAAATTATAAATAAATTAGAAACAGAATTTGAAATGCGGAATGAAATTGAATTGAATTCTGTTCTGGAGGAAGATGCAGATAAAAAGAAAGATTTCTTTAAAAAAGATGCAAAAGCAAAATATTTAATAATCAGTTCTTTATGTGACAAATATATTGTTTACGCTATAAATTGCGAAACAACAAAGAAAATTATAGAAAAATTTGATACATTATTTCTTGGCCATAAGGAGACTCAAATTTCACAACTTTTAGAAGAATATTATAAATATAAATTTATACAAAATGAGATTATGTTAGATATAGCTGAAGTAGAAAACAAAGCTACGAGAATAAGAGGGCTTGGATATGATTTGGATGACAAACAAATAATGGTTAAAATTCTTTCAAGTCTACCAGATAGACTCATGTATTTTAGGACTGCATGGGAGTCAACATCATTAGCCGACAAGACTCTGATTAATTTAATTTCAAGAATTAATCTTGAACTCAAGATGAGGCAAGAAGGATCTGAAACACAAATGGATTCAAGACCAACAACATCTGTTGAGCCAGAGAGACAACCAGAAAACACCTTTTATGTAAAAAGCTGTTTCAAATGTGGCAAGAAGGGGCATATTGCGAGAAACTGCAGAACACCTAATAATCAAACATTCAAGCAAGACAATAAGACATTTAATAACATACCTCAATGTTACAAATGCTTGAAGGTTGGACATAGTCATACAGACTGTTATCATAAAATAAACTGTATGAACTGCAAGAAAAACACGCATTTTACAAAGTTTTGCCTTAAAGAAAAAGTAAGTAACTTATACAAATCAGAATCCGAAGTTGAGTTCATCATAGATTCAGGTACTAGCAGTCATATTGTTACATCTGAGAGCTATCTTAAAGACAAGAAAAATATAAATTATAAGATCATGACTGCGGATGGTAACATATTCAGTCAACATAATGGGAAATATTTATACTAATAATATTATTTTTAAAAATGTTTTATGTGTTCCCCAACTTAAAAAGAATTTAATTTCAGTGTCTAGATTAGCCGATGATAATTATTTCTTAAATTTTTTCAGAATGAACTCTCAAATCGTAAATCAGAATTCTGAATGCGTTGAGGTTGGTGACCGCAAGGAAGATGGTCTATATTATTTAAATTTTTCATTGGATACGACAAAGCCAGTCGTTGTTTCAAGGTCAGTTAATGCAATACACTTAGACACAAATTTTTGGCATCGTGCATTAGGTCATGTACCTATTAACAAGACGAAAGATCTTGTTCGAGGTATAGACAGAAACCTGGTTAAGGAAATAGATATCTGTGAAGTCTGCACACAATCGAAATTGTGTAGAAAACCTTTTAAATCAAATAGACACAGGGCTTCTAAGCCTTTAGAAATTATTCATAGTGATATTTGTGGTCCTATAGAAATGGAAACATGGGATGGTTACAAATATTTTATAACATTTTTGGATGATTATACACATTTTGTTAAAGTATATCTAATTAAAAATAAAAACGAAGCGTTTTCTAAAATAATAAATTATATTAATTTGGCGGAAAATAATTTTAACACAAAAGTTAAAACATTCAGATGTGATAATGGGGGTGAATACACTAGCAGACAATTTAAAACGTATTGTAATAAAAAAGGTATTAATATTGATTACACTATTCCCTATACTCCACAATTGAATGGTAAAGCTGAACGACTAAACAGGTCAATAATGGAACGAACAAGAGTGTTGCTTTTTGATATGCAGCTACCACATGAATTATGGGGTGAAGCTATTTTAACTTCTGCTTATTTATTAAACAGGAGTGCAAATACAATTAATGTTAAAACACCAGCTGAAATGTGGTTTAATAGAATACCTAATTTAAAACATTTAAACATTTTTGGTTCTTTAACATATTATAAAAATAATTATCAGTTACATAAACTTGACTCCAGGAGTAGCAAAGGGCTTTTAGTAGGGTTCACTAATAACGGTTATAAGATTTGGAATCGTTTGTGTTTAAGGATTGTTTATTCAAGAGATGTGGTGTTTAATAATAATAAGAGTGATGTTAGTGATTTTTTAAAGTTGTGTAATAGGAGTGTAAGACGGTGTGATTTAAATAATTTATTTAAAGAGGTTAGTGTTGATATTAGTGGTGAATTAAATAATGATACAGTTAATGATGATGTTTTTGGTGGTGAAGCTGGTGATGGAGCTGTTGTTGATGGAGATATTTTTGAAAATGGTGTTGAAAATGCTGAGATTTTTGAAGACAGCATTGAAGGAGTTGGAGTTGGTGCTGAAGACACTGAAAATTTTGAAGATTGTATTGAGGATATTGGAGTTGGTGATGAAAATAATGAGAATTTTGATGATAATATTGAAGAGAATAATAATACTTTGAGAGGGGAAGTTAGAGAAAATACAGTAGTTGAAGATAATGATGAATTTGTTGATGAAATTGATCCAGTTATTAATGATGGATTGAGGATTTTACCGAATAGAGAAAGGAAATTGCCATCTAGGCTGAAAGATTATGATTTAGAGAGTTCGTTTTTACGGGTTGTCCCTGTTGGCCATCATATACATCGTCTCACCATTGTTCAAAGCCGAGGCCAAATGCCTGTCTCTTCTGAATATGGGGTTCTTTTTTTGCGGGGGTTGGTCGCGCGCGGGTTGGGGGTCGTCTTCGTCCATTTTATCGTCGGGTTTATGGGCGGAGACTACGTCATCCCCATGGATGCCAGAAATGTTCCGACATATTTACTTTGATCGTACATTGGAGTTCGATTACCAGGTCTACACGGCTGATTTGCTATCGGACAAGTCCATAATTCCTGGGAGATCCCATTGGCCACATGAATATGACGCACAGGCTCATAGGACTCAATATGGATTCTTCCCCACACAGCCGCCCAGGGAAAGCAATAATGTCATTCTGCAGTTTCTCGGCAGAGAAGAGGTAAATGTTAGAGAAATCATCAACGCGATATCTAGACGTGACATACCTCTAGAATGGAGGATAAGTGTGGGAGTCCCGAAAGAGAGGGAGATGAAGAAGAGGAAAGCAAGATTTTATGCCATATTAACGTTGGAGATGAGGCTATATCAGGTAGCCACAGAAAACAATATCAAGAATATATTCAAGTTCATACCACACCAAACAATGACAAAAACAGAGGACAGTTTAACTAAGCACCTTATCCGTATGTCGGAGTCATCCAGCAGCGACGAGGGGAGTCACGTGTACATAGCCCTTGATTTCTCTGCCTGGTGTACCAGCTTTAGGTATGAGCTGGTGACACCTCTGTTCGAAGAGCTGGATCGGTTGATGGGGTTGCAGGGTGTGTTCTCTTACACCCAACTATTTCCACTTATGTCTGTGCTACTATTTCAAGATAGATTCTCGCCCCCTCGTCAAGGTTCCAATGGAGATCCGGAGCCTGGTTTGAGATGTGTCCATTGTCCGGAGGGTTGGATGGAGGGACTTCGCCAAAAGGGGTGGACTCTGGCTACCTTACTCCTCATTCTGGTTGCTGCCTGGAGATGCGGTACAGTGGCAACGCTCACTGGTCAAGGGGATAATCAGGTCATATACTTAAGGATTCCTACATGTGGTATTTTGAGAGAGAGGAACATGACTCGAGACCAGTATATATTATGGTTCCAGAAGACGTTACGTGATTTGTGTACAGAGGCGGGCATAACACTCAAGTTGGAGGAGACATGGGTATCTACTACCCTTTTAGAGTACGGGAGACAAAAAAAAAATATACCATATAAAAATAAAAAGACAAAATATTATGGTAAACAAACGAAAATACACCCTATCAAAACCTGGCCCTCAAGTTCCTACATACCGGCACGCGACAACCGCCTATGAGCATAGTACGGCAAGTTTCATTCTGATAGCTCCCGAAACAAATCTTAATTACTTTATTTTGTACGGGACACACTCTTCGAGTCTACATGGAACTTTATGTGTGCTACGGGTTTGCTGAGTGACAAGGTCTGCTATTCATCAACGACTCTACGAGCAGGAGACTTCGGGGTTGCTGACGTCTGGAGACTGGTGTAAACATGAGTCAGGATTTGCTGGTACAATTTTATTATTTATAATCAGGGTGTCTTTTGGAGTTACATTTATTGGGAGGATTTCTCAATATTTGTTAACTTTCAAACATTAATCTAGGTAAGTGTAATGATTATCGCCTTATTTAAAGGACGGTCATTTCTCATTTATCTCAATTATTAATAATAAAGATATAGACATTTTATTATAAAAATTATGACATTTCTTGAATATAAAAAAAGGGAGATTTGAAGTTTAATGTCAACTTTCAACTATTTTAAAATAAAGTCATAATGTTACTTTTGAATATTATTTGACATTGAAATAAAAAAAATAAATAAACAAAACAAAATTGATAGGTTTTGATCACTCAAGTGGTGGTAGCTGAAGAGTAAGGAGCTCTGGAATTTTGGAATTGAACAACTGTGAGTTAAACAATTATAATTGATAATATAACTATTTCTAATAATACCTTACAAATAATAAATAAATTATTTTAATTATGTAAATTCAAACAATAGTTTAAATTCTTTTCTTGTTAAACAAAAGTAATACTTTTAATTTGAAATCTTTCTTTAATATTATTCTAAGATTTATTCTTTTCTTTTAATCTTTTGAAATTCAAATAACGTAGTTTAGAAACCTAACTATTCAATCATGTTGAACCTTTTACCTTTCTTCTGATTATTCTTTTAATTTAAACTCTAACTAGATTAATATATTATATTATACTTTCCTTAAAGAAATCTTTTAATTACATAATTAGTCAGTCGAATTCATTTCATAAATCTGACGCTATCTTCTTCACATCCGCTTACCATTTAATGATGAAATAATGCTTTTGGTGATTAGGTTACAATCTACAAACCCAAATCTATCTAATAAACGTAATCACCAAACAGCTCGCGTAAATCCAACAGAAATTAGAAATCTTATTAATACAAATTTAGGGATTTATCTTGTTTGAGAATATTTACAACTTAATAATTCAAAGAGTAATTATTTTCGAAAGGAAGTATGTAAACAGTATAAGTTTTCATAATCACAATTCCATTTAACAATTTATACTGACAACTTCCGAGGCTTAGAGACCTATGGGCTCAGGTATGGTTGAATCCGTGTAGGCACAAATGCACGTCAGTGGGGTCTACTGGGTAGTGCGCGGTGATAGGTGGTTCGATTCCCCTTTGGCTTGCTTCAAGCAAGGCAATAGCTCAATGGTAGAGCCCCGACACATGCTGGTAGATTACCCGCTGTTCGAACCAACCATACAGTGTTCATTTCATTCCTCAAAAGCCTCTCGCGTTCTTTCATAGGATTAGAAATAGGAAAAGTATGAAAAGATGAATGTTTGTAATGTCCCCTTTATATTATTTTATTTGTTTATCTTTTGCTTTGTTGGTTCATCTCCAGGAGAGCTCCAGAATTATATATGTGGACCTTTCACTGCATCAGCCACTATATTTCTGGATGCTGTGTTGTCGTCTTTCGGGGCAGACGGGGCGGGACTCTACAGGGTCACGCTGGCACCACTCTGTATAATTGAAGTTACTAAGTAAAAGATATTCAAAGTCTTTTGTTATCGTTCTTTCCTTTCGCGTTAAATGTCTAACTTCATGATGATGGTTTGAGAGATAGAATTAGAATAGGGCCAGGTTTGTTTGGGTCCTGTGGGCCTGGTCGGGTGTTTGACCTAGAGGCAGCAGGATAGGTGCGTCCAAGGGAGGTCAGGAGGGGGGCGCTTAGTTTAAATTCATTACTCCCCTATTAGAAACTGAGTTGTGCTCACACCCGAGGACTCAAATAAATTGCCAAATTCCGGCATTACCCCTTTAATTAATTATTTAGTAAATGAACAATATAAACTAGAGTTTGTCTGCCTAATAAAGATCTTGAGTTACTTATTTATAAAAAAATTACACAACGTAGAATGGTCCTATCCTAGACTTCACATGCCAATAACAAAGACTATCTTTGTTTTCCTAAATACAAATATCCTTTATTTGGTCACAGTTGAGATCGTTACAATTAGTGCCGTGACCAGGATGCCTAATATACATTATTATTGGTCTAATTATCCTTTAATTGACCAAAAGATGAGTTCGTCACAATGGTGCCGTTTGGGAAAAATGAGATAGATTTGAATAAAATTATAAATAAATTAGAAACAGAATTTGAAATGCGGAATGAAATTGAATTGAATTCTGTTCTGGAGGAAGATGCAGATAAAAAGAAAGATTTCTTTAAAAAAGATGCAAAAGCAAAATATTTAATAATCAGTTCTTTATGTGACAAATATATTGTTTACGCTATAAATTGCGAAACAACAAAGAAAATTATAGAAAAATTTGATACATTATTTCTTGGCCATAAGGAGACTCAAATTTCACAACTTTTAGAAGAATATTATAAATATAAATTTATACAAAATGAGATTATGTTAGATATAGCTGAAGTAGAAAACAAAGCTACGAGAATAAGAGGGCTTGGATATGATTTGGATGACAAACAAATAATGGTTAAAATTCTTTCAAGTCTACCAGATAGACTCATGTATTTTAGGACTGCATGGGAGTCAACATCATTAGCCGACAAGACTCTGATTAATTTAATTTCAAGAATTAATCTTGAACTCAAGATGAGGCAAGAAGGATCTGAAACACAAATGGATTCAAGACCAACAACATCTGTTGAGCCAGAGAGACAACCAGAAAACACCTTTTATGTAAAAAGCTGTTTCAAATGTGGCAAGAAGGGGCATATTGCGAGAAACTGCAGAACACCTAATAATCAAACATTCAAGCAAGACAATAAGACATTTAATAACATACCTCAATGTTACAAATGCTTGAAGGTTGGACATAGTCATACAGACTGTTATCATAAAATAAACTGTATGAACTGCAAGAAAAACACGCATTTTACAAAGTTTTGCCTTAAAGAAAAAGTAAGTAACTTATACAAATCAGAATCCGAAGTTGAGTTCATCATAGATTCAGGTACTAGCAGTCATATTGTTACATCTGAGAGCTATCTTAAAGACAAGAAAAATATAAATTATAAGATCATGACTGCGGATGGTAACATATTCAGTCAACATAATGGGAAATATTTATACTAATAATATTATTTTTAAAAATGTTTTATGTGTTCCCCAACTTAAAAAGAATTTAATTTCAGTGTCTAGATTAGCCGATGATAATTATTTCTTAAATTTTTTCAGAATGAACTCTCAAATCGTAAATCAGAATTCTGAATGCGTTGAGGTTGGTGACCGCAAGGAAGATGGTCTATATTATTTAAATTTTTCATTGGATACGACAAAGCCAGTCGTTGTTTCAAGGTCAGTTAATGCAATACACTTAGACACAAATTTTTGGCATCGTGCATTAGGTCATGTACCTATTAACAAGACGAAAGATCTTGTTCGAGGTATAGACAGAAACCTGGTTAAGGAAATAGATATCTGTGAAGTCTGCACACAATCGAAATTGTGTAGAAAACCTTTTAAATCAAATAGACACAGGGCTTCTAAGCCTTTAGAAATTATTCATAGTGATATTTGTGGTCCTATAGAAATGGAAACATGGGATGGTTACAAATATTTTATAACATTTTTGGATGATTATACACATTTTGTTAAAGTATATCTAATTAAAAATAAAAACGAAGCGTTTTCTAAAATAATAAATTATATTAATTTGGCGGAAAATAATTTTAACACAAAAGTTAAAACATTCAGATGTGATAATGGGGGTGAATACACTAGCAGACAATTTAAAACGTATTGTAATAAAAAAGGTATTAATATTGATTACACTATTCCCTATACTCCACAATTGAATGGTAAAGCTGAACGACTAAACAGGTCAATAATGGAACGAACAAGAGTGTTGCTTTTTGATATGCAGCTACCACATGAATTATGGGGTGAAGCTATTTTAACTTCTGCTTATTTATTAAACAGGAGTGCAAATACAATTAATGTTAAAACACCAGCTGAAATGTGGTTTAATAGAATACCTAATTTAAAACATTTAAACATTTTTGGTTCTTTAACATATTATAAAAATAATTATCAGTTACATAAACTTGACTCCAGGAGTAGCAAAGGGCTTTTAGTAGGGTTCACTAATAACGGTTATAAGATTTGGAATCGTTTGTGTTTAAGGATTGTTTATTCAAGAGATGTGGTGTTTAATAATAATAAGAGTGATGTTAGTGATTTTTTAAAGTTGTGTAATAGGAGTGTAAGACGGTGTGATTTAAATAATTTATTTAAAGAGGTTAGTGTTGATATTAGTGGTGAATTAAATAATGATACAGTTAATGATGATGTTTTTGGTGGTGAAGCTGGTGATGGAGCTGTTGTTGATGGAGATATTTTTGAAAATGGTGTTGAAAATGCTGAGATTTTTGAAGACAGCATTGAAGGAGTTGGAGTTGGTGCTGAAGACACTGAAAATTTTGAAGATTGTATTGAGGATATTGGAGTTGGTGATGAAAATAATGAGAATTTTGATGATAATATTGAAGAGAATAATAATACTTTGAGAGGGGAAGTTAGAGAAAATACAGTAGTTGAAGATAATGATGAATTTGTTGATGAAATTGATCCAGTTATTAATGATGGATTGAGGATTTTACCGAATAGAGAAAGGAAATTGCCATCTAGGCTGAAAGATTATGATTTAGAGAGTTCGTTTTTACGGGTTGTCCCTGTTGGCCATCATATACATCGTCTCACCATTGTTCAAAGCCGAGGCCAAATGCCTGTCTCTTCTGAATATGGGGTTCTTTTTTTGCGGGGGTTGGTCGCGCGCGGGTTGGGGGTCGTCTTCGTCCATTTTATCGTCGGGTTTATGGGCGGAGACTACGTCATCCCCATGGATGCCAGAAATGTTCCGACATATTTACTTTGATCGTACATTGGAGTTCGATTACCAGGTCTACACGGCTGATTTGCTATCGGACAAGTCCATAATTCCTGGGAGATCCCATTGGCCACATGAATATGACGCACAGGCTCATAGGACTCAATATGGATTCTTCCCCACACAGCCGCCCAGGGAAAGCAATAATGTCATTCTGCAGTTTCTCGGCAGAGAAGAGGTAAATGTTAGAGAAATCATCAACGCGATATCTAGACGTGACATACCTCTAGAATGGAGGATAAGTGTGGGAGTCCCGAAAGAGAGGGAGATGAAGAAGAGGAAAGCAAGATTTTATGCCATATTAACGTTGGAGATGAGGCTATATCAGGTAGCCACAGAAAACAATATCAAGAATATATTCAAGTTCATACCACACCAAACAATGACAAAAACAGAGGACAGTTTAACTAAGCACCTTATCCGTATGTCGGAGTCATCCAGCAGCGACGAGGGGAGTCACGTGTACATAGCCCTTGATTTCTCTGCCTGGTGTACCAGCTTTAGGTATGAGCTGGTGACACCTCTGTTCGAAGAGCTGGATCGGTTGATGGGGTTGCAGGGTGTGTTCTCTTACACCCAACTATTTCCACTTATGTCTGTGCTACTATTTCAAGATAGATTCTCGCCCCCTCGTCAAGGTTCCAATGGAGATCCGGAGCCTGGTTTGAGATGTGTCCATTGTCCGGAGGGTTGGATGGAGGGACTTCGCCAAAAGGGGTGGACTCTGGCTACCTTACTCCTCATTCTGGTTGCTGCCTGGAGATGCGGTACAGTGGCAACGCTCACTGGTCAAGGGGATAATCAGGTCATATACTTAAGGATTCCTACATGTGGTATTTTGAGAGAGAGGAACATGACTCGAGACCAGTATATATTATGGTTCCAGAAGACGTTACGTGATTTGTGTACAGAGGCGGGCATAACACTCAAGTTGGAGGAGACATGGGTATCTACTACCCTTTTAGAGTACGGGAGACAAAAAAAAAATATACCATATAAAAATAAAAAGACAAAATATTATGGTAAACAAACGAAAATACACCCTATCAAAACCTGGCCCTCAAGTTCCTACATACCGGCACGCGACAACCGCCTATGAGCATAGTACGGCAAGTTTCATTCTGATAGCTCCCGAAACAAATCTTAATTACTTTATTTTGTACGGGACACACTCTTCGAGTCTACATGGAACTTTATGTGTGCTACGGGTTTGCTGAGTGACAAGGTCTGCTATTCATCAACGACTCTACGAGCAGGAGACTTCGGGGTTGCTGACGTCTGGAGACTGGTGTAAACATGAGTCAGGATTTGCTGGTACAATTTTATTATTTATAATCAGGGTGTCTTTTGGAGTTACATTTATTGGGAGGATTTCTCAATATTTGTTAACTTTCAAACATTAATCTAGGTAAGTGTAATGATTATCGCCTTATTTAAAGGACGGTCATTTCTCATTTATCTCAATTATTAATAATAAAGATATAGACATTTTATTATAAAAATTATGACATTTCTTGAATATAAAAAAAGGGAGATTTGAAGTTTAATGTCAACTTTCAACTATTTTAAAATAAAGTCATAATGTTACTTTTGAATATTATTTGACATTGAAATAAAAAAAATAAATAAACAAAACAAAATTGATAGGTTTTGATCACTCAAGTGGTGGTAGCTGAAGAGTAAGGAGCTCTGGAATTTTGGAATTGAACAACTGTGAGTTAAACAATTATAATTGATAATATAACTATTTCTAATAATACCTTACAAATAATAAATAAATTATTTTAATTATGTAAATTCAAACAATAGTTTAAATTCTTTTCTTGTTAAACAAAAGTAATACTTTTAATTTGAAATCTTTCTTTAATATTATTCTAAGATTTATTCTTTTCTTTTAATCTTTTGAAATTCAAATAACGTAGTTTAGAAACCTAACTATTCAATCATGTTGAACCTTTTACCTTTCTTCTGATTATTCTTTTAATTTAAACTCTAACTAGATTAATATATTATATTATACTTTCCTTAAAGAAATCTTTTAATTACATAATTAGTCAGTCGAATTCATTTCATATATCTGACGCTATCTTCTTCACATCCGCTTACCATTTAATGATGAAATAATGCTTTTGGTGATTAGGTTACAATCTACAAACCCAAATCTATCTAATAAACGTAATCACCAAACAGCTCGCGTAAATCCAACAGAAATTAGAAATCTTATTAATACAAATTTAGGGATTTATCTTGTTTGAGAATATTTACAACTTAATAATTCAAAGAGTAATTATTTTCGAAAGGAAGTATGTAAACAGTATAAGTTTTCATAATCACAATTCCATTTAACAATTTATACTGACAACTTCCGAGGCTTAGAGACCTATGGGCTCAGGTATGGTTGAATCCGTGTAGGCACAAATGCACGTCAGTGGGGTCTACTGGGTAGTGCGCGGTGATAGGTGGTTCGATTCCCCTTTGGCTTGCTTCAAGCAAGGCAATAGCTCAATGGTAGAGCCCCGACACATGCTGGTAGATTACCCGCTGTTCGAACCAACCATACAGTGTTCATTTCATTCCTCAAAAGCCTCTCGCGTTCTTTCATAGGATTAGAAATAGGAAAAGTATGAAAAGATGAATGTTTGTAATGTCCCCTTTATATTATTTTATTTGTTTATCTTTTGCTTTGTTGGTTCATCTCCAGGAGAGCTCCAGAATTATATATGTGGACCTTTCACTGCATCAGCCACTATATTTCTGGATGCTGTGTTGTCGTCTTTCGGGGCAGACGGGGCGGGACTCTACAGGGTCACGCTGGCACCACTCTGTATAATTGAAGTTACTAAGTAAAAGATATTCAAAGTCTTTTGTTATCGTTCTTTCCTTTCGCGTTAAATGTCTAACTTCATGATGATGGTTTGAGAGATAGAATTAGAATAGGGCCAGGTTTGTTTGGGTCCTGTGGGCCTGGTCGGGTGTTTGACCTAGAGGCAGCAGGATAGGTGCGTCCAAGGGAGGTCAGGAGGGGGGCGCTTAGTTTAAATTCATTACTCCCCTATTAGAAACTGAGTTGTGCTCACACCCGAGGACTCAAATAAATTGCCAAATTCCGGCATTACCCCTTTAATTAATTATTTAGTAAATGAACAATATAAACTAGAGTTTGTCTGCCTAATAAAGATCTTGAGTTACTTATTTATAAAAAAATTACACAACGTAGAATGGTCCTATCCTAGACTTCACATGCCAATAACAAAGACTATCTTTGTTTTCCTAAATACAAATATCCTTTATTTGGTCACAGTTGAGATCGTTACAATTAGTGCCGTGACCAGGATGCCTAATATACATTATTATTGGTCTAATTATCCTTTAATTGACCAAAAGATGAGTTCGTCACAATGGTGCCGTTTGGGAAAAATGAGATAGATTTGAATAAAATTATAAATAAATTAGAAACAGAATTTGAAATGCGGAATGAAATTGAATTGAATTCTGTTCTGGAGGAAGATGCAGATAAAAAGAAAGATTTCTTTAAAAAAGATGCAAAAGCAAAATATTTAATAATCAGTTCTTTATGTGACAAATATATTGTTTACGCTATAAATTGCGAAACAACAAAGAAAATTATAGAAAAATTTGATACATTATTTCTTGGCCATAAGGAGACTCAAATTTCACAACTTTTAGAAGAATATTATAAATATAAATTTATACAAAATGAGATTATGTTAGATATAGCTGAAGTAGAAAACAAAGCTACGAGAATAAGAGGGCTTGGATATGATTTGGATGACAAACAAATAATGGTTAAAATTCTTTCAAGTCTACCAGATAGACTCATGTATTTTAGGACTGCATGGGAGTCAACATCATTAGCCGACAAGACTCTGATTAATTTAATTTCAAGAATTAATCTTGAACTCAAGATGAGGCAAGAAGGATCTGAAACACAAATGGATTCAAGACCAACAACATCTGTTGAGCCAGAGAGACAACCAGAAAACACCTTTTATGTAAAAAGCTGTTTCAAATGTGGCAAGAAGGGGCATATTGCGAGAAACTGCAGAACACCTAATAATCAAACATTCAAGCAAGACAATAAGACATTTAATAACATACCTCAATGTTACAAATGCTTGAAGGTTGGACATAGTCATACAGACTGTTATCATAAAATAAACTGTATGAACTGCAAGAAAAACACGCATTTTACAAAGTTTTGCCTTAAAGAAAAAGTAAGTAACTTATACAAATCAGAATCCGAAGTTGAGTTCATCATAGATTCAGGTACTAGCAGTCATATTGTTACATCTGAGAGCTATCTTAAAGACAAGAAAAATATAAATTATAAGATCATGACTGCGGATGGTAACATATTCAGTCAACATAATGGGAAATATTTATACTAATAATATTATTTTTAAAAATGTTTTATGTGTTCCCCAACTTAAAAAGAATTTAATTTCAGTGTCTAGATTAGCCGATGATAATTATTTCTTAAATTTTTTCAGAATGAACTCTCAAATCGTAAATCAGAATTCTGAATGCGTTGAGGTTGGTGACCGCAAGGAAGATGGTCTATATTATTTAAATTTTTCATTGGATACGACAAAGCCAGTCGTTGTTTCAAGGTCAGTTAATGCAATACACTTAGACACAAATTTTTGGCATCGTGCATTAGGTCATGTACCTATTAACAAGACGAAAGATCTTGTTCGAGGTATAGACAGAAACCTGGTTAAGGAAATAGATATCTGTGAAGTCTGCACACAATCGAAATTGTGTAGAAAACCTTTTAAATCAAATAGACACAGGGCTTCTAAGCCTTTAGAAATTATTCATAGTGATATTTGTGGTCCTATAGAAATGGAAACATGGGATGGTTACAAATATTTTATAACATTTTTGGATGATTATACACATTTTGTTAAAGTATATCTAATTAAAAATAAAAACGAAGCGTTTTCTAAAATAATAAATTATATTAATTTGGCGGAAAATAATTTTAACACAAAAGTTAAAACATTCAGATGTGATAATGGGGGTGAATACACTAGCAGACAATTTAAAACGTATTGTAATAAAAAAGGTATTAATATTGATTACACTATTCCCTATACTCCACAATTGAATGGTAAAGCTGAACGACTAAACAGGTCAATAATGGAACGAACAAGAGTGTTGCTTTTTGATATGCAGCTACCACATGAATTATGGGGTGAAGCTATTTTAACTTCTGCTTATTTATTAAACAGGAGTGCAAATACAATTAATGTTAAAACACCAGCTGAAATGTGGTTTAATAGAATACCTAATTTAAAACATTTAAACATTTTTGGTTCTTTAACATATTATAAAAATAATTATCAGTTACATAAACTTGACTCCAGGAGTAGCAAAGGGCTTTTAGTAGGGTTCACTAATAACGGTTATAAGATTTGGAATCGTTTGTGTTTAAGGATTGTTTATTCAAGAGATGTGGTGTTTAATAATAATAAGAGTGATGTTAGTGATTTTTTAAAGTTGTGTAATAGGAGTGTAAGACGGTGTGATTTAAATAATTTATTTAAAGAGGTTAGTGTTGATATTAGTGGTGAATTAAATAATGATACAGTTAATGATGATGTTTTTGGTGGTGAAGCTGGTGATGGAGCTGTTGTTGATGGAGATATTTTTGAAAATGGTGTTGAAAATGCTGAGATTTTTGAAGACAGCATTGAAGGAGTTGGAGTTGGTGCTGAAGACACTGAAAATTTTGAAGATTGTATTGAGGATATTGGAGTTGGTGATGAAAATAATGAGAATTTTGATGATAATATTGAAGAGAATAATAATACTTTGAGAGGGGAAGTTAGAGAAAATACAGTAGTTGAAGATAATGATGAATTTGTTGATGAAATTGATCCAGTTATTAATGATGGATTGAGGATTTTACCGAATAGAGAAAGGAAATTGCCATCTAGGCTGAAAGATTATGATTTAGAGAGTTCGTTTTTACGGGTTGTCCCTGTTGGCCATCATATACATCGTCTCACCATTGTTCAAAGCCGAGGCCAAATGCCTGTCTCTTCTGAATATGGGGTTCTTTTTTTGCGGGGGTTGGTCGCGCGCGGGTTGGGGGTCGTCTTCGTCCATTTTATCGTCGGGTTTATGGGCGGAGACTACGTCATCCCCATGGATGCCAGAAATGTTCCGACATATTTACTTTGATCGTACATTGGAGTTCGATTACCAGGTCTACACGGCTGATTTGCTATCGGACAAGTCCATAATTCCTGGGAGATCCCATTGGCCACATGAATATGACGCACAGGCTCATAGGACTCAATATGGATTCTTCCCCACACAGCCGCCCAGGGAAAGCAATAATGTCATTCTGCAGTTTCTCGGCAGAGAAGAGGTAAATGTTAGAGAAATCATCAACGCGATATCTAGACGTGACATACCTCTAGAATGGAGGATAAGTGTGGGAGTCCCGAAAGAGAGGGAGATGAAGAAGAGGAAAGCAAGATTTTATGCCATATTAACGTTGGAGATGAGGCTATATCAGGTAGCCACAGAAAACAATATCAAGAATATATTCAAGTTCATACCACACCAAACAATGACAAAAACAGAGGACAGTTTAACTAAGCACCTTATCCGTATGTCGGAGTCATCCAGCAGCGACGAGGGGAGTCACGTGTACATAGCCCTTGATTTCTCTGCCTGGTGTACCAGCTTTAGGTATGAGCTGGTGACACCTCTGTTCGAAGAGCTGGATCGGTTGATGGGGTTGCAGGGTGTGTTCTCTTACACCCAACTATTTCCACTTATGTCTGTGCTACTATTTCAAGATAGATTCTCGCCCCCTCGTCAAGGTTCCAATGGAGATCCGGAGCCTGGTTTGAGATGTGTCCATTGTCCGGAGGGTTGGATGGAGGGACTTCGCCAAAAGGGGTGGACTCTGGCTACCTTACTCCTCATTCTGGTTGCTGCCTGGAGATGCGGTACAGTGGCAACGCTCACTGGTCAAGGGGATAATCAGGTCATATACTTAAGGATTCCTACATGTGGTATTTTGAGAGAGAGGAACATGACTCGAGACCAGTATATATTATGGTTCCAGAAGACGTTACGTGATTTGTGTACAGAGGCGGGCATAACACTCAAGTTGGAGGAGACATGGGTATCTACTACCCTTTTAGAGTACGGGAGACAAAAAAAAAATATACCATATAAAAATAAAAAGACAAAATATTATGGTAAACAAACGAAAATACACCCTATCAAAACCTGGCCCTCAAGTTCCTACATACCGGCACGCGACAACCGCCTATGAGCATAGTACGGCAAGTTTCATTCTGATAGCTCCCGAAACAAATCTTAATTACTTTATTTTGTACGGGACACACTCTTCGAGTCTACATGGAACTTTATGTGTGCTACGGGTTTGCTGAGTGACAAGGTCTGCTATTCATCAACGACTCTACGAGCAGGAGACTTCGGGGTTGCTGACGTCTGGAGACTGGTGTAAACATGAGTCAGGATTTGCTGGTACAATTTTATTATTTATAATCAGGGTGTCTTTTGGAGTTACATTTATTGGGAGGATTTCTCAATATTTGTTAACTTTCAAACATTAATCTAGGTAAGTGTAATGATTATCGCCTTATTTAAAGGACGGTCATTTCTCATTTATCTCAATTATTAATAATAAAGATATAGACATTTTATTATAAAAATTATGACATTTCTTGAATATAAAAAAAGGGAGATTTGAAGTTTAATGTCAACTTTCAACTATTTTAAAATAAAGTCATAATGTTACTTTTGAATATTATTTGACATTGAAATAAAAAAAATAAATAAACAAAACAAAATTGATAGGTTTTGATCACTCAAGTGGTGGTAGCTGAAGAGTAAGGAGCTCTGGAATTTTGGAATTGAACAACTGTGAGTTAAACAATTATAATTGATAATATAACTATTTCTAATAATACCTTACAAATAATAAATAAATTATTTTAATTATGTAAATTCAAACAATAGTTTAAATTCTTTTCTTGTTAAACAAAAGTAATACTTTTAATTTGAAATCTTTCTTTAATATTATTCTAAGATTTATTCTTTTCTTTTAATCTTTTGAAATTCAAATAACGTAGTTTAGAAACCTAACTATTCAATCATGTTGAACCTTTTACCTTTCTTCTGATTATTCTTTTAATTTAAACTCTAACTAGATTAATATATTATATTATACTTTCCTTAAAGAAATCTTTTAATTACATAATTAGTCAGTCGAATTCATTTCATAAATCTGACGCTATCTTCTTCACATCCGCTTACCATTTAATGATGAAATAATGCTTTTGGTGATTAGGTTACAATCTACAAACCCAAATCTATCTAATAAACGTAATCACCAAACAGCTCGCGTAAATCCAACAGAAATTAGAAATCTTATTAATACAAATTTAGGGATTTATCTTGTTTGAGAATATTTACAACTTAATAATTCAAAGAGTAATTATTTTCGAAAGGAAGTATGTAAACAGTATAAGTTTTCATAATCACAATTCCATTTAACAATTTATACTGACAACTTCCGAGGCTTAGAGACCTATGGGCTCAGGTATGGTTGAATCCGTGTAGGCACAAATGCACGTCAGTGGGGTCTACTGGGTAGTGCGCGGTGATAGGTGGTTCGATTCCCCTTTGGCTTGCTTCAAGCAAGGCAATAGCTCAATGGTAGAGCCCCGACACATGCTGGTAGATTACCCGCTGTTCGAACCAACCATACAGTGTTCATTTCATTCCTCAAAAGCCTCTCGCGTTCTTTCATAGGATTAGAAATAGGAAAAGTATGAAAAGATGAATGTTTGTAATGTCCCCTTTATATTATTTTATTTGTTTATCTTTTGCTTTGTTGGTTCATCTCCAGGAGAGCTCCAGAATTATATATGTGGACCTTTCACTGCATCAGCCACTATATTTCTGGATGCTGTGTTGTCGTCTTTCGGGGCAGACGGGGCGGGACTCTACAGGGTCACGCTGGCACCACTCTGTATAATTGAAGTTACTAAGTAAAAGATATTCAAAGTCTTTTGTTATCGTTCTTTCCTTTCGCGTTAAATGTCTAACTTCATGATGATGGTTTGAGAGATAGAATTAGAATAGGGCCAGGTTTGTTTGGGTCCTGTGGGCCTGGTCGGGTGTTTGACCTAGAGGCAGCAGGATAGGTGCGTCCAAGGGAGGTCAGGAGGGGGGCGCTTAGTTTAAATTCATTACTCCCCTATTAGAAACTGAGTTGTGCTCACACCCGAGGACTCAAATAAATTGCCAAATTCCGGCATTACCCCTTTAATTAATTATTTAGTAAATGAACAATATAAACTAGAGTTTGTCTGCCTAATAAAGATCTTGAGTTACTTATTTATAAAAAAATTACACAACGTAGAATGGTCCTATCCTAGACTTCACATGCCAATAACAAAGACTATCTTTGTTTTCCTAAATACAAATATCCTTTATTTGGTCACAGTTGAGATCGTTACAATTAGTGCCGTGACCAGGATGCCTAATATACATTATTATTGGTCTAATTATCCTTTAATTGACCAAAAGATGAGTTCGTCACAATGGTGCCGTTTGGGAAAAATGAGATAGATTTGAATAAAATTATAAATAAATTAGAAACAGAATTTGAAATGCGGAATGAAATTGAATTGAATTCTGTTCTGGAGGAAGATGCAGATAAAAAGAAAGATTTCTTTAAAAAAGATGCAAAAGCAAAATATTTAATAATCAGTTCTTTATGTGACAAATATATTGTTTACGCTATAAATTGCGAAACAACAAAGAAAATTATAGAAAAATTTGATACATTATTTCTTGGCCATAAGGAGACTCAAATTTCACAACTTTTAGAAGAATATTATAAATATAAATTTATACAAAATGAGATTATGTTAGATATAGCTGAAGTAGAAAACAAAGCTACGAGAATAAGAGGGCTTGGATATGATTTGGATGACAAAGAAATAATGGTTAAAATTCTTTCAAGTCTACCAGATAGACTCATGTATTTTAGGACTGCATGGGAGTCAACATCATTAGCCGACAAGACTCTGATTAATTTAATTTCAAGAATTAATCTTGAACTCAAGATGAGGCAAGAAGGATCTGAAACACAAATGGATTCAAGACCAACAACATCTGTTGAGCCAGAGAGACAACCAGAAAACACCTTTTATGTAAAAAGCTGTTTCAAATGTGGCAAGAAGGGGCATATTGCGAGAAACTGCAGAACACCTAATAATCAAACATTCAAGCAAGACAATAAGACATTTAATAACATACCTCAATGTTACAAATGCTTGAAGGTTGGACATAGTCATACAGACTGTTATCATAAAATAAACTGTATGAACTGCAAGAAAAACACGCATTTTACAAAGTTTTGCCTTAAAGAAAAAGTAAGTAACTTATACAAATCAGAATCCGAAGTTGAGTTCATCATAGATTCAGGTACTAGCAGTCATATTGTTACATCTGAGAGCTATCTTAAAGACAAGAAAAATATAAATTATAAGATCATGACTGCGGATGGTAACATATTCAGTCAACATAATGGGAAATATTTATACTAATAATATTATTTTTAAAAATGTTTTATGTGTTCCCCAACTTAAAAAGAATTTAATTTCAGTGTCTAGATTAGCCGATGATAATTATTTCTTAAATTTTTTCAGAATGAACTCTCAAATCGTAAATCAGAATTCTGAATGCGTTGAGGTTGGTGACCGCAAGGAAGATGGTCTATATTATTTAAATTTTTCATTGGATACGACAAAGCCAGTCGTTGTTTCAAGGTCAGTTAATGCAATACACTTAGACACAAATTTTTGGCATCGTGCATTAGGTCATGTACCTATTAACAAGACGAAAGATCTTGTTCGAGGTATAGACAGAAACCTGGTTAAGGAAATAGATATCTGTGAAGTCTGCACACAATCGAAATTGTGTAGAAAACCTTTTAAATCAAATAGACACAGGGCTTCTAAGCCTTTAGAAATTATTCATAGTGATATTTGTGGTCCTATAGAAATGGAAACATGGGATGGTTACAAATATTTTATAACATTTTTGGATGATTATACACATTTTGTTAAAGTATATCTAATTAAAAATAAAAACGAAGCGTTTTCTAAAATAATAAATTATATTAATTTGGCGGAAAATAATTTTAACACAAAAGTTAAAACATTCAGATGTGATAATGGGGGTGAATACACTAGCAGACAATTTAAAACGTATTGTAATAAAAAAGGTATTAATATTGATTACACTATTCCCTATACTCCACAATTGAATGGTAAAGCTGAACGACTAAACAGGTCAATAATGGAACGAACAAGAGTGTTGCTTTTTGATATGCAGCTACCACATGAATTATGGGGTGAAGCTATTTTAACTTCTGCTTATTTATTAAACAGGAGTGCAAATACAATTAATGTTAAAACACCAGCTGAAATGTGGTTTAATAGAATACCTAATTTAAAACATTTAAACATTTTTGGTTCTTTAACATATTATAAAAATAATTATCAGTTACATAAACTTGACTCCAGGAGTAGCAAAGGGCTTTTAGTAGGGTTCACTAATAACGGTTATAAGATTTGGAATCGTTTGTGTTTAAGGATTGTTTATTCAAGAGATGTGGTGTTTAATAATAATAAGAGTGATGTTAGTGATTTTTTAAAGTTGTGTAATAGGAGTGTAAGACGGTGTGATTTAAATAATTTATTTAAAGAGGTTAGTGTTGATATTAGTGGTGAATTAAATAATGATACAGTTAATGATGATGTTTTTGGTGGTGAAGCTGGTGATGGAGCTGTTGTTGATGGAGATATTTTTGAAAATGGTGTTGAAAATGCTGAGATTTTTGAAGACAGCATTGAAGGAGTTGGAGTTGGTGCTGAAGACACTGAAAATTTTGAAGATTGTATTGAGGATATTGGAGTTGGTGATGAAAATAATGAGAATTTTGATGATAATATTGAAGAGAATAATAATACTTTGAGAGGGGAAGTTAGAGAAAATACAGTAGTTGAAGATAATGATGAATTTGTTGATGAAATTGATCCAGTTATTAATGATGGATTGAGGATTTTACCGAATAGAGAAAGGAAATTGCCATCTAGGCTGAAAGATTATGATTTAGAGAGTTCGTTTTTACGGGTTGTCCCTGTTGGCCATCATATACATCGTCTCACCATTGTTCAAAGCCGAGGCCAAATGCCTGTCTCTTCTGAATATGGGGTTCTTTTTTTGCGGGGGTTGGTCGCGCGCGGGTTGGGGGTCGTCTTCGTCCATTTTATCGTCGGGTTTATGGGCGGAGACTACGTCATCCCCATGGATGCCAGAAATGTTCCGACATATTTACTTTGATCGTACATTGGAGTTCGATTACCAGGTCTACACGGCTGATTTGCTATCGGACAAGTCCATAATTCCTGGGAGATCCCATTGGCCACATGAATATGACGCACAGGCTCATAGGACTCAATATGGATTCTTCCCCACACAGCCGCCCAGGGAAAGCAATAATGTCATTCTGCAGTTTCTCGGCAGAGAAGAGGTAAATGTTAGAGAAATCATCAACGCGATATCTAGACGTGACATACCTCTAGAATGGAGGATAAGTGTGGGAGTCCCGAAAGAGAGGGAGATGAAGAAGAGGAAAGCAAGATTTTATGCCATATTAACGTTGGAGATGAGGCTATATCAGGTAGCCACAGAAAACAATATCAAGAATATATTCAAGTTCATACCACACCAAACAATGACAAAAACAGAGGACAGTTTAACTAAGCACCTTATCCGTATGTCGGAGTCATCCAGCAGCGACGAGGGGAGTCACGTGTACATAGCCCTTGATTTCTCTGCCTGGTGTACCAGCTTTAGGTATGAGCTGGTGACACCTCTGTTCGAAGAGCTGGATCGGTTGATGGGGTTGCAGGGTGTGTTCTCTTACACCCAACTATTTCCACTTATGTCTGTGCTACTATTTCAAGATAGATTCTCGCCCCCTCGTCAAGGTTCCAATGGAGATCCGGAGCCTGGTTTGAGATGTGTCCATTGTCCGGAGGGTTGGATGGAGGGACTTCGCCAAAAGGGGTGGACTCTGGCTACCTTACTCCTCATTCTGGTTGCTGCCTGGAGATGCGGTACAGTGGCAACGCTCACTGGTCAAGGGGATAATCAGGTCATATACTTAAGGATTCCTACATGTGGTATTTTGAGAGAGAGGAACATGACTCGAGACCAGTATATATTATGGTTCCAGAAGACGTTACGTGATTTGTGTACAGAGGCGGGCATAACACTCAAGTTGGAGGAGACATGGGTATCTACTACCCTTTTAGAGTACGGGAGACAAAAAAAAAATATACCATATAAAAATAAAAAGACAAAATATTATGGTAAACAAACGAAAATACACCCTATCAAAACCTGGCCCTCAAGTTCCTACATACCGGCACGCGACAACCGCCTATGAGCATAGTACGGCAAGTTTCATTCTGATAGCTCCCGAAACAAATCTTAATTACTTTAACACAAATGTTGAAAAAATTTCCACGAGCAGGGTTTGAACCTGCACCCTTCTGACATACCGGGTCAGGTGCTCTTCCAATTGAGCTATCGTGGTTCTAACCTGGTGGTGGTTGGTATCGGATGTTAATGACGGTAGTTGTTAACATTGAATAGGCGCCTTTGGCTTTCAAAGTAAAAAAGTAAATAGTGTTGAATAATTTCGGCGGGCTGGTTAGGAGCACCTGACCCGGTATGTCAGAAGGGTGCAGGTTCAAACCCTGCTCGTGGAAATTTTTTCAACATTTGTGTTTTTGTAATTTGTTCGCAACAAAATTTGCGTTAAAAATTATATAAACACTTAATTACTTTATTTTGTACGGGACACACTCTTCGAGTCTACATGGAACTTTATGTGTGCTACGGGTTTGCTGAGTGACAAGGTCTGCTATTCATCAACGACTCTACGAGCAGGAGACTTCGGGGTTGCTGACGTCTGGAGACTGGTGTAAACATGAGTCAGGATTTGCTGGTACAATTTTATTATTTATAATCAGGGTGTCTTTTGGAGTTACATTTATTGGGAGGATTTCTCAATATTTGTTAACTTTCAAACATTAATCTAGGTAAGTGTAATGATTATCGCCTTATTTAAAGGACGGTCATTTCTCATTTATCTCAATTATTAATAATAAAGATATAGACATTTTATTATAAAAATTATGACATTTCTTGAATATAAAAAAAGGGAGATTTGAAGTTTAATGTCAACTTTCAACTATTTTAAAATAAAGTCATAATGTTACTTTTGAATATTATTTGACATTGAAATAAAAAAAATAAATAAACAAAACAAAATTGATAGGTTTTGATCACTCAAGTGGTGGTAGCTGAAGAGTAAGGAGCTCTGGAATTTTGGAATTGAACAACTGTGAGTTAAACAATTATAATTGATAATATAACTATTTCTAATAATACCTTACAAATAATAAATAAATTATTTTAATTATGTAAATTCAAACAATAGTTTAAATTCTTTTCTTGTTAAACAAAAGTAATACTTTTAATTTGAAATCTTTCTTTAATATTATTCTAAGATTTATTCTTTTCTTTTAATCTTTTGAAATTCAAATAACGTAGTTTAGAAACCTAACTATTCAATCATGTTGAACCTTTTACCTTTCTTCTGATTATTCTTTTAATTTAAACTCTAACTAGATTAATATATTATATTATACTTTCCTTAAAGAAATCTTTTAATTACATAATTAGTCAGTCGAATTCATTTCATATATCTGACGCTATCTTCTTCACATCCGCTTACCATTTAATGATGAAATAATGCTTTTGGTGATTAGGTTACAATCTACAAACCCAAATCTATCTAATAAACGTAATCACCAAACAGCTCGCGTAAATCCAACAGAAATTAGAAATCTTATTAATACAAATTTAGGGATTTATCTTGTTTGAGAATATTTACAACTTAATAATTCAAAGAGTAATTATTTTCGAAAGGAAGTATGTAAACAGTATAAGTTTTCATAATCACAATTCCATTTAACAATTTATACTGACAACTTCCGAGGCTTAGAGACCTATGGGCTCAGGTATGGTTGAATCCGTGTAGGCACAAATGCACGTCAGTGGGGTCTACTGGGTAGTGCGCGGTGATAGGTGGTTCGATTCCCCTTTGGCTTGCTTCAAGCAAGGCAATAGCTCAATGGTAGAGCCCCGACACATGCTGGTAGATTACCCGCTGTTCGAACCAACCATACAGTGTTCATTTCATTCCTCAAAAGCCTCTCGCGTTCTTTCATAGGATTAGAAATAGGAAAAGTATGAAAAGATGAATGTTTGTAATGTCCCCTTTATATTATTTTATTTGTTTATCTTTTGCTTTGTTGGTTCATCTCCAGGAGAACTCCAGAATTATATATGTGGACCTTTCACTGCATCAGCCACTATATTTCTGGATGCTGTGTTGTCGTCTTTCGGGGCAGACGGGGCGGGACTCTACAGGGTCACGCTGGCACCACTCTGTATAATTGAAGTTACTAAGTAAAAGATATTCAAAGTCTTTTGTTATCGTTCTTTCCTTTCGCGTTAAATGTCTAACTTCATGATGATGGTTTGAGAGATAGAATTAGAATAGGGCCAGGTTTGTTTGGGTCCTGTGGGCCTGGTCGGGTGTTTGACCTAGAGGCAGCAGGATAGGTGCGTCCAAGGGAGGTCAGGAGGGGGGCGCTTAGTTTAAATTCATTACTCCCCTATTAGAAACTGAGTTGTGCTCACACCCGAGGACTCAAATAAATTGCCAAATTCCGGCATTACCCCTTTAATTAATTATTTAGTAAATGAACAATATAAACTAGAGTTTGTCTGCCTAATAAAGATCTTGAGTTACTTATTTATAAAAAAATTACACAACGTAGAATGGTCCTATCCTAGACTTCACATGCCAATAACAAAGACTATCTTTGTTTTCCTAAATACAAATATCCTTTATTTGGTCACAGTTGAGATCGTTACAATTAGTGCCGTGACCAGGATGCCTAATATACATTATTATTGGTCTAATTATCCTTTAATTGACCAAAAGATGAGTTCGTCACAATGGTGCCGTTTGGGAAAAATGAGATAGATTTGAATAAAATTATAAATAAATTAGAAACAGAATTTGAAATGCGGAATGAAATTGAATTGAATTCTGTTCTGGAGGAAGATGCAGATAAAAAGAAAGATTTCTTTAAAAAAGATGCAAAAGCAAAATATTTAATAATCAGTTCTTTATGTGACAAATATATTGTTTACGCTATAAATTGCGAAACAACAAAGAAAATTATAGAAAAATTTGATACATTATTTCTTGGCCATAAGGAGACTCAAATTTCACAACTTTTAGAAGAATATTATAAATATAAATTTATACAAAATGAGATTATGTTAGATATAGCTGAAGTAGAAAACAAAGCTACGAGAATAAGAGGGCTTGGATATGATTTGGATGACAAACAAATAATGGTTAAAATTCTTTCAAGTCTACCAGATAGACTCATGTATTTTAGGACTGCATGGGAGTCAACATCATTAGCCGACAAGACTCTGATTAATTTAATTTCAAGAATTAATCTTGAACTCAAGATGAGGCAAGAAGGATCTGAAACACAAATGGATTCAAGACCAACAACATCTGTTGAGCCAGAGAGACAACCAGAAAACACCTTTTATGTAAAAAGCTGTTTCAAATGTGGCAAGAAGGGGCATATTGCGAGAAACTGCAGAACACCTAATAATCAAACATTCAAGCAAGACAATAAGACATTTAATAACATACCTCAATGTTACAAATGCTTGAAGGTTGGACATAGTCATACAGACTGTTATCATAAAATAAACTGTATGAACTGCAAGAAAAACACGCATTTTACAAAGTTTTGCCTTAAAGAAAAAGTAAGTAACTTATACAAATCAGAATCCGAAGTTGAGTTCATCATAGATTCAGGTACTAGCAGTCATATTGTTACATCTGAGAGCTATCTTAAAGACAAGAAAAATATAAATTATAAGATCATGACTGCGGATGGTAACATATTCAGTCAACATAATGGGAAATATTTATACTAATAATATTATTTTTAAAAATGTTTTATGTGTTCCCCAACTTAAAAAGAATTTAATTTCAGTGTCTAGATTAGCCGATGATAATTATTTCTTAAATTTTTTCAGAATGAACTCTCAAATCGTAAATCAGAATTCTGAATGCGTTGAGGTTGGTGACCGCAAGGAAGATGGTCTATATTATTTAAATTTTTCATTGGATACGACAAAGCCAGTCGTTGTTTCAAGGTCAGTTAATGCAATACACTTAGACACAAATTTTTGGCATCGTGCATTAGGTCATGTACCTATTAACAAGACGAAAGATCTTGTTCGAGGTATAGACAGAAACCTGGTTAAGGAAATAGATATCTGTGAAGTCTGCACACAATCGAAATTGTGTAGAAAACCTTTTAAATCAAATAGACACAGGGCTTCTAAGCCTTTAGAAATTATTCATAGTGATATTTGTGGTCCTATAGAAATGGAAACATGGGATGGTTACAAATATTTTATAACATTTTTGGATGATTATACACATTTTGTTAAAGTATATCTAATTAAAAATAAAAACGAAGCGTTTTCTAAAATAATAAATTATATTAATTTGGCGGAAAATAATTTTAACACAAAAGTTAAAACATTCAGATGTGATAATGGGGGTGAATACACTAGCAGACAATTTAAAACGTATTGTAATAAAAAAGGTATTAATATTGATTACACTATTCCCTATACTCCACAATTGAATGGTAAAGCTGAACGACTAAACAGGTCAATAATGGAACGAACAAGAGTGTTGCTTTTTGATATGCAGCTACCACATGAATTATGGGGTGAAGCTATTTTAACTTCTGCTTATTTATTAAACAGGAGTGCAAATACAATTAATGTTAAAACACCAGCTGAAATGTGGTTTAATAGAATACCTAATTTAAAACATTTAAACATTTTTGGTTCTTTAACATATTATAAAAATAATTATCAGTTACATAAACTTGACTCCAGGAGTAGCAAAGGGCTTTTAGTAGGGTTCACTAATAACGGTTATAAGATTTGGAATCGTTTGTGTTTAAGGATTGTTTATTCAAGAGATGTGGTGTTTAATAATAATAAGAGTGATGTTAGTGATTTTTTAAAGTTGTGTAATAGGAGTGTAAGACGGTGTGATTTAAATAATTTATTTAAAGAGGTTAGTGTTGATATTAGTGGTGAATTAAATAATGATACAGTTAATGATGATGTTTTTGGTGGTGAAGCTGGTGATGGAGCTGTTGTTGATGGAGATATTTTTGAAAATGGTGTTGAAAATGCTGAGATTTTTGAAGACAGCATTGAAGGAGTTGGAGTTGGTGCTGAAGACACTGAAAATTTTGAAGATTGTATTGAGGATATTGGAGTTGGTGATGAAAATAATGAGAATTTTGATGATAATATTGAAGAGAATAATAATACTTTGAGAGGGGAAGTTAGAGAAAATACAGTAGTTGAAGATAATGATGAATTTGTTGATGAAATTGATCCAGTTATTAATGATGGATTGAGGATTTTACCGAATAGAGAAAGGAAATTGCCATCTAGGCTGAAAGATTATGATTTAGAGAGTTCGTTTTTACGGGTTGTCCCTGTTGGCCATCATATACATCGTCTCACCATTGTTCAAAGCCGAGGCCAAATGCCTGTCTCTTCTGAATATGGGGTTCTTTTTTTGCGGGGGTTGGTCGCGCGCGGGTTGGGGGTCGTCTTCGTCCATTTTATCGTCGGGTTTATGGGCGGAGACTACGTCATCCCCATGGATGCCAGAAATGTTCCGACATATTTACTTTGATCGTACATTGGAGTTCGATTACCAGGTCTACACGGCTGATTTGCTATCGGACAAGTCCATAATTCCTGGGAGATCCCATTGGCCACATGAATATGACGCACAGGCTCATAGGACTCAATATGGATTCTTCCCCACACAGCCGCCCAGGGAAAGCAATAATGTCATTCTGCAGTTTCTCGGCAGAGAAGAGGTAAATGTTAGAGAAATCATCAACGCGATATCTAGACGTGACATACCTCTAGAATGGAGGATAAGTGTGGGAGTCCCGAAAGAGAGGGAGATGAAGAAGAGGAAAGCAAGATTTTATGCCATATTAACGTTGGAGATGAGGCTATATCAGGTAGCCACAGAAAACAATATCAAGAATATATTCAAGTTCATACCACACCAAACAATGACAAAAACAGAGGACAGTTTAACTAAGCACCTTATCCGTATGTCGGAGTCATCCAGCAGCGACGAGGGGAGTCACGTGTACATAGCCCTTGATTTCTCTGCCTGGTGTACCAGCTTTAGGTATGAGCTGGTGACACCTCTGTTCGAAGAGCTGGATCGGTTGATGGGGTTGCAGGGTGTGTTCTCTTACACCCAACTATTTCCACTTATGTCTGTGCTACTATTTCAAGATAGATTCTCGCCCCCTCGTCAAGGTTCCAATGGAGATCCGGAGCCTGGTTTGAGATGTGTCCATTGTCCGGAGGGTTGGATGGAGGGACTTCGCCAAAAGGGGTGGACTCTGGCTACCTTACTCCTCATTCTGGTTGCTGCCTGGAGATGCGGTACAGTGGCAACGCTCACTGGTCAAGGGGATAATCAGGTCATATACTTAAGGATTCCTACATGTGGTATTTTGAGAGAGAGGAACATGACTCGAGACCAGTATATATTATGGTTCCAGAAGACGTTACGTGATTTGTGTACAGAGGCGGGCATAACACTCAAGTTGGAGGAGACATGGGTATCTACTACCCTTTTAGAGTACGGGAGACAAAAAAAAAATATACCATATAAAAATAAAAAGACAAAATATTATGGTAAACAAACGAAAATACACCCTATCAAAACCTGGCCCTCAAGTTCCTACATACCGGCACGCGACAACCGCCTATGAGCATAGTACGGCAAGTTTCATTCTGATAGCTCCCGAAACAAATCTTAATTACTTTATTTTGTACGGGACACACTCTTCGAGTCTACATGGAACTTTATGTGTGCTACGGGTTTGCTGAGTGACAAGGTCTGCTATTCATCAACGACTCTACGAGCAGGAGACTTCGGGGTTGCTGACGTCTGGAGACTGGTGTAAACATGAGTCAGGATTTGCTGGTACAATTTTATTATTTATAATCAGGGTGTCTTTTGGAGTTACATTTATTGGGAGGATTTCTCAATATTTGTTAACTTTCAAACATTAATCTAGGTAAGTGTAATGATTATCGCCTTATTTAAAGGACGGTCATTTCTCATTTATCTCAATTATTAATAATAAAGATATAGACATTTTATTATAAAAATTATGACATTTCTTGAATATAAAAAAAGGGAGATTTGAAGTTTAATGTCAACTTTCAACTATTTTAAAATAAAGTCATAATGTTACTTTTGAATATTATTTGACATTGAAATAAAAAAAATAAATAAACAAAACAAAATTGATAGGTTTTGATCACTCAAGTGGTGGTAGCTGAAGAGTAAGGAGCTCTGGAATTTTGGAATTGAACAACTGTGAGTTAAACAATTATAATTGATAATATAACTATTTCTAATAATACCTTACAAATAATAAATAAATTATTTTAATTATGTAAATTCAAACAATAGTTTAAATTCTTTTCTTGTTAAACAAAAGTAATACTTTTAATTTGAAATCTTTCTTTAATATTATTCTAAGATTTATTCTTTTCTTTTAATCTTTTGAAATTCAAATAACGTAGTTTAGAAACCTAACTATTCAATCATGTTGAACCTTTTACCTTTCTTCTGATTATTCTTTTAATTTAAACTCTAACTAGATTAATATATTATATTATACTTTCCTTAAAGAAATCTTTTAATTACATAATTAGTCAGTCGAATTCATTTCATAAATCTGACGCTATCTTCTTCACATCCGCTTACCATTTAATGATGAAATAATGCTTTTGGTGATTAGGTTACAATCTACAAACCCAAATCTATCTAATAAACGTAATCACCAAACAGCTCGCGTAAATCCAACAGAAATTAGAAATCTTATTAATACAAATTTAGGGATTTATCTTGTTTGAGAATATTTACAACTTAATAATTCAAAGAGTAATTATTTTCGAAAGGAAGTATGTAAACAGTATAAGTTTTCATAATCACAATTCCATTTAACAATTTATACTGACAACTTCCGAGGCTTAGAGACCTATGGGCTCAGGTATGGTTGAATCCGTGTAGGCACAAATGCACGTCAGTGGGGTCTACTGGGTAGTGCGCGGTGATAGGTGGTTCGATTCCCCTTTGGCTTGCTTCAAGCAAGGCAATAGCTCAATGGTAGAGCCCCGACACATGCTGGTAGATTACCCGCTGTTCGAACCAACCATACAGTGTTCATTTCATTCCTCAAAAGCCTCTCGCGTTCTTTCATAGGATTAGAAATAGGAAAAGTATGAAAAGATGAATGTTTGTAATGTCCCCTTTATATTATTTTATTTGTTTATCTTTTGCTTTGTTGGTTCATCTCCAGGAGAGCTCCAGAATTATATATGTGGACCTTTCACTGCATCAGCCACTATATTTCTGGATGCTGTGTTGTCGTCTTTCGGGGCAGACGGGGCGGGACTCTACAGGGTCACGCTGGCACCACTCTGTATAATTGAAGTTACTAAGTAAAAGATATTCAAAGTCTTTTGTTATCGTTCTTTCCTTTCGCGTTAAATGTCTAACTTCATGATGATGGTTTGAGAGATAGAATTAGAATAGGGCCAGGTTTGTTTGGGTCCTGTGGGCCTGGTCGGGTGTTTGACCTAGAGGCAGCAGGATAGGTGCGTCCAAGGGAGGTCAGGAGGGGGGCGCTTAGTTTAAATTCATTACTCCCCTATTAGAAACTGAGTTGTGCTCACACCCGAGGACTCAAATAAATTGCCAAATTCCGGCATTACCCCTTTAATTAATTATTTAGTAAATGAACAATATAAACTAGAGTTTGTCTGCCTAATAAAGATCTTGAGTTACTTATTTATAAAAAAATTACACAACGTAGAATGGTCCTATCCTAGACTTCACATGCCAATAACAAAGACTATCTTTGTTTTCCTAAATACAAATATCCTTTATTTGGTCACAGTTGAGATCGTTACAATTAGTGCCGTGACCAGGATGCCTAATATACATTATTATTGGTCTAATTATCCTTTAATTGACCAAAAGATGAGTTCGTCACAATGGTGCCGTTTGGGAAAAATGAGATAGATTTGAATAAAATTATAAATAAATTAGAAACAGAATTTGAAATGCGGAATGAAATTGAATTGAATTCTGTTCTGGAGGAAGATGCAGATAAAAAGAAAGATTTCTTTAAAAAAGATGCAAAAGCAAAATATTTAATAATCAGTTCTTTATGTGACAAATATATTGTTTACGCTATAAATTGCGAAACAACAAAGAAAATTATAGAAAAATTTGATACATTATTTCTTGGCCATAAGGAGACTCAAATTTCACAACTTTTAGAAGAATATTATAAATATAAATTTATACAAAATGAGATTATGTTAGATATAGCTGAAGTAGAAAACAAAGCTACGAGAATAAGAGGGCTTGGATATGATTTGGATGACAAACAAATAATGGTTAAAATTCTTTCAAGTCTACCAGATAGACTCATGTATTTTAGGACTGCATGGGAGTCAACATCATTAGCCGACAAGACTCTGATTAATTTAATTTCAAGAATTAATCTTGAACTCAAGATGAGGCAAGAAGGATCTGAAACACAAATGGATTCAAGACCAACAACATCTGTTGAGCCAGAGAGACAACCAGAAAACACCTTTTATGTAAAAAGCTGTTTCAAATGTGGCAAGAAGGGGCATATTGCGAGAAACTGCAGAACACCTAATAATCAAACATTCAAGCAAGACAATAAGACATTTAATAACATACCTCAATGTTACAAATGCTTGAAGGTTGGACATAGTCATACAGACTGTTATCATAAAATAAACTGTATGAACTGCAAGAAAAACACGCATTTTACAAAGTTTTGCCTTAAAGAAAAAGTAAGTAACTTATACAAATCAGAATCCGAAGTTGAGTTCATCATAGATTCAGGTACTAGCAGTCATATTGTTACATCTGAGAGCTATCTTAAAGACAAGAAAAATATAAATTATAAGATCATGACTGCGGATGGTAACATATTCAGTCAACATAATGGGAAATATTTATACTAATAATATTATTTTTAAAAATGTTTTATGTGTTCCCCAACTTAAAAAGAATTTAATTTCAGTGTCTAGATTAGCCGATGATAATTATTTCTTAAATTTTTTCAGAATGAACTCTCAAATCGTAAATCAGAATTCTGAATGCGTTGAGGTTGGTGACCGCAAGGAAGATGGTCTATATTATTTAAATTTTTCATTGGATACGACAAAGCCAGTCGTTGTTTCAAGGTCAGTTAATGCAATACACTTAGACACAAATTTTTGGCATCGTGCATTAGGTCATGTACCTATTAACAAGACGAAAGATCTTGTTCGAGGTATAGACAGAAACCTGGTTAAGGAAATAGATATCTGTGAAGTCTGCACACAATCGAAATTGTGTAGAAAACCTTTTAAATCAAATAGACACAGGGCTTCTAAGCCTTTAGAAATTATTCATAGTGATATTTGTGGTCCTATAGAAATGGAAACATGGGATGGTTACAAATATTTTATAACATTTTTGGATGATTATACACATTTTGTTAAAGTATATCTAATTAAAAATAAAAACGAAGCGTTTTCTAAAATAATAAATTATATTAATTTGGCGGAAAATAATTTTAACACAAAAGTTAAAACATTCAGATGTGATAATGGGGGTGAATACACTAGCAGACAATTTAAAACGTATTGTAATAAAAAAGGTATTAATATTGATTACACTATTCCCTATACTCCACAATTGAATGGTAAAGCTGAACGACTAAACAGGTCAATAATGGAACGAACAAGAGTGTTGCTTTTTGATATGCAGCTACCACATGAATTATGGGGTGAAGCTATTTTAACTTCTGCTTATTTATTAAACAGGAGTGCAAATACAATTAATGTTAAAACACCAGCTGAAATGTGGTTTAATAGAATACCTAATTTAAAACATTTAAACATTTTTGGTTCTTTAACATATTATAAAAATAATTATCAGTTACATAAACTTGACTCCAGGAGTAGCAAAGGGCTTTTAGTAGGGTTCACTAATAACGGTTATAAGATTTGGAATCGTTTGTGTTTAAGGATTGTTTATTCAAGAGATGTGGTGTTTAATAATAATAAGAGTGATGTTAGTGATTTTTTAAAGTTGTGTAATAGGAGTGTAAGACGGTGTGATTTAAATAATTTATTTAAAGAGGTTAGTGTTGATATTAGTGGTGAATTAAATAATGATACAGTTAATGATGATGTTTTTGGTGGTGAAGCTGGTGATGGAGCTGTTGTTGATGGAGATATTTTTGAAAATGGTGTTGAAAATGCTGAGATTTTTGAAGACAGCATTGAAGGAGTTGGAGTTGGTGCTGAAGACACTGAAAATTTTGAAGATTGTATTGAGGATATTGGAGTTGGTGATGAAAATAATGAGAATTTTGATGATAATATTGAAGAGAATAATAATACTTTGAGAGGGGAAGTTAGAGAAAATACAGTAGTTGAAGATAATGATGAATTTGTTGATGAAATTGATCCAGTTATTAATGATGGATTGAGGATTTTACCGAATAGAGAAAGGAAATTGCCATCTAGGCTGAAAGATTATGATTTAGAGAGTTCGTTTTTACGGGTTGTCCCTGTTGGCCATCATATACATCGTCTCACCATTGTTCAAAGCCGAGGCCAAATGCCTGTCTCTTCTGAATATGGGGTTCTTTTTTTGCGGGGGTTGGTCGCGCGCGGGTTGGGGGTCGTCTTCGTCCATTTTATCGTCGGGTTTATGGGCGGAGACTACGTCATCCCCATGGATGCCAGAAATGTTCCGACATATTTACTTTGATCGTACATTGGAGTTCGATTACCAGGTCTACACGGCTGATTTGCTATCGGACAAGTCCATAATTCCTGGGAGATCCCATTGGCCACATGAATATGACGCACAGGCTCATAGGACTCAATATGGATTCTTCCCCACACAGCCGCCCAGGGAAAGCAATAATGTCATTCTGCAGTTTCTCGGCAGAGAAGAGGTAAATGTTAGAGAAATCATCAACGCGATATCTAGACGTGACATACCTCTAGAATGGAGGATAAGTGTGGGAGTCCCGAAAGAGAGGGAGATGAAGAAGAGGAAAGCAAGATTTTATGCCATATTAACGTTGGAGATGAGGCTATATCAGGTAGCCACAGAAAACAATATCAAGAATATATTCAAGTTCATACCACACCAAACAATGACAAAAACAGAGGACAGTTTAACTAAGCACCTTATCCGTATGTCGGAGTCATCCAGCAGCGACGAGGGGAGTCACGTGTACATAGCCCTTGATTTCTCTGCCTGGTGTACCAGCTTTAGGTATGAGCTGGTGACACCTCTGTTCGAAGAGCTGGATCGGTTGATGGGGTTGCAGGGTGTGTTCTCTTACACCCAACTATTTCCACTTATGTCTGTGCTACTATTTCAAGATAGATTCTCGCCCCCTCGTCAAGGTTCCAATGGAGATCCGGAGCCTGGTTTGAGATGTGTCCATTGTCCGGAGGGTTGGATGGAGGGACTTCGCCAAAAGGGGTGGACTCTGGCTACCTTACTCCTCATTCTGGTTGCTGCCTGGAGATGCGGTACAGTGGCAACGCTCACTGGTCAAGGGGATAATCAGGTCATATACTTAAGGATTCCTACATGTGGTATTTTGAGAGAGAGGAACATGACTCGAGACCAGTATATATTATGGTTCCAGAAGACGTTACGTGATTTGTGTACAGAGGCGGGCATAACACTCAAGTTGGAGGAGACATGGGTATCTACTACCCTTTTAGAGTACGGGAGACAAAAAAAAAATATACCATATAAAAATAAAAAGACAAAATATTATGGTAAACAAACGAAAATACACCCTATCAAAACCTGGCCCTCAAGTTCCTACATACCGGCACGCGACAACCGCCTATGAGCATAGTACGGCAAGTTTCATTCTGATAGCTCCCGAAACAAATCTTAATTACTTTATTTTGTACGGGACACACTCTTCGAGTCTACATGGAACTTTATGTGTGCTACGGGTTTGCTGAGTGACAAGGTCTGCTATTCATCAACGACTCTACGAGCAGGAGACTTCGGGGTTGCTGACGTCTGGAGACTGGTGTAAACATGAGTCAGGATTTGCTGGTACAATTTTATTATTTATAATCAGGGTGTCTTTTGGAGTTACATTTATTGGGAGGATTTCTCAATATTTGTTAACTTTCAAACATTAATCTAGGTAAGTGTAATGATTATCGCCTTATTTAAAGGACGGTCATTTCTCATTTATCTCAATTATTAATAATAAAGATATAGACATTTTATTATAAAAATTATGACATTTCTTGAATATAAAAAAAGGGAGATTTGAAGTTTAATGTCAACTTTCAACTATTTTAAAATAAAGTCATAATGTTACTTTTGAATATTATTTGACATTGAAATAAAAAAAATAAATAAACAAAACAAAATTGATAGGTTTTGATCACTCAAGTGGTGGTAGCTGAAGAGTAAGGAGCTCTGGAATTTTGGAATTGAACAACTGTGAGTTAAACAATTATAATTGATAATATAACTATTTCTAATAATACCTTACAAATAATAAATAAATTATTTTAATTATGTAAATTCAAACAATAGTTTAAATTCTTTTCTTGTTAAACAAAAGTAATACTTTTAATTTGAAATCTTTCTTTAATATTATTCTAAGATTTATTCTTTTCTTTTAATCTTTTGAAATTCAAATAACGTAGTTTAGAAACCTAACTATTCAATCATGTTGAACCTTTTACCTTTCTTCTGATTATTCTTTTAATTTAAACTCTAACTAGATTAATATATTATATTATACTTTCCTTAAAGAAATCTTTTAATTACATAATTAGTCAGTCGAATTCATTTCATATATCTGACGCTATCTTCTTCACATCCGCTTACCATTTAATGATGAAATAATGCTTTTGGTGATTAGGTTACAATCTACAAACCCAAATCTATCTAATAAACGTAATCACCAAACAGCTCGCGTAAATCCAACAGAAATTAGAAATCTTATTAATACAAATTTAGGGATTTATCTTGTTTGAGAATATTTACAACTTAATAATTCAAAGAGTAATTATTTTCGAAAGGAAGTATGTAAACAGTATAAGTTTTCATAATCACAATTCCATTTAACAATTTATACTGACAACTTCCGAGGCTTAGAGACCTATGGGCTCAGGTATGGTTGAATCCGTGTAGGCACAAATGCACGTCAGTGGGGTCTACTGGGTAGTGCGCGGTGATAGGTGGTTCGATTCCCCTTTGGCTTGCTTCAAGCAAGGCAATAGCTCAATGGTAGAGCCCCGACACATGCTGGTAGATTACCCGCTGTTCGAACCAACCATACAGTGTTCATTTCATTCCTCAAAAGCCTCTCGCGTTCTTTCATAGGATTAGAAATAGGAAAAGTATGAAAAGATGAATGTTTGTAATGTCCCCTTTATATTATTTTATTTGTTTATCTTTTGCTTTGTTGGTTCATCTCCAGGAGAGCTCCAGAATTATATATGTGGACCTTTCACTGCATCAGCCACTATATTTCTGGATGCTGTGTTGTCGTCTTTCGGGGCAGACGGGGCGGGACTCTACAGGGTCACGCTGGCACCACTCTGTATAATTGAAGTTACTAAGTAAAAGATATTCAAAGTCTTTTGTTATCGTTCTTTCCTTTCGCGTTAAATGTCTAACTTCATGATGATGGTTTGAGAGATAGAATTAGAATAGGGCCAGGTTTGTTTGGGTCCTGTGGGCCTGGTCGGGTGTTTGACCTAGAGGCAGCAGGATAGGTGCGTCCAAGGGAGGTCAGGAGGGGGGCGCTTAGTTTAAATTCATTACTCCCCTATTAGAAACTGAGTTGTGCTCACACCCGAGGACTCAAATAAATTGCCAAATTCCGGCATTACCCCTTTAATTAATTATTTAGTAAATGAACAATATAAACTAGAGTTTGTCTGCCTAATAAAGATCTTGAGTTACTTATTTATAAAAAAATTACACAACGTAGAATGGTCCTATCCTAGACTTCACATGCCAATAACAAAGACTATCTTTGTTTTCCTAAATACAAATATCCTTTATTTGGTCACAGTTGAGATCGTTACAATTAGTGCCGTGACCAGGATGCCTAATATACATTATTATTGGTCTAATTATCCTTTAATTGACCAAAAGATGAGTTCGTCACAATGGTGCCGTTTGGGAAAAATGAGATAGATTTGAATAAAATTATAAATAAATTAGAAACAGAATTTGAAATGCGGAATGAAATTGAATTGAATTCTGTTCTGGAGGAAGATGCAGATAAAAAGAAAGATTTCTTTAAAAAAGATGCAAAAGCAAAATATTTAATAATCAGTTCTTTATGTGACAAATATATTGTTTACGCTATAAATTGCGAAACAACAAAGAAAATTATAGAAAAATTTGATACATTATTTCTTGGCCATAAGGAGACTCAAATTTCACAACTTTTAGAAGAATATTATAAATATAAATTTATACAAAATGAGATTATGTTAGATATAGCTGAAGTAGAAAACAAAGCTACGAGAATAAGAGGGCTTGGATATGATTTGGATGACAAACAAATAATGGTTAAAATTCTTTCAAGTCTACCAGATAGACTCATGTATTTTAGGACTGCATGGGAGTCAACATCATTAGCCGACAAGACTCTGATTAATTTAATTTCAAGAATTAATCTTGAACTCAAGATGAGGCAAGAAGGATCTGAAACACAAATGGATTCAAGACCAACAACATCTGTTGAGCCAGAGAGACAACCAGAAAACACCTTTTATGTAAAAAGCTGTTTCAAATGTGGCAAGAAGGGGCATATTGCGAGAAACTGCAGAACACCTAATAATCAAACATTCAAGCAAGACAATAAGACATTTAATAACATACCTCAATGTTACAAATGCTTGAAGGTTGGACATAGTCATACAGACTGTTATCATAAAATAAACTGTATGAACTGCAAGAAAAACACGCATTTTACAAAGTTTTGCCTTAAAGAAAAAGTAAGTAACTTATACAAATCAGAATCCGAAGTTGAGTTCATCATAGATTCAGGTACTAGCAGTCATATTGTTACATCTGAGAGCTATCTTAAAGACAAGAAAAATATAAATTATAAGATCATGACTGCGGATGGTAACATATTCAGTCAACATAATGGGAAATATTTATACTAATAATATTATTTTTAAAAATGTTTTATGTGTTCCCCAACTTAAAAAGAATTTAATTTCAGTGTCTAGATTAGCCGATGATAATTATTTCTTAAATTTTTTCAGAATGAACTCTCAAATCGTAAATCAGAATTCTGAATGCGTTGAGGTTGGTGACCGCAAGGAAGATGGTCTATATTATTTAAATTTTTCATTGGATACGACAAAGCCAGTCGTTGTTTCAAGGTCAGTTAATGCAATACACTTAGACACAAATTTTTGGCATCGTGCATTAGGTCATGTACCTATTAACAAGACGAAAGATCTTGTTCGAGGTATAGACAGAAACCTGGTTAAGGAAATAGATATCTGTGAAGTCTGCACACAATCGAAATTGTGTAGAAAACCTTTTAAATCAAATAGACACAGGGCTTCTAAGCCTTTAGAAATTATTCATAGTGATATTTGTGGTCCTATAGAAATGGAAACATGGGATGGTTACAAATATTTTATAACATTTTTGGATGATTATACACATTTTGTTAAAGTATATCTAATTAAAAATAAAAACGAAGCGTTTTCTAAAATAATAAATTATATTAATTTGGCGGAAAATAATTTTAACACAAAAGTTAAAACATTCAGATGTGATAATGGGGGTGAATACACTAGCAGACAATTTAAAACGTATTGTAATAAAAAAGGTATTAATATTGATTACACTATTCCCTATACTCCACAATTGAATGGTAAAGCTGAACGACTAAACAGGTCAATAATGGAACGAACAAGAGTGTTGCTTTTTGATATGCAGCTACCACATGAATTATGGGGTGAAGCTATTTTAACTTCTGCTTATTTATTAAACAGGAGTGCAAATACAATTAATGTTAAAACACCAGCTGAAATGTGGTTTAATAGAATACCTAATTTAAAACATTTAAACATTTTTGGTTCTTTAACATATTATAAAAATAATTATCAGTTACATAAACTTGACTCCAGGAGTAGCAAAGGGCTTTTAGTAGGGTTCACTAATAACGGTTATAAGATTTGGAATCGTTTGTGTTTAAGGATTGTTTATTCAAGAGATGTGGTGTTTAATAATAATAAGAGTGATGTTAGTGATTTTTTAAAGTTGTGTAATAGGAGTGTAAGACGGTGTGATTTAAATAATTTATTTAAAGAGGTTAGTGTTGATATTAGTGGTGAATTAAATAATGATACAGTTAATGATGATGTTTTTGGTGGTGAAGCTGGTGATGGAGCTGTTGTTGATGGAGATATTTTTGAAAATGGTGTTGAAAATGCTGAGATTTTTGAAGACAGCATTGAAGGAGTTGGAGTTGGTGCTGAAGACACTGAAAATTTTGAAGATTGTATTGAGGATATTGGAGTTGGTGATGAAAATAATGAGAATTTTGATGATAATATTGAAGAGAATAATAATACTTTGAGAGGGGAAGTTAGAGAAAATACAGTAGTTGAAGATAATGATGAATTTGTTGATGAAATTGATCCAGTTATTAATGATGGATTGAGGATTTTACCGAATAGAGAAAGGAAATTGCCATCTAGGCTGAAAGATTATGATTTAGAGAGTTCGTTTTTACGGGTTGTCCCTGTTGGCCATCATATACATCGTCTCACCATTGTTCAAAGCCGAGGCCAAATGCCTGTCTCTTCTGAATATGGGGTTCTTTTTTTGCGGGGGTTGGTCGCGCGCGGGTTGGGGGTCGTCTTCGTCCATTTTATCGTCGGGTTTATGGGCGGAGACTACGTCATCCCCATGGATGCCAGAAATGTTCCGACATATTTACTTTGATCGTACATTGGAGTTCGATTACCAGGTCTACACGGCTGATTTGCTATCGGACAAGTCCATAATTCCTGGGAGATCCCATTGGCCACATGAATATGACGCACAGGCTCATAGGACTCAATATGGATTCTTCCCCACACAGCCGCCCAGGGAAAGCAATAATGTCATTCTGCAGTTTCTCGGCAGAGAAGAGGTAAATGTTAGAGAAATCATCAACGCGATATCTAGACGTGACATACCTCTAGAATGGAGGATAAGTGTGGGAGTCCCGAAAGAGAGGGAGATGAAGAAGAGGAAAGCAAGATTTTATGCCATATTAACGTTGGAGATGAGGCTATATCAGGTAGCCACAGAAAACAATATCAAGAATATATTCAAGTTCATACCACACCAAACAATGACAAAAACAGAGGACAGTTTAACTAAGCACCTTATCCGTATGTCGGAGTCATCCAGCAGCGACGAGGGGAGTCACGTGTACATAGCCCTTGATTTCTCTGCCTGGTGTACCAGCTTTAGGTATGAGCTGGTGACACCTCTGTTCGAAGAGCTGGATCGGTTGATGGGGTTGCAGGGTGTGTTCTCTTACACCCAACTATTTCCACTTATGTCTGTGCTACTATTTCAAGATAGATTCTCGCCCCCTCGTCAAGGTTCCAATGGAGATCCGGAGCCTGGTTTGAGATGTGTCCATTGTCCGGAGGGTTGGATGGAGGGACTTCGCCAAAAGGGGTGGACTCTGGCTACCTTACTCCTCATTCTGGTTGCTGCCTGGAGATGCGGTACAGTGGCAACGCTCACTGGTCAAGGGGATAATCAGGTCATATACTTAAGGATTCCTACATGTGGTATTTTGAGAGAGAGGAACATGACTCGAGACCAGTATATATTATGGTTCCAGAAGACGTTACGTGATTTGTGTACAGAGGCGGGCATAACACTCAAGTTGGAGGAGACATGGGTATCTACTACCCTTTTAGAGTACGGGAGACAAAAAAAAAAATATACCATATAAAAATAAAAAGACAAAATATTATGGTAAACAAACGAAAATACACCCTATCAAAACCTGGCCCTCAAGTTCCTACATACCGGCACGCGACAACCGCCTATGAGCATAGTACGGCAAGTTTCATTCTGATAGCTCCCGAAACAAATCTTAATTACTTTATTTTGTACGGGACACACTCTTCGAGTCTACATGGAACTTTATGTGTGCTACGGGTTTGCTGAGTGACAAGGTCTGCTATTCATCAACGACTCTACGAGCAGGAGACTTCGGGGTTGCTGACGTCTGGAGACTGGTGTAAACATGAGTCAGGATTTGCTGGTACAATTTTATTATTTATAATCAGGGTGTCTTTTGGAGTTACATTTATTGGGAGGATTTCTCAATATTTGTTAACTTTCAAACATTAATCTAGGTAAGTGTAATGATTATCGCCTTATTTAAAGGACGGTCATTTCTCATTTTTCTCAATTATTAATAATAAAGATATAGACATTTTATTATAAAAATTATGACATTTCTTGAATATAAAAAAAGGGAGATTTGAAGTTTAATGTCAACTTTCAACTATTTTAAAATAAAGTCATAATGTTACTTTTGAATATTATTTGACATTGAAATAAAAAAAATAAATAAACAAAACAAAATTGATAGGTTTTGATCACTCAAGTGGTGGTAGCTGAAGAGTAAGGAGCTCTGGAATTTTGGAATTGAACAACTGTGAGTTAAACAATTATAATTGATAATATAACTATTTCTAATAATACCTTACAAATAATAAATAAATTATTTTAATTATGTAAATTCAAACAATAGTTTAAATTCTTTTCTTGTTAAACAAAAGTAATACTTTTAATTTGAAATCTTTCTTTAATATTATTCTAAGATTTATTCTTTTCTTTTAATCTTTTGAAATTCAAATAACGTAGTTTAGAAACCTAACTATTCAATCATGTTGAACCTTTTACCTTTCTTCTGATTATTCTTTTAATTTAAACTCTAACTAGATTAATATATTATATTATACTTTCCTTAAAGAAATCTTTTAATTACATAATTAGTCAGTCGAATTCATTTCATAAATCTGACGCTATCTTCTTCACATCCGCTTACCATTTAATGATGAAATAATGCTTTTGGTGATTAGGTTACAATCTACAAACCCAAATCTATCTAATAAACGTAATCACCAAACAGCTCGCGTAAATCCAACAGAAATTAGAAATCTTATTAATACAAATTTAGGGATTTATCTTGTTTGAGAATATTTACAACTTAATAATTCAAAGAGTAATTATTTTCGAAAGGAAGTATGTAAACAGTATAAGTTTTCATAATCACAATTCCATTTAACAATTTATACTGACAACTTCCGAGGCTTAGAGACCTATGGGCTCAGGTATGGTTGAATCCGTGTAGGCACAAATGCACGTCAGTGGGGTCTACTGGGTAGTGCGCGGTGATAGGTGGTTCGATTCCCCTTTGGCTTGCTTCAAGCAAGGCAATAGCTCAATGGTAGAGCCCCGACACATGCTGGTAGATTACCCGCTGTTCGAACCAACCATACAGTGTTCATTTCATTCCTCAAAAGCCTCTCGCGTTCTTTCATAGGATTAGAAATAGGAAAAGTATGAAAAGATGAATGTTTGTAATGTCCCCTTTATATTATTTTATTTGTTTATCTTTTGCTTTGTTGGTTCATCTCCAGGAGAGCTCCAGAATTATATATGTGGACCTTTCACTGCATCAGCCACTATATTTCTGGATGCTGTGTTGTCGTCTTTCGGGGCAGACGGGGCGGGACTCTACAGGGTCACGCTGGCACCACTCTGTATAATTGAAGTTACTAAGTAAAAGATATTCAAAGTCTTTTGTTATCGTTCTTTCCTTTCGCGTTAAATGTCTAACTTCATGATGATGGTTTGAGAGATAGAATTAGAATAGGGCCAGGTTTGTTTGGGTCCTGTGGGCCTGGTCGGGTGTTTGACCTAGAGGCAGCAGGATAGGTGCGTCCAAGGGAGGTCAGGAGGGGGGCGCTTAGTTTAAATTCATTACTCCCCTATTAGAAACTGAGTTGTGCTCACACCCGAGGACTCAAATAAATTGCCAAATTCCGGCATTACCCCTTTAATTAATTATTTAGTAAATGAACAATATAAACTAGAGTTTGTCTGCCTAATAAAGATCTTGAGTTACTTATTTATAAAAAAATTACACAACGTAGAATGGTCCTATCCTAGACTTCACATGCCAATAACAAAGACTATCTTTGTTTTCCTAAATACAAATATCCTTTATTTGGTCACAGTTGAGATCGTTACAATTAGTGCCGTGACCAGGATGCCTAATATACATTATTATTGGTCTAATTATCCTTTAATTGACCAAAAGATGAGTTCGTCACAATGGTGCCGTTTGGGAAAAATGAGATAGATTTGAATAAAATTATAAATAAATTAGAAACAGAATTTGAAATGCAGAAATTTGATAAAACTGAAAAGTTTATAGGGTTTGATGTTAAAGTAGGTGAAAATTTTATAAAAATTTATCAGGAAAGTTATATAAATCAAATTTTGGAAAAGTTTAAATATGAAAACTTAAAAGATAGTGGTCATCCAGATATTTTAGTCGATACACATCAAGAGGGGAAAGTAGGAGTTGATGATGTGCATCGATATAGACAATTGATTGGCTCATTGTTGTATTTGGTTAATAAAACTAGATTAGATTTAGCTTTTCATGTTGGTTATTGTAGTAGGCTTCAAGAGCATCCTAACTTGAATGATTTTGCAAATATAAAGAATCTTTTTAGATATATTATAAATACAGTTAGCAGTGGTATACAATATGTTCGTGGTAACGACTTAATTTTAAAAGCGTATTGTGATGCAGACTTTGCAGGTGATCCTGATACTAGGAAAAGTACGACTGGCTTTGTAATATTTTATGGTGGTGGTCCAACACATTGGTGTTCACGCAAACAGTCAGTTACTGCTCTTTCCAGTACTGAGGCTGAATATATTTCTGCAGCCGAATGCATTAAAGACCTATTATACATTCAGAGTCTGATTTACGAGTTGACAGATAAGTTACCGAAAACGCAATTGTTTGTTGATAACCAATCAGCTATAGTTTTGATTAAAAATGGAATTTTGAATAGAAGGAGTAAACATATTGATGTTAAGTATCATTTCATTAAAGAAAAGATAGATAAAAATTGATTAGAAATTTATTATTGTTCAACCAAAATTATTTAGCAGATATTTTGACTAAACCACTGGACAGAACAAAGTTTTTGAGACTTAAACAGTGTATAGTGAGTGATACATAAAGGACACTCGTTGATGTGATGAGTTATGTAGGTTTATTAAGATATAAGGTTGTTTGAGAATTAATTTGAAATTTAATTTTTAAGTTAGTTATGTAAGGTATTTAGATTAATTAATTCAAAAGTTTGTTTGTTGTTTTTAGTATTATGTAGGTTAGTTAAGTTGGGTTTTAAAGGAGTTGATGGGAGTTATAAGAGTTATTATTTTAATTGTATTAAACATAAAATTTAGAGGGGATGTTGGAATATAGGTTTTATAGAATTTTATGTCTATGGTAGTTTACTGGCTGGAAGTTATTTGAGTTAAAATAAATATATGTATGGAACATTTTGAAATAGTTTGAAGTTGTCGTCTTGTGGAAAATGTTGGTTGCTATTGTCTTTTGATTGAAATTGGTTTGTTTACATAATGTTTTATATATAGTCTTGGAGAATTGTTTATTAGAAATGTTTAGAAGAAAGGTAATAAATAAATGATGGTACTATTATAAAATGAAAAGGTTTTATTAAGAAGGATCCCAAGCAGAGAAGTTTTGATAATACATTATACACCACGCACAAGGGTAAGGATATATTCGATTTACACATATATCTACAACATAATCTAAGTATTAAATTCGGCTTGTCTACCTCTGCGAAAAATTCGCACTAACTGTCCTCAATTATTTGACGACAATGTAGATACTTCATCCTCTCACGATTTAAGTAAAGAATCCAGCGTGTTAGGTCTCAATTACTCACCAACAGCTGATACGTTACAGTTTTCCAAAGATTTGGAACCAGATTCTGCGTACACAAAGAGATCGATTATTTCAGTAACGTGTAAAATTTTTGATCCTCTTGGGTTGTTGTGTCCATGTGTGATCGTAGCCAAAATACTACTCCAAAAATTGTGGAGTGCTAAATTAGACTGGGACGAGCCTGTTCCAGATAACTTAATTAAAGATTGGGTTAAAATTATTAAAGATTTTTCATTTCTGTCTCAAATACATGTTCCAAGACGTGTTTTGTGTGATTGTCCAAGCATTATCGATTTGCATTGCTTGTCGATGCGTCTCAGCAAGCTTATGCTGCCTGTGTGTACTTATGGTCTAAAAATAATGAAGGGGCAGTTACGGTCCACTTGTTATGCGCTAAAGCTCGGGTGGCACCTATAAAACCTACTACAATTCCGCGATTGGAATTATGTGGTATGCTCTTAGGAGCGCGCTTATGTGACAAGGTATGTCAATCATTGAGATGCAATATCCGTGATAAATTCATTTGGACAGATTCCACTGTGGTTTTGGGGTGGCTCAAAACGCAAACTAAAGATTTAAAAGCGTTTGTTTGTAATCGTGTCAATGAAGTAAAAGAATTGACAAATGGCTATAAATTTAGTGGGAAGGACCGTCGTACCTCAAGTCGCAATCTTCTGAATGGCCTAGACAAACTGTACCTATACCTATTTGTGACAATTTGCCTGAAACTAAAACGTCCAAGGATCCCAACGCAATAAAGTGTAATATACAAATAACAAATAACAGTATAATTCAATTCGAAAGATATTCAAACTTAAATAAACTTAAAAGAGTATATGCATATGTACTACGTTTTATCAATAATTCGCAAAAGAATGATTCTAAATTCACAGGACCCTTGGATATTTTCGAACTGGATAATTCGTTGACTATTTTAATAAAACAATCACAATATGAATCGTATTCTGCTGAAATTCATAATATTCTAGAAAACAAAGCACTACACCGTAGTTCCAAATTACTTTCACTTAATCCGTTCATTGACAAGTTTGGAATTATGAGAGTTGGAGGACGACTCCAAAACTCTGAATATGAATATGATAAGAAACATCCGGCTATTCTAGATGCTAAGCATCACTTTACCAAGTTAATAATGAGATACGAACACTTGCGTTTGTTCCATGCTGGTCCGCAGTTACTCCTGTCTTCTATCCGCGAACGATTTTGGCCTATAGGTGGTAGGCTTCTAGCGCGCAGCACGGCTAAGCAATGCATAATCTGTACGCGATTGCGGGGGGAAACTCTACAGCCTATAATGGGAAATTTGCCGGCCGAAAGAAGTAATCCAACGTTCCCTTTCTACTCGTGTGGCGTCGATATGGCGGGACCATTTATGATCTCTAGTAGGAAGGGCAAACGTAATCGTATTTCAAAATGCTACTTATGTTTATTTGTATGCTTCACTTCAAAGGCGGTACATCTTGAAGTCGTAAGCGACTTGACTACAGAGGCTTTCATCTTAGCATTGCGCCGGTTTATATCTAGAAGGGGTAAGCCATCTACAATTTTTTGCGACAATGGGACTAACTTTAAAGGCGCAAACAATGAATTGAGAAGGTTAGTGAGGGCCAGTCGTCACTCTATTGCCGAGTTTGCAACTGAAGAAGGTGTGCGTTTTCTCCACAGCCCAGCTTATTCACCAAATTTTGGGGGAATTTGGGAGGCCGGGGTAAAATCTGCCAAACATCACCTACGTCGTATAGCTGGTAACGCATCCCTAACGTTTGAGGAGCTCACAACGCTATTTTCACAGATAGAAGCAATTCTTAACTCCCGCCCACTTACTCCTCTTTCCTCAAACCCTATTGACCTTTCTCCTTTAACGCCTGGACACTTACTAATCGGGCGGCCTCTGACCTCATTTCTGTCGCCACCTGTGACTGCTAAATGGCCCAACAGATACGAACGCATCGAGCAGCTCAGACAACATTTTTGGGAAAGATGGCGGCGCGAATTCATCGCAGAACTTCAGCAGCGAACTGTTATGGGGATTAATCAAAACCCCTTTTTAAAAAAATACTTTTTACTTTATCTGTAAATACTGTATTTAATAATAAAATGAGTTAATATAATTTTCACGATTTAACGAAAGGGCAAGTGTCACCGCGGATGATGGAATCGAACTGGCTGGCGCCTTGTAATGAGCCTGCTATTGCGATATAATGCTGATGAAGGGAAATACACCGGGAGGTGATGATGGTGGCATTATTATATACTATACATATATATAACAGCCCCCTGGGTTAAGACTAAACTTACACCAAAATGGTGAAGTTTACGTAAAAGATACACTAGTTTTAGGTGAGATATATTTAGTAACAAATAAATATTTCTTAAAGATAGGCTTACAGGAAATTGGTGAAAATCAGCTGAAAACCGATAGTTTTCTACTAGTTCATTAAACAGTTGTTTTGGTGTAATAACAGTTGGATACAAAATATTTGATTTACTAAACATAATTCCGTTGACAATGTCTTCTAATTTAAAAGATAATGTTAATAAACTACTTTCTAATATATTTAACATTTCAATCATTTTAGATTTTAGTAATAAGCTATCTGATAACACCGTTAGATTTTTTAAACTTGAGGCCAAATTGTCTATTGCTATATTTAATTGTTGTTCATTTATATTGATTTTATTAATTACATTTTTAAAAGAATTTAATGTTGTGGTTGTTACTAAAATATTATCTTTAAATAATTTAGACAATTGAGTTTGATCAGTTTCAACAGTTTCAATAGCTGCACTGTATCTTATAGCATCGTCTTCATTCATAGTACCAAATAAATGTTTAAAGACAGTGCCAACTCCGCCAAACCAAGCTGATCTTTTAGAGCGATTTTCTATAAGATGAGAAATAGATTCAAAATTACTAATAATGTCATAATACCTGATTGATAGAGGCTGTATCATATTATGACACTCGGTGTCAATAAAAGCGTTACTTTGTTTACAAAAGTACTTGGCTGTTCCTATAATACTATTAAGATTATCAATATGCGGTTTAATAAATGATGTTTCGAGTGGAATTACGACACTGAGATGTCCGTCTACTATTTTTAAGGATCCAATAGGATCAAAGTAAATACCAGGACTATGTAATGTAGGCTGGATGAAGTTGTCCTGTGCCAAGGACAAGCCACTGTAATAAAATATAAAATAAAAATAAAATATACATTATTAAACTTAATACTTAATAAGCTAAATATTTAATACAAAACTTTACTCTAGTACATTATCTATAACTATTACTTTATTTTTTAATTAAAGTTATACTTGGACTTAACTATTACGTGATACATTTTTTATAAAAAGTATTAAAATTACATTACTATTGATCGCAACGTCGTGCGAGTTTTATTTAATCGTAATGATGAACTACATGACGCCTGTTAATTAACAAGGTAAGGCTATTTCTACCATTTATTTTAATTACTTTATAGGGACCTTTCCAAATTGGTGATAAGGCTTTACGTAGTCTAAGATGGTTCTTAAGAAAAACAAAGTCACCAACTTGATATTTAACGGGACGACTATGTGAGTCGTAATAAACTTTAGAAGATTCTTTAGATTTTTGTATGTTTTCAAAAGCTTTGCTTCTTGTATACTTTAGGCGATGCTGAAGCATTTTAACATAATCGGGGTAAGTAACATCTAGTGCGGTTTCGAATACAGAATTAGGAATGTAAGGCTTATGACCAAATATCAATTCAAAGGGTGAATAATTTGTAGTTGAATGTGTTGCTGTATTATAGGCTAACATTGCTGTATATACATATCTAGGCCAGTTATCATGATTTTCGCATATATATGATTTTAAATATTCTTTTAATATGGAGTGGCTGCGTTCTAATGCGCCTTGAGTCTGAGGATGATATGGAGAAAACCACAACTGCTTAATTTTTAGGAAGGTACATGTCTTTTTGAATAATTCAGCTGTAAAATTGGTGCCTTGATCAGTGAGTATCTTTTTGGGTATGCCAAATAGTGAAATGAAATGTATGAGGCACTCACTAGTTTCTTCAGCTGTAGTATTTCTTATAGGATAAGCTATCGAAAACTTAGTTAAGTCATCCTGTAGTGTGAGGATGTACTTTAATTTAGCTGGGCCGGATTCATGAAGAGGACCAACAATGTCCAGAGATAGTCTTTCAAAAGGAATAGTGGAAGTACTGGTTATTTGCATTGGTGCTCGGTTTATTTTGCGAAGGGCTTTGTTTGTCTGGCAAGATGAACATTCTTTTACATATTTTTCGATGTCACTTAGCATATTTTTCCAATAATATTTTTCTCTAATTTTATTGAACATTCGGTTAGAACCAAGATGTCCTGCAATAGGGATGTCGTGGTTCTCTTTTAGGATCTTTTGGGTTTCGCTAAGACTAGGATAATAAATTTTGTTACGATAGATGTGAACTTCTATTCCAGTGTTATTAAATAAGTGGGTCAAAATGTTGTATATCTTTACGTATGAATGGCGGTCAAAAGGGTTTCTAAAATCAGTTATACCTATTTTTTCTAAGGGTTCAGTACTATTAAATGGTAGATATTAAATGGTTTCTGAGATTTTTGATAGACTCGAATATATCGCTATAGCTACAATCATCAAAGTGATGTACTTTGGTGAATAGAAAGTAATATGTTTTGTCATTATAGGTTAAGGATTTAAATGAATGTACAGTTCTATCAGACTGCAGAAATGATTGAGATTCTGAGTAATTTGAAAGGATTTCTTTAACATAAGGAATAGATTCATCGAAGTCAAGGGATACCGGAATTATAAGGATTTTATGTGGGCTTTTCAGTAGGCTATCACTGTGTTCAACAATAGGCGTTGTATAGGATGTTGTTGTAGAAGATTTCAAGAATTTGGTATAAGAGTCATTTGGATCTGGTGCTAGTGGTTGTTCGCTTCTTAGTTCAGCGTTTGAACTAGGCGAAGGTGGAGGGTTTTGACTTGTGGAAGGTTGAGGTTCAATGGGCTCATAAGGATTTTGGTTAGTAGTGACAGTAGGTTGAATAGGGTTAGATGTGTTATTTGATGGACTATAAGAAACAGCTATATCATTTTCTAGAAGATCTATACATGGTAGATCATTACTGTCATAATCAGGAGTAGTAGGCATTGCAATATCTAAATCGTCTTAAGTTAATGGACTAAATTGAGGTGATAAAACGTCGTTCTCATTACCAATAGGAGAAGGTAAAAGGTTTTCTTGTATAGGATTTTGAATAGGTTGATTTTCTGCATTTAAATCACTGTTTGGATTTTCAGGTATAATAGGATGGACAGGATATCACGAGAGAGCATCAGCTTCTGAATTTAATTTTCCTTTTTGATATACTATGTCATATTCATATTCTTCGAGCTGAAGTCGCCAACGTTGCATTTTACTACTAGGATCGGTATGGTTGAAAAGCCATTTTAAAGGACGGTGGTCTGTAACTATTACGAATTTACGACCAAAAAGATAAGGTCTAAAAGTTTTACAGCCATATATGATAGCTAGCAATTCCTTTTCAGTAACGCTGTAATTGATTTCTGCTTTATTTAGGGTTCTAGACGCGTAGGCTATAGGATGATCTTTACCAACTGGACCTTGGGAAAGAATGGCTGATATGGCGAAATTGGATGCATCACAGGTAAGTGTAAATGGTTTTGTGAAATCTGGGTATATAAGGACAGGAGCGGTAATAAGCTTACTTTTTAAGGTTTCAAATGAGAGTTGCTGTTCGTTAGACCAATTAAAAGTAATGTCTTTTTTGAGTAAAGACGTAAGAGGTTTTGATAATTTAGAAAAATCAGGAATGAATCGTCTATAATACGATATGAGCCCTAAAAAGGATTTTATGTCTTTAGGACATTTAGGTATAGGAAATTCTTTTACAGACTTTATTTTGTTAGGGTCAGGTTTCACCCCATTTTCGGTTATGGCATGACCTAAGTAACCGACCTCCTTCCTTAAAAACTCACACTTGTCGGGTTGAAGTTTAAGGTTAAAAAATCGAAGTTTTTGGAAAACTGAAGTTAAATTTTCAATATGTGATTGGAGATCATAAGAGTAAATGACTACATCATCAAGATATACGAAACATCTCTCTCCTTGGAGACCGGTAAGGACGTTATTCATCAAACGTTGAAAGGTTGAAGGTGCATTCTTCAAACCGAATGGCATCCTTGTAAATTCAAAGTGCCCTTGAGGAACACTGAAGGCAGTTTTGCAGAAATCGCGAGGAGACATTTTAATTTGATGAAAACCAGAAGCAAGGTCTAAAGTAGAGAAATACTTTGAGTTTCCTAATTGGTCAAGTATTTCGGTGATATTAGGAATCGGGTAAGTTTCGCCAATGGTTATATCATTCAGTTTTCTATAATCAATGACGATGCGCCATTTCCTTTGGCCTGATGCGTCGATTTTCTTCGGGACTATCCATATAGGAGAAGACCAGGGAGACAGAGAAGGTTGTATGATGTTTTGTTCTAACATCTTTTGTACTTGAGATTGCACTTCTTGCTTATGAACTTCAGGAAAACGATAGGATTTTACATTAACGATCTGATCAGAAGTAGTTCGGATCTCATGTTGGATAGCATCAGTGGAAGATAATTGATCATGAGATAAGTGGAATATGTCAGAGTATTTAGAACAGGTATCAAATAATGCTTCAGATTCTTCAGGATTTAAATGTGATACGCGAAGGAGTTTAAGAACTTCTTCAGTTCTATTTAAACATGACTGATTGGAATGAGACTCAGGGAAAGGTTCATAATCGAGCGGATATAAGGTAAGGTTGAGGTTAGAATTTAAGGTAACAGGATTTTCAGACGTATTTAACACTGTAATATTTATTCTATTATTATCTTTAACTCTGACTAAACAATTGGCTATTAATAGAGTATCGTTAATATGTTGATCAATAATGAGACCTTCTTTAATTTTAGGATTTTTAATTGAGCATTCAATAGTAATCTCAGAACGAGGAGGTACTTTATAAACTGGTTCAATGAAGTTAAGCTTTATATTATTTTTACTAAGGCCAAGTATGTTGCGATTATAATCAATGTGACATTGGTAATGGGTAAGTAAAATATTTCCGATTATACCATCATAGGTTAAGTTTATTTTATCTACAACATGGAAGTTGAAAAGAATAGATTCTTTTCCGAATATAAGGTTCAAATCAAAATTACCAAGGGTAGGTACAGCATCTTTCTATACCTTTAAATTTTAATGTATTCTTATTAAGTTTCAGATTTGGATACGACTGGATAGCAGATTTCTTTATGAGGCAGATAGAAGAGCCAGTATCGACGAGTAAGGTAAGTGGTTTATCAGAAATGGATGTTGCAACTAGGATATGAGGTAAGGATTTCTTTGTAGGATCACATAATATTTCTAATACAGCATTATCTTTAGGTATGGAGTCATTACAAGCATCTTTGTGGTAAGTTTTATTTTTATGTTTCTTTTTTTTTAATAAAGAAGAACTGTTATGGTCATTGGATTTTGAATTATCAAGACCTCCGATTTGGGGCTGGCTACCCTGTTGTGTGGTCTGTGAGGATTTAGAAATAGCATGACTTCCTGTTTGGGGCTGGTTACCCTGCTGTGTAGCCTGCATGGATTTAGAAATAGCACGACTTCCTGTTTGGGACTGGTTACCCTGCTGTGTAGCCTGCATGGATTTAGAAATAGCACGACTTCCTGTTTGGGGCTGGTAACCCTGTTGTGTAGCCTGCATGGATTTAGAACTGGTGCCATTAAAATGCAACGGTTGCGCTTTGAGCAGAGACTTGGGTTTCACGAGAAACCGTTGTGAACCCATTATTCGTTTTAATGATCATCAGTGGTCGGAGTAGGTATATTGAATTAAGGTCACTGACATCAAACGTATATGTTAATATGGATACTCCTCCGAGTTTCCGGATTATTATGATAAAAATACCGAAACATCGAAATTATTACATGAAACTAGTTAAAAATGTATCAATACTCTCAACGCTATGCTGCTAGTGGCGTAGATGACCAGAATTTAATAGTAAAAAATGACTGGTGTGTAAAAACCTTGTTGTAGTAAAAGTGTTGGAGTAAAAGCCTAAGCATGTATAAAATGATATAATAATAATATTCATTTCAACACACGACATCCGGCAAACAGGGTCTTTTGTCCTCTTATCTCTATGCTCAACGCATCTGACCAATTAGAATCAAGTATCCAGGATGACTCATTGACTGTTTGTTCGAAAACAATGCGCTCGCACCGACATCCAGACCAAGTGGCTCACTCACTTATTTCGGTTCGTGGAGTGCGCTTATTTTATGTGTTGTGAATATCTTGACTTGACCCTGGCTTGTTTACTGTCTTCTGAAATCTACTTAAAACGACGAATTTGGCTTATAACTACGGACATCGATTTATTACTCTTGGATTGGGCCCATTTGAAGTTGTTTTTGTACGGGTAAGTTTTAATTATTTTCACTATTTAAGAAGGTTTTAGAACTTGGAAACAGTTAAAAAAATCACTTTATAGCAATCATCACAGCGCATGAGAGTCCGGTACGCACACCGCAGGGCTATCACCGCTTCAGTTAAAAAAAACACTTTATATGAAACAGAATTTCATTATCGACTTTACAGTTGTGTATGTATATATTGTAAATTTAAATCATTGTTTTAGGTGAGATATAAATAAATATGGCAAAGGTCAAGGCTGAAACAGTGCAAAAGTGGTTATTGCACTATCCTGAGCTACTTTACGATAACGCTAGTGGCACTATATACTGTACAAAGTGTGAAAGTCATTTGAAAGCTGTGAATAGAGGCAACATTACCAAACACATTGAAGGCGCTGTACATCAAGGAAAATTTAAGAGACCGCAAGAGGAATTTTACTTCGACCTCATTAAGTTCCTGATTCTATGCAATATTCCTTGGTCGCAAATGAAAAATCCAGCGTTCAAAGAGTTTTTTCAGAAATATATGTGCAGTACTTGTTGTTGCGTTTGTACCAATCGTAAAGTGGTTGACGAATCACAGTTACGAAAAGTTTATTTGGAGAAGTTTTATAGGAATAAAATCAATTCGATTTATGAAACTAATAAAAATGAGAAACTATGGATATCGCTGGATGAGACAACAGACATTTTTGGTCGATACATAGTCAATTTCCTAATAAAACCATTGCATCCTAGTAATAGTGCAGGCCGGCCTTATTTGATTGCTTGTAAAATGCTAACAGCAGTAAATGGACAAACAATAACACAATTTGTACTGCAATGTCTAGAAAATTTATGGCAAAACACTTTTGAAGCGAAAGTTGACAATATTTTAATGCTTTGCACTGACAGTGTAGCGTACATGCTATCTGCAGGGCGAAATTTAAAACATTACTTACCTGAAATGAAGCATGTGACATGTTTGGCGCACGCTCTTCATCGTGTAAGTGAGCAGATAAGGTCAGAATACAACGATGTTGATATTCTTATATCAAATGTTAAAAAAGTATTTTTAAAGGCTCCTAGTAGGGTAAACATTTTAAAAGAAAAATATCCTGACTTACCGTTGCCTCCGCAACCAGTCATTACCAGATGGGGTACTTGGTTACAGGCAGCATCTTACTACGCTCAACATTTAGATAAAATAAAAGAAGTTTTATCCTGCTTGAGCAGTTCTGATGCTATAGCCATACGAAACGCAAAAAACATTTTGGAAAAACAAAATTTAGAAAATGATTTAAAATATATTGAAGAAAATTACTCTATTATACTACTAGCCCTAAAAGAGTTACAAAAACAAAATTTATCTCTAGCTGATTCACTTTTAGTATTTGATCAAGTAAGGGCTACGCTTAACGAGTGCAATAATGAGAATATAAAAAATAAAATAGAATCAGTTATGGAACGAAATCCAGATTTAGATACAATTAGAGAATACAGCGAGAGTATTGAAAAAAGCGTAGCAAATAATCAGAAACTTTATTTCAAATTCGCTCCATTGACATCTACAGATGTTGAACGATCATTTTCCACTTACAAATGGATCTTAGATGTTAAAAGAAATAGCTTAAAATTAGAAAATATTGAAAAAATTATAGTTATTTATTTTAATTGTATAGAGACAGAAAATCAAAATGTAGAACTTGTAACCGATGAGGATTAAAAATAATTATTTTTAATAAAACTGTAATAATGATTATTTGTATTAACAATAAACAATTTTGTTTGCTTACATATGGTTTTTTATTTTATTACTCTATTTACCAAATTTTTGGAAACTCCGGTACATTCCGGAAGAAATGCATGTCCATGTTATGATATCATGACGCAAGTATCTAAAATCAATATACCTACTCCGACCACTGATGATCATCGTTGTTACTCAGATCACGAGGTTGCTGAATAATATCATCATATTGTTGGGTAATGTCACCAGGTTGAGTATCAGGATAATAATAGTTGTTGTTATCAACGCAATGGATACGAGACGGTTGCGGTTTTGAAAACCTTTGATTAAAATTGTTATGTTGATTATTGATAGGACGATATGAGTTTTGCGGAGCGGATTGTGTCTCTTTAAATCGGTTGTTATTATATTCACGTCTTTTACAGGTTTCTAGAGTGTGACCTTGAGACTTGCAGTAGCGACAGAATGGAATATTTGATATATTTTGATTAAATACTGTTATGTAGCAACTTTTTTAATTGAAAGAGAGAAAATAAATGAAGTTTAATAATAACAAAATATTTACAAAATCTATACAAAACAATTTATATACAAAAATCTAACAGTTAAAATGGGGAGGCCTATGTCCAGCAGTGGACTAATATAGGCCGATGATGGTTATGATGAGGAATCTATCAGCGCCAGATGGCGCTTCCTCAGCAGTATGTAGCGAAGGACTGGCTCAGCAGCACCGCACAGGATCTTGCAGCACTTCACAGGATCTCGGGGTCAGACTGGCTCAGCAGCACCGCACAGGATCTTGCAGCACTTCACAGGATCTCGGGGTCAGACTGTTTCAGCAGCAGAGGTCAAACCGGTAGAGGTCAGACCGGCAGAGGTCAGACCGGTAGAGGTCAAACCGGTAGAGGTCAGACCGGCAGAGGTCAGACCGGTAGAGGTCAGGCCAGGTAGAGGTTCCGCAGTCTAACAGTGGTTCCGCAATCAGTCAGTGGTTCCGAAGTTAGCCAGAGGTTCCGCAGACAGCCAGAAGGTTCTATAGACAGCCAGAGGTTCTATAGTTAGGTTCTCCTTGGTCAGAACTCGTAATTAGACTGGCCTTTGACCGCAGGACAGCACGCTTATATACCCTTACCGTAGAACACAATTTAATTTAAATTTATACAAATTTAGAATTACATAAAAAGTTTACATTGCACTTTTAAAAGAAAATATTGTCTTTGCCATCAAAACTTTTGACATGATTGTCAAGTCTTTGTTTATAAATTTTCATTGAATGGAAGTAATTTTATAATATCTAAAGAAGTATTGTAAGAAAATGAAGACAACATGTAATAATTTTGATAGAAAGATAAAAGGAAACAACTGGACCTAAAAATGTGACTACAAGAGATAAAAATATATAAAAAACATGCTTAGCAACAATAAAAATCGTAAGTATTTTCGTATTTACAAAAACCTTTCCCTATCCTCTATCTTATTAACAAGTTATTAATAAGTGAATACTACATTTCCCCCACAACCCCAGAAAATTTTAACACTAAGTGAAAATTTTGAAGGTTAATAGGTTACTTCCAACTCTATCATACCAATCCTACCATACAAAATCTAACATATTACAATAAACCTTTCATACAAATATCTATCAAACTTAAGGGTAGGGCTCACAATCAATGGCTCCTACTCTAAGGAGAGTACCTAGCTATGCTTCATAACATTGGCTTTTTTTAGGAGTTGTTATCCGCTCACGCTGAAATCCCAGTGATGATGAATGATATGACTGTAGGCTTATTTAATGAGTAGTCAACCGCTCATTAGAAATAAAATGATGTAACTAATGAAGAAAGAAAATATATACAAATGAAAATGTAAGTATTAAAATGTATGTATGACAAGGGCTTATTTTACGAGTTGTCAACCGCTCAAATGAAGAAAAGAATGCTATCCCAAGTAAGTACGCAACGCAGGGGTAGGGCCTGGTGCAAAGTACCTACAGGGAGTAGCGCATCGCAACGCAGGGGTAGAGCCTGGTGCAAAGTACAAAGTGGAGACGCAATGATAAGCATGAAAATGATAAGGAATGAGAAAGCCAAAAAGTAACTAACGAATGAAGATGAAAACAAAATATATATATATACACATTACCTAAAATCAAGATAGAAATTAAAATAAATTCTAAGTTTTAATATCTTTAATGTGCCATTTTGCACGAGTACCATTCGCATCCTCAAGAATATAAACTAATGGGGAGAGTTTCTGTATCACTTTACACCGAATGAATTTAGGAGCTAATTTGGCACTGAAGTAAGAACCAGCATTACTGAGCACATAGTTCTTACGCCAAACATAATCATCAACATTAAATTCTTTAATAGTATGGCGTAAATTATATCGAAGACTATTTTTAGAATGAGAGTCAAATAAAACTAATTGTACTTTGTCAAAAATTGTTGCAAGTAATCCTATATTATTAGCGTATATATCACGAGGTAAGAAGGTGAAATCGTCAAGGTTATTCGTAGGAGTATAAACAGAACCACAGCTGATAGTTTCCCTTCCAAAAACTAGAAATGCTGGGGAATAACCCGTTACTGCATTAACGGTACTGTTCATGGCATATTGGATTTTTGGAAGAAAAATATCCCAAGATCTATGATCGTCAGCTACAAGAGACGCTAAAGCTGTAACAATAGTTCTGTTATACCTTTCAGTGGGATTGACTTGCGGGCAATAATGAGGTGAATAAAAAATAAAAGGTATTTTATAGTTATCTAAAAGTTTTTTAAATTCTCTGGATTGAAATTGAGGACCATTGTCCATAATAATTGTTTGAGGTATTCCATGTACGAGAAATACTAAATTTTCTAAGCACTCATTAATATCTTTGGCGATAGCACGTTTAAGAGGAAAGATTAAAGTAAATTTTGAAAAACAACAATTCACAACTAAGATGTGTTGATTGCGTTTTCTTGTCATGGGAAAAGGACCCATTAAATCAAGAGAAATACATTGAAAGGGTCTTGAGCAAACTTTAGGTTTACCCATGGGACCATAAGGTGAATGATTAGGATGTTTATAAGCAAGACAAGATTCACATTTATTAATAAATTGAGCAATGTCTTTGAACATTCCTGACCAATAATATAAAAGAGAAAGTTTTTTATAAGTTTTGAAAATTCCAAGGTGAGGTTCACCAGGTAAACCATGATTACTCTTAATCAAATTTTCCCTATCAACAGGTAGAGGAACTTCTTTCCATACAAAATCATCATTCAAAGTATGAAGGGAACGTGTAAGACGATAAAGTTTATTATCTTTAATAGTATAGTTTGGAAAACTATCAGGATTGTTTTGACAGCCTTGTAAAACTTTATTGTACTGTTCTTCCACCGTTAAAACTGAAACGTTTAAGTTAATTAGATTATCCGATAAATTTTTAGAACGAGATAACAAATCAGGTACTACATTTTCTTTACCTTTTTTATGTTTTAGAATGAAGTTAAAAGAAGATAGACGTACCGTCCATCGAGCAAGTCTGCCAGAAGGATTGGAAAGATTTAGAAACCACTTTAAAGCAGCATGATCCGTGAAAATGATAAATTGTCTACCATTGTCTAAGTAGCAACGCCAATGTTCAAGAGCAGTGATAACAGCGAGAGTTTCTCTTTCTGTAGTAGAATAATTTTGTTCATTTTTATTAAGAGATTTACTCATATAAGCTATGACAACTTCTTTATTTTCCTGTACTTGAGTAAGCATAGCTCCTATACCAAAATTTGAAGCATCAGTGTGTACTGAAAATGGAAGATTAAAATCGGGACAAGAAAGTACTGGTGTAGATACTAAAGCTTCCTTTAGTTTAACAAAAGCTTGATTAGCTTCCGAATTTCAAAACAAATTTAGCAGCATTTTTACCATTACTAGTTAGTTTATTAAGCGGAGCAGCAATAGTGCTAAAACAAGGAATAAATCGACGGAACCAGCTACATGTTCCTAAAAATCTACGAACTTCTTTACGAGAAGATGGTATAGGGTAATCTAAAATAGCATCAATTTTCTTCGGATCTGCACAAAGACCGTTTTCATTGACCACATAACCTAAATATTTAATTTTATGATTATTAGCAGTAGATACAACAAACGAAAGTTAAAGAGTATAAAGAGATAATAATCTAATCATGACAAATAAATAACTAGATATAAATATCATAAATGATTTCAAAGTGAGCAGACTAATATGTAGAAAAATGAAATGTGTCGAGAATCTAAGCCAAAAGTAAAAGAACGTGCAAGTGTATTTTTTAGAATTTAGAGAACAGAGCTAATAGTTACGTTGGGCGCCAAACTGTTATGTAGCAACTTTTTTAATTGAAAGAGAGAAAATAAATGAAGTTTAATAATAACAAAATATTTACAAAATCTATACAAAACAATTTATATACAAAAAATCTAACAGTTAAAATGGGGAGGCCTATGTCCAGCAGTGGACTAATATAGGCCGATGATGGTTATGATGAGGAATCTATCAGCGCCAGATGGCGCTTCCTCAGCAGTATGTAGCGAAGGACTGGCTCAGCAGCACCGCACAGGATCTTGCAGCACTTCACAGGATCTCGGGGTCAGACTGGCTCAGCAGCACCGCACAGGATCTTGCAGCACTTCACAGGATCTCGGGGTCAGACTGTTTCAGCAGCAGAGGTCAAACCGGTAGAGGTCAGACCGGCAGAGGTCAGACCGGTAGAGGTCAAACCGGTAGAGGTCAGACCGGCAGAGGTCAGACCGGTAGAGGTCAGGCCAGGTAGAGGTTCCGCAGTCTAACAGTGGTTCCGCGGAATGCTCCGCGCGCTCTTGGCCCGAACGCCACGATTTTTAACCGCTCCGCAACCGATTTACGCAAAGTTGAAGTTTTTTGTGTGCAATTTTCCTGAAAGTGGTACCAAACGACGCGGCGTAACGAGCCCGTCACACCAATATACCACACTTGGTGCCGGAAGTGAAAGTTGTGTGAGATAAGCGGCAAAAACCAGATTTTTTGCCGCCATACAAAGTGAAAGTGCGTTTATCTCGAGATTATCAGCGAGAAGTTGTGTAACCGAGACTGTGGCGAGGAGCGGAAGACCACCATCTACGTGCTCCCAAAATTTGGGAATTTTTCCCCCAAACCCGGAGCACCTACAGAGGATTTACTGAAGACTCGGAAATTCCGAGTCCTCCCAAAACTTGCCCCGGGACTCCGGGAACCAGGTCAGCGGCGAAGAGGACGTCGAGGCGAGCCCGACCCAGTTTCCAGAATCAAATTCCCAGCACTAGGAGCGGAGCTACCAAGGTCCGTAGATTTTAAGTTTTTACACGGCAAAATCCCGTAAGGAAATTGCCTGTAGAAGGAATTCCTGCTTTTTATAAATTCCGTAAAAATCCCATCTAGCAAGCACATTTATCTGGTCGCATTTTCGTAAAGTTTTAGAATTTTTAATTGTTTAGTTTTTGATTTATTCCACTTTCCGGGCCGGCGGTGCGCAGCGGAAATCGCAGCCACCGTTAGTGAAAGCGGAATAAATCCTTATTTTCATATAGCCCAAAGCTGGAATTCCCTGTACATAGGGAAAACTAGGTGGGCTATCTGGTGAAAGTAGTATTTTAGTAAAATTTAGTATATACAGCGCAAACCAGCTGGTTTTGTAGCTGAGTAAAAAAGTTTTTGTTTTTTAAAGGTAATAATTTATATGAAAATATAAATTATAAATTCCGCATTTTATATCACCAGAAAGCCCAGCTCGTCCCCTTTAGTTTAGTTATAAGTATATGCAAAGCCGAGCGGGGAAAATTGACCGCCCGCAATTAAGCTGGCAAATATTTACGTAGATTGAAAACTCACTTTTTTGTTTTTGGAAATTTTTAAATTTTTTAACATTTACCTAAAAGATTGGACTCTAAAACGGATTGGCATCAAGTCAAAATAATTTTAATCCTGCTCGTTAAAAAGATATAAGGGTCCAAACATTAAAAATTTTTCGGCAAAATTATAAAATTTTAAAATAGTAAAAATAAATTGTTATATTTAGTAAATAAGTTGTTTCAAAGTGCAAACACATTAAACTCGACTCGGCGCATTTAGTTTTTATTATCATTTTAATAAGGGTGAAACCCACCCCTAATTTCCCTCGGTTCTTGTGCTTCTAAAAATTTGTTGTTCAACTTTACTAGTCATTTTTTACCATCTAGTATATCTTTTAAATTTTTATTTTTATATAATCAAATAGAGAATTTCACAAGCTATAAGATAGTAGTCTCAGAAACCCAAAACGGGTCGTAGTTTCCGAGCGCGGGCCCCCGAAAGGCATATAAGTCGCGCGACCCCAAAAACCGAAAGCCGTCACCTTAGGTGAAATCGGCAAGGCGCTCAAGGTCGCGCGCTTATAAGACTTCCTAAATAACTTGTGAATATTCACAATTACTTTTCAACTTTGGAGGCCCATAACTCGGGAACCGTAGTCCAGTTTTCGCCCGAATTTTGGGACAAGGGTCTGAGCGCACCCAAAAACATAGTGGAGAAATTTTGGCCGTAAAAATTTTTTCGAAAAATAACTCAAAAATTTATTTTTTCAAAATTTAACGTACCAGTTGTCCCCACTCCCTACACTCACCCCCCATCCCAAAAATCCCAAAAAAACCCACCCCAAATTTGCATCCCTACCACCCCCTCCACCCTAATCCCCGTTTTTCTCCCACTTTCACTCATCCCACACATACACTTCCTTGGGAGAAAATCATCCCCATCACCCACCCTACCCATCCCCATCAAAAAATCCCACCCGTTTTCCAGAGTCCCAGGTTCATTCCCCGTCGCTTTTGCCCTATCTCCTAAACTATAGGAGATAGAGCAAAAAGGACGCCAAATTTGGCTTTAAGGTGTCCGTAGGACACCGAAGTCAAACCGAGCCTTCCTGAACCCATCCCCCCACATTTCATCCCCCTACCCCTAATTCCAAATTTCTAAATTTCAAAACTTTTGGATTTTTAATTTCAAAATTCTAAGAAACTATACATTTGGCAGGTATAGTTTCTTCCAACGAATCCCTCAGAACCACACACCCTACCCGATCCCATCATAAAATCACCCCCTTTTTTCCCACCCAAAGGTCCCAGGATCATCCCTCCTATTCCCCGTTGCCCGAAGCCCATACTAATCTCTTTTTTGCCCTATCTTTTAAACTATAAAAGATGGAGCAAAACGGAGAAAAGTTTGGCCTGTAAGGCGGCGTTTCCACCCCTATTACCCCTTCCCCCTACTTTCAACCCCCTACCCCCAACCCCAATTTTTTAAAATTTTGAAAAATCCCTTAAATCCTTGATTTCTCCTATTTCCCCACTTTTGCCATCAGTAGTCCCTTTGGAGAAATCGTTCCTTATCACCGACACTATCCATCCCCACCAAAAAACACCCCTCCATTTTCCCAAAAAAAGTACAAGGTTCTTCCCGGGTGAGCCAATTTCTAGTCTTCGTTCTATCTCCTAAACTATAGGAGATAGAGCAAAAAGGACCGAAATTTGGCTCCCAGTGGTGCCTTACGCGCCGGACCGGGGAACCTTTTACTTTCCTACCCATCCCCCCCTAAATCATCCCCCTACCCCCAACCCCTAAAATAGTCCAAACGAAAACGCTTATCGCCGAGTAAGTACACCTTTTACGGGTGCGCTTCCTTGGCGAGAAGTGTTTATCGTCACCCACCCTACCCTAATCCTTAATAAAAACCCACCCCCCGAAACCTACCCCTATCCACCTAACCCACAAAAACCTTAATTGCTAAGAAAGTATACCTTCTACGGGTGTACTTCCTTGGCGAAGAGTTTTTGTGGTAACCCACCCTACCCTAATCCTTAATAAAAACCCACCCCCCGAAACCCACCCCTATTCACCTAACCCACAAAAACCTTAACTGCTGAGAAAGTATACCTTCTACGGGTGTACTTCCTTAGCAAAAAGTTTTTGTGGTAACCCTCCCTACCCCACCCTACCATAAGCCAACCCTCCCAAACCCACCCAAATCCCCCCCTAAAAACCAAAAGTTCTATAACTCAGGAAGCACAATACTTACAGCGGTGCTTCCTTGAAAACTTTTGGTACCCACATCCCACCCTACCCAGCTACCCCAAAACCCCACCACCCCCAACCCCTAATTTCCACCCCAACTGGTACTTACCTATATCTCCGGACTCCCTGGCCCGATCGGCTCCAAATTGGTGCCGTTAGGACCGGAGTGAAGCGCTCTACATTTCGAAAATAAGAACGACTCTACATAGAGCACATAGAGCCGAGGAAAATTAAAATCAAGTTTTTAATTTACAATTTTTTATATTAGTTTAGTGGACACCTGAACCTCTTTTGAGGTCAGGCTTAGTTTTAGGGACTCTGTGATTTAGTGATAAGGTTTTAACTATTTATTGACATTTTTACATTTTAATTTTATTTAATTTATTGACTCTAGTTTTAACCCTTTTCTTGAATCACAGTTTTATCATTTTATTTTTAATTGCAATTTTGCACTAGGTTAAGACTCCTGCACCTCTTTTGAGGGCAGGCATAGTTATAAGTTTTAATATATTATACACCGACAATTTTAAATTTTGAATTTATTATTTTATTTTATTTTATTAAATTAACTTAGAATAGGGACCCCCTGTACCTCTATTGAGGACAGGCATAGATAATAGGTTTTAATTAGGTTTTATTTTATTTCATTTTATTTTGTTGACAATTTTAATTTTGACTTTTACTTTATTATTTTATTTTATTAACTGACATTAGTAATAGGACCCCTGTACCTCTTTTGAGGACAGGCTTAGTTTATAAGGTTTTAAATTGATCGTAATTATTGACATTTTAAAATTTTGACTTTTATTTTATTTTTATTTTTACCAGATTGACTTTAGAGTAAGGACCCCTGTACCTCTTTTGAGGACAGGTACTAGTTATAAGATTTTAAATAATTTATTCAAATTATTTAAATTTTACTTAGAGTTTTAACTTTTGTTATTGTTTTATTTTTATTGTTTTATTGTTTTATTGTTTATAATTATTTTTGTGATTTACCGACTTAGAGAAAAATTTTAAAACTTTTACAAACTTTTAATAGGTTAGATAGGTTTAGGTTTTATTTTATTTGTGTTCGTTGTCCTGAGACTTTTTTGAGTCCAGGAACTAGGTAGTAAGACCAAAAATTTTTAAAAAAAAGAAATTTTTATTAATAAATCCGCTCCCCGGTCTTGCTTATCTATAACACACGTACACGCACCATACACAATAGAACAAACATTAGAGTCTACACCCTACATTATATTCCAAAACCTCTAGTCAGTTTTATAGTTGAGTTAGTTATTAAAGTTTGAATCTTAGTTTTAATAATCAATAACTCAATTTTATTTCAATTTTATTTTTTAATCTTATTTCAATTTTAAATTTAATCCTTATTTATTTTAACTTATTTAATTTAATAGATTATTAAATCTATTATTTAAATAAAACTTAATTCTTCTAGTCAATAGTTAGGTAGATTCTTTTGTTTAGTTTTTACATTACAACTTATACAATTTTAATTTTAGCGTGTTTTAATTATATTTTACAATTTTACAATTTTACAACTTTTACAAATTTAATTTATCGTGTTAATTTATTATCGTTGTCCGTCCTAACTTATTTGTCCGTCTGTAAATTATTTTAAAAATGACTACACGTACCTCGAGAGTGAACAGTAGGGAGGAGTCGGTTGTATATCAATCCCCTCCACCTAAGCCGAAACTGAGACCAGCTGTAGCAAAGCTGGATTTGGAGCTGACGCATCTTCTCCCGGGTATGACGTGTACCGATATTAGAGAAAACGCCAAGAAGGCACAAGCGAGAATGATGAAGGCCTTGGAGACAAGCGCCGGTCATCGATCGGTCACGAAAGAAGACAAGGCCATCATCCAGAAGGAGACCAATGAGTTGGTAGTGATGGTGGCAGAGTTGGTCGGAAGATTAGAAAAGATGGAAAAGGAACCAAAGATTGGAATAGGTAGGACTGTCCACACACAGATCGTTAGGGACAGCTCCGAATTTGAAAAGGAAACCGGGAGGAGATTACAAAGAATAGAAGAATTACTAGTGGAAAACAAAGCAGTTAACGAAAGAAGCGAAAGACTGCAGGAAGAAGCAAGCAAAAAAATCGCAGAAAAGATAGAAGAAATGGCAAAAGAAAAAGGGAAAGAAGAAAAGCCGCAGAAGGCAACGTACGCAGGAATAACCGCAGAAGGTCGGTTAAAAACCACACCCCGAACTCTCCACTCCCTCATAGTGGCGTCGACCGACGTAACCCTGACCAGTGACCAGGTCATGGAAACGGTCAGGAAGACGGCGGACACCGATCCTGATGGGGAGTGGATACAGGTCCAAAGAGTTCGGAAAGCGAAAGACCAAAAGGTAATAATCGGGTGTGGTACGGAGAGAGATGTGGAGCTATTAAGCAAGAAATTAGAAAAGGAAAAAACACTGAAAATAGAAAGGGCCAAAAACAAGAATCCACTAGTAATTGTAAGATATATAAGGGGGGACAAGAAAAAAGAACAAGTAGAGCAAGCGATAAGGAGGAAGGTTGGAATCAAGGAAACCAAAGATGGTAAGGAAGATATAGAGGTAGTGTTTGAGAAGCAAACTAGGAATCCGCACGTGGCACATGTGGTGGTCAGGGTGGCCCCTGTAATATGGCAGCAGCTGACAGAGGCGGGGACTCTTCAGCTACAGTGGGGAGTCTCCAAGGTAGAGGATCAGTCCCCGCTGATCCAGTGCTCCCGCTGCTTGGGCTACGGCCATATCAAGCGGGTCTGCCAGGAGCGGCTGGACAGCTGCAGCCACTGTGGGGGTAACCACCTCTACGCCGCGTGTACGGAGAAAGCAAGTCCCCCCCGCTGCCTTAACTGCGAGAGAGCCGGCCTGGAGGACAAGTCCCATAACACGTTTAACGAGGTGTGCCCGATAAGGGCCAAATGGGACAGGCTGGCTCGAGATAAGGTGGCTTACAAATGCTAAAGGCAAGATAGCGTCAGCTCCCACGGCAAATAAAACGAATCAGTCAAATACAGATAGTAAAAATGGTAATACAAGTGAGTCGACGCGTATATTGGCCGGAAATCTTTATATGGAGATTCCGGATGAGGGAGAGAACGAGTACCACACAGAAGCGAGAAGAAGGGCAGCCGAAACGAATGAGGGAAACAAATATGAACTTTGCAACCCTCCATTCGTGGAGGCTGTACTTCCTCAAGCGGTGGTCTCGTTCGACACCACGAAAACTCCAAGCTATAAAAGCGGAACGGCCAATATACGCGTAACAAAGTACATAATTAATAATCCATACAAGACACATAAAGCAAACACACAAGTTAGGAACACTCGGAAACACAAATACATCATAAGCAAGACCGGCAGAAATTTATTGGGGAAAGCTAAAAATAGTAAAAACAATATGGAAAACAATACCACACGGAAAGTAGACCAAAGAAATGTTAAAAGGGATAAAACCAATTTGTATAAGAAAATAGCAATACAATATATACTAAGATGTACACATATAAATAAGAAATACAACAAAAGAAATGTACTGGAACTAGTTAATAAGAAATACGTCCTCAGTATGAGACGCAATAAAATAAATGTAACTAGAATAAGAAATAAGAAATATAAATAAAAAGTAAAAAGAATAATGTAACATTAAATATAAGAAATATCAATTAAGAAAATATGTAGTAGTATATAATATGTAATGTAAATATAAGAAGAAGAACAATGTATTAGATAAGACCATATTGTGAAAAGAAAAGATAAGAAAGAAAAAAAAAAAAAAAAAAAAAGAAAGTATAATAAAAAAAAAAAAAAAAAAAAAAAAAAAGAAAAGAAAATAAACAAAACAGAGTAGAGCTCTTCAAGCTCAGAATTATTAACCCCAAAAAATAGAAAAAAAAGAAAGATAAAAAGAAAAACAAAGGCCTGCCAAGAAGCGGGGAGCAAAGAATAAAACTAAAAAAAAAAAAAAAAAAAAAAAAAAAAACAGTGGTTCCGCAATCAGTCAGTGGTTCCGAAGTTAGCCAGAGGTTCCGCAGACAGCCAGAAGGTTCTATAGACAGCCAGAGGTTCTATAGTTAGGTTCTCCTTGGTCAGAACTCGTAATTAGACTGGCCTTTGACCGCAGGACAGCACGCTTATATACCCTTACCGTAGAACACAATTTAATTTAAATTTATACAAATTTAGAATTACATAAAAAGTTTACATTGCACTTTTAAAAGAAAATATTGTCTTTGCCATCAAAACTTTTGACATGATTGTCAAGTCTTTGTTTATAAATTTTCATTGAATGAAAGTAATTTTATAATATCTAAAGAAGTATTGTAAGAAAATGAAGACAACATGTAATAATTTTGATAGAAAGATAAAAGGAAACAACTGGACCTAAAAATGTGACTACAAGAGATAAAAATATATAAAAAACATGCTTAGCAACAATAAAAATCGTAAGTATTTTCGTATTTACAAAAACCTTTCCCTATCCTCTATCTTATTAACAAGTTATTAATAAGTGAATACTACAATACTTGTGGTCTTGAATTTACATTATGAACAACAGGTCTAAATGAATAATTTGGCTTTTGAATAGGACGTGGTGCCATTGAGGCTTGATTGGATGTTGGCAAGTTACGTTTATACAGCAGCTTTTGAATTTTCTCTTCTGATATTGCTAAATTAACGGCTTCATTTAAGTTTGAAGGATTTTTCCCACAGACTAAATTTGAATTATTTGGTTTAAGACCCAATAAGAATGTGTGGAGAGCAAGGTCCTCCATAGCTGCGGTTCGGCCTACTAACTCGGATTTCTTTCTATTTGACAATGTGATTTCGGTTAATAACTTAGATAGAGAAGTTTCAACCCTTAATGCGAACTGATTTACAGCTTCACTGGGTAACTGGTGACATTCTTGTAATTCAGCTAATAAATGAGCATAATGTTTTCTTTCTCCGAATTGTGTTTTCAAAAAGTCGCAAAGTTGGTCCCATGATTCGAATTCTTTGATTGCACAAGCTGATTCAGCTTTTCCTTCTAATTGAGATAATATAAATTTAAATAAAATATGCTTTTGAGCATCTGAGGCTAGGTTTATAGCGTTATCGCAATTTGTTATAAAAGAATTTAATTTTTCCCGAGAACCATCAAAAGATTTAATAAATTTAAATAAAGTACCAATTTGGATAGACTCTCCTTTTTCACCTTTTATTGTTACATCTTTGGTTGCCATCGTTAAGAAACAATACACAAAATGACACGGAAAATAAAATTATAATATGAATTAAAATTGATACGGTGTAATAGGCGGCCAAACAAGTACGAATAGCTTCAGACTTTCTATATACACCTTATACTGTGCGATATGTGTGGCACTGATAAACTCGGACAAGACGAGCGGCGCGACGACGGGCTACTTCTTAGAGTCGACTTAGTCAAAACATAATAATTATAATTAATCTTGATCACACTGAATATGTTTAGAGTTTTTAAACGATGTTAAAATGTACTTTTTATAACACACTTGTAACACACTTGGTTATTTATTAAATAAAGGCTTTACACTTTCACAAAAGTTTGGATAAATGAAATGATATCACTTACAGGATCACGCCGAAGTATAAATACACGAACATAGCGGCAGGCAGGTATACTGTGATATACCAGTCACGCAGCACTTCGCAGAAGATGACGAGAAGATGAGCTCAGCCACACCAGACGTTGAATTTCTCAGTCCAGAGAGAAATTGTTTTATTTCAGGAACGAGACGATATTTCAGGAACAAGACGATATTTCAGGAACGAGACTACTTCTTCAGGAACGAGACGATACTTCAGGAACGAGACTACTTCTTCAGGAACGTGACTATATTTCAGGAACGAGATTAAATAACTAACGGATGGAGTTCGATTTTGGATTAATAACAAAGTTTATAAAGCACGGCGCACTTGCGGATTTTATGAAATTGTTCTTATTATTATTTTTTTTTTTTGTTCTTTCACTTTTTCACTGGAGACGAACCGAGGACATTTAAAATATCCCTTTAACGCTGCCACCAAATTGTTATGGGGATTAATCAAAACCCCTTTTTAAAAAACACTTTTTACTTTATCTGTAAATACTGTATTTAATAATAAAATTAGTTAATATAATTTTCACGATTTAACGAAAGGGCAAGTGTCACCGGCGGATGATGGAATCGAACTGGCTGGCGCCTTGTAATGAGCCTGCTATTGCGATATAATGCTGATGAAGGGAAATACACCGGGAGGTGATGATGGTGGCATTATTATATACTATACATATATATAACAGAACGAAGTGGCGGACGCGGCAACAAGAACTTCAAGTTGGGGACCTCGTGATCTTGAAAGAAGACCAACTTCCTCCACTTCAATGGCGGCTTGCGCGGATCAGTCGTCTGTACCCGGGGCCAGATGGAGTCAGTCGAGTCGCCGATGTCCTCACAAACAAGGGAACGATTAGAAGAGCGATCAACAAAATGTGTATCATACCCCCTACAGATGTTGTCGAAGGGACGAATGGTCATCATACCCAATAAAGACAACTTCAACTGAATTCTGTAGGCGGGACCAAACACAACATAGTTACGTCTATATTAAGAAGATCAGTCTCAGGAATTTTCAGCTACATCACTCAAATTGCAGGTTGTCGATGGGATGAACAGCATTGTGCTGACCGCTAATGACAACTTAAAGAATTTCTGCAATTCTTCGGTTGAAAGATTGTCTTTCAACGCCGGGAGGATGTATGCGCCGAGCCCTGCTGCACGCACGGGAGGAGGCGCGCGGGGGCCGCGGCACGATAGTTCGCGACACCGCCGCTAGGAGACGGCGCCCGCGCCGGCCGGCGGCGGCGCTCGCCGCTTCAATCAACCAGGCTGTCACCGCGTGAAACGCACGTCCCTCGCCAACGCCCATCCGCCATAGTTTTTTAACATTTTTTTATTATTTGTAACGTGTAAATCGCGCATTACAAGTCTATTGTTACTATTTATTGTTTTAATTATTGCTCCATTCGGAACAATATTGTTTAGTCTATTTGGATGACATTGTTATTTATGCTAATTCTTTACAAAATCGCTATAATACATTAGAAAAAGTGTTTGAGAAACTAAAAGAAAATAATTTAAAAATTCAACCGGATAAGTGTGAATTTATGCGTCATGAAGTTAATTATTTAGGTCACATAATTTCTGATCAAGGTGTATCTCCTGATCCTAATAAAACTAAAGTTATAAATGAGTTTCCTATGCCTAAGAATCCAAAAGAAATTAAATCTTTTCTAGGTTTAGTTGGATATTACAGACGTTTTATTGAAATTTTTTCTAAAATTTCCAAACCCTTTACAAGTTTATTAAAGAAAAATACACCGTTTTTATGGGATAAAGAACAACAAGATGTTTTAATCACATGCGCAAAATTTTAGTATCCTTTAAGATTCTTTAATACCCAGATTATTCGAAAGAATTTATTCTTACTACCGACGCAAACAATTGTGCTATAGGTGCAATACTTAGCCAAGAAGAAATTGGTAAGGATTTGCCCATATCCTATGCATCTAGAACATTAAATCATGCTAAAGGTAATTAAACAATACAACAGAAAAATTATTATTAGCTATAAATTGGGCTATACAGCATTTTAGACCATACTTCTACGGTCGACATTTTAAAATAGTGACGGATTATCATCCTTTAACATGGCTCTTTAATGTCGAAGATCCCTCAAAGAACTCATAAGATGGCGTTTGCAACTCGAAGAATTTGATTATGAAATTATACATAAACCTGGTCGTGTAAATTCAAATGTAGATTGTTTATCGAGAATACAGCGATTTTAAAAGTTTATTTGAATCTCAAAATGAATTTCAAGTCGAAGTTTTTATGGAAATAGATGATCTTCTTTACAGTGATAAGAACAATAATATTGCTTATATAACTAATATTTCTCTAGATGAGGAAAATCTTTTTGCAATTGAAGCATTTAGTAGAAGTAATAATATTGATGAACCTTTTATTAAAAAAAATGAACTTTATCAAATATCACAATCAAAATCGATTAACAATAATCGAAATATCTTTCACTGCTTTGCTAAAGACAATTTTTTATGATAAACTTACTTTAAAAGATTTATTCTATACCTTGCGAAAGGAGACGGTCTAGATTTCCATAGAAAGTCTTCACTAAAATGCGGCTGGACCAAAATGTATGAAAATCAGGATAACAACATGCAAAACTCGTATGAGTTGAAAAAAAAAACTTAGTCTAGCCAATTTTTTACAATAAATTTTTGAAAATTAAATGTTTTTTTCATTTTTTACACGGCCATCATGTTGTTTAAGGATTATGGCAACACTAGCACAAGCCGTAGAGAAGAGATAGAGTCAATCAGTAGCAGTGTGTCGATTTGTTATACAGTATCTATAAGTATCGCCGGCAATTATATCGATTTTAGATATTTTGCAACAGTTTTGTATTTCATTCGATATTACGTTACGAGATTAAAAACAACGCCTTAATATTATTGATTTTGTTGAGTTATTAAAACTATATAAGAGCATGAATTTTTTCGCGAATTAATATAATGTCACCGCATATCGGTTGGTAATGAATCGATACTCGACTCAGTAATATGGGTATATTTGGTTCATCTCAAACAAATTGTTATGTCATATTCATTCAACTCAAGTGACATGTTTCCGGTTCGGTCCGCTGTTGATAATTGGCTAAATGTTTTTTATCTACTATTATTACTGCTATTATATTACTAATGGTATGTTTGGTGGTGTATTTTGCTCGTGTAGGAACATTGAAAATTCACGTTGACAATTTGAAACTAGTTACATTTAAAGACATTGGAAATATCCCTAAAGCTATTACATTACTTGAATCTAGATGTAAGTATACTATTGTACATTATAATGATTTAGAAGAAATCACTTCTAGTTTAAAATGCCAAAAACGCTTAAATACTGTAGAAAAGAATTTAAACAAGATTGTTTTCCTTTACGAGTCATTAGCTCATCTAACGAGTACGGGTCGTTCAAAACGAGGTTGGTTTGATGGTTTCAGATCACTTTTAAAAACTGTATTTGGAACTTTGGATAGTGATGATGCAATTTATTATGACAATGCCATTAAAAAAATATTGGAAGACGATAATGAACTTTACTCTATTATGAAAAATCAAGTTCAAGTAACGCAATCAGCGATACAAAATTTTAATAATACTGTTAGAAAATTAAATAATAATGAACAAGCATTGGATAAAAACTTTCTAGCTCTTAAAGATTTTATTAATAACTTAGCATCTAATATTTCTATTGTAAATATTAGATCAACTCTTAATACTCATTGAGTCAATGTAAAAAAATATCTAAAGAACATTTTATTTGCTATGATATAAATGAATATTCTGCCATGTCAAACCCATCTTGCGAATCATTGTTAATAATAACTAAAGTTTTTAAGCAATTACCAAAAGAATGCATTACTAAATTTTTGTACAGAAACGTAGAAATATGGCAAAAACTTACTAACAATAGTTGGATCTTTATTATATTCTAAACCAACTAAAATAACTATAACAAATAGCGTTGCGTTGAACATTTCAATTAGTTTTGATTTTAGAGTAGCTTGGGTGTGTCATGCTTTCTTTAGTGTCTCTGCGGTGGTGGCATGTGCGTGCGGTCGTTACATTTCCTAAAATATGGTTGAGTGAAGCGATGGCTGATTCATATGTCATACTCGTGAACGGGTGCCGCCTGTGGAGGCTGGTCTGCTCTAGCATACTTGTCTTATTTTTATTATTAACTATAGTTTAACTTTGTTTTTTTTTCTAAGACAGGTTTTGACTTTTAATAGTACTGTATGGCATTGTAAAAATTATACTGGTAAATGATGTTTTTGCAAACTTAAATATTGTATTTATTTATTTTTTCTTTTTTTGTGTTTTTTTACATGTTGTGACTGTCCTTTATATTTTGTGTATTTGTTTGTGATGGAAAGTGTCGTTTTATGATAGGGCATTTACCAATATTTATGACGCTGTAAGGGAAAAAAGAGCTGGACACTTGCTGAGTTTCTTGCCGGTTCTTCTCAGTACAAGATCTCCCGCCCAGAGTAGATAGACTTAGGAACCGATGGCATAATGACGTTCATAAGAGCTATTTGTATAGTCTAATCATTAATTCACTGGAGTAAACTGACAGATGCTAATGTCATATTGTAAAATTATGTTGCCACATTTATTGTACTAGTGATGCGTTTCGTTCATTGTCATACAGATCACTCACACAAAGTCAGTAGGAACGTTTATTATAAAAAGGTACTTAATTAATCTTTTTGTACCGAGAAATTTAACCTGACAGTTTAGTTGTCAGTGTTTGTTTTGCTTTGGGAGCTGTTATTAAATGAAAATTTTGAAAGTATTATTATAACACTTGTAAAATACCGAACTTACAAGTGTAGCGTTTCACGAAACTGTACTTATCACGTATGTAGAATAAAATCTCAATCAAATGATCAACATCACAAGTAAATCCTTACACGTGTAAAACTAATTCTGTTTCTCAAAAAATTGCATTGACACTTGCAACTAGTGACTTTCAGAAATTATTCGAGCAGTGTCGGGAGTCTCGTAATTTTTATGTATCGCTAATTATTGCAATTTTTACATCATTCATCTTTTTGAAAAAAAAATACAGGTTTAACCACTGTGTAGTAGTACCATTTACTGAATAACAATTAGGACAAAACAGAATACTATAAACTAATAACGTTGAAATGGAGATAACGGTTTTACGTCAATAATCACTCGATCCCGTTCCAAAATGAAAAATCACTCTGACCCGTTCTAAAAACATTTTTTATCACTTTCTCACATAGCACTTTCTCTGTCTCCGAGTGAATTTTCAGATGGGTTACTTTTACGACAACTAAAACATAAACTATTTACAATTACTTTTGAAAGCATCGTCAAAAAGTACAATTATTAAAACTAAATAATGTTATTGTCGCATGCAGCACGGATCGCGCTCATACTTATTTTGACGCAGACTAGAATAATAGACAACAAAATCAAATTTCAAAACGTAAACAAATTACGCTGTCAACTAATAATCAAGTAGAAATAAGCCGTAAAAATAATAATGTTTCATACCGTAAGACGTCAAATTGAGTGCGGGCAGACTCCGACTCCAACTGATGCATTGCGGTCTCATTTCCGCACGCGCTGTTCGTAATCTATCTGTTCGCTTTACTCTCCTTCAGTTAAGTGTGAACTAAGTGATATACTTGCTAAAGACTAGTCCAATTAAAGGATTCATCTATGAACATGAACGACTCATATCTATGTCTGTCTGACGACGACGAATAAAAATATATCCATTGCATTTTTGTTTAATTTTATATAATTCGGGTAATTCGCCTTTCAAAGTTATCATTTCTTGCCCTTTAAAGGTACCAATGCTAATATTTTTATATCGATTAAACAAACCTGGCCTAGGAGATTTCTTGATAAAGTAAATAAAATGAGTACCTAATGTGATTTGATTCAGAACGTTATGAGAATGAATGAGTGAGTAATTGATGTCAATCTTCTTGTCACAACACTATTTTCTGTTCATCAGAAACTGGGAACACCGTAAATGTCAGATTAGAAAGTAAAAAATAGTCCCGTATTAATTGTTTGTATAATATACATTTCAGTATAACTACGGTTTCAAACGTTATAATTGTTATATCAGAGCTCAATGTCTATAAGAACCCTGCAATTCCTTTCGGCCAATGATAAAAGATATGATGGATATATTAAAAAAACGCAAGCCTTTTTTAGACTTTGATAAACTGCAGTCAATTCACGATAGCGTATTCCGTTATTATATTGGATTTTCTAAACAATAAACTTCACACTGGAGAATCAAATGAGAGATTATCTACAGTTTTCAAAATGACCAGGAAGACCATCGAAAAGACTACGAAACTAGTAAGAGAAGACTTATTGGCCGAGTTTGTTTCATTTCATTTAGGTTTCAACCATTTAACACGAAACGAAATGATATCTAGGTGTGTATCTATTCCAAATGCATTATTTGAAAATCCTGAAGCTCCTTTATCTGAAAGACTACAGGGTGAGGCAAAAGTAATCATCCGATGTTCTTTGGCTGTATTTTTTTTTACAAATGAAAAACTTTGGTTCTGTTTGTGGATTATTTATGTTGAATTCATTAGAATTTTTTCCATCAAGTCGAGAAGACGATAAGTATCGCACAAGTGGCCGCCGCCAGCATTAATGACCATACGGGCCCTTTTTATGGCATTTTCCATCACTTTTGCCAGAACTTCAGGCGATAGATTCGCGCATTCGTGTCGGATGATGTCCTTGAGGGCTTCCAGAGTCTGAGGTTTGTTCACATAAACACAAGACTTCAAAAACCCCCACAAAAAAAAGTCTGGTACGGTCAAATCGACCTCACATTGTCGACATGTATTTTACATCTGTTTACTTCAAATATGTCAAAACCAATTTCCAATGCTATTTGCAAAAATTATAGCATTTTCCAATATGGTGATTATTTTGCCTCACCTTGTATAATAATAATATTGGATGGCACGTATATTTATTTACAAAAAAGCAGCAACTATTATTTCCAAAGAAAATCCTACAGCCTTTACAAGTTTTGACGATTTAGACGTATATTGACCAATACTCATAATGACCAATGAAAATAGCATCATGAATACGCAAAATGACCAATCGCGAAATGACCAACACGCCAAATGAGCTACCAAATCGGACGCAAAGATTTAACAGAAATAATGAGGAACGGGGGCGATCCTTTCCATTGGTTTTTCAATGAAGGCGATGTCCTTATATTAGATAGAGGATTACGTGACTCTATTGAGGAAGTAGATTCTCGGATCAACGGTAGGCTGAGAAATCAGTTTCGCAAATTACGTTCCCAATACTTTAATATAGCTACACCGCATTTATTTCAAGAAATTAAAATAGTCGGAGCACTCTTAAATGCATTTGGTGTTCCATTGACTGACCATTACCTCCTTAATGTTATTATAAACCAAATAAGATTAATAAAAGGTCAGCACAACCGTATTAGTGATTACGTTATTTCAAAAAATATAAATCGAAGACGGGCTTGTTTTGAACTAATAGATGCCGCAGTTCCTGGTATGGATGAGTTTCCAGTGTTGAGTGCTGACGACCTAATTGTATATGCGATGGGAACATACCAGGTAAAGCAGGTTCGCAGTTATTATGGTGAGCATATAAAAAACGGCTCTTATTTGATTGAGGTATATAAGGAACCGTAGTTACATTTTGTGTTTCGTAATCGTCTCGCACGCAGGTTTGATGACTTCTAGCCTATCGAACAAGCCGGTTTCCGAAAAGGCTTCAGCACCATAGACCACATACATACGCTGCGGCAGGTTATACAGAAGACCGAGGAGTATAACCAGCCTCTTTGCTTAGCGTTTGTGGACTATGAAAAAGCCTTCGATTCGATTGAAACATGGGCCGTGCTACAGTCTCTCCAGCGGTGCCAAATTGACTATCGGTACATCGAAGTTGTTTGTATGAAAGCACTCCATGTCAGTCCGTCTTCAGGACCAGAGCTCGAAACCTATCCAGTTGCAGCGAGGAGTGAGACAGGGAGATGTGATTTCTCCGAAACTACTCACTGCTGCACTGGAAGATGTTTTTAAGCTTCTGGACTGGAAAGGACTCGGTATCAACGTCAACGGCGTATACATCACTCACCTTTGGTTTGCTGACGATATAGTGGTCATGGCTGAGACCCGGAAAGACCTCGGCGCAATGCTCGGTGACCTCAACAGAGTCTCAACAAGTGGGTCTTAAAATGAACATGGAAAAGACGAAAGTTATGTCGAACTCACGTGTCGTACCCACTCCTCTGAAGGTTGGGGACTCTGCCCTTGAAGTTGTGGACGATTATGTTTACTTGTGACAAACGGTCCAGCTAGGTAGATCCAACATCAGCAAAGAGGTCAATCGTCGAATCCAAATTAGCTGGGCAGCGTTCGGTAAGCTACGAAATATCTTCTCGTCCGATATACCGCAGTGTCTCAAGACGAAAGTTTTTGACCAGTGTGTGTTGCCAGTGATGACATACGGGGCTGAGACGTGGTCGCTCACTATGGGCCTCATAAAAGGCTCAAGGTCACTCAAAGAGCAAAGGAGAGGGCTATGCTCGGGGTTTCTCTGCGTGATCGAATCAGAAATGAGGAGATCCGCAGAAGAACAAAGGTAACCGACATAGCCCGAAGAGTTGCTAAGCTCAAGTGGCAGTGGGCAGGGCACATTGCTCGCAGGACTGATGGCCGCTGGGGCGGGATAGTCCTGGAGTGGCGACCGCGTACCGGAAAGCGCAGTGTGAGCAGGCCTCCAACAAGGTGGACCGATCTGGTGAAGGTCGCGGGAAGCCGCTCGACGCGAGCAGCACAAAACCGGTCGTTGTGGAGATCCTTGGGGGAGGCCTTTGTCCAGCAGTGGACGTCTTTTGGCTGAGATGATGATGATGATGATGAACAAAATCATATGAAAGTAAATAATTACAGCAGATATGTATAAAAATATGAAAAACATAATATATATATATAAGGTTTCAAACAACACAGATATTATGTATTCATAGCATCACTTTGGCCTTGCATATCTCGGCTTCGATATTACTTAGGTCAAAATTCTTTTTGCAGCCATATATCTAAGTCAATGTACTATTAAACTAGAACAATTATTTCAGTGGCCGCTGAAAGAAAAAATAAAGCCAACCTCCATACAAATTTACCCAAACCCCTTTGTTCAGATCACGGCAACAAGCGATATTATAACCAATTATACATCTCCAAATATCGATATTGACTTAACCAAAGATGATTGTTGTAATGATGTAGTTTTGAATAAAACAAAACACTTATTTCCTCCTTTTCATATAAATAATATTCAACTTGATGACTTAAATTTGGCATCGGTTAAATTGGGGAGGGATACTTAATATCAACAAGCAAAATATCAACTATTAAAATGTCAACACCGTTTAATCAACAGTTAAATTATTCAAAAAACTTCAATATCAATGGTATATAACATAAACGGTTTAAAATGTCAACACTATACATTATCAAAGAATCACATAATCAATGACTTATATGTTATAAGTCATTGATTATGTGATTGATTGTGATGTCATGAAAATTCGACGAATGTTGGGAGGAGGTAGTGGGTCTTTTTCGTAAATATCAAGAACAGGATGTACCAGGTAACCTTTTTAAAACTAGACTTTACCTATTTAAGTAAATGGTTCATGCATGGAGAATAAAACTTAAATCTGAACTGTACAAATAATTGTTTTTTTAGGGAATGAGTCCAGAGATATCGCCTGTAAATGTCCAATGAAGAGTTCCTACCTGCTGTTAATAAAAATACCTCTGCATGTTTTTGAGAAGTTTTGGGTTCAGGTAATTAATGTAATAAAAAATATATGTGCAACAACAAATAAAGTAACTATTAATAGTAGTAGCTATTTATTTTATGGAAATACCCTGCATACATAGTATTGAGCTAAGTGCTCTTGAGATAAACCTTTTTGTATCTAGATAACATAGCCACTTAGTTCATTTCTGTTGAGAAAGAAAACATTTAACGTCAATTGCCATTCATTGCTTAAGAAGTTTACCTAGTTTCACACTATTAGTTCCTATTGTTTGGAATTTCGTTTCTTATTGGGTTTAAATTGCATATATTGCAATATGTCACGACATCAAGCTAGGTCTGAAACAATCAGGAATTGGATTGAGGGACATGACGAATGAATTCTCATTTGATGGTGTTAGTTTAACTTGTGATGTGTGTAACATTGATATTGACGTATCTAGAAAGTCTATTTTCACCAGACATTGAAAAAGTAAATCTTACTTACAAAAAAAAAACGGGCAGCATTACTGAAGATATATTTTGCTACGATTTAGCTATGATAATGATTTCTGCTGGAATAATATGAAATAAATATACCGTGGAATAAACTAAAGAATATTTGTTTCCGAAATTTTTTAACGAAATATTGCATCGGCTTTGATATTCCTTTGGAGTCATTAAGAAAAGTGTTTTTTGGTAAAGTCTATAAAGCAACTTTATTAAGTATTCGTGAACAACTAAGTGATGGATCCTTTTGGATTTCAATTGATGAGACTAAAGATTTTTTGGACTGAAAAATTGCTAATATTCTCGTAAGAAATTTGAAAAAAAAAACAGCCTTCTAAGTGCTATTTGATTGCATCCAAAGTTTTGAACAAAGTAAACGGATCTACTATATTTAATTTTTTCGCATCAAGCTTAAAATGGTTCTGGGAAGACCGTGCTGAAAACAATTTCAAAAACATATTTTTATTTACGAGTGATTCAGTGAGCTATATGCTAAATGCTGGACAGAAAATTAAAGCCAAATATCCACAAATTTTACATATCACTTGTTTGGTACATGGGATTCACAGGCTTTCATACATAATCAACCACGTTAAAAAAGCATTCTCAAAAGCCCCTTCCAGGATTGCAACGTTTAAAGAAATGAACCCACACGTTTCCGTCCCACCACAACCCATAGGGGTTTTTATATGGCTATTTAATAGTAAAAGGTCCAAGTGACATACTGTAGGAAAGCCTAGTCTTTCAATTGTTGGACTTTAGTATGAGTTTTATAAAAAATTGTGTATTTTTTGAGATACAGGGCGATCTCTCTTGGCCCATCCGGAGCGCACGGCTAAAGTTACGCCGGTTCTGGTCGTACGTTTGCGGGTTTGCCCAATTTCCACGCTGTGTGTTGCCGTCTTAGGACGAAAGAGCGTCTATTGGGCAAAATCAAAAATTCTGTTAACTTCTGTGCCAACTAAAAAACCAATAATACTGACGACTTCAAGAACCTGTACAAGTAATAGACCTCAAAAAAAAATTTTCACTAAATTTCTAAATTAAACCTCTAAAACATTTAATATCTCAAAATTTTCACATAAAAAACTTTTCTTTTATCCACATAATCAATAAATACAGCGCTCCCTCTCGTTAGTAACACATTTATTTTTTGTAAATAACATATATTTTCGGAACATCAAAAAATTTTTTGGGACAGATTTAATAGGATTGGTAGGACGGCAACACCAGACGGCATCTGCACAACTCCTCTATACGTGGGAGTTGAGCAACCTCACTCGATTTTTTTTTTTTTTTATTATTTTAAAAGGAGGCAAACGAGCAAGCGGGTCACCTGATGGAAAGTAATCACCGCCGCCCATAGACACCCGTAAAACCAAAGTAATCGCAGATGCGTTGCCGGCCTTGAGGAAAGAGTTGGATCTTGAGGAGGGAGTAGGAATTGGGAGGGGAGAGGGGTGAGAGATGGGCCTCCGGTACTTTCACTCACCGGACGAAACACAACAGCAACGAGTGCCATTGTTTCACGCCGATATTCTGTGAGAGGGTGGTGGTTTTTTTGGTCAAGCGCGAGTTTTTCCCAACATCTAACGTAATATTTTTATTAATTAATTTGTTTAAAAATTTTAAATCACGATATAGCAGACACCTGAGCCAATTTTGAGGCCAGGTTTAGACATAAATTAGAAGTAGGACACGGGCATTGGCCACCCCTCACGGCAAAATTAAAATTGAGTGGGAGGAAAGTGGTTTCTAGCAAACTAAATTTCACCATCAAAATTAGGCTAAGTCCCGGATAAAACACGAAAAATCTGTTAAAATCTGTATCTCCGGCCAGAGAAGTCGTAGAGACGCCTGGTTTTGACCAATAGATCAGCCTAAGGACTTAGTACACATTTTTCAAAAATATAAAATAAAATCAAAATTTTGACATTTTAAAGCCCTCCGCAGCAGAATGTACAATACGCAAAATGTACACTACACGCAAAATATAACAACCGGTAAATTGTACAATACGCAAAATGTACACAACGCATAATGTGCACAAGCGAAATGTACAAAAAGCAAAATGTACATACGCAAAACGTACAAATCGGAAAATGCACACTGATAGCAAAACGTACAATACGCTAAATGTGCAACATGCAAGTCGGCTTACACGCAAAATGTACAGTCAATACACAAATAGGTATAGACATTTTGAATTGTTGTCACGCTGCCTATTTTCTGATATTGTTACTTCCGGAGTCAAAACGAGACGTTGTCCCTTGAAAATGAATAAATATATAGATATGCCAGGAGAAATATTCGTTAACACACAAATAAACATACCAGGATTCGAGGGACCTCCAGCTTTGAAGGCAGGGTCAATACTAAGTAGACTATGGAGATCGTTGACTTCTCTTTCGGCCTTTTTTTTCCTAAATAATGGCTTTTTCTCCTTGCTTATATGCAAGTATGTATTTTGTCAGTGTCCGAGTTATAATGCTAATTTCCATTTAGTTTTATAATACTCTGTTTGAGTGCAACGTTGTACGGTTTTTATTGAAACATCAAGCGAGGGTGTTTCAATGCTCTGAAGAATTCTTCACGGAGATTTCAAACTAAATCCGATCCCGTCACTTTATTTCTTTCTCGTATTACGTTTCCTAGCACTATAATGGCGTATTATTATGCTAATGCCGCTAAACTAACACAATAAGAGCCACGTGGCAAACACAAATCGGTAAAAGAACAAAGGAACGACCCGATCAAGTACCCGGCAAGAATCTCTTAAGGTCAAAATTTTTGTTTTTAGTTTTTTACGCATTCGAAGTCGTGGATAAAAGCTAGTACTATATATGTATGTTTCACAAGTTTTGTGTAGTACCTACTGATATTACTTTCCTTTAAAAAAATAATCTGTAGTAAGAACTCATTCCTCATCGTCTACAAGTTAATACTGGCACTTGAGAATATTAAAAGGTGACACATCGAATTCCGTCGACACTGTCACTATAATTTTACTAACCTTTCGGGATTGTTCAATATAATGGATAATTTACCCGTTATTGAAAAAAACCAGAAGGGTAATCCAACATTGCTCCTAAATGGATATCGTTATAATAGAAGAAGTAAGAGAGGTGCCACACGGGCGTTGTCTGTGCGTTGCGTTAGCGCTGCGTCGACTGAGCGGTGACGTTCCGTCGTTCTACATATAAATCTGAACTACATGCCACATGATGCGTTGAAATGACGGACGGCGACGCAACGCACACGCAACGCAAAGGATAGGAGAGAGACGAGGTGGGGAGGGGAGCTGCGTTGAACGACGGAGCGGCAACGCAGTATTTAATAGCATATCGAAGGTGACAGTTGTTGCACTTTTTATCGTCAAAATGAGTGCGGAAGATATTGATTTAGATTATCTTATCTCATTAGTACAAGAAAGACCTCCTTTATGGGATAAATCAAATGAAGATTTCAGTAATAAATACCGGAAAGCAAACGAGTGGGCAGCAGTTTGCAAACATTTATTTCCAGAATATGATGATTTTGATAACACAAAAAAGAATAAAATTGGTAAGACTTATTTAATTTTACATTCACTCTCTAACTAAATCTTTTTCATTTGCCATTTCAAAGCTCCTTCAGAGCTCATAAAATAATTCGCAAATTGATCTCTGATAAAATTAGGTCCCAATGATTCTTCATTCGTACAGTCTTGAAAATCTGAAAAATTATTTACTAAGAATTTATCCCGTTGCCGTATACCCTCCCGTTCTGTAACAAAATTGTGTAACACACAACATGCTTTCACAATATTGATTGTTAATTCGTGTGCGGTATCCATAGGTCTATGAAAAATACGCCATTTATTAGCCATAATTCCAAAGGCACATTCAACGTATCTTCGAGCTCTGCTTAGACGATAATTGTAAACTCTTTGTTTCACATCGAGATTTTTGCCCCCATACGGACGCATAACATGTTTACTTAACCCAAAAGCTTCATCGCCAACAAATACGTGTGGGATTAGTTTATCATCAGGAACGTTAGAGAGTGGTCGTGGATCAGGCAGAGGTACTTCGTTTTTCATCAACATTTCATGTAATTTAGAGTTTTGAAAAATAGTTGAATCACATTCCTTTCCATATGCACCGATATCGACAAAAATAAATTTATAATTGGAGTCTACAATAGCTAGCAAAACAATTGAAAAGAAATTTTTGTAATTGTAAAACAGGGAGCCGCTTTTTGCAGGTTTAAACAAACGTAAATGTTTTCCGTCTATAGCTCCGATACAGTTTGGAAAATTTGCTTTTACGTCAAAATCAGATGCAGTTTTCTGCAATTTTTCTTTTGTGATTTCTGAAATATTGTCCTTAAGAAGATATTGCCATATAGCACGACAAACTGTCAATATTATATTGGAAATTGTTGATCTTCCCCTTTTGAATTTGTTATGTAAATCGATAATTGAATTTCCGGTTGCCAAGTACCTGCAATAAAAAATAAAAATTAAGATTTTTGATAAATCCCCCGCTGAATGTTAAAAAGTGAGAGTTGAAATGGTAATAGATACCGATAGGCATATATGTACTGACTACCGAATCCGTTGCGTTTGGTCCGCCTTGTGGTAAAAATGAGTAAGTAAGGAAAGAATTTATTAAATATCTAATTTCAGGTAATGACATTGTAAAAAAATGGAGAAGTATTAAGGACAACTTTTTTAGATATGCTAAGAAGATTAAAGAGAACAGCGCATCCGGTTCAGCAGCAAAAACGATAAAAAAATATCATTACTATAATCAGTTACAATTTTTGATGAAAGTCGCACAAAATAAAACTGAAAATAGCCTTTAACAAGAAACGGAAAATGTTATGAGAACACCATCAACGGCGCCACAAAGTCCATCAGCCACTATAGCGCCAACGGTTCCAGGTCCGTCGCGCTACGTACCTGCTACAGCTAGTCGCAAAAGACCTCACTCAGAGATGGATGATTTTGAAACCGCGACGTTGAAAGCCCTACAAGAAAAAGAGAATCGACATTTGTCATTCTTCAAGGGAATCTTGCCATCACTAAATAATTTCACTGAATTGCAAACTCTGACATTTCAAAGTAGAGTCATCCAGATAATAACAGAAATGCGGTTTGGACAACAGACACAATTGTCATCATCAACACCATCAACGTCATACGGGTATCAAAGTACAGAATATCAAGAACACAATTATTCGTCAAATTCATCGCGTAATGACATTAACACATATCGAACTGTAGAATTACCAGGAAACAACTATTCACCAAACGCACCGCGTAATGACAGCAACTCGTTTACCTATATTGATGATAGTCAAGAAGAAGAATTTGATTTTAATGATATGTAATCTCTAGTAAGCTCTAACATTATTTTTGTCAAAATACAAATGTGATTTCTCACTTAAAGTATACCTGTGTTTAATTACGTACCTTAAAGTGATTCCTATCATTTCCACTGGTTCCACTGGATTTCTCATGTTAGTATACTGCTTCTTCAAATGTGGTTCTAGGGATTTTAACAAACACTCGTAACTAGCTATGCTTATTCTAAAAAAATTAAAAAAAATCTTGTCATCTAACCGCAACTCTTCATATTCTTTGAGAAAAAACTTTCCATTACTATTCCTTAACGCGATTAAGGGACATATCCAGAATCTTCTAGTACTCTTACGTTTGTTTCGGCGATGACGTAATAATAGCAGCAACAGAACACGTTTATTCAACTCCATTATCGTTCAAAAACTGAGACATCCTAAACCAACGCTGCGACGTCGTAGATAGCTGCGTTGACGCAGCGCCGACGCAGCGCCGACGCAGCGCTCATGTGGCATTCACTGCGTTGAAATAATTGCGTTGCGACGACGCAGCGCAGCCGCAACGCCCGTGTGGCACGGCTCTAAGAGTGTAAACGTAAACGGCAGTGTCCTATGGCAGTGCGTGAATAGAGAGATGTGTACTGCATCCTTATCAACAGACTCCAACTATAATGTTTTACGGCGGTCGCCACATGTTTGTGAACCTGATGAGGTTGCAAATGAAATATTCATAGCCATGAATAAAGTCAAAAAAGAAGCCTGCGATCAGTTAGGCCCTGTCCAGCAAATATTTGAGGACAATTTTACTACGATCAATCCAGCATGTGCACCAACGTTTGCGTCAAAAAGGGACACAATTTACAGAACAATCAAAAGTTACCTTAATGCGAAAAAATCGGTGTTTAGACATCCAAATGAAGTGTCCATACCGGAAGTATTATCGAAGGGATTTCTGGTGAGTTATGATGACGGGCGAAATGAAGTCATTGTATTTGCCTCTGAAATATCGCGGTTATTTATGCTATCGCAAGAATCTGACTCCTATCCCCAAAGGATGCAACTTTTAAAATTGTGCCTCAACCGTATTACCAATTATATACCATCCATTTGGACATTGATTCCGATCCACAGTCAACAAATGTTGCTCCGGTGGTTTATGCTCTTATGGCCAATAAGACCCAAAAGAGCTACACGTTTTTATTTAGTGTTATTAAAAACGGATTGGGCGTCGATATTCAAAACTTTAAATGTGACTGGGAAGTGCACAAATTAATGCATTCAGAGCAGTTTATCCTGAAGCAAATTTTAGTGGCTGCTTCCATCATTACAACGATGCCATCCATAAGCAAGCTGATAAACTGGGAGTAAATTCTACGGGTTCAGAAAGAACAGCAATCCAAAAATGCTCAATTTTTCCCTTACTGTCGGCAGAACGCATTCCTGAGGCTTGGTTTCAAATTTCAGAGTCGGCATCAAACACAACTGCTATGATCGCATTTAAAAAATATTATGAAAAAACATGGTATCCAAAGTTTAGTCCGAGAGCTATCAGCTGTGCGAACCAACGCCACCGCACTACAAACGCTGTCGAGGGGTGGCATCGAAGACTGAAAACTAAAATCTCAAAAAAACATAATTTGTTTTACTTTCTTCACAAACTGCGAAAGGAGGCGAATTTTGCAGATCGCAAAATCATAAGAAGTATTTCTAAACCACCCACCAGAAATCGAAGAGGTCATGACGTGGTATTCGACCGAAATTACAATTCGGTCTTAAAAAAGCTTCGAAGCAACAAAATTACCGTTGATCAATTCTTAACTTAAATGATTTACGTAAGATTAACAGCGTAATATGTTGATATTATTTATGATTTTGTTTTAAGCAGAATGAAGTTATTTTTTTTAATTACTAAAGCAATTTAATTAAATTGTAAGTACCTACAGTAAGTGTTCTAGTAAACAAATAAAAGTAGGTTCCTATAACTGCTTTTTTTTTGTTTCGGATGGGCTGAATATTCGAAGAAGCTGACACTGTGCCAATAACGGATTAATCCCAATTCAACAGGTTTCCATTATAGAATCGCAGTTTTACAGATTCCCAGTCCCACAGATTTCTACCTCTACAGATTCCTAGTCCCACAGATTTCCACCCCTACAGATTCCCAGTTTTACAGATTTCTAGTCCCACAGATTCCAAACTCTACAGATTCTTAACTGTACAGATTCCCAACGTTGAATATTCCTAACTGTACATACAGATAGGTACACACGAAAAACAAATAATAAATTTCGCAGAGTCGTAGGTAGGTTAGGTTAGGTTTGTTTTTATATGAGGCCCGGAGGGCCAAAGCAACCCAGAAATGGGAGCTCTGCGAGGAGCTCCGTTGACTCTGTCAATTAAGGTTTTCTAAAGTTTTCTAACTCTATGGACACAGAATGAGCTACCCACCAAGACCGACCAATCCGGGACGGTTAACTAGGCCTAGGCTTTCTGTAGAAATGGGAATCTGTAGACATGGGATTCTGTTGAATTGAAAATCTATAGAAATGGGAACCTGTAGAATCAGAAATCTGTAAACATGGGATTCTGTTGAATCGAAAATCTGTAGAAACGGGAATCTGTAGACCTGGTAAAAATCGATGACGTCATGAAAACGACTGCCGTCTCGACGCGACAACTGAATTTTAGCCAGTATCGTTTTTACCTGTTTGTACATTTTGCGTGTAAGCCGACTTGCATGTTGCACATTTAGCGTATTGTACGTTTTGCTATCGGTGTGCATTTTCCGATTTGTACGTTTTGCGTATGAACATTTTGCTTTTTGTACATTTCGCTTGTGCATATTATGCGTGCACATTATACATTTTGCGTATTGTACAATTTACCGGTTGTTACATTTTGCGTGTAGTGTACATTTTGCGTATTGTACATTATGCTGCGGAGGGTTTTAAAGTATCTTTATAACTTCTACATTTTTCCCCAAAAATTATAATAACAACTTTTTGATAGTTTCGGACAAGGCCTTTCCGATAGGGAATCAAAAAATAACTTTCTAAAAAATGTTGATTTCACATTTTGTAAAAAAAAATTTAAGTGCTGAACAAAACTCAGCAAAAAATTATAAAATCAGTATCTCCGCCAATACTGATCGTAGAGAGCCGGGAACAGAACTAGAGACCTTCCTCCTATTCACCCTACCCTTCTGGTAAAGTGCTAAATTTGAAGGGTCAATTTGGTGGGTGCGACTTTTAATTACTTACTATTAGCAAAAATTTCTCATTTAATTCCTATTCACTTTGACTTTTGTATCCATTAGTATATTCCCCTAGTTTTGTCTCTGTTTTTTGAGGGTCGGACCAAGGGTTGGTTGGTGCGATTTTTAAGTGACCGGTCAACTCTGAGCAAAAATTTCTGCACATCCTCTTATCTATAGGAGACAAGCCCCGCCCTTTTTAAGGGTAAAATTTTAGAATATAAACAACACCGGGGAAAATTTTAGGTCTTAAAAGCAAAACTTTTGCTTTGAAAGCAAAACTTTTCAAATTTTTTTATCAGATCATCGTCAAAACAGTACAAGAACATAACAATAAGCAACTCCCAAAACCCCAAAAAAATTAATTTTCAAAATTCACAATAGAATAACATTTAAAAGACCTAAATTAGGACAAAAATATTTATTTAACATCAATTGAGTAACTGAACCTATAATTAAACAAAAACTATTCCAAATTAAAACATTTTTACATTTAATTAACTTCCTTTATTATCAAATAAAAATAATAACCTATTTTACTACTATAGAACACTGAGAGGTAAATTTACCCTAAAGGTGGGAGATCGCCAAGCGGTAGGCAACATAGGGGCGGAATCAAGATCGGCGAAGTGTGGCTAGATTCTCCCTGCTTCTCCCTGTTTCGGGGTAATTGAAGGAAAAGTACAAAGTAAAAATGAAAAAAGAAAAGCACAAAATATATTTTTTAAAATCTGATTATGAAATTGCTCAATTTCAGGCCTTAAAAGTCGTATTTCCCGGAATTAAATTAACAGGTTGCTATTACCATTACTTATAAGCACTTTATAAGATAGCTGGAAAACTGGGCATTTTGACGACTAACGCTGGAAAAAAACTAACTAAGTTTTGTGCTAACCTACCATTACTTCCTTCTCAATACATACCTGAAGTGTGGCAAAAACGTCAAGACGTTGATGATGTTTCAGAAAGTTTGAGTAACTTTTTAAGCTATATGAATAAACAATGGATGAGCCACATTCAAGAGTTTATCAGTTGTGCTAATGAACTTCATCAAACTAATAACAGCCTAGAGGGTTGGCACAGGCGTATAAACTCTCGTATCAAGCAACATAACTTTTACGAATTTCCTATTCAAATTGAAAAAAGAATGCCAATGGCAAAACTACGAAATGACCTATTTGAAGGCAATGCAAGAAAAATTTTTACATTGTTTTCAATTCTAAATATAAAAAGGAACTGAGAAATGCAAATTTCTGCATATTATTGCATATTATTGGACGGCGATATTTCAGCATATTATTTTCTACTAGCGTTTGGTCTAGGCATAACGCGACTTAGGCTCATAGCAAATTAGGCACACAAAGATAAAGAGGTACGAACGCTACCATAGCCATAGCTATGGGCGCAAATATGTGCGGTCTTGGTCTTGCTTGTTAATGGCTATCACCATACTTCAGCATTATGTATATCTATGCAATTGTAATTATTCCTTATTATTTTATAATTGATGAGAAGCTCGATGGCGCAGCGGGCTAGTACGTCACAGGTTGGGTGATTAGAAATGTCAGCCGGCTGCATTTGTGGTCGTTCGTTACCATCCTCCAACACACATTGCACAATACGCAAAGCACCGCACACCTCTAGGGTAAGTTGCGCGCTATCATCAGGCGCCTCGCACTCGTGCGAGGATGGTGATGATGATCTCCCTACCCATCTGATGCAGATACTGAAGCAGCCTTGCCCAGTAAGTACATGCGGACCAATATCTTCTTATCCATCCATAAATAAGGCATGTGCCTTTGCAGTGGGGAAATTAAAATATCTGATGATGATAAACATAAATCATAATCATTTACCTGAACCACAGGTAAATGATTATGATTTATGCTTCACTTCAGCAATGCCTTCAACACCGTTAACTTTGAAATTCTTTTAGCTTTACTTCGATTACTTAATATATCTCCAACGGCAACTGATTGGTTTCAAAGTTATCTGAACGGGCGAAGGCAGCGAGTTCGTCTCGAAGAGAGATTTTCTTCATGGTGTGACTCGACGGCTGGTGTCCCTGAAGGTGGCGTATTGTCTCCTCTTCTGTTTGCAACCTTCATCAACACTATTTCAGAAAGGCTTTCTACTTCTTACCATCTATATGCAGACGATTTACAAATATATTGTCAGGCACCACTGGTCAATCTTTCCGAAGCTACATTGACCACCAATGCCAATCTGAGACTTATCGTTGATTGGGGTCGAGCCTTCGGACTTAGAGTAAATCCTTGAAAAACGTAGACTATAGTAGTTGACAGTTCCAGATTACTCTCTAGGGTCGACTGGGAAACCTTTCCTAAAGTTAACTTTGATAGCGTGGACATTCCTTTCAGTAAATCTGTCAAAAATTTGGGTGTAGTCATTGATAGTTGCTTGAGTTGGGGCCGCAACTGCAAGCTGTTAGCCGCAAGCTTTACGCATCGTCAGCATCCTTAAGGAGGCTGCGCAACTTTTTACCCACTGTCACTAAAATTGCGATAGCGCATTCTCTGCTGCTTCCAGTTCTAGATTATGCTGACGCCTGTTATCTTGATCTCTCAGAGGACCAGCTAAATAAACTTGAGCGTCTTCAAAATGTTTGTATTCGGTTCATATTCGGCTTGCGCAAATATGACCATGTTTCTGAGTATCGCTTAAAACTCAAGTGGCTTCCTATTCGTCTTCGCCGGAATACTCATATACTGTACCTTCTTTATAACACATTGTTTAATCCCACCTATCCATATCCCTTCTTATCTTAAAGAACGTTTCAGTTATCTTAATTGTTCAGGTTTGCGCTCATTACGGTCATCAGAAAACTCAAGCCTTAAAACCCCCCCACACAGCACCACCTTTTACGATTATTCTTGTACCGTCCAAGCTGTTCGTCTCTGGAATTCGCTTCCAGTTGTGATCAGGCGTGCGAAATCCATTCACATTTTAAAGAGCTCGTGAAAAAATTATACCCTTCCGATTAACACTGTCCTGCTGTAAAACTGCCATACCCGCTACTTTCCTACCTGAGGCTACTATTATGTTTAAGTACGTTTATTTATTTAGATGATATTTATATAGGTATAGTATACATGTTTATCATTATTATTATTATTTTAAATCATTTATAAAATACACTTTATTCTAGTATGTTTTCATAGTTTCACCTCTGATCTTAAAGTTAATTAGCTCTCTCCATCCGACTGGTTGTCTGGAAGAAATCGCTTGAAAGCGATAAGACCGCCAAATTGTAACTTTGTAATATTATTATTGTTTTTCTTTTGTTTGTGTTTGTGTTTTATAGTGTTGCAATAAAAGTATTATCTATCTATCTATCATGTAGACAAACTCAATGTGATCAACGTTTTAAAAACAAAAGCACAAAATTCAATGGAAAGTCCTATGCAAATAAGGCAATCTGCTTTAATGAATGTTCCAACTACAAGTGCACCATATTTGCCCAATAAGACTGCCATGAAACAAATTATAAATCGAACTAGGAGAAACAACTATAAAAGTTCTACGTTTCTTAGCGAAATTCCTCATGCAATGACCAAAATAGGTGTTCAAAAAATGTATGCACTTCAATAAGGAGTTGGATGGTATTGGACGGATTGAAATATTCACCACTCAAGGCAATTTAACACATTTGAGTACGGCTAAATATTGGATAATGGTCGGAACATTCAGGTGAACATTAAACCCTTTCCTTCTGCTGTTACTGCGTGTTCGGGGAGAGCAAGTAAACTATTACTTTGATAAATAATTTATTATTAAAGCTGGACACAAGCGTACAGGAACGCGACTAGGAGAACTGGGGCGGCTCGCGCAGGAGCCGTAATCCCACCTCTGGGGTATGACGTAATACCATTACAATGTGTCGCTAAAGTACTTTCATTCTCATTTAAAAAAAAATGTTAAAACAGAGTATATTCAAAATGTTGAAACTAAATTGATTTTTGAATTAAAAAAAGAAAAATTATCAGTAAACATATTAAAATTTTAATGTGATTTCAAAATTGCGGTTATGAACGCCATCGGGACAGTTTTCCCAAGTTGCAAAACAACTGGGTGCTTCTATCATTATAACAAGGCAATATGGCGTAAAGCAATAGTAGTTTATGCAACTGTCATATAATGAAGGGTATTAAAACACGAGTGTGAGTTTATGAAACGAGCGCAGCGAGTTTCATAATAGTAACGAGTGTTTTAATACCCGTGTTATATGCAGTTGCATACACTACTTTATCTTCACTAATGCAATTAGTCAAACAACAAGAGTAAAAGCTGACAATAGTTTATTTATAATAATTGTTCAAATTTTGGATGGTACAATTTTGAAAGTTAATGTTAATTATTGATCCAGCAGCTGTAGCGGTCGCGGGGCAAGCAGTAGAGCTCGTAGACGGAGTTGGAATATTTATAATTACTTCATTCGTCTTGTTTTCTATACTGTTCAAGATCGTATTTGAGACTTGAATTTTATTCATTAAAGACTCATCAATGTAGCTTTCAGCCACCGTAGAAGACTTCCACCACCCCCCGTGTCAGTGCGGTCAATCACCACCGCTATCTATGAGAAGGGTCGCCGAGGTGCGCCGGAAGCAATGCCCCGTGTACAACGCTGGGTTAGGCAGATTCAAAAAACTTGCGATAGTTTTTCCCAGAGCACCAAATTTATTAATACCAGTTCTTTGATCGACGCACTTCGCACCTGATCTATAGCTCAAGAAAAAGGCAGGGTTTCGACAGGGGGTGGGTCGAAGTTCCATGTATTTTTTACATACGGCATAGCAGTTGCCCGTCACAACGAAAGAACGATCTATTTTCGTTTTTGTTTTCGAAACTTTCACCATGATTGTACTGTCGTCTATGTTAGAGACTTCATCGAACTGGATGTTGTATAGCTCTTGCCTTCGGCATGCCCCCATTATGCCGAAGATTAGTGCAACCTGTAACAATAAACGATATAATAAGCTTGAGGTACATAGCCAAGGCAAAAACTATGATTTATGAAGTAGTAAAGTGTAGGTACCTACTACCTAATTTATACACAAAGCGCTTAAACGGAGTGTCTAGATAACTTGCGTGTGTAGTACGTAAGTACTAGGTAGATTAAATAACAGAACTAAAATACACTTACCTTTTCAAAAAGATACAAAATATCTGGTGAATCTTTCAGGAACATCTTTATTTGACCTGATGTAAACGTCAAGGACTTTTTTTCCTTGTGTCCTTCTGAACTGCGTTTCAGGAACGCTATGACTTTTGAATACTTCGTGATATCAATATTGTTGTAGATACTCAGTGTGGACTTGAGCATAGAATATTTAGCCCACATAGAAGATGGCTTGAATTTGTCGGAGAGGTCTTTGAGATACACAAGAATGACATTTTCAGAAAATGATGTAGTTTTCTTTTCGATCTTCAATGCCAAAAAGTTATTATATTCTTTTTCATATAATTTTCTAGATTTTTCTGGCAAAAGATTGTGAGTTACTTTTGTTGCCAATTCTAGAATATCCGGAGGCGTACAAATATCATCGTCGCTGTCCATTTTTAACTTTTAATTTGTATTTTAAAAACAAAACACATTGCGAAACATTAAATTCACGCGTACGTGTATTGTCACAGTGAACTTGCCGCCATTAAAATCTAACAAATGAGAGCGCAGCTGCGCGCGCAGGGCCAATCAGGAGCGAGCGCGCGCTGTTCTTTTTTTATTTAATTGGCACAAGATCTTACCAAAGAGTTTTGTGTATGTAAGTTTAGTAGTTTCGACGAAGTTTTCACGTATAACCCAACTGTTTTCAAAAGCCAGCCTAATATCAAAATTTTATACAACTTGTATGAGGATTTTGACATAAGGCTCGCCAGGTTAATTGGTCGCGTTTTATTGATGTTATAATGAGATTTTACGATATCGATGTGGATATTATACCATCATGTGAAATTGCTTAAATTGAGTGTTTTGTTGTCTGCGCTATAACAGTAGTAATTATAAGTCAAGTATTGGAAACATAAGTAGAATGTTACAACATTAGTGTAGATAAAAAAATTAACATAACTGAGACGAGATACCAAAGAAAATTTGTGCGAATGGTGTCTAATTTGCCTTTGTTACCTACAACAATCATTCCAGAAGAGTGGACTTCTATAATTGAAGAAACGGAAATGACAGAAGACATTGGAATGTTTATTAATTATTTTAATAAACAGTGGATTCCATTGAACAATAATAACATACTAAGTTGTGCTTTTGAACGTCATCGCTCAACGAACCCTGTTGAGGGGTGGCATCGCCGCATAAACGCACGATTCCAAAAAAAGACTCCCTTTTTTAAGTTTCTGTATAAACTAAAAAGGAAGCAGGTCATAACGCCCACAAAATAATGAAAAGTTATTTTGATGTACCCAAAAAAAATAGACCAAACCGCCAAATTAATTTGGACAACAAAATTACACAACTGCTGTGCGAAGTTGACGCATCAGAGATCTCCCCAGTACAATTTTTAAAAAGAATTATTTATTTTAAGCTATGCCGTTAAGCATCGGTAGTAGTGATACCGACGTATACAGTTATTGCCGTTAAGTTGTCGTGAGTTTTTTTTGGTAATGTCAAAATTTTATGTTTAATATTTTTGTTAAGGTTAATTTCAAGTGAAGTCAATTTTGTTGTTAGTCGTTTAAGCTCAAAATGCCGCCGAAGGGGTGATATAGTATAAAAAATATTTTTGATGTCGCTTGTTGTTTGAATTCTTCCGTGATTACTCCGGGCGAGAAGTGGTCAATTCAAGAAATGGTAATTTATCAAAGTGGTTATTTTATAGAAATAGTAATTTAACGAAGAGGTAATTTCAAGAAATGGTCATTTAAGTAAGTGGTCATTCTTAGAAGTGGTCATTTAAAGGAGTGGACGTTTTTATTTATGGTCCTAAGTCGCCGAAAGGTTCCTTGTCTTTCAACATTGTAGCTTATCAAAGGTTATGACTCCTTAATTTTGTAAACCATTTTTAGAAGAATCATTCATATATTTTTATTATCTTACTGATAAATCTAATTACTTTGTTTTTCTCCCAAAATTAGAGGGCTCTATTAATGAATCTATTGATCTTACAAAGTTGTAATCATGATTTTAACCTATGATCTTTTATTAATTAACTTGTTCATTGAAATAGTAGTGAGAGCCTCACTGTATCCCAAAAATAACGTAAACTTCTAACTCTTATTTTTCTAGAAAACTATTAAGATAAACTTATTTGTATCGTTTACTGATAATACAATTTAGACCTATGTAACGATCTGCCAGATTGTTGAACAGCAGATCTTTGGTAACATCTACAGTGTATACACGGGCAACCTCTGTTCGAATATCTATATATATATCTATATTGAAAATTGATTAACTCGTGCTTTAAAGAAATAAAACGAAGTATCTTCAATTCAGTGTATTTTATTGTTATCTTCCGAAGCGCCGTCTTCCTGACATAGCAGGGACATAACACTAGGCATTGGATTATATGCAATTCGATCTTATAAAACATCGAAAAACCTGCCTTCGATAAATTGACACATCAATCACCAAGGTATTTGATTATTTGCAATTCAATCTCATAAAACATCGATCTAATTAGCTTTGATCTATTGATTGACCTAACGAGCTATTGATTTATCGATTTTTTGTCATTCGATCAAATGGCATGTCGATTATTGGGTTTTCGGTTAATTGGCACCGATCAACTGGCATTCGATATGGCGTAGTAAAACCCTTTCCCCTCTGGCGTTCGCCCGTACACACCGCGCGCGCGGCTGGCTCATACCACCATTTTTGTTAAAATACTCGGGCGGTACGGACGCACGCGACTAATGGTAGGTGCAATTACCTGTGCAATTACTTTGAGAATTGTTGTAAATCTTGTGAATGTGATGGCAGACAAAACAGTGGAGGACGTTCGTGGGGCCTAGACGCCTATATTGAAAAGTTTAAAGGTAAGTTTTCTTTTTTCACTTTTTTTAATAACTCAACAGGCACGTAGGTAGGTATGCACTAAATTCAATTTGATACTTTATTACACTTAAAAGGGAGTTTCTCCTTACGACATGCCGATAACTTGCGGTGGCTGTAATGAAGACATTTCTAGGAATCGAGTTAAGTGCCCAAAATGTTCTTCCTGTTTTCATCAGAAGCGTGTTAATTTCCATAGTGTCAAAACATTACCAGCATCAAAGATTGCTGAGGGATGGTCTTGCCCAGACTGTACAGCACAAACAAAGCGTGGTGGTGACAACTCTGCTACTCCTTTGAAGCCCCCTGTCTGCGTCGACAGTCAATGTAGTGATGCCGAACAGGAGATTAATATTCTTTCAGCAAATAAAGATTTCAACACGGAACTAAGCAAAGAAGCCTTGGATGGTTTGAGACAAGAGGTAGTATCAGCTATAAGGTCAAAACTTCCGTCGCTTATTCGACAGGGACTAAAGAAGGAACTCGCACCTGTCTTAACACAACTGCAAGGTTTGCAACAGTCGGTTGCATTCTTAAGTGAAAAATACGATGAATTATACGCTAAAATTGACAAAATAATTAATGACTCGCAAAAATGGGAAGCTGATATTATAACAACGCGCGACACAATGACTGGCTAGACAGTAATCCAAAGGGAGTGTACACAGCATGACATTTTGAGTATATTTTGAAACGCAATAATGCTGGTCCTAAATAAAGTAATACTTAAAACTAATAATAATAATACAAAAAAAAAAGATTAATTAATGTAGACACTAATGTAAAGACTAATAATAATTAGGTGCAATAGTAAACGGAGTAAGGGATTTAAACGGGATTTAATATAAAACTACTTAGTAAAGGCATTTCTTTCATTCAGGCATACCTTTTAAACCCGACGTTTTTCATTTTCCTTGTCCTTTACTTTACGGGATACAATACTTATTATCATCAATGTGAGTAATTAATTTTAAATTATTAATATTGTTTAAAAAAATCAACACGTTGTGATTTCTGTAATATTGCGCTACTAAAGTCAAATCATTGACAGAAACGAATCGCTGCAAAACCGACTCCACGTAGTCTTGTCTGCCCTAAGCTAGAGTGCAATATAAAAGCGCGTAGGCGCGGAGGGGCGAGGCGGCCCGCGAGCTGAGGAGCAGGCGGATGCAACGCTCGCCGCGGCTGAGGCTGGCCGGCCCAGCCGGCCTGCAAGCTGAAGCGGCAGTGAGCGTTACATCCATCTGCGACGATAAGCCCGCGTGGGACCGCTGGAGCCGTGACAGAAACAATGTATGCTTGCTTGCATGCTGTATGCTTGCTTGCATGCTGCATGTTTCCTTGCATGCTGTATGCTTGCTTGCATGCTGCATGCGTATGCTTGTTTGTATGCAGCATTATGTAAGGGAAAAATATTAATATAGAACTGACCGCAACACAATTTATCGTCAACAGGCGAATGCATCGTTCGATGAAACGTTACTGCGATAAAAAGTATAGCTCAATTGGAAGAGCACCTGACCCGGTATGTCAAAAGGGTGCAGGTTCAAATCCTGCTCGTGGAAATTCTTTCAACATTTGTGTTTTTGTAATTTGTTCACAACAAAATTTGTGTCAAAAATTATATAAACAAAACAAAAACATTTTTTAAAGTTATACAAGATCTTTTAGAAAAAAAATCAGATTTTCCTTATCAGCAAGCAATTGGCTCATTGCTCTATGTGGCTCAAGGTACCCGTCCAGATATATCCTTTGCAGTGAACACACTAAGCAGATTTAACAAGAACCCTACTGTTGCACACTGGACTGCAGTAAAGAAAATTTTTAGATACCTACAAGGTACAAAGGATTTGAAGCTAGTCTACACCAAAGATGGTAATGAGAAAATCACAGGATATTGTGATGCTGATTGGGCAAGCGACGTGCGCGATCGTAAGTCCTGCACGGGTTAAATTTTTGTTACAGGGTGGTGCTATATCTTGGCGGTCACACAAACAGCAGACCGTCGCACTGTCCACAGCTGAAGCCGAGTACATGTCGATAGCGTCGGCAACGCTAGAGGCGTTGTGGCTCAAACAACTACATGCTGAGCTCGGTCAACAGCAGAGCAACCCACTCATCATCTTCTGTGATAACCAGAGTGCTATAAAGTTGTCCAATAATGACTGTTACTTACCTAGGTCTAGACATATAGACATTCGTTACCATTTCCTCAAGGATCATGTTAGTAATTTAGAGATTAAATTTTGTTATGTTAAAGGTGAGGAAATGATTGCAGATAATTTAACAAAGGCGACGAATGCAGATAAGCACATGTATTGTTTAACCAAAATTGGGTTACGTTCCAAGGGAGGGTGTTAGTGAAATGGAACGCAACCATTTAGTTCCTTTTCGACGCGTGTGGCGCTTGTGTGTTTTCTATCTGACATCTGTCACTTTTGCTAGTTACTAGTTAGTTGCCGCGTAAATTGTTCAAGTAATAAAACGATTCCTTTTACTATAAAAACTATAATTTCATTGTCACAACCACGATATCCATATTCCTTCAATAAAGAAACTACACAAAGTACAAGAAGAGGAAGGACTTAAATTCGCAAACAAAATTTTTAGGGCTCATATCAACTTTTTTGGTAAGAACTTGAACGTTAGATTGGCAGTCCAAGTCCTCAGTAGTTCGGTAACCGATGCACTCGATTTTTTAAGAATTTCTGGTCATCCAGATTTCGCAGGTAGCGAGGCCACCGTATCTAATAAGGTATTTAGACAGAATTTTTGACGCATTAGATTCAAAAAATCCTTTTGGAACTGGTTTTATGTCTCCGTTACGTCCAAACAACTGTCGAATGTCTTTCAAGAAACCAGAGATTATTTGTCAAAATGAAAAGTCGACGGTCAAAATATTTGAACACACAGACGACAAACTCCTGCTCTTGGTCTGATAATTGATACGTATAGTTTAACAAATCTAGCTACAGATCTTTTTGAAGAAAATGCTTTAAAATATTTTCTAACACATAAAGCTTCTCAAGATCACTTTCTCATGTGTTAGAGCTTGCGGGCGGGCGTACGAATGATAACCCAGATGCCCTCAAATTTATGTATTCAATGCGCAAATTACTTTTTCGCAACAGCATACGACCGAGTATCAATGATAACTGCACTGATGAAAATTATGAGTCTTCGCCTATACTTGAGTTTAGAAGCGCAAAAAGATTAAGTCAACTTTGCAAGTCTTGAGTTCTGAACAAAATAAAGAAGACAGTATTGATTCTTTGGTGCAGTTGGTAGAGAGAACAAACGTTTCTGATTTTAAGAACAATATATTGTATTATATAGGTTATATTGTAGGAAAAATTACAACCAAAATATTATGTGAGTATTGTAAAGCAGCCTTGCCAACAAAAAAAGATCAAAATGACCATAATTACGATATTCTTGACATTTGTAATTTTTCATCGTTTACGACATTTATCGACAGAGGTGGTCTAAGTATGCTTCTAGAATAGTGTTTGATATTGTAAAATATTTGTTACCTTATGCCACCGATGTGAACAAAATTTTACGAAAAAATATATGTTGAACGTCATCATACATCAATTTTATCCTCGTTTAAACGATATTGTTTAAGCATAAGAATAAAAACGTACGCCAAAGAAGAGACCCTTAAAATTATGGGAAATCGCATTTCGATGCGACAACGGCTGCATAAAACAATTTTATTCAGTAATGTTTAAGTTCCTAATAAATTTTTTGTCATTAATTTCTTGTTTTATTTCCTTTGCCAATCACATCTCTTGCTCCGATTCGGTTCTAAACGAGTCTACTAATGATTAAAGAAGGTACAGTCATCGGCAGTACCGGTACCGGCACTTCAACCTACCAATCCCACGGATTTAAATTAACTGTGTAGGTTCATGACCGATCCACACTAACTCCTCTATTTCACAGTAATAAAGAACATACCTAATTCCTCAAAGATAAGTAGCATGCATGGGCTAGCGTAAGTGCATAATATCCGTTTCAGATAGTTTTTAATATAGTAAGTACTTATCAATCCAGTGCCTTCCACACCCCAAAACATTAGCCAAATGGTATGGACACATAAAAGGAGAGCCCGGATTCACGGAAGAATCATTCCAAGCATTGAAAGCTAAATCCGAAATCAGTGAACATAAATCAATATATAACTTGGTCTTTGACAAAGTAGCTATACGACCTCAAAAATGATGGGAAAGACAGAAATACATTGGTTTTGTTGATATGGGAACTGGAACAGAAGAAACTGCCCCCTTGGCCACTCAGACATTAGTGGTTTTATTAGTAGGGATTAATCAGCGTTTTAAAATATCATTGGGATATTTTCTCATCAACGGTATAACTGGGGAGCAAAAATCAAATCTTATCAGAATGTGTTTGATCAAGTGTTTTGATGCCGGAGTTGATGTTGCTTCGTTAACGTTCGATGGGCACTCGACAAATTTTACTGCAGTCGAATTACTGGGTTGCGAAGTCAAGGATGCAATGCGATTAAAGACCATCTTTAAACATCCTCACCCAAATGCTCAATACGAAGTGACTTGCATCGGGGATGTTATCTTATCTTATCTTATCTTAGTGGGGCCTGCCGAGGTTTCCACCTCCCAGTAACACTACGACCCATTGGGATCTTTTGTGCAACCCCATCCTTTCACTCTTCCTCCTCTGTAAAGATAGATGCCATAAGTCTGGCAACGTCCTTAAGAGTGAAGAGCCTGAAGTCCTCCGGTTTCGGATAGGCCGACCCCAGGAGTCCCATTCTTTTCCTAGCCAGAGAGTCGCAGTCACACAGTAGGTGCTGCATTGACTCGGTTTGCTCTCCACATGCCCTACACAAACTGTTTGTTGAAAAGTGCATTCTGTGGAGCATTTGTTTTGTGGCATAATGCCCTGTCAAGGCACCGATGGTTAATCGGGCCTGCCTTCTGCTGCCTCCGCATATGAACTTACTCCGTCCTAAGGCGTTTTCGCCTAGGAAGGATTTGGAGTGTTTCATACCCGGCTGTTCTTTCCATTCGATGCCGTGCCTGTTTTTAATGTAATCTTTTAAGGCCTTATTGATGGTACTTTGTGCAAGTGCCACGAACGGCTCAGGACCAATAAGCTGGGTCTCTGAGCCCTCCCTGGCAAGTGCATCCGCCATCTCGTTGCCGTGGATTCCCATATGGCCTGGGACCCAGATCAATCGCACCTTGTTATGCCCACCCAGCTTGTTTAGAGCTTTTGTGGTTTCCAGAACAAGGCCAGAGTCGATTCGGGGCGATATGAGTGACTTGAGCGCGGCTTGGCTTTTTAATAGCTAACTCTATATTCTGCTTTGTGCATAGGAGAATTGCGAAAGTTTCTGCTTGGTAAACAGTAGCAAATTTTCCCATGCTTTGACTATGCTTGAAGTCGTTATTATAGACGCCTGCCCCTGTGCCCGACTTCATTTTTGATCCGTCGGTGTACCAGATTAGGCTGTCTTTTTCCGGAGACGGTGGCCCTCGTTTCCATACATCGTGGTACTTTTTTTTTTTTTTTTTTTTATTGTTCAAAACAGTTTACAAAAAACAACATACAATACAATAATCCTAACACGGAAACCTTACAAGGTTTATCTGTGTAGGAGAGCCACTTTTGCTTAATACTTATAAAAAAATAAAAAAAATTATGTTACATGCAAACAAGAGTAGGTTAGTTTTTACTAGTATCCTATGATAGATTAACAAGATGATAATTTTGTAAGAAATATTTTTTAAATTTTGATTTGCATTTAGCAATGACCGTGTCCGAGTACAATATTTGAAGGTCATTAGGTAGTTCATTTAGATACGCTGGTATCAAGTAGCTTAATTTTCTACTTCCATGTACATTATTATATTTAGGCAGAACATATTTTTTAAGATACGTTATTTTTCTTAAATGAAATGAAATGAAATGAAATATATTTAATTTGCGCTTGAGAAAGGTACATTTTTGGTCTTATTCTAGTTTTCTTCTCTTTCTCAGCTGACAATGTAGCATGCAAATAACTTTAAATGACAATGACTAAATATTCCAATTAATTACATACACATAAAAATACAAAATTAATACTCCAAAATGTCAAATACCAATTAAATTACATTATAATAAAAATACAAAATTAATTACTAAAAATTGTTGTACTAAATATTCAAAAATATGTCAAAAATATGTCAAAACAGTATTATAACCACAGCGCAGCGGCCTAACTTAATCTGTGGAGCTTGTAAACTTTACTTCTCTATGGTAGTCCATGCCATAGAGGAAAAAAGAAAAGTTTGTGAAAAGTTAGTTATAAAATATTTGCAATTCAAATAAAATAATATACAGAAATAAAATAATAATAAAAGTCAAATGATTTATCAAGTTTGGTCAAGGTGAATAGTATTTTACAGACATCAAAAGAAATTAATATGTCGTTAACTTATAAGAAAACTAAAACTAAAATATTTGCTTGCACACATCTAGGTACACATCTTACATTTATTAAGTGTATGTGTAAGAAAATCTTTCACTGAATAAAATAGGTGTGCCATAAGCCATTTATGTAACTCTGCTAGAAATTGTTTTACAATAAGTTTTCTAATTGTTTCAGGCAATTTATTAAAAATACTTATGCACATCCAGAAACAATTCTTTTGCATACGAGTGCTTTTTGGAACAAAGGCCGACATCAACCTTTTTCCATTTCTAGTGTTTCGGGGATACATATCTTGTGCTGTTTCAAAATAATGATGGTTAAGTTTGACAAATTTGGCTATTTCAAAAATGTATAGACATGGCAGGGGTAAGACTTTTAACCTTTTGAATAAGGGTGCACATGGCTCATCTGGTGCAGTGCCACAGATAGCCCTAATACATTTTTTTTGAGCGATAAATGCTTTATTTGTGTCTGTGCTGTTTCCCCATATGATTAAACCATAACGGAGGATGGACTCAATATATGCAAAGTATGCTGTGAGTGCTGCACTTTGAGAGGCTACTTTAGTGAGTTTATATAGTGCAAAAGTAAATCTATTTATTTTACAACACATGTTTGTGATCTGTTGCTTCCAGTCCAACTTATGATCAATTTGTATACCCAGAAACTTAGTTATATTTGTGCCATGTAGTCCTAGTCCTTGATAGTGTACATTTAACGTTTGATAAGGTGTATTATTAAAATTCATGAAATAAGTTTTGTCAATATTAATGAAAAGGTTATTATCTTTAAGCCAATTTATAATTAAGTTGATTGTATTGTTAATTTCATTACTATGGTCATTTAATGTCAATTTCTTACTTGTAGTCACTATGATTGAGACATCATCCGCAAATAAGATGCAGCGGTGCTTTGTCAGTTTTGGTAAGTTATTTATATAAGTGAGGAACAAAAATGGGCCCAAGACACTCCCCTGGGGCACCCCAAACTTGATTTCTTTAAACTCAGATAGATATTTTTGGGTTATATTATTTTTATCGAGTTTAGCTACTTCAACGGCTTGCATCCTATTGTTCAAATAAGTTTTTAGCCAATTTAGTGCCGGCCCCCTAATGCCGTTGTTTTCCAACTTTTTTAGTAGGGTGTCATGTAAGCAATAATCGAACGCTCTAGACATGTCAAGGAAAAGAGCTGTTGTGTACCTATTTTCATTTATGTTCATTAGTATTTCATTCACTAGGTTGAATATGGCATGGGTCGTGGATTTCTTTTTTTGAAATCCGAATTGATCTTGATTTAATATACCATACTTTTCAAAAAACACCATCAGTTTCTCAAGTACAATTTTTTCATAAACCTTTGATATGATTGAGATTAGTGTAATGGGTCTGTAGTTGTCAACTACTGTTTTTTCATTTTTTTTATGCAAGGGTTTGACTAGTGAATACTTAAGCCTGTCTGGGAAGGTCCCAGAGGATATTGATAGGTTTATAAGAAATGTTAGAACAGGGGCTATTTCTTCATTGCATGCCTTCAGAACCTTTGTACATATGTTGTCATACCCTTCAGAGTTTGTGTTTTTGAGGGACTTAATAGTTTTTCTAACACAGTACTCATCAACAGGAGTCAGATAAATGGAATTTATCAGATTACTAGTTTTCCCATGCAAGTCATTATTTGTTTTCGCATGCGTGACACCTGTGATATTGATAAAATGGTCATTGAACTTATTGGCAATTTCTATTGGATTATTTATATTATGTTGATTATAGTCTATAGTTTCAATATAATTGTTACATGTCGGTTTGGTATTTGTCTCCTCGTGTATAATTTTCCATGTAGCTTTGCATGTGTTTTTTTTACTATTATTAAAGATATATTTATTATTTGACTGTTTTTTTGCCTGTAGTATGCATCGTTTTAGTATTTTTGAGTATGTTTGATATTTCTTTTTTGTGTTGTATGTTTTCCTTTTATAGTGATTAAGACGGTGCGCTCTACTTGTTGCACAGCTTTTTTTAATACCCTTAGAGATCCAGTGCTGGTTAGAGTTAGTGTTTATTGTGACTTTGCAAACTGGGAAACATAATTTATAAAGTAAACAGAACCAGTCATGGAATTTATTAAATGCTTCATTAGGATTACTTTCATTATATACATCTGTAAAAGTGAGGCATGAGAGATGTGTTCTGAACTTAATGATATTTTCGTCAGAATAACCTCTCTTAAATGTATGTATTTGTTTAGCTATCATGTTTTTTAAGTTATCATGTCTTTTATATACATGCAGGTATCTAGTGTCGTTACATTCTGTTAAAATGGAATATTTAATTTTATCAAAAATATTTATGGCGTGACAGTATCGAAACAGTTCTTGGGCGTTATCTTTATATTTGTTTAATATATGTTTAGGAACAATTATTTTCAATAGTATGATTTGCAGTTTTAAAATTTCTTCTAAATACGACTTGTACGTTCTTCCATAACTACTCAGGCCGTAACAAACGACAGACTCTGCTAGGGACATGTATAAGAGTCTGAGAATTTTATAAGGAAGCTTATACCTTAATATGGATAGTCTGCTAGCAATCGATCTTAATTTAGCACATACATAGTCTTTATGCGGCCCCCAACAGAATCTCTCGTCGATCACGAGTCCTATATACATGTGCTGCTTTACATTTTCAATGGGTGGACATGAGCAATTGTTAGTTGGGCTGTGCATGCAAAAGTGAGTATGGGCCACAACAGTGGGTGCAATGTCGGCTTTATTGTGCGAAGTATGAATATGCAATAACTTAGTTTTTTGAGCGTTCATCACTAATCCAACATCGTGAGCCCATTTACATAAGACATCAAAATTAATTTGAATATTTAGTTCCGCTTCCTTCACACTTTTTGCGGCAGCCACGAGACACGTATCATCAGCGAATTGGTATATTGACCCCGTGCTTATCAGAGTGCACATGTCATTGACGTACAATAAATATTCGGTAGGACCCATTATTGAGCCTTGGGCTGTTCCTTGATGGGTCAATGTCATGTTACTGTACTGATTAGCTATTTTGACTACAGTGTAACGATTGGTGTGGTAGTTTTTAATAAGCTGTAGGATAGGGCCCTGTATACCACATCGAGATAGCTTGTCGAAAAGAATGTCATATTGTAACATATCGAACGCCCGGCTTAAGTCGATAAATATCACCAAAACGTGATAGGGTAAACCGTACTAATACTGGCACCCCCTCAATGATTGGCACTTCACATTTTTTTTCTGGATATTAAGAATGTTTTCTTTTTTTTATGGTATAGCAATACAATATTTGGTAGAATATTCAATTTATTATACTGGCAACACCTATGTAAGTGTCAAATGTCAAAAGTCTTTCCGTAACTGCTGTTTTTAAAAGTGCGTTTGGACGAGTTGGTGAAATTTTAATGAAAAGTGTAGGTTTAGTGACTGGATTTAGTGTGAAAAAAGTGATTGTTAGGTAAGTTTCTATGTATTTTTTCTATATATTTAATCCATTTATGATATTAAAGTGCATTTAACTTTATTTTGGAGTTGTATTGAAGATGTGTCGACTTTTTTACTAGTGCCAATGACTATGTTTTAATTTGTTTGACAACATAATGATTGGCACATATGCCAATCGTTATACTTTCTGACTTTTGATTGTCTCGTGTCAAATTCTTAAGCAAACAATATTTTGATTGATTTTCAACTTTGTTCCTTAGTAATTCAAGCCTTCTCTTATCCAAAATCAATTCTTAGCACTGCCAATCATTATATCTTTTAGTAGTGCCAATGATTATACCTTAACTTTTTATTATTTTAGATTTGAAGAATGCCGAAAGTCCATAGCGGCAAAAGCTATTCAAAAGGGTATTCAAATGCAGATTTAGAAGAAGCTTTAAAAGATATAAAAAATGGGATGGGAAAAAAGACTGCTGCACGAAAATACAATATTCCACGTGCAACTTTGCAGTTTCGGTTATCTAAAGATTTTGTAAAAAGTCGACCTGGTCCCGATACAGTTCTGTCTAGTCAAGAAGAAAGTCAGCTTGTTAAATGGATCATTGAGTCTAGTCGGAAAGGTTTTCCACGGCGTAAAGAGGATGTCATAAAAAGTGTCAATCTCTTTTTGACTAAAAATCCCCGACCAAACAGTTTCATAGAGAATACTCCTGGGGAGGGTTGGTATAAGCTATTTTTAAAAAGGCACTCGGAGCTTTCTATAAGACCTTCTGAAGCTGTAACCTCAGCAAGCTCAAAAGTGTCGGAAAGCCAAATTCGAAACTGGTTCAGACAAATCGAAATTTATCTAAAAGAAAATGGGCTATTTGAAATTCTTGGCGATCCATCACGAGTCTATAATGGAGATGAAACAAATTTCATTTTGTGCCCGAAAAATACAAGAGTCATTGCACCAAAGGGAGAAAAAAATGTCTACGAGGTGGACCATGCACAGTCTAAATCCTGCATCACTGTCATGTTTACTTTCGGAGCAAACGGTGAAATAACACCGCCAATGATTATTTTCCCTCTAAAGAGAATGCGACCGGAAATTCAAAAGTCTGTACCAAAAGAGTGGGGTATTGGCTTATCAGAAAATGGATGGATGAAGGCAGAACTGTTTAACCAGTATATAAAAAATGTTTTTCATCCAGCCCTACAAAAAAGTAACGTAACGTTTCCGGTAATCCTTTTTGTAGATGGTCATAAAAGCCATACAACATTAGAGCTTTCGCAACTTTGCCAAAGTCTCGGAATAATATTGATAGCCCTTTACCCAAATGCAACGCGACTATTGCAACCAGCCGACGTAGCTGCATTTCGGCCCATTAAAGTTATGTGGCGGAAAGCTGTACTGGCATGGCGGACAAACAACTTGACAAAAACTTTACTAAAAACAGATGTGGGGCCTATATTGGAAACATTATTACCAAAAATAAAGAAATCAACGTTACAAAATGGGTTTGAGGCATGTGGATTATGTCCATTTAATCCAGACAAAGTTGACTACACCAAATGTTTGATGCCATCCCGGCCACAGCAAGTCATTTTAGATGATATTCGTGCCGAGAGAATGAATTATCAAACATTTGAAGAAATTGTCGGGCCACAGTTGATTCGTAAAATGAAGAATTCGATAGTGGGCAAGTCAATAGAAGCAAAAAAGTTATACGAAATTTACAAACATCTTACACTCAACGCTAAACATGATTATACTACACATGAAGTAATGTTAAACCAAGAAACGACTGATTTGGATGAAGATATAACAAATTTGGAACAAACTTTGGAAATCAATGAGTCTATAACAAAAGAAGACGCATCTGATGGCGCATTTCCTAAGGTCGTTTCAGATATCGCAGAACATGAAAATACCATTGAAATTAAAACTGCCGAATCAGAAGAGTCTAATTCGCCATGTATCCTTTCACTCACTAATGCTTTAACAGTACCAGAACCTATACAAACTGTAGAGATTATTTCTGAGCATCAAACAGGAAACGAACCATTTTGTATTCCATCAACTAGTCGACAAAATGTAGAATTTATTGGAGGTGAATGGGTACTCGTGGATGTATCTGAGAGCCCTAAAAAGAAATTTAAGGATTTTTTGCCATTGCCAAAAACGCCCATCAAAAAGCAAAAACTAGGTGCACAGCCACAAAACCGTACTTTTGTCTTAACTAGTAAAGATTGGGAAGATGCGGAGATGGAAAAACAACAAAAAAAATTGGATATTATTCAACAAAAAGAAGCTAAGAGAAAAGCAAGATTAGAAAAAGCAGAATTAAATCGCTCAACCAAAATTAAAAAACAAATTAACAACCAAAACAAAAAGAAAGGAAAGATTGAAAATCGAAGCAAGAAAAATGGAGCTAAAAGTTCTAAGATTACGATACTTTCAAATATTTTACTAAAATCTTCCAATACAACAAATTTAGAATCAGATAAAGGAAATATTGAAAAAGAAAAACACGAAGTGACTATCAATAACCAACCAATTACGGACAAGGACGAACAGATACGGCAGCCTTTATCCACAATTTTTCGAGAGAACAAGGGTTTTACTACAAACGAAGAATTAATAGAGAAAATAGAGAGCCAGAACATTAATATAGAACAGGAAAAACCAAAACAAAGAACTTCCACAAAAGGTCGAGAAAACAAGAAAAGTTTTAGAAATAAAGACAGATCAAACAATGTACCAGAAAAGAGTAAGAGACATGGTGGACCAACCAAACCTTTGTCGAACGAAGACCTACTAAGAATATTAGAAGAAGATTAATTTAACTTAAATCTAAGAAGAATAGTAAGTAAGACGGTATCATTTTTAAGACTGCCTACAGTGCCAATGAGTATACTTAATTCATATGCCAATTATTATACGTAAGTGCCAATGATTGTAACATTCCATAGAAATACATAGAATTCGATGTTCCAGTTTATAAATGTTTATTTTTTAAATTAATGCGACTTGTTATTTAAGCTCATGAAATCAATTTACCCGAAAAAGTAATTAATAGCATTGTCAAGTTTCTTTCTCAATGAGAACTTGCCACATGTTGCCAGAAGTTTGCTTAAAGTGCCAATCATTATACAGATTACCCTATTTGTTGTTTAAGTGGTCATTAATGTCATCTGTAAACTTACGTAGGAGCTGTGTAGTACTTTTGTTTTTCTGAAAACTATATTGGTTTGTGTTAATTATATTATTTTTAGTGAGATATTCATTTATTTGATCACATAAGTAACTTTCTAAAATCTTGTCCAGACATGATAATATTGTAATCGGTCGGTAATTACTGTAATCTGTTTTACTTCCTTTTTTATAAATTGGTCGTATAACGCCTACTTTAAACAATTCCGGATAAATGCCGGTTTCTAAGCAGCAATTTATTAGGTGAGTTATTACATGCACCATTCTCTCCGAGACGTATTTTATGTCACAGACACGTATCCCATCAAATCCGGAGCTCTTTTTAATATTTAGGTTATTTAAGATTAGGCTGATTTTACTTTCATGGGCTTTTTCAATACGAATCGTTCGATCAGGAGTGGTTTCATATAATGAAGGGTCCAATAGCGCAGAGGAACAAATATTAGGTATATTCTGAGTGTTTATTTTGTCAAATTCTGCTGCAAAATTATTCGCTAACTGTGAGGGTTGCAAGTTAAAGGTCTTAAGTAATATATCATCAATACATTTAGTTATTTTACCCGTCAATCTATTAATTATTTGCCATACTTTTCGAGGATTCTTAAAATTTTCTACAATTTCTATTTTAGTTTGCCTGTTTTTAACATATTGAGCGTACTTATTCGTTTTGTTTCTATATTTGTTGTAAAGTAGCCTCTTTTCAGCATTGTGCTCGTCACGACACCATACTTGGAATAGCTCATCGCGTTTGCTACACATCTTTATTAATCGCTGGTCGACCCAACTACAGGATTTACGTTTACTTTGATTCGATTTTACAAAAGAATATTTACATTTATTGTACGCGTCATTAAAATTGTCATGTATATAATTAACAATCGTATTAGGATCTACGTAATTCAGAGGTACATCCCAATCAATATCACTCAATACCGCACGCAGTCTGTGATTGTCGATACGAGTAATCAGCTGTTTTGAATCACGCGAGGCTAACGTGCTCCCCCGTTGCCGTTTTAAAGCGCCGAGTATCGCACAGCCAGTTATACAATGTTCGGCCGGGGCGACACTTACAACGGCAGTGCACACATCAAATGAACTCACATTACGGAGAAGAACGTGATCGATGCACGACCTCGCAATGATGTTCCCATACTTCTCAACTCGCGTGTAGTTACTTATGCCACATTCTAGACCCAGTTCAATAATTGCATTTAGGTAACGAGTGATTATTGGATTGGATTTTTTTGTGTCTAAATTCATATCTCCCATGACGATGTAATAGTGCGTGTGTGAGTATTGAGAAATCAAATCTGACAATTCTTTTATGAATCGCTCTTTGTTTGTGTTCGGTGGTCTGTACACTGCACATAAGATGAGCTTAAAACAATCATCGAACTTAACTTCTCCCGTGACGCATTCAAATTCTTTTAGAACTGTTTTGTTTTTAATAAATGAGATGCTATTGTGTACATATAATACGACGCCTCCTCCTTTTCTATTTGATCGTAGCTCTGAGAAGAGAGTGTAATTGGATAATTGAAACATATTTATACAATCAATTTTGATATTGGCCTCTGTTATTAATATAAGATGAATTGTGTGAGTGGAGCTTATAATCGTGTGTTCTAGTAATGCAAATTTTTTAGAAAGAGATGAGATATTTACGTGGTACAATAGTAAGGAATTATTACCTATTGGTAATTTGCTAGTAAATTCATTCCAATTGTTACAGTTGATTTCTAATATATTCGATTCCTAGTCACGTTATTAAACTTGTAAGAAACCAATTCGAAGCAAAGCAGTATTACTTGATGAAAATGATAAATTGATCCAATGGCAGTTTTTAGAACAGTTAAATGTTTTGCAAAACGAGGAAGGGATTCAACTGGCAAATAAACTTTCAAAGAGAAACATACAATTTAATAATCAGATAATGAAAGTAAAACTAGCCACTCAGCTCCTAAGTACTAGTGTCGCAAACGCTTTAAAAATATGTAGACAAGACTTAAATCTTCCTGTTTTTTAGCAATCCAAAGCTACCGAAATATTTATTCAACGGTTTAATGATATGTTCCATATATTCAACACGAGAACAATGTGGCAATTTGATTATTAAAAACCACTATGTGTGGCCAATAAAGATAAAATAAGATGCATCGGGGCAATCTCAACTGCGGGAAATTTCAACTAATCGAAATAACTTCCGTATTTAACATAACTTATTAAAGTGCCATCTATGCCCGCGAAGGCGCAAAAGTGCTTTCATAATTTCTCTACAGATGGCGTGGATAGACCTAATACTGTTTGACTGACACTGCCATTTTGTTTTCGACAAAATTCTATGTGGGCACGTGCGAATCGGCTGCTTAAATTTTCGTTAAAAAAAGTGGTTTTTAATGTGTTTTACCAAGTTTTCTAAAGGTGAGTCGTGTAAGGGAGAATATACACCTATACATATATGTTTACCTTATATTATGTACCATGTTAGCCTAATATATAACTGTGTGTTGCTATTCAGTAAGCGCTAGTTCAGACACAGCGGGAACCGCGCGATTTTAGAATCGCATGGAAATCGCGCGGATCTTATTTGTATGAGTTATTAAGTAATCGTTCAGACATACCCGCGCGGTTAATCAAGCCGCGCGGTTCCCGTAACCCAACCGCCAGGAAATAGAATCGCGCTACTCCCGCGCGTTTCTATTACTATGGAGTCTTTACTTCGCGTTCAGTTGCATTGCGGCTACCGCGCGGTTAGCACGTCCACAGCTCGTGAGTTCGCCATGGATCGTTTCGACACTGAATTATTTATTGATGAGGTGGAGAAGAGACCTGCAATATGGGACATTCCGTGTGATGATTACTCAAATAAAATTATCAAGAACCGAGCTTGGCAAGAGTTGGTGGAGATATTTGGAAATTGCGAAGACACGGTGGAAAAAAAGAATATTTTAAGTAAGTAGGTTTAATTCACCAAAAAATAATTGACAGAATTATGTTATAATTATTGTTATGAAGCGTATATTATACTCTCCGTATACTTTAGGTACTTAAATAAATATAAACAAACTTCGGCTGCTTTATGCAGACATTTCGAGCATTTTTCAAATGAAGGTCACAACGGTATTACCATATTTCGTTTGTTTACATTTAGTTATGTACCTAAACATTACAAGTACGGTATGTTAGTTGCAGCTATATCTTTGTGTCTTGCCATGGAACACGCCCATCGTTCACAAAGTAATGAGCGAATTTATCTCTGATATTCAAAGATGACGGTGTCCCTCTTCCCGCATGCAAGGTATTGAGATTAGTCATGGGTGCATTATATAAAGTATCTTTCAATTTTAGACCATCTCTAGTCCGCACATAGTTATGTAGAACACAAGAAGCTTTTATTATATCTTCGGCAAAATCTATGTTTACATTTATAGGCCTATGAAAGATGCGCCATTTGTTCGCCAAAATACCAAAAGTGCACTCAATATTACGTCGGGCTCTCGATAACCTATAGTTAAAAATCCTTTTTTCATATGGTAAACATTTGCCTGAATATGGGCGCATTAAATTTTCTGCTAAGCCGAAGGCTTCATCTCCAACTATAACATAAGGCATTGGTGTTAGGTCTACATTAGATATTGGTTTAGGTGTTGGTATGTTTAATGATTTTTCTGTCAGGCGTTTATAAAAAACCGAATTTTTAAATATAGCAGAATCACTGCTTTTGCCATAAGCCCCAATATCAACATAAGTAAAGCAATAGTTGGCGTCGCAAAGTGCTAAGAGCACTATGGAAAAGAAATGTTTATAGTTATGATACAAAGAACCCGAATCAACAGGCTTTATAACTCGGATATGCTTGCCGTCTATAGCACCAATGCAATTTGGAAAATTTGCATATCTCTCAAAGTCTCGTGCTATTGTCTTCCAGATATCTTCAGTCGCTTCGGGCATGACTATGTTTACCAACTTATTCCACAATGATTTACATACTTCGCGGACAATTCCAGTAATCGTCGATTTTTCTAGGCGATAATTGTAGCTTAGTTCTCCAAATGAACAACCCGTACCAAGATATCTGAAACAAGAATATTATTAATAATGTTATTATTTTTAGGTACACAACTCCAAAAAAAATGGAAAAACATACGAGATTGCTACAATAAAGAATACAAAAAAGAAAAAACAACTCCTTCTGGTTCAGGTGCTCGTAAAGGAGCCCGATATATGTATTTTTCAAGATTATCTTTCCTGCAGAATAGTGTAAGTAATAAAGACACTACAACTAATATTGAAGAACAGAATGAAAGGCAAAGTGAGAAGACAAGTGAACTAAACGCCAATGCAACCGAAGCCACTGAAATACGTCCCCCTAAACGTAAGAAAACACAAGTGCCAGAAGAAAAAATTGCTGTTTTAATAGAAAAAAGTATCGAGTCACGAAAACATTTTCAGAATGAACTTCAAGTAAATAGTATTACCAAGCAAGATGACGACAAACTCTTTTGTTTGTCGTTATATAAAGAACTCAAAAAAGTACCAGAAAATAGGCGTTTAGCAACCAAAATTGAATTACTTCAAGTGATACAAAAAGGACAAAGCTTACCACCCCCTGTTCGCTACAATACTCAGCAGATCACACCTACGTATTGGCAAGGACAACAGTATACAAGCCCGCAAGGATATTTTACTACATCTGGATCATCTCCTCCTGTTCCGGCACCGTCACCATCGCAATTTAGTTCTGGCTCTCAGTCCTCTACAGTTATAGAAAATATTTATGCTGATTTTGAAGAACAATAAATAAATCTTACCTTAAAGTTATTACGAGTTTCTCTTCCGGTGACACGCTTGGCCTCAAATGCGTTTCAGAGCATGAAATATCTTGCCTGATCAGTTCAATTAGTTCATCAAAAGATTTTATTGACATTCTCAAATAGTCAAAAAATTTGTTATCATACATTCTTAATTTGGGATATAACGTTACGAACTGACCATGTACTAGTCGGTCACGTAATATTGGATGCACCCAATACCGCCTTTTTCTTTTCTTTTTTTAAGGAGCAACCACAGTAAACACACTTCTTCGTCGACCTCCATTTTGAAACTGACGCTAACCCGCACGAAATCGCATACTAACCGCGCGTGTCTGAATAGCATCACAATTTTGCGGTTTGAAACCGCGCGATTCGTAAACGCACGATTCCCGCATGTCTGAACGCAGGCTAAACAGTCTATTACCAACGTTTGTCTTTCAATCATCTCCTAACACCGCACCTTTACATGGCGACCCTGCCTTAAAAGTGCGACGCGCGTGTGTCCCTTACAAGGACTAAGTGTAAACAGCCACGGCGAGCTTCCATTCTAATTAAATAATGGATTACATAATTGAAGCTGACTTAGTCCGCCGGACGCGTTACTGTCTTCTGAAGAACAACGCAAACATTTTGCCAATTAAAAATGGGCAACTATAAGAGCACCGAGAAGGAGCAAGTGGTAATTACTCAGACATCAGGTCTGGGGCAAAACGACGCAGCTGTGCAGCAGAGTCAGAGGCACGAGACGACCAATGTGCTGCTGATGGTTATTTGCGTGGTGTTGGCGTTAGGCATACTGGGCTTGACGTACAAGTTCGCAAAGAGATGTCACGATAAGCAGATTCAGCGACGTCTGGACGATCAAAGGCTCTTGAGGTATTCGAGCATCCTGCGTCGACATCAACTGAAAACCGAAAGTGTGTGAGGTTGTGTCAGTGAGTGCGGAATAAAGGTGTTCTCGAATGTGCGTACCCATAATATTACACAGTGCGTGTTAGGCATAAACTGTAAGTAATTAATAAAATACCATATAATATTCAACTCTATCTGTAACTTGTAATCAATAGCATAATAAGGAAAATATAATCGCATTTATTAGTAATTTACCTGCATTTTATAGCAAAAATGCTATTTTATACCTTTGTACTCTTATACACTTTTAGTTAATTATATTTTATACACGCTTAAGGGCATGAAAAACTTATTTGTGAATCTGATGTTTAGTTATGGCAGAGGAGTTAATTTTAATTTTAAATGAATTAAAAGTCATAAGAACCTATTTAATAAAAATCGGCCCTAGCCGCAGAGAAGGCAAAATACTAGAAGTAAAAAGGAAAGAAGCCAATGAAGTTTTAAATAAATATAACAAGTGGTTAGAATTGTCGAGATTGAGTGGGTCTCAAGGTCAAGCATCATTGACAACAAAAATTTGCTTGGAATTTACTAATTTGTATTAAGAAGTTATTTCCTTGTGTACAAATATGGCGGGAGAGACATTTGACTTGCGAATTGCCTTAAACCTCCTTCCTGTCATGACTGATACTGAGGATAATACAAAACAACTAATCGAGGGTATTGAGTACTACAGTTCAGTTTTGTCTAAGTCGGAATGTAAAAATAAATTAATTTTGTTTGTCTTAAAAAACAGACTATCGCAGCAAGCAAAGTTAAAGTTATCAACAAAGTATAACGAGGTCGATGAGCTTATAAAGGACATGCGTAAAATACTTTTGCTACGAAAAAGTCATACCGCTTTACAAACAAAACTACAACAGTGTAAACAAAATAACAAATCTGTTTCAGATTTTGGGAAGGACCTTTCTGAACTTTTTGTGGACTTGACAATCTCGCAGGCTGACGGAAACCTCGCTAGCTATGACATTTTACGACCTTTAAATGAAAAACAAGCGATAAAAAGATTTGCTGACGGACTGCGAGATCGTCGTTTAGGTACGATCATTTCTGCGCGTAATTATTGTTCTTTGACAGATGCTATTCAAGCGGCACAAGATGAGGAGCTACAATCTACTTCAGGCGACATGCTCAGTATGTATAAACCTAATCATAGATTATACGCTAGCAGAAGACCCCAGCGAGGACAGTACAGGGGACTACGCGGGTTTCCGAGCAACCCCAGAGGTAATATGCCGCATACCTATAGGCGCATACCAAATCAACGATGTCAGGTACCGTATTTAAGAAATAGTTATCGTGCTAATGGTTTCCAAGGAAAAGGCAGATTTTTAAGAAACCGGGGCAATAACCCTACTGCATATACTCGAAATAACGTGAACTTTATGACATCAGGTCAACGCGAACACGATGCCGACACGAGCCAGCCTAATACGGATTCGCTAGATCATTTTTTTCGTGCGTAATCATATGTTGACATGTAATAGTTTAAACAAAGTTTCATTTAAGATAGACAAATATGATTATGATTGGCTAATCGATACTGGAGCATCGGTTTCAGCAATCAAATACGAATTGATAGAGCGGTTACAAATACCTTTCCAAAAAGAGTCCGTTAGTATAAAAGGAATCGGAGGAGACGTACTTTCAGAAGGTTTTGTCTACTTAACTTTAAATTACAATGAAAGTTACTTTACATATACATTCTTGATATTTAAAAATTTACCTTGCAAAGCGATCGGAATTTTAGGACAAGATTTTCTTAGAAATTATCAAGCTGTGTTGAATTTTGAACTAAATACTTTACGTTTAACAAATAAAAACGAACAGACAGTAACATTAGATTTTGATTACTTATCGCCGACTTACAACTCTTACTTAGTTATTCCAGCGCGCAGCGAATCAACGCATTATATTAAATCCGAATTAAAAGAGGATTGTGTAGTATCATCTCAGGAATTGTGTGAGGGAGTATTTATAGCTAACACGATTACACGGCCAAATAACGGAAAAATAGCAATACGTATTTTAAATACGAGAGAAACGGATATCAAATTAAATTATTTTCAAGTCAATACTAGTAAATTAAATGATTACTTTATTTGTCAATTTAGTAAACCATCAGTAAATGCTAACAGAGTTAAAACATTATTCTCATTACTAGACTTGCAACATTTAAATGTGGAGGAGCAAAAGTCAATTGAAAACGTTTGTGCTAAATTTCCCGACATTTTCCACTTGCCAGGCGACAAATTAACCACGACCCCATTGTATGAACAGAAAATTGAATTAAAGCCGCACACTACTCCAATTTATACTAAACCCTATCGTCTACCCCATGCTCAAATCATCATCTCAATCAGAAATTGACAACCAAATTAAAAGTATGTTAGACGCCGGTATTATAAAAGAAGCCAGGAGTGCGTGGTCTAGCCCTTTACTGTTAGTGCCGAAAAAACAGGACTCTAGCAAAGAAAAGAGGTGGCGCGTTGTTATAGATTACCGTAAATTAAATAATCAAATATTGGATGATAAATTCCCGTTACCCAATATAACAGATATACTAGATTCATTATCAGGAGCAGTTTATTTCACACATTTAGATTTATATCAAGGCTTTTACCAGGCAAACTTACATAAAGATAGCAGACCTTGTACCGCGTTCACAACTGGTAAAAATCAATACCAAATGACTAGGATGCCGATGGGATTTAAGTCCAGTCCAAATAACTTTAGCAGAATGATGACTATTGCTATGTCCGGCCTAAATTATGACAAATGTCTGATATACCAAGACGATTTATTAGTATACGGTCGTAATTTGTCTTCCCATAACCAAAATTTAATGGATGTGTTTACTAGATTACGTAGTGCTAATTTTAAGTTAAACTCGCCCAAATGTAAGTTTTTGCAAAAAGAGGTACTTTATCTAGGACATATTATCTCAGAAAATGGCATTCAACCCGACACGGAAAAGATTAAAGTTTTGCAAAATTATCCAAGACCAAGTAATGTAGATGAAGTCAAACGTTTCGTAGCCTTTGCCAATTATTACAGGAAATTTATACCTAATTTTGCCAATATTGCCCTCCCTTTAAACAAAATGTGTTGTAAAAATGTATCGTATTACTGGAATGACGAGTGTGAAAACGCCTTTAAATTTTTAAAATCATCCTTAATACAACCACCAGTTTTACAATATCCTGATTTTTCAGAGGAAAACGAATTTTTATTACAGACCGACGCATCAGGTAAAGCTATCGGTTCGGTATTATGTAATAAGGACGGTCGACCTGTAGCTTATGCCAGCCGAAGTCTAAATAAGGCTGAAATTAACTATCCTACTATTGAAAAAGAGCTCTTATCAATAGTATGGAGTGTTAAGTATTTTAGACCTTATTTATACGGGAGACGGTTTAAAATACAGACTGACCACAGGCCACTTGTTTATTTGTTTGGCATGCGCGACCCATCGAGTAGGTTGTTAAAATTTAGGTTACAATTAGAAGAATATAATTTTACAATAGAATATTTAAAAGGAAAACAAAATTCAGCCGCGGATGCCTTATCACGAATTATTCTTTCATCAGACGAGTTAAAAACTATGAGCGAACAAATAAATATCAATGTCATAACAAGAGCGCAGCATCGTAAATTGCAAACTACGGGAAACTTAAATGGCAGTGATAGTGATTCGGTTGATAATATTGACACGAACTCGAGGCCTGATCAACCTAGAGTAGTGGAAATTATTAAAAAGCCAAATCACATTACTGAAATTTCACTAATTAATAAAAAAGACTTAGAAAAATTAATAAGAAACGGTGTTTTTATGAAAAATTATAAGTATTTTTTTTATGTGCCAACTAAATCAATTATATATGTAGATACAACTTCTCGATCACCAATAACGCGAGACGGATTGGTGAGAGATTTGTCATATTTATGTCAGAAATTAAATATGGAGCATATATGCATAATAAGAAATAAAAATAATAAAGAATTTATTGCGGGATTAATACAAGAGGTACGTAAATATGATAAGTGGTCCGGACCACGTATTTGTGTAGTAAATGAGGTACAAAAAATAAATGACTTAGATAATAGGCGAGTAATATTAAATGACTTTCACCTATTGCCCACTAGTGGCCACGCGGGCATTAGGAGAATGACAAATAACATCAAAAAATATTATTTTTGGCCTAGTATGCAAAAGGATGTCGCCGAATATATATCTAAATGCGACCAATGTCAAAAGCAAAAATATTCTATAAGCATTAAACAGCCTATGGCAGTGACGAGTACCGCAAACTCGGCATTCGAGAAAGTTTTTTTAGACATAGTGGGACCGCTTCCCAGGGATAACCAAAACCACAGCTATATTTTAACATTGCAATGTGAATTAACAAAATTCACAGAGGCGTATCCATTACACAACAAAGAAACGGTAAGTGTAGCTCGTGCTTTTGTTGATAATTTTATTTTAAGATTTGGCATACCTCGTGAAATCGCTACCGATCGCGGAACTGAATTTTTATCAAGTACAATTAAAGAAATATGCCAACTCTTAAAAATTAATCAATTAACATCAACGGCCTACCATCACGAGAGTATAGGAGCGCTGGAGAATTCGCATAAAACTATGGGTGCGTATTTAAGGATACATTGTGAGAATAAGACATCAAGCTGGAGCAGTTGGGTACCGTATTGGTGTTTTTCCTACAATAATACGGTACATACTGAAACCAGATATACGCCACACGAGTTGGTGTTTGGTAAGAAATGCATTATACTAAGCAATTTTAGTGGTGACGTAGTAGATCCATTATATGCTCACGATAATTATGCCTTAGAATTAAAATATCGCCTTCAGCTAGCTCAGAAAGAAGCTCGCGATAGTTTGCTTCAAAGTAAAATTAAACGTAAGAGTAAATATGATATTAATGTAAACCCAATATTTTATAAGAAAGGAGACTATGTATTACTACGAAACCCATCAGATAATAAAATGGATCCAATATACTTAGGACCATATTTAATTTTGGAAGATTTAAACTATACTGTAAAAATTTCTAAAAACGGAAAAGACGACGTAGTACATAAAAATCGTACTAAATTGTACTATTGTTGACAGTTAAACGTGTAGAATTGTAAGAACTTATTGTATGTACTATTTGTGTTATATTTACATTTTATTATTATAAAGAAAATATACAGTACCTATAGTAGTAAGTTTATTACATCATGTATCGTAAAATAAATGTATAAATTATGTTAAATGACGTCTTTAACATTTTTGTATATAAAAAAAAAAAAAAAAAAAAAAAGAGGGAAGGTGTAAGGGAGAATATATACCTATACATATATGTTTACCTTATATTATGTACCATGTTAGCCTGATATATAACTGTGTGTTGCTATTCAGTAAACAGTCTATTACCAACGTTTGTCTTTCAATCATCTCCTAACACCGCACCTTTACAGTCGTATATTTATAGCTTAATACATGTTTCTAGCTTAAGTATTCTCTTGTAGCTTGTGTTTTAATAGTACTTTGGCAACAGTTTAAGTAACCCCACCGAAATTGTGATGTCGGCTAATTTCAACTATTTGGCAGTTGAAATTACCCCTTCAGATTTTATATAAAAATGAACAAACACTAGTGATGTGCATGTTTCGATATTTAATCGATGTGAATACTCACTTTAAAAAAGGCTATCATTTAAACGGTCAGCTATTTAAAGATTTTGATAAGCTCCGAAATTTATTTTGTCAACAAACAAAGTGATTTGAGCTGCTTCTAATAGTCGGCAAAAATAATTATATTGATCAGCAAGTAATGTGACATTGGGCAGCCTGAAAATTGACGTCATAGCAAATTAAATATATCTGCAGCAATATCAGTAATAGAGCACCAAATCGTGATTCGGATTTTATAAAATTTTGGCACAATGTAAAATTTATGTTGATTTGCTAATTCATTTTATTTCTACGGGAACAAAATAGCGTATTATTTACATTATATGAGATGAGTAGTACCTCTGCCTCTGCCACCAAGAGGGGGGGGCGCGAGGCTCCTGGATAGTATACATCGAAATCAAGACTTCTCCTGCAAGCGACTCCTGACGTATCTACGAAAACGAACAAGAAGTACGCAACAGTTTAGAAGCTCATCGCAATCAAGCGGACGTACGGCATCCCAAATATTGAAGACGCTGACTCCAAAGATATCCGATGAAACTAGAGGCAGTAATCATCTTTACCATCATTGAATTGTGAGTACATTTGATTATTTTCTTTTGAGGTAAAAAATCTGGCCACCACTCCTTCAGGTAAACCTCTGATACCACCTTCCAAAATGAACCCTGTAACCAACCCCATTCCCAGCACCTCTACTAGCCCACACATTGAAACGCGACATATTCCAATGCCTATTTTTTGCGGTAACGGTAATGAACGCGACTTGAATGGCTTTATTAGGGCGTGTGAGCGATTTTTTTCACTATACCGGGAGACGAAGTTACTAAAGTAAACTTAGTATTATCTAGGCTATCAGGTGAAGCTGCTAATACTATATATTGAGGTAACCATGATTTCTCTTGGCAAGGTATTAAAGCTCTTTTATTACAAAGGTATGGTCGTTGGGCAGTAAAAATCGAAGACATAATAATGGAAATTCAAAACGTACAACAGACAGAATAGTGCCGTTCATTCATGACTTAGATGAGATCGTGTCTTAAGGCGAAACTCACGTCAAAGGAGCCCAAACAATTTTAGAACCGTTAGCAAGACAAACAATAATTAAATATTTACCCCCAATATATGAGGATCTGTGTAAAATGGATAGTTATTTAGAAATATGTAATAAAGCCAGACGTTTAGATCGTGAAGGATATAGGATTGTTAAAAAGCAAAAAAATAATTACTTACTCAACCGGTAATTACTCAACCGCAGAGGCAACCACAGGTCAAAAACCAAAATTTTCATTATAAACCTATGCAAACTCCACAAATGCCACCTAAAGACATGCCTATCCACCATCACCTTTTTCTTTGAGACAAAAACAAAACTATTTTCCGCAAAAACAATACCAACAGTTTAGACAAAGTTATCTCCAGCACTTCCCACCTCAGAAAAATCAGGATGTAACGATGCGTACAGTCACCGACAGACCACCACTAAAACGATCACGGGAAAACATTTTTAATATCGAAACAAACGAGGAAGAAAACCTGTACGATCACTTCATGCAATTTTACGAGGATATGTAGCAAAGCTTTTATAATCACGAACCCGAACTTAATCAGTTACCTGAGGAAAATGAAGAAAATTTTCAATCAGAGCCCCAACAAACGAAACCCACATAAAATTCCACCATCAAGTAGGATTCCAATTACCATACATAGTGATACCCGATTTCAACGAAAAGATGTTAGTGGATACAGGTAGCGCAAGATCCTTTATCAATCCGCGAATAGCCAAAGAATATATAGATCAAGGTTTTGCAACATACTTAAATGAAGGTTTCACGGTTTCAAACCGCCCATTAAACAACAAGACATGAAGGTAAAATAAATAAAAAAAAAAAAAAAAAATTACCTCCAATGCAAAAAATCTTTGGTCCTAGCGCTATTCCGCTAGAATTCTATTTGGGCTTGAGTATAGTAAACTAATGCGAGAATTTGTATAAAGCAAAGTTGCTACGTTATTGTAAAAATCTGAGATTTTATTGCACTTATTCATTTAGTGAGGAAACATATAGTTTTCTAGTAAAAAAATATTTTAAATTAATCACTTAAATACGTTTTTGTCGTATTGACATTTTACAGATTACGTAGATGAGACAATTCTTCGTTCAAAAACGTCAAAAAAATTTAAGACAGTTGCATTCATGTAGAAATAATTTTGATGTTTTGTGTATTTAAGCGAAAAAGTCTAGATTTAACGTTTCGGAGTGTTGTTTGACAAGATCACTAGTTTTCTTAAGTATTTTGTTATATGTGATCCAATACGGACTGGAAATAGCCAACAAAGTGCGTCGGTTGGAAGATCTGAAAACTAAGCGCGCAAGAAAAGTTACATCTTTAAATTTCTTGAAGAGATGTCGCGACCAAGGTCTCATCCCAGCGTGTGTCAAGATATCGCCCAAGAGAGATATACGCGGGAGCGCCAAGATCTTACAACAGGCCAGCCAAAAATTGCTTCATCACCTCATCTACCAACATCGTTCTGAGCTAAGTACAATTAATAATAAGATCGAGAGTTTGTCCAGTGTGCTAAAGTCACAATTGTCTACGGACAATACACAGATCAGATTTTAATAATTGCATTAATACACTTAATAAACGCGAAACATCTAAATATAATGAATGCAAACATAGACAAATTGATAAATTCCAAACGTTAGTATCGAATTTAAATAAAAAGTTTGTGAAATGGAACACGACTAACAGTAGACTATCAACCATAGACAGCCACAAACGTCAAAATCAAAAAGATGATCGCACAATTGTTAATTTATCAAAACAAACACTGGACAGGCCCACCGTTGAGGTACTAAAAAAGGGGCTAAATTACGCCGTAGCCCCTCGCAGGATACCGTATGAAAGCATCATTAGCAACGTCGAGGATTGCTTAGTTAAAAATAACGTCAGGAAGGCTGATGCTGAGGCAATACGTCAAGACATATCGTCTGTCTTGCGCCGGAGCAAGTTGCCGAAATCCAACCTTCCCCGTGATCAGTATTTCGCTTTAAAAAACCTGCGAGCTAAGCCTGAATTAACTATCCTTCGTGCTGATAAAGGTAATGCTACGGTAGTAATGGATACGTCTGATTATAACGAAAAAATAACAATACTTTTATCGGATGACAAGACGTACAAACGCGTTAAATGCGACCAAACCAACAAAATACTTAAGAAAACTAGTGATCTTGTCAAACAACACTCCGAAACGTTAAATCCAGATGCTAACTATTTAATTCCTTTCTGCCCTAAACCACCAAAACTGTATGGGTTACCGAAAATTCACAAACCCGAGGCTCCGCTACGCCCTATTGTAAGCCAGATTGATTCACCAACTTACCGACTGGCCCGGCATATAGCTAAGATTCTTTCACCACTTAGAGGTAACACAACAGCTTATGTGAAGGATTCCTACCAATTTGTCAACAATATCAAAGACCTACATCTCGCTGACAATGAAACTATGGTTAGTTTTGATGTGCAGTCCTTATTTGCATGCCTACCAGTTCAGGATTGCATTGAAATTACCAAAAAACGTCTAGCGGAACAAGATATGCCTGATGAATATGCAGTACTATTAGAGCATTGTCTAACATCTGGCTACCTTTTGTGGAATGACATTTACTACCTGCAAGTAGAGGGTGTTGCCATGGGTTCCCCTGTTTCGCCCGTCGTCGCCGATATCTTTATGGAAGACTTCGAGGAGAGGGCCCTGAGCACAGCACCGGTAACCCCTATGTTTTACAAGCGGTACGTAGATGATACTTTCACTATCCTACCAACTGATAAAGTATCTGCTTTTCTAGATCATCTTAACTCCATAAATCCAAAAATACAATTTACAATGGAGTTAGAGGCAGATAGTAAGCTAACTTTCTTGGATATTTTAATTATCAGGAATCCGGATCATAGTTTGAGTCACACTGTGTATCGTAAAGTAACCCATACAGATAGGTATCTCAATGGTGATTCTCACCACCATCCTAGACAGTTGGCTACTGTAGGGAAATCTTTGTTTCAGAGAGCACGCGGTATCTGTGACACCCAACACCTGGCTGCTGAGCTTCAGCATGTCAAGCACGTACTACAGGATAATAAACTGAAAGTACCACGGCTTTGTCACAGAAAACGCAATAAACCAACCACAGTCGAGCGCCAACCTGCTGTACTTCCATATATGAAAGGTGTCACTGACAAGATTGGACATATCTTATAGCGAGCTTCAATCAACACTTACTTCAAGCCGCCGAAGAAGATCAACCAATTTTTACGACCTGTCAAGTGCAACATACCCCTTCAAGATGCAGGCGTGTACAAACTGGACTGCGACTGTGGGCTCTCTTACATCGGGCAAACAAAGAGAAGTATAGGAACCCGTGTTAAAGAACATATAGCCGACGTCAAGCATAGGCGCGAAAATAAGTCTGCAGTATGCGAACATTCCCTAGAGGGGCCCAACCATTACATCAGATTTGATAAACCACAAATACTCGTTAAAGAACAACGATTCATCCCTAGGATGATACGCGAGGCTATTGAAATTAAAAAACATCCTAATTTTAATAGAGAAGATGGCTGGAATCTACCACCATCCTGGGATCCCATCATACAAAATATTAAATCCCAGCCCCGACACCATACTGCCAGACCAAAAGATACTGTAAGCTCTTTCTGCGTAAAACGGAACGCACCTGATTAAATTTAAATGAGGGTATACAAGCTACCAACTAATTATGAGATGACCAACACCTCAGTCTCCCTGTGACCACGGACCCTGCAAAGGGTTCGAAACGTCAGGATAAACATTAAATAAGTAATGTGGAAAATAAACGCGAGTAGATCCGTAAAAGTTGTTTCATTTCAATACAATAAGGACAGACAAATTCTTATTAGTCAAATGAAAATTCCAGATGTTACGGACGTCTCACCCACTTGAACGGAGAGATAGCAAGTATAAAGCAAGGCAAAGCTTGGATCCAAGAAGATGACACTGATACACCCTATCAACCTTCAACCATTGTTCAACGAATATTATAAACTAAAAGTCGTGTATCAGAACCTTAAAATCAACTCTAGCATGCAGAATCATCGTATAATGTACGTCAAGGACCAATTATATCACTGCATCGATAGGTTACAAATACCCCAACGTAATAAAAGAGGTTTAATTGACGGATTAGGCTCAATAGTAAAAGCAGTAACAGGTAATCTCGATAATAACGATTTAGTGAATATCGAGAAAAAGTTTAGCATAATTACAGACATAATGGAAACTTTTAATAGAAGAATTCAGAATGTATCCGAATGCATTAACGTCTCAGTAAATAATTATAATCAAAAAACCTCGGACGAAACACTCACTACCGAGCTATTATTCAGCTTTGAAAGCCTAAAAGATATGTGTTACAGGATAACTGAAACTCCAACTTCCTATCCCTATCATATCCAGAGACTTTTATTACCTAGAATATTTAGTACCTATTATAAATAAACAAATAGAAAATTGCTACTTTTTTAACCTAATGGCTGGCCAATATCTCATTAGAAATAACCAAGTGTATAGAGCTAAGGAGTGTAGACAGAAAATCTGTACGACCGACGTCACTGAAGACTGCATTAAACAGAGCATCTTTAAACAAAAGAACGAATGTAAACAATTGTTAATATTCTGTCCTCTAACTTTCTCGAAGAAAATAAATAATAATATGTACTATCAATATACTAACGCGGAATAGTAGGAGAGCTAGTGGACCGTCCGAGTAACGGTGTGTCTGTAAGGCTAGAAATTCTTATGGTGATGAGTCATAGTTGCCTAAGTACAATGACCATCGCCTGGCACGCCTCAGCCCTGCACGTCATCAACCCCTATATTTTTGAAAGTGTATGAAACTTGTTCCTGTAAGCTTGATTTTTTTTTACCATTTAGTTTATTTGTTATTAAGTTCAAAAAAAATTGAGAGGCGTTCTCGATGAGCACAAGTACCTGACAGGTGAGCCTGAAGATGTATTATGTGTAAATTAAAATAAACTTTATTCTGTAAAGTTGAAATTTACAGATATGTTTCTTTAAACGATTTAAAGTAAGTTGGAACAATGACAGGCGGTTCTGGCTAGCATAAGTCCTTGACAGGCGAGGGGAAAGATGCTATGTGAGTGCAAATGAGAGACGTAACGTAAACGCAGTGATGCGAATGAGACAGTTTATCTAACGGTAAAATTGGAGGGTCGTGTACCTGCTTTTGTAGAAAGATTTGAAACGAAAAATTTCGTCAGTTCTAACAACGATTTACCTACGAGAAGTCGTGTTCAACTATTTCACGAAGAATTTCGCTGTTTTATGTTGTGAGCTATTTAAAGTTAAAAATTTCAATTATATATTAATCTTAACTATTCATTACAGTGATTGTGCAGTTATCTTTGTGTATTGTCACTTTATATTCATATTTAAGTAAATAGTGAGTAAGATGGAATCGGAGCAAGTGGTTTGTGTGATTTGCAACCAAGATATTGATGAAAAAACTGTAAAATTTACATCAAGTACTTTGGATAAAAGCAAATCAATATTAAAAATTAGGAAACAACATGATTTAAAATTTCATGACATTTCTTTGCCAGAGGAAGTTAATAATAATGCAGGCCATCATGTGAAGTGTTACTAAAACTTTCTTGCTGTTATGAAAAAATATCGCCAGAACGAACCATCAACTTCATCTAATGTACCAGCATCATCAACAGGTATTTTTTATTAACTTATATACTCTTTATTACGTTCCATCTATTGAGTAGCAATTTTTTAACCGGTAATTTCACAGAAACATCCCGGGGCAGAATTTTTGTCTTATTTTGCTACTGAACCTCCTGAAAAAAATAATTTTGCCGCTGAACATACTGACATAATTTTATTTTGCCACTGAGTCTCCTAAACTTTTTTATTGTAGCTGCTGTATCCCCTGACTAACTTCAATTTTTAATAACATTATCCATTTACTAGTCCATGATGATTATGAATTAATCACTACAACATCCATTTGTTAATAATAATTCAATATTATCGTTAATCGTTATTAAAAAATATAAAGTAAAAAATAATAAACTTAAAAACTGATAATGCTATTTTCTAAGACTGAACTAGTGAAAAATACTATAAACAGTGACTATAAGTATACTACTGGTAAAATCAGTGGTATCCTTATAGCTGACAATTAGTGAATAGTCACTAATTAATAAAAATAATTATTTAATTATTTTCATTGATATTAATAATGAAAAATAATCTTACGTTGTTATTAACAATCAGTTATTAATTTATGCAGTTATTAATGTTAAAATATAAACAAATATTTGTAACTTTGAAGCAGCATAGTGAACGCGAGACATACTCAGGAATCTTCAAAGTCAAGCAACAATTTTTATGATTAGTAATTGAATGGGTGACCGCTTGGGAAAAAAAAATTCATTCCACAAATAATATTTCCCGCTGAACATTCTGATATTTTATTATCCTGCTGAAACCTTTTAAATTTATTTTGCTGTTGAAGCCCCTTGTTAGACTTAATTCATAGTGTTAATAAAATGTTATAATAATATAAATATAAAAGAAAAATAGTAAATGTTACAAAAAGATAACATTCATATAAATAAATAAAATTAATGTTAAGTTTAGGATCTATAGATCAAAGTTTAGTTTTCATGGATCCCGATAGATGGCGTATGGTTGTGCCGTCTGCATCGCGCTATTGAAATATCTTCACTGTTCAATATAAGCCAAAGGTGCATTCGTATGTTTAGCTATCCAATAAACCTGTCGTGTACTAGTATTTGGTTTTTTTTTATTCTATTTGCTAATACACACTCGTTGCGACCTTGACCAGGAATTTACATGGTCCTTCGAGCCGGATAGGTATTGCTCAGACCTAGACCGGAAGTCGTCCCGACGGTGACGCATTTTTTGGAGGATTCGGAGAGATACGAAGATTCGGATACAGGAAGCAGAACAGCTACAAGGGTGGAGCTGCTGCATCAGGAGTTCAGGCTTGGTGGTGAATCCGGCTGTGGACTTCAGGACTGGCGCTGATGAGGAGGCGCAGTCAGGATCCTGGGATCTGGTGGTTCAGGACATTGATGACGTCAAACGAGTGAGTGAAGAAGACAAACTGTGAGTGTTTAATTATTGATTTTGGCGAAATCCAAAGGGAAACGCCACTGCACAAAAAGAAGAAGAAGAATTATTGATTTGCTGAGGAATTTTGAACCTTATTTGTATAAGAAAATTAACTTTGAAGTTTAGTGATCTGTGAAGGAAACAATTAGTAAGAAGATTTAGACTTAGAAAATTCGTGATTTAGTAGTAGTCAATTATTCTAAGTTAAAAGTAGTTTGTTTAATTTTAAGAAAAAGTGGTTCCGACGAGGAGTCTATGCCCGATTTTAGTTAAGATTTGTTTGTTTTCAAACACTTGTAAAATTTTATTTTAAAATTTTGTGTTTAACACTTGTATTTTTTTTTAACTTTCGTTGAGTTGGTTTACACTTGTTTTGGTTTTATAACTTAGTGATTAAAGTTATTCACAATGGAGTCTGAAATGAATATGCAAGTAGATCATTACGATAAAATAACTAAAGCGTTTAAAAATTATAAAAAGTCTCCTAAAGAGCGCATTAGTGAACCTTATTGTCAAACCAGATTAGAGTCATTGGAATCGTTGTGGTTGTCATTTATTCAAACACATAAAAATCTAGTTAAAAATTATGGCCCACTTCTAAAAGAGCACGATTATACAACAATGGATGTTTATGGTCAGGCAGAAGAAATTTATATTGAATATAAAACTGAATTAAAATCAACCTTGAATAGTTTGACGAAGGGTAAAGAACGTCGATCCGATAGTGGTGAACAGCCAGCTCAATCAGATTTGAATGTGGAGTCCTTTAAATTACCTAAGATCGTTATTCCTAGCTTTTCAGGAAAGTATACTGAATGGATTACATTCAGAGACTTGTTTCTTTCTATAATTCACAATAATGTTAAATTAGATAATGTCCAAAAGATGCACTATCTTAAGAGTTCTTTGACTGGGGAAGCTGAGCAGCTTCTTAGACAGATCCCCATCTCTGAGGCTAATTATACTAGATGCTGGGATCAATTAAAATCTAGATATGACAATAAACGGTATCTATCACATTTCATTTTAAAGAGGCTACTTAGTCAGAAAAATATAAGTACAGAGTCTTCCAGTGCATTAATTTTGTTGCATTTGAGTTGATCGATACTACGAATGATTGCTTGAGTGGTTTGAATAATTTAGGGATTGATACCACAAATTGGGATATCATTGTGATCCATATCTTGTGTTTAAAGTTAGATGCTGAATCTCGTAAACAGTGGGAGTTTAACAGGTTAGCTGTCCCGAAGCAAGTTTCGATCTTCTTTGTACACGTCCTCGTAGTAAATAATGACAGCTAACGCTCATGAAGTTTCGTATTAAGTTACGTCATTCTCTTCAAGTATTTTATGATACTTTATGTGTCCTAGTGATTGAAATTAATTATATCGATAATTGCTAATGTTAGATGAGTATGATAAGAAATTAATTATTTACGTTTAATGATAAAATGTACGTTTATGTTCGTAACACTTTAGACATCTGAAAAATATCTTTTTGAAAACAATCTTCTGTTATTGAATTGCACCATTCAATTAGGTACCCTTTCGGCCACCAGTTTCCAAACAAGAAAAAAAATTAAAGAAATCAAATCTATGACGGTTCCTCACTTGAGAAAGGTCCTACGATTAGGCTAATTTCCTTTGCTGGCTTCGTTATTGTCTGGACGGCTTGTATTGATGGAAAAATTACCGATCTCCTTGGAAAAGGTTATCAAATCTTTTTTTAAAAGTTATCAAAAGTGACACTTAATTGAATTTATTCAATAGTCCGTGGTGTCATCAGTACCATTTGTTTCTTTTGAATTATTATCAGCTCATAAAAATAATGAATAACCGTTCAATAATAATAAAATCGATCTTTTCAAAAAAACCAAAAACACTTTACGAAATTTGCCTGTCGAATATCATGGATCTCATGAAATTCAGCGTGGGCAATTGTTTGGAGGATTATTCAAAGTCAGATCTGGAAAATGTATGTATTTGGTTTAGGTAACTTTGTTCGGTTCTACACTAATTTATTAGAAAAAATCCTCAACGAAGATGCTATTTGTACGAATACGAAACGCAGTCTTGAATATTACATTTTTTAAACGGAACATGTCAATGTCGGCTAGTAAAATTCTAATACCTAAAATAGTACCTACTGTCTGCGCTACTACTTGACACTTGTGTTTGTTTTCAGGCTGATAATATTAAATTACTTTTATACCGGTTGAATTTACCAAGAACCATATTTACAGAATTATTTTTTAGAACAATCCCTGATGAAGCGATTTCGCTCAGGGATGAAGGAATGATTCCTGCAAAAAGGTGCCAAGAATGTGTGAACCATTTTTGTTACTACCTACCTAGTGATATCGTTGAGTGGCGACAATTATATTGCCGCTGTTGTGCAGGAGACTTATTTTTCAAGATGTAGAAATGTGAAGTATGTAATAGGGAAACGATGTAATTTCTTGACAGCCTATCGTAAACCACTCAACATATTCGTAAAATAGGAAATGAATCGTTCTAAGTACGTACGTACTTGAAAAAGTCCTCTTTCTTTAAAATAAATACTCCTTACTAGTAAAACTTGTTATTAGTATGCATCGAGCCGCTCCTGTCATTGTTTGTTGTCATTCATTTGAAAATGGAGGAGAATATGGATAACGAAGTTCTTCGTAGAATTCTAGAAGAATCCGATACAGAGGAAAATTTTGACTTTATAGAAGAGCGTAATTATACTTTACGCGTAGAGCAAGATGATTGTTATGATAGTGAAGTTGAGACAATCCAAAATATTTCAGAATATATAGCATTGTCATCAACAAATGCAACTTCAAGTAGTGGGCCGCGAGTGAATGAAAATGAGGATCAATGGTCTACTCAAATAAAAGATATAACACGAGAAGTGTTTAAAGTATCACCACAACGTAAACAACAAGAATTGTTTAATCGTAGTATTTCGATATTTACTATTTTTCGAAATATTATAAATGACGATGTTATTCAGCTAATGATAACACAGACAAATAATTATGCCAGACACTTAAAGGAAGATCGATCTCATAACACCCATAGTCGCATACATAGATGGACTGATGTTGATAAACCGTAATTTTGAAATTCATTGGCATTTATTTATTAACAGGTATCATAGTAATGCCGTCATTAGAATCGTATTGGAAAAAGGACTCCCTGTATTATCATCCTCTTTTTCACAATATTGACATGTCGTACAACAGGTTTACAAATATCTTGAGATGTTGGCACTTTTGTGATAATCTTGCGGTCAGAGATCCAAATAATAGACTCTACAAAATTCAACCTCTTGTTGATCTCATTATAGCAAACTTTCGGAAAATTTACACACCAGATGCTGTTGTTGTGGTTGACGAGTCAATCGTGCCTTTTCAAGGAAGGTTGTTTTTTCGACAATATACAGGGTGTGGCGTAAGTAGTGGTCCACCGTTCAGGATTCGATGAACCAGATAATTAACTATAACAATTAAAAATTTTAACCATTTTTACCCAAGGGTTCCGAAAATATTTCCTTTTTGTCTTTTATTTACGAAATTTCTACCTTTTACTACAAATTTGTTTGTAGTTTCAACAAAAACCATTATTTTTTCATTTTGATTTCTGTTAATTACTGCTGAATACTAGAGCTATCATGTTAAATAATGATTTTTTATGTAAATTTAGCTCTTTTGAAGAAAAAGTTGGTTCTTCTCTAATTTTAACCCTAATTTTTAAAACACCTTCAAGTTCAAGGGCGATTTTTGTAAAAAAAACGTACTACACTGTCAGTGCCCATTTATTTAATAATATGCCTACTAAATACAGATTTCAAAATGGTATCACTATAACAGATCCTATTATTTATCAAAAAGATATTCAATTTTAATTGAAGAAAAGAAGATTTTCATTAAACTACTTTTTTAAACTTTGTTGCGTTGATACTATTACAAAACGTTTTAAAACTCAAAAAACGGATACAATGTAACTTTCTACAATTCAAATGTGATGTGTTAAAGCACAAACATGTCAGGTAAAAAAAAACTCTGACCCTTTTTTTACCTGAGACATGTTTGTTTTGTTAACAAAAACCGGTTAAAGCTCTCGCAATCGAGTTACGCACAATAGGAGTGATAAGGAAGAGATATGGTAGGGTATTGCTATCTCTTTCATTACTAACGTTGAAATCTTCAGAAATCTCGAAGTGATTTAGTACGATCTCGTCACTCGTGTCGTGCGTCGTATGCGTTTCGTTTTTATTCTGCCTGTGTTTACCTCCGCCATTTTTTTACCCCTGCCTGCCCCCGGACTCTGTTTAATTTGCCTACTGATTGGACTTGTTGTTTTGGTGATCTCTGCGACATTGGCTACGTGTACTGGTGACTTTGGCTTGCTCAACGATTTGGACAAACGTGCAGTGCAGTGACAATTAAAAAATGTCTCGGTATACACCGCGCGAATATGCTGACATGCATTTTATTTATGGCGAATGCAGAGGTGTCGGTAGAGAAGCAGCTCGACTTTATCGGGAGAGATATCCCGATCGAAGACATCCAGACCACCGAGTTTTTGGAAGAGTGCATAACGCATACACCGAGGGAAGGATACCTGGCACAGGCGTAGGCGGTGCAGGTGAAGGACGACCGCGACGACACAACGATGAAGAGGTAATGAATTTAGTTACAGAAGATCCTTCAACATCGGTCCGTGTCTTAAGTCGCAGAACTGGCATATCAACTAGATCTGTACATCGAATACTCAAAAGACATAACCTGTACCCATACCACTATCAAAGGGTACAGTCATTGCTACCAAGAGATTATCAATTGAGAGTAACATTTTGTAGAGTAATGCTACGCAGAATAAGAGAAGACCCGCAGTTTTTTAATAAAATACTATGGAGCGACGAGTCATCCTGCAAAAAAGATGGATATTTAAATCTACATAATTTGCATAACTGGCAGCTAGAAAACCCGCATCTCATAAGGCAAGACAGATCACAGTATCAATTTAAAATAAACCTTTGGACCGGAATCATTAACGGACAAATAATCGGTCCACACGAGCTGCCAGAAACATTAAATGCAGAAAGATATTTAAGTTTTTTGCAAATTGACTTGCCCTTGCTTCTGGAAGGTGTCGTTCCTGAAGTCCAAGAAGACATGTGGCTGCAGAACGATGGCTGTCCCGCTCACTACGCTGTTAGAGTACGAGAGCACCTTGATACAGCGTATCCAAATAGGTGGATAGGGCGCTTAGGTCCAATATTGTGGCCACCACGCTCGCCAGATCTAAATCCCCTAGATTTCTTTTATTGGGGTTGCCTAAAAGAAAAAGTCTATAGCAAAGAAATCACAAGCATTGACCAATTGAGGACTAGAATCCAGGCAGCAGCTAGAGAAATCAGCGAAAGCGGTTTTGCCCGACGAACTAAACGGTCGTTTATTCGACGTTGCAGAGCGTGTATAGCTGCAAATGGTGGCCATTTTGAACATTTTGTTTAATTTTAATGATTGTAATCATGACAAAGATTAATAATAAATGATAAATAAAGTGATTTGTTTTTTTTTATTCTTTGTTCAAATACCTAAAGTAACAAGTTAGGTCTAGATAACTCTGCAATAGTAGTTTTTTTTTATACAAATGGGCACTTTTGCAAATATCGTAAGTATTAACGCAGTAAAGTTTAAAAAAGTAGTTTAATGAAAATCTTCTTTTCTTCAATTAAAATTGAATATCTTTTTGATAAATAATAGGATCTGTTATAGTGATACCATTTTGAAATCGGTATTTAGTAGGCATATTATTAAATAAATGGGCACTGACAGTGTAGTACGTTTTTTTTACAAAAATCGCCCTTGAACTTCGATGGTTTGTAAAAATTAAGGTTAAAATTAGAGAAGAACCAACTTTTTCTTCAAAAGAGCTAAATTTACATAAAAAATCATTATTTAACATGATAGCTCTAGTATTCAGCAGTAATTAACAGAAATCAAAATGAAAAAATAATGGTTTTTGTTGAAACTACAAACAAATTTGTAGTAAAAGGTAGAAATTTCGTAAATAAAAGACAAAAAGGAAATATTTTCGGAACCCTTGGATAAAAATGGTTAAATTTTTTAATTGTTATAGTTAATTATCTGGTTCATCGAATCCTGAACGGTGGACCACTACTTACGCCACACCCTGTATACCAACGAAGGCTCATAAATATGGGTTAAAAATTTACAAACTTTGTACATCCGAAGAATGGAGTTATTTGATTTATTCCGGCGTAAGTGAAAAACTTTTCAATCTTGATGTTTCAGGGAGCATTGTAGTAAAATTAAGCGATGATCTCCTGGATGAAGGTCGTCTTATAATAACTGATAATTTTTACACTAGAATTCCCTTGGCGATGTACATGAAGAGCCGAGGCACAGATTTGTGTGGAACAATAAGGACGAATAGAAAAGGTCTACCTAAAGACGTAATGGCTGCAGAACTCAAACAAGGTGAAATTGCTGCACAACAAAAAGGAAATATTACAGTTTTAAAATGGAAAGACAGACGAAACGTGCATATGTTGTCTACCTGCCATAATCACGATGTGGCAATAACGCCTGGTCGAAATTCAAAACCAAAACGATACTGGACTATAATAAGGGCAAAAAGTGAATCGATTTATCTGATCAGCTGGCAAGCTATTATACGCCCATAAGAAAAACAATCATCTGGTATAAAAAAATAGCAGCTGATCTTCTCTGTATTTCGATTATAAATTCCGTGCTGATTTACAATGAGTTTCGTGAGGACAGTAACAAACTATCAATTCTTTCTGGTCAAGAACAAATTGTCAAAGAATTATTGCAAATATCTACGTCATCGTCATCACTAATGAAAACAGCAAATCCGTCCACAAGTCATTTTTTGACTACTATGCCACGACAGCGTAATAATAAAATAAAAAGAAAACGTTGCAGTGGATGTTACGCAAAGAAACGCAATGAAAATTTATCATCCAAAGATGCAGGAAAAAAGGCTAAAATGGTATCAACTGAGTGTACAATATGTAACATTTCATATTGTATGCTATGTTTTAAAGAAAAACATACATGAGGGAATATAATCGCAGGTCTACAATCGCCATTTCGGTTTTGATGATAATAGTGTTATATTATGGTACCATATTATATTAGTTCTTTTGTATACCTATAAATACCTATTGTCATATCAATACCTATATTATATTATTATCAACATTGTGAACATTCTAGTGTCTATAATCTATCTAATAATAACAAACTCATTATCATTAGGTTAATATTGGATATTCCATTTCCTTTGTTATTAGATTACAAAATATTCCTTTCACTTTACATTATCGAACTCATTATCATTAAGTTTAGTCATTAAGTTAATATTGGATATTCCATAGATTACTAAATAACGTGTTATTTACTATTCCCACAAACATTCTATTATAAATACCTTTGTAACTGTATACAACAGTCAGATATAATCAATCATCGAAGTTGTACACTACTATTCTTGTGTGTTAAATAAAGTATATATTTTTTTAAAGTGTCTTGCTATTCGCCACATAACAAATTTGGCGCAGTCGGTAGGATCGCGAGTGAATTAAAAAGACAAAGTCATAACGTGATAGTATTCGCAACGGAATAAAAATCGTCGATTAAGAAGAGACCACGGTAGCTGAAGGCTTTCAAAAGACTTTGCCGAACATGAAACTCCTGATCACGCTGTTATGGTGAGTGGCTGATACTTGAGCTTCCATATCCTTTCTATTTCCTACAATATCCTATATCTTATTTATTACATACTCGTTCTATCACAATCAAACACCTAAACATGATTAAATCAGAAATTACTACCACGGAAATACAACTTCCAACTCTACTCCAACTAATCCCGGACTTCGATACGAACCAGCCCGGACAAGTTTATAGATTCATTCGTTCATGCGATTCGGCGTTCCAGTTAGCCAGCTTAACCCAAAAGGAAATCCTGTTAGTATACACACTAAATAAAATAACTGGGGCTTCATCTTCAGACGTCCACGCAAAACAATTTAACAAATGGGAAGAGTTAAAACCATTTCTAATACAAAAATTTTCACAGACAAAGACTTTAGGACATCTGAATCTAGAACTTCAGACAATGTTTCAAAGACCAAACGAAACGGTAACTGAATATTTTCACAGGGTAGATCTTTGCCGTAATAAAATCCTAGAAAAATTATCCGCTGAAATAAACGACGAAACAGTTGTAGGGCGTCAGATAACTGCAGAGGAAACTGCACTAAATGTATTCATCAACGGGCTTAATTCTGATATAAAAACCATGCTTAGGACTAAAGACTTCCATAAACTGTCTGACGCAGGTAACTTTGCCATGCAAGAAGACAAAGTTCGACTAATGAATCGTGCTAGACAATCCTTTTACAAACAAGCTATAACCAAGCCTACTCATCTAAACACTTCCAACGCCTACCAAAAGACACCGCCACCACAAACAAAGATTTGCAATTACTGTAAAAAACCAGGGCATTTAATTTCAGAATGTCGAAAAAGAGCGTTTAATAATAATAAAAATAATGTTCAGCCCCACACACCTTTACAAAACTATCGTACACTCCCGGCACTTCCTGCACCTCCGCGTTTCAACAATCTAGCCAAGATCAACCATTTAAACTCGCAAGCGGCCGAGGGAATGGCGTACCCTCCGGGAACCGCTTCAGCCAATTACTCGACCGCCCAGAGTCCGACAACGATCTCAGAGAATCAGATGTCAGATTCATATCAGCAGAGCGACATCCAGTTTCAAATATAAAACCACCAACACGGTCAATATTAAAATATTCTGGTACCAAGCTTCAACCAGTCCATCGAAGACAAGCTGAAACCAGATTACAAAACAAAAACACATTATTACAAAATAATGTAGCTCACTCGACTAATCATGCACCTCCAGTCTATCGTAGACAATATCGCGACATCAGTACGCAAACTGTCGAGGAGTCTTCAACTCATCCTAGATCACTAAATCAACCCACTAAATCGTTGTCTTCCGAAACAAATCAATCTCAAACTCAATTAAATATTCCTACTAAAATACAAAGCTCTGTTTCCACTGAATCAATACAACAAAACACCAATTCTAAATCCATACTAAAATCCAATCCTAAATATAAAAAAAAATTAAATCTAAAAAACCTAACTCTACTAAATCCAAATCCAACTCAGAATCATATAGGATTTCATCTTATAATATACCTCCTGAAAACCTATTACACTGTAAATTCCATATTGACGGTAAACCGATAACACTGTTAGTTGATACCGGAGCCGCAATCTCCATATTACGAAAAGACAAAATTGGTACCAATCCAATCAATTCGACAAAAACTGTTTCTATTATAGGAATATCAAATGGAAACTCTAATATTCAAACTTTAGGCACTTCTCAAATTTCCCTTGATCATTTCCCAGCGCATACGTTTCATATCGCTGATTTAAATATAGTAGCTGACGGCATATTAGGTAATGATTTTATGTCAAAGTTTAATGTCAATATCTATGTAAAATCCAAAACAATGCGCATACGTGACACATCCTACAAACTTTTTACTTGGGACGAACAAATAATAAAGACTGACAATAATGAACAATACTTAGCTAAACGTTCCGAGACACTAATTACATGCATTGCAAAAGACCTACAAAATGGTCAAGCCATCGTCGAAAAACAACACATCAGTAACGACCTAACAATCCCTAATGCGTTAATTACAGTCGAAAATAACAGATTCCTAATAACTTGTATCAACTCGAGTGATGTTGACAGAACTATAACAACTCCTATCATTCAAGTATCATCATTCGAAATGCCAACCTCAAATAAATATTCAGTAAATTCAATAAGCAACGATAAAATCGACCCCGAAAAACAAAAACCAATTAGACATCTCATTCGTAACGATCATTTAAATAACGAAGAACGCGAATCCCTTGGTAGAATTACAACTAGTTATTCGGATATATTTTATACCAAAGGTGAACCTTTAACATTTACCAATCACACAAGGCATTCCATACCTACTACTTCTGATACTCCAATAAATACAAAGACTTATAGATTTCCGCACATACACCAGCAAGAAGTAAAAACCCAAGTTCAAGAAATGTTAGACCAGAACATCATTCAACCCAGTACTTCACCATGGAGTAGTCCAATATGAATATGGATACTCCTCCGAGTTTCCGGATTATTATGATAAAAATACCGAAACATCGAAATTATTACATGAAACTAGTTAAAAATGTATCAATACTCTCAACGCTATGCTGCTAGTGGCGTAGATGACCAGAATTTAATAGTAAAAAATGACTGGTGTGTAAAAACCTTGTTGTAGTAAAAGTGTTGGAGTAAAAGCCTAAGCATGTATAAAATGATATAATAATAATATTCATTTCAACACACGACATCCGGCAAACAGGGTCTTTTGTCCTCTTATCTCTATGCTCAACGCATCTGACCAATTAGAATCAAGTATCCAGGATGACTCATTGACTGTTTGTTCGAAAACAATGCGCTCGCACCGACATCCAGACCAAGTGGCTCACTCACTTATTTCGGTTCGTGGAGTGCGCTTATTTTATGTGTTGTGAATATCTTGACTTGACCCTGGCTTGTTTACTGTCTTCTGAAATCTACTTAAAACGACGAATTTGGCTTATAACTACGGACATCGATTTATTACTCTTGGATTGGGCCCATTTGAAGTTGTTTTTGTACGGGTAAGTTTTAATTATTTTCACTATTTAAGAAGGTTTTAGAACTTGGAAACAGTTAAAAAAATCACTTTATAGCAATCATCACAGCGCATGAGAGTCCGGTACGCACACCGCAGGGCTATCACCGCTTCAGTTAAAAAAAACACTTTATATGAAACAGAATTTCATTATCGACTTTACAGTTGTGTATGTATATATTGTAAATTTAAATCATTGTTTTAGGTGAGATATAAATAAATATGGCAAAGGTCAAGGCTGAAACAGTGCAAAAGTGGTTATTGCACTATCCTGAGCTACTTTACGATAACGCTAGTGGCACTATATACTGTACAAAGTGTGAAAGTCATTTGAAAGCTGTGAATAGAGGCAACATTACCAAACACATTGAAGGCGCTGTACATCAAGGAAAATTTAAGAGACCGCAAGAGGAATTTTACTTCGACCTCATTAAGTTCCTGATTCTATGCAATATTCCTTGGTCGCAAATGAAAAATCCAGCGTTCAAAGAGTTTTTTCAGAAATATATGTGCAGTACTTGTTGTTGCGTTTGTACCAATCGTAAAGTGGTTGACGAATCACAGTTACGAAAAGTTTATTTGGAGAAGTTTTATAGGAATAAAATCAATTCGATTTATGAAACTAATAAAAATGAGAAACTATGGATATCGCTGGATGAGACAACAGACATTTTTGGTCGATACATAGTCAATTTCCTAATAAAACCATTGCATCCTAGTAATAGTGCAGGCCGGCCTTATTTGATTGCTTGTAAAATGCTAACAGCAGTAAATGGACAAACAATAACACAATTTGTACTGCAATGTCTAGAAAATTTATGGCAAAACACTTTTGAAGCGAAAGTTGACAATATTTTAATGCTTTGCACTGACAGTGTAGCGTACATGCTATCTGCAGGGCGAAATTTAAAACATTACTTACCTGAAATGAAGCATGTGACATGTTTGGCGCACGCTCTTCATCGTGTAAGTGAGCAGATAAGGTCAGAATACAACGATGTTGATATTCTTATATCAAATGTTAAAAAAGTATTTTTAAAGGCTCCTAGTAGGGTAAACATTTTAAAAGAAAAATATCCTGACTTACCGTTGCCTCCGCAACCAGTCATTACCAGATGGGGTACTTGGTTACAGGCAGCATCTTACTACGCTCAACATTTAGATAAAATAAAAGAAGTTTTATCCTGCTTGAGCAGTTCTGATGCTATAGCCATACGAAACGCAAAAAACATTTTGGAAAAACAAAATTTAGAAAATGATTTAAAATATATTGAAGAAAATTACTCTATTATACTACTAGCCCTAAAAGAGTTACAAAAACAAAATTTATCTCTAGCTGATTCACTTTTAGTATTTGATCAAGTAAGGGCTACGCTTAACGAGTGCAATAATGAGAATATAAAAAATAAAATAGAATCAGTTATGGAACGAAATCCAGATTTAGATACAATTAGAGAATACAGCGAGAGTATTGAAAAAAGCGTAGCAAATAATCAGAAACTTTATTTCAAATTCGCTCCATTGACATCTACAGATGTTGAACGATCATTTTCCACTTACAAATGGATCTTAGATGTTAAAAGAAATAGCTTAAAATTAGAAAATATTGAAAAAATTATAGTTATTTATTTTAATTGTATAGAGACAGAAAATCAAAATGTAGAACTTGTAACCGATGAGGATTAAAAATAATTATTTTTAATAAAACTGTAATAATGATTATTTGTAATAACAATAAACAATTTTGTTTGCTTACATATGGTTTTTTATTTTATTACTCTATTTACCAAATTTTTGGAAACTCCGGTACATTCCGGAAGAAATGCATGTCCATGTTATGATATCATGACGCAAGTATCTAAAATCAATATACCTACTCCGACCACTGGTTATTATCGACGGTTTATCTCTAACTTTAGCAAATTAACCAAACCTCTTACTAGTCTTTTAAAAAAAGATGTTACCTTCAAATGGGGTGCCGAACAACAACAAGCCTTTGATTGCTGTAAAGACATACTTACGAAAAGTCCCATCTTACAATACCCTGATTTCAGTAGAGAATTCATCCTCACAACGGACGCGTCTATACATGCAGTTGGTGCTGTATTATCACAAGGTGAAGTAGGCAAAGATTTACCAATAGCATACGCCTCACGTACACTCAATAAAGCCGAATCTAATTATTCTACAATAGAACGCGAACTTTTAGCAATTGTATGGGCTGTAAAACATTTCCGCCCCTATCTATTCGGAAGAAAGTTTAAAATCGTGACCGATCACAAGCCATTAACAGGGTTATTTTTAATCAAAGATCCTGGTAGTCGTCTTGTACGATGGCGATTAAAACTTGAGGAGTACGAATACGAGATCATATATAAAGCTGGTAAAAATAACACTAATGCTGATGCTCTTTCGAGACCACCTATAATGAACTCCAACATCATTGACCTAACAAACGAATCCGTAGACTCTCCCATTCACGAACCACAAAATGACGACTATTTAGAACTAAATTATGAACATTTCTTAGAACAAAGACGAAGTTCCAGATAGACTGTTAGATTCGCGACATAAAAATATATTTATACCTGTTTCTTGTCAAAACTCAGATCAAGATGTAAAAAAAATGTAAAAAACTTTATGATGTCGATCTTCTTATATCCAACACTGGTCAAAATCTATTCTTCTGTTGCTCCAAACCAACTCAACTCGATCCCTGGGAATCTGAAAGCTATTTCAAGACTCTTTTGTCTTGCCTACAGAAAAACGATATAAAAACCCTTTACGTACCCGATTTGAAATCCGATAAAACATGTAAACTACAAGGTAATGAACAGTTACGTATTACTGCATATTTAGCTGATACTTTTGAATGCGAAATTTGTATATGCGAAAATAAAGTAACTAATCCTAATCCTTCTGATATCCCTAAAATCTTAAAAATGTATCATGATGACCCTCTTTCTGGACACCGTGGCATCTTAGAGACTACTAGAAAAATCCGTGACCTCTATTATTGGAAAGGTATTACTAATGATATAAAAAACTATATTGATTCATGCCTCACGTGTCAACGCAACAAAATACAAAGAAAAACATTTCAAGCACCAATGGTCATTACTTCCCAGGCCACCGAACCATTCGAAAGAGTCTCGATAGATCTAGTATCATATTCAGATATAAGTGATAATAATAATCGATATGTTCTAACATTACAAGACGAGCTAACTAGGTACGTCCAAGCTTATCCTATCCCAGACAAAGAGGCTATTACCGTGGCAAAACAATTAGTTCATTTTTGTCAACACTTCGGAGTTCCTAAGCGATTCCATTCTGATCAAGGTACAGAATTTATGAATAATCTCATGAAACAACTAATGAAATTCTTAAACGCTAATCATACATTCAACACCGCTTACCATCCACAGACAAACGGTGCTCTTGAAAGATTTCATGCAACACTAAGAGACCACATTCGCATGTATAATAACTGAAGACTCAAGAATTGGGATCAGATTATCCCCTTTGCTATCATGTGTCACAACACCTCGGTTAATCAATCCACTGGCTATACTCCTCATGAGTTGCTCTTTGGCTACAAGCCACGTCCTTTTTATTCCCTTAAGGTTATCCCCGATTACACAGCTTGCGATTATCTAAAGGATTTAAATGAACGGTTAAGAGTATCCAGAGATTCTGCTTTACGCAACCTAGAATTAATGAAGGAAAAAGCTAAAGAACGCTATGATAACCAAATAAAAAATATTGCTGATTTTAAATTAGGAGAAAAAGTAATGTTACGTGTTCCATCTCCTAATAACTTAGATCCTAAATGGGATGGCCCTTATGACGTAATCCGTATCGGGTTTAATGAAAATTATTTAATTAGGAAAGGAGGAAAAAACCAATTAGTTCATGCTAATCGACTTCGACCGTTCAATACGAATGACTCCGCAACATAAATCTAGAACGTTTGCCGTATAGTGGCCGGCAATATAAAGAATAGCACTAACGCCCATTCAAAGCGTGTCGTAAAAGGCGACTAAGAATCTAGATTAAGATTAGGTTAATTTCATACTCTAATAATTTAATTTAATTTAATTACAGGACCTGTTGCTTGTCAGCAGTAAATGCCTCAACCATGGATACCCTTCATAAACTCATGAATAATCCATATATTAGCTTCATTATTTGTTCTTTTATAAAATTATTATTCTACATCTTATTATACAAATCATATGTTTTAATTAAAAATTATATTAAAAAACATAAGTCTAACAAGACAATTTTGTCACTTCCAGGGCCTTCGGCGCCGCATATCCTCAAATGGTATAGAAGTATTAGAGAAACTTCCGAACCACTCAGGGTTATTTTTCAAAGAAGAAAGCCTTCTTTTCCCGTCAGATGAATCATGGAAACTAGTAATATATCGTGATCTCAAACCACTATTTGTAGCTCAACAATCATTAGTAAGACTTTCTCAAAAATTCCAATCAATTGCCTCACAACACGTAGATTTTCCTAATATACGATCAACAAAATCTTTTTTGAATACTAATCTAAATAAAATAGAAAAACGACTCTCAGAACTTAACCTGTACTTAGGGAAAAATCACAGACAAAAGAGAGAAATAGCCGATGGTCTTAGTTCACTTTTAAAATGGCTGATTGGAACTCCCGATGCGAAAGACGCTAAGAAGTATGATGAATGCATCGATAAACTTGAAAAACGCGAACTCGATATAACCTCATTAATGAAAAATCAAATCCAAATAACATCATCGACTATACAAAACTTCAATGAAACTATTTTCAAGATATCCTATGATGAACAAATAATAAATGAAAACCTTAATCGCCTAAGCACATATTTAAATACTACTGAAAAAATAATTTTCAACATTGAACTTAGTGAAGAAATTACAACAATCTCCTTACAAATTTTAGAGTCTGTAACCAGCTTAGAAAACGAAATTAATGATTGTTTAATGAGTATTTTATTCGCCAAATCCAATACCATACAATACATCCTTCTATAATAAATATAAAAACATTATATGAAAAACTACTCTTATCTAACCATATTCGTACTAGTAAACGTTTAGTCACTTCAGTTACACTAAACAATATTCATACCATAGTAGATTCATCTACCTTATCTGCATATTCCAACCGCTTAGTATATATACTCGATTTTCCTCTTATACAAAGCGAACCATTTAAATCATATCATATATATTCAATTCCCATCCAACATCCTAATTCCTCATACTATACAACCATCCTTCCCGAGCACATTTATCTTGCCACAAATCCAAATGGACAGCAATACATATCTACGAGCACCCTGGACAGCTGTAAAACCTATGCATCAAAGAAGAAAGTCTGCACTGATCTTATCGTCTACGATTCCGTTTCACGCCCCATCTGCGAACTTCAAGTATTATACAGCATCTCAGCATCACTACCGAAGACATGTACTACTACCACGTTTGCCGCAACTATAAATACATTTCAAAGCCTTGGTAATAACAAATGGCTCTACATAATTACGAATGAAACACAGTGTGTTTTACAATGCTCAGCAGATGTCTCTCAACACAAGATACATGGAACTGGTATTTTAACACTGCCAGAATATTGTAAGCTGTACACTGGATATAGCACGATAACAGCATTCCAATCATCCGAAGAAAATATCACTTACCCTATTATAGTTCCTGATATAAGAACAGACGACTGTTTCAAAGAGATAAGTAACGTAGAAGCTCCGAACCTGATTCCTATCGCCATCAACGAGTTACCACTAGATTCACTAAAACAAATTCGTCACCATCTCGACCTGCACAAAGAAAAACTAAATAAAATTATGACAACACCATTCATTGAAAAACATAATCGAAGCTTCTTCTGGATTCAATTTACAATAGGAACAATTCTACTAACATATTTGATCTACAAATGTTGCAAGCATTACCCCAATGGATTTATAAGAAGACATCATTCTACCAACAACCACGAAAACAGTTGCATTCAAATATTTAACAACTGCTTCGACAACTCTTCAAGACGACGAACAACTCAAGTTGCCATGCGAAACTTACCACAAACCTCATGCATATCAGATGACGAAGACGAAAACATCCCAACACCATCACATTCTCAAAGATCCGACATTAATGCCCAATCTTTATTCTAAGGGGGGAGGTGTTATATTATGGTACCATATTATATTATAGTTCTTTTGTATACCTATAAATACCTATTGTCATATCAATACCTATATTATATTATTATCAACATTGTGAACATTCTAGTGTCTATAATCTATCTAATAATAACAAACTCATTATCATTAGGTTAATATTGGATATTCCATTTCCTTTGTTATTAGATTACAAAATATTCCTTTCACTTTACATTATCGAACTCATTATCATTAAGTTTAGTCATTAAGTTAATATTGGATATTCCATAGATTACTAAATAACGTGTTATTTACTATTCCCACAAACATTCTACTATAAATACCTTTGTAACTGTATACAACAGTCAGATATAATCAATCATCGAAGTTGTACACTACTATTCTTGTGTGTTAAATAAAGTATATATTTTTTTTAAAGTGTCTTGCTATTCGCCACATAACAATAGGCTAGTTTCCTAATTTTTGTTGGCAACCCTAGTTCAAAGGGTCTCACAATAATAGTAACATCGGTGAAAGAATAATTTTGTGTTTGAATAAGGTTAATGTTAATTTTTAAGTGAAATTTATTTTTTGTTTAAGTTCAATAATAAATTGATTAGTAGAATGTGGTTGTAGTATAATTTACTAATGCTACAAATAATATAATTATTAAAAAAAATTATCGATAGATCGATTGCATTATCTACATCATTGGCCATGAGGCACATGTGCCTCATGGACGTACCAGTGCAATCACCCATGAGGCACATGTGCCTCATCGGACAGCTAACCTGTTAATATAACTGATAGTACTTCCACCGAAGAAATTCCTACTTTTGTACAATTCAAAGAATTTTTAACCAAAAGGTATAGAGCACTTGAGTTTTTAGATACCAGGGCAGGATCAAGCAAACCGGTTTATGTGAACAATGTGAGCCAAAATAATAATTTTGTTAAATTTAAGTCCCTACATGTGATTAAAACACAGTGTGAATTTTGTTTAGAACCTCATAGATTGTACATGTGTAAACAGTTTGCAAGTAAAAGTAAAAGGTTGACCAACGTCGTAATTTCGTCCAGGCAAATGGATTGTGTTACAGTTGTTTAAGAGCCAACCATGGGGCGAAAACTTGTCGTACCAATTTTAAGTGCAAGTTATGCCATCGTCGTCATCATACTCTCCTACATCCTACGAGTAGTGAAATTTCACAACAAAATATGGTTATAGCTCATCCACCAGTTTTAGGCCTAAGAGTGAGGCAGGCAAGGCTGAAAATAACCCTTCAGCTTTTGTAGCATGCAGTTTCTCGACAGGGAACGTAAAGCAGGTGTTGCTAGCAACGGCGCTAGTCAATGCCGAGTCGATAAACGGTGAAGACTATATGTTGAGAGCCTTGTTAGATCAAGGTTCTCAGGGTAATTTCGTGACTGAAGCGACAGTCAATAACCTAAAATTAAAAAGAACCCCTATTCAAGGTAGAATTTCAGGGGTAGGTGGAGATAAGGGCATAATCTCCAAGGCGATTGTTACATTTAAAATAAAATCCAAATTTGACCCGAATGCGGTCTTTACAGTGCAGGCATACGTTCTTACGTCGATAACTTCTTTCCTGCCTAGTAGGAAATTAGAAAATATCGATTTTTCAAATTTTGAGGGGATTGAGTTAGCAGATCCAGAATACAACCAACCTAATAAAATCGATTTGTTATTAGGTGCGGAGGTTTATAGTCAAGTGATACAGGAAGGTATGCTTAAAACACCTGGCCATTCACTTGTCGCTCAATCCACCAGTCTAGGCTGGATCTTGTCGGGCATAGTAAACTCACCAGTTAATGAAACTGGAGGTATATGGTCATTGCATTGTCAATTACAGGACGATAATGAAATTCTAAAGAAATTTTGGGAATTAGAAACAGGAATGGGATTAACTAAGGAACAGTCTTACACAGACGAAGAGAAATATTGTGAAGAGTTTTTTGTTAAGACTACAACTAGAGATTCTGAAGGAAGGTACGTAGTTAGGTTGCCTTTCAAGACAGAAGATCCAGAAGGTAAAACAGGAGAAACAAGAGAAATAGCAGAAAAGAGATTAATAAGCTTAGAGAAAAAAATTGCAAAAAATGAAAACTTTAAAATTAATTATAAAAAGGTGATAGATGAGTATTTACAAATGAGACATATGGTGGAAGTCAAAAAGCCTGATGACAAACATAATAAGTCAGTTTATTTACCTCACCACGCTGTGATTCGGGAGGATAAGGATACAATGAAGTTGAGAGTTGTATTCAACGCCTCTCAACGTGGCAAAAATGGTAAATCACTCAATGACGAGTTGTTAGTCGGCCCGACTATTCAACCTGATTTGAGGCATCTTATATTACAGTGGCGATTATTTTCTATCTGTTTGACTGCCGATATTATCAAAATGTACCTTCAAGTCAAAGTACATGAAGAGGACACAGATTACCAAAGATTGTTGTGGAGAGATGCTGAAAGCGGAATAAAAGATTATAAATTGTTGAGGTTGACTTTCGGAGAAGCATCGGCTCCATTCTTAGCGGTACGAGCACTGCAACAAGTCGCAATTGATGAAGGCGCAAAGTATCCTGTGGCAGCTGAAAAAGTAGCAAAAAAGTTTTACATGGATGACTTGATGTGTGGGTGTGAGACTGCAGAAGAAGGAATAGAAATATACCAACAAATGAAAGGTTTACTAAGGGAAGCTGGGTTTGAACTACAAAAATGGGTAAGTAACGATGAAAGTTTGCTAAAAAAGATTAAACAAATGGAAAATGAAGATAAGGAAAGGAAAGGAAATGAAAAGTTAAAGGATGGGATACATATAAAAATGGATGAAATGATAAAAATTCTAGGACTTACCTGGGAAAGAGCAGCTGACCATTTCTGCTACAAGGTTAGTCTTCCAGTGCTGCAACCACCAATTACTGAAAGGAAAATCTTAGCAGACATTTCACGCCTGTTCGATCCCTTAGGTTGGATCACTCCTTGTATTATTGTTGCAAAAGCGATGATGCAAAAGCTGTGGATAGCGGGTGTAGCCTGGGATGAAGAAGCCCCTGGGGAAATAATAAAGGAATGGTGTACTTACCGTGAAGAGCTCAGGTACATAACTGAGATAAAGGTTCCTAGATGGATGGGTTGTAGTACGAATGACAGGAAGCGAGAACTACATGGATTTTGCGATGCTTCCAAAAAAGCATACGCGGCGGTAGTGTACCTTCGCACTATTAACTCGGAAGGACAAATTAAGTTGTCCTTGGTGGCGGCCAAATCTAAGGTAGCTCCCATTAAACAGGTTTCGATCCCGAAGTTGGAACTCTGTGGAGCTGTTGAACTCACGAGGTTGCTGACAGATGTGGCGAAATTTATAGACATAGACAGTTCTAATATCCACGGGTGGACCGATTCTACCATTGTCCTGGCTTGGCTTAATAGTCTGCCAAGTCGCTGGAAAGTGTTTGTGGCGAATCGAGTCTCCGAGATACTTACCTCCATGGATCCTCAACAATGGTCTCATGTCAAGACGGAAGAGAATCCAGCAGACTGTGCGTCACGAGGAGTATCACCTGCTAACCTAAAAAATCAAACTCTGTGGTTCAAGGGCCCTGATTTTCTTTGGGCAAAGGAGGTTACATACAAGAGACCCGCAGATAGGAGCACAGAATTGGAAGCGGTGAAAGTACATATAGTAAAGCAGGAAGAGGATATTGAAAATATTTGGGAAAGGTTTTCATCATTAACTAAATTAATTAGAGTCATAGCGTATTGTCGAAGATTTTTAGAAATTAAAAAAGTAAAGTCAGAAAGGGTAACAGGTTATTTAAAAACAGAAGAATTAAAAACAGCATTAAAAGTTTGTATAAAAAAAGATCAAGAAAAACATTTTGAAGAAGAATTTAAATCAATAATTAAAAACACAGAAATTAAGAAAAGTAGTTCATTAAAATCGTTAAATCCTTTTGTTGATAATCAAAATCTGTTAAAGAGTAGGAGGGAGATTAGAAAAGTCAGAGATGCCGCAAAATAGAAAGCATCCTATAGTAATGGCTAAAAATTCAAAACTTACATCTTTATTAATTGTAGACGCGCACAGGCAAACTTTGCATGGAGACCTGCAATTAACAATTAATTATTTACGAAATAAATATTTTATTCTGGGTGTCAAGCAGCTGGTCAAAGCTTATGTTCGAAAGTGCGTGGCGTGTGTAAAGAACAGTGGACGTACTTACCAACCACTGATGGGGCAACTTCCCACAGTTCGTGTGACTCCTGCTCGTCCATTTTTGCACAGTGGCGTAGACCATGCGGGGCTTATTCAGATGCGTACATCCAAGGGTCGTGGTCACAAGTCCTTTAAGGGATATATATCGTCGTTGAAGTGACAATACCTCCTAACTAACATTTTTTAAGAAATCGACATTTTTAATGCAATAGATTTAAAGTTCAATTTTGCATAGACTGTTTTTTTTTCTATCTGATATTTCGTTTTTAAATAGCAATTAAAAGTCTGTAGAAATAGCTCCTATATGCGCTAGAAAATATTGACGTATTTTTTTTTGGCAATATCTCCTATCTACTGGTTCAACCGACTACACTCGGCCGTGTTCGTCGATCGACTGACCGTTACCCGGTGGTAAGCGTTTCGCGGAATAACAGGGGGAGAAGAGAGGGGCTTAGAGCAAGTTTGAACCTGTTTTTAAGGCACGGCGTTTTAGTAGTGCTCTGACGCTTCGCGAGATAATACACAAAGGTTATTTATGTGGTGTTTTTATCGTTAAAAGTGGTTTTAATCTGAAATTGGAATATTTAAAGGAACTGTTGTAGAATAGGTAAGTTATTTAAGTATTTTAATACTGTTTGCTTGGTTTTGATGTAGAAAAATTGACATTAATTTAAAAAAAATGCAGATAGAAGGTATTTCTTTACAATGTTTCTTTAATCAAGTTAATAATTTTATTTAGGTTATTTTGTGTTGGACTGTATTTCATTAAACAAATCTTTTACAGGTGTATGCACCAACTTAAATGATGAAAAGGTATCAAGGTCATAGAGCTAGAAAGATGATTAGCCTCTTAAAATTAAACCCTGTAAATGGTTACGATCAAGGGAACTTGCTTACCGGTAAGTCATGATAGAAAAACTCCTCTTGGTTTTCCGCTTTCGAAAATAAAGAATTTGATGAAAATTGAGAGTTAAATTTTGATAGTTTTTTAATTGACCTACTCATTTAATAAAATTGTTTTAGTGGCTGATTCTACTGTCAAAAGGACTACACATAATAAAAACACTTCAGAATTTATAGTGGCTGATTCTTCTGTCGTAACACATAGAGAAAATTCTTCAGAGTTTATAACTTTTATTGACTATCCTAAATTATTTATACCGAAATCGCTTTCAGTCTCGGATCTCACAAGTGATTCAATAAAAATTAAGATGAAACGAGCTTGCTCTCTACCACCATCAATTAAATTTAACGTGACATCTTCAGAAAACTTGCAAGTTGATATGGATAGTCAAGATAAATCCTCATTACAGTATGATACAGACGCAAGAATAGAGTCAGAAAGTCCATCTTTACTTATTAATTCACATTTAGTCACTGATGTTGATCCTCCTGCAACAGCCAATTTTATAAATGAGAGTGATACTGATGTTCTACAGAGTTCTTCCTGCTCATATGCACCTTCGTCGTCATCAAGTGACGAGGAGTCTCACAACCAAACAACTGCAACATCAAGCGCTTCTCAAAATATTTTCTACGGTGATGTTAATGAAGGCAGACAACGTCGTAAAATTAGAAATATGAATGAATGGAAAAAAAATAAGAATAAAAGACTCAGAATGGAAGGTAAGGAATATTTAGGATTCACTAAAGCAAGGGGAAGGAAAATGGAGCATAATAAAACCCGGTCATGTAAACAGATAGGAGAAAGGTGCAATTCCAAATTCTGCGAAAAAAGCCAAAACAGACTATGCAATAAAATTACGGAAGAGTGTAGACAGAAAATTTTTAGTAACTTCTGGAATAATCTGAATTGGGATCAGAGGAAGATATACATTACAGGACTAATCAACCGCACCAACGTGTCTCGAAAAACTTCTGACGCCAATTCAAGACGCAAAGGTACTTTGCATTATTTTCTCCCGCTGGATTCAGATTCCAATAATAAAGTACAGGTGTGTAGAAATATGTTTTTGAAAACTTTTTGCTTGGGGTCTTTCACCGTCCAATCGTGGGTAAGGAAAGCAGAATTTGGAATGCTACCATGTCAAGACATTCAAAATAGACTAACACTTCGAACTGCTAGGCGAGGAGCGGAAGAGAAAATGTCAAGTCTTAATTATTTCCTTGATAGCATCCCTAAGTTGCCGTCGCATTATAGAAGACAAGAGACAACAAAACTTTATTTAGGTCTGTCACTGATTTGTACAATCATTACAAAAAGTTCTGTATAGATACTGCAGTTGCTGCTGTTTCTAGATTCACGTTTGAAAAGTCCTTTAATGACAAGAACCTTTCCTTATATGTCTTGAAAAAAGACATGTGTGACATTTGCTGCAGCCATGCAGTTGGAAACATCGACACAACAGAGTATACTGCACATATTGACAAAAAAAACCGGGCAAGAAGTGAAAAGAACGAGGATAAAGCCAAAGCAGTCAGAGGGGACATTATTCTGCTATCCATGGATCTTGAAGCTGTGAAAATGTGTCCTTATTTGACAGCTAGTGCTCTGTATTTCAAAACTAAATTAACGACCCATAACTTTACCGTTTACAACTTGACTACCCACCACACAGTCTGTTACTGGTTTGTTGAAACGGCGGCTGATTTGACAGCGAGTACTTTTACTACGTTTATTATTGATTACTTAGAAAGGTTTTGTCTTTCCAGTGCTCTGCCGATAGTAATTTTTTCAGACGGATGCACGTATCAGAACAGGAATAATATTTTAAGTAATGCATTACTTAATTTGAGCATTAAGCATGGTGTCCACATTGAACAAAAATTTTTAGAGCCTGGTCACACTCAAATGGAGTGTGACTCAGTGCATAGTGCCATAGAAAGGAAATTAAAAAATAGAGAGATCCATTTACCTAGTGACTACATTAGAGTCACTAGAGAAGCCCGTACTCATCCCTTTCCTTACGAAACAGTGGACGTCGATCATAGCTTTATTAAAAATTATGCAGACTCCTCAACCTTCCGATATTCAAGCATTCGGCCAGGACGCAAAGCGGGTGATCCCACAGTAACTAATATTCGTGCCATCAAGTACTCCGCTGACGGAACAATCACAGTCAAATTGAATTTTGACGACGATTGGGTAAATTTACCAGTAAGGCCAAAAAATAAAGACATTGTCACGTACTCTCAATTAAATGCAGAACCACTTCCGATTTCGATTACGAAATATAACCATTTACAAAGTTTAAAATCTGTATTACCAGCAGATTGTCATACTTTTTACAATACATTGCCTAAGATTTAAATAAAATTTCATTTTCATCGTTAAAATTTGTTTCATAACTACCTGATTTTGTTGATTGTGTTGTTCATAAATCGTTTGTTCTTAAATTTATAATTTAAAAAAGTACCTACCTGTAACATTGAAAATCGGTTTCACCATTACTTTGTCATAATTTCTACCATTCATGGCCTAAGTCTTAAAATATTTCATTTTCGTTACCTACTTAAAATTTCATTTCTACCTAGTTTTGTTTAGTGAATTGTTTAACAAAAGTAAAAAGTTTAAAATCAGTCATGTTATCTAATTGTCATAATTTATTTTATTCATTCCTTAAAACAAGATTTTAAATACTTAGGGTCGGTTTTACTGATTACAGATAGTTTCTTTGACAGATCACTCGTATCATAACCTCAAAAATTATTAATAAGTGACGCATTTGAATGGAAGATTTTGTTATGGCCCTCGTTGGCTATTGTGTTGATTGTATTTTTGTTTGATGACAATTGTTTTTTCTTAAATTTTAATTAAAGTTTTTATTTTAACAGTACATTTTATTTCTAGCAATAAATCCTAACTTGTTATTCCATAATGTTTTTTTCCTATAATAAGATCAATACCTCCTAACTGACGGTTTTACAAGAAAACGTGATATTATTTAAATCACTGGTTATCAAATAATAAGTAGGCCTGTAAATATGACATTAAAAGTAATATGAAAATACTGTAATCAAAACTTAAAAAGTTAATCGTTTTTTCCTTCTCCTGTAAAATAAGCATACCTACAGTTAGGAGGTATTGTCACTTCAACGACGATATGTTTGTTCGTGTGCATGTCTACAAAAGCGGTCCATATAGAAGCAGTGAGTGATCTCACTGCTCAAGGTTTTCTTTTGGCTTTTAAAAGATTTGTTGCAAGGAGAGGTCGTTGTACAGACATCTGGAGCGACAACGGCACCAATTTTGTGGGTGCTGCGACGGAATTAAGGAAACTTTTCTCTAACGAGAAACAAAGCACTCTGCCAGAGATAGCTGAGAACTTGGCAAATAATTCAACTACGTGGCATTTTATTCCCCCACACGCTCCAAATTTTGGTGGTTTATGGGAGTCGGGAATAAAATCAGTAAAACACCACTTGAAACGCGTCATTGGAGAGTCTACGTTGACTTATGAAGAAATGGCGACTGTTTTGGCACAGGTGGAATCCTGTCTAAACTCCAGACCTTTGTCCAGGTTAGACAGTGACAAAGGCGACTTTGAAGTTCTTACGCCTGGACACTTCTTAGTTGGAGAAGCATTAGTAACGGCGCCAGATTATAACTATGAGACATCTAACGTAGGTTCATTGAGAAGATGGCAGTATACACAACGCATGAGTCAGAAGTAGAGATGTAAAATGACTGAATCTGACCAGTCACGATTGTCAAAAACCGTATTTGACCGTTAATTTATTGTCAAATTCAATCAAATTGACTTAAACATATTAATATTTCTAACTGTTAAAGTGACTAAATATAACTAGTGACAACTATACTATACTAACTTATAATGATTTGGTTAACGAGCCTAGGTTTGCGAACATAGACATAATTTTCGGATAGTTATTTAACACTTAAACGCAAGCTTTTAAGACCTTAACACTTTTTAATTTAATTTAATTTTATATAAATATATATATATTTTTGGTATTAAAATTTTATATTTTTATTGTTATTTGTAAAATTCCATTGTAACTGGTTTATGTTTTATTTTTAGAACGTTATTTGGAATTTGTTTGATTTTGTTTTTAGCTTCATATGTTTTTTGTAAATGCTGTGTATGCCTGTCATAAATGTCATACATATCTTATTACTACAAACATCTAATTTTAATCAAAACTGTGTGAACATTGTTGGTGTACCTTTCAAAATAAATAAATAAATAAATTTACATTACTGCCAATTCCACCAACATCGCGACACGATTTCAGTTTATTTAAAAAAAACAAAATTGTTATTCTGTGTTAATGGAGGAGTACGTTTCTATGATGTTTATGTTACGTTTCCAAAAAAAGTAGTATATTTAGTATTTATTAGATAAAGAAAATTCAATTTACTCTTTGTTTACTCATACTGCGGTGGTGCAAGTCGTGACAAGTATCAACTGCGCGTAACGCAGCGTTATAAAAAGAATTTGAAACCTAAATCTAGCTAAACGCTTTTTTTACATTTTTATTCAAAATAAATATTAAAAAACACTAAAGATCATATTGACCATATATGACCCTTTTTGACAGTAAATGACCGTTTTTGACCAATTTGACCGTAATTGACAGTCAGTCAAATTCAGTCACTTTGGTCATTTTCATCTCTAGTCAGGAGTTTTGGCGTAAGTGGTCGCAAGAATACTTAAATCAATTCTTTCACCGTTATAGATGGGCAACACAAGCACCACAGCCAAAAACTGGTGACATAGTAGTGGTTAAGGAAGACGGCCTTCCTTCAGGTCGTTGGCTTTACGGCAAAGTTGTAGATGAACATCTGTTGGACCATGTAGTTTGTATGAGCTTATCTAAACTCAATCTGTTTAGAATATAGTTTTTCTATATAGACAGATGTCACTTCTTATAAAACGTTCTGCTCGGTTCGCACGTTGTGTGCTCTAATATAAAACTATTACAGAACAACTGGTGTTTATTTTGATCCCGGAGCTTCTCCAACATGGTAGCATCGCCGCGGTAACCACCAGTTCCTAAAAGTGCACGTGTGATTTCGATTTATTTATTTTCTGAATATTTTTTTTCTCGCTACGAAACAAAAGATGGCATCTGCCAGTCAAAATGTTTCCGTGGAAAAGCTATCAGGAATTTCAAACTATAACTCCTGGAAATTTATCATGAAGATGATGCTAATCCACGACGATCTTTGGGACTGTGTAGGAGAAACAGAAAATAAATGCGAAGATGTCAAGAAGCAGGAAAAGGCGTTTGCGAAGATCGCCTTGTCCGTGCAGCCAACTGTGTTTCCACTAATTAGAAACGCTAAGATGGCAAGCGAAGCATGGAAGAACCTGCAGAACGCATATGAAGATCGAGGTCTGTGTCGACGACTTGGATTACTAAGGACGCTATTTGCTACGAAACTAAGCGAATGCGTCAGTATGGAGGCATACGTGAATAAGATCGTGGATACATCGCAGCTATTGAGTGAAATCGGATCAGGTCGCGATGGAATTACGAGGGTGGTCACCGTAAAAACTAAAAATTCGTTGATTAAACGACCGGCTAGCAAACTATGTATTTTACCGGTTAGCGACTGAGCAGTATTATTTTGAGCTTTACTTTGCATGGTTTGTTTTATCGTATAAGATTTTGTACACAATATTTATTTATTTATTTATTTATTTATATAAATCGATGAAGTTTAAATTCCACATTGTTTTAAAAGGAAGTGATTTGTTATATTTAGGTTAAGTTGGTTGAGTTTTTTAAAGAGTTTTAAGTAAAAAAAAAATATATATATATATAATAATTTTACTATAAGTATACCCCCCTTGTGGAGATTGTTTTTAACGCCGTTTTTATTTGTTATGGTTTAAATAAGTTTTAGTTTTAGATCAAATTATACAAAATTTTATAGTAGTTGTTATATATTGGTTTTTTTTTAATTTACATTGGTTATTTTCTGATGTTATACATTTTGTGTGCACGCTCAGCAATTGACCAATTGTGGCTGACATGGTGGGCGGAATTCCGCTAGTATATGTCAAGGACAAATCATGATTTGTCCTTGGTGGGCGGTAAATGTTAGACTTAATTCATAGTGTTAATAAAATGTTATAATAATATAAATATAAAAGAAAAATAGTAAATGTTACAAAAAGATAACATTCATATAAATAAATAAAATTAATGTTAAGTTTAGGATCTATAGATCAAAGTTTAGTTTTCATGGATCCCGATAGATGGGAGTATGGATGTGCCGTCTGCATCGCGCTATTGAAATGTCTTCACTGTTCAATATAAGCCAAAGGTGCATTCGTATGTTTAGCTATCGAATAAACCTGTCGTGTACTAGTATTTGGTTTTTTTTATTCTATTTGCTAATACACACTCGTTGCGACATTGACCAGGGTTTTACACCCCTGAATTTTCAAAAAATATTTTGCCGCTGAAGGTCCCGAATTTGAAATTTGAAATGAAATCCGGAATTATGAAGAGGGTTCAGCGGCAAAATATAAAAAGATTTTATATTATTTTCCCTATACTATCAAATAAAATTTTCCTGCTGATACTCCTGACATTCAGGAGGTTCAGCAGCAAAATAAGACAAAAATTTTGCCTCGGGATGTTTACTACTAGTTAATTTCAAATTATGAGCAGTAATGAAATTGAAGTTGAAATCAATTATTTTTTTCACAGAAATGTCTGATGAAGAAACAGAGGGAATTAGGTCTTCAGTAGATATTGAGGAAAGCGACACATCAACATCTGAAAGTAGCGATGATAAGTTATGTGTCTTTTGTACAAATAAATATAAACGAGTTAAAGGGCGGTTTCAAGCTTTGCATTCATCAGAAACAGAAAGTTTAATGCAAGCGAAGAGCATTCGGCGAAAATAATGAATTTTACGAAAAAGTAAGCAAAACAGAGAGTCCCATTATTTACTATCATAACAGTTGCCGAACGATTGCATTGTATACATTGCAACAAGAAAATGAAGTTATGAGATTACCGAAAAAACTTGGAAATATTATCACCAACAGGCATTTGAGGAAATGAAAATATTCATCACCGAAGAAGTGATAAATAAAAAAAGATGTTTTTCATTCACATACCTATGTAAATATTATTCAGAATTATTAAAAGCGAATGGCGAAAGCACAGATTACAGTTTTAGTACTCAACGTTTGAAGAAAAATTATTAAATACTTTTAACGATATTAAAATTGTTAAAAAAGATAGAAAAAATTATATCACATTGAAAAATGATAATATTGATTTAAAAATGTGCGAATTATTAGAAGAAGAGGAAATATTGCAAAAAGCAGCATTAATTTTAAGACAATCTATCATCAACATTGACAAGAATGATTTACCTGATGATATAACAACTTCTCATTTAATAAATGGTGAATGCCAAATACCCAAGCATGTTTTTGATTTTTATAGTTTTCTCTTGGGAGGTTACAAACGTCGTCGTAGAACGAGCACAACTTGTATAAGAAAAGTAAATTCATTAGCATATGATTTAATTTATAATGTCAGTAATGGAGTTATCAAGACCAAAAAACACATCACTTTGGGTATGACATTGAAAAGCTTGACAAGTAGCAAAAAAATCGTGGATATTATCAATAAATATGGTCATTGTTGCAGCTATCATATTGTCAAAGAATTAGAAACGGCAGCCACAACAACTTCATTTAACCGCTCGAAAATTTGTCCAGAAGAAATTTGCAAAAGAAATGATATGCACACTGGAGTAGCGTTCGATATCTTTGATAGATATGTCGATACTGCAACTGGTAAAGATACTTTACACGATACTGTGGGTATTATCTATCAAACAATTATTGAGAATGATGATAGTAATGGGGAAACTTCCCAACAAAATAGTTCTGAAAATAATGAAACCCCAGAAGAGCTATCTGGTCAACTTACAAATCTCCAATCAAAGAAAAGGAAGCGAGCTTTTGATGTTATCATCTCAGAAATTGTACCATACTCCAAAATAACAAAGAATGATTGATCAATCATTACCATTATCAGACAATTTGAGACAAGAAATGTCACCAGCTTCGTTACAACTAATTTATAAACAAAATTTATGTTGATGCTTTGTCATAGTTTAAAAATTCAAAAAACACCAATGTGGGTTGGATTTCATCATTACTGATTTACACAACAATATAGAAAAAAATTGTTATTTGACACCACTTAATGAATCACCAACAAATGTATCCGTTGTAGCCGAAACGATGAAACAAAGCCAAAATATTGCTGCAGAAATTGAACAACCTTGCATAAACGTTACCTATGACTTGGCTATTGCAAAAATTGCCATGCGAGTTCAGTCCACAGAAAAACCAGTTTATGATAATTTATTTATTCATTTAGGACCCTTCCACATAATGTTAGCATTGTTCAGAGCCATTGAAAAATTTATTGATGACTATGGAATAATGAACATCGCTGTCGAGAGCGAGATAATTGCAAATAGTTCAGTAGATGGTTTTTTAACTGGAAAACATTTTAATCGATGTAAGCGACTTCATCCATTGATGGCACTTGGATTAGAAATTTTATGTTTTGAATCTTTTCTTGAAAAAGAAAATATAATATTATATATATAGAAGAAAATGTGGACAATAATCTATCTGCTTTTATTGATAGTAATGAATCGTTTGGAAATATAATAGAAGATGAGAAAATATCGACATTGATGACCCAATATCAATCATACAAAGAGGAATGCAGAGCTGGAACGTATGGAAAAACACCGCAATTTTACACAATTTACATCGATTTCGTTAATTATTATCAATTACTAAGTCGGAGCATAAGGGCTGGCAACTTCTCTTTATATAAATATATTTTATCGAAAATTGCAAGTATATTCTTCGTTACCAATCAACCTAATTATTCACGATGGTTGGTAAAATATCATGACAATTTGTTAAAAGTAGGTGTTACACATCCATCTATTGCCAAATCCATGGAAGATGGATACCTTGGGATCAAACGTACAACTAAATAGATTTCTAGACAACCAGTTGATTTAGTTCTTGAGCAAACAATTAATGCCGATGCAGGAAAACGATTAACCGGTGTTGAATAACAACAAATTGAATAATTTACTAATTATATTTCTGCTCGGCAGCGATGGGCTAGAAGTCACGATATAAGAACAACAATTATATCTTATACAATGGACGTGACAGGTTTACGAAGGAAAAATGATGTGTCAGCGGACCTTCTGCACAATTATGGAATTTCATCGATACTTTTGAGAAATTTTTGAATCCATTTCAATTAAATTTAGATGATAATTGTCTTTATAATATTGGTGATGGTACAGTAGCTTCAAGCGCAGTACAAGAGAACTTATTAAATTTTTTAAACATTGGTGAAAACTTAAAACAAAAGTTTATTTCTGAATGTTAACTAACGGAGGGAGATTCGAAGAAAAAATTTCCCAAGTGAAAATAATGAATTTTGTTTCAGAGAAAACAAAGAAAAGAATTAAAGTTGATAATAAAGTTCACGAAATCCGTGTCCAGCGTGATTTATTTTGTCGCCTATTAGCTCTATCAATGGAATTTAATATCGATGTGGAAAAAACATTGTCATACCCTATTACAATCGTTCCGATGTCACTTTGTCATGAAGATGGAACTATTCATAAAACTGCAAAATCAGTAATGATTGAAGCTTTAGTAGGAAATACTCATAATGACGAAATACCAGAACGGTTCGATGCTGTTATTTTTGATGGGTTTTATTTACTCCATACAATGAAAAACATTCCAAAAACATTTGGTAATATTTCTAAAAAAAACATGTCCATTTTAACGGCAACACACGCTCCACGAGTAGACATAATTTTCGATCAGTATTTTTCGCCGTCTATTAAAGATTATGAACGAAGCCAACGTCACGAAGTACGTAACATCCAATATTTAATTACTGGTCCAGAACAAGTCAGACCAGTTGATTTTATTAAAGAACTCCGTAACATAGAATTCAAAGAAGCGTTTGTAGATTTTTTGATCACGCACTGGAGGACAAGTGAAATGGCTGAATTTATTGGAAATACCATCATCAATTTAAATTATAAAGAATGTCATATTTATCGTGTCCATAACAACTGTGTGATCTCTAATATTAATGATAACTTATCGTGCCAGCATCATAAAGAAGCTGATACGAAAATAGTACATCACATATGCCAAATGGACAACGATATATCCAATGTTTCAATAAGAGCATCCGACACAGACATTTTAATAATAATGCTTGGAAACATGGACCACCTCTGCAACAATAATTTAAAAATCTTCATGGAATATGGCAAGATCAATTTTAAAAAATGGATTAATATTTCACAATTATATATAAAATTAGGACCCCTTTTATGCCAAAGTTTACCTGGTTTTCACGCATTAACATGTGATTTTAATCCATGTTTTGTGAGAAGATGCAAGAAGAAACTTTATCGATTATTACAAAAAAATATTCAATTTCAGAAGGCATTTGCAGCATTAGGAAATGCTGAAATAATAGAGAAAAAAGATGATGTTTTTCCAATACTCGAAAAGTTCGTCTGTCAACTGTATGGAATGAAATCTGCCAATGTAAATGAAGCACGATATCAGTTATGATTCCAAAAATTTGCCTCCATGCCACCGGGAACTGCAACAACAATTATTGCGGTCTGTATAGATTACAAATATCTGGAGAAATAGTCACTTAAAAGTGCCAACGGTTCTTAAACCTGAAGATAATGGTTGGAACTTAATCGATGGAAGCTATGTTTTTAATTGGTTTGAGGGAAATACAGTTCCACTGATACTACTGAGAATGAGTCAAGTGAAGCTGAAGAACACATTGAAGGTAATAAACAAATTATTAATTTTCTAAAAATATATGGAATTCTACATAATTGAGCGCAAGATCCGAGATTTAATGTTATTATTATTGTATTCAAAATTTGTTTCTTTTTAGATGATGAAATCGACAATGAAGAATTATATGATGACGAAGAAAGTGATGATGACATATCAGATAATGATGATGATTAATTTAAGAGTCTTATGTACATTATGTTACAACTACTAAAATACATTTTACCCATAATTTCTATTTTTACTTAATGTAATTTGCATCAACGATATGATTTTTCATGCTATGCCTCTTACTCGCACTCCCATAGCATCTTTCCCCTCGCTTGTCAAGGACTTATACTAGCCAGAACCGCCTGTCATTGTACCAACTTACTTTAAATCGTTTAAAGAAACGTATCTGTAAATTTCAACTTTACAGTATAAAGTTTATTTTAATTTACACATAATACACCTTCAGGCTCACCTGTTAGGTACTTGTGCTCATCGAAAACATGACAGACTTGTGGAGAATATGTAATGTCAAAAATCCACCCAAAAACGTCAAGCGGAATGAAAGAATTTTGTATGTAATATTTCATTAATAAATAATTAGTTTATCACAAAAAAAAAATTCTCTCTTCTAAACTCTACCTTGCAGTCGACCGCAAGAAATATTTTTGAACACAAGTAGACCTAACAGGTCAAAAGTTTGGCCACCCCTGCAATATAGAAAACATTTACGAACACTTGATACATGACCAGAACTCGAATTAAGAACATGAGGATAATCTTGTTGAGATGTACTTAGAAAAACCTAGTTTTTTCACATAGATGTTAGAGCTAGTACGTCTAGAGGAAACTCAGCTCGTGATTCTATACCAGCTTGTCTTTCAAAACAAACTCCAAAAGGAGGGAAATTTTGTTTTGGCCTAATTTTGTTCATCTAAGGGAAAGAAAACATTTCAATATGTCTGCTTGATAGAAAATGTGTCTGGAGCCAAAATTGTGGTACAAGGATTTCATTCTATAAAAAGAAATAAAAAATATATCGTATTATTCAAAATGACCACTCAATCATTGACGAAGTCGAAGGTATCAGGAATGTGCCTACATTTGATATTTATGATTTTGCAAAGGTTATTTGTACAGTATGTACCTATGTAAACGCAAGTGTTATTTTTCAAAATACTATATTTTCTCTTAAAGATATTGATATTAAAAAGTTTAATTAAGATAAGAGTTTACAAATATTGATCTCCTAATTCTAAGTCTGAGAACATAATTATTTACTGTTGATTTTTAAATGTTTGATTATTTTTGTATTTGATTTTTAATACATAGTTTAAGTATGACTGATGTTTTGTACCTGTATCAGGCATGTGCCTACATTTGATTTTGCAGAAGGCTATTTGTGCAGTACGTATGTACCTATGTAGACTCAAGTGCTATTTTTCAAAATATTATATTTTCATTACATAAAACGTAGTTTTTCTTATATTCCATTCAAATAAAAGGAATTAAATTTATAAATACAAAAAGATGTGTACACACCTCTATCGACTTATATTTTTATTACGAGTCACATCACTATTTACTATGACAAGCAGTCGAAATTACCCCGCTAAAATCTTTAATGCTTTTTTGGCTAAAGTTACCCTAGTTGCATAGATAATAGGATTCAATTTATATTACCGACCCTGTGACTTAACTCAGGAGCTCAATTTTAGCAGTATAAGACTGTTCTTATAACCAATAGTTGTAATTGCCTCATCGAGGGGTAAATATAACTATTTTTGCCTTTTTATATAAGAAACACATTTTGAAGTGTATAGAATCAATATTTATAAATGCGAATCTGTAAAAATAAAACATAGATAAACACTCTAGACCAGAGCATGAATACAATAAATTTTCATTAAAGTTACTTTTAATATTATTTATTACTATTATTTTTTTTTAAATTTTATTTATTTATTTTTATTTTTGGTCGCGGGAAGCCGCTGGATGCGAGCAGCACAAAACCGGTCGTTGTGGAGATCCTTGGGGGAGGCCTTTGTCCAGCAGTGGAAGTCTTTTGGCTGAGATGATGATGATGATGATGATGACAAGAGGTAATTGCGTTCCTTTAGAAAATATAGCAATACTTAATTGTACTTCAACGACTCAAATTATAAATAGCACTTCATCGTCTTATAGACACGAAGAAGAAGAGAGCAATGCAAACTCTTCGTGATATTGTTAATGATTCAGTTGATTTAGCCAGTCGTTTACATGACAATGCATATGATGACTACAAAAAAATTATAATTGGATACATATCTGTTCCACCTGAAAGAGATTCGGACCCCAGAGCCAGGCTAAAAAGACACAGGACCGAAGACCTTCCTGAAATTAGCCAATACGAAATAAAAACCGCCCTCAAGACCATGAAAAGTGGCAAATCTCCCGGGGAAGATAAAATATTAGTCGAGTATCTCAAATACGGCGGCAAGCCAATATTGCGACAGCTCCAAATTCTATTCAATAAAGTTCTATTTGAGGGAACCACTCCCGATACGTGGAAAAACGCTGTTGTAATATTGCTCCACAAAAAAGGCGATACAGCTAACCTCACCAACTACCGACCAATCTCGCTGCTAGGTCATATTTACAAGCTGTTCACAAAAATTATAACATTGCGCCTTACCAACAGACTCGACTCAGCTCAGCCGGTAGAACAAGCAGGATTTCGTAGCGGATTCTCAACGCTAGATCATATCCACACCGTAAGACAGGTCATAGAGAAGTGTAACGAGTACAACCAGCCTCTCGTAGTCGCTTTCGTCGACTACGAAAAAGCTTTCGATAGCGTAGAACATTGGGCTGTGTTACACTCTTTGAAGAGAAGCCTTGTAGTTGCGAGATATGTGGAACTTCTGCGAGAGATCTACAGTAAAGCTACATTGCAAGTAAAGCTACATTGCAAGTAAAGCTGCACGAACTTACAGAGCATATTCCCGTGAGGAGAGGCGTAAGACAGGGCGACACTATATCTCCCAAGCTATTTACCTCCTGTCTGGAAGATATATTTAAGCTCCTCGACTGGGCCAATAGGGGTATAAATATAAATGGTGAACGCCTAACCCACCTCCGCTTCGCCGACGACATTATTGTTTTCGCCCAAACGGCTAATGAATTCGAAAGTATGATGGAAGAACTTTACCTAACCTCAATAGATGTTGGTCTACGCATGAACATAGACAAAACTAAAATCATGAGCAAGGAACCCACCGTAGACAGCATCATGGTGAATGGTAAAGAGATAAAGCGGGTTGACGAATATGTCTACTTGGGGCAACTAATTACGCTTGGGAAGGACGGACAGGCGAAAGAAATACAACGCCGCATTAGACTCAGTTGGGGGGCGTTCGGTAAGCTGCCCGAAATTTTCAAGTGTAAGGAAGTGCCCCTCTCTCTAAAACGAAGGGCATATGAGCAGTGCATTCAGCCGGTCATGGTCTACGGAGCAGAAACTTGGACCCTTACACAACAACATGTCCAAAAGCTTCAAATAGCCCAAAGAAAAATGGAACGCGCCATGCTGGGTATCAAACTAAGCGACAAAATAAGAAACTCAGCCATCCGGAGTCGCACTAAATTAACCGACGTGGGGCGTATCATTGCGCAGAGAAAGTGGCGATGGGCGGGTCACGTAAGCCGCAGAACTGATGGCTGGTGGAGCGGGAAGGTGCTAGAGTGGAGACCACGGACCGGCACCAGAAGCGTGGGCCGCCAGAAGGCTAGATGGGCAGATGACATCACGAAGGTCACGGGAAAAAACTGGATGCAGAAAGCCCAAAATCGAATGGAATGGCGTGCATATGAGGAGGCCTACACTCAGCAGTGGGTGGTTATAGGCTGAAGAAGAAGAGAAGAAGAAGAAGACATATCTGTTCGCTATCTGATTAAAACCATAAAATGCATTAATTGTTAGAGCTCATTAATTTGAAAAATAAGGGCGACTTCGCTTCCTTAAATATTTATAAAATTTACAAAATACAGTGAAAAAATTAAACGCCTACCCGACCCAGCCAGGAATCGCTTCCTGTCTAAGGATTTTTTTGAGATTTGTGTTACTTGTGAAGCTGTGGTCCGAACATTATTAATTGAAAATATCACAGTAACCGCAGACAATCAACACCGCACTATTGTTATGAATATCCTGAAGAGATTCATTGGAAACAACCAGGTTTTTAGCAATTTAGAAACTAAACATGAATATGCTGGACAGGAACATAAACTTAATTTAATACGGTGTGTGATTGAAAAATACTTAAGCATTAGGTTTTTCCACGATTTCCAAATCAGTGGAAAGTAAAAGGCAAGCATACAAGAAATTAATTCAACATAAAGGTTTTTAATTAAATAATTTCGATAAATAATGACAATTTTTATTTCTGAAACACTTTTTCCATTTCCTTTTTCTTAACGCCATCACTTTTTACCGATAGCTTACCTTGAAATGGATCACTTTTATTTATATCATTATGATAACGTTATTAATTAATGACGTTAAAAATAGCGCTGCTAATTTTTAACGTTATTTTTTAACTTTTGGGGTAATTTAATTATCATGGCAACACCCTGTTTAAAACACACAATGACATGCTTAAAAAACTAGCCTCACTTTGCTGTTCGCAGAGTTCCGTCTTAACTTTTTATTTGGTCTGAGCCCAGCACACGTATTCCTTTCTTCCTACAACATGGGGTGTGAAGGAGCTACTTGCAGGTCAGCAACGCGAGGACGGCTGGTGAGGCAGAATCCTGCTGCACTAGGTGTCCTCGCATCTGGACTCTGCTTTTGATTAACATCAAGCAGAGTTGAGTCATTTGCCAACTCTTCTATACAGGGTGACTTTTTATCACCGTCCAAACCTTCTGAGATGACTCCCGTGATACAAACAAACAACTCTTACTATTGGACCAACTTCCTAAATCGAAAATTTAGCTGTTCCATACAAAACATTCGACCAAAATGTATGGAACAGCTGAATTTTATTTTCGAGTTAGGGAGTTGGTCCAATTTGGTTTGGTCTCAGAAGGTTTGGACGGTGATAAAAAAGTCACTGTGTACAAAAAAAAAACAAATATCAATACTTTTCTACAATATAAATCTTTTAAATTTCACTCCCCACAATCTAATAAGTTATTTTTCAAAATTATAAAATTTTAACATAAAATAAAGCTTGCATTTTCTCGCCTGAGCGAGTATATTACCATGTTCTTCTTTTTTACATTATTGTCTTTTACGCTTAACAACGAGGGTCCAAGTAGCTTATTTATATATAATACATATACATTATTTTTAATTGTGATTTCGTAGTTACAATGATATATTCATATCAAAACTGGAAATAGTACTTTAAAAAAGACGAATTTTTCTGATTCCAAATTAGTCTCAGTAAGTTCGAATGCCATAGTTCCACAGTTCAGTTAGAAAAGCTTTCGCTTAGTGTACGCAACGTTGTCGGTCAGTTCAGTTATCATCTTTTTAAAATGCTAATTACAGTTGCAATATTTTGGGTTACAACTGAGTTTTAGTAGTTGGGTGCTTGTCCCAACAGCTCAGTTGGAAGTGATATCGTCCAGATTGCGTAAAACCATGTGTTTAATGCTATCTGAGAGATATTAATTTTTTTTCAGTGATATTTTCAGTTGCGATACGATGTACTATTTGACTTCCAACTGAGACTCGCAAGTTGGGTTTTATTCTCAACGTCATAGGTCAGTTGAGCTGAACTGTCGCCAAGATTACGAATAGTTGTGGGTTCAAAGTACCTACTAACTGAGACGAATCATCTTTTTTCAAGTGATATTTTTAGTTGCGTACGACGTACTATTTGGTTTGCAACTGAGTCTCGATAGTTGCGTTTCAGTCTCAAACTCATAGGTCAGTTGCGCTGAACTGTCGCTAAAATTGCGAACAGTGGTTCCAAGTACCCTGAGACAAATCATCATTTTGAAATGCCATTTCCAGTTTCGATATATCATACTACTCACTAGTAGGAACACTATAAAATGATTTCGTGCTTGAAGCTTCTCGTCAGCAGTTTGTGCGGCAGAACTATGGAGTTGAGTAGTATCGTTTCGGCTGGGACCACTACGCCTGCGCCTGTCAACAATATATAAACATACTTAGCTTATAAATACCCCCAGCGATGGGCTAAGCCAGGGATGGGCAAACTTTTTCATTCGCGTGACAATGTTTACTAACAAAATCTATGGCGGGCCAGGCTATTGATTTTTTTGCTGGATTTTTTCAATAATATTTTTTTTAAAATAAAGATATTGATAGGTATATGCATTTTCTGAAACACACACGCACTTGAATTTTTGTTTGATGGTCGCGGGCCGGACGTCGATGTTTCACGGGCCAGAGATGGCCCGCGGGCCGTAGTTTGCCCATCCCTGGGCTAAACCCTTCCTATCATTAGTTTATAAATGTACCACTATTAGGCAAAGTCCTTCACATTACCAGTCAGTTTTTTTTTTGTGAGATTTTGCCGATTGCCCTTGGGCATTTTCAGCTTCACAGGGCTCTTTTGGGGGCGGCGAGAAACTTAAAGGGTTCCTCATGCCGTGTGAAACGAAGCACCGTCAAAGGTTTTCTAGAGAGAACGGCATCAAGCACTAGCGCGTGTCCTCGAAGCCTACTAGATTCTCCGAGGGGTTCGGATCGGATCGGAATCAACAATTACACTAACACATGGGGATATCGGTTCATAATCCCCACGATGGTCCAATGCAAGTTGATGTCTTTTTGTTTTTTTTATAAATAGTTTTTTCTTTTTAAAACTCTACAACGTGTAACAAAAAGGTGTGGTCAAAATGAAAAGATCCAAAGTGTATCCCATCTAGAACTTGTGTGTGTTGTTATTAAGACATAATTATTAACTTTAATTTGTCATGCTATGGTTAAGAGCGTTTACGCCGCACACTAGCGCCACTAATGAAAAAAAAAAATATCTAGTAATTAGAGATAGAAAATCAAATTATGCTCAACAAACTTTTTGAATGAAGTAATTTTGCATTTTTACGTCACCTAATGAACACCTCACATGTTATGGTTTAGTTAAATAAGACGTTACGGCCACTTTTAACTATAACGCCATATTTAACTAAACCATAACATGTCAGGTGTTCATTAGGTGACGTAAAAATGCTAAATTACTTCATTCAGATAGTTTGTTGAGCATAATTTGATTTTCTATCTCTAATTACTAGATATGTTTTTTTTTTCATTGGCGGCACTAGTGTGCGGCGTAAACACTCTTAATGGAATATTTATATTTGTGAAGTCATACGCGTCGGGCGCGCATAAGCCAGCAGCAGTGATCATAAATGTTAGTACTACACAGAGGTTACTAAACCACTAGGGCTGAGACTTGTTTATTTTTATGTGACGTCACAATAGAAATATTAAATTAAAAATTGCATAACACATTAAAGTTAATAATCATGCCTTAGTAACTCTGCATATAAGATCTATATCGCATACACTTTGGATCTTTTCATTTTAACCGCACCTTTCGTTACACGTTGTATAAGAAAAAAAGTTATACATACACAATTTTATTTAATTATTTCGCTTTTACAACATACATTACATGGCGGGCATTTTTTCAACATCATTAATGCCTGAGGCATTCTCTACCAGTCAACTATATAGGGTTGCAGAGATAACTTTGTTTGATTACTTTGACGACCTCCTTGGTCGAGTGGTTTGTACACCGGTTTTCATGAAGTCGCCATCTCTGAGGTCCCGGGTTCGATTCCCGGTCGGGTCAATTTAGAAATTATTGTTTTTCTAAATTGTTTCGGGTCTGGGTGTTTTCTATGTCTAATAAGTATGTATTTAAGTATTTTAAGTATGTTTATCCGTTGTATAGTAACCATATAACGAGTTTCATAACGAAGCTTCTCTTGGGCTAGATAATTGGTGTAAGTGTAGGAAAAAAATAATTTTAATTTATTACCTTTATTTTAATCCAAATATTGTAAGGAACTCACCTAGTATAGTGATGGAGGGGTTAAGCCTGCCGTCGGAGTTGAAAAGGGGAGTGTTGTCCATCTTGGCGAACGGCTTGTTGGGGTCCGGGTCCGAGGGGGTGCCTTCTACCCGCGCCCACTCCCCTACTGACGCGTCTTGACCCACTGTGTAAATATCAATTTATTCATATGAAATTGATAATTGCAGTTGAAAAGACTACCTCAAGTGGGAATCGAATCCTTGATTTTTCATAATTAATGGAGCTTATGTCTCATTGCTTTTTCTGACATTTTTTTAGTAAGTACTACAAAATTGCTCCTTAAAACAACTTTGATAAAAGCGTTTTGTTTAAAAAGAAACGTATGTTGCCATAATAATAATAAGTGATCCTAGATCAAAGATGATCGATTGTCTGTTGCATTTTTTTTTAATTTGATTAATTATAATTATTTTTTAATTATAAAAAAGGCGCGTTGCTTTGTCGTTTTTCCAGTTCGAAACGTAGTTACGTAGCTTATAGGGTTTGGATGTCTCTATATTTTCAGTCGCGAAACATAAGACTGAAAATATCGTGACTGGAAATAAGAATAAAAATTTGTCTTACGGTTCCGGACAAGGAGAACACGATCTCGCATTCTACAAATGTCGGTAGCATCGTGTAAAGAAGTTCTAAACTTCTAAATTTCGATGTCTCTAGTATCGATCAGAAAGTCTCAGGACGGACTCAATAAACTTGAGAAAAATCCCGGGACTTCGTGACACGAGACGTCCCGGGACCCAATATCTAGTAGCATATAAATAGAACAACATTTCGTTAGCGCAATTACAACGGTACGTACAGCGCCATCTATCGCCGGGTAGCGTACAAACCGCGTACCAACTTACCCACAGAATACATGACGAGTGCGTGTTCGCTGATGGTGGCGTTGTTCAAAACTATCGACTCCTTGATACGGACGCCCGCCTTCACGGTCACCCCCGCGCCGATAGACACGTTCGGACCAATCTATACAGCAATTAAAACAAGTTGTTTAAAGGATTTGAAATAAACCTAATGAAATGAAATAAAATATCAGCTAACAGAAAGAAAGAATGACAATTCTATGATGAAGTAGGTATACCAGTAGGTATACCATAGCCATATACCATATCATAGAAGTCATACAATATTTTATAAGACAAATCGAAAACAATATTTTTTTTTATATAAAATAAAAACCGATAATCTGATGATGAGAGGAGATCCAAGATACTAATTAAGTAACTTAAGTTTTTTTTTTAAATTGGATTGGTGCTATCGACCTCCTCCTTGCTTCGGAAGGCACGTACAGCCGTTGGCCCCGGCTGCATTAGCAGTCGTTAACAACCACCAATCCGCACAGGACCCGCGTGGTGGTTTATGGCCCGTTCTCCCTATACATTCACAGGGAAGGCCCGTGCCCCAGCAGTGGGGACATAAAATGAGCTGATGATGATGATGAGATATTTACCACAGCGGTGCTATCGACAGTGGCAGTGGGGTGCAGGAAGACGTCGGGCAGTATGTGGCAGGGCAGCGTTTTGGAGCATTTCTCGTTTCCATTCGTCAGTTCTAGGTAATGGCGGTTGGCGTATATCGCTGACCCGGCTGTCTTCAATTGGGACCACCAGCTTGTGACCTGTAGCAAAACAAAATGTATACAACGTGGAACAGAAAGGTGAGGTGAAAATGAAAAGATACAAAGTGTATCCGATCTAGATCCGCCTTGTAAACAATATTGCAGTACCTGTAAAAGGTAATTAAGTTGTTAGCACTAAATACTAACATTTATAAGACCTTCTTGTACACTTAATTGCAATAAATCACTTTGACTTTGACTTTGATCTCTTGTTATTAAGACATAATTATTAACTTTAATTTGTCATGCAATAGGGTATTTGACTACAACGAAAATATTGATCAAACTGTTGGTAACTTAATAGTAAACATGTTTTTAAACTAATTTAGCCAGCACAAAGTTTTAAAATAAGTACGATTTTTATAAAAAAATCATTAATAACATGATACAATTTTTATGATTGACCACGTGGACAAAAACGCACGGGATGACGCTGAATCTGGAGTGACGTTACCAGCTTGTTTGCAGTAAATGTCAATCAAAGCTTTGTACGTTTAATTTGACAGCTAAAAGTTTGCTTACAAGCAGGTGACGTCACGACATCACGTGACCTGCATTCAGCGTTTTGGCGGCTATTTTATTAATTTGAATTTTAATGTCGATTTATTTTAATTTATATTTATTTTAAAAAATAAGGAAATTCATAACAAATTAATCAAATTGCAAATATATTATGCTATAATGAACCATTAGATATATTTTTCTAAAACCTGTCAAATACCCCATTGTAAATTAAATATATATTTTTGTGAAGACATGCGCAGCAGGCGCGCATTAGCAAGCAGTAGTAACCATGAATGTAAGTACACAGAGGTTACTAAACCACTAGGGCTGTGACTTGTTTATTTTAATGGGAGATTACAATAGAAATATTTAATTCAAAATTGCATAACAAATTAAAGTTTATAGTTTATACATACAAGATCTAGATTGGATACACTTTGGATATTTTTATTTTAACCACACCTTAATGTTATACGTTGTATAATATGTATAATATACAAAAACATAATGTTTGTTTTATAATCAACCCATCAAAGTCTAACTGTCAAATTTCGTAAATAAATTATCAACCTTATGTTATTTACCTAAAGTTCAAAGTTTATTGAGGAAAGGAGATTTTTAATTTTGTATGGTGAAAATGCCAACACCAAGGTACACATTACCGAGAACCTAATTTATGAAATAAGCTTATTCGAAACTATTGTCTTTAAATAAATGAATAGTTTTCATGTCAAAATTATCTGAAACACTAAAATAAGTCAACTTTCGTGATGGCAGCGCTATTCTGCCAATGTCAAGTAGCTGTCAAATCAAAAAAACGTATGTCTTTCGGTTTCTTTTTACATTTTTACATAAAAACGATGAAGCGTATTGAAGTATTACTTATTTTAACTAAATACGTACATGTATTTTTTACATTTTTTTAGTAAATGTACAGGGTCTTGGCATAAAATTAAACATCTCCTTTGACAGTTTTTGGTAGACTGTTGTGCAGGCGTGTGTATACATATAGGGAAAAAATAGTCTGAATAAAAGCCAAAAAATGGTATTAGAAAGACGTAAGTAAACATAGATGTAAAAGGTTTAGAACGTCTGGTTGTCTGTGTAATTCTCTAATATATAAAATTCTCGTGTCACGGTGTTTGTAATTAAACTGCTCCGAAATGGCTCGACCGATTTTCGTGAAATTTTGTGTGCATATCGGTTAGGTCTGCGAATCGGACAACATCTATTTTTCTTCCCCCTAAATGTTAAGGGTGGTCCACCCCAAACAATTTTTTAGTTTTTGGAATTTTTTCTAATACAAAATGATTTGTTTCTTTTGTTGTCATGGAAACTGTCAAAGCGGTACGAAGTCCGCTGGGTCAGCTAGTAATCTATATAAATAAAAATGAATCGCTAAATGTGTTGCTAATCGTATAACTCGAGAACGGCTGAACCGATTTGGCTGATTTCTTTTTTTTGTGTTTGATGAAGTCTGAGGAAGGTTCTTAAGGAGAGAAAAAACGTAATAAATACGAGGAAAATAGTAAAAGCAATAATTTTCTTTTCCCATACAAACCACTCTGTCTCCAACTGTCAAACATTTGACGTCAATCAAAACAAAACAAAGGCGCGTTAGGATTATCTTTGGTATGCCTTCAAGTTGATTAGAGGTCAGATTTATCTATTTACACGCCAAGTAATCAAACAAAAAATATCGTGTACCATAAGGTATTACAATAAAAATATCATCACATTAGATATTACTGAAGTCTTTCAATGTTATTTTATTTATATTAGACTGCGACAGGCCAATAACTTTTGACAGAACGAAATCTGTCGGACCAGCTATTAACATAAAAAATCAATGTAACTTTGTTTTAGAAAGATTATTACATAAAGAAATAAAGAAAGATTATTTACATAGGAAATTAAGGGCATTTTTATTAATTCACGATTTAAATCAATAAAATTACGATAAAACACATAAACCATCAGGCGGACCGTAAGCTTGTTTGTTGGTTTAAAGAGTTAATAAAAACATGCATACCTGCATTGCATATAATTTATTGGTACCAGCTAATGGTGCTAAAACATCCTGCTCCCACGACATGTATCCTGGATGCCCATTCTGACCATTCCCACTGAAATAAATTAATCCTATTGTAATGAAAATTAAGATTTTCCGTGCCCACTATGTAGAGCTGTTTCCCCTCACTCATTCTAAAATAAAAAATAAAAGGAGTAGTGGCAATTTTATATACTATATGGTTCTTACAAATAGACAAAGAGTAAGCTTTGAATAGTTATTTCGTGTTTTGTCTCTTTCACTCTAATTTGAAATGACGTTTACATGACGGGAACAAAACACGGAATAACTATTCGGAGCTTATTCTTTGTTTATTTGTAAGGCACTAAATATCTACCGAGAGACAGAAATAAGATGCACTGTACTACAGAACCAATCTTGTTTCCTCTAAAACGCCTCAGCCCTTATATGAAACCACTAGCGGCCGCTCGCGGTTTCACCTGCGTGGTTCCCGTTCCCGTAGGAATATCGGGATAAAAAGTATCCTATGTTTTAATCCAGGTTATAAAGTATCTGTATGCCGAATTTCATCCAAATCCATCCATCCGTTGCAGCGTGAAGAAGCAACAAATATACACACATATACACACACACACACACAAACTTTCGCATTTATAATATTAGTGTGATGTGATTGCAACGAGCACACGTAGACTCCACAGTTGATCAATGTGGACACAGCTGTTTAATTTCTACCGAGTGAAGTGCGCTACAACTTTCGGCCTTATTGTTACTTACCTTAGGTACAAAATAAGGAGACTGCAGAAGGTGAGCTTAATACATGCGAGAGAGATAGAGAGAGAGAGAGAGAGAGAGAGAGAGAGAGAGAGAAAGAAACATTTATTGACCACACACACTAATATACATAAAAAATAAGAATAAGAAACCCGCCTCAGCTTGTGTTGTTGCGAACGAAGCGTATCGCAACAATGCTGGTATTCTGGCTTAGCCTGCGCCCGCTGGCCGGTGCGCGGTACAGAACAATATACATACTGCACTGCACATAGTCACATCTCACGGGCACGGAATCTCAGGCCATCACAAACCAGTCCAAGCGCAGCTGTTTGTTTATAGCTTAGGTCTCCATAATTTGTGCCTTATTTATTCATAGATGATAGCCTAACATTCCTCAGTCAGCTTTTGTGTAATGAAAAACTACATTTCTCACCTATAAAACCAATCTTGCTTCTTCTCAAACGCCTCAGCCATTGTTTGAAACACTTGCAACGAGCACACGTAGACTCCACAGTTGATCAGTGTGGACACATAGCTGTTCGGTTTCTCCACATAATGGTTGATGGCTTTCGTGGTGGGCTCCCGGACCATGCAGCCGTAGTGCACTGATTGCTGGCGTGTGGCTTCTGTACCCATTATTGTGACCTGAGTGATACATAATTGACAGTTTTAAATCAGATGGGACTAATAACTTTTTATATATTAAATAGCGACCCGGCCCAGCTTTGCTCTTGTTGTACGTAAACCACCCTCGAAAGACGCTCCATCTATTTGAAAAAACCGCATCAAAATCCGTCCAGTAGTTCCTGAGATTAAAAAACAAAACACATGTTCCGGGGACTTTATTTTATAGTATGTATAGATAATATAGTTGTTTATAAGAGTCAAGCAGAAGAGTAGCCATACTACAATTTTCTATTAATTTCCCTAACTGCATTTGAAAGAAAAAATGTTTACTCACTAAAGCATTAGATCTCTCTTCGTGGAACGTCCACAGTTCTTTTAATGGAAAGTCGGCACACACATCTCCATTCAGTAGGAAGAAAGCAGTGGGGTTGCCGGCGCGAATCTGATCTCTGAAGTGGTACAAACCACCGCCAGTGCCAAGAGGAGTGAACTCTTGCAAATATCTGAAATATTACAGGATAGCAAGGGTTACCCTTTTAAAGGCTGAATGTAGTTTCAGTGCAGATATGATATTTTTGCTCAGTAGATCAGAGGTATTACTGTTTGATGTTAGGTCGATCACTGCGGCCGGGGCGGCGGCGCCAGCGCGCGGCGTCGGTGCATTGTTAACAAGTCTTTTCCGAATTGCCGCGAACCGCGAACTACTGGGCAGTTTTGTTTTGTTTTGTAACACTGTAGTGTTATGGTACTTAATGTTGTGAACAAATTATGTTCTAAATTAACTTGGCAAGTGATAAGGAAGTGAGAGAGATTATACCCTTAGCTTACCTTTGGGTAATTTTTCCAGCCTGTAGGTAAGCCTTTCAAAGGGTTTTGTGATTAAACCGTTTGACCGGTCCCTGCCGGCATGTCATGGAGTGCAGGATTGTTCAAAATTGTGAATTTTTTTTTAACACTTTCTCAAAAATATGATGACAGTTACAAGATAAATAGTTATCATTTTAAAATACTTAGTGCAGCAGCTTGCACATTTGGGATGCTATCTTGGAAGTTGAGATCCTGCACTTCAGATCAGAGGACAGGTAACCATTGTCATACTGTCATACTTGTCATACTTGAGTTACCATCTATCAATCTATCAATCTGTCTATCAATAAATAAATAAATAAATAAATACATATAATAATGCGGAGCTCGATGGCGCAGTGGTTAACGCGCTCGGTCTTCGAGTGCTGAGGTTAAGCAACTTTCGCAAAGACCGGTCATTGGATGGGTGACCAAAAATTTATCATCTCGAGCTTCTCCCTGCTTCGGAAGGCACATAAAGCTGTTGGTCCCGGCTGCACTAGCAGTCGTTAACAACCACCAATCCGCACTGGGCCTGTGTGGTCTTTATGGCCTGTTCTCTCTATCCATCTATAGGGAAGGCTCGTGCCCTAGCAGTGGGGACATAAAAATGAGCTGATTATGATGATGATGATGATATAATATATATATCAATAAATAAATAAATAAATCTGTTCACAAAGCCTTAAAAATGTACAATACATACATACTCATTATTGAATCAGTACCTTATAATGACATGATATTCTTTCTGCATGTCGCTGACAAACTGCGCCATTACGTTTGTCGAGTATGCTCCAATAATAAGAATCTCCTTGCATTCCTGTAGCTTGGCGCACGCCTGGATGTGGTGCTGTATCAACGGAAGACCAGCAATTGGAAATAGAGGCTTCGGTGTGTCCAGTGAAAGGGGTCGAAAGCGGGTACCTGAAAATAAGCAAGTTCAGTTTAGGTATGTTATAAATTATTCACTTTTTAAATTGTCTGTTCCATTTTAAACAAAGATTTATAACCAGGATTGGCGCAAACTATTTTCTATTGGTATCATAGACATAGACCGAGTTACACCTGTGAGACAGCCTGTGAGTACGACCAGTGCAACTTGTATAAATCTATGAATGTCTATGATATCTATACAAAGTAGTTTTACGTTAATCCTCTTTAATAAACCTTTGATTTAAATTATTTTCTACATATACTGCAGGTACTTCAATATGTTATCATGTTCATATCCTATAAGTTAGAACTTATCTGTACTTTGTAAATAACATTTTATCTATAACGGTAACCTTATAAGTGTATTTCATAATACAAATTAACATTTTTGACTTGACCAGCCTACTACCAATATGGGTAACTCTCTCGTTTTTCATGCCTTATTTATAATCCCTGACTATCCTAAGTTTTACCAAATATACCAAAATCATTTGTTTTTACAACTAAATGTTTTAATAGCAACACCAATCAGCTAAATAATAATTTGCCTTTCAAAACACATAAGATACTCAGAAGGTTGAAGAATTTTATTGAAATTGATCCATTTCATTAATATAATAATGCATGACATTGGTAATAATAATATTATAATGCGTGGCAAGCAGGTAAAGTATAACTTAGGGTATTAGCAGCAGATATTCTGTAAGACAGGTTGATACTTTGTTCAGGCACCAGTCTCTCACAATCTTTATCAGTAATAATATCAACTACTAGCGGCTCGTCCTGGCTTCGCACTGGTGGACTTTTTTTATATAGCCTATGTTACTCAGCGCTAATGTAGCATTCTAATGGTGAAAGATTTTTTAAATCAGTCCAGTAGTTTTTGAGTTTATTTGTTACAAACATACAAAAATACAAAGCTTTCCTTTTTATAATATTAGTATGATGTGTATTCAGTTTAGGCTACAAGAGCTACTTGTAGTTTAATTTGAATAAATGATTTTGAATTTTGATTTTTTTCAAGACAGCATTTTTTGAGCAATAAGACTGCTTTTGTCTACTTTAATTTATTATTCTTTTGTTATTTGTTTTCAGTGAATACTTAGTGTAAGCAATAAAGCATTTGTTTAACTATCTATTTTATTGATATTACTACTGTGACTCATAAATATAGTTAAATATAGTTTTATCCACGACTTATAGATAACAGACGATTACTCATCTAACCTCACTTTGTAAATGCTTCAAAATTCAAAACTACTGAAAGAACAGTTTTACAGTTAAGTTTATTATAAAAAATATAATAAATTTATCTCATGATTAATATTGGTAATTGGCCACGTAGGTAGGTAGTATTTAAATATTGTGTTGAAGTTGATTACGCCGGTGACGACAATATAACTTGCCTTTTTGGGGTCCACCGATGAGAATTACTGCTTTCAACATTATGTTAATTCTTTATTTATTAAATGTATAAACTATTATCCACAAATATTGTTTTTAATTAACTTTCTTTGATGTTATCATAAAAATTTGCTTGAAATTCACAAATAAACAACACGTCAGACAAGACAAAACAGTGTCATGTTGTCATGTCATGTCATAGTGTCAGTCAATTTTTTTTTATTTTTTTTTTGTTTTGTTTGTTCCCTTAGGAACCGGCTAAGGTTATAGACCATGCTGCCATGTCATTAGTTTCTTAAATTCATTAGTACTATCTGTAATAAACTATGATGATGATGAATGATTATAGAAATGAGAATGATATACCCCCCAACCCCTCGAGTATCTTAGTAAAGTAATGGGGCTTTACTAAGTCGTCACGCGGAATTGTTGAGAGAATTTGAAAAGTGCCGTTGCACTGTTTTGTTTCATTTGCCAACACTCATGCACTCTCACGAACACTTAACGTTTAATAATCCACCATTATTTCACATTAATATTCGACATAACACAAATTTTAGAAAATAAAACAAAACCGCAGACGTTTCTTTTCACTTTCCCGCCAAGAAGTAATTGCTCGTATAATTTCCACAGTTTCCACATACTATTTTTTTTTTAATTTTTTCATGACCATGGATACTAGTCCTTCAGTCGAAAACTTTATTTGTACGTTTCTCAAAATTAAACTCTATTTAGGATGATTATGAATGATAGATAATACAAATGAGAAGTGAGAAATTGTATACCCCCCAACCCCTCGAGTATCTCAGTAAAGATGTGGGGCTTTACTAAGATATCGATCTCATCGAATCGATCTTTCATTGCATTCATTTTTAGAAAATTACAAAAAAAAATTCCGAGCGTAGCTCGGTCGGTCATCCAGGTACGTACGGTATAATATTAGATGGACTATTTGGTTTAACCTTTTTACCGCCAACAACTTCTATAGAAGTTCGAGATTTTCGTGCCGTCCACGCCAGCACTTCTATAGAAGTTCTTCTTTGTACCTACTTTATTAAAATACATTTATACGTTGGCGTACAGCGGGACATCGCGTGCAGGATAGTTGGGCGGTGACAAGGTTAATGCTCTAAGTGGACTATTGATCTCTCAGTCGTTGGTTCATGCTATTGGCATCCAAAATATTCCAAGCAACATCATTATACTCAGCACCTTTTTATCAATAATTTTAATATAATTCTCTGTTTACAGGGTTTACCGAGTGCATTTAGCGAATAACAGAGTCTGACCACTCGGTCACGCCACTCGGTTTGAATTATTTCTTCTCTTTGTTACTTATCTTTAAAATCAATGTAATGGTTATTTTAAACTATATTTATCAATGTCTCTTAACCTTTCTAGAAGTCTTTGTAGTAGTTTTCTAGAAGTTGTTGGCGGTAAAAATTAAGGTTAATGCAGTAACTCGTAAGTCGTATCGTTTCCATAAATCAAATACCTACTGATGGTGACATAGTACCTACCGAAATCTACAGTAATTCAAAATAAAATTTATGATTATATTAATAAAATTATCTCTAGATACTATTGTGACTGAATCGAAAAATGTTCTTACCGCTTTTTAGGAAAAAGTGGTACATTTTTAGATTCATATCCCTTTATGGAGTTAATGATGCCTATATCTAGACAAAAATAAGCTGCTTTAAACTGTAGTCTGCAACTAAGTGCTACTGAGGAGCTCGTTGGTGCAGTCAGTGGCGGCCCTAGACATTTTTTTAGGTGGTGTGACATCTCAAAGTGGCGCCCCTCTAGATACAAACAATACCCTAATGTTCCTATACTACCTATGCAGTTCTTGTCCGTTATTGTAGGTACTTGAGGGCGCGCGCGCGGTGCACTCGCGTCAAAGAAATATTGTCCATCCCGGTTGTACTACTTTGTCGCACTTTGGTCGCACTCGATAACGCCAGTGCTTGCCCTGCTGTGGTGAGGTGTTCTCACCCCAACCGACCTGTGTTGTAGTTGAGAAATGAAAAACCGTCCATAATTTTATTCGACAACTTTTTAGTTATTACATGTTATGTTTAAGACAACTTAAACAGATAACAATCAATTTAATGAATAACCTAGATAAGCAACTTTTCGCAAATACACAATTTTGAACTGTTTTGCCGTGCGCAAGAATAAATGACTCGATGACAAAACAGTTCATGAAGGAGCGAAACAACTGACTGACTGAGTGAGACTGAGTTGAGTCAGTGTTGCCAACTGCTACCCCAAGAAATGTGCTGAACCGTCCCCGAAAATGCGCTAGATTTCGCTAATTTGGTTTAAAAAAACCGGCCAAGTGCCAATCGAACTCGCGCACGAAGGGTTCCGTACCATTATCTATAAATTCTAATTCTCAATCTATCTTCTAATTCTAATTTCTGTCGACCGTCACTTCCACCACTGCAAAAGACCGATGATTGCCTTGCCCATACTGCAAAAGAGAAAGCCGATCACTTGGGTACGCTTTTCACATCAAACTCTACCTTGGACAATGGGGAGAACTCGCCACCAACCAAACCGCATTGCGCTATGCCAAACGTTCGGTTCCTGCAAAGGTCAGTTCGTAGGCTCTTTTTTCCCTTGACATCCATAAGTCGAGTGGGCCTGATGCAGTCCCTCCCATTGTGCTTCGGACGTGTGCTCCTCAGTTGGCGCCGGTTCTAACGCGCCTCTTCCGGCTCTGTTACACTACTGGCGTTGTCCCGAGTTCTTGGAAGACCGCCCTTCTCCACCCAATTCCCAAAAAAGGCGATCGCTCGGATCCGTCCAACTACAGGCCTATAGCCATCACCTCTTTGCTCTCCAAAGTAATGGAGTCCATTACAAACTGCCAACTCTTGGGGTAGCTAGAAGAGAATCAGCTACTAAGCAATTGCCAGTACAGTTTTCGCCACGGTCGTTCGGCTGGTGATCTTTTAGTGTACCTCACTCGCCGATGGGCAGAGGCAGTCGTGAGGAAAGGGGAGTCGCTGGCAGTTAGCTTGGACATAGCGAAAGCCTTCGACAGGGTATGGCACAGGGCTCTTCTCTCTAAACTTCCATCATACGGGCTCCGTGAGAAATTGTGTACGTGGGTCGCCAGCTTTCTTTCTGGGCGTAGCATCAAAGTCGTAGTTGACAGATCATGCTCTGACCTGAAGCCCGTGAATGCTGGAGTCCCGCAGTGTGCTGTCGCCTAATCTATTTCTTCTGCATATCAATGACATGTTGCATAACAACAGCATTCATTGCTGTGCAGACGACAGTACTGGGGTTTCGCTTTACATCGGACGTACTAATATATCTCTGGAAAGCGTCATTGAGAACCAGAATAAACTTGTGCCTGACACTGAGAACATTTTAGTCATGTCTCGAATTGGGGCCGACTTAATCTAGTCTAACTAACGCCTCGGTGGCCGAGTGGAACGCCTCGGTGGCCCAGTGAATTGCCTCGGTGGCCGAGTGGCAGAGCGCTCGGCCCAATACCCGAAGGTCCCGGGTTCAATTCCCAGGTCGGGCAAAAGAAATATGTATTATTGGATTGTTTCCGATGCATAGCCCGGGTTTGTGATCACCAACCTGCATTTGGCAAGCGTGGTGATTTTTAAGCCATTACCCATCAATTGTAGCGATGACTTGATTTCAATGATGGAGGCCTTTGCCCAGCAGTGGGACAATTATAGGCTGTTTACTAATCTAGTCCATTTTAACCCTTCCAAAACACAAGTTTACGTGTTTTCCGCTAAAAACATCCCTTCGTCGTATCTCTAAACTTTGAAGGAGCTCCTCTTGATACCAGACCGACCATTGGAATCCTTGGCGTCAATATTTCGAGTGACGTTCAGTTTCGCGTTCATTTGGAAGGTAAAGCTAAATTAGCTTCGAAAAAGCTGGGTTTGCTCAATAGAGCTGAACAGTATTTCATGCCGACCCATCGCTTACAGCTTTACAAAGCACAGGTCAGGCCTCATATGGAATACTGTTCCCATCTTTGGGCTGGAGCGCCCCAGTACCAACTCCACCCATTTGACCGCATTCAACGCAGAGCTGCTCGAATTGTCAACGACGTGGTAACCTCTGGTCGGTTTGATCCACTGGCCCTTCGGAGAGACGTTGCGTCTCTCTGTATATTTTATCGCCTTTATCATGGGGAGTGCTCTGAGAAATTGTCCGGTTTGATCCTGCCGCTGATTTCCTTCACCGCACTACACGCAATCGATTGTCTTTCCATCCACACCATCTTGATGGCGATCTACTACTGTGCGTTTCTCACGTAATTTTTTACCACGAACTACAGTGCTGTGAAACTAGCTCTCAGCGGCGGTATTTTAATTTTACTAAGTATGCCGAAAGGTTGATTTCGGCGCCCCCCCATGTCGGCGCCCGGTGCGGTCGCACCGTTCGCACCGCCCTAGGGCCGCCACTGGGTGCAGTGGTTAACGCGCCTGGGCTGCGAGTGCTGAGGTTAAGAAACTTTCGCAAAGGCCGGTCATCGGATGGGTGACCAAAAATTTATCAGCTCGAGCTCTTCCTCCGTGCTTCGGAAGGCACGTAAAGTCACGTAGTCCCGGCTGCATTAGCAGTCGTTAACAACCACCAATCCGCACTGGGCCCGCCTGGTGGTTTATGGCCCGTTCTCCATATCCATCCATAGGGAAGGCTCGTGCCCCAGCAGGGAGGACATAAAATGAGCTGGTGATGAAGTGCTACCTTAAGGGTGCGCCGTCCGTAAGTGACAAGTGTCATATATTTTATTTGAAATGTCTTCGTCCATATTTATTTGATGCCGCGCGGCCATACTAATTTTGTATGCGGAATTTAACGTGTTAATTTTAAAAATAATAATTTAAAAAACCGTTCGGTAAATCGAAAATGTGAGATGGACGGTTTGTAGTTTAGACCATTGGTGATTGTTTAGACAAAATCAGAGGTACAATAATTTAGATAAACTATAAGATATCAACTAAACGCCGCCACTCGTTTTCATGATTTTTGCCCAACTTTAAATGATATAGAAAAAACTAGTGTGTTATGAGTTTATTGGTCGGACTAATTGTAAACACGTTCCCTTTGATACTAAATATATACTTTGTGATTTAATATGATAGTATTTTCTAGTGACTGCATTTTTGGCATTTTTTGGTCAGCGCACCCTTAGTTTTCGAAAAAAAATACGAGTTGAATTAAAGTTTCTAATTATGAAAAACCTAAGTGAAAAACACACTTTCACGGTGAAGTTTAAAAGAACTAATCTGAAAGTTATAAGGGAAGAATATGCAAGGTGGAAAAATTAAGTACATCCTACTTATCCTACTAATATTACAAACGCGAAAGTTTGTAAGTATGGATAGATGTTTGTTACTCTTTTACTTAAAAACTAATGAATGGATTTGGATGAAATTCGGCATACAGATAGTTTATAACCTGGATTAACACATTGGATACTTTTTATCCAGATGTTACCACGGAAACGGGAACCACGCGGGTGAAACCGCGAGCAGCCTCTAGTAATATATAGATACAACAAAAATTCCTGTTGCAATCTTTATATACCTAATATAAATCTTCTGTGCGTGTGTTTGTAATTGAACTCCTTCTAAACGGCTAGACCGAATTTTACAAATTAATTTTTTTAAATTAAATTTTTTGTGTTTTCAAGTGGATTAGAGAATGGTTTAGATTTACAATTGGACCCGGTAGGTGGCGCTGCAATAGGGGTTCATTATGAGATACGGGTGTTCTTAAGCGGACGAAGTCACGAGCGGGCCACTAGTTTTTTATATAAAAAATTGCAACAGGAATTTTTGTTTTTGTAAAATAAGTATTGTTGATCATTACCGTCGTTGGCGTACAAGACACGCTATCACTTGTCGATTATAACCGACTGTGGCGGTCCAAAGGCTTGTTTAAAACTAAAAATTTCGATCACTGGTCCCTGTCGGACACTGGTGCCAATACTCTACTTATAAAAAAATTATAAAAATAACTCATTAATTATTATTCATCAGGGATAAAATATTAAAAAAAAATACTTTATTATTTCCATATTTTTTTATTATAAACTTAGAAACTACTAACTTAACTGGTTATATTAATCTAAATGACAAAAATTTACGAGATAATAGCAATTTCTAAATAATATCACAAAAATAATGACTATTTTATATATTTAATTATAAGTAATACAAACGTACGTAATTACTATTATTAAGTCTATTTTCATTTAACTAATATTATGTTTACTAATATTATGGTTTACCAGCTGTCACCCGCCCGATCAAAACAATTGATAGCAAAGCATAAAAACAATAGAAGAGCTTATTTCCGTCCGTCGTAGTTGTCAGCTCCACGAGGGCTACTACTCGACATATACAAAGCCGCTATAATAATGTACCACATTGGAATTTAAAGCCAGTCGGTGAGTTCGTGATGATGCGCTCTTAGAAATCCAACAGGATGGACTATGGACAATAGCTAAGAATAAAATGTGGTATTTTTATTTTATTTTATTTTATTTTAAATTTATTTGGAAAACTTACAGCTAATACATAAAATAAAAGTGTTTATAATTTAAATACGGCCAATTACAAGTTTCCGCTTATAAAAATGTATGTAGGCTCTGTGGTCCATGATCTTGTGCTTGTACAATATGTACGCGTTTAATACGCTCACATTAAGCTACCTTGGGCACATAACTCGCAAAGAGGACTCAATGGAGTGTAATATAGTTCAGGGCAGAGTCGAAGGCAAGAGATCACGTGGTCGCTCGCCAACCCGATGGACAGACTTCATTACCTCCCTCACTCAATCCACAATGACCGATTGCTCTTACGAAGCTTCCAATAGGCCCGAATGGAGACGCATTGCGAGAGCCGTCATTTACCAGGACCCACTCATAACCACGACCACTTTGCCAAGAGTGCCCGACTAAAAAGAAGAATTAAGCTAGCAAACGGAAAAGCTTTTTATACCACACCCTCGTTCTTTTCTTTTTAATGGGATACATGAGGAGCTGTTCCTTCTTGTCATCTCCACCCATATGGTTATTGTAATCTCAGACAAGAATGGGCTCTACCTCCCCATTCTTGATTCGTCCAACAAAACTAGAAACTAGCTTTTGTTGTGTTGCGGTTTGTTTTATTTCCTTGCTATCGAAGTGAAAAGAAGAGTGTAAAACTCGAGTATAAAACCCATTTTACCCTCGACGTGACTATCCACCCTCGCCGTACCGGCTCGGGTGGCTATATGCACGTCTCGGTTAAAATGGCTCGTTTTATGCTCTAGTTGTACAATCTACTATTCTTAGCTATTTCTATCGTTTTGGCGGCAATTGAACATCAAATTGGAATAACTCGACTCTAGTCGGAGGAAAAAGGCTGCTCAGTCGTCCCAAGTGCTATTGGCAAATATTTATCTTCTCGACTTTGGCGGAGTAGGAGGGTTGGGAAATGAGCGCTATTCAAAGGTGCTATTCAACGCAGCTACTGCCGCTAGTAATAAGGCTGCTCAGTCGTCCCAAGTGCTGCCGGATCCACGCTATTGTCCTCAATATGCAGTGTAGAACACCCACGACGTTATACAATACCCCTGGGACTGCTCACGCGCAGGGTTCGAACACAGCCCGGGTGTTATCAGAATTGACCTCTTTACCTTATTCGTTCGCCATAGAACTTTGTGTCCATGATTCCTATATCCCAAATATTGACAAATATGTACGGGTCAAGATATGGAATAGTGAGGCCGCAGTTGCTATTGGCAAATATTTTTCTTCTCGACTTAGGCGGAGTAGGAGGGTTGGGAAATGAGCGCCATTCAAAGGTGCCATTCAACGCAGCTACTGCCGCTACTTCCGCGTCTGATGACGCTGGTGATAACGCTGGCTCGTTGTCCTCAGTGGTGCCTAATGATAGATCGTCCTTAAGAGTGCCCATGAAGAGGTACGCCGACTTGGGGATGCCCAGAGATGCCGGATATAAGTCCTTGTCAGCATCGTCGTCCGTATCGGTGACCGCATTGTTTCCTAAAATTGAATGAATGAAAGTATCTATTGAATGTATAAAATATATGAATATAATATAAAAAATGAAAATACAACGACAACAAAATGGGAGCTCTGGAGGTCGGACACATTACACATAGAGAACCTAAAAGATTTGAAGGTGGAGCAGATAGCAAGATTTACTAAAGAGACCAAAAGATTCGACGGGGCGCCGTGAAAGCTGGATGAACCTTAACTCCCTCAAAAGGGAGAACGGGGCAAAAGATGAAGTGGCCCGCAACAACGCGGGTGGATCGTCCGTTCGGCTTGCGACGTCCCAATAAGAAATAAAAATACGGGTCAAATTGTATATCTTGGGCAGCATTGTCACTGAAATGAAGGGGCCTCTTGAACAGCTGGAACTTTCTCAGTGATACTTGGTTCATGGCGACCACTTCAACTCTAGTCGGAGGAATGAGGCTGCTCAGTCGTCCCAAGTGCTGCCGGATCCACGCTATCGTCCTCAATTTGCAGTGCAGAACATCCACGACGTTATTCAATACCCCTGGGACTGCTCACGCGCAGGATTCGGACACAGCCCGGTGCTATCAGAATTGACCTCTTTACCTTATTCGTTCGCCATAGGACTTTGTGTCCATGATTCCTATATCCCAAATATTGACAAATATGTACGGGTTGCTATTGCTATTGGCAAATATCTCTCTTTTCGACTTAGGCGGAGTAGGAGGGTTGGGAAATGAGCGCCATTCAATGGTGCTATTCTACGCAGCTACTGCCGCTAGGAATAAGGCTGCTCAGTCGTCCCAAGTGCTGCCGGACCCACACTATCGTCCTCATTTTGCAGTGCAGAACACCCACGACGTTAAACAATACCCCTGGGACTGCTCACGCGCAGGATACAGACACAGCCCGTGTGCTATCAGAATTGACCTCTTTATCTTATCCGTTCGCCATAGGACTTTGTGTCCTTGATTCCTATATCCCAAATATTGACAAATATGTACGGGTCAAGATATGGAATAGTGAGGCCGCAGTTGCTATTGGCAAATGTTTTTCTTCTCGACTTAGGCGGAGTGAGAGGGTTGGGAAATGAGCGCCATTCAAAGGTGCCATTCAACGCAGCTACTGCCGTTACTTCCGCGTCTGATGACGCTGGTGATAACGCTGGCTCGTTGTCTTCAGTGGTGCCTAATGATAGATCGTCCTTAAGGGTGCTCATGAAGAGGTACGCCGATTTGGGGATGCCCAGAGTTACCGGAAATAAGTCTTTGTCAGCGTCGTCGTCCGAATCAGGGTCCGTTTTGTTTCCTGAAATTGAATGAATGAAAGTATTTATTGAATGTATAAAATATACGAATATAATAAGAAAAATGAAAATACAACGACAACAAGATGGGAGCTCTGGGGGTCGGACACATTATACATAGAGAACTTAAAAGATCTGAAGGTGGAGCAGATAGCAAAATTTACCATAGAGACCAAAAGATTCGACGGGGCGCCGTGAAAGCTGGATGAACCTTAACTCCCTCAAAAGGGTGCCCATAAAGAGGTACGCCGACTTGGGAAAGTCCTTGTGAGCGTCGTCGTCCGAATCAGTGTCCGCTTCGTTTCCTGAAATTAAATGAATGAAAATATTAAATATTGAATGTATAAAATATATGAATATAATATGAAAAATGAAAATATATGGAATTTGACAATTTGTCTTTGTGGTAGTCTGATGTGCAGGCGTGAGTACCGAGTGGCCGTAGGCAGTTATTTCAGTACTGTATACTTATTTATTCTGTGGCTATATAGTCTGTGTTTCCTAAGTACCTACGGAATTCAATTGCGTACTTACCATAATTCATAATTGAGGGACGCCCAGGATCCTTTGAACACCACTGACCACTACTTGTCTGGGCGTCATCCACCATTCCGATGATTCTACAAAAAGATTTTACGTTAAACATTGATTTATTTTACATGCCATGATCAGGGTGCCTAATGTGAATTTTGTTTACTATCCGTATTCATTCGATTAGACGAAATTTTACGAAAACGAGAATTAATGTGGCATTGAAACAGCGCTTCCTGGCGACATACGAGAAGAGTTAAAATTTTACCATACAAATTCTCGTTTTCGTTAACGTTATCGAATGGCGAATGAAACTCGCACTTGTCCCCTGTAGTAGTATAGGGCTGTGGCACAAGTGTTCGATATTTTAAGACCAGCGTTTGACACATTTTTCGTCACCAAAAAATAACATAAATTGTCATTGAAATTTTACGAGATGCCAGCTAGGAAGCAGGTGGTCTGTATTTAATTGTTGCTAAAGATTCAAATCAGTTGTATTTAATTGTTGCTAAAGATTCAAATCAGTTGTATTTAATTATTGCTAAAGATTCAAATCAGTTATATTTAATTGTTGCTAAAGATTCAAATCAGTTGTATTTAATTGTTGCTAAAGATTCAAATCAGTTGTATTTAATTGTTGCTAAAAATACAAATCAGTTGTATTTAATTGTTGCTAAAAATACAAATCACTTGTATTTAATTGTTGCTAAAGATTCAAATCAGTTGTATTTAATTGATGCTAAAGATTCAAATCAGTTGTATTTAATTGTTGCTAAAAATACAAATCACTTGTATTTAATTGTTGCTAAAGATTCAAATCAGTTGTATTTAATTGCTAAAGATTCACATCAGTTGTATTTAATTATTGCTAAAGATTCAAATCAGTTGTATTTAATTGTTGCTAAAGATTCAAATCAGTTGTATTTAATTGTTGCTAAAGATTCAAATCAGTTGTATTTAATTAATGCTAAAGATTAAAATCAGTTGTATTTTATTGATGCTAAAGATACAAATCACTTGTATTTAATTGTTGCTAAAGATTCAAATCAGTTGTATTTCATTTCTAAAGATTCACATCAGCTGTATTTAATTGTTGCCAAAGATTCAAATCAGTTGTATTTAATTGTTGCTAAAGATACAAATCACTTGTATTTAATTGTTGCTAAAGATTCAAATCAGTTGTATTTAATTGCTAAAGATTCACATCAGCTGTATTTAACTGTTGCCAAAGATTCAAATTAGTTGTATTTAATTGTTGCTAAAGATTCAAATCAGTTGCTGATCCCTATTTTTAATGATTAAAGAAAACTGGGTCTTGTCGAACACTGGTGCCACGCCACTACCCCAGTCTTTTAATAAATTAAATTAACAGCCATTTTTGTTAAAATAAATAAATAAATAAACTTTCCTACACCCACACCAATTATCTAGCCTAAGATAAGCTTCTTTATAAAACTCGTTAAATGGTTACTAGACAACGGGTAAACATTCTTAAAATACTTAAATACATACTTTTTATACATAGAAAACACCCAGACCCGAGACAATTTAGAAAACAATAATTTCTTAATTGACCCGACCGGGGTTCGAACCCGGGACCTCAGAGATGGCGACTCCATGAAAACCGGTGTACAAAACACTCGACCAAAGAGGTCGTCGTTGAAAAAAGAGTCGTAAAACCAGTTGAAGAAACTGTTTTTTTTAACAATTTATTATATATAAAATATATTCTTTGAATTGTAGACCCCACTGTTTTTCTATAAGCATAGAAAGTTGATTTGAAAGTACAGATTCATCAGATATAAATTTAGATTGCTACATTTTACAATTATAATCATCTTCAGCACATTTTATGTTCCCAGCCCTTACAGCTGGGGCACGAGAGAACTTTTAATAACGTCACCTCTATCATACTAAAATAACATTAATAGCAAAGGTATATTTATATATCATATTAAATATAATATAAAATATAATATAATATATAAATATAGCATAGCATAACTAACTAACTGATTTACGATTTACGGATTAGTTAAAGCGCCTTAGGTAACGAAAAAAGTAACGATACTTTTATTAGATAACGTTACCTGCATTACTGTTATCAATTTAACTTTCTAGAAAATATAATGTTACTTAACGATACTTAAAGCGTGAATTCAGTAACGTTATCAAGCCCTGCGTTACGTTAGGAGCTCGATGGCGTAGTGGTTAACGCGCCCGGTCTGCGAGTGCTGAGGTTAAGCAACTTTCACAAAGGCCGGTCATCGGGTGGGTGACCAAATATTTAACACCTCGAGCTCCTCCGTGCTTCGGAAGGCACGTAAAGCCGTTGGTCCCGGCTTCATTAGCAGTCGTAACAACCACCAATCCGCTCTGGGCCCGCGTGGTGGCTTATGGCCCGTTCTCCCTATCGGATGGATATAGCTATAGCTATAGCTTTAGTTATTGTTCTGAGGGTAATAGAAGGATGGCTAAAATAAAAATCGTGCAACTATGTTTAGTTCCGTTCTATCTTATGGCTAGAAAAGGAGGTTGGAGTGCGACAAATGGTTGACACTTAGTTTTTATTTTTTGTATTGTTATGTCAAACGGTCATCAGATAATCGGTGGTCAAAAAAAATCTTTGAGTCCTTTATAAAGTCACTCGCTACATTACCTCAAATATGACGTCACAAATCTGGTGACACTTTCGAAATAACGAAAGAAAAGGGACAATCGATCTCTTTCCAATTCATCACTTAGGTTCATTAGTTAAAATAGTACGAACTGATGAATGAGTGTTGCTATTTTAGTCCGGTTTCTATAGCTTTAGTTATTATTCTGAGGGGTAACCCATCATCAATAACACCCTAAAGCGTTTCGCCAAAAGAGCGCCAAAATGGCCGATCTGTGAAGAATCCCGGTGTTGTGGCAGAATAACACGATTATTGATTGAGGGATGAGGGCGATGGCTACCGAGCACTTAAATATCAAGAATTTGTAAAGATGCAATTATTTTGAATTAATTTAACACTTTAGACATTAGCAACAATAATTTTTAAGTGATTGATGCTATATCTTACCAAAATAAAGTAAGTTTTAACTTTTAATTATTACGGCACTAACATCTACTCCAACAACTCAGCCTGAGAAGAAAATTGGATTGTTTTGTGACAAATCTTTGCATTGATTCAACAGCAAATCAATTAAAAAATATATTTAATACTTACATAGGCATCTAACAAATCGATTTCACAATAAAATAAACCTTTTTTCACTTTTACTGCTTGCTTAATTTGCGACTTGGCTTCCCGTTTACTGGGGTTGGGAGAGAAGAGAGAGGGATGCCAGCGCGCGCACAGCTGCCTGGATGATGTGCGCGTCGTTCAGTAGCAGCTGCGGACAGTGTTGCCAGATGTAGCGTGGTAAAAATCGCCAAAAGTTTTGTGCTGAGTAATTTAAAAATTAAAATGGCGTATTAACACATCCTTATTAATAAAATGTATCATACCTTTTTTTATACCCGACGTTTCGACCGAGTAACACCGGCCGTAGCCACAGGCTGACTGCTGAAGCGATGTTGTTCCTATGTTTATACGACAGTCCTCATCCACCATTACATTATTTTTCACATTGTTAAGTGTGTATATTTGTGCTCAAAAGCCTTAAATTATCAGTTATTTTTTAAAATATACGACTACATTATTTGAGATTTAATTTTACGCAAATATTGTTGCGAACTGATCTTTCAATATTTGTAAAAATATTAAGATCGGATGTTGATGCCGTAGTTGCCGACATTGAATATCCCTCCGTTTATAAAGTAAAAATAGGTAAGTAGTGTTGATTAATTTTGTCCCGGCATGTCATGAGGTGCGGTTTCGACTCCCGCTCGTGGAATTTTTTCAACACTTTGTCTTTATATACTACACTTACACCCTCTACATAACTTTGATTTTAGAAAAGAACTTAAGTTTCTTATCTCTAATACTTACGTTTCGTAAATGCGAGTTTTTGTACCTATCTAATCCCAGCTCAAGTAAGTAAGTCATAGTAATTCGTACAGTATGCCCCTAAAAATAATACTCTAAGCAAATCAAACCCCTAAAAATACCCCAAGTCTATTAATGCTCTAAAATGACCAGCCTTTACTGAACTGCTGACTATACATCTCTACTGTCTTTACTCTGGTCTAGGGTAAATTACCCTAGCTTGGCATTGGCAACACTTTCCAACGGAATTAGAGCGGTAGGGAGAGGGAACAAATCTGTAATTCTCTCGGAACAATGCTTTTAGTTATTGTTCTGTCTGAAGTACCTATAGGTATTATGTATTTATTGTGTTAATACTTTGATTCTGTTCTCAGAATAAAATAAGTCATTGTACTGAGGGTTTGCACGTGTCGCAGACAATGATAAAATATAATAAAGTAGATACAATGTTACTTATGTATTATAGTATAATTTATTTTGAACTAGCTACGAGAATTCCTAATATGAAGAAGTAACAAAAAGTATCTTATAAGTATACGAATAGGTAATACTATTTCGTCAATAATAGAAGTTGATAATTTGAATTAAATCTAACGAGAGACTGCGTTTTTTTCTACTCTGTACGCAGGAGACAGTTTGAATCGGATCGGGCGTTTTTAGGTGGGTACCTAAAAACGCCCGATCCGATTCAAACCCCTCGGAGAATCTAGAAGGGAACGGACACGCACTAGTGCGGGATGCCGTTCCCTCTAGAGAACCCGGTGATTCGTTTCACATGGCTTGAGGAACCCTTTTAGTTTCTCACCGCCCTAAAAAAGTCCGGTGAAGGTGAAAATGCCGAATGAGAGGCAATCAGCAAACTCCCCAAAAAAAAACAGTGCCATCCACTTGCGGCAAGATGAACAACAAAAACTTTATCCTAGGCTCCAAAATGTATGTGTAGGTTTAAAACAATATAAAGATCCACCCGGGACCCCAGAGCTAGCAGCTACTCGAGCCAGCGGTTAAGCTTTGCTATCCAACGTGGCAATGCTGCTAGCTTACTGGGCACTTTGTCTGATGGGGATGATTTGGGGCAAATTTTTTATTTATAGTTAGTAGTAACTAGTTATTGTTTATAGTTTTTTGTAAGTTTAATTTTAAGCAGTTTAATTATCATCCTGTTTTTGTCTTTGTTTGTAAATAAATTATATTTAAAGATATAAAGATACAAAAAATATATATTGAAATTGTAAAATAAAGAAAAACTCTTAGTACGTCTTGGGTTTATAAATGTATATTAAATCATTATGGTAACAACATATTTTTTTTGTAAATATCGTTACTTCTTTAAGAACTGTGCAGTTTCTTGCTCGTCTACTTTACAGCTAAAAGACGTCATGGGCAGGGCATGACACCGTTTCTAAATCCCACTATAATAGTGTCGTTCGATAAGTACCTAACGTTATTAACATAAATTAAAAGTAGCCGTAATAAACTTGTATTGTAACACTACCGGAAAAAAGGAACAGCCCTTGCCGAGTTTCTTGCGGCTTCTTCTCAGTACAAGGAAGGTCTCCACCGTAGGTCTGCAGCGCTATTCTCTAAGCAAAACAGCGTCGAACTCGGCGTTGAACTCGCTCATAACATGCAAACGAATTTCAACCTACTTTTAAATAGTAATAAAGTCTACATTCGTTTGCTAGATATGAGCGAGTTCAATGTCGAGGTCGATGCTGTTTTGCTTAGAGAATAGCACTACTGTAGGGTTTACGAAGTCATGGCTTTGAATTGCCGTTCAAAAACACTTGTAAAAGTACCATTACAGGTTTTCTTAACCTAATGCGATAGCGTGGCCATCCTTAAAAACTAGTTACTACATACCTGAACTTATAAACGCATATTATAATACTTATTACCTAACATAACTTATTATATGCAAAGTAAATTTTGCGAATTCACTCAAGTGACCAACGAATACATCCATTTGGTCATGAACCCTGTTTACTGTCTGTATTGCGCGGACAAGCGGTATCTAAAAAAGTATCGTTACCTACTCGTTCGTTAACTACTGCGCTTTAGCCAATCCGCGTTTAAGGGTTATAAATAGTTTACTCACGTAACAGAAGTAGCGTTACCCATTATTTAACGGTATTCAAAGCTCTGGTCAGGATCAGAGCTTTTCATGGATGGATGGTTTTTTTTATTTTTTTTTTATTGTGAGATGGGCTTGCTTTTGGCCTCATTCTAATCCCTAGGGCTAAGAAGAGGCCGACGATGGAACAAGCAAGATGGATGGATGGATTTTATTGAATAGATGAATAGCAGGTAAAAAATGTTTTTTTTGAATGATTCTTAAGTACTGTAGGGAGGGTGTGGATTAAAACACCAGTTGCACTATAACTTTGTGTATTCTTTTAATTTGTTACAATCCTTTCTGTAACGTTATCCTCTTCTCCTTGAGGTATTGGACGTTACGGGCGTACCCGGCTGCTTCCTCCAATGTAGGGAGGGTGTGGATTAAAACACCAGTTGCACTTTAACTTTGTGTATTTTCTTAAACTGTATTACAACATTATTGAACTCCGAGCACCTCGGCTCTTAGCCGGGCTGTCTAGCTCTTGACTTCTACTGTCTGCGACTGTGGCAAACCCACAAACTAGGTAGAGATACTATGGTCAAACCTCAGAACAATAACTAATAGCATTAGTTATTATTCTGAGGGTCAAACCATTGCAAACCTTTTAAATTACTTATCGATGACTCAAATAATCATCTAGACTAAAAAGGTTTACATACAAATAAATTAAACTTACTTTTGCTATGAGCTGCATATAAACTCCTTACAGTACGTACTTTAGCAAATAAGTTTATTTGAGTACAAGATATTTTAACTTTGACTTTGAATAGAACGCGGGACCTCCGAGTCTATACTAAGTGGTCTAACCACTAGACTAAAGAGGTGGCTCAACATAAATCCATAAAAGATCTTTCAATAGTATCATTGAAGCTTAGTTTTGTGGTTGTTAGCACACGGGGGCATTTCTCATAAATTGCATAGATTTAAATGTATTATTTTAAAAAATCCATAAAACTATTAGGTACTTACATTCGCAAATAATTATGATCACATGTACTTCTATTTGGCATAATCATAACAATCCATTATTTAAACATAAAAGTCCATAATTTTAAAGTACCTACGTACTTTCTGAGAGCATTATTAGTTAATAGCTATGGCTTAATGGTTAACACCTGCGATAATTACGAAAACTACAAATTTTTTTTTGAGAATTTTCTTATTTCCACTGGGCATTCACCGAGCTTTTTTGTAAGTTAAGGCTTAAACGTTATATAAATTTACGTTATTCATAATAAAGATATAGGTACTAAGTATTAAAATACATTTTAACATTAGGGATTTTAGTAATTACTTACCTATTTATTTTCGACGTTTTCTATATTGGCGACTAAACTAAGGATTCTAAAAACTCAGAATAGAATAGAATAGAATAACATTTTATTGACCACAAACAAATTGTATAGTCGACCATAAAATTGCTTTATCACTTTTGACAAAAACTTCCATAACAATCAAATTTCACTAAGGCTCATTGTCAATAATGACAACGTATCTGTCACTTACTGCCGTACTCAGAGACGTCTATTAAGTTTTAATGACAATTAAGTCTCTTTCTGTCACTTTCTTATGTATAGTGCTAAATGGAGAAGGAAAGACATTTAATTGTCATTTAACTTAATTGACGTCTCTGAGTACGGCAGTTAGTCTTTTAAACAAAAATAGAACTTGCTGTTTTATTATATGCAAACAAAATTCACTTCTAAGGTGGTAACGCAATTTCATTGTCGACTATACATGACATTAGAAAATAAAAATAAAAAAGTTTACAGAGTAGGTAAATTACATTTAGTGTGGCCAACTAGGCCCCAGCCTCAGCATAGGCTACAACGACAATAGCCGCTGCAGCGCTGGTATTCTGGCGGGACCTAGAAGTCGACCTAGAAGTCGACCTAGAAGTCGATACAATAACTTGTGCTAAGGCCTTAGGCCTTAGCACAAGTTATTGTAGCAGTGTTTTTGCGGTTGTGAAAACGAGACCCGTGTAGCAGTGTAGGAGACACTGGACAGAGTGCCTAGCGTGAGTTTTGTTTACTATCCGTATACATTTGATTACGTTTACGAAATCGAAAATTTATATGGCAATGTTCCAGAAGGCAGAAAAAAAAAATTGTGTATAAAAAAATTTTTAATGCTGTACGTTGGTAAGTGCTTCGCTTGAGAACGGCTGAAAGGATTTGGATGAAATTTTGCACATAGACAGATCCATGACCCGGACCCGTTTCTGTGTGATACATAGTCCCCACGCGAACAAAGTTGCGAGCAACAGCTAGTCCAGAATAAATTCAATGAAATTCTATATACTTTTTTGTATTTCTGTGTCTAACACTGGTGTCATTACGAAAGGTACTGTTCGAATATTTATTTTTTAATAGGGTTGTTTATTTGCCTTCTCATTGATCGACGTTCACTGAAATGAGAATGTGTATGGCATGGCATTAAATCAGCGTCTCCTCACTAGGAGATGACGATGATGATGATTTGTCACTACTAATACACTCATCATAATATACTAATCATCATCATCAGCTCATTTTATGTCCCCACTGCTGGGGCACGAGCCTTCCCTATGGATGGATAGGGAGAACGGGCCATAAACCACCACGCGGGCCCAGTGCGGGTTGGTGGTTGTTAAAGACTGCTAATGCAGCCGGGGCCAACGGCTTTACGTGCCTTCCGAAGCACGGAGGAGCTCGAGATGATACATTTTTGGTCATCCATCCGATAACCAGCCTTTGCGATCGTGGCTTAACCTTAGAACTATCGAGCTCCTCAGTGACAAATGGGAGCGTAAAAATATTGCTAAACAAATTCTCGTTTTCGTTAACGTGTTCAAATATAAAACTTGCAAACACAAAATCTAATAATTATTTTCGTTGATTTGAAAAAAATATTGAAAAAATTTTTACACACTCACGCAAATCTGCACATCATGACATAATAAACAAAATAGAATTAGTTCGCAACAAAAATATACCTAACCATAATATTTTTTATGAAGTTTAGGTTTTTAGCATACACAGATAAAAAAGATTTGAACACTGAATGTAACCACACACTGGAGTCTGATTAAGCCTCTCTCCCTATCCGCCTTTGGTCTCGTGCATGCATGCTTTAGAAACCCACAAAATACGTAGACTGCAGAAGGAAAGCTTCATACAAACGCGCTCGAACAACGCACACATACTTTGTCTCTCTCTCTCATCATCATCATCATCTCTCTCATCTCACGGTCTAACGGCTCAATACCTCCTCGACGCACTTGATAGACTGCAAAGGCGAGCGGTACGCATTATTGGAAATGCTGAGGTTACAGCCTCTCTTGAGGACCTCCAGCTGCGTAGAGACATTGCTTCTCTCAGTGTCATCTACCGGAATTACTACGGAGAGTGTTCTGAAAAACTGTTTGATCTAATCCCGCCCTCTCCTTTCCTCTCCCGGACTACACGTGCTGGTCTTAGGAACCACCATCATACTGTACAGACAATCAGTACTCGTACCAAAAAATTTGGCAAGTCGTTCTTCTGTAAGACCATTTGGCTTTCAAATTCTTTGTCGGCACATGTGATTCCCAGTTCCTATAGTCCCGGGTCTTGAAATGGCGTGAAATGGCATTTATGCAGGCCGTCATGTATGTGCGCTTGTTACCGTGCTTGTTCCACGTTGAGGATCTCTCTCATGATTTTGGACTGCATCGGCTGCTTACCATCAGGCAGGATGACGTGGTCACTATGACGAGTCAATATAAAAAAAAACGGTCACGGAATCTTGGAACAGCTCGGTACAGCTCGGTACAGCTCGGCGCAGCTGTTGTGAGATTCCGTGTCCGCGAGAGGTTGTCTATGTGTGCGTTGCTCGTACCCGTTTGTATAAAGCGTACCTTTTTTTTGGAGAGTACTGATTGCCTCAGACAGCATTTTCAGATTCACCGGGCTTTTATGGGGGCGGCAAGAAACTTAAAGGGTACCTTAAGCCGTGTGAAACGAATCACTTTCGGAGGTTTTCTAGAGGGAACGGCATCACGAACTTAAGTGCGTGTCCCCGTGCCCTACTAGATTCTCCGAGGGGTTCAGATCGGATCGGGGAGCGGAACAACCCGAGGGCGCCTCTAAGGCTCGGACCTCGGCTCGGGTTGACCGGGCCGTGGTGGTGGGGAGAAGCGCCCAGGTACTGTCTGTACCTGGTACAAAGCGCGGGTGAACCGGCTATTCGTACCCTTGTTCTACGAGTACGGTGTCTTGGGCTTAAACTAGTATGCATGTTTAGTGTATTCCGTAAATGTGTAGTGGCATTTAAAGGATCGGGCGGGGTGAAGCTCACCTTCTGCAATCTCCTCATTTTGTGCCCATCCATGTACTGTATACACAGGAGCAAACGTATCGACAAATTCTATTGAAATCCCACGGAGAGCTTTCAGTCTGCGAAGCGATATTACGTTTGCACTGATTGCGTTGAGCTGTACCGAGAACTGTCGCTATTCTGTTTGCTGATTGGGAGACGGTAGAACATTAGAACTTTCTAAACTATCTATCATTAGAATAAATATTATTAACGGGATTATTACCATGTTTTTGTTGTGTTTGATGTACATCCGTGATCATGGCGCATTCAACTGTGCCGAAATATCGGATACTCAAACAACAAAAAACATGGTACGTAATAATCCCGTTACTAATATTTATTCTAAGGTATCATTGTTGCGTAAACCTCTTTCCAAAAAAGGGACGCGGTCAACCCAAGTCGAGATTTGGTGGACGTTGTGTGCATTTTGCAATAGCAGAATCGGGGCACAGGCGGCCGTACCTAGGTTGAAAGAGGATTATAGAAACGTACCTACAGACGCCTACACTTCAACCTATCCGAAACTGTCATATTTCTTCAATAAATGTTCAACCATATGCCGTATATATAAAGTTCAAGGTCTATTGACGAAACTTGACAGTTTATGGTAGTCTCATGTGCAGACGTGTTTACATATATGTAGAATCAGATTCTTCAGTCGGTCTGCTCTTGACAGAGTGAACAGAAATCCAATTTATTTATAAAATGTTGCATGCCTCTCTGTCGATTGCACATGCATTTGATATGCCGATCTTATTTCCGATGGTAACTAGTTTAAATGGTAAATGTTAGTTTTGTGGTGGAGAACTTGAAGTATCGTTGTGGCTCCAGTGTTCGATCCTTTAAGCCCAGCCCACATAGTTTTCGTTGCCAAAAACCATTGACTTATATTTGAATGTATATCGATGCCAAAAATTAACTAAGACTTTAATTGAAATTGGCAAATCTGTATTCAATGCTAAAGACAGTTGCTGGCAATGATATTAGTTGCTGGCCCCTATTTTTAATGGTTAAAGGAAAGAATGTCAATCACTGGTTCCCATCAAACACTGGTGCTACTGCCTAAGGTTATCTACAGGGTGAGGCAAAAGTAATCATCCGATGTACTTTGGCTGTAATTCTTTTTACAAATGAAAAACTTAGGTTCTGTTTGTGGATTAATTATGTTTAATTCGTTAGTTTTTTTTCCATCAAGTTGAGAAGATATCACACAAGTGGCCGCCGCGGCATTGATGACCATACGGGCCCATTTTATGGCATTTTCCAACACTTTTGCCAGAACTTCAGGCGATAGGTTCACGCATTCGTGTCGGATGTTGTCCTTGTGGGCTGCCAGAGTCTGAGGCTCGTTCACGTAAACACGAGTAGTACGGTCAAATCGGGCGATCTTGGCGGCTAGTGCAAATCGCCAAATAGAGAGATTATAGGACCCGGAAATGCCTGCTTCAAAATGTCGGTTACAATTATTCCGCAGAGTATAGCGATTCATGGCTTGTCGACATGTATTTTACATCTGTTTACTTCAAATAATATGTCAAAACTGATTTGACATTGATGCCATTTGCAAAAATTATAGCGTTTTCCAATAGGGTGATTACTTTTGCCTCACCGTGTATAGTCGACCATGGAATTGCTTTATCAGTTTTGACAAAAACTTCCATTACAATAAAATTTCGCTAAGGCTCATTTTCAATAATGACAACGTATCTGTCACTTGGTATTTTAAACAAAAATAGAACTTGATGTTTTATTATACGCAAACAAAATTCACTTCTAAGGTGGTAAAGCAATTTCATTGTCGACTATACAAATAAAAAGGATGTGTTATGTGTAGTCAGAATAAATAGGTTGATATTTAGATAGAAAAGAAAATCTGCATTATGTTTTTACTTTGGTCAATGCCTCTCACAAACTGAGTCTCTTTTTACCTATGAAAAAATCTTCTTAAGGGCTAATACTCGCGCAACAATAATCACACACTAGTGCGTGTCCCCGTGCCTTACTAGATTCTCCGAGGGGTTCGGATCGGATCGGCCGGTGTCGCTGCTGCCCGATACGGTCTGTGCACTTTGTTAGTTAGGTTCGGGCTGTGATGGATATCCCGCCATATCGGTCGGTCGCCAGTTATTAATAAGTAGACTAATATAGGCTGATGATGTTGAGAATCGCATTGCGTCATCGACCTCGTTAAATTTACAACAATCCATAAAAAACGACGAAGTGTTGAAAAAATTCCACGAGCGGGATTCGAACCCGCACCTCATGACATGCCGGGTCAGGTGCACTACCGACTATGCTATCGTGGCTCAATCCAACTCACCGAAATAAATCAACACTATTTACTATTACTCTGTAAGCCAGAGAACCCCTATTCAATGGCGACAACTACGTTATCAACATCCGATCTTAATATATTTTTACAAATATTGAAAGTTCTGTTAAGAATTAGGCAAGCTGTATTTATGATACATATAATTTTACGTAATTAAATATTATTGTTGCTAACAAATTACAATTAAAAAAATATTGTAAAAATTGTTAATTTAAACGATTTTATTGAAAATTGTACTAAAAACTATAAAATCATTCGATAGATCCTAGATACAGGTACAGGTAAAAAATAAAATCGTTGGGCGTGTGAAATTTCTATCAAGTCAACCGCTATATCATTAAAAAAAATGCTATTTACATATTTACGCAGGTTACGGTCGCCTACCGAACAATTTTTTAGCTTTTAGTACAATTTTCAATAAAACCGTTAAACTTAAAAATTTCTTTTACTCATTTTTTTATTTTCAGGTTTTTAGTTTCTCATTTTACATTTTATTTTCATAAGGAACTATTCTACTAATCAAGCCCTTTCATTTGATACCCATATTAAGGTAGTAGTGATAAAATTACCCGCCATTATGTAGCGGCAGCCATCTTGGATTTACAATAATACCGAATGTATTGAATTATATTGTCATTAAAACTAAAGGTGTGTACCAAATTTCAGTTTAATCCGTCAACAGGAAGAGGTTTAAATTTCAATTACTAGATTTGACCCAAACAAATAAATAAACAGGGCAAGCTAAATAAAACCGTTTAAAAAGACAAAGTGTTGAAAAAATTCCTCGGCTCAATTCAACTCGCCGCAATTAATCACACTATATATATTACTTTGTAAGCCAAAGGAGCCAGCCCTATTCAATTTCGACAACTACGTCATCAACACCCGATCTTAATATACATATTTTAACAAATATTGAAAGATCTGGTAAAAATTAGGCACCCCATGACCCGGCATGTCATTGGGTGCGAGTTCGAATCCCGCTCGAAGATTTTTTTTAACACTATGTCTTTTTTCAAATTGTAATTTGTTCGCAACAATATTTGCAAAAAATTATAAGTAAATAATCATAACAATTCATTATTTAAAGTAGGTAAATACACTGGCCTGCAAAAATAAGTACTACACTTTTAATATTTATTTATTTTCTAAACTATAGAAGTTAGAGATATTTAAATAAAAAACGTTTTGCCGCAATTTTTATCAGCTTTCTTTAAAACTAAAGTAAATTATACATTAGTAACATTTTCCTTTTTGTTTCGAAAGTATATCTTGTGTACTTAAAAAGTTATTGCAATTTTAAAAGTGTGATACTTAATTTTGCAGGCCAGTATAGTTACGAAACTTTATAAGAAAACCTATAAGCTTTAAGCAACAGTAGTTTTAAATGTAAATATTTCGAAGGGTGGTCTCTCTTACGTAATAAAAAAATCATATTGCCGGCGACTACTAATGGTTCCAACTTACTAAGTAGACTTTACGAGTACACAGGCACAAAGCCTTTGTTAATAAGAATAGAGGCTGGAAAGAAAAAACAGTTCAGAAACTTAAGTAGTGCCATTTTTTTGCTGTTGAAGATAAAAATATTTTTTGCTAATTTAAAGTATAAATTTGTTTTTTTTTAATGTGCAGAAAGAGTTGGGAAGGATAAAATATATGTACCGAACTACAATATTTGTCACATAAACAAAAACCTTCGAAGTATAATCATCATCTCCTCATTTTATGTCCCCACTGCTAGGGCACGACCCTTCACCACGCAGGCCCAGTGCGGGTTAGTGGTTGTTAACGACTGCTAATGCAGCCGGGACCAACGGCTTTACATGCCTTCCGAAGCACGGAGGAGCTCGAGATGATAAATTTTTGGTCACCCATCCAATGACCGGCCTTTGCGAAAGTTGCTTAACCTTCGCACTGGCAGACCGGGCGTGTTAACCAATGCCTCATCGAGCTCCTTCTACTCTCCTTCAACTCTTCAGTGCGGATTAGTGGTTGTTAATCCAAAGCCAAAGCCTTTCTTTAATTTTAAATGAAAAAAGCAATTAAATCGGTCTAATTTTGGAGTAGAAATCAAGGGACTACGAAACGTTGATTTTATCTATTTTTCATCCATATTTTTCAATTCAGTCGACCTTAGTATTTCCTTTTAACTTTACAGACATTGTTCTATACAACCAATTTCCCTATCTTCTATAGGTACTTACCTAGTTTCGTATTCCATACTGACCTATACGGATTGCTATATACCTACCATTCAGATGTATATATCCTACCATAAAAGCCGGTGCGGCTTCGGGCTTATGAACGAGCTGAGCTATTCACTAATTGGCAGACCGGGTTGAGTTTCATTCAGTCTCCATTCAGGGCTTAAATAAGATATTTTATGCATGAGCCAACGGTCAGTGTACAGTCACGAACATTAACATGTAAACAATGTTACTCTTAATACAATGGAATAAGAGCCAAAACTAAAACAAAGTAAACATGTTAATAGTCGTGACTGTACTTACATTTGTTGGTCGGGATAGCTCGTGAAATTGTTCTGCAAACTTTAATTAAGCTTATAGAATACCTATAGTTTTCGCATACCTATGTGATATTTCTAAAATATATGTAGAGCCACGCTGCGTTGCAGCACGAAATGCTCTCACAGAATATAGGCGTGAAACAATGGCACTCGTTGCTGTTGTGTTTCGTCGGGTGAGTGAAAGTACCGGAGGGCCATCTCTCACCCCTCCCCCCTCCCAATTCCTACTCCCTCCTCAAGATCCAACTCCTTCCTCAAGGCCGGCAACGCATCTGCGACTACTTTGGTTTTGTCCATGGGCGGCGGTGATTACTTTCCATCAGGTGACATGCATGCTCGTTGGCCTCCTTTTAACATTAAAAAAATGTCTCTATCTATCTATATTATAATAAAAAAGATTGTTATCGGTTTTGTGATCTACATAATAATATAAAAAAAACACTTAAGGTTTGATATCCTACTGTTGGGCTAAGGAACTCTTTTATGAACAATAGTGAGATCGGGACAACAAAACCCATTTTGTGCAGTACCTATACGGTTTGTGGGTATTTTCGACAACAAGCGAGACCGAATTATATGTACTAGTGGTCGCTCAGTGGTCGAAATTCGACCGTAATTTTATTAAGGCTGCACGGATTGTATCCTAAGCAATGAAAAATTAAAAAAGATAGAATGTGAGTTTGGATTGGCATTAACAGATTCCGGCCGCTTTTCTTCTATATTTGAAATTTAAAAAAAAATGCGTGTGTGTCAAACACATTTTTTTTTATTTATTTATTTACATTAAAACATACAATATTTTTGCATCATAGCAGACCAAAAACCACTTAGGTTTGTCCGGAATGCTCGAACTTAACATTAAATTAAAAATTATATTCCTATGACGACATCAGTACTACATTAAATAAATGAATAGGCTGCAACAAGCAAATACATGGTAGTGTGTGTAATGTTTGTTTAATTGATTTAATGTATTTTTTATGCATAATTTACAAAAAACATATGATTATTCTGCATACTTCTTCTCTATTTTCCGTCCGCGCAATTTTCGTAAAAAGAGGTAAGTACAAAGTTTTTGCTTCACGTATTAATATATAGATCAGTATTCGACACTTTAAGCCCAGTGTTCGACACAGTTTCGTCACCAAAAAATAACAAAGTTTCTTGGCTGATTCATATGTCATACTCGTGAACAGGTGCCGCCTGTGGAGGCTGGTCTGCTCTTGCATACTATTATATTACATCTGTGCTATTATGCAAGAGTAGACCAGGCTCCACCGGCGGCACCCGTTCACGAGTATGACATATGATATAATTCAGAAGTTTTACGGGATGACAGCTAGGAAGCAGATGGTCAGTATTCAATTGTTGCTAATAACTATAATCAGATGTTGAACCCTATTTGTAATGACTAAAGGAAGACAATGTCGATCACTGGATTCTGTCAAAAACTGATGATGAAGAACAAACACTTACCTACATATTAGCACCTAAAAATACATACCTACATAGAACACAAAATATCAGCTCATTTTATGTCCCCACTGCTGGGGCACGAGCCTTCATTATGGATGGATAGAGAGAACGGGCCGTAAACCACCACGTGGGCCCAGTGCGGTTGGTTGGTAACGACTGCTAATGCAGCCGGGACCAACGGCTTTACGTGCCTTCCGAAGCACGGAGGAGCTCGAGATGATATAATTTTGCTCACGGCCTTTGCGAAAGTTGCTTAACCTCAGCACTCGCAGACCGGGCGCGTGAACCACTGCGCCATCGAACTCCTTATATTATTTTAACATATTATTAGTTAATAGAATTCTAAAGGATTTTTTGTTCTTCGCTCGATGTCGTCGTAAGTCGTCACTGAGCTGATTGTGTTTTGGCTTAACCGCAGTCTTAAAGCCCAAAATCTTAAAAGGAGATTTCTTCGGTATCTTAAAGAAAAAACAAAAGAACGTTGACAGCTTACATAAAAATATAAAAAGTATTATCTACTTACCTACCTCTTTACAAAAGAGTATATTCACTACGTAACAGCTAAGTAGTTCTTCTATTAAAAGCCGTTACCCTATACCTTTGTGGGCTAGATTAAAATTAATTATCTGCCTATTGTTCCACTAATGGTGCAGCCCTTTGTCTTTCGCTGCCTGCCATTTCATGTTCTCTAACAATGATAATTATTTTTACACTAGCATTTATTAAAAGGGCATTGGCAGCGACATCAATTAACACATTAATAGAACTCATTGTTTTGGAATACTTTATGGCAGTTTATTTTATTTGATCTTAACACGAACTTCTTTAACCTAATAAGTTGCCAAGTATTTTTACCTAGGATAAGTAAATCAAATATATAGTGAAAAAATTAAACGCGGTAGGAGTTTAATTTGTTATATTTTTTAACGACCCGCCAGGAATCGAACCTGGGTCTTCCGCAATCCGAGCGGCTGCACTGAGCGGCTGGGTCGGGTAGGCGTTTATTTTTTTTTCATTTTATTTTATGAGTATTCAATTCAGCTTCAGTGGAGGAATAAGCACTTAAAATTTAAAATAAAATAAATACATAAATCACTCAATAGATATATGATACTAGTGGTTTTTAGTGGGTAGGTAACTCCTTCTCCCGAGTCCCTGTCGAGACCCTCGGACCTGGGCAGGGAGGCGTAAGCAGGAGAAGAGAACCCCACATAACCACAACCACATAATACTGGTTGTCTGGAAGAAATCGCTAGAAAGCGCCAAATTGTAACTTTGTTAATTATTTATTTTTTTGTTCATGTTTAAGTTTAGTGTTGCAATAAAAGTATGATCTATGTATCTTTAACCATCCATGCCTCCCAGGTGATGAAGTTTTCCACTGAAATGAAACTACTCCTACGGATCTACTCGCGTTTATTTTATAAATTAATTTTATTTAACGTATATCCTGACGTTACGAACCCTTTGCAGAGTACGTGGTCACAGGGAGACTGAGGTGTTGGTTGTCTCATAATTAGTTTCTCATTTTAATTGAATCCACGTGCTTCAATCCGTAAAAGTAATTATTTTAATGTGTAGTGTTAGCATAAACTTTAGAAAACAGTAAGTTTTCCACTGTCCAAACAAAAGGGTACAGTGACGTCATAGCTCGCTATTCTCGCGCAGTTTGAGTTCTTTACTTTAAGAGCCGCTGAAAGCTTTTTTTAAGCGACGAAGTTATGTAGATATTCTACAATGTTTTCCTTATTTAATGTTATGATAGAAATGATAATTATATGTTTCCAAAACCCCTTCCCCGTCCCCTTTCTCTGAACCAAGATCCTGGGCATACTGGGGAGTGCTGGGTTTCAACGTCTGCCATCTTGAGACAATAACCTGAACCAGCAACCAATGTTTTAGGTCTAAACCTGCCCTAGGTTAAGACCTACCTTCCGAAGTGCCATATCGCTTACTTTACAAGCTTTCATTTAACTGGCAATGTATGTATGTTATGGTAAACTGAATTTTAAAGTAGTTAGCCTCAACCGATTTAGATGAAATTTAGTATACACATTGAACATGGACGACAATGTATGGTTAGTAAAGTTATGTCATTCCATCTACCACCACGACCCGGTCAATCCGAGCCGAGGTCCGAGCCTTTAGAGGCGCCCTCGGGTTGTCCGCTCCTGGATCCGATCCGAACCCTTCGGAGAACCTAGTAGGGCACGGTGCGTGATGCCGTTCCCTCTAGAAAATCTCCGAAAGTGATTCGTTTCACACGGCTTGAGGAACCCTTTAAGTTTCTCGCCGCCCCCAAAAAAGCCCGGTAAAGCTGAAAATGCCATCAGAGGCAATCAGCAAACTCTTTCAAAAAAAAAAAATGACATTCTAAAACCAATATGGCAGACCACCTAAGATGGCGGACTAGTTATTTTTCTAATAATATACCTATTTATTTAAATTATTATTGGTGCAGAAATATTAATTAACCTAATTGTTGGTACATATTGTAAGCATAGCATAAATAACACTTTGATTGATTCAGAAGAGGTTTGCCCCTCATAAATATTCAAGGTTCAAACTCCTATCACAATCGTTCAATACAAACGGATCGATACACCAACAATCTCTACAAAGCGTTTAAAAAGTTGACGTACCAAGAAACGCACGATATAAAGCGATCCATCCATCATACTGAATGTTAGCTGCCAGCTGGGAGTGGGGGCGCGTCGTGGTGGTGATTAATTACAACTCTCTGATACAGGTACCAGAGCTGGACTGAGGGTAAATTGAGTAACTCCGTCTACCTGTCACTGTCAATTTCAAGTGACAGTGACAGGTAAAAGCAAAAGAGTGTATCTAAAAAGAGATTATTCTTAATGCGCTTTTAACATAATTATAACACTCCTGTAACCCACTTAGAAATATGCCTGTGTAGGCATGGGTTCACATCAGAAGTTAAACGAAGCTATGGGGTTTAAACCTTGATTTCTCGCTTTCAATTCGAAAATCTATCTGTTGACGTTCCAGAAAACGCACGATATAAAGCGATCCATCCTTCATACTGAGTCTTAGCTGCCAGCTGGGGAGTAGGGGCGAGTCGTGGTGGTGATTAAATTATAACTCACTGATACAGAGACCAGAGCTGGACTAAGGAGCAGCAGTTTTAGCAGTTACAGAACAAAGAAACGTTTTTAAAAATTTCTTTGCTTTTACTTGGCTTTCATCTCACATGATGTTAAGTGGTTATAAGTCCCAAGGTAAAAGCGGACTTTACCCAAAATGGCCGGCTATCTTATATCTAACCACAATGCTAACATTGATATTATGGCGACATATTATTATTTAGATAAAATGGTGGTAGTTAGCCAAATGGAGAAACAAGCCCTACTAACAACTTAACTGAGTACAAACATGTATACTTCGCTTAGAATCGAACCCTGGACCTGTGTCGGATATCGATGGTCTAACCACTAGACCACAAAGGTGTTTTATCAATATTATTGGCTCTTTAATAACAGATTGACACTTAATGTACAAAAATCAAAATTTATAACTTTTACCCCTAGTATGAAGTCACAACCTCCAATGTCATATACTATCACAGCACATAAATGCGAGCAAAATACTCAATGTGACGAAACATGTCTCCAAATTGGTCGTACCCTCTCATTGAGATACCTCGGTGTGATCGTTGACTGTACCTTGAGCTGGAAAGATCAAATAAATTCGGCAACTGCCCGCACTAGAAAACTTATTTTCCTGTTCAAAAAATTGAGATGTAGTGCCGATGCTAAAACACTTAAAACTGTCTACTTTTCATTGGCTCAGTCAGTTTTCACTTACTGTATTGCGGCTTGGGGTGGTGCTGCGAAATCACATATCATTCGCTTGGAGAGGGCTCAAAGAGCAGTGTTAAAGGTAATGCTCAACAAACCACTGCGTTTCCCCACGACAGAGCTTTATAGCATCTCTGAAGTCCTCACCGTCAGGAAACTGTATGTGCTGAGCATCATTCTTCGGAACCATTCTGTTCTTTCATATGACCCAGATCTAAATAAAAATAAGCGCCGTAGTGACAAGGTCTGCCAAGTTTTGCGTAGTCGATTGGAAGTCGTTCGTCGTCAGTTTCATTTCTCTAGTGGTCCTCTCTATAATAAAGTAAATAAATGTCTAAACATCTACGCGTTTACCTATTCTAATTCTAGAATTAACTTATGATGAAACAGAAAAGTTGCTTGATTAATAAAAATTAAAATGTTAAATAAACAATAAATGTAGAAAAAAAAATACATTAACTTGCTTGATCAGTCCCCTAACATGCTTAACACACAACACACACACTCACTCACGCGCACACTCACACACACACACACACACACACACACACACACACACACACACACACACACACACACACACACACACACACACACACATGCCCTCACACACACACACACACACACACACACACACACACACCCTCACACACACACACACACACACGCTTACACACACACACGCGCGCACACACACACACACACACACACACACATGCCCTCACACACACACACACACACACACTCACACACACTTTCTTATATACCTAATGTTATTAAAAATGTATACCATAGATATAATAACCTCTGTTATCTAAAGTTATTATGTAAGGATCTGCTGTTATAGTGTACCGAACCCTCCTCAGTCTTGGAGGTGGGCGTTGGCAACTGCGACACAGTCATGCGACGAATGCGGTTGTTATCGTTCACATTAAGTTTATAAATTGAAATGGTGCCAAATAAAGATTTTTTTTTTATTAGTTATGTTACTGAGCCTGCGATCGCGCTTACTGCCTGCTTGATAATAAGCGGCCACCTAAGCTCATTGATGTTTGTAATACTAAAAGGGTATATAACGCGGACGTTGCCGAACCTGGAGCTTCATTTTGTATACCAAATTTTTACTGTAATTTCACTTGACTTAAAAACAGAACACGGCAATGCATGACAATACTGCTTGCTGCTGCATCCGAAGGACGAAGGAGCCCCAGGTATTCTAATTCGGTTACCCGCTGAGTCAGCATTAAGAATGTTGAACGTACAACGTGTCAGTCACTGCCCCATCAAGCTCTTAACTCTTTGAGGCATGATGGTTGATTTTTCGACCACATATTTCATTTGGTTTTTAATCTTATCTCAATCACATAAAGTTCAAAATGTGGTGGGAATATACATCCCTCTGACCCTGAAAGAGTTAAGACACAAAACAATTGCGTTAGACCTTAGTTCGCTCCTGTACAAGGTTAATAAACTTCAATAACGAAAATACTGTGTCGCGACTACTTAACAAATATTTGCTTCGTGGTACCTACTATATGATTCATTTGTTATGCTTTTATTGTGAATAAGATTTGGTTTCAACGTTTAAAAAACAATTGTTTTTGTTTTATTTATCAACTACGTGTAGGGAAAGGAATTGTTTATAGTGGTCTGAACTGAATTGAAATTAACAATTAACTAATATTTACTAATAAATACAATGTACGTTTTAAACGATTTACAATTTCTTTAATTAAAGTGCATACCAGTCGAGAACTTTCTCCTACGAGTGAAAACGCCTTTTTATAGTAGCAATCCTTTTGTTATAGAAGTCACCATCAAGAATTACAACAATCATTACTCACATCAGCTCAGGGGAGCGCCAACACGGTGACCGGATGGACTCGGCACTTTTCAAACGTGTACATCAGTAAACCGACCATTGAATTATTTTAATTTTAATTTAATATTGTTTTGTTGTACTAACATAGTTTTTAAGTTTCAATTGTTACAACACATGGTTCCAATGGTCTACAATAAATGATTTTAATAACCGTTGGGGTAGACGTGTTCTAGAGTGGAGACCGCGACTCGGCAGACGTAGTGTAGGACGCCGGCGCGTTAGAGCGACGATATACGCAAAGTGGCTGGCAGTGGTTGGATGAGAGTAGCCGAAGATCGGGCTCAGTGGCATGCATTGGGAGAGGCCTATGTCCAGCAGCGGACTGATTATGATGATTCTTTTATTTATTACCTACCAATCCCGATACGACCCGAATCCATCGGAGTGTGGTCGGAATCGGGGACAAAGACTTGTGTGTGAAACCATTCCCTCTAGAAAAACCCTGACGGTGTTTCGTTTCACACCACCTCGCCACCCCCAAAAAAGTCCGGGGACGCTGGAAATGCCGCCAGAGGCATTAAGCAAACTCTCTAAAAGCAACATTACCTATCAACTATTGCAATAACTTTAAACGATAAATAATAATTTAATAAATTACTTACATAATAAGTTAACTATAACTTTGACTAAATTTTGTTAGGGCAGTCTGTGCTAATGAAACCTGTCTGTCGGGAATTTTGATTAGAACCGTTTCTGATTTAGCCCATTAAATTTTCAAAGGACTGACGTAATACTGTTATTAGTTACAAGTCTATTAAGAGGGTTCAAATCTGATTGTCCATTCATTCTAGTTGATTTCAAAGCGCTGGAACTCAGTGGGACGCCAAAACGATCACTATGTTATTATTATATTATTTAGTTGATATATCGCAATTCTATTACAAAACTGTTGTAACTCAAAATAGACATAGGTCCTTACCTATGAAATGGAGTTTTTTTCTTACTTATTAATAGGTGTATATTATATTATATTATATTACTTCTAAAAGTCAATACCGGTTTTTAATATTATTATTATACACCATTAATTAGGACTATGTTACTTAGGCTTCAGTAATAACAATGATTATTATGTGTGTCTTTATCGCCCAATTTTTTTTTAAATTGACTAACTTTTATGTTCGTGGAATTGTCCTTTTGTTTCATTGTAGCTTTGAAGGGACTTGATTTTTTTTCTTTTTAATGTCTGCTATGTTTAGCTAGTGAAACAAATACAGTACACTCTACAATTTTTATAGTGTTAAAATAAGTAGATGCTAAGAAAAATAAAAAAATGTTAGTTTAACAAAAATGAAAAAAATAATAATAAAAAATCTTCATACAAAACTCCAATTTCATAGGTAAGGACCTGTTATTATACTGAAATTTGAGGTTAAACCGTACTATTATTATATTCCTAGGTAAGGAAAAGTGTGTTTCGGATTTGGCAAGCGTATATGGCCTTTTCCCAGCTGTGGAACGTATGTAGACTTTTACTATTTAGTTTTTATATATTTGTAAAAATGCCAAAGGTAAAATCGTCGTTGCGTTGCATCACTGTCATAGAAGTAGATAAATAAATGGAGTAGAGTAGACGATCAATGAAACATCCTTGACAGGGCGACGGACCACCACGTACCCTGTAAAAAGAGCAACACTTTAGGATAAAATAATATATGAAGAATTAAACACTGGCAGATAAGTAAAAAAACGTTTAAGCAAAAAATATGTATACAATCAGCACTTGTTCTTTTTATCGGTAACTGTACCTCCGTAATTGAAATGCCGAAACGAAACTAATCCAAATAACTAATTTATAAATATTGAAATGAAACAACTTTTACGGATCTACTCGCGTAAACATTAAGAGAACGTAAAATGTATGGGATTGACATAAGCCGCGCTAAATCACGTGGTCAATCTTATGTCAATCCCATACATTTTATTACTTTCGAACTTCGCTATCGTTTTCTTAATGTTACTTTGGCTAAGCCTACTGGTTAGTCAATAGAGAAACTTTTTGCAACTGTCAATGGTATATGGAAACTCACGTTTTCCCTTCCTATGATAAGGGGTCCTTCAAACGAGGCGTGAAGAGGCACCTTGTGGGTCGGCAGAGTGAGAGTAAGGGTGCCTAGTGCAAGTTTCGTTCGCCATTCGATTGAGTATTTGCATGACAAAATTTTAACTCTTTACGTATGTCGCCAAGAGGCGCTGTTTCAATATCATACAAATTTTCGTTTTCGTAAACGTAGGTAAACGAATGGATACGGATAGTAAACAAAACTCACACATTGCCGCCGTTTCGTCCACCAGGATCCCCTCGCCTAATCCCCCAGGGGATCCTCGTGAACTCATTAGTTCATCAGGATAAGATAAGATAAGATAAGATAAGATAACTTTTATTGCCATAAAATTGTGTAAATACATAGCAGGTGTTAAGCATATTATAATTGGGAACAAACAATTTACCCTAGTCGGGCATGCAATTTTTAGTAGGTAGGTACATTTTACATAGAAACAGCCACTATGCTGTTTTTGTACCGAAATATTCAGTCAAACTGTCCCCCTCCCTGTACTTACTTTTTATTAAAGGATCCCCTTTAATAAAAAGTAAGTAATGGCAATATCACACTGGGTATTTTTATTTACAGAAAATTATTTAACAACTTTTAAGAAATGACCTTCTGTTATGTCGTTACTTATTTAATTATTCTAGCGGCATTCCTGTATAAACTTATCAATCGCAATTTGATCTGTCTTGCGAGCTTTTTTGGTTGCCTTAGCTTTTGCGATGTTTTACGCTGCACCAGTTGTCTTCGCATTTGAACTCCAATTCCACTTAACTTCAAGTGGAATGGAGTCATTTGCCGTGGTTACTATAAAAAAAACTGCGACGTCACTATTTTGTTCCGTTAATTGAGTGTTTTTTATAACTTTTTAGGTTAAAGAAATTCATGCTAGGTCACGTTTAATGTACCTACCGGAGTTAATTATTTTGTTGTCAACATGCCTAGTGAAAAGCAAATTTTAATTAATTGACAAACCGCAACAATTTTGTTCACAGCCAAAGGATTACGTACCTGACCAACCTTGTAATTCAGTCAAAAAGGGTACGGCTTTGTTATCCGCAACTAATTAACTGGATCATCATGTTATCTGACTTATTCAAAACATCTTACAGAAATGAAACAACTTTTACGGATCTACTCGCGTTTATTTTACACATTATTTTTAATTAATGTTTGTCCTGACGTTTTGAGCCCTTTGCAACCCCTTGCTGTACTTCCATATATGAAAGGTGTCACTGACAAGATTGGACATATATCTTAAAACGAGATACAATCAACACTTACTTCAAGCCGCCGAAAAAGACATCAACCAATTTTTACGACCTGTCAAGTGTAACATACCTCTTCAAGATGCAGGCGTGTACAAACTGGACTGCGACTGTGGGCTCTCTTACATCGGGCAAACAAAGAGAAGTGTAGGGATCCGCGTTAATAAGCATATAGCCGACTTTGAGCATAGACGCGAAAATAAGTCTGCAGTTTGCGAACATGCCCTAGGGGGGCCCAACCATTACATCAGATTTGATAAACCACAAATACTCGCTAGAGAACAACGATTCATCCCTAGGATGATACGCGAGGCTATTGAAATTAAATAAACATCCTAATAGATGGTTGGAATCTACCACCAGCCTGGGATCCCATCATACAAAATATTAAATTCCAGCCCCAACACTATATTACCAAAAGATACTGTAAGTTCTTTCTGCGTAAAACGGAACGCACCTGATTAAATTTAAATGAGGGTATACAAGCTACTAACTAATTATGAGACGACCAACACCTCAGTCTCCCTGTGACCACGGACCCTGCTTAGGGTTCGAAATGTCAGGATAAACACTAATTAAAAGTAATGTGTAAAATAAACGCGAATAGATCCGTAAAAGTTTGTTTCATTTCAATGTGTAGTGTGCCTTTAACTTTAGAAAACAATCTTACAGAAAGGTTAGACTTTTTTACTTTCACGTTATAACAACTATGCTAATATTTTTATTATTTTTGAACACACGACCTTTATTATTTATTTAAAACTTTTGCAATATAGGTATTAAATAAGGTTACATTTAATCAACTGCAAATATTTTGACAAAACATCTAATTATATGAGAGAAATAAGGCCCTACCTAGCATTTAAAAAAAAAATCAGGCTAGTTTTTTTTTACTTTTCCTGACACAAAAATTGTAATCTCTCTGTCGGCTCCTTTGAATAAAACTACGGGCACTTGTAAGCGGTGCGGTGAAGGCATTGCGGCCTCTCTGTTTCGGCTCTTTTAAATTGAAACTTACGAAGTAAAAACTAGCGTAGGTATAAAAATTTAAGGTTTTTTCATAAAAAAATAGTTTATATATTTGTTTGTAGTTGTTAGTTGAATTTATCTTCAAAATATTTGCAGTTAATAAAATGTGACATTATATTACATGGCGGACTTAATGCCTCAGGCATTAAGATAACCGATATCCAATGCTCTTCCCACTCGAGCTTCCTAAAGCTAGTTGATTTTTTCTAGTAAAAAAAAATATCTTGTAACTATACTAATATTATAAAAAGGTCAACTTTTTAAATTGGCAATGTAATCAACAAAGCTACTCATCATTTCGAAAACTCTTTTACAAATACTTAAAATGGACTTCCAGGGTAAACATAGACTTAATTTTAGTTTACAGAACAATACGAACTACCAACTATGCTATTGTGGCTAAGTCCAACACCTCGTTTCTCTCCATAATACACTGCTTCAATGCCATATAAAATTCTTGTTTTCGTAACGTGATCAAATCGTTTTAAATGCAGAAATAGACATTCCTTTGACTCTCGCACCTTGGATATAGATGTAGGTATACCTCTAAGGTGTACCAGGGTCACAACATTTTTCAATGTAGCAATAGACCACCCGGTCAGGTGAACGGAGGTTAATAAGATTTGTAGCGGTGCCCTTGGTACACCTCTGAGGTGTACCAAGGGTCAGAACAAGTCCCCTTAGTCCACCCAGGTGAACTTGTTAGGTGGACCCCGGGTGTTGACGATGGCCACACTGCTGCGAAATATATATAAAATTATAGGTATAAATAAATAGATAAAATTGTTAAATAAATATTGTATACTTACGTACATACACCTTTATATATAAAAATACTATAATATTGTAAACATTTGATTTGAATAAATTTGTCATTGTATCGGCGGCAATTGTGCGGTAGGAACCTAACTATTAATATTCTCTGTTGACGGTAATTTGCTACACAAAGGACTTTCGATCCGTCCGTCACCACGTCAGTCGTGCTCAAATAACTCCGGCGCCGACCGCACGCTTGCTGTCGAGAGACCGTTTGTAAACATAGTACCTACATCGTCTTCATTTCTCTGTATCCTCACATCAGCGACCCCATCGGTTACACCGGGTAAGAAATTATAGGAGTGCAGCGTCATTCTATATTTTTTCAGTTTTAAGAGTTGGTACATACCTACTTATACATGACATAGTGCCCAAGAACGTTATTTTTGAATAACTCATTTAATAAGTAAGTAAGATGAGATAAGATGTAAGTAGTATTTGTAATTCAAGGCTCTTGAAAGTGTAAACTGTAAATGTAGTGAATTTTAATATTGTATGATTTGGTAAAGACATATTTTTTTCTTTTTGTAAATTTCATTTCTGTTATAAAAGCTGTGCATTTACTTGCGCCGATTCTTCGCCAGAGCTGAAAAAAAACGGCTCCCGAACAACGGGTAATAGGTACAAAAAGTTTGGACGATTCTTATTTGTATGAATAAATACTTAATAGGCTCCGAATATGATTTTGTCCCATTCGGTGTCGAGACCCTTGGTCCGTGGGGTCCTAGCGCTATAAGACTTTTATTATATTATATATATTTTTTTAAGGTTTTTAGTTATAGGTGTTTACTTTAAGTAAGTTTGAGTAGTTCTGACATTTGTCAATAGATGCCGACGTATTTGTTGTGACATTTTTCTGAATCGCGCTATTGAGATTTTTGCTGGAGATTATAAGTATTTATCCCCGCCGTGTCATTGTTTTTTATACCATAAGTTACTTTTGAAATACACTATTATTACAAGTGAGTGTAGTATCATTTTTGCCTTCCGCTGAACATGGTCCTTCGAGCCGGATAGCTGAGGATTGACGTCAGTACCACAACCATCGAGTCGCCGTGTTGGTATCGCATCGGAGCAAGGGCAGCGTCATAAGAACATCACATTGAATCGGATACGTAAGCTTAAAAGATATAGTGATGTGACAAGTGCCTGGTGAACTGTGAGTACATTTAATTAATATTAATTTAGAAAGTTTTAAAGTTAAAGTAAGAACAAAAATTCAAATAATGTAAATTGTAAAGTGAAAATTAGGACTTAGAATAGTTTTACAAATAGTGATCAGACGGGGAATCCATGTCCAATTTACTATAGAAAGAAATAAATGCTGTCAAACACTTAGAAAATTTTGAATTTATTTAAAGTTTGATAATGGATTCGTACATCAAGGTGCAACTTGACTTGAGTGGAAGGATTAGTAGAGCAAAAATAAATTTTAGAAAGTCACCTAAAGAGAGAGATTGCGTTTATCGACTTATATAAATATCAGATTGGAAGCTTTAGAAGAATTATGGCGTGAATTCACCGTCACTCATACAAAGATCGTTCAAAGTTTTGACACTAAGGAGTTGAATACTAGCTCTTATTGTATCGATAATGTCTATGAGACTACTGAAGAATTGTTCATAGATTACAAGTTTGAAATTAAGGATGCATTGAGTATGTTGAAGGAACCAAAACCAGATAGTATCAGTTGTTCAAATGAAAAGCATAGTAATGTTGATCCGGGTTTTAAGTTACCCCAAATTTCAATACCATCCTTTTCGGGTCAGTATTCAGAGTGGATCAGTTTTCGAGATCTTTTTACATCGCTGGTGCATAATAACAAAGTCTTGGATGATGTACAGCGATTACACTACCTGAAAGGCCTGCTATCTGGGGAGGCCGAACAACTTTTACGTCATATACCCATAACGCATGATAATTATAAGATCTGCTGGGAACAACTAGAGAGACGGTATAATAACAAAAGATATTTATCGAACAGTATTCTGAACCGATTTATGGGTCAAAGAGCCATCGGTATAGATTCAGCTGGAGCACTTAAAGAGTTACTAGATACAACCAACGAATGTCTGTATGCACTGAAGAACTTGGGTATAGATATTAGCTCATGGGATGTGCTTGTAATCTATATAATGTGCCAAAAACTAGATACTGAATCTCGAAAACAGTGGGAACTGAAAATAAGTGAGTTCTCGGAAGAATTACCAACTTTGAAACAATTTCAAGACTTTTTAGAAACTAGATTTCGAGCTTTGGAATTTATCGATCCAAAATTGTTCAGATTTAATAATGTTGTCAATAAGAGTAACGTTGTTTTTAATCCCAAAGTACAATTCACATCAACTATTGTTTGTCCTTATTGTTCTGAAGACCATCGATTGGCAAATTGTAAGAAATTCTCTCGTGATGAAACTGACACTCGACGTGATTTCGTTCAATCTCAAGGGTTGTGTTTTAACTGTTTAAATGTAGGGCATTCAGTTTATAACTGTCGTCAGATATCTCGGTGCCGTATATGCAAGCGGAAGCATCATTCGTTACTACACTCCAGAAATGATACCAATTCATCCGATATTATTACGGGTATCGCAAATCAATCGGTTGAACAAGATGTTATTGCACATGCAGCAACACTCCAGACGACCTCACTAGCGTCACCACTTGTTTTTTGACCACACAGTGTCAAGTATTACTTGCCACTGCGTTGGTGAATGTAGAGTCAAAATCAGGTTATGGTATCACACTTAGATGATTAATAGATCCAGGTTCGCAAGCGAGCTTCATCACTGAATCGGCGGTTCAGTTGTTGAACCTAAAAAAGACAACACACAAAAGCATAATTACAGGATTGGGAAGTGATCAAGGACCTTCGTTGGTCTCTAAGTCTATAGTTGCTATCCAATTACAATCACTTCACGATCCCAACTTTACAGTTAAAGTTCAGGCTTTTGTATTGAATAAACTCACAACAATACTCCCTGAAAAGCAGGTTAGAGTTAAACTATGGTCGGAGTTTTCAAATGTCACGTTGGCAGATCCATCATTTCACACACCTAACAAAATCGACATTCTTCTCGGAGCAGATGTTTATGGTAAAATCTTGTTAGATGGTGTGATTAAAGGTCCACCTGGTGCACCTATTGCTCAGCAAACGTCACTTGGTTGGATAATTTCTGGGCCAATTGACATAAATCACGTTAATTTAACACAACGATCACCTGTAAGCATGCATATTACTCATTCAAATGAAGATGAAATGCTCAAAAGATTTTGGGAGCTAGAATCTGATACTGTTGTGTTAGATCAAAAAGAGTGTTGGACTAAAGAAGAAAAGAAATGTGAGGAGATATTTACAACCACTACGAATCGTGACGATACAGGGAGATACATTGTTAATCTACCATTTTGCAGTGATGATCCTAATTGTAAATATGGTAATTCTTATAAAATTGCAACCAGAAGATTTTTGAGTCAAGAAAAAAGATTACTGCAAAATGCCGATTTGAAAAAGGAATATTCTAAAGTCATTTCAGAATATTTAGAAATGGGTCATATGGAGGAGGTGCCTTTTGCTCAACGAGACATTTCTGAAGCAGTTTACTTACCGCATCACGCTGTTGTACGGGAAGACAGAGCGACTACACGAGTAAGAGTGGTTTTCGATGCAAGCTGTCTCGGTGTTAATGGAGTTTCATTAAATCAAGATTTGTTAGTAGGTCCTACACTCCAACCTGACTTGCGACATATTATTATGCGCTGGCGTTACTACCCTATTTGCTTGGTATCGGATATTGTAAAAATGTATAGACAGATAAAGGTTGTATAGAAACACGCAGATTTTCAACGATTAGTATGGCGTAAGGATCCTCAGATGGAGCTGCAGCATTTAAGACAATTGCGAGTAACATTTGGAACTGCATCAGCACCTTACCTCGCAGTACGTTGCTTACATCAGCTTTCATATGATGATGGTAAGGGTTATCCTTTAGCTGCGGAAAAAATTCTGAAAGAGTTCTATATGGATGATTTACTTACGGGTTGCGAAACTGTTGAAGAAGGTACAATAATTTACGAGCAGATGAATCAATTATTACACCGTGGTGGATTTGAGCTTCAAAAATGGAGTAGTAACAGTGAAGAATTATTAAAAGCAATAAGCCAGGATGATATAGCTGTAGAAGGAAGTGTGCAATTAAGAATAGATGCTGTCATAAAGATTCTGGGTCTTACTTGGAATCGAAGAGAAAATTATTTTGAATATGCTGTACAGCTACCTACACTGAAGATTCCAGTAACTAAAAGAAACGTAATATCGGATATTTCACGCCTTTTCGACCCGTTGGGATGGTTAGCTCCGGCTATTATTAAGGCTAAAATATTTATTCAGAAGATATGGCTTTCTGGAATCAATTAGGATGACAGCTTACCATCTCAGTTGTTGAAAGAGTGGCTTATGTATAGAGAAGATCTTCAAAAACAAACAAACTTCAAACTCCCAAGATGGGTGCACACTCGTAAAGATGATCAGTTCCGCGAACTCCATGGCTTCTGTGACGCGTCGAATGAAGCATATGCTGCCGTAGTATATCTTCGGGTAGTCAACAGTCGAGGTATAGCTGAGGTTTTGTTGATCGCGTCTAAAACAAAAGTAGCACCCATAAAGCAAATTTCCATTCCACGTTTGGAACTATGCGGGGCAGTATTGCTAACACGTCTGCTGGTCGAGGTAGCGGATGTAATGAATCTTGATAAGCGGATTGCCCATGCTTGGACGGACTCGTCAGTTGTTTTATCGTGGCTTAACAGCAGACCATACATACTTAACATAGGTGGACTACATTCGTAGCAAACAGGGTCTCCGAAATTATCACATCACTTGAGCCTAATCAGTGGGCACATGTTAGCTCTCAAAATAACCCTGCAGATTGTGCATCCCGTGGTGTAATGAATGTGGACGAGCAGCAACTTTGGAAGTGTGGCCCCCCTTGGCTTAGAAAAAAAATAATAAAATATCATAGACTAGTAGAAGAAACAAAATTAGAAGAAAAAAAGATTAAGTTATGTATGGTTAATATTTTGCCTAGTAAAGTAGATTCAGGGGAATGCGATATAATTCAAAGATTTTCGTCATTGAGTAAGTTATTGCGTGTTGTAGCATTCTGCAAACGGTTTGTTAAATGCTGTCAAGCTAAAGAATTAATATCTACAGAATGGCTTACAAGTACTGAACTGCAAAATAGTTTAAAAACATGCATAAAAATAACTCAAAAGACTTACCTAGAAGAAGATCTGAAGAACCTGAAAGAAAAAGAAAGAGTTAATAAGAAGAGTGTACTTACCTCACTAAGTCCCTGGATCGATGTCAGCGGTATACTCAGAGTCGGCGGCAGGCTGCAATGTGCACACATCAGTGAAGAATTGAAGCATCCAGTTATTATTCCACCGAAGTCACAATTTACAAAGTTGCTACTGAAAGATGCACACGAAAAAACTTTGCACGGTGGTCCGCAGCTGATGCTTAATTATTTGCGAGCGAAATACTGGATCATAGGTGCGAAACGTTCAGTAAAACAAACCGTACGTGAGTGTGTACGCTGTGTTCGATTTTCTGCCCAAACTCAAAACCCCGTGATGGGTCAGTTACCATCAGCTCGTGCTACTGTTAATCGGGCCTTTTTTCAGAGTGGAGTCGACTATGCCGGACCAATTAATCTACGTACGTCAAAAGGTAGAGGTCATAGGTCTTACAAAGGCTACATATGCCTTTTCATTTGCATGTCGACCAGGGCTATCCACTTAGAGGCTGTAAGTGACTTGACTGCAGAGGGATTTCTAGCTGCATTCAAGCGGTTTGTTTCACGTCGTGGCCACTGCGCCGAAATATGGAGCGACAATGGCACCAACTTCGTTGGCGCATCAAGAGAGCTAAAATCACTTTACGCACAAGAAAGAGCCTCCATAGCTTCAGATATCGCTAATGAGCTGGCCAACAATGGGACTAACTGGCATTTTATTCCTCCACACTCACCTCACTTTGGTGGATTGTGGGAATCTGGTGTGAAGTCTACGAAACACCATTTGCGAAGAATAATTGGTAACACTACACTCACATTTGAAGAGATGTCAACAGTTTTAGCTCAAATTGAGGCATGCCTCAACTCCAGACCAATCTCACAAGTTACAGAGAATACAGTGGATCCAATGCCATTAACACCTGGTCATTTTTTAATATTAGAACCCATTACTATATACTTCCTCCAGATATCAACTATGAAAAATCCACAATAGGTATGTTAAGAAGATGGCAATTCACGCAGAAGCTAGTACAAGACTTTTGGAGAAGATGGTCTCGCGAGTATCTTACCCAATTTCACCACCGCTATAAGTGGGTTCATAAGATTCCAGAACCGCAAATTGGTGATATTGTGTTGATAATAGAAAATGATCTCCCACCTGCTCGTTGGCTTTATGGCATTATAGTTGACAAGCACCCTGGATTGGATGGGGTCACTCGAGTGGTCAGTTTGAAATGCAAAAATAGTATTATTAAACGGTCTGTTTCAAAACTTTGTTTTTTACCCATAACTGCATAGTGGTTTGCTTTAGTATTATTTTAAGTGTTTGATTATTATTTGTTGATTTGTTAATTTCATGTTTGTTTAATTGATGGTGAAAGTGATTTGCCTTTATTTTTTGTTTTTTAAAGATTGCTACATGATTCATTTATTATATTGTGTATCAAGACCCACCCAAATCTAGACATTGTCAAACGAGTTATGCATGGTGGGTGGTTTAAAGAATATTAATGTAATAATAATCTTGGTGGGCGGTATGTTTACTTTAAGTAAGTTTGAGTAGTTCTGACATTTGTCAATAGATGCCGACGTATTTGTTGTGACATTTTTCTGAATCGCGCTATTGAGATTTTTGCTGGAGATTATAAGTACCCCGCCGTGTCATTGTTTTTTATACCATAAGTTACTTTTGAAATACACTATTATTACAAGTGAGTGTAGTATCATTATTGCCTTCCGCTGAACAATAGGTTCATTGTTTTAGTATATATATATTTTTAATTATTATTTCATGATTACACTTAAAGAACTTACTACTTACTAATTTGACTTTGACTTTGAATGGCAAAAAAGCTAGCACTAATTAGCCTGGCCCTAAAAATGAAGTGACTCTTACAATCCCTAATTTCAATATTGAGGTTGCCGCCATAATAGGATCGAACGGTATCATCATTTGCAAGATAACGTTACATTGTATGGAGCCCGTATTCTCGATAGAACAATGATCCGACCCAATCAAGGTTTCTCGGAAACACAATCTGGAAATTCGATTTCCTACCATATTGCGTTACCGATATGTACCATTTCAGTAGGTACTAATAAATTGTATTGTCATACGTTTATTATACTCGTACGTACATGTAAAGGTATTGAGGTTTGTTTGTTTTTCAATTACGATGGTGATATTTAACGGAAATACGTCGACAGTCTATTAAAAATTAAATTCAAGTCATTTGTTTGGTCCATTTTTGATTTCGTTTCGAACACGCCATACAACATTACAACTACTTTTTATATTATACTAACATAGAGAGAAATTAAAGATGTAAACTGGTACAATCAATTTATTCCCCAGGGGTGGGTTACGTCGGACGCTGTACAACTCAGTACTGTCGCTCGGTTTTTTAAGGGGACTTAGCTTCTAGCGGGAAACGGTACGCGAACGCAGATCGGCGCCTATATCAGCCTAGACCCGGGCCGTAATCTGCGCCGGTGGAATCTGGATCCTGGTGTCGCCGGATCCGCCGCTGTTCTGCCCCGGAGATGTACGGTCGGGGGTGTGCGCTGGAATACTGCCGTCTGGCCGCAGATGACCGTAGTGGTGTGCAGGGGTAGTCGCTGCCCGGTAGATGAATCCCGAGGTTGGGGTTGAAGGTAAAAATATAAATTCCACGTGGAGTGCCTGTAGACTGACTCGATGGGGTGGTGAAGAATTAAAGAGCTAAGTCTCTCGCCGCTCTTAAAGAAAATCCGGTGACGCTGAAAATGCACCAGAATTCACCAAACACTCTCTCTGAAAAAAGACACTCTTTTCGTCGCTTAAAATATCCGAATTTCATTAATATTTTATGTCTCCACTGCTGGGGCACTTCCCTATTGATGAAAACACCATTTTGAGAACGGACCACCATAAACTTATGTTGCACTCTTTTTTCATATAACGGCAGAATTGTAGCCTGACCTGAATATATAGAATTTTAGATTTTGATTTTAACCGCTTTAAATTTCTCCATTAAAGAACAAAGACAAAACACCAACGATTGTACCTATATAGTAATGGCGTCATAATTCGTTGTCCCAAAAAGCAAGGAGGTGGCTGTCAACAGCGTCTTTGTAGCCCCCATAACGTTAAATGTTGTGGAAAATTAGATTTCAAGAGAGATCATTGTTATTATCCTGCTGTTAGCACACAGAAACGGGATTACGGGATGCGACACAAAAATACAATGACAATGAGACGTTGGCACTTAGGCCGCACACAGAACAAAAAGGTACAGAAGGGCGGCTTCGGCCGATAGCGATTTTCATTACCTACATTCGAAATGCTGCTGGTTAACGCCTACAATATGTTGTGATTTGTAAAGTTAAAGAATTGGAAACAAAAGAAATTTATTTTATGCGCGTGATGCCCCGTCTAACTCACTCACGTGTAGGGTTGCCACCCTTACTCTAAATTAGATAATTTTTTTTTTCATGTAGGCGTACTTTATAATCTACGACACCAATAAAGTACGCTAAAATACTTTATTTACGTAAAACTGGTTGTTACTGGCTCGTTACTGGTTATGAGTACTTATGAGACTAAATAAACTGGTGTACACAGCCACAAAATATTTGTTAAATGTCGCAAAGAGCATCAAAAAATATGTTTTTATGACAAATAAATAAATACATTTTTTATGCTATGTATGTATTTCTGTTCTAACAAAATGAAAAAATACTTCATTCGTCCTAAAAAACGGTGAGTCACGTGTCACTAAAAGTAGGTAACGACACCTGGGTCTAATGAAGATACCGTTAAAAGCAAAGTTAACGTTATGATTGCTATCGTTACCTGGCTGGCATTTTTACCGGTAAATTAACTAACCGCTCCACGCGGATTGGCTAAAGTGCATTAGGTAACGAAAAAAGTAACGATACTTTTCTAGGTAACCTGCAATAACCCTACAAATTTTTATACTTAATTGATATTACAGTACGAATTCTATGTGTCTATGTGTGCGCTTATATAGCACGTTTGTATGAAGCCGCCCTTCTGTACTGTCTTTCTTTATTATTTGGCTTCGCATTTTGTTATGACATTTGTTTGTCTGCGTATCTCTCAACAGCGCTTCGTTAAAATGGGTTTAACCATGTGTATACAAATATACATTTTACGGAATTTTTGTTGTTTTTTGAGTAAAAAGTAAATGCTAGAATGTTAAACATTAAATAAACGCCATTTAAGGTATGAAGTAAGGTGATCTAACAGAGAACCAAAGTTATCGACATAGCAAACTAAAGTGGCAGTAGGCCGGCCATATTAGTCGCAGAATCGATAGCCGTTGGGGTAAACGAGTTCTCGAGTGAGACCGCGTATCGGCAAACGTAGTGTAGGACGCCCTCAGGCTAGGTGGAGTGACGATCTTCGCAAGGTGGCTGACCAGCGCTGGATGGGAGTAGCCGCGGATCGTGCTCAGGGGCATGCCCCTAAAGTCAAAGGCCTATGTCCAGAAGTGGACTAATATACGCTGATGATGATGATAATAATGATGAAAAGTTGGATTCAGTTGTCTAAACGTTGTTTTTTAATATACTAACTTTGGAGTTCTTTATTTTCGTAACGTTATAAGTCAAACAAACTTGTACAATCTGTAAAAAAAAATGAGCAATAATATTTAAGGGTGCGTACATATACCCTGTAAAGACTTCATTTCATACCACCATTAAAAATGGTAAAAAAAAACCATATTTTTTTTTACTTAAGTGTAATGTTAACATTTTGTACAACCCTATTTTGTTATTGATTGACAAGCGCAAGCGCAGTGCCGAATGAGACGTGTCACGCTTGTACCCCCGCCGGCCGTCTCCCCCGCGCCGCGCTTCATGGTTTGCCGGGTTTAAACAAAAACTTAAGCTCTTTTTTGTCTAAAAAAATATAAATTTCTCAGCTACCTATTACTTGTGAAAAAAACAGTTATCACCAGCGCGGTCCGCTCGCTGGCGCTCACCGGGCCTCGGTCAACACCGAATCACCCTGGGGGCTGACCGCGCCGAGGGCTTCGCAGGGCGAGGGACAGGCATGCGGCGCTACCAAAGAGCCACACTAAGGCTCGCGGCACGGCAGTGTGGGAAAAAAAAACAAAAATAAAAAAAAAACAAAAAAAAAATATACAAAAACAAACCAAAAAGAAACTGCCAAAAAAAAAAAGAAAAATAAGAAACAGAAAAGAGCATCTGTACCCCTGCCGTGCCCCCAAGGAGACCCGGTTCGACCGATGTCGACCGAGACGACGACCCGGGTAAAGAGGCCAGACCTCGAAGCCCGAACCGGCCCCAAAGCAGGGGCCGAAGAAAACAACCAACCAACCAAGTTATCACCAGACATGTAGGCTGCTCAAATTTTATTACTTATTTTTTTCCAGGTTGTAGACTCATTGGTTTGAAAAAATAACTTTACTTTGAAAGGAGAACGCCGATTTTGGGATGGGTGTCCGAAATGTATGAGGCTCCTAATCCACATAATTCAAATTGTACTATTTACGATGCCTAGCCCCTGGACTATACCAGAGCCACAAATTAAGGAGGCTGCAAAACGTTAGCTTCACACAAACGTGCTCGAACAACGCACTAAATGTTAAAGTTACTCGCGTCCATAGGTTTACCCTTGAGACCTTACACGTGACCCCTGGGTGGTGGTAAATGAGTGACACTGTCTGAGTGGTAGAGGCACGCTGCGTTGCAGCACGAAATGGACCGGCTCACCCGGCGTAATACCAACCTCTCACAGAATATCGGCGTGAAACAATGGCACTCGTTGCTGTTGTGTTTCGTCCGGTGAGTGAAAGTACCGGAGGCCCATCTCTCACCCCCCCCCCCTTCCAATTCCTACTCCCTCTGAAGATCCAACTCCTTCCTCAAGGCCGGCAACGCATCTGCGATTACTTTGGTTTTGCGGGTGTCCATGGGCGGCGGTGATTACTTTCCATCAGGTGAGCCGCCTGCTCGTTTGCCTCCTTTTTACATAAAAAAAAAACTCTCTCACGGAAACGGAATCTCGCAACACCTGCGCTGGGACTGGTTTGAGATGGTCCGAGGTTCTGTAACCGTGAGAGGGTCTAAGTATGCGTTGCTCGAGCGCGGTATGCATTAAGCTTACCTTCTGGTGTCTCCTAATTTTGCGCCAGAGCTTACCAACAATTTGTTACCTGCCCTCAAACGAACATAAAATTGATGTTGAAAATTAGCTCGCGCGGTAGACATTTATTGTCGGCGGCAAATTACAGCAAAATTACAGCTACTCTAAATTTTGCGGCTTGACAAATGTACGGAGAGCTTACTCCAAGAGACAGCGTACAGACGCCTGCACATAAACTGTCAACCTTAAGACGATGATTGTCGACAGAGCTAACAACAACTTGCCGAACATCACCAAAATAGCAAACTGTGAGGTCGTACAATCCTACATTTAGCTTGTGGCTCTTATCTCAAATCAAGGAGGCTGCATAGATGAAGTTAAGAAACGCATGGCTATGGCATGGCTAAACCAAAAGACCATGCGAGGTAAACTTTTAAAATCGCATTAAAAAATCTAAAAGCACATGGTGGAGTTGTGAAAATTCCTTCAATATGTTGCTAGCCTCAGCCCTTAATTGGGCGCGTCAATCAATGCCTACACTCCCTGTATCCAAGACCCTTTTCAATATTGACAGATGTAATTTGGAGTTGAACATTTTTGACAGCTCGAGTTACAATTATATTAGCAGTCGCGATTAATTTGTAAATCGGAAACAATTGACGGTGCTTTAGTGTGATTTGTTTTATAATACTAGTTAATTTTTAAATAATCAAATCTTAATGTACTCGTATATCATATTTAATTTTAATTTGTTCAGGAATTTTATTTGTATTGTTTTTGAATCTCATATTTTTAATATTTCAAAATTAATAATTGTTATAAATACGAAACGCATGTCTGTGTGAATCAGTCAATCAATACAATCATCATTGAGAAAGGACGTAGTTTTATTCATAAAATTCCCTACAAGCAAAAAGCAACCTTAACGTACTGAACATATGGACGCAACCAGCGTTTGGATGTACAAATCACCGGCCGCCGAGAACAAAAGAACTGCATTCCATTGACAAGGATCGGTCGGCCGCTCGCTCTCGGTGTAATTACACGATTATTACGTTTTCTAAAATTTGTTAAAGTTGGTTAAAATACCTGTTTAAGAATAATATTCATTGTATTGATTTATGTACCTATTTAAAAGGGTTATACCCTGCATTCCCCTTTTGGTGGGCGGGGTATTATAAATACGAAACGCATGTTTGTGTGAATCAGTAACAATACAATCATCATTGAGAAAGGACGTAGTTTTATTCATAAAATTCCCTACAAGCAAAAAGCAAACGTAACGTACAGAACAATAGTAATTAATTTTAAATTAATTAATAATTGCATTGATATTTTATGCGCCAAATTAAAATTAAACTATGTAGCCTAATCATTTGATAAATATCTTGTGACATTGTAAAATCGCTATGTTTGTGTACAAAAAAAAATTAAAGATATATTGTATTAATTGAAGCGATTATGGTTAAATATATATAATTTTGTTGAGAACAAATTATAAATTAAAAAAGACTTACTAAGTGTGGAATAAATTCCACGAGCTGAATTCAAACCTGCACACCATGACATGCCGGGTCAGGTGCACTACCAACTATGCTATCGTGGCTCTACCCAACTCGCCGAAATTAATCAACACTATCTACTCTTTCCTTGTAAGCCAAAAGAGCCCATTCAACGTCGACAACTACGTCATCAACATCCGATCTTAATATTTTTACAAATATTAAAGACTAGCTGTGCCCCGCGGTTTCGTCCGCGTTCTATTAGTCATAGCGTGATGTAATATAGCCTTCCTCAATAAATGGACTATTCAACACAAAAATAATTTTTCAATTCGAACCAGTAGTTCCTGAGATTAGCGCGTTCAACCAAACAAACACACTCTTCAGCTTTATAGATTAGCAAGTTATATCTATGATTGTGGTTATAATATTAGGTCCTTACCTATGAAAATGACGTTTTGTATGAAGATTTTTTATAAAATTTTATTTTTCATACGTTTTTTAAATTTTCTTAGCATCTATTTATGTTACCATTGTAAAAATTGTAGAGTAATGTGTTTGTTCACAACATCAAAAAGAAAAATCAAGTCCCTTCAAAGCTACAATGAAACAAAAAGACAATTCCTCGAACATAAAAAGTAGTCAATTTAAAAAAAAAATGGGCGGTAAAAACACAAAATTAAGAATCATTGTTATTACTGAAGCCTAAGTAACATAGTCCTAATTAAAGGTGTATAATAATATTAACAACCGGTATTAACTTTTAGAACTTTTAGACCTTTTATTAAGTGAGAAAAAAACGTCAATTTCATAGGTAAGGACCTAATATTACGCAAATTTTGTTTTTTTTTTTTTTTTATACTTAGCTCGGCAAATGACTCCAGCCCACCTGATGTTAAGTGGAAATGAAGTCCAGACGCGAAGACAACTGGTGCCGCGTGGAAACAAACGTAGCATCAGTCAACTTCACTCTGCCGGCCCACAAGGTGCTTCTTCACGCCTCTCTTGAAGGACCCCATATCATAGGAAGGAGGGAAAACGTGTGCTGGTAGACTATTCCATCTTTTGGAGGTGCGACAAAGAAACGAGTCACCAAATTTCTTTGTGCGCGATGGGTTATTTGAGACAGTGAATCGGTGACTCCGAAGAGCAGCACGTGTACTCCTATGAAGAAAGGGAGAAGGTGGGATGAGGTCGAAGAGCTCTTCAGAGCACTCGCCATGGTATAGGTAAAACACGCTGAGTGACGCAACATCTCTACGCAATTGCAGAGATTCGAGAATATTTACCACTTCTGCATTGCCGATAATGCGTTCAGCGCGTCGCTGCAATCTGTCCAAGGCATCGAGAAGGTACTTAGCGGAACCATCCCAGATGTGCTAGCAATACTCCACGCAAGACCGTACCTGTGTCTTGTACAAAAGGCACAACTGGTCCGGCGTAAAGAATCGCCGCACTCTGTTCAGAATTCAGAGTTTTCGTGAGGCTGTTTTGATCACGGCTTCGATGCGAACAAATTGCCTTATTACAAGTTACAATTTAAAAAAGACAGTGTTGAAAAAAATCCACGAGTGGGACTAGAACCCGCACCCCATGTCATGCCGGGTCAGGTGTACTTCCAACTATGCTATCGTGGCCTTAATTGAAGTGTCGTCTGTAGCTGAACGGATAGATGCTGGGGTTGAGTGCGAGAGATCGAGGTTCAATCCCAATTGCTCCGTTAGACTAGGTACTGACGTGTACCTAAGTCTAGGTTAACCTCTCGTTATCCATAAACCACACAATAGAAATTCAATTGTTATCTCCATATTGTTGGCTCCATATGGAGTCACTGGGAGGTAAAAGATTAATATAGCTTTCTAGCGCCCGTTCCCAAGAACCTATCTTCAGTTATTGATAGATGGCTATCGATGGATAATAGTAAGTATATTCCTATCTATAATCGAATTACGTCCCAAAAACATCAGTAAGGGCTGTCTATCTATTGAAATCGACAGACAGAGCTCACTATCCGGCCCTCTTGTGCCTTCCATTATTACAATTAGTATCAAAAAGAAAAAATCGATGCAAGATGTATTTTTTTTGCAAAAAATAATTTAAAACAGGTATGAATATAACTAAATTTAAAGCAAAATAGTATGTTTTCGGCAATTGGAGCCAAAATTATGTGAACTATTAATATATTTTTTATTTTAGGTTTTCGTGCAAAGTCACTTGAAACGAAACGCAAGTCTGCCGCGTGTCTTGGCGCGTGGCTTCTTGATGTTTGACATTGACACTGGTGACATTTGTATGAATGATTGCTTTCTTTGAGGTTTTTATAATTTCACTAGCAGTTCTAAATCACTTTCACTTGAATAAGACATATTTTGAATGCCAAAAAACTTAAATACACGATCAGATTTTTATAAAATATCTGTAAAAAATGCCTATCCAAACGTTTATCCCTGAAATTCGGCGGATTTTCAAATCTGTTATCTTTGATAGGTAAATTTACTGACAGATCGCTGTCAAAATGTTATAGGGACGTCTAATGTTCCGTTTCCATACAAATTTCTATCTGCGGGATGTGACAGACCCTCCCACCGATTGATAGTGTGGGCGGATAAGATTCCTTACTTTCCGATAGGTTATTGGGATGGCAAAAACAGAGATAGATATTTTTTCTATCTCCGTTATGCTAAAACTGGTGATAGATAGGATATTGGGAACGGGCGTAAGTGGATCAACAGGATTATTTATTAATGTTTTAATTTTTTTTTTAAAGTTACTGACCAATTAGTATCGGGATTTAGTTAATCAAACTATAATCAGCAGTGGGATCAACAGATTAATTAACAAGGTTTTTGTGGACAATAGAACATAACATTTTTTTTTTCTTTTTATATTTGAAGGAGGCAAACGAGTCACCTGATGGAAAGCAATCACCGCCGCTCATGGACACCCGCAAAACCAGAGGAATCACAGATGCGTTGCCGGCCTTTAAGGAAGGAATAGGCTTGTTTCTTGAAAATTCCTAAGTCGTATTGGTCCGGAAATACCGCCGCTGAGAGCTGGTTCCACAGCACTGTAGTTCGTAGTAAAAAATTACGTGAGAAACGCACAGTAGTAGACCGCCATCCATCAAGATGTTGTGGATGGAAAGACAGTCGATTGCGTGTAGTGCGGTGAAGGAAATCAGCGGCAGGGATCAAACCGAACAATTCCTCAGAGCACTCCCCATGATAAAGGCGATAGAATATACAGAGAGACGCAACGTCTCTCCGAAGGGCCAGTGGATCGAGCCGACCAGAGGTTACCACGTCGTCGACAACTCGAGCAGCTCTGCGTTGAATGCGGTCAAATGGGAGGAGTTGGTACTGGGGCGCTCTAGCCCAAAGATGGGAACATAATTAAAAAATATTAAAAAACAAAATAAAAACTAATGAGTGGGATATAAAGTTCACTTAATCAAATATTTACTAAAGAAATCTTGACTTAATAGCCGCCTTGCTGTTGCTATGCTAGAATAGAATAAATCAAAGTTGTTTGTTTTAGAAAACTCATTTAGACTTTTGCTAGCTCGCCAAAGAAATTTGTTCTGATACTGTACTGTACCTCAAGAGATCTCCGTTAATCCCAATGTGTTCTAATTTTCTGATTAATATAGTGTGGTGGATTCTATCGAAACATTTGCTATAGTCCGTGTAAACGACATCAAACTGCTTACTAACAGTGATAAAATTATTAAGTAACACTATTATAGGCCAATGATGATAATGATAAAGAAATTTGCTTTGAAAGAGAATCTAATATTGTAATTAATATTAAACTTACATTGTAAATTAACAAGAGCTTAAAAAATATAAAAGGTTATTATGAAAAATGTTTTTACGCCCGTCCAGACAGTATTGTTAGGAAACACGGAACAAGTTTTGTTCTAGATTTTCTAGACTTCATTTCCATCTAATGAGATTTTCTTACAAAATTAAAATTGCATATTTTTTTCTGACACACCTATTACTTAGTTTTGATTACCAAAAGTCTATAATAATAGATTGAGGAAAAAGTTTCTTCGCATTTTTTAAGAAAATTCAAAACATTTTTAATATAGTTTATTTACATTTAACTAAAGTATGTAGGTGCCATTTTGTTCGATAACTTTTAGCCATCTTGTAAGTAGGGACATGATCCCATTGCTATAGAAAGGAGATGTTCGTTTTTGGGCCCTTATTTTATTACAGTTTTGAAGTGATGCTTTTCTGATAGATCTGCCTTCTGAGATCATGATTCCAAAAAGAAAAAAAATGTAATAACGCTCCAACATAATTTAAAAAATATTTAAAAACTTGAAATCTTGTTTTCTTCATCAAGCTTTTCTTATTATTTTTGGGTTCTAATGTAAGCTTTAAGTGTTTATTATATATTGCTGAACTTATTAATACATTCTAAAATATATTTTAAGGTTTCAATGCAAATTCCTGAAAATGAAACCATGCGGTTGCTGGCTGTAATGGGTAGTACACCATTGCACTACTAATTTAAAAAATAAGTTATATTTTTTAAATACTTACAATCATACATTAGAAAAGCAAAGTTGCCAAGGTAGAAAAAGTTTAGGGTTGCTATTTTATGAATTTTTATTATCTTACCCTTTTTATTGTAATACAATGTTTCGGTATGTTTAAAAATATATTAATACATGGAAAGGTTCCTTATTTTGTGCTCTTTTTATAAAATATAATTTCATCACTGTAAGAATTAGGGGACCCAGCCTCCATACAAAAATGGAACATCTCCTTTTGGGGCTTCTGATCAAAATACCGCGACAAGTGGTTTTGGCAGACCTCTCGTGATGTTAACCTGACACTGCCTAAAGAATTATGAAGAGACTGAAACAGGTGGAAATCTGAAGGTGCAAGGTCAGGAATATACGGCGGATGCATTAACACCTCCCAGCCAAACTCTCTTAATTTTTGCTGAGTGGCTAAAGATGTGTGAGGTCTAGCGTTATCATGATGAAAAACCACACCCCTTCTGTTGATTAATTCCGGCCGCTTTCTCTCAACTTCTTGCTTTAATCTCATCAGTTGTTCGCAGTAGAGTTCTGAATCGATGGTTCTGCCTGGTGGTAACAGCTCATAATGAATAATGCCCTTCCAATCGTACCACACACACAGCATCACCTTGTTGCGAGTTAACCCGGGTTTCGCCACAGTTTGTGAAGCCTGACTGGCCTTTGACCACGACCTTTTTCGCACGTTCTTATCGTACGTGATCCACTTTTCATCACCAGTTATCGGCTTCTTTTAAAATGGTCCGGTCTCATTACGTCGTAATAAAAAATCACAAATAAGTACACGGTTCATAAGGTTTCTTTCAGTGAGCTCGTGAGGTACCCAAATATCGAGCTTTTTTGTGTACCCAGTTTTTTTCTAATGCGTCAAAACTGTTTTGTGGTCAATTCCCAGTTATTCAGCTACGTCATAACTACTGATATGCCGATATTGCTTCACGAACTATGACTATTTTATTCGAATATGAGTGGGAAGGAGCACTGGAAATTATTGATATCAAAGCGTGAGAACTGTTGACCCTGGTTAAAGAGTACCAGCTCAGTAATAAAAAAAATGTAAGAACTATTAACAGATATTTTGCTACAATAGTATTAAATCAATTATTTAGTTGGTAATCCTATAAGAAAAATAAACAAACAAATAGCTAAATTACCTCGAAAAAGTTGGGTGTGCTCAATAGAGCGGGACAGTATTTCACGCCGACCCATCGCTTACAGCTTTACAAAGCACAGCTCAGGCCTCATATGGAATACTATTCCCATCTTTAGGCTGGAGCGCCCCAGTACCAACTCCTCCCATTTGACCGCATTTAACGCAGAGCTGCTCAAGTTGTCGACGACGTGGTAACCTCTGGTCGGCTCGATCCACTGGCCCTTCGGAGAGACGTTACGTCTCTCTGTATATTTTATCGCCTTTATCATGGAGAGTGCTCTGGGGAATTGCTCGGTTTGATCCCTGTCGCTGATTTCCTTCACCGTACTATACGCAATCGACTGTCTTTCCATCCACATCATCTTGATGAATGGCGGTCTACTATTGTGCGTTTCTCACGTAATTTTTTACCACGAACTACACTGCTGTGGAACCAGCTCTCAGCGGCGGTATCTATGGACCATTACGACTTAGGGATCTTCAAGGAACGAGCCTATTCCTTCCTTAAAGGCCGGCAACGTATCTGCAATCGCAATATGATCCTCTGGTGCAAAACCATGTCCATGGGTGGTGGTGATTGCTTCCCATTAGGTGACCCGCCTGCTGGTTTGCCTCCTTCTATAAAAAAAATAAAAGAACAAAAAAAAATCTATACAATAATGTAATAAAGCTGAAGAGTTTGTTTTTTTGTTTGAACGCGCTTATTTATAGAACAACCAGTCGGATTTGAAAAGTTCTTTATGCATTTGATCGCCCAATTTTTGTGGAAGGCTACTATAGACTATAGGCTTAACAGACGAACAAAAAAAAGTCAGAAGAAACTATTTGGGCGACGCAATGTGACGCATTGGTTTGGGGAACAGCTAGTAAAATAATATAACCAAATCAGGAGCTCGATGGCGCAGTGATCAACACGATTGCTACGGTAAAGCTACATTTGCAAAGGCGGGTCATCGGATGGGTGACCAAATTGGCGTTTCATCACGATGATTAACGTTAATAACTGTGCCATCGAGCTCCTGTACAATACAAATTACAATCAAATATATGATACATTTGATAAATCTGCATTGCAATTCAAAAGGATGTACTACATTCAGAAAAATATTAAGACTAAACAATTATTCACCGAAGATGGAAACAATGGTAATGTATAAGGTAAGTCGACTAAGAAACAAATTAAATGCGAAAGCCCCTTCCAGTTCTTCTGAGAAGGTGCGTTTAGACGGCCATTGTTGTGAAAATTTAATTGAGTCTTGGAGGGAAGTCGTATGTGCAACGCTCCATTGTAATAGTATCAAGGCGAGGTACTGGGAGCAGTAATAAGAGCGCTACATTTTTTTCTCGATATTTACACTTTATAAATACTATACTGGAGAGCGTCCTTATACAATAAGGCATTTTGTACGAAAAACATGTGCCATAAATTAATGTTAATACTGTTAGTACATTTTCATTAATTCATTTTTATATAATACCTATTACTATGTTCATCCAGCGTTTCTGGAAGGGGCAATCCAGTCTTTTAGAAATAACGTATAAAATAATAACAATATTTTAAGTAATGTGCGTTGACCAACATAACTTGAAGTTAAGACAAAAAGGTCTATGTTTCAGTGAGTTATTTAACACTTACTAGTGGTCGCCCAGTGGTCCGTAATTTTATTATGGCTGCACGGATTGTATCCTAAGCAATAAAAAATTAAAAAAGATAGAATTTGAGTTTGGATTGGCATTGACAGATTACGGCCGCTCCTCTTGCATTTTTGAAATTTTTGAAAAGAGTGTGTCAAATACATGGTAGTGTGTGTAATGTTTGTTTTATTGATTTAATGTTTTTTTATGCATAATAAAAAAAATATTAACATTACTCTATTACATTACTGTACTCCTTCTCTATAATTATAAACTATAAGTGTGCGAAATTTCATATTCCTCCGTCCGCGCAATTTTCGTAAAGTAGGTACAAAGTTTTTGCTTCAAGTATTAATATATAGATTTAACACGCTATCGAAACATGCAATCAACATGCAAAATTGCTCAAGAGCGAAAATGAGAAAATAAAAAGCTCTACTAATGGAAAGTGTCCATTTAAGATTATGTTATTTACCAATATTTTGACACTAAAAGAAAAGGAGATAAGAAATTCACTTGATGAGTTTCTTGCTGGTCCTTCTCAGTGCAAGGCCTCTCACCATGTAGGCTTACAAACTGATCGATGGCGTAATTTTGTCAATAAAAAATCAGACATAAAAATAAAGTCAGTTTTAGAAGTCGAACAAATAGCGGACCTATCTCTATAGTTGTTATCTTCCAGTCAACCTAGTAATAGAAAAGATCAATATGAAATAGAGAAGCAAGCGTTGAAATATTGTCCAGTAAGTAAGTAAATATAGGTAGTATCGAGAATAAATCGAATCGAATGAGTTCACATCGAGTCGAAGTCTCGTATAAACATAGTGCTAATACAGAGTAAACACAAACATGACAGCTCAGCCACTTACTTTCACTTATCCCTTCGTCAGTCTGTAAAATAAAAAGGGTCTAGAAAAATATCACACACATGTTTTTTCTTATTATGTGATTGAGTCGGAAAACGAGCATAATATGCGTTGTCTGACCGCTGGGACTCACCGATGCTGAAACTTTGGGTGCGACCACAGAACAGATAATTAAATTAATAATTATAAAAATAAAATGCAAAATAAAATTAATTATATCTATTCCATGGGTGCGACTACACACCGTTCTCTAATGGTGGGGGTCGTATCCAGTGCGCCAAGCTCGTTTTTGTTTTGTTTTTTTTAAGCAGTGACAAAATTCAGCGCTTACGTCACAGCCTTCCCGGTAGCATAGCGGTCAGTGCAGCCGCCCGGATTGCGGAAGACCCAGGTTCGATTCCTGGCTGGGTCGGGGGGGTAGGCGTTTAATTTTTTCACTGTATTTTATAAATTTTATAAATATTTAATTGACGTTTTTATTTCGACTGTTCAACGAAGGAGTGGCTGTAATATACTTAATTTGTATTTCATTAGATTTAATAAACATAATACATTGTTGTTTTCTTTTTGTATGTATGTACCTTACATTATAATGTGTCCCAGATAAATGTTTTTTCTTTCTTTCTTTTCTATATAAAAATAGAAGAAATCGATTCTTAACAAACCACTTTCAGAGTGTGCATTTATTTTGTTACATACAGTATATTATTTATTATTATACATAGCATTTTATCAGAATTCCAATACATAATTACTTTTCTCTTCAATTCTGTCTTTGTTATTTTTTTCTGTGTGCCCTTGGGCAAAGGGTTCCAACCCTTTCCATTGTTCCATATCACTAACCAGTCTTGTACAATGTTGTGTAATTTGTTCAGAAGATAATAAAAATAACAATAAAATTCATTAATTCTCTCACAAAGGTATCCTTAAGTGATAGTTACAGAGTGCAGTGTGCTCATAATTATTTAAGTCTGTCTGTATTGTGCGAAACTGATTAAATGAAATGAAAATCCTTTATTCAATTTAGGGATATACATTGCACTTATGCACGTCAATTACATATAAAAACACACACACAATAATACTTAAAATATATAATTTAATAAATAATACATATATTTAATGCGATTCTACTGCTGATTCGGAAGGTTGATTCTGCTAAGAAACTTAGCAGCTACTCTTATAAACTAAGAGTTGTAGGTATTCAAAAGTGTAACTACTTAATACAATGTGAAAAAACATGTGCAGGCGAGCAGACTTACACATTCTTGTCAGATAATCGTCAATTTTATAGTAACCTTGATGATATTTTTATACCTCCTTGGTCGAGTGGTTTGTACACCGGTTTTCATGGTGTCGCCATCTTTGAGGTCCCGGGTTCGATCCCCGGTCAAGTCAATTTAGAAATTACTGTTTTTCTAAATTGTATCGTGTCTGGGTGTTTTCTATGTATAATAAGTATGTATTTAAGTATTTTAAGTATGTTTATCCTTTGTCTAGTAACCAATTAACGAGTTTCATAACGAAGTTTCTCTTGGGCTAGATAATTGGTGTGAGTGTAGGAAAGTTTATTTATTTATTTATAGATGCCTGAGAATTATGAATGAATAAGCATTTCCTGCGTAAGCATGTACCATCTTAGGCCACGTCTTGCTTACCAACAGGCAGGTTGGTGGCTAAATGCTTGATGATGATGATGATGATGTATGCAATAAAAAAAAAACTTTCAAATCACGTCAAAGCTACAATAGATGGGTAGTGGCTTAACCACGCCTGCAAATTGCATTAGTGCTCATAGAACCAGGCTATATATCGGATAATCCGAAACACGCTTTGCCCGACCTAGGAATTGAACCCAGGCAAAGGCCTGGGTCCAAAGGGTCATTGGGCCGAGCGCTTAGCCACACGGCCATTGAGGCGTTGCCTGATATAAATATGCAAAAAAACTGGTATTAGTCAAAGTCAAATTGTTTATTCAAGAGATAGATTCACAAGCACTTATGAATAAGTGCTTGTGAATCGTCCAAATATATTTTTACCTATTACCCAGCCATCCCCACCCAGGTTATATGAGAATCCATGGCAACGAGTTGGCGGATGCACTTGCCTGGGAGGGCTCGAAGACCCAGCTCATTGGTCCTGAGCCGTTCGTGGCACTTGCACCAAGTACCATTAACAAGGCCTTAAAAGATCACATCGTAAACAGGCACCGCATCGAATGGAAAGAGCACCCTGCTACACACTACTTTAAAGTTTATACTGACACCCCCTACAGTGTGTCAGACATCCTTACGCAAGCGCAAGGGACCATCTACATCAGGTCATAACGCCAGATCAGAACACGCCGGTACGCATCCTTCATCTGGTACTTTTAAGACTAGTGTCTCGAGCTAGTTGCCCCGTGGACACGTATAGTCCACTACCTTATATCCAGATAGGTATCCGGAGCTGTAAGCGCGCTCACTTCTCCTTGCACTAAAAGCACAACTCGCAGTGTACCACTGCTTGGGCCGTCAACTCTAAAGTCGACTACCAAATGTCCTCTTTGGTGGCGAAGTTATAAGCTCACTCGCTTCTCGGTACCCATCCAGGCACCTGATCAATTCAAATTCCTACGCGGCTGATTAAACCGGAGGCCTTTGCATCGAATGGAAAGAGCAGCCGGGTATGAAACACTCCAAATCATTCCTAGGTGAAAACGCCTTAGGACGGAGTAAGTTCATATGCGGAGGCAGTAGAAGGCAGGCCCGATTAACCATCGGTGCCTTGACAGGGCACTATAGGCTACAAAACAAATGCTTCACAGAATGCATCTATCTACAAATAGCTTGTGTAGGGCCAATGCATCACCTACTGTGTGACTACCACTCTCTGGCTAGGAAAAGAATGGGACTCCTGGGGTCGGCCTATCCGAAACCGGAGGACTTCAGGCTCTTCGCTCTTAAGGACGTTGCCAAGCTTATGGCATATATCTTTACAGAGGAAGAAGAGTGAAAGGAGGAAGGAAGGATGGGGTTGCACAAAAGATCCCGATGGGTCGAAGTGTTACTGCGAGAGGGAAACCTCGGCAGGCCCCACTAAGATAAGATAAGATAAGATTACCCACCCATTCAGGACATCTATTTTTTAGCTGTGGAGAAGAATGGGCGCAAGAAACGATTACAATGCAACGACGACGCCTCGGCGAAATACATTATAAATAATTATATATTCTAACTTATTCAATTAAATGAAAATACATGGAAATTTAATTATTAAATTCTGCGAAAATGCAGCATAATTTGTAGCCAGAGTTATCAGCGCAACACAATTCCAATCAGTTTGCTTAAATTAATATATTGTTCATGTTTAATTAATATTCCGTGTTTAAAAACTTGTTTAAATGATTTAAATATTTCGTTCGTCACTACCAGCTTGTACAATCAACAGCATACTTAGTTGATGATTCAAGCACGTAAAGCCGTTGGTCCCGGCTGCATTAGCAGTCCTTAACAACCACCAATCCGCACTGGGCCCGCGTGGTGGTTTATGGCCCGTTCTCCCTATCCATCCACAGGGAAGGTTCGTGCCCGAGCAGTGCGTACATAAAATTGATCTGATGATGATAGGACTCCACCGCGATAATTGTATGTAATACCCGCAGGTAGTCGGGCTTTGGGCTCATTTCGTTCAAAGGCCAGCTCCTCTACACGGGTAAGCACCCTTGAAAGCGTAGATGAGGGTGCCGCGCGGACGCAAAACTGCGAGCTTAGGCATTTAACTAGCGATAGGCGCGTGGATGAATTTGATTGCTTGATTGATGATGAGTTGAACATGATTACGCATGTACACTAATAACTGTACAGAGTAGGCTGGTGATTTAATTGGAGCAATGTTTACTTTCTTAAAATCATAGACGTTTGGGTAAAAAAAAATTAAATGAAAAATTAGACAACATTGGCTTGCGGAATATCAATACAAATATTTTGATGTCGGATTATTGTTTCATGTGCTATATTTACAAAGTTACAAATAAATAAGTTTTTAGATATCATTACTTTTACGTATTGTTCATGCAGTTTCTGGGCGTTTGTTTCAAATTCCAAGACAACCATGGCCATGTGAAAGGATCAAGCTAACCTACACTAGTCCTTTTAATGTATATGACTAATTCAGCGTCTAGCACCAGTGACACACATAAATAACACAACACAAACACGTAAATTTTCCAATTTCCGCGCGGCACCCCCTTAAATAAAAATAGGTACAAATACGATATGCAATCAATATATGCTTGGTTTTTTTTAATAAATTGCGGGTAAGCACAGTGCCTTGATCTCACCTGATGGTAAGTGATGATAAGGCCGAAGGTGGAAGCGCACTTCACCCGGGATCCTCAACTAGTGAGCCACTGGCTATCCTATCTCTAGCTGCCGGAACACAACAATGCTACAAACATTGATGTTATGGCGACATATTTAGATAAGATGGTGGAAGCTAGCTAGGCGGACAAACAAGCCTTACCACCAACCAAATCGAGTACACAAACATGTACGAACCCGGGACCTCTGGGTCTAAACCGGTGGTCTTAGCCACTAGACCACAGAGGCGGTTGAAATGTATATAGATGTATAATACATACTCTTTTATTTCATTTGTAATAAGTATTGTTCATTGGCTGTTGCTGTTGTCTGTACCAACGGTTTTTACGATATCATCCTCTTACATAATAATTCATATCTGGATGGCAAGTAATTTTAACCAGCATTTTTTAATTAACAGAGAAATAAGGTTTTGTTTTTCGTCCATCCTTGCGTTTGTTTGAATCAGCCATTTTAGATTGATTTGTTCATTTTATTATTTGCCTGCAACAACGACGTTTGGAGTTTTATTTAGTTATCAGCTTAATAAGTAAGAATTAGAATAAAGCTAATTTATTTATTTTCTGTCATTTCTATTGATTAATGTGTGTAGCATTGTTGTGTTCCGGCAGCTAGAGATAAAATAGCCAGTCAGTAGTTGAGGATTCCGGATGAATTGCGCTTCCACCTTTGGCCTTATCATCACTTAACACCAGGTGAGACATAGGCCAACTGTTTACATGTAAGATGTATTGATAGTTGAGGATTCCGGATGAAGTGCGCTTCCACCTTTGGCCTTATCATCACTTAACACCAGGTGAGACATAGGCCAACTGTTTACATGTAAGATGTATTGACAGTTGAGGATTCCGGATGAAGTGCGCATCCACCTTCGGCCTTATCATCGCTTAACACCAGGTGAGACATAGGCCGACGCATCGCAAAAGTGACATTTTGTGCGGTTGTAATTACATTTATCTGATGTTTAATAATTTTTTATCGTTTAAAATAAATATATAATTTGAAATCTTATAAACTAACGTTAATTCTGGTGTAAAGTTAACTTAGTAATATTAATGGAGTAAGGAGATATTTACAGCTAATTCTGAACGTTTTATGGCTTTGAATGGGATTTTTTTTGTAGAAATTCCATTCACATTTCGAAATTCCGAGGCCGCTACGAACTTGACCACTTAATGAGATATTATTATATATTTTTCATTTCGTTTGCATAGTACAGTAGTTCAATATACATGAGCTTGAAAATTGCCGTCAGCGTATTTAATTGAAAACTAACTTCGGAATTTTGGCTTTATATAAATAGATAAGGGAGAATTGCAGAAAGCGAGGCCGCTACGAATACTAATAACTATTCTCCACCATTGTCTTGTCTACAGGTTTCAGTTTCTCTGAACAAGAACGCCAAAATTGGGCATTTTATGCAAAAATTACGGTCAAAATGTAATAAGGGCCTTAACACCAGGTGAGACATAGGCCAACTGTTTACCTGTAAGACGTATTGGCAGCAGGAGGAGTCCTTTGCCTAGCCCAGGGGCATTATGAGCTCCTAAAAAAGTATTGTATTTCTTTATTTTATTTGAATTTCGCTAGTTTTGCTGCTCATATTATCTGCATTGTACCTACTCGTAGCAGTAAAGCGGTAATACTGCTACGCCGTAGCCTCGTAGCAGAGACAACGAAATTGTAGTCTGGTTCGTTCACTTATTGTGTACTACGTCGTGTTAAGTCAATGAATGTTTTTGTCTTTTTTTCTTAGTTTTATTTTAGATAGCATTATTATTTTTAATTTAATTAAATAAAATTTATCATTACTGATTTAAAGCAGATGTTTTCGAGGACAAGTTTTAAATACTTAATTAATCAACAACCAATGGCCTGCTCGCGACTTCGTCCGCTTAAGAACACCCGTATCCTCCGATGAACCCCTATTGCAGCGCCGCCTACCGGCTCCAATTGTAAATCTAAACCATTCTCGAATCCACTTGAACACACTCAAAATTTTTTATCAAAATCGGTTCAGCCGTTTGGAAGGAGTTCAATTACTAACACACGCACAGAAGATTTATATACTATAAAAAGAATCAACTTACTACTTTTCCGTGAATTAAATTATAAATGGAAATTAAAATGTAACCAATACCTAAAAACGTACTAAAAAGGGACTTATGTGTTTTTAGCAGAACAATAAGAATCGTTTTTTGAATTAAAAAATACTAATGACAAACAAATGCAACGCTATTTCAATCACCACGTCAACATCGCATCTCCAATAACGCAGAGTAATCTCAAAGCCATCCAATATTGCAAATCACTACTTCGGCCCCTTTGCCGACGGGCGATCCCCCCTAAAAGGGGGGCACCCTACCTGTTGAGGCCTGCATATACGCGGCTTTTGCGAATCCTTTTTTTATGGCTGATGGGTTTTGCGCTTCACATTGATCAGGAGCGATGGGAGTGATGGATGATACGTATGTGCGCTGTCTCTTCCGTGCATGTATTCGTATTTTTAAAAGAATATTTTTGGCATTCGATTTTTAAAGGAGGCAAGATATACTTTTGTTTTTGTTACTTTTTCTGTAATTGTCGGAATAACAGTGCTACTTGTTGTGATGACAGCCAACTGGCATTTGGCGACTTCTTGGCGGGAAAGTGAAGCGTCATGTCTGCGGTTATGTCATATTTTCTAAAATATGTGTTGTCGATTATTAATTTTCAAATTCTCTCAAGAAGCTCGCATGAAGACTTAGTAAAGCCTCACATCTTTACTGAGATACTCGAGGGGTTGGGGGGTATATCATTTCTCACTTCCCATTTCTAATATCATTCATCTCGTTTATGGAAATATTGTTTATTTATGTATTACTTGTACGAAAAATTACTTTGACACTGGCTAAATGTGCTAATCGCACGAAGCCATCAACTAAAAAAAAAAAAAAACTGGCATTTTTTTCTCTAAATTTCGGAATACAACAATGCCACTATCATAGTTTGTTAATGCGACTAACTTTATCTAAGTAACAAATTTGACACACAAAATGTTAGTTACAAAAAAGTATTTATTCAAGTAGATATCAAGTTGGACACAAGAAGTTTTTTTAACTATGATAAACAAACGAATAAGAGAAGGCGAGAACCAATATGTTTGACTAAAAAAGCAAGTCGTGTTACCTTACCGCCAATTGGTAATTGTTACCGTAACAAACCTCCACTACAAGCTTTAGTTAACGACGGCGGTAAATTACTTAATTTTACTCCACAACAGCAAACACTTGATCTCACGTCACCTGATGTTTATTGACAAGAAGGCTGAAGGTAGAACCCCTTGTAGTCAAAAAATAATTTTTCTTTCTATCCTTATTTCTTTTTTCAGTAGTACCACTTCACCCGGAATCATCAGCTACTTAGGTACTGACTAACCATCTAGCTAGCTATCTCATGCGATCTCTAATACAACAATGATACTAGCAATATTGTGATGGCGACAGACTTTATCTCAGAAACCAGTTTGACATAAAAGACTTTATCGCAGTAACAAATCTTGGGGGTTAAAGTTACTCGCGTCCGTAGTTTTACCCTTGAGACCCTACACGTGACCCCTGGGTGGTGCTAAATGAGTGACACTGTCTGAGTGGTAGAGCCACGCTGCGTTGCAGCACGAAATGGGCCGGCTCGCCCGGCGTAATACCACCCTCTCACAGAATATCGGCGTTAAACAACGGCACTCGTTGCTGTTGTGTTTCGTCCGGTGAGTGAAAGTACCGGAGGCCCATCTCTCACCCCTCCCCCCTCCCAATTCCTACTTCCTCCTCAAGATCCAACTCCTTCCTCAAGGTCGGCAACGCATCTGCGATTACTTTGGTATTGCGGGTGTCCATGGGCGGCGGTGATTACTTTCCATCAGGTGACCCGCCTGCTCGTTTGCCTCCTTTTAACATAAAAAAAAAATAAAAAAAACAAATTAGTTGCAAAATACTATTAATTTAAGTAGTTATCAAGTTTGATATACAAGAAGTTTGTTTAACTATGAAAAGACTAATAAATAAACGAATAAGAGAAGGCGAGGACTTCTTGGCGGGAAAGTGAAGAGTTGAACGTCTGCGGTTTTGTTTTATTTTCCAAAATTTGTGTTATGTCGAATATTAATGTGAAATAATGGTGGATTATTAACCGTTAAGTGTTCGTGAGTGTGCATGAGTGTTGGCAAATGAAACAAAAATGTACAACGTCACTTTTCAAATTCTCTCAAGAAGTCCGCCTGAGGACTTAGTACATCCCTACATCTACCCTACAGGTTTACTGAGATACTCGAGAGTTGGGGAGTATATAATTTCTCACTTCCCATTTCTATTATCATTCATCATCATCATTCAGGGAGGAAATATTGTTTATTTATGTATTACTTCTAAGAAAAAATACTTCGACACTAGCTAAATGTGCTAATCTCACGAAGCGATCAACTAAAGGGAAAAATAAGAGGAGGCGAGAACCCTTAATGCTCTAAGCGAACCAATATGTTTGACTAACAAGAGCAAGTCGTGTCACCTTTCCGCCAATTGGTAATTGTTACCGTAACAAACCTCCACTTCAAGCTTTAGTTAACGAACGTCGACAAATTATTTCTCTTTGTAAATATGAAGCCTCTGTTAACACTGTACCCGCCCGCGCCGTTCTAGGAATCCCTCACAATTTTCAATCCAATTAATTTCCTTGGTAGAAAATGTGATAAGGTAAAACCAACCTTACTACTTTGACATAAGAGCTATGTTCATCTAGTTGGCGAGTGAAATGCAATCCGACTTTTTGTTGTTTCCGCGGAGGCAAAGTAAGGAGACTGCAGAAGTTATACTTTATTATGTATGAACCATATTTAAGTATCAATTTAATTTAGTAATTTTGTCTGATATTTGTGTTATACCTACTTAGTTTACTCGTTCATTTTTATTGCATGTAAATAGTCCTCACCTGTAATTGCAGTGATATTGAGATTGTTTTATCTTAAGGGCCCTATTACATTTTAACCGTGATTTTTGCATAAAATGCCCAACTTCGGCGTTCTTATTCAGAGAAACTGAAACCCTTAGACAATGTTGACTTATTGTACGATGGAGAATAGTTATTAGTATAATTCGTAGAGGCCTCGCTTTCTGCAATTTTCCTTTATCTATTTATAAGTTTATGCCAAAATTCCGAAGCTAGTTTTCAATTAAATACTCTGACGGCAATTTTCAAGCTCATGGATTAAACTACTGTACTAAGCAAACGAAATGAAAAAATATATAATAGGTTAAGTTCGTAGCGGCCTCGGAATTTCGAAATATGAATGGAATTTCTACAAAAAAAATCCCATTCAAAGCCATAAAACGTTCAGAATTAGCTGAAAATATCTCCTTACTCCATTAATATTATTAAGTTAAATATACACCAGAGTTAACGTTAGTTTAAAAGATCACTAGTTCGTTAGTTTCAAACATCCCTGGTCTAGTGGTTTGTACACCGGTTTTCATGGTGTCGCCATCTCTGAGGTCCCGGGTTCGAACCCCGGTCGGGTCTATTTTGGAAATTATTGTTTTTCTAAATTGTCTCGGGTCTGGGTGTTTTCTTTGTATAATAAGTATGTATTTAAGTATTTTAAGTATGTTAATCCGTTGTCTAGTAACCATTTAACGAAGCTTCTCTTGGGCTAGATAATTGGTGTGAGTGTAGGAAAGTTTATTTATTTATTTATTTATGTGTTCGATGCTCAAGCGCAGTCAGAAGCTTACTTTTTGCAGTCTCTTTATTTTGTGTCAAGACCATGCCCGCGACCGCAGATCAACTCTGTTTGGGCGAACCTTTATTATTATGTTGGCTGAAATACAATCTTTAGTGTTGGTATGGTATTTTTTATTGCAATATCAATTTACTCTGGCCCGGTCAGAACTACCTTTGTGGAGGTAGGGTTTTTTATGGGAAGGATGTTGATACTGGTCTCGGCGAATCCGGGTTGATTGGCAGCGAGAAATTTGTGGTGCTCAATAGGCATTATAAGAGTGACCCTTATCTTGCTAGATTCTCCGAGATATTCAAGCTGTATATCGAGAGTGTAAAGCTCAAAAAAGTTACACATTACAAAGTTAATGTGTGAGTTAAAACAATAATTGTAATTAATGTTATAATAAACTAAGAAGATTAAGAATAAGAATAAAAGACATTTATTGGAATCACATAACAAAACACACAATTAAACATACAACATGTAACAAAAAGAATAAACAATAATAACAATAAACATTGCGCCCGGTTATGTGATGCCAACACTGTGCGCTGCACTATTAGATTTTAATCGAACAAAAGGAATTTAAAATCTATTTTATAGAGTCTACGAGGCGTTAGAGTTGAACATCGAGAGCCTACACTTTGTTCTTAATTCATGTTACGTATATTATCATTTAATTACACTAATAATATAAATGCGAAAGTTTGTGTGTATGTATGTGTGTATGTATGCTTCTTCACGCTGCAACGGATGGATATATTTGGATGAAATTCGGCATACAGATAGTTTATAACCTGGATTAAAACATAGGATACTTTTTATCCTGATAATCCCACAGGAACGGGAACCACGCGGGTGAAACCGCGAGCGGCCGTTAGTTACATTGACCGATCACGCTGATGGGAGAGAGGCGCGCAATGTATAGAGAGGAAAGCTTTGTATTTCTGTATGTTTGTAACGAATAAACTCAAAAACTACTGGACCGATTTAAAAAAATATTTTACCATTAGAATGCTACATTATCGCTGAGTAATATAGGCTACATTAAAAAAATGTCCACCCGTACGAAGCCGGGACGGGCCGCTAGTTATTATAGAAACAATTAAACATATTGGTAGAACAATTGATGGTATATGGCCCGTTCTCCCTTATCCATCCATAGGGAAAGGTCGTTCCCCAGTAATGGGGACATAAAATGAGGTGGGGATGGTGATTGAAGAATTACAGATATTTCATTCCTTGTTATCTTGAGTCTGTGTATGGAATTACAGCCCCCCTAGACCATTGGCACTCCGCTTATATGAAGAATAACAATATAAAAATATGATTATCATATTGGGTTTAAAAAACGACCGAGCCGATGCGAGTAGTCGCATTATGATGTGTAACATTTGACATTTCACCTTAGCAATAAGCAATTTTAACATTATATTCTGAAAAAAATGGGTCAGGTATTAGGTACATAATTTTTTAACTACAAAATAAATGCAGTAAATACTCATTACAAGACATTTGACATATCAAAATGACCTTTGATACTCAAATAACACAATATGTCAAATATATAATAATAATATGTCATGTGCATAATATCGATTTTAAATTTACAAAATGACTGTTAAATGTTTCCCCGACATCCTGTTACACTGTTACACATACTTCCGTCCCATTTCACGAAATCACTCCCACAAATTGCTTATATAGAAAGCGAGCCGAAAGATGTTACACATCAAAAACCGGTTGTTGTGGAGATCCTTAGGGGAGGCCGGTGTCCAGCAGTGGACGTCTTTTAGCTGAGATGATGATGATGATGATGATGGGATTGAAATAAGCCAATAAATGATGTTTGATTGGCTTTAGGTCAATACCATACGAAAATCATTGTATTCTATTTCTATCCTATTGGCGTTATGCCACTTGTCTGCTGCTGTAGTGGAAAGAAAAGTGATATTTCCAGTATGGCAACACTAGCCTTTATTGTCACAATCACACTAGCGCGGAGGATGGGAAGGCCGTTAGGTTTTATGCTCTCCTCCAAGAGGTTTAATATCCGGCACTCGGTACGTCTCATTAGAATGCGCCATGTAGCAGTATTCTCAAGTAGTTTCCGTTAGTCGGACATTGGTTTTTTGCTAAATGCAAATGCCAGCTGCATCTACTTATATAGAAACAGAAAATAGCACACAATAAATAATAGCATCATAGTTTAACCGCATCTGTGGTCTAGTGGTTAAGACCACCGGCTTAGAACCAGAGGTCGCGGATTCGATTCCCAGCAGGTGGTACGTACATGTTTGTGTACTCGGTTTGGTTGGTGGTAGGGCTTGTTTGTCCGCCTGGCTTGCTACCACCACAACTATCTAAATATGTCGCCATAACATCAATATTTTGTAGCATTTTTGTGTTCCAGCAGCTAGAGATAGGATAGCCAGTGCCTCACTAGTTGGGGATCCCGGTTGAAGTGCGCTTCCATTATTGTTCTTATCATCACTTAACATCAGGTGAGATCAAGGCACTATGCTTACCCGTAAAATATATTTTAAAAAATAGTAGAAAAAAAAACAGCAAAAAAACGAAACAAAAACAGTCTAAAACTGTCCCACTGCTGGGAAAAGGCCTCCATCAATGAAACCAAAACTATTGTACTGGCACCAGTGTTTAAGACCAGGGTTCAACGCAGTTTTAGTCGTCAAAAAATAACATAGATATTCATTAAATCACTAGCTGTTGCCCGTGACTTCGTTCGCGAGGACTACCCACAGGAACTTGTTACCGGGATAAGAAGTATCCTACCTATGTGTCCTAGTCTGGGTCATGTTCTGTGTATGTGCAAAATATCATCCAAAGCTCATCAATTAAAGCAACATGAATTATTTATTCATAAAATTTAGTCCACATTGCATGCCGTGATAGCCTATAATTGAGACGACACTTATTAAGTCTACAATATGTTCTTCATAGTTATTACTTGTATTTGTCTAGTTGGTTGTTCTTTAAGGGTGCGCCGTCCATAAGTGACAAGTGTCATATGTTTTATTTGAAATGTCGTCGTCCATATTTATTTGATGCCGCGCGGCCATACTAATTTTGTATGGGGAATTTAAGGTGCTTAATAAAAAATATTTATTTAAATAACCACTTGATGAATCGAAAATGTAGTCTAGCAATTTGTAGTTTATCCATTGATGATTGTTTAGACAAAATCAGAGGTACAATAATTTAGATAAACTATAAGAAATTTACTAAACGCCGCCACTCGTTTTCATGATTTTTGCCCAACTTTAAATAGTATTGTAGAAAAAACTATAGCGTGTTATGAATTTATGGTTCTGACAAATTGTAAACACGTTCCCTATGATACTAAATATATATTTTGTTCATTTAATACGATAGTATTTTCAATTATATCTACTTAACCGTAACTGCATTTTTGGCATTTTTTTTGTCGGCGCACCCTTAAATAAATAAATAAATTTAAATAAAACAATAAACATTATTATTTTATTCTTTAGGCACGAGAGAAGTTTTTGATTGACGTAACATGTTCCTCTAACATAAACACCTCTTGGCCTTAAACTTGAGTTACACATAGATTTACTTCGTAGCATAGATAATAAAAAATTTCATCACCCATCCGATGTCCGGCCTTTGCGAATGTTGCACTGGGCGCGCGTGGTGGTGTAGGTACGGCCCGTTCTACCTATCCATCCATAGGGAAGGCTGGTGCCCCAGCAGTGGGGACATACAATTAGCTGATGATGATGAAGATGATGATAATAATTAAAAATACGATAATTGACGACGGCAACGCGCGTTAATACCGCTTGCAAATGCAAACGTGCTTAGCCGTAAACTCGTTCTAACTCAAAAGACAAATGTTAATTTTTTAAACAAAAATTCTCTTTTCAATTAACCTCCACACGTCAAGGTTGGCTGTTTGTAATTTTGCAGCATGCAGGCACTGCGTCGCCCCCGCTACGGTTCACGGCGAGATAGCGCAAATTAAATTCCCTCGCTCGGTTTGAGCGCAACCTTGTTCTGTGGTGGAAATTTAAAAAATACGTGCCTAGGACTGCATGTTGCAATTTCTTTTGCGTTCGTTTTTGTTTCTTTATGAAAGTCAACTTAGCGCAACAGTACAGTCACAGTTAGTTCGTTAGTCAGTAAAACGGAACTCAAATGATTGTATAGTGAAAGGAGGTCAAAGTCTGGGCCCAAAAGACAAAGTGCCGGCCAACGAGAAAAAATGGTTTATTATTGTTGGGGGAGTGATTCCGAACGTTTTTTACTATCACAGTAAACCTCAACAACTAGTCCCAGTTCTGATAATTGAAGTATAAAAATCTATTTATTATATTTAGCTAATTAAAAATATATTCATTTTACTGGCGTAAAAAGTAATGGGGTGAGGTTGTAGGTGGATATTCAAGAGCTAAATAAAGAAATACTTTGCAGTTCAAACTTTTATTAATATCAACAAAGCTACCTATATAATAACATACCTAGGTACATAAAGAGATGGATTACATCACAAAATAATTACGACTTACATAAAAGTAACATGAAATGTTCGCGTATCCTTAAGAATACGGCGGAGCTCTACAGGTATCCCTAACTAATCTAAATGTTGATAGCTTGTACCATAACGTCATTTAAAAATTATGCCAAAGGGCTTTTAAGCGGCTCATGCCTTGCATAAGTTATATACCAAAATATGCACATGACGTGGTGCACTACAGTTCCTATCCTACAAATACAGTTCTTTCGCCTATAATACATAACATAAACATAAACTTTCCTACACTCACACCAATTATCTAGCATAAGAGAAGCTTCGTTATGAAACTCGTTACAATGGTTACTAGACAACGGATAAACATACTTAAATACATTCTTATTATACATAGAAAACACCCAGACCCGAGACAATTTAGAAAAACAATAATTTCTAAATTGACCCGACCGGGGATCGAACCCGGGACCTCAGAGATGGCGACATCATGAAAACCGGTGTACAAACCACTCGACCAAGGAGGTCGTCAAACATATACAGTAATAGTGACCGTCAATACATGTACAGTAATAGTGACTGATTGCCTGCCGACCATTAAAAGTTCTATCAAAACCAACATATACTGTAGGTTCTCGCATTCACATGACGTGATTGGATTCGACCTCGTATTATACGCAAATCCTCACCTCCCAACTCTCTAACATGTGATGCAGGTAATGAGTCACCCAATTCAATAATAAATGACCCATTCACATTCACATGTTCACCAAAATAGCTCCTAGCCTGTTTCAATTGGTATATACCCAGACTTAATAATATTAAGTCTTCTTCCGTGAGTCGAGGCAGATTTTAAAATTCGGGGATATTTGCCACCATTCTACCGAACACTGTTCTCCTGCGGTTATAATTATGTCTGTTGACGATATCTGCCAAGGTACTTGGAATTGCTAGCCTCTCGTGGATTATTTTAAAATTCAATCTTCATTATTAGGAGAAGGAATATTAGTAGAGTTATATATGTTCTATTAGTAAAAAATACTCGGTCTGCAGATTTTTATTAATCTGTCTATCTAGGTACATATCTTAATTTTCTAGCTATCTTATCTCATCACCATCTTGTTTAAATCTTTTGCCTTACATCATTAATCTAAGTATGCCGCGATAAAAACAAAGTTGGTATAATTGTTTTTTTTATGTAAGCAGTGGCAAGCGAGCCAACGTTACACCTGATGGAAAGCAATCACCACTAGCCATGGACACCTACAACACCAGAGAATGGAATGCGTTGCCGTATTTTGAGGGAAAAGAGATAAGATAAGATAAGATAGCCAGTTTCTCAGTAGTTGAAGATTCCAGGTGAACTGCGCTTCCACCTTCAGCCATATCCACACTTAACATCAGCTTACAACATTAAATTTAAACTAAAAAAACACTGTCTAGACTTACTTATTGTAACTCTTTACATAAGAACTATTTGTAGATAATTATATTATTATATGACCTAATTGTATGTGTGTGTATAATTATAAGTTATACTTGTTTATTGTAAACTCTCGATAACTTAAGCTACAATCTTAGTGGTTTTTAAAGTTATCGCATATATGTTATTTGTAATAACGATTGGAATGATAAATAAATTTAAAAAAAAAGATGAGATCAAGGTCAAGCGCTTACCTATTTGGATAAAAAGTATTTACTCAATGACAAAATGGTGTAAATTAACAATTTGAGTTTTTAGTTGCGTTGCTTTTAATTTGAGCGTTATCTATTCGCTAATATGATGTTTGCCATCCACATAGAACACGTGTAACGATAGTGAATAGGTATATTTATTCAACAACTCAGTCCGCAAATAAACTAAAATACGGAATAAAAAATAAATCTAAAAAAAATATCGCAATATCGCGTTTATATTTTTCTGTGCTAAAAAATCGCAATCCGTGTAGGTAATTCGTTAGCAGAGAAATAAAAATTCCGACTACGGAGCACTACGCTGAACGCTTTGTAAAGATAAAAAAATGTTGCCAACATTAATGTTTGCTTTTACACGAAATACATTATGTGGAAACATTACTTACATAAAAATATATCATCAGGGACAGTTCAAAATGGCGTAAGTACCATTGATAAATACCGCGCAAATAAAGATGGATAAAGCGAAACGCGTAAATGCATCTTTATACTATGATAGACTTTTTAGAAGAAAGTCGCTCAGCGAGCTATGGAAAGAGCTATGCTCGGAGTTTCTCTGAAGGATAGGATTCGTAACGAATACATTCGACAGAGAACCAAAGTCATCGACATAGCTCTAAGAATTAGCAAGTTGAAGTGGCAGTGGGCCGGCCATATCTGGCGAAGAACCGACAACCGCTGGGGTAAACGTGTTCTTGAGTGGAGACCACGACTCGGTAAACGTAGTGTAGGGCGCCGTCCGGCCAGGTGGGATGACGACCTGCGAAAGACTGCAGGCAGATGCTGGATGCGTCAAGCCGAGGACAGGGCGCTATGGCGCTAATTAGGGGAGGCCTATGTCCAGCAGTGGACTAATATAGGCCGATGATGATGATGATGAGACTTTTTAGATAACTAGTGGCCAGCTCGCGACATTGTCCGCTTCTGTAAAAACCCGTATCCCGTCGAAAACTTTTCTTTGATACATTGTCCTGACAATTACGAACACAACAAAAAATAAATCAGCCAAATCGATCGAGCCGTTCTCAAGTGACGCTTATGACATACATGCGGCAATTGCTACCTCTTATCAGTGTGCTGCCATCTTGCGATTTTGCTATAACAGTCTGAAACCGGGAGCCGTATTTACACTGACAGGGATTTTTGAGTGGAATCTATTTACTTTAATTAATATAGATAGTGATATATAAAGAGTTGTAAGAAGAAAATTATGGACCCATAATTAAGAATAACTACTCTTCCTGTCTCTTTTATATAAATAACTCTAATAAAGTAAGATAATGCCACTTTTTAATCACCAACATAAAAAAAAAACATTTTTTTTTATTTACCTACATATTTATTTTGTAATTATTTAAAAATTTACTTACAGTTTAATTTTCAACTGGGCTTTATTTAAACCAAATTTATACACAGGAGACCTAAAATACAAACACATCTTGCCTCAAACACTTTTTTCACAGTAAACATTGTTTAACAGTATTAAGCTTTTCTTCCTACTCTTTTTTACTAAAAAATAGATGTTTGACTCTTACGCAGTATTTACCAAATGCTACTTACGTGCTTTTGAACTATCCCCGACGAAATGTCTCTTTGTTCGGAATGTTTTTCTATACTTACCATTCATCCAATTGCGATAAAACTTTGGTAAGTTGTCGAGTTTTTGTTGTCGTGTTTGTTGTTGCGGTCTGTAGCCGCCTGCGAAGGTTTGATATGAGTGAGTATCTTAATGAGCTTTGATAGAAATGTTGAATGATAAATTAAATTCACCCAAATCCCATGAGTTTCAGTATAGATGTGAAACTTTACTGGAACCTTACGCGGACTTCCAAACTTGACTGGACTTCAAGCTTGATAGAAGATGCAAAGAGGTTGATAGGTATATTATGTACCTATAGAGAAAGTAGTAATAGCTCATTATATGTGCCCACTGCTGGGGCACGAGCCTTTTCTATGGATGGATAGGGAGAACGGGCCATAAACCACCACGCGGGCCCAGTGTGGGTTGGTGGTTGTTAACGACTGCTAATGCAGCCGGGACCAGCGGCTTTACGTGCCTTCCGAAGCACGGAGGAGCTCAACATGATACATTTTTGGTCACCCATCCGATGACCGGCTTTTGCGAAAGTTGCTTAACGTCAGCAATCGCAGACCGGGCGCGCTATCCACTGCGCCATCGAGCTCCTCAACCTAGAGAAAGTAATAATCAGAAAATAACATTTTTAAACGAATAATCGGCAGGCATTATTCGTTAACACTAACACTAACTAGACTAGACACTAACAGTAGATGACTAATATAGGCTGAGGATGATGGATGATGATAAATCCCTGTTACAAAACATACCCGAGTAACAATATTTTGATGCACCGTTGTTTGTCGAAAAAGCCGTTCTAGAGAATAGAAAACCCGCATTTCACGACGCGGCGTATGGCCTAGGGTTGCCGACCCTACTATAATACAGATTGACTATTTTACCACTGACCTTCTGAGATAATTTCCGTGGTACAAACGAACAACTCTTACTATTGGACCGAATCCCTAACTCGAAAATAAAATTCAGCTGTTCCATACAAAACATCAATATTCATTCGACCAAAATGTATGGAACAGCTGAATTTTATTTTCGATTAAGGGAGTTGATCCAATAGCAAGAGTTGTTCGTTTGTATCACGGGAGGATCATCTCAGTAGGTTTGGACGGTGTGATAAAAATGTCAACCTGTATTATTATACAGGTTGACATTTTTATCACACCTACTATATAGTATCCTACTATTTTAGGTGTCTAACTACTATTATTTTAAAAATATATCATTGTAGACGAAACTACTATATTTTTACTGTAGTTTTCTGTGATGAACACAAACTGGAAAAATGAGCGCAACAGAGCCAGTATCGGTCTGCTAGAAGCAGAGTTATTATTGGTGTATTGTAACTTAAAATTAGATTGTAATAATAGTTATGAAGCGTTCCTTAAAAATAAAAACCTAAGCTCAAAGCAGCAAAAAATATTCATTTATGAAATAAAATAAATATTTTTTAATATAGTACTATATTTTTTAAGTTAATTCCCTATCTACTATAAGTTGGCAACCCTAGTGTGGCCTCGGTTAATCAATCACGTGACACTCGCATCGAAGGGGAACTGTGACACAACACAACATTAATTTACAAAGCCTACAGCTAGGCTCGTTTTTACAAAACTAGGTTGCCGGATTTTAGGCAGAAACTTAATGATTATTGTTACTTATATTATTGAACAAATTACAATTTGAAAAAAAAAGAAAATGTGTTGTGAAAATTCCACGAGCGAAATTCCACCTGACCCGGCATGTCATGAGGTGCAGGTTCGAATCCCGCACGAGGAATTTTCTCAACACTTATTTATTTTCTAACTCTTGCAACAAACATATTATATTACATGGCGGACTTAATGCCTGAGGCATTCTCTACCAGTCAACCATAGGGTGGTGCAGATATTACATTGGTAGGTGCAATTAAGTGCGATGACTAAAGTGGGAATTAGTATAAATAATTTTAAATGTATTTAATACATGCAGTAATAATTTAAACATATACGTGTATTGTAAATACGTAAACTACAATAAATAAACATATCAAATTCATAATTCTAATAGGCCGTTATTGAAATGATTCTGCCATGATTTTATCAAACAAGAGCTCGCGGATATTCTTTTTAAAAGCGTCACGACTCGTAGCCATCCTGATTTCGAGAGGCAGCGCGTTCCACAGGAGAATGGATTGAATGTGAAAGGAAGAATGAATGAAACCAGCTGTATGAGAGGGACAGAGAAGGAGAAGATTATTTGTGGACCGGAGAATCTTACTAAGTGAGGAGCAAAGGATTTGAAAATGGGGAGCAATATAAGAAGGAGCATTTAGAGAATTTAGAAGCGAAAACAGTGTGGTTAGGGCCCGTAATCTTACTAGGCATTATTGACAGATTTGACGTTTCCAACTTCCGCTTACAAAACGTAATATTATCTGGCAAATACGTTTACAGGTTAGCGGCACCAATGTTCGACACTTTAACCCTTAAATGCATAGCGTATCAAAAACGGAACGGTAATTTTAAGCCTTTTTTAAAAGTTCATTATATTTTATATACTATTATATTTATTTATATTAAAACAAATATTTAGAATATACCCTGTAATTAAAACATGTTTTTTTTAAATATTATAATATTTTATTTTTCTTAAATTTAACATCATTAAACAAGGAAGTTTTGACGGAAACCTCTTTGGATACGAGAATGCAACCTATTTTTGAAAAAATAAATAAAAATACTTCTAGTTAATTGTCTATTTAAATGATGTAAATTGAAATAGATTCGTAATTATTAAAAAAATTAAAGTGAAAAAAAAACTGAAATAAACAAAATGAAAATAAATTATTAAGGAGAGCAATTTTTCAATATTTTCGTATTTTATTTATTAAAAAAAAGCATTTTATATTTTTTGAAGTGTTGGAATCACATAGTATCCATTAAAAAAGCTTTTTATGATAAACAAAAAATCATGCATTTAAGGGTTAAATCCAGTTTTCGACAGTTAACGTCACCAAAAAATTACTTAGATTTTCATTGAAATTTTACGGGATGACAGCTACGAAGGAAGTGGTCTGTACTGTAACGAACTGAAGTTTGATGGCCTTTCTATTGTTTGTACTAAATTGTATGAAAACACATTATTAATTTAATTCGTATTCTCTAATAAATTATATTTACTTAATTATTAATATAGAAAAGAGTTTAATACTGCTTGGTAAAAATCTCATTATATTTTGGAATTCTATTAGTTAAACCTCTTTACATTAAAAGAGTAAATTAATTTTGAAAGTCTGCCAGAAAAATATGATTTTGACTGAGTCAGAGGAAAATGGTGAAGGAAAAAAGTTGTAAAAAATTACGGGAATTATAGAAGGAAGTGGTAACGATAACTAAAGCAAGAAGTGAAATTGAAAAGAACATGTTTGTTGGATGGAGGATTGTAGGCCTTCTTATAGCTCTTTAAGTGCCTTTTATGGTCTAATGGATCACTGAAGGGTTCCTAAAGCCTTTATATTTATGAATGATTAATTTAATAGTTAATTTTAGAACTTATTAAGTATTTAAAGTTGAGTTTAATAACCCTTTGCTAATGTCAAGGATAGATAAATGGTGGAGAACAAACTAATACAAATTCTGAATGTTTGGGAATATCTTTCTGTTTTATAATACAATTTTATTAGTAGATTCTATTTATATAATATTTTAAGTGGAAGGAAGAGGCCTTGACATGGACAGTTATATTAAATGAAGAAGGGGAATCAGAGTTTCATATCCCAGGATCTGGTATTATATTTAGTAGTTTTGTTGTGTGTCTTTGTTTCTGTTTGTCTCTTTAGGTTCAATTAACCAAATGAAATGATTGGAGACCAATTTAAATAAAATCTAATACCAAGGAACAATAAATAATAAAAGATTACATGGTAAGGACAATAATATTCATTTGATTTAATAAATACTTTCTTTTCGGGTTTTCCCCTAATGATTTCTTCCTTTATCAACTTTAATACCCGAACCTTGAACAAATCTTAATTACTTTATTTTGTACGGGACACACTCTTCGAGTCTACATGAAACTTTATGTGTGCTACGGGTTTGCTGAGTGACAAGGTCTGCTATTCATCAACGACTCTACGAGCAAGAGACTTCGGGGTTGCTGACGTCTGGAGACTGGTGTAAACATGAGTCAGTATTTGCCGGTACAATTTTATTATTTATAACCAAGGTGACTTTGGAGTTACATTTATTGGGAGGATTTCTCAATATTTGTTAACTTTCAAACATCAATCTAGGTAAGTGTAATGATTATCGCTCTATTTAAAGGACGGTCATTTCTCATTTATCTCAATTATTAATAATAAAGATGTAGACATTTTATTATAAAAATTATGACATTTCTTGAATATAAAAAAGGGAGATTTGAAGTTTAATGTCAACCTTTAACTATTTTAAAATAAAGTCATAATGTTTCTTTGAATATTATTTGACATTGGAATAAAAAAATAAATAAACAAAACAAAATTGATAGGTTTTGATCACTCAAGTGGTGGTAGCTGAAGAGTAAGGAGCTCTGGAATTTTGGAATTGAACAACTGTGAGTTAAACAATTATAATTGATAATATAACTATTTCTAATAATACCTTTACAAATAATAAATAAATTATTTTAATTATGTAAATTCAAACAGTAGTTTAAATTCTTTTCTTGCTAAACAAAATTAATACTTTTAATTTGAAATCTTTCTTTAATATTATTCTAAGATTTATTCTTTCCTTTTAATCTTTTGAAATTCAAATAACGTAGTTTAGAAACCTAACCATTCATTCATGTTGAACCTTTTACCTTTACTCTGATTATTCTTTTAATTTAAACTCTAACTAGTTTAATATATTATATTATACTTTCCTTAAAGAAATCTTTTAATTACATAATTAGTCAGTCGAATTCATTTCATAAATCTGACGCTATCTTCTTCACATCCGTTTACCATTTAATGATGAAATAATGCTTTTGGTGATTAGGTTACAATCTACAAACCCAAATCTATCTAATAAACGTAATCACCAAACAGCTCACGTAAATCCAACAGAAATTAGAAATCTTATTAATACAAATTTAGGGATTTATCTTGATTGAGAATATTTACAACTTAATAATTCAAAGAGTAATTATTTTCGAAAGAAGTATGTAAACAGTATAAGTTTTCATAATCATAAATCCATTTAACAATTTATACTGACAACTTCCGAGGCTTAGAGACCTATGGACACTGGTATGGTTGTGTCCGTGTCAGTGAGGTCTACTAGGTGATACTCGGAGACAGGGGTTCAATTCCTCTTTGGTTTGTAAAGACATCAAGAAGGAATGACCCGACGGTGCACAAGCCTGTAGAAACGCCCACTGTTCGAGACAGCCAAACAGTGTTCATTTCATTCCTCAAAAGCTTCTCGCGTTCTTTCATAGGATTAAAAATAGGAAAAGTATGAAAAGATGGATGTTTGTAATGTCCCCTTTATATTATTTTATTTGTTTATCTTTTGCTTTGTTGGTTCATCTCCAGGAGAGTCCCAGAATTATATATGTGGACTCTTCATTGCATCAGCCACTATATTTCTGGATGCTGTGTTGTCGTCTTTCGGGGCAGACGGGGCGGGACTCTACAGAGTCACGCTGGCACCACTCTGAATAAATGAGGTTACTAAGTAAAAGATATTCAAAGTCTTTTGTTATCGTTCTTTCCTTTCGCGTTAAATGTCTAACTTCATGATGATGGTTTGAGAGATAGAATTAGAATAGGGCCAGGTTTGTTTGAGTTCTGTGGGCCTGGTCGGGTGTTTGACCTAGAGGCAGCAGGATAGGTGCGTCCAAGGGAGGTCAGGAGGGGGCGCTTAGTTTAAATTCATTACTCCCCTATTAGAAACTGAGTTGTGCTCACACCCGAGGACTCAAATAAATTGCCAAATTCCGACATTACCCCTTTAATTAATTATTTAGTAAATGAACAATATAAACTAGAGTTTGTCTGCCTAATAAAGATCTTGAGTTACTTATTTATAAAAAAATTACACAACGTAGAATGGTCCTACCCTAGACTTCACATGCCAATAACAAAGACTATCTTTGTTTTCCTAAATTCAAATATCCTTGGCCACTATGAGAACGTTACAATGGTTAGGATGAGTTAATTATTATTGGTCTAATTATCATTTAATTGATCAAAAGATGAGATCGTCACAGTACCTTCTCAATTATTGATAAAGACTACTAGTTAGCTCACCCCTATTGATGTGTAACATCTTTCCGCTCGCCTTCTATATATACAATTTGTGGGAGTGATTTCGTAGAAAAGGGACGGAAGTAGGGTCATAACAGTGTGATCCGTAACAGTGAGATCGGTTCGTCTTCTTTAAATACAATAATTTGTGGGAGTGATTTCGTAGAAATGTGATCGTAACAGTGTGATACTACCGCACAATTTATGAATGCAGTAAGTACAACTTTATATGTTTGTGCAGTGTAAAATGCAGATCATTGATAATTTTCAGAATATATTGTTAAAATTGCTTATTTGTAAGGTGAGATGTCAAAGGTTACATATCTTATGCAACAATTGTAAGGCTCGTTCATTTTTTTTAAATTGATTAAGGGAAAAAAAATTCGGTCACTGGTTCCTGTCGAACACTGGAGCCGCTACCCTACAAGTATTTTTTAAACTAATCATTCAAGTTTTTCAATATTTCTACTATACAAACACATATCAAATAAGGTTCATTCTTAAAGGGCACAGTCGACTCCCACTAACGGATTAGTTATAAAAAACACCTAGCTCGCTCGACCGTAGCTTTATGGTCCGAAACTTACAGAGATAATAAATTCGTTTTAATAAAGTAGGTATTTCTTGGTATTTGTCTAAAGCCGTGGCTGCAAACGTAGCGATGTGTCGGTTACTAGAAAAAAAAACTAATCATTCCGGAATTTGTATTGTATTGCTTTGTTTTATTTGTATTGTACTGTATTGTGATATTTGTAATAGTTAAGTTTTTGTTTTTTTTTTATTTATTTCATCATAGCTTAGGGCTATCTTTTCAAAATTCAAAAAATTCAAAATTCAAAATCATTTATTCAGTTTAGGCTACAAATAGCTCTTATGAACGTCATTTATGCCATCGGTTCGTAAGTCTATCTACTCTGGGCGGGAGATCTTGTACTGAGAAGAACCGGCAAGAAACTCAGCAAGTGTCCAGCTCTTTTCTCCCTTACAGCGTCATAAATATTGGAAAATGCCCTATCATAAAAGGACACTTTCCGTCACAAATAAAAACACAAAATTTAAAGGACAGTCACAACATGTAAAAAAAAACAAAAAAGAAAAAAAAGAAAAAATATTTAAGTTTGCAAAAACATCATTTACCAGTATAATTTTTTACAATGTCATACAGTACTAGTAAAAGTCAAAAACCCGTTTTAAGAAAAAAAAAAAACAAAGTTAAACTATAGTTAAAAATAATAAAAATAAGTACGCTAGAGCAGACCAGCCTCCACAGGCGGCACCCGTTCACGAGTATGACATATGAATCAGCCATCGCTTCACTCAACCATATTTTAGGGAATGTAACGACCCGACGCACATGCCACCACCGCAGAGACAATAAAGAGAGCATGACACACCCAAGCTACTCTAAAATCAAAACTAATTGAAATGTTCAACGCAAAGCTATTTGTTATCTGTAGGACACTGTTTATAGAGGTTATCATATCAGTATAATTTGTTATTATAAAAAGTAGTAAAGTATGCGTTTTCTATTATAGCAAATAAACAGGCATTTATTTTTGTTGGAAATAAAACTTTGATTTGTATTATGGACGAATCGATTATCGAGATTCAATTTGTTTGGTGGCATAATGGCCCCATCACTAATTGTTCTTTTTTTCTTTGTTGGTACACTTGTCTCGGGAAGGCAACAATGGCTGGTTGATAGGTTATCGTGTGTTGATAATTAAATAGATTTTATGTAGTAATAAGGGCATTTGGAGCCGTATTACTTTAATTAAGTGTATTGTGCAACCTGTGTTTTGTGAGTGTGTACGTCATAGCGAATCGTATCGGGAGTACAATTCGCCGCTGTCGGCGTCACCGCTGCTGGAGTAAACAGGTAGTTCCTCGGGGGAAAAGTGCACTTGGGGTAGTTTGGGTGTGATTAGGGAACCCTAGAAGACCCGGACTCGGATTCGGGCCCCATCGGACCATATGGATCCCGTTCTGGACGGCGGGAGCGGCATGGAACTGTGAGTGGATTTTTAGATTTTAATGTGTAACCTAATTTTAAACAGTAGCATAGTGTGTGTTGTGGGTTTCCGCAACATTTTGGTAGCAGAGCGTGGTTACTACCGGACCTCTAGGTTAATCGGTGTAATTTTGTGTATTTTGTTAGTTCGTAATAGGTTAAGCTCATTTCGTGTAAAATCGCACTTCCGGGACAGGTGCGGTTGAATTGTAAGGTTGGTAGTACCGTTGTTTTTGTTGTATTTGGGCTGGGACATTTCTCGGAACGTTAATTGTTATTTAATTTCTTTCAATTGAAAGCATCGAGTCGATTCGGGATAATCGATTCCGTGTTTTCGTTGACTCGTTTTAATTTTGTGTTTAGGTTTATTTAGTTTAAATTATTTATAATGACAGCGTCACGGCAGGAGTTGGCTCAGCAGCTCCGGTGGTTCACCGGGCTGCTTGCATTAATAGATCGGCCTAACCGGGAGGACGCCTTGGAGACGCGTTCGAAAGAAATGCAGGGTCGTTTCTTGTTGGCCGAGCGGTCGGTAACCGCTCTATTGTCAACCGACCCGGTCGGGGAGAAGGAGCTGGCCCTCCACGCCCAATATGTCAAGGATCTGGAGCACATCCAAGACATCTACGACGATGTCCTTCAGCGGGTGAAGGACATCGAGCGACTGCGGGAGGGGAAGCCTGTTGCGCGCCCCGCTTCGCTCCACACCCCTGGACCCAGCGCCATGGGAAGATTGGGTGCCCTGGAGGTCCCGCATTTCACCGGATGTATGCGGGACTGGGCTGGATTCCGGAACATGTTTTTGGCCTTGGTGGATACTCGGAAGGATTTCACCAAGGCCGAAAAGCTGGCATATCTCCGTTCCTTCCTAGACGGAGAACCCAGACAGCTCGTACAGCATCTGGAGCTGCAGGATGCGAGCTACGACACCGCCATGCAGCTGCTGGAGAAGCGGTACGAGAAGCCGCGTCTTCAGGCGGACGCGCACGTGACCCATCTGCTGGGATTGCCGAGGGTCAACCATAGGGCTCAGCTGAGGGCGCAGCTGATCACCCCGCTCACCGTGTCCTTAAACGGGTTAAGGACGCTCGGACTGCCCGTCGACCAGTGGTCCTTCCTTCTTCTGCACATCGTTCTGGCCAAGTTGTCGCAGGAGATGAGGGACAAGTTCGAGCGGAATCGACTGGTCCACAAGGATCTCGGCAGCGTTCTGCCCTCGATAGGGGAACTTCTGGAGTTCCTGGAAGAGGAGGCTGGCCTGCTGGAAAACCAGCTAGCCTCCCAGGAGGCGCCGACAAGTGCGCCGGCCCGCACTTCCGGAGTCTACGGCGCCCAGCCGCCACGCAACCCAGGGAAGGGTCGCGGCAGGCTGGTAGCTGCGGCCGCCATCAACCCCGGTTCTGGATGCCGGGTTTGCGGACAGCAGCACTTGGAACAGCTATGTCCAGCAATTCTCGGGCTGCCCACAAAAGAGCGCCGAAACCTCGTTCGGACACGAGGATTGTGTTATGCCTGCCTGGGAGGACATAGGTATAATGAGTGTCCCCAGGCGAGGCCTTGCGATGTGTGCGGCGGACCGCACCATCGCTTACTGTGCACCCGTAGTGCTGAAGGCTCAGCACCGGTTCGGGAGAGGGGATCTTCCACGGGTGGCGGTTTGGGGCCGGGGTCAACTCCGCCTCCGGAAAGACGGAGTCCGCCACGGCCGCCACACTACAACCCCTCTTACACCCCGGCTCAGGTGAGTTGGGGACCGCCGGAACGGAGCCAGGTTCTGGCTACAACCCGGCACCCGGCGCGACCAACACCAGGAGTTGGTGCCTCTAAGGGCCACTGGGTACAGGGAGCCCCACCTCCGGACCCAACACCCGGATACTCGTACGCGTATCCTCCGCCGCCGTTGCCGGAACAACAACGACATGAGAACCGTCAACAATTCTCACCGGTACTGCACGAGTACCCGAGGTTGGAATACCACCCACCCTATCACCGGTATGGTAGGGCAGCTGGATACGCACCACCCCGGATGGTGGCCTGCACGCGTCCGACTTACTGGCCGAGTCATCACGGTTCGACAGGGTCGGCTGCTGGCTCTGACGCGTGACTAGCCTGTGGTCGGGCTACGTCGGAACCGAGGACGGTTCTTATGCCCATCGCGCAGATACGCGTTTGGGGACCTAGGGGGGACTTCGTCCGGATACGAGCCCTCCTAGACACTGGGGCACAGGGCTGCTTAATTACTACGAGGGTAGCGAGGCGCCTACGTCTGAAGTGCGCGCCTCCCTCAGTTCCGATTCGGGGAGTCGGAGATACAGAAGTGGGGGGTCTGTCCGGTCAGACCCACATTTCCTTCTCTCCTGTGCATTCCGCTTCGATACGGATTGCGGCGGCCGTGATCGTACTCGACAATCTGCTGGGTTGGCATCCACCGACAGACACTCCGCGGGACGCAATGCCTGACACATCAGGTCTCATGCTGGCAGACCCTCATTTCGAGGAGCCGGCTCCGGTGGACCTCATATTGGGAGCGGATGTACTGGGCTGGATCCTTTTAGGGCCTCAGCGGAGTCTGGGCCGCTCTTCGTTGGTAGCTATACCTACCATCTTTGGACACGTTTTAATGGGACCGGTTTTCGACCAGGAGACGCGGGATGTCTCACCTGTCGTCGCTACTACCTCCATCGCTAGGACGATGCAAAAATTCTGGGAACTGGAAGAGCCTCCCATGGTCTCCCGTCTGGATCCGGAGCATGTGGAGTGCGAAACCTTTTATAAGGATCACACACGCCGGATGGCGTCGGGTAGGATCGAAACTCGACTGCCCTTTATCGACTGTCCCCCTCTCTTGGGAAAATCGAGGGCGTTGGCAGAGAAACGACTCTTGTCCATGGAGCGTCGTATGTCTCGCGATCCGGTACTTCGGGAAAAGTATATCGAGTTCATGCGAGAATACGAGGCCTTGGGGCATATGTCGCGGGCGACTGTCGACTGGACAACGACAGATCATTTTTTCTTGCCTCACCACGCGGTGTTGAAGGCCTCATCTGGAAAACTACGGACTGTTTTTGACGGATCGGCACCGTCGTCGACTGGAGTTTCATTGAACCAATGTCTCCATTCTGGTCCGAAGTTACATCGGGACATTGTCGACATCATTTTAAATTTCCGAAGACACCAGGTGGTGATCTGTGCGGACATCCGGATGATGTTCCGCCAAACAGTAATACATCCTGCGGACAGGAGGTTTCAGTTAATACTCTGGAGGGAACATTCGGAGGATCCCATAACCGTCTACGAGCTCAACACCAACACGTACGGCCTGAAGTCGAGTCCCTTCATTGCCATCCGGTCACTGCTGGAACTGGCGGAGCAGGAACGGGCTCGCTTTCCCCGGGCAGCCGCTGTACTGACACGTGACGTGTTCGTAGATGATATCTGCACAGGGGCAGCCTCTCTGGAGGAGGCGCTCATCATCAGGAATGAGCTGATCGGACTCCTCGCGGCTGGTGGTTATGAGTTGAGAAAATGGTTATCCAACGAGCCACAGCTTCTGGTTGGGATTCCGGAAGATCACCAACAGAATCCTCAGCTATTCGAGGACGCAGGGGACCCGAACTCTATCGCCGTTTTGGGAATTAAATATCAGCCGGTTCACGATATTTTCACATTCCGGGTAGAACTGGAAACTACAAGAGTTTGGTCGAAAAGGACGATCCTTTCCACCATCGCTCGGATGTTTGATCCAAATGGATGGATCAGCCCGTGCATTTTTATGGCGAAGTGTTTATTGCAAACACTGTGGACACTCGGAGTCTCGTGGGATGAGCCACTGGTAGGGCTCTCACTCGACACTTGGCTCGCTCTGATCTCTACGATCGAGGCGATCAATCAGGTGGCGTTGCCGCGGCGGATCTTGCCGCGGGGCAAATACAGGGCAAGCCTACATGGCTTCTGCGATGCGTCAGAACGAGGGTATGCCGCAGTGGTGTATCTGCGAACGGTTGACTCGAAGGGTCGAGTCGCCGTCTCCTTGCTTCTGGCTAAAAGCAAGGTGGCTCCCCTCAAAACTAGGCTGACAATCCCGAAGCTGGAGCTTTGCGGGGCGCATCTATTGGCCAAACTGTTGTGCCACGTGCACAAGGAACTGACGTCTACGGTGGACATCCGGAATGTCTACGCCTGGTCTGACAGTCAGGTAGCTCTGGCATGGCTACGCGGGGCACCCCACGTATTGGAAACGTTTGTGGCCAATCGGGTATCTCAGGTACAGAACTCGGGCATCGAAATTTGTTGGAGGCACGTTCCCGGCCCCTGGAATCCTGCCGATTGTGCCTCTCGGGGCTGCACCGCGCCGGAATTGGTGCAGCATGCCCTCTGGTGGGGTCCAGAGTGGTTAAAGGAGGGTGAGTCATCATGGCCGGTCACCATGATCGATGGCTCTCTAGGGATGCTCCCTGGAATAAAAGTTTTGGTGACAACAAACGACTCAAGGCCAGATCCGAATTGGTTGACGGCTCGATACAGCAAACTGGACAAATTGCTAGGTGTAACTTGCTGGATCCGGAGATTTCTACATAACTGCCGCCATCCCGACAAGAGGCAGTTATCACCCGTGGCGGGTGCTGAGGAACGCAGGAGTTCACTGTTGGCCCTGATACGGCTGGTTCAAGCTGACCGGTTCGAGGACGAACTGAAGATTTTGCGCGTCGGTCGCGCAAAGCTCAAGGGAGCGATCTCTCGGCTCAACCCATTTCTGGATGCGGATGGACTGTTACGCGTTGGAGGTCGCCTCAAAAATGCCGACCTGCCCTTCGGTAGCCGTCATCCTCTGCTACTCCCCAAAGGAGGACCTTTGGTAGAACTGGTGGTCTCGGATAGACACCTGAAAAACGCTCACGCGGGGTGTAATGCGTTACTGGCGATATTACAGAGGGAGTTCTGGATTTTGTCCTCTCGGAGAGTGGTTCGCAGCGTGTTATTTAAGTGTGTGGCTTGTTATCGGGTGAAGGCCTCCACTATGCAGCCACAGATGGGGGATCTCCCTTCTGACCGGGTTTGTCAGACAACTAGGCCGTTCGACGGGGTCGGTACGGATTTTGCTGGACCGTTTCTGGTGAAAACCACAGCCTATCGTAACACTAGGGTCACGAAAGCATACCTGTGCGTTTTTGTCTGCCTGGCCACTAAGGCCGTCCACCTGGAAGTGGTTTCGGCTCTGTCTACGGAAGCCTTTGTCGCCACGCTGGATCGTTTTGTTTCGCGACGGGGTTTACCTTCTCTCATTCGGTCCGACAACGGTACCAACTACCGAGGCACTGCCAACTACTTAAAAGATGTGAACGATTTTCTGGATAAAAATTGTAATAGCATAAGTCAAGCTCTAGCACAGCGGGGAATCACATGGCGATTTAGTGTGCCAGCCTGTCCCCACTGGGGCGGGATATTTGAAGCCGCGGTAAAATCGGCAAAAACCCACTTGCGCCGGGTAGTCGGGGAAACTACCCTTACGTATGAGGAACTTACAACTGTGTTTTGTAAGGTTGAGGCGGTTCTCAACTCGCGTCCGCTTTGTCCACTCTCCTCTGACGCAAATGACATGGAAGTCCTGACCCCTGGTCATTTTTTGGTCGGTCAGCCACTCACTGCCCTGCCTGAGTATCCCTGGAAGGATGAACGCAGACACCGGATGTCTCGTTTTCAAATGATACAACAAATGAGTCAGGACTTGTGGCGTCGTTGGTCACTGGAGTATCTGCATTTATTGCAGCAGCGTGTAAAGTGGACAGACCGGACGTCGCCCCCTTCGGAGGGGGATCTGGTTTTATTAAAAGAGGCTAATTTGCCATCGTTATTTTGGAGACGAGGTCGCATTTTAAAGTTAATCTGGGGCGCGGACGGGACTCCGCGTGTGGCGCAAGTGTTGGTTGATGGATCGGTGCTAAATCGCGCAGTCGCGACCTTAGCTCGATTACCGGTTGACTAGTTTAAGATTTCAGGCTAGAAAGCGGTACGTCCGCTTTGGGTGGCGGGATGTTGCAAATAAACAGGCATTTATTTTTGTTGGAAATAAAACTTTGATTTGTATTATGGACGAATCGATTATCGAGATTCAATTTGTTTGGTGGCATAATGGCCCCATCACTAATTGTTCTTTTTTTCTTTGTTGGTACACTTGTCTCGGGAAGGCAACAATGGCTGGTTGATAGGTTATCGTGTGTTGATAATTAAATAGATTTTATGTAGTAATAAGGGCATTTGGAGCCGTATTACTTTAATTAAGTGTATTGTGCAACCTGTGTTTTGTGAGTGTGTACGTCATAAGCGAATCGTATCGGGAGTACAATTCGCCGCTGTCGGCGTCACCGCTGCTGGAGTAAACAGGTAGTTCCTCGGGGGAAAAGTGCACTTGGGGTAGTTTGGGTGTGATTAGGGAACCCTAGAAGACCCGGACTCGGATTCGGGCCCCATCGGACCATATGGATCCCGTTCTGGACGGCGGGAGCGGCATGGAACTGTGAGTGGATTTTTAGATTTTAATGTGTAACCTAATTTTAAACAGTAGCACAGTGTGTGTTGTGGGTTTCCGTTTTATCATCTAAATTTTCTTTGACTGTATAATAACCTTTTTTAAGTAAAGAAGACTTTACATGTTTTTTAAACTTATCTAAAGGTAAATCTAGTACAGTATTTGGTATTTTATTGTAATAGTGTATACCTTGCCCCAAGAAAGAACCAAGCACCTTCTGTAACCTAAACAGTGGCATTACAAGTTTTGACTTACTTCTAGTATTAAAATTGTGTACGTCACCGTGTTTAGTAAATGAGTTGATATTGCAACGTACAAGAACTATACAATTATAAATAAATTGAGACGCCACTGTCAAGACACCAATTTCTTTAAAAAGATTTCTTAAAGAAGTTCGTGAACCTAGTCTATAGATTGTTCTTACTGCTCGTTTTTGTAAAATAAATATAGTTTCAATATCAGCTGCTGTTCCCCACAGTAAGAGGCCATACGACATAACACTATGGAAATAACTAAAGTAAACTGTTCTAGCAGTTTCAACGTCTGTTAACTGCCTTATTTTTCTAATGGCATAGGCAGCAGAACTGAGTTTGCCGGCCAATTTCGATATATGAGGATTCCATTGAAGTTTTGAGTCAAGGGTTATACCTAAGAAAACTGTTGAGTCTACCAAATCTAATCGATCGCCGTTTATTCTTATATCGGTTGGTTTATTCTTGACATTTGGTAGTCTAAAATTAATACATTTTGTTTTTTTAGCGTTAAGCTGCAAATTATTAACAGTAAACCAACTGAGTACATCTGAAAGAGCTTTGTTTACATCGTCGTAATTATTCGTACACCTAGTTACATTAAAAATGAGTGAAGTATCATCTGCAAATAATACGATTTCACAGAAGTTTTCTACAAAGAATGGCAAGTCATTAATATAAATCAAAAACAGAAAAGGACCAAGAATGGAACCTTGTGGAACTCCCATATTTACATGAGAACCAGATGATTTAGTTCCATTAATATCGACAGTCTGTGTTCTAGAGCTGAGATACGACTTGATTCAATTTAGTGCGTAATCTTTGAGACCATAGTAATGTAGCTTCATAACCAGAGTCTTGTGCTCAACGCAATCGAAAGCCTTGGACAAGTCGCAAAATCTCCAAGTTTTGAGACTTCTCCCAGGCATCAAATATATATTTTATTAGAGCAACACCTGCATCAGTAGTAGAACGTCCCTTTGTAAATCCATATTGTTTACTATGTAAAAGATTGTTTATGTTAAAATACGATATCAATTGTTCCAATATAACTTTTTCATAAATTTTACTTAGAGCTGGTAGTATTGAAATAGGTCGATAGTTACTGGGGTCTTCTTTGTTTCCGGATTTGAACAAAGGTATGACCTTACTAAACTTCATAAGATCGGGAAAGATACCTTTATTCACACAGTTATTAAAAATTTCAGCAAGATATGGTGCAATAGAATATATAATATTCTTAATTACTTTTATAGAGATGCCCCACAAGTCACATGTGTTCTTCATTTTCAGTGATTTAAATGTTGTTATAATATCCATTGAATCAATATATTTAAAATGAAAAGAAACATTACATTTTGGTACATATTTTTGGAGTAATGTTTGTGCAGCTTCAGGTGATGAATCTAAATTTGAGGTTGTCAGCACAAGTACATTTACAAAATAATCATCAAAAATATTAGCAATTTGCAAATCTGAATTCACAAGGTTGTCTCGTTTACTTTTATAGTGAAAGTATTATCCCGTGGTTTTAATTTACCTGTTTCACGGTTTATAATGTCCCAAGTGGCTTTAATTTTATTGAACCTATAAAAAAGGCTTTTTTTATAGGTTATAAACCTTTTTTTATAGGTTCATGAATATAATGTTATAAATAAATACGCACTCGTAAACGTAAATCCCACCAACTTTTTTATTTTATCTTTAATGTAATTAGATTTAGCTAATATGCACACTTTTTTAAATGTTTTCGAATACTTTCTTACATATTCCGTAAAAATATCATTTTGGTTATATTGTCTCAAACTATATAACTCATACAATTTATTTCTACTTTTATATATACCAGTCGTGGCCCAGTCACAGAATTTAAGTTTATGGGTAATTTTTATTGTTTTTTGTGTAAACACTTGGTCGTACTCAGTCTTTATGAAGTTAAAAAGATTAGTATATAATACATCTGGATCAACTTGTACAAATGGCAATGCATTAATTTTACACGCTATATTATTTTTAAAACACTCCACTCGCTCCTTTGTAACTGGTTTACAGTTCACTATTTTTGGCTCATCCTTAATATTAAAATCATAGGTCACCATCAAACCGCAATGGTCAGACGTAAGCTTACTAATGACTGACTTAGAAACAGGGTCATAGTCAGTAAAAACATTATCAAGACAAGTGGCTGAATGTGAAGTTATTCTAGTGGGTTCGAGAAATAAGATTAATAAGATTAAAACATTTAAACAAGGCAAGAGGACGAACACTCATTGAAGTGCTCTCTAGAATATTTATATTAAAATCGCCACATACAAAAACAAATTTATTTTTTAATTTTAATTTTCTTAGTACGTCCTCCAATACAGATTCGAAAATACCGAAATTGCCCGATGGGGGTCGGTATACACACACTATTACAAAGCTATCAAACTCCACACATGATAGCTCAATATCACGCTCCACTGATAGGTCTACAATATCATTGCGATCTTTATATTTTATATTACTTCTTACTGGTATTAAAGAACCACCGTGAATAGCTGAGCTTCGCACGTACGCGCTTGCTAGTTCGAAATTATTTATATGGAATGATGTGTCATGACTTCTTAGCCAATGCTCAGTTAAACAAAATATATGAATTGTCTAACTTTTTGCAAATAATTCTAACTCTTAGTCTTTGCCAGCCAAACCTTGAATATTTTGATGTATAATAGTAATTAATGAGGACTTGGCTTTTGTCTTAGACCTCAGTTTAAACTTGAGGTTGTTACCTTATTACTAGTTGTATATGTTGCATTAGTAGAACTACTAATGATTACGTTATTAGGTCGTAAAGACTTAGTTATAACACCTATAACTGTATCCTGTATATTATAAGCTAACAATTTAGCTATTAGGGTCCTACAATTCTTAGAAAGATACATAGTATCTGACGTCAAACTAAAGTTATTAATAAATTTATTAATATCGAAATATAAAATATTGTCACTATGACGACAAATCAAATTAAATAATAATAAATTTAAATCATAAATTCGCTTGTTTTGTTCCCAGGACAAATTTGTACAATAGGGAAAAGCGCTAATTATTAACTTACAATTTGTGTCCGATTGCAGTTTTGTTAAAATATTAAAATTATTTATAATGTCACGTTTCTTAGTTTGTGAACTGTCACCACATAATACAATAACATTAGTGGAACTATTCAGTGAGTTCTGTGATATATTATTTACTATAGCATTCAAAGATTGACCTGGGGTACAAATATTGGTAATTGAATGGTTAACATTTCCATTCATAAGCAACCCTAAGCCCTGACCCAGTTTATCAGAGTACATAACTGTGTTTTTTACTAATCTAACAACCTTAGATTTATGTATTGTTTGAGGTGATTGAGGTGAGGCCAATGTAGGACTGGGAACCAAAACAGATAACTTATGTGTGTTCATCTGGATATTAGAGTTCAGCGATGAAGACTCTTTGTTTAGGTTGATTTCATTATTAATTAAAGAGTTGTAACGATCAGCATTGTACTTACACAGATCAACTAACTCTGTAGCTGATTGGATATGTTCTTCAATCTGTTTCTGTGAAATTGAATATTTTTTGGTCATTGTATCAAGTGACTCATGTAACCGCTGGATATCAGTTTGTAATTGCTTTGTGTCCCGGTCATACATCTGCCTACTTTCCATTAATTTACTGTTGTATATATCTAGGGAATCCATGAGGCTAGTACGTTCCTTTCTAAGGGCAATATTTTTGTAAAAACAGTTATTTTTTTTATTAACTTCTCAGTTTTTCTTATAAATTTATTAATTTTTACATATTTTTTAATTTTAGTTTTGCTGGATTTATTTATTTTGTGGTTGTTTTGAGCTTGTTGTAACGACATACCACCAGGTGATGCCATAATCTCTTCAAATAAGGACTGAGTATGTTCCACTTCATGCTGCTGCTGCAACTCAACAAATTGGGAAATCTGGTGGTTGGCCGCACTGAGATCCCTTTCCAACTCGGTGATGCGGTCAAGTGTCCTTTCATAGGTGTTGTGCTGCTGCTCAAAATTGGAGATGACATCTTGCAGTTGGTCACGCTGGTGAAGCACATCCTGGTGTTGCATGTGCAGTTGGCCTAACTCATTCTTTAGCTGTGAGTTTCTGTCTATCATAGATTTTATTTCTATTTCACTGTCATCCCTCTCTTTTAGCAGTTGACTGCAGGACTCCTTGAGTGCTTTTAGCTCCCCAAGTGCCTGTCTGAGCTTTAGTTCAGTAGTTTGAGTAACAGCCTTACGGGTCAGCATTGTGAAGTTGGTTTTATAAGCACCTGAAAATTAAAGAATTATATATTAAGATATATTAAGAATTATATGTTGCAAGTTAGGTTTATCTAACTTCTATTTAATTTCTATGTGCAGCTATTAAGATAATTTAAAATGAGTTTTTTAAATAATAAGTGGGGGGTAGATGTGACACACAAAAGTTTTAGGTTTAAAATTAGAGTTTTTTATTGTAATTCCAAGTTATTACTAGGTAGGTACCTAATCTAGAAATTAAATTAATTAAGTTATGAGCTTCAAATAAGCAGTCACGTTCTGGTTGTAATGTGTTGAAGTGTATGAATGTCTGTGGCAAAACAAAGTCACCATCAACTTCACTTCCACATATAGTCAAGTCAAGAGAGGTTAACCAAGCCAAATCGTATTTGAGGTGTGACGATACTCACAATATGTGAGATTTGTAAAGTAATGAGTATGGTAGGTAGTATTGTTTAACAACAATATAACTATAGAACAAACATGTACCTAGTAATAGTATTTAGAAATAGTTTTTCTCAATGTCAGTGGTAAAAAAAATATTAATTCAAAAGGTCTGATAACAATAAATAAGTGTTCTATTTCTTTCTAATCTTTTGATCTGATTACAAAGTAGAAAAATAACGATTAATTGGCTTAGTACAGACGCCAGCACATCAACCTATCCAAAACTGTCAAATTTATTCAATACATTTTCAACCATATTCCTGAGACATAAAGTTCAAAGTCTATTGAGGAAATTTGACAGTTTGTGGTAGGTTGACGTGCAGGCGTGTGTACATCGATACTTATACAAATTGAATGAAGTGTTTATTTAAGATTTACACTTAGGTTACTAGTATCTATAATAAATGGAATGAAAACAATACTCCCCCGGTTTATGTTGCAGCAGTCCACGGCAAAAGTAGTTATTTTAACAAATTTTTGTAAAATTTGTTCTAACAGTCAGCTGGCGATGACAGTTGGAACATTACAATATCAAATAATTTAAAAACTACACAATATTTGTCAGAAAAAACACTAGCAGATGTTATTTGTCACTTAATTTAATCACTGATTTACAAATTTAGTCTTAAATAAGCATAAAAACAATCATTAACTAATTTTTAATAGGAGCTAATTATTTCGACTACTTAACCGGACAGTGTTGCCAGTCCAACGTGTTTACAGTTTGACACCAATTAGATAGAAAAGCATTAGGTACTAAGCACCATAACATAACATTAACAACGCTAATCTAGTAAATTCGTTCAATGAAGAACAAGTAAAAAGGTATAAGGCACTATTAAACTTTTTTTCTTTTTCTATTTCTATTTCACCTTCTGGCCGACATAGTTTAAATGTATCGTCGCCGTATCTTAAGCCAATAAGCCAAGCATTTATTGAGAGTAAAGACTTACAAACAGAAAAAAGATTCGAGGGAATAGGGTGTCTATATTTTGTGTTTTTGTAAACCATAAGTGTTGTCGATCATTGCCGTCGCAGGCGTACAGGGCACGCTATCGCTTGTCGTTTATAGCCGACTATGGCGGTCTATAGGAACACTATTTAAGAAGCTGAACCGGCGATGATGGTTTGCTGAAATGTGTTAGACACATAAGCGTGGCTAGCATAATGCCGATCTCATCCGGTCTCATACCCGACATTGATTTCAAGTGCGTTCCATATTCTTGTTTTTCTTTTCGTATTAGCGACATCGAGACCATCATATTCTTTCAAACCAGAAAGCTACCACGTCAGCAGCAGCGGTCCATATTTTTGTACACAGTATAGTTGGTGGTCGGATTTATTTTTAACTTTCTTATTTTTAGCTAGCTAGCCTATTTTATCGAAGTTATCACCAAAATACAATGGCGCTACATGATGATGATGATGATATTCAAAATGTTGGTACCAATTTTGACAATTAAGAGGCGAGTTCTCGTTTCAGAGGCCTCGACTCGACTCATTTTGGGGTCCTTCAAACGAGGCGTAAAGAGGCACCTTATGGGCCGGCAGGGTGAGAGTGACTGATGCTGCGTTGTTTTCATGCTGCACTAGCTGTCCTTGCGTCTGGACTCCGTTTCCACTTAACATCAGGTGGAGTGGAGTCACTTGCCGAGCTACCAATAAAAAAAAATAAAAAAACTGTGTCCCTGCGCCAATGGAGTAAGTAAGTACCATTTTTGTTTCAACAGTTTGAGATAAAATTGCCAGCTCCTCAGTAATTGAGGATTCCGAGTGCAGTGCGATTACACGACCCATGCACTTTATCGTTACTTACAATCACGTGAGTTGAAGGTCAAGTGGTTCCCCGTTGTAAATTAAAACCTTCACCGCTGCAGTTCGAACCGCAGCCTAAAGTGAACATCGAATTTCTCGCTCCGATACATTATGGAATAAGGAGCAGTATAGCGACCGACATTTCTCTTCATAAAACTCTAAGCCCTTGTTTATGGCCACCCGTTTATGGGGTACAGCGAGAACACCACCATAAACTACGCCTTATTTATGACCAAATAATAATATGTTTTTCGGACACATCAATTTATTATTTAACCTATTGGGTTTACAGAGATGTGACTTTAGTTGAAGGTCATTTAAATTACATAATTTATAATATAATAAAAGTGGTGATAAAATATTCACGAGTTGTGGTCGATTGGGGTCAAAGTAAGAGTTTATGGTGTTGATAAATTTCAGCGGGTTGGACAGACCCCGATAGCATGTGGGTTGTGCACCTGACCCGCTATGTCATGGGGTGCAGGTTCAAACCCCACTCCTGGAAAATATTTTGACACTTTTTCATAATTATAGTAATTTATTCACAACAATCTTTGCGTAATAACAATAAATGATACACATTTTTTTTTAATTAATAAAAAAAAAGCAGTGACAAAAATTCAGCGCTTACGTCAGCCTTCCCGGTAGCATAGCGGTCAGTGCAGCCGCCCGGATTGCGGAAGACCCTGGTTTGATTCCTGGCTGGGTAGAGTAGGCGTTTAATTTTTTCACTGTATTTTATAATTTTTATAAATATTTAATTTAGCTTCAGTGCAGCAATTAGCACTTGAAAATAAAAAATAAAAAAATATATAATTTATGTTACCTCTCTCTGTTTATCTAGCTTTGGTCCCAAATATAATATTGGCGTCAGCTTTCCTTGCCTTTCTCCACTACTTCGCTCGGTCTTCAACGTCTTCAATGCAAAAGCACTCTTTCATCTCCATCTTGTCTTGAGTCTGTCTCTAGACTTACAGCCGAGGATGAAATATTAGTAGTGCTTAAATTCTCATACTTGCACGGTAGTTTAAGATCTAGTCCTTGACAACTTTTTCTGATATGCGTTTAAGTTAACTGATGCTACGTTTGTTTCCACGCTGCACCAGTTATCTTCGCGTCTGGACTCCATTTCCACTTAACATCAGGTGGGATGGAGTCATTTGCCGAGCTACCTATAAAAAAAGGAATCAAATTACAAAAACACAAATGTTGAAAAAATTTCCACGAACAGGATTTGAACCCGCACCCTTCCGACATACCGGGTCAGGTGCTCTCCCAATTGAGCTATCGTGGTTCTAACCAGCCCGCCGAAATTATTCAACACTATTTTCTTTTGACTTTGAAAGCTAAAGCGCCCATTCAATGTCAACAACTACCGTCATTAACATCTGATCATAATATTTTTACAAATACTAAAGATCAGTTAAGAAGTAGGCAAGTCGTAAGTCAAGTCGGTTAAGTAGTAGGTCAGAAGGGTGCGGGTTCAAATCCTGCTCGCGGAAATTTTTTCAACATTTGTGTTTTTGTAATTTGTTCGCAACAAAATTTGCGTTAAAAATTGTATAAACATTTTAGAAATCAAATTAATTTTTTTGCCATTTTTATTTAGGCTACATTCTCCACTAACATTGTTACTTTTAAGGCGACACACTGAAAAAATGCACCAACTTTCGTCGAATAGTTTAAGACTACAATAAGACTAACGAATCTGAAATGTTGATATATGTAATTTTATGTCTTTATCTTGAATTTGCTCGCTCAAATACACGATTGTATAATTTTGACTCGATCATAATTATTTTCGAAAACACCACTAAAAAATCACTACTTATTGTTGAAATTACAACAAAATTACTTAATTTAGAGAGGGGTCTTGACCCTCGCTCCGAGTCATTCCGGATGCAAAGGTTGTCTATCGCTGTTCAACGCGAAAACGCGGCAAGTGAGTTGGGCACCTTTGCACCTGGAATGGCGCGGGGAGGGTTATTTGATTGAGCAGTGGTTGTTTTTATTTATTTTTGTTTTATTATTGTTGTCGCCAGAGTTGCATCGTGGCGTCGTTTACGTATCCGAACGCAACCTAGTAGCTCTTTGTGCTCTTATTGTAATATTGTGTGTTCTATAATTGTTTATGGTCAATGCATGGGTGTACGTAAAATGGCGATGCGCGCCATTTCTGACTCACTTTTGTTCGGAAGGAGCTAGTGGTAAGATCTCTTGTGGTATTGCTGTAAGTATCGTGAAAATTTACATATATGTACTATGGTAATTTAAAATAGTTTGTAATGGTCATTAGTTGTTATGTCAAGTTTTAGAGTTACTTTTATTACTGTAAAATTATTGAGTAAAGCCTTAACAGTACAAGATGATTCAATTAAAAATAGTATGACTTTGATTTTAATAAATAAAGATGTGTGTTGGAAGCTTTAACTTGGTTTTAATGTGTTCTTTTATATCAGAAGTGAAAACGAAACCACGCAATATGCCACGAAGCCGAAAGCGTACTCGGGCTCGTCAGAACAAACGCAGATCTTCAAGTTCGAGTTCGGGGCACACTTCGACGTCTACAAGGTCATCATCCAGCAGTAACGAAGAGCACCAGAGGCGTCGGAGATCAAAACGTATCAGGCAAACATCACCCGCAGTGAGTCAAAACGTTATATTATCTTCAGTGATTCCTGAATTTGACCCGTTAGTAGATGACATACACATGTGGATAAATGTAGTGGAAGCTAATGCACGTGCGTTTGGTTGGTCAGATCGTGTAGTTAAATATCAGGCGTTGCAAAAACTACGTAATACGGCTAAAACGTGGTATGACTCTTTACAAAAGACTAAAACCCGTTGGACCACGTGGAAATGGAAAGACTGGCGTAGTACATTATTAGATACCTTTCAAATTAATAGAAACATGTACATTATGCTAAAAGAACTTATGCAAACTAAACCATTAGAGGGCCAATCATTGTATGAATTTTATTTTCAACAAAAGGGTTGAATTGATAAAATGCGATTGTCGTTTTCTGAACAAGACATTATCTCTGTGATAGTAGGTTCTATTGGGGATAAAAATATTAGTACGGCAGCTGAGGCTGGCAGTTTCCGGTATTGCGATGAATTAGCGTCATTTTTACATGGAAAAATTCATACAAGTGATTTGAAACCTTTGCAGAAGTTTAGTAATATTTCTCAGCGGCATTCTTCTCGCCAATCTTTTGTAGATAAAAAGTCTGATAGTTTAACCAGTGTTGATAAAGCGAATAGCAATCATAACTTTTTGAATTTAAGTTGTTTCCGTTGTGGTGAAAACGGTCATAAGAAGTTTCAGTGTAGTCAGAGAGATAACGTACATTGTAATTCATGTCACAAATTTGGTCATTTAGAATTAGCATGTAGATCTAAAACTAAAACAAAAGTCGAGAAGGATGCCGAGGTTAAACTGGTAATTTCACAAAGTTCTAAAGATAAATTTTGTAAAGATGTTGAGTTGAATGGTTGTAAACATCAGGCTTTCATTGATATGGGGAGTAGTTGTTCCTTGATAACGGCAAAGTTAGCTCAACAATTAGGTTTAAAGCCTTTTATTCTTAAATCACCAATAGTGCTTAACAGTTTCAAAACTGACTCAAGCTCAATAGTTTTTCAAGGTGTTAAAGCAAAGCTTAGTGTCGACGACGTTGATTTAAACACTGATTTCTATTTAATTGAAGATTTAGCCGGTTGTTCAATTTTGATAGGAAGAAACTTTACTGAAGACAATAGCATTATGTATACTAGAGTAGGAAATACCCTTAAATTTTGTGCAATCAGTTCTGATCAGGTAGCATCCATTGTGTCTTCTATTTTTAAATCTGAATCGGCAGAACATGTAACTTTATTAGAGGAACTATTCGTCAAGTATCCCAAAGTGATAGCTAAAGATATGATGACTTTAGGTCAAACTTCTTGCGTAGAACTAGATATTGACGTAACTACCAATAAACCTATTTGTCAGCGTCCATATCGCATGTCAGAGTCTCAAAAAGTAGCTACAAGAAATATTATCGATGAACTTTTACAAAATAATATAATTAGAGAAAGTAGTTCGCCATATGCTAGTCCGGTTTTGTTGGTAGATAAGCCGTCTGGTGAAAAACGATTGTGCGTTGATTACCGGGCATTGAATAAAGTAACAATCAAAGAAAAATACCCTATGCCTATCGTAGATGAACTAATTGATAAGCTGAAAGGATGTGAAGTTTTCACGTCATTGGACCTCAAATCTGGATATTATCAAATCAAGGTCAATGAAAGGTCAATACCTAAAACAGCGTTTATTACACCCGATGGGCATTATGAGTTTTTAAGAATGCCATTTGGGCTTTGTAATTCACCATCTATATTTCAAAAATTAATGAATACTGTGCTGGGAAGGCTGCGTTTTGACAAAGTGACATGTTATATGGATGACTTATTGATAGCTACAAGATCTCTAGAAGAAAACGTAAAACAATTAGATGAAGTACTTCAACTTTTACAAAATCATGGCCTAACGATAAACATAGAAAAATGTAACTTTCTTCAAAAATATGTTAGTTTTCTTGGTTACGATATTTCAAGTGAAGGGGTACGACCCGGTAAGAAAAAACTAAAAGCTGTTGATGAGTATCCAGAACCTAAGAGTATACACCAGGTTAGACAGTACTTAGGTCTCATAAACTATTTTCGTAAGTTCATAAAAAATTGTGCTCTTATTTCAAAACCCCTGACTAAGCTTCTTAAGAAAGAAGCGATATGGGAATGGGGTTGCGAACAAGTAGAAGCTTTTGAAAAATTAAAATCAGAATTAATGTACAATTCATTGCTTAACATATTTGATCCTACTTTACCTATAAACATGTATACAGATGCCAGTCGTGATGGATTAGGATGTATACTTACACAAGTAACTACCAGTGGGGAAAAGCCCATTCACTTTTATAGCAGACAAACCTCAAACGAAGAGAAGCAATATCATTCATTCGAATTGGAGTTTTGAGCTATAGTTGTAGGATTAAAAAAGTTTAGGCATTATCTATTAGGTACAGTATTTAAGGTAATTACTGATTGTAACGCTGTCAAATATACAATTAACAAACAAGAACTAAACTCGCGTATCGGACGATGGGTACTTCTTACGCAAGAGTATACATTTGAAATTGTTCATAGACCTGGTACACAAATGCAGCACGTTGACGCTTTGAGTAGAAATCCTATTACAAATTTATCAGCCCCTGTCAATGAAAGCGCGATGGCAATTTCTGAGAATGACTGGTTATTATCTGTACAATTACAAGATCCTAAAATTTGTGCTGTAAAGGATATATTGGAGTCAGGAGAGGCCGAAACTAACAAAAAGATCTTCCGTGATTATGAATTATTAGGAAACAAAGTATATCGTAGAACCGAATACGGTCGGCGATGGTTAGTTCCAAAACTTTGTGTCTGGCAAGTCATTAGATTAAACCATGATGAAATAGGGCATTTTGCTGTAGATAAAACAGTTGAAAGAATACGATCTATGTACTGGTTTCCTAAGATGAAAAAAGTTGTAGCAAAATATATAAAAAATTGTCTTAATTGCATTTATTTTAAAAATACTCATGGTAAAAAAGAAGGAAAGCTTTTTTCTATTCCCAAATACGCTCGGCCTTTCCATACTCTCCACATAGACCATCTGGGGCCATTTGTGAAAACAACTCAACATAATACATACCTGTTAGTAATTGTCGATTCCTTCACTAAATTTGTTTTTATTGCACCTGTTAAAAATACCAAATCCAAAGTGGTCATAAATGAGTTAAATAAGATTTTTAAGGTTTTCGGTAACCCTAAGCGAATCATTTGTGATGCAGGAAGTGCCTTTACATCAAAACTATTTGTTAAGTATTGTTCTGATAAAAATATTCGACATCATGTAATAGCAACAGCCATGCCACGTTCGAATGGCCAAGTAGAGCGTTACAATCAAACTATTTTAGAAGCTCTACGCTCCTCTGGAGCAAACACTGACAGTAATAAGTGGGACCAACATGTTACAAACATTCAGCAAGGTATTAACAGTACTGTAAATAAAACTACCGCGGCTACGCCCAGCGAGATATTCTTTGGGTACAGACTTAGCAGTGACGCGGATAAGTTGGCAGACTCTGAAAATGAACAACTTATTGATATGACGTTACTTAGGGAAACTGTGAACAACAAAATTAAAACCAATGCTGAAAAACAAAAAAAGGCATTTGATTCCAAACGCAAAGAGGCTCGCATTTATAGTCCTGGCGATTTAGTTGTTATTAAAATACCTAGCCAATCTAATGACGGACAAAGCACTAAGCTACTCCCTTTGTACAAGGGACCGTTTCAGGTGAAGGAAGTTATGGGTCATGATCGTTATCAAGTAACAGATATGCGGGGAACTCAAAGAACTTCTAAACACTACACTGGAGTTTCTTGCGCTGAAAATATGAAGCCCTGGATAAATATAGGCGATTCAGCGGACGATTAACATAACGAGGAAAGCCAAGGATGTTGTTGAGGTAATAAAACACTATAAAGTATATTTTTTTTATTATCATAGTTTTGAGAAATGTTTCAACAAGTCTTTCTAGTAGAAATATCCAACAAGCGTTATAATAATTAGGTACTTAAATTAAACGCATATTAGTGATAAATAATGTCTAGTGCATTCGCTTTGAACACGGTTATTGGGTTTCAATTGTAATGGTTGTCATGAAGACATGAGATCATTGCAAATAACAATATTAGAGCCTGTTGTGACATGCAACTAGGGTTGGCCAAAGGCATCGCCTAGGGTAAGCAAAGGTTTTAATAGACTGGTCGCTGATGGAAAAGTCAGTCTTGAAACACCAATAAAAGGGTTCAAAATGAATAGTAACTGTTGTGACTTTTTTCAACTGGCCGACGATGGGATAGTTGGATTAAGGAACACGGTATGGATTCGTTGTAAGGACTCTAGTCAAAAGCTTATTTGAAATTCACATAAGTTAAAATACATGTTTTCTGTGTTCTCAGCTTCTGCACCAGACTATAACGCATGCCGGGACGGATGCGTGTAGCAGGACGGCCGGATGTTGTCGCCAGAGTTGCATCGTGGCGTCGTTTACGTATCCGAACGCAACCTAGTAGCTCTTTGTGCTCTTATTGTAATATTGTGTGTTCTATAATTGTTTATGGTCAATGCATGGGTGTACGTAAAATGGCGATGCGCGCCATTTCTGACTCACTTTTGTTCGGAAGGAGCTAGTGGTAAGATCTCTTGTGGTATTGCTGTAAGTATCGTGAAAATTTACATATATGTACTATGGTAATTTAAAATAGTTTGTAATGGTCATTAGTTGTTATGTCAAGTTTTAGAGTTACTTTTATTACTGTAAAATTATTGAGTAAAGCCTTAACAGTACAAGATGATTCAATTAAAAATAGTATGACTTTGATTTTAATGAATAAAGATGTGTGTTGGAAGCTTTAACTTGGTTTTAATGTGTTCTTTTATATTATTATTATTATTTAATATTTAGGTATGGGAAAGTTAATATAGAATACCGGTATTTTGTACAAATTATTATTTTAATACTAACACGACTATAGAGAAATACAACTCAGCCTTATATAATTATAGTCTTAAATATTCTATTATCCAATTAAACTAATAAATATATTTTGATAGTTATTTCTTAATTTATATGCTTGGAAACCACTGAAATATATTGATAACATCAATATTCGTAATTTAGTAGCTGCATATTTTGATAACTAAAACCAATATATTTTTTAAATATTTTTTAGATTGTGTTATTTGCGGTCTCAATTGTCGCAGGCGCTACGTTTTTCGACTTTATGACAGCGTCAGTAAGGATCAGAATTTTTTAATGTTCACAAATCGAGGTGTCGTCTTAAGTTTACGGTGACCTCTAAACCATTTTGGGTGACTTTTCACTGCGGCTGCCATCGATATCACATAAAACTTTGAGGTTGACGGTTAAAACGGGCTTAAGTAAGCTTTATGCCAAAATTACTTCGACATCCATCCTAATTTTTACAAAAGCTTTCTTTATTTAATGTATATAAATATTAGCAGTATTGTTTTTTCAAATTTCTTTCAAAATTTCGCTTATAGAAAAAAACATCAAATTTTAATTTAAAAACAAAAATAACTCGAGGTGCATCCATTTACGCGTTTGGGTTACGATCTTGCAAAGGAGCAACATTAGTAATGCCAGTCACCACATGGGTAACCAAATTAAAATATCGAGTTATTCGTTAACTCGCACAGGTGTGCGAGATGGCACCTCTTGATTTTACCTATTATTTGTGTCTTTTTTTTGTGCTTTTTTCTTTCAACTCACACAACAGTTAAAATCTGAGGTACTTACACTGAAGCTTTTTCGTCCTTCGAAATGCGCCCTATGCCGCTTTTAACGGTTGTTGTCGTAAAAAGTACTCGTTACCTTTTGACCGCCCAGTCGGCTATAATTGACAAGTGATGGCGTGCCTTGTACGCCAACGACGGCAAAAATCGACAACACTTATTGTTTACAAAAACAAGACACTTGGAAATTTTGGATCGCTATTCCTATTGCAAGTTTTCACTTTAAAATATAATTATGTCTATTTAAATAATGTCACCCATAATAAGTACAGGCGCGGGAAGATGGGCAGCTCTTGTCGCTGCGTTTACTTTCGACTGCTTAGAATACAGCAATTCCTCATTAGTGATAACTATTTTTCCTTTACCCTCTTAAATTTGATGATTTGAGCGAAACAGTCAGAAATGATTCGCTTATTGTTCGGTTATTGTTAATTAGTACTGTTATCATAATACAGACTGTTTTATTAATACTCATGTTGTAATACCTAAGTTAATCAAATATTGTTTATAAGCTTTTATAGGTGAGTCTACCCTGATAAAGTATTCTTTACCTTATGTTTATTTGTGTAAAAGTGTCATTATTTTACACAGTGTATGGTTTATTTTTTATGAAATAAAGAAATTTACAAAACAAAACAAAACTTTAAAATGCTTGGCGTACAGGACACGGCGTCGCATTAATGCTTTGGCGGTCAAAAGGTCAGCTCATCCACTCATCATCAGCTCGACCCAACTCGGTCCAACTCGTCCAGCGTCATAAGTTATGCCTCCCCATGTGTCTTTGTTCGTGTGTGAAATTCTAAGCCCAGGAGTGGGACGTTTATAGGCTGATGACGATGATGAACAAACATACCAGTGTTATGATAAACAAGAAAAACAACGTCATTCATTTAATATATTTTTATTTCCAACTATTATTTCGAATCACATTGATAGTTCAATTTGCCATTATTTTCATAAAACATCGATTAAAAAATACACATTTTAAACTAAATATTGGAGAGCTATGACATCTCTATCGGATACAACATGTATTAAACACAACTATGCTTAACTTTACATAGATAAGTAAGAGATTGGAAGGTAACTCAAACTCCATGGTGTTACTAGTAAAAGATTCTTGCAATGTCTGACATTTTTTGTATTTATAAATGCGATAGATAATAAATACCGTGAGAGGATTCTGCCCAGAATAGAGACTGTTAAAGAAAGGAAGAAAAAAGAAGCCCATGCTGAGTTTCGTGCCGGTTCTTCTCAGTACAAGGTCTCCCGGCGGCGCCCTGTGTAGACTTGTGACATAATAATGACATTCAAAAGAGCTAATTTGTAGTCTAAACTGAGAAAATAATTTCAAATTTTTGAACTTCGAATACTAAAATTCGAAGTCTTTATAAAGAATAGAATAAACTGGATTATGGTATTTTAAAAAGATGAACTGCCTCCTCAGGTGTTACTTAAACCTACAGGGTCTTACAAATAAACAAAGAATAATCTCTGATTAGTTATTCCGTGTTTTGTCTTTTTGACTCTAATTTGAGATGACGTTTACACGATAGGAACAAAACATGGTATGTTTTTTTATTCTGTTGCTTTGCTACTAGTAACCACCATGCTTTTGAAGTAACATTACAGTTTTATGTGATGCTTGAAACGCTACAAATAATCGCACCACATAACTTGTATACAATACAAAAAGGTTTCAGTAAAAAAAATACTATACTTTATTCCATATATAGGTAATGAAAAAAAGCATTTTGTGCATTATCGCAAAAGCCAGAAATGCGTCACGTCCGCACCGTGAAGAAAACAACTCATTTTTTATTTCTTAAACACATAACTATAAAAAAAATATCACTACGATAACAATACAGATGACTAGAAAACAATTGAAAGATGCAGTCACAGAAAATGCCATTACATAACAAGTCACTGTATAGACGACAGCATATTTTACGTGACCCCACATATTGCAATTTGCAAATTGCAATACATAATATGGCGTAGATAAAATATGCTGTTAACTTTAAGATATAAAACACCTTCTAATATACTTTAAAGCTCGATCTCCCCTTAGGGTTAGTTAGGGTCTGCGCTTATTGATAAAATATAAAACATTCTTAAAAATGTACTGAAAATATTTTTTAGATTAATTCAAAATAAAATAAAACAATGCATATAGTGCTAAAAATATTTGACAATGGAAAGGACAATGTTAAAGCGCCATAACAACTTTTCAAAAGAGTTTAATATAGTTTTTTGAGTGACATGAATATACTTTTCATAGAAAGGGATAAGTATATATTTTATTTTCAATAAACTTACCATTTTTTCTTCCCGCAATATTTCCTTTGCACTATTGAACTTATAAAAAGGCCTAAAATTAAAATATAACAATTCCAATTCGCACAGACCCTAAAACCATAGTTCCTATCTAAATCTTAGAAGTTCTCTCTCAACAGTAAGTACAAGTAGAGAAACTACAGAAAGTACACACAATATTATACACTCCAAGAGTTTTTTATACATAGTCCTAACGATAACAGTGTTTTGTGTACGCCATTGGAAGATGAAAAGAAGTATTTTTATTAAAATTTTCTTACCATAGAGTATTGAAAGACTAGAAAAGACTATACTCAAATACTCATAAGTATAGAGTGTAAATGGACAGCGGTGATATGTAGATTCGTTTAAATATTAAAAAAAAATTACCCCAAAGTTGCTACTTTTTTCCTCATATTTCGGTCCATAGTGTCAGAATTTGATAATTACATTTTGGTATTGATTTGTGTTTTTTTCCTTTTTTGAATATTCTACAAAAACCATTTAAATATTCTATAAAAATCGACGCTCTTCGATTGTTTTTCTTAGAAATTTTATAAAAAGCTCACCTTTATGCATACGTTAAAGCTTTATTTAATGTAATAGCTATATTTATAAAGTACACACAGTCAAGTTTCCCATTTCCCCTAAGACTTCATGTCGCTCACCTTTACCTGACTAACTTTCCCAGACTAGAAAGGTGAAAGTTTGACATTTGGCCGTACTCATACGAATATGTATACAAAATATGATTATATTTACAAGTGTGTCCTCTCATAATATTATTACAGTTTGTAACTGCGATTATATTCATTGCCGTGTCTAGTTGTGTTTCATGTTTCTTTTGTCAATAATGTTTTTTTAATATAATCATTGTTACTAGATGAAAATTTGGAAAGTCAATATTCAGAGATGTACAAAATAGTTTAAGAAATTGCAAAAAATGCATGTGATCACCCGCATTGGCAAGCGTTGTGATTAAGCCAATACCCATCAATTGTAGTGATGACTTGATTTCAATGATAGAGGCCTTTGCCCAGCAGCGGGACAGTATTATATGTCTCATATTTTAGTATTACAAAAACGATCTTACTACAATTTTCTCATGAGTTCGCATTTGTACTGTGTCTGTGTCAAAGTTATCCACTTGTGACGAAGTTAGTTCTCCCTGTTGCTTGAGGCAAGTCCCGAGTTTTGTTACAAAAAAAATATTAAAAAAAATTCCAATGACGCGCACAAAATTCAAGAAACAACACTTAATATGTAAAAGTCGTAGAAAGTTTTTTTTTGTCCATTAGAAAAATATAATTAGTATGTCTAATAGTAACATATAGTCATACAATATTAAGTGTATATACCTTAAGTTTCAGTACGATCTAAACAAGCGTATATTTATATTAACGTCTTCTTAATTAATACTGACATTTATTACATTATGCCATAATATAACATTGAAGAGTTTCATTTAATACTAAAGAAGCCCCTCTTTATCAACGCTCCATATGTGACCCCTAAGCCTTATTAGGTGTCAATTGTCGAAGTAAAACTGTCACTCAATATAGCTTAACGGTAATCGAAAGTTTTACGATCAGTCGTTGGTAAAACTGGGCATATATTAATTATACGTAAATTTGTGTTTTTTTTCAGCACAATTCGTAAATTATATTTTTTCATTAGTAAAACAGGTAAGTATATATTTAAGAGGATAGACAATTCCTACTTATTATATTGGTTATACAAAAACCAACGTTAAAAGTCAAATACAACACAATTTTGTGATAAAAGGAATACGTAAATTATTTTGCTATAAATATATCATAGATTGTTATTTAAATTGTAAGCAATTTAATTGTGAACAATTTTATATTCAGAATATAATATATTTTTAATTATTTTGTCTTTTTTTAAGTACACAAGTAAGATTAATAATAGAAGGCTACGGCAGAAGTTTTATATTTAAAATATTTTTGACAATACCTCTACAATATAACATTGTATTAATATTATGTAACAAACAAGTTTATTTGATTGTGTTTAAAGACAACTAGAGCAATATCAGTCAAAAAAAATTAACGAAAAATATTTTTAGAAGTTTAGTCATGTTTAAACAAAACTTCTTAAATCGTGAAATGTCAATAAAACCTTCAGCTTACAGTGTTTTGTCATATTATATATTCTTATATATTTTAAAAACTTAGATAAAAGGAAAAAATTAAAAACGTTAACACGCAAAATTGGTTTGAGCCATAATTAATAATTAAGTGGATAAAAATTTCAATAGCGTAGTAACACGAAATAAGAAAACTGCAGAATGTAACCTTCATACACGGCGCGCTTAAGCAACGCACGTACATATAGGCAACCTCTCTCAGCTGCGCTTGGACTCGTACCGAGTGCGGCAACAGTGCCGTGACCTTGAATCGACATACCGAGCTATACCTACCGGCTAGGGCACACATAGTTAATTTATTATTGTGTGAATTTGGGTGCCTTTTATATTGTAAACTTACCTTGTTATATCTGTCGGCAAAGTAACAAAGGACAAACTGGGATTATGGTTGTGTGTGTTGAGACATCTTTATACACAACAGGTTTTTTTCCCAGACATTTTCAATAGGCACCCACCTATAAGCAACAAAACTCGCAATCGCGACACCCAAACCAAGAAAAATACGTGTATACTGATCGGCAGCGCTCAGTGACATACTTGTTATTCTCCGTTACTACAGCAACATACGCTGCCCGAGCCGCGTTTGCGATGACAGCCGCGTCATCGGGTACTCCTTTCCCGTGCTTTTTTCTTTGTGCTAATGTAGGTGAACTACGAGCTTGTGTGCGTGCGTTTCGGAGCGCTTGTATGAAGTTGCCGCACTCTCGTTCACTCTGCTCGTATTGACTGATACGAGCTGTATTCCATGTTAGTAAGAGGTTGTATGTGTGCGTAGCTTGAGCTTGTCATTTAAGAAGCTTACCTTTTGTAGTCGCCTTATTTGTGGCGGTAACGTAAAACACAAATATTTAATTAAAGATCCATTGTGTTCGTTAAATCTTAATGAGCACTCAACTCTCATTTATTGAGTGAGCGCGGGAAAATGGCGTCTCAACAACATGGCTGCCAAACTTTACTTAACAAGGCTCATTTGACATTTTACTAGTGAACTCAGATTCCCCTAAAAAACGAACTGTTTGTCAAACAACGTAATTAACAGATACAGAAATATACTGACTCTTTTCTTCTTTAAAATAATTAGTGTAAATTATAAAGATATCCTTGAACTGTAAGTGCCAGATCTGCTTCCAATATGTACCTGTAAATATAAAACAAAATAGTTTTTTTGTTATAATACCGTAAGCGTTCCTCTAACATTCGAGTCCGAGTTAGTAAAACCTTCACGGGGTACGGGTGATGTATGTATTAGTCTGGCAATCTAAAGTAGTAATGTTGCCAGCATTTTTGGAACCGTTTCTCTTGTTACAGGATAGAATTTGTTTCTCTTGCCAAAATATGGACCAATTTTATTCATACGTAATAAGTTTAATATTTTTAGATTAACCTTCGCACTTTTTGGCATTACAGACTGAACAAAACTTGTCATCTTACCATTTTATATTATTTTACATTGACATTATCTTAATATAGTGCTTGTAATGTTAACTGTTACTTCACAGTAAGTATAGCACTTATATGTTTTGAAAAAAGTTTCTATTAAATTGTAAAAGAAAAACTGTAATAAAAACATAATCCAAAATTGTAATTTAATTTTCTTAGCAATAGCCAAATGGTGACGAAAGTTACAAATAAAAATAAAAAAGGTCCAACATTCATAATATTATATATTTGCAAGAGAATTTCTTTCAACATAGTAAGCCCTCCGGTATTAAAGCCATTAAGCCGTAGACTGAGCCGGTAAATTGCCCCAACTTTTGGCAATAACACCGTTTACTGACTTAAATAACTCTAAATTTTTTTGATAAAAACCCTAAGGTCCCTAATTATATAACTTGATTGACATCACAGATTTTGCTGCGAGAAGTCAGAATAACTTGATTATACCTCTCCAATCGTAGGGAGGAGAGTTTGATTCTTTATCACAATGCTCATTTTAGTGCTGCGTGACGTCATATTATATGTTTTTCTCGCTTTTGCTTGTGCTGCGGCATTTTTTTGTGCAACGGCGAGTAGGCGTTGTTGCTTGACGTCTTGCATATTCAGTTTTTAAATTATTACCTATTATTATTAATTATTATTTATACCACTTTATTATTTCACACCATCCTAAATCACATATCGTCCTACAACTTTTGGAAATTAAAAAACATATTTGCTGACAAAACCTTTTGTTTGGAAGAAACGTGTTTCAAGATGGTTTGTAGAATACGTGGTAAAAAGGTTATTAATGTTTCATTATTATCGTTGTATATCGTCTACTATTATGCACAATAGAATTCGTTTAATTTTTACCGTCTAAAAAATCAGTCACCGATTATCGGACGTGGGCGAGGGCTCTAACGATTTCCAAATCGACCCTAAAACGTTACAATTTAGATACATACACCCATTGCATACACCTAATATTGAATTACTTATAAAGATTGTCCTAAAAAAGCGGGGTTGTCTGATGTAAAAGGACTCGATACTGGTATATACTGATTAATTTTAAAGAAGTTTTAGTGTCTTTATACTCGAATACCGATCGATTTAAGCCCCATGTCAATAAAGTTTTTTTTTAAATGACTTTGAATGTCTAGAGGAAAAAGTTACCAGGAGTCCAGAAGTTTAGAGGACGTGTAGATTCTCGCAAGACTTGGATTTAGTGATGTCGTTGATGCAGATCTTATGGAGCAGCTCTCTGGCGATGCTCAGCGAGATGTGTGTGCGGGAGCTGGCCAGTTTAGCGGGTTTTGCTTCCTGTTGCAACAAAGATAAAGTTGAAATTACATTGACAAACTAATACAAAGAAAAACAACACTCATTACATTTACTATGTTTATTCTAGTAATAGCTGTTGGTTTCCCCAAAATTAAAAGTTTAACTGCAATTTCTACAACTTAGAATTGATCAGTGTTGATTGTTGTTGATGTAACGATGATATTTTAACCTTTTCACCGCCCAACTATCCTGCAAGCGATGTCCCGCTGTACGCCAACGTATAAATGTATTTTAATAAAGTAGGTACAAAGAAGAACTTCTATAGAAGTGCTGGCGTGGACGGCACGAAAATCTCGAACTTCTATAGAAGTTGTTGGCGGTACAAAAGTTTATATATATTTATTTGTAATAATTGTGCTTGTATTGTTCAAAGATATTTTGTTATTTAATATTGACTATTATTATTTGTAACAATGATCACCTTATTTGGATCTATTAGTTAAAATATAATTTACTTGACCCGGCGGCGGACGGACTTCGTACCGTTTTGACAGTTTCCATGACAACAAAACAAACAAATCATTTTGTATTGGAAAATTAAATTGTCGTTTTTGGTATTTTCCGTTACTTATTACTTATGTTTCTCACCGTTTAAACCTTCCCTGAACTTCCACAAATATTTCAAAATCAAATTTGCCAAATCGGTCCAGCCATTCTCGAGTTTTAGCGATACAAACGAACAGTAATTGATTTTTACATATATAGATTTAAGTATAAATAAAGCTATCACCATGTTAGTAGCAATGTTGTGTTTCGGTTGCTAGAAATAAGATAGCCAGAGCCTTTAGCCAGTGCATCAATAGTTGTGGATTCCAAGTGAAGTGCGCTTCCACCATCGGCCTACATCATCACCAGCTCATTTTTATGTCCCCACTGCTGGGGCACGAGCCTTCCCTATGGATGGATAGGGAGAACGGGCCATAAATCACCACGCGGGCCCAGTACGCATTGGTGGTTGTTAACGACTGCTAATGCAGCCAGGACCAACTGCTTTACGTGCCTTCCGAAGCACGGAGGAGCTCGAGATGATACATTTTTGGTCAGCCATCCGATTATTATCTATTATATATTATCACCTAATATCAGGTCAGATGAAATCCAAGTGCTAAAATGTTATGAAAATATTGATTTTCAAAGCAAACTTGGTATGAAAAGTTGAAGCCAGCGGCCACATTTCACATCGGCTTTTAACGAAACAAATTAATTTTACAAAAGTCATTGTAAAGGCCAGCGGATAATTGAGGAGTTAGGTACTCACAACGGAAGTTGGAGAATCTCATTCATTTAATTTAAATTTGACTTTGCTTCTTGCTTGATGGATTTATTTTATGAGGAACGAATTAGAAAAGAGTTGTCTATTTTCATCTTTTACAACGCAGAAGCTCTTTGGCCTTTATGTCAACTAATGATCCTTATCATCCTCCATTATCATCATCATTATCATTATCATCTTTCCTTAAAGATTAGGCCGAAAACGGAGGCGTACTCCATCCAAAATAATCCTCAATGGTTGAGGGAGGAACCATTGAGGTACTGGCAAATTTAGTTGCAATTTTGAAGCTCAGCGGTGATTTGAGGTTTTAAAATGACAAAAAATACACTATGAAATATATTAACTAATATTTAGTTATTAGATTAGAACCTAATAATAGTACAAAGCCTAAAACTGTCCAACTGCTGGGCTAAGGCCTCCATCATTGAAATCAAGCCATCACTACAATATTAAGACTCCTTTATCTGATCGGTCATAGGAGCCTGTATGACTGGCAGTGAGAAAATCCAACCCTTAAAACCTTATCCTTTCCACCTTCTATTTTTGTGTTTGTTTATGTGTAATTAGTAACTTTTTATCTCACTAAAAAACAACGACTCGGTAACCGAGTGGCCAAGCGTTCGGCATGCTACCTGGAGGTTCTAGCTTCAATCACTTTGACTACGCTTATAGTTTATGGCGTCATCTTGCCACCTTGCACCGCCTGAATGAAAGCAATATCAAAAGCTAAAGGCTATAGTTTTCGATATAGCTTTCATAGGCGGCACGAAACGACAGGCGGTCGGGCCCCAGGTGGGTAACCACGAGCTCTTATAGCAGTATTATTGCAGTTATGAAAACGAGACGCGTGTAGCGGGGAATATACTCGCGTCGGTTTTCCACAACTGCAATAATACTGCTTTATGAGCTCAAAGTCAGGGGGGTAACCACGAGCTTTTATAGCAGTATTATTGCAATTGTGAAAACGAGACGCGTGTAGCGGCGATTATATTAATTTAGAATCCGTAAAAGTTGTTTCATTTCAATGTGTAGTATTAGCATAAACTATATATTTATATATCAGCTGTTCCATAAAAAACATCACTATTCATTCGACCAAAATGTATGGAACAGTTGAAGTTCATTTTCGAGTTAAGAAGTTGATCCAATAGTAAGAGTTGTTCGTTTGTATCACGGGTGTCATCTCAGAAGGTTTGGACGATGATAAAAAAGTCAACCGGTATGCATAGAAATTGAAGTAGAAATTATATATTTTTTCTTGCATTTGGCCAGCTTGTTGATTAGGCATCAATTGTAGCGATGACTTGATTTCAGAGAGGACTTCACCCAGCAGTGGACAGTCTTTCATCATCATCTCAGCAGTAGATAGTCTTTTCATCAGCTCAGCTTTTTATGTCCTTACTGCTTTTTAAGTAAAGTTATACCTTTACTTAAATATAGTTCTTAGCTTTGTTTAATTAGGGGTCAATATTGGTAACTTAAAATTAAAAATTCATAATCATTAATTCAGTTAAGGCTACAAATAGCTCTTATGATTGTTACTGTGCCATCGGTTGTTAGTCTACACAGGACCAAAATGGAAACTAAACGAAAAAAACTAACAAAATTATACAAACCTGTTTGCTGATTTTTTTCGCTTGCTTTTTCTCACGGGTCTCTTTGAGCCTTATCTGCTTGAGAATGCCTACTAGCAGCTCGTCCACGTTATGCTGGATGCCTGAAGAGGTCTCGATGAACTTGGCGTCCTTGGTCGTAGCCAACGCCTTGCCCTCTGTACCAAGTGAATATTATGGACTTAAATATCGATCGATCGATCCTACAATTAATCGATCGATCAATCGATAAATAATAATAATATTATGTTTTTTGTTGAATACTCCCACACAACAAAAAACATGGTAATAATCAAGTTAATAATAATTATTCTAACAAAAGAAAAAAAACAATAAAATAATAATAAATAAAAAAATAAAAATAATAATAATATAATTTTATTTAAATAACTTGAAAGAAAATTACTTTCATCATCATTAGCCTAACTAGTCCACTGCTGGACAAAGGCCTCTCCAAGTGCACGCCACTGAGCAGGATCTGCGGCTACTCTCATCCAGCTATTGCCAGTCACTTTGCGAAGATCGTCAATTCACCTAGTTTGAAGGCGTCCTACACTACGTTGCCGATACGCGGTCAAAAAAAAATTAAGTAAATTACTTTGACACCGGCTAAATGTGCTAACCGTACGAAGCCATCAACAAAAAAAAAGTAGATAAGCAGTTTATAGAAAGAAATACTTAGAGAGACTTCTTGGCGGGAAAGTGAGGCGTCATGTCTGCGGTTTTGTTTTATTTACTAAAATTGGTGTTATGTCGAATAGTAATGTGAAATAATGGTGGATTATTAACCGTTAAGTGTTCGTGAGTGTGCATAAGTGTTGGCAAATGAAACAAAACAATGCAACGTTACTTTTCAAATTCTCTCAAGAAGCTCGCGTGAGGACTTAGTAAAGCCCCACATCTTTACTGAGATACTCGAGGGGCTGGAGGGTATATCATTTCTCACTTCTCATTTCTATTATCAATCATCATCATCTATACAAGAAGGAAATATTGTTTATATATATTATATTACTTGTAAGAAAAATTACTATGACACTGGCTAATTGTGCTAATCGCACGAAGCCATCAACTAAAAAGAAAAAAAAAAGAAATACTTACCATTAGTAGTGACCTGCCTGGCTCTCGCCAAGTCCGCTTTGTTACCCACGAGAACCACCGTCCTTTCCCCCGTGAATTGTTCCCCGGCGAGGTACGAGAGCAGTTCCGCCGCCCTGTTGAAGGATCCTCTGGCCACGACGGAGTAGGCCACCAGGCAGGCGTGCGGCTCGTAAGTAGCTAGGCAATTCTCCACCTGGGATCAATGAAATCTTTCGATGTTATACTCTTAATTTTATATTGATGTTATACCAGTACTTCATCATCACTACATAGTATAAAACAAAGTCGCTTCCCGCTGTCCCTATGTATGTATGTATGCTTAGATCTTTAAAACTACGCAACGGATTTTGATGCGGTTTTTTTTAATAGATAGAGTAATTCAAGAGGAAGGTTTATATCATGTATAAATATATGCATGATGCATAATATAGTAGAGAAACACTGATAATTTTAGAGGTTTCACATTTTTTTGCGCTTACATAGCAAACGCTGGCTGAACCCTACAAGATAGAAAATATTATACTACAGTATTGTACAACTTAAAAAGGTCTACAAAAAAGTCCGCGATGGTATATGTCTATCTCTTAGGGATAACCCACAATAATCATTTTTATCCTTTACTTTTTACGAGAAATAATGGCTTATTTACGAAGCGATTTTAAGCAATACAGCATTAATCCTTATCCAATTAAGTACCTTAAATACATTGTGCATTTAATATAGATCCATATGGCCCTTTACAGCATGTAATTTAAATGAATATTTTCGAAGATATTACAGATTTAAAATGCAGGGACATAGATAGCGGTTGCGTGTATCAGCATAGCACCCGTGCGAAGCCGGGGCGGGTCGCTAGTGTTATTATAATTATATATATATATATATTTATAACATATTTAGATGTAGGTTTTCTCACTTACTTACATCTAAATATGTTATTACATAAAGTAAAAATAGTTTTTTAGTATCGACAGTTTATTATTTAAACCAAATATTTATGTAAAAATAAGAGTACTGGTATAACATCAAGATGTCGCTGCCATTTTCGTGATAGATTTTTGTTTCAGAACCTTAATCTACTCTATGTGCTATCTTTCATCCCTGGGTGGCGACACTGTTCGCTACGGGTCCGAACTCAAGCGAGTACTGATGAAGGAAGAACATGCTTGAAGACGTTCGTAGTTGTATTCTAGAAGAAAAGGAGCTCATCGCGCGGCATACCTCTCTGTTCGTGTTAATTAAATCTATAATCTGTGATGTTACAACAAAAAAAGTGGGTTCATTGCAGAACTGAGTTTGTTGAAATCAGACAAAATTGACAATTAACAGACGTTGAAACTCTGAACAGTTTACTTTAGCTATTTTCATAGTGTCCTGTCGTATGGTGTCTTACTGTGGGCTACAGCAGCTGATGTTGAATCTATTTTATTTTACAGAAACAAGCAATAAGAACTGATAAAAATTTGCAAACTTAGTATTTTTTTTTCTCGTTTGTTTTTTTCAACATTTTGTGATTGTCCTTTATTTTTTGTGTTTTTTATTTGTGATAGAAAGTGTCCTTTTATGATAGGGCATTTTCCAATATTTTTGACGCTATATGGGAGAAAACAGCTTCACACTTGCCGAGTTTCTTGCCGAGTTTCTTGCCGGTTTTCCTACGAACCGATGGTATAATGACGTTCATAAGAGCTATTTGTAGCCTACGTAAACTGAATAAATTATTTTGAATTTTAGAATTTTGATGTTGGAAACAACTCACTATGTCCGAAGAAAGCGGATGACCGCTGAATGAATCTGTCTCCCTGACGTCTCGATAGATCAAAGCCCTCTGACGTCATCTTATTACAGTAAGTGACGTTGCAGCGTAGGGTATTGGCACCCTATTCGACATGAACAAGTGATCGGCCACTTTTTCCTTTCATCGTCATCATCAGCTCATTTTATATCCCCATTGCTGGGGATATCCATCTGCCTTCCCTATGGATGGATAGGGAGAACGGGCCATAAACCACCACGCGGGCCCAGCGCAGTTTGGTGGTTGTTAACGACTGCTAATGCAACCGGGACCAACGGCTTTACGTGCCTTCCGAAGCACGGAGCAGCTCGAGATGATAAATATTGGTCACCCTTCCGATGACCGGCCTATGCGAAAGTTGCTTAACCTTAGCATCGCAGACCGGGCGCGTTAACCACTGCGCCATCGAGCTCTTCATTTTTTCCTTTCATCATTAAAGATAGGGGCTAGCGACGGATTTTAGTTTTTAGCTACAATTATGTTCTTTTATATTAATAAGCAATCTCCTGCATAGTTATGGTAGCCTGGTACTTTACGTTGGAAATATTAAGTCTAGTGCCTATCTTAACATTTCTAATGAGTAACCAACTGATATTTCAATAGTAATTAAATCCATGAGTGTATCGGTTATGAATTCATCATTTTCAATATTGGTTCTAGTATGAGTATGTTTTGTTCCTTAGGATGGAATTATTTTATTTGATTGAGTAAATTTTGTGTGTAACTGATGGTTTTCATTTTCTATCGATACAGTCAGAAGTCCAGGGAACAATCCCTAGTGCCATGGAACCACGGGTAATTAAAATTACCTATGAACCCGGTAATGGGTCGACCCACCGGGACCACGGGTAATGACTGTAAATACCGACCTCTGGCTTCCTTGCTGTCATCCCGTAAAATTTTAATCAAAAATTTATGTTTTTTAATGGCGATGAAAACTTTACAGTCAACAGCAAAAGTATATGATTTCAAAATTAAGTTTCGATAGTGTAAGGCGGTATTTTCTATATAACTACAGTCAAAGTCTGCAGGTATTAGTAGACACTAGAAGGTTTTTCAATATGCGTTTAAAAAGTTTTGCTTTTCATACAGATTTCATATTTTGAAACTTTAGCAATCATTAGTTGACTGTACAAACTGGGCAGCTATTTGTCACAACAGACTTTTAAACAGTCAAAGTAAAAGGCAACATTTCTTTTTTTTACCTACTACTTTTACAGTAGGTAAAAAATGTATGGACGATTCAAAAGCACTTTTCTTAAGTGTATTTGAATAAGAAATTTTGCCTTTTACGTTGACTGTTTGAAAGTTGAATGGGTATTCTATTTTGAAGTTGTGGAGAAGAATGGGCGCCAGAAACTCCACAGCTTTAACACTCGTAGAAGTACCTACCTAACGACATTTACAAAGAACACAAGTCACAAGAATGTCTTAAAAAAAGTGCGATTGCGTAAAAGTTCAACGTGCGCTGACGTCACTCGGTTAAGCACAATATGGACGGGTGTCAGAGCATCCTTGCAAAAAGTGCGGCGCCGCCATTTTGTTTGGCGTCACTCAAAGTTTGGTGGCGTTGGCGTTAAAGAGAAAGTTCAAATGGAGCTGTCGCATGTCGGTCGTACTGGAATAATCGCTTTTTTCCAAGCACGTGCTACCATTTTTACGACCAAACATTTTTATTTAACAAAAGATAAGAATTTTAAAAAGATATAAATGAGTTCTTTTTATTAATTTTAGACTTTTGTTAATGTTTTAGGCAGTGACAGAGAAAAAGGGGCAAAATAATTGGAAAAGTTTAACAGTGACTATGGTTCTGTGGTTAGAACATCGATCAAAGATACAGACATTCCAGGTTCGATTTTCAACGGCACCCCGTATTATTTTACAGTAAATATGTTGCTTTTATATTCTTGTTTTGTATATCAAACTTAATGATTTATACTGATATTGTATTAACTTCAAATCAAATCAAATAATTTATTTTGCACACTGTTACACAGAGAAGGGTTACAAAAATAAAAAGAAGCATAAGAATATTATGGTGAGCAGTGAAACAGTGGCAAAAAAGTCTCCGGCTCAGCACATAGAGCAACACGCGCCGGAGGTTCGTGTTGCTCTATGGCTCAGCATGTGTCACGGCATTAGCAAAGCCATCGCCATGACGCTGATTTTTAGACGGAGGCCGAGTTGCATTCGTAGGTACAAAAGTTGTTCCTTGTATCAATTAATTATTGTTATTCGTGTTAATCTATGATTGAATTTTAACTTCATGTGTTCATTCATAGTGTGAGCGTTCGGCATAGCGTGGTAGTGCTGTGATGAACGCTTTCACTTCTTGGGCTCCACTAGCTGCTTTTCATCAGGCAGGGTGAGGCCATTTGGCGTGCCACAATTTTTTTTTTTTTTTTAATCATTTTCATTTTTTTAAATTCATTTTTTCCCTATCAGTTTATAAGGCTGGCCACATAGAAAATTTATTTTGAGAACACATTTAATCGTCATACAACGATTACTTTCCGATCCAATCCGAACCCTCGGAGAATCTAGTTGGGAACGCAACGGGGACACGCACTAGTGATATGATGTTTTGCGAATATGGTGTTTTGCAAAATGATATTTTGCGAACATCATGTTTTGCTTTTATGATATTCAGCGACGGAGCCGTTTTTTTCGACAGTTTGAAGTTGCGCGCTTACTGACTGCTTAAAATATGGCTACCCGAGTTTTTAAGTTTTTAATTGTTTTCGAATTGATTAACGATCGTTTAGTTTGAAATCAATGTGTATTGTATCGATAAGGTTACCTGAAGTACGGTAAACACTTTTTTCTTGTTAATAACTCTTACTTTCAATGATCTTTGAGTTTCAATTCACTCCTTTTTCATTAGGTACATCTAAACCGAAAGTCTAGACATGCTATAACATAAATACATCCTACTAATATTATAAATGCGAAAGTTTGTGTGTATGTTCGTATATTTGTTGCTTCTTCACGCTGCAACGGATGGATGGATTTGAATGAAATTCGGCATACAGATAGTTTATAACCTGGAATAACACATAGAATACTTTTATTCAGATATTCCCACGGGAACGGGAACCACGCGGGTGAAACCGCGAGCGGCCGCTACTATATAAATAAAAATACAAAATACCTACTTATATATTTTTTGCTTTGTAAAAAGTTTCTAATTATGCCTATAGAAAACCAAAAAAACCATTCAAATATAGATATTTGAATAGATTCAAATAATGCTTCGGGACTGAGCAGGCTAGAATACCTCTGACGCTGCTTCGTTTCACACGGCTTGAGGAGCCTTTTAATTTTCTCGCCGCCCCTCAAAGAAGTCCAGTGACACTGAAATGCCGCCTGAGATATTCAGCGAACTCTCAAAAAAACAGTCTTTACTCTCTCGATTCACTCAGAACAAAAGAAGATCGATTGCGAAATGATTGTTGTAATCGCTCCGACACGGTACAAGGAATCACACTTAGCTCACAAACACGCTACCAACGAAGTTTCATATTATTTTAACAATAAAGGCTTGCTATGCGACACCGTTGTTCACTCTGCCCCCCGCGAACAACCTTTCAGAACTAAAGCCTCAACCTGTAACGAACTCTTTGATTAGTAGATTTTCTTTTTAATTTGCTTTTTTTATTTACTGCTTCGGTGTCTTAGTGGCAAAGCACTCAATGGCACACAGCCAGGTTGGGAAAAGTATGTATCACCAAAGTATGTGATCAAACCTCAGTTAAGTGGTGGAAGCACTCTTCACCCGGAATCCTGAACTACTAAGAAGGTTTAATTATTTGAATTAAAGCAATAACTTGAATTCAGTGATGGAGGTCTTTGCCCAGCAGTGGGATAGTTAAAATCCCAATTACCTATATACATAATTATTAACCGACTATTACAAAACTTACTACAGACAATATCCTCTCCAGCGGTGTTGACAAAAAACGCGCAGGCGTCGCGCAGGTGTCGAGCGGATGCGGCGTGTCGTCGCGCGTCATTGAAATGACTATATCTTAGGAATTATGGTATTGTAGAGATGTAAAACTTATGTTATAGGAATCGTTATTAACTAAGCTAAAAACTTATCTACACTGGCCTGCAAAATTAAGTATCACACTTTTAAAATTGCAATAACTTTTTAAGTACACAAGATATACTTTCGAAACAAAAAGGAAAATGTTACTAATGTATAATTTACTTTAGTTTTAAAGAAAGCTGATAAAAATTGCTGCAAAACGTTTTTTATTTAAAAATCTCTAACTTCTATAGTTTAGAAAATAAATAAATATTAAAAGTGTAGTACTTATTTTTGCAGGCCAGTATTTAAATATGTACAGTAATACATCTTATACAATTTATTGAAACCAAACAACATCTCTACAAAACTCTTTGCAGACAAAACAAATAAAGCATATTTATAGTTTTCTAGAAATTGCTGCACAATTTTCCAGTATCATTGAATAGCAAACCCAGACGCTCAAGTAGGCACTGAAGAAGAACATTTCACGTAAAGCAACTTATCGAATAACATCTGAAGTATTCCTTGTAGAGCAACTCAACATTTCTAGTTGCTTTACGTGGAACAGTGAAACAAAGGAATTCTATTCCTCGAATAACAACTACTGTATGTCACAAAATAAAAAAACCCAGAAGGCACAGTATAAGGAAGATTTTTTTTGAAGAGAGTTTGCTCATTGACTGCATTTTTAGCTTCACCTGGCTGCTTGAGGGCGGTGAGGTACGTAAAGGGTACCTCAAGCCGTGTGAAACGAATCACCTTCAGCGGATTTTATTTTATTTTTATTTTATTTTATTTATTTTATTTTATTATCTTAGGAAAACCAAGGTTTACAAAATTTAAATAGGGTTACAAAGTATAACACATAAAAACCACTTATAGGTTCTCACCGATAGAGATTTCTAAAGGAAACAGCATCACACACTTAAAAGTGCATGTCCCCGTGCCCTACTAGATTCTCCGAGGGGTTCGGATCGGATCCGGTATTCTAATGCGGCTTAAAAAGCAACTTTTAAAGCAGGGAGAGGGAGGCCCATCAAAAGGAAAGAATTAAATTTGGTCACCCATCCGTGTATTTTACATCGCGATTGTTGTTTAACCTTCCTGATCGTAACCCGAATGTGCTAGCCGCAGAGCTAACGTTCTATCTTATCTATGTTGTAGAGAATATGAATACCAACCGACATCTCTGTGCTGGGATGGTCGATGAATACCAGCTCAGACTCCTCCCCATCCAGAAGTACAGATACAGACTTCTCACCGAATTCGTCATCTGTAACAAGAACATTGCATCAATCAATCTTGTCTGAGTGGTAGAGGCATGCTGCGTTGCATTGCAGCACGAAATGGACCGGCTCGCCCGGCGTAATGCCACCACCCTCTCACAGAATATCGGCGTGAAACAATGGCACTCGTTGCTGTTGTGTTTTGTCCGGTGAGTGAAAGTGCCGGAGGCCCATATTTATCCCCTCCCCCCTCCCCATTCCTACTCCCTCCTCAAGATCGAACGCCTTCCTCAAGGCCGGCAACGCATCTGCGATTACTTTGGGAGTCCATGGGCGGCGGTGATTGCTTTCCATCAGGTGACGGGCCAGCTCGTTTGTCTCCTTTTAACATAAAAAAAATCGGAACATCAAGGTAGTTAATATGTTCGCGAACCTACTGCGCTCCGCCACAAAATAAGTAGACAGCAGTTCTTGGCGGGAAAGTGAAGAACGTGTCTGCGGTTTTGTTTTATTTTCTAAAATTTGTGGTAGGTCGAATATTAATGTGAAATAATGGTGGCACAGTTTCCAATAAACCGGTATTTTAATTTAACAAATAGCACACAGACAACAATACCTACACACGTGGGTACATAAGTAATAGGTTTTATCTCACAATTAATTCTTAAGAGCGTTCACGCCGCACACTAGCGTCGCCAATGAAAAAAAAACATATCTAGTAACTAGCTGTGCTCGCGACTTCGTCCGCGTGGAATAGTGACTTTCGGCAGCATTTTTAATTTTTTAGGCTCTTTTCCCGTTTTTGCAACATTTTTCACTGATGCTTCGCTCCTATTGGTCGCAGCGTGATGTTATATAGCCTAAAGCCTTTCTCGATAAATGGACTATCCAACACAAAAAGAATTATTCAATTCGAACCAGTATTTCCTGAGATTAGCGCGTTCAAACAAACAAACAAACAAACAAACAAACAAACAAACTCTTCAGCTTTATAATATTAGTATAGATTAGAGATAGAAAATCAAATTATGCTCAACAAACTATTTGAATGAAGTAATTAAGCATTTTTACGTCGCCTAATGAACATCTGATATGTTATGGTTTAGTTATATACATTATATACTATAATACATTACAGTTAAAAACGGCCACTTTCAACTATAACGCCGTATTTAACTAAACCATAACATGTCAGATGTTCATTAGGTGACGTAAAAATACTTAATTGCTTCATTCAAATAGTTTGTTGAGCATAATTTAATTTTCTATCTCTAATTACTAGATATGTTTTACTAGGCATACATAATTTAGATTTTTATTTATTTATGTACCAATTAAGTGTTCATGTTGCTTTTAATAAAGCTCGTATGCTTATAAATAAATAAATAAAGGAATAATTTAAAGTTGATATAAGCTAAAAGTGGTATAAAACAGCATTCAACTAAATCTAGGTCCATAAGCAAACCTTACAAACGAATATTTCTACTTCCATCACAAGAAAATAACGAAAATTAAAAATTAATAACTTTAATAACACAAGCATTAGCATAGAAGGGAATTGCATGCAATATAGACTAATAAACTAAGCAGATACCATTCGTCATCAGTTTAATTTAAAAAACATTGAAGGGCTCAGGTTTTCTATTCCCATAAATTTTGACACCATTTTTAACATGAAAATTGCTTTGGGTTCTAACATAAAAGTTATTAAGTATGATTAACGACTCGGCAAAGTTGTGACAAACCAAAAAAAATTATTCATCAAAAAAATAAAAATTCTGTAATTTATTTTCGTTGAAATTTAGATAAAATCACATCATTAATATCGTTATCACGTTCGCTTATGTGATCTTGAGCATATCTGATCCATGTTGTACCTTCGCCCCTTCATAAATATCATCTACCCAGCATGATAAGTAATATATTTTATTCTCCACAAGCAAAAAAAGCCACAAGCAGGTTTGGATAATGCAAACTTTGAGACAGGGTAATAAAGGTGGGGTCACGGTGCAGGCGCGAGCGATTCCCGCAACAGACGCCCAGTAAGGAACTTACCGCGTTTAGCTTCGCCATACGAGAGCAAGCAGAAAGAAGTTTCGTTATTTACAAAAGAGTTAGCGTTCTAACCAGCCAAACATGTATTATGACTAAGGATATTATCTATTTGTTGAGCGGGAGCGGATCAATTTGTAGCGATAAATATATTATTAATCAGTTTTTATCGTAGACATATAAATGTAAAAGTTTGACTAAGTAAAATTTTTAAAAAAGAGGAATTTTAATTTCTAGTTGAAAAAACAACCCAGCATAAGAAAAATATTTCTTAAAATATTATTTTTGTTGTCCTTATCTATTTTACCGACAATATATATCACGATATTTCGTTATTCCAAAACGTGAACTAGCATTCCAACTGGCTTTAAAATGATTATGCCTCTATACACATCTATAAGTTAAAAAAAAAACAGTTATAAGCCAGATGTTACAATTATCCATCTTCTAATCTACTTTTTACGTGGAATAAAATGATAAAAAAAAGTCAATATCAACCCGCTTCCTCTCTCTCTCATCACTATGTTCAAAGCGGACAGCAGCCTGAAGCGTTACTATAATCTACTTTCTTTGTTATATATTACCACCTACCACGTTTACATGAGACTGCGTAGCCAATATGGAAACCTTTGTTTGATCCTAGATAAACTGTGTAATATTTCACCGGCTTTTGTGTTATAAGCATAGATCGGATTAGGTAGAGTTTTTTGACATACCTTTGCAATGTTTGCATATTATGGATAATTATAAGCAAACTTAGTTTTTTAAATCACACCTTGATAGTCTGACGTGCAAAAGAGTTAAAAGTGTATTTTCTCTTATTATTTTATCGGGTTATCCATACTATTGATAACGTTATGACGCAATTCACAGAAAAAACTCTACATATTCCGATCTATGGTTATAAGTTACTTTATAGTGATTGAAAATCTACTTGTTTATTGTGATACCGTTGATATTAAAGTTTGCTTTGAATCGAATGTGGATCATATAAGTACAGGTTTTGTATAAGTTACATATTATGTTCTACGTAGTGATTGTTTGTATTGTGCTTGTCTTGTTGGTTGTCCTATAAATAAATAAATAATTGTGAAAAAAAACACAAATGTTGAAAAAAATTCCACGAGCAGGATTTGAACCTGCACCCTTCTGACATACCAAGGGTGCAGGGTACAAGAAGGGTGCAGGTTCAAATCCTGCTCGTAGAAATTTTTTCAACATTTGTGTTTGTGTAATTTGTTCGCAAGAAACAAAACAAAAACATTTTTTAAATAATTGTGATTTAAATTTAATTAATATTTTATAGTGGTAGAAGTGTTCGATGGCGCAGTGGTTTACGCGCCCGGCCTGCGATTGCTGATGTTAAGCAACATTCGCAAAGGCCGGTCATCAAATAGGTGACCAAGATGTATAGATAGATAGATAGATAGATAACGTCTTTATTTGGACACTATAGACACACACAATATACAATCGTAAATAAAAAAAACAACAATTACACTAAACATAATTTCATAAGGTAAGGTATAAGGTATATTGTAATTACTAACAATCTATGGAATTATTCTCAAATAAATAATTATTATTATTATTATTATAACACAAGTATTAAAAATACAAAAATGTGTGTGTGCCGCAGCATCTCAAAAGGGTCGTTGCTCAGCGTGGTATTCACTCGCATAGCTAGTGAATCGCTGATTTTCAGCAACAACCAGGAGTGACCACAAGGACGGTGCCCGTAACAATTATCAGTAAAGTGCCCATGAGCGTAGCCTTGACCGTGTTGTAAAAAAAATATTAAAAATTTGTAAATAAAGATTTATTAATGTATAAGCTGTGCAGTGTATATTATGTTTATAATTGACATTAAATTGGATAAGGATATAATAATATATAAGTAAAATGCAAAGTAAAATAAAAAAATAATAAAAATAAAAATAAAAAAAAAAGAAGTATATATATATAATAAGTGTGCTACCTAGTTCGCATTTGTTACCACGCCACCTACAAAAATCGTTTAGGAATACCTAACTTCTGTTCGGCGAGCAGATGAGACTTAAGTTGTTTTTTAAAAGAGAACTTAGAATGCAACCGCCTTATTGGGGGAGGGATGTTGTTCCAACACTTAGTTGCATGATACCGAAAACTTCCAGTGAAGGCAACAGTCCGATGTTGTTGAACCCTAAGTGGCGGACGTGTAGACCTAGGTGCATGATCAAAATATTTTACAGAGCTGTTAAAATTCAATTTTGAAAATAAATATTCTGGACTTTTAAAGCGAGTAATATCAAACAATAGAGATGCTAAATGTAGGTTCCTGCGCGCTTCCATGTTCAGTATTGACTCGTTATTAAGAAAGGGAGAAACGTGACTACGTGGGGGAATATTAAAGCAAAACCTAAAACAAGCATTTTGTACACGTTGAATCAAACGTTGTGATTTATATAGTAGACGAGGCCCATAAACAAGATCTGCATAATTAAGCCTTGTAATACCAATGCCTCAACAACATTAATGCGCGCAGGTTGACTCAACAGATTACGTATTTTGTAGAGCACTTTTAGCCAAAAAAAACATTATATTAATATTTTGCATGTTTGTAATAAAAGTTTTCGGTTGTGTGTGTTGGAGCAATTAGAAATAATGAAACATAATAATGACAGTCATGCGCTGTTGAATGACCAAACAAATTTAGTTCCATCCCCATTATTACGTATTGTCGCGGGTAGTACGTCACAAATGTCAAACGATGGCGCTTTATAAAAGCGGCCGGGAGCTGCGTAGCCGTAACAGTCGGTGCGCAGCTCTCGACCAGTCAACAGCTCCTGAGGATGCCCCGTGGAGGGGCGAAACACGTGTCGGGTATCGGTGTTGGTGTGCATTTTCGCTTGCACGCATTGTTTCTCCTGCATGTGCATACTTTTTGCGGGCGGGAGGGCGGTGCATGCGTACTGCATCCAAGCTGTATAAACGAGTGAGTTAGCGGAATTAACACTACATATTATTTAAATTACATTTTTTTGTACTATGGATTTCCGCAAAATAACGCCTGATTCCATTAATTAAAAAAAACATTGTCTAACCAGCTTCTCAATGTGGTCCACAAAACGCAACTCACTGTCGAGATTAACTCCCAGATTCTTAGCCATATCCACGCGATCAATATTTATCCCAAGAATAGAGACAACCGGAGACTTGGCTGCAATTTTCCGTATTTGGGTCTTTGTCCCAAGTACCATAAACTTAGATTTATTAGGATTAAGAACCAGACCACTCCTCCCACACCAATCAGTTACACCTTTCACATCTTCATTAAGCAGTTCTACCGCTTGCGGAATTTTATTAGGGTGTTCAGATATATATAACTGGAGGTCATCTGCGTACAGATGATATTGGCTATGTTTTGGAATCCTAGCAAGATCAGCACTGAAAATAATAAAAAGGAGAGGTCCGAGGATTGAACCCTGAGGCACGCCACGTTCAACCAGCCGTGGTACAGAGACAAGAGTGGCTCCATTTCGTCCCGTGAGCTGAACCATTTGGTATCGGTTACTTAGATAGCTACTGAACCACTTCAAAGACTGGTTATCCAACCCATAGTAGGTCAGCTTCGAAAGTAGAAGAGGAATATCTATACAGTCGAACGCGCGAGAGAAGTCAAGAAGAGACAGGATGGTACCCCTTCCAGCATCCTGTTCCGCAAGTATATTGTCGGTGACATCAAGCAACGCCGTAATCGTTCCACGCCCTTTACGGAAACCGGATTGACGAGAAGGCAAAATACCGTTGTTTTCAACGTACGTGTTCAACTGACGGTATATCACCTTCTCCAGTATCTTGGACAAGAACGGCAGCACACTGATGGGTCTTAAATCCTTATACTGGCATGGGTGTTCCACCTTAGGTAAAGGTTTTACAAGCGCCTTCTTCCATTGACCAGGGACAACTCCCAAGCGCACCGACTCGTTAACAATACTGGTAATTACTGTCAGAGTTCTGGGTAGTGTAAGAAGGATCATGTCTCTACTGATATCATTAATTCCTATAGCGTCAGACTTAACAGTCATAATATGTTTCATAACGCTGAGTTCATCAACAGGCTGTAATGTAAATGTAGAACCACCAAACCTATCAAGTTGAAACGCAGCGATCTCTGATGCAGGGATCGTGTTACCTCCGGGTATATCCAAAAAAAAGTCATTAATACTATTGGGGTCTGAGAAGCAGTCCGGCAAACAAAAACTTTTGCCTGGATCAATTAAATTTTTTTGTTTCAGATTATGCCAAAATTTTTTACTATTTTTTATGTTACAGTTCACGTAATGGTTAAAGTACGCTTTTTTCTCGTTTTGAATACTTGATGATACAAATTTTTTCATGTCTTTGTAGTATTGCTTATGTACAGACGCCTGCACATCAACCTATCCAAAACTGTCAAATTTCTTTAATACATTTTCAGCCATACCTCTAAGGCATAAAGTTCGAAGTCTATTGAAGAAATTTGACAGTTTGTGGTAGGTTGATGTGCAGGCGTGACATCTGATTTAGTTCGCTGATATTTCGCATGAGCTTTATTACGCAAATCTGTCATAAACCTGAGATTGTCTGTTATCCACGGCAAGGCTTTATCAGTCTTCATACGCAATGATTTAACTGGCGCGTGAATATCAAAGAGCCTTAATAGCAATGAATTAAAGCCGCTTACCATTTCATCAACTGTTGGAAAGCCGATAACAGACTCCCAGTCTAGCGAATTCAGATCCCTTTCGAACCTTTCCATGTCAATGTCTTTCAAAGGCCTGTAAGTAATAAGCTTCGGTGATGGTCTAGCTCTCTTTAAAGCAACAGTTACATTGACCATAGAGTGTCCTATTGACCCCGTTATATTTGTAACTAGTACCTCACGAACCTGGCAGTTAGTGCATACAACATCAATCAGTGACTCCGAGTCGGTTGTAAAATGGGTAGCTTCAGACACTACCTGCGAAAGGTCCATGCACCGCAGAAAGTTACGTAGCTTATTGGTTTTGCTACCAAACACTTCAAGCATATTAATATTGAAATCTCCCATAACAACCAAGTAATCGAAGTATGAGAGTCTAGTGACCGAATCCGTTAGAGCGTCCAAAAACGTGTCGACATTCATCCATTGCGGCCTATAGGTCGTACCTATTGCTAAGCTAAACCCATTAGTTCGTGTAGAAAGCCACATTTGTTCAATAGAAGCGCCCATATCTTTTATGTATCGAACTCAAATATCATCCTTTATGTAGAATTCCACGCCTCCGCCCCGTCCCCCATGTATCATCTCATGATGTATCATCTCGAGCTCCGCAGTGCCTCGGATGCACGTATAGCCGTAGGACCCAGGTGCATTAGCAGTCGTTAACAACCACTAATCCGCAATAGGACCACGTGGGGTTTCTTTTTAAATATCTTACGCGTAAGCACAGTGCCTTCCTCACCTGATGTTAAGTGATGATAAGGCCAATGGTGAATGCACACTTCACCCGGCATCCTCAACTACTCACTCAGGCACTAGCTATCTTATATCTAGCTGCCGTAACACAACAATGCTGCAAACATTGATGTTATAGCGACATATTTAGATAGATGGTGGTAGCTAGCCAGGCGGACAAACAAGCCCTACCACCAACCAAACCGAGTACACAAACATGTACCCCCCGCTGGGAATCGAACCCGGGACCTCTAGGTCTATACCGGTAGTCTTAACCACTAGACCAGAGTCCGTTCGAATTAGCCAGTACTCTTTACACGTAACGCCGCCGCCGACGTTGGTCCCGGCTGCATTAGCAGTCTTAACAACCACCAACCCGCACTGGGCCCGCGTGGTGGTTTATGGCCCGTTCTCCCTTTCTATCCATAGGAAAGGCTCGTGCCCCAGCAGTGGGGACATTAAATTGATGATTGAGCTGGTGATGGTGATGAGACGGACGGATTCAAGATGAAATAGAAACAAGTTTAACAAAATCGTGGAATTGATAATTTTGAGGATAATATAATAATAAGATATAATGAAGATTAGAAGTTAGCTACCGAAATACAGGAAACATCATACTTGTACCTCGGTGGCCGAGTGATAGAGCACTCGGCCCGATACCCGAAGGTTCCGGGTTCAATTCCCAGGTCAGGCATAAAGTAATTCGGATTTTTCGATGCATAGCCCGGGTTTGTGATCACCAACTCGCATTTGGCAAGCAAGGCGATTAAGCCATTACCCATCAATTGTAGCGATGACTTGATTTCAATGATGGAGGCCTTTGCCCAGCAGTTATAGGCTGTTTACTTACTTACATACTTGTACCAGCTAATTCAAAAACAACTCTAGCTGAGTGTTTTTTTTATTTTTTTGCACAACTTTTGCATATTTTTTTTGCAAATTTTGCGTGTGCAAGTGAATTTCTCGATATAAAATTTAAAAAAGGAAACAACTTACAGATTTGTATTTTATACAAATAAGGTTATATTTGAATCAATTTAGAAAATAGAATGACGTTTAACTGTTACAATAATTATTCATTTTCTTAGTCTATCGATAGGTAGTTTGGTAACTGGGTGCACTGCGGACCTACCATACCACCGGCCATACCACTGGTGGTATGGCTGAGAAAATAGTGTTGACGACTACAATGAGCATAAATGTATTTATTACTAAGTATTACTAGGTATCTATTAGAATTATTCCCCAGAATACACTTTCCCCGTAGAGAAAAAAAATCCCGTATAAACCACAGGCACAAAACAATCCTTTACATACATGTTGCACTAGATTTAATATTTCCAACATAAAGTACCAGGCTACCATAACTATGCAGGAGATTGCTTATTAATATAAAAGAATAATATAGTCTTGTAAATACATTTAGTAAAGATTATAATAATATTCTTTTATTTTAATAAGCAACCTCCTGCATAGTTATGGTAGCCTGGTACTTTATGTTGGAAATATTAAATCTAGTGCACTAAAAATACAAATATATTGCCAGTGTGAGTTTTGTTTACTATCCGTATTCATTCGATTACGTTTACGAAAACGAAAATTGGTATGCGATTGAAGCAGCACATCCTGGCAACAAACGAGAAGAGTTAATATTTTGCCATATATATTCTCGTTGTAATTAATGTGATCGAATGGCCAATGAAACTTGCACTAATAGGCACCCTGTAGCGAGTTGGAAGCGATTGAGGCGGCTACCTTCAGTGCAGGGTTACCAGCAGAGGGTAATTCGCCACCCGAGTCAAAGTTGGTAATTGTGACACTTGACTCCCGACCTCACATTGGCAGTTGAGTAAGGCTGCGTTCATAAGATAATCCTTACTTGGATAACTTTAAAGCTCAAAGTTCTTTATTGTTTATTTCATTACCTTTTCCATCATCAGCTTAAATATAGACTTTAAAAATATTGCCGCCTCTGTGGTCTAGTGGTTAAAACCACCGGTTTAGACCCAGAGGTCCCGGGTTCAATTACCAGCGAGGGGTACATGTTTGTGTACTCGGTTTAGTTGGTGGTAGGGCTTGTTTGTGCGCCTGGCTAGCTACTACCATCTTATTTACATATGTCGCCATAATATCAATGTTTGTAGTATTGTTGTGTTCCGGCAGCTAGAGATAAGATAGCCAGTGCCTCAGTAGTTGAGGATCCCGGGTTAAGTGCGGTTCCATCATTGGCCTTCTCATCACTTAACATCAGGTGAGATCAAGGCACTGTGCTTACGTGTTAAATTATATTTAAAAAAATGCCGATGTGGTGCCGGGTGGTTGTGGGACTGTCTCCCCGACTTCCACTTCCCTGTCTTGGTCCGAAACCCTCGTCCGACATTTGGGAAGAGGGGGCATCCATTAAAACCACTGTACAACCTCTAAACATTGTCACAAGGTTGAACCGTGCCACGGTCATCGAAGGTTAAAGTTTTATATTAGAAGTCCTTACTGCACTGTACTTCTTGCTTCCTTATCTTATTTTTATTATTATTATACTTGTATACTTTAACTTTGTTTTTCTTAGATAATTTCGGACTTAGATGTGATTGTCCTTTGTTTTATTTTTTTGTGTGTTTATTTGTGATGGAAAGTGTCCTTTTATGATGGGGCACTTTCCAATATATTTGACGCTGTAAAGGAGAAAAGAGCTGGACACTTGCTGAGTTTCTTGCCGGTTCTTCTCAGTACAAGATCTCCCGCCCAGAGTAGACTTACGAGCAGATGGCATAATGACGTTCATAAGAGCTATTTGTAGCCTAAACTGAACAAATGATTTTGAATTTTGAAATTTGCAGAATGATCAACATTGAATCATTCAAACCGCTGGACCTAGAATATTGCAAATTTGCAAGCTAGTCTCTTCCATGATGTATGAGAGATAAGATTCCCTCAGGATCATCGTACTAGTAAGATTACATGCAGTCGCTAGTAAAGTGACTATAGTACTGGTTCTAGACTTTAAAAAAAACGGTATCTTTGTGTAGACACGCCTTTAGACGCAAGCGTTTCAGGTTGCCACAGTGGCAATGTGAACAGAACAGTGTAACATTACCTCATATTTGTGAACAAACGATATGATGCCAATCAAAATGTAACTTTATTCCAATGTATTGTGGACTTGTTTGTGTAAGTCACAATGCGTTTAGACGCAAGGCAGGAGCTTGATAATTTTCATTTGGTCATTTACCTATCAACCTTCATACATCATCATCATCATAATAATGTCATAAAATGAACTAGTAACAACTACACAGCTCATTTTGTGTACCCACTGCTGGGGACCGCACCTTCCTAATGGATGAAAAACCACAGAGGGAACGAGCCTTATAACAATGTGTAGGCTATTTACTCATGTGCCAGTGCGGAGCGGTGGTTATTAAAAGGGGGGTATAAAGGTAAATCGCCAATCTTAGATTTGGTTTTAACACTATAAGATAAACCACGATTTACCCCAAAAATATATCACAGATACTACAGCATACTTGAAAGGGACTGGACTAAGTAAAAGCATAATATAAAAAAAATATCGATAAAAAAAAACACGAACTTACGTCTATTTTTTAAATATTATCAATATATTTTTTTTAATTTGATGCATATTACTGAGCAAATATTTTAACACATAATACCAAATTATATTACCAAGCGACCCTATTAGCGATTTGAAAAATAATGTATATTTTACAAGTAATTAAAGTAAAACTTATTAGGCGCTTACGACATTTTTATTCTGCGCGGAACGCTCCAGTCTGTCGCACCCACGAAGCAAATTGGTCGCACCTGACCCGAGGTAACAGGCATGTTTCGTTTCATCGAACGTCGTGGAACAGGCATGTTTTGTTTCATCGAACGTCGTGGTTTATCTTCTAGTGTTAAAATCAAATCTACGATTGGCGATTTACCTTTATACCCCCTCTTAACGACTGCTAATGCAGCGGGACCAACGGCTAAGCTTCTCTTCAACTTTATATTACCTATACACTAACAAAGTAAACAAAGAATAAGGTCCTAATAGTTATTCCGTGTTATGTAAACGTCATTTCAAATTAAATCAAAATCAAAAATCAAAATCAAAAAAAATCAATATTTTGATTTTTTGATTTGATTTTTGATTTTTTTGATTTTTGATTTTGATTTTTTTTGATTTTGATTTTTTAGATTTTTGATTTCAAATTAAAGTAAAAGATACAAAACACGGAATAACTATTCGAAGCTTATTCTCTGTTTATTTGTAAGGCCCTTAGTAAATAATCTATATTTCCATTAAAATATTAGCATTACAATATACCTTTTGTTTGTCTTATCTTGTTGTGTGTTGAGATGTTTGGATTTGAGATCACCAATCCGCATTTGGCGAGCCATCAATTATAACGATGACAATATTATAGTTTCAATGAAGGAGGCCTTTACAACAGTGGGACAGTTTATAGGCTATAGTGCCTTACAAATAAACAGAGAATAAGCTTCGAATAGTTATTCCGTGTTTTGTTTCTGTGGATACGTATTATAATATTATATTGTATTGGGTTAATCCTGTAATGATAGATGTAAGTGTGGAAATAAATAAATAAATAAATAAATAAATAAATAAATAATGCCGAAATTTTAATAATACCGACAACTAATATCCCTACGCTTAAAACAACGAAAATCAAAATACCGAAAATACGAAATACCTATACCCGATATACCGAAGTTCGATATGTCTATTTTCAAAAGACCGAGAGTTTAAAATACCTAAATTTTTTTTTATTATTAGACAACAGAAAGCAAAACATACCAAAAAGAAACTCTTTCTGTTGTCTAATAAAAAAATAGCCTCGAAATTAAAGACAACCGCTATGCTGCGCTTCGCGATTGTCTTAAATTTCTAACCTGTCATGTGACCTACAGGAGTAGGGCAGCTAGTTTTGGGATTTTATACTTTCGGTCTTTTGAACTTTCGATATTTTAAACTTTCGGTCATATAAACATTCGTCATGTTAATATTCGACCTTCCATTCATAGGTCTTGTGAAATTCGGTATTTTGAACTTCGGCATTATAATACGTACCCGTTTCTGTCATGTAGACGTCGTTTCAAATTAGTGTAAAAGAGACAAAACACGGAATAACTATTCGATGCTTCTTCTCTGTTTATTTGTAAGAAAGTCCCCTAGGTTTTAGTGTTAACTGAAAAACTAAAGAAAAAGTCGAATTGCTCTTTAAACTTTCTAATTCAAGGCAAACCATAATACAAAGTCCGTCAAGTATTGGTTCAAAGTCAGGAACAATTTCAAAGGAGACAAATCAATTATGTAGGGAAATTTTCCCTGTCAAGGCCCTATCTGCTATCGAATGCTCCAATTTAAATTACAGATTCTGTGCCCATTCCAACCAACTTGTAAAGTGACTAGCGTCAAAACAATTCTTCAAGCAAGTAAATAGTGATTGAAAGATTCAGAAAATTAGTTTTTGAAAGGAAGTTAAGTTTCGCAATTATACCTACTTGTAAATTAACCCCCTAATTCATAAAAAACTATTCAAGCTTTAATTGGTTAATCATTGTTTTGTCTCTTTTTCCCCAAATTCAAAATGACGTTTGTGTGACGTTAACAAAACAATATTTAACTAAATAATGCTCAAATAGTTTTTATGATTAAGGGGGTAAATTTATAGTGTACTTTTCCATATTTTTTTAAAACTATTTTGGTGTTTTGACAAAAACACAAATGTTGAAAAAAATTCCACGAGCAGGATCTAAACCCGAACCCTTCTGACATACCGGGTCAGGTGCTCTCCCAATTGAGCTATCGTGGTTCTAACCAGCCCGCCGAAATTATTCAACACTATTTACTTTTTACTTTGAAAGCCAAAGGCGCCCATTCAATGTCAACAACTACCGTCATTAACATCCGATCATAATATTGGTGTTTTTAGTTTAATAGTAACGGAATTATTATCAACGCACACGACCCACAAAAAGTCGGTGACAAAATCGTTACTAAAACCTCGGCAAAAAAATCGGTCCTATTATCGGTCCTACACAAAACGTTGGATGTGGACGGGAGCCGTAAAACCGTAACAAAAACCCGCCCGTACCACTGCAGCTGTCATCCAGTCTATTGTCTGACAGTTAAGTGCATCGGAATGGCATGGCATGACTGTTGGGTGGCTCTTCTGAATAATTTATTTATTGAAATGAAACAACATTTACGGATCTACTCGCGTTTATTTTGCACATTACTTATTTAATGTTTATCCTGACGTTTCGAACCCTTTGCAGTACTATTAGAGCATTGTCTAACATCTGGCTACCTTTTGTGGAATGACATTTACTACCTGCAAGTAGAGGGTGTTGCCATGGGTTCCCCTGTTTCGCCCGTCGTCGCCGATATCTTTATGGAAGACTTCGAGGAGAGGGCCCTGAGCACAGCACCGGTAACCCCTAGGTTCTACAAGCGGTACGTAGATGACACTTTCACTATCCTACCAACTGATAAAGTATCTGCTTTTCTAGATCATCTTAACTCCATACATCCAAAAATACAATTTACAATGGAGTTAGAGGCAGATAGTAAGCTAGCTTTCTTGGATATTTTAATTATCAGGAATCCGGATCATAGTTTGAGTCACACTGTGTATCGTAAAGTAACCCATACAGATAGGTATCTCAATGGTGATTCTCACCACCATCCTAGACAGTTGGCTACTGTAGGGAAATCTTTGTTTCAGAGAGCACGCGGCATCTGTGACACCCAACACCTGGCTGCTGAGCTTCAGCATGTCAAGCACGTACTACAGGATAATAAACTGAAAGTACCACGACTTTGTCACAGAAAACGCAATAAACCAACCACAGTCGAGTGCCAACCTGCTGTACTTCCATATATGAAAGGTGTCACTGACAAGATTGGACATATCTTAAAGCGAGCTTCAATCAACACTTACTTCAAGCCGCTGAAGAAGATCAACCAATTTTTACGACCTGTCAAGTGCAACATACCCCTTCAAGATGCAGGCGTGTACAAACTGGACTGCGACTGTGGGCTCTCTTACATCGGGCAAACAAAGAGAAGTATAGGAACCCGTGTTAAAGAACATATAGCCGACGTCAAGCATAGGCGCGAAAATAAGTCTGCAGTATGCGAACATTCCCTAGAGGGGCCCAACCATTACATCAGATTTGATAAACCACAAATACTCGTTAAAGAACAACGATTCATCCCTAGGATGATACGCGAGGCTATTGAAATTAAAAAACATCCTAATTTTAATAGAGAAGATGGTTGGAATCTACCACCAGCCTGGGATCCCATCATACAAAATATTAAATCCCAGCCCCGACACCATACTGCCAGACCAAAAGATACTGTAAGCTCTTTCTGCGTAAAACGGAACGCACCTGATTAAATTTAAATGAGGGTATACAAGCTACCAACTAATTATCAGATGACCAACACCTCAGTCTCCCTGTGACCACGGACCCTGCAAAGGGTTCGAAACGTCAGGATAAACATTAAATAAGTAATGTGCAAAATAAACGCGAGTAGATCCGTAAATGTTGTTTCATTTCAATGTGTAGTGTTCGCGTAAACTTTAGAAAACAATTTATTTATTATTTATTTATTTATTTTTACTTTGATTAAAACGGTATCAAAAAACCAATAACATTAAATAAAGATTACAATCTAACATTACAATAACAATTATTAAATTATTATTGTTATTATTTTATTTTTATTTTTCTTTTTTTTATGTATTTCCTTATTTATGTTCTTTTTTTGTTTTTTTTAATTGTTATTATTATTAACTAAAGCTATAATAATCTAAGGGCCTCTTTCACCACCTACAAGTAAGTTCCCATTAGCGTTTACATGACAGACACTCCATACAAAACCTTCACTTTAACTACCAAGTATCTCCTAATCAGACTTTGTGAAACATTAGGGTGGCACCAGTAATATGAGGTGTTTGCCGATGTTGGTACACCCCACGGGAGCATAGACAAACTCCGTGACGTCATGGACGGATGTGGTACTGTCACGGGAGTTTAATTGATACCGCGGCATGTCATCAGTCCGGAAGTGCGTCACGACTCACGCGGGAGGTTTTAAGGCGCGCCCGTTGTTTGTACAATCACAAGCATTAACATGTAAACAATGTAGCTCTTAATACACCGAATTAAGAGTCATAAGTGTTTATATGTTAATAATCATGACTGTACTTCACAGAACTAGGAACTAGTTTATGGTAGATTTTTTTTTGTGTCTGGTAAGTTCTGTCAGTGCGGTACTATGAGGCTCTTTACTGACCGTATTATTAATGCGTATTTTTTTTAAAACTTATTATCAAGTTTTTTAACATTGTGTAGCAGCAGCAGGCAGATTAACCTACCCAAATCTATAAAATTTCTACAATCAATTTTGAACTTGATTGTTTGGTTATAAGGATCAATATTCATTGGAGAAATTTGACAGATTTGGGCAGGCTGATCTGCCGCCTTATGTACTTTAATTTGTTTGTAACATTTACGCGAACTCTACACATTGAAATGAAACACTTTACACCTTTGCAGGGTCCATGGTCACACAGTAGTGTCTGAAATTCAAATTCCGTAAATAATATATTAAGTAAATCCGTTTAAACTTATTAAATTTCATTTCGTCAAAGCCTTTTTTTAAAAAAAACAGTCCCTTTTCACTGCTTCCAAATCACCATAAGTAAATTATACATGTATAAAATAAGCGCTTATTTACTACCAAGATCAAAGCAAAGGTTTATGTTACACAGTCTCTTTTGGTTTAACATACTAAACTATATTTCAGTTGTAAATTGTTCTTTATGCTATAGACGTGCATATTATATTTACTTTTCTAAGTTGAAGACTTGAGCGAAGCGTTGAGCATGCTTGCCGAAGCATTATATACTTACCTAAATATTATAGTTAAGGCTAATGTTTTCTTATATAGAAGTCATCAGCACTTATATATTACCTACTCAATATTGTCAAACTTTCCAGATAATTAGCTGTCTTACTTTAATAACAGAAATATATATTTTACTATTGTACACTCTTTTACCTAGTTTTGACTCTTATTCCATTGTATTAAGAGTTACATTGTTATCATGTTAATGCTCGTTACTGTACTATAAGCTGCTAAGCACTTTAATATTGTGTCATAGTGACTATGACACAATATTAAAGTGCTTAGCATATGCTACAATTTTCCAAGCGTTTGTCTAATTATTTAGTTGCTTTAACAAAGTACTAAAGGCTTCAACAACGATTTGCTACCATAACAGTTTGAGAATAAACTGTGTTAAAAAAATAATAGACAACTGAAAGCTCGAATTCTTTTGAAGCCTCGAGGTGTGGCTTAGAGAGCTTGCGTCTTGGCTAGGCTCGGGTCTACGAGCATACCGAGCTCGCTGAGCCCTGCCAATCCCAGCTTTCATAGTGTAACAGTCTAAGTAGGTACAGAAATAACTGACTCAACGCAGTAAAATTTCACAAAAAATATCTAATTTCATTTTCTTTAAATATTACTTGAAAACCACAAACAGTAAAGTTGATTTACCATTTTTAATCCTTTGGCTGATACAATCCTGTGTCAAATAAGAGTGTATACCTATCGGTGTTCGTGACTGTACAGCGTAATATATTTTTCATTGGTTTTCAATCCTATTGCAGCTACATACAGTTCAAATTATGGTGGCCCCTATAATGGCACAACCAGTAAAAAAATAGGTTAAGTTCCAAGCATGTGGCGTGACGACCTCTGTTACTCCGTAGTCAAGTGGCTCGCACGCTGGTTTCTGGTGCTGCCATCTCCGAGATCTGGGTTCGATTCTCGGTCGGATCAATGTAGAAAAACGAACTTTATCTATATTTTCTCTGGTCTGGATTGTTGTGGTACCGTCATTGTTCCTGATTTCCATAACACAAGTACTTAATGTCTGTGGAGACAACAATTTCTGCGACATTGTCTAATTTTTTTAAAGCATATAGTACTTACTTATTGTAAGGCATTCACAACTTACCCAAGCTCGCGTCGTACGTGTTCATGTATTCTGACGTCATGAATTGTGACACCAGGGCAGTCTTACCGACTCCTGTGTCTCCTAGCAGGACCACCCGGTATTTAGGAATCTATAAGAAAATTAGTGTGAATTATTATGTTTTTATAAGAAATAAAAAATATTTATTCGAATCATATTAGACCATTGGACTTATTGGACATTTGAGACAGACAGTTGAGACTATACATCACTAGTTATTATAATTATTTGTTGAAAAAAAAAGTTTGTCTATATGGTTTTTAAACTGATATAAGAGGAGAGATACTGCAGGTAGGGTTTTCCTAAGAATGTTACCGGTTGGCGATTACCATAACTTCTGTTTCTGCCACCAACCGGCTTTTTTAACATCACTGTCTTAAATTTAAGCACCGTCGTCGTTAAGTCCTTAAATTAATTATAATTTAAGTCTAAATCTTAACCTACATACTACATAGCACTTTTTACTTCCATGTATCTATCAACTACTCTGACCTTCCAAAACCTCAACATAAACATTTTCGAATTGAAGTAGGTAGTAAGCGCAATCGATTGATTTTCGTATTTACAAACAATTCGTTTGACAAACAAACTCAATCTAAAGAATCCAGCGTACAAAGCCGACTCCGAATTCAAGCAGCGAAATAACACAGAAAAAATATACCGGACTTTCTTCGCCAAACACGCAAACAAAACGGAAAATGAAAACTGGATTCTCTCGAATTAAAGCCAAGAAAAATATAAAGGCGCGTCCACACCTACGCACGTACAGCGACCGCGCACGAGCCGAGCACGCTACGCGCCTTGAATGACTTTGAACGCATCACATTCTACGCGCGTCACATGTCACGCGAACGGTTCGCTTGCAAGTGCAAAGTGCTTAGTGTGAGTTAAGTTTACTATACGTATTCATTCATTAGACGTTTACGGAAGCAAAAATTTGTATGGAAAAAAAAATATTTTTTTATTTTCGCCAGGAGGTGCTGCTTCAGTGCCATACTAATTTTCATTTTCGTTAACGTTATCGAATGTCAAATGAAACCTACTGTGTTGTTGTGTTTTTGACTCGAGAGGTTTGGGCCTTTTAACAACACTAACTTCTATCAACATATTCATAGTTATCCATACCATGTTCCTAAATTGATGTACGAACCGCACCGCGAACCGCACCCGCACCTTATTAGAAAACCCGTTGTGGACCCGCGTGGACCGGTGTGGACCCGCCTTAATAGAAAAGAGCCAACCGACACTGTCTAAAAAAATGCGAAAAGATGATTGTTTTCATCCCAATCGCGTATTGGTTATCGGAAAATGATGGAAGTACGCCATTAATGCATTTTATTGTTTATTGAACATAAATGAAAGTTATTGTGAAATCTTTCTTAGTAATAAAATCTGTTAGAATTGGTTAGCTAGGTACTTGCTAGGTACTTATAGATTATTACGATAGTGAACATTTACTGGAAGTATAGTAAAGGGTTTTTCATTAAGAGCGCTCAAACTTTGAAATTAAATAAAACAACCTGTGTAAGTGATATTACTACAACTTTCATTTTATTTTAAAGGATATTTGACGACATTATGTATGGAATATAATTTCAGCCAAATGGCCGCCGAGACTCCGCCGTAGGTGGTGTATCCTGGCGGACCAATTTTGAATGACATCTTCGCATAAATGTGGCCCAATTTCACGAAGGACGCGAGCTATGTTAGCCTTCAGGGCGGCAATTGACTGTGGTTTGTCTGCATAAACCAGAGATTTTACTTAGCCCCATGCACAGAAAGTAGTCGAGCGGAGTTAAGTTACACGATCTCGGTGGCCAGTTGTTGTCGCCACGACGCGAGATGACGCCGCCCTCGAACTTCTCATTCAATAAATTGAATGTTCAAGCGGCCGTGGCTAGCTCAATTAAATCCGCACTCTCTTTGGTTGGTGATTGTCCCCGCCTGCGACAACTATCAATATTCAATGTATTTAGAAATATTTCACGTTGCATTCAACATTGCTCAAATTGAATTCTGGGATCTTAGAGCTTGTTTTTTTCTTTTCAGTTTTTTCTCTTTGCAGTTATTTTTGATAGTTGTTTTAGCAGTCAGGTTTTTTGTTTTATTTTAATAATTTGGTTTTTATAATCAATGTATTGCCTGTTTGAAAGGAACTAAAAATCTCTCTATTCAAGTAAAAGTTATAAGGGCTTTTGAATCGTCTCAAATATATTGCCTACCATACAATTCAGGACGCCTTTTAGCTGTGCAGAAGAACTTCAATGAACAATAGAAGACTTCTTCTTCCTGCAGTGGCGGTAGCCAAAGTAACATTAAGAAAACGATAGCGAAGTTCGAAAAGAATAAAATGTATAGGATTGACATAAGATTGACCACGTGATTTAGCGCGGCTTATGTCATAATTTTATTCATTTCAAATTTCGTTATCGTTTTCTTAATGTTACTTTGGCTAAGCCTACCAATTCGGTTTCAATACGTCGTAATAAAGAATCACAAATGAGTACACGGTGTCTCGTGTGGACATTTGGAATTTCAATAGAAACTCTGTAGTTAATTAACAATTTCGTTTATTGGAGTTGCCTCTGTGGCCGCAGTACAAGAAGTGAATGACAGACGGTTAATTACAATAGGTAACGGCGCGGTGCGCCTGTGATTTAATAATAGCAACAAGTTGCATAAATGTCACAACATTGGTGAATTAGTGCTAGGCGCTAACATAGCTCCCCGCCGTTGAAGACCCCGTTCTTCAACTTTCTTCTTCTGGCGTAGGCAGAAGCGGGCAGAGTCGCACGAATGGGCGTCGATAAGTTCCCTTAATGGTGGTTACGTCAGCAACACGGGAGACGTTGTCTGGTCCAGGGAACAATTTAGTGACACGTCCAACGCGCCAACAAAGTGGTGGAAGTGAATCTTCACGAAGTAGCACCAAATCTCCGACCTTCAAGCTTCTTGTGTTTTGTTTCCATTTGGTTCTGAGCTGAAGTTCTGAGATATATTCTCGCTGCCATCGTTGCCAAAAGTGTTGCCGTATTTGTTCTAAACGCGCGTAGCGGGAGAGGCTATGTTCCTTTTTGGTTTCCAGGGCAGGTGCAGGTAACGCATTCAGTGGTCTTCCTATCAGAAAGTGCCCTGGGGATAGGTATTGGAAGTCGTCGGGTGATGAGGAAAGAGGACACAAGGGTCGGCTATTCAAAATGCATTCCACTTGTGCAAATAGGGTGCTCAACTCCTCAAAGGTAAGATGTGTGTTACCCATTACGCGTTTTACATGATATTTGGCCGACTTTACACCGGATTCCCAAATACCGCCGAAGTGAGGTGCGTAAGTCGGAATAAAAATAAATTTAAAATTTTCCTGAGTTGCAAACTCAGACAAGGACTTAGAGTTATTTTTTAGGAATGAATTTAGTTCTTTGGCCGCTGATGTAAAATTGCCTCCATTGTCGGAAAATAGTTCCGCCGGCCTGCCACGACGTGAAATAAACCTTCGCAACGTCATAACAAATGCCTCTTTGGAAAGGTCACTCACGGCCTCTAGGTGTAAGCATTTGTATCTTAAGCATACAAAAATACACAAGTAGCATTTAATGGTTCTAGCGCCACGACCTTTGCGATTTAGAATAAAGAACGGTCCAGCATAGTCCATGCCTACAGATTTAAAAGGGAAATCTGGATTAATGCGTTGTGTAGGTAGGTTTCCCATTTTAGGATATAGTGTTTTACCTTGAGTACGGCGGCAAAGCACACACATATTTACTGTACGTCGGGCAAGGCGTCTTCCGTTGAGCGGCCACACTGTTTCTCTGATTACAGCTAACAACAACTGTGGACCTGCATGCAAATTTTTTATGTGCTCAAATTGAAAAATAAGTTTTGTAAGATAATGCCCTGAGTCGAGAAGTATAGGATGACGTTTTTGATAAGAATAGTCAGAAGCATCTATTCTTCCTCCTACTCTAATCAAATTATCGGACTTATCTATAAATGGTGATAAGGTTAAAATTTTAGATTTAGAATTTAGTACTTTATTTTCACTCAAACAATTATATTCGTTTAAAAATGTTTCCTTTTGAGATGTAAAACATAAGAAGTTAAATGCATTGGAAAGTTCACTGACTGTAAGACAACCAGTTATTTTATTATTATGATTTTTTATATTGTGAATAAATCGTTTTACATAGCATACCGTTCTTTTTAATCTGTTTAGCTTAGAAAACCTTTTAAAATCGATTATTGATTCAAATTTAATTGTAGATAGTGTATTAATTGTTAGTTTTATGTCATGTAAATCTTCTAATATTTTATGTTTTAAGGCAGGCCACTTAGATTCGTCATTTAATAAGTATTGAGGACCGTGCCACCACAATGCATTATTTATTAGTTGGGTAGGATTGACACCCCTTGAAATTAAGTCGGCAGGGTTTTCCTTGGTGGGGACATATCTCCAAGAGAGTTGATCAGTAGTTTCTAGGATTTCACCCACTCTATTTGCGACAAATGTTTTTAATTTGGTGGGATTATTTGATAACCACCCCAGGACCACAGTAGAATCACTCCAGTATACTATGTTATGTGGAGTATAGTGTATTGATTCTGCGACACTTTTATACAAACGCACAGCAAGAAGGGCGGCACATAATTCGAGCCGAGGGATCGACGTCGGCTTCAAGGGTGCTACTCTAGACTTGGAGCACAGCAATTTTACCGTGACGTCACCGTTGATCTTTGTTCGCATATACACACAAGCCCCATAGCCCAACTGTGAGGCGTCACAGAATATATGGAGTTGAATGGATGTTGGGCTATTACACAACACATGCCTGGGAATTTTTAAGATGGAGAGAGCGAGTAAGTCACTAGAAAAGTTATTCCATTGATTTTGAATAGCATCTGGGACAGGTTGGTCCCAGTCAACCTTTTGTTGCCAGAGATTTTGCAAAATTAATTTTGGTATCATTATGCAAGGGCTCAGTAAACCCAAAGGGTCAAATATTTTGAATGCATTAGACATAATGAACCGCTTAGTAATTACATTGTTTTGAGAGGGTATAGACACGGGAAAGTGTAGTGTATCTTCGTTAGGATTCCAATTAAGTCCGAGTGTGTTTGACGCTTCGCTGATAGTTAATATTTCTTGAGATTTAGATGATTTGAAAATTAATTTTGCATTAGTTTTAAATTTGCGTAAGTGAAAGCAACCCTTTTGGAGCTCCCTATTTACAGAATTTTTAATGTAGCTTAACTCTTCTTCATTGTTTGACCCTGTAATGAGGTCGTCGACATAAAAGTCTCTCTGTATTATAGTTTTAATTAGATTGTCGTTACACTCCTCTCCTATCTGCCAAAGGCAGCGCGTGCTCAAATAACTGGCACTTGCGGTTCCGTAAGTGACCGTATTCAACTGCATTGTTTGGATAGGTAGCGACTCATCCTCTCTCCATAAGATCAGTTGCAGGTTTCTGTCACCGGCATGGACCTGGACTTGTCGGTAACATTTTTCAACGTCCCCGGTGAGCAAATACCTGTGCTGACGAGCACGAATCAAAATGGAGAAAAGAGAGTCTTGTACATTTGGACCTACCAGCTGCAAATCATTGATAGAGTACCCAGAAGAGGAGGGTGCGGAGCCGTCGAACACAACACGGATTTTAGTAGATTCACTGGAATCCTTGAAGACTGCATGATGGCATAGGAAATATGATATTGTGGGTAAGTGAATTTTGGACCTTGAAAGAAGGCTAAGGCTTCATACTCTTTTATAAATTGTACATATTGCATTTTAAAATTAGGGTTTTTCATAAAACGTTTCTCCAAATTGAGAAATCGCCTTTTAGCCAGTGTATACGTGTCACCTAAACAAAAAGGTGAGTCACGCAGTGGTAACCTAACACAAAATCTACCTGTTTCTAATCTTATTGTATGTTTTATAAAATGATTTTCACATGTTTTTTCAGATTCGCTCAGAAGTGATTTTTGGGGAAGTTCTTCTAGTTCCCAAAAACGTTTAAGAAAATAATCTACCTGGGATTCTTTAGACAAATCCTGCTCGGACAAAACTACATGATTGGTTTGTATAATATTTGTTTTTAATGATTTATGTGACTTTTTATTTGTTTGAATTAATGAAATTTTAATATTGTTATTTTTTGTATTTCTTTTTAGTTGGTTATTTGAGGAAAATTGTATTGTTGTATTGTTATTACATTTTAATAAAATTTGTGATGTTTCGTTAGGTTTTGTGTTTGAATTTCGTATGTTTACTTCGCCCCCAACCAACCAGCCAAATTGGGAATTATGTAACTTAGGGTTATATTCACCTAGTGATTTTTGTTCACAACCTATAATATCCCAGAATATATCGGCTCCAATTAAAACGTCTATTGGACCTGGCTGGTTAAATTGTGGGTCGGCCAAACATATATTTTGTGGTATGTTGAATTGAGACAAGTCTATAGGAAACCTTGGCAATTCTCCTGTAAGTTTATCCAACACAAAACAAGAAAATGTAATTTTAAAATTATTAATAGAATGGCGGGATTGCAATTGCACGACACATCTTTCGGTGACTGTGTTGGCGTGACAATTACCAATACCGATGACGTTTAGTGATGTGGGGAATATTTTTAGACTTATCCTCTCCTTCAATGCTTTAGTAATGAATGATGACTGACTGCCTGAATCCAGCAAGGCACGCGCTTGAACTACCTCTTTAGTCACCGGATTCATAACCTCAATTAGGGCAGTAGACAAAAAAACCTGACTAGAAATTTCTTTAGAGAAATTTACGATAGACTCAGGTTCATGAATTTCGTTAGAATTTACTTTAGAACTGTTAGAATTAGTGTGTAGCAGTGAATTATGACGTTTTTTGCAATGCCTGCAAGGCCCCATACGGCAATCGTTAAGGCCGTGACCTTGTCTCAAACAATTCGAACAAAGTTTATACTTTGAAACATCAGCTAATTTTTCTTTAATTGGTTTTGATTTAAATGTAGGGCAGTCATAAATTCTGTGGTTTTGATTACAAATGATGCATAGAAATATAAAATTGTTATTCTGAAGAACTGTATTTAATGATTTCGTATATTGTCGACTACTACTAGTGGCATCTACATTTCGTGGCTGTAACTTAGTATAATTGCCTTCTTTATTACGGTGTATGGATTCTAAGACATGAGCACGGTCAAGTAAAAATGATTTAAACTGTTCTAATGTAGGGATGTCGTTTAAGTTATTACGTTGCTCCTCCCATTTAGTTAATGTGTTATTGTCTAACTTGGATGTCAACATAAATACAATCAAAGTGTCCCACTGATCAGTTGGTTGACCAAGGTTGGACAGGGCACGTAAGTTTTTAGTTATATGATCAACAAAAAAACGTAAACAACTTTCCGATTCACGATTAATTGTTTGAATGTTGAATAAAGACTTAAGGTGATAATTTATTAATAATCTTTTATTATTGTATCGCTCGCAAAGTAATTGCCATGCGGTAATGTAGTTAGCAGATGAAACTTCAATATTGGTGACTATGCGCCTTGCCTCGCCCTCAAGGTAAGACAATAAGTAATGAAATTTTTGTATGTCGGAAATACGTGAGTTATTATGAATTAAGTTGGAAAACGTATCGTGGAACTCAAGCCAACGGAAAAATGACCCGTCAAATTTAGCAATTTCAATCTGAGGCAATCTTACACCTATAGATTCGTGGTTGTGATCGAAAGAGCATTGAGCTTCCATAAATACAGAATCTCGTCTTCTCTTCTCTTGTTCTAAAGATTTTAACTCATTTTGCTTCTCCACTAAGCCCTTTGCTATAGCTATACATATAATTATGTCTTGCTCAATACGCTCACGCTCATCAATCTCAAAATCCAAACTATCAGAATTCAAAATTTCAATCTGAGTCTGCAAGTCATCAAATTTAATGGATAGGCTCTCAAATCTGCTCAATTTTAACGATAACTCTGCAAACTCAACAGCCGAGAGTATAGGTTGCGTTGTAATTTTGTCAATATAATTTTTAAATTTTGTTATTTGGCCTTTAATTGAACTTCTTTTTGTTAAAAGATCTTTTACTTCCAATAAAGGAGAAGTACTTTCTGTTGATCGTACTGTCTTCTTTTCATGTTTGTTTTGGCCTTCGGACATTATTAACTAATCAGAATTGTAAATATAAATGTAAAATACAAAAGATACTGCAATTTAACAGCTGATTACAAATCCAATACACAACGCAAAGCAATTTAGTTAGAAAATATAAATAAATAAATTATTTGGCTCACGTTCCTCACACGGCGATACCTGGGACCGGGACTGGGACCAGGAATCCCAAAAATCACCAACTGTCACAGCTGCTTAGCAATCGCGGTTCAGCTGACAACAACTCGCAACCCTGGAATTAGTCGGCAAAAATACCTCTTAAAATCGCGCAAAAACTAGTGCGAAGGATGGAAAACCTAATGAATCTAACTTGTTGATAAAGCTATTATCGAACGTTTCACTATTTTAATAAGAAATCAAAAAGAAACAATACATTAATATTTTTTATTTTTTTTACTTGAAGGTAGGTATGACTTTTTGCACTGCGAAACACAAGTGGAATTTATTTCAATTGGAAATGAAATGTATTGTTAATGAATTTAGGATGGAAGAATGGAAAGACCAAGGCACTTAACTGATGATTTCTGCTGCGAGGTGGTGCTTTAGATGCGTCACTGCCCGGCGATATCAGTAAGATGTCGACTCGTACTCGTAGCAGGTACCAACTTCCATCGTTGATTTTAGCTCGAAGAATTGCGTATTATATGAATTTAGTATCACGTCGGGGTCACCAATTTATGTCTCGTGTGGACATTTGGAATTTCAATAGAAACTCTGTAGTTAATTAACAATTTCGTTTATTGGAGTTGCCTCTGTGGCCGCAGTACAAGAAGTGAATGACAGACGGTTAATTACAATAGGTAACGGCGCGGTGCGCCTGTGATTTAATAATAGCAACAAGTTGCATAAATGTCACAACATTGGTGAATTAGTGCTAGGCGCTAACACACGGTTCATTAGGTTTCTTTCAGTGAGCTCGTGAGGTACCCAAATATCGAGCTTTTTTGTGTACCCAGTTTTTTTCAAATGCGCCAAAACTGTTTTGTGGTTAATTCCCAGTTCTTCAGCTACGTCGTAACTGCTGATATGCCGATCTTGCTCCATTTTTCTGGCAATGGCATCCATTTTATCCGTAATAGGGCGACCAGGTCCCATGTTACTTAGGGTCGGCGCTAAATGTCCGCTTCTTTCACTCTCCTCTATCTCTAGTAGGTAGCTTTGTAAAGAAGACATTTACAAAACTATATCCCGTTACTAAATTATGCTATATACTTCTAAATGTTTATATAATTTTTAACGCAAATTTTGTTGCGAACAAATTACAAAAACACAAATGTTGAAAAAATTTCCACGAGCAGGGTTTGAACCTGCACCTTTCTGACATACCGGGTCAGGTGCTCTTCCAATTGAGCTATCGTGGTTCTAACCAGCCCGCCGAAATTATTCAACACTATTTACTTTTTACTATGAATTTGCTTTTTACTTTGAACAAAATTTGCGTTAAAAATTATATAAACATTTATAAATAGCTTACCTACTTCTTAACTGATCTTTAGTATTTGTAAAAATATTATGATCGGATGTTAATGACGGTAGTTGTTAACATTGAATGGGCGCCTTTGGCTTTCAAAGTAAAAAGTAAATAGTGTTGAATAATTTCGGCGGGCTGGTTAGAACCACGATAGCTCAATTGGAAGAGCACCTGACCCGGTATGTCAGAAGGGTGCAGGTTCAAACCCTGCTCGTGGAAATTTTTTCAACATTTGTTTTTTTTTTTTTCTATATACTTCTTCTTTATATGGTGCCTCTCCATTACTGAAGTCAGCAGTCAGTTTACGAAATCATATCTTATCCAGCAAGTCTGAATAATAGTTCCACGGCTATATACAATCTACTATATGCAAGTTTACAATATAGAAATTAGAAATACTTTGAAGATTAGCAAAAATATACTATTGCTTTGTGACATATCTCTACTGTACACAGATTTTTACATATAGAATGTAAATAATATGTGTACAGGCACCGCCATAAAAGAAATGGTGACACAAAGGAATGGAGGGACGTTTTCCAGTCAAACAACAAATAAGCTTATCTAAATACACGCAACGTGGAAGAATTATAAAAAGTTTATTTTTAATGTGAACAGTTTCTTTTTCAGTGTGTGTTTCAACCAACAGTTTATTTTGCCCGTTGCGATTGTCAAATCTCTGTGGGTTATTCCCAACAGCATCAAATCTATTGTTCTCTACTAAACAATGACGCCTACGAGCTACAAGTACCTATATATCTATATAAGTTAGCTATGTTATATAATTGTGGTTTGAAGGACAGGAAAAGGGTTAATTAAAGGGCATCTGGCAAGCTAAGATATGATGCTTTTGTTGGTCAATGAATTAGTTGGTCATTTAGCATTTGTTTAGCATCGTTATTTTTTAAGATTATATAACTTCCCTCTGCTGGGATCAGGCACACAGATGAACCTAATAAATAGCAATAAAAAAATTGGATTAGTAATAAATTAAATGTAATATCAAGTAAGATTTATAAGAAAACTGTATTAGTTAATAGTTATTTATCTTATTTCATAAAAATGTTTTATTTATTATTTATTAATTAGTAAACACTTGGCGATATAATAAATTTAAAAAATGGGAAATTGCCGATTAATTCACTACACTGACCCATAAAATACAATAGCCTCAATCAACCCCTTATCGTGTCTTTAGAAGCAAAGAGAAGCTTGAGATATTTTATTTTGATCACCCGTTCGAACATTTTTATTGTTAGGTAGAACGTTTTCTCTCACAACATCAACCTGACAGATAATATAAAGCGCTGTCTCATAACCTGCCAACGTATATTACGTTCCCCGACAGTTGCAATAATACACCAATGTTTTGCGACGCGCGTCGCCCACAACAAAAGGCGCGTTGCTGACAATAATCCCGCGCTTACATGCGGGATGGACGCGGGCGAGGCAGATATAAGTATTACATGGACATGTTTCAATAGACGAAAGCAAATCGAGCGTACAGTTACCTTTGAACTAATATCGTTGCTCGCATTTAACTAAACATAACAAAACATAGCGGTACGTTTTCCAGTTGATAACTTATAGTAATTACTTAGCGGACTTTCTCAACATAGTTGTATATGAGTACTTTGTTTAGAAAGTTCATTAAAATAAGTTACAGTGATAGTTTAAATAGGTACTATCATCTAGAAAACGTATGCACAGAAAAAATACCAAAAATGAGATAAATAAATAAATAAACTTTCCTACACTTACACCAATTATCTAGCCCAAGAGAAGCTTCGTTAAGAAACTCGTTAAATGGTTACTAGACAACGGATAAACATACTTAAAATAGTTACATACATACTTATTATACATAGAAAACACCCAGACCCGAGACAATTTAGAAAAACAATAATTTCTAAATTGACCCGACCGGGGATCGAACCCGGGACCTCAGAGATGGCGACACCATGAAAACCGGTGTACAAACCACTCGACCAAGGAGGTCGTCAAATCAGTTAGTTGTGCGAACTATATATATTATAAATTCAATTATATTGGTCGCACCTTGCTTAATAACGTTAGTGTTTATGTTGATTTTAAACTTTTCACACTCATACACATTTATCCAACAATAAATCTAATACGTAGCGTTTGCGCCCCGTACCATAAGAAAAACTGTTTTTTTTTCTTTCCAATTTAAACTACACATAAGTTTTAAAAAATGAACTAGCATATTGAAGTGTGTGTTAAGACTAATCTACTAAAAAAAATTAGATGCTTAAACCAGCATGGTTTGCCTGTAAAATGCAAATCTATGTTTTAAAAGAGGTTACTTTGATATTTTTTTCTCTGCTATAAAAGTTAACAAATCGTGTCTCTGCAACTAGCAAAATGAAGTCAATTAAATGAACAATTATGTCATCAAATATCACTTTCATATGTTTTGTAATTTTTGGGAAAAATCAAGATCCCCGCCACGTAAATTTTCAATGCGTCGCCTTAAAACACCAGGCGGGTCCTGTGCGGTGCAGTGTTGTTAAAGACTCCTAAAGCAGCTGGGACCAACGGCTTCACGTGTCTTCCGGAGCACGAAGGAGCCCGAGAGAATACTTTTTTGGTTACCCATTCAAAGAGCAGGCCTTTGTGAACGAAACATTTGTGAACTTCAGCGATTGAGTTTAAAAAGTTATATTGTAAATAATGTATTGGAATCCTAATAACATATTTATTTATCAAAAGGTTTTCAAAATTGTTATCAGTAAAATATAAGTTGTAACGAATTCACGTTACACCAACTTCGTAAAGCACCAAACGTTCGAATCGCTATAACGAATCGAGTTTATCATTCACGAATGCCCAAACTTTAACTTTGCCCAACAAAGTTTGAGTGAATATCGAAGTTCGGGAGTTGTCGTGATCGCGTCATAGGTATTTGAGGAAAATATTTATATTCGATACGTTTTGCCTGAATGAGCAAGAAGAAAGAAGGAAAACACATTCCATATACAAAATGTAACACATTGAACAAAAGGTTTATAGGTATAACACCTTTTTTATTGTTCTGTGGGTACAATGAAGTTGTTGAAGCTGTAGATATAACTGGAGAGGCTTGTAAGTTGAAACAAGCAATTACTCACTCTTCTGGTGAATAGGGTAACCCTTACAAGTTCATAAAAATCAGGACTTTGAAGTGTAGTAAAGACGAAAGAGAAAGAAAGTAAACGAATCTAAAAAATCCATTTCAAATCATTTATTAAAGAAAAATAGGTATTTAAATTATTTAAATATTTAATAGCGGCCGGTATTGCCCACACGACTTGGTCCCTAAAAATCAGTATATATTATAGATTACACACAGTTCACGGAACAGGGTAATGTTATGAAAATACGTTTTAAAAATTTAAAAAGTTTTATAAATTTCCGTCTAATATTATATTAGTTTTATTAGTTCAAATTGCGTGTACGATCATATTTTAGTTTTCTTAATAGTGGTAATTTTATTTTAGTTTACCCATTTATAATCGTCTCAATAAACATCCTATTAGAATTATTTATTTATGCTTATTTATCGTAGTTTATGGTTTTACAATACACATATGTTTATCTATATACAATACTTAAACATGTATTATATACATTAAAAATTATTTATAATAATATCCACTTTAGCCATTGCATCTACAATGTAATCTCTGCACCACCCTATGGCTGACTGGTAGAGAATGCCTTAGGCATTATGTCCGCCATGTAATATAAGTTGCAAACGTTGAATAAAATAAATTTGTTTGTATGAGCGATTTAAGTAGGTAGGTTTAAAGTTTCAAATCACAATAAAACAGTCAAAGAAACGTTTAAAAAAATATATTTATATTAACTGTTAACGTCCGTCTGTATAATCGCCCACGTCCGATAATCCGAGTTTTTAGTCGGTGAAAATGAAACGTATGTATCGTTAGGGAATTCTATGTTGCAACACACACGTCCTATAAAAAGTCGGTCACAAATCGGTACTAAAACCTCAACGAAAAAAAATCGGTCCGATTATCGGTCCTCCAAAAAAAAATCGGTCGTGGGCGGGAGCCATATGGTCCGCTCGCCGCCTCGCCACCGCTCCCGCCCTGCTCACCGCAAGCGCCAAAGATGCGGTCTTAAGCGTAAAAAGTTTCAACATTCGCTTAGAATAGAATAGCACTTTATTTGTAACTAATACATCACACACATAAAAAAATAAAAATAAAAATCTAATAAAAATAACAATAACAATAGAAATTTTATATAAGTGTGCTGCAGAAGCACAAAAGGACGATAGCTCAGTGGCTGCTTACCTACTAGACTGTAAGAATTTTGGGAATCCCAAATGTAAAATGTGTCCTTATATTCACGATACCTCTATTATAATACCAACCTGGTCTAAATCGTCTTCGTCCGGCGTGGTGAGGCTGGCGGAGTCCACGGGTCGGTACCCTGAGCAGCACGAGCCGTCAAAGGGGGACCGGTCTGATGCCCTGTGGACAAAGGAACACATCACTAATCGTTACATACATACATAGGTACATAGCCAGCCGCGTAGGATTGTGGAACTGGCGAGGTACCTGGATGGGTACTGAGAAGTGAGAGGCTTATAACTCCACCACTAAAGAGGACATTTTTTTTTGGTAGTCGCCTTTAAAGTTCCGGATGAAGAATGCGCTTCGGTGCGTCCTGGTCCTGTCTTGTGCTTGCGCAAGGATGTCTGACACCTAACTTTAAAACTGTAAGGTTGGTGGGGGGTGTCAGTAATAAATTAAAGTCGTGTGTAGCGGGGTGGCCATTATCTCACCTAGTGTTCTGGTCAGTGTCTGCGAAGGCCGAAGCCGGTGGAAGCGCACTTCAAACGGAATCCTCAACTACAGAGGTATCTTACCTCTAACTATCAAAACACAACAATGCTACCAACATAGTGGTCGGGACGAAAGAAGGTATTTAGTAAGTTATAAGCAGTATGGTAATTCAAATTCAAGTTCAAAATCATTTATTCTGTTTAGGCTACAAATAGCTCTTATGAACGTGTTTATGCCATCGGTTTGTAAGTCTACTCTGGGCAGGAGATCTTGTACTGAGAAGAACCGGCAAGAAACTCAGCAAGTGTCAAGCTCTCTTCTCCCTTACAGCGTCATAAATATTGGAAAATGCCCTATCATAAAAGGACACTTTCCATCACAAATAAAAACACAAAATATAAAGCAAAGGACAATCACAACATGTAAAAAATCACAAAAAAAGAAAAAATATGTAAATTAAATATTAAGTTTGCAAAAACATCTTTTGCCAGTTTAATTTTGTACAATGTCATACAGTAAAGTATAATAGTATAAAAGTCAAAACCTGTCTAAGAAAAAACAAAGTTAAACTATAGTTAATAATAATAAAAATAAGACAAGTACGCAAGAGAAGACCAGCCTCCACAGGCGGCACCCGTTCACGAGTATGACTTATGAATCAGCCATCGCCAGCTTCACTCAACCATATTTTAGGGAATTTAACGACCCGACGTACATGCCACCAGCACCGCAGAGACAATAACTATACCTACGGTGACGGTGACGGACTAAACGGTATAATAATAGATAGATAAATAATAAATTTATTTATTATTATTATTATTATTTTTTTGACGACCTCCTTGGTCGAGTGGTTTGCACACCGGTTTTCATGGTGTCGCCATCTCTGAGGTCCCGGGTTCGATCCCCGGTCGGGTCAATTTAGAAATTATTGTTTTTCTAAATTGTCTCGGGTCTGGGTGTTTTCTATATATAATAAGTATGTATTTAAGTATTTTAAGTATGTTTATCCGTTGTCTAGTAACCATTTAACGAGTTTCATAACGAAGCTTCTCTTGGGCTAGATAATTGGTGTGAGTGTAGGAAAGTTTATTTATTTATTTTATTTTATTTGAAACCACAGACTCACACATCTATGTATACATATATTATTACGGGAAAAGAAAATTGTGTGCCTCCTTTCTACACATTGCGCGCACGGGGGCTCACCCCCGATCCGATCGGAACCCCAACCAGCAGTACATTTACTCTGGCGCGAAATTGTACAAAATCGAGCAAAATTTTCAGCCAGAACCGCAAGGGCAGTGCGGGGACAGAAAAACCAACGAAATAAAAAGAGCAACGAAACGAAATTCTACCGGTATGATTTAATTGCATGTACCCTTTAAGAAAAACTTTGAAAGCAAACGGTACTGGCCGAAAACCAGCGCTGCATAGGCATTATGCCTATGTCGCATTCAGCTGAGCCGGTAGCCTTTGGCATACATATTGTTACATTACAAAGTCTAATATGTGTAGCTACATGTGCAATAAATAAGTAAATAAATAGTGAAATATTATATTGTACCTATATGTAAAAGATGTACTTAACAGTGTGCCAATAAATTATTATTTCATTTCATTTTCATTTCATTTCATTTCATGATAGTCTGCAATCTAAAATCTAATAACAACAGACGGTGCCGAGGATAAACGCCAGTACAGGATATTGGTTTAACTCCAACTTAATAACGTCTTAATTCGATTGAGTTTCGAACCAGTTTAAAGTTAGCGCTCAAAATTGAATCATCCGCTTACTTAAACATTAGTCATGTTACGGATAAGCCAAGGAATCCGAAGTAGGGTTAACTTTAAATTGAAATAAAAATAGTAGTGTGAGCGTAAACAGTATATTTTTGTAGCATTTTTTCTGTGACCGAGTGGGCGAGTGGGTGAGGTGAGCGATGGGTGTGTGAGTGAGTTAGTGGGTACTGGGTAGGTAAGTAAGTAAGTGGGTGGGTGAGTGAGTGAGTAGGTAAGTGAGGAAGTAAGAAAAACATTGATTGCTCCTTTTTATTTCAGATCCGCTTCTGTGGTCTAGTGGCTAACACCACCTGTTTAGATCTAGAAGTCTCGGGGTTCGATTCTCAGCGGGGGCACATGTTACCCGAAAGATATAAAAAAAGTATCTAATTTATATAGGTTGGTCGTCATTTGAAATGTAATTAACTCGTTTTCTTAAAAGTTCTGTGTTGCTGTTTAATACTATCAAGTCACCATGGTATGTTAGAAGACATCTCTTCTAAGCGATCTGCTTACATTTGTATTTGAAACTTTAACCATTTCCGTTGTCTATTGAGTAGAAGTGGAATAGAAATTATAATTATTATAATATAAATCTTTTGCAGCACCTAAGTGAGGCAAAGAAAAGTTTCCGTCTACAACCTCTCTCGGAAATTATCTTGAAAGGGGTTCCGCCGACACCATAAATATCGTAGACTTAAAGAAATTAAAAATTAATTACGACGCAATCATGGAACTTGGGGCTAACTCAGTTAAGAGTTGCCCAACCGTGTTAGTGTGAGAGACGCTTCTATGAGACAGACATCTTGCTTACCTTTATAACCGACTTCAAAAAAAGGAGGAGGTTATCAATTCGACTGTATTTTTAACCGACTTCAAAAAAAGGAAAAGGTTATCAATTCGACTGTATTTTTTTTTTTTATGTTTGTTACCTTTCGACTGGGTGAACCGATTTTTATGATTCTTTCTTTATTTGAAAGCTGGTGCTTCCCGTGTGGTCCCATTTTAATTTGGTCTAGTTCTGATGATGGAATCCTTAAGGAATTGAGGGAACTCCTCAAATATTGTAGGCATACCTATAGCGATTTTGGTATTTTCAGAAGTAAATCAGCGTTTGCATTCAGAAAGTATCATTTGATGAAGTGTAACTGATGAAAAATGCCATCGGAACTCCTCAATGAAAAGTATTTCACGGGTGGCGATAAAATATCTCGATTAAGATAGTTAAGCGACTATGACGAAGCAAAAGAAGGCAGACACCGGAACTCAGTTTTTGATTTCCTACTTTGAGATAGGCGTTTCTCGTTTTCTTCGCTTGTCTCATTTAAACGGCGCTGTCTCATACGAGCAGCGCGTTTAGTAGGTCTACCCATATTCGCTTTTGATAAATAGATCGAAACAAATCACTAAACATAGAGAAATAAACAAAAATTTTAACAAAAAATAAAACCGACTTTAAAAAAGTAGACTGATAAAATTGCACTAAAAAGTAAAAAATAAGCGTTAGACAATAATTTTATTAGGAAAATATATTGGTACAGTTATTGTTATTTTGGAGTCGGTGCCAGCCAAGGTAACTTTAACATAAACATTTAACGACATATTATATATTAAAATCATAATAGTACCTACATTCAATCTTATGCATGCAATTTTGACTACAAACGCGGAATGGCACCGGCTCCAAAAACTTCGTTGGCTGGCACCGGCTCCAAAAATAACAATAATTGTACCTATATATTATTGTAATAAAATTATTGTCTATATAAGTCTAATGCTTATTTTTTACTTTTTAGTGCAATTTTATCAGTCTACTTTTTTTTTATTTTTTTTTATTTTTTTGTTTTAATTTATTTGGTACACAAACAGAATACAACATAGCGTGCTAAATATGTTACAATATAATTAGTATCAAGGACAGGTTGTAGTTCCAATGACATGTGTACACGGCATGACAAATATTTAACATGGCAACTCTACTCTGAATTTGTTACATTAATAATAAAATATAAATGAAGGAATTATTGAAATATTATAAATAATCGATATTCGAACACAATACAAATACATTTCTACACCGAATTAAAATTAATTTAAATTAAATATGAATACACTAAGATAATACTATTAAAATTGAATAAATCTCACACATTAAAATTAAAAATTAAAAAATAAATATATTAATAAATTTAAAAAAATAATTAAATTAAAATTAAATTAAAACAGTTAATACAATTCCAATTTTTATATTTAGCTAGATTAAATTTAAAACTAATCAGTGACGAACTATAGAGGTCAGGCACAATGGAGGTTTCCTTTTCGTTGAGTAATTCATTAAAATCACGGCATATTCTATGTATAGGGTTGTTGAATGATACATTATTGGCAAGAAGCGGAACACTGAACGGACGCTCCAATCTGGGTGACTTGTTAGGAACTCTTAAATAAATTACAGATAACAGAGATGTCGATAGCAGTCCGTTCAATATTTTATATAAATGTAAAATACCATGCATCTGACGGCGACCATGCAGACTTTGCAGACCAAAGAAACTCAAACGCTCGCTGTAAGATCGAAGCTCACGCTTAAGACCACGCTTGACCGTCAAAACCTTAAGGGTGCGCCTCTGGATTGATTCCAGCCTATCGATGTGATTTTGATAGTAAGGTGACCAAACGACGGAAGCATACTCAAGCCGACTAAGAATCAACGACCGGTATAATAGTAGCACACTCTCGGTGGATTTAAACTCGCGAGACATGCGGCAAACAAAACCCAACAGTTGTCTGCATTTGGCGGCGGTGGTGTCATAATGGTGCACGAAGCTGAGCCTACCGTCGAACATAACTCCCAAATCTCTCACTACTTCCCTTCTTTCAAGAATAAAACCATCTACGTTATATTGAAATAAAATAGGATTTTTAACGCGAGTGAAAGATATGGTCGAGCACTTCTTCACATTTAGGCTCATGCTGTTTTGACTACACCAGTCTACAAAGGACGCAATGTCTGATTGTAAACTAACGCAATCCTCGATTGAGTTAATCTGAGCATACATTTTCAAATCATCAGCATAGAGCAATGTTAGATTCTTAAGTTTGGCAGTCAAGTCGTTAATGTATAGAACAAAGAGCAAAGGTCCTAAATGGGACCCTTGTGGGACCCCTGAAGTTATAGAGACTAGACGAGAAAGGTAACCCTTGAGAGCAACAAGCTGACTACGGTTGCTTAAATATGATTTCAACCAACGTAGAAGACTGCCATGCACGCCCATGGCTCCAAGCTTGTCAATTAGCACGCAATGAGCGACTCTATCGAATGCCTTTTGGAAATCGGTGTATATCGCGTCTACTTGGCCACGTTTGTCGAGAACCTTACTAATAAAGTTGGAATACTCCAAGAGGTTACTGACCGTTGACTTATTTCTTACAAAACCATGCTGCTGTTGGCAGATATAAGGACTTAAGTGATGGTATAAGTGATCATAAATCAACAGCTCGAACACCTGGCGAAACATGAAAGTATACTGATGGGTCTGTAATTAGCACAGTCGCTGGAGTCACCACCCTTATGTATAGGTGTTATATGTGCTAATTTCCAAGAGTCTGGGAAGACTCCAGCCTTTAAGGATTTATTAACCAAGATGTGCAGGGGGGTGGCAAGACTTTTGGCACAGTTTTTAATAAAGCAAGGGGGGATTCCATCTGGCCCTGCCCCCTTGCTTACATTAAGAGCAAGTAGTTTTTTAAGTACATCATTTCTAGACACCACAACACTGCTTAAAGAGCTACCAAGATTAGGAAGATTCGAATGGGTGGTGCAACTGCTGCAGTCAGGCCCGAACATTGAGGAAAAATATTCGGAGAATAGTTGCACCACGCCCTCACCACCACTAGCCAACTTGTCTTCAAACTTGACACTGCTCGGAATGGAAGGGTTGACCCTTTTGTTTTTTACAAATGAAAAAAATAACTTAGTTGAGTCCTTGAGGGAACTCTCAACGCTATCCACATAAGAATCATAACATTCTTTAATAAGTTTTTTAGACCTTGAACGCAACAAGCTGAACTCATCGTAGTCTCTAGGGTTTTTGAACTGCTTAAATTTTTTGTGCATTTTGTTTTTTTCTTTAATGCATGCTTTTAAGGGTCCGGAAAACCATACGGGAAAATCGGCGTTATTAATGCATTTTAAAGGAGTGTTATCTTTTATTATATTTTGTAAAACGACGTAAAAAGATTCAAGATCAAGATTAATATGATCATGTACAAACATATTATCCCATACAGTATCGTCGAGTTGTTCGGAACACCTACCCATATTACATCTCCGGAAATTCGGGACCCTTAAACTTTTATCTTGCAAAGGTACGCCAGAGACCAGCGCACTAATTTCAGCTTCTATAGCAGGGTGGTGACGATCCAAGGTAGATAAAGGGGAACATTCCACTATTTTAACGCTACAAGCATCCGTCATGGAAAGTACCAAAATCCGGCTATTGAGATTACGTGCGAAGTTGTACTGGCAAATGTTTGTTACCTCAGAACTTTCGACTGGGTGAACCGATTTTTATGATTCTTTCTTTATTTGAAAGCTGGTGCTTCCCGTGTGGTCCCATTTTAATTTGGTCCAGTTCTGATGATGGAATTCTCAAGGAATTGAGGAAACTCCTCAAATATTGTAGGCATACCTATAGCGATTTTAGTATTTTCAGAAGTAAGTCAAGCATTTGCATTCAGAAAGTATCATTTGATGAAGTGTAACTGATGAAAAAGACCACAGATTGCCATCGGAACTCCTCAATGAAAAGTATTTCACGGGTGGCGATAAAATATCTCGATTAAGATAGTTAAGCGACTATGACAAAGCAAAAGAAGGCAGGCACCGGAACTCAGTTTTCGATTCTATTACTGATTCTGAACAGTTTTCAGGTTTCGTATACGTAAACTAAAAATAACATTGTATATACCTAGCAACATAAATTTGCTATTTAGACTACTACGTAATTTCTTACATTCCGTCCTTATTTTAAGACGGGGCCCTACCGTTAGTTCCAATGATTGCACCGAAATAAAGAATCTCATTTCCTGGCAGCATCGATCGCCGCCCAAAGCACAAAAAAAGGAGACTGCAGAATGTAAGCTTTACGACGCGCTCGAGCAGCGCACACATAGACACATAGACAAACTCTCACTCACATTCTTCTCCACAGCTAAAAAAATAGACGTCTTGAATGGGTAGTAGGTTTAAAAAAATTTTGGACGATTCAAAAGAATATATAATATTGTCATACCCAACAGGGTTCATATGTACTAGACCCACCTGTAACACCTTATTTACTATGATTGACAATAAATATATTGTATTGTAAAGCACTTTTCTAAAGTTTATTTGATTATAGAATATTTGACTTTGACTTTGTCTTTGACTTTGACTTTGACTTTGGACACGGAGTCTCGCAACAGCTGCGGTCGGACTGTTGCGAGTTGTTGCGAGATTCCGTGTCGGTGAGAGTGTTATAAGACGCTGCCCAACATGAATACTATAATTATATTTCAAAATGTTTCATTTTTCACTTTATTGTAAAATCGAACAAGGAAAAATCCCAAAGTTTATTGTGAAATAAGACACCAATTTCAAAGAAAAAAATTATGAATTTCGTAAATTTTGCTAAAATACTAGCGGCCGTCCCGGCTTCGCACAGGTGGACATTTACTTTTTTAATATAGCTTATGTTACTCGGCGCTAATGTAACATTCTAATGGTGAAAGATTTTTTTAAACCGGTCCAGTAGTTTTTGAGTTTATTCGTTGCAAACATACAAAAATACAAAAACACAAAGCTTTCCTCCTTATAATATTAATATGATGTGGCACTTAACCGGTCGTTGTGGAGATCCTTGGGGAAGGCCTTTGTCCAGCAGTCGACGTCTTTTGAGTGAGATGATGATGACGGCACATCACATTTAAAAATATTATGATCGAATGTTAATGACGGTAGTTGTTGACATTGAATGGGCGCCTTTGGCTTTCAAAGTAAAAAAAGCAGAAGAAAGCTGGAAGAAATTTCAATGTGAAATAAGCAGCGCCCTTGTACTTGTCTATTCTTACTATATTCTCCCTTCTATTCTTTCGTGTGTACATAAATTATAAAAAAAAAAGCAAATAGTGTTGAATAATTTCGGTAGGCTGGTTAGAATCACGATAGCTCAATTGGGAGAGCACCTGACCCGGTATGTCAGAAGGGTGCAGGTTCAAATCCTGCTCGTGGAAATTTTTTCAACATTTGTGTTTTTGTGATCACATTTTGTCTTGTTTTAAACAGCTGCAAGTACTGCCAACACATGATTTTTCAGTTAAGCCCCTATTCTTGATAGACTGCGGTGTGCGGTGCCCGAGCGCGTCATATCATTGTATAAAAGCTTATCTTCTGCCGCCACCTTATTTTGTGCTCAAGGTTAGCAATTGAACGAACCGCAAAACTGCCTGACTCCGCAACCCGCCCTCCAACCGACAGGAAATGGTGACGTCAACATAATTATCCTAATTCTATTCCGACAACGTGAAATCTACATGACGTGTTGCGGTAATTAGCTAGTTCTTTATTTATTTATTTGATAAACCGACGATTAGTACAATATCTTATCTTACATTTAGAAAAAAACGCTTCATCCGAAGAATTACTTAACCGCCTCTGTGGTCTAGTGGTTTAGACCCAGAGGTCCCGAGTTCGATTCTCAGCGGGGGGTACATGTTTGTGTACTCGGTTTGGTTGGTAGGAGGACTTGTTTGTCCGCCTGGCTAGCTACCACCGTCTATTTATATATGTCATTATAACATCAATGTTTGCAGCATTGTTGTGTTCCGGCATCTAGAGATAAGATAGCCAGTGCCTGAGTAGTTGAGGGTCCCGGGTGAAGTGCGCTTCCACCATTGGCCTTATCATCACTTAACATCAGGAAAGGAAAGGCCAGAAAGGGAGCCGAGGAAAACTGTGTTGGAAAACCGGTGGGACCGGAACCCCGGCTGCCAATAGCGCACAACATCACCAAGGGAGTAATCAGCCACAGTATCACATCAGAAACCAACCAAAGATGGAGGTCCTCGAATGGTATGAGACAGTCGAAGATCTTCATCAAGGGTATGGATAAGAAAAAGACCAGCAAACTAATGGGACTCTCAAGAGAGAACATGAGGCTAGTCATAGAAATCATAACAGAACACTGTCGGCTGAACAGACATCTGACAGTGATAGGAGTGAAAACCGACCCCATATGCCCGGAGTGCATGGAAAGCGAGGAGACCAGCCTCCACCTACTAGCTGAATGCAAGATATACCAAAGAGACCAAAAGATTCGACGGGGCGCCGTGAAAGCTGGATTAACCTTAACTCCCTCAAAAAGGGAGAACGGGGAAAAGGATGAAATGGCCCGAAACAACGCAGGCGGATCGTCCGTTCGGCTGGCGACGTCCCCAAGAGAAATAATAACATCAGGAAAGATCGAGGCAATATGCTTACCCGTAAAATATTTTTAATAAAAGCAGCGTAGACAGACCTCCAATACGGTGGCTTTAACGATCTGGTTAAGGTCGCGGTCGCTGGATGGGAGCTGCTCAGAACCGGTCGTTGTGGAGATTCTTAGAGGTGGCTTTTAAAAGTAGTGAATCATGCTAATTTCAAAATTACTAAAAGTCTGTCGTTGATATAATTATTATGTAGCAGCATTGTTGTGTTCCGCTTCCGATAGTTACAGTAGAGATAAGATAAGATAGCCAGTTCCTCAGCAGCTGAGAATGCGGGTAAAGAACGCGTTCACTTTGGAATAGTTAGAGATACCACTAAGATAGCCAGTTCCAAAGTAGTTAAGGATTTCAGGTGAATTGCGCTTCCACCTTCGGCCTTTTGATCACTTAAGTACTATCAGGAAAAATAAAGTCTAACCGCTTGTGAAATGAAAAAATATGATTTAATTTGAAAAACAACAACACTTTCTTCGCAATTAATACCTTAAACGCCAAACAATTGAATTTCTATTGTATCTGGGCCTGTCGGCGGTCAACCTGTTAAGAAATTGCGTTATTATTCTGAGGCAATTACTCTGAATCCGGAGTAGCGAAGGTATCTGGCGCATAGAGCCTTGACCACGTACTCATTTAATTTGTGTTTCTATTGATATTTCTATCCGTATTTCATCTTATATATATCTCATCATATCTATGTAAATATATACAATAAACGTTTTTTATCACGTATATAAAATATGTATGTAACTATGGTTTATTTATTTATTTTTTATTTTTCATTATACGATCTTATGTGCACGCACACACACAACACTACAGTCACACTCACACACTATAGGCCCTGTCAGATTACCAGCGTCGTTGTGGTGGTGTTTGTTTCTCAGCACCGCAACGGCACAAGCTGAGGCAGGGTCCTAGTTGGCCTTCACACACATTCATCCTTCCTTGTTGTTGCTTTAGTTATTATTATTATTAGATTTTTTTTTAAATGTTTCCTTATTCATTGTCTTTTTTTTGTGTTATGTCTGTGTGATAGTAAATAAATAATTTCTTATTCTTATTCTTATTCTTAAAATTTTATATACACAAATCAATATACCGGTCGTTGTCTTGGGAGAGGCCTTTGCTTAGCAGTAGACGTCTTTTGGCTGAGATGATGATGATGATGATGATATCAATGTTTATATTTATTTAATGTTATTGAAATAAAGACTTACTTTCTTACTTACCTTAAGAATAATGTGTGTTAGTTACAAAATTAGTAAGGTTCTATATTTTAAGCTGTAGTAGAAGAAACACTTTGTAATTGTTTGTTATTCCAAATAAACAAAAAAAATTTTTTTTTTTGCGTAAATGAGTTAATTAATTGCATCGAAATATATCAGTCAAAGAGACAGATCAGCCATCCGTTGCTTATGGCTAATTACACAATTATCGGGCACGGTCGATGTGCACTCAGCCATATTATAATGACTTGTTGTTACTACGTAATTAACAACTCAAATTCAAAATATTATTTTCTCTCGTTATTACCAATGAATAACTCAAATGCAAATTCAGATATTGGGGAACACCGGAGTCAATTGGAACGAATTATATTATATTAATATTTATATTCATAATTCAGATAACAAAGATCCATAAATTGTTAGTGAACAGATACTTATATTACTGCATCAATTACCCTTTGTGTATACTGTGTTATTGTTAGAGGCTAAATAATAATAATAATAAATAACTTTATTTATGTAAGTTATTTTCAAAAATTAAAATAAAGTCCAATTTATTTGCAATTCAACTATTTTCAATCATTGTAAAAGTATATGGTGTAAAAAGCTATTTATTTAACACAGTTGCTATTTAAAAGTGTTTATTCTTCTAGTAGTAAAATAATTCTTAAGAAGTTTTTTTGCATTTCTACGGACTTCGTTGAATTGTATAATTACAGCAACAGTGTTATAACTGCGTCATCAATGACGGTTATACGGTTATATGGTTTTACTTCAAAGCAAAACCCATATTAAGTATACAACCATATAAATATTAGACAACATCACGTACAATGTTCTGATCCCAAGTAAGGTAAGTAGCTAAAGCACTCGTTTTATGGAAATCAGAAACAACGACGGTACCACAACCACCTAGACCCGACACAATATCGAAAAAACCGGAAATCGGACCCGGGACCTCAGATTTAGCGCCGCCCAAAAGTCCGGCGTGCAAGCAACTTGGCTACGGAGAAGTTACGACTCGATAATTAATGGCTTTAGTAGACTAAAGCATGTAAAGTAATTGTTTTATTTATTATCGCCCGCGACTTCGTTCGCAAGACTACACTATCTCACAGGAACCCGTTGCCGGGATAAAAAGTATCCTATATTCTAGTCCGGGTCATGGTCTGTCTATGTGTAAAGTTTCATCCAAACCCGTTCAGCCAATTTCACGTGATGCGCGGTCAAACAGACAAACAGATAAACTGACAAAAATTCTGAAAACTGTTGGAACGTTTTCTGTTATCGATTCTAAGTATCCCCAGCCAACTATTTTTCAAATATCTTCCATGTACAGACTTTCGACCCTCTTTAGCTTTATTATATGTATAGATTACATTGAACTGTATTTGCTGAGTAGCATACTACTCTGCTCGATGGGGATGATCTGGGGCATTTTATTATTAATAAATAGTAGTATATACAGTTTTTATGAGTTTAGTTTTAAGTAGTTTAATTTAATATGTAGTAAACTAGTAGTTAGGTAGAAAATTATGTGTGTGTGTTTTAATGTTGTTTAACATTACAGTTTAAATCAAAACGATGCACAATTCAAATCAAGACACTGGTTTAGGTGTGTTGTGTTAAAGTTAAGCAACTTTAGCGAAGGCCGGTTATCGGATGGGTGACCAGAAATGTATCATCACTAGCTCCCTCGTGCTCCCGGATGCATTAGCAGTCGTTAACAACCACCAATCGGCGGGCCTGCGTAGTGGTTCATGACCCGTTCTCCCTGTAATGTGCCCATCCAAGGCTCGTGTGTGGACAGTGGGGACATAAAATGAGCTGGACATAGAGAGATAGAGGTGAGGTAATATGACTAAATAGATAGCTTGAATTTATTGTGGCCGACACTGTCGCCTCCTTGTTGTAAAACTTCCAGTCCAGTGATTTGTCATCGAAGACTACTGCTGAAGACGATCAAAAATTACGGATGATTTTATTCAATCTTTATGTTTAAACGTATAATTCTTACAGTTAGATGTATTTAGTATGGATGAAAGTATTAATTATTACTTTATTCAATCTTTATTTTTAAAGGTATATTTCTTACAGTCAGGTACTTTGGTTATATCTTTGGAAATATTATAAATCAACTGTCGAGTTGATTTAAATGTTCGAAAATATTGTTTTATCTTGAGGTTTTGAGGTGCTATCCTGTCGTTAAGTTATCCGAGAGCAGCCCGCATATAGAATAGAAATTAAATTAAATATTTATAAAGTTTACAAAATACAGTGAAAAAATTGCCAGCAAAACAGCCAGGAATCGAACCTGGGTCTTCCGCAATCCGGGCGGATGCACTGACCGCTATGCTACCGGGAAGGCTGACGTAGACGCTGAATTTTGTCACTGCTTTTTGTAATTTTTAGAGTGCTAATAGCGGCACAGCGCGCCATCTATCCAACGGTCATTGCAACCGTTGGCTATGCAGATTCATCTTTGCAGATGAAATACTACAAATTCTTCAATTTTTCACTGTATTTTGTAAACTTTATAAATATTTAATTTAGCTTCAGTGCAGCAATTAGCACTTGAAAATAAAAAGTAAAAATTTAGAAATTAAATATAATGGTTATTGTACGGGGTTGGCATAAGTCAACGATCATACGTATAAATGACGTTTATGTCAATCCCATACCATAATCATTAGTATTTCATTTATATTCTATTAGCGTTATTCCACTTGTCTAGGGGGCTGATCTGTTTAAAATGTATTCAATTTCAAAGTCTGTGCACATACTGTAAATTCATTATTAAATCAATATCTAAATGTGATTCCATTTTGGTCTAGAGTAGTCTAGACGCATAAAATGCTAATCAGCATTTTCAAATTTAAAAAAAACAGATATCTTGCAATTTAATAATATTATACAAAAGCAATCTTAGGCAATACATTTTTTGAGAAGTGTGTTTTGAAATTAATAAGTTAAATTGAATTTATTTATTTGTATCTTTGTTAGTTTTGGTTTAATTTGTGTCTTTCAATCACAATGTGCTACGTAAATAAAAAGAGAATAAAAATATAGTACAGATTAGTAGTATTTCTCATGACTACGAGTATATACGGTGCAAGTAAGTTGTGTAACCGTGCTTCGGAAGGCACGTGAAGCCGTTGGAACCACCAATCCGCACTGGGCCCGCGTGGTGGTCCATGGCCCGTTCTCCCTTTCCATCCAAAGGGAAGGCTCGTGCCCCAGCAGTTGGAACATTATGAGCTGGTGATGATAAAGTTGTGTAAAATTGTTATTTGGTATTTTCCTGTACATGTGCTGATCAAAATCAAACGCTCTTCATAATCAACAAAAAAATAAAAATAAAATATTGTAACTAGGAGGGTCATTTCTTTCCACAACTGTCTTAAAGATGCTGCTTGGAGCTTTTATTAGTAGTTACATGATATTTTCTTTGACGGACGATGACATCAAAGCATAATGAATCGCTTGCGATTTGTACAATCAATTGGTGTAATTAGCTATCGAAGTTATTCGTGAAAATGAAAACAAACGAAATTTATTCAATCAAATCATTTTATTTTACTACTGCAGGAACCTTAGTTTACTAAGTTCGTAGTAGAAAATTTGTAATATTTTTAAACTGATCACAAGATTTACGTCACACGCACAAAAAGCAACAGTGTTAGCAGACATTTGTAAAAATAAATATTCATGCCCGTAGCACACCTCCGCTGCGAAATACGAGCAGCGAAACCGCTGGAGGAATTCCGCTGCGACCAAGTGTAGTTTGAGTAGCGGAACTGAGCGTCGGAACGTTATGCGAATCAGTTGAGTTGAGGCAATCGGAGCAAAATGTCGTCGTTATCAGAGTCAGAGAAGTAAGCAATATTATTGTGGACTTTAACTTTGAAAAGGCTTAAAACTCGTAGAATTTGGGTGCACGCTTTTTTTTCATATTGGGTCTATAATCTGGATGATTTAATAAATAGAGAATAGGTCTATTTCTGACCGCTTGAATAAATTTTTCTGTAAAATTGACGTCCATTTTATTAGTATGTAGTTTCGCTTTTTATTCCTGTCAACTTCCACAAACACGTGCGAAAATAACGCGATTCCGCAACAAAATGGCGGCCGGAGCGCGGAAATGTGGTTGGCGTCGGAGCAGATCGACGGAACCGGGCGGGGAAAGAGATAGAATTATAGTCAAATCTATGCGTTAGAACGCCTGTTCTGCCTACACCAGCCTACTAAACTGCCTAGTTTCGCTAGTGTTCCGCTTCTCCTACATACGGACAAGACATGACGAAATTACTGCGGTTCCGCTGTTAAGGTTTCGCAGCGGAGGTGTGCTACGGGCGCAAAATTTTAGGTTAATGTTAGGGATTAATGAATAGCTATTTAATTGTAAAATATGTTTTTTTGGAGGTGGGCGCTAGAGGCTGCAACACAGTTTTAAACTTCTGCAGCTTCTATCGTACACGTTTTGTCTGGAACTGTGTTTTAATGATTTAATAAAGAATTTATTTATTATTTTAACATTGTTTTTGAGTCAATATGTTTGATTCTAACTGATCGGCCACTCTAATCAATAAGTAAACAGTTAATTTCGTTTTTCATATTTGCCAAGACATTTTAAATCACACGTTCCGGTGACTCAATCGCAGATCCAGATGCATTTTTTTATTGTTGTGGTAAACAAACAATGTAGAATTAAAAACATAAAGGTATTGTACGAGTACATATTGTTGCAACATAAAACTTAAATTGACCATCAGCTCCACTTACCACAGATTTTTTTTTCCTTTAGTTGATGGCTTCGTGCGATTAGCACATTTAGCCAGTGTCAAAGTAATTTTTCTTACAAGTAATACATAAATATACTAATCCTTCCAGGAGGTACATAATGATGATGAATGATAATAGAAATGAGAAGTGAAAAATGATATACCCCCCAACCCCTCGAGTATCTCAGTAAAGATGTGGGGCTTTACTAAGTACTCGGGCAGACTTCTTGAGAGAATTTGAAAAGTGAAGTTGCACTGTTTTGTTTCATTTGCCAACACTCATGCACACTCACGAACACTTAACGGTTAATAATCCACCATTATTTCACATTAATATTCGACATAACACAAATTTTAGAAAATAAAACAAAATCGCAGACATGACTCTTCACTTTCCCGCCAAGAAGCCACCACAGGTTACATTAAAAAATTAAAAATAACATTAAAAATGAAGTAAGAAACAGTTCGTATTCTCGTTCTTTTTTGTGTATCCATAGACTAATGTTCTCTGTTGCATTGTTTTTCTATTGTGTGAGAGAGACAGAGGTTAAGTTGCATCGATCATTTCATCGTTGACTGTACATGATGGTGGCACTTCACATGCCTATTTGTATTCGCTATTTGCCATATTTGGCAAATAATTGCCATGTGTTGTAGGGCAAAAAGCCATGTGAAGTGCCACCATCACACTATCAATTTCATTGTCGACCTAGTTGCGGTAGATACCGCACAATTTATGGGGTCACTATTATCTAACTGCCACAAAGTTAAGGTAAAGCAATCTGTCGCGAACTGTACCCCGCGTTGGCTGTAAATCAGACCGACCATCCCTTGAAAATGAAAGCTATCAAAAACAAACTTATAAAAAAAAACAAAACTCGCAATTCATTTCTTCTACCGTAAAAAGTTGTGAGATCAGATTTTGATCCTTTGATTCCGTGTTTAGTCCTACAATTTTTACTAACAAATCCTCTGCAATACAAAACGGGAACTGGCAACCCTACTTCTGAAGCACGGAGGAGAACTTCTTGGCGGGAAAGTGAAGAGTCATGTCTGCGGTTTTGTTTTATTTTCTAAAATTTGTGTTATGTCGAATATAAATGTGAAATAATGGTGGATTATTAACCAATAAGTGTTCGTGAGTGTGCATGAGTGTTGGCAAATGAAACAAAACAGTGCAACGGCACTTTTCAAATTCTCTCAAGAAGTCCGCCGCATGAGGACTTAGTAAAGCCCCACATCTTTACTAAGCTACTTGAGGGGTTGGGGGGTATATCATTTCTCACTTCTCATTTGTATTATCATTCATAATCATCTTATATAGAGATTAATTTTGAGAAACGTGTAAATAAAGTTTTCGACTAAAGGACTAGTTTCCATGGTCATGAAAAAATTATATAAAAAAATTAAAAAAAATAGCACGGAGGAGCTTCAGTTGACGTTTTTATTCACCCATCCGATGTTCAGCAATTGCAGACAGAGCGCGTTAACGACTGACTTATTAACTGAATAACTTGAATTTAACTTATTATTTGACCTGATGTAACTCAAAGTAAATAGTCTATGACTGTCCCACGGCTGGACAAAGGCCTCCATCATTTAAATCAAATCATTACCTACTACAATTGATGGGTAATAGCTTAATCACCACGATTTCCAATGCGAGTTGGCTATGCACCAAGGAATACGGAATACACTTGGCCCGACCTGGGAATTAAACCCGGGACATTGTGGTATCGGGCCGAGCACTTTACCACTCGGTCACCGAGATGTATCAAAACTTTATCTTTGTAAATTTTATTTTTTATTTTTAAGTGCTAATTGCTTTATCTTTGTGCCTTAGCCACAGAAGAAAGACACTATGCTAGTTCGAGAAGCGCGACAGCCCGTCTGCACTGCTATTCTCTAAACAAAATAGCGTCGACCTCGACATTGAACTCGCTCATAACTTGCAAGCGAATGTAGAATTTCTTACTATTTAAAAGTAGGTTGAAATTCGTTTGCAAGTTATGAGCAAGTTCAACGTCGAGTTCGACGCTGTTTTGCTTAGAGAATAGCGCTGCAGATATCGAACTCCGAGATTTCGCCGAGCTATAGGTAGTTATCTCATGCCTACGCACGGAGTGACATAGCCCTGCCTTAACACAAGCTGTTGTTGTTCTTTTAAACAGAGCCGGTATGTCTCTTCAGTGACACAGCTGTAATCTTGACAGAGACAAGAACGCGGCTTCCAAAACTCCGTACTTACGTACCCCTCAATAAAGTTGTATTCCACGAACCCCAAAAGGAAAAATGTTCACTTTTTAGGACATTAGGCTGAGCGACCTGAATTGGGTTAATGGTGCGTCACGCAACCAAGCAATCAGTCAAATCTCAGCTAATCTGGCAACATATCACATTTGGCGTTGGCGCTGTGTTTTCTTCAAGATTTCTAATTTGGGGGATTGTTATTCCTTTTTGTATAAGTACTCGTATTTATTTATTTATTTTATGAATTAAATGAAAAATTCAAAGAAAATGTAAATAGGACATAAATCAGCGATCAAGTCAAGTTTCCATATTAAAAACTATCACAAATGTGAACGTACAAATAACGCTTATGTACAGCGTAATATATTTTTCATTGGTTTACGATGATATTAAAATTACATAAGGTTCAAATTAGGCTGGCGTCTATATTGCTACCACCAGTGAAAGGATAGGAAGGCTTAAGGCCTCAGCCACGAGAACGAGCGTCTGTCGACGCTGCGAGCAGATTTCTAGTTCATTGCGCGTTATACTACGGCAGTAATGACTGCCACTGACTGGCAATGGCCAACGGTAATAGAAAGAACGCAATGAACAAGAAATCCGCTCGCTGCACCGCACCAGCACCGCAAGACGCCAGTGGTCACCAGTTATCCAGCTTTCAACCGCCTCTGAGGTCTTGTAGTTAAGACCACCAAACTTAGACCCAGAGGTCATGGGTTCGATTCCTAGCAAGGGGCACATGTTTGTGTACTCGGTTTGGTTGGAGATAGCCTACTACCAACCAAGCTGAAGTGGACAAACAAGCCCTACCACTGGTAGGGCTTTGCATTCTTACGATTTGAGAATATTGCTTAATTAATTTAAGAAAATGTTAACTAAATTCTCCAATAAAGATTATAGTCCCAGGTATAGTACTTTGCGAGATTTAGGCTATGCCACTACATGCAGGCGTCAGGATTGAGGGCTCAAGTTTTTTGATCATAACGGTTTTGTTTCACGTTTAAGAAATTTAAGAAACTTTCCTTTAAGTTTAACGAAATTTTAACTAATTTCCCTGTATATTTCGCAATAATTTGAAAATTTTTGAAAAATGGGCCCTCAATCCAGATGCACATCTGGCTAGCTACCACCATCTTATCTAAATATATCGCTATATCATCAATGCTTGTAACATTGTTGTATTCCGGCAGCTAGAGATAAGATAACCAACGCCTCAGTAGTTGAGGGTTCCGGGTTAAGTGCGCCTCCATCTTCGCCTTATCGGACACCTAACATCAGATGAAAAGAAAGTCAAGTGCATACCCGTAGGCAATTAAAAAAACAGTAAACCTAGCAATAGGCTGCATATAGGCTGCTGATGTACATACCTGCTATTGGTTGAATTGACGGAGGTGTTGGAGCGGCTGCGACGGTTGCAGATGGAGTCCCCACAGTTCACCACCCCACCCTTGGTGGTGATCGAGAAGGTGCGAAGCCGGTACAGGTCGTCTGACACCCGGGGATTGTACGGCTTCTCAGGCAGCGAGCATACCCGGGGTCGGGAGTGTTCCACTACTGTTGGAGAAGTAATAAGTTAGTCAACGTAAAAGCTTATAATTATACAGTCCTGGAGAACAACCCCGCTATACACGACTTTAAAGTTTATACTGACACCCCCCATCAACCGTCGGGTCATAAAGTAGGTGTCAGACAACCTTGCGCAAGCACAAGGAACCATCTGCGTCAGGTCATAACCCCAGATCAGGACGCGCCAAAGCCCATTCTTCATCCGGAACTCTTAAAGACTAGAGTCTCGAGCGATTTGCCCCGCGGACACGTATAGTTACGTACCTACTGGAGAACAGTGTACCTGGAGTTGGTAAGATGACTGATGATGATGATGATGTTTAGATGACTAAACAAGTATTTGACGAGTGTCTGCGAAGTCCGCAAGCATGGTGATTAAGTTAATAGCCATTCATTGTAACGATGACTTGATTGCAACGATAGAGGCCTTTACCCAGCAGTATGATAGGCTACACTTTATAGGTTACCTATTACTTATACCTACTTACTTATGGTGCCTTCAACAGTGGTTACCAACTCCAGGTACACTGTTCTCCAGTAGGTACGTAACGCGGGGCAAATCGCTCGAGGCTCTAGTCTTTAAGATTTCCGGATGAAGAATGGGCTTCGGCGCGTCCTGATCTAGGGTTATGACCTGACGCAGATGGTTCCTTTCAATAAATCCAATCATATACAAGTCATAAGCATAATTTGTCAATTTGCATGGCATGATTCCGTGTAATTTTGTAACTATACCATTTTCATTTTATTTATTTTTTCTTTTTTATTTTATTTTGTAGTATTTTATTTGTATTTGTTTTTCATATTTTTATTCATACTTACTATTTCAATTGATTTATATAATGTAATATTGTATAATTTTAACAATTTAATTTAATTTTACGTGTTTTTTTTAATGATTTGATGTTTAAACATATCTGTGGAGTTGCAGTCTACCTATATTACTAAAACAAATACTGAACAGCTATTACTGTAAATCTGTTTTGTGTAATAAAATTAAATAAAATAAAATAAATTTCGCAATTCGTCAAATCCTTTATTATATATATTTATGGGTTGCGGGTTGGTGATCACAAACCCGAGCTTCATCGAGAAATACGAAACACATTTTGCCTGTCACATGTTCGATCTGGGAATAGAAACCAGGGCCTCTGGATATCAGGCCGAGTGCGTTTGCCACTCGAAACCGAGGCATTGTGCTTTTGTATGTATCTAAATAAATAAATAAAATAAATAAATGTTACCCACACTCACACCAATTATCTAGCCCCAAGAAAAGCTTCCTTAAGAAACTCGAGATATGGTTAACTAGACAACGGATAAACATACTTAATATACTTAAATACATACTTATTATGCATAGGAAACACCCAGACCCGAAACAATTTAGAAAAACAGGTATTTCTAAATTGATCCGACCGGGGATAGAACCCGGGACCTCAGAGATGGCGACACCATGAAAACCGGTGTGCAAGCCACTCGACCAAGGAGGTCGTCAAAATAAAACCTTTTTAAAGATTAATCATGTCTTCTCTCCCTTTTGAAGGTCTCGTGGGAAAAGTAGATGTTAAGAAAAGTAAGAAAGAAAGTAAAGGAAATTGATAATATTTTACTATTATTATTCGACATTATACGCGCAATATAGTCTTGTTTGTTCCTTTTTCACATTATATAAAATGTTTTTAATGACTTTCTCAGGTTTCATCACTTTCAGGAACCAATGAATATTACATAAACTGGACTTATCCAAGTCAGATATCAACAACTCCCGACAAAATATGGCACAGACGCCTTTCAAAGTACGTAGGAATTCTAGAAATTTAATAATATTTGGTTAACCTTTCGAAAGGGAACATGAAAGCCACTACATAACTAAAGTGTTCGAACTTTGAGGCATAACAATAACAACAAATACCTAGTTAAATCTCAAGTCACTTTAACAGGTAAATAATTTCAATTATCTCTTAGAAGAATTCAAAAGCTCTCAAGTTAAAGACTTGAACGAGAACGTATAAGTTTTGTATCTACGATTTTGCAAAATAACTTTCTCCAGTTAAACGTGCAAGCGATTCTAATATAAAAGCATTCTTTAAGATTATTGATTCAGATGACAAAGTACTCATAACTTCCAAAGCTGCAAAGTTGTTTAAACGACATGACAAAGTTGTTCATTGTTTGCTTCTTACAGATTTAAAGGGCTTTTATTAAAAACAAGCTTTGTTTAAAGAAATATTTGTAATAGCTTACGTCGCCATTTTTTTTCATATAAAACTGTATATGATCTGAAACAAATTTTATTTTATTCTGAAGTTTCGAAGCTTCTCCAAGGTCCGTAGGTGATCTATTCGTTTAAAAATGTAGACTCAAAAATAATATAAAAGCGGGTAGACTCATAGAGGTTGTTTAATATTAACGTGTACCTAGTATTTTCGAGAACACTTTAGAGAACAAAGACATTTCAATCTTTTGATCTAATATTACTTTTCTATATCTAAAATTAGAATTTTATAAGGCTGTTTGATTTAAATCCTGACTAGATTTACCGAATGTTTTTTTTTATTTGTTCGCCAGTTTCTCATTCAATGATAATAATAATAAATCGTTTATTATCTCTTCACAATGTTGGCTTACATGCTACTTAATTAGGGTACATTGATGTTAGGTCAGCCGCCGTTACATTGTGAGAGACTGGTGCTTGAAGTGGGTTTACGAAACCTATAGTACAGGTCACCAGTGCCCTCCCGCAGTAAGATTGCTGTGCCTCCTTACAAAAACTGAGTACATGGTGAACAGCAGCGTAGTAAAACATTACTTGAGGTTAATATTAAACTTTGTAAAAGGAAAATAAAATCAAAAAGAAAGAAGAAAACAGACCAGCAATTACAAAAACAAAAATAAAAATAAGGTACCTTAATAAAAAATAAAAAAAAAGTAAAAATAAGGTTGCAAAAATAAAATAAAAAATAAGATATGTGGTGTGTTGTTGTTAGAGTATGTGTGTATATTTTGTATTGGGGTGTTGCGGTTTGGTTGCGGACTTGCGGTGATATGTGTTATGTAATATAAAATATATATATAATAATGAACATTGTTTTCTACATTCTTAGTATAATAGCGAATGAATTAAACAGGGCCTATTACATCCACATACACTATACATGCACACTAGCATTGGACCATGGCCCGATTCACACGTGCCATCTATACTAGGTACAGAAGGGTCCTACCTTTTCCCCATGCCAAATTAACCAAAGGTTTTTCTCACCGCAGTCGAAATTCCGACTCAAATACCTCAAAGAATCTTGTGAGGCTTGAGGATATACCATTGTAGAAGCAATATCTGCCACTTGAAGACCGTTCTACGATTTTCACCGTCAATTAATCTATTTATGCTGCTTCGGCCATTTTTTCCGTAGCCTATATTAACTGCGTCAAGTACTTAAGTTTAGTTGGCAATCTATTAACTTCGGGAAAATCAACTTTGTCAAGTTAAATTACTTTATTAACTTATGCACAGGAACGTACGTTTTAATAAAATTGTGACAGAAATTGGTAATTAACACGTAAAAAATTTCCTTATTTATTCCTTAACTAGCGGCCGTTCGCGGTTTCACCCACGTTACCGTTGGAATATCTGGATAAAAAGTATTCTATGTGTTATTCCAGGTTATAAACTATCTGTATGCCGAATTTCATCCAAAACCATCCATCCGTTGCAGCGTGAAGAAGTAACAAATATACGAACATACATACACACAAACTTTCGCATTTATAATATTAGCAGGATTAGTATTCTCTTTCAAAATTGAACCAAAATTTTAGCAATTCAGAATGTTTCAGCTTTGAAAACAAATAATTTATTAGTTGATTATTATAGTTACATAACTACATAACAAATAGAACTTCAAAGAAATAAAAAGCTTTACCTGGCAACTCTAAGAAGTTCGAAGTACGCCTCTGCCGACCACGCATTGTGTTCTGGAAATTCAGCGGTCCAATATCTTCTACGGAGTCACAGTTAGACATAGTAGACTCTCTTGACCCTCTTCTACTGGCTAAATACGCCAGGCCGCCTTTCATAGACCCCCGACGCATCGGCGAACATGGTCTACTGATACTAGTTGAACGTGTCTTCGGCGTATCGTCTGTCATATCAGTCAAATCGGATGTCGACTTGCGACAAGCCCTCGAAGACGTCGTGGTAGCCTCGTCATCTGCGTCATGGCCATAGACTATTGCCGACGGTGTGCCTGGCATCGCATCCATCGAATCGTCAGTATGACTGGACACTATGCTTGGTGAAGTCACCATGCGAGGAGAACTCACTGTGGAAGTGGAACCGTAAATTTTCCTCGTGCGATTGGGGGAAACATAGCCAGGGTTGGTGTGGATGTGTACTGGCGGTGGCTTTGGAGATCTGGACTTTTCTCGGCGGCTGTGCTTTAGAGACGTGCTGTAGTGGAGGCTGGTAGGATGTGCTCTGTCGAAGTTGCAAGGGCTGGAGCGCCCAGAAGGGTTCTGTGAGAAATTGAAATGCCTTGGACTTATAGGGCTTTTGTGTCCATGGGCTATTGGAGATTTTGGCGGTTGGTTGTATTTATCGTAGCTGCAGCCGGATTGGGGAGTATAGTATCCTGAGGAAGAAGTGCTGGATGCGATTGAGGGACTCTTTTGGGGAAAGACGAAGTGGCGAGGACTTTTTGGCGTATGGGGTTTAGGAGACAAGGGTGGGTATCCACCGGGACTGTTCACTGCCATCATGGAACTTCACTTCACTCGCGGCGATCGAACATGTCACTCCTTTACTACCTGAAAAGAGAAAAGACTTCAGTTAATTTTTTTGTTCAGAAAGCTTACTAAAAGGTTATTTATACCTTATGCCTAAGAGTTTTGTTATAATGGAAATATCATCTAGAAAAGGCAAATAATATAATACACAATAGATTTACATTGTAAACTATTATTTATTGTGAATAAAGCATGAATGTTTATTTTACATACAAAATAGTTATACAATTTGTTATCATTCGTCAACTGACAAGTTCATCGCATCTGATAATACGTGACGATAAGGCCCAGGGTGAAAGCGCAATTCATCATTCATCATCTATTAAACGAAGGAGGGAGAAAAGAGCTGGACACTTGCTGAGTTTCTTGCCGGTTCTTCTCAGTACAAGATCTCCCGCCCAGAGTAGATAGACTTACGAACCGATGGCTTAAAATGACGTTCATAAGAGCTATTTGTAGCCTAAACTGAATAAATGATTTTGAATTTGGAATTTTTTGAAAAAAAAACCATACTAAATTCATAATCGTGGTAATATACTCGTATATTATTATTATTATTTTCAGTCTATATTGTCCCACTGTAGGGCACTGTAATGCCTCCCTAACATAATTAAATAATATACTAAATACTATATACTAAATACGCAAATTCAAAAAAAATAAAAAAAACAATCTTAAATATAGCTAGCCTATTTTTAACTGATCTTTAATATTTGTAAAGATATTAGTATCGAATATTGATGATGTAGTTGTCGACATTGAATAATGCTCCTTTGGCTTACAAGTAGTAAGCGATGTCTACTTAAGAGTAGATTAGTGTTGATTTTCGGCGAGTTGGACTGAACCACGATAGCGTAAAGGTAATGCACCTGACCCGCTGTCATAGGGTGCGGGTTCAATCCATTTCTTATATATGATTCAAGTTTCATATTAATATATACCTAGAAAATAACTTTAATAGGGCCGTCGTGGTGGGTCATGTCGCGATATTTTCATGTGTTTTTATTCAAGTCAGGATATCTAAGCCCAACCAAATGTTAATAGTCTGCTGATGATGACATAAAACCTGTTTAGACTTTCTAGAATGATTGCAATGAAAGGTGAGCCATTGTGGTGGGTTATATGGCGATACTGATATACATAATATGCTTTTGTTCATGTCAGAAGACCTAAGTCCAACATTCGTCGTTTATAGTCTGATAATGATGACTTTTTGGAGTGTTTGCTGTTGGCCTCAGACGGTCTTTTTACAGCGTCACTAGACTTATTTGGGGGCAAGGAAACTTAAAGGGTTCCTCAAGCTGTGCAATCGAAACAATATCAGAGGGTTTCTAAAGGTAACGGCATCATGCAAGCGTGTCCCTTTTCCCTATAACATTCTCGGAGGGGTTCGGGTCGGAACGGGGCGACGATGACATAAAACCTGTTTAGATTTTCTGGAATATTCTGCAATAATGTTGAAAAACAAAATAATACGAAATCTCATTCATAGCTTTAGTTTGTGCTGAATACCAATCAGAAATATGAGAGGGGTCCACAAAATATTTCTACCGTGATAGATGTGAATACAGCTGTGCCATTTCACAATGAAAATTAAATTTGTGAGTTGTATTGTGTTGTTTGCCCGTCGGGCGAACACGGAATGTGGCTACGGGAATTTAATATGAATGCTGTGACAAATTGCTCATTAATTAATGAAGTTGTATTATAAAAGGTTCAATTAGAATTGAAAGTCATGGAACGGATTCTAAACAAACAGCTTATCCGCTACCTAGACCCCCCCTATTAATACCCCTTAATTCACGATCGCCAATACGGGTTTCAGCCAAAACGGTCAACGGGTGATATTCTAGCGTATATTACACATCTTTGGGGTGAGGCTTTTGACCAGCGACAAGCGTGGCGAGTCGGTGGCTGGTAGCCTTGACATAGCCAAGGCTTTTGATCGGGTCTAGCACAAAGCTCTTCTCTCCAAGCTCCCGGCATACGGTCTGCCTACTCAGTTCTGCAACTAGGCCGCTGGCTTCCTACATGAGCGTAGAGTACTCTCAGACCGATGCGCTTCGCGGTTCATGTCAGTTGACGCTGGTGTCTCTCAGAGATCCGTTCTATCCCCCACGCTGTTCCTTCTGCATATCAATGATATGCTTCCACTTGGAAATATTTATCGCTATGCAGATGATAGTACAGTGCACGTTGGGTATAACGGTCACTCTGCGGCTGGGCGAGACGAGACTGAAGAGAAACGAGTAAATCTTGTCATTGAGCTCAATCGGGTATTGGACCTCATATCTAAATGGGGCTCCAATAATCTTGTTGAGTTCAATGCCAAGAAAACAGGTATGCGCGTTCACGGCAAAAAAGTCGCCATTCCTACCCCTTCCCTCTCTTGAAGGCACATCACTCGGCTTGCATAGCAGTATTAACATGCTCGGTATGGAGATTCGCTGCGATCTGAACCAGAGGGACTACATCGAAGCCGTGATAAAAACAGCCTCACGTAAACTCGGTGTTCTGAACAGGCTGCGGCGATTCTTTGCGCCAGATCAGTTGTATTTTGTATAAGACGCAGGTGCGTTCTTGCGTGGAGTATTGTTCGCACCTCTGGGATGGTTCCGCAAAGTACCTTCTCGATGCCTTGGACAGATTGCAGCGGCGCGCTATACGCATTATCGGCAATGCAGAGGTCACTAATACTCTCGAACCCCTGCAATTGCGTAGAGATATAGCGTTACTCAGGTCTTCTACCGCTTATACAACGGCAAGTGCTCTGAAGAACTCATTGACCTTATCCCACCTTCTCCCTTCCTCCATAGGAGTACGCGTGCTGCTCTCCGGAGTCACCGCTGTACTATCTTGAACATTCCATCGCGCACAAAGAAATTTGGTGACTCGTTTCTTTGTCGCACTTCCAAAAGATGGAATAGTCTACCAGCACACGTTTTCCCTCCTTGCTATGACATGGGGTCTTTCAAACAAGGCGTGAAGAAGCACTTTGTGGGCCGGCAGGGTAAGGGTGACTGATGCTACGTTGTTTTCACGCTGCACCAGTTGTCCTTGCGTCTGGACTCCGTTTCCACTTAACATCAGGTGGAGTGGAGTCATTTGCCGAGCCAGGTATAAAAAAAAATTGGTCTCGATCAAACAAATTCTTGATCAAAAATATGAACATCAATAAAATTTAAAAAGGTTTCAATAAATATTTTTGATTTTTTAATGTAATGTTTAAGGATGTCTAGTACCAAACTTTAGCGATAGTTTTAGCTATAGTTAAATTTCTCTACCAGTTATAATGTTATTTTTAGGTAAAACTGTAGGAAAAGATAAATTATCTAAATTATCGGTGCAATTAAGGTAACCAGGAATTGATTGGTATTACTAAAACAAATATTACAGTATACGAAATAAAATAAAAATTACCCGGTGACCCGACACTGCAAGTGATGCTTAACATGCGCAATAGCAACTCATACGATCTAGCCGGTGCGACAACGAGCTCCTTATCCCTACTCATAACAAAAGCCTTTTAGTGAAAAAAGGTATTTGCGTGAAGTACTTTACCTCACTGCATGAATTATTTAGTATTGACTTGGTACTTATAAGGAAAATGGTGGACGCATGAGTTTGATACTTATGTCAGGGGACTGAAATAAAAGAAGGTTTTAAGACTACTCGACTTATTCTTCAAACGTTATAACTTCTTTAGCGATAGTATCTAACAATAATTTATTTATTTTTTATGCAGGAGAAAATGTGTAATGCATACCACTGCGTCCGAGGAGACTCAGATGTAGGAATCTTCCTCCAACCCTATAAAGAGGGAAAGAGGATATACCTATATTATATACCCATTAAAAACTCCTATGTTTGATCCGAATAAATTTAGACCTGAATGGAATATATTAGTTAAGTAGTTATAAACTAAATAACGCATCGCTGGCCGAGTGGTAGAGCGCTCGGTCTGATACCAGAAGGTCCCGGATTCAATTCCCAGGTCGGGCAAAATGTTTTTCGGATTTTTCGATGCATAGCCCGGGTTTATGATCACCAACCCGCACTTGGCAAGCGTGGTGATTAAGCCTACACCCATCAATTGTAGCGATGACTTGATTTCAATGATAGAGGCCTTTGCCCAGCAGAGGGAGAATTATAGGCTGTTTACTACTGTAAGCTAAATATTGTATTTTTATATTGAATAAGGCCCGTGGAATCCATAATCCGTGGAATCCGTAATCCGTAAGCTGATTTATTACAAATACAAAAAAAATCTAGAAACTTTTTATGTGGGCGTCGGCTGGGCGTCCTAGGTACCGCTGTAAGGATGAAGTAGCAAAAGACGTTTAAGGACTCCAGAGTAGTCGTCTCATCATCATCATCTCAGCCAAAAGACATCCACTGCTGGACAAAGGCCTCCCCCAAATAATCATGGGGGGTATTTGCCGTAATCGCCACGCTTGGCAGGCGGGTTGGCGATCGCAGTAGGTTGAGGGTAACCTCAGAGAGATGCTGCTGCCCATCCTCTGGAATGATCCCTTAGTCGGCTTTTACGACACCTACAGGAAGAGATGGGGTGGTGCAATTCTTTATCCCCGGCACCACACAGAGTAGTGGTCTGATAGGGTAGAAAGGGAATGTTGACGTCTCGTTGTGTCGGAGGCCAATATCCTCTACCGGGTCACTGAGCCAGCGAAGTAAGTAAGCAAGTAAGAATTTGAAAAAAAAAAACTTGTTGTAGTCCCGCTCGTGGATTTTTTTCAACACTTTGTCTTTTTCAGATTGTAATTTGTTCGCAACAATATTGACGACCTCCTTGGTAAATTATATGTAAATAATCGTATGTAAGTAAGAACTTTTTATAACAAAATACAACAGTAACTACACCCGTACCTTCATCTATATAATATAAAAATCTATTGCTGTTCGTTTGTCTCGCTAAAACCACGCTTTCAGGGTGATGTTGGATGTTGCCAGATCCAAGTTTTAAGAATCCGTAGGGCTACGCTCCAAAATCCGTAGAAGTCCGTAGATTGCCTCTACAAAAATCCGTGGATCTACAGACTTTTTTTAAAGCTAAACCTGACTATTTAGAGATGGACTGACTTTAAGCCAAGTTCCTTGCCGGTAAAGAAATTGAAAAAAAAAATAGGTAAATCGCCAAGACAATATTTTAATTTTTATTTATATTGTACGTACAACCTAAAATCAGTTTACGTTGACAGTAGTAATTGTAATATACGAAGGGACAGAGCCATACAGCCAATCATTAGACAAAATAACAAAAAACGAAACGCAATTCGCAGGTCTTCCTTTAATTTTATTTAATTTGAATATTTATACTATTGTTTAGGTCGGATAGATGAAATCCAAAAAAAATCCGTATGTCCGTGTAGACAAGATCTAAAGTCCGTAGATCTACGGACAAATCCGTAGGTCTGGCAACGCTACACTTCCACGTTACTGCAGCGCCTCTACCATGTTCGCGCAGGCTCACACTAGCGACTTTTATGCGGTGTTGCGCGGGAGGGTAGCTTCTTTAATGCGTAGGGTGCGGGCGGGGATGCTCCAACAGTGTTCTGAGTGTGGTCCGAGAGAAGCCCGAATATTGCATCTGGAGGCACTGGGTGCATATACACATCAGCGTGTATTATACACGCTGATGTGACCGGTGACCTAGTAAAAATGTTACCTCAATGTACTAACATAGTTCATAAACTTTCATTGTTACTAACTCTATATGGATGCAAATCTGAATTATTATTTTTTATTTTTTATTTATCAGTAGCAGTTATCAGTAACATCATATGTTATACAATCAGATGATAATATGTATAATATAATTATATATTTATACATATGTATATGTGTATAGGTATGTACGTATATGCAATAAAATTAGTTTAAGTAACTATTTATTTATTTATATTTGAGGTATTTATTTATGTTATGGTCGACAATTGGTCCCGCAGACTTTCTTTTCCAACTACAGCTAGGGTTGGCTGGAAGAGATCTCTTTTAGAGATAAGCTCACCCTTGTATATGTTTTTATAATGTAATTTAGACTGTAATTTTAATGTACAATAAAGGATTTAAAGAATTTAATTATCTTATCTCTAGCTTCCAGAACACAATACAATGCAACTAACATTATTGATATGGCGATCTATTTACTCGTATTTTATATGACAGTGGTAGCTAGGCAGACATAAGATATATCCTACCACCAACCAAATCGAAGACAAACATGATTCCCTCTGAGCTTCTAATTAGGCATATTCTTCAAAAGTGGGAAAGATACCGCACGCTCCAATAATCTGTGCCACGATTAGGGTGACAACACACCTACGCACAAGTCGGCTACTTTGAAGTTTGATTTCTGACTGTATCGGGCTCGCAAAGGGCCGCCCTCAAAAGACAAATTGTATCCGGTCGGGGCTAGCTCTGGCCGCGGCCGATGGTCCAAGTTGTAAAGGGGAGCGGGTAAAAAAAATACGCTAACTACAGGTAAGTAGGTAAGTAATAGCCTATTTATCCAAGTAGCATTTTATTTATATTATATATTAAATAAAGCATTAACAATATAAAAAAGATTTCTAGTAAATAAATTTTATTAGAAAAAATCAACCAGCCTCAGGCATCTTGAGTGGGAATCGAACCCACGACCTTTCGATAATTTGTCCAATGCTCTGACCGTTGAACTACCGAGATCCTAGAATGTTGAATAATTTTATCTAGCATTATCTCAATAATGGTTCACGTTTCGTGTAAAGATGTAAGTACTTCAAGCATTTGAAAACTCTTACTTAGGTTCACATGATCTGTGAATCACTTGAAGCTGAAAAAAGAACTTATACATGTAGGTATTAGGGCTGTAAAAGAGGGTAAAGTTAGCCTAGTGTATAACTATTGGTGTAATAATAGTACACTACAACCCTTCCAATCAGCTTTCATTTTAGAAGCTGTTTAGGAAAATTTGCCAAGGGCTGCTTAAAGATCCACATGTTTACCCAAGTACTAAACGCTACTTAATACTTCAAAAATGGTTCACGTTTAGTGGAAACAATAACTTCAAGCATTTGAAAACTCTTATTGAGGTTCACATGAGATGTTTATATTCACGTGTGAACCTATATGAGAGTTTTGTATGTCCCCGTATGTCCCGGCGCGTCGGCGACCCGTCTCACCAAATGACGGGTCAAGTGTGTCCGCCCATCGTTTTCGAGGGCGGTCACCCGCCCCAATCAGGGGCGGAAGAGGGGCTCGCCCATCTACAGGGCGAGCAGTCACCGACGGGGTTGTGGAAGTGTCCGAAAGGGTTCCCATGACCTCGTCAGGCTCCACTATGCCGGAATTCGATGCGTCCTTCTCAGATGAGGACGACGCGATGGTCGCCGGTTTGCTGGTTCCAAGGTGACGAGAGGACATCGGAGTGGTTTTTACCGAGTCTGCCTTGACTCGCTTTCTCTAAGGCTTCGGCCCTGGAACAGAGTATTGGCCATCCTCGGACAGCCAGCGGGACCCCTCTTGCCCGCTGATGCGTCTGTTTGCAGATTTTCCACTCCGTACCAAAAAAAAAAAAGGACTATGCATCGGTAAATACGAAACGCGCTTTGCCCGACCTGGGAATTGAACCTACGTATTTGATTCTTAACAAACTACTTGTAGGATGAGCGCTTTTTAAATTAAGTTAAGTATATACATATTTTTCATTCTAATCTCTTATAAGTTGGGCCTTATTTACATCGGGACAATGTCGCAATTCAGTTGATACATAACAGCGACAACGCCACGGAATTTGACCCGAAATTTAGTCGCCTCTTTGGTTGAGTAGATAGATTAGAGCGCGGGATCCCGGCTTCGATACCCAGTGAGGGTACGTGTTGGGTCTTTACCTATGAAATTGACATTTTTTCCTTAATCATTAATATGTGTATTACTTCTAAAACTCAATACCAATTGTTAATTATTATACACATTTAATTAAGACTATGTTACTTAGGCTGCAGTAACAACAATGATGTTTAATTATGTGTCTTTAAGGCCCAATTTTTTTTAATTACTTTTTTGTTAACGGAATTGACCCTTTGTTTCATTGTAGCTATAAAGGAACTTGTTTTTTTTTTAAGGTCTGCTATATTTAGCTAGTCAAACAAACAAACTGCCCTACAATTTTTATAGTGTTACCTAATATAAAGAGATGCTAAGAAAATTGAAAAAACGTTAGTATGTAAAATATAATTTTATAAAAAATATTCATACCAAACGGCAATTTTATAGGTAAGCTAATAATGAGGTCGATTTGATTTGTAGTGTGTACCACTATATAAATCTGTCGCTATGACAACAATTTTAGTTTATTTATAGTTATACACAACAAAAAAACATACAAAAATAATCAGAAAATTAAAAACTAAAAACCTAGAAATAAGGGATGTCCTTCAACTGTGGTCTCATGGGAACTTTTTTCAAAATTTAAAATTCAAAATCATTTATTCAGTTTAGGCTACAAGTAGCTCTTGTGAATGTCACTATGCCAACGGTTCGTAAGTCGACTCTGGGCGGGAGATCTTGTACTGAGAAGAACCGGCAAAGAAACTCAGCAAATGTCCAGTTTTAGTAGTTTGTTATGAATAAAATACGTCTTTATTTTATGTATAGTCGACAATGAAATTGCTTTACCACCTTAAAAGTGAATTTTGTTTGCATATAATAAAACAGCAAGTTCTATTTTTGTTTAAAAGACCAAGTGACAGATACGTCGTCATTATTGACAATGAGCCTTAGCGAAATTTTATTGTAATGGAAGTTTTTGTCAAAAGTGATAAAGCAATTTCATGGTCGACTATACAAAAAATCCCTTTGCAGTATTCGAACCCGCAACTATGGCTATCCCATCCAATATCGCAACCATTCAAGTAATACCTTTCTTATTCAACCTTTATACAGCCAATTATCAAATTACCCTGCCAAAATCAATAGTCGTAATCTGCACAAATAGCTCATTACTGCAATTGACTGTCAAAGTAGAGTGTATTGCTATTATTGTACCGCCTCTTTGGTCTAGTGGTTACTGGTTAGGACCATCCTTAGACCCAGAGGTCCTGAGTTTAATTCCCAGTGGGAGGTACAAATTTTTACTCGGTTTAGTTGATGGTAAGTCTTGTTTTTAGTATGCCTGGCTAGCTACCATCATTTTATCTAGGTTTATATGAAAATGTATATGTTTATGTAATATGTTTTCCGACAGTCATAAAAAAATCAATAGTCGTCATCTGCATAAATAGCTGATTACTGCAACTGGCTCTCACGGTGAAGTGTTTTGCAAATGTTTGCAGGCCACTGACTTGCCTTCTCCCGACTTCCGATAACTTTGGAGCTGTGCACATGCGATACTGACGCTGAAGTAGCTATCCAACACCTAATGTTAGGATGTCCGATAAACGATCGCAGACGATATGATTACAAAGATACCTACTTTCAGTGATCTGTAAATAAAAACTGCAGGTACTTACTAGGGATGAGACGTATTTACTGAAATAAGTTTTTGGAATAAGTATTTGCTTGTACGTATAAATTACTGCAACTGTCCATCAGAGTGGTGTGTATTGCAAATGTTTTCAGGCCACTAGCTTGCTCACTCCCGACTCCCTGTAACACCGTAGAAGTTCCTTTTAATATCCTAATAATTCGTTGTTCATAGCTATTAATCAAATAACGGTCATAAAATCAATAACTAGTCGTTAACTGCCCGATAGCTCATTACTTACTGCATCTGGCTCTTAGAGTGGAGTGTATTGCAAGTGTTTGCAGGCCACTGACTTGCCCACCCCCGACTCCTGATAATATTCTAGAAGCTCTTTTTTATTCTTACGGGTAAGTACACTGCCTTGACCTCAATTGATGTTAAGTGATGATAAAGCCAATTGGTGGAAACGCATTTCACTCGGATCCTCAACTACTGGTACTGGCTATCTTATCTCTACCTGCCGGAACACAACAATGCTACAAACATTGATGTTAAGGCGACATATTTAGCTAGGATGGTGGTAGCTAGCCAGGCGGACAAACAGGCCCTATCACCAACCAAACCGAGTACACAACCATGTATCCCCCGCTGGGAATCGAACGCGGGACCTAGAGTCTAAACCAGTGGTCTTAATCACTAGACCATAGAAGCGGTTAAAAGTTCCTGCTAATCTCTTAAAAGTATATATTTTTTGGCTATTGATCAAATTACGCTTTCGAAATCAATTACTAGACGTTAACTGCCCAGATAGCTCATTACTGCAACTGTCTCTCAGAGTGGAGTGTATTGCAAATGTTTTCAAGCCACTAGCTTGCTCACTCCTGACTCCCTATAACACCGTAGAAGTTCCTTTTAATCACCTAATAATTTGTTGTTCATAGCTATTAATCAAATTAGGATCCTAAAATCAATAACTAGTCGTTAACTGCCCAGATAGCTCATTACTGCAACTGTCTCTCAGAGTGGAGTGTATTGCAAATGTTTGCAGGCCACTGGCTTGCCCACTCCCGGCTCCCGATAATATTGGAGAAGTTCCTGCTAATCTCTCAATAGTTTGTTGTTTAGTTTGGTCGGCGAAACGTCTGACCTTTACCGTAGCCGTCCGTTTCAAAGTGTAACTTAAGTTGTAAGTAGTTTCCATGAAAATAGAGGGCTTAGTGAAAAAGTGTAGCTATTTTCCTTATTGATTCATTGTTTGTTTTGATACTTTTGTGTACGGTAGCTTACGATTTTGCAATCTCAAAACGTTTCCAATCGTTTCTAAGCGGTCTGATTTTGATATTTTGAACTATGTTAAAAATATCAAAAAGTTGGCGACCTTCATGCATAAGAAAGTACCAAAATTTTTGGTCTTGTTTTTAGATTAATAATGTGGGTACTTCATCGATTCACATCACGATTGGTTCGCACCACGGTGTGAATCGCAGAAGGACGCTTTTTGAATTGGCTGTTTCGAACCATGGTGTGAATCGGCAAATGTCTTTTTCGTACTTCAGCGATTCGCACCACGTTACAAACCACCCAAGTACCTATATTTTTGACTTTGCGGATTCGAACCAATTAAATTTTATTATTATTTAACAGTCATGCACAAAGGTGTTAAGTATTTAGAATTGCTCGACATGAACTTGTGATCGTTTTTTGTTTAGCCATAAAAAATAGAGATCAGCAACTGATTTCTGATTTTTTGAGTCTCAGAATAATAACTAACCTTGCTTCTATAGCTTTAGTTATTGTTCTGAGACGAAAGCTTCCCACTCGTATAGGAAATGACCGGTGACTTTTTCTTTTTTTGCAAAATTACATGTTTAACTTAATCTAAAAGTGGAACAGAAACCAGAAAGGTTTATTCGTAGACTACATTCATCAAATTCATATTGTATGCGACATTATTCTATAAGCACCCAAAGAAACTTAGAGACGAATATAACCTCAGTTTTTAGTTAAAACATATTATAACAAATCAAATAAAGCATTTTTTTTGCTAGCGTCCATTGAACAATCGAGTCAGCAATCCTTACTTGCATACAGGATGCTCTATATTATGGCAAAATTCGTAAATAATTATTACGTTATAAATTTAAATCTTTGCTATAATTAAGTTTATTTAAACTAGACTATAATAGATACTAGTTAAATTGAATTAGACTATTTTGGCACAAAATATAGTGGCCCGCTTGCGACTTCATCCGTTTCAGTGAACACAGTGGTATACGAGTGTATACCGTGATGGTTTTACCTTCTCGAAAGCCATTTTGTTTATACAAAACTTGTCCTGACAATGATTACGAACAAAACAAAAAATATATCAGCCAAATTAGTTCTCAAGTGATGCTCTGACATACATGTAGCCATGTAGCAATTGATTTTTAACAGAAAGAAAAAGGATGAGGTTCTATGTTCCACAGTATGTAAAAAGTAAGTAAATTGCCTATAACTGTCCCATTGCTGGGCAAAGGCCTGCATCATTGAAATCAAGTCATCACTACAATTGACGACTTCATCACCACGCTTGCCAAATGCGGGTTGGTGATTACAAACCGAAAAAATCCGAACATACATTTTGCCCGACCAGGGAATTGAACCTGGGGCCTTCAGGTATCGGACCGAGCGCTCTCCCACCGAGCCACCCGGCCGAGCCACTCGGCCACCGAGGTGTTGTATTTTTGTTATTATTTATTAATATAGACTAGTGGTCGCCCAGTGGTCGGAATTCGATCGTAATTTTATTAAGGCTGCACGGATTGAATCCTAAGCAATGAAAAATTAAAAAGATAGAATGTGACTTTGGATTGGCATTGACAGATTTAGGCCGCTCCTCTTCTATTTTTGAAATTTTTGAAAAGAGTGTCTAAGCGTGTGTGTCAAATATATTATAGATTTAGGAAGAATTCAATTTTTTAGTCTGCCTCTGCTATGCCTTGGTGGCTGATTGGCACACGGCCTGATATTCGATAGTCCCATTGCAAATCGCAACCCAGTACATAAAACGTCGAAGATAAAAAGAGCGAAAGTTCCGACAACGCAATCAATCAAGTTAGTAGCAATACACGGTATATAGTTATTTGGGGAATGGCCGATTACAGCGATCCATCTTGCGCCGAGTGATTTTGCCATATAATTGCATTGTTTTTCGGTTCCATTAGTATAAACGATTACTATGGCCATTCCGTTGCGAAGGAAAAAGTTCGGTGATTCATTTCTTTGAAACGCACCACCGTAAAATGAGATGCTGCTACAGCAAACGTATTCACTCCGTACTTACAACATTGGGTCCTTTAAACGAGGTATGAAGAAGCAACTTGCACTTGAGTGTCTGCTGGCTTTTAGCCTGGCCAGAACGCCAGCAGTCTAATCATCATCAGCTCATTTTGTGTCCCCACTGCTGGGGCACGAGCCTTCCCTATGGGTGGATAGAGAACGGACCATAAAGCACCACGCGGGCTCTAGTGGTGGTTAATAATTACAATAAAATTATTGCATTGTACGATACTATCACAACATGATTACAACGTATAACTACCAATTTCAATTTAATCACACTAATAAATGCGAAAGTTTGTGTGTATGTTCGTATCTAACCACCGGCAGCATGAGCCCTGCCCCGTTGCCGGCAGTACCCTAGGCTAGGTTTTTTATAATATTTTTGTTTTGTATGTGCTTTTGTATTTTACTTTTATATTAATATTATAACAAACCTAGGCTAAGAAAAAAAAGAAATAAAGAGATAATAATAATAATAATAAAACATTTAATTCAGACCACTTAGTCCATATATAGTAACATAGGTACTTACTAAAAAAAACAACAAATACCAAAGAGCAAACTAATTTAAAAATTTGAAAGTCCCACCCGTATGCACTCGGTTCCAATGCCTAAGGATGGGACAGTCAAATTTCTTTGCTATTACCGCCAGGATGCCATTAGAACTCCCCCTTACCCTGCATTTTATTGACGCTATTCGCTTCCTTATGATGCCGTAAAAATCAACAACACCAGCTTCAGCAAACATGCTCGAGGCACTGCAGAATCTGGGGAGGTCCATCAGCATCCTGAAGGCATTATTATATTGCACGCGGAGTGCATTGTAGATTTTCTGCGTATAGTCACACCACAGGTTGCAAGTGTAAAAGGTTTGACAGAACGCCTTAAAAAGGGTGATTTTAACTTCTCTAGTACACTTAGCAAACCTGCGGGCGAGCATATTGCATCGAACCGCCAATGCTCTCCGCTCTCTCTCGATATCACAATTATCACTGTGATCATCTGTTACAATGTGACCCAGGTATTTATACTGTAACACTCTATTTAGTGGCACACCGAGAAGCTTAACCGGAGGCACCACCAAGGGTTTCCTTCTACTAGCCCGGAACACTACAAGCTCACTCTTCTTCAAAAAAGGTAGAAGTCGAAAATTTCTGAGAAAGATTTCTAAGACGACAAAAGTATTAACTTTAAGAATGACCTCCAGGGTTGATGTCAAGACCTTTATTGTCTCGGAAACCTTATCCGGACAATGGGTAAGTTCGTCATTATAAGTAATCAAAACAAAGTTCTTGGGAGGCTTAAAAACAAGTTTATAATTTGGTCCAATAGTTGAGCTACAGAGATAAATAACTGAAATGATTTTGTTTAGCTTATATAATTTTTAACGCAAATTAATTATATTTAATTTTATATAATTTTTTTTTGTTGGTTTGTTGCGAACAAATTACAAAAACACAAATGTTGAAAAAGTTTCCACGTGCAGGATTTGAACCTGCACCCCTTAGACCCTGGTTAGAATCACGATAGCTCAATTGGGAGAGCACCTAACCCGGTATGTCAGAAGGGTGCAGGTTCAAATCCTGCTCGTGGATTTTTTTTCAACATTTGTGTAGCACCTAACCCGGTATGTCAGAAGGGTGCAGGTTCAAATCCTGCTCTTGGATTTTTTTTCAACATTTGTGTATTTGATAAATAACTGATTATTAGACGTCAGTTGGATGTGATCTGTGAGCCTCTATAACCTGTCGTCTGCTGTGAATAGAATTTTAAATGTTTGTAGGACTCATCTGGCACTAAGCAGACGAAAGGCTAAAAGGCTAAGTTTGTTTGACAGACAAGATTGTACAGTCAACAGCAAAGGTAACTGATGATTGGTCAAGTTTCAAAATATGAAATCAGTACCAAAATCAATACAAAAGTATATAAACACATATCAAAAAACTTTCGAGTGTCTACTAGTACCTGCAGACTTTGACTGTAGTTATATAGAAAATACCGACTTACACTATCAAAACTTAATTTTGATATCTAGTAAACATCATCTACTTTTGCTGTTGACTGTACAGTCACGAGCATATAAACTTTGGTGTATAGAAAACAACACATAAACATAAATAAACATGAGTATGGTAGGTATTTCAGGTCACGTCGCAAACTCAAACATTTCATTTATATATTCATGTTTCTGAAATGAGAATTAGTTTAAGTAGATATTCTGAATGTGGTTTTTGAAACTCACGCCATACGTTATTCTGTTTGATGTTGAAAAGCTTATAAAGTACTCTAAACTCTAAGTGACTTACGCTCCATAATTCTTTAACTTTTAAACATAAATCAAGGGAAAATCTTAAGACAATATAAATTTTCCCAGAAAAGAAAAGCGTTCACATTTACCAGCCATTACGGTTTACCATACAAACTTTTAAGCTCTAATAATGACAAACCAGAAAGCCGATTTTAATGAAACTTTATACGCTTAAAGACAATATAGAGATGTTGACAATAAATTTTGAAACATTTAAAAAAAAGGTTTTTTCAACTGATTTTATGCGATTTTAAGTCCACTAAGAAACATTTTAAATCGAATATAATCAATCAAAGGATTATAACGGGGAATAACACAAACCACTTTGTATAGATATCATAGACATACCTTCGTATGTATTTTAATCCCCGTTATAAAACTTTGATTAAAATGGAACTCGAAAGATTAAAAATGCGCATAAAATCAGATGAACTAGCCTTATGCATAAAAAGTTTAATTAGAATCGGCTTATTGGTTTGAATTTGAAAGTTTAAAAAAAAAGAAAAAGCCTCCTAAGCTTATTACTATAATCTAAGCTCCTGAGATTCTGCCAGCTCTTCTCTCCCAAAATCCGAACTAGTAGATTCAGTAGTTTAGTAAAACTAAATTTTAGTTACCAAGAGGTAACTCGACGGGCTAGCATTGGTTGTTTCCGATTTTATAGATTTTTCTTAAACTTACACCTACACAAGGTTATACCAACTCACTCCAAATAATAACTCAACTTTTAACTTTTACATGAAATGAACGTAAACATCTAAGGTAAGGTAATAGGTTTTTGATGTGTAAGTTAAGTGAACCCATAGTACAATTTAATTTGTTTAAAATATCACCATAATTATGATTGTTAGCAAAGTTAGGGAAGACACTGTGGCCTGTAACACTGTTTTAACTTTCGCAGGCTGCAGGAAATTCACTTTTACTGTGTATATTGTTGTGAAGAATAAGGATTTAATATTATTATTAATACACTCTTTATTTATTTTCTTTCTTATAACCAGATTTTTACAATATTTTTAATATAAAAACAATAAAAAATTATAAAAACCTAATCCTAGAGTAACGCCAGCAGCGAGGCAGGGCCCAAGCTACCGGTGGTCAAGGCTGCAGAGTGAAGAACCTCCTGACAATACGTGGCGTGTCAAGGAGTACTGCCTTTTGCATCTGACCCTTGACCCAACCTTTCAGCGAGAGCCTCTCTAGGTGTTAATCGAGGCACTTAGCTAAAAGACCGTTTACCGAAACGACTATCGGTACAATCATGGTTGAATCCACATCCCACATGGCGGTAACCTCGTGAGTCAAGTCAAGGTACTTACTGAGCTTGTCCTTCTCGTCTTATTATTATTATTATTTCAATTTTTTTAATAAGTTTTGACGTCAATAAGTACCTGTAAAGGCTTATATTAAATAAACAACCAATGATTTGACTTTGACTTTGAATGAATTGGAGCTTTGTATAGCATGCCGAAATGCAAAATGGCACTTAACATTCAAACAGAAATCGAGTGAAGAAAATCCTAAGACAATATTCATTTTCCCAGAAAAGAAAAGCCGTTCACATTAATGGCGGCTCATCTTATTCCCTTTCTATCCCTTCGTTTGTTCCATTAAACTCAGATGTTTATCATTGTCGCGTTACTTTGAAATGTTAATCCATTAAACAGGGTTTCAAGTTTATATTAATTTACTTAATAACAAGCTGGTTACTTATAATAAGGAGGAGAGTATCTATCGATTTCGTATTTAAATGGGTATTGAGTAAATAGAACTAGTAAATTTCTGACACAATTTCAAATGGTAAAGAATGACCATTGGCTGATCACTTAGAAGCTTAAGTATACACGGCGGCAGATCAACATACCCAAAACTGTCAAATTTCTACAATCATTTTTGAACTGTATGGTTCGGTTATAAGGATCAATATTCATTGGAGAAATTTGACAAATTTGGGTAGATTGATCTGCCGCCGACTGTACCTCGAAAGCTTGAAACTTTTTCTTAGAAGAGTAGACATCATCTTCGCTATACCATCGGGTATAGAGAAGTCATTTGCATACATCAGTATAGCAGATGCTACGCAAACTGCTGAGTATAGGCATCCTGTGCCTGGTTTTGTATTTTTTTATGTAAACACTAGTGGACCCGGCAGACTTCGTAACGCTTTGACAGTTTCCATCAAGTGATTAAATTCTCTTTGGTTTCCATGACAACAACACAAACAAATCATTTTGTATTGGAAAATTAAATTGTCGTTTTTAGTATATTTATAGTGTGACTCCCGTGGGATTATCGGGATAAAAAGTATCCTATGTGTTATTCCAGGTTATAAACTATCTGTATGCCGAATTTCATCCAAATCCATCCATCCGTTGCAGCGTGAAGAAGGAACAAATATACAGACATGCATACAAACTTTCGCATTTATAATATTAGTAGGATATAAAAATACAAAAGGAAAAACTAGAAAAAAGTGTACTAAAAAGCTCCACTAAAATAATGTTAATACTACTTCGTAGTAGTATTAAGATTATTTTAGTATAAAGACTCGTGTCTTCATCAACCTGAAACGTTCACTGAGCTCTACCACACGGACCAAAAGCTTTGGTGGGTTATAACGACTGCTACCTCACCAAAACGGGACCAACGGCTATACGTATAGTCAACCATGAAATGGCTATACCACCTTTGGAAAAAACTTCCATTACAGTTAAATTGGAATAAGGTTTATTGTCATTGATGCCAACGTATCTGTCAATTGGTCTTGTAAGCAAAAATATACCTTGTGTTTTATGATAAGCAAACAATATTAAGGCGACGCACCGCTAAACAATAAATCTCATACGGAGCGTTTGCACCCCGTACCATAAGAAAAACTGTTTTTTTCCTTCAAATTAAAACTACAAATTATTTAAAAAAAAATGAACTACGATATTGAAGTGTGTGTTAAGACTAATCTACTAAGAAAATTTAGATGCTTGAATCGGTCTGGTTAGCCTGTAAAATGCGAATCTATGTTTTAAAAGAGGTTACTTTGATATTTTTTCTCTGTTATAAAAGTTGACAAATCGTGTTTCTGCAACTAGCAAAATGAAGTCAATTAAATGAAAAATCATGTCATCAAATATCACTTTCATATGTTTTGTAATTGTTGGGAAAAATCAAGATCCCCGCCACGTAAATTTCCAATGCGTCGCCTTAAAGCAATTTCGTGGTCGACTGTACCTTCCGTTCATAGTTGCTAAGTGATAATTTATCATCATTAGTTAATTGATGTCTCTACGTGCGACAGTAGATTATCAACTCTATGTAACATACAATAAAGATAATCAATTAATTAAAGTACTTATAACAAAGACATAAGGTGTCTGGATGTTGAGCACGCTTAATGAAGTGTTAAGTATGCATGTATGGAGAATACCAGTTGAGACCCGGCCGATTAATTTATTCATTGCTACTATGAGGGACTTGGGTCCTGGCCCGACGTGACCACTTTGTCTTTGGGGTGACCAAACAGTTGTATATACAGGGTGAAAGTGGGACAACACATTTTGACCGTTTCACCATATCTGAATCTAATCTAATCTTATCTGGGTAGTGGCACCAGAGTTCGACTGGAATTAGTGACTGACATTTTTTTGTCTAATCATTAAAATAGGAGTCAACAACTGATTTTTTGGTTTAGCAAAAATCAAATTAGATCGGCCTGCTGATCAACTTCTCTGTCTCCCTTTGAGGTTTAATTCTGCGAAATAACGACTTCACAAAAGGCAATGATAGTCTTCCACGACATTAGATAGTGGACCATACGTGTCCACAGGGCAACTTGCTTGAGACACTAGTCTTAAGAGTTCCTGATGAAGAATGCACTTCGGCACGTCCTGATCTGTCATTATGACCTGACGCAGATGGTCCCTTGTGTTAGTTTGCTTGCGCAAGGTTGTACGGCACCCAATTGATGACCTGACGGTTGGTGGGGGATGTCAGTATGTACATTAAAGTCGTGTATAGCAGGGTTGCTGGCTGCCCAGCGTAGAGTTTACTATGCCGGCCAGCGAGAGGCTGCGTCCTACCCGCCGGCCATAAATAGCTATGCAAAATCCTGCCACCAGGCAATAACGATGCTGATATTGTAAAATCTATATCTAACCTTACTAACATTATCTCTGTTTCCAGTTTCACACACGAAATCATTGAAACGTTAATCTGCATATTTATTTATTTATTTATTAACATCAACAAGATTAACATTAAATAATTCATTGATGAGTAAACATTGTAATAGTTGATCATTCTAAATGCAATCTTAATTAGAGATGTTACACAAAAGCATTAAAAATAAAAAAATAAAAAAAATAAAAATTAGTAAATTGTTTGGGAAGCATTTCATCAAAACATTAAATTAATAATAATAAAACTATTAGATCATTAGATTTTAATATACAATAATAAAACGTCATGAATTCCATCAAAATTAAAATTAATATCACATTTTAAAATTAATCAAATTTTAAAACGATATAGTAATTATAAATACATTTGAGAGATAAGATAAGATAGATAAATTTTATTGCTGTATAAAAACTTAACTTCTTTTTTTTTTGTGTGTCATATTTGTAGCGATTACCACATACTTATGTATCTCAAAGGTATAGCTAATATTATTATTTCTTATACGTATTTATGGACACTTTGTCCATGGTGGGCGGTATGTTCAGTGTAAATTTAGTACTGTGTTACAAATTAGTTCCTAAGAATATTACTAGATGGCGCTGTATTTGTTTATACAATTCCTGAATCGCGGTATTGAGATTTTTGTCAACAACTACATATAGCTATGATAACTTTTGAACATTAGACGAACCTCCTCAGAACTGTGATTTTATTTACAAATCCCTCTTTCTTGAGCTTTTGAGGACATTGTACATTTACATTTTACATTTTTTCATTTTATGTAAAGTAATTGGAGTTAGTGTATTTAATATTATGTATTACTACGTAATACCTATGCTAAGCAAAGCAATCAATATTGCCTGTGTATTAGGTATCTATCTAGAACAGAACGTTAGTGCTTATTCTACAATAAAACATTTACACAATAATAATGACTAACTATTTTAAATGCGGAACTGGAAAGTACTTGAATAATATTATTAATTGCTCTACTTAATTAGAATTTTCTAGATGGTCTTAAAAATTATGTAATTACTAATAATAATTTATCTGTGTCATCATATGTTTTCCCCTTTAGCCAATCTTGTACGGTTTTTTTACATTGTGCTTTGTTCATGGGGTAAATACATAAAGAAAAATTTAATCTGTTGTACAGAAAACTACTCAGATGACAAAAGAATCTGTGCGTGTTTGATCTTCTGAATCGCTCAGTAGAACAGACAATATCTGCACGTCTTCGGCTGGTTTCGAGCGCAGGGTTAAAGGGCATTAATGAGTGTTTTTTAGTGATTGTTAGTAATATGAAAAGCTGGCGTACGGATAGGACATCGCATTTGGTAAGGAGCTCTGCCGTCGGGAAGCGTATTGGTCGGAATGTGCTGACTTTTAGAACTGCTCTCTGCGCTATTTCTAAGTTTATCATAATAGTTTTGTGTGCACCGCCCCATGATGTTGTACAATATACAAATAATGACTGACAAAGTGTCAGATATATTGATTTTAGTAGACTACCGCATGCAACGTGCCGAAGATTTTTAAAGACGTAAGTAAATTAACTTTCTAACTCTAGATGTAAGGGCTTCAATATGTGGTTTAAATTTCAAATACTTATCAATTATTATCCCTAGGTATTTAATATTGTCAGTGCAGCTGAGCTTAGGGCAGGAGCAAGTGTCAGGCGAATCATTGCACAGATGGGCTGTTATTGAATGTGAGTTTGGGATAGGCTGGGATAGTGAATTATAGGAAAAAGTCATATATTTTGTTTTATCTATGTTAAGTGTCATCTATCATAACACGTTGTGTCCGATTAGAAAGATAATCTTTGATGAGGTTATGTGGAACACCCCTTATACCAAGTTCATATAACTTCTCGAGAAGTATAGATACCGAAATCGTGTCAAATGCTTTTGCGAGATCAAGGAATATGACTAAGCACTTTTTTTGTGAGTCCAGTCGCCTTACAATATAGTCAGTGAGCTGATGTACTGCATCGTCAGTCGATCTGTCTGCTCTAAAACCGTATTGAGTAGCTGCTAAGAGTTTGTTATTTTCTAAGTATTTTACAAGTCTTTTATAAATGAGTCTTTCTAGGATCTTGGATATTGATGGCAGTATGGCTATGGGACGGTAGTTATTTAAACAACTATTATCTCCATTTTTATAAATAGGGTGAATAAGAGCCTTCTTCAATACATTAGGAAAGATTCCTTTCGCGAAGCATAAATTAAAAAGATATGTAAGCGGGGGAGTAAGTTTATCTTTAATTTTTTTTATGAAAGCACAAGATATTTTATCAATTCCAGTGGCACAGTCATTTCTTAAAGTCATAATAATTTGTTCAATTTCGGTTTCGTCAGTGTCGAATAAGGCAAACGAGTTTAAAACTGGTAATTTGGAAGGGGGTGCGATACAGGAAAATGGCTGCATGTTACTGACTTTCGCTTTTGCAGCTAGGTTTTTCCCGATGTTGACAAAGAAATTGTTTACTCTGTTCAGGGAATGTGCAGGCGTAGCAGAATTTGCAATGAGTTTATGGGCAGGCGGTTTGGTTTTAGTTGTGTAAGTAATGTTTTTAATGACTTTCCATAATTTCTTCTTGTCGTGACCCGCATTATGAATTTGACTCCTTTCATACTGTCGCTTTAATTTCTTTAACAAATTATTACAAAAATTCCGATATCTGTAATAAGTAATTTTATTTATTTCACTGTCTGGGTTTTTATTAAGTGTTCTGTGAAGTTTATCACGATGCTTAATGCAGCGTAATAGTCCAGGAGTTATCCAAGGTTTCATGATTTTATAACGGCGGGATAACAAAACAGTGCGTGTATTAGACTCAATTATTTTAGTTAAAGATGATAAAAGGTATTCGGTTGACTTATTAACGTCATCCGAGTTGTAAATAGTAGACAAGTCTAAGTTGTCTAGGTCATGTGCCACTGACTCATATTGCAGCGTCGTATGTTTTACTTTTGCGTAAGACTTATCGTAGCGCTGTTGCAAACACAACAATAAGGAATTATGATCTGTCAAAGTAGATGTTAGTATAAAAGTTTTTAAAGGGATGTTTGTCTTGGCTAAAATATGATCTAAACAGTTTCTTTCTCTAGTAGGATGCAAATGAGTGGGTAGGTAACCTAAACAGGCTGTCTGAGTTAAATATTCTGATGAATTACGATCTATATTTCCGGGTTTTATATCGATGTTCAAATCGCCCATGACAAATACATTCCTAAATGATGATAATTGTTCTAAAAGTACACTCAAAGACTGTAAAAAGTTGGAAATATTATGATAAGAGGGAGAACGATATATAGCTACAATAGCGGTGTCATTGTTTATTTTTGCAATTAGACAGTTTGCATCTACTAGGTCAGGTTCATCTATAATTACCTTGCTCAAATTACTTTTAATGTACAATGTTACACCATCATTTTTTTAAATATTAGTTTTGTTAGTAGTGTATGAGACATAACCGGGTAATTGAGGAATACAAGAAGCTGTGGACAACCAGCACTCAGTCAGTAACATTATGTCAATTTCTACATTGATTTGACTAAGCAATGCTAACATACCATCAAAGTTACAATTAATGCTACGTATATTTTGTATAAAAATATTATGACTATGCTTAATATTACTGATAAACGACGAACATGTATGTGGCTCACAGACCAATGAGTCATATTCATATGAAGAGTCTAGTTCTTTAATAATGTCATGAGTTACATTACCCATCCTTGTGCTGCGTTAAACTATATGTGCGGCGCTCTAGGCGCCCTCATAGTCAATTGAACTCATGTATCGTGACTCGGCCATTTTTCTTTTCATTTTCTTTTCTTCTTGGACACTGTTCATCCCCGGTTTTGTGGTGGCTGGGCTTGTTAAAGCGCTGGCACGTAGCACAGTTTGCGGGTTCTTGCTGTTTTGAGCATTCTTTTATTGAGTGACCGACGCGGCCGCAGTGCCCACACGTACTTTCGGTCTCACGGCAATATTTCGCCGAATGCCCATATTGTTGGCACTTGTAACATCTAGTCACAAATGTGTAATCTCTTACTGGGCAGGAAGTCCAATTGATAAAGACTCTTTCTTGATCAATGATAATTTTGCGAAGGTCAGAAGTTAGCTCCAGTACAAAGTTACAATGTGCCGCGTCTTTTTTACCTGATTTGTGGCTCAGTTTTATCGAGCTAAGGAACTTTTCGCGACCCAGGTGTTGATGCTTGTCCGAGATGTTTTGTTCATATAAGCATTCAAATAGGTCCTTCTCAGAAGTGGTGGCGGGTACTCCTAGCAATATAATTTTAGGCCTACGTTTTGTGGTCTCTTCCACTTGCAAACCTGAGCTTTTAAGCTTTTCGGAACGCTTTAACTTCACGAGGTCGTCTTTTCCTTCGGTGCTGATTAATACACCTCCACCTTTGATCTTCCTCATCCCTCGGACATGTAATTTAAGTACTTCCGGTTTGATGATGGTCTGAATGAGCTTCTTAGTCTCTTCGCTCGACTTATCTTTGCTCGCTGGATAAATAGCAATGGTACTGGTGCTGGGGGGTCGAATTACAGAACTATTTCTAGTTCTTACCACATCTGCGAAAGATATGCTGGGTGTCTGGGCCTTTGGAGCAGAGCGAATGCATTCTTTGATCACTTCGAGCTGATCGTCAAGTTGGGTAGAAGTCTCTTTTTGATCGGTCAAGGTCTTGATTGTTATTTGTGCTGTAATATATTTTTGTTTCAGCGATTGATACTGAACGGCCAGTTGAGATACACCTCCCATCACATTTCTGCTAACGGTGCTTATTTTCAGCTTTTGCTCTGTATTCAGTTTACTCTCGCTTGAAATTGTGCATATTTCGTTCAAGCACTGTTCAATAGAAGAGAGCCATTGCTGAATTTCGTGGGTCGATACAGCTTCAATCTTTGTTGGTCCTTCAGCTCCTTCAGTTGGTCTTTTCTGCGGTAATGGTGGTGGGCTCCTGCTAGTCCTCGTACTCCGGTTGAAGGGACTATCCATTATTGAATTAATATTCAATAAAACAACAGAACAACACTATTCTCAATATCTGCATGACTAACATGCGCTGGCCTAGTTTGACGCGGACGTTACTTGACACAGATTTTAATTAATAGAAATTAATGTGTAAATAAAATTTAATTAGCAGATGGCACGTCCATCTGCAAGCGATGATGCTGATACAGTTCCAATTTAATAACGCAACTACGCTCCTTGAAACGTTAAAGAGCTGATATAAGCGAATCGATAACTACGCGTAGTCCCGAATCGCAGCTCACGTATGGAGCCCCTACAGTGACCTACAATTGGGCAGGAATATCTCACGCGCGCGAAATTACTGTCGTCCCCAACCGCTGAGAGAAAAAGAGTCTAATTTTATATGGGTCACGTGGTAATTCAAAACCTGCGGCAATCAAGGTTAGCTGGGAATTACTGTCGAGTTTAGTGTCACTTGAAAGGACATTAAAACGTGGTAGCACCAACGTTTGACTCCAGTTCACGTCGCCAAACAATAATACAGAGTTTCTTAAGCCCATTCTTTTCCACAGCTAAAAGATAGACGTCCTGAAATGGTAGTAGGTAAAAATGTTTAAACGATACAAAAGAAGATACAATTCTCACGCTCGACTCCCACTTAAGCTTCCTGAGGTTAGTTGATCTTTTCTAGTAATATTTTATCTAACTATATAACTATATACAGCGTGTAACAGAAAGAGTTACTAAATCATGATTATTAACTTTAATTTGTTATACAATTTTCAATTAAATATTTCTTTAACCACTGCATGACAAATTAAAGTTAATAATTATGTCTTAATAACAACACATAGAAGTTCTAGATGGGATACACTTTGGATCTTTTCATTTTGACCACACCTTTTTGTTACACGTTGTATAGCATTAAAAAAATTATTTTTATTTTTAAGTACTAATTGCTGCACTAAAGCTGAATTAAGTAATTATAAAATATAGTGAATACATTAAATGCCTACGCGATCCAGCCAGGAATGAACCTGACCCAGATTCGATTCCGCAATCCGGGCGGCTGCACTGACCGTTATGCTATCGGGAAGGCAAACGTAAGCTCTGAATTTTTTAAATACTTTGATTTTGACTGTCATCCAGACGTGGAGTAGCGTAGGGCCTGGCATTCCGTTTTACGCAAAACCACGTTTTTCATCACCAACCACGCTATAATGACTATCTGTGGTACATAAACGAGTCGTTCAGTGTTTCGTTCTACGGCTTTTTCACGAAACACGAAACTTCAAATAACTCTATTCATTCTGCGTTTTGTCCGGACCTTTCTAATTGTTTTTCACTTTACTAAGTGTCTTGTCATATTATACTTATAAATGTTCTCTTATTTTTTTCCCTAAAATATCATAATTTTGTTAGTTCGTAAGCATTATTAGGTAAGTGAACATTGGAACGTGCCTTCTCAAGCTTGAAAATGATCAAGCAGTCGCTCTCACATCGGCGATGGCGATCGAAAGCCTCACTCTCAAGGAGGTTTAGGTTTATGTAGGTTCTATGTTTGAAGAGCCAGATAGGAACTCGTGAACATAATTCAAACACGCATACCAAATATCTCGTCTAAATTAAGCACGGTTTGTTCTGGCTTCTTGAAGTGTCTACTACTCGGTAATGGTTCTTGTTTTAATTGGCCTCTTTCATACCACTGTTGATTATCAGTAGTTGAGGGTTTATTTCTGAAGCTTAATTCTTATGCATGTACCTGTGTATGTGTACATACACACGGCTGCACAGCCGACTACCACAAACTATCATTATTTCCTCAATAGACTTTGAACTTAATGTATAATGTCATATGGTGTAAAATTCATCAAAGAATTTTGACAGTTTTGGATAGATTGATATGCAATCATCATCATCTCAGCCAAAAGACGTCCACTGCTGGTCAATGGCCTTCCCCAAGGATCTCCAAAACGATCGGTTTTGTGCTGCTTGCATCCTGCGGCTTCCCGCGACCTTCGTCAGATCGTCGATCCACCTTGTTGGAGGCCTGCCCACACTGCGCTTTCCGGTACGCGGTCGCCACTCAAGAACTATTCCGCCCCAGCGGCCATCAGTCCAGGCAGGCGTCATACTAAAAAATGAAAATCCAATGGAGTTACACGGCAAGAAAAAAATTTAAGAATTAAATATTTTACCACCCTTATTTATCACTTAGGGGTATAAAAAATAGATTACGACCGAATTGTCAGACCTACCGAATATACATATTATAAAATTTCATTAAAATCGATGGAGCCGTTTCGGAGGACTATGACAACTAACATGTGACACGGGATATTTATATATATAAATATAGATAATATAATATATATAATTTATTGGATTTTATTTTGTTCACTCGGTCTTTTCTCTATAATAGATTTTGAAAATACCCTAGGTCTCACTGTAGTTGTAACCATGTACTATAATATCCTTTGTTCACCTACTGTTAGTAACCATGTGTTGATAAAATAAAACTGTAAAATGTACTGTTGAGCTTGTAAAGAAAACATTGGGGTGCTTATATAGTATGCACCAAAACACTTCTATAGCGCGATTCAGATCCTAGTTAAATAAATAAAATAAATAAATATTAGACAACATCACATACATAGTTCTGATCCCAAGGTAAGTAGCTAAAGCACTCGTTCTATGGAAATCAGAAACAACGACGGTACCACAACCACCCAGACCCGACACAATATCGAAAAGTTCGTTTTCGACATTGACCCGACCGGGAATCGAACCCGGGACCTCAGAGTTAGTGTCGCCCAAAGTCCGGCGTGCAAGCCACTCGGCTACGGAGGTCGTCAAAGTTGTGTTTTCCTTTTCGTCCATATCGCATTATAACCAGTAGGCTTCATGTTGGAGATCAACATGTTGGAGAAAGGAGTATTTTAAAAAAAAAAAACTAATAGGCTTAGCTAAAGTAACATTAAGAAAAAAACAGTAAACTTAAAAAAGTAAAAACAGCTCTAAAAAGCAATAAGTAATATTGAAATCATATTATTAATTATCTAGATACGCATGTCAGTTTAAAAAAATGTCTATTGAAGTCGGGTGGTTGGTGGTCGGCTGGGAAAAAATTTTGTTTCATTTAAACTTTGATAGTAGTTCCATTATTTCCACTTTTTTATTCTAAAAGCCTCACCCGACTTCAGTAGACATTTTTTTAAACTGACATGCGTATCTAGGTAATTAATAATATGATTTCAATATTATTTATTGTTTTTTAGAGCTGTTTTTACTTTTTTAAGTTTACTGTTTTTGAAGTCGGTTTTTTTTTGTAAAAAATCATTTTATTTTACGATTTTTAGTGATGGGTCTGTAGACAAGGTATTATTTTTGTACGAACTAAACATTTTGGCATATTGAACCGTATGAAGTAAGCCCAACAAAAGGTAACTGCTGTAAATCGTTGAGGAATTCCCTCGACTGTCTATGGTCTCCATCATCAGACCTTATGGCATGAAATGGCACTTATAAGCCTTATGGGTGCAAAGTTCTTATCAATACAAATGAATTAAGACCAAACACAAGGTAGCTACTGTAAAACGTTGAGGAGTTGCCTTGACTGTTCTTCGTCTTCACCATCAGACTCCTAATGGCAGTCACAATCCATCTAGGTGTAAAGTTCTCATCAATACAAATTAATCAAGCCCAAACACCATGTAATTGCTGTAAATCGTTGAGGAGTTCCCTCGATTGTCTTCCGGCTCCATCATCAGATCGACTCCATTAAGTAGTAGTGCTTTAAAATACTTAATGAAAACACTAACAAACGCACTAGTCGCCCCTACAATTTTCAAAAGTTCCCCTCAATTTCTCAAGGATGCCATCATCAGATCCTGGTTTCCTTATCATGGTACCACCCTTGGCATATCTCCTATCTAACAAAAAAAGAATCATCAAAATCGGTTCATAAACGACGAAGTTATCCGCGAACACACATAAAAAAAAAACATATATACGAGTCGAATTGAGTAACCTCCTCCTTTTTTGAAGTCTTAACCGACTTAAACGATAGCGAAGTTCGAAACGAATAAAATGTATGGGATTGACATAAGCCGCGCTAAATCACGTGGTCAATCTTATGTCAATCCCATACATTTTATGCTTTTGGAACTTCGCTATCGTTTTCTTAATGTTACTTTAGCTACCGCCACTGTACAGATATTACTTCAAGGAACAGCCTAGGTAACCAGAAGTCCCAAATGTTTATCGAACAAGCATTTTTACAAGCCACGTTGGTACTTAGGTTCCCAGCCCTTCGCTAAGCAAACCACTTCGCTGACACAAAAAACACCACATACTCATCACACGCACACACCTTACCAGACAATAACAAGTATTGAATTACTTAGCTTCCGTGGCCATCTTTAATATCATAATGTCGGTATATTACTTAATAACTCATCGATTCCTTAAGTTTATTATGACTATCGTTACGCGTACAGTACCTATATATTGAAATGATACAATTTTAATTAAAATGTTTCTTTAACCTAACGATAGCCGATAAAACGCCGATTGCTTAGTAATCGACTTAGTAGAAAAACTCATAACATAACATACATTACATATACATACATTACAGTACATTTTTAGGATTTTCCTTAATAGTATAACCAGAACGGTTTTTTTTTTTTTTTATGTTAAAAGGAAGCAAACGAGCAGGCGGGTCACCTGATGGAAAGTAATCACCGCCGCCCATGGACACCCGCAAAACCAAAGTTATCGCAGATGCGTTGCCAACCTTGAAAAGGAGTTGGATCTGGAGGAGGGAGTAGGAATTGGGAGGGGGGAGGGGTGAAAGATGGGCCTCCGGTACTTTCACTCACCGGACGAATCACAACAGCAACGAGTGCCGTTGTTTCACGCCGATATTCTGTGAGAGGGTGGTGTTACGCCGGGCGAGCCGGCCCATTTCGTGCTGCAACGCAGCGTGGCTCTACCACTCAGAAATTCTCGGTTATACTGTTAAGGAAAATCCTAAAAAAGTGAAGCTGAGAAAGAGAAAAAAACTAGTTGCAGTGATGGCAACCAAATCCTTATAACTCTTTGGAATCCACGTGAAGTGAGTGCATTAGTCGGAAAGTTTATTTTTTCGGTTTAAAAGCGGAGCGAAAATTTGCTTGTTTGCATGCTTGCTTTGCTGCATGTGCGCTTGAATGCTGCATACTTGCTTGCATCCTGCATGATTGCTTGCATGCTTCATGCTTGCTTGCATGCTGCATGCTTGCTTGCATGCTGCATGCTTGCTTGCAATTTAGTTTGACGTTACGTAACGTTTAACTATGCCAAATGAAACGATATTTTTTATAATAAAATTGTGGCATTAAAATTCAGGAAAACATTAGTAAACCAAGATAGTACGGATAATGTAGTACTCCAGCAATTCAGAATATTTTACTGAGTTAACATCTATCAGCATGAAATTGCTATTAAAAAAAAATAACCTCGAAATTCAAGACAATCTCTACGCTGCGCTTCGCGATTGTCTTAAATTTCTATTACATCACGTGACCTACAGCAAAAAGTGAAAAAACTTATTCGTATCTACCTTTGTTAGACTACTGACGTGAACCCATATCTAACATAACAGTATTAGACCACCAATACCACGGCTAACCACATTTTCAATTGGGTTAACATAAAACAACAACATTTTACCTAACATATTTTTCATGTTAGAAAACACATATTTTTTTAAGTTCATAAAAAATATTTTATTTTAGTATTTAATTTTTATTAGTTATTAATGACTTCTTCTGTCATAACTTGCATGAGGTGTTTACCTGTAATACCTGGCTGTGCATTCAATTTGAAACCACAATGCAATGTACCTAGCGAATAAGTTTCAATGTAATAGCTGTTGGTAAATCAAATAAATAAAATTAAATTAAATTAACAGGACTTTGTTAATGTGTTAATAGCGCACTTACAATGGGGTATTTGACAGGTTTTAGAAAAATATGTCTAATGGTTCATTATAGCATAATATATTTGCAATTTGATTAAATCGTTATGAATTTCTTTATTTTTTATGAAAATCGCCATTAAAACAAATTAATAAAATAGCCGCCAAAACGCTGAATGCAGGTCACGTGATGTCGTGACGTCACCTGCTTGTAAGCAAACTTTTAGCTGTCAAATTAAACGTACAAAACCTTGATTGACATTTACTGTAAACAAGCTGGTGACGTCACTCCAGATTCAGCGTCATCCCGTGCGTTTTTGATCACGTGGTCAATCATAAAAATTTTATCATGTTATTAATGATTTTTTATAAAAAATCATACTTATTTTAAAATTTTGTGCTGGCTAAATTAGTTTAAAAACATGTTTACTATTAAGTTAACAACAGTTTGATCAATATTTTCATTGTAGTCAAATACCCTATTACCATAAAAACAAACGTTATCAATAAGGTTTTTTGTTTTTTTATTGACGAGTAATTTCTCTACCTTTCCTTTTTATCAAGTAATTTAGATCAATAAAAGTGTATAAATATTTATATTCAACAAATCTTTCACTTTCATCTCTCCATTCGCTACTGATGCGAAACCCACAGCGACTTCAATGTTCAATGGAGTCCCTCCAACTTATTTTACAATAGTAAGTTCTCAACATGGCTGCCAGAGCTAAGTCGAACTTAATAAGGATTAGAACTAGAGAAATGCGGTTAAGTTAACCGACAAACACAGTCAACACAATATACATTGTATAACCAAAGTTCGACTTTACCCATGATAGGAGTTTATAATCCAAGCTTATTGGTAGATAATCTAAGTCTTAGAAGGATGTATGCAAATTTGACTTTAAGGCTTAACAGTCTATGTTTACGTTACGTCTCAATGTCTCAAAGTATTTAAATATATGGAAAGTGTAGCTTCTACGAGTTTCACAAAATAAGGTGAGCTACAGAAAGTAAGCTGCATACATAGCTCGAAGGCGCAGTGGTCAACGCGCCCGGTCTGCGAGTGCAAATAAATGATTTCGCACACAAACAAAATACGGCCTTGTATTGGTTTTTTATTTTCCCATGGCTATGAAAGTAGGGTGAAGTAGTTGTATTAATACCTATTAATGGTGCAAACGAAACTAATTAGTCTCACCTGCACCATTGATGGTGCAGGTCAATGGTGCATACGGTACGTCGGGGTGCTGAGGTTAAGCAACTTTCGTACAGACCGGTCCTTGGATTTAGTCATTGGACCAAAAATTTATCATCTCGAGCTTCTCCGTGCTTCGGAAGGCACATAAAGTTGGTCCCGGCTGCACTAGCAGTCTAAGAACCACCGCACCGCACTGGGCCCGCGTGGTGGTTTATGGCCCGTTCTCCCTATCCATCCATAGGGAAGGCTCATGCCCCAGCAGTGGGGATATAAAATGAGCTGATGATGATGATGATGATGAGGGCGCCTCGTGCGAATTTCATTTGACAAACGGTGTACAAACACGTTCTCCCCGCTGTCTGCTGGGAATCAATCCGGTACCTACATGGGACAGCAAGAAGTTTTGTGCACATGGTACCTGTTGTGAGTTTTGTTTATTATCCGTATTCATTACCGCTCTGGCTGACAATATCTAGTCTCCTACAAAATCCAATATGCTAAAGAGTCCAGTGTTCTACTACGTCCATTCTCACAATGCCCAGTGTGCTAAAACGTCCAGTATCAAAAGGTCCACTCACTAAAATATCTAGTCTTGGTTTGGGACCTTCGTTAAATCTCTACTAAATCATTATACTAAATTAAAAAAGAAAATAAATTTATACATTAAAGTAAAATTTTCTACCGATCACGTTAAGAGGCCGGCGGTTGGTCAGCTAAAAGGAACTAACGGAATACCAAAATGATTTGCAATTAGAGCATTATTTGCTGTTACTTGTGACGTTATACGGATTAAAACAGAATTTATGAAGGTCACTATTAAAAAAATGATCCAGAATACCTACTTATTAAAAAAATAACGCCAATTACACTTTTCTATACAAAACTGTAAATGGCGTTATTTTTTTATTGAGTGACCCAGATAAATACTGTCTTGATCCGAATAACATCACATAAGTACAGCAAATAATGCTCGAATAAGGCTCAAATAAAGTTCGAGTGCAGCTGTTTTTTTTTTAGTTGATGGCTTGGTGCGATAAACACATTTAGCCAGTGTCGAAGTAATTTTTCTTACAAGTAATAAATAAATAAACAATATTTTCTGAGAAGTGAGAAATAATATACCCCCAACCCCTCGAGTATCTCAGTAAAGAAAGATGTGGGGATTTACTAAGTCCTCACGCGGACTTGTTGAAATAATATTAAAAGTGACGTTGCACTGTTTTTAGAACATAAAACGAAAGCGCAGACAATATGACTATTCACTTTCCCGTCAAGAAGTCCGAGCACAGCTGTTGAAAGAGTTGATATTCCGTGTCAGTGAGAGATTGTCTATGTTTGCGTAGCTCGAGCGCGTTTATATGGAGCTTAACTTCTGCGGCTCTTCTTATTGTGTGACGAGTATGATAGGACGCTTCGATATACGACGCTATAAAAAAAGGGAGAAAGAAATCTCCTTGCTGAATTAATGGCCGGCCCTTCTCAGTTCAAGGGTTCGTATAGACTTACGAACCGATGGCGTAGTGACATTTTTTTTAAACTAAAACTAAATAAAGCATTCATCATCATTTAGTGCCATCTTCATACTGAAGTTTGGAGATAAGTATACAAAATTTACTGCGATCCCATATAGCTTGTTTTAATTGGCGATAACTAAGTCCAGTCCACTTTTTGATATCGTCCAGCCATTTGCGTCGCGGACGTCCCGGAGCTCTCTTTCCCGGAATTTTGCCTTCAAGGAATAGCCGTGGGAACTCATATATGAATCCTCTCTGCATGTGTCCGAAAAAGGCGACCTTGCGTCTCATGACTGTAGACACCAGCTCTCTTATGCAGTTGGCCTTCTCAAGTACCTTGGCGTTTGAGGTGAAACTAAAGCAACTAATAAAGCATTACCTATTGAATATTAATTAATTGTAAACGATGCTAAGAGGTTACAATAAATAAGAAGTCAAATTATAGACTGATGTCAAAGGTACCAAGTAGTTTTATTTGAGACAGACATATTATCATCATCGTGTTCATCTGCGCCAGCTCATTTTATGCTGGGAATCGAACTCGGAACCTCTGATTATGAGACCGGTGATCGTAACCACGAGATCACAGAGACGGTTTCTCGTTTTCGTTAACGACATCGAATGACAAATAAAACTCTCGCAGGCACTGACTGAATCGTCATCATCATCAGCCTATACTAGTCCACTGCTGGGTATAGCCCTCTCCAAGAGCACGCCACCGAGCTCGATCCACGGCTACTCTCATCCAGCTCTTACCAGCCACCTTGCGAAGATCGTCGCTCCACCTAGTCTGAGGGCGTCCTACACTACGTTTGCCGATACGCGGTCTCCACTCGAGAACTCGTTTACCCAAACGGTTGTCGGTTTTGCGGCTTATATGACCGGCCCACTGCCACTTCAACTTGCTGATCCGACTGAATACTAATTGGTAAACAGAGTTTGTTGTTGCAAATTTAATAAATAAATTAATTATAAAAATAAATTAATTTCCATTGAAATAATAAGAGGCAGCGTGGGCGGCGGTTTAAACAGCAAATAAAGAGAAAAAAACGCCTTAACGAGAGTGGAGGGTAAACATTGAATTATTTATACAAGCCACGTGATCATAGTGTATTTTTCATTAAAAAAGAATATATTTTTTCTGCCCTTAATCACCTTTTTAGAAATTGCTAATAATATTTTGCTAATTGCTGATTACTACTGATACCTTTATCTGTTAATTTTTCCGATGAAATATTTTTTATATAAGCGACCTGGGTATGTGGTGCCTTTCCCTTTAAGTCTATGCAAAAACATCTGAAATACACTTCGATGACCTCAGAATTTATCTTAAGACCTCACAGTATAAAATAATAACATATAATGGACACATCCTCAAAGTCCCAAGGACGAATCATCACCAAAGAACCGTCCTATATTATCATCAACTAGATTCTAGCCTATACTGACTATACTAACGCTGTTGATAACAAGCAGGCGGCATACCGCGCTTGGATCAGGGGTAAAGCTCTCGGGGATCCCGATTTTTTTATTTTATTAGACTACAGAAATGTAGCTCCATACAAAAATTCTTTTTTTATAGCTCTTATACTTTGTGATTTTTAATTTTGTGTGACTTAATATTTAGTACTTAATTGCAAACTTTAGGGATTACGAATTGTTCCGCCAAATGTCGCATTTGGTAAATAATAAAAAGTTAGGCGAAGTAAAATTAGACCAAACACGATTATGAAGAGTGAAATTATGCGAAAAAAAATTTAGGCTAACCGTTTGTGTTCCATTGCTAATTAGAAGTACAAAAAATTAGGCGACCCGATATATACCCAATAATATGTCATGTTCATAATATCGATTTAAAATACACAAAATGGCTCGCGCTTGCGCGCTTCCCCGACTTCCTGTTACACACTTGTTACACTGTTACACATTACACGAAATCACTCCCACAAGCTTCCCCGATTTCCTGTTACACACTTGTTACACTGTAAGACATACTTCCGTCCTATTTCACGAAATGACTCCCACAAATGGCTAGAAAGCGAGCGGAACACATCAAAAAGTGAGTTTGTTTGTTTGTTTGTTTTTGTCGTCATAGAAACTGTCAAAGTCCGCCGGGTGAGCTAGTAATTTATTTCTTCACAAAATTATCATAATTCTATCATTATATATATTTTTTTTTTATATTAGAAGGAGGCAAACGAGCAGGCGGGTCACCTGATGGAAAGCAATCACCGCCGCCCATGGACACCCGCAAAACCAGAGGAATCACAGATGCGTTGCCGGCCTTTAAGGAAGGAATAGGCTCGTTTCTTGAAGATTCCTAAGTCATATTGGTCCGGAAATACCGCCGCTGAGAGCTGGTTCCACAGCACTGTAGTTCGTGGTATGAAATTACGTGAGAAACGCACAGTAGTAGATCGCCATCCATCAAGATGGTGTGGATGGAAAGACAGTCGATGGGGGAAAAGTGCGGTGAAGGAAATCAGCGGCAGGGATCAAACCGAACAATTCCTCAGAGCACTCCCCATGATAAAGGCGATAAAATATACAGAGAGATGCAACGTCTCTCCGAAGGGCCAGTGGATCGAGCCGACCAGAGGTTACCACGTCGCCGACAACTCGAGCAGCTCTGCGTTGAATGCGGTCAAATGGAAGAAGTTGGTACTGGGGCGCTCCAGCCCAAAGATGGGAACAGTATTCCATATGAGGCCTGACCTGTGCTTTGTAAAGCTGTAAGCGATGGGTCGGCGTGAAATACTGTCCCGCTCTATTGAGCACACCCAGCTTTTTCGAAGCTAATTTAGCTTTACCTTCCAAATGACCGCGAAATTGAACGTCACTCGAAATATCGACGCCAAGGATTCCAATGGTCGGTTTGGTATCAAGGGGAGCTCCTTCAAAGTTTAGAGATACGACGAAGGGATGTTTTTTAGCGGTAAACACGCAAACTTGTGTTTTGGAAGGGTTAAAATGGACTAGATTAAGTCGGCCCCAATTCGAGACATGACTTAACATGTTCTCAGTGTCAGTCACAAGTTTATTCCGGTTCTCGATGACGCTTTCCAGAGAAATATTAGTACGTCCGGTGTAAAGCGTATCCCCAGTACTGTCGTCTGCATAGCAATGAATGCTGTTGTTATGCAACATGTCATTGATATGCAGAAGAAACAGTGTAGGCGACAGCACACACCCCTGCGGGACTCCAGGATTCACGGGCTTCAGGTCAGAGCATGATCCGTCAACTACGACTTTGATGCTACGCCCAGAAAGAAAGCTGGCGACCCACGCACACAATTTCTCAGGGAGCCCGTATGATGGAAGTTTCGAGAGAAGAGCCCTGTGCCATACCCTGTCGAAGGCTTTCGCTATGTCCAAGCTAACTGCCAGTGCCTCCCCTTTCCTCTCGACTGCTTCCGCCCATCGGTGAGTGAGGTACACTAAAAGATCACCAGCCGAACGACCGCGGCGAAAACCGTACTGGCAATCGCTTAGTAGCTGATTCTCTTCTAGGTACCTCAAGAGCTGGCAGTTGGTAATGGACTCCATTACTTTGGAGAGCAAAGAGGTGATGGCTATAGGCCTGTAGTTGGACGGATCTGAGCGATCACCTTTTTTGGGAATCGGGTGGACAAGGGCTGTTTTCCAAGAACTCGGGACAACGCCAGTCGTGTAAGAGAGCCGGAAGAGGCGCGTTAGAACCGGCGCCAACTCAGGAGCACACGTCCGAAGCACAATGGGAGGGACTGCATCAGGCCCACTCGACTTATGAATGTCAAGGGAAAAAAGAGCCTTACGAACTGACCTTTGCAGGAACCGAACGTTTGGCATAGAACAAGCGCAATGCGGTATTGTTGGTGGCGAGTTTTCCCCATCGTCCAAGGTCGAGTTTGATGCGAAAAGAGTACCCAAGAGATCGGCTTTCTCTTTTGCAGTATGGGCAAGGCAATCATCGGTCTTGTACAGTGGTGGAAGTGACGGTCGACAGAAATTCCCCAAGACAGCCTTGGCGAGAGACCAGAATGCACGCGTACCCGAAGGAAGACGCACTAGCCTCTCCCCAATTCTACCTATAAATGATGACTTCGCCTTGGCAATGTCCTTCTTAAAAGACCTGGCAGCAAAGTTGTACTTCTTTTTGAGCACACTGGTACTTGGATCCTTTGATGACACCGCATTAGCCCAGGCTTGGTAATGCTCGCGCTTCTGGCGAGATGTTATTTTGCAACATCGACCAAACCATGGTTGGGATCTGCCGCCAACGGGAACCATAGAGTTTGGAATAAAGAGTTCCATTCCCTGCAGTATCACATCAACGACAGAATCGGCGGCGACATCAGGATCATCCAGCGAGAAGCAAACTCGCCACCATGGGTACGACGCAAAGAAACTTCGCATCCCATCCCAGTTCGCTGACCTATAATGCCAGACCCGACGGCTGACCGCACGTTGCGATTTTAAAGTTTCCGTGAGAGGCACTGTGCTACGAATCAGGCAATGATCTGATGAGCCTAGTGGTGCATCAACGGACACTTGATAGCCGTCTGGGTGCGAGGTCAACAAGGGGTCCAGTAAGGAAGTGGTACCCGCGTAGGCTCGGCAACCAGTTGGGACAGACTGTAGGCCAAAGCGAACTCATGAACGGCTCTACCCGCATGGTCAGTAGTGCGTGAACCAAGCCATTCGACGTGGTGGGCATTAAAGTCTCCCAGCACTACGATCTCGGCAAAGGGGATCCGTTGGAGAAGGGAATCTGTGGCCGTTTGGACGCTCTCGACAAGTTAAAATAAGAAACTGATAATTAAGTTAAAATAAGAAACTGTATCACTAATGGTTTATTAACTTAATTTGCTTTTAGTTGTTTCGTAGGTAGACATCCAATTATCTCGTCGGTACCTAATAAAAGATGTGTTTTGACTATCTGTTGATCAAACTGAACAAAAGAAAAGGTCAATGGCACTTGTGTTAAGAGGGAGCTCTCGAGAGGTGATTTTTGACGCGGCAGGCGTGGAGAGGCCTCGCCTTATATACTTACCTTGTGTTCAACCACAACCTCGTTAGAAATGCGTACTAAGTTCTACATAGGGGGCCTTTGCAAATATTTTGATCTCATCTACTTGTTTGGGTTCATCTTCATTCAGTTAAGGACTTACCTTTTTTAGTTTACCTAAAGGAGCGTCCTCACTGAGAGCATTCTTACCCGAGCATATGTAAACGAGTAATCGCCAGCGAGCAACGAATTCTGCCCAGCGAACTAAACCTTCACTTTCGTGCAAAACTAAACGTTCGAGCCGAACATCCAAGCTTGGAGCATTCGAATACTAAATGTCATTATTATAATATTTTTTGTGTTTGACCAAAAAGGTCAGGATCAAGGAATTGTTCCTTGCTTACAAGTGGCCAGTAATATTCCTACATACATACTCATTAATTTTCATAAGCTGAGTACTCGCTTTCGGGCGTTTTGTTTGCGTAAACATTCGAATGCGAGCCATTTCCGCGAACAGCGTTGCGACGTCCACCTACACCCGCCGAAGTTCGTGCTTGCGTGTAAACTTTGTAACGCTCGGCTCAACGTCCACACCACTCGAATATTCGACGCCGAATGCTCATTACACGCGAATGCTCTCAGTGAGGACGCGTCTTAAGAAACAAATGCCTTGATGAATGATATTAGAATCTTACTGATGATCTCGAAATTAAAAGTGACATTAAATCCACTATGAAATATGATATTCTTTGCATTTGATTGATTGATTATTATGGAGACCGCCTCTATGGTTTAGTGGTTAAGACCACCGGTTTAGACCCAGAGGTCCCGGGTTCCATTCCCAGCGGGGGGTACATGTTTGTGTACTCGGTTTGGTTGGTGGTACGGCCTGTTTGACCGCCTGGCTAGCTACCACCATCTTATCTAAAATATGTCGCCATGACATCAATGTTCGTAGCATTGTTGTGTTCCGGCAGCTGGAGACAAGATAGTCAGTGCCTCACTAGTTGAGGATCCCGGGTGAAGTGCGCTTCCATCATTGGCCTTATCATCACTTAATATCAGGTGAGATCAAGACACAGTAACACGTTACACGTAACATATAAAATAAAATATAAAGAGTGATTTTTTTTTAACTGAGACAGTATGGTGAAGTCCGATACCATAAGACATACAGAGAAACTCTTTTTTTTGTGAAAACAATTTTTGTACAGCAATTTTTATGTCTAGTGTGAGTTGTACATTAGTACGAGTCAAATTGATCATTTTTTTAATGCAGATGTTGTGTTTCATGTTAGTATCAGTTCCTTGCGCCCATTCTTCTCCACAGCTAAGAAATAGACGTCCTGAATGGGTAGTAGGTAAAAAAAATTATGGACGATTCAAAAGCACTTTTCTAAAGTTTATTTGAATAAAGAATATTTGACTTTGACCTTATTGTAGTGGAAGAAAAAAATCGGAGCAAGAAATGTAAGTCTAATTAAATGAAATGTTATCTCATAAAATTTGTATGTTATGTATCTACAAGTTAGTAAAACTAACGGATTAGCTGTTCAGAATGGCCTTAATCTTGCTGTATCAACTCGATCCCATGGGTCTATTACGTGTGACACTGAAAAACCTTTTAAAATATAATAAATAAACCAATGAATATAAATGAACATAAATATTAACATAATAAACAAGTTGAAAAACAACGCATTCTAATGAATATTCAAAACCGCCTTTCGAATTGATTACCGTAATAGGTACTGAATTTTCTGTAGTCAGCTGTAATGCTGAAACAGAGAGCACTCGAGAATCGAGTCGACTCGCCTTTGAACCCCTGAATGCCAGTTCAGAAGCCATCCTGGATTTTTTAGTCAGCGATATTTTGAAATGGCAAGGAATATTCATTGTGAAAATGAAAATGTATCGATGGCGCAGTGGTAAACGCGCCCAGTCTGCGAGTGCTAAGGTTAAGGAATTTTCGCAATGGCCGGTCATCAGATGGGTGAACAAAGATTTGCACGGCCCATTTTCCAGGACCAGGGCCCACCCTGGTGGTGAGGGGTGGTTTACGAATTAAGAATTCTACTGAAATATATATTTGTAGTATCAAAAAGGTCCATACTTCGGAAGGCTCGTAAAGCCGTTGGTCCCGGCTGCATTAACAGTCGTTAACAACCACCGACCCGCACTGAGCCCGCGTGGTGGTTTACGGCCCGTTCTCCCTTTCCAACCATAGGGAAGGCTCGTGCCCTAGCAGTGGGCACATAAAAAGAGCTGGTGATGATGACGATAAAGCAAATAATTTGGAAAATTATCGAAAAAAAGGTTCTTCTTCTTCTTAGTCGTTTCATTCTTGCCAGAGTGGTCGTGGTTATCACGTTCCGGTCCTTTTGACTCATAAGGACCACTTCCTAAAAGGTCCACTTCCTAAAACGTCCACTTTCCATAACGTCCACTTACCATAACTTCCACTTTCCATCAAGTCCACTTCCCAAAACGCCCACTTCCCAAAACGCCAACTTTCCATAATGTTCACTTTCCATAACGTTCACTTCCCAAAGCTTTCAAAGTTTACGGAATCACTGTGTGCGAGTACGACTTGCATGGAAATAAAAGGAAGATAATTCAAAAGATTTTTTCTTTTATTTTTATCATTAGTCTAGTAGTAGGTTGGGCAGCAGACAGTACCCGCCGCACGACATCCCGCCACCTCTGCCTGCTGGTCGTTAATCGGGCACATTCGTGCACGGGAGCGCCCACCGCAGCCTTCACTTGACCCGTCCATCTCATTGGGGATCTCCCTCGTGGTCTTGTGCCCTTGACTTTCCCTTGCACGACAAGACGTTCTATGGAGTCATTTCCACGCCGACTAACATGTCCAAAGAATTTCAGGATCCGACTGCGCACTTCGGTGGATAGGCGCTCTTTTATGCCAAGCTCGTCAAGGATGGAGGCATTTGTTCGGAACTCGGTCCAAGAGACCCCGAGCATCCTCCTCCAACACCACATCTCCAGAGCGTCTATTTTGTATGTTTCGGCGGCGTACAGGAATATGGGAAACACCAACGATTTTACGAGCCTAACCTTTGTGGCTTTTGTTATGTTTCTGTTCCTCCATTAGCTTGTCCATTGCACTTCTTCAAAAAATGTTCAATAATTAATTATTCAACATAATAATAATTTTTCAACACTTTTCAAATTGTAAATAAATAATAGATGCTTGGGTTGAATGTGAGTAATCGTGGTTGAATCCCTATAGCACCGTTAAACTAAGGTGTGAACAAATACCAAACACAAAGCGCATGATCTTTCAGGATAGGTAAACAGAACTACAATAAATAACACAACATTTAAAGTCCAGTCGTTAAAACCGCGGCTGCAAATCCAAAGGTCCCGAGTTAGATGATCACAGAAGAAATTAAATATAACTCAAGGAAAATGTTACTTCCTTCCTATTAGTTAAAGTATCTTTAGTAGCAGGTACTAAGAATTGGCTCCAATGTCCAATGTAGATAAAATATAATGATCTTATTTACTTTGTTACGTGACTGAGCACTTCTAATCCCTCCGAACCTTTTTTTATAGATACTTCATATATATACAAATAATGTAAGGCTCTAATAAATTATGTCAAGAGCGGTACTCAGCAAGTTATAATTTGATTCCACTTGAGGTCCTAATGGTGATACTGTAACAATGGAACTCTGAAATGTGATTTTACGTAAATAGTTTAAAAAAATAATCTAAAAGAAATATATATTTGAGGTAAACCTGTATTTTTAGTGTATATTATTATTTATTAAAAAACAGTAAAACATATATTTTAAATGGATTTAATGAATTCATTTCTTATTTCATTACTTTACGCTTATACGCACACGCATTCCAATAATTAAGTGAGTGAGGTCAGTGGACCGGCCTCACAGTTTCAAGACACTAGCAGACACATGTCAGACACAGTAGCAGCTAAATGTGGATAAACAGATTGCTGTGCCGAGCAGGATACAAAAAAAAAAAAAAAAAAATAAGCACACGCAAACTCATACGCACACGCACATACACAAGCATGCGCACAGTTCCATACAAAATGTCTAAGCTTCCTTAGGAATGAGGTTAACCATACATACGTTCTCTTTTTCGACCTTTTTGCCGGTCTTTATACAGCCAAATTAAAAAGACCCGTCTACAATGGAACATCCTTGAGCGGTTTTCGGAACTGAATTCTGCCCTCTCAACAATTCGGCGAATATTGAGAATAATGCCCTCGCCGCGCCGGGTAATGAAATTGGCTGCGAAATAGTGTTGTCGATCAATCTGTTACCTTTTAATGTTATCGAATGAGCATCAGTTTGAGAAGTCGGTGATGGCACAAAATAGAAAGAAGGTAAGCTCAATACATAAACGGAGTCAATGCAGCACCTTCTGTGTGTTCCGACCCGATCCGAACCCTTCGGAGAATCTGTAGGGCATGGGGACACGCGCTAGTGCGTGATGCCGTTCCCTCTAGAAAACCTCCGAAGGTGATTTCGTTTCACACGGCTTGAGGAACCCTTTAAGTTTCTCGCCGCCCCCAAACAAGCCCGGTGAAGCTGAGGCAATCAGCAAACTCTGCACAAAAAACAACCTATTGTGTGGCTGCGACTCTCTGGCTAGGAAAATAATGGGAATCCCTCGCCACACTCAGGATTCAAAACCAGCACTCGCAGCAAAAAACGACTTTGCTTCTTGTTGCACAAATAACTATTGTGACATATTGTGTCATTTGACTATCAAAGGTCAGTTTGATATGTTTCTAATGATCAACGATATTCCTACTGTCATAAAACATGCTAAGTGTCTTTTATATGCAGATGTTTTGAAGTTGATCTTGGAAATAAAGTCCGTGAATGACTGTCTGAGACTCCAGCGTGATGTGGGCGCGGTTTATGAGTGGGGATTGGCAAACAGAATGAAGTTTAATACCTCTAAATGCTGTGTCTGTACTGTGCTAAAGGAAAATCTTTGTTTCAGAGAGCATGCGGCATCTGTGGCACCCAACACCTGGCTGCTGAGCTTCAGCATGTCAAGCACGTACTACAGGATAATAAATTGAAAATACCACGGCTTTGTCACATAAAATACAATAAACCAACCACAGTCGAGCGCCAACCTGCTGTACTTCAATATATGAAAGGTGTCACTGACAAGATTGGACATATCTTAAAGCGAGTTATGATCAGAAAGCCTAACTTGCAGAACGTCTTTAAAGCAAAATGTCTAAAAGCAATGTCTAAGTTGTATAAAGTCTAAGAAGCAAAATGTCTAAAAGGTAAATTGCCTTAGCAGCATTACGTCTACTTTGTTAAAATGTCTAAGAAGCAAAATGTCTAAAAGGTAAATGGGCTTAGCAGCATTACGTCTACTATGTTAAAATGTCTTAGAAGCAAAATTTCTAAAAGGTAAATGGGCTTAGCAGCATTACGTCTACTATGTTAAAATGTCTAAGAAGCAAAATGTCTAAAAGGTAAATTGCCTTAGCAGCATTACGTCTATACCTATATACCCATAAAGCAACGCGGCTTCCGTGCCGGAAGGGGTACCCATACGAATTCCCCTCTATCAAAGTACAAGCCCAAGTGGGCATAAATAAATATAAAAAAAAAGTTATAACGTAAGAACAGTTCATTAATTTTATAACGCACAAAAAAATATACCTATTGTTGTCAAATACAGAACAGTTTGGGTACGGAACCCTAAAAATAGACTCGATTCTATTCTACTTAAATCACTTATTCACTAACTTGGTGATTGTTTACACGCGTAAATTTAAATCACTTGCTTATACTTAATATCATGTAAACGACCAAAGACTGTCTGCATTTTAGTCATTTGGAGGAAATACTAAAAAAAATGAAATTTAAATAATATGTAGTGTTAATTCCGCTAACTCACTCGTTTATACAGCTAATACTAAAGGCAATATAAAATAAAAGAAATACTAAAGTCGACTAATTTGAAAAATATGTATGAAAGTAGACAAAATCAACGTTTGGTAGTCCCCTGATTTCTCCTCAAAAACTGGACCGATTTAATTAATTTTTTCATTAAAAATTAAAGAAAGGCTTGGGCTGTGTCCCTATGTTTTACTTTTTGTCATAAATTAGTTATTTAAAAAAATATGAACCTTTATATATCTTAAAAATTGGCCAGATTTTCCGCTGTTTTTAGATAGATAGATAGATAGATAACGTCTTTATTTGGACACTATAGACACACACAATATACAATCGTAAATATAAAAAAAAAACAACAATTACACTAAACATAATTTCATAAGGTAAGGTATAAGGTCTATTGTAATTACTAACAATCTATGGAATTATTCTGAAATAAATACTTATTATTATTATTATTATAACACAAGTATTAAAAATACAAAAATGTGTGTGTGCCGCAGCATCTCAAAATCATTTTTCGAAATTCGATGAGATTATATAAAAAAAGCAAAACATAGGGACACAGCCGAAGCCTTTTTTTATTTTTAATGAAAAAAGTAATTAAATCGGTCCGGTTTTGGAGGAGGAATCAGAGAACTACGAAACGTTGATTTTGTCTACTTTTTATACATAATTTTCAATTAAGTCGACCTTAGTTCCTCTTCAGCATAGACGTCTTGCTTACGATCTGTCTCTATTACGATCTGTATTTTAGTCATTAAGCATTGTAGACGTTTTGCTTTAAAGACGTTCTGCAAGTTAGGCTATCTGCATTTTAGTCATTAAGCATTGTAGACGTCTTGCTTCAAAGACGTTCTGCAAGTTAGGCTATCTGCATTTTAGTCATTAAGCATTGTAGACGTTTTGCTTCAAAGACGTTCTGCAAGTTAGGCTTTCTGATCATAACTGCTTAAAGCGAGCTTCAATCAAAACTTACTTCAAGCCGCCGAAAAAGATCAACCAATTTTTACGACCTGTCAAGTGCAACATACCCCTTCAAGATGCAGGCGTGTACAAACTGGACTGCGACTGTGGGCTCTCTTACATCGGGCAAACAAAGAAAAGTGTAGGAACCCGCGTTAAAGAACATATAGCCGACGTCAAGCATAGGCGCGAAAATAAGTCTGCAGTATGCGAACATTACATCAGATTTGATAAACCACAAATACTCGCTAGAGAACAACGATTCATCCCTAGGATGATACGCGAGGCTATTGAAATTTAAAAAAACATCCTAATTTTAATAGAGAAGATGGTTGGAATTTACCACCAGCCTGGGATCCCATCATACAAAATATTAAATCCCAGCCCCAACACCATACTGCCAGACCAAAAGATACTGTAAGCTCTTTCTGCGTAAAACGGAACGCACCTGATTAAATTTAAATGAGGGTATACAAGCTACCAACTAATTATGAGACGACCAACACCTCAGTCTCCCTGTGACCACGGACCCTGCCAAGGGTTAAAAACGTCAGGATAAACATTAAATAAGTAATGTGTAAAATAAATGCAAGTAGATCCGAAAAAGTTGTTTCATTTCAATGTGTAATAATGTTGTCCGTAATGATAGAGCGATCCCAGTAGAGCGTTGCATGACCATTTTCGGGTACTGGCGCAGGTGCGTACTTATAGTACGGCACCTCCGATTCAACAAGGCCATATCCAAGAGCAAGTTGCTGGTGAATAATTCTGACAACTTGGTTGTGTCTGTGCAAATATTCTCCGTTAGCATGATAAGAACAACCAGAAATAATATGTCGGAGTGATTCTCCTGGACGGCGGCATGCCCGACAGATGTCGACCGTACCGTCCTTCATAATATATTTCCGGTACTTATTCGTCTTGATAACTTCATCTTCAATGGCACAGACAAAACCTTCAGTTTCCCCAAAGAGGTCACCGAAACGTAGCCAGTTCACCGAGGCAGTCAAATCTACATCATGCCCAGTTAGAGCCCGATAGTAGCGACCGTGTAGCACCTTGTTCTTCCATATTTCCTTGCGATCTGCTTCTGAGAGTGCTTAGCACCACTGCCTTATTGTTATTATTATTTTTTAATATTAATCATAGTATTTGGCTACGGCCGTGTAATTAATTAAATAAATAAATAAATAAATATGTCAAATGTCTTATAATGAGTATTTACTGCATTTATTTTATAGTTATAAAATGATGTACACTATGATGATCTATGTGTATGATCTACACTTCATGGTAATACCTGACCCATTTTTTTTAGAATATAAGGTTAAAATTGCTTATTACTCAAATTCAAATTCAAAAATCATTTATTCAGTTTAGGCTACAAGTAGCTCTTATGAATGTCGCTATGCCATCGGTTCGTAAGTCTACTCTGGGCGGGAGATCTTGCACTGAGAAGAACCGGCAAGAAACTCAGCAAGTGTCCAGCTCTTTTCTCCCTTACAGCGTCAAAAAAAATAAAAATTGAAAAATGCCCTATCATAGCAGGACACTTTCCATTACAAATAAACACAAAAAAATATAGAAGACAACCACAACATGTAAAAAAAAAAATCAAAAAAAATAAACAAATCTAATATATCAAATTTACTAAGGTGAGATGTCAAATGTTACACATCATAAGTATGCGACTACCGTAAGGCTCGTTTGTTTAATAATAAGTATCTTATGCCTTTGATTATACTCTTAAGAATGTGTACAAAATTTCATGATGATTGGTTGAATAGTTTACGCGTAGTAGGGTAAAAAACAAACAAACGCATTTTCGCATTTATATTATTAGTTAGAACATTATAGCTTCGATGTACTCATACAATGTGTTGACTAATGAATTGCGCAGCGAGCAATATCAGCACTATCAGTGACTACTCTATGATATAAATGCTATGAGCAAACATGAACAGTCGGTACCTAGAATCAATAGCGAACCAACCAGTAATGAATACTGACAATAGCAATAACCAGACAATACACGATGCTTCTGATCTATTAGCTTTGAACTTAATTGTACCAATTATTTTGTTCAAAAGTAAATTTACTAGGATTTCTTTAATATTATACCTAACAGATACAACAACGTTTTTAGGACAATTTCTTTTTAAAAATCGACATACAAGCTTTTTTTTGCTTACGTAGTCTGTATCTGTTTATAAACTAACAATCAAAGATTTTAATACGAATTCTAAAGCAAAATATTAATTTAAAAACATTGCTTTAAGATTTTTAAATGAAAAGTTAAATAAAATAAAATTGGTAAAATAATAGCTTATTTAAATGTTTAAGATACATTTTGGCTGAGAACTGAATACCTAATGCGAGTTTCACTAGCCATTCGATCACGTTAACAAAAACCAATAATATTAGTAGGTATTGCATTGAAGCAATGCCTTCTGATGGAAAATCGCCTCTGTAATCTAGTGGTGGTGGTTAAGACCGCCGGTCTCTGACCCGGAGATCCCGGGTTCGATTTCCAGCGTTTGTGTACTTGATTTGGTTGGTGGTAGGGCTTGTTTGTTGTGTTCCGGCAGCTAGAGATAAAACAGCCAGTGTTTTAGTGCCACTTGCGAAAACGCTATTTGTTTAAAATCAAAACGTTGTATTAAAAAAAACCAATAGCTTTTTTTAATAAGTATTACGAATGAGTAACTCTAGTTAATTTCATCGATGTACTTTAAAAAATAACAAATGTTACCGCCTCTGTGGTCTAGTGGCTAAGACTACCGGTTTAGACCCAGAGGTGCCGGGTTTGATTCCCAGCAGGGGGTACATGTTTGTGTACTCGGTTTGGTTGGTGGTAGAGCTTGTTTGTCCGCCTGGCTAGCTACCACCATCTTAACTAAATATGTCGCCATAACATCAATGTTTGTAACATTGTTGTGTTCCGGCCTCTAGAGATAAGATAGCCAGTGCCTCACTAGTTGAGGTTCCCGGGTGAAGTGCGCTTCCATCATTGGCCTTATCATCACTTTACATCAGGTGAGATCAAGGCATTGTGCTTACCCGTAAAATATTTAAAAAAATGTAAATGGTTAGTGTTAAGAGGTGAGTTAACAATAACAATGAAAATAAAATAAAATAAAATAAAAATAAATAAAATTAGCCTTTATTGCTGATAACGATACTAGTTAACATGGCAAATTAAACCTATACTTTTTTTTTTAATACTATTTTTCTAGTTAGCGGCATCCGGTTTTTCTTTTTCAGTTTGTCCTTCGACAAAGGCCTCCTCTAAAGTTTTCCATTTTGACCTGTCCTTTGCTATACGTGTCCATTCCGGACCGGCTACTTTCTTTATGTCATCCTCCCAACGTTTGTATTGTCTACCTCGATTTCTTTTGCTACCTCTCGGGTACCACTCTGTTATTAACCGAGTCCACTTCTCTTTTCCTTCCCTCATCATGTGTCCTGCCCATTGCCATTTCAGTTGCTTGTAAACTGTGTGAATGTTTTTAAATTTAGTTTTACTCTTTATGTTCTGTAGTCTGACTCTGTCCTTCCTTTTAACTCCAATTACACTTCTTTCTATTCCATTTTGACATACTTTTATCTTCTTGGATTGTTGTTCTGTTAATGACCATGTTTGACATCCGTAAGATAGGCAAGGGAGTATGCATGTATTAAAGACTTTCCTTTTTTCTTTGATAGGCATTTCTTTGTTTTTCATTACTTCACTAAGTGACCAAAATCGTTTCCAAGTATTAGCAATCCTTCTGTCTATTTCTTTCTGCATAGTATCTTCCGTAGATATTAGTTGGCCCAGATATATGTATTCATTAACATATTCAATTCGTCCATCACTTACTTTTATGTCTTTTTGTGTAAAGTTTGTCATTACCTTCGTTTTACTTGTGTTCATTGATAGTCCTGCCTTGGAGCTTTCTTTAGATAGTTGCTGTAGCATCTCTTCTAAATGACTCGGATTTTCTGAAAACAGAATAAGGTCGTCTGCAAATCGTAGGTGGTTAAGGGTTTCGCCATTGATGTTGAGTCCATTTTTAGACCATTCAAAGTTTCTAAATATCATCTCTAGGACTGCTGAGAATAATTTAGGCGAAATAGGATCGCCTTGTCTGACACCTCTTTCGATTGGAAATTCGTCTCCTGTTCTTTCAAGTTTCACTTGGGCTGTAGCTTTAGAGCAGATATTCTTGAGTATTTGTACGTATTTAGTTTGAATTCCCTGACTCTCTAGTGCCGTCCAGATGTAGTCGTGTTCTAGAGAATCAAATGTTTTGTTGAAATCCACGAATCCTAAGTAATAAACTTTGTTGTATTCCTTATATTTTTGAAGAATTTGTCTTAATACATGAATGTGGTCTATCGTAGAAAATTTGCTCCGGAAGCCTGCTTGTTCTTTAGGTTGGTTTTCATCTAGTGTGGTAGCGATTCGCGAAAGAATTATTTTGGAAAATACTTTATAGATGTTTGACATTAGATTTATTGGTCTATAGTTGCCTATATCTCCTTTATCACCTTTTTTATGTATTAACACTATTGTTGATTTTGTCCAGTCATTGGGTATACTTTCCGTTGATAAGATTTCATTGAATATATCTGTAAGTACAGGTGCGATCGCTGGTATCGTTGTTTTTAGTAGTTCATTCGTTATTTGATCTACACCAGGAACCTTATCGGATTTTTGTGTATTAATTGCTCTAATCGTTTCTTTCTGTAAAATTATTGGTACTTGTTCAGTGTCTGTTAATGTTTCCATTTGTTTCTTAAGTTGTTCTTTCGTTTGCCTGTGATATAAATTTCTATAGAAGTCTGTGGCAATTTTGAGTATGTCTTGTCTTTTACTTGTGCGATTACCATCTTTGTTTTTCATGTTTGTCATCCATATTTTCTTTTGATTCAGTTTTTTGAAAGCCTTTTTTTGTTCCTCCTGTTTTTTTTTTGTTTTTCAAAAAAAAAAAAACAGGAACAATAACAATGACATTGTTGCAAATATAAATAAATAAATAAATAAATAAATATTTTTTCCTACACACACCAATTATCTAGCCCAAGAGAAGCTTCGTTATGAAACTCGTTATATGGTTACTAGACAACGGATAAACATACTTAAAATACTTAAATACATACTTATTATAATAGAAAACACCCAGACCCGAGAAAATTTAGAAAAACAATATTTCCTAAATTGACCCGACCGGGGATCGAACCCGGGACCTCAGAGATGGCGACACCACGAAAACCGGTGTACAAACCACTCGACCAAGGAGGTCGTCAAATATAGTCCCTTACAACATATAATATTTTCTTGGCGTTGTATATTGTAGCTATACTTTTATATAAACCATGTATAAGTTGAGCGCAATTGACAGTTATCAGCTCCTTATGTATCAGCACAAAATAACTAATGTATCGCGACGAATACAGGGTGACTTTTTTATCACCGCCTAAAGCTTCTGAGATGACACCCATGATTCAAACGAACAACTCTTACTACTGGACCAACTCCCTAACTCGAAAATAAAATTCAGCTGTTCCATACAAAACATCAATATCCATTCAACCAAAATGCATGGAAAAGTATATGGAGTATTTGACAGCTTGTGGTAGTGTCATGTACAGGCGTTTGTATCTGATTATATAATAATAGTTTACCGCGATTGACTATTATTTTCAGTTGCTCAACGTTGCAAATATTTGAAGGCGTTAAACGTTAAAATTCATCACGAAATGCGAGCTATCCCCAGGTAGCTATCGATTCGTCCATCAATTCTGTTTTGCTGCTATTTTCGGCTGTTTCGGGCGCAAATGAAGGTTTTATACTGACTACCCTTCAACGTCCAAATGGATTACAGTGTAGTTAGACGGTAGATATTGAATATATTGTCCTTAATAATTTAGTAAGCAGTAGGTAAGGTGGTTTTTATTAAAATAAACTGAATTAGAACTTTTTTTTATTTTATTAAACAGACTTTATTTCTGCTTCAGCTGCGAATTTGTAGGTCAACAGAGCTTTGATGGATGTGGGATTTGATAGGTACTAAAGGTACTTTGCAATACACCAAAATCCAGTTTTGGGCAAAGTATAATAACTACCCATATTTATAAGTATTTATTTCAGAATAATTCCATAGATTGTTAGTAATTACAATAAACCTTATACACTAATGTTAGTTACATGGAAAAAATTAAAATGCACATTAAAACGAGCTTGGCGCACTGGATACGACCACCCACATTTAGAGGACGGTGTGTAGTCGCAACTCGCACCCAGATCACGATTAGTAATTAACCTCTATAATGTCGCAAGTCACACTCCTGAGCTAATGTCTTCCCCACAAACCTCTCAGTCCCCGCAAGCTCGAATTCAAGCGCGCTCCCCACGCGACTTAACTTAAATATTATTTACTAGTTGCCGCTCGCGGTTTTACCCGGTTCCCGTTCCCGTGGGAATATCTAGATAAAAAGTATTCTATGTATTATTCTCGGTTATAAACTATCTGTATGCCGAATTTCATCCAAATCCATTCAGTAGTTTTTACGTGAAAGAGTAACAAACATCCATACTTACAAACTTTCGCGTTTATAATTTAGTAGGATTTAGAGTCAACTTTTGTATGAAGAAGTTTAGCTATAAAAGCTAGAATAAATTTGCTACACTCAAACCCCCCAACAACTTTATTCTCTGTGCGTTTTCCATTAAAAAATTTTTTTTTTCGTCATTTTGCAAGTTACGTCATCGGCGCGGGTGCTGTCATTAGTTTTGTTCGGGGATTGCGGGGGTTGAGAGGTGGTATCGAGCGCTGAGGTAGTCACTTGGCCAGAAAACATAACGAGAAAGTATTTTGAATGTGATATATTGATGATTGCTGCTGAAAGGCTGAAAATCAGCGCTGAGAAAATCTTAGTGAAAGCTGAGCCATTCCCCTTTGCATCTGACCTTGTGTTACTTTTTTATGATTTTTTTGTTACAATTTTTTGAGGCAATAAATTGTTTCATTGTTTCATTATTATTTATCAACCTGTGGCACACCAACACATTCCCTCATTGTACAGATTATAGGAAACACCGGAACATCGACCCTGTATGGCTTCAAAACAATGCGTTTAGCGGCAATCCTATCAACACCCTCGCGTTACTATCTACGCTCCAATGATTATGCTCTGATACGTTTATAAAACGTATGACGTAACTTTCATTTAAACGCTATAGGGTCTTACAAATAAACAAATAATAAGCTTTGAATTGCACATTGCTCGCAGGACTGATGGCCGCTGGGGCGGGGTAGTCCTGGAGTGGCGACCGCGTACCGGAAAGCGCAGTGTGGGCAGGCCTCCAACAAAGTGGACCGACGATCTGGTGAAGGTCGCGGGAAGCCGCTGGATGCGAGCAGCACAAAACCGGTCGTTGTGGAGATCCTTGGAGGAGGCCTTTGTCCAGTAGTGGACGTCTTTTGGCTGAGATGATGATGATGATGATGATGATGATGATGAAGCTTCGAATAGTTATTCCGTGTTTTGTCTCTTTTACTCTAAAATCTTTTTGTTTTGTTTACATATTTTTAACGCAAATTTTGTTGCGAACAAATTACAAAAACACAAATGTTGGAAAAATTTCCACGAGCAGGATTTGTATATTAGTAGGTATTTAAAAAAATATTTATTTTATTTCTTAAATGAATATTTTTTACTGCTTTGAGCTTTTATTAATAGGTTTTTATTTTTAAGGAAAGCTTCGTACGTAACTATTAGTTACAAAACACCATTAACTCTGCTTTCAGCAGACCGTTACTGGCTCTATTGCGCTCATCTTTCCACTTTGTGTTCATCACAGAAAACTATAGTAAAAATACCGCCTACTATAATATATTTTTAAAATAATAGTAGTTAGACACCTAAAATAGTAGGATACTATATTATATAGTAGGGTTGACAACCCTAATGTCACCTGATGTTATCTAAGTGATGATAAGGCCAATGGTGGAAGCGCACTTCACTCGGAATCATTAACTACTGAGGTACTGACTATCTTATCTCTAGCTGCCGGAACACAACAATGCCAAGCATTGATATTGTGCCCTACCAACAACCAAACGAGTACAATCACATACACCCTCGCTAGAAATCGAACCAGTGATCGCTGGGTGTGAGAACGGTGGTATTACCACTAGACCACAGAGGCGATGGAATTTAGGAAGCCCGATTACCTCCAGCCCGGAAGAACACGTGGGACCTTTATATATAGGCTGATAATGATGAGTATTGGGTCCTTACCTATAAATATGACGTTTTTTTCTCACTTATTAATAGGTGTATTACTTCTAAAAGTCAATACCGGTTGTAAATATTATTATACACGTTCAATTAGGACTATGTTACTTAGGCTTCAGTAATAACAATGATCATTAATTTTGTGCCTTGTCACCTAAACTTTTTATTAATTGACTTTGAAGGGACTTGATATTTTTTGTTTTTAACGACTGCTATATTTAGCTAGTGAAACAAACACACTACTCTACAATTTTTATAGTGTTAAAATAAACAGATGCTAAGAAAATTAAAAAAAACGGTAGTATGAAAAATAAGTTTTTATAAAAAATCTTCATACAAAACGCCAATTTCATAGGTAAGGATATGATAATGAAAGAAGTACTAAAGCATTCTGTACCAACTGTTCTTTAACATTCAATAATTTAATACCAAAAACGGTAACAAAAATTTAATTCATTTTGCGCGAACATCCTTTGTTACATTCAACAATAGGCGTCTGGTATACATAAGTTCCATAATATTCCCAGTAGAGAACTTGATGGCATTAGCATTTTAATAAACATATGATTGACGTCGCTCTACCCTAATGGACGTGCCTGAATAGAAACTGTAAAGCAATCCAGCAATTAGTGTACACGTACTGTACTGTTAAAATATACATATACCTACTTGTATAGTTGGGTTGCCCATTGTTCGGCCGAAGTATATTTTAATTCGAATTTCATTTCACCGACTACGTTTTGCCGAGTTAATGTTTGTCGAAACATTATTTTTCCTAATTTCATTTCGCCGATTAATAGTATAAATAAGCTAAGCCGAATAAGTTTACATAGTATGTTTGGAATGTTCGAGGAGCTCGATGGCGCAGTGGTTAACGCGCCCGGTCTGTGAGTGCTGAGGTTAAACAACTTCCGCAAAGGCCGGTCACCGGATGGGTGACCAAAAATGTATCATGTCGAGCTCCTCCGTGCTTCGGAAGGCACGTACAGCCGTTGGTCCCGGCTACATTAGCAGTCGTTTTTAACCACCAATCCGCACTGGGCCCGCGTGGTGGTTTATGGCCTATTCTCTCTATCCATCCATAGGGAAGGCTCGTGCCACCAGTGGGAACATAAAATGAGCTGATGATGATATTGATGATGATGATGATGATACTATGTTTGGTTGGGCAAAAAATCATTTACGTATATTGTTTTAGCCGAAAATATATTGGCCAGTTATTTTTGTTAATCATACATTGATTGAAAGAGTTTTTATTTGTTTGTAAATCCCGCACAATGACATATCTGGTAGATTAGGTAAAAATGATGATCAAAACAGAGCCAAGTTAATTCTACCTGAAATAATTTTTGTGTGTGTTACGTAAAATGAGCCATTAAACAAAAGTGAAGAGATCAAAAATGCATTTGCATATTTTGCAAAAAAAACTACCAATATTCAGCCTAAAAGTTAAAAATTAAAATAAGGAAACAGTTCGGCAACAGTTTTAACCATTCAGCAAAAAGTAGCGAAAGATTTTCGGCCAAAAGAAAATCGACCAAACATATTTCAGTATACCAACAGGGAACCCTATACTAGCCATAGTAACTCGGCAAAAATACATAGTACAATACATTGCCACAGACACGGAACAGTGAGGTTAATCACCTGAAGTTCTATTTTTAAGCGACTTCACACCGATAAAGGGACTTTGTTTTGCTAAAGCTAGCGAAATATACATGCTCTCTCCACCTAGACATGTGAACGAATAGATAGAAATTAAATAGACTGATTATTGTACGGGATTGACATAAGTCAACGATACGAATGAATGACGTTTATGTCCATCCCATAGAATGATCATTATATTTCATTTCATTTCATTATATTTAATTTTTTTTATATAGCGTTATGCCACTTGTATATGGGTGCTGAAACAATTTACTAGTCCACTTTTGTCCTCATTCTCCACAACCACAACCACAGTGGTAACTGTGGTTGATGACCCGAATGCGCCATTTAGGAGTCTCCAGCGAACAATGACCGAAGTAGTGTTTTATTTTGATAAAAGAGTTTGCTGACTTTCTCTGTACGCGTTTTCAATGTCACCGGATCGGACTGTTTTGGGGGAGGCGATAAACTTGAAGGTTGCTCAAACTGTCTGATCGAAGCACCGTCCGAGTTTTTCTAGAGGGAATGGCATCACGCGTTCCCTACTAGATTCTCCGAGGGGTTCGGATCGGATTGGAAGCGGAACAACCCTCTTTCTCTCTTCTCTCGACCTCGGCTTAGGTTGACGGGGTCGTACGGGTGGAAAGAAGCACCCACGTACATGTCTGTACCTGGTATGGAGCGCGTGGGAACCGGGTCATCGTCTTACCCTTGTTCTACGAGTACGGTGTCTTGGTCTTAAGCGAGTTTGCATGTTTAGTGTATTCTATAAAGGGTTCCCTATTTAATTCCGAAAGCCGTTTTACCGATTATCATTTCAACGAAAACTATTAACCGATCACTCAATATAAATGTGTAGTGGCATTTAGAGGATCGGGCGGGGAGCCGTCTTTAGTGTATGCTGCACCTAAACGCGAACAGTAATAAACAAATGCCAACAAAATGCAATAATGACATCATCTTCAATGTCAAACAACGCGATCACAATAAATTATAGTAACACAAATCTTCACTTTTGTTTACATAAAAGCGAATCGCTAACGATTCCGACGTCATTAACACGTCACAGTGGTCGTAAATCTCAAATTTAGAGCTGCCTCTGTTTATAAGATCGCACATCAATCTTTATACTTACGTATCAAAATCAACTTTCTTCTTAACAGTAATAAGGGTGGCATAAACTTCAATTGGTCACACATAACGTGTCGTTGATCATACTTCTAAGTTTATTAATACAGTCGGCCATTAAGAGGGTAGTTATTCCAATTACGAGAATAGTTTAACAGTATTCGCAATGCAGAGAGATATACAGCATTGTAACTTAGACTATTAATTCTATGTCATTAACAACAAATTGGTATAATAGTCGGGCGTGTCTGCCATTACCTCCTGAAGGACCGCTGTTATATCTTCTTTTCGTAGTTAGTTTAAAATAGAAAAAACGAGCGAGCCTTATACAGTAGTCGCATATGATGTGTAACATTTGACATCTCACCTTTGTAATAAGCAATTTTAACATTATATTCTGAAAAAAATGGGTCAGGTATTACATCATTTTATAACTATGTAATAAATGCAGTAAATACTCATTAGAAGACATTTGACATAAAATATCAAAAAATAAAATTAACGTAAAATTTTTGACACTGACACTGAGACGGTCGAGAATGTTGCCAGGTAAAACTAATTAAGTCTAAGTGAATTTTTACCTGCTGCCGCGTTCAGCAAATATTTTGGATATAGTGATTTTTGCTTCTTGGGATTCCGTAAAGTAGTGCACCTATGGCTATGATGACTTTTTTCTGGGAAAGTCAGTCAGTCAATGTAAAAAGAACATCTTTCCTATTTTTTGTACTTAATAAGTTATTCCTGTCACCAGACGAATTATTAATTGACACAAATGGTTTTTATACAACGTGGAACAGAAAAGTGGGATCAAAATAAAAAAAACCAAAGTGTATCCGATCTAGATCTTGTATGCAGAGTTACTAAGTCATGATTGTTAACTTTAATGTGTAAAGCAATTTTTTATGAAATATTTCTATCATTTCTAAATATATCAATCTCTCTCAAAAAAAAAATTCTCTTTGTAAATATCTAATAATATCAGTTACATTTGTATAGTTTTTTGGGGAAAGTCACCATTATTGGTAGTTTTAAAGAATAAAAAAACAAAAGTATCGGGCAGTAGATATTCGACAAGAATAGTGAATAATTTCATTGCAAACATTCTACTTCGAATTTGAGCTGAGTACAGCCACCCCTAGTGACAATAAGTGACATAAAAACGTCCGACTCATTCAGTTCATAACATTATCATCACCTGGCTTGACTGATGGCTGTTAACGACTGCTAATACCAACGGTTTTACGTGGCTTCCCAAGCACGGAGTGCTCGAGCTGCGAAATTTTCAGTCACCCATCAGATGACCGGCTTTGCCGAAATTTGCTTAACTTCACCAATCGCAGAACTAGCGCTTTAACCACTGCGCAATGGAGCTATTCAATCCCAATCAGTTAAGTCCCAGTAATAAACGTATTTAGTAACCGACCCCACATGAACACGGAATGAACGCAAGCAAATTGGAATAACTCGCGCAATTGTCGAGGGATAAATGCGCCTCTACACAATATAAGAAGCCAGAAGGTAAGCTTAAAGGTGGAATTATATTTGTCTGACGTGACAACACGTGTCGTGTCGTGGCGTGATGGCTAGCGTTCACATTAATATATCGTGTTCTGACGCCTTTGGACGATATTTGGGATCAATACAGTTGCGGCTCTAGGAAAGGTCGAACGTTTGCAATGTCCTTTCATGAGTTTTTCTCCTATTTCCTCCCAAATAGCTGTTCTAATTGCATGATCTTTATATGGTTGTGTTTTAGTATTATAAATCATTTTATACTGTCGTACAATTTGAATCAACTCGTCCATACTTGAGCAAAAGTTTTAATATCACGAACGACTCTGACGCGTCAGATCACAGCACTGGCGCGTGCACATTGATCTGACGTGTCGTGATGGAACCGTTTACCCCGCCCCTCCTACCCGCCGCTTTGACGCGAATCGGAATCACTTCTGACGACGAATTCCACCTTTAATACACACCTCTCACGGACACTTATCTCGGAAGAGTTTGGAATAGTCCGAGCGCATCTGTTGCGAAATCCCGTGTCTGTGGTAGGTTGTGCTTTGAATGTTGCATCAATAAAATTCATCTTAGATGCACTACACTCATTGCGCTGGGAACATCTCCATAGAGTTGACCCTTCCTTATTTGTGATATTTAAATTGTACGGTGACCATTCAGTAGTAGCACACGCTTCTTCTTTTGACTTTCGATGAAAGTAAATGTTTGTTCTTCGTCCATTTTTAAAATTCAGAAGTCTTCTTCATCTTCTTCTTTTATTTATGGCATGTTTTGTCTCTCAAAATCAAAAGAAAAACAAATGAGTAATGCTAATCAAATAGCATTCATGATAATAAATGTCAGTCTGACGTACCTACTAACGTGTCCGTTTAGCTCCCGATGTAGCAAATGAAATAAAATGATATAATAATTATATGCCTGTGTATCCAGACATGTTGAGAATATGACGATTTGCGAAATACACGTTCTGCTATACAGACCATCTTGGAGTTGGACGTTTTGCTACATGGACCTTTTCCTAATTAGGCGTTTCGCGCTGTTAGACATTTCGCTGCTTAGACCTTCTGATCGTAAGGCGTCTATGTGTGTGCTGCTTTAGCGCGTTTGTGCGAAGCATACCTTCTGCACTCTACTTATATTCTGGCCTCTAAATTTACCTTTTATTACGTAGGTAAGATGTCGGCGTCAGTTAACGATTATGTGATCTGCGGCGGAATACTTGGTGTTATTGAGTTAACTTTAGACTGCTAATGCTAACAATATCTTTAGGGATTGCGAAAGTGCGAAGTAGTTTTTACGTGCCAGACCATGTTCCTACCTAACCTTACCTAACCTACTTAGAAGCATACGGACCGAATCTTGGAAGAGCGCATGGGGAACTCTATCGTAGGACATCCATCGTGTGTACAGGGTGTTTGGTAATGCCTGTAGAATCCCGAATATGGCAGATTGGGTACCGTTACCATAGAACCCCGGAAAATAATGAACACATCTGAAAAACACCAGATGGCTTAGATATTAAGGTTCTTTGTTACTAAGTAAAATTGTATATTTTTTTTGTGTTTTTTTACATGTTGTGACTGTCCTATATATTTTGTGTTTTTATTTGTGATGGAAAGAGTCCTTTTATGATAGGGCATTTTCCAATATTTATAACGCTGGGAGAAAAGAGCTGGACACTTGCTGAATTTCTTGCCGGTTCTTCTCAGTACAAGATCTCCCGCCCAGAGTAGATAGACTTACGAACTGATGGCATAATGACGTTCACAAGAGCTATTTGTAGCTTAAACTGAATAAATGATTTTGAATTTTGAACTTTGAATTTCGTAAAGTGACAACCCTAGGTCAAGCTGATACGTTGTTCTTGGTCATCAACCTCACGGTCAAACATAAATAAAAGTCGAATCGAAACATCGCAGGACTGAACAAAAATATTGTAAGTAATAAAATGAACTTGAGTTTTTTTTATTTTGTAAAGTAAATTTAAGTAAATATGAATTTGCATGTTACGACAGTGTTCTCTATACTTGGTTGCATGGTTATATTTTGGGAATACACAACTGTTACCAAACATTCAGTATATTTCTCCTATATCTAATAAATAAAAATATATTTAGAAAGACGCTTTGATGACGTTCGGCAAGAGATAACACGTATCTGTTGTCTAGTGGTTAGACTACCCAGAGTATCATCATCAATCAGATCATCAATCATCATTTAGGGCCGAAACACATAAACACGACACGACGTCGCGTCGTACCACAATGCGGCGTCTGTCTAGTATTTGACAGGCAAAGGTTATTTTTGCGGTGCGACGTCGTATCGTGTTTATGTTTTTCGACCCTTAGTGCCGTCTTCATATTGAAGTTTAGAGATCCGGGTGCCAACTGCGAGTTTCAACCGCAACTCGATCACGTTAACGAAAACGAGAATTTGTATGGCAAAATGTTAACTCTTCTCGTATGCCGCCAGGAGGCGCTGCATCAATGCCATACTAATTTTCGTTTTCGTAAACGTAACCTATACTAATATTATAAAGCTGAAGAGTTTGTTTGTTTGGTTGAACGCGCTAATCCGGAACTACTGGTTCGAATTGAAAAAATATTTTTATGTTGAATAGTCCATTTATTGAGGAAGGCTTTATGCTATATTAAATCACGCTATGACTAATAGAACGCGGATGTAACCACGGGGCACAGCTAGTCTGTAATAAATACGGATAGTAAACAAAACTCACACTAGGCACCATGTGCACAAAACTTCTCGCTGTCCCATGTAGGTATAGTCGAGCATGAAATTGCTTTATCACTTTTGACAAAAACTTCCATTACAATAAAATTTCGCTAAGGCTCATTGTTAATAATGACTAATAAATGTCAATCTGTCACTTGGTATTTTAAACGAAAATAGAACTTGTTGTTTTGTTACATGGAAACGAAATTCACTCTTAAGGTGGTTAAGCAATTTCATTGTCGACTATACAAGAGGTACCGGATTGATTCCCAACAGCGAGGAGAACGTGTTTGTACACCGTTTGGTTGTTGGTAGGGCTTTTGATGTGTAACATCTTTCCGCTCGCCTTTTATATATACAATTTGTAGGAGTAATTTCGTAGAAAAGGGACGGAAGTAAGGTCGTAACAGTGTGATCCTGTAACTGTTACCTGCAGCGTGTTGGGGAAGCCACCAGTGATCGACATTTTAACCCCAATGTCCGTTGTACGTCGTAATATTTGTGGGAGTGATTTAACTTTATTATATTATTTTTTTTTACTTTTAAATAATATTTAAAAAAGAAATAGGAAAAAAAAGCTAAAAAAATATACGTCACTGTTAATTCTATATTCTATTTTCTATTGTAATATTGATTTCAAAAGGTGAGATGTCTAATGTTACACATCATATGCGACTACTGTAAGACTCGTTCGTTTTTTTTTAAATCCGCCTGGTGAGATAAAGGTCATGGGATAAGCGTTTCATACGGACAAATTCTCAGTCGGTCGCTTAGTCCTAAACACGAACGAGTAATTATTACAAAACTTTGACTAACTCAATGCTTGTGTAAATGCGAGTTAAATGTCTTATGTGTAATAAGTAACTCGCGTTCTGTAAAGTAGGTACATAGGTACAACTTCACGTAAGCTGTTGTCAAACTTAGCGCGTTATTGTATTACCGCGGTTAAATTTGTTTGTCGCTTACAATACATATGGTAATAAAATGTTTTTGTTTTGTTTATATATTTTTTTACGCAAATTTTGTTGCGAACAAATTACAAAAACACAAATATTGAAAAAAAAAGGTCAATTGGAGAAGCACCTGACCCGGTATTCAGAAAGGTGCAGGTTCAAATCCTGTAGAGTTTTTTTCAACATTTGTGTTTTTTTTTACATATGGTAATACCTGTATAATCTCGTATATGGCAATAGAGCATAGGATCCCCGAAACACTATAAACGTACCTGAATGGTGCTTACCATATATGACAGAGATATTAAGATTGTGTGTTACTTAGTAAAGTTGCAAAAGTGATAACCCTAGCTTTAGCTAGTACATTGTTCTTGGTCAGCAACCTCATGGTCGGAGACTTCTAGGCGGGAAAGTGAAGAGTCATGTCTGCGGTTTTGCTTTATTTTCCAAAATTTGTGTTATGTCGAATATTAATGTGAAATAATGGTGGATTATTAACCGTTAAGTGTTCGTGAGTGTGCATAAGTGTTGGCAAATGAAACAAAACAGTGCAACGTCACTTTTCAAATTCTCTCAAGAGAAACTCGCGTGAGGACTTAGTAAAGCCCCACATCTTTACTGAGATACTCGAGGGGTTGGGGGGTATATCATTTCTCACTTCCCATTTCTAATATCATTCATCATCATCATTTAAGGAAATATTGTTTATTTATGTATTACTTGTAAGTTAAATTACTTTGACACTGGCTAAATGTGCTAATCGCACGAAGCCATCAATAAAAAACAAATAAAAAAAAAAGTAAACCTCATGGTCCAAACGAAACAGTGGCGGTAGATTAGGTAGGTAAGATTGACCACGTGATTTAGCTCGGCTTATGTCAATCCCATACATTTTATTCTTTCCGAACTTCGCTATCGTTTTCTTAATGTTACTTTGGCTATGCCTACAGAAGTCAAAACATGTTAGGGTTGAACAAAAATGATGTAATAAAGTAAACCACGGTGTTATTTATACTTGGTTCAATGAATAAGTTTCGGAATTATACATATATTACCAAACATCCTGTATAAGAAACTTTAAGTGTTTCATGAAAATAAGTAGCAGTGTTTCTTGGCGGGAAAGTGAAGAGTCATGTCTGCGGTTTTGCTTTATTTTCCAAAATTTGTGTTATGTCGAATATTAATGTCAAATAATGGTGGATTATTAACCGTTAAGTGATCGTAAGTGCGCATGAGTGTTGGCAAATGAAACAAAACAGTGCAACTTCACTTTTCAAATGCTCTCAAGAATTCCGCCCGAGGACTTAGTAAAGCTCCACATCTTTACTGAGACACTCGAGGGGTTGGACATCGTTGGTATATCATTTCTCACTTTTCATTTCTATTATCATTCATCATCATCTACACAAGAAGGAAATATTGTTTATCTATATATTGTAAGAAAAATTACTTTGACACTGGCTAAATGTGCTAATCGCACGAAGCCATCAACTAAAGGAAAAAAAAAAGTAGCAGTGTACAATTAAACATACATCTTATCTTATCTTATTGAGTGGTAGAGCCACGCTGCGTTGCAGCACGAAATGGGCCGGCTCGCCCGGCGAAATACCACCCTCTCACAGAATATCGGCTTGAAACAACGGCACTCGTTGCTGTTGTGTTTCGTCCGGTGAGTGAAAGTACCGGAGGCCCATCTCTCACCCCTCCCCCCTCCCAGTTCCTACTCCCTCCTCAAGATCCAACTCCTTCCTCAAGGTCGGCAACGCATCTGCGATTACTTTGGTTTTGCGGGTGTCCATGGACGGCGGTGATTGCTTTCCATCAGGTGACCCGCCTGCTCATTTGCCTCCTTTTCAACATAAAAAAAAAATCTCTCACGTCCTTCTCTCAAAAAGGGTAAAGAAGTAGAGAGAGTATTAAAATCACCAATTTTGAATAAACTCGCTATTATTGACCTCGACGCCACATTTAGCAGCATAAGCTCCAAGGACGCGTGCAGGTCTGAGAAGCCACCCATCATACCATAATCGTTCCTTTGCCGAACTGCCCGTATGTGGAATGCGCTTCCCGCACACGTGTTTCCCTCCTCTTTCTCCCCCGGGTTATTTAACCGGTGAGGCCATTTTGGCGTGCCACAATAAAAAAAAAATAGGATAGATGTGCGATATGATGATATGATGTGCGAGCATCTTGGAACCCTTGTACCTTAGTCAGCTCTTACGACATGCACTGAAAGTTAGGCAGCTTGGGACAGTCATAAAGTCATAATTTTGCATCATGTTGGTATGGTACAGATCTTACAATATTATAAATAGCCCCTAACATGGCCCTGTAAGGGCATTGCAACAATTTGGGGATTTTTCAATATATTTTTTATACAACAAAAGTATTAATTCTAGGGTATTACTAAGTTAACAAAGGCAAAAATAACAAAAACAATAAATAGCAAAATAAACAACAATAGATATGAATGATAATAATTACTTTCCAAAAAAAATCCTTTAACGAATATAAAAACATTGCTCTATGAAATACTCCTTTATTTTTTTATAAAACTCTGTTTCTTATAGTCCTATACACGTACGAATAATTATTACAAAACTTTAACTAACTGAATACTTGCGTGAATGCGAGTTAAATGTCTAATGTGTAGGTAATAATAACCCATGTTCTATAAAGTAGGTATTTAAGTACAACTTCACGTATACGGTCGTCAAACTTAGCGCGTTATTGTATTACCGCGATTATATTTGTTTGGCGCTTATTTTATTTATTTATTTATTTATTTATTTATTCTAGAAAACTCACTGGCTTACAGCATTCACCAAAGCGCCAACAAGCAAAACCTTTTTACAAGCATTCATTAAAATTACATTTAAAATCTTATAAACACATATCAAAGTAATAAATACTAATAATAATAATAATAATAGATATAAAGCAATACAAAACACAAGTCAATTGAAATCAAATGAATAAATTTGCAAACACAATGTCAAAAGCAGTCATAATAGATAGATGTCAAGTCAATAATAAAATTAATACAACATAAACATTAAGATTAAATAAGTTATCATGTCATACTAACTTATACTAATATACAATAAATGGATCACATCACAAAAGCACGTCAAGCTATATACAATAGTAATCATCATAGATCAACGTCAAGCCAAGAATAATACTATTACAACAAACATTAAAATTAAATAAATTATTATGTCATACTAAGCAATACTAAGATACATATGGATCTTGTTACATAAGCTCATCAAGCTATCTGCAAACAGGTCAAGATCCTCGTGCTGAGCGAGTATATCCCCTATGAGACATAGAGCCCGCGCAGTAGGAGCATGCGCAGCACTCCTGGTACGCAGCACCGGCCGCACGAGCAGGCGCGGGCGGCGGCGCGGCGCCACCATACCAGAACCATCACATGCTAAACGCACAGGAACCCTAAGGCTCAAACTTTGCCACACCGATTGACCGTCAATCCTATGATTTAGTACTGACAGAAAGTGTACGATAGTAGACATTATACGTCTGAAGGACAAGGTTTCTAGGTCAACCATGGCAGAAACGAAAAGTGATGGATACAAATAAGGGTAGTAGCCATAAGTTCTCCTATATAACCACCTGGCGAACTTCCGTTGCACTCTTTCTATCATAAGTCTGTACTTGTCTTCATATGGATCCCAAACAATCGCTCCATATTCTAACCTACTACGAACATATGCATTATACAAAACTTTAGCAACCTTTACATTGTCAAAATTAGCTGCAGTTCTTAAAATAAAACCTAATAACTTATTAGCAGTCTTACAGATTGTTGTCATATGTTTATGATAGTCTAATTTACTGTCCAAAACTAACCCTAGGTCACGAATGTCAAACGATCTCTCCAAAGGAGTGTCAGATATTACATAATTAACAATAATTATAATTAAAATAATTAATAATTAATTAATTAATTATTAATTATTAATTATAATTCTTTTATTTATAGGTCTTTAGTATTTAATTTTCTAATTATTTTTCTGTTTCATTTTTTTTTTTTCAAGTTAAGTTATGTATTGTTTCTTTTTGTAGTTTTTAAAGCATTTAGTAATTACATAATTAACAGCTATAGGCAAACGTTTACGGGTAAAGGTAATTATACTACACTTGGTTTCATTGAAAGGCAGCTTATTGCGTTCGCTCCAATCTACCACCGCATCAATGTCATTTTGCAAGAGCATCGCATCTTCTTCATTTTGTATACCAAGATATAATTTCAAATCATCAGCAAACAATAGACATCTGGCATTACGAACAACCCTAGGGAGATCGTTAATCATTATTAAAAATAACGTAGGCCCGAGAGTACTTCCCTGACTGACTCCGGACCTGGTGTAGTAGCAGTCTGACTCATAACCACAAACTTTTACGAATTGCTGACGATTATCCAGGTAACTACAAAAGAACTTCAACAATTTAGGTACAAATCCTATCTTTGCCAGTTTGTCCAATAGAATATCATTGTTCACCAAATCGAATGCTTTACGGAAATCGAAATAGGCAGCATCCACCTGCCTCCCAGCATCCATTTCATTGTGAATATAGTCCACCAAAGTTACCAAGTTTGTGGTAGTAGAACGAGCATAGCGAAAACCATGCTGGCTATTATGCAATAAATCTCTAATCTGGTTCATAATCTGACGGTTAAGAATACACTCAAAAATTTTCCCAAAGACCGAGAGCACAGCTATAGGACGATAGTTTGTTACGTCAGTTCCAGACTCACCTTTAGGCACTGGAACTACCTTCGAAAGTTTCCAACATTGGGGAAATTTTGATTTCCGTAAAGAGAGATTATATAAGTAGAGAAGAGGAATTAGCAAAACAGAAATGCAGTCTTTGGCCAGAAACACGTTTGTATTATATTGTATGTATTGTATGTATTATATACACATGTTTGTATTATGTATTAGTTTTTTCTCAATGTTTTGAATCTTAGTTAGTTTGGATACACCGTTGACAATTTATAATGTAATGTTATATATGTTTATGTTTTTTTTTGTTTTTTTTTTAATTTATTTTATCATTATTTTCTATACATTCGTTTTATATATGTTGCAAATAAACAGGCATTTATTTTTGCTGGAAATAAAACTTTGATTTGTATTATGGACGGATCGATTTGTGAATCGATTATCGATATTCAATTTATTTAGTGGCATAATGGCCCCCTCACTAATTGTTCTTTTTTTTTTTGGTACTTGTTTCGGGAAAACAACAGGGCTGGTTTATAGGTTATCGTGTGTTGATAATTAAATAGATTTTAAGCAGTAATAAGGGCATTTGGAGCCGTATTATTTAAATTAAGTGTATTGTGCAATCTGTGTCTTGTGTGTGTGTAAATCGTAAGCGAATCGCTTCGGGAGTACAATTCGCCATCCCATGGTTGGATGTCGGCGTTCGCTGCTGGAGAAAACAGGTATTTCCTCGGGGGAAAGTGCACTTCGGGGTAGCCGTTGGGTGTGATTAGGGAACCCGAGAAGACCCGGACTCGGATTCAGGCCCCATCAGACCATATGGATCCCGTTCTGGACGGCGGGAGCGGCATGGAACTGTGAGTGGATTTTGTGGATTTTAAGGTGTAACCTAATTTTAAACGGTAGCAGATAGTGTGAATAGTGGTTTCCGCAACATTTTGGTAGCAGAGCGTGGTTCCTACCGGACCTCTAGGTTAATCGGTGTAATTTTGTGTATTTTGTTAGTTCGTAATAGGTTAAGCTCATTTCGTGTAAAATCGCACTTCCGGGACAGGTGCGGTTGAATTGTAAGGTTGGTATTACCGTTGTATTTGGGCTGGGACATTTCTCGGAACGTTAATTGTTATTCAATTTCTTTCAATTGAAAGCATCGAGTCGATTCGGGATAATCGATTCCGTGTTTTCGTTGACTCGTTTTAATTTTGTGTTTAGGTTTATTTAGTTTAAGTTATTTATAATGACAGCGTCACGGCAGGAGTTGGCTCAGCAGCTCCGGTGGTTCACCGGGCTGCTTGCATTAATAGATCGGCCTAACCGGGAGGACGCCTTGGAGACGCGTTCGAAAGAAATGCAGGGTCGTTTCTTGTTGGCCGAGCGGTCGGTAACCGCTCTATTGTCAACCGACCCGGTCGGGGAGAAGGAGCTGGCCCTCCACGCCCAATATGTCAAGGATCTGGAGCACATCCAAGACATCTACGATGAGGTCCTTCAGCGGGTGAAGGACATCGAGCGACTGCGGGAGGGGAAGCCTGTTGCGCGCCCCGCTTCGCTCCACACCCCTGGACCCAGCGCCATGGGAAGATTGGGTGCCCTGGAGGTCCCGCATTTCACCGGATGTATGCGGGACTGGGCTAGATTCCAGAACATGTTTTTGGCCTTGGTGGATACTCGGAAGGATTTCACCAAGGCCGAAAAGCTGGCATATCTCCGTTCCTTCCTAGACGGAGAACCCAGACAGCTCGTACAGCATCTGGAGCTGCAGGATGCGAGCTACGACACCACCATGCAGCTGCTGGAGAAGCGGTACGAGAAGCCGCGTCTTCAGGCGGACGCGCACGTGACCCATCTGCTGGGATTGCCGAGGGTTAACCATAGGGCTCAGCTGAGGGCGCAGCTGATCACCCCGCTCACCGTGTCCTTAAACGGGTTAAGGACGCTCGGACTGCCCGTCGACCAGTGGTCCTTCCTTCTTCTGCGCATCGTTCTGGCCAAGTTGTCGCAGGAGATGAGGGACAAGTTCGAGCGGAATCGACTGGTCCACAAGGATCTCGGCAGCGTTCTGCCCTCGATAGGGGAACTTCTGGAGTTCTTGGAAGAGGAGGCTGGCCTGCTGGAAAACCAGCTAGCCTCCCAGGAGGCTCCGACAAGTGCGCCGGCCCGCACTTCCGGAGTCTACGGCGCCTAGCCGCCATCAACCCCGGTTCTGGATGCCGGGTTTGCGGACAGCAGCACTTGGAACAGCTATGTCCAGCAATTCTCGGGCTGCCCACAAAAGAGCGCCGAAACCTCGTTCGGACACGAGGATTGTGTTATGCCTGCCTGGGAGGACATAGGTATAATGAGTGTCCCCAGGCGAGGCCTTGCGATGTGTGCGGCGGACCGCACCATCGCTTACTGTGCACCCGTAGTGCTGAGGGCTCAGCACCGGTTCGGGAGAGGGGATCTTCCACGGGTGGCGGTTTGGGGCCGGGGTCAACTCCGCCTCCGGAAAGACGGAGTCCGCCACGGCCGCCACACTACAACCCCTCGTACACCCCGGCTCAGGTGAGTTGGGGACCGCCGGAACGGAGCCAGGTTCTGGCTACAACCCGGCACCCGGCGCGACCAACACCAGGAGTTGGTGCCTCTAAGGGCCACTGGGTACAGGGAGCCCCACCTCCGGACCCAACACCCGGATACTCGTACGCGTATCCTCCGCCGCCGTTACCGGAACAACAGCGACATGAGAACCGTCAACAGTTCTCACCGGTACTGCACGAGTACCCGAGGTTGGAATACCACCCACCCTATCACCGGTATGGTAGGGCAGCTGGATACGCACCACCCCGGATGGTGGCCTGCACGCGTCCGACTTACTGGCCGAGTCATCACGGTTCGACAGGGTCGGCTGCTGGCTCTGACGCGTGACTAGCCTGTGGTCGGGCTACGTCGGAACCGAGGACGGTTCTTTTGCCCATCGCGCAGGTACGCGTTTGGGGACCTAGGGGGGACTTCGTCCGGATACGAGTCCTCCTAGACACTGGGGCACAGGGCTGCTTAATTACTACGAGGGTAGCGAGGCGCCTACGTCTGGAGTGCGCGCCTCCCTCAGTTCCGATTCGGGGAGTCGGAGATACAGAAGTGGGGGGTCTGTCCGGTCAGACCCACATTTTCTTCTCTTCTGTGCATTCCGCTTCGATACGGATTGCGGCGGTCGTGATCGTACTCGACAATCTGCTGGGTTGGCATCCACCGACAGACATTCCGCGGGACGCAATGTCTGACACATCAGGTCTCATGCTGGCAGACCCTCATTTCGAGGAGCCGGCTCCGGTGGACCTCATATTGGGAGCGGATGTACTGGGCTGGATCCTTTTAGGGCCTCAGCGGATTCTGGGCCGCTCTTCGTTGGTAGCTATACCTACCATCTTTGGACACGTTTTAATGGGACCGGTTTTCGACCAGGAGACGCGGGATGTCTCACCTGTCGTCGCTACTACCTCCATCGCTAGGACGATACAAAAATTCTGGGAACTGGAAGAGCCTCCCATGGTCTCCCGTCTGGATCCGGAGCATGTGGAGTGCGAAACCTTTTATAAGGATCACACACGCCGGATGGCGTCGGGTAGGATCGAAACTCGACTGCCCTTTATCGACTGTCCCCCTCTCTTGGGAAAATCGAGGGCGTTGGCAGAGAAACGACTCTTGTCCATGGAGCGTCGTATGTCTCGCGATCCGGTACTTCGGGAAAAGTATATCGAGTTCATGCGAGAATACGAGGCCTTGGGGCATATGTCGCGGGTGACTGTCGACTGGACAACGACAGATAATTTTTTCTTGCCTCACCACGCGGTGTTGAAGGCCTCATCTGGAAAACTACGGACTGTTTTTGACGGATCGGCACCGTCGTCGACTGGAGTTTCATTGAACCAATGTCTCCATTCTGGCCCGAAGTTACATCGGGACATTGTCGACATCATTTTAAATTTCCGAAGACACCAGGTGGTGATCGGTGCGGACATCCGGATGATGTTCCGCCAAACAATAATACATCCTGCGGACAGGAGGTTTCAGTTAATACTCTGGAGGGAACATTCGGAGGATCCCATCACCGTCTACGAGCTCAACACCAACACGTACGGCCTGAAGTCGAGTCCCTTCATTGCCATCCGGTCACTGCTGGAACTGGCGGAGCAGGAACGGGCTCGCTTTCCCCGGGCAGCCGCTGTACTGACACGTGACGTGTTCGTAGATGATATCTGCACAGGGGCAGCCTCTCTGGAGGAGGCGCTCATCATCAGGAATGAGCTCGGACTCCTCGCGGCTGGTGGTTATGAGTTGAGAAAATGGTTATCCAACGAGCCACAGCTTCTGGTTGGGATTCCGGAAGATCACCAACAGAATCCTCAGCTATTCGAGGACGCAGGGGACCCGAACTCTATCGCCGTTTTGGGAATTAAATATCAGCCGGTTCACGATATTTTCACATTCCGGGTAGAACTGGAAACTACAAGAGTTTGGTCGAAAAGGACGATCCTTTCCACCATCGCTCGGATGTTTGATCCAAATGGATGGATCAGCCCGTGCATTTTTATGGCGAAGTGTTTATTGCAAACACTGTGGACACTCGGAGTCTCGTGGGATGAGCCACTGGTAGGGCTCTCACTCGACACTTGGCTCGCTCTGATCTCTACGATCGAGGCGATCAATCAGGTGGCGTTGCCGCGGCGGATCTTGCCGCGGGGCAAATACAGGGCAAGCCTACATGGCTTCTGCGATGCGTCAGAACGAGGGTATGCCGCAGTGGTGTATCTGCGAACGGTGGACTCGAAGGGTCGAGTCGCCGTCTCCTTGCTTCTGGCTAAAAGCAAGGTGGCTCCCCTCAAAACTAGGCTGACAATCCCGAAGCTGGAGCTTTGCGGGGCGCATCTATTGGCCAAACTGTTGTGCCACGTGCACAAGGAACTGACGTCTACGGTGGACATCCGGAATGTCTACGCCTGGTCTGACAGTCAGGTAGCTCTGGCATGGCTACGCGGGGCACCCCACGTATTGGAAACGTTTGTGGCCAATCGGGTATCTCAGGTACAGAACTCGGGCATCGAAATTTGTTGGAGGCACGTTCCCGGCCCCTGGAATCCTGCCGATTGTGCCTCTCGGGGCTGCACCGCGCTGGAATTGGTGCAGCATGCCCTCTGGTGGGGTCCAGAGTGGTTAAAGGAGGGTGAGTCATCATGGCCGGTCACCATGATCGATGGCTCTCTAGGGATGCTCCCTGGAATAAAAGTTTTGGTGACAACAAACGAGTCAAGGCCAGATCCGAATTGGTTGACGGCTCGATACAGCAAACTGGACAAATTGCTAGGTGTAACTTGCTGGATCCGGAGATTTCTACATAACTGCCGCCATCCAGACAAGAGGCAGTTATCACCCGTGGCGGGTGCTGAGGAACGCAGGAGTTCACTGTTGGCCCTGATACGGCTGGTTCAAGCTGACCGGTTCGAGGACGAACTGAAGATTTTGCGCGTCGGTCGCGCAAAGCTCAAGGGAGCGATCTCTCGGCTCAACCCATTTCTGGATGCGGATGGTCTGTTACGCGTTGGAGGTCGCCTCAAAAATGCCGACCTGCCCTTCGGTAGCCGTCATCCTCTGCTACTCCCCAAAGGAGGACCTTTGGTAGAACTGGTGGTCTCGGATAGACACCTGAAAAACGCTCACGCGGGGTGTAATGCGTTACTGGCGATATTACAGAGGGAGTTCTGGATTTTGTCCTCTCGGAGAGTGGTTCGCAGCGTGTTATTTAAGTGTGTGGCTTGTTATCGGGTGAAGGCCTCCACTATGCAGCCACAGATGGGGGATCTCCCTTCTGACCGGGTTTGTCAGACTACTAGGCCGTTCGACGGGGTCGGTACGGATTTTGCTGGACCGTTTCTGGTGAGAACCACAGCCTATCGTAACACTAGGGTCACGAAAGCATACCTGTGCGTTTTTGTCTGCCTGGCCACTAAGGCCGTCCACCTGGAAGTGGTTTCGGCTCTGTCTACGGAAGCCTTAGTCGCCACGCTGGATCGTTTTGTTTCGCGACGGGGTTTACCTTCTCTCATTCGGTCCGACAACGGTACCAACTACAGAGGCACTGCCAACTACTTAAAAGATGTGAACGATTTTCTGGATAAAAATTGTAATAGCATAAGTCAAGCTCTCGCACAGCGGGGAATCACATGGCGATTTAGTGTGCCAGCCTGTCCCCACTGGAGCGGGATATTTGAAGCCGCGGTAAATTCGGCAAAAACCCACTTGCGCCGGGTAGTCGGGGAAACTACCCTCACGTATGAGGAACTTACAACTGCGTTTTGCAAGGTTGAGGCGGTTCTCAACTCGCGTCCGCTTTGTCCACTCTCCTCTGACGCAAATGACATGGAAGTCCTGACCCCTGGTCATTTTTTGGTCGGTCAGCTACTCACTGCCCTGCCTGAGTATCCCTGGAAGGATGAACGCAGACACCGGATGTCTCGTTTTCAAATGATACAACAAATGAGTCAGGACTTGTGGCGTCGTTGGTTACTGGAGTATCTGCATTTATTGCAGCAGCGTGTAAAGTGGACAGACCGGACGTCACCCCCTTCGGAGGGGGATCTGGTTTTATTAAAAGAAGCTAATTTGCCATCGTTATTTTGGAGACGAGGTCGCATTTTAAAGTTAATCTGGGGCGCGGACGGGACTCCGCGTGTGGCGTAAGTGTTGGTTGATGGATCGCTGCTAAATCGCGCAGTCGCGACCTTAGCTCGATTACCGGTTGACTAGTTTAAGATTTCAGGCTAGAAAGCGGTACGTCCGCTTTGGGTGGCGGGATGTTGCAAATAAACAGGCATTTATTTTTGCTGGAAATAAAACTTTGATTTGTATTATGGACGGATCGATTTGTGAATCGATTATCGATATTCAATTTATTTAGTGGCATAATGGCCCCCTCACTAATTGTTCTTTTTTTTTTTGGTACTTGTTTCGGGAAAACAACAGGGCTGGTTTATAGGTTATCGTGTGTTGATAATTAAATAGATTTTAAGCAGTAATAAGGGCATTTGGAGCCGTATTTTTCAAATTAAGTGTATTGTGCTATCTGTGTCTTGTGTGTGTGTAAATCGTAAGCGAATCGCTTCGGGAGTACAATTCGCCATCCCATGGTTGGATGTCGGCGTCTTCGCTGCTGGAGAAAACAGGTATTTCCTCGGGGGAAAGTGCACTTCGGGGTAGCCGTTGGGTGTGATTAGGGAACCCGAGAAGACCCGGACTCGGATTCAGGCCCCATCAGACCATATGGATCCCGTTCTGGACGGCGGGAGCGGCATGGAACTGTGAGTGGATTTTGTGGATTTTAAGGTGTAACCTAATTTTAAACGGTAGCAGATAGTGTGAATAGTGGTTTCAGCAACAATATACCTATGTTTATCCTGACGTTTCGATCTCTTTGCAGGGTACGTGGTCACAGGGAGGCTGAGGTGTTGGTCGCCTCATAATTACATTTGTTATTTTCGTTATCAGCACAATCAGGTTTGGTTTGGAAGAAGATGTAGTAACAAAAATTGAGAAAGGGATGCTTAGATAGTTTGGTCATGTAAAAAGAATGAGTGAGGAGAGATTGACCAAAAAAGTATATGAGTCGGGGAGGACCTAGGCGGATGTTTCCTGACCAAATCGAGGACGTTTTAACGAAAAGCCAAGTACCTTAAACCGGTGAGCATGTATGAAGAAATTAATGAGAGTAGATGAAGCGATCGAAGCTTTGATCAATTATATACTAGTTATAGGATACGCAACAAAAATGCATCTCCAAAGTTTGACGATCTCCTTGGTCGAGTGGCTTGCACACCGGTTTTCATGGTGTCGCCATCTCTGAGCGATCGATGAGCATCTCTCTCTCGTCCCGGGTTCGATCCCCGGTCGGATCAATTTAGCAATACCTGTTTTTCTAAATTGTTTCGGATCTGGGTGTTTTCTATGTATAATAAGTATATTTAAGTATATTAAGTATTTATCCGTTGTCTAGTTAACCATTTCTCGAGTTTCTTATGGAAGCTTTTCTTGGGGCTAGATAATTGGTGTGAGTGTGGGAAACATTTATTATTTATTTATAAAGTGGTCCAGTTTGCTCATACCTATACAACAAAATCTGAAAAATCATTGGATAGCATCAACAACTTCAGCTTACTATGAACCTTAAATCTTAAAAATAAAGATTAAATTAAGGTTGCAAAATATTCGTACTTAATATTTACTGTCATCGCCACAATAGTCATTGTGGCTCCGTGGTGGCCCCAAAGTCACCTAGCGTTTTTCAAGCACTCATCGGGAATGTAGGTATAATTGATCGAAGGATAGAAGTATGTATGAATCGTAGCAAGTGGCAGAAAGTTTTTTTTTTTTTTTATATTAGAAGGAGGCAAACGAGCAGGCGGGTCACCTGATGGAAAGCAATCACCGCCGCCCATGGACACCCGCACAACCAGAGGAATCACAGATGCGTTGCCGGCCTTTAAGGAAGGAATAGGCTCGTTTCTTGAAGATTCCTAAGTCATATTGGTCCGGAAATACCGCCGCTGAGAGCTGGTTCCACAGCACTGTAGTTCGTGGTAAAAAATTACGTGAGAAACGCACAGTAGTAGATCGCCATCCATCAAGATGATGTGGATGGAAAGACAGTCGATTGCGTGTAGTGCGGTGAAGGAAATCAGCGGCAGGGATCAAACCGAACAATTCCTCAGAGCACTCCCCATGATAAAGGCGATAAAATATACAGAGAGATGCAACGTCTCTCCGAAGGGCCAGTGGATCGAGCCGACCAGAGGTTACCACGCCGCCGACAACTCGAGCAGCTCTGCGTTGGATGAAGTGGTATCTGCCTCCCTTATGGGAGACAGGCGTGATAGTATGTATGTAAGTACTTATCATGGTACCACTCTTAGGATATCTTCTTTCCAACAAAAAAAGAATCATCAAAATCGGTTGATAAACGACGAAGTTAACCGCGAACACACATAAAAAAATAAAATAAAAAATATATACGGTCGAATTGAGAAGCCTCCTCCTTTTTTGAAGTCGGTTAACAAAATGAGCCGGTGATGATGATGACGATGATGATGTGTTGATGAGTAAGGCAATTTCTTTTTTTTAAATATTCGTTTAACTGATAGTATGTATGTATGATAGCAGCCCTAATCAATCAACTGTTGGATATAGGCCTGTCCTTATTCTCTTACATCCCTCTCTTTTCTCTTTCCCTCTTTCTACTACTCTCTTCTTTCTACTACCTCTACTCTCTACTCTGCTTCTCTTCTCTTTGTTTTCAACTCCGGCGATTCTGGCTACGATTATACGCAATGTGGCTGATAGCCATTGAATGAGAAGAACTGAAGATCGGGGTCAGTGCATTGCGTAAGAGTAGACCTTTGTTTTTGTAAAACACTTTATTTATAAGAATATAGGTGCTTTGTAGTACTTAGGAGACAACACTCTATGCTCGAAACGTCTGTATTATAATTATAAAGCAAGCTAAATAACCGCGAGATTCATCCCAATATTCACAGAACAGTTAAATAATCCATTATTAATACACAAAACTGGGTAAGTACCCTACAATTTCCCATTACATTGGCAAACAAAAATAATGATGTAATTAAAATCCAATACAAACGTAGTAGGTCTATCAGATAATTTTGTATTTCATTTCTGTACAATGTTGTTAAGTAATTGAACGGCTGATGGTTTGTGTAGCTTTAAGAGCCCTTTTACATTTCGGTGGGCCATACAAACTTCAAAGCCCTTATTCTTTCAAACCAATAAGGTAATAGAAGAGCTTGATGGCGCATTACTTAACGAGCCAAGTCTGCGATTGCTAAGGTTAAGCAACTTTCGCAAAGGCTGGTCATCGGGTGAATGATCAAAAGATTATCATCTAGAGCTGCTCCGTGTTTCGGAAGGCACGTAACGCCGTTTGTCCCAGCTGCATTAACAGTCGTTAACAACCACCAATCCGCACTGGTGGACCCGCGTGGTGGTGACGTTCACCCTTTGTATCCATATGAAACAAAAAATAAGGGACAAAAAACCGACTTCAAAAAACAGGAAACTAAAAAAAGTAAAAACAGCTCTAAAAAGCAAGAAATAATATTAAAATCATATTATTAATTACCTAGAAACGCATATCAGTTTTAAAGAAGGTTTATTGAAGTCACTTTTTTTATATATTTTTTAATTTTTTAAGTTTCCTGTTTTTTTAAATCGGATTTTTTTTTACTATCATAACTCCAAAAAAAAAAGTTTAAATTGATCATAACTCCGTTTTTTAAGCATAGAAAATTTAAAAGTGTGTGTATGGGTCACCAAAATATGAAAGGGCTCTTAGGGTACAATCTTGGCAACATTTTTTACGGTGTGCGAAGGTGTGTTCTGTGTTGTATAAGGCAACATTGATGCGAGCAAACAAGAGCGAAATCAACAGCTTTGATGTGCGCCGCGTAAAACACACTTTAATTTTTTTCTCTTTTAACCGGGCTTTTACGTTTTAAAAGAAATACATTATTGATAAAAAAATTGTTTAGGCTTTTAAACTAATTATATATTTAAAGATTACAGTCCGAAGTTAACTCTCACGGCTTAATTGGCAACTTTTGATGTGACAATTTAAACCAAAAAAAAACTTTAAATTAATACGTGAAGCAAAAACTTTGTACCCCTTTTTACGAAAACTGCGCGGATGGAGAAGTATGAAATTTCATACACTTATAGTTCATATATAGAAGGAGTGCAGAATGTTAATATATTTTTTAAATTATGCAAAAAAAATACATAATTCAATAAAACAAACATTACACACACTACCATGTATTTGACACACACGCATTACTCTTTTCAAATATTTCAAAAATGGAAGAGGGGGGCGGCCGAAGTCTGTCAATGCCAATCCAAACTCACATTCTATCTTTTTAAATTTTTCATTGCTTAGGATACAATCCGTGCAGCCTTAATAAAATTACGGTCGAATTTCGACCACTGGGCGACCACTAGTTTATGTGTAGGTATAACGCAAACATTTGTCCGGTTCTTTAACCCTTCTTGACCAAAGAAGTTGTTGCATGCGTTAAACACTTTAACCCTCATTAAGCGACTGTGGGGCTCGATCTCTTTATGTGCCTCAATTGCCCCGGGCCGTCTAGTGGATAAGACCACTGGTCTCAGACTCAGAGCTCCCGGGTTCGATTCCCAGCGAAGGGTACATGTTTGTGTCCTAGGTCTGGTTGGTCGTAGGGCTTGTTTGTCCGCCTGGCCGTAACATCAATGTTAGTAGCAGAGTTGTGTTCTGGCAGCCAGAGATAAGATAGCCCGTGCCTCAATAGTTCAGGATTGCGGGTGAAGTGCACTTACACATTCTCCCTTATCATTACTTAACATCATGTGAGATGTAGAAGCAAAGTGCTTACCCGTAAAATTGAAAAACCGGTATAAAATTAATCGGTAACTTAGTTATAAGTATACTAGCGACCCGCCCCGGCTTCGCACGGGTGCAATGCTGATACACGCAACCGCTATGTCCCTGCATTTTAAATCTGTAATATCTTCGAAAATATTCATTTAAATTACATTCTGTAAAAGGCCTTATTGATCTATATTAAATGCACAATGTATTTAATTGGATAAGGATTAATTCTGTATTGCTTAAAATCGCTTCGTAAATAAGCCATTATTTCTCGTAAAATGTAAAGGAATGATTATTGTGGGTTATCCCTATGAGATAGACATATACCATCGCGGACTTTTTTGTAGACCTTTTTAAGATGTACAATACTGTAGTACATTATTATAGCTGTAATGTTTTTATTTATTTATTTTATCTTAATTGAAATTATGTTTTTTATACCTACATGTAAATAAAGTACTATAGCCAAAACGTGTTAAAAAAGAACTTAAAAAAATCTTTAGGTAGGCAAATCATTGACTCGGCAGTTCAGTACCTAGTAAAAGTTGTCGCACAGATAGCGAGAGATCGTGGGTTCGTGTCCCGCCTCAGACCAGTTGTCTAGTATACAGGCCGCTTTATGTCAAGTGACTTCATTTCCGACTTTCCTCTCGCTTCCGTTGAATATGCATTGCTACAGAGGATGGTAAGTTGACATGGATAGCTTGAACTGTGGCCCACTGTACTTTTAAGTTTTAACTTGTCATTATCATCAGCCTATTAATATCCCACAGCTGGGCCCATGCCTTCTCACGTAAATAAAAGCAACGAAGACAATAAACATAACAATTCAGCAATTTAACATCGGTATAAAATAAACAGATCTAAAAGAGACTTGAGCACTCCGTTAAAACGAAAAGCACTCAAAGACGAACTATAAAGTAATTGGACGTCGCTATAAACTAATTTAACTAGTTATATATTTATTGGCCATTGTGCAATAACGATATAAAACCAGCCGTTCCCATAAATAAGTACAAATTGGCACCCCACTGCGATAGATAACGTTACAACGAAATATACAATGGATCGATATGATATGATAAGGCCACCAACGCAACCGATAATACTATTATAGCAACATATGCCGCACGAATAATCTCGGAAAATAACGAGTATAAATAACCGATAAACGATGGCGAGAGAGCTGAGAAAAAACCACGGCAATTGCTTATGTAAATCCCGACGATTAAACAAGGTTCTGTTTAGCGTCCCCCGAAAATATCAGGCGAGCAACAGGTATTGAGTGTTTCGACGATTATTTATAAAGAGAAAACACTTACCGAAACGCGATATCCTTGTAAAAGCACTGAGGTCACAAATCGTAACAGTTTCGAACACAATTTCACACAAGAATAAGGGTTTTAACACACTGTTTTTTGTTGGAGTACGAAGCGAAACGACCGCTCAGCGCGGCTATCCAGAAGCGACTGAGTGAGGTACTATAGGGAGCCGGGAGCTATCGTAGGAGGAAAATATAATCCTTACAGGTTGTTATGACTTCACGGGCTGTATCGTCTGGACACCCTAAAGAGTTGTGACGTCATAGAACTTAACTTTCGGGCTCCTTCGGCGACGACGCTTGTAAAAGGCTATTTAAATCGGTGGCCCTGTACGAACTTTGTAACTTATTTTATGTGCGAGTTTCGGCAATTTGGTTTTTAGATACTTCATTCGAATGATTGGATATTCATTTAAAGTGACTTCTTTTTAAATTGTACAACTGGGAAGCATCTAGCTTGTATTCATCTAACCAGGTTGTAGACTTAGCCAAAGTAACATTAAGAAAACGATAGCGAAGTTCGAAAAGAATAAAATGTATGGAATTGACATAAGCCGCGCTAAATCACGTGGTCAATCTTATTCTTAATGTTACTTTGGCTACCGCCATGATAGTAAGTGATAAGGCTCTTACCTCTAAATAAATACATACATACTCACTCTCGTGTCCTTCTTCCAGAAAAAGGTAGACGGAGTTTTCAAAATCAGCAATTTTGAAGAAATTCGTTGTAAGTGATCACATCTCCACATTTTGCATTATCAAAGAAGGTTTCCGAGGTGGAATAGATACATCAGCGATATGTACACACACACACATACCCCCACACGCACGCACACCCTCACACACACACACACACCCTCACACACACACACACACACACACACCCTCTCGCACACGCCCACGCACACACACACACACACACCCTCTCGCACACGCCCACGCACACACACACGCACACATACATATATTCTTAGTGTCACGATTAACTTTTAACTTTCTTTACTTTAAACTTTCTTTATTTTTCTCATGTTTTGATTTTTGGCTTAGTTAATTATTATTATTGTTTTTCAACCTATACCAATTTAGTTTTGTCAACAGGAAGGAACTGGCTTCAGTTCCACAAGTTTACTTTTTTACAGAAGCCAGGGCTATATTTATTTGTAAATTGGTGTTTGGTGCAATAAAAACATTTTTTTTTTTTTTTCATTTTCATGTTGCTAGCCTGTCGCCTGATGTGCAAACATCTGGAACCCTTGACCCTTAGTCGGCTCTTACGACATGCACGGGAAGTTAGGCAGCTGATAGGTACATCATTTTTAAATCCAAGACCAGCATGGAAATACCTCTTGACTTTTGTAGAAAAACTTAAATACGATGGTGTGTAAGTTTTACTGAAAAAGGGACATATTATATGTCCTCACCTATGAAATTGACGTTTTGTATGAAGATTTTTTATAAAATTTTATTTTTCATACTAACGTTTTTTTTAATTTTCTTAGCATATAATATCTATGTTAACACTATAAAAATTGTAGAGTAGTGTGTTTGTTTCACTAGCTAAATATAGCAAACATTAAAAAGAAAAAAAATAAAGTCCCTTCAAAGCTACAATGAAACAAAAAGACAATTCCCCGAACATAAAAAGTGGTCAATTAAAAAAAAAAAATTTGGTGACAAATACACAAAATTAATAATCATTGTTATTACTGAAGCCTAAGTAACATAGTCCTAATTCAATGCGTATAATAATATTACCAACCGGTATTGACTTTTAGAAGTAATACACCTATTAATAAGTGAGAAAAAAACGTCATATTTATAGGTAAGGACCCAATACTCATCATTATCAGCCTATATATAAAGGTCCCACGTGTTCTTCCGGGCTGGAGGTAATCGGGCTTCCTAAATTCCATCGCCTCTGTGGTCTAGTGGTAATACCACCGTTCTCACACCCAGCGATCACTGGTTCGATTTCTAGCGAGGGTGTATGTGATTGTACTCGTTTGGTTGTTGGTAGGGCACAATATCAATGCTTGGCATTGTTGTTTTAGCCTTAGTAACATTGTTCTAATTAAAGATGTATAATAATATTAACGACCGGTATTGACTTTTAGAACTTTTAGACCTTTTAATAAGTGAGAAAAAAACGTCAATTTCATAGGTAAAGACCTAATATTAGGTGTCCTACTCAGCTCGGCTGGTTCGACTTATTAAGAGTACCTACGTCTGGCTAACTACCTTCTTATCTAAGCTTGTCGCCTTATCAACAATGCCATTAGTATTGTTGTGTTTCAACAGAGATAAGATAGATAGTCCCTAAATGATTAAGGATTCCAGGTGAAGTTTGCTTCCACCTTCGGCCTTATTGTCGAGTGTAGCTTACTATAAGTAGAAGAGCCCTTTATAAAAAGGAACAAAACCGACAAAAAGTTTATATACCATTAAGTAAATAGTTAAAGTAATAAGGTAAAACAGAATAACAGAATGGGCTCACTAAGTCTCCTTTTTGATAATAAAAGGAAATTACTTGAAGCCTTTCTTCAATACGTATTGTTATGAGTACCTAGTACAGTCAACAGCAAAGGCAACTGATGATTAGTCTAGTTTCAAAATATAAAATCAGTATGAAAGTCAAAAGTTTTTAAAGGCATATCGAAAAGAGTACCTGCAGACTTTGACTGTAGTTATATAGAAAATACCGACTTACACTATCGAAACTTAATTTTGAAATGTAGTAAACATCATCTACTTTTGCTGTTGACTGTACCTACCGCTTTGAGCTTTGATGGGTAGAATACCTACCTACTTATTGCGCTTCCGATTACTAGTAGCTTTATTTGTCTATAAATAGAGGTTTATCTACCATTGATCTAACGATATACTTGTAAACCGATCCGATCAGAACCCCTCGGAGAATCTAGTAGGGTACGGGGATACGCACTAGTGCGTGATGTCGCTCCCTCTAGAAAACCTGACGGTGCTTCGTTTCACATGGCTTGAGGAACCCTTTAGGTTTCTCACCGCTCCCAAAAAAGCCCGGTGAAGCTAAAAATGGCGAATGAGGCAATCAGCACACTTTCTCAAAAAAAAAAAGAAACTAATTAAAAAACATCTTAAAAGATTGCAAGATTTTTAATGTTATCAAAAGTAATACAATTCAGAAAAGGTTAAGCATTTCCTTTGTTTAAATTTCGTATTTACCTATATGATTTTCATTTATAATTTAAAATGTTGTGTATTTGATTTTAAAGACTTAAAAGAGTGTCTCAATGGTTTTCGGTTAACAACTTAGTACTTAATGCCAAAAAAACGAAATTGCTTAGATTTTCACCTCCAAATACACGACTTTCTACATTGAATATTGAGTTAGATGCGAGAAACTTAGAAATCGTTAATAGTACTTCTTTTCTTGGTATAAATATAGACTATTGATGGATATATTGAGGGTTAGTTCAGCTGCCTTTGCCGTTAAAAATATTAGGAAAATAACTAATCAAGATACTGCTAGGCTGGTTTATTTTGCATACTTCCATAGTATTATGTCATACGGATTATTGTTATGGGGATCAGCTCAGCAGCAGACATAGGTCGAATTTTCATTTTCCAGAAAAGGGCAGTCCGGTTTATATACCAGTTAAAGCCACGTGATTCCTTAAAGGAGTTATTTAAAGATATAGATATTTTAACTTTACCGTCATTATATATATTTGTAAATGCGCGTAAAAACCTACACCTTTATACCAAGAAAAACGAGGTTCACGGATTAAATACAAGGAATCAGAATACATTATGTGCACCGAAGCTCAGACTCAGCAAGAGTAGTAAATCCTTTATAGGTAACTTACATACATACATACATACATATAATCACGCCTCTTTCCCGTAGGGGTAGGCAGAGACCACTTTTTTCCACTTGCTACGATCCATACATACCTACTTGTTTCGCTTCGTCCACTTAACTTAACTATAGGTAACTTAATTCGATTTTATAATAAAATACCTGATCATCTAACTGCGCTGACAGATATTAAATTCAAAACGCACGTCAAACATGTTTTAATTAAGAAAGCTTATTATAAGGTAAATTACTAGGTATATGGTAGACAAATGCGTGTGGAAATAAGTGGTTTGCACTGGCTTGAATATTATTAATAATGTGTACCTACAAAACAGTACGGAATTAGTATATTATATTACCTAGCTGTGCTCGCGACTTCGTCCGCGTGGAATAGTGACTTTCGGCAGCATTTTTAATTTTTTAGGCTCTTGTTCCCGTTTTCGCAACATTTTTCACTGATGCTTCGTTTTTATTGGTCGCAGCGTGATGTTATATAACCTAAAGCCTTCCTCGATAAATGGACTATCCAACACAAAAATAATTTTTAAATTCGAACCAGTAGTTACTGAGATTAGCGCGTCAAACAAACAAACTCTTAAGCTTTATAATATTAATATAGATATAGATGATTGTAATTTGGTTGAAAAGATGGAGAAAAAGAAATAAGTTTCCTGAGTTTCTTGCCAGCTCTTCCCAGTCGAGGGCTCTCCCAAAACCCGAACTGGTGCTAGCTTCAGTAGTTTAGTCTAAACTAGTTTAGTTTTATGATTTATAGTTTTGACGTCAATAAGTGCCTGAAGGTTTATGTTGAATAAAATTATTTGACTTTGTCTTTGTAAGGTCTGTGCGCATGGTGATTTATTGGCCATTCTCTAAATTGACGTTTAACAGTTTTAAACAAAACTCTCAACGAGATCCCTCAGAACAATAACTAAAGTTATTATTCTGAGCGAGATCCAACCTACAGATGCTACTACAGATAAAAAACATTCATCCAGTACCTACTCAACAATGATTGCCATGTTTAAATCGAGCTCTCTTCGCACGTAATAAAACGCAGCGTGTTAAGTTACGTTACGATACGAAACGTCTCGCTATTTTTATCGGCCCATTCCAAGCGAATGCATAATCAATGTGACGGGAACATGCTGCATCGAGAATAGAATGGATATGGAAACAGTGATATTGTGGAAGCTGTGAAAATATTAAACGCCTTTGCGTGATATTGGGGTTTGACGCAGTTGGTTCGCATTTGGTGACGCAGACGCAAAATGCAGTTGTACCTACTCGCATTTGGTCCCATTCGCATTTGGTCCCATTCGCAGTTGGTCCCATTCGTAGTTGATCCCATTCGCAGTTGGTCCCATTTGGACCATCTGGTCCAGATGGTTAGACCATGGCACTCATCGGTCTCACACCCAAAGGTCCTGTAGGTTGGTAGTAGGACTTGTCTGAAGTGCGCCACTACAATGATTGATACAATGTCTACCAACATTTTATCTAATTAAATGTCATAACATCAATGTTGGTAGCATGTCGTGTTCTTGTAGCTTGAGGGTTAACGGACCAAACCACCACGCGGGCCCAGTGCGGTGCGGTAGTTGTTAAAGGCGGCTAATGCAGCCAGAACCAACGACATTACGTGCCCTCCGAAGCACGGGTGAGATTGAGATGATACAATTTGGTCACCCATCTAAAGACCGGCCTTTGCAAAAGTTGCTTTACTTCAGCTATTGCAGACTGAGCACGTTTACCACTGCGCCATCGAACTCCTAGTCAGCTTCGAAAGAAGTATTATTGTAATGTCATCTCGCCATCCCACTCTGGCCCACTCGGTGTCGCCTATCTCTCTCTCCCCAGAGGCGAAATAATAACACAAAATGATAACTGCATTACCAGCAAGCCAACGGGCGGGGTAATATAGCGATTCATCTAAGAATATAATTTATGAATGGAATTTTGCATAATCTCCTATGTCAACCCTGTGCGGTGCCGAATACGTCAGAGAGTTTTACCTTTCGAGAAATTCTGGAATGACGTGGAAACACACGGGCGCGTGCCACTTGTAAAATAAAAGTCTTACCACATCTTTTTTTTGATTACCTAAGGAGACGCATTGGAAACTTACGTGGCGGGGATCTTGATTTTTAAACAACAATTACAAAACATATGAAAGTGATATTTGATGACATGATTTTTCATTTAATTGACTTCATTTTGCTAGTTACAGAAACACGATTTGTCAACTTTTATAACAGAGCTAAAAATATCAAAGTAACCTCTTTTAAAACATAGATTTGCATTTTACAAGCAAACCAGACCGATTTAAGCATCTAAATTTTCTCACTTCAATATGCTACTTAGTTCATTTTTTAAAAATAATTTGTAGTTTTAATTTGAAGGAAAAAAACAGTTTTTCTTATGGTACGGAGCGCAAACGCTCCGTATTAGATTAATTGTTTAGCGGTGCGTCGCCTTAAGGGTAAACACTTCTGCATTCATCTCTCCCGATGTTAAGTGAAGATAAGGCCGAAGGTGGAAGTGCACCTCACCTGGAATCCTCAACTAGTGAGGCACTGGCTAACTTATCTCTAGCTGCCGGAACACAACAATGATGAACACTACAAACGTTGATGTTATGGCGACATATTTAGATAAGATGGTGGTAGCTAGCAAGGCGCTTGTGTGTACAAGCCCTACTGCCAACCAAACCGAGTGCAAACATGTATCCTCCGCACGCTGTCAACCAGGGGTGGGCAAACTTTTTCATTCGCGTGACAATATTTACTAACAAAATCTATGGCGGGCCAAGCAATTGAATGTTTTGCTGTAGTTTTTCAATAAATAAATATTTTTTTGTTAAATAAAAATATTAATACAGAAAACGCATACCATTTTCTGAAACACACACGCACATGAATTTTTGTTTGATGGTCGCGGGCCGGACTTCGATATTCACGGGCCGGAGATTGTCCATCCCTGGTCTAAACCATCAGGCTACAGAGGTGGATAAAATGTATTTATTTTCAAATCGATAAGCTAATTGTAATGAAACTAAAGGGATAAAGCTTTTTATGACAAATAAATTACTATAAAGTCATAAAAGCTCAGTACATAATACTCGTACCAGCCGCACTAATGCCAAGGCGGAATATTTATAGCCATATGACTATGTTGCAAGTTGTAAAATGGTTTATGGAGTTTGCGGTGGGTAGCTGGCTTATAAAAATAACAATAAACTTTAGTTATGTAATCATAACAGTTATTATGTCATAATTTTTAATTATAACTTCCGCATCTACAATATGAGCTAGTATACTCTCATCTGAGGAAGTCACTTTGGTTTTAATAAACAACGAAAAGCATCTTTATCTTACAAGGTAAGTGTCGATAAAGCTAAAGATAGAGGCGCTCTTCACCCGGAACCCTTTTGGGTACTAAGGAATTAGCTATATTAATGCTACTTAAATTGTTACGGCGACAGACTTGATCGATTTATATGTAAGATTCACTTACTACGAAAAACGCCTAAACTTTTTCGCCGCGACGCGAAGAGTGTTTGTATGTTTTTTTTTAGTAGGTATGTTGGCTTTTTTGGTTTTTTTTTGACTTAAACTAGTGTGCATTTAGAGGATCGGGCGGGGTGTTTGTATGTGTGTGAATTAAACCGATTGGGTGCGGCATGGATCGAAGAAATCCGAACTCCGGTAAGATCCGAACCCCTCGGAGAATCTAGTAGGAAAGAGGACACGCTTGTGTGATTCAATTACCTCTAGAAACCCTTTGACGTATTTCGATTACATGGCTTGAGTTTCAAGCCACCCCAAAAAGTCCAATGACACTAAAAGGCCGCCTCAGACCATAAGTAAACTCCTCAAAAACAAAAAATGCCCACGAGACGACTAGTGGTGGCTACTAAACACGACAACTAGTGCTTAAGTCATTCCACTAGACGTAACCACCAGTCGCAACCACTCGTGGCTGGATGCAACCACCAACTGCAGCCTCCAGTGGCTAGAATATGATCGGTCATTTAGAATAGAATAGAATAAAATAGGTATTTATTTGACTAACACTGTACACTCAACATTCATATAAACAAAAGATTACAAAAAGAAAATAAAATGTTTTAAAAATCGAAATAAAACAGTAGGTACATTCTCTAGTTATGCATATGCATACGTTGCTGCATGCACAGTGTCGCCAAACAGGGTCTGCACTCAGCATGAGCTACGGATTATCCGTCGCGCTGATTTTCAGTACAACCCTTGCATCAGTTCGGGTGGAAGGAATCTGTCCTGATTCGTCGTATTCCTGTTTCGTCGGATTTTCAATATCAAATAAAACTATAGAATTACCGCGACTCCACTTCTGTATTTAATATTAAAAACTAAATATTTACAATAAAACAATTTGAATTAAAGAAAAGTCGGTAAAAATAATATGATATACGCATACAAATTAAATTAATATACAGAGTCTTTATCTAAACAATCCTTTAGGCGCGTTTGGTCCAATTCGCGTTTGGTCCAAAATCAAAAACTGATATATTTTTTTCAACAAAGTCTTTGACAATGTCCAATTTATGTAATTATTTATATAATTTATATATATTTATGTAAATACTGGTTGACCGCATGATAGATTTAGTTATATATTGATAATTCCGACTAAACAAGAATACGACGAATAAGGAATCCGACGAATCAGGAATCCGACGAAACAGGATTACGACGAATCAGGACAGATTCGGTGGAAGCAAGCGCGCAACAAAATACATTAATATGCTAGTCTTCCTTGGCCCAATATAAAAATATCCCAAAGAACTTCAACGAACTTGAATTGCAGCGGCACAGATAGCAATAGAGCCCCGTGTGTCACCACAACATTCCAGACGGAGAGCCATCAAGCCTGGAGTAAATTAAATTGGCGAACTCAACTCGTGGCCAGCTCTAGCTCTTATTCACTTTACGACAAGCAGATTCACCGTCGCGAAGCTAATCTTAACTAAAAAATCTAAACTTAAAAATCTTAACTAAAAAAACCTTAACTAAAAAATCTTAAGGGTGCGCCGACCAAAAAATGCCAAAAATGCAGTTACGGTTAAATAGATATAATTGAAAATACTATCGTATTAAATGAACAAAATATATATTTAGTATCATAGGGAACGTGTTTACAATTTGTCAGAACCATAAATTCATAACACGCTATAGTTTTTTCTACAATATCATTTAAAGTTGGGCAAAAATCATGAAAACGAGTGGCGGCGTTTAGTAGATTTCTTATAGTTTATCTAAATTATTGTACCTCTGATTTTGTCTAAACAATCATCAATGGATAAACTACAAATTGCTAGACTACATTTTCGATTCATCAAGTGGTTATTTAAATAATTATTTTTTATTAAGCAACTTAAATTCCTCATACAAAATTAGTATGGCCGCGTGGCATCAAATAAATATGGACGACGACATTTCAAATAAAACATATGACACTTGTCATTTATGGACGGCGCACCCTTAACTAAAATCCTAACGTTCGTATATCATTGAAAAGCCAAACGCATAGATGGTCAAGTTAAATGCCTAAAACTATTTCATCAGCTCATTTTATATCCCCACTGCTGGGGCACGAGCCTTCCCTATAGATGGACAGGGAGAACGGGCCACAAACCACCACGCGGGCCCAGTGCGGATTGGCGGTTGTTAACGACTGCTAATGCAGCCAGGACCAACGACTTTACGTGCATTTCAAAGATCAGCCGAGCTCAAAATGATACAATTTTGATCACGCATCTGGTGGCGAGCTTTTGCGAAAGTCTCTTAACTTCAGCAATCGCAATCCGTTATCGTTCTGTACTTTAATTATTATCAAATAAAGCGATTCCAACTCATAAACATTATCCAAAAATAATAAACATGTAATATATATTTTATTTTATCTCTAAGTGTATTGGGCAATTCAAATTTAAATAAATAAGTAAAGGATCTCTTTGGACGTCCGCCATTTAGCTCAGAAATCCCTATGACAACATTTTGATCTGTTTCGTCTGAAATATCCGCAGCATTCATCAATGTTTGAAATAAATCCGTGGAATTCAGAAAGAGATTTTCGACCGGGCGGCAGGCGGCACTTTTATTAAACACTCGAACTGAGCGTATCAATAAATTCTCAACCAAATCCCTGGGAATTAGAAGCGTAACGATTTAACTTTACCCTTAAAAGGTTCCAGGGTAATATTTATACCTTAGCTGTATTTTTAATTTATTGTCCTTTTACAAGGTTGGCTTCCCGAAAATCTGTCTGTCTGTCGAAAATGTGTATCCATCCATCTATGACTTAGATATTGGTTTGAGCTATACGTTAAACTTAACAATAAAATCCATGTTTTTAGTAATGTAGATAAAACGCGTAACAGATTAATAATGTCCCAAAATACCTTTATACCTATTTCTGCCTCTAAGCAGCCGTATCTTGGATGTTTGTGTTCTATTGGAAGCCACCAACCTAATAGCCACCAACTAAACCGTGTACAATGTACAGTCAACAGCAAAAGTAGATGATGTTTACTAGATTTCAAAATTAAGTTTCAATAGTGTAAGTCGGTTTTTCTATATAACTACAGTCAAAGTCTGCAGGTACTAGTAGACACTCGAAGGTTTTTCGATATGCGTTTAAAAAGTTTTGATTTTCATACTGATTTCATATTTTGAAACTTGACCAATCATCCTTTGCTGTACCTTTGCTGTAGACTGTACCCCCCAAAGAGCAACAATGTCTTTAATGCCCATTTTCACCATTAACGCCTAAGTTTTAGGTGACCTCTAAGCCATTTTAGGTTACGGTTTTGCTCCAATAACTGTCACCTAACATGGCTTAGGGATCACCTAAAACTTAGGAGGTCAATGGTGAAAACAGGCAGTCACCCAGTGTCCTGTCCAATCCACAATTGGCGCTATAGCGAACCCAAATACAAACCGTTGCGCCACTTGTGTATTATCAACCTCTTTGACATCTACATTTGTATTCCCAGAGGCAAACGACCTGTTGACACGAAGGGACGGAACAGATTGATATGAATACAGCAAAGTCTGGGGGTCGTAGCTACAGCCTTAATGTTGAGCGAGTACAATATGAAAACAGAACTGCTTGTAGCAGCAGCTTGGGCTCACGCACGGTGGGGCAATCAAAGTCAAAGTCAAATCGTTTATTAAATAAGCCTTCACAGGCAAGAGCTGGCAAAAAACTCAGGAGGTTTATTTCTATTTCTCCATCTTTTCAACTTAATTACAATCATGTAATTTAATATACAAGTTATGTACAATTTTTTAGTCATTAATAAAAATACAATATGAAGCACTTGCCCTACCCCTTTTTTTACTGCTTTGCGCTTACATTGGGACTAGGGGCGACCGCGCCGGGTTTTGTTAGATGAATTTCGCGAACGCATTATTCAGTAGCAGCTAATTTTAGGGTCGCATTTTTTAGCGAAAGCTTTATTTATGTTCCTATAATTTATTATTAGATGAATTTCGCGATCTCCTTTTTTAGTTGCAGTAAATTTCAGAGTAACGCCATTTTACTTCACTTCATTCGGTCAGCATAAGAAATCCTTACTGTTGGTTAGGTTAAGTTAAATATTTTTTTCCCGAGCAAAGCCCAGCGTAGCGAGGGCCAGTCACGGAAGGGGGGAGCGTTGCAACTAAATAAGGCGTTCGCAAAATATACCTATCCGACATGAAATATTGATTCACTAAAAAATGCGATTCTAAAATTCGCTGCAACTGAATAATGCGCTCGCGAAATTCATCTAACAAATCCGCGCCGGTTATGTGGGTCTCTCCTCCACTGCTCTTGTTCAGCTACTAAAAGCTCGACCAAGGGAAGAAAGATATATCCACTATAAAAACCGAGCCTTTCCTTTTTTGCCGCAGGGATGGCTCGGTATCACTTGCACATCCCTGCCAACACAATTTTATATAAAGATAGCAAATACATAAATCAAATCATATTTATTTATTTGTAATGCGGTATGTACAACATAAGGTTATCTTAATAAATAATTGGTATAAGCACATTTCTCGAGGAGCTCGATGGCGCAGTGGTTAACACGCCCGGTCGTGCGAGTGCTGAGGTTAAGCAACTTTCGCAAAGGCCGGTCATCGGATGGGTGACCAAAAATTTCTCATCTCGAGCTTCTCCATGCTTCGGAAGGCATGTAAAGCCGTTGGTCCCGGCTGCATTAGCAGTCGTTAACAACCACCAATCCGCACTGGGCCCGCGTGGTGGTTTATGGCCTGTTCTCCCTATCCATTCATAGGGAAGGCTCGTGCCCCAGCAGTGGGGACATAAAATGAGCTGGTGGTGATGATGATGATGATGACAAGCACATTTTACTATAACTAGCATGAAAAATTTAAAAGATTAAGCTTATCTGAATTGAATAGAATAATGGAAATGAATTATAATAATAAACAATAAATCTTAATATCAATAGGCAAACAAATTGTTATTTATACAATTTATAATCAATGGTAAATGCATAACGGTAACAAGGCAATGCCTCTACTCATACAATTTTTAGTACCATTTCTAGAATATGTTAAAATAATTTGGTTGACAAAATCGTAGTCTCAGCTCACTAATAGGTATCAGCCAGCTAGCTAGTCCACTTGGTTGTTGTGCGAGTTGCTGGGCGTCAACAGAATGGACTGGCACCATTATTGTTCCGTGCAGTGTGAGATTATGACCCCTGGACGCTTCTCCTCAGGACGACAGACACGCAATGAGGTCTGCTATCATCTCTATGACAACTTCGATAAAAATGCTACGTCTCTTTTGACAAATAGGTGTTTTGATATTGTTATTTGAACAGAAATAATTGTAATTTATTTATATTTGTAGAAATGGTCCACCTGAATGATATGATGACACTTAAACTAAGGTTTTTCATAATTTTAGGTGCAGACTAATAGGGCCTTAAAAATAGAATAAAATATACGTACCTACTGCTTTCTAGGTCAATATTTTGTTTAGTTATAATAATAGAAGCAGAAATAGAAAAATCTTTATTTGGTACAATCACACATACAAATACGGTACCATACTAAATTTAAATAATGTTTGTTTTATTATTTTTTATTTTTTTTATAGTTGATGGTTTTGTGCGATTAGCACATTTAGCCAGTGTCAAAGTAATTTTTCTTACAAGTAATACATAAATAAACAATATTTTCTTCCTGTATGATGATAATGAATGATAAAAGAAATGAGAAGTGAGAAATGATATACACCCCAACCCCTCGAGTATCTCAGTAAAGATGTGGGCTTTACTAAGTCCTCGGGCGTACTTCTTGAGAGAATTTGAAAAGTGACGTTGCACTGTTTTGTTTCATTTGCCAACACTCATGCACACTCACGAACACTTATCGGTTAATAATCCACCATTATTTCACATTAATATTCGACATAACACGAATTTTAGATAATAAAACAAAACCGCAGACATGACTCTTCACTTTCCCGCCAAGAAGTCCTTTTTAATATTTGAAATTACTAGATTTTTTTTAAATACAATTTTCATCAATCAACCATTTTTCTTCTGTACTTACGACCAAAAGTGATTACGTACAAAAATTTATATTACGTCTCATTATTGTACTTTTGTGTATTAAAGCAAATTACACCTACAAATTCACGGTAAACCTGCACCGGGTCTCAATAAAGCTATCCAGGGCTGCTTATCAAACAAAACCCGGCTCACAGCAGCCTAATCTGGGCCCACAATCTGCTCAGAGCCACCTCCTATAGAGTTACGTATGTAAACGACTAACCCACAAAGTAAGGAGGCGGTAGAAGGTAAGCCTCATAATATCATCATAGGAACAAAAGTAAGTTATGTAAGTGTATAAATATGTGTGTGAGGAGCTCGATGGCGCAGTGGTTAACGCGCCCGGTCTGCGAGTGCTGAGGTTAAGCAACTTTCGCAAAGGCCGGTCATCGGATGGGTGACCAAAAATTTATCATCTCGAGCTCCTCCGCGCTAAAAATTTATCATCTCAAGCTCCTCCGTGCTCCGGAAGGCACGTTAAGCCGTTGGTCCCGGCTGCATTAGCAGTCGTTAACAACCACCAATCCGCACTGGGTCCGCGTGGTGGTTTATGGCCCGTTCTCCCTATCCATTCATAGGGAAGGCTCCTGCCCCAGCAGTGGGGACATAAAAATGAGCTGATGATGATGATGATGACGACGATGTGTGTTACAATTTAATAACAAGGTGTTTTAAATTTAAGTAGGTAAGCAATTGTATTTTACTAGTATGTAAATAGATTAAGAAAATTGTATTAGCCTTAAGAGTATTTACTATTATTTAGTAACTCGCTTGAGCACGCACACATAGACAGCCTCTATCGGACATCCGATTAGAGCCCCCCGGAGAATCGAACCTTTTAAAGTTTCTCGCCGCCTGCCACCATAAAAGTTCCAGTTAGAGCCCGTTCACTCATGGTCTCCGTTTTACAAGTCCGTTTTATCGGATACGTTTTTTTTTTCATTGATGGCGTATGGAGTTGTATGAGCGACTTCATACATGACACAGTATTCTGTATACAGTAAAAAAGTCCGATAAATAATGACATTCCGTTTTGTCATCAAATACTGGATGACGGAACATTAAAAATATTACGTATCTATACAACTTTACCGGATACATACTGTCACACACCACGACACAACACGACAACGTCCATCCTTGTAGAGAAGCGGTGATATATTGCGAATTAGCTTTGTGAACATCGCATCCAACGACGGATACGTTGAACGTAATACGGCGCCTATTTTTTAGGGTTTCCAAAAAACGGTGTTTTTAAATGAGTTTTATTCGAAATGAATAAGGATTTTTAATCCAAAAAAAATTTTTTATTCATTGGCCTTTTATCTAGTAATTTCGGCTGGTATTTTCACGATATTTTACAATTTCCTGCATCGAATATAATATCAAACATACGTCTTGTTAATAAACTAAATATCATTTTATTAAGATTAAACACCGTTTCAGACAAAGAAAAATATACCAAACAATAATAATAGTTATCGGCCATTATAATTTTAATAATAAGTAAACGTTCAATAAAATCCACATTATTGCCTATTTCGACGCTCGCGCCATCATTCAGTCCCGAGCGGAACGGAACGCCTTGGAAATCTCAGTCGGAAACGCTCGCTACTGTACATAACTAGCGGCCGCTCGCGGTTTCACCCGCGTGGTTCCCGTTTCCGTGGGAATATCAGGATAAAAAGTATCCTATGTGTTATTCCCAGTTATAAACTATCTGTATTCCGAATTTCATCTAAATCCATTCAGTAGTTTTTACGTGAAAGAGTAACAAACATCCATCCATACTTACAAACTTTCGCGTTTTAAATATTTGTAGGATTTCTTGATAACATCCACATTTTAACCACCCTATTTAATAGCGAATAAAGTATTTGTTTTTTATTTATTTTTTAAATTTGTCCAGCAGTGGACGTCTTTTGGCTGAGATGATGATGATGATGATGAAAATATTTGTATTTTTGTATTTTGTAACTGGTTTTTAGATGGTCCGTGATTTCATCTGACGACCTCCTTGGTCGAGTGGTTTGTACACCGGTTCATGGTGTCGCCATCTCTGAGGTCCCGGGTTCGATCCCCGGTCGGGTCAATTTAGAAGTTATTGTTTTTCTAAATTGTCTCGGGTCTGGGTGTTTTCTATGTATATTATGTATGTATTTAAGTATTTTAAGTATTTATTTATATAAACCATTGTCTAAAAACCATTTAACGAATTTCATAACGAAGCTTCTCTTGGGCTAGATAATCAGTGTGAGTGTAGGAAAGTTTAGTTTAGTTTAGTTTAGTTTAGTTTAGTTTAGTTTAGTTTAGTTTATGTCCGTGAGAGGGTCTATGTGCGCGTTGCTTGAGCTCGGTATGTATTAAGCTTACCTTCTGGCTCCTTATTTGTGTACGACCCCAAGGCACGCTGAGGCAACAGGTCTTCTCCCAATACAGACAAATCTACACTTTGGCCCACTGAAAATACAGTAACTTTTACCTTGGAAGCTGTACAAGAAAGGAATTCACAGTACCGAATTAAGCAGTTACTTATAGCATATTTAAGGGAAGGGGTTCTCAGACACTTGCGGACCGTTTGCATTCTTTGCGCTGAGAGGTTAGTAGGCCCTGTTTTTGAAGAACTTTATTTAAGGTGGCATCCAATCTTAGACGAATAATTTGTGTAGAGATTTATGTTTACAAAATGAGCCCTTAATAAGGTTTCATTATTGTTACAGGTGGCAAATAAGGAAGTGATTTATTCACCTAAATACCGTAAGCGAGTTTAATTAACCATTATCGAAAACGTTAACGCAAACGAATTTTTATAGCATTGAAGCAGCGCTGGTGAAGAACGAGGACAGTTACAGTTCATCAGCATCATCATCATGTCTATATTACTCCACTGCTGGACGCTGGACATAGGCCTCTTTAAGTGCACGCCGCCACTGAGCACGACCGCGGCGACTCTCATCCAGCTCTTATCGTGATCGAATGAAATATAACACGCACTAGACTCCTAACTCCTTTTTGACTGAGAGGGGAAGAGGACTCATATACACCGTGGTTACCATGTTACCGGTGTATGCATATAACAGCATTTTGTGCCTATAAAACTGGGACCGGCAGCCTCACTAATGGACCAGAGTCAAAGTCAAAAGTCAAATATTTATAAATTTATAAAATACAGTGAAAAAAATTAAACGCCCACCCAGCCAGGAATCGAACCTGGGTCTTCCGCAATCCGGGCGGCTGCACTGACCGCTATGCTACCGGGAAGTAAAAAAAAGTATTTTTTTTTTTTTCAAATAAACTTAAAAAAAGTTTTTTTGAATCGTCCAAAAAAATGTTTACCTTCTCCATTTAGGACGTCTATGTATAGGTCTATTTTTAGAGGTTTACCATAAATAGAAATAGAAAAACATTTATTCAAGCATCTAGTTAAAGAGTAAAGTGCTCGCCTTATCGAGGCTTCCGGTGACAAGAAGGCTGGCAGCTACCTCTGCCAGCGTATTAGTTTGGCAATCCAAAGGGGCAATGTTGCCAGCATTCTTGGGACCGTTCCCATGAGCCCACAGTTGGAGGACATCTTTTATTTATAGGTCTTTAGTTTTTAATTTTCTATTTATTTTTCTGTTTTATTTTTTTCAAGTTAAGTTATGTAATGTTTCGTTTTGTTGTGTAAATAGATTGTTTTATTCAGTATCACAAAATAACATTCATACAAATAACACATTCATAATTAAGGATACATGGTTTAAGATACTGAAAAGGCATCTTCTCAGCATGTGTCATAGCACTTTAGTAATGGTACGATGCTGGTCTTCCGAAGATGCCCTGACTAAAACTCAACTAAACTAAAACTAAAAATAGAAATAAAAATAAATCACTGCTACTTACACTACCTAAATGATAGTTCATACATTTTTGTGTTCATAATTGTGTAATTAATTAATTATTTATTGTTACATGGCAAACTACTTTTAATACATGTTTTATTGATTACTAGTTGTCGCCCGCGACTTCGTTCGCGAAGACTACACTATCTCACAGGAATCTGTTACCGGGATAAAAAGTATCCTATATCCTAGTCCGAGCAATAGTCTGTCTATGTGCAAAGTTTCATCCAAATCCGTTCAGCCATTTTCACGTAATGCGCGGTCAAATAAGCAAACAAACAGACAAAAATGTTCTTAATTGTGTAGTAAATTAATTATTTATTGTTACATGGCAAACTACTTTTAATACATGTTTTATTGATTACTAGTTGTCGCCCGCGACTTCGTTCGCGAAGACTACACTATCCCACAAAAACCTGTTTCCGGGATAAAAAGTATCCTATATCCTTGTCCGGGTCATGGTCTGTCTATGTGCAAAGTTTAATCCAAATCCGTTCAGCCATTTTCACATGACGCGCGGTCAAATAAACAGATAAACAGATAAACAGATAAACAGACAAACAGACAAACAGACAAAAATTCTAAAAACTGTCGGAACGTGTTCTGTTATCGATTCTAAGTATCCCCAGCCAATTTTTTTTCGAATGTCTTCCATGTACAGACTTTCGACCCTCTTTAGCTTTATTATAATAATGTGTATAGATACAAATAATAAATTTTAAATATCAATATCAATACCTTCACAGCTAAATTGTTAGATATACTAGAATGAGTCCTTTTGCAAATTTAGAAGAAAGTTCATATATTTGTACTTAAAACAGCATAATGTTAGTGAACAACCAACAAGTTAGTGACCGACTGTACGCTTTCATCTACACAGTGGGGCTTAGTACCGCTAGCTCCAAAAATTGTATCCCATCAACTCCAAATCTATTTCGATCTAGTACTGGCAACTCCTTTATTTTATTTATTTGTTAAAATATACAAAGGTACTTAATATTAGTTTATAGATCGAAGCAGTGTGATAAAAACCAATATTGGTTTGTCCACACACCGGCACTCACCGCCTTACGCTCACAATATACAAAAAAAAATAGTCAAACAAAGTGGACATTACAATCCACCCAGTTCGCACAGCCTAGCGCTGCACGCAATAATTTGTGTTATCACACGGGGTGGTTTGTGAAACTTCATTTAAAATTATGTATTCTCTAATATACTCGTATACTATATAAAAATACAGTTTGCAAAAAAGTGTTACCGTCGGTGCTTGACTCAAGCGTGAAACCATTCAACAACGAACAGTTGACGTCTGAAAATTAAATATTCTCTCTTTAAGTGACTTCAAACAATTTCCTCAAAAAAATTATTTTCTTTCAAAGAAACTCGACACGCAAAACATTTAGGCCCCCCCCCCCCCTCCTCCCTCCCCCCAAGGAACTTGTCAGGTGGGCACAAAGCATGATTCATGGCGCGCCGGCTCCTTGGATGGCGGTGTGGTCATAAATTAGGTAATGTGCCGTGAAAAGCCCAGCCCTTACAGTCGAGAGACAAACAGTAGGTAAGTTTGTATACAACTCGGAAAACACCATATACTGTCCATGTGTTTCTTACAATTTTGGCCCAGATTATCACATGGTTGCCTGGAAGAAATGGCTTTTTTACAGCTTTTTAAGCTTTTTAAGTTCGCCATTAAACATTTTGAGCCTCTACGATAACGTCGCCGTCGTGATGTTGCAGCTCACTGCGCCTTTTATCGACTATATCACAAAAGCGAGCTCTGAAGACCTTTTTCCCCTAACCCTCTTTCTCCCTATGTTCATAGGACACGTGCTGGTCTTCGGTGCCACCGATTTACTGTATCAACTATTCTGTCGCGAACGAAGGAATTTGGTAAACTATTTTTGTGTCACACACCACCAAAACATGGAAGGCTCTGGGTAAGCGAGTTTCCACCTTCTTACTCGTACAACATGAGGTCCTTAAACGAGATGTGCAGAAGCAAATTGCAGGTCGAGAAGGTGAGGACGCTGGTGAGGCACAATCCTGATGGACCATTTATCCTCGCACCTGGACTCTGCTTCTGCTTTACATCACGTAGAGGGTTGTCATTTGCCAACTTTACGATAAAAAATATAAAAAACCGGCGCCAAGTGCGAGTCGGACTCGCGCACGAAAGATTGCGTACCATTATCTATAAAAACAGCGAAAAAATCATGTCTGTTGTATGGGAGCACCTTACTAGCGGCCGCTCGCGGTTTCACCCGCGTGGTTCCCGTTCCCGTAGGAATATCGAGATAAAAAGTATCTTATGTGTTAATCCAGGTTATAAACTCTCTGTTTGCCGAATTTCATCGAAATCCATTCAGTAGTTTTTACGTGAAAGAGTAACAAACATCCATCCATACTTAAAAACATTCGCGTTTATAATATTAGTGGGATTTTATTCTGTTTTTTAGTATTTGTTGTTATAGCGGCAACAGAAATACATCATCTGTGAAAATTTCAACTGTCTAACTATAACGGTTCATGAGATACAGCCTGGTGACAGACGGACGGACAGACGGACAGACAGAGGGATGGACAGACGGACGGACGGACGGACGGACAGCGGAGTCTTAGTTATAGGGTTCCGTTTTACCCTTTGGGTACGGAACCCTAAAAATTGTATCATGTTAGTTATAATTTTCTCGAGTGTCTATTAAGCATCCCTACTGTTCCTTCGACGCCGCGGTGGCCGAGTGGTAAAGCCCTGGGTCCGATACCCGAAGGTCCCGGGTTCAATTCCCAGGTCGGGCAAATTGTGTATAGGATTTTTCGATACATGCATAGCCCGGGTTTGTGATCACCAACTCGCATTTGGCAAGAATGGTGATTTAGCCAATAGGTACCCATAAATTGTAGCGATGACTTGAATTCAGTGATGGACATCTTTGCCTAGCAGTGGGACGGAATATAGGCTACTAGCGGCCGCACGCGGGGTCACCCGCGTGGTTCCCATTCCCGTGGAATATCGGAATAAAAAGTATTCTATGTGTTAATCCAGGTTATAAACTATCTGTATGCCGAATTTCATCCAAATCCATTCAGTAGTTTTTACGTGAAAGAGTAACAAACATCCATCCATACTTTCGCGTTTATAATATTAGTAGGATTTTACTTGCTTTACTGTTCCTTCCACTGCACTGTGGCTCAAAAAGGCACCCAACCTAGAAATCTGTCTGATTAATTCAATTCACGTCGCGTCGCCTCACCGCCGCGCCACCCGGAACCCAGACACATCCACAAAGGCGCGGGTCCGTTCGTATTAAACTTTCACACGTGAGTTAGTTTCTGTGAATGTAGGTAAACCTCTGTTGAGTGAAAGTCAGTAGCTGCTTTGTATCTTTTCTTTAAATTCAGAAATAGTTAAGTACTTTTTTGGTTTCTCTTGATGAGCTTAAAAGAGCTGAAACAACTTTTACGGATCTACTCGCATTTATTTTATTCATTAGTTTTAATTAATGTTTATCCTGACGTTTCGAACCCTTTGCAGGGTCACAGGGAGACTGAGGTGTCGATCGTCTCATAATTAGTTGGTAGCTTGTACTGGGTGGCCCAAAGGTTACGACGGGGTTTTAAAAATTAAAATCTGACATTTACTATTCTTTTGTTTTCACAAATTATAAAATACATTTTGGAGATTCAGCTTGGATAATTTTACCGTTATCCAACGTACCAAAATCATAGAGTTTTATTTTCAACATCATCAGTCGATAATTCAAACCCAGCGAGCGTATCGCCGCTATTTCTATGTGCGTAACTCTCCCTCTGAACACATGATTCGACGCTTGGCGGCACGTTTTCAGCAGACAGGTTCAGCAGCCAATCTCTCAAGAACTGGAAGCCCACGTTCTGCTCGATGTGCAGACAATATTCAGCGAGTGCAAGCGAGTTTAGAGGAGAATCCGGTAACATCAACGCCTAGGCGTTCGTCACAGAGATATCGCAATTCAATTGAGAGCTTACTGTATCTTTTGGTCTGGCAGTATGGTGTTAAGGCTGCGATTTAATATTTTGTATGATGGGATCTCTACCTGGTGGCCGTAAAAGTTGTTTCATTTCAATGTGTAGTGTTCGCGTAAACTTTAGAAAACAATATTAAAAGTTAATAATAGTTTTTTACAAAAAGGTTAGCAACATATGGGTTACAAAAAAGTCCCAAACGAGGTAATCCTGTATCTTAGGGTTTTTGTTTATACCTGCCTCGGTCTGACTTTACCTATCTAGATAAATAAGATAGTTAATTTCTCAGTGGCCTAGTGTTAATGACCACCGGTTTGGTTGTTGGTAGGTCTTGTTTTTCCGCCTGACTAGCTTCTACCATCTTACCTAATGTCGCCATAACATTAATGCTAGTAGGATTGTTAAGTTCCGGCAGCTAGAGATAAAATAACGGGAATAAAGGATTCTGGGTGAATAACATCAGGTGAGATGGAGGCCAAGTGCTCTACAACAACCGGACCGGACTTTTGTCGGCACTTCGGTAGGCGAACTTTGGCGCCGCCACCATTTATGGAAAGTATGGTCACATTAAATATCATCATCAGCTCATTTTATGTCCCCACTGCTGGGGCATGAGCCTTCCCTATAGATAGATAGGGAGAACGGGCCATAAACCACCACGCGGGCCCAGTGCGGATTGGTGGTTGTTAACGACTGATAATGCAGCCGGGACCAACGGCTTTACATGCCTTCCGAAGCATGGAGAAGCTCGAGATGAGAAATTTTTGGTCACCCATCCGATGACCGGCCTTTGCGAAAGTTGCTTAACCTCAGCACTCGCACGACCGGGCGTGTTAACCACTGCGCCATCGAGCTCCTCATTAATCACATTTAATATATTAGCCAGGTTTTGGGATAGTTAGAGCAATTTCGGTACAAAAAACTTGAGTTTTAAATTACGATTACTCATTATTTTCATGAAAAATATTTGACTTTTTTTTGTTATTGTTATTTGTATACCTATGTACAGTCAACAGCAAAAGTAGATAATGTTTACTAGATTTCAAAATTAAGTTTCGATAGTGTAAGTCGGTATTTTCTATATAACTACAGTCAAAGTCTGCAGGTACTAGTAGACACTCGAAGGTTTTTCGATATGCGTTTAAAAAGCTTGATTTTCATTTTGAATTCATATTTTGAAACTTGACCAATCATCAGTTACCTTTGGCTGTTGACCGACAGGGTTTTTTTTACATCTATACTAATATATAAAGCTGAAGAGTTTGTTTGTTTGTTTGTTTGTTTGAACGCGCTAATCTCAGGAACTACTGGTTCGAATTGAATAATTCTTTTTGTGTTGGATAGTCCATTTATCGAGGAAGGCTTTAGGCTATATAACATCACGCTGCGACCAATAGGAGCGAAGCATCAGTGAAAAATGTTGCAAAAACGGGAAAAGAGCCTAAAAAATTAAAAATGCTGCCGAAAGTCACTATTCCACGCGGACGAAGTCGCGAGCACAGCTAGTATTGTATAACCTTTTTATTATAAATATTTGTTCGACACTTTAATAAATTCATGATTTTATTTAACACTAACATAGTTTTTAAGTTGCATTGTTACAATTTTTATTTATTATTTATTTATTATTAAGCCCAGTGCTTGACAAAGTTTTCATACCGCCAAAAAATAACATAGAATTGCAGTCAGACTGTGGAATGACCTACCACCCAGTCTTCGGGAGTCCACGTCGATTTACTCGTTTAAGAAGCGCGTAAAGGAGTACTATCTTTCCACTTAAACGTGTCATCGTTATTATGTGTAGGTATGTTTAATTTGTGTCATAACTATTTAACTGTCTTAAATACTCTTTTTTGTTTTATGAAATCACACTTTTCCTACTTTTCTTTGTGTTTTCTCCTTCTACGGGCCTGCTGGAAGAAATTCCAATGTGAAATAAGCAGCGCCCTTGTACTTGTCTATTGTCACTATGTTCTCCCTTCTGTTTGTTTGTGTGTACATAAATTATAAATAAATAAATAAATTTTAATTGAGATTTTACGAGAATACAGGAAGGAAGCAGGAGGTCGGTATTAAATTTTTGCTGACAACTATTTTTAATGATTAAATAACAAAAATGTCGTTCAAAGGTGCCACTTAATAGCTATTAGAGCCGATGCTACATAAAAATTATAAAACATAGTGAAAAAATTAAACGCCTACCCGACCCAGCCAGGAATCGAACCTGGGTCTACCGCAATCCGGGCGGCTGCACTGACCGCTATGCTACCGGGAAGGCTGACGTAAGCGCTGAATTTTGTCACTGCTTTTTAATTCTTTGAGTGCGGTACAGCGCGCCATCTAATTGCAACCGATGACTATGCAGATGAAATACCACAAATTTGATAACACTATTATATTTTTTAATATTTTTTATTTTCAAGTGCTAAGTGCTGCACTGAAGCTATACCGATGCTACGTGCTTGTTACTAGGCAGCTCAGCCTGAAATAAACGTATTTTATTGCTAGTCATAATCAGCTAATTTTTTTTTAGTCTCCCCTGCTGGGGCACGAGCCTTCCCTATGGATGGATAGGGAGAACGGGCCATAAACCACCACGCGAGCCCCGTGCGCATTGGTGTTTGTCAACGACTGCTAATGCAGCTGGGACCAACGGCTTAACGTGGCTTCCGAAGCAGGAGCTCGAGATGATAAGTTTTGGTCACCCATCCTTTGACCGGCCTTGGCAAAAGTTGCGTAACTTGACCGAGCGCTTTAACCACTGCGCCATCGAGCTCTTCATTATTGCTCGTGAAATTCACGAAATTAATAGGTAACCGCATGTTAGCTAGCACGCAAGGTTGGGTATTCAAATTGCCATTTCATTCCAACCATACTAAACCTTAATTATTATAGTCTGTCAAGTACAATTCGAGACGCGTATAGGTACAAAGTCAGGTTAAAAGCGCCTACAACATCACACGGCGACTTTATACGCTTTAGACCCGAATTCAGTCATTATACCGCATGAATTATTCACGAGCACTTTACAGGACGATTAAGAGCCTTTTATTGTAATTCGCCCCTTGTCCTGTTAAGTGTAGAACTGACTATTTACTTGTCACTGTAATGAGTTTAGCGGCAGCTACGAATGGAACAAAACACTGCCGTGGTCTTTGTTACTGAGCCTATAAACGGACTTGGATGCCTAGTGTAAGTTTTATTTATTTATTTATTTATTTATTAAGGTACACCAACAGCATAACATGTACTTACTTTCTAATATTAAAATACTAACTAAATGCACAGTTCTTACATGAATGCCTATAATAGGTATACACAACATTTGTTATTGCATATGGATGTTTATAAGAGAGATTTTGTTATGGCATTGAAGCGACTCCTGGCGACATACGAGAAGAGTTAAGATTTTGCTATACAAATACTCGTTTTCGTTAACGAATGAAAGAAGTGCGAATGAAACTCGCACTTGGCACCCTTTTTTTTAAACGAAGTGGAAAATCTGCTAACAGACGCATCAGCGGGGAAGGGGACCCGCTGGCTGTCCGAGGATGACCAAGACTCTGTTCCAGGGCCGAAGCCCTAGAGAAAGCGAGTCAAGGTCGACTCGGTAAAAACCACTCCGATCCTCTCGTCACCTTGGAACCAGCGAACCGGCGACCATCGCGTCGTCCTCATCTGAGGAGGACGCATCGAACGCCGGCATGGTATAGCCTGACGAGATCATGGGAACCCTTTCGGACACTTCCACAACGCACTTGCCACCCTGGCGACATACGAGAAGAGTTAAGATTTTGCCTTACCAATTCTCGTTTTCATTAACGTGATGGAATGGCGAATGAATCGCACGAACAATTGAAGGAAAACGGCTTCCGTAGCCGATGGAAAAATTGTCGCTATCATGATTATTTTTAATAATAAACAACAAAAAGTTTCTCCTGAAAACTGACTATTTTGTAGTTACGCCTCTAAGTATACCTGGAATACGACGACAAGGCCCGACTTATCAATCCTCAAATAAGTTTTATGCAACGAATAACATTGTCAGTCATGTGACATATTTTCTAAAGGTATCTAATCTGTCATTATGTCAAAATTATTCAATGAATAATCTTTAACTGACGATTGAAAAATCAACTATAACTTCGTTCTTCCGGACTGTCCTAGGCCTATGTCCAGCAGTGGACTAATATAGGCTCATGATAATGATGATGATGATTCGTCTTCCAAATTTCGTGAATAATAATGCCTGTCTTGTCTTGAAACGAGTATATACTACTGATAAAGTCAACATTGCAAAATTAAATGATGTTATAAAATAATGCTTTTAATGTGTGAAAAGATCGAAGTTGTCGCGGAACACATGTACCTGGGTCTAATAATTGATCACAGATTCAACTGGGGACCACACATTAATTACGTGTGCGATAAACTGAGAGCCATCCTAAGTAAGTTGTCAATACTGAAGTACAAATTACCATATAGAACCCTGCGTATGCTATACCTAGCCCTAGCTGACTCAGTGATCGGTTACGCATTAAGTACTTATGGACGAACATTTAAAACGTATTTAGAAAAAATATTCCACCTACAAATAAGATTGTTAAAGACAATTGTACCTAAAAATGTTAAAAATAAGTACGAAACAGACTATACACAACTATTTCAATATTGTAAGATATTACCCGTACAAGGTAAGGCAAAATTAGCTATTTTAACTGAAGAATACCCCAATGTCAAAAAACTCGTATTTAACAAGAGATGTCCAAGACTAAGAATGTTACACAATCATCAAAAATACCTGTTACCTAAATATAATAATATATATGGTGCTAGACTTCATTCATATGTACTACCTAAAATAATTAACGATATGCCAGAAGAAGTCAGAATAAAATATCTAAGTGGTAAATATATAAAAAATGACATAAAAACTTACTTTAAATCTAGTGAACTAAGCTTCATTTTGTAAGAAAAAATTGTACTGATTTCTATATAACTTCTTTGAACTCCCCATCGGCACACAAACCACTCTGGTTTTGCCAATGATGGGTCTTGCATGAACCAATACTAAATTTTTTGTTTATTCAAAAAAAAAATGATATTAATAATTCATTAAAAAGTTTAAAATATAAACACATAATTATAACTGTGTATGCTGCAGTTACCTAACGATTATAATATCTGTACGGTTTACTCCGCACATTACGCTTGATCAGCCGTCTGAGTGCATTGCACTTTATAATAGCCTACTTTACGTAATCATGTTTTGTTTATATATTATGACTAACACCAATATTTTTAAGTGTCTCACTAACTCGACTACTGTAAACTACTCAATAAACGGAGAATCTTTTACTGTGGGTTTTCTTCTCGACACTTCGCAACATCTCTGATACTTCATCAAGACTCTACATCAACGCCATCAGATAAATTTATGGTGAACTGTCGCAGCGTGGTCAACTAAGCGCTGCACCGTACATCAAATGGTCCTTCGAGGAAAGAACAGGTAATAAGTACTATTTATTCTCTTTTACGATAGCGAATCGGTTGACTGGCCTCCCACAAGCGGGTCTCACCAGTTTAATTGAGAAGGCGCAAATATCGTAATTGTTGTTTAAATAACTTTATTGCCTACAAGCGACTATTACAACGAAACTTCAACGTAAACTACGTGTTGTTTGAATACTTAACTACAACTTACTGTCAACTCAACGTCAACAACAACTATCAAGATGAACATCAACCAACAGATGGAAACTTTCGATGTCATCAAACAACTTTGTTGTAACTATAAGAAAGACGGAGCTACACGGAAAACAATTGATTATTTAACTAAGCGACTCGTGGCCTTAGAAAATCTCTGGCAAGACTTTCATGAGAGGCACCAAAGCTTTCAACTTGAAGAAATCAAAGACCTTCAGAATTTCAAAGAGAAAATTTATGAGAAAACAAAAGAATTATACAACTCTACGAGAACTGACATCTTGCAACGTCTGATGATAATACAAGAAAAACAACCCAAGGTGGCCATTGAGCACGGTCCAGATACTGAGGGCAAGACTAACGACCTACTAGATCGTCAAGAATGTAACCTAAAAGCATTAGAACGGGCTATGATGAAGATAGACCTTGATACCATCACGGAAAAGTGGGAGATGGAAGATCAACTCAGTATATTAAAAATTAAATGGGATGCTGTAGAAAAAACGCATTGGGAACTTGAATCAGTATTGAAAGGGTCGAACGAGGCTTACAATACTTTATTTAATGCGAAAGAAATTAACTACGATCACATGAGAAAAGAGCTTAACGCGAAGATACACTCCAGCTCTTACTACCAGTCTTCAACGCCAAGAATCGACTTACCTGAGTTTTTTGGAAACTATACTCAGTGGGTTTCATTTAGAGATTTGTTTATGGAAACGATACATAAGAATCCAGCGGTTTCCAAATCACAAAAGATGCAGCATCTGAAAGCTAAACTGAAAGGAGAACCTGAGAAACTGGTACAACATCTTGTGATCAGCTCAGATAACTACGACACTTGCTGGGAGATTCTGAACCAGCGTTATGATAATCGCAGATTACTATTCACTAATCTCATGAACACTATGATGCAGCTTCCAACCATTCAACAACCGAACTCTTCCTCCCTTAAGAAGATGCATGACGTCATCAACGAATGTCTCAACGGTCTACATAATATCTGAGTACAACAAGCTGGGACCCTCTTGTTGTTTACTTAATGTCGCAGAAATTTGACTCTGCGACGTACTCTGAATACACGCGAGATCTGCGCCAACCACGTGAAGTTCCGAACCTAGACGAATTTCTAACATTTTTGGAGAACAAGTTTATGTCATTAGAAGCTGCAAGAGGCCATCAAAAAGAAACTCAGCATACGAAAATGCCATATGGAAATAAGAATTACCCTAACAACTTCAATTAACGTCAACTTGAACACAGCAAGGGAAACTTTTACTCTAAAATATATCATACATCGTTCGGAAATTGTCCTCTTTGCAATGGTAACCATGTGTTGATGCAATGCACAAAGTTTATTGACATGGATACCTACAACAGAAACAATACAATTGCAAAACTGAAACTTTGTAAAAATTGTTTGTACAGTCATGGAAACGCTGAATGTACATCAAATAAAACATGCAAAGACTGCAATAAACCGCACCACACGCTTAGCAGCGTGCAGCATTACGCAACGAAGAAATACATTGCGCCAAAGTTCAATGTAAACAATGCAGGTCAACGGAATAATCACATCAATACCCAGCCTTCAACTTCATCTGGAAATACTCAAACTTCGTACCACTTATCGAACAGCGAGAAGGAAGTACTATTAACTACAGCTGAAATTCTTGTTAGAACATTATCAGGAAGCTTTATCACACTGCGAGCTTTACTTGACCAGGGTTCGCAAGTAAGCTTGATAACAGAAAATGCTGCTCAACGCTTGAGGCTACCCAGAAAAAAGCTCAACGCGACTATCTCCGGGGTAGGCTCTATCTCTGGGGATTGCAAGGGACTTCTAGAGCTGGAATGCAAATCACATTGCACTGACTTTACGTTCCAAACTGACGTAATGATAATAAAACAAATAACTAATAACTTACCAAACACTACATTTGAGAAAATTAACTGGTCCCATATGGAAGGGTTGAAACTAGCTGATCCAGAATATAATTTGTCACGAAAGATTGATTTACTACTGGGAGCGGACGTGTACTCCCAGGTCCTTTTAGAAGGAGTTTTAAAAGGGAATGGCCAAACACCGGTGGCTCAACAAACTCACTTAGGCTGGATACTGTGTGACAAACTGCGCACGCTCAACTGTCACGTGACTTTGGTCAACTTACAGGAGCTAACAAAGTTCTGGGAGACCGAAGACATTATCCAGCAACAGGAAGACATTTAAAAAAATGACTGGTGTGAAACTCACTACCAACAAACAACACAAAGAGATGCCAACGGAAAATACATTGTGAAAATGCCATTTTTACCTGACTATGAACAAAAACTGGGACAATCAAAATCTATTGCGGTGTCGCAATTCCTACAACTGGAACGAAAATTTGAAAGACAATCTAAACTTGCTTTAATGTACAAAGACTTCATAAAAGAGTACATTGATATGAGACACATGAAACCATGCAACTACACCCCATCTAAACGTCAAAATTATGTTCCACATCACGGTATCCTGCGAGAACAATCAACAACTACAAAGCTAAGAACTGTTTTCAATGGCTCTCAGAAAACAATTGGTGGATGTAGTTTAAATGACGTCATGGAAAAAGGCCCTAACCTCCAGAAAGACATCCAGTCACTTGTATTGCAATGGCGAACTTACAAATATGTATATACAGCAGACATCGAGAAGATGTACCGTTGTATTTGGCTTCATCATGAACAACAACCACTGTTAAAAATAATATGGCGCCACTGTCCAACAGAGAAGTTACAGGAATACCAGCTATGTACAGTTACATACGGAACTAAGAGCGCACCCTGGTTGGCGAAGCGGACGCTTCAACAGCTAGCAGCCGATGAAGGTCACAGATATCCTGAAGCTGCAGACGTCTTAAGAAACCAATTCTACGTCGATGACGTCATAGGGGGCCACAGCTCACTTGATTTCGCCAAACAAATACAACAGTCACTCATTAACTTACTTAAAGAGGGCGGTATGAACTTGCGAAAATGGTGTAGCAACGACCCTTAGTTATTGCGTAATCTTACTAAAGATCAAATATCAAAGACGGATATATTTAATTTCAAGAGCGACGAAACCATGAAAACCTTAGGGCTGAGGTGGAGCCCAAAAGACGACGTGTTTACCTTTAACTGGAATCTGGAAGCAAGCACCGAAAAACTTACCAAGCGACACCTGCTATCTCAAATATCAAAACTTTACGACCCCTTGGGATGGCTATGCCCGATAACTGTTTTGGCAAAACTACTATTTCAAACAGTTTGGATTAACAAAACTGGCTGGGATGAAGAACTGCAAAATGAAATAAAACAAAAATGAACGCAATTAAACAACGAACTACAACTAATAAAAAATATAAAAATAAATAGATGGCTGGGAAGCATTCATACAAGTCTACAATTACATGGATTTTGTGACGCAAGCGAAAGAGCCTACGCATGCGTCATATACAGTCGCGTCACTGATGAGAGTGGCGTATTAAGGGTGACGCTATTAGCGGCCAGAACTAAGGTGGTACCTTTAGCCCAGAAAACATCACTTCCCAGACTGGAACTATGTGGGGCACTACTACTGACCCAACTGATTGACAAAGTCCAAAAATCACTACCGGGACACGAAGTCACCACATTCGCTTGGTGCGACTCTAAAGTCGTTCTAGCATGGCTACAAGGAGACACCAACAAGTGGGAACGCTATGTAGCCAACAGAGTTGAAAAGATAACGGGTGTAATTCGACCTAACCAATGGCTGTATATAAAGTCTGAACTAAATCCAGCCGACTGCGCCACGAGAGGCTTATTACCGAGCAAAATAAATGATTTTAGGCTTTGGTGGGACGGACCAACTTTATTACAAAACTTTAAGCAGCAAGAAGCTCAACAAAATTTTACTTGTTTGTTTACAACGAATGAAGCTCGCTTAGATAATAATCTGAAAATAAAAACTACTAAACAATATAGTAACGACAATAAACATTTTATTGAAGAGTTATTACTCAATAAGAGTGCGTTGACTCATATACATAGAATTGTAGCGTGGGTCATACGATACACTACTTGTTTACGCACGAAAACGCGACATAGCAACATGCACTTAACAACCGATGAGCTAAAAACTTCTGCTGAGTACGTATTAAAATACGTGCAACAAAAAGAGTTTGCGCAAGACTGCAAACTACTTGAACAAAACAAACTAGTAACATCAAAAAGCAACATTCACAAACTCAACCCTTACATAGATAACAAGGGTATTATACGTGTTGGTGGACGTCTGCAGCACTCTATACTGCCTATCAACATGAAGAATCCAGCGGTCATACCTAGCTGCAGTCGCTACACCGAGCTATTAATCGACCACGCTCATCTCGCTACTCTTCACGGGGGAGCCCGGCTGACCTTGTCCTACATAAGACAACGCTACTGGGTGATTGCCGGGAACCGAACCGTGAAAGCCCGCTTGCGACGTTGCGTAACTTGTCATCGCTTCAACACGAGTCGCCCATCACAACTCATGGGTGATCTTCCCGCGCCACGAATCACACCAAGTCGCCCGTTTACTCACACCGGGGTGGACTTTACCGGAAGCCTAGACGTGAAACTAAACAAAGGAAGAGGCGTAAAAACAATGAAAGCTTATATCGCCATTTTCGTTTGTATGGCAACTAAAGCTGTCCATATAGAACTGGTGTCGGAGCTAAGCACTGAGGCTTTTATCGCAGCGTTCCAGAGAATGTGTGCCAAGCGCGGGACTCCCGAACACATGTACTCCGATTACGGCGCTAACTTTGTAGGTGCCTCAAGAGTACTAAAAACTGAATTTGAATCATTTAAACAACTTTTATCACCGGCTTTCTTTACTGAAATTGAAAAGCTAGAAGTACATTGGCACTTCAACGCACCTTCTTGGCCAAGCGCTGGCGGACTTTTTGAAGCGGCTGTAAAGTCAATGAAACACCATCTGCGGCGAGCCCTAGGGGAACAAAAATTGACCTGGGAAGAGTTTACTACACTCCTGGCCAAAATAGAAGCGTGCATGAACTCACGACCACTGTGCCCTCTGACAGAAGATCCCGAAGAATTTTACAACTCACTTACTCCCGGTCACTTCCTGACGGGTAGTCCTACACTTCAGCTGCCGCAACCACATCCTGATGATCGATACTTGGACCTCCGAAAACGGTGGCAGCTCACTGAACATATACTGGAACAATTTTGGAAAGCATGGTCTAACGATTACTTAACAACGCTTCAAACTCGCTGCAAATGGCAGAGACCGACAAATAACTTGAAAGCAGATGACATCGTGCTGATAAAAGAAAATAACTTGCCGCCCGGGAAATGGGCAATGGGTCGAGTACTACAAGTTCACCCTGGCCCCGACGGATTGGTTAGGGTTGCGACAGTAAAAACCAAGACAGGGATACTAAAGCGCCCAATGATAAAACTTGCACCACTCCCGATCGAAGATCAAACTGAAAACATCAAACAATATACAAAAAATGAAACGAATAAACCAAGGCCTGCAAGCACGAGACAATCATTGTTTACATTTATGAGTCTATTAACTGTAATGTTTACAATGATAACTGGATCTATTTGCAGTGTACCTATAACGACTCAAATTACGAAACTGGAATCCGGCCGCCCCGTATACTACAACGAACTCGGAAACATTAATTTAATGCACGATGAATGGGTCTTAGTTATGTACTATAACTTAACAACATACTGGCAAGCAAATCAAAGGATCAAGGATTATTTAAACAATATTGAAGAAGTCTGCGAAAAACTAGATCCTAGATACTGTCGGACTACGCTCGAACAACTAAAACACGAGATAAATCAACTTGACCACTACAATGACCTGCTTCTAACACCTCATAAGCATCTCTCTCTTCGTAGGAAGCGAGCTCTGATTAACGGAATAGGATACATAGCCAACACCCTGTTTGGAGTTCTGGACCAACGCTTTGCAGACAAGTATCAACAAGATATAGAGAACATCCAAAACAACGAGAAGTATTTACAAGATCTCACAAGAAACCAAACTTCAATCATTGAAGTTGAGAATGAGGTACTCAAAAGAAGCGAACTGAATTTACAAAAACAATTTTTAACACTTAACAACTACATTGAACAAACAAACATGAGTTTTGCAATAATAGAAAACGAAATACAAGCCCTGATGGCAGCAAACTATTTTGGTTCCTCTTCATTAACTGCATATTTATTATTAAATAATATCAAGGCTGTACAAGATATAATATTCAACTCCATGATCCAGATTTACCAAGGACATATTGACATTCATCTACTAACACCGAGCAATCTAAAGAAGGAACTGAACGAAATCGCCGGAAAACTTCCTAAGACATTATCTTTACCAATAGATCAGACACAAGACTTAAAACAAATATGCCAACTACTGAATGTAAAGGCCAGAACCACCGAAAGCTATGTGCTATATGAAATACACATACCACTACTAAGCGAAGACGATTTTACTTTATACAAGATAATTCCACTACCAGTGAAGTACAACGATACGACACGATGGCTACAAATGGCTTCTACACATATAGCGATAAACCTACGGAAAAATACCTATATAAGTCTTACTACTGAAGATTTGAAGCAATGCGTCGCACAAGATATTAATCGCTTTCTATGTAACGCAGCCTTACCCGTGTTCAACTTACTCGATAACAATGCGCCGTGCGAAGCACAAATGATAAGCCAACGACCTATATCAACCTGTCGCTCACGGAGCTTACCTTGCAAGGACGCCTGGATCAAACTACACGCGAAGAACAGCTGGTTGACAACTTGCTGCTCCGGCGAATGTCCGATTCGTGTCATATGCAACGATGACGTCACAGTGCAAACCTTAACGAACTCCAATCTGATTACTCTGGGACAGAGCTGCATAGCTCAATCAAAGGAGCTTACAATCTTCTCACACAATGTGTATGAGAGTAAGCTTAAAGCGGAACCCGATATAGAGATCCCAACACTGGATACATCGGTTAATAAGTTTGTGAACTTAACCTTACACAAGCCAGAAGTATTTTTAACAAATAATACAGAACTAACAGAGATTGATCGGCGAATAAAAACTATGATCGACAGTGAAAAACGATCCCTAAAGTCGATAACACATCATGACGTACACCAGTACATTATCTGTTACGTTTTAGTAGCGATAGCAATCACTGCAGTTATAATTTGGCTCGTAAAAAAGCGTCACCAAGTATGCCGCAAAAAACATGATTCAACAGAAGGATACGTCAAAGATCCGCGATACGAAGACATAGAGTTAAGAGAGCACAAGGAGCCCTACGCTACAGTAGCATCTGCATCTACGGCGGCGGCGCCGGGGCCGGCAGCTGCGAGTTCATCGCAACTGCGCAGCATGAAAGACTCTCATCAAAAATCTTCAAGACATAACCCTATTTTTAGTTTTGAATAACTTTGTTTTAATTTTTACTTAACGTTTTACTGCGTGGTTTTATATTTTTTACAATTTACTTTAATAATTTTTACATTGTGAACATTTTACTTAGTTTATTCCTCTTTCGCTGGTTGGGAATATGTACGGTTTACTCCGCACATTACGCTTGATCAGCCGTCTGAGTGCTGCACTTTATAATAGCCTACTTTACGTAATCATGTTTTGTTTATATATTATGACTAACACCAATATTTTTAAGTGTCTCACTAACTCGACTACTGTAAACTACTCAATAAACGGAGAATCTTTTACTGTGGGTTTTCTTCTCGACACTTCGCAACATCTCTGATACTTCATCAAGACTCTACATCAACGCCATCAGATAAATTTATGGTGAATTGTCGCAGCGTGGTCAACTAAGCGCTGCACCGTACAATATCTAATGTTTAAAATTGATGTGGGTGTGACATAAACTACATATGTAGAATAAAATAATGAAAACAAAAATAAAAAACATAACATTAAAAATACAAATAATATTATCAATAAAAATCAAAGCTGCCTGCTTAAAGTTGTTCCGATCTACGCTCACAACACTCTCGGCACAGCGAATTTCATAAGTTAACTGTTGACATTAAACTTTTCCATTTCCCTAAGTTATGGCGTATTTCTACACGGTGACGCGCCACTCACATCCCATAAAGAGGAGGGTCGGCCGTTAAGTGCGCCCGGGGCTATCACCTGTCCGAGCTATCAATTTAGCCCATTGTACTCCCTAAGGTGACAACTCACAAACGACGTGTAATGAGGAAGGTGTCTTCTATTCATTATTATAGCTATGAATGTTCTTAAATAATGCTACAAAAACCAAATTTTATTGCTTTCAAATGAAATAACGCACAAAATTTTAGTTAAAGTAGAGAAAAAAAAATATATTATTATTATTTATTTATTTTATATTTGTTATATAAAAAATGCGAGATGCGAGCAGCACAAAACCGGTCGTTGTAGAGATCCTTGGGGGAGGCTTTTGTCCAGCAGTGGACGTCTTTTGGCTGGGATGATGATGATGATGATGATATAAAAAAAACTAGTTTTTTTATATAACAAATTTTATAAGTAACCGAAAAGTATATTATTAAGACTTCTATATAAGTGTGTAAAACTATTTTTTTTATTACAGGACGTATCTTATTACCTACTTTACCTATAAAATAACTACATAATTATACTTAAGTATAATTTTAGTAAATGTCGTTGCTTTTATAAAAATTGTGCAGTTTCTTGCGTTTATTCTTTTACACAGCTAATAGACGTCCTGAATATGTCTTATAGTGTAGAAAAATATTACTTACTTACTCAATCCGCTGACTCAGTGACCTGTAGCGGATCTTGGCCTCACACACAATAGGACGCCAACCTTCCCTACTTTCTACCATCTCAGACCACTGGTCAATCTGGAGCTCTTGTAAGTCTTGTAAGTAACCGGGCGAGGGACGCCCGCTTGGCCGTTCCATGTCTGCTCTCTTCACTGCCCGATCTTCTCCCATTCTCTCCACGTGTCCAAGCCAACGGAGTCCAGCTGACTTGATTTCTCCGACGATGTTAACGTCAAATACCAGCTCTTCGATCTCCCTGTTTTTTATTTTTCTTCTCCAATGGCTGTCTTCATTTTTTGTTCGTCCAAGGATAGTAAAATATTATTCAGTACAAAAATACCTACTTTAGTAATAAGACTATATGACTTAAGTATTTTGACTTTGAATTTGAAAAAGAAATTAATTCTACTTTTAACCTTTTTTCATGGTCACCCCAAAACGGTAAGTGGGCGTTCTAATAATGGCACCATAAAAACGTGCAAACTTACTGAGGCGGTTGCACCGAATATTTTTTAAATTAAACTTTTTACTATACGTTTAAACTGCTTCTGTGGTCTAGTGGTTAGATCACCGGTCTCAAACAAAGAGGTCCACGGTGCACTTCGCATCGGGGGTAGGTTATATGTTTTTTTTCGGTTTAATTAGGGCTGGTTTTGAATCCGTCTGTCATCATCATCATCTCAGCCAAAAGACGTCCACTGCTGGACAAAGGCCCCAAATAATCATGGGGGTATTTGCCGTAATCGCCACGCTTGGCAGGCGGGTTGGCGATCGCAGTAGGTTGAGGGTAACCTCAGAGAGATGCTGCTGCCCATCCTCTGGAATGGTCCCTTAGTCGGCTTTTACGACACCCACGGGAAGAGATGGGGTGGTGCAATTCTTTATCCACGGCACCACACAAGAAGAATCCGCCTGTAATTGCAATTAATACATTTGAACTTTAGCGCTAAGGTCCCTAAAAGCGCTAGAAGATCTTACTCCGAAAGCGCTAAGGCGCTGCAGCGCCGCCGCCCACTACTGCTGCAGCCATTCTTAATTTCACTTAGGCGAGCGCCAAAGGCCCTAAGCGCTAGATCTATCTTGGAAAGCGCTAAGTTGGTAGCGATGCAGCAATTCGTTAGCATTAACAGACGGCGCTTCTGCCCTTATTTATTACCTTTCTTTTTTTATTTACGGTGACACGTGACACTTAGCTTTAACTATTTCGACGAACGGTAGAGTTTACGAACCTGCTTCGGAAGCAACTAGGCATGTGAAATGAAATAGGGCTCCAGTCTTCGACAATAACCGGTGATCTTAGAATTAGGCATTTTAAGAATTAGGCATTTATCGACTAAGCCGTTTTTCAGATAAGTAAAACATTGGAGTCAGCAACTTATTTTCGACTTAAGCAACAGTTAAATACATACTTGTTTACTAGTCGATCTATTATATATTGGTTTCAATTGAAAAAGACGATTTTAATTAAATACGAATCAAGTGCGTATTCGTTAATTTATAAAAGAAAGGACATCATTCACGTTTCATACACTTTTGGAACAAATCCGAAAGTGCCGGCCAGAAAAAAAAGTGTTGTATTCTGATAAAACATACAATTCCTATATTATTTTAGTATGACACCAAACCCGTGCGCCCTATTGTTATGTTGTTACATGGTACTGAAAATCAATCAAAATATTATTAAAGTGATGTTATTTTAATACATTTCATCATAATAAGCAACAAATATGCACACATACTTACACACAAATATTCGCATTTATAATATTAGTGTGATATCTTAAAATTCCGTAGATGCGCTATGAAAAATAGATGTTTCGTTTTGTGAAATCTTTTTAAATTCATTTTCACATTGAAGTACATATGTCTAATTAAATATTTTTAAGCGTATTAATGAATAGCTTTGGTCCAAGTGTCACGCCACTTTATGAACCACACCACAAACTTTATAAAATATTAATTAATAAAATAACTTCGCTCCGCGTTGTCAGTCATTCCAGCAAAGTTTTGTGCCGTCAGCCATATTGTTAATTCTCGGCATACCTGCCTTCACCAAATAAGGTGACCCAGAAGGAAAGCTTAAGAGTAAACACTAAGGTCGACTGAATTGCAAAATGTGTATGAAAAACTGGACCGACATAATTACTTTTTTCATTAAAAATTAAAGAAAGGCTTTGGCTGTGTCCCTATGTTTTGCTTTTTTATATAATCTCGTCAAATTTGTTTGCTGGATGTCTAAACACAGCGGAAAATCTAAGCAATTTTTATTATTTTTAAAGGTTCTGTGACCACTGAGGGCGGTCACACGCGACTTTGGGAATTAGGTATGGGAAATAAGGGACTTACTTGGTTGGTACTTTGGGAAAACTCGAGCAGACGTTGATGGTGTTGCCACGTTACGATTGTCGTGGCGATGGGGCTGAGCTGGTAGAAGTCTCTTTTTCTTAATAATGTCTACTTACAACTATAGCACGTATCAGTTCGCGCACACATACACACGCGCACACGCACTTTATGAAGGGGATTTCACCCACGCAATTGGTTATTTGAGCTGAATGCACTATCAAAGCGTTTATGTACCGGCCGGTAGGCTATCGAACGAGATAATCTAGAATAATCTAGCAGGTTTGAGCGGAGAACTTAGCGGATCGGCACTCACGTCGTTACACGTCACGGCTCAAGCAACACACTCGCGCCGCCGTCGGTTTGTGCGGCGTATCTTTGAGTTAATGAGTGAGCGGGCAAACGAGCGAATGAGACCGTCGCGTTTCTGGCGCGAACAGGTTCATATAAATAATCAATATATGAAATAAAAGAAAACATTGGGACACAGCCAAAGCCTTTCTTAAATATTTAATGAAAAAAGTAATGAAATCGGTCCAGTTTAGGAGGAGGAATCAGGGGACTACGAAACGTTGATTTTGTCAACTTTTCATACATATTTTTCAACTAGCCGCTCGCAGTTTCACACGCGAGGTTTTTTTTTATATTAACTGTCTGCAAACGAGCAAGCGGGCCGCCTGATGGTGAGCGGTCACCGCCGCCCATGGACATCAGCAACATCAGAGATGTTGCTTTTGTGTTGCCGACCTGAAAACAACCTCTTGGTGGTTCACGTTCCCGTGGGAATGTCGGGATAAAAAGTATCCTATGTGTTAATCCAGGTTATAAACTATCTGTATGCCGAATCATTATCTATATGTCATCCAAATCCATCCATCCGTTGCAGCGTGAAGAAGCAACAAATATACGAACATACATACACACAAACTTTCGCATTTATAATATTAGTGTGATTCAGTCGCACTAAGGTTAGTGTTTCCTCTTAATACCTACATACTGCGATCGAACGACGCACACATAGACTCGACTCCTTACAAGGACACGGATCTCGGAACAGAGAGCCTAGTGCGAATTTAATTCTCCATTCAATCACGTTAACGAAAACTTTAATTTAATTTTTGAGCGAGTTTGTTGATTGCCTCAAACGGCATTTTCAGCTTCACCGGGCTTGTTTGATGGCGGCGAGACACTTAAAGGGTTCCTCAAGCCGTGTGAAACGAATCACCTTCAGAGCTTTTCTAGAGGGAACGGCATCACACACTTAAAAGTACGTGACCCCGTGCCCTACTAGATTCTCCGAAGGGTTCGGATCGGATTGGCTGCTTCCGTGTCTGTGAGAGGGGTTGTCTATATGTGCGTTGGTCGTGCGCGTTTGTACGAAGCGTACCTTCTGCAGTCGCCTTAGTTTGTAATACCTGTTTGAGAACTCAAATTGTCAAAAACCTTCGAATGTAGAGTCAATAACAATAATGCTCGGCAGTGCCGTGTATTGATGTGGATATTCGGCGTATTTTTGCTTGCGTGCGGCCGGCGGCGCGGGCGGCGCGATGAGTAACTCGATGTTTAAATACACGTCATGTCTTCACTTTTATTATTGTGTTATATAGAATAAGATAATGTTTGCGTCCGAACCGAATGTGCAACGCCTAGACAAACCATTTAGGTTATAAGGCGTAAAGTTGTCTAAGTAATTTGTAAAGTTGTATTTTCGAGAAATAAAATAAAAAATAAAAAGACTATATCACACCAAAGCAGGTCAGCAGCAGCGCAGGTTGAACGCCGGGCCGCGTGGTTTGTAATACAAAGAAACGACATGGACCACTAAATAAAAATATGAGTAAATATTTATAAAATTTATAAAATACAGTGAAAAAATTAAGCGCCCACCAGACCCAGCCAGGAATCGAACCTGGGTCTTTCTGCGGGCATTGCAACCGATGGCCATGCAAATTCACCTTTGCAAATGAAATGCCACATATTTGATAACACAACGCTATAATAGTAAATTTTACTTTTAATTTTAAAAAATAATAATTAAATATACCTATGAGTGCGAACGAGCGAAATAACAAATGTGCCGCTAAATCTGCCGGCCGATAAGCCACACAGCACTGTTCATAAATATACCTCATTCATGATTTTATTTGATTGAAAACCGCCTCTGTGGTCTAGTAGTTAAGACCACTGGTTTCAGACCAAGAGGTTCCGGGCTCGATTCCCAGTGGGGGGGTGCATGTTGCGTACTCGGTTTGGTTGGTGGTAGGGCCTGTTTTTCCGCCTCATCATCAGTCTACGCTAGTCTTTTGCTGGATATAGGCCTCTCCAGGCACGCTAATAACAGCGATCCGCACCTACTCTCACCCAGTTCTAACCAGCCACCTTGCGAAGATAGTCGCTCCACCTAGTCTGAGGGTGTCCTATATTACGTTTGTCGATACGCGCCGCCGCCGCCGTCGCGCGGCGCCGTAGTCCGCCTGAGTAACATCAATGTTTGTATCATTGTTGTGTTTCGGCAGCTAGAGATAAGTTAGCCAATACCTCAGTAGTTGAGGACTCCGGAAGTGCATTTCCACTATCGGCCTTCTTATCACTTAACATCAGGTGACAGGAAAGCCAGTGTTTTACCCGTAAGAAATCTATATATATAAAAATGAATCACTGAAATGTATGTACGCGCATAACTTCCGATCGACTGCACAAAATTGGATAATTCTTTTTTTTTTGAGTTTGTTATTGTCAGGACAAGGTTTGTACAGAAGAAAATTATAAGAAAAAAATGCATTTTTAGTAAAATATGATTTTTTTAACTATCATGTAACGAAAAGTGAGTGAGTGAATGAATGTGACTGAATGACGTACAGAGCATTTGACAACTTCAAATGGACAATACGTCATCCCAATATATTATAATACTCTTTGTCATTTCCGCTTTTTTTGCAAAAGATATCGGTGTTTCGTGTGTTTGAAGGTTTATCGTAGTGTTATTTATTGTTATTAATTTAAAGAAAATGCCACCTGTGAGGCGTCAACATATCGGTCGGCGTACGCGTAATGCATATCGAGTTCACAACACGGTCCATGAATCATGTTCTTCTTCACTATTTCATACAATTCTAGATTTACTTCGGGAATTTCTGCGCAAATTATTGAGTCAATTTCATCTGGTCTTATTTTTTCGAGGCAGTCCTCTCTTCTGCCACTCTACAGAGTACACCCAACATCGTACGTCTCCGAAGACATGGTATTTTACAATGAACTTAATAAGCGCTTTGAGTTTCTACTTGAACACTCGTGCTGTTATGCCATGACGATCGCTGGATGATTGACCGGATAATAACAGATTAGTGATTTCTATCCATTTTGGGTTGCACGTGAAAGTAATATATGGCGCACGTAGATCATAGCATCTTGCGCATTATTCGTGCATGTGTCTCGGGCTTTCCACATACGTATAAAAATATACATATATATATAGATAGATAGATAAAGATAGAGTTATACGTATACATATTATTGGCATGAACATCGAATAATTCATTCTAATTCTAATATATATAAAATTCTCGTGTCACATGTAGGTTGCCATACTCCTCCGAAACGGGTCGATCGATTTTTATGTTATATGTATATTCGGTAGGTCTGACAATCGGTCGTAATCTATTTTTTATACCCCTAAGTGATAAGGGTGGTGATCCAGTTTGTTTGTGTTAGCTAAAGATGGGCTAACAAAAAATATTGTACACACTGTAGCATTAATGGATTGATAGTTTGTTAGTGTTATTGTCGTAATTAATGATATATATAGGAATAAATTATAATCATCATCAGCTCATTTTATGTCCCCACTGCTGGGGCACGAGCCTTCCCTATGGATGGATAGGGAGAGCGGGCTTTTAAACCACCACCCGGGCCCAGTACGGATTAGTGGTTGTTAACGACTGCTAATGCAACCGGGACCAACGGCTTTACTTGCCTTCCGAAGCTTACACTTAGTTTACACTTTTGGTCACCCATCCGATGACCGGCCTTTGCGAAAGTTGCTTAACCTCAGCACTCGCAGACCGGGCGCGTTAACCACTGCGCCATCAAGCTCCTCAAATTATAATAATTAAGTTAAAATAAAGTAAAAAAATAAATGTTTAGTGTTTTGTTATTATTATATTCTGTCATCGTTCACAGCGCTCCATGCCTCTTTCACTCTTATAATCCTCACACACTTAACTACAATACGTTAGTTATTTTTTTTCTACCCTACAAATTCCCTAGAAATAATTGGCAAAACAACGTTTGCCGGGTCAGCTAGTAAAAAAATAAAAATAAACTTTATTAATTTTCCTTTCCTGCCTTTGATGTTGACGTTACTCTTTTGTCGGTTTAATGAATTAACTAGTGTCCGCGTGTGACTGTGTGTATTTGTACGATATATACGAGTATATCTTACATAAATATTGTTACATAATATACTTTAGTTAAGATGTAGCTATTACCTAAGTACCTACCTAAGTTAACAAAATCATTACTGTCAATTTCAAAAAAGACGTCAAGAAAGGGTTGGGTATTTCTTAAGGCCCATTTTCTTATTTAATAAAGTTGAAAGATCCAAATAAGTAATCAGATGTCGCGAGTAATGGATTTAACCGCAAGCCCCTACCATAGTACAACAAAAACAATCTAAATTAATTCAAAATTCAAAAAATTCAAAATTCAAAATCATTTATTCAGTTTAGGCTACAAGTAGCTCTTGTGAATGTCACTATGCCATCGGTTCGTAAGTCTACTCTGGGCGGGAGATCTTGTACTGAGAAGAACCGGCAAGAAACTCAGCAAGTGTCCAGCTCTTTTCTCCGTTACAGCGTCAAAAATATTGGAAAATGCCCTATCATAGCAGAACACTTTCCATTACAAATAATATATATAAGACAACCACAACATGTAAAAAAACAAAATAAAAAATGTAAGTTAACAAATTTACATCAGATAATAATAAAGGAGACCAGCCTCCACCTACTAGCTGAGTGCCCTATGTACTCACTATCAAGATTGGAGCTCTGGGGATCAGACACATTACACATAGAGGACCTACAGAATCTGAAGGTGAAGCAGATAGCAAGATTTACCAAAGAGACCAAAAGATTCGACGGGGCGCCGTGAAAGCTGGATGAACCTAAACTCCCTAAAAAAGGGAGAACGGGGAAAAGGATGAAGTGGTCCGCAATAATGCGGGTGGATCGTCCGTTCGGCTTGCGACGTCCCCATAAGAAAATAATAATAATAATAATCTAAATTAATAATAACACAATAGTTACATACTCATTTTACAAAATTATTTTTTTGACGTTTTGAACGTCCTTCGCAGGATCCGTGAACACTGAAACTGAGGTCATCTCAAAATTAAAATTAATATGTCGTTTAAACCTTCGCGTTCCATTTTAATCATATAGGTTTAAACGGAAATTAACGCAAACTAATTTGTTGAGAAATCATTTAGACATACCTTTATACCCGACATTTCGACCACAAAACAGTAGTAAGACCATCTCTCATCCCTCCTCACTCCCAGTTCCTACTCCCTCCTCAAGTTCCAACTCCTTCCTTAAGGCCGACAACGCATCTGCGATTACTTTGGTTTTGCGGGTGGGTGTCCAAAGGCGGCGGTGATTACTTTCCATCAGGTGACCCGCCTGCTCGTTTGCTTCTTTTTAACATTAAAAAAACCCAGAGGGTATTTTTAAGAGTAGTTCAATGGCACATTACTAAACGCGCTGGGTCTGCGATTGCTGAAGTTAAGCAACTTTAACAAAGGCCAGTCATCGGATGGGTGACCAAAAATTTAGGTATAGGTTAAGCCCCATCAAGTGGGTATGACGACTACCCTCAGCACCCATCAGTTAACTGAAACGAGACAGTTATATACTAGGTTTAACTGAAATTCACGTTTTAGAATAACTCGGTATGAGTTGGCTCACCGTAGTAGTATCTTTTCTGGATCTTTTATCTCCAAGCAAGCCTCAGCCTCTCTGAAATGATGTTGTAATACCTTTTGTAATTAAGAATATACGAACTCATTATAACGCAATCACTCCAAACCGAAAATTATGCTTATTTGATTAACTAGAAAAACTTGTTATAGTATGAAAAAAAGGCTTTGCAGCGCATTAGGTAGGCATGTTTGCAGATGTCAATGTAGACGGCTCTGAGGCGCTCGATGGCGCAGTGGTTGACGCGCCCGGTCTGTGAATGCTGAGGTTAAGGCGACGCATTGGTATTTTACGTGGCGGGGATCTTGATTTTTCCCAACAATTACAAAACATATGAAAGTGATATTTGATGACATGATTTTTCATTTAATTGACTTCATTTTGCTAGTTGCAGAAACACGATTTATCAACTTTTATAACAGAGAAAAAAATATCAAAGTAACCTTTTTTAAAACAGATTTGCATTTTACAGGCTAACCAGACCGATTTAAGCATCTAAATTTTCTTAGTAGATTAGTCTTAACACACACTTCAAAATTGTAGTTCATTTTTTTTAAATAATTTGTAGTTTTAATTTGAAGCAAAAAAAACAGTTTTTCTTATGGTATGGGGCGCAAACGCTCGTATCAAAACGTATGAGATTTATTGTTTAGCGATGCGTCGCCTTAAGCAACTTTCGCAAGAGCCGGTCATCGGATGGGTGACCGAGGGTTTATCATCTCGAGCTTCTCCGTGCTTCGGAAGGCACGTAAAGCCGTTGGTCCTGGCTGCACTAGCAGTCGTTGGCGGCCACCAATCCGCACTGGGCCCGCGTGGTGGTTTGTAAACTGTTCTCCCTATACATCCATAGGGAAGGCTCGTGCACCAGCAGTGGGGACATAAAAATGAGCTGATGATGATGATGAATGTAGACATAATATACGCTGATGATGTTGATGGATTGTTATTTATTAAACAGTTTTAAATTTCAGTTGTAATAGGAGTTTGTTTATATCATTCAGGAGGGCGATTTTTGAACTGGTGACTAATTCTTACGCTATGATATGAAATAGGAAGTTATCCTAACGGGAAGTATCCAAAATATCAATAACGAGTGCTCCTTTTTCTTACATTCAAGGTCACTGGTAACTTATTTTTATAACCGAAAATTCTCGACCGATACTTATCTAACAAACTGTAAAGAATGCACAAAATACTCGTATTCTAATACATAGTGTTCTTCATGTCATTTTTAATTTCGAGCTCATTAGTGAGACTCAAAAATCGACCTTTGCTCTATCTATAACTTGAATTGTCAAGTTTGTAGAGCACTCAACGCCACTAACTCTGTCAGTGGCCTTTGAAGCAACACGGTCGCTATATTAAGTGGTATGACTGTGACAGCTAATTGGTTCTGCCAGGTAATTACTCCACTCTTGTGGCCGACAGCGACCTCTTGCGATATGCAAACTATGTTTAGTGTGCGGGGTGTCAGTTACAGCGTTTTAGTACGTTGCTAAATAATAATAATAAAACATTTTGACATTCGCGTTCGCTTTTAATCACAGTTTAAATTACAGGGGGTTAACGTAAAATATGATACAATACTAACGGTTAGTGTTGTTTGGTGGATAGTTGGATAAACAATGTGACGGTGGATGAAGACTCTGCCGCGCACACAAAGACGCAACATCGCGACAGCAGTCAGCCGTAACTATGGCGGGTATGTATAAAGGTATGTCTGTATGTATGAAGTATGATTGACTCGTGGAAAATGCCTTAGGTATTAAGTCCGCCATGTATTATTTTGTTGCAAAAGTTTAAAATAAATAAATAAATAATTAGTTAGTGTTAATGCCTGTTAGAAAAAACTTTGATAACAATTCCTATGATTTTGATAGATTTTAATTATGTCTGTGTATGTGTGTTAATTTTAGTTTCTTATTCGCACCTAAAAAACGTCCTCTAGAGGTAGTAGGTAAACCCATTATTTATGGCGGTTCACTCACTTAGCAAATAAGTTTTTGATTAAGGTGTCTTAATCCACTGCGAAAAATAATAAAAAAATCCATGTTATTATAATGTTTATACATAGACATAAATCAATCCTATCCATACATAGAGAACATTAGGATTTTAAAAAATTTGCTGATGATGACTGGCATGTTAAGTTCTATTTTGGTACAGATTGAATAGTCTATAAATAAACCGCAAAAATGTAGCTAAGTCGATGAAATGAAAATACTTCACGTAGCGTGGATTATTCGGGGTCCGCTGTTCCGGCCAGCCATGCGTCTATTCAGAAACTGTTAACATACAAAATTGGGTAGGGACGCGCACTTACCGATATAAAGACATCCTTTTACTAGATTGTGAAAGGTATGGCCACTTAGAAGCCGGACCTTTATACAAGATGGTTGTAGACCGAGAGCTGGCAGATTTATTTATTTCTATATTACGTTTCAAAGAAACGGGTGCCTTTGGTTCATATTGGTAACGCAAGAATACCTATTTTAAGTAGCCACTTCGTATAATTAGTGTTTTGTTGTAAAAATTCAATTTGTATTATATTCTATTGCTCAATTGCGATAAAAAGTGCTTAGAGACATTTCACAGCCAAAATGCAAAAAATCTCTTGACGAACAAAGATCAAACTTAACATTGATATTATTACAAGGCTTTATTATTTATCATAGAAAAATGGTTACAGGTACTATCACTGGTACCTATCTAATGATATCCCATTGTTACCTAAAAAAGTTGTATCTGAAGGCACTAGTTGGTCTTTTTTTGGTAGAATTGTTTGTTCAAAGTCAGCCTGCCCCCCTAGACAAGTGGCATAACGCTAATAGAATGGAAATTAGTTATAATGATTATTGTACAGGATTGACATAAGTCAACGATACGTATAAATGACGTTTATGTCCATCCCATACAATAATAAATCTATTTAGATAGATAGATAGATAGATCATTCTTTTATTGCAACACTATAAAACATAAACATGAACAAAAGAGAGAAAAAACAACGTTACAATTTGGCGGTCTTATCGCTTTCAAGCGATTTCTTCCAGACAACCAGTCGGATGGAGAGAGCTAACCGCTACCGTTATGCCAGCTGTTGTCTAGGGGGGCTCGTTAGCTATTATTTTCTTATTTAAGCCGGACACGCTATTGAGACTTTATTGAATTAACAGACTTGGTGAGCTATGATTGAACAACCGCTAATACTGGCACCCCGCACCCATTACTACATTAACGCAGGCCGTGTTTGCGTAGTGCAGCGATGTTAGGGCGCGGCCACACTGTCCGCTGACAGCCAATAACGCGGGCAAATGCTACTAAATTAATAGTGTTTGCTGTAGGCAGATACTCTGTGGCGTGCGGTATTGAAGTTCTAGTCAACATAACCCTGGAAGCTCGGCAGGCCGTTGGTGTGGGATGCAACCTGTGCTGACACTGTGGCTCCTTCACATGTACGCGCCACCTCTCTTCATGTGGGGGCTGCTGCGGTATGTGCTGAAAATCGCAAACGGCACAAACACGGGTCTGGGTCCAAATTATTTATTTGTTCCGTTTGCGGTGGAGACATGCGGTTCATGGGGGCCGGCGGCCAAGCAGCTTTTTAAAGAGTTGAGTGCTCGCTTTATTGAAGCCTCCGGTGACAAGAAGGCTGGTAGCTAACTCTGCCAACGTATTAGCTTGGCAATCCAAAGAGGTAATTTTGCCAGCATTCTTGGAACCGTTCCCATGAGCCCACAGCTGGAGGACATTTTTTATTTATAGGTTTTATTTTGTCTTTAGTTATCTTAATTTATTTTTTCTTTAATGTTGTTAGTTATGTTATAATAATATGTCACGTTTGTTTATTATTAAATTAAAGATCATAAGTGTATACTTATATTATGTTTATCATTGTTATCTTACCATTATAGATTAGAATAGAATATTTCGTAATTGCACCAGTGTTCGATACATTAACCCAGTCTTCGAAAAAACTGTGTCGCCAAAAAATAAATGAATTTCATTGAAATTTTACTGGACTATAGCTAGGAAGCTAGACCTAGCTAGCTAGTATTCAATTGATGCTAAAGACTAAAGTCAGTTGCTGATCCCTATTTTACGTCACTCAGCGAGCTAAAGTCGCTCAGGGAGCTATGGAGAGAGCTATGCTAGGTGTTACTCTAAGGATCGAATCCGGAACGAAGTAATTCGCCAGAGAACCAGAATTACTGACATAGCTCTTCGAATTAGCAAGCTGAAGTGGCAATGGGCTGGTCATATAAGCCGCAGGACCGATAACCGTTGGGGCAGACGTGTTCTACAGTGCAGACCGCGACTCGGCAGACGTAGTGTAGGACGCCCTCCGGCGCGGTGGAGCGACGATATACGCAAAGTGGCTGGCAGTGGTTGGATGAGAGTAGCCGAAGACCGGGCTCAGTGGCATGCATTGGGAGAGGCCTATGTCCAGCAGTGGACTGATGTGTGCTGATTATGATGTATAAAGAAAAAAAATACGATCTCTGGTTCCTGACGGACATTGATGCCACTACCCTAGTTTGTTAGTGTTTAGTGTCACAAACTACAATGTCAACAATTTAATTTAAACTTATTTTTCACAGGTAAAAAGTCCAAAATATACTTAGCCCGACTTTGGAATTGAACCATTGAACCCAGTATCGAGGATATCGGGCCAACCACTTTACCAATCCGTCACCGACATGTAAACACCGATATCGATCGTCCTCTATTCGAGTATTATATAAATATCAGTACAAAATACAGTTCATATTCTATCCATCCCGTTTCTTAATTATTTTTGTACAGTTCAACCCATGGTTACGTGGAAGAAATTGCTTTTTAGCAATAAGGCCTCCATATGTACCACTTCTCGTATTGTCCTCTGTATGGCTTTTTGTATGGTGTACAATAAAGATTTTTTTCATTTTACCCCAACACGAGCATTTGCATTACTCTCTGGGGTTGTCTCACTACAAATTAAGTACCATGTTGTTGTTTACCTTGTTCCATCGTCGGCCTTTTCTTAGCCATAGGGATTAGAATCGTCATCATTAGATCACGTCAGGGTCACCAATTGTTGCAGGCTCCGAAGTTAAATAATAACACAACTGGTTAATGTATCGGAGTATAATTTCTGACTAGTTTTAATATGTAAAAATACAAGTATATATATTAATCTATAAACGAAGAAATTGGCGGGGGAGATTTGTTGACTGTAGAAAGTCACGAAACAGGAACTAATGAGTTTTGCTTAATTTACATAACATGTCTCTATATTAAATCACGTTATTAATTATCTCTATTAAATATCACGAACATTACGTGCTATGAAAATTGTGCTGACGGCACAGAGGCCAAGAGCAAGCCCATCTCACAATAAAAAAATAAAAATAAAAACCTATTTTATTGGAAAATGAAAACTCTTTTTCTTTTTTTTTTAGCCTCGAAAGACCACTTTGCTCCCATATTCCTTGAATAAATCATTGAGAGCAATTAAAAGTTCGATCATTAATGAAACTTTTATAAAATATTCGTGAAAGAACCTTGTAAGTAAATAATAATATAGCCAGAGGCCCTACTCACCTTACTAGTCCGGTAGGGAAGGTCGAAAACAATAAAAAAACTTCCGAACTTTATACCGGTCGGGTCGGTGCTCAAAAGATCGTTAAGCCAGAATTCATATATGTTGCGAGCAAGTACAAGCGTAAACCAATTAAGTGAAGATTACAATTTTGATATATTTCATTCTGGCTTACCTACACTATAGGCTATCTGGCTATACTATACTGGCTATATATCTGGCTATACTACTATAGGCTATCTGGCTGGTTCCTACACTATGCCGAAATTACGCGACCGAAGTTCCGCGACTGATTTTACGTTCCGACGTATTCGGCTGATATGACACACCATAAGTGCCGAACTTACGCCCCGCCCCCGGATCTTCGTAGGCAATCGAAACGAACTTCGGTCGCGTATAATGTGTGCTCTATAGAATAAGTTGCCGCTGAACTTACGCCCGACCGAAGTTCGGCTGTACGCTATAACGCAACGTAATTTCGGTATTATGTGTCGTCAGTAATTCAAATAGCATTGTAGGCGTAATCATGCAGCAATCCTTTCTTTTTAAGGCAAGCTGTTTAACATAGTGACTGTAGCGCATCACATGTTGCTGTGTGTCTATATTGTTCTAAGCACTAGATTGGGTTTGTTAATGTTCTCACAAAAAAATAGATATAATAAATAATAATAATAAATAAACTTTCCTACACTCACACCAATTATCTAGCCCAAGAGAAGCTTCGTTATGAAACTCGTTAAAAATGGTTACTAGAGAACGGATAAACATACTTAAAATACTTAAATAATATTATACATAGAAAACACCCAGACCCGAGACAATTTAGAAAAACAATAATTTCTAAATTGACCCGACCGGGGATCGAACCCGGGACCTCAGAGATGGCGACACCATGAAAACCGGTGCACAAACCACTCGACCAAGGAGGTCGTCGAGATATATATATATATATTGTTTTGTATAAGTGAAGACCTCATATTGGCTATCAGTGTTTATAATATTATTGTATTAAATTTCATAAAGCTGTTGGTTTTCCAAACAAAATAAAATAAATAAATAAAATATATTCCCGATCTATAGCAGCTAACTAAGGTAGTGTAGAAGCAGTATTCGACAAGTACCAGCGATCGACTTCTTTTCCTTTACATACATACATACATATAATCACGCCTCTTTCCCATAGGGGTAGTCAGAGACCAATTTTTCGACTTGCTACGATCCATTCTTTTCCTTTAATCATCATAAATAGGTGTCAGTGACTGGTTTTAGTCTTCGGCAACCATTGAATACAGACCACTTACCTCATAGCTGTCATCACGTTCCGCCCGATCCTCTAATGACACTACACATTTACAGAATACACTAATCATGCACACTAATTTAGGCCCAAGACACCGTACTCGTAGAACAAGGGTATGAAGAACCGGTTCACACGCGAACTATACCAGGTACAGATATGTACCTCGGCGTGGTTCCGCTCCCCGATCCGATCCCAACCCTTCGGAGACTCTGGTAGGACACGGGGACGCGCACTTTTAAGTGTGCGATGCCGTTCCCTCTAGAAATCCTCCGAAGGTGATTCGTTTCAACACGGCTTGAGGTACCCTTTACGTACCTCACCGCCCTCAAAAACCCCGGTGACGCTGAAAATGCCGTTAGAGGCAATCAGCAATCTCTCTCAAAAAAAAAAAATCTGTCATCACATAAAATTTTAATGAAATTCTATATAATTACTAGTGGCTCGATCGCGACTTCGTCTGCTACACCCCCTACCAACCTTACGGTTACAAAGTAGGCGTCAGACATCCTTACGCAAGCGCAAGGGACCATCTACGTCAGGTCATAACGCCAGATCAGAACACGCCGGTACGCATCTTTCATTCGGTACTTTTAAGACTAGTGTCTCGAGTTAGTTGCCTCGTGGACACGTATAGTCCACTACCTAATATCCAGATAGGTCTTCGGAGCTGTAAGCTCGCTCACTTCTCGTTGCACTAAGAGCACAACTCGCAGTGTACCACTGACCCCAAGATGTACAGATTAAACTCCATGATGTACAGATTAAACTTGTATTAACTTGGTAACGGCATAAAATTTTGTGAATGTCGTTACTTATATTAAATTAAAGCAGTGGAGTTTCTAGTGCCCATTCTTCTCCACAGCTAAAAAATAGACGTTCTGAATGGGTAGTAGGTAAAATAAAATTTGGACGACTTAAAAGCACTTTTCTAAAGTTTATTTGAATAAAAAATATTTGACTTTAACTTTGACTTTGATGGACCCCTATTGCAGCGCCACCTACCGGGTCCAATTGTAAATCTAAACCATTCTCGAATCCACTTGAACACACACAAAAATTTTCATCCAAATCAGTCCAGCCGTTTAGAAGGAGTTCAAATACAAACACACGCACAGAAGATTTATATATTTAGAGATGTAAAGATTTTGTGTGGAAAACTGATGACGAACACGGTGCCATAATGATATAAGAAAACAGCAAACAAAGACCTAGTCTTTATAATTTCATCATTAAGTAATATCATCACACAGATAATATGCACAAGCAACCTTACTAATAAGCGTTGAGTGCTTTACTTTGTAATGTATAATTTGTAGAAATGTGGAAACTTCTGGAAACGCAGAGAAAAAATTACGTCGGGTTAAGCTACGAGAGGCCCCGAGCGAGAGGTCGTAGCAAGGCAGTGTAGCGAGTCGTCGTAGCAAAAGGCAGTGTAGCAAGTCATCGTAGCAAGGCAGTGTAGCGAGTAGTCGTCGTAGCAATCTGTCGTAGCAGTCGCTACCAATCGTAGCATGCCGTAGCCGCTGCAGCTGTACCCGTAGCCATAAAAGGATTTAATCGTTTATATGGTCTAGTGGTACCACCACCGTTGTCACCCTCAGAGATGCGGATTCGATTCTTAGCGTAATTATATTTGCATTGGTTGGTGGTAGGGCTTGATTAAAGTCACAGGCTGTTACCGTCTAACACTAACAAACAAATATATGTATGTTTCCACCTTCGGCTTTAAGACCATTTCTTTGATCAAACATGCATTTAAATTCTTGCCAAGTGCCAGTCCCGTTAAACCGAATTAACTATACCTACATATTTAACTAAAGGCGTTTTAATTCAAATTATAATTTGTTCACAACAAAATTTGCGTAAAATTGTACGACTATAAAAAATAACCAACGGTGATTTAACGAAAATAAAATTAACATGTGAAATGAAAGGCAGCGTATTTCGTAAATTGCGTTGTACATTACCGAATTGTGCTTTCACGGGGCGTGCTCAAAGCCTCGCCCTAACAGACGCGGTGGCGATACGCTCACGGTAGCGGTCTGTCCGCGCGGGCACGTTTCGTTCACACTAGCGCGGTCCCGATCGATCCGATCCGATCAACTCAGAGAATCCAGTAGGGAACGGGGTTGTGCTCGCGTAATGCCATTCCTTCTAGAAACACACTAAAGGTCACACAGCTTGAGGAAACCTTTAAGTTTTTCGCCACCCCCAAAATCTCCGGTGACGCTGTGAAGGCCGTTTGAGGCCAAAACTATCTCCAAAACAAGCACGGTAAAAATTCAAAATTTAAAATTCAAAATCATTTATTCAGTTTAGGCTACAAATAGCTCTTATGAACGTCATTATGCCATCGGTTCGTAAGTCTATCTACTCTGGGCGGGAGATTTTGTACTGAGAAGAACCGGCAAGAAACTCAGCAAGTGTCCAGCTGTTTTCTCCCTTACAGCGTCATAAACATTGGAAAACGCCCTATCATAAAAGAACACTTTCCATCACAAATAAAAACACAAAATATAAAAGACAATCACAACACGTAAAAAAACACAAAAAAAGAAAAAATAAATAAATTACATATTTAAGTTTGCAAAACATCATTAACCAGTTTAATTTTTTACAATGTTATACAGTACTAGTAAATGTCAAAACCTGTCTAAGAAAAAACAACGCTATACTATAGTTAATAAAAATAAGACAAGTACGCAAGAGCAGACCAGCCTCCAAAGGCGGCACCCGTTCACGAGTATGACATATGAATCAGGTAGCGGTAGCGACTGACCGCTGAGATATCGCTTCATTATCATCAGCTCTTTTTATGTCCCCACTAGGCCACGAGCCTTCCCTATGAATAAATAGGGAGAACGGGCTATAAACCACCACGCGGGCCCAGTGCGGAGTGCACATTGGTGGAGTGTCCCTTTTTTTTGAGAGTTTCCTGATTGCTGCTACTCATTTTCAGCGACACCTGACTTTATGCCCGGCCACGATCTTGCCGCTGCGGCCTATGCACAGGAGCGGTAAGCGGCAAAAACAAATGTACAAACGTTTACGAAGCACCCTACGCGGCGCAGCGGCAGCGGCAAGCGGTTTTTGCCGAGCCAATCGCAGCCTGCGCAGCCCGTCGCCTTTTATTTGAGAGATCTGATTGCCACTAGCTATTTTGAGCATCACTGGACTTTTTTGGAAGCGGCGAGAAACTTAACATCACGCACTAGTGCGAGTCCCCGTACCCTACTAGATTCTTCAAAGGTTTCGGATCGGATCGGGAGCAGAACAAACCGAGGGCGCCTCTAAAGGGTAGGTCCATGGCTCGGGTTGACCTGGTCGTGGAGGTGGGCAAAAGAGCATAGGAACATGTCTGTACCTGATATAGAGCGCGTGTGAACCGCTTATTCTACGAGTACCTACGATCTCTTTGGCCTAAACTAGTGACCATGTTTAGTGTATTCTGTAAATGTGTAGTGCCATTTAGAGGATCGGGCGGGGGGTCACGCCGCGTCACTAGCCGCAGAACACTAAGCCGGTCGCGGGCGCCCGCCTGTAGATCGCGGCTTGCCTGCGTTCATTTAAAATACTTCATATGTAAGAGGAGCTCGATGGTGCAGTTAAAGCGCCCGGTCTGCGAGTGCTGAGGTTAAGCAACTTTCGCAAAGGCCGGTCATCGGATGGGTGACCAAAAACTTATCATCTCGAGCTCCTCCGTGCTTCGGAAGGCACGTAAAGCCGTTGGTCCTGGCTGCATTAGCAGTCGTTAACAACCACCAATCCGCACTGGGCCCGCGTGGTGCTTTATGGCCCATTCCCCCTATCCATCCATAGGGAAGGCTCGTGTCCCAGCAGTGGGGACATAAAAATGGGCTAATGATGATGATGATGAATGTAGACATAATATACGCTGATGATGTTGATTTTAAATTTCAGTTGTAATAGGAGTTTGTTTATATCATTCAAGAGGGCGATTTTTGAACTGGTGACTAATTCTTACGCTATGATATCCGCGACCGCAGACCGCCTTTGTTTGGGCGAGGCTTAAAGTTCCTACTACAATTTCCGAGTAATAACTTAACTGCCCGCTTGGCTGGGAGACCTTTGGAGCAGTTTGTCTTTGAACTGATGTAACGTGCGGTACATAAATATGGTAAGAGAAATTTGGTGCCGACAGCTGATGCGAGGTTGGCTGAAAGTTTACTTGCAGAAGAAAATATTCGTTCATTTATTTATTTATTAAAATAGACTTACCAACTAAATACATAAGAAAATTATGTAGATATGAAAAAAGGCAAATATGCATTTAAATTACAGATGTGCACAACATTTTAAATCTTCGAGTACTTACTCTTTACGATTGAAACAAATGAAATATTGCTTATTCGCATCAAAAGTGAAGTTTCGAGTTTTTCGAATATTATGATCTGGTGCTAAATATTCAAATATGTTTTTAGGAAATTTATTTCGTGCGCTTAAAAAACAGAAGTTTTAGTTTTGCTTTATTTAAGCGTCATGATAAGATTTTGTCTTCTAGTAAAGACGTGGCGCTCAGGGCACAGAAACGTCTGTCTTCCCTAGAAGACCGTGACCGTGGCGCTCAAAAGGCAATACATATATACAGTTTCTGGAACTAAAGTTGCTCTGTTTGCTTTCGCCTTAAGTTGTAGACTTCAAATCAAAATAAGGTAGAAACTGAAATAAAACAACCGAATAAAATTATTGCAAATTTTACTTTATTATACAAGTTATTCACAGCTCGCAGTATTGACCTCCAATACATTTACAAAATGTACAAATATAACCGATCGGCCTATACCTAAAAACGTTGTACTTAGGTAAACTGCCTACTGACTAAACAAACTTCAGTTTATACAATACAACTTATAACTAAAACTATCATTAAAAGTGTAGAAATTGTAAATTTTATTTGTAGTTGCGTAGGATTCATAATAACGTAATGTTTAAATTCATAGTAACATTCAATAAAGGGCTGGCAGGATATGAATCAATCGGGTATAACATAATTTAATACAATAAAACAATGAACATTTGAAGTTCCAACCATAAGTTCATAACTTAATTGGATTAACAAATTAATTCGCGTTTTCAATTATTTTTAAACAGGTTAAAACAATACGTTTCTCATAGATTTTATTAACAAACAGTCGATTTGCTTTTAGACATTAGGGCGTGGTTCCATTGGAAGCAATCACTAGTAAGCAGGAGCTATTTTATATTTCAAAATAACATAAACTGCAATTTGAGCACTCCAAAAGCATTATAAAGCAGTGACAAAATTCAGCGCTTACGTTAGCCTTCCCGGTAGCATAGCGGTCAGTGCAGCCGCCCGGATTGCGGAAGACCCAGGTTCGATTTCTGGCTGGGTCGGGTAGGCGTTTAATTTTTTCACTGTATTTTATAAATTTTATAAATATCAAATTGTTTTAATCAAATTGACCCAATAAAAACTTGATTATTCTTAAGACAGTTTCTCTGTATCTGTTATGGTTTTCTTTCTATAGTTATATATATTATCTATGGTAGACTTTCTCAAACTGTCCCCGTTAACGGCTCTCATATGCGACGAGCAATGATTGGTGCCCTAAACAATTAAAATTCTATTGTGTCTGTATTGTCTGTATTCACAGCACACACTGTATATTGCCATGTCTGTCTAACCTTGTAGATTGTAGTTTAACTCTTCTTGAACTACGAAATAGCTCCTAGCTACTAGCACAGAATAACTAATAGTACTACCGTACAGAAGACTCACTGTCTAACAAAAGTCAAGTTTAAGTATAAAAAATTGCCTACTCTAAAAGACTTTGACGCAAAATTGAAACTTATCGTGTGACCCGAGCGTTCATATTCCGTTAGGCAACGCTGACTCGACATCGATTTGACGTCAGGAACGCAGGGTTCCCACCCATGGATATATTTAAGTAAGTATAAATTAAAATAAATCAATAAAGATAATAGTGTGAATTAATTCACAAACATCTTTTAGAAAGTAAGCCTAAATCAAAATACTTTAACAAACGCAATAAGCTACTTGTATAACTACTTAGCTATAGATTTTTGTATTGGCAAAATAAATCATGTCTGTTCATTACATTGTTTTTGATTAACCATTAAAGATTTTTATAGCTAAATAACTACAGACATATGCAACTATTACTAGGTGGAAAATATGAGAAGCACAGAAAACCACCAGTCGCCGCCATAATTGTAGTGTAAGAGCTGGCAGCTATTTAGGTATGTTAAATTAGTTTTAATTTAATAATAAATAAATAATTAATAATAAATTAGTCATTATTCGGTGCACATAAATCACAGAAACGATCGTTCGTTTTACGCGCGACGACGCGCGACGTGGAGCGTGCGAGCCCAACGGCAACCTACTGCCATACGCCTGCCGGCCGAACGTATCTAAACTGCGGAGTGACACCCTGCTACTAATTAATAGGATTCACAATGGGACCACGCCCTACTGTAGATATAATGCTAAAACCATAGACATATAAAACTACACTGTTTATTCGTAAATGAACAAGAACACTGTAGGTAGATATTTTTCCATGTTTCTCTATTTTAGTAATTTTCTTTCTTTCGTTTATTTGAGTCATCTGCAAAAAAAAAACTGAATTCACCAAGTTTTTGCCGCTCTTTATTCAATTCGTGACCTCCTACTAAAAGTCTCTGCTTGATTCACTTAAACTGAAATAAGCAGCGCACTTCAACTCCATTCCTTTCATCTCGTTTATTGTAACGCCTATTTGTTTGTAACACTTGTGAAATAAAAAAGTTTTTATTCCTTCATCTACCTACTCTAGTTACAAGTCTATGGTCAAAGCGCCATTTTAACTGTCAACTGTCAACTTTCGAATTAGGAACAACTACACTAGCGCCGCTAACTTCGCAGCAGTCCTGTCCGCGGCAGCCCGCGGCTAATTTCACACGCCTTGCACCAGACCCGGCTTTCTGCCGGGCCACGCCTCTTTCGCGTATTTCTTCTTCTTCGGCTCGTTGGAGGGACCCGAGTCTTCCGGCGCTAAAAATAGAAATTCATTATGAAATAGATTTTTTTAAATTTGGTAATCAATATAAATAGTATTTATACAAAATAAAGTTTTAGGTTATTTTTATAATTTGCTTTTATTATTATTAAAAAGGTCTTTACTAAATCATATGTTAGTTCATAAGGTTTTATAAGATTTATCTATGGGCCTGTAATTTTTGTTGACTAATAATAAAATAAAAATCGTTTGACTATAAAGATGCGATGTCGACTATGTTGTGACTGGCTTTAAATAAGTCGCCCCAAGAGTATGCATACGTGCTGTTGATGAAATACTAGCAAAAGAATTGGGATGAAACCAGCAAAGAAAAACCTTGAATTAAACTATTTGCGAATCTACCCCCGTTCTGCCCTTATTATTGAGGTTTTATTTCAATGTGTACAGTGTTAGAGTAAAATTTGGAAAACAAAAGGATTTAATTAATACATTACCAGAGTGCGGTAGAGGTGGATGTATATTGAGGTGTGGCTCTGGACCTTCCAACTCGACGTCGGGCGCTGGATTAGGGAGTAACAGGCCCAATCTATGAAAGGAAATATAAGTCATTGTATTTTTTAACATACACACACAGGGCAAATTGTAGCTTTATTGTCATAATTTAGTCATAACGTCAATGTTACATCAGTATCGTTGTGTTCCGTCAGTTAGAGATAAGATAACCAGTTCTAAAGTAATGGAGGAATCCGGGTGAAGTGGGGTCGGGTCTTCTACCTTCGGCTTTATCATCACTTAACATCAAGTGAGATGGAGGTTAAGTGCTCACTCATAGAGAAATAAAGATAAGAACAATTTTTATTTTGTATTGTTTGTCTTTAATTAGTATCTTTGCTTTAGTTCAAAAGCGCGTAAGTAGCATTTGGTGAGTACTGCGCAAAATAAAGCAAAACAGCGTAAGTGCCTTTATAATATGACTGACGTACTTTTTAGGGTTCCGTACCTCAAAAGGAAAAACGGAACCCTCATAGGATCACTTTGTTGTCCGTTTGTCTGCCTGTCTGTCAAGACCCTTTATCTCGGGAACGCGTGAAGGTATCGAGTTGAAATTAAAATATACTCAGGTCTACGGTCCCTTGAAGCTGTGAAAAAATCAAACTTCTAAGTTAACGAAAAAAAAAAGATACGGCCGTCTATGTCGCAAAAAAATTATATTTCGACACTCTCAAGGGAATCAAAATTTATAGGGTAGGTACTTGCCGTTGACCTAGAACCAATGATATTTTATGTTTAGACACGTTGCCTGGCCTCCGTAGTGGCTAGGACAAATTAAGGTAATTGCCTGAAATTCACTCAGTCACACGTCAGTCAGTGTCACGTCAAAACGTTTGTGCCATCTTTAAGTTTTTTGTTTTTTATTATATAAAATTCCTTCCTGTTTATACAAAAATTGCAAAAACTATACTGCAACCGTAAGAGACAAGAAAAGTGTTTCATTTCATTCGTAAATTGTAATTATGAATTTAAAATAGAAAATTTTCATTTAGTTATAACATTTGCGATGTTGCCAATTCGATATACATGAGCGAGAAGCGTGTACTATGTTTTCTGTAAGAGTGAAAGAGAGAATCAGGTGAATTCAATGAGCTCATTTGTCAATTATATTAGATAGTTTTTATCTCTTTTTAACAATAGGTTCGATATGACTGTGTTTATTTTCTTTCCCTTTCGACGTGTATTACGTCATAGAAACAATTTCGCCATTTTTAAATGCAATTCATTCACGTATGGCTAGTCTATATATAAAAGGTCATTTTTTTTTATATTAGAAGGAGGCAAACGAGCAGGCGGGTCACCTGATGGAAAGCAATCACCGCCGCCCATGGACACCCGCAAAACCAGAGGAATCACAGATGCGTTGCCGGCCTTTAAGGAAGGAATAGGCTCGTTTCTTGAAGATTCCTAAGTCGTATTGGTCCGGAAATACCCCCGCTGAGAGCTGGTTCCACAGCACTGTAGTTCGTGGTAAAAAATTACGTGAGAAACGCACAGTAGTAGATCGCCATCCATCAAGATGGTGTGGATGGAAAGACAGTCGATTGCGTGTAGTGCGGTGAAGGAAATCAGCGGCAGGGATCAAACCGAACAATTCCTCAGAGCACACCCCATGATAAAGGCGATAGAATATACAGAGAGACGCAACGTCTCTCCGAAGGGCCAGTGGATCGAGCCGACCAGAGGTTACCACGTCGTCGACAACTCGAGCAGCTCTGCGTTGAATGCGGTCAAATGGGAGGAGTTGGTACTGGGGCGCTCCAGCCCAAAGATGGGAACAGTATTCCATATGAGGCCTGACCTGTGCTTTGTAAAGCTGTAAGCGATGGGTCGGCGTCAAAATACTGTCCCGCTCTATTGAGCACACCCAGCTTTTTCGAAGCTAATTTAGCTTTACCTTCCAAATGACCGCGAAACTGAACGTCCGTCACTCGAAATATCGACGCCAAGGATTCCAATGGTCGGTTTGGTATCAAGGGGAGCTCCTTCAAAGTTTAGAGATACGACGAAGGGATGTTTTTTAGCGGTAAACACGCAAACTTGAATTTTGGAAGGGTTAAAATGGACTAGATTAAGTCATTGCCTAGAACTATGAAGTTTGGCAAGTAATATAATCTTATACTACAAGTACAGCGAAAAATCTGAAACTATACATATTTAATTAAACTAGTGGTCGCCCAGTGGTCGAAATTCGACCGTAAAGGCACTTACGCTGTTTTCCTTTATTTTGCGCAGTCACCAAATGCTACTTACGTGCTTTTGAATTGGGTTCACCTCAGTAATCTAACGCTATAGGGATTTGAACCACGATTTTGCGTATTCTAACTATTCGATTATTAATAATTACTATGTTAATTATAATCAAATTAAAATACTTTACCTGGCTCCAATGAGACTGAGGTGAGAGCTAGGCGCTGGCAAGTCTGAGTAGAGATTAGTTCCGCGCGAGATCTCTTGTAGCCTGAGCGAGTGATGGTGCTGACCTGAAAACAATATTTTATTTATAACTGGGATTAACATATTTTCGAATAGAATTATTCCTTCCAATATCCAATAGTACCAGCCATTTCTAAAGTAAAACGTTTTCAATTAATACCCTAACTAGTGTTGGAAGTACTCCTTTCTTAGTTTTGTTATTACGATTCAAAATTATAAGCATTGACTTGATAACAAGAATAGATGATATTTTAGGAAAAGCTTTATTGAACTTAAAACAAATACAGTGTAATATTTTGGCGATTCTATCGCTTCAAAGAGTGTTGTTCTAAAAGTATACAAAGAATACATTAGTCCAGTCAATCTAGACATTCGAAGGTATATAAATTCGCATCAAGCTGAAAATTAGTAAAATTGTTAAAAATGTGATTATAAATAAAACTTAAAAGTTCCCCATCATTCCCGTGTATGGAAAAAAATTACTCTAGGTCAAAGGTCAAAAAAATGAGTTTTTCGCGATTTTCAGCGAAACGGTAAGTCTTATCATAAAAATATCTTAGACAAAAATTGTAGGTCATCATATTATCTATCAAAAATGTATCAGTGCTTTTTTTTTACGAGCCACCCTTTCTGGGATATAACGATTCAAAAAGTTGTTCAAGTTGTTATGGGCATAATATGCACACGTTTCCACGCCACCTATGAGGTAGTGTACTTAGCGCGTTTTTTTTAACGTGGTTTCCCCAGTAGGCCCCGGGTCAGTTGTGATCCTGTTTTGTTAAAACTATTGCAAAATTACGGAAATTTGTAAATATTGTAGAAGATAAAAAGCGATGTAAATTAAAAAAGTGGTGAATTTTATTCGTCTGAATTGTAACCGTCAAACTCTTCTCGTTCTTCTTGTTCTTGTTCACGTTCTTCTTCTTCTTGTTCTTCTTCATCTTCATTCTGCGTGCAAATAAATTGCGTCAATAGTGATGTATCCTCGTTGGAATCAAACGAATCCTCTTCTGTTAGTGATTCAACATTGGAGCACGACCGGCCTTGACAGTTTGTACATGCCAAAGAGCAGAACAGTCCGACTTTTTTGCAACCACATTTAGCACTGCATCCCTTTTTGCAGTTGCAAAAAATGGTGTTTAGCAGTTTTTCCGGTGCAGGTGGGAGTAAAGTTTGAACTGGCTCCAATGTATTGTCGACCAACTTCCAACCCCAGTCTGTAGGGTCTAGCTGATAACCAAGCCACACTTGAACTTGGTAATATACCCGAAGAAGATGCAGATGAGCAGCAACTGAGGTTGGAGGAAGAGAAGCTAATTGAACATATATAACAACTCTGGATAAGAGATGTATATACGTGGCGCACTCATGCATATTATGCCCATAACAACTTGAACAACTTTTTGAATGTTGTGTTATATCCCAGAAAGGGTGGCTCGTAGAAAAAAAAGCACTGATACATTTTTGATAGATAATATGATGACCTACAATTTTTGTCTAAGATATTTTTATAATAAGACTTACCGTTTCGCTGAAAATCGCAAAAAACTCATTTTTTTGACCTTTGACCTCGAGTAAATTTTTTTCCATACACGAGAATGATGGGGAACTTTTAAGTTTTATTTATAATCACATTTTTAACGATTCTACCAATTTTCAGCTTGATGCGAATTTATGTACCTTCGCTCCCATTTTTATGTCTAGATTGACCGGACTACATGTAGCTGCGTCAACAAACAGTAAACAATCAGTGAATCAATTTCAAAACAGATCTAGTAATAAATCATAGAGGCCTTACTTATTTATTAAAAAATAAAAACTATGTCATAGACTATTTGTTTTTGTTATTTATAAAACAGTAGGCAAATGTCTTTACTCCATTGTGAATTATACAAAGTAGACTCACTGTCGTCAGCGCATTGCAACTTAAGTTTCCTCGACGGCGTATTAGCGTTCGGCACTATGGTGGACTTCACCAGGTTTCTGAAGCGGCCGATGGTGGGGTCAATGTCCTCAGGGTTAATGATGTCCACCTCTTCGTTGAAGGAGACGTTGCGTTTCTGTTTCTTAGGGATGCCACCGGGCATAGACGCTGACCTTTTTGTACCTGTCGGTGGCTGTGCAGATAAAAAATAAAAAAAATTGTTTGCAAACAAAATATACAACTGTGATGTTTTAAATAAAATTCGGCTAACAGGATTTACACCCGCACCTCCAGATATCTTAAGCGCCTTCTTGCTTCGGGAAGTAGAAAGAAATGGATAGAATTAACCAACCAGCTTCTAAGATGGTCCACGTCAATAACTAACCCAAATTGGGAATAGCATGTGGGTTTTGGCCCAATTTCCTTCAAAACATAGGTCATAGGTATAACGTGAGCATATGTGGAGTAAATATGTTATACCTATGTAGAATGTTCTAACCTTTATAACATCTGCGCCGTCATCCGTCGATATACCCAACATCGATATCCTCCGATTGTGAGCTGTGTTAAACTCTGTTAAATTCTGCAATTGATAAAAAAGTATGAGAGAATAGAGCATTTTTTTTCTAAATAGGAATAATTGATTCAATTATTAAATATTAATTTAATAATATTAATTTAATTCGATCCCCGGTCGAGTCAATTTAGAAATTATTGTTTTTCTAAATTGTTTCGGGTCGGGGTGTTTTCTATGTATAATAAGTATGTATTTAAGTATTTTAAGTATGTTTATCTATTGTCTAGTAACCATTTAACGAGTTTCATAATGAAGCATCTCTTGGGCTAGATAATTGGCGTAAGTGTAGGAAAGTTTATTTAATTAGTTCTTTTTTTTATTTTACACAAGGCTTGGCTTCTGTCTAATGTAATGGTAAGTGACAATAAGCTGAAGAAGGAACTTCATTTTGAATTAGTTAGTTGACTGGTCAGTCTATTTATTTATTTATTTACTTAGGTAGTCGAGTTCAATAATATGTATACACTTTTGACAGATGTTGATTCTTATTACAAGGTGAATAAAAGTTACTAACTGTCAAAAGTGTATACATATTATTGAACTCGACTGTACAATAACAGGTCACATCCAAAATTACATAACAAAAATTAATATCGAAAATATAGAGCTGGGAATGCTGGGATGCAACCTCAAACAATGTACACAATTCAACCAAATTCGACCATTAATAAAGAATAAAAAAACATTAAATAGTCAATAGAGAAACTTATCAGCAACTATCTAAACGGTTTTTTATGAAATCACTATTGGGATTTTGGATAGTCCAATGTGCAAGAGTCTGTACTTTGAATGAATAATACTTACATCTAACTCAGTCTGTGTCTCCGGCAGTCCAAGCAACGCACCCTCCTGTTCTGTGTTTGGTAAGTCTTCAATAATGCCTCTAGCATTACCAGTTGGACGTTCTCTGAAAAAGAAAAGAATCAGGCTTTAAGTAAAAATACACCTTATTGTTATAAAATCAAGGTCCATAGCCTTATACTGCATGTAACAAATATATTGTTAATCCATTTTGTTTTCACCTTGCAACAACCAATAGCAAATGGGTATAATAAGCTGACAACCCAGTTATGTAACCATATTATTATAATAATAGTCTTTTATTTCCGAAAATTGGGTTTATACAAAGTTTTGCTTATAATTATAATTTTTATACTATATAAACTGTATGAATTAGATTAAAAATTCTATTAAGTGTCTCGCAATTAGGTGGGCCTAACCCTCCTCCAACTGTCTCCAATATAGCCTGTCAATTGCAACTCTTGTCCAACATGGCCCCAGTCATAATAATATCTTCTTTCTATATTTTACTTGCTCAATAGTAAGGCTGATGCTACAGTCATAGAATATGTTACAAAAGATTAAACCTTTACCCCAGTATTAATAAACAGTGTAAGCTTGGAGTAGTTACTCTGTGTTTTGTTCCCGTCATGTAAACTTCATTTCATGTCAGAGTGAAAGAGACGAAACACGAAGTAACTAGCTTACACTTTGTTTATTAATAAGCTCCTATGTGTTTAGACATATGTTTGCCAAGATTCTTGTGGCTTCTCCTCGGTACAAGGTCTCCACAGGTCTCCTCGGTACAAGTCATGGCTTTGAGTAATGTTTAAAAAATACTTGTTAAGTTCAATTTGAATAAAACAAATTCAATTATGTATTTTGCCGATGTTTATACTTTTGACCAAAACAGAGTTTAGAAAATACTGACTAAACCAACTCACCTTATAATATAGTTTCTTGTGGAAGCTCCAAAGTGAAAATTGGAATCAATTGGCAACTGAGTGGGTTTATGTGCTTCAAGACGCATTTGGCCAATATACGTACCATGTGCTAAAAAACCAAGTCTCTTTAAAATTTATATTTATATAATAAGGTAAACTCAGATAATATCTTCTTTATTGAATTAAATTTAAATATACTGAAATTGTTATTAAACATAGTTATAATTATAGCACTATTTTTTTATTAACCTGTAGAACTTTTTGTAAATTTAGGCAATTTTATGCTTTTAGTCTTAGGCAGACCAAGTGTAACTTTAAAGTTTTTTTATTATACAATATATTTTGTGTATTCATGTTATGGTGTTTTTACTTCAAACATAGTTGGCTGATTAAGTGATCTACTACTTTTGAACAAATTTCTTATGAATGAAAAACCTTATATGGTTGAAGTATCAACTAAAGAATAACAATTTGTTATTTCATTGTTACAAGAGAAAATAGTCTTTGTTTATTGCTTACATATAGCTCAACATCAATTGTGAAGTACCTAATAGATGGAATTTTAGGCAGATTAATGTTGGAATATTGATTTAGTAGAATTTTATCTGGTTTGTTGCTGGCTGTTATTTGGTTGCTGGCTAGTATTTAGTTTTGTATGTTTAAAAGTAAAGTGTTTAAAAGTGAAGTTTGTCAGGAACATTTTCAAAATGTTTAGATAGACAGTTCTTATGTAGAGTAAAATGTTGAGAGCCTTAGATGAATGATTGGTCTTGTTGCGCTCGACTAGATACCGCCCTACCTAGAAACAATAGCTCTGTGAATGCGGCAACTCAATATTGTAATGTGTAAGAACGGTGTCCTTCTTAGTTTTTGTAGTACTATTTTTACACTGTTTAACTACGCAAACTGGCATTTTACTTCAGTTTATGACCAAAATTTAACAAAACATTTGGTACGTGCACCTCACACACAGTTTGCAACGCGACTGACAGCAGGCGACTGACTCAGGTACGCCGACTTCGTGGTTGTATTTTTTGCCACATTTAACAAGTACGCTGGCGGTATCTAGTAGAGCGCAGTGAGACCAATCATTCATCTAAGTTGAGAGCATTATATTTTGATATTAGTTGTTATACTGTTTTATAATACAAAGTTTTTGTGATGTATTGTAATGTAATAATCAGCTGAATAAATAAATTAAGTATAAGAAATCAATGCATTGTGATTTATATGGATAAAGAGAAAAATGAAAGATGAGTCATGAGTCGGTTAGATAATTCCTACAACAATTGGTTCATACAAAGAACAGTTGAAGCCTAGATAAATCTAGTTGATTACACAGTTAATGCATTATTACAGAATTAAATACCTTTCTCTTATACTTACTACTACCCAAGTCAACTAAGAATGCTCTATTTAAATCTTTGTGATAAACAAATGCAGCATGAACTCTTGAACAACTCGCATGATCAATGCAGAAGTCATTCATTTGAGGATTGCGTCCGAAAAGGTAGCATTTCTTCTCATCTAACATAAGTTTTTGAATTAACTTGTCTCCCTTTAGCACATCCAAATGTAAGCCTGTAGGAGGTTTGCCAGCCCTGAAATAGATTAACGAATTAAACTACACTATTGACTGTCAATAATTTGTAACCAGAAGTAAACAAATAATAACAATGTTTGGACTATCAACAGTTTGAAATTAAATTACAGACAAACACTGGCACACCGTATTTTAGACGACCATTTGATAGAAATTTATAAATGGAAATCGGTGTACCTAGCGTATGTTCATGAAACAACCATGCATGTCCATCTTGGTCAAGTCATAGCAAAAGGTTTTCGATTTAATCTTACCAATTAGGGACTTCGTAATGGTTTGCCATAATAGCAATCGGTACAACCTAAATAGCTACAATGTGGGATTGATACCAACGGAGTTCGATTAGGGTAACATGTTAAAAATAAGGGAAAAGCGCATGAAACGAATGCCGCTAATGAAAGCCGACTTTGACAGTGACAGCTAGTTAAGTAAGCTATAGACAAAAAATGTTTATTTGTTTATTTCGACGAGCTACGGGCTTTCACCATACTGCCTCATCTTAATTTTATAAATTATTCTTTCATATAACTTGTTATTTTACCAATGTTATAATTTGTATCGCAATTATATTATATTTCCAATAGTATTATTTTTATATTATTTCATTTCAATAGTAACCATTCAAATTCAAATTCAAAAATCATTTATTCAGTTTAGGCTACAAGTAGCTCTTATGAATGTCGCTATGCCATCGGTTCGTAAGTCTACTCTGGGCGGGAGATCTTGCGCTGAGAAGAACCGGCAAGAAACTTAGCAAGTGTCCAGCTCTTTTCTTCCTTACAGCGTCAAAAAAATAAAAATTGGAAAATGCCCTATCATAGCAGGACACTTTCCATTACAAATAAACACAAAAAATATAGAAGACAACCACAACATGTAAAAAAACAAAAAAAAATAAACAAATCTAATATATCAAATTTACATCCGGTATAAGTTTCAATTTCCACAATGTCATACAGTACCACTACAGTACTCTAATAAAAGTCAAAAATTGTTTAAGAAAAACAAAGTCAAACTATAGTAATTAATACTAACAATAAGATAAGTATGCAAGAGCAGACCAGCCTCCACAGGCGGCACTCGTTCACGAGTATGACATATGAATCAGCCATCGCTTCGCTCAACCATATTTTAGGGAACGTAACGACCCGACGCACACGCCGCCAACGCAGAGACAATAAAGAGAGCATGACACACTCAAGATACTTTAAATAAAAACTTAATGATCTATTTAACGCAAGGCTGTTTGTTATCTGTAGATTGATTAGATAAGATAAGATAAGAATTTATTGAAAAGTAGATAACAATAAAGTACACAGCATTTTTACATTTCATTGTTCTTGACACTGTTTAAAATACATAATATTTTTTCTGCTGACACTTACTAAAGGATACCCTGAGCAGTAAGTATCAGCAACCTTCCAAATGTCTCTATAATAATCAATAGAATGTTTCTTTTTTAGGCAATATTAATATAAAAAGACAAAATTTTAAAAAATAAAATAAAAAATAATATAATTAATAAAAATAGGTATATTATGTGTGTGTGTGTGTGCGCGTGTGTGTGTATGTGTTTATGTGTGTGTTTATGTGTGTGTGTAGTGTTTGTGTCCACGGAGCGACAAGTACCTAACGTAAATTTTATTTAGTAAAGAGAGAAGATCTAAGTTTATTTAAGAGGGAGGAGCAAGTTTTCTGTTTCATCATAAGTAAGTTGAAGAAGCCACTTTGTTACAATGTTTTTGCACTCATGTCTATTTTTGGTACTTATGTTAAAATGTCCCTCAATTTTATTATATATAAAACGTCCAAGAAAGTAATAAAATCTATGGCCAAAAGAAGTTCGGCAAGTGTTGGTCCAAGGTATTCTAGCCCTTCGTTTAAAGCGGCACTGAGAAGAAGCAGTAGAAGTGGAAAGGCAGTGAGCACTTGAACAGTGTTGTGCAACTGTGATCGTGCAACTCTTCGTAATCATCATTATTTGTCGAACCTTGGCTGTATGGGCTTTATAGATTTCCTTGATTTCCTTGCTGATTTCCTTGCCGTCCGTCCATCCATGGCAGTGGTCTCGAAGCTCTGTATCTGTTCTTGTTCTACCGAAATAATTAAAGTATATAAAAAATATTTTAAGTATTGCAGAATGTTCCATATATTTTGGGGAATACCCTTGAGTCCTTCAACTCGATGATAAGGGGATTCCCGCTCGAGTATTCATTTGTCCGTAGGATTTTATTACTTCATTAATTTCTCTTTCCCGCCAAGAAAAAACCTAATTTCATGTTACGACTTTGTAATCAAACCAGAGATGACCGCGTCTATGGCCAATAGACAATGGTATAATTCAAAAAAGTAAATATATTTAGCCTGTAAGTTGATATTTGATAAATAAAAAGTTTGTAATAATCTGAGGTAAAAATAAATAAATGAATTTGATTATACAGCGTGTCCAAAAAACGAAAGATAATCCTTTAAACTCTACTCTTCGCGGGTAGTCAGGGGTTGTAAAGTTTGCACACGCTTCACATAATATGGGTACAATTCATACCTTTTTAAAGTGTAGTGCACTGTGCTTTTCTTTTTTCTTTTTTTGTCTCGGCCCTATCTTATGGCCACTAAGGTCGCCAGACCTAAATCCACTGGATTTTTTTTATTGGGGCTGCCTGAAAGACCTGATGTACGAGACGGAGGTGATATCAGTAAAAAAAAAACGCAAGAGGGTTATGCTCGCCGAATTAAAAGGTCCTTTATTAAACGATGTAGAGCATGCATAAGGGCAAATGGCCATTTTGAGCAATTACTGTAAATAATTTAATAAAAATTTCATTTGTTTTAATTGTCTTTTACTTGTAACCATACCATACCAAAACTCCAAAATACCTATTAAAATAAAGAATATTTTCTTTGCCAATTTCAATTACAATGACATGTCAAGGTCAAAACTTCATGGAAGCATGTCAGGTACCGAACCTTTCTACGTTTTCATTGTTCACATGTATCAAATCATGAAATAATACTTGTAAGGTAACTAAATTTTAATTGATTTTTATTTTTATAAAATCCGAAATTGCTACCATCGTGCATTTAAATAACCATAAAAAATTAAATTAAAAAGGAATGTAAAACAGTAATACCATTTTTAAATTAACATTAACTAAGCAATGTTTTAAAGTAATTAGCACGGTCTGCCTCGTACATTTTTTTTAAACCACAGGCTTTCAAAGTCAGTTGTTTGATTTAATTTGTATGAAATCTTTGCATAAGATTTTTTTTATGTGGTTTTTGCAGTAATTTAGGGATAGAAAGAATATTGTTTTAGATGAAGCAAGTAACCATGAGTATTTGAAAAAAAATGGGGCTTAAAAATGTTATCATTTGTAGAAATGGCATGAAATAAACTAAACGAGGGAAGATTTTTCTAAAAAAAATGAAAAAGAAACGATATCTCGAAAACCGTGAGACTTTCATTAAACTGAAATTCCAGTATGTGGTAGGACATGATGTGACCCACCCGCAGGTAAAGAATTATCTTTCGTTTTTTGTACACGCTGTATATTGCTTTTTTTTCATATACCGATTTTTGGTACAAATATACCAATCTTAAAGGGCAACTCTACCGATTTCGAACTTTGACGTTCGAGCGAGACCATTACATTGATGCGAATTTAAAAAAATGCACAACTAATTTTGTATAGATTTTTGTTGTGTTGTGAATTTGTGTTAATCGATATTCGTTGTTCGTAGTAATTTATGTTGAAGAACGTTATTAACACCAGATCTCTGGATATAAAATATAATAATGGTTTCCAGCGAAGACGAATCCGATGTGAAGACAGGAGGCGACACACTAGAATGGGATGTGGACATGGAAATCCAGCTTTTTTATGCGATGGCGAATCACAAACCAGTCGGGATAAACAAACATTTTCACATGGCGTGTATTTGGGAAAAACTATCGAACTCTATTACTAAAGAAATCTCTACACAAGACATATGGAAGCATTTAGAGACGCTGTACGATATAACAATGCTTGATGACACTGAACCTATACCCTTCCCGAACCATGAAGTGCCTTTTAGTTTGCCGGAGAGTGAATTTGGAAGTTTAATGAAGTTGAAATGTAAAGATGCAGTAGTAGCTGATGAGGTCGTCGAAGGTATACCCCATCATTTAGTTATTTTTCTACATAACAAAAGAGATAGCACTGTACATAACATAATTTATAGCATGTTTGATGTGACTCAATAATAACCCTTGTATTTTAATGAAGCCTCGTATTTAGATGAGCGGAGCCCGTCACCTAAGCCTTCAACACCTAGAAGCAGTTCTAGGGGCTTTGCATCCAAAGATAATACACCTAAAGGTAGAAATTCACTGTTAACCATTTTTTGTTCTCTTGATGTAAGGGGAAATCATTGGTCATTTTCATCATTATTAAACTACTTGGTTCGGGTGTCAATTTGTAAATTTAACATTCTCATTAACAGTATGTAGTCAAAACAACATAATAGAAATTAATAGCATTAGTTTCATACACATTTAATTGGATTGCAGTGCTTATTTGCAACTTATTAAAAATGTAATTGCTTATAATGTTTTGCTATCATTTACAATATCATTATTGTAATTAACATTATGCTGGTAAGCCTGTTGCTAGCTCTGCTTTGCATTTGATTAAATAATGTGTTTGTTAAACTAAATGTGTTACCACATTATATACAGTTAATAGTTTAATCTTAGCAGAGACTAAAAAAAAAGTATTCCTTTCATCCAATATATAACTTTTATGTTTACCTAATATGGGAAGGTAAAATTTACATCTCATAGATTTTTAAAATCTTGTAGCTATAAACACATTGAGTTAATAATAAAATACAAAATAAATTTATAAATGTTTTATTACAAATATTGATGTTTGGATGTTGTATGTATTATATTCACCTAAATAGGTTATGTTCCAAGGAGTTTTTAATGTTTTAGCTCAAACAAGTCGAAAAGATAGCATTAGTGCACTAGCAACAAAAACTCGCAAGGAGAGTGGCAGCTCTCACGCATCCACCGATACACCAAGCATCAAATCTGAGAAAGATTACGGTAAGAGTATGTACAGATTCAATTTATTACTAATATTTAGATATATTGTATTTCCATAGTTTTTTTAGGCAAACCATTAATTAATTTCTTACCAATTGATTTCTTGGCACTCAAAAAAGTTCAAAGTATCCCTTTTCACCAACTGACAATATTAATTTTTTTTTTATACTTTACGAGACAGCACAGTGCCTTGATGTTAAGTGATGATAAGGCCAAAGATGGAAGCGCGCTTCACCCAGGATTCTCAACTAGTGAGGCACTGGCTATCTTATCTCTAGCTGCCATAACGCAACAATGCTACAAACATTGGTGTTATGGCGACATATTTAGATAAGATGGTGGAATACACAAACATGTACCGCCCGCTGGGAATCAAACCCGGGATCTCTGGGTCTAAACCGGTGTGGTCTTAACCACTAGACCATAGAGGCGGTTAAAACTATTAACTATACTGACTTCCTTAAATTTATCAATAATTATTTATATTAATTATTTAATTTATTGCCATATTTATGTATTGTGGGTGTCTTATCTACACCTCAAAGAATTAATTCCAGCTTAAAGTGTAAGAAAAAAAGTACTTTAAAAATACGAGAGAGTCACTTCACTTTAGCATCTTGGAAAAGCAGTCACCCATCTAATCAGAATATTTTTCTTATTTAATAATAATAATAATAATAAAAGCCTTTATACACTGACCTTTCAATTTTACAAAATTTTTATAATAAATGAAAATTAAACTTAAAATATTGTTCTTAATTTAATAGTTGTTGTGGCATCGCCATCCTCTTATTGGTCAGGTTGTCCTTGACATAGGCCTCCTCTAGGCATTTCCACACTTCCCTGTCACGCGCTGACTTTTTTCTTATTTACTTAATACTAAGTCCTATTAACAGATCGAAGGAGAGATTCGCGAGACTCAAACGCGTCCGGTACAAGAGACAGCTCAACAAGTAGGAAATCCACTTCGCAAAGAGATAAAACACCAAAAGTTAAACCAAGCTCTGCATCAGGTTAGTCTTTTTTTTGCTTTGATTACTTATCATCACTGACAGATTTTTGAACCACACGTAACATGTCCTCTACAGAAGCATGCATATCAACCTATATCCAAAACTGTCAATTTACTTCAATGAATGTTAAACCATAATACAAAATACTTAAAGTTGAAAGTCTTTGTGGTAGTCTGATGGGCAGGCATGAGTTAACTCGATATTTGGGCTATTGTCAATTCAAATTCAAATTCAAATTCAATTCAAATTCAAATTCAAATTCAAAAATCATTTATTCAGTTTAGGCTACAAGTAGCTCTTATGAATGTCGCTATGCCATCGGTTCGTAAGTCTACTCTGGGCGGGAGATCTTGCACTGAGAAGAACCGGCAAGAAACTCAGCAAGTGTCCAGCTCTTTTCTCCCTTACAGCGTCAAAAAAAATAAAAATTGAAAAATGCCCTATCATAGCAGGACACTTTCCATTACAAATAAACACAAAAAAATATAGAAGACAACTGTCGTTGAGCTTTCACTCAATATTTTGTTATAATAATTTTGTTTTGTTTAATATAATTTTTAACGCAAATGTTGTTGCAAACAAATTACAAAAACACAAATGTTGAAAAAATTTCAACATATTCAATTGGGAGAGCACCTGACCCGGTATGTCAGAAGGGTGCAGGTTCAAATCATGCTTGTTGGAAATTTTTTCAACATTTGTTTTTTTTAAATATTATATAAGTTAGTAAAGTATCGTTCCAAACATTTTATTAGTTCTTTTAAGAAGAAAAGGTTACTTTTTTTTAATGTGCTTTTAATATATTACCTGATATAGTACCTGTTTAGTCCTGTCCAGTAAGATAATATGCTTGTGTTAGGTCTGGGTTCACAAAAGTGAACCAAAATCTGATAGAGTTATGGGGTTTGAAGTTATGGCCTACGATTTGTCACATTCTGCTCAATCATTTAACCGTTTGACTACTAATTCTTTACACATCTTGAAATGTTTCCTATAGTACAAAAGGTCTTAAAAAGTGTTTCATTTAAATTATATAACTACGTATCTACTGGCTTTTATTTTACACTATTAGCATTTTACTTTTATTTTGACGTTTCATTTCAATTATGATAATATATTTCAGTGTGGGATTCGCCCGTAATTGACGAAGACGGCCTTTCACGTCGCGGTAGAAGGCGAGCGAACACGTCAACTCCTCCTGCCACTACGCCCGCCAAGCGCCGCAGAACCTGACACACGCACACCCACACATATCACCACTTCTTCTGACACCCGCGACCGTGGTGGGGGTCAGGACCACGACGGGACAGAAATCATTATAACGATAGGCGTTTGGCGTATAGAAAGTACAGATAGAGCAGCGGGCGGCAATTAGTTTTAAGTAGGGCCCTGCCCCCTGACTATGGGCTCCTATAGCAGTATTATTGCAGCTGTGGAAAAGAGACGCGAGTATATTCGCCGCTACACGCGTCTCGTTTTCACAACTGCAATAATACTGCTTTAAGCGCTTGTGAATACCCCCCAGATACTGTTGAAATGTTATATCAAGGTCCAAAAAAAACTGATAAGGATTAAGTACTACATTTTATTTTGATTCCTACTTAGCTTTCAACAGTATGAATATAGGGCTAGTTATATGAAAATATTTAAATTATGTAGGTATATTTAACAATGTATTCCGGTCCGAGTTTCGACCTCCCGCAGTCCTCCTGTTGCTGACTGCTGAGATAGTGTATTATAATAAACATAGTGTAACGGAAGGAGGCGTAAGGGTGGACTGTAAGAAGAAATGAAGAGGCAAAGTGAAACGTATAATTATTATGATAAGACAAAAAGGATAACAAAAAAAAGGTATACAGAAAAAAAATATTATAAAAGAGTATTCACTCCGTAACATACAGCTTGCATATATTCTTAACTAATAATTTTATCTTAGATAAATTATTGGTCTCACGCGCTCGACTAGATACCGCCGGCGTACATGTTAAATGAGGCAAAAAAATACTACGCCGAAGTCGTACCCGAGTCAGTCGCCTGCTGTCAGTCGCGTTGCAAACTGTGTGTGAGGTGCGCGTACCGAATGTTTTGTTAAATTTTGGTCATAAACCGAAGTAAAATGCCAGTTTGCGTAGTTAAACTGTGTAAAAATAATACTACAAGAAATAAGAAGGATACCGTTCTTACACACACTACAATATTGAGTTGCCGCATTCACGGAGCTATTGTTTTTAGGTAGCGCGGTGTCTAGTCGAGCGCGCGAGACTAATCATTTATCTAAGCATTTTATATTTGTTAACATGGAATAAAGGCTCCTTTGGATTACGTAGTAAAAGAAAATCAAGCTCGTCCCCACTGATGAAGCATGACCCTTTATAGATGGGAACGCAACAGTTAGAACTAACCATAAGCCCCGAAGACCCAGTGAAATGCGGTGGTTGTTAACGACTGCTAATGCAGCCGCGACTAACGGCTTTACGTGCATTCCAAAACATGGACGGACTATTTATTTTATAAACATAGTTTGTATACTCTTATCTGAACTGATTATACTATAACAATGTTAAGAGGCCTACCACAAAATGCGCGCGCTCGCGCTTTCTCAGTACTACGAGCGGCTGACGCATCGCAAAAGTAGCATTTTGTGCAGTTGTAAGTTGTAATTACATTTATTTGAAGTTTAATAATTTTTTATCGTTCAAAAAAAGTATATAATTTGAAATCTTATAAACTAACGTTAATTCTGGTGTACATTTTACTTAATAATATTAATGGAGTATGGAGATATTTACAGCTAATTCTGAACGTTTTATGGCTTTGAATAGGGTTTTTTTTTTGTAGAAATTCCATTCATATTTCGAAATTCCGAGGCCGCTACGAACTTAACCACTACCTATTTAAGAGATATTATTATATATTTTTCATTTCGTTTGCTTAGTAAAGTAGTTCAATCCATGAGCTTGAAAATTGCCGTCAGCGTATTTAATAGCTTCGAAATTTTGGCTTTATATAAATAGATAAGGGAAAATTGCAGAAAGCTAGGCCGCTACGAATTATACTAATAACTATTCTCCACCATACAATAAGTCGAAAATTGTCTAAGGGTTTCAGTTTCTCTGAACAAGAACGCCGAAGTTGGGCATTTTATGCAAAAATCGCGGTCAAAATGTAATAGGCCTCTTAAATTGGAACTTGATGACGTAATAATTGTTAATTAAGACATTCGAGTGGCTCCTTTGGCTTAAAAAAAGTAGATAGTTTTATAAAGAGCATCTAACCTCTTTGGCATACCTACATGTCCGCCATTTTAAAAAATACGTGTTTCGGCGGCCAGTGATGAAACGCATGTCAATCGACAGAGTAAGTGATTACAAACAAAAAGTGTTCCGTGATTAAATCTCTAAGTGATACGGTTTCTGAGATATTTGACTCCAAAAACAGAAAAATAAAACAAAAAAAATATATATACCTATAATGAATCGTCTAACGTAAATGTGATAACAAAATTCCTCCGTCCTACACGAAACTAGTTCCACCCGGTTCGGTGCACCGCGAATTTTGTTAACACATTTACGTTAGACGATTCACTAGGTATATAAATTATTATTTTTTGTTTTATTTTTCTGTTTTTGGAGTCAAATATCTCAGAAACCGTATCACTTAGAGATTTAATCACGGAACACTTTTTGTTTGTAATCACTTACTCTGTCGATTGACATGCGTTTCATTACTGACCGCCAAAACACGTTTTTTTTAAAATGGCGGACATGTAGGTATGCCAGGTTCCATACAAAAATGTTCGAACCTCTTTCCTAGTGTTGGACAGAGCCACAGGCATAGTTTGGAAGTGCACCTTTCTCAATATGTCAGGGTTTGAATTCATATCCTGCCTGTGAAAGATTTTTCAACACTGTTTCGAAATGTAAAGAAGAATATTGTAACTTTATAAGAGGTTTTGCTATAAAAATAAAAAGACGACATGTAGCTTATTATAAATGATATGATTAATACATAAAGGCTCGCGATACTATATATATATGTAATGATTCTATTAAAAGCGAGCTGAAACGTAAATGTTAAACCGCTTTGAGTAAAAGCAAATTAGCTTTCTTGCTTATTTTTTCTTTATGAGTACATGAACAGTACATAAATGTAGGTACTTGGATAATTAGAAAATAGATTTCATGATTTGTACTTAATAAAAATTCATTTTCTAAAATTTTCTTTCATTTACATTCCTTTATAATATAAAACTAGTTAGCGTTTTCGTCTGCGCGGATTTCGTAATTTTCTGCATATGCAGATTGCTACAATACAATTGATAGGTATTGGCTTAACCATCAAGCTTCCGAAATGCTGATTGGTGGTGGTCAGAAACCGAACAAAGCTTCGGGAAATTAGAAACACTTATTGCCCGACCTGGGAACTTAACCCAGGACCTTCGGATGTCGGGCCGTTCGCCATAGTACTTGGCACCCGAGGATATAGGTACTCGTAGGTATTGGGATATGCGAACCTATCTATTGTCCAATTTGATTTCAGCGTCGCTGTCATTGCTGGAGAAGAGATATTTCTTTCTCCAAGTAAGATCAGCAACCGCCTGTTTGAGGTAGAGCTTTTTTAAGTCTTTATGGCTAGTTACAATCATCCTCAGCTCATTTTATGTCCTCACTGCTGAGGGCACGAACCTTCCCTATGGATGGATAGGGAGAACGGGCCAACACGGGCCCAGTGCATATTGGTGCTTTTTAATGACTGCTAATGCAGCCCGGACAGAAAGGCTTTACGTGCCTTTTGGAGCTCGAGATAATAAATTTTTGATCACCCATCCGACGACCGACCTTTGCGAAAATAGCTTAACCTCAACAATCTCAGACCGGGCACGTTAACCACTGCGCCATCGAGCTCCTACTTAGTATATACCACAGCTAGGGTTGGCTGGAAGAGATCTCTTCTAGCCCTTTGAACGCCAACCTTCAAAAATGAATAACACCAACGTACGCCGAACACTATTCTAAGGAGATGGACAGATCCAAGGACTAGTGTTGTTCTGCACTTATCGATAAGGTAGACGTAAGGACATAAAAATGCAAACTAAACTTTACAGCAAATTAAAAAAATATATAACGGATGTTAACTACATTCATTAAAAAAATAGACAATTAAAATTAACCAGTACTCATAATGAAAACACTTAAGAAACAAATTTAAAAGGTTATCCTTTAAGTGGTTGATACCCATCCCTAGTGGTGGATTAATCCGTCAACAGCGTGTGGTGATGGAAATTATCTCTATTTTTATTTTTATTCTTTTTTAATATGGAGGTGCAAAACTGTTTATCGAAAAATTAAAAAAAAATTATTACCGAATTTGTACAATTTTATTTCTGTACCTAGGTGTAAATGTACAGTCACCGTTACACCGACTTACCCTGATCTGTCAAAATTCCTAAACCAATTTTAAACTTAATGTCCCACATATCGAGTTCAAATCTAATTGCGGAATTTTGACAGATTTAAGAAGGTCGATGTGACGCAGCGTGTACACATGTAGGTAAATCAAGTTAAAGTAAAAAAAAATCATTCAAATAAACTTAAGAAAAGTGCTTTTGAATCGTCTAAACATTACTACCTACTACCTTTCAGGACGTCTATGTTTTAGCTGTAGAGAAGAATGGGCGCAAGAAACAGACTAAGAAATTTACAATTCAAAACTTTCAAGAGCCCGGAATTACAAATAGTGATTGTAAAATGAATACGGTTGTGATTTAGTCTATTATTCTTGATACTTATCATTTTTATTTGCCATTATTTAATCATCATTTAAGTACATAAGCAAAATTAACTTAACCTACTTACTTTCTTGTTAGGGTATAAACATAAGATTATTTATTATAAGAGAATAAACGCATACATTCACATCACTAATCAACGGATTAAACCGTCACCGGCGTCACAGTGGCTGAAAAAGTACGCTATTTTTACTTGGCTAGTAAAAACATTTTCACTTAGTGAAAACGCATTCATTTTTGTATCTTTTCTATTAAAATGAAAATGTATGAAAGATACTGTATACGTGTATAAATAACTAAAACAAACATGTATGTTGCAATGTTTGATTAACCGTTAAACTTCAAGACGGAAATATACGTTGAAGGCGTCAAAATATCCACCCACGTCTGCGGATATATCCGTCAACGGCGTTCAAAGGGCTAGAGATAAGCTCACCTTCGTATATGTACTGTGTAACGTGTGTTGAAATGTAATTTCTATGTACAATAAAGGATTAATATATTAGTATAGTTACAACCATCTTATCTGAATATGTCGCTATATCTATACATATAATAAGAACGTAGGGATAAAAAAATCTGTAAATGCAATATATAAAAAAATAAATTACACAGGTTGCCTTAAAATCACTTACGGAACATGATAGAATAGTTTTAAAAAAAATTGTTTGTTTGTTTGTTTGTTTGTTTGTTTGTTTGAAGTCGATAAACTCGAGAACTACTGAACGGATTTTGATCCGGTTTTCACCAAAATGCTAAGAAAAATCCGGAGAAACATATAGGCTACATAAATACTCGAAAATACAGGGTGTCTCATTTAAATCGGTCAGTATGGGAAAGTCTGAAACTATAAGACATACGAAGATCTGTCCTTAGGAACCATGTCATCGATTTTAATAAGAAGAAAAACTGCATTCATACATTTAAAGAAAACCTGTACTCAGCTCGGGAATCGAACCCGGTTGTTTTGAAAAAAATAAACTTATAGTATTTCTATTTAGATATCGATTGTGTAGGTCTTAAGCAGTAAATAGCTCTTTGAAACATGATTTCTAAAATGAATAAAATGCATTGTTTTCACATTGTACTTTAGTTTATTTTAGTAGGTGTTCGAATTGACCACCGTTACATTCAACAAGTTCAGGCATGTAAAATTGTCTCTATGGTTGTTTGTACCTCTTTGCTGGTTTTGTAATTGTAAAATCGTTACCTAAACGTGTTGAATATTGTATTGAAAAAAACGGTGGTCACTTCGAACACCTTCTAAAATAAATAAAAGTATGTGAAAACAATGCATTTTATTCATTTTAGACATTATGTTTCAAAGAGCAATTTACTGCTTAAGACCTACACAATCGATATCTAAATAGAAATAGTGTAAGTTTATTTTTTTCAAAACAACCGGGTTCGATTCCCGAGCTGAGTACAGGTTTTTTTTAAATGTATGAATGCAGTTTTTCTTCTTATTAAAATCGATGACATGGTTCCTAAGAACAGATCTTCGTATGTCTTATAGTTTCAGACTTTCCCATACTGACCGATTTAAATGAGACACCCTGTATAATAAGAACGTAGGGATAAAAAAATCTGTAATTGCAAGATATAAAAAAAAATACTTTAAAATCACTTACGGAACACAATAGAATAGTTTAAAAAAAATTGTTTGTTTGTTTGTTTATTTATTTGTTTGTTTGAACACGATAAACTCGAGAACTACTGAACGGATTTTGATCCGGTTTTACCGAAATGCTAAGAAAATTCCGGAGAATAACATAGGCTACATAAATACTCGAAAATTGTTAAATTTTGATTTGGTCTAAACCGGGATTTAATCCTTGGTTGCTTGGCAACTATTGTTTATTATGTCATCATCATCATCATCATCATCATCATCATCATCATCATCATCATCAGCCTATATTAGTCCACACTGTTTATTATGTAACATAGGGGAATTTTTTTTAATGAGTTTTACGGCTCTGGCATTTGAGGCTCTGGCTCTCTATTGCTATCGTGTTTTACGGCTCTGGGTTCTTTGCCTTTTTGAGCCTGTCATTGATAGTTGTTGCTATGAGAATACCGATTTTGATGCGGTTATCACCAAAATGCTTAGAAAATTTCGGAGAATAACATACAAATCGAAAAATGTTAAACAAATTTTGATATACCTATTTACGCGACTAACTGTTAGATACGTTCGTTGAGTTATTATTTCAGAAAAGTTTTGTTACTCTCTAAGGTTACCTACCCTTTATAAATCTGTGAGGCACCTAAGCGAACATTAGCACCGCAATAGTAAAGCGACGAAAAATAAATACAAGCTCGAAATCACGCACATCATTAAACTTGGCTGTACATAGGTACGCCTTTTGTTTCATTTTCCGAAATAACCAATAATAATATGGCTATTTAGTCGCGCCTGCGCGCGGCGCTTATTGCAGTTTTCTAATACACAGAAATGTTAAAAGTTAAAACATTACCTATATTTGGCGGTATAAACCTCTGTGTCGTTGCCCAACATAATGTCTCTTTTTTAGTTAAGCATAGAAATGTTACCTAGGTACTCATTAAATTTGGCTGTATAAAACTTTGTATCATTGCCCAAAATCATGTCTCTATTTTTTTAAATATTGCACATAGAAGATATCTTGAATTACATAGCTTGGCTGTATAAACCTTTGGGTCGTTGCCCAAAATACTTAATACTATTTTTTTAAATCTATTTGGTGAAAAAACGCGAGAACAGGAAAATTTAAAAAAAATTTGGCGCTCAAATTTTGAAACGAACAGAAGGAAATTTTGATATTTTGCAATGCATTAAGTACCTATTTTTATTTTGTTAATAATTTTCAAATTATATTAATTATTCATTGTGTAAAAGTTTTTTAAAACATTTTATGCAGGTACGTTAAATATTTCAGTACTTATTCAGTTCTTATTAATTTTCAAATATGATTTATTCAATGTGTAAAAGTTTTATGAAACATTTGATGCAGGTAAGTTAAACACTTATTTCAGTACTTATTTTACATGTAAGCGGTTTCTTACTTTGGTTTCTTAACATGTTTATAGGATAAATCTGTGTTCAATGATACAATATAAGTAAGTAAGTTATTTTTAAGTAACAATTTTAATATCATAAAACCTATAAAGAATGAATTTTGTACATACTTCTAGATTACAGAAAAATGGTTTTTCCATTCTTCTATCGCATAAGACGATGGCTACCTCTGTTACCAGAGTTGCAAAAATGTTTAAGTTTGCAGGGTACAACTGTATTAGAGGCACGGACTTCAGATTTTTTTTTATTAGAGGTAACTTCTTTCTGTGTCCTGTGATCTACCTCTAAAAAGCTACCTACCTAACAAGATGCCACGAAGAAGTTCAAATTTATCGCAAGTTTGTAACATAAAATACTATACTGTATTACTTATTAGACAATAATATAATTCATTACAGTTCTCAATTTATTGATATTTTGTATCTACGAATAAGAACATAGTTGGTAAATAGTTTTTTGTGCCTTATGGCCGACAGCCAATAATCCTGGACCGCTACCTGCTAGGTACTCGATATCCAGCTTCGGTGAACAAGGCAAAAAAAATTTTGAAGTCCGTGGTTGGACAGTATAACAGTAGACACATCTTAGCTAAGATACACCAGTGCCTAGGACGACTCCGGACGAGTACCTGAGCTGTAAAATACCAATTTTATTACATATAATTGAGCGTCAGTAAACCCATTTCAGGTTTGTATGACGTAGCAAATACGCGCAACCCACCGAGAAACGGTGTTGTATACTGAATGTATGTGGAGGGATAATTGAAACGGGAAACTGAGTGAGAATCTGTATAAACGGGACGATTCTGTGCTTCAAACTGAATATATGTATGTACATGGCAGAGATGATAGTCGAAAGAATAAGAGATAATGTATGAAAAATAATGATGGACGTAAAGGAGACACAGGAAGTATGCCAGAACCAAACTAAATGGAGATCGATTGTCTTTGTCTATCTCAGCATTCCCAGCTGAAAGGATATTAAGAGTGAGTAGATGTACGTATGTCGGTAAATACAATGTCAATTTTCTAAATTTCCGATGCATATAATTTTATTATACCCTAATAAGCTTAAATAGATACCTAATTAAAAATTAAACTGTACAGACTACAGCCTTTAGCTCACGCGGACGAAGTCGCGGGCAACAGCTAGTCATCAATAAAAATGACATGCAACAGTTAAAGAGACGACCTCCTTGGTCGAGTGGCTTGCACACCGGTTTTCATGGTGTCGCCATCTCTGAGGTCCCGGGTTCGATCCCCGGTCGGATCAATTTAGAAATTCCTGTTTTTCTTAATTGTTTCGGGTCTGGGTGTTTCCTATGTATAAAAAGTATGTATTTAAATTATATTAAGTATGTTTATCCGTTGTCTAGTTAACAATTTTAACAAGTTTCTTAAGGAAGCTTTTCTTGGGGCTAGATAATTGGTGTGAGTGTGGGAAACATTTATTTTATTTATTTTTTATTTTAAAGATAGGACAACCAGTTCGTCAGTACTTAAGAATGCCTGATGATGAACTAAACGTCTTAAACCAGCTTTATTAAGAACAGTAAGTACATCAGGTTGAGATAAAAGGCCAAGTGCCAAGTTTCCGCTCGAGATAAAAAAAGTTGTGATGGGTCGACATAGTAATTTTTATTTAAATTGGTTCATCTAAAGCGCAGCGTGGGCAGGCCTCCAACAAAGTGGACCGACGATCTGGTGAAGGTCGCGGGAAGCCGCTGGATGCGATCAGCACAGAACCGGTCGTTGTGGAGATCCTTGAAGGAGGCCTTTGTCCAGCAGTCGACGTCTTTTGGCTGAGATGATGATGATGATGATGATGATGATGATGATGATGGTTCATCTAATGCGCAAATTGAGAGTTTCAATTTGACTCCATACAGTAGGTAGTAGGTACTTACGTATTATTATGATGTTAAGGCAATAAAAAAATCTGATCTTATCTTTAAAAAAATTGATAATATCTGCACGAATTTACATTTATACATACATACTTACATATACATCTCTGCCTACCCGTAGGGATAGGCAGAGACCACTTTTTTCCACTTGCTACGATCCATACATACTTGTTTCGCTTCGTCCACTTTCATTATTACCTTCATACATGCTCTTCGGTTTAGGGTACTCTTGACCTGGCCTTTTTCCAAGACGTCCCCGATTTGGTCTCGAAACGAATTAACGAATTTATCTGTTAATTATTTTCGTTTTTGCATTATTTCCAAAACTAAGCGACCAAATCAGATGCTGTCAAAACCAAATCGTATCGTCATGAAATTCCTCAGGTAAAGAATCTACTTATTTATTTTAGTAAAGATTTATTAAAGGAGATGTTTAATTTTGTATGGAGAAAATGCCAACACCTTGTACATAATACCAAAATGTAGCTTATGCATGGAATAAGCTTATTCAAAATGATTTTCTTCAAATAAATGAATAGTTTTTACGTAAGAAGTATTTTAAATAACAAATAATGGCAAGTTTCGTGATCGCAGGGGGTAATGGTGGTATTCTGTCAATGTCATGTCATGTCAAGTAGCTGTCATAACAAAAGTACTTACCGTATGAATGAAAATTGTTAATGTTAATAAATTAACTTACTTCTGGCTATTACTTTTATAACTTGTAGGTAGAGTAGAGTTAAACTTAAGCTATTAAGTGCTAGATTTCAGCTTTTTATTACCTACTGCCATGTCGCATAGCTGTGAAAGAATACTACCACCCACTCTCCTTCCTTAGTTAGGCGTCATAAAAGGCGACTAACGGACTAAAGACTGCACATACATCCAACATCATAGAGCGGTGCACGCTGAGAACATGTGCAGTCGCTATTTGGTGAAAAGTGGACTATGGCAGAGGACTGCTTTTGATGTCCTCATTGCCTAGTGTCTGACAATGACAAACCCTTCGGGGATAATAGTCGTGATTATATGTATGTATTACCTACTGCTGCACCTACACATAACAGAACAGCAGCTAACCTCGATTGAACTCTATGTACTTACATCAAATCAAATCTTAATGTACATTAGAGAAAACACACAACATACTCGTCCTATTGTAGTAACATGCAGTGAATAATCAACTACCTATTAAACACACTTAAGTAGGTAGGGAAGGTAACTGGTAGTGATGAAATAAAACAGTTTTATGAAGTTTTATATTTTTATTTATTTCAATTTGACTTCATTCTCTCGCTCCAGCAACATTTTTAGATGTCATTCACAAGAATGCCATCTAAAAATGTTGCTGGAGCTGTTATATTTTCTTCGTGACGGGCCCATCCCAGAAACCAAATAATTGTCATAACATGAGCGCATGTTCCAACAGTTCTTTTACCACATATGCAACTACAGTAATACCCTTTTATTACATCTTCCCATTCATTACCTTGTGTTGCTAAGAGGATATATGTGTAATATATTTTTTGACTAAAATGGCGAGATTTTATACGTCCTCTTAGCAACACAGTCTCATGTGAGGACAATTCTGGTATGTTAGTAACTTCTAAATCAGTTGATATCTCCACCACGAATGATCCATGTTGTCTCAAATGTTCGCCATAATACGATCTCGCTTGTTTTATTTGGTAGATACCCAGAGCAAATAGTGTGAGATCACTCATGGTCATTCGTGGGAAGATACTTAATTGCTCATTTTCTTCATTTATTCTGTAAAAATGGGCCCGCCGACGGTTAACATTATTTAAGATTATATATTCTGCTAAATAATTAGGCAACAAAATTCTGGTTTTTGCTCTTTCCAAAATTATTTGAGCATCTGGCCGGTTCACAAGCACTTTATGGAAAGCATTTATTATTGCGGCACTAATCCTAAAGTCGTCCATTAGATGCCTTGAAGCCACATTAAAATATTCATTACGTAATAATCTAAAGTCTCGTTTAAATCTGCCATTTACCACTTCAACTACCCATCTACATAACGTCACACATCTTGATTTGTTTGCTATAAGGGTGGATAATTGGTTTTCTCCTTCTTCTAATGTTTCTGGCTTATACACTGCATAATTTAGTGATTCCAGCAGAGGCAGAGCATCACGAAAGCCCCAGTCTAAAATGAAAATATCTTGAGGTCTGAAAAAGTTTCTTAATTCCGCATTTTCATCTTGGAAAAGGGCTTTCGTGATGTCTGCATCTGATGTTGTTGCTGGATATGGCCCCAAAGCATCTATTATATATCCGTCAGTAGCGACAATTAAAAATGGTTTAACCAAGTTTCTATACTTGTGTATACTGTAAGTTTTTTTTTGAAAGAGATAATTAGACGACTTTTGGACGTATATATATGTACCATCACAGATGACAATTGGTTTTCTCTCTGCACTAGGATTTCCGAATAACCCTTCGGGTATCAAAAGATTTCGATTTATAAGGTCACCTCTACTTATGTGGTTAATACCTAAATGTAACGGTACAAAGTCATTTTTTAAAGCTTCTCTAGCTTTTTTTAATAATATTGTCACTAGAGCTTTACTTATTTGAAACAGAGAAGCTATTCTGTCGTGTGACTCCCCTGTTCGAGACTTAATTAGGTAAAGCCCTAGTGCCAAATGTGGACGCTTACATGATTCTTGTAAACTAGGTATTTGTCTTAATATTGATTCATAATTGGATTTCGTGACTCCAGTCCAAAAATGAAAAATATTGTCGTGAACCAATCTATAATTTTTAAAGTTAATTGGTACTCCACTGGCATCCTCTGCCTCTGTGGATAGTCTCAGTAAAGATTGCACTTCATATTTAGTAAAGGAGTCACTTAATTCGAATTGGTCTAAAATGTCCCAGTCATATACTGTGCTATGCATTTGACAGATCTTTGCATCTTCTGTTACAAACACTTTTTTCGATTGGAGGATTCTCTTCTTTAAACATAGAGGCACATTCAATCGTTCTGGTTCTGTGCAACCTGGTACAAAGCAGTGTGCACTTGAATGTGTCGTATGAGTGAACTCATCTAATTGCATAGTTGTTTCTGGTACTGCGATAATATTGGGGTTCTCTCGTAACTCCTGGACCATTCTCCAGCACCCCATACAAACTAATGCATCTGCTGGAATCTGAAAACACAAAATTATTACCATATCTATCTATACTATTATAAAACACTGAAGATATTTTCGAAAAACTAATAGGGATCGACTATTTAGTGGATTCTGAGCTAAAAACGATATTTTTGTCACCCATATATTAGAACGAAGATATGGCCCATAGTGTAACAAGGCAATTATATAAAAAGAATTTTGATAAATGAAACTACTTACTTCTCTTGAAAACATTCTTTCTGAGATTATATTTCTCTCAGGACCATCTCCCAGAATATGTGTCCGTCTGTGAAGCAAAGATGATCTGCACCACACGCAAACATTTCTATTATACGTGATTGCTTCATCCTCGCTCCTATCAACAATTTCTTCCTCTATTTGCCTCACAGCATTGTTTGCAGCTTGTCTGCGAATATTTCGCTGAGCAGCAACCCAACAAGCATAGCAAACACGTCCATTATTAGGTATCTGTTAACAAAGAAATCATAAAATGTAAAGTAATTTTTTTAAATTAGATCACTCACTTGTATTTCTTGATAATAAAACTATGAAAAGATACCTGTCTTGGACTAATTCTTCTCGCGATTTCATTTCTTTCGGGACCTTCTGACAATGCATGTGATCTTCTCTGAATTAAAGACCTTCTGCACCATACACAGGCATTTGAGTCCTGTGATGCCAAAGTTCTAGGAGGCCTGGGATTTGGACCCTCATTTTGACTAACGAGGCCACTAAAGTAGACCCAGCATGCATAACATACTAATCCTCCTTCAGGAATCTACAAAAAAGATTGTAATTCAAATCAGTAATTCATAAAAAAATCTTCACTTTAATTATTACTTCAACATGAATTTGTATTATGTATTAAAAGTTAATCAATACCTGTCTAGGATAAATTCTAGCAGCAATAAGTTCTCTCTGAGGTCCTTCTGAGATAGAACGTGTTCGTCTTTGAAACAATGCTGATCTGCACCAAACGCAAACATGTTCTCGGTGGCTAGAAGCTTCATTTTCAGTTGATGACATTCCTACTTCTAGTATTGCGAAACATGGATGACAAACTATGCCATCAGTGTCAACCTAAAATACAAAAGTTTGTTTTAAACTAATATTTATTTTGTCTTCTTGTGAAGAATGTGTTAGGTTCTAATTATTAGGAAAATAAAAATGTAACAAAAATAGTTTTACATAAATACTACATGCAATAACAACTAACCTCATGTCCAACATGTTGTTCCAAGATCATTAGTAATTCTATCCCCAGATTAGATGCGAGATAATGGTTTTCCGAACACACATCTATCTGTCCATCACACATCACACAAAAAGAAGACATTGTTTGTTGGCTGAAATAGATATTTTATTTAGTTTATTGTATTTTACTTTGATTATAGTTATTTCAATAGAGCACTGTAAATATTTGAGATCAATTCCATTACTGTCATAGATAATTGAGTTGGTTCGGAATCTATTTCCTCGAAAAGAAGTGTTTAAAGCATTTTATTAATTCTCTGGTAAATGCCTAATTAAAATACGAAAAACTCACCTGAAAACAACGAATGTAGTAGCAACAATGCAATGGTATCAACAGTAGCAGGGTCAAATGCAAATCGAAGTCCGGGATAGCAGGCAGAAGTCAACAAGTGAGGCAGCAAACGGAAGTCCAGGATAGCAGGCAGAAGTCAACAAGTGAGGCAGTAAACGGTAGCAGGTAATCGGTCCAAATCAGAATTTAAAAACAGCACAGCACAAAAACACAACGACTCAGAATCCACGTAAAAACGGAATGAAAACAAAACACCGGTTTTTTTTAAATCATGGTGACAGTTGCACTTTTAATTACGTTCTTTACAGCTTTGGACACTTGTGTTTAATCTCAGAAAGACATCTCAAGTTGCCAGGTTATTAAAAATTATGTTTCATTTTTTTATTCTTACGCAAAAATGGTAAAGCATATCGGAATATTAAATATATCAACTAAATACATGTATTTTATACTATTTTTTGAGTAGGTGTACATGGTCCTGGCAAAAAATTAAACATCTCCTTTGCCTCCTATGTAGGGTACACAAATCACCTTGAAAAATTCAAAGTAGGTAAAAGGTTTTACTTAAAAACGGTTTTTAATGTAAAAGCTGTGTGTCAAGATCGTTCGCCGACTTTTTTTTAGATCTACTGTGATTACTTGCTCTGTGGATCTACTGATGACTACGACTAATAGTAATGTTGTAGTAGACGTACATCATTATTATGTAGGTGAGTATACTCAACCGTTTAGTCAGCGCACACCGATGAAGCAGCCAAACTGCGCTTCTTTTTTTCGACATTAATTACATATTTTAAGATTTGAAAGTGTTTCTATTGTTTATCAAAATAAATTATAGGTAGCCAATTTTTACCCTGAAATTTCATTCTAAATATTGGTAAAAGAATTTTTAAAATTGGAATAGTAGTGTCGGTGATTACTTACCTCCTAAATCCAAATTTACAAATCTTACCTCTTCATACCATACAAACAATTCTCATTCATGACATCAACCCGAAGAGCTACATTGAGAGCATCATAACCACAGCCTCACGTAAACTCGGAATCCTGAATAAAGTGAAGCGGTTCTTCACGCCTGAGCAACGTTGTCTTTTGTATAAGACTCAGGTGTGCTCTTGCGTGGAGTATTGCTCTCATCTTTGGGATGGATCCGCCAAGTACTTGCTCGAAGCTCTTGACAGGTTGCAGAGACGTGCTGTCCGAGCTCTTTAACCTCATTCCTCCCTCTCCATTCCTTTCCAGATCGACGCGTGCAGGTCTGAGAAGCCACCCTCATACCGAGCTGACCATCAAGACACGTACCAAAAAGTTTGGACAATCGTTCCTTTGCCGAACTGTCCGTATGTGGAATGCGTTTCCCGCACACGTGTTTCCCTCCTCTTTATCTCCCGGGTTATTTAAGCGGGGCTTGGAAAAAGCATTTATGCAGGCCGCCATAGTGTGAGCATTCGGCATAGCGTGGTAGCGCTGTGATGAACGCTTTCACTTCTTGGGCTTCACTGGCTGCTTTCCATCAGGCAGAGTGAAGCCATTTTGGCGTGCCACAATAAAAAGAAAAACAACTGGAAGCTTGGGAATTAACTAACCAATAGATAAAATAAACTAACTTGGGACGGGAGCGATACAGGGTTTTATTATCGTGAGGTTCGTGGGAAGGGTACCAATGAATCACTAATTACGGCTCGGGAACATCAGGGTGCCTAATGTGAGTTTTGCTTACTATCCATATTCATTCGATTACTTTACTTACTTCGATAATTAGTATGGCATTCAAGCAGCGCCTCCTGGCGGCATACGAGAAGAGTTAACATATTGCCATACAAATTCTCGTTTTCGTTAACGTGGTATACCTTAGACAAAGCGCTGCGTGAGCACGGAGAGAAATTTGATGTTTCTAAGAAGGATACAATTTGTGATATTTATTACAACCTCGTGGGGTAACATCTGATGTTTCTAAGAAGGATACAATTTGTGATATTTATTACAACCTTGTGGGGTAACATCTGATGTTTCTAAGAAGGATACAATTTGTGATATTTATTACAACCTCGTGGGGTACATCTGATGTTTCTAAGAAGGATACAATTTGTGATATTTATCGTGGGGTAAGGATGTTTCTAAGAAAGATAGATAGATAGATAAATTCTTTATTGCGCACACACAAATGGAAACAAAAGGAAAACAACAGTTAAACAAAAACTTAAAGCTATTATATGGGCAAAGGCGGTCTTATCGCTACAAGCGATCTCTTCCAGACAACCTTTGGAAGATACAATTCGTGGCATTTACTGCAACACGTGGTATGAAACTGACAATAGGCATTTGTAGGTATTCTTATGGATTTATAATAATGATAACATTGCCTTAGCATAAAGGAAAATTTGGTTCATTACATTCCTCAGAGAAAATGCCAGTTTTCTTTAGATGTCATCTAACAAAACAACAGTATACTTCTTAATTAGAATACAATTTTAACCTATTTCGAAATAATTACAGGTATTTAATCAGTTACGAATTTTTTAATTGGGCTAATAGTAGTGTGTATTCGACAGTTCTGGCTCACTGAATCATCGCGTCCCCAATCCTGTTTTGGTGTGCCGAAAAGTCGTTTCAAGGGTCGACCAAACCTAAAAAAAAAAAAGTCCCAGAGCGATATCTCTTGCCGTTTCCGAGTTACGTTACTCACGGATGGTCCTTCTTCGTTATCTAATTACCTCTATTGTTAACAATAAGACGACCCTTGCTCCTTATCTAATTGCCTCTATTGTTAACTATCACTGTGTTTTGGCGATTACACCGTCGGACCGTCCACAATTCTTTCTCATTATCTAATCACCTCCATTGTTCGTTAACAATTGACATTACTTTCCGATATCTTAATGTATTTGGTCGTTTAGGCAAGTTGTTGCAAGAAACATTTCTAAGGATCTCAACTAATATAAAACGCATGCGCATTATTGTGTTCTTACGAAGTCGTGCTTCAACCATTGACAAAGTATAACCTAGTAACCCGAGGACATGGCAGACAGTATGGATGTAAGTATTACATTAATTTACTTTTTTCTTTGTGTCTCTTCCTTATTTTGAGAGACCAACTCTCCAGTGCGTGTCATACTGTTGTTTTTATTGTATTCTTATTTAATACTTACTTTTCTTTTCATTCATTGTTATAGCTCACATGTTGCATGGGTAACACCGTTGATTACGAAGAAAACACCTATAAACAATATTACTTCCCAACATCCGATGATGAAGATACATCCCCATATCCAATCAAGAGAGATAGACCGAACAACGAATCTCTCGACGAATTCTTCGAGGAGCCTCCAAAGAAGAAAAAACCTAAAATACAATCATCTACTGTGGGAAGAGCAACGAAAGATGGGATGGCTTACATCTCAACAAATGAAGACGATGGATCGACGGCAACGCATCTCATAAAGATCGAGATTTACGAGATGAAGAAGCTGACAAACGTCCCACAGTCAGATCACTGGAAACATGCGGATGTGCGAGTGAAATACTACGTTAACAACAAAAGTAAGCACCACCAACGAACTCGACAGTTGATTTATAATATTTCCAAAGATATTACCAAAGTACCTGACTGTAAGAAATATACCTTTAAAAATAAAGATTGAATAAAGTAATAATTAATAAATAATGACTATTTCGATGAGACGACCCCGGTTCGTTATCTAATTTAATTACGAATAAATTTATTCAACATTATTTATATTTCTTTTTTTCTGTATTACTCCTTGATAGGTTTTTTTTTCTGTGGTAGGGGATTAAAGTAAAAGGCATTTTTTTTTTGTGTACAGTTTTATTTCATTTTTTTACTTACAAATTTTTTGCTTACCTTTAAACTATGAAAGTCTTAAACATTTGCTTTAACATTATATCATTTTGAAAAGTATCATCAGTAAACATATCAATAAAATCTGTCATACACATACCTCTAAGTTTGAAATACAAATAAAGTAAACAATATTCACCACAAACAGACGAAAATACACTTTGAATAACTTTATGATTATAAATCCATCTATTGGTGTTTTAACTATCACTGTTTCGATGGTGATTACACCCTCGGACCGTCCACATTCCTATCTCATTATCTAATCACCTCCATTGTTCGTTAACAATTTACATTACTTTTCAATATCTTAATACGTTCGACTTCAACAGTCGTATTACGGACGTCACGGAGAACCGTTGCTAACATAGAAATAATTTAAAGATATAGCACCTCTGTTTGTAGTTGACTGCTGCAGACAAACAGATAATCTGAAAACAGTTCCTATTTACCAGATAAGACTACAGCATACTGTCTTATTCTCAACGATTGCATTGTTGAATACAAACCACTAAGTAACATCGTAAAGAAGATATCATGAACGTAGATACACTTATAGTGGATGTTCAAGGATTTAAAGATATAAATAACAATTTTATTGTAAAAGAAGTAGCCATTGCGAGCCAGGAACATACACAAACTTTTTTGGTAAAGCCACCATATTCATTTCATCATCTCACAGAAGTAGAAAAGAAACGAGTCAGATGGTTAGAAAGAAACCGAGGAATTAGCTGGTGTGAGGGCTACATAGACTACAAGGAGTTTCATCGTGTTATCATACCTCATCTGAAGAATAAAAAAGTTATTGCAAAGGGTTTTGAAAAAATTAAGTGGATCAAAGATTTATGTGCAAACTGTGTGGTAATCAATATTGGTGAAAAGGGATGTCCTAATTTTTCAATGTTACAAAGTAAATTTTGTAAAAATAAAACGGACTTTAGTTGTGTAAATCATAAAATAAACTGTGCATTAAATAATGCTGTGTGTATTAGAAAATGGTATTATGATAATAACATGTCTAAGTTTAATTTATTTTGATTTTTATATTATTATCAATAAACTGATTCTTTGTGTTATTTACATGGTTATTTTATTTTTCATACTTATGCTTCCCTGTTTTACTGACTTTGAACTAGATGCAGCAGAATGAAATTGAGTTTTAATCGAACTACAAATATATTTTTTCTATCATATTTATTATTTAACTTAACATAGCTACTATTACTTAAATATTTGTTATGACTTAACTTTGAATTCCTAATGCTATGAGTCTATGACACAAATGACAATAAACTCTTATCGATTGCACTGAGTCCCAGGTGGTCTTAATCACCTTTCTTAAATTCCTTTACAACATAACAAAGGGAATATCCAATTCTCCAAACTATCGGAAGTAAAAACTGATTGTCATTGTTATCAGTGACTACTCTTCGAAGTTGCAAGAAACATTTCTAAGGATCTCAACTAATATAAAACGCATGCGCATTATTGTGTTCTTACGAAGTCGTGCTTCAACCATTGACAAAGTATAACCTAGTAACCCGAGGACATGGCAGACAGTATGGATGTAAGTATTACATTAATTTACTTTTTTCTTTGTGTCTCTTCCTTATTTTGAGAGACCAACTCTCCAGTGCGTGTCATACTGTTGTTTTTATTGTATTCTTATTTAATACTTACTTTTCTTTTCATTCATTGTTATAGCTCACATGTTGCATGGGTAACACCGTTGATTACGAAGAAAACACCTATAAACAATATTACTTCCCAACATCCGATGATGAAGATACATCCCCATATCCAATCAAGAGAGATAGACCGAACAACGAATCTCTCGACGAATTCTTCGAGGAGCCTCCAAAGAAGAAAAAACCTAAAATACAATCATCTACTGTGGGAAGAGCAACGAAAGATGGGATGGCTTACATCTCAACAAATGAAGACGATGGATCGACGGCAACGCATCTCATAAAGATCGAGATTTACGAGATGAAGAAGCTGACAAACGTCCCACAGTCAGATCACTGGAAACATGCGGATGTGCGAGTGAAATACTACGTTAACAACAAAAGTAAGCACCACCAACGAACTCGACAGTTGATTTATAATATTTCCAAAGATATTACCAAAGTACCTGACTGTAAGAAATATACCTTTAAAAATAAAGATTGAATAAAGTAATAATTAATAAATAATGACTATTTCGATGAGACGACCCCGGTTCGTTATCTAATTTAATTACGAATAAATTTATTCAACATTATTTATATTTCTTTTTTTCTGTATTACTCCTTGATAGGTTTTTTTTTTCTGTGGTAGGGGATTAAAGTAAAAGGCATTTTTTTTTGTGTACAGTTTTAATTTTAAGTTTATTAGCTGTTATAGTGTAGATTTATTAATGAATTTAAAAAAATAAAAGGACTGATTGTCTTTATTTGTTATGACTTAACTTTGAATTCCTAATGCTATGAGTCTATGACACAAATGACAATAAACTCTTATCGATTGCACTGAGTCCCAGGTGGTCTTAATCACCTTTCTTAAATTCCTTTACAACATAACAAAGGGAACATCCCATTCTCCAAACTATCGGAAGTAAAAACTGATTGTCATTGTTATCAGTGACTACTCTTCGAAGTTGCAAGAAACATTTCTAAGGATCTCAACTAATATAAAACGCATGCGCATTATTGTGTTCTTACGAAGTCGTGCTTCAACCATTCACAAAGTATAATCCTAGCACTAGGTGTATAAATAGGACCTTCAACTCTAGAGTGAGTTGCTGCTACTTGCTGTTAAAATGGATCGTGAATGTGTTAGTACTTTCTTCGTGAATCAGGCTGAGAACGAAATAAATTCGGAACTTATAGAAAGTTGTGAAAATGTAGACTTGATGGAGCTCTGTGAAGAAGTTGAACAAGCTGTAAAAATAGACGATGAGCTGTATCAAATATGTGTCATGGTTGAAAACAGTGTTAGGTGAGTACCTAAACATTAATTTTACTTCATCGAGCATAATCTCTGATTTTACAACTTCATGATATTAATGTTAATCGTGTCACGTAGCAGTGAAAGAATACTATCACCCCCTCTCTTTCCTTGGGTACCGTAAAAGGTGGCTAACGGATTAAAGACTACACATACGTCCAACAGCATAAAGCAACGATGGGTTCACCACCTTTCACGATGAGCACATATGGTGGACTATGGTAGAGAACTACAAATTCAGTCAGTTTTTTTTTCTCTTACAGTCAACAATCATCATCCTCATCACCATCATCAAAAGCACATCAAACGGGACATGGAGGAGTGCTCAAAAGAAGTACCGAAACTGGTGGTGAAAACGAAAATAATAGCAAAAGACCGCGAAATGAAGAAGATGCATTGACTTCAACGGCAAACAAGGTATATTGCGAAGCTTGTAATAAACATGTCAGCAGAAGATATTTTTCTAATCATGCTAAGAGCAATATACATAAAAATAATGTTTTAAAATCGCACAACTCTCTAGATAATGTATGTGTTGTAGAGTCAGCTTTTGGTCAGCGTATTATTACATACAAAATTAAAAGTAGAGAACAGTCCTACTCCTTTCAAACACCGGAATCATTTCTGGAGTCAGTTAAAAATGATATGTTTTTCTTAATAAATGAGACCCTTAATCAACATGTAACTGTTAAAATAAATTGTGTTCTACATGCAGATTTTGTTCAACAAACTAAGAACTTATCTAATTCATTTGATTTTCAAACCAACAATTTTATAATTTCCAAAACCGATGATTTGAATATTTTCATGACATCCTTACGCGATACTCTAGCGAACAAAATAAGTGCTTTTGAAAGAAAGGATAGTGGATGGAGTCTTACTAAAATTATATGTATAGAATTGAACATAAACAAGTTTAACCCACTACGAGGCACCTCATTCATTGATTTACCTAAAGATATTAAAGATAAAAAAGCAGTTATTAACGTAAGAAACGCAGATAATTTATGTTTTAAATGGGCATTACTCTCAGCGTTATATCCTTCAAACAAAAATGCAGAGCGAACATCCTCCTACAGTACCCATTTAAATAAGCTTAAATTTGTTGGTGTATCGTTCCCCGTTAAGTTAAATGACATACATAATGTTGAACAGCTAAATAACATCAGTATTAATGTTTTCGGGTTAGAATTTGATAACAAATCAAAGAAACATTCAGTCATTGGGCCTCTTTATTTTACAAAAAATCGCAAAAGCACACATGTCAACCTTTTATATGTGCAAAATGGAATAAATGGACACTATTGTTACATCAAAAACTTATCCCGACTAGTTAGTAAACAAATGACTAATAAAGATGGTGCTGTATACATATGCGATGGATGTTTGTTACGTTTCACAACTAGAGATAGATTAGTTAATTAATCACCAACAACATGACTGCTCGCACATAACCACAACATTACCAAACAGTGAGAAAACTTTAAAAAATTGGTTTGGAAAACCTGTATCAAATGACGAATTAACGTTTGATAAGTTTCAAAAAACAATGAGAATCCCTTTTGTTGTGTATGCTGATTTTGAAGCGTTATTAAATCCTTTACAAACTTCTTCTAATGAATCATTAAAACCGTACACCAATAACGTTCAAAAACATGAGCCTTACAGTTTTGGATATTACATCAAATGCTCATTCGATGATAGTTTGTCTAAATATGTAACATACAGTGGACCAGATTGTGCTAAAGTGTTTATGACTAGATTGCATGAAGACTTAAAATTAATATGTAAAAAGAATTGTGTTCAAAAATCTCCTAAACCGCTCTCAGCTGTTGATACTGACAGTAACTAATGCAAAAACTTGTCACGTTTGTGAAACTGATTTAAGCGGTGAAAAAGTTCTAGTCTTTGATTGGCAAACTGGAGATTTCAGAGGTGTTGCACATGAAGTATGTGAAAAGAAATTCCGTGCTCCCCGTCATATTCCAGTTTTTTTACACAATCTAAGTAATTACGATGCGCATTTTATTGTACATGCACTGAACTTTGTTGAAGGAAATGTCGATATAATTCCACAAAATAAAGAAAAATATATTTCGTTCACTAAACATCTAACAATAAACAATCAAAAAGTTAGCTTGAGATTTGTAGATTCTTTCAAATTTTTACCATGCAGCTTAGATCAACTAGCCAAAATCTTAAAAGACGAACAATTTCGTGAACTCAAAAACAACTTTCCTGCGAAGGAAGATTTCAATCGTCTTCGGAAAAAGGGTGTTTACCCTTATGAGTTCATGACTTCATATGACTGTCTTAATTTAACCACCTTACCTAATCAAGATCAGTTCTATAGTTCACTTACCGATACAGCAATTTCAAATGATGACTATAATCGTGCTAAAGATGTTTGGCAACACTTTGGTTGTCAAAACATGTTGGATTATTCTAACCTGTATCTCAAAACTGATGTTTTGTTGTTAGCTGATGTATTTGAAAATTTCCGCGATCTATGTTTTACAACTTATGGTTTGGATCCTAGTCATTATTATACAGCACCGGGGTTGAGTTGGGATGCCATGCTTAAACAAACAAAAATAAAATTAGAGTTATTAACAGATATTGATCAGATAGCTTTTATCAAATCGGGGATCCGAGGGGGTATATCTCAATGTAGCAATCGACATGCTAAGGCCAATAACCCCTTTTTAGATGATTTTGATGAGAATGAGCCTACATCTTATTTAGCTTATTTTGATGCAAACAATCTATATGGTTGGGCTATGTCACAGTACCTTCCTGAAGGAGGTTTTGAGTGGGTGAGTCCGGAGACAAACTATGAGGTTTCTGACACATCTCCATATGGCTTCATATTAGAAGTAGATTTGGAATATCCTGCAGAACTTCATGATTTGCATTCAGACTTGCCATTATGCCCCGAAAATATATACGCAGGGGGATCAGAAGAAAAAAAGCTTATTCCAAATTTAAATAATAAACAAAAATATGTAATTCACTATATAAACCTAAAACAATGTCTTAAGTTGGGTCTTAAATTAACTAAAATTCATAGAATATTGAAGTTTACACAGAGTCCTTGGTTAAAAAAATACATAGATTTGAACACTGAGCAACGAAAAAAAGCAGATTCAGACTTTGAAAAAGATTTTTATAAACTAATGAATAATTCTGTTTTTGGTAAAACCATGGAAAACGTAGAAAAAAGAGTGAACGTAAAATTACTAACTCACTGGGAAAATCGCGGTAAAACTTTGGGTGTCCAAGACCTAATTGCCAAACCTGAATTTCAAAGCATTTCAGTTTTTTCAGAAAACTTGGTAGCGGTACAGTTGAAAAAAACTAAAGTTTGCTATGATAAACCAATTTATTTAGGCTTATCTATTTTAGACATATCAAAAACTCTCATGTATGATTTTCACTACGAATACATGCTAAAAAAATTTAACAACAAAATCAAATTATTGTACACAGACACCGATAGCTTCATATATCAAATATTTACTAATAATTTCTATGAAGATATTAGAAACGACATAGATACACGATTCGATACATCTAACTATTCTGTTGATAATATCCACCAGTATCCACAAGTTAACAAAAAGTAATTAGGATTTTTTAAAGACGAAAATAATGGTGAAATTGTTAAAGAGTTTGTAGGGTTAAGATCAAAAATGTATGCAATTGAAACGAAAACAAAATTAACAACGAAAGCTAAGGGTGTTAATAAAAGCGTCACGCAAAGGATGTCAATGAAAAATTACAAATCTTGTCTTTTCAATAGAAACATTCAATACAACACTATGTACAGATTTCGATCAATTAAGCATATAATTTTCACACAGCAAATCAATAAAATATCATTGTCTTATAATGACACCAAGAGATATATCTTACCTAATAAAGTAGACACATTAGCATGGGGTCATTATAAATTGCGGTTGCCGATGTAAAAATGTTGTATCTAGATATAAATAATTTTAATGATATTCAGGTTTTATTGTATTGTATTTATTTGTAAGATCAAGCTCATTTTAAATTGTAAATTAACTGTAAATAAATTGTAGATAGTAACAGTAAGTTTTAATTTTAAGTGTATTAGCTCATTATAAATTGTAAATTAAATGTAAATAAATTTTAGATAGTAAGAGCAAGTTTTAATTTTAAGTTTATTAGCTGTTATAGTGTAGATTTATTAATGAATTTAAAAAAATAAAAGGACTGATTGTCTTTTGATGAAATGCAACCATTTGTTTTGTGTATATGGTATTAAATTATAAATTATTCAAAAAATTTAACAAAAAAAAAATTTTTATTTTCTAACTATTATCAATTTTTTGATCATACTTCTACATCACTTCGATCAGAGTAGACGTTTTGGTCTGGTTAATAATCATGTTTCATTTTGAACATTCCATTCACCGCAAGTAGTGTGTATTCGACAGTTCTGGCTCACTGAATCATCGCGTCCCCAATCCTGTTTTGGTGTGCCGAAAAGTCGTTTCAAGGGTCGACCAAACCTAAAAAAAAAAAAAAAAAAAAAAAAAAAAAAAAAAAAAAAACAAAAAAAAAGGAAAACCCCCCCATTTGAATCGATTGCGCTGAGTCCCAGAGCGATATCTCTTGCCGTTTCCGAGTTACGTTACTCACGGATGGTCCTTCTTCGTTATCTAATTACCTCTATTGTTAACAATAAGACGACCCTTGCTCCTTATCTAATTGCCTCTATTGTTAACTATCACTGTGTTTTGGCGATTACACCGTCGGACCGTCCACAATTCTTTCTCATTATCTAATCACCTCCATTGTTCGTTAACAATTGACATTACTTTCCGATATCTTAATGTATTTGGTCGTTTAGGCAAGTTGTTGCAAGAAACATTTCTAAGGATCTCAACTAATATAAAACGCTTGCGCATTATTGTGTTCTTACGAAGTCGTGCTTCAACCATTGACAAAGTATAACCTAGTAACCCGAGGACATGGCAGACAGTATGGATGTAAGTATTACATTAATTTACTTTTTTCTTTGTGTCTCTTCCTTATTTTGAGAGACCAACTCTCCAGTGCGTGTCATACTGTTGTTTTTATTGTATTCTTATTTAATACTTACTTTTCTTTTCATTCATTGTTATAGCTCACATGTTGCATGGGTAACACCGTTGATTACGAAGAAAACACCTATAAACAATATTACTTCCCAACATCCGATGATGAAGATACATCCCCATATCCAATCAAGAGAGATAGACCGAACAACGAATCTCTCGACGAATTCTTCGAGGAGCCTCCAAAGAAGAAAAAACCTAAAATACAATCATCTACTGTGGGAAGAGCAACGAAAGATGGGATGGCTTACATCTCAACAAATGAAGACGATGGATCGACGGCAACGCATCTCATAAAGATCGAGATTTACGAGATGAAGAAGCTGACAAACGTCCCACAGTCAGATCACTGGAAACATGCGGATGTGCGAGTGAAATACTACGTTAACAACAAAAGTAAGCACCACCAACGAACTCGACAGTTGATTTATAATATTTCCAAAGATATTACCAAAGTACCTGACTGTAAGAAATATACCTTTAAAAATAAAGATTGAATAAAGTAATAATTAATAAATAATGACTATTTCGATGAGACGACCCCGGTTCGTTATCTAATTTAATTACGAATAAATTTATTCAACATTATTTATATTTCTTTTTTTCTGTATTACTCCTTGATAGGTTTTTTTTTTCTGTGGTAGGGGATTAAAGTAAAAGGCATTTTTTTTTTGTGTACAGTTTTATTTCATTTTTTTACTTACAAATTTTTTGCTTACCTTTAAACTATGAAAGTCTTAAACATTTGCTTTAACATTATATCATTTTGAAAAGTATCATCAGTAAACATATCAATAAAATCTGTCATACACATACCTCTAAGTTTGAAATACAAATAAAGTAAACAATATTCACCACAAACAGACGAAAATACACTTTGAATAACTTTATGATTATAAATCCATCTATTGGTGTTTTTCCTTAAAAATGATAAATGATAACTTTCAGGTTTACGACCAAAAGTATCAAAGTATTCGCCAACTCCTTTATTGTTGATATATAATCGACCCTTGAAACGACTTTTCGGCACACCAAAACAGGATTGGGGACGCGATGATTCAGTGAGCCAGAACTGTCGAATACACACTATATTGCTGTAATACTTTTTTGGTTAACTGTAGAGTTTGTACCGTAAGACACGCGTCAGTCGTTTATAATATTAATAGTTCCGACTTGGCTGAATTGCTAGTCCGCATTGTACCTTCGCCAAGAGTAGTAATAAATACGCTGAGATATAATCCTCGTCTCCTCAATCTACGACGGTAACGGTACCCCAAGTCTCTCCGGAATGGAGACCCCGAAAAAGAAAAAATAAAATTTTTCACCGATTAGGAAAAAAAATCTCTGTTCGACGAGGAAAATGGCCGAGAACCAAACAGAAGCTACCACTACACAGCAGCCAATCACATCTGAAGTTGCCAACATTTCGCTCTCTATAAGAATTCCGCCGTTCTGGAGAGATCGACCAAGACTTTGGTTCTACAGTTTCGAAGCCGCAACTAACGACACAAAGAAAAGACAGGCGCAACTAGCGCAAATGGTTATCGCAAGACTAGAAAAACAAGACATAGAGCAGATCACCGACCTACTTTACAATCCACCCGAGAAAAATCAATATCAAGCTATAAAGGAGATACTAATCACCACCTACAAAGAATCAGACAGTCGGCAGTTCCAGAAGCTGCTGTCGGAAATGGAGTTAGGAGACCAGAAACCGAGTCAACTACTACGCAGAATGAGAGACCTCGCCAGAGAGAAGGTGCCAGACTCGACCTTACGTATCATGTGGACAAACCACCTGCCGCCACACATCCGTTCCGTGCTCGCCGTCAGCGAATCCTTTAGCTCGAAAACGGCTCTCGAAGAACTCGCACTAATGGCTGACAAGATGATGGAGCAGACCCGCGAAGTAGCAGCAGTCTGCCACACTACAGCACAACCGAATCCATCTCCAATAGCACCCGCGTTGGACACACAATTACTCTTAGTAAACAAAATAAGAAAATTATCGTTAGAGGTCGCTGAAGTCAGATCCAGACTGCCACAATTCAACAATAATTATAGCAAACAGCGTTATCGATCATCGCACCGCAACTCACATTCGAGATTCCGTTTACGAAGTGAATTAACATCACCATTCTGTTACTATCACCGTCGCTTCGGAGCTCAAGCAAATAAGTGCACCACGCCCTGCTCATTCGAGAACGCTTCGGAAAACTAGATAGAACGCTGGCCACGGCGGACGCCGGCGTTCACGGAAATTCGTACCGCTTATTCGTAACAGATACGACAACAAGACTATCCTTCTTGGTAGACACTGGAGCAAATGTATCCGTTTTACCTCGTAATAAGGGCCAAATTGCAACGCAACTACCGTTCAAACTATACGCCGCCAACAACAACGTCATATCAACGTATGGAGAGAAGACACTCTTGCTTGATTTGAACCTTCGCCGACCGAATAGGTGGAAGTTCATTGTAGCTGACGTATCAAAACCAATATTAGGAGCCGATTTTCTCAAGCACCACCAACTCATCGTAGATCTCGAAAACAAGAAGCTCATCGATAGTGTCACTAATCTCAAAGTCGACGCACCGATTCGAGTGACAAATATACCTACAATACGCAGCATTGACATAGAAAAAGCGTACCACAAGATTTTAGCTGAATTTCCGGGAACAACAAGAATCATTGCAATGAACCTTAGCAACAAGATCAATGTTCAACACTACATCGAAACTGAAGCTACACCCGTGCCCGTCCCATACCGCCTCACAGATACGAAAAAGTGAAGAAAGAATTCGAGCACAGGATTATGCCGGCCAAGCAAAAGTCCATGGTCGTCACCTCTACACATCGTACCAAAGAAGAACGGTGATTAAGAGTATGTGGTGACTACCGCCGTCTCAATGCCATCACGAAACCCGACCGATATCCAATACCTCGCATCAAAGATTTCACATACCAGTTATCCGGCAAAACCATATTCTCGACACTGGACCTAAACCGAGCTTACCAACAGGTCAACAAGCGTCCGCGAAGAGGATATTGAAAAAACAGCCATTTTAACACCGATGGGACTGTTCGAATTCCCGCGCATGTGCCCAGGTTTGAAAAACGCAGGCCAGACGTTCCAAAGATTCATCCATGAAGTGCTCAGAGGCCTAGATTTCGTGTTTCCTTTCGTCGATGACGTACTTATAGCCTCAGACTCTGCTAGTGAACATGAAGAACATCTCAGAAAGGTCCTTAGAAGATTGGAAGAAAATGGTATTACAATAAACCCCGCCAAATGCAACCTCGGGCAGTCAGAAGTTCATTTCCTTGGTTACATCGTTTCAAAAGATGGTATCAAGCCTCCTGAAGCAAAGGTCAAGGTTATCACGAATTACCCGAAACCAAAAACAATAGAAGAACTCAGACGTTTTCTCGGAATGACAAATTTTTATCGTGACCACATTCCAAACGCCACATCCATTCAAGCACCATTAAACTCATTTCTACACAACGTTAAAAAACGAGATAAAACGATCATAGAATGAACAGAAGAGGCAACACAAGCATTCGAAGCGTGTAAAACGAGCATAATTAACGCCGTATTACTCACTCACCCATCTCATCAAGCTACCTACGCGCTATTCTGCGACGCCTCAGATAAGTCAGCCGATGCCGTACTACAACAATACGTCGAAGACAAATGGCAACCACTTGGATATTTTTCAAAGAAATTTACAGACGCACAAACAAAGTACTCAATGTATGATCGCAAACTAGTAGCAATCTACATGGCTGTAAAACATTTCCGCAAGATGTTCGAAGGAAGACAACTTATTATCTTTACCAATCACAAGCCGCTTACATTCGCCATGACTAAAGTACAGTCAAACACAGAAACGCCGCGCCGCACATGACAACTTTTGTTTATTAGCGAATTTACCACAGACATACGTCACGTGAGCGGTAAACAAAATATAGTCGCCAACGCACTAAGCCGCATCGAAACCATATCCTGCCCATCAACAATCAATTACGAAAAGATCGCCACTGCTCAAGAACAAGACAGTCACTTGCAACAGTTACCTACTACAACAAGACAACCTATCATTCAAGAAAGTAGTTATCCCAAATACCGACATCGAACTGTACTGCGAAACATCGACGTCGCACTTACGACCGTACATACCAGATCAACATCGATATGAAGCTTTCAAGAGTGTACACAACGTCAGTCACCCCGGAATCCGTACTACGCGCAAGCTCATGTGTCAGAAGTTTTTTTGGCCGTCAATAAACGCAGACATTGGAAAATAGACAAAGAACTGCATCGATTGCCAAAAAAGCAAGGTACAACGACATACCGTCTCAGGTATCGGAAACTATCCGCCAACCGACCGTTTCCAACACGTGCACATCGATATCGTCGGACCGCTACCTACAACGCGTCAAGCTCAACGCTACCTTATTACTATGATCGACCGACTAACTAAATGGCCCGAAGCCATACCAACCGACGACATAACAGCCGAGACAGTCGCAGAGGTTATCTACAAACACTGGATCACCCGATTTGGATGCCCCGCAATCCTAACAAGCGATCAAGGTCGTCAATTCGAAAGTCAGTTGTTCAACAATCTTATGAAAATAATGGGAATAAAAAGAAACAGAACAACACCATATCACCCGCAGAGCAACGGTGTTATTGAAAGATGGCATCGATCTTTAAAAGCAGCACTACGTGCAAAATTGTCCAACACTGAAACGTGGGTGGACAAAATACCTACGGTTTTATTGGGACTGCGAGCCGCACTACGCACAGACACCGGAATCAGGCCAGCCGAACTTACCTATGGCCAGAACCTCCGCTTACCGAGTGATTTTTTCGCCGCATCAGCCACAACACCTACTATCGACTATTCCTACGTAGAGAAGCTACGCTCAACTATAGAAGATAACAAACCACGATCATCGACTGCTAATCACAGCAATAAACACATATTCGTGCACAGAGACCTTGTTAGTTGCAGTCATGTGTTTATCAGAGTAGACGCAGTGAAGAAACCACTTCAACAACTTTATGAAGGTCCCTACAGAGTCGTCAAAAGAACGGAGAAAGTTTACACCATACAGTTGCCTGACCGTCAGACCAACATATCAATCGACCGACTTAAACCTGCATACATATTAAAAGAAGAACCAGTACCACAAGGAAACGTAAACAACAGCATACCTCAAGATAAAACTCCATTATATCCAACATACAACAAACCATCAGCAGAAACGAAGAAATCGCGTTCCGGCCGTGCCATCAAGCTGCCGGTACGTTTCACTTGAGGGGGAGTACTGTAGCCGCACGGTAAAGCTGAAAAGAACACGTGCAGTAAACAAAATTCAAGCAAGACGTTTCGAGGAAGAAACGAAACGTCCGAGCCAGATGTTTACCAACAAATTTAACGTAGACTCCGGCCATTCAAAAGTAGTTAGGCCATTTATTTTAGTTTAGATAGTAAAGTAATTTGTTATTGTATGAGCATAACTGTACAAGCATTATCCTTAAACTTAAAATAGCCCAACACCTCGTAAAAGGTATTGCCAATTGTCGTCCTTTGTATTCCAAGCTTTCCCATTGTAAACTATCCATTTAGCTCTACTATTGTTTATATTTTTGTACAATTTATTTGTCAACAATACTATTTTGGTTAACTGTAGATTTTGTACCGTAAGACACGCGTCAGTTGTTAATAATATAAATAGTTCCGACTTGGCAGAACAGCCAGTCAACATTGTACCTTCGCCAAGAGTAGTAATAAATACTCTGAGATATAATCCTCGTCTCCTCAATCTACGACAGTAACGGACCCCAAGTCTCTCCAAACTGTCATTGAGATTGGCTACATACTGTCATTCAACACCGCGTATCACCCTCAAACGAATGGGGCATTAGAAAGATTCCATGGCAATCTTAGAGAACATATCCGTATGTACTATGATAGGAAAATGAAAAATTGGGATAACTTAATACCATTCGCAGTTATCTGTCATATACTTCAATCAACCAATCCACCGGTTACACTCCTCACGAATTACTCTACGGTTATAAACCCCGTCCCTTCTTTACAATGAAGTTAATTCCCGAATACACAGCATGCGAATATTTGAAAGATCTCAATGAAAGACAGAATCTCCCGAGACGCCGCTTTGAGTAACTCAGAGAAAATGAAAGAAAAGGCGAAAATCAGTAATATAAAAAATCCAGCCAAATATATATTAGGAAACAAAGTTATGTTAAAAGTACCCAATCCCAACAATCTAGACCCTAAGTGGGACCCATACTAAGAATAGGTAGATAATATTAAGAATAGGTTTTATCGAAAACTATGTAGTGAGAAAGGCAGGAAAGAATAAATTTGTGCATACAAATAGATTAAGACCATTCCTAGGAAACGATATTATTATAAGTTAGATTAAATAAATTACTGATAGCTATCTTATATTCTATTTTAATTTTAATTACAGGGCTGCCCACAAGGCTAATGCTGAAAATACATCTTCTTACCTATCTTTTACAATAAATAATCCATAATTATAACAGTTTCGTAATTTGTTCTATAATAAGACTAATATTTTATATAATACTTTATAAGTTATACGTTTTTGTTAAAACATCATGTCAAAGAAACATGAATCGTCTAATCGAAACCGTCGTCTAATTAGATAAACACTTAATTGCAGGTAAGCAGTAGTTGCTACGGTCGGGACCTAAGTTGAGCCATTACCATCGAAATCAGGTGTTTTCTTCGAAAATGACGGAAAAATCTTTATATCACAAGGTTCGTGGAAACTATTAGTATATAGAAACATAGAAACCTTGACAATCGCGAAAGATTCACTAAAACGATTAATTCAAACTTATCGAACGACAGTGTTCAACAAAATCTTGACTCCTGACACAGCCACTACTAGTTCCTTTCTCGATATAAACTTAGAGCGCATCGGTAGCAGAATATCCGAAAAGTTCTACAGCAGTCGACGATCTAAAAAAGAACTATTAGATGACTTAGTTCAGTACTTAAAATTTCTTATTGGTAATCCTGATGCAAAAGACGCTAAACACTACGATGAATGTATCAATCTGTTAGAAAAACAAGAATTAGACACTCATCATCTTTTAAAACAACAGTTGCAAATTATCTCTTCAACTATCACAAACTTCAATGAAACAATACATAAAATCTCATAGGTACGATGAAAATATTATTAACGAAAATCCTCTTAGAATCAGCAATTATCTTAATGGAAACAATAAAATCATATTTGATTTAGAAATAAGCGATGAAAGAAGCTCTTGATCTATACTACATTTATCCTATTCCTATAAAACAACACGATCCCAACCTCTATTCCACTATCCTCCCTGAGCATACATACCTAGCCATGAGTACCACTCGACAACATTATGTCATCACCGATTCAGTGGAGAAATGTAAAGCCTTTGGAACGAGCAAGTAAATCTGCAAAGTATTACCAATAGATAATTATAACACAAGACCCACCTGCGAGATGGCAATACTACTGAACAACGACAAAAAAGTACCCAGTTCCTGCGAAATAACGTCGTTCTCAGCATATATAAACACATTTCAACCAATCAAAAACAACCGATGGATCTTCACCCTACAACATAAAACAACGTGTGTTCTACAGTGCGGCGATTCTTCAACACATCACGATCTGGAAGGATCCGGCATCATCAGATTAGAAAAAGGGTGCAAGGCTTATACTAGTCTATTCACCTTGGCAGCATCAGAAGAAATTATGACAAACATCAGTCACCCTATCGTCACCGCTGATATCGAAGACTACCTGCCTCACTAATAATGAAGAATCAAGCCCACCAGACGTCATACCATTAAATTAAATCACATAAGACACTCAAAGACGAGCTAAACCAGTACTCAGAACGACTCAGTGCGAATAAAAAGCCTTTCCTGGGAGAACATCAAAATACATTTTTTGTGATAAGCTACTCAATCAGTTTATTACTATTAGCATACATATTATACAAATTATGCCGCTGCTGCCCCTGGAAATTATGTTCCACTCGCTATCGTAACCAAGACGACCACAACAGCGGATGTATCCAAATTTTTAACAACTGCTTCGACCGATCCCGACGCCAACAACAAGTTCTTCCTCTTGAAGCATTACCACGACATAGAAAAACCTCGTGCGTTACCGATGATGACACCGAGATCAGCAGCCCAACAACTTCTCAAAAATTGCGCACCGCGCAATCTTTATTCTAAGGGGGGAGGTGTTATATAATCACCACGCCGCATCAAGATGACGCAGCCAAGACCATCCCTCGAGGTGATGCCACCATGTACATCCCACAGGGCACTCGGACACCGATAACAAACAACACATTGTATGTACCATTTCCTAGCGCCTTGTTAATGTAACATCTGCGAACCTTCACACAAAAGTAAACTGATCTTTTATTGTATTATTTTAGCATAGTCGTAATTGTAAACTATCTCTTAATTGCTGCCCTTTTAACTATTCACTCACTAAGTATCTTTTGTTACGAATCCTTTGTCTAGATAACCCTTTCTCCAAGATTCGTCATTTCTTTTTATGTTAAACAGGGTGCCTAGTGTGAGTTTCGTTTACGATCCGTATTCATTCGATTACGTTTATGAAAACGAAAATTAGTGTGGCATTTTAGCAGCGCCTGCTGGCGACAAACGAGAAGAGTTAACATTTCGCCATACAAACTCTCGTTTTCGTTAACGTGATCGAATAGGGAATAAAACTCGCACTTGGCACCCTGTTAGTTATAACTAGCTGGACACGCCAGACGAGCATCATTCTACATTGTAAACTCGTAAGGACAAGAGTTCCTAATAAAGTTGAGCTTATAACCAAGTCTTGCCTTTTACTTGTAACACGGTAAAGCTAAAAAGTACACGTGCAGTAAACAGAATTCAAGCGACGTTTCGAGGAAGAAACGAAACGTCCGAGCCAGATGTTTACCATCAAATTAACGTAGACTCCGGCCATTCAAAAGAGTTAGGTACGTAATTTCCTTTAGTTTAGGTAGTAAAGTAATTTTTTATTGTATTAGCATAACTGCACAAGCATTATCCTTAAACTTAAAATAGTCAAACACTTTGTAAAAGGTATTATCAATTGTCGTCCTTTGTATTCTAAGCTTTCCTATTGTGTATCCATTTAGCTCTACTATTGTTTATATTTTTGTACAACTTATTTGTCAACAATACTTTTTTGGTTAACTGTAGAGTTTGTACCGTAAGACACGCGTCAGTCGTAACTTCACTTAAAAACACTTCTTACACTTTAACACAGCACTCACTTGGTGGTTTCTTCTGATGAAATCAGCTCAACAGGATCACGAACTACTGCGGAGTTTCCTTTTAGCTAGCGTATTACGCGCTTTGTTACCACGGAGTATCTCTTCAAGACGACGAAGTGATGTTTAGACTGGTACGTGATTCGGGATGACGCTTCTCTACCAACCGATCACGACGGAAACCGAAAACCGAAGGTTGTTACGACGAGTCGAATTTTTAAGCCTTCTATCGGATAGACAGCACTTGTTTATCAGGATGAATATACCATCTCACTTCTGACACCAATTTTGTAATGTGTCTAGGTTGGTCGACAAGAGGGAGTCCGGGCGAAGAAACAAAGATCACCTTTTTTTACTTTAAACTAATCGTTTAATATCGTAACGTTATTAAACAGTATTACAATAAACTAGTCAGTCGAATGATAACGCTACCGCGACCTCACAATTCGAAGCTTGGGAATTAACTAACTTGGGACGGGAGCGAAACGGGGTTTTATTATCGTGAGGTTCGTGGGAAGGGTACCAATGAATCATTAAACTAATAGACTTAAGACTACGGCTCGGGAACATCGTATACCTTAGACAAAGCGCTGCGTGAGCGCGGCGTGGGAAAGAAAAATTTGATGTTTCTAAGAAGGATACAATTTGCGATATTTATTACAACCTCGTGGGGTAACATCTGATGTTTCTAAGAAAGATGCATTTCGTGGTATTTACTGCAACACGTGGTATTAAACTCACAATAGGCATTTGTGGTATTCGGAACTATAATAATAACATTGTCTTAGCATATCCACTCAGTTGACTACAGGCTTTACAAAGCCTTTACTCTCAAAATCGTGGGCCTCTTTCGTGGTTATAAGTGAGTTAGAGGACTCTATAACGCCTCTTTTACAGGCATTCTTAACACTTTAATTCTTGAATGGAACCTTTATACATTCTTAAACCAAACAGATTATAGAAATTCAGTGGTTCTATGGCACTGTGGTTATATACCTTGGGCGTCCAAGTATATAAAGGAAAATTTGGTACATTACAGTACTAAATAGTATTATAAAGTCGTTCTCGTTACATTTGTAAATCTTATTCAGCAGATTAGTTTAGTTTTTCTTACTATCTAGATATTTGTCTGTAATAACACAGTTAATAATTTAGCTTATCCTTTACGAGTATTGTATGTGTAATAGGAACTTCGTAATAGGAATTTAGGGAAATAGAATTAGTGTAAATACTCCCGTCATTTTGAGGCACTGGCAAAAGTTCTGCGTCATCTTCATCCGTTAAATCGAGTTCCGACTCGTTTGAGATTTCATTATCGCGGACACCTATGCATAATGAAAAGAAATAATATTAGCAATATGCAGCATTTTTGGGATTTATTTCTATGTCATACAGGCATTACACTGGGCTCCATCCATTTGAACTCCTAGTAGTTGGGACCTCAGTAATACCAGTATGACATAAAGATTTCAACACGCGTTGTTTAGCTTGCATTCCAATTCTTACAATTATTCATACATTTAAAAAAAAGCCTTCCGGGACTTGGCTGTTCACATGACTGAACGTCTAAATGGTCCGATTACAATGTGCCAATTATTATAAAAGTCAAAATACTTAACAGACATATAGTACGATTGTTAAGAAAAACGTTTGTTGAATGCGAAATGAGATGTGCGACGTACGCTAGAAGATCACCCGTTGACCGTTTCGGCCGAAACCCGTATTGGCGATCGTGAATTATGGAGTGTTCTTCTAGGTAGTGGACAAGTTGTTTATTTAAAATGCGCTCCATTACTTTGCACAAAACTGAAGTTACGGCTATGGGGCGGTAATTCGATGGATCTGACCGATCTCCTTTTTTGGGGACCGGTTGCACATTAGCTTCTCTCCAAGATTCCGGCACACAACCTGAAGAGAGCGAGAGACGGTAAAGGCGCGTTAACACGGGGGACAACTCCGCTGCACACATTTTTAGGACTATTGGAGGAATGCCATCAGGGCCATTAGCTTTCCGGACATCGATTGACTGCAGCTCCGCCCGGACATCACGCTGCCTGATTTTAAATCGGGCATTGTGTGGCCACAGTGAGAAATTGTAGGTGGCTGTGCATTGCAGTCATCGACTCGGGAGTTAGCCGCAAAGAGTTTGGCCAGGAGATCGACTTTCTCCTGCGGCTTGTAAGCTAAAGTTCCGTCAGGACATCTCAATGGTGGCAGCGAAGGTTGGCAGAAATTCGATTGCACGGCTTTGGCCAGACGCCAGTAGCTACGGCTGCCCGTAGGATTCGTCAGTAGTTCTTGGCCGACGCGTGCGACGCGCTGGGCATCCGCTCTAATGTAAGCTCTTTTGCAGAACTTGGTGGCATTATTATAGGCTGCTTTTAGCGAGCGGGTTTCGGGATCCCCAAGAGCTTTACCCCTGATCCAAGCGCGGTATGCCGCCTGCTTGTTATCAGCAGCGTTGGCACACTCGCGGTTGAACCATCGGTTGCGCCTGCCTTTGCTGATGAGATAGGAGTGCGGAATATAGTATTCCATCCCTAAAACTATCTCAACTATGTATATAGCAACTGCAGTCGCACTAGCTGTCGGGTCCTTCCCACTGAAGCAGCGCTGCCCCCAAGGAACGGATGCGAAATAGTCCTGTATACCATCCCAATCTGCCGACAAGTAGTGCCAAATCTGGCGTTTCGATACCGCTGAAGGCGGTATACTTTATACTTTACTGGATACCAAGCAGTGATCCGAAGATCCCAAAGGAGCTCGAACCTCCACTCGGTAACCAGCTGGGCGACTCGTCAGCAGAAGGTCCAATAAAGAGGGCGTGTGACCGACTACGTCTGGGATCCTGGTGGGCAGTTCTACCAGCATGGTCAGTGTTGGAGGAACTTAACCACAACTCGTGGTGAGCATTGAAGTCCCTCAAAAACACCAATTCCGCCGATGGAAACCGCTCCTGCGCATCATCTGCTACCCGACTAAGATGGTCCATAAGTCGAGTTGTCTCCATGTCACTATTATGGGATCGGTAGACGCAAACGTAGACACGGCTATGAGAGCCCAAGTCGACGTGTACCACAAGAAGGGAAAAGGAAGGGTCCTCCAGACAGCGCAGACGGCGACAGCAAACATCCGTCCGAACGAACAAGCAAACTCCGGCTTTGGCTTTGAAGGATTCTTCAAGCACAAAGCCCGGATAGTGCAAGTAGCTGGTGTCGGCCGGACAGATTATTTGCGTCTCCGTCAAAAACAACATTGCTAGCCGTGCCGTCTCAAGATGGTGGTGGACGGCATTGAGGTTTGCATGGAGTCCGTGGATGATAGCGAACTCGACCTCAAACGGTATGATTGTGGTGGGGGTGTGCACCGCTGTAGGACCAGTTTTATTGTGAGGCGCTGTCATGGTGGACAAAAGGAGGGAGGCGTGAATCGAGGAAATGCTACCGCGATGCAAACAGTCAAAGTGCAGCGGCCTGTTTCACCAGGGATCTGCCTACAGATGAGTATCATTAACCCGCCGAACGGAAGGGCCCCCGAACCCCCCCGGGAATGGCCGCCGGGACCCCACCTTCCGGTCACTAACCAGCACGACGGACCACCCCGAGATTATGCGTGGCATGGTGAGGCAGCCTCACGAGCTGGTTAGGCTCGCTTGGGCCCCTGTACTATAGTACAGTTATAATGGTATTACGTAGGACAAGTCTTAGAAGAGCATTAAACCAACCTTTATTAATTAAGTAGTCGTTATTCTGAAATAAATCCTAGCAAATAAATGTCAGAAAAAAAAAAATCGTATCAAGACAACTACTTTAGTATAGATAATAATATGATACGCTATTTTCATTAGATAAATGCATCAAATATAAAATAATTAAATAGCTGTATGAACTAAATCCCTTTGCTTATGAAAAAGATAAGTGACAAATTGGCATGTCAGATTTTTCGATTGACAACAGCAACTAACTTGCTGGGTAGATATTTACTACGTAGGTATTTTGATTTTAATGGACCTATCAAATAATTGATTAAGGCATTTACTGTATTTTTTCTGCTATGCATTACTCTATTCCCTCCAAGAAAGAGGAACCTGGAATCAATAACTCTGTTAACTATAAAATCAAAGTAAAGCAGTTTTTATAAAGTTAGATAAAAATAGTTACAAAGTCCACCAAGCCCAACAACAACACAATAAATATGGCATTGCCGGCAGCTCAACCAGCGGAAGTGCTAAGAGCATTCCAGAAAGATGATATGTATGAGAAACAACTGGCGGAATCGCTCGTAAGGTTAATGCCTCCACGACACGCTTCGAATGCTAAACCTTTATCATCTATACTGTATAAATCGTTTACTACTCTTAGGGATCTTCAAACTTTAGGCGAGGAGTACTCTGGTATCGTCCAAGTAGATGACAGCTACCATAAATTGCCTACATTCTGCAGTCGACTTTGCAGCATTCTCTTATCTGCATTGGGTGAAAGTATAACTAGTAAAGTTTTGAGACACTTTGAAAAGAGTGTAGAAAGAAACCCACATTTGAAACCACAGGCACAGAACACATTTTTGGTAATACTAAGAGCTTTGAATTCTATGGTACCTCAGATTGAAAGCATACACCGAGCATTAAGCTATATGAATGGTGGACCTTTGCAAGTTAGTAAAACAGTGACAGGAATAGACTATGTCCAAGTGAGACCAGCGGCGGCAGCACACTATGCTCATCTAAGGCTTTTGGGGATAGTGACATTGTTACATGCATTTGTTTCATGCGGCCAGAGTTTGTACAAAGCCAAAAAACATATGGAAGAAGTGAATGATATTCCCAGTGAGGTAGACAGCAGTAAATCATGTGTGGCCTGCTTGGAAGAGATAGTACAACCATGTGTACTTCCTTGTGGACATATTTTCTGCTTGCAATGTTGTTATGGATCCCTAGAAACTTGTGCTTTATGTAGATCTCCTTTTTCTAAGAATACAGTTGTACCATTGATGAACTATTGTCCTAGTTAGGTACCAATTTATGGGAACTGTTGGCCTGTTCCACTTTCAGTGTGGAATTAACTAATAATTAGTAAGTTAGTAAAAAAAATATTACTTCCTAAACATTGTAAATAATGGCTTACTACTTTTGTGATCAAATTTTACAAATATCTGAGAAATGGAAGACTACGATATTCTTTGAGTATAGTCAAAGCTCTGAATATACTATATGCCACATATTTAGGAAATGGTTACTATAAAATTTATGATTATTTTAATGATACTCCTGTACTCCTTTTACTGCTCGCCTGGAAAAATAAAGAAAATAATTGTGATAATGATTATCTTTTTATAAAGTTGTAAGTTCTTTGATTAAAAGGAAAAAAAAAATATTTGGTGAACCAAATACATTAAGAAAAAATCAAACAGAATGGGTAAAAGTCCAAGCGATTAATATATTAATATTTACAACAACTATGGTAACTTGTTTAAATTTGTTGTAGAAAAATAAAATTATTTAATTATGCAACAGTGTCCAGAAACATTGTCAAAGATTTAAATGTACTTGAAAGGAATAAAGGTGAATAAATAAATATATAACAAAGGTATATTGTAAATTATGAATAAAAACATTTTTATACACAAAGCTCTATTTATTTATAACAATTATATTATTATTAGTAACACCATTCTCATAGAAAACAAAGTTACACAAATGATTGACTAGCGAGAGCTAATTCAACATTATACTCAAACTCCAACCATAACAGGAACATTTTATTATCACCAGTTATGGATAAAACAAAGTTAGTAAATCCCAAAAAGATAAAATATTAAATACCTAAGAGATTCTAACTATAATCTATATTATTATACAGGCACATTCAGTAAGTAAATAGAATTGTAATTGCCTATGTTAAACCTTTGCCAATTAACATAAATGCAAAAAGGTATTATTTGAGGGAACTATTAGCAATGTTCCACTTGAATTTAGCTTTGTTTATTTCACTCCACACAAGGGAAGAGCTTGGCCTTGCTCAACTGATGGTAAGTGGCAATAAGGCCAAAGATGGATACATTAACACCCATTCCGAGTACAATTTACTTCTTGGTCTGTGGGACCAAAAACATTAACCAAAAGACCACAGATGCAGTTTAAATATACAATTTTTAACACATACATTAAGTAACACAATATAATACTATAATTAATACAATAATACCATAGTATTAGTTTAAGTCCATAAAATTAGCAACTTGCAAAATATAATAAACTATAAATAATTAAACAATAAACAACTATAATATTTGTAAGTTATTCGACACGCAATAGTTCCACATCAAATATGAGAGTGGAATTGGGTGGGATTACTCCTGGATGCCCTCGTGAACCATATGCAAAGTCAGGGCTACAAGTTAGTTTTGCCCTTTCTCCTACTGACATCTGGAACAAGATAATGTAATTGTTTATTTTGACACAAATTCTTCAATAATGACAAATATTGAAAAAACCTACAATTTGATATTGGAAAATAATAAAGCATGGCTTCCCTCTTACCAACACCACAATACACATAATATACAGTAGTTCGAATTCATACTAAGCGCCCGAATTTTCGCACAAACACACAGGCGTCGTTTACACGGCCGCTAAGCTATTTTGGAGATGGCAAAACTCCCGGCGAGACTGGTCGAGTGAACTGTCGGTTGTCGCGTCTCGTCGCGCCGCTCTGCTCGCGCGCTGTTCGCCCGCCCGCCTTTTTTTAATAACGTGGTTATAATGGCGGCGTCACGACAATATTATACAAACTGCTGTGTTTACGGATGCCTAAACACAACAGTGCCAAAACCAACAATGTCATTTTTTAAACTTCCTGCTGAAACACTTTTCTGTTACAAACTTATAAATAATGTAATTAGAAAATAAATATGTTATTAAATGTTATTATGTACATTATGTTTCATTCCTGAACCTAAAACTCCACACATAGGTACATACAACACAAATCTACACACACCTGCTTTATTTTTGTAGGCGCCAACCTTAGCGCTCCGCCTAGCCGTAGGTATTTAACTCAAGAATACGGCCCAGTTAAACTACTGTATATTATGTGTATTGTGCCAACACCAAGCATTTAAAGCAAAAAGTAAGATTATATGTTTTTAAATTAAATAGTTTCTGTAACTATCCATCTCTGCGGGTGTGAAGTGGTACCAAGGAGATGATGTTAATTTCCGTGACATGAAAGTTACCTTAGCTAATCCTTGGTCCCAGCCTTTAATAACATCACCCTTTCCAAGGGTAAATTTAAAAGGTTGTCCACGATCTCTTGAAGAATCAAACTTCTTTCCATTTTGTAAAGTACCTGTGTAGTGCACTACTACCGTTTGACCTGCTTTAGGGTAAGTTGAACCTGGAAAAGTTTACATACAACAAGATGAGGTAAGTCAATGATGAATAAAACTTATCATTGAGGCAAGTATATTTTATTAAAGTTTTAGAGGTTATGTGCGAAAAAACTAATAAACACGGAATGCGAACCATTTCCAGGTGAAAGTGTTTCTATGTCAACTCCCATTTTTTAAAGCAATGCTAAATGTTTTTCAATACTTTGTTTATAAAGCAGTATAATTTTGTTGTGAAATAAAAATAAGGAATCTAAGAATTTAATTTTCGATCGAATTTGCTTCTTTTTTCAAATTCGCTTCGAATTTTCTTTTTTTCTATTTGGAAAAGGCGAAAAGATCTAAACCACATTATCCACACAGCATAACCTTAGGTCATGTATAATAATAATTAATAAGGTAGGTAGTTCAGTATTTTCGGATTTAGTAATTTTTTATCAAGATTATTGGTGTGTGTGTGATGACATGAGTTGATGACTCGCGAACTACTCGCAAACGCGAATGTGGTGGTGGTTGTGGTTGGTGTGGTGCACAGACGTATAATAAGAAGCAGACCAAACATTATTTCACAACTACATACATGAGAATAAAATAATATTTCTACTTCTTTCTCTCCAACCACAAATTAATAAGACTATCTCGTTTATTTTTACTGTTGCAACACTTCCACACACATAGACAAAATGCGACGTGAGGCAAAACGCCATCTTGTTAAGCTACAAATAAGCGACAAATGTCATCCTAAACTTGTCATCAAGCGGCGTACAGGAGATTGCTTTTCGCTTATTTTTGCGATTTAATAAAGTTTAAGACCCAAAAGTGCAAAAATAAAATGGTGAAATGTAGTACACCTTTGTGCGACAACTCCTCATGTAGAAAAACACCTGAAATTACTTTCCATCGGTAAGTTTTGTTGTGCCATATAATTTCCTATTGGGCTTTTCGTCACTGTGTGATTATTATTAATTTTTTGGTATTGTAGAAGCAGTGAATAATTGTTAAAAGTGCAAATCTTGTAAAAACTAAACGTAAAGTAGTTTCTGGAAGATTATTGTGGTAACAAAAGCTAATTAATTATTAACCCCGATCTCGTTTGACGTTTCATAATATTCCTAATAAGGCCCTGTAAAATTGTACAAGTATTACAATTTTACAGGGCCTTATTAGGAATATTTTTGAAGATTGATTAAATTAAAGTATGCAATATATTATTTCTTTATGGATAAATTTTAATAATGAAATCGTTTTCAGGTTTCCAAAGGATGATTATTTTAAAAAATGCCTGGTTGAGTAATATGAAAAGAGAACATTGGCAGCCCAAATCATCTAGTGTGCTGTTTTCAAAGTATTTTGAAACTCATTTACTGGATCACAGTGGCTTCCGTACAGTTCTTGCTCCCAGTGCGATTCCAAGATTTTTGATTCATCGTACCGAGAAGAAGTAAGTGTCCACATATCTTTTTCACGTACCTACTTATCCAAACCACCTTGAGTTAAAGGAAATATTGAAATCTACTGAACTTTAAATTTAACTTAAACTTTTTATTTAATTTATCCTAGGTCTATGTCCAGCAGTGGACGTATGTAGGCTGATGATGATGATGATGAAACCCTATCCTACCCCTTTAACGCCATTATGTGAGTTAATATAAATATAATATTGTTGTACAGTATTAAATGGTATAACATGAGGAAAATGGGTCTGAGCAGTCACTCAACTGCGTTACTTTAAAATATACAGAAAGTAATAAATTTATTTATTTTCAGAAACCTTCATCGTCATCTTCATCTTCAACCTTCGGTTTCACAGTCAGGGTCACTGACTTCTCGACCACCCGGCGCGGTGGTCTTTTCACTAGTTTTAAAAATTGTGGCATTATTAATTATTGTAATTATTATTTTATTAAAAAAAAATACCAGCAGAGTATGTTGTTGTTTTTATTTATTTTATTTTTAGAATAAAGGATAAAACGGGAACCCTATTACTAAGACTCCGCTGACCTTCCGTCCGTCCGTCTGTCACCAGGCTGTATCTCATGAACCGTGATAGTTAGACAGCAGTTGAAATTTAATTTTTACAATGATGTATTTCTGTTGCCTCTTTAACAACAAATACTAAAAAACAGAATAAAATAAATATTTAAGGGGACTCCCATACAACAGACATGATTTTTATGCCGTTTTTTATAAAATAATTACTCGAGATAATGGTACGGGACCCTTCGTGCGCGAGTCCGACTCGCACTTGGACGGTTTTTTTTTAGTTTACGAAACTGTTTTACTGTTCATACATTTTATTAAAGTTAATGATGTGGCGTCGTCGCAGGCAGATATAGATAGATACAGAGATAGCCTGACACTCAATGATAGATAACGTTAGCATTCTACTGGTAAAATCGAATGAGTTCGTCAAATCTCTTTTTAATATTATCCTCTTTATAACATTACTATAGATGTAGGTACTTGAGGTCCCTTGCGTGCCTAAGTTCGGCCCCTTTTATTGTAAATGTGTGCGTGACATTTGTCTCTAGGCGTAATTGGCACGCTTTTTTTTTGTAATGTTACGTCTGCTTCTTATCATACGTCTGTGGTGTGGTGATGGTGAAGCCCACCACAGACTAATAAGAGATATGAAGCCCACTGAGGTTCACATGATCGCTTAATAATTAAGGGCGCCCTGGCCGCGGCTGTCAAAGCCGTATAATTTGCAAGACGTTGCGCAAATATGTTACTAAAAAAAATCTAAAGCTTTGTCTGTGGTTCTGATTATTGTTGGACCAATCAGAAAGCAGTAAATAATAAACACTAATGGTCGCTGATGAACTGTCAGGGAAAACAGTTGAAATCAAAACTTCATAACTATTTTTATTTTATTGATCATTTTTGAAAATAATTAAGCGACTGGTGATCTTCTTATTTGTGAAATTTATACAAAATCTTCTTATAGTTCCTATTTACTAATTGTTAAAGTTCTAAAACTAGTCTGTCACAAGGAATGGAGGTAGACGGAGTGGAGACTTGGAGTAACACTCCAGACGGAGGAAAGTTCGCTAACTTGAAGGCTTTTGTGACTGCTGCTCGTGAATTTGAAGCGACTCACAGCGATAATTCTGTTAACTTAATGAACCGATACTTAGGTGTAAGTGTCTGAAGCTCTCACAAAACACTTTGTTTACATTGTGTTTCGGCTCGGTTTGTGATGTTCTTGTGGGGTTTTCAGCTGATAGCATCGTCTTGTGACCTGTCTATCTTCTCTCCGGGCCGCTCAGAAGTGTGTGCGTTCTTTAGTTCGCTTTGGCGGGTCATGTGTGATGGTAGAGGGCCGCATTGGGCTGGCGTTGCGGTGCTTTCTCGCGCTGCGATAGAACCAAGCGCACAACACGTACTTACGCATACTTACAAGTAAGTAATAACTAGGACTACCATACCACCATATCATGGATTTGGTAACTAAATAAAATTTAGAACTAATGCAGTCAATAGAGCAGGGATAAAGAAAATAATCAAAAAACATTACTAGATATCGGTTTTTGAGACATTTATTAACCATTAAGAGTTTGAAAAAGACTTCCACAAACAGGATTCGAACTGACATGCTGGGTCGGGTGCACTAACAACTACGCTATTGTGGCTCAATCCAACTCGCCGAAATTAATCAATGTTATCTACTCTTACTCTGTAAGTCAAAGGAGCCCTATTCAATGGCGACATTTACGTCATCAACATACAATCTGAATATTTTTACAAATAATGAAAGATCAGTTAAGAATTATGCAAGCTATATTTATATTGTTTTCTAAAGTTTACGCAAACACTACACATTGAAATTAAACAACTTTTACGGATCTACTCGCATTTATTTTCATTTTTTTATTCATCCCTAGGATGATATGCGAGGCTGTTGAAATTAAAAAACATCCTAATTTTAATAGAGAGGATGGTTGGAATCTACCACCAGCCTGGGATTCCATCATACAAAATACTAAATCACAGCCCCAACACCATACTGCCAGACCAAAAGATACTGTAAGCTCTTTCTGCGTAAAACTGAACGCACTTGATTAAATTTAAATGAGGGTATACAAGCTACCAACTAATTATGAGACGACTAACACCTCAGTCTCCCTGTGACCACGGACCCTGCAAAGGGTTCGAAACGTCAGGATAAACATTAGATAAGTTATGTGTAAAATAAACGCAAGTAGATCTGTAAAATTTGTTTCATTTCAATGTGTTGTGTTCGCGTTCAAAGCTATATTTATGATTAATATTACGCAAATATTGTTCCCAATAATATCTGAGTATAATTATTAAAATAATCATTGAGAGTTTTTTTACATTGTGAGTAGTGAAGCCTTTTTAATTATTACGCACTACTTGGTAATAACAATACAAAGGTATTCTAAATTAAATTCCTAAATTCCATCCATCTCTTCCAATTTTCAATTAATAAAAAGATGTGTTTATATGTTTCAGGTTTATGCCAATACTATCAAGGCTTCTTTCAGACACTATATCAAATGACAAGAAAATTAAACTTCTATCGGTTATGCAGGTATGTTAAATTTTATAACATCCTAACCTAAATTACTAAATAAATTTGCTGGGTCATCTTATACTTAATAACTATTTGACATAAACTTATTTTAGCTTAAATAAGAACTAATCTAGTCTATTGAAATGAAATAACTTTTACTTTAATCTAGACACACAGTAAAGTGTCAAGCCAAGTTCAAGCTAACAGAACTGGCAAGCCGCACCATGTGTATTATTACATGAACCATTTGAAGCCACTTTTGACCCCCTCATAACTCAAAAACTATTTAATATAAACATAACAAATTTGGCTCATATATTGAGACTTGCGAGATACATAAAATATGTGCTCTAAATTTCATAAACACACCTCAAACGGTTATTTAAATATTAACGTCCAAAAATCTTCTTTTGTATCACTGACTCGCTGATCTATAGATAGATCAAAACTCTAACCCAGTTCCAGATGACTTAGAAAGTTCAAATTTGGCATCCAGATAGGTAGTTGGGCGAATACAAAGGAATAAACCAGTAAATTAGTAAATTTTTATCAATTTATAAATTAATTTATTAATCATGTAAAGACCTTAAAATTGTGTAAATTTTAAGGTCTTTACATGAATATATAACGCAAGGAATACCACCCTTATTTTTTTTTAATACAAGCATATCAGTTTTACTACTTAAAACGACTTATATAACTAAGGTATTAGACGACTTTCGTATTTATTACGTCATTATTAACTGGGATTTAGTATTAATTATTATTCAATAATTAGCGCACATCAATAGTGTAAGATTTCTTACAACAATTAAAACTTAAACAATATTAAAATGAATGTACTACTACGCGCCGCTAGATGGCGTTACTTGTAAACGCACTGAATCGCGCTATAGAAAGGTTTGCGCCGTTTAAGAGCGTTTACGCCGCTAGTGTGCGGCGTCACTAATTAAAAAACAAACATATCTAGTAATTAGAGATAGAAAATCAAATTATGCTCAACAAACTATTTGAAGGAAGTAATTTAGCATTTTTACGTCACCTAATGAACACCTCACATGTTATGGTTTAGTTAAATAAGACGTTACGGCCACTTTTAACTATAACGCCATATTTAACTAAACCATAACATGTGAGGTGTTTCATTAGGTGACGTAAAAATGCTAAATTACTTCATTCAGATAGTTTGTTGAGCATAATTTGATTTTTTATCTCTAATTACTAGATATGTTTTTTTTTTCATTGGCGGCGCTAAACGCTCCTAAGGTGCTTGTTACTTTATTTCTGTTGAGCTATGAGCAATATATTGATACTTTCATATGTTTATTGTTTCATTGTTGTATTATTTTAATTATGATTAAGTACCTACCTACTAATAATTTCTTTACAAAAAGTAATGATATCCCCAATAACGAGTTTACTATTTTCCTAGAACTTTCGTCAACAAATCAATAATTTAAAAGATGCTTACTTGTTTTATGGTTTTGTTTGACAAGGAAACCATAAATATGATTAAGACGTTCCGTTTTACAAAAAAAAATATAGAAAATATATTTTTTATCATTGTTAATTTAGTTTTTCCAAGCAAAATATATTTTTGTATCTAGTTTTCTAGTCTGTTAACAAACGCCTAGCTAAAGTTTATAGCAAAATGTCTAATTGAAGCTTGTTAACCTATTTACGAAGTAGGAGTTTCTGTGACTTTATTTTCAGAATTGCAAAGATTTAAAACATTCCTGAATCGTTTTACATATGAAATAACGATTATTTAGCTATCCAGCATTACATACTACTAGATACGATGTTTATACATTTCAGGGCAATCGTCCATACTGTATTTAGCCATGTCCTTTGACAGTTTGTTGTAATCTGATGTGAAAGCATGTGTAGGTACTATGAAACAAAAAAAAATCATAAAAAAATATATGAATTCAGAATTAAATTACTTGGTATTATACCTAATATCTTATAAAATATGAACACCTCCCATTTTCCAGGAAATTTCGTATGGCATCAAGATAAGCTGGCAAGAATCTTATCTATCCAGTTTAATAAAGCAGCTGACTGATTGGATCACGCAGCCAATGATAGATCCTCAACAGAGGACCATAGGCCATAAATCTCTAACAGTTCTTGTTAACATCTGTTATGGGAACTTACCTGCGATATACGCTTTGATGCGGACTGTGGATACTAAGGATTTTGTGGTGCATCTTATCAATTTGAAGGTAAAGGGTTGCAAAAGTATATTAATATTCTTATTATCAACGATAGTAAGGCTAAGCGTATGCTGAGACGCAGCACAGCACAGTGCAGATTTTGCGGGGCAGGGCAGTTGGGGCAGACATAGGCCGCGAACGCATGCTGCGACGCAGGTAAGTGACACAGCACGGACATATGAGTTGACAATGTCAATGTCGGAGTCTGATAATGTGAGTTGTTGCTTGGAAAACTAAGTGATTATCTGAAAAAATGTTCTACTAATGGATATTTGTACTATCGAGAGAGTTTTGTTAATTGTTCTGTCATTATTACAAAATTATAATAAAATAGTAAAAAAACATGGTGTCGACACGCACGCGTCGCGCAGAAATCTGTGCCGGCACTACAACGAGGCGCAGGGCAGGGCAGATACATGTCTGCGTCGCACGTGCCTGCGCCGCAGCGTACGCAGCTCTTGGCACGGCCATGCATTACAAAATCTGTTCTGCTCTGTGCTGCGCGGAGCTGCGTCGCCTGCGTCTCAGCATACGCTCAGCCTTACGGTTGGATAATTTAACTGTATTCAAAGGACAAATGTTTACCGTACTCATACACACGTACATGTCTCCGTGCTTCTCGTAATAGCTGTTGTAGCCTCGTCAAATTAAAGAAATACTTATGAAACACAAAAAGTAAAAGTAGTTTTTATTTTTGTTACAATCGCCCAATTTATTAATGCATTTCCAGAATTTGTAAACAATTATTTTATAATAATTAATAATTATCGTGATAATTTTGTATACATAAAAATTTATGTCGCCAATCAAGGCCGGTCCAGGTTCATTTCAACTGAAAATCGCAACCACTGTGCATGTAAGGTCAATAACGTACGGTACCCGATACCGATTTAACGGGATGTATACAACGAGAATAATTAATTTCAGAATATTAAACATATAAATGGAGGAGCTCGATGGCGCAGCGGTTAACGCGCCCGGTCTGCGAGTGCTGAGGTTAAGTAACTTTTGCAAAGGCCGGTCATCAGATGGGTGACCAAAAATGTATCATCTCGAGCTCCTCCGTGCTTCGGATGGCACGTAAACCGTCGGTCCCGGCTGCATTAGCAGTCGTTAACAACCACCAATCCGCACTGGGCCCGCGTGGTGGTTTATGGCCCGTTCTCCCTATCCATCCATAGGGAAGGCCTGTGCCACAGTGGGGACATAAAATGAGCTGATGATGAAACATTTAAATGAAATCATGACTAACAGTTCTTTACAACTGAAATCTATTTTTTATTTTAACTAAGCATGAATTTCTGTAATCTAAAAAAATATTGATGAACACTCAATTGACGAAACAAAATAGTGTCGTCATAGTTAGCCATTCCCATACAATTCCCATAAAAAGTTTATTGACTAACCAGTCACCTTCCCGATTGCGCAGGAGGGCGGGTACGGGGGTGTGGAAGTATGTCGGCTGCTTCTTTGCCTGTCAGGGGCTACTCGCGGCGCCGCGGCCACCCGCCAGCCTGATGTCCACAGCTACCTCAACTGCACTATGCGGACCTTCAACAAGGCTATTATGTAAGTATACTTCTAATTTTATTACACATGTTGTGTCAGTATGCTTTCGAGATGTGGTGTTAGAGAAGAATGCTCAGAATACCATGGACAGCACATCGGACCAACGTATCAATACTTCAACAGCTCAAGGTCACGACAAGACTTTCTACCATCTGTCTCAAACGTGTCCTTGATTACTTCGGCCACATTGCCAGGAAAGAAGGCGACAACCTGGAAAAACTGATAGTGACAGGCAAAGTCGACGGCAAAAGAACTCGAGGTCGCAGCCCGATGCGTTGGTCCGATCAGATTCGCACTGCACTCGAAACTTCAGTCTACGACGCGATGCATGCCGCCGGGGACAGGGGACGATGGCGAAACACCATTAGAGAAAGACTGCTCGGAGGTGGTGGTCACGACCCTCAGACATGAGGAATACGATGCGAGGAGGAGGTGTGTCAGTATTGCAGCGACCAATTTGGAGCAGATAAACTAGCTATAAGGCTGATTGGAGGTGGATTGGAGAGGCTTTATACCGGAACTTATCAACACCGCTCAGTCAAGAAGTCAGAGCAGATTTCATTGAGCTATAAAATTTCAGAAAATAAAAATAAAAATTTTAACCGCCTCTGTGGTCTAGTGGCTAAGACCTCCGGTTTAGACCCAGAGGTCCCGGGTTCGATTCCCAGCGGGGGGTACATGTTTGTGTACTCGGTTTGGTTGGTGGTAGGGCTTGTTAGTCCGCCTGGCTAGCTACCACCAATTTATCTAAATATGTCGCCATAACATCAATGTTTGTAGCATTGTTGTGTTCCGACAGCTAGAGATAAGATAGCCAGTGCCTCACTAGTTGAGGTTCCCGGGTGAAGTGCGCTTCCATCATTGACCTTATCATCACTTAACATCAGGTGAGATCAAGGCACTGTGCTTACCCGTAAAATAGATATAAAAAATAAAAATAAAAGAACCAGTTGTATTTTTTTGATCTATTTAGCTGATTGCCTCAGTTGGCATTTTCAGCGACGCCGGCTTTTTTTTGGGGCGGCGAGAAACTTAAAGGGTTCCCCAAGCCGTGTGAATCGAAACACTGTCGGAAGTTTTCTAGAGCATATCGTATCGTTTAATTCGACGGCCTATATAGCAGGGTTGGCCTTAGCTTGGGGCCGACTCAGTCGATCCGGGACTTCGTGGGAGGCACGGCAGGGGTACTATAATATTTTTTTGTTCCATAGTTTTTTTTTGTCAAATTCGGAATGGCATCACACAATTAGTGCGTGTCCCCGTTCCCTCGTTTCTTCGAGGGGTCAGGATTGGATTGGGAGCAGAACAACCCGAGGGTCGCGGGGGTGTGGTTCCAGTACCTTAATTATTAAGTGCCTCCTTAAGAATAAAATTTGCCAAATTGTCTCTGGTTAACAACTTTTTATGCTTAAGCAAGTAATAAAGGTTATTTTTACTAAAGCATAGTCAAAGTTTTCTGACCTTAGTTGAGTTGAAGAGCTTACTACATATATTTCTTAAGAAGCATTTATTTATTTGCAGTGAACAAGATGCCACCCAGCTTCTACACGCGTACACTTTCATCAACGATTTGTGCACGGACAGCAACCTTCGCGGCTATGTTCTCACGTACCCGCACTTTTCGCAGGCTTTGCAAGATGCCATGAAGGTTTGTGTAAACCAAAATTATATTTGCTTGTATAAGCCACTTTAACTCTTAATTGCAGAGTGACTTTACTTTTGTGATGACTTTGCTTTTCCCCCACAATGAAAGTGCGTTTGTATGGCAGCGTCCGCACATTCGTTGTGAATGTACCACGATAATTCATATTGACCGAAACAGCTTAATTGAAATGTGTGTGTTACGCGTAATATCGTAGCCGATTGGGCGCTACTTGCGAATTACAGCTTTTGAATAATCATATTGCGCACTTTTTAAATACGGTTTACTTAGATTCCCGTAGAATTTAAAGTAACGTTTGTCATGCAATTCAATATTATAAATACAAATAAAACTCTTCTTACAAGAAAAGTATATAAAGTGCTGTTGATTCCATGTTCATAAATAAAAAATAAAAAAAAGAGAAAGGAATTACATTACGATGATTTCATAGAATACATGTAGATAGATTGAAATTGGAAAACCACGTAAGATATAAATTATGTTTTTAACTAGATTTTGTGTTATTGTGTGACTGAATATAATTTTTTCACTTAATCTCACTACATTATTTAATTAATAAAGATGTATCAACACGTCGTCATCGTCGTCATCACGTTAGTTAGTCTGTCACGCGACGTGCGTTTTCGTGTGAATGGGGTTTTAATTCTCGATAATATCTTACTAGGACGTTGACAACCTCTGCAAAGTAAACCCGGAAGACGTTGTTGAGCCGGAGTTGGTGATTGATTGTCTGCGGAACGCCTTGAAGTTTCTCACTGTGCTGGTGAATTTAGGTATGTATTGAAAATATCCTTTTTTTAGCTGTCTTTGCAGTGTTTTAATAAATGTTAGTAAGATAAGATAAGATAAATTTATATAACTTTGGACATCAAATTACTTTGAAAAGTACACATACAAAGGGCGGTCTTATCACTAAGAGTGATCTCTTCCAGACTACCTTTGAATCCCGTGGGCAGTAACTTGCCCCCAGACGCTTCAAAGTTCCAAAAGAACGCCTGTCTAACGATAAAGCAAACCGTTGCCTGTCGTCGTATTGTAAAATTGCATGCGCAGAAACAGTAGGCGCTTCAACCGCAACAGCTTTAAGGCGCAAGTAACCGTCTACGGGAAGTATCTGGCAGTATTGATTATTATTTTTTAACAATGTTCTCTAAACATAAGTTAAAATCAGCACTGATACTATAAGAAAAGTGAGTCATGTTTTTGCGTAACTTCAGCGTCTTGTATCTGTAAATTGGTGACTGACCCAAGCTAGCAGATATAAGCATACACTCAAAAGTACATACTAACACTACTTAATCCAACACACTTGCTCTTTGAGAACATAAGGTCTAGCGGCCTTAGGATCTTGCTCTATAAATCAAATAAATAAATAAAAGACTTATTTGCCTGTTTCTTCCACAGACTTGTACTCCCTGCGTTGCCATCACATTCAGCTAGTAAGCGTGTGTATGAAGGCGAGCAGGATCTGCCTGCCCGAAGCGTTGGAGCTCTTTGCGGCCATCGTCATGCAGTACAGAGGTATTGACTACCGTTTATTGGAGATAGGAGGAGCTCGATGGCGCAGCGCGTTTCGACGGCTTATTTAAACAGCGAATTTAAGTTTGCATTTTTTTAAATTAACAATAAAATTGTTCCTACAAACACCAGTTCACAAACTTCAAGAACCAAGTCATATACTCATCAGTCATAAACTCTTTGTGAACAATAGATCTACTTAAATGTATTTTAATAAAGATTATTTATTTATTTATATTAATAAACTATTGTGATTTCCTCCGGTCCTAAGTCCGGTCCTAAGTCCTAATTAGGTCCTAAGCCAAAAAACTTACATTTAGATAGATAGATAGATAATACTTTTATTGCAGCACTATGAAATATAAACATAAACAAAAAAATATAAATTATTTACAAAGTTACAATTTAGCGGTCTTATCGCTTTAAAGCGATTTCTTCCAGACAACCAGTTGAACCAGTGGAACCAGTTGTTCCAGAGAACTAATAAACTGTAAGATCAGAGGTGAAACTGTTAAAACATTAGAATAGTGTGTATTTTAAAAATGAAGCAAAATAATAGTAATGATAAATATACCATATAGTAGTCTCAGGTAGGAAAGTAGCGGATATGACAGCTTTGTAGCAGGCAGGTTCTAGCAGGGATTTAATACTTGAACGTTTGTTTGCAGATGAAGGCCGCCTCCCGCAAGAGCTGTTGTCGGTTATAAGCGACGGCCTTCCGGGGCTGCTCGTGCCCCCGGCGTTGGAACCTGGCAAAGCGGGGTTGCAGTGGGTAAGTCACTTGCACATAACATTTAAATATAACCTTCATACAGTATTTTTAAATATTAAATATATAAGTATAACAGTTATATATAAACAAAAAAGGTGTATATGGTTGACGCGCTTGATTTTCGATTGCTGAAGTTAAAGAAAGTCATCGGATGGGTGACCAAAAATGTGTCATCTCGAGCTTCTCCGTGCTTCAGAAGGCACGTTAAGCCGTTGGTCCCGGCTGCATTAGGTGTACGTGATTATAAAGACTGATTACCTATATTTTTACTTTGATGATTGACACTAAATCCTAAATACTCGTAAATCAACATTTCATCCCTCCCTAGTGTTATTATAAAAATTATACCTACTTATTTTATTTTTTAAATGTTATTTTACAAAATTCAGAAGCCACGTTAAGCCGTTGGTCCCGGCTGCATTAGCAGTCGTTAACAACCACAAATCTGTACTGGGCCATCGTGGTGGTTTGTGGCCCGTTCTCCCTGTGGCGTTTCGGTTCATAGGAAAGGCTCGTGCCCCAGCAGTGGGGACGTAAAATAAGCTAGAGATAACTTTGGTTCACAGTAAACATAACCTCTATACTCTTTGCCCAGAAACCTTTCTCTTTTTTGTAATATTCTTATGTGACGCTAATTGTTTCAGTTGCAAGTAGTGGGTGCTCTCTGCGAGTCGCCGGAGACGCAAGAGCGCGTTTTGCTAGAAGTGACGCCGGGCACTTTCGAGGACACCCTGTATAGCGTACTGGAGTACACCTCGCAGGTATTTATAGTTTTATAAGAAGTCACTGGTGGTTCAAATGCAAATAGTGTTTTGTATTATGATAGACGGTATCATAAACTTTCATCCAATGTTTAAATGTTGATGACGTAGTTGTTGAATAAGGCCAGCCGCACTTTGGTTGCGTCTTCGTACGAATACGCACGTTTACGTATGAGTAAAGTTCGTTCGTAAACGCATCCATAGTGCGGCTGGTCTAATGAAACGCTATGAATTATAATAATTATGTATTGTCAGTTAAAAATAATCGGCTTGTACGTACAGACGCTTGCACATCAGACTATCCAAAATTGTCATATTTCTTCAATAAATTTTCAACTTTAATGCATTGATATAAAGTTCAAAGTCTATTGAGGAAAGGACAATGGGCTTTCTGGTCTATTAGCGGCCATCAATGAAATTAGTGTCATATGAAAGAGGGGTCAAAATACAATAACGTTTAAATTTCTAGATAAAGACATAGATATATATACTTTTTCAATATAATTCTCTATATTTTTAATTATGACTAAAAATCCGTTATAAAATAGAAAACACACCAAAAATGGTATATCTATAACAAGTCTGTTATACAAAATAACATAAAAAATTATCAATAGCATACATCATTTAAAACCAATACGAAATAACATATTTTTAATAGCATTCATTTGCATGAAATATAATTGCTTTACTAAGAGAGTGTGAAATAGGTCGCAAACTCATTCATAGACCAGGTTTGAGAGAGAGAAGAGAAGCCATAAACAATTATTATTGTAGTTGCCTTAGTGGTAAGCGAACACTAGGATGTTGCGCCCATGTAATGAGTGTCGTGTGGTACCTAGGTTGGGCAAGAAACCAAGAAAGCGATATTCTTTTACCAGCCGATTTTTTAAACGATGTTATCATTGATGATGATTAGTGTATTATTTTTATATAATATTTTAAAAATCGTTTAAAATAAAAAAAATTGTTTATTTACATAAAAAAACAAGCCAAGAAGTCAACCGTATTCTAAGCTAGCATAATATATTTTTTTTCTTCCAGAACGGTCCCGTAGGCATAGAGTGCGGCGCGCAAGCGGTGGTGGTGGCGTGCAGAGCCGCGCTGGCGGTGGCGCCGCAAGCGCGCGACTGGGACCACGCGCTGCACCGACTGCTGGCGCACCACCAGGTGACGTCACGCACCACCCGGCGAGCTCACACCGACCTCTGACACTATTTTTTTTTTACAAAATCTTAACATTACTTCGTCATCTCTCATTTTTATGTCCCCACTTCTGGGGCACGAGCCTTCCCTATGAATGTGTGGCGGCGGCGGCGCCACCTACCGCATACGCCGCACATTATTCGACACGAAGCAAACACCTCAACATGTTTTCAACCGTGTCAACAGATGGCGCCACAAACGCATACTAACGACGTCGCCTACTACGACGATAATATGGTATGGGAAACCTGCATCGCGGTAGCACCTCCAGCTAACATCCGTTAGACCTCGGTCCCCGAGCTATACCACCCAGCTCGGGGGAAGATCTTCCCTTTAGCCTTCCTCAATGTGGCATTCTACCTACCATCGGCTTCCTACAGATGGATAGGGAGAACAGACCATAAACCACCACTCGGGCCCATTGCGGATTGATTAACATTACTTGATTTATTTGAAGAATTATAAATAAATTTATATTAAATATCACTGTTCAACTAGGCCTAAACTAGGGAATATTCCTATCCGTTACCCCGGTTTGTCCACCAGAGTGACGGATGGGTAAAAAAAGTTTCATCTGTCACCCCGCCTTTCATCTGTCGGTGAGGTGAAAGGCGGCGGGGTGAGGTGAAGAGATGGCCGGATGAAACTTTTTCAAATTACAAAAGTTTCATCCGTCTACCTCTTAGTGACGGGGTGACAGATTTTTTACTAAATTTTTTACGAAATACTGAACAACTACAATAATCGACAAAAAATATATCCCGAATATTAGAAGAAAACATAAAAAATACATAAATAATTAAGTTTTTGCCTGAATTTAAGCGATGTTAAAAGTCTGCAATGAAAGTTTCAAATCTTTTAAATTCAGCTGGCTAAAGTTTTTATTTTTTCTTATGTTTTCTATCAACATAATTCTTATTAACTTGACTCAGGTTCGCAAGTTGCTCTGCGCCGGCCTTACCAGCGGCAACGGTATCCGTAGACGACAGATACTGCAACTAGTCAAGCATCACTACTTCCCGCCCGATCAGATGAACCAGGTACGGACGTAATTTATTTTATTTATTTACTTTTAGCCTTTATTCAGAAGTTACAAATTCTATTATTGGTGGCTGTGTGGACTTTTCGGACTCCCCGATCCGATCCGAACCTCTGACGGTGATTCGTTTCACACGGCTTAAGGAACCCTTGAAGTTTCTCGTCGCTCCCAAAAAGTCAAAGTCAAAGTCAAAAGTGGCAATCAGTAAACTCTCTTTAAAAAAAACTTATCGGATGGTTCACTGAACTAAATGTTTTCAAATGTGTACGTCAGTAAACCGACTAATTAATTACTAGTGGGTCGCCCGCAAAACTTAGCGTTTATTCAACAGATTTTTTAGGAATTTTGAAACCTATGACAGGTTTATTTATTTGTCTGCACATCTACGGCTGGAGCTCTTCGAAATGAGACCATAACCGATTTTTTATGTGCAGCTATCATCCCATAATCATTGGGACAAAAATCGGCTTACGCTATTAATTTATGTATATATTTCAATCATCATCATTATCCCAGCCAAAAGACGTTCACTGCTGGACAATTAATTAATTTCGATGATTTATTTTAATTTAAATGTAATATTGTATTGTTGTTACTAGCTTAGTTTTTTAAGTTTCAATTTTTACTTAGCAATGGTCTGCGTAAATGTTTTTATTATTATTATTATATTGCTCTTCGAGTGTTTTTTATTTTATTTTCTATTTCTATGTGCCCTTTGGCAAAGGCCGCCTCCACTCGTTCCATTGTTCCCAACGTTCTCTTGCCAGTCTTTCAATATTCAAAATCCAAAACTCAAAACTCAAAATTCAATTCAAAATGTTCAATTCAAACAAGTCTTATTCAGGTTTTCCTAGCTATCTTCACTATGCCCTCTCTCATCTCTTGAGTGAGAGTCTTCTCTCCTTTTCTTTTTCGTCTCTCTTTTGTTCAAAAAAAGTTGCATTCTCGTATCCAAAGAGGTTTCCGTCAAAATTTCCAGCTGACGCACATCATCATCATCATCTCAGCCGAAGACGTCCACTGCTGGACAAAGGCCTCCCCCAAGGATATGAGGGGTATTTGCCGTAATCGCCACGCTTGGCAGGCGGGTTGGCGATCGCAGTAGGTTAAGGGTAACCTCAGACCGATGCTGCTGCCCATCTTCTGGAATGGTCCCTTAGTCGGCTTTTACGACACCCACAGGAAGAGATGGGGTGGTGCAATTCTTTATCCCCGGCACCACACAGGGACGCACATACTTAAAAGCATTGGCAATAATTAGAATATAACATGTAGACACAAATAAACAATCGCTTAGCTCTCAGCTCACGAAGTTATAGACAACATACTGGTTGTTTGATTTATCTACCATGCTAGGAGCTAAATGGAAACAGCGAGAGTGTGTGCTCTAGATACAAAGTGCGAGCTGACGCTACAATTTATTGAAAAAAAAAAAAGACTTTTGGATTAGTTAATGTGCAGTGATCATCTGTTCATTAACATTAATTATTATGCCCAGGTGTTCGGCGAGACCCTCCACAGTACTCCAGACTTGTCAGAGGCCGAGTCCCACCACCCCGTGGAGGGGGAGGGCGAAGGCGGCTGGTGTGCGCAGCGGTTAGCCCCGGCGCAGGAACACGCTGTAGATAAGCTGGTCGCGTCGCTAGCGGACGCACTTCATCATGGGAAGGTAAGAGTTACAGGTCCATGCCCTTATGTTATTGTGTTATATTTTTTTTTTTATCTTTTAGTTGATGGCTTCGTGCGATTAGCACATTTAGCCAGTGTCAAAGTAATTTTTCTTTCAAGTAATACATAAATAAACAATATTTCCTTCTTCTTCCAGTAATGATGATGAATGATAATAGAAATGAGAAGTGAGAAATGATATGCCCCCCCCAACCCCTAGAGTATCTCAGTAAAGATGTGGGGCTTTACTAAGTCCTCGGGCGTACTTTTTGAGAGAATTTGAAAAATGACGTTGCACTGTTTTGTTTCATTTGCCAACAGTCTTGCACACTCACGAACACTTAACGGTTAATAATCCACCATTATTTCACATTAATATTCGACATGACACAAATTTTAGAAAATAAAACAAAATCGCAGTCATGACTCTTCACTTTCCCGCCAAGAAGTCCGAGTTATATTGTTACTAAGTTGTTAGTAGGTATCCTATCTAGTTATCCTCTTTGGCGCCATGGAACTACATTGGATTGCTGGTGGCTGCACTAAGGCAAGGTAAAGCTTCGAAGAGAAACACAGCAATGAAAGACAATGCTTCTTTAGTCCCTCTCCAGTGGATTAGCCCCGGCGCAGGAACATGCTGTAGTGATACTCTTTACTTCCTTTCCTACTCCTTACGTCCCCTATCCCTCCCCCCCCTTCAACAACCTTCTGTAAATAATCTGGTGGCTGCACTATGGCAAGGTAAAGCTTCGAGCTACAGGTCTTAACTCTTATGCCTCCATCTTCTTCTATATAGAGGAACTAGATGAGCTGGCCACAGCGCTGGCGAATCGGCTAAGACACTATAGATAAACTGGTCGTTTCGTTGCCCTGCACCATGGGAAGGTAGCAAGGCTTCTTCATGGTACTTTACTGGATATAGTACCCCTCAAATCCGAACGCAGCAATGCGAAACAATGCTAATTGGCAGCAAAAATAGGTATAAGGTAGTCGGATTCCAGTTGGCTCCAGTGTAAAACAGCGCCGTCTAGCCGAATGACTGCTAACCGGCTTGCAATAAAATACAGATGCACTCGCGCGCGCATCCGCTGTTGTCGCTGCGTAGAATTTGCGTATAAATGGGCCGGACGACCGTTCGTCCGCTCTCTTTGGGTCTACTTATCCCGACAATAAAACATCTCAGAAAACAAACATATGTTGTCATTCCGGCACCCCATTTTACATCCGGTCTCCTACGCTCCACAGCATCCCAGAGCTGTCGGAGTCCCCCTCGCCCCCGAGCAGGGGAGGGCGAAGGCGGCTAGTGTGCGCAGCGGTTAGTCTGCTTCTGTGCCTTGCCTATATACTCTTTTGCCCAGTCATATCATTGGATCCAGTACCCTTATAGGCAGAAATAGGTACATACAGTGCAATAAACAGTACATAAAGTGCAACTACACAGGCGGCTCTATATATTTAGTATTTAACTATGTTCTACTTTTATGAATCTTTCGTCCCTTTTTACACGTAAATAGCGTCACGCGAGGGAAAGGGACAACCAGCGTAAGCGATTTATTCAAACTATTTTAGAAAAATAATGTTTTTACTTAGGAAGAAGGTAAATTTAGCCACAAATCCATTACATTATGAAACCTTGAATAAATACTTAGCGAAATACGAAACCCCATCCTTTTTTAAGCTATTTGAAGTATTATTTTTGCACTTTTTTATGGAGCACTTTAGGCATGTTGACTTGAAGGTGATCCGCGCGCGACTACGAGTGATTCAAACCGCGTGTGAGGCGTTGTTTGGTGTATCTAGGTAGCAGCACGTTAACAGTTTTACAAGCGATTTTTTTAATATGGCAATATGGACTCGTAGATGAGTTTAATTTGACTTATCGAATGCGATATAAGATATAAGCTTAAATAAGAATACTGGACTTATATTACTCTGATAAAGGATTTATAAGTCATAGTTGACGGTAATGGTGACATTTTGATATATTTCTCAAACAATTAAATTTATTTAAAATTTAAAGACATATTTTTGAAAAGGCCCGTAAAGATATTGTTATTCAAATTTCAAAATAATCGAGAAAAACTACTTTGCAAACTATAACCGTAAATAGTTATATTATCATAATATATAAATATGTTAATAAATAAATAATAATAAATATATAAATACATCATATTGATATGTCATATAATATTAAATAGACATCCTGTGAATGATTCGCGCGGTTACTGTCCCGCTCCCACTCCACCAGCAATACACTAACGCATGTAAAGGCACACAACGACACGAACGCGGGCTATCAATTATTGTAAGCCGATTTGCCGGGAATCTTAGCGATATGGATGCGTAATTATTTACACAGACCATAAGTGGTTATTTACCAACTACCGTCTACGCAAAATCGGACTCGTTCGCTTCTGGGCATATCGATGCGTTGTGCGTAGCTTAAGCTGAAGATGGTGTAAATTAATAAACAAATGTCTATGTTGGTCACCGTCGCGTCGGTGACTCCAATGTGTATAAACAAAGTCTTAAGGGTTTAAATACACAATGTATGTAATCTTTAAGATTATTTTTAAATGTATGAATAAATAAAAATAAATAAATAGTGTGTGACAAATACACGAGTAAGAAAATATACACAGCGTTTTGTAATAATTATCCACAATGAATACCTACATAATACTTACATTTTTGATGAGTCTTTGTATTATTTTCATAAAACGTTCAAAGTACTTCACTTTACTCGGCGGATTGTGATTATACACTTCCTACAAGATCACATAGACGACTACAAGCCATAATAATATAACACTTATAGCAGCATTACTAAGAGGACTTTAAGGTTATTTGCCCTCAAATAAGTCACTTGTAAGTTTGTTTGTTCTTATAAAAGCATCAGTAAGAGTTTTGTAAGATTGAAAATATACTTCTTAAGACCGATATAAGGCAATTGAAATAATGAATAGCCTTATAAAGTGCGCCCAAATCCACACTTACATCAGCCTTTAAGTATGATATTTTTAATTTTTTTAGCTCGGCAAATGACTCCATCCCACCTGGTGTTAAGTGGAAATGGAGTCCAAACGCGAAGATACTTGGTGCAGCGTGGAAATGCAAGCTACCAGTATGAAATCAGCCCTCCCTGCGCATACGTAGACACTTTTTGTGTCCAGTTACTTCCACCTGACACTGATACCGATACTGAGTGCCGTGTCGGTAACAAAAGTGTCTACATTTGCGCAGCGCCTTAAGGCGACGCACCGCTAAACAATAAATCTCATACGGACCATAAGAAAAACTGTTTTTTTTCCTTCAAATTAAAACTACAAATTATTTAAAAAATGAACTACAATATTGAAGTGTGTGTTAAGACTAATCTACTAAGAAACTTTAGATGCTTAAATCGGTCTTATATGCCTGTAAAATGCAAATCTATGTTTTAAAAGAGGTTACTTTGATATTTTTTTCTCTGTTATAAAAGTTGACAAATCGTGTTTCTGCAACTAGCAAAATGAAGTCAATTAAATGAAAAATCATGTCATCAAATATCACTTTCATGTTTTGTAATTGCTAGGAAAAATCAAGATCCCCGCCACGTAAATTTCCAATGCGCCTTAAGGTGGAAACATACTACTAAAACGCGACGCGACAATACCCGATGTGCACCGTGCACATTATCAACACTCTACGTGATGCTACAACACGCTTCGCTAGTGTCATAGCTTTGTGAAGGACGGAAGTGTATTGACGTGGCCATGGATTTACTATTTGAAGACGAGTTGGATAGTGATTCAAAATCACTATAATACTAGAAGATTTACTGCAGATTTTGGGGATATATTTTATACAGAAACATTTGAATAAAAAGAGACGTATTAGAAGTAGAAGATACTGTATTCATGAAATAAATCAAGAGAGAGTTACGTATGGTAAATATCATACCCTATTTAGAAAATTGCTTTAAGGTAGTGAAAGGTATTATCTACATTTTCGGATGAATGAAACTCAATTTGAAGTTTTACATGACTTTATTAAAAATGATATCATAAGAAGGATACATACAACTTATCGTGAAGCTATTAGCACAAAGAGACTGGCAGTGTGTCTCAGCTAAGTACAAAACATTTTCCTTTTTAACTATGCATTTTATTTTGTTTTAGTACCCTTTAGTCTCACCTGCCATCACAAGCTCTGTCCCCACTGGTGGCAGATGATAATAAAATATTCCCGACTGCCACCACTGGTGACAGATGTGACTAAAAAGTTACAACTATCACCAGCGGTACCACCACCACAAATATATATGTGGCAGGTAGGAATAAAGGGCTTAGTACCTATTGTAATTAATATAATATTCTTTCAGACTTGTTTTTTCAGATTCGTTGTCAATTTCTTGAGTGTTATTCTCTACCTCTACTGTATTATTTGGTGTTGGCACTGTTTCATGAAGTACTGCATTCTCACTCCCATGCTGATTATTGGTTTCATTTTCTTTAATTACTGTTCCATTGTTAATTGTGTTTAGATATGAAGTATTTGAATATTTTATTATTCGGTTTCGGACTACATTGGGATCTGTTTCATGAAGTACCTACTACATTCTCACTCACAGCTTGAGTATTCGTTTTATAAATTTGTGTATCATCTGGTGTTCCATTATTTGTTGTATTCAGATATAAATTATTTGGATATTTTATTGTTCGGTTACGGGCCACGCTCAGCGCTAGCCTCAATAGTTCTTCGTTTTTTTAATCATGCTTATTTCGGCATCGTGTATGAGTTTGTGTATTTGAAATTTAATATTAGTTTGGTCCATCTTAGGTAGTTTTTTTAATTGTTTGCTCATAGACAGAAAGAAATGATCGGTTTCATCCATCATCTCTGCCATTCTCTTTTGTCGCGATTCTTGAGAAGATTTTATAACATCAACCATCTCTTTCATATAATTGTTGTCATTTTCTTTTCGATTAATTGGTCTGCGACATGCAGAGGTTGGAGTTGGTGCTCTTACATAAAAAGAGCTCTTTACTGAAGAAGAGGCTGGAGTAGGAGATATTGCGTTTGCACGAGGTGATTCAGGTTCTTCCGGAAATTGAGAGTCTTGCGTTGAATCGTCATTTACATTAGTTGAGAAGTTCGTGATCCTTATTCTGTCCTTAATATGGGGCACTAAAAATTTCATCTGTGCTTCATATTTCCATGGTACAATGTTAGTTGAAGCTTGGCCACTCTTTTTATGGCGTCTCTTGAGGGCATTGGTGTAGCAATTTCTCAATTTTCCCCATCGCTCTTTGCATTTCTCAGCTACAAAAAAAAGACAAAATATTTATTTTTAAAGAGGTTCGAACATTTTTGTATGGAACCTGGCATACCTACATGTCCGCCATTTTGAAAAAAACGTGTTTTGGCGGCCAGTGATGAAATGCATGTCAATCGACAGAGTATATGATTACAAACAAAAAGTGTTCTGTGATGAAACCTCTAAGTGATACGGTTTCTGAGATATTTGACTCCAAATACAGAAAAGTTAAGCAAAAAAAAAAAAAAATATTTAGTGAATCGTTTCATTCGGCTTCTAACCTCTGGTGTGAGTGCACGAATGGTTATTTTCCTCACGAGCAGTTTTTTGTTACGTTGTGTTTATTGTTATTGTTATTTGCATTATCATGTCCACCGGTCCACTGGGATCACGGGGTTTGTTTTGTGGACTCAGTTCAGTACAGCCACCCGTATGGAGGGACGCCGTCTTAGGCCGCAGCTAAGAAGCTATGAGCTGATTGATATGTATATATATATATATGTATATGTATATATGTATGATACGTATTATATATGTCGGAGACATGGCGCTAGCATCGCTTAGAAACGACAAGTATAGTCTATACTTGAGTGTGGTCTGCGCAGCCTATGCTCTATGGTACGCGGAACGTCAACGTCAGTTGGCGCAACAACGGACTGGACACATTTGAACGGTAGCGGCCGGAGAGCACGCACGCCCAGAACTTACTTCGTTTCTAAAATCCGTTTGCATCGGGCAACTATTTTTAAATAATTTAATTGTGATGTTAAAATAACATTAAAGTGACTGTAAGGAATACGACTGCGTCTTTATTTTGAAGATCCAAGATTAACTGTGTTATCAACGAATCCGAGTTTGCTCGACTGTTCTACCTACAAACAACCTCGCCGCCGACATATACTTATTTTGTCATTCAAGGAAACCAAATAAAATAAAATATTTGTTTTTGGAGTCTAATATCTCAGAAACCGTATCACTTAGAGGTTTCATCACGGAACACTTTTTGTTTGTAATCACTTACTCTGTCGATTGACATGCGTTTCATCACTGGCCGCCAAAACACGTATTTTTCAAAATGGCGGACATGTAGGTATGCCAAAGAGGTTAGATACTCTTTGTAATTTTAACATTTAGGGATCTTTTGTTACAGATTTTTAGCCACAGGGAATTATTCATTTAGATCATTAGCATTCAGCTATCGAATGGGATTCAGCATAGTGCCAGAAATTTTACGCGATGTCAGTGAAGCAATGTGGAATAGATTGGGCCCAATAAATATGCCAGAACCAACGAAGTCGGTGTGGCAAAAATCTGATGACGGATTTCGAACTTACTAGAATTTTCCCAATTGCTGTGGCGCATTAGACGGAAAACATGTAAATATCATTTGCCCGATAAATGGTGGTTCAAATTATTGAAATTACAAAGAAGAAAATTCAGTAGTACTGCTGGCATTGGTGGATCCTAAATATAAGTTCTTGGTTGTAGATGTAGGCTCATATATGGCAAGAACAGTGACGGTGGAATATACAATAAGTCTGCACTTGGAGAGGATAATTTATATTATATATATATATATATTATGATCAGATGTTAATGACGGTAGTTGTTGACATTGAATGGGCGCCATTGGCTTTCAAAATAAAAAGTAAATAGTGTTGAATAATTTCGGCGGGCTGGTTAAAACCACGATAGCTCAATTGGGAGAGCACCTGACCCGGTATGTCAGAAGGGTGCGGGTTCAAATCCTGCTCGTGGAAATTTTTTCAACATTTGTGTTTTCGTAATTTGTTCGCAACAAAAATTTGCGTTAAAAATTATATAAACATTTACATGTTATTCTTTCTTATTTTCGTTTATATTTTTTTTCTCCTGGAATACGCAGTACTAGGCAGAGATATTTATACCATAGTTAGTTCCTTAAGTCTTCTTCTATCTGATATAAAAAAATGGACGCCTAATTCCATGGATTCTATAAGTTATGCTGTTTTTAGTGCAATTGTTGCATATCCGGAAATAGGGTTGTCACTTAAAAATGTAGAATTTTCTGGATATTTTAAATTCATAATAAAATTTGAATGTAAAAAACTATTTTTATTTCACTTTAAATCTCTTACACGATAAAGATAGGTACGGTACAACCATTCGTGAATTCTATGGTAGTAGTAGGTATCTTTTTCTGTAGTTGATTTGTTTACGGAACACCACTGCAGAAAAGTAAGCAGAGAAAAAACAATGTTAGATTTGTTCCACAGGGCTGTAGAGTCTTCTGATCCAGTCGTATCCAGGCAAAGTATGATCTAAAGAAAAAGAAAACAAAAGAAAATACCCATACCGCTAGCTGCTCTGGCACTGCTTGTGCCATCGTATCCAAATGTATATAATGAAAGTACTGAAAATTCCGATGATGAAACAATTGTTCTTAGTAATGAAGAACAAAATTAAAAATCCGGATTTTTTCTGTTCAGTTTCAGTGACAACCCTAACTCAATTCGAAAAGCTCCTGTAACTTATAGACTCCATGGAATTAGGCGTCCATTTTTTTATATCAGATAGAAGATTTAATTAACTAACTATGGTATAAACATCTCCGCCTAGTACTGTGTATTCTAGGAGAAAAAAATTTAAAAAGAAAATAAGAAAAAATAACAATTTGATTTGTATGAACTTTAACAGTTTCATCTAACTATTAAAATGTGTGCATTTGAAGGGGGTTTTGATTAGGGTGAGTGAAATTTAAATATGTAGCTTAGTTTTAGAAGAGCATTTTTTTTAGTTTTTTCAGATTAAGAAAAGGCCAATTTTTAATATATTTTTTCTCATAAACTATAAGTCGCAGACACTAGAGAGTTTTACTCAAATGTTTTAAATAGCTAAATCTATAAGATTCTGAAATAAAAAGGACGTGTCCGATTTCAGGGTTTCTTACGTTACGTACGACACTGTGCGTCGTTGAAAATTCTTTCGCTATTTTAAGAGCAAGATGGCGCATTTACGCCAAGCCAATGGAAAAGTACAACCAGATATGGTCGACAAAATAATTTTAGCAACTTGTTGTTGCTTACACAATTTTTTAGGTACTGATAATTTGCCATCAAATTGTCGAACATAAGAGGAGAATGATGCGACGGACGTCGGGGCCTACAGCTAAGCTATCGAGGACTTAGACCCTGCGTAGAGATTCTACACAACACGCTTTTTCTGTTCGGAATAAATTTAAGGAATATTTTAATTCCAACCATGGCGCAGTTTCGTGGCAACTAGATATGGTAAAAAGAGGAAAACAAAACATGTGAATCTGTAAAAGTGTATTTTATAATAAATTTAATTTAAATATCACATACATATACATATTAAATTGGCAACATCATTTTTTGTCATCAAAGTACTTATAATAATTATTGTAACTAAATTTGATCTTCAAACAAATAGATTTAACCCCTAAAAATATTTTGAATATTATTTTTTTATAAATCTAGTAAGTAATATTATGTCAATGAATCTAAACCTATTTTTTGGATGATCGGTTACACTATGTACCTACCCTATTCAATATGCCAACTGCAGGTACAGATGTCCATTACCTACTGTGATTTGTGGTCTAATGCTATGAGCCAGATACTAGACCAACCAAGACAACCTAACCTAATCCTAATAAGATCTTAGTTATTATCCTGTCTAAATAAAACAAGCACTAATCATTAAAATAACCTATCTTTGTGATATCTAGTCATAGACCGTGGTAAGCGACAAAATAAATGGATTAAGTTATATTGAAAACTTACCCGTAGTATGCAATTGCTCTGCAATTTCTTCCCAAACGTTATTTCTAATACCATGATCACGGTATTGGCCTGAACTCATATCATATAATGCCGAGTGTCGTTTCACTAGTTCTATTAATAGTTCGTCCGACATTTTACATTAAAACTAAGTAACAAAAAATATCTTTATACCAGGAATGTTCTCGAATGTCTGACGCGTGGCGTCGGGTGTTAACTAGAAACACACTGCGTGCCAAGCGTCGGGTGGTGTGTGTGCTGTGCCCCCTCTCCCGGCAACACGCCGATCTAGATCGATTGGATGTTTCCGTGTGGGAGTGCGTGTCATCACATGGTGTGTTTTCTGTTTGCAACTGACCATAATAAATGTAATGGGATTCATTAGAACTGACACGCGTCGGATTTTACGTCGTCACGTTTTAGTAGTGTTTCCACCTTAACCTCACTCTGCCGGCTCACAAAGTGCTTCTTCACTTTTCTTTTGAAGGACTCCATAATTCCATATCATAGGAAGGAGGGAAAATGACAAAATGTGTTAAAAAATTATGGTCTTAGAATACTTGTAAGAACTAAGATTAAATTATTATAAATACATGCATGTCAATGTCACAAACATACTAGCAAAATAAAATTCAATCTTAGCGTTCTTGTTTTTACAAATATCCCACCCAAGAGTCGATATTATTACAAACTAACTAAACTTAGGTTTTTCAGGTTTAAAGGGGTCCCACTTTCGCAGAACCCTCAAAAAATTCAATTAGACTCATTTGAGTGTTCCCCTCCACGGAAATCTTTAGTAAAAGGCGAAAGATTTATACGTTTTGAAGGGAAACCAGAGTGACGACAATGAGCGCTCGGCCACCCTTTATGTAACGCTAAAGAAATCTCTATACCGCGATTCACAGTTTACGTCTTAGCGCCATCTAGCGACGTTTTCGAGAACTAATCATTGTTACGGTCTGGTTCAAGGTTATACTTCGAGCGAGCGTGACATGTATTTGTTTCTATTCGTCAGTCATCGTTATTGAGTTTCATTTAATTTTATTGAATTCTATGTAATATGGTTCTATTAAATTTCAGCACAAAGTGCGCGTGTGAAGATTGATAAAGTCACATAATAAGTAATAGTATACTAGTACAATTTGTCATTGAGGAATTACAACTTTTTACAAGTTTTTAGATGATTTATGTATAAACTAAATATATAGATTTATCTATACATAATATATATAAATATAATAAAAAAAAAACATTGTTAACATTGAATGGGCGCCTTTGGCTTTCAAAGTAAAAAGTAAATAGTGTTGAATAATTTCGGCGGGCTGGTTAGAACCACGATAGCTCAATTGGAAGAGCACCTGACCCGGTATGTCAGAAGGGTGCAGGTTCAAACCCTGCTCGTGGAAATTTTTTCAACATTTGTGTTTTTGTAATTTGTTCGCAACAAAATTTGCGTTAAAAATTATATAAACATTTATAAATATAATAAACTAAAAAATAAATAATTGTGAATACGAGCATAAGGTGACTCCTCGTCTCTCCTACTTGCCGTGCCCTACAGGGTCCATAAATGTGCCTACTTATATTTCTAACATCTTTGTAACTTATGGAGTGCAATAAAGATATGAATATGAATATGACTTTTGTTATAAAATCTTAAGTAAATACAGTAATAGTTGTTATGTATAATTCGATAAACAATATATAGGTATTAGAAAAAGAGTAATGAAAAATTCTGTTAAATACTGACCTTGACATGTTCCAACAGTGTGCCCTAAAATATTGTTAACTAGCGGCCCGTCCCTGCTTCGCACGGGTGGACATTTTTTACTATTTTATTATAGCCTATGTTACTCAGCGCTAATGTAGCATTCCAATGGTGAAAGGTCTTTTAAATTTGTCTAGTAGTTTTTGAGTTTATTCGTTGCTCTATATAATATTAGTATTGATAATATTAAGTAAGTACTTTAGGTTTGGATGGCCTGACATGACAGTAGTGTAATAAATGTTTGAATCACTTATTATAAATAGTCAAGTTATTTCATCCACTTTCGGGGTTCATCTATTTAAAAAAAAAAACTATGTTTGTAAATGGGTTGCTGTTTTTAGCTCGAAATAACATTGTTGCATAATAAACTCTATTACCACACTTTACGAGCGTTGCATTACAGCAAATTATCAAACTTACTTATCCAAATGTTTACTTCTGCAATAACAAATGTGTTTTGCTTGCAGACGGTCTTACCGTTGTTCGACAAATTAATGTCGAGTCGAATGTTCCGGCCATAACATACTAAAAATAGCACGCCTTATTTCAGAATTACAAATAAAACTTTTTACTTTTTATACGATTTACTAACAGCTACACATTTTTAAATATATATTATTAATTATTGAGTAAATGTGTTACACTTCGCTCCCCTGCGATATTTTTACATGAATGTGTTTGTTTAACCTATAGTTTCCTTAATAAATACATAGATGGCGGTACTTTGTATGAAACGTTTTCGTTTAGCAGGTGCTACGGTCCCGTCATGCTTTGCCGTTAGCCAGCAGCAAGTATCAGATGTTTCGTTAGTTCCGCAAATCGTCGCTAGATGCCACTGTGCTGTTTACTATACTTTCTGAATCGCGCTATCGAAGTGTTTATCCGTAGCATGACCTCCCTGACGTTTCTCAGTTTTGTCAAGACCTTACTTCATAGGATCATTTCTATAGTAAGCTCTTCGCTAGACCTTCACAACATGTGAGGTTCCACTAGCCGCGATGAGGAGATGTGGCGCGGCGCCTTGAGCGTGAGATAGGCGTTGGCAGTTTGTCACCAGCCATCGATGATCGTTCGTCCCTTTCTTCGGGAAGGGGTGTGGGGCGTTGTCGCTGTCTGAGTGGTTTTTGAAACATTTTAAATATTAAAAATAAAGTAATTATAATTAATTAAGATAGGCTTAATCCAATCTTATCAAGTAATAAAATAAAATGTTCCGTAATAAAAAAAGTAGTATGTCACATAAATTATGGTGACGTCATAAATCGTCTGCGACGAATTTATTTTTATAGTAGTACCTATGTTAGATTACATATCACCAATATTATATAGTCTAATGTCTTATTATGTCATCATTATGTCAAACAATCATAAAAATACATAATTTTGTTTTTGAAATGCAAAATGTTATTTTCGTACGTTGCAGTATTTTTGTCAATAATTTAAATAATAACAGCCTTTAACTACAAGCTTTTACTACTTTGTACATTGTTGATCGAAAACTTTACCTGAGCGTGATATATTTTTCATTAGTTTTCAATCATATTGCAATTAAATAAGGTGCAAATTATGGTGGCATCTATATTGCTATTAACGGTTAAAGGGTTAATTAATTTACTCGTTACTGCCATTGTTAATATAGTCTGTTTAGATATATATATTTTTTAAGTTTTGTAAATCTGTTTTGATGAGATGCATTACAGTTATTATGTTGGCTTAAGAGGCCTATTTATTACATCTCGACTGTGATTTTGGCGTAAAATGCCCATTTTCGCATTTTCCAGTTGTATTTATCGTTTTTATCGAAATAGGATAATAAATTCATGCTTAGTATTACAAATTTCCACTCTGCGAGAAAAAGCTGAGTTCGGACGGCCGGCGCATCGCATTTTGTAATAATTTTGCAGTTGTATTTATCGTTTTTATCGAAATAGGATAATAAATTCATTATAAAATATTTATTCCTCATGAAGTAACAATTATTCTGGTATAAATTTTGCTCAATAATATTATCGTAGATAGGAGAAATTCACAGCGATCTTAAAGCGATTTTCGAAGTTTTTTGGTTTAGAATAAGATTTTTTTTCAATGCAAATCAATGATATCTAAAAATTCCGAGGCCGCTACGAACTATTCGACTATATAAGAGATAACATTCTATTTTTTTATTTCATTTGTTTATAACAGTAGTTCAATCTAGGAGCTCAAAAAAGCGCCTTCGCGCATTTTATGAAAATCTTTCTCTGCTATTTTGGGTTTCATTAAAAAGTTAAGCAAAATTTACAAGCGAGGTATTCAATAAGTCAAAATTGTTAATGTATTTTCGTTTCTGAGATCGAGAACGCCAAAATTGGTCATTTCACGCAAAAATAACAGTCAAGATGTAATAGGGCCCTTAAGTAATAATATGATTTGACAAAATCTATTTTAAATGATAAGACATGTCTGCCAGTACAATAGAAATACACACGCCTTCACACCAGACTAACACTTTATATACTACTAGTGGCCGCTCGCGGTGGTTCCCGTTCCCGTGGGAATATCGGGATAAAAGTAACCTATGTTTTAATCCAGGTTATAAACTATCTGTATGCCGAATTTCATCCTAATCCATCCATCCTTTGCAGCGTGAAGCAGCAACAAATATACACACATACATACACACAAACTTTCGCATTTATAATATTAATGTGATAATATTACTAGCTGACCCGGCGCCGGCGGACTTTGTACCACTTTGACAGTATCTATGACAACAAAACAAACAACTCGTGGAACATTTTGTATTGGAAAATTAAATTGTCGTTTTTGTATTTTCCGTTACTTATTATTTATGTTTTTCACCGTTTAAACCTTCTCTGAACTTCCACAAATATTTCAAAATCAAAATTAGCCAAATCGGTCCAGCCATTCTTGAGTTTTAGCTAGAGAAACGAACAGCAATTGATTTTTATTTTATATTTACACAAAGACTTTTTATCGGTGATCAGACCTACTGATTCCGACTTAGTTAATGATAGCCATTGCAATAATAATAAAACCTACATATCAGCGTTCCATTTTTATTTTTTTTGTCTGGGAAGTCAAGTTAATATCTATGAATATTAAAATCATGGTCATCCTACTCCTCCTTGTTACAAATAAAATTCTTCTTAAGTGATAACAAACCTCATTGAAGATTTAAAGTTTTTCATGTTATTAGTAGTAAACTGTTATTGACAGTTAACCTAAAAAACATCACTTTAATCTTCACTTCATAAAAATGTACGAAGGCCATACATTCAAATAAATTTTGGTTACCTAATTAAAAATACAAAATTAAATTTATTTAAAAAGAAAACATGTATTAACTACTATTATTATTGCAATGGGCATTATTTACTTAGTCGGAATCAGTAGGTCCTGATCACTGATGAAAAGTCTTCGTATATAGATTTATTTATTTATTTGATAGGTACAAAAACAGATAACAAACTGTAACATTAAATTGGTCATACATTTAGATTTTGAGTTCTCTCTAAATTTGTTAACCTAAATATTGTACACTGCATTAAAATAAAAAGCAGACTACCACAAACTGTAAAATCCTCACTAATAGACTTTGAACTTTATCTCCGTGGCTTACGGTTGAACATTTATTGAAGACTAGCTGTGCTCGCGACTTCGTCCGCGTGGAATAGTGACTTTCGGCAGCATTTTTAATTTTTTAGGCTCTTGTTCCCGTTTTTGCAACATTTTTCACTGATGCTTCGCTCCTAATGGGCGCAGCGTGATGTTATGTAGCATAAAGCCTTCCTCGATAAATGGACTATCCAACACAAAAAGAATTTTTCAATTCGAACCAGTAGTTCCTGAGATTAGCGCGTTCAAACAAACAAACTCTTCAGCTTTATAATATTAATATAGATATAGATATGTCTGCTTACTACTTTTTATGGTTACAGAAATGCCTTTTGTTACATTGGTTTCGTCGCCGAAGTTCGTTCGTTATGTGTGTTATATTTGTGCTTAAAATTGTTGTTATTGTAAACATTCTGTTACATAGTTTATAATAATTATTATATGTCTTTCATTTCAGATATCAGACATCGCGACGTCTAGCGTGATGGAGTTGTATGGTTACAAAATGACATGTTTGGAACAGAGGCTGCATTCTCACACTGTAGCTTTACAGGTAAGATATACATAACTATGATGTTATTTTAATATATCTGATTAATTTTAATTAGTGTGTACTTTCATTTTGTTTATTAAAAAGTCAAGTTCTGTTAGGTAGTGTCTGATAATAACAAACTTCCCATAGTGACTCTAAATCGCATACGAGTATAAATTCAGTTATACAAATTTAATTTGTATAGGTGTGTTTTGTATTAGTTATCAATGACTCGGTATTCCCTTAAGGCGACGCACCGCTAAACAATTACTTAATCTGTTTTTTTCCTTCAAATTAAAACTACAAATTATTAAAAAAAAATGAACTAGCATATTGAAGTGTGTGTTAAGACTAATCTACAAAGAAAATTTACATGCTTAAATCGGTCTGTTTTGCCTGTAAAATGCAAATCTATGTTTTAAAAGAGGTTACTTTGATATTTTTTCTCTGTTATAAAAGTTGACAAATCGTGTTTCTGCAACTAGCAAAATGAAGTCAATTAAATGAAAAATCATGTCATCAAATAACTTTCATATGTTTTGTAATTGTTGGGAAAAATCAAGATCCCCGCTACGTAAATTTCCAATGTGTTGCCTTAATAAGCATAGACAGTACAGTTGCCGCGGATCGTTCTAGGTGGCGTGCATGGGGAGGCCTCTGTCTAGTAGTGGCTTGTGAATATTGGCTGATGATGATGATGATGATGATTATGATGACATGTTTCTTTGTTGCAGGGAGCAAGTGAACACATGGCTTCGTTACAACACTCACTAGCAATGTTGCAGGCGACGAACTCGTCACAGCAGGACGTCTTGTACACCACGCAGATGCAAAACGAAAAGTAAGATTTAATTAAGAATTTGCTATTTGATTTTTTTGTTTAATTTAGTTTTAGTTAATTTTGCATTATGATACACACCCGAAGTGTAACACAAAAGCCAATATGTAAATAACCTTTAACTGTCCCACTGCTGGGCAAAGGCGTCCATCATTGAAATTAAGTTTGACGACCTCCTTGGTCGAGTGGCTTGCACACCGGTTTTCATGGTGTCGCCATCTCTGAGGTACCGGGTTCGATCCCCGGTCGGATCAATTTAGAAATACCTGTTTTTCTTATTGTTTCGGGTCTGGGTGTTCCTGAGTTTATACGGGTTAAGGTGGCGTCGAATTGCCCCTGACATGACACTTGAAAACTAGGACCAAGGATCAGTTCCACATTTTCTAATTTGATAATGGACCAGTTGGACCACTTTTATCTAGGCTTAGGGACGATTACACTATTGAATATTCTCTAGAGGTTTATTGGTCGCAATGTGAAGCTGGCTTGAACAAAGGGAATTAAATGAACTAATAAGATTTTATGTAATTACACACATTATTTAATAATAATAAATAAATATTCCTGCCGCACAATTTATGAACGCAGTAAATTACCATTTACTGTGTTTATGGTTGTTTTAGATATTTGAGGTGCTGACATTAGGATCTATAAGAATCAGAGACCTTTTTTTTTCTATCTTGCTCAGAAGGGACTTTTTTACAAATTTCTGCGTAACTGATTGTAGGCACCCTATAATAAAATTTCAACTTTGACCGCGTTTTTCTCGAAACTGTTCACAATTATGTTCTTTACTGTATCTGTTTACTTACCTAGAAAGCTATGCGTGTGTGAGGTATGGGTGTACGTCACGTCTAATGGATCTTTGGAGTTCTTTTTTTCACAATTTTTCGCATTCAACCCGAATCCCAGCATCTATTCTTTAGCTTACCGTCGCTTGACAATGCTATATTTATGCCGAAACTGAATAAAGCACTACAAGACCACTTGCATAAGGTGGTTGCGAACCCATAGTTATAACTCTTGCTCAACCATCGCACGAGAAGCAAAAGGTCGTATAATAGCGTCTTAGTTCTTTTCAAAAGCATTTCGTCTTTATTCAGGTGCAGTCAGCACTTTGTTACGTAAAACGTTAATGTTAACGTGTAAGTAAACGTTTAACATTTCATGTACAAATCATCTTTAACCAATACAGGAGGATGTAGGTATGTATGTATAGCTTACCATAAAATACCAAAATGGTATTTTTTTTTGTTTTTAATTTATTTGGGCAAACAAACAGTGTAACATTAAACATTTATAATAAAATAGTTAAGTATATAAATTTACGGCCGCTCGCGGTTTCACTAGCGTGGTTCCCGTTCCCGTGGGAATATCGGGATAAAAAGTATCCTATATGTTAATCCAGGCTATAAACTATATGTATGCCGAATCACATCCAAATCCATTCAGTAGTTTTTACGTGAAAGAGTAACAAACATCCATCTAAACTTACAAACTTTCGCGTTTATAATATTATTAGGATAAGTAGGTACACCAGCACCGTTTACCACAAAACAAAAGCCTAGTCAAGTCTGAACAAGTAACTAATGTAGGTACATACTTATCTTATCTTAGTGGGGCCATTATTATAATTATTATTAATTTAATCTTCATAGGTTATATTATTATTTTGTCATAGTTCTTTCTGAAACAAAATATTATCTCAATAATATAGTTTTATAAAATCATCACTAGATGGCATTGCGCTTACCAGATTTTTTTATTCACACAAAAGAAACTGCAAACACTTGTTTGCAATTTTGTTAGAACTACTACGAGTTTGCTGCAAAATATAATTAAGTGAACAAAATCAGATAGTAACTATTCAAATACCTTTTTAAATTGATGTAAAAAATTAATTTAATTGGCGTTAGTTATAAATTTAGTAAAAACAGACGTGCTTTTTGTTTATTTCAACTATGCTTTGGCAAATCGCCGATAGATGGCGCCAGTGTATGCAGCAGCTGCAAACCATGCAACAATATTACTAGGTTACTAAACTAAAAACATATTCATTTGTTGACTAATAATGTCTTTTATTTTGCTTTGTAAATGTAATTAACCTTTGTAATTTATTAGTATATTTCACTAAGCAAGTATCTTAAAAAAATCTCTTCAGTCAGCGTATAAAAATTCGGTTTAAAATAAAAAAAATAATCTAACATTCATTAAATATCTTTTTCAAATACCGATTGTGTATTGTAATTTGCTCAGTATGTTTGTAAGCATCGGTGGTTCAGTGGTAGAATGCTCGCCTGCCACGCGGGCGGCCCGGGTTCGATTCCCGGCCGATGCAATCTCTTTTTGGAATTTTATATTTGTTCTGTATATTTATTTTTTCTGAAATTTTTATTTCTAAAATGGTATTATTTTTATTTTATTTTATTCGGTCTGCCAACTTTTTTACACTTGAACAAACAAACCTACATTCTCTTATATAAAAATCATAAGTAGGTATTAATTTTATTTAATTAAAATCTTATTAAAAAAAAACTTCTAAATCTATTTGAAATCTTTCATCTTAATCTTTTCTGATGAATTTCTGTATTACCTAACGTTCAAAGTTAAGGGCAACTTTTGTACCTCTATAGACTTTCAATTAAAACTTTCGCTTCTGCTTAATTATAAAAATATTTGATGTTTTATTCAGAATCAAATCAAATCAAATCAAATCAAATCAAATTATTTATTCACTGAAAATAGAGTAGGTACAATGATGGTAGTTTAAATATAGTTCGTCTATTTTACCAACGCAGGGCATGTGAATGTGGGTAATGGAACAAAAAAGAATTTATTTAATCATAATATTATGTTAATTTAATTTATTATATCTATATTTTATTTTTCGGTCACCAACAAGATACAGCGATAAAATGTAATAGTTATATGGAATGAAATATATTTATTAGAACACACAGTTGGTACAAACTTATGAAAAACAAAAAATAAAAATTGAAAAATGTGTGCTAAAAAGGCTCCAGTCCAGTTGCAGCAGATTTAGCTAGCTGTGCAAATAATAGTAGACTATTATTATTTTGTATCGCAAAAAATACTAAGTAGTTGAAATGTCAATATGTATATTCCGTATCAATACTAATATTATGTTCAGTTAAAAAATAAACATTTTTTGGAATTAATGTAGAGTTGAAAGAGTATTTTTTGGTAATATCGGTTTTGTGTATTATTAAGAAAAGAACTCTAATATTAAAGAAAAATATCTTAACCAATAGAGCTAGCTGTTTGACTTTGTCCCCGAAACTGAATAAACTTTTATAGATAATAAATAACCTAGTAGAATGACTGAGCCACTCGACCTAATTATCGGAGAGGTACTTCAATTCTCAGGTCCAGCAAATTCTATTTCGGACTTTTCGATGCCTAGCTCGGATTTGTAATCACTCACCGGCATTTGGCAAGCATGGTGTGGCGGTTTTGTAGCGATGACTTACAATGATAGAGGACACTTTTGCCCAACAGTATAGGGCAGTAATAGGCTAATGAATTTTCTATCAATCTATCTTACCTAAAAAAAAAACATGTTGAAAAAATTTCCACGAGCAGGATTTGAACCCGCACCGTTCTGACATACCGGGTCAGTTGCTCTCCCAATTGAGCTATCGTGGTTCTAACCAGCCCGCCGAAATTATTCAACAATACAAAAATTTCAAAAAAATTTTCAACATTTGTGTTTTTGTAATTTGTTCGCAACAAAATTTGGGTTAAAAATTATATAAACATCTATCTTACCTATCTAGGGAGAAGTAAAAGCTGATTGGCGCAGCTGGTATTACTGTCTTTGCACTGTCCTAATGGTTAAGGCTGAAAATCAGGGTTTTGCTCCCGGCCAAATGTATCGCTGAGCCTACGACCTTTTTCGGTTTAAAGAAATTTATTTCTCATAAAAACTTTACGCTTATAATGAGATACAAACTTAAAATATATAATATAAAAAATGTCTAAGCACTACGGTAGTTATATAAAACAATATTTATATTTATAACAAAAAAAATTAAGTACATTTAAATTATTGGAAAAAGAGAAAAAAAAATTAAAACAACAACTCACAACGCGTTACATTAAACACTGCTGTAGCACACACATGCCACATAACGTAGGCTTAGTAACTAATAGGGATTAGTCGTAATAGGTAAATTTGACTAATAAGTTAATTTGGACCTAAATGAAATTGGTTTCAAACTCCACAATATTACACAATACTTCAAGCACCTATTCTTCTAGGATCTAGTCTTGTCGACCTTATACTTACCTACCTATGGAATCTTATTCCGTGGTGTTAAAGTCGAAAACCGTGAAATGGAAAGAAATACTTGGTGTGCACAATACGCGAATACGTGTAGGTACATGGGAATATTATCTCTAATGCTTTATAGTAAGGTCGAAAATCGTGTGTATTACAAAAATACTAGATGAATCACGTATATTTATAAAAGTAGAATAGATGCCGCCTAGTATTGAAAAATACCTAATGCGTGGATCTGTTCTAGTAAATACGTCTCACCTCTAGAACTACTTAAGTCAATAGCCTATATACTGTCCCACTGCTGAACAAAGGCTTCCATCATTGAAATCAAGTCATCGCTACAATTGATGGGTAATGGCTTAATCACCACGCTTGCCAAATGCGGGTTGGTGATCACAAACCCGGGCTATGCATCGACAAATCCAAAACACACTTTGCCCGACCTGGGAATTGAACCCGCGACCTTCGAGTAACGGGCCGAGTGCTCTGACACTCGGCCACCGAGGCACTAATGTAGTAATGTAGGCTTATTTTGAAAAATATGTTTCGCTAAATATCCATTGTATTATTGTATTATGGGTGTGTGTCTTTCTGTGGTTTTTGCAATTAGTGTTTTATCTTTCTTCTGTCTATCTATTCTAGACACAAAAAGAGCATAGAGGATTTACACAAGCAGTTAGAAGACGCTGAGACGACGGTCCGCGGGTTCCGTGCGAAGCTGGCGGCGGAGCGGCTGGACAAGGAAAACCAGATGGAGAGCTTGCACAAGGACTTCAAGGCACAACTAGCGGTTAGTGATAGGTGTAGATATGTGTAGATATGTGTAGATATGTGTAGATATGTGTAGATATGTGTAGATATGTGTAGATATGTGTAGATATGTGTAGATATGTGTAGATATGTGTAGATATGTGTAGATATGTGTAGATATGTGTAGATATGTGTAGATATGTGTAGATAGGTGTAGATATGTGTAGTACAGGTAGGTACGCGATTGGCGCAATTTATTTATTTATTTATTTAAGGACAGCTAGCAAGAACATACACCAAAACAATGCATTGATACACTTCAAAAGTACAAGCTATAGTGTTGTCTTATTTATAAGCTGCCACGACATGTATTACTATGCAACCAGAATCCAATTAACTAAGTTCAGAGTGAAACAAGTTCAACAAGATTATAAATCTAAATTCACAAAATATAAGTTTACAGGCATTAAAAATGCTAATAACAATAGGTATAACACTGGAGTGACGTGGGCTATGTGCGAGAAGGAGGAGGGAGGAGAGATAGGGAGATTCCTCTGCGGAACTTAGACACACAAGCCCTTACACCAACCAGAATAAGTAACACAGTCTTGCTCAGTCTTCACACGAGAAGCAAAAAGTCGTATACCTATTAGCTTCTCACCCGAGGTCATTATTACGTCATTATTCAAGTACAGCCAGTACTTTGTTAGGTAAAAACAAGTGAACGTTTATTTATCATTTTATGTAGGTACAAATCATCATTTAAACAGTACAGGAGATCCGATAGAGGGAGAGAGATTGAACAATTAAATAATCCTTGAATTGTTTATGACCAAAGTGTTAAAAAAGATACCCAAACCAGATTGTAAGCAGGTTCTATCAGGACAAGATAAATCTCACGGGGTGCGGGTTCGAATCCCGCGCGTGGAAATTTTTTCAACACTAATTGTTCATATTGGTCTTTGTTCCCAGCAAAGCTTGCGTTAAATTATATCCTACTAATATTATAAATGCGAAAGTTTGTGTGTATGTTCGTATATTTGTTGCTTCTTCACGCTGCAACAGATGGATAGATTTAGATGAAATTCGGCATACAGATAGTTTATAACCTGGAATAACACATAGGACACTTTTTATCCAGATATTCCCACGGGAACGGGAACCACGCGGGTGAAACCGCGAGCCGCCGCTCAACAATAATATAACAATTTATTTATGTTATACTAATAACATAAATACATTGTTAAATCTTTTGTTTCCTTCCAGAACATTGAAAAGGAAATAAAGGCGCGAGAGAAGGATGCTGAGGACAGAGTGAAGCAAGCAGAAGCTGAAACTAAAGCTGTACAGAAGAAACTAGAACAACAGGTGGGTTTAAAATGTTTATTTTTATATTTATACCTAGCACGGCAAATGACTCCCTACCACCTGATGTTAAGTGGAAATGGAGTCCAGACGCGAAGACAACTGGTGCAGCGTGAAAACAACGCAGCATCAGTCAACCTCACCATGCCGGCCCACAAGGTGCTTCTTCACGCTTTGTCGTTTGAAGGACCCCATATCATAGGAAGGATGGGAAAACGTGTGCTGGTAGACTATTCCATCTTTTGGAAGTGCGACAACGAAACGAGTCACCAAATTTCTTTGTGCGCGATGGGATATAAATGATGGTTTTTCTTGGATCAAAAGTTTTGTTCTTAAAGTAAGTAAGTAAATCTATAACTGTCCCACTGCTAGACTCCATCATTGAAATCAAGTCATCACTACAATTGACGGGTAATGGCTTCATCACCACGCCTGGCAAATGCGGGTTGGTGATCACACACACAAACCCATGCTATGCATCGAAAATACCGAAATACATTTTGCACGACCTGGGAATTGAAACCGGCACCTTCACAGTACCATCCACTTGCAGAGGTAGCCACGAATAGCAGGCACCGAGTACCACCCGCTCTGGTTATTGCCGGGATAGTTTGGGCACCCCCAAACTCCCAAATGTATAATTAAATTCGGGTAGTATTAAATCGGGTGACCATAAAATCCAATAAATAGGGTTTAAAAAATCGCATATGATTTACTGAATAACAAAGTGGGCGAAAAACTGTGGGCGATAACAAATATTAAAATCGCCGACTTGAAAATTCAAATTTTAGTAGCTAGTTATTCAAAACGATCAGTATAATAAATCGTAAGCGAACAATTTACTATTTTAGTAACAATTTGACAACTCATATTATATTCAAAATGTTGCAAATACTTAACTTCAAAAGTGGTGAAAAAAAAAACTTCGCACGTACAAAAACGTCGTTTCTGGCGCTTCGCCGGCCGCTGCCGCGGCACGCTCGCTCCGCTCGCTCGGCTCGCGCGTTTTTGGTCACCATACTAACCTAACCTAACCTAACCTAACCAACTCGTTAGCCTTTCTTCGTGGCGGGGGGCTTCAGTATTTTTTTCGCCCGTATATGTATTTAATTCGATCAGTTGAAATTTTGTATGCTAGCTTAGATTAATTATATCTCATTTTCAGTAGCTCATTTTTCCTTTTTTTTGTGATTGATGAATATCGCCAGTTAAGTTATATTTTTGCAAATGCATATTCTCGTTGCTCGGCTTAGTTTTATAGTACCCAATTAAGAGTCGCAATTTTTTTAATTATTCGCCCTATTTATAATGTCCCATTAAATTCATACCTTATGCACCTGTATCGAGACGTAAAATTTGTTCTTTCTAATTAGCACTAACTAGGTTTAAGTATCCTAAGTATCCGAGACGCTTGTATTTGTATGGTAGTAATTAATAAATTATAATAAAACAAATTAAAATTATCATACTAATAATAGGTTTTTACCTATGAAATTGGAGATTGTATGAAGATTTTTTATAAAATTTTATTTATCATACTATCATTTTTTTTTAAATTTTGTAAACATCTATTTATTTTAACTCTATAAAAATCGTAGAGTGTAGTGTGTCTGTTTTACTAGCTAAATATAGCTAAGAAAAAAATCAAGTCCCTTCAAAACTACAATGAAACAAAAGGACAATTCCGCGAACAAAAAAGTTAGTCAATTTAAAAAAAAAATTGGGCGATAAAGACACAAAATTAATAATCATTGTTATTACTGAAGTTTAAGTAACATAGTCCTAATTAAAGGTGTATAATAACATTAACAACCGATATTGACTTTTAGAAGTAATACACCTATTAATAAGTGAGAAAAAAACTCCAATTTCATAGGTAAGGAAGGACCTATTATTATAAAAAGGAAAGCTTTGTATTTTTGTTTGTAACGAATAAACTCAAAAACTACTGGACCGATTTAAAAAAATCTTTCAGCATTAGAACGCTACATTAGCGCTGAGTAACATAGGCTATATTTAAAAAAACCCACCACCCGTGCGAAGCCGGGACGGGCCGCTTGTAATTAATAATGATAAGCTTTATATCGGCCCTAACTCTTCCAATTTTCATCAGATGAATAAGAACGGCGAGCTAGCCGGCGTCCTCATAAAGTTTGAAGAGCGCGTCAAGCAGAGGGACAAGAAGCTTGAGGAGGCTGCTGCAGCCGAAGCAACGCTGAAGAGGGACGTGGAACACAAGGAGTCGGTGAGTAAAAATAAATAAATAATAAAATTCAAAATTCAAAATTCAAAATCATTTATTCAGTTTAGGCTACAAATAGCTCTTATGAACGTCATTATGCCATCGGTTCGTAAGTCTACTCTGGGCGGGGGATCTTGTACTGAGAAGAACCGGCAAGAAACTCAGCAAGTGTCCAGCTCTTTTCTCCCTTACAGCGTCAAAAATATTGGAAAATTTAAAAGGACACTTTCCATCACAAATAAAAACACAAAATATAAAGGACAATCACACATATTAAAAAAAAGAGAAAATATAATAATATCTACATTTGCAAAACATCAGTTACCAGTTAAAAATTTTCACAATGTCATACAGCACTAATAAAGGTCAAAAATTGTCTAAGAAAGAAAAAAAACAAAATTAAACTATAGTTAATAATAATAAAAATAATAGTATGCAAGAGCAGACCAGCCTCCACAGGCGGCACCCGTTCACGAGTATGACATATGAATCAGCCATCCATAATAAATAAATAAATAAATAAATGTTAATAAATGAAAGCAATGTTTATTTAATAATGGCATGTGGAGATGAGTCGCCTGCACTGGCTTCAATATTATTATTAATGTGTACAAAATTGTACAAAATTTGTATATCAGGTCCTTACCTATGAAATTGACGTTTTGTATGAAGATTTTTTATAAAATTATATTTTTCATACTAACGTTTTTTTAATTTTCTTAGCATCTATTTATGTTAACACTATAACAATTTTAGAGTAGTGTGTTTCTTTCACTAGCTAAATATGGCAGACATTAAAAAGAGAAAAATCAAGACCCTTTAAAGCTACAATGAAACATAAGGTCAATTCCGCGACAAAAAAAGAAGTCAATTTAAAAAAAATATTGGGCGATAAAGACACAAAATGAATAATTATTGTTATTACTAAAGCCTAAGTAACATAGTCCTAATTAAAGGTGTATAATAATATTAACAACCGGTATTGACTTTTAGAAGTAATACACCTATTAGTAAGTGAGAAAAAAACGACAATTTCATAGGTAAGGACCCAATATTATATTACTTACCTGATTATAAAATTAAGTCGAAAAGATAGAGAAAAAGAAATAAGCCGCCTGAGTTTCTTGCCAGCTCTTCTCGGTGGAAAGCTCTCCCGAAATCAGTCTAAACATTTCTTTTAGTTTTTATTATTATTTGGATTTTATAGTTTTGACGACAATGTGCCAAAGTCCAATTTATTGTCCATGTGTGTAAAGGGTTTTGTTGAATAAATGATTTGACTTTGACTCTAACTTCGCTTATAATAACTGCGCGTAAGCATGTCGAGTCCCTTGGTACACACGCCTGGAGAAAAAGAAATAAGCCTCGTGTGTTTCTTGCCAGCTCTTCTCGATCGAAAGCTCTCCCGAAATCAGTATAAACATTTTGTTTAGTTTTTATTATTATTTGGATTTTATAGTTTTGCCGACGATGTGCCAATGTCCAATTGTCCATGTGTGTAAAGGGTTTTGTTGAATAAATGATTTGACTTTGACTTTAACTTCGCTTATAATAACTGCGCGTAAGAATGTCGAGTCCCTTGGTACACACGCCTACCTCAAACTGTCAAATTTCGTCAATAGACTTTGAACCTTATATATATTGCATAAGGTTGAACATTTATTGAAGAAATTTGCACTATTCGTACGTATTTGTTCTATTCGTACGAATTTTACTCGTACGTAAACATACGAATTGAACGCGTACTGAATTGGTTCTTCTTTTTTTATTTATGGAATGTCCCGTATGTGGAATGCGCTTCCCGCACACGTGTTTCCCTCCTCTTTCTCTCTCGGGTTATTTAAGCGGGGCGTGAAAAAGCATTTATGCAGGCCGCCATAGTGTGAGCATTCGGCATAGCGTGGTAGCGCTGTGATGAACGCTTTCACTTCTTGGGCTTCACTGGCTGCTTTCCATCAGGCAGGGTGAGGCCATTTTGGCGTGCCACAATAAAAAAAATATTGGTATGTTTTGTGTCTACAGCCGAACACAATTCACACCCAAACAAATCTACTTGTGGAGCATGTTAACATTAAAATATTATAAGTACATTGTCTGTATTTAAGTATTTCTCCTTTGTTTATCGATCTTATGTAAATGGGTTGAGGTTCAAATTGTGGTTTTCATTAAATCGTCAGTGTCCTACAGGTTATTAAAACTAATCCCTTTTATGCATAGATAATAAAGCAGTTAGAGAAGACGGTGGCGGAGCGTGAGAACCGCCTGTACCAGGTTACCACGCAGCTTGAGGAGATGAAGCGCGTCCAAGAGATGGTGGCCAAGCTGATGAGCAAGTCCTCCAATAATGCTGCCAGCTAACCTCATCCTCAGGTATGAAATAGTTCTAAACGTTTTTTTAAAAGAAAGATTGCTGTTGACCTTCGGTTCTAAACATGTCGCTTTATGAGCAACATCGTTTAATTATTTCGATATCTCATCATCACATCGTCTTCGCCAGCTCGTTTTATGTCCCCACTGCTGGGGCTGGGGGGTTTATATACCACAGGAAAAACGGGTAAAACCACCACGCGGGCCTAGTGCGGTGCTGTGGTTGTTAACGACTGCTTTTGTAACGGCTTTTTATGTGTCTTCCGAAGCACGGAGGATGCATCGAGATATTTTTTTTTACAAAACTAGTATTTGGAAACCATATTAAGACGACGCATTGATAATTTACGTGGCGGGATCTTTATTTTTCCCAACAATTACAAAACATATGAAAGTGATATTTGATGACATGATTTTTCATTTAATTGACTTCATTTTACTAGTTGCAGAAACACGATTTGTCAACTTTTATAACAGAGAAAATAATATCAAAGTAACCTCTTTTAAAACATAGATTAACATTTTACAGGCTAACCAGACCGATTTAAGCATCTAAATTTTCTTAGTAGATTAGTCTTAACATACACTTCAAAATTGTAATTCAATTTTTTTAAATAATTTGTAGTTTTAATTTGAAGGAAAAAAAAACAGTTTTTCTTAAGGTACGGGGCAAACGCTCGTATCAAAACGTATGAGATTTATTGTTTAGCCATGCGTCGCCTTAACTATCTTTCATTTAAATATGGAAAGTGAAAAAAATTACTAATATTGTTTTTTGTTCGCAGGTTGGCGTTTTAGAAGATTTTTATGAAATATCTCAAGCAAATACTAATGCATTTTATTAAAAATTTATAGTCGCAGAATATTTCCGCGCATATATTCCGTGTAGTTTTATATTATATTTTTTCATATTTAGTATATGAGAATGATCGAGATAATTATGTTGCCCGAATGGACTGAAAATTGATAATGATATTGTGTAAAGTATTTTTATGACGTCACCAATAAAATGATAAAATAAAATAATTTTATTTTGACTACTTATTTGTTTTAAGCTTCACTACTTTAACTTAAGAGCTACGTTCTTGACCCCAAGCTAATTCTTTTACTTCTTTATAAGACACGACATTCGCCATCTCTTTAATTTGTTCCAAAAGCCCCTTCCTCTCTTTCCATCCTTCTTCCTATTAATGATAGTTGAGCTTTAACTTATTTATTAATGTTAAAAATAGCAAAGCTTTTTCTCTTCCCTTTCTCCCTTTAGCAACGCATGTAGTACAGTTTTTGAACTAGTGACAATAAAAAACATGTATGTTTGGCTGTTGTAAGCACCATATCCATTTCACATTTCGCTATCTTATACAAACTTCAAAAATCGAATTATTTTAAACCAATAAGCCGATTTTAATAAAACTATATGCTTAAGAGAAATACAGAGATGTGGTAGCTAACAGAAAACCACAAAAAATAACTTTTGTACAAGTATCTGAATTTATTTGAGTCCACTATGAAAAGTTTCAAAATACATAAATTTTTTTTTATACCTAGCACGGCAAATGACTCCATACCACCTGATGTTAAGTGGAAATGGAATCCAGATGCGAAGACAACTGGTGCATTGTGAAAACAACGCAGCATCAGTCAACCTCACTCTGCCGGCCCACAAGGTGCTTCTTCACGCCTCGTTTAAAGGACCCCATATCATAGGAAGGAGGGAAAACGTGTGCTGGTAGACTATTCCATCTTTTGGAGGTGCGAAAATCTGTGCAGCAAACGTTTTCTATTAACTTTCAACATCTATGTATTTTTATTAATTTAAATTTACTAAAAAAAAACACGGGGCTTCGGTAGGTCAGCGGTCAGAGCATTGGACCGGTTATCCAAAGGTCGTGGGTTCGATTCCCACTCGAGGTTCCTGAGCCTAGTTGATATTTTCTAGTAAAATTATATCTATATATTTCTCTTAAGTGTAAGAAGTATTATTAAAATCGGCATTGGCTTGAAAGAAATAGAACTATGAAGTTTGCATGAGATGCCGAAATGTAAAATAGCTCTAAAAGGTTTTGCTTTAGATTACACAAATAAAATTTCACGATGTTTTTTTTTTTTTGAGAGAGATTGTTGATTGCCTCACGGCATTTTCAGCGTCACCTGGCTTTTTTGGGGGCGGCGAGGTACATAAAAGGTACCTCAAGCCGTGTGAAATGAATTTACCTTCGGAGGTTTTCTAAAGGGAACGGCATCACACACTTAAAAGTGCGTGTCCCCGTGAAATAAAATTTCACGATGTGTGATCCCGACCACCAGCTTACGCATAACAATCACTAGTATGACGTAAACTTGCAAAGTCAAGTTCTCACTTGGCTTACTAGCTAACAAACAGTCGCTGGGAGTGGGCGCTCCGCAAATATTACCTAGTACAGTCACAAGCATTAACATATAAACAGCTGCAGCGATTTTTTTCCAACTTGATTTACATATTTAGAGATTTTCAAGAGCTGAAAATCTTTATCAAAATAAAATATAGCCTATGTTACCCGCCAGTTATGTACCATTACATCAGTTAAAGAATTTATGGATTCGGACCAGTAGTTCCAGAAATTAGCACCGACAAACAAACAAACAAACTTTATCACAAACGTTACCTCTTTATTAATAGTAATAGATAATAGATGTTACTCTAAATACAAACTAATAAGAGTCAAAACTAGTCAAAAGTGTATAGAGGTTTTTATTTTTAATTTAATTAATTTATTTATTTCAGGCAACAAAACAGTGTAAAAGATGGTAAAATACAAAGAGGCCTATAGAATATATACCTTACAGACTAACATACATACAAATAATATACCTTTATAAATTAAAAAACTATACTACACTATGCTTTATGTTCGTGACTGTACGTGTATGGAGTGGCATTACGATGTTTGTGTTGTTTTGTAGCTAAACACGAAGTTAAACGCATTTTAACCGCTTTGGTCAAGTGGTTTAGAACGCCTTTCATACAGGAGATTTTTTGGGCTACAGTTTTCTGATTGCCTCAGTAGCCTGCACAGCGTAAAGCCGAAGCACAAAAAGGGAGGTTAGCTTAATACATACCACGCTTAAGCAAAGTACACCCCTTGCGCGAACACGGATCTCGGAACAGTTTAGAACAGTCCGAATGCAGCTGTTGCGTCATTCCGTATGTCCGTGAGAGGTGTCTATGTGTGCTTGAGCGCGTTTCTATGAAGCCTTACCGTCTGCAGTCTTTTTATTTTGTGGCCGAAGGGTCTGGCCCAGTAGGCCGATTCTACTAAATAACTGCAACTACACCGCATCGGCCCCCTACAGTGGTGACCCCGACGTGATACCTACCATTGGCTCCTACAGTGGTGACCCCGACGGAGCACAGAAGCACCTTCAACATCGTCGCAGCAGCGCCCATCCATCACTCCTCATCCATCATCTACCTTCGCCAGCAGTCACAGCAAGCCAGCAATCGAGCCACAAGGTTCCACCGCAGCATCTTGGACGACGCTTCCTGGACCTCCGGCACACTCGACGGCATCATCCCGACCTGGTCTCCGCAGCCCACGACCGGTGCATCAATGTCGGCCGCATCACTCCGGCGTGGCAGCCCTGCACACCAGCAGCTCGGACCCACCGTCATCATCACCTGTCTCGACTCACCGCAGACAGGAACAGCACACTGCATCACTGGCAACGCGCCTTCACCCCACCCGTCTCGACTCACCGTAGACTGGGGCATCCTGCAGCAGCACTCTCCACTGGCACTTGCAAGCTCTGACGCACTGACTGCTGAGCACACTCACTGATATCGACCTCCGGTCTCGGGGGGGAGTGATGTGGCGGCTCCACCTACCGCATACGCCGCACATTATTCGACACGAAGCAAACACCTTCTCAACCGTGTCAACAGATGGCGCCACAGACGAAAATCAACGACGTCGCCATACCACGACGTAAAATAGTATGGGAAGCCTGCATCGCGGTAGCGAAGTTTCACCATCTCCTTCGCTATGTATAGCACCTCCAACTAACATCCGTTGGACTTCGGTCCCCGAGCTATACCACCCAGCTCGGAGGAAGATCTTCCCTTTGGCCTTCCTCAATGTGGCATTCTCCCTGCCATCAGCTCTTCCTACAGACGCGTGTGTCGAAATGAGCAAATTTTGACGTTTCGGTATTCTGGTACAACAGCGCTGCTGCCGTAGTGTTGCAGGGACGGAGAAGTAACGCAAATAGGCATTCCACTAACAAAACTGCACTACACCTGCACGTTTACTGCAAAATAATCAATAAATCGGTTTTATTGAAATTTTATCTTAAAGCTATAAAAATGCTATTTACATATTTACGTAGGTTACGTGCGCCCAACGATTTAATTTTTTACCAGTACCTGTACCTAGGACCTACCGTATTATATTTTAACTTTTATAATATATAAAAAGCGTTTAACTTAAAAAAAATTGCTCATTTTTATTATTCTATGGCGCAGTGGTTAACGCGCCCGGTCTGCGAGTGCTAAGGTTAAGCAACTTTCGCAAAGGCCGGTTATTGGTTGGGGGACCAAAAATTTGTCATCTCGAGCTTTTCTTTGCTTCGGAACGCACGTTAAGCCGTGTTGGTCCCGTCTCGGCTGATTTAGCAGTCGTTAACAACCACAAATCCGCACTGGGCCCGGGTGGTAGTTTATGGCCCGTTCTCCCTATCCATCCATAGGGAAGGCTCGTGCCCCAGCAGTGGGGACATAAAAGATGAGCTGGTGATGATGATGATGATGATATATCATTTCACTTTTAATTCGAGGTCACCAGTAAGATTTAAAAAGCCCTTTAGACCCTTTTGAGACCGTTGGTCTAACTACCAGACTACAAAGTTTGTTAAAAGGTTCCATTCCTACTTACTTATTTCACAATTGGAGAGTAGGAGTCACTCCGAAAGCGGTCGCGGTCGTCTAAAACTGGTGCGCCCTTGAACTCCGCAGACAACAGACGCTGCCGCCGTGTCTGGACTGGAGTTCTGGAGCGGCCGGGGTACAGTCATAGACAATCGTGCTTATATATTTTTTTTATTAAGTTTATATTAACAATCGTGCTAATATATATTTCATGTTTATATTAAATTTGTAAATGCGTCCCCACTTTTTCTAACATCTTTATGTCCATAGGTGGTAGATTATATTTGTTATATTAAAAATTAAAACGTATAATATACATATTTTTTTTATTATGTTTACATTAACTTTGTAAATGCGTCCCCACTTTTTCCACATCTTTAGGTCCGGTGGTAGGTGTTGTTTGTTAAACGTATACCCACCGTTACCACATAAGTTGTAAACAGATGTTGGCCGATGGATAATATATCCCAGATTACCTAAGACGACACCTCGATTTATGAACATTCAAAAAGTCTGATCCTTACTGACGGACGCTGTCATAAGGTCGAAAATACGTACCGCCTGCGACAATATAGACCGCAAATTAACAGAATCTAAAAAATATTAAACTTTCCTACACTCACACCAATTATCTAGCCCAAGAGAAGCTTCGTTATGAAACTTGTTAAATGGTTACTAGACAACGGATAAACATACTTAAAATACTTAAATACATACTTATTATACATAGAAAACACCCAGACCCGAGTCAATTCAGAAAAACAAAAATTTCTAAATTGACCCGACCGGGGATCGAACCCGGGACCTAAGAGATGGCGACACCATGAAAACCGGTGTACAAACCACTCGATCAAGGAGGTCGTCTAATATTTTAGTTATCAAAATATGCAGCTACTAAATTACGAATATTGATGTTATCAATACATTTGAATGGTTTCCAAACATATTTGTTGTATCAACAATAGGAGTGATTTTTTAGTGGTGTTTTCGAAATTAATGATTATGATCGAGTCAAAATTATTCAATCGTGTATTTGAGCTAGCAAATTCAAGATAAAGACATGGATTTATCTATACCAACATTTCAGATTCGTAAGTCATATTATAAGTAGTATTAAACTATTCTACGAAAGTTGGTGCATTTTTTCAGTGTGTCGCCTTAACATAAAGAATTCTTTTTCGTTTTGAGAAAACAAGTTATTCACATAATATTACTGTATCTACAATATTAAAAGTAGCGCAGCAGCAGCGTTCGGTAAGCTACGAAATATCTTCTCGTCCGATATACCGCAGTGTCTCAAGACAAAAGTCATTGACCAGTGTGTGTTGACATACGGGACTGAGACGTGGTCGCTCACTATGGGCCTCATAATAAGGCTCAAGGTCACTCAAAGAGCAATGGAGAGGGCTATGCTCAGGGTTTCTCTGCGTGATCGAATCAGAAATGAGGAGATCCGCAGAAGAACAAAGGTAACCGACATAGCCCGAAGAGTTGCCAAGCTCAAGTGGCAGTGGGCAGGGCACATTGCTCGCAGGACTGATGGCCGCTGGGGCGGGATAGTCCTGGAGTGGCGATCGCGTACCGGAAAGCGCAGTGTGGGCAGGCCTCCAACAAGGTGGACCGACGATCTAGTGAAGGTCGTGGGAAGCCGCTGGATGCGAGCAGCACAAAACCGGTCGTTGTGGAGATCCTTGGGGGAGGCCTTTGTCCAGCAGTGTACGTCTTTTGGCTGAGATGATCTACAATATTAACTGTACTGTTTGGTTTGTTTAAAATCAGTCTGGCTTTACCGCCTTTCACCTTATTCTTTCACCATAATTACAATGTTAATAGAATAGAATGGAATAGATTTATTTATTTCAGGCAACAAAACAGTGTACAAGATGGTTTACAAAGAGGCCCATAGAATAGATACCTTACAGACTAACATACATACAAATAATATATATAAATTAAAAACTATGCTACACGTAAAGACGGCGACGTGCGACGCAGCGTGGTGTCTGGTAGCCGGCCTCGGAACCGCCGGAACATGACACCTTTCGGCCAATAGTCCTCTTTCATGAAGGTCGACAGATGATCGGTCGGTACTCTCATCATCATCATCATCATCATCTCAGCCAAAAGACGTCCACAGCTGGACAAAGGCCTCTCCCAAGGATCTCCACAACGACCGGTTATGTGCTGCTCGCATCCAGCGTCTTCCCGCGACCTTCACCAGATCGTCGGTCCACCTTGTTGGAGGCCTGCCCACACTGCGCTTTCCGGTACGCGGTCGCCACTCCAGGACTATCCCGCCCCAGCGGCCATCAGTCCTGCGAGCAATGTGCCCTGCCCACTGCCACTTGAGCTTAGCAACTCTTTGGGACATGTCGGTTACCTTTGTTCTTCTGCGGATCTCCTCATTTCAGATTCGATCACGCAGAGAAACCCCGAGCATAGCCCTCTCCATTGCTCTTTGAGTGACCTTGAGCCTTTTTATGAGGCCCATAGTGAGCGACCACGTCTCAGTCCCGTATGTCATCACTGGCAACACACACTGGTCAAAGACTTTCGTCTTAAGACACTGCAGTATATCGACGGCGACGTGCGACGCAGCGTGGTGTCCCCTAGCTGGCCTCGGAACCGCCGGAACATGACACCTTTCGGCCAATATTCCTCTTTCATGAAGGTCGACAGATGGTCGGTCGGTACTCTCACCACAAATGAATTAAATTTCACTCGCATGTACTCTTCGAGTGCACTTCCTCTTCTACTTCTAATAGTAGCATTGTCGTTATCCAAGAATTAGAAATAGATTAGCTAGTTAGTCCTCCTATACTCAGCAGTGAGGATTCGATAAAGTGCGCTTACATTACATCATCGTTCTTATCGTCACTTAGGTTCAGCAAAAATGAAGGCCAAGCGAGCTTCTCGGTGTAGAGTTAAACAAAAATAAATAATTAGCTGATAATTTGTCAGTAACATTATGTGGACGACTTGACTATGTACGGTAACATTTATCCTCGCGACCCCTATGTCCTACTACTAGGTCCTACTACTAGAGCCTACCTAGAGCTGTGTGGGACTATGAACCCGTATAATGGCTGTCTGCTATTCGCGGTGCAGTGTCAGGGCTAGGCTGCAACATGGGGCCTAAGTCAAAATGGAAACTCCACTCGGGCATAGCAATTATAGGCTCTGAGGAGTACAAATTGGACTAAAACAGTGTTTGTGAAGGATGAGTATTTATTCTACAGAAATCATAAAACATTGCATACCAAAATTTAAGCAAATTTTGCTATTTCTTAACTGTTACTAATTAAGTTTAAAATATATATCTAAGCTCTGATTATAAATATGGATAGGGATACCTATAAGCAAGTTTACACAAATTTAGTTACCGTCAAGAAATATGATGGCCATCGAGCTTCTCCGTACCTTACAGACCTTACAGACTACATTCATTACAAATAATATATACAAATTAAAATTGAATTGGAGTACAATGTCCATAAGCTAACATTTATGATCACAACTGTCCCCAACTACCCCGAGCTGCATGAGAATATGAGGCCGTATAGTGGCTGTCCTCATTTGGTGGGTCAAAGTCGGCTATTCGCGGTGCAGAGTCAGGGCTAGGCTGCAACCTTTCAAAATTGAGACACTGCCTTAGCAAATATAGTGACTCCATGTTCGACACTTTAAAGCACACTGTTGGACACAGTTTTAGTCGCCAAAAAATAACTTAAAGTTCATTTAAATTTTATAGGAAAATGTGCTGTGTATTCAATTGTTGTTAAAGACTAAGATCAGTTCACCTCATGGTCATGGTCATGGTCACCCATCCGATGACCGGCCTTTGCGAAAGTTGCTTAACCTCAGCACTCGCAGACAGGATGCGTACTACTGTGCCATGTGTGTACCAATCAGGTTTAGGAAAATCGATCGCTGACCCCTATTTTCAATGACTGAAGGAAATAAATGTCGATTACTGGCTCCAGTCGAACACTGGTACCTAGGTTGTGATGTGTAATAAAAATTGGACTAGACCACTGTTTATAAAATTAAAAAAAAATCAACATTCAAAATCATATTCAGTTTAGGCTACAAGTAGCTCTTGTGAATGTCACTATGCCATCGGTTCGTAAGTCTACTCTGGGCGGGAGATCTTGTACTGAGAAGAACCGGCAAGAAACTCAGCAAGTGTCCAGCTCTTTCTCCCTTAAAGCGTCAAAAATATTGGAAAATGCCCTATCATAGCAGGACAGTTTCCATTACAAATAAACACAAAAAATATATAGAAGACAACCACAATATGTAAAAAAACAAAATAAAAAATCTAAGTTAACAAATTTACATCAGATAATTATAATATCTCTACAAAACACGAGGGTATAAAATATATTTGTACACTGATTGAGCATTGCATCTATACTAATATTATAAAGCTGAAGAGTTTGTTTGTTTGTTTGTTTGTTTGTTTGAACGCGCTAATCTCTGGAACTACTGGTTCGAATTGAATAATTCTTTTTGTGTTGGATAGTCCATTTATCGAGAAAGGCTTTAGGCTATATAACATCACGCTGCGACCAATAGGAGCGAAGCATCAGTGAAAAATGTTGCAAAAACGGGAAAAGAGCCTAAAAAATTAAAAATGCTGCCGAAAGTCACTATTCCACGCGGACGAAGTCGCGAGCACAGCTAGTTATAAAATATTTTTTAACAAAAAAAAACCGACTTCAAAAAAACAGGAAACTAAGAAAAAGTAAAATTAAGTTATTAATTAGGTACCTAGGTTGATATCAGTTTTAAAGAAGGTCTATTCTAGGTAATTAATAATATGATTTCAATATTATTTCTTACTTTTTAGAGCTGCTTTTACTTTTTTTAATTTCTCGTTTTTTGAAGTCAGTTTTTTGTTTTATTTTACGATTTTTAGTGATGGGTAGACCTAACAAGGACCTCGGATAAGGAAACGACGGCTTAGTAGGTAGTGGTATTCTTATATAAAACTTAATCTTAATTAGGTATTATTTTTGTACGAACTGAACATTTTGGCATACTAAACCGTATGAAGTAAGCCAAACAAAAGGTAACTGCTGTAAATCGTTGAGGAATTCCCTCGACTGTCTATGGTCTCCATTATCAGACCTGTAATGGCACTTATAACCCATATGGGTAAAGTTCTCATCAATAGAAATGAATTAAGTCCAAACACAAGGTAGCTACTGTAAAACGTTGAAGTTCCCTTGATTGTCTTTCGTCTTCATCATCAGATCCTTAATGATAGTCACAACTTATCTTGGTGTAAAGTTCTTATCAATAAAAATTAATTAAGCCCAAACACCAGGTAATTGATTTAAATCGTTGAGGAGTTCCCTCGACTGTCTTTCGGCTCGACTCCAGACCTTCATTAAGTAGTAGTGCTTTAAAATACTTAATGAAAAAAAAAATACAAACGCACTAGTCGCCACTACGATTTTCGAAGGTTCCCCTTGATTTCTCTGGGATTCCATCATCAGATCCTGGTTTCCTTATCATTTTCCGTTTCCAACAATAAAGAATCATCAAAATCGGTTCATAAACGACGAAGTTGTCCGCGAACACACAAAAAAAATACGATCGAATTGAGAAACATCCTCCTTTCTTGAAGTCGGTTAAAAATCAGCGAACATAAAACAAATGGTAGGTAATAAGTAGAACTGTTGACAAAGACTTCAACCACGTTATCTATGTCGAAAGTCCTTTTTTTTTGTTGCTTACGCATAGCCTCCATCTCTCCTGACTCAGAATCCTCAACTATAGGAACTGGCTGACTTATATCTTATTGTCAGAACACTACAGTGCTACTCATTGATGTTATGGCGACATATGGTAGCTATCCAGCCAGGTAAAAACAAGCCGTACCTATACCATCAACCAAACTAAGTACGAAAATATACCTACCTCCTACTGGGAATCGAACCTGGTAACACCCACATTCCCTTCTCTCAAATCATCATCATCATCCGCCCTTCTCGATCAGTGGATCTTTTCTCTCACATTTTAATTAAATAAATAAAAAACATTATTTTCGGTAATCTATTTATTTATTTCGTAATACAATAGATAAGTCTCGATGAAGTGAGTGAAATATTATAATAGATTAATAACAGTAAGTAAATAAAATTTGTAGCAATAACAGCGTATTTATACGTAAGACTAAACTAAATTACATAGTCTACACTCGAAGTGGTGATTTAAATAATATAAATAAATAAGTTTATATAAATAATTTGGTTTTTTACGTAGGAACATGCATGGTAGGTGCTGCATGTTCAATTTTATAGTCTTCACATAAAAGTAAAATAGGTTAAAATGCGTTGGTCTAAGTCTTGTTTTGCTTGAATACAAGAATAACAAATAAGAAAACACAAATCGAGGACTTAATAAGTCGAAAGTTCATTACATCGAAACATTATTACATCGAAAGTTCCCTAAATTTTAATACATACTTACTTACAACGTTTTATAATCTTACATCGATGGTTTATTAGATCGAATGGTAATTAGATAGATGTTCAGAACCGATCTTAAGCAAGTAATTAAGTAAAGAAGGCAAATTTACTAATTAATATTTTTTTTGCTTGCTTATAGGATATAACGTTCAGTACGGTGGACGGTCGTCGAAGGAATGGTATATGGAAATCGCATTGCAACATAAGACACATTTCTATGTTTTTGGTCTTTTTCTATGCTTATAACAAAAGGTAAAAAAAAAATATATACGAAAATAAGCTTTCCATGTAAAGTATTAAGTAGGTATGTCTCAAGAATACTGTCTATGTATTGAACTTTCGATGTAAAGATTATTTAGTTTTTTTATATATTTTTTGAGAAATCACCACTTCTTAGTAGCAGTTAATAATACTTTGATTACATCAAATAACATTGTCAGTTACATAGATCAGTGAGCTCCAAACAGATACAACAGTTTTGGCATAACTCTGTAATTATGTTTACCGTAATTAATAATATTTGTTTCTTTGTTATGTGTATCGCTAAAACATATATTAGTTAGTCGGCTTTCACAGTTTAACTTTAGTTCGTTAGTTAATCCTAGTGTTAAGCCACACCATAGCTTACTCAAGTTTTTTTTTTTTTTTTATATTAGAAGGAGGCAAACGAGCAGGCGGGTCACCTGATGGAAAGCAATCACCGCCGCCCATGGACACCCGCAAAACCAGAGGAATCACAGATGCGTTGCCGGCCTTTAAGGAAGGAATAGGCTCGTTTCTTGAAGATTCCTAAGTCATATTGGTCCGGAAATACCGCCGCTGAGAGCTGGTTCCACAGCACTGTAGTTCGTGGTAAAAAATTACGTGAGAAACGCACAGTAGTAGATCGCCATCCATCAAGATGGTGTGGATGGAAAGACAGTCGATTGCGTGTAGTGCGGTGAAGGAAATCAGCGGCAGGGATCAAACCGAACAATTCCTCAGAGCACTCCCCATGATAAAGGCGATAAAATATACAGAGAGATGCAACGTCTCTCCGAAGGGCCAGTGGATCGAGCCGACCAGAGGTTACCACGTCGCCGACAACTCGAGCAGCTCTGCGTTGAATGCGGTCAAATGGGAGGAGTTGGTACTGGGGCGCTCCAGCCCAAAGATGGGAACAGTATTCCATATGAGGCCTGACCTGTGCTTTGTAAAGCTGTAAGCGATGGGTCGGCGTGAAATACTGTCCCGCTCTATTGAGCACACCCAGCTTTTTCGAAGCTAATTTAGCTTTACCTTCCAAATGACCGCAAAATTGAAGGTCACTCGAAATATCGACGCCAAGGATTCCAATGGCCGGTTTGGTATCAAGGGGAGCTCCTTCAAAGTTTAGAGATAAGACGAAGGGATGTTTTTTAGCGGTTATCACGCAAACTTGTGTTTTGGAAGGGTTAAAATGGACTAGATTAAGTCGGCCCCAATTCGAGACATGACTTAACATGTTCTCAGTGTCAGTCACAAGTTTATTCCGGTTCTCGATGACGCTTTCCAGAGAAATATTAGTACGTCCGGTGTAAAGCGTATCCCCAGTACTGTCGTCTGCATAGCAATGAATGCTGTTGTTATGCAACATGTCATTGATATGCAGAAGAAACAGTGTAGGCGACAGCACACACCCCTGCGGGACTCCAGGATTCACGGGCTTCAGGTCAGAGCATGATCCGTCAACTACGACTTTGATGCTACGCCCAGAAAGAAAGCTGGCGACCCACGCACACAATTTCTCAGGGAGCCCGTATGATGGAAGTTACGAGAGAAGAGCCCTGTGCCATACCCTGTCGAAGGCTTTCGCTATGTCCAAGCTAACTGCCAGTGCCTCCCCTTTCCTCTCGACTGCCTCCGCCCATCGGTGAGTGAGGTACACTAAAAGATCACCAGCCGAACGACGAAGAAGACGCGAACACTACACATTGAAATCAAACAACTTACATGAATTAATTGTAGGTATATAATAGAATCACAATTTTACGCATTTGTTGAAAACAAATTATAATTTAGAAAAGTGTTATGTATATTTTTTTTCCTTTCTCTTTGGCATCAGGGTCAGGTGCTCTTTTAATTGTGCTATCGTGGCTCTGTCCATTTCAGTACTAGGTCTAAGGGTATGGGTTCAAATCTCGCTCGTGGAAAAAAATAACTTTACATAGGTTTACTTGCATTTTCATATTTCTTTTTGAATCCATCCAATCCATCAGCGTCGCATATACGACGCTGACAAATATTACATCTACAAAACCCTTTTTTAGAGCCGTCGCCCACGTCCGATAATCGCTGTCCGATTTTTTAGTCAGTGAAAATAAAACGTATATAATTTTATGTTGCAACGCACATGTCCTACAAAAGTCAGTAATAAAAAAGATGATAAAACTTGGCGAAAAAAGTCAGTCGTGGGCGGATAGTGTTAAGTAAGTTTGTAGAATTTTTGTTCGCCCGTAGAAATTGTTAACAATTTTTCTTACTTAGAAGTCATTAACATTTTCTTCTAACATCGAATATGTTGGTTTTAGCAATACACAGAACAGGGTGACTAGTGCGAATTTTATTTGCTATTCGATGTATGGCATTGAAGCATTGCCTCAGCATTGGCATATAAATTCTAGTTGTCGTTACCGTGATCAAATGGCAAAAAAAACTCGCCCTAAACTCACCTTCACTTCAGCTCACCAAGGTCAACCCTGTCACTTAAATGCGTTATTCGCAAAGCCACGTGTCATACTGTGTGTGCTCTCAACTGTAATAAAATGTCACAACATGAAACAAAATGACAACACGTAACACCGATAAGGCAAACATCACGTCTGTGCGTTAGTCGACTTGTGTGGAAGCGAACTTTATCATAAACGTCTCAGTAAACCAGGATTATACCAGACAAATTTTGTAACAACATGTTTTTTCCGGTTATGACCGGAGGGTTCTTTAATAGCGCTGCTGTTTAGGGGTGTCACAAAAGATCTTATTGTGTCGAAGTGCTTCTGGAAGAGGGAATACCTCGATCCTTCTAAGATAAGATAAGATAGTGTTGTTGTATGAGGCAAATACCTCTCAAAAAGCTTTCTCTAAATGCTCTCAGGGATCCTTAGAAAACGAGCCGAGATTTATAATTTTTTTATTAATAATTCGCCATTGACTCGTTGATAAGAGTCCTGTTGACCCTCCCAGAAAGCCAATATTTAGCGTTAGGTATGAGTCAAGTGCAGCACCTATGCGATTGTGATTATCTGCCTAGGAAAGAAATGAGACTCGTGGAATCGGCCTAACCGAAACTAGAAGACTTAAAGGCTCTTCGATCTCAAAGACGTTGCCAAACTTATAGCAGACATTTTAACAATAGAAGAAGAGTGAAAGAATGGGGTTGCGCAAAAGATCCCCGATGAGTCGAAGTGCCAAGAAAAACAGGAGATATTTTTTTTTCTAACGAGAAAGCGCTTAGCTTCCGTTTCATTTGATAGTATTGACTATAAGGCCGAATATGGAAGCGTAATTCACTCAGAATCTTCAACTACCGAGGAACAGCCTCATTAGTAGTAGATTCCGCATTTAGGGCGCTTTCATCAGTGGCTTTTTCTCATACAGTCACCTAAGATGAGTGTAAGTTTGTAGTGTCTAGTATAACCCCAATTTAAGAACATCTCGGATATGTAAGAATTTACACAAAAACTATTCTCAATTCGCAATAACCTTATTATCAAATCGATTTACAACTAAATACAATTAAAATACAATTATAATACGATTAAATCTAAAATCAAAATACCTAATTAACACGCTATAGGTAATTATTATGTTTATGTCGAAAATATGAAAAACTTTTTTTAAGGAAAACGCGATGCACTAACTATTACGAGTCTAACTTACGAATTACTTACTTGGAAAATTTATTATGTACCTAATAACGATACTTTGGCACTTAGGTCTTTGGATGTATCGTTATTTTCGACAGTCACGGTAGTATTAGTATAATACTGTTCGAATATATTGGGCCCAAACAAGTTTTTATTCACATGCCACACTTTTTAATTTATCAATTTATTATGATTCTGTCAAACTTGCAAAAGCCCAATAGAGTGAATACTATATTTAATAAACAACCTCTTTTATTAAATATTAAATGGTTTTGACCACAATGCAACAAACTAAAAAGTAATACAAGGACAGTATTCAGAATTTAGACATGATATACTGTACTGGTGTCGTATTGCACTGTGGTCACATGAATAATAAGTTTAAAGATTTCGTCACTTCTAAATTTCGAAGAAGGTGCTTATTTAAAAAGATACTTTTCCTATGATTTTATTGCTATATTAACTTCACTTTACTTCAAAATTTATGATTTCAAACAAGTCTAATTATGATTATACTAATTATTACTAAATTCAAAATCTCATCTAGTTAAAGTAGTTTTAAAACCTTAAGTTTTTTATAATAAAAATATTTTAACACGCATTTGGTCTTTAATAAAACTTTGTTATTATTTTTATAAATCTATAATTGAAATGAATAATGTTATTTTTGATAAGATGAAATGAGCACTTTTCGCCTATATCTGAAGGCCATTTTGCAGCTAAATTGAAGGAACTAGAACATTATTATTTTTTCTAATACTACGGTATTAATAATAGGTGGAAAGAAACCTTTTTCTTCAACAACAAATAATCATCATAGAAGCATATTTTGTAAGTTATTAAGAGCCGTTTACGCCGCACACTAGCGCCGCCAATGAAAAAAAAAACATCTAGTAATTAGAGATAGAAAATCAAATTATGCTCAACAAACTATCTGAATGAAGTAATTTAGCATTTTTACGTCACCTAATGAACACCTGACATGTTATGGTTTAGTTAAATATGGCGTTATAGTTAAAAGTGGCCGTAACGTCTTATTTAACCAAACCATAACATGTGAGGTGTTTATTAGGTGACGTAAAAATGCTAAATTACTTCATTCAGATAGTTTGTTGAGCATAATTTGATTTTCTACCTCTAATTAGAGGTATTATTTAGGTAGTAATTACTAGATATGTTTTTTTTTTCATTAGTGGCGCTAGTGTGCGGCGTAAACGCTCTTAAAGAAGTAAAAATATTTTTAAATTCATAAACAGCTAAAACAGATTTTTGTTTGTTAATTATATTATTATTGTTATCTCTGGCATTTTTTTTCAAACTCATTGTGTCTTTAAAAGACTAAACTTTGATTAAGTGATAGATAATATAAAAAATACTGATGAAACAAAATATGTGGATAAGTAATTGACATAAAAAAAACAGTTATTATTTAATTACTTAATTTTTTTTTATATTCCTGAATATATCTGAAATTAAAGACATACTATTCGGATAATTCTGTCTATTAGTGACAAAAAATCACAAAAGTTATATAAGTCATATTTATTAAATAAAAACATGCAGGAAGCAGGAAGTCATTTATGTTAGTATTAATTAAAGTACGGTTTTAATTTGTCGATTGAGGACTAAACTTTAAATTCACTAGATTGATTGATATATAAAATTGAGGAAAAAAACTTTTGTGATTAACTATGCATGACTGAGAAGCATAAATATTCCTATAACTATTTAGATATTTAATAGTCAAGTAGAGATAATTTAGAGGCAATGGTGGCATAGGTACATTATTGTTTCTATTAAGGTTATAGAGAACAGTGCAGCCATTTATATTGTATATTTTTTTAAACATTAGTAAATCGCAAAATTTAATGAAATCCAGAAAAAATAATTTATTACAGAAAACTGCCATACTTCATTTACCACTAAAAAAATATGTTTTTAATTCCCTTACAAGTCAGTTTCGGTCTATTTCGGTTATGTCAAAAAGAATTACGATCACATTTGAAAAAAATACTTAAGGGGCCGCACTTATTGCAAAGGTATTCCAGAAATACTATTAAAACCATATTTTTTTATAAAAACCGATTAAGTAACTGGCATTATTTTTAAAAACTCGAGCAGCTCAACTGCGTTCTCTTGCGATTTAAACGAGATCTTTTTATATTCGAGTTATGTAAGCTTGGTCCATAATCACCGCAATATATTCATAGTATCTCCAAATAAGGTTTAGACGATGCAACGATGAACCTACGACAACATCAACTAGCTAACGCTTTAACTGCTAAGATCACGAAACCCATTGACTATAGAGCTATTCAATTCCTTTATTTCTCCTAAGTGAATATCTTCGTGCTAAAGGGTGTAGACGAATTAGGCGTAGTTAGGTATAGTTTTAAAGAAACAACCTGTGTGTACTTACAAATAAAATGTTTAACGGAACTTAACGACGGAATTAACAGTCAAACATCAACTATTACTCTACATTCTACATTCTCTACATTCTTCTCTACAGCTAAAAAATAGACGTCCTGTGGCGGTAGCCAAAGTAACATTAAGAAAACGATAGCGAAGTTCGAAAAGAATAAAATGTATGGGATTGACATAAGATTGACCACGTGATTTAGCTTGGCTTATGTTTTATTCTTTTCGAACTTCACTATCATTTTCGAACGAATTCAAATGAACTTTTTTAAAGTTTATTTGAATAAAAAAAAATATTTGACTTCGACTTTAACTACTTTTTTATCGAAGTTTTGGCAAATGACTCTGTTCTGCCCGATGTTCAGCAGAAGCAGAGTTCAGGGTGCCTAATGTGAGTTTTATTTACTATCCGTTTACGAAAACGACAGTTAGTATGGCATTGAAGCAGCGCCTCCAGGCGACGTACAAGAATAAATAAATAAATAAATAAATAAATAAACTTTCCTACACTCACACCAATTATCTAGCCCAAGAGAAGCTTCGTTATGAAACTCGTTAAATGGTTACTAGACAACGGATAAACATACTTAAAATATTTAAATACATACTTATTATACATAGAAAACCCCCAGACCCGAGACAATTTAGAAAAACAATAATTTTTAGTTCCGACCGGGGATCGAACCCGGGACCTCAGAGATGGCGACACCATGAAAACCGGTGTACAAACCACTCGACCAAGGAAGTCGTCAAAAACAGAAGAGTTAAAATTTTGCCATACAAATTTTCGTTTTCGTTAACGTGATCGAATGATAAGAGTGCAGCTAGTAGAACAGAGTTCTGCCTCACCAGCCGCCCTCACGTTGCCGACCCGCAAGTTGCTTCTTCATATCTCGTTAAGGCGACGCACCGCTAAACAATTAATCTAATACGGAGCGTTTGCGCCCCGTACCATAAGAAAAACTTTTCTTTCAAAAAAAACAAAAGCTACAAATAAGTTTAAAGAAATGAACTAGCATATTGAAGTGTGTGTTAAGACTAATCTACTAAGAAAATTTAGATGCTTAAATCGGTCTGGTTTGCCTGTAAAATGCAAATCTATATTTTAAATGAGGTTACTTTGATATTTTTTTCTCTGTGATAAAAGTTAACAAATCATGTTTCTGCAACTAGCAAAATGAAGTCAATTAAATGAATAATCATGTCATCAAATATCACTTTCATATGTTTTGTAATTGTTGGAAAAATCAAGATCCCGCTACGTAAATTTTCAATGCGTCGCCTTAAAAGGACCGCTTGTTGTAGGAAGGAGGTACGTGTGCTGGAAAGGAATTCCACTTAGACGTGCTTATAAAAGTTAACTTATATAGTGTACTTTACACATGTTAATTTGTGTTAAGCCCCGTTAAATATTTTATATGCGGTAACACCTTAATTTTACATCAAAAAAAGAAGCACAACATTAAGATACTGTAATAATTCTGGTGTATTTTATAAATTGACTTTGAGGATTTCAGATTAAATACCATTATTTATTAGAACTAATTGTATTATAAAACTATTAGGTTTAAGTCGAGTCTGCGAATGCGAATTCCTTGTGCATGTTACATACACAGCGTAAGAACAGTTTGAATTAGTTGAAAAAATAATATCATAGAGACTGAACGAATAACACTTTGTTCCAGAAACAAATTTGCACAAACATCATATTTTAAAAGTTTATTTTAACAAACTGTCTATGGAACAATCCCTACAAATATTAAAATTATTACAGTTCAATAAATGTCAAAAGATGTTTGTTATCTTACCTGTAAAATACCTTCAAAGATAATTTACATTTTGTTTTAAAATTATTTCTCTCGAGACGCATTCGTCGATCTGTTAAATTTACGAATTACTTTTAAAATACCTCGTGCCTTTAAAATTAACATAATTATGACGCAAAGAATTACTCGAAGTTTCTTTAGAAAACCTGAAATTTGAAAGTTCTAAGATTTTTTTTTTATTACTACACTATTTTCTTACAAAGAAGGTAAGAAAAATATTCACCATGAGTCAGTTTTAGCAAGAATATCGCACAGTTAATATCAAGACAGCACTTCTATAATTCTCACTTTAGATGCTTCAAAAGTTGTGTAACACTTGAAGAAAGCGACTGCCTTAGATTGGATTCAAACCAGTGCCCCGATTCCCGTACTGAAAACCGCAACGATATCGTAGCGACTTAATCATTGAAACCATTTTCATATTTACATGTATTCGCCAATCGCTTCGATTACCAACACGGTTGGTTGGAAATTGGTTCTAACGACTTTATAAGTTTAAAATAGGATGTTAGTATGAAAATCTGACTAAGGCTGGTGTTTCCCATAGTGTTAAAACATATAAATAAATTATGAAAACGAATATTTTTCAATATCTTAAGTCACAATATGTCAATCCAAAGACAAATAGATATATGTTCGTGATATTCAAGAAGAAAAACCATAAAACGACGTCAGCACTTAAGACTAAAAATACGATGGTCTTGCTAAAATGGCCGAGAACATTCGAAGCGTTAACTATACATAGCAATTGATGCAGAAACATTATCGATTAGTGTAAACTTCACATACGTCGGGGACCGGCCCCAAATCTCACCAGCTTAACTGCAATACCGTTGCTGACCTGTCATTTCTACACTTCATTACCAAATTCATTGATTAATATTAAAAAATAATGTCCATTCATATTCGCCATCAATTTCTCAACATACTAAACGATACAGAGAGTTATTGTCACATCAACCGCTACGCTGTAGCAATGCTTTTGCAGTGAACAGCTACGAGTAGTAGAAATAGACAGATGCTCAGTCAGCCGACAGATTGTGGTAAGTATCCGCAGTGGTGCAACGATTTTGCAGAATCACTGTGCTCTTAAATTAAAGGACATCCAACGAATTTTTCTCACAAAGTTTATAAACTATTTATCACATAAACGTTTGATGTGTCGAGAGTAGCCCACTCATTGGCAGTAGACAGTGTATGGGGTAGGATATGGAAAAGGTTGTACTACGGGTTAAATTGGATTTCTTTTTTAAGATTTCGAAACTTGTTTTCACTATTTCTTTCTTGCGTTTTACCTGAAAAGATTTAATATTATTAGTAAATAATACACACTATAATATAAACTTATCACGGGGCCTAAGTAAAAAATGTTTTGTGAATTTCTCAAATAGGTATGTATGGTAGCTGAACTTAATTTATGATAATACATTTAATTTAAGAATCCAATGAAGAGAACAAAATCTCAGTTTGTCTTTCAGCAGACTTACAGAAAACATTACAAGACTCTCACCAAGAGTACAACTCCTCATCCTTCCACGTATCTCAGTCGAGGTTTCCCCCGTTTCGCAGGCCAGCCTTTGTCTCAGGAGGCACTTGCTTTCTGAAGCAGTCGTCAAGGAACGACGACATGGTTCGGTACAGATGTCTCTTGACGCCTTCCAGGCTGTGGCCCTCGTCGGGGTAGATCTATTACCAAAATACAAACACACAACTATTAGAGTATTTCGAACCAAATTAGAGAATATTAATGTACTTATTTTTGTGCTTAATAAATTTGATGGAATGCCAAGCTTAAATCTACCTAAGTCCTAAAATATCGTCTATGTACACATTATCCTTCATATTTATATTAACAAAAATGTAATTGTATGTACAATACCTGTTGTCTAAACATGCTGCCTTGGTCCGCTAGAGACTTGGCCAGTGCCATAGTCTGCTGGACGTGCACATTGTCGTCCGCAGTCCCGTGGACTAATAGAAGCATCTTGTCGTGTAACGCTGCCGCCTGCTTCGTGACGTCAGCGTCTGCGTACCCTCGGTAGTTGCCGGTGGCGTTGGGGAAGCCCATGTAGCGCTCAGCATAAGCAGAGGCTGTGGCAACAAGAGAACCATGAAAGTTTTATAACAAAGACTATTTTAAAATTCTAACATTAAAAAAAGAAAACAGTAATAATAAATTTCTTTTCCTTAACCAATGCCGATTTAATTTCAAATAAATAACAGCTGAGTGGATCCAATGGACTGACCTTATTTCTGCTTTGGATAATATTTATATAGAATTTCCTACCAATTACAATCAAACATATATTTATAGCCAAAAAAATTAAAACTCTGAAACCGTGTTAAAATATTTCCACGAGTGGATTTTGAGGCTGCAGCAAAGAAGTAGCAACAACAGCGCAACTGAAATTTAAATGTACATACCATAATACCTCCAGCGAACAATGGGTGTGATGGCGATACCACAATGGAACACGTTGAGGGGGCTGGCCAGCGCCAGGGCTGCGAGGAATCCGCCGTGTGCTCGCCCTAGCACTGCGACCCGGCGCGCGTCTATGAAGTGAAGGGAATCCCGGAGGTATCTGATAGGAAAGGTGGGACATTTTTATCATTACTACAGTGAAACAAATTCAAAGTATGTGTAGTCTGGATGCAAATTAACTTCAGTGCTGCCAGGCCTTTATAATTCAAACCATGCTTTGCTTTAGCCCTCGCTGGTATGCTGCACCAATTTGGCCCATTTGTGTCTACTGTAGTTCTGCAAACTGGGGTACTCTTATATTTATTTGAAGGTACGTTATACGTCAATATGTGATGGAAAGTGTCCTTTATCGAAACAAAAAGCATTTTCCAAAATTTCTGACGCTGTTAAAGAAAGTGTCCTTGCTTTGTTTCTGGTCTTCCACCGTAGAGTTTAAGACCGATGGCGTAGTGCCATTCAAAGAACTCAATAGTAGCCTAAAATATGTTTTGATTCTTATACTTACTCGGCCACCTCCAGCTGATCCGCCAGCTCCACAGTCCCCAGTCTTCTGTGCAGTGCGTGGTGAGCCGCCAGCCCTCTGCCCCCCGCCCCCCGCGCGTCTACTGATGCCACCACCGCCCCCGCCCCCGCGGCTACGCTGCACCAGTCGAGAGACCAGCGCTCTGTCACCAGCTGAGTGCCGGGCGCGCCGTGACTATAGAAACAGTCAGAGAACACATTGAACACTATTGAGCTAATACTTTTTGTAAAAACATTTAGTTATTTCAAAAACAATTTAATTATATTTATCTACACTACTATCGATTCAAAGGCATCACCCACATTACAGTTGATCGCGCGCCCGTATTTTTTTTAACTTTGCCTAACGAACTAACTCAATGAAACGCAAGTTAAATCACTTTGTTGTACAGAACAACACTGGGATCGCTGCTAACGACACCGATCACTCCGCTTCTCTTACAACTAATTAAACACGTTGGAATGAGACTGATTGAGCACGCACCGGCTGCTTAGTTTGCCTACAAGAAAAGGTGATTGCAGAAGGTAAGATTTTTTGTAAAAACATTTAGTTATTTCGAATACAATTTAATTATATTTACACTACTATCGATTCAAAGGCATCGCCCACATTACAGTTGATCGCGCGCCCGTATTTTTTTTAACTATGCCGAACGAACTAACTCAATGAAACGCAAGTTCAAGAATCCGCACTGGGCCCGCGTAGTGGTTTATGGCCCGTTCTCCCTATCCATCCATAGGGAAGGCTCGTGCCCCAGCAGTGGGGACATAAAATGAGCTGATGATGATGATGATGAAGCTTCATACATACCGCGCTCAAGCAATGCACATATAGACCCTTTTACGAACACGGATCTCGGAACAGCATGCAAACATTATTTTTTTGGAGAGTTAACTGATTGGCTCAGACGGCATTTTTAGCGTCACCCGACTTTTGAGGCGGCGAGAAACTTAAAGGGCTCCTAAGGTTCCTAGAGGTTCCAATGGTTCTCCGTTCCCTATTAGATTCTCCGAGGGTTTCGGATTGATCGGGAACGGAACAACTCGAGGGCGCCTCTAAAGGCTAGGCTCGGGTTGACTGGGTCGTGGGGGTCTGTACCTGGTATAGAGCGAGTGTAAACCGGGTCGTAGTTTTTTATTTTGAGGGGGATTGCTGATTGCCTCAAACAGCATTTCCAGCGTCACCGGGCTTTTTTGGGGGCGGCGAGGTACGTAAAGGGTACCTCAAGCCGTGTGAAACGAATCACCTTCGGAGGTTTTCTAGAGGGAACGGCATCACACATTTAAAAGTGCGTGTCGCCGTGCTCAACTAGATTCTCCGAAGGGTTCGGATAAGATCGGGTGGGTCGTCGTATTTGATTCTACGTGTTCGGTGTATTAGACCTAAGCAAGTACGCATGTTTAGTGTATCATGTGAATGTGTTGGCATTTTGAGGATGGGGCGAAAGCTCGAAACAGCCCGTGCGCATCTGTTGCGAGATTTCTTGTCCGTGAGAGGTTATGTGTGCATTGCTGTAGCGCGTTTGTATGAAGCCTAACTTCTGCAGTCTCTTTATATTGTGGTTTGGCTCGGTTATTCGCAAACTCATTATCTGTTACAGTTCTATTTCGTGTTTAATCAACAAAGGCGAATGTAGGTAATAATTATAGTTTTAAGCTCTGTAAACGCCTTACTGTCCACATTGACAGGTGATGTAGGTACACAACTTAGTAGGTAGTTATAAAGCTCAATTAGTTACGAAACAGCCATTTGCAAACCTAGCATTCGGTGTTTGCAAAAGCTAATATTTGGTGCTTGCAAAACCTAATATTATTCGGTGCTTGCAAAAGCTAATATTTGATGCCTGCAAAACCTAATATTTGGTGCTTGTAAAACCTCATATTCGGTGGTTTAATTAGCCGACTTTAGTTGCATATCATAATCGCTTTACTAAAAATTGACGCCTTCGACTGTTAGATTATGCTTTTTTAAATAGGCTTTCAAAAACTTTATGTTTGAGTTTATGTGTATGATACTGGGGCGTCTCCGGGTTACGTGGAACTCTTCTCCTTTTCACAAAGAAGCATAACTTTGGGGGCAACACGCGTGATAGCTTAGGTTTCCCAAGCATCCGTAGTCTGTGACTGCTATATTAAAGATGGACTGCTATTTAAGATGGACCGCGCTCGCCTAAAAGGTGCCCATTCACTCTGATCTTGAATAGCACCATGTCATATTTGTCAGGAAACAGTCGCCGGAAAAGCATTCCACAGCCTTGCCTTCCGCACAAGGAAGGATGATGCAGATCGCTTAATGCGGCAAGGTGGAATATTTTTGAATGAGACAAAACTACCATATAGCGAACACGATGAGAGAGCGTCAAAGCTGTTGGGGGTTTTCCGCCAAGCTACCTAGAACCTAGTCTAGTTCCATCCCTTATCTACCACGACGATAGGGACCACGGACGGCCATCAGCTAGCGTTTTGTAACAAGCTGCTAACTGTTGCTGCCTCCAAACTCGACATCCACAGTTTAAATGGATCTACACAAGTTGGTCGGCTAACTACCCTGCGGTCTTACCATTAATTAACGAACTTGCTAATCGGACGAGCGGAACGGAACGATGGCGGCGCATGTCTCAAGTGCTCTAGATAGCTTCTCGCTTGAATATAACAGAGTTTATTTTAGTTATCAGCATGTGTGCCCTGAGTTATTAATTAAACAATAATGTTGACCTATTTCATATGAGAAGACTACTCTTGAATATGTTGGTATGTTGTTTTGTGGTAGAAAATATGTTTTCATGATAGGTTAGGTATTTTTTAAGGATAGGAATCTCCCTTGCTGGGTTTCTTGCACTCTGTGTCAGGTGAGAACGATGACAAAAACCAGAAATGGTAATAATTACTTTCAGGGTGTACCTCACCAGCACATTTTATGTTCCCACTGCTAGGGCACGAGCCTTCACTGTAAATGGAAATAAAACAGGGAGAACGGGCCATATACCACCACGCGGGCCCAGTGCGGTGAGCTTAACGATCTGCTAGTGCAGCCGGGACCAACGGCTTTACGTGCCTTCCGAAGCACGGAGGAGCTCGAGTTGATAAACTTAAAGTCACTCATCTGATGACCGAAAGTTGATTAGTTTCAGTATCGATGGCGAAAATCAGACCAGGCGCCATCGATCACCTCTTTGTCGTTATACTTAGTTAGGCTTACCATACGTCCCGGTTTGACTGGGATTGTCCCGGTTTCAAGCATTGATCCCGGCGGGCGTCCCGGCCGGTTTGGTATTTTTTCCCGGTTAACCGTCGGAACGTGTATTATGAAAAACGAACGAACTAAATGCCTAGTCACGCCAGCCAGTAGGTACAATCAATCAGTCAGTTCAATCATGAAACACATTTGGTCGGATGACCGAGGTCGCATGCTAGAGTCGACAGTGCGAGCTTTACTGTACTGCAAAATTAAACTTTGGAATTACAAGCGACTTTTATGAAAAAATTAAAAATAATCATCAACTGTTGAAAACAGTTCACTCCAGCGCGAAGTACGAATAGCACAATGTCAAATCAAGAAAGAAGTAACTCAAGTTACTCAGTAATTAATAACTGTCATTTTCTTCTTCAGCAGCCTTTCGGTCTGTGGGTACCTTTCCTTTATTTTACTTTATTTACATATCTGTTTTTTTAATAATAAAATAAAACATTGCTTGGTAGTAGCATAATGCGTTTTTTTTCAGTCTTTTTTTTTGTCATTCGCTTCTGTCCCGGTTTGGAGCTCCAAAATTATGGTAAGCTTAGTTATAGGCTAATTACTTGCTAATAATTCTCATGTAGTACACTAATTAACGAATATATGGTGCTTCCGATTCACGCACAGGTACGTCGGCACAAGCATACAAGTCTGCGGCTTGTATGTAAACTAGTTATGAGTGAGTACCGAGATTTCGTCACAACGACCCAACAATTGTTAGTTCCAACTTTAATCCAATAACAGTTGCTAGTGTGTAAGCCACTTTAAGGATCTGCCGTAATAAGGAGTTTACATGCTCGAATTGGATTCGGGATAATAGATTCGATTAGTCAGACGGTTGGATTCGATTATTGTTGGTAAGGTCAGAGTGAATTCATAGCGAGGTTCAAGGGCTTCGAGACCAGAGCGTATGGGTTACTAAAGATTTTACCGATTAGTTATTACGCTCGTATTTTCATTCGTCCCTTTTTGTAGGTACTGTAAAGTGTAGGTATGAATTGATAACACGTTCGTGTATTAATAATTAAACTGTATTACAACATTACTGATATCCGAGCACCTCGGCTCTTAGCCGGGCTGTCTAGCTTCTGACTTCTACTGTCTGCGACTGTGTCAAACCATTGTAAACCTTTTTAATTACTTATCAATGATTCCAATAGTCATCCAAACTAAAGAGGTTTACATACAAATAAATTAAACTAGCTTTTACTATGAGCTGCATTTATACTCCTTACAGTACCCATGTTGCTAGGCTGTGGTCAAGGGTATAAAAAACTCAGAACAATAACTAAAGCTATAGAAGGATGGCTAAAATAAAAATCGTGCAACTATGTTTAGTTCCGTTCTATCTTATGGCTAAAAAAGGAGGTTAGAGTGCAACAAATGGTTGACACTTAGTTTTTATTTTTTGTATTGTTATGTCAAACGGTCATCAGATAATCGGTGATCAAAAAAAATCTTGAGTCCTTTATAAAGTCACTCACTACATTACCTCAAATATGACGTCACAAATCTGGTGACACCTTTGCTATTTTAGTCCGGTTTCTATAGCTTTAGTTATTATTCTGAGGTCAAACCATTGCAAACCTTTTTAATTACTTATCAATGATTCCAATAGTCATCCAAACTAAAGAGGTTTACATACAAATAAATTAAACTAGCTTTTACTATGAGCTGCATATAAACTCCTTACAGTACCCATGTTGCTAGGCTGTGGTCAAGGGTATAAAAAACGTATATATAATATAGTAAGTAGTTTGTTTGTGTGAATGATAGTGTGTGCATAGTTTGCTTCCTAATTAGTCTATTTTAGTTTATGCATGTCGTGGCAACCTCTAATTAAGACAGCACCTTAGAATGTAACCCATTATCTGTTGTTTTATAAATGTACATGGTGTTTGTTTTGTCGGTTGTCCTTAAATAAATAAATAAATAAATAAATATATGCCTATTATACTTACCTTTACTAAATAGTTTGCGTTAATCCCCGTCATATGTCTTTGTAATTTAATGGAAAACGAAAGTTTGAAAGTCACGTCTTTATAAAATGTTGATGGACACCCGGACCCTATAAAATGACCATCCTGACCGGAGTCAAGGATTCGATTAGGCGATTCACAATTCAGCCGAGTACAGTCAACAGCAAAAGCTCACAAATGTATTGCCTTTTTGTCGTTTACCGTCATATTATTATTTTACTGTTTCTAATTCAATTAAGGCGACGCATCGCTAAACAATAAATCTCATACGTTTTGATACGAGCGTTTGCGCCCCGTACCATAAGAAAAACTGTTTTTTTTCCTTCAAATTAAAAATACAAATTATTTAAAAAAAATGAACTACAATTTTGAAGTGTGTGTTAAGACTAATCTAATCATCTAAATCTACTAAGAAAATTTAGACGCTTAAATCGGTCTGGTTAGCCTGTAAAATGCAAATCTATGTTTTAAAAGATAGAAAGAAAGAAAGACTTTGATATTTTTTTCTCTGTTATAAAAGTTGACAAATCGTGTTTCTGCAACTAGCAAAATGAAGTCAATGAAATGGAAAATCACTCATCAATCATCAATCATTTTCATATGTTTTGTAATTGTTGGGAAAAATCAAGAACTCCGCCACGTAAATTACCAATGCGTCGCCTTAAGTACTTACTTATTATTATATTGAGAACTTAGTATCTAGACAAACCTAACATAGGCTTTAAGATACTACTAACCGATATTTGTAATTATATTATTGTTGATAAATAAAAAAAAAATAATAAAAAGTAGATGATGTTTACTAGATTTCAAAATTAAGTTTCGATAGTGTTTGTGGGTATTTTCTATATAACTACAGTCAAAGCCTGCAGGTACTAGTAGACACTCGAAGGTTTTTCGATATGCGTTTAAAAAGTTTTGATTTTCATATTCTGATTTCATATTTTGATACTTGACCAATCATCAGTTACCTCTGCTGTTGACTGTACATGAACTTGTGCTGGTAATTGGTGGTAGGGTTTGCGGACCACCTGGCTAGCTACCACCACCATCTTATCAAAATATGTCGCGTATAGCGTCAATGTTGCAGCAGCTTGAGATAAGATACCCAGTGCCTTAGTAGTTGAAGTTTCTGGGTGAAGTGCTTTTCCACCTTCGACCTTATCATGACTTACATCAGTGGCGGTAGTCAAAGTAACATTAAGAAAACGATAGCGAAGTTCGAAAATAATAAAATGTATGGGATTGACATAAGATTGACCACGTGATTTAGCGGCTTATGTCAATCCCATACATTTTATTGTTTTTCTTAATATCTATCGTTTACTTTGGCTAAGCCTACAGGTGAGATAAAGGATAAGAGCTTACTTGAAGAAATAAAAAAAAATCTGTCATCGTGACCTTATTGAATGAATGAATGATGATAAAAGTTCCCTCTAAGTAAACGTAGGTAAGGAAGGAAGTAGGTACATACGGAAGACCCTTGACAGAAAGCTTTCATAAGAAACAAAATATTGTTACATGTTACGGTACTTGACGTATCATATTTGGTGATTGATGGGATGGCGACACGTCGGTGGGTGACTGATGTCCCGGGATAGTACGTCACCATTGTGCTGTCGTGAACAGATACTTTCAAAGTTTTCTAATTACACTTTCGTTTGTGTTATTTAAACGCCTCGGTGGCCGAGTGGCAAAGCACTCGACCTGAAGGTTGCGGGTTCAATACCCAGGTCGGACAAATAGGACGCAGTTGACCAATAGACATACTGACTGCCGTTAACCAATCACAATTTAGTGACAACTCGACAAAGAGATGCTACAATGCATTACACGAATAAAACCAAAGAAACAAAGATGGCTTACACTTTGAGCACTAGCGGGTACTTGGTGACCTCGTCTTCCCTGAGGCCTGGGGGCAGGAGCAGCCGCACCCTGGCCGCGTGGCCGCTCGACAGCTGCACGGAGAAGGTCCTGGGAGTCGGCAGCGCTATGGACGAGAGCCGTTCCTGAGGACATTTCCAAATTATGAGCATAGCAGATACTGTTGAAGATTTCCTTACTTATTTTTTTTTTATGAAGACCTCCTTGGTCGAGTGGTTTGTACACCGGTTTTTATGGTGTCGCCATCTATGAGGTCCCGGGTTCGATTCCCGGTCGGGTCAATTTAGAAATTATTGTTGTTCTAAATTGTCTCGGGTCTGGGTGTTTTCTATGTATAATAACTATGTATTTAAGTATTTTAAGTATGTTTATCCGTTGTCTAGTAAGTCTAGTAACCATTTTACGAGTTTCATAACGAAGCTTCTCTTGGGCTAGATACTTCTTCTTCTTGATACTACTTCACCAAGTATGGTGTGAGTGTAGGAAAGTATAAGTTTTTTTTAAAGTTCTTTTTAGAAGAGTAGTTCGTTGTCGACAGAGTAGAAAGTCATGACGAGCTCATTTTATATCCCCACTGCTGCTGGTGCACTAGCCTACTCTATGGACGGAAACACTTTATGAAGAACGGTCCAATAACTACCACGTAGGCCCAGTGCGATGTGCTGGCTGTTAACGACTGCTAATGCAGCCGGGATAATACGGCTTTACGTGTCTTCGGAAGCATGGAAGACCTTGAGATAATACATTTTTGATCACCCTTCTGAAGACCGATCTTTGCAACAATGGCTTAGTTTCAGCAAACTCAGCCCATTAACCACTGATGTGCTATCAACTCAAGCTTATCAAGTAGTTAGTAGGTAGGTTTTGCAAAAGTACATAATACATAATGGCTTATAATTAGATGATAACAAGCAACAGAACATAAATATTCAGATTCTGATTCATATTCTGTTCAGAATACGTGAAATGTATTGGTTTCGAAAACGAACCGTTCTGCAAAAGCAACACAGCAAATATTTTTTAAATATTTAACGAGGATGCCTTTAAATATTTATAAAATATTCAAAATACAGTGAAAAAACTAATCAATCAACGATGCCTTTATTAATTTATGTAGGTACCTACCAGCAATCTATTTCACTGTTAAGTCTGAAAATATTTCTTTGGATTACATCATTCATTAGCTTTCGGAGATGAGTAAGGCGGAGATGAGTCAAGTCGGACCTGACTCATCTCCGAAAGCAATGAATAGCGCCAAACCCCCACAAAAGACAGCCCCGGGAATTAAATGGTAATTACACGCGATTATTCTTTATCGATCTCCCATCGTCGACGGCGACTTAAGTATGTAGCCTTAAGGCGCTACGCAGACAGAGCGACCACCACTGTTTGCAGCATTGTTGTGTTCCGGCAGCTAGAGATAAGTTAGCCAGGGCCTCACTAGTTGAGGTTCCCGGGTGAAATACGCTTCCATCATTGGCCTTATCATCACTTAACATCAGGTGAGATTAAGGCACTGTGCTTATAAAAAACAGTTAAAGAAACTATTTATAAACTAAGTTGAAGAAACTATCAACTTTTAAAAAGTTTTTCTTAAAGGTTTCCAGTTGCAGCAACAGTTTAGTTTGAACAGTTTCTTCAGAATTTTAAATGAACTTTTTAAATCCATAGCAGAGTGAACGAGAGTGCGGCAACAGTGCCGTGACCTTGAATCGACGTACCGAGCTGTACCTACCGGCTAGGGTTGAGTCACACATAGTTAATTTATTATTGTGTGAATTTGAGTGTCTTTTATATTGTAAACTTACCTTGTTATATCTGTCGGCAAAGTAAAAAAAGACAAACTGGGATTATGCTTGTATATCCTATCATTTTATTTTCTTTATTTTATTATTTTTCTTTCACTCAAGGTTACCTGGAAGAGATTGCTTGTTAGCAATAAGGCCGCCTATTTTATACTTATATCTCTTCGTCAAATTTGTCTGTATCTTGGTCATTTTTGTGTGCAAGTAAAGTTTATTATTATCATTTTCCATGTCGTCTAAAGCGTATTTAAACATACTACTCTATAGTCTGCAACTCGTTACTATTCGTATGGAAATATCAATTTTGAAACAGCAATATAAACTGAACGATATTGCTCTTCAAACTTCAATTGTGGCTGCAGGACTCATACTAAGAGTTCAGTATATCAGTCTCAGGTGTTACTTACTTATTGATTTCCAAGAAATACTTCTTACTCCCTTGAATTTATATAGTTCTAGTGCAACCTTAACGTTTTTATTATAAGGGTCTTACAAATACACAGAGAATAAGCTCGGAGGAGGTCTGCGAGTGCTGAGGTTATGCAACTTTCGCAAAGGCCGGTCATCGGATGGGTGACCAAAAATTTATCATCTCGAGCTCCTCCGTGCTTCGGAAGGCACGTAAAGCCGTTGGTCCTGGCTGCATTAGCAGTCGTTAACAACCACCAAACAGGGCACGCGTGGTGGTTTATGGCTCGTTCTCCCTACCCATCCATAGGGAAGGCTCGTGCCCCAGCAGTGGGGACATAAAATGAGCTGATGATGATGATGGTGATGGTGATGAAGGTCGGAATAGTTATTCCGTGTTTGTTCCCGTCATGTAAACGTTATTCGTGGTCGAGTGGTTAGCGCGCCGAGTCTGGCGTCGCGCCATCTCTTAGGTCCCGAGTTCAAAACCCGGTCGGGTCAATTTAGAGAAAACTGTTTTTCTGAATTGATTTCGGGTCTGGGTGATTTTCTATGTTTATGTATATTTATCCGTTATCTAGTTTAATCATATTAACGAGTTTCGATAGAAGCTTATCTTGGGCTAGATTATTGGTGTGAGCGTAAACAATTTTTTTTTATTTTTTATTTTTATTCCAAATTAGAGTAAAAGAGACAAAATACGGAATAACTATTCGGAGCTTATTCTCTGTTTATTTGTAAGGGGGTAGAGGTTTATGAGAAGTCCAGATTTTACGCTATATTGCACACTTTAAACATGCCTCTCTGATTTGGCTAAACATGTTTGTAATACACTATTAATTTTGTACTAACTTTTTATACCGTACAAATAAATGAATTGAATTACTGAAATGAACCACTTACGCTACAGTAGGCTGAAAACAATATGGTGGCAATTGTAACCTTCTGCTGCTGTTACTCTCCCGTCCCTTCTTGGGTCTATCGGGACAGCTGTGGTGGACTGTAGACGAGTCGCAAGGCGATTACCTACAGCCTGCCACTCTCAGCCGCGTTTTCAGACTGCAGACCTCCAGCTATTAGTGGACATCCCCTCCGTCTCATCCCCCGGCACGCACTTGGCTTGCCGGGTGATGAAAGGAGGACGGGCGAGTTCCACATAACTTGGGTCCCTTTGTGCCTCGCATGCGTAGTGCGACCTGAGTCAAAAAAAAGGCTACCTGGCGACCTGGGTGGGTTAAAAAAAGGCTGAGAATGATGATTATGGCGATGAATGTTGTACGCGACCTGGATGGGTAAAAAAAGGGCTGAGAATGATGATAATAAATGCTGTTTACCTTAACCGCAGTGTTGTTCTCCAAGTGCATGAGCGCCCGGGGCTCGGGCAGCGCGATCTTGTGGAGGCTGGAAGTGGGCACGCCGGGGCCCAGGCACTCTAGCACGAAGTATGCGGACGAAGGGCTGAAGTGGGCCTCGTGGTAAAGGCACGGCAGGTTCTGAGGCACACCGTCTGTAGGAAGGAATATAAAATTTGGAACAGTGTTGAAAAATTCGACGAACGGGATTCAAACCAGCATCCTCTGACATACCGGGTTAGATGCGCTTCCATTAAGCTACTGTGGCTCTGTCCAACTTTTAAATATATCAATTTATAAGGCATACTTATATATATACTTTTACACTTTCTAATAGGCCAAGCCATAACCACGGCTGGTGCAACTTGGTCAAAACATTGGGTACTTTCGAAAGTATGCCCATGATAGATAGTCTCTGCTTGGATGTTACTCTTCTGTATACTGTGTTTTTTATAGAAGGCAAATAAAGTACTTTATTATAATTATCTTTATACTGATCCTTCTGATTATAATTATCTCTATTCTTGTTCCGGGTGGACAGCGCTTTGATTTTCGTCCTTATCGACATTCACCTGGTGAGTTGAAGGTCAAGCGATGTCCCCTTATGATACTTCTAGCACATGAAGTACTGATCTAGCCTTTTTTCCTAGAAAAAGAGCTAGACTGTGGTTTATTGTGGTAATTTCTGAAATGATTTTTTTTTTGCCTTAATTATGTTGTCTCTTGCCATCACATTTATAATTTTTAGAATTTAATAGTTCTTACAGTTAAAGTCTACTACCACTCTTTTGACGTAAAAAGAACGTCACATTAAACCACTCACCTGGATGTTTCTTTTTCTTCTTCTTGGAGGGGGAGGGGGAAGTGGCGGGGGGCTCCTCGTCCCAGTCGGCGTCCCAACTGCTGTCCCCTGAAGACGCTAGGTTACCGTAGTACTCCAAGTTGATCGCTGGTGACGGCTGGTGGTAAAAATCACACATAAAAGTACGTTAGTAACCGTTTCGAAATCCGTCACAGAGGCAGATTTCTAGGAACTAGGCGGTCTAGTGGTTAAGACTACCGGTTTAGACACAGAGGTCCCAGGTTCGATACCCAGCGCGGTACATGTTTGTGTACTCGGTTTGGTTGGTGGTAGGGCTTGTTTGTCCGTCATCTTATCTAAATATGTCGCCATAACATCAATGTTTATAGCATTGTTGTATTCCGGCAGCTAGAGATAAGATAGCCAGTGCCTCAGTAGTTGAGGATTCCGGGTGAAGTGCGCTTCCATCTTCGGCCTTATCATCACTTCACATCAAGTGAGATAAAAGAAAATATTTAAAAAAAATCACGAAATTTTTGAAGGCGCCAGAGCCCACTTGAGTGATGGTGTCGTGAACCAAACCAGAGGTGAAGGGGTGCTAACCCCAGTGGTGACGTGTCGATAGTTGTCCCACTCACTTGATAGGTCCGGCTTTGACGGGTCGTCGGTCGCAGTGGGTGCGTTATGCGTTTAAGCTTACAGAGGTTCCTGACATTTTGCCCAAAATGATTATGTATTAGGATTCAGAATTTTCCGCTCTATCGATTGATATACTTAGAATTGCTCTATCGTTCAATAATGTCCCTTACCTTAACCATTTTCAGGCAATCTAGAACGATTTCCGCAAAAATATTTGATTATTATTCACTAAACTATCCTTTACAGTAAATTAACGTATATTTTTCGAAAGCTTCTAGCCGCTTACATTATTTTTCATCATTTATTATTTATTTACACCATAAATTTCAGTAACGTAAGAAGCATGTTAACATTTATTTTTAATGTAAGGGACATGCTATCTTTGAAACTACTAAGTTTTATGAAACTTAACAACAATGATATGAAAGAGAAGATAAAACTATGAAACTTTGCCCTGTATGTCAATAAAATCGGATAAAATGCTAAAAAGTTATAGACAGATATCGAAAAAAAAAAACGTTTTTTGGCTCTTTTGTAAAATCGTGATTTGTCCCTTACAGTAATTGATACTTCCGGTATCGTAATATTAAGAATTGCTAATCCTAGCATATACTCTGCAGATCTAGCCCAGCTATGGTTATCATTAGTGTTACAACTCACCTGTGAGTTACAAGTAACGCAATAAGGCAACTTCTGCGGTGATCCAGGCCGCGGCGGTTCCGACGACACTCTGTACAGGTGCTGCTGCCCTGGTTTACCCTCGGGTATACCAAGGTAGTATCTGTGAATAGTGAACTGCTGTTACATCAAAACTCAGCGTTGTCGTGGAGTATCTTCTTCATTTCCGTGATCTTAGTCATATTCTGTTATCTACGCATTGTAAGTTTGAAAGAGATCCAAAATTGTTAAAATGTAGGATGTTTTAACTGCCTACGTGGTTTACCTGAGAGATCCTGGATTAGATATCTAGAAGAGGGTAACAAATACAGTATTTCTAAGTCTGTAAGCCTGCCTTGCTATTAAAATCTTGTCTTTGTTACTGCTATGGTTATTGGACATAAATAGGATAGCCAGTAGTTCCTCAATGGTTAAAGATTCTAGGATACCATTTGAACTTCTTCGCCTTGAACCATCTGATGATGATGAGATGTAAGCTTAGCTCTACCCCGTTGTGATTTAAATATTATTAATTTCCCTGTGTGGTGCCGGGGATAGAGAATTGCACCACCCCATCTCTTCTCGTGGGTGTCGTAAAAGCCGACTAAGGGACCATTCCAGAGGATGGGCAGCAGCATCTCTCCGAGGTTACCCTTAACCTACTGCGATCGCCAACCCGCCTGCCAAGCGTGGCGATTACGGCAAATACCCCTCATATCCTTGGGGGACGCCTTTGTCCAGCAGTGGACGTCTTTTGGCTGAGATGATGATGATGAATTAAAATTTCGTTTATTTCTCCTAATAAACTACAATACAGCAGGTACAATGAATAAATATTTAGATTAAAAATAATGCGTAATGTAATGAAACAAGGTGACTGTTTAAGAAACAGAAGTACCAGGCTCTCATAAACTTACATGTGCTGATTGGCATGGTCCCAAGCCAGCAGCTTCACCACATCGAAGCTGCCGTGAGTGAGGGGCAACGCTCTTGGTCCGTGCGCGTTATGTTCAGTCCTCACTATGTGCCTGAACAGACCCGCTGGCCCATCCCTGATTGGGGCTAGTGTTACCAGCGCCCCTCCCCCTGCCGACCAGAGGGGGAATGGCGCCGACTCCACCCAACCATCGTTCCCTGAAGATATCCTGTACACCTGTGGACAAAGTTGCACAAGTTAAAATAGTCAGACTTTGCGCATCAAAACGAAACACTTTATAAGTCAAGTGTAGAACTGCAGCTCTAACAGCAGAACGAATCCAGACGAATGCAAATTGAGCTTCCATCTTGCTTTTTAAAAACGTGCAAAACCGTATCTCAGTGTCAAGATTCTGGTATTTTATTTTTATATTTACGGGTAATGGCATTTGTCTAACCTAATGTTAGGTGATGATAAGGCCAAGGTGGTGGTGGTGGCGCACATCACCCAGAATCCTCAACCACAGAGGCACTGGCTCTTAGAGACTATTTTGACTCTACCTGTCGGAACACAACAACGCTACAAACATTGATGTTATGACGACATTTATATATTAGGTGTTATATATCTTAGGTTTATATATCTTACCTACGAAATTGACGTTTTGTATGAAGATTTTTTATACAATTTTATTTTTCATACCAACGTTTTTTTAATTTTCTTAGCATCTATATACAAGTATGTTAACACTATAAAAATTGTAGAGTAGTGTGTTTGTTTCACTAGCTAAATATAGCAGACATTAAAAAGAAAAAAAATCAAGTCCCTTCAAAGCTACAATGAAACAAAAAGACAATTCCGCGAACTTAAAAAGTAGTCAATTTAAAAAAAATATTGGGCGATAAAGACACTAAATTAATAATCATTGTTATTACTGAAGCCTTAGTAACATAGAAGACTATGTAAGAAATTAAAGGTGTATAATAATATAACAACTGGTATTGACTTTAAGAACTTTTAGACCTTTTAATAAGTGAGAAAAAAACGTCAATTTCGTAGGTAAGGACCTAATATTATATTATAGAATAGTGGCATTATTCTGTGATAGTGGTAGCTAGCTAGGCGGAGAAACGAGCCCTACCATCACCAATCAGAGTACATGTTGTACCCCCCGCTAGGGATCGGATGTTGTACCCCCCTCCCCCTGGACTTCTGGGTCTGACACCACCGATCTTAACCACTAAACAACAGAAGCGGCTGTAAGTCGAGATGTAACTTAGCTTAACTTGATGTCACTTTGCTCCCAGTGTGGCCTGCGCTGTATGGAAAGGTTCACCCTTTGGTAGTTGGTTGATAACAAAGTCATACCTCTAAGCAGTACCACATGGGGCTCTTGCAGACGGACACCACCGACAGGTTCTGAGTACGGGTCAGCCACACCACGCACACCTCCGTCAGGGACACCCACTGCGCGCTCGTGAAGTAATAGTCCCTGGGGAAAGTCAAGGAGTTATCTTCTAGTAGTGGCTTGCTCACGATTTCGTCCACTTGAGAACACCCGTATCCCATATGAACCCCTATTGCAGCGCCACCTACCAGGTCCAATTGTGAATCGAAACCATTCAGGTCTCTGGATGGTTTCGATTTACAGTGTGTCTCCACTCAAAACACATCAAGTCAACAAAATCGGTCTAGACGTTTAGAAGTTCAGTGACATACACACGTATTTAATTATGCATTTAAAGATGTATGATCGTATAAGATATAAGTATGTGTTTCATTAATTGAATTAAGTTGCAGAAGAAGATATTAAGTTAAATAGCAGAAGTAAAAGAAAGAAAAAAAGAGAACATTACTTAGAGGTTGAGTAATCTTAATGAGACGGCATAGGAAAATGTGAAACTTTAAGACTTTAAGAGATAGAGATTTTTTGTAGGAATCATGATGTGGACGTATAAGATAAGATAAAATTGCGTTTAAATAAAAAACTTGTACCCGATTCAAAGTATACCAAAATATGAATCTATTGAAAATAGATTCTAGCTATCAAATTGTAAATATTGGTTTGGTTCTAAGAAACATTAGTTTATCGATTTTAAGACAGAAAGACAGAAAGACTGAAATTTGTTCATCATTAAATGACAAAACAATAAATTGATAAAAATGACGTTACAAACGTGATGTGGCGTTAACAGTTACGGACTATAAAGTTAGCACACCCGCCATTTTACATACAAAAGATCTAAAAGTAAAAGCTTAAGTTATTTATCGATTTGGTGTGACCCGGCATTGTGAAATGCGCAAATCACTGCGCCCATGAGCTCCTTAATGCTGGGCTCGTTTATTTTAACAAAGGCAATCAGAATTTTAAACTAGACTTAACTTTGGTCCAAGTTTTGGAACAGGACGCTGCGGGATTGTGAGTTATGCTATTTAAAAATAAATAAGTTAAGTGAATTAATGTAACTTCATTTGTTTTACTTTTATTTATTTATTTTGTTTTTGTTTATTAGAAAAGGCTTACCAATTAAATACATACAAAAATTTATCTAAACTTATATAATCATAAAAACAAGTATAAATTATTTAAATTATAGGTAGGTACGCATAACATATATTATACCAAAAAATTTAAATTACTAACCAAAAAAAATCTAATCTGGTGCAATTTTTTAATTCATAAATTGTATTACATCGTTTTAAGAGTTTAATTTTAAGTAATTTATTTTACTTTGTAAATATTTGTAAATGAAAAAAAGACAAAACATAGAAAAAAACATCAATGAAAGGATTTGCAAGAATAGTATCTTTAAAATGTAGCTAAGGCATTGGTAATGCTTTGGTAACACAGCATAAGTAGGAATAGTACTTGTAGGAGGTAGAGTAGGAGTATTACGAGTTGTAGGAGAGCTTGGCTACGAGTCGGGGCGACTGACGTTTTTTGACCTATGTTTCTTGGGGAAAGTTGTTCAGTTTCTTGGTCTGATCAACCCATCTGCGGTAGACCCACAGGTGGGTTGACGGTAGGGTTGCGAACCATACTTTAAAATAACGTATCCTACGTTATTTTCCATCCGCGTACTTTATTCATTTTAATAAAAATAAAGTATGGAAAATACTTTATTTCCGACTAATGCGTGCGTTTGAACGGAATATTCCTGTTGGCTTAATTTCTGAACTACTGAATGATACTGACTCAGGTGAAATGAAACGAAACGCAACGCTTAAATAAATAAATTTGGAAAATTCTTTATTTTTTCTTCAAATCCTTTTTTATAATAGTTAGTGATAGGTTTAAGTACTTTAATTTCCTGAAAAATAGTTGGCAACCTTAGTTGACAGTTAAAAAAGCACGGTGTGAGATGTACCATAATATAATATTTTAGAGGTTCAATTTTTATTTTTTTTATTTTTTTATATATCAACAAAAATATAATTACAAATATCGGTTAGTAGTATCTTAAAGCCTATGTTAGGTTTGTCTAGATACTAAGTTCTCAATATAATAATAAGTAATTGAATTAGAAACAGTAAAATAATAATAAAAGACAAAAAAGCAATACATTTGTGAGCTAACGCGCTCAGCGATTTACAACAACACACAACATCTGGTCGGGTTAAATGGGTTTTATTTTATAGTAATTAGTTTAGTAATAACGCTTTGTACCACTCATGCAAGGTGAATGGGGATAAATAAAACTCGGATTAGAACCCTACATTTAAAAGCTATGGTGAACTCAGTTCTAGAACTTTCAAAAGCAACTTTATTCGAAATAATTAATCGAATTAGATTTATCTTCATGGCTTAACTGACTTAAGGCAGGGACTAGAGTTGTTGTTGGGTCGCGGAAACAACTTGGATTACTGCAATCAATTAAAAAGTTTGGTTGTAATTGAAATTTATCTTACGTTAGTACCTAAACCAGGACTTAGTAACGAAATAACGCCTACAAAAAGTAACAAACTAATTAAAAAGATTAAATTAAAGTAACAACGGCTACGTAATCTGATCTTTAAAGCAATCAACTTTAAAGATCAAATTAAATTAATAAAAACTATTTGTTTATTCATTAAAGTTGTGGACAATCGGCAAAAGGCTCATGACGATCAATGCAAAGTAGGAAAAAGACTATTTAAAGAAGTATCGTATTGTCACCAGTGTTCGCACGACACAATAACCAAGTGTTGTGCACCAGTTTTAGAAGACAAAAATAATATAGAATTTCATTACAATTTTACTAGGAAGCAGGCCGTTTGTATTAAATTTATGTTTGTGTCAAAAAAACAGTTCCCCATTTTTAATGGTTTGAAGAAATAGATTTTTACTTTTGATGAAAAAGTGTCGATGACTGTTCCTGTTTTTTGACGTTATAAAAGAAAGGGAGAAAAGAAATGCCTTTGCTGAGTCTCTTGCTGGTTCTTCTCAGTACAAGGACTCCCGCCCAGAGTAGACTTACGAACCGATGGCATAGTGACATTCTTATGTGCTATTTTGTAGCCTAAACTCTTCGATCAACCATGGCTTCCTAAACTGAATAAACATATAAAAAAAATCTGTTCGTTCTTTAGCAAATAGCGAGTGACGATAAACACAGCTCGACAACTAGTAGTATAATTTTCTTTGTGCAAGACTGGATTAAATGATCACTAACCCTTCTTCCAGTATGACCTTGGGCGGCGTGAGGTGCCTGGTGCGTATGTGCTTGGGGTCGGCGATGTCCGCCACCGTCAGCGCAACCGTTGGGTTGTTGGTTCCCGGCTTGGGGTACCGCACGCTCCTGATCTCCGGGTACGTCTGGGGAAGAAGTTTAGTTTTAGAATAAGAAAATGTGTAGCCCTTATACGAGATTACGAGACCTCTCGTTATAACACCTCAAAGGTTGAAGACGTGTGGTGACAGAGATTTATTTACTTGTCTCTCTTTTTTTTTATATTGTAAGGAGGCAAACGAGCAGGCGGGTCACCTGATGGAAAGCAATTACCGCCGCCCATGGGCATCCGCAAAACCAGAGGAATCGCAGATGCGATGCGATGCCGCCCTTTAAAAGCCTTTTTGCCTCTCTCTTTCTTGCCTCTGCAATATAATGGTGGGGGTTTTGGGTCAGATGACGGAGGACAGACGGTCTACGCAGGGTAGATGTCGTCAGCTGAGAAGTAGCTAGAGCCTACTTAGTGGGATGTCGCCCGTAACCAAGCTCTTCGCAGTGGCGCAGCTCAGTTGGCCTAGCATGAACTGCTATCGAGGTCGTGTAGTTGCGTAAAAGTGGAATGCTATATGGAAATTGGTATAGCACAGCGCCTCAACAACGTCCTTTTTTACTAAGAATAAGTGTTGGGCGGAGATGTTGTCTAACTTTTGCACGAATATCGGATCCAGGGTGGCTCTGTATCAAGATTACTTCTGATCGTGTTCCAGGCTGTCGTTGAAGGTGGCATATAGCACCACGTGGCCGCCCGCCAATATACAAAGACTGCAAAAGCAGACTCTGTTGCGGTCTACACGGGGGATCCAGTAAGGAAGGACATAACCTACGTAAAGAAGAAGTGAAAGGGCTCTACGGAGCTGTGGTGGACTGAGCCCATTACAGGGTCACCGCGACAACGGAGAAGCTCCTACTGGCGGCTGGACACCAGGGACAACAAGGCTTATACCTGGACTGCTGTTACGAGTGTTTTCTTTAAAATATCTTACGGATAAGCCCAGTGCCTTCGTCTCACCTGATGTTAAGTGATGATAAGGTTAGCTCTGGCTATCACTGGCTGACCCGGGATCTTTGAATCTGAGAACAGTTGTCTTTACCACTAGACCCCAGACGCGGTGGCTTTCGCTTCACCAGATTCGACTGTGGGGCAAGCTGAGACCTATATACTGGAGCTAGTTTCTACATGGTATGTTAGCGGCCAAGACCTTAGCTCTTCGAAGTCAGTAGCGTAGCTCAGTGGTGTCTAACCTTAGCTGGATCGTCGGTGTCCAGCGCGGCCCCGTACCAAGGATACTTCTGCTCGTGCACCAGGCTATCGTTGAAGGTGGCGTATAGCACCATATGCCCGTCAGCGGACATCCACAGCGCGGTCCGTGACTTCAGGATCTCCTCTGCAACAAAGAGAACTTATGTCAGCTATGATCATCGTCACATTAGTATTTATTGAAGTATTAAATAATAATTAGACATCGATGCAACCTATCTATTGTAGCGATGACTTGATTTCAATAAAATGAGAGGAGGAGGAGGAGATGGATGAAAACAAACACTTGAAAAATTCGATAGCAAGACCTGAGTCTCAGCAGATCAGTTGGAAGATTGTCGCTCGCATTGTACCCAAAGAGTTGTGGGTTCTAGTTCCACCTGAGGCTAATCATCTTTTACAATCAGTTTAGATATTATAAATATAGCTTATAACATGAATGCAAAATAACAATTCATAAAACCATTTTAATTAGGTATGTTCATTGCTTGTCTCTTTCTCACAAACCAAATTTGTTTTAGACCCAGAGAAAATGTTTAATAATAAAGATTTAGGTTGATTTCGTTAAATTATATTATATAGACTTGGAATAGATGCGTTTTCCTTTCCTGCGCTCTCTGTGCTAACCACAACAATTAGACTATTTTAATTATTAGGTGCCATCAAGATATTCCTGCCACACCACACTATAAAGTAAACGTGTCCACTAATCGATTACCCTATTTAAACATTGTGTCAGGCATTATTTACGTCTGATTTTACAGACTGCACGTCGTAAAATTAAATATCTGAAATATCTGGCGCGAATCAACCATCGCGTCGCTAATAATACGAAGAGCACGCTTCGCTCACTCAACTAATCGGAGCGTGACAAACGTGGTTAAGGTTATTTCCAACTATATGGGGGATATGTGGGGGAATAGGGGAGACGTGAGGGGATTGGGGAGATGTGGGGGAAATGGGGGGGAGACAATAAAGACTCGCCCAAACAGAAGCGGTCCGCGGTCGCGTGCACGGTCGCGGTCGGATGGGGTAGTCAATATTTTTAATTTTATTTTACATATCGTCTTAGACGGCCTTTTCAGCGTTACCGAACTTTTTTGGGGACGATAGCGAAACATAAAGTTTCTCAAGCCATGTGATTTAAACACCGTCAGAGGTTTTCTAGAAGGAATGGCTCAACGTAACCGTGTCCCTTTTCCCTTCTAGATTCTCTGAGGGGTTCAAATCGGATCGGGGTCAATATGATAATTATGAAGTATTAACAAATAAATGCGGGCAGGTCGCAGATACTTCAAAATTGACAGTTGACTTGACTTGACATTACGATAACGATGTAAACAGGAAGTTGACAATGGAGTTTCACCCGTGTTCTTCCCGTAATAACACGTGTTGTGAGACTCCATTTTAATTTCTATCTACCGTACAATAATTGTTTCCTTACTACTAATAATAAAAAATACTTGAAATTGGCTAAATGCTAAACGCGAAGTCATTAATTAAGATAATTAATAAGTTGACAATGATTTGTCTGCATAGCAAGTAGTACCCGCGCGGGCAGACTGCGGCCGCACCGCCACCACCGCCTCTACCCGATCAGATCCGAACCCTTCCAAGAATTGAGAAGGGAAAAGCTTGCGTTGCCATTCCCTCTAAAAACAATCTGACGGTGTTCGATCACACGGCTTCAGAAACCCTTTCAGTTCTCCGCCGTCACTAAGGGCGTCTGCTGCGTTAAGCGGGAGCATGACTCGTGCTGTTTCATATAAATTCATAAGAGCAGCGCTGCGTGAGGTGGACCGCCCGACACACGCGGCGCGCTCGAAAGGGCACGATCGTCCGTTCGCAGGACAGATCACTGATATGCACTCTCATCATCATCATCATCTCTCAAGGCAACTTTAAAACCACTATGTTTGTCCACGACAGAACACGGCGGGGTGCCCGCATTGTGCTCCCGCTTAAGACGACATCTCGTTTTATGAACATTTAAAACAGCCGTTTTCAATGTTCATAAAACTCGCTCGTAAGGATCAGCCGATCCTTACGAGCGCTTTCATAAGGTCGAAAATACATAGCGCCCGCGACGATTGAGAGCGCTTAGAAATTAAAAGATCACCTTAAAATATTTAAAAAAACATGTTTTAGTTATCCAATTACGCATCTACTAAATTACGAATATTGATGTTATCTATGTCTCATTTCATTTTATTTTTATTTCAATGTATATATAAGTGGTTTCCAAGCATATAAATTTTGTAATTTCGTTGTAATTTCAGCAGTAGTGTCTTTATAGAGTTGTTTTCGAAAAAAAATATACAATCGTGTATTTGAATTTACCTACATCAACATTTCAAATTCGTTAGTGATATAAAGGTAGTCTTAAACTATTCGATGAAAGTTGGTGCATTTTTTTCCGTGTGTCGCCTTAACGCAGCGGACGGACGCCCTAAAAAAAGACCGCATAGACATCAGCAACCTTTTTTCTCCAAAAAAAACCCGCCTCTATTCGTAACACCGCCATTGCGCTAGTGTGAACTATACGTGCCCGCGATCGCCTCTGTTTGGGCGGGACTTAAAAGAGTAATTAGATACGCGTTTGTTGGAATTTGAGGCGCGTTGGCATTAGGAGAGGTGTTACCACAGAGGACGACGTAAGAGAAGCAATTATTAGTAAGTATCTTTAAGATGAATGGCATACCTTTTAGCTAATTATTTACACTTTTAAACTTTCGCAATTAATAATTTTAATCAGGGATGGGCAAACTACGGCCCGCGGGCCATCTCCGGCCCGTGAATGATCGAAGTCCAGCCCGCGACCACCAAACAAAAATTCATGTGCGTGTGTGTTTCAGAAAATGGTATGCATTTTCTGTATCAATATTTTTATTTCACAAAAAAAATATTTATTTTTTGAAAAAAAAATACAGCAAAAATTCAATAGCCTGGCCCGCCATAGATTTTGTTAGTAAATATTGTCACGCGAATGAAAAAGTTTGCCCATCCCTGATTAAAAAAAAAAATTACAAAGTTTAATGCAATTAAATTAGTACCTATAGGTATGTAGTTATAACTTTTTTTTAATATCTTACGGTACGGGTAAGCTCTTGATGATAAGTGATGATAAGGCTGAAGGTGGAAGCGCACTTCACCCCAACTACAAGGCACTGGCTATCTTATCTCTAGCTGCCGGAACACAACAATGCTGCAAACATTGCTGTTATGGCGACATATTTAGATAAGATGGTGGTCGCTAGTCAGGCGGACAAACAAGTTCTACCACTAACCAAACCGAGTTCACAAACATGTACTCCCCGCTGGGAATCGAACCCGGGACCTCTGGGTCTAAACCGGTGGTCTTAACAGTTAGACCACAGAGGCGGTTAAATCTTATATGGTTTAATCATACTCGACGTTTCAATGTAAAGTTGAGTTTAATACTATCTCTCTCTCCCTCGAGTTGTAAAAATTCATAAACGGTCTTTATACTTGATTGCATGCTTGTTACATGGCTATGTTTCGGGAATACACGACGTATTATATTAATTACTAGTGTGCTCAGTGGTCGAAATTCGACCGTAATTTTATTAAGGCTGCACGAATTGTATCCTAAGTAATGAAAAATTTAAAAAGATAGAATGTGAGTTTGGATTGGCATTGACAGATTTTTGAAAAGAGAATAATATGCGTGTGTGTCAAATAAATGGTAGTGTGTGTAATGTTTGTTTTATTGATTTAATGTATTTTTTATGTATAATTTAAAATAAATATTAACATTCTTTACTCCTTCTCTTTATAAACTATAAGTGTGCGAAATTTCATACTCCTCCGTCCGCGCTATTTTCGTAAAAAGGGGTACAAAGTTTTTGCTTCACGTATTATTATATAGATATCGGCTACATAGCGATTCATATTGAAAACTTCAACTTTCGTAATAAGACCCCGAGTAGTTTCTCGCAGCGAGCACGTCGAGTGACTGCAACTGAAGCGTAAATAAAGCGTATATTATTACGGACGCGTCTGACGCCAGAGATGCATCGCGGCATGCCAATATTGCACTTGCACTATCCACAGGCTGATTCAATAACGTACGTTTTAAATTATCTTTTTGAAAATATAATTCTATGTTGATATGGAAAATGGCGTGCACTATTAGAAGCCTATGGTCTAGCAGTGGACTAACAGGCTGATGATGATAATGATGGAAAACTTAATGAATGCCTTAGAAATTAGTCGACTTAAGGTCTATTTGCAAAACAAGCCCTATTTGCAATTAAATAAATAAATAAATAAATTTTCCTACACTCACACACCAATTATCTAGCCCAAGAGAAACTTCTTTATGAAACTCGTTATATGGTTACTAGACAACGGATAAACATACTTAAAATACTTAAATATATAATGATTATACATAGAAAACACCAAGACCCGAGACAATTTAGAAAAACAATAATTTCTAAATTGACCCGACCGGGGATCGAACCCGAGACCTCAGAGATGGCGACACCATGAAAACCGGTGTACAAACCACTCGACCAAGGAGGTCGACACTCGACCAAGGAGGTCGTCGTTTAAGGATGCAAATCTGTATTATTATTTTTTATTTTTCATTTATCTTATCTCTAGCTTCCAGAACACAACAATGCAACTAACATTATTGATATGGCGACCTATTTACTCGTAGGTAGCTAGGCGGACATAAGATATATCCTACCGCTAAACAAATCGAAGACAAACATGATTCCCTCTGAGCTTCTAATTAGGCATATTCTTCAAAAGTGGACCTCAGAAGGACCTCAGAGATGGCGACACCATGAAAACCGGTGTGGAAACCGCTCGACCAAGGAGGTCGTCAATTGCAATATTCTCATTCAAATTGCAGTAGGCACATAAAGTCTAATCATTAATTCACTGGAGTAAACTGGCAGATAAAAAGAGATGAGAAAAATAATAATGTTTCATACCGTAAGACGTCTGAGTGCAGGCAGACTTCGAAACCGATCGGTGCAACTGTCTCGTTTCCGCACGCGCTGTTCGTAATCTATCTGTTCGCTTTACTCTCCTTCAGTGAAGTGTGAACTAAATGATATACTTGCTAAGTGGACTAGTCCAATTGAAGGATTCATTAATGAACGACTCGTCTCTATATCTGACGACGACGAATAAAAATATATCCATTTCATTGTTGTTTAATTTTATATAATTCGAGTAATTCGCCTTTTCAAAGTTATCATTTATTGGCATTTAAAGGTACTAATGCTAATATTTTTATATCGATTAAACAAAACTGGCCTAGGAGATTTCATAATAAAGTAAATAAAATAAATGAGTAATGCGATTTGATTCAGGACGTAATGAGAATGAATGAGTAAATAATTGATGTCAATCTTCATGTCACAACACTATTTTCTGTTTATCAGAAACTGGGAACACCGTAAACGTCAGATTACTCCAGTGAATTAATAATTAGACTTTAGTTGTCTTACCAATTTTCAATAGCGAGTAGTGCGGAGTGTTATGACTTGTTATGAGCGAAGTTCGTCGTCTAAACAATGTTCGGAGGCACGGGCCGCTCCACTGACCACAGCAAATTGCGGCTGTTCGCAAGTTAGCACAACACAGCTGTGAGCGTAATCTATCAACTTGTCTACGAGTCCGTAGCAGTACATCTATGCTGTTGAGATGTACGAGTATAATATATGTACGGGTCAACGTACATTTCGTTTGTTAACTACGTTATAAAAGTGCTGCCGTCGCAGCCTCCTTTGAACACTCGCAATATTTATTTAATTTGCTATATTTTCTGTGCAATAAAGCTACTCCAAGGTATTGGTCGGTTTTATTATTTACTTGTTTCACCCGCGTGGTTCCCGTTCCCGTGGGAATATCTGGATAAAAAAATATCCTATGTATTATTCCCGGTTTTAAACTATCTTTATGCCGAATTTCATCCAAATCCATTTAGTAGTTTTTACGTGAAAGAGTAACAAACATCCATACTTACAAACTTTCACGTTTATAATATTAGTAGGATCATATTTCTGACATCTTCTTGCATCATCTTAGCCCCTTCTCTCATTACGATACGCACAGGCGACCAGTATCCTACTCGAGTCTCGGAGACTAGTTGCTGCGGAGTATCTGACATACATTTGAATGGGTACTCGCACACTTTGATACCGGTATCCTACGCGTCTACGACTAGTCTCGCGATACCCGCCATGTCGGTCGCCCGCGAGTCGCGTCTTCTTCGAGTATCGACGAAATCGTAAAATAAAAAAAGATTTTAACAAAAAAAAACCGACTTAAAAAAAAAGGAAACTAAATAAAGTAAAAACAAATAATATTGAAATCATATTATTAATTACCTAGATAAGACTAGATAACAAGATGCATATAAGACCCTTTAGACATACGGTAAAATGCTAAGAATTTTTTATCGCCTTGTTGCAGTTCTTTTGCTGCCACAAAAGCTCTACAATTTATGTTTCTTTCAAGGTAGGGATGAATCCAATTTTTTTTCTTGCGCAGTTTTCTGTTTTTATAAAAGAACCAAACTGCAAGTGCTTTTAATCACAAGCGTAGGCAATAAAATGATAAAATTAGTTCATTTTCAGTAGCGTAATATGCGATACACGGATCCCAAACAAGTATCCAACTAGTTTTCGACTCGAATATCGTATCTTTTGGGTCTCGTAATGAGAGAAGGGGCTTACTGATATCGTCTGATATAGGAGACTTACACTCTTACTGGACGAGCCACTAGCAGCTCGTTCATGTTGAGTGATAGTTCCCTAGTGTAGTTTGTTGGGAAGTTGCGCGCTCGATGACGCTGGTTTACGCGCACGGTCTGTGATTGCTGAAGTTCATCGACCTTCGCAAAGGCTGGCCGTCGGATGTATTACCAACAATGTATCATCTCGGACTCCACCGTGCTTCGGAAAGCACGTAAAGCCGTTGGTCCCGGCTACATAAGCAGTCGTTAACAACCACCAAGCCGCACTGGGCGCATGGCGGTTTAAGACCCGTTCTCCCTGTGGCATTTTCATCCATAGTGAAGGCTCGTACCCCCCTAGCTATGCCCCGCGGATTCACCCGCGTTCTATTAGTCATAGCGTGACATAATATGTAATATAGCTAGCCTTTCTCAATAAATAGATTATTCAACACATTAGTGGGGACATAACGAGCGGTTGTTGATGTCGATTATTTATTTATTTATAACTATTTGAGAATCACAATTTTGTTAAAAACAATATATTAAATACGTATGCAATCAAGTTTCCACTTTTACTAACACCACTCGCATTACTTATTAAACATCAGTATGCAAAGAAATAAAATAAAAAGTTTTATCTAGAATGTTTTAATCAAAATCACACGCCACTTTGTCTACTTAATTGATCGAAGTTTGTATATTATGTTAATTTTATCTAAATCCAAATCAAAATTTTAAACCCACTCTTCGTAATTCATAAATATGTATTATATCTAAATGCTAAAGTCTTACACCTCAACACCAAGGTACTTGAGAAGGCCAACTACAGAAGAGAGCTGATGTCTACAGTCATGAGACGCAAGGTCGCCTTATTCGGACACATGCAGAGAGGATTCATATACGAGTTCCCACGGCTAATCCTCGAAGGCAAAATTCCGGGAAAGAGAGCTCCGGGACGTCCGCGACGCGAATGGCTGGACGATATCAAAAAGTGGACTGGACTTAGTTATCGCCAATTAAAACAAGCTGTATGGGATCGCAGAAAATTTTATATACTGCTCTCCAAACTTCAGTATGAAGATGGCACTGAATGATGATGATAAAGTCTTAGTCACGATTGTTACAAAAAGGCTGTTGAGTTACTAACAAATAAAATAAAAGCAACTATTTATGTGATCAATCATCATAATATCGTATTGAGAGTAGCTGCCACTATTCACTATCTGTACCTATGCAAATATTAATTTTGGATTCGCAATATAAAATGAACGATGTGCCTCTTCAAACTACACTTATAGCTCCAGAAGTTCATGACTCATACTACGAGTAAATAAACTCACATGTATATTTGAACGAGTGATTAATGCGATTAATTACATGCGGTTAGTTATACTTATGATAAAAAATAGTCATAAGATTGTGCACTATAAACGACATGTACCTAAAACTGTTAAATAACAATGACAGTAACCTAATTTTATAACTGCCATGTATGTATACAGAATTAACAATTAAATGCCTTATTTATAATTTAATTGTGTTCCCGACTTTTAGATTTTACCAAAATTACAAGAATTATCAATTTTTCTGTAGAAATATCTTCTTCAAATAACTTCAAAATTATCTAAATTCTAAACACAATTTTTTTTTTTTTTGTAGTTTTCTTTCGTGTAATGATAACTAAAGTTATCTATGGATGAGCAAAGTATTCTGTCTTAATCTCAACTTTTTGTGAAATCTGTTTACCGAAACAAATATATTTAAATTTTCATTAGTGTGTTGATCTCAAGGGGATCTTAGAGTAAAAAGCGGACTGTATTTCTATAGATATAATATTACTAGGTACAAGCAATTCGTGTGTCCGTACAAAAGTAAGATCGGCCGGTGCCTAAGCTGTCGCGAAGCTAAGTAAGGCGGTGTGCGGCGGGCCAGGGGTCCGAACCTGTTGCCACCGCCCGCCGCTACGCCGTCGTGTCGCTGAGAGCGGCCAAACGCCACTCGCGCGCCGACAAGTGTTATGAAAATTTAATCCCGACGTAATAATAATTTAATATGGCATGGTACAATTTTATGAACATTTTCTTTTCTCTAATATAAGGTATGAGAAGTGGATCCAGATATAAAATCTGTAAGAAAAACATTGACACACCATACGATACACATTACATAAAATAACAAATGAAAATGAAAGAGCCTCTGCAGGGTTTAGGCTTGATACCTGTCAATTAAAAGATTACTTCAATAACATGGGACCGATTGACGGTTTGATTTGAATTGAAACAAGTAAACTTAGTACAATACCATTTTTGTACTTACCAATACGGTAAATATCTTGCAATCTAAATTAAACGTTCTTTGGACATCTACATAGAGCTAAGTAAAGTGCTATAATAAGTACCTACATATATAAATTAAATATTATGTCATTTATCTATAAGGATACAACAACACAATAACTTACAACAATACAATAACAACAATACAATACAATAAGAACAATATAAACTTACTTTACAGCCTACATACAAGAAAAACACTCTTATATGCTTGGATATATGACCCTAAAAAAACAATTATTTAATTGTTTTAGGATATAATTTATTTACAAAAAGATAAATGTAGACTTTTGTAAGTAATTTAGTTTTATTAAATTTGTAAGCCTGCGATAGCTCAAGCACCTTTGTGGTGTTTTAAATTGTTTCATAACATTAACATATAGCTGGTATATACTGTTGGCATCTTTTAAACTTAGCAACCTTATGCAAGTATTACAAATACCTACATAGATTCTAACTAAATTTATTGTTAATAAAGATAAAAAAGATATTATTTTTGTCAAAAATTTTGTGGTGGCAGCCCTCAGTAGCCCTCAATCGGCCAATTAATAGCGTGCCACGACGCTGTCTGTTTTGCGATTGCGAATTATTGTAATTATAGCTGCGAGCCCTGTTGCGTGCCGGATCGCTGAACGAACGAACATTTCAGCGCCTTAAGACATTAGGGAAGGAAGATGGATAGCTAAGCAACGTCACATTTATAATAATAAACTTTGTAGTATTTTTGTTTATATTTTACGGGTAAGCTCATTGCCTTGACCTCACCTGATGTTAAGTGATGATAAGGCCAATGATGGAAGCGCACTTCGCCCGGTATCCTCAACAAATGAGGCACTGGCTATCTTATCTCTAGCAACCTGAACACAACAATGCTACAAACATTGATGTTATGACGACATATTTAGATAGGATAGTGGTAGCTAGCCAGGCGGACAAACAAGCCCTACCACCAACCAAATCGAGTACACAAACATGTACCCCCGGCTGGGAATCGAACCCGGAACCTCTGGGTCTAAACGGGTGGTCTTAGCCAATAGACCGCAGAGGCGGTTAAAGTATACTAGTGGTCGCCCAGTGGTCTGCACGGATTGTATCCTAAGCAATGAAAAATTTAAAAAGATAGAATGTGAGTTTGGATTGGCACTGACAGATTTCGGCCGCTCCTCTTCTATTTGTGAAATTTTTGAAAGGAGTATATATGCGTGTGTATCAAATACATGGTAGTGTGTGTAATATTTATGTTTTATTGATTTAAAGTATTTTTATCATCATCATCATCATCATCATCTCAGCCAAAAGACGTCCACTGCTGGACAAAGGCCTCCCCCAAATAATCATGGGGGGTATTTGCCATAATCGCCACGCTTGGCAGGCGGGTTGGCGATCGCAGTAGGTTGAGGGTAACCTCAGAGAGATGCTGCTGCCCATCCTCTGGAATGGTCCCTTAGTCGGCTTTTACGACACCCACGGGAAGAGATGGGGTGGTGCAATTCTTTATCCCCGGCACCACACAGGGACGTATTTTTATGCATAATTAAAAAAAAAAATTATATTGACATTCGGATAACCTTCTCTATATAATAAACTATAAGTGTGCGAAATTTCATACTCCTCCGTCCGCGCAATTTTCGTAAAAAAGGGGTCCAAAGTTTTTGCTTTACGTATTAATATATAGATATGGATTGTGTTATGTGTAAGAAGTTTTTTAGATTTAAAGATAGAGATAACTATCACAGAGGTACCAGAATTCAAAACCAGATTTTGTCCTCAAAAAATAATAAAGAAATTAGTGGGGACCTGGTGTCTTGTATAACATATTATCTCAATCCATTTCAAGCACCAGTCTTCACAACAAGTAATTAAAACTAGCCAAAGATTGCATTATAAAGTTTCTCATGTTACTTTTGTGAAGAAAAAATAGTATTATAATTGAACTTGTACTGAATGACAGCATAAGAAGCAGTGGTCTATATTAAATTTTTACTTAAGTCAAAAATCAGTCATAACCTTATTCGAAAAAAAATAGTCGGATGTTAATGACGGTAGTTGTTGACATTGAATTGAGACCTTGGCTTTCAAAGAAAAAAAGTAAATAGTGTTGAACAATTTCGGCGGGCTGGTGTATGTCAGAAGGGTGCAGGTTCAAATCCTGCTCGTGGAAATTTTTTCAACACTTGGGTTTTTGTTATTTGTTCGCAACAAAGCGTTAAAAATTATACAAACAAAACCAAATCATTTTATTTGTAATGATTAATGGATTGAAACTTTATCTGATGTAAATTTGTTAACTTAGATTTTGTTTTTTTTACATGTTGTGGTTGTCTTTTATATTTTGTGTGTTTATTTGTAATGGAAAGTGTCCTGCTACATAGGGAATTTTCCAATACTTTTGACGCTGTAAGGGAGAAAAGAGCTTGACACTTGCCGAGTTTCTTGCCGGTTCTTCTCAGTACAAGAACTCCCGCCCTGTGTAGACTTACGAACCGATGGCATAGTGACATTCACAAGAGTTACTTTTAGCCTAAACTAAATAAATGATTTTGAATTGAATTTTTGAAAAATGTCGATAACTAGTTTCTGTCGAACACTGATGCCACTATTCTAAGCCATTACAATAAAAAACTTCGCTTCAATCCTTAATTGGGTTCAGCGTCTAATTTTAGAAAGGAATTTGTTAGTGGCCTAGTCTATGGGCGGCGTGAAACTTATAGCCCCCTAAGCCTAGTGATCGAACCACCCCTGGAGGTTTCCTAAAGGGCATCACGCAAGCGTTTCTCCGTACCTAATTAGATTCCACGAGGCATTCGAAAGGTCACCCTAAAGACGCATTCGCTTCTCTATGTCACGATGTTAATTTCTTTAACATACTCGATTTTAGCACGCTAAATTTCCCCGTATGTTTGAGACGACTAAAATATTTATTTTAATATAGATAAGTTATTTTTTTTTATACCTAGCTTGGCAAATGACTCCACTCCACCTGGTGTTAAGTGGAGAAGGAGTACAGACGCGAGGAAAGCAGCATGAGTCACCCTCACCCCGCCGGCCCTTAATGTGCCTCTTCACGCCTTGTTAGAAGGACCCCAAGTCATAGGAAGGAGGGAAAACGTGTGCTGGTGATTGGACCTTGGTGACCGGACCGTTTCAAATGACTATTACTTATATAAAACCTTTTGGGTAGGAGCGTAACCGTTATTATATTAATGCAAATTTAATTTGAAACTTAAATAATGCTAGGTTAAATATTAATAATTGGAAGGATACTCGGTGTTTGCTATTGGTGACCCCGGTCCATCCTCGTGGCAGAGGAGGGATGGTACTTACCTACTAGGTTTTTAGTGGGCATACCACCCCTCCCCTCGTCGAGCTTTTAGTAGGTAGTCGAGGGAAGAAGAGGAGATTCCCACATAACCCGGGGTCGTCCTTAGGCCCAGTGTATGCGCAAAGCATTTAGATGGTTAAAAAAGGTTCATCTATATTATATAAAAATCAATTGTTAAAAAAAAATCGTGGAAATTTTTTCAGCATTTGTGTTTTTGTAATTTGTTCGCAACAAAATTTGCGTTAAAAATTATATAAACATTTTAATCAATTGCTGTTCGTTTGTCTCGCTAAAACTCGAGAATAGCTGGACCGATTTGGTTAACTTTGATTTTGAAATATTTGTGGAAGTTCAGGGAAGGTTTAAGCGGTGAGAAACATAAATAATAAGTAACGGAAAATACTAAAAACGACAATTAAATTTTTCAATACAAAATGATTTGTTTGTTTTGTTGTCATAGAAACCAAAGAGAATTTAATCACTTGATGGAAACTGGCAAAGCGGTACGAAGTCCGCCGGGTCCACTAGTTATTATAATAAACGTTGTTTAGTCCAAGTGTTTTTACATTAAAACTTGTAGGCGAAACAAAGGATGATATGAGTAGGAAATCAACAGGTAACCGAGTTCGACCAGCCTGTATATATCGTAATTCTAAGAATACCGTTGGCAACCAGTCACCTGCGAAGAGGGTTCGGTCATTCACTCGACTAATTTGTGTTATACTTTAAGAACAGATCTCGTGCGCGAGTAATTTATATGCTGCGGCTACATTAGACACTTCTGTAGCTGACCGATGCATTTAAAAATGACCGCCTCTGCGATCTAGTGATTAAAACCACCGGCCTAAGACTCAGAGGTTCCGGTTTCGATTCCCAGCGAGAGGTACATGTTTGTGTACTCGGTTTGGTCTTTGGTAGGGCTTGTTCGTCCGCCTAGCTAGCGACCACCGTCTTATCTAAACTAGTGATCGCCCAGTGGTCGAAATTCGACCGTAATTTTATTAAGGCTGCACCGATTGTATCGTAAGTAATGAAAAATTAAAAAGATAGAATGTGAGTTTGGATTGGGCATTGACAGATTCCGGCCGCTCCTCTTCCATTTTTGAAATTTTTGAAAAGAGTATTATTGTTTGTGTGTCAAATACATGGTAGTGTGTGTAATGTTTGTTTTATTGATTTAATGTATTTTTTATGCATAAATTAAAAAAAATATTAACAATCTGAATGTACAAGGAGTAGGTACATACAGAATGTTAATATTTTTTTAAATGCATATCAACTTATATATTGGTACTATGCTAAAGCAAAACTTTATAAATTATACTAACTTCCTATTCTGTGACTATTATACTTGGTTAAGACCACCGGTTTTGGGCCCAGCGGTCCCGGGTTCAATTTGGTTTCATGACAATACTCGGTTTTGGCTGTATCTATAATAATAACAAGGCGTAAACTTAAAAAAAATATATTTTGACTGCAACCCTTCAATAAACATTCGGAGCTTATACTCGATTTTTTTAGTACAAAACAACCTTTTAAAAACACTGCAAACATGACTCTTTACTTTCCCGCCAAGATGTCAAAGTGGCACTTCAAAGTACCACAGAGCTCGCATTGCAACAGCAGCACAAAGGAGTTGCGATTCCCTTCCGATTCACCTATTCTCTTTATGAATCTCCAACTCTCCGCGCGAACGTCAGTAACGCCCGTTTTTGCAAATACCTGTATAAAGCTGTATAGAGTGAAATAGTTACTGTGACGCCAATAGAACGTGTATAACTATGATATGCGACCGAGTGCGCTTCAACAAGTAAGAAGTACGGTTAGCAGAAAAACATGCATGAACTATTAGAAAATGTTTATAAATCTCATTCTAATGAAGTTTTATGGTTTGTTTTTCTAACACGTTTAAGTAGCTGATAGGATATTTTAAATGATTGACTAATATTTTGTATACCGGTAGAATATATTAACAGTATAAAAATACTTTTAATCCAAGAAAATAATTGATCACTTAGGAACTTTTGTGACAGTATAATTCATTTAGGCGAAGCAGCGGGGGCAAGCTAGTAATTAAAATAAAGCTTTAGTTACAATGACTGCTTTCAAGTTATAAGTTATAACATGTTAACAAGAGCTATAATACGAAAATGGCACTTAGTTATTTGGGAGGTGAAAATTGAAAATCGAAAAAAAATATGTAGAGGTTGTAAAAAATATATATTTGTATTTATGTCGACCCTACCTTTGACACCTGACTGACTGCGCGCCCAGCTCCTATAAAGTACGGTCAGGCGAAGAAAATGAATTAAATATTAACCAGCCCCATACCTTTCCTTATACTATACCACAGTATAAATATATATAAGCTAATACTGTGACTACACTGTGTATACCTTATTTACTGTTGTTATACACTGTATATTGGCTACTTTAGAGCCTGCTCCCAGGGTATCTTTAATCTCGTTCGATTTACGGTAGATGTTGATAACCTTGTATAATATTTTTTTAGATCAGCGGTCAGATCATTGGACTGGTTATACAAAGGTCGTGGGTTCGATTCTCACTCGATTTAGTTAGTTTGATTTTTTATTTTTTTATTTGGCCAGTTGATTTTTGCTAGTAAAATTTTATCATGAAACTATATAGATAGCACAGTGAATACAAAATTCAAAATAATATAAATATTTTATTATTAAGTCTAGTTACTGTGTAAGAATTACGAGAGTTTATACATATTAAAAATATTCAAAAAGCATTCCCATGGCTTAGTGGCTAAGCGCTTCGCCCGATATTCGGAGGTCTTGGATTCAATTCATAGGTCGGGTAAAGCGTAAAGTTTTTTTTTATTTTTTATATTTTTTTGCAGCTACTCCCCGCTATTTTTGCAGGACTTTTTTTATTTCTTTTTTATATTTCTTTTCTTTCTTTTCATGGGGTTATTAAACTTGAGCTATAAGAGCTCTACTCAATAGGTATATTTTCTTTATCATTTTTTCTTTTCTTTTGTCTTTTCTTTTCTTTTTCTTTTTCTCCAAACTGTAGTTGGCAGGCGTAGTGATTAAGCCAATACCCATCAATTGAAGCGATGACTTAATGTCAAATATAGAGGCTTATGCCCAGAAATGGGACAGTATATACATAGACTATTTTCTACTTACTTGAATATTAAAAGCATACGATTTGACGACCTCCGTTGCCGAGTTGCTTGCACGCCGGACTTTGCTAACTCTAAGGTCCCGGGTTCGATTTCCGGTCGGGTCAAAGTCGAAAACGAACTTTTCGATTTTGTGTCGGGTAACATCGTTGTTTTTGATTTCCACAAAATGAGTGCTTTAGCTACCTACTTACTTTTTTTTTTACTACTTTTTTTTTTTTTCTACCTACTTACCTTGGGATCAGAACAATGTATGTGTTGTTGACTAATATATACGCAGAAGCAACAATAAACCAAAAAACCGCAGAATCTTGCTATCTATTTTGTCATACATGTCAAAATAAATTCTAAAGTGGTACGCATAGTTTTTCTTACCGCTAATAATCTAAAGTCCGGTGTCGCTGACAATGCCGCATGAGGTCATAAGCAAACTGTCTTCAAAAAATACTGCTCTTATTTTCGTAATCTAATCCATTCTGGCTCAATTCCGTCAGACAAAACAACATCTTGTAGTAAAAAATGGGACCCGGTACCAATACAGCTGTGATTTAAATATTCCATACTCTGATTGATGTGTTAAATTTTTTTCTCCAATCTATTACTCTAGCTATAGGTTGTATAAACGCAACAAAATCGTTTCATAAAAAATACAAAGTTTACGCAACGCCACTATTGTCTAGGTACCTTTTATTAAACACACAATCTTCCTTTAACTTTTTTTACTAGTTATCTGAAAAAAATACCAGAAATGCCTTTTGACCTTAGAGCATTAAACCGAAGCTTTTGGCGCGCTAACGCAAACTTCTGAATGTCAAAACGGACAGCTAACGCTAGTGATACGGTTAACCCAATTAAGAAAAATAGTGTTGTGCATAGCTATCGATTTCTTGTCGCCAACAGTATTGAGGGTTACGAATCGGGAAGTTGTCTAATCGGGAAGGACCCTTAATTAGGGCCATAATCATAAAAGGGGTTTCGTTTCAAAGTGGTGTTCGGGTAAACTATAAACACCACAAATCCGAGTTTAACATTGCCATTTATAATGAATCTTCTCACGGGGTGTGCCGCCTGAAAATAAACTAACATTTCTGCCAACTGTACTAGCTTTTATAAAGGTCGGTGCTATATTTGGCTGTCAACGGTACCGCTGTGCACCCGACGGTTATATACACGCCAATTTAGACTCTTTTCCCTCTACAGCTAACTTTCAAAATGGCTACAAAATGAAGTCGTAACTACAAAGGCACAAGTGTATTATCTAGTATTTATATTCCTTGAACAAAAAGATTGTATTTACATTTTGTACAGCAACATTACATAATTAATTAATTGATAATAAATTAGTTATGCTGTATAAACTAATTTATTATCAATTAGTAAAACCAGTAAAACATAAGTACTTAAACAAATCCATTTTCAATAACAATCATAGGGAAAATATTCAGACGATTATTTTGATTTCAAGAATTCTTTGCGTGAGATGATATGCATCACTATAATATATATATTACTAGCGACCCGCCCCGGCTTCGCACGGGTGTAATGCTGATACACGCAACCGCTATATCCCTGCATTTTAAAATAATCTGTAATACATGTCTACATTGATCTATATTAAATGCACAATATATTTAAGGTACTTAATTGGATAAGGATTAATGCTGTAATGCTTAAAATTGCTTCGTAAATAAGCCATTATTTCTAATAAAAGTAAAGGATAAAAAATGATTATTGTGGGTTATCCCTAAGAGATAGACATATACCATCGCGGACTTTTTTGTAGACCTTTTTAAGGTGTACAATACTGTAGTACATTATGTTAATCTATCTCGTAGGGTTCAGCCAGCGTTTGCAATGTAAGCGCAAAAAAATGTAAAACCTCGAGTTATCAATGTTTCTCTACTATATTATGCATGTATTAATACATATAAACCTTCCTTTTGAATCACTCTATCTATTAAAAAACACCGCATCAAAATCCGTTGCGTAGTTTTAAAGATCTAAGCATACATACATACATAGGGACAGCGGGAAGCGACTTTGTTTTATACTATGTAGTGATACTAGTGAACCCGGCGGGCTTCGTACCGCTTTGATAGTTTCCATCAAGTGATTAAAGTCTCTTTGGTTTCCATGACAACAAAACAAACAAATAATTTTGTATTTGAAAATTAAATTGTCGTTTTTAGTATATTTATAGTGTGATTCCCGTGGGAATATCGGGATAAAAGTACCATATGTGTTATTCCAGGTTATAAACTATCTGTATGCCGAATTTCATCCAAATCCATCCATCCGTTGCAGCGTGAAGAAGCAACAAATATACGAACATACACACGAACTTTCGCATTTATAATATTAGTAGGATAATACTAGCGGCCGCTCGCGGTTTCACCCGCGTGGTTCCCGTTCCCGTGGGAATATCGGGATAAAAAATATCCTATGTGTTAATCCAGGTTATAAACTACCTGTGTGCCGAATTTCATCCAAATCCATCCATCCGTTGCAGAGTAAAGAACAACAAATATATACACACACACATACACACAAACTTTCGCATTTATAATATTAGTGTGATATATTTTTATAGCTCATTTTATGTCTCCACTGCTAGGGCACGAGCCTTCCTTATGGATTGATAGGGAGAATAGGTCATAAACCACCACGCGGGCCCAGTGCGTATATATGGTTGTTAACGACTGCTAATGCAGCCGAGATCAACGGCTTTGCGTGCTTTCCGATACATTTTTGGTCACCCATCCGATGATCGACCTTTGCAAAAGTTGCTAACGTTTGCTATCGCAGACCGGGCGCATAACTACTGCGTCATAAAGTTCCTCAAAACACACTTATTGTTACTTACTAGCTGTTGCCCGCGACTTCATCCGCGTGAGCTAAAGGCTGTACAGTTTAATTTTTATGTAGGTATCTATTTAAGCTTATTAGGTTATAACAAAATTATATGCATCGGAAATTTAGAAAATTGACATTGTATTTACCGACATACGTACATCTACTCACTCTTAATATCCTTTCAGCTGGGAATGCTGAGACAGACAAAGACAATCGATTTCCATCTAACAATTGGTCGCGTAAATACGTATATCAAAATTTGTTTAACATTTTTCGATTTGTATGTTATTCTCCGAAATTTTCTAAGCATTTTGGTGATAACCGCATCAAAATCGGTATTCTCATGGCAACAACTATCAATGACAGGCTCAAAAGGGCAAAGAACCCAGAGCCGTAAAACACGATAGCAATACAGAGCCAGAGCCTCAGATGCCAGAGCCGTAAAACTCATTAAAAAAAATTCCCCTATGTTACATAATAAACAACAGTTGCCAAGCAACCAAGGATTAAATCCCGGTTTAGACCAAATCAAAATTTAACAATTTTCGAGTATTTATGTTCCGGAATTTTCTTAGCATTTTGGTAAAAACCGGATCAAAATCCGTTCAGTAGTTCTCGAGTTTATCGTGTTCAAACAAACAAACAAACAATTTCTTTTAGAACTATTCTATCGTGTTCCGTAAGTGATTTTAAGACACCCTGTGTAATTTTTTTTATATCTTGCCATTACAGATTTTTTTATTCCTACGTTCTTATTATATGTATAGATAAAACTTGTTGCGCCAACTCCTAGCTGAGATAACAGAAATATACTGAAACCAGACTGATACTAATATCCTCATAATAATATTATAGCTAATATCCATTCATATGCATAAATTCTCGCTGAATCTCCAGTAACGAAGCCAATTTCGCGTTGCATCAACATTTATCGAGCCACACGCTAGTTTATGACGATAAGGTACTAGCTTGTAGAATATTAATTTACCTTCAAACTTTCCGATATTTCGTTTCCACTATGTTATTTGATTGGTGTTGGTAGACTTTGTTTTTGATTGTAGAAACATTGGTTTTATTATTATATTCAATACTTTTTTTATATACTATATACGAGCAAGCACAGTGCCTTAATCTCACCTGATGTTAAATGACGATAAGGCTAATGGTGGAAGCGCACTTCACCCAGGATCCTCAACTAGTGAGGCACTGGCTATCTTATCTCTAGCTGCCGGAATACAACAACGCTACAAACATTAATGTTATGGCGACATATTTAGATAAGATGGTGGTAGCTAGCCAGGCGGACAAACAAGTCCTATCTACGCAATCGAGTAGGTACACAAACATGTACCCCCCGCTGGGAATCGAACCCGGGACCTCTGGCTCTAAACCACTAGACATAAGAGGCGGCTAAATAACTTATGTATATTAAAGGCTTTTATACAACAGTGGATCAGTTAGGCTAATTACTTACTTTGAAAGGATAGTTACAAGTTTTTATATAGTTAAAGCACGTCTTTGACTTCTTGGCGGGAATGTGATGAGTCATATCTGCGGTTTTGTATTATTTTCTAAAATTTGTGTTATGTAGAATATTAATGTGAAATAATGGTGGATAATTAACCAAAGTGTTCATGAACGTGCATGCGTGTTGCAAGTGAAATAAAACAGTGCAACGTCACTTTTCAGATTCTCTCGAACAGTCCGCTTGAGGTCTTATAGTAAAGTCCTACATCTTTACTGAGATACAAAACGCACACAATATATAATTTATACAAAATAAATATTGTCTATTTATATAACTTGTAAGAAAATTACTTCGGCACTGGCTAAATGTGCTAACCGCACGAAGCCTAAACTAAGGAAAAAAGTACGTCTTTATGACAGCTGGCTGCATTAATTATCCTCAGAACAATAATAGCTTTAGTTAGCTTTTGTTCTGAGAAGGTTCTGAGGCATTATCATTTACAAAAAAATGATAAAAAAATTCGGGGATTTAATATATACCTATATATTTTTTAAATTATTTTATTCAGCTGCCTTTTTATCTTTATTTATTTATTTGTTGTTGATTATTACGACATTTTGTTACTGTTATTGCAGTATTAACATTTAATGAGCGCCTAAGTAAGGCTTCTTGTAATAAAATTCCAGAACATGAAATTTTATGGTGGAACATTAAAAACTTCTTAATAATTCTCTTTCAAACGGCTCGACAAAGGTTTCATATCTTTATTGCCATCGGTAATGGAGCTTGGCATATTGAAAAAGGTACGATCGATAAATATAAAATTCTCCGAGACAGGCATGTGATAGGCGTTTCTATATTAACAACTGTTAGCTTACTCTTTCTTAACTGACGTGGACGGCCATTTTGTCAATTTGTAATTTTGTCCACAAAATGGCGCAGTTAAGGAATGAAGAATGCAGCTTATCGGAATCAGATTTTTGTTTTATCAATTACCCTTGTTCTTACATTAATTTTCTAGCACATGTCTTTGATTTTTAAATGATTTAATCGTTGTTTTTTAATCGAATACTAGATTGTGCACCAAAATTACACGCCTCCTTTCTAAAATAAATCTTATTTGGGAGAAACATTAATCATCTCATTTAACATTGGAACAGAAAGGATATGTACTGTTTATAATGTAGTTGTTTATTTAATATAACTGATAAAATATAATTATCTTAATTTTTTTAAAACATGACAGTGACAAAGTGGCTTTGTGACTAGTACCCATTGGCTACGCCGTAGCATAGCCAGTATGTTAGCAGGCTAAATTTTCGTAGCCGCTACGAGCTGCTACGAAGGAACGTTTGTTTACTGGTAAATTTATCTATACTACTAATAAAGAGGTAAAGTTTGTTTGTTTGTTTATTTGTTTGTTTGTGGAGGGTAATCTCTAAAACTAGGTACTGGTCCAATCCCAAAAATTCTTTCACTGATAGAACTATACATTATTGGCGGGTAAAATAGGCTATATTTAATATTCATAAAAATACTGGTAAAGTGCGGTTGGTAAAAGTAAAAGTAAGTATTGTTGGTAAAAGCTAAAAGCTAAAACCAGCATCAGACTGGCAATTAAGTAACTTACATTTTTGTTTAGCAATTCAGTATTTTTACCTACCTTAAAATTTTGTTAATATAATAATCGATAATCGAATCGAACATGACCACACAACGTATGCTGTGTTCACTTTAATAAGAATGGACGTTATCTACATTTTGTCTTAGTATGTAATTTATTAACTAGGCATTTATTTTGTTAACCGAAATAAATAAATAAAAAAGGAGTAAAAGGTTTATAAAAATACGAAATCAACGTGAACGACGTCGCGGGCAAAATGCTAGTCGCTTATACAATTCTACTTTTAGAATTTGTGTCTTGTGTGAGAATTGGACCTCTAAGTTGTAGTTTTAGTAATAGAAATGAAAAGTGAGGAATGATATACCCCCCAACCCCTTGTGGATTTTAGTAAAGATGTGGGGCTTTACTAAGACCTCATGCGGGCGCCTCTTGAGAGAATTTGAAAAGTGACGTTGCAGTGTTTTGTTTCATTTTCCAACACTCATGCACGCTCACGAACACTTAACGGTTAATAATCCACCATTATTTCACATTAGTATTCGACATACTTAACACAAATTTTAGAAAATAAAAACAATACTACAGCTGTGACTTTTCACTTTCCCGCCAAGAAGTCTCCCCCCCTCACATTTTAACATTACAAAGTTCAGTGGTACGTCCCAAATCTGGCGATGGTTTATATCACGAATGAAGCCGCGACGAAAGAGGTCGTTAAGATAAAAACACCAGGTTGCCAGTCTCATTTACAACGCCTAACTGAATAAAATGGCCGTCGGTGGAGGAGGGTGAATTGAAACGTCTACTTCATCCCTGCTTAAAGGAGTTTGAGGTCGGCGACTTAATTAAAACGCCCATTTCAGGTGAATATTGAAACAATTAAAATGTGTGCCGACCAAAACTAAGATTTTTGTATTCTTGGCGTAAAGTTATTGTGACTATTGCCAAAGGTAAAATTAAATTATTAATTAATTAATTAAAATTATTATTATTAATTAAAATTATTAAATTTATTAAGATTTTACAGTGTTTTATAGAAGGAGAGTGAGAGTGGCAAAGCATACGGCCTAGTATCCGGAGGTCCAAGGTTTAATACCCTTGTCAGGCATAGTGTTCGAGAGACAACGTTTCTGTAAAAAAGTTACATTGCTACATAAACAATCAAATCTGTACGAGGCCAATTTACTAAACCCCTCAATTTGAAATTACAAACTTCCGTAGCACGTTCCAAATCTGGCAAGGTTTATATCATGTTATTGAAAAAATCAACTAATTTACAAAATCAGTTATTACAAAACTTTTTCCTCCCCTTTGCTGTGGAGACGATGGGCCTATGGGGACCTAATGCAAAAATGTTTTTAAAGGACTTAACTGCTCGCCTGTACGAGGCAACCTGATCTCCGGTCAACCGGAGATCAGGTAATTTTTTCGCACAGCGCATTAGCTTGGCCATTCAAAGCAGCAACGCCGCCGCCAGCATTTTGGGCACCTTGCTTTGGACAGGCGAGTTAGTTGAAGTTTTTTATATAAGAATTCGTAATTATTATTTTTATTTTTTATTGTTTTTTATGAATAAAAACATGCTAATTATAATATTTAGTAAATTATTATTATTTATTATTATTATCTCTTTATTTCTTTTTTTTCTTAGCCTAGGTTTGTTATAATATTAATATAAAAGTAAAATACAAAAGCACATACAAAACAAAAATATTATAAAAAACCTAGCCTAGGGTACCGCCGGCAAGAGGGCAGGGCTCATGCTGCCGGTGGTTAGGGCTGCAGAGACAGGAACCTTCGGACTATTCGCGCCGTGTCCAAGAGTACCGTCTTCTGTATCTGACCCTTGATCCAACCATTGAGCGAGAGTTTCTTAAGGTGTTGGTCGAGACTCTTCGCTACCAGACCGTTCGCAGACACGACTATCGGCACAATGATTGTCGAGTCAATATCCCACATGGCGGTTACCTCGTGAGCCAAGTCAAAGTACTTGCTGACCTTGTCCTTCTCGGCCTTTACAAGGTTCTCGTCATGTGGGATGGTGACATCGACAAGCACTGCCAGGCGTTGCGATTGATCTATCAGCACGATATCAGGCCTATTAGCTAAAATAGTCCTGTCCGTGATGACAGCTCGATCCCAATAGAGCGTGGCACGGCCGTTTTCGAGAACCGGCGCAGGTGTGTACCTGTAGTACGGCACTTCAAAGTCCACAAGACCGTATAGAAGAGCAAGTTGCTGGTGAATAATCCTAGCTACCAGGTTATGTCTGTGCAAATACTCGCCGTTAGCAAGATGAGAACAACCGGAGATAATGTGCCTGAGTGATTCCCCGGGACGGCGGCATGCCCGACAAATGTCGACCGTACCATCCTTCAGGATATATCTCCAGTAGTTCTTCGTCATGATAACTTCATCCGCAATTGCACAGACAAAACCTTCGGTTTCCCCGAAAAGGTCCCCGAATCGTAGCCAGTTCACCGACGCGAGCATATCTACATCAGGGCCCGTGAGCATCTTGTAGATCCGCCCGTGTAGCTCCTTGCTCCTCCATACGGCCCTGCGGTCCTCTGTGGTCAATACCACTGGCCTGCGCCAGTTCTCATTTGCCAAGGAGAGCGGGGTTAAGCCCCTGTCCATTGCTACCACATCCCAATGCATCCCACAGTCGTTGTTGAGGAAATAGTCCCTAAGATTGCACACCTCGCGGTTGTGGAGGCTTTTGGCATTTAAAAAGCCGCGACCACCATTATTATTATTTATTCCCAAAATCTGACCATCGACACACGATTAGAACGTTTTAAAGTAGTAGAATCGAGGCCCCATGATGTAGCAATAAAATGGTCAAATGCAAAATGACTAATTTAAATAAAGCAGAAGAGTAATAAGTGGCAAAGCTTTCAGCTGGTTCGTTTTGGACTCCGCTGACTCAGTCACGCACATGTCTTCTCGCCTGGTCTCCATTTCCACTTGACATCAGGTAAAGTAGAGTCATATGCCATATAAAAAAAACTAAAATCGTACCCACCTTCGTACAGCCAATCAGGAACGCCATTGTGTATCGTGCCAGGTACCCCGGTCTCCGTGACCCGATACCCCGTCGAAGACCTGGGCGCTGGCCTGTAGAATATGTCGTAGTCCTTCACGGTGATAAGGCCGTGGCCTTTGGGCGTCCACGTGGCTAACAGGAGGGGGGGACCTTCGGTGATCACTCCCCCCACTTCATCGGGCAGCGGTGTGAGGGGGTAAGATTCTCTGGAACAAAAGAAAATTGAATGTTTTTATTCTTAATTAATGGCGATCGTGCGATTTACCATCTCCAACTCATTTAGTACGTTAACAGCCAGGGCTGTTTTCTAATCTATTTAGCAATAACTTTCCCACTGCAGGGCAAAGGCCTCCCCTCCCTTCCTCCACTTCTCTCTGTCCTGAGCTAGTTCGGGCCAATTCTTTAAGTGGGAGTCTAGCTCATCCCGCCGTCTCCGTCTTGGCCAGGTACGGCAAACCTATACGTACCAAAACGTGCCATTTTTCTAAAGAAATGTTTATTGAGGTCACAGACGTGCCATCAAATAGTTTTGACTTTGTGTTTATTGGACCTTTTTTTCGTAATGCATAATTAATTTTGTGATCAGTGACGTGGCCAAAATATTGTGTTGCGTGCCATTAATGGCACGAGTGCCATCGGTTCGCCGTCCCTGGTCTAGGCCATATATATTAATACATGGCCTCTTAGTATTAACATTGAGCATAAAAAGAAATAAAAAGGATTGGTTTAAAATTAGAATTTTGGTATCGCTATGGAAGTTATGTACGACAACAACAAATGTTTTTTCATGCTTTCTTTCAAATGAATACACGTACGAGTAGTACCTAGACTCACGAACAGCGACAAGACATTTTTGTCAAGTCTTGTTCAATTTCCAACGGTAATATCTCACTGCGCAGTTGTACACGTGCGGTACACAGTGTACAGTCACTAGCACAATGTATTACCATATGGACAAGGTGTCCCTTTAAATTGTTACATATCCTAATTTAATAGTATAAATACGAAAGTGAGTTTGTTTGTTGTTTGATATGCTTTCAACCATCTTGTAATTTTGTACACATATTCTCTAGAGTATAATCAAAGATATTGGATACTTATCATTAAAAAACTGAGTTGGTTTGTTTGTTTGTTTAATACGCTTTCATGCGTAATCTATTTAACGGAGTTTCTTGCGCCCATTCTTCTCCACAGCTAAAATATAGACGTCCTGAATGGGTAGTAGGTAAAAAAATTATGGACGATTCAAAAGCACTTTTCTAAAGTTTATTTGAATAAAGAATATTTGACTTTGACTTTGATTCGTTTGTTTTATTGTCATAGAAACTTAAAGCGCTAAGCGGTACGAAGTCCACCGGGTCAGCTAGTTTTTATACATGTACATATATCCATCTAGGACAGATTTCACATTGGACGGATTCCATTCTGGACAGATTCCATTTTGCACGAGCTCCGAGTTCAACGTTGGACGGATATACTCGTAGACATTCTCATGGAAAATATTTAAGTAACTTCGAAGAAAAAGAAAATATTTGAGAAATCATTAGAAGTTTTTTATCTGACTGTACAAAGCAGCTATTTTTATTGGTGTCCGAATCGTCAGTGAAAAAAATAATGAAATTAAAAAGTGTCAATTCGGACACTGTGTCCGAATATAATGTGTCCGAAACGTCAGCGAGCTTATTTTTCAGACTAATGTTTCATTGATTTTACAATCAACATACTGAACTTAACTAAAAGTTTACTTAAACACCTTATGATTTTATGTTTTTTAAAAAGCAAATGCAAGAAATAATCAGAAACCAAATTAAAAGAAACATATAAAATCAAATAATGTTTGACGCTTGAGTTACAAGCCGGCTATGAATAAACCGAATTATCATTAAGGTAATTTAGCTTCAATTGTGCTGACAGGAGTTGTTAAATACTTTTCTGGTGCGGATACGGTGACTGTACACACAGTTTTGAAATTGCATCCACGTACGATTAGAGTAGCCAATAATGTTGGAAAATAAAACGGGACATTTAATTAATGAAACTAATATAAAACCAATATAATAATAAATAATAAACCAATGACCAATAATATTTAACAATATTTAGAAGAAACTGATTTAAGAAGGGGTTTATTATTTTCTTTTAATGATGCATCATATTTTAAAGAACTTTAACGCAAATACTAACACATTAAGGGTGCGCCGACAAAAAAATGCCAAAAATTCAGTTACGGTTAAGTAGATATAATTGAAAATACTATCGTATTAAATGAACAAAATATATATTTAGTATCATAGGGAACGTGTTTACAATTTGTCAGAACCATAAATTCATAACACGCTATAGTTTTTTCTACAATATCATTTAAAGTTGGGCAAAAATCATGAAAACGAGTGGCACCGTTTAGTAGATTTCTTATAGTTTATCTAAATTATTGTACCTCTGATTTTGTCTAAACAATCATCAATGGATAAACTACAAATTGCTAGACTACATTTTCGATTCATCAAGTGGTTATTTAAATAATTATTTTTTATTAAGCACTTTAAATTCCCCATACAAAATTAGTATGGCCGCGCGGCATCAAATAAATATGGACGACGACATTTCAAATAAAACATATGACACTTGTCACTTATGGACGGCGCACCCTTAAAACAAAACATTTTAAACACATCGAATTGCGTTTTTGTATGTTCGGTGGCCGTCAATTGTTTTAGTGCGTCGTTAACATAAACATCCATATAAAAACCTAACTTTAATAACGACATGACTCTTAAGGGGCTCTATCCCTTTAGCTTTACCCCTAAAACTGTGTAACCCTAAAACTTCTCTCACTACCACCATTCTCATACCGCCTCCATTATTAAAGTCAAGTCATCGCTACAATTGATAGAGAAAGGCTTTCGCACCACACTATCCAAATGTAGATTGGTGATTAGTAAACCAGTGGCGGTAGCCAAAGTAACATTAAGAAAACGATAGCGAAGTTCGAAAAGAATAAAATGTATGGGATTGACATAAGCCGCTAAATCACGTGGTCAATCTTATGTCAATCCCATACATTTTATTCTTTTCGAACTTCGCTATCGTTTTCATAATGTTACTTTAGCTAAGCCTACTGGCTATGCATCGAAAAATACGAAACACATTTTACCCGACTTGAGATTAAAACCTATGGCCAACCAAAAAATTCAATAACAGTCCTGTACACTCAAGAAGTGTGGCTCCCCTACGACACAAAATAAGACGACTGCAAAAGGTCAGCTTCATAAATACTGCGCTTGAGCAACGCACATATAGATCCTCACACGGACACGGAACATTCCCCGATCCGAACCCCTCGGAGAATCTAGTAGGGCACGGGGACACGCAATAGTGCGTGACGCCATTCTGTCTAGAAAACCTCCGAAGGTGATTCGTTTCACACGGCTTGAGGAACTCTTTAAGTTTCCCGCCGCCCCCAAAAGAGTCCGGTGAAGTTGAAAATGCCATTTGAGGCAATCAGCAAACTCTCTACAAACGACCTCCTTGGTCGAGTGGTTTGTACACCGGTTTTCATGGTGTCGCCATCTCTGAGGTCCCGGGTTCGATCCCCGGTCGGGTCAATTTAGAGATTATTGTTTTTCTAAATTGTCTCAGGTCTGGGTGTTTTCTATGTATAATAAGTATGTATTTAAGTATGTTTCTTCTTCTTATCCGCTACGCTCTTGACAGAGCGGTCGTGGTCGTCATGTAGTAGCGGTTTGGGCAGATGTTATTCCCCTCACGACAGCGCGCCACTTTTCTCTGTTGGAGGTCATCCTGCTGCAGTCGTTTAATGGACCTCCCACAGCTGCCTTAATTTGGTCCGTCCATCGCATGGGAGACCTTCCACGCGGTCTTGTGCCCTCCATCTTTCCTTGAACGACAAGACGTTCGATGGACTGTTGGTCGCGTCGAGAGACGTGTCCGAAGAATGTGAGTATGCGAGACTGTACTACTGAAAATAGACGCTGCTCAATGCCGAGTTCTTGAAGTATCGAGATGTTAGTGCGAAACTCGGTCCACGATACTCCAAGCATTCTTCTCCAGCACCACAATTCTAAAGCATCTATTTTCATCCTTTCTACTTCAAGTATGTTTATCCGTTGTTTAGCAACCATTTAACGAGTTTCATAACGAAGCTTCTCTTGGGCTAGATAATTGGCGTGAGTGTAAAAAAATAAGATACGGAATATCGCCATAAAACTCGCTACAGTCCAAGCGCACCTTTGCGATATTCCGTGTCCGTGAAAGGTTGTCTATGTGTGCGTTGCTCAAGCCCGTTTGTTACCCTCTGCAGTCTTCTTATACTGTGTCTATAAGTACGAGAGCGGAATACGTTTCGGCGTAGTACATAACTATACGAGTATACAACTGTAACTAGTTGAACACTACAGTTGTTATATTGGAGTTAAAGGCATCGTGCTTACTCCATATGAAATAAAAAGAAAGAAAGAAAACATTTATTAGACACACACAATACAAAGAGAACAGAGCGATAATGATCACAATAGAAAAACGAACAGCACAAAATAAAAACAAAAGAGAAATAACAATAAAGACAATTGAACATTCGATCATTGAGAGTTGCTTTTGTTGTAAGTACGGTCGTAATCTAATAATATCTCAACAGCATAGGATCTTTTTGGTTTTTGAAAAGAGAATTCTGTTGGCCGCTTATGCCTATGTTGGCAAGAAACTTATAGGGTTCCTCGAGCCGTGTGATTGAAACAATGGAATCACGTAAGCGTATCCCCCTCCCCTACTAGATTCTCCGAGACTATAGGATCGGAACGAGAGAAGTATCCTGGGCCGTAAGAAGGACCCTGTCGCTTTATTGTATTAATAGGTGCCATAGAATTGAAGTTGTCAGAAGTTACTTTGAAATTGTACACACGCCTGCACATGAGCTACCACAAGCTGTCAAATTTCCTCAATAGACTTTGAACTTTATGTATATGGCATATGGTTGACAATCTATTGAAGAAATTTGACAGTTTTGGATAGGTTGACGTGCAGGCGTCTGTACCTATAAAAATGCTTAAGGGTGCGCAGAGCAAAAAATGCTAAAAGTGTAGTCACGACGGTTAAGTCGATATATTGAAAATACTATCGTATTACATTAAAAAAATATATATTTAGTATCAAAGGGAACGTGTTTACAATTAGTCCGATCCATAAATTCACAACGCACTATAGTTTTTTCTACAATATCATTTAAAGTTGGGCAAAAATCATGAAAACGAGTGGCGGCGTTTAGTTTATTTCATGAATAATCTAAATTATTGTACCTCTGATTTTGTCTAAACAATCACCAATGGCTAAACTATAACTCGTCCGTCTCACATTTTCGATTTATCTAGCGGTTATTTAAATTATTATTTTTCAAATTAACACGTTGAATTCCCCATACAAAATTAGTATGGCCGCGCGGCATCAAATAAATATGGACGAAGACATTTCAAATAAAATATATGACACTTGTCACTTACGGACGGCGCACCCTTAATATGGATTTGACTGTACATTGTGCCACGTGCTGTTGATCCTAAAAGGGGCATGACTAACAACCATTATGACTATAATGGTCACAAGTTCAAAGTTTAAAATCATATATTCAGTTCATGCTACAAATTCATCATCATCTCAGCCAAAAGACGTCCACTGCTGGACAAAGGCCTCCCCCAAGGATATGAGGGGTATTTGCCGTAATCGCCACGCTTGGCAGGCGGGTTGGCGATCGCAGTAAGTTGAGACGTAATCCCAGAGAGATGCTGCTGCCCATCCTCTGGAATGGTCCCTTAGTCGGCTTTTACGACACCCACGGGAAGAGATGGGGTGGTGCAGTTCTTTATCCCCGGCACCACATAGGGAAACAAACAAACAAACAAACACTTACTCACTACAAACACTCACTTGCTACAAATTATAGCTCTTATGAATGTCGAAGCCATCGGTACTGTAAGGAGGTTATATACAGCTCGTAGTAAAAGGTAGTTTAATTTATTGTATGTAAGCCTCTTCAGTCTGGATGAGTATTTGAACCATCGAATAGGTAATTAAAAAGGTTTGCAACTGTTTGGCACAGTCGCGGACAGTCGTAGACAGGAGCTAGACAGCCCGGCTAAGAGCCGAGGTGCTCGGAGATCGATTTAATAAACTGTACCTATCTCTATTTATGATAATACACAAAGTTAAGTGAAACTGGTGTTCATATTTCACACCAACACCACAGTACGTACGTCAGGGCGTGAGACTTGTACTAGAAGAACCGGCATCTTTAACACTATCCTTTAAACAATATCACCTTTTTAAACTATTCAGTAATTATTCGGCAATTTAAACCGAATGTTCTGCCAAATACGAACATTTATAAGACCGATATTATTTACAATATAAAAGCACTTCTATAATGTCACAACTATCCCTGAGCTTCACTAGTTACTTAGTCCAAAGATTTACTGACCGAAAAGAAACTTTACAGTCGACCTCGCGATTATAGAGGTACCCTTTGCCGGTACGATTGTCTCCAACATAAGTAATGAAGTCCTTTCAAAATTAGGCATGCGTGTAGTTACTTAGAGGAGCTCGATGGCGCGCGATTGCTGAGATTAGGCACCTTTGACAGGGGCCAGGTGGATGGGTGACCAAAAATGTATCATTTCTAGCTACACCGTTCTTCGGAAGACACGTAAAGCCGTTGGTCCCGGCTGCATTAGCAGTCGTTAACAACCACCAATCCGCACTGGGTCCGGGTGGTTTATGGCCCTTTTCCTTATCCATTCATAGGGAAGGCTCATGCACCAGCAGTGGGGACATAAAAATAAGCTGGTGATATAGCTACTTATTAACTAAAACACAAATGTTGAAAAAATTTCCACGAGCAGGATTTGAACGTGCACCCTTCTGACATACCGGGTCAGGTGCTCTCCCAATTGAACTATCGTGGTTCTAACCAGCCCGCCGAAATTATTCACGCAAATTTTGTTGCGAACAAATTACAAAAACACAAATGTTGAAAAAATTTGCGTTAAAAATTATATAAACATTTATAAATAGCTTGCCTACTTCTTAACTGATCTTTAGTATTTGTAAAAATATTATGATCGGATGTTAATGACGGTAGTTGTTAACATTGAATGGGCGCCTTTGGCTTTCAAAGTAAAAAGTAAATAGTGTTGAATAATTTCGGCGGGCTGGTTAGAACCACGTTAGCTCAATTGGAAGAGCACCTGACCCGGTATGTCAGAAGGGTGCAGGTTCAAACCCTGCTCGTGGAAATTTTTTCAACATTTGTGTTTATATAAACCTTTGTTGGGAACATGTCACTCGTTCCACATGTTGCAACTACACTAATCCGTTCGATTCTAGTACAGATTCCAATTTAATACCAATACGAACTGTTCTCCGATAAACCTTTTAAAACTTCAATCGTTGTTGTACGATGCGAGATAACAGATTGAGAGTCCAGGTCAAAGCTCAGAACTTTATCTAAGGACTTTTTACATTTTACAGCTATTAATACTGACTAGTGGTCGCCCAGTGGTCGAAATTCGACCGTAATTTTATTAAGGCTAAACGGATTATATCCTAAGCAAAGAAAAATTAAAAAAAGATAGAATGTAAGTTTGGATTGGCATTGACAGATTTCGGCCGCTCCTCTTCCATTTTTGAATTTTTTTGAAAAGAGTATCAATACGTGTGTCAAATACATGGTAGTGTGTGTAATGATTGTGTCATTGATTTAATGTATTTTTATGCATAATTTTGAAGAAATATTAACATTTGGATAACCTTCTCTATATAAACTATAAGTGTGCGAAATTTCATACTCCTCCGTCCGCGCAATTTTCGTAATAAAGGGGTACATAGTTTTTGCTTCACGTATTATTAATATAGATGTTTGGAGCTGTAAAATAGTCACAAGGTAGCGGCATCAGTGTTCGACTCTTTATGACCACTTGTTGACATAGTTTTCGTCGCCAAAACATTACGAATACATAAGATAATACTGTTGAATAATTATAAATTTATAAAGTAGTTAATAGTTGTCTTTGTAAACGTTTTGTTGGTAATACTACGGCCAAACTTGACGACGAAGATTCGTGTTCGCGTTGTCGCGATAAAACTTCATGTTCGAGCTACGACAAAGTGCTTGGCCACATCAAAAAAAACTTTGCTACGTCGTAATAATCTAGAACGTTGCGATAATTCATTTCGCGGAAAAAATGAAAAAGGCGGTTGCGCTATATTACATGTCAGGTAATAATAATTATAGCAATAACAGTAACTTGTGAAATTTAGCTTTTAAGTTTAATAAAGATGATTATTTCTAATATGAGTTTTAGTTTACATATTTCCTATTTAGAATTTATTTTTGTAACAACACAAGTTCAAGTCCATACAGTTTTGTAACAACACATGTCCCATATAGTTTAGAAAAAACACATATCCAAAGTTTTTTTAAGGCAATATATTTTTACTGTATTTTTTTTTGTACCAAATATATTTAGCCTGATTCGTAACATATAATTGAAGATATTTTTCTTTTAGACTTATTGCAGGCAACTCATGTTAAAAATAATAATCACTTTTTTTTATCTACCGAAAAATTAAGCTCCTTGACATATTATGTTGGTATAATTTTTTTTTTTTTTTTTTTGGAAAGAGACTGCTGGTTGCCGAGGGGCATTTCCAGCTTCACCGGGCTTGTTTTAGGGGCGGCGAGGTCCCGCGGTTCAATTCCCTCCGGGATAGGCCCCGCGGTCTTCACCGTATCGGAGTTTGGTCCCCCAGAGGTTAGTGAGTATCCCCCCCCGTCTCGCCCTTCCCAGCCTTGGGCCTTCCCTTGGCAGCCGACTGGAGACAATGGCGTCTCCATGACAGTCGGTGGGTTGCGGAAAGACGGACGGGTGAGTCTCACATAACTTGGGGCCTCTTCAAGGCCCCGGGTACTCGTAATGAGTTCCTCTGGGTTAAAAAAAAAAAAAAAAAAAAAAAAAAAAAAAAAAAAAAAAAAAAAAAAAAAGGGGCGGCGAGGTACGTAAAGGGTACCTCAAGCCGTGTTGAAACGAAACACCTTCAGAGGATTTCTAGAGGGGTACGGCATCGCACACTTAAAAGTGCGCGTCCCCGTGCCCTTCCAGAGTCTCCGAAGGGTTCGGATCGGATCGGGGAGCGGAACCACCCGAGGGCGCCTCTAAAGGCACGGACCTCGGCTCGGGTAGACCGGGCCGTGGAGGAGGAGAGGAGGAGCTCCCAGGCACATGACTGTGCCTGGCATATAGAGCGCGTGTGAACCGGTTCTTCGTACCCTTGTTCTACGAGTACGGTGTCTTGGGCCTAAAACAGTGTGCATGTTTAGTGTATTCTGTAAATGTGTGCTGTCATTTGGAGGAACGGGCGGGGGGGCATTCGCAACTGTAATTGCGTCGTCGGGCTCGGTTAGGACGTGTTTTGGACGCCTAGACGTGTACCGTCTTGATGGTGGAAGGCCTTCAACATTATAGTTGGCAGCCGCCACCACAAGAGGGTTGGGGTGGTGGGGGGCATTATCGAAGTAACGTCGGGAGACGTCCTTGATAAAGTCTTTGATAGTTGGGAGATCGAGGTCGCGATGGAGGTCTACATTACGAACGTAATACGGACAACCCGTCGCGCCTCGCATGAATCGGTTTTGGAGGGTCTGTAGGGGGTACAAATAAGAGGGCGCGGAGTGCGCGAAAACTACGCTAGCGTAGGTCATGACTGGGCGGATGCAGGCTTTGTAAATTGTCGTCTTACTTCTAAGAGACATTTTACTCTTCCTGCCTATAAGGTGGAATAACCGACCTAATATGAACGCGGCCCTGTTACGGACGATCTTGAGATGCGGTGCAAACGACAATCTCCTATCGAGGGTGACACCGAGATACTTCACCTGCCTAGCCCATGGGATAGGGTGGTCAAATAGACGAATCGGACGGCAAGGATCGTCGGGGCCCCGATAAAAGTACACAGCGGCACTTTTCTCGGGGTTCACTTCGATCCGCCATTTGCGAAACCAAACGCCGAGGGTGTTAACGGCCTTTTGGAGTCGGTTGTAAACCGCGGTTTTGTCTCTACCAGACGAAAATAGCGCGGTGTCATCCGCGAATAGAGCTAGCTCTACACCGGGGGACTTGGGGATATCGTTTGCGTAAAGCGCAAAGAGGATAGGCGAGAGCACGGATCCCTGCGGAACGCCGGCTCGAATAGGGTGCGGGGCGGAGAGCGTTCCTTCGACGCGGAAGCAAAAAGAGCGACCCGACAAGAAGTCTCGTATGATGTGCACGAGTCTGTCTGGCACGCCGAGTTTGTACAGCTTATAAATTAAGCCGTTGTGCCAGACTTTGTCGAACGCCTTCGCGACGTCGAAGAAAAGAGCTCCGGTGCCCGTATGACGGTGTCTATTGAAGCCGGAAAGGATATGCTCTGTGAGGCGGTGCAATTGGTGAGTACACGAGTGTTTGGGCCGGAACCCAAACTGCTCGTTAATAAGGAGGTTATTGGATAGGACGTAGTCCTTTAATCGGGAGACTAATACGCGTTCGTACAGTTTTCCCAACGATTTGAGAAGACTGATGGGGCGATAACTAGAGGGGGCGGTACGCGGTTTACCGGGCTTATGAATACCTATGACCACCGCATCCTTCCACGCAGCGGGAAAGATGGCGTTAGTCATGGCGCTATTGAAGATAGCTACTATTAAAAGGATGAGCTGAGCGGGTAAGATCTTAAGGATCTTGTTTGAAATGCCGTCTGCCCCGGGGGCACTACGGGGTTTAAGACGCTTAATGAGCGTTTGCACCTCATCTTCCGTAACGGGCGGGAGGGTCGCGGTGGGAGGGAGGGACGAGAGTCTTTCGACTTCGCTGTCTACCATTTCGATATGGTTCGAAGGGACTGGGAGGGTGCTAGGCGAACATTGGGCCTCGAGGCTGTCGGCAAGGCACTCGGCTTTTTCGTCGTCGTCAAAGACGACCGAATGTCGGGTTTCTTAAGAGGGGGCATGGATGTGACCGTATCCGACTTAAAGGCTCTCGCCAACCGCCAATACGCTTGGTGAGAAGGCGTGATGTCTTTAAGAAGGCCATGCCACTTCGACTCGCGGAGCTCTTGTATGCGCTCTCTAGCAGCGCGCTGCAGTGAGCGCATACGAGCCCGGTTGTCCGAAGTGGGATAGGAGTCGAAAGCGCGAGTGGCGGCGTTCTTCGCCCGCAACAGTTGCCTCATATCGTCCGGCAGTTTGAAGCGATGGTCAACCGTCGCTACAACCCGCCGGGACGATTCGCTTATAGCGTTAGTGAGGTGACTGCCGAGGGCGTCGATCGCGGCCGCTGTCTCGTGAGGCGAGTCAATGACGTCCGGAATTTGGTTTAATGACTCACTGGCGGTAGGCTCGAGAAGCTTCTCGAGCTTATCCCAGTCAGTCACCACCTTAATGACGGGGGTGGGGTCGGTGGGGGGGCCTAAATGTAAGACAACCGGCCTATGGTCGGAGGAGAGCGCGTGGATCACTTCTATAGAACGCAACCGCAAGGTTACGTTCTTTAGAAGTGCCATATCTAGCGGGTTGGGTGTGAAATTCTCAATTAACGGATAGTGGGTGGGCTCCATAGGCACGACGATATCGAAGAGCATTGACTCAGCGAGGTGGCTCAACACCCGACCGTTACGGTTGGTTGTATTGCAACTCCACTGAGCGTGTTTGCTATTGAGATCGCCGGCAATAATGACGGCGGTGTCCATGGCAAACAGCGCTTCGAGATCGGGTTGTTTCAAAAGCTTATTTGGGGACAAATAAACGGAAGCGATTGTGATAGACGCGTGGCCTGTCATGCCTAGCCGACAGACCGAGACCTCTAGATCGGAAAGTTGAGGGGGATCGAGCGGGACACAGTGAAGTGACCGCTTGTAATAGATAAGAGTGCCGCCTCCGCGGCCATCTCTATCATTACGGACAAGGTTGTAGTTTGACAAGCGAGGGTCTCGGTAAGAGGGTTTCAGGAAAGTTTCCTGTATGAGTAAAACGTCGACGGAGTGTTCGGTTAAAAACTCGGACACTTCGTCGCGTTGTTTCAAGAAACCGTTCGCGTTGAGAAACGCAACCGTTAGGGATCGGGGTTTAATTCTCGAATTGGGCGTATTATTCATTATGGGACTTTAGGGAGTCGAAAAGGGACGTGATCATGTCCAAAAGTGGACCGTGATCGTTAAAGATCGCCGCCATGATAGTGGCGGGGCAAGCGGACGGGTCGGACGCGGCTATGCGCAGCTTCTCCACCATCTCTACGATTTCGTCCTTGTAACGGTATAACTTTACAATTTCGACTGCCGTAGACATGGCGGTGCTAACCGGGCAAGCGCCAACGGTCGCGGCAAACGGGTGCTGCGGGCGGGCTTTGGGTTGGGCCTTAGGGGCCTTAGGGGCGGGGGCCAGCTTGTTAGCCGGTTGGGGCTTGGCCTTAGGGGCCTTAGGCTTGTTAGCCTTGGCCTGAGGGGCCTTGGCCACAGGGACTGCGGCCTGAGGGGCCTCGGGAGGGCTTTGCTCCATAGGAGTAGGGGCCGGAGGCGGAGGTGGGTCACGAGCCGGACCAGCCGCGGGAAACTCGGCGAGCGAGTTTAGCGCGGGGGCCTGCGCCGCGAGCTTAGGAGCTAGCGGTGTAGTCCAAGCGTTGCGGGGCAGTGGTAAGGGGGCCGCGGGGCGGAGCGAAACTTTCGCGATCTGCGAAGGCGGAGGGGCGCGGGACGCGGGGTTACGGCGCGGTCCCGACCCGCGGGTTGCGTTACTGCGCGGAGCCTTGGGGCAACCGCGATAATTCGCGGTATGACCCAATTCAACGCAGTTCACGCAACCGGGCGGGTCGTCGGAGACCGGTGCCGGCGCTTTGGGCCTCTGGCACGCTTCAGTGCCATGGTCGCCCAGGCACTTAACGCACCGGGGGCGCGCAAAGCAGTTACGGGCGGCGTGACCGTAACGTTGACATTTGTGGCATTGACCTACAATGCCACGCTTGTGGGGGACCTCAATCGATAGTCGAGTGAAGCTCTCTATCGATTTTATATTGAAAATAGCTTTACCCTCCGGGGTATTATCTAATATCGCCTTGAAGAGGCCTAGGGGCTTTTTGTTCCGGCCGATCATCCGGGACACTTCTTGGACCGGGTAGCCTTGAGAATTAATGTCATCAAGGACTATCTTAGGGTCCCAATCCGAGGGGAGGCCTCGGATTACAACGGATAAAACACGTTCCTCGGGAAGCGAGTACGTGTGAAAGGGCACGTTATTGGTGCGTAAAAACGCGGTCACGGAACGGAATTCGGCTGAGTTGGAAAACTCAGCCTTGATCATCTGAGGATCGCCGTGAACGAGGCGAGTCCTGAGAGAGATCGCGTTGAATCGCGCCTTAATAGATCGCGAAAGATCGGGCCAGCACTTCGTATCTTGTATAAAGATCGGCGGGGGCTTTTTGTCCTTGCGCGGCTGGGCCGGCTCGGGCCTCGGGGAGCTAGGACGGGAGTTAGGCGCGCTACTAGCTTTCGCGGCCTTAGGCGGGGGGACGGAGGGAGGGGCGGTCTTGCGGACGCGCTTACCGTTTTTCCCGACCGTCTCGTACTCCGAGTCGGATGAGTTCTCATCGGATTGCGATGAGCTCTCCTCGGACTCGGAGCCCGTGACGTACGGGCTATCCTCTTCCGCGTTAGAGGCGGAGGGGCAAACCTCCATCTCTAACTCGGGAGCGGGTGACGGCGCTACGGGAGCGAAATTGGGCATGAGCGATGGGCGCTCGGGCTGGAGCTCGATATGAGCGAGTAGGGGCTCGTTAAGAGGAGACGGGGAGGCTGGCTGAGGCAGCCGAATAATAAGTAGGGCGGTTAGAGGGGCCGGTAGTGTCACTGCCGGTTTCGCATAAGGCGAGGGACGCGCAGAGGGCGCAGAGGAGGACAACTTGTTCGTGTGGGCTGTCTTAAGGACATTTAACGCATCGGGGTGACTTTGTCCTATAAGGGACTCGATCGCCTCGATCTCCATCTCAGTGTGTGGCCTAAGGCCATACACCGAGATGCGTGCGTAGTGTCAGACCCTCCCTGTCTGTAGACAGGGAGGCGTGAGTTGAAAAGGGACCTAGCTTGTAGGCCCTAATAGTGTATCCTCCGGTGAAAATCAATTCACCGTAGGGTGTGTTACTAAAACTAGACTCTAGTGTAGCTAAAGTTCTGAGTTGACTAGGAGATCCCCCAAGGCCAACTTTGCCAGAACTCTTCCGGAGTGTTTTCCCCCCAGGAGGGTCAGGAGGGCAGCCGGGTCAGTGCCCCAACTGGCTTAGTTGTCACGGTTACGTATCCACCAGTTGGCTGCTAAGCGCAGACTCGAAAATGACACCCTGTCGTGTGAAACGGCGACAAGCGCTCCGCGATGAGAACCACGACGAAAGCGCTTGAGACGCGGCGTACCGTGCACCGGAGCCTTACCGGTACACGATAATAGGGACCGAAACAGCAAACGGGATCTTGAACCGGGCGCGGAGGGAGCTTGGGAGACGTGCGTCCGGCGCGCGAGCGAAATCTGGTATGACGATCTATACCCTATGATGTTGGTATAAAATCACACGATTCAAGAAACACGTTTAAATCGCTCGGCACCTCGCAGTCAACTAAGCGCGCGGAAGTGTAGCCAACCGCACGAACTTTGTCGCGATAAAACCTTTTGACGTGCGGCAATTTACCGACAGCGGTGCGAAGTGCATTTGTATTCGCGATAATGATTCGCGATAGGACGAATTGTTTGGCCAGACGTGCCGCGCCAACGCAAATCTTCGCGTTATCGCGATAGTGTGGCCGTATCATAACTGTCTTTAACATATATTTTTAATAAAGAGAATAATAATAACAATAAATCTTTATTTCAGGCAACAAACAATGTAACAGATGGTAAAAATACAGAGCGGCCCATACAATAAACTAGCGGCCCGTCCCGGCTTCGCACGGATTTTCTTTTTTAAACAGCGTGCCTTGTGGCAGAAAACGAAAACTTAATTGAAAAAATAAAAAACGAATTGGTTATAAAATATACAGCTTTACACTCACGGTACGCAAGTGTCGTCAAAACTTTATCAATTAACCCCGCCATTGTGGCAAAGACACGATTTTTCCACGTGTTTATAATTAAAATGGCGGATTCTGTCTCCCGTTCCGTTACAGAACGTCTTTGTTGGAAAGTTTCTTTGTTGTGGCTTCCCCTTAGGTTGTTTGCGAAGCGGTTTTCTGGAAAACTGGGATTAGTCTCGGGTGTTTTTAGTTAAAATTCAATTATAGTAAGTCCTTACTTAAAAGTTTTGTGTCTCGCTTGGTGTGGTGTAGGTAAAGGACCGAGGAAGTGCGGGGAATTCGGTTATTTTAGCTAGAAACTAGAATTTTAAATATAAAAAAATTACTACAGCGCTGTGGAACCAGCTCTCAGCGGCGGTATTTCCGGACCAATATGACTTAGGAATCTTCAAGAAACGAGCCTATTCCTTCCTTAAAGGCCGGCAACGCATCTGTGATTCCTCTGGTTTTGCGGGTGTCCATGGGCGGCGGTGATTGCTTTCCATCAGGTGACCCGCCTGCTCGTTTGCCTCCTTCTAATATAAAAAAAAAACAAAAAATATAGATCAAGCCAAATCTATATTAGCCACTGAAAATAGCAGTTGTTAAAACCCACCAACATCAATTTACTAACTTTACCTTATTTTTTGGCAGACCCTGACCCGGACTAGGGCATAGGATACTTTTTATTCTGGTAAGAGGTTCTTGTGTCGTGTGGTGTTAGTGGTCGCAAACGAAGTCACAAGCTTGTAAATATTTTTTTTTATCGTCGTTCTCTTAATCATTTGAACTTAATCTCATGTGTACGTACACGTTGTTAGATATAACTTATAAGGTACTCACCAACAAAACGCATTTATACTCTACCTACGTACTCCGATAAATTAACCTTTTATATTTAAAATCATGCATGTGAATGCATAGAAAATAATATTACTTATTATGAGTCGTGAAGTCAGGTAAAATCGGGAGGTGCCAAATCGCTCGCACTCGCCACTTTCATACATGCCAGTTGTCGAATAAGTCGGTGCGAAAATAAGTCATTGTTCTCTATATCATCATCATCATCAGCTCATTTTATGTCCCCACTGCTGGGACACGAGCTTTCCCATATGGAAACACCACAGGTAGGACGGGCCATAAACTACCACGCGGATACAGTGCAGATTGCTAATGCAGCTGGGGCCAACGGCTTTACGTGCAATTCGAAGCACAGAGGAGCTGGAGATGATACGTTTTTTTACATGTTGTGATTATCCTTTATATTTTGTGTTTTTATTTGTGATGGAAAGTGTCCTTTTATAATAGGGCATTTTCCAATATTTTTGACGCTGTAAGGGAGAAAAGAGCTTGACACTTGCTGAGTTTTTAGCCGGGTCTTCTCAGTACAAGTTCTCCCGCCCAGAATAGACTTACGAACCGATGGCATAATGATGTTCATAACAGCTATTTGTAGCCTAAACTGAATAAATGATTTTGAATTTTTAAACCTATTGCAACATAAATTACATAGCGGACTCAACCATAGTAATCTTTTCTATTTATTATGGTGCAAAATTAAATCATCGTTCCCTATATAATTTCACTTTAAACTAAAGTGTACGTACACATGTTGTAACTAACCCGGGCCCACGCGTCCGGCCATAAACAGTGTATGTTGATTAGTTAGATTTAATTTAAAGTTCGCGTCTGATTGCGGTGCGACCCGTGTTACGCTACTTTAAAACTCTCGTTGGAAAGTTTAATTTATCGACTTTTAGTTTACAACCTTCGTGTTGATTTAAGGATTGAGTAGGTTAAATAGTTGCCTGCGAGGTAGAATATTGTATTTGTTGAATGGTAAAGAAGGTTACAGGATATATTAGGACAAAGATATTACAATTACATCATGGAATAGTACATAAGTACCTAGTATCTACTTAATTGCAAGTACCACAATTCTATTACATTTTTTTGAGGATAAAATAAATTTCGTACAATCTACAAGAAAAATATTTATGGACCTACACGGTTTTGCCACAATTGTGTTACATATAATAACTGTATATTCAGTTAACATATCCTTGGATGCGATTATTATATTCGACAATTACAATAATAATAATAAAAATGTACACTAGCTATCATATTATTTATATCTAACTGTCGAACCACAATACGTATTATGCTTTGTAGGCGTTTTAAATGTTAGTAATTTTGCCACTTAGTCTTGTAGCTGTTTAGGCGTAATCCTTCAAAATCGTTTTGCGGCGTAGGCATTGTGATCATAAAGGGTAAATATGTTTATTATTTATTTATTTATTTATGTTATGGCGACATATACGAGTAAGTATGTAATATTTGAAGCGTCGTTGGTAGCGGAACGGATGAAAGAAATCGTGGTTCTTTGCCCTCAGGCACCCCCAAAAACCAAATATCAATTTGATTTCATTTAAAATTTGCGCCCCGCGTCCGCCATTTTAAATCTATCTATTTCTAGAATATCATTAGACCTACCTTTCTTCTGTGTGATACCTTTCTTCTGTGTGAGGACTGATGAAATTTCAACTTCTTATTTATACGAGACGATGACATGCAGATAACGCCAACATGCCAAACGCCATTACAATGTTTTTGACGTTTCGCGACTCGGAACAAAGTAACGTGTAGTAACGTCTAACGCCGCCATCAAACGCACGCACGCACTGCGTAATCCAAGCAAATTAGCCGCGTCCCCCACGCCGGAGTATTTACGCGTATTACAACCCATTCGGGGGAATGGGCTCGACAAATCTGAGATAATAGATACATCACTCCTATACTATATACTTGGACGCCCAATGTAACCACAGTGCCAAAGAACAATTGAATTTCTATTGTATCTGGTTTAAGAACAACTAAATAGAGATCTTATATGCAGAGTTACTAAGACAAAATTATGAACTTTAATTTGTTATAATTTTTTTAATTAAATATTCATTCTATTGTGACATCTCATCAAAATAAACAAGTCACAGCTCTGGTGGTTTAGAAACCTCTGTGTACTTACATTTATGATCACTGCTGCTTGCCAATGCGCGCCTGATGCGCATACTTATATAAATAGGAGCGTCTGTTCAAAAGGAGATAACTCCACCTAATAGGAATTTTCAGAAAACACAAAAAACTGATATCATGCTGAGTTTAGCTTATAGTTTTTTCTTTTTAAAGGTGATAGATAGGTATTACCCAAAATAGTTCAGAAGGAAGTCAAAAAAAATTATATTATGATCATTTTTTTTAAATGTTTGAACTTTGGAAATATCGCCTTTTGATTAGAATTTTAGATTATAACTCTTTTTGTTCAAGAAGCTTTGTAAATATCTCCTTTTGAAACAGATTAATCTCTTTGATATAATGCATTAACTAAATCTATTAATTTTGTGTAAAATTACAGAACTTTAACATTATTGACAGTTATTTTTTTATTTAAGATAGACAAAAAATTACTCAATTTTTTTTTGAGAGAGATTGCTGATTGCCTCAAAATATATATATAAAAAAAAACCGGCCAAGTGCGAGTCGGAACCGCGCACGAAAGTTTCCGTACCATTATCATCATCATCATCATTTCTTAGCTTTTTTGTCCAGTTCAACACATGGTTGCCTGGAAGAAATTGCTTTTTAGCGATAAGGCCGCCATTTTACTTCTTCTTGTATTGTCCTCTTTTTGTATTTTGTATGGTGTACAATAAAGTGTATTTTCATTTCATTTCATTATCTATAAAAACGGCAAAAAAAACATGTCTGTTGTATGGGAGCCCCACTTAAATTTTTATTTTATTCTAATTTTTTACCTATTTGTTGTTATAGCGGCAACAGGAATACATCATATGTGAAAATTTCAACTGTCTAACTATCACGGTACATAAGATACAGCCTGGTGACAGACGGACAGACAGACAGACGGACGGACAGCGGAGTCTTAGTAATAGGGTCCCGTATAATCCTAAAAACTAGGTCACGTAGAATAGAATTGACGTTTAATAAAAACAAATTCAAATAATAAATTTGCCTCAACAGCTTGTTGTTGTACTGAGCCCCGTGTCACTGTGGCCCGTCTCACCCTAATGTAAAAGTGACATAACATGTTTACACAACGTTGTTCCACCTCTTTGCTTACATTTTTCGTGACTTCTTTCGTATTACGTAATCGCAACAGCAAATCCCACATTCGGTGATTTCAAAGAAGCGTCTGGCGCACCCCAAATAAGCTCGTGTACCTACAACCTACAAGTGAAAAGAGTTTTTACTAAAGATTTACTGACTGAACGCTTCCGTGGCCTAGTGGTAAAGCGCTCGGCCCAATACCCGAAGGTCCCGGGTTCAATTCCCAGGTCGGGCAAAGTGTGTTTCGGATTTTTCGATGCATAGCCCGGGTTTGTGATCACCAACCCGCATTTGGCAAGCGTGGTGATTAAGCCATTACCCATCAATTGTAGTGATGACTTGATTTCAATGATGGAGACCTTTGCCCAGCAGTGGGACAGTTATAGGCTGTTTACTTTACTTTTACTTGGACGCCCAAGGTAACCACAGTGCCATAGAACAATTGAATTTCTATTGTGTCTGGTTTAAGAATAACTGAGTGGGTGACGTCGGGAAAGCCGACTATCGGCGACCAGTTGGAATAGAATAAGTAGATGTATATTTTAATTATGAAATGTAGGTTAGTTTTACATTGATAGATGTTTATGTTATTTTGGTATCACTACATTTCCACCTTCGTCAAGGCATACATATGTTATATTAATTCACATAATAATAAGATTAGACATGTCAACAGTTAATAAAATAATGTCAACATAGCTTACGGAATAAAATAATTTTACAATACTTATCATTAATAATAAAATATAATAAAAAATATCTAACTATTTCATCTAAAAACAATAATCTAAGCGTTGTCAACGAGTAAAATAGCCAACGTTTTTTAAAAATGTGCACTGCAAACGGTACTGCACCGCGCGGTAAAAAGTATCATAGAATAGGATAGAATTGACAATGATTCAAAGTATTGGCCAATCGGATCGACTATCTATAGATACTTTCTTTATTATTGTGTGTGTCAAAATATATATTTTTTTAGAATCAGCTTTACAGTTTGTAATAACTTAACTTAACTTAACTTTCCTACACTTACACCAATTATCTAGCCCAAGAGAAGCTTCGTTATGAAACTCGTTAAATGGTTACTAGACAACGGATAAACATACTTAAAATACTTAAATAAATACTTATTATACATAGAAAATAATCCCAGAATAATCCTAGACCCGAGACAATTTAGAAAATAATGTGTTAAAGAACATATAGCCGACGTCAAGCATAGGCGCGAAAATAAGTCATGTCCGTGACTCCAGCGGGATAACCCCTTCAGATCGGCTTCAAATTTCGCCATGATTTAGTTGATATTATGTTTAAATTTGTTAGCAAATTTCAAAATTTGTTGACCAATAGTTATCGAGATATCCCATGTTAAAGGGTATCCCGCTGGGGTCACGCTCGTCAAAATTATTTGACCTAAAACGAGCAGGAACGAGACACGCTACTGATATAGTTTTTGTGCTAAGATTTTGTTGATTCAATTATGAATCCATCAGTGAAAATTCCAGGATTCTACCTTCCGTAGTTACCGAGTAATCAAATACCTACTTTTCGTCAAAATTCCTACGAAAAGTAAGTTCTAGTTGAGCTGTAAGAAAAAAGGCTGAAAAACTGAAAAGTAGGAACTGGTTAGATTTTTACACCCACAAAATCTTGGCTATAGTCATAAACTCGCTACTTGCTCCATTCCTGTGGAAAAACCATGTTTAGGTATCAACACCGTGACCCCAGCGGGATAACCATATTAGCGTTATATCTCAGAATGTACTGTAGCTAGAGTTCTCGGTTTTGTCTAACAAATTTTCTCTCAGAGTCAACAAAATCTTCCCTGGATTTCATGAATGTAGCCTTTTGTCTTACACCTCAACTAGAACTTACTTTTCGGAGGAATTTTGGCGAAAAGTAGGTATTTGATTACTCGGTAACTACAGAAGGTAGAATCCTGGAATTTTCACTGATGGATTCATAATTGAATCAACAAAATCTTAGCACAAAAACTATATCAGTAGCGTGTCTCGTTCCTGCTCGTTTTAGGTCAAATAGTTTTGACGAGCGTGACCCCAGCGGGATACCCTTTAACATGGGAATCTCGATAACTATTGGTCAATAAATTTTGATATTTGCTAACAAATTAAAACATAATATCAACTAAATCATGGCAAAATATAAAGCCGATCTGAAGGGGTTGTCCCGCTGGGGTCACGGACATAAATAAGTCTGCAGTATGCGAATATTCCCTAGAGGGGCCCAACCATTACATCAGATTTGATAAACCACAAATACTCGCTAGAGAACAACGATTCATCCCTAGAATGATACGCGAGGCTATTGAAATGAAAAAAAAACATCCAAATTTTAATAGAGAAGATGGTTGGAATCTACCACCAGCCTGGGATCCCATCATACAAAATATTAAATCCCAGCCCCGACACCATAATACCAGACCAAAAGATACTGTAATAATTTCTAAATTGACCCGACCGGGGATCGAACCCGGGACCTCAGAGATGACGACACCATGAAAACCGGTGTACAAACCACTCGACCAAGGAAGTCGTCGTGAGTAATCAATGATTAAACTTTATCAAAGAAGCCTGAATTTACAAAACAAAAACTCTCAACGGGTGCGAGGTACTTAACGAAAAGTCGGCCTGTTTTTCAGGCAAACAGCCCGTTTCTAGTTTTCAACCATACTAACTCTTAAGGTCAACGTAGCCGACATACCAAGCAACAAATTCAAAAGAAATAAACCACGTCGCCTACGGACGGAGGCGCGACGACGGACAACGCAAAAAATACACTTTACACGACCACAGAAAAAGGACTATGAAGAAGGTAAGCTCATAGTATTTTAAGTATGTTTATCCGTTGTCTAGTAATCATTTAACGAATTTCATAACGAAGCTTCTCTTGGGCTAGATAATTGGTGTGAGTGTAGGAAAGTTTATTTATTTATTTATTTATACATTTTTCTTCTATATATTAACGGGCAAGCACAGTGCCTTGATATCACCTGATGTTAAGGCCAATGATGGAAGCGCACTTCACCCGGGATCCTCAACTAGTGAGGCACTGGCTATCTTATCTCTAGCTGTTGGAACACAACAATGCTACAAACATTGATGTTAAGGCGACATATTTAGATAAGATGGTGGTAGCTAGCCAGGCGGACAAACAAGCCCTACCACCAACCAAACCGAGTACACAAACATGTACCCCCGCTGGGAATCGAACCCGGGACCTCTGGGTCTAAACCAGTGGTCTTAGCCACTAGATCACAGAGGCGGTTAAAACATACCGCTCGAGCAACGCACACAGACCCTCTCACTAGGGTTGCCAACTATATTTCAGGAAATTAAAGTAAATCTATATCACTAACTAGTATAAAAAAAGGATTTGAAGAAAAAATAAAGTATTTTCCAAATTTATTTATTTAAGCGTTGCGTTTCGTTTCACTTCACTTGAGTCTGAGTATCATTCAGTAGTTCAGAAATTAAGTCAACAGGAATATTCCGTTCAAACGCACGCATTAGTCGGAAATAAAGTATTTTTCATACTTTATTTTTATTAAAAAGAATAAAGTATGGGGATGGAAAATAACGTAGGATACGTTATTTTAAAGTATGACGGATACTGAATCGCGGACCATCTTTCTGGATGTGGTGGATATGTTTAACCACACGCTAAAAACTTTAAAAAAAAAAAAAAAAATTAAAAAAAGAAGCTTGAGGAGCTCGGTGGTGCATTGGTTGACGCGCCCGGTCTGCGAGCTGAGGTTAAGCAACTTTCGCTATGGCCGGTCATCGGATGGGTGACCAAAAGTGTTTCATCTCGAGCTCCTCCGTGTTTCGGTAGGTACGTAAAGCCGTTGGTCCCGGTTGCATTAACAGTCGTTAACAACCACCAATGCGCACTGGGCCCGCGTGGTGGTTTAAAAGCCCGGTCTCCCTATCCATCTATAGGGAAGGCTGGTGCCCCAGCAGTGGGTACATAAAATGAGCTGATGATGAAAAAAAGAAATTCTTTCGAGTTATGTAGTCATTATGTTATAGTATCTTGTTGTTTATAGTTGCTATTGTGGATTGTTAGATTAAATGGAAAAACTTAAACTAACTTTTAACTTTTTTTAAACTTTTTTTATCTTCACTGATTTATGTTACTTGTTCCTAATCGTATTTTTTTGTAAGATTTTTGTAATTGTTTGTTTCCCAAATAAATAAAAATAAAATAAAAATAAATAAATCTCAAACCAGTGAGAGAGCAGCTGTTGGCAATACTCAATGTCCGTGGGAGGTCTATGGTCTATGGTTTGTATGAAGATAACCTTCTGTTGTCTCCTTATTTGTGCCACGACGAAGTAAAGACGCCAAAATAGGCTGTAAAAACGGGCCATGAAAGACGTTATCTAATTTTCGGGCCGTGCCAGTGGCGGCGGTGGCGCGCGACAGAATATTTATGTATTTTATATTGCACGAAAGCTGATAAACAGTCTCCCGTTTACCGAGGAGATATTAAAATAGTGCTGTCTTTCGTTCTGTACCTATCACAACGACGTGTTGCGCAACAAATAACTTGAAGTTTTTTTTGTCATACCTATGTTGTTAATAATATAATTTTTATTCAAGTATATAATATAGTATATAGTATATAACAACAGGGTCCAAAGGACCAGTGTGTGCACTGGCACTTTAAGCACGTATAAGAAGTATTAAATTTTAATATCTTGACTTCGGTTACCATGCAAAGGTGAGCATTGTAACCAACCAACTAGCACCTCCCCTCTTGTATGTAAGTGACGTAAATAACTAGTCGGTATAGTACTAAAATACTAACGTAGAGTCGAGTTTATACGATACAGTAAAAACTCGAGTCCTTTACAACTCTAGCAGAGACTATTCACCTGTTGTTACACACGTGGTCAGTACGTCGTAGACTGTGTACTGATTCAGATAGGAACGTCTTGCTCACGCTCAAGTCGAGTCTATCAAATACAATAAAGACTCGAGTCCTACCTACGTATTTTGCTTTTATTTAAAATGAATATAATAATATCTAATCTATTCTAACACAAAAGATTGACAAAGATTGATCACGTGCGCGGCTTATGTTAATCCCATACATTTTATTCTTTTAGAACTTAGCTATCGTTTTCTTAATGTTACTTTGGCTACCGCCACTGGCCTGATACATTGTTTACGACATACTGACTACTTGCGTAACAACAACGGGATAGTGTCTGCTAGATTAGATATTATTATATTCATTTTAAATAAAAGTTGTGTTACTTTGGCGTTACTTCGGTTACTTTGGCTAAGCCTACTGGTAGGACCGTCTGTGGATCTTGCTCACGCTCTGTGCCAGCGGCAGGAACCGTACGTTAGCTGTAGACTACCTAATTACTAACTAACACTAATGCCACTCCCGTGATGTGGTCGAAATATCGATGTTGTATCGGGCCAGGTAGGACCGGTCGTGGATCTTACTGAAGCTCTGTGCCGGCAGAAGAGACCCTGTAGTGGCTAGTTACTACCTAACTATATACTGCTAGATAAAGTCCTGTGACGCTGGAAATGCAACCTAAGGCAACAACTCTCACCAAAAAAATAACTACTAGGTATTTACTAGCTATCATTAATGTCATTCACGTGGTCAGTATATCGACCCTTTACGTGGCATGTCGCCGGCAACCGGTTATTTGAAACATCGCCGCATTTGGCGCGTCACCGCCGGGAGCCGGTGAACGGCAATAGTACTGGAATAAACGCGTTTTGTATTGCGAAAACTGTAGCTATTCCTTCTCCCGCGTTGTATGCGAATTAAGTAAAAGACAAGGATGCTTAAATACACTGACAAACCGTCGCCAACCATACAAAAATTTAAAAGTTTCAGTCATTTTTTGTTAACCTTTATGGATGCCTGCCAGTTAATTAAATATATTTTGTATTGCTCATAGTGTAAACAAATGCTATGGAACGGTGTATTTTTTTTTTGTAAGATAAGAAGTTGTTTGTTGAATTTTAAAGAAAACAGAATTTATATCAATACCTTGTTTAATTTCATTTATCTTGGGGATTATGTACAAAAAAGATTGACCTTTGTTGAAAGTCAAGTAGAAAGTTTTGGGTATGTGTAATTGTATTTATTGTTAATTAATCAGTTAGCGCATTTTATAATCTTTTCAAAAACATACGACGTTCCCTACTTTCCATACAAGAAAACTCCGAGAATATTGTTTATATTATAAAAGTGGCGATTTCCGGCGACCACTACGAAGGTACTCAGCACATCCGCCATTTTAAATAAAATAATTACGCCATTTAACGGGTCTGTGTTAATAGGGTTATTGACTTAAAATTAAATAGCTAGCCTTGTTTTTAAAACATATGAAATACAGTATTTTACATACACAATTTAATACTGCACAGGATATTGATAGAAGCGTATTTAATGTTGACGAGACAGAGACCATCCGATAGCTATAGCTGCTACCTTACTGATAGCTAACACTATTGTTACTTACGTGGTCAGTATGTCGTACACGGTGTACCGGGCCAGGTAGGACCGCCCGTGGATCTTGCTTATGCTCTGTGCCAGCAGCAGGAACCGCCGGTCAGCTGATACCGAGAATGACGCCGGCTCCAACACCCTCTGGAACAATCGAACATATTGCTTAGAACATAGGTAGTATTGAAATCTCGATTCTGTTTATTCAATAACATCTCAATAGTGTGTCGGTGGTCAGATCTTGACGTAGGACTATTAAAAATCTACCTCTGCGATTTACTGATTATACTACAACGTCACAGGGTCCATTCTCAGCGTACGAAACAAATTGTTAATTTGTTATGTACGTGTATTACATTTCTTCTGTCGTAATTTTTAGGATTCCGTACCCAAAGGGTAAAACGGGACCCTATTACTAAGACTCCGCTGTCCGTCTGTCCGTCTGTCATCAGGCTGTATCTCATGAACCGTGGTAGTTAGACAGTTGAAATTTTCACAGATGATGTAGTTCTGTTGCCGCTATAACAGCAAATACTAAAAAAACAATAAAATAAATATTTAAGGGGGCTCCCATACAACAAACGTGATTTTTTGCTCGTTTTATCTCTTTTAAATGGTACGGAACTCTTCGTGCGCGAGTCCGATTCGCACTTCTTTAAGTCTGTCAAACTTTTAACAATGCAATGCTAATGGCATAGTATACCTAGTATTATGCTATATCATAAGTATTAGTAAGTAAGTAGTCATCATAAAATATAGATATAAAGACGATTCGGAAGTAGACCTAAAGTGCCGTATAGCAAAAATGTTAATTGCGTTTCTGTGTTCCGCCGGAAGGTTAGTGAATAGCCAGTTCCGTGTCACCTGAAGCATAGAGTTGCTCTAGATATTTTAATTTAGTCATACATCATTGGTTTAGTAAGTCTACTGGTAGCCTGGTACTTTATGTTGGAAATATTAAATCTGGTGCACTAAAAATATTATTATTTAGTTTTTTTCATCTAAAACACATTTCTATTTAAGTGTCCAAGCCGAATGTATCTCACATGAATAAAAGCGCAGTTTGGGGAAAGTGTATCTCTGGGGAATAATTCATACTAAATAAAGTAGGTTGCATAACCTGGGTGCATTAAGTCTACTTAAGGGTGCACTTAATTCACCTGGGTGAATTAAGTATACTATTTGGTAGACTTAATGCACCCAGGTGATATCAGCCAGGTGAATTAAGTCTACTAAACCACATCATTGACGTCTCGGTGGCTTCAATAAAAAAGCACATCCTTCAGCCCGAAGTCCTAGCTCGTGTAAAGTGCGTTTCGAATATTTCGACGCACAAGTCAATCTTTAAGAAAAGTGCTTTTTAATCGTCCAAATTTTTTTTAATCTACATACTTATAGCCTAGGGTAGAGGTCACAAATCAGCATTTGGCAAGCCCAAACTCTGACATACAATAAATGCATAGAATTGTAGGGTTAGACCGCCCGCGTCACTTCACTTGTCAGCCGAGTACTGTGACAGGTCCCGGAGGATCTCGATTTGTTTTTATCTTCATGAACTTAATCAATATTACGTTTAGCTTAAAGGAAAGTAGCTTCAGTAGAAAAAGTGGTCAATAAAATTTTAATAGGTACTTATTGTAATATTGAAAAAAACAAGTCTGATAAAGTAATCACAGGTTGATTTATTATCACAATATTTCTTTTTGCGATACAAAAAATAAAATTGTAACTTTTCAATCAGTCTTTTCAGAACCTGTAAAATAAACATTATTCAAAAAATGACGTTTAATACTATAGAGATAATTGACTTAAAAAGTTTTTCTAAATTATGCATTAAGACACGCAGTCATTTTCAAATGTAAATTATAACATATAAAATTTATTTTAAATATTACTATAAATTAGGTTTATCAATTATAAATAATCAACTTTAGTAAAAAAAAACAATATCAACATTTTTAATTATGTAGTCTTTTCAAAACATAAAAAAATATCAATTATTAAAAAATACGTATTAAAATTATGTCATAAATTATAAAATGCAATTTGTTAAGAATTATTTGGTCATTGTAGTTTTTTTTAATTTTTAATAAGTAAATTGTGTTTTAAAACTATCATCTAACATTTATTCTAAATACTAATTACAAAGATATATACTAATTTATAAATCTATATTTTTTTACAATTTTGGTACAAGTTAATCACAATAGAAAAAAATAACAAAAGTAAATGTATCACATTTATCGCATTCGAGATCCTCCGGGACAGGATCCTCGGGGAATGAGATCCTCAGGGAATAACCCACGTGATCAGGCCACAAGCCTACCCAGCAAGCTAACGACGAGGTTTTCTTATAACCTTGTGACCCCCTAAATAGAGGACACTACAGTAGCAATAACTTAATTTCAACGATGAAGGACTGTGCCCAGGGGATCTATTTTTGAATCGCACGTATGACATTGTGTTGTCGTATGCGACTTAAGTCACACTCGTCTTTCAAGTCGCATGACGCTGGTTTTCCGTATTTTTTAATCGTTTGTTTCCAGTGCTGCCAACTATATACGAAATGTTGGATGTTATCCGTTTGACTTTTGACGGTTATTCTATCAATCGCTTTGTGTCGCTCGACTGCAATGAGTGGGTGAGGGCACTCGTTGCGGTCGAGCGATTCAAAGATATGGAAAGTCAAATGTCGAACGAAAATCAGTAGAAACCAAGCGCTCGACTCGAGGCGAAGGAATCAAAATAGAGCCCCAGCAGTGGGACATGAAGGGTACCACCACCCAGCAATGCGAAAGTTGCTCAACTAGCATGTACGTCAGCCGAACCCGCAAGCCACCCAGCCATCGAGCTTCTAAGTACAAATACATTGATCTCAATATATATTTTGGACGCGAGCATCGCGTGTTGGAAACACGCCCAGCGCACACGCGATCATCGTATTAGAGAATCGAATTATAACAACAGAAATTCAATAATTGGTATCGGGCAAACAAAAAGTTACGGCTCAAATGGCAGCTTTGAGCATGAACCAATTGTTTGCGTTAATTTCTGTCGAATGGTGACGTAAATTATAAATTATAATCAAATGGAGTCTATGATTGTGGCTTTAAATAAGTTTACGCAATGACTATTTAAAAAGTGTTGCATAGATTTGAGGAGCTCGATGGCGCAGTGGTTAACGCGCCCGGTCTGCGTGTGCTGAGGTTAAGCAACTTTCGCAAAGGCTTGTCATCGGATGGGTGACCAAACATTTATCATCTCGAGTTCCTCCGTGCTTCGATAGCACGTAAAGCCGTTGGTCCCGTCTGCAATAGCAGTCGTTAACAACCACCAATCCGCACTGGGCCCGCGTGGTGGCCCGCGAGTTAAGGATCGTGCCCCAGCAGGCCAGCAGTGGGGACATAAAATGAGCTGATAATGATGATGATGAGATTTCCACAAGCGGGATTCGAACCCGAACCGTAAAGTAAGAGTATATAGTGTTGATAAACTTCGGCAGGTTGGACACACACAGATAGCATAGTTGGTAGGTACCTGATTCGGTATGTCATGGGGTGCGGGTTCGAATCCCGCTCGTGTAAATGTTTTAAATCGAAGAATCGGTACCGGCAGCAAATTATCAATGCCTATCTACCAGTGTTCGAGACAGTTTACGTAAACAAAAACACAAATACACAAATGTTGAAAAAATTTCCACGAGCAGGGTTTGAACCTGCACCCTTCTGACATACCGGGTCAGGTGCTCTTCCAATTGAGCTATCGTAGTTTTAACCAGCCCGCCGAAATTATTCAACACTATTTACTTTTTACTTTGAAAGCCAAAGGCGCCCATTCAATGTTAACAACTACCGTCATTAACATCCGATCATAATATTTTTACAAATACTAAAGATCAGTTAAGAAGTAGGCAAGCTATTTATAAATGTTTATATAATTTTTAACGCAAATTTTGTTGCGAACAAATTACAAAAACACAAATGTTGAAAAAATTTCGGCGGGCTGGTTAAAACCACGATAGCTCAATTGGAAGAGCACCTGACCCGGTATGTCAGAAGGGTGCAGGTTCAAACCCTGCTCGTGGAATTTTTTTCAACATTTGTGTTTTTGTAATTTGTTCGCAACAAAATTTGCGTTAAAAATTATATAAACATTTATAAATAGCTTGCCTACTTCTTAACTGATCTTTAGTATTTGTAAAAATATTATGATCGGATGTTAATGACGGTAGTTGTTAACATTGAATGGGCGCCTTTGGCTTTCAAAGTAAAAAGTAAATAGTGTTGAATAATTTCGGCGGGCTGGTTAAAACCACGATAGCTCAATTGGAAGAGCACCTGACCTGGTATGTCAGAAGGGTGCAGGTTCAAACCCTGCTCGTGGAAATTTTTTCAACATTTGTGTTTTTGTAATTTGTTCGCAACAAAATTTGCGTTAAAAATTATATAAACATTTATAAATAGCTTGCCTACTTCTTAACTGATCTTTAGTATTTGTAAAAATATTATGATCGGATGTTAATGACGGTAGTTGTTAACATTGAATGGGCGCCTTTGGCTTTCAAAGTAAAAAGTAAATAGTGTTGAATAATTTCGGCGGGCTGGTTAAAATCACGATAGCTCAATTGGAAGAGCACCTGACCCGGTATGTCAAAAGGGTGCAGGTTCAAACCCTGCTCGTGGAAATTTTTTCAACATTTGTGTTTCTGTAATTTGTTCGCAACAAAATTTGCGTTAAAAATTATATAAACATTTATAAATAGCTTGCCTACTTCTTAACTGATCTTTAGTATTTGTAAAAATATTATGATCGGATGTTAATGACGGTAGTTGTTAACATTGAATGGGCGCCTTTGGCTTTCAAAGTAAAAAGTAAATAGTGTTGAATAATTTCGGCGGGCTGGTTAAAACCACGATAGCTCAATTGGAAGAGCACCTGACCCGGTATGTCAGAAGGGTGCAGGTTCAAACCCTGCTCGTGGAAATTTTTTCAACATTTGTGTTATTGTAATTTGTTCGCAACAAAATTTGAGTTAAAAATTATATAAACAGTTTACGTAGTCAAAAAATAATATAGAATTTCATTGAAATTGATTGGATCACAGCTAGAATGCAGGTGGTTGTTTTTTTTTAATGTTATTCGTGACCACTAGATACTATGTCGTGGATACTAGTCCTTCAGTCGAAAACTTAATTTATGAGTTTCTCAAAATTAAGCTCTATATAGGATGATGATGAATGATAAAAGAAATGAGAAGTGAGAAATGATATACACCACCTTTCAGTTAATCATCAGTTTTAAGGGTTTTAATCCTCCAACCACGGTCTTTTTTTCCACCCTGTATATCGTTCTACCATTGAAAGAAAAAGAACTGGACCTGTAGTTTCAGAGATTAGCCCCGGCAAACAAACAAACAAAAAGTTACCTTTTAATATTTAATATTAATATTTGAATAATGTGGAGAATTACTGACACACGATTGTGGGCGATTTAAAATAATAGAATATGGTAGGTACTGGTTCTTTGTTACAGAGGTAAAAGAATATTATAATAGCCATTCGGGAAAACCTGAGCTTGATTGATTTGGGTTCGATTGGAGGCCAAACCTTATTGTTGTTAAAGGCAATTGTTTGTACAGAAATCAATAGCATACATAACATACTACAGAATAGTATCTATATTATTAGCCGAAAATTCAGAACGGGTGATAGCGATCGTCGAGTGAGGGACATGTGCGTGTGTGCGTGGAAGGAATAAAAGCAAGCGCGCTATCGTGGCTCGTCCATTTGCATCTCGGCGCTCGGAACGGACGGAATGACGTTACTGCTTACGTATATTGTCATATTTCTTTTTTGAGTTGGGATCACATTTTGTTAAGTTCTTTAGTGTTAATTTGTCTCAGTGTCTTTTGATTAGTTTGTTGCGAGTAAAATAATTAAATAACCGCTAAAGTTAATGTACCATTGTTATCTTTAAATTGAAGTTAATTTAGTCTAGTAAAAATCATTGTATCAATTTAGTTAGGTTAAAAATCATTGTTTCTCCTAATTAAAAGTTTATTTAATTTAGCTGATGATTGTTTCTTTTTTTTAATAATAATAATTGAGTTTAGCTAATATCAGAAGTGGGATCACACTCATCTTTGTTTTGTTTTGGCTTTTCTTACTAATACAGTTTAAGTTTGATTTTGTTTAACGATCAACGCTTTGACAAAATGGCGGAATCTACTAGAAAACGTAAGAAAAACACACGTGCTTGCACGCCTGATATAACCTTACAACAGACACTGCAGACAATTTTAACACGTTTAAATACGTTAGAAGAAAATTCTGTTATACATAATTCAACTGAACGAAGTAGTGCCAGCGTTATAACGTCCGAGACGAGGATTGAAGCATGCGCCTCGTCGACGCCTGCCAGCGCTCCTGTACAGCCGGCGCCTGCCAGCGCTCCCCTACAGCTGGCGTCTGCCAGTGCTCCGCTGCCGGTGGCGCATTTGGAGTCATTGCCGATGCATCAGGGGTGCGGCGGCAACGTAGGCGCGGTGCTGGAGACACCTCCGCCTTCGGTTGCATGCAGCGTGGATGCTGCGATGAGTGAGATGACTGATAAAATTGTAAATGCCCTGGGGGCATTTAACCCGGTAAGGTCAAACCATGTTTATATATCAAATTTTGATCCCACTTTGAATGACATTGATGTATGGTGTGATGAGGTAGACCATGTCCGTGTTATTAACCGATGGGACGATAGAGAATGTTTAGCAAGAATAGGAAATTGCTTAAAAGGTGATGCTCGTTTGTGGCTTGATGAATGGGTTACTAACGATCGAACATGGTCTAACTTTAAGCGCGAGTTTAAGCCTTTGTGTCCCAAAAGAGTTGATATAGCCAACATTTTATTTGATGTTATGAAAACTAACTCTGATAATTATAGCACCTATGCAGAGTATGCTCGTCGCTCATTGTTACGCCTTCGGATCGTAAGTGGTTTAAGTGAAGATCTCATTAGTGCAATTATAATACGAGGCATTACTGACCCTCAAATCCGTGCAGTTACGACCAATGCAAAACTACTTCCCAATGAGTTAGTAAATTTCCTGTCGATTTATGTTAAACCCGCACCGCTAATGTCAACCAGTAAATTCCGGAGTGTAAATAAAAATGCATTACCATCACACAGTAAGTTTTATTCTCATAAGCGTGATTATTCTGAAACAAAACCTCAGTGTTTTTCTTGTGGTAATTATGGGCACAGACAAGCCATGTGTCCGAAGCGTAGAAGACCAAATAATTATAACGGTAGAAGTGATACTGGTTCTAGCCCTTCCACTAATATGAATAGTTTTCCTATGAGTGCATCCAATTCTAACCCCCAACGTAAGTCAGAACCTTGTTCTTTTTGTAAGAAATTGGGGCATAAAGTAGATGATTGTTTTGCCAAGCAGCGATCTGAATCACGAGGTAAATCAAATGTTAATCTCTGTCGAATAACTAATGATGATTACAGGAAAAATGATATAACTACTGCAGTTATTCAGGGCGTACCTGTCAATATTTTAATAGACAGTGGTTCAACTTTATCTTTGATGTCAGACACGATCTTGAAACATTTTCAATGCAATAGATTACCTTCATTTTGTACGTTACGTGGCATAGGGAATCAAGATGTAGTTTCAAGTTGCTCTGTTACATTGACTGTTGAGTTTTCCGAAATAACATTAGAAGTCGATTTCCATGTAGTTTCTGGTACTTTTATGAACACTCCCATAATTATTGGTACTGACGTTTTAAACCGAGATGGAGTCACTTACTTGCGAACCACGGGCCAGCAACGACTCGTGAGAGTTCATGAAATGTTTACCGTTGAGTCGAGGGTGCAGCCGCAGCTTTCTGTTAACACACCTTTATTAGGTACTGAAAAACAGCAGTTGATGTCAATTATCAATGAATTTGCTCAGAATTTAATAACTGGTACCGCTATGACAACAGTTACAACAGGTGCGATGCACATTCGACTTAGCGATGAGACTCCAGTGGTGTATAGGCCGTATAAGTTATCTCTTGATGAGAAGTTGCGTGTTAGAGGTATTATCAAGGACCTTTGCGATAAAGGTATCATTCGTGAATCTGAGTCCCAGTATTCAAGTCCAATTTTGCTTGTAAAGAAAAAAGACGGTAGCAACAGGATGTGTGTGGACTTCAGGGCCTTAAATGCAAAGACGGTGAAAGACCGCTTCCCACTTCCACTTATAGATGATCATGTGGATCGTTTGGGCAAGAGTAGGTATTTTACCAGTCTTGATATGGCCACTGGATTCCACCAGATCCTCATGGCTGAAGACTCAATTCACGTCACAGGCTTTGTGACGCCGGAGGGCCATTTTGAATTTTTGAAAATGCCCTTCGGCCTTGCAAATGCACCTGTTGTTTTTCAACGGATAATATCGAACACGTTGCGTTCATTCATTGAGTCGGGCAGGATCCTGGTTTATATCGATGACATTTTGATACCTAGTTTGACCATCGACGAAGGTCGAAATCCGGATTTTCGATTAACTTGAAAAAATGCACGTTTTTGGCCTCAGAAATTGAATACTTGGGAAGAACCGTTAGTAATGGTCAGGTTAGGCCAAGCTCCCATAAAGTGGAAGCCCTGGTAAAGTCTCCTGTACCTGGTAACGTTAAGCAGGTAAGACAAATCTTAGGGCTAGCCGGTTATTTTAGACGTTACATTCCCGACTACTCTACTAAAACAGCCTGTATAGCTCATCTTCTTCGCAAAGGCGTAGAATTTAAATGGTGTCCTGAACAAGAAGAAGTGCGGCAAAATATTATTGATCGCTTAACTAGTGAGCCCACCCTTGCTATATTTGACCCGTCACTACTAACCGAAGTACATACTGACGCCTCTGCGATAGGATATGGTGCTGTACTGCTCCAAGTACACGATCGCGGGCTCAAAAAACCCGTCGCATACTTTAGTAAGGTCACTCAGGGTGCCGAATCGCGTTACCACTCGTACTAGCTGGAAACGTTAGCTGTCGTCAAGGCATTGCAGCATTTCCGGCATTACCTTGTTGGGATCCATTTTAAAGTGGTGACCGATTGTAATGCCTTGAAACTAACGCAGCGGAAAAAGGACTTACTACCCAGAGTTGCGCGATGGTGGATTTTTCTACAAGATTATAACTTCGATCTTGAATACCGTAAAGTGGTCACTTTATCTCATGCAGACTATTTAAGTCGCAACCCTGTGAATATGTGTGAAATCAGAAGGCCTCTTCATTGGGCCCAAATTGCACAAGGCGCTGATAGTGAGTGTCAGACCTTATTACAGAAGCTAATTGATAACGAACTTGATTCTAATAGGTATGTCAATCGAAATGGTGTTCTTTATTATAAATATGATACTGTTGGTGAACAACCGCGTTTACTATGCTTTATACCGAAGGGGCATCGTCTTAGTTTATTGCGTATCTTTCACGATGAACACCAACATATAGGTGTTGATAAAACAACTGAATTAATATTGAAGCATTTTTGGTTTCCGGGTCTGCGTAAATTTATTCAAAAATATATACAGCATTGTATAGTCTGTTTATCACATAAAAAAGTGCCCCGTCAACCGTTACAACCGATTGAATCATGGAGTAAGCCAAATATACCTTTCGAAACAATTCATAGTGATGTTTTAGGACCGCTCCCTGATTCAAACGGAAATAAGTTTATTGTCATTATTGTTGATGCGTTTACCAAATATTGTTTAATGTACCCAATTTATAATCAAGCAACAAATGAACTGATACGTGTTTTTGAAAACGCTATATCCCTTTTCGGTACTCCAAAGTTAATAGTCGCGGATCGTGGTAGAATGTACGAAAGTACCGCTTTTAAAAATTGGGTGCATGAGATAGGTTGTGAGTTACATTTAATTACACCAGAAATGCACCAGAGTAATGGTCAGGCTGAGAGGTATTGTAGAACAATTTTGAATATGATACGTGTTGAAGCGAATTTCAGACAAGAACAATGGTCAGATGTTTTATGGAAATTACAACTCACCCTGAACATTACGAAACAAAAATCAACTGGTTTTTCACCTTTGTGTTTGTTAATTGGCAGCGAAGCAGTAACTCCCGTCATACGTTCTGTGATCCGTGATGTGGCTTTAGAAAATTTGAGCCCAAATCGCGAATCTTTGCGAGAGCTTGCTCGTCAACGGGCCTCAGGGTCACTGGAAAGGAACCGAGTACAACAAAATGCTCGAGTAAATGAGAGACGCAAGCAGCCACATGCCTTCCAACGTGATGATGTTGTTTTTGTGCACAAAAATAGTCAATCCACTGGCAAACTAGATTCCGGAATGAGGGGCCCTTATCAAGTAACCCGAGTACTGCCGCATGGACGCTATGAGCTGAGGCTAATGGCGGGTTCCTACGGGAAAACAACAAGGGCAGCCGCAGAATACATGACTCTTTGGCGTGGTGAATGGACGCCTGATGTGTGTGGCACATTTTTTGAAAGTGAGTATATGAGCTTATCTTATGTTTGGGACATGTCGACCTCTGTTCCTTGCATAAAATGAGCATAGATCTTGGGACATGCTGAGGCCTCTGTCTTATGAGCAACCTGAGGGCTCTGCTGTACGTGACAATTTATGTTTAAGATACGCCGAGGCCTCTATCTTAGTAGTAACCTGAGGGCTCTGCTACCAATGTTATTTAATTACTACTTTTATAACAAGCTGAGGGTTTTGTATATAAATAGAGGGCATCCTGAGGGCTCTGCCATTGCACAAGTTATTAAGTGTTTGATGTTTGTTGATGTCTAAAAAGATTTTTAAGATTTCAATGTGATTTTAGGTACCGATGATGAGTTTGTGGAGGATGATATTCTAGAGCCAGCACCAGATGATGAACAGACAGCGGGCGAGGACGCGCCGCCGTCAGGAGAGGCCGTATTAGCCGAAAATTCAGAACGGGTGATAGCGGTCGTCGAGTGAGAGACATGTGCGTGTGTGCGTGGAAGGAATAAAAGCAAGCGCGCTATCGTGGCTCGTCCATTTGCATCTCGGCGCTCGGAACGGACGGAATGACGTTACTGCTTACGTATATTGTCATATTTCTTTTTTGAGTTGGGATCACATTTTGTTAAGTTCTTTAGTGTTAATTTGTCTCAGTGTCTTTTGATTAGTTTGTTGCGAGTAAAATAATTAAATAACCGCTAAAGTTAATGTACCATTGTTATTTTTAAATTGAAGTTAATTTAGTCTAGTAAAAACCATTGTATCAATTTAGTTAGGTTAAAAATCATTGTTTCTCCTAATTAAAAGTTTATGTAATTTAGCTGATGATTGTTTCTTTTTTTTTAATAATAATAATTGAGTTTAGCTAATAATATATTAACACGTGAAGCAAAAACTTTGTACCCCTTTTTTACGAAAATTGCGCGGACGGAGGAGTATGAAATTTCGCACACTTTTATATAGAGAAGGTTATCCGAATGTTAATATTTTTTTTAAATTATGCATAAAAATACATTAAATCAATAAAACAAACATTACACACACTACCATGTATTTGACACACACGCTTACTCTTTTCAAAAAATTCAAAAATGGAAGAGGATCGGCTGAAATCTGTCAATGCCAATCCAAACTCACATTCTATCTTTTTAATTTTTCATTACTTAGGATACAATCCATGCAGCCTTAATAAAATTACGGTCGAATTTCGACCACTGGGCGATCACTAGTATATTTTTTCTCAATATAGAGGTTAGAAGCATAGACTAAAGAAAAAGAGAAAAAAAAGATAAAATGTTATAAATATTTATAAAGCTCTTCAGATAGATATTATTAAAATCTTTATTGTATAATTTTAGTAAACGAGAAAATATAATAGCTTTACAAGTGTAATTTCTGTGGAGCACTAGTGGTATAGATGTATATGTATTGTACGATTGGAGCGAGCAGATAGTATACTACCAATATACCTGTGCCATAAAACCAGGGCACGAGCTGATCGGTCGTTCGGTATTCCGAAATGGGCGCTCACTGAGTAACTGGCATTCCAATCGGTGCCTACGAACTATTGACCACCGATAGAATTTCACTGGCCTTCGGATATAGGGTTATTATTGCTATAAAATATTTCACGAGGCTGGCCTTTATGGGCCTTAAGTCATCTTTCTATTGACTACTTAATATGGCCGTCTAACATAAGTAAAAACTATAGTAAAAACACAAAAAGGCAGCCATTATTATTAACTTGTCTATGGTATGTCAAGGTTTTAATGAAGCGTCAGTAACCGAACGGATAGATCATCATCATCTCAGCCAAAAGAAGTCCACTGCTGGACAAAGGCTAATGCAGAAGGTAAGGTAATAGTTAGATATAGGTAATGAAATTCCTAATTTATAGAACTGCTTTCTATTTATAAAGAAATGTAATTTTGCATCGATCTCAAAATGTGATTTTGTTTAATGTAAACAATTTCAAAACAACAATTCTGCCGTTTCATCATCCTCTCACCCCCAAGGATCTCCACAACGACCGGTATTGAGCTGCTCGCATCCAGCGGCTTCCCGCGATCTTCACCAGATCGTCGATCCACCTTGTTGGAGGCCTGCCCTCAGTGCGTTCTCCGGTACGCGGTCGACACTCGAGAACTGTTCCGTCCCAGCGGCCATCAGTCCTGCGAACGATGTGCGCTGCCCACTGTCACTTGAGCTTAGCAACTCTTCGGACTTTGTCGGTAGCGTCTGTTCTTCTGCGGATCTCCTCATTTCTGATTCGATCACGCAGAGAAACCCCGAGCATAGCCCTCTCCGTTGCTCTTTGAGTGATCTTGAGCCTTCTTATAAGGCCCATAGTGAGCGACCACGTCTTAGTCCCGTATGTCATCATGATGATGACGTACACACGGTGTAGTTTGCTTTAAATTGATTTCTTACAAAAACAATGCAATAAATATAATAAATATAATATTTTACTGCGCTGTATCCTTTTAGTCTAATAACTCCTAGAAGAGATATCTGTAAAGTAAAGTAGAAAAGTAGTGGCCATAGATCGGTTAGGCTACTGACGTATGCCTAACACGAGTATATTAGCTTTCTAGGGGGGTTGGACTGCTAATATAATGTTATAAATAATCATCCTACTAATATTGTAAACGCTAAAGTTTGTAAGTATGGATGTTTGTTACTCTTTCACGTAAAAACTACAGGATTTGGATGAAATTCGGCATACAGATAGTTTATAACCGGGAATAACACATAAATGATACTTTTTATCCAGATATTCCCACGGGAACGGGAACCAGGCGGGTGAAACCGCGAGCGGCCACTAGGGCCGTAGGTTTCATCTTATATAAAAAACAAATAACATGAAATTATTAGTTGTTGACCTTAATCATGAAAATGAAATGAAATGAAATGAAATGAAATGAAATGAAACAGATTACAGATTCTAAAAGAAAAAACATTAAAACAACAATAAAAGAATATTTTCCAAAACGTTCCGACTTAGCATTATGCTGGCATTGCGACCAACGCAAATTCAAAATTCAAAATTCAAAATCATTTATTCAGTTTAGGCTACAAGTAGCTCTTGTGAATGTCACTATGCCATTTGTTCGTAAGTCTACTCTGGGCGGGAGATCTTGTACTGAGAAGAACCGGCAAGAAACTCAGCAAGTGTCCAGCTCTTTTCTCCCTTACAGCGTCGAAAATATTGGAAAATGCCCTATCATAGCAGGACACTTTCCATTACAAATAAACACAAAATATAAGACAACCACAACATGTAAAAAAATCAAAATAAAAAAATTCCGTCGGAACCAGTTTGGTGGCGCTGCGAAGACAGTAACAATTAAAAATTATAACAAATAGATACACAACAATATGAGAACTACTAGAATAGAAACTACTTCTACTTCTGTTTACATGTATATAGGAAAGGGAGATGTTGTTATCTTTTGTAGATCTATAGACTTTTATTCATAATTCTATTGGTGTTAAGAATTGTATAATACTGGCGAGGTTAGGCTTTCAATAAATAGTGTATAAGTAAAATAGCTATGACATAATAATATACACGGATATGACAAAACCATAGTGGTTTGTATACTATTGTACTCTAAAAACGGTAATGGTATGGAAATGAATAGGTAAGTAGAATGAAATTGATGAATTCCGATGACAACGCAGCAAGCAATATAAATAGCTTTAGTGATTAATTAAGGTTAGAAGCTCAGAATTACTTTGTATTTTTATAGAAGCCTCTTTGGCAGAGCTTTCGTCGCGAAGCTCACTTTTTAATTCTGTTCAGCCAAAGTATAGATAAGGTAGTGGCATCAGTGTTCGGCACCAAAAAAAGTATATTGAATTTCATTGAAATTTTTTGGGACCACTTGACTAGTTCTTGTACCACATGTACACACGCCTGCACATGAGACTACCACAATCTGTCAAATTTCCTCAATAGACTTTGAACTTTATGCATATGGCATATGGTTAAACATTTAATGAAGAAATTAGGTGAGTGACGGAAGTAGGTGTAACAGTGTGACAGGAAGTCGGGTAAGCGCGCAAGCGCGCTCCATTTTGTAAATTGAAAATCGATATTATGAACATGATATATTATTATTAATGTGACATATTGTGTCATTTGATTAGCAAAGGTCATTTTGATATGTCAACTGTCTTCTAATGAGTATTTACTGCATTTATTTTATAGTTATAAAAAAAACCGACTTCAAAAACAGTAAACTTAAAAAAGTAAAAACAGCTCTAAAAAGCAATAAATAATATTGAAATCATATTATTAATTACCTAGATACGCATGTCAGTTTTAAAAAATGTCTCTTGAAGTCGGGTGGTTGGTGGTCAGCTGGGAGACAATTTTGTTTCATTTAAACTTTGATAGTTGTTCCATTATTTCCACTTTTTTATTCTAAAAGCCCCACCCGACTTCAGTAGACATTTTTTTAAACTGACATGCGTATCTAGGTAATTAATAATATGATTTCAATATTATTTATTGCTTTTTAGAGCTGTTTTTACTTTTTTAAGTTTACTGTTTTTGAAGCCGGTTTTTTTTTGTAAAAAAACATTTTATTTTACGATTTTTAATGATGGGTAGACGTAGACCAGGTATTATTTTTGTACGAACTGAACATTTTGGCATATTGAACCGTATGAAGTAAGCCCAACAAAAGGTAACTGCTGTAAATCGTTGAGGAATTCCCTCGACTGTCTATGGTCTCCATCATCAGACCTGAAATGGCACTTATAACCCTTATGGGTGCAAAGTTCTTATCAATACAAATTAATCAAGCCCAAACACCATGTAATTGCTGTAAATCGTTGAGGAGTTCCATCGATTGTCTTCCGGCTCCATCATCAGATCGACTCCATACCTTCATTAAGTAGTAGTGCTTTAAAATACTTAATGAAAACATTAACAAACGCACTAGTCGCCCCTATAATTTTCCAAAGTTCCCCTCGATTTCTCAAAGATGCCATCATCAGATCCTGGTTTCCTTATCATGGTACCACCCTTGGGATATCTCCTATCCAACAAAAAAAGAATCATCAAAATCGGTTCATAAACGACGAAGTTATCTGCGAACACACATAAAAAAAATATATATATATATATACGAGTCGAATTGAGTAACCTCCTCCTTTTTTGAAGTCGAAGTTTGCTAAGGTGAGATGTCAAATGTTACACATCATATGCGACTACTGTAAGGCTCGCTCGTTTTTTTTGATGTGTAACATCTTTCCGCTCGCCTTCTATATATATATATATATATATATATACAATTTGTGGGAGTGATATCGTAAAATGTAACGGAAGTAGGTGTAACAGCGTGACAGGAAGTCGGATAGGCGCGCGAGCGCGCGCCATTTTGTAAATTAAAAATCGATATTATGAACATGACATATTATTATTATGTGACATATTGTGTCATTTGACTATCAAAGTTGTTACACATCAAATGCGATCTGCGACTGTAAGGCTCGCTCGTTTTTTTATATATATTTAGTTTAACTTGAAAGATAGCAACTCGAACACGCTACTCGGTGCGATATCGACCTCCTCTTGTAGCTTCATATTAAATAGCTTTAGTGACTAAAAAAGGGTTAGAGCGCAAAATTGCTTGGCATTATACGGATACTCCTTTGCCAATGCTTTGAGGAAGCTCACTTTTTAATTTAGTTTAGCTTAGTGTTCGTACACCTTCTTTCTAATATGATCTCTTTAGATACACACCTTGTTTTAATACATTGTTGCAATATTCGATCAATTATATACTACATAAAGGATCCGGAAACAAAATGCATGTCGAAAGCAGTCCTGTTGGCTCATACCTATACATTTAAATTTCGAATAACAAAATCTGAAAAAAACATTGGATACCATCAACAACTTCAGCTTACTGTGAACCTTAAATCTTAAAAATAAAGATTAAAATAAGGTTGCAAAATATTTGTACTTAATATTTACTGTCATCGCCACAGACGTCATTGTGGCTAATAAAAAATTAATGGTTGAGGTGATACCGATAGTAATGACGATTAACCTCATTAAGAACATTATAAAGAAAACTAGCTTTAACACAGGAGTTTAAAGATATATTTTGACTATTTTCTTGTGCCTAAGAAAATATCAGTTACCGAACCCAACTTACTCTTGATCGAGGGCATGGTCAATGTTCTGTAAAGGCAAAAAAAAGCCATAACGATCTTTTCCAATACTGTAACCGTCACCAACAGGAGCGCTGGGAAATAAATTGTAGTCTGGCCAACAAGTGGACTGAAGCACATCGGATCACTACTCCGGTACTCTTGGAAAGTAGTACTTGAATTGCTTTGTCACGGGTACTCCACGTAACAACGAAAGACTTGATAACGCACACTATTATCACGAATTGCAAATAGTGAAATTCTGAATCCCAAATTACAAACATTATAAATCGCTCTGCTCGCTACGCTATGCGTAGGAAGTCAAAAATCTATTAAGCTGATTCACGAATTTTGTTTACATTTATTTATTGTGTTTTAAAGTTTACGCGAACACTACACATTTAAATAAAACAATTTTTACGGGTTTACTCGCGTTTAGGTTACACAATGATTTAGATTAATTTATCCTGACGTGACGTTTCGAAACCTTTGCAGGGTCCGTGGTCACAGGGAGACTCTACACAGACACAGAAAATAAACGCGGGTAGATCCGTAAAAGTAGTTTTATTTAAATTACATTTATTTAACAATGTTAGTAATACCTACATATTTTTTGGACACTAAGTAGGTATATAATTACTAAAAGTATTGATTTCTTACAAAAACAAGGGAATAAATATGCGCTATATTCCTTTTGTGTAACAACTCCTAGAAGAGTTATCTGTAAAGTACGTTTTAGTAAATTCGATTGAAGTGGAAGTTAATAATTTATAGCGTCTCTCTAGACAGAAGCGAGGGAAATAAATGCAAAGTAATGAATAAATAACAAACCAAGCTTTTACGACCTTCCTCTAGTGTAATTGTATGTATATTCTTTGTTGCTAGAACACACACATAAAGAAGACAATGTATTTGTACAAGCAATGGTGAACTAATGTGGACTTACCCCTGAAAGAGATCTCTTCCAGCAGCTTGACTTATAAATAAATTATCCAATTGGCTCCTAGAAAACTGTTTTTATACCATGAATGAATTGAATAATTATAAACATAACATTGGTTAAATAGACATTAATAAATTGTTGTGTAATTGACTATTTCAATATTATTGTGATTGTGACATAGATATATTTTTATTTTTTTCATATTTGTGTGCTATTTGTTGTGTTTTTATAATTTTTACCTTGTATATGTCTTAAATGGACGATTTGTAATAATAATTAGTATTGTCATGAGTTAAATTTAAATTAATATTTGCACACCAGTAAACTGGTAGAATGCATAGGCTCAAAATAACCCAACAACTGTACCTGTAACCTGCTATTATCGCAAATAAAGATATTTGATTTGATTGATTTGAAGGGAAACATAAGTGCAAAGATAATGATTTTTATTTTAAATAATAATTAAGACACACAAAGTTGTTATTATTATTATAAAAAAAAGTTTTAAATTAATGATAATAGTAGGTTATTATCCAGTTAACACAAAACTATTTTTTTTAAATATTATTTTAGAAACACCGTTTAAACCGGAACAGCACAGCAATCTATAATATATCTATACTATTAATAAAGAGGTGAAAGTATGTGACTTTGTTTGTTTTTTTTTTCCAATTTTAAAATTTTCTTTCACTGATAGAATGATACATTTCTCTCGGGTAATATAAAAGAACCAAAAATGTATGGGTAAGGTTCCACTGGCAAGTAGCTATGGAACGCTTCCTTAGGTTATAAAATAAAGCCTAAGGGGTGGATCACTTATTGAGCTGTAGTTTAACTAATTATTTTTACTAGATGAAATATGATATATGAGTGGACTGTATTTTTTAAGAGGTTTGGTTCAGCTCGGATCCACAACTAAGGTAATTAAGCCTCGTTCAGTAAAACCTGAGATCAATTAGAAAACACAAAAAAAACATCATGGGCAAGGCACTTGTACCAAGATTTAAGGGAAGGTTATATGGGAAAAAACACTCACTGTTGCTGCAGATGAGATCCAGTTCACAACTCTTCACAATTACCACAATCACAAGCAGGCCTGCTGTATTTAGTGTATCGATATATCCAATTATAAAAATAAAGTGTTTTTGGAAGAAGATTAGCTTGATTTACTTAGATTTTTAAAACACTGTCGCGTAGGCGAGGTCAGCCATTGCAATCTTTTAGGCTATATTTTATTTTGATAAAAAAAAATGGTTTTTATAAATACGCAATCAAATTGGACGAAGGCACGGACAAAGAACTATTGTTAATAGTGCTGGTTGGCAGCGGCAGAAGTTTGTATCATCCTCCGTCGTCAGAGAAATATCAATTCGTCGCTATCCACTTCCAATAAACTAAAACATTTTATCGTCAAAAGATCGCAACCCAGCAAAATGGTTGAGAACTAATATACTTTAGTAGATATCTCCTTCGATTTTCTCAGCGTGAAATTTGGTCCGATCACCCCTGGGAACTTAATATTTGACCGGGATAAATAATAGCCCACTTCCATCTGTATCCGTGCGAATAATTGCGTTGATCCGTTGTTCCGTTACAATGCGGAGAATCAACAAACAAACATACTTATGCATTTATAAAACTAAGTTAGGTGAGATTTATTCAAATTTAAGTTATAGTAATAATCATTATTATTATTGTATTTAGTATATAGGCTGCGACAGAATAGCAGGTTCTGTGGACGTAAAAATCTGCAGTCCCTGAGCCATAGACCGTCTTGTCTTATAAAATGTATTTTGTCTTAGATAAGTTATTGGTCTCGCTGATCCATCTAAGGTATTTTGTATTTTGTTTTTGTAAGATATGTTTTATGACAAATAAATTCTTTATTATTATTATTATTAAAGGGATCTTTGACATGTTTTTTGTTCTAAGTGAGTATCCGATATTTCAGCACAGTTATAAACCTATAATAAATATTTTAAAAGATGACAAATTAAAACACAGTTCTCATTGCTGTCGTAAAGTAAAAGTCACAGTTACTTTTGTACGTACGTCACAGTGATTGGAACTGTGATAAAATACTATTTGTATTCCATTACACGAATAAAGAAGAGGAATGGCCAAAGAAAATATGCTTTGGTCAGGCGAGGCGAGGCAATACTGTTGGCGTCGCGATATGAATCGACCGGTCTGCCAACAAGTGGGGCTGCAGACTGGCTACCATAGAATAAACAGACTGCAAAAGGTAATCTTCATTTAAACGCGTTCGAGCAACGCACATTTAGGCTGGCCTCATACATCCGGAATGGCTCTCTAAACTAAACTAAACTAAATTAAACTAACCTTTCCTACACTCACACCAATTATCTAGCCCAAGAGAAGCTTCGTTATGAAACTCGTTAAATGGTTACTAGACAACGGATAAACATACTTAAAATACTTGAATACATAGTTATTATACATAGAAAACACCCAGACCCGAGACAATTTAGAAAAACAATAATTTCTAAATTGACCCGACCGGGGATCGAACCACTCGATGTACAAACCACTCGACCAAGGAGGTCGTCAAGTCAAGTCTCTGGATTCATAATCTAAAAGTCCTAATCTAAATTCCGGCGCCTTGCCTCACACATATCTTAAAAATCAGATTGATCAGTAGTCTCGTGATTCCCGGCACATGCAAACGTCTCTATGGAGGAGGAATTAATACTAGTCGCATAGCTTTTGGCTCTACATAATAAAAAAAAGAAATGCAAACGCAAACACTGGATTCATCCTTTAAATGTGAACAGAGTAAAGGAGAGTCAGTATCACATTACGGCGAGAAAATTACGACAGTATCCCGACAGATTCTTCTATTACTACTGAATGTCAGTAGCATCATTTGATGACTTACCTACCTGGGGAGGATGTTTGCTGGGGAATAAAATCCGAGACTTCACACACACGTGAGAAGAGCCATTTCCGTTGAAGAAAGCCTTACAATTACTCATAATTCATAATCTGATTCTAGTATGTGTGTGCCGCTCTATTCAAATGTATGGGAATACGCGCGTAATCCTACTAATATTATAAATGCGAAAGTTTGTGTGTATGTTCGTATATTTGTTGCTTCTTCACGCTGCAACGGATGGATGGATTTGGATGAAATTCGGTATACAGATAGTTTATAACCTGGAATAACACATATATTACTTTTTATCCTGATATTCTTACGGGAACGGGAACCACGCGGGTGAAACCGCGAGCGGCCGCTAGTCTTAAATATTCCGATCCGGAATGCAGAACGCTCAGTCAGTATAATTCTTACAGATCGATCTGAGCAATTCATAATCTGAAGAAATCAGAATGTGTGTGGAGCATACTGATATTGTATGGTATTCCGGTCTTTCTAAATGAATAATATGAATTCAGATTATGAATCCAAAGAGCCATTCCGGATGTATGAGGCCAGCCTTAGACAACCTATCACGAACACGGAATCATCGGATTGTTCCCACCTTGAGAGTTTGTTGATTGCCTCAGACGGCCTTTTCAGCTTCACCGGGCTTTTTTGGGGGCTGCGAGAAACGTAAAGGGTTCCTAAAGCCGTGTGAAACTAATCACCTTCGGAGGTTTTCTAGAGGGAACAGCATCACACATTTAAAAGTGCGTGTCCCCGTGCCCTACTAGATTCTTCGAGGGGTTCGGATCGGATCGGTTGTTCCGACCTCTGCCCCCAGACCGCCTAACCGATCGCTTTGACTACGCGAATAGTTTATGACGTCATCTTGCCACCTCGCACTGCCTATGAAAGCTATATCAAAGGTAAAGGCTATAGCTTTCGATATTGCTTTCAGCAGCACGAAACGACAAGATGACGTCATAAATCACACACAAAGTCAAAGCGATCGGTTAGGCGGTCGGTCCCCTGTTCCGCGTTTCGTGTCCGTGACGTGAGAGGATCTATGTATGCGTTGTTTAAGCGTGTTATGTATGAAGCAAGCTTAGTTTCTGGGTCTCCTTATTTGCGCTGGCTACTGGGCAAACAGCCTGCCGCGAGCTATTGAGCATTTATCGGACAGTGCAGTTGCCCATTACGGAGTTACTCTGTGTATTCTATGTAACAGGCTTCTGTAGCAGAGTGTCCAGTGCTGGTTTTATTTACCATTAGATTAACACCCACCCAAGAAACCTAGACACAATAGAAAAACAATGCTAATGGACTCAATATCGAGTCATCGCGACGTGAGTGGTTAGTAACGAAAACGAGAGTATGTATGGCATTGGAAGGCTCTCCCAAATTCCGAATGGTGGTAGATTGAGTAGTTACGTACGTATGTACGAACATGTGTTTATATATCAAGTCTTTCTCCCTTTTAGGGGTGGACGGAGCGTCGAAATCACCAATTAACTACAAAATTTTAGTTTATTATTATTTGAAGTTTTTTATAAATACAAGTTTTGACGTCAAAAAGTTCCTGTGAAGGCTCATAATATTGTATTTATAAATGATTTGATTCTCACGTCAAACGAGAAGTGTATAAATGTTGCCTATCTACAGATACCTACAGATTTTCGATATCGATACCTAGGTACCAGATTTAGAATGGTAACTAAAACTCGCACCAGATACTCTGGTTCAAGTTTGATTCTAAATAAATATCAAACAACTTTATTGGCTATAACAATTATAGGTATAAGATTTATTTAATTAAGATACTTTATACAAAATACCATCATAATGAAAACATACACATAATAAAATATTGTGATCGACACTGCCACTGGAGCAAGCAAGTCTGGCGGGGATCGCAGATATTTATAGTCACTGTTATATTTAGATATAGAGTGATCAAGTGACGGGCCGCCAGTCGCGTCCCTAGCGTCAGGCTTCATTGGCCCTTTATATTGGATGACCGATCATTTTTCTCCTTCATAAATATAATATGTAGATACAGCATTTTCAAATAACATTAGTTCCTGTCAAAATGTCCGTCCACAGATATTATAGATCGTAAAAGTAAACGAGGGAAGCATTATGTACAGTGAGCGACACAGTTGTATTAACAATTTCTATATTAACACTACACAGCTTTTATATTAAAAATCTTTATTTATTAATTTTCTATAATTTGTTACTAAGGGCACATTATTGATAATTGTTATGGGCACCGCCCTCGTGGTCACTCCTGATTGTTGCTGAAAATCAGCGATTCACTTGCTATGCGAGTGAATACAACGCTGTGCAACGATCCTTTTGAGATGCTGCGGCACACACACATTTTAGTATTATTTATTAGTTTACTGTGTTATGAAATTATGTTTGTTTGGGGGGTCTAGTGAAGAGAAAAAACCGGTCAAGTGAGAGTCGGAATCGTGCACGAAGGGTTCCGTACACGTCACGTTTGTTGTATGGGATCCCCTTTAAATATTTATTTTATTCTGTTTTTTAGTATTCGTTGTTATAGCGGTAACAGAAAAACATCATCTGTGTAAATTTCAACTGTTTAACTATCACGGTTCATGAGATACAGCCTGGTGACAGACGGACAGCGGAGTCTTAGTAATAGGGTTTGGGTACGGAACCCTAAAAACAATAATTTTGTTTAAACGAAACTACTGAATTACCACCAGTCCGGATTTTGGGAAAGCCGAGAAGAGCTGGCAAGAAACTCGGGAGGCTTATTTTGTTTCTCCACTGTTTTTTTATGCATTGAAGGTAGAACACTAAAATGTTCACAGAAACTGTGCTCGTGACTGTACAGTTACCACTTAAGCGAATCAATCTAAATGGGTTTTGGGTTATAACGATCTTACAACGTGAATCAACTCAATGCCTGATCCTTTAATGTAACACATTAAAAAATATCATCATCATCATCATCTCAGCCAAAAGACGTCCACTGCTGGACAAAGGCCTCCCCCAAAGATCTCCATATCTCCATACAGGTATAGCAAGTGTCTTCGTTAGTCGTGACTTCAGTTTAGCGACATGCTCAAAGGTTAAAGCTATTACAAGTGAAATCTGTATTTTCCTTTCTCTCTTTGTTTTATAGAAAGAAAAAAGGAAAAATGATTTATTGGTCAAGCATTTAAACTTACATTAAAACTAATTAAATACAATTATTAAAATTAACATATTTGCCGACCAAATGGTTGCCACTCAGCATAATGCCATGACATAGTTATTCCAAGGCGCTGGCTTTCTGTTCTTTCTGTTAACTAAATTATGAGAGAGAGATTAACAAAATATAAATTAATTCAAACTTAATTAAAAACAGTATTATCTAGTATCTACCTACATGCACTTATTTGTGAAAGCTAACAACAAACTACATATTTATAAACAATAAAAATAATGGGTATAACATTCCCCAAGACGAGAACCTCGTGAAAGCTGAGAAAGAGAAACAAATCAAATATCTCGACTTAGCACATGAGGTTGTCGACATGTGGAATGTGGACTTGGCTGTTATCGTACCGATTGTTGTTACGGCCAACGGCCTGATGACCAAGAGCCTCGATCAACATCTCATGAGGCTCTCGTTAGGCGGCTGGATCAAGGGCCTGATTCAGAAGGCAGTTCTCCTCGATACGGCACGCATTGTGAGGAGGTTCCTGTCTCTGGAGCCCTAATCACTGGTAGTTTGGACCCTGGTCCCGATGCCGGTGGACCCCTATTTTTTATATTTTTAAATGTTTGTTTTGTTTTTTAGAAAATATTTAAAAATTTAAATTAATATGTAAAAAAAAAGGAAACATAAATATATAATATAATTACCTACAGAACACACATACTTACTTACACACACGTTATAATATATACTTATTGATGATATGATAAAAAATTTATAATCAACACGACTGCCTATGCATTGGATATTATAAAGACGCTTTTTACACTTTTGTTTGAACGAACTAATTGATTTACAATTGCGAATCGGTGGTGGCAAGTCGTTCCAGCACTTCGTAGCAGCAAAACGAAAGCTGCCGCGAAAAGCAGCCGTTTTGTGTTGTTTGCATAACAATCACGGATATTATACAGCACAGCTTTTATTCTATAAAACAATTTCGCATATCCTCTAATATATGGTCTTCAAACTGCAACCTTCCGTCTATAAGAAAACCCAGGTTACGGGCCTGCGACACACATTTCAGATGATCTCCTTTGATAGATATCGTTGGATTCTGATCGGAATTCTTGCTTATCATTCTTTTTGTCCCTAAAATCATAAATTTGGATTTGCTTAAATTCAGAACCAAGTTATTTTGATCACACCAATGGGAAATAGATTCCAAATCTGCATTTAGTTTTTGTACTGCTAAGTTAGTTGCATTTAGTTTAAAAGAAGTATACAACTGCACATCATCTGCATATAAATGATTATTACAATATTTTATATTGTTAGTTAAATCTGCAGAATACAAAATAAAAAGCAAAGGTCCCAAAATCGAGCCTTGGGGTACTCCCCTTGACACAGGCCGTAGTAGATACTGACACTAAACCATTTCCCTTACGTGTTTCAACATGCTGCGTGCGCCCAGTAAGATAACTTGTAAACCATTTTAACGTTATTCCTGTAAATCCACTGTACACAAGCTTCAATGAAAGTAACGTGGTATTGATGATTTATCATCATAATCAGCCCACATCAGTCCACTGCTGAACATGCCTCTCCCAATGCATGCCACAGATCCCGATCTTCGGCTATTCTCACCCAACCGCTGCCAGCCACTTTCAAAATACACCGACGTCATTAGTTTTACCTTCAACAATTCAAAATGCACAGACGAAACATTTACATCGAATATGACTGAGTCATATTCTTACGTGTTCAATATTCCGTGACCTAGTACCAACATCAGCATAGCAAGTGTCTCCGTTTGTCGAGACTTCAATTTAGCGACGAGCGCAAAGGTTGAGACGCCAATTTCCTCAGCAATATAGATGTATTTCGATGAAACTGTACCTATATTTGTTGCGGCTTGGTGTTACCAGTTCGAATATTGATCTTTGAATTGGTATCATGGTGCCTAGACATTAATGAAAAAGAGAATTTGTATAGCATTAAACAGCGCCTTCTGAGTGCCTAGTGTATGTTTTATTTACCATTTAAATGCATTCGATAACAACTAGCCTACTTCTTCTTTTAATTATATCACTACATTATCACTAACTCATTTGATTGTCCCCACTACTGGGACACGAGCCTTTCCTATGGACAGAAACACCGCAGGGAGAACTGACCATAAACCACTACAGTGCGCTTTGGTGGTTGTTAACGATTGCTAGTGCAGCTGGGATGGGACCAACGGCTTTAAGTGCCTTCCGAAGCATGGACCGCTTTGATACCACAAAATATATGTCAGTTCATTTCTGAGTTCGTAAACCACCCTCCACCCTGGTCCTGGGAAATGGGCCGTGCAAATATTCCCGCTAGCGATGGCGTACTAATTTAGCTTATCGCCTTCGGCCGAGCTCGACCGTGCGCCAGACACGAAAGTTTGGGCACGTGTTTCATTGAGGTCTCCTACTCGACGTTCAAATGACGATTGATCGATGTAAGTACTAATGGGCTATGATTTAGCATCGCCCATTAAAAGTTTTGTAAAGTTTATGCGCACACCGCAAGTCTGGTCAAGAAACGGGGCTACCGGAGGCAGCGTGTCTCGCGATTTCCTACTAAATAGCGTGTGCATGTCAATTATTGGAGTGCAGTGAGCGTTTGGAACCAGTGACAACACCATTTAAAGAAGAAGGAAAATTAGCAATGAGCTTTATTACTATATAGCAAAGTCAAAGTCAAAGTCAAATATTTTTTATTCAAATAAACTTTAGAAAAGTGCTTTTGAATCGTCCATAATTTTTTTACCTACTACCCATTCAGGACGTCTATTTTTTAGCTGTGGAGAAGAATGCCTAGCCTAGCCTACAATCATTAGTTAAACATGAAATAAACATTTCAAAGTAATAAATTTTCGACCTATTAGAACCATTGCGTAAACCAGTTTTGCACAAACGTATATTCGATCCCGTCGTCAGGGTGCCTAGAGCAAGTTTTATTTAAATCGAGAATTTGTATGACAAAGTAAAATGTTTGCCATACAAATTCTCGTTTTCGATAACATGATCAAATGGCCCATAAAATACGCACCAGGCTCACTCAGCCTATCGACCAAAAGTGTTCGCCGAATTTCGACCAATTGACATTCGAACATACAACTAGACCCTTTCCACAGTTGTTTTCTTTGCATTAACGATCTAGCGTCGGGTGGCCGCCTCGTTACGGCTGTCATTAGGATGGGGTTTAATTGAATGCTGGCCTACACAAGCCTGCACATAAGACAACCACTAACTGTCAAATGACCTTAATAGTCTTTGAACTTTAAGTAAATGACATATGATTGAACATTTATTGGAGAAATTTGACAGTTTTGGATAGGTTGATGCGCATGCGCCTGTACACCTAGTTACTAGTATTTGTTTTATGTTGGTTGTGGAATTTCTCACAACTGACTAATGAAATGGAGGCTAGGGCATGCGCTCCTCGAGCTCACGCTCTCTCAAGCTCCTCCGTGCTTCCATTGCTACCCTAAGATTGCAGTCGTTATACTTGACACTTGACACTTGCTGACACACACACTGGACACACACTGGACACTTGCTGAGTTTCTTGCCGGTTCTTCTCAGTACAAGATCTCCCGTCCAGAGTAGATAGACTTACGAATCGATGGCATAATGACGTTCATAATATGAGCTCTTTGTAGCCTAAACTGAATAAATGATTTTGAATTTTTGAATTTTTGTTATACACCCACCAAACATGTGGTGGGTCATTGCCTAAACTTCCAATGTGCTTTAATTTTTTTATACCTTACGGGTAAGGACTTGACTTCGACTTTCATCACACCTGATGATGGGTCGAAGGTGGAAGCGCACTTCACCCGGAATCCCCCGATCCGATCCAAACCCTTCGGAGAATCTAGTAGGGCACGGGGACACGCACTTTTAAGTGTGCAATGCTGTTCCCTCTATTAGAAAACCTCCGAAGGTTATTCGTTTCACACCGCTTGAGGTACCCGTTACGTACCTCGCCGCCCCCAAAAAAGCCAGGTGACGCTGAAAATGCCGTTTGAGGCAATCAGCAATCTCTCTAAAAAAAAAAAGAAAAAAAACCCAGAATCCTCAACTACAGAGCTGAGGCACTGGCATCGAAACGCAACAACGTTACTAGCAGCTAGATAGTTGTACTTAAACCAAGCCCTACCATCAACCATGCATGTGCCGTTTAACACGTGGGAGACCTTCAGCCCAACGCACACTGGATCGATTCCATACTCTCATCGTGGGGTCGTGACCTAAGGAAATTTGATCATAAAAATATGCAATCTTGTTAAAAATAAATTAATCTACAATATTTGTCAGTGTATATAATGGTTTAAACATATAGTTAAAGAGATATCACGGTTTGATTATTTTTTAGTATAGGAATTGAACATTTAAAAAAATGTATTTCAAATCGCCCGTATATGCTCGTGTTCTAGTTACTATAAATGTTTTCCCCTACAGCTAAAGCGCATTTTCTTAGAACATACTTGCTACCCCAAGCGACAACTTTTTAAGTTATTCATCAATTTGTATTTATTTTGAAAAAAAAAAAGAAATTTAACTAATCTTAAGGTAATTTGAATAACTATTAAAAGCATTAACGTGATTACGATTCGAGATTATTACTTTTGTAACGTTTATAAGTTAGGGATGATATGATATTGCAAAAAGAAACGCCGAACTACCACACTACTCGTATAAGTTTGATCTTTTACTTTTCCTATCACCGAAACCAGACTATTTGTTGTACGAACTTGTACAATGAAATAGTTTGATTCCGCCGTCTATCCCTCCTTTCTATACGTGACACCTTAGCCCGCTCAAATTGGCCGTGCAAATATGACAGGAAACCAATTTCGGCTTATAGGTGCGACGCGGGAAGATGTGGATCGAGCAGACTGACTACGTAAAGGAAAACATCAATAAGTATTAACATAAGAATTAAAGTTAAAGATAAGTTATTTAATATTAAAAGTAATTAAATGGATAGCCATTTGATTGCTATCCATTTAATCTATATCTATACCTACTATTAATAAAGAGGTAACGTTTGTAATAATGTTTGTTTGTTTGTTTGTTAATACACGCTGCTAAAAAGTTTAAGCTCACCTAGTATGTGTAGGTAATGACAAAAAACTATTACAGATTATTTTAACCCTGATCAGAAGCTGGACAACGCATATCCGCGTATTCTTAATTCGTGACGGGCTTCAATTCAATTCAATCATTTATTGCTCTAGGAAAATTGCGCGGACGGAGGAGTATGATAGTTTATATAGAGAAGGTTATCCAAATGTTAATATTTTTTTAAATTATGCATAAAAATACATTTAATCAATAAAACAAACATTACACACACTACCATGTATTTGACACACACGCATATGTATTTGACACACACGTACCTATATAACTCTTTTCAAAAATTTCAAAAATGGAAGAGGAGCGGCCGAAATCTGTCAATGCCAATCCAAACTCACATTCTATCTTTTTTAATTTTTCATTGCTTAGGATACATTCCGTGCAGCCTTAATAAAATTACGGTCGAATTTCGACCACTGGGCGACCACTAGTTCTATTTAATTTCTATTCTATTAGCGTTATGCCACTTGTCTAGGGGGCTGGTGAGATCAAGGCACTATACCTACCTGTATAATATAATAAAAAGTATAGTGTTGATGTAAATTCTAACATAGTGACGTGTTTCCGTAGTCGCGCGACAATGTGGCAACCGGTAAATTGGTAACGTGGTATTGACTATTTGCGCGCCATTACGCGGGTTTTCCAGCAATGTGTGAAGTAGGTGATGAGCGAGGAAAAATCCACCAATAGTATTGCTTCTTTATTTGAAATACTGAATTTAGGTATTTATTTAGATTATTGGAAAACCAACAGCTAAACGTATATTTGAAACGAAAACTAACACTAGATAGCTAATTACAGGTACACACGCCTTCACTTCCGACTGCCACAACTGTCCGACCCGATCCGAACCCCTCGGAGAATCTAGTAGGGCACGGGGACACGCACTAGTCCGTGATGCCGATCCCTCTAGAAAATCTCCGAAGGTGATTCGTTTCACACGGCTTGAGGAACTCTTTAAGTTTCTCACCGCCCCCAAACAAGCCCGGTGAAGCTGAAAATGCCGTTTGAGGCAATCAGCAAACTCTTTCTAAAAGAACCACGACTAGATACTGTCAAATGTCCTCAATAGACTATGAACTTTTTAACTAAGGAATATTGATGGTTGAACATTTATTGAAGAAAGGAGATGTTCGTTTTTGGGCCCTAATTGATTACAGTTTTGAAGTGATGCTTTTCTGATAGATCTGCCTTCTGAGATGATGTTTCCAAAAAGAAAAAAATATATAAAAATATAAAAATACAAAAAATTTAAAAAATATTTAAAAACTTTAAATCTTGTTTTCTTCATCAAGATTTTCTTATTATTTTTGGGTTCTAATGAAAGTTTTAAGTGTTTATTATATATTGCTGAACTTATTTATACATTCTAAAAGGTATTTTAAGGTTTCAATGCAATTTCCTGAAAATGAAACCATGCGGTTGCTGGCTGTTATGGATAGTAGTGGATAGTACCATTGCATTACTAATTTAAAATAGACGGATAATTTAAAATAGGCGGAGAAAATAGACTTATTTTCTTGTTGTCTGAATGAATTCACGAAAATAGCATTATTAGTGATAAGTTATAATTAAGTAAAAAAAAAAAACACAAATTTCATCACTGTAAGAATTAGGGGGCCCAGCCTCCATATAAAAATGGAACATCTCCTTTGACAGTTTTAGATAGGTTGATGCGCAGGCGCCTGTAATTCCTCACATGCAGATGTAGCCAAGAAAATGATAATTAAACTTATAGCACTTAATATACCGGTTGACTTTTTTATCACCGTCCAAAACTTCTGAGATGACTCCCGTGGTACAAACGAACAACTCTTACTATTGAACGCACTCCCTAACTCGAAAATATAATTCTGCTGATCCATACATTTTGGTCGAATGAATATTTATGTTTTGTATGGAACAGCTGAATTTTATTTTCGAGTTACGGAGTTGGTCCAACAATAAGAGTTGTTCGTTTGTATCACGGGAGTCATCTCAGAAGTTTTGGACGGTGATAAAAAAGTCACACAGTTGAAACTCGAACTCGTTGCCATCCGCTATCATATTTGTTGATTCTCTGTACTACTGTAAGACTGTTTTTCTCTGTAAAAGGACTCCAACCGAGGACGTAGTGACATAGAACCCTAAGAGCTAAAAGCCTTAACTGAATAAAACATTTTGTTTTTTTTTAATGTTTTTTTTGTTGTTTAAGCTTGTTTATTGCGCTTATAGCCAGTGCTTTTAGTTATCACAACCCATGACAAATACGGTAATAAATCTGATAGGTTTAGTAATTACAAAAACACAAATGTTGAAAAAATGTTGAAAAAATTTTCCCCCCTTAAATCCTGCTCGTGGAAATTTTTTCAACATTTGTGTTTTTGTAATTTGTTCGCAACAAAATTTGCGTTAAAAATTATATAAACAAAAACATTTTAGATTTAGTAATGTAAATAGTCTATAACTGTCCCACAGCTGTGCAAAGGCCTCTTAAAACCATCGCTACAATTGATGGGTCACGTTAGCCAAATGCGCGTTGGTGATCACAAACCTTAACTATGCACCTAACAAATAGAAAGAAAAGAAAGAAAGAAGAAAGATATACATTTTATTAGCGCACAACAAAAACTAATTACATTCACAAAAAAAATAAAACAAAAAATATATATACATATTGAAAAACATAGTACTTTCACAATACGAAACATACTTTGCCCCTTCGGGTATCGGGCCGAGCGTTTTCTCACTCGGTCACCCAGGGGAGGAGGATAGATTTATACTTATACTTACTTATATGTACTAGTGGACGATCAGTACCGTAATTTTACTAAGGCTGCACGGATTGTATCCTAAGCAATGAAACATTAAAAAAGATAGAATGTGAGTTTGGGTTTGAATTGGTATTGACAGATTTCAGCCGCTCCTTTTCCATTTTTGAAATTTTTGGAAAGAGTATTATATGCCTGTGTGTCAAATACATGGTAGTGTGTGTAATGTTAGTTTTATTGATTTACTGTATTTTTTATGCATAATTAAAAAAAAATATTAACATTCTGTACTCCTTTTCCATATAAACTGTAAGTGTGCGAAATTTCATACTCCTTCGTCCGCGCAATTTTCGTAAAAAGGGGTACAAAGTTTTTGCTTCACGTATTAATATATAGATACTTTTTTAAATATTACTTACAAACGTGGTGTTAGCCATGAGGGTCTTGGAGGTCTGATTTGCCGCAAACATGAGGCTGATGCCGCCCCACGCGTCCCTGTAGATGAACTCGTCACCTGGAACAACAGAGAACAACAGGTCACATTACACGTTAAGGCACCACGAGGCAGCTAATCATCAGCAGCTCACGTTATCTCCCCACTGCTGGGGAAGCGTGCAAGAGCCTTCCCTATGGCAACTGCTAATGCAGCCGGGATCAACGGCTTTACGTGCCTTCCGAAGTTCGGAGGAGCTCGAGATGATACATTTTTGGTCACCCATCCGATGACCATCCGTATACCCTCCTTTCGTCTTTAGAGGGTCAGGGGGAGAGTGCCATATAATCATCTACGTTTACCCTACCCCTATCCGATCGGAACCCTTTGGAGATTCTAGAAGGGCACGGGGACATGCTTTAGTGCGTGATGCCGTTCCCTCTAGAAAACCTCCGAAGGTGATTCGTTTCACACGGCTTGAGGAACCCTTTAAGTTTCTCGCCGCCCCCCAAAAAGCCCGGTGAAGCTGAAAATGCCGTTTAAGGCAATCAGCAAACCCTCTCCTTAAAAAAAAACGTTTTTACCCTGGCGCATACGCAATATGTTACCTTCTGTAAACAAGAGCTCCTGGTTTTCTGCCGAAAGTAGTTCTTTCCACAATATTTCCTTGTATTATGAGCTGTCAGTTAATGGTACAGACGCCTGTGCATCAACCGCATCAACCTACCCAAAACTGACAATTTTTTATCAAATTTCAGCCATATGACATCACTACATAGTATAAAACAAAGTCGCTTCCGGCTGTCCCTATGTATGTATGTATGTATGTATGTATGTATGTATGTATGTATGTATGTATGTATGTATGTATGTATGTATGTATGTATGTATGTATGCTTAGATCTTTAAAACTACGCAACAGATTTTGATGCGGTTTTTTTAATATATAGAGTGATTCAAGAGAAAGGCTTATATGTATAAATACATGTATAAATAGTAGAGAAACACTGATAATTTTAGAGGTTTCACATTTTTTTGCGCTTACATTGCAAACGCTGGCTGAACCCTACGAGATAGATCAAAATAATGTAATACAGTATTGTACACCTTAAAATGGTCTACAAAAAAGTCCGCGATGGTATATGTCCATCTCTTAGGGATAACCTACAATAATCAGTTTTTATCCTTTACTTTTTACAAGAAATAATGGCTTATTTACGAAGCGATTTTAATCAATACAGCATTAATCCTTATCCTATTAAGTGATCCTAATCCTTAAATACATTGTTCATTTAATATAGACCAATATGGCCCTTTACAGCATGTAATTTAAATGAATATTTTCGAAGATATTATAGATTTAAAATGCAGGGACATAGCGGTTGCGTGTATCAGCATTGCACCCGTGCGAAGCCGGGGCGGGTCGCTAGTTATACATAAAGTTCAAAGTATATTGAGGAAATTTCACAGTTTGTGGTAGATGTACAGGCGTGTGTCCATCATCAGTGAGTCAAGGTCTGGTATACACATCATCATCATCATCATCATCATCTCAGCCAAAGACGTCCACTGTTGGACAAAGGCTCCCCCAAGGATATGAGGGGTATTTGCCGTAATCGCCACGCTTGGCAGGCGGGTTGGCGATCGCAGTAGGTTGAGGGTAACCTTAGAGAGATGCTGCTGCCCATCCTCTGGAATGGTCCCTTAGACGGCTTTACGACACCCACAGGAAGAGATGGGGTGGTGCAATTCTTTATCCCCGGCACCACACAGGAAGGTATACACATATTCTACCCCAAATTTTCTACAATAGGGTCTTCTGATGTAGGTAAAGAAAATAAAATAAACTGTCGATAAATTAATTTCCTCTTTGCAGTTTCCACTGCAGGAGTCAGAAAGCAGAGCTTGTTTAAACTCTAACTGAACTGTTCACAGTATTATTATAGTTCTGTTAACTCTTCGAATTGTGCTAGTTGGAGAAGTTAAAGTTTCATTGGGAATAAGGAAAATAATACTATACGTTCAAGTTTGGAAAATACAAGCGAAAGGAGTAAGTCGAAATACGAGCCTTCAAAATGATGTTTAAGTTGGATTGAAGTAGTTTTCTCGGGAAAGAAATGAGACGTTATGGCTGCACGCTAGATGAAAGAACTGCCAAGCCAGAATAATTCACGAGTGGGTACGTAAACGTGTTTTATAACGTTCAAAGTATAGAAATAGAATGGAATAAGCATAATTATAAGTAGCTAGTTATTATTTTAAATATTTATAAAATACGGTGAAAAAATTAAATGCCTACCCAACCCAGCTAGGAATCCAACCTGGGTCCTCCGCAATCTGGGTGGCTGCACCGACCATTATGCTACCGGGAAGTCTGACGTAAGCACTGAATTTTTACACTGCTTTTTTAAAAAATTTTAATGCTTTTAGCGGCACATTACCATCCATCAAACGGTTATTGCAACCGATGGCCTTACAGAGTCATCTTAACATTATGAAATACCACAAATTTGATAACACAACGCTATAGTAAATATTACTTTTTTCATTTTTAAGCGCTAATTGCTGCACTGAAGATGAATTAAACATTCATTATTTTAAAGTTTATTATTAACACACACACAGAAAATTTCATCCAAATCGGTCCAGCCGTTTCGAAGGAGTTCAATTTTCAAACATACGCCCAGAAGACATTATTATTAAATAAAGATTATTTTATTTGTGTACAAAAATGCCAATGAAAATACACCATTTTCGTTGTCAAAATGTTGTAAAAAATTAAAGTAAGCCTATTGGGGTGGTGAACGTGTTGACTTAACTTCTTGCCTTGACTGTACGACAAATAAAACATTAATGTGTGCCTGAACTGATGAACTATTCTCTTATTTCCATATTGAAGACTGTACTTTCCTGCATCTATATAATAATATGGTATGTCACAAAAATCTCCACACCGCGATGCAGGAAAATACAGTCAACTGTAGCACAGCGCCATCTAGCGGTACTGCATAACAACTGGAACCCCTATCTCTGATAAGAGGTTCCAACGTCATCTACCTGTAGCAAAACCAATGTCGCAATTTGCAACACAAACAAGCAGAAACTGAATCGCTGTCAGAGTCACGGCAAAGGGGAGAGGTCCGTCTATTCAAAGAGCAAGCTTTGGGCCCAAATGCTTATTTGAATCACAAGAACCTTTGTCGTTGGGAACTTAGAGCTGCAACAACTGTTTGATTCGCAGTCAGGGTCTGGAGAGGAGCGAGTTTTTTATGGTAAGTGATTGCTGTTGGCCTCAAACGACATTACAGCGTTACAATACTTTTTGGGGGCGGGTTTTTGGAGAAACTTAAAGGGTTCCAAGCAGATCGAAACACCGTAAGAGGGTTTCTAGAGGGAATGTCATCGCGCTATTGTGTCCCCGTTCCCTAGATTCTCCGAGGGGTTCATATTCATGAATGAGTAAAATTAAATAAAAAAAATAAAAAAAAGATTTTTCAATAAATTAAATGATGTAAATTGATATTTCCCCTTATTTTTATTTGGTCACCATCCGATCACTTAGTACCTATTGCTAAAGTCGCTTATATTGCAAGACCACAACTACAACTCAAAACACGCATTCCAACTCGTCAGCACTCAACCTTGTCATTCATTGATTTTATCGTAACTACCATGTTTACGAATAGACTTTCACACATCACCTCACATCGAGGTTATATTTTTTATGACAACACACGTACTCTTTGAAACTAATTGTATGACTTCAATAAAATATTCAATGTAATCAACGAAAGAGGTCTAGAAAACCACAGTACTACAGAAATACTAGTAGACTGTTTTCGTCAGCTGGTGCAGCTAAATTTTATATTATATTCTTCTTTGAATGTCGTGGGGGTATTATGCTGAGACAGGGTCCTTGTTGGCCTCACACAATTTTTTTTATTAATAATTTTTTTGTAATTACTTTGTTTTATGCTGTATTTTATTTTTTTAATAATAATTTTGTTGTGACTCGCATGCGTGTGTGTCAATAAATGTTTTTCTTCTTCTTTTCTTCTTCTTAAGCTTTCTTCAGTATATAAAAAGGGTTGTCTTATGGTAGCATTCTTCCCGGAATCAGACTAGATAGCGATAACTTTATTACCCTGAAACACAGAAGAGATAATACCTGAAGCTTCAGTTCTTATGTCTCTATATATGCCGTTTTTTAAACTAGGTAAAATGCTTTGCGCATACACCGGGCCTACGGGTGACCCCAGGTTATGTAGGACGTTCCTCCTCTTCCCTCGTCCAGCTACTAATAGCTTGACGAAGGAAAGGGATGTCTATCCACAAAAAATCCTAGCACATTCGCTGTTCTGCCACGGGGAAGGCTTGGGATCACGAAAGGCAAGCAAGTTCACCACAACGGCCCAACAGAGTAGAGACGGCCAGGATAGTTGGGTCCTCCCCTAGAATTCCGTGAAGTATTGCAATGCTGCTAGGGGTGCCCTATCCTTTTGCGCGTGGATGCCGTCCTCAAGGGCCGTCTCCGCAGCCTTTTATGCCTATATGCCATACAATTTGCTTTCTAAACGAGGCGCCGCGCTCCATACTCTCAACCTAATAGCTAAGGAGGTTGGTCCATTCTGCTGTGCTCTGAGCGAATTAGCGAGAATTGCTTTGGTTTATTGTGTCGTATGGAGATTAAAGTATATTGTTATATATTTTAGTTATATTATAGCTGCAGTATTGAATTGAGTAACAAAAAAAACCTGTAAAGATAGTTGTAAGTAATTTTAAATAAATAAATAAATAAAATTTCACTGGATCTATTATCTACTCTTCACCAGAACGCTTGGTCTCCATCCAGTCGGATTGTAAGCAGACAATGAGACAGTACATAGACTACTTACTTACTAAGTTCCTTATCAACTGTGGCGTAATGTTTGTTTGCGGCAATCTATCGGTTGCGTAAGCCCGCTCGCATTGTGCTACAAGCGGATGACAACATAAATAAGCCGAGCTAGTGCCCAACTTTGGAAACTTTTGGTAGTAAACTTTGGTTTATGTACCCTGGGTCTGTGTTGTCACAAGGAATGTAGGAAGAATTGTTGGTGATGCCAATCGGAAAGGGACGATTATTGGGAATATTGTCGCGCACAAGTTTTTTTTAACTTAAATTGTTAAGTTTGCGATCATTATTACTGTAGCTTAATGGCGCACTAGTTAACGCGCCCTGTCTGCGATTGCTGCTTTTAAGCAACTTTCGCAAAGGCCAGTCATCGGATGGGTGACCAAAAACGTATCCCGAGCTTCTCTGTGCTTCGGAAGGCACGTAAAGCCGTTGATTCCGGCTGCATTAGCAGTCGTTAACAACCATCGCACGGCACTGGGCCCGCGCGGTGGTTTATGGCCCGTCCTCCCTATCCATCCATAGGGAAAGCTCGGGCCCCAGCAGTGGGGACATAAAATGAGCTGGTGATGTTGATGATTACTGTAGCACAATATGTCGGTCGTACATAATTATTTTAAAGGAATGCGAACAACAAACAACAACAACAATTTCTTTCGGCGATCGAGTTAGAAGTTATTTCCTTTCTTCTGCTCCCATCTAGCTAACTATAAGTATATATTTCAGTCCTTATTTGTAACTAGCTGTGCTCGCGACTTCGTCCGCGTGGAATAGTGACTTTCGGCAGCATTTTTAATTTTTTAGGCTCTTTTCCCGTTTTTGCAACATTTTTCACTGATGCTTCGCTCCTATTGGTCGCAGCGTGATGTTATATAGCCTAAAGCCTTCCTCGATAAATGGACTATCCAACACAAAAAGAATTATTCAATTCGAACCAGTAGTTCCTGAGATTAGCGCGTTCAAACAAACAAACAAACAAACAAACAAACTCTTTATATATTAGTAATAGATTTTCTTTTTTTCCTTAATCTGTAGATATTTATTTATTCTCAATTCTTTCTTTCTTTATATGCACCTACTCCCCTATTACTCCTTACTATTGTTTTACTCTTCACCCAAGGTTGCCTGGAAGAGATTGCTATAAAGCAATAAGGCCGCCTTCTTGTACTCTCTTCTCTGTCTATTGTCCTGTTTTGTAACTGTTTATTTCTTAGTGTGCAAATAAAGTGTTTATTATTATTTATCATTAACAATGAATAATTAATTGATTACCATCGTATATAAATACCATGGTAATCAATTAATTATTCATGTCCACACACACGCCGTATGCATTAACGTTGACATAAATAATAACTCAAAATCATGGTAGTTTTAAGGTTCGAGTTGCAATAGTAGGGCCCTCGTTAATTAACGTTCTCCGATTGGTTCTTCCGGTCTTTAAGAGTGCATGAGAGCACTAGGAATACTAAATTCTAAACTGTTGGGGAAATTACAAGATTGAACCAGTTAACGGTATAATCTAAACGTAATCGTTGATTTGTTTCTAGTAAAATTTAATCTTTAAACAATTTTTAGTTTTTGTGGGCCAAGTCAAGGTACTTACTGAGCTTGTCCTTCTCGGCTTTCACGAGGTTCTCATCATGAGGTATGGCATGGTTATTATTGTTATTATTATTAATAGTAAACCAAGTCTCCGCCTCAGAGGTCCCAGGTTCAACTCCAAGCGAGGGGTGCACGTAAGTGAGGTATTATAGTCACAGAACAGTTGGAACAGTTAAGAACGGCCTTGGTGTAATATTAGTTAGTTGTTCTGTAAAAGTTAAAAACATGATCATGGACCGGCCAATGTCTCGGTAACCCCGCCCTCGGTTTATCTAATCCCGCCCTCTCCTTTCCTCTCCCGGACTACACGTGCTGGTCTTAGGAACCATCATCACACTGTACTTACAGACAATCAGTACTCGTACCAAAAAGTTTGGCAAGTCGTTCCTCTGTAAGACCATTCGGCTTTGGAATTCTTTGCTGGCGCATGTGTTTCCCAGTTCCTATAGTCCCGGGTCTTTTAAGCGGGGCGTGAAATGGCATTTATGCAGGCCGTCATGAATGGGTGCGCTTGTTACAGTGCTTGTTCCACGGTGGGGAGCGCTCTCATTATTTTGGACTGCATCGGCTGCTTACCATCAGGCAGGATGAAGTCACTATGACGTGCCAATATATAAAAAAAATATAAAAAAATAAAAAATAACCCATTGATAAAGCGCTCGCTTGGTCCGTTACCCGGAAGTCAAATTCTTAGAGTCGTAGTTCGAAAGGGTTCAATTCCCAGGTCGGGCAAAGTGTGTTTTGAATTTATTCGGTTCATAGCCCGGGTTTGTGGTCACCTACCCGCATTTGGCAAGCGTGGTGAATAATAAATACCCATCGATTGTAGTGGTGATATGGTTTCAATGTTAGAGGCCTTTGCCCAGCAGTGGGACAGTTATAGGCTATTTATTGAATACTTTACTACTTACACCGATACGGACGTTTTAAAATGGTTGAGTCCAGATCCAGAAGATTTTTTAAAAAGAAGCTTAATATACACGTTCGTTAACAAAAAGCGGAAACCACTACGCCATCGAACAGATAATTATATCCAACACGATATACAATTTATATTTTAACACTGCAGCAGTAATTATTGGTTTTAAGCTCGCCTGACGGATCCTGAACAGTTGTCACGCTATAGAGCGCCGCCATTTGCAATTTGTGTCGCATCAGTCAGCCATTATTTATTGAAGTCGATTAGCTAGACGAACCCCGCCTATTATAAGCCTAATGGGATTGAATTCATAAGTACAATGTACAGTCAGCGAAGGAAATTGTCGACCACTTTATCCCATAGTTTTGCTAGATGTTGATAAATGCCTGTTAGATTGTTCAGTTGGCTTGAAATAAGTAGTGTTAATTCCACGATCCGGTCAACCCGAGCCGATAAAGTGCCATCGGGTTCTTTTTTAAATTTATTTTGCCATCTTCTCATTAATTTTTACAACACATAACTATTAACTAATACAATTGTTATAATACAATCTTAATTGCATTTATATTATATTTTTAATACTTATCAAATTCTAATTCATCACAAACACTACAATTTGCACTTTACACACAATTATTATTATTATAATTTGTTTATCCGTTGTCTCGACCATTCTCGAGTTTCTTATGGAAGCTTTTCTTGGGGCTAGATAATTGGTGTGAGTGTGGGAAACATTTATTTATTTATTTAATTAATTTTCTTTTTGGTGCCCTCGGGTTATTCCGATCCAAGCGCCTCGGAGAATCTAGATATTTCGAGGCGTTTGGATAGAGAACGGGGACTCTGAAGGTCTTTGATCAAAATTCCAGCTGTGGGACAGTATATATAAAGTAAATAAAGTTATTAATATATATTTTTCTCTTTATTTCGCACTTTTCCTACTTGGATATGCAAGCCCTTTATTTTCCCGAAATTAAATTGTATTGTATTCTAATTAAAAACTTACTCACTAGTTACTTGTAAAATTATAATAAGAAAGCCACTGCTCGCCTACTTCAAATATTTTATCTCAAACATTCGAATTCAGAGAACATTGTAGGTTTACCTGATCCACACCGATATTCCCGAATTCCGAAGCACAATAGACGCTAACAACGGGCCTACTAACAAAACGCACATCCATCTGTTAATGAAACTCCCCGGGGCCCAAAGATAGCAACAACGAATCGCTGCGCCGCCGGTGTTTAATCTGTGGCTGCTTTTGTCACTGAAATTGGCGGGACTTCCGAGATAGACATTTCTATTTCACAACTCTAATGGCTAGATGTAGATGGTATGAAATTAGAAACATCATTCGATATGGTTTTAACTCTTATCTCAGAATAATAACTAAAGCTTGGTATTAAAAGTAAATATTCAGAAAATCATATCTTCTCTGTACTCTTTTATTTTAGAATGTAAATAGTGATGTATAGAAAAAAATATACATTTGTACATAGTAATCTGTAAGTAGAAACTACACACTGAACTTATTGAATAAACCAAAAAAATTTAATAAAAGATTGTTAACCCCTCCCCAACAAGAGCTATAAAACAAGATATGTTTGTATTGAGGTAGGATTCTGTTGTCTAATTAAAAAAAAAACCTCCAAATTCAATTCATTTCTAACCTATCATATGACCTACAGGAGTAGAGCAGCTAGTATTTCTGTTGTTTAATAAACAAAAATAAAATAAACAAAAAAACAGCAAAAAACATGTTTTTATATTAGAATCATTAATCAAACCAAACCAATCAACAATATATTGCACTGTCTTGTAATTTAGAACGAAGTTTTTGAACGAAAAGTTGTCTATTCCTCAATCAGTAAACGTCAAAATGTCAAAACGATATGTATATATTGCAAAAAATATTAAAACTTTCAAGGCTTATATTTCGAAAACTAAGAGTTTCCTGAAAAAATTAAAACGTGCATTAGTATCTCTGATTTTTTTATAACCAAGTGGAATACTCGTTTTATACAAATTCGTGCACCATTATTGTAGATCCCAGCCACGGCTGGTGAGGCATAATCCTGGTACACCAGCTGTGGAGTTGCTTTAATGCTCTAAGGCTGTGGAGCATCTGGACTGCGCTTTGCTTACCATCATACAAAGCAGGGTCAACTGCCTAATCTTCGGTAAAGTAAGTAAAGTAAGTAAATAGCCTATAACTGTCCCACTTCTGGGCAAAGGCCTCCATCATTGAAATCAAGTCATCACTACAATTGATGGGTAATGGCTTAATCACCACGCTTGTTAAAAGCGGGTTGGTGATCACAAACCCGGGCTATGCATCGAAAATGGTGGCACGAATCCGAGAGGTCCAATTTTCAATGACTCTGCTGCATTGATCCGGCTGAATCTGAGCGATGGCCTGCGTTATGTTGGCTTTCAGGGCAACGGTCGATTGTGGGTTATTGGCATAGACCTGTGACTTCAGAAAACCCCACAAGAAAAAGTCTAACGGGGTCAAATCACACGATCTTGGTGGCCAATTCACGTCACCTCTGCGAGAGATAACTCTACCCTCAAACCGTTCACGCAGAATGTCCATTGTGTCGTTCGCTGTGTGGCACGTAGCGCCGTCTTGCTGGAACCACATGTCGTCCACGTCCATATTGTTCAATTCAAGCCAAAAGAAATTGTTAATCATTGATCTGTAGCGCTCGCCGTTGACGGTGATGGCCTCGCCAACGTCGTTTTCGAAGAAGTACGGACCAATGACGCCGCCAAACCAAAATCCGCACCAAACAGTAACTTTTTGTGGATGCATTTCCACCTGGTGAACCTCATGTGGGTTGTGGTCATCCCATATACGGCAATTTTGCTTATTAACAAAACTATTCATCCAAAAATGTGCCTCGTCGCTAAAGGTTATTTTTCGGCCAAAATTGAAAATTTGACCTCTCGGATTCGTGCCACCATTCGAAGCCGCGGCGGACATTTGAACGATGTTATATTCCATTTATAATGGCATTAATGGGCCTTTCAAATAAAAAAAAATCTTTAATATCTCACACACATCTAGTTTTATTCAATTTTAACATCGACCCGTCCTTGTTGAAAGACCCTTTATATCAAAATTTCAGATTCGTTGGTCTTGTCATACTCCTACAATTTTCGATGAAAATTGATGTATTTTTTCAAAGTGTCGCCTTAATGTTTATCCTGACGTTTCGGACCCTTTGCAGGGTCCGTGGCCACAAAGAGACTGGCAAGGGGTTCGAAACGTCAGGATAAACATTAAATAAAAGTAATGTGTAAAATAAACGCGAGTAGATCCGTAAAAGTTGTTTCATTTCAATGTGTGGTGTTTGCGTAAACTTTTAAAAACAATATAGTATAAAATTTTTCATAGTACATTTAAAAGTGCTCTGTAATAAATCAGACACTAGAACCATAAACAAAACATGACTGTACAAACAGGTCATAAAAATGTAATACGAATTGCATGTTTCTGTCAGTCGTCGGTTGGTACCCGAAACTCGTAATCGTTAAATATTTCCGATCCATTGTTATTTAACTTCAGTAACAGTACAAAACGTATCAGCAAAGGTACAACGGAACGACATGCTACACAACATCTTATTTAAATATGTCGCCATAACATCAATGATTGTAGCATTGTTGTTTTCCGGCAGCTAGAGATAAGATAGCCAGTGCCTCACTAGTTGAGGATCCCGGGTGAAGGCTTCCATCATTGGCCTTATCATCACTTAACATCAGGTGAGATCATGGAACTGTGCTGACCCGGGAAATATAAAAAATAAGATGTGGTCACGAATGAAAGCCAGTAGCTTGACATTTTAGAGTAACGAGGCCCTCTAAATCCAAATTATACATTAAAAAACTCACACAGTGCATTAATGTATAATTTATAATCTCTGTGTGCCTACTCTTATTATAAATACAATGCAAAACTCACACACTCAATTTTATGGTGCCCAGTGCGAGTATAGCATTGTGTAATTTGGAATCTTAGTCTAAATTGCCACATTTTTCTTTGTTTTCTAAAAAGCGAGAGTACAATATATTATAGTTTGGGATCTTAGAGTGCTTGACGGTCCGATAAAAAGTTAAGTACATCTTTACTACTTTTTATTTTCAAGTGCTAATTGCTGCACTGACGCTAAATTAAATATTTATAAAATTTATAAAATACAGAGAAAAAATTAAACGCCTACCCGACCCAGCCAGGAATCGAACCTTGGCGGTAGCCAAAGTAACATTAAGAAAACGATAGCGAAGTTCTAAAAGAATAAAATGTAAGGGATTGACATAAGATTGACCACGTGATTTAGCGCGGCTTATGTCAATCCCATACATTTTATTCTTTTCGAACTTCGCTATCGTTTTCTTAATGTACTTTGGCTAAGCCTACGGATCTTCCGCAATCCGGGCGGCTACACTGACTGACTGAGGCGTTTAATTTTTTCACCGTATTTTATAAATTTTATAATTATTTAAGTACATTTAGAGAATCTTTAAGGCGCAGCGGTTAGTGCCAATGTAATTAGTGTAACTTTCGAAATGCCAGAAAACAAATCAATATGTGCTTTATTTGTTAAAAATTAAGGTTGCTTTCATCAATTTACACACGTTTGCATTATTGAAGAAATTTGTTAGTATTTGATAGGTTGATGATGTGCAGGCCTGTACAATTGTGTCCATTTCATCGGTGCCCAACGACCGGCGCTGAATACAAACGCTACACACAATAACTGATTAAAATTTGATTTGTCCACACAACGCGATATTGATTTGTCATTATGGCAGTCCGTCGGAACGGTTATAGCGTTCGGCGTGTTGTTCGATAAGCTTTTGTTATTGGTGTCTTATCGGATCTGTTATAAATTCTTTTACTATCATGACCAGTAGCAAATTTAAATTCTATTTCATACAATCATAGTTTTCATGATCATCATTCTAGTCTATTGTAGTGCCAAGTGTAGAGCCTACTGTAGAGCCAAATGTAAGAGTCAATTGTTGTTTGGTCAGGAACAGGGTAGACCGAACGAAAAATACCGTGCTTGGTTATCTTTTACAAGCTTTTATTTTCAAACGAAAATGGACTAAGTTCAGAAGACCATTTCAGATAATAGAGATCTTAGATTGTGACCGTTATGTTTTAAAGTCATTGATTAGCAAGCGTACCTACAAGTATGCTCATGATCGTAGCAGGAAGATGCCTGAGGGCCAGGTACCCATTGAGATCGTAGATGAAGATGAGATAGATGACGAAGTAGCATCTAGTTAATTAGAGGTTTAGACATGCACAGGTTCTCGATTCGTTAGGTCGGAGGCTGTACCAGAATGCCGTAGCCGTAGCTTAGTGGGAATCGGCGTCTGTTCTATGAGCAGCCCGTGGGTAGGCAGTAGGTGGTAGTTCTGGGTGGTACAGTCGGATCTTGCCTTGTAGCGAAGATCATGAAGTCAAGAGTTGACTTGGGTTTTCCGTGGGGAAAACCGTATAGCAATTGTGTTTGCTGGTGCTATTGTAATAGCTGTGTACCGCGAATGAGTTACCTGGTGCTTAGTTTAATTATTTTGATTGATGTGTAATTTGTTCTTTGTAAATATGAATGATGCTCAATGGTGCGTGGTCTCAGTGATTTTTACTATTTTTGAAATAAATCGTGCTTAGCTATAGCAGCGATAGATAGTTTGATAAGCTAAAATTGTAGCTGACTGTAGTTAATAGCTCTATGATTTAATGTGTATTGATGACTTATAAAATTAAACAAAATGGAATAGATCCGTTTTTTTACAGCATTTCTTTCAAAAAGCAAATAAAAGTTTTCGAGATTTTTTTAATAAAAATAACATCCAACTTCATTTAGCAACCGGAACTTGTCGTGCCAATGGTCAAGTCGAACGTGTCACGAGTACACTAAAAAATATGCTCACTGCTGTTGAAGTAAATAAAGACAGAACAGAGCAGGGTGCTGTTAATGATGTACAGCTTGCCTTCAATTGCACAATTAATCGGGTAACTAAAGCTAGCCCTTTATAATTATTAGTTGGTAAAGTAGCGCGACCACTTTCACTATTAGCTTTGGGTGACCTAGACCAAGACGAAATAGATATATATATCATCAATATATCAGAGAACAAGCGGCGAATTCTATAAACAAAAATGCTCTTAGAGATAAAGTACGGTTTGATACTACAAAGGCTAAAGTTTCTAAGTTTGCTGTAGATGACTTTGTTTTAATTGAAAATCATGAGAGGAAGCAGACCAAATTAGATCCAAAATTTCGCGGTCCATTTAAGATAATTGAGTTGCTTGATAGAGATCAATATCTTTTAAAAGCAGTTGTCTGTTGGTAGTCAATAGGCAGTTGGTAATAACAGAACTTATAAATATGCGCACAATCGATTGCGTGCGCAAATTGCTACGTTCCGACAGAATTTGATGCACGTTCTAATGATGATGAAAATGATTCTCTTAATTAAAACGAAGAACAGTCAGGTTCAGCCGTTGTCGGCGCTAATAAAAGCGAAAAAATTTCGATACTCATGAGTTGGATGCCGTATCTGTTGTTATTTAATGCGATTTAAGCCAAAATTATCTCTAGTTAATATGACTAGGTTTGTCCACGGCCTGTTCTTGTTGTCGATCGTAGGTCATATTGCTAACCCAGTTTAGCTGGTCGGAGACTGCGCGACAATAACAAGTGGGTCTGGCAGTTGATCGAATACGTTTCTGATCGGTCAAATACCGATGGTGATATTGGATAGTTCCGATAGTCTGATGTGTTCAGATGTTGGTTGGCTGTGTGCTAACGGTGATCGGCTGAGTGACGATGTGCGGGACAGTACATCTCAGGTGTTGGTCATATTAACGATAAGTTTGCATTTTGAGGACGATTTCAATAATGGACTGAAACTTTTAGTTTGAGACTGTTGAGAATGTATTGTTGTTTGTTGAGTTTAATCAATAATGTTGTAGATTTAGCTTTAATCTGTGGAGACCTGATATTCAGTATACGTATTTTTAATAGTTTTGTTAGGATAGCCGAACGGGAGTTACAAGTGAGGTTGTCGTTCTTGCAGATGACAACTGAAGTCCTGGTTCACACGAGGTGAGAGAGTCAGGATCGCCGTGTCGGCGCGCAGCCCGCGGCCGAGTTACCTTGCCTTGTATTTAATTCTCATAGTTCTCCGTACAGTTTGTTTACGTTAGCGAGCTTATCGCTATGGAGTGTTGAGACGCTACAAAGCTCTCATTGTTTAATGAAATACGTACCATGGGAACGACGGCGACAACATCACAAGCCGCCCGACGGTGTCGGTGTCGTGATGAGCCCGCTCAGTGAGAGATTGTTTTTGTTACAATATTTAGAGGAACCCAGATCTCCTCACTTGAATTCCGGACACGGTGGTGACTGAGCGCGGCTCACGAATTCGTCATTCGCTCCCACTTGTATTTTATTCGTGTAAGATTCCGATTTTGTTTGTGTTTAGTGCGGACACAAGTAATAATTAGTTCGTATGAACAATTGAACTAGAATAAATAACAATGGACCCTCCTGATGCCGTCCTAGAGCCCGCACGCTCCGACACATATATATACATATATATATGTCGTGATTATATGTATGTATGTATGTATATATATATGTCGTATATATATATAAAAATACTTTAAAAAAAATCTTCCTAGCTTTACTCGCTTCTCGTTCATCTTTGGCAGTGGGTTAATTGCCTAAAAAGCCTCCTGTTGCCTCGTAACGTGAAATCTGACCTTGTTGCGCCATTGTGAGGTAATCTTTGTTTCGGAAGTATTCATGGCTTCACAATGGCAGCCATTGGAGGGTACTTTTTCAAGCCATTTGAGCAAGCGTGGGAGTTGATATTTAAAATGGGGACTTTGAAGGTCGTAACATCAAAAGCTTATTCAATGTGTAAGGTCGACAACGGAAGCGGCTGAACAGTTAGAAACAGTCAGCAGCAAAAGTTGTGCACACTTTATTTATTTATTTTCAACTTTTGTCATAAAATATAACTTGTGTAGTGGTATGTTTTTGTTTTGTTTTGTTGTTTAACGCAAATTTTCTTGCGAACAAATTACAAAAACTCAAATGTTGAAAAAATTTCCACGAGCAGGATTTGAACCTGCACCCTTAATGACTAATGTTAATGACGGTAGTTGTTGACAATTAATGGGTGCCTTTGGCTTTCAAATTAAAAAAGTAAATAGTGTTGAATATTTCGGCGGGCTGGTTAGAACCACGATAGCTCAGTTGGGAGGGCACCTGACCCGGTAGGTCAGAAGGGTGCAGGTTCAAATCCTGCTCGTGAAAATTTTTTCAACACTTGTATTTGCAATTTGTGTAGTGGACTTAATTCCTGGGGCAATTTCTAACTGTCAACTATAATTCTGAGCAATAACAAAAGTGGAGAACAGTTTTACAAAAAAATATTTAAACTTATACTTCCTTATTTATAAAAACTATTTAAGCATTATTTAGTTATTCATTATTTTGTCTCGTTTTCTCAAATTCAAAATGACGTTTGTGTGACGTTGACAAAACAATATTTAACAGTTAAACCCTAAGACATACACATCAAATTTGAAAAAAGACAAAGTGTTGAAAAAAGCCAGTGCCCCCAGACAGTGCACCTGACCCGGCATGTCATGGGGTGCGGGTTCGAATCCCGCTCGTGGATTTTTTCAACACTTTGTCTTTTTTCAAATTGTAATTTGTTCGCAACAGTATTTGCGTAAAATCTTTATTCATATAAATCTTCTGTGCGTGTGTATGTCAATGAACTCCTTCTAAACGACTGGACCGTTTTAAATGAAATTTTCTGTGTGTGTTCAAGTGGATTCGAGAATAGTTTAGATTTACAATTGGACCCGTTTAATGGCGCTGCTATAGGGGTCCATCATGAGATACGGGTGTTCTCAAGCGGACGAATGATTTGTTTGTTTTGTTGTCATGGAAACTGTCAAAGTTTTGTTTGTTTTGTTGTCATGGAAACTGTCAAAGCGGTACAAAGTCCGCCAGTCAGCTTGTTTTTTTTATGGCTTTGCACAAGCATTTAGCCAAAGGTCAGCTAGTTATAAATAAATAAATAATAAATAATCATATATACACATAAAGTCAAAATGTCTATTGAGGTAATAGTTTGTGGTAGTCTGATGTGTAGGCGTGTGTATAACGTAACAATAAATTCATTTAACCTTTTAAAGGGCTCTGTCGATATATTGGTCATCATAATTTTAACTTTAATACCCTAGCATAAGGTCGAAAACCAATGGAAAATTTCAACATCCTTTGCCCACAACTTCACTACAAGGTGACGTGCGCCTGTTACATCCTTTAATACATTTGACAAATGACTAAACGGTTCAGCTATTTTCGTTGCTAATTGTATTACACAAAGTATTACATATAGCCCAAGTTTAAAAAAAAAAGACGGAATAGATTTTTGCTGCTTACTTTCTATGTAAATCACAGTTAAAACAATAGCAACTTTAATTGAAAAGAATAAACCTGTGCCTAGCGAAACTCCTTTCATACTTCTTGCTGTAACGCTTTTCGCCCTCCAATTAGGGCAGGGGATTGTTAATTTTAATTAATCATATTCAAACGCTCTCTACAAAACGGTTCACGTGTTTTGTTCACAGTCGTTAAATTTAAAATGGCGTTTGCCAGTGACGTTTGACTTGATTTAAGCAAGCTCGCTGAATATTGCTTGGTTAATTTCAAAGTACTTACCTGGATGACCGAGCTTCGCTCGTTATTTTTTTATAATGTTTTTTAAAAATGAAACTTAGCTAGATCGATTTATCGCTCCCGAAACCCCCTGCACTTGTTAATAGTTGGAGGCGTTTTATTTGAAGTCTTGGTTTCCGCTGATCATCATTGTTTAAAAATAATATAATTATTTTTTCTGTTTATTAAAACTTTGTTATCGTTAACTGCTATGTTTAAGTATTCAATGTTTTTTTTTAAATACTATTAGCCTTTTTTCTGTGGACTTGTGGTGACACCAGTGTTCTTTTAAACCCATTAGTCTCGGGTTCTCTTTCCAGCCAGAGGTTACAACAACATTATTGTGAGCCGATAGTTAAATATAACTCGATCATTGGAGTTATTTATTGCCAGATCTAGCAATAAATAAAACATTGAAATTAAATTAATTTTACCGATGTACTTGCGTTTATTTTACATATTAATTTGATTTAATATTTAACCCTTTGCAGGGTCCTTGGTTACATCCCTGTAACCACGGACCCTGCAAAGCTTGAGGTGTTGGTCGTCTCATAATTAATTGGTAACTTGCAGACCCTCATTTTATTTGAATAATCAGATATATTATTTGACATATTATTTGAGCAATAATATGATGTTGCAAACCATCATTGTAGGAACAACTCGTAAAGTTCCATATTTCATTAGTTCATTAACAATGCATTCGGCAACTACTAACAATATCATAGGACCAAATATTGCTCCTTGTGACACTCCCGCTCCACTGCGGATTCAACTTTGCCTTGCTCAAAGAGACGCCTTGTCTCTCCAATTAGCGCAAGGCGTTGCCAAGTTGGAATTAATTATTTTCAGAGACTCCTTACACAGCACGTTAAGGGCTCTCTTCGCGGTAATTAAATTAAGTTTTTTGAATCTTGTTTGTGGCATTTGTGTTCCCGACAAAGCGTAAACTACAAGTTAATCTGTTAAACTGTTAATGTTTTTGAACTCTTAATTTTTTGTAGATTCTGTTTTGAATTTCTTTGATTTATATTTATTTATTGGCAGGGAGTTTTATAGGTACAATCTTGGTTGGTAGCATGTTAAAGCCTTAAATAGGTTTGTCTAGGTTAGATTCTCAAGAAACTCATAACATAATACAGCCATAACAATATTGGCAAATGCAGGTATCATACAAATGATTGTGCAGTCGCACAGGGACAGACATCATGATTTAAACAATTCTAATTTAGCAGACCTGACTAAATTTCCTTTTAAAGACATTTCACTACCATATTATCTAAGTAAGTTTGACATATTTTTTATACTCCACAAGTTTGACTTTATGGTAAATCTAGACACATATTATTCAGTCATATGTGAAAGCCCTCGAGTTCCTAATAGAGCCTTAATTGGTGCAAACGGCGGGACTATAGCCCCATAAAAAGTTACAAGGACCTTCTATTGTCATATAAACAAGATAATGTTTCGGGACGGTTTCCATAAAACGTATATCGTCCGGAATTAAATGCCTTTTTATTAAGCAATTCGTTCTTGTGTCGAATTTTACAGACAATAATGATGTCATACGAAATTTTACGCATTTATGTACACTTTTGGTAGCTACAATAACTTATGTTATGTATGTTTGTGCAATTTCGCCAGGAAACTCTTGTTCTTTTAAAGTTTATTATTATTGCGCTCTTCATCACTTCACCAGCTCATGTTTATGTACCCACTGCTGGAGCACGAGCCTTCCCGAACCCTTCGGAGACTCTGGTAGGGCACGGGGACGCGCACTTTTAAGTGTGCGATGACGTTCCCTCTAGAAATCCTCCGAAGGTGATTCGTTTCAACACTGCTTGAGGTACCCTTTACGTACCTCGCCGCCCCCAAAAAACCTCGGTGACGCTGAAAATGCCGTTAGAGGTAATCAGCAATCTCTCTCAAAAAAAAAACGAGCTTTCCCTACAGATGAATAGGGAGAACGGGCCATAAACCACCACGCGGGCCCAATGCGGATTGGTGTTGTTAACGACTGCTAATGCAGCCGGGACCAACGGCTTTACGTGCTTCCTGAAGCACGGAGGAGTTTTTGGTCACCCATCGGATACTCGCAGACCGGGCGCGTTAACCACTGCGCCATTGAGCTCCTCTTTTGATTTCTGTAAATTCTTGTGATTTAAAGAGTTATTGCCAATATCTATGTAACACATACTGCACAACAGATAATGCACCGATAAGTTTTTTTATCAGTTCGAGCTAGCGGTCAAATACTAAACTATAGTAAAGGAGTAAACAGCCTTTAAGTGTCCCACTGCTGGGCAAAGGCGTCCATCATTGAAATAAATAAATAAATAAAATAAATTAACTTTCCTACACTCACACCAATTATCTAGCCCAAGAGAAGCTTCGTTATGAAACTCGTTAAATGGTTACTAGACAACGGATAAACATACTTAAAATACTTTAATACATACTTATTATACATAGAAAACACCCAGACCCGAGACAATATAGAAAAACAATAATTTCTAAATTGAACCCGACCGGGGATCGAACCCGGGACCTCAGAGATGACGACACCATGAAAACCGGTGTACAAACCAGTCGACCAAGGAGGTCGTCACGTCAAATCAAGTTTTTGTTAACTTAGATTTTTTATTTTGTTTTTTTACATGTTGTGGTTGTCTTCTATATTTTTTGTGTATTTGTAATGGAAAGTGTCCTGCTATGATAGGGCATTTTCCAACATTTTTGACGCTGTAAGGGAGAAAAGAGCTGGACACTTGCTGAGTTTCTTGCCGGTTCTTCTCATTAGGTACAAGATCTCCCAAATCTCCCAATCTCCCGATCTCCCTCTCCAGAGTAGACTTACGAACCGATGGCATACCTAGTGACATTCACAACAGCTACTTGTAGCCTAAACTGAATAATTAATTTTGAATTTTGATTTTTATGAATTTTGAAAGTCATCACTAATGGGTTAATCAGCACGCTTGCCAAATGCGGGTTAGTGATCACAAACTCGGGCTACATAGAACGAGCTAGTGATGATGACAGAAAAAAATAAATGAACACATTTGAAATCAATTCGTTTTTTATTCGTCCGTTTGACCTCATTCGGTGACCCGCGATGAACACACGCAAAAAGACTACGACTCAAATAAAAATAGAAAAGCAAATACAACACGTACGAACGAAACGCAGGAAAAACAGGCAGAGTAATTTTTTTATTCTACAAACACGGAACATTTAAACGTTCCAATATTTAAAAAACATAAACTGTTGGTAAAATTTTTCGTTTATAGGAAATAGGTTTTAAGCTGTGCGCGCTATTACGGTCAATTATCAAACCACGACCGGTTTTACTTGTTATCTATACTAATAATATTAAGAGGAAAGCTTTGTATTTTTGTATGTATGTTTGTAGCGCATAAACCCAAAAACTACTGGACCGATTCAAAAAATTCTTTCACCATTAGAATGCTACATTAGCGCTGAGTAACATAGGTTATATTTAAAAAAAGAAAATTGTCCACCCGTGCGAAGCAGGGACGGGCCGCTAGTTAGATAGTAAAACCAATCTATTCCACTTAGCCAACGAACACCATGGTAGTAAACGAACCTCAGGGTCCTGATGCCAAAACTCTAACCCATAGATATAAAGAGGTGAACTGAACAATAGCTTTTTTTTTATATTTGAAGGAGGCAAACGAGCAGGCGGGTCACCTGATGGGAAGCAATCACCGCCGCCCATGGACAACCGCAAACCAAAGGAATCGCAGATGCGTTGCCGGCCTTTAAGGAAGGAATAGGCTCGTTTCTTGAAGATCCCTAAGTCGTAATGGTCCGGAAATACCGCCGCTGAGAGCTGGTTCCACAGCACTGTAGTTCGTGGTAAAAAATTACGTGAGAAACGCACAGTAGTAGACCGCCATCCATCAAGATGGTGTGGATGGAAAGACAGTCGATTGTGTGTAGTGCGGTGAAGGAAATCAGCGGCAGGGATCAAACCGAGCAATTCCTCAGAGCACTCCCCATGATAAAGGCGATAAAATATACAGAGAGACGCAACGTCTCTCCGAAGGGCTAGTGGATCGAGCCGACCAGAGGTTACCACGTCGCCGACAACTCGAGCAGCTCTGCGTTGAATAGCTTCACAAAATGTACCTCTCTTTTCACAAAAAGCATACAGAAAAAGATTCATCGCGTTTGGTTGTGTGATGATTTATGGGCTATTTTTACTTCGCCTTCCTTTTTGAATTTAGTATTCGCTCACCAGATGTTAAGTTATGATAAGGCCGAAGTGGAAGCACACTTCACCCGGAATCCTCACCTACTAAGGAACTGGCTATCTCTATCGAAAATAAGACAGTAGTGCTAGCCAGGCTTAAAACCAGTCCTAACACAAAACAAATCGAGTACAAACATGTACCCCCCTAGTGATCGACCCCGGGACCTCTGGGTATTCATAGATCATGAATTATTTATTGTTCAAAATATAGAAAAAATCTATTAAAGTCAGGGCTCGACCGCGAAATGAGCGAGGTCATTAATGAGTCCTCTTAACTCGCAACGATAATTTTTATAGTTGAGGCTCGACCGCGAAAGAGACTAGCGGAGAGCCTCAACTTTTAAAAGAAGAAGGCGTTTAAGTTACCCAATTAGTCCGACCAAGTGTTTGTGTGTTGTTGTAAATAAAACTCTAAAAGTATTACATTATATAATACTTTTAGGGGTGTTATAACACCCTGTCGGAGCAAGTGGGTTACTTTTTTATTTAGCATTTTAAAACCACCGTTTTAGATAAAACCACCGATTAGATGAAAAAAACCACATCATCATCTCAGCCAAAAGACGTTCACTACTAGACAATGGCCTTACCCAAGGATTCATCTTGGCTTAAGTGGAATTTGCCATAATCGCCACGCTTGGTAGGCGGGTTGGCGATCACAGAAAGGTAAGAGTTATCTCAGAGCGACGCTGCTGCCCATCCTATAGAATGGACCCTTACGGCTTTACGACACCCACGGGAAGATATGGGGTGGCGCAATTCTTTAGCTCTGGCACCACACGGGGTAAAAATCATAATGCTTAAATCATTTTCATACGATAAAAAAAACTAAAACAGGTTACAAAGCTGGTATGTAGACAATAAAAAGGTCGCCTGAAAATAACACAAGAATTGTTTTTCATGGCATTTTAAAAGGGTTATTTGACCACTCTACAATGCTAATACCGCTCAGTGAATGTCTAGCATACCTACATCACAATGACCGGCAAATCTAAACAACCATTGGACAATAATAGTTCAAGTTACTTTCCCATTATGATTCAAATTGCTGTGTGGCATGCAATACGTAATTTAAGTTATTATAGGAATTGAATTGAATTCGAATTGTAGAGACTCAGTGGGGATTTTAAAAGGAATAAAAATAATAACTATTGCGTCTCCATAAATTTTTAAAAATATTATTTAACTATGACCAGAAATATCAAATTATCGTGATCTTCCTAATCTTATTAACTTTTGTAAGAGGAATGAACTTTCCATCCCAAGCTTCAGGCTTCTTAAGATAAAAAGATGACGCGTTCTCATCTTTTTATAACAATCTTCCACCGAAGCTTAAGCACGCTTTGGTTGCAGTAGGTATTTAAAGTTAAGAAACGAAGTTTAAAATGTTAAATAAACGTAAGTAGATTCGAATAATAAAAGTGTTTCTTGGAGCTAAGTCTAGAAGAAGAGAAATCGTGTCCCAATCCCAACAGCTTCGTTAGACTAGTGATGTGAACACATATCTACGAGTATTAGCTTTCTAGGTAATAATTATATCTTTTTTAATGCATATAAATAATAATTTTGGATGTGTAACATCTTTCTTTTCGTTTTCTTGCAATTTGTGAGAGTGATTTCGTGAAATGGGACGGAAGTGTGTGATGTGTAACATCTTTCCTCTGGGACGGAAGTGTGTAACAGGAAGTCGGGGAAGCACGCAAGCGCGCGCCATTTAATTTGACAAATGAGCGCGCGGTGGTAGTTGGCCATCGAATGGTACTAACCAATCGGGGAAGCGCGCGACAGCGCGCGCCATTTGATTTGAGGAATGACGGTATTGCATTACTCTTAGTGCCAATTAAATAAAATACAATTTTTAATAAAAATAATAATTCTTTCAAATTCAAATTCAAATTCAAAAATCATTTATTCAGTTTAGGCTACAAGTAGCTCTTATGAATGTCGCTATGCCATCGGTTCGTAAGTCTGCTCTACTTTGTTATGAAAAATCATTTCAAATAATACCGGACCCATTTTTTTCAGAATATAATGTTAAAATTGCTTACTACTAAGATGATAATAATATGTCAAATGTTACAATGCGACTACTGTGTAGGGCTCGCTCGTTTTTGTAGGTAGAATTTATCTATATTGTTTTTACAATTATAAACCGACGATATACATGTGCGTGGCATATAATAAGGCGTAAGTCGAAAATGGTCATATGCCATTTCATACTTCATTGGAATCTAGCAATATTGTTCTGACCCTCCAATTCAAAAGTTTTCTCTGCGTTATAACGGCTACCTTTCCAAATTTCTGTATAAAAAAGGTATTTTTACCTCCCCTATGCAACATACATGCTTTGATATTCACCTCCAAAGCCACTACAATATTTAAACGAACCTTTCTTTATTATACAAAGGCAAGGTTTGAAGTTAAACACAGAATGAGAGCTAAAAGTCCAGTGAATATTTAAACGGCTGGTGTGGTGTACTGACCTGTGTTTTGTACAGAGTATTGTAGCATAGTATTGTATGTTATGTTATTGTATGATCCTTGGGGGAGGTCTTTTGGCTGAGATGCTGATGATGATGATTGTATGTTACGTTCATGGTGCTTATCGCGAGTACAATTTGCCATATGATGATGTTAATGAAAACTAGAAATTCTATGGCTTAATTTCAGCACTCTTGTTTGTCGCCAGGTTGCGCCTGCTTCAATGCCATACAAATACTCGTTTTCGTTGACGATCTTGTATGTTAAGCAACTTTTGCAATGCCGGTCACCGGATGGGTGACCAAACTATTTTGTTGTCCGTAAGTGAAGACAACGAAGCATACAGATAGATTATTAGATTAGATATGGTAGTCTAGTATGTAAGCTACCCAACTAAGAGTTCCTAAGCCCATCCAGGACATGCAACGCCTCTAGTTCTAAAACCCGACATATCGCTACACCACATAGATTTACCTAAAACGATTAATATCAATCGAACATATACAAGTACCTATAGCTAAAGTACATTTTTAACCCTCTAACCATCGATTTAGAATACCTAGATACACCGTCACCTACAAATTCACGTCGAAAAAGTGTCCCGACTCGCTTAGTTGTTAGTATACGTGTATAGTAGACAATTTAAAAACGTATAATGTGCTAAGACCATATTTATAAAAAATGAATACAACTTTATTCCCCACAGATAAGGTTTTATTTGTATTGCACGAGTTAGGCGGTTGTGACATTACAAAATGCGATCATTGCGAAAGTCGTAAAATTTAATGACCTCCGCCTCTTGTAGGAACAGAGTAAGTGGAGTCGTGTTCAACAAAATTATTTTCATGTACGTATTGTACAATTTATAAAATTGGTGTAATGCTAGTTGCACTATTTAAAAAAAATATATAGTAAAAATAAAACAAATAACTTATTATTAAAACATATATGTTTATGTATCCTGACACAAAATTTAATATATTGTTATCTTGTCGTTTCGAAGTAAATTTTTGTTAATGTTTTCTTTTTGACAAATATAATGCAGACGCACATCCACATATTTCTGAACTGCTGATTTTGTCAGTTTATAAATATAGTGGAATTGATCACTTGTATGAGCATCTGTATTTTTAAATAGCTTCATGTGCATTAGACATCGCAGTATTTGCATCGTTAAAAAATTTACCATTATACCGCCTTAACAGTGTACTTCCGCCACTTATTTTAATATAGTGCCTGATGATCTTTTCAGATTCATTGCAAGTTAGGTATAAATCATTAGACGCATAACACAAACCGCCAACATGGCCAAAATGGCAATTACATTATTTCGTTCACCTAATGCGGTCACCGAACTTGTTTACTACTACATAGGCCAACGATCGTTGTTTTCAAAATATTCTGTCCGCCTACTGCAGCCTACGTCATTACCTATGGCCACCTTCTGTCTCCATCATCAGACCAGCTAGATGGTACCATCATATTACATTTTCAACGGACTCTATATGTTTGCAAAAAAGCTCAATCGGTTGAGGAGGATAACTGCTTTAAAATTCATTTGCAAGATTTGCCCCAACAAACATACATTCATACATACAAACATACTTACGTACATACTTACATACATACATACATGCATTGCAATTTAATACAAAGCGTGTAAAAAATAATGTTTGACAAATATCAGTAGAAGCACAGTAGGTACAGTACTTATCGGTAATATATAATTATTATTTTCGCTTTGATCTGAGTAGTTATTATAGTAGCTGAAGAACATTTATTAATTTTCATTCCATAGAAACATACCATCATACCGCCAAAGGATGTGGACTACAAAACTAACTTTAAAAAAAACTAAACAGGCGGCTCTATATATTTAGTATTTAACTATGTTCTACTTTTATGAATCTTTCGTCCCTTTTAACACGTGAATAGCGTCACGCGAGGGAAAGGGACAACCGCGTAAGCGATTTATTCAAACTATTTTAGAAAAATAATGTTTTTACTTAGGTAGAAGGTAAATTTAGCCACAAATTCATTAAATTATGAAACCTTGAATGAATACTTAGCAAAAATACGAAACCCCATCCTTTTTTAAGCTATTTGAAGTATTATTTTTGCACTTTTTCACGGAGCACTTAGGCATGTTGACTTGACGGTGATCGGCGCGCGACTACGAGTGCAATTGTGCTAGAACGCGTTTTTAGCACAATTGATTCAAGCCGCGTGTGAGGCGTTGTTGGTGTATCTAGGTATTCTAAATCGATGCCTCTAACTATTAAAGACAACCGGCAACCGGATGAACCCGGCCTCATCCGCTCTACACCCGGCCCGGTTAACGACGCGTGAGCTGCCCGGCCTTCCTAACTGTCGTTAATTATTCAACCGGCCCGGCTAAACAGCTTAACCGCCGCCATTTTGAACGCAACAAGCGCTTTTAGAAATTTCGCATAAGTCTTTAGTGTACCACCTCGATGGCTGAATTATAAAACACTCGGTCTGATAAATGTGTGTTAGGTTTTTCGATGCATAGTCCGGGTTTGTGATGCGCAGGTAGCCAGCGTTGTGACTAAGACTACATACGCACTGAGCGGCTAGCCGCATTAAAAATATGTACGACAACACAGTTTTCATACGCACTGTGATGCGGCTGCCGACCAACGACGACGAGCCGGACGGGCAGCCGCAGTGCGGCTAACCGGACAGTGCGCACGTAGCCTAAGCGCCTAAGCCATTGTCCCATCAATCGTAGCGATGACATTAATTTGAACGGTATATACATGTTTGTTACTTTTATTTTTACTATTTATCTAAGATTACTTTAAAAACTTTTTAAGTCAAGTTCTTTTTTAATTTGAGTATACCTAATGAGGTAGCTTGAGCTTCCTAACTGTCGTTAATTATTCAACCGGCCCGGCTAAACAGCTTAATCGCCGCCATTTTGAACACAACAAGCGCTTTTAGAAATTTCTCATAAGTCTTTAGTGTACCACCTCGATGGCGGAGTTATAAAACGCTCGGTCTGATAAATGTGTGTTAGGTTTTTCGATGCATAGTCCGGGTTTGTGATGCGCAGGTAGCCAGCGTTGTGATTAAGGCTACATACACACTGGGCGGCTAGCTGCATTACGAATAGCCGGGCCGCGATTAAAAATATGTACGAAAACACAGTTTTCATACGCACTGTGATGCGGCTGCCGATCAACGACGACGAGCCGGACGGACAGCCGCAGTGCGGCTAACCGCACAGTGCGCACGTAGCCTAAGCCATTGTCCCATCAATCGTAGCCATGACATTAATTTGAACGCCATATACATGTTTGTTACTTTCATTTTTACTTTTTATCTAAGATTACATTAAAAACTTTTTAAGTCAAGTTCTTTTTTAATTTGAGTATACCTACGCTTGAGCTTCCTAACTGTCGTTAATTATTCAACCGGCCCGGCTAAACAGCTTAATCGCCGCCATTTTGAACGTAAAAAGCGCCTTTAGAAATGTATGCATCACCTCGGTAGTTGAGTGAAATGACTAAAGCGCTCGACTTGATATCAATGATAAAAACCTTTGCCAATAATGGGAAAATATTTTTTGAGAGAGTGTGCTGAATGCCACTGGGCATTTACAGCTTCACCGGGTTTCTTAGGGGGCGGCGAGAATCTTAAAGGGTTCCTTAAGCCAAGATGCAACTAGATTCTTCGAGGGGTTCAGATCGGATCGGATAATGAGACAGAATACAGGTAGGTACGTTATTTTTACTTTTACAGTAAGTATTATAAGGTATGTACGTTAAAAATCAAAATATTTATTCAGTTTCAAATAAAAAGTAGTAAACTACAGTAAAATATAAAATAAAGAAGCAAAACTGAAAAGGACCCCATTCAGCACATGTTGCAGCATGAACATCACCTGCAACGCTGATATTCTGCGGAGCCCTATTGTTTGTGTATGTGTGGACCAGTATGAGCAGAAGCGGCCAGAAGCGCCTCGCTTTTACCCTTGTAAATAGTTGGTAACATTATTTATAAAATAAAGTTCCCATTTTGACTTTTATGTATATATCTTTTTAACCACTTCTATGATTTTTCTAACATTTTTATCATTGTTATCACAATTATTTTTTTTACATAATTTATTATATACTTTTATCAGCAATGTAGTGTTTTGTTTTGAAATATTCGTGTCACTGTATTATTTAAAGTTTTTCTTATTTTATTTCACTTTCCACAAACGTTCACCTCATCGCGTCTGTGTCCGAATGTAACTGCCCGCAGGGTAGCCGTATCGGGAGACGACAAGAACAAACGACTGTTTCATCATCATCATCATCATCTCAGCCAAAATACGTCCACTGCTGGACAAAGGCCTCCCCCAAATAATCATGGGGGGTATTTGCCGTAATCGCCACGCTTGGCAGGCGGGTTGGCGAGCGCAGTAGGTTGAGGGTAACCTCAGAAAGATGCTGCTGCCCATCCTCTGGAATGATCCCTTAGTCGGCTTTTACGACACCCACGGGAAGAGATGGGGTGGTGGTGGTGATGGTTTATCCCCGGCACCACACAGGGAACGACTGTTTACTTCGAGTATATCTTTATTACTGAGTCACATAGTTCATATATGTTATAAGTACATATAATGTTGTATAAATATCTGTATGTTGTATACAATATTGTAGAGATCCTTGGAGGAGGCCTTTGTCCAGCAGTAGACGTCTTTTGGCTGAGATGATGATGATGATGAGGGTAATGGCACCGTGTCCGACAGAAAACAGCGATCGATATTTTTTTCTTTTATCATAAAAATAGGGGTCAACGACGGATTTTAGTCTTTCCGTACAAAAATTAAAATCTATGTTATTATTTGGCGACGAAAACTTTGTCGAACACTGGGCTTTATGTCGAGCACTGGTGCCGCTCCCCTACGAATGCCAAATTAAGCTTCTTAGCTGTCATCAAATATTATACGAGCTCGGCCAAACAGCTTAACCTAAAGCAACAATCCTTTTAGTAAATTTGCATGAGTATTTAATATATACCTTTAGGTTATGTACTTAAAAAGCTTTTTAGATCAATCTGTTCTTTTTTTTAGTTAATATTGTGGTAAGCTTACTCAAGCTTAATAACTAGGTATCATTATATATTCAAACGGCACAAATCCAAGCTACACTTTTTTGCAATATTACCCATTATTGTAAACAAATTTTAATTCGGATTTATTTATATGAAAATTTGTAAAATAATATTGTTAGCACACAGAATCTGTAGTCCTATTTTTACTTTCGAAATATCGAAATACAATGAATTAAGCAATGGTAACAAAGGGGTAAATGAAAATCACTAACTAAATACATTCACATATAAATACTTAAGTCGGAAACATCATTGTTCTCTCCTTCAATTATAACTAAAGCTATTAAATTTGTCACAAACTACTATAATTATAGAAAAACTTGGACAATAAAACACGATTTACGAGTAAACTAAAGTACTTTCGGACAATGGCTATGCATTTTCGAGATAGGCAGAGAGCCTTCCATTAAGAATAGGAAAAAAAAAAACGATCACACAAACATTACAAAAGGATTTACAATAAAAAATGTGGAAACAGGATAACAATAATAACAAAACAACAACAAGGAAACATGATCAGTAAGTGAAAGCCAACTAGGACCCTGCCTCAGCATTTGGCGTTGCGGTGCTAAAAAACAAACACCACCATAACGACACTGGTATTCTGACATAGCCTATGTGTGTGACTGGTGGCGTTCTGCGCGTGTACATATAGAGACAGATAATACAGAATTAAACAACACCTTCTCTTATCTTAGTGACGCTTGCTATAGTTTCCTTCTCAGTTGCACTTCGACCTTTTGAGATCTTTTGCGCAACCCCATACTTTCACTCTTCTTCCTCTGTAAAGATGACTGCCAAAAGTTTGGCAACGTCTTTGAGAGCAAAAAGGCATTTATGTTTGAAAAGTGCTACCTTTTATAATAACTTTCTAGGAATGTCCGATCACCACTTCTTGGAGGAACCTTTAGTTTCACAAAAGTCCGGTAACGCTGCAAGGGCCTTTGAAGGCGCAGTAATCTTTTCTCAAAAAACAAAAAAGGTACCGCCTCTGTGGTCTAGTGAGTTGACCATCAGCCTAGTCAATTGATGCTTGGTTTTATTAAAATATGTTTATAGGCTAATGAAACATCATTCAAGACACAGTAGTACAGCACAGCAATAAGATGTTTGTCTTACAGCTGTTCTGGGCTCAAGCCTTCCCACATGGATAATTTTATTGTGTGTATTTATTTATGGAACACCAACAGCTAGTAACTAATATAAAGTTATTAAACACATATCAAATTATAGACGTATGTTAATGCTCGTCAATGCTCTTTTAAGTAAAGTGTGTATTTTTTTAAACATTTATGTGACTTGTATTTTGACGTACATAAGCTATAATGCCATTAAACCAACCTGACGCCGATTTTGACTTTTTATACCATTGAATTAAACGTGCCATCGAACTATCTGACCCGTTTTTTTTATCTTTTTAGCAGCTTTAACAGTGTCATAGTGTATAAGTCTCTAGTCCCCTGGACTATTCAGCTTTAGTCACAACCCAGATGTGCGCTGCGGAATGGATGGCCGCAGATGGTTTGTGTGCCGTCTGAAATGTGGATGATCACTATCTTCGTATCTGCTCTCTTTGGACACTAGAGTAATTTAGATATTAATAGTGAGGAATAAGACTGCATTATAATTAACAGGCTATTTCGTAAAGCTATTTTGAGTATCAGGTTTCATATTTCAAAGTCGACATTGACATATCCAAACATGATGTAGAAAATATTAACACAAAAAATTACAAAACTTTTCAATACCGAGCCCGCCATACGGCAGAATGATTTCTTTTTAATTTAAATAACTATCCCAAAAACAATTAAAGGAACTTGTCTATTTCTTTATTTGTTAATTATATATTTTTTAAATAACAATAATAGTAATTAATTTAATTTGTAACTTTGTGACTTTTTAAACGCTGATATGCGGCCTTTTTCAAATGTTTAGCGACATGGGAGCTATAAACCTTTTTTTTCTAGGGTGGTAATAGATATAGAAAGAAAAATAAATAAAGAAACATAACAATTGACAGTCTTCATTATTTCTTCAAAATATCTCCTTTGGAAGGCACATAAAGCCGTTAGTCGCGGCTGCATTAGCAGTCGTTAACAACCACCGCACCGCACTGGGCCCGCGTGGTAGTTTATGGCACGTTCTCCCTATCCATCCATAGGTAAAGCTCGTACCCCAGCAGTAGGGACATAAAATGAGCTGATGATGATGATGATGATTAATTACTTACGTGGTCACGATAATGTTAACTTAGAATTTGCATGGCAATGAAGATTTGAATTTATATAACCCACACTGTCCCTCACTGAGGTAAGCACCTGGAATCCTCAGCTGATGAGAAGCAGGCTGTTATATCCATAACTGCTATTTGCGACTAAAGTTTTTAATCTATTTGGAACAGCCGGAGGAGAACAGGAGAATGTTAAATCCTTCGTTAAGCTGCCCTATGGTTTCCGCGCCCTGTTTTGTCAATGTGTAATTGTGTTAGGGATTATACAAGGATCAATGCTAAACCAATTATATGCTAATTATATGATAAACAGCGCGATTGGATAACGATCGATAAATATTTATTTATTTAGGAAAGTTTTACAACATTAAAACTAATGTTAGACTTCCATTGAAAGCCATTTTTACCATTTTCAAATCTTCACTAGTAAATTACAAAGATACTTAATAGGATTAAAAACCAAATAGATACTTACACCCTCCGCCTCCGCCGCCTCATCTGCATCTGTGGTCTTGTGGCTAAGACCACCGGTTTAGGCCCAGAGGTCCCGGGTTCGATTCCCAGCGGGGGGTACATGTTTGTGTACTCGGTTTGGTTGGTGGTAGGGCTTGTTTGTCCGCATGGCTAGCTACCACCATCTTATCTAAACATGTCGCCATAACATCAATGTTTGTAGCGTTATCCGGCAGCTAGAGATAAGATAGCCAGTACCTCTCTAGTTGAGGATCCCGGATGAAGTGCGCTTTCATCATTGGCCTTATCATCACTGTGAGATCAAGGCACTGTGCTTACCCGTAAATATATATATATAAAAAAACACTAACTAAGAAATCTAAACCAAAGAATGAATCTTAAAAAAAGCTAAGCAACTTTATGCCGGGTCTAGGATGGGTGACCGCAATTAATTATCTTGAGCACTTTGCCACTCGTTCACTGAGATGGTGCATTATTAGACACTGAGTTATTGGGTCTTCAGGGTGCCTAGTGTGGTTTTTGTTTGCTATCCGTACTCATTCCATTACGTTTACGAAAACGAAAATTAGTATGGTATTGCAGCGCCTCCTGGCGATATTCGAGAAGAGTTAACATTTTGCCTCCCTTCGTTTTCGTCAACGTCATCGAATGGCGAGTGAAACTTGCACTTTGCCAAGTGTAACCAGGGTGCCCCCAACAAAGTGTGTATCGCTACGAACTCTGTAGCTATTCGTAGCGTGTTCGTAGCAGTGGAATCTATTCGTTATTTATTATATCTTAACAAGGAAGTGGATGTGGCTCTTGATTATTTTTAAAGATGGTTTCGATATATATATATTTTTTTTAATTTATTTATGAACATTGAATCTACAGCACTTTATAAACTAAGTTATTACATTGTATACTTAACCTACTGCCAATTACAGTTTCCTACTTTGTAAAACTATATATTTAATATGTCGCTTAAGCGAATTAGAAAGCAAAACAGACATATTAACACGCATTTTATTACATATTTAACCTCTTTATTAATAAGTTTACAAACTTTTTCAGTTTAATTACGTACCACAGGTCAGAAACAAGAGAGTGTTACCATAGATAATATATAGACTATGTTTTTAATTTCAATAAATATTTAACTGCTGCGGAGTGCAATTACTTTTAGCCATATTATACTCTCAACAGTGGCCTCCATCTCATCTTATGTTAAGTGACTATAAAGAAACCGATACCTGAAACCTTCAACTACTGGGTGCCTAGCGTGAGTTTTGGTTTCTATCCGTATTAATTCGATAACGTTTACGAAAACGAAAATTAGTATGGCATTGAAGCAGCGCCTCCTGGCGACATTCGAGAAGAGTTAATATTTTGTCTTCCTCGTTTTCGTTAACGTCATCGAATGGCGAATGAAACTTGCACTTGACACCCAGCAAAGCGTGTATCGCTACGAACTCTGTAGCTGTTCGTAACAAGTTCGTAGCAGTGGGATCTATTAGTTTTTTATTATTCCGTAACAAGGAAGTTTAGTCTAATTATTAATTCACTGGAGTAATTTGACGTTTACGGTGTTCCCAGTTTCTCATGAACAGAAAATAGTGTTGTGACATTAAGATTGACATCAATTACTTACTCATTCATTCTCATTACGTCCTGAATCAAATCACATTACCCATTTATTTTATTTACTTTATTAAGAAATCTCCTAGGCCAGTTTTGTTTAGTCGATATAAATATATTAGCATTGGTACCTTTAAATGCCAATGAATGATAACTTTGAAAAGGCGAATTACTCAAATTATATAAAATTAAACAAAAATGACGTCTTTTGGCTGAGATGATGATGATGATGATGATGATGAAACAAAAATGCAATGGATATATTTTTATTCGTCGTCAGACATATAGATGAGTCGTTCATGAATGAATCCTTCAATTGGACTGGTCCACTTAGCAAGTATATCATTTCGTTCACACTTCACTGAAGGAGAGTAAAGCAAACAGATAGATTACGAACAGCGCGTGCGGAAACGAGACAGTTGCACCGGTCGGAGTCGGAGTCTGCCCGCACTCAATTTGACGTCTTACGGTATGAAACATTATTATTTTTAAGGCTTATTTTTACTTAATTATTCGTTGACGGTGTAATTTGTTTACGTTTTAGAAATTTGATTTTGTTGTCTATTATTCTAGTCTGCGTCAAAATAGGTATAAGCGCGATCCGTGCTGCATGCGATAATAACATTATTTAGTTTTAATAATTGTACTGTTTGATGCTTTTAAAAGTAATTGTAAATAGTTGATGTTTTAGCTGTCGTAAAAGTAACCCATGTGAAAATTCACTCGGAGACAGAAAGTGATAAAAAATGGTTTTAGAACGGGTCAGAGTGGTTTATTTCATTTTGGAACGGGATCGAGTGATTGTTGACGTAAAACGGTACTATATTGTTGAGGTTATCTACATTTCAACGTTATTAATTTATAGTATTATTTTGTCTTAATTGTTATGCAGTAAATGGTACTCCTACACAGTGGTTAAATCTGTATTTTTCTTTCAAAAAGGTGGATGATGTAAAAATTGCAATAATTAAAATACTTCCAAAATTCTCGAATAATAACAGCTCCCAAAGCAAAATAAACACTGACAACTAAACAGCCAGGTGAAATTTCTCGGTACAAAAAGACATTCATATACCTACCTATATTATATATAATTAATTAAGTACCTTTTTATAATAAACGCTCGCACTGACTTTGTGTGAGTGATCTGAATGGCTATGAATGAAACGCATCACTAGTACAATAAATGTGGCAACATAATTTTACAATGTGACATTAGCATCTGTCAGTTTACTCCAGTGAATTAATGATTCGACTTTAGTTGGCCTTTATCTCTCCTTATAAGTGACTAAAAGTAAACCGAAACCTGAAACCTCCAACTACTGAAGAGCTAACTCTCATCTCTAACATTGTTGTTATAGCGATAGATTGCATTGTTCCCTTTATGTCGAGTCCCTTTACGTCGAGCCGAGAATCTTGTCCCGCTTCTATTACCTCTACGTCGAGTCTACACCTTTTTTGATACACGTTGTATAGACACCTGGCAGACGCCTTAACGTTTTTCCCCCTTACAAATAAACACTATTTAAGCATTTATTTAGTTAATCATTGTTTTGTCTCTTTTTCTCAAATTGAGAACGACGTTTGTGTGACGTTGACAAAACAATGATTAACTAAGTAAATGCTTAAATAGTGTTTATTTGTAAGGGGGTTAATGATTAAGGCGACGCATTGGAAATTTACGTGGCGGGGATCTTGATTTTTTCCAACAATTACAAAACATATGAAAGTGATATTTGATGACGTAATTTTTCATTTAATTGACTTCATTTTGCTAGTTGCAGAAACACGATTTCTCAACTTTTATAACAGAGAAAAAAATATCAAAGTAACCTCTTTTAAAACATAGATTTGCATTTTACAAGCAAACCAGACCGATTTAAGCATCTAAATTTTCTTAATAGATTTAGAATTTGTAGTTTTAATTTGAAGGAAAAAAAACAGTTTTTCTTATGGTACGGGGCGCAAACGCTCCGTATTAGATTAATTGTTTAGCGGTGCGTCGCCTTAACGGAAAATTTGTCGATAACTGGTGCCACTTCCCTAGTGTAATATACATTATACTCTTAATGAAAAGAATGGAATATGCAAGTGCTACCGGCAGAGAGGAAATTCCCATTATGCGCTGGCTCGTAAAATTTTTACATCTTGCGATTTTCTCGTTACGATTGATTCGCTTAACAATAGAGCTACTGAAAAACTAGAAAGGACATTTCCGTTTTAAATTTTGAAATGTTTTTAAATTGGTTATCAAAAAAGCAAATGAAAATCATAATTTTTCCAATTTAGCATATTAGTCAATTATTAAATTCGGAGTCTCTTTTTTGTAAATATTAACATTTTACCGCCATTTGTACAGTTCTTTATGTATTGTCCTCTTTATGTTTTTTATAATATGGTGTACAATAAAGAATATTTTAATTTCCTTTTTCTTTTTTAATTTTCGTTTAATTTCATTGCATTTCAACTTCAGAAAAATCCACTGATGTGCATTATTTTAATTGATTTAGTTTGTTAGAAAACATAACTGGAGCCCATTTTTTGTCATTGTATTCAGAATGATGTATAGATACCGCCCTTGAACGTTCGCTTATTAATTTTGTTAGACCCTGTTTAAACTATTTTGACTTGAAAAATGTACATCTAATATTTTTTTTACAGATCAGCTGTCAAAACACGCTGCTCTTCTTGACGTTTAGCAGAAGCAGAGTTCAGATGCGAGGACAGGTAGTGAAGCAGGATAGTGCCTCCCCAAGCATCCTCACCTTGCCGTCGTTTAAAGAACCCCATGTCGTAGGAAGGAGGAAATACGTAAACTGATCTTCATTACCAGCTCTTTTTATGTCCCCACTGCTAGGGCACGAGCCTTCCCTATGGATGGATGGTCATAAACCACGCGGGCCCAGTGCGGATTGGCGGTTGTTAACGACTGCTAATGCAGCCGGGACCAATTTTACGTGCCTTCCGAAGCACGGAGGAGCTCGAGATAATAAATTTTGGTCACCCATCTGATGACCAGCCTTTGCGAAAGTTGCTTAACCTCAGCACTCGCGGACCGGGCGCGTTAACCACTGCGCCATCGAGCTCCTCTGATCTTATCTCATTTTATTTCAGCAATTTATTATTATTATTATTTTATATCTTACGGCTAAGCGCAGTGCCTTCATCACCTCACCTGATGCACTTCACCCGGCATCCTCAACTGCTGAGGCATTAGCTATGTTATATATAGCTGCCAGAATACAACAATGCTGCAAACATTGATGTTAAGGCGACTTATTTAGACAAGGTGGTGGTAGCTAGTCAGGCAGACAAACATACCACCAACCAAACCGAGTATGAATGAATAAATAACATTTATTGGTAATACACGACACATACACAAAGTCCCGACGTACCGTATGCGCCATTGACCTGCACCATCAATGGTGCAGGTGAAACTAATTAGTTTCGGTTGCACCATTAATGGTGTAAAGGAAACTGCGGATTGGGTATGGTCTGCTCTAGCGTACTTATTTTTATTATTATTAACTATAGTTTAACTTTGTTTTTTTTTCTAAGACAGATTTTTGACTTTTACTAGTACTGTATGACATTGTAAAAAATTATACTGGTAAATGATGTTTCTGCAAACTTAAATTTATTTATTTTTCTTTTTTCATGTTGTGACTGTCCTTTATATTTTGTGTTTTTATTTGTGATGGAAAGTAGGTAAAAGAACTTTTATGATAGGGCATTTCCTAATATTTATGACGCTGTAAGGGAGAAAAGAGCTGCCTCCTGACTATGAGCTCTTAAAGCAGTATTATTGCAGTTGTGGAAAAGAGACGCGAGTATATCCGCCGCTACACGCGTCTCGTTTTCACAACTGCAACAATACTGCTATAAGAGCTCGTGGTTACCCCCCTGGACACTTGCTGAGTTTCTTGCCGGTTCTTCTCAGTACAAGATCTCCCCCGCCCAGAGTAGATAGACTTACGAGTGCACTAGATTTAATATTTCCAATATAAAGTACCAGGCTACCATAACTATGCAGGAGATTGCTTATTAATATAAAAGAATAATAAATACATATATGTATAGCAAAGATTATAGTCACATTAAAAAAAACAGGAACTAAAACAGCAACTAAAAATACAACCTTAGTGTAACATGTATTAGTCGAGTCAACCAAAGGGCTCCGACTCAGTTTTTTTTGTTGCAACCAAGGTCACAACACTGATATTCTACCGAAACCCGTGGAGAAAACGCGCAACGTGTCTCGCATTTAAAATTGTACTAATAATAACAAACTGCCTGGTACTAAAATTCTATAAATGCTGTTAGTATACAAATGTACGCCTTCACTGGGAATCGAACCCGGCACCTCTGAGTCTGAGACCAGTGATCTTAACCTCTAGACCACAGGCGGCCGACATTACAGACAATTCTGTTTAATTCATTTGTACAGTGTTCCATCACCTGATGTTTTAGTATCACCTCCAGTAATTTTCTGTATCAGTACTCGATACCTCCTCGAAGAGCTCGTAACCTTTTACGGTCGCCTTTATTGTTTCCCCAATGTTGTCACGTTTCATTGGCACAGTGAGATGATAGACAGTAAAGTAAATAGTCTATAACTATCCCACAGCTGAGAAAAGCTGAGAAAATCGTTGAAATCAAGTCAGCACTATAATTGAACTATATTTGCTAGATTCTATATTACTATGCTATACTAGTGGACCCGGCGGACTTCGTACCACTTTGACAGTTTCCATCAAGTGATTAAATTCTCTTTGGTTTCCATGACAACAAAACAAACAAATCATATTTTATTGGAAAATGAAATTGTCGTTTTTAGTATATTTATAGTTTGATTCCCGTGGGAATATCAGAATAAAAACTATCCTATGTGTTACTCCTGGTTATAAACTATCTGTATGCCGAATTTCATCCAAATCCATCCATCCGTTGCAGCGTGAAGAAGCAACAAATATACGAACATACACACAAACTTTCGCATTTATGATATTAGTAGGATTCTATTTTATATATTTGCTAGTTGCCGGTACACTACCTCTCATTGTCTCCTAATCTGTCCTATGCCACAAAGGTTGTCTCGAAGAGATCGCTTTAAGCGATAAAACCGCCTTTGCCTACACTATTATTTAAAAATTTCCTGTTATTTGTTTTGTGTATAATTGTGTAAGCAATAAAGTTTTTATCTATCGATCTATCTAATAAAATTAATTATTCTGTATTTATTAAAATTTTACAAATAATTTGATAAGAAACTTTAGTAACTAAATCTATTACTAAACTAAAACATGGCGTTAAAAAATTCATCCGCGTCGCTGTCGACTGGTAATGTACCCAAGAGACATGCTATCTAATTGATCGTTTTTGGCTCGCTTGCCAAATGCGGGTTGGTGATCACAAAACCGGGCTATGTATCGAAAATATCTGAAATACACTTTGCCTGACCTGGGAATTGAACCCGGGACCTTTGGGTTTCGGGCTAACGCATGCCACACGACCACCGAGGCGATAGGCAGATAGTAACTTAACTCGAGGAGCTCGATGGCACAGTGGTTAATGCGCCCGGTCCGCGAGTGCTGAGGTTAAGCAACTTTCGCAAAGGACGGTCATCAGATGGGTGACCAAACAATTATCATCTCGAGCTCCTCCGTGCTTCGGAAGGCACGTAAAGCCGTTGGTCCCGGCTGCATTATCAGTCGTTAACCACCAATCCGCACTGGGCTTGCGTGGTGGTCTATGGCCCGTTCTCCCTATCCATCAGGGAAGGCTCGTGCCCCAGCAGTGGGGGCATAAAATGAGCTGATGATGGTGATGATGAACTTAACTTATTTAAAGTTCTAGGTAAAACGTTCCTACTTTTGGCATTATCTTCAACATAAGGTAAGAATGTAGGCTAGCTTGCTATATAAATGATGGCTCGGTGGCCGAGTGCTCGGCACGATACATGAAGATGCCGGGTCCAATTCTCAGGTCGGCCAATGCCTCGTATTTTTAACGCATAGCCCGGGTTTGTGACCACCAGCCCACATATGGCAAGTGAATGGCGGAGGCCTTTTCCCAGCAGTGACACAGTCATATGGTATTTACTAAGTGCGTAAAAGTTAATATAGAGATAGGAATTTTATATACATTATCTAAAATATAATGTCATCTATACATATAATAAAGCTAAAGAGGGTCGAAAGTCTGTACATGGAAGATATTCGAAAAATAATTGGCTGGGGATACTTAGAACAGTTTTTAGAATTTTTGTCTGTTTGTCTGTTTATTTGACCACGCATCACGTGAAAATGGCTGAACGGATTTAGATGAGGCTTTGCACATAGAGAGACCATGACCCTGACTAATATATAGGATACCTCATATCCCGGTAACAGGTTCCTGTGGGATAGTGTAGTCTTCGCGAACGAAGTCGCGGGCGACAACTAGTAATCAATAAAACATGTATTAAAAAGTAGTTTGCCATGTAATAATAAATAATTAAATAACTACACAGTTATGAACATTTTTGTCTGTTTGTCTGTTTATTTGACCGCGCATCACGTGAAAATGGCTGAACGGATTTGGATGAAGCTTTGCACATAGACAGACTATTACCCGGACTAGGATATAGGATACTTTTTATCCCGGTAACAGGTTCCTGTGAGATAGTGTAGTCTTCGCGAACGGAGTCGCGGGCGACAACTAGTCATAGGAAAATAGCTTTTTTATTTCATTATTTTTACGCTTCACCCTTCATGAATTTTAAAAATAAACGAAAGTTTCTAAACTTTATCCTGAATTTTAACCGATGCTGGCTCTCAAATGTCAGACGATTAAAATTTTAAATCGTCCACCGAATATAAAGGTGTTAGGCGTCGTCAACGTCATATGGGAAATTGTAACCACGAATTTAAACTGCTTGCGTAGACACGTTTTATAATGATCAACGTCAGACTTCGTGGCGGGAAAGTAAAGAGCCATGTCTGCGGTTTTGTTTTATTTTCTAAAATTTGTGTTGTATCGAATATTAATGTGAAATGTCGGATTTTTAACCGTTAAGTGTTCGTGAGCGTGCATGAGTGTTGGCAAATAAAACAAAACAGCGCAACGTCGCTTTTTAAATTCTCTCAATAATTGTTTTCTAAAGTTTACGCGAACGCTACACATTGAAATTGAGTGATTATTTAAAAGTAATGTGTAAAATAAACGCAAGTGGATACGTAAAAGTTGTTTCATTTCTCTCAGAAATCCGCGTAATGTCTTATTAAAGCCCCACATCTTTACTGAGATACTCAAAGGGTAGGGGGTTATATCATTTATACACTTTTAAACTTTCGCGTTCCATAGTTAAACAAATTTAAACGGGGATTAACGCAAACTAATTATAAATGTTTATATAATTTTTAACGCAAATTTTGTTGCGATAGCTCAATTGGAAGAGCACCTGACCCGGTATGTCAGAAGGGTGCAGGTTCAAACCCTGCTCGTGGAAAAAAAATTTTCAACATTTGTGTTTTTGTAATTTGTTCGCAACAAAATTTGCGTTAAAAATTATATAAACATTTATAAATAGCTTGCCTACTTCTTAACTGATCTTTAGTATTTGTAAAAATATTATGATCAGATGTTAATGACGGTAGTTGTTGACATTGAATGGGCGCCTTTGGCTTTCAAAGTAAAAAGTAAATAGTGTTGAATAATTTCGGCGGGCTGGTTAGAACCACGATAGCTCAATTGGAAGAGCACCTGACCCGGTATGTCAGAAGGGTGCAGGTTCAAACCCTGCTCGTGGAAATTTTTTCAACATTTGTGTTTTTGTAATTTGTTCGCAACAAAATTTGCGTTAAAAATTATATAAACATTTATAAATAGCTTGCCTACTTCTTAACTGATCTTTAGTATTTGTAAAAATATTATGATTGGATGTTAATGACGGTAGTTGTTAACATTGAATGGGCGCCTTTGGCTTTCAAAGTAAAAAGTAAATAGTGTTGAATAATTTCGGCGGGCTGGTTAGAACCACGATAACTCAATTGGAAAAGAGCACCTGACCCGGTATGTCAGAAGGGTGCAGGTTCAAACCCTGCTCGTGGAAATTTTTTCAACATTTGTGTTTTTGCAAACTAATTAGTAAAAAGGTATCATACCTTCTTTATTTGTAACTCGGTCGAAACGTCGGGTACGTTTCGACCGAGTTACAACGGCCGTGGTCACGAGCTGACTTCCCGTGACCACGGCCGTTGTAACTCGGTTAATCCCCGTTTAAATTTGTTATATCATTTATATTATCATTCATCATCATCATACAGGAAAAAAAACTTTGACACTGGCTAAATGTACTAACCGTACAAAGCCATTAACCAAAGGAAAAAGAAAAAAAAACGTCAGAACTCAATAGTATGTAATTATGTAGCATACTGCACGTCCATACACTACCGCCATTCTTATTCAGAGCAAGCTTTACCGTCGTTACTCCTGGCTGTTGGCGGATTGCGATGAAGTTCGTCCTGTTGATGCTATGTAAATGGCAACCGCTTTATTGACGAAAGACAGTAGTGGGGAATCCTGTTTATCTGTCGATCTAGTCTTGTCCATATCTTCTCATCCTTTGGGTTTACTCACCATTTTGGGTGAGTAGACAAAGAACTACTACTGAGTAACTGTTAGTTGATCTTTTTTCTAACTATTAGAACACAACCATGCTTTTAATATTGTTCACAAGTTGACAGATTTAGATAAGTTGGTGGTAGCTAACTAGAACGGACTCAAAACAAGAACTACACCATTATATAATGTATTATATTATGATTTTTTCTCACTTATTAATAGGTGTATTACTTATAAAGTCAATACCGGTTGTTAATATTATTATACATCTTTAATTAGAACTATGTTACTTAGGCTTCAGTAATAACAATGATTATTAATTTTGTCTTTATCGCCCAATTTTTTTTTTAATTTACTACTTTTTTGTTCGCGGAATTGTCCATTTGTTTCATTGTAGCTTTGTAGGGACTTGATTTTTTTTCTTTTTAATGTCTGCTTTATTTAGCTAGTGAAACAAACACACTACTCTACATTTTTTATAGTGTTAACATAAACAGATGCTAAGAAAATAAAAAAAACGTTAGTATGAAAAATACAATTTTATAAAAAAATCTTCATACAAAACGTCAATTTTATAGGACCTAATACATCCTTCTTGTATGTTTTATGGTTATGTGTTGTGCAGGTTACTAAATGCTTCTTTATCTATATCTTTATATACTTTTACGGGGAATCGAACCAGTGACAGTTGTCCTCTTGAAGTTCCCAGTTCCACTATTCTCAGACCCAGAGAGGTGTAAGAACGGTAGACTTTCGATCACAGATAACGTTCCCCTTGTATAATTCTATTACATCAACATTACGGAATGCAATAAAGAAACGCAAAACTTCAATACCTACCAATTTTAAAAGTTAGCCGTGCAACGGCGAAGCAGAAGTTTTTATTTCCTCCGAAAGTTAACTGCATTCACTGCCTTTGGCAGCGACTACTTATTTAAAAGTAGTGTGCGCTGACCGCAATTGAAATGGCCCAGCAACTCCATGGAAGCCTTTAAATACGACTGTAAGTACATAAAAACGAGTTGAAAGTTTTTTACTTTTGTTTAAAATTCAAAACACAACATATTGCAGACGTCGTCGATCCTAGCGCTACGACCGAGCGTAGGTAATTATAATTGCTATTGCCCGGAGCCGCCCTTCTGTAACTATTTATTGTGTGCTTTAAAGGAAGGAATAATATTGAAAGGCAGTAAACAACTTGAAAAGGCCGGCGCCGGCGACTCGATTGGGGCCGGCACGGATTTTATGCACCACTCGAATAGTATATTTACAATTCTTAAAGGCCAGAAGCTTTGAAAAGGCCACTTTGTAGAACTCATATTATATTTTGCTATTGTGATTTGATTTATAATATGAATTCTAGTAGTAGAGTTGATGTTTGGCTATTGGTCGTGTGACTACGGAACTATTGACATTTTCCTGATAGTCCACATGTCAATTGGTACGCTATTGGATTAGGCAACAAGAGATGGAGAAATGTCCTAGCAGGATTTAAACCTGCACCCTTCTGACATACCGGGTCAGGTGCTCTCCCAATTGGGCTATCGTGGTTCTAACCAGCCCGCCGAAATTATTCAACACTATTTACTTTTTACTTTGAAAGCCAAAGGCGCTAAATAAATAGCTTGCCTACTTCTTAACTGATCTTTAGTATTTGTAAAAATATTATGATCGGATGTTAACGACGGTAGTTGTTGACATTGAATGGGCGCCTACCATACCATATTTGTAGGCAAAAATAATTTGAATTTGTCTTTAGGGCGAGCTAAGATGTTAAGCCAAGCGCTTCCTTTTTGAAGAATAAAAACATTGATAAAAACTGTATAAAAAAATAAATAAAGAGTGTAATAATAATAATACATACTTGTGGATTCTGAGGTACCGTACTACAAGTATGTGCCCGACCCAGTTCTCGAAAATGACCATGTCACGTTGTACTGGGATCGATCTATCATCGTCGGTGACACTAGGACTATTGTAGCCAATAAGCCAGACATTGTGGTAATAGATCGATTAGCGCGCCGCACGATGATTGTCGATATCACCATTCCCCATGACGAGAACCTCGTGAAAGCTGAGAAAGAGAAACAAATCAAATATGTTGACTTAGCACATAAGGTTGTCGACATGTGGAATGTGGACTCGGCTGTCATCGTGCCGATTGTTGTTACGGCCAACGGCCTGACGGCCAAGAGCCTCGATCAACATCTAATGAGGCTCTCGTTAGGCCTGATTCAGAAGGCGCAGTTCTCCTCGATACGGCACGCATTGTGAGGAGGTTCCTGTCTCTGGAGCCCTAATCACCGGTAGTTTGGACTTTGGTCCCGATGCCGGCGGACCCCTATTTTTTATATTTTTAAATGTTTGTTTTGTTTTTAGAAAATATTTAAAAATGTAAATTAATATTTAAAAAAATAAATAAAGAGATAATATAAACAAATAATTAAATTTTACAGTCTTAAACTAGCAAAAAACACAACAACTTGTACATTAAAAATTTTGATTCGACCGTTCCTTTCGACCGTTACACCAAACGTTTACTAGCATCTAGGTCTATTTAGGTACACGGCACGAAATATGAGTATTATTTACTCAACAATGTTTTCGCTACGACCGCGGGCAAGTGTCAGGTCTTGCGTGAAATTCGCTCTACATTTAGTACCAGCAGTTGTTGTGATTAACTTACATTGCTTTATACTTTACTTGCCATTTTAAAAAAAGAGATTTCTGTTGGCTGCGTATAGCCTTTAGCCTTTATTAATACTCATAAAACATAATTAATTCTTGATTTTATTTAACACTAACTTTTTTTTACGTTTCATCGTTACTAACATACTTATTAAATCGACGCATTGGAAATTTACGTGGCGGGGATCTTGATTTTTTTCAACAATTCCAAAACATATGAAAGTGATATTGAATGACATGATTTTTCATTTAATTGACTTCATTTTGCTAGTTGCAGAAACACGATTTGTCAACTTTTATAACAGAGAAAAAAATATCAAAGTAACCTCTTTTAAAACATAGATTTGCATTTTACAGGCTAACCAGACCGATTTAAGCATCTAAATATTCTTAGTAGATTAGTCTTAACACACACTTCAATATTGTAGTTCATTTTTTTAGAATAATTTGTAGTTTTAATTTGAAGGAAAAAAAACTGTTTTTCTTATAGTACAAACGCGGGCGCAAACGCTCCGTCGTCCGGTTTATTGTTTAGCGGTGCGTCGTCGCCGTAAGGATCAATGGTCTGATTTTTTTTTTACACAATAATCAAGTGTGATCGACACACCGTCAGAGGGTCTCTAAAAAGGATGTTTCCCTGTCCCCTATTATATTTTCCGAGGAGTTTGGATTGTATTTATTTACTAGCGGTAATGGTAAACCCGTCACATCTTTCGCTTGAGCACACGCCTATGATATTGGGTCCTTCAAACGAGGCGTGAAGAATCACCTTGTGGGCCGGCAGTTTTCACGCTGCACCAGTTGTCTTCGCGTCTGGACTCCATTTCCACTTAACATCAGGTGGTATGGAGTCATTTGCCGTGCTAAGTATATAAAAAAAAAAAAAAAGAACACGCTTCCCATAAACCAACCAATTCAGAAACGTTTGCGCAACCACTTACAATCTGATTAATGGTGTACGAACGCTCCGATCCGATCCGAACCCTTCGGAGAATCTAGTAGGGCACGGGGACCCGCACTTTTAAGTGTGTGATGCCGTTCCCTCTAGAAAACCTCCGAAGGTGACTCGTTTCACACGGCTTGAGGTACCCTTTACGTACCTCGCCGCTCCCAAAAAAGCCCGGGGACGCTGAAAATGCCGTTTGAAACAATCAGCAATATCTCTCAAAAAAAAAGGTGTACGAACGCATAATGGAAAAACAAAATTTTATTTTAAATAGTTTACAGTGTAATTGTGTGTGTGTGTGTGTGTGTGTGTGTGTGTGTGTGCGTGTGCGTGTGCGTGTGCGTGTGCGTGTGCGTGTGCGTGTGCGTGTGCGTGTGCGTGTGCGTGTGCGTGTGCGTGTGCGTGTGCGTGTGCGTGTGCGTGTGCGTGTGCGTGTGCGTGTGCGTGTGCGTGTGCGTGTGCGTGTGCGTGTGCGTGTGCGTGTGCGTGTGCGTGTGCGTGTGCGTGTGCGTGTGCGTGTGCGTGTGCGTGTGCGTGTGCGTGTGCGTGTGCGTGTGCGTGTGCGTGTGCGTGTGCGTGTGCGTGTGCGTGTGCGTGTGCGCGTGCGCGTGCGCGTGCGCGTGCGTGTGCGCGTGCGCGTGCGCGTGCGCGTGCGCGTGTGCGTGTGCGTGTGCGTGTGCGTGTGCGTGTGCGTGTGTGTGTGCGTGTGCGTGTGCGTGTGCGTGTGTGTGTGTGTGTGTGTGGGGTTAATGACCTGTATAAAATGTTGCTCATATTGCGTGAAACGGAACGCACCTAATTAAAAATAGTTACGGTAGTATTGAAATTAAACACATTTTACGAGGCTTCTTGGCGGGAAAGTGAAGAGTAATGTCTGCAATTTTGTTTTATTTTATAAAATTTGTGTTAATTCGAACATTAATGTGAAATAATGGTGGATTATTAACCGTTAAGTGTTCGTAAGTGTGCATGAGTGTTGGCAAATGAAACAAAATAGTGCGACGGCACTTTTCAAATTCTCTCAAGAATTCCGCGTGAGGACTTAGTAAAGCCCCACATCTTTACTAAGATACTCGAGGGGTTGGGGGGTATATCATTCTCACTTCCCATTTCTATTATCATTCATCATCATTTATGGAAATATTGTTTATTTATGTATTACTTGTACGGAAAATTACTTTGACACTGGCTAAATGTGCTAATCGCACGAAGACATCAAAAAAAAAAAAAACACATTTTACGAATACACTCGCGTTTAATTTACATGATTATTTTATCCTGACGTTTTGTGGGGTTTATAAAGGTTGATGTTGATTAATGTAACTTAATATAATTTTATTTGCTCAATGCTTAAAATCCTTTGATTATTGTCCCTCCTCCACTTACAATAAAAGCGGAAACGGTAAAAATGCAAAGAGTTGACAAAGCACTCTTTGAAAGAATTGGAGCCGCTATGCCATGCATTATCTGAGCTTTGGTCGGAGAAAGGCTATTCAGATCGCCACGTCTGCAACGCTGTGATTGAAAAGAGAAAGAATATAAAATCCAAATTGCTTTCTAGCTGGCCTGGTTTACACGCTGGCGCTGGCTGGCTACAGGTAGTATTGTTTTCCGTAGATTTATGAGATATACAGTATTTTTAACGCCTCGGTGGCCGCGTGGCAGAGCGCTCGGCCCGATACCAAGGTCCCGGGTTCAATTCCCAGGTCGGGCAAAAAAATGTGTATTATCGCGGATTGTTTCCGATACATAGCCCGGGTTTGGATCACCAACCCGCATTTGGCAAGCGTGGTGATTTTAAGCTATTACCCATCCCTTGTAGCGATGACTTGAATTCAATGATGTGGAAGCTTTTGCCCAGCAGTGGGACAATTATATAGGCTGTTTACTTACTTTACAGTATTTTTAATTATAGGGGTCCTCAAATGAAACAATCGATACAGGAACGAAATTCAAATATTTTATTAAATGTCAATAATGTACATGGCGTGTACTCGGATTGGTTAGGGTAGAGCTTGTTTGTCCGCCTGGCTTGCTACCACTATGTCGCATAACATCAATGTTTGTAGCATTGTTGTGTTCCGGCAGCTACAGATAAGATAGCCAGCGCCTCAATAGTTGAGGAATCCGGGTGAAGTGAGCTTCCACCATTGGCCTTATCATCACTTAACATCAAGGGTGATGGAGGCACTGTTCTTACTCGTAAGATATTAAAAAATTTGCAACTATCTGATAGAAACGCTAAACTACGAGTATTTGTGCTACCAAGCACCTATATGGATCCGGATTACAACGGGAAGATATATTGTATTCGGTTTGGTTGATAAAAGGGCTTTTTAGGGTTCCGTAGCCAAATGGCAAAAAACGGAACCCTTATGGATTCGTCATGTCTGTCTGTCTGTCCGTCCGTATGTCACAGCCACTTTTTTCCGAAACTATAAGAACTATACTGTTGAAACTTGGTAAGTATCTACTTATTACTATATATACTACTATATGTGAACCGCATTAAGATTTTCACACAAAAATAGAAAAAAACAATAAAAAAAAAATTATCAAACCCATACGTGTACGTACGTGGTACGTGGTACGTACGTGGGTTTGATATCTATGGATAGGTCTTCAAAAATGATATTGAGGTTTCTAATATGTTTTTTTTGCGCGAGAGACACTTCCAAAGTGGTAATATGTGAGTCCCCCTCTGTAACTTCTAAAATAAGAGAATGATAAAACTAAAAAAATGTATGATGTATATTACCATGCAAACTTCCACCGAAAATTGGTTCGAACGAGATCTAGTAAGTAGTTTTTTTTTAATACGTCATAAATCGTAAACCGCAATTTAACTTTTTCCAATTTTTTTTTTCGGTCTTAATAACGATAACAGGTAGAAACTTGAAATATTTTTATAGATAATGGTACGGAACCTTTCGTACGCGAGTCCGATTCGCACTTGGCCGGTTTTTAAGTCTAACAAAGCTACGGACACCACGACGCTAAAAGCGTTGTTAAATTATGACAGACACTAAGATAGCCAGTTCTTCAGTAATTAAGGATGCCGGATGAAATGCACTTCCATCTTCAGCCTTATCAGTGTTTACTTAGGTGAGATAAAGGCAATGAGTTTCTTCATTGCAAAATTGAAAATCATCATCAACTGATTTTTATGTTCCAACTGTTGGGGCACGAGCCATCCCTATGGGTGGACAGGGAGAACGGGCCATGAACCACCACGCGGGCCCAGTACGGACTGGTGGTTGTTAACGACTGCTAATGCAGCCGGGACCAACGGCTTTACGTGCCTCCCGAAGCACGGAGGAACTCAAGGTGATACAATTTTGGTCACCCATCCGATGACCAGCCTTGAAAAGTTGCTTCTCCTTAACACTCGCAGACCGGGTGCGTTTACCACTACTCCATCGAGCTCCTCCTCGAAATTAACTGCTTCTGTGGTCTAGTGGCTAAGACCACCGGTTTAGACCCAGAGGTCCCGGGTTCGATTTTCAGCGGGGGGTACATGTTTGTGTACCTGGTTTGGCTTATTTGTCCACCTGGCCAGCTACCACCATCTTATCTAAATATGTCGCCATAACATCAATTCAATTCAATTCAATTCAAAATCATTTATTCAGTTTAGGCTACAAATAGCTCTTATGAACGTCATTATGCCATCGGTTCGTAAGTCTACTCTGGGCGGGAGATCTTGTACTGAGAAGAACCGGCAAGAACCTCACCAAGTGTCCAGCTCTTTTCTCCCTTACAGCGTCAAAAATATTGGAAAATGCCCTATCATAAAAGGACACTTTAAGTTGACACTAAGTTTGCAAAACATCAGGTACCAGTTAAAATTTTCACCAATGTTTCATCAATGTTTGTAGCATTGTTGTGTTCCGGCAGCTAGAGATAAGATAGCCAGTGCCTCACTAGATGAGGATCCTGGGTGAAGTGCGCTCCCATCATTGGCCTTATCGTCATTTATCATTAGGTGACATCAAGGCACTGTGCTTACCCATAAAATATTAAAAAATAAAAAAAAAAAAAAGTAAACAGCCAAAATGCGGTACAAGCGTAACTTCGGCGGTACTTTCCTCCTCATCCGAAGTTAAGCTCAAATCGTATAAGTTCGTTTTAACATAAATTAGGCTGGAGTCTCACAGGGCTTAAGCGGGAATTGGTTATGCAGCCAGCTTATGCAGGTAGACCGCGGTGCGAGCTTAATGCAAGTGCCAATTTGCATTAATGCGGCACCGCACGAGAAACAGGTATTTACATTTTTTTTAGGGTTACCTCATAATTGAGAAGAACTCGCTTGGTCTACGATGCAGAGCTCGACAGCGCAGTGGCTAACGTGACCGGTCTGCGATTGCTGATGTTAAGCAACAGTTGCAAAGGCCGGTTATCGGATGGGTGACCAAAAATTTAGCCGTTGGTCCCGGCTGCATTAACAGACGATCTGCAGGTCCCACGTAGTGGTTTATGATCTATTCTTCCTGTGGTGCTTCCATCCATAGAGAAGGCTTGTGCTAGCAGTGAGGACATAAATATGGGGTGATAAAAAAAACTATAGAATCTTCTTCATAGGCTTTAAAAGTGAAAAAAAAAATAAGATTGTTTAAATGGCAAAAGTTATGTTGTACGAGCAACAAAGTGTTTATTTACCTTTGAAGGTTGCCGAAATAATTTATTTTCATTTGTTGATGCGAACACAAAGCTTGCGAGTACAATAGGTACATGACTGAATTCCGTAAAATAACTTGATACCAGTATAACATGAATTTACGTAAAAGGACTTCCGTAGAAAAGTATTTATTTTTTTAAGGGGTTACATTATATTATATATATTGTTTTGAAGTAACACGATTGTGTAATACGAAATATGATTATCTGAAGCTTCTACTTTTACACTACACTACTTGAAATGAAATACTTCAAACGAACTCACTTGTATTCATTTTACATACCAATTATATATTTTTATATTATTACGATATTAAGGAAAATAAATGCGAGTATATCTGTATTAATAAATATTTTAAGCGTTCATATTTCCAAAAACATTTATCATACATTTAATAATACAGAAATGGATTAACCAAAAAATTTGAAGTCATTAGACAAAAAAGTCTCTATCTTAGTGAATGTAGCTCAGAACAATAACTAAAGCTATAGAAGGATGGCTAAAATAAAAATCGTGCAACTATGTTTAGTTCTGTTCTATCTTATGGCTAGAAAAATTTGACTGATAAAATTGCACTAAAAAGTAAAAAATAAGCGTTAGACTTATACAGACAATAACTTTATTAAAAAAAAATATAGGTACAATTATTGTTATTTTTGGGGCCGGTTTGTAGTTAAAATTTCATGCATAAGATTGAATGTACTATTATGATTATAATATAGTATGTCGTTAAATGTTTATGTTAAAGTTACCTTGGCTGGCACCGACTCCAAACGTAACAATAATTGTACCTATATTTTTTCTTAATAAAGTTATTGTCTGTATAAGTCTAACGCTTATTTTTTACTTTTTAGTGCAATTTTATCAGTCAAATTTTTTGGAGTCGGTTTTTTTTTGTTGTTAAAATTTTTGTTTATTTTTCGCTTTTTAGTGATTCGTTTCGATCTATTTATCAAAAGCGAATATGGGTAGACCTACTAAACACGCTGCTCGTATGAGACAGCGCCGTTTAAATGAGACAAGCGAAGAAAACGAGAAACGCCTATCTCAAAGTAGGAAATCAAAAACTTAGTTCCGGTGCCTGTCTTCTTTTGCTTCGTCATAGTCGCTTAACTATCTTAATCGAGATATTTTATCGCCACCCGTGAAATACTTATCATTGAGGAGTTCCGATGGCAATCTGTGGTCTTTTTCATCAGTTACACTTCATCAAATGATACTTTCTGAATGCAAATGCTTGACTTATTTCTGAAAATACCAAAATCGCGATAGGTATGCCTACAATATTCGAGAAGTTCCCTCAATTCCTCAAGGATCCCATCATCAGAACTGGACCAAATTAAAATGGGACCACACGGGAAGCACCAGCTTTCAAATAAAGAAAGAATCATCAAAATCGGTTCACTCAGTCGAAAGTTCTGAGGTAACAAACATAAAAAAAAAAGAAAAAAATACAGTCGAATTGATAACCTCCTCCTTTTTATGAAGTCGGTTAAAAAGGAGGTTGGAGTGCAACAAATGGTTAGTTTTTATTTTTTGTATTGTTATGTCAAACGGTCATCAGAAAATCGGTGACCAAAAAAAATCTTGAGTCCTTTATAAAGTCACTCAACTACATTACCTCAAATATGACGTCACAAATCTGGTGACACCTTTGCTATTTTAGTCCGCTTTCTATAGCTTTAGTTATTATTCTGAGGAATGTAGGAAACCCGCAGCTTCGCTATTCTGCCATAACCAATAAACAGATCCGTACAAAGAGTTTCAATACAACAAAATTCGAAATTTAAACTTTTTGAGCTCTCTGGATTTAAAAAAAGGCGCAGCGATTTGTTTGGCCCTGAGTTAATTCATTTCGCGCGCGTTCCCCCGGCTCAACACAAAGTTCGCCTGATGTAGCAAACTCTTTAGATGGTTTTTTTAATTTATGCTAATAACTGAGACCGCCCGCAATTTTGTCCGCTTAAACACCTATGTATATCTCTTGTTCCCGTGGGTATATCGAAAAATCCCATCTTGAGTCTGGCCTACGTCAAAAATAGACCTGCCAGGATTTAAAAATAATAGGTCTAGTGAATTGGGCTGAGCAATAAAGATAAGAATAAGAAAATATTTATTGATGATCACACAAACATTACAAAAGGATATACCTTCAACAAAAACGTGGAAACATGATAACAATAATAACAAAACTACCATCTGGAAACATGAAATTAGTGTGTGAAAGCAAACTAGGACCCTTCCTCTTGTGCCGTTGCGGAAAACGAACACATCAAGATCAACGACTCTTGCCCACAACCGACTTTTTGTAGGACCGATAATCGGACCGATTTTTTTCGCCGAGGTTTTAGTAACGATTTTGTGACCGATTTTTTGTAGGACGTGTGCGTAGCATACGTTTCATTTACACCGACTAAAAAATCGGACACCGATTTTATCGGACGCACTAAGTCATTTACTATAATGTACTAGCGGCCGCTCGCGGTTTCACCCACGTGGTTCCCGTTCCCGTGGGAATATCGGGATAAAAAGTATCCTATGTGTTATTCCAGGTTATAAACTATCTGTATGCCGAATTTTATCCAAATCCATCCATCCGTTGCAGCGTGAAGAAGCAACAAATATACGAACATACACACAAACTTTCGCATTTATAATATTAGTAGGATGTATACTCGTAGATAAACGCGTGTAGATCTGTATAAAGTGTAACATATCAACAAAAAAATTACGCAACTTTGGCGTACAGTTAATTCATTTCGCCAGCATTCCCCTGGCTCGACACAAAGTTCGCTCTGATGTAGCAAACTTTATAGATGTTTTTTTTTTAAATTTATATTTATTAATAATATCGTAGTGAGATGCTGAAAATTATAATTTGGTTCTGGACTTTGCCGTGATTATTTATCCCATGCTGATCTGGGACGTAAACCGCCTCTGTGGTCTAGTGGCTAAGACCACCGGCTTAGACCCAGAGGTCCCGGGTTCGATTCCCAGCGGGGGGTACATGTTTGTATACTCGGTTTGGTTGGTGGTAGGGCTTGTTTGTCCGCCTGGTTAGCTACCACCATCTTATCTAAATATGTCGCCATAACATCAATGTTTGTAGCATTGTTGTGTTCCGGCAGCTAGAGATAAGATAGCCAGTGCCTTATTAGCTGAGGATCCCGGGTGAAGTGCGCTTCCATCATTGGCCTTATCATCACTTTACATCAGGTGAGATCAAGGCACTTGCTTACCCGTTAATATAAAAAAAAACAGAATGTATTAGCTGTTTAACCTACCGGGCATGTGGTACGAGCCGACTACGGGACAAGGGTTCCAAGATGCTCGAAACATCAGACGATCGACTAACAAACCTATCACTGATGTTATTTATTACTAGCTGACCCGGCGGACTTCGTATCGCTTTCAGTTTCTATGACAACAAAACAAACAAATCGTATTTCTATTTATTTATCACTAGCGGCCCGTCCCGGCTTCGCACGGGTGGACATTTCTTTTTTAATAAAGCCTATGTTACTCAGCGCTAATGTAGCATTCTAATGGTGAAATAATTTTCTAAATCGGTCCAGTAGTTTTTGAGTTTATTCGTTGCAAACATGTATACAAAAATACAAGGCTTTCCTATTTATAATATTATAAATTAAGCATTTTTTTTTCTAGTAATAAATATAGTCTATTTTACTCAGCGCTAATGTAGCATTCTAATGGTGAAAGATTTTTTAAATCGATCCAGTAGTTTTTGAGTTTATTCGATGCAAACAAAAATACAAAATACAAAGCTTTCCTCTTTATAATATTAGTATAGGTATTGTTTTCTTTACGCGAACACTACACATTGAAATGAAACAACTTTATTTACTCGCGTTTATTTTACACATTACTTATTTAATGTTTATCCTGACGTTTCGAACCCTTTGCAGGGTCCGTAGTCACAGGGAGACCCTGCAAAGGGTTCGAAACGTCAGGACCCGTAAAAGTTGTTTCATTTCAATTAGTATAGATTCCACCTCGAAGCTCTACTGATTATTTTAAATATGGCGTCGAGGTTATTAAGAGCGTTTACGCCGCACACTAGCATCTAGTAAAACATATCTAGTAATTAGAGATAGAAAATCAAATTATGCTCAACAAACTATTTGAATGAAGTAATTTAGCATTTTTACAGCACACCTCACATGTTATGGTTTAGTTAAATAAGACGTTACGGCCACTTTTAACTATAACGCGATATTTAACTATACCATAACATGTCAGGTGTTCATTCATTCAGATAGTTTGTTGAGCATAATTTGATTTTCTATCTCTAATTACTAGATATGTTTTTTTTTTCATTGGCGGCGCTAGTGTGCGGTGTAAACGCTCTTAATGGCGAGGCAAAATTGTTGATTTTATTGCTCTACCCTCTCCTACTCCCTTATTGAGAGAAGGAGTGAGAGTATTTTTTAATGATAGTTTTTGCAATGATAGATTTTTAATGATAATTTTTGTAATGATAGTCGCGAAGTGTAGATACTTAGTTAATAGCTACAGATAATATCTACAAGCACTGTATCTCCGAAGGGGTAGCAGAACAAATTAACATCGCTCAAGTTTTCAGTTTTAATTGTTTTAAGTGCTCGATGGCGCAGCAATTAGCGTGTGATTTAACAAGTTAAGCAAGTGTCGTAAAGCCGGTTTATTGGAAGGGTAACCTAATAAATGTCTTTCACCTGACACTAAGTGATAAGGTCAGAGGTAGAAGCGTACTCCACCCGGAATCTTTGGGATTCGATTCTACTACGATTATACTATAAAACAGCCACAATCGTGTTTCAGTAGTCTGATTTTGACATTTTCTGTAAGGCGACGCATTGGAAATTTACGTGGCGGGGATCTTGATTTTTCCCAACAATTACAAAACATATGAAAGTGATATTTGATGACATGATTTTTCATTTAATTGACTACATTTTGCTAATTGCAGAAACACGATTTATCAACTTTTATAACAGAGAAAAAACATCAAAGTAACCTCTTTTAAAACATAGATTTGCATTTTACAGACAAACCAGACCGATTTAAGCATCTAAATTTTCTTAGTACACACAGTAGTAGTCTTAACACATACTTCAATATGCTAGTTCATTTTTTAAATAATTTGAAGTTTTAATTCGACGGAAAAAAAACTGTTTTTCAAACGCTCCGTAATTGTTTAGCGATGCGTCGCCTTAAAGTCCAAATGTCAACCAACCTCAGACCAATAGAATTTTAATTGTTTGGTGGCGCCGATCTGCGCTCGCGCTTATCAAAAGTTAAACATTGTCACCTTACATCTTCAAAATATTGTTGACCTCAATAAAGTATTTAGTACCGATATAACAGCGAGAATAATGACAAAATATCTACAATTAAAGTCCGCGGGCGACCTCCTTGTCTGCAAGGTTCCCGGGCAAAACTTTATGAATTCCTTATCGCGGCAAGATAAAGTCTGACTACACCCCAAAATAATTGCTATAACAACAACATAATTAGGGATGTGTATGCTAGAAAATATCGATACTTTAATGAGTTCTAAGAAATGTCGATTCTCGACTTGAGTGTGACATTGAATAATCATTACTTCGGCTTGCAAAGTAAGTATAATAGTCTTGACGAAATTTGCACGGATTTCGGGTACTGTCTATTATCTATTATTATATGACTTAATATAACCTTATACACCATGTTATTAGCTTATATTCTGTCCTAAAACTAGGCAAAGACGTGCATCTTTAAAATCAAGTCATTGCTATTGTTTGCCATATTATTATGTGAGTTGATGATCACAAATCTGGGCTTACAGCTAATAGCCAGTATTAAACAGCATTTAAGATTTGCTTCTCGGTCTGACAAGCGTGTTTTAATGTTAGGTAGTCGACATATTTACATAGCATAAACAACGTCCCAAATATCCCATCGCGCACAAAGAAATTTGGTGACTCGTTTCTTTGTCGCACCTCCAAAAGATGGAATAGTCTACCAACACACGTTTTCCCTCCTTCCTATGATATGGGGTCCTTCAAGAGAGGCGTGAAGAAGCACCTTGTGGGCCGGCAGAGTGAAGTTGACTGATGCTACGTTTGTTTCCACGCTGCACCAGTTGTCTTCGCGTCTGGACTTCATTTCCACTTAACATCAGGTGGGATGGAGCCATTTGCCGAGCTAAGTATAAAAAAAAAAAAAACGTATTTCAAAAATAAAATGAGTGGAACAGCTTTTAAAGATTAAGGACTTGATCCATTACAAAAAAATATTCCTATGAGTACTATCACCTGTTCAAGGCAAATTAACGACTTAAAGCTTTCGTTGTATATGGCGTGCTTACCATATAAGCCATGTACGAGTAACATAAAACATACAGATGCAGTACTACTTTACATGTTACTGTCACGAAATATCGAACTCACATTTCAAAATTTAAAAGCTTTTTTAAATTGTCGATAATAGTACCAGAGATTTAACATCCTTACCCTCTTCCGTTGAAGAATTTAATAAATAAAATGGTGACCAACTGTCAGCAACTCGGCCCGCTGGTGCTCGCGGTGAAACATTAATTTCTTTTGAGGATCCAAGAGACAGGTTGCGGGGCTCTGAGAAAATTGTTTTCGGTACACTTGTAGAACAGTAAGTAAAAATAATGTAAGAAAATTGTTTTATAACGCCTTTTATTTTTGGAGGTTGAACGATAACACTTCTGAAGGTGTGAGTCAACGGAATACGTTTCGGAGCTTCAAGTCAGAACCAAGTAACATAAACAAAGTGAAACTCGATAGCTTTGGGCATGTCATGCATTTACCTACACACAAATCATTTAAGTAATAATTTCAATAAATTTCACTAACTAATTCTGCTCCAATGTTTTCTTTCCATTCAATGAAATGATCCTTACACAAAACAAAGTTGATTCGCATTAAAATAGTTGATCAATTTGGCTCATTTTTATGTACAGACGGCAGCAGATCAACCTACCACAAAATGTCAAATTTCTTTAATAAATTTTGAACCTTAGGGTTTGGGTTTATAGATCAAAATCGATTAGAGAAATTTGACAGTTTTGGATAGGTTGATGTGCAGGCGTGTGTACTACTCACACTTGGCCATAAAATTCGCTATGCCAATATTGTTTTCACAAATAAAGACTTGATGGTTTCTCCAAACCAGTTTCTCCTGAAAACCAACGCCATGACTCCGGCTGTGACATTAAGCAGAAAAGAAGCCGTTTTGACATTTCATTATTTGTACGATTTTATTATTTTTTAATGTATTTTTTGAAATGTCAAAAAAACGATTCTTTCTTTCTTTCTTCACTAAGGCAGATTCCTATAGTTTAAAATTTGCACATACTGTCCCAATTAAAAAAACATATGTATAATAATGTTGATCTTTTATCTTTTATCATCTCATCATCTCAGCCAAAAGACGTCCACTGCTGGACAAAGGCATCCCCCAAGGATCTCCACAACGACCGGTTTTGTGCTGCTCGCATCCAGCGGCTTCCCGCGACCTTCACCAGATCGTCGATCCACCTTGTTGAAGGCCTGCCCACACTGCGCTTTCCGGTACGCGGTCGCCACTCCAGGACTATCCCGTCCCAGCGGCCATCAGTCCTGCGAGCAATGTGCCCTGCCCACTGCCACTTGAGCTTAGCAACTCTTCGGGCTATGTCAGTTACCTTTGTTCTTCTGCGGATCTCCTCATTTCTGATTCGATCACGCAGAGAAACCCCAAGCATAGCCCTCTCCATTGCTCTTTGAGTTTAAAATTTTCACATACTGTCCCAATTAAAAAAACATATGTATTATAATGTTGATCTTTTATCTTTTATCATCTCATCATCTCATCATCTCAGCCAAAAGACGTCCACTGCTGGACAAAGGCCTCCTCCAAGGATCTCCACATAACCGGTTTTGTGCTGCTCGCATCCAGCGGCTTCCCGCGACCTTTACCAGATCGTCGATCCACCTTGTTGGAGGCCTGCCCACACTGCGCTTTCCGGTACGCGGTCGCCACTCCAGGACTATCCCGCTCCAGCGGCCATCAGTCCTGCGAGCAATGTGCCCTGCTCACTGCCACTTCAGCTTAGCAACTCTTCGAGCTATGTCAGTTACCTTTGTTCTTCTGCGGATCTCCTCATTTCTGATTCGATCACGCAGAGAAACCCCAAGCATAGCCCTCTCCATTGCTCTTTGAGTGACCTTGAGCCTTTTTATGAGGCCCATACCACGTCTTAGTATGTCATCACTGGCAACAGACACTGGTCAAAGACTTTCGTCTTGAGACACTGCGGTTCATTGGATTAAAAGTAATTAAGTATATGTTATTCGGTTGGATAAGAATATCCGAAGATCGGGCTCAGTGCCAGGCATTGGGACAGGCCTATATCCAGCAGTGGTCTAACATAAGCTGGTGATGAAAGATGAAGATGATAATTCATGTATTGTTGTACACTACAGAGGAGCTCGATGGCACAGTGGTTAACTCGCCTGTTCTGCGATCGCTGACGTTGAGCAACTTTCGCAAAGGCTGGTCATTGGTGACCAAAAATATGTCATCTCGAGCTCCTCCGTGCTTCGGAAGGCACGTAAAGCCGTTGGTCTCGGCTGCATTAGCAGTCGTTAACAACCACTAATCCGCACTGGGCCCGCGTGGTGGTTATGGCCCGTTCTCCCTATCCATCCATAGTCCAACAGTTGATTTATGGTGATAAAGTATATGTTGTTAATCTAAAGAAATTTAAAAAAAACATTAGTTATTCTCGTGAACGGGTGCCGCCTGTGGAGGCTGGTCTGCTCTTGCATACTATTAATTTTATTATTATTAACTATAGTTTAACTTTGTTTTTCTTTTTTCTTAGGCAATTTTTTACTTTTATTAGTACTGTATGACATTGTGAAAATTTTAACTGGTAACTGATGTTTTGCAAACTTAGATATTAATAATATTTTCTCTTTTGTTTTTTTTTAACATGTGTGATTGTTATTTATGTTTTGTGTTTTATTTGTGATGGAAAGTGTCCTTTTATGATAGGGCATTTTCCAATATTTTTCACGCTGTAAGGGAGAAAAGAGCTTGACACTTGCTGAGTTTCTTGCCGGTTCTTCTCAGTACAAGATCTCCCGCCTAGAGTAGACTTACGAACCGATGGCATATTGACGTTCATAAGAGCTAATAGTAGCCTAAACTGAATAAATGATTTTGAATTTTGAATTAGACAAATAAAAGTTAAAACATAAAGTTACCAGTTGGTAGCAGACTTCACGCAGCAGCAGCATACGACTTGTCGTCGCGACTCTACTGGTTTCTATGTATTTCTATGAAATTCGTGAATGACGCGACGACACGTCGTCATCTGCTGCTGCTACGTGGAGTCAGCTACCAATCTTTAAGCGTCGATAGTGTATGGGAAATAATATTTAACGATATGAAAACATACAGTAATAGTTCTAATGTATATAGATTGATGATATGAAATGGGAGTCGGTAACTGAATGAAAAAAGAAGAAAACATTTAAGCAAAAATCGACCGTAATGCCTTTGCTTAAGGGCGAATAAAGACAGGCTTTCGCCACAACCGTTCCGCCTCAGAAACATTTCTCCCCGAGGAGAATAAATTACAATTAATCTACTTTTAACGTTAATATTATAACGCTCTGTCCTTTGTCCTGGCTAATAAGATATTTATGGAAACCCGGTGAATGTGTAGGCATCTTAATGGTTTGTTACTTGTTGTATTTGAGAGACTAAACATTTCAATAACCGATACAAACTTTAAAGTTTAATATTTTATAAACCATTTTTTATTTATATGTAACATGTTTCCGCACCTTTCTAGCAATTTGTGGGAGTGATTTCGTGAAATGGGACGGAAGTCTCCAACAGTGTAACAGGAAGTCGGGGAAGCGCGCCAGCGCGCGCTATTTTGTAAATTCAGTAATAGATATTATGAACATGACATATTATTATTATATGTGACATATTGTGTCATTTGACTATCAAAGGTCAGTCTGATATGTCAAATGTCTTCTAATGTGTAATTACTGCATTCTCTTTATAATTTGTAAAAAAATATACGTCATTGTTAATTCTATATTCTATTTTCTATTGTAATATTAATTTTAACCCTTTCGTGTGTAATAGACTTTATCATTATTTATTTTATAGTTATAAAATGATGTAATACCTGACCCATTTTTTCAGAATATAATGTTAAAATTGCTTATTACTAAGGTGAGATATCAAATGTTACACATCATATGCGATTACTGTAAGGCTCGCTCGTTTTTATTTTTATTTATGAACATAGAGTCTACAGCACTTTACTAAGTTATTGAACTGTATACTTATCCTAATGCCAATTACAGATCCCTACTTTGTAAAACAATAATGGTTAAAGAACTTTATTCTCATAAGAAATTTACATTTCACTTATAATTACATAGATAAACAATAAGAATTGTACTGCATTAAGCACCGATGCTTGCTGATGCTTATGTAACTTTAGTTTATTTTTTAAAACACTTAAACTATAACAATCCTTCAATTCTTTTTTTTTTAATGAATTCGTTTGGCAAACTGTTAAATATATTTAATACTAGCCGTCACCCGCCCGGTTCGCTGTGCGAATATAATGGATCAATGAATGCTAATCAAAATAATTATTAGGTTTACCAACATCATAATAGCCTATCATTTGCACAATCGCATGTTCTTACTACATACAAATTTTCATCTAGATCGGTCAAGCCGTTCTTGAGTTAAAAGGGGACATAGAGACAGACAGACAAAAATTTAAAAAAATCGTATAATTGGTGTCAGTGAGTCCTAAAATGAATAGTTATCCCAAAAGTTGTCTGAAAAAATGTAAGTACACACAGAGCCTACAAAGGACATCAGGCAAATTCCTTTGACAATAGACCCAAGAATGTATAGCATTTCTGTTTGCACAGCAATGTAGGTATGTAAATAGTGGATCGTGAAAACTATTCAGAGTTTATCAAAGATTTTTATTAGAAGAGTTATTCATATTTGAAATATTTTTCTTTGGTAACACTGACACTAGTATAGCAACACTAGTAATTCAAACCAAACGTTTCGTTAAGTGCTGAATGAACACCAGTTTCTCGAAAATTGGACTAAAAGTGGGTGGGTGTACCGATTCAAAATAAAATTATTTATTTTTTTTTTTTTTTTTTTTTATTCTTAGCACGGCAAATGACTCCATACCACCTGATGTTAAGTGGAAATGGAGTCCAGACGCGAAGACAACTGGTGCAGCGTGAAAACAACGCAGCATCAGTCAACCTCACTCTGCCGGCCCACAAGGTGCTTCTTCACGCCTCGTTTGAAGGACCCAATATCATAGGAAGGAGGAAAAACGTGTGCTGGTAGACTATTCCATCTTTTGGAGGTGCGACAAAGAAACGAGTCACCAAATTTCTTTGTGCGCGATGGGATATGTGTGACAGTAAAGCGATGACTCCGGAGAGCAGCACGTGTACTTCTATGGAGGAAGGGAGAAGGTGGGATAAGGTCAAAGAGTTCTTCAGAGCACTCGCCGTGGTACAAGCGATAGAAAACGCTGAGTGACGCTATATCTCTACGCAATTGTAGGGGTTCGAGAGTATTAGTGACCTCTGCATTGCCGATAATGCGTACAGCGCGACGCTGCAATCTGTCTAAGGCATCGAGAAGGTACTTTGCGGAACCGTCCCAGATGTGCGAGCAATACTCCACGCAAGACCGTACCTGAGTCTTGTACAAAAGACACAACTGGTCAGGCGTAAAGAATCGCCGCACTCTGTTCAGGACACCGAGTTTTCGTGAGGCAGTTTTGATCACGGCTTCGATGTAGTCCTTTTGATTCAGATCACAGCGAATCGTCATACCGAGCATGTTGGTATTGCTCTGCAGGCTTAGAGATGTGCCCTGAAGAGTTGGAAGGGGAAGGAATGGTGACTTCTTGGCCGTAAACGCACATACCTGTGTTTTCTTGGCATTAAACTCAACAAGATTATTGGAGCCCCAATTAGATATGAGGTCCAATACCCGATTGAGCTCAATGACAAGATTCACTCGTTTCTCTTCAGTTTCGACTCGCCCAGCCGCAGGGTGACCGTTATACCCACCTTGCACTGTACTATCATCTGCATAGCAATGAATATTTCCAAGTGGAAGCATATCATTGATATGCAGAAGAAACAACGTGGGTGACAGAACGGAACCCTGAGGGACACCAGCGTTCACTGACATGAGCCGCGAAGCGCATCCATCAGTCATCGATCAGTCATTATGCTTTCTTGTTGATCACAAAGATCTAAAATAAAAAACATGATACTGATGGAGAGTGCGGAATTCTGTACCGTTCATTTAATCATGTGGTTGTAACCAAACGCTTCAGTTGACAGTGATTGACATTGTCAGTGACAGGCTGGCTGACAGATCCTCAGAAATACAGAAATCCAGCCAATTTCTGTCAATGTCATTGTCATCTGATGTAATGTGCCATGTTCTTACTCTGAAGTTTTCATAATTCAGAGTGTTCTTACGCAAAAAAAATAGTGACGGCTGCCACAAAAGTGTCAGTTTCATAGACGTAGTTACGTTTTCTAATTAATTAATTTCAGCCAATTAAAGGAGTTTAAAAATAAAGGTGATACTGATTTAGGTATATAATGACACATAGTGCTTAGTGATAATAGAAATAAGTTTATACATATTTGGGTCAAATGTGCCTGATGTCCTTTATATAATAGTATAGATTTCGCTTAAGCGAATTAAAAATAAAACAAAGAACAAAAAGGGCAGGATTCAATAACAGTGTCATGTAACAGTGGTTCGCACCGAGCAGTGTGCTTGTGTGCGCGTGTGTGTGTGTCTGTGTCATAGTTCCCCGCCCATAAATAACTTCACACTTGGTTGGGGAACGCTGACGCTATCTCCCCATGACTACGGGGCTGTAACCCTATACTCAGATTCGACAAAGTTGTAACGCTCTTTCGCACGTATAGATAAGCTTGTTAGCTTACGCTTAAATGAATCGAAAGTTTACGCACACTGCGAGTTCGTCGTCGAAGATAAAATGAGCTTACTCGAAAGGTGTGTAAATAACCGCCTCTAGAGCCATGTGGTTAGACTACACTGGAAACCCTGAGATCTAGAGTTCGATTTGGTGCACGCCACGTAATCTTTTTCTTATTCATAAAAAAGTATTAATAATGTGTAAGCTAATGAGCTGTAGAGTTATAAAGAACTAGCGGCCCGTCCCGGCTTTGGGCGGGTGGAAATTTCTTTTTAAATATAGCCTATGTTACTCAGCGCTAATGTAGCATTCTAATGGTGAAATAATTTTTAAATCGGTCCAGTAGTTTTTGAGTTTATTCGTTGCAAACATACAAAAATACAAAGCTTTCCTCTTTATAATATTAGTATGAAAGAGCTTACCCATTGGTAAGCCAAAAAATGGAATACTCTCCCAGTACACATATCCCTCCTTCCACTACATGGGGTTCTTTAAATGAGATGTGAAGAAGCAGGTTGCGGGTCGGCAACGTGAGGATGGCTAGCGAGGCGCATTCCTGCCACTAGCTGTGGAGAATCTGTACTCAGCTTCTGATAAATATTAGGTGGAGCGGATTCAAATGAGTAGGTAAACTTATCATATTAGGTCCTTACCTATGACTTGACGTTTTGTATGAAGATTTTTTTTTAAATTTTCTTAGCATCTATTTATGTTAACACTATAAAATTTTAGAGTAGTGTGTTTGTTTCACTAGCTAAATATAGCAGACATTAAAAAGAAAAAAATCAAGTCCCTTCAAAGATACAATGAAACAAAAGGTCAATTCCGCGACCAAAAAAGAAGTCAATTTAAAAATAAAATTGGGCGATAAAGACAAAATGAATAATCATTGTTATTACTGAAGCCTTAGTAACATAGTCCTAATTAAAGGTGTATAATAATATTATCAACCGGTATTGACTTTTAGAAATAATACACCTATTACTCGTAACAAGTGAGAAAATAATCAATTTCATAGGTAAGGACCTATTAGGTATAATATATAAAAAAAATACTATGACTGCCATATTGACTCGTCATACTAGACGCAGTTATAAACTTGTAACGCTTGTTTTTGCCACTTTTTTTAGTTGTTTTCTTATATTATTAATTATTAGTTCATTGTCATAGTTTTTTGTGGTTCTTTGATTATTATTTTTACTTTTTCTAGTTGTGTTTACGTTATTTGTTACTTTTTGTATCGTTAAAAGCCATTTTTGTTCAAGAATACAGGTTACAGGTACAGTTGTTGGGTTATTATTTCGAGTTAATGCATTATACCAGTTTACTGGTGAGCAAATATTTTAAAATGTAATTAAAGACAATAGTAATTATTATTACAAATCGTCCCTTTATGATTGTAACTTTACTGCAGTGTGACGTATCCCACACTGCTTCAAACAGGCGTATCCCACACTGCTTCAAACAGGCGTATCCCACACTGCTTCAAACCGGCTTTTGTGTATTCCCACACTGCTTCAAACAGGCTTTTGTGTATTCCCACACTACTTCAAACAGGCTTTTGTGTATTCCCACCTAAAGAAAGGATTTTTAAAAACTCCCTCTCGATCACGAAGTAACGGAAGGTCTCTTGTATAATATAACTACCCCAAAACAAGTGGCAACAACGTTAATAATTCACAACGAGTTCAGATAACAAATATGAAAATACACAGTGGTACCCTCAAGAGGATTCCCGCTATAAATAAAGGCGTATCGACACTATGACACACTAACTTTGAATTTGCAGCACTTGATTCCTTACTTCTTCTTCTTCGTGTGCCTGCTCCTATCGGAGGTCGGCTATCATTATAGCCATTTGGGCTCGTGATGTTGCGGCTCAGAAAAACTCTTAAGTACTCATATTGTACCACTCGGCGAGGCTCTGTAGCCAATGTACCTTCTACGGCCTGATTCCTCACGCAAGAGGGGAGTGACGAGACAACTATTTATTAATCTGTGACTGAGAACGAACTACAATTTGATTAGGATTGTGTATTGATTAGTGACAGTCGGTTTCACAAGTTCGTCGCAAGGAGGCGCTACGTGCTTTATCAATGCCATTCACTATACATCATGTAGTCTACAGTAAACACAATAACAATAATGTAACTGAATGTTAACATAATAAAAAGCCAACTGTTAATATGTATTTTATAATATCTACTTTAATATTACTTCTTATGAGTAGAATTTAGAACAAAGATATTTGTTGGGTAAGCACTACGGAAGCGGAATGGACATACGGTTCGTCTCACTAATCTGATTGAAATCGGATGTAATTCAATCCTCCGATGAAAAGATTAAATTCCAAAAAATATTTTATTCTCTAATGAACGGCACTCTGCCATCGTCATTTCGTAGCCAGCCTACTCAAAGAGGCCACAAGCCCCTAAATAGCGTTAAACCGACAAAGTCGAATAAAAAACTTAATTCTAAGTTGTTCGCCGAACATCTACAAACGAGCCGTGTTGGCTCGTGTGGATGCGCCTTTATGTGCAGACGAAGGAACAGTGTTGCTTGCCAAATTTATTTCAGCGAGAAAACGATTGTTTATGACGTTAACAGAAGAGCGTATCCTCATCCTCGCTGTCATTATGTTTAGCTGTGAATTTTCCCAAGAAGTTTATTTACTTTATGCTTTAACAGGTTCACTGTCCCACAGACTACATCTCCAGTAACCTATCTGGATATTAGGTAACGGACTATACGATACGTGTCCACAGGGCAACTCGCTTGAGACACTTGTCTTAAGAGTACCTGATGAAGAATGCGCTTCACCGCGTCCTGATCTGGCGCTAGAACCTGACGTTGATGATCCCTTGTGCGAGTTATGCTTGAGTGAGGTTATCTGACACCTACTTTGTAACCTGACGGTTGGTAGGGGGTGCATAATGGTATATTCATCATCAGCTCAATTTATGTCCCCACTGCTGGGGCACGAGCCTTCCCTATGGATGGATAGGGAGAACAGGCCATAAACCAACACGCGGGCACAGTACGGATTGGTGGTTGTTAACGACTGCTAATGCAGCCGGGACCAACGGCTTTACGTGCCTTCTGAAGCACGGAGGAACTCGAGATGATACATTTTGGTCACCCATCCGATGACCGGCCTTTGCGAAAGTTGCTTAACCTCAGCACTCGCATACCGGGCGCGTTAACCACTGCGCCATCGAGGTCCTCAATATATTACAACTGATAAAACTATTGTTATATTTTTAATTAAGGCGACGCACCGCTAAACAATTAATCTAATACGGAGCGTTTGCGCCCCTGCCCCGTACAATAAGAAAAACTGTTTTTATTTCCTTCAAATTAAAACTACAAAATATTTTAAAAAAATGAACTAGCATATTGAAATGTGTGTTAAGACTAATCTACTAATAAAATTTAGATGCTTTATTCAGTCTGGTTTGCCTATAAAATGCAAATCTATGTTTTAAAAGAGGTTACTTTGGCATTTTTTTCTCTGTTATTAAAGTTGACAAATCGTGTTTCTGCAACTAGCAAAATGAAGTCAGTTTAAATAAAAAATCATGTCATCAAATATCACTTTCATATATTCTGTAATTGTTGGGAAAAATCAAGATACCCGCCACGTAAATTTCCAATGCATCGCCTTAAGCCAATACCCATCGTCTAGCGGTGATGTGATTTCAATGATGGAGGCGTTTGCCCAGCAGTTGGACAGTATATAGTCTACTTTACTATAATTTTGGAAAGCGCTCGGTCTGATATCCGATAGTCCCGGGTTCAATTCCCAGGTCGGGCAAAGTTTTTTCAATGCATAGCCCGGGCTTGTGATCACAAACCTGTTTTTGGCAAGCGTGGTGATTATACCAAATATGACCTCAGTTGTAGCGATGACTTGATTATAATGATGGGAGGCCTTTGCCCAGCAGCTGGACAGTTTAACCGCCTCTGTGGTCTAGGGGCTAAGACCACCGGTTTAGACCCAGAGGTCTCGGGTTCGATTCCCAGCGGGGGGTACATGTTTGTGTACTCGGTTTGGTTGGTGGTAGGGCTTGTTTGTCCGCCTGGCTAGCTACCACCATCTTATCTAAACATGTCGCCATGACATCGATGTTTGTAGCTTTGTTGTGTTCCGGCAGCTAGAGATAAGATAGCCAGTACCTCACTAGTTGAGGATGCTGGGTGCAGTGCGCTCCCATCATTGGCCTTATCATCACTTAACATCAGGCGAGATCGAGGCACTGTGCTTACCCGTTAATATTTAAAAAAAAACAGTTTATAGGATAGAATTACCCTTGCTGGGTTTCTTGCCGGTTCTTCACAGTACAAGGTGTCCCGCCCAGAGTAGATTTACAAGCCGATAGCATAGTCACTGCCAGTGCCGCGCCGCTGCCGCCGCCGCCCGCCGCCCGCTCCCCGCCGTCTACTGCGATGCCGCACGTGCCTGTGGCGTGCACGCCTGTCAGCTGTCGCAGGGACTTCGCTGCCGTAGTTGCGGCTAAAGCCAAGGCTCCGCGAGCCGTTGTACCGGATCGTGGTAAGGATGGTTTCACTGTCCGAAACAAAAAGGCTCTCCGGGTTAGCCAGAACCGCCGCGGCACCGCACCGACAGGGCCTAACTTCCTGCTGCGTGCTGCGACACCGACCACGGCCATGTATCTGTCTCGCCTGCACTACACCACTACCGTGAAGGAGATCGCAGATTACATACAAACGAAAACCAACTTCCTTTTGAGGGTGGAGCCGCTAGAGTCGCGCCACAACACTAGTTTCAAAGCATTTGTGGTGCGAGTCCCATCAACTAAGCTGGACGCCTTCATGAGAGAAGACTTCTGGCCGAAGGGAGTGGTGTTCAGACGTTTTCGTGGAAGACTACCTTTGAGCGGCACCGATGCGACACCGAAAGTGTCGAAATAATTACTAACATAGATTAAGTTTTATATTACAAAACAAAAATTGTATTATGGTATGGTATGGTATAACAAAAATTGTATATTGGTATGTATATGTTAGTTTATAAGGTATTTATCTATGGGCCTGTTATTTTGTAACTTTAATTTGTTGCCTGAAAATAAATGAATTTATTATTATAGTGACATACATAAGAGCTATTTGTTGCCTAAACTGAATGAATGATTTTGAATTTTAATATTAGACGACCTCCTTGGTCGAGTGGTTTGTACACCGGTTTTCATGGTGTCGCCATCTCTGAGGTCCCGGGTTCGATCCCCGGTCGGATCAATTTAGAAATACCTGTTTTTCTAAATTGTTTCGGGTCTGAGTGTTTCCTATGTACAATAAGTATGTGTTTAAGCATATTAAGTATGTTTATCCGTTGTCTAGTTAACCATTTATCGAGTTTCATAAGGAAGCTTTTCTTGGGGCTACATAATTGGTATGAGCGTGGGAAACATTTATTTATTATTTATTATTTATTTACCTGCTACTTTCTTACGTTTTAATGTTTACTTTTGGCTGTCAATATCGCTTTTATAAGGACAGAAAGTTTTATTAAAAATGTCTTAACAGAATTAAAACTTTGAAGATCCCGCAATACGATATGGCTCAACACATGCAGCGGCGAAACTCATTGAGGGATGGCATGTTTCAAACGAACCATCCTTTGCGGATCACCGCCGAGTATGTTTTAAAATACAATATAAACTAACAGACCCTGTTTCATATCGTAACCCCCGCAAAACAGATATAACAAGGTATAAAAACTTAACAAACAAAGTACTAGGTAACACACAAGTAAATAACGTAATTCCAAATACCGACAAAATAGAAGCAAACGTACAGCTCCTGACTTCTACACTCGTAAGAAGTTATGAGCTGGCATGTCCTGCTGTAACACCGAAACACCTAGAGAAAAGCCGCTGGTGGGGGCCAGAACTTGACCGTCTTCGTCAAGAACTCAGGACACTTTTCAACAGCGCCAAAAATACCAGAGCCAATGAGGACTGGGACAAATATAAAACAGCACAACAGAACTACAAAAAACGGATCAGATTCCGGAGAACGGAAGGCTGGCGAAATTTCTGTAGTAGCATTAACTCAATAAACCATGCCGCAAGATTAAAGAAAATCCTGGCTAAGGACAACTCTAATCTTTTGGGCTCCTTTAAAAAGGAGGATGGCTCCTACACTAACAAAGACGAGGAAACCAGTGCCGTACTGCTAGAAACACACTTTCCAGGATGCCAAATAGCGCCAGTCCCTGGATGGGTAGATGAGCAATACGGCACACCAACAGCACAGGATTGGGAAGTCGCAAATAAGACAGTAACCGCGGACAGGATAGAATGGGCCCTGAGCAGCTTCAAACCGTTCAAGTCCGCGGGACTAGATGGGATATTCCCAGCATTACTACAGTGGCAGCCCAATCACGTAATTAAGCACTTACTACCAATCTACAGGGCCTGCATAGCCTTTAAATATATTCCCCAACCTTGGAGAGAGGCAAAAGTAATTTTCCTACCGAAGCCGGGTAAGGAGGATTACACACATGCCAAATCTTTCAGGCCAATTAGTCTAACATCATTCCTGCTAAAAACTCTGGAAAGATTAGTAGACTGACACCTTAGGGATGGAACACTGAAAAGTAAACCGCTTCACCCTCAACAACATGCCTATAGGAAAGGCAGATCAACAGAGTCGGCACTACATATGGTGGTGCACAAAATAGAATCGGCTATCACAAATAAAGCGTCAACACTTGCTGCTTTTATAGACATAGAAGGAGCTTTTGAAAAACCATGCACAACAGCATTAACCACGCCCTACGAAAACGGAACGTAGAACCAGCCTTGAGAGAGTGGATCACTGCGCTGGTTAGCAAAAGGGCGGTTCAGATTGTGGTGAACACTACTACGAGAGCTAAAGTAGTTAGAGGGTGTCAAGGAGGGGTGCTATCACCACTTCTATGGAACATAGTAGTAGACAGCCTTATTAAAAAACTCAATGATAGAGGGTACACTACTATTGGTTACGCGGATGACCTAGCAATACTGATAAATGGGAGCGCTGAAAATGTGTTATGCAAAGTGATGCGTTCAGCCCTTCAGATTGTGGAAGACTGGTGTGACGAACACAAATTGTCAGTAAATCCGAAAAAAACAGAACTTATCCTTTTCACCAACAAAAGGAAGTTACCAGAACTCCAACCACCAAAACTTTTTAACACCAACCTCTCCCTATCAACTCAAGTAAAATATATGGGAGTCATCCTGGATAATAAATTGAATTGGGCGAGGCACATTGACGCAAAAATAAAAAAGGCCTGTATAGCGTTTGGGCAGTGTAGAAGACTTGTTGGGAAAAAATGGGGTCTTAATCCAAAAATCACACTTTGGTTATACACATCAGTTATCAGACCTTCCTTAACCTACGGATCAGTTGTCTGGTGGCCCAGAACCCAACTGGTCACGGTAAAAGCAAAACTCCAGAGTCTGCAACGCCTAGCAAGCGTAGCAGCCACGGGGTGCATGAGAACAACTTCATCAGCCGCTCTGGAGTATATATTGAACTTAAGACCTCTAGATCTGGTCATTCAAGAGGAAGCCAAGGGCGCAGCCTTAAGACTAAGATCTAACGGGTTATGGAAACAAAGCATAACTACACACTCAAAGATTCTGCAGGCAAGCCTGAAAGAAATACCGTTTCTTGAAGCGCCCATGGACAGAATACCATGTCACTACGTCTTCGATAGAAGATACAATATCCAACTTACTGCAGAACCAGTTGATAGCTCTGGCATCAATGAAGTTAGGATATACACAGACGGATCCAAAACCGCACACGGCACTGGAGCGGGTGTCTTCTCGAATGACTTAAATATAAAAATATCAACAACTTTAGACAAGTTAAATACAATCTTTTAAGCAGAATGTATTGGTATCACCAAGGCGGCACAGGCGGTTGCAGCCAGAGCTGTCAGAGACCTAAATATAAAAATTGTCTCAGATAGTGCATCCGTGCTTCAAGCTTTAAAAAACAACACCATAACCTCTGTCCTTGTACTGGAATGTCACAACACTCTCCAATCCATAGCAGAGGCAAACAGTGTAACTTTGCAATGGATTAAAGGACACAGCAACTCACAGGGTAATGACGCCACTGACGAACTGGCCAAAAGAGGATCGATGGCAGCAGTTTATGGATCGGAACCACTGCTGCCCATACCTCAGGCCCAGATAAAAACGTGGCTGCGCAAATTAACCGAAGAAGAACATCTAACAGAATGGAGAAACAGTGTAGGTAGCAGGCAAACCAAGAATGCAGTTCCGGTGGCATCAAAAAAGCTTGCCCGCAACCTCCTTAGATTAAACAGGGACAGGATCCGTAAAATCATCGGCATTATTACTGGTCATTGTCCCTTAAACAAGCACCTATTTACGATAGGTGTGACCGACAGCCCTCTATGCAGAGGATGCATGGAGGCGGAAGAAACGCCTCAACACGTGCTCTTGGAGTGCAGTAGTGTGGCAGACGAACGGGCACGGTTTCTCCAATCACCCAGAACGCTTGCGGAAGCCTGCAGCAGCCTGAAAAGGCTGCAAGCCTTCTGGGATAATCTGGGTTGGTTGGAGTAGGCGGAAGGTACAATACGTACAATGGCCAAATCGAATGGCTAAGTGCGGACACAGCCCAGTAAAACTAAACTAAACTAAACTAAACGATATGGCTCTACGTTATAAATGACATACGTACTTATTTGAATGTGCAGTTTGCGAAAACTATAGTGAACAATAAGCAATAGGAGTGTTTAAATGTTAATACAGTTGGACGATGTTTTGTACAGTTCAACCGCAGAACTATATGTACTTTAGAAACAAACTGCCAGTTTCGCAGACCGCAATTGCAATTTTATGAATAAACTAGCTGCTCGTTGCTACTTTGTCCGCGTTGCACGGTGGGTTTATGTTTAATATACATATAAACATACTGCCGCGCTAACGATAAGTACAATAACTCGATTTTGGTCGATTTTAAATTATATATATATTCGGACAGCGCCCAGGTACGTACCAGGTACCCAGGTAAGGAAAAACATTGTAACTCAGCCATATATATGTGATTTTGAGATACAGCGTGCTTTGATTGATTCTTATGTGTTTCGGTAATTATCGCATTTCCGAATGCAACCGAACATTAAGTGCCATGTCCATTAATTATTCATTAGATTTATCATGTTTAATAATTTGAATTCAGAACAACGTATAATTTATACATTTTTTGTTTTGATTTTTGTGTGAACTATTTAAAGAGCTTTAAAACTGTAAATCGTAAATCAATTACGTAATGACACAATAGTATTTCTCCTCAATCTAAAATAAATTAATAATAATTATAATTAATTAAATAAGAGTAGCAACTCTATATAAATCTGACGACAGCCGAAACACGAAGTTTGCCGAGAGATAAGTAGATGCACTGCACAATTTTTACCTTGCATGTGTCGTCTAGTTATTTAAAACTACATAGTAGTGCTGTCTTCAGCCAATGTTATGCGCATATGTAAGTAGGTATGTAAAGTGTATCTGAGTATACTATTTTTTGGAGAGAATTTTCTGATTGCATCGGACGGCATTTTCAGCTTCACCGGGCTTTTTTGGGGGCTTTTTTTAACTTTAATTAAAGGGTTCCTCAAGCCGTGTGAAACGAATCATCATCGGAGGCTTTCTAGAGAAAACGGCATCACGCACTAGTGCGTGTCCCCGTGCCCTACTAGATTCTTCGAAGGGTTCAGATCGCATCGGAGTAATAGTGTGCGCTGTTCGAAACTTGTATGGAATGCCGGAATATATTAAGTGCTCTTAACGAAAAACGCTTATAATCAATTTCCCGTAAAATCCATTTAACTAGTCGAGGTGTTAATCCAATTTGCCACGGCGCTAATTGGCTTTGGTAAATGCGATTCAACTACTAGGTATGATGAGGTGTCAAGCTCAGGTTATTAGCGTTCATCAGTAATGTGGTTTTTTAATGGTTTTACAGCTTACATTCAGAATTTTCGTCATAGTTTTATACATTAACCGCTTTGACAGTTTCCATCAAGTGATTAAATTCTCTTTGGTTTCCATGACAACAAAACAAACAAATCATTTTGTATTGGAATGAAATTGTCGTTTTTAGTATATTTATAGTGTGATTCCCGTGGGAATATCGGGACAAGAACTTAACCTATGTGTTAATCCAGGTTATAAACTATCTGTATGCCGAATTTCATCTAAATCCATCCGTTGCAGAGTGAAGAAGCAACAAATATACGAACATACACACAAACTTCGCATTTATAATATTAGTGTGATGTGATAACGCATATTTTGTTTTTATTTTATATCTATGCGGAGCACAGTGCCTTCATCTCAACTGATGTTAAGTGTTGATGATCGAAGGTGGCAGTGCATTTCACCCGGTATCGTCAACTACTGAGACACTGGCTAGCACAGCAATGCTACAAACATTTATATTATGGTGAAATAATTAGATAGAATGGTGGTAGGTAGCCAGGCGGACAAGCAAGCCTTACCACCAACCACCGAATACACAAACAGGTTCTCCTGCTGGGAATCGAACCCGGTACCTCTGAATCTGAGACCGGTGGTGTCAACCACTGACCACAATTACAATTCGGATAAAATGTTGAACATTCTTTGTGTTATCTGTGTACAATTATGCAGGTATTTGTATTTTTTTTATATTCTGTTAAATAAGTAGTAAGTCTTTCATCAAGACCGTGGGTTGCACGTGGCCCAGAGTAGCGCAGGATCGAGGCGGATGGCACAAGCGAAGAGAGGCCTATGCCCAGCAGTGGGTCAGGAGGGGCTGATGATGATGATGATGATGTAGTAAGTAAGCTATATCGTGTCACAGTTAATTATTTATATAAATCCTGATACTAGAAGTAGCAGATTAAAGCAATCTATATCTTACCTGCTTTGTTTAGTCTATACTAATAATATAAAGCTGAAGAGTTTGTTTGTTTGAACACGCTAATATCAGAAACTACTGGTTCGAATTGAAACAATATTTTTGTGTTGAATAGTCCATTTTTTGAGAAAGGTATAGGCTATATTACATCACGCTATGACTAATAGGAGTGGAGCAGCAATGAAAAATGTTGCAAAAACGGGAAAATATTTTTTGAGAGCTTTCCTTGCGTGCGCTGCGTAAACGGTGAAAGTTACGCAAAAATCATGTACCTACTACAAAATTGTTCCCTTTTAAAAGTTCTAAAAAAAAGTCCGCGACAGCATATGTCTGGCTTTAAGGTTGAGGTTTACCTTTTTTATGGTAATCAATTTACGCGGGTGAAACACCGAAGCACAGCTAGTAAAATATAAAATATGTGAGTTAGTGGTGAAAAGTTTCTTGTTCTACGTCTGCATATAAAAAATAACCCCAAATCGGATATATTTATTTACATATTATATACATACTAAAAACAGATGGCAGCCAAAACATAATAAAAAAGCAGCTAAAAACTTACAGGTCAGCTTGAATTGTATATACGGTATACATTATACACATGTACTCGTATACCGTATAAAAGGTTTCAGGCGATACATTAACTTAATTAATACAGCGACGTGTTGTAGAACATACGTATGCGATACTCGTATGTCTACAATGCAATGCTATCGCATGCACCACAAAATACATGCGGGCATTGCTTATGCATGCATGCAATACGTGGCGATCTCGCGGGACTGCGGATGTTGGCGGTACACATTCTGCAGTATTATGCTAGCCTAGTACTTTGGGAGCCATCATCAGGTCAATGACGTTGTTTAGAGGCAACGGACGCTGAAAACTGAAATTGACCCGTCCATAATTAATATTGTTAGCCAGTTAAGCTTCAAGCTATTTTGAGAATCAAATTGGAATAAGTTGTAGGTAAGTTTGACAACTACATTTAGAATTGAATTTATAAGGAGCGTAGGTGCGAAGTAGGTGGTGCTACAAATTCTGCAGTATTATGCTAGCCTAGTACTTTGTGGGTCCCAAATCATCAATAGTCAGGTCAATGTCGTTGTTTAGAGGCAACGGCCGGCCGCTGATAACTGAAATTGATCCGGCCATAATTAATATTGTTAGCCTAAGCTTCAAGCTATTTTGAGTTTTCTATTCCGCAGTATTCTGTTACCCTGGTACATTGGAAGCCCAATCATTACGTCAATGGCGTTGTTGGTGACGGACGCTTTGTTAGCTAGTTAAAGCTTCAATTATTTTGAGAAACAAATTGGAATAAGTTGTAGGTGAGTTTGACAACTACATTTGGAATTGAATTTAGAAGCGAAAGTTGAAGGTACACATTCTGCAGTACTATGCTAACCTAGTACTTTAGGAACCAACAAACTTAAATTGACCTGTCCATAAATTTATATTGTTAGCCAGTAAGTAAACTTCAAGCTATTTGAGAATCAAATTGGAATAAGTTGTTGGTGAGGTTTCCAAGCACTTTTAAAAATGTTTTTTTCAAGAATGAGAGAAAGGAGCGTGGGGTGATGATGTTGACAGTATACACACATTCAATATTATATATTATATATACTAGATATAAGGGGGGTGGAGTGCCGATTTTGCCTCTACCATATAATGCTTATCTTATCTTAGTGGGGCCTGCTGAGGTTTCCCTCTCTCAGTACCTAAAACTTCGACCCAACGGGATCTTTTGTGCAACCCCATCCTTTCACACTTCTTCCTTCCAGATAATGCTACCCTGGTACTTCTTTTTTTTTCCTACGTACATAGGTGCAACCCAATCGTTTTACACTTCTTCCTTGCAGATAATGCTACCCTGGTACTTCTTTTTTTTCCCTACGTATATTGGTAGGCAGGTATTAATGTTTTATTATGTTTTATTAGTATTATGTTTTAAAAAAATCGATCGATCTTCGATCAATTGATCCAAGGTAAACCTATAGTTATCAAAGTTGTATTACAAGTTTATAAAACTATTTAATCATAAAACATTTTTTTTGTGAGAATTGTAATACTATATATAGTCATGTGTTGTCCTTACAACTGATTGCTACTGAGCATTACATATTAAGTTAACAATGTTTTTGGTGTATTTTCTTGCTAGATGTCCTTAAATATAAAACAAAACATATATTAGGTACATTAAAGCAGCGCGTCTTTTTTTTGACTGGCAACATTGTCCGGTTAAGTAGTCGAATTATAAAGCTCCTATTAAAAATTTGTTAAAAATTGTCTTTTATGCTTATTTATGATTAAATTTGTAATTAGTGATTAAATTAAGTGACAAATATCATCTACTAGTGTTTTTTCTGACTAATATTGTGTAGTTTTTAAATTATGTGCTAATGTAATTTTCCAACTGTCATCGCCAGCTGACTGTTATAACAAATTTTACAAAAAGTTGTTAAAATAACTACTTTTGCCGTGGACTGCTGCAACATAAACCGGGGGAGTATTGTTTTCATTCCATTTATTATAAATACTAGTAACATAAGTGTAAATCTTAACTGAACACTTCACCTCAGTGCGGCAAACCACCAGATATCCCAATTAGTTGAGTTGCAGAAGCAGCATGAAGTGGATCATACTCAGTCCTTATTTGAAGAACTTATAGCATCACCTGGTGGAATTTCATTACAGCAATCTCTAAACAACAACAAAATAAATAAAATCAGCAAAACTAAAATTAAAAAATATGTAAAAATTAATAAGTTTATAAAGAAAACTGAGAAGTTGATTAAAAAAAATAACTGTTTTTATAAAAATATTGCTCTCAGAAAGGAGCGTATTAGCCTTATGGATTCCTTAGATATATATAATAGTAAGTTAATGGAAAGTAGGCAAATGTATGACCGGGACACTAAGCAATTACAAACTGACATCCAAAGGTTACATGAGTCTCTTGATATAATGACTAAAAAATACTCAATATCACAGAAACAGATTGAAGAACATATCCAATCAGCCACAGAGTTAGTTGATCTGTGCAAGTACAATGCTGATCGGTACAACTCATTAATTAATAATGAAATTAACCTACACAAAGAGTCTTTATCACTTGACTCAAATATTCAGATGAACACACAAAACTTGTCTGTTTTGGTTCCCGGTCCTTCATCGGCCTCTCCTCAAAAAATACTTAAACCTAATGTTACAAAATTAGTAAAAAAAACAGTTATGTATTCTGATAAACTGGGTCAAGGCTTAGGGTTGCCTATAAATAGAAATATTATCCACTCAATGACCAATATTTGTACTCCAGGTCAGTCGTTGAATGCTATAGTAAACAAAATATCACAGGATTCATTGAATAGTTCCACTAATATTATTGTGTTATGTGGTGACAGCTCACAAACGAAGAAACGTGACATCATAAATAGTTTTAATATTTTGATAAAACTGCAATCAGAAACAAATTGCAGGATAATAATTAGCGCTTTTCCCTATTGTACCAATTTGACCTGGGAACAAAATAAGCGCATTTATGAATTAAATTTATTATTGTTTAATTTGATTTGTCGTCATAGTGACACTATTTTATATTTTGATATAAATAAATTTATTAATAGCTTTAGTTTGACGTCAGATACTATGTATCTTTCTACGAAATGTAGGACCCAAATAGCTAAATTGTTAGCTTATAATATACAGGATACAGTTATAAATGGTATAACTAAGTCTTTACGTCATAACAACGTAACCATTAGTAGTTCTACTAATGCAACATCTACAACTAGTAATAAGGTAACAACAACCTCATGTTTAAACTGAGGTCTAAGACAAAAGCCAAGTCCTCATTAATTACTATTATACATCAAAATATTCAAGGTTTGGCTGGCAAAGACTTAGAGTTAGAATTATTTGCAAAAAGTCAGGCAATTCATATATTTTGTTTAACTGAGCATTGGCTAAGAAGTCATGACACATCATTCTATGTAAATAATTTCCAAATAGCAAGCGCGTACGTGCGAAGCTCAGCTATTCACGGTGGTTCTTTAATACTAGTAAGAAGTAATATAAAATATAAAGATCGCAACGATATTGTAGGCTTATCAGTGGAGCGTAATATTGAGCTATCATGTGTGGAGTTTAATAGCTTTGTAATAGTGTGTGTATACCGACCCCCATCGGGCAATTTCGGTATTTTCGAATCTGTAATGGAAGACGTACTAAGAAAATTAAAATTAAAAAATAAATTTGTTTTTGTATGTGGCGATTTTAATATAAATATTCTAGAAAGCACTTCAATGAGTGTTCGTCTTGTTGCCTTGTTTAAATGTTTTAATCTCATTAATCTATTTCTCGAACCCACTAGAATAACTTCACATTCAGCCACTTGTCTTGATAATGTTTTTACAGACTATGACCCTGTTTCTAAGTCAGTCATTAGTAAGCTTACGTCTGACCATTGCGGTTTAAAGGTGACCTATGATTTTAATGTTAAGGATGAGCCAAAAATAGTGAACTGTAAACCAGTTACAAAGGAGCGAGTAGAGCGTTTTAAAAATAATATATCGAGTAAAATTAATGCATTGCCATTTGGACAAGATGATCCAGATGTATTATATACTAATCTTTTTAATTTCATAAAGACTGAATATGACCAAGTGTTTACACAAAGAACAATCAAAATAACTCATAAACTTAAGTTCTGTGACTGGGCCACGACTGGTATATATAAAAGTAGAAATAAATTGTATGATTTATATAGTCTAAAACAATATAACCAAAATTCTAATTTTACGGAATATGTAAAGAATTATTCGAAAATATTTAAGAAAATATGTATAGTAGCAAAATCTAATTATATTAAAGAAAAGATTAAAAAGTCCAACAATAAAATTAAAGCCACTTGGGACATTATAAACCGTGAAACAGGTAAATTTAAACCACGGGATAATACTTTCACTTTAAAAGTAAACGACAACTTAGTCAATTCAGATTCACATATTGCTAATATTTTTGATGATTTTTTTGTAAATATACCTGTGCTGACAACCTCAAATTTGGATTCATCACCAGAAGCTGCACAAGCATTACTCCAAAAATATGTACCAAAATGTAATGTTTCTTTTCAATTTAAATATATTGATTCAATGGATATTATAAAAACATTTAAATCACTGAAAATGAAAAACACAAGTGATTTGTGGGGCATCTCTATAAAAGTAATTAAGAATATTATACATTCTATTGCACCATATCTTGCTGAAATTTTTAATAACTGTGTGAATAAAGGTATCTTTCCCGATCTTATGAAGTTTAGTAAGGTCATACCTTTGTTCAAATCGGGAAACAAAGAAGACCCCAGTAACTATTGACCCATTTCAATACTACCAACTCTAAGCAAAATTTATGAAAAAGTTATATTGGAACAGTTGATGTCGTATTTTAACATAAACAACCTTTTACATAATAAACAATATGGATTTACAAAGGGTCGTTCTACTACTGATGCAGGTGTTGCTCTATTAAAACATATATTTGATGCCTGGGAGAAGTCTCAAAACGCCCTTGGAGTGTTTTGCGACTTGTCCAAGGCTTTCGATTGCGTTGAGCACAAAACTCTGGTGATGAAGCTAAATTACTACGGTCTCAAAGATTTCGCACTAAATTTAATTCAGTCGTATCTTAGCTCTCGAACACAAACTGTCGATATTAATGTAACTAAATCATCTGGTTCTCATGTAAAAATGGGAGTTCCACAAGGGTCCATTCTTGGTCCTTTTCTGTTTTTGATTTATATTAATGACTTGCCATTCTTTGTAGAGAACTTCTGTGAAATCGTATTATTTGCAGATGATACTTCACTCATTTTTAATGTAAGTAGGTGTAAGAAAAATTACGACGATGTAAACAAAGCACTCTCTGATGTACTCAGTTGGTTTACTATTAATAATTTGCAGCTTAATGCTAAAAAAACAAAATGTATTAATTTTAAATTACCAAATGTCAAAAATGAACCAACTGATATAAGAATAAACGGTGATCGATTAGATTTGGTAGACTCAACAGTTTTCTTAGGTATAACCCTTGACTCAAAACTTCAATGGAATCCTCACATTTCGAAATTGGCCGGCAAACTCAGTTCTGCTGCTTATGCCATTAGAAAAATAAGGCAGTTAACAGACGTTGAAACTGCTAGAACAGTTTACTTTAGTTATTTTCATAGTGTCATGTCGTATGGCCTCTTACTGTGGGGAACAGCGGCTGATATTGAAACTATATTCATTTTACAGAAACGAGCAGTAAGAGCAATCTATAGACTAGGTTCACGAACATCTTTAAGAAATCTTTTTAAAGAAATTGATGTCTTGACAGTGGCGTCTCAATTTATTTATAATTGTATAGTTCTTGTACGTTGTAATATCAATTCATTTGCTAAACACAGTGATGTACACAATTCTAATACTAGAAATAAGTCAAAACTTGCAATGCCACTGTTCAGGTTACAGAAGGTGCTTGGTTCTTTCTTGGGGCAAGGTATACACTATTACAATAAAATACCAAATACTGTACTAGATTTACCTTTAGATAAGTTTAAAAAACATGTAAAGTCTTCTTTATTAAAAAAAGGTTATTATACAGTCAAAGAATATTTAGAAGATAAAACAGCCTGGCTATAATAAAAAACATATACATAATACTACTTATAAATAGTGTCCTGCAGATAACAAAATAGCGTTGCATTGAACATTACAATTAGTTTTATTTTTATTATTATTAACTATAGTTTTTTTTGACTTTTACTAGTACTGTATGATATTGTAAAAAATTAAACTGGTAAATTATGTTTTTGCTGACTTAAATATTTTATTTAGTTATTTTTTATTTTTTGTGTTTTTTACATGTTGTGATTGTCCTTTACATTTTGTGTTTTTATTTGTGATGGAAAGTGTCCTTTATGATAGGGCTTTTTCCAATATTTATGACGCTGTAAGGGAGAAAAGAGCTGGACACTTGCTGAGTTTCTTGCCGGTTCTTCTCAGTACAAGATCTCCCGCCCAGAGTAGATAGACTTACGAACCGATGGCTTAAAATGACGTTCATAAGAGCTATTTGTAGCCTAAACTGAATAAATGATTTTGAATTTTGAATTTTTTGAATTTTGCCCTCTGGTGATAAACGAGATGAGTTGCAGTTTTGCCATACTAACATTCGTAATCAAATGGCTAACAAATCTTGTCTTAATCACTTTGAAACATACTGTAGAATTGACTTACAGGGTGTTTGGTAATATTAGGTCCTTACCTATGAAATTGACGTTTTGTATGAAGATCTTTCATAAAATTTTATTTTTCATACTAATGTTTTTTTTAATTTTCTTAGTTACGTTAGTATGAAAAATAAAATTTTATAAATAAATTTTATAACAAACACACTACTAGTGTGTGTGTTTGTTTCACTAGCTAAATATAGCAGACATTAAAAAGAAAAAAAATCAAGTCCGTTCAAAGCTACAATGAAACAAAAAGACAATTCCGCGAACATAAAAAGTAGTCAATTTAAAAAAAAAAAAAAATATGGTAAAAGGAGGCAAACGAGCAGGTGGGTCACCTGATGAAAGGCAATCACCGCCGCCCATGGACACCCGCAAAACCAAAGTTATCGCAGATGCGTTGCCAACCCTGAGGAAGGAGTTGGATCTTGAGGATATTGGGCGATAAAGACACAAAATTAATAATCATTGTTATTACTGAAGCCTTAGTAACATAGTCCTAATTAAAGGTGTTTAATAATATTAACAACCGGTATTGACTTTTAGAACTTTTAGACCTTTTAATAAGTGAGAAAAAAACGTCAATTTCATAGGTAAGGACCTAATACCTGTATAATCCCGAATATGGCAGACAGGCCACAGGTCGTAGAACCCCGAATAATACTAAACATACCAGAAATGCACCATATCATGGGCGAGATATTAATGTTGTTTGTTACTAAGTAAAATTGTAAAGTGACAACCCTAGGTCCAGCTGATACATTGTTCTTGGTCGACAACCTCATGATCCAAACAAAAAAGTCAAAACATGTCAGGGTTAAACAAAAATAATGTAATAAAATAAATTTCACAAAATTCCTTGACAAATCCTTTTCAGTTCATGCTGTCCGTCTGTGGAATGCATTGCCTGAAAAAGTCAAGAGTGCAAAATCCTCGGATAGTTTTAAGCAACTATTGAAATGAAACAACTTTTACGGATCTACTCGCGTTTATTTTACACATTACTTATTTAATGTTTATCCTGACGTTTCGAACCCTTTGCAGGGTCCGTGGTCACAGGGAGACTGAGGTGTTGGTCATCTCATAATTAGTTGGTAGCTTGTATACCCTCATTTAAATAAGTAATGTGTAAAATAAACGCGAGTAGATCCGTAAAAGTTGTTTCAATTCAATGTAACACTACGTTCGCGTAAACTTTAGAAAACAATATTTAAGCAACAAGTTAAGGAGCACTATCTATTTTTGTCACTTTAATGTTATTTATTATCCATTCTTTTATAATTTTTATAATGTAATACTTTGTCCATGTAATATATATTTAGTTTATATGTAGGTATGTATTAAATTTATATAGATGTATGTAGGTATATGCATTGAATGTAATTAAGTAATTGATAATTAAGTATTGTTTATATTGTGTGTTAGTACACGTCAATTAATATTTCGGAAAACACCATTAACCGCTAATTTCTTAGTTTTTTTGTCCAGTTCAACACATGGTTATAAGATAAGGCCGCCATTTGTACTTCTTCTTGTATTGTCCTCTCTAAGTCTTTTATATGGTGTACAATAAAGAGTATTTTCATTTCATTTAAAAAATGTTTATATAATTTTTAACTCAAATTTTGTTGCGAACAAAATGTTTTTTTTTTTCATTTCATTTGCTTTTTTGTATGGAAAAGTAAATCTTCATTGTAGAATACCAATACACTGGCTCACTGTCGCACCAAGTACTATCTCTGCAGATGCTCGTGCAATCCCGTCGCTCTCACTCGACAGACTGACAGCTGTCATGCTACTTGTGCACATGAGACAATGAACTATATCTATTATATAGATACACAAACACTACATCCCTTCCTTTTTATATATTTTTTATTACTGGTTTATCTTTAAATCAACATAGTATCAAAACATAAAACAAAGGCTTTTACATTGAATGATTGTTTGTTTTCTGTTACCAAATCAACATAAAATCAAAACTAAGGCTTTTCATTACTTAAATAATTGTTGGTCTTCTGTTTCCATATCAACATAAAATCAAAACATAACTAAGACTTTTCATTAAATAATTGTTGGTCTTCTGTTACCAAATCAACATAGTATCTATACAAAACATAAAACAAAGGATTTAACATTAATAAATCAACGAATAATATTATTATTTATCAGCTACATGTTGTTCTGTTATTTCATCTTCCATCGCTTTCCATTCCCCTTCCACTTTCTTTAAATGTATCACATTTCTTCTTAACCTCTGTCCTGTTTCTTCATTTTTCAATGTAACGTCTCCGTCAACTACTTTTTCTACTACATGAGGCGTACTACCAAAATTTGAGGTAAGCTTATTGGATTTTTCCATTTCTTTGACGTATACTTTTTCACCTTCTTGCAGGCCTGAGTCTGTTGCTCTTCTTTTCCGATCGCTGTATTCCTTTCCTTTCTCTTTTTGCAAACGATCTTTTTCTCTTGTTTCTGAGTCATCTTCTCTAGCATTAATATCTTTTATCATAGGAATTTTGTCTCTATTTAACCTCTTGAAAAATAGTTCTGATGGCGTCTTTCCTGTTACTGAATGTGGAGTAGAGTTATACATCATCAAATAGTCGTAAAGGGCATCATTCATATCTTTTTTTTCTGTCTTACTTATTTTCAAACGTTTTACAATGTCTCGATTTTGGCGTTCAACTTCGCCGTTCATTTGTGGCCAATATGGCACAGTATTAAACAATCTAATATTGCATTCTTGGCAAAACTGTTTGAACTCTTCGCTTATAAATTGTCGCCCATTGTCCGCAGTTATTGAAGCCGGATATCCGAGACGACTGAATATTTCTTTCAGTATTTTTATTATTTGTGCACTCGTAATTGTTCTTATTACTTTAATTTCTTTATACCGACTATAATAATCGATAACTACAAACAAATAGTCATTACTAGGTAGTGGTCCTAAAAGGTCCATTGCTATATCTAACCAAGGTTCTACAGGGAGTTCTCGACGCTTCATCGCTGAAGGTGGATTCGGAAGTCCGACTAAGGTACACCCTTTGCAACTCTTTACTAATGTTTCGACATCTTTGTCAATACGCGGCCACCAAACTTTTGACCGCAACCTGCCCTTCATTGACACTATGCCCGGATGACCTTCATGAGCTGCATCAAGTACTTGTTTCCTAAGTTTATGCGGAACTACTAGTTTATTTCCTCTCAATAGAATATTCTCATAAAAACATAATTCATCGTTAAATATTTTGTAGTTTTTAACTGAATCATCCCACTGGTTGTAGTAGATACCTTTCCTTACATTCATAATTTCTGTATCTAATTCAGAATATTTGATAATTTCATGCATGGATACAGCATTAGGTCTTGCTAACTGTACTATCTGATGAACGTAGTCTTTGCTATCAAGGTTTTTATCAGAAAGCATGCATAATCTTGAAAGAGGGTCTGCAATATTGGTCTTACCAGGCTTATATCTAACATTGTAGCGGTAAGCTTGCAGCCTTAATACCCATCTTTCTACGCGAGCACAAGGTCTAGATTTTGGACTAAAAATAAATTCTAATGGTTTGTGATCAGTTATCAAATCAAACTCTTTGCCAAACAGGAATGTATTAAAATGCTCGACGGCCCAAACTAAAGCAAGTGCTTCTTTTTCAGTTTGGCTATATTTCTTTTCACTAGCCGTTAAAGTTCGATTACCATACGCAATAATCCTAGGACCATTTTTGTCAGTCTGTACTAGAATAGCTCCAAGCCCAACAGGGCTTGCGTCTGCTACTACCATGGTTTTGTCTTTCACATCATAATATCCTAAAGTTTCGATCCTTGTCAGTGTTTCTTTTAATGTTTTAAATGCTTCTTTATGTTTATTTTGCCAGTAATTATCTATACTGGCTTTCTTGCCTAATTTCATCCTTAAAATTTCCTTTAATGGTTCAGTCGTTGTTGCCAAATGTGGAATCCACTTATTTATATAATTTACAAGTCCCAGAAAGCTTTGTAACTCTTCGATGGTATTTGGCTCTCTGAACTCAGCTATACTTTTTATGTACTTAGGAAGTGGTTTTACACCTTCTGATGACAATTCATGACCTAAAAAATTTACTTTCTGTACCTTGTAAATACATTTATCTTCATTTAATAAAACATTGTTTTCTTTTATTACATCTAGTGCTTTGGCTAGTCGTAAATCGTGCTCTTCTTCATTGCTCCCACAAATCAGGATGTCATCTATAAAGTTTATTACCCCTTGGCATTGGATAAGCATTTTTTCAAGAATTTTTTGAAAACACTCGGGTGCACATGTGATTCCAAACATTAACCTCTTGTATCTGTAAAGGCCACTAGTGGTCAAGAACGTGGTTATGTATCTGAAATCAGGGTGAAGCTCTACCTGATGAAAAGCATTTTTGACATCTAATTTGGAGAAATATTTGGCTTTATTCAATCTTGGAAGTAACTTTTCCATGCACGGTAAAGGATGGTGCTCTCTGAGTATTGCTGCATTTGCTCGTCTCATATCTATGCATATACGGAGATCATTATTATCTTTAATTATAGGAACAATTGGTGATATCCATGTAGATGGTTCATGTACAGCTTCGATAATGTCTAATTCTAATAATTCTTTTACCTTTTCCTCTATTTTCTCTTCAAGTGGAATGGGTATTCTTCTGTAGGGTTGCATTACGGGTTTCACTGATTTATCAATAGGAATTTCTATGAGTATGTCTTTGAATTTAGGAAACGGTTTAATAGGTTTTTGAGTAATTTGATTTATTTCAAGGCCTAACTTCAAGACACCTAAACGTAAGGCGGTATCCTTGCCTAATAAATTTCTTGATCCATTTTCAACAACATAGAAAATGCTACTTTCCGTCGTTTCTTTTATCTGAATCGCAGCTTCAAAAGAACCCTTAATTTTTAATGGAATATTACTGCCATAAGCCAGCAATGTTTTGTTCGGTTCCTTAACTTGTTTGCAACAAATCACTTTATTTTTCTTTAGGTATTCCCATGTCTTGTCGGATATCAAATTTAATTTACATCCAGAGTCAATTAACATATTCAGCTGTATTCCCCCAATTTTGCATTGTATTGTTGCATCGTCGTTTACATTAAATATATATTGAACTTCTTCTTCTTTGTCTATAGAATTAACTTTATTTTCCTGACGTGACCTTTTGTAATAATTTTTATACCCATCCTGCTGTTTGTCTATTTTTCGTTTTAACTGAATTGGTTTTGATTTACACCTTCTTTGGAAGTGCCCTAGTTTGCCACAATTATGACATTTCTTATCTTTTGCTGGGCATTTAGAAATATGTGCAGAACTATTAGTTATATTTCCACACCTGCTACACTTAGGAATTGTTGTATCATCGATATCTCTATGTTCAAACCTTTCTATTTTTGTTGCTCCTGTTCTTCGGCTCATGATTTGATTTATGTCATTTGTTTTATTTTTTTCCTTATGCTCATAGCTCTCCATCTGACGATTCACCACTTCTAAGGTATTTGCTTCCATAATGATTTTATTCAAGGTAACTTCTTCTCCCATTATTAATATTTTCTTACGTAATTCTGATGAAACGCATCGTTCTATAATTTGGTCAATTATGTTCTCATCCGGTTTGTCAAATTTACATTTCCTAGCTTGATCCCTTAGCTTTATTAAAAAATTTTCAAATGATTCATCTTCGTCTTGTTTTATTAATCTAAAAATGTGTCTTTCATAGGTCTTATTTTGTTTGGGGATAAAATAATCATCTAATTTTTTTATCGCAAGCTCAAACTGATCACTGTTTTCAGTCGATTCGTTACTTGTACCTGGCAAATTATAAAGGATTTCTTGAAGTTCGACTCCACCTAATACTAGTAAAGTCGCACGCTGTTTTTTCGAACACTCTATTTCCGATGCTTCAAGATAAATTCGCAAGGAGCGCTTCCATTTTTCCCATCTTAACCCTACTGAAGAACTATCTCCTTCAAGATCCAGTTTATCAGGCGTTGGCAACTGATTCGACATCTTCAAATTCTTTGAGGCTTCCTGAAAAGATACCCTATCTAAATGAAGTGCAAAAACAAAAATTCCTAACTTTGCTTGATTTTTCTTTTACAATCCACGTTATAAATTAAGTTTGTAATTTAATTTTAGTAGACTAACATAATTATATTTTAAATTAAATTAAAAAGTTATTACTAACAATGAAATGCTTAATTCCAATTTAAAGGAATTCAAAAATCATCCGATTCAATGGAATACTCAATTCCAATTTAATGGAATACTCAATTCCAATTTAATGGAATACCTACTCAATTCCAATTTAATGGAACACTCAATTCCAATTTAATGGAATTCATAATCATCCAATTTAATGGACTGCTCAAATTCAATTTAATGAATTTCTAATCATCCAATTTAATGGAATGCTTAATTCCAATTTAATGGAACTCATAATCATCCAATTTAATGGAATGCACAAAACTATTAAATAAAAGTCAATTTAACAGTCTCAATCTGAAATTAATTTAGAGTGCATACAGTTATTTATTATTACCCTATATAAATATAAATATATTTATAAAAAAACAAAATAATTACTCATTTTTTACTTAGGCTGTATGAATGACTCTAAGCCTTGGCTGTATAGGATATCACTTTGCCTTTTTAAATAATAAATATATTATCTATGCATCATGTCATGTTTTCGCGCGATAATTGATTTTTCAAATCTTTGCATTTTTGCAATTTGTTTTTGAAAACAATGATTTACTTTCTCATTTATGACTTCTTACTGATAAAACACTACTCACAATCTTAGAGAACAATTACACACAATTCATCGTCCATACGGAATGACGGCGACTTCCATATTAAATAGTTGTTTATTTCGTAATTGTTACAAATTCGAACATTTAAAAGTAAATGAGCAATGTTATTTTTTTTATCTTATTTTGTATAATTATGATGCACTTTTAATGTACTTAATACGTTTTTTCGTATTAGATTTGAGATCAAAAGTTTGCTAACAAGTTAACAACATCCTAGAATTCCTAGGCACTTTAGAACCTCAACCTTCATTTATTCGTAATAAATATTTAATGCTCTTATACCTTTTATCCTCGTCGCCACTTGTAGAATACCAATACACTGGCTCACTGTCGCACCAAGTACTATCTCTGCAGATGCTCGTGCAATCCCGTCGCTCTCACTCGACAGACTGACAGCTGTCATGCTACTTGTGCACATGAGACAATGAACTATATCTATTATATAGATACACAAACACTACATTCATAAATATCATTTTGTATGCTACCACGGTGTTATTTTTGCGTGGTTGCATGGCTATTTTTCGGGATTATACACATATTACTAAACAACCCGTATAGTAGAATGCAACTTCAAAAAATCGGAACTGTGGTAAATGTAGTCGATGCAAAGTAACCCCATTCGACGGTACCCTATTCAGCTATTCGCGTGACCCCATCAGATTTATAGCTAAGAACTTTCAATGATCGCAATTTGTGGCGTCTCGAGCATAGGTTCCAATAAAAAAAGCCGAGTGGAGCCATTAGTTTTAAAAACAGAGAGAATAGAGGCTTGAATAGCCTCTATTGGTGTTGATTAATAATATTGAGCCATTTATAGATCGTGTTAGACTATAATTGGATTCGATTATGCATATGAAAGTTTTATTGGATCGGAGCTAATTCTCTGACTTTATTCCTTCCACAAAAACGCTGCTATTCACCGCCTTTTGTAATTATTTTCTTGCAAAGAGAGTTTGCTTAGACAGACGTCGTTTACAGCGTAACTGGACTTGTTTGGGGACAGCGAGAAACTTAAAGGGTTCCTCAAGCTGTTTGATTGAAACACCGTGAAAAACTACCAGATTCTCCGAGGGGTTCGGATCGAATCGACCCGAGGGCGCCAAAGGCTAAGACCTCGGCTCGGGGGGGGGGGGGGGGAAGCGTCCAGGTACAGACGAGACATCAACCTACCACATATTGTCATATTTCCTCAATAGATTTTGAATTTTATGACTAAGGTATATGGTTGACAATGTATTGAAGAAATTTTACAGTTTTGGATAGTTAACGTACTGCATCCAACCTGTATAAACGAGTGAGTTAGCGGAATTAACACTACATATTATTTATATTACATTTTTTTTGTAGTTTTGGATAGGTCGATGTGCAGGCGTGTGCACACGGTCTGTGCCTGCTTCAGAAATTATCGCGCGTATTTTTTTTTTGATGTGTAACATCTGGCCGCTTTCTATAGCAATTTGTGGGAGTGATTTCGTGAAATGGGACGGAAGTATGTGTAACAGTGTAACAGGAAGTCGGGGAAGCGCGCGCCATTTTGTAAATTCGGTAATCGATATTATGAACATGTGATATAATATATATTGGACATATTGTGTCATTTGACTATCAATGGTCATTTTGATATGTCAAATGTCTTGTAATGAGTATTTACTGCAATTTCTTTATTACGATTTGTAAAAAAATATAGGTCATTGTTAATTCTATATTCTATTTTCTACAGTAATATTGATTTCAAAAGGTGAGATGTCAAATGTTACACATCATATCTGGCTACTGTAAGGCTCGCTCGTTTTTTTATTTGTTCAAAAGAATTTACAGTTTTTTCTTATACCTAAACATCCAGCCTTAGCAACACCCCGTGGGTTTGTGTGCCTTGCAGAGTTCGTTTACACTCGACATTATAAAAAAAAAAACAAAATGAAACAAAAACACGCTCATACCCGCTTACGTCTGAGATTAGGATCTATAAGTATATATAAAATTCTCGTGTCACTTCTCGTGTCACATGTTAGTTGCCATACTCCTCCGAAACGGCTCGATCGATATTATGAAATTTTTTATGTATATTCGGTAGGTCTGACAATCGGTCGTAATCTATTTTTCATTCACCTAAGTGATAAGGGTGGTCCACCCCAAACATTTTTTTTTCCAATACAAAATGTTCCACGATTTGTTTGTTTTGTTGTCATAGAAACGATTTGATTGTATTGTTGACATAGAAGCTGTCAAAGCGATACATGAAACTCGTTATATGGTTACTAAACAACGGATAAACATACTTAAAATACTTAAAATTACATACCTTAATTTACATAGAAAACACCCAGACCCGAGACAATTTAGAAAAACAATAATTTCTAAATTGACCCGACCGGGGATCGAACCCGGGACCTCAGAGATGGCGACTCCATGAAAACCGGTGTACAAACCACTCGACCAAGGAGGTCGTCAAACAAGGTGCACGACAAATATAGTGTTCCATTGCTTGTCTACGTGAATTCTGCATGTGCTTAGTTCACAAATGCCGAAGAACAACAGATATTTGGCGCCATTTGTAAGAATTACACCGTCTTTCGATAGAGTGTTGACTTTTGCGCTACCTTGTATAGGGTAAGTCCAGGATAGATGCCTCACTTTTTAAAACAGCTCTGCAACTCAGTCAGTAAATTTTTATTAACAATTTGACCTTAGTATCTGAAAACTTTGGTCTGAAGTCTATGATATTACCATAATTATTTTAGTTTAAGTTATACCGATTCTGTGAGTAAATACTAATTTACTTTACCTCTTAAAAGCAGGATAGATGCCTCATTGTATGATTGCTTCAAAGGATGCTTACTATTATACACTTGATGATTACTATTATACGTACTATAACTTTGTGCTATGCTTGGAGTTTCTCTGAGGGACCGGATCCGGAACGAGGTGATTCGACAGAGAACCAAAGTCGTCGACATAGCCCACAGGATTAGCAAGCTGAAGTGGCAGTGGGCCGGCCATATTAGCCGCAAAACCGATAACCGATGGGGTAAACGAGTTCTTGAGTGGAGACCGCGTATCGGCAAACGTAGTGTAGGACGCCCTCAGACTAGGTGGAACGACGATCTTCGCAAGGTGGCTGGCAAGAGCTGGATGAGAGTAGCCGCGGATCGTGCTCAGTGGCGTGCACTTGGAGAGGCCTATGTCCAGCAGTGGGCGTGTGTAGGCTGATGATGATGATGATGATAACTTTAGGCTAAGATGCTTGTAACATAGTGTACTTAAAATTGCGGCATCTATCCCACTGGGGCATCTATCCTGGACTTACCCTATGGTAGTACACACGCTTGCATATCAACCTATGCGTATCTGTCAAATTGTTTCACTAAATATTCAACCATATTATTTAAGCCTAAAGTTAAAAATCTATTGAGGACATTTGACAGTTTGTGGCAGACCGATGGCGATGTGCAGGCGTGGGCACCTAGTACCTACTGCGTATACTAATTAGTAAAAGCTTTTGCAGATAATCATAAATTCTCATTCACAAGATCCAAATGAAGAGAATGAACAGCAAAGAACAAACTTTTTAAGAAACAGACTGTATCTTTCCATAATGTTTATTAAAGTCTGCTAAAGTTCTGTTCAACTCGCTTCGCAACGAAACGCATCGCTTCGCTGCGAGCTCCCGCGATGCACTCGTTTGCCAGAGCATTACGACGAAATTAAACGCAAACGCTTTTGTAAAGACAGCAAATAGAAGCATAGACTAAGCTATGCTGTACCATATTGTTTGCAGATACGACACTTCTTTTAGCGAACGTTTTCGTGCATCATAGTTTGCGTACTTCATTTTTATCAGCGGCTATTTTCTATGTGACTAGCTGTTTTAATAATATCTTGTCACCATGGTTCACCTTGTCACTCTGTTAGGTAAAATCTCTTTTGTAGCCGACTTCAAAAATAAGAAGATATATTTAAATAAATATTCAAGGGTTCTACAAAGAAAAAGATACACTGTGTCAAAGGCATAGGTATAGTCAATATGATCACGATTAAAAATGCAACCTTAACGATTAAATTAAATTATAACATAAAGCACATCTTTATAGTCTAGATATTTAAGTCATGATGTGTGCACACACCATTGGATTGTAGTTTAGCAAAACACTTTATATATTAATACGTACCCTATTCATGTTTTAGCTATAACCTGTGTTGTGTATCATAAATAAATAAAAAATAAACCAAAGTAATACCAAAATTATAATTTTTCAAAATGGCATCTTTAAGACACATTCACGGCATTATACTTTCATTTACACGTCTCACTAATTCGCTCATTCACTCCTAAATGTTTAAGAAAACAATTTTACATCAAATCATCGTTAATTAATTAGATAATGAGAAACGTTAATTCCACTGTAAACACGACCTTTTTAGAACAGCTGTATAAAGAATTTGAATCTGACATACTTACCCCCTGTATGTTCCTTATCTATAAAAACGGCAAAAAAATCATGTCTGTTGCATAGGAGGCTCACTTAAATATTTATTTTATTTTAATTTAATTATTTATTTTTAAAGTGAATAATATAACTAAATATTCTGTGAATATTTCAAGCGTCTACTTGTTGCCGTTAACAATATCGAGCAAAAACGAGCAAAAAAAAATCACCTTTGTTGTATGGGAGCCCCCCTTAAATATTTGTTTTTTTTTTTAAATTTAATAATTTATTTTTAAGTGAATAATATTACTCAATATTCTGTAAATTTCAAGCGTCTACCTGTTGCCGTTATCAATATCGAGCAAAACCAAGCAAAAAATAAACACGTTTGTTGTATGGGAGCCCCCCTTAAGTATTAATTTAAACTATGTTTTGTATTTATTATTATAGCGGCAGCCAAAATATATCATCTGTGAAAATTTCAACTGTCTAACTATCACGGTAAATGAGATACAGCCTAATGACAGACGGAGAGACAGACAGACGGACGGACAGCGGAGTCTTAGTAACAGGGTCCCGTTTTACACTTTGGGTACGGAACTTTAAAAAGACCCAAGCACACATAAACCCCTTGCACGGAGGCGGATCTCGGAAAAGCTCGGAACGGTCCGAGCGCAGCTGTATTGCAAGATGCCGTGTCCGTGAGAGGTTGCACAACGTTAGTCGGAACGGGGGTACTAAGCTGAAAGGAGAGTAAAGTATACATGGCAATGAATAACTTTTTTTTTTTTTAGTTGATAGCTTCGTGCGATTAGCACATTTAGCCAGTGTCAAAGTAATTTTTCTTACAAGTAATACATAAATAAACAATATTTCCTTATATGATGATGATGAATGATATTAGAAATGGGAAGTGAGAAATGATATACCCCCCAACCCCTCGAGTATCTCAGTAAAGATGTAGGGCTTTACTAAGTCCTCACGCGAGCTTCTTGAGAGAATTTGAAAAGTAACGTTGCACTGTTTTGTTTCATTTGCCAACACTTATGCATACTCACGAATACTTAACGGTTAATAATCCACCATTATTTCACATTAATATGCGACATAACACAAATTTTAGAAAATAAAACAAAACCGCAGATATGACGCTTCACTTTCCCGCCAAGATGTCCAAACTTTTATTTATTTATTTTCATATTATTAATTTTTAACTTTTTTTTTGTTTTTTTTTTTAATTTACATTTGATTGGTCTACAAAAATCCAGTAGGCTACGGTTTTGACGCAGGTTCTCAGCAAATTGTAAAGAGTCGAGTTTTCTCTCCATAATTGGACTAATGTATCCAATAATATTAACTTTTAATTTGTTTTTTTTTTGTGACCGCCACGGCTACCACAACGTAATTTCTTTTGAAATCTTAAAAAAGCTGTTAATCTAAAATTATCCATTTTTAAGGAAAAGTTCTTAGACAAAAGTTATTCACTATCATGTATACTTTACCCTCCTATCGGCTTAGTACCCCCGTTCCGACTAACGTTGTATGTGTGCGTTACTTGAACGCTTTTGTATGAAGCCAACCTACAGCAGTTTTATTATTTTGTGCTAATATGCTTTCCCCTTATATTTCAAACGCTAGTTATCACTAGCTCTTTCAGTAACACGTTCAGACAAATAGCACCTAATGTCAAATTGGAAAATCTATTTCACCCATCTGATGCATTGCACATCTGTGACATCGCGTCCGTTAGTACTTAGCTATTTATCTTAGTTATTAAAGTCTTTAATAAGACTGGCAGCGGCGGCGCGAGCTTTATAAAATTAAACTTAATATCAGCTCATTTGAAATGAGCACAACTAACAATATTCCACTTTCCCACTTAAAGCATAATGTTTAAATTGCATTGCAGATATTGCAGGTGTTGTACAGTGCATCTATTTGCTTAATGTATTTCGGCAAACTTCGTGTTTCGGATGTCGTCGTCGGATTTCTATCAGTTATACAAGATGTTTGGTAATAGGATAGGATGTTTGGTTTAGGTGTATAATCCCGAAACATAGCGATGCAGCCAAGACTTAGTTGCATCGCTATGTTTCGGGCATAAAGAACACCGTAAAAACTTGCAAAAACATATTTTCATAGAATGTTTTGTTTTGTTTATATAATTTTTAACGCAAATTTTGTTGCAAATAAATTACGAAAACACAAATGTTGAAAAAGTTTGCGTTAAAATATAAATAAACAAAACAAAAACATTTTATAAATAGCTTGCCTACTCCTTAACTGATCTTTAGTATTTGTAAAAATATTATGATAGGATGTTAATGACGGTAGTTGATGACATTGAATGGGCGCCTTTGGCTTTCAAAGTAAAAAGTAAATAGTGTTGAATAATTTCGGCGGGCTGGTTAGAACCACGATAGCTCAATTGGGAGAGCACCTGACCCGGTATGTCAGAAGGGTGCGAGTTCAAATCCTGCTCGTGGAAATTTTTTCGACATTTGTGTTTTAGTTAATAAGTAGCTATATCACCAGCTTTTTTTTAAGTCCCCACTGCTGGTGGCTTTAGCGTCTACGCCATTGAATACACAAAGAGATATACCAGCGCATTCCTTATTCCAATGACGCAAGTTATCACGTTGCTAAGGTGAAATTTTTCCCACGTAAATGCGAGTTCTGGGAAATGCCACAAGTGCTGCAAGTGTCACAAGTGCTGACTAGGAAGTCCGCGTAGACGCGCCCGCGTCCTGCTGAAGCGCACTTTGAAATTCACGCCGCGAACGAGAGATGGCGGACTTGGAAGATCCATCTCAATTATATGTGGTTCAACACGGAAAGATGCGATGGTGGCTTGGGATTTTGTTTTAGGGCGAGTTTTGGTTACTACCCCAACCTAACTTACTCGCTTAGTGCATTTGCGATTAAAATGTATCAAAATTTAAAAAAAATTATTCAAAATTCAAAATCATTTATTCAGTTTAGGCTACAAGTAGCTCTTGTGAATTTCACTATGCCATCGGTTCGTAAGTCTACTCTGGGCGGGAGATCTTGTACTGAGAAGAACCGGCAAGAAACTCAGCAAGTGTCCAGCTCTTTTCTCCCTTACAGCGTCGAAAATATTGGAAAATGCCCTATCATAGCAGGACACTTTCCATTACAAATAAACACAAAATATAAGACAACCACAACTGTAAAAAAAACAAAATAAAAAATCTAAGTTAAGAATGTTACATCAGATAATTATGTAAAAGTTTCAATTTCCACAATGTCATACAGTACCATTACAGGTACTCTAGTAAAAGTCAAAAATTGTTTAAGTAAAACAAAGTCAAACTATAGGTAGTTATTAATAGGTACTAAAAATAAGATGCAAAAGAAGTATGCAAGAGCAGACCAGCCTCCACAGGCTACACAAGCTATCATCTTATTCATTCATTTTAACCCTATAAAGGGCTCTGTCCTTATATTGGACACCATAACTTTAACTTTATTACCTTAACATAAGGTCGAAAACCAATGAAAAATTTCAACATGCTCTGCCAATTAAAGGGTTAAAGGTGCTATTCCGAGCTGCCAACTGCAACTGTTGACAGCACGTGCAGCGGCACTTTGTTGCACTGACTTGCTGCTGTCGCGGCGCTTGGGAGCCATTTCATTTAAATACATACAAACCAGTAGGTACTGCGGCCGACTTCATGCAGTCGCTGCACGTGTTGTCGGCAGTTTTAGTTGGCAGCTTGGTTCGGAATAGCACCTTTAGTCGCATTGCAATTGTACAATTAATGACTGATTACAAAAACACAAATGTGGATAAAAATTCCACGAGCAGGATTTGAACCTGCACCCTTCTGACATCCGATCATAATATTTTTTTTTTTTTTTTATGTTAAAAGATGGCAAACGAGCAGGCGGGTCACCTGATGGAAAGCAATCACTGCCGCCCATGGACACCCGCAAAACCAAAGTAATCGCGGATGCGTTGCCGACCTTGAGGAAGGAGTTGGATCTTGAGGAGGGAGTAGGAATTGGGAGGGGGTGTGAGATGGGCCTCCGGTACTTTCACTCACCGTACGAAACACAACAGCAACAAGTGCCGTTGTTTCACGCCGATATTCTGTTAGAGGGTGGTATTTCGCCGGGCGAGCCGGCCCATTTCGTGCTGCAACGCAGCGTGGCTCTACCACTCAATATTTGTAAATGACGTGGGTGCCTTTGGCTTTCAAAGTAAAAAGTAAATAGTGTTAAATAATTTCGGCGGGCTGGTTAGAACCACGATAGCTCAATTGGAATAGCACCTGACCCGGTATGTCAGAAGGGTGCAGGTTCAAATCCTACTCGTGGAAATTTTTTCAACATTTGTGTTTTTGTAATTTGTTCGCAATAAAATTTGCGTTAAAAATTATATAAAGATTTTAATAACTGATTGCTTTTTTCGGAAATAAGCCTGGCGGACATTCGGGCATCGGACCGAACCCTTCGCCACTCGACCACCCAGGCGTTTAGTTCCTAATAAAATGTGGAAGTAACCCTGGATCAGGCATTGCAATCCGTGCCCGGCTAGACATGACGCGTAATGGCGTTTCTATGTCGCAGTGTCGCGTGGAGTTATTACCTGCAACTTCGCCTGTTCTTGCATACTGCAGTGGAATTCACTTTGAAGTTATAGAAGATTATGTCACCCGAGATCACAGGGCCAGCGAGTATGCCTCGCTATGCAGTGAGTGAAACAAATGCCGCTAGCTTGCACAGTGCCTACTCAGCCTTATGGGAATGATCTATGGTCACTTTCATTTATAGTTTTGTAACGGTTTTGTATTAGATAACATCACATACATTGTTCTGATCCCAAGGTAAGTAGCTAAAGCACTCGTTTTGTGGAAATTCTGATTTCCAACGGCAACGGCGGCAACGGCGGTACCACAACCACCCAGACCTACGGTTGCCAACAATTTTTCAGGAAATTAAAGTAAATCTATCACTAACTAGTACAAAAAAAGGATTTGAAGCAAAAATAAAGTATTTTCCAAATTCATTTATTTAAGCGTTGCATTTCGTTACACTTCACCTGAGTCTGAGTATCATTCAGTAGCTCAGTAATTAAGTCAACAGGAATATTCCGTTCAAACGCACGCATTAGTCGGAAATAAAGTATTTTCCATACTTTCTTTTTATTAAAAAGAATAAAGTATGGGGATGGAAAATAACGTAGGATACGTTATTTTAAAGTATGTTTTGCAACCCTACCCAGACCCGACACAATATAGAAAAGTTCGTTTTCGACTTTGACCCGACCGGGAATCGAACCCGGGACCTCAGAGTTAGCGCCGCCTAAAGTCCGGCGTGCAAGCCACTCGGCTACAGAGGTCGTCAAATTATTGCTAACACTCAAGTATGTGCGACAGCTGTAAACAGCGAGTCCGAGCTGACACCATAGTTTTTTTAGTTTAGTTGTTCATATCTTAAATGTATGACCGGCAAATGTATGACCGGGACACTAAACAATTACAAACTGATATCCAACGGTTACACGAGTCACTTGACATAACGAGCAAAAAATAAAAAAAATTCCCAAAAACAGATTGAGGAACATATACAATCAGCCACAGAGTTAGTTGATCTGTGCAAGTACAATGCTGATCGGTACAACTCATTAATTAGTAATGAAATTAACATAACCAAAGAGTCTTTATCGCTGAACTCTAATGTTCTGATAAAGTCACCAAACTTGTCTGTTTTGGTTCCCGGTCCTACATCAGCCGCTCCTCAAACAATACATAAACCTAATGTAACTAAATTAGTAAGAAAAACAGTTATGTACTCAGATAAACTTGGTCAGGGCTTAGGGTTGCTTATGAATGCAAATCTTAACCATTCAATGACCAATATTTGTACTCCAGGTCAATCATTTAATGCTATAGTAAATAACATATCACAGGATACACTGAATAGTTCCACTAATGTTATTATATTGTGTGGTGACAGTTCACATACGAAGAAACGCGACATTATAAATAATTTTAATATTTTGATTAAACTGCAATCAGATACGAATTGCAGGTTAATAGTTAGTGCTTTTCCCTATTGTACAAATTTAACCTGGGAACAAAATAAGCGCATTTATGACTTAAATTTATTACTTTTTAATTTAATTTGTCGTCATAGTGACACTATTTTATATTTCGATATAAATAAATTTATTAAAAACTTTAGTTTGACGTCAGATACTATGTATCTTTCTAAGAAATGTAGGACTCAGATAGCTAATTTGTTAGCTTTTAATATACATGATACAGTTATAGGTGGTATAACTAGGTCTTTTCATGATAATAACTTAATCATTAGTAGTTCTACTAATGCAACTTTTACATCTAGTAATAAGGTTACAACCTCAGGTTTAAACTGAGGTCTAAGACAAAAGCCAAGCCCACATCCATTACTATTATACATCAAAATATTCAGGGTTTGGCTGGCAAGGACTTAGAATTAGAATTATTAGCAAAAAGTCAGGTAATTCATGTATTTTGTATAACTGAGCATTGGCTAAAAAGTCATGACACATCGTTCCATGTAAATAACTTCCAACTAGCAAGCGCGTACGTGCGAAGCTCAGCTATTCACGGCGGTTCTCTAATATTAGTAAGAAGCAATATTAAATACAAAAATCGCAACGATATTGTAGACCTATCAGTGGAGCGTAACATTGAACTATCGTGTGTGGAGTTCAATAGTTTTGTAATAGTGTGTGTATACCGACCCCCCTCGGGCAATTTCAATATTTTTGAAACAGTAATGGAAGACGTACTTAGAAAATTAAAACTAAAAAAGAAATTTGTTTTAGTATGTGGAGATTTTAATATAAATATTTTAGAAAACACTCCAACGAGTGTTCGTCTTCTTGCCTTATTTAAATGTTTTAATCTTTTGAATCTATTTCTCGAACCCACTAGAATAACTTCACATTCGGCCACTTGTCTCGATAATATTTTTACAGACTATGACCCTGTTTCTAAGTCACTCATTAATAATCTTACGTCTGACCATTGCGGTTTGAAGGTGACCTATGATTTTGATATTAGGGATGAACCAATAATAGTGAACTGTAAACCAGTTACAAAAAAGCGAGTGGAGTGTTTCAAAAATAGTATAGCTTGTAAAATAGATGCATTGCCTTTTGTACAAGATGATCCAGATGTGCTTTATAGTAATCTTTTTAACTTAATCAAGACCGAATACAACCAGGTGTTTACACCAAAAACCATAAAAATTACTCATAAACTTAAGTTCTGTGACTGGGCCACGACTGGTATATATAAAAGTAGAAATAAATTGTATGATTTATATAGTTTAAAACAATATAACCAAAATGTTAATTTTACGGAATATGTAAAGAATTATTCGAAAATGTTTAAGAAAGTGTGCATAGTAGCAAAATCTAATTACATTAAAGAAAAAATTAAAAAGTCTAACAATAAAATCAAAGCCACTTGGGACATCATAAACCGTGAAACAGGCAAATTTAAACCACGGGATAATACTTTCACTTTAAAAGTAAACGACAACTTGGTCAATTCAGATTCACAAATTGCTAATATTTTTGATGATTTTTTTGTAAATATACCTGTAATAACAACATCAAATTTAGATTCATCACCGGAAGCTGCACAAACTTTACTCCAAAAATATGTACCAAAATGTAATCTTTCCTTTCATTTTAAATACATTGATTCAATGAATATTATTAAAACATTCAAATCACTTAAAATGAAAAACACGAGTGATTTGTGGGGTATATCTATTAAAGTAATTAAGAATATTATTTATTCTATTGCACCGTATCTTGCTGAAATTTTTAATAACTGTGTCGATAAGGGAATCTTTCCTGATCTTATGAAGTTTAGTAAAGTTATACCTTTATTCAAATCAGGAAACAAAGAAGACCCCAGTAACTATCGGCCCATTTCAATATTACCAGCGCTAAGTAAAATTTATGAAAAAATTATACTCGAACAGTTGATGTCATATTTTAACACAAACAACCTTTTACATAGTAAGCAATATGGTTTTACTAAGGGTCGTTCTACTACTGATGCAGGCGTTGCTCTAATAAAACATATATTTGATGCCTGGGAGAAGTCTCAAAATGCTCTTGGAGTTTTTTGCGACTTGTCCAAGGCTTTTGATTGCGTTGAGCACCGGACTCTGGTGTTGAAGCTACATTATTACGGTCTCGAAGATTTTGCACTAAATTTAATACAGTCATATCTCAGCTCTAGAACTCAAACTGTCGATATAAATGGTACTAAATCATCTGGTTCTCATGTAAAAATGGGAGTTCCACAAGGGTCGATTCTTGGTCCTTTTCTGTTCTTGATTTATATTAATGACTTACCATTCTTTGTAGAGAATTTCTGTGAAATTGTATTATTTGCAGATGATACTTCACTCATTTTTAATGTGACTAGGTGTAGGACTAATTATGAAAATGTAAATAAAGCTCTTTCAGAGGTACTCCATTGGTTTACTATTAATAATTTACAGCTTAACGCTAAGAAAACAAAATGTATTAAATTTATATTACCAAATGTCAGAAATGAACCAACCAATATTAGAATAAACGGTGATCAATTAGATTTGGTAGATTCTACAGTCTTTTTAGGCATTACCCTTGACTCAAAACTTCAATGGAATCCTCATATATCGAAATTGGCCGGTAAACTCAGTTCTGCTGCTTATGCCATTAGAAAAATTAGGCAGTTAACAGACGTTGAAACTGCTAGAACAGTTTATTTTAGTTATTTTCATAGTGTCATGTCGTATGGCGTCCTACTGTGGGGAACAGCGGCTGATATTTAAACTATATTCATTTTACAGAAACGAGCAATAAGAGCAATCTATAAACTAGGATCACGAACTTCCCTAAGAAATCTTTTTAAGGAGATTGATGTCCTGACAGTTGCATCTCAATATATTTATAATTGTATAGTTTTTGTACGTTGCAACATCAACTCCTTTACTAAACACGGTGACGTACACAATTTCAATACTAGAAATAAGACAAAACTTGTAATGCCACTGTTCAGGTTACAGAAGGTACTTGGTTCTTTCTTGGGGCAAGGTATACACTATTACAATAAAATACCAAATTCTGTACTAGATTTACCTTTAGATAAGTTTAAAAAACATGTGAAGTCTTTATTACTTATAAAAGGTTATTATACAGTCAAAGAATATTTAGATGATAAAACAGCCTGGTTATAATAAAAATCACATATTATATTTGAATCAATTTATTAAAATTATTTTTTATACTTTTTATACTGATATGACAGCCTTTATCAGCATTGTCCTACAGATAACAAACAGCGTTGCGTTAAATAGATCATTAAGTTTTTATTTAGAGTATCTTGAGTGTGTCATGCTCTCTTTACTGTCTCTGCGGTGGTGGCGTGTGCGTCGGGTCGTTACGTTCCCTAAAATATGGTTGAGCGAAGCGATAGCGGATTCATACGTCATGCTCGTGAACGGGTGCCGCCTGTGGAGGCTGGTCTGCTCTTGCATACTTATCTTATTTTTAGTATTATTAATTATAGTTTGACTTTGTTTTACCTAAACAATTTTTGACTTTTACTAGAGTACTGTAGTGGTGCTGTATGACATTGTGGAAATTGAAACTTTTACATAATTATCTGATGTAAATTTGTTAACTTACATTTTTTATTTTAACAGCATTGTCCTACATATAACAAACAGCGTTGCGTTAAATACATCATTAAGTTTTTATTTAGAGTATCTTGAGTGTGTCATGCTCTCTTTACTGTCTCTGCGGTGGTGGCATGTGCGTCGGGTCGTTACGTTCCCTAAAATATGGTTGAGCGAAGCGATGGCTGATTCATATGTCATGCTCGTGAACGGGTGCCGCCTGTGGAGGCTGGTCTGCTCTTGCATACTTATCTTATTTTTAGTATTATTAATTATAGTTTGACTTTGTTTTACCTAAACAATTTTTGACTTTTTACTAGAGTACTGTAGTGGTGCTGTATGAAATTGTGGAAATTGAAACCTTTACATAATTATCTGATGTAAATTTGTTAACTTACATTTTTTATTTTGTTTTTTTACATGTTGTAATTGTCTTATATATATTTTTTGTGTTTATTTGTAATGGAAAGTGTTCTGCTATGATAGGGCATTTTCCAATATTTTTGACGCTGTAAGGGAGAAAAGAGCTGGACACTTGCTGAGTTTCTTGCCGGTTCTTCTCAGTGCAAGATCTCCCGCCCAGAGTAGATTTACGAACCGATGGCATAATGACATTCACAAGAGCTACTTGTAGCCTAAACTGAATAAATGATTTTGAATTTTGAATTTTGAATTTTTTGAATTTTCTTATATTTCCCCTGTGTGGTGCCGGGGATAAAGAATTGCACCACCCCATCTCTTCCCGTGGGTGTCGTAAAAGCCGACTAAGAGACCATTCCAGAGGATGGGCAGCAGCATTTCTCTGAGGTTACCCTCAACCTACTGCGATCGCCAACCCGCCTGCCAAGCTTGGTGATTACGGCAAATACCCCTCATATCCTTGGGGGAGGCCTTTGTCCAGCAGTGGACGTCTTTTGGCTGAGATGAGATGATCTTATATTAGTTGTTACGGATTTCATACCTACCTAGATTAGTTGTCATTTACGGATTTGAGGCAGCACTTACACCCGTATTTATAAACAAGCCATTACTCGCTACTTAGCAATTACTTTGTTAAGTCATTCATTGTTCTAAGAAACGTCACTAAGAAAGTGTCATTCTACAAACAAGTAACGTACAGTCGGCGGCAGATCAACCTACCCAAATCTGTCAAATTTCTCCAATGAATATTGATCCTTCTAACCAAACAATAAAGTTCAAAATTGGTTGTAGAAATTTGACAGTTTTGGGTAGGTTGATCTGCCGCCGTGTGTACATTCCTCAATACTAGCTCTTCACTATGAATTAATAGAGAAATCTAGATTGCTTGAGTAAAAATATTGGTGACTATTGCTTGGCTAAGAATTCTAACCATCGGTTTTCTTGACTAAAGAATAAAAGTTGTTACTTAAGTAATTACTTTTGCTTAAGTAAAAGCTTTTACTGGTTTATAAATACGGGTGTTAGATTCGATTAATTTGTTTGACCATTGTCTTCCGACATTTCTGAATATAGGTACCCGTCCATCAACCGAGCTGATGGTCAGTGGGTCAGGCTAGCACAGGACAGGGTAATGCAGCCGGCACCAACGGCTTTACGTGCCTTCCGAAGCACGGAGGAGCTCGAGATGATACACTTTTGGTCACCCATCCGATCAGACCGGCCTTTGCGAAAGTTGCTGAAAAATATAATATACTCAGCTGTGGGTAGATCTAGTGTGATTAGATAGATAGATATTTAGTTGGTTATCTTTAAAAAACATTAATGTTTGTAAGTAGTATTAGAGATAAGATAGCCAGTGCCTCACTAGTTGAGGATCCCGGGTGAAGTGCGCTTCCATCATTGGCCTTATCATCACTTAACATCAGGTAAAACCAAGGCACTGTGCCTACCCGTAAAAATATATTAAAAAACCTATTGGTAGTTATATTCTCGGCTAGACACGGCGCGTAATGGCGTTCCTATGTCGCAAACTGTCGCGTGGCGTGCTCCCTGCCAACTTTGCCTGTTCTTGTAAACTTCGGTGAATTCATTAACTTGCAGAGTTTATTTTCTGACAGACTGGACAATCTCTAATGGCGGTGTCTATGAATCCAGGTTTTATTTCAACAGGGAAGTTCAGAAACAAAGTTTAAATTTCATAGACAAAATTAAAAAAAATAATATAAGAATTACTTACCATTTTAATTTTTTTAAACACGATTTGGTCTCATTAATGGTGTAGGTAACTTATATTATATATTTACATTATGTTTAACTTATTTTAACTTATCCTATATTTATTTACAACACACACATTACATATATATAGTATATATAACAATACTTAATTTATACTTAAAAGCTATTTGCAATTATATAAATTAATTATAAAGCACTTACACAATCATACAACAAGCAACATAAATATCATCACCCGAACAATTATTCGGATGACATGATGCGCCCGCTAGTGACAGTGCTAAGGAAACGCACAATATTGCAAGCCGTCCGACCGGTTTCGCAATACGTCGCAGGCGCCCGCCGGCGACCGCGGCCGAGCACCCCAGTCGAGACCCTTACACCGCGCGGAGCCCGTGTTTCTCGACGCACGCCCGCTGCTATCGCTTGCCTTGTTTGTACGCTTAAATACGCATATATTAAGTAATTTGTGTTATCGCTGTAGTGCCGTAGTTTGTGCTTTCGCTTGTTTTGTGCTACCTATCTTTCTTCTGTATTTCCTTCTGTTTTGACTGTTGTATTTTATGTGCTTTGTGTGTGTTGGACATTACACCTTTATGTAAGTAGCTGATCTTTTTATTTGGAGTTAACACCACACACCCAAAACCCATAACTGGTGACCCCGATCTGTACACCTCAAGAAGATGGCTAGCGACAGCGATGATTCAGCAAAAACCACCATACGCGAAAGCTCCGCGAGTCACGTACGCCAAGACAGTGGTTCCCAAGTGCGCGGCTCCATTGCTCCGTCATCCGACATTTATCGAGTCGGCGTTCGAGTTGCACCTTTTTGGCCTGACAAACCTGCCATATGGTTCGCACAATTGGAAGGTCAATTTGCGATATCGAACATCACAGCGGATACGACCAAATTTTATTACGTCATTTCACAACTCGACAACCAGTATGCAACCGAAGTGGAAGATATAATTGTCTCACCTCCAGACACAAATAAGTACCAAAAGCTCAAAAGCGAGCTCATAAAGAGACTCTCTGCTTCTAAGGAGAAGAAGGTGAAACAACTCCTTATGCATGAGGAACTTGGTGATCGAAAACCGTCCCAGTTCCTCCGTCACCTGCAAAACTTGGCAGGCCCCGGTGTTCCTGAGGACTTCGTGAAAACAATCTGGTCCAGCCGTCTGCCACACAACATGCAGCAGATTATAGCTTCCCAGACTTCATCTTCAATTGAGACCTTGGCTGATCTTGCAGATAGGATCCAGGATATAGCTCCTCCAGCTCCAACAGTAGCGTCAACTTCTGCTCCGAGACCATCCGTTTCTGCCATGGAAGATATGGCCCGACAGATCGCTGAGCTTACCCGCCAGGTACAAGCCCTGACAGCGGACCGATCCAGATCCCGAAACCGATCCAGTCATCGTAACCGAGGCCGATCATCATCATTTTCCCGCAGATCTGATTCCCGCTACAGAAAACACCCGTTTTGTTGGTATCACGCCAAATTCGGGAGTAAGGCCAACAAGTGCATCAGCCCTTGCGATTTTAAATCGGAAAACACCAAGGGCGGTCGATAATGGCGGCTGACGATTGCCCGAATAAAACTGGTCGCCTGTTCGTGACCGACCGTAGGTCAAAGTTCCAGTTTCTGGTGGACACAGGGAGCGATCTTTGTGTCATCCCAAGATCTACGTTTCGTGAGCGTCGCACGAAGACGAGTTACCAGTTGTGTGCTGCCAATGGTTCCACTATAGACACTTACGGTACTGTGCAATTAAATTTAAACCTTGGACTTCGTCGTGACTTTGTATGGCAGTTTATTATAGCCGACGTTACCAAGGCCATTATAGGCGTAGATTTTTTGTCATTTTTTGATTTAGTGGTTGATATTAGAAACCAACGCTTGATTGACAATAAAACCAATGTGTCCACTGTAGCTTCCATTTTCTTTTCAGACAGCCTAATTTCAAGTGTAAAGGTCTTGACTGGCGTCGGCAAATATCACAGTATTCTCGGTGAGTTTCCCGAAATCACTCGACCAGCGGGCACACCACGTCACGTAACTCACAACACCAAACACTATATTCGCACTACACCAGGCCCCCCAGTTTCATGTCCCCCTCGCAGGTTAGCCCCAGATAAACTAAAGATAGCTAAGTTAGAATTCGAAGCCATGTTAGCTAACGGTACCGCACGTCCATCTGACAGTCCATGGGCGTCGCCTCTTCATCTTGCACTTAAAAAAGATAACAGTTGGCGTCCATGCGGCGACTATAGACTACTCAATTCCAGAACCATTCCCGACAAATATCCTATACGCCACATCCACGATTTCGCCCAAAGCCTATCTGGCTGTAACATCTTCTCCACCGTGGACCTTATTAAGGCGTACAATCAAATACCAGTAACAAAAGAGGATATTCCAAAGACCGCTATCACAACACCCTTCGGATTATATGAATTTCCGTTTATGACTTTCGGTTTAAGGAACGCTGGTCAAACTTTTCAGCGATTTGCTGACGAAATGACTCGTGGCCTCGATTTCTGTTACCCATATCTCGACGACTACTTGATCTTCTCCAGCTCAGAGGCAGACCACGAGGATCACTTGCGTCAGCTATTTACCAGAATGAAGAAATATGGCGTTCTCATCAACACCGCCAAGTGCGTGTTTGGTCAGCCTGAGGTTTCATTTCTCGGCTATACCATTTCTCATTCTGGTGCTAAGCCGTTGGAAAGTAAAGTTCGAGCCATACAAGATTTTCCAGTGCCAAAAACAGTCAAACAGCTTCGGAGATTCTTGGGCATGATCAATTTTTACCGGCGATTTTTGCCTAATGCCGCCCAAGTTCAAGCTCCATTAAACGATTTGTTGACCGGTTCCGTCAAAGGTTCACAGCCTGTAGAAATAAGCGGAAATTCACTACACGCTTTTGAGGAATGCAAGAAAAGTCTTTGCGATGCAGCTTTGTTAGCACACCCCGATCCTCAAGCTATCTTAGCTTTAACTACCGACGCTTCAGATCTTGCCATTGGTGCAGTCTTGCAACAACATAAAGATGGTTATTGGCAACCTTTAGCATTTTTCTCTCGCAAGTTGAGCCCATCACAGCAGAAGTACTCTCCTTATGATCGCGAGCTCCTTGCTATATACGAAAGTATTAAGTACTTCCGATTCATGCTAGAGGCCAAACACTTTACCATATTTACTGACCACAAACCGTTGTGTTATGCATTCCATCAACGGAAAAGTAACTGTTCCCCACGTCAGTATCGGCACTTGGACTTTATATCTCAGTTCACGACCGACATAAAACACATAGCCGGGAAAGACAATGTCGTCGCCGACACACTTTCCCGTGTCGATGAACTGCAGATCCCAGTCGACTTAGAAGCCCTAGCTAAATCCCAAACCTCAGACCCGGAGTTACAAGACATCCTACAAGGCGAAACTTCTCTTCGTTTGGAGAAAATGCATTTACCTGACAGTCCCACACTCCTATATTGTGATGTTAGTACTGCAACTCCCAGGCCTTATGTAACCAAACAGTTTCGCAAACAAATTTTTGACAATTTGCATTGTTTTAGTCACCCTGGCGCTAACGCTAGCTCTAAACTGGTCGCTCAACGATACGTTTGGCCTTTGATGAGAAGAGACTGTCGCGATTGGTCTAAAGCATGTTTGGCTTGTCAGCGCGCTAAAGTAAATCGACATGTATCCTCACCTTTGGGTACACTAGATTTACCAAAGGAGCGCTTCAAATATGTTCATATAGACCTCATCGGCCCCTTGCCTCCATCTGCTGGTTATCGGTACTGTTTGACAGCAGTCGATCGCTTCACGCGATGGCCTGAAGTTGTCCCTCTTACCGAAATTACCGCAGAGGCCGTAGCTAAAGCCTTCGTTACAGGCTGGGTTTCACGATTCGGTTGCCCTCAAGATATAGTTACCGATCGCGGTAAGCAATTTGAGTCAGCCCTATTCCAATCCCTAGCTAAGCTCATCGGCTTCAGACATCGAAAAACAACGTCGTACCACCCTCAGTGCAATGGCCTAGTCGAACGCTTTCATCGACAACTGAAAACAGCCATCACTTGTCACAACAGCCCAAATTGGACAGAGACATTACCGTTAGTCTTGCTCGGTATTCGTAACGCAGTTAAAGAGGACCTGCGAGCAACCTCTTCCGAATTATTATATGGAGAGGGTTTGCGAATGCCAGGCGAATTTTTTGGTCACAAAACTGACTGTCACACCACGGATGTTAGAGATTTCATCGCGCGTTTACATTCGTTCGCCGAAAATTTACAGCCCGTACCAACTTCACACCATACTAAAAATAAAGTATTTGTGTACAAAGATCTCAGTACATCATCTCACGTATTCGTTAGAGATGACACTTTACGAGGTACATTTCAGAACGCGTATAATGGACCGTTCAAAGTTCTGAATAGGGGCAACAAAACATTCAAAATCCGTGTTAAAGGCAAAGATGTCATAGTCTCCATAGATCGGTTAAAACCGGCCTATACATTATCTGACAAAATTCACCCTACAAATGAGGATATTATTATGGAACCTAAAACTATCACTCCTAGTTTAGTTACTACGCGTTCAGGGAGACGGGTTAAATTCCCGGACTATTATCGCCCGTAGACTCGGTCTCTGGAGGGGAGTGATGTAGGTAACTTATATTATATATTTACATTATGTTTAACTTATTTTAACTTATCCTATATTTATTTACAACACACACATTACATATATATAGTATATATAACAATACTTAATTTATACTTAAAAGCTATTTGCAATTATATAAATTAATTATAAAGCACTTACACAATCATACAACAAGCAACATAAATATCATCACCCGAACAATTATTCGGATGACATGATGCGCCCGCTAGTGACAGTGCTAAGGAAACGCACAATATTGCAAGCCGTCCGACCGGTTTCGCAATACGTCGCAGGCGCCCGCCGGCGACCGCGGCCGAGCACCCCAGTCGAGACCCTTACACCGCGCGGAGCCCGTGTTTCTCGACGCACGCCCGCTGCTATCGCTTGCCTTGTTTGTACGCTTAAATACGCATATATTAAGTAATTTGTGTTATCGCTGTAGTGCCGTAGTTTGTGCTTTCGCTTGTTTTGTGCTACCTATCTTTCTTCTGTATTTCCTTCTGTTTTGACTGTTGTATTTTATGTGCTTTGTGTGTGTTGGACATTACACCTTTATGTAAGTAGCTGAACTTTTTATTTGGAGTTAACACCACACACCCAACACCCATAATGGCATCAGGCATTACTTTGCGGAAATCATGGCACACAAAAATGCAATTGAAAAATTATGTAGTGTTAATTCCGCTGTATCGAATTAAATCCGATCAGATTATTGATTATTGATTGATCGAATTAAATCTGATCAGATTATTGATCTGATTTAACGGAATCAACACTACTTACATTTTATTTCAATTGCATTTTTGTGTACATTTTGGTCTTGCATTAAAATATTAACCAATTAATACTAACATTAGGTATTACCACCTCACTCATATTTAAATCTGAAGAACGAAGCGACAAAATTTAATAGAAATGACATTACTTTTACGGATCTACTTGCGTTTATTTTATATATTAGGTTTATATCATGTTTATCCTGACGTTTCGAACCCTTGCAGGGTCCATGGTCACAGGGAGACTGCTGAAGTATAAAATGTATAAAGTAAGTAGTAGTTTCTTCTCAATGTGTATTGTTCACGTAAACTTTAGAAAAGAATCCTACTAATATTATAAATGCGAAAGTTTGTGTGTATGTTCGTATATTTGTTGCTTCTTCACGCTGCAACGGAAGGTTGGATTTGGATGAAATTCGACATACACATATTTTATAACCTGGAATAACACATAGGATACTTTTTATCCAGATATTCCCACGGGAACAGTAACCACGCGGGTGAAACCGCGAGCGCCGCTAGTATTATTATAAAAGCTGATAATTTTTTCGTAAAAAACAAAACTCACCAGAGATCCAAGTGCCGTTCCACCGAATAGGGGTCAGCTCGTCCGCCAGCAGGTCCTGTATCCTCAACCTGCGGCCCTTGACCCTGGGCCCCTCATCGGGTGGAGTCAGCAGCACCACCGACGTCACGATCAGGGCCAACACCGCCACGATCACGAGGAGAGCGATGAGGATGCCCCGCCAGTTGCGCTGGTTCGGACTCCCCACCACCAACTTCTGGAACCAAGGAGAATGGTTAGATCTAATTAATGGTCTAGAAGCCGGTTCGTTTCCAGAGAACGTTTATACCATGTATCTTCAAATTGTCAAGAGGTTGATTTTTGAAACGGATTTCAGGTGAGCTATGATATTAATTACAAATGCTCTCTTATTCAAGGACCCTGGTAACTTATTTTTGACTCCGAAAATTCTTGGACGATATTTATCTTAATAATCAAATTGTTAATTAAGCAAAAAATATTATATTTCCTAGTGTATTTCATGTTACTTTGATATTCAAAAACCGCTTCCCTGTACCCTATTTATTTATCTGCAAAACGTTTGTCAGAGTTGATATTTACAGAGGTCGTGTCTGTTAGTAGGGTATCAGACCAAATTTTAATGCCTAAATATGTATAGACTCCATCTTACATCTGGGTCTGACCACCGGCACATATAGGCGGCCAAAACTAAATTTCCTATACAATAGTTAAGGTAAGTACGCATGTTCGCAAACTCAGTTCAAGAAAACTACACGGCTCCGTATGAACCACAGATGATCTAAGAACACAGATGAACTACTATGATCTTTGGATAAAACCAAAAATAAAACCATCGATAATAAAACCCAAGTCATACATGCGAAATTTCCCAAAGTAAAAAAAAAAGTACCGCTCCTGGTCCAATCGGAATCCCGGAGAATCTAGTGGGGAACCAGGACACGCTTGCCTGATGCCAATTCCTCTAGAAACCCTCTAACAGTGTTACGATGACACGGCTGTGGAACCCTTTAAGGTTTTCGCCGCCTCCACCGGTGACGCTGTAAGGCATCTGACGGTGTAACGATCACACACGGCTGTGGAACCCTTTAAGGTTTTCGCCGCCCCCACCGGTGACGCTGTATAGAGGCCTGTCTGAGGTCAACAGCACACTCTCTCCCAATAAAAAAAACTTATTGGAATTGGCATTTGGCCTTTATTTCACCTCTTAGTCTGACACTACTGACACCACAGGACCACAGGCGGTTAAAACAATATATCCTAAGCAAAAGTTTAAATACTACACTTGTTCTAGTTTCAGTCGAATAAAAAAAGTAGTACGTACAATTGAAGCAATAAAACCAGGAACAATACCCAGCAGTAGGTATATCAGTGAATATCACGTACGATTCCTCCAAAGCCAACAGAGTACCGAGCCACTCACTCACGCTGTGTCTCGTCAAAAAATAGATAGGTACAGAAGGGTGGCTCCAGCCGATAGCGATTTCAATTACCTACTCTCGGTCGTAGCGCTAGGGTCTACGACTACAATGTGGAATTTGAAACAATATCAACAAATTATAACTTATTTCTATTTATTGACGTATGCGCAGCAAATTTTATTTGAACCTCGTCGACTCATTGTACAAAGAGTGCGTGGCGCTACAGCTGACTCACGCACGACTGGCGTTCTCCCGAGAATAGCCGAGATCACCGTGGTAATGCTACCTGCGTGCGTCTATGTGTTCGTGCGCCTGTATCGCTTCGTTTGTATGTTATTTTTTGAAAAAGATTGTTCTTGGCCGCCTATGGCATTTACAAGATAACCGGGCGTTTTTGAAGGCGGTGAAAAACTAAAGCCGTGTGACCGAATCTTCGTCAGGGGGTTCCTAAAGGGGATGGTCATACCATCCCCACCAACATGTCCCCGTCCCCTACAGATTCTCCGAAGAGTTCAGATCGGATCGAGAGCAGAACCCCCCGAAGGCACCTTTAAAGGCGACGAGTTACTTCTTTCCTTCCGGCCTTTAATCAAGGCGTGAGAAGGCACCTTGTGGACAGGCAGAGTGAGTGTAATAATGCTGCATTGTTTTCACGCTGCACCAGTAATCTTCGCGATTGGACTCCATTTCCACTTAACAGCAATTGGAGTGAAGTAATTTGCCATCGGCTCGGGTTGACCGGGTCTAGAGGTGGGTTTGTACAGTCGAGTTCAATAATATTTATACACTTTTGACAGATGTTGATTCTTATTACAAGGTAAATAAAGGTTACTAACTGTCAAAAGTGTATACATATTATTGAACTCGACTGTACCGAGGCTCCCTTCTGTATCAATTTATTTTGTGGTCTCGTTTCTTTTCCCGCGCATTGTTAACCACGGTATGATGAATTGGCCGTTTCCCGCACGCGGCGCGTCCGTATCAGCCCAAAGTTCAATATATGGGATAATATACGTTCTGCAGAGGTTGTAACGTAATATTTTACGGTCTCTGTGCGCTTTTATGGCCATAACAATAACAACGCTGCGCTACATTTGGATGTTGTAATCGAACGCTTTTTCATTTTTATTTAAAGACTTCTTCTTGCTTACCGGATTTGATTATTATGTATTGTGATTTGTATTTATATAAAACTGGTTACGTGAAAAGCATTTATGCAGGCCGCCATAGTGTAAGCGTTCGGCATAGCGTGGTAGCGCTGTGATGAACACTTTCACTTCTTGGGCTTCACTGGCTGCTTTTCGTCGGGCAGGGTGAGGCCATTTTGGCCTGCCACAAAAAAAAATCATAATAAATTATATACCTTTATTTACTATAAATTATCGTTTCACTTGATATAATTTCAACAATCTCCTAATATCCTGGTTGAATCATCTAATTTTCATAAATTGTTTTATTTTATTGGTTTAAGGGAAACAAACAGCTTAATAACACTAGTAGATATAAAGCATTTAAGTTTGCAAATAAGCTAACAAAGTTTCCACTGCAAAAGAAATACAAACAGAACTCTCACCATAGTTATCTAATAGCTCCACTTAACATCCAGGTGCAGTGGGTCTGTGCGTGTATTGAACTAATTTGCAAAAAAAAAAACATAATAAAATACTTACAACATAACCCTGTAATAAAGGGCTTGGTCTGTCCGGCCCGAAGCAGTTCAACTTCATAATCTGACGACTAAGCGTCCTCGCAAAAACCAAAGTCATCGGCCGATCCTGTCGGGATTTATGAGTTAGTTACGAGACTTTGCCCCATTGATTAGGATTTATAGCGACGAACTTCGGTAGTTCTTATAATATTAAAAGGCTTTAATAGACTCAATGTAACGGACGAGCTTTCGGTGTAATGGTATAAGATTATGACATCCTAGCTAATTTGTTCGTTTGTTGTCTAACACGCTTTCACGCGTTAACTATTTTGCGATTTATTTGTTTTGTTGATATAGAAACTGTCAAAGCGGTACGAAGTCCGCCGGGTCAGCTAGTAATAGATATTTAGTTCCGGGTAAATTAAGACGACGCATTGGTAATTTACGTGGCGGGGATCTTGATTTTTCTCAACAATTACAAAACATATGAAAGTGATATTTGATGACATGATTTTTCATTTAATTGACTTCATTTTGTTAGTTGCAGAAACACGATTTTTCAACTTTTATAACAGAGAACAAAATATCAAAGTAACCTCTTTTAAAACATAGATACACATTTTACAGGCTAACCAGACCGATTTAAGCATCAACATTTTCTTAGTAGATTAGTCTTAACACACACTTCAAAACTGTAGTTCATTTTTTTTAAATAATTTGTAGTTTTAATTTGAAGGAAAAAAAACAGTTTTTCTTATGGTACGGGGCGCAAACGCTCGTATCAAAACGTATGAGATTTATTGTTTAGCGATGCGTCGCCTTAACCCGAAAATGTGCTCCAATCAAGGTTTTGCTTAAATACTTAGTTATGTAAATAATTATGGTGTTGTTATTATTTTTCGTTCTTATACGGGTAAACGAAGGCGCAGTCGTTTTATTACCTGATGTGATGATCCTTAAAAACTGAGGAAATGGCTATGTTATCTCTAACTGTTGGAGCACAACTGCTACCGATCCGATCCGAACCCCTCGGAGAATCTAGTAGGGCACGGGGACATGCACTAGTCCGTGATGCTGTTCCCTCTAGAAAACCTCCGAAGATGATTCGTTCCACACGGCTTGAGGATCCCTTTAAGTTTCTCGCCGCCAACAAAAAATCAGCAAATTATCCAAAAAAAAACAACAATGCTATTAAAATTGACGTTATAGCGACATATATATAATATGCATACACAATATTATAAGAGGAATTGTTATCCTAAATGTATACAAATTTATAATTCAAATTTAAAAAATCATTTATTCAGTTTAGGCTACAAGTAGCTCTTATGAATGTCGCTATGCCATCGGTTCGTAAGTCTACTCTGGGCGGGAGATCTTGCACTGAGAAGAACCGGCAAGAAACTCAGCAAGTGTCCAGCTCTTTTCTCCCTTACAGCGTCAAAAAAAATAAAAATTGAAAAATGCCCTATCATAGCAGGACACTTTCCATTACAAATAAACACAAAAAAATATAGAAGACAACCACAACATGTAAAAAAAAACAAAAAAAATAAACAAATCTAATATATCAAATTTACATCTGGTATAAGTTTCAATTTCCACAATGTCATACAGTACCACTACAGTACTCTAATAAAAGTCAAAAATTGTTTAAGAAAAACAAAGTCAAACTATAGTAATTAATACTAACAATAAGATAAGTATGCAAGAGCAGACCAGCCTCCACAGGCGGCACCCGTTCACGAGTATGACATATGAATCAGCCATCGCTTCGCTTAACCATATTTTAGGGAACGTAACGACCCGACGCACACGCCACCACCGCAGAGACAATAAAGAGAGCATGACACACTCAAGATACTTTAAATAAAAACTTAATGATCTATTTAACGCAACGCTGTTTGTTATCTGTAGGACACTGTTCAAAACTATCATATCAGTATAAAAATTATATAAATTAATTTTATTATGTATATTGATACAAATAGAGTATAATGTGTTTTTTATTACAACCAGGCTGTTTTATCATCTAATTATTCTTTGACTTTAATAATAACCTTTTATAAAAAAAGTGTAACTACTTACAATGTGAAATAACATGTGCAGGCGAGCAGACTAAGATGACCACACATTCTTATCATTAAAATAATCATCAATTTTATAGTAACCTTTTTTCATTAGACCTTGTTTTATTTCTGTCTTAAACTTGTGTAGTGGCAATTCTGTTAGAGTGAAAGGCACTTTATTGTATATTTTTATACATTTCCCAACAAATGAATTACCAACTTTATTGAGTCTAAGTTTTGGAACAGCAAGTTTGTTTTTATTTTTTGTGTTAAAATTATGGGTATTACTTTTTTTTTCGAATTTATCTAAGTTTTTATAAACATAAATTATATTTTCATAAATATACTGTGAAGCTACAGTTAAAATATTAATCTGCTTAAATAACTCTCTCAGCATATCACGGGGCTTAAGGCTATAAATAGTTCCTATGGCTCTTTTCTGTAAAACAAAAATGGTTTCAATGTCAGCCGCTGAGCCCCACAATAAAATACCATACGACATGACGCTGTGAAAGTAACTGAAGTAATCCAATCTTGCCGTTTCTACATCAGTAAGTGACCTCATTTTTCTAACCGCATAGGCAGCTGAGCTAAGTCTTCCTGCCAGGGCAGCAATATGAGAACCCCATTGTAATTTATGATCTAAGGTAATACCCAGAAAAACTGTCGAGTTAACTATTTCATCGTTCATAGTGATACTGGTATTAACCTGCTTCACATTGGGCATCGTGAATTTCACACATTTAGTTTTTTTTGCATTAAGCAGCAGGTTATTAGTGGTAAACCAATGTAATATTTGAGAGAGAGTATTACTTACGTCGTCAAATATTGCTCTATGTCTATCAACTTTAAAAATCAATGAGGTGTCATCAGCAAATAATACTATCTCACAAAGATCTTCGGTGTAGTAAGGTAGATCATTTATATAAATGAGAAATAAAAGAAGTCCTAATATTGAACCCTGGGGCACCCCCATAAGTAATGGGGTGCCAGAAGAATCAGTACCGTTAATATTAACTTTTTGAACTCTGCCAGTGAGGTATGATTTCAATAAGGTAAGTGAGTTGTCTGAGACACCATAATGTTCCATTTTTAATAATAAAGTATCGTGATCGACACAGTCGAAAGCTTTCGATAAATCACAAAAGATACCTATCGCATCCTGTTTCTGCTCCCATGCATCGAAAATATGCTTAATGAGTGCAACTCCCGCGTCGGTTGTATTTCTACCTTTAGTGAAACCGAATTGTTTGTTATGAAGTAACTGGTTATCTGTAAAATGTGACAGCAATTGATTAAAAATAACTTTTTCAAAAATTTTACTAAGAGCCGGTAGTATGGATATAGGCCGAAAATTAGATGGGTCACTTTTATCGCCTGTTTTAAATAACGGTATAATTTTACTGTACTTCATTAAATCTGGAAATACACATTCATCAACGCATTTATTAAATATTATAGCTAAATTAGACGCGATAGAAGATATTATAGATTTTAAAATATCAGTGGAGATACCCCAAAGATCCTCAGTCTTTTTTATATTAAGTTGTCTAAAAGCTTTTATTATTATATCAGAATCAATATAGTGAAAATTGAATCGAATATTACATATTTTTACACTCGATACAAGAAGAGACTGGGCAAGATGTTTACAAGAATTTAATTTATTTGATGTAATGAGTGGAATTTTTGAGAAAAATGTTTCAAACGCGCCTGCCACTTCCGTATCACCATTGATGTAAGCATTATCGACTTTGAGTTCAAGTATACGATCACGAGACCTTACTTTACAAGTTTCTTTATTAATGACGTTCCAAGTGGCTTTTATTTTATTTTTTGAATTCACAATCTTTGCCCGAATGTAGTTGGCCTTTGCTATGGAACAAACTTTTTTGAACATTTTTGAATAATTTTTAACATATTCAATTACACTTGGATCCTTAGAGTTTGCCTTTATATCATATAATTGATACAATCTATTTCTACTCCTGTAGATGCCAGCTGTGGCCCAATCACTGAATTTAGTTTTAGACTTATCTACTTTGATTAATTTTTGAGTAAAATTGTTATTAAACTCTTTTTTGATTATTTCGAATAGATTGTCGTATAAGATGTTCGCTTTGTCATTGTTACATGGTATTTGTAACACTTTATCATTAACATTCTTCTTAAATCTGTCTAATCGATTAGTGGTCACTGGCCTGTATAAAATATTCATTGAAGGACGTTCATATTGGTGCTCAAATCTAACTATCTGACCACTGTGATCAGAATTTATAAAATTTATTATTGATTTCTCAATATCATTACAATTAGAAAAAATATTATCTAAACAGGTAGCTGATGTGGCTGTAACTCTTGTAGGTTCATCAAAAAGATTTTGCAAGTTAAACGATTTGAAAAGATTAAGAAACCTTACCGAGTTCTGTGAGTCATCTAAAATATTTATATTAAAGTCGCCACATACAACTATCCTCTTTTTACAATTGCATACCTTTTGCAAGGTTTCTTCCATAATGGACTCAAATAAGTGGTAATTACCAGAGGGAGGCCTATACACACAAACAATAACATACTGCTCGAGCTCCGCACATGATAGTTCAATATTTCGTTCAACTGAGAGAGATACTATGTCTTTACGCTCCTTTGATTGTAATGTATCGTTAATTAATATCAGTGACCCACCTCTTATAGCAGACTCTCTTGTGAACGAACTAATGACTTTATAATTATCAATGCTTACTAACAGTTCGCATTGTTTTAACCAGTGCTCGGTTAAGCATAATACATGTACATTTTTTCATTTATATATAATTCTAATTCTAATTCTTTTCCAGAAAAGCCCTGAATGTTTTGATGTATAATGTTTATAAAGGTGGACATTTCATTTGTCTGAGTTTCAATGAGTTACCACAGTCAGTAAAGGAGCTTAGTTTACCTTTATTTAGAAAAAAGTTAAGAATATGGCTAAAAGATAAATGTTTTTATACAATTAAAGAATATTTCGATACAAAAAATTTTATAAAATGAACAATTATCAGTTTATCTAATTCTTATTGAATCTCTTGTCACAATTATTATTGTATTAATTTAATTTAATTTTAATTTTAATTTGATGTAATTTGACATTCACATGCCCTGCGCTTGGCAAAACAGACGTTCAAAATGATAAGATTACCACCAAATGTACTTTGTTTTGCGTGAATAAATAATCATTTCATTTCATTTCATAATCATTTCATTTCATATTTAGATAATATTTAGATTGATGGTAGCTAGCGAAGCCGACATAAACGAGCTCTATCACCAACCAAACCATGTACAGGTACCCCTAGGCCACCGCTGGGATTCGATCCCGGGCCCTCTGGGTCTGAGACACAAACAGCGCTGTTGATCCTGGTGTATTATATTACACTCAGGGGCACATCTAACTGCCCACCCCGTTATTTTTATACAAACAGGCTCACTTTGCGACTCTGTACACTGATCTGATCCGAACCCTTCGGAGAATCTAGTAGGTCACGGGGACACGCACTTTTAAGTGTGTGATGCCGTTCCCTCTAGAAAACCTCCGAAGGTGATTCGTTTCACACGGCTTGAGGTACCCTTTACGTACCTCGCCGCCCCCAAAAAAGCCCGGTGACGCTGAAAATGCCGTTTGAGGCAATCAGCAATCTCTCTCAAAAAAAAGACTATACATAAAAATGACAATATATTTTTGCAAAGATCTGTATGCTAACGTTTAGGTTAAGCGTTCGACTGTCTAATTAGAACTTTGAACAGTTTAAAAAATTTCTTCTCGCTTCCAAACTTTCGTTTAAACAAAGAATTACTTTATTGCCATATCACATTGTATGGAATGTGATGAAGCATTCATTGTTCTGCCTCTATGGACAAATGCAATGGTTTCGGTACTCTTTCAAAATGATAATTGGACAGTCGAACGCTTAACCTAAACATTAGCATAAAGATCTTTGCAGAAATGTATTGACATTTAGTCGCAAAGTGAGCATGTTTGTATGAAAATAACGGGGTGGGTGGTTAGATGTGCCCCTGAGTGTATGAATCTAAAACATTAATTACTATTGAAACATTTTAATATTTATTCCTGCCGCCTGTACTATTTTGCGTTACTGCGTTTGAAGGTATCCATTGAAATTAAAAGGCATAAGAGCATATAAGAATGTTGTTGAATGTTGATATTGATATTTTTAATACCTCTGTATTGTCTATAAAAAGAAAGATGAGCTTCTGATGCTCAGAATAATAACTCTGAAGTCCTGTTTTTTTTTTCTTAGGCAACATTTTGTTATTGTTCTTTTTTTTTAATAATAATAATATATATAATAATAGTCTAAATTGTAATTTTTATTTGTTTTGTTTTCCATTTATATATTCCATTATGATTAGCGTAGGTTTAGGAGTGTTTATTACTTATTGCATGCAGTGTTCACTTTTCAAGAAGGTTCTACACTATATATATATGATTTTTTAAAGATTCTATTTAATGTTTATGTAAGTTTTGTGTGTATAGCCAGTTAAGTAAACCAATTTTTTTTAAAAAGAACTAAACCTTCAAAGTTCGATTTACCACCAGACGGGCTCATAACCCATAATCCATGTGACCGACAACTTTAATGTTATAAAAATCCGCATGACTCAGAAAACCCGATGATCGTTACGGCACTTTGGACCCTCCAAAGTAGATTACTACTATCCAAGATTACTTAGGTGCTTTGAGAGATATTTTTTCTGTGATCATAAAAAAGAGTCATTTTTGTCGGGTACGTAATATTTTTATACATTTTTTCTTGCATTTTTATTTTTATCGTCCATGAATTATTGTTTCGACATTGTCCATCTTGTAAAACGTAGACCCTGAGATACCGACTGTCTTATTTATACAATTTCTGTTGAGTTAGACATCGTACAATGAAATAAACAGCTAAGCATCGTTATGTTGATTTTAAGCGCACTTTAAAAGCATCGTAGTCGAATGGATAGATTCTCGGGTTAATTGCAAGAAATCGTGATTCAATAGCTCTGTTAGCCTACTGACGTGAATCTAATTAGCTTTTCTAGATGGATAAACAGGACTATTATTAATGTGTAAATAGCGCAATAATGTTAATGTTTAAAAAAAAACTTTATTAATTTTCAAGTGATCAATCATTTGTAGATTCTGATTGCGGCGCGCTTCTTTGTTTAATCTGTTTGTATTGTTACTTACTTTGATGTAGGTAACTAAGCAATCCCTTAATAGGTAACAATATTTTTATAAACATGATTTCATTCCTTTAATATCTAAGACAGAAATGCCAAGATATAAAAAAAAATCTTTGTTCAATTAATTACGTCTGAAAGTACGAAAATTACCGCTCGTATTATCGAGGGGGTATAAAAGGCCCTTCAAGAAATGTGAATACCGATATTTAGCAACGTCACGTTTGCGTAATAACGCGTCGCCGTCACGTTAAAATGATCAATTGCTCGGTGATGATCGTTTGGACCCTTAACGGCAATTTTAAGCATAGGCTCCTTAGCGTGTTTTATAGATAAGGTTGTGGCAGTCGGATAATAAGATGTCTTGCCTTGACTATGTTTGGTAGGAGGTGTTTTTGATTTATTTTAAGAGAAGAAAGAGTCACGCTTTCGTATATTTACCTAGCCTAGTGTGAGTTGTATTTACTATCCATATTAATTCGATTGCGTGTACGAAAACGAAAATTTGTATGGAAGAATTTTATCTCTTCTCGTATGTCGCCAGGAGGTGCTGCTTCATTGCCAAACTAATTTTCGTTTTCGTTAACGTGATCTAATGTCAAAGGAAACTTACACTAGGCACTCAGATAAAGTCTTACTACGAGACCTACTTAAATATAATCAGCCACATAGATAGTGCTTTTTTTTCGCCAATTTTTCAAAGACAAAAATTTTAAAAGCGTATTTTAATAAGGTCTGCTGTAATTATCAAATTACGCAATCAGTACGATTAGTTAGTTAGCTAGTTCGAAAAAAGATAATGATATTTATTATAGGAAAGGGAGTAACAAATAGTTTGTAATAACAAATTGACAATGTAAACAGATAACTTTTAAGGTACATTATAACACGTAAGCTTGTCTCTAAAGAGATATTTCTTCCCCCATGACGATGACGTGATGACAATTGATAAGCCTTTTCATTATATGGGCCAAGAGTTCTCCGAGTAACTTTGTATTTTTCTAATATAAATTTAAATTTCTGGTGCCCTAAGAAATATACCACTGCTTAATTTGGTATCCAGTCTACCTTCACATATGTATACATGTATATATAATATAATATAATATTGTTCATGTAACAATAAAACTGAGCTAAAATTATCCCTGCTTGAATACTGTTAGCTGTCATAGTGTTATATTTCAGGGAAGTCTCCGTAATAAGCGTAGATTGAGAGTGGAGAGGTCTCTTGATAAGGCGATGGCCATTAGCAAGAGTGCTTGTTAACATAATGGGGTCCAACGGCCACCCGTCTCCAGTGTATGCAGATACTACTTTAATTTCTTACTCAGTATAAATTAACGTGGCTAATCGGTATCATTAATTTTATTTTAATTCAAAACGGTCCTTAAGATTTTTATGCGATCGTTTTTTAAGCTTAACGAATAGTGTTAGAGGAATATTTTGATGTATTTATTTTAATGTTAATGTTATCTTTGCGAATATAATCTGAGTTATCGATTCACTGTCAATAAAACTGTGTTTTTGCAAATCGACTTAAAAAAATATTGTTTCTAAGTAGGATGTCGCGTAAGATATAATAAAAATAAAAACTTTGTTGTATGATTCTCATTTAATTAAGTAAACACAAAATCTAGCTAACACAATAAGCATAAATGGCCAGCAAAATAATATTTTTCTAACGATTATAAACTATCTAGATGTATAAAACAAATATTTTATCGCACCGTTCAGTATAATAAACCAAGTAAAAGACCACAAGCCCATGTACAAGCATTATCCGAGCTATATACAACACCGGGTGTCATATTTGGCTTGTTAAGATAACGGGCCATTAGCCCGCGAGTGGCTATTAAGTCAACGGGGTCGCATAGACCCCACGCCCGGGCGCGTATACATTTGTTTCCTGCACAAAGAGTTAAGAGTTAACAGGAATAACAGGAGTACCTACGTATATTATGACCGCTTTTGTGGTCTAGGGGTTATGAACACCGGTCCCAGTGGAAGGGTACATCATCATCAGCTCATTTTATGTCCCCACTGCTGGGGCATGAGCCTTCCCTATGGATGGATAGGGAGAACGGGCCAGGAACCACCACGCGGGCCCATTGCAGATTGGTGGTTATTAACGACTGCTAATGCAGCCGGGACCAACGGCTTTACGTGCCTTCCGAAGCACGGAGGAGCTCGGGATGATACATTTTTGGTCACCCATCCGATGACCGGCCTTTGCGAAAGTTGCTTAACCTCAGCACTCGCAAACCGGGCGCGTTAACCATTGCACCATCGAGCTCCTCAAGAGAGAGTACATGTTTAAGTCTTCGGTTTGGTTGATGGTGTTTGTCCGGCTAGCTAGATACCACCATCTTATCTAAATATGTCGCCATAATATGAATATTTGTAGCATTTCAGCTAGAGATAAGATAGCCAGTGCCTCAGTATTTGGGTGTATCGCGGCTGCATCAAAACAATCTTCTACTTTAGAACTTTAGAATAATCATAAAAAGAATTTTTCCTGCTGAATGCAACTGAAACGGATAAGTTTGTTTTCAAATCCTCCGTGCTTCAGAAGGCACGTAAAGCCGTTGGTCCCGGCTGCATTAGCAGTCGTTAACAACCACCAATCCGCACTGGGCCCGCGTGGTGGTTTATGGCCCGTTCTCCCTATCTATTCATAGTGAAGGCTCGTGCCCCAGCAGTGAGGACATATAATGAGCCGGTGTGATGTAACGTGTGATTTTTTTCAAATAAAATTCTTGTTTGGTATCTCGGTATGATCAATCCAGCTAGCTTATTTTTCTTATACATCTAACGCAATCGTTGACGTAAAATCAGATCAATAGATCACACTCATCTGTCATAGGTTTTCGTCGGACGTGTTGAGTTAAAGCAGACATTATGAAAATGTTTATTGATCAAATAAACATGGCTCCCATGCCGTTAACAAACTTAAAAATAATGGTATTCATGTGACTTTCACGTTTATTGTTCGACTTTACCCGGATCTACAGTTTTAGAAAAATTTAGGTATAGTGAGCTGATGCTACGATTTTGACAACGTAGTTTTGTTGACGCAAATGGCTGGACGATATCAAAAAGTGGACTGGACTTAGTTATCGCCAGTTAAAATAAGCTGTATGGGATCGCAGAAAATTTTGTATACTGATCTCCAAACTTCAGTATGAAGATGGCACTGAATGATGATGATGATGATTGTTCTAAGAAACGTCACTCATTCTAAGTAACGTACATTCCTCAATACTAGCCCTTCACTATATGAATTCATAGAGAAATCTAGATTGCTTGAGTAAAAAAAATATTGGTGACAACCATCGGTTTTCTTGACTAAAGAATAAAAGTTGTTACTAGCAATTACTTTGTTAAAGTCATTCATTGTTCATTCATTGGGTACATGCTGTATGGGATCGCAGTAAATTTTGTATACTGATCTCCAAACTTCAGTATGAAGATGGCACTAAATGATGATGATGTCTAAATGATGATGAGTTTTGTTACCGTATTTTACTTGTCAACATTTAGGCTGACTCTTTACAGTTCATTAATATTAGTCAAAGATCAGAGCCTCAATTCCGTTATTTTAATACGTCAACAATCGTGTGTCTTGATTTTGACAGTTTTCTCATAGTCCTTATGTCAAAATCAGGCTACCGATCCACTATTGAGACGTTATTGATTTAACAGACTTCAGGCCCAGCTGTTGATCACCTACTTGCTGACTTGTGATGTAGCTCCCTTCAACTTACAAACTAAGAGTAAAAAGTGTTGATAAATTTGCACGGGTTGGATAAAGACAATTGAATAAGCACATTAATATGACAAAGGGTGCAGATTCACGTTTCGCTCGTGGAAAATTGGTTAACATTTTTGTAATCGGTTCGAAATACTTACGTAAAATTATATAATTATATTGGAGAGGCCTATGTCCAGCAGTGGACTAGTATGGGCTGATGATGATATGATATATATTTTTTTTATTTTTTTAAATTATATTATTTTTATTTGAGGTGCTCGATAGTGCAGTGGTTGACGCACCCGGTCTGCGAGTGCTAAGATTAAGCAACTTTCGCAAAGGCCGGTCATCGGATGGATGACCAAAAATTTTTCATCTCGAGCTCCTCCGTGCTTCGGAAGTCACGTAAAGCCGTTGGTCCCGGCTGCATAAGCAGTCGTTAACAACCACCAACCCGCACTGGGCCCGCGTGGTGGTTTATAGCCTGTTCTCCCTATCCATCCATAGGGATGGCTCGTGCCCCAGCAGTGGGGACATATAATGAGCTAATAATGATGATGATATAATATTAATAAATATAGGTTGATTCTACGCCCATGTACGAATATAATTCGCGGATTGCAAACCCTACTCCCTTTGCATCTCATAACACGACAGCTAAAGCGAGACATCAACGACACTATCCGGTCGGCGAGTGTATGTTTTATCTGAAACCTTTATCCGACATCCTCCGTCCCGAATAATTACAGAAGAAACATGCGGGTAAAGATACCTAAGGGACAGGCAAGAAGGGAAGTTTCCCGCGCCCGGGGCACAAACGACCCACTGTTCATATTATAGAGTTAGGGTTGACTGCTTGGCACTTGATATACCTAATTTTTTTTAATTTATTGGGGTCAAACAAACGGTTTCACAATATATATTACATACAGTAGTTTAGGTAATTTATAGCTTAATAATTGTGAAACCAACAAACCAACAGCGTTAATTAATAAATATTTTTGTAAACTAACAAATAAATTTAAAAAAAAAGCGCATAAATGTCGGAAAACATTGTAGTATCAACATGAATAGTGTTTAATTTAATGGGTTCTTTTTATAGGTCTTAGGCAGGAGAAAACATGAACAAATAATTATTTGTTCACGTAATGTGAATTGCGTAATATAACATAAAATGAAACAGTCTTGCCGGAATTTTTATTTCCTGTTTTTTTTTTATTTTGGTATTTTTTTTTAAATACGATCATGCTGTGTTCACTAGTTAAGAATTACTGCCTAGATTGAGTTCATAAGCAATAACTATTTAAACATGTATTGACTGTAATCTGGCAGTGTACCTCAAAATATATAAATAAATCATAACTTTGTATAAGAGTGCCAACCCTAACTTAGGTTCTTGATAAGAAAAAGGTTGAGTCAGCTCCGTTTGATGTGGCCGCTTTAATACTGCCATTATACGACCGATAGTTCTGTTAAATAGATTTAGTTTCAAATTAATTTTTAACATAACATATTTATATTATACTTATATGTACACTGTTATTAATACCGCTTCGTTACAGTCAGTTTCACTATGGTAATTTAAGAGGCCGGTACATAAAAAATACTTTAAGTTTTTTGATAACTTATACAAAAAGTACAATCTAAAAATGTATACTATTCAGTTTTTATTTTATTATTTTTTGGAATTTGCATTTACATGATAAAATTTTACTGACCGCCTGACCGCTGCGCTGTGGACATTGGACCAGTTATCCAGAGGTCGTGGGTTCGATTCTCACTCGAGCTTCCTGGGGCTAGTTTATTTTTTATAGTAAAATATATTTTTTTATTGTGATTTTTAAAAAAAATATATAAATATATGTTATTCTGATTAAGTTCATAGCATTAAACATGCGAAACGGATTAAATACGTTTTATAAAAACCTATTACTATTCCTCAATAAGCAACAGAACTAAGCATTGACTAGAAAAAGAAGAATAAATAGTAAGAATAATCTTTAGTGATCAAAGGATGTCCTCAAAGGAACACCTCGGAGAATCTAGAGGAGACGGCCTCTAGATTCTCCGAGTTGTTCGCATCAGAATCGAGAACAGAACAAGCTGTAGTTCTATAACACGGCTGCATGACGTGTTATCGAATAACAGTGTTATTTCACTATCTACGAGTATAATGATCAACCTCGCTACACACGACTTTAAAGTTTATACTAACTCCCACCAACCGTTAGGTCATAAAGTTAGATGTCAGACAACCTTGCGCAAGTACAGGGACCATCTGCCATCACGCCAGATCAAGACGTGCCGAAGCGCATTCTTCATCCAGAACTCTTAAGACTAGTGTCTCGAGCAACTTGCCCCGTTGACATGTATAGTGCACTACCTAATATCCCGATAGGTTACCGAGCTGTAAGCTTGCTCTCTTCTCGTTGCACTAAAAGTACAACTCGCAGTTTCCACTGCTGTATAATGATCAATTTAAATTGATCATCATCATCAGCTCATTTAATGTCCCCACTGCTGGGGCACGAGCCTTCCCTATGGATGGATAGGGAGAACGGCTCATAAACCACCACGCGGCCCAGTGCGGATTGGTGGTTGGTAACGACTGCTAATATAGCCGGGAACAACGGTTTTGCGTGCCTTCCGAAGCTCCGAGGATCTAGAGATGATACATTTTTGGTCACCTATGCGATGACCGGCCTTTGCGAAAGTTGCTTAACCTCAGCAATCACAGACCGGATGAGTTGACCAATGCGCTATAGAGCAGTAGTAGTGTTATGTTATTGCAGTTGTGTAACGAGTGATTGCTTAAGTCGAGCAACTTTAGCAATGGCCGGTCTTTGGATGGGTGACCAAATACTTATCATCTCGAGCTCTTCATCAGTAGGCATGTAAAGCGGTTGGTTTATGTTTTATAGTGTTGCAATAAAAATTATCTATCTATTTATATGTATATTTAAAAAAAACTGCTCTAAGAGTTCATTTAAAAGCCCATGAAGATAGAGCCTCCACACACACACCGCCAACAAGAAATATCTTGGTTCCATGCATGATTTCACAAATCGAGCAAGAAACCAAGTTACCGTACCAATTGTTGACATAAACATTTAGGCCCAGTGAAAACATCCTCCCACAGAGTTGCGAATGATTTAGAGCCGGCAACTAGGTTTTTTTCTGTAATATATTTCGGGTGCGTGCTCGGAATCGTTATGATGTTGGGCAGATGTGCTGTATGATTTCGCCGTTTTTATATGTAAAGTTGTTATTAAGTTGTTGCCGTTTTGTATTGTACGTTTTATGTAACAGATTTTTTTGAAGAAAAAAAATTGTTTGGATTTTTGTTTTACGTTTTTGTAGCAGTGCGATGGTACATAACAAGTATTGTATATTTTTTGTAGCAGTGCGATGGTACATAACAAGTATTGTATATTTTTTGTAGCAGTGCGATGGTACATAACAAGTATTGTATATTTTTTGTAGCAGTGCGATGGTACATAACAAGTATTGTATATTTTTTGTAGCAGTGCGATGGTACATAACAAGTATTGTATATTTTTTTCCACCACTAGGACACGAATCTATACCCTCTAATAAACTGAGTCAGGTGCACTACTACGCAAAGATAGCCTACACGGTATTGCGGCTAAACCTGTTTGTAGGTAACGAAGAAAACTTAAATCTATTTTTACGATAATTAATGGAAACAGGCGTTATTTTGCGGAAATCCATAGTACAAAAAAATGTAATTTAAATAATATGTAGTGTTAATTCCGCTAACTCACTCGTTTATACAGCTTGGATGCAGTCAGCTTGCATGCGTACTGCATCCAAGCTGTATAAACAAGTGAGTTAGCGGAATTAACACTACATATTATTTAAATTACATTTTTTTCTATTTTTACGTTGATGCATACAAGTTCTTTACTCTAAAATCCAGGCAAAGCTTTTTTTTCCTTATAGACAAGTATTTGACCGCAATCTGACCTGATGGTAAGTGATAATAATAAGTAATTCAAAACTTTATGCATCTACGAATAGCTATATTCATTAAAACATAGCCTTTGTTACCCAAAAAGTATATCAGTGAAACATTTTTTGGAAATATTTCGTTCCCCTATTAACCCCGACAACCAAACAAACGTGGTCGCAAACGTTACCTCTTTATTAATAGTTAAGATTATAACTTCATAATAATATTTTATTCACAGTCGACAAACAAAAAAAAATAGAATAACTTCACTTAGGTATTTCAGACCGGCACGTGCTTTCCAATAATTGGCAGAATATATTTCAGTATATATCATAATGTTTGCGATCTTTATTTATTCACGTGTAACTGTGACCAAGGGACTTGTAAATATTATATAAGCCGGCAGACGCGAGCATATCATCCAATATTTGAAAATATTGCCTTTAATATTCAACACAGTTTCTCATGGTATATGATGACATTTACATAATATCTGTATGTACAGAAAACGTGACAATAGATATGAGAAATATGTTTGCGTTTCTGAAAGTTAGAACGTAATACATTGCTCTGCCTTATTACTTACAGCATATGTATGCACGTAGGTCAATTAGATAAAATGTTGTATCATCATCATCGTGATTATCATTATCTTAGCCAAAAGACGTCCACTGCTGGACAAAGGCCTTCTCCAAGGATTTCCACAACGACCGGTTTGTGCTGCTCGCATCCAGCGGCTTATATACAAAACTTTGTATATATTTTAAAGTAACTTGGGTTTAGCGTGCTTTGGTTTGATATGCTCGGCCACTAGAGACACAGACGCCGGCACATCAACCTATCCAAGACTGTCAAATTTATTCAATATATTTTCAACCATATGTTTAAGACATAAAGTTCAAAGTGTATTGAGGAAATTTGGCAGTTTGTGGTAGGTTGTTGTGCAGGCGTGTGTACATCCAAGTATGTTTAGTTTTACATAAAAAGTCGTAAAATAACAACAAAATAACTCTTACTTAGCTAATAGTTGAAAACTACTGAAAAAATAGAACACAAACTTACATACTTAAAAAATAAAAAAAATCTTTGGTTTTCAACTATTAAAATTAAACTAAACTAAAAAAGATTGTTGCCTTTTTACAATTGCTTACCATTAGTTTCACGTGTAGATACTTACCGGAAACCCTTGGCATGCCACTGAATATTGATTCAAACCAAACAATCATCATAAGACAGTTGACGTTTCAGAACAACTTCTAACTTAATAATACTTTTTCATGAAATTCAACCATAAAAAATACTTGAATATTTGAATTAAATATTTGAATAGTTACCATTGTTTACCCGTTTCTTTAAAATTCATTATTCAAGACATGTTATTTCTAAAACCAATCTACTATTTTAGCTCTATGGTTAACTAGACTTTAAAACACAGTTATAATCGGACCAGTTTCGTCTCAGTGCAAGCTCAAATCAAACGGCATAAAGATGTGGAAACGAATAGCTGTATTAACAATAGCCATCTCTTTCTACCATATAGAAGGAAAATTGGTGACGGAAGAAGATACAGATGATTCGGGTAAAACATTTTTTTTAATATTTATTAATTAGACTTTATATTTTAAACCTATTGTTGGTTACCTACCTACTTCTTGTTAACCTTTTTACCGCCAACAACTTCTATAGAAGTTTGAGATTTTCGTGCCGCCCACGCCAGCACTTCTATAGAAGTCCTTCTTTGTACCTACTTTATTAAAATACATTTATACGTTGGCGTACAGCGGGACATCGCGTGCAGGATAGTTGGGCGATGAAAAGGTTAAAAATAAAATACAGTGGATGTTATGTACGCCGCTATTTTTATATTATAAGAAACTAGTTTTTAAGAAAATTACACCTCTATATTAAATGTTTAATATGTATCATGTGGCTGTACTAGATAAATAAATAAATAACTAACTAAATTACTTGCAAGGTGGTATAAATGGTAAATACTTCACTTCTTTCACAAACAAATTCATTTTGTGGCAGCTAACAATAACATAGCGATAGTCTAACTTACTGTAACACCGCGCTTAGGAAACGCGCTGAAGTCTTAAGCGCTAACTACTAGATTACAGAAGTAGTTAATTGTGAAATAAACTTTATAGTATAATATATTATACTCCTCGGTGGCCAATTAGCACTCGGCCCGATACCTAAAGGCCCCGGGTTCAATTCCCAGGCCGGGTAAAATCACAGAATTTCTAGTAAAATGGTGTTTCGTATTTTTCGATGCCGTGTTTGTGATTAAGCCATTACACATCGATTGAAGTGAAGACCTAATTTCAATGATGGAGGCCATTGCCCAACAGTGGGACAGTTAGAGCCTATTTACTATATTGTACTGGAACTCTTATCCCAACACTCGAACCTGGCACATCTGGGTCTTAGAACTTTAGTTAAAGAGTTTATTCCGCACTCAACCATCGCTGTGGTCCACTAGATAGGTTACAGTATCAGGCCCTGATTTCCCGAGTTCGATTTCTAGCAAGGGGCGACAGAGAGGACATTTTCCAATATGAGACGATGTAAGGGAGAAAAGAAAAGCCTTTGCTGAGTTCCTTGCCGGTTCTTCTCAGTACAAGATCTCCCGTCCTGTGTAGACTTACGAGCCGATTGCATAGTGAAAATTTATAAGAGCTGTTTGTAGTCTCAACTGATTTTTTGTTACCGTCCTTGGTTTGGGTTATTGTACGGTTTGTTCCAACTCCTTCTGACTGGCTACCACGATATATTTTTTAAATATATTTTACGGGTAAGCACAGTGCCTTGATCTCACCTGATGTAAAGTGATGATAAGGCCAATGATGGAAGCGCACTTCACCCTTCACGTAGAATATCACCTATCACCTTCGGAGGTTTTCTAGAGGGGACGGCATCACGCACCAGTGCGTGTCCCCGTGCCCTACTAGATTCTCCGTGGGGTCTATCGGATCGGGATCAATATAGATACCGCGCTCGAACGACGCACCCACAGACCATATCACTTACACTTGTTGAGTTTCTTGCCGGTTCTTCTCAGTACAAGATCTCCCGCCCAGAGTAGACTTACGAACCGATGGCATAATGACGTTCATAAGAGCTATTTATAGCCTAAACTGAATAAATGATTTTGAATTTTGAAATTTTTGAATTTTATCTCACTGAAAAGGAATATCGGAACATCTCAAAACAGTCCGAGTGCAGCTGTTGCGACATTCCGTGTCCGTGACAGGTTGTGTATGTGTGCGTTTTTCGAGCGCATTTGTTTGGCGATAACCTTCTGCAGTCAGTTGTTGTGTTCCGACCTCCAGCAGTAAACCCTGACCTAGACGACCTGGAAAGCAGCGAGCGGGTAGGCGCGTCGGTGACCCAGATCTTCCAGCACCCGTACGCAGCGTCCCTCCTCAAGAACGACTCGTACATCTGCAGCGCGATCCTGCTCAACAGCTTCTGGCTGCTGACGTCATCCAAGTGCTTCGACTCGTGAGTTGCTCATTTGTTTAGGAAAGAATTTGCTTTTTTATTTAGAAATCTGAGCTATTATGTGAACAGTGGCGGTAGCCAAAGTAACATTTAGAAAACGATAGCGAAGTTCGAAAAGAATAAAATGTATGGAATTGACATAAGCCGCGCTAAATCACGTGGTCAAACTTATGTCAATTCCATACATTTTATTCTTTTCGAACTTCGCTATCGTTTTCTAAATGTTACTTTGGCTAAGCCTACAGGGCGAGTCTGCTCTACTGGTGATGCCTAACCGGTGATCCCAGTCATCCTAGCGGTACGTGAAGGGGATATACACTGTTTTTTTAATGGGTAGGCCCCTCCTCCTCCCGAATCCATGTCGAGACCCTCGGGTCTGGGCAAGGAGGCGGAAGCTGGAGGGGAGAACCCCAAATAACAAGCCGTGCCTCGCCGGGCGCGGTGGAACTCGAGCAAAGAGTCTTCTACTATAAAAAGGGTGAGTCTACTAACGTCTCAATAGCGTATCAAAAATGTTGTCTAGACTTAACTCCTGCAGCGCTATTCTCTAAGCAAATTAGCGTCGAACTCGACGTTGAACTCGCTCATAACTTGCAAACTAATTTTAACCTACTTTTAATTAGTAATAAAGTCTACATTCATTTGCAAGTTATGAGTGAGTTCAATGTCGAGATCGACGCTGTTTTGCTTAGAGAATAGCGCTGCTGATGGAAAGGGTTATCGCCGCCCATGAGCCAAGCCTTACCGAGCCCTGTTTACATGCTTCTTGAAGAAGCTTATGTTATAGCGGACCAGGAAGTCCATTTTAACTGCCTCTGTGGTCTAGTGGCTAGTGTGTGTTTAGACCCAGAAGTCCTGGGTTCAATTCCCAGCGGGGTACATGTTTGTGTACTCTGTTTGGTTGGTGGTAGGGCTTGTCTGTCCGCCTGGCTGGCTGGCTACCACCATCTTATCTAAATATGTCGCCATAACATCAATGTTTGTAGCATTGTTGTGTTCCGGCAGCTAGAGATAAGATAGCCAGTGCCTCACTAGTTGAGGATCCCGGGTGAAGTGCGCTTCCATCATTGGCCTTATCATCACTTTACATCAGGTGAAATCAAGGCACTGTGCTTACCCGTTAATATAGAAAACAAAATCGACGTCGTATAGAGCCGCTGAATTCAGCAATTCTTTTGCTATTTATCACCATGAATCTATCACACAAACTCTGTAGGAACTTCTCAAGTGTATTCTTCCGACAAAAACCTTAACCAACAGCTATATGTTAATATAACCGAAGCACTGAGATTTTCAAATAGTTCAAAACGAACTTCATTAGCTAATTCATCATCATCGTCATTATCATCTCAGCCTAAATACGTTCACTGCTGGACAAATGCCTCCCCCAAAGATCTTCACAACGACCGGTTTTGTGCTGCTAGCATCTAGCGGCTTTCCGCGACTTTCACTAGATCGTTGGTCCACCTTCATTAGCTAATTAGTAACAAGTTATTGTAGGTGCCTCAACAATTAGTATTCTATGAATAAATTCTACTACATAATTAGTTACGTAAAGCCTTTGTATTAAGAAAGTATCCAATTGCTTTTGAGCATATATATACCTACATATTATACCTTTATTTTTTTCTTTTATAACTTTTCACTTTTCCCCAAATTGACTACGAAGTTAGCATAAGTAATTACCCCGACCATTTATTCGAAGCTATAATCATGGCATGCCAAACACGGAACTCAATTATGAACCTTTTAACTTTGCAGTTAAGATTGAAAATTTGAGTAGCTATTTGCCTAACTGAGCATACACAAACATTTTACTCGCCCGTCACTTTGAGGAGTTGATCAGTGATTTAGGGAAAGTTTTATAGTAAAGTTATAATTGTTAATAGAACTAAGTACACCACTTAAGCAGATGCGGTGGAATGAGTTGGAAATTTAAATTTCATCATCATCTCACTCCTTAGTCCATGCCACCCCCAAGTAGTAATATGTGCTCGTGTAAGTATCATATAAGTATATTTTGGTCCAATAGGAATCCTACAAACGTCTATAAAACCACATTTGGACGCAGTTTATAGGACTACACTATATAGTAGAGTGACCTATAGTCGTTTTCAAATTATTTTTTTGAGAGATTTTGCTGATGGCTTCAAAAGGCCTTTTCAGACGTTTCCCCACCAGAATTTTTGGGTCCTATAAGATATTCAGTCTTATAACTCGTAGATTATAAGATTATTTTGATATTTTCTGCTTACTGCTAGAATAAAACCTTCTCAATAAACAATAGTACATGGGGAGAATGGACCACCAAGCTAGTCTTATGATTTTTGGTGGGTATTATAGACTGCCGTCTTACAACTAAAAGATTAGAAGCTCAAAGACAGATTATAAGATTATTTTGATATTTTCTGCTTACTGCTAGAATAAAACCTTCTCAATAAACAATAGTACATGGGGAGAATGGACCACCAAGCTAGTCTTATGATTTTTGGTGGGTATTATAGACTGCCGTCTTACAACTAAAAGATTAGAAGCTCAAAGACAGATTATAAGATTATTTTGATATTTTCTGCTTACTGCTAGAATAAAACCTTCTCAATAAACAATAGTACATGGGGAGAATGGACCACCAAGCTAGTCTAATGATTTTTGGTGGGTATTATAGACTGCCGTCTTACAACTAAAAGATTAAAAGCTCAAAACATATTATCTCGGCTACAAGGTCAGCTTTCCGGTGACCCGGTTTATTTATATTGCTTTAATTGCAAGACCGCAACACAAACGCTTAAGCCGCTGCACTATCGAACTTTCTATATTATAATTACTTATTATAAAAGTTAACAATACTCATTATTTTAAAAACAAATTGGCGCTATTAACACATTTTTAACAGTTCTGTTAACCCACCTAAAAGCTAATATACCGTACACAAGCATAATAATGTTACGCTTAAAAATGTAATTTAACTACATAGGATAGAACTAGAACTAGAATAGGAACATATTGCCGCGTATAGGAATGGCCATCCAGATAAATCACATTTCGCAAAACATCTAATTGATACCGGCCATTCTTTGTGCGACAATAACAGCTATAATATTTTGCATGTTTGTAATAAAAGTTTTCGGTTGTGTGTGTTGGAGCAATTAGTAATAATGAAACATAATAATGACAGTCATGCGCTGTTGAATGACCAAACAAATTTATTTCCATCCCCATTATTACGTATTGTCGCGGGTAGTACGTCACAAATGTCAAACGATGGCGCTTTATAAAAGGGGCCGGGAGCTGCGTAGCCGTAACAGTCGGTGCGCAGCTCTCGACCAGTCAACAGCTCCTGAGGAAGCCCCGTGGAGGGGCGAAACACGTGTCGGGTATCGGTGTTGGTGTGCATTTTCGCTTGCACGCATTGTATCTCCTGCATGTGCATACTTTTTGCGGGCGGGAGGGCGGTGCATGCGTACTGCATCCAAGCTGTATAAACGAGTGAGTTAGCAGAATTAACACTACATATTATTTAAATTACATTTTTATGTACTATGGATTTCCGCAAAATAACGCCTGATTCCATTAATTAATGTTACGCTTGTTTATGCATTGTATATTATATTGCATACTAGCTGTGCCCGCGACTTCGCCCGCGTGGCATAGTGACTTTCGGCACAGAATAAGTAATAGTATACTCTTTCGGCAGCATTTCTTTAGGCAATTTTTTTCAAATAAAACAGATAAATACATATATTAAAATAAGCTATTTACAGTTTTTTACTGCAAATACTTAGATTATTTTAATATGTATGTGTTTTACTTGCAAAACTTAGCTTATTTTAATATGTATGTGTTTGACTTTGTAATTTTCTGTATTTCTTCAATATTTTTATTTTCTGGGCCGTAAGCTTTTTTGCCGAACGTTATCACACAAAAACTTTCAACCTCTATTTTTACCCCCTTTAGGGTAAATTTTTTACAAACTTTGAATGTCATATTTATTTATACTATTATAACTAATCAAAAGTCTAAAAAATAAGTTTTAAGCTTCTAGCTTAAAAAAAATGACGTAATTTCCATACAAACTTTCATCCCTTATTTCGACCTATTACAGCCCCTTTTTCGCATTAAAAAGTAGCCTATGTCCTCAGGCTCTAGACTATCTCTACCAAATTTCATTTTAATCGGTTCAGTAGTTTAGGCGTGATTGCGTAACACACAGACAGACATTTCGCATTCATAATAAGCATAGTATGTTCCGTTAGACTATGACTACTAAGCAATGGGGATTGAATTCGGATACCGACGTTTCAAATCAAATACCATCTCGATTTATTTATTGTACAAACAAATCAAATATAATAGCTACATTTCAATGAAGATTTCTAAAACGTACACTTCCCTATACAAAGTGCTTAAGAGGATCCATAAATAATTCTATTAAACATCCTCAGTCAATACGATACAGGCAAAGGGTCCACAAGGAAAGAAAATCTGGGCCCCAACATATTATGACCCACTATGACCTTCCAATGGTACGCTGAAGTAGGTCAGACACGGATTGGTAATAATAAGGTTTAAACACAAAATAATAAGACTGCAGAAGGAAAGCGTCATACAAACGCACTCAAGGAACGCATACATAGGCAACCTCTCACGGACACGGAATCTCGCAACAGATGCGCTCGGACTGTTCTGAGCTGTTCCGAGATCCGTGTCCATGAGAGGGTCTATGTGTGCGTCGCTCGAGCGCGTTATGCATCCGATCCGATCCGAACCCCTCGGAGAATCTAGTAGGGCACGGACATCAACAATCGTCAAAGAATGCAAGGAATCAATAAAAAGGCTGGCCGAGAGAGCGGACCTGACGATAGCGTGGGTCCCCGGACATGAGTGAAACACGGGAAACGAACAGGCCGACGAACTAGCCAGGAAGGGAGCAAAGGAAAACTTGGTGGGACCGGAACCCCGACTGCCAATAGCGCGCAACATTACCAAGGGAGTAATCAGCCACAGTATCACATCAGAAACCAACCGAAGATGGAGGTCCTCGAATGGTATGAGACAGTCTAAGATCTTCATCAAGGGAATGGATAAGAAAAAGACCAGCAAACTAATGGGACTCTCTAGAGAGAACATGAGGCTAGTCATAGAAATCATAACAGGACACTGTCGGCTGAACAGACATCTGACAGTGATAGGAGTGAAAACCGACCCCATATGTCCAGAGTGCATGGAAAGCGAGGAGACCAGCCTTCACCTACTAGCTGAGTGCCCTATGTAATCATTGATAAGATGGGAGCTCTGGGGGTCGGACACATTGCACATAGAGGACCTAAAGGATCTGAAGGTGGAGCAGATAGCAAGATTTACCAAAGAGACCAAAAGATTCGACGGGGCGTCGTGAAAGCTGGATTAACCTTAGCTCCCTCAAAAGGGAGAACGGGGAAAAGGATGTCCGTTCGGTTGGCGACGTCCCCATAAAAAAAAATATAGTAGGGCACGGGGACACGCACTAGTGCGTGATGCCGTTCCCTTTAGAAAACCTCTGACGGTGATTCGTTTCACACGGCTTGAGGAACACTTTAAGTTTCTCGCCGCCCCCAAAAAAGCCTGGTGAAGGTGAAAATGCGGTACAAAAAAAACAGTAAACTCTCTAAAAAAACTAGTGGTAAGTATTAGGCTTAGTTTCTGGGTCCTCCTTGTGTTGTGGTTTAACCGATGGCCGGCAAGGTCTTTCGGATGTTTATATAGGTAAAACAAATGTTTATACAAGCAAAATAATATAATAAAACTGTATTATCATCGTTTGCCTGTTTTGTTCTTAATCTTATTTTGGATCGGTGAAATATATAAAGCACTAACAACCACGTCTCGGTGGCCGAGTGGCAAAGCTCTCGGCCCGATAACCGAAGGTCCCGGGTTCAATTCCCAGTTTGGGCAAAATGTGTTTTAGACTTTTCGATGCATAGCCCGGGTTTGTGATCCCTAACACGCATTTGGCCAGCAGCGTGGTGATTAAGCCATTACCCATCAATTTAAGTAATTACTTGATTTCAATGATGGCGGCCCTTGCCCAGCAGTGGGACAGAATATAGGCTATTTACTTTACTAACAACCAACCTGATCCGACCCGAAGTCCTTAGAGAATCTAATAGGGAAAGAGTAGGTACACGCTATCGTGGTGCCATTCCCTCTAGGAACCCTTTAAGTTTCTCGCTGCCCCCAAAAAGTCCGGTGACGCTGAAAAGCCTAAAGCCATTAGCCAGCGTTGCCAGACATACGGATTTGTCTGTAGATCTACGGATTTTAGGTCTTGTGTAGACAAAACCTACGGATACACGGAAGACATACGGATTTTAGTCGCAAATCTACGGATTTTTTTTGGATTTCATCCACCCGACCTAAACAATAATATAAATATTCAAATTAAATAAAATTTCGCATTAAATGAAACTTAACTCCAAAAAAGGAAGACCTGCGACTTGCGTTTCGTTTTTTGTTATTTTGTCTGTAATGATTTCTCAAGATTTAGCTGTATGGCTCTGTACCATTGCCTTTTCCTTCGTTTATTACAACTACTACTGTCAATGTCAACTTATTTTAGGTCTTTTCCTTTGTCTTGGCGATTTTCCTATAATTTTTTTCAATTTCTTTACCGGCAAGGACCTTGGTTTAAAGTCAGTCCATCTCTAAATAGTCAGGTTTAGCTTTAAAAAATGTCTGTAGATCTACGGATTTTTGTAGAGGCAATCTACGAACTTCTACGGATTTTTGAGCGTGGCCCTACGAATTTTGTAAAATTGGATCTGGCAACACTGCCAACAAAATTCTCTTAATTAAAAAAATTACTAACAACTAACCAAAGGCGAGTTAAATGCGAGAAATTATAATTCAATCCTCACAGCTTCGTTGCACTACAGGGTGCCTAGCGTGAGTTTTGTATACTATTCGTATTCATTCGATAACGTTTACGAAAACGAAAAACTAGTATGGCATTGAAGCAGCGCCTCCTGGCGGCATACGAGAAGAGTTAAAATTTTGCCATACAAATTCTCGTTTTCGTTTACGTGATCGAATGCCAAAAATAACTCACACTAGGGCCTCTGACGTGAACCCATACCCACATAGTACAAGCATGTAAACTTTCTAGGTTAGGTAATAGGCCTCGGTGGCCGAGTGGCAGAGCGCTCGGCCCGATACCCGAAGGTCCCGGGTTCAATTCCCAGGTCGGGCAAAATGTATTTCGGATTTTTCGATGCATAGCCCGGGTTTGTGATCACCAACCCGCACTTGGCAAGCGTGGTGATTAAGCCATTACCCATCAATTGTAGCGATGACTTGATTTCAATGATGGAGGCCTTTGCCCAGCAGTGGGACAATTATAGGCTGTTTACTTTACTTTAGGTAATAGGACTCTTAATAATATGTTAATAAAGCATTAATTGCAATTTACACCTCTATCTTATTAAATATCAATCCTCTCCATCCCTAGGTTGGATATCGCTTTTAGTGATAAGGCCAGGAGGGTTCCACGAGATCTTAGAGCATTATTATTGCAGTGAAAACGAGACGCGTGTAGCGGCGAATATACTCGCGTCTCTTTTCCACAACTGCAATAATACTGCTTTAAGAGCTCATAGTCAGGGAGCAGGCCGCCCATTGTACGACTAGTATTTTCTTTTGTTTTCTTTGTTTAGCATGTCTGGGTTTTTTATGTGTACAAGAAAGTATTTATTCTATTCTACAATTTTATCAAATAGGTAATTACCAAAATATAGAATAAAATGCGATTACGAAAACATATTCACTAATCGATAATACATACGCGTTGAAGTGTTAAAGGGTCCACATAACCCCTATATTGACTTAAACAAATTAACCCTCAAATATCTCTCGGAACAAAAACTGACCTGTACCTTTATACGGACCCAATGAATGTACCAGGGGAATTGATTAACCTCCCAGAACCGGATCGAGGGTATCTGGGTCAAAAGCAAAATGAATCAGCCGTTTTTGTATTAAAGGAAACTGTGTGCGTAATGAGAAAAAAAACAGGTGCCCATTCAATGTTTTATTTTCATTTGAAATATGGGTTTTTGATTGCGACTCTGTATAGTGTTTAATATGAAATGCCAATCAATCAAGAATTGATTTCAATAGATTAGATAGTTCAGCTGGTACGGTTGCCGTGCTGGGTTCCTAGTGCGAGTATTATTAGCCCTTCGATCACTTTAACGAAAACGACTAAGTATACTTATGTATAGCATAATTGTTACCCTCCTAATTTGTCACCGAAAGGCGTCACCCAGAACACATCCAAAGCTCCACTTTTTTGTTTCAAATTGAATGCCAGATCTCTAAAATCAACCAAGCGAAAGCTGAGTTTTTTGAACTTTGTAAAAAACACGACTCTCTATATAATTACTGTCTGCCGGATCATGTAAAACGAGACAGTAAATTCATCATGATAATACTTTTAAAGTTCCGCTCTATGTTTGGCGATCATCCAAACACGATTTGCTAAAGAATTGGGAATATTGTAGACCAATAGTAAAACAATTTGTGCGAGGGGGAATTTCCAAGTTTGTGAGGTACACATCGATCATCCTACCAACCGCCATGAGTGGAGGGTTAAAGTTTCACGCGAAGTGTTTTCACTTCAGCCACAAAATAACGAGACTGCAGAAGCTAATCTCCATACAAACGCGTCGCCTCTGTGGTCTAGTAGTTAAGACCACCGGTTTAGACTCAGAGGTCCCGGGTTCGATTTCCAGCGGGTACATGTTTGTGTACTCGGTTTGGTTGGTGGTAGGGCTTGTTTTCCCGCCTGGCCAACTACCACCATCTTATTTATTTATTTATTTTATTAGATTCACCAACGTTTGTTTACATTGTTTCTAAACAGATAACAGTAGGGCAAATACATAGCTAAATGTAACAAATACTTACAGGTAAATACCGCATGAACCATATTATTAGAAAACTAAGTTACTCTAAGATATTTAATTATACATGATTACACTTATGTATAACTAGGCACTTCCACACAATAAATACTATTTTTAACTATGACACAACTTTCATGACGGTGAGACGGAGCTTGTTAGTTGAGTCCGAGTAAATATCAGTGATGTCACTAAATTCATTTACCACTTTACACAGTCTGGAAACAGGGGAGTTGGAGCCTGACACTGTTCTACGAAAAGGTCTTACAAGAGGGCTTATCTTATTACGAGGATATCTGATTGGGACACGCAAATTAAATTTACTTAATAATCTTATCTAAGTATGTCGCCATAACATCAATGTTTGTAGCATTGTTGTGTTCCGGCAGCTAGAGATAAGATAGCCAGTGCCTCACTAGTTGAGGATCCCGGGTGAAGTGCGCTTCCACCTTCGGCCTTATCATCACTTAACATCAGGTTAGGTGAAGGCCAAGAGCTTACCCGTAAGATGTAAAAAAAACCATTCATGGGCACGGAATCTCGTCAAAGCTGCGCTCTAACTGAATTGAGATTGTCCGAGATTTCTTGTCAATGAAAAGTTCTAAGTGTTTGATGCTCGAGCGAGTTAGTATATAAAAAAAATAAAAAAACTTTCCTACACTCACACCGATTATCTAGCCCAAGAGAAGCTTCGTTATCATCATCTCATCATCTCAGCCAAAAGACGTCCACTGCTGGACAAAGGCCTCCCCCAAGGATATGGGGGGTATTTGCCGTAATCGCAACGCTTGGCAGGCGGGTTGGCGATCGCAGTAGCTTGAAAGTAACCTCAGAGAGATGCTGCTGCCCATCCTCTGGAATAGTCCCTTAGTCGGCTTTTACGACACCCACGGGAAGAGATGGGATGGTGCAATTCTCTTCGTTATGAAACTCTATAAATGGTTACTAGACAACGAATAAACATACTTAAAATACTTAAATACATACTTATTATTTGTCCAGTCCATTTGACCAGTTGTTTTCGCGTCTGGACTCCATTTCCACATAACATCAGGGGGTATGGAGTCATTTGCCGTGCTAGGTATCAAAATAAAAAATATACATATAAAACACTCCGACCCGAGACAATTTAGAAAAACAATAATTTCTAAATTGACCCGACCGGGGATCGAACCCGGGACCTCAGAGATGGCGACACCTGAAAACCGGTGTACAAACCACTCGAAGGAGGTCGTCACGTATGAAGTTTAGCTTCTGCAGTCTCGTTATGTTGTGCTTCAGCTCAACAGATTGCATTTATCACGTATCGAGTTTCGATATTGGAAATATAAAGAAGTTTTGAAGTGAAGACATTTCGATATCATATCTTTATAAACATTTTATGGATTATTATGGAACGCGAGGAGCTCGATGGCGCAATGGATAACGCGCCTGGTCTTCGAGTGCTGACGTTAAGCAACATTCGCAAAAGCCGGTCATCGGATGGGTGACCAAAAAATTATCATCTCGAGCTCCCCCGTGCGGTGGTTTATGGCCCATTCTCCCTCATCCATAGGGAAGGCTCGTGCTCCAGCAGCGGGGACATAAAAATGAGCTTATGATGATGATGATGATGATGATGGAATGCCTCAGTGGTTGAGTGAGATACCTGAAGGTACCGGGATCAATTGCCAGGTCGGGCAAAGGTGTTTCGGATTTGTGATCACCAACCCTCATTTGGCAAGCGTGGTGATGAAGCCATTACCCATCAATTGTAGTGATGACTTCATTTCATTGATGGAGGCCTTTGCCCAGCAGTGGGACAGTTATAAGCTATACTTTTACTTTTTATGTATTGCAATTTAGCGATTGCTTTTTTTGTAAATAAATATGTTAAGAACAGTTAAAAAGCTCACTTTTAAATGCACCTGTTTTATTAAAAATTAAAACCAAGTATGAAGTAGGTTATTTATGATCTTATAAGTTTTTTATTAGGTACAGCCGATAAGCGAGTAGTCAAAAGTAATAAGTAAATCTGCTCTAGATTCTTGAGATTAAACTTTAAGGCGACGCATCGCTAAACAATTAATCTAATACGGAGCGTTTGCGCCCCGTACCATAAGAAAAACTGTTTTTTTCTTTCCAATTAAAACTACAAATAAGTTTAAAAAAATGAACCAGCATATTGAAGTGTGTGGTAACATTAATCTACTAAGAAAATTTAGATGCTTTAATCGGTCTGGTTTGCCTGTAAAATGCAAATCTATGTTTTGAAAGTGGTTACTTTGATATTTTTTTCTCTGTTATAAAAGTTAAGAAATCGTGTTTCTGCAACTAGCAAAATTAAGTCAATTAAATGAAAAATCATGTCATCAAATTTCACTTTCATATGTTTTGTAATTGTTTATATAAATTTAATTTAATTTAATAAATTAAAGTTTAAAACATAAATTTCCAATGCGTCGCCTTAATCGAAATGTGCATGTCGTTTTAAGATATAACGTTCAAATTTAGTGAAAAAAAAGAATAACAGAATTTATTTTGCATAGCCATCGGTTGCAATAACCGTTGGATAGATGGCGCACTGTGCCGCTATTAGCACTCAAAAAATTAAAAAAGCAGTGACAAAATTCAGCGCTTACGTCAGCTTTCCCGGTAGCATAGCGGTCAATGCAGCCGCCCGGATTGCGGGAAACCCAGGTTCGATTCCTGGCTGGGTAGGGTAGGCGTTCAATTTTTTCACTGTATTTTATATATTTTATAAAAATATTTAAATTAGCTTCAATGTAGCAGTAACACTTGAAAATAAAAAGTAAAAATTTAGAATCTATATGCATCTCAATCTATTTAATTCTAAAGCGTAATACCTATTACCAATCCGCACTGGGCCCGCATGGTGGTTTATGGCCCGTACTCCCTATTCATCCATAGGGTAGGCTCGTGCCCTCATCCAAAGAGTAGTGGGGAGATAAAAAGAGCTGATGATGATGATGAAGCGTAATATATTCTTCTTACCTCTTAAAAATCTATAAATGCCTAAAGGCCTCCATAATGGTATTAAAAGCAACAAAACATTCTCCTAAGCATATTAAGACTGGCATAAGAAGGCATATTTAGTGTGTGCATAGTTTGCTTCCTAATTAGTCTATATTAGTTTATGCATGTCGTGACAACCTCTAATTAAGACAGCGCCTTAGAATGTAACCCATTATCTGTTGTTTTATAAATGTACATGGTGTTTGTTTTGTTGGTTGTCCTTAAATAAATAAATAAATAAAAGACATAAATATTTATAAAATATAGTGCAAAAATTCATTGCCTACCCGACCCAGCCAGGAGTCGAACTTGGATCTTCCGCAATCCGGGCGGATGCACTGACCATTATGCTACCGCGAAAGCTTCCCGGCAGCATAATTGTCAGTTATGTCAATAACTATTCAATTCAGCTCTAGTGCAGCAATTAGCACTTCAATATAAAAAGGGCATCCCTAGAATACGCTCCCGATTTCGCCTAATCTATCTATCAGTCACAACGCTTTTTGTCGACAGACACGTCATCTCCTCCTACGTGACCCACAAGAATCTGAGCAACTTCTCCATTCGCACCGGCAGCTCGTATAACAACAAGGGTGGATCGCTGTATAAGGTAATAATACAAATATTAAGCTTACAAATTAGATTGGGTAGGTCTTCGAATCGACATAAAAATACAATGACGAACTAAATACGAAATTGTGTCTTAGATATTATTATATTCAATTATCGCTTGTTAGATGACCTCCTTGGTCGAATGGTTTGTACACCGGTTTTCATGGTGTCGCCATCTCTGAGGTCCCGGGTTCGATCCCCGATCAGGTAAATTTAGAAATTATTGTTTTTCTAAATTGTCTTGGGTCTGGGTGTTTTCTATGTATAATAAGTATGTATTTAAGTATTTTAAATATGTTTATCCGTTGTCTAGTAACCATTTAACGAGTTTCATAACGAAGCTTCGCTTGGGCTAGATAATTGTTGTGAGTGTAGAAAAGTTTATTATTATTATTTATTATTATGTAACATACGCTGTCAATCTAATAGTGTTCCAATAGTTTGATAGCCAATTTCTTCTTTACCACTTCATCGACACTTACCATCAAGTCGGATAATGTTTCATTAGTTCTTAAGTTCATGAATACATATCTAATATTCACGATATTTATATGGAAAATTATAGGGATTCAGAATGTTAAGATGATAGACTGGTCTTTTTGTGACAACAGACCCTGAAAAGGGTTCCTAACGTCAGAATGTAATCAAATGTATTACCGTAATGTGTTCGCGTAAACTTTAGAAAACAATAAATGTATTACCGTAAAAGTAGTTTCATTTCAATGGCAAACCAAGATCTGTCCCAAAACAAACGTTACAAAACACGACAATATATCCTTGTGTTCCCAGATTGGAGTAAACAAAACCTTACTATCACATATTCAATACAAATCTCCGCACATACATCAGTGTGAGAACAACAACGCCATTACCGTTCATATCAGACGTGTATCAGACGTATCACCAGCGGTTCTCTTGCGCATAACACCCATAAATTCTCTAGGCCAAACAGAATGTCTGCCGACGTAGGTACGCATTCACGTGATAACTCTGTCTCGCCGTTCGTTGCGGCCATTTCAATGTCAATATGTGTATAAGCTTTGTTCTTAGTAAAGAGGTAGAACATGAACATCGTCTAAGCTACATTAACTGATTCTACCACACAGTAAACCTAGTCGAGGTCTTAGACTTAACGGCCTGTGGCGGTAGCCAAAGTAATATTAAGAAAACGATAGCGAAGTTCGAAAACAATAAAATGTATGGGTTTGACATAAGATTTACCACATGATTTAGCGCGGCTTAAGTCCTATAGGTACTTTTTATTCTTTTCGAACTTCGCTATCGTTTTCTTAATGTTACTTTGGCTAAGCCTACTGGTCACGACCGTGTCGAAGGTCTAAGCGACAAGCGACATCAACAAATGGATGATGTTGTAAAAAGAAGCGTGCCACGAGTTGTCGCTCGCGTGGCAAGCTTTCGTCACACTTCACTTCACCAGCTCATTTTATGTCCCCACTGCTGGGGCACGAGCCTTCCTTAGATGGATTCCGTACTCCCTAGTACGGCCATTAACCACCCCGCGGGCCCAGTGCGGATTGGTGGTTGTTATCGACTGTTAATGCAGCCGGGACCAACGGCTTTACATTCCTTCCGAAGCACAGAGGAGCTGGAGATGATACATATTTGGTCACCCATTCGATGACCGGCATTTGCGAAAGTTGCTTATCCTTTAGCGCGTTAACCACTGCGCTATTGAGCTCCTCTACGCTATCAAGCTCCTCTGCGAATAAAGCCATAGGGGTCAAAAACTCCTAAGCACCAGAACGGCATTTAGAAGTAAGCTTCCATGTATTGCCTGACGTTCTCTTGTTTTCAGATCAAGATGCTGATCAACAACTTCGACATGAAGGTGTCCGCGGTGAAGCTGCAGACGCCTGTGGCGTTTGGGGCGCGGGTACAGGCAGTGCACCTCCCAGAGGTCGACGAGGAAGTAACCCTGGGTTACTTAGCGACGATGGTGGCGTGGACACCAACTTCGGTAACTAATATTTTCTTTGTGACTTTAATACGCTTTATTTAATTTTAGGTAGAAAAGAAATATTTTTTCTTCTTCTAGGCGAGCATGTTTGATCGTAGGCTACATCATCACTTACCATCAGGTAAGATAGTAGTCAAATGCAAGCCTATTTAATTATTTAAAAAAAATGGTTAACCGGTTTTGGAGTACCCTTTTTTTGTTGTGCAAATGCCTTACGCATTCTCTAAGGATCCGGGAATGGCTCAGAGAATTCATAGGACTCACACGCCCTCGAGATGGTACGAAAGGGTGATGATGGTAGGCTTACCAACTAAAAACTCAGTCCAGATCCAGGATCCAGTCTCCATACTTGGCGAATAGGACAGAAACAACGCATCTTCTGTTTTTGGGTACCCCTAGCACAGCAAGGAGTCTGGGTCTCAAACTATCTCGGGCGTCTCTCCTCTCCTCTAGTGGGCCGTTGCGGGGGGAAAACGATGCTTGCCGTCCTTGAGTCCAAATCCCGTGGCAGAGAAGGAAGACTACTAGGGTTTTAGTGGATATACCTCTTATTCCCTCCGGATTACCTACTTACCAAGAGGGCCTGTGTTTTCATACAGCACTTGGACCCAAAATGTTTAGTGCTGCCCATATTCTCACTCTTTGTACTCCTTAGAAGCCTTTAGCATCGTACTGTTGCCAGGATGGGAAAGCCTAAAAACACTTTGGATTACATAACTAACCTATTGTCAGACATGACATCTCTCTTTGCTTATAAACATGCTCTAACATATTATATGGTCTAATATACTCTATTTGCCCATCAGCACATCCGCGTGGTGAGCGCTCCGGTGATCGAAGCCTCCCTCTGCGAGCCTTACACCAAGATGCTGCCGGGCAATTATATCTGCGTCGGGGGCGTCCAGGATCCGAACAGGCACTTCTGCCGGGTATGTAACATGATAAGGCATTTATAATTTGTCAACTCATCGAGGAACTCTATGGCATGCGGTCTGCGATTCCTAAGGTAAAGCAACTTTCGCGAAGGCCAAAGTGACCAAAAATGTATCATATTGAGCTCCTCCATGCTTCGGTAGGCACGTAAAGCCGTTGCTCCCAGCTGCATTAGAAGTCGTTAATAACCACTAATCCGCACTGTATCCGCGTGGTGGTTTATAGCCCGTTCTCCTTATCCATCCATAGGGAAGAGGTACGACATGTCTTACAGACATTGTCTACCGTACAAAATTGAAATTTGAAACGTCTAAATCACCGACAACTGTACATTGGAACCGTATAGGTACTAAACTTTATATCACTGCAGCTCAACCATATTTCAGAAGGACATTATTGAATAATAAAATGCTACCTCAACTCGAGTGGGCGATATCGTAAACTGAACTTTGTTATAAAATACTCTGTTCTCATATTTCATGAGTATTCACTACCGTCTTACTTTCAGAATTTGAAGAGATCGTTCATTTTGTGTACGCCTTATTCTTTTGTTACAATGTAATTAATAACGAAATCTTTCATAGCTCTCTTGGAGTTTATAACACTTTTAATGATAGTATAATTTATATTTAAACGTGGCTACAAATGCGAAAATATTAAAAATTAAAGAGCAAAGTAATGAACAGCCACCAGTTTTACTGCTAGAAGTCGATACATTAGTACTTCGAAATGTAATAGATCAAAATTTTATATCATTGGTAGGGGTAATGTAGATAACCCCAATCTATTTCGCTACGCTTTAGGGCTGATTTTCAATATCCGGATAAAACTCGCCCGTCTGATACAGTTTTACCCAATCAACTGAACATTTGACCTGTAATAGAGGAAAGTACAGGAAGTCTTTAAAATTTCTGGAAGGAAGGAAGATATTCGTTCTATAAAATTAAGTTGAAGATAAGAGCTGAATCAATAAGTAAGAAGAGGCTGGCTACGTTGATATGTTGTAACAAAAAAACACTAATCATCTTGATGTACCAGGCCACCATAGCAAAGTAGGAAGTTTTAAAAATGTTTTACTGTGATGATGCATTTTCATTGAATGTTAATGTCAAAGTAAAAAGGAGTGTTACCTACCGCTATAGTAATGCTTCCCAAAAAGTGATGATGACGATGATGGTGACGATTACTCCGTCCGATTTCGGTCATGGCGACCACTTCCAATCTAGTCAGTACGGCGCTGCTGGTAAAGAAGATGAAAAAGTACTAGGGAAGCATAACTGCAAAAGAGATTGCGTTTTAAAAAAGACAGATCGGTGTCATACGCACATGCGACCGGCTTGCCCGACGAGGGTTCGGCAACCATCAACTAAACGTGCAACTCCCAAAAGAAATCACAAAAATTATGTTTGTTCATTATCTTTTCCTTTGTCTAAACTCTAAATATTTCCACAAAAACAATAACTTTGCAAACCACTCTCAAATTGTTCATACCATGTTGTTGTTCTTACTGTGTTATCACCCGAAAATAATCCCTGGAAATTCTTGCCACCGCTCTCTAGTCATAAACATTCATGCACGCCCTATAAAAATTCCTATACTTCGTAAATTTCAATTTTCTTCTCGCGCCACGCCCGCCTTGCTAAATTATAAACTGAGTTACAGTACATCATCGTCGCCGAGAAATTTTCTAATAAAGTCTTGCGCAAACACAAATTTTAGTTGTGAAACTAATTTTCCATTTCCCTTATTTATGCATGTGAATGAATAACGGAAAAATAGAAATATTTCTAATATTGTACTTTAAATAAAACAATTATTAATGAGAACTCTATTCATGCATGCTTAGCTAGCTTTACGTTATAATTTTGACTAGGTGCGCTCATCATCTTTGAAAAATTAAATAATGTACTTATTTCGAAGTTAACACCTATAATTGTTATTGAAACATAATACAATTTAAGCAATAAGCTTAAGCAATCTAATGTTTTTAAAGCTAAGATTGCAAAATTCATTAAAACTAAAGACAGAAATGTTAAGTATTTTCGTCTGTCTAAACATAATATATAATCCCTAATACGCCTTTTACACCTCCACGGAAACAACTTATTACAATCCACTTCAAATAACATGTTTGCAAAACACCAGCTTTGCATAATTTCATGAATTCAAGACAGACAGTGTCAAAATGTCAGGTCTGCAGTATATTATAAATCAGAATATCCTCCGCGACTTAAGCCTATGACGCTTACGACCCTGGAGGGTTGAAAAAGTCAATCAATTTCCTATCAAGGGGAGGGTGCTTCAGACCATGAGATTTATTGCATATCTCCTCTAAATACACTTAACTTCTGATCGCTTTAAGAGATATGATCTTGAAAGAAAAGGTCTGCTCTCAGCTTCTTCAAGCGAAAACCTTTTGTAACATCAAGTATGTACTTGTCGGCTTTGCCAAAGTGATTTCAAAATGATAAACAGCTTGTTATAATGAATTAATATGAAACATGGAAGCACGTTTTCTTACTGTTTCACTACAGTTCTTATTATATGAGATACTTTGACTTTGAAATTAAAAGAAAACACTTTGCTCAATTAAAGCACTGTTTTGACTGAGGACTACGTCAAATTAATGATCGTGCAGGCCCTAATGTGTATCTTTTTCAGGTAAATGAGTTTTTCCAATAATCTCAGCGCTAGCTAAGATGTACTTTCTCTCTTCTTTAAGAATTATTAATGTCCAAAACAAAACAAATCTTTTTCTTACGTGTTTTATCTCATGTGGTTACCCTACAGTTGCTATTATTACAAAAGACGGAGTGGGGCTTTTAGTTATTAATTAAACGTTTAATATAAAGAAAAATATTTATTATTAGTATTTAAAAAAATGTTGAGGTAGATGTCAGACTAGTTAATTGTTTTTAAATAACTACTACTTAGTTACAATAACATTCTAGAGAGAAATGGCTTTCTTAAACAAGCCTACAACCTGCTTACACTCTCGAAGACTTAACAACTTCAATTTCTATTTCAGAGGGACAATGGTGGAGCTATAGTTCAGAACAACACCCTCATTGGCATATCAACGTTCCTCCACACTTGCGCGATCTACACCAAAATCCACGCATTCCCCAAAATCGCCAGCTTCGCAAGATGGCTGGACTCAGTCATCTGGGATGAAGAGAGCCGCCCAACCTCTACCACTGAGGCGTTGACAAAAACCACCACAAACGCCACAGAACCTCCTGTGCAAACGCAAACCTATTTCGCTGACCCGAGAAAGTTTTTGCTCACGCTTCCATACGACCCTATTAATGTGCCACTAGAACCTGCAGAGGACAACTCGGTGATACCAAGAATGAGTCTTTACGAGTCCTATCTGCAGAATATGGCAAAGTCGAAGACTTCGACCACACAGAGCCCGAGGCAGTTGGAGATGGCGAAGAGAGCGTGGCTACAGAGATTCGGGAAAGCTGCGATGATGATGCCCCAGCAGATGAAATACGACGCTTTTGAGTACAACTAAAGGCCCCAGTTCAACAACTAAAGGTTAATTTTGGAGATACGACCCTTTTGCTAAAGGTGAGTCCAGACTTTATGATAAAACATGTTTTAAAGCATGTTTTATTAGTGTGAACGTAAAGTGTCAATAAAACAGTCTTATATTTATAGTATTCTAACATGTCATTTAAATGTTACTTAATGTGGACTCACCCTAATAGTTGTTAAGTTAAGTTAAGAATACGATCCAGGTTATGGCCGACTTTTCGATCGTCAGTTATAGCTTATTAGTCTTAAACAGAATTTTGAAATAGCATTAGACTAAAGTACTAAAGTCTATTTCTCTAATACGGGTTACATTGATTCTTGATTGAGTAAGATTTTATCAGATGTATCCAGTGATTGGAAAGTCAGCAATAAAACGACGAAATAGGTTAAGCTTAGAGTACTAAAAAATAGCAGTAAAAATATTAATGCTCTTTGTGATTCTCAAAGTGACTCTAATATAAAATTTAAGTGCAAAATTAGGACCATAGGAATGTAACTTCACCGGTGCTCAACGCAAACGAAAGCCTTGGTTAAGTCGCTAAAAAACTCCAAGAGCGTTCTGAGACTTCTCCCAGGCATCAAATATATGTTTTATTAAATAATGTAACTCGAATCCTATTTGATTGTCGTTGGCATTCGTCCCTCGAGGGAAAATTACGTTTGCTAAACCAAGTTAAAGTGACGTTTATCCAATGACACGGGGCTGGTCAAACATTTACATATTTTTCGGATGTTACTTTGTAAACGGTAAAGTATGTCGTCTGAATATAAATAATTACAAGTGTTAACAAATATTGGTGGGAGCAAAAGTAATAACTTTGATATTGTTTTCTAAAGTTTACGCAAACACTACACATTGAAATGAAACAACTTTTACGGATCTACTCGCGTTTATTTTACACATTACCCTTTGCAGGGTCCGTGGTCACAGGAAGACTCAGGAAGGTCTTCCTGTGATAAACATTAAATAAGTAATGTGTAAAATAAACGCGAGTAGATCCGTAAAAATTGTTTCATTTCAATTAATTTGATATTGGTGAATTATAAATAGGAGCGTATATGTCTGTAATGGGTGAATAGACATCCACAACAGCAAATCGCCTTACTCCTAAAATTATACCATGGAGTACCCAGTTTAGGTTATGTACGATGGGGCTAATTTTTGCAAAAATGAAAAGCCCAAAAAATTTTTGATTTTTAAGATATGTAGTCTCGAGCATTAAATATGTTACCATATGAACAAGTTGTCCTTATAATTATATATTATTATTATTATTATTATTATTATTATTATTGGAGCTAAAATTACAAGCCGTCGCAATTGTTTGTGTATATTACTGAAATAGTTGATTATTTTTCTGGTAGATATTGTCGTCAATTTGTCCGTAGTAATATATTTATGCTCGTGATATGTACGACAGAACTTGTAATTAATCATAACAAATTGTAGATTATAAATAATACGTAAAAATAAAAGTTTAGAAATTAAAAAGTCCATTTTATTTTTAAAGTACGCCATTTTGTTGGTCATTTCCTACAATTCAGGCATGTTGATACATCATTTGTTGTTGTTTAATGGCGTACGTCGGAGGCCAAGTTCCTTTTCGGGTCGCTGAGCCAGCGAAGTAAAGTAAGCTTCACTTTTAATGCTTCTCCTTTGTATATAACGTAACTGTGGAATTAATAATTGTATGAAGGTGTCAGCCAGCATGCGTGGTAAGTAATAAAGTTTAAGAATCAGCTTGTATTAAGTGCAAACTGTCGTTAGAAAGAACTGAGTAGTCCGTAAAAGTTATAGCTTCAAGCTTAGACTTCACAATGTAGGTCGTGACGTATTGTATTATATTTAAAGATCTATTATATTAAAAGATAACCGTCGATGATTTTAACCGCCTATGTGGTCTAGTGGCTAAGACCACCGGTTTAGACCCAGAGGTCCCGGGTTCGATTCCCAGCGGGGGGCACATGTTTGTGTACTCGGTTTGGTTGGTGGTAGGGCTTGTTAGTCCGCTTGGCTAGCTACCACCATATTATCTAAATATGTCGCCATAACATCAATGTTTGTAGATTTGTTGTGTTCCGGCAGCTAGAGATAAGATAGCCAGTGCCTCACTAGTTGAGGTTCCCGGGTGAAGTGCGCTTCCATCATTGGCCTTATCATCACTTTACATCAGGTGAGATCAGGGCACTGTACTTACCCGTAAAATAAAAATAAAAAAATTTAATAAAAAAAGATAATTGTTTTACTAGAAAAAATTAACCAATCCCATAAAGCTCGAGTGGGAGTCGAACCCACGACTCTTGGATTACCGGTCCAACGCTCCGACCGCTGAGCTACCGAGAATTGTTTATTTTTTCTAGTTCTTTGTGATTTACGCTGCAAGCCAGCTTCACTGTGAACTTGGGTAAGTTCACAGTGAAGCTGGCTGTAACACAGTCGAAAGAAACACTTTGCAAGTATTTAACAATCGGGAAAATATAAAAAATCTGTTCTAACTGGAAACTGACGTATGTGGCATATAGAAAAACTGACCTAACTGGAAACTGACATAAGTGGAATAAAAAGTTCTATCCTAACTGGATCTGACGAAATTGGCATTAAATCATTCCACTTACGTCAGCCATTTTGATTTTCTGACCTTTAAGGAATTTCATAAATTTTGATGTATTAAAAAAAATCTGACCTAAATGGCAGCTGACGTAAGTGGAATAAATAAAATAAAAAAACTAGTTATCCCTGAAGGATATTTAAAGCAGTGGTTTTTACACCATATTTGTTTCAGCGACGTTTAAGATTCTTAATTATTGTCTTTACATGATTGATGAAGCACGCTTTCATCATATCTTGCTTTTTTTAAACACAAACGAAACCTTTGATCCTGTGCGGTAGAGCACTTAACATTGCGTCTAAACCATTTTTATTACTTACGGGCACTTCCATCTCACCTGATTATCAGTTATAATAATGCCGAAAGCAGGAGCGCACTTCACCCGGAATCTTCAACTACTGGGGCACTGGCTATCTTATCTTTAGCTGCCGGAACACAACAATGCCACTAACTAGATAGGAAGGTAGCTAGCCAGGTGGAGCTAGCCCTACCACCAATCAAACCGAGTGCACAAACACGTAACTCCCGCTGGGAATCGAACCCGGGACTTCTGGGTCTAATGCCTGATTTCACCACGGACCCCTAAGTTTTAAGTGGCTATGTTAGCCATGCTAGTTGTTGGAGCAACACCGTCACCTAAAATAGCTCAGGGGTCACCTAAAACTTAGGGACCAATGGTGCAAATGGGCATAAAACCGGTGGTCTTAACAACTAGATCATAAAGGCAGATAATGAATATGGTCAAATACTACAATCCTACTAATATTATAAATGCGAAAGTTTGTGTGGATGTATGTTCGTATATTTGTTGCTTCTTCACGCTGCAACGGATGGATTTGAATGAAATTCGGCATACGAATAGTTTATAACCTGGATTAACACATAGGTTAGTTTTTATCCCGATATTCTCACGGGAATCACACTATAAACATACTAAAAACGACAATTACATTTTCCAATACAAAATGATTTGTTTGTTTTGTTGTCATGGAAACCAAAGAGAATTTAATCACTTGATAGAAACTGTCACGTAAGCGGTACGAAGTCCGCCGGATCCACTAGTTAAGTATAAATGAATGCGAAAGTTTGTGTGTATGTATGTTCATATATTTGTTGCTTCTTCACGCTGCAACGGATGGATGGATTTGGATGAAATTCGGCATACAGATAGTTTATAACCTGGATTAACACATAGAATACTTTTTGTCCAGATATTCCCACGGGAACGGGAACCACGCGGGTGAAACCGCGAGCGGCCGCTAGTAATTTATATAAGCCTCTACGCAAATACTAGAAGAGCGGTTGACCACACTAAGCCAAGCTACTCACCCTACCTGAATATTTGATTCGAACTAATGGACGTCTTTGAAGCTAGTAGCGCATCTAAATTATACATCAACCTGCGGGTGGGTGTACCACGAAAACGTCTACCGTGTAACGTAAGCGAAAACCTAATAAAATAAGAATGAGGAAGAATCAGAGTGCATATTGTGAGTGTTTACTATTCTTATTCATTTGATTACATTTACGAAAACGAAAATTTGTATGGCAAAATTTTAACTCTTCTCGTATGGCTTGTATGTCGTTGCAGCACAAGCTGAGGTTGGGACCTAATTGGCCACATGCACGTTGTATAATGTAACTTTTATTTTTTTTGTTTTCATTTGTTTTCGTCTTATCTTTTTTTTTCCTTTCTCTCATGAGTATCTTCTGTGTATAAAATTGGTGCTTGTGGTCAACAAATGTTTGTTTCTGTTTCTGTTTCTGTTTCTGTTTCTGTATGTTGCCAGGCGGCGCTGCTTCAATGCCATACTAATTTTCGTTTTCGTTAACATGATCCAGTGTCAAGTGAAATTTAACTATGCACCCTGAATGTTTTTTAGGGCTCTTTCAATTTAGACGTTTGTTGTCGGACGGCTAATCCACGTCTTTGCGTTAGCAGTCGCCGCACCCACCGAATCAAAGGGTTTCGTTTGTGTTTAAAAAAGCAAGATATGATGATAGCGTCAGTTCATGTAAAGACAATAATTAAGAATCTTAAACGTCGCTGAAACAAATATGGTGTAAAAACCATTGCTTTATATTTATCCGTCAGGAAAAACTAGTTATTTTTTTTTTATATAATTTATATTTTCCCGATTGTTAAATACTTGCAAAAGTGTTTCTTTCGACTGTGAGGGTAAGTTCACATTTGAAGCTGGCTTGCAGCGTAAATCAGAAAGTACTAGAAAAATTTTACAACTCTTGGTAGCTCAGCGGTCAGATTGTTGGACCGGTAATCCAAGAGTCGTGGTTTTGATTCCTACTCGAGCTTCCTGACACTGGTTGATTTTTTATCTTTTAATATAATCGGTCTTTAAATATTATACGATACGTCACGACCAACATTGTGAAGTCTAAGCTTAAAGCTATAACTTTTACGGACTACTCAGTTCTTTCTAACGACACGTTTGTTGTCGGACGGCTAATGCAAGTCTGTGCGTTAGCAGTCCGACAATAAATGTTTTTTTTTTTTGGAAAGAGACTGCTGATTGCCGAGGGGCATTTTCAGCTTCACCGGGCCTGTTTTAGGGGCGGCGAGGTACGTAAAGGGTACCTCAAGCCGTGTTGAAACGAATCACCTTCGGAGGATTTCTAGAGGGGTACGGCATCGCACACTTAAAAGTGCGCGTCAAACACAAATGTCTAAATGGCTCGCTATTTATTTGTTATGATGATGAAATAGTTTTTTCCTTTGTTTTTAACAATACAAACTATTTCATCATCATCATCATCTCAGCCAATAGACGTCCACTGATGGGCAAAGCCAAAGGCCTCCCCCTATCTCCTCAACGACCGGTTTTGTGCTGCCCGCATCTAGAGGTTTACCGAAAAAATAAATTTTAACTTTTACACAAACAAAAGAAGACAACGAATATAAATGTAAATAATAAAAAGAGTTTTATGATTATTACAGTAATACAAATAGGCTTTAAACTGTTCCACAGCTGGGCAAATGCCTTCGTTCTTTGATTTATAATATACAAACCATCTATCGATATGTAAATGCACCGCTTTCACGCATGTGTCATGCATATAATAACTTATGTTCTCAAAAGGACATTTTTAATTGTAGCTTAAGTTCATTTAAAGTATCAGTGTTGCGTGATATTTTAATTTTTCTCCTTTTTTCTGTTCGAATTTGTTCGTATCACTCACTTATTGTTTTGCTTCAATTCTTAACTTTTTATTTTAGAGTAGTTTAAATTATGTAGATAATTGCATATTTTGTTTGCTGTTGTTTTGGGGCAATGCTGTGTACAATTTTTATTGGGATACAAATTTAAAAAAATGTTGGTTTGATACCTTTAACAATAAATAAATAAATAATCAAAGCTTCAATTATTGAAATCAAGGCATCGCTACAATTGATGTTGTAACAATTGATTGACACATTTGTGTGTTGGCTAAATCACCATTTTGGCTTGCCAAATGCGGGTTGCACATTATCAAGCATCAAAAAATCCGAAACACACCTTGCCCGATTTGGGAAGCGATCCCAGCAGGTGTACCTTAAGAAATCTGATTTTTGCCAATTTGCGCCAACGAGCTGACTTATTTAATTAGCCTATTTTAGGACACATGGGCAAAGGCCTCCCCCAAAACCATAATCAGCTCATTTTATATACCCACTGCTGGGGCTACTCCTTCTGGGATGGAAAAACCGCAGGGAGAACGGGCCATAAACCACAACGCGGACCCAGTATGGTGCGGTGGTTATAAACAACTGTTAATGCAGCCGGCACCAACAGTACGTGCCTTCCGAAGAACGGAAGAGCTCGAGATGTTACATTTTTGATCACCCATCCGATACCCGGTCTTTGCGAAAGTTGCTTAACATCATCAATCGCAGACCGCTGAATCGCCCTACGCCATCGAGTTTCAAACAATTCCACCGTGGGCGAGCGAGGCGTTAATAAAAGATAACAAAAACAAGTGAACGCGTTTTTCTCACGTTTTTTTATTAAGTGATTGATTGCGCGTAAACTCTTTCTTGGCACAAAAAAGGGGCAATTTTTCCCCCGTTGCCGGAATGAGGCAGTTTGTATGCACCCGGGGAAGCAAATCGGGTATACTCGATAGAAAGTATTCGGCACTGTTGGGGAATTTGTCAATATTCAGTGCAAGATCTACTGGAGAAGGGTTAACACGCACAGCCTTGGTTATACAGACGCGTAGGAAAAAAGCTTCCTATACTATAGCACGTAATTGTGATGAAATTTGTCATAGGTGTTTTATAAATCACACTAATATTATAAATGCGAAAGTTTGTGTGTAGTTTGTTTCTAGTAAAATTTTATCTTGTGTCTATATTGTGAATGCAAAATTCAAAAATAGTAAAAAAGTAAAAAAATATATTTTACAAAACAAATTACTAGAAGCATAGAGTAGCTAAAGATGTATTTTCATATTTCGAGCGCCAAGATCGCAACCTGAAAGCATAAGCCACTGCGCCATCATACTTACCGAAACAAAAAGTGTACGTACATCTGGTACACATAAAAATAATGAATAGCATTTTTTTATGTAGGCAACAATTTAAGCTTGCAGTACTAAGCTAAAACTTAACGCTACGTTGAAACTTGACTATGTTATGAGTGGCGCAGTACAGTATAACGAGGCTGAGCTCAAGTTGTATGTCGCAATCAACGCTATTTAAAAGGTAACTGAAACAGTTCTTATGTCCTTGGTATAAAGTTCTTTTTAGAAAAAGCTGTTTCTTTATGAACCTCTCTGGCTTATTCTTCAGTAACGGAAGTTTTAAAAAACCTGTTTCTGTACGTAAGATATAATATATCCTAACGTATGACATACAAACATACACGTCTCGTTATTTGTACATATTTTTTTAATTTATTTATTGACATTGCAACACCTTAACTTCTAAATAACTACTTTTAATTTTTAAATTTGTCACACTGACTTTTTATTTAGGGTGTCATTGCATAGATAGATAGATAGATAGATTATTTATTTATTTGCAACAAAACATGCACACAATTAAAACATAATACAATAATATTAAAAAAATTACAATACTAATTTAAATAATAATAAAAAAGCAATTAAATATACAACTACCCCAAACATTAGTTATCAATTGTGTGCCGTAGCGATGCAAAAAGGTGAAAACTCAGTGAAACATTTGCTCATACAGCAAATCACTGATTTTCAGTTTCCACCCGAACAAAACCTGCGAGGTCGCGCAAATGTGATTAGAATTAAAATAAATTATAAGTAATATTATTGCATCGAGAATTGTTTATAAAATAAATGAATGACCTATAGTAATAAAATCTGAATTGTATCATAATGTTATAATAAAATAATAAATAATAAGTACTTAATTGATTCATAATTAGTTAATATTTCAAGCTAAAATATTAATAAATATTAAATAAAATAACAGCAAATAAATCATTTAGCCAAGCCATATAATAAATATTCATGCATTAATTGATGTACACAAACAAAAGGAACATTCCGCCACCGAAGCAACTATTTGCTACTAATCCCTGATTTTTGAACTTCAAGTAACACAACTTTTAGATGTTTTTTAAAGGTTTGTCTGCACGAAAGAAGTCTTAAGGAAGGGGGGGTATATCGTTCCAGCATTTAGTCGCCTGGTAGCGGAAACTGCCATCTGCATCAAGTGTGGATACGGAAAAAATAACAAGAAAAAAAGCAAATAATACACGACGCATATTAAATAAATAAATAAATATTTTGTTAAAAAAAAGTACTGAACAAGCAACGAACAAAACTTTACAAAAAAAAAATAGTAAATGTACAGACGCCTGCACATCAAACTATACAAAACTGTCAATTTTCTTTATTGAATGTTCAACCATATACATACATAAAGTTCAAAGTCTATACAGAAAATTTGACAGTTTGTGGTAGTCCGATGTGCAGGCGTGTGTGCGTACGTCGGTCGTCGGTGGTACGCAAAAAAGTTTTCGCTCGGTACAATGCTTCAGCGCAGTGCAGTGTAGCGTGTAGGATGCGCTGAAGCGCTTATACAATCAATACATAAGAATAAAATGTATGGGATTGACATAAGCCGCGCTAAATCACGTGGTCAATCTTATGTCAATCCCATACATTTTATTATATTCGAACTTCGCTATCGTTTTCTTAATGTTACTTTGGCTACCGCCACAAGTCTGGCTAAAAACTAATTCTTATCCGAAGAGTGGCTAAGATGGCTTCTCTCCACCAGATTCTAAGCAGTAGCGGACTGGAGTCCAGATGCAAAGACAGCTATTAGATCAGGTTAATGCCTCATCAGTCGCTCTCATGACCCGCAAGTTGCTTCGTCACGCCTTGTTTAAAGGACCTCATGTTGCAGGAAGGAGAGAATACGTATGCTGGGAGAAAAACAAATCAAATTACTACTACAAGTTAAAATACATTCAAGTCTTTGGTCAAAACTGGTTAAGCCATCGAAATAAGGGTGTTTATATGCAATACAACTCTAAGATACTAGGGTCATAGGGTTAATCGAATGCTCAGCACTCACTCAACCCGCCCAAGATATTTGTCAATATTTATTCTTTAGTGTAACTATGGTGACCATGACTTATTAAGTTCGTAGGATATATTATTTATATTATCATTTGAATAGTAGGTATTGACGTTTTTGTGCGTTTTCTTTTGAGCCGATAATTAAGTATACAATCTGTTTGATGGATAGCGGATATCGCTGCCCATGGACGCTTGCAGTAGCAAGGGAGGTAAGGAAGTTTCAGTTCTTATACCTTCATATCCATAAAGCATTGCAAAACAATACTGCTTTGCGGCGTATGCACGTCTTAGAGTGTCATCAATTCAGGTTCTGGGTATAATCTTCCTTCAAGGCATAATTAATTAGGGTTCCGTAGCCAAATGGCAAAAAACGGAACCCTTATGGATTCGTTATGTCTGTCTGTCTGTCTGTCTGTCCGTCCGTATGTCACAGCCACTTTTTTCGAAACTATAAGAACTATACTGTTGAAACTTGGTAAGTAGATGTATTCTGCAAACCGCATTAAGATTTTCAGACAAAAATAGAAAAAAAAACAATAAATTTTGGGGGTTTCCCCATACTTAGAACTGAAACTCAAAATTTGTTTTGTTATGTAGGGTATCTATGGATAGGTCTTCAAAAATGATATTGAGGTTTTCAGTATATTTTTTTTCTAAACTGAATAGTTTGCGCGAGAGACACTTCCAAAGTTGTAAAATATATGATGTACATTACCATGCAAACTTCCACCGAAAATTGTTTTAATACGTCATAAATCGTAAACCGCAAGTTGAAATTTTCACAGATGATATATTTTTTTGTTGTTTTATATAGATAATGATACGGAACCCTTCGTGCGCGGGTCCGACTCGCACTTGGCCGATTTTTTTTTTGTTTTGTTTTATGTCTAAGGATTGATACTATTCTAAAAATTAAAATTAGGACACATTTACGCTTTACTGTTATTTTTTAAGCAAAGTAACGTAACTTTACTTCGAATAAAATCCTATATCAATGAAATAAAGTTATCGCTACAACTGATGTGTTTCTTTATATAGATGTATTAATTGTATTATGGTATAATGTACTGGCATAATCTTAAGAGTATTTTAACACATCGGCACAAACATTAACAGAGCAGACATTAACATTAGAAAGAATACATTCTTCACAAACATTATTTACAAAGGCATTGACTAAATTAAGACATTTGCCATTTTCAGTTTCACACTCGAAGAAGCACATTGTTTTCTTGTCATTAAACGCTAACGATCGTTGCAAAAAAACTCGAAAAAGACGTTAAAAGTCACAGTTTTACGAGAGAATTTTCGCGGCATTGTCCCCATTCAGTCATTCAGCAAATAAACGGTAGACTATTGAAAGTAATAATCGAAAATACGATTGAGCACACAGAGCGAGATGTTTTAAATTTTTGTTCAAGTGGAATTGTGCACTGTGCGTTGGATTCATTATGAACTCTTTGTTTGATTTTCGCATCAACAAATAAGAACTGAATTGTTTCTGAACAAAAGTTCTCTTGAAGTACTAAATTCTGACCAGTTCATCATCATCATCATCAGCCTACACACGTCCACTGCTGGACATAGGCCTCTCCAAGTGCACGCCACTGAGCACGATCCGCGGCTACTCTCATCCAGCTCTTGCCAGCCACCTTGCGAAGTTCGTCGTTCCACCTAGTCTGAGGGCGTTCTACACTACGTTTGCCTATACGCGGTCTTCAATCAAGAACTCGTTTACCCCATCAGTTATCGGTTTTGCGGCTAATATGACCAGTTACTTCAATGCAAATTTATTTTTTAAAATAAAAGACCCGGCCAAACCTATCTTATGACCATACTTACAATGAGTGTGGTCAGCTGTACTGTGCGATCTGTAACCGAACCCTCAAGAGCAAGTTCGGCTTTGCGAGTCACATCAGGGCGCACGCCAGGAAATGATACCAGAGTATCGCCATCGGCGGATACGTCATGGAGGGCATCATCATCATCACTTTATAAATGTACAAGAGCACAATCCAAATAGGTTATGCATCTTTGAGAAATTGGGGAATTGCCTTTCAGGAAGTTGTTAGTAAAGCTTAGTAAAACAGCATACTATCCCTATATTTCATATGTCCCTACCCCTAGTAATAGGAATGAAGTGAATCTAAACTTTTTATCAGTAATACTTTGAAATATTAACCTTCCTTCTTCGAATCGGCAGTATGGCTCCCATCGATGCTTCACAATCGAGCACACGGCTCAAATTACAGACTATGCAAATCAGGATTCTCGGGAAAAGTCCCTGGGTCGGCGGCAATATGTGCGGCCTCACTATTAAATTGAATATTTATAGACGTACCAACTTCTGCTATCCTAGAACTTCGGATAAAGATTCCAATAGGAATCCGAGAAGTTTTACATAATGCAAAATACGATATAAAAGGAACCTGTAAAATATAGCCGCTGTTATGACTTTGTTGAAGAGGTGTTGCTATTTTTTGTTCACAATGCTATATTTAGATCAAAAAGGAATGTTTAGGCTTGTACACTTGAAAGAATCAACTGTTACCCAGTTCAGTAATCCAAGCCCACTTCAGGCATTTGCTTATTCAAGTGTTATCTGATATTCAATGGTCCTATTACAATATCTCAAATTACCTTGGCAACATTTTTTGCCTTTCACCAATGCTTGCACTTCTCACTTAACTCCTTAGTCAATTTATTCTTTGCTTTTAGTACAAAAAGGGGTAAAAATATGTCCAACAACAGAATCATTGTCAACGTTGCTCTACACATGAGCAAACATGTATACTCTATACACTTATACTCTACTCTGAACAAAGCACGTACACGACGACTTATACTCGTAGAACTTATACATTAGTGATTCACCCGACATGAATAGGTAATTAAGGTGGGTTATTAATCGTTTAGCGTTCTCACGCATGACAAGCAAACGTAACAAAACAGCGGAACGTCGCTTTTCAAATTTCATCAAGAAACTCAAGGAGCTCGGGGGAATATCATTTATCAAACATCAAACCGTCACCGAAAAAAGCGTTAAATTAATGACATAACGTAGACTTGAAACACAAAACAGTCATATGTTCATAAAAATATAGGACTTACTTAAAAATATGATGAAAATGTTATCCGTTTACTTTAGTAAATGTCCAAGTTTTATCCTTTCTTGTCGTGGTTTTGAGCGAACAAAGGCTTACACCATTTTGCAAGATGGTATTGAAAAGTTTATTCTATTTCAAAAAATGAAGAAGAAAGAAATGCTATGAAGTGGTTTCTCTTGGTCAGAGTGTCGAGAGCTGTGCTACTGAATCCAATATTAATGCATTCACTTCTGTTCATGCTCTTTTGGTAATTGAATTACATTATATTTATTTAAAACCGCAAATAATTAAATAGTTAAAAATGTGTTTTATACTGCTATAAATAAAGACTTATTTCATAAATTCTTCAAAATTTTAATAGAATAAAACTATTTATTATTTTTTTACTTTTTTTAGCTAATATAATAATAATAATTTATACAGGAAGATATACATACATTTATACATTGTTTGCTTTTATTATTATTGTTGTTATTGTTAGCTACAATATTTATTATTTAAAGTAGCATCTTTTTTAAGATCATCATTCGCCAACAAACTACGTGAGCAGTATGACATTAATTAAATGTAAGTAATTTACAGCTAGAAATGCCTACCGGCTTTAGAAATATAGAAGAAAATACATATAATGTAATAAATATAGTATAAGGAAAATATAAGTATTGTATAGATAAGTAACTAGAGCAGACGCTGGTAATTATTTTATAAGCTACATACACAATTACATGACTCGGCTGAAATTACAAGGCGAAGGCGCCTTTTCTCATTCCGCCATCTGGTTCATGACCATCAAAAGTCGAACTCATCGCTCCGTTTAGTGGCGTCAACAAAACATCACCGAGCCATTAGCACATCCAAGGGATAGGGTCACCAGGCGTTCGGGCAATGCTGGGTCTGTAAAATTTTCTTTTCATAGTATTTTTTTTAGTATTCGTAATTAGACCTGAATTCTATGCTTATGTGGGACGTGTAAATAATGTATCATATGCTTACTTCCCGTGCATGTCATAAGAGCCGATTAAGGGTCAAGGGTTCCAAGATGCTCGCACATCAGGCGCTCGGCTAGCAACCTATCACTGATATTATCTATTCCACCTTGCATCTCTACTTTGACTATGCGTCTATGCGACTATGGCGTCGAGGTTACCAACGGTGAGCTCAACATTGGTGATTTTGATACTCTGTCTACCCGTTTATAGAAGTAGGGCGTGAGGATATTTACGTAATTATACAACGCAGGCCTATAAAAAATTAAAGACTATATTGTTTTCTAAAGTTTACGGGAACACTAAACATTGAAATGAAACCTGTTTTACGGATCTAAGCGCGAGTAGATCCGTAACTATGGTTTAATTTCAATAAAAACTAAATAGGCTAACTTATTTTTGTCAATAGAATAAAACAGAAACGTTTGTTAAACACTTCAAAATAAATACACATATTGAAACCACGAAAAATGAACAATGTAGGATGTCAACCACTACGTCTCCCCAACAATCTATATATTTTTTTATAAATTTCAAAGATCAATTTTATTGAGAAATGGTAAACTATAGTTTAAAAAATGGGTAAAGTGCTAATGCAAATTTTGTTGCGAATACATCAGTCCTAAATGTTACTAATTTATCTTTAAAGCATGGCCACCCTATGTTTTCTCCGCTAACGTAAACATTCAGCCAGAGAACAACACTGTAATGTTATATTATCTGTGTTGCGACAACTGCCTATTACGAGAACGTTATATCTACACATACAATTTAATAACAATTATTTGTAGCGCCTTTTGCTTTGAGTGTGTCGCATAAGCATAACAATATCATATTGTGGAATATAATAGCATAGAAAACATAATATTGTGAAAGTTTCGTGTGGTCTCGTTTAGAAAAACAGATGACGCGTGCTTTTATATCCATCGTCTTAAGTGTACCAAATCCTTTAGCTACAAAAAGGTTGACTGAGTTTTATAGGTAAAAAAACATATCGACAGTGGAATAGAAAAAAGCTTAAAAGCATGCAACTTGGCAGAAAAGTGGAATAACTGTTTCTAAAACATGCTTGGAAATGAGGTTACTTTTGTTTAGGTATTTTATTAGGGTTACGAAACGGGAAGATGTCCAAACGGGACGTTCTTACCCATTCTGACAATCTTATTCAAGATAAATCGTAATTGCTGTACTGGTCATATACACGGGAGCAGCGGCATGGAAAGTTAGTATGAACATCCTTAACAGACGTGTAGTAGTGAAATTAAATACTATAAAAACTCATACCTGTCGAGTTAGTTAAAAATGGAACGAACGAACTTTTTACTTCGAAACATGGCAACGAACCTACCAATGATTTTATTTAAATTTCGAACTGGCTTGCAAATAGAAAGCTTTTTAATGTAGAAAGAAAATGAGCATAATATTGGTGCGTGCAACATTTTTTATTACTTCATCGACTAGGTGTCGTAGATAGTTGGACAGATATCTTAAGTAAAAAGGGAAACAAATGAACATAATAATATTAGAGCGGGAACCATTTTTTCTATTTTATCGATGAAAAACCCTTAAAAACTCTATTGGGGCTGAAAAATTTCGCATATCAAACGATTATTAACGTTAATTTACTTACTTTTGTAAGTACGGCGCGCGGCGGTAAGAAGTTTCTATTGCCTGCTAATGCTCTGATTCATTACGATTATCAGAGGTGATCAATCAGTTTCAGCGTTCCAATTATGCAAATAGTATTAATATCTAAACGGTTTATCTTCCTAAGGGGCCGCCTTCTCTGGTATCGCTTGATAATTATTGCCACAAGCACTATGTGTACAAATTAATGAAACATCGACCAACTTAATTGTGTTGCTGTTTTCGAACCAAGGTAGGGGAGTATATCAAATTCAAAGTCAAAATCAAAATGTTTTTATTCAAATAAACTTACGAAAAGTGCTTTTGAATCGTCCATACATTTTTTACCTACTACCCATTCAGGACGTCTATTTTTTAGCTGTGGAGGAGAATGGGCGCAATAAACTCCACAGCTTTACAAAAAAAAGTAAATAAGTCGTTAACCAAATCATACAATATTTAATTTAATACATTTACAATTATTTTTTATATTTTCGACGACCTCCTTGGTCGAGTGGTTTGTATACCGTTTTACATGGTGTCGCCATCTCTGAGGTCCAGGTTTCGATCCCCGGTCGGGTCAATTTAGAAATTATTGTTTGTCTAAATTGTCTCGGGTCTGGGTGTTTTCTATGTGTATAATAAGCATGTATTTAAGTATCACGAAGTATCAAGTATCAAGAACCAATCAGCAATGCCGCATCACGCATTATGTGATCCCCACTATTTGACTTGTGCCTAAATCCCCGTTTAATTTAGTTTTAATACACTATGCGCGCCCCACTTCGCGAGAGCATTACGTATGCAGAATGTACGCGACTCATTTCGGACAACCAGTCGTATCGAATAATGAATCGCCACCATTTTGTATTTCAAATTCAAATTCAAATTCAAAATCATTTATTCAGTTTAGGCTACAAATAGCTCTTATGAACGTCATTTTAAGCCATCGGTTCGTAAGTCTATCTACTCTGGGCGGGAGATCTTGTACTGAGAAGAACCGGCAAGAAACTCAGCAAGTGTCCAGCTCTTTTCTCCCTTACAGCGTCATAAATATTGGAAAAAGCCCTATCATAAAGGACACTTTCCATCACAAATAAAAACACAAAATGTAAAGGACAATCACAACATGTAAAAAAAACACAAAAAATAAAAAATAACTAAATAAAATATTTAAGTCAGCAAAAACATAATTTACCAGTTTAATTTTTTACAATATCATACAGTACTAGTAAAAGTCAAAAAAAAAACTATAGTTAATAATAATAAAAATAAAACTAATTGTAATGTTCAATGCAACGCTATTTTGTTATCTGCAAGACACTATTTATAAGTAGTATTATGTATATGTTTTTTATTATAGCCAGGCTGTTTTATCTTCTAAATATTATTTGACTGTATAATAACCTTTTTTTAATAAAGAAGACTTTACATGTTTTTTAAACTTATCTAAAGGTAAATCTAGTACAGTATTTGGTATTTTATTGTAATAGTGTATACCTTGCCCCAAGAAAGAACCAAGCACCTTCTGTAACCTGAACAGTGGCATTGCAAGTTTTGACTTATTTCTAGTATTAAAATTGTGTACATCACTGTGTTTAGCAAATGAATTGATATTACAACGTACAAGAACTATACAATTATAAATAAATTGAGACGCCACTGTCAAGACATCAATTTCTTTAAAAAGATTTCTTAAAGAAGTTCGTGAACCTAGTCTATAGATTGCTCTTACTGCTCGTTTCTGTAAAATGAATATAGTTTCAATATCAGCCGCTGTTCCCCACAGTAAGAGGCCATACGACATGACACTATGAAAATAACTAAAGTAAACTGTTCTAGCAGTTTCAACGTCTGTTAACTGCCTTATTTTTCTAATGGCATAAGCAGCAGAACTGAGTTTGCCGGCCAATTTCGAAATGTGAGGATTCCATTGAAGTTTTGAGTCAAGGGTTATACCTAAGAAAACTGTTGAGTCTACCAAATCTAATCGATCACCGTTTATTCTTATATCAGTTGGTTCATTTTTGACATTTGGTAATTTAAAATTAATACATTTTGTTTTTTTAGCATTAAGCTGCAAATTATTAATAGTAAACCAACTGAGTACATCAGAGAGTGCTTTGTTTACATCGTCGTAATTTTTCTTACACCTACTTACATTAAAAATGAGTGAAGTATCATCTGCAAATAATACGATTTCACAGAAGTTCTCTACAAAGAATGGCAAGTCATTAATATAAATCAAAAACAGAAAAGGACCAAGAATGGACCCTTGTGGAACTCCCATTTTTACATGAGAACCAGATGATTTAGTTCCATTAATATCGACAGTTTGTGTTCGAGAGCTAAGATACGACTGAATTAAATTTAGTGCGAAATCTTTGAGACCGTAGTAATTTAGCTTCATAACCAGAGTTTTGTGCTCAACGCAATCGAAAGCCTTGGACAAGTCGCAAAACACTCCAAGGGCGTTTTGAGACTTCTCCCAGGCATCAAATATATGTTTTAATAGAGCAACACCTGCATCAGTAGTAGAACGACCCTTTGTAAATCCATATTGTTTATTATGTAAAAGGTTGTTTATGTTAAAATACGACATCAACTGTTCCAATATAACTTTATCATAAATTTTGCTTAGAGTTGGTAGTATTGAAATGGGTCGATAGTTACTGGGGTCTTCTTTGTTTCCCGATTTGAACAAAGGTATGACCTTACTAAACTTCATAAGATCGGGAAAGATACCTTTATTCACACAGTTATTAAAAATTTCAGCAAGATATGGTGCAATAGAATGTATAATATTCTTAATTACTTTTATAGAGATGCCCCACAAATCACTTGTGTTTTTCATTTTCAGTGATTTAAATGTTTTTATAATATCCATTGAATCAATATATTTAAATTGAAAAGAAACATTACATTTTGGTACATATTTTTGGAGTAATGCTTGTGCAGCTTCTGGTGATGAATCCAAATTTGAGGTTGTCAGCACAGGTATATTTACAAAAAAATCATCAAAAATATTAGCAATATGTGAATCTGAATTGACTAAGTTGTCGTTTACTTTTAAAGTGAAAGTATTATCCCGTGGTTTAAATTTACCTGTTTCACGGTTTATAATGTCCCAAGTGGCTTTAATTTTATTGTTGGACTTTTTAATCTTTTCTTTAATATAATTAGATTTTGCTACTATACATATTTTCTTAAATATTTTCGAATAATTCTTTACATATTCCGTAAAATTAGAATTTTGGTTATATTGTTTTAGACTATATAAATCATACAATTTATTTCTACTTTTATATATACCAGTCGTGGCCCAGTCACAAAACTTAAGTTTATGAGTTATTTTGATTGTTCTTTGTGTAAACACTTGGTCATATTCAGTCTTTATGAAGTTAAAAAGATTAGTATATAATACATCTGGATCATCTTGTCCAAATGGCAATGCATTAATTTTACTCGATATATTATTTTTAAAACGCTCTACTCGCTCCTTTGTAACTGGTTTACAGTTCACTATTTTTGGCTCATCCTTAACATTAAAATCATAGGTCACCTTTAAACCGCAATGGTCAGACGTAAGCTTACTAATGACTGACTTAGAAACAGGGTCATAGTCTGTAAAAACATTATCAAGACAAGTGGCTGAATGTGAAGTTATTCTAGTGGGTTCGAGAAATAGATTAATGAGATTAAAACATTTAAACAAGGCAACAAGACGAACACTCATTGAAGTGCTTTCTAGAATATTTATATTAAAATCGCCACATACAAAAACAAATTTATTTTTTAATTTTAATTTTCTTAGTACGTCTTCCATTACAGATTCGAAAATACCGAAATTGCCCGATGGGGGTCGGTATACACACACTATTACAAAGCTATTAAACTCCACACATGATAGCTCAATATTACGCTATTTCAGCCTATAATCAATGTGGACTGGGTCAATTTGAAAATTTTATAACATCTTTGATTTTAAATTGGATCAGCTCAATATATAGAAAGATTGGCCTTTTTGTATTTTATTTCGAATCGTTATGTTTAAAACGATTTTTGCTGTTTTAATTTTAGAATTATTACAATTTTAAAGTAAAATAAGATTACACAATATTATCTGACAACGATTTTTATTTAGAATTATTTATTTATTTATTTATTTTAAAACTTTTGCAACATATATTACATGGCGGACTTAATGCCTGAGGCATTCTCTACCAGTCAACCATAGGGTGGTGCAGAAATAACAAGGTAGGTGCAATTTGGTGAAGACAACAACTTAGAAATAATAATAATATATTATAAAACACACAGTACTTATATACCTACATATATACAAATTAAATAAATATACTTATATACACCAATATAATGTATATTATTACATAAACTACTTTTACAAATATAAAACAAAAATAAACATATAATACATACATAATTTATAAATAGGACGTTACTGAGATGATTCTGCCAAGGTTTTATCAAAAAAGAGCATACCGTCGGCTAAGTATTCTAAGCTGCTAACTCCATTTTTGCCTAAACTGACTTTTTGGTATCAAATGAAAAAGAAAAAAATCACGCTTAATCGTCAAAGATGCTAATGCCACAAACTAACCTCAAACTACAGATAACGTGCCGCAATATTTTATGCTAACTCCGGTCGCGCAATTGTGACAACTCCCGCCATTCGACACCATTTTGTTCGAGCGTAAGGTTCATTGCAAGTGATCTGCGGAGTTTTATTTCTCTGACTGAAGTTTTTTTGAGATAAGCGTACAGACTGATGTTTTTAACAAAGGTAAACTACTCCTCTATTATATTTTGGTAGTATTGAGACCTGTATCTAAGTTTGATCGATTCAAAAATGTATGCAAAATGTGCTGATGCACTTATTGGGAGTTAGCAGAATTTCATTTATACTTAACGTTAATGTTTGGGGAGTTGGCTACTTTTATATTTAAATAAATATTTTATTTTAATTTCCCCCGCTTCGTTAGTACAAAGTGTATTGCTATATGCTTGCAATGGTTCGGGTTTTTATTCCTGACAATGTCTGCTGTTCTATAATATTTAACTTAATTATAGTAATAAATTATCATTTGGTTTGGTAATGCATTAACCGCACATTAATAAATTGTACAAACATTTCATGCAAGGAAATCAATACCAACACATCAAAGTACAGTCACGAGCATTAACATGTGCTTATACAATTTTTGCTAGATTGCACCTACTGTTTTAACTTTTTACGATTCAAAATTCATGCTTTGTAGCATTTTTTGTACTTGTCTTGTTGCCTGGCAAAATCTTAGTTTTCCGAAATTTGATTTTCAATGGACAGCGAGGCCAAACTAGTTAGTCTTGTTTGAGACATCGGTCTACAATGTCTCAAACAAGACTAACTAGTTTGGCAAGTACGTTTTTATCAATTTTAGTTTGGAAAGACTGCGTTCGCCGCTTGCAACAGTCACGGGTATTGTTAATAGAATACGTAGCGATATCCAGGTCATCATCATCATCAGCCTTCACACGTCCACTGCTGGCCATAGGCCTCTCCAAGTGCCCGCCACTGAGCACGATCCGCGGCTACTCTCATCCAGCTCTTGTCAGCCACCTTGCGAAGATCGTCGTTCCACCTAGTCTGAGGGCGTCCTACACTACGTTTGCCAATACGCGGTCTCCACTCAAGAACTCGTTTACCCCATTGGTTATCGGTTCTGCGGCTAATATGGCCGGCCCACTACCACTTCAGCTTGCTAATCCTGTGGGCTATGTCAACGACTTTGGTTTTCTGTCGGATCACCTCGTTCCGGAACCGGTCCCTCAGAGAAACTCCAAGCATAGCCCTTTCCATAGCTCGCTGAGCGACTTTAAATTTGTTGACCAGGCCTACCGTGAGTCCACGTTTCGGCTCCGTATGTCATGCGGGTAGGAGGACTGATTGAAGACTTTCGTCTTTAGACTGTGGAATAGGCGACGTAAAGACCCGACGTAATTTCCCATATGCTGCCCAGCCTAGCTGTATCCTTCTGTTGGTCACTTTCTCGAAGTTGTTTCTACCCAACTGCAGAGTTTGCCCGAGGTAGACATACTCCTTAACAACTTCGAGAGTACTGTCTTGAACTGCAATCGGTCCTGGAATGGCATGTTCGTTAAACATAATTTTGGTTTTGTCCAAGTTCATCCGTAGACCAATGCATAGAGAAGAATCAGCTAGGCCGTTCAGCATGTATTGTAAATCCTGCAACGTTTCGGCCACGATGACGATGTCGTCCGCAAATCGCAAATGTGAGATGCATTCACCGTTGATGTTAATCTCACGTCCTTTCCAGTCCAGCGTCTTAAACATATGTTCCAAAGCATTTGTGAACAATTTATGGGATATAGCATCCCCTTGTCTCACACCACGATGCAAGGGTTATGCTTAGTCTGCTGGTTCTGTACTTGGACGGCCATGGAAGCGGCATTGAAAAGAGACCTCAACACTTGAATATATCGCCAGTCGACTTGGCATCGTTGCAGAGATTCAAGAACAGCCCAGGTTTCGATAGAGTCAAATGCCTTCACATAGTCCACAATTATACTCCTCGGTCTTCTGTATAATCTGCCTCAATGTAAAGATGTGGTCTATGATGCCATATCCTCCTCGAAATCCGGCCTGCTCCGGGGGTTGAAATTCGTCGAGTCTTCGCGCCAGACGGTTTGTGATGACTCTTGAAAACAGCTTGTAGACATGGCTTAGGAGCGAAATGGGTCGGTAGTTTTTCAATAGGGTCTTGTCTCCTTTTTTGAAAAACAGCACGACGACACTCCTACTCCACGCCTCCGGAGTTTTCGAAGGGAGACTCAAAATAAAAGCTAAAAAATACAATGACCTACAGCAAATTAAACAAGTCCTGCCAGCAGATTTTCGTGAATTTTACGATAATTTACCGCATGACTAAATATTGCGATTTTATGTCTTATTATTCTTTTATTAATAAACGAAATTATTATGTAATTTTTGTTTTAATAGAACTCCATAAATAATAAAATTTGCTAACTCCAAACCTATTGCAGTAAAAAAAATTATTGTAGGTATAAAAAATGCTAACTCCAATTTTTGACCCTAAAGTGTATTATCAATAATAAAATTATACAAAAAATGGTGTAATATTGGGTAATGGTAAAATATCTATCAACTGGAGTTTAGATATTGCAGTCGTTTAGTAATTTTAATTTTAAATTATATTTTTATTATTTCTCATAAGTAGTACGTTTGGGAGTTAGCAATTTAGCTTATTTAGCCGACGATACGAACTTTCTTTTTAAAGGCGTCACGACTCGTAGCCATCCTGATTTCAAGAGGTAGCGCATTCCATAGGAGAATGGACTGAATATGGAACTCAATTAATACAATTTTAAAGTAAAATAAGATTACACAATATTATTATGACGATCTGGTAAAGGTCGCGGGAAGCCGCTGGATGCGAGCAGCACAAAACCGGTCGTTGTGGAGATCCTTTAGGGTAGGCATTTGTCTAGCAGTGGACGTCTTCTGGCTGAGATGATGATGATATGTACTATTGCTAAGCAAAGTATTATCGTGGTGGCTCCAGTGCGACACAGTAAGCCCAATAATATATACTTTTAACGAAATTTTACTAGATGTCAGCTAGGAAGCGGCTGGTCTGTAACCAATAGTTACCCCTATTTTTAATGATTAAGGAAAAAAATTACGATCATTGGATCTTGTCGAAATCTGGTGCTAGTTTTGTTTTAGGTATCGTCGTGTAAAAACGAACTAAATTACCCAGCCAGTGTTATTACTATTCAAAATTAAACACAAACAGAATGATAGGATCATGTCTTCAGCGCTACGTACAGACGCCTGCTTGTGCAGGCGTCTGTATTTTGTAATTGACAAATTTCTTCAATTAATTTTCATCCATATAACTAAGCCATAGGGTTCAAAGTCTATTGAGGAAATTTGACAGTTTGTGGTAGGTTAATTGTGCAGGCGTGTGAAAGTGAGAATGGATGAAGGTGGACGGTTACGAAGTATTTCCTGACGAGGGTCTGATTATCCTTTGTCCTTTACTCAGGTGTACAATCAGTGACACGTCAACAGTAACACGGTGTGTGCTTTGGAACTAATACTTGATTTAATCAAAAGACTTGGGGCATGTCTTTCATACAACATACATTACAATAAATCAAAAGTGTTTAACTTAAACCCCCTTATTCATAAGCATTTTTTAGTTAAATATTGTTTTGTCAACGTCACATAAACGACATTTTGTATTTGAGAAAGAGAGACAAACAATGAATAACTAAATAATGCTTAAATAGTTTTTATGAATTGGGTTAGTCGAAAACAAAGAAATTGGATAATGAAACAAAAGAGAGAGAAAACTGTGAAAATTGGAAAAATATCCTACAAAAATTGGCACATAAAAAGTTTCGGTACCAGGCTAGCAGAAACTTTATGGAGTAAACAGTCTCAGCGAAAAAATAATTCGAGTGCGTGCCTTCAGGCGTGCGTGATTTACGCAAAGCCTCTTACACCCGCATGAAATCCTGGTACTCCCGAAAACTATTCACGCGGCGGGCTGAATCAAATCCCGGGTTTCTTTTATTTATAGTTCTATCCCACTCAATTTTATTTCGTAAACAAGAATCTAAATTGAAAACAAAGCCTTTGTCCAACATTTTCATAAGATATTATATATAAGACCTTGAATGTGGTTTACGTGAATTAATAAAAAGATCAACAATATTAATTAAATGTAAGTAAAATCAATTGTAAAAGCCAACACAATACAACGTGTGGTGTGTGAAGTACAGCTGTACGGGTTTGGAAAGGGTGTATTTTTTGGTGAATTATGATAATGTTTTGTTGATTATCTCGGTAACGAGCCTGTAGTTTTGACCAAATTTGGTGAGCATGCTCAGTGTGATGTATAGATGCTCCCCTTAAACGTTCGCTTATTGATATTGTTAGACCCTATATAAAATTCAATTCAAAATTCAAAATCATTTATTCAGTTTAGGCTACAAATAGCTCTTATGAACGTCATTATGCCATCGGTTCGTAAGTCTACTCTGGGCGGGAGATCTTGTACTGAGAAGAACCGGCAAGAAACTCAGCAAGTGTCCAGCTCTTTTCTCCCTTACAGCGTCAAAAATATTGGATTAATTAGGGAATGTAACGACCCGACGCACACGCCACCACCGCAGAGACACTAAAGAGAGCATGACACACTCAAGATACTCTAAATAAAAACCTAATGAAAAGTTTAACGTAACATAAATATTATTTGTAAACTGTAGGACATTGCTGATAAAGGCTATCATATCAGCGCTAAGATATTTTTAAAGTAATTATTGATCCCAATAAAATAAAATAAAGAGTAGTTTAATTTTTTTATTATAACCAAGCTGTTTTGTCATCTAAATATTCTTTAACTGTATAATAACCTTTCTTAAGTAAAGAAGATTTTACATGTTTTTTAAACTTATCTAAAGGTAAATCTTGTACAGTACTAGGTATTTTATTATAGTAGTGTATACCTTGCCCCAAGAAAGAGCCAAGAACCTTTTGTAACCTGAACAGTGGCATTACAAGTTTTTTCTTATTTCTAGTATTGAAATTGTGTACATCACCGTGTTTAGTAAAAGAGTTGATGTTGCAACGCACAAAAACTATGCAATTATAAATAAACTGAGATGCAACTGTAAGAACACCAATTTCTTTAAAAATATTTCTTAAAGTAGTTCGGGAACCTAGTCTATAAATGGTTCTTATTGCTCGTTTCTGCAAAATAAATATAGATTCAACATCAGCTGCTGTAGCCCACAGTAAGACACCATACGACATGACACTATGAAAATAGCTAAAGTAAACTGTTCTAGCAGTTTCAACGTCTGTTAATTGTCTAATTTTTCTGATAGCATAAGCAGCAGAACTGAGTTTACCGGACAATTTCGATATATGAGGATTCCATTGAAGTTTTGAGTCAAGTGTTATACCTAAGAAGACTGTTGAGTCTACCAAATCTAATTTATCACCGTTTATTCTAATATCAGTTGGTTCAGTTTTAACATTAGGTAGTGTAAATTTAATACATTTTGTTTTTTTTGCATTAAGCTGTAGATTATTAACAGTAAACCAACTGAGTACTTTTGCTAGAGCATTGTTTACATCATCATAATTATTCTTACACCTAGTAACATTAAAAATAAGTGAAGTATCATCTGCAAATAAAACAATTTTACAGAAGTTCTCCACAAAGAATGGCAAGTCGTTAATATAAATTAAAAATAGGAAGGGCCCGAGGATTGACCCTTGCGGAACTCCCATTTTTACAAGAGATCCAGATGATTTAGTTCCATTGATATCGACAGTTTGTGTCCTAGAACTGAGATACGACTCTATCAATTTAAGTGCAAAATCATTAAGACCATAGTAGTGTAACTTCATCACCAGAGTCCTGTGCTCAACGCAATCGAAAGCCTTGGATAAGTCGCAAAAAACTCCAAGAGCGTTCTGAGACTTCTCCCAGGCATCGAATATACGTTTTAATAAAGCAACACCTGCGTCAGTAGTGGAACGACCCTTTGTAAAACCATATTGTTTCTTATGTAGAAGCTTGTTTGAGTTAAAGTATGCCATTAATTGTTCGAGTATAAGTTTTTCATAAATTTTACTTAGTATTGGTAATATTGAAATTGGCCTATAGTTACTAGGGTCTTCTTTGTTTCCTGATTTAAATAAAGGTATAACCTTACTGAATTTCATAAGTTCTGGAAAGATACCCTTATTGATACAGTAATTAAAAATGTCTGCAAGATAGGGCGCAATAGAAAATATAATATTCTTAATTACCTTAATACTTATGCCCCACAAATCACTAGTGTTTTTCATTTTCATTTTTATACACTTCAGTAAAGTTGTTTTGTTTAATAATACATAATAATGTTTTGATGTTATCTGTTTAGTAACATTTTATAAACTATCTCTATACTTAATTGGTGAAATTCCCTCTAAACCCTTGAAATTCAATAAATCTTATTGTGACCTCACGCGGATATCTTGAGAGAATTTGAGGTCAATTGATAAGAGACGTGTTTGGTTTTTTTTGCCACCAAGCGTGCTCGTTCACGAACCCCATAAATAAATTATCATCGTCATTATCATCATCTCAGCTGTACATCCATCCACCACTGGAGAAAGGCATTCCCCAAGGATCTCTAGAACAACCAGTTTTGTGCTGCTCGCATTTAGCTTAAATCTATCATATGACATGTACCTATTCAGCATAACTAATTTTAGAAATAAAATTTAAAAGCAAACCGGTTACTCAACACTGTCCCGCCCAAGAAGGTCTGTACCATTACTTATTCTGTGTCTGTACTTACTTTCACCTTGTTACTTTTATTTTTATACTGCCATTTTCCGTGACAAAAACAGATGAACACTACAAAGAGCATAGACAAAATCCAACGCACTTACTTAGCAGTAACTGGCCACAAATAAACAAACAACGATTGATGTTTCCCGCCGCAATACGCACGTACGAGACGCGAGATTGGAACAAAGAAAAGCTCTGTTCGCGTCATTTCCCCCGTATTTTCGTAGCTGACATGTGTTGCCGTTTATATGACAGGTTGTGAATCTATCGCGAATGATTTAGTACAGAATACCTTGTTCTGTAGCGGCTAGTTAGAACGCGACATTGCTTCGGAACAAATTGTTCAACAAAAAGGTTTGTATAAAAAAGTTACTAACACTTTTTACAGTACTTGTGTAATTATATACTGATGTTTCGGATCCTTTGCTGGGAAGCAAAGGGATTCTGGCTGAAGTGCCTTGACTAACTTTATTTTAAAGATTATTTTTAATGCGTTAGCTAGCTAATATGCTTGTGTAAGGTATGGGTTCACGTCAGTAGTCTAACTGAGCTATGTGGGTTGTACCACGATTTCATTCCATCCAAGCCTCTATCCGTTCGGCAACCTAATAATTAAATATAATGTTTTTTTTTAATATGATGGCTTAGCGTCATAATAGCTATTTTTGTAGCCTAAACTAAATAAACCATTTTGAATATATCGTAAGTACTTACCTTGCCTTCTTAGCAAAACGAACTTTCAGTGTCGTGAGAGAGAGAAAAAGAAAGTCATTCATAAAAATATTTTGGGCACAAAAGTTGTAAAAATCAATTTGCGTTAGCCGAATGCCCAATATCAATTAGATAACACTACTGGGAATTGAAGCAGGTACTTACAAGGGATTCCTTACTTAATATTCCGGTCCCAAGTGGCATGCTCGAACATGTCATCTACGTGCAAGACATACGTAATTCTGTTGGTTTCCGTTTATTCTCGTGTGTTTTGTAATGTTAAAAAGCCTTATCATAATGCAGAGTGATTTATAAAGACCAGTCAGAAAGATGTCTGAAACTAAAATAGAAATTGTTTATTTTAAAAAGCTATTTAATTATTTATTTTCTATATAGTACCCACCCACAGTAGCAGCTTACAAGCTAAAAACATAATATATATATATATATATATATATATTTTTACAGAAATTTAAGTACCTCCTTATAAAGCCGGTAAGACTGTTATAATAGGTAACATTATAAAGTAATAAATATATATTTTTTTAAATGAACTCTTTGACTGAGTTAAGTATTACATACCGTATGGAACAGCTGATTTTCAAAGACAATTTCAAAGGAGATGTTCCCTTAATTATAACTGTTGGGCCCTTAATTTATAACAGTTTTGAAGTGATGCTTTTCTGATAGATCTGCCTTCTGAGATGATGTTTCCAAAAAGAAAAAATATATAAAAACCCCCCAACATAAATTAAAAAATATTTAAAAACTTGAAATCTTGTTTTCTTTATCAAGCTTTTCTTATTATTTTTGGGTTCTAATGAAAGTTTTAAGTGTTTTTATATATTGCTAAACTTATTTATACATTCTAAAAGGTATATTAAGGTTTCAATGCAATTTCCTGAAAATGAAACCAAGCGGTTGCTGGCTGTAATGGATAGTACCATTGCATTACTAATTTAAAAAATAAGTTCTATTTTTAAATACATACATTTACATTAGAAAAGCGAAGTTGCCAAGGTAGAAAAAGTTTAGGGTTGCTATTTTATGAATTTTTATTATCTGACCTTTTTTATTAAATAATACAATGTTTGAGTATGTTTAAAAAATATATTAATACATGGAAAACTTTTTGCTCTTTTCATAAAATATAATTTCATCACTGTAGGAATTAGGGGGCCCAGCCTCCATACAAAAATGGAACATCTCCTTTGTTGCCTATGTAAAAGTTGTGCAAAACTATGAGAAACTTTACCTAACTTTTTGTACTACAAAAAACATGGGGAGTTAATATTATTACTAAGTATTATAGACGTAAACTATTAATAATACAAACTATTAATCGCTGTAAGATTTCATAGTTATACAGTGTAAACAAAACTAAATCTACGGGCGCATACGTAAAGTATTGGCAAGACTTCAATTCATACATAATATACAGGGTATGAAAAAAACTTACCGAAGCCGTAATATTTGCCTTATTCACTTCATACCAGGCCAAATGCTTGCCAGTAAGGAAAAAATAAATTATATTTTGTTCACAATTTTTGTTTGCATATAAATATAATATAAATAGTTGTCACCCGCGACTTCATTCGCGAAGACTACACTATCCCACAGGAACCTGTTACCAGGATAAAAAGAAAAAGTATCCTAGTCCGGGGCATGGTCTGTCTATGTGCAAAGTTTCATTCAAATCCGTTCAGCCATTTTCACGTGATGCGCGGTCAAATAAACAGACAAAAATTCTAAAAACTGTTGGAACGTGTTCTGTTATCGATTCTAAGTATCCCCAGCCAACTTTTTTTTCGAATATCTTCCATGTTCTCTGTGTGGTGCCAGGGATAAAGAATTGCGCCACCCCATCTCTTCCCGTGGGTGTCGTAAAAGCCGAGTAAAGGACCATTCCAGCGGATGGGCAGCAGCATCTCTCTGAGGTTACCCTCAACCTACTGCGATCGCCAACCCGCCTGCCAAGCGTGGCGATTACGGCAAATACCCCTCATACCCATGGGGGAGGTATTTGTCCAGCAGTGGACGTCTTTTGGCTGAGAAGATGATGATGATGACAGACTTTCTATCCTCTTTAGCTTTATTATATGTATAGATAGATTGTATTTAAACAAGTTAACTAAATTGCGCAAAATTATAAGTTTTAAACCCAAAAACTTTTGTTCCATATTCTCGCAACACAATCGCTATTACAAATAAATATTTACAAACAAAGCTTTGGCTTAGAAAAAAAGTTGCCAAAAGTTCGAATTACAATCAAAAGATGAAAGACAAAGCTTCTCTCGTGTAACAAAGGGTTTAAAAATAGCTCACAACGTAGGTATTCAGTTGTTGGACTAACGACACTTACAGTTTGTATATTGATGTGTTATCATTATTATAAACTAATCTCGATGAATAGGAGAAGCTAGATGGCGCTCGATAACGCGCCCGGTCTGCGATTGCTAAGTTTAAGTGACTTTCTCAAAGGCGGGTCATAGGATGAGTGACCCGGCTGCATTAGCAGTTGTTAACAACCACCAATCCGCACTGGGCCCGCGTAGTGGTTTATGGCCCGTTCTCCCTATCCATCTATGGATGGATAGGGAGAACGGGCCATAAACCACTCCCTATGGGGAAGACTCATGCACCAGCAGTAGGGACATAATTCAGGAATTAATATTTTCAGGATGATGTTGTTCCTCCCTCGCTTTTGTAGCGCCTCTGGAATGTTTGCGCAGACCAGAACGGACGGTTTCCACGCTGTAATTCGTAAAAAAGTGGCCTCATTGATGAGAAGGACGATAGGGAGTGACAACAGCATCCTGAAAGCAGTGGCAGATGATCCGCATGCACCTCTGAGGAGACATTGCATGCGCGTGATGTCTGAAGTAGTGGATGAGAGTTCCTCAGTACGTTGGGCGCGTGCCTTGCCTTTAAGGTTCATGGTTACTTAAGTTAATAATTATACCTAATACAGCATAATTAACTTACTAACATAGTCTTAAGCAATTGTACTAACACATTGGATCTGAGTTGTCTGAATAAAAATGTTTTGAATTTGAATTTGAATAATTATTAACAAAGATAGAAGATATAACCTTTTAAACTATCATGGTCACATGCTTAAGAGTAATTATTAAAGAGATTGTTACCATGTTTTTTATTGTCCTTCCTGCCCCCCGACCGCCTAACCGATCGCTTTGACTTCGTGTATAGTTTATGACGTCATCTTGCCACCTCGCACTGCCTATGAAAGCAATATCAAAAGCTAAAGGCTATAGCTTTCGATATTGCTTTCATAGGCACGAGAGGCACGAAACGACAAGATGACGTCATAAACCACACACGAAGTCAAAGCGATCGGTTAAGCGGTCGGGACCCTGATGCTGTGAGTGTAGTGTGTCGATAGCAAGATCGAGTTAACAGAGACTAAAGAAATAGTGGTACGATCAGGTACGATGGTCGAGCAGTACCCACGACCCAATCAGCCCGAGCCGAGGTCCTCGGACAATCTAGTAGAGAACGGGGACACACACTAGTGCGTGATGCTATTCCCTCAGAAAGCCTTGACGGTGTTTCGTTTACACTTGAGCTTGAGGATGTGAATAAATAAATAAATAAACTTCCCTACACTCACACCAATTATCTAGCCCAAGAGAAGCTTCGTAATGAAACTCGTTAAATGGTTACTAGACAACGTATAGACATACTTAAATTACTTAAATACATACTTAATATACATAGAAAATACCCAAACCCGAGACAATTTAGAAAAACAATAATTTCTAAATTGACCCGATCGGGGATCGAACCCGGGACCTCAGAGATGGCGACACCATGAAAATCGGTGTACAAACCACTCGACCAAGAAGGTCGATATCTTTAAGTTTCTCGCCCCCCCTAAAGAGTCAGTTAACGGCTCCCGCCCACGACCAACTTTTTGTAATACCAATAATACCTTAAACTTACCAATAATAATTTATAAATGTTTATATAATTTTTAACGCAAATTTTGTTGCGAACAAATTACAAAAACACAAATGTTGAAAAAATATCCACGAGCAGGGTTTGAACCTGCACCCTTCTGACATACCGGGTCAGGTGCTCTTCCAATTGAGCTATCGTGGTTCTAACCAGCCCGCCGAAACACTATTCAACACTATTTACTTTTACTTTGAAAGCCAAAGGCGCCCATTCAATGTTAACAACTACCGTCATTAACATCCAATCATAATATTTTTACAAATACTAAAGATCAGTTAAGAAGTAGGCAAGCTATTTATAAATGTTTATATAATAATATTTTTTTTTAATAATAATTTAATTGATTTAACAAAAAAAAAAAAAAAAACCCAAATGTTGAAAAAATTTCCACGAGCAGGGTTTGAACCTGCACCCTTCTGACATACCGGGTCAGGTGCTCTTCCAATTGAGCTATCGTGGTTCTAACCAGCCCGCCGAAATTATTCAACACTATTTACTTTTTACTTTGAAAGCCAAAGGCGCCCATTCAATGTTAACAACTACCGTCATTAATATTTTTTCAACATTTGGGTTTTTGTAATTTGTTCGCAACAAAATTTGCGTTAAAAATTATATAAACATTAATTGATTTAATTTTAATATTTGTGTATTTTTAAATTAATTGTGTTATTGACCCAAGTTGGTTGAAACAAATTTATTCATTCATTCATTCATTCGTTCATTCATCCATTTACTCATTCATTCATTCATTCATTTATTTATTAATTCATTCATTCATTAATTCAATAATCGGACTGATTTTTGTCTCCGAGGTTTTAGTGGGTACCGATTTTTTGACCATACGATTCATTATCACCGACTAAAAAATTGGTCACCGATTATCGGACGTGGGTGGATGGGGGAGGCACATACGCTGAAAATGCCGTAGAAATATGAAAAAGAATTTCCCCTCATATTCAGTGGAACATAGAACCTCCTCCTGTTTTGAATTCGGTTAAAAAGGAGCACCTAGTAGCAACTCTATATACTCTATAAATGATAGAAATCCAGCGACAGCCGAAACACGAAGTTTGCCGAGACACTTCAAGAAAATAGACGCACTGTATAAAGTCAAGTAACACGTCAAAACGGTCATTTGATTTGGCAAACGGTCTTCGTGAACGAAATCAACGGACCAAGAGTTCTTAATGACACACTTTGAAAGTTTGAAGGGACTTTCATTTACACGCAGACCCTTTAAAACAGTGAGGCTTTTAAATGAGACGCAGTCTTTATCCTATCCATATTATTTTAACCTACCGCTTTAAATTTAAGAAAGTATTGAAAAAAAATCCTACAATTGGGATTCAAACCCGCAAACTCTGACATACCGCCAACATACAAAGCGAATCGTTTACAATAAAATTTGCAAATAAAATTATTTCATCACATCATCACATCAAATCATCACATGACATCATCACCACATTTATGTCCCCACTGCTGGGATGGATGGGTCATAGATCACGAGTATCACGACGCAGGCCAAGTACGGATGGGTGGTTGTTAACGACTGCTAATGCAGCCGTGACCAAAGCACAAGGCACTTCCGAAGCACGGGGAGCACGGGAGTTCGAGATGATACATTTTTGGTCACCCATCCGATGACAGACATTTGAGAAAATTGCTTAACCTAATCAATCGCAGACCAAGAGTCAATATTAGATTATTATTAGATTATATTTAGAGTAAATATTACTTACCAAATAAGTTTATTGTTTATTAAGATATTATTTTTTCATATAAAAGGATATGCTTATTACCATATTTGCCTGTTTATACGTTAAACAATGGCTATATTCATAACGGTAAACAAAACACCCCATCAAGGCCAAACAATGTGCCTTGTTAATCTACTTGCAGTATATAATAAATAATAAGTCTATACGTGTAGAAATAACTTTGTATCCCTTTTTAATGTGTGAGATTTAATTTTGGTTTAATCTGTTGTTGTTGGTAACTAAAAAGTAATTTAGCATAATGAACATCTGACATGTTAAACGGCGTTATCTAGTTAAAAGTGGGCGTTTTTAGCTGTAACGTCTTATTTAACTAAACTATAACATGTCAGATGTTCATTAGGTGACGTAAAAATGCTAAATTACTTCATTCAAATAGTTTGTTGAGCATAATTTGATTTTCTATCTCTAATTACTAGATATGTTTTTTTTTTTCAAAGGTGGCGCTAGTGTACGGCGTAAACGCTCTTAAGAGGAATTTCCTTGGTCGACTGAATTGAAAAATATGTATGAAAAGTTGACAAAATCAACGTTACCCGAATTTCTCCTCAAAAACTGGACCGATTTAATTACTTTTTTTATTAAAACTTAATAAAATCGCTTTGGCTGTGTCTCTATGTATTCCTTTTTATCATTAATTAATTATTAAAAAAGATATGATCCTTTAAAAACCTTAAAAATTGCCCAGATTTTCCGGTGTTTTTTCGAAATTTTACGAGATTATATAGAAAAGCAAAAGATAGGGATACAGCCAAAGCCTTTCTTTAATTTTTATTGAAAAAAGTAATTAAATCGGTCCAGTTTTAGAGGAGAAATCAGGGGACTACGAAACGTTGATTTTGTCTACTTTTCATACATATTTTTCAATTCAGTCGACCTTAGTATTTCCTCTTAATAAACGCTATAGAGCTGAGTCGAATGAGAGTAGCCGCGGATCGTGCTCGGTGGCGTGCACTTGAAGAGGCCTATGTCCAGCAGTGGACTAGTATAGGCTGATGATGATGATACGCTATTAGTCAGCGTTGTTTTATCAATGATTCGTTTCGTTTATGGTGTATTACCTCAGGTATAAACGAACCGTGAATGTAAAATAAACAATTAAAAATCAAATCAAAAGCAAGATCAAATCAACCTTCATCTGCATACTGATTACATTTTCCATTGATAAACATCAAACATCAACATTCGTTTTACACGTGAATGTTTTGTTCTTGATCAAATATAATAGATTTCTTTATCTAAATTATCATCATCACACATCACACCAGCGCATTATATGTCCCCACTGCTGGGACACGAGCCTCCCTATGGATGGATAGGGAGAAAATCTAGGGATCTTACTTAATGGATCTAACTGTCATCACAATGATATTCTGGTTAGTTAGATCTTGAACTAGGCTAGACATAGTCTGTAGTTAAGACTTTAAAAGCCCTAGACAAGTAAGATAACGCCAGTAAAATAGAAATTGAATAGAAATAATTAACGTTACAAAAACACAAATGTTGAAAAAAAAATCTACAAGCAGGATTTGAACCTGCACCCTTTTTTTGGCCCAAGCGAACCTCCAAAGAAAAGAGTTGGCAACGACTGAGCTTATGGTGGTAGCCAGCGAACGCAAATTGGCGTTCGCACTAGTCCAGGAACCCTACGTTGGAGGGATTCGGAAAATGAAGGATTACCGCGGAGCACGGGTCTACCAGTGCGCAACGATAGGAGATGGGACAGTGAAGGCTGCTATTGTCGTATTCGACAACGACCTCAGCGTCACACTGTGTCCGAAACTCACGACCAACAACATCGCGGTGGGAAGGATCCGAACTTGCGACTGGGAGATGACGGCGGTTTCCTTTTATTTTGAGCCCGACCTACCAATTGGGCCTTACCTGGACCGGTTGAGCTTGATCGTAGAGGTGTTGGGCCCAAGAAAACTGCTGATTGCCGGAGATTGCAACGCAAAGAGTACCTGGTGGGGTAGCACCATAGAAGACCTCAGGGGATTAGAGATGTCCGGGACCCTGGAAGAGTCTGGTTTGCAGATATTGAACAGAGGTAACACTCCCACTTTTGACACCGTGAGAGGTAACAGGGAGTTCACCAGCTTTGTAGACATAACAGCGATTACCGACGACCTGTTGGGGCTTATAGAAAACTGGAGGGTAGACTAGAGGATAACAAGCTCCGACCACAACACCATTCTCTTTGATGTAAAACTCCGTAAGAGTAAAGGCTTACAGGTCCAAAGAACGACGCGTCTATACAATACGAGAAAAGCCAACTGGACTGAATTCACAGACGCACTGGTGCAATTAAAACAAGAACGCAATATCAATATCAACAGCATAAAAGCCTTAAGTGACAGAGATTCATTCGAAAAGACCATCGTAGAGCTCACGACAGCGATCACTTCAGCTTGCAGGAAAGCAATCCCAGCGAAGAAGAGCACAGAAACCCTCTCCATCCCTTGGTAGAATGAGGAGTTGACCAAGCTGAAGAAGACGATGGCCACATATAAACGGAGAATTAGAAACGCTGCGCCACATCGAAGAGAAAGGGTCGTTGAAGAATATCTGCAGAAGAAAGAAAACTATGAGTGTCAAGCCAAGAACGTTCGTATAACGAGCTGGAATGGGTTCTGCGAGAAGCAGGACAGAGAACCCCTTCGCTACCCCTATGGGAAGGGATATATCGCGTTCTAAAGACGACCGCCAGGAGACAAGAAGACTTGGCCCTAAAAACCGCAGAAGGTATATATTTAGAACCCCAAGAATCAGCGAACTTACTGGCCAAGACTTTTTACCCTGAGAAAGTGATGATAACGAAGACCATCGCCGGGTCAGAGAAACGGCAGAGAGAGTGAACGATCGGACAGATGATGAGCATCTGGATCCTCCGTTTACCTCGCTTGAGCTAAAGACCGCGATGGGGAGTTTTAATCCAAAGAAGGCCCCGGGAGCGGATGGCTTTACGGCAGACATTTGCAGCAGAGCCTTGGAGCATAACATCGAAGAGTCGCTTGCCTTATTCAATAAATGCCTAGAATTAGGACATTTCCCGGACAGCTGGAAAGAGGCCACAGTGGTGGTACTCAGAAAACAGGGCAAGGATGACTACCCTTTGTACAAGATGATCCAGATGTGCTTTATAGTAATCTTTTTAACTTAATCAAGACCGAATACAACCAGGTGTTTACACCAAAAACAATAAAAATTACTCATAAACTTAAGTTCTGTGACTGGGCCACGACTGGTATATATAAAAGTAGAAATAAATTGTATGATTTATATAGTTTAATACAATATAACTAAAATGTTAATTTTACGGAATATGTAAAGAATTATTCGAAAATGTTTAAGAAAGTGTGCATAGTAGCAAAATCTAATTACATTAAAGAAAAAATTAAAAAGTCTAACAATAAAATCAAAGCCACTTGGGACATCATAAACCGTGAAACAGGTAAATTTAAACCACGGGATAATACTTTCACTTTAAAAGTAAACGACAACCTAGTCAATTCAGATTCACAAATTGCTAATATTTTTGATGATTTTTTTGTAAATATACCTGTAATAACAACATCAAATTTAGATTCATCACCGGAAGCTGCACAAACTTTACTCCAAAAATATGTACCAAAATGTAATCTTTCCTTTCAATTTAAATACATTGATTCAATGAATATTATTAAAACATTCAAATCACTTAAAATGAAAAACACGAGTGATTTGTGGGGTATATCTATTAAAGTAATTAAGAATATTATTTATTCTATTGCACCGTATCTTGCTGAAATTTTTAATAACTGTGTGAATAAAGGTATCTTTCCTGATCTTATGAAGTATAGTAAAGTTATATCTTTATTCAAATCAGGAAACAAAAAAGACCCCAGTAACTATCGGCCCATTTCAATATTACCAGCGCTAAGTAAAATTTATGAAAAAATTATACTCGAACAGTTGATGTCATATTTTAACACAAACAACCTTTTACATAGTAAGCAATATGGTTTTACTAAGGGTCGTTCTACTGATGCAGGCGTTGCTCTAATAAAACATATATTTGATGCCTGGGAGAAGTCTCAAAATGCTCTTGGAGTTTTTTGCGACTTGTCCAAGGCTTTTGATTGCGTTGAGCACCGGACTCTGGTGTTGAAGCTACATTATTACGGTCTCGAAGGTTTTGCACTAAATTTAATACAGTCATATCTCAGCTCTAGTACTCAAACTGTCGATATAAATGGTACTAAATCATCTGGTTCTCATGTAAAAATGGGAGTTCCACAAGGGTCGATTCTTGGTCCTTTTCTGTTCTTGATTTACATTAATGACTTGCCATTCTTTGTAGAGAATTTCTGTGAAATTGTATTATTTGCAGATGATACTTCACTCATTTTTAATGTGACTAGGTATAGGACTAATTATGAAAATGTAAATAAAGCTCTTTCAGAGGTACTCCATTGGTTTACTATTAATAATTTACAGCTTAACGCTAAGAAAACAAAATGTATTAAATTTATATTACCAAATGTCAGAAATGAACCAACCGATATTAGAATAAACGGTGATCAATTAGATTTGGTAGATTCTACAGTCTTTTTAGGCATTACCCTTGACTCAAAACTTCAATGGAATCCTCATATATCGAAATTGGCCGGTAAACTCAGTTCTGCTGCTTATGCCATTAGAAAAACTAGGCAGTTAACAGACGTTGAAACTGCTAGAACAGTTTATTTTAGTTATTTTCATAGTGTCATGTCGTATGGCGTCCTACTGTGGGGAACAGCGGCTGATATTGAAACTATATTCATTTTACAGAAACGAGCAATAAGAGCAATCTATAAACTAGGATCACGAACTTCCCTAAGAAATCTTTTTAAGGAGATTGATGTCCTGACAGTTGCATCTCAATATATTTATAATTGTATAGTTTTTGTACGTTGCAACATCAACTCCTTTACTAAACACGGTGACGTACACAATTTCAATACTAGAAATAAGACAAAACTTGTAATGCCACTGTTCAGGTTACAGAAGGTACTTGGTTCTTTCTTGGGGCAAGGTATACACTATTACAATAAAATACCAAATTATGTACTAGATTTACCTTTAGATAAGTTTAAAAAACATGTGAAGTCTTTATTACTTATAAAAGGTTATTATACAGTCAAAGAATATTTAGATGATAAAACAGCCTGGTTATAATAAAAATCACATATTATATTTGAATCAATTTATTAAAATTAATTTTTATAATTTTTATACTGATATGACAGCCTTTATCAGCATTGTCCTACAGATAACAAAACAGCGTTGCGTTAAATAGATCATTAAGTTTTTATTTAGAGTATCTTGAGTGTGTCATGCTCTCTTTACTGTCTCTGCGGTGGTGGCGTGTGCGTCGGGTCGTTACGTTCCCTAAAATATGGTTGAGCGAAGCGATGGCTGATTCATATGTCATGCTCGTGAACGGGTGCCGCCTGTGGAGGCTGGTCTGCTCTTGCATACTTATCTTATTTTTAGTATTATTAATTATAGTTTGACTTTGTTTTACCTTAACAATTTTTTACTTTTACTAGAGTACTGTAGTGGTGCTGTATGACATTGTGGAAATTGAAACTTTTACATAATTATCTGATGTAAATTTGTTAACTTACATTTTTTATTTTAACAGCATTGTCCTACAGATAACAAACAGCGTTGCGTTAAATAGATTATTAAGTTTTTATTTAGAGTATCTTGAGTGTGTCATGCTCTCTTAATTGTCTCTGCGGTGGTGGCGTGTGCGTCGGGTCGTTACGTTCCCTAAAATATGGTTGAGCGAAGCGATGGCTGATTTATATGTCATGCTCGTGAACGGGTGCCGCCTGTGGAGGCTGGTCTGCTCTTGCATACTTATCTTATTTTTAGTATTATTAATTATAGTTTGACTTTGTTTTACATAAACAATTTTTGACTTTTACTAGAGTACTGTAGTGGTGCTGTATGACATTGTGGAAATTGAAACCTTTACATAATTATCTGATGTAAATTTGTTAACTTACATTTTTTTATTTTGTTTTTTTTTTTTTTTACTTGTTGTGGTTGTCTTATAATATTTTTTGTGTTTATTTGTAATGGAAAGTGTTCTGCTATGATAGGGCATTTTCCAATATTTTTGACGCTGTAAGGGAGAAAAGAGCTGGACACTTGCTGAGTTTCTTGCCGGTTCTTCTCAGTACAAGATCTCCCGCCCAGAGTAGACTTACGAACCGATGGCATAGTGACATTTACAAGAGCTACTTGTAGCCTAAACTGAATAAATGGTTTTGAATTTTGAATTTTGAATTTTTTTTTTAATTTTGAATTTTACACAGTACCTAAGGCGTACAGAGCCATCGGGCTACTGCCGGTGCTGGGCAAGGTTCTTGAGAAGATGTCGGTAGCACGGATCAAATACCACCTTGTACCGAGGATTAGTACTCGCCAGTACGGATTCATGCCCCAGAGGAGCACCGAGGACGCCCTCTATCATCTAATACACCACATCAGAGGTATGGTTGAGCTGAAAAAGCTGGTTACCCTAGTGTCATTGGATATAGAGGGGGCCTTCGACAGCGCGTGGTGGCCAGCAATCAGAATCCGACTGGCTGAGGAACAGTGTCCGGTCAATATCAGGAGGCTACTTGACAGTTATCTCAGCTGCAGAAAAGTCACGGTAAGATACGCTGTGGAGGTAAGCACGCGAAGCACCAATAAAGGATGCGTGCAAGGGTCAATAGGCGGTCCAATACTCTGGAACCTGCTTCTCGATCCGCTACTGAAGGGGCTGCATGAGAGGGGAGATTACGTGCAGGCATTTGCAGATGACGTGGTACTAGTTTTCCACGGGGACAAAGCCAGCGAAATTCAGCGACAGTCCAATGCCGCTCTCGCCTATGTCCAGCAGTGGGGTGTCCGTAATAAGCTAAAGTTCGCGCCGCACAAAACCTGTGCTATGTTGCTAACGCAGAAACTGAAGCATGACACACCACGGCTGAGCATGGGCGGGATCGACATATCCATGTCAAGGGAGGTAAAGATTCTGGGCCTCACTATAGACGACCGGCTAACTTTCAACACGCATATTGCCAACCAGTGCCGGAAAGTCATAGGAATTTATAAACAGCTGTCGAAAGCTGCAAAGGTTAGTTGGGGCCTAGACCCCGAAATAATTAGGTCCATATATACCGCGGCGGTAGAGCCCGTAATTTTGTATGCTGCGGCAGCATGGGCCCCAGCGGCAAAGAAGTTGGGCATTAGAAAACAGCTCAACACGGTTCAGAGGGGTTTCGCGCAAAAGCTATGCAGAGCCTACCGCACAGTCTCCCTACACTCGGCAATGCTTGCGGGGATACTGCCTCTCGACCTCAGGATTACAGAAGCAGCCGCTCTGTATGAGGCAAAAAGAGGGTCATTCCTGGAAGCGCTGCGAGGCAGAGAGACCGAGAGTGTGGTGGACTTTGTCAGTGCCCCACATCCGGTGGCGCATATGGGTTTGGAGTTCGTGTGCCTGGAAGACCAAAACCTTGTGGACAGGTACAATGTGCAGCAGGTGCGAATATTCACCGACGGCAGCAAGCTTGAGGGGAAGGTCGGGGCCGAACTTTGGAAAGGTGAGACCGAGACTCGATCCTTAAAGCTAAGTCTGTCCGCGTACTGCACAACCTACCTACCTAACCTACCAGGCGGAACTTCTAGCGATATGCAAGGCCACGGAAGTAATTGCGCGGGGAAAGGAAGAGAATTATGGTGTGTATAGCGATTCGAGGGCAGCGCTGGAGACGATCGCCAACCATCACTCTCTCCACCCCCTGGCGGTGGAAGCACAGAAGAATTTGCGAGGGGCCTTCACCCAGAACAAAATTGTATCTTTGTTCTGGATCAAGGCGCACGCGGGACTTCCGGGCAATGAGCGGGCCGACGAACTGGCCAAGACGGCCGCACTGACGTTGAAGAAGAGGCCCGACTATGACGCGTGCCCAGTCTCATATGTTAAGAGACTCTTGCGGGAGAACACGATTGAAAGCTGGGACCAACGCTACCGCGAGGGATATACTGCCTCCGTGACCAAAATGTTCTTCCCAGATGCTAAATTAGCGTACAAGATAGTGAGGAAGCTGCAGCCGACAGGTCCACTAACTCAGATCCTAACGGGGCACGGAGGGTTCGCCCAATATTTGAATCGCTTCAAGTGTAGGGCGAGCCCTTCATGCGTCTGTGATCCCAAGATCGAAGAGACCGTCCCCCACTTGCTCTTAGACTGCCCCTCCACTAGCATACATAAGTATAGTTTGGAGCAGAAAATTGGAACTGTATTAAAAATTGATAATTTACACGAATTTATTTCATGCAAGTATAAAACAAAAGCTTTTGCAGAATATTGCAGAAAAGTATGTAACTTAGCAGTAAGTAGGAATAAGGATACTGGTTAAGTTTGTTTCACCTATAACCGTAGCTATAGCGCTGCAAGCAAACAATTAATTTAAGTTTCCTTGTACCTTAAACTTAGTTAGCATTACTGTAATTTTATTTTATTTTTTGTATAATGAACTGTATTTATGATTGTATTAACATAAGAAAATTGTATGAAATTAAGATTTGTAAAATGTTAGTATATAAGATATTAATTTGTAAAATAAAAACCGTGTTCTGTTCCCTTATTTGTACCCAAAAAAGAGGATCAACAATAAATAAAAGAAATAAATAAAGAAAAATTGTATATAGAATAGAGGCCCAAGCCTAGAATAGACGGGCATCCCACCCGCAAAAGTATAAAAGAAGATGTATGAAAGAGTAGTATGAAGAATGAAAGTACGAGAGGCATATAAGCGAGAACTGGTATGAAAGAGAAACATAGACTAAAAATAGGCTCCGATTATGTTGGAGGTGCTAGTATTAAAAAAAAAAAAAAAAACCTGCTCCCTTTTGACATACCGGGTCAGGCTCAGGTCAGTGCTCTTCCAATTGAGCTATCGTGGTTCTAACCATCCCGCCGAAATTATTCAACATAGTGATTTAGCCTATATGTATACTCTATCCGTAACTGGACAAAAGCCTACATCATTAAAATGAAGTTATCGCTACATCCTCAGCTCCTTTTACGTCCACACTGCTGGGGCACGACCCTTCCCTATGGATGGATAGGGAGAACAGGCCATAAACCACCACGCGGGCCCAGTGCGGATTGGTGGTTGTTAACGACTGCTAGTGCAGTCGGGACCAACGGCTTTACGTGCCTTCTGAAGCACGGAGAAGCTCGAGATGATACATTTTTGGTCACCCATCCGATGACCGGCCTTTGCTTAACCTCAGCACTCGCAGACCGGGCGCGTTAACCACTGCGCTATCCAGCTCCTCACTACACTACACACACACTCACTCACTACACTACGTTATCGCTACAATTGATCGGAGCTGGCTTAATCGCCAGACTTGTCAATGTAAGTTGGTGATCACAAACCCGGGCTATGCATCTCATAAGAAAAAATGGAATTCTTTACCAGCACACTTGTTCCCTTCTTCCTACTTCATGGGGTCAACGAGGTGCGAAGAAGCAACTTACGGGTCGGCAACGTGAGGACGACTGGTGAGGAATCCAGCTGCACTAGCACCCTTTAACGGGCATAACATGTTTGAATATTTAATTGGTTTTCAATCTTATCTCAATGTCATAAATTCAATATGTGGTGGGAATATACATCCCACAAGGGTTAAATCTGCTTAACATCAGGTAGAGCGGAGTAATTTGCATTCTCTTCAATAAAAAAATCGAATAACATTTAGCCCGACTTTAAAATTAAACCAACACTCTCTGGGTCTTACAAACAAACAAAAAATAAGCTCCGAATAGTATTTCCGTGTTTTGTCTCTTTAACTCTAATCAGAAATGACGTTTCTATGATAGGAACAAAACACGGAATAACTATTCGGGCCTTATTCTTTGTTTATTTGTAAGGCACTCTGGGTCTTACAAATAAACAAAAAATAAACTGCGAATAGTGTTTCCGTGTTATGTCTCTTTTACTCTAATTTGAAATGACGTTACCATGACAGGAACAAAACACGGAATAACTATTCAGGCCTTATTCTTTGTTTATTTGTAAGGCACTCTGGATATGGGGCTGAGATAGTGTAAAGAAGATAGTATTATATTACTATTAATAAGTACTTTAACAGCAAAAGAGCAGCGTGACCTACTTTTATGTTAAATAGCATTTACTAAATCGATCTTTAATAATTGTGAACAAATGCTTTGTCACACAGCTGGCGTGGCGTGGCGAGGCGCAGTAGCGTCAGTTTCAATGGAATGGTAATACTGTGGTAGCGTGGCGCACAACCGAAGTATTTTGTCTAGACTACATGTCTTTATTTATGATTATTTACATATAATTTTACGCAAATATTGTTGCGAACAAATTACAATTTGAAAAAAGAAAAAAGTGTTGAAAAATTCCACGAGCGGGATTCGAACCCGCACCCCATGACATGCCGGGTCAGGTGCACTGCCAACTAAGCTATCGTGGCTCCATCCAACTCGCCGAAATTAATCAACACCATCTACTTTTACTTTATAAGCCAAGGAGCCCTATTCAATGTCGACAAATATTGAGAGATCAGTTAAGAATTAGGCAAGCTATATTTATGATTATTTTGTTGTTTAAATATAATTTTCCCGTTCGTGGAATTTTTTCAATACTTTGTCTTTTTAAAAATGTCTTTAAGTAAGTATTTGTTCTTTCGATATGTTTTTATTTAAATATACCAATGCGTCCTAAAATAAAGTTTATTAAGTTGGGTTTACGGACGTGCTGTGCCGCCTCTCTAGTAAAGTGGTTAAGACGACACCTAGATTCGTGAACATTCAAAAACGGATGATCCTTACAGGCGCTGTCATAAGGTCGAAAATAAGTAGTGCCCGCGACGATTGAGACCGTTCAGAAATTAATAAGAAAGAATAAAAATAAGAATAAAAATTTATATATTGACGATCACACAGACATAACAGAAAAAAAACAATGAATAATGAAACATTTAAAAAAAAACTAATAATAATAACTAAACAACATTATGGAAGGATGAATGTGTGTGAAGGTCAACTAGGACCCTGCCTCAGCTTGTGCCGTTTCGGTGCTGAGAAACAAATACCACCACAACGACGCTGGTATTCTGACAGGGCCTATAGTGTGTGAGTGTGACTGTAGTGTTGTGTGTGTGCGTGTACATAAGATCGTATAATGAAAAAAAAAGAAATAAATAAACCATAGTTACATACATATTTTATATAAGTGATAGAAAACGTTTATTATACTTATCTATTTACATAAATATGATGAAATATATATAAGATGAAATGCGGATAGAAATATCAATAGAAACACAAATTATTTGAGTACACAAACAAGGCTCTATGCGCCAGATACCTTCGCTACTCCGGATTCAGAATATCATCTCAGAACAATATTACTTTAGTTATTATTCTGAGAATATCATGCTGTCAGAGACTCAGAGAGAGAGAAATACTGTCAACTGTCTGTTCATGCCAAAACGCTTTGATTTGCTCGAGTAGTCGAGTGCATTCAAAACAGAAACAAAGCAGTACAAATAGAATGCGTTTTGAAGGCTCGCTCGACACCAGAGCGCCAATGATTTGCCAGAACGCGGTCTCCAAGGAAGGAAAAAGAACACCCAGCACGTCATGAAACTCCAGACGGTGAGTGGTGAAAAATAAACAAATCAACCTTTCGTATCGGAAGGACATTTAAGTAAAACGTCCTCAATACCTATGAAAAGAATCTTAAAATATTTAAAAAAAAATACGATAACGAATATTGATGTTATCAATGTATTTGAGTGGTTTCCATTCCAAGCATATAAATTAAGTAATTTCGTTGTAATTTCGATTTTGAGGTAGAAAATAATTATGGTCGAGTGAAAATTATAAATTCGTGTATTTCAGCTGACAAATTCAAGATAAAGACATGTGTTTACCTGTCAACATTTCAGATTCGTTAGTGGCCGTAACGTCTTATTTAACTAAACCATAACATGTGAGGTATTCATTAGGTGCCGTAAAAATGCTAAATTACTTCATTCAAATAGTTTGTTGAGCATAATTTGATTTTCTATCTCTAATTACTAGATATGCTTTTTTTTTCATTAGTGGCGCTAGTGTGCGGCGTAAACGCTCTTAAACTATTCGACGAAAGTTTGTGCATTTTTGCAGTGTGTCGCCTTAAGACTACAGGTTCTCCATCTAAAAGTTCCGGGTTCCATTCTCAGCGTACATGTTTGTACTTGGAATGGTCAGCGGTATATTTTAAGATCGACTGGCTAGCTGCCACCATCTTTACTAAATAAGGATAAAATATATTCCACTACTGGAGTTAGGTCCAAAACTAGTTACGCTTACTAAATTTTAAAATATTTGTTTTATTTACTATTACAAAAACTGGACGAAGGAGGTATTCCCCAAAGCACACCCAAACGAAGCACACCTAAAGTATTCCACGAAGCACAAGCACATTCCATTGCCATAGAAAAACTCTCGAAAATTCCAAACTCTATAACATACAATAACATAAATAAACTAAACATAATACTTAATAAAAGTAAAGCGAAGCCTTTATTTTATCCCACTACTGGGCAAAGGCCACCATTGAAATCAAGTCGTCGCGATGCGAAAAAAAAAATATACCATTTCAAAAACTCACATTTATAAATAACAACGGTCGGTTAGGCTGTAAAAAATCGAAAAGAAAAAACAGACGATTAATCCATATCGATACTGAAACGGCTCGCCTTTTTCGTTATTGTCATTTTTATCTCGTATTCGCTGCGAATGGCAAGTTTTTAAGCCGAGCTATTTCTAATAGCCCTCTTTTTACAGCGATACACATAAACTATATATAGTTATAAGTACAGACGAGTCCTATAGGACTCGTCTGTACTTGTAGAATAAAAGTGATCAATCAACGGGTCACTTTTTCCAAAAAGCATGAAGGTTTATTAATTGTTTTCTAAATAAAAATAAATATTTCTAAATAAACGCGAGTGGACCCGTAAAAGTAGATTCATTTCAATATGAAAGTTTATTGTTAAATTTAAAGAATCCGTATAATTTTGAACAATTTAATTTTGCGTTAATAAAGGAAAATTAACTAGGTAAACGACATAGCCCGAAGAGTTGCTAAGCTCAAGTGGCAGTGGGCAGGGCACATTGCTCGCAGGACTGATGGCCGCTGGGGCGAGATAGTCCTGGAGTGGCGACCGCGTACCGGAAAGCGCAGTGTGGGCAGGCCTCCAACAAGGTGAATTGACGATCTGGTGAAGGTCGCGGGAAGCCGCTGGATGCGAGCTGCACAAAACCGGTCGTTGTGGAGATCCTTGGGGGAGGCCTTTGTCCAGCAGTGGACGTCTTTTGGCTGAGATGATGATGAAAGGAAAATTTTAGCGTCTTGTTGTGTTGGAGGCTACACGTCGCTGAGCCAGCAGAGTAAGGCCTCTTCCTTACCGAATCTGTACAGATTGTTTATTGAGGCATTTTGATTACATGCGCTCGGTAAACAATCTGTACAGATTCAGTGCAGAGGCTGACCGGGTACCGAAACGAAAACGCACCGATCACCGATCCGGTGAGAAAGAGTATCAAACAAAAATGATGGAGGCCTTTGCCCAGCAGTGGGACAGTTATAGGCTTTACTTTACTAACTTTACTAAAATTGTGTTGTACTATTTTGTATGATAGGTAATCATACTTCGTCGCTGCATTCTGATTTACCCAAACTTCGAGTTAGAGTAAATCAGTCATCCGTTTTTTAGAAGGTTGTCCAAGATTGTTTCTACAGCGTTCGCTATGCGGCCCCCATATTAACAGAGTCGCAGTCTTCAACTCAGAGAACAGAGAACTTAGTAGAAAGTTGCTTCGAATAAGTAAATTGAGCGAACTGAAAACTTATCGATGGAGCTTCCAGTTTCGATTGTGACTGCACACTGACTTGCAAATACTAGTTAAGAGCGTTTACGCCGCACACTAGCGCCGCCAATGAAAAAAAAACATATCTAGTAATTAGAGATAGAAAATCAAATTATGCTCAACAAACTATTTGAATGAAGTAATTTAGCATTTTTACGTCACCTAATGAACACCTCACATGTTATGGTTCAGTTAAATAAGACGTTACGGCCACTTTTAACTATAACGCCACATTTAACTAAACCATAACATGTCAGGTGTTCATTAGGTGACGTAAAAATGCTAAATTACTTCATTATCATTATCATAATAGTTTGTTGAGCATAATTTGATTTTCTATCTCTAATTACTAGATATGCTTTTTTTTCATTAGTGGCGCTAGTGTGCTGCGTAAACGCTCTTAATGTACCTACTGCTGAAATGTGAAAAAATAAAGTACATTTTGTGTTTGTTTTTTTTTATTATTTAATTGTGTGGCCATCATTATCAATCTATTTTTTCAATAATTTAGGTAAGGTACTAATTCCAATCACGTCATAATAAAAAGTCATCAGACAAAATTATTATTATTTTCTCTAGAAAAAAAAATGATAATAAAATAAAGCGATACCTATATTAAAATAAATAAATTATTATTAAAGTATTACCTCATCGTCGAACGCGTCGGCGTCGGCCATCGTGACCTTTTTGGCGGGAATTCTGGCGTCACTGCACTGTCACTGTCACAAACGCAAACGCATGTCACCCGGCCTGTGCTGACGTCACAAGCGCACGATCGCACTGATTCTAAGCATTATTCACACAGCAATGCGCATAACCTGAAACAAGAGACAAAAATCACGTTAATTATTATTTGTGTTTAAAAAAAGTTGGCCAAGAGCGGTTAAACCAGAGGAATTGCAGATGTGTTGCCGGTTGCGTTAAATTTCTACATTTAAATGTGGTAAATTATAAAATGTTAATAAATATTTTTATTATTTTGAATTTAGCATTCACAGTGCATTTATAGTTACAGGATAAAATTTTACTAGAAAAAACCTTGTTATTTATTGATTAAAAAATTTTTTATTAATTGCACATTGGTCAAATACAAAATTATTGTATTTTCTTTTTTCTTATAAAATATTATATTCTTCATTATCATGACTGATATTTCATTTGTAGTTGGCGGAAGGTCCTTAAATTAAATCTTATGCTGAAATAATATAACCAACCATAAATAACCACTGAATATCGCCTCCACGCTTCTTCAAGAAGGCTTATTGTATTATTATACAGCTAGTAATGACATAAACTAGCTGTTCCCTGACCCATCGCGTCGCCAGAACGCGCTAGTACTTCGTATTCACTTAGCGTTTTTTCTGACTTTTTAATAATTCATAACCTTAAAGCCTTCCACAAAAATTGGGCTATCGAATGCAAAAATATTTTTTGGAATTATAGTTCTATAGATTAGCGCGTTCGAACAAAAAAACAAACTCTTCAATTTTTTAATATTAGTATAGATTATATATAAGTCTTATGTAAACACCCCAATTTGGTGGTAATAGTCTTCATATAAATTCAGATAAACTAATTTGGACGCATCTGTGCGCATTCCACCAAATGAGAACGGTCCAAGTTTTACATAAGGGTTTTACATAAGGGCCGGGTAAGGGCGCGTTTATTTAAATTATGATTATGAAACGTGCGCGGTCCGATGCCCCTTCTGTTTAATAAACATTAAAATAAAGGATCGTGTGCGAAATTAAACCTTGATATACCTTTGTTTCAAGGTTAATTGTTAAATAACATTCGTATGCTGATAGAACAGCAGTAGAGTAGCATACTGAGTTTCTTTCCGGTTCTTCCCAATCCTCCCGCCCGATCCTCTAAATGCCACACACATTTACAGAATACACTAAACATGCACACTAGTTTAGGCCCAAGACACCGTACTCGTAGAACAAGGGTACGTAAAACCGGTTCACCACGCGCTCTATACCAGGTACAGACATGTACCTGGGCGCTTCTCTCCTCCTCCACGGCCCGGTCTACCTGAGCCGAGGTCCGTGCCTTTAGAGGCGCCGCCCTCGGGTGGTTCCGCTCCCCGATCCGATCCGAACCCTTCGGAGAATCTAGTAGAGCACGGGGACGCGCACTTTTAAGTGTGCGATGCCGTTCCCTCTAGAAAACCTCCGAAGGTGATTCGTCTTAACACGGCTTGAGGTACCCTTTACGTACCTCGCCGCCCCCAAAGCTGAAAATGCCGTTTGAGGCAATCGGCAATCTCTCTCAAAAAAAAAATTTTCTTCCCAACACCAGGTCTCCCGCCCAGAGTAAACTTACGAACAAACCGATGGCATGGTGACATTCATAAGAGCTCTAAACTGAATAATTGATTATTGAATTTTGAATCTTGATATTTTAGCAATGTCAGTAGGATTGTTGAGTGCGGGTATTATAGTTTATTTTCCATTTATTATCGACCCACCATATTTCTACTGAATACTAAACTAGTGAATTTGGTAGCGGCATCCAGTGCCGACTGTGTACACATGCTGAACCCCACGTTAAGGCGAGCGTTTCCGACTGTGAGATTTCCAAGACGTTCCGCTCGGGTCTGAATGATGGCGCGAGCGTCGAATTAGGCAATAATGTGGATTTTATTGAACGCTTACTTATTATTAAAATTATAATGGCCGACAATTGGTTTGGTATATTTTTCTTTGTCTGAAACGGTGTATAGCCTGAATATAATGATATTTAGTTTATTAATAAGACGTATGTTTGATATTATACTCGTATTCGATGCAGGAAATTGTAAAATATAGTGAAAATACTAGCCGAAATTAATAGATAAAAGGCCAAAAATAAAATAAAAAATTAATTTAAAATCCTTATACATTTTGAATAAAACTCATTTAAAAACACCGATTTTTTGGAAACCCTAGCCTTAATTTATTCGTTTTATCACTTTTGAGAAGCGTTGTGCACAAATAAGAAGACATACAGAGGGTAAGCTTATACATACTGCGCACGAGCAACTAGAGATGGGTCGTTTAGGTAAGTTTGATACTAGGTGCACCTGTTCCTAGTATTATCTAATCTAATACTCCATCTACATACCTATTCTACCAAGTCCACCTAGTATAAGTAGTTTCACGTAGTAACTTGGTTAGACTAGACGTCGACTAGTGCTGACTTAATCCATGTAGTTAGGGCTGCCATCGTCTAAACTACGGACCCAGGACAAAAACTTCAAAAACCCAGGACATTTGGGTGAAATAAAAATATTACCCCGGACTCTGTCGAAAAAAAAAATACAATAAAATAAAAACAAAGTTATCATATTTTTATTTATTTATAAAAAATCAACTTAATCGACTAGGGAGGTCACGTCACGTCACGAGACTCACGAGTGCGCGGATATATTTGCCGCACCGAATAACTATGAAATGCTGTAATTTATTGCTAATCATTCCATTCTATCAAGTTAATCGGATTTCCTGACATAAAAGGGGCCCGGGTTTCACCCAGAAACTTTTTAGAAACCATGCCTGGACGCTCCCCGGACGCCCTCCAAACTAGGACAAATCCGAGGAAACCCGGACTGATGTCAGCCCTACATGTAGTTAGTACCACCTATGGGCAGAGGCGGGACTTATTGCTTAAAGTTAAAAAGTCACTTATGTTTTTTGAACTTTTTTTATAAAGCTGCTTATTTGCTTAAAAAAATTAAGGCGTTTCTTGCTTAAAAAGTTTATATGCCAGGAGAACACGTAAACACAAGTTTTTACCGGTTAGTAAACAAAGAACAAAACACAAAAATAGTAATAATAATTTTGTCATTCGGAACCTTATGTACATACAAATAGGACCTAAATTAAATTGGTTTCACACTCCACAGTATCACGCAATACTTCAAGCACCTTTTCTTCTAGGATCTAGTCTTGTACCTACTTACCTACCTATGGAATCTTATTCCGTGGTGTTAAAGTCGAAAACTGTGAAATGGAAAGAAATACTTAGTGTGCACAATATGCGAAAACGTATACATGGGAATATTACCTCTAATGTTTTAGTGTAAGTTCGAAAATCGTGTAATTTACAAAAATAGGTGGTATATGTGGATATCTTTATATTAATACGTGAAGCAAAAACTTTGTACCTCTTTTTACGAAAATTACGCGGACGGAGGGGTATAAAATTTCGCACACTTATAGTTTATATAGAGAAGGTTATCCGAATGTTATTTTTTTTTTAATTATGCATAAAAATACATTAAATCAATAAAACAAACATTACACACACTACCACGTATTTGACACACACGCATATATACTCTTTTCAAAAATTTCGAAAATGGAAGAGGAGCGGCCGAAATCTGTCAATGCCAATCCAAACTCACATTCTATCTTTTTTATTTTTTCATTGTTTAGGATACAATCCGTGCAGCCTTAATAAAATTACGAATTCGAATTTCGACCACTGGGCGACCACTAGTAAGATATAAATTCTCATTTACATTCAAGTCAAAAAAACTAGAGAGATGGATAGATAGATAAATAAATAATTTATTACTCACACACAGATGGAAACAAAAGGAAAACAACAGTTACACGTAAAAAAAAAAAAAAAAAAAAAAGGGCGGGCTGGTTAGAACCACGATAGCTCAATTGGAAGAGCACCTGACCCGGTTTTGTCAGAAGGGTGCAGGTTCAAACCCTGCTCGTGGAAATTTTTTCAACATTTGTGTTTTTGTAATTTGTTCGCAACAAAATTTGCGTTAAAAATTATATAAACAGTTACACGTAAACTAAAAGCTAGTATGGTAGTAGCTAGTATGGAGAAAGATTCTAAATATATTCAAGAGACCGCAGAAAGCCGAAATATAGGTACCTATTTAGTTTATTCATGTACTAAATATGATATAACACTTAAAATCCCTAAGAGCGAGGCTTTACGAGTTTCCCTGAAGGTGAAATTAATTTCACCAGACAGAAGGATTAGGTACAGAGAAATTTAATTAAAAAGACTTAAGAAAAACTGCGGCCAGTAAGGCGGTTTTGCTATCAAGTTAATGGATGGTAGATGCAAAGCGATAGACTTTAATAATGGTCCGTAGGATTGCCAACTTCTTATAGTTTTTAATTTTACTTCTAGAAAACGCTTGTCAAAAATACTAAACTTTTGTTGTAGGTACTATTCTGTGTGATAATTATTTATCGTTTCATTCTGATTCCCCCAAAGTCACTCTTTTTTTAGAATACTGTCCAACATTATTAATAAAGATATTTTTGACTGCCTCTGTGGTGTGGTTAAGACCACCGGTTTAGACGCAGAAGTTCCGGGTTCGATTCCTAACAGGTACATATTTGTGTACTCGGTTTGGTTGGTGGTAGGGCTTGTTTGTCCGCCTGACTCTTCCACCAACATCTTATCTAAATCACCGACGCCATAACATCAATATTTGCTGCATTGGTGTGTTCCGGCAGCTAGAGATAAGATAGCCAGTGCCTCGTTAGTGGAGGATTCCGGGTGAAGTGCGCTTCCACCTTTGGCCTCATCATCACTTAAGTTCAGGTGAGATAAAGGCAAGTGCTTACCCGTACGATATATTTTAAAACTGCTTTAACCGATCGCTTTGACTTCGTGTGTGGTTGATGACGTCATCTTGTCGTTTCGTGCCGCCTATGAAAGCAATATCGAAAGCTATAGCCTTTAGCTTTTGATATTGCTTTCATAGGCGGTGCGAGGTGGCAAGATGACGTCATAAACTATACGCGTAGTCAAAGCGATCGGTTAGGCGGTCGGGGGGCAGGACTCATGTGACTCCCTACCTCAGTCAATCTAGTCTTTTAACTATGTAATAGAGACGTTCTCTTCATTTTGCTTGCTTACTTTTTGATGTTGTGCAGTCGGGTATGCCATCATATGTGTATGACAAGCTACAGTTTTCAGAGCGTAGAGTTAAAATGGCTACCCGTCTAGTCTGCCCTAGACAGTTTCTGATATCTGGCTATAAAATGTTGGAATAATTTACCATCACCCTTAAGAAATTTCCGTAACGTTCGTTTATTTAGAGATAAATACAAACAGTATCTGCTAGAATTGCAGAAAAATAATTGTATAATTATAATATATTATAATTAATAATTTGATAATTTTGTATAATTTTTGTGGTTTTTGGGTAATATTTAAGTAAATTTTGTTTAATAGGTCCGTCTGTCCACTAGTTGATGCGTTGTTCTTAATAGTTTTTAATCTTAAATTGTAATTGGTTAATTTAGTTGTTACTGCGTGTTTGGTTGCGTACTGCTGTGCTCTTATGGTGGCACTTCACATGGCTATTTGTATTCGCGTATTTGCCATATTTGGCAAATAATTGCCCTACAACACATGGCAATTATTTGCCAAATATGGCAATTACGCGAATACAAATAGCCATGTGAAGTGCCACCATCACGCTAAGGTGTTCGCGGAAGACCAGCGTCAGGTTACTCTTTTAGGTGACCTGACATTATGCTGAGTGGACACCTTTTAGTGCCATACTTAAATTGTATTGTGTTGCATGTTTTGTTTTACTTTGTATTGTATTATTTTGTATTGTAATATTTGTAATAGTTACTTATAGCATTAAAAAACTTTTACTATCTATTTATTTTTATTCAAAAAAAATTGTTTCTACAGCGTTCGCTATGCAGACTCCATATTTTCAGAGTCGCATTCTTCAACTCGTTATTCAACTCCGAACTTCCTCGTCGAGTTGCTTCGACTAAGTAAACTGAGCGAACTTAAAACTCATCGATGGAGCTTCCAGTTTCGATTGTGACTGCACAATGCCTTGCAAATACTAACGAGAGAACTCGCCCATAATTTTTTTGTTAAAATGTTTTTTGGAAGAGAGTTTGGCGATTGCCTCAGACGGCGTTTCAGCGTTACCGGACTTTTTGGGGTGGCGAGAAACTTAAACAGTTCCTCAAGCCGTGTAAAACGAAACCGTCAGAGGTTTTCTAGAGGGAACGGCATCACGCACTAGTGCGTGTCCCCGTGCCCTACTAGATTCTCCGAGGCGTTCGGATCGGATCAGAAAGGGCTAAGTACGAACGCGTAGAAGAATAACAATAAAAAATCTAGTTTGTCACTTGTCACTGTAACGCAACTTCGTTCACTTAACTTAGAAGTGGAGATGTTACAAGATAAAAAAAATTACTAGATTAAACCAACCAGCCTCTGGGAGCCGAGTGGGAATCGAACCTACGACCTTTGCATAACTGGGGGTTGCTTTAGTAATCGGCGGCAGTCGTAGTGGTTACGGGAGGGGGGAGGGGTTAGGGGGGATAGGGTGTGCCCCTCTTAAAGGGGGGAGACGCGGTAACCCATAGTTTTTTATCTGCCATTTCTTATCAAGTAATCAATCACTACAAAAACCTTTGACTTAGTTGTTTTTTTTTCTTCTTTTTTCCCCTCCTTCCGTTTGGCTCTCACTACGCTGCGCTTCGCTCGGGAAAAAAAATAACCTTAACCTATCCAACAGCACAAAATACCCAACAGATTACGTGAGTTTTTTAATTTTACTTTTTTTACGCTCCCCCCTTACGTTTGGCCCTCGCTACGCTCGGGAAAAAAAAAATTAACTTAACCTATCCAATAGCACAGAATACCCAACAGATTAGGTAACTTCAAACACGTGTAAAAAAAAAACTACGCATCTCCGCGGGGTTGGGGGAGTGTCGATTGAAAGAGGTAACCAACCCCAATAAAACCAACCCTTATCAATTCCTAATTCCTGCCGCCGATTACTAAAGCCAACGCCATAACTGGTCCAATGCTCTGACCGCTGAGCTACCGTGCCCCGGTCTCTCAGCTCAGCTCTTTTTTTTTCTAGTAAAATTTTATCTTGTAACTATACATACAGATTGACTTTTTTATCACCGTCCAAAAATTCTGAGATGACTCCCGTGATACAAACGAACAACTCTTACTATTGGACCAACTCCCTAACTCGAAAATATAATTCAGCTGTTCCATACATTTTGGTTACAATATTGATGTTTTGTATGGAATAGCTGAATTTTATTTTCGAGTTAGGGAGTAGGTCCAATAGTAAGAGTTGTTCGTTTGTATCACGGGAGTCATCTCAGAATATTTGGACGGTGATAAAAAAAGTCACCCTGTATATAGCATTGTAAATGCAAAATTTAAGAATAATAAACGTGACGATGTGTATTTGAGTTAATCACTGCCAGCTTCTTGACGATAGAGAGGTTATCAATCGAGTCAGGAATGCAATACAGTCTGTAACTCGGTAACGTATTAACGGGCATCACAGAACCTGTGAACCAAGGAAATATGTAGGTATACCGATCACTAGGATGGCCACAAGTTTGTCATAAACTTAACAAAGTTTTTAAAGGAGTGATTTGGGGGTCCCGATGAATGAAGGTCGAAGTGCTACTGGAATAGGAAAGCCTCGGCAGGCCCTTATAAGATAATATAAGAAAGGGGTTAGAGAAAACTACTTAGAATATAAGGCATACCTTTTAATACCTGACGTTATGCGATAAATAATGTTTAAAACTTTGTTGAAAATGGATACAACATCTATACATATAATAAGAACGTAGGGATAAAAAAATCTGTAATTGCAAGATATAAAAAAAAAATTACACAGGTTGCCTTAAAATCACTTACGGAACACGATAGAATAGTTTTAAAAAAAATTGTTTGTTTGTTTGAAGTGGATAAACTCGAGAACTACTGAACGGATTTTGATCCGGTTTTTACCAAAATGCTAAAAAAAATCGGGAGAATAATATAGGCTACATAAATACTCGAAAAATACAGGGTGTCTCATTTAAATCTGTCAGTATGGGAAAGTCTGAAACTATAAGACATACGAAGATCTGTCCTTAGGAACCATGTCATCGATTTTAATAAGAAGAAAAACTGCATTCATACATTTTAAAAAAACCTGTACTCAGCTCGGAAATCGAACCCGGTTGTTTTGAAAAAAATAAACTTATACTATTTCTATTTAGATATCGATTGTGTAGGTCTTAAGCAGTAAATGGCTCTTTGAAACATGATGTCTAAAATGAATAAAATGCATTGCTTTCACGTACTTTAATTTATTTTAGTAGGTATTCGAAGTGACCACCGTTACATTCAACAAGTTCAGGCATGTAAAATTGTCTCTATGGTTGTTTGTACCTCTTTGCTGGTTTTGTAATTGTAAGATCGTTACCTAAACGTGTTGAATATTGTATTGACCTACACAATCGATATCTAAATAGAAATAGTATAAGTTTATTTTTTCAAAACAACCGGGTTCGATTTCCGAGCTGAGTACAGGTTTTTTTTAAATGTATGAATGCAGTTTTTCTTCTTATTAAAATCGATGACATGGTTCCTAAGAACAGATCTTCGTATGTCTTATAGTTTCAAACTTTCCCATACTGACCGATTTAAATGAGACACCCTGTATAATAAGAACGTAAGGATAAAAAATCTGTAATTGCAAGATATAAAAAAAATACTTTAAAATCACTTACGGAACACGAAAGAATAGTTTAAAAAGAAATTGTTTGTTTGTTTGTTTGTTTATTTGTTTGTTTGAACACGATAAACTCGAGAACTACTAAACGGATTTTGATCCGGTTTTACCGAAATGCTAAAAAAAATCCGGAAAATAACATAGGCTACATAAATACTCGAAAATTGTTAAATTTTGATTTGGTCTAAACCGGGATTTAATCCTTGGTTGCTTGGCAACTGTTGTTTATTATGTAACATAGGGGATTTTTTTTTAATGAGTTTTACGGCTCTGGCATTTGAGGCTCTGGCTCTCTATTGCTATCGTGTTTTACGGCTCTGGGTTCTTTGCCCTTTTGAGCCTGTCATTGATAGTTGTTGTCATGAGAATACCGATTTTGATGCGGTTATCACCAAAATGCTTAGAAAATTTCGGAGAATAACATACAAATCGAAAAATGTTAAACAAATTTTGATATACGTATTTACGCGACCAACTGTTAGATTAACGTTCGTTGAGTTATTATTTTAGAAAAGTTTTGTTACTTTCTAAGGTAAAACCTACCCTTTATAAATATGTGAGGCACCTAAGCGAACATTAGCACCGCAGTAGTAAAGCAACGGAAAATAAAAACAAGCTCGAAATCACGCACATCATTAAACTTGGCTGTACATAGGTACACCTTTTGTTTCATTTTTCCAAAATAACCAATAATAATATGGCTATTTAGTCGCGCCTGCGCGCGGCGCTTATTGCAGTTTTCTAATACACAGAAATGTTAAAAGTTAAAACATTACCTATATTTGGCGGTATAAACCTCTGTGTCGTTGCCCAACATAATGTCTCTTTTTTTAGTTATGCATAAAAATGTTAGCTACTCATTAAATTTGGCTGTATAAAACTTTGTATAATTGCCCAAAATCATGTCTCTATTTTTTAAAATATTGCACATAGAAGATATCTTGAATTACATAGCATGGCTGTATAAACCTTTGGGTCGTTGCCCAAAATACTTAATGTTATTTTTTTAAATCTATTTGGTGAAAAAACGCGAGAACAGGAAAATTTAAAAAAAAATTGGCGCTCAAATTTTGAAACGAACAGAAGGAAATTTTGATGTTTTGCAATGCAATAAGTACCTATCTTTATTTTGTTAATAATTTTCAAATTATATTAATTATTCATTGTGTAAAAGTTTTTTAATACATTTTATGCAGGTACGTTAAATATTTCAGTACTTATTCAGATCTTATTAATTTTCAAATAAGATTTATTCATTGTGTAAAAGTTTTATGAAACATTTGATGCAGGTAAGTTAAACACATATTTCAGTACTTATTTTACATGTAAGAGGTTTCTTACTTTGGTTTCTTAACATGTTTATAGGATAAATCGGTGTTCAATGATACAATATAAGCAAGTAAGTATCATAACAATTTTAATATCATAAAACCTTTAAATAATGAATTTTGTACATACTTCTAGATTACAGAAAAATGGTTTTTCCATTCTTCTATCGCATAAGACGATGGCTACCTCTGGTATCAGAGTTGCAAAAATGTTTAAGTTTGCAGGGTACAACTGTATTTTTTTTTTTTTTTCTTTTATTTTATGGCTTCGTGCGATTAGCACATTTAGCCAGTGTCAAAGTAATTTTTCGTACAAGTAATACATAAATAAACAATATTTCCATAAATGATGATGAATGATAATAGAAATGAGAAGTGAGAATGATATACCCCCCAACCCCTCGAGTATCTTAGTAAAGATGTGGGGCTTTACTAAGTCCTCACGCGGAATTCTTGAGAGAATTTGAAAAGTGCCGTTGCACTATTTTGTTTCATTTGCCAACACTCATGCACACTCACGAACACTTTAACGGTTAATAATCCACCATTATTTCACATTAATGTTCGAATTAACACAAATTTTAGAAAATAAAACAAAATTGCAGACATTACTCTTCACTTTCCCGCCAAGACTCCTACAACTGTATTAGAGGCACGGACTTCAGATTTTTTTTTTTATTAGAGGTAACTTCTTTCTATGTCCTGTGATCTACCTCTAAAAAGCTACCTACCTAACAAGATGCCACGAAGAAGTTCAAATTTATCGCAAGTATGTATGTAACATAAAATACTTTATTGTATTACCTAATAGACAATAATATAATTTATTACAGTTCTTAATTTATTGATATTTTGTATCTACGAATAAGAACATGGTTGGTAAATAGTTTTTTGTGCCTTCTGGCCGACAACCAATAATCCTGGACCGCTACCTGCTACTCGATATCCAGCTTCGGTGGACAAGGCAAAAAATATTTTGAAGTCCGTGGTTGGACAGTATAACAGTAGACACATTTTAGCTAAGATACACCAGTGCCTAGGACGACTCCGGACGAGTACCTGAGCTGTAAAATACCAATTTTATTACATATAATTGAGCGTCAGTAAACCTATTTCAGGTTTGTATGACGTAGCAAATACGCGCAACCCACCGAGAAACGGTGTTGTATACTGAATGTATGTGGAGGGATAATTGAAACGGGAAACTGAGTAAGAATCTGTATGAACGGGACGATTCTGTGCTTCAAACTGAATATATGTATGTACATATATTCTGTGCTTCAAACTGAATATATGTATGTACATGGCAGAGATGATAGTCGAAAAAATAAGAATGTATGAAAATAATGATGAACGTAAAGGAGGCACAGGAAGTATGCCAAAACCAAACTAAATGGAGATCGATTGTCTTTGTCTATCTCAGCATTCCCAGCTGAAAGGATATTAAGAGTGAGTAGATGTACGTATGTCGGTAAATACAATGTCAATTTTCTAAATTTCCGATGCATATAATTTTATTATACCCTAATAAGCTTAAATACATACCTACATAAAAATTCAACTGTACAGACTACAGCCTTTAGCTCACGCGGACGAAGTCGCGGGCAACAGCTATTTAGAATAAGTGTTAGTATCATCTATATATATCAAAATCAATTGCTGTTCGTTTGAGTGGCTAAAACTCGAGAATGGCTGGACCGATTTGGCTAATTTTGATTTTGAAATATTTGTGGAAGTTTAGGGAAGGTTTAAACGGTGAGAAATATAAATAATAAGTAACGGAAATTAGTGATAAAAAATAATAATAATTTTCAATAAAAAATGTTTCTTTTGTTGTCATGGAAACTGTCAAAGCGGTACGAAGTCCGCCGGGTCAGCTAGTCTGAAATAAGTTTGTTAAGAATCGTCTACATCTTATTTCCGATTTCAGCCATTTTATAAAGTTTTTTAATTAAATCCTATTAAAGTAAAATTTAAGTAAATTACAGTCAGTGTCTCGTTAAACAGTCGAAAAACTAAATTGAACGAGAGTGTCTTTGTTCATTTAAAAGAAAGCCTTATTACCATGACTTACGTTTTAATTTTGTTCTCCTCTTCTTTCCTTTGTCTAAACCTTTTAGTATTTTTCTTTTGTCCTGACAATCTTATCTTATCTTAGTGGGACCTGTTCTCTCGCAGTAACACTTCGACCTATTGGGATCTTTTGTGCAACCCCATCCTTTCACTATTCTTCCTCTGTAAAGATAGATGCCAGTTTGGCAACGTCCTTGAGAGCGAAGAGCCTGAAATCCTCCGGTTTCGGATAGGCCGACCCCAGGAGTCCCATACTTTTCCTAGCCAGAGAGTCGCAGTCACACAGTAGGTAGGTAGGTTTTCCGGCAACGCATCTGCGATTCCTTTGGTTTTGCGGGTGTCCATGGGCGGCAGTGATTACTTCCCATCAGGTGACCCGCCTGCTCGTTTGCCTCCTTCTAATATAAAAAAGTGCTGCATTGACTCCGTTTCTGCAGAGGCTGTTGGCCTTGACATAGCCAAGGCTTTTGATCGGGTCTGGCACAAAGCCCTTCTGTCCAAGCTCCCGGCATACGGTCTGCCTGCTCAGTTCTGCAACTGGGTCGCTGGCTTCCTACATGAGCGTAGAATCCGAGTACTCACAGACGGATGTGCTTTGCGGTTCATGTCAGTGAACGCTGGTGTCCCTCAGGGGTCCGTTCTATCCCCCACGCTGTTCCTTCTGCATATCAATGATATGCTTCCACTTGGAAATATTCATTGCTATGCAGATGATAGTACGGTGCACGGTGGGTATAACGGTCACCCAGTGGCTGGGCAGGTCGAGACTGAAGTGAAGCGAGTAAATCTTGTCATTGAGCTCAATCGGGTATTGGACCTCATATCTAAATGGGGCTCCAATAACCTTGTTGAGTTCAATGCCAAGAAAACACAGGTATGCGCGTTCACGGCAAAAAAGTCGCCATTCCTACCCCTTCCCTCTCTTCAAGGCACATCACTCGGCCTGCAGAGCAGTATAAACATGCTTGGTATGGAGATTCGCTGCGATCTGAACCAGAGGGACTATATTGAAACCGTGATAAAAACTGCGTCACGTAAACTCGGTGTCCTGAACAGGGTGCGGCGATTGTTCACGCCGGATCAGTTGTGCCTTTTGTACAAGACACAGGTGCGATCTTGCGTGGAATATTGCTCGCACCTCTGGGACGGTTCCGCAAAGTACCTTCTCGATGCCTTGGACAGATTGCAGCGGCGCGCTATACGCATTATCGGCAGTGCAGAGGTCACTAATGCTCTCGAGCCCCTGCAATTGAGTAGAGATATAGCGTCACTCAGCGTCTTCTACCGCTTATACCACGGCGAGTGCTCTGAAGAGCTTTTTGACCTCATCCCACCTTCTCCCTTTCTCCATAGGAGTACGCGTGCTGCTCTCCGGAGTCACCGCTGTACTGTCTCGAACATTCCATCGCGCACAAAGAAATTTGGTGACTCGTTTTTCTGTCGCACTTCCAAAAGATGGGATAGTCTACCAGCGCACGTTTTCCCTCCTTCCTATGACATGGGGTCCTTCAAACGAGGCGTGAAGAGGCACCTTGTGGGCCGGCAGGGTAAGGGTGACTGATGCTGCGTTGTTTTCTCGCTGCACCAGTTGTCCTTACGTCTGGGGTCCATTTCCACTTAACATCAGGTTGGTAGTTGTTAACGACTGCTAATACAGCCGGGACCAACGGCTTTACGTGCCTCCCGAAGCACGGAGGAGCTCGAGATGATAAATTTTTGGTCACCCATCCGATGACCGGCCTTCGCGAAAGTTGCTTAACGTCAACAATCGCAGACCGGGCACGTTAACCACTGCGCCATCGAGCTCCAAGCAAGCTTACTACCGAAAAAAGGAACCAGTTACAAAAACACAAATGTTGAAAAAATTTCCACTAGCAGGATTTGAACCCGCACCCTTCTGACATACCAGGTCAGGTCGCCGAAATTATTCAACACTATTTACTTTTTACTTTGAAAGCCAAAGGCGCCCATTCAATGTCAACAACTACCGTCATTAACATCTGATCATAATATTTATTAATTTTAGTAGGATTTTTTTTCAACGTTTGTGTTTTTGTAATTTGTTCTGTAAGGGCTGGTAAGAACCACGATAGCTCAATTGGGAGAGCACCTGACCCGGTATGTCAGAAGGGTGCGGGTTCAAATCCTGCTCGTGAAAATTTTTTCAACATTTGTGTTTTTGTAATTTGTTCGCAACAAAATTTGCGTTAAAAATTATTTAAACATTTTATAAGCAACCAGTTGTTAATTGTACAATTGCAACGCGACTGCTCTAGTTGCGGTTCATAAATTGGTATTACGGACAGAAATTGCTCAATCATCGCTCGCTTAGTCGCAGGATGGGCTCTGCAGCCTTCGGTAGGTTTACGGATCTGCACGTCACTAAGCGTGCAGATCGGTAGACCGGCAGTGGGTTTGTGGGGTCCACCTGCAGTTTGTTGTTTTGTTGTTGTAATCAATTATATTATCATAATAATATGGTACTATCATTGGTTACAATTCGTTTGTCAATGTGTCTTTTATTTATTTTATTTTTCTTTTATTTTATTATTTTATTTGTGTTATTGTATCCTAACATAGCTTTATAAGATAAATTGTAACTAACATGATGGACTTACAGTTGTCTGAAATAAAACATTTTATTTATTTTAATTATTTTTTTTATTATTATTTTTTTTTATTTAGTGCATTTGCGATAAAAATGTATGTAATAGTTTACATACATTGAGCGTAATACCAATTTATCGACCACTATGGCAGTCGCCTTGCAATTGATCAATTAACTGGTTGTTTTTTGTAGTAATAAATAAGCCTGCCGAGCGCAGCTGTTATGAGATCTCGTGTCCGTGTGAGGTTGTCTATGTGTGCGTTGCTCGAGTGCTTTTGTAATGAGCTTACCTTCTGCAATCTTATTTTTTAGTGCTAGGGAGAACGCCTTCGTACTTCACTGAGTCCTTAACACAATCTAAACTGCAGCACTAGTCCTAAACTGAATCCTATTGCTATGTTACTTGTTACACGTAAGTTACATAAAAAAAACACGCGAGCCTTACAATAGTCGCATATAATGTGTAACATTTGACATCTCACCTGCATTCTGAAGAAAATGGGTCAGGTATTACATTCTTTTATAACTATAAAATAAACGCAGTAAATACTCATTAGGAGACATTCATAACAAAATGACATTTGATAGTCAAATGACGCAATATGTCACTTAAAATAATAATATGTCATGTTCATAATATCGATATTTAACTTACAAAATGGCGCACGCTTGCGCGCTTCCCCGACTTCCTGTCACACTGCTACACCTACTTCCGTCACGTTTCACGAAATCACTCCCACAAATTGTATATATAGAAGGCAAGCGGAAAGATGTTACACATCAATAATACGGGAACTAGAGGTCTTGAATCAATGGCGTAACCACAGTGATCAAAGAAGGCGGTTAAAACCTTTCTAAAGTCGAAAATATTAGAAAAATTCATATAAAATGTTTTTCTTTCAACATAATTTGGAATTACTTTACAACATAACTTTATTGCCGTTTATAGAGTTTGTGTTTATTTTTTAACATATGGAAAAATACTATTCATTATTGTATGTTACATATAAGTTAAGTTCACCTTATTACTAAGTTTCGATACTTAAATCGAGGTATTTAAAAAGCAATTGGAAATACGAGTAGAATCCTTACATTCCCCTAGATTACTTTTAGGAAATATGATCACCTTAATAATAAATACATATTTACCATTACCGATTAATTATGAACGGGTTGTTACCGCATTACTGTTTTGAAATATCGGATAATCAAATACATCAACAAAACGTGGAAGGAATCCATTTTAATAATAAATTAACAAAATTTACTATGTCCAGGAATACAATAGAAGTTTATATAAGGCCAGAGTAAACATATTAATTGTCGGACTTTAAATAGCAAATTGTTGGAGGATACTACACAACTAAGCTCGCAAGTTTGCACGGCTAGTAATTACAGTGTCTGCGCGGACACAAATGACGTGATAACGTTCCATTACGCAGAGTATGTTGAATGCAATCAATGAAGGAACACGTGGAGTCCTCTTCATTACCAGTTCATTATATGTCAGTAGTGTATATTCGACAGTTCTGGCTCACTGAATCATCGCGTCCCCAATCCTGTTTTGGTGTGCCGAAAAGTCGTTTCAAGGGTCGACCAAACCTAAAAAAAAAAAAAAAAAAAAAAAAAAAAAGGAAAACCCCCCCATTTGAATCGATTGCGCTGAGTCCCAGAGCGATATCTCTTGTCGTTTCCGAGTTACGTTACTCACGGATGGTTCTTCTTCGTTATCTAATTACCTCTATTGTTAACAATAAGACGACCCTTGCTCCTTATCTAATTGCCTCTATTGTTAACTATCACTGTGTTTTGGCGATTACACCGTCGGACCGTCCACAATTCTTTCTCATTATCTAATCACCTCCATTGTTCGTTAACAATTGACATTACTTTCCGATATCTTAATGTATTTGGTCGTTTAGGCAAGTTGTTGCAAGAAACATTTCTAAGGATCTCAACTAATATAAAACGCATGCGCATTATTGTGTTCTTACGAAGTCGTGCTTCAACCATTGACAAAGTATAACCTAGTAACCCGAGGACATGGCAGACAGTATGGATGTAAGTATTACATTAATTTACTTTTTTCTTTGTGTCTCTTCCTTATTTTGAGAGACCAACTCTCCAGTGCGTGTCATACTGTTGTTTTTATTGTATTCTTATTTAATACTTACTTTTCTTTTCATTCATTGTTATAGCTCACATGTTGCATGGGTAACACCGTTGATTACGAAGAAAACACCTATAAACAATATTACTTCCCAACATCCGATGATGAAGATACATCCCCATATCCAATCAAGAGAGATAGACCGAACAACGAATCTCTCGACGAATTCTTCGAGGAGCCTCCAAAGAAGAAAAAACCTAAAATACAATCATCTACTGTGGGAAGAGCAACGAAAGATGGGATGGCTTACATCTCAACAAATGAAGACGATGGATCGACGGCAACGCATCTCATAAAGATCGAGATTTACGAGATGAAGAAGCTGACAAACGTCCCACAGTCAGATCACTGGAAACATGCGGATGTGCGAGTGAAATACTACGTTAACAACAAAAGTAAGCACCACCAACGAACTCGACAGTTGATTTATAATATTTCCAAAGATATTACCAAAGTACCTGACTGTAAGAAATATACCTTTAAAAATAAAGATTGAATAAAGCCTATCTCATTATCTAATCACCTCCATTGTTCGTTAACAATTTACATTACTTTTCAATATCTTAATACGTTCGACTTCAACAGTCGTATTACGGACGTCACGGAGAACCGTTGCTAACATAGAAATAATTTAAAGATATAGCACCTCTGTTTGTAGTTGACTGCTGCAGACAAACAGATAATCTGAAAACAGTTCCTATTTACCAGATAAGACTACAGCATACTGTCTTATTCTCAACGATTGCATTGTTGAATACAAACCACTAAGTAACATCGTAAAGAAGATATCATGAACGTAGATACACTTATAGTGGATGTTCAAGGATTTAAAGATATAAATAACAATTTTATTGTAAAAGAAGTAGCCATTGCGAGCCAGGAACATACACAAACTTTTTTGGTAAAGCCACCATATTCATTTCATCATCTCACAGAAGTAGAAAAGAAACGAGTCAGATGGTTAGAAAGAAACCGAGGAATTAGCTGGTGTGAGGGCTACATAGACTACAAGGAGTTTCATCGTGTTATCATACCTCATCTGAAGAATAAAAAAGTTATTGCAAAGGGTTTTGAAAAAATTAAGTGGATCAAAGATTTATGTGCAAACTGTGTGGTAATCGATATTGGTGAAAAGGGATGTCCTAATTTTTCAATGTTACAAAGTAAATTTTGTAAAAATAAAACGGACTTTAGTTGTGTAAATCATAAAATAAACTGTGCATTAAATAATGCTGTGTGTATTAGAAAATGGTATTATGATAATAACATGTCTAAGTTTAATTTATTTTGATTTTTATATTATTATCAATAAACTGATTCTTTGTGTTATTTACATGGTTATTTTATTTTTCATACTTATGCTTCCCTGTTTTACTGACTTTGAACTAGATGCAGCAGAATGAAATTACGAATAAATTTATTCAACATTATTTATATTTCTTTTTTTCTGTATTACTCCTTGATAGGTTTTTTTTCTGTGGTAGGGGGTTAAAGTAAAAGGCATTTTTTTTGTGTACAGTTTTATTTCATTTTTTTACTTACAAATTTTTTGCTTACCTTTAAACTATGAAAGTCTTAAACATTTGCTTTAACATTATATCATTTTGAAAAGTATCATCAGTAAACATATCAATAAAATCTGTCATACACATACCTCTAAGTTTGAAATACAAATAAAGTAAACAATATTCACCACAAACAGACGAAAATACACTTTGAATAACTTTATGATTATAAATCCATCTATTGGTGTTTTTCCTTAAAAATGATAAATGATAACTTTCAGGTTTACGACCAAAAGTATCAAAGTATTCGCCAACTCCTTTATTGTTGATATATAATGCTATCCAATGTGATCCAGGTCTAGTATCAGGATCAAGATTACTAATCATATAGAAAGGTTGTGTAACATGTATAGGAATGCGATTAGCCGCATAAACATTGAATTCCAGCAAATGACATATTTTTTTTAAACATTTTGTTATTTCTAAGGTATTCATAATAACATGAAAACATGTGTCTTCATACACAATTAGGACTTAACTACTAAAATCTACACTTATGTTCCTATTTTTATCTATTTCTATAATGTTATCAAACTCAGCATAAACAATACAATTAACAGTTTGTGTTAGAGCTGTCTCAAATCTAACTTCTAACCGAACACTTCCATGTCGAATAAGATTCCAATGAGCTGTTGAATTGGCAGATAAATCTGGAGTTAAGTCAAACGCCATTAGACAGTATCCATTAGCGTAATCAGCTCTAGAAATACCGTTACCCTCATTTAGGAAATGAATTCCTGTTCCAGAGAACAAAGTATGATAAGTTGATGTAAACAAGTTGTTGCTAAAAACAGGTTGTAGAGCTTTGGAAGGAATCTGTGTTCCATCGATGTATAAACAAAAAGAACTAATACCATAATGATCGAAATCAAAAGGATTTTTTGTAAGACATCCATTAAACGCTGTATTATCTACAAATCCTACTATACATCTCTTTGGTACTTGACCAAGGAAAATATTATCAAGAGTTTTTCCCTGAATACCTGCTGGAATGGTTAGAACTTTTACTTCAGCCCTAGTAATAGGATATTTAGCTGAGGTTGATAATAAAACCTTTTGATGGGCAAGCAGAACAGTAGGGTTTACACGAGCTTTTCGAATCATAAGTGTGGCATCAATAATGGAAACTTTTAATTTTACATCATTAGACGAACACATTAAATTAAATGTATCTCGAGAACGTACTAATTTCACACACATTTCAACACCATTAATTAAAAACTTTTCTTGGTTGAATATGTCTCCATGTAAATGTCCTATCATTTCGACCTCTTTACTTTCCTTTACCAATTTTTGTCTAATAGTAAATCCTTTATTTGACTCATCAGTTGAATTCATTTTTTCTGATGTGTCTTCATACCAGAGTCCACATGTTAGGTGTGATTGTTTTGCTGATGGAGCATAATTTAGTAGTGTTTCAATGTAAGCTCGATAGCCATAAGTATTGTTTGGAGGTGTTATCAGTTTTTGATTTAAATAAACATCTAACTGGCTAAAGAGTGAGTGTAGCCAATTATTAACCGGAGCCACAGTAGTTGTTGCTGTCAGCGGTGTTAAATCCTGATTTAGAATTTTTGCTTTTATGTGTATCAAAGTGTGTGATAAATCTATGTAGTCATCACCACTTCCAGGAATCTGAAATTCGATTGGTCCATCATCACTAAGCGATGAAATTGGTTTGTAGTGAACCCACTGACCACTTTCAATACTAGTCTGAGTTGACGGTAATGCAAATAAATCCAACTCGGACTTAACACATTCACATGAATGATTGTGCAAAAAAGACATTATTACAATTATTATTATTATTATTATTATTATTATTTTTTTTACACTGAAAATATGTCGTTAGTTTTTAAATTATTGTTCTTCTTCTTCGTTTTTTACAATGCTCTCCGTTTTGATTGCTGCGACTGACTGATACTTTGTAACTGTTGTCTTTTACTTTTATATCCCGAACCACTCATGACTTGATCTATCTTTTCATCTGATTTCCTTTTTAAATTTGAAGTTGCTTCCTTAACACGATTTCTTACGGATTCATTAAGCGGCCTTGTGTGTACCATGTCGGATAAAAGTCCTACACCAGCATTTAATGCTTCTTTACCGATAACTTTAGCCCCACTCGACAATAAAGGTAATACTGAACGGAATAGTCCACCTAAGAAGCTTCCAATACCGTGTCCACGTTGATGTGCTGCGCCCTTATAAATCACACCAACTCCGGAACCGGCTTGATGCGTATAGTAATGTTCATAAGGGCAGATATTATTGTATTTTGGATACATTATTATTTCCGCTTAAAGTGTAGTTTAACACAAGCCGTTCCAAATTGAAATGGTACGTTTTCTCCTGTGTTCGTTCTTATATCTACTTCTATTGTATCGAACTCTCTTCGCATAACAGATACATAATGTGGAGGTGAGAAGATGTGCATTTTATTTGATCCATACGTATATTTAGCTGGATCCAATGGTATGATTCTTAATAATGAACACATGACATCACCAACCATCTGGGGTTCGATAATATCACAGTACACATATAACTGTGATGGTAATCCTAAATATAAATTAGCAGGAAATTTACTGACTCTTTTAGTAACCACATTAGTATTTGGATCAAATCCAAGTTGAAGACTTAACTTTGGTGAAAATTGTAAAGAAATAATTTTATTATCTTCATTAGTGAGAGTAATGTATTTCGATATCTTGTCATAACGTAATATAAAAGCTTCTCTGGAGTTACATGCTGTTAAAACATCTTCAATGTTTTCGTAACTGGATGCTGGTATATGAGTTTTGTATGTCACCACCGACTCATTTCCTTCATCACCTGGAACTTGCATTCTTTTGGTAACGTACACAATATTTTCATGATCTTGAACAGTAAACATGGTACAGGGATATTGAAACTCTACTATGCCAACATACCATTCTCCTTCTAATTTAATCGACTTCGGTAATTTTGTACAGAAGTTGGTGGTTTTGTTTTCAGGAAAATATGACATTGAACTGTTACTTGGTAACGTTAAATAAAAACTATCACTCGTCATATTTTCTCAAGACTTGAAGCTAATATCCAACTATTAAACTTATTCGGATAACCTTTCCATTTGACCAACAATTCCTTTCTGAGACCAGAGTATCGAGTACTCAGTATTTTATCTATTTTATACTTCGAAGAGGAATCATGACTAACCTTCTGCAATTCCTTTTCATAGAAAGTTCCAGTAATCGTTTCATTTTGTAAATCTTTAAGGGTGTATACCACCCAAGGTGACCTATCTATAATCGATGTAATAACAAAGATTTCATCACTCCAATTAGTTTCATAACCTTTTTGGAATATGTGTTTATATTTTGTGATTCTAACGTAATCACCAATACTAAATTTTGGTTTGTGTGATTTAGATAATTTTGTACTATCACTATCACTATACAAATTCCGCCACACAGTCATAATATTACTTGAATTAACATCACAAGGCCTCATTTTTATACTTCTATGAAAACTGTGATTATAGGAATATAGCAAATTGTCTAAGATATCAATGTAACGATAAGTATTATTATGTGTAAAGTAGCGCCACATTTTAGTCTTCAAAGTTCTTTGGAATCTTTCGACTATACTTGCTTTAATATCAGGGTTATTAGTTGTGTAATAATTTATGTTATAAGTTTTTAAAAACATTTGAACATCTTTTGAAATAAACTCAGTCCCTTTGTCTGATTGCAAATGTGTGGGAGTCGCCTTTGCTTCAGATAATATACTTGCAAGACATTTTTTCACTGTAACAGAATTTTTCTTTCTCATTGCTCTTGCAAACGCATATTTACTGAACACGTCAATGATACACTAAATATAATTAAAACCATCATTATATTCACTATAAGATCGCATATCACTTAAATCGACTTGCCAAAGTTCATTAAAATTAGATAAAATGTATTTATTTCTAGGAAACCGTCGTTGAACAGGTTTATGTAGAGTGTAAGTTTCTTGAGATTCTAACCAATTTTTTACTTCTTTTCTAGTCATTTGATTTTTCATAACATCTGTTATTTGATTTAAACTTCCATATCCAGCAGGATGAGAAATGTCATAGTAAATATCGTTAATTTCTAATATGGAGTCCATTTCTCCCATTCTATTTTCTTTTTGACTTTTTCTTTACGCGTTATGGTACTTGAAGGTGGTGTAGAATATTCGTGATCTTTTTCTACGTTAGATTCAAATCGATTTCCAAAATTCGGAGTATTAGACATAACATTGATGCAAGTTGCTCTTCTTGGATTACCGATGTAAGTCAAAGGTACTCTTAATTCCTTTAATGCCTTAGAAAATTCTAACCACCCGTTTGGTGAAGAATTTTTTAACGGTCTTATAACATCGTTGAGTAAATCAACTATGTTGCTTTTATAAATTTTCTTGTCATCGATGTAAACTGTTCCTTTATCATCCCAATAAATCTTTTGTTTATTTTTTAATAATAAATCTATTAAGAGCTCACCTTTTGCTTTGTATGTCTTGGGTAAAAGGTTTATTAAAAGACTTTTAGAATAATTAATTTCTTTATCTTCAGCGTTGGATTCGACTATCTTCGAGGAGTCTTGTATTGCTTCTGGAGGGCGATCCTCACGGCTTTCTTTTTTTATAATTTCTGTTTCATCAAACGATATTATGGGTATTTCTAAAGGCTTTCGATCTTTGCCAATAAAATACAAATATCTTTGTAGTGTTTGTAAATATAGGGGCCATTTTTCTCGATCATCTATTTTCTTTTTTAAAACATGATTCATTTCTTCGTCGAGTCGTGATAAATTGTTCACGTTTCTGTTTGTGTTATCATTTTTTAATTTTTCTATTATTTCGGGTTCAATTAATATCATTTTTTTGGCATTTTCCATAGTGGTTATTTGGTGACTGATCCTAATAATGCACTCAATACGGCTCCCAAGATAATCGGTAAGAATGCACCACCTTTTTGTATGATAATGTTTTTTCTCGTTCTATTTGCTCCTTTCGAAATAAGCTTTCTTAGAATATGTTTATATTTTTCTAGTTTATTTTTTTCTTTTGTAGGAATTGTTATTTTTCCTTGAAGAACGTTGTGAATGCACTCACAAATGCAATGTAGTTCTTCTTGGTTACAAGATTTTAATAATGCCTTTCGAAACTTTGGTTTAAGCACATGTAATGCTTTTAAAAAGTTTGTATGCGTAGTAACTCTTGGTATCATAATTATGGAATGAAGTTTTTATGTTGGCTACCACTGTATTTATACCCCTTCTTAGATACATAACAAACGGTATATTCATTCGGAAATATATTTGTTTTGAACCGATACACATCATCAGTGTTTTGTTTGAGGTCAATCATTAAATAACCATATGGTTTATTAGTAGCATCTCTATAAGCCTCTTCAACCAGTTTTGAGTTCTCAGGTGAAATTTGACGACTTAAAAAACGAATTTGTGTTCTATCTCGAGGATTTTTGAAATATATTATGTAACTTGAGTTCAAGGAAATATCACGTTGACCTTTACCCTGATGAAACAAGTTTTGAGTTATGTAAAATACACTTAAATTTCGGTGGTGACTTCCCTTAGTAAAGATATCAACTACCCGACCATCACACTCTCTCATCAGATCATCAATTATTATAAGTTGGGAATCTTTACCATCGAACATGTTTAAATCAGGAATTCCCTGATAATAAGTAACATCACTTAGGTTGTACAAAGGTTGCATTTCATCATAACACCACAAGACATTTTTAAACTCTGTATTACATAGTTGATTTATATTTTTCAGGAATTCACACACAAAGTTCGATTTACCGCAACCACTTGGACCAGCAACAATTGCGGTGAATGGATGTTCAAAATGAAACATGATTATTAACCAGACCAAAACGTCTACTCTGATCGAAGTGATGTAGAAGTATGATCAAAAAATTGATAATAGTTAGAAAATAAAACATTTTTTTTTTGTTAAATTTTTTGAATAATTTATAATTTAATACCATATACACAAAACAAATGGTTGCATTTCATCAAAAGACAATCAGTCCTTTTATTTTTTTAAATTCATTAATAAATCTACACTATAACAGCTAATAAACTTAAAATTAAAACTTGCTCTTACTATCTAAAATTTATTTACATTTAATTTACAATTTATAATGAGCTAATACACTTAAAATTAAAACTTACTGTTACTATCTACAATTTATTTACAGTTAATTTACAATTTAAAATGAGCTTGATCTTACAAATAAATACAATACAATAAAACCTGAATATCATTAAAATTATTTATATCTAGATACAACATTTTTACATCGGCAACCGCAATTTATAATGACCCCATGCTAATGTGTCTACTTTATTAGGTAAGATATATCTCTTGGTGTCATTATAAGACAATGATATTTTATTGATTTGCTGTGTGAAAATTATATGCTTAATTGATCGAAATCTGTACATAGTGTTGTATTGAATGTTTCTATTGAAAAGACAAGATTTGTAATTTTTCATTGACATCCTTTGCGTGACGCTTTTATTAACACCCTTAGCTTTCGTTGTTAATTTTGTTTTCGTTTCAATTGCATACATTTTTGATCTTAACCCTACAAACTCTTTAACAATTTCACCATTATTTTCGTCTTTAAAAAATCCTAATTTCTTTTTGTTAACTTGTGGATACTGGTGGATATTATCAACAGAATAGTTAGATGTATCGAATCGTGTATCTATGTCGTTTCTAATATCTTCATAGAAATTATTAGTAAATATTTGATATATGAAGCTATCGGTGTCTGTGTACAATAATTTGATTTTGTTGTTAAATTTTTTTAGCATGTATTCGTAGTGAAAATCATACATGAGAGTTTTTGATATGTCTAAAATAGATAAGCCTAAATAAATTGGTTTATCATAGCAAACTTTAGTTTTTTTCAACTGTACCGCTACCAAGTTTTCTGAAAAAACTGAAATGCTTTGAAATTCAGGTTTGGCAATTAGGTCTTGGACACCCAAAGTTTTACCGCGATTTTCCCAGTGAGTTAGTAATTTTACGTTCACTCTTTTTTCTACGTTTTCCATGGTTTTACCAAAAACAGAATTATTCATTAGTTTATAAAAATCTTTTTCAAAGTCTGAATCTGCTTTTTTTCGTTCCTCAGTGTTCAAATCTATGTATTTTTTTAACCAAGGACTCTGTGTAAACTTCAATATTCTATGAATTTTAGTTAATTTAAGACCCAACTTAAGACATTGTTTTAGGTTTATATAGTGAATTACATATTTTTGTTTATTATTTAAATTTGGAATAAGCTTTTTTTCTTCTGATCCCCCTGCGTATATATTTTCGGGGCATAATGGCAAGTCTGAATGCAAATCATGAAGTTCTGCAGGATATTCCAAATCTACTTCTAATATGAAGCCATATGGAGATGTGTCAGAAACCTCATAGTTTGTCTCCGGACTCACCCACTCAAAACCTCCTTCAGGAAGGTACTGTGACATAGCCCAACCATATAGATTGTTTGCATCAAAATAAGCTAAATAAGATGTAGGCTCATTCTCATCAAAATCATCTAAAAAGGGGTTATTGGCCTTAGCATGTCGATTGCTACATTGAGATATACCCCCTCGGATCCCCGATTTGATAAAAGCTATCTGATCAATATCTGTTAATAACTCTAATTTTATTTTTGTTTGTTTAAGCATGGCATCCCAACTCAACCCCGGTGCTGTATAATAATGACTAGGATCCAAACCATAAGTTGTAAAACATAGATCGCGGAAATTTTCAAATACATCAGCTAACAACAAAACATCAGTTTTGAGATACAGGTTAGAATAATCCAACATGTTTTGACAACCAAAGTGTTGCCAAACATCTTTAGCACGATTATAGTCATCATTTGAAATTGCTGTATCGGTAAGTGAACTATAGAACTGATCTTGATTAGGTAAGGTGGTTAAATTAAGACAGTCATATGAAGTCATGAACTCATAAGGGTAAACACCCTTTTTCCGAAGACGATTGAAATCTTCCTTCGCAGGAAAGTTGTTTTTGAGTTCACGAAATTGTTCGTCTTTTAAGATTTTGGCTAGTTGATCTAAGCTGCATGGTAAAAATTTGAAAGAATCTACAAATCTCAAGCTAACTTTTTGATTGTTTATTGTTAGATGTTTAGTGAACGAAATATATTTTTCTTTATTTTGTGGAATTATATCGACATTTCCTTCAACAAAGTTCAGTGCATGTACAATAAAATGCGCATCGTAATTACTTAGATTGTGTAAAAAAACTGGAATATGACGGGGAGCACGGAATTTCTTTTCACATACTTCATGCAATCATTACTCAGTGCAATCGATAAGAGTTTATTGTCATTTGTGTCATAGACTCATAGCATTAGGAATTCAAAGTTAAGTCATAACAAATATTTAAGTAATAGTAGCTATGTTAAGTTAAATAATAAATATGATAGAAAAAATATATTTGTAGTTCGATTAAAACTCAATTTCATTCTGCTGCATCTAGTTCAAAGTCAGTAAAACAGGGAAGCATAAGTATGAAAAATAAAATAACCATGTAAATAACACAAAGAATCAGTTTATTGATAATAATATAAAAATCAAAATAAATAAACTTAGACATGTTATTATCATAATACCATTTTCTAATACACACAGCATTATTTAATGCACAGTTTATTTTATGATTTACACAACTAAAGTCCGTTTTATTTTTACAAAATTTACTTTGTAACATTGAAAAATTAGGACATCCCTTTTCACCAATATCGATTACCACACAGTTTGCACATAAATCTTTGATCCACTTAATTTTTTCAAAACCCTTTGCAATAACTTTTTTATTCTTCAGATGAGGTATGATAACACGATGAAACTCCTTGTAGTCTATGTAGCCCTCACACCAGCTAATTCCTCGGTTTCTTTCTAACCATCTGACTCGTTTCTTTTCTACTTCTGTGAGATGATGAAATGAATATGGTGGCTTTACCAAAAAAGTTTGTGTATGTTCCTGGCTCGCAATGGCTACTTCTTTTACAATAAAATTGTTATTTATATCTTTAAATCCTTGAACATCCACTATAAGTGTATCTACGTTCATGATATCTTCTTTACGATGTTACTTAGTGATTTGTATTCAACAATGCAATCGTTGAGAATAAGACAGTATGCTGTAGTCTTATCTGGTAAATAGGAACTGTTTTCAGATTATCTGTTTGTCTGCAGCAGTCAACTACAAACAGAGGTGCTATATCTTTAAATTATTTCTATGTTAGCAACGGTTCTCCGTGACGTCCGTAATACGACTGTTGAAGTCGAACGTATTAAGATATTGAAAAGTAATGTAAATTGTTAACGAACAATGGAGGTGATTAGATAATGAGATAGGCTTTATTCAATCTTTATTTTTAAAGGTATATTTCTTACAGTCAGGTACTTTGGTAATATCTTTGGAAATATTATAAATCAACTGTCGAGTTCGTTGGTGGTGCTTACTTTTGTTGTTAACGTAGTATTTCACTCGCACATCCGCATGTTTCCAGTGATCTGACTGTGGGACGTTTGTCAGCTTCTTCATCTCGTAAATCTCGATCTTTATGAGATGCGTTGCCGTCGATCCATCGTCTTCATTTGTTGAGATGTAAGCCATCCCATCTTTCGTTGCTCTTCCCACAGTAGATGATTGTATTTTAGGTTTTTTCTTCTTTGGAGGCTCCTCGAAGAATTCGTCGAGAGATTCGTTGTTCGGTCTATCTCTCTTGATTGGATATGGGGATGTATCTTCATCATCGGATGTTGGGAAGTAATATTGTTTATAGGTGTTTTCTTCGTAATCAACGGTGTTACCCATGCAACATGTGAGCTATAACAATGAATGAAAAGAAAAGTAAGTATTAAATAAGAATACAATAAAAACAACAGTATGACACGCACTGGAGAGTTGGTCTCTCAAAATAAGGAAGAGACACAAAGAAAAAAGTAAATTAATGTAATACTTACATCCATACTGTCTGCCATGTCCTCGGGTTACTAGGTTATACTTTGTCAATGGTTGAAGCACGACTTCGTAAGAACACAATAATGCGCATGCGTTTTATATTAGTTGAGATCCTTAGAAATGTTTCTTGCAACAACTTGCCTAAACGACCAAATACATTAAGATATCGGAAAGTAATGTCAATTGTTAACGAACAATGGAGGTGATTAGATAATGAGAAAGAATTGTGGACGGTCCGACGGTGTAATCGCCAAAACACAGTGATAGTTAACAATAGAGGCAATTAGATAAGGAGCAAGGGTCGTCTTATTGTTAACAATAGAGGTAATTAGATAACGAAGAAGGACCATCCGTGAGTAACGTAACTCGGAAACGACAAGAGATAGAGGATATAAGAGGTTTTCCTTTTTTTTTTTTTTTTTTTTTTTTTTTTTTTTTTTTTTTTTTAGGTTTGGTCGACCCTTGAAACGACTTTTCGGCACACCAAAACAGGATTGGGGACGCGATGATTCAGTGAGCCAGAACTGTCGAATATACACTACTTATGTCCCCACTGCTGGGGCACGAGTCCCTATGGAGGGATAGGGAGAAAGGGCCGTAAACCACCACGCGGGCGGGCCCAGTGCGGTTTGGTGATTGTCATTACACTTCTTGAGAGAATTCGAAAAGTGACGTTGCACTGTTTTGTTTTGTTTGCCAACACTCATTCAAATAAGGTTTTTCTCTTCCATAGTCACTACATTGTATAAAACAAAGTCACTTCCCGCTGTCCCTATGTATGTATGTATGCTTAGATCTTTAAAACTACCCAACGGATTTTGATGCGGTTTTTTTAATAGATAGAGTGATTCAAGAGGAAGGTTTATATGTACAAATACATGCATAATATAGTAGAGAAACACTGATAATTTTAGAGGTTTCACATTTCACAAGGAACTGTGCTTACCCGCGAAATAAAAAAAAACATTTATAATTATAAATGTTTATATAATTTTTAAATAAATTTAAATTTAAATTTAAATTTTGTTGTGAAGACTTTGACTGTAGTTATATAGAAAATACCGACTTACACTATCGAAACTTAATTTTGAAAAGTAGTAAACATCATCTATTTTTGCTGTTGACTGTACACAAACATGTACCCCGCTGGTATCGAATCCGGGACCCCTGGGTGTGGGACTGGTGGTCTTAACCACTAGACCACAAAGGCAGTTGAAAATGTATATAAACATTAATATAATAAATCATTCTCGCGTCTAATTAATTTCGCTTCTAAGGCAATAGACCCTTGATATATTATCTTTTTGGAATGGAACACAAACACTCTACAAATTACAAGATTGTTGCCTCGAATACGAGTATATTCAATTATTATGATTTGAATTATGGGCGTCTTAACTCCTTTCTGTCAGCGGTTAGGTAATTAGGTAAGGTATAGCCTATAATTGTCCCACTGCTGGGCAAAGGCCTCTATAATAGAAATCAAGGCATCGCTACAATTGATGGGTAAGGGCTTCATCACCACGGTTGCCAAATGCGGGTTGGTGATCACAAACCCGGGTTATGCATCGAAAAATCCAAAACACACTTTGCTCGACCTGGGAGTTGAACCCGGGACCTTCGGGCGTTGCCACTCGCCGACCGAGGCGTCCGGTTAGGTGACATTTGTCAAATATTTTTAAATAATAATCATGGCCTCAATATAAGTAAGTACATGTGTTTCATTTAATTTATTTCGTTTACTAGGTATAAATGTTTTTAACATTATCAACTAAATTATCCTGAAATCTAAAAAAACAGGTGTTCCATTCATTTTGCAGTTCCAGTTCATAGAGTTGTTCCTAATCATTAGTATTATCAGGTGATATCTAATAAATCCTTACCTATGAAATTGACGTATTTTTCTCACTTATTAAAAGGTCTAAAAGTTCTAAAAGTTAATACCGGTCGTTAATATTATTATACACCTTTAATTAGGACTATGTTACTTAGGCTTCAGTTATAACAATGATTATTAACTTTTGTCTTTATCGCCCAATTTTTTTTTAAATTGTTTTCTTTTTATGTTCGCGGAATTGTCTATTTGTTTCATTGTAGCTTTGAAGGGACTTGATTTTTTTCTTTTTAATGTCTGCTATATTTAGCTAGTGAAACAAACACACTACTCTACAAAAATTTTAAAGTGTTAACATAAATAGATGCTAAGAAAATTAAAAAAAACGTTAGTATGATAAATACAATTTTATAAAAAATCTTCATACAAAACGTCAATTTCATAGGTAAGCACCTAATATTCTGTTGCTTTACAAAGCGACAGAACAGATATTTTAAGCTTCAAAGCAAAACCTTTTCAAACATCACAGTCTCGATTCAATATCTTAAGTGATAACAAATGGGTAGCTCCGAACTAACTCGAGCTTGTAACGGTCCATACGTCACTAGAACATTTTCTAAATGAATAAATAAAAATTATAAAATCTAGGATAGAATTCAGGCTAAATGTTATTTAATTTTAAATTTGTAACAGGCAAATAAAATAAAAGTAACTGATAGATTAATCAACAATAGGTACTCAAATAAAATTAAGCATTACTTGCTAGGACTTTAAATATCAAATAGAATCAACCTTTCTACATTATTGTTAACAGTGTTATTTTTACTTTTCAAGCGAGCAATAATGAGACCTTATTACCTACTTATAAGCAAAATGGTTATTGATACATACGAGCCATCTAGCGTCGCTCTAAGAAACCTTTATACACTATCTAATAAGCGTAGCTTATCGTAGGTCTGTTAACTACGCTTTCTAATGTTTCGTCATGTTCGACTTGAGTACCTACCTACGTAGTTTCCGCATCATGTAATAGATGGCGTTAATATGAAAATCAACAGTGTCAAAACAAAATATATCTTTCGTAGATATTTATGTTAAAGATTCATTTTAATGATTAATTTAATTAACTTTTACGCTCACTCTAACCTAGGTAGACTATAAGGAGGCTAGAAACGATAGAAGTCTGTACTTTAATATTACAGATTGCATTTCATAAACTATAAATAATTATTGCGTCATAAGTAGTTTTTACAGGTTTTTTACATTGTCATACGAACGTAGGTTTAGTTTCTCACATGAACCCGGTCAGAATATGACAACTTACAATCATTTGGTTATTTAAAATGTAAGTAATGCACTGAGTCGTGACGTGAGTAAGATTCATAATTGAGATGGGAGGGCGATCGATCAATGAATACTGCAAGCGCCATCCAGCGGAAATAGTAGCAGTATTCTAACCGTAGTAAAAGCAGAGGGAATAGAGAGGTACATGAATGAATGTTTCTGGCGCCGCCCTGCGGAGAGTAGCAGTAGCTTTCGCGTGTCTATGGATAAAGGGATGCCAAAAAGGGAAAGTATATATTTTGTATCGATATATCGTATCATAATGTGTTGCATGAGTTTGTGTCAATGCACAATATTATTTTTACTAAAATTCAGTTTATTTTTATGATGTCTTTTCAAAATGAGTTTACAAATTCGTACCTAGTATTATTTATAGTTTTAATAAATAATTCATGGTTTATTTTACATTTACGCCGTCATGAGTTTTAATAAGATTATTTTAAACATTTGACTTTACTGGCGGAGCTCTAATAAGACATGTGTAAATGTTATTCGACACAGTGAAAACACACCGGAAACACACCAAAAACCTAAACGTTGATCTTAACAAATTTGTCGATATCTACATACAGAGTCTACATCTAAAATAATCAAAATCTATCTACAAAGCTAAACAAAGTCGGCTGGCTGGTACTTGTACAGTCTTTGATACAAGTTTGTTCAAGTCATTCACATTCATCACATTATAATAATGATATCTAATGTTACGTCTTAGTCCATCATATTTTGTTTATCTAATTGGGACACATATACATTTTATTATAAACATACTAAATGTGATACATTCATACGACATTAATATCGTAATAATAGAAATCATAATAAGTAATATAATGTAATGCTGTATCGATATTCTGATGAATTACATCGCATTGGGCATCCCTAAATCTGCCAAGGAATGCATCAGAATCTGGCGCCTCTGCACAGGAAGTAGCAGTAATCTGTATCCAATAATACGATATGCTAGTCTTTTCGATTGTCTATGTATGAGTAAAAGCAGAGAGATTTATCAATGAATACAGCTAGCGCCACTAGCCAGCGCAGCGGGGAGTAGCGGCAATGTGGACCTTGGCATGTGGCTATACTAACACTTTATTGCTCGTGTTTTTCTTTTGAGGAATTTAAAGCTATTTATCATGTTATTGGTATTGTTGGTAAGTGGAAATTGACGGTGGAAACTTTCAACATAAGTAAATATTAATAAAACTTTGATTGAAACAGTATTTAGCGAGATATAATCACTCGAAGTCTAGGACCAATAGGAAGACAGCAGAGGGGTTAGGAAAGATACCTAGTGCCGGCGGGTATAAAAGGAGGCTGGACATTGGGAGTGGGGTCATTAAGTATTCAGTATCGGTCTTTCAGATTCAGTAGTGATTCAGTATTCATATTCTTTCGGAGATAGTGATAGTGAGTGTCAGACTGCTCTGGAAACTGTAAGTAAAACTTTGCTACTTTAATTTGATTTTAAACTGTGCAAATTATAAACTTTGTAGTTATTTTGAAACTTATTGCATGTCTTTTAAATGTTGTGATTATCATTGTATTTCTTTTATGTGTTGTGACTATGTTATCCTATGTACCTTCCTTCACCCACAAACCCTCTCACTGCGGCCAAGACACCTTTAGCTGTCAGATATCTGATCGTTCGTGTGAGCCTGCACGAGCGGCAGTGAGAAAATCCAACCTTTAAACCTACTACCTAATCCCATATACCTACCTTCACCCACAAACCCTCTCACTGCGGCCAAGACACCTTTAGCTGTCAGATATCTGATCGTTCGTGTGAGCCTGCACGAGCGGCAGTGAGAAAATCCAACAATTAAAACCTTATCCTTTCAATCTTATATTTTTGTGTTTCTGTTGTTTATGTGTACTTAATTAATATTCATTTCTATCTCACTAAACATTTTAATTTATTTTGTGAATTTTATATTATGTTGAAAGTGTTGTGTTTGATTAACGGCGATATCGTGAAATAGGTAGAAAAGCAGGAATGTTATAGGGTGTTAGATTTTGCATAATGGTTAGGAACGGCTTACATTATAAAAGGGAATTAGGTTGGTTAGGAGTAGGTACGTTTTATTTCGAAGTACCTACCTACGTTTTAGATGATTTAAGATATAGGTAGGTAAGCATATAGGTATGTGTGTAGGTAGGTAACCGAAATGAGAGTTTATTGTGTGAACATTATGTAGGTAGGTATAATAATAATGTATTGCTTTATATACTGTTTCACGTTGCGGAATGGAGTAGGTGGTCTCAGGTCCCAGCGGATAACTCAAATCTTTATTATGATCCAAAAACTGTTATAAGCTAGGCTGTCATAAATAAAACCGTTTAAAAAAAAAAAAAAGGATATTCGTTTGCGTTAATAATAATAAAGCGTTACATGTTATCAGGTATTCAATAAGTTGGTGGTGGTGTTTTAGTTAAGTAGGGTCAAGTTATGTGTGTCGATGGATGTGTGAAAACCGTGCTTAGTAGTTTATTAGGTTTATTTTATTCGGATGTCACTTAAATTAACTAGAAATTTACCTACTTAAATACTTTGAGGAAATTAAGGTTTCCAGTTTTGTTATGCCGAAATGGCTTATACATATAGTTGACGGTATCTTTGTTCAGATTCTGGGGCAAGCAAAGCCGTCCCCGTAGAGATCTTCAAGGAGATGTACTACCATCGAAAGTCTGCAACAATTGCTACCACAACCTACATTTAAATAGTAAAATCTATATTTTGGTGACGTCGGATAATTTAGACATTTCTTTTAAGATTATCTTATTTATTAATTGTTCATTGGGTTTATTTTATTCTGTTGTCATTTAAATGAATATATCTACCTACAGATGGTATTATTACAATACAAACTGAATTTGAGGAAATTAAGGTTTCTAATTCTATATGCCAAAATGGCTTCGACATAATTTGTTGATATCTTTTGTTTGGCTAAGGGCAAGCAAAAGCCGTCCCTGTAGATCATCTTCAAGGAGATATGCTACCATCAAAGGCCATAAACGATTGATAACACAAACTAAATTTAAATGATAAAATCTATATTTTAATGACTATGGAGTAAAGTGAACATAATTATAATTATTTAAATATAATTAGATGGGTTCGATTCCCGGTCATGGAACCAGTGAGTTCGAATCTCGCTTGTGGATGTTATGAAATAAAGTGAATGTATGATTATATACATTTAATTTATGTGGAGTGTTGCGAACAAATTACAATTCGTATGGGTTCGATTCCCGTTCGTGGAACCAGTGAGTTCAAATCTCGCTTGTGAACTTTATGAAATAAAGTGAATTTATCCTCTCAAGTGTGGCGGATAATTTTACGCAAGTTGGTTGCGAATAAACTACAAATCGGATGGGTTCAAATCCCGTTCGTGGAACCAAAGGTTCAAATCCCGCTTATGGAATGTTGTTTTGTTTATAAGACTAAGTAATAGTTATATTATCTATTTACTTAATAAACCCTGGTTCAGTGCCTAATGTAGGTATTTGAGTGACTTTTGTTTAGTACAAATACTCAATGTACAAGCATTAAATACCTATAAGCAACGGTTTAAATAAAGATTAAAATCACGAGTTAAATATTCACTCTAGTATCATATCGGGCACTGCACAGGTGATTAGAGATTGCTAGATCTAAGCATCGTGACCGAATTGTTTTGTATGGGTCTTTCGTTGCCTATGTTTGGTCAAATACTAGTATATGCATTAAATATAGGCAATGGTCTAAATAAAGATTAGTTTACGAGTGGGTGTGGATGGATATGGGGAAGGTGGAGTCCATGTAGCTTTTCAATGATCATTCTGATCATTTATACTACCTATACAAATAAGTTCGGTGATAGATTATGTTTAAGCAAACACTCGTGGTTGTTCGAAGTAACGCTAGGGCGAAATGAACACTGATAGTATGTACTACGAGCTACATTTGCCTCAATATAGTAAATAGATAGCTACCTTACCTACCTACGTAAATATTAGTAAATTGTAGTTAGGCGTCAACTCGTCGTCACTTGTGAGTAACAAGAATAGAGGTTAGATTTATTCTTATTAAATTCGAAATGAGAGTCGTGACCGATTGCATATGTTAATTATTAACCAACATGTTTATTAGGAAAGTAGTCGTATTAATGAATATTAAGTACAGTTATTTATAGTAGAAATGATGAGATAAAACTATAAAATAAGTTTAGATCTTAGAGTCCGCATAAAACAAAATAGTAATTGCAACTAATAGTTTCCTTATAGGAGTTTTGTTTTATTTCTGTATAATGTAGATGCTAAAATAATTGTATTTTACTTCATCTTGTTTTTGCATTATTACGATCAGAACCTCTGCGTTAAATTTAAGATATTTTATCAAAATTACAAGTTTAAAGAGTATTCAGAGTATTAATTGAAGCTCCTTATGTTATATTCTATCAAACAGGATAGAAAAACGATTAAATTATTAAATGTTAAGCAATTTTACATAGTTTCGTAATGGGATGGGAGACCGCGATGTTATTATGATTTTAGGTACTTACTTAATCTAGCTCGGCGTAGGCCATCGCTTTGGTTGTTAGTTTATAATAGTAGGTGATCTGTTACTTTTGTTTTAATGATAAGGGTCATGAATTCATTTACAGGTAGTAAAGAAAGGGTTGTTAGGTCTTGCCTTTAAGTTCCTTAAAGTTCTTAGGTTATTGCGGACCTTCGTAGGTGCACTAGACGATCACTTGGCCAAAATGATCTTTTAGATGTGATTGAAACAAGTAGGTTATTCTCGGTTTTGGATTATTACAATAATAATGGTTAGGAGTTAAGTAGGTTAATTTATGGTAATCTAGGTAGGTAATTATGTTCATTATTTACATCTCACTTATATCGTTATATTTGGTGCCGTTAGGTATAAGTAGGTTAAACGATTTATTTAATCTAATTAATTCAAAAAAAAATAAGACCGAAAGTAGTTTAGCTCCTTAGCTTTAGTCTTAGCTTCAGAGGGTTTGTTACAATTAGTGTGGCCGTGACCAGGATTGCATTACTAGGATTATGTGACCAATAGGTATTAGGGTATCTGTAGGTAACTTAGACAGAAGTAGCATTGAATAGTTAACACCGTTTAGACACTGTAGATTGAGATGTTAGAATGATGTTGTGATGTTGTTGGGGTTCTGCTGGGATACTGTAATAGTGTTTTGGTAGTGTTCTGGCAGTGTTGTGGCAGCATCATAATAATTAGGATAATGTTAGAATACTTTCAGAATACAGTTACAATGGTGATGTTACATTGTTATTAGGATGGTGTTAGGTTACTGTTAGAATAGTTAAGGGTTTATTTTATAGGATAGTATCATGTTTTAGATCAAGTCTAGATTAAAATTAATTATTTTGGTGAAATTAGCTAAAGATAAATAGATATTTGTTATGTTAGATTCAATCACATTTAGAAGCGCGTTGCGATGCAAGTTGCACAATTTGTTGCTGTGTAAATAGGAAGGAATTAAGGCAAAGATAGACGTTTAAAATTTAATAGGCAAAACCATTTATTATAATAGTAGGTAGGGTAGGTACGTTTATCTAGATGCCAGGTGCGAGTGTCATTCGCCATTTCGACACAATGTTAACTCTTGTCGTATGCCGCCAGGAGGCGTTGCTTCAATGCCATACTGGTTTTCGTTTGGTTGGCGTGATCGAATAAATCCGGATAGTAAACAAAACTCGCACTAGGCACCTTGATAAGTTCTGTAGCCGCGTGGCTTGCATGCCTGGCTTTGGGCGAAGCTAACTCTGAGGTCCCGGGTTCGATCCCCGCTCGAGTCAATGATGAAAACTAACTCTTTGGTTCCGTTGTTAGTTTTGTTTTACATAATAAGAGTACATTAGCAAGTACTTACTTAGGATCAGAACAATGAATGTGATATTGCCTAATAGTTATTTAAAGGGCCTTTGATTTAATTAACAAGTTATTTTTGTTAATTAGTTTTAATTTAAAAATTTGTCAGAGTTAACAAATTGGATTAGAAATTAAGGTTTAGATTGTAGGTAGGTAGGTATCGTTTTGAGTGAAGTTAAGGAATGTTACATAATTTAAGTAGGTACCTAAGAGGTTTAGTTTTACTAACGGGGGGTTGTAATGATTATTAGGCATAATAAGATTAATTTGTTAATTGATATATTCTTATAATTAAGAAACAATGAGGCTTATGCCCAGCAGTGGGTCGTCAGTGGCTAAGTGAGTTTTAGAGTCTAGTTAGTGGGGGGTTGCATCGTATTTTAGTATTATTATTTTTAGGGACAGTTCAAAACAATAAATGCTTTTCTTTTCCTTCTTTACAAAATTTACATTCTTAGGTTGATCTTAAATTCATATTTACATGTAGAAAAATAAACTTAATCCCAGTCTGGGAACCAGACTCGGTAACTTCGGGTATCGGAGTGCTTTGCGTTCGACCACCGAGACGTTAATGTTTACATGTTTACATTATGTTTGCTACGCGTGTAATATTATTTTAAATTAGGATACTTAGTTCGTTTCTACTCATATAATGTACGACTATTCTTATTGACTGCGTTCTGTATTGGTTTTGCATTCTGTATTGGTCACCGTCGTTCCCATGGTACACATTTCATTAAACAGTGAGAGCTTTGTAGCGTCTCAACACTCCATAGCGATAAGCTCGTTAACGTAAACAAACTGTACGGAGAACTATGACAATTAAATACAAGGCAAGGTAACTCGACCGCGGGCTGCGATTTATTAGAACTTATGATATTATGATTATTAGAACACAGTACAAATATTGGGTAATGGGTCTTTTTAGGGTATTAGTTAGTCAATGTGGAATATAGGTAATGTAGGTGTACCTATTCAGATGCAATAGTTAAAGTCAACTTATAGCGAACATTCATTCATTACTTACCATGTTGAAATAGGTTATCGTAATTATTTTTATCCTGCTTAAATTTGATGTTTATGGAGAGGTTAAAAGTTTAATTAACTGGGGGTTGTAGGTATAACCATAGATTTAATAAAATATATTAAGGTACAACGTAAACAATTACAGTCTTAAAGTTAATGTATTGTTAGCAAGTTCATTTGAACTAGGTTAGTGAAAGCGTTGGTTAGTGACGCGTAAATGAACTATGCTACTAGTAACAATATTAGATTTAGGCGAGTAATAATTGGAAAGGATTATTAATAATCGGTAAATAGGTTACAGTTACAATTTATAGGTGGTATTATTAACAATCGTAGGGCTTGAGTTCAACCAGTTTAGAGCGATTTAGTGACCTATTTATAAATTTAAAAAAAAAAAAAAAAATCTGGAGCTTCGGTAGCCCTGTGGTCAGAGTATTGGATTGGTTATTCGAGGATCGTGGGTTCGATTCCCACTCGTGCTTTCTCAAGCTGATTGACTTTTAGTAAAATAAAAAAAAAAAACCTGTGTACCTATGGTTTATACTGTAGTTTTGAATCTGGGTTTCGAATCTAATTCTAGGATTCGAGCGCTAGGTTAAGTGTTTGTTAGTATCCGGTTTGGTTGATAATAGGGTTTGTTTTAAGTCCGCATGGCTTTCCACAACCAATTTAGTTTTTAAACGACAATGTTGATGGTATCATTGGCGTTTTGATAGTTAAAGAGTAGGTGTTAAGTCTGTTTAATAACAACAATAGTTATATTAGATTGTTGTTACAGGTTAAGTAAGATAAGTAAGATTTAGATGAAGTATTAAAACCGCCTGACTTTCTACTACTAATGTAGTACCTAGTTAATATTTTATTACAACAATGATGATGTTATCATTGTTGTGTTCTGACATTTGAAATAATGGGCCCTTTAGCTTCAGATAAACTAGGGAGATATCCATGGTTTTTGATGATACATAGCGAAATACATTTGAAGAATAAGGTCTAGTTAGATGGGGGTTGGGAATATAAATAGATTCAATAGGTATTATGTAAAGTAGGATAAACAAAATTAATTATCAAAAATAATTAATTTGATCATAATATAGTAGGTACAGGTAGGTTACTTTAGAAAAGACAGGCAAGAAAGCAGTAATGTTATGTATCAAATGTTAAGGCGTTCATGAATAATTATTCTAACGGTAACTGAATTCATGATTCTATTGCCAATTATAAGGCATTTATTAAATAAATCGATTATATCTTGAATAGAAACATTTTAATTGTATCTCTAATACAGTTCAATTATAACTAGGAAATTGGTAAATTTAGGTTTAGTAATTTAATTCAGGTTACGACGTTGAGGTTTTCAGTGATTATAGGTAATTTAAAAAATTTATCAGTGTTCGGGTCAGGCGTTGTTCCGAGCAAATATGAGAACTGGTGTGGTTAAGTTTAAGCAAAATATTATTATAATACTTAGGTATAATTTTCAGCACGGTTTTCACACGGGGTAGTTTTTATTACTTTGCTTTTGTTTTGTCTTTGCTTTGCGATTGAATGTGTGTATGAAAGTAGTATGGAGTGTTACAGCTGGCTACTCAATATATAATCTTATTACTGTTGGCGAGTTACGAAAAGGTGCAAACTTGTTCGCGGTTTCTTGTCTAGTAATGGTGTTGACGAGTTGTTATAGTGTGTCAGTTAGTGCACATTGTAAAGTGGAATGAAGAAGGATGAAAAGGTTTTAAAAAAATGTATATTTATTTAAATAAAAAGTATGAATAAACAATTCGACTTTCACTTAGGACATGGAACGATTTGTCGGTATTCGAATTTTGACATGCTGACACTACACAAAATGTTTTGTATGGCGAAGAAGTTTGGTGTTAGGTTAAGTCCGATTGGACAACTTCAGTCTTAAAAAAAAAAAAAAGACCGTCATAGATAATATTTACTTCACAAGAAGCTGAGACTAAAACTACACTGCACACTCTCCTAATCGTAAATGGTCTTTGTCTGTGGCAGAATTTTGGTGTGTGGCAATGGCAATATAAGGAGTTAGTGCTCTAGCTATGAACGTCAACTGCTTCTGAAGAGGTGCTATTGGTAAATCGCAGCAATCAGAATTGGATGATGAGATGCCTTTAGTAAATCACTAGGATTGGTTGGCCTCACAACCCAACACTTTTGGCAGATTCGGTTGTGCCTTGCGAACAGTAATGACTTACTATTGTTAGTGCCTTAAACACATCGTAGATTTGCCCAGCTTATGACTATTTACCATTCGGTTTAAATACACAAAGGCTTTCCTTGGAATGGCTATACATTTAAATAGATACACGCACGATCACAAGTGCTATGTTCTATTTTTCATTTCATATTTAGTGCTTGATGAGGTGAAAAATAAAACAAATGAATTTTATGGAACAAATTAAATATTACACTTGTTTTAGATAGGTCTTGTCCTTATTCGAATATTGGCGGATTAGAATTTGCACTTGGGAGGGAAGAGCATACTAATGATTAGATTTAGAAAATGTACGAGGGTTTAGAAAATTTCCTTCGGTTAAGTTATTTCACACCTTCGTAAATTTTGGGGGTTGGCTGTAACGGTCCATACGTCACTAGAACATTTTCTAAATGAATAAATAAAAATTATAAAATCTAGGATAGAATTCAGGCTAAATGTTATTTAATTTTAAATTTGTAACAGGCAAATAAAATAAAAGTAACTGATAGATTAATCAACAATAGGTACTCAAATAAAATTAAGCATTACTTGCTAGGACTTTAAATATCAAATAGAATCAACCTTTCTACATTATTGTTAACAGTGTTATTTTTACTTTTCAAGCGAGCAATAATGAGACCTTATTACCTACTTATAAGCAAAATGGTTATTGATACATACGAGCCATCTAGCGTCGCTCTAAGAAACCTTTATACACTATCTAATAAGCGTAGCTTATCGTAGGTCTGTTAACTACGCTTTCTAATGTTTCGTCATGTTCGACTTGAGTACCTACCTACGTAGTTTCCGCATCATGTAATAGATGGCGTTAATATGAAAATCAACAGTGTCAAAACAAAATATATCTTTCGTAGATATTTATGTTAAAGATTCATTTTAATGATTAATTTAATTAACTTTTACGCTCACTCTAACCTAGGTAGACTATAAGGAGGCTAGAAACGATAGAAGTCTGTACTTTAATATTACAGATTGCATTTCATAAACTATAAATAATTATTGCGTCATAAGTAGTTTTTACAGGTTTTTACATTGTCATACGAACGTAGGTTTAGTTTCTCACATGAACCCGGTCAGAATATGACAACTTACAATCATTTGGTTATTTAAAATGTAAGTAATGCACTGAGTCGTGACGTGAGTAAGATTCATAATTGAGATGGGAGGGCGATCGATCAATGAATACTGCAAGCGCCATCCAGCGGAAATAGTAGCAGTATTCTAACCGTAGTAAAAGCAGAGGGAATAGAGAGGTACATGAATGAATGTTTCTGGCGCCGCCCTGCGGAGAGTAGCAGTAGCTTTCGCGTGTCTATGGATAAAGGGATGCCAAAAAGGGAAAGTATATATTTTGTATCGATATATCGTATCATAATGTGTTGCATGAGTTTGTGTCAATGCACAATATTATTTTTACTAAAATTCAGTTTATTTTTATGATGTCTTTTCAAAATGAGTTTACAAATTCGTACCTAGTATTATTTATAGTTTTAATAAATAATTCATGGTTTATTTTACATTTACGCCGTCATGAGTTTTAATAAGATTATTTTAAACATTTGACTTTACTGGCGGAGCTCTAATAAGACATGTGTAAATGTTATTCGACACAGTGAAAACACACCGGAAACACACCAAAAACCTAAACGTTGATCTTAACAAATTTGTCGATATCTACATACAGAGTCTACATCTAAAATAATCAAAATCTATCTACAAAGCTAAACAAAGTCGGCTGGCTGGTACTTGTACAGTCTTTGATACAAGTTTGTTCAAGTCATTCACATTCATCACATTATAATAATGATATCTAATGTTACGTCTTAGTCCATCATATTTTGTTTATCTAATTGGGACACATATACATTTTATTATAAACATACTAAATGTGATACATTCATACGACATTAATATCGTAATAATAGAAATCATAATAAGTAATATAATGTAATGCTGTATCGATATTCTGATGAATTACATCGCATTGGGCATCCCTAAATCTGCCAAGGAATGCATCAGAATCTGGCGCCTCTGCACAGGAAGTAGCAGTAATCTGTATCCAATAATACGATATGCTAGTCTTTTCGATTGTCTATGTATGAGTAAAAGCAGAGAGATTTATCAATGAATACAGCTAGCGCCACTAGCCAGCGCAGCGGGGAGTAGCGGCAATGTGGACCTTGGCATGTGGCTATACTAACACTTTATTGCTCGTGTTTTTCTTTTGAGGAATTTAAAGCTATTTATCATGTTATTGGTATTGTTGGTAAGTGGAAATTGACGGTGGAAACTTTCAACATAAGTAAATATTAATAAAAGAAGATTAAGATTAAGATTGAAACAGTATTTAGCGAGATATAATCACTCGAAGTCTAGGACCAATAGGAAGACAGCAGAGGGGTTAGGAAAGATACCTAGTGCCGGCGGGTATAAAAGGAGGCTGGACATTGGGAGTGGGGTCATTAAGTATTCAGTATCGGTCTTTCAGATTCAGTAGTGATTCAGTATTCATATTCTTTCGGAGATAGTGATAGTGAGTGTCAGACTGCTCTGGAAACTGTAAGTAAAACTTTGCTACTTTAATTTGATTTTAAACTGTGCAAATTATAAACTTTGTAGTTATTTTGAAACTTATTGCATGTCTTTTAAATGTTGTGATTATCATTGTATTTCTTTTATGTGTTGTGACTATGTTATCCTATGTACCTTCCTTCACCCACAAACCCTCTCACTGCGGCCAAGACACCTTTAGCTGTCAGATATCTGATCGTTCGTGTGAGCCTGCACGAGCGGCAGTGAGAAAATCCAACCTTTAAACCTACTACCTAATCCCATATACCTACCTTCACCCACAAACCCTCTCACTGCGGCCAAGACACCTTTAGCTGTCAGATATCTGATCGTTCGTGTGAGCCTGCACGAGCGGCAGTGAGAAAATCCAACAATTAAAACCTTATCCTTTCAATCTTATATTTTTGTGTTTCTGTTGTTTATGTGTACTTAATTAATATTCATTTCTATCTCACTAAACATTTTAATTTATTTTGTGAATTTTATATTATGTTGAAAGTGTTGTGTTTGATTAACGGCGATATCGTGAAATAGGTAGAAAAGCAGGAATGTTATAGGGTGTTAGATTTTGCATAATGGTTAGGAACGGCTTACATTATAAAAGGGAATTAGGTTGGTTAGGAGTAGGTACGTTTTATTTCGAAGTACCTACCTACGTTTTAGATGATTTAAGATATAGGTAGGTAAGCATATAGGTATGTGTGTAGGTAGGTAACCGAAATGAGAGTTTATTGTGTGAACATTATGTAGGTAGGTATAATAATAATGTATTGCTTTATATACTGTTTCACGTTGCGGAATGGAGTAGGTGGTCTCAGGTCCCAGCGGATAACTCAAATCTTTATTATGATCCAAAAACTGTTATAAGCTAGGCTGTCATAAATAAAACCGTTTAAAAAAAAAAAAAAGGATATTCGTTTGCGTTAATAATAATAAAGCGTTACATGTTATCAGGTATTCAATAAGTTGGTGGTGGTGTTTTAGTTAAGTAGGGTCAAGTTATGTGTGTCGATGGATGTGTGAAAACCGTGCTTAGTAGTTTATTAGGTTTATTTTATTCGGATGTCACTTAAATTAACTAGAAATTTACCTACTTAAATACTTTGAGGAAATTAAGGTTTCCAGTTTTGTTATGCCGAAATGGCTTATACATATAGTTGACGGTATCTTTGTTCAGATTCTGGGGCAAGCAAAGCCGTCCCCGTAGAGATCTTCAAGGAGATGTACTACCATCGAAAGTCTGCAACAATTGCTACCACAACCTACATTTAAATAGTAAAATCTATATTTTGGTGACGTCGGATAATTTAGACATTTCTTTTAAGATTATCTTATTTATTAATTGTTCATTGGGTTTATTTTATTCTGTTGTCATTTAAATGAATATATCTACCTACAGATGGTATTATTACAATACAAACTGAATTTGAGGAAATTAAGGTTTCTAATTCTATATGCCAAAATGGCTTCGACATAATTTGTTGATATCTTTTGTTTGGCTAAGGGCAAGCAAAAGCCGTCCCTGTAGATCATCTTCAAGGAGATATGCTACCATCAAAGGCCATAAACGATTGATAACACAAACTAAATTTAAATGATAAAATCTATATTTTAATGACTATGGAGTAAAGTGAACATAATTATAATTATTTAAATATAATTAGATGGGTTCGATTCCCGGTCATGGAACCAGTGAGTTCGAATCTCGCTTGTGGATGTTATGAAATAAAGTGAATGTATGATTATATACATTTAATTTATGTGGAGTGTTGCGAACAAATTACAATTCGTATGGGTTCGATTCCCGTTCGTGGAACCAGTGAGTTCAAATCTCGCTTGTGAACTTTATGAAATAAAGTGAATTTATCCTCTCAAGTGTGGCGGATAATTTTACGCAAGTTGGTTGCGAATAAACTACAAATCGGATGGGTTCAAATCCCGTTCGTGGAACCAAAGGTTCAAATCCCGCTTATGGAATGTTGTTTTGTTTATAAGACTAAGTAATAGTTATATTATCTATTTACTTAATAAACCCTGGTTCAGTGCCTAATGTAGGTATTTGAGTGACTTTTGTTTAGTACAAATACTCAATGTACAAGCATTAAATACCTATAAGCAACGGTTTAAATAAAGATTAAAATCACGAGTTAAATATTCACTCTAGTATCATATCGGGCACTGCACAGGTGATTAGAGATTGCTAGATCTAAGCATCGTGACCGAATTGTTTTGTATGGGTCTTTCGTTGCCTATGTTTGGTCAAATACTAGTATATGCATTAAATATAGGCAATGGTCTAAATAAAGATTAGTTTACGAGTGGGTGTGGATGGATATGGGGAAGGTGGAGTCCATGTAGCTTTTCAATGATCATTCTGATCATTTATACTACCTATACAAATAAGTTCGGTGATAGATTATGTTTAAGCAAACACTCGTGGTTGTTCGAAGTAACCCTAGGGCGAAATGAACACTGATAGTATGTACTACGAGCTACATTTGCCTCAATATAGTAAATAGATAGCTACCTTACCTACCTACGTAAATATTAGTAAATTGTAGTTAGGCGTCAACTCGTCGTCACTTGTGAGTAACAAGAATAGAGGTTAGATTTATTCTTATTAAATTCGAAATGAGAGTCGTGACCGATTGCATATGTTAATTATTAACCAACATGTTTATTAGGAAAGTAGTCGTATTAATGAATATTAAGTACAGTTATTTATAGTAGAAATGATGAGATAAAACTATAAAATAAGTTTAGATCTTAGAGTCCGCATAAAACAAAATAGTAATTGCAACTAATAGTTTCCTTATAGGAGTTTTGTTTTATTTCTGTATAATGTAGATGCTAAAATAATTGTATTTTACTTCATCTTGTTTTTGCATTATTACGATCAGAACCTCTGCGTTAAATTTAAGATATTTTATCAAAATTACAAGTTTAAAGAGTATTCAGAGTATTAATTGAAGCTCCTTATGTTATATTCTATCAAACAGGATAGAAAAACGATTAAATTATTAAATGTTAAGCAATTTTACATAGTTTCGTAATGGGATGGGAGACCGCGATGTTATTATGATTTTAGGTACTTACTTAATCTAGCTCGGCGTAGGCCATCGCTTTGGTTGTTAGTTTATAATAGTAGGTGATCTGTTACTTTTGTTTTAATGATAAGGGTCATGAATTCATTTACAGGTAGTAAAGAAAGGGTTGTTAGGTCTTGCCTTTAAGTTCCTTAAAGTTCTTAGGTTATTGCGGACCTTCGTAGGTGCACTAGACGATCACTTGGCCAAAATGATCTTTTAGATGTGATTGAAACAAGTAGGTTATTCTCGGTTTTGGATTATTACAATAATAATGGTTAGGAGTTAAGTAGGTTAATTTATGGTAATCTAGGTAGGTAATTATGTTCATTATTTACATCTCACTTATATCGTTATATTTGGTGCCGTTAGGTATAAGTAGGTTAAACGATTTATTTAATCTAATTAATTCAAAAAAAAATAAGACCGAAAGTAGTTTAGCTCCTTAGCTTTAGTCTTAGCTTCAGAGGGTTTGTTACAATTAGTGTGGCCGTGACCAGGATTGCATTACTAGGATTATGTGACCAATAGGTATTAGGGTATCTGTAGGTAACTTAGACAGAAGTAGCATTGAATAGTTAACACCGTTTAGACACTGTAGATTGAGATGTTAGAATGATGTTGTGATGTTGTTGGGGTTCTGCTGGGATACTGTAATAGTGTTTTGGTAGTGTTCTGGCAGTGTTGTGGCAGCATCATAATAATTAGGATAATGTTAGAATACTTTCAGAATACAGTTACAATGGTGATGTTACATTGTTATTAGGATGGTGTTAGGTTACTGTTAGAATAGTTAAGGGTTTATTTTATAGGATAGTATCATGTTTTAGATCAAGTCTAGATTAAAATTAATTATTTTGGTGAAATTAGCTAAAGATAAATAGATATTTGTTATGTTAGATTCAATCACATTTAGAAGCGCGTTGCGATGCAAGTTGCACAATTTGTTGCTGTGTAAATAGGAAGGAATTAAGGCAAAGATAGACGTTTAAAATTTAATAGGCAAAACCATTTATTATAATAGTAGGTAGGGTAGGTACGTTTATCTAGATGCCAGGTGCGAGTGTCATTCGCCATTTCGACACAATGTTAACTCTTGTCGTATGCCGCCAGGAGGCGTTGCTTCAATGCCATACTGGTTTTCGTTTGGTTGGCGTGATCGAATAAATCCGGATAGTAAACAAAACTCGCACTAGGCACCTTGATAAGTTCTGTAGCCGCGTGGCTTGCATGCCTGGCTTTGGGCGAAGCTAACTCTGAGGTCCCGGGTTCGATCCCCGCTCGAGTCAATGATGAAAACTAACTCTTTGGTTCCGTTGTTAGTTTTGTTTTACATAATAAGAGTACATTAGCAAGTACTTACTTAGGATCAGAACAATGAATGTGATATTGCCTAATAGTTATTTAAAGGGCCTTTGATTTAATTAACAAGTTATTTTTGTTAATTAGTTTTAATTTAAAAATTTGTCAGAGTTAACAAATTGGATTAGAAATTAAGGTTTAGATTGTAGGTAGGTAGGTATCGTTTTGAGTGAAGTTAAGGAATGTTACATAATTTAAGTAGGTACCTAAGAGGTTTAGTTTTACTAACGGGGGGTTGTAATGATTATTAGGCATAATAAGATTAATTTGTTAATTGATATATTCTTATAATTAAGAAACAATGAGGCTTATGCCCAGCAGTGGGTCGTCAGTGGCTAAGTGAGTTTTAGAGTCTAGTTAGTGGGGGGTTGCATCGTATTTTAGTATTATTATTTTTAGGGACAGTTCAAAACAATAAATGCTTTTCTTTTCCTTCTTTACAAAATTTACATTCTTAGGTTGATCTTAAATTCATATTTACATGTAGAAAAATAAACTTAATCCCAGTCTGGGAACCAGACTCGGTAACTTCGGGTATCGGAGTGCTTTGCGTTCGACCACCGAGACGTTAATGTTTACATGTTTACATTATGTTTGCTACGCGTGTAATATTATTTTAAATTAGGATAGGTACTTAGTTCGTTTCTACTCATATAATGTACGACTATTCTTATTGACTGCGTTCTGTATTGGTTTTGCATTCTGTATTGGTCACCGTCGTTCCCATGGTACACATTTCATTAAACAGTGAGAGCTTTGTAGCGTCTCAACACTCCATAGCGATAAGCTCGTTAACGTAAACAAACTGTACGGAGAACTATGACAATTAAATACAAGGCAAGGTAACTCGACCGCGGGCTGCGATTTATTAGAACTTATGATATTATGATTATTAGAACACAGTACAAATATTGGGTAATGGGTCTTTTTAGGGTATTAGTTAGTCAATGTGGAATATAGGTAATGTAGGTGTACCTATTCAGATGCAATAGTTAAAGTCAACTTATAGCGAACATTCATTCATTACTTACCATGTTGAAATAGGTTATCGTAATTATTTTTATCCTGCTTAAATTTGATGTTTATGGAGAGGTTAAAAGTTTAATTAACTGGGGGTTGTAGGTATAACCATAGATTTAATAAAATATATTAAGGTACAACGTAAACAATTACAGTCTTAAAGTTAATGTATTGTTAGCAAGTTCATTTGAACTAGGTTAGTGAAAGCGTTGGTTAGTGACGCGTAAATGAACTATGCTACTAGTAACAATATTAGATTTAGGCGAGTAATAATTGGAAAGGATTATTAATAATCGGTAAATAGGTTACAGTTACAATTTATAGGTGGTATTATTAACAATCGTAGGGCTTGAGTTCAACCAGTTTAGAGCGATTTAGTGACCTATTTATAAATTTAAAAAAAAAAAAAAAAATCTGGAGCTTCGGTAGCCCTGTGGTCAGAGTATTGGATTGGTTATTCGAGGATCGTGGGTTCGATTCCCACTCGTGCTTTCTCAAGCTGATTGACTTTTAGTAAAATAAAAAAAAAAAACCTGTGTACCTATGGTTTATACTGTAGTTTTGAATCTGGGTTTCGAATCTAATTCTAGGATTCGAGCGCTAGGTTAAGTGTTTGTTAGTATCCGGTTTGGTTGATAATAGGGTTTGTTTTAAGTCCGCATGGCTTTCCACAACCAATTTAGTTTTTAAACGACAATGTTGATGGTATCATTGGCGTTTTGATAGTTAAAGAGTAGGTGTTAAGTCTGTTTAATAACAACAATAGTTATATTAGATTGTTGTTACAGGTTAAGTAAGATAAGTAAGATTTAGATGAAGTATTAAAACCGCCTGACTTTCTACTACTAATGTAGTACCTAGTTAATATTTTATTACAACAATGATGATGTTATCATTGTTGTGTTCTGACATTTGAAATAATGGGCCCTTTAGCTTCAGATAAACTAGGGAGATATCCATGGTTTTTGATGATACATAGCGAAATACATTTGAAGAATAAGGTCTAGTTAGATGGGGGTTGGGAATATAAATAGATTCAATAGGTATTATGTAAAGTAGGATAAACAAAATTAATTATCAAAAATAATTAATTTGATCATAATATAGTAGGTACAGGTAGGTTACTTTAGAAAAGACAGGCAAGAAAGCAGTAATGTTATGTATCAAATGTTAAGGCGTTCATGAATAATTATTCTAACGGTAACTGAATTCATGATTCTATTGCCAATTATAAGGCATTTATTAAATAAATCGATTATATCTTGAATAGAAACATTTTAATTGTATCTCTAATACAGTTCAATTATAACTAGGAAATTGGTAAATTTAGGTTTAGTAATTTAATTCAGGTTACGACGTTGAGGTTTTCAGTGATTATAGGTAATTTAAAAAATTTATCAGTGTTCGGGTCAGGCGTTGTTCCGAGCAAATATGAGAACTGGTGTGGTTAAGTTTAAGCAAAATATTATTATAATACTTAGGTATAATTTTCAGCACGGTTTTCACACGGGGTAGTTTTTATTACTTTGCTTTTGTTTTGTCTTTGCTTTGCGATTGAATGTGTGTATGAAAGTAGTATGGAGTGTTACAGCTGGCTACTCAATATATAATCTTATTACTGTTGGCGAGTTACGAAAAGGTGCAAACTTGTTCGCGGTTTCTTGTCTAGTAATGGTGTTGACGAGTTGTTATAGTGTGTCAGTTAGTGCACATTGTAAAGTGGAATGAAGAAGGATGAAAAGGTTTTAAAAAAATGTATATTTATTTAAATAAAAAGTATGAATAAACAATTCGACTTTCACTTAGGACATGGAACGATTTGTCGGTATTCGAATTTTGACATGCTGACACTACACAAAATGTTTTGTATGGCGAAGAAGTTTGGTGTTAGGTTAAGTCCGATTGGACAACTTCAGTCTTAAAAAAAAAAAAAAGACCGTCATAGATAATATTTACTTCACAAGAAGCTGAGACTAAAACTACACTGCACACTCTCCTAATCGTAAATGGTCTTTGTCTGTGGCAGAATTTTGGTGTGTGGCAATGGCAATATAAGGAGTTAGTGCTCTAGCTATGAACGTCAACTGCTTCTGAAGAGGTGCTATTGGTAAATCGCAGCAATCAGAATTGGATGATGAGATGCCTTTAGTAAATCACTAGGATTGGTTGGCCTCACAACCCAACACTTTTGGCAGATTCGGTTGTGCCTTGCGAACAGTAATGACTTACTATTGTTAGTGCCTTAAACACATCGTAGATTTGCCCAGCTTATGACTATTTACCATTCGGTTTAAATACACAAAGGCTTTCCTTGGAATGGCTATACATTTAAATAGATACACGCACGATCACAAGTGCTATGTTCTATTTTTCATTTCATATTTAGTGCTTGATGAGGTGAAAAATAAAACAAATGAATTTTATGGAACAAATTAAATATTACACTTGTTTTAGATAGGTCTTGTCCTTATTCGAATATTGGCGGATTAGAATTTGCACTTGGGAGGGAAGAGCATACTAATGATTAGATTTAGAAAATGTACGAGGGTTTAGAAAATTTCCTTCGGTTAAGTTATTTCACACCTTCGTAAATTTTGGGGGTTGGCTGTAACGGTCCATACGTCACTAGAACATTTTCTAAATGAATAAATAAAAATTATAAAATCTAGGATAGAATTCAGGCTAAATGTTATTTAATTTTAAATTTGTAACAGGCAAATAAAATAAAAGTAACTGATAGATTAATCAACAATAGGTACTCAAATAAAATTAAGCATTACTTGCTAGGACTTTAAATATCAAATAGAATCAACCTTTCTACATTATTGTTAACAGTGTTATTTTTACTTTTCAAGCGAGCAATAATGAGACCTTATTACCTACTTATAAGCAAAATGGTTATTGATACATACGAGCCATCTAGCGTCGCTCTAAGAAACCTTTATACACTATCTAATAAGCGTAGCTTATCGTAGGTCTGTTAACTACGCTTTCTAATGTTTCGTCATGTTCGACTTGAGTACCTACCTACGTAGTTTCCGCATCATGTAATAGATGGCGTTAATATGAAAATCAACAGTGTCAAAACAAAATATATCTTTCGTAGATATTTATGTTAAAGATTCATTTTAATGATTAATTTAATTAACTTTTACGCTCACTCTAACCTAGGTAGACTATAAGGAGGCTAGAAACGATAGAAGTCTGTACTTTAATATTACAGATTGCATTTCATAAACTATAAATAATTATTGCGTCATAAGTAGTTTTTACAGGTTTTTACATTGTCATACGAACGTAGGTTTAGTTTCTCACATGAACCCGGTCAGAATATGACAACTTACAATCATTTGGTTATTTAAAATGTAAGTAATGCACTGAGTCGTGACGTGAGTAAGATTCATAATTGAGATGGGAGGGCGATCGATCAATGAATACTGCAAGCGCCATCCAGCGGAAATAGTAGCAGTATTCTAACCGTAGTAAAAGCAGAGGGAATAGAGAGGTACATGAATGAATGTTTCTGGCGCCGCCCTGCGGAGAGTAGCAGTAGCTTTCGCGTGTCTATGGATAAAGGGATGCCAAAAAGGGAAAGTATATATTTTGTATCGATATATCGTATCATAATGTGTTGCATGAGTTTGTGTCAATGCACAATATTATTTTTACTAAAATTCAGTTTATTTTTATGATGTCTTTTCAAAATGAGTTTACAAATTCGTACCTAGTATTATTTATAGTTTTAATAAATAATTCATGGTTTATTTTACATTTACGCCGTCATGAGTTTTAATAAGATTATTTTAAACATTTGACTTTACTGGCGGAGCTCTAATAAGACATGTGTAAATGTTATTCGACACAGTGAAAACACACCGGAAACACACCAAAAACCTAAACGTTGATCTTAACAAATTTGTCGATATCTACATACAGAGTCTACATCTAAAATAATCAAAATCTATCTACAAAGCTAAACAAAGTCGGCTGGCTGGTACTTGTACAGTCTTTGATACAAGTTTGTTCAAGTCATTCACATTCATCACATTATAATAATGATATCTAATGTTACGTCTTAGTCCATCATATTTTGTTTATCTAATTGGGACACATATACATTTTATTATAAACATACTAAATGTGATACATTCATACGACATTAATATCGTAATAATAGAAATCATAATAAGTAATATAATGTAATGCTGTATCGATATTCTGATGAATTACATCGCATTGGGCATCCCTAAATCTGCCAAGGAATGCATCAGAATCTGGCGCCTCTGCACAGGAAGTAGCAGTAATCTGTATCCAATAATACGATATGCTAGTCTTTTCGATTGTCTATGTATGAGTAAAAGCAGAGAGATTTATCAATGAATACAGCTAGCGCCACTAGCCAGCGCAGCGGGGAGTAGCGGCAATGTGGACCTTGGCATGTGGCTATACTAACACTTTATTGCTCGTGTTTTTCTTTTGAGGAATTTAAAGCTATTTATCATGTTATTGGTATTGTTGGTAAGTGGAAATTGACGGTGGAAACTTTCAACATAAGTAAATATTAATAAAACTTTGATTGAAACAGTATTTAGCGAGATATAATCACTCGAAGTCTAGGACCAATAGGAAGACAGCAGAGGGGTTAGGAAAGATACCTAGTGCCGGCGGGTATAAAAGGAGGCTGGACATTGGGAGTGGGGTCATTAAGTATTCAGTATCGGTCTTTCAGATTCAGTAGTGATTCAGTATTCATATTCTTTCGGAGATAGTGATAGTGAGTGTCAGACTGCTCTGGAAACTGTAAGTAAAACTTTGCTACTTTAATTTGATTTTAAACTGTGCAAATTATAAACTTTGTAGTTATTTTGAAACTTATTGCATGTCTTTTAAATGTTGTGATTATCATTGTATTTCTTTTATGTGTTGTGACTATGTTATCCTATGTACCTTCCTTCACCCACAAACCCTCTCACTGCGGCCAAGACACCTTTAGCTGTCAGATATCTGATCGTTCGTGTGAGCCTGCACGAGCGGCAGTGAGAAAATCCAACCTTTAAACCTACTACCTAATCCCATATACCTACCTTCACCCACAAACCCTCTCACTGCGGCCAAGACACCTTTAGCTGTCAGATATCTGATCGTTCGTGTGAGCCTGCACGAGCGGCAGTGAGAAAATCCAACAATTAAAACCTTATCCTTTCAATCTTATATTTTTGTGTTTCTGTTGTTTATGTGTACTTAATTAATATTCATTTCTATCTCACTAAACATTTTAATTTATTTTGTGAATTTTATATTATGTTGAAAGTGTTGTGTTTGATTAACGGCGATATCGTGAAATAGGTAGAAAAGCAGGAATGTTATAGGGTGTTAGATTTTGCATAATGGTTAGGAACGGCTTACATTATAAAAGGGAATTAGGTTGGTTAGGAGTAGGTACGTTTTATTTCGAAGTACCTACCTACGTTTTAGATGATTTAAGATATAGGTAGGTAAGCATATAGGTATGTGTGTAGGTAGGTAACCGAAATGAGAGTTTATTGTGTGAACATTATGTAGGTAGGTATAATAATAATGTATTGCTTTATATACTGTTTCACGTTGCGGAATGGAGTAGGTGGTCTCAGGTCCCAGCGGATAACTCAAATCTTTATTATGATCCAAAAACTGTTATAAGCTAGGCTGTCATAAATAAAACCGTTTAAAAAAAAAAAAAAGGATATTCGTTTGCGTTAATAATAATAAAGCGTTACATGTTATCAGGTATTCAATAAGTTGGTGGTGGTGTTTTAGTTAAGTAGGGTCAAGTTATGTGTGTCGATGGATGTGTGAAAACCGTGCTTAGTAGTTTATTAGGTTTATTTTATTCGGATGTCACTTAAATTAACTAGAAATTTACCTACTTAAATACTTTGAGGAAATTAAGGTTTCCAGTTTTGTTATGCCGAAATGGCTTATACATATAGTTGACGGTATCTTTGTTCAGATTCTGGGGCAAGCAAAGCCGTCCCCGTAGAGATCTTCAAGGAGATGTACTACCATCGAAAGTCTGCAACAATTGCTACCACAACCTACATTTAAATAGTAAAATCTATATTTTGGTGACGTCGGATAATTTAGACATTTCTTTTAAGATTATCTTATTTATTAATTGTTCATTGGGTTTATTTTATTCTGTTGTCATTTAAATGAATATATCTACCTACAGATGGTATTATTACAATACAAACTGAATTTGAGGAAATTAAGGTTTCTAATTCTATATGCCAAAATGGCTTCGACATAATTTGTTGATATCTTTTGTTTGGCTAAGGGCAAGCAAAAGCCGTCCCTGTAGATCATCTTCAAGGAGATATGCTACCATCAAAGGCCATAAACGATTGATAACACAAACTAAATTTAAATGATAAAATCTATATTTTAATGACTATGGAGTAAAGTGAACATAATTATAATTATTTAAATATAATTAGATGGGTTCGATTCCCGGTCATGGAACCAGTGAGTTCGAATCTCGCTTGTGGATGTTATGAAATAAAGTGAATGTATGATTATATACATTTAATTTATGTGGAGTGTTGCGAACAAATTACAATTCGTATGGGTTCGATTCCCGTTCGTGGAACCAGTGAGTTCAAATCTCGCTTGTGAACTTTATGAAATAAAGTGAATTTATCCTCTCAAGTGTGGCGGATAATTTTACGCAAGTTGGTTGCGAATAAACTACAAATCGGATGGGTTCAAATCCCGTTCGTGGAACCAAAGGTTCAAATCCCGCTTATGGAATGTTGTTTTGTTTATAAGACTAAGTGTTGCGGAAACCCACAACACACACTATGCTATTGCTTAGAAATACACCTTAAAAATAGAAAAAACTTCCACTTACAGTTCCATGCTGCTCCCGCCGTCCTGAACGGGATCCATATGATCCGATGGGGCCCGAATCCGGCTCCGGGTCTTCTAGGGTCCCTAAACACACCCAAACTACCCCAAAGTGCACTCTCCCCCGAGGAAATACCTGATTCACTTCGTAGCGTGGTAGCCGACATCCAAACACGGACGGCGAATTGTGCTCCCGATGCGATTCGCTCAAGACACACACACCCACAGGTTGCACAATATACTTAATTAAAGCAATACGGCTCCAAATGCCCTTATTACTACACAAAACTATTTAATTATTAACACACGATAACTATGATCCAGCCATATTTGCTTTCCAGAGACAAGAGTATAAAAAAAGAACAACTAGTGATGGGGCCATTATGCCACCAAACAAAATTGAATCTCGATAATCGATTCGTCCATAATATAAATCAAAGTTTTATTTCTAACAAAAATAAATGCCTGTTTATTTGCAACATCCCGCCACCCAAAGCGGACGTACCGCTTTCTAGCCTGAAATCTTAAACTAGTCAACCGGTAATCGAGCTAAGGTCGCGACCGCGCGATTTAGCACCGATCCATCAACCAACACTTGCGCCACACGCGGAGTCCCGTCCGCGCCCCAGATTAACTTTAAAATGCGACCTCGTCTCCAAAATAACGATGGCAAATTAGCCTCTTTTAATAAAACCAGATCCCCCTCCGAAGGGGGCGACGTCCGGTCTGTCCACTTTACACGCTGCTGCAATAAATGCAGATACTCCAGTGACCAACGACGCCACAAGTCCTGACTCATTTGTTGTATCATTTGAAAACGAGACATCCGGTGTCTGCGTTCATCCTTCCAGGGATACTCAGGCAGGGCAGTGAGTGGCTGACCGACCAAAAAATGACCAGGGGTCAGGACTTCCATGTCATTTGCGTCAGAGGAGAGTGGACAAAGCGGACGCGAGTTGAGAACCGCCTCAACCTTACAAAACACAGTTGTAAGTTCCTCATACGTGAGGGTAGTTTCCCCGACTACCCGGCGCAAGTGGGTTTTTGCCGATTTTACCGCGGCTTCAAATATCCCGCCCCAGTGGGGACAGGCTGGCACACTAAATCGCCATGTGATTCCCCGCTGTGCGAGAGCTTGACTTATGCTATTACAATTTTTATCCAGAAAATCGTTCACATCTTTTAAGTAGTTGGCAGTGCCTCTGTAGTTGGTACCGTTGTCGGACCGAATGAGAGAAGGTAAACCCCGTCGCGAAACAAAACGATCCAGCGTGGCGACAAAGGCTTCCGTAGACAGAGCCGAAACCACTTCCAGGTGGACGGCCTTAGTGGCCAGGCAGACAAAAACGCACAGGTATGCTTTCGTGACCCTAGTGTTACGATAGGCAGTGGTTTTCACCAGAAACGGTCCAGCAAAATCCGTACCGACCCCGTCGAACGGCCTAGTAGTCTGACAAACCCGGTCAGAAGGGAGATCCCCCATCTGTGGCTGCATAGTGGAGGCCTTCACCCGATAACAAGCCACACACTTAAATAACACGCTGCGAACCACTCTCCGAGAGGACAAAATCCAGAACTCCCTCTGTAATATCGCCAGTAACGCATTACACCCCGCGTGAGCGTTTTTCAGGTGTCTATCCGAGACCACCAGTTCTACCAAAGGTCCTCCTTTGGGGAGTAGCAGAGGATGACGGCTACCGAAGGGCAGGTCGGCATTTTTGAGGCGACATCCAACGCGTAACAGTCCATCCGTCAAAACCAGTCCGTAGTTTTCCAGATGATGCCTTCAACACCGCGTGGTGAGGCAAGAAAAAATGATCTGTCGTTGTCCAGTCGACAGTCGCCCGCGACATATGCCCCAAGGCCTCGTATTCTCGCATGAACTCGATATACTTTTCCCGAAGTACCGGATCGCGAGACATACGACGCTCCATGGACAAGAGTCGTTTCTCTGCCAACGCCCTCGATTTTCCCAAGAGAGGGGGACAGTCGATAAAGGGCAGTCGAGTTTCGATCCTACCCGACGCCATCCGGCGTGTGTGATCCTTATAAAAGGTTTCGCACTCCACATGCTCCGGATCCAGACGGGAGACCATGGGAGGCTCTTCCAGTTCCCAGAATTTTTGCATCGTCCTAGCGATGGAGGTAGTAGCGACGACAGATGAGACATCCCGCGTCTCCTGGTCGAAAACCGGTCCCATTAAAACGTGTCCAAAGATGGTAGGTATAGCTACCAACGAAGAGCGGCCCAGACTCCGCTGAGGCCCTAAAAGGATCCAGCCCAGTACATCCGCTCCCAATATGAGGTCCACCGGAGCCGGCTCCTCGAAATGAGGGTCTGCCAGCATGAGACCTGATGTGTCAGGCATTGCGTCCTGCGGAATGTCTGTCGGTGGATGCCAACCCAGCAGATTGTCGAGTACGATCGCGGCCGCCGCAATCCGTATCGAAGCGGAATGCACAGGAGAGAAGGAAATGTGGGTCTGACCGGACAGACCCCCCACTTCTGTATCTCCGACTCCCCGAATCGGAACTGAGGGAGGCGCGCACTCCAGACGTAGGCGCCTCGCTACCCTCGTAGTAATTAAGCAGCCCTGTGCCCCAGTGTCTAGGAGGGCTCGTATCCGGACGAAGTCCCCCCTAGGTCCCCAAACGCGTACCTGCGCGATGGGCAAAAGAACCGTCCTCGGTTCCGACGTAGCCCGACCACAGGCTAGTCACGCGTCAGAGCCAGCAGCCGACCCTGTCGAACCGTGATGACTCGGCCAGTAAGTCGGACGCGTGCAGGCCACCATCCGGGGTGGTGCGTATCCAGGTGCCCTACCATACCGGTGATAGGGTGGGTGGTATTCCAACCTCGGGTACTCGTGCCGTACCGGTGAGAACTGTTGACGGTTCTCACGTCGTTGTTGTTCCGGTAACGGCGGCGGAGGATACGCGTACGAGTATCCGGGTGTTGGGTCCGGAGGTGGGGCTCCCTGTACCCAGTGGCCCTTAGAGGCACCAACTCCTGGTGTTGGTCGCGCCGGGTGCCGGGTTGTAGCCAGAACCCGGCTCCGCTCCGGCGGTCCCCAACTCACCTGAGCCGGGGTGTACGAGGGGTTGTAGTGTGGCGGCCGTGGCGGACTCCGTCTTTCCGGAGGCGGAGTTGACCCCGGCCCCAAACCGCCACCCGTGGGAGATCCCCTCTCCCGAACCGGTGCTGAGCCCTCAGCACTACGGGTGCACAGTAAGCGATGGTGCGGTCCGCCGCACACATCGCAAGGCCTCGCCTGGGGACACTCATTGTACCTATGTCCTCCCAGGCAGGCATAAAACAATCCTCGTGTCCGAACGAGGTTTCGGCGCTCTTTTGTGGGCAGCCCGAGAATTGCTGGACATAGCTGTTCCAAGTGCTGCTGTCCGCAAACCCGGCATCCAGAACCGGGGTTGATGGCGGCCGCAGCCACCAGCCTGCCGCGACCCTTCCCTGGGTTGCGTGGCGGCTGGGCTCCGTAGACTCCGGAAGTGCGGGCCGGCGCACTTGTCGGAGCCTCCTGGGAGGCTAGCTGGTTTTCCAGCAGGCCAGCCTCCTCTTCCAGGAACTCCAGAAGTTCCCCTATCGAGGGCAGAACGCTGCCGAGATCCTTGTGGACCAGTCGATTCCGCTCGAACTTGTCCCTCATCTCCTGCGACAACTTGGCCAGAACTATGTGCAGAAGAAGGAAGGACCACTGGTCGACGGGCAGTCCGAGCGTCCTTAACCCGTTTAAGGACACTGTGAGCGGGGTGATCAGCTGCGTCCTCAGCTGAGCCCTATGGTTGACCCTCGGCAATCCCAGCAGATGGGTCACGTGCGCGTCCGCCTGAAGACGCGGCTTTTCGTACCGCTTCTCCAGCAGCTGCATGGCGGTGTCGTAGCTCGCATCCTGCAGCTCCAGATGCTGTACGAGCTGTCTGGGTTCTCCGTCTAGGAAGGAACGGAGATATGCCAGCTTTTCGGCCTTGGTGAAATCCTTCCGAGTATCCACCAAGGCCAAAAACATGTTCCGGAATCCAGCCCAGTCCCGCATACATCCGGTGAAATGCGGGACCTCCAGGGCACCCAATCTTCCCATGGCGCTGGGTCCAGAGGTGTGGAGCGAAACGGGGCGCGCAACAGGCTTCCCCTCCCGCAGTCGCTCGATGTCCTTCACCCGCTGAAGGACCTCGTCGTAAATGTCTTGGATGTGCTCCAGATCCTTGACATATTGGGCGTGGAGGGCCAGCTCCTTCTCCCCGACCGGGTCGGTTGACAATAGAGCGGTTACCGACCGCTCGGCCAACAAGAAACGAGCCTGCATTTCTTTCGAACGCGTCTCCAAGGCGTCCTCCCGGTTAGGCCGATCTACTAATGCAAGCAGCCCGGTGAACCACCGGAGCTGCTGAGCCAACTCCTGCCGTGACGCTGTCATTATAAATAATTTAAACTAAATAAACCTAAACACAAAATTAAAACGAGTCAATGAAAACACTGAATCGATTATCCGAATCGACTCGATGCCTTCAATTGAACGAAATTAAATTAAATTAACGTTCTGAGAAATGTCCCAGCCCAAATGAATGAACGAACAAAAACAACGGTACTACCAACCTTACAATTCAACCGCACCTGTCCCGGAAGTGCGATTTTACACGAAATGAGCTTAACCTATTACGAACTAAAAAAAATACACAGAATTACACCGATTAACCTAGAGGTCCGGTATTAACCACGCTCTGCTACCAAAATGTTGCGGAAACCCACAACACACACTATGCTATTGCTTAGAAATACACCTTAAAAATAGAAAAAACTTCCACTTACAGTTCCATGCTGCTCCCGCCGTCCTGAACGGGATCCATATGATCCGATGGGGCCCGAATCCGGCTCCGGGTCTTCTAGGGTCCCTAAACACACCCAAACTACCCCAAAGTGCACTCTCCCCCGAGGAAATACCTGATTCACTTCGTAGCGTGGTAGCCGACATCCAAACACGGACGGCGAATTGTGCTCCCGATGCGATTCGCTCAAGACACACACACCCACAGGTTGCACAATATACTTAATTAAAGCAATACGGCTCCAAATGCCCTTATTACTACACAAAACTATTTAATTATTAACACACGATAACTATGATCCAGCCATATTTGCTTTCCAGAGACAAGAGTATAAAAAAAGAACAACTAGTGATGGGGCCATTATGCCACCAAACAAAATTGAATCTCGATAATCGATTCGTCCATAATATAAATCAAAGTTTTATTTCTAACAAAAATAAATGCCTGTTTATTTGCAACACTAAGTAATAGTTATATTATCTATTTACTTAATAAACCCTGGTTCAGTGCCTAATGTAGGTATTTGAGTGACTTTTGTTTAGTACAAATACTCAATGTACAAGCATTAAATACCTATAAGCAACGGTTTAAATAAAGATTAAAATCACGAGTTAAATATTCACTCTAGTATCATATCGGGCACTGCACAGGTGATTAGAGATTGCTAGATCTAAGCATCGTGACCGAATTGTTTTGTATGGGTCTTTCGTTGCCTATGTTTGGTCAAATACTAGTATATGCATTAAATATAGGCAATGGTCTAAATAAAGATTAGTTTACGAGTGGGTGTGGATGGATATGGGGAAGGTGGAGTCCATGTAGCTTTTCAATGATCATTCTGATCATTTATACTACCTATACAAATAAGTTCGGTGATAGATTATGTTTAAGCAAACACTCGTGGTTGTTCGAAGTAACGCTAGGGCGAAATGAACACTGATAGTATGTACTACGAGCTACATTTGCCTCAATATAGTAAATAGATAGCTACCTTACCTACCTACGTAAATATTAGTAAATTGTAGTTAGGCGTCAACTCGTCGTCACTTGTGAGTAACAAGAATAGAGGTTAGATTTATTCTTATTAAATTCGAAATGAGAGTCGTGACCGATTGCATATGTTAATTATTAACCAACATGTTTATTAGGAAAGTAGTCGTATTAATGAATATTAAGTACAGTTATTTATAGTAGAAATGATGAGATAAAACTATAAAATAAGTTTAGATCTTAGAGTCCGCATAAAACAAAATAGTAATTGCAACTAATAGTTTCCTTATAGGAGTTTTGTTTTATTTCTGTATAATGTAGATGCTAAAATAATTGTATTTTACTTCATCTTGTTTTTGCATTATTACGATCAGAACCTCTGCGTTAAATTTAAGATATTTTATCAAAATTACAAGTTTAAAGAGTATTCAGAGTATTAATTGAAGCTCCTTATGTTATATTCTATCAAACAGGATAGAAAAACGATTAAATTATTAAATGTTAAGCAATTTTACATAGTTTCGTAATGGGATGGGAGACCGCGATGTTATTATGATTTTAGGTACTTACTTAATCTAGCTCGGCGTAGGCCATCGCTTTGGTTGTTAGTTTATAATAGTAGGTGATCTGTTACTTTTGTTTTAATGATAAGGGTCATGAATTCATTTACAGGTAGTAAAGAAAGGGTTGTTAGGTCTTGCCTTTAAGTTCCTTAAAGTTCTTAGGTTATTGCGGACCTTCGTAGGTGCACTAGACGATCACTTGGCCAAAATGATCTTTTAGATGTGATTGAAACAAGTAGGTTATTCTCGGTTTTGGATTATTACAATAATAATGGTTAGGAGTTAAGTAGGTTAATTTATGGTAATCTAGGTAGGTAATTATGTTCATTATTTACATCTCACTTATATCGTTATATTTGGTGCCGTTAGGTATAAGTAGGTTAAACGATTTATTTAATCTAATTAATTCAAAAAAAAAATAAGACCGAAAGTAGTTTAGCTCCTTAGCTTTAGTCTTAGCTTCAGAGGGTTTGTTACAAGCTTTCAACTCCGAAAAGTTTATTACTACTTATTTTTAAACGCCAACAACCGATGGTCCATTTTGAAAGTTCGTAACAATTGAAATATGAGATTCTGTCAACAACTTAATACAAAATAACAAGAGTGTACTAAAACATTCGCAGTGTGGTCGACATAAGGTCTTTGCAAAGATCGTAAAAGTCAAGAAACGGTTGACGCAGTCGGTACTGTAAGGACGGCACTCGTTGCTGTTGTGTTTCGTCCGGTGAGTGAAAGTACCGGAGGCCCATCTCTCACCCCTCCCCCCTCCCAATTCCTACTCCCTCCTCAAGATCCAACTCCTTCCTCAGGGTTGGCAACACGTCTGCGATATCTTTGGTTTTGCGGGTGTCCATGGGCGGCGGTGATTGCTTTCCATCAGGTGACCCGCCTGCTCGTTTGCCTTCTTTTACCATAAAAAAAAAAGGAGGTTAAATGCAGCTCATAGTAAAAGTTAGTTTAATTTTTTTTTATGTAAGCTTCTTAAAGGTCTTGGCCCACTATAACCGCACCGCAACAGCACGGCTCCAACCCAGCATTTAGCTTGTCATTTAAATTAGAGCATTAAATCATGTGTCGTAAAATATATTTCATAATGTCAATATGAAAACCCGACGGCGAGCCAACGGCAAACCGTCAGCGCGATGGCGGCTCGTCGTCGGCTTTTTCATAGTTTGAATGACATTTAAATGCTGGGTTGGAGCGGTGCTGTTGCTGTGCCGTTATAGTGTGCCATGCCCTTAAGTCTGGATGAGTATTTGAATCATCGAATATGTAATTGAAAGGTTTGCAACGGTTTGACACAGTCGCGGACTGGCGTAGACAGGAGCTACAGCCCGGCTAAGAGCCGAGGTGCTCGGAGATCGGTTTTATTCTAATGTAACATTTTTATTATAATACACAAAGTAAAGTGCAACTGGTGTTCATATTTCACATCCACATCCACATTGCTCGAAACTCTTGACAGGTTGCAGAGAAGTGCTGTCCGTATTATCGGTAACGATGACGTTACGACCAGTCTGGAGCCGTTACAGCTACGTAGGGATATTGCTTCCCTTAGTGCTTTCTACCGCCTTTATCACGGTGAATGCTCTGAGGAGCTCTTTGACCTCATTCCTCCCTCTCCATTCCTTTCCAGATCGACGCGTGCAGGTCTGAGAAGCCACCCTCATACCGTGCTGACCATCAAGTCACGTACCAAAAAGTTTGGGCAATCGTTCCTTTGCCGAACTGCCCGTATGTGGAATGCGCTTCCCGCACACGTGTTTCCCTCCTCTCTCTCTCCTGGGTTATTTAAGCGGGGCGTGAAAAAGCATTTATGCAGGCCGCCATAGTGTGAGCGTTCGGCATAGCGTGGTAGCGCTGTGATGAACGCTTTCACTTCTTGGGCTTCACTGGCTGCTTTTCATCAGGCAGGATGAGGCCATTTTGGCGTGCCACAATAAAATAAAAAATAAAATAAAATCCACCCCACAGTACCTAGGGGAAGAAAAAATAAAAATAATAGATATGATGTCACTCATTTCTTTTAATATATTTTTATGGACGGGCTCTTGGTCTTCAACTCACCTGATATTTGTGATGATAAGACCGAAGGAGGAAGCGCACTTCACCCGAAAACCTTAACTACTGAGGCACTGGCTATTTCATCTCTATCTGCCGGAACATAACAATGCTACAAACATTGATGTTATTTATTTTATTTATTTATTAAGGAGCTCGATGGCGCAGTGGTTAACGCGCCCGGTCTGCGAGTGCTAAGGTTAAACAACTTTCGCAAAGGCCGGTCATTGGATGGGTGACCAAAAATGTATCATCTTGAGCTTCTCCGTGCTTCGGAAGGCACGTAAAGCCGTTGGTCCCGGCTGCACTAGCAGTCGTTAACAAGCACCAATCCGCACTGGGCCCGCGTGGTGGTTTATGGCCTGTGCTCCCTATCTATCCATAGGGAAGGCTCGTGCCCCAGCAGTGGGGACATAAAAATGAGCTGATGATGATGATGATTTTATTTATTTATTATTGCAATAAATTAATAAATAAACCACACACTAGTGCGTGTCCCCGTGCATAACTTGATTCTCCGAAGGGTTCATAATAATCATAATAATAATAATAATCGTGGACTCGGCTGTCATCGTGCCGATTGTTGTTACGGCCAACGGCCTGATGGCCAAGAGCCTCGATCAACATCTCATGAGGCTCTCGTTAGGCGGCTGGATCAAGGGCCTGATTCAGAAGGCAGTTCTCCTCGATACGGCACGCATTGTGAGGAGGTTCCTGTCTCTGGAGCCCTAATCACCGGTAGTTTGAACCCTGGTCCCAATGCCAGTGGACCCCTATTTTTTATATTTTTAAATGTTTGTTTTGTTTTTTAGAAAATATTTAAAAATGTAAATTAATATGTAAAAAAAAATAGAGAGATAATAATCATAATATTTATTTGCTTTTAAATAGGGTATCATTAGTTACAGATGGTAAAGACAATTATAAAGTAGCTTATGCCTATATAACTATATAACTATATCATGCAAACATTTTAGCAAGTTTAGGACATTTATAAATTATTAAATTATTACATTTCATTAGTATTATCATTCTCAATAAGTATCACAAATTATATTAGTCAATTTAAATTATACAAATATCAATTTTATTAATTTAGATTAATTAGCTTACAAATATATTAATCTAATTACCTATTACTACTGTATAAAAGGTATTCTCAATCAACCACTTACGTAATGCAGTTTTAAATTTACCTATAGGCAGTTGTTTAATTTGGTCTGGTATTTGGTTTGGATCGGATCGGGATTAATACATACCACAGTCGAGCTACACACTCATAGCACATGAGTAAACCTAATACATAATATATCTACTCTGTGCTCAGAGACCCTCTCACGATCACGGATCTAACGGGCTACGGATCTTTTGCAGACTCCTTTTTTTTCTTTTTTTTTTTTTTTGATGGCTTCGTGCGATTAGCACATTTAGCCAGTGTCAAAGTAATTTAACTTACAAGTAATACATAAATAAACAATATTTCCATATATGATGGTGATGAATGATATTAGAAATGGGAAGTGAGAAATGATATACCCCCCAACCCCTCGTGTATCTCAGTAAAGATGTGGGGCTTTACTAATTCCTCACGCGGAATTTTTGAGAGAATTTGAAAAGTGACGTTGCACTGTTTCGTTTCATTTGCCAACACTTATGCACATCACGAACACTTAACGGTTAATAATTCACCATTATTTCACATTAATATTCGACATAACACAAATTTTGGAAAACAAAGCAAAACCGCAGACATGACGCTTCACTTTCCCGCCAAGGAGTCCTGCAGTCTCCTTGTTTTATGATATGACAGAGAGCCGAACGGGTCGCCGCAAGCTACACCCTGTTAACGGTCAGTCAGCAATGACCAATCAAGCTCGCCGCAAACGGTAACGTTACGGTTACGTTACGATGATTCGCTCGCTGACGGTGTATGTGCGAACACAAAGGCGCTCACAGTGTGGATTAGAAGGACATGGATATAAATAAATTAAATAAATTTTCCTACACTCACACCAATTATCTAGCCCAAGGGAAGCTTCGTTATGAAACTCGTTATATGGTTACTAGACAACGGATGAACATACTTAAAATACTTAAATACATATTTATTATACATAGAAAACACCCAGACCCGAGACAATTTAGAAAAACAAGAATTTCTAAATTGACCCGACCAGGGATCGAACCCGGGACCTCAGAGATGGCGACACCATGAAAACCGGTGTACAAACCACTCGACCATGGAGGTCGTATGCCTGGTAACGGCATATAATTTTATAAATGTCGCTACTTCTATATAAAGCTGTGCTGTTTCTTGCGCCCGTTCTTCTGAACAGCTAAAAGACGTCCTGAATGGGTGGTAGGTAAAATATTTTGGGACGATTCAAAAGCGCTTATCTAATAAGCTTACTTAAATAAAGATTAATTTCATTTTTTTTCATTACGCAGAAACTTGTTGACGAGACGTAGACAAGACACTTATCGGTTGATACAGTATCAGATACATTAGACATTACGTGCTACAGCTCCAAGTGGGTAGCAAGTTAATGATTGCCTAAACTTTTGAAAACAATACGAAAGCTACTATCAAAGATGATAATGCCATTGTAAATCATGGCCGTTTTTATCCATAAAGGAGGCTTTCAATAAAACATTCCATTTTTACTCGATTATTTATTACAGCCGCGTGACGCACATATGTGGCCTCTGCAAGTGCGAGCGAGACAGCAACTATACATAATTCATAGCCTGCGATTTACCGCATAAGCACTGTCATCACATAAAGCCGATGTACACGGTCAACTTTGGTGCCTAGCATTATATAAAGGAGGATTTAAGGTACTATTCTGAAACCGGTTACAATAATTCTCGCACTATGGTATTATTTATTATTATCATCTATAATTTGATTTCACAATACATCACTAGATGGAGCTGTCTCAATTCGACTCGATTCGATCCGAACCCCTCGGAGAGTCTAGTAGGGCACGGGGACACGCACTAGTGCGTGATGCCGTTCCCTCTAGAAAACCTCCGAAGGCGATTCGTTTCACACGGCTTGAGGAACCCTTTAAGTTTCTAGCCGCCCCCAAACAAGCCCGGTGAAGCTGAAAATGCCGTTTGAGGGAATCAGTAAACTCTCAAAAAAAAAATATTTATTTATTTATTTATTTTAAACTTTTGCAACAAAATATTACATGGAGGACTTATTACCTGAGGCATTTTCTACCAGTCAACCATAGGGTGGTGCAGAAATGACATGGGAGGTGCAAATTTTGAGAGACAACAAAAGTAGAAAACAGTGTAACAAAAAGATTCAAACTTATAATACATAAATAAATATGTCTCAATTCGAACATAATCGAATAGTTAAGAAACTCGCATTAGCTTACTTACATTATATACGTGAAAGTGTTTTGTTTGTCCCTTCCTACACGTCAAAACGGAAACGTGATAATTTTCATAGAGATAGGTAGTTAATGTGGCCCTTATAGCGCCTTGGGCTATTTTTTGTCCCGGCCATTTACAATGTTCCCGGGGGAACGTGGTAAAAACTTTGTGTGACAGACATCATTTCAGGCGGGCTGGGAGACTGGCAGTATTTATTATAATTTCTGGTCCCAAATAAACTTGTCATAGAGATAAATAGTTTGTAGAAGCGAATTTGGAAATTGTGGCAGTCTAGCCTATAATGGTAGTTAGCGTAGGACCGCTTAACGACTTAAATAATAACTAGAAACAAAAACAATATTTAAGATTGTCATGCTGAAAATATTTATGGGTTATCTGCTGCCGAGTTAGACGTTGCCTAGGGGAGGTTGGGCGGTTTGATGTATGCTCAAGTGTGCGATGTTGAGCTATATGCGTCTGCCGTCAAGTCCTATCACTCACGTCCTCGTCGCCGCTTGTCCTGTCGACCACCTGTACAGGCAGGCGGCGAACCCACTCTGCGTTGGGTCGTCCGCCCCGGGCAATGCTGTGGTCACTAAGCAAGCATCGCACACTCACTAATCTACCTTGCGGCCTCAGTAGCGAAGAGTGGAGGGCTAACCCGCCAGTGATATCCTGCACGGCGGGCCAACACCCTACCCTTTTTCCCATGATCCCATCCACATAATTTCACTCCTTACTGCATTCCTTATTTCCTACCCCTGTCCCGGAGGGATGACAACCTCGACTCCAAAATTGTTAAACAAAAAATAAATATGGCACATTTTGCAACACAAAATTACCCCAGGAGGGTACCGGCGGAGCCGGAGAATCCCTCCCTGGGCCTTCGGGCTCAGGCTGCCCCTTGTATCTTGGGGGGGCACAAAGTTTGCCACAATTTAGTGCCGCTATGCGCGGCGAAACTAAGGTCCCGCAAGGGACGAAAGCGCGCCGCGCTCCTACGGGTGCAGGCGCGTTAAAGGCGGGGACTACCTCGAAGCAAAGTGGAGACCTTCGGGGACCGAATCTGCCTAGCGGGCGAGGTAGAAACCGTGGAGGGAAGGGCGTGGCGTCCGGTGCTCCGGCACGGCATCCTCTGCAGTCGGGCTCCATGCCAGGGTCAGGTGGGATTGGGTACCTTAGAGGGCCGAACCCGTCGACCTTTGTGCGAGGGGACCAAGCAGGTGGTAGCTCGTTGCATGGTGGGGGGGCTACAGCATCAGCCCAGCAATCCCTTATGGAGGGCCGTGTTATGGTTATATGGGCTACGGGAACGGGGTCCTGATGGAATCCATCCCGTCGTCACCGCCGGACCATCGGGGCTGCAGGTACTGGGTCCTGATGGGATCCTGCCTGTTGGTCCTCGGCCTGATGTAGAGAAGGTGAGCGAGGGCAGGGCGTCAGGTCATAGGTCGGGCCACCGCAAGCGTAAGGCGAAGCTGGTTAGGCAGCAAGCCGAAGGTGAGCAGGCTGCGGTGGAACGCTCTAAGCGGCAGAGGGAGGTCAGCAACGAGAGCCAGGCGGCGCTTGATGCTAAACGCGTTAAGACTCACGGGTCTTACGCGGGAGCAGTAAGTGCCTTTAAGATGGCCATCGTTGCTGATGACTACCCGGCAACCATGCTGGGGGAGAGTCACTATGTGGCCATCCAAGGAACCATTTGGGACCTGTTGGAGGCCACACCTGACCCCATCCTAGTAGTTAGTATGGGAGGCATTTCGGCGGGAGCCATCCTCTTCACTTGTGAAGGGAGTGGCTCGGCGGAATGGCTTCGAGCACAGGATGGCCTAACTGTCGAAGGCGTACTGCTCAGGGTGGTCGATGCCAAGGACCTTCCAAAGCCTGTAAAGATGGCATGGAAGTCCCGAAACGTCAGTCGCCTTGAAACGGGCAGGGTTTTGAGAATGCTGCAGAGGTGTCATCCCGGTTTGAAGACCTCGGGCTGGAAGATCGTCGACACTAAGGTCGAGGGTCTGACAGTACAGAGGGTCATACTGATGGATGGTGCCTCTGCAGCATTCATCAAAGCGGAGGGCTATTGCCTTTACACGGGCATCGACAGGAGCGTCTTTAAGCTTCTAGAGGAGAAGCTTACGGGCAAGCCTGTCGAGGCCCAAGGCAATAGTGAAGGAGTGAGCGTGGCGGGAGCGACTGAGGGTGAGTGCTCCCAAAGCGCACTAGTGGCAAAGGTGCAGCCAGGACCGGGTGTTCTAGTCGCTGCGGTAGGGGATGTTGGAGAGGAGATGACACCAATGGAATGTGGTGGGATCTCCTCCCCAAGATCTGAAGACATTGTGGGAGAGCTCGCCATAGACGAGCTGCTTCTGGGGGGGTCCTCCCCGTTGGGCGCGCAGGCGACAACGGATGGGGAACCTAGCTTGGAAGACGGCCAATAGACGAGGAAATGGCGGGACTAAGGTGTGTACAGATTAATTTGCACCACTGTAAGGCCGCGACTGCCCTTCTGGCACGCGAGCTTAAAATGAACAAGTTTGATATTGCCCTAATTCAGGAACCCTACCTATATGGGGGAATGATAAAGGGCTTAGGTGGAGCTCCTGGTACTCTTTTTCATAACTGTTCCACTAATAACATGAGGACTTGCATTTATGTCAGAAATGACATACATGCAATGCCTTTAATCAAGTTCTGTTGCAGGGACCTGACAGTTGTCAGGATCCACACAGGGGAGGGGGGGACAAAGCGAACGGTAATCTTATCGTCAGCTTATTTCCCTTACGAGAAAGCAGACCCAGTATCACCACAGATACGGGAACTGGTAACCTACGGCAACCGAGAAAACTTAGATGTCGTCATCGGCTGCGACGCAAACGCGCATCATGTCGTCTGGGGCAGCTCAGACACCAATGAAAGGGGGGAGAAGCTTCTGGAATATCTGGTAAGTTCACCCATGCAATTACTTAACAAAGGTAGCAAGCCTACTTTTTTCAACGCCCGCAGGGCACAGGCGATCGCCGTAACCATTGCTAGAGTTTGAAGCTGACAGAATTACAGAAGCACTGATGACGGCATGGCAAAATAACTGTCCAGAGACGAAATCAGTGACGAGGAGGGTACCATGGTGGAACCCGGAACTGGCTCGCATTAGAAGAGCTACACGACAGGCGTTCAACGAAGCGAAAGCGAGGAACGACTTCAGCGACTACAAGGAGGCCTTAACACAGTACAGTAGTGCGGTACGTAAGGCAAAGAGATCTGCCTGGAGGAAACATTGTGACCAGATACAATCTGTTCCGGAAGCAATGAGATTATCCAAGGCTATCTCTACAACAAAGGCGATTCCATTAACCACGTTAAGGGTGGAAGATGGAGTACGTACAGAGACAGGGAGTGAGACATTGAAGGCTATGTTTGACACTCATTTCCCTGGATCAGAAGTCATCCAGGACGATCATGATCCAATCAGCTGGAAGGAACAGCAGAGGAGAACTTCCAAATATGACTGGATAACAGCGAAAAGGGTAGTAGATGAATGTAAGGTTAGATGTGCTCTTGGGAGCTTTCAACCGTTTAAGGCGCCAGGATCTGACAACATTTATCCCATTCTACTACACTTTTATATTTTTGTCTGAAATCTACACTACAACAGGGCGCCTCCATCCTGGGACCCCATCTCTGCAGGCTGTATAAAGCATGCATAGCTTTCGGACATATTCCCAGAACATGGAGGCGTGTTAAGGTAATCTTCATACCCAAAACGGGAAAACCAGATTACGAAGAACCCAAAGCCTTTAGGCCTATAAGTCTACAATCCTTTCTCCTGAAGACCCTGGAGAAGATGGTAGACAAATATATCAGAGCGGGACCTCTGAAAAGATTCCTACTCCATGGACTTCAGTGTGCATATCAGGCGGGGACGTCAACCGAAACTGCTCTTCATCATGTGGTGAGTCGAGCGGAATCTGTGCTGGAAAACAAGGAGATCTGCGTCTGCATTTTCGTAGATATCGAAGGTGCATTTGATCGCACTACCTTTGAATCCATCAAGGTTGAAGCCAAGAACCATGGTGTGCCACAACCGATCTGTAATTGGATTGAATGCATGTTAAAGGGTAGAATTATTAACTCTGAACTGCTAGGTGACAGTCTAATTGCGCGAACAACTAGAGGATGCCCACAAGGAGGGGTTCTCTCGCCTCTTCTGTGGAGCCTTGTGGTTGATTCAATTGTAGTAAGGCTGAATAAAGGACCATTCTATACGGTGGGTTATGCGGATGATTTGGTCATCTCAGTCAGTGGGAAATTTCCCTCTACGGTATCGGGGTTAATGCAACGTGCCCTAGGTCTGCTGGAGGAATGGTGCAATGCCCATCACCTCTCTGTAAACCCGGGAAAAACAACAGCCATCCCCTTTACAAGAATCAGAAACACTACGGGACTGGGTAACCTAACACTCTATGGCACCCGGCTCTCTTGGTCCATAGAAGTGAAATATCTAGGCTTAACGCTGGATAGGCAACTTACTTGGAAACAGCATGTGGACACAACCGTAGCCAAGGCTTACAGAGTCTTTGGCATGTGTCGGTCTACATATGGCAAGACTTGGGGACTCAACCCCAAAATCATTAGGTGGATCTACATGACGATGGTGAGACCGATCCTCACATATGGCAGCATCGTCTGGTGGCCCAGAACCAGGCTGAAGATCTGTAAGAATGCTCTTAGCAAACTTCAGAGAACAGCTTGTCTAGCAATCACTGGTGCCTTTAGAACCACTCCAACGGCAGCGCTGGAGGTCCTCACAAACCTTCCACCCCTGCACATTGTAATAGAAACAGAGGCAAAGAAAGCGTTACATAGACTAAAGGTGGCCGGATTATGGGACGCATCTAAACCTCTGACCAGACACACAAAATGGGAACCAAGTGACATTCCTGATAGGATCATGGAAATGGGGTGCGATAAAATATCCCCCATATTCGTGTTCGAAAAGAAATTTAAAGTTTATGTTCCAACCAGAGACGAATGGAAACGAGGGCCACCGTCTCCGGAAAAAGACAGCCTAATCTGGTACACCGACGGATCAAAAATGAAGTCGGGCACAGGGGCAGGCGTCTATAATAACGACTTCAAGCATAGTCAAAGCATGGGAAAATTTGCTACTGTTTACCAAGCAGAAACTTTCGCAATTCTCCTATGCGCAAGGCGGAATATAGAGTTAGCTATTAAAAAGCGCAATATATTCATCCTGAGTGACAGCCAAGCCGCGCTCAAGTCACTCATATCGCCCCGAATCGACTCGGGCCTTGTTCTGGAAACCACAAAAGCTCTAAACAAGCTGGGTGGGCATAACAAGGTGCGATTGGTCTGGGTCCTAGGCCATATGGGAATCCACGGCAACGATATGGCGGATGCACTTGCCAGGGAGGGCTCAGAGACCCAGCTTATCTGTCCTGAGCCGTTCGTGGCACTTGCACAAAGTACCATCAACAAGGCCTTAAAAGATTACATCAAAAACAGGCACGGCATCGAATGGAAAGAGCAGCCGGGTATGAAACACTCCAAATCCTTCCTAGTCGAAAACGCCTTAGGACGGAGTAAGTTCATATGCGAAGGCAGCAGAAGGCAGGCCCGATTAACCATCGGTGCCTTGACAGGGCATTATGCCACAAAACAAATGCTTCACAGAATGCACCTTTCAACAAATAGTTTATGTAGGGCATGTGGAGAGCAAACCGAGTCAATGCAGAACCTACTGTGCGACTGCGACTCTCTGGCTAGGAAAAGAATGGGACTCCTGGGGTCGGCCTATCCGAAACCGGAGGACTTCAGGCTTTTCGCTCTTAAGGACGTTGCCAGACTTATGGCATCTATCTTTACAGAGGAGGAAGAGTGAAAGGATGGGGTTGCACAAAAGATCCCAATGGGTCGAAGTGTTACTGGGAGGTGGAAACCTTGGCAGACCCCACTAAGATAAGATAAGATAGACGTTGCCTATAACTCTCTCAAAATTGCAAAAGATAGAAAAAACCTGCTAAAAATTCAGTAGCTGACTCTTAAAAAACTAATTTCAGGGTGTAAAGTTATTATGTTATATGATGGTATGAGTATGTAGGTATATTATTTAACAGTCAAATCCCGTTTTTAGTTAGAACGCGTTTTTTACTGGTTAAAACTAGTTTTTGTTGTTATAAGAAAAACATCCACAGTACTACAAATATGTTACACTGAGACTGTGGTCGTAATTTAACTGTAACATAATAAATGTTATGTATAGTTAGTTCATTAACAGTATGTACTTTAGAAAGAAAGGAAAACCTAAGCTTGGCGCTCCGGTCGTTAGCGTGCGCCGACCCTAAGCGGTGACGTCAGCAAATCTTTTATTCAATGTCAGTTACGAGTTTTTGCACAGGACATTTAGTTTAACGAGTTACTGTTTTCATCGCAATTTATTACTTCACTAGCAATTAGCACAACAGTTCAGAAATGGTTTATGGGAAACATAATGTTTTGAGTGAATTGAATTTTACAGATAGACATTTCTATGCTGCAATATTTCTGTGGTCTTTGTAAGTATTTAAAAGTATTACAAACGCTTGGTCTTCATCTAACCTGATAGTAGGTTCTTGGCGGGAAAGTAAAGAGTCATGTATGCGGTTTTGTTTTATTTTCAAAAATTAGTGTTATGTCGAATATTAATGTGAAATAATGGTGGATTATTAACCGTTAAGTGTTCGTAAGTGTGCATGAGTGTTGGCAAATGAAACAAAACAGTGCACTTTTCAAATTCTCTCAAGAAGTCTGCGTGAGGACTTAGTATAGCCCCACATCTTTACTAATATACTCGGGGGGTTGGGGGGTACATCATGTCTCACTTCTCATTTCTATTATCATTCATCATCATTATCAGGAAGGAAATATTGTATATGTATTACTTGTAAGAAAAATTACTTTGACACTGGCTAAATGTGCTAATCGCAAGAAGCCATCAAATAAAGGAATAAAAAACCTGATAGTAAATGACGCCTACAGTAGGTACCGATTATTAATTAATTATTTTTCTTTATTTTACAACGGTTTTAAGTACCATCACCTTTGCTGACAGTAGCTGAAGATAGAGCCAGAGGTGCGGGTTTAATCCGGAATCATTAACCAATGACGATCTGGCTATCTTATCTGTAACTAACGGAATAACAATGCCGACAGCATTGTTATTGTGACTTATAATGTAGAATGGTGGGAGCTAGCCAGTATTTTTTTAACTATTTTTGTCTGAAATCTACACTAATCACACTAATATTATAAATGCCAAAGTTTGTGTGTATGTCTGTATATTTGTTCCTTCTTCACACTGCAACGGATGGATGTATTTGGATGAAATTCGGCATACAGATAGTTTATAGCCTGGATTAACACATAGGGTAGTTTTTATCCCGATATCCCCACGGGAATCACACTATAAATATTTTAATTTTCCAATACAAAATGATTTATTATTTATTTATTTATTTACACACACAAACTTACAACTATCAATACAGGTATTTTTTTTTACCCCAATGCGATAGATGAAGCGATTGAATTTGTTTGTAACCAATTGTCCAGCAAGCTAATTTTGTGAATTCGCTCAATGAACACATGAATAAATCCGTCTCCTTATCGACGAGGTTGATCGTGCAAAAGGCGCGCGTCAGTGGCGCCTCCTTCAGTAAATTAGTCCGACTTCTAGGGACGAGTAGTAAGTTCGGCCGTCGTCGTCGCCATACGTATCTATCCGGAACATAAACGCCCATCATCCCTAACATCTCCTTTCTCATTTGTTTGTTTTGTTGTCATGGAAACCAAAGAGAATTTAATCACTTGATGGAAACTGTCAAAGCGGTACGAAGTCCGCCGGGTCCATACATACATACATACATATAATCACGCCTCTTTCCCGTAGGGGTAGGTAGAGACCACTTTTTTCCACTTGCTACGATCCATACATACTTGTTTCGCTTCGTCCACTTTCATTATTTCCTTCATACATGCTCTTCGGTTTAGGGTACTCTTGACCTGGCCTTTTTCCAAGACGGGTCCACTAGTTTGTTATATTTTAAGCTACGTTTTTTCAATAATGTAACGCAACATTAAATCGTTAGGTAAGGTAATGGCATCAGTTTTCGACAGGACCCAGTAATCGACATTTGTTTCCTTTAATCATTAAAAAATGGGTTAGCAACTGGCTTTAGTCTTTAGCTACAATTAAATGGATGAGGAGCTCGATGGCGCAGTCGTTACCGCGCCCGTTCTGCGAGTGCTGAAGTTAAGGCGACGCACCGCTAAACAATAAATCTCATATGTTTTGATACGAGCGTTTGCGCCCCTTACCATGAGAAAAACTGTTATTTTTCCTTCAAATTAAAACTACAAATTATTTAAAAAGAATTAACTACAATTTTGAAGTGTGTTAAGACTAATCTACTAAGAAAATTTTGATGCTTAAATCGGTCTAGTTAGCCTATAAAATGTGAATCTATGTTTTAAAAGAGGTTACTTTGATATTTTTTTCTCTGTTATAAAAGTTGACAAATCGTGTTTCTGCAACTAGCAAAATGAAGTAAATGAAGTGTATTGTTTTCTAAAGTTTACGCGAACACTACACATTGAAATGAAACAACTTTTACGGATCATACTCGCGTTTATTTTACACATTACTTATTTATTCTCACCACTATCCTAGACAGTTGGCTACTGTAGGGATATCTTTGTTTCAGAGAGCAGAGGCATCTGTGACACCCAACACCTGGCTGCTGAGCTTCAGCATGTCAAGCACGTACTACAGGATAATAAACTGAAAGTACCACGGCTTTGTCACAGAAAACGCAAAAAACCAACCACAGTCGAGCGCCAACCTGCTGTACTTCCATATATGAAAGGTGTCACTGACAAGATTAGACATATCTTAAAGCGAGCTTCAATCAACACTTACATCAAGCCGCCGAAGAAGATCAACCAATTTTTACGACCTGTCAAGTGCAACATACCCCTTCAAGATGCAGGCGTGTACAAACTGGACTGCGACTGTGGGCTCTCTTACATCGGGCAAACAAAGAGAAGTGTAGGAATCCATGTTGAAGAACATATAGCCGACGTCAAGCATAGGTGCGAAAATAAGTCTGCAGTATGCGAACATTCCCTAGAGGGGCCCAACCATTACATCAGATTTGATAAACCACAAATACTCGTTAAAAAACAACGATTCATCCCTAGGATGATACGCGAGGCTATTGAAATTAAAAAACATCCTAATTTTAATAGAGAAGATGGTTGGAATCTACCACCTGCCTGGGATCCCATCATACAAAATATTAAATCCCAGCCCCGACACCATACTGCCAGACCAAAAGATACTGTAAGCTCTTTCTGCGTAAAACGGAACGCACCTGATTAAATTTAAATGAGGGTGTACAATCTACCAACTAATTATGAGATGACCAACACCTCAGTCTCCCTGTGACCACGAACCCTGTAAAGCGTTCGAAACGTCAGGATAAACATTAAATAAATAATGTGTAAAATAAACGCGAGTAGATCCGTAAAAGTTGTTTCATTTCAATGAAGTGTTTTGTTATTGTTGTGTAAAATCAAGATCCCCGCCACGTAAATTCCCAATGCGTCGCCTTAAGCAACATTCGCAAAGGTCGGTCATCGGATGGGTGACCAAAATGTTTCGAGCTCCTCCGTGCTTCGGAAGGCACGTAAAGCCGTTGGTCCCGGCTGCATTATGCAGTCGCTAACAACCACCAACCCGCACTGGGCCCGCGTGGTGGTTTATGACCCGTTCTCCCTATCCATCCATAGGGAAGGCTCGGGCCCCACCAGTGCGGACATAAAATGAGCTGATGATGATGATGATGATGATGATGATGATGAACAATTAAATACCGATCACCTACTTCCTTGCTGTCATCCCGAAAATTTCGATGACGTATTATAAAATAATACGGCGATGTGATAATATGTGTCGGACATTGGTCTTATAGTGTTGAACACTGGTGCTTTTAATAAAATTATTATAATACTAGCTGACCCGGCGGACTTCGTACCACTCTGACAGTTTCTATGACAACAAAACAAACAAATCGTAGAACATTTTATATTGAAAACTTAAATTGTAAAAAAAAATGTTTGGGGGTGGACCACCCCCCCTCCCCCCCAAAAATTTTTTTTTACAATTCAATTATCACTCAGGGATATAAAAAATAGATTACGACCAATTGTCAGACCTACCCAATGTGGTACAAAACAATGTAGTATAAAATTTCATAAAAATCGATCGAGTCGTCGGAGGAGTATGGCAACTAACACGTGACACGAGAATTTTATATATATATAGCGATTCTATTAAATTTCACTTACTTACACAATGGAACGGCTCGCTAAGCCTTCCGCTTTCAGTTAACACCGTTGGAGTTGAACCGTTCATCAATGTCGCCCATTCAGACGGACGGAAGCGATTTAAAAGATGAACCGTAAACACCCCATCCGTCTGGCGGCTTGGAAGCCTTAGTCCCAGGAGTTAAGTCTACCATACATCATGTGGGTATACGTAGTTCAAGAGTTTGTTTAGTGAACGTGGAAACTGAGATAGAACGAGAGTGAGATAGAACTTGAACATTCCTGAAACACTTTTTAAGAATTTACTGCGTTTCTTTTACATTTCTATACTATTAAAAAAGTTGCATACATTTGTAGTTATATAAATTAGTATTAATAAACATTTATGAAACATAACATAACTAAAAAAAAAAACACAAATGTTGAAAAAATTTCCACGAGCAGGATTTGAACCCGCACCCTTCTTTCTTCTTTCTTTCTGTAATTTGTTCGCAACAAAATTTGCGTTAAAAATTATATAAACATTTTATAACATAACTAACTAGATTAAAGAAAAAAAATAAGATAACTAAAGGCAAAATAAAACCTATAAATAAAAAATTTCCTCCAGCTGTGGGCTCATGGGAAAGGTCCCAAGAATGCTGGCAACATTACCTCTTTGGATTGCCAAGCAGTTGACGTTGGCAGAGGTAGCTGCCAGCCTTCTTGTCACCGGAGGCTTCAATAAGGCGAGCACTCAACTCTTTAACAAGCTGCTTGGCCTCCGGCCCCCATGGACCTCCATCGCAAACGCAATAAATAAAAAAAGTTTTTGATTGTTTTAGAAGGGTAATTCTCTAGAACTACTGGTCTAATTCCAAAAATTCGTTTAGTCGCATAATGCCTAATTCGCAAAATGCCTACCATGTCTCAAAAGGACTAATTCGCGAAAGGACTAATTCTCAAAAGGACTAATTCGCAGAATGCCTAATTTTCAAAAGGACTAATTCGCAGAAAGCCTAATTCTCAAAAGGACTAACACTTGATTATCATAGATAATAATACTATCCTAATGCAATCTTTGATTTTTATTCCACCAATTGTTAAAATAAACTACTAAATTTATTGTGTACACAAGGTTAAGAATTGTAGTCCTGTTGTCTATCGTGTGCTATAATATTTCTTCGTAATTATGACTGTAATTTGTTTTGTGTACCTAATTACAAATAAATAAATAAATACTAATGAACGTTAGATGCATGAAAAATTCTTTCACTGTCAATTTTAAAAAAAGTATTAAGTGTTTGTACCTACGGAAAAATACGAACGAAACGCGAACGAAGTCGTAGGCAAAGTGTTGATAAGAGAAGAGAAAAGTTCGTTCCCCTTTTTTAAACACATTGCGCACAAGTAAGAGTGTGACATTTACCATAAGTAGTTAAAGTTTATATGGAGAAAGAGTCCCGAAATATAAGATGTATGTTTAATATATTATGTGTTACATTTTATTGTATAAATAAATATCATCAGCTCATGTAATCCCCCCACTGCTAGGGCACGAGCCTTCCCTATGGATGAATAGGGAGGACGGGCCATAAATCACCACGCACCAGTGCGGATTGGTGGTTGCTAACGACTGTTAAAGCAGCCGGGGCCAACGGCTTTACGTGCCTTCCAAAGCACGGAGGAGCTCGAGATGATAAATTTTTGATCACCCATCCGATGACCGGTCTTTGCGAAAGTTGCTTAACCTCAGCACCCGCAGACCAGGCGCTTTAACCGCTACGCCATCGAGCTCCTCCTATTACTAATTTGTGCACTACGGTCGAATTTCGACCACTGGCTAATGGTCACCCAGTGGTCGAAATTCGACCGTAGTGTACAAAATTTATTTTAATTTGACGTTTCGAAAAGTCCGTGGTCACTGGGAGACAGAAGTGTAGGTTGTATTTTAACTTACAAACTAATTAGATATGACGACGACGACAAAAAGTAAAGTAAATAGTAAATAGTCCCACTGTTGGGCAAAGGCCTCCATCATTGAAATCAAGTCATCGCTACAATTGATGGGTACTGGCTTCATCACCAGTCACCACGCTTGCCAAATGCGGGTTGGTGATCACAAACCCGGGCCGTTCATCGAAAAATCCGATACACACTTTGCCCGACCTGGGAATTGAACCCGGGACCTTCGGGTATCGGACCGAGCACTCTGCCACTCGGCCACCGAGTGAGACGACAAACTCAAAGATATTAACTATTACCACGGCTAGTTGTTGTTGCTAACTTGTTTGTTCACGTCAGTATAACAGAGCTTTTCATAAACAATTCACTTGTATTCAAAATAGTTTGAGTTCAACGACCACTCCAACAAACGGCCGACAAGTAGACAATGTCGGTGCCAAAGCGCTATTTGTCAACTAAAGTAATTACCGCTCAGTTGTTACACTGTGCCCAGACTTTGGGCCATTAAAAAGTTTGTTTGCCCAACTTGGGTGGACTCCTTAATTCTGTTAGTTGTTGACCTATGAAGTGGGGTGGAAAAACCGTGGTTCGATGGAAAAAGTTGATGTGATGACTGCGCAGGTTTCATGGCTCTACTCTGGTTGGCCGCTGCTAGGGTAAACTCCTTTGATTGCCTAGTAAAGTCCATTATGCAACTATGCAATCAGCAACCAGTTGTTATTGCAACGCGACTGCTCTAGTTGCCGAGCAGTGGTACACTGCGAGTTGTGTTTTAGTGCAACGAGAAGTGAGCGAGCTTACAGCTCCGGTGACCTATCTGGATATTAGGTAGTGGACTATACGTGTCCACGGGGCGACTAGCTTGAGACACTAGTCTTAAAAGTACCGGCTGAAGCATGCGTACCGGCGTGTTCTGATCTGGCGTTATGACCTGACGTAGATGGCCCCTTGTGCTTGCGTGAGGATGTCTCACACCTACTTTGTAACCGGAAGGTTGGTAGGGGGTGTCAGTATAAACTTTAAAGCAGTGTATAGCTCAGAATAATAACTAAAGCTATAGAAACCGGACTAAAATAGCAACACTCATTCATCAGTTCGTACTATTTTAACTAATGAACCTAAGTGATGTATTGGAAAGAGATCGATTGTCCCTTTTCTTTCGTTATTTCGAAGGTGTCACCAGATTTGTGACGTCATATTTGAGGTAATGTAGTGAGTGACTTTATAAAGGACTCAAAGATTTTTTTTGATCACCGATTATCTGATGACCGTTTGACATAACAATACAAAAAATAAAAACTAAGTGTCAACCATTTGTCGCACTCCAACCTCCTTTTAGATAGAACGGAACTAAACATAGTTGCACGATTTTTATTTTAGGCATCCTTCTGTAGCAGGGTTGCTCTAGTTGCGGTTGATAAGTTGGTATTACGGACACAAATCGCCCAATGCTCAAGGAACTATGACACACGTTTTAAGGCGACGCATTGGAAATTTACGTTGCGGGGATCTTGATTTTTCCCAACAATTACAAAACATATGAAGGTGATATTTGATGACATAATTTTTCATTCAATTGACTTCATTTTGCTAGTTGCAGAAACACGATTTGTCAACTTTAAAAAAAAAAGAAAATATATCAAAGTTACCTCTTTTAAAACATAGATTTGCATTTTACAGGCAAACCAGACCGATTTAAGCATCTAATTTCTCTTAGTAGATTAGTCATATCACACACTTCAATATGCTAGTTCATTTTTTTTTAATAATTTGTAGTTTTAATTTGAAGGAAAAAAAATTTTTTTTCTTATGGTACGTACTTAAATGTATGGTACTTAAACGCTTTGTATTAGATTAATTGTTTAGCGGTGCATCGCCTTAATCGCAAATGCACTAAGTGAACGATCATTGAGCGATTTGAACGACTGGCTGCTTTTTCGGTAATGAGCCTGCCTCTCTTGCCACCAGGTTTAGCCATTCTGGATAACCCTGGTGGTAAGAGGGGAAGCACTGAAGTTGTTTGTGGGTACCTTCGCCCTCTCCGTAATAAGAAAAATGCTACTTAACAAATAGAATATAGCACGATAATTGTTTTATCAGAAAAATACAACCAGTTTCAGGAAGCTCGAGTGAGAATTGAACCCTCGACCTTTGGATAACCGATCCAATGCTCTGCAGCTACCGAGACCCTAGAAGACTCGTTGAATTTCGTGGTAAATCAAAAACTACTACAATTTTCTGGTGTATATCTGAAATAATCGTATTGTATTCTGAAATAAGTATATAAAAAGAGTCAAACAGTACATAAACTAAGTTGCTATTTAGCGCCTAATCCGGTTGGGGAATCATTAAAAGTTGACCGCGAACTTTTTTCGTCGCTAACTCGGCTTATTAGGCCCGGGGAAAGTTTGGCACGCGACGACGTCCTGCCTGGTATACGATGTTTGATTGGTCTCTTGTTTGTTTGGCCCAACTGTGTGATTGTTATATACTGATACGTTTATTTAATCTGCATACCTATTAATATATAATTATAGTTAGAAATTTTCAAATAAGCTAAGTTTCTTTATATGATAAAATTTTAAATGTGATATCTGTTATTGAAATGAAACAACTTCTACGGATCTACTCGCGTTTATTTTACACATTACTTATTTAATGTTTATCCTGACGTTTCGAACCCTTTGCAGGGTCCGTGGTCACAGGGAGACTGAGGTGTTGGTCATCTCATAATTAATTGGTAGCTTGTATACCCTCATTTTTATTTAATCAGGTGCGTTCCGTTTTATGCAGGATAAACATTAAATAAGTAATGTGTAAAATAAACGCGAGTAGATCCGTAGAAGTTGTTTCATTACAATGTGTAGTGTTCGCGTAAACTTTAGAAAACAAATCTGTTATGTTTTTTATGTCTATCTGTGTTTTTTAAATATCTATCTTTACTTTAAATAAAGTAAAGTAAGTCAATTTAGTCTCGCCGGGTGCAGATATGTATACCTAATGAATTATCTACAGTATATTATATTATATTTACATAGATGCTGTTACTGATCTTATTTTGCAAATACATTTTCGTTTTTGTATTTGTATTAGCTTATAGATTATAATTAGTTTAAGCTTGTATCGCTGATGTACCTATGCTATAAATTAAAAAGAAACATGGTATCCGTTTTACTAAAATTTATTCTTTTATTTAATCAGGTAAGCTTACAGCCAAACACATAAAAGTAGGTTACGAATCATTGCCTTTTATAATTACATACCTACGTGCAGGTCTATTAATATCGCGAAAATTATAAAAAATATGTGGATAACTTTTATTATTAAGCATTTACCCCCTTATTCATAAAAAAACTATTTAAGCATTTTTTAGTTAATTATTGTTTTGTCAACGTCACACAAACGTCATTTTGTATTTGAGAAAAAGATACAAAACAATGATTAACTTAATAGTGCTTAAATGGTTTTTATGAATAAGGGGGTTAGTATATAAGCTGTTGTTATCCCAAAAAAAAGAAATAAAATAAAATAAAATAAATAGTTAATTTATGATCATGCCATGATGGTGAAGCATATACAGGGTGTCGAAATAACAACAAGCTTTTAAAAACAAGCTTGTTATTAAAAAAACCAGACAAGTGCGAGTCGGACTCGCCCACCGAGGGTTCCGTACAAATTTATGGGTACATAATTATAGTTCAGGAATCGAGTCTCGAACTTTTCCCGAAATTCAGTTTCCAGATTTTTCTTTTTTCATTCTTCGTTATAAATCGAAAGCTATTTAAAAATCTGTTTAAGCTATGGGGTATATATACCCCACATGGCACGGTTAATTTATTTAAAAATTTGGACCCCCGTTTCTTGCAGAAAGACCCTGTTTTTTTGTGATTTAATTAAATATATATAGTTTTCAGATTTTTCCCTGTACTTGTAGTATAAGACGATATTACTTGCGAAATTTCATAGTCCTAGGTCAACGGCAAGAACCCTATGAATTTTGATTCCCGTGAGAGTGTCGAAATATACGTTTTTTGCGACATAAACGGCCGTATCTTTTTTTTTGTTAACTTAGAAGTTTGATTTTTTCACAGCTTCAAGGAACCTCAGACCTGAGTATATGGTTTTAATTTCAACTCGATACCTTTACGCGATCTCGAGATAAAGGGTCTTGACAGACAGACAGACGGACAACAAAGTAATCCTGTAAGGGTTCCGTTTTTTCCTTTTGAGGCACGGAACCCTAAAAAACAGTGCCGGTAACAAATAATGCCATTAGCGTCCGCCGCGTGGCTGTGTTTAATTATTTCCTCGGTGACTGTAAAATATGGCCGTGCAATTTGTGAGAATTTACTTAATTTCATTTTTGGAAGGTTATTTTAAGGTTCTAACTCCCTGTGTTTCCAACCATAGACAAGGCTTGTGCTCGGCCAGTGGAGACATGAAATGAGCTGGTTTTTTTTAATGCCGTATGGGTAAGCACTTGACCATCATCTCACCTGATGTTAAGTTATGATAAGGCCGAACGAAGATGGTAGCGCACTTCGCCCAGAATCCGCAACTACTAAGGGACTGGCTATTTTATCTCTAACCGTTGGAACACAACTGTTACTGCTACCGTGACAAGTATACAGCGTGTCTAAAAAACGAAAGAAAAAATTAATGAATAAATAAATAAACAAAAAATTAAATAAATAAAAAATTATGAATTATATAATCAAAGGCTACCGTGTTACAACAATGCAACTAACATTGATGTTTTGGCGACAAAGGAGATGTTTAATTTTGTATGGAGAAAATGCCAACACCTTGTACACAATACCGAAAGATAGCTAATGTATGAAATAAGCTTATTCGAAATGATTTTCTTCAAATAAATTAATAGATTTCATGTAAGAATTATCTGAAACACTAAAATAAATCAACTTTCGTGATGGCAGCGCTATTCTGCCAATGTCAAGTAGTTGTTAAGGTTTTTTGTGTGTAAGGTTAAGGTTTTTTGTTTTTGTGTGTGTTTGTTGTGTAACTTGGTAACGGCATATAATTTTGTAAATGTCGTTACATATTAAGGCAACGCACCGCTAAACAATAAATCTCATACGTTTTGATACGAGCGTTTGCGCCCCATAAGAAAAACTGTTGTTTTCCTTCAAATTAAAACTACAAATTATTTAAAAAAAATTAAAACTACAATTTTGAAGTGTGTGTTAAGACTAACCTACTAGGAAAATTTTGATGCTTAAATCGGTCTGGTTAGCCTGTAAAATGTGAATCTATGTTTGATATTTTTTTCTCTGTTATAAAAGTTGAAAAATCGTGTTTCTGCAACTAACAAAATGAAGTCAATTAAATGAAAAATCATGTCATCAAATATCACTTTCATATGTTTTGTAATTGTTGGGAAAAATCAAGATCCCCGCCACGTAAATTACCAATGCGTCGTCTTAAATTAAAGCTGTGAAGTTTCTTGCGCCCATTCTTCTCCACAGCTAAAAAATAGACGTCCTGAATGGGTAGTAGGTAAAGAATTTTTGGACGATTCAAAAGCAATTTTCTAAAGTCTATTTGAATAAAGAATATTTGACTTTGACTTTGCTGTCAAACCAACATGTATTTCGGTTTTTTTTATACATTTTTACATAAACACGATAAAGCGTATTGAAGTATTAGTTATTTTAACTAAATACGTCAACGAAAATACAACACACAATGAACTACGAAAAACACAAAAATTGGATTAAAAGGTTAAGAGCTTTTGGAAATTAGTGATAAATAATCTTCATAAAAATCGGCACCGGATCGGGACTCCAAGCGTCTGAAATTCGACGTGCGCCGAAGGGATAAGCTGGTTCGCAAGTGCAATCGGCGACCAAAGCACCCGACGGACCGTAGGAGCTGATGAACGGTTATAAGATGCTGTAGTGGCTCTGTAGTGGCTCTGTAGCCAGTATGGAGGAGCCAGTTGGCCTGGCTTTTGATGAATTTGAACTATTAGACTTCCACGTACAGATAATAAACGACTATTCTGACTTCACTTAAAAATAATACTTCACTTACAGATGGATTTCACTTGAAAATAAAACTTCTCGTCCAATCTCGTATAGACAAAAGAAAAGGTTAGTTTGTGTTGGAAAAAAGGTACCTATGTATTTAGCTTTTTCTGGGTCTCCTTAGTTTGTGTCTTTGTACTGACAATCTGAGCTCGCGAGTGTTAAGGCAAGATGCTCAGGTCAGTCTCCATCTTTACATACTATTTTATACTAGCTAACCCGGCGGACTTCGTACCGCTTTGACAGTTTTTTATGACAACTTAACAAACAAATCATATTTTTATTATCTTCATTATTTATCAATGAGTTTTTTTTTTTTCTAGTAATAAATATAGCCTATGTTACTCAGCGCTAATGTAGCATTCTTATGGTGAAATAATTTTTTAAATTGGTCCAGTAATTTTGAGTTTATTCGTTACAAATAAAAATACCTATACATTTATAAAATACAGTGAAAAAATTAAGTGCCTACCCGACCCAGCCAGGTATCGAACCTGGGTCACTGTATTTTGTAAATATTTTAATTCGGCTTCAGTGCAGCAATTGGCACTTGAAAATAAAAAAATAAAATTTACTATTTTATATTAGCGTTTTGACTCTTTCCGGGTCTATGGTCAATGGAAGACTTAGCTTTCGGTCGCCTAAGAATTTATTTGCAACTTACCCACCATCAATTATTTAAACCTAATCGAGTTCGTCCCATACTACGAGTATGATTGATGGGTTTGGGATTTGGGTTAGGTTCACAAACCCGGGCTATGCAACGGAAATCCGAAACACATTTTGCTAGACCAGACGTCGCGTCGGGCCGAGTGCTTACCACTCGAGCCCTGAAAAGTTAAACAAAACTAAAAATTATGTTAAATGATTTAATGCAAAAAAAACTAAATGTGTGAAATTCACGATGCCCAATGTGAAGCAGGTTAATACCAGTATCACTATGAACGATGAAATAGTTGAAATAGTTAACTCGACAGTTTTCCTGGGTATTACCTTAGATCATAAATTACAATGGGGTTCTCATATTGCTGCCCTGGCAGGAAGACTTAGCTCAGCTGCCTATGCGGTTAGAAAAATGAGGTCACTTACTGATGTAGAAACGGCAAGATTGGTTTACTTTAGTTACTTTCACAGCGTCATGTCGTATGGTATTTTATTGTGGGGCTCAGCGGCTGACATTGAAACCATTTTTGTTTTACAGAAAAGAGCCATTCGAGCTAATTATAGCCTTAAGCCCCGTGATACGCTGAGAGAGTTATTTAAGTAGATTAATATTTTAACTGTAGCTTCACAGTATATTTATGAAAATATCATTTATGTTTATAAAAACTTAGATAAATTCGAAAAAAAAGTAATACCCATAATTTTAACACAAGAAACAAAAACAAACTTGCTGTTCCAAAACTTAGACTCAATAAAGTTGGTAATTCATTTGTTGGGAAATGTATAAAAATATACAATAAAGTGCCTTTCACTCTAACAGAATTGCCATTACACAAGTTTAAGACAGAAATAAAACAAGGTCTAATGAAAAAAGGTTACTATAAAATTGATGATTATTTTAATGATAAGAATGTGTGGTCATCTTGGTCTGCTCGCCTGCACATGTTATTTCACATTGTAAGTAGTTACACTTTTTTATAAAAGGTTATTATTAAAGTCAAAGAATAATTGGATGATAAAACAGCCTGGTTGTAATAAAAACACATTATACTCTATTTGTATCAATATACATAATAAAATTAATTTATATAATTTTTATACTGATATGATAGTTTTGAACAGTGTCCTACAAATAACAAACAGCGTTAAATAGATCATTAAGTTTTTATTTAAAGTATCTTGAGTGTGTCATGCTCTCTTTATTGTCTCTGCGGTGGTGGCGTGTGCGTCGGGTCGTTACGTTCCCTAAAATATGGTTGAGCGAAGCGATGGCTGATTCATATGTCATACTCGTGAACGGGTGCCGCCTGTGGAGGCTGGTCTGCTCTTGCATACTTATCTCATTGTTAGTATTAATTACTATAGTTTGACTTTGTTTTTCTTAAACAATTTTTGACTTTTATTAGAGTACTGTAGTGGTACTGTATGACATTGTGGAAATTTAACTTATACCAGATGTAAATTTGATATATTAGATTTGTTTATTTGTTTTGTTTTTTTACATGTTGTGGTTGTCTTCTATATTTTTTGAGTTTATTTGTAATGGAAAGTGTCCTGCTATGATAGGGCATTTTCCAATTTTTATTTTTTTTGACGCTGTTAGGGAGAAAAGAGCTGGACACTTGCTGAGTTTCTTGCCGGTTCTTCTCAGTGCAAGATCTCCCGCCCAGAGTAGACTTACGAACCGATGGCATAGCGACATTCATAAGAGCTACTTGTAGCCTAAACTGAATAAATGATTTTTGAATTTGAATTTGAATGAATCGTTAAGATTCATTAAAACATTTAACATAATTTTTAGGCCAAGGGTGCGCGGAGCAAAAGTGCCAAAATTGCAGTCACGGTTAAGTTGATATAATTGAAAATACTATCGTATTACACAAACAAAATATATATCTTGTTCAAAGGGAACTTGTTTACAATTAGTCCGATCCATAAATTCATAACACACTATAGTTTTTTCTACAATATCATTCAAAGTTGGGCAAAAATCATGAAAACGAGTAGCGGCTATTAGTTGATATCTTATAGTTTAACTAAATTATTGTACCTCGAATTTTGTCTACACAATCACCAATGTCTAAACTACAAATCGTCCGTCTCACATTTTCGAAGCACCTTGCGAAGCACAGAAAAACTCGTGATGATAAATTGTTGGCCACCCATCCGATAACCGGATTTAAAAAAATGTTGCTTAACATTAGCAATCGCAGAATGTGCGCGTTAACCGATTCATTGCCTTTTCCTTCAAATCAAAGTTTCACTAGAGGCCCTGTTGGAATGTTAAAAAAATAATACGTCTCTTTCTGTACACAGTAAATATTTCTCTTCCTTCTTCCTTCGTTTACTTATATTAACTTCAAAGAACAATAATTTCTTGTTTCTTTAACCGAGATATTACATCTGTGAGTTTTAACTAGTAGTTCTATTGAGGCTCTTGCTTAGTTTAATCGTGCGCTACTCTTATAAGATACGACACCCCTTTTTTTTAAATATTAATTAAATAAATCTTATATTAAAACCTAAGTGTCGTGGCTTTTTTGGCTTCCATAAACCCTAACTGGACCCATACAAACTATGTGTGACACGCCAGGCGTGTCATCGCTTAACAACTGCGCTTTAGAGCTTTTTTAATTATTAATAATTAAATACATAAAAAAGCGAAAAACCATTCTCTGCGTCCAATACGTTTCTGCTGTTGCATACCATACAGACTGTTTGTCCAACGTTACACAAACTTCTCTTGACACATTATTCTCCTGTTATCGGTCATAAATTGCTCGTTTCGACTTCGTAAGAGCTCATAAATTGTAACCCGATACATCGGCACTATCCCTGTGTTACGGCAGTGACAAACCGAGGTGGAATAAGGCTGATAAATAAGCAAAGAAAACACAAAGACGTAACAAACAAGCACCTAGAATAGGTAGAACGAAAATACGTGTCTGACAAAATAAGAGAACATTTTCTAAGTGTAAACTAGTTTTGACTAGGAAAAACTGATACAAAAATTTATTTTAATCCTGACGTGTCGAAATAGGTCTGTTGTCACAGGAAGATTGAGGAATTGGTCGTCTCATAATTATTTTTGTAACGTGCATGCATACAGTAAATTTTGTTATTGGATGTGTTCCGCTCCACACAAAATTACGGTACTTTTAGTTTGGCAATGCGATTAAGACTAGGATTTGATGCCCTGTGTCATGGGGATATGGTTTTCTAAAATTAACGCGAACACTACACATAAAAACAATACACTTTTTTTATGAATTTAACTTGCATTTAATTTGAAAAGGATCGAAACGTCAGGGAAATATATTATAAGTAAAATTAAACGCGAGTTAAATTCGTCAATTTCTCTGCACTTTTATTTATTTGATTTTTAATATATTTTCATTGTATTTGCTCCATGTGTACCACAGTGTTTATGCCAAACCAACTGTTATGCCGCAAATATATTCGTATATTTTATTTATTGTGAAACTTCCCCGAACACCTTACGCGACGGTGACTATAATAATGGGTCCTTCAACAAAAAACAACGTCATATTTCATGGAAAAAGTCAAGTTTTTGTGGAACTTAGAGGTGACTCTAGCTCTGTGGTTACGATTAATATACAAAGTGTACAATATAATGAGCCAGTATAGGTCTCAGTGCTTAGTGCTAATTTCATTTGACATTCGATCATGTTTACGTAAACGAAAATTAGAATAGAATAAAATACTTTATTGTACACATAAAACAACACATACATGTTAACAAACAATTTAAAATTAAAATTGGAGTCGTACAAAAGGCGGCCTTATCACTAAAAGCGATATCTGCCAGGCGACCTAGGGATGGAGAGGATTGATAATAAATAAAAATGGGGGCTTTGAACAAAAAGAAAAAAAAATAATGTACAGTAATACTCCATTACTTAAACATAAATACACATATATACACACATACATATATACATACATACAACGATATAAATATGTGGAACATATACATTTAAGAACAAAAAAAATAAATAGTGGACTAACAGTAGAATTACAATTAGTATATCATTGAAGCAGCGCCTCCTGGCGGCACACGAGAACAAATTTTCGTTTTCGTAAACGTTATCGAATGAATACGTATAATAAACCAAACTCACACAGGCACTCTGAAACTGTAAGAGAGTTTATGTCAAGTAAAACTACTATCTATTACTACTACTACTATGCGAATGCTAATGTTAAGCAATTTTCGCAAAAATCGGATGGGTGACTAAAAATGTTATATCTCGAGCTTCTCCATGCTTCGAAAGACAAGTAAAGCCGTTAGTCCCGGCTGCAGTAGGAGTGGTTAACAACCACCACCAACCACCGCACTGGACCCGCCCGCATGGTGGTTTATGGCCCGTTCTCCCTATCCATCCATAGGGAAGGCTCGTGCCCCAGCTGTGGGGACATAAAATGAGCTGACTATGATGACGATGATCATCATCATCATTATCCAATCCAATATTATATATCAAAACAATTTTCGGCGAAACAAAATCTATGGAAAATAGAAACAAAACCGCAAACATGTCTCTCCACTTTCCCGCCAAGAAACTCCAAGAAGTTTTGTAATCCGTTTAGCATACGAAATAACCGGGCACAATAGATTTAAACCTTTTTAAAAACAAAAGTTGTCAAAGTCTACGACTCGCTTGCCATGTCTGTCAACTTCGAAATTAGAATAGAATTTGTCTATGACTTTCATTTTCTTTCTTCGTACCTGCCAGTCGATGGTACGCTCTCATTATAGCAAGAATATAACCTCTTGAATTTACAAGTATAATACCAGAATAATGAATGTGGATCCAACTACACTGTGGTATTGTTGGAGGGAAAAATACGCTGAATTCTTTACCTTTAATTTGGTTCGCTTAGATTATTGTCTGATGTGGTATTTGTCTAACGATGTTTGTTTTTATAATTGGAGATTGGATATTGTTATATTTCAGGTTGATTTCTCTTTGAGGTCAAGAGTCGCCTTATACAACCTGGGTGCTTCTCCCTACCCCTACGACTCGGTCAACCCGAGCTAAAGTCTTACCGGTTCTTGTAATAAATATTTTATCCAGCCTTTTATCGGCTCCATCCCATTTGGTAAACTTCCCATTTCGTAAACCTCAAAATATACCTACTAAAAAGTTGCGTTTAGTAAACATTTCGTTACTCCATACATTTAATCCCATTTGGTAAGGGGCTAATTAATAAACAAAGTGTAAGCTTGGAGTACTCTTTTACTCTAATATGAAATGAACTTTACATGACGGGAACAAAACACGGAGTAACTACTCAAAGTTTACACTTTGTTTATTAATACGGGGGTATTAGTATTGTTATTTTTGTACGGAACAGTCAGTGTCAATTTCTATCTATCTATCTATTTAGAGGCGCTTGGGTTATTCCGCTCCCGTTCCAATATGAACCCATCAGAGTAGGAATAATAGACACGTTGCGTGATTTCATCCCCTGTAGAAACCCTCTCACGGTGTTTCGACCCTTTAGTGGCGCTTGAGTTGTTCCGCTCCCGTTCTGATCCGAACCCCTCGGAGAATATAGTAAGGAAAGGGGACAAGGGAAGAGGGAAAGGGGGAGGGGTGATGCCATTTCCTCTAAAAGCCCTCTGACAGTGTTTCGATCACAGGGCTTGAGGAACCCTTTAAGTTTCTCACCACCCCCAAAAAAGTCAGGAGACACTGAAAAGCATCAGTGAACTGTCTCCAAAAAACACCCTGAGCCAAGCGTCGGCTTGTCTAAAAAGATTTCCTAAGTACTTCGGAGAGCACGTCAAGCCGTAGGTTACGGCTGATATCAGAAAATTGCAGTCGTAAAAACAAGAGACAAGGTTTTATGAAACCTTCTTGGGAAAATCCGACACCTAACCCTCTGTTGATCACTCGATATATTAAAAAGTATTTACGGTAAACCAAGACTTATTTTTAAATTAATGAAATGAAAACCGACTAGGACCCTGCCTCAGTTTGTGACGTTGCGGTGCTGAAAACTATATTTCGACCGCCTCTGTGGTCCGGTGGTTAAACAACCAGGTACCGAGTTCAATTTCCAGCTGGCTGGTACATAAAAGTGTACTTGGTTTTGTTGGTTTCAGTCTGGATTATCATTTAAATCTGTCGCTATAAAATCAATGTTCTTAGAATTGCTTAGTTCTGACAGTAAGATGTATAGATAAAACCAGTTTCTCAGCTAGTGGCACCAGTATTCGACAGTGATCGACATTTTTTTTAACCTTTTCACCGCCCAACTATCCTGCACGCGATGTCCCGCTGAACGCCAACGTATAAATGTATTTTAATAAAGTAGGTACAAAGAAAAACTTCTATAGAAGTGCTGGCGTGGACGGCACGAAAATCTCGAACTTCTGTAGAAGTTGTTGGCGGTAAAAAGGTTAATCAATAAAAATAGGGGTCAGCATCTGAATGGTAAGTGATAATTTTTGGTCACCTATCTGATGACCGGCCTTTGCGAAAGTTGCTGACCCTAAGTAATCGTTGACCGGGCGCGTTAATTATTGCGCCATCGACCTCCTCCATGCTTCGGAAGGCACGTAAAGCCGTTGGTTCCGGCTGCATTAGCAGTCGTTAACAACCACCAATCCGCACTGGGCCCGCGTGGTGGTTTATGGTTTTCGTTTTCCCTATCCATCCATAGAGAAGGCTCGTGCCCCATCAGTGGGGATGTAAATGAGCTGATGATAAACTGAATTTAGTCTTTAATAACAATTAAAATGAAAATCTATATTCTTTTTTTAGTGAAGAAAAATGTGTGGAACAACACTGGAGCCACCCTCTAGTAAGTGGTTCAAAAGTTGGTCAGGTGGTTTTTTTTATTATTTTGCATTCACAATTCTTTAAATAGTTACAAGACGAGTTACGAGACGAGAAGCCTAAAAGCTGGTAATTCTCTCAGGGAGAGATTTAAAGATATTAATATAATAATATAATGACAGTTGCATCACAATATATTTACGAGAACCTAATGTATTGTTTATAAAAATATTGAAACTTTTTCTAAAAACCAGTGATATTCACAATGTAAACATTAGAAATAAAAACAAACTAGCAGTACCTTATACTAGGCTCCACAAAGTAAATAATTCATTTAGAGGCATGTGTGTACGTTTTATACAATAAAGTTCCAAGTAATATCCAAAAACTTGATATTACTCTTAATAAAATTTTTTAAGAAAAGCTTACATTGAAGACAAAAAAGCATGGGTTAAAATGCTCCAATCACTCCAATAGGTATTTCTTATTCAAAATATTGTTAAAGTTTTTTAAACTTATATAACTTGGTAACGGCATATAATTTTGTAAATGTCGTTACATATTAAATTAAAGCTGTAGAGATTCTTGCGCCCATTCTTCTCCACAGCTAAAAAATAGACGTCCTGAATGGGTAGTAGGTAAAAAAAATTTTGGACGATTCAAAAGCACTTTTCTAAAGTTTATTTGAATAAAGAATATTTAATTTTGACTTTGACTTTGACTTTAAGACGTTAGTAAGTGTTACGAGTTTTTTTGTTTCCAGTAAAATTTTATCTTGGTCAGATGGTTTAAACCCGGGATCCTCTGTCGACGCCTTTCACCGCTGCGTGTCTCGTTTCTATTGTTATTCGTATTCACATGTTGTACAGTAAGAAGCTTAATTGCATCGCTCCTTCAAATTTATGGTAGCCTGGTAGGTGGTTGGGGAGTCCGTTTTTCACACGACGCGACGCTTTTCCTGCGCCGGAAGCAATTACGCGCCGTACGAAGCGCTTTGAGCGTGGAACTCTTTAAATTCTTTACAATTTCTGTTGCCCTGGTACTTGGAGTGCGTTACTATATGCATAATTATTAGAGAAGTATTTAATATTTTTATGTACCTACTTTTTATATTTTCAAACGACCTTGGAAAAACGGGTCACAACCATCTTCATGATAAATATAAATTAAATTTTAATAAGTATAGAAATCATATCAATTGCGTTTAGCAGGCAGAAAAATTACCTGAAATTACGTACGATTTTGTCTGTGGTCATCTTATTTAAAAATGATAATTACTTATGAACTTTTTACTCAGAAGCGATTACGAAGGATTCTATATCAAGTTTCGAATTAACATTTAAATTAGAAGCAAAAAAGTAATTTGATATTGGTCAGGAATAGATATTATAATAATTATTTTTTTTAAATGGTATTCGTTGGGAATACAAAATAAATATGAATAAAAAGAAATACCGATGATAATAGATTGTGGTATTCGACGGGAATAGATCAAGTTCATTATGTTAAAATAAAAAAGAAACAAATTAACATAATGGCACATGAAACTGTTTATCTATTCATACAAGGGGACTGTTTAGTATGAATTTCCGCAAATTGTTTAAAAAAGTACTATACAAGCCTTTGCCGCAACCAGGGATTGATGGACTCAAGTAGGTATGTGAACCTCGTTTTGCATTAGGCCCTTCGATCTCGGCCCACACTGTCACATTCTCTCTCAATACTTGTTTTGCCGGCCGCTGCAGTAATATAATATATGGGACCGTAGAATTATTTACAGGCACCAGTGACCGACAAGAATCAAAGGTCTTAATTTTTTTCTTTAATTATTGAAAATAGGGGCCAGTAACTGATTTTAGTCTTAAGGCGAGGCACCGTTAAACAATTAATCTAATATGGAGCGTTTGCGCCCCGTACCATAAGAAAAACTGTTTTTTTTTCTTTCTAATTAAAACTACAAATTATTTAAAAAAATGAACTACAATATTGAAGTGTGTGTTAAGACTAATCTACTAAGAAAATTTAGATGCTTAAATCGGTCTGGTTTGCCTGTAAAATGCAAATTCTATGTTTTAAAAGAGGTTTCTTGGATATTTTTTTCTCTGTTATAAAAGTTGACAAATCGTGTTTCTGCAACTAGCAAAATGAAGTCAATTAAATGAAAAATCGTGTCATCAAATATCACTTTCATATGTTTTGTAATTGTTGGGAAAAATCAAGATCCCCGCCACGTAAATTTCCAATGCGTCGCCTTAAGGCAGGTGTCCCACCGCTGGCGATGAGCAAGTAACGTGTAGAGCTAGAAACTAGAAGCGAGTTGGCGAGCAGCGACAAGCGAGTTGTAGTTCCGATAGTTTTGTCGCTGAGCTATAAGCGAGTGTTCTTGTGCGATGGGCGATTACTCGCACTACTCGCTTGGGGGCGGCTAGTCCTGTAGACATGAGCGAAGTCGTTATTTTTCAATCACCGCGACTGTCGTTCCAGTTATACAAAAAAAAATATCGTGACTTTATCACGTCGATCACGTCGACATCGTACATTTAAGAAACACAGTTACGGTATATTTAAGAAAAACGTACATCTCGTTATTATTTTATGTTGTCTTGTCATTCTTAAATATGTACGAAAATCTTCATTTGACAACTCGTTGAATATTTAAAACTCACTGTATTCTCTTCTGAAATAATTAATATTTTGCATCCAAATTCTTCTTTTCAAAATATTCTTTTGTCTTCCGTTTTTTCAGAACTGCCGCTGCTACTACACAAATGCTACACTGGCCTGCAAAAATAAGTACTACACTTTTAATATTTATTTATTTTCTAAACTATAGAAGTTAGAGATTTTTAAATAAAAACGTTTTGCAGCAATTTTTATCAGCTTTCTTTAAAACTAAAGTAAATTATAAATTAGTAACATTTTCCTTTTTGTTTCAAAAGTATATCTTGTGTACTTAAAAAGTTATTGCAATTTTAAAAGTGTGATACTTAATTTTGCAGGCCAGTGTATTATAACATACATCATCGTCGTCGTCTAAACTAGACAACAATGATAGTTCAAATAATTGTTCTGAATTCATTATGTATGTTAGCTGTCCCTAGCACTCAGATAGAAATGACTACTGGTTGGTCGCTCAGCGAGTGATCTGACCGCCAAGCGAGTATCGCTCAGCGGCAAACTAGTAAAGCGAATACTCGCCGGCAGTGTGAACAGACAGCGATCAACTATTAATATATGCATCTCTTTTATTGACACAGTATCTATATCTATTGTACGTTTCTTGAGTAAGAAAATAGTCGATTGTTCGTCGTTTACTCGCCGACGACGCGGCGCCGGCGGTGGACCAGCTGCCTCAGTAACAATTGAATACAAACCACTTGCTTTCTAGCTGTCATCTTTTAATATGATTATTTACATATAATTAATTTTACGCAAGTATTGTTTCGAACAAATTACAATTTGAAAAAAGGCAAAGTGTTGAAAAAATTCCACGAGCGGGATTCGAACCATGCCGGGTCAGGTGCACTGCCAACTATGCTATCGTGGCTCAATCCAACTCGCCAAAATTAATCAACACTATCTACTTTTACTCTGTAAGCCAAAGGAGCCCTATTCAATGTCGACAACTACGTCATCAACATCATCATCTCAGCCAAAGACGTCCACTGCTGGACAAAGGCCTCCCCCAAGGATATGAGGGGTATTTGCCGTAATCGCCACGCTTGGCAGGCGGGTTGGCGATCGCAGTCGGTTGAGGGTAACCTCAGAGAGATGCTGCTGCCCATCCTCTGGAATGGTCCCTTAGTCGGCTTTCACGACACCCACAGGAAGAGATGGGGTGGTGCAATTCTTTATCCCCGGCACCACACAGGGATCGTCAGGCACCGACATCAACATCCGATCTTAAAATTCAAAATTCAAAAAATCAAAATCGTTTATTCAGTTTAGGCTACAAGTAGCTCTTGTGAATGTCACTATGCCATCGGTTCGTAAGTCTACTCTGGGCGGGAGATCTTGTACTGAGAAGAATCGGCAAGAAACTCAGCAAATGTCAAGCTCTTTTCTCCCTTACAGCGTCAAAAATATTGGAAAATACCCTATCATAGAAGGACACTTTCCATTACAAATAAACACAAAAAAAATATAGAAAACAACCACAACATGAAAAAAAAACAAAAAAAACATCTAAGTTAACAAATTTACATCAGGTAAAAGTTTCAATTTCCACAATGTCATACAGTACAGCGCTATAGCGCTCATTAGGAGAAGCCAATGTCCAGCAGTGGACTAATATAGGCCGATGATGATGATGATGATACAGTATAATATAATATTTTTACAAATATTGAAAGATCAGTCATGGGGTCATGGGGTGCGGGTTCGAATCCCGCTCGTGGAATGTTTTCAACACTTTGTCTTTTTTCAAATCTTGTAATATTTCAATGAAAATCTATGTTATTTTGGGCCGACGACGTGACCTGTGTCTAACACTGTTGCCAATGACCTAGTACTCCTATAATCATCTTTTCTTCTTTTAGGTAAAAGAACTGGTACTGTATAGGTATACAGTATTAGCTGTTATTTTTAATTTCAAGATCTTAAACTTGAGATTCTTACACCCGTATTTATAGACAAGCCATTACTTAGCAATTACTTTGTTCTTAGAAATGTCACTAAGATCTAATTTAATTTTATAAATAAGTAACGTTTATATTAGAATAGAAGTTTTCTTAATGAATTAAATAAAAACATTATAACTATTATCAAAATCATAAATTTTATATTATTTTAGACAAAACACAAACTTTCACACGGAATATAAAACTAGCTTGTCACAAGCTTGTCACTATGAATTCCTTGAGAAATCTAACTAGATTGCTTGAGTAAAGATATTGGTGACTAGTGCTTGGCTAAGAATTCTAGTCTTTCCCCCGTATTTATAGACGAGTAAAAGGTCATACTGAAGCAGAGTAATTGCTTAAGTGAAATTTTATATTCTTTAGGTAACCGATGACGTTATAAACGTCAAAAGACTAGAATTCTTAGCCAAGCACTAGTCACCAATATCTTTACTCAAGCAATCTAGTTAGATTTCTCAAAGAATTCATAGTGACGAGCTAGTTTTGAGGTTATATTCCGTGTGAAAGTTTGTGTTTTGTCTAAAATAATATAAAATTTATGATTTTGATAATAATTACAATGTGTTTATTTAATTCATTAAGAAAACTTATATTCTAATATAAACGTTACTTATTTATAAAATGAAATTAGATCTTATCGACATTTCTGAGAACTAAGCAATTGCCAAGTAATTGCTTGTTTATAAATACGGGTGTTTGACGTTTATAACTTCATCGGTTTACTAAAGAATATAAAATTTTACTTAAGCAATTACTCTGCTTCAGTATGACCTTTTACTCGTTTATAAATAAGGGGGTTAAACCGCAGTATCCAGCATTACTCGGTCGGCAAGCAGTCGACCCACTAACCGTACAATAAGTTAAAAAAACTGTCCACTTCAGAAAACATACTTCTTTCTACGTCTACTGAACCAAAACAGAACAGAGATAGTAGAATAGCCCTAAGCCTCTTAAGCTCGATTAAATTAAAAAAGGACAGACTAACTATAACTTTAAAAAAGGTTGTGGGACTTCTTGGCGGGAAATAAAGCGTCATGTCTGCGGTTTTGTCTTATTTTCCAAAATTTGTGTTATGTCGAATATTAATGTGAAATAATGGTTGATTATTAAGCGTTAAGTGTTCGTGAGTGTGCATAAGTGTTGGCAAATGAAACAAAACAGGGCAACGTCACTTTTCAAATTCTCTCAAGAAGCTCGCGTGAGGACTTAGTAAAGCCCAGTTAGAGATACTCGAGGGGTTGGGGGGTATATCATTTCTCACTTCCCATTTCTAATATCATTCATCCATTTAAGGAAATATTGTTTATTTATGTATTACTTGTACGAAAAATTACTTTGACACTGGCTAAATGTGTTAATCGCACGAAGCCATCAACTAAAAGAAAAAAAAAAGGTTGTGTATCCAAAAAGAAGCAGAACCTCCTTACAGTAATAATTTTGTTCATCAAAAAAGGACAAACTCCGAGTGCCTAGATAATTTAAAAGTTTCCCCCCGATTGTCCGAGGGCGCTTAAACTGAAGTATCACTCGACATTTCGGGGGTACCTACCTACCTTTGTTACCTAACTTCTGCGTATTATCTTAGGGATTAAGAATTTGATTACTCTCTCTCTCAAATTAATGATTCCGCCAGATTTTTGTGTCTTACAATTTGATTCGCAAGAAAATACTGCGTACCTATCTATACTAATAATATAAAGAGAAGAGCTTTGTATTTTTGTATTTTTGTTTGTAATGAATAAACGCAAAAACTACTGGACCGATTTAAAAAACTCTTTCACCATTTGTATGCTACATTAGCGCTGAGTAACATATATTACATATATAGCGTAAGCCGATTTTTGTCCCAGTGATTATGGGACAATAGCTGCACATAAAAAAATGGTTATGGTCTCATTTTGAAGAGCTCCAGCCGTAGATGTGCAGAAAAATAAAGAAATCTATCATAGGTTTCGAAATTCCTAAAAAATCTATTGAATAAACGCGAAGTTTTGCGGGCGACCCACTAGTATTTATTACTAACTAAAAAAAATGCTTAATGATAACTAAATAGAAACACGATTTGTTTGTTTTGTTGTCATAGAAACTGTCAAAGCGGTACGAAGCGGACTTCGTCCGGGTCGGGTCAAAGAAATCAGGTGTAGTACCTAATGAGTTTTTTAAATTCTACTTTATAGTAGTTGTTTATACAAGAACCTAGGGTTGGCACCAGTGTCGGAAAGGAACAAATGCTTAACTTTTTTCCCTTAAATCATTAAAAATGGGGGTCAGCAATTAATTTTTCTCTTTCGGATCGGATCGGTGAGCGGAAAACCCGAGGGCGCCTCTAAAGGCTTGGACCTCGGCTCGGGTTGACCGGGCCGTGGTGGAGGAGAGAAGCGCCCAGGTACATGTCTGTACCTGGTATAGAGCACGTGTGAACCGGTATCGTCGTACACTTGTTCTACGAGTACGGTGTCTTGGGCCTAAACTAGTGTGCATGTTTAGTGTAGGATCGGGTGGGGCACTAGGTTACTGTGTCGAGCACTGGCGCCACGACGATATTCTAATATTAATGATTATTTAAAAAAAACAAAATGTTGAAAAAATTCCACGAGCAGGATTCGAACGCGCACCCCATGACATGCCGGGTCAGGTGCACTGCCAACTATGCTATCGTGACTCACCGAAATTAATCAACACCATCTACTTTGACTTTATAAGCCAAAGGAGCCCTATTCAATGTCGACAACTACGTCATCAACATACGATCTTAATATTTTTACAAATATTGAAAGATCAGTTAAGAATTAGGCAAGCTATAATTATGATTATTTACATATCATTTTACGCAAATATTGTTAACAAATTACAATTTGAAAAAAGGCAAAAAGGCGAAAATGTGATCGTCCTCGCCTGCGACAGCTAATTATCAATATTCAATGTATGTATGTATTTATAAATACTCATTTATAATAGATTTTATTATTTAAGTATATGTATCGGACAAGGAAATATTTCACGTTGCATTCAACATTGCTCAAATGGAATTCTAGGATCGTAGAGCTTGTTTTTTTCTTTTCAGTTTTTTTACCACATGAATTGCAATAAATACCGTTGACTTCTATTTTGTGTTTACTTCTAGTATGAATTAGTATGAACCTCAATTGAATGATCATTTATTTGAGTTCGGCTCACAATATTTGGTCGAAAACAATAATTACAGATAATTGAAGCTACCTTTTTAATCAGCTGTTGTTTTAATACTACTATAGATATTTTGACAGTAACAGTAATTATTTTACACTATTATATACTTTTCTTCAAATCATTACTTTCGTACTTTTTAAATAATGTTTTTGTTGTGTTTATGTAATTGTTAACGTAAATTTTGTTGCGAACAAATTACAAAAACACAAATATTAAAAAAAATTCACGAGCAGGATTTGAACCTGCACACTTCTGACATACCGGGTCAGGTGCTTTCCCATTTTTTTTTCATACTTTTTGATTTGACCAAAACAATGACGACAAAATTTTGACGACCTCCGTAGCCGAGTGACTTGGACGCCGGACTCTGGACGGAACTAACGCGCTAGTAAAGCGACAATGTCGAAAACGAACTTTTCGATATTGTGTCGGGTCTGGGTGGTTGTGGTACCGTCGTTGTTTCTGATTTCCATGAATCGAGTGCTTTAGCTACTTACCTTGGGAGCAGAACAATGTATGTGATGTTGTCTAATATTTTATTTTTATATTTATTTATTTAATTAGTATGAACCTCAAATGAGCTATCATTTATTTGGGTTCGGCTCACAATAATTGCTCGAAGACAATAATGAATAGTTTCAAGCCTTTTTTGCCCAGTTGTTTTATGAGTAATACTACTTTATAGATGTTCACAATAACTGCAATTATTTCCAAAACTATGACGTAACATTTTTTTTAAACATTACTTACATACTTTTTGATTTGACCAAAACAATGTCTTTACATAAGATAGATACATAATAATAGTAACTAGTGGTCACCCAGTGGTCGAAATTTTATTAAGGCTGCACGGATTGTATCAGTAAGCAATGAAAATTAAAAAGATAGAATGTGAGTTTGGATTGGCATTGACAATTTCGGCCGCTCCTTTTCCATTTTTGAAATTTTTGAAAAGAGTATGCGTGGGTGTCAAATACATGGTAGTGTGTGTAATGTTTGTTTTATTGATTTAATGTATTTTTATGCATAATTTTAAAAAGTAACATAAAAGTAACATTCGGATAACCTTCTCTATATAAACTATAAGTGTGCGAAATTTCATAATCCTCCGTCCGCGCAATTTTCATAAAAAAGGGGTACAAAGTTTTTGCTTCACGTATTAATATATAGATAGTATTTTTTCAGACATTAACATAATAAGAAAAAATATTTATTATAAGATTACAGTTACGTTATAGTTCGTTATTCTCAGCAATTAGCCAGAAATTTACTTTGACTTGTAAATAAAATCATTTAAACTACATTATTTTTAACTAAGAACTTTTAGTAAAATTTAACATCCTAGAAAAACAATATAACCCACATTGTAAAAGTAAATAAACAAAGATAAAGAAATAAAGAACTTTTAGAAGAAATTAACTTTCTGGAAAAAATATATAAACTACACACACTGTCTTTTAATAACTGCTTAGTTGTTCTTAAACCAGACACAATAGAAATTCAATTGTTCTATGGCACTGTGTACATTGGGCGTTTTGGAGAAATTCACTTTCTAGAAAAAAACCAAGATTTCAATATCTGTGACAGATTTATAGAAAAAGACGTTTATATAAAAATACATAATATGCATTTATGTAATTTATACGGTTTCAATAACTATGTAATAGGCATAAAATATCAAAAACAAAAGACTTCTCCATCCTATAGATAGACAAACTGTTGTGCTAGGGACACTAATTGTAAATAATTTTATAACACATACATTTTGCAAAAGATTCGCCACTACCTTTTAAAAATTAAATTTAGCTGAATTATAAACTAATGACATTAATAGCTAATTATTATAGCTAGACATTATTGTATGAATAATACAGTGACTATGGTAATTTAAATATTGCCTGTGGCTTTTAAATTATTATGCATTTTATATGAATAATACGGTAAGCCTTTTCATGCAAACGCTGTGGGAAGTGGTTCTGCACATCGACGCGTCCCCATACGATTAGACCCCAATCAGCTCTGTTGTTCCAAACTACAATGGCCATGTGAACAATGAAGTCCTTTAACAAGGGACAAAATGAACACTTTCGTAAATAAAAGATACCTCTTCACGACACAACAATATACCAAAGAGAGCGCCTTTTAATATTAAAAAGGTTTTATATCTCTCACCTGCTGACACGCAAACTTTTTTCTGCCACCTTCACTCACATAATTCGCGAACACCAATTTTAAATATGGAATTTGACTATTCGAATTTCGAATGTGGTACGAAGGCGTTCTATTGCGGTCTGAATTGAGGTTATTTGTTCGATTGTACCGTTGACCGGTGTGCCCGACTACCGCGCGGATCGAGCGCCGCCGACCGACTGAGCTAGAGCTAACCTTTCCCGGTTCTTGGTCGGGGTTGCTAGGGCGGGAAATGGTTTTTCCGTACAGACGTACGAACGAATACGTTGCGTTGTGTCGTGCGTCTCTTAAAGTTGCGATTGGGCCAACTCATTGAATTAGTCGGCCTAATGTTTTTATTTTTTATTTATCTGCAAGTAAGTATGTTTTATTTGGAACAGTTGTAGAAAATTGGGTCAAATGAAAGACATTATTCATTATTGTCTCTGTTGGACCAAATCAAAAATATTATTCGTGTATTGTGTAGGCAGGCCTCCAACAAGGTGGACCGACGATCTGGTGAAGGTCGCGGGAAGCCGCTGGATGCGAGCAGCACAAAACCGGTCGTTGTGGAGATCCTTGGGGGAGGCCTTTGTCCACCAGTGGACGTCTTGATGATGATGATTGTAAAGAAAAGAAAGTTTCATCCTAAAAGCTCTTGTTAGCAATAACATTCTAGCTTTCTATAAATTATAATATAATTAAAAGTAAATTAAACACATGGATTATTAATCTGTACTTGTAGAAACCAGTTATTTTTTTTTTAATTGTTGTAGCGGTACAATCCACTCCTGCAAAGCTATGTTAGGTACAAATTGCTGAGGGCGAGTTTGTTCACCATTTTGATCACCTTAATAAAAACGAGATTTTAGACCTTCGGATATCGGTAATGTAAATGATAAGATATTTTTTCAATAATAATAATAATAATAAATCAAATTGTTGAATCGGAGGTGCCGTACTATAAGTACGCACCTTTGCCAGTACTCGAAAATGGTCATGCAACGCTCTACTGGGATCGCTCTATCATTACGGACAGGACTATTGTCGCCAATAAGCCTGATATTGTGGTGGTCGACCGATCCCAGCACCGGGCAATACTGGTTGATATCACCATACCTCATAATGAAAACCTCGTGAAAGCCGAGAAGGACAAGCTCAGTAAGTACCTTGACTTGGCTCACGAGGTTACCGCCATGTGGGATGTGGATTCAACCATTATTGTACCGATAGTCGTTTCGGCAAACGGTCTTTTAGCCAAGAGCCTCGATCAACACCTAGAGAGGCTCTCGCTGAAAAGTTGGGTCAAGGGTCAGATGCAAAAGGCAGTACTCCTTGACACGGCACGTATTGTCAGAAGGTTCCTCACTCTGCAGCCTTGACCACCGGTAGTTTGGGCCCTGCCTCGCTGCTGGCGGTACTCTAGGATTAGGTTTTTATAATTTTTTATTGTTTTTATATTAAAATATTGTAAAAATCTAGTTTTAATGAAAAAAATAAATAAAGAGATAATAATAATAATAAAATTGTGTACCTAAATTAGTCGTAGAAATACTTTGACTAACCAAAGACTTGACGAAAAGAGAACTTGGCTTAAAACGTAAATTGATCAAAAGAGAATTTGACGGAGCAATGGCTACACGAATAGTGAATTTGACATATGTAATTTGACCCGCCTCTAGACCAGGGATGGGCTAACTACGGCCCGCGGGCCATCTCCGGCCCGCGACCATCAAACAAAATATCGAGTACGTGTGTGTTTCAAAAAATGCAGACCATTGATAGGTCTATTTCACAAGAAAACATTTATTTATTGAAAAATTACACCAAACAATTCAATAGCCTGGCCCGCCGTAGATTTTGTTAGTAAATATTAGAGATGAGCCGAATATTCGTTTGGTATTTGGTATTCGGCGTATTCGGCATTTTTTTCGCTATTTGTATTCGGCCGAATTATTCGGTTTTGGTGCCGAATATATTCGGTTCGAGTATTTCTATTTTCTTGGCTACACGACACGGTATAGAACTAAAAGACAAAATTTCTTATGTAATATTTATGTTATATTATAAGTCAAAGAAGTCCTATGAAGAATGTGTTGAATAATAAAGCTAATAAAATAAAGCAATTAAACTTCAAATCTACATTTATTTTGAAATTTCAAGTCAACATATAATTCTTAAATATAATATAATAAAGTTAATATTATCAATATTTTTGTAATAATAAGCACCTTTGTTTTTATTTGTAACGTAATCGTGCAATGTTTTGAAGCAAAGTGGCAGCGCGGTGTGCGCGGGTGGTATGGCGGGCGGTGAGATACGGCTTGCTCGTCATCTAAGCCAGTAGCGATACGTAGTGTAGGACATGTTTTAGAAACTGTTTACGCGGCCAAACAATAAAATGGTAAACCGAATAATTCGGCCGAATATTCGGTTTGGTAAAGGTTAAACCGAATAGTATTTAATATTCGGTTATTCGGTGAAACTACTATTCGGCGCATCTCTAGTAAATATTGTCACGCGAACGAAAAAGTTTGCCCATCCCTGCTCTAGACTGTCCCACAACTGGGCAAAAGCCTCCATTATTCAAGGCATATGAGTCTATCATAGCAAATTTATTGATATTGGCTTAATCATCAAGCTTGTCAAATGCGGGTTAGTAATCACAATCTTGGGCTATGGATCGAAAAATCTGAAACTGGTTTTGCCTGACCTGGGATTTGAACCAAGGACCTCCATATATAGAACCGAGCTTTGCGACTAGGCCACCAAAGTGTCTTAATACATTTAAAAGTAAAGTAAGTAAATACCTATAGAACAGCACATGAGCTTTATATCTCTCTATCACATAATGTTCGAGGAGATCGATGACGCAGCGGTCAGCGCGCCCGGTGTGAATGCTGAGGTTAAGAAACTATCGCAAAGGCCGGTCATCGGATGGGTGACCAAAAATTTATCATCTCCAGCTGCTCCGTGCTTCTGAAGGCACGTTAAGCCGTTAATCAATTAAATTTAATCTGTAATTAATAAAAAGTATTTTTGTCTTGTTTATTTCTGTTCCGTTTATTGTTGATAGTTATATTGCATATCGTGTCTACCTATAATAAGACAACACGTCTTAGCCTTAAGATAAACTTGTATTTTGAAATTTTAATAGTGTATGTTTTGTCGGTAGTCCATTTAAAATTAATTAATTAATTAAATATCGGAACACAACAATTCTACTAACACTGATGTCATGGCGCATATTTTATTATGGTGGTAGCTAAAAAGCTGATTATTTACATATAATTTTACGCAAATATTGTTGCGAACAAATTACAATTTAACAACAGCGGGATTCGAACCCGTATCTCATGACATGCCGGGTCACTGCACGAGTGCACTGCCAACTATGCTACGGTAGCATAGTCGGCAGTGCATCTGAACACTTTGTCTTTTTTAAAAACAAGTAGGTAACTAAGTAAGTAAATAGCCATAACTGTCCCACTGCTGGGCAAAGGCCTCTGTCATTGAAATTAAGTCATCTCTACAATTGATGGCTAATGAAATGAAATGAAATCTCTATATATTAATACGTGAAGCAAAAACTTTGTACCCCTTTTTTACGAAAAATGCGCGGACGGAGGAGTATGAAATTTCGCACACGTATAGTTTAAATAGAGAAAGTTATCCAAATGTTAATATTTTTTTAAATTATGCATAAAAATACATTTCAATAAAACAAACATTACACACACTACCATGTATTTGACACACATGCTTAAAAACTCTTTTCAATAATTTTAAAAATGCAAGAGGAGCGGCCGAAATCTGTCAATGCCAATCCAAAATCACATCCTATCTTTTTTAATTTTTCATTGCTTAGGATACAATCCGTGCAGCCTTAATAAAATTACGGTCGAATTTCGACCACTGGGCGACCACTGGTATTTATTAGAACACAGTATAAACTTATGTACTTAAAACAGAACAAACAAATCATAATTAAAAGTGTGTGTTCTAAAAGGACTCCACTCAGCATTTGTTGCAGTGGACAAAAACTACAACGCTGATCTTCCGTGGAGACCCCAGTTGTGTGTGAATATGTGCGGCGTCGCGCTGTACATAATATTATTTAAAAGTACACAGTGACATAAACATAAATATGAGCTGAGCACATACTTACTAGTTCAAAATTTTATATTAAAAAAAAATGGCTACCACGCTTGCCAAATGTGCGTTGGTGATATGCATCGAAAAATCCGCTTTGGCCGACCTGGGAATTGAACCCAGCGTTACATACAAACCATGTGTACCCCCGGAATCGAACCCTTATGGGTTTGACACCAATGGCACTTATTGTTTCATTTTAAAGCTAAGTTAGCCACTTTAACCGCCCCTGTGGTCTAGCACACACACACACCCCGCTACACACGACTTTAAAGTTTATACTGACACCCCCCACCAACCTTACGGTTATAAAGTTAGGTGTCAGACATCCTTGCGCAAGCACAAGGGACCATCTACGTCAGGTCATAACGCCAGATCAGAACGCGCCGGTACGCATCCTTCATCCGGTACTTTATTTTCTTCCATATCTAAAAAACATTTCTATTTAGGTGTTCAAGCCGAAAGTGTATCTCTGGGTAATAAAAGCTTTAATTTTGGTTAAATATGATTTATTTATTTTTCCTTTTCATCTAAAACACATTTCTATTTTATTGTCCAAGCCGAATGTGTATCTTACAGGAATAAAAGCGCAGTTTTATTAAAAGTGTATCTACGGGTGTTGCAAATAAACAGGCATTTATTTTTGTTGGAAATAAAACTTTGATTTGTATTATGGACGGATCGATTTGGGAATCGATTATCGAGATTCAATTTATTTAGTGGCATAATGGCCCCATCACTAATTGTTCTTTTTTTCTTTGTTGGTACACTTGTCTCGGGAAGGCAACAATGGCTGGTTTATAGGTTACCGTGTGTTGATAAAATAGATTTTAAGCAGTAATAAGGGCATTTGGAGCCGTATTACTCTAATTAAGTGTATTGTGCAACCTGTGTTTTGTGTGTGTGTACGTCGTAAGCGAATCGCATCGGGAGTACAATTCGCCATCCGTGTTTGGATGTCGGCGTCTCCGCTGCTGGAGAAAGCAGGTATTTCCTCGGGGGAAAAGTGCACTTGGGATAGTCGTTGGGTGTGATTAGGGAACCCGAGAAGACCCGGACTCGGATTCCGGCCCCATCATACCATATGGATCCCGTTCTGGACGGCGGGAGCGGCATGGAACTGTGAGTGGATTTTGTAGATTTTAAGGTGTAACCTAATTTTAAACAGTAGCATAGTGTGTGTTGTGGGTTTCCGCAACATTTTGGTAGCAGAGCGTGGTTACTACCGGACCTCTAGGTTAATCGGTGTAATTTTGTGTATTTTGTTAGTTCGTAATAGGTTAAGCTCATTTCGTGTAAAATCGCACTTCCGGGACAGGTGCGGTTGAATTGTAAGGTTGGTAGTACCGTTGTATTTGGGCTGGGACATTTCTCGGAACGTTAATTGTTATTTAATTTCTTTCAATTGAAAGCATCGAGTCGATTCGGGATAATCGATTCCGTGTTTTCGTTGACTCGTTTTAATTTTGTGTTTAGGTTTATTTAGTTTAAATTATTTATAATGACAGCGTCACGGCAGGAGTTGGCTCAGCAGCTCCGGTGGTTCACCGGGCTGCTTGCATTAATAGATCGGCCTAACCGGGAGGACGCCTTGGAGACGCGTTCGAAAGAAATGCAGGGTCGTTTCTTGTTGGCCGAGCGGTCGGTAACCGCTCTATTGTCAACCGACCCGGTCGGGGAGAAGGAGCTGGCCCTCCACGCCCAAAGTCAAGTATCTGGAGCACACCCAAGACATCTACGATGAGGTCCTTCAGCGGGTGAAGGACATCGAGCGACTGCGGGAGGGGAAGCCTGTTGCGCGCCCCGCTTCGCTCCACACCCCTGGACCCAGCGCCATGGGAAGATTGGGTGCCCTGGAGGTCCCGCATTTCACCGGATGTATGCGGGACTGGGCTGGATTCCGGAACATGTTTTTGGCCTTGGTGGATACTCGGAAGGATTTCACCAAGGCCGAAAAGCTGGCATATCTCCGTTCCTTCCTAGACGGAGAACCCAGACAGCTCGTACAGCATCTGGAGCTGCAGGATGCGAGCTACGACACCGCCATGCAGCTGCTGGAGAAGCGGTACGAGAAGCCGCGTCTTCAGGCGGACGCGCACGTGACCCATCTGCTGGGATTGCCGAGGGTCAACCATAGGGCTCAGCTGAGGGCGCAGCTGATCACCCCGCTCACCGTGTCCTTAAACGGGTTAAGGACGCTCGGACTGCCCGTCGACCAGTGGTCCTTCCTTCTTCTGCACATCGTTCTGGCCAAGTTGTCGCAGGAGATGAGGGACAAGTTCGAGCGGAATCGACTGGTCCACAAGGATCTCGGCAGCGTTCTGCCCTCGATAGGGGAACTTCTGGAGTTCCTGGAAGAGGAGGCTGGCCTGCTGGAAAACCAGCTAGCCTCCCAGGAGGCTCCGACAAGTGCGCCGGCCCGCACTTCCGGAGTCTACGGCGCCCAGCCGCCACGCAACCCAGGGAAGGGTCGCGGCAGGCTGGTGGCTGCGGCCGCCATCAACCCCGGTTCTGGATGCCGGGTTTGCGGACAGCAGCACTTGGAACAGCTATGTCCAGCAATTCTCGGGCTGCCCACAAAAGAGCGCCGAAACCTCGTTCGGACACGAGGATTGTGTTATGCCTGCCTGGGAGGACATAGGTATAATGAGTGTCCCCAGGCGAGGCCTTGCGATGTGTGCGGCGGACCGCACCATCGCTTACTGTGCACCCGTAGTGCTGAGGGCTCAGCACCGGTTCGGGAGAGGGGATCTCCCACGGGTGGCGGTTTGGGGCCGGGGTCAACTCCGCCTCCGGAAAGACGGAGTCCGCCACGGCCGCCACACTACAACCCCTCGTACACCCCGGCTCAGGTGAGTTGGGGACCGCCGGAACGGAGCCAGGTTCTGGCTACAACCCGGCACCCGGCGCGACCAACACCAGGAGTTGGTGCCTCTAAGGGCCACTGGGTACAGGGAGCCCCACCTCCGGACCCAACACCCGGATACTCGTACGCGTATCCTCCGCCGCCGTTACCGGAACAACAACGACATGAGAACCGTCAACAGTTCTCACCGGTACTGCACGAGTACCCGAGGTTGGAATACCACCCACCCTATCACCGGTATGGTAGGGCAGCTCGATACGCACCACCCCGGATGGTGGCCTGCACGCGTCCGACTTACTGGCCGAGTCATCACGGTTCGACAGGGTCGGCTGCTGGCTCTGACGCGTGACTAGCCTGTGGTCGGGCTACGTCGGAACCGAGGACGGTTCTTTTGCCCATCGCGCAGGTACGCGTTTGGGGACCTAGGGGGGACTTCGTCCGGATACGAGCCCTCCTAGACACTGGGGCACAGGGCTGCTTAATTACTACGAGGGTAGCGAGGCGCCTACGTCTGGAGTGCGCGCCTCCCTCAGTTCCGATTCGGGGAGTCGGAGATACAGAAGTGGGGGGTCTGTCCGGTCAGACCCACATTCTCTTCTCTCCTGTGCATTCCGCTTCGATACGGATTGCGGCGGTCGCGATCGTACTCGACAATCTGCTGGGTTGGCATCCACCGACAGACATTCCGCGGGACGCAATGTCTGACACATCAGGTCTCATGCTGGCAGACCCTCATTTCGAGGAGCCGGCTCCGGTGGACCTCATATTGGGAGCGGATGTACTGGGCTGGATCCTTTTAGGGCCTCAGCGGATTCTGGGCCGCTCTTCGTTGGTAGCTATACCTACCATCTTTGGGCACGTTTTAATGGGACCGGTTTTCGACCAGGAGACGCGGGATGTCTCACCTGTCGTCGCTACTACCTCCATCGCTAGGACGATGCAAAGGTTCTGGGAACTGGAAGAGCCTCCCATGGTCTCCCGTCTGGATCCGGAGCATGTGGAGTGCGAAGCCTTTTATAAGGATCACACACGCCGGATGGCGTCGGGTAGGATCGAAACTCGACTGCCTTTTATCGACTGTCCCCCTCTCTTGGGAAAATCGAGGGCGTTGGCAGAGAAACGACTCTTGTCCATGGAGCGTCGTATGTCTCGCGATCCGGTACTTCAGGAAAAGTATATCGAGTTCATGCGAGAATACGAGGCCTTGGGGCATATGTCGCGGGCGACTGTCGACTGGACAACGACAGATCATTTTTTCTTGCCTCACCACGCGGTGTTGAAGGCCTCATCTGGAAAACTACGGACTGTTTTTGACGGATCGGCACCGTCGTCGACTGGAGTTTCATTGAACCAATGTCTCCATTCTGGTCCGAAGTTACATCGGGACATTGTCGACATCATTTTAAATTTCCGAAGACACCAGGTGGTGATCGGTGCAGACATCCGGATGATGTTCCGCCAAACAGTAATACATCCTGCAGACAGGAGGTTTCAGTTAATACTCTGGAGGGAACATTCGGAGGATCCCATCACCGTCTACGAGCTCAACACCAACACGTACGGCCTGAAGTCGAGTCCCTTCATTGCCATCCGGTCACTGCTGGAACTGGCGGAGCAGGAACGGGCTCGCTTTCCCCGGGCAGCCGCTGTACTGAAACGTGACGTGTTCGTAGATGATATCTGCACAGGGGCAGCCTCTCTGGAGGAGGCGCTCATCATCAGGAATGAGCTGATCGGACTCCTCGCGGCTGGTGGTTATGAGTTGAGAAAATGGTTATCCAACGAGCCATAGCTTCTGGTTGGGATTCCGGAAGATCACCAACAGAATCCTCAGCTATTCGAGGACGCAGGGGACCCGAACTCTATCGCCGTTTTGGGAATTAAATATCAGCCGGTTCACGATATTTTCACATTCCGGGTAGAACTGGAAACTACAAAAGTTTGGTCAAAAAGGACGATCCTTTCCACCATCGCTCGGATGTTTGATCCAAATGGATGGATCAGCCCGTGCATTTTTATGGCGAAGTGTTTATTGCAAACACTGTGGACACTCGGAGTCTCGTGGGATGAGCCACTGGTAGGGCTCTCACTCGACACTTGGCTCGCTCTGATCTCTACGATCGAGGCGATCAATCAGGTGGCGTTGCCGCGGCGGATCTTGCCGCGGGGCAAATACAGGGCAAGCCTACATGGCTTCTGCGATGCGTCAGAACGAGGGTATGCCGCAGTGGTGTATCTGCGAACGGTTGACTCGAAGGGTCGAGTCGCCGTCTCCTTGCTTCTGGCTAAAAGCAAGGTGGCTCCCCTCAAAACTAGGCTGACAATCCCGAAGCTGGAGCTTTGCGGGGCGCATCTATTGGCCAAACTGTTGTGCCACGTGCACAAGGAACTGACGTCTACGGTGGACATCCGGAATGTCTACGCCTGGTCTGACAGTCAGGTAGCTCTGGCATGGCTACGCGGGGCACCTCACGTATTGGAAATGTTTGTGGCCAATCGGGTATCTCAGGTACAGAACTCGGGCATCGAAATTTGTTGGAGGCACGTTCCCGGCCCCTGGAATCCTGCCGATTGTGCCTCTCGGGGCTGCACCGCGCCGGAATTGGTGCAGCATGCCCTCTGGTGGGGTCCAGAGTGGTTAAAGGAGGGTGAGTCATCATGGCCGGTCACTATGATCGATGGCTCTCTAGGGATGATCCCTGGAATAAAAGTTTTGGTGACAACAAACGAGTCAAGGCCAGATCTGAATTGGTTGACGGCTCGATACAGCAAACTGGACAAATTGCTAGGTGTAACTTGCTGGATCCGGAGATTTCTATATAACTGCCGCCATCCAGACAAGAGGCAGTTATCACCCGTGGCGGGTGCTGAGGAACGCAGGAGTTCACTGTTGGCCCTGATACGGCTGGTTCAAGCTGACCGGTTCGAAGACGAACTGAAGATTTTGCGCGTCGGTCGCGCAAAGCTCAAGGGAGCGATCTCTCGGCTCAACCCATTTCTGGATGCGGATGGACTGTTACGCGTTGGAGGTCGCCTCAAAAATGCCGACCTGCCTTTCGGTAGCCGTCATCCTCTGCTACTCCCCAAAGGAGGACCTTTGGTAGAACTGGTGGTCTCGGATAGACACCTGAAAAACGCTCACGCGGGGTGTAATGCGTTACTGGCGATATTACAGAGGGAGTTCTGGATTTTGTCCTCTCGGAGAGTGGTTCGCAGCGTGTTATTTAAGTGTGTGGCTTGTTATCGGGTGAAGGCCTCCACTATGCAGCCACAGATGGGGGATCTCCCTTCTGACCGGGTTTGTCAGACTACTAGGCCGTTCAACGGGGTCGGTACGGATTTTGCTGGACCGTTTCTGGTGAAAACCACAGCCTATCGTAACACTAGGGTCACGAAAGCATACCTGTGCGTTTTTGTCTGCCTGGCCACTAAGGCCGTCCACCTGGAAGTGGTTTCGGCTCTGTCTACGGAAGCCTTTGTCGCCACGCTGGATCGTTTTGTTTCGCGACGGGGTTTACTTTCTCTCATTCGGTCCGACAACGGTACCAACTACAGAGGCACTGCCAACTACTTAAAAGATGTGAACGATTTTCTGGATAAAAATTGTAATAGCATAAGTCAAGCTCTCGCACAGCGGGGAATCACATGGCGATTTAGTGTGCCAGCCTGTCCCCACTGGGGCGGGATATTTGAAGCCGCGGTAAAATCGGCAAAAACTCACTTGCGCCGGGTAGTCGGGGAAACTACCCTCACGTATGAGGAACTTACAACTGTGTTTTGTAAGGTTGAGGCGGTTCTCAACTCGCGTCCGCTTTGTCCACTCTCCTCTGACGCAAATGACATGGAAGTCCTGACCCCTGGTCATTTTTTGGTCGGTCAGCCACTCACTGCCCTGCCTGAGTATCCCTGGAAGGATGAACGCAGACACCGGATGTCTCGTTTTCAAATGATACAACAAATGAGTCAGGACTTGTGGCGTCGTTGGTCACTGGAGTATCTGCATTTATTGCAGCAGCGTGTAAAGTGGACAGACCGGACGTCGCCCCCTTCGGAGGGGGATCTGGTTTTATTAAAAGAGACTAATTTGCCATCGTTATTTTGGAGACGAGGTCGCATTTTAAAGTTAATCTGGGGCGCGGACGGGACTCCGCGTGTGGCGCAAGTGTTGGTTGATGGATCGGTGCTAAATCGCGCAGTCGCGACCTTATCTCGATTACCGGTTGACTAGTTTAAGATTTCAGGCTAGAAAGCGGTACGTCCGCTTTGGGTGGCGGGATGTTGCAAATAAACAGGCATTTATTTTTGTTGGAAATAAAGCTTTGATTTGTGTTATGGACGGATCGATTTGGGAATCGATTATCGAGATTCAATTTATTTGGTGGCATAATGGCCCCATCACTAATTGTTCTTTTTTTCTTTGTTGGTACACTTGTCTCGGGAAGGCAACAATGGCTGGTTTAAAGGTTATCGTGTGTTGATAATTAAATAGATTTTAAGCAGTAATAAGGGCATTTGGAGCCGTATTACTCTAATTAAGTGTATTGTGCAACCTGTGTTTTGTGTGTGTGTACGTCGTAAGCGAATCGCATCGGGAGTACAATTCGCCGCTGTCGGCGTCTCCGCTGCTGGAGAAAGCAGGTATTTCCTCGGGGGAAAAGTGCACTTGGGATAGTCGTTGGGTGTGATTAGGGAACCCGAGAAGACCCGGACTCGGATTCCGGCCCCATCAGACCATATGGATCCCGTTCTGGACGGCGGGAGCGGCATGGAACTGTGAGTGGATTTTGTAGATTTTAAGGTGTAACCTAATTTTAAACAGTAGCATAGTGTGTGTTGTGGGTTTCCGCAACAACGGGGAAAGTGTATCTCTGGGGAATAATTTCTTTTAAGACTAGTGTCTCGAGCTAGTTGCCCCGTGGACACGTATAGTCCACTACCTAATATCCAGATAGGTTACCGGAGCTGTAAGCTCGCTCACTTCTCGTTGCACTAAGAGTACAACTCGCAGATCTCCACTGCTCGGGTCGTCAACTCTAAAGTCGACTACCAAATGTCCTCTTTGGTGGCTCTTTGGTGGTGGTCCTCTTTGACGACCTCCTTGGTCGAGTGGTTTGTACACCGGTTTTCATGGTGTCGTCATGTCTGAAGTCCCGGGTTCGATCCCCGGTCGGGTCAATTTAGAAATTATTGTTTTTCTAAATTGTCTCGGGTCTGGGTGTTTTCTATGTATAATAAGTATGTATTTAAGTATTTTAAGTATGTTTATCCGTTGTCTAGTAACCATTTAACGAGTTTCATAACGAAGCTTCTCTTGGGCTAGATAATTGGTGTGAGTGTAAAAAAAAAATAAGGAGTTGTAAGCAGGTCTGTGGTCTAGCAGTTAAGACCTAGTCATAGACTCAGAGGTCCCGGGTTCGATTCCCAGTCGGGAGGTACATATTTGTGTAGTCGGTTTGGTTAGTGCTAGGGCTTGTTTGTCCACCTGGCTAGCTAGCCACATATCAGCTAGCCATATAGCTATATATCACCATCTTATCTAAATATGTCGCCATAACATCAATGTTTGTAGCATTGTTGTTCCGGCCGCTAGATATAAGATAGCCAGTGCCTCACTAGTTCAGGATGGTGGAAGTGTTGGTGTTAACTACGTGTACGTACTCGCATATAGTGGTATACGAGTATAATCTGTTCACTGCACTTTGGTTTGTATAGTGGGCATGTGTCTGCGATTGCTATACATTTATCTGTTTTATTTATTGATGTCTAGGAGGATTTACAAACAAATAACATCTACATGGCTATGCTCGGGGTTTCTCTGCGTGATCGAATCAGAAATGAGGAGATCCACAGAAGAACTAAGGTAACCGACATAGCCCGAAGAGTTGCTAAGCTCAAGTGGCAGTAGGCAGGGCACATTGCTCGCAGGACTGATGGCCGCTGGGGCGGAATAGTCCTTGAGTGGCGACCGCGTACCGGAAAACGCAGTGTGAGCAGGCCTCCAACAAGGTGGACCGACGATCTGTTGAAGGTCGCGGGAAGTCGCTGAATGCGAGCAGCACAAAACCGGTCGTTGTGGAGATCCTTGGGGGAGGCCTTTGTCCAGCAGTGGACGTCTTTTGGCTGAGATGATGATGATGATGATGAACATCTACAGCTAAGGTTAATAAGTAGACATATGCTATTAGCAAATCTTCGCAACTATAAAAATTATACAAAATCTTTAATCGAATTATAAAATGCAAATATTTAACTAAATTAAATATAGAGAAGTGTAAATTATAACTAGAAAATAAAAATTATTTTTATTCGTAAGTTAGGTACCTACATGAGTAGGTATGCAAAAGCCTACGTCCAGCTGTGGGCAAGGATAGGCTGATGATGATGATGATGATGATGATTTTATTGAGTTATACATAATTATTTAACGATCGATTCGTTATAATATTTTTAGATGTGTAACACCTTTCCTCTCGCTTTCTTGCAATTTGTGTGAGTGATTTCGTGAAATGGGACGGAAGTGTGTAACAGGAAGTCGGAGAAGCGTGTTATTTGATTTGACGAATGAACGCGCGGTATTGCATCATTTAAATAAAATACAATTTTCATTAAAAATAATTATTCTTTGTTATGAAAAATCATTTCAAATAATACCTGACCCATATTTTTCAGAATATAATGTTAAAATTGCTTATTACTAAGGTGAGCTTTCAAATGTTACACATCATATGCGACTACTAAGGCTCGCTCGTTTTTTTATCTATAATAAGTACCTATTTATATAATTACACAAAAACCAAAATTTTGTTTTAATTACTATAAGTACTGAACTATTTACGACCTCCTTGGTCGAGTGGCTTGCACACCGGTTTTCATGGTGTCGCCTAATTTAGAAATACCCGTTTTTCTAAATAGTAACGGGTCTGGGCGTTTCCTATGTATAATAAGTATGTATTTTAGTATATTAAGTATGTTTATCCGTTGTCTAGTTAACCATTTCTCGAGTTTCTTAAGGAAGCTTTTCTTGGGGCTAGATAATTGATGTGAGTGTGGGAAACATATACTTATTTATTTATTTATTATTATTTACAATAGAATCTTTAAAAGTTGATTTTCTTATTAACATTGATATACTCTTATTTGGATAAGAAAGGTATAAAAGTAAAAAAGTGCGAGCGAGAACGCTAATATTTACGGGAAGAAAGAAAAGGGACAGAAAACAATAGGTTACGTAGGTAATGTTAACAGTTTGTGGAACGCACAAAGGATTCGGGGTCACTGGGGAATCGGGGAGAATTACCCCTGTTATGAGGTAAATACGTTTCCCTTTGTTTTATTGGTATACAGTATGGCAATGCGTCGAGCGTTTCACTAGGAACTTCGCGTCTATTTAAGTTCTTATGAATTGTGAAGCATTGCTACTAATGTAGAAGTTGATTTACTATCTGATCTTAAGTGATAAAAGCCAAAGGTGGAAACGCTTTTCACCTGGAATTCTCGACTACTGAGTTGCTGGCAACTGGCTATCTTCTATCTAACTGTCGGAACACAACAATGCTACAAACATTGATGTTATGGCGACATATTTAGATTAGCCTGTGGTAATGAGCCAGGCGGACATTAAACAAGCTCTACGACCAAACAAACCGAGTACAATCAATTACCCCCGCTGGGAAATGAACTCGGGACTTCTGGATCTGAGACCGAGTCGATCTACCCACTAGACTACAGAGGCGGCTAACTGAAATATATGTATTGAGTTTTGCTTAAACAATTGAATAACAACCATCTTATTCCTAGATCTCTACCAATATTTTTTTTATGAAATTCTATATTATTTTTAGCGACGAAACCTGGTGTCGACCACTGGGGCTTACTGTATCGAACACTGGTCCCACTACGATATATTAACAATAAAAAACAAACTAAAATAATAAACAACTTATTTGTTATCAATCCTCTCCATCCCTATGTTGCCTGGAAGATATCGCTTTTGGTGATAAGGCCGCCCTTTGTACGACTCCAATTTTAATTTCTTTGTTGACATGTATGTGTTTTTTTATTTATGTGTACAATAAAGTATTATATTCTATTTTTTATGTTATTCTAAATAACCAACTTATTTTTTTAATTTAAGGAAGGATGAAGCATACCAAACGCAGCTGCAGTCCAGGGACCTGATTTTGAACCTCACCGATGATCTCGAAGTTAAAAGTGTTAACTACTTCAAATAAGCATGGTTGCCAGAATCGTGGTATTTATTCATCATCATCATCAGCTCATTTTATGTCCCCACTGCTGGAGCACGAGCATTCCCTATGGATGGATATGGAGAACGGGCCATAAACCACCACGCGGGCCCGTGCGGTACAGTAGTTGTTGACGACTGCTAATGCAGCCGGGACCAACGGCTTTACGTGCCTTCCGAAGCATGGAGGAGGTATTTATTCATTGAAGTAGTATAGTACAGTTTTGTTTGCAAGCTTTCACTTGTTTGTTGAAGATCAGCGTCAGGACACCTTTGGTGTTCTGACAAATGCTGAGTGGATACCCTTTCTGTGTCACTTTGCATTTTTAGGGTTCCGTAATCAACAAGGAACCTTTACAAGTCGTCCCGCCCAGAGTAGACTTACGAACCGATGGCATAGTGACATTAACAAGAGCTACTTGTAGCCTAAACTGAATAAATGATTTTGAATTTTGAATTTCTTTTTTTTTTAATTTCTTGTAGTTTCGCCATGTCCGTCTGTCTGTCTGTCTGTCCCCAGCCTAGCTCATAGACTCTTAGTACTAGAAAGCTGTAATTTAGCATGGATATACATTATTAATCACGGAGAAAGTGGTAAAGGAAAATTTTGAAAAATATTTTTTTTAGGTTACTTCCCCACCACGTGAAGTGGGGATGTAATTTTTTTTTCTTGTCTACCCCATAGTGGGGTGTGTCGTTGGATAGCAATTTAAAAAATATTGCGGGTTTGTGGAAACAGTTTTTATTGAGGCATCCGTTTGTGAACTGTTAAGCTTGAAAACGCAAAATTTTGTTAGAGTCAAGTGTCCCCCCCCCCCCTGCCAGCCAAATGGTTGTTTTTGGATACGTGAAAAAATTCACGGTAGTTGTATATATGACGAAGTTAAAAGGAAAACTATCACAGCTAAGTAGGCTTTACAAGTTTACGAGTAGCAGTCGACCAACTTATAAAATGTACTTGGCGCAGTACAAATTCCTCATTGGGAACTACTTAAATAACGTTGTCAGGTGTGTGAAAACGGTAGTATCCACATTATAGAGATGGGCTACGGAACCCTACACTGCGCGTGGGCCGACACGCACTTGGCCGGTTTTTTAAATTCTATTTTAATTTAATCAATTTATTACTGTGTGACACATAATAAACAATTTTCATTTCATAGTCACATGAAATACACAATGAAATATAATATTTTTTGCATTATTTACAATTTGATTATTAAGACACATACCAGATAAGGAGCTCGATGGCGCAGTGGTTAACGTGCCCGGTCTGTGAGTGCTGAAGTTAAGCAACTTTCGCAAAGGCCGGTCATCGGATGGGTGACCAAAAATGAATCATCTCGAGCTCCTCTGTGCTTCGGAAAGCACGTAAAGCCGTTGGTCCCGGCTGCATTAGCAGTCGTTAACCACCACCAACCCGCACTGGGCCCGCGTGGTGGTTTATGGCCCGTTCTCCCTATCCATCTATAGGGAAGGCTTGTGCCCCAGCAGTGGGGACATAAAATGAGCTGATGATGATACCAGTTACTACATTATATAAGATTGGAAGAAGCAATCGACCGGTTCAAAAATAGCAGATGCAGAGCAGTTCATGAGTGGTGCAGGTGAGACCGTCACAGCGAAATCACAGATATACAACCTATCCGAAACACTCAAACTTCTTCAATAAATAATCAACCATATGCCATCCGTATAGAGTTCAAGGTCTGTTGAGGAAATTTTACTGTTTGTGGTAATCTGATCTACAGGCGTGTGTACTGCAATCGTACTGCAACTGCACTGATGATGACAACAGAATCGTACTGAAATTGTATAGTATAGGTATTAACAAACATTAACGTATACACTTGAGTGTAATTTGGTTGAAGAGATGGAGAAAATCTATTTTCGGACGGAAGCTCCCCGGAAATTCTGAACAGTTGGTAGATTCAATAGTTTAGTTCAGACCAAATTTTGTTTTTTTTTCTAGTTTGTAAAATCTTGTTTGCAATAAAATATTTTTATCTTTTTATCTTTATCTTTTAACGCTGAATTAAAAGATAAAGATGAAAAGGGTCGGGTCGAAAGATAGTGATATTGTAGGTACGAAATTTTCTTTGTTTAAGAATAAATCTAGCTGAATAGATATTGTTATTTCTTCAAAAAGTACAGTATTGCAACAATATCATTATCATCAAAAACTGCCTTTATGTGTAAAAGAGCGACCTCTCTTAGTCTGACAGTCACTTTCTATGTTCGGCCACCTCTAAGTCCTGAAGCATGAATCAGCGCCATCTAACGACAATAGCCGGAACTAACGTTCACGATCATCTATCTCTACACATTGACTGTGTTTTGCGCTTTGTGAAGCCGCTGGAGATAATTAATTCAGTCACCCATCTTAGCAAAGACTTGCAAAATTTGCTTATCCATTACCAATGTTTTTGTATCCTTTAAATAAAAAAAATCGTAAGGACAAACTACATTTAGGACATATAGCGACATCTATAGGGAAAACCAATCAAACTTCAACTTCATCTTCCGAGAACTTAAAAATTAAGGCTCATGACGCTAACATATGAAGAAACCGAAGACTTGATTATCCCAAAGGTGTAACTACTTCAATAAGCATACCCCTTCTATCCTAAGATTTTATTGGATTATATGTGCACTAAGTAAACCCGATCCGATCCGAACCCTTCGGAGACTCTGGAAGGGCACGGGGACGCGCACTTTTAAGTGTGCGATGCCGTACCCCTCTAGAAATCCTCCGAAGGTGATTCGTTTCAACACGGCTTGAGGTACCCTTTACGTACCTCGCCGCCCCTAAAACAAGCCCGGTGAAGCTGAAAATGACCCTCGACAATCAGCAGTCTCTCTCCAAAAAAAAAAAAAAAAAAACTAAGTACACACGAACACCACGCATTCATTCATTCACTCTTACACACTCACTCTTTTACACATCATCTCTCACTCAGGGGCTTGCCACATCATGTATTTTGTTTATATAGTTATAGTTAACTCAAAGTCCGCGGAATGGGGCACTAGTTTTTTTCAAAACCTATCGCAAGCACCAGTCTCTCACAAGTGATACTTATGGGTTCCATTTACTGATATGTAATGTTGTATCTCTGTACCTACCTTTATACCGTTATACCTACGTTCAAAATTCAAAATTCAATTCAAAATTCAAAATCATTTATTCAGTTTAGGCTACAAATAGCTCTTATGAACGTCATTTTAAGCCATCGGTTCGTAAGTCTATCTACTCTGGGCGGGAGATCTTGTACTGAGAAGAACCGGCAAGAAACTCAGCAAGTGTCCAGCTCTTTTCTCCCTTACAGCGTCATAAATATTGGAAAATGCCCTATCATAAAGGACACTTTCCATCACAAATAAAAACACAAAATGTAAAGGACAATCACAACATGTAAAAAAACACAAAAAATAAAAAATAACTATATAAAATATTTAAGTCTGCAAAAACATAATTTACCAGTTTAATTTTTTACAATATCATACAGTACTAGTAAAAGTCAAAAAAACTATAGTTAATAATAATAAAAATAAAACTAATTGTAATGTTCAATGCAACGCTATTTTGTTATCTGCAGGACACTATTTAGTAGTATTATGTATATGTTTTTTATTATAGCCAGGCTGTTTTATCTTCTAAATATTCTTTGACTGTATAATAACCTTTTTTAAGTAAAGAAGACTTTACATGTTTTTTAAACTTATCTAAAGGTAAATCTAGTACAGTATTTGGTATTTTATTGTAATAGTGTATACCTTGCCCCAAGAAAGAACCAAGCACCTTCTGTAACCTGAACAGTGGCATTACAAGTTTTGACTTATTATCCCGTGGTTTAAATTTACCTGTTTCACGGTTTATAATGTCCCAAGTGGCTTTAATTTTATTGTTGGACTTTTTAATTTTTTCTTTAATATAATTAGATTTTGCTACTATACATACATACCTTTACGTATTTTTATACCTATACCTTGTTTAGACCCCTTCGTCATCATCATCATCTCCGCCAAAAGACGTCCGACGTTTTGTGCTGCTTGCATCTAGCAGCTTCCCGCGACCTTTACCAGATCGTCGGATCACCTTGTTGGAGGCCTGCCCACACTGACACTTAGACCCCTTACACCCTTAAAAAGGAGGTTCAATAAGTGGCTATGAAAATGTTACCATGGTCAACCGATTGAGCTTATACAATTGCGTTTGTTACACATTTTTCTTGTCATTAGTCATATTGCTTTATAAGATTCACACTCGTGTATATATTAGGATGGTGTGATGGAAACACAAATATCACTTAAGTTGTCTATTTTCTCAGTTATGAATTACAATACAGCCTTAGCTTCTCGGCAGGCTGCCCCCGAAACTGTAATCGATATTACAAAAACACAAATGTTGAAAAAATTTCCACGAGCAGGGTTTGAACCTGCACCCTTCTGACATACCGGGTCAGGTGCTCTTCCAATTGAGCTATCGTGGTTCTAACCAGCCCGCCGAAATTAAAAAATTATATAAACATTTATAAATAGCTTGCCTACTTCTTAACTGATCTTTAGTATTTGTAAAAATATTATGATCGGATGTTAATGACGGTAGTTGTTAACATTGAATAGGCGCCTTTGGCTTTCAAAGTAAAAAAGTAAATAGTGTTGAATAATTTCGGCGGGCTGGTTAGAACCACGATAGCTCAATTGGAAGAGCACCTGACCCGGTATGTCAGAAGGGTGCAGGTTCAAACCCTGCTCGTGGAAATTTTTTCAACATTTGTGTTTTTGTAATTTGTTCGCAACAAAATTTGCGTTAAAAATTATATAAACATTTATAAATAGCTTGCCTACTTCTTAACTGATCTTTAGTATTTGTAAAAATATTATGATCGGATGTTAATGACGGTAGTTGTTAACATTGAATAGGCGCCTTTGGCTTTCAAAGTAAAAAAGTAAATAGTGTTGAATAATTTCGGCGGGCTGGTTAGAACCACGATAGCTCAATTGGAAGAGCACCTGACCCGGTATGTCAGAAGGGTACAGGTTCAAACCCTGCTCGTGGAAAATTTTTCAACATTTGTGTTTTTGTAATTTGTTCGCAACAAAATTTGCGTTAAAAATTATATAAACATTTGTAATCGATATCTTCATTTGTTCTTCTCGATTATACTGATACTTCAATCATTTAAATTCAGATCACGTCGTGTGCCATAGAGCTGCCCGGAGCAAGTAGTCCCGATCACTACATGAGCTACGCCCCTTCGGCAGACGGCGTGACCTGTTACAATAACAAACAGATACAGAGAATACGTCTGCCTTTAGTGAAGGAAGAATAAGGATGCAGCACTTGTCTTCTAGCCAACACCACGTCATTGAAGTATTTTTAACATACATTAAAGTGTTATACCTTTTTTTAAATTAAGCAATCTTATCAGGGGGTGCCTGACTCGTGGTGTGGGCTTGGAGAGTTTAAAACCTTCACCCAAAAGAACCTTTCCATCCTACTACTAAAATTAAAACTAAAGTTACATAAATTAATTCATTAATAAGTACAAACAACACTCGTATTTCCCCGTTTCACCCTGCCTATCACCTGGGTATGTCTAACAGGGTTATTTAATTGTGTGTCGTAACGTAATAATCATGAGACGTCTACACTTAACCCCGTTCCTTACCAGCCCTCGTAAACATAGCCGCAAATAATTACAAACGTTTAGCAGTATGCTGAGTGTGACCGACTCGACCACTCACTGGACTATGTCTAAGTGTGAGTCTCAGTAGACCAACCAAACTCTATATCTCAGTCGGCTATATCAGCGACAAGTAACAATCCTACAAGCTGAACGTCATTCTTTGGGTTATCTTTTACTGAAACTCATAATAAAGTTTTAATACACGCAATGTTACATACATTACACTAGTTTATGACAATAAGACAAATAATGATAAAAACTATTACACACGAAAGGGTTGAAATCAAAATTACAATAGCAAATAGAACACAAAGGAAATGCAATAAATACTCTTTCCTCTCGCCTCTCCTATAGAAGACATTTGACATATAATCAAATGACAGTTGTATCTTCTTTTATTTATGGCATGTTTTGAATAATAACTAAAGCAGTTATTGTTCTGAGGTGTAGCTACTGAGCAAGTAATCAGACTTCTTGGCGGGAAAGTGAAGAGTCATGTCTGCGGTTTTGTTTTATTTTCTAAAATTTGTGATATGTCGAAAATTAATTAATGTGAAAAAATGGTGGATTATTAACAGTTAAGTTTTCGGCCCGAGGACTTAGTAAACCCCACATCTTTACTGATATACTCGAGGGGTTGGGGGGTCTATCATTTCTCACTTCTCATTCATCATCATCATCATCATCATACATGAAGGAAAAAATACTAATGAAATTAAGAAACTAGACAGACAAGAAGTGTCTAAAACGAACGAATAAGCTTGATGGATTTCATCCGGAGCCGTAAAACAATACACAAAAAAAAAGCAAGTAATCACTACGTTTTATCTACAGCCGAACACAATTCCGCCAAGATTTGTAAAACTTGTAAAAAAAGGTCCGCAGATTTTAAGAAAATTGAGAATGTTGTAAAAATCCTCAGCAGCATTTACTCTCTGCATCCTGAACCTGATGGTGAATGGAGCAACGAAGCTGCAATTGTTTTCGGGAGTGATAAAGCTACTCTGCAAATGGAAATGATCGATTTCCAAGAAAACATAGTTTTAAAACACAAACATGCGGATGTTTCCAGTGAAGAGTTCTGGATAAAATTTGTATGTGGTAATAAATATCCGGAACTACAAAAATTAGCTTTGAAACTTCTTACTTTGTTTGGGTCAACATATATTTGTGAAGCAGCATTTACGAAGATGAAAAAAATTTCGATCTCGACTTACTGATGAACATCTCCAGGATTTAATGTGTTTGGAGAGACTTGGAGTACCGTTACCGTCGTAGATTGAGCTTTTACGAGGTGTTTGACTATTTTAAGTTTAAGGATAATGATTGTGCAGTTATGCTAATACAATAGCAAATTTCTTTACTACCTAAACTAAAACAAATTGCGTAACTACTTTTGAAGGGCCGAAGCACAAAGTAGAGAATTTCTCTACTTTGTGGCCGGAGTCTACGTTAATTTGTTGGTAAACATCTGGCTCGGACGTGTCGTTTCTTCCTCGAAACGTCGCGTAATTCTGTTTACTGCACGTGTTCTTTTTAGCTTTACCGTGCGGCTACATGTCAATCATCATCATCATCATCATCATCATCATCATCATCATCATCTCAGCCAAAAGACGTCCACTGCTGGACAAAGGCCTCCCCCAAGGATCTCCACAACGACCGGTTTTGTGCTGCTCGCATCCAGCGGCTTCCCGCGACCTTCACCAGATCGTCGGTCCACCTTGTCAATAGCTTGCACCAGTTATACTCCAAACTTCAGACAGATAGTCCGCAACAAAAAATGTAATTATTGTTCTCATTGATATTTAAAAAAATACCTTTGTATTTGTTTAATAAATATTTTTTCTATTAAATGTTGTGTGGGCCGCGATGGTCATTTCATTTCTTAAAACGGAACCCGAGCGAAACTAATTGGTGACCTTTGCTCTATTGGAATCAATATTAATAAAATTTATTTATATAATTTTTATACTGATATGATAGCCTTTAACATCAGTGTCCTACAGATAACAAACAAAGTTGCGTTAAATAGATCATTAAGTTTTTATTTACAGTGTCCTGAGTGTGCTCTCTTTATGGTCTCTGCGGTGGTGGCGTGTGCGTCGGGTCGTTACGTTCCCTAAAATATGGTTGAGCGAAGCGATGGCTGATTCATATGTCATACACGTGAACGGGTGCCGCCTGTGGAGGCTGGTTCGCTGGTGCTCTTGCATACTTATCTTATTTTTAGTATTATTCACCATAGTTTGACTTTGTTTTTCCTAAACAATTTTTGACTTTTACTAGGGTACTGTAGTGGTACTGTATGTCATTGTGGAAATTGAAACTTTTACCTCATGTAAATTTGTTAACTTAGATTTTATATTTTGTTTTTTTTTACATGTTGTCTTCTATATTTTTTGTGTTTATTTGTAATGGAAAGTGTCGTGTGTGATAGGGCAATTTTTTTTATTATATTTATTATATTATATTATTTTCCAATATTTGACGCTGTAAGGGAGAAAAGAACTGGACACTTGCTGAGTTTCCTGCCGGTTCTTCTCAGTACAAGATCTCCCGCCCAGAGTAGACTTACGAACCGATGGCATAGTGACATTCACAAGTGCTATTTGTAGCCTAAACTGAATAAATGATTTTGAATTTTGAATTTTGATTCAGGGCTCCCATTAGCGCCCAATTACGTCTATTCGTAGGCAGACGAGGTAATCGCGGCCTAGACTCACGTGAGGATCGATACTGCCCAATCGCTTCCTTCAAAGCCCTCCTCAACTGCTCATGGGCCTGGGTACTTACGCTTATGGTCACACTGTTCACACCATCAGCATCAGGGACATCAACACTTATCGGCTGTGTCCTAATAGATGGACCCGCCAATATAGCCGGCGTGTCCCGTGCCATGGTGGGAACCGCGCGAGCAGATAGCGCCTCCAGTCGTAGCCGATCAAGCACAGATTCATCCAGCCGTTTACACCGTTGGATGACTCGCACTTGATCCGATAGTCGCTGTGTGGAGGCGATGGCTGGCTCAAGGATCTAAAACCAAGCCAACATCCGATCACGATACGCAGTCCCTCGCGCTCTCTCTGTAGCTTCGTAATAGGCGCGCATGCAATTCTTATTATTTTATTGAGACCATGCGACGCACTACACCACCGGAAGCGGGAGCCGGGCGCAAGGCAGGTTGCCTCGCAGGCCCCAAGCGTGCCGGCAACGGGGGTCGTCCACGTCGCGCAGGTAGTGGCGGCGGCGGGACCGACGGCCCGCGCTTGTCGTCGCTCGACTCGCTGGTGTCGGGTGCCGTGGCAAACTCGTCACCCGATAACCTTGGCGAGGAGCTGGACGATGGCGCGGGCGGAGGTAATGGGCGTGCGTTATTTAGTCGTCCCGCTTGTGACCTTGTAAACATCTCTTGATCTACATTGTCGTATCAATCCAATTTATTATTGACATGACTGGAGGTCAATGTCATGATTTCACTGTTTTTCTAATGAATAAAATAAAAAGATGACAAATTGTGTTTGGAAAAGCAGGATCAACGCCAAATTTACTTTTGATTTTAATATACAATGTTGCCCGTACTTTAAACTTAATTAACAAAAACTATTGTTTTGGCGTCAACGCAAAAATAAAACGGTGTTTAATTAAACTCAACAGAGTTCAAGAGTTACCTCACCTGATCCTCCTCAGTTAATATAGTCCTGCACACTTCCTTTTCACGCTACGTACACTACAGCTAGGGTTGACTGGAAGAGATTTCTTTCGCGCCGCGTGCGAGGGGCGACCCGCCTGACGCAGCCGGCGCTGCTTTAATTATGAAACACCTGCTCTAAAAGAATAGGTGTTTTCATATAAAAGTTTTTCAAGGTTCCTATCTTTTGTACGTATTGCATTAAACCGCTATGTAGAGACGCCAGCACATTATTGATTTGTGTAGGTTGATGGCAAACCTATACAAAACTGTCTTTCTTTATTAAATACTAGAGCGGCTGCTCGCGGTTTCACCCACGTGGTTTCTTATTCCCGTGGGAATATCGGGATAAAAAGTATCCTATGTGTTAATCCAGGTTATAAACTATCTTTATGCCGAATTTCATCCAAATCCATTCAGTAGTTTTTACGTGAAAGAGTAACAAACATCCATCCATACTTACAAACTTTCGCGTTTATAATAGTAGGATTCAACCATAACCCCTTATTTATAAAGTTCAAAGTCTATTGAGGAAATTTGACAATTGTAATACGTTTAATCAACCAATTGATATAGTTTGTGTTTTGTGTCTCGTTTTGTCGTGAGTCATAAATACAATCTGCGGAGAATCAATTCCAATTGTGAATAGTGGAAGGCTTTACTGTCCCCGTGGACCGTACAGCCTCTCTTGAGGTAACCTTTTTGAGGTTAATCCGCACCGCACCCCTCAAGGTGTGTGTGTGGTGCCATCAGCCGTCGCGAACGCGTACCGCCCGGTCTGGAACACACAAATGTGTGGATGGACCGGCATAGGTGTGCAAACGGGCGTCAAGGTGAACCCCGCGGTTCAATTCCCTAGTGGACAAGCCCCGCGGTCTTCACTGTATCGGAGTTTGGTCCCCCGAGGTTTAGTGAGTATCCCCCTCCGTCTCGCCCTTCCCAGCCTTGGGCTTCTCCCTTGGCAGCCGACTGGGGACAATGGCGTCCCCATTAGTCGGTGGGTTATGGAAAGACGGACGGGTGAGTCTCACATAACCTGGGGCCTCTTCAAGGCCCTGGGTATGCCTAATGCATTCCTGTAGGTTAAAAAAAAAAAATTTTTTTCAATCAACCTAGTAGCACAGTATATAGGATGTTGTGTACATCCACGCCTTTACAACAACCTATCATATAACTACCTATCTACAATGTTATTTTTAGTTTATACGAAACCTGAAAACAGTTTGTTCAGAATCAGTAATAGAATCGATTTCAATATTTTTTATACCATGTTACATTTGACCAAATCATATTTACAAAATCTCAAATAAATTATACCCTACTAAAGACACAACGGGGCAGCACAAAAAGCTTGTAACTTCGGAGTTTTCAAGATATTATTTTTTTTTTTTTTGTACTGACTGATTCTTTAAATGAAAATATTTAACCCGTGTTTCGGTTTTCGTATAAATAAATTAAAAATAAGGTTACATATTCTTCATGTACTCACAACACTGCGTGTACATGACGAATGAGCCCTGAATTTTAAATGTTTACACGGGGGGGACGGCGCGTACGCAGTCCCCACTACCAAAAATTACGCATCCGAGTTATCCACATTAGGGATAATCGCAGGGGTCAATCGCTCCGCAGTGCAATGGAGCAACCTCGCCCTGGGGGAACCGCCTTCATGATCACGGTGTCCCCTATGCCAGGTAAGTATGATTTCACAGACATCGCTCGCCCTTATCTATCCGGCGACAAAAACTTCGATACCGCCATCTAGAAAATGTACATAACAGGATAGTGACATCTAGCGTCGCTTTAGCGTAACAGTATGAGCCGTCCGTGCTTGGTATAAGAATAGTATGCTTTGTTAGCACAGAGTGCAGACGCAAAGTGATTCCCGTGAAAATGTTCCCGTTCGTGACTCATGTCAACATAGTTTGTATGAATTTCTTTATTAACATTTACTGTGTGTTGTATGGCGTAATTATAAAGGCTTTATGTGTTAGCATCTTACGCAGACTCAAAGGGGGGATAGGTTTTGATTAATAAATGACGAAAGCAACCACATTCGTCATTCATTAATCAAATAACATTCATTCAATACTATTGATTCGCAAAGAAGCACGATATTAACAATGCTGTATAAAGTAAATCCTTTTGCCTTTTGGTGGCGTACACATGGTCTAATTCACGTTTGTTGATAAGCCAAATAATTAGTGCCGCTTTAGTATCCTCTCAACAGTGTGCTGCCATCGCTGCCATCGAGGAACTTTGTGATAAAGACCTTTTTTAGTGTGTACACTGGCATCACGATCAAGCTGGCGTACACATGACCGTTCTCGGAAGCGACTTATATTATAGCAGAAGCTAAATTTTCACACATATTTAGGGCCTTTATAGTGCCCGTGCTATGCAAAATTTCATGAGGATTACTCTTATAGGAACGTCTTAAACCTAATTAACAAAAACTATTGTTTTGACGTAACTATTGTTTTGACGACGGAGACATCGAACAAGACTTATGATGACTTATCTTGATAATAGAGTACAAAAAGTAGAACTAAGCAAAATTGACAAATCTTTTCATTTATCGTGTTATCACTCTAAGTACTCTAAATATAACTACGGCGTCCCCCAGGGAAGCATTCTTGAACCTCTGTTATTTATTCTATATGTAAATGATCTCCCACATGCCCATCAAGAATTTCAAATCTTCCCTATATGAGTTACTGAGTAAGAAATGTTTTTATAGTATTAATGAATTTATTGTGAGCAAAATTTGAATACTATTTTGAATGATAACAAATTAATTATTTTCTTGTTTTTGCTAATTTAGATTTCTTTTAATTTTTATTTGATTATTGTTTTGCGTTATTTTGTTATTTCACTTTATTACTTAATTGATTCATTTTGGTTTTATTTTTTATTTTTATTTGATTATTGTTTTATTTTATTTTATTTTACTTTATTTAATTAATTGTAATTTTTAATTGTATAACAGCACAGCTAGACTTCTGTCTCTGTATTTGCATACCAATTTTTGGTTAAATATGAGATGCTAAATGTATGTAAGAACTTATTCCTACTATATTTACTGCAATAAAGTGCTATTCTATTACTTAAACTTTTATTTTTATAATTGTTAACTATGTATTAATAGTGCGTGAAATTATGACTCTGTCAGTATAAATTGATTATGTGAAAACGCAGTAAAAAAACGAGCGAGCCTTACAGTCATAGAACACAATCTTACAGTAGTCGCTTAGTATGTGTAACATTTGATATCTCACCTTAGAAATAAGCAATTATAACATTATATTCTGAAAAATATTGGGTCTGGTATTACATAATTTTATAAATAAGTGTAAAATAAATAATGATGAAGTCTATTACACACGATGACACGAAAGGGTTGAAATCAATATTACAGATATTACAATGAAATATAGAATTAAAAATGACGTATATTTTTTTTTTAAATCTTAGAATGCAGTAAATACTCATTCCTCTCACTTCCTCTATAGAAGACATTTGACATTATCAAAATGACACACCGCTCAAACGGCCACTGGTTACTTTTGTAACCAAATCAAAATGGCTCAAAACGGCCATGGGCAGTATAGTAACCAAACGATCTTGCGTTCGTAAAAGTTCTTCTTATCTTTAAAATAAAGATTCGATTCGTTTGCTTTAACTTTTATATAATTCTGTATTAAATTCCTAACCTTTTATATTAAAGACACACTCCAATCCAGTCCGCCATATAATGTACAAGAGCGTTTGAAATCTGACACCTGTCATCTGTCATTGTTATAGTATGTTGTGCCAAGTAATGTGTTTTAGTGAAATTAACTTCATTTTTTGGTATTACTGTTAAGAGAAGTGTAATACATTGCTAGAAAGCCTATTAAATACAGTATTTAATGATGTTATTGTTTTATTTATTTCATTTATAATATTTACGTAGTAAATTTTTAAAATATTTTTTTATTTTTTTTTTATTTTTTTCCGGGACTGGTTAGACATGTCTTTAAAATTACATATTTTATTAATCTTTTAATTATAATTGCTCATTTTTACAAATCTGATATAGTATTAAATACTCTTCATGGTGATATTATTATTTCAGACCTAAGTACCAGGTTCATTTAAAAATTAATTAAATAAAACTAAAAAATAAAATTTCCTTGTACTAAAAATCAACGCAGAATTTTGAAAACTTCCTAAAAAAAAATTTTTCCCCGGGATTATGCGTGTTTTTTATTTATATAGCTTAGGAATGTGTTTACAATGCTTTTAAAATTATAAAAAGTATAGGAAATCGATTTATATTTAGAAATATAAGAATTTTAATGAAGCAAAATGTCAAAAATGTAAAAAAAAAAATAATGTTGATTATTTCCTATAAGAATCGTCTAATCCAAACAAAACTCTAACAGATGTAGTGTAATCTTATCAGCTTCAATAAAAACAACACTTAAATGCTACGCGCGCCAACGCAGAGTCATAAATAACGTTTTTTGTAAACAATAACAACGCCGCCATTAAGTGTCGAATGACGTGGCCGGGTAGGGGCCCGTCGTGGGTGGTCCTCTTGGCCGCCGCAGCGGATATGTCACATAAAATAATAATATGTCATGTTCATAATAAAGATTACAGAATTTACAAAATGGCGCGCGCTTGTGCGCTTCCCCGACTTCCTGTTTCACACAAACTTACGTCCCATTTCACGAAATCATTCCCACAAATTGCAAGAAAGCGAGAGGAAAGATGCTACACATTAAAAAATATGTAAAGTTCTAGGAACAAATGTGTTTTTGTCATACAGTAGCACACAAAATTAATATTATTTGTGGTATATCTATTTTTTTTTTTTTAGTTGATGGCTTCGTGCAATTAGCACATTTAGCCAGTGTCAAAGTAATTTTTCATACAAGTAATACATAAATAAACAATATTTCCTTATATGATGATGATGATGAATGGTATTAGAAATGGGAAGTGAGAAATGATATACCCCCCAACCCCTCGAGTATCTCAGTAAAGATGTGGGGCTTTACTAAGTCCTCACGCGAGCTTCTTGAGAGAATTTGAAAAGTAACGTTGCACTGTTTTGTTTCATTTGCCAACACTTATGCACACTCACGAATACTTAACGGTTAATAATCCACCATTATTTCACATTAATATTTGACATAACACAAATTTTAGAAAATAAATCAAAACCGCAGACATGATGCTTCACTTTCCCGCCAAGAAGTCTCGATACACAGAGAGATAACGTAACTTTTTTAAAAGTAAGTTCATTTGTTTAGCCCACAGACGTATAATAAGAAGCAGACGTAACATTACAACAAAAAAGCGTGCCAATTACGCCTACAGACAAATGTCACGCACACATTTACAATAAAAGGGGCCGAACTCAGGCACGCAAGGGACCTCAAGTACCTACATCTATAGTAATGTTATGAAGAGGATAATATTAAAGAGATTTGACGATACTCATTCGATTTTACCAGTAGAATGCTAACGTTATCTATCATTGAGTGTCAGGCTATCTCTGTATCTACCTATATCTGCCTGCGACGACGCCACATCATTAACTTTAATAAAATGTATGAACAGTAAAACAGTTTCGTAAACTAAAAAAAAAAACCGTTTATAAAAAACGGCATAAAAATCATGTCTGTTGTATGGGAGCCCCCTTTAATATTTATTTTATTCTGTTTTTTAGTATTTTGTTGTTATAGCGGCAACAGAAATACATCATTGTGAAAATTAAATTTTAACTGCTGTCTAACTATCACAGTTCATGAGATACAGCCTGGTGACAGACGGACGGACGGAAGGTCAGCGGAGTCTTAGTAATAGGGTTCCCGTTTTACCCTTTGGGTACGGAACTCTAAAAATAAAATAAATAAAAACAACAACATACTCTGCTGGTATTTTATTTAATAAAATAATAAATAATTACAATAATTAATAATGACACAATTTTCAAAACTAGTGATAAGACCGCCGCGCCGGGTGGTCGAGAAGTCAGTGACCCTGACTGCGAAACCGAAGGTTGAAGATGAAGATGACGATGAAGGTTTCTGAAAATAAATAAATTTATTACTTTCTGTATATTTCAAAGTAACGCAGTTGAGTGACTGCTCAGACCCATTTTCCTCATGCTAAACTACCATTTAATACTGTACAGCAATATTATATTTATATTAACTCACATAATGGGGTTAAAGGGGTAGGATAGGGTTTCATCATCATCATCATCATCAGCCTACACACGTCACGTAAAAAGTTAAAGTTAAGTTAAATTTAAAGTTCAATAGATTTCAATATTTCCTTTAACTCAAGATGGTTTGGATAAGTAGGTACGTAAAAAGATATGTGGACACTTACTTCTTCTCGGTACGATGAATCAAAAATCTTGGAATCGCATTAGGAGCAAGAACTGTACGGAAGCCACTGTGATCCAGTAAATGAGTTTTAAAATGCTTTGAACACAGCACACTAGATGATTTGGGCTGCCAATGTTCTCTTTTCATATTACTCAACCAGGCATTTTTTTAAATAATCATCCTTGGAAACCTGAAAACGATTTCATTATTAAAATTTATCCATAAAGAAATAATATATTGCATACTTTAATTTAATCAATCTTCAAAAATATTCCTAATAAGGCCCTGTAAAATTGTACAAGTATATGAAACGTCAAACGAGATCGGGGTTAATAATTAATTAGCTATTGTTGCTACAATAATCTTCCAGAAACTACTTTACGTTTAGTTTTTACAAGATTTGCACTTTTAACAATTATTCACTGCTTCTACAATGCCAAAAAATTAATAATAATCACACAGTGACGAAAAGCCCAATAGGAAATTATATGGCACAACAAAACTTACCGATGGAAAGTAATTTCAGGTGTTTTTCTACATGAGGAGTTGCCGCACAAAGGTGCACTACATTTAACCATTTTATTTTTGTATTTTTGGCTCTTAAACTTTATTAGATCGCAAAAATAAGCGAAAAGCAATCTCCTGTACGCCGCTTGATGACAAGTCTAGGATGACATTTGTCGCTTATTTTTAGCTTAACAAAATGGCGTTTTGCCTCACGCCGCATGTTGTCTGTGTGTGGAAGTGTTGCAACAGTAAAAATAAACGAGATAGACTTATTAATTTGTGGTTGGAGAGAAAGAAGTAGAAATATTATTTTATTCTCATGTATGTAGTTGTGAAATAATGTTTGGTCTGCTTCTTATTATACGTCTGTGGTTTAGCCGATTAGCCGTTCTTGTTGTCGTCGTTGTCTTTTAAGTCCAGCTCCAAATTTCGTGCGCGGGCACTAATAAGGAACTAAATATGTATGTAAATTTCGTTGCTATAATCTATGTAGTTTTCGAGAGAACGGTCACGTCTCAGAATAATAACTAAAGTAAGGTCACGTGTACGCTAGCTTGATCGTGATGCCAGCGTACACACTAAAAAGGTTCTTAAACTAAAGAGGCACAAATTATTTCATGTTTGCAGTAATTACGCACTAATTACGCTCTAAAAGAAGGCATAACAACAAACGTGAATTAATCGCCACCATAACGCACACACCTTTTTAGGGTTCCGTACCCAAAGGGTAAAACGGGAACCCTATTACTAAAGCTCCGCTGTCCGTCCGTCGTCCGTCCGTCTGTCCGTCTGTCACCAGGCTGTATCTCATGAACCGACAGTTGAAATTTTTCACAGATGATGTCATTCTGTTGCCGCTATAACAACAAATACTAAAAAACAGGATAAAATAAATATCGAAGGGGCTCCCATACAACAGACGTGACTTTTTTGCCGTTTTTATAGATAAATCAAAATTTTAAAAAAAAACAAAATTCAAAATTCAAAATGATTTATTCAGTTTAGGCTACAAATAGCTCTTATGAACGTCATTATGCCATCGGTTCGTAATTCTACTCTTTGTACTGAGAAGGAACCGGCAAGAAACTCAGCAAGTGTCTAGCTCTTTTCTCCTTTATAGCGTCAAAAATAATGGAGAGTGCCCTGTCATAAAAGGACACTTTCCAACACAAATAAATACACAAAAAAATAAAATAAAGGACAATCACAACACACAAAAAAACAACAACAAAATAAAAAATAAAAATGTCTAATGGTACGGAACCCTTCCCGCGCGAGTCCGACTCGCACTTGGCCGGTTTTAAATATTCTGAATATTTACACAACAAAATTTTACCGCTTTAAATAACTACATCTACGCATAAGTATGTTCGTAGTATTATAATGATAAAATATTTTATCATTATTACCAGTTTTACTACTATCTAAGCCCTCTAAAATCAAAAGAAACTATAAAAGTAATAGTCTTCTCACTTTTCCAGTTTATTCTAAAAAACTACCTCTACCTCTACAAACATATTTTTTTCCAAAATTCCTGAATTAAATACTCAGTGCACATATTCACTTACATACAATTGTAAGTGAGTTTCAAGTGAGTTAGTAAGACGGTATCGATTCCATAAATCAAACAGAGTTGTATAATTTGGTTCAAAATATAATAATTATCAGGCAAAATTTAAGACTCCTATTTTATCGTCTAAGCGTAGTGAGAAATAAAATAAATTGTTTTGTACATTAAGAATTACAAAATTTACCGGAAACAGTGCATGTATGGCGCCATATTATGAATGAACGTCACGCTTGCGTCAGTCAGTAAACTGTAACGCCATTTTGTCTGTGCGCTCGTCTCTTGTCTATTTTTTGGATAGATCGTCTTTATGGACAAGGTCCGTAGATAATTTTTCTCTTTGGATACCTACTTAGTTTTAATGTGCTCTTTGATTTTCTAATTTCTGTCAAAACAATGAAACTAAATTGTGCTGTAAATATTATTTCCAGGCTTTCCCGGTCTAAATATGTCCATGGTGATATAAAATGGATACGTGGTCTGACTTGTGTCGTTGCTGCCTCTCGTCAAATTCTACAGTTTCGTTATTTGACAGTCATCAAGACATATCGCATAAATTCCTAGAGATTACTACTATAGAGGTAAGTTTATTAAAAAGGCCTGCTATATTTTATCTGATCTATCCTATTTTGTTATTTAGTGTCACTGTGAGGTCAAGAGAAAACACAACACTTGATTGATAGGAAATCGATTTTGAAATTTTTATTTTTTCTTGTGTCAACATAACCTATAATCTGAAGCGGCGTAATCCGTACTTTCATCGTATTTATCTTATTTATACTCTTTTCAATTCGTTTCATAGAGGCAATTAAAAGGTATTTGAATATACTTCAATGAGTTTAACCTAATCACCTGAAAGATACATAATTCACAACAATATTATTTACAGTTTTTGCCGCGTTCTTTTTATCAGTTTAAAGTGTTTATTCTTATAAATAAATGCAAACTGCAATGCTCACCGCCTCCCTGTTACTTAGGTTAGATTTATTTTCTGAAGAATATTAAATTCTCAACATTTTCGTAAGTAGACTGTAGCACTGTTAGCTTCCAGATTCGAATTTAGGATGAGCCTGCTAGTTTAGAGTTTAGACTTATTACCTCAGCTTAGCAAAAAAAATTTACCTTATAGCTACAGCCTTTCATGTACCTGAGATGTCTAGCCCCTAATGTTTCCTAAATTGCTAACAAATTGTAATGATTTTTGTATTAATGTTCCAGGTTAAACTAGATGATGGTCTCCCACAAAAGCTGTGTGCAGACTGCTTTTCTATTATGAACACTGCATATCAATTCCGGAAGCAGTGTATCAAAATGGATACAGATTTAAAACAACAACTTGAAGCTTTGATTGATCAAGCTAAAGAAACTTCTCTGCACGAGAACGCTCTGACTGATGATGATGATGATGGCATAGCAAATGATGCGCTAAAACAACTTGAAACTATAATAAAAACGGAACCAACAGATAGTGATGGAGATGATGATAGCTACTATGTCTTAGTGATTGACGATCCAAAGGACAAACATGAAGAAACAAAAGAAGTTGATGATAAAGAAGCCACACCACTTATGGTTGAACCAATTGTTAAGTTAGAGAATAGGGGCCCTTCTGAATTGACTGAAAATAATGATATGGCCGAGTTAATAATGCAAGCTGAAGAACTCACAGAGGACTCTCAGCATCACTTTGAGAACACCATTGATTCATTTTTAGTTTCCAATACTAAAGTACCTGTTAATGTTCCAGCTACAATACTTGAGAATGAGGAAGAGAGCCAAGAAAATGAGGATAACTTCCATATGATGGACGTTGACACCCAAGATAGCAACTCCCAAGAACAAACTCTAGCTGAAGTTGATACACAGGAGAACACAGACATAGTTGCGAATTTTGCTGACAACATGACAAACACCAAGAAAATATTAAAAATTTTAACAACCACTGCATCTGATGGCACTATAGTCTTGAAAAGTAGTGATGGCTATGAGTATTTAACAAATTCACAGTTTGTTAGTGGTAGTGCCGAAGGAGATCTTGAGCAGGAAGAAGTAATTTTCTGTGAAGGTGATGAAACATCACAGTTTCAAATATTGAAGTGTGAGGGTTCAGAATTGGTGATAGAGTATGCTGATGATGGTCAAATCGCAACTGTATTACAACAGGAAGATGGCTCATTCTTGTGCGATTGCGGTGAACAGTTTGAAGATCTGTCTGATTATGAAAAGCACCAGTACAAACATAATCCTGCTGACGAGCATATGTGCAATTTATGCAGTAAAGGTTTTGAATCTGCAGAGATATTGACTGGGCACACATTACTTCACAATGAGACAGGCTTATTAGTAACTTGTCCGTTCTGTAACCAAGTTATTAGAAGAAATGCGCTCACTCAACATATAAAGTACGGTCACAACAACATAAAGCCACGATGCAATCTCTGCTTGAAGACTTTTGCTAATCCTAATAATCTTAAACGTCACATGATGATACATAGTGGAATTCGAGAATTTGGGTGTGACATATGCTTTAAGCGTTTCCATCAGAAAATCACTATGCAGACACATAGACTGACGCACATGAATCCTTTTTCCTGCAACGAATGTGATGAGACTTTCGAGAGCAAAGAGAACATGACTTTGCACAAAGAAGGTGGAGAATGTTCAAAGTCAAAAGTCATGAAAGTGAAAGAAGAGTTAATGAAGACTGTCAAACAAGAAATCACAACAACCGTTGGAAAGTTGTTGGGTTATGCATGTTCTCTTTGCAAAAAGATGTTTTCATTGGAATCTGCATTGGAGCAGCACGTTGAGAGTATGCATATCTTAGATCCGGCAGATTTGCTTTGCTCAGAGTGTGGTGAAGTATTACCATCTAAGAAAGACATGCAGACACACATTGCTACTCACAAGAGTATGAAATCTAAACTGGCAAAGAGGTTTGAATGCAATCTGTGTGGTAAAGGGTGTTCCAGTCAGGCTATGTTGCTTATGCATGTCAGAGTACATACTAACGAGCGACCTTTTCCATGTCAGCTGTGCTCTCTCCGGTTTAAAACTAAAACCCATTTACGAACACATCAGCTCACTCATACCAGAGAGAAGAAGTTTGGTTGCTCCGTTTGCATGAAGTTCTTTGCTCTGAAGGGCAATTTGGTGGTACATTTGAGAACCCACACTGGTGAAAGGCCTTACATATGTTCAATTTGCGGTGAGGCGTTCATTGATTCTAAATACTTGAAGAAGCATAAACTAAAGAAGCATTCCATTGACAATGTCCCTTGGAACAAATATTAAACATTTTGATTTTAATAATTCTTTTAAAAACTATTAAGTGGTCATGGTGTATTTATTTCGAAAAGAAATTTAAAGACCGTATCTTGTTTTAACAACTTTTTTATTTATGTGATCGCTGTCAGTTTTATTTCTTTTTATTTGAGTTGGAATATTTTTATTTTGTTTCTTACCATTTATTGGTAAGTGGTGTGCCGTACCTTACCGTACCTTGGACTTAACATAATCATCTATGTATTTGTAAAGTGGTAAAGCATTTAATGCAACTTCAGGCCAAATGTGCATGTAAATATAAGTAAGCATAAGTTTAAAACTAATTAGGTGCCTAATTTAATAGAAACTTTTAATGTACTGCAAACAATTTTACAAGCTACCTAAATGTTAAAAGGAGGTATTCTAAATCTCAAATTCAAGCTACCATTAGATAATTTTTAATATTTAAACATTACAAATATGTATATGTTGATGTCTCCTTATATCACTAATATTATAACATGTTTTGTCCATAGAAATAGCAGCATGTTAACACAAAACATCTGAGTTTGTAGTAGATTGTCAGTAAAATGATTTATTTTGTTATGTTTCAAACAGGTAATAAAATCAATTCAAACTATTAGAACCTTCTTTCATTAAACCTTCTGGTGGGCGATTTTTTAATCTCGATGTTGAATTATCTAATAAAAATATAATAATGAAATTAATGAAACTATAGTTAATAATAATAAAAATAATTAGTATGCAAGAGCAGACCAGCCTCCACAGGCAGCACCCGTTCACAAGTATGACATGAATCAGCTATCGCTTCACTCAACCATATCATAAGGAATGTAGGTAACGACCCGACGCACACGCCACCACCGCCGCAGAGACACTAAAGAGAGCATGCCACACTCGAGCTACTCTAAATAAAAACTTAATGAAATTTTTAACGCAACATAAATATCGCTTGTAAACTGTAGGACACTGCTGACAAAGGCTATCATACCAACGCGCTAAGATATTATTAAAGTAATGATTGATCCCAATAAAACAAAAAGTGTTTTTTTTTTATTGTAACCAGGCTGTTTTGTAATCTAAATATTCTTTCTTAAAAGTAAAGAAGATTCTACTTGATTTTAGTTACTAGGTAATCTTCCTTTTATTTCCATGGAAGTCGTACTCGCACACAGTGGTTCCGTAAACTTTGAAAGCTTTGGGAAGTGAACGTTATGGAAAGTGGACTTTATAGAAAGTGGACGTTTTGGGAAGTGGACTTAATGGAAAGTGGACCTTTTAGGAAGTGGTCCTTATGAGTCAAAAGGGTACTAATCACTTGCATTGCATTATTTACAAATTGATACATGATAGGTACGTACCGTTTGAGAATTTTTGGTGTCAAAAAAATAAAAATCATAGTGTGAGTATGTATTAGTCACCGATTTAAAAGTCCCCCCCCCCGGTATTTCGACGATTTTGTTATTTTAAACGTCTTCCTACAATCTACTCGCAACTGCCTAATTTCGATATTTGGACTGGAAAAATCGAGCCACTGAAATACTATTGAATTGTAAACGTTTGAAAATATCAGAATTAAGGCCCTACAAAAATTAATAATCTTACAAGTCCACCTAAATAGTAACTTATTAAAGAGTTTATTCGATTTCATGTTCAAAAGTAGGTAACATTGTTGTATTATTTTATAATAGCCTTCACCTTGAATCCTACACCACGGTGAGTGGTTAAAGATTCAGGGTGAAGCTTGCCTTTGAAATACGTCTTTGTTGTAGAATTTATCAAATATGCTACTTAAGTGTTATAAATTACTATTACTTGATGTTTATTCTTACTTCTAACGCCATCTATGATGTTACACTAAAATTATACTGCAGTGTTAAGGAAGAGCATGCTTAATAGTTACTTGCTACTCCTCACTAGATGTCACTGTATAATAAGACGTAGACACGTCTACTTGTCAATAGATGGCAATGCTTTAACTTAGTCGCAAGAAACGAAAGTTATTGTTTAGATTAGAAACGTAAACGAAATCTGCTACGATGCAAACAAAATTTTATACATTAAGTCTTACTATGTAATATCTAGGCTCTTTTAATTTTTACCACCGTGGTCACTTGCCTGTTAATAAATAAACCTATTCCAAGCTGCGTGATCGTGAGTGGTCACAATTATCACGATGAACGAGGCCACGCCTACTAACACATTGCCCGCCTTTTGAACGCAACTCTGCTACCTGCTGTTTATGTCAGCCTGGTACTGTGAATGTAATTTCGATAAAAGTTTTTTTATTATACAAAAAAAGTTGAGATTTAACAACAATGGTTGCAAAATTGGCGTATCGTCCGTCAACTTGTCATGGAGATTAGATAGATGAGGTTAGATCTAGGTATTTTCTTTTATTGTCCATTGATTTCTTTCAGGATGCCTATTAAAGCAAACAAATCAACTTGAGAAAACTTGCTTTCGTTTTCATAATAGATTGAAGTCTGAAAAGGTAAGTTAGTGGCATCATCGTAGTCGGGACAGTAACCAGTGATTGACATTTTCCCTTTAGTCATTAAAACTAGGGGTCCACAACTGATTTTTGACTTGAGCAACAATTGAAGATCACCTGCTTTCTGCTGTCATCCAGAACATATTCAATGTAATTAATTCTATATTCGTTTTTGGCGTCGAAAACTGGGAAACCACTATGAAACCCATGTATGTATTCCACCTCTGTCCAAAAAAGATCTTTTTGGACATCTTTTACCTTTCAAACGCCCTTCAGAATGAATGGATAAAGCTAGTCGCCGAACCAAATAAGTTATTTTGTTCGACGCTGCATGCAATGCACCACTAGGTAATTAATTCAGTTATCATATCAAGTTGTCGCTCGAAGCCCGCAGCCGCTTACCAGATGCCACTATCCTATCAATCAACTCGTACTACATGTTGTGTATTTTGTGAGTACATATCGTCTGTAAAAACCGTACAATAACACGATTTCATAGAAAATATCCTGATTTTATAGTCATTGCATACCCCCCACTACAAGGCAGTACAAGGTCATCCCGAGAGATCTTTGCCTTTAGTTTTTATAAAACAAAGAGCGTGTGAAATCATAAGTTAAAGACCATCGTCGTCAAAACAAATTTAAAAAAATATTAATACATGTCCGGATAGAATGATAGCTTATTTATCACCGTGCTACGAGTAGATAATTATGGCAAATATAAGAAGAACTCAATAAACAGCTGCGAATTGTACGAGTACGAATACTAGACGTACGAGATCTAATAAATTTTTCTCTTTCTCGGATTCGCGTTCCGATTCACCCCGTCACACACCTCACGAAGCGTAACACCATCGCGCCGAGTACCAGGCGATCATAAGTCGCGAGCGCTAACGACCCACGCCCCGGCTAGCGATGCCGCGATCCGACGCCGATTAATATGACCGCGCGCGTTCCGTTCGACGTGAACAGCACAGCAAATAATGTTGCCAGTGACATTGCTAATGTTTACCCCGCCCGTTCGCCGTCGTCGTCGCGCCGACTGAAATAACATAAACGAAAATCTCTCATTAAAATTATGGCGCCATACAACAAAAACAACTCTGCGACTTAACGCCTACCTCGTATTCGAGCCGTCATTATAAGCGGCATGGTACATAAGGTTTTATATAAAGTGTTGAAATGTTAACAGTATAGCAATAAAAATATCTTGAAATTTGATTTGATGCTGATGAATAATATTTACGGCAACCTTTTAACAATATCTTACTATCTATATCAGCTTTTATCTGTACTTTGTTAGAGATATAACTATGTCCTTGTTTTAACAGGGATACTATTTCTTTAAGTTATACACTGAACTGTTTACTTTTAACAACTTTAAAAAACTATCGTACTTCATTAGTGACTTTTCAGATTAGTTTAAGATTGAAACTAGTAGTAAGTAAACAAGGATAATCATTTTTCTCCACGTAATCGCATCTATCTAGAATTTACAAAAATATAAGCTTGGAACGGAATTAAAACTCGTATGAAATTATACGTATCAAAGATTTCATACTGTTGTTCATTCTTATATGCTATGCGTGTGTACACATATACACACATAGTATACCTATATATAGCATACAATATACGACCGATGTCGATGTTGGCAGCGGTGGCGGCCCGCGCCGCGCCTCGGGTGAATCATTGGGTAATGTAGTGATACCGCGATCAGCTCAGTTTGATACTTCAACTTTTTCTCATCATCATCCATGACCCTTAACAGCCAACGAAAGGGGATCATAAAAATAAATACAAACAAACTTGATACAGTACTGCGCAAAGCATCATGTTAGTACCGACATCCGATACAGCGAGAAAACGAAAGGTTAGGTTATATTATGATGACACTTAGTAACGTTTAAAATATCTTTATTTATTTCTGATTCTTATAGTTTGTATACTATGTCGTCGTCGTTTGACGTCATGTCTTAAACGGGATGAGGGAGTCCTCAGGATGCCGAACTATTTATTATTTTATCCTTTTAATAAGGTTTCTAAAGTTATTTTATTTGTTTTTCTTACCATGTGAAAGCGGACATGATCAATGTGCGCTTCGAAACTTTGGAGGCGTATAGATCCAAGCCTAAGCCTAGCCACCGCGGTGACTAAGCGGTACACCGCTTCAATCATCGTATTTCAAATTTAATAATACCCCCTGAGCTCGTTTTGGTTCTCTTTTGACTACGATTCATGTTGTAAGCTCAAAACTCTATTTAATCACTTTGGAAATATCAGTATTAAATATAGTAGTAGTAGTAGTAGTAATATCAGTATTAATATCAGTTAAAAATATATTGTTTTCTGAAGTTTACATGAACACTACACATTGAATTGAAACAACTTTTACGGATCTAGACGGAGGCCGATCTCTTTGTGTCCACGGAACTTGCAGAGGGTCCGCAACTTGATGATTAGTTAGACTCCTCGTAAAAATGGTTTCAGTTCAATTTAATCATTTTATTGCACTTCATAAGTTTTCATGAGTTGTTCTATAATTGTTGTTATATAAAAATAACTCTCGTACCTATATGTTAAGGAGCTTGATGGCGCAGTGGTTAACGCACTTGATCAGCGATAACGAAAGTTAAGCAACTTTTGCAAAGACCGGTCATCGGATGTTTGACCAAAAATTTATAATTTTGAGCTCCTCCGTACTTTGGAAAGCACGTAAAGCCGTTGATCCCGGTGGCATAAGCAGTCGTTAACAACCATCAATCCGCACTGGACCCGTGTGGTAGTTTATTCCTCCTGTGGTGTTTCAATTTCCATCCAATAATGCCCCAGCGGTGGGAGAGTTATGAGATAAAATGAGTTGGTGATGGTGGATCTAGAATATTTGTATGCAATTGTAACAACTTATGGTCCCGGATTAGGAATGCCAATATTTTAATGTAAATAAGTAAAAGTACTTATGGGACCGGATTTAGGCATTACAATATTTCAATGTTAATAATATTAAAGTATCAAGTGGCGTTGGACGCGGTCCTCTTGTCTGTGCGCGGTGAGTGGCGCTCGGGCGCGCGGCTGCTTTGTTCCCGGCTGGCAGCCGCGCTCCGCCTCGACGCCGCTCAGGGCTGCTACCTACCACACAGCTCCTATATTATTTTAAATAGTTGGTTAATAGTCCATTATATAAAAAAAAATCTTAGCCTGCTCTTTATTATTCTATATATTTATCTAGAACGGTGGCGCAAAGCCGTTGAAACCCGATGTAAGGCAGAGAAATGGTGTTATTGAGATGTGGTGTCAAATGCTTGCAATACCTTGGCCGCCGCAAATCGTGAACTCATCCATATTGCCAGATCTCATAAACTACAATGATTAATAATTATAAAGCAATCCTGTGAGCTATAAACGGATATCGGTAAAATCTTTAGCCATGCCACGACCTTCAACAACTGCACTTTATTTAATTTTCGTACATTGGGATATTTAAACAGTTATAAACTTTGCTGCTGCTTTTTTGCTCTTTTAATGCGAACAACTAAGGAGTGGAACTTGTCGCCTGCTGAGTGCTGATGTGTATCCTTAACGTTATAGCTTGTGCCTCTTTAAGGCTTTTTCTAAGTCATCATTTTCCACCATATTTTACACTCTTCGCCGCTTTAAAATTTTACATCAAGTGACGTTGTCAGTTAAAAGCAAACCATACCACTATACTTTTTGTGAATGTGGGCTGTCTTTGTAAAATGATATTCAGTCCATTTAATTTGTCTGTACTTGTAACTTTCTCAACTATTATTAATAAATAATTAAAGTAATTGTGCCACCCTGGCAACCCTATTGGAACCGGGGCGGGCCGATAACAATATCGCTGAGTGCGCGCGTCGGGCGCTCGCCGAGTGTCCGCCGCCGCCTAATTTACTCTGTTGCTGACGCCTGCGAGCGCTGCGGCCCTGGTACCCGGCGCGGCGCGGCCTGCCTCGCGAGTCGCGCGCATTCTCTTCATTTTTTTATTTATTATATTCGCCGGAATACTTTCCATTGCGCTTGGCTCTGGCTAGGCCCGATATTTCTCCCGATCCAATCTCGGAGAATCTAGCAGCAATCTCCTTATTTATGCTAGTGGAAACGGGGACACGCTCTTGTGTGATGTCATTCATTCCCTCTAGAAAGCCTCTGACGGTGTTTTAGATGTACACTGTTTAAAGAAGCCTTTTAATTTCTAGTCGTCCCTAAAAAAAGTCCGGTGTCGCTGTAAAGGCTGTCCGAAGAAAACAGCAAACTCCAACAGAAATATCCGGAGGTCCTGGGTTCAATCCCAGGTTAAGGAGTATACTATTACTTATTCTGTGGTTAAGGATAGAGTATTTCGGATTTTCTATGAACAGCATAGCCCGTTGTGACCGATACCAACCTGCATTTGGCAAGTGCGACATCTATTTGACGACCTGGTCGAGTGGTTTGTACACCGGTTTTCATGGTGTCGCCATCTCTGAGCTCCCGGGTTCGGTTTTTCTAAATTGTCACGGGTCTGGGTGTTTTCTATTTCTTTTTTTCTATAATAAGTATGTATTTAAGTATTTTAAGTATCTTTATCCGTTGTGTAGTAACCATTTAACGTGTTACATAACGAAGCTTCTCTTGGGCTAGATACTCGTAATTAGTGTGAGTTTAAGAAAGTTTTATTTAGTTTATCTATTGTAGCGATACCCTGCCTAGCAATGGGACAGTATAAAATAAATGGCTTTTATTTTATTTTTATTATAATCTGCCCTACCACGCAGTCAGCCATTCAGCACGGCGCGTGATAGCGCTAAAAGAACTCTTGATCGGGCTAAAAACAAAATATGCAACCAATGCGTCGACAGAAGTGAGCTTACTTATCCTTCCGTCAACATGTGATTCCCATGATGATAACTTTAGAGTAGTAGGATCGATTAACTGACCTTTCATCAAACGAAGGCCGAAAGTGAAAAAAAAACAAGGAATCCTCAACATCTTAACTTTCGTAACCCAACAATATACTAACATTGTTGTTAAGGCGACAGGCTTAGATATAAGTTAGTAGTAGGCTGACTTAAAACAATTCTTACCTAAAACCAAACCGAACACAATAATATCACTGAGAATCGAACCTTTGCGCTTTGGGCCTTGGTCTTGTTGTCTACTGTAAAATTTAAAATAACATACCTATTAGAGCATAGAACTGAGAGAAGTTAATTTAATCAAATTAAATCTAAAAAAAGACAAAGGTACTTTATTTGCTTGCACACGTGTAAAAAAAGATAATAAGAGTAGTCCGAAACATTTCTAACTTATTTTTTTTAACAATGTTTCCGAACGTGATATAAATATGGTTGCCAGTGTGACCGTGGAGTGACCATATGGCAAAGTATTTTTATTTTAAAGTTTATTTTTGTACCATTTAACCAGAAAGATAATGATAATTTTAATATTTTATATGACTTTATTTATTACTATTAGTACGAATAGTGTACAAAGTCCTAGCCGGAAATGAAAAATGTCCTTCATGTTAGATTCAACATGCCATACCATAAACGGTGTACAAATTATGATACAAATTAAAATTATAAATCCATGCCTATTAATAAAACCATAATTATAACTACAAACAATATTAAATTAATTTTAAATGTCAGAGATGTCAATAATAAATGTGATGTCAAAATCCATTCACACATTTAAAGAGCTCGTGAAAAAATTCTACCTTCCGATTAACCCTGTCCTACTGCAATACTGCCATATCCGCTACTTTCCTACCTGAGACTACTATTATGTATAAGTAGGTTTATTTTTATATTTATTATGGTATTTTTATACATATTTATTATTATCATCATTATGATTATAGATTTATCATCATTATTATTATTATTTTGCTTCATTTATAAAATACACGATATTCTAGTATGTTTTAATAGTTTCACCTCTGATCTTACAGTTTATTAGCTCTCTCCATCCGACTGGTTGTCTGGAAGAAATCGCTTAAAAGCGATAAGACCGCCAAATTGTAACTTTGTTATTTTTTTTTTCTGTTTATGATTATGTTTTATAGTGTTGCAATAAAAGTATTATCTATCTATCTCTAATAAAATTTTAAAAAAATCAAAGATATGACAACAATAAAATTATACTATTTTACAAATTATAATTTAAAAAATTCAATAATATATTTTTTTAATTTTTTATTTTTATTTATTAACGGGTAAGCACAGTGCCTTGATCTCACCTGATGTTAAGTGATGATAAGGCCAATGATGGAATCGCACTTCACCCCTCAACAAGTGAGGCACTGGCTATCTTATCTCTAGCTGCCGGAACACAACAATGCTATAAACATTGATGTTATGGCGACATATTTAGATAAGATGGTGGTAGCTAGCCAGAGCCCAACCACCAACCAAACCGAGTACACAAACATGTACCCTCCGCTGGGAATCGAACCCGGGACCTCTGGGTCTAAACCGTAGGTCTTGGCCACTAGACTACAGAGGCGGATAATGGTGTAATAAACATTTTTCGCAAAGTAAATTTAATATTTTATTTTTTATTGACTAAAATAAAGTTCTATAAGCTACACAGGTAATTTGTTGTAAATTCTAGGGGCCATACAAAATTTACTTTTGCTCATTAGGCGGTGCAAAGGCATACAAAGGCGACAGTTGTCTGTCACGAAAACGGTTGCGTTCAACAACATCTAGGCTTGCCAACTCCAAAAAAGGCATTCCCGGGATTACCGAGCTCGACATCCGGGACTTGGGCATATTACGCGGGACACAACACATCATCACGTATAAAAGGTTAGAAAAAAACTGCGCTTATTTTGCGATTTTGCGCATTTTAACAAGTTTTTGTTTTGCAATACGTAGTTATAAAATTCGCCGCATTTTTGGTCAAAATTAATTTTAATTTGTGGCTCAGCCTTGACGTTCAGCCTCATTTCTACTGTCTGTCCATGCATTTCCACAGAGAGAAAACGCTCTCTCTGCTGATGCATTTTAAGGTGGTATCGAAGCTACCATCTGAAAACCTTAACCCGAGGGTAGTTGGTACGAGATAGATACTTATATCATATTATCACTGATTTCCGGGACAAAAAGCGTCCCGCAGGGGGTCACGGCGGGACGGCCCCAAATTTACCCAGAAGCGGGACGTCCCGGAAAATCCGGGACGGTTGGCAAGCCTAACAACATCCGTCGTACGCACAAAAAAATCAGGATTCGATTTGACAAAAAGAACAACTTCCAAAATATACATTGACGGAAGTATTTACTTATTCTGTGACGGAAGGAAGCGTTAGAATTTTAAGCTATAAAAAGACATGCTTTAAAGACATCTCCTACCAGAGTACCAGAGCAAAAGAGAGGAGCTTAAACCGCTGCTGGAAGCAGAAAAACCGTCAAGTGGCGAGATGAAATATATTACCTATATTCTCAACTCGAGCTTCCACGCACAAAATAAGGACACTGCAGAAGGTAAACTTCAAACAAACGCGCTCGAGCAACAAACACATACAACCTCTCACGGACAAGGATTCTCGCAACAGCTGCCGCACAATTTATGAACGCAGTAAGTACCACTTACTGTGTTTATGATTGTGATATTTAAGGTGCTGACATTACGATCTATTTTCTCGAAACTGTTCACATGTTCTTTACTGCGTTCTTAAATTGCGATAACCGTGTCTATGTGTGAGTTGCTCGCGCGCGGTATGTATTCCGATCCGATCCGAACCCTTCGGAGAATCTAGTAGGTCACGGGGACACGCACTTGAGTGCGTGATGCCGTTCCCTCTAGAAAACCTGTAAAGGTGATTCGTTTCACACGGCTTGAGGAACCCTTTAAGTTTCTCGTCGCCCCCAAACAAGCCCGGTGAAGCTGAAATTGCCGTTTGAGGCAATCAGCAATCTCTCTCTCCAAAAAAAGCGATATGTATTAAGCTTACTTTCTGGGTTTTCCGTATTTTGCTTTCCGCATCAGATAAGCCGAGGGGTAGAGGGGGGCGATCAGGCTCCAGTGGTTCGGCCAGTTAAGTAGGTGTCACTAGAGACGTGACAAATTGGGTAACATATTATCGATACACGATTTCTTTCAAGGAATCGTCAATAGCGTAGAAACGATACGCAACTCGGCAAATCAAATAGACATAGAGATGTGGATATACGGTTGCACAATTTAGTACCTCTTTATTTAAACTTAAGCTAAAAAGTTTTGTACTTTTAGGACGTGCGGAAACGTCGCATGCCTTTATAAAGGAACCTTATCAAAATGAACTAACAAGTAATGGCGTAATAAAGTAGTTTCCTTGAGAAAACACAATTATGAAGAGCGCTGACATTCGTTACCCGACTCAAATGCCTCAAAAATAACAGTCGCACTAGGCACTTAAGTTATTATTAGATTAGACTTAGACTTGCTATTATTGCTATGTAGGTATTCAATCACGTTACTGAAGCGAGAATTTGTATTCCAATATTTTAACTCTCCTCGAATGCCAACAGGAGATGGGTGTTTCAATGCCATGTTTTCGTTTCGTTAACGTAATCGAATGGCGAATATTACTCGTACTAGGCACCCTGGTGGTAAACGAGATTAAAAAATTCTTTAACGTTATCGAATGACTTCTAGGCGGGAAAAAGAAGAGTCATGTCTGCGGTTTTGCTTTATTTTCTAAAATTTGTGTTATGTCGAATATTAATGTGAAATAATGGTGGATTATTAACCGTTAAGTGTTCGTGAGTGTGCATGAGTATTGGCAAATAAAACAAAGCAGTGCAACGTTACTTTTGCTTTCAAGATGTCCACCCGAGGATTTAGTAAAGCCCCACATCTTTACTAAGATACTCGAGTGGTTATGGGGGTATATCATTTCTCACTTCTCATTTCTATTATCATTCATCATCGTCATACAGGAAGGAAATATTGTTTATTTATGTATTACTTGTAAGAAAAATTACTTTGACACTGGCTAAATGTGATAATCGCACGAAGCCATCAACTAAAGGAAAAAAAAACGACGGGTTGCACTCCGGGAGTGCCGGCAGAAGTGAAAACTTGAATATTAACGTTGTGCATTTTTGATATTTTGGAATGGTTAGGGAATAATTTTACACGAATTGCTTCAATTATCAGTATAAAAGTACTATCATTTATGTGGTAGAACACAATATTTATTTATTGCGCTATCTTACACAAACATGACAATTTATATAACATTAAAAAGCACTCGAACTTTCGCGCAAGCGCCCTGCGCCGCCTAAACGAAACAGCAGGCATACATTTTCGCCGCGCCGTAGAAAGAGAGGGGGATACTTCCTCTCCTACGCCGCGCCGGCTGTCATCCGTGAATTTGTATGGCAAAATGTTAACTCATCTCGTATACCGCTAGGAGGCGCTGCTTCAATGCCATACTAATTTTCGTTTTCGTAAACGTAATCGAATGACTACGGACAGTAAACAAAACTCACACTAGGCACCCTGGCCACGTTTCCTGGCGGTCACGTGTCCTTACGCGAATTTAACATTTTTTACCCATTACAAAAAAAGTGTACAACACCGCTAAAGAAGTTTTCACTTCAAAAAAACGTGATCGAATGGCAAATAAAACTCGCGCTAGGCGAACCCTGCTCAAAACAACCTTTTTATCGATATGTAGTACAGACAGCACTAGCTAGGCCTCGTCCCGCCAAGTGCAATCGTCACCGGCGTCGTCGTCGTCGCGCCCCGGCCGGCGGCCGTCTCGATCCCTCCAAAATAAGGAGACTGCGCAGTAGTTAAGCTTTACATGCTCGAACAACACTCACAGACACGAATCTTGGAACAGCTCGAATCAGTTCGAACGCAGCTGTTGCAAAATTCCGTGTCTATGAAAGGTTGTCTGTTGTATTAAGCTTCTCCTCTGGCTCCTCGTTATTTTGTGGTCGTGTCCTTGTGTCGCCCGCCGAAAACATATAGGTATAAGTATCAAGTACACGTCATACATACAATACATACACATCTACGCGGCTGTTACGCACCTACAGCTCGATCTCGGTACCTTTCCATCCCCCCACATTAAACTTCTAACGATACCGATTACTTTTAAACATAAACTAGCTTTTTGCTCGCGGCTTTGCTCACGTGGGCTACCACGCACGACTTGTGTTTGTTCGTAATAAAAAAGTATCTTTACACGTGTTAGGAATCAGTAAAAGCGTAATTTTTAAGTATGCTGAAGCAATACCATCCTTCACATCTCAGCTATCTTATATTTATTTATATATACTAGAAAACTAAATAAAAACTGGTACACCACTTTCTTGGGCCACTGTACACGATATTTTTGTTGGATTACTTAGCGCGTAAATAAATAAATTAGACCTCTAATCAACTTTGAAGCCATACCAAAGCCAAATATAATCGTAACCTAACGCGCCTTTGTTTTGTTTTGATTGACGTCAAATGTTTGACAGCTGGGGACAGAGTGGTTTGTATGGGAAAAGAAAATTGTTGTTTTTACTATTTTCCTCGTATTGTTTTACGTTTTTTCTCTCAATAAGAACCTTCCTCAGACTTCATCAAACACAACAAAAAAGAAATCAGCCAAATCGGTTCAGCCGTTCTTGAGTTTTGCGATAAGCAACACATTTAGCGATTCATTTTTCATCATCATCATCATCATCTCAGCCAAAAGACTTCCACTGCTGGACAAAGGCCTCCCCAAGGATCTCCACAACGACCGGTTTTGTGCTGCTCGCATCCAGCGGCTTCCCGCGACCTTCACCAGATCGTCGGTCCACCTTGTTGGAGGCCTGCCCACACTGCGCTTTCCGGTACGCGGTCGCCACTCCAGGACTATCCCGCCCCAGCGGCCATCAGTCCTGCGAGCATGTGCTTTGCTTACCCGTTGTATATTTTTTAAAGTGACATTGTTGTAAAATACCCAATGCAGCTGTTATTGAGTATTCCGGGTGACCGGTGAATTGCGTCGTTTACCATCAGGCGTAATTAAGGCCAAGCGTATGTTTAAAGTGTATGTGTCTCAGTAAACTACATTTGTTGTATTCCGTTTTGGCTTATATAAACCAACATGGTGGCATGGTCCAGGGCAAGCTCCGCCAGTAGTCTGGTAGGGGACACCACAGTTGAAGTTCACTCTTCAAATTATCATACAACCCTTAAATTTGATAAACCTCGTAAATTGGTACTTCTTCCAAGAATAGAATATAATATAATAGAATCATCATCATCATCAGCCTACACTAGTCCACTGCTGGACATAGGCCTCTCCATGTGCACGCCACCGAGCACGATCCGCGGCTACTCTCATAGAATAGAAGAAAAAAAATGCCATAACTTTTACAAATCACAATACAGTACAATACAAAATATAACAAAACATTTCAAAACAAAACAAAACAACGCAATACAATTTTAAGTGTGGCACTAAAGGATGTCCGCTCAGCATAACCATACATATATATTTTTTATTTATTTATTTTATTTTATTTACTTACTAACAATAGCTGACCCGGCGGACTTCGTACCGCTATGACAGTTTCCATGACAACAAAACAAACAAATAATTTTGAAAATTAAAATGACGTTTTTAGTATTTTATGTTACTTGTTATTTATGTTTCTCACCGTTTAAAACTTCCCTGAACTTATACAAATATTTCAAAATCAAAATTAGCCAAATCTGTCCAGCTATTCTCGAGTTTTAGCCACTCAAACGAACAGCTATTGATTTTTATATAATATAATATAAATTATATAATATATTTAAATTTAAGGACATCCAACAAAGCATGTATGTATACGCCAAGACATTCTTACATTAAAAACCCTTTATCTATTACATTACAGGATATATTAACTTAAAACTAGAGATAACAGAGCAAAATTATTCCGTTTAGCTTATTGTAAGTGTTATCTATTTTTTTTAAACTTATTTTGGAACTAGACGGGCATAAGAACCTGCTGTGGGGCATATAATGATATCTCCCCACAGCTGGTGCATGAGCCTGCTCAGTACCAGCTCTTTAGCTGGTGATGATGATGACAAAACTACTAACAATCGTAAACCTTCATTTATGATTCACTGCTATAGTTTAAAAACGAATCTATCAAACACAAAATCTCAAATAAAGTTTTTATTCATGTATGTTTTTTTAAACAAAGATTTCTTGAATTTGTTGCGTCAACTTCTACCAGGGTCGTATAGCCCAAAGGAGCTCGCGTAGTTAAGTGGTTCACTCAACAATCCAGTGGGCTCACTCGACTCTAACTAATCGAACGTTCATTTGTTGCATGCAACCCTGCGTGCTATATGGTGCCTTAGTCCTTACTCGACTTGGTATAATCTCTGACACAACATTAATCATATAAATAAATAAAGTATATTTAACCTCTTTCTTTACTTTAAAATGCCGACGACACAAGCATGCACTTTCTTATTTTTATAAAAACAAGCCAATAAACCAATTTTGATGAAACTTTCAATGTTTAAGGGAATTACAGTAAACAGAAAACATTTAAATACAGTTTGTTCAACTTATCTTATTTTTTGCGGTTTAAAGTCTACTAAGGAAAGTTTATGATGTTTGTGGTGGTTTAAGGCCCGTTCTACCTACCCATCCAAAGGGAAGGCTGGTGCCCCAGCAGTGGGGACATAACATGAGCTGATGATGATGATGATGGAAAGTTTGATGATCTCCGTGCCGTTAAGCACATGAGGTTTTAATTTACTCATGTGCTTTATGCTTAAAAAATATGTAGGTGTAACAGCTGGTGCAGTCAAGGTCGCTTTTTAAATATTAATAACAAAGAGTTTTTTTTTAATAACCACTTTCGTAATACTCAAAAAGAATGTAGAATATAGGTACATTAGGTGGGAAACCATAGGTAGGCCTCACTCAGACAATCTTTCTTCTGTACCCAGATTAAAAGATAAACTTTAGTATGCAGTAAGTTTATTTTATTTGTTGTTTTGTTCAGTAATTAATGTCAGCCTTATGTCAGCCAATATCTACACTATTCTTACAAGTCACACTGTCACACACAGTCTATTGACTTACTGATGTGCTATATTGACTACCTATTCGATAATTAATTTCAAAGTGCCAAACTAAATTTTCCCGCGAGATCCACACACGACGAAAAGCCGCATTCCGAGATAGATCCCTTTGGTATTTAACCTTTTTCATTTTGTTCTAATTTTACATAAAAAAAATCTTTCTTTCTTAGAATAATAACTAAAAGAGAGGACTTCTTGGCGGGAAAGTGAAGAGTCATGTCTGCGGTTTTGCTTTATTTTCCAAAAATTGTGTTATGTCGAATATTAATGTGAAATAATGGTGGATTATTAACCGTTAAGTGTTCGTGAGTGTGCATAAGTGTTGGCAAATGAAACAAAACAGTGCAACGTCACTTTTCAAATTCTCTCAAGAAGCTCGCGTGAGGACTTAGTAAAGCCACACATCTTTACTGAGATACTCGAGGGGTTGGGGAGTATCATTTCTCACTTCCCATTTCTAATATCATTCATCATCATCATATATGGAAATATTGTTTATTTATGTATTACTTTACTTGTAAGATAAATTACTTTGACACTGGCTAAATGTGCTAATCGCACGAAGCCATCAATTAAAAGAAAAAAAAAACTAAAAGAGAGGACTTCTTGGCGGGAAAGTGAACGTCATGTCTACGGTTTTGTTATATTTTCTAAAATTTGTGTTATGTCGAATATTAATGAGAAATAATGGTGGATTATTAACCATTAAGTGTTCGTGAGTGTGCATGAGTGTTGGCAAATGAAACAAAACAGTGCAACGTTACTTTTCAAATTCTCTCAAGAAGCTCGCGTGAGGACTTACTAAAGCCCCACATCTTTACTGAGATACTCGAGGGGTTGGGGGGTATATCATTACTCACTTCCCATTTCTAATATCATTCATCATCATCATATAAGGAAATATTGTTTATTTATGTATTACTTGTAAGAAAAATTACTTTGACACTGACTAAATGTGATAATCGCACAAAGCCATCAACTCAACATCAAAAAAAAACTAAAAGAGAGAGAGAGCTCTCTTAAAAAAAATATATATATTTATAAAAAAACACAAATGTTGAAAAAAAAAAAAAGTATTTGTAAAAGTATTATGATCGGATGTTAATGACGGTAGTTGTTAACATTGAAAGGGCGCCTTTGGCTTTCAAAGTAAAAAGTAAATAGTGTTGAATAATTTCGGCGGGCTGGTTAGAACCACGATAGCTCAATTGGAAGAGCACCTGACCCGGTATGTCAGAAGGGTGCAGGTTCAAACCCTGCTCGTGGAAATGTTTTCAACATTTGTGTTTTTGTAATTTGTTCGCAACAAAATTTGCGTTAAAAATTATATAAACATTTATAAATTGCTTGCCTACTTCTTAACTGATCTTTAGTATTTGTAAAAATATTATGATCGGATGTTAATGACGGTAGTTGTTAACATTGAATGGGCGCCTTTGGCTTTCAAAGTAAAAAGTAAATAGTGTTGAATAATTTCGGCGGGCTGGTTAGAACCACGATAGCTTAATTGGAAGAGCACCTGACCCGGTATGTCAGAAGGGTGCAGGTTCAAACCCCGATCCGATCCGAACCCTTCGGAGACTCTGGAAGGGCACGGGGACGCGCACTTTTAAGTGTGCGATGCCGTACCCCTCTAGAAATCCTCTGAAGGTGTTTCGTTTCAACACGGCTTGAGGTACCCTTTACGTACCTCGCCGCCCCTAAAACAAGCCCGGTGAAGCTGGAAATGCCCCTCGGCAACCAGCAGTCTCTCTCAAAAAAAAAAAAAAAAAAAAAAAAAAAAAGGTTCAAACCCTGCTGCGAAATTTTTTCAACATTTGTGTTTTTGTAATTTGTTCGCAACAAAATTTGCGTTAAAAATTATATAAACATTTATATATATTTATTTTATCAGAGACCCGTCAGCCGGTTTTAAAACCAAATTCTCTGTACGATTTATTAGGAAAAGATAAACAGAAAAGTTAATAATTTTATCACAAAAAATCAGCGTGGACACGCCAGAGGATGGACTTGGTGGTTTTGTAACAAAATTCTCTAAATGATTACTAGGAATACATAACAATGAGGAGTGGATGATTTGCTTACGTCTCGTCTCGTCGCGTCGCGTTCGGTCGGCGGTCGTAGAAGGAGAATGGAGTTGTTTTGAAACGAAACTCGATGTGTTTTATTAGGAGCACATGAGACTCAAGGAGGTACGGGTTACTTCATTTTCGTGTGGCGCATGGATTTAGCGCTGGTTTTGAAACTAACTTCTCTCAATAGGTATTAGGAGACCATAAATGTAAAAGAACAAATAAAATTGCTAGCAGTCTGACTGTGTCTTCGAGAGTTTATGTGAAGTTTGGATTGTATGGGACACTCATCGATTTGGTATTCTAAATCGATGGGGACATTGGACATAGCTGGTTTTGAAACTAAATTCTCACGATGATTTATTAGGAGAACATGAAACCAAAGGAGGTTAGTCTTTTTTAGCTCGTCATTCATGTTCATGGTTGAACTAAAAACTACGAGTACATTTTAAACGGGAACTATATTTTTTGTCAGTTTATATTTGTCATCAATAGATCTATTATTTAGTGATACAAGATCACTAAATAATAGATCTATCGCCACGAAATATTTTTATTCTCAGATAAGCTGCGCTCGGACTGTTCCGAGCTGTTCCGAGAACCGTGTGCTCGCGCGCGGTATGTAATTAAGCTTACTTTCTGGGTTTTCCTTATTTTGCTTTCCGCGTCTGATAAGCCGAGGGGTAGAGGGGAGCGATCAGGCCCCAGTGGTTCGGCCAGTTAAGTAGGTGTCACTAGAGACGTGACAAATTGGGTAACATATTATCGATACACGATTTCTTTCGAAGAATCACCAATAGCGTAGAAACGATACGCAATTTAGCAAATCATATAGACATAGAGATGTGGATATACGGTTGCACAATTTAGTACCTCTTTATTTAAACTACAGCTAAAAAGTTTTGTAATTTTAGGATGTAAGGAAACGTCGCATGACTTTATAAAGGAACTCTATCAAAATGGGCTAACAAGTACCTAATGGCGTAATAAAGTAGTTTTCTTGAGAAACACAATCAAGAAAAGTGGCGCCATAAAGTTATGATACCAACGGAATAGAGCGACAAAGGGCTGAGCGAGCGAGATGTCACCAGCAGCAACACTGTGTGATAAAAAGAGATGCGTGATGTGACGTAACAGAACTGTTTTTAGCAACTGTTTGACAGTTCGTCTGCATTTATCGGCATGCTGAGAATTTGAGCTCTGTGAATTTTTATGATTTTACGTGAAATCGTGGATATTTTTTGAGAAATAGTGCTTCAGAAACATGGTGACTTGTTCAGTGATTGATTGTTGTACAACACTGTACAATAACCCCGAAAAATGTTCATTTCACAGGTAAATTATTCTAAATCGACACCTCTTGACTTAGGATTTATTTTTGCTAATGCGCTTCGAATTTTAAGCACTACTTAAGTGTGATAATTCTCTTCTATAAATATTTATTTATGTACATAAATACACATAATGCAGAATTTACGAATATTTTGTGTAAAGAAATAATTTTCGTTTTACACTAGGGCGGCATCAAGTTAACGATATTTCGTATCCACTGTCTATCACGCGGTAAACGAATGTATTACTGTTGTTAAAGTACCACCTATATGACGTTTAGATATGAATCACGTGGGAATGTAATCCCATTTATGATATTACCCGATCAATAGGTATCAGTTTTTGACTGATGATAAGAAGATATTTATAGATTATAATGGGAGGAAAGTAGAATTTAAATTTGTTACAGAACTGTATAACCTTCAAGTAAAAGACGGTTTGAGACCTTCAGACACATTTTCATTAAACAGAAAATGAAAGCGAAATTAGCCGTACAATTGTTATCGGAATCTGTTGCCACATCCATAGGATATTGCCAAAACTTTTTGAATTTACTCCAATTTCAGAATTCAGAAGCCAATGTTACATTCATACATACGCATGGTTAATTAAATATTTTGATATTTTTAATTCACGTAACTTCCTTTCTTACGAATTTAAAAAACCGTTATTTGAAAGGAACAAGGAAATTATATTTCGAAGAATTGATCAAGTTTACGACTATTTCTGTAATTTAAAATACATCTCGGTTGTTCTGGATTTTTAGTTAATATTAGAACTTTGCAATGGCTGTATGTAGACTAACTCGAGAAAGGTCCTTTGAAATTTTTGCCTTTATGTTTATACAAACTTTCGCAGGACCACATAGAAACTTTTTTTAGCGCGAATAACAATCCCACAGTAAGAAATTTTGTATCAGCTTATAAAAGATTGTATTGTCACACTGAGGTCAAGTTAAGTGAATGTGGGAATTGTTTAGAGCTAGAAAAAGTAACTATACTTAATGGTGTAACTTCTACGACAGACAGAATTAATTGCTCTATAATATTCAACAAGGTTAAAAAAAAATGAAATACAAGATGTTCCTTTAAAAAAAGAGCAAGAAGATATATCAGAAACACCAGAAATTGATAGATTACCAGACTCATCTCAAGATTACACACAATTTTACAAAAGAAAATTCTTTCTTTCTTAGAATAATAATTAAAAGATAGAGAGAGAGAGCTTCTCGTAAACAAAATAATATTAATAATATTTATTTTATCAGACACCAGCAGCTGTCAGCCGGTTTTAAAACCAAATTCTCTGTACGATTATTATGAAAAGGTAAACAGAAAAGTTAATTAATTTATCACAAAAACTCACGTGGACGGACGCCAGATGGACTTAAGTGGTTTTGTAACCAAATTTTCTGAATGATTACTACGAAAACATAACAATAAAGGAGTGGATGATTTGCTTACTTACGTTCGTAGGAGAATGGAGTTAGCCGGTTTTGAAACGAAACTCGATGTGTGTTTTACTAGGAGCACATGAGATTCAAAGAGGTGCGGGCTATTTCATTTTCGGGTGGCGGTGGTGGCGGTGGCGCATGCAGCGCGGAGGATTTAGCTGGTATTGAAACTAACTTCTCTCAATGGGTATTAAGAGACCATAAATGTGAAAGAGCGTATAAAATTGCTTGCAGTCTTCGAAAGTTTGTGTGGCTTGGTTGGATTGTATGTATGTATGGATTGGACATTCATTGGACATAGCTGGTTTTGAAACTAAATTCTCTCGATGATTTATTAGGAGAACATGAAACTAAAGGAGTGTCTTTTTTAGCTCGTCATTAAACGTTGAACTAAACTAGATTTTAAACGGGAACTATACTTTTTGTCAGCAAAGTTTATATTTGTCGATCAACTTGTATCACTAATTAATCTATCGCCATCGCTACGAAATATTTTCATTCTCAGATAAATAAAAAGTGTCGCCAGGTATGAATTACCAAGTTAATGTCAATATGTATCTGAAATAAGAGATGGATTATCAATAAAATCGTAGTTCATTACGTGAATAAAAACTTCGTTCTCAAAATAATAGGTTTATATTCCTTAAATAAAAGTTTCGTCGTGCTCAGAATGTTAGATTTGTCGCCAAATAAATCGATTATCGTCATCAACTACAGTGCTGTGGATCCACGTGGAACCAGGGGCCCGACCGCCTAACCGATCGCTTTGACTTTGGGTGTGGTTTATGACGTCATCTTGTCGTTTTGTGCCGCCTATGAAAGTAATATCGAAATAGCCTTTAGTTTTTGATATTGCTTTCATAGGCGGTGCGAGGTGGCAAGATGACGTCATAAACTATACGCGTATTCAAAGCGATCGGTTAGGCGGTCGGGTCGCAGCTCTCAGCGGCGGTATTTCCGGACCAATACGACTTAGGGATCTTCAAGAAAAGAGCCTATTCCTTCCTTAAAGGCCGGCCACGCATCTGTGATTCCTTTGGTTTTGCGGGTGTCCATGGGCGGCGGTGATTGCTTCCCATCAGGTGACCCGCCTATGCTCGTTTGCTTCCTTCTAATATAAAAAAAACAAAACAGAATGCGACTTGTTTTTATTTGTAATTTCGTCACCACATACAGTAGTTACATTTTATTACGTTCAGGGTGCCTAGTGTTAGTTTTTTATACTATCCGTATTCATTATCATAACGATATCGTCGATCACGTTCGATAACGTTTACGAAAACGAAAACTAGTATGGCATTGAAGCAGCGCCTCCTGGCGACATGCGAGCAGAGTTATATTTATGATATATTATTATAAGACCTAATTGTATGTGTGTGTAAAATTATAATAAATTATACCTACTTGTTTATTGTAAACTCTCGATAACTTAAGCTTAAATCTTAGTGGTTTTTAAAGTTATCGCATGTATGTTTTTTTGTAATAACTATTGAAATTATAAATAAATATTAAAAAAAAAAATTGCCATACAAATTCTCGTTTTCGAAAACGTAATCGAATAAATACGGACAGTAAACAGGCACTCTGTTGTTAAAATATATTCGTTACCAATTTAATAGAAAAAAATATAAATTTTATAAAAAAATGTTCAAAGGGGCGGAACCAAATTAGCGCGCTATAAAAATTTACCAATCCGGCCTCAATGATGGGGTAAAATATTTTCAGCAGTTTAAAATATTATATTTTACAGATCACTAGACCAGTTGCGTTTTAGACCAGTTGCTAATTATACCAGTTGAGTTTTAGACCAGTTGCGTTTTAGACCAGTTGCTATTTAGACCAGTAGACCAGTTGCGTTTTAGACCAGTTGCTACTTAGACCAGTTGCGTTTTAGACCAACTGATGCTAACTCGGCCGTACAAAGCGCGGTTGTTAATTTAACTAATTTAATTACCTTCATTAACATTAAGTAGAATTTTAATTTTAAGACTGTGTTTTATTGCTATTTTTAACAATAAATATCGATTATTGTGACTTGAAATAAATTCTGTGTTTCATTTACTATTCTACTAGAAATTATTATTTTAATTATACTTCTTATGGAAATAAAGATTTTTGAGAGTCTCGTATACTACAGCGATCTCAGTAGTGGACGACTTTTGATTGAAACAAAAATACGTATGAGGGAAAGCTGAAAATAGAAGTAAACAGTAAATAGCCTAATACTGTCCCACAGCTGAGCAAAGGCCTCCATCATTGAAATCAAGTCATCGCTACAATTGGTGGGTAATGGCTTTAGCACCACGCTTGCCAAGTGCGGGTTGAAGATCACAAACCCGGGCTATGCATCGACAAATCCGAAACACACTTTGCCCGACCTGGGAATTGAACCCGGGACCTTCGGAAATCGGGCCGATCGCTTTGCCACTCGGCCACCGAGGCGAGGCATTAAAGTAGAAAGTAGTAGAAGTATATAGAAAATAATAAATAACTAGTGGTCGAAATTCGACCGTAATTTTATTAAGGCTGCACGGATTGTATCGTAAGCAATGAAAAATTAAAAAAGATAGAATGTGAGTTTGGGTTGGCCTCAGAACAATAACTAGGTAATTAGATAATATTCTGAGAGGTTAGCATTGACCGATATCGGCCGCTCCTCTTCCATTTTTGAAATTTTTGAAAAGAGTATTTATGCTTGTGTGTCAAATACATGGCAGTGTGTGTAATGTTTGTTTTATTGATTTAATGTATTTTTATGTTTAATTTAAAAAAAAATAACATTTTCGTAAAATGGTGTACAAAGTTTTTTTTACGTATAATCAACATGGTTTATATACCTACTTATATGACAGATTAGATACAAAAGCAAAAATAAATATATAGATATTACAATTTAAACGCTACTATGAATTCTAAAACAAATTACGAGAGAAAAGTTTTGCGAAACTGTGCAAAAATGCAACGGCCGGCATTGCATGGGGACCGTAGGACCCGGGTCGTAATTATGCATGCACCTTTTGACTCCGGTACCATTTCTTTTTTGAGTGTTTACTGATACCTCAGACGGTATTTTCAGCTTTACCGAAACAAGAAGAAACTTAAACACAAATGTTGAAAAAATTTCCACGAGCAGGGTTTGAACCTGCACCCTTCTGACACATTTGTGTTTTTGTAATTTGTTCGCAACAAAATTTGCGTTAAAAATTATATAAACATTTAAGAAGAAACTTGTTCTGAGACTTTCGTAACTGATGGATGGACTTGAAACTGAATTCTCTCAATAGTTATTAGGAGTTTAGGGATATAAGAGGATAGTTTTGGGGTAGGTAAGCTAGATTTAGATATTGTTGGTATAAAAGTAAAAATTACTTGTACTTAGAAAGTTGTTAAATAACAATAGCTTCTACTTACTACGTGTTGAAGACGCATGTAAATATAATAAAGTTTAGTTCAAATAGTTTTTACTAGATGGCGCGGTTTGTAATCTGACGGAATCGCGCTATCGAAGTGTTTTGGCAAAATTACATGCCTTTTAGGCGATTTGTCAAAACACTTCAATAGCGCGATTCAGTCAGAATACAAACCGGTAATAACTAATAACTTCATGCGTGTGAAGCGTTTCTTAAATTAGGTATCTGTAAGTATAGGAACATAGGGGAGGCCGGGGTCCAAAGTAACACTTTTTGTTTAAAGGCCTCTCGGGCAAAATTTATTTGCTTTAAATAAAATTAGTCAGTGAGTTTAGGGACACAGGTTGTTCAACTAAGATATTTTGAACTCATAATATACCTATTGTATAAGAGAAACGTAAAAATCTAATTTTATGTGAACGAGGACAAGTGTTACAATTGTCCTCACTTTGTGGTCAATTGTAACAAAGGTTTATTATAAAGTAAAACACAGGTGCGTTGAGTATAGACACACAAACTATTTTTTTATTGCAGTCTTATCAGTTAATAATCAGTCTTTAATCACAGGAACAAATCAGATCTTAAAAAAAGAAAAAAATAACACTATTGTATGAATTAAAAGTAACATACCTTTTGTGGCTTTATTTAACAAAAAAAATCAATTTCTTCTTTGACAAATGATAATTATAGACATTACATAATATTACAGCTTGTTATTAGCTCTATAACACGTATAAAATTCAAAATATACAACATTTTCTATCTGTATGGTGTTACAATTGTCCACCGTTACAAATATCCCCAGGCAGTTAACTCACATTCTTTGGCAAAAGCATCTTTTTAATTATTATTAAAAAGGCATGTGTATTTGCCTTTGAATTAAGTATAGTATACCTAAGTTAAAAACAAAATAACCTTTGCGAAAGCAAACATAACAACAACTCAAACAAAATAAAAAGTAAAACCAAAATAAATCTGAAATAAACAACTAATTGCTTTAGCAATTGTGACAAACATTAGGTAGAGACAATTTTACATGCCTGAACTTGTTGAATGTAATGGTGGTCACTTCGAACACCTTCTAAAATAAATAAAAGTATGTGAAAACAATGCATTTTATTCATTTTAGACATCATTATTCAAAGAGCAATTTACTGCTTAAGACCTACACAATCGATATCTAAATAGAAATAGTGTAAGTTTATTTTTTCAAAACAACCGGGTTCGATTCCCGAGCTGAGTACAGGTTTTTTAAATGTATGAATGCAGTTTTTCTTCTTATTAAAACCGATGACATGGTTCCTAAGAACAGATCTTCGTATGTCTTATAGTTTCAGACTTTCCCATACTGACCGATTTAAATGAGACACCCTGTATAATAAGAACGTAAGGATAAAAAATCTGTAATTGCAAGATATAAAAAAAAATACTTTAAAATCACTTACGGAACACAATAGAATAGTTTAAAAAGAAATTGTTTGTTTGTTTGTTTGTTTATTTGTTTGTTTGAACACGATAAACTCGAGAACTACTGAACGGATTTTGATCCGGTTTTACCGAAATGACTCGAAAATTGTTAAATTTTGATTTGGTCTAAACCGGGATTTAATCCTTGGTTGCTTGGCAACTGTTGTTTATTATGTAACATAGGGGATTTTTTTTTAATGAGTTTTACGGCTCTGGCTTTGAGGCTCTGGCTCTCTATTGCTATCGTGTTTTACGGCTCTGGGTTCTTTGCCCTTTTGAGCCTGTCATTGATAGTTGTTGTCATGAGAATACCGATTTTGATGCGGTTATCACCAAAATGCTTTTCGGAAAATTTCGGAGAATAACATGCAAATCGAAAAATGTTAAACAAATTTTGATATACGTATTTACGCGACCAACTGTTAGATACGTTCGTTGAGTTATTATTTTAGAAAAGTTTTGTTACTTTCTAAGGTAAAACCTACCCTTTATAAATCTGTGAGGCACCTAAGCGAACATTAGCACCGCAGTAGTAAAGCGGAAAATAAAAACAAGCTCGAAATCACGCACATCATTAAACTTGGCTGTACATAGGTACACCTTTTGTTTCATTTTCCAAAATAACCAATAATAATATGTCGCGTATTTAGTCGCGCCTGCGCGCGGTGCTTATTGCAGTTTTCTAATACACAGAAATGTTAAAAGTTAAAACATTACCTATATTTGACGGTATAAACCTCTGTGTCGTTGCCCAACATAATGTCTCTTTTTTTAGTTTTGCATAGAAATGTTACCTACTCATTAAATTTGGCTGTATAAAACTTTGTATCATTGCCCAAAATCATGTCTCTATTTTTTAAAATATTGCACATAGGAGATATCTTGAATTACATAGCTTGGCTGTATAAACCTTTGGGTCGTTGCCCAAAATACTTAATGTTATTTTTTTAAATCTATTTGGTGAAAAAACGCGAGAATAGGAAAATTTAAAAAAAATTGGCGCTCAAATTTTGAAACGAACAGAAGGAAATTTTGATGTTTTGCAATGCAATAAGTACCTACCTATTTTTATTTTGTTAATAATTTTCAAATTATATTAATTATTCATTGTGTAAAAGTTTTTTAAAACATTTTATGCAGGTACGTTAAATATTTCAGTACTTATTCAGATCTTATTAATTTTCAAATAAGATTTATTCATTGTGTAAAAGTTTTATGAAACATTTGATGCAGGTAAGTAAGTTAAACACTTATTTCAGTACTTATTTTACATGTAAGCGGTTTCTTACTTTGGTTTCTTAACATGTTTATAGGATAAATCTGTGTTCAATGATACAATATAAGCACTTGCTTATAAAAGTATCATAACAATTTTAATATCATAAAACCTATACTTAAATAATGAATTTTGTACATACTTCTAGATTACAGAAAAATGGTTTTTCCATTCTTCTATCGCATAAGACGATGGCTACCTCTGGTATCAGAGTTGCAAAAATGTTTAAGTTTGCAGGGTACAACTGTATTAGAGGCACGGACTTCAGATTTTTTTTATTAGAGGTAACTTCTTTCTGTGTCCTGTGATCTACCTCTAAAAAGCTACCTACCTAACAAGATGCCACGAAGAAGTTCAAATTTATCGCAAGTATGTTACATAAAATACTATACTGTATTACCTAATAGACAATAATATAATTTATTACAGTTCTCAATTTATTGATATTTTGTATCTACGAATAAGAACATAGTTGGTAAATAGTTTTTTGTGCCTTCTGGCCGACAACCAATAATCCTGGACCGCTACCTGCTACTCGATATCCAGCTTCGGTGGACAAGGCAAAAAATATTTTGAAGTCCCTGGTTGGACAGTATAACAGTAGACACATTTTAGCTAAGATACACCAGTGCCTAGGACGACTCCGGACGAGTACCTGAGCTGTAAAATACCAATTTTATTACATATAATATTAAGAGTGAGTAGATGTACGTTTGTCGGTAAATACAATGTCAATTTTCTAAATTTCCGATGCATATAATTTTATTATACCCTAATAAGCTTAAATAGATGCCTACATAAAAATTAAACTGTACAGACTACAGCCTTTAGCTCACGCGGACGAAGTCGCGGGCAACAGCTATTTAGAATAAGTGTTAGTATCATCTATATATATAAAAATCAATTGCTGTTCGTTTGAGTGGCTAAAACTCGAGAATGGCTGGACCGATTTAGCTAATTTTGATTTTGAAATATTTGTGGAAGTTTAGGGAAGGTTTAAACGGTGAGAAACCCCCTACCTACCCTACCTACTATGCCGAAATTACGCGACCGTAGTTCGGCGTTTTCGGCCTCAGAGGTTAAAGGCTGTATGTACGCTGTAACACAACGTAATTTCGGTATTATGTGTCGTCAGTAATTCAAATAGCATTGCAGGCGTAATCATGCCGAACTTCAGTCGCGTACCTTCGGCATAGTGTGCTTTTACACTAAGAGACGATAGATTTAAATACGCAAACGATAAAAACCTTTGTTTTGTAGTAACTGTTGCGCGGAGGCCATGCAATTAAAGATTTTTTCACTTCTCATGCTCCTAAAGTTGTTCTTTAAGTCGAGAGAAGGCTGCATAAAATGAGTTTTTATGCTCTTGTGCATAAAGTAATTTCTTCTTCTAAGACTAAGGCAATTAGGCCTTACAGCCACATACACAATACACCTTCATTTAATTGATATATTTTTATGAGATTTAGGTTATATCTTAATTTAATTACGATATATGTAATACTATCTAAATACAAATATACGACTAATACGGGCTTGCATTTACGTAAAAAAAATATAACGCAAATATTTATAATAACTTGGCATTGCGGCTCAGACCATAGTCGAACGTCACGTAGGCAGTTGAAAATTTAAAAAAGAATTAAAAAATTGTGTGGCGGGAATTCGTCATTTAATTACATTATATTTTTTTTTTGTATATGCTTTAATTCTTGTTTTATTTCCTTGCAATCGAAGTGAAAAGCAAAGTGTAAAACTCGAGTATAAAACTCATTTTACCCTCGACGTGACTATCCACCCTCGCCGTACCGGCTCGGGTGGCTATATGCACGTCTCGGGTAAAATGGCTCGTTTTATGCTCTTGTTGTACAATCTACTATTGGTTTTGGTGCAAACAATGTGATACAAAAGCACAATACATTGTTACACAAAGAAAGTGGTAATACTAGTGCATCGTCCGTCATTATCATTAATCACCGGCGCGGCGGCCGTCGCACAACAAGTGCTATTTTATTTATTGACTATTAGATAATTAATTTCAAAGTGCCAAACTAAATTTTCCCGCGAGATCCATACATAACGTGACCATACGTCCCGTTTTGAACGGGACCGTCCCTTTTTGCGGTTCTCTGTCCCGGTGTCCCCGAAAAAAGCTTTGGGACGCAAAATTGTCCCGTTTTCCATAACCGGTCCTTAAGGCAATGTTGATAACAACGGTAAACATTAAAAAAACGTGCCTAGAATTTTATTCTTATTTACAATCATCACTGAAGAATATACAATAACTGAGCATTTGTTTAATTACTTTTTTCATTTGTAATACGTACTATTTTGATAAATAAAACAAAACTTAACAAGAAATTAGTATTTTTTTCACTGTAAACCTATCAGTTGACGTACTACATGAACCGAAGTCCCGTTTTGAGTAAAAATATAAATGGTCACGTTATCCATACACAACTCACCCCAACGAAAGCCGCATTCCGAGATCCCTTTTCGTTAGTATTTAAACAAAAAAAATGCGTTTTTCTCAGAATTAACTAAAAGAGAGAGAGGGCTCTCTTACAAAAAAATATTAATTAAATTTATTGAGAGACCTGTCAGCCGGTTTTGAAACCAAACTCTCTGTACGATTATTATGAAAACATAAACAGAAAAGTTGATTAATTTTATCACAAATCAACGTGGAGGACGGACGCCAGTTGGATGGATTGGACTTAGGTGGTTTTGTAACAAAATTCTCTAAATGATTACTAGGAAAACATAACAATAAAGGAATGGATGATTTGCTTACGTCGTCGCGTCGCGTTCGTGTTCGGTCGGCGGTCGTAGAAGGAGAATGGAGTTAGCCGGTTTTGAAACGAAACTCGATGTGTTTTATTAGGAGCACATGAGACCCAAGGAGGTGCGGGCCGGCTACTTCATTTTCGTGTGGCGCATGCAGCGCGGAGGATTTAGCTGGTTTTGAAACTAACTTCTCTCAATAGGTATTAGGAGACCATAAATGTGAAAGAGCGAATAAAATTGCTTACAGTCTGACTGTGTCTTCGAAAGTTAAGGTAAAGTTTGGATTGTATGATTGATGGACATTGGACATAGCTGGTTTTGAAACTAAATTCTCTCGATGATTTATTAGGAGAACATGAAACCAAAGGAGTGTCTTTTTTAGCTCGTCATTCATGTTCATGGTTGAACTAAACTGGACTATAAACTTAATTGATTGTGCACTAACTAACTATTACGTAATCCAGCGGGGAGCGATGCGATACAATATTTAACAATTTGCAATGTTTACTTTCGTGAGTAAAATAAAAAATGAGTATGAAGCAGAGCTTAAAATAGTATATACTAGACAATAGACATTGAATAAAAAATATTATAATTTAAACATTTCTACTATGAACTTTAAAAGAAATTACGAGAGAAATGTTTTGTAAAACCGTGCAAAAATGCAACAGCATTGCATGGGGACTGTAGAACCCGGGACGTAAATTTGCACCATTTGAATCCGGGACCATCATGAGCCATGCATGACCCGCGGACAGACTGAAGTCGATATTATAACAGGAGACCATGAAACAAGAAACTATTGTTATTCTGTGCTAAGTATTTATTGTTCAGACTTTCGTAAAGTGATGGATAGACTTGAAACTGAATTCTCTCAATAGTTATTAGAAGTTCAGGACATTAGAGGATAGTTTTGGGGTAGGTAGCTAGATTTAGATAGTTGATATAAAACTAAAGTTACTTACTAGTTTTATGGTAAGATGTTAAATAATTAGGTATAACTAGGCTTCTACTTACTACGAGACTTCAAGGTGCCTAATGGGAGTTTCATTCGCTACTCGATCACTTAACGAAAACGAGAATTTTATAGTAAATAATACATAATAGGTAGGTACCTATATTATAAGAAACTGATGAATAAAGTTATACTTAACATAATTGTAAATAAAGCACAGTATTCGTTTAAGAAAATATAATACCGCGTCAGATTTAGAATAATTAAAATCAGCATAGTCAGCAATTAATGATACTAGGTAGGTACCTAGTAATAAAATTAAATGCTTGATAATCTCATATAAATTACAAATATTACAATCGTGAATTGCTATAAAATCAACTAAGCTTTAGCATTATTATGTATGACCCACAGACCATATAGCCCAGTTCAAACAGTGATAATAAACATATAATATATCTCATATAATAGGTATAGATACATCTAAACATGTTTTTGTCTAATAAAAGCGTTATTAATTTTTTGTTTATTACAATTCGAAAATGTTCAATTTCAAAATAGTTACCGGTGTGTTTTCGAAAATGATTGGAAGGTAGCAATCGTAACTGATCAGATCAGTGAGAATTATTCAAAAGTTGTTTTTGACGGTCTACGGTCTGTGTGATACTGTGATTGATTGTATAGCCAGCCATCTTACTAAATTGTAGCAGCGCTCGCTCACTCACACAACCGCAACCTACACACACGTGTATTGTGCTACACACGTCACGCGTACGTAGCATCATTCAGTAACGCTGTTTTTGTATCACCTATGGTTTATGTTCTCCTGGTACTTTTCGGCAGAATTACCGTATGTGCAATGTGGGGCAAGTTGGGACGGAAACGAACACACAATGCCACCCACCACTTTACTTTACTGACTGCCTGGCCAAAGCGGATGTTCGAATGAAAATGAGTTTAGTGGTTTAGCACTCTTATCATAAATAGCAGCAATCTTAGATTTAAGATTTGTAGGTTTATAATATTGATTAATTTAACTAAACTAGTGACAGTGAGTCTACCAAAAGGTCGAATTTTGGAAGCGCCTGCCTTCCTATTTACATAAACTATAAATGACAATAACAGGTAACCCTAAAGAATTCCTAATTAAAACAATGATCAAATATAATAATCTACACACACTGATCATATAGAAAAAAAAATTAAATACCTAGCAACCAACTACAGCAGCTAGCGCCATCTATCAATATCATTTGGAACCATAATCTAACTTTACGAATCAGAGTAGCATGCGCGTGCGTTCGCGTGTCAAGATCACAGCATGAACCACCTTAACCTTCATGTAGTCCTAGTACAATTCGACATTATGAAGCAACATCGAATCGATTGAATCGATTTAGTCATCCAATAAATATTGCCAAAGATCTCCATCTCTACTCGAAAATGCTTTCTGACAGTGTCTTCTTCTGTGACTCTGCTATCTCTGGCTATGTAATGCTACTTATCAACTACGCCACACAATTCATAAAAACGGCGAAAACCCTTCAAAGTTATCTTTATGAGATGATAAATATTATTAATTAGTGCTATTACACAATTATCTATCACCTTAATGATGAATGTAAAATTATGTAAGGTTAGTTAATAGGTGATGGATGGAATTGATAATATTAATTATTTAAAAAAATATGGTAGCATAAGGTTAAGGTATACGGTACAGGTAGGCATGCAAAGTATTTCTATCTCTAAGCTGAAAATACTTTTTTGCTACTTTCTAACAAAATCTGTGAGCATTATTCATCATCCGCGATCGGCATAATAAATGAAAAAAATCATTGATCCAAAATCATGGCTAATGTGTTCATCAAGTTCCTAGGGCTGCATAAGTTCGAAGGAATTTTTGTTATGGCCAACCACATTTTCGGTAATCGACAAGGAGTGGCATAAATAATACCAACCTTAATAACGTACAAATAAAGAATAAATTTTTATACACTACAATTACGTACTTAAAATCCGACCTTACGCGAATCGAAATAACGACTATTATTGTATGATGAAGTAGGAATACAGATTCGTTGTTGTAAGCAGCGCCGGCGCCGCTCGAGCAGTGCGGGCGGCTATGGAAGCAAGGTCGTCGAGGCCGCGCAGCGCGCTACTATCGTACACCTCCTCATGTTGTATGAGCGCCTAGTAATATGCGCACATTTCGCGCAAGAGCGCCGGCGCGTGCGCATCGTTTCGTGCTCGATGCGCGCGCATACTTTTCAACTAGGTACTTTAAAAAAGTCTTAATTTTAACATTTTTACCTTTGCAAAATAGTCTCAATTTTTAGAGACATTAGAAAGATTTTTCTACAAACTTGAATTGATCTGACAAGACAAACCACATGCGCGCGGTCTGTTGTATTTGTAAACAGATAGGCGCACCACGGCGCACGGAGCGCGGCGCACGCGCACAGTATTTGGTATTACCACACAGTTTGCCTTTATATTTTTTGTCAAAATTCATCGGGGCTTCTTCGGTACATAGAGAAGCTGTAGGAGCCCGAATTTTGAGTAGCTTGAATCTAGATTTTGAAAACATCAAAAAATTACGCCATAATGTGACCTTTATTGTCCCTTAGTGTACAAGCCATTTAAATATTTCTATAAACTTGCACTCTGCGTTATTATTATAATTACCTACCTACTTTTATGTAAATGCATTGCGTTAACGCTTTTTGACTTTGTATTAAAGACATTCGACATCTTAGATTATATACATAATCTAAGTTCGACCCTTTACTGACATATTCGTCCCGTGAAAATTGACATTATATTCTTGACATCAGTAATTCAGTACGGGGTCAAACGGGCTCGTACAATCTATCTATCTATAAATCTGTAAGAATGTTGCATTTACTAGGGGTTTTCTGGGTATGCTTCTTTCCCTCCAAGTGTGGTTAGGGGAGAGGAAAGGGAGGGATCTTCGGACTCATCAAGGACGTGTCTCTGACGGGAAGAGCTTTTTGAGTGGGAAAGTAATTCTACCATCATCATTCTTAGATGCTGCAACAGTAACTATAAGCGGGTTCGAACGCTGAACACGAAGTTGTTATTACCGTTTATATTATTATAAATATTAATTATGTTACGTAATACGTACGTATACCTATTTTAGTTAAATATTTTGAAATTATAATAATTTACTGGCTGTAAACTTTTACCTCACCCACAGAATAAATAATAGTAGTACTACGTCCTCACCTAAGTTCTTATAAAGCCGTTAGTTAACAAAGCCGACGAAAAACAAAACACAATCATGACAGCTGCCTAGTTACGTTTCAACTTAGAATAGATAATAAGCCGTGGAAAAACAAAAACCAATCGTGACAGCTGCTGCCTAGACCTACGTTCCACTAGACAAACTTCTACGTACACACGAACGAGAGGATACCTCCGCACGATCCTCGAAGTGCCGGCAATAATCTGTGCAAGCCGCATACCCGCACGCGAACAATGGGGCGACACGCGTTATTGCGCGAAGGACGGGGCATTATCGCGCGCGCGGGCCGCCACGCCGCGCCGGTGCCGGCCGATCGGCGATTGTTTTGCGGGCAATTAGCGCGGCCCGCACGTGCCGGCCCGTCCCAGACGACGCCAGGCCGGCCCGGCAGTGCACCGCGCGCGCCCCACGCGAGCGGCCGTTTACGCAGGGTCTGCGTCGCGCTGTCCCGCACCAGGATACATACGCGGTTACGTCGACCGCCCGGCTACCTCTTCATGCCTGGTACTTTTTTGTTCTGGAACGCGGTGTTTTTTTTTGCTTTCGGTGTGGAACCGGAAGCGGCACCTGTTTACTTTACATTGGCGGAAGTTGGCCCTTTTGACTCCAGACTACCTTTTCCGGATTGCACGAAAATTAATCAGGTTTTCTTCATTGCCTAATTAATGAAGTCTTCTCTAAAACAAATTTGAGCAATTTAATTTTACCTATCTTTGTTTTCTGACTCTGTAGTTCAAAATGCGTTTTATTATTATGTTAGTAGGTACATATCAGGGAAATTATACGCAGAATTTTCTTGCTTTCATAATTCAAAAACACATAGGTAACTAACTAGGTATCCAGACGGCACAGGTCGAACGAACCGCTCTCCGCCCGCCAAAAGTTTGTATACAAAGTCCTTTAGGTAGCAAACTTTGCAGCCAAAAGTTCGTATTCAGAAAGTTGTACGCACGGAGCTCCAGAAGTTAAGCGTTCGGCAACTTTTCTCGAAAACAATCCTAGAACGATTTTGCGAATGCTGCGTTCCAAAACAAAAGAGAATCTGTCATTAATGTAACCGTTGTTCTAGTGAAAGATCCAGTGACTTATGAGGATGAACGCCTTATGTTTTAATTAAAGAGTGCAGTGTTCGAAATTCAAAATGGCTGCAGCAATGATAACGGATAGAGGACTTAGAAAAAAGTTGACTCAGGAAGCGATACCCGAGAAGACGCCTCGAAAGCCGTCGAAACGCAAATCGGCAGCGAGCAGTTCCAAAAGCGATAAAAAGAATGAGCAGAACAACAACAAGCGACCGAAGGTGCAGACGGGGGATCCGAAGTTAGACTTGTTTTCGACTTACCAACCATGGGTGATACAAACCTATGGTGATTTGGCGAAAACCAAAACGATTACACTCAAAAAGTATGCTCGCATTCTTCGTACGTTGCGTGGAGAGGAATGCAACAGTTCGGACAGTTCGAAGTTTCGTTTCTGGGTGAAGGCGAAGGGCTTCCACGTCGGGAAGCCTCCGGGGTACGAAGCAAAGCCAGCTGACGGCATCGTGTGCAGATACAGCGTGGCGGATGCTGATGGGGGCGCGAGAGGAGCGGATGGCCTGGAGATATACTCAGGATCGCAGAACGACCCGCCGTTGTATATCCCTACGCCACCATTAAAGGTAAAGTTTATATTAATCTTATCTTATATTAGATTTCCCGCTCCAATTCTCCCAGCAATTTGACACATCGGGATCTTTCGTGCAGCCCCACCTGTCACTCTCCTTCGTTTGGCAACGTTTTTGAGAGCGAAAAGCTTCTGGTTTCGGATAGGCCGATCCCAGGAGTCCTATTATTTTCTTATTAATTAGCGAACGCCTTAAATTTTCCATAGACAACGCTGTTAAAGAAAACCAAAATGTCTGTCTGGTAACAGAACAATGTCTGGTAAAAATACCACTTCAAAAATAGGGGTAAGATAAATAAATAAATTGCAAGGCTGTGTTTGCTAACGGCCAAGCGCAGGCATAGGTATGTGAATGACCTTGATTACTATTTATTATATATTTCGCACGTCAAAGAAACAAACAGGTGACTTTAGTAACTAAAGTACTAGGCAAACATGATGTGTTCGGAGGTTTGGTTTCATCATCAACAACACTACGATTTTACCGTTCTTTAGTTTCCAAGTAGCCGTCGCGTCGTCGTCGTCGCGCGCGCCACCGCATGCACCGCATCGCTGCAGGCTGTATTTGTTTTCGCAAACGTGATGAAGATTGAGAAGAAGGAAATATTATGATTTAAAAAGGGAATAAATATTTATTTTTAAAACTCTTACTAAAATCATACACATATAGGCAGAATTAAATAAAAAGTTTCACAAGCAACAAGTGTTGCGTTCATTTTTAAAGTTAAAATCCAAAATGCTTCTACTACAAAATCTTTAAGGGCTGATTTTTCAATCGTCAGTTAAAATTTATTCATTGAATCGTTTGAAATAATGACAGATTCTCCTTAGAAAATATATCACAATGAAAATATTATTCGTGGGATGGGACTTATCTGAGGATTGAAAAATCGGGCCTAAGCGGAAGCATCGAAAGAAAATAGGGATGCTCGTTTGAATAACTAACGACAAGTCAAATTGTGCCGAAACTGATGAAGCCACCAAGCACCAAGGACAGGTGAAGTGTGCCACCGCGTTACCAGGCGCACATAACGCCACAAGAGATTAGACGTCATTATCGCTACGCGCCCAGGCGCGCCTATTCATCATCGCTTTCATTGGCAATCTCTGTCGAGCGGAGACGGCGGGCGGCGGCGGCGGCGGCGCGCGGTGCGTTTATAGCCGGGGACGGGGTCTAATTCGATAGGCGTTCGCAGTTTCGATTTATTTATATGGTAACCATTTGAAGATGTATTGGATGCAGATTTTCTTGTTGCTTAAAAAAAACATCTCTTTTTATTGGCTAAGCGTAGCGAGCTTTTGAGCGTATTACTTTTTAAAACTAAACTGAATGATCTTGGTCTGGTTCATAAACTTTACAGTCAGTTTGGAGCCAGTCAGTCCAACTTTGCTGTTAACAGGTTCACTGTCCCGCAGACCACATGTGGTCTGTAACAATTGATTTAACCATTGTTATAAGTTTTGGACAGTGAAGCTGTTAAAGATAAATATGATACATAGTAAAAATGTTAAGATCTTTTTGATGACGTAGTTGTTTACAATGAATAAGGCTACTTTGGGTTACAAAGTAAGAATATATTATAGTGATTAAGGCAATTAAGGAAAAAAACTACAAATATTGCTGATTAGACTAAAGGTATCAGTTGGTAGCCGACTCCTTGCAGCAGCAGCAGACGACGACGTGTCGTCGCGTCATTCACGTATTTCATAGAAATACATAGAAACCAGTCGCGACGACACGTCGTCTGCTGCTGCTGCGTGGAGTCAGCTACCAACTGGTACCTTTAAGAAGAATAATAATAAGAATATATATTTGCATAAAACATGATTTACATGGTGGAGATGTTATACTTAAGTACCTTATTTGATCTCATGTTTTGCTTGTTTCACACAGCATACAAATTTTAGTGCAAATGTTGGTGAAGTTAATCTTCATTTAACTAATTTCAATAACAAATATATAATAATATAACAATAGAATTGAGAAATAACAGAAACAAAAATAAATTAAAAAAAACAGTGTCTTTTCTTATCAAAGAACTGTTTCAGGATATAAAAATTGTTTAAATTGAGCCATTTATATAATTTATTTTTAAATAAAGACTTATTTAAATCTTTAAGGTCTTTCGGAATATTAATGTAAATCCGTACACACATAGCGAGACAGCTTTCCCGTATTTAGTAGACTTCGGTATGTCACTTAAAACTAGTCTGTAAGGATCCCTACGAGAGCGTGAATTGTGCCTCACAAGACTTCTTGAACTAATGCATGTTATTGTTAACAAAATTACAAATTTCGTATATATACAAAGACGGAAATGGCATCTAACCAAGATCTTTGAAAATAGGTTCACATGATTCATCCGGTCAAATTACCGCAATTGCTCGAATGCACTTTTTCTGTGCTATAAAAGCTCTGTTCCAGTCTGTACCATTGCCCCACAGTATTATACCATAACGTAACACTGATTCTATATAAGCTCGGTAAGTAATTATTGCGGTATTTTTATTGGTAATATTTTTAACCTGACGAAGAGCGTACGAAAATGTATTTATCCTATGGCAAACGGTTTTATATGTTTATCCCAGCCAAGGGTCTGGCTTATGGTGCCACCTAAGAACTTAGTCTGGGGTTCTTGTCTGATCTTGTCCACGTTTAATTTAAAATTATATTTATTATGTTTAGAGTGATTAAATTTTATAAATATTGATTTTTCTATGTTAATTTTTAATTTATTCATATCTAGCCATTCAATAATTCGGTCCAAGGTGTTATTAATGTCAGTTTCATGATTGATTATAGAATTATTTGCCTTTTTAGTCGTCACAATAATAGTTATGTCATCGGCGTATAGAATACATTTGTGATGAGTTATTTTAGTTATGCCATTTATATATAGAATGAACAGAATAGGGCCTAAAATATTCCCCTGTGGGACGCCGTTTTTCACTTTTGGTAACTAGATTGGAATGGCAACATTTCGCCATCAAATCAAGCAGCTTTGACACCGTGACGCATTGAGTCCGATTAGCTAGAGAGTCTATCCACTTAAGTAGTATACCTCTTATTTCTACGTTGTCCAATTTTGTTACTAGTAGATCGTGAGAAACAAGGTCAAACGCTTTAGATAAATCGAAAAATAATCCAGTAGTAAAATGGTAATATTTTCCAAAACTGTTCCTAGAAAATCGTAAATTGCTAAAGTTGTAGATATATTTTGACGAAAGCCATATTGGTTATTGTTTAAAATTTCGAACTTATTGCAGAACTCTAGTATTCTTACGTTTTTCAAATATCTTCGATATTATTGGTATACTGGTGATTGGACGGTAGTTGCTATGTTCTTCCTTATTCCCTTTTTTGTGTATGGGTTTAACTGTGGAGATCTTTTAGTGCATCGGGGAAAGTTCCGGAAGAAAACGACTCGTTAATAAGGTGTGTTAGGGTAGGCAATATTTTGTTAATGCAGGCTTTAAGTATTTCTCTTTTCATATCTGATATTGCCCGTGACGTCATACGCTTGTAGTTTTAACGGTAGGGCTGCCCGCCATTCAGATTATTTCTAATTGTACAAGTTTTATAGTACTGATACTGGGTTTTATTATACTGATTTCAAGATACAGGCACGTTCCGTATTTATTGACTATCCATGAAATAAACTAAAGAAACTATCAGAAAAACTCGTTAAAACACCAATTCATTAAATCTGATGATTGATACGCGAATCGTGCGACTTTTCGCTATTCCGGTGACCGCATCAACCAGAAAGCATTCGTGATTGCTTTTCCCGCCAATTTTATTTTCCATTGTTCCATTACCGTGACTTGTTGAGCCATTGATGATTTTTTTTAAACTAGTAACTAGTAGTAATGTTTTTATTATATGATTAAATGCCGACATATTATGTGCTCAGGACGTCCGTCCCACTGGAAAAGATAAAAATAATTAAAATAAAACATTTCATTGCAGTAAACCACTTTATTTATACGGATATAAAAGTGTTTGTTTTACATAATTAGTAAAATATATTATGATATATTCAAAAAATATGTAACAGTATAAAAAACAAATACCTAAAGCCAACAATTTATTTATTGTACTATTAGCCCCCTCGAACCGTACTCGGCTCAAGAGTTTCCATCACGCTTGCAGCGTTCCCCGCTGTATGGCTAAGGAAACTCTTTGGACCAGGTACGCTCCGAAGCGGGGGTCGTAGCCCTTGTCCCTGCAACGCCGACCCAGCTCCGAAATAAATAATTTGGCCTCGGTGCCCCACGTACCTCCTGTCTCCACAGCAATATTATTATTTCATCCTAGTTTCGAAAACCTTTGCTCGTATGTATGTATGTATGGTGTTCGCGTAAAGCGTAGAAAACTAAACACTATCCCCCTTACAAATAAACAAAGAAAAACATAACCCTCCTTCTGACGCCAGACTAACATAAAAATAAATGCAAAGAGAAAAAACTGAAAAGAAAAAAACAAGCTCTACGATCCCAGAATTCAATTTGAGCAATGTTGAACGCAACGTGAAATATTTCCTTGTCCGATACCTATACTTAAATAATAGAATCTATAATAAATGAGTATTTCTAAATACATTGAATATTGATAGTTGTCGCAGACGGGGACAATCATCGACCAAGCGACCGTGGCTAGCTCAATTAAATCTCTCTTTGGTTGGTGATTGTCCCCGCCTGCGATAACTATTAATATTCAATGTATTTATAAATACTCATTTATTATAGATTCTATTATTTAAGTATAGATATCGGACAAGGAAATATTTCACGTTGCATTCAACATTACTCAACTTGAATTCTGGGATCGTAGAGCTTGTTTTTTTTCTTTTGAGTTTTTTCTCTTTGCATTTATATTTTATGTTAGTCCGGTTTTAACGAGTATATGTATACCTAATTGTTTTTTATCTAATATTTTAAGACAGCGACACAATATTTTATACACGTATTCTGTTTTGTAGTACAAGGGTAAGTATCATGTATCATGAGAGTTTTATTAGCTATTCGGTCACGTTAACGAAATTAAGGTTTTGTATGGCATTATTTTTACTCTCGTCTGTGAACCAGGGCTGCTTCAATGCCATACAAATTCTCGTTGCCATCCATGCCCAGTTTCGAGGTTTAGTTACCATTCGTCAACGTCAACGAAAATGAGATTTTTTATTCACAATTTTTTTTTTCGTATGCGACCTCCTTGGAGGACTTGCTTTTACGATGCTATACAAAATTGCGATTTCATATAAAGAAACAAAGAAAGCAATACATTAATTGGCACACACTGAGTATAACAAAAAATAATTACATGTTAAAAATATTGAAAAAAGAAAAGTACATTCACAATAAAAAACAAAAACAGAAGACAAAGTGAGGCCAACTAGGCCCCAGCCTCAGCACAATGCTACAACGACATGAGGCCGTTGCAAATCTGGTAAGTATTCTATATAATATATTTCTGTTTTATTTACTGGAATTGTAAATAAAACTCGAGAGTAGGTAAGTACTAGGCGCCCTGTACAAAATGGGCCCAGACCTAGTGTGAGATTTGTTCCTTTTTGTTCATACGAAAGGAGTTACCATTTTCCATACAAATTCTCGTTTTCGTTAACATGATCAAATGGCGAATGAAACTTGCACTTGGCGCCCTGTATGTTGAAGTGTCAGGCTTCGCGATTGGCCCAGTTTAATAATTTGAGCGGCGGCGGCGGGCGGCAGGCAACCCTTGCAATTCGTCCCCGATGGCTTCTGGCGCCGGCCGGCCGTGTGCCGCGATCGCTCATTCATTATTAAGGGCAGCCGGTGGTTACAAAGTTACGATTACGACATAATTGGACAGTGACAGTATATCAGCTTCTCTTCTCTAATTATCTATGTTATATACTCTTTACTGTAGTTGACAGAGAAGCTCTTGTCGATAACTCGGGCAGATTAATCACCCGAGAGTCTTATATGACATTTGATCGTTAACGAAAAATAATTTAACTATGTGGAATTGAAACGGAGGTCGATGGTGCAGTTAACGCGCCCGGTCTGCGAGTGCTAAGGTTAAGCAACATTCGCCAAGGCCGGTCATCGGAAGGGTGACCAAAAAAAATTTAACATCTCGAGCTCCTCCGTGCTTCGGAAGGCACGTAAAGCCGTTGGTCCCGGCTGCATTAGCAGTCGTTAACAACCACCAATCCGCACTGGGCTCGCGTGGTGGTTTATGGCCCGTTCTCCCTATCCATCCCTATGGAAGGCTCGTGCCCCAGCAGTGGGGGCATAAAATAAACTGATGATGATGACGATGAATTGAAACAGCGCCTCTTGTAGACTAAGGCCAATTTGTTAATTTAAATTCTCGTTTTCCTTAACGTGTGCGTGCACCCCTTTTTGAGAGATTTTGCTGTTGATCTCAGATAGCCTTTACGAAGAACTTAAAGGGTTCCTCAAATCGTGTGATCGAAATAACGTCAGGGGGCTTCAAGAGGGAATGGCATCACCCAAGCGTGTCTCCGCTACCTTATAGATTTTTTGAGGTGTTCAGATTATTATTTATCTATTATTAATACGTGAAGCAAAAACTTTGTACCCCTTTTTTACGAAAATTGCGCGGACGGAGAAGTATCAAACGCACACTTATAGTTTAATGAAATCTGTCAAAGCCAATCCAAACTTACATTCTATCTTTTTTAATTTTTTATTGCTTAGGATACAATCCGTGCAGCCTTAATAAACTTAAATTTACGGACGAATTTCGACCACTGGGCGACCTCTAGTTATTATTATTCGTTTAAATATTATTCTTAAACTCCATTTGCACGCACGTTGCAACTCACCTCGTCTGTCACTAGGAGATGCTGCTTCAGTGCAAGACAAATTGTCGTTTTTAAAATTATGAAAACTTGAACTAAGCGCAACGGTTATTTCACTTAACCCTATACTTGGCAGAGTTTTTTTTTTTTTGTGGAATTTATATATATTTTTTGTATAAAATGTGTTCTTTTTTCACTACAAAAAATTTCGTTTTTTTTGTAAGTTAAGTGTTTTAAATAATCCACTATGCCAAGAATAGGGTTAACACTGCTGATAAACAAACAGTGCTATACCATAGCTTGAATACCGTTACTACTTAACTTGTTCTGCCTACCTACACCTACAGGAGGATACTTGAAAACACAAATGGGAGACTATCGTGTTGCGGGCCTAATGCGGAACTGATAAATGTTCCAATGCCCAAACAAGCCCTTTTATTAACTCTTTCAGCGTCAGAGGGATGTATATTCCCACCTCATTTTGAACTTTATGTAATTGAGATAAGATTAAAAACCAAATGAAATATGTGGTCAAAAAATCAACCACCATGCCTCAAAGAGTTAAACCAGTTGGTATCGTAAAACCCTTGATTGGGTACTGCTGTCACAGTCACAGCTCAGATTACGGCTATGGGTTACCCCCAGGTAAAAGAATAATGCTTTGGCACATATGAAAACAAAAATCTATTGGGGGCGATGACTACTTCCCAATAAGTGGCTTGCCTGATCATTTGCCGACTTTTCACATAAAAAATAATTGAGTAACTAAATTGTGACAACTATAATGGCGTCTGATTCAGCTTGTGCTGTCATGCCATCAGAAACATTTCCTGAGCTGGTATGTAGTACAGATACTAAATTAAACGTTAAATCTTCTTCACAAAAATTGTTTTCCTTTTTTAAGTAATGGTTAACCTATCCGGAAACTGCTAAGCTTGTTTTAGGTATAGATGTTTTTGTTATCATTAGGTGCACTAAACTAGTCGTTACATATCGGTTCATAAATTAACTTACACACCACAACTTAAACATGGCAATGCACTGCTTGCTACTTAACACTTGGGTTGACGTCAGTCAGTAGTCTAACGGAGTTAAACTAAGATTTTTTGCATTCAATCGGACCTTTAAAAACACAAGTAGGTAACTTTTAGCAAATAAAACTCACAACAATAGGAGCTATTGTTTCCCACAGATAAAGCTATTATGCTACTGCCATCAACTTTGTTATATACGTCGGCTGTCCCACGCCGCGGGCTTCGTTTCATTTGATCCCTCTGCGGATCAGATCCGCGTCATTAATATTTCGTCACACCATACTGCTATTCTATAATACTGTGGTTATAGTAAAAGTGGCTTAGCATTTCAGATAGGTACTGTAGCAAATCATTATTTTACATAGTGTTACCTTGTTTACGCTACAACGATTTATATTTTTCTAAACAAGTTGTTTTAAATAACCCTACATAAACTATAAAATAAACGCTAAAAAGACCCCAATAAACCCCGAAAACCCTATAAAAAGTTCTTAAAAAAAGTTAAGTAAAATAAAATGCAAGTTAAACAAGGAAATTGATAAAAAGTCAAAAGTGTTTAATTTCAAAGAAAAATTCGATCGATAGAAATACAGCCACAGTATAATAGTCAATGATATCGACAGACACATTCTAATTTGATTTAGTTTGCAAATTCTCAAATCAGCAGAGTTTTGAAGAGTTTCCCAATACCCGTGTGGCAAGGAAGGTCCTGACCCAGGACGAAGAAAAGAAGTATGTGACGTAATAAGAGAGACAGATTCGTACATACTGGCCAATATAATTTAAAATTGTTTTACACAGATAGATTTGTGAACTACAACAAGAGTTTTCCGGAGGATGATTTAAAAAAAATGGTAAAAAAAAAATCAAAATTTAGTTATTAGTAATTTATAGCAGAGAAGATTTTCACAATGCTGACGGCGCCGTTGCTTTACTTCAACATTTTATGGAATTTTCATTAGAATCTGTTTTTGCTGAAAGCGTAAAACTTTTAAATATTGTATGCACCATTCCTATGACGTCAGTAGAATGTGAGCGTTGTTTTTCGACTTTAAATAAAGTCAAAACGTTTACGCGAAATACTATGGCGCAAGACCGTCTCAATGCATTATGATATTGATATTGATATTGATATTGATAACATAAGCATAGAAAAACGCTTAATTAATTCCAAATCTGATTTTCACAAGAAAGTAATAGAGGTTTTCGCTCGCCAAAAAGACCGGCGAATTCATTTTCTGTACATAAAATAAATGGTAAGCTCTAGATTTTTGGTTATTTTTTTTTTAATCCCCATCAAAAAATGTCACGAGCCGCCTCTGGTCTTTAGCCAAGCGGGTTGTTTACAGACCGCCGATGAATGTATTGACGGGAAATTACTTAACACCACTTGAGCTGTACCAACACACTATCAAAAAATCGATATTCGTTTATAAAATACATATACCTACATAATATTTTGTTCAGGCTAACAATAATTGAGGCTCATGCGAATGTCACTTCACTATCACTTCACCATCGGTGGGTGTAAAAGGTACCTACCTACTTCTATCGAAATCATAACGTAAACGTTATGTCAGGCCATTTAAAATAAAGTTTATGAAATGACGTCTGTCAATGTTAGTTCAATTTACGGACATTGTGGCGCTGTATCAATTTCCATACAAAATTCCTCTTTTACGCAACAACATGAATTCAATAGAACCACGCCACGAAATACTGCTATACCCACGGTTCCATGTACAGAGGAGAACCGCCAGGAGGACTCAGCAAGAGCAACTTTAACAAATATTATCTCTGTTCAATTCGAGACTTTTTTTGTAAATTGTTTTTTTTTTACTTTCTGTTACGGCATCAATTATATTAGAAAATGCCCTTAAAATCATAGTAGGACACTTGCCACTACAAATATAGCATTAGCCTCTAGACTTAGGATTGAAAACTATTTTTCAGGAAGTAAAAGTAAATCTATCACTAACTAGTATAAAAAAAGGATTTGAAGAAAAAAAAAAACCTTTATTTATTTAAGCGTTGCGTTTCGTTTCACTTCACCTGGGTCTGAGTATCATTCAGTAGTTCAGAAATTAAGTCAACAAGAATATTCCGTTCCAACGCTTTAAATTTAAAATTAGTCGGAAATAAAGTTTTGACGACCTCCTTGGTCGAGTGGTTTGTACACCGGTTTTCATGGTGTGGCCATCTCAGAGGTCCCGGGTTCAATCCCCGGTCGGGTCAATTTAGAAATTATTGTTTTTCTAAATTGTCTCGGGTCTGGGTGTTTTCTAGTATATATTTAAGTATTTTAAGTATGTTTATCCGTTATCTAGTAACCATTTAACGAGTTTCATAACGAAGCTTCTCTTGGGCTAGATAATTGGTGTGAGTGTAGGAAAGTTTATTTATTTATTTATTTATTTTTATTTAAAGTATTTTCCATACTTTATTTTTATTAAAAAGAATACTGTATGGGGATGAAAAATAACGTAGGATACGTTATTTGAAAGTATGGTTGGCAACCCTATCTAGACTAGACACACGTCTAGTGCGAGTTTTTATGCCATTAGATCACGTTCACAAAATCAAAAGTTGATAATGGCAAAATTATAACTCCTCGTATATCACCAAGATCCTGCTTTAATGCCATACCAATTCTCATATTCGTTTATAGCGTTAACAAATAAATTGTAAAAGTAAGGTGGAAGCAATGGGTCCATGGGGGCCGGAGGCAAAGCAGCTTGTCGCCTTATCGAAGCTTCCGGTGACAAGAAGGCTGGTAGCTACCTCTGCCAGCGTATTAGTTTGGCAATCCAAAGGTTTTCTTGGGACCGTTCCCATGAGCCCACAGTTGGAGGACATCTTTTATGTATAGGTCTTTAGTTTTTAATTTTCTAATTATTTTTCTGTTTTTTTTTTCAAGTTAAGTTATGTAATTTTTTTTTTTGCTGTGTATTTAAATATAATATTATAATGAAACTTGAATTGACAGAGTAAACAATAGCGATAGCGACCACCATGCGACTACACATAGACACACCGGACGATAATGTGGGTGATAAGAGGCGATCGATGCCACTGTGCGACGGCGGTGGCCGGCACTGCGCTCGAGTCGAATCGTCCACCTCTTGCCACTTCTGCGATCCGCGGCTTGTATCGACTGTATCGATCATTTGCTTTCGTCCATTTTATCGTGTTATTCGGTACCATTCGATATTTAACGTTCTTAAAATACTCGATGGCACAGTGGCTTGCGTTGCGTGTTGAGTTGCGATCTTGCATGTTAAGCCACTTTCGCTATTTTGAGATGGGTGAGCGAATTAGTAAAGAACTATGTAATTAATAAAATAGTAAATTCAAAATGTATAATATTTTGTAGTGAATTTCATGTCACTTTTAATTTAAAGATACAGGTGAGTGAGATTCAAGTAGGTACCTACGATGGCATAGACATTCACATAATATGAGCTCATTGTAGCCCAAAAAACTAATTAAATGAATTCTAAATTCAAAAATTTAGAATTTACAACAGTCCAAAATCTAATCTAAGCATCAGCAAAAATGCATAAATTATTCTGTTGCATTCAGCATGCTGAGGTCAGTTCATGGGAATGACCACAAATCCAGTTTGACGAATCCAAACTAACATTTCAAATGGTGAATTAAATTGGTGCTATTTTGTGATCGGGGACCGCGAGTCGGCACAAAACAACGAGACCGCAGAATGTTAGCTAACTACATACCGCGGTCGAGCAACGGCAACGCACTCAAGGCACACAGCCCCTTCCTCGTAACTTACACAATTGCTGACTTATCAGAAAAAGCTTGAAAGAATTCATCATGAAATGAAATGAAATAATGTTGATCATTTCAGCCCGTAAGCACCCGCTGCTGGGTATAGGCTTCCCCTTTAACCCACCAACTTATCCAGATCAGTGCGGGCCTCCTCCTCTGCCTCCCGGCGACTCCGACGATATCGTCCAAGCGTTTTTTTTTGGAGAGTTTCCTAATTGCCTCATACAGCATTTTCAGCTTCACCGGGCTTTTTTGGGGGCGGCGAGAAACTTAAAGGGCTCCCCAAGCTGTGTGAAACGAGTCACCTTGGGGGGTTTTCTAGAGGGAACGGCATCACGCACTAGTGCGTGTCCCCGTGCCCTTTTTAGATTCTCCGAGGGGTTCGGAGCGGAACAACCCGAGGGCGCCGCTCGGACCGCGGCTCGGGTTGACCGGGCCGTGGTGGTCGTCTGACCATCTCGCGATATGCTATATTGAATTTTTTCATGCTACATCAGTTAAAAAACTGCTAAATTGGCAGCACTGCTCACGGATTCGTAATCTCGGACCATCTCATGCATCTGATCCGAACTCTAATCCGATCCGAACCCTTCGGAGAATCTAGTAGGGCACGGGGACACGCACTAGTGCGTGCCTTTTAAGTTTCTCGCCGCCCCTAAACAAACCCGGTGAAGCTGAAAATGCTGTCTGAAGCAATCAGCAATATCTCTCAAAAAAAAAATCTCAAGCATGTCTCAGAGCGCACTTCCATTCAAATTCAAATGGCGCGTCATAACCACGTCAGAGCTACGACATACCGTGTGTCCTAAATTGCGCTTTATTTCCATGCATTTAGTATGAAATTTGAATGGAATAGGAAGCCGCCCGTGCCATGTCCGCGCCCGGTAGGCTTGCCAACCGTCCCGGATTTTCCGGGACGTCCCGCTTCTGGGTCAATTTTGGGCCGTCCCGCCGTGACCATCTGTGGGACGCTTTTTGTCCCGGAAATCAGTGATAATATGATATAAGTATCTATCTCGTACCAACTACCCTCGGGTTAAGCTGTTGGCCCGTGTAATTTGTTACGCATTATTAAAATTTCTTAATACCTAAGCATTGCGTATTTCGCGTCAAGTCGCGATTTTTTTATTTAATGTTATAATAAAATAAATAAAATAAAATAATAAATGCTAAATATATGCAGTTTTTTTTCTAACCATTTTATACGTGGTGTATGTCGAGCTGGGTAATCCCGGGAATGCCTTTTTTGGAGTTGGCAAGCTTAGCGCCCGGCGCTATTTATATGTGGCCTGCGCCTGCGCGTAAGAGGTTGTCTACGTGTGCGTTGCACGCTCGAGCGCGTCTCTATGAAGTTAACCTTCTGCAGCCTTATTATTTTGCGGAGTCGGTGACACGAGACTGATTTAAATTAATGCGGGGCCGCGCGGATTGTACCTGCTGCGTCCGTATTATACGCTTGTTAGCGGGACCACCTTTTAAATTCCTAGAATTTATGAGCTCCTAATCCTTGTGGTGAATGCGCCGTAATCGAGATAAATAATCTCACGGGAAAAGGTGAAGGTTCTTCTTTCTTTTTAAAGATTTTAATGTTTCGGCCCGCGACTTCGTCCGAATGAACACCCGTGTTTAGGGTTGCCTGCCACCTTTGTGTAAAATATACATTGTGTCAAAATAAAGTACGATTATTTGTTTCGCTTAAAAACATACAACTTCTCATTGCTTTTAGCAGTTATTAACAAATAATTATCACAGCTAAATAGCTGCACAGCAACCTTTTTGTGTGTTATGTAAAAAGAATCCTAGAAAAATAAAATACTTATGTGAAACAAAATATTTTCGCGTACTGTATCGTTCTCATAAAGTATAGAGTACAATTACCCGTAATAACTACTACAACACAATACTTTATAATAGAGTACGGGTGACCAACCTTACCCGTGTCCTTGTCCCATGTTGGTTTTACCAACTCAGACACCAAAAACCCTCCAAAGTTTTGCTGCAATCGGAAATTCATTCGATTACATGTAAAGAGGCTCCAGTGATTGACAGGAACCAGTGCCAGTCATCGACCCAGTTTTCTATTAATTACTAGTAATACGAACCAGTAAGTGATTTTTGTGACTAAACACAGATACAAGATAAAAATTTATACATTAAAGCTACAGAGGGTCGAAAGTCTGTACATGGGAGACATTCGAAAAAAAGTTGACTGGGGATACTTAGAATCGATAACAGAACACGTTCCAACAGTTTTTAGAATTTTTTGTCTGTGTGTTTATCTGTTTATTTGACCGCGCATCAAGTGACAATGGCTGAACGGATTTGGATGAAACTTTGCACGTAGATAGACCATGAACCGGACTAGGATATAGGATACTTTTTATCCCGGTAACAGGTTCCTGTGAGATAGTGTAGCCTTCGCGATCGAAGTCGCGGGCGACAGTTAAGTAGTTTACTATAAAAATCAACCAGTGCCAGGAAGCTCGAATGCGAATCGTACCTACCCACGACCTTTGGATTTGTTCTAGTAAAATTTTATCTATCATTATCATTTATTTATCAATTTATCATTTTGAATGCAAAATCAATCAATTTATCATTTTTTTGTATTCAAAATAATCAAAAAATACTTTTTAGCTTCAATTCGCGCCTCGGTGGCCGAGCGGCAGAGTGCTCGGCCCGATACCCGAAAGTCCCGGGTTCAATTCTCATGTCGGGCAAAATATATTTCAGATTTTACGATGCATAGCCCGGGTTTGTGATCACCAACCCGCATTTGGCAAGCGTGGTGTTTAAGCCATTACCCATCAATTGTAGTGATGACTTGATTGCAATGATGGAGGCCTTTGCCCAGCAGTGGGACAATTCAATTGAAGCTAATTAGTAAACAGCCTATTACTACTTAGCTTCAATTGAATACAAGCCACCTGCTGCTGCTGTGATCCAATTAAATTTCAATTAAAACAAAAACTTGTATCGTTTATGGGACTAGTGTCGAACACTGGCGCCATCGCCACTACGATTTAATAAACGATCAACGTTATTTATTATCTCAATATCCCTAATCCCATTCATCATCATCATCATCATCATCATCATCATCATCTCAGCCAAAAGACGTCCACCACTGGACAAAGGCCTCCCCCAAGGCAACTAGCCCATCCATTAACAAAAATAAAAGCGTCGATTGAATGCGAGAAATCTCTCTTCTGTGGTTTTATCCCCAATCTTTGTTATGAATATTGACCCATAGGTTCCAAGCATAGCAAAAGCGTATTAGCTAACCGGATGAGATTAAAGGTATGCTATAAGGGCGATTCTACAGAAGTTGGGCAACTTTTGACCTCATTTTGTTTATATGGTTTTTGGTGATATATAAGTACTATTTTGCTATAAGGACATGAGTAATATAATAAAACATACTGTTACAGACCGGACCAGTCACTTTTTCAATCAGTTTATGAGAAATCCGGGTTTTTCCAAATTTGACTGCCAGGGGACTGACAAGGTTACCACGGTACTGATTAGATACACAAGTAATTAGAAAATTATAACATTTATTGCAACTTTCTGCTTATTAATCAAATAACATAATGTCACATTTCTTAAAGATCAAATCACATTGTAACATATTATTAAGATTACCTATAACTGTAGGAAAGCATGTACTATATCAGTCTTCAAAACAGTCTACTGAAAACATTTTTAATACTTAAACACTGAGGCATTTTCCTTAACATTAGATAACATTTTAAGTCATTATAAAATTAAGAAATAGATATTGAACGACGACATCAGCAATCGTCAAAGAATGCAAGGAATCATTAAAAGGCTGGCCGAGAGAGCGGACCTAACGATCCCCGTACATGAGGGAAACACGGGAAACGAACAGGCCGACGAACTAGCTAGGAAGGGAGCAGAGGAAAACTTGGTGGGACCAGAACCCCGGCTGCCAATAGCGCACAACATCACCAAGGGAGTAATCAGCCACAGTATCACAGCAGAAACCAACCGAAGATGGAGGTCCTCGAATGGTATGAGACAGTCGAAGATCTTCATCAAGGGAATGGATAAGATAAAGACTAGCAAACTAATTGGACTCTCCAGAGAGAACATGAGGCTAGTCATAGAAATCATAACAGGACACTGTCGGCTGAACAGACATCTGACAGTGATAGGAGTGAAATCCGACCCCATATGCCCGGAGTGCATGGAAAGTGAGGAGACCAGCCTCCACCTACTAGCTGAGTGCCCTATGTACTCACTGATAAGATGGGAGCTCTGGGGGTCGAACACATTATACATAGAGGACCTGAAGGATCTGAAGGTGGAGCAGATAGCAAGATTTACCAAAGAGACCAAAAGATTCGACGGGGCGCCGTGAATGCTGGATCAACCTTAACTCCCTCAAAAGGGAGAACGGGGAAAAGTTAATACACCTTCTCTGGTCAATTTTTGCTTTTTATTAACTGGCGCCATTGTGTTTAATCTGAAATAAGTAAAAGAAATGTTTATCTATACTGGCCTGCAAAAATAAGTAAGTACTACACTTTTAATATTTATTTATTTTCAAAACTATAGAAGTTAGAGATTTTTAAATAAAAAACGTTTTGCAGCAATTTTTATCAGCTTTCTTTAAAACTAAAGTAAATTATACATTAGTAACTTTTTCCTTTTTGTTTCGAAAGTATATCTTGTGTACTTAAAAAGTTATTGCAATTTTAAAAGTGTGATACCTAATTTTGCAGGCCAGTGTACTTCGAAAGTGGAGATGAAAAGGCTCTGAGATGAAAATCATCAGTACCATGGTAATACGTCAGTCCTCTGTCAAAATATTGGACATGGAACTGACGCCAGGGAATTGATGAACGAGGCAAAAATTTGAGGTTATAATTCGAAATAATATTTTTACCGGTATTTTTCATTAATAGGATGCTACATTTTAAATAATCACATTTAGAGTTATATAAATAACAATGAAATACATATATGTAAGGAAATAGCCACTCACCATAGAACTGAGACTTTGACTGGAACTACACGTGCGCACGTAATAACCACGCCACTTGCACCGTTTTTAAAATAGCTGTCATGCAAATGGTGGGCTCAGTAGCTATATTTCTACCAACATTCAGAACTGAACGAGACCTTAACGTTTTAACTTCGAGGTTTTGCGAGAATTTTTAATTTTAATAATGCACATAGGACTGACGGATAAAAGCGAACACAAAGGTTTACATTTTTTTTAAATTTCTTTTATTATGATTTATATATTGAAATATGTAAAATACATTATTACAGTTTTCATAGTTTGTAGTGAAAATCAATAAATTACAATAAATTGGTAATATTTTAAAATACAATAATTTAATTATGTGATTCGGGAGTTGTGACACGCCAAGGTACTGACGTTTCTTTCTTTCCTTGTGTTATTTTACTTAACTGCTTTTGAAAAAATACATCAAAATTAAGTGGACAGGTAAAAGGGGCTTTAATCTTTGGTGATATAACGAAATATTAAAAAATAATTATATATCGCCTTACTGTATTGACTGATGACATCAAGTTGCCCAACTTTTGTAGAATCACCCATAAATGTCTTTAATAATCATTCTTAATCAAGAGCATAAAAACAAGAACTAGAATGATTTGATTTTTTACAGTTTTAGAATTCTCGATTTAGATCCTTGCTAGTCTGCCTGTTTATCATGTCGGTGTAGAAAACTAACGGAAAGGAATTACGAGCGAAAACCTTTCCGCAAACACGGTTGATAGAAAAAGTTAACACCACCGTGGAGGTTTTACACACAAATTCGACGCGTAATCCAAAACAAACCCCACGGAGCTGGAGGTGAGCGAGCACACGATGACACGGCGAAAATAAAAACACCGCAGCCGACAGCGGATGCAGTCGTCGCCGCCGCGGCAATTAAATTATTCCGCGTCATCTCGTCGGACGCAGGCGGGGCGAGGCATATGGCGCGAGCAGTTTACTGCGGGAGAGAAAAAAAAGCGAAATCACATTACGAACGCTCTTACCGACGATGATTAAAACTCGGAAAATGGCCAACTTTCGGTCCGGTATGATTTACGCCGTCAAATGGAATTCTAAATTATTATCGGTGTCGAACCGATGAGGCCAAATATAATTTACGGTGACGGCGCGTATACATTCGACCTTCGTTCGTCGAAAATTCAAAACTAAAATATGCTGTCACTTTTCAAAATTACATTTTATCAGTTCCAATTTCAGATGTCATTTGTTTTATTCGTAGCGAGCGGAATTATAATGACCACAGCAGAGAGGTTTCCGCTGTTTTTAAAGCTTTATGAGCAATGGGCACTATATTCACTACTCACTGATCTGATCACGATTAATATAACCACAAACATAGGAATATAACACAAAAATACCTACTTGTATTACATTCAAATGCAAACATCTATTTGGCTACCCAAAACACAACTGTAAAAAACATATATCTTTATTTATATAAATCTTCTGTGCGTGTGTACGAAAGAAGATTGCCTAGTTTTGTATGGAAGTTGGACAAGTGCTGCCTAGAATGCTCACATAGTGCATTTTGTTCCTCAGACTATCACTAATCTGTAATTCAAAGCGCATAAAAATATATTCTAGGAGTCCAAAGAAAAACAGTCTCTCGTTTTAAATATTTGTATTGGAAAAAATTAACCCATAGCAACAAATGTACAATATCAACTATTAAACAGTTAAATACATATTTATAAAATACAGTAAAAAAAATTAAATGCCTACCCGACCCAACCGCTAAAAAGCACTCGAAAAAATTAAAAAACTGTGGAAAAATTCAGTGCTTACGTCAGCCTACCCGGTAGCATAATGGTCAGTGCAGCCGCCCGGATCAGGTTTTTGTCTTCGTTCGGCGTGACGCGGTACGATGTTATAGTAACTGAAATACATTTTTAAATAAAAAAAAATCTCAAAAACGTTGTTTAACGAAAGATTATTTTCATTATCACAAAAACTGGAATTTATTTATTTTTCCTGGGGCCAATTTTTCAAATATTTTTTTATAGTACATGTTAATGCTACAGTACCACTGGACCAACTCACATTCCTAGGCACCACTTGGTCCAAACCTTGGCAATGTTCTTTAACTAATTCTAAACGGCTGGTTTCTTGCGCCCATTCTTCTCCACAGCTAAAATATAGACGTCCTGAATGGGTAGTAGGTAAAAAAATTATGGACGATTCAAAAGCACTTTTCTAAAGTTTATTTGAATAAAGAATATTTGACTTTGACTTTGACTTTGACTTTGACCGATTGGGATGAAATTTTTTGTGTGTGTTCGAATCCACGAAAATGGTTTAGATTTACAATTGGACCCGGTAGGTGGCGCTGCTAGGGGTCCATCTTGGGATACGGGTGTGCTTAAGCGGACGAATGATTTGTTTGTTTTGTTGTCATGGAAACTGTCAACGTTTTGTTTGTTTTGTTGTCATGGAAACTGTCGAAGCGGTATGAAGTCCGCCGGTCAGCTAGTTGTTTTATAAGGTTTTTTTTTTAAAGTTTTGTTTTTTTTTTGACATGTATGTATTTCAAAACATGTTACAAAAATAGCTAAACAAAATAGTATGTGGTAATACTTCGTATGTATTCATTTTAGTCTATATCCGGAAAATGCCCCCATTATAAAAGTCAAGTCATCGCTGCAATTGATTGGCCTAATAAATACATTTGCCAAATGCGGATTAGCTAAATAAAAAAATTCCGAAACACATTGACCGACCTGGGAATTTTAAACCTATGAACTTCGCGTATCGTGCTGGGCCGCCACCGAGGTGTCATATTTTTCGTTGGTTAATTATGAAATTAGCCTAATTGGTCTCATTACCGAATTACCTAATTGTTAATTAGATTAATTACAAAAGTGTTACTACATATACATAAGCTCAATAGGCATCTAAAATTAAAATAAAAGAAATTGCAAGATGTATTTTACCTGTCTATGTCCACTGCTGGACATAGACAAGTCTCTCCTAGTCCTAATCCACGCCACCGAGCACGATGCGCGGCTACTGTAATGGCTACTCCCATCGAGCTCTTGCAGATATTTTCAACAATCTACGAAATTTCGAACGTCAAAAAAAAAACATTTGACACTCGTTCTAATTTCAAAACGTCAGCGGCGGCGTACTGGCTGGTAACTCAACCGGGCCGGGCCACGGCGAACTTTATAATCGCGGTGGTCGGCGGCGGCGGCCATTGTAAAAATTACCTCATAAATCGGCGGGCGCTCCCGTCCCGGCGAGCGGCGGCGCCACAAAATAAGGAGCACCCAGAGTGTAAGCTATACATACAACGCACACCATAGACAACCTCTCACGGACACGGCCTAATCCCACCATCTCCCTTCCTTCATAGAAGTACACGTGCTGCTCTTCGGAGTCACCGCTTCCTTCGGGTCCTTCAAGAGAGGCGTGAAGAAGCATCTTGTGGGCCGGCAGAGTGAGGTTAACTGATGCTACGTTTGTTTCCACGCTGCACCAGTTATCATCGCGTCTGGACTCCATTTCCACTTAACATCAGGTGGGATCGAGTCATTTGCCGAGCTAACTATAAAAAAAAACGGTTCCTGGGAACGAACGAAAACGGTCCGAGCGCAGATGTTGCGAGATTCCCTGTTGAGAGGTTGTCTGTGTGCGTTGCTCAAGCGCAGTGTTTTTCAATTTTTTTGAATACGCGACCCCTTTACAGGTTTAAAAAGTCGGGTGACCCCCCCTTGGGCATAGACAGACGAAAAATTTGTAATTTAAAAGATTTTGTTTATGGTAGTATTTTCTGAAGTTAACACGACCACTAGACATATTATCAAAAATAGCACCACGATTTGTGGCATTGTTTTTTAAATAAACAAGCCCATCCTTCTCACTGAAATTGTGTTTTTATTGTAGTGTAGAACCTTGCCTTTTTCCTTTTGCCGGTGACCCCCCGAGTAAGGCTCCGCGACCCCACAGATTGAAAAACACTTCTCTAGCGCGTTTGTATGAAGTTTATCTTCTGCAGCCTCCTTATTACGTGGCGATGGCGCTGGCGGCGCGGTCGCGGCACTTGCGGCGCGTCGCGAGTCGTGACATCACAAAGGCGCGGCGAAAAAAAAATTATACCATAGATAAGCCGGTGGTGGCGGCGTGGCTGGCGTAGGGCTGCTGCGGCTTCGATGTAGTGAAGCGATTTTCATCGTATCGACATAATTATTTGATACTTTAAAATCTACTCTAGTTTTAAATTTTTGAGAAATAAAATAAACTAGATCAAACATTGGCCAATTGTCATTTGCGCATAAAAAAAATCGAATACTTATACTAATTTTAGTTTAAAAAGTAACAGTAACATATTATACCAAGTTATTACAAGAACAAAATTTACGTAGCATGTTGGCAAGGACAAGGACCAAATAACCTTCTAATGAGTATTTCCACACTGTAACTTACTAATAATTATCTCTAAGTATATATCAACTCGCCATTTATTAATTATTCTTCCATACTGAGATAGTATTACCTGTATTTGTATGTCTGAAAAAAACAGGTTACTAAATCGCAGCATGTTTACGCTGAATAAAAAAAAATACCTCAGGGTGCCTACTGCCTAGTGCGACTTTAATTCGCCCTTTGATCACGTTAACGAAAACGAGAATTTGTATAGCTAAATTTCATTCTTCTCGTATGTCGCCAGGAGGCGCTGCTTCAATGCCATACTAATTTTCGTTTTCGTTAACGTAATCGAATGAATACGGATAGTAAACAAAACTTACATTATGCACTCTGTAGACAGCCCTATTAATCGCGAACGGGCGTGCGTGTAGAGACTAGAGAGAGACACCGACCGACCGGGCGATGGTAGTGGGAAGCGGTCGCAAGCCCGCAACCGGTCAGCGACGTTGGTGTGAAAGGAGCACAAGCGCATCCCGCTCGTGCGACCCCGACCGCCTAGATAGCTCAACCACAAAATAACGAGATCCAGAGGGTAAGCTTAATATTGGGTTCTTACCTATGAAATTGACGTTTTTTTCACACTTATTAATAGGTGTATTACTTCTAAAAGTCAATACCGGTTGTTAATATTATTATACACCTGTAATTAGGACTATGTTATTTAAGCTTTAGTAATAACAATGATTATTCTTTTTGTGTCTTTTTTGCCCAAATTTTTTTTTTATATTGACTTCTTTTTATGTTCGCGGAATTGACCTTTTGTTTCATTGTAGCTTTGAAGGGACTTGATTTTTTTTCTTTTTAATGTCTGCTATGTTTAGCTAGTGAAACAAACATACTACCTTACAATTACAATTTTTATAGTGTTAACATAAATAGATACTAAGAAAATTTAAAAAATCGTTAGTATGAAAAATATGATTTTATAAAAAATCTTCATACAAAACGTCAATTTCATAGGTAAGGACCTAATATTATACATACCACACCACACTCGATCAACGCACGCATAGATAGACCCTTACACGGACACGGATCTCGGAACAATCCGAGCGCAGTGTCGCGAGATTCCGTTGCCCGTGACAGGTTTTTCAGTGTGCGTTATTCGAGTGCGTTTGTATGATTAGCTTACATTCTGCAGTCTCTTTACTTTGTGTCTCAACCTCAAAGGCACCGGGAAACGAGCGCCCGCCGCGCGATCGTCATTTATCTTATCTCTTTAAACAGCTCTTTGGCTAAAAGCCTGGCCGCTGCAGCACTGTATGTTGATGTATGTACGTTCAGAAACTCAATGTAGGTTCGTTCTGATTCTTTTTATGTTGTTCTTCTGTTTATAGTTGTGTAAAAAGAAGCGTAATAGCCTAGCTTCTTTAACTTTACCCTAAAAAACTTTATAAATAGTTATCATCATCATCAGCTCATTTTTTATGTCCCCACCGCTGGGGCACGAGCCTTCCCTATGGATGGATAGGGAGATCGGGCCATCGCGGGCCCAGTGCGGTGCGGTGGTTATTAAAGACTGATAATGCAGCCGGGCGGGACTAACAGCTTTACGTGCCTTCCGAAGCACGGAGGAGCTCGAGATGATACATTTTTGGTGACCCATCCGATGACCGGCCTTTGCGAAGTTGCTTAACCTTAGCACTCACAGACCGGGCGCGTTAACCACTGCGCCATCGAGCTCATCATAAATAGTTATAAATAACTATAAATAACTGCATTATTACATTAAAAGTAAGTCGTTAATTGTTCTTGTAAACATTGTATGGTGTATTCATGCCTGTTTTCACTGCCGACTCCTAACTTTAAGGTAACCGCTTAGCCATTTTAGGTGACAGATTTATTTTGGCAACTGTCACCTAACATAATTTATTTAGGTTACCTTAATTTTAGGGGTAGTCTGTAAAAAGTCTGCAGGCATTTGAATAACAATAAGGTACATTGATGGATTTTTTATTTATTCATTTATTGTTTTTTTTCTTCATCATACATATTTTTTTTAACTAACATGAACATTAACTTATTCATAAAGTAAATTTCTGTAATTACCCTACCTAAGCAATACAATGATCAGAAACGCATGAAAAAAAACCGCTCGGCCGAAACCTTCGCATTGCGGGCGTTCTCCCGGCGCGGCAGAGCACCAGGCTCGCAGCAACGCGCGGAGATAACTCGCCGCCGCGGCGCGGCGGCCTGGGGCGGCGCGGGGCGCGGGCGTGGGGGGGCGGGGTAATGCCGCGCGGGTAATTGGTTCGCGCCGCCCGAGGCGAGCCCGTAGTATCGCGCTTTAGCGACGGCGGGCGCCCTCCGGTGTCGAGCGAGTCACGCAGCGGTGCGGTGGAGTCGACTGTGTGCATTTGTTTTTTATATTAAATTCATTTGTTCCCTTCGAAATTCAATCTAAGTAAACATTTTGGTCTGGTTCTTTATGCAATTATTCTTACATGTGCAAAACGGAGAAACACAGCACATAATTTATGTTCATTTTCATAAAGAACATATTACATTAAGCCATCCTTTTCCTAAGAACATTATATCTATACAAACTATTTTATTTATGTGTATATTTTGACAGTTTTTTTAAAATTAAGGACTCACTTGCTAAAATAAAAAAACAGACCTCTTAATTATAATTATTTATTTATACAGAGTTAGCTTACTGAGATGGAAATCGCATGCCAAGTGAAAACCATTGCTTAAAATAGATATCAGTATAAACTAGCCATTACCAAATGCTAAAATTAATAAGAATCGGTAATAGCTCGTGGTACCTTCTACACAAACACAGGGATTTAGATCGTTCGAAAGGTCCGAAACGGCAAGATAATTATAATAATCTTTGAAATAAACACAATTAAATAATACTTATAACTACTTGTAAGACAAAAAGCACAAATACAGCTACTGGAGCAAGATTGTGCCGCACTAGCTGTCCCGTCTTTACCTTGCCGACCCGCAAGCTATTTCTTTTAGTTTAAAGGACTGCATGTTCTAGAAAGGAGGAAACTTTAGAACACGTACACAACGTGTCACAGAAAGGTTCAAAGTGTATCTGATCTACATATTGTGTGTATTGTTACTAAGACATAATTATTAAATTTATATTTTAAAATTTATAATAAATATTAGACAACATCACATACATTGTTCTGATCCCAAGGTAAGTAGCTAAAGCACTCGTTTTATGGAAATCAGAAGCAACGAAGGTACCACAACCACCCAGACCCGACACAATATAGAAAAGTTCGTGTTCGACATTGACCCGACCGGGAATCGAACCTGGGACCTCAGAGTTATCGCCGCCCAAAGTCAAGCGTGCAAACCACTCGGCTATGGAGGTCGTCGGAGATTTTGTCATGCAATTGTAAATAAAATATTTATATTAGTGAATTCATGCGCGTCAGGCGCGCATAAGCAAGCAGCATTGATCATAAATGTAAGGTTACTGAACCACTAGGGCTTTGGCTTCATTTGTGATGTGACGTGCGTGATAGAAATATTTAATTAAAAATTGCCAAACAAATTAAAGTTAATAATCTTGTCCTAGTAACTCTACATAATTATCAAATCTAGATCGGATACATTTTGGATCTTTTAAATTTTACCACATCTATCTGTTAAGATGTTATATCCTCATCAGCTCATTTTTATGTCCCCACTGCAAGGGCACGAGCCTTCCTTCCACATGTTATAAAATAAAACAAAATTAAAACTTAAAGCAAAAAAATATATATTTGTCGACTCCATGCCCGTCCGACCGGCTGTTTGTCATGGCCCGAGTTATATGTATGTGGCGGCCACCGGCGGCGGCAGGCGCGCCACTTTATACATCCGACGCTACCTACTGCGAGCAGCCACAGAGCACGCAACGCAGCGCAGGTGTGACCAAAGACTAAAGAACATTTAGATTTTTTTTCTTAACCAACATCTTTAAATGTGTATGTAATGTGTTTCGGAAGGCACTTAAAGCCGTTGGTCCCGGCTGCATTAGCAGTCGTTAACAACTCCCAATCTGTACTGGGCCTGCGTGGTGGTTTATGGCCCGTTCTCAATACCTACCCATCCATAGAGAAGTCTCGTGCCTCAGCAGTGGGGGCATAAAATGAGCTGATGATGATGACGAAATGTGTTTTAAAATCTGTGCTGGGTAGTTAATGGATTATATCCGAAAACAAACAAGTCAAAAAAATAACTAACTAAGTAACTGGGGTGGCGCAGGAACCCAAGATGGGTTTTGGCCTCCGATAATAACTGCCGCCACTTCTCCCGATCCCGCGCCACTTCCCGCCAATTAAAATAAGGTTTTATTATAAAAGACTGATAGACAAACAGCGAAACTGACGAAGCAAACAAATAGACACATGGACTGAGGCCTGCCTGGTGCCTGGGTCGCGGGAGGTGAGGTCTACCTACTTAAAAAGCCTAATACCATCCCTTCCCTGTCTCTAGGAAGCTAAAAACACGAACAGCAAGCACCATGCTTCCCAAAAACCTTAGTATATTGGTTGTCATGTGGTTAGGTACAATACCGAAATTATTGTAACTATGTAAAAAGTACTGCAATACTACAAATAAATTGAAACTAGGCCAGGCAGAAAGATGATTTTGCCGCAGCGGCTGTCCCACACAGATTAGAATAAATAAATTTTGAAATGGGATGAAAATCCCATAAACCTCCGCTTAAACCACGGCGAGTGCTCTGAAGAACTCTTTGACCTTAACCCACCTTCTCCCTTCCTCCATAGGAGTACGCGTGCTGCTCTCCGGAGTCACCGCTGTACTGTCTCGAACATTCCATCGCGCTCAAAGAAATTTGGTGACTCGTTTCTTTGTTGCACTTCCAAAAGATGGAATAGTCTACCAGCACACGTTTTCCCTCCTTCCTATGACATGGGGTCCTTCAAAGGAGGCGATAAGAGGCACCTTGTGGGCCGGCAGTTTGAGGGTGACTGATGCTGCGTTGTTTTCGCGCTGCACCAGTTGTCCTTGCGTCTGGGCTCCGTTTCCACTTAACATCAGGTGGAGTGGAGTCATTTGCCGAGCTATGAATAAGAAAAGCTAAAAAAATATGAGCGATTTTTATTTAGCGTCTAACTACTGAGTCGTAAAAAAACAAAAAAGGTTTGGAATGCTTACTTAGCTGTTTTTTTTTCCAAAGTTAGTTAGGAACCCGCATTAGTTCAGTTTGGTGGGCTATAGCATATATATTGATGGCTATAGCTCGATCTCATGTGCCATGTACTTATGTGGGAAGGGAAAATCGAAGACTAGGAAGACAATCTATATTATTTGTTTACTAAGTATTACGTATTGCCTGTTTTCATCTTTAACCCATAGGTTTTCAATTTTAAGTAACTTCTAAGATAGGTGTGACAGATGGCCGAAACTGCTCAAGTAGATCTGTCACATAACGGCTAGGGTCACGTAAAACTTAGGGGCTGTCGGAGAAGACGTCATTATTCTCGTTCCCAAACCGTATTAAGGTGTTCGTTTCAAAACCCGTCGTCTAAGTGAAACATTACTAGGTAGTGAATAAGCGCGCACTTTCAGCAGCATTAAAGGGTTAATGGCGGGTCTCTGAGGTGGTCTAAAGAGATACGGACTTCACTAACTGAAGAAGCAACTGCGTTTCCATAAATTCCTTTGCAACATAATACCTAGAGCACTTTTATTTTATTCCGCAATGTTGGATATATAGTTAAAATGAAAGCCCTGATGCTTTCTTATATTCTTGTAGGGATTTTTATTGATTGATAAAACCAGAGCTGTTTGTTTGTGACAGAGACCAATTAACAAGTCACGGATTCGATTCCCAACACACCTATTAGCGTTTGTTTGGTGGAGAGGCTTGTTTTATGTTCGCCTTGCTGCTGCTTAAGCTGCCACCATCTTATCTAAGTCTGTCGCCATAGCCGCGACTCTAACGTAGCTGTTTGTGGGGCATAGTACCAGGCTCTCATAAACTATTCTAATCACTTCCCCGAAGTCGTGTTAAGATAAGAAAATAGTTGCAGACACTTTTATTGCCAAAGACAAGTGAAAATCGACGAGCGGCCGGTCCCTTCGACCCACCCACGCGTCGTCGGCCTCCGAGTGAACAAAGCGAACAATTAACCGCCGCGCGACGCCCTCCGCCGTTACTTATATTTTATTTCGCGAAAGTCTGCTTTTCGCTCATTACGCTTGCGCTAGGGTTGCTAATGCCACACACACTACAAGTTTTTGAAAACTATTAAGAAGCATAAGTTTTCTGATTTGACGTCACTTTATGGCCTAATCTCTCAATTTTGTTCATGTGGAAGGCCTGACCCTATCTCAGACTGATAATTTCTTAAGACATAAATTAAAGATTTTTTTTTTACTTTCTTTGATGCGGTCGATCCGATATCAATTAAAGCTTATCCCACAAAAAGGCTGTAAACGCTACTACAAAGACTCCTTAAGAACAAGGCAAGTCTATACGTTTAGTTGTGTCGCGTTTGACGCCTCGCTGAAGCGATATTCACGACAACTCCAAAAAATCTTAGGTACCTAAATAAAAAAAAATCTTGAATTAATTTATTAACATTATTATTTAATTGTGTAACTGGCAACCCTAGCATGTCGGTTTATTTCGAGAGAGTGCGCGGACCTCGGCGCAACGGGACGCATAAAATACGGCGCGCCCGAAGCCCGACGCGTCGCCGGCCGCGATGTGTCACGGATACGTGACACCCGCGCGCGCCCGCTGCGATGCGAGGCGCTGTGTGTGTCGATATTTTCATATTGGTGGACGTTCGACCTCGACGGCCAATTCGAATTTTGTTATTTAGAATTTGGAACTTATCGGTTAGTAAGGTTTCCGGGTAAATAATTGTACGGTTATGTGCGTTTCTTTCTAACTTTGTAGTCTTGGTCATGTCCTGTCATCAGCGCTTACACTTTAAAATAACCAATGCTGTAATTCCTTCATTATTAAGAAATGTCTCCGGGAAAAATAATCCGAATTGCCACATTTTGCTCGACTAAGAACTTCAGGAAAGGTTTTAGCCACTCGGCCACTGAAGCACAAGATTATTGTTAAGCTGCCAATCAGCAATCTTTAATAAAAATAATTAAGGTTAAGCGTAACCCAGTGAAAACTGGAAACCTTTAATACTAAGTAACCGCATGCAAAGACAAACAAAAGCTAACCCAACACGTATACCATTACCTACATCGTTATCGATAATTTTCGTACATTCCCATAATAATAAAACGACGGACGCCGCGACTCGCGGGCGACGGCGGCGGTCGACCCAACGAAATCGTAAACATTATCGTTGCTGCTCGTAAAAAGGCGGCACGGCGGACTTAACGATCGCCGACTGTCATTAGTCACCTTGGTTGCTGGTGTTGATAAGCCCTCTCAAATGTTCCCTTCAACTTGAGACGCTACTGAACGAAAGCGATTTCAAAGCTGGGCTTGGATCATGCTATTTGAAAACGTCTACAAACGTCGGTGATCTGCTTTTGCCAATTTTCTCCATAGTCTTTAGACAAATATGTTACAAGTTACTTACCTTACTTACTTGCTGGAGGAGGCCTCCACCCAAAACTGTGTCCATTTCTTAGATTAACAGAAATATTTATACTATTAACCACTGTTAACAACTATTAATGAACTTAAGAGATTAAGAGATATGGAATACCTAAATGGCAATGTCATGAAAAGTTAATGAATATGAATGTATTTTTGATAATTTAGAGAGTTTTGTTAAATACCAATCTGTCTGTACAAGGCACATGCTCAAACATTTGTTATGTACACGATCAATCGTGGACAGTCGTGCACTAGACAAGTATTGACATGTAAAACATGTGTGTCAGTGCATCAATGCTGAGGGCAGACGCGTGTGGGCAGTGTGGCAGTGCTGTTGGCAATAACATAATTAAAACTCACATAGACATAGATTGCTAATGCTCGTTTTCTGCGTTATTTTCACGCTGCACCAGTTGTCTTCGCGTCTGGACTCCATTTCCACTTAACATCAGGTGGTATGGAGTCATTTGCCGTGCTAAGTATAAAAAAAAAAACAACCTCTAAGTTTGAAATTAAAAAGAACTTAAATTAGTTTATACTGTATCTTTTTGTAAAAGTAAAAAAAATGTTTTATGTAGGTACCTACTTAACCCTAGATCATGTAAGGTGACAGATGCCGGAGGATAACTGTCACCTAAAATTTTGAATGTTTATAAGGTGCTCTTCTTCACCAACAGTAAACCTTAAACTTTCATATCTTTGCGTTCCATTAACGATGTATAAAGCAAACGATGAAAATTTACTAAAATAACTGCATTTTTTTTTTGAGAGAGTATGCTTATTACCTTAGACGTCCTTTTTAGCTACACCGGGCTTTTTTTGGGGCGTCGAGAAACTTAAAGGGTTCCTCAATCTGTGTGAAACGAATTACCTACCTTTGGAGATTTTCTAGAGGGAACGGCATCGACGGCAGATTCTCCGAGGTATTCGGATCGGATCAGGTTTACATTATTGAGTTGTTTCTCAACGTGCAAGCGCAGTCTTAGAGACCGCAGCATTAAAAAAGTCGCGGATTTTTTGAAAAAAAATAAGTAAATCACATGGAAATTTCCTAATACATCAAAAATAGGTTGAAAACGATATCAAAATTATAAGAGTAACTGTCATTCATTATTAACAAGATTCATAGCCTGATTTTTGCTAAATCCTTTTTAGAAAGTCACATCGATATCCTATTTTAATCTATGGCTATAAGTTATAGCACAGCCCTATGCACGTGAGCTTGCAATCAGTCGCGAGCCGCGGCGACGCCACTCAGCGCGACTCGTAAACGTTATCGGGAGTCGTAAAAATGGCTGCGTAAAAAAAATGGCGACTGGCGTACGTGCCGCCCGCGCCCGCCGAGTCGGTGCCGGCGACGTTGGCCGTTCTAATTTTGAATTTATTCCTCGCTGATTCGAAATTCGACGGGACATTTGGTCGGGGTAGAGTTTGTTGCGTTTTTGGTTTGATGACGTAACGATGTTTAGGGAGGGTTATTCCACTCAAAACTATTGTTTCTGGAACTTGAATGACCATACCTACATGTTTTTCCGCTTTTCTCTAAAATTATTTAATATGTAAATAATACTACACTCCAAAAATATGTTGCAAGTAAGGTAATTTAAATTTTAACTTTATTTTGCTCTAGATATTTCAAAAAAAAGAAGGAATATTATTATCATTGAATTAAAATGTAGCCGTTAGAGACAAAATCCTGGAGAGAACGGTAACACCTAACCTGAAATAACCTTTAAAAGCGCAATCATTTTACTAACAAAAACCATTACAAAGTTAAGAAAGTCACTATCGCAAAATATAGCATAATTATAAGGATAGTCTCTACACCTTCCTACTTAACAATAAACGAGAGACAATAAAATAAGACATTCCAAACTGAAGACGCCATTCCAAATCTTGGCCATAGACTCATAAAATTTGTCAATTACATACCTTACCTTCCCTCCCATTTCTAAATTCAACTTTCGGCAACATTACGAGATCAGGTGTGCGCAGCGGCTCATTAAGGCCCTTAGTTACGGAATACGGACCCTATAAAGAAAGGGAGGGATTGGGGAATGGAATTAAACGCAGCCTAGCGCGCGCTGTGCCCGTAACTCGATATAGACCGGCCCGGGACGCGGCGCGCGGGCGACATTCGCAAACCCGGCGGGCGTAGAAACAGAGAGCGTGTGTGAGGATAAGAGATACTGGAAGTGTTTGAAATGAAAGGTTCTTTATTTAATGTTATTAAAAATAGACGCTTGTACTTAGGGTGGCCAACCATACTTTAAAAAAACGTATCCTACGATATTTTCCATCCCCATACTTTATTCTTTTTAATAAATATAAAGTATGGAAAATACTTTATTTCCGACTAATGCGTGCGTTTGAACGGAATATTCCTGTTGACTTAATTTCTGAACTACTGAATGATACTCAGACTCAGGTGAAGTGAAACGAAACGCAACGCTAATTTCTGAACGCGCTATAAAACAATAAAAAATTAATATATATTGCCAAGAGTACAAAAAATATATGTTTTTAAAAATTTAAATAAATAAATTTGGAAAATACTTTACTTTTTCTTTAAATCCTTTATTTTTATACTGTAAGTGATAGATATACTTTAATTTCCTGAAAAATAGTTGGCAACCCTAGCGTAGAGGCAGAGAGCGTGCGTATGAAGATAAGAGATACTGGAAGTGTTTGAAAGGTTCTTTATTTAATGTTATTAAAAATATACGCTTGTACTACAAAACAGTGTTTATAGTTAAACAATGTCTAAATACGTGTTTAAAATATTGCGTCCCTGTCTAAAAATAATAGCTAAAAAGTGACAGTTTTATGCGTTGTCTTAACTTTAGCCATCGTTTTGTGGTAAAGCAGAGAGGGTCTTACAAATAAACAGAGAATAAGCTGCGAATGTTGTTCCGTGTTTTGTTTCCGTCCTATAAACTTAATTTCAAATTAGAGTAAAATAGACAAAACACAGAATAACTATTCTAAGCTTATTCTCTGGTTATTAGTAAAGCTCAGAGAGCAAAACATATACTATCTTCACTCACTGTGTCACTAGCTTGGTTGAATAACGGAAAATACTGTGCTAAGGGTGACACTCCTCTGAAACTGAGCTGAGCTGAGAGCCGCGCTGTGTATAAATCAACCAATAGAGTCCCTTTATTTTAACGGCTCATCTCAGCTCCGCTCCCCATTGGACGGTGGTTAGCGGAGCAGGCCTGTGCGTCGTCGTATTTCTAAGGTATACCGTCACGTCGCAGAAGCTGGGCAGAGCTGCTGAGTGGCGCGGTGCGGAGCCAAACGGGGCTGTACGGAGCCAAGCGGGGCGGGGCGGAGCAAGCTGTGCTGAGTAGAAAGAGTGTCACCCCTAAATACTCATCGTATGACGCATCGCATAACGACGCATCGCTTAACGATGGAATAAATAAACTGAGTAGTACCACAATGCGAGTAACCGCCGCACTGAGATGTCAATTAGCATTAACGATTACTTATAAGTTTACCAGTTACAAACATATTTATATTTTAACGCCTACCCAGCCAGGAATCCTTCCTTCCTGGCTGGGTCGGGTAGACGTTTAATTTTTTCACTGTATTTTATAAATATTTAATTTAGCTTCAGTGCAGCAAGTAGCACTTGAAAATAAAAAGTAAAAATTTACATACATATGATATTTCATTGTGAGAAATCTTTATTAATGGGGTCTTATCCATCATATTGGAATGAAAATCATAGGTAGGTAGTAGGTAGGTAGTAATCATTAACGTTTTTTGACGTCTCTGGGTGCGACAGTTACATAGAACTATGCCTATCGTCAGCACTCGCAGGCCTTAAAGCTAAAAACATTACAAGAACATTCATGACAAATAAAGCTGCTAAAATAGACCGTGCTTCAGTAGTTCAGGAACCCGGGTGAAGTGCGCTTCCACTGAAGCACTGCGATGAAAGCACTGCTTACCAGTAAGACATAAAAAAAGATACAAAAAATGCAACTACACCTTTGCCACATCTAGTAGGGACACGCGTTCTATACCCACGGAACTCCGCTAAGGGTCCGACGCGGGGCAACTTGGGGACATTCGATCGCCGCCGACTCTAATTGGGGTGAGAATTTGCCGCTGCCGGCCGCACTTCGTCACGTCACATCTCTAGTTTTTTTCCAATTTTGATATAAGTAGGCGTCTTCGCTTCGGTTGGGTTATTCCCGTGCGATCTATGATTTTGTTCCCAATAGCTTCTAGGCTATAATTAAACGTAAATAATAATAAGTACACCATCTTCAAATAATCGTTGAATTGAAACTCGTGGGATTGAGTGTATGGCAATGGCAAAATTAATTTTAGAGGGGCCTGATTTTGACATTCGGTCTAAGGGTAAGGGCACCCATATTAAAAAACTATGGGTCTTACAAATAAACAAAGAATAAGGTCGAAATTGTGTATGGAACAGTTATTCCGTGTTTTATTCCTGTCATGTAAATGTCATTTCAAATTGGAGTAAAAGAGACAAAACGTGGAATAACTATACGTACCTTATTTTTTGTTTATTTGTAAGGCACTATCTTCCGTATTAATAAACAAAGTGTAAGCTTGGAGTAGCTATTCCGTGTTTTGTTCCCGTCATGTAAACTTCATTTCATATTAGAGTAAAAGAGACAAAACACAGAATAACTTCTGCAAGCTTACACTTTGTTCATTAAAATGGGGCTAAAGTGTAAGGTTTTTCATTAACAATTTACGTTCACACTAATTGTTATTAGTTACATAACTTTGCTACATAACTACCCTATATTACATGTTTTGTCATATAGTCTGGGGTCTGCTGGACTCACCTTTAGTATTTTATTTTATTTATCTATTTTATTTTGGATTACCAACATGAGTTACAGCAACTCGTGATATCAATATCTTCTTAGTATACAGGTTACATAACTGTACTTACTATTATAAGTAACCACACCATGCATTAAAAGTTACAAATAATTACCTAAAAACGTTATACCTATAACCGCTAAAATAACAATAATAACAAAATATTTTCCCTTACAGAATAAGGCTACTTACTGCACACGATTGTGTAACGTTTTAAAATAGCTAAATCGAGGTCCTGCATCTCAGTAATTTATTAACAGGACCATCAAAGCGAACGGTCAGACTCCGCTTCATATCTTACCCAAGCAAAGCTGCCGCTATAATTACTAAAAACAAAAATAAAACTCGCAATTAAAGCAACAACCCGCCAACGGCAACGTAGAAAACACGGTGACACGAGCAAGCAATGTTATCATTCCATCCAGCGGGATCCCGCCGGATCCCGTCGGATCCCGACGCATTACTATTTGCATAAAATAATGAACGGCGCTTGGTGCCGCCCGAGCCGGTGTGTCGACACTAAAAACCACCTACGAACCCTAATTCTTTCACCAGCTGACGGATAAGCCGGGCAGGCGGGTCATGCTAGGGCTGCCAATAGTGATCGTTACATTAATACGTGAAGAAAAAAGTTTGTGCTGCTTTTTAACCATTTTCTCGTTCAAAGTCGTTTCTTCGTCACAATTTCTTCTAAAAATTTAATCAGCTCCTCTAGTAATAGCACAGATTCTTTACACATTTCTTTTTCAATTGCCGTAGTTGTTCCGAACTCATTTTTGAGTGTTTCGAACGTGTGGACATCACAAGAAAATCTCTCGACGAAACAGCTGGGATTCGTGTAAACGACACGTTCCAGCGCTGTGCAAAGACAGCACTGCGCTGCGCTGGGATGCGGACACTAGCGGCAGCGACGGCGGCGGCGCCAGCGACTGTCATCGTTTAAACCAAGCTTAAATTATGTATCTATAAGTATTTTTAATTATTTATAAAATTCAGTGAAAAAATTAAATGTCTACCCGACCCAGCCAGGAATTGAACCTGGGTCTTCCGCAATCCGGGCGGCTGCACTGACCATTATGCTACCGGGAAGGCTGACTTAAGCACTGAATTCTTTCATTGTTTTTTTTTTAAATTTTTGAGTGATTTTTATTTTATAAATAACTAGCTGTGCTCGCGACTTCGTCCGCGTGGAATAGTGACTTGTTCCCGTTTTTGCAACATTTTTCACTGATGCTTCGCTCCTATTGGTCGCAGCGTGATGTTATATACCCTAAAGCCCTCCTCGATAAATGGACTATCCAACACAAAAATAATTTTTCAATTCGAACCAGTAGTTCCTGAGATTAGCGCGTTCAAACAAACAAACTCTTCAGCTTTATAATATTAATAATATAGATTAATTCAGCTTCAGTACAGCTATTATTAGCACTTAAAAAAATAAAAAAGGGTAAAATAAGTATTTTTGTTGAAAAGCAGTTGGCATTAGCATCCCTAGGTAATAGGTAGAGTTAGGTCTGTATCTGTACACTAAACTGACATTCTCAACTCAATCCAATTATTCTAAAGAAAATAGCTAACGTACAAAACTCCAACTACCTACATTTCATCGTTTACCCCATCACTAATGTAGGATCGGGTGAGATTGCGGGCCGGCCGCAGGGTCCGGGCGTTACTGAGTTATCAATTTGTCAGCCCGCCTGCATGCGGGACATGGGACGCGGGACGCGACAGCCACATCCATATCACAAAATAAGAAGACTGCAGAATGTAAGCTTCGTACAAACGTACTCGAGCATAGACAACCTCGGACGGACACGAAATCTCGCAACAGTTCTCGCTAGTTTCATTCGTCATTCGATCACGTTAACGAAAACGAGAATTTGTATTGCAATGCAATACGATCCGATCCGAACCCTTCGGAGAATATAGTAGGGCACGGGGACACGCACTTTTAAGGCATCATCACGGCATCACACCCGTTCCCTCTAGAAAATCTCCGAAGGTGATTCGTTTCACAAGGCTTGAGGTACCCTTTACGTACCTTGCCGCCCCCAAAAAAGCCCGGTGACGCTGAAAATGCCGTTTGAGGCAATCAGCAATCTTTCTCAACAAAAAAAAATGTATTGCAAAATTTTAACTTTTCTCGTATGTCGCCAGGAGGCGCCTGCTTCAATGCCATACTAATTTTGATAGACTGAGATTCGTGTCCGTGAAAGGTTGTGTATGTGTGTGTTGCTCGAGCACGGTTTGTATTAAGCCTACCTTCTGGGTCAACTTATTTTATGTCCATATCTAGTAGTTTTTACTGACAAGACTTTGTTCTATTTTCGTTTGGCGTGGCACAGGATTGTTATTTCTTTTTCTAAAATATTTCTCTCTTTATGGATACACTTATTTTTTTAACGACTTAGTTGGCAAACGAGCCTGCAGCTACATTCCGCCTGAAAAGGAAAACGTTTATGGTAGAACACGCGAGTTTCTGACTGACACGTTTTGAATAACTTGTATTCTCTCTTTCATAGTGGTTGGTATTGGTGTTAAAAAACTAAAGCGAACTACTTGGTTTGTTTAATATTTGGTTTACAGTGTTAATTTCAATTGTTCTTGTTCATTTCTATTCATTCAAATCTCTTACTTGTGCATTCAAAGATTGTCATGTTTTTTTAAATTAGGCCTATTAGGCCTATTATGAATGTTAACTGAATTTTAATTTAAATATTAAAACACAAAAAAGGTGGAGTAAACACACTAGGTAAGCTGATACAGCTGAGCAAAATTTAAAAACAAACCATAGATAATACTTATTCACAAAGAAGGTTGAAAGCACACAGTAAAACCGGCCAGTGTCCCAGTTTCGTCCGGGGATGTGACCGGGCGACCCGCGCGATACATTCGCCGGGGTGCGTGACGGGTCCCACCCTAATCCACTTTTAATTTTGATTAATGTTCCCGCGCGAACGTGTCCTTCCTAATTTAAAATTGGGTTCGTTCATTTTTCTGTGTATGAATATCTTTTCTGGCGAGTGGACAATGAGGAGTGGGTTAGGTGCAAGTTTTTATTCGATATTCGAACGAGTAGAGCGAGTAAAGTTAACTGCAATTTGTATGGGAGTGACGAACTTGTTACGATGCCATACCTACATAATTTCTGGTTACAGTTAACTCGATCAAATGGTGAATAAAACTCGCTTAAGGCACGCTGAAAAGCCTTGATTCAGTTATTTCAAAACGTCTACAATCGTGTATCTATGGCCTGACTTTGACGTTTTTCCCATAGTCACAATGTCAAAATCAGGCTATTGACACACTTTTGAGACTTTATTGAATTAGCAGAATTCTACTTAATTTGTTTTGTTGGTGACTATCGCTTTTCGAATTTTTTAATCTTTTCAAAATCGTCTGAGAAGACCCGAAGTCTTCTGTCTCGCATGCGATGCGTACTAATTACTAATACTGCCATGGAATGGAAGATATTATAGTATACCAAATACCAATTCTTTTTATAAAATCAATACCTTTATTGTGAATTATGTGGTTGCATCAAATAATTAGAAATAAAAAAATATATATTCTTTTAGCATAAACGGTGAACTTGCATTTGATTAAAGTATTTTAAAAAGCCTACCTACCCAATTTCTCATAGTGCTCTTCTTTGTTTCAGGTATGTTTGCGTAATTCTCGACAACCGAAGAAAATACTAGGAGGCAACAATGCAATTTCACAACGAGAAAGTACCAGGCGGTCATAACCCGACAGCAGTTCTAAGCTAAGCAGGCGGGGCGGACGCGGCGCGGCTTCCCGGCGTGCTTCCCAAGGAAATAGGGCCCGTTCCGGGGCGCCCGCTCCCGCCTAATGGCGCGTGCCTGTACCGCCCGTAATGTCATGCCACCCTGGTAGTGGTGCTCGTTAGCCTCTGCTTTTTTTTTACCCTTAGGGCGACAATTCCTTTGCTCCGCTTTTTTTTGTGATAAGTAATGCTGCTTTTTATCGTAATTTTTCCTGGCAACCAACCTTCGTTGTATTTGTAGATTCTAAAGATTGCGACGATGTAAGCTCGCAGTAATGCAGAAATTAAAATCAACAGAAGGCTAGTTAACAATGTAAGCATTTACTGCCCGTTTTGCACATTGCTGGGCAAAGGCATATTTTATTTCGTTGATAAATAGGTAAGAAAGAGACTTTCTCTCGATTGATGGCCCATTCTAAAGCAAAGGTGCGATGCAATGCCAAGCCAAGCATTAAGCCGCAGCTACGTACTAAGTTAAATAATCTACGTAGCTAGTGTAGCTCTACCTACCACGTAGCGCCCGTAGACATAAACACGTAGATTACAAAGCGTAGCGTGCGGTAGCCGGGCGGGCCGCGCCTCTAGCGGCGCGCTTCGAGTGCGGGCTGTACGCCGACGGACTGTTTTGATACTTGACATCGTTTTCTTAATTATTATCTTTTACATATTTTTATTTTTTGCTAGGTACTTTTTGGTTAAATGCTGTCTGATACAGAGTTTTTGTATAGTGTTATGTTAATACTTGAGTAAAAAAAGGTTTTTCAAAATAAATTGTCAAATGAAACTAGCGATTGAAAAGGCTTTTAGAAAAACGGTTTTTAAAACATAACTTAATAATAATTGTGAGGAGGTTCCTGTCTCTGGAGCCCTAATCACCGGTAGTTTGGACACTGGTCCCGATGCTGGTGGACCCCTATTTTTTATATTTTTAAATGTTTGTTTTGTTTTTTAGAAAATATTTAAAAAATGTAAATTAATATGTAAAAAAATAAATAGAGAGATAATAAAAATATAAACTTTTATTTTCCCAGAAAAAGACAGATATAAACAAATTGACAGAAATGCAAACTACAAAATATGCGGCTTATAGCATACTACTTTAATTAAACAGCACTTGCACTCTGGTTTTTATTGTCTATTTTGTGGTAAAATAATAAGTGTAAAAATTTTAGCAACTTCTTAACATAACATTATACATTGAGATAGTAATCAAAAAAGCTTTTTCACTTGTATATTTTGATTTTTCAATGATCAAATCGTTAAGCACCGCGCTTGCGGGAAGACTGGCTTGGATCCCACGCCGTCGCATGTCTGAGAGACGTCCTGCATTGTCGGTATCTGCCAACTTTGTTTGCCATAAAATAATGCGAAGATTTCGTATATTTAAAGAAGCGCATCTTACTAAATATGTGGGAAACAAAGGATACGTATGCAGGTATGCATAAAAATTTGGTTGCACAGTGTATTAAATAGAGACCATCAAACCACATAATATCCATTAATCAATTAATTCAATGTTTAACCGCCTCTGTGGTCTAGTGGCTAAGACCACCGGCACCGGTTTAGACCCAGAGGTCCCGGGTTCGATTCCCAGGGGGTATATGTTTATGTACTCAGTTTGGTTGCTGGTAGGGCTTGTTTGTCCGCCTGGGTAGCTACCACCATCTTATCTTAATATGTCGCCATAACATCAATGTTTGTCATGTGCCTCACTAGTTGAGGTCCCCGGGTGAAGTACGCTTCTATTATTGGCCTTATCATCACTTATCATCAGGTGAGATCAAGGCACTGCTTACCCGTAAAATATATTTAAAAAAATCATCATCATCTATTATTAAAAAAACATTTTGGTGTATAAGAGGTCTCGTAATCATGTCCGTGACCCCAGCGGGATACCCTTTAACATGGGATATCTCGATAACTATTGGTCAACAAATTTTGATATTTGCTTACAAATTTAAACATAATATCAACTAAATCATGGCGAATAGTTATCGAAGCCGATCTGAAAGGGTATCCCGCTGGGGTCACGGACATCTCGTAATCGAATGCGAATTGTATTGAAGATAAGTACCTACTTCGATCTCAAGAACAAATACTATACACGACTATTGGGTATGTAAGACATGTAATTTATTACACACGTAGGTAATCTATATTTAAGAAAAGTGCTTTCATGTGAAATTAAAAGGAAAATATAATAATTATCCCAAGTATTAAACCGGAATGTTGCGGTAGAATTGTCAGTGGCCCTCAGCCGCCTCGCGTCGCCCTCATTACCGCGAAGATATCCTGGGAAATGGCGTTAAACCGACATAACCGCCATTCACATACATTATATACATATGAATATAATATACTGTAGAAGACTGCCAAAATTGTGGCAAAACTTAATCGACCAGCTACCGAATACCATCTTTAGTTTTGTGATCGTTCAATAATCATTATCATTATAAATCAGCTCATATTCGTCCAACTGCTTGGCTCAGGCTTTCCTATACCACACTAGCCCAAATATTGGCGATGAAAGACTTGAATATACGATTTTTTTTATATATATTAGAAGGAGGCAAACGAGCAGGCGGGTCACCTGATGGGAAGCAATCACCGCCGCCCATGGACACCCGCAAAACCAAAGAAATCGAAGATGCGTTGCCGGCCTTTAAAATGAATGAATGAATGAGTTGGCATTGGCAAGCAAACAAACTGGCTGCTATTCATCATCATCTCAACCAAGAGACGTCCACTACTGGACAAAGGCCTCCCCCAAGGATATGAGGGGTATTTGCCGTAATCGCCACGCTTGGCAGGCGGGTTGGCGATCGCAGTAGGTTGAGAGTAACCTCAGAGAGATGCTGCTGCCCATCCTCTGGAATGGTCCCTTAGTCGCCTTTTACGACACCCATGGGAAGAGATGGGTTGGTGCAATTCTTTATCCCCGGCACCACAATGCTGCTATTGCCTAGTCCAAAATTTCGTCCTCAGGTCTATGTCCAGCATACTAATTGGGCTGATGATTAGGATGACGGTGATTCGTACATGTAAAAATTAAATTTGGATGGAATCAAAGCAGTGACAATTTGGTTTAGCTAGTTCAAAGTAGACATTTCAATTCTTTAGAGCCCTCGCCCAATTCCGATACTCGGTGACCGATTTTTTAGTCGAAAAAATCGATTTGATTATCGGTCCTATAAAAGTCGGTCGTGGGCGGAAGCCGTTATTAAATTAAACTTTATTGATAAGCACTAAAATATGTTTTAATTACTACCTACCCATTAAGGACGTATTTTAGCTTCTGACACTGTTCGAACTGTTCTGCTTCAAAAACATACAAATAGTACTTAGTTAACTTAATTCTATAGAACTAGTGGTCGCCCAGTGGTCGAAATTGTATTTTTTATGCATAATTAAAAAAAATATTAACATTCTGTACTCCTCTATATGTATAAACTATAAGTGTGCTAAATTTCATACTCCTCCGTCCACGCAATTTTTGTAAAAAGGGGTACAAAGTTTTTTCTTCACGTATTAATATATAAATAATAAAAAAAAACTCGCGCTAGTCACTATGTTGTTCTGCGTTGCCGCTCAGTCGGCAACGCAGCAACGAACTTTATTGTGACTGTGTGCCCTGTAATTTTATTGGATCTCGTACCCTTTCAACTGGAAAATAGAAATGCATAACACTGCTGCATGGCGGTACAAATAGCTATGAGGGTCTTAAGTATACAGATAGTTATTATTTATTATATATTATGTATCTCTATATTTTGTGTTTTTATTTGTGATGGAAAGTGTCCTTTTATGATAGGGCACTTTCCAATATTTATGACGCTGTAAAGGAGAAAAGAGCTGGACACTTGCTAAGTTTCTTGCCGGTTCTTCTCAGTACAAGATCTCCCGCCCAGAGTAAATAGACTTAAGAACCGATGGCATAATGACGTTCATAAGAGCTATTTGTAGCCTAAACTGAATAAATGATTTTGAATTTTAAATTTAGAATTTTATAAATGATCGTCGCTTAGGCTAGTGCAGACAGCTGCACTGCACATCAAGCTACCATTCAATACACCATACAACCTTAAGCCAAATACATAGAGTTCAAAGTCTATTGAGGAATTTGAGCATGTGGTAGCCTGATGTGTGCGGGCGTGTGTACATCAAGATGAAACCTAGGCGTGCTTAAGCTATTCGTTGTACTTCAAGGGTTTCTACTTAGTTGCCTAATTGTCTGCCGACTATCAGGTAACTGGGTATTCTGTTTAACACTGTCAGAGACAGGCGAGATGATCAGACGAATGACGAAAGAGTATACTTAAGCAAATATATTTTCATGATGCAAAAAGATGCAGTAGCAGATTTTACTTACTTACTTACTTCGCTGGCTCTGCGACCCGAAGTGGTTTACAAGTCCGACATTAAGACTTTACTTACATAGATAAATAACTAAGGGTTCTAAAAACATCAGTTTTTCAAACATTTCACAGAGAAATGTTACGTGTTCTTATTACAAGTTCAAAATATGATATAAAAGCATATACGGCTAAGCCTAACATATGTTGGTTTATAAGCTGTTAAAGATTTACCTACCCCTTTGCTACCATAAATAATACCAAAAAACTTTGCCGAGCGAACAGAGCGAGCAAATTAGCGACCACGCACGCTACGCCGGCGGCGGCGCCGCGCCACCGCAGTTCAAAGCACTGTGAAAACCGGTTTTGTTTTGCATTGTACCAGAAAAGTACTTAAAAATGATGCCGATGTATCGACCTCAGTAGCTTCTGCGTGTTCCTTCGTTAATTTCTTTTTTATGTTACTGAAGCTGCAGACGCTGCAACGCTTTTGGGCCGGCAGGGTGAGCGTGACTGATGCTGCGTTGTTTTCACGCTGCACCAGTTGTCCTTGCGTCTGGACTCCGTTTCCACTTAACATCAGGTGGAGTGGAGTAGTTTGCCGAGAAGGTATAAAAAAACGGCAGCATACGGCTTGCCTAATCCTACTGGTGGTAGGATGACAAAAGATGGCAAAAAAAACTAGTTCGAAACTAAACAAATTACAAACAAAATGGTACCTAATTTGTTCGCAACAATATTTGAGATGAAGAGATAGGTAGATTATTAAAAATTTGTAAAAGTATTAAGATCGGATGTTGATGACGTAGTTTGTCGACATTGAATAGGGCTCATTTGGCTTATAAAGTAAAAATACATAGTGTTGATTAATTTCGGCTAGTTGGATTGAGCCACGATAGCATAGTTGGCAGTGCACCTGACCCGGCATGTCATGGGGCGCGGGTTCTGAATCCCGCTCGTGGAATTATTTAACACTTCGTCTTTTTTCAAATTGTAATTTGTTCGCAACAATATTTACATAAAATTCTAAGTAAATAATCAAAATGATACACAAATTTTTGTTTACTTAGTTTGTGCCAATAAATGTATTTCTTCTTCTTCTTTATTACACATACAATGAAAATTAAAAGAATTATTTTACTTAAATCTATATACGTAATGCCAACTATATCGCTATCGATTATGTGTTATGGCGGTTTGAAAACCCAACTGTTACTTTTAAGGTGCGGTTAACTGTACCTATATGTATTTGTAACTATGCAGTACGTAGTAGTATAGGTATATATTATTTAGGTTTGTATGTAATATAAAAAGTATAAGTTGTACCAGGGCGACATAAGTATTTAGAATAAACGCTAGCTGTAACAATAGAGCCTATTCATATCGCATACCACGGCGCACTAACAAAACATTTTGCCATACATAACATTTATAATACCACGTTCTAGTACCGTATTCATTAACTCTTAGTAGAGATAAGTAGGTGCTATTAAGAATTCGGTAGTGAGCCTTCGATCGAACAACGAACGCCCGCGTTAATATTGTGCGCTTCTGGCTTTCTTGGTAACTCGCTATAAATTAATTATTACTGAGTAAATGCCTGTATACTTTATTAATAACTAGCTATTCCCCGAAACACATCGCGCGATGTCAAATATCCTATAGCCTTCCACAAACAAATGGGCTATCAAATGCAAAAATATTTATTAAATTCCGACTGGAACTTTCTAAAGATTAGCGCGTTCAAACAAAAAAAAAACGAGCGAACCTTACAGTAGTTGCATATGATGTGTAACATAAAATACGGAAACTTTTCCATTAAGCAGTGACATAAATTAACTTCAAAATTTAAAAAAGCTATCGTCATCATCATCATCATCATCTCAGCCAAAAGACGTCCACTGCTGGACAAAGGCCTCCCCCAAGGATCTCCACAACGACCGGTTTTGTGCTGCTCGCATCCAGCGGCTTCCCGCGACCTAAAAGCTATATACTTACTGAAATATTTTATTCGAATAATTATTCATTATTACTTACTTGGATATTTTATCGATGATCTGCACTTTATTGAGACTTATTATCATCATTCAATATTTATTAATGTAGTTTAAAAGTCTATTACACACGAAATGGTTGAAATCAATATTACAATAGAAAATAGAATAAAGAATTAACAATTACGTATATTTTTTTACAAATCATAAAGAGAATGCAGTAAATACTCATTAGAAGACATTTGACAAATGACAGAATATGTCACATAAAATAATAATATGTCTTGTTCGATCGATTTTAAATTTACAAAATTTTCCTCGACTTCCTGTCACACTGTTACGTTCGACTTCCGTCACATTTCACCAAATCACTCCCACAAATTGTATAGAAGGCGATCGGAAAGATGTTGCACATCAAAAACTCTTCAGCTTTATTATTAGTCTACATATATGTATATAAATAGATGTAATGTATACGATTGAAATAAAAATAATTGTTTCTTAGTTTATACCGTATACGGTTTCATACCTGATCGTTTGCGATGAAACTTTGGTAATTTTTGTGCGCACGTCCGCAAAGCTTTCGGAGTTGGTGAAACCATCACGGGATACAATTGTTCACGCTGGCTGCTCTCTAGTGTAACAAAGAAAAAAAACTAAATAAAAGCAGAGAAAATCAATGAAAATGTTTTGCTGTTGATCTAATGGCAAATAAACTCGAATTTGGCACCCTGAACACAAACGACTGCCCTAATCATCGATGGGAAGCAAGCAGTATTAACGGTAAACTGACTACCACGAGATGATTCTTGATGATGATGATGATGATACTGAAATAAGTACGCATGCGATACGACTCAATCGCACTGGGGCGGTATATACGCGGTATCCTCACACTGCGTGGAACAATAACGTTGTCGATCCATTTTGTTGTCATCCAGCTACACGCACAACAACCAGCTGCATGTATAAGGAGGCTGGCTGGCTGAGAAGTGAGCTGATTTTAACAATTCAACTTCGGTTTGTATATTTTACTCTCTTGACATTAAAGCTGGCGATGGCCCCTGCTCTTTTGCCACCATATTTTGCACGAAATTTATGACATTGCGGTGTGATGCGAACAGGATATTATGTGAGAGCTAATGACGGGTATCACTTGAATCGCTGTATACATTGAGGAGCTGTGCGGTTCAAGTGATTATTTGGAAATCAAAGCGAAAACAATTTTTTATTTAGACAAACTAAAAAGATACGTTGGAGTTTGTTTAAGTTTTCGTTTTTTTATATATTTCACAACGGTAGTATTAACGCTTGGACCTACATATCACCAAATGGTAAGTGATAATAATGCCACTGATGATGAGAGAGCACACTTCACCCGGAACTTTCACTATCTTATCTGTATATCGATAAAAACTTGTCTTTTTTCGGTTAGAGTGAGATTACTGTTGCTTATGTGTTTATTACAACCTTAATCTTTCGTGGAGCAGATAATGTAAAACATAATTTTTTTTTAAAACAAATCATCATAAATATTGTGTCACAAAAAATGCTGGGAAAAGAAACATAAAAACAATATAACATTAATAAAAACTGAGGCTTCAGTATTGGCAAATTGCGAATTATACCCGTTATTTAAAATAAAGTCCTTTTTTATAGGGTGAGTCGAACGCTGCTGATTCGTCACCTCAAAAGTACCTACCCCATTGTAAATTATAATAAAATTATTATTTTATTTTGCACACTATTACATTAAAAATGGTTTTAAAGTACTTTATTTAATATATCAGCTAGATGAGAAAATTATGTAGGGACCAGATAGTTCTAATCATGTATTTAAAAAAAAAAAAACCATAAACTTTTATTACACGCTACTCCCGTATTCATGGCCTACATGATTCATTACAAACATTCCCTTTTTAAAAACGTTCACGGCTGCTAATTTACATGTAATTATGCTGGGGTCAGAGGCGGGTTAGACGCGTCCCAAACGCGTGCAGATGTCGCTAACATCGCTCTAAACATACTATTTCTGTCTATACGTTCGCCAAAATTGGTAATATCGCATTATAAATTCTAATACGCGCGAACAAGGCTCATATTTAGTTGTAGGCTTTGCGAGAACGAAAGACCACGTTTCGGGCGACGAGTAGCGAGTGTCCTGCCCTCTCAAGGATCACGGTCGTCCAGTCGGCGTACACATTAGGCGCGTTCTACATTCAAAAGAATATTTTCATTTTGTTTTTTAAAGACTTTTTTTGACATAATTTAATTTATTAATAATGTTTGTTTGGGTTTCTGTTTACTGCGTGTTTTCTAAAGGTAATTTAATGGCGATTTTTATTTTCTTCTTTAGTTGGTTTTGTATTTTTGTTATGGTCATCTTGTTGTAATATCTGATAGTTATATTTATTTTCGTCCATTTTACTAAGCTATTGACCTAGTAATCTCCTAGGTAATCTCTCTCCTTTTCAAATCACTATATTCAATAGGTAATTTATTATTAAATTGCCTCCATTAATCAGTTATAAAATCTCCTTGTCAATGGTATTTCATTATAGCTATTAAATATAAGCTTTTTAAAATTAAAGATAGTTAATTATAAATATACAGTAAAAAATATAAGTGCTAATCTATTTCCATTATTACATAAAAAGCCTCTGAAGAAGACCATTAATTAAATTTAGTTTATAGCTTAGTATTTTCAAACTATCATAATAAAAGCACTATCATTGATTTTAAAACTTAAAAGCTCCATTCATGTCCTGTAAAGGCTGTAATTCTAGTGTCTCGCCGTCAGACCATTTCGATAGTAAACCGTCGCAGGTGCGAAGTGCGCTACTATGTACGGCCACCGGCGCGCCTCCGACGGCCACAAATCTTCCGTTTCGCTCGGGCCCGGCCGCCGCGGTGCGAGAGCAACAGCACGGTCCACAGCACGCGGCTGCGTGTAGCCGGCTACTCCTGAAATAGCCCCCCGCCGCCGGCCCCGGCCATCGACGTGCTTTTAGTATGCTGCGCGCATGCGAACCGCCCGCACCCTTCTGCGCTCCTAGTACCGACGCTAGCTGACACGCGAAATATTAGTAACAGAAAAAAACGCAATTAAATAAAAAAGCATGCTGTGAAATCGATTAAATTCAAAATGGTGGCGATTTTAGCCAACCCCAAATGGAGTGAGGACCTCACCATACAAATGATTATTGAGTACGAAAAACGCGAGTATCTATGGAATCCCGTGTCGGAGAATTATAAGAACAAGAAAATAAGGGAGCAGGGCTACGTCGAGATAATAAATGCGTTGAATCTAGTCGACGTCACTGTTAAGGAATTGAAAAATAAGATAAAGAATATACGCTCGTCATACAGTGTGGAGCTGAAGAAGATTCGCGCGGCGCGGAAGGCCGGCGCGCATGCGTACCGGCCCAGCGTCACGTGGTTCGAGCACGCGGACAGGTTTCTGCGGGCGATCGTCACACCGAGCTCCGTAAGACTATTTTTGTTTACGCCAAGCGGCACATGCGCAGTAAGGCTTTCATATCTTAACGTTTCTCTTTTTGTAATAGGTGGATGCTAGCTTGCTGGAGATTCCGGTGAGCGACGACAGCGATGTAGTGCAGGATCTGAGCGAGCGGAAATCGCCCGAGAAGAAAAGTCCGAGAAAGCGTCGCAGCTCAACCCGCTCGTCGACTCCTTACGTGTTGAACACGCCGTCTCCTCGTCCGAGTACACCGTTCGGGCTGAACCAGTCGTCGAGCCCGTTTGGGATTCTACCCGCTGTGACGTCAGCATCATTCTTGAATCCGCCGGTGGGAATAGCAACTCCGCTCACGACTTCTCTTGCCACAATCTATCCTATACCGGCGAAACAAAAGAAAACGAACTATGACGATCGCAACGGTGATCACTCGGATGGCCCACAGGATCTGTCTCAGCACTCCGAAGGTGGGAACGAGAATGAGTTCGAGATGTTCGGAAAGTTGATAGCGAGCCAACTGAGGAAACTGCCGTTGAGCCTGGCTTTGGACACTCAGCTGAAGATACAAACGCTAGTGAACGCGGCTAGGATACAGGCGGTATACCAGCAGTACAGCTACGCGGGGCCATCTCAAGAGGCGTTGTCGGTCCAGGCTTTGTCCAACGGTATATTAGCCAGCATGGCCCAGAGCAACTTTGCTTCCCGGGCAGCTATAGGCTTGAGAAACGATTCGCCCGAGGACATGAGCAGAGACTTGAAAACTGAATATTCAATGTGCTCCGAAGATGATTAATGTGGAGATTGGGCAGACGCAAGATATACCTCAATGTAACTTCGGGAATAATCCCGTCATAAGAATTTATGTTTGCTCATATGAAAGTATACAATTTAGATACTATGTCAGATAAATGTATCATTATAAATGTGTTTTAGATATTGTGATAGATGTCTAGAGATCAGATTTTATAAATGGTTAACAAACAAACTGAGGCAGTACAAATACGCGATATTCGTGTAAGAGCATAATAAAGACGGAAGGTGACACTTCCCCGTAAATATAATTCATGAAATATATAAGTGAACTCTAGTTTTCGGAGCTAGTCATGTTGTATCGATATTTTATTGTAGATCTCGATGTTTTGGCTGTGTTCGTTGTATTTATTTGAATTGTACGTACATATCTGTTTTAATATAGGCTTTTTATATTCGGGATTCACATTTACAAGTTAATAATCGGCTATGCAGATTTTGAAACGGTATTTTCCATAGAAATATTTTTTAAGCTAGTTTTTTAAAGCAAAGTACTTATTACACATGTGTTATTTTATATTCCGGTTTTACGTGGTTTAACTAATATGTTTTTATTTATAAATAATGCAGTCTGTATCATAATACGATAATTTTAGGAGCCAAAACTGAATTACGCCACAAAAATAAGACTTATATAAATATTTTGTATAATTTAGAAATCCTGTTTATTTTATAATATTGTAAATATTTATTTTATTTTATAATGATTGCAGTCATTTTGGATAATCTGTTACACTATGTATACGACAACTACCCTCTTTGATCGTTGAAAATTTGAAAGAATAATTTTCACATAAGAATCTTCCGTAAATTAATTAATCAATATATGTATTCAAAATTATACGAATTTATTTTAAGTGTGATAGATTATAGTTGGTATCTGTGTTATAAATTGTGATTACTGTTTATTAGTAATGCATGCTGTTAGCGTAAGAAATGATAAATACCTCAAATAGACACAGTTTATCGATAGAAAATGTATTTGGAATATATTTTAACTGTTGTTCGATGTGCCACATATAGTAATGTAAACAGATTGTGATTACCTATTTAAAAATGAATAAATAAAAGTATTTTATAAATGTCCAAAAGGTTCTTTTTATTACTGTAAATGCCAAATTTCATAGTAGTATATTTTTAAATACAAACCTTCCTTCTGCATAGAAATGAAGCTAACCTCTTAGGCTACTCCTGTACGAAATTAAAGTTAATAGGCATCTCCTGGGGCAGCTCGCTCCACCGTAGACCTCATCTACGCTCACCATCAGGCGAGATCGAGGTCAAGAGCTGTCTTTTATAAGGCATAAAAAAACAACTAACTACTTGAATAAAAACCATATACCTTTAAAAATTAACTTGTCAGGTATTTACTCTTAATGCTTAGCCGAATGCCAAAAATGAAATGACATATTTCAAAACTTTACTTCGTAAGAGAAGAAGTTTTCAATTATCCCTTTTGCGTGTAGCGTGTAGCGAGTTCACTGCAATGATCACACATTCGAATTACAATAATTTGTCACTTTTCTATAATATAACATGTCATAGGAAATTAAATCATTCTCTATCGGGAATATCTCTGTCATACGGTTTTCCATACAACCTGTATATTATACAGAAGATGTAATATAACTCTTTAACATACAGGACGAAATTACTTTGCATTTTTTAAAACAATGCTTCAATTCGAACTCGAAATCTATGTCGCTCGATATTTACGCCCGCCGCATAGAACGCCACGCCACGCCACAGAAAAAGGGGAAAGGATTGCTATGCTCCGCTAAAAAAAGGCAGTCTCAATCGGAGACAAGAGAAACCTCGAGTGACTTTTCACAGCTAAGCCCCCATTAATCTGGAATGTTCCAGACGTCCGGAACCCGATTGTCTGTTCCGATTTCCAGACGGTTTTTTTGCTGTTAACGAAGGAGCCACCGTCAGAAAGCCGCAACTTTATCTTGGCCGCGATTTGATTGGAAAACGTTAAAGCGATTATGAGATTGATAATTGCATTGTGTTGAACGGCTGAGAGTTGGTATACTATTTATATTACGGCAGCAACGTAGTTATACGAAGCTGAATCCCGGACAATAGTAGTAAAAGGTATCTTAGTTGATTCTGAAGTTGCAGAAACGTTTTTTATGTCTTAAAGTTTCCTAAATCTAAGTATCTTTATTAGGCAGTTAGAAAATTCATTATACATTTTAAATGAATACGTGCCTCGTAATGCCGGAGGAATTATTAGCGAAGACTACATCATGGGTAGTGAGTGAGTGACTAAAAGAACGACGAAAAATTTGAAGGATTATGGGTTATGACGGATTTGGCGAGATTTTTAGGATTGACCCGGTATAGCCCAAGGTACATAATATGAGGGAAAAGTTGCGTTTGTCTTGCAGTGGACAAAGTTGCAGCTTATAAGTATTCAAGTCAACAATGATATTCTACCATGAGACACAGAACTAAGTGTCATTTATCTTTGAAAAGGGTTGGGATTTGCCTTCAGCCTTTATACAGCGTTACCGGATTTATAGAGCGCCGAAGGCTTATTACCGAAAAATTGCACGATGGCAACGCGACTGCTACTAGCAGTTGCTGCAATAATCGGTCGGTTTATTTTAGAGCGACAGCGGCGCGGCGCCGCCGGCCGGGAGCAGGCGCCGCCATGCACTTATAGTTCGTCAATCGCTCGCTCGTTCTACGGTCCGTAATACGAATATGTATTTTAGTAGAGATAAATTGTAAATTGTCGCGATTGGCACTGTCACTTAAAGATGCAAATAAGCCTGCCGAAACTTAGGATTTCTCAAGCCGTAAAATCCGGATAGTCCTCAGTATTCTAGAGGGATAGCATCACGCAAGCGTGTGCCTTCCCCTACTAGATTCTCCTAAGCCTTCGTATTACGAGAACCAAGTATCAACATCGCGCTATTCAACTACAATACGCGATAAGCCCCACCGGAATATTTAACATAAATAACGAGACGCGATCCGGCACGGCCGGCGCGTTGCCTGCCCGCCGCCGCCGGCCGGCCGGCGGCTGTCCGGTCCGGTTTCGGTAATTTACGGGTGCCAGACCGCTCGCTCCCGCTATTGATTACGGATCAGTCTTAGCTCGCGTTCAATTTTTTTTTGCTTCTCCTCCCTATAACTTATAATGGATAGGTATAGGTAAGCTCATTACCGCAGAATTAGGGCGCTGTGATTAAGTTTTTAATAGATATTTGCCGAGATTAATTAAGGCATGGTAAGCTTCGCCATCTGCACGTAACGTGTCATTAAATATTGTGATAATAGAAATTTTAATATCGCAGCGTTGCTATACGAATTACGGAAATCTAAAGCGACAGAAGTAACTACAAAAGGTACCTAAGTTACCCATTGAAGCAAAACAATTGAAATAAGTACTTATAATAATAGCAGATGGAGAGTTTGACCTAACCCTATACCTACCCATTACACTATGGCCAAATGCATGTATGTAAATAAATGTTTATCTATCTAAGTATATTATTACGTGAAAAAAAGTGTAGGTACCCCTTGTTAAGCACTTTGCATACACTTGTATGAGATTTGGCATAGTTAAAGTTCATATTATGGAAAAAGAGTGCACAAAGATAACATTTATGTTACAAGATAAAATTTACTAGAAAAAAAAATCAACCAGCCTCAGGGAGCTAAAGTGGGAATCGAACCCACGACCTTTGGATAACAGGTCCAATGCTCTGACCGCTGAGCTATCGAGGCCCCAGAAGACTCGTTGAATTTTTCTAGTAGTTTGTGGTTTACGCGAATTGTGAATGCAAAATTAAAAATAATAATAACATCTATTCATATGATATTTCATTTATTGCTGTAGGAATGTGGTGATACCTATTTAGGTACCTAAAGAAATTAATGATAATATTATTTATTTACAAACAAAGACAAAAACAAGATAATAAATAAACTACTTAAAATTAAACTTACAATAAAAACTATAAACTATAGCTAGGTACTACTAACTATAAATAAAAAAAATTACCCCAAATCATCCCTATCAGGCAGAGTGCCCAGTAAGCTAGCAAATATTATGTTACATTATTGTATATAAACATTGTATATTTTGAGAATTACAGTCAAATTTCGACCACTGGGCGACCAAAGTTTAGTAGAATCACATGAGTAAATATATTTACTCATGTGGTAGAATTGCTCAATATGTAACATTTATTACTTTAACACAAAGGGGGTCGATTTTTTAACCAATGACTAATTTTGCCGCGCAATTTATGAACGCAGTTAGGTACAACATGTGAACAGTTTCGAGAAAATAGATCGTAATGTCAGCACCTCAAATATCACAATCACAAATACAGTAAGTTGTACTTACTGCGTTCATATATTGTGCGGCAGAATTCTCATGTTATGATATCAATATATGAGTGGTTCCTTTTCTCCTATTCAAGCCGCACCAATCCGCACCGAGCCTGCCGCGTGGTAGTTTATAGCCCGCTCCCTGTCCATCCAAAGGGAAGGCTCGTGCTCCAACAGTGGGGACACAAAATGAGCTGATGACGAATGATATGATATATATCATATAACTAGTGGACCCGCCGGACTTCTCTTTGGTTTCCATGACAACAAAACAAACAAATAATTTTGTATTGAAAAATTAAATTGTCGTTTTTAGTATTATTTATGTTTCTCACCGCTGAAACATTCCCTGAACTTCCACAAATATTTCAAAATCAAAATTAGCCAAATCGTTCCAGCCATTCTCGAGTTTTAGCCTGACAAACGGACAGCAATTGATTTTATATGTATAGATAATATAAACATTACAAATGACTGATACAAGTCAATGGTAACTTATTTTTTGACACCGAAAATTCTCGAACGATATGTAAGTATCTTATTAATCAAACTGTTAATAATGCATATATAATTATACTAGCAGCCGCTCGCGGTTTCACCCGCGTGGTTCCAGTTCCCGTGGGAATATCGGGATAAAAAGTATCCTATGTTTTAACCAGGTTATCTACTATCTCGGTGCCGAATTTCATACAAATCCATCCATCCGTTGCAGCGTGAAGAAGCAACAAATATACACACATACACACAAACTTTCGCATTTATAATATTAGTGTGATGTGATTTCATAGTGTATTTCATGTAACTTTGAATTTCGAGGTCACCGGTGTAAAAGAAAGATTCAAGAAGCGCCCCCAAGGGAACACGGGTTCTCAATATATTTTTAACTTAACTTAGTTCTGTAAGAAATAAGTTAAAGTTATTTTAGAGATAATGATCTATTAATGTAATATAGATTACGGCAACAATTAATGCATAATTAACATTTTTATCAGTAAGCTCGTTTAAAGGTTACTTGGTCGCTATATGACGTTGAATCATTATTAATATTTGTAATTTTCATACATCATATGAGAGCTAAGCATAATAAAGCAGAGGAAACTGCTGAAATATCTACTTTATTAACAAACATAATTAGTAAGTTGGATCAACTTCTTTCTTTTTCTGTCATATTTTAATAAAATGCTAAGTGTTATTGTAAATAGTATGTTGGCATTTTTTTTTTTCCTTTAGTTGATGGCTTCGTGCGATTAGCACATTTAGCCAGTGTCAAAGTAATTTTTCTTACAAGTAATACATAAATATACAAATCCTTCCAGTAGGTACATAATGATGATGAATGATAATACAAATGAGAAGTGAGAAATGATATACCCCCCAACCCCTCGAGTATCTAAGTAAAGATGTGGGGCTTAACTAAGTCCTCGGGCAGACTTCTTGAGAGAATTTGAAAAGTGAAGTTGCACTGTTTTGTTTCATTTGCCAACACTCATGCACACTCACGAACACTTAACGGTTGATAATCCACCATTATTAAACATTAATATTCGACATAACACAAATTTTAGAAAATAAAACAAAATCGCAGACATGACTCTTCACTTTCCCGCCAAGAAGTCATGGTGGCATTTGTATTTTAGATAGTTAATACTTATATTGCCACTCTAAAAATCAATTAAAATCAGTTACAATTGGCGGTCTTATCGTTATATCGCGATTTTGTTCCAGTTAACCATAGGTGTCTTTTTGCTAACAATTTTCAAAATTATAGGTTTTACGCAAAGTTTGTAACAAACTTTGCGTAAAATTATATAGTAGGTATAATAATATCAATAATTATTAATTATACACCTTAGGCATACAACTATTTATATAAAACTTTTATTTTACTTCTTAAAGTATGCTTTGAGAATAGTATAGGCTGTACCAAGATTGCTAAGCACTGTTAACCATGTTATTTGTTATGTATTTCTGTGTTATGTACTATACTACAACTATTTATGTAATAATTTTATTATTATATATAAATAGTTGTAGTATTGTAGTATCACATGTAGTATGGAGAATAGTATAGGTTAGGTACCAAGATTGCTAAGCACTGTTAACCATTTTATTTACAATGGAACTCGAAACGAAAGCTTAAAAAGCCTATAGGTAATATAGGTATCTGTATAAATCTGTATTTTTTTTACAAAGAGCGAAACTAGACTTCAGCTTAAGTTTATGAACAAGTGGGAATTGCGGGAGTGCGAGTGGTGCTTATTACGTAGTATGTAAGTTGTACAGAATCTATGAGAGCGTACAATTATCACGTGCATTCCCATGTCCCCATTATGCATTGAATTAAGCTTTCGCATTTCGCGCCATTCTGGGAGCGCCTGCAGCCATTTCGTCGCTCAAAATATTACAAAATGGCGTGTGAATAGGGCTGTAATTTTTTTGTGGAAACAACCCTGTGTCATGGTTTTAAAAATATGGGTATTAATAAAATGCTCTGTGCAAAACTCACGTTACAATCGATCAAAGACCAGTGCCAATATTATCAAACGGCCAAAAAATGGCGCTTTTAAAAATAAACGACCGTGGCTTAGATGAATAATTGGTCTCGCTACGCTCGTCATTCATCTAAGGGCCGTGGTATGTATAACTCAGTTGAAACGTCATGATGTGTTTATTTAAAAACCTTCATCATCAGACCATTTTTTTGTCCTCATTGCTGGGGCACTTCCCTAACGATGGATGGGAGAACGGGTCATAAACCACCACGCTCCACGCAGGATTGGTGGTTGTTAACGACTGCTGGGACCAGCAACGACTTCACGTGCCTTCCGAAGCACGGAAGAGCTCGAGATAATACACTTTTTGTCACTATCCGATGACCGGCCTTTTGCAGTGGCTTAACCTTAGCACTCGCAGACCATGCGCGTTTACCACTGTGCCATCGAACTCATTATCTACCGCAAAACCAATATAAACGGACAGTGGCAAAAGCTGGATTAGAGTAGCCGCGGATCGTGCTTAATCACAGAAGAGTCATAGCGGCGTGCACTTGAAGAGGCCTTTGTCCAGCAGTTTTTTTTTTTTTGAGAGAGATTGCTGATTGCCTCTAACGGCATTTTCAGCGTCACCGGGGTTTTTTGGGGGCGGCGAGGTACGTAAAGGGTACCTCAATCCGTGTTGAAACGAATCACCTTCGGAGGATTTCCAGAGGGAACGGCATCGCACACTTAAAAGTGCGCGTCCCCGTGCCCTACTAGAGTCTCCGAAGGGTTCGGATCGGATCGGGGAGCGGGACCACCCGAGGGCGCCTCTAAAGGCACGGACCTCGGCTCGGGTAGACCGGGCCGTGGAGGAGGAGAGAAGCGCCCGGGTACATTTCTGTACTTGGTTTAGAGCGCGTGTGAACCGGTTCTTCGTACCCTGGTTCTACGAGTACGGTGTCTTGGGCCTAAATTAGTGTGCATGTTTAGTGTATTCTGTAAATGTGTAGTGACATTTAGAGGATCGGGCTGGGGGTCCAGCAGTGGACTAATAAAGGTTCATGATTATAAGGATATAGGCTGGCTATATAAAAATTCAAAAATCAAAATTCAAAATCATTTATTCAGTTTAGGCTACAAATAGCTCTTATGAACGTCATTATGCCATCGGTTCGTAAGTCTACTCTGGGCGGGGGATCTTGTACTGAGAAGAACCGGCAAGAAACTCAGCAAGTGTCCAGCTCTTTTCTCCCTTACAACGTCAAAAATATTGGAAAATGCCCTATCATAAAAGGACACTTTCCATCACAAATAAAAACACAAAATATAAAGGACAATCACACATATTAAAAAAAAAAACAAAAGATAAAATATAATAATATCTACATTTGCAAAACATCAGTTACCAGTTAAATATTTAAATAAATTCTACAAAGGCCCGTTTTAAATGTACCAACCCTGCACAGGAATAGAACTCGTCGCCGCTTCGCGTCTCATTTGCATTTATTATTATCGCGATCGGCGCATGAGCCGCTCATATTATTATGATAATACTAGGAGACGAGTGCTTTATAAATGTATTTCCGACATGTTTTGTTAGAGGTGTGTGGTGATATATAGTTTTGTCTTGTCTAAATGTTTTTAAGTATAGTTGCCATAGATCGGTAAAGGTAGAGTTTGTTTTGCGAATTTTTAGTGAATTGTTGTGTAAATAAAAATATGTTTAAATTCTTAAATAGTGATTCATTTAACATTCTCTACCTACAACTACATATTGAAATAAAACACTTTATAGTTTATACTTGACCCTAATCAATCACCTACTTGTGTGATACACTGTGATTTGTAAGTCGTACATTTTGGGTGTGTATGTGTAAAGAAACCAAGCGTTCCATACATTAAAATATAGTGTATGGAACACTTGCTTTTTTTAAGATTTCAGAGTTGGGCCGATACAAAAAGTTTTTTATTTTCATGAGTACTATCATCTGCTTAAGGCAAAACAACTCAGCAAAACAACCAACGATCTTAAAATCACAGTATATAAATATCTAATTGTCACTCTCACTCACCAGTCACCACAGATTATAACACTGTCAATATATATGGCTTTAAAAAAAAACATACTTCCACCTTCTCCATTCCTCCATAGGAGTACACGTGCTGCTCTCAGGAGTCATCGCTTTACTGTCACACATATCCCATCGCGCACAAAGAAATTAGGTAACTCATTTCTTTGTCGCACCTCTAAAAGATGGAATAGTCTACCAACACACGTTTTCCCTCCTTCCTATGATATGGGGTCCTTCAAACGGGGCGTGAAGAAGCACCTTGTGGGCCGGCAGAGTGAGGTTGACTGATGCTGCGTTGTTTTCACGCTGCACCAGTTGTCTTCGCGTCTAGACTCCATTTCCACTTAACATCAGGTGGTATGGAGTCATTTGCCGTGCTAAGTATAAAAAAAAAATACTTATCGCCTTAACCCTATTATTGGCATAGTGGATTATTTGAGACACTTAACTCACTAAAAAAATCCGAGTAGTGAAAAAAGAACGTATTTAAAAAAAAAACAACAAAAAAAAATTCTGCCAAGTTAAAAGTAATTGGCGTAAGTAAGATAGCAAATACGTTATTACAGGTTTTCATAATATAAGGTCCAGGACGAAATACGTCTAATACCTCAGAATAACCCGCCGGATGCTAGGTCCACCCTGGTCTTTATTAAATTCCAGTACAGACGACAGCACGTGTTAAGTAACACTTCACACTTGGCGACAACCGTGTTCCGATGTAATAAGGGTCATTTTAAGGTGTGGTGGACAAGGTCAAGCAATCAAACTGTGTTGTAATGAAACTGGTGAGGAATTGAGTTAAGCCTCGCCGCTAGGTGGCAGTAAACGAGTTGGATTATCTTATTTGATACATATAAAAAAAACTGTTTTTATTTTTATATATATTACGGGTAAACACAGGGCTTGTAACTCAACTGATGTTAAATGATGATAAAGGCCAATGGTGGAAGCGCGTCTCACCCGGTATCCTCAACTACGAGGCACTAGCTATCTTATCTCTAGCTGCCGGAACAGAACAATGCTACAAACTTTGATGTTATGGCGACATATTTAGATAAGATGGTGGTAGCTAGCCAGGCGGACAAACAAGTCCTACCACCAACTAAGCAGAGTACACAAACATGTACCCCCTACTGGGCGAACCCAGGACCTCTGGGTCTAAACCGGTGGTTTTAACCACTAGACCACAGAGGAGGTTAAGATTATCAAATTTGAGACCGATATCCCCTAAAAATAGTACGGTACAGTTGGCGATACATCCCATTTTGACATTGTAACTAAAGTGGAGTACAAATGTGTATCCAATTTGATAGGTTTGAGGAATTTGATGTTTGGTTATGGTAAACGATGATCTATTGATTGGTGATTGTTAACGACTCCTAACCCCACCAACGGTTTTACGTGACTTTCGAAGCACGGAAGAGCTCAAGACGATAGATTTTTGGTCACCCATCCGATGATCGGTGTATACGAAAGTTACTTATCGAGCTCCTATCTTTACTTACATCAGTAACATTTGCTTGTTTTTATATACAACGTTATTTTTAGCTTATACGAAACCTGAAAACTGTTCAGAATCAGTAATAGAATCGATTTCAATATTTTTTTTACAAGGTTACATTTTGACAAAGTACCTAATATTTACAAAATCTCAAATAATAAAGAACACAACGGGACAGCACAAAAAGCTTGTAACTTCGTGAGTTTCAAGATATTATTTTAAATTTTTTTGTACCTACTGATTCTTTAAATGAAAATATTTGACCCGTGTTTCGATTTTCGTATAAACTAAAAATAAGGTTGTATAACTAGCTGTTCCCCCACCTACCGCGTCGCATCGCGTTTCCCGACTGCGCTAGTACTTCGTTCGTATTCGCTTAGCGTTTTTTCTGTTTATTTTTCTTGCTCGGGTCATCGTAATGTTAAATAGCCGTATAGACTTCCACAAAAACTTACACTATCAAATGCAAAAAGGATTTATGAAATCCGACTGGTAGTTCTAGAAATAACCGCGTTCAAACAAATAAAAAACAAACTCTTTACCTTTATAAAATGTATAATGTCTATCTACTTATCTACAAAGAAGTTTCGGCGTTGCACTGCGCCCACAAGTCCCGGGCGTAGACGGGCCGTCCACCGACGGACGTGTGAACGCCAACGCGGAGCACTCAGTGGGAGGGAGACGGGGATAGTGTGCTATGCGGCCCGCGGCTAGCGGGACACCCGGCGGGCGCGGCGGTGGCCGGTAGCGGCGACCGCGGCGGCGGTGGCGGCGTCCTGTACAAGGATCAGCTGGTTTTGATACTTGCATATATTGAGGCATAGTTGTTATTATTATACTCTATATTTATTTTCTTTCTTAAAACTAGATTTTTACAATATTTTAATATAAAAACAATAAAACATTATAAAATATTATTATTATTATTATCAGCCATTACTTTCGCATTTCAGGGCAAAGGCCTCCCTTCCCACCTTCCACTTATCTCTAAGTGGGAGCCAAACTCATCCAGCGATCTCCGTCTAGGCCTTCCACCCTGTACTCTTTTTTAGAATTTGTTTATTGTTGTAGCAAAAAGTTCGTGTTGCTTTAGCTGTAAATTCTCCCTGTAATGTGTCCATAAATAGGGTAGGCTCGTGCCCCAGCAGTGGGAAGATGTAATGAGCTAGTGATGAAATGATTAGAGCTGTAAAATTTATATTAATAAGGTTCAGTAGTATCTATGGAAGAGATTATGATAATAAAAAATCTGTGTGTATACTCATGTACCTAATCAATAATTAAGTTACGTATAATTATAATACTGAGGGCCTCTTTCACCATCTACAAGTAAGTTCCCGTTAGCGTTTACTTGACAGATAGTCCATACAAAACTTTCACTTTAACTGTCAAGTATCTCTTAATCAGACATTGTGAAACAGGCCCTGAGAATAAATGAAAACATTAATTTGCTCACCATGGCAGAATTGAGAATGACGTAGAAACAAAAACAACAAAGAAGTAAAAAAGAGTTCAAAATAAAAATATTATTTAAAAAGCCGATAGAGAAATATGTAGGGCGGGGTCAAACACGCCTCTGTTTCAGCATTAATTGAAGTCAGCTAAGGGTTGGGAATAAAAAATATTAAAATGTATTTTTCATTCCTATGTTGCGTTTTTCACAGTAGACTATAGCAGTCTATAGGTTCAACAGTTCAATAACTTAAAACTTTTTTGAATAACAGACACTTAATTATGTGTACCATCATACAAATGGGTCTGTACATTTGTATGATGGTACACATAATTAAGACCGGTAATTCTTTCTAAGAATCTGTGTTTTTGTTATCAAGTACAATTACGTCAGCGACTTATGGACTTCTTAAATACACATTTATAAGTTGAAACGAATCTATTAATTCGAATAGTTAAGCAAATTAGCACATCTGGCAACACGTTTAACAGCCTATAAATCATATTCTTTATGGCAGCCACTACTTACACAAGTTTACATCGCCGCCTCTTTATAATAATTGCCGAAGCGCGGTCGGCGGCAACGATAAGGGATTACGCCTCCCTCCAATATACGAGGGGTGACACCCTCACCTCTCCACACCCCGCCTCACCCTCCTCGCTTGCCCTGCTGGCTTTTTTCGCGCGCTTGCACTTCGCCACGAAAAGTAGAGCGAAGTGAATATTGAATTATGAATTGAGATATGGCGCACTTGTAACTGGATCTACGTGATACTTGGCAAGCTCATCTTAAATATTTATTAAAACCATTTTCTTTAGGAAATTTTACGTCATCTTTAAATGGTTGTTAAAGCTAGAAATATATATTTCAAATGTAATTTTTCAGCTTTTATAAATCAAAACATTGTCTTTGATACACTATAAAAGATATAAAATAAAAATACTTGTAAAAAAGTAAATCAGTTATATTTATTTTTTTATTTATTTATTTTAAACTTTTGCAACAAAACATTACAGGGCGGACTTAATGCCTAAGGCATTCTCTACCAGTCAACCATAGGGTGGTGCAGAAATGACACGGGAGGTGCAAATTGTGAGAGACAACAAAAGTAGAAAACAGTGTAACAAAAGATTCAAACTACGTAAATAAATATTCTATAAATTACAATTACATAAAATACTTAAATAAAAAATATAAATATATATATAAATATACCTACATAAATACATAATTTATAAATAATTTAAAATCGGTCGTTATTGAGATGATTCTGCCAAGGTTTCATTAAGAAAAAGCATGCGGACTTTCTTTTTAAAGACATCGCGACTTGTAGCCATCCTGATTTCGAGAGACAGCGCGTTCCACATGAGAATGGACTGGATATAAAAGGAAGAATGTACGAATCCGGAAGTATGGGAAGGACAGAGAAGAAGAAGATTATTAGAAGATCGGAGATTCTTATTGTGGGAAGAGCAAAGGAATTGAAAATGGGGGGTAAGATAGGAAGGAGAATTTGGAGAATTAAGAATCGAAAACAGTGTACTTAGGGCTCGTGAACTTCTTCGCTGATGAATGGGTAACCATTTCAGCTCGGACCTATACTGTGAGATGTGGTCATATTTTTTCAAATTATAAATGAATCTGATACTATTATTAAGCAATCTGTCAAGCTTATCAAGCAGGACGGCGTTGAGGTCATAATAGCACACGTCACCATAATCGATGATGAAAATATCAAAGTTATAGGTACCTATAAAATGAAGAAGATCAGATGGTTTAAGGTGGCGTAATACCTTAGGGCAGTCGATACTGTGGAAACTATACTTTACAACAAGTTCAATAAATCACCATCCTACGCTACTTTTATTGGTCAGAATACCGTAGGTCTAGCATCAAAAATGTACTACGAAAGCCCTTCAATGGCAGACTGTCACTTTAGGTCTTTGGATAGTTTTAAATATTCAGGCATGACCGCAAAAGTTCCTTTGTTCTCGCCAGATTCCTTCAGCCAAGTTCTGCTGAGTCCGTGCCAAAGATTACATTCTTCGGCTTATACACTTGACGCCCTCCGTATCTTCCTGAGATTAAGCGCGGATTTTTCCCTGTTTCGACATTACAGACAACTTTTTCATCCAGACAATGTATAAATCTAAGCGTGTTTATCTACTCGACGAAATACTTCTTATTTTTTAATGTCATTTTTCGAACTAATTATTAAAGGAAAAAACATACTGAGTCTTCGTCTTCGTCAACGTTTGATTACAAATTATGACATTAGACGGAATTATGTTTTCGTTACCGATTAATAAAACAAAAGCCGCAAAGAAAATACGAGTCCAACGTGGGTATACACAATATCGAAAATACCGAGCGTCGTAGTTCTTCACAGGCCGATAAAGCCATAACGAAACAAAGCGTGGCGCTGCTGGCGGCGCGCGGCGTGGCGCCCGGCCTCCGGACAGAAACCAGTCCGGGCAAATTAAATATGTAGGAGGCGGCTCGCGCCCACAGCAGGGTTGTCACCGACGTCGTTATTTATTAATGCGGCCATGTTTTAAACGCACATTTTATTTTTTCACAGCTCCGCACACTGACATGACACGATACCAAAAGTAGTAAACATTTTATGAATTATTTATCACTATTGATATTGACACACTATGACATTATGAATAGGTCAGATTTAAAGACTGTTATTAATTGAACTGTGCTTAACATTATTATTACGGGTTATTCATATTATAACATGTGTTAAATAAGTCATTGATATCCCTAGTGATTGGGTGGTCTAACAATTCAAAATGACGTGGTATTAATTAAAAATAAAGCTTTTACTTGCAAAACAATGATTTAAGAGCTCTCTTCTTGCACTTGCACATGTACTATAAGCATGAAGTAAATAATAAACATAATATTATTTATAATGTTCAATAACGTGTTAATCAGCTGATTTTAAAAGCATAGCGCTTTAAGCTGTAATGAAATACGAAAGCAATGGTGGCTGGCCAATGCAATGCAATGCAATATGCAGAAGGTGGCAAGCACTCACGGTGACAGGGCTGTCACTAACGTCGGTTATTAATGCAGATCAACACGCCACCGCGCCGCCGCCCGCCTTAAATACTTTAAGTTTAAGTAAAAAGTACCAGTAATACTGATAATCAGGTTACATCAATAATACATTTCCCAAGTTTTGTCTCGTCTTTTAAATAGCTTATCACCATCATAATTCATAGTAGTTAGCCAGCGTCAAAGTCACAGAAATAAACAAAAATACGTTAAATTTAAACTATCGTCAGCCAAAAATATAGAAGATACCCTAAAAACATCTCACTTCCCGAGGATGGAATAAATTGGTTATAGTAAATACTTATTAATGTTTGAACCTTCTTAGCCATTCAACGGGTGTGGATAACTGTAAGCGTCGCAAAGCCTGAGGTCTAGTAACATTGGTATAGGCTGTACGGCCGTAAATATAAAAGTAGCTCCCGCCTGGATAGAAACCAGTTCGGGCAAATTAAATATGTAGGAAGCGGCTCGCTCCCGCTGTGGCAGGGTTGTCACCGCCATTTTTATTTATTCTAAGCTCGCATTTAGCCTTTGTATCGTCTGATGTTAACTTATAGTGCTTACGTAAAATATTGGATTCACAGGACATCCATTTGGCAACATGGCTGGTGAGACACTTACTGCACATTCACAGCTAAGTTTTGAAAGGATATTTTAATTAACTTTCTTTTTGTGAGTGAGCTGTGAGTTTTTTGGAATCAAACCACCGCTACTAAATTTTGGAGACAATTTTCTTGAAAGTAACGATAGTATTCTACTCACGACATTTAGTAAAACCGCGACTAAAGATACGACCAAGCTAGCATCTTATGTTTCAACATTAAGAACATGACGCCAGAAAGTTTTATAACACCACAAATTTGTTGTTGGTATATATATATACAGTTTTGTAGGGACCGAAAGCTTCGAAACAGGCTTGCAGAGCCATAACGAAACGTAATGACGCTAGCGCCCACACTGAAACCAGTCCAGGCAAATTAAATATGCCGAAGACGTCTCACACCCGCAACGTCAGGGCTGGCGCAATATACATTTAATTATAGTTAAGTTATAACTTTTGTAAAACCTCAATTGATAAATTTATAAATTACAATATATTTTAATCTTAATGTTTGTTTATTTTTATACGTAGTAAAGTAATTTAAATACCTAAGTGGTTTGCTATAAAGTTTTATATTGTATGCGCACTTAAAGTAACCGCATTATGAAGAAAATAATATATTTATGAATCGTTAATTCAGTATTTTGTAACTTTACCTACGTATGCAGTTTTATAAGTAAGGTACAATGTTTTTCTTCATCAAATTCGATATTAGATGGTTTTGTTAGTTCTTTCTTTATTTTGTCAGAACAGAGGGTTTTTTTTTAGTTCCGGCACATGTGTTACTCCTTTCATTCACATGTATAGTATTCAGTTATTATATTCTACAATTATGTTTAATAATAAAAAAATATTTCAAATAAGTACTTGCCAGCCCTAGCGCTAATGTGAGCGGCGGGCGAGCAGTGAGCGGCGTCATTAGAGCGAGTGTTAGCGACCGCGCCGCCGCTTGGGCAGACATTTCAAACAATCCCCGGGCCCCGAGCCGTTGTTTTTTTAACGTCAGCCTCGAATCCCGCATGATATATATATTTCCCAAAAATTTGCGATAGCTTATGTGAGTTTGATGGTAGGGAAATAGCGGTCGTGACTTATATGGGCTTAATAGAAGAGAACGCGTTACTATTAAATATTATATTGTTAAGTTATTTATTAATACAATGCCACTTATTAGATGGATGATCTAAATCTAATATGATATCATTCTCATTCATTTGTAATAACTTTCAAAGCTGTTACTAATATTGCTCTTTTGTAAATTTCTGATTTATTTAAACATCCTATAATGTTATTCTTTGAACGATAATACAGTCACACCTCCACCCACTCCGACATCGTATCAATAAAATATTCACGATGTTATAGTAACATGATATTATAATAAAAAAGTATTGAAATTCGCCATGCTCAGCCCTAACAGTAGCACGGCAAGCTCTGAGCGCCTAACACTATTTTAAATCGTATAGCGCATTTTTTACCATAGCCTATGCTGTTTGCTGGACAAAGGTCTTCCTCAAGTCTTCTTACTTGTCTTCTTCCCGAGCCATCTAATGCCAGCCGATAATAAATATAATCAAGAAAAATATATTAAAATTCGCATTGCTCAGCCCTAACAGCGGCGCGCCCGCTCTGAGTGCCGGCCGTCATCCAGCGGGCGTTTGCGTTCGCCGCCGCGCCGTTCGTCGGGGCAGACATTTTTTATGCAGCCCACAAGCCGGAGCTTTTTTCAACGCGGACCGGTGCCATGTTGAGCGGATATAGATGCTATATAGCTTTATGAATTGTAGTCTAGTCGATAATATCGGCACGTTTCGTATGAATTTGAAATAATGATAAACTATAGGATATTAATTTTAGTCTAGTTAATAATATTGTGAACTTGATGCAGCTCAAATAAAATATTTTTGCGCTTTTGAAGAATGATTTTTTAATTTCAAGTAAGTAGTCGGGTATAACGAATTTACTATGAATTTAACTTTTAACTTAACTTTTTTTTACTTTGATTTTATCCTAGTGTTTCATTTCAATATGTAGTGGTGGTCGCGTAATCTTTTGAAAACAATATTATGAATTTACTAACTTATACTTTGGGTACATTATGCAAGGCCGAGAATTTAAAGAGAAACCAGTTGTAGTTTGTATTATGTAGACTATCCTAGTGTACCATGTGATGTGAGGCAATCTCACGTAATTGGGAGCAAAGGAGGATGGAAAAGGACAATAACATTTACATAGATTAGCTGTATTGCATAAAGGTTATGAGTTCTAGGCATTAAAGCACTTTAGCTGGTGCAATACAATCAGAACAACGTCCCTTATATCACAATAAATTGTGAGTCACATTATGTGTAAATTGTGTAATTAATAATAAAATTTAGGCAACCTTTTAATGTTTGCTGTTAGCTTTTCTAACACAAATATTTGGGAAGATTTTTGACAACAAAGGTACTTTTTAAAAGTCAACAAGTAACTCTATCATTGGCAAAACGAAGAATGGTCATAGTAATGCAATGGTAATTTTGACAAACAATAATTTCAGCTAGCAAATGTAGTAATGTAGGATGGCTAATGACTAAAAAAAAGGAATAGCGAGAAGCGAATAGATTAAAGTGAGTTACTACATTACGTAAATACTTCTTGCCCGTTTAGTATAATAATTTATATTCATAATAAATATACTACAAATAAAAGTATGAGGTTGCGTAGGATAGTAATATGCATAATGAATTATGTTTTCAAATATTAAAATCATTGTTACCTTTTCATCACCATCTTAATACTGGTATATTGGTATATTGGTATATTGGTATTAGGTGACATTCTCTAAAACATCATGTTTCCAACATGATGTTTTAGAGAAAGTCACCTTGTTTTCTAATTTATATTATATACTGATATACTCGTACCATTAGTATAATCGTAAAAGGTAAGTAATAATTATAATGAAATCGTCGACCTTACTCGCGTGTCCTGCGCTAATTGTGCGGTCCCATGGAAAGCACAAATTATATCCCACACTCATCGTGATTTACGTTCGTCGCGTTGTGGGCGCGGCTCCCAGCCGGAATTTATATCTATGTATACATTACAGTCTACAGATATACGGCCTAGAGTTATAGCGAGCTCGGAGCGTGCCAGCTGTGCCGAGTTGATATGTGATCAATTGCATCCACTATTTTGACAGAGTACTTTTGGAAGAGGAAAATAATGGAATAAATTTCCAGCGGTGTGCTGTGTAGACGTAAAATAAAGGTGGTGGTTTATAATGTAGCATCAAAATAAGAAACCGATGTATACTATTTATAGGTAATCTCTGCCATCATTTTAATTTGGTTTAATTGTCTTCTAAACCCATATTTTATCGTCTTTTATCCGTGGTCACAGAGAGACCCTCCAGGCAGATCTCCCTGTGACCACGGACCCTGAAAAGGGTTCGAAACGTCAGGATAAACATTAAATAAGTAATGTGTAAAATAAACGCGAAGATCCGTAAAAGTTGTTTCATTTCAACATTACGTATATTTATTTAAAAAAACCAAAGATAGAACTTGACATTACAAAAACGAGATTTTGTATAATAAAATACGAACGAAGAAGAAACTATCAGGCGAACCAAATAACTAGGCTACCATAAACCGCAGCTGTTATTTTTACAGTTCGCAACTAAACTCATAAATCATAGTACCAAGCCGCGGCGGGCGGCGTACACGGCAGTCGGCGGCCCATTAAGCCGGGTCGGTGACAAGGTGACGCTCGCTCGCCGCGGGGCGATAGCGAGGCCCGTATCCTGTCGTGATGCTCGCCCGCTCGATATTCGAGCTCTATACACTTTATGGATGCCTAGTAACATCAGGCGGATTACTACACGCTTCGTAGACTGCATCGGATTTTGTCTCCTTTTTACATCGTAGATTTCGAGTTTGACGTTACGATAGTAGCAGCATAGACACGTCGCGCGCTTCGTCCTTAGAAGCATCAACTTTTAATAAACTTAATGAAGATTTATTCTGTAGTAATCCAAAGGCATATCTCTACCAATTCGTGGTTGGAAAAATCTGTTCCATAGATTTGCAGTATGATCTGCTCTGATTTAGTTTTAATTATTACTCTTTTATAGCAGAAAAGCCATTGAAATTATGGATTGGTTCATCCTCAGTTTTTAATCAAAATGCATACAGAAAGAAAGTAATTATCCTAATAAAATATAATGCGCAAGTGTTATGCCTTTGTCCTTTCCTTTGCGGTCACAGCAGAGCAACGGATCTACGTGAAGTGTCGCTAAAAGCCTTATTGTTTTTATTATTAAATGCCTGCCCTTTATTATTAAATGATGCCTAGTACTATCGTAACTGTTCTGGGTTTTAGTATATTATGCTTTCTGCTTTTATGTATAGTAATCCACATTTATGAACTTATGGTAAAGAAAAATGAAGCAATTGCGGTTCTTTGGCACGTCGCGTCGGCATTTTTATAAAGTCTCGGCGCTCGTGGATGGTATTTTATGCGTTACACTATGCGTAGTAATTTGACGAAGGAGTACCGCGTGCCTCACTTAAATATTTGAGTCGTATTTTGATTCTAAAAATATGTCGTTCATGTATCGTTCGTAAAATAGCATAGCAGAAATCGTTACATAGTTTTCATTACAGGTTAGAAAATCTAGGTTTAGGTAAGTGTGCATTCTATTTTTGAAAGAAAATTATGAATCGGTTCATCAGCTTCAAAGATACTAACCTTATACCTGATACCTTTACATACTAACGAACAAATTTAAACTTTAGCTTATAAGTGTATTAGTTCAACATTTAAGTATTTATAGAATCTTCAAATAACGACAGTTATTATAATAACTATACTTTAATATCATACCTTAAGAAATCACTGAAACCACCTACTTGTTAGTGGAGGTAAAATAATTTTCCCTGCAGCTGAGACTGAGGGCTACCTAGCCGCGCTTCGCCCGGTGCAATGTATGACGCCGCAGCGCGGCGCCGCGCCACCACCGGCCGCCGCCGCCGTGAATCGAATTAGGATTGAGTACGACCGACCTAAGTATAACGTTGTTGGTATTACCTACAAGTTTCACGTAAACATAACGTTTCGAACATAGCTTTCACGACAACCTTTGGTATTGGTAGCTAACGGCGATGTTATGTACCTGTGTATTTAGTTAGCTTATTGAGGCTATTTTAAACAAAGCGGTATAAAATAATATAACAATATCTAATGATTTACCTATAAATTTAATATTATTTTGGGTTTACCTATAAGGTTCCTATAAAAAAACATGCAAAAAACCATTTATTAATTTATTATTATCGTTAAATCAGACGTCTCTTTGTTATATTTAACATTGCCTATAATGTTTCTTCCCATTCTTTCGGTCTACAAATCTTGGATTCAGGGTATTTACATAGAATGAAAATAAAGCTTTCGCAAAGATTAAATTGGCTTGATTTAAAGTAATTTTGCTTTTGCGAATATATGTCCACTCCTTATAAACCCCACATATAAAGTTCTGTATAAAACAGGATTATAGAAAATGTTTGTAAAGTCTTGAAGCGTCGACCTTTCAAGATTTATTACATTTACTATTTATTACATTGGTTGCAGCACAAATCACTCAAATAGATAATTGCAAATCTGTATAATAATATATTTTATTACGACTTTATGTTTTATTTAAAGTATCAAGTGGTCGCAGTCCCTCTATACGGTAGGCAAGCACGCGACGAAACGGGCCGCGCGATCCCTTGTCACACGCCGCGCCGCCACCGCCCGCCACGAACACATAGGGTTGCCCACTGATTTTGAATTTCGAACTCACATTTAGTTTTTCTTTTCTAATAGATGCAATTCAGCCGGCAATTTTCGCTGCATCTCTAAAATAAATAGTCCTATGCTCTTTGTTAACATTAACCTCTTAATAATAAAATATAAAATAAAATAATAAAGCCTGCCACCATTTTGCAATAAAGAAACGGTTACCCAATTTCGTTAACCTTAAACACCTTTGTGTACCTTACACTTGAATGAAACATGGTTAAGATTATATTCGGTAATAAAGAAAATAATAGTTTATTGAAATGAGGCCGTACCAATTTTATAGTTGAACCTCAAATGACTAGCGAAATTGGACCTTATTTATCCAAACTCGCCAATCGTCAATCGTCGCATCTCGCAGGCCGCAGCCGTCAACTTTCAAGTTAGCAATTCTCGGAGGGCTCCCGATACTTAAAGGTTGGGTTCCCCCTTCCCCCCTTGTGGCCAGGCTAAACTGGCACCGTGCCAATGTTTGTTCAAATAAGCCAACGCTTAAACATCACCAGTGCGGTTCGTATTTGGTGTGGCTATGCTTTTCAACCGCTGTGATCATGCAAAGAAACGAGTAAGCATGTTTAGAAAAATAGGTACTATTTTTTTAAATATATAAGTCGTGTCAAAATGTAATAAGCACCTACGCTATGTTGAACATAACCTGCATGATCAACCATACTTTTCTAACCGTGCATTTTAAAATAGCCAGCTCGAAACATGCAATGGACTGCAAATACATAGACAAACATCAAACGCTATATATAACATGTGCAACAAAGACTCTAGACCTAAAAGCACAAATTTAATTAGCAATGAATTTTACGTTTAACAAAGTCTCGAATGCAAATACCCTTAGTTCGCTCACGATGCGTTTTAGTCGTTCACATTTCTGAATTTGTTTCGCAACTCCTAATGAATGATGCTCGCCTGGTACTTTTCACAAGTTTGAGATGTAAAAAGACGTATCTGCAAGATGTGGGATGCTGGGACTGGGATGCTTGCTGCATGCGTTTTGTTTGTGACGATCACGTTTTCACGGCAAATAAATTAGAAAACAAATTTTTAAACTGAAGATTACTTACTCTGTCTAAGTAACAAAATTTTATTTTAGATCTTTTGCTTTAAACGTTTTTACCACAATATAAAAATAAAATAAGGAAATCATCTTATTTTACTTTTATTATAAATAAGTAAATGCAGATCCAGTAAAATATCCGCATCTATAGGATATTTAAAAAAAAAACCGTACAGAGCGTTAAGCGGTGCAAATGTCATCAACCTTTACTTCATTTTTAACAAAAGAATGACATGGGAATATAATTTTAAACATACAAAAAAAAAACAAAGGCCTTTCAAACAAAAGACAGAAAACACCGCAAAATGACATCAACCTAAAAAATTATCTCGTGTGGGCAAAGTAACCTCCATTTGCCTTTCCAACGAACTACCAGGCGAGCATAAGCGAAAAGAGTAGTTGCGGCGTTCGTCGGCGTGTCGCATTGGCGCGGCCACCTACATAATTCAGATATAATGACTACACGCCTGCTTACCCACTATGCCATTAAGCAGTGTCGTACGTATGCCTTTGTAGTGGGTAATTTAGAAGTGATATAGGTGCGTAAATCGTAAGGTACCATGAATGAATTATTGATGTGCTAAACTTAATGTTCATGTTCATCAATTGTAAATATCTACATACTTACAGCGTGAACTGACAAAATGTTTATGTACGAAAGGTAAATATAAATATAGGTTTTTTTAATCAATGTCTATTGACACTGTCATAAATTTCGTTTTCCATAAAACAAAATGTAGTTTTCATATAAATTTTTTTTAATAATCACAAACATTTCGCATTTGTATTTGAACTTCGAACCACGTAGCGACATCTAGTGACGGATTTCTAAACTAATTAGATTGAAGTGTACTTTTAAGCGCTAAAAAGCACAGGAGCATCCTGCACTGGTTTAAAATCTTTAAAAGGTAATAATAATTATGATATTACAATGAAACAACTTTGAACATTATTACTTTAATTAAACTTGTTGTATAGCAAAATAATTATAATAATCTTTAATTAAAACCAAAGAACACCTAAATTTTACCGCCTTTTTGGACTTCTGGTTAGACGACCGGTCTCACCCAGAGGCCCCAGGTTCGATACCCAGCGGAGGGTACAGTGCCTGCCTGCACTTCAGATTACCACAACCTGTTAAACTTGAAGAGACATTAACTTTATGTATAATGTCATATGGTTGAACGTTTATTGAGGAAATTTGACATTGTAAATAACAACAATCTTAGTATCTTGCATCTTAGTGTTCCGGAAATTAGATAAGATAGGTAGCCGGTTCCTCAGTAGTCGAGTATCACACGTGAAGTGCGTTTCCACCTTCGACCTTATGGCTGACCTTAGGCTATGGCAGACAGGGTTTGTGGGTCTCCTGCAATCACTGAGCCGAAAAAACTAAAATATTAAATGCGTCATTCTCTATTCTAATATCTAAACACAATTTTGTATAGTGACGTTATAGAGATTGGCATTGAGTTACTGTAGATTAAATGCAAGTAAAATGTCACTATACAAAATTGCGTTTAAACAATACCACACAGGCGTAGATGCACTTAACGCCCCCCACAGTCGCCATCCCTATCCCCCGGGACATGACGCTTAGGGCCACGTTTCGGGGCTATTTGTCTCCAGAGAGTAAGTCATGGCAGTGCTATATCAAATCAGAATGTGTCAATATTGTCAGAAAAAATATGTATAAGCATAATTGCCTCGATTCAACTTCAGATCAAATTCAGTATCAAATAAGTGGACATAAAAGAATGAGTGAATGAATTTGTTATGTAACTCCTATTGCATTATGCTTGCCTAGTACTTTTCACAACTTTGAGATGAACAAAGACGCATCTGCAAAATATGTGTGGGGGAATGCTGTTTGCGTTTTGTATGTCTGATATGAAGAAATTTTAATCAACATCATCAATCATTAGCATCATCATCATCAGCTCATTTTATGACCCCACTGTTAGGGCACGAGCCTTCCCTATGGATGGATAATCAATAATCTAAAAAACATACCGAGTTTTAATATGCATTTTTTTTAAAGTGTATAAAATTTGGAACAGTAGACAACGTTAGTCGGAGAACGGGGGTACTAAGCCGAAAGGAGGGTAAAGTAGGTAGGTACATGATTTAATTAACTTTTTTTAACTGTTTTTTTTCTTTTTTTCTTCTTTTTTAAATTATTTATATTTGATTGGTCTACAAAAATCTAGTAGGCTACGGTTTTGACTTGACGTAGGTTCTCAGCAAATAGGTTTACCTCTAATGTCAATGTACGGGCATTGTAAAGAGTTTTCTCTCCATAATTGGATTAATGTATCCAATAATATTTACTTTTAATTAGTTTTTTTTTGTGACAGCCAGGGCTACCACAGCGTAATTTCTTTCGAAATCTTAAAAAAGCTGTTAATCTAAAATTATTCATTTTTAAGGAAACGTTCTTAGACAAAAGTTATTCACTATCATGTGTACTTTTACCCTTCTTTCGGCTTAGTACCCCCGTTCCGACTAACGTTGTATAAATACTAGTATAAAAATGATCTGGATGCACAACAGCCGGCTGTCATGAGTTGGCTCGAGAAAGATTCATGGTAACACCAGCCTCAGGACACAAGAGAGAAGCTAGCATAGCCTTAGAAAAAAAAATGTAAATAGTTTAGAAGCATAAAAACATGACAGATTCAGAGTGCCTTGCACGTGCCGTCAATAGTGCAAGTTTTTTTTAAATTTTAAAATTATATTTTTTTTTTACAATCAGTCATGCATGACAATTATAAAAACGTTTATTGATACTACACAGATTACAGACAAGAAGTGCCGAAAAGATACTTAACAGATTGTAAACATATTCAAAAGCTTGTTAATTACTGTGAAATTAAATGTACTCTGTAAAACAATCGATCTAATAGTAGATACTTTTAAATATTAATAAATAAAAGGAAAACGTTATTTTATGAGAAAAAAAAGTGAATAAAAAGATATAATGTAAGCAATGTAATTCATAAGATAAGTGACACATCGATGCGCCTGAAGACTGAATGAACTGTAAAATTAACTTCGCCATCTCCATTTCTTAACCCTTCTCTGGGCTATTCGGGGCTCATTACCCGCTCCTCTTACCACCACATCCTCACCCTATCCTGTAACGTGCTCATTATACGTTCAACTCCTTTTTCCGCTCATATTTATCATACTTTCATCGATATTATTATAGTCGTAGTAACACAAGTTGCCTAGTCGCATAAAACTTTGGATCACAAAAGATGTATCATCCTAACATTAGGTGTCAATAATAAGTTTGCCAGTCTCACAACTTTATTAATCCGATGACCCTGATGTAGAGCGAGAGCGGAGAGCGTTGGCAGTCCGATGCAACATGTTTGCCCGCAGGTTTGCTAGGTGTCTAAGGCAAGTAAAATAACTCTATTTAAGGCCTACTGTCAGAGTTTTTACACCTGCAGCCTGTGGTGTGATTATACGCAAAAGACTGTCAATGCACTCCGCGTTCAGTATAATAATGCCTTCAGGATGCTGATGGGGCTCCCTACTGCAGTGCATCTGCCATGTTCGCAGAAGCCGGCGTGGATGACATTCACTGCATCTTAAGAAAGCGAACAGCTTCGATTTTAAGAAGAGTTCGGGAGAGTACCAACAGCATCCTGACAGTTGTAAGGGACAGGCCTGATGGTCAGCTTTTCAGACATTGGGTCAAAAGGCATATGAGCGGTTCCACAAAGTATACATGAATTAATACCGCCTATGTACGAGTGTCTTGCCTGACTGCCTATCATAGAAAATCTGTCATAATTTATAATTTCTAACATAGTTTTAGGGATTATTGTTACTAACAAAAATGGACCTTGTCTGAATAAATAATTTAATAATAATAATTATTAATAACTGTAGCTCAGTATATTTCACTGTTAAAGATACTTAACAGCCCGTAAGACTACGAAGGAACAAGAGTGCTTCGGTTCTACTGATTCTTACACAAATGGTGCCTTGAACCCATGAAAGTCATTATTATACTTTACGTCTTACCTTATCTTAGGTAGTGGAACCTGCTGAGGTTTCCCTCTCTTAGTACACTACACTTCAAGTTATTTTTGTGAGTATCTAAAGAGAACACCATTAAAATCTTAAAAAAAACAAAAGATCGACATGACGTGCGTGTGAAACTTTTTTATATCACTCACTCATTCCGCTCCGCTCGCCACTGTATCCCTACGCGCACACCCTACAACCCAGTTGACTGGTTGATTCATTTCATTGTCCATTATCTCGTTTTTTTAAGTTTACGCAAACACTAAACTACACCCCTTCTCATATTACTCATCCCGCTTCGCTCGCCACTGCTTCACCAGCGTAACCCTAGTAGGCGCCATCTTCTCCCCTCCCCGCCCGCTCATTACCCGGCACTCCCCCGTTGATTGATTGATCCATTGCATATCTTTTGTTTTCTTTAGTTCACGCTAACACTAAACTACACTAACTACACTATGACTTATTCCGCTCCCGCTCCGATCGCGTCAGCAAAGCGGCTTAAATAGACGCCATCTGTTGCCCTCGCTTATAACCCAACATCCAACAGCTTTTAAAAAAAAAACAAAAGACACCTATCTCGCGAAGCTTCTGTTTATCTTTTGTTTTATTTCTGTGGTGAACACTACACACGTCTACGTAATTTTTCCGAAGCTTCCATAAATGATTTACTCCGCTCGCCACAGCATCCCAGCGTGACAGAAAATTATTTAAAAAAAGGACACCAATCTCGTGAAGCTTCTGTTTTCCAAAAGTTATCGTGAAACTACACAATGTCTACGGCGTTCCTATATCTTACGTTCGAAACTTTCTTATATGATTGATTCATTCCGCTCCGCTCGCCACAGCGTCCCAGCGTGACCCTAATGGGCGCCATCGTCTCCCCTCCCCGCCCCGCTCATTACCCGGCGCTCCCCCGTTGATTGATTGATCCATTCGCGGCCCACGACGGTAAGTGTTGAAGCTTACTTTGTTATCAAGTCGCGCTGCAATTTCGTTAGTTAGAGATCGACAGTGGTCATATGTCCCTCGTTGTAGTAATTGTGTTGACTTTATGGAAGAATAAGTAAGAAATTCTTACTTAGTGTTATGTATGATGATAATATACTAATAATGAAAATTAAAACATTTCACTGAATTAGAGTTACCATGTTTTACAAGGAAAAGTAAATAAAATACCTGCTAAAACAAATAAATTCTGTCTTAAGTTGCTAAATTTTCAAAACAATATTAACTATGTAATTTAAAATAGTTAAATAATATTTTGAATAAAATAATTAAAGGGAAAGTCATAGAAATAAATGTTTTTTTAAAATTCTAGTCCTCACTTGTAGATCAGATGAATCTCCACTCATTTATTTTAACTTACAAAAGAAACCGATAGATGATTGAATTAAATTTAAAGAAAATTACTTAAAGTAACATAGGTATATGCCGTGATTACAATGTTAAAATTTGCTATCTTCGTTATTATTATTTTACTCTTTTGTTTTTTATTAACATGTTTTGATTGTCTTTTATATTTTGTGTTTTTATTTGTGATGTGAAGTGTCCTATGAGAAAAGAGCTGGACACTGGAATGAGTTTCTTGCCGGTTCTTCTCAGTACAAGATCTCCTCCACCCAGAGTAGACTTAGGAACTAATGGCATAATGACGTTCATAAGAGCTATTTGTGGCCTAAACTGAATAAATGATATTGTTTTTTTTTTAAAGTTTACATTCTAGTATTCAAGTCAGTTAAAACTGTGTAATTTTACTGATTTCGTTGTAATTGTCGTCTGTTTTGTAGCTTTTTATTAATATATAAATAAATAAAGTTTTTTTGTTTGTTTTCAGGTAATTAACATACTTCAATGCACAAAACAAGACAGTTGAAGTCCACTCAAACAAAGTAAGTGCGGTATGGTCCTTTGCGTCCTTCCGCAAGACGTAACTGTCGCTGAAGATCCGAGACACCCGATCGGGTCCTAAACATATTTATTATAAAATGTGACCTTACTTTTTTATCTTATTAGGATATAAACTGTGACCTTAATTTTGTCACTAAGCGGACACGTCAACGATCACGAAAATCTGTATGACATTGAATCAGCGCCCCCTAGTGACAAACAAAGTGAGTTGCAATGTTGCCATATTTAAAATTTCTCGTTTTCGTATTCGAATGGTAAATAAAACTTAAACTCAAAATAACGATATAACTATTTGAACTATCACGGTCACTTGCACTAGACTAATTATTAACGGGATTGTTACCATGTTTAAATATCTTGTTTCTACCCTTTCAGACCACTAGTCGATCTGGACCGATCCGATCCGATCCCTTCGGAGAATCTAGTAGGGCACGGGGACACGCACTTTTAAGTGTGTGATGCCGTTCCCTCTAGAGAACCTCCGAAGGTGATTCGTTTCACAAGGCTTAAGGTACCCATTATGTACCCCGCCGCCCCCAAAAAAGCCCGGTGACGCTGAAAATGCCGTTTGAGGCAATCAGCAATCAATCTCAAAAAAAAATAGTCGATCTGGAGCCCTTGTAGGCCTTTTACTACTTCATACTCACTAATAATAAACATGGTAAGCATGCACGCAATGCATTAACGCAGAGTGCAAGTTAGTAGAAATATTTAAATAACGAGACTGCAGTAGGTAATCTTCATTCATACCGTTGCACTGACACGATCTGGGAACACCTGGGAACCGTCCAAGCGCAGCTGAGGTTGTTCCTCTATGCCATAGAGGAACAACCTCTCACGGACACGGAATACATAGAGACATAGGGACATAGAGTCTATGGTTATGAGTGCGTTGCTCGAGCGCGGGATCTATTAAAATTACTTTCGGGGTCCTTCTTATTTTGTGCTACGAGTCCACCGACTAGGCATCCAGCCCCAGCCCTTCTACACGGGCTTTCTCATAATCCCTCATGCGCCCCCGTCATCCCGTCATTCCCCGACCTGACACAAAGGCGGGGCCCGAATCAAGTTGGAAAACATCTTTATGCGCGTTGTTAACTGCCAACGTTCACTTTACGAGGAGCGTCAGTCGCCCGCCCGGAGCGCTTTACGGCGTCGATACGGTGGCGTAACGACGCCGAGCGGCGGCCGGCGGTTTCATTGCCACTAAAACGTGCGTTTTTAGAGGCGATAGTTATGGTCGAGAACGCTTTTTTGAGGTGCTCGCCCCTGTTATTTTCTTAGTAAATTATATGTGAATTGTGTTATCTGTTAGCCTGTTGTACTTACTCGGGGAAATGGCGAATTGCACCGCCAAACTTTTTAGTATTTCGTAGAAAGGGAGAGAGGTAACTGGTATTAACTACCGAAATACATTTTTCTGGTTTTTTGTATGGTTTTAGGGAAGTAGAGACTTACTTATGTAAATGACGGCGTAATTATGTAATCCGACAAGATGGATCGGTGACATAGTTAACATCATGGATCATGAGTAGAACCCTTTTTTTTTTTTTTTTTTGGAGAGAGACTGCTGATTGCCGAGGGGCATTTTCAGCTTCACCGGGCTTGTTTTAGGGGCGGCGAGGTACGTAAAGGGTACCTCAAGCCGTGTTGAAACGAATCACCTTCAGAGGATTTCTAGAGGGGTACGGCATCGCACACTTAAAAGTGCGCATCCCCGTGCCCTTCCAGAGTCTCCGAAGGGTTCGGATCGGATCGGGAGTAGAACCCATACGAGGCTGGCACACTAAAGCTGTGCTGTGGCTGTGGTCTAACGAGCCGGGGAGAAACGCAAAAAAGAAGCCTAGGTATATCTATGTATACCAAGCAATGCATGTTTATAGTCAAGCTGTGGATGATGGATAACGATGGAGTATATAAGACATAGTAATCAACTATAAAATCTACGTACTTGTGTCTACTTCATACTTGCATCTCTGTCACTTACTTACATACTTACTCCGCTGGCTCAGTGACTCGTAGTGGATCTTGGCCTCCGACACAATAAGATGCCAATCTTCCCTACTTTCTTTTCTACCCTTTCAGACCACTAGTCGATCTGGAACCCTTGTAGGTCTTTTACTACCTCATCCTTCCAGCGAAGACGCCCAACCGGCCGACGAAGCCCGCTTGGCCGTCCCATGTATTTATTTTTATTTTGTTGATTTTTTTTTGATTGATGTATGCTTTCTTCACTGCCCGATCTTCTCTCATTCTCCCTACGATCTCTGTTATTATCTCTGTTACTATCATCTCTGTGGTCCTGGGTTCGATCCCCGGTCGGGTCAATTTAGAAATTATTGTTTTTCTAAATTTTCTCGGGCTGGGTGTTTTCTATGTATGTACTTAAGTATTTTAAGTATGTTTATCCGTTGTCTAGTAACCATTTAACGAGTTTCATAACGAAGCTTCTGGGCTAGATAATTGGTGTGAGTGTAGGAACGTTTTTTTATCATAGCTAAATTATTTACTTACTTAAAAAAATACTTTTGAGCATTAGCTAATCATCTATACGACCGCCTATCGGCGTCAGCAATTTAGATATGACATTATTTATCAACGTTGATGTACAGACACCTGCACACAAAACTATCCAAAACTGTAGAATTTCTTCAATAAATATTCAACTGTATGCCATACACTTAGAGTTCCAAGTCTATTGAGAATATTAGACAGCTTGTGATGGTCTGATATGCAGGCGTGCGTACCATGAACATCTACCATATAGTCCTATGGTGTTATCATATGACGTCACACCGTAATTACATTTGCGGGATATATAAAGTGGAGAGGAGCGGGCGCCCGCCACGGCTGAGGACGTAATCGGCGCAAAGTAGGCGTGTGTATGTAATTTAAAAGTTATTGGTGGCAAACATTTCAATTTCACAAGAGGAATCACAAGATTTTTAAACTACTTATGTAGGTACATAATAAATTTCGAAAATATTAAGAAGAACTTTAGAGTTAAATTGAAAAGAGTGCGTTTGCAAGTACATATACGTTTTGCAATGATTAGTTAAATAGACATATTTTTGGGTCTGGTTTTTATGTGTTTCACAAATGAGTATGATTGTTCCCATATGCCTGTTTTTATGTCATGTCGATCCCACGCTCGCCTGGTAGAGATCTCTATTAGTAGTAAGGCCGCCTGTCAATAATCTCCTTACCTTTAGTTTAGTAGACTTTACCCCGTGGTCGTAGCAATTTTTCACACACAGGAGTATGTGAAAAGGACATAACTAAAAAACGACCTTAGACGAAAAAAAAGCTTAATCGAATGCGTTAAAAACTATGCAAGCGGAGCTAATGAAGCCCCGTGCGGCAAAGTGGACAATCCATGACAACCATCTCTTTCTCTTCTCATAGCTCGCCAGTGCAAAAGACCTTCTGTCCCCCTCTACTTGTTATCGCGGTATCAGCGGGTAATCTCGGCATGCGCGATTGCTGCGCCCGTTAGCTCTCGTAAATTTATGGGCGCCTGGTGGCGGCGTGGAAGGCTGTGTCGTCACGCTCGCTTTTTTCTCGCTTATTTCAAGCGAGTTTGTTTTTTTATACCTTTGTTTATAGTGCAAAGAGGTGGGTCATGGTGTGGTACACTTTAGCCTTAGATCATTAAACCAACTAAAGTCTTCCATTAACGTGCATTAGCTACGATTAAAAAATAATAATAATAAGTAGGTTTTGTTTGATTATGCAAGTAGGTGGTAGGTATTTTAAGCAGTTTATGACTAAGTAGGTTTGATTGTGATTGCTTATTGTTAGAGTATTTATTAACTGGTGGATCACCTTTGTAACCTGCTTAACTGAGCTAATGGGTGCAAAATAACTTGGTGGTTCTAGCCCTTAGCTCTGACCGATCAAATCTGATAGTTTTTTAAGGTGTCGGAATTACTTGAGCGTGTGCTCAATAGCCCATATACTACATAATCCGAGGCGTTCGAAGATAATGACGAGAATGCTTTTAAAAAAACTTTTTGGTTTGACTGTGTCATGGTAGCGTTTTATAGCCAAAGAAACTTAATGAAAGATTCTTAATCGCTAACACATTTTCATAATTGTGTATGCCCTTATTACTTCAAGCCCATGTCTATCTATAAAGTCTTACTTAACCCACTTCAGCAAAACCTACACCGAGAATCCTTACAGCGGTCGCGAAACTCGTAAACCACATAACCCGTGCATTATCAGGGCGTACAAATAAAATAGGCGGCGAACTCGCCACCCCAGGGCGGGCGGGCGCGGGCTCAGACAAAGGCGACGCGACGTGACATAACGGGGCCGCGGGCCCGTCCCGCCGGCGCGGCGCGGCGCGGCGTCACGTTACAAGTGGCCCTCGCACTAATGACGTGCTTGTCCCGACTCCCGGCTGCCATCCGCTGTAGTGTTGCCACACTTCCTCGTCTAGCAGAGACATTTGTTTTAACCCTATTCTTAGTATAGTGGATTATTTGAGACAATTAACTTACAAAACATTTCGAGTAGTGAAAGGAGAACACATTTTAAACAAAAAATATATACAATTCCACAAAAATGAACTCTAAGTATAGGGCTGCTGGGGCATGAGCCTTCCCTATGGATGGATAGGAAGAACGGGCCATAAACCACCACGCGGGCCCAGTGCATATTGGTGGTTTTTAACGACTGCTAGTGCAGCCGGGACCAACGGCTTTAAGTGCCTTCCGAAGCACGGAGGAGCTGGAGATGATAAATGTTTGGTCACCCATCCGATGACCGGCCTTTGCGAAAGTTGCTTAACATCAGCATCCGCAGACTGGGCGAACTGTCCTGACTCGTCGTATTCCTGTTTCGTCGGATTCCTGATTCGTCGTATTCTTGTTTCGTCGAAATTATCATTAAGTATGTAACTAAATCTATCATGCGGTAAACCAGTATTTACGTAAATTATATAAATAATTACATAAATTGGAAATTGTCAACGACTTTGTTGAAAAAAAAACAGTTTTTGATTGTTTAAATAGACTGTATATTAATTTAATTTTTATTTTATGCGTAGGTGTATCATATTTTTACCGACTTATCTTTAATTCAAATTGTTTTTATTGTAAATATTTAGTTTTTAATATTAAATACAGAAGTGGAGTCAAGGTAATTCCATAGTTTCATTTGATATTGAAAATCCGACGAATCAGGAATCCGACGAAACAGGAATCCGCCGAAACAGGAATACGACGAATCAGGACAGATTCGACCAGGCGCGTTAACCACTGCGCCATCGAGCTCATGAATAAATAAAAATCATACACCGTGCTTTTTTAACCTTTTTCAACCCGCAGGTGGGTCGGTCAATAGAGGCTTTGTATGGGTAAGAAAAAAATACTCTCGTATTTTGATCTACGTTTCTTTGGGAAAGTTTTTCAGTTTCATGGTCTGATCAAACTATACCTGCGGGTTTAATTAAGATGGTTAAAAAAGCACGCGGTGTATACGTGATACATAAACAGTTACTACAACAGCATTAAAATATTCATTCCATAGTGCGTAGCGCGAACTTTATGCTGCGGGAATACGCGCGCGCGCAGTCAGGCGTGACAACATGACTCATTTACGAATTCCTTCCGGGTAATCACTTGATCTCTATCTCACCTGATGATGATAAGTGATGATTAGGCGAGAGATGGAAGCGCACTTCACCCGGAATTAAGGCTACTGAAGAACTGGCTATCTAACCTCTATCGGAACACAACAATATTAACATTGATGTTACTCTCTGCTTTGTGCTGACAAAATAAAAGCTTTGTTTTTCTTCACTTTACTTTTGGAACGACTTCTTTCTTTTAGTTTCGAATATACTAAAAGAAAACAAAACCGGACGTTGTGGAGATTCTTGGAAAGTTATTAGTGGACGTCTTTTGGCTGAGATGATGATGATGATGTTACTAAAAGAAGTTATCTTCACCTAATAACGTTTACCTTCATTTAGTATCGAAACACTCGATTTTTGCTCTCTACACGCCAAGGCCGCGTATCTCGATCTCGGCAATAATTTATTCCAGTTCCCCATTTACCCCGTCTAGTGCGAACGTATGGCAACACTAAGCCATCGTAATTCCGGTATCGCCCCCACCCTTCGCCGCGTAGCCGACTCGCTACGGCTACGGCACAAACAAAAGAAATCCAGAAGGTAAGCTTAAGGCGACGCACTGCTAAACAATAAATCTCATACGGAGCGTTTGCGCCCCGAACCATAAGAAAAACACTGTTGTTTTTCCTTCAAATTAAAACTACAAATTATTTAAAAAAAATGAACTACAATATTGAAGTGTGTGTTAAGACTAATCTACTAAGAAAATTTAGAAGCTTAAATCGGTCTGGTTAGCCTGTAAAATGCAAATCTATGTTTTAAAAGAGGTTACTTTGATATTTTTTTTTCTGTTATAAAAGTTGACAAATCGTGTTTCTGCAACTAGCAAAATGAAGTCAATCAAATGAAAAATCATGTCATCAAATATCACTTTCATATGTTTTGTAATTGTTGGGAAAAATCAAGATCCCCGCCACGTAAATTTCCAATGCGTCGCCTTAACACATACCGCGCTCAAGTAGCACACACGTAGACCTTGCACGAACACGGACCTCAGAACAGAATGCCTAGTGAGATTTTTTTCCTATCCGTATGATCGTGTCTACGAAAACGAAAATTGGTATGGCAAAATTTTAACTCGTTTTGTATGTTGCCAGAAGGCGCTGCTGCTTCGATGCCTTATTAATTTTCGTTTTTATGAATACTGGTAGTAAACAAAACTCACACCAGGCACTCAGCTCGGAAGAGTCCGAGCCCTTCGGAGAATCTAGTAGGGCACGGGGACACGCACTAAGTGTGTGATGCCGTTCCCTCTAGAAAACCTCCGAAGGTGATTCGTTTCACACGGCTTGAGATACCCTTTACGTACCTTGCTGCCCCCAAAAAAGCCCGGTGACGCTGAAAATGTCGTTTGAGGCAATCAGCAATCTCTCAAAAAAAAAGAGATTATATGTCCGCGAGACATTTTTTTGTCTATGGGTGCGTTGCACGACCGCGCTTGTTTAAAGTTCACCTTCTGTAGTCTCCTTTTATTTGTGACTACGGTCGCACGCAGCCTCTGCTACGCGCCATTTTTGCGCGTCAGCCAAGCTCCCTCTTTAGTATCGACTTATGTTATTAAATTTCCCTTGGCTTTATTTCTTATCGCCTCGACGGCCGAGCAAGGAGCAAGGGTCCTAGGTTCAATACCCAGATCGGGCAAAATATTTTTGATTGTAATCACCAACCCACATTTGTAAGTGTAAGCGTGGTGATTAAGCCAATACTCATCAATTAAATTAAATAAAATTCAAATAAAATTGTAGCGATGGCTTGATTTCAATGACGGAGGCCTTTGCCCAGCCGTGGGACAGTGTATAGGTTCACTTTGCTTTTTACTTATCTCTATGTATGCTTATTGTGTATAATAGCTATTCTATGTGTAATTTGTATCTATGAATTAAATTGTAGCGATGTCTCGATTACAATGATACAGCCGTTAGCTGATCAGCTCGCTCTGGGACATGTACGTTACTTTACTTAATTTATTGTAGAATTTTTACGAATGCCATCTATTGGGTCGTGTTTCGTTGAAAACAAGATTTGTCAAAAAAATACCCGTATCATTTAATTGTAAAACCCACGTGTTAAGAGCTGATCATACAGTAAATCAATTTATCTCTTCAAACAATGCATAACTGTCAAGCACTTTCGAAAATAACAATAAAGGACACATGAGCAAGAATATGAAAGACACTTGTAATAAATCTTTTAATTTTCATCATGAAAGAAAGATGGGGGAAGCTTAGCAAATATTATTTGATGTGGCAACCCTAGGCGGGCGCCATTTTTGCGCGCGATCTCTCCCGCGCTTATAAATGGCGGGAGTTATGACCGCGCGTCCCGTCCCGCCATTTAACGTCTGATGCCGGCTTCGTTGTCTAATAGATTTTCTTTTGTGCGTTAAATATGTGTTGTAACCCGCAAGTTAAAGATAGGAGAAAAGAGCTTACATTGTAGCGTTCGTATTTTAATAATATCAATGAGAAATAACAAAAACAAAACTTAAAAATAAAGAATAATTAGAAATGTACACCTTTTGGTAGCCCAGCCTGTAACAGCTAAAATAGAAAACGGCTATGTATAATCGATGTTTAATACTAGCACTATAAGTACAGAAAAAGCATTTTTTTCCTGGACGGGTAAGGAATCCCTCCCAGAATCTGACTCGATGATAAATAGATTAGTTAGCTAGACACGACTGCAATACCTATTTGTTGATGGGCGTGATCCAGTATAATTACTGGGCACATCCTACTAATATTATAAACGCGAAAGTTTGTAAGTATGGATGTTTGTTACTCTTTCACGTAAAAACTACTGAAAGGATTTGGATGAAATTCGGCATACAGATAGTTTATAACCGGGAATAACACATAGGATACTTTTTATCCAGATATTCCCACGGGAACGGTAACCACGCGGGTGAAACCGCGAGCGGCCACTAGTAGGGTCATTTCGCCTGTTCGCGTCCATTTAGTGCAGTTGGCAAGTTTGAAGGAGAAAATAAAAATGTCCCAGCACTAATTTCAATGAAAAATTTATGTAATGTGTTCATTATATAGTCTATTTTAAGGTTAACTTTTAGGTTTGTTCGAAACATCTTGAGTTTTTTTTTTAAATAGACAAACATCAAAATTAGGCGTTTTACCCAGTTTGCGTCCACAAAATCCAGATTGCGTCCACCCCTGGACCATTTCGCGTCCACCAGTTTAAAAGGAATGTAGGGGTGATATTTTTAAGATAATGTAAAGAAAGATTGGATTTTAACAATTTCTTTATTTAAGAATATAGTTATTTAAAAATCAACGTTATTATCATTAATAAATCACTTTAAAGAATATAAAAATACCTATTTATTCTTCTCAACATTGATTGAACTAAAAATTAAAAAACAAAGTATGTAGGTAGTAGGTAAATATTAATTCCACCTGTTTATGTCAACAATAATCAGTTCTGTCAATTTTACCCTAAAATCACGAGGAATATTATTAAAATTATTACTAAAGATAAGCCTTGATTAATAATAAGTTTTTGGCTATATTATAGCAACAAAACAATACAATAATTGTTGTCTAATCCTACTACTAAAAGAAATGTTGAATCATAATAATTACGAGACGAGGTATGATTTATTATAGCCTTAGAATTTTAATTAATGACATGACGTCCATGCGGACCCAAAGTGGAAGTTTTATAAATTCGGTGTAGTAATTCGCGTCCACCTTATTTTAACTGTTAACTATAGAAAAAATAAGCAAATTAATAATATTCCTTTTTTCATTATCAAAGTCTAGAAACAGCTATGTAACCTAAAATTCACATAAAACAATACAAGACTTAATGTCAAACGCGCCGCTGGACACTATTTTTTTCTTAAAATACCGCGGGTCCGCGCTCTCTTGTTGAACAGCCGAGACAAACTATTTTTTGTAAATAGGATTGGATGGGCGCACGGAACTTTTGTCTATGTGTGCGTGTCTCTTATACATTGAGGTATTGGCGGTAATGACTTTTCGTTTTATTGGTGTGTTAGTATACTTATTTTCGAGAATGTTCAAAGGGAGATCCGTAAAATGGACGCGAACTGGGCGATGGACGCGAACAGACGAAATGACCCTATATTAATATCGGAATGGATGCGAGCAGCACAAAACCGGTCGTTGTGGAGATCCTTGGTGGAGGCCTTTGTCCAGCAGTGGACGTCTTTTGACTGAGATGATGATGATGATGATGATGATGAGTGTGTTTTTATTATTAACGCAATGGTTATGAGAAAATAAAAGTATATTCTCTACCTAAAGAATAAGTATTCTTAAAACTTAAGAAAGTTTTCTAAGTAAAATATTGAAAAGGAACTTGAGGTAAAACTATTTTAAACATGCTAACCAAGATTTCGAATACCGTGGTGACGATAACGTGCCGAAATGAGAACCGCGTCTCCGAAGTCTGAACTATTTCCTTGAAACCTCAGAGTTTCAGGGAAAAGATAATGTACAGACGCCAGCACATGAAACAATCCAAAACTGTCAAGTTTCTTCAATAAATATTGAACCTTAAGCCAGAGGCATGAAGTTCAACATCTACTGAGGAATGACAGTTCGTGGTACTTAGTTTTATGCGAAGCGTGTCCTACAATCACGAGCATTCATGTTACCTCTTAGACAAGATAGCTTTGAATTACAAGCGGCCTATGAATAGGAAAGTTGACAACAATAAATCATTCCAGATCATTAAAAGTATAAATAACGTCTCGTACTTATCACAGTTCTTTAAAAATATTAGCCTATTTTTTATTTTCCTAAACATGAATTTCTGTAACTTAAAGTTTTTAATAAACACACGCAATCGCAATAGGTACAAAGTTAGTCAGAACGGGGGTTCCTACTAAGCCGAAAGGAGAATAAAGTATACATGATAGTGAACTTTTTTTTTTCCTTTTTTTTTTTTAATTTTTTTTTTAATTTTTATTATTTACATTTGATTGGTCTACAAAAATCTAGTAGGCTACGGTTTCGACGTAGGTTCTCAGCAAACAGGTTTACCACTAATGTCAATGTTCGGGCATTGTAAAGAGTCGAGTTTTCCCTCCTTAATTGGACTAATGTATCCAATAATATTAACATATAATTTTTTTTGTGACCGCCAGGGCTAATAATTAAAAAATTAAATTATCCATTTTTAAGGAAAAGTTCTTAGACAAAAGTTGTTCACTATCATGTATTACTTTACCCTCCTTTACAGAACCTCTGTTTCTAAGACTCTTAAACAGTAAGAGTCTAAACTACATCATCGTCATCATCAGCTGATTTTATGTCCTCATTGCTGGGGCACGAGCCTTCCCTACGGATGTATAGGGAGAACGGGCCAGAAACCACCACGCGGGCCCAGTACGGATTGGTTGGTGTTAACGACTACTAATGCAGCCGGGACCAACGGCTTTACGTGCTTTCCCAAGTACGGAGGAGTTCGAGATGGTAAATTTTTGGTCACCCATCCGATGACCGGCCTTTGTGAAAGTTGCTTAACCTCAGCACTCGCAGACCGGGCTCGTTAACCATTGCGCCATCGACGTCCTTTTTAATGTGTGGACAGAAATTGTTTAAAACTTTTCTAGTGCAGGGTGCCTAGTGTGAGTTTCGTTTACTATCCGTATTCATTCGAATACGTTTACGAAAACGAAAATTAGTATGGCATTGAAGCAGCGCCTCCTGGCGACATACGAGAAGAGTTAAAATTTTGCCATACAAATTCTCGTTTTCGTTAACGTGATCGAATGGCGATGAAACTCGCACTTGGCACCCAGATACCGCCCCGTACCGCGTATCTGACTGTGCCAGACAGTCTACTAACAGGGAGAGATGGCGGGAGGTCGTGCGAAGAGCTGTGTCCGCCTCAACCACTGAGCTTGACGACTCAACGTGACGACGACCGCTCTGCCAAGAGTGAATCAATAGAGAAGAGAGTGCAGATATTGTTGTTGATTTGTCTACGAGTATAGTAATATATATGAAGTCGTGATTATACTGTAATAAACAAGTACATATTAATAAATATATACATATATATATATTACAGCGTCTGTAAATAACTTGTCCTCATGTAGGTACGTACATCGTGTTATATAGTGAGCGCAACACATACTAGGCGAGCAAAAGCACAGTGGCGTTAGCTACGTAGGTACCGAAACGCGGATATACCTTGTTTTGATGTGTCAGGGTTAGCACTAGCATAAATTAAACGTACTTAAAAAAAAATTACAATGTAATCTACCCGCCTGGGTGACGACGAAGAAGTGCTCTATACAAGACAAGACAATTTAAAAACAAGACGATAACGTGAACTATACTGACTGAGATGGGGTGACGGTGAAGAAGTGGTCTCGCCAGGACTTAATCTTCATCAGCAAGCATAGCTAGTATTCAGCTCCCTCTATGAAGTTAAGCAACTTTAAAGAAAAAGGCAGAAGCAAAGCACCTGCAAGTTGGACGGAAACTGATCTGAAAGCCTTGAAATGAAACATGAAGACGGCTATCCATCTAGCTTACAAAGAAATTTATAGAAAGCCCTTGGAGGTGTCGATTCTACTGTTTCTACGTCCACATACAAAGGCATCCGTCATTAAAGTCAAGTCAGTTTTGACTTAATCACCTCGCTTGCCAATTGCGGGTTGGTTATCACGTACCTCGGTTGGGCAATGCGTCTAAAAATAAACACGCTAAAGATACTTGGGAATTAAACCCAGATATTGGGCAGAGGGCTTTCTATTTGGCTAACGAGGTGTTCTTCTTATTCTCTTATCACCAGCTTATTTAAGGTCCCCACTGTTGGGGCACGAGCTTTCGCTATGGATGGGCAGGGAGAACGGGCCATATTATACCACAACGCGTGCCTAGTGGGGTACGGTGTTAACGACTGCAATGCAGCCGGGACCAACGGCTTTACGTGTCTTCCGAAACACGGAGGAGCTCCGCTAATAAATTTTTGGTCATCCATCCGACGACCGGCCTTTTAACCATAGAAACCGCAGACCGGGCCCGTTAACCACTGCGCTATCAAGCTCCTCAAGCCATATCCTTTAATTACTTATGATTAATTCGTTAAAGGGCTGAGTCGCAGCGACAACCCTGCACGTTAAGTGGAGCCGGCTACATCTGTGTGCGGGCGCCGACAGGATCACCTGGTCTCGCAATTTTATGAGCGCGCCGCGTCGGCCGCCCGGCTGCCTCACTATGGTAGGGATTAGTGGTTGAGATGGATGTATCGATGTTTCATTTATTTATTTTTTGGGTGTTGCTGAAAAGAGAAAACTTATTGGTCGAAATGGAGATGTGCGTTTATCCAACTACTTTTTAATTTATAGATGTGTAAGTAAGTGACTCTGCTGTGTGTGCCTGATGTAAAGCAGTAGCGGAGTCCAGGAGCGAAATTTTGCAAAATAAAGAGCTCATTGGCGCAACGGAGCAAGCTCGCAAGTTTTGCAACTACGGGACCCGGCATCTCGTAACTTGCTATGGCATCGTATTGGTGACAATATAAAAGTATTGTGCTTCGAATGGAACGTTGAGTCGTGGGTCCTATCTAGTTATAATTCTGATACGATCTTAATAAGCTATAACAGTGGCTAAAACCCTTCATATCTATTGTGTACGTCATCATAAGGGGAACTAACTCTGTGCAAACTTTCCGCATTCAAAGCTTTTTTCGTCATAGATTTTGAGCTGGGCGTTGATCAGTCAGTCAGTGAGTGAGTCAGGATTTTTCTTTATAAAAATATTAACTAAACTGTCGACAATTAATTCTAGACGTGTCACATCCCTGCAGCCCGACTCCCGTCCCGGGCGAGGCGATGGAATTAAATCGCACGCACGACACTTCCGCCCCCCGCGCTCCCGCCCCCCGCCCGGCGCTGCGGGCTTCGAGTTGCTCCGTTTGAAGCTAGGGCTGCCACAAATATATACATACTAATATATTATATATTTTTGTAATCGCCTCGGTGGCCGAGTGGCAAGCGCTCGGATACTCGAAGTTGCCGGGTTGAATTCCCAGTCGGGCAAAGTTTCGAATTTTTCGATGCATAACCCGGGTTTGTGATCACCAACCCGCATTTGATGGTGATTAAGCCATTACCCATCAATTATTGTAGTGATAACTTGATTTCAATGATGGACGCCTTTGCCCGGCAGTGGGACAGTTATAGGCTATTTACTTTACTTACTACTTTTGTAAGCACTTGGCCTTCCCGATGTTAAGTAATGATACGGGCAAAGTTAAACGCGGATCCTTAACGACAGGATTTTGGGTGAAATGCGCTTTCATTTAAAGGAATAAGAGTATAGTTCGACTGGTGATAAGGGTTGTAATGCCTGGCTAGCTACTAGCCATCTTATCTAAGTTGGTCAACAGAGCAAAAATATTGTTTTCTTAAGTTTACGCGAACACTACACATTGAAATGAAACAACTTTTACGGATCTACTCGCGTTTATTTTACACATTACTTATTTAATGTTTATCCTGACGTTTCGAACCCTTTGCAGCAACAATGCTTATTAGTTTGTCAAAGGTAGAGCATGCCGGGTGAATTGCGCTACCATATTTGGACTTATCTTCTTTCAATTATTATAAGTAGTTAATAAGTTATTGGTTGGTTTTATGACTATGTAACAATTCCTTTCATGACAATAAAAATGGAATCAACAACGACAATTAATGTACTTATTTTCAAAGTACCTACCTAAATCAAAGTGCTTCAAGGACATACTAATTGGTTGTACTAATAGATCATTCACCACCACGGCTCGGTCAACCTGAGCCGAGGTCCGAGCCTTTAGAGTCGCCCTCGTGTTGTTCCGCTCCCCGATCCGATTAGAACCCTTCGGAGAATCTAGTAGGGCACGGGGACACGCACTAGTGCGTGATGCCGTTCCCTCTAGAAAACCTCCGAAGGAGATTCTTTTCACACGGCTTGAGCCTTTAAGTTTCTCGCAACCCCCAAACAAGCCCGGTGAAGCTGATAATGCTGTTGGAAGCAATCAGCAAATTCTCTCCAAAAAAAACTATTAGATCACTGGTCGCAACCCTATATGAGTCGCTTCGCAGCCAGCCGGCTGTGACAGACGACACAAAATAAGCAGATCCAGAAAGTAAGCTTAAGGCGACGCACCGCTAAACAATAAATCTCATACGGAGCGTTTGCGCCCCGTACCATAAGAAAAACTGTTTTTTTTCCTTCAAATTAAAACTACAAATTATTTAAAAAAAATGAACTACAATATTGAAGTGTGTGTTAAGACTAATATACTAAGAACATTTAGATGCTTAAATCGGTCTGTTGTAATGTGGATCTTCTACTTCTCCTGTAAGGCTAAAAGAATAAAAGAAACGCTCCACACATAACAAATATAATATAGTATTATAATAGAATTTTTAACAAAACAATACAATAAGTATGGACTTACTTAGTTTTAGTGAATACAGTATGATTAAATAACACTATTGCTATTGCGAAGCCTGTAAAATGCAAATCTATGTTTTAAAAGAGGTTACTATGAATTTTTTTCTCTGTTATAAAAGTTGACAAGTCGTGTTTCTGCAACTAGCAAAATGAAGTCAATTAAATGAAAAATCATGTCATCAAATATCACTTTCATATGTTTTGTAATTGTTAGGAAAAATCAAGATCCCGCCACGTAAATTACCAATGCGTCGCCTTATACCGCACTTATACATAGACAAGACCCTTGCAAGGACACGGATCTCGGAACAGTTCGGAACAATGACCATGTTTTTTTTTTAGTGAGAGTCTGCTGATTGCCTCAATCGGCATTTTCAGCTTCACCGGGCTTGTTTGTAGACGGCGAGAAACTTAAAGGGTACAAATAAATGTAATACAAATAATATGTGGTGTTAATTCCGCTAACTCACTCGTTTATACAGCTTGGACTAAATCAGTCGGTGCGCAGCTCTCGACCAGTCAACAGCTCCTGAGGATGCCACGTGGAGGGGCGAAACACGTCGGGTTATCGGTGTTGGTGTGCATTTTCGTTTGCACCCATTGTTTCTCCTGAATGTGCAAACTTTCTGCGGGCGGGAGGGCGCCGGGCGGTGCGTGCGTACTGCATCCAAGCTGTATAAACGAGTGAGTTAGCGGAATTGACACTACTATTATTTATATTACATTTTTTTGTACCATGGATTTCCGCAAAATAACGCCTGATTCTATTAATTAACTTAAAGAGTTCCTCAAGCCGAGTGAAACGAATCACCTTTGGTTTTCTAGAGGGAACGGCATCACGCACTAGTGCGTGTCCCCGTGCCCTACTAGATTCTTCGAAGGGTTCGGATCGGATCGGGGAGCGGAACAACCCGAGGGCGCCTCTAAAGGCTCGGACCTCGGCTTGGGTTCACCGGGCCGCGGTGGCGGAGAGAAGCGCCCACGTACATGTCTGTACACCAGTATAGAGCGCGTGTGAACCGGCTCGTCGTACCCTTGTTCTACGAGTACGGTGTCTTGGGCCTAAACTAGTGTGCATGTTTAGTGTATTCTGTAAATGTTCAGTGGCATTTAGAGGATCGGGCGGGGGTTGTCTTTGTGTGCGTTTGTCGACCGCATTTATATGAAGTGTGCCTTCTGTAGTCTCCTTATTTCCTGCAGACGAGCAGCTGGTTGCCCGGGCGATGCAGCCTCTGAAACGTGAAGGCACGCGTTCATTACTACGTTGAAAATATATATAATGCTAAGTACCTTTACCAAGGTACTTGGTGATTTGTGAAGCTAAAGATGAGTTAAGTAAGGCAATCAACTTATTTATTTGCTTGGTGTTAGGATTTTGCCCAGAATCCGTAATAGCTATCACCCTAATGCTTATTTAGGAGTTCCAGTTTGAGTGGTAAGTCCAGTGAAATCACAGGGCATTGAAGTAAAATGACTGAAGCTGAATTCTTAAGCTGCGATGGCCGTCCAAAACGCGGGTTGAATTTATTTATTTATTAATTGGAAAATAACAATACAAAATTACAGCTTTATACAACAGCCAATACGTTTATATGCTAGGATTTTTACATAAAAATATTAGTTTAATAAACACTATAAATAAAAAATATTTCAACACAGAAAAATACATGTTTTTCTTTATTAAGAAAGACGGGCAAAAAATCTACAAATATACCTGCATCCTGGACTTTTGCAAGAAAATTAAAACTAAAGTATGTTCATTTCTCGGCTCAGTTATACCTACATGCCGGTACTGCAATGCAATCGAGATTAAGGAGGGTTGATGCCCATCTTTTCAATCCTCTAGCTAGTTTAATTATCGACTCTCGTGCATTTTCACTAACACTTTTTAAAGATTTCCGAACCGAATTTTGTTTAACTCTCGAAAATCTGACAAAATCTCTAGTAAACAAAACAGAATCGCGAACATGTCTCTCCTCTTTCCCGCCTAAGTCCTATCAGTGTTGTGGACTTTTAAAGGTAGAAATAAAGAAATTGGTGTATCAAAAACAAACAATACGAGCTGCGTACCGGGCCGGTACCAAGCGGCGTAATATCTGGTATTACAGAGGTTCTTACTTTAAGGCTATATTAAGCGGCGACTCTTAAAGTACAAGTCACCTTGTTTACTGCTGTTTCGGAAGGTTGTACACGCCCTGATTCAGGGCTGACGCGTTATCAGAAATTAAAATGCATTTTTTTTTTTTAACTAATTTTTTTTTAATGGAGCCCTTTGCCCAGAAGTGAGACAGTTGTTGGCTATTTACTAAAAAAATAATTAATTTTTGCAATTTGAACTTAGAAGACCATAGAGACGCACCATGTGTATGAAATAGGCTTCTAATATTATTCAGGCAAAACAAAGGAAGGACTAACAAATTTGTCTTACTTTTTATTTTGAGTGTGACTTTTTAAGTAACTCATAACTGTAATTTTTTTTTTACTTTATTTTATAATATTTAATTCAGCTTAAGTGCAGCAATTAGCACTTAAGCTGAATTACTTAAATAATTTTAAAACAAAATAAATTTACTATAGCGTTGTGTTATCTAATTTGTGGTATTTCATTTGTAAAGATAAAACTGCATAGCCAATCTGTTGCAATAACCGTTGGATAGATGGCACTACTGCCGCTAAAAGCAGTCAAAAATCAAAGCAGTGAAAAAATTCAGTGCTTAAGTCAGCCTTCCCTGTAGCATAATGGTCAGTGCAGCCGCCCGGATTGCAGAAGACCCATATTCGATTCCTGGCTAGGTCGGGTAGGCATTTATTTTTTTCACTAGGTATATTTTATAGTTATTTAAATCAGCTTAAGTGCAGCAATTATCACTTTAAAAATAAAATAATATTATTTACATAACAGTTTTTAAGTTTTTTGTTCGTTGGCAACCCTGTCGATGTCGTTGTAGCGCCCGCCCTTCGGTGATGGTTCCGTAACGTTTCCGCGTTTTAATTGTGCCGTTACCATTTCTTATTGCGCCTTCGTTACGGCTTATTAGACTTGTAACGATCACTGGAACGACATTGGATTTAAAAATATTTATGTTATTATTGTAGGTAGGTACCTACTTAGTTCTGAAAGTAAGTATGTAACTGGTACTGCGTTTAATTTAGTCCTTTATTGTACAAAGAATTACTTTTTCACTTCTCATGCTCGTAAAGTTGTTCTTTATGTCGAGAGAAGGCAGCATAAAATGAGTTTTTATGCTCTTGTGCATAAAGTAATTTCCACTTCTAAGACTAAGGCAATTAGGCCTTACAGCCACATACACAATACACTTTCATTTAATTGATAGTTTTTATGAGATTTAGGTTATATCTTAATTTAATTACGACATATGTACTACTATCTAAATACAAATTTACGATTAATACGGGCTTGCATTTTCGAAAAAAAAAATATAACGCAAATATTTATAATAACTTGGCATTGCGGCTCAGACCATAGTCGAACGTCACGTAGTTGAAAATTAAAAAAAATAAGAAAAATTGTGTGGCGGGAAGCTAATTATTCGTCATTTAATTACATTATAAAAAAATATTAAATTTTCTTGTATATGCTTTAATCCTTGTTTATTTCCTTGCAATCGAAGTGAAAAGCAGAGTGTAAAACTCGAGTATAAAACTCATTTTACCCTCGACGTGACTATCCACCCTCGCCGTACCGGCTCGGGTGGCTACCTATATGCACGTTACGTTCCTTAAAATATGGTTGAGCGAAGCGATGGCTGATTGGCCGCCTGTGGAGGTTGGTCTGCTCTTGCATACTTATCTTATTGTTAGTATTAATTACTATAGTTTGACTTTGTTTTTCTTAAACAATTTTTGACTTTTATTAGAGTACTGTAGTGGTACTGTATGACATTGTGGAAATTTAACTTATACCAGATGTAAATTTGATATATTAGATTTGTTTATTTGTTTTGTTTTTTTACATGTTGTGGTTGTCTTCTATATTTTTTGAGTTTATTTGTAATGGAAAGTGTCCTGCTATGATAGGGCATTTTCCAATTTTTATTTTTTTTGACGCTGTTAGGGAGAAAAGAGCTGGACACTTGCTGAGTTTCTTGCCGGTTCTTCTCAGTGCAAGATCTCCCGCCCAGAGTAGACTTACGAACCGATGGCATAGCGACATTCATAAGAGCTACTTGTAGCCTAAACTGAATAAATGATTTTTGAATTTGAACTTGAATTTGAATTTGCACGTCTCGGGTAAAATGGCTCGTTTTATGCTCTTGTTGTACAATCTACTATTAAACACACGTTACACAGGACATATACAAAGGTGAGCTTATCTCTAGGAGAGATCTCTTCCAGCCAACCCTAGCTGTGGTGTAATAAACAAGTATGCGGGACTAATAAATTGTAAATAATACTATACTAACAAACATATATACACTAATTACCAAGGACATAACTAATTAATTAATTATAATTTTTTGATATTTTTTTTATTGCGTTGTTAAGTTAACTTTAATTTGACAAATAATCTGAGTTCATCTGAACTTTAACTTTATTTGGTATAAATTGTATGATATGGTTATTTTTAGGGTTCCGTACCCAAAGGGTAAAACGGGAACCCTATTACGAAGTCTCCGCTGTCCGTCCGTCCGTCCGTCCGTCCGTCTGTCACCAGGCTGTATCTCATGAACCGCGATAGTTAGACAGTTGAAATTTTCACAGATGATGTAGGTATTTCTGTTGCCGCTGTAACAACAAATACTAAAAAACAGAATAAAATAAATATTTAAGGGGGCTTCCATACAACAGACATTTTTTTTGCCGTTTTTTGTAGATAATGGCACTTGACCGGTTTTCTTCATGTAAGTACCTTTATCAAATGAGCTTACCATTCTGACCATTTCCGAAGTAGTCAAAAGTTGCAAACCCCTGCATATGACAGGCCCTTATGCCACGTACAAAATAGTGACATAAATTATTCCCGATTGCAAGGGACATTCTCGGGTGGGTACGTAAAAATTAAGTGCCGCCGACCGCACCGCGGCATAAATATTACGCTCCCACGTTTTACCATTTCCACGGCGCGAAAGCCTTCGTGTGGTCAGTAATGCGGGATCGTTCAAAACGTTCATAGGTATATATACTTTAGCTGGTAGGATATAAGGCCGAATTTAGCGTGGTCGAAGCGACAGACCGCATCCCATACCTAATGCATGCCGTGTTACACCTACCTTTTTATGTTTTCCTGGTACGTACTGTTCGATTTGTGGGTTAAAAACTGTGGTTTTATGTTTTTTTTAATACGTAGTTTAGTAGTTATTATAGAATACTAGCTGACCGGCAGACTTCGTACCGGTTTCACAGTTTCCATGACAACAAAACAAACAAATCATTTGTCCGCTTAAGAACACCCGTATCCCATGATGGACCCCTATTGCACCGCCACCTACTGGGTCCAATTGTAAGTAAGTAAGTAAGTAAGTATTTATTTATTTGCCAAAAAAAAACATAGACAAAAAGGTCTATGGCTCAGTGTTTGCAGGAGACCCACAAACCCTGTTATTCTGCCATAGCCATAAATTAATACTATAATAAACTTACAATATTTAATCTACATACATTATATTGTAAATCTAAACCATTCTCGAAACCACTTGAACACACACTAAAAATTTCATCAAAATCGGCCCAGCCGTTTAGAAGGAGTTCAATTATAAACACACGCACAGAAGATTTATAAAAGATAAATAGAGCTTTAAAAAATTAGGCTAGTCTAGTTTTCTAGACTGCCACAATCGGAACTCAATTCTACGCACACTATCCAACCATCAGCTCACCCTTTTCCTCATCGAATACAAAGAATCAAGGATTATTGCTTGATTCTTACATACTGAAAAAACTGTTTAATATCGACTTAAACTACAATCGTTAAATATCGCCTGGTTAAATAAATCAATTCAGCTAATATTAATTGCTGAGGCACTGGCTATCTTATCTCTATGGCGACATATTTAGATAAGATGCTTACCACCAACCACACCGAGTACACAAACATATACACCCCGCTGGGAATCAAACCCGGGGCCTCTGTTTCTGCGACCGATGATTATAAAAATGTCGCCTTTATTCAAAACTCCATCTTTGATTTAAATACCTACTCAAAATAATACTTACCTATTGCCCATAAGCAATGGTAAGTACGAATAAAAACTATAACTGTCAGTGCCATAGGTATTATTATTATTATTATTTCTTAGGGGGACGTCGCCAGCCGAACGGACGATCCACCCGCGTTGTTGCGGGCCACTTCATCCTTTTCCCCGTTCTCCCTTTTAAGGGAGTTAAGGTTCATCCAGCTTTCACGGCGCCCCGTCGAATCTTTTGGTCTCTTTAGTGAATCTTGCTATCTGTTCCACCTTCAGATCCTTTAGGTCCTCTATGTGTAGTCTATCCGACCCCCAGAGCTCCCATCTTGCCAGCGAATACATAGGGCACTCGGCTAGTAGGTGGAGGCTGGTCTCCTCGCTTTCCATGCACTCCGGGCATATGGGGTCGGTTTTCACTCCTATCACTGTCATATGTCTGTTCAGTCGACAGTGTCCTGTTATGACTTCAATGACTAGCCTCATGTTCTCTCTGGAGAGTCCCATTAGTTTGCTAGTCTTTTTCTTATCCATTCCCTTGATGAAGATCTTCGATTGTCTCATACCATTCGAGGACCTCCATCTTCTGTTGGTTTCTGATGTAATACTGTGACTGATTACTCCCTTGGTGATGTTGTGCGCTATTGGCAGCCGAGGTTCCGGCCCCACCAAGTTTTCCTCTGCTCCCTTTCTGGCTAGTTCGTCAGCCTGTTGGTTTCCCGTGTTTCCCTCGTGTCCGGGAATCCACGCTATCGTCAGGTCCGTTCTCTCAGCCAGCCTTTTTAATGATTCCTTGCATTCTCTGACAATTGCTGATGTCGTCTCTTCTTTGCCTAGTGCCTTCAGCGCCGCTTGGCTGTCGCTGTAGATAGCCATCTTTTCTGTAATAGTGAGGTGTTCAGCTATCTCAGCGCATGCCATTATTGCGTATATTTCCTCCTGGAAGACACTAGCGAATCTTCCTAACGGTATCGACTTGTCTATCTCCGTCCCGTCTGCACATTTAATGTGCAAGCCAGATCCAGAGAGCTTTGTCGACTCCTTTCTGGAGCCGTCTGTATAGCAAATGATGCCATCAGTTTCTACGCTCCAGTCCTCTCTTGAACCTATATGTATTCTATATTTTTTGTCAAAAATCCTTTCCTTTCGTATTAAGTCGTTGTTGGAAAGGATCATTGACAACCTATCTTCATATTGTTTACCTATACTGGCGTGACCCTTATCCGTGAAGTTCCCGGTCCATATGCCAGTGCTTCTTAGCTTGAACCATTGTTCCGCTGCTCTTCTCTTTATTTCTAAGTCCAGGGGATTGAGCCCCAGCAGGATCTCGAGCGCGGCTGTAGGTGTGGTCCTCATCGCGCCCGTAGTCACTAGGGCCGCTAGCCTTTGGACTTTGTCTAACTCTGCCTTGTTTCTCCCCACTGCGGCTCTGTGCCACCATACGATAGCTCCATGTAGGATTCTTGGCATTATTATTGCCCTGTATATCCATAGTGCCATCGCTGGTTTCATGCCCCAGGTTCTGCCTATTACGCTTTTACACTGCATCATCGCCATCTTTGCCTTGGAGCATGTGTTACTAATATGGGTCCTGAAGGTAAGCTTACTATCCAGTGTCACTCCTCAGTGCCATAGGTAACGAAATATTACAAATTCGCCATCATCTCGCATCTCCTTTCAACTGTCCCCGATGAAAAGGCCGAATGTCCCCAATCGATCCGTAAGTCCTCAACAAAGGGCTCATCAGCTTGCCGTAGGACCCCCATCGGTGAGGCTATTTTTACCTGTCAAGTGACGCCCCGACCCGGATTAGGGGTTCAACCGCGCATGCTGACATCTTATTATTACCGGTTATAGATCGGGTAACTTGCAAAGTGCTATATTAGTTCATAATAATATGAAAAATATTATGTAGGCTGAATTTTTGTAGTACATACCTAATAAATAATGAAAATTCACTGAATGATAAGTAATTTAGTCATTATTTTGTAGTCATGGAGAAAATATCATTCATTCGTAGGTTGTTTGTAGAAAACTTTTTAGCATTCATTTATGAAATAATATTTATTTATCATTTTTAATAAATAAATAATAATTCTTGTACGGAAATATTAAAATAATATGACATGACTTATAGACTTGAACTCGCGTTTTAGATAAGTAATACAAACTTTTTTTATGTGTTCTATAAAATCTAAATTTTTCATATAATTGTTGTATGTATCTAAGTAGGTAGCTTCTTTAAACACAGTATATAAAGTTTCATTTAAATCGGCTTATTGGTTTGAAAGAAGAAAGCTTGAAGTTTGGAATCTTTGAAATGGCTCATTCATAACCATCGCGTTTCCTCAAACGCGGTGGAAATGGGTCATGACATGAGTTTTACAAAATAAATAAAATAAAAAAATGTCTATTTGCCATTAAAGTTTTAGTTACTCGATGAGGGTCCGGTAAAATCCATGCCTATAGCGAAGGAGGTTGCATGGAAGCATTTGCCTAATAAAATTAAGAAAAAAAAACGTGATTCTCTTTTTCTTTATGTTAACCTTCGTGATGTTGGCCCTTATTCTGTTTTATGCTCATGCATTTTTTTAGGTACCTAAGTAATAGTATTTCATAGCGTGTCTCATGACACTTTAAATTACGAGATCACCGCTAAGATTCAAAAATCGCCTCCCAGAAAATAAAATTGCATTCTCAGTTATTGGTGAGCCGGCCCGCGCCCGTCGTCGGCGGCGTTTGTGCCGCGCGTCAGGCGAGCACGGCCCACCGTCCCGGGACCACAGAATAAATAATAGCACAAGTCCGGGACGGCGAATACGCAAAATAAGGAAACGGCAGAAGGTTTGCTTACGTAATGCGCCACTTGGAAAAAATACATCAATTTTCATCGCAAGCGGTCTTTGCGGTCTCAATTGTCGCAGGCGCTACGTATTAACAGAATCTAAAAATATATTTTTTATAAAATTACTGGTTTTAGTTATCAAAATATGCAGCGACAAAATTACGAATATTGATGTTATCATTATATTTGAGTGATTTTAAAACATACAACTTGTTGATTTGCATTCACGCCATATTCATAGCAGCGGTCGTAATGCTTATACTTATTACAAATAAATTATAAAAAAAATATGAAAAAATAATAATCATATTTTCAAAATCTATAAATACGAATCGCACGTCTGCGTAGCACTAAAAAATAAACGCTCGTTCGCGTACGCCCCGCTCACCCGACCACGCGTAGGTAGCAACAAGCTCGAGCTTCGCGGCGCGCCCGCAGCTTTGTCGGCGCGGCGAGCGCCGGCGGCCGGCGGGCGGCGAGCGCACGCCGCACGCATCAAAGCCAGTGTGCCGCGCAACCCCGAACGAGTGACACATTTCTTTGCCCTAGCGAATTTGGAGCGAAAAGTGTTCTTAGGTGTGTTGTTTGTGTGTGTAAAAAAAGTAAAATGACGGAAAATTATTCTAACGTAGAACTTGTGGAGATGGTGCGATTATACGCAATTAGTGGGAACAGTCTACGTCGAGCCGTGGTCATGTTTGTGGAAATGTTTCCAAACAGACCAACTCCATCGCGCGAGGTGGTTTATAAAGACGAAATCACGAGTGTTGTGCAGTTAAAACAAAATATTTTAATGGCTTTTGAGAGTGTAAGGTGAAATCGTAGTGTGCTGCAAAAGTTACCTAGAAACTTAAGGCGCCGTGCTCATTGGTGCATAGAACGTGAAGGTGCCCACTTTGAGCAGTACCTGCGAGTATCTTAAACATGATCAGTAAGTACCTAATAATAGTTTATTGCAACAAAGTATACTTATGCGTAAGAGTTAGCCACTTTACCACAGAATACATAATAGTACCTACAAGTTTACGTAAGTTTATCGACTTAATGTCCGCCCGCTGCGCTCTTATGTACCTACTACGGTCTGCACCCCTATTCTCGTCAGTCGACGGTCGCTATTCTAATTTACACTGAGATCATTTTATTAATCAATCGGTTCCTTATTACTTTCTCCGTGTTAAAAGTATTTTTTAGTCATTAAGTGTACCAATTACGATCAGCTGTAAAATTATGGCGGGAATGCAAATCTACAACCTGTATACTATGTAATTTTATTGTAATTTTAGCATTAATGATTTTTAGAGGTGTTTTCGTAAAGCATTACGATCGGACAAAATTGGACAATCATGTTTTTGAGCAAGGGTTTTAAAGACAAAGGCATGAAAATTTATCTATATCAAAATTTCAGATTTGTTGGTCTTGTCATACTCCTACAACATTCTATGAAACTTGATGTATTTTTTCCAAGTGTTCGCTTTAATCTTTTAACCGCCTCAGCATGTCTGTGTCGTTGTGCCCTATACGCCAAGCATTCAATTCAGAGTAAAAACTTGCAACAGGAATATAGGAATCCAAAAATTTATTTTATTTTGTGTTCTTGCAAACTATTTAGTATAAGTGTTGTCAATAATTTCCGTCGGTGTACAAAGCCCACTATCACTTGTCGATTAAAGCCGACTGTGGCGATCCAAAGGTTAATACATACCGCGTTTGAGCAATGCAAACATAGACACCCTCTCACGGACGCGAATCTCGGAACAGGGTGCCTACTGCTTCATGCCTAGTGCGAGTTCCAAACGAGAATTTGTTTGTATGGCATTGAAGCAGCGCCTCCTGGCGGCATACGAGAAGAGTTAAAATTTTGCCATATAAATTCTCGTTTTCGTTAACGTGACCGATTGGCGAATGAAACTCGCTTTATGCTTTGCACTCAGCTCACAACTCTGTCCGAGCGCATCTGTTGCAAGATTCCGTGTCCGTGCGAGGCTGTCTTATGTGTGCGTTGTTCGAGCGCGTTTGTTTGAAGCTTACCTTCTGTGGGTCTCATTATGTGGGCGCGCCGGCGGCACGGGCGACGGCGGCGGCGCGGGCGGCGGCTGGCGGGGTTAATAGACGGTGGCAGGGTTAGCACAATCTTATAATAATACACAATAACATTATTAATACAAAAAAATACCTATTAAGGTAAACACGCTGCGTATTTGAGTAAAAATCTGTGGTGAATTTTCAAGTGTGGTGAGTACAACAAGCCTTAAATGAATCACACTAATATTGTAAATGCGAAAGTTTTGTGTGTGTGTGTGTATATTTGTTGCTTCTTCACGCTGCAAGGGATGGATGGATTTAGATGAAATTCGGCATATCTACAGATAGTTTATAACCTGGATTAAAACATAGGATACTTTTTATCCCGACATTTCCACGGGAACGGGAACCACGCGGGTGAAACTGCGAGCGGGCGCTAGTGGTAAAATAAAACAAAGTAAAGTTTTTCATTCTACCATTATTATCTATCACAGTTATTGGTATAGTCGACAATGAAATTGTTTTACTACCTTAGAAATGAATTTTGTTTGCATATAATAAAACAACAAGTTCTATTTTTGTTTAAAAGACCATGTGACAGATACGTTGTCATTATTGACTGATTTTGCCTTAGCGAAATTTTATTATAATGGAAGTTTTTGTCAAAAGTGATAAAGCGATTTCATGGTCGACTATACATGCCGCGACATTAAGGGTGGTTTTCAAATAACATCGCCTAACGGGACAAAGATAATGAAGTAATCTGATTGGTGGATTCTCTTCTCGCAACGCTTTACTACTACGCATATATCTAGTGAAAACACAGTCTCAGCATCTGGTTATTATTAAATCAATCTGCCGGCGCTGAGCGACAACCCTGGCGGGCAAACATCTTGCCGAGGAATACCCGCCGCGCAAATATCCCGCCCGGGCGGCAAATATCGCCGGTTTGCGCGCACGCCCTACTATGAGCACAGGGCCGGCCGGCTTCAAGGGTACAACGGAGCCCTCCTTTGTTTTAGAAGTAAATATATCAAATCAAATTCAAAAATATTTAGTCTACAATTTCTACAAACAGTACATGGGCCTTAATTAATACACAGTAGGCACTCTAGAAAACATGTTGCTGGAGGCCTTGGTAAATGAAATAATATTGAAGGATATAAAAAGTGAAATAAATGAAGGAAAATGATGAATGAAAAAATCGTCATTCAAACATTTGGACTTGGAGAACATATAATAAAATAAAATAAAGTAATTTGCATAATACATAAAATAAGAACACATACCTACTGTAATATACTATACAACATATAATATTCAATGTGATTCTAATATCGCTGATTCGCTGGCCTGTTGTTTCTATTTAGAAGACCTAAGCAAGACACTTAGCAGTTATTCTGTTCATACCAATTTTTATTTACAATAGTGTACTTAATGTAATACAGCGCATTTGCATTCGAGTAGACTGGTATGTTTAAAAGTAAACATCAAGGTGTAATTAGCCTTTACAGCTCACGTCCCACTGCTGGGCTCAAGTTTTATTATTAAGTGTGCACTTTCAATCGTCTCTCTGGTGGTTAGACCACCAGTACCAGTTTCACCATTTATTGCAGACGGCTTGATTGGCGTTGGCGGTAAGGCTTGTTTGGAATCCGCCTTTTTGACTAATGTAGCACTTTCTTATCTAATTCTGTCACCATAACAATGATGTTAGTAGCATCGTTATGTTCCTACAGTATAAGATGAGATTTAATTATTTAATTTAAGTTTGTTATTATTTTATTAAATTTCTAACTTTTAGACTTAAGATATTATTCGTAGCTTTAAACAATCTGTATCAAGCAGTGCCAGCCATATTTCACGTACCTAATCAGTTACTTTTAGTGAGCTGGTACACATCAAAACATTTCTTGATATTTCGGTCACTGTGGAATGGAAGTACATACTTTTGAAAATAATACGAGTTTATCGACATTATGACAACATTATTCAATCAGCTGATTGGAGTAATGAACTCTGTCTATTGATACTGCCTAAAGTTCTACTACTACTTAAATTTGGGAGCTCTTTAAAAAATTGCCGTGTCCGAAAGGGCGACTAAGTTTTCAGTTCCCTTAAAAAATGTAACACCTATTATACACTTAGTTCGCCAGACTCGGGTACCAGTCGACAGCGACGCGGAGGAATATTTTGACGCCATATTTTAGTTTACTAATAAATATTATAAGAAAAAAAAAAAAAACACAAATGTTGAAAAAATTTCCACGAGCAGGGTTTGAACCTGCACCCTTCTGACATACCGGGTCAGGTGCTCTTACAATTGAGCTATCGTGGTTCTAACCAGCCCGCCGAAATTATTCAACACTATTTACTTTTTACTTTGAAATCCAAAGGCGCCCATTCAATGTTAACAACTACCGTCATTAAATTTTAAAAAATGTCAAAAAATTTTTTCAACATTTGTGTTTTGTAATTTGTTCGCAACAACATTTGCGTTAAAAAAAATTATATAAACATTTATAAATAGCTTGCCTACTTCTTAGCTGATCTTAAGTATTTGTAAAAATATTATGATCGGATGTTAATGACGGTAGTTGTTAACATTGAATGGACGCCTTTGGCTTTCAAAGTAAAAAGTAAATAGTGTTGAATAATTTCGGCGGGCTGGTTAGAACCACGATAGCTCAATTGGAAGAGCACCTGACCCGGTATGTCAGAAGGGTGCAGGTTCAAACCCTGCTCGTGGAAATTTTTTCAACATTTGTGTTTTTGTAATTTGTTCGCAACAAAATTTGCGTTAAAAAAAAATTATATAAACATTTTTAAATATTATTAGTTTTAGTTAAGTTTATTTTATTTATTAGAATTTCCACATTGTAATTGTATTGAAGATCGATTATTAAATAAATGTCTCTATATTTTACAATACCAAATGATTTTTTTTAGTTAACAATAAAGATTTTGATTTTGATAGTTCCTCAGCGATAGAGGATTTCGGGTTTCGGGTTAAAGTGCGCTTTCATCTTCGGCCTTGTCACTTACCATCAGTAGAGATGAAATAAATAATAAATAAATAAACTTTCCTACACTCACACCAATTATCTAGCCCAAGAGAAGCTTCGTTATGAAACTCGTTAAAAGGTTACTAGACAACGGATAAACATACTTAAAATACTTAAATACATATTTATTATACATAGAAAACACCCAGACCCGAGACAATTTAGAAAAACAATAATTTCTAAATTGACCGACCGGGGATCGAACCTGGGACCTCAGAGATGGCGACACCATGAAAACCGGTGTACAAACCACTCAACCAAGGAGGTCGTCAAAAGTCAAGCGCTTCCCCGTTTCGTGTAAATAAATAAGAAACTTACTGCTCGGGTCCCCGTCCTAGTCCCTAAATCCGGGTCTGCTTCCAGCCACCGGTCGTCAAACAGTAGGAAGGTGACACTTTTTACTACGACTCTATCTCTAGAGCAATAGAAGCGAGAATTCTTCGCACCACAAACGAACGATCTACTTTCCAGCGCCTCTTCTTGTGTACTTCAGAATACCGTCTTTATTTGACCAGAAATAAAGTTGGGAATTCTTTGGATGTCCTACATGTTTCTAAAGTCTTATAAGTGGTACCGCTGTAGGTCCTTCTGGCTATAGCAATAGGGTTCAAGTTAGCGCTGTGTTATCTGTCATCGGTACGTGCTTCTCACCTCTTTGGTGAGCCTTGTTGAATATTGACTTTGTCCTTTGGGTAGCCACTTGCAGTTTTTTGGTTCGATATTTGCAGAAAGACCCGTTTTTACATATAAATGTTGTAAAGTCGGTGTAGGTATTGGGTCTTTGACCATGCTCTTGGTAAGCCGACGAAAATATTTAGGGACTTTTACGCCTGTACACCATCATCACGACAGCAGTCAGCCCGTGACCACTGCCGGCGCCACTCGGCCGAATTATGTAAAATGGTATACTAAGACAAAAGGATTACCTACTACTAAATAATTTAAAATATAAAATTATCTGTCACAAAAAAACTTAACGAAAATCGGTTCATCCGTTTGGGAGCTACGATACCACAGACAGATACACAGACAGACACGTTAAACTTATAACACCTCTCTCTTTTTGCGTCGGGGGTTAAAAATAAAGTGAAATGAAAAAAAATATTTTGCGGTAAGGACCGATAAAACCGTAAATTATAGAACACAAAAGTCACATCGGTACAAGCATATGCTATAGCATGTAACTGCAGAATATATTTTTATAACAAATATTTTTTTATCTAACTACTTTAAAAATGATCTCTTTAAACCAAATCAAACTAACAGCTTAGTTAGACTCATACATAAGTGGTTTATTCTCGTTTATCAAGCGTACTTACCTACCTACATCTTTCTTATCTTAAGTAGTCACTTAACATAAAAGCATTATTTCCCTTCATATTTTCGTCATTACGCCCGAAGCCCACCAACATCAAACAGTCCAAGTCTCAGCCGCCTAAAGCGAATTGATTCGACATTCGATAACGTTAACGAAAACGAGAATATGTATGGCAACATTTTAACTCCTTTCGTATGTCGCCAGAAGGCGCTGCTATAATGCCATAAAATTTTTTGAGAAAAATTTTTTTTTAAAAAAACATAAAAAAATGAATGTTTTCGTAAACGTAGTCGAATGAATCGGATAGCAAACAAAGCTTACACTAGGCATTCAGTACTATATCACCGCGGCTGTCGCACACAGCACGACCCCATATATCTTGGAGCCAAAGCCGAAACTCGGCGTCTCGCCTGACAACCACCTGTTGACATGCAATGATAACGTGAACACACGACTACGGCCGGGATACTTGCGTATAAGGCTGCTTTTCCATCAGAATTGTGCGAGGAAGCGCACCGCTTAAGCGTGTACCAGACTGTTGAAAACAAGCCCCGAACCGAAGTTTTCAACAGCGGTTTACAACAGTGCGGACAGTTGTTTGCAACGAAATATCGGTTGACCTTTCCACGACCTTGGTTTGCGGACGCGCGTTGAAAACTTGCTTTCGTCATCCGTTTCATCCATATATCCTTTTATTTTCTTTTTGTTCCTCACTTGCACATAAGAGCTAAATAAAACCTAAATTTTTAACCTTTTCACCGCCCAACTATCTTGCACGCGATGTCCAACCGATGTACGCCAACGTATAAATGTATTTTAATAAAGTACGTACAAAGAAGAACTTCTATAGAAGTGCTGGCGTGGACGGCACGAAAATCTCGGACTTCTATAGAAGTTGTTGGCGGTAAAAAGGTTAAAGGCCCCATTGCAAAGATGTTTCCGATGCGAGAGACGAAAGCACAGTAAGGTGGAAGCCTTGTTTACAATAAGTGTGGACGGAAATCAACGGCGGTTGTAAACCAGCCTCCCGCCAAGGTAGGGTTGCCAACTATCTTTCAGGAAATTAAAGTAAATAGTAATACTAACTAGTATAAAAAAAGGATTTGAAGAAAAAATAAAGTATTTTCCAAATTTATTTATTTAAATGTTTAAAATATAATTCTTTATCGTATACTGTCATATACTTTTCAGTATATATATATATATATATTATATACTGAAATATTTTATTCGAATAATTATTCATTATTACTTACTTACTTACTTGGATTTTCATTCAATCATCTGCACTTTATTGAAACTTATTATCATCAGTAAATATTTATTAATATAGTTTAAAAGTCTATTACACACGAAATGGGTAAAGTCAAGATTACAATAGAAAATAGAATATAGAAATAACAATTACGTAAGTATATTTTTTTACAAATCATAAAGAGAATGCAGTAAATACCCATTAGAAGACATTTGAAAAATGACACAATATGTCACCATATAATAATCGTGTTCATAGGTGTTCATAATATCGATTTTAAATTTACAAAATTTCTTTTTGTCCATCTTTTCAATTCTTTTTTTCTAGTATATTGGCGAGCGGTATTGACAGCACCATTACCCACCTAGTTGGTCAAACTCAAAGACTATATGCGGACGGTGTTGTGTGCCATACATTTTGTTGCGATTCCTGCGCATTTCATTCGCTCTATTGTGAAATTGGGGTGTCCTACGTAATTTCGAATGCCGTTGTTGCGACACACGCTGTCGCGAATTTTTTTTTCCACTGCCTCATAGGTTCGAAAGCTTACAAACGATGTAGTCGCGAACGACGCTGTTTCAAAAACATTTTCACTGCCTCATACGCTCGAATGCTTGTGACTTCGATGTATTAGTCATAATGTGTATTTAAAATATTCAAGTACTTAGTAAATAAAAAACAAACATATTCAGTGTCAATCAACATTTATTACAAATAGTAGGTACATAATCTACATACATATAATGACTTGTCCTGTCTGACTCATCATCGCCGAGCCTAAACCGCTGAAGCTAATTAGATAAAATGCAATATCTTATTATAACGTAAAGTGTGATGGCGATATAACATAGCACATTATGACTAATACATCGAAGTCACAAGCATTCGAGCGGGTGAGGCAGTGAAAATGTTTTTCGAAACAGCGTCGTTCGCGACTACATCATTCGAGTCTCTAAGCTTTCGAACGTATGAGGCAGTGGAAAAAAAATTCGCGACAGCGTGTGTCGCAACATCGGCATTCGAAACTACGTAGGACACCCGTGAAATTGTTATTCGCTTTATGGCCCGCCCTTAGCAGAGTAATATTGTTTGCAATGTTGATTTACAATCGCTAGGTCATCTACTCGGTTGAACTTTCATCTACGGCTTGCTGGACACTAGTCGTAGCGTAAGTAGAGGCGCCCTCGAGTTGTTCCGATCCGAACCCCTCGGAGAATCCAGAAGGGAAAGGGGACATGTTTGCATAATGCTATTCCCTCAGAACACGGTGTTTCGATCACACGGCAGGCTCTCATTACCGAAAAGACAACCAGTTGTTAACTGTAAATATGCGACGCGACTGCTCTAGTTGCGGTTGTACCCCACTTGCTCCGACAGGGTGTTATAACACCCCTAAAAGTATTATATAGTTGTACCCTGATGTAATACTTTTAGAGTTTTATTTACAACAACACACACACACTTGGTCGGACTAAATTGGTATTACGGACACAAATAGCTTAATGTATCAAGGTCAAAGTCAAATAATGTTATTCAACATAAGCCTTCACAGGCACTTATTGACGTCAAAACTATAAATCATAAAACTAAACTAGTTTAGACTAAACTACTGAAGCTACCACCAGTTCGGGTTTTGGGAGAGCCCTCAACCGAGGAGGGCTGGCAAGAAACTCAGGAGGCTTATTTCTTTTTCTCCATCTTTTCAACCAAATTACAATCATGTAATATAATATACAAATTTTGTACACATCACACTTATATTATAAATGCGAAAGTTTGGCGGTATGTATGTCTGTATATTTGTTCCTCCTTCACGCTGCAACGGATGCATGAATTTGGATGAAATTGGGCATACATATAGTTTATAACCTGGATTAACACACAGGATAGTATTTATCCCGATGTTCCCACGGGAGTCACACTATAAATATACTAAAAACGACAATTAAATTTTCCAATACAAAATGATTTGTTTGTTTTGTTGTCATGGAAACCAAACAGAATTTAATCACTTGATGGAAACTAATATTCAAGCCAGTGCAGGCGGCTTATTTCCACACGCTTTTGTCTGCAAAATAGTCATTTACCGTATAATAAGCTCTCTTAATTAAAACATGTTTAACGTGCGTTTTGAATGTAATATTTAACGTATGTAAACTACCTATTAGTAATAGATTAATAAAAAAATAATAAAAAAAACTAACTGGGGTGGCGCAGGAACCCAAGATGGGTTTTGGCCTCCGATAATAACTGCCGCCACTTTTCAGGAGGTCGCTAAGGACCTGCGCGAGCGCCGCGTTGAGAACTGGCGGGAAGCGGGAATAGATTAATAATCATACATTTTAATCGCAACTGGTTGCGTTTTTCGGTATAAGCCTACATCTTGAGGAGGAGTCTGGAGGAGTCCTTTAAGTTTGGCAATGTCTAGCAGTCGCAAGCGGTATTGACAGTATAATTACCTACCTACCATGTGGCAAGATGGCCGGGCGCGGGCGGCAGGGCGTTAATGGCCTGCCGGCTAATTACCGGGCCCGGGCCTGGTAATCTGCGGAGCGGAGGAGAAACAAACACGCCGCTAACGACGCGGCCAGTAGGTAACCTTCGTAGGTACAATCGAGATGCGTTCTGATATTTTTTTTCGCTTTTTCATTGCCCGAGCAAAGTTTAGTTTAAAAATGTCTTCATCATCATCATCATCAGCTTATTTTATGTCTCCACTGTTGGGCTACGAGCCTTCCCTATGGATGGACAGGGGAACGGGTTATCAACAGAGGTCGGAATTAGGTAGTTTTTTATGTACTTGCATCAAAATGTTGATATTAATATGGATATTCCCGAGATTTCTAATTGCATTTCCGCTATTGTTTTCTTTTGTTCTCACAAGCTATGTTGTGCGAACTACAAATGTGGCAACATCGCGCGCATTGGAATTTTGCAACTTCGGAAATCCGATGTCGTTGATGTAACGTCGCGCGTGCAGTGGTTAAAATTGTGTAAAAGTAAAAAACTTTTAAAAAAAAAAAACACGGGATTTTTCTACTCTTTAAAATTAATCGGTATTTGAGGCATATCCACTTTATTCTTTCGCTGTACGAAATCAGTGTAAGTACATAAATAAATAACTCTTCCAAATTCCGACCTCTGGTTATCAACCACCACGCGGGTCCAGTGCGGATTGGTGGTTGTTAGCGACTGCTAATGCCGCCGGGACCAACGGCTTTACGTGTCTTCCGAAGCACGGAGGAGCGAGAGATGATACATTTTTGGTCACCCATCCGATGACCGGCCTTTGCGAAAGTTACTTTAAAAATGTCTTAACATTAATGTAAGTAGCACAGTTGTGTTCCGGCAGCTTTCTGCCGGAACACAACTGTCTCTCTTTAGATAAGATAGCCAGTTCTCCAGTGATTGAGAATCATGGATGAAGTGATGCGCTTCCTTTAAATTGCATATTAATCATCCCTATTTTGAAAATCCATAGCAGACTTTAAATCGCATAACAAATTACAATCACACTTGGTTAGTTACACTGAGTGCCTATTTTCAGTTTTGTTTACTGTCCGTGTTCATTCGGCCACGTTAACGAAAATGAAAATTTGTATGACAAAATGTTAACTCCTCTCGTATGTCGCCAGGAGGCCTGCTTCAATGCCACACTAATTTTCGTTTTCGTAAACATTATCGAATGTCAAAGGAAAGTCACTCTAGGCACTGGTCACCGATTGGCGCTAGATTTTAAATCGTTATTATCCAGCGCTCGCTCTATTAAGAAAATGTCTTGTATTGTGCAATAATCCGATTGCGATGAAACTTTGGCGTAAGTTGCAAGCGCACGTCCGCGCAGATTGAGGGCGAAAGAAGGAAGGATTGGTAGACTAGCTTAAGAATGCTTCTCTGAGAAGTTTGAGAGTGCTTGAGTATATGTCCTTCTATGATAGGGCATTTTCCAATATTTTTGACGCTGTAAGGGAGAAAAGAGCTTGACACTTGTTGAGTTTTTTGTCGGTTCTTCCCAGCACAAGGTCTCCCGCCCAGAGTAGACTTACGAACCGATGGCATAATGACGTTCATAAGAGCTATTTGTTGCCTAAATTGAATAAATGATTTTGAATTTTGAATTATATTTTTCACTTTAGTTCCTTCTGATATATTGTTAACTATGTTTACGCAGTAATTATGGTGCCCGCGCCGCGCCGCCGCCGGCGCCGGCCGGTGGCGGCTGGCAGTTTATCAACAAAATAAAAGGAGGCCCCAGAAAGTAAGCTTCATACGTACCGCGCTTGAACAACACACACAGATAGCCGCCATAGTGTGAGCGTTCGGCATAGCGTGGTAGCGCTGTGATGAACGCTTTCACTTCTTGGGCTTCACTGGCTGCTTTTCATCAGGCAGGGTGAGCCCATTTTGGCGTGCCACAATAAAAAAAAAAAAAAAGGATAGGGTAGGGTAGATAGGTAGGGTAGGGTAGGGTATACTAACTAGTATAAAAAAAGGATTTGAAGAAAAATAAAGTATTTTCTAAATTTATTTATTGAAGCGTTGCGTTTCGTTTCACTTCACCTGAGTCTAAGTATCATTCAGTAGTTCAGAAATTAAGTCAACAGGAATATTCCGTCCAAACGCACGTATTAGTCGGAAATAAAGTATTTTCCATACTTTATTTTTATTAAAAATAATAAAGTATGGGGATGGAAAATAACGTAAGATACGTTATTTTAAGGTATGGTTGCCAACCCTACACACAGACCCTCTCACGACAGGCGAGCATTCTACCACTGAACCACTGATGCAACTTGTAGAAGCGCCCGCTAGATGCAATGTCTCCGGTTGAATCAGCCGCGTAGGGTTTTGGAATTGATGCACCTCATCGATTCCTGGATGGGGAACCCGGGACCTGTGGGTCTAAACCGGTGGTCTTAGCCACTAGATCACAGAGGCGGTTAAGGTTCCCATTAAACAAAAACTTTTTTTAGACGATTATACCGTTAAGCGCTTTGGTCACACGCTTTTAAACCTAGTTTTATGCATATGAGTAGTTTGTGTTAAACCCCCTTGAATTCTTTGTTTGTAATGGACATTTTACCTCCTCTATGATCTAAGTTGGTGAAGACCATTGATCTAACACCAAAAGGTCCCGGGTTCGAATCCTAGCAGGCTAGGTTAGGTACGTTTGTACTCAGTTTGGTTTACTAATAATAAATAATATAAAAAAATAGGAATTTTTATAAATGAAAGTTAAAGAATAATTCTTCCATATTTTCAATTAAGTAAAAGTTAGGTATGATTTTGAAATGATTGATTTTCCTCAACAGTGATAATAAATGATCGATCACATATACAGAACTACATAATACTTATAAGCAGGTATGCCAACTATTTTTCAGGAAATTAAAGTAAATATACACTAACTAGTATAAAAAAAAAGGATTTTAAGAAAAAATTAAGTATTTTCTAAATTTATTTATTTAAATGTGTAAAAACATATTTCTTTGTACTGTTGGCACTATCTAATTTTTTTTTATTGTTTTATAGCGCGCTCAGATGTTAGCTTTACATTTCGTTTCACTTCATTTGAGTCTGAGTATCATTCAGTAGTTCAGAAATTAAGTCAACAGGAATATTCCGTTCAAACGCATGCATTAGTCGGAAATAAAGTATTTTCCACTCTTTATTTTTATTAAAAGAATAAAGTATGGGGATGGAAAATAACGTAGGATACGTTATTTTAAAGTATGGTTGGCAACCCTTCTTATAAGGTCTATTGCATTCTAGTTTATTTTAGTTCACCGCATAGCAGATCCCGCCATTTAGGTAGGATAAGTCTTCATATCACCTGTCAGTAAGGTTACCAGATCGGAACTTACCGAGTCCGGGACAATTCCATGTCGGGCCGTGGCTATGGCTATGAATATGTAAAAAAAAAAATATAAATTACGGAATATTTAATTTTATATTTGTATTTATTAGGAAAACGTATTTTATTTTTCAAATGTATACTTTTATTATTATATGACCGCCTGCCGTGTCATATTTTGTTGTTATTTTTTTTAATTATTTAATTTTTTCGGAATCCGGGACAATAGATCGAATTACTGGACACGGGACAATACGTGAAATTCCGGGACAATCCCGGAAATCCCGGACATCTGGCAACCTTACCTGTCAGAGATTCGCCCGACGACGGCTTATTAATGTGTGACTCGATTTGGCAGATCGATTTAACCTTTTATAGGTATTGAGGAGGTCAATGACGCAGTTGTTAACGCGCTTGGCCTGCGATTGCTGAAGTTAAGCAACTTTCGCAAAGGCCGGTCATCGGATGGGTGACCAAAAATTTATTGTCTCGAGCTCTTCCGTGCTTTGAAAGCCGTTGGTCCCGGCTACATCCTCCAATCCGCACTGGGCCCGCGTGGTGATACATGGCCCGTTCTCCCTATTCATCCATAGGGAAGGCTCGTGCCCCAGCCCAGGGACATAAAATGAGCTGGTGATGAGGTACCTATATAGAGATTCAATCCAATGTGTTAAACGTATAATGTTGACTTTGGTAAATATCACAGATACATACGAATTTCACTAAACCTAAAAACCCTACCAGTACCTATTAAGTATTCTGTGCCAGTACATAAAAAAACTACATGCGAATTTCACTAAAACCAAAAACTCTACCAGTAGGTACATAAAAAAGACTAAATACATTATCAGGTAACGGTAACCTCCTCCCCCTAAAGGGTTAGGAATCGAACTCGGGAACACTGAGTACCTGTGAGATCAGTGATCTAACCACTAGACAACAAAAAAAGCCTTTTTTATAACAAACATGTTAATATTTTTTTATTCTTGATTTAATAGGGAACATATTTTATTTATTGAAATATGTAGGTACACTCACAGAACACACATTAAATAGATAGGTATTATGAATTATGTTATGTATGATACAATAAATATTTGGTTAAATTCTGATATTATTATGTGCTCCATTTTAAGTGACACATCTTTCTTGATTTTAAGTAAGTGAGTAAGGAATAGAGTTATTATTATTATTATATTGTTATTAATCAATAATCGTAAAAGTAATGCATGAAATTTTATATAAATTGTATTGAATAATTGCAATGAAATGTATTTGTAAAAGTTTACAATAAGTAATTAACAAATTATGTACAATTTTTGTCAATATAATTAAAGTTTTAGTTATGGTTATAGGAAAAATAAAATAATCCAGGGTTAAGTAAAGTAAGATCGACATCGCCACGGGTAAAAGCGTAAAAGACAGACAAGTGCGTCCATAAAATTCAGTCGCCCCGCGCGCCCGACCCCGCATTGCCCCGCATGCACTAGTTTCGCAAAGCCGTAACGAGCGTAATTACGCCGCGCGGTAATTACGCGGCCGGCCGGCAGCAGTCGCGCCGCTGTTTTTCCCCGTCCCCATTTGTCCCCGACCTGTTTGATCCCGTTCCCATTTGTCCCCGTCCCCGTTTGATCCCGGACCCGTATGTTCCCAGGCCCGCTTGTCCCCCGGACCCGTTTGTCCCCACCGCGTCATTAACTGCCACAAGCGGCGGCGTGGGTGAAGCGCAGATTTATTATTTAGATTTTGTGGCGTGACTTCGGCCGTTTCAATCATCCGTGTGAACTTGATTGAGTTATTAATTCGTAAAAATCTGACTAAACGATAAACTTTCAAATAGGTTTAAGGACCTTTCTAATTCTAACGTCATAGGTATGAACTTGAAGTGTTACCTACATTTTAATGTGTAGTTTCAGAATATTAAGTTTAAGTAGGTAAAATTTCAGGTACTGGTTGCCTAGTGCGTGTTTTATTTGCCATTCGATCACGTTAACAAAAACGAAATACCTATGGCAAAATGGCCACTCACCTCATTGTTTGCAAATTCTCGTTTTCGTTAACGTGATCGTTTAGCAAAAAAACTCGCACTAGGCTCCCTGTAAAGTAGGTATAAAGGGTTGATTTTGGCTATAGACCTAATAAAGCCTACTAGACTACCCAGTCTATAGACATCCATTAAAAAATATTAAATTTTAATTTTTCAGTATCTCACGGGATCGTTCTAGGGCTTTAAATACCCTTATCTTATTTACGATAATAAGCAAACGAACTATAGCAACCATATAGGCACTTAGAGGTATTGTGACAGAAAATAAACAGATAATGCACCGATATATTTTACTCGTAGCGCCATCTATGATTCCGTGAAAGCATTACAAAACCTATGTTATTCACGCAGCGCCATCTATTGGCGAGTAGTGAACATGAACGTACCTAAGTACCTACCAGTTGTTTGGTAGGGCGCGCAATTACTTTTTTAAACATTTGATTAATTTCCATTGTTTGTCTTTTGTTTCAGAACGCACCTAATCAAGAGCCAGCGTACCGAAAAGTGGCAATCGTTGAAAACTTTTTCGATATAATCTACACTGTTCACGTGGAGCTCGAAGGGCGGCCGGGAAAGCATGCTGGACAGAAGCGTACTTATAGAACTGTAAGTTGTTTAAATGTTATTTTATATTGTTATTATTAGTTATATTATTTTAAGTAGGAACTTATATACTTAGGTACTAGTTTAATCCATCGACTAATTTATTAGTTTATGCTTTAATCAGAACTGACTGCGCCATCTAGCGAAAAGTTGATACGTTACGTAGTAAGGACTTTTTCGAATCAAGATACGAAATGTGAAGGCTAGATGTCACTACTAAAATTTTAGTTATTGGACTGTCATAAATGTAATGAACAGAAAAATTTGAAGACTATTTAAAGATTGATTTGCCTGTAGTTCTAAGAAGTAAAAATATCTTACATACTTTGTACTTTACAAATATTCGAAATTGCTAACTTATTCGAAATATTCACTTCAGGACACAATTTCGCTAAGAGATAGCAATTGGCAGTGTTTGGGCTTGTTTGACTGGCTGAGTTTAGAGATTTTTTGATTTAAAAAATAAGAATCATCTTTATTATTATCATGTTTTGCTAAAACAACTTTCCTTCAATTGTTTAGTTCGGCAATAATTTTTGTACAACAAAGAATTTTATTAAAATTATATTATATTAAAATTAAAAAAAGTATAGGCAAAAATGTTTTTAGGTAGGCCTACTTACCTACAACTTCACTCAAAATTGTAAATAATTTTGACTCTCATAATGACTCTTCGTGCAAAAGTTATGTGGACATAAAGGAGTTGTTATATTCTGTTATACAAACCAGCTCCAGAGGAGATCGATGGCGCAGTGGTTAACGCGCTCGGTCTGCGATTGCTGAAGTTAAGCAACTTTCGCAAAGGCTGGTCATCGGATGGGTGACCAAAAATTTATCATCTCGAGCTCCTCCGTGCTTCGGAAGGCACGTTAAGCCGTTGGTCCCGGCTTCATTAACAGTCGTTAACAACCACCAATCCGCAAAAGGCCCGCATGGTGGTTTATGGCCCGTTCTCCCTATCTATCCATAGGGAAGGCTCGTGCCCCATCTGTGGGAACATAAAATGAGCTGATGATGATGATACAAACCAGTAGTGTCAAGGCAAAGTTTATATACTTAGATGCTAGCTAAGCATACGTAACCTTTGCCCAGCAGTGATGAAAAAGGGTAGGTAATAAAAAGAAAAGTGGACATAAAGAACTTATAGGTACCTAGGTAGATAATATGACTACCTACCTAACGAATGTTGGTATACGTAAATTCATGTCTTTATCTTGAATTTGCTAGCTCAAATATATGATTGTATAATTTTGACTCGATCATAATTATTTTCGAAAACACCTCTAAAAATCACTATTGTTGATATTACAATGAAATTAATTAATTGATATGTTTGGAAACCAAAACCATTCAATTACATTGATAACATCAATATTCGTAAAGTTGCTGCATATTTTGATAATTGAAACCAATATTTTTTTGAAAATATTTTAAGTTGCTGTTGATGTCTTAACTAAGCGGTCTCAATCATCGCACGTGATACGTATTTTCGACCTTATGACAGCACTAGTAAGGATCAACCGTTTTTAATGTTCACAAATCGAGCTGTCGACTGAACTTTATAGGGCTATTTGATCTCTTTAGCCGTATTGGAATCATAACACCTTAAAAAGGGCTATTTCAAATTTGGCGTTTCGCGTCAGACCACCGCAGCTGTCTGTCTTGAGTTTGCACTGCGGTCCATATTAAAACAGTGATGCGACTGGCCTTTGTGAAAACGGACGGCAGGCGGCAGCGTGAAGCGGTCCGACACGAAACGCCTAATTCGAAAGAGCCCTAAGAGTTCCATAACTTTTCCATCCCCGCCTTCTCAGACAAGTCTAACCCCGGATGTTTTCGCCGACAGATCACGGAGACGTACGCGTTCCTGCCCCGGGAGGCCGTCACGCGTTTCCTGACCGGGTGCGCGGAGTGCGCGCGGCGCCCGCGCAGCGCCTCCCCCCCGCCGCTGCCCACGCCCTCCCCGTCCCCCACCAGGCACCCCACCTACCTCCCCTTCCTACCCCACTGCGCCCCAGACTACACCCGCAACTGGGAGTCGGAAATTGACGCCCAAAACTTTTACGAGCCCAAATTTGATTACAACGACTTGCAACCGCTAAAGAAGATCGAAAGTCCTAAAGTTGCTGAAGAGGAGGAGCCGACTTACATCGAACTTACATCGAAAAAGGTCAACGGCTTTGAGGCGGCACCGCTCTTTAATAGAAGTTCTCCGGTCGAACCAGCGTTTCGAGAAGAGGAACCTGTTAGGACTGACCCTGAGATAGACAAGGATGAGAACAGCCTGATAGACGTCGAGGATGTTAAATCGGATAGTCCTGTGCCTGTGACGTCACAGAAGCAAGAAGAAGACAATAAAATTATAGAAATTAGCGTAGCAGAAAGTACTAGGGCGACAGAAAAGGGGAGAGTTAAAGATAAAACTAAGATAGAGTCAAAGAAAGAGAAGAAGTACAACCCGTTGGATGTTGCTAATTTGACGTCAAAAGATCCGCCAAAATCTAGATCGCCGCCTAGGAAGAAGTTACTGCCTACTAGCATAGAGTATCCTAACACCTTCGGCAGGATCCCGAAGCCGTGGCGGCCTGATGGGGGGATGTTCTACGGCGGCGAGGAGATGGACTACAGCGTGCCGATCACGACGGCGTACTTGAAGCATATGAGGAACATGGCGTTTCAGGAGCGGCTGAATGAGGAAAAGGTAAGTCCTAGTAGTTAGAGCTGGTAATATAAATTTTTGACAATTACGTATACTGGTACATACATTAAGATTTCTTCAAATACTCATGTAATCAATATCAATATAAACATCAATAAAAACTATATTATTATATATTTACGTATATTTTCGTTGTAAACTTGATTTTATGGGGATTATAGTTACTTTCACGCATTACGTTAATCTTTAAAAGGACACGGAATCTATCATTAAAGGGGGTGCCGCGCGGAATTTCGAAAATTTACTTGTTTATAAGTGACTGGTGCTAGGCGCTGAATAAGTCATATACATTAAAAGGACTAGTGTAGGTTAGCTTGATCCTTTCACAAGGATGGCCTTGCCATCCAAGACAACCATGGGGTTGTCTTGGAATTTGAAACAAATACCCAGAAACTGCATGAACAATACGTAAAAGTAATGATATCTAAAAATTTATTTCTTCAGAAACTTTGTAAATATAGCACATGAAACAATAATCCGACATTAAAATGTTTGATATTCCGCACTGCCACTGCTGTCTAATTTTTCATTTAAAAAATATGAATATGAAAATATTTAGACTTTTATTATTTTTTACCCAAACGCCTATGATGTTACGAAAGTAAACATCACCAGCCTACTCTGTACAGTTATTAGTGTGCGTGCGTCTTCATGTTCAATTCATCATCAATCAAGCAATCAAATTCATCCACGCCCCGATTGCTATATGCCTAAACTCGTAGTTTTGCGTCCGCGCGGCACCCTCTTAAGGAATCTGGGAGGCTAATAAAATAAAACAAATAGCATAAAACTATGACAAACATTATGTGTTAGCCACTTGTAGTGTAAAGGCAAACTCAGTGAGACATTTACTCTGATATTGTAAATCATTGATTTTCAGTTTCCACCTGAAAGTATCTGGAAAGCAGCTCAAATGTAGCCATCATTCAAAATACATATAATAGAAATTAAAACATAATGAAATAACAATCAGCTGAAATACACAACATGCAAGGTACAATTGGACACAATTAGGAATAATTCACCCGCGTTAATTGATTACCATAAAAATACATATGTTGTTGCGGACTTTTTTTTTGAACTTTTAAAGGGGAACAATTTCGTAATACATGATTTTTGCGTAACTTTCACCGTTTACGCAGCGCACGCAAGGAAAGCTCTCAAAAAAATATTTTCCCGTTTTTGCAACATTTTTCATTACTGCTCCACTCCTATTAGTTATAGCGTGATGTAATATAGCCTATAGCCTTCCTCAATAAATGGACTATTCAACACAAAAATAATTTTTCAATTCGAACCAGTAGTTCTTGAGATTAGCGCGTTCAACCAAACAAACAAACAAACTCTTCAGCTTTATAATATTATTAGTTTTAGTATAGATATTCACTCAAAATCCGCTAAACTATTACAGCATATACAAATTTTAATGTTTATTCAAATACATTCGGCCATTTGCAATCATAACCCGTCAACGCTCAAAGCATTCCTGAACAAGTTCGGTTCGAATAATTCCGAACAAATTCTAAACTGAACAAACACATGATTTTGTGGGCTGCTCCTTTAACCCTGGCTTAAACTTGTTCGGAACTGGCAAAGCCCCGGCCGGTGGCGGTCGCAGAGACCCGCAAGCTTGCCTTTGTATAGTCAGTATAGCCTATCTCGGCCTGACTATAAACATAAGCGCGGTTACTGGTCGCGCGACCGCTTCGCTGACGAAGGACTTTGAAAGAGAGTGAATCCCCAGAATGCCAAAAGCGGTTTTTAAAATAGAAATTGAAAAAAAAAAAATTAAACACTATTCGATCAAATTAAAGTTTACTTAAATTTGGATCCGATGCATCCAAGTACGTACAAGTTGGTTTCACAAGTTCCATTACAATAGATAACTGTAACTTGGTCAAATAGTCAAGAAATCTTGCACAAGCCACGCCGAATTGTAAATGTCTACCTTGATTGTTAAATTAAACCATCCGCACTAGGAGAACTGATGTGTAGGGGAGTGCAATGAAACGACCGCTTAGTAACCGAGCCGGTTTATTACTAGTTTGACAAAAGACATGACACTACACTTGTTTCTTGTATTGTAGGTAGGTAGGTAGGTAGGGTATAGTAGGGTAGCATAGCTATACATCATTTCCTCCACTCTTATTTAGGACCCTGGTAACAATAGAAAAAAATACATGTTTCACTATAATAATAAGCAAAATAGACAACACATAAACAAATAAAACAATTAAAAGTACTTTTTATAGTCTATTTTTTTCTTTGGCCTTAACTGGCGAGTAAGCGATGGATCAATTGGCGTAGAACGATCTATCAACGGTGGTACGGTACCCGTACCCGTACCTGATTCTGGAGGAGATGGCTCAACCTCAAATGACACTGCCTCGGTCCCTCGCTCACCCTCACAGTCCATCCATTCTTCCCTATCGTTGTTCTCTGTTAATTGGCTCGGAACAGACTCAAGCTGTCCTTCGCGGTTTACTTCCTCCATCGCCATGCTGACACCAGAGCCGGTATTTACAACCTCTGATTGTTCGGTATTAATAGGGCCTGGCTCTGGGTTAGATGGCAATGCAGGCTGGCTTTGGTATGCTGAGCCTATAGCATTATCAAGTAAACTCAAATCGCCCTTATATTTTAACAATTGATCAACATGCCTAACACATTCTACGTCAGGTTCAAAAAAATGTATTAAAAACATCCTGTTGCCAACCTTATTTTTAATAGTGGCCATTTGCCACCCCTCTTTTCTAGCATTATACCAGCGAGCCCAAACAATATCACCTATCTTAAATTTTCTACATTGAAATATACTATTATTTGGGTTAATATCACAATATTTTTCTTGACAAGGTAAGGCTACATCTAATCTTGTTCTTAAGTTTCGTCCAAACATTAAATATGCCGGGGTCTCGCCTGTAGAACAATGTATTGTATTTCTATAGTCAAATAAATATCCTAATAATTGTTCATGAATATTACCTTGATTTGAATTTAGAGCTAGAATTCATTTTAACATTTTCTTACATGTTCGAACAGCATTTTCGGCCTGCCCATTACTACAAGGATGGTAAACAGGCGACTTTAAATGAGTTATACCGTTGCTGGAACAAAATTCGTCAAATTCGATAGAACTAATTTTGACATCGTTGTCCGACACTATAACTTCCGGAATGCCAAACACAGAAAATAAAACTTTAAGTTTATTTATTAATGCTCGCGTTGAGGTTCCCGTATCCATATGTAAACACTCCAACCATTTTGAGAAGGCATCTATCACCACTAAGTACATCCGTTGCCCGACTGTCATGTAGTCTACGTGGATGCGAAACCAGGCCTTTGGCGGGCGCGGCCAGGGTGCGGGGGGCGCGCGCGGCGGTGCCGCTCGCACTCTAATGCAGGTGTCGCACGCGCCGATGCACCGCTCGATGTCTCTGTCTATGCCCGGCCACCAAAACCTACTGCGAGCGTTATGCTTTGTTTTTATTATTCCCAGATGACTGTGATGTAATTCGCATAACATGCGTTCTCTAAGCGTAGCCGGAATGACGACCCTATGCCCTCTAAATAAGACTCCTTTTTCAAATTGCAGTTCGTTCTTACATTGAAAATAAGGTGATATTGATTTGCAATTTATTTTACGCGGCCATCCGTTTATCATGTAAGTGACTACAGTTTGAAGCACCTTATCAGCTGATGTTGCAAGTTTTAATTCAGATAAAGATAGAACTGGGGATGTAGTATCTAAAAATTTTAGTGACAAATATGCGTCGAAGTTTTAATCACTTTTTATTGATTCAGTTATTAATGGAGCACGGGAAAAATAGTCTGCGACTACATTATTTCTACGTGTATTGAACAACGTAGTTGTATGCCGATAGTATTATGGCATATCGTTGCAATCTTAAGGCCGTCGTTACGGCTATTCCCGTGGAACTATTGAAAATCGAAACTAAAGGCCTATGATCCGTTTTTAAAACAAATGGTTCGCTACGGCCATACAAATACTGGTGAAAGTGCTTTACACCAAATATAATAGCAGTTGCTTCTTTTTGGATTTGGCTGTAATTTCGCTCACTGGCTGTTAGTGACCGAGATGCATAAGCCAGTGGCCTTTCACGACCATTTTGTCCTACCTGCGACAACACCGCCCTAAGCCGGTAGGGCCCGCGTCCACGGCTAACACGAGCTGCGCCAGTGGCTCAAAATGTGCCAGCACGCGCTCGGAGATGAGCTCGTTCTTTACGCGCTTTACGGCGCGCTTCTGCTCCGGCCCCCAGCGCCAATCCTCGCCGACACGAAGCAATTCGTGAAGGGGGCTCATGACGGCTGATGCGTTCGGAATAAAGTTTCGGTAGTAGTTAACTACACCCAAAAACCGTTTGACCTCCGTGATATTGGTAGGTTCCGGGGCATCCAAAATGGCACGAACTTTAATCGGAGATGTACGTAGTCCGTTTTTATCAATAACGTAAACTAGATATGTGACGTTATTTTTGAAAAATTCACATTTTTCTTTCTGCAGTCGAAGCCCTGCGTCTCTTAGACGTTTAAGGACTTCCTGGAGCCTGTTCAAATGTGAAATATCATCAGGACCAGTGATACAGATATCATCAAGCCAACAACTCACACCCTCAACTCCTGAAAGGAGCGTTTCCATAGCTTTTTGGAAAATAGCTGGAGCGTTGGCTAGTCCATACACGAGACGGGTGTATTTAAACAGCCCCTTCGATGTTGTGATCGTGGTGAGCTCCTGACAATCCTCACTTAAGACGAATTGATTATACGCGTTTTTGAGGTCTAATTTACTGTACCGTTCCCCACCACCTATTTTAGCAAATACTTCCTTGATCCTTGGGAGGGGATATTTATCAATAAGGAGATCCCTATTTAAGGTAACAGAAAAATCGCCTGCTATTCGAACCTTACCGTTCTCTTTGAGGACGGGTACAATGGGAGTAGCGTATTGAGAATGAGTTACCGGTACCAAAATACCTAATTTAACTAAGCGCTCTAATTCCTGTTCCACTTACCACGTTCCACGTTCCACATACGAGGCTTAAAAAATTTTGGGAACGCATTTTTTTTTAGCTGTAGGTCTACCTTAAACTTATTGAAGGTACCCAATTCGTCGCGCCATAAATCGGAATATTGTTCCAGCAATTGTTGTACATTACTTGTTTTTGTAATTATACTCATATTATTATTTAATCTAGAAGTTAGCACAAATTGAAAGGCGGACATAAAATCACGACCGAGTAGTGGGGGTCCCCCGTTTTCTACTACGTAGATTTTTTTGTGTGATTATTAAATGTTACATTTTTCATAAAATAACCTAAAGGCGTTATTTTATGTCCGTTATATAAACACATTTTTATATCACCTTTACATAACCTATAACTCAAAAACAATTCATCATAAAGTTTTTTTGAAATGACAGACGTACCAGAACCTGAATCCAATTCCATTAAAATACATTTTTGACCTAATTTGACAGATAATTTAATAGGTTTGTCCGTCACATACCTCAAGTTAAAATTGTGACACTCTTTGCAGCAGGCTTCGCCCTCATCGTTTTCGGAATTGTTATCGATGTTATATACTCGAGCACTTTTATTTTTATTACCGCACACTTTTTTTAAATGGCCTTTTACACCACAGATTTGGCACCGATAATTTTTAAAACGACACTGGTTTTCGTTATGATTTTTCAACCCACAAACACTGCAACGAACATTTTGTACACGCTGGTTAGATCCTGGTGACGATGATCTACCGCCATGAACTCGATCACGACCAACCTCATGTTTTGAACGAAAAATGGGTTCTTCCTTGTAGGAGAAAGCAACATCTTTATTGTATGCTTTCGCTTGCGTTGCGCACTCGGCCTGCTCGGCCATCTCCAGCGCCTGCGCCAGCGTTAGTTTCGAGGCATCTTGCTCAAATAATCTATTGCGCTCCGGGCCAGCACCCAGACCAAGGACAAAACGATCCGTTATGAATGTTTCTAAGGCAGTGCCAAACTCACAGAAGCTTGCGAGTCCCCTCAATCGCGCCGCCCATTCTCCTAAGGTTTCGCCTGGATTTCTAGTGGCTCCGTAAAACTTTGCTTTGTCTGCGTATGAACAGCGTTTCGGCTTAAAATGCCCGTCGAGTAATTCACACAACTTTTCGAACCTTATACTTCCCAGTTCGCTCGGGTACGCGATGTTCCGTAGTAGCCGGTAAGACTCATCCGAAAGGTACGTGATGAGAATTGCACTTTTATTACCTTCGGTCACATTATTAATTTTTAAGAATTGAGTCAATCTACCTTTAAGAATGGCCCAATCGCACGTTTTATAGTCGAAATTGTTCAAATTCCCGATATAAGACTTTTTTTTTTTTTTTTGTAGGGTAATCGAATTATCCTCGTCGCCACTGATGTGTAGGGGAGTGCAATGAAACGACCGCTTAGTAACCGAGCCGGTTTATTACTAGTTTGACAAAAGACATGACACTACACTTGTTTCTTGTATTGTAGGTAGGTAGGTAGGGTATAGTAGGGTAGCATAGCTATACATCAAGAACTCGTGGTCTTATAGAGTTAGTGGAACCGCGTGGAGGTTTATTACAAGATAAGATAACATACTATAAGATAAGATAATAACGTGTCCCAGCACTGTGGATATAAGATGAGCTAGTGATGGTGATGATGATTCAAGGTGTTATTACCTAATTACCTAATTAAAACATTAATGTAACAAAGCTGACTAAATAGTGCATAAATCTTCGACAAGGATATTCATTGATTTCCCAAACCGAGATTCGCGTTGCTCGGGACCTCTAATAGAAGCGAGAGACCTAAGTCGGTTTTTTAAGTGTTGTTTCTTTTTCAATTTACTTCATCTACTAGTCTCATTTTCTTCAAAAGCAGGTAAGGCAAGCTGCCTTATTGGTATAACAGTTCATTTTTCAAACAATGATGAATGTTTATCCAAATTAATTTATTTTTAATAGTTACAGGGCTCGCTTTGTAGTATTTCCATTTGTAATTTATTAAATATTTTATACTCTATTGTTTAAATAAAATAGATTAAACATTTTTTTTCCACCTTGCACGTAAACCCGTTGGTCCCGGCTGCATTAGCAGTCGTTAACAACTACCAATCCGCACTGGGCCCGCGTGGTGGTTTATGGCCCGTTCTCCCTATCCATCCATAGGGAAGGCTTGAGCCCCAGCAGTGGGGACATGCAAAAGAAGCTGTGATGATGATGATGAAATATTTTATTGACATTAAGGTTTGCCAATGGCAACCGGTTGCTGCTTTCCGTATTTAGCACGCCAGGCAGCGGTTCGATCTAAATTATTAAATGTAGGCAAAGTTGCCTGCTTAACGCGGCTGCAACGTCAATTTCAACAAAATACTTGTAACATGATACCACCCCACACCGTACGTATGCACGCGTAAAATGTATTTTATGGACCACGTACCCAGCTGAGGGTTTGAAACGTAAAAATAAAATATAAATTGTGATGTGATATAAAAGCGAGTAGATTCGTATGAAGTTTAACATTTTTTAATGTAGATATAGTATTCTCGTTCACTTATACAACTTAATAAAACGTAACTATTTAAACTATCATGGTCACTTGCAATACTCTCTACCCTATTGAGTAATTATTAACGGGATTCTTACCATGTTTATTATTTATGAATATCCGATATTTCGGCACAGTTGCATAGCATGTCATTGTTTGATCATCAATGTGATCAAATTCCAAAAACACAAATGTTGAAAAAATTTCCACGAGCAGGGTTTGAACCTGCACCCTTCTGACATACCGGGTCAGGTGCTCTTCCAATTGAGCTATCGTGGTTCTAACCAGCCCGCCGAAATTATTCAACACTATTTACTTTGAAAGCCAAAGGCGCACATTCAATGTTAACAACTACCGTCATTAACATCCGATCATAATATTTTTACAAATACTAAAGATCAGTTAAGAAGTAGGCAAGCTATTTATAAATGTTTATATAATTTTTTAATTTCGGCGGGCTGGTTAGAACCACGATAGCTCAATTGGAAGAGCACCTGACCCGGTATGTCAGAAGGGTGCAGGTTCAAACCCTGCTCGTGGAAATTTTTTCAACATTTGTGTTTTTGTAATTTGTTCGCAACAAAATTTGCGTTAAAAATTATATAAACATTTATAAATAGCTTGCCTACTTCTTAACTGATCTTTAGTATTTGTAAAAATATTATGATCGGATGTTAATGACGGTAGTTGTTAACATTGAATGGGCGCCTTTGGCTTTCAAAGTAAATAGTGTTGAATAATTTCGGCGGGCTGGTTAGAACCACGATAGCTCAATTGGAAGAGCACCTGACCCGGTATGTCAGAAGGGTGCAGGTTCAAACCCTGCTCGTGGAAATTTTTTCAACATTTGTGTTTTTGTAATTTGTTCGCAACAAAATTTGCGTTAAAAATTATATAAACATTTGTAATCAAATTCTTTGTTTAGAAATATACCTTTAGAGTGCCTAGTGCGAGTTTTATTCAACATTCGGTAACGTCAATTAAAATGAGAATTTGTATAGTAGCAGCAGCGGCAACGCCTCCAAACGAGGTGAATTGCAATTTTGTCATACCAATTCTCGTTTTCGTTTAGTTAATAAAACTCGCTCTAGTCCTTCAAAAAAAATGTTAGTACCATTTTCGTTAGACAAAGCGAAAACGGGTTGCTGAAAAAATAATAATAATATCGGCATCTGTCTATCCCAAACAAAGGCTCGTATAAATCTCAAAGTACCAGGGCGGCAGGATTTATAGGCGTCACAGGGCACCTGACGTAACCCTGCAGCTCGTCCCTCCGTCCGAATCGTCCGATTGATTCGCACAAAGGAGTCGACGAGACGGTCACGCCATAATCGGCCCGGCGCATCTTTTCTAACTCATTTTTCTTGGGGGTTGAGGGGGGAGACACAAAAACGATGCTCGCTTGAGAAGTGGGCAAGTAGATTTTTCTGATGAACGCTTTTTGCGATAGTGCTTAGAGTAATGTTGGTTGGGGTGGATGTCAGATTTTTTCTATCTTAATTTTTTTGTAGTTTATTGTCGAATAAAAAGAGCATCATCGACATTAAATGTTTTTTTGTTTATACTATAGGTACACACGCCTGCACATGAGACTATCACAACCTGTCAAATTTCCTAAATAGACTATATACTAGCTGACCGGCGGACTTCGTACCGCTTTGACAGTTTCCATGACAACAAAACAAACAAATCATTCGTCCGCTTAAGAACACCCGTATCCTAAGATGGACCACTATAGCAGCGCCGCCACCTACCGTGTCCAATTGTAAATCTAAACCATTCTCGAATCCACTTGAACACACACACAAAATTTCATCCAAATCGGTCCAGCCGTTTAGAAGGAGTTCAATAACATACACACGCACAGAAGATTTATATATAAAGATTTTGGACAGGTTGATATTCAGGCATTCGTGCTATACCTACATACATACATATACAGTAAACTGGAAAAAAGATTAATCAAAAAAAAAAAATATTATCTAGCGATCAGTTTAAAATGCTTCATATTTTATAAATGCCATGTTAGGAAAATAAATCTAACGAATGTATTAAGAAGCTTTCTTTAACTACAACAAGACATCAATGCTCTTGTCGGTGTAGATTTTTTCCATTAATCTCTATCCCAAGCTAATTCTTTAATAAAATAGGTACTTAAAACGAAACATCATCGCCAAGAATCGGCTCATTATCCAAGCACAGTTTATATGAACATTTAATTGTTTCTACCAAGAGTATCTAAACAAATACATATGTTTGCGCACGGCAGCCTTGTACATATACCTACCGGCCCTGTGTCCCAACTCGCCGAATCTTAATTGACACTGCAAACAAGCCGAAACTAAACGCTACGTACCCAACTAACAAAAAGTTTACGTCTGACCTTTTTCGTGTGGTGCCTCCCTGAGGGTCAGCGAGGGTACCGTCCCTCCGACCCCTACAGCCCCCATCGCTGCGACTTGTAAGATTGATTGGGGCTCCTTCAGTCCATTGCCGGCCCCCTTTGGGATATTCGACCCTACCCCCCCTTTTTCTCTGCTGTTATGTGAAGCTAGAGACGCTGGATGTGCCCGTAAGATGGTCTGTTTATAATTGCTGTTTTGCTTAGTTATTGGCTGGTTTGTAAATGAATATGATGTCTCAATTATCTTTACTTTATTATTATAGCTACATAATATAATACCACATAATTGTAACTTTATTTTATCTAAGTTTATAATTTCAGTGTCATAAGCATTAATATGTTACCATATGGACAAGTTAAGTTGTTACAACAAAATAAGTTGTCCTTATTTTGTGTCATATTATGTCTTAACTTCAAGTTATCATATTTTAGACGCTATTTTGCAAGTCTATGAATTATCATTATAATTTATTTATCATGATCTTTAATTTAATATGCTATGTCGATAGATTATAGTGGACAATACGTTGGAAACGCTGGGAATCGAGTTCTAGGCCGGGCCTGATTTTCACTAGACAATAAAAACATATTGATAAAATACAATTTCTTTGTGCTTTGTGCAATAAAATCATAGATAGAATTCTATACATTTAGAGAATGACAAATAAACCATTTTAAACAGAAACATATTTTCATACGCAATTAGGTATATTATGAAAGAGAGCGTTGTCAAAGCCACATCTAGTGTGCGTCCATAAACACCCACCCCCGTTTTTCTAGCAAGGGCTGTTAATAACACAACAGGCTATTTTATTCGCCGGCCGCCACTTGCGGCGTGCGGCGCCTTTGATGTCCGAGATTAGAAGTTTGCTTAGTTCTGGACCAGTATGTTATTGTGGACAATGCGAATATTTGATGTGCCGCCATTGCTGCTTGGCGGTATTATGTTTTGGCAGCTCCGCGTAATTATTGGAGTTGGGTAGGGAACATTCTGGAGATTGCACGCACAGAGAGTGACGTCAGGATTTAAAAAAAAATATGTGTTATGAAAAGTATTGATATGTTGTAGGAACAAGATTTTACTTTACAGTGGTAAAGTTTCAGTAGAAGTGGCTCGCCAGTGAATAAATAAGCCACTTCGGACTGTCCAAGAGTATTAGAGACCAATGTGCCTTTTAATGTGCACACGAGCTGAAGACAATATTTGGCCATTCATCCTAAAAGCTGGTGCTTTCGCAGTCGTTTTCTTCTTCATCATCATCAGTAGGTTCAGACAAATGTGTGCCAGTACGCTTTTCCCTTCCCTCAAGACACTTTCAAATCGAGCTGAGATCTTAGTCTTTAGAAGCGCCTTCGGGTTTTACGCTCTCGTCATCCGACTCGTAATGCCAGACGCTGAGACTAAAGTTCTACGAACCACAACTAATTAAGAACCAAAAACCAAATTATGCTGTGAAATCATAGAAAAAAGTCTATGTTAGATTCATTAAAAAAAAAACGCACTTACCACACGCAAGCGAGTTCCTCCTTACTCATTAACCACTACATAGGGTGAAGTATTATCTGAAACCCTCAAACGTGCAACTTAATTCATTTGTAAAACAATTAAACTAAAATCACCGGTCAGGAAATTGCTATGCATAATGTAATTTATTGACATTTGTATGCCGTCTGACCTTGAACTGCTAAATTAAGTCTTCCCCTTGTGATCGATTCCGAGTTCTAATAAAAGAGGGTCTTGAATACCCCCATGGTGCATTCGTAGGGTTGATTGTCATTTAATTTTTTCAAAGAATTTTAACTCGTAATGTGATATATTTAAAGTCTCAAATTAATTGTTGATATACTTCTTGTGAATGGAAAACAATTTTACACGAGATTTTGCGTTGTCAAGTTCGGTTGTAAGAATTTGTATTGCTATTTTTGTTGTGCGGCTTATTGTACTGGTTCAGCTACTTTTGTTGCTGTACGTGAATCTACCCTGATTTAATCATTTATAGTAGTATTATGGTTTGGATTATCGACTTTTACTGTTGACTGTACTAGGTAATAACTCGTAGTGTATTTTGAGGCTGCTGAAATGGTCAGCCCTTTCAGTTGTTTCTCATTATACCTTAGATATAAGAAACCTATTGTAATGTTTATGTATTGGAAGCACTGCATAAATAATTACTTAATATATACAGTTATAGTAACTTCGAAATATTTTCTCGTTTTGAGCTTAAATTGAAGTTTTATTTTTTATTCCTTATACTGAGTTACATTACAATGTAGGAGCGAGTTGGTTGCTTATTATTATTATTATAAGAAAACTCTTAATTTTACCCGGAACCCTCAACACTCAGGAACTGTGCTCCCCAACCCGATCCGAACCCTTCGGAGAATCTAGTAGGGCACGGGGACACGCACTTTTAAGTGCGTGATGCCGTTCCCTCTAGAAAACCACGGCTTGAGGAACCCTTTAAGTTTCTCGCCGCCCCCAAAAAAGCCCGGTGAAGCTGAAAATACCGTTTGACGTATATTTTTTTACAAATCTTAAATGATGACACAATATATCACTTAAATTAATATTAAGTCTTGTTCATAATATCGATTTTAAATTTGCGCGCGGTTCCTACTCCGTATATTTTTTTTTACAAATCTAGAGAAAGCAGTAAATACCTACTCATTAGAAGACATGTCACACTGTTATCCTATCCTGCCGCGCAAGTTTCGAGAAAATAGATCATAATGTCAGCAACTCAAATATCACAATCACAAACACAGTATGTTGTACTTACTGCCTTCATAAATTGTGCGGCAGTATCACACTGTGCACTGGCACTACGATCACATTTCTACGAAATCACTCCCACAAGTTGTTATTATAGAAGGCGAGCGGAAAAATTGTTACACATCAAAAACCACACACACTCAAGCAGTTAGTTTTTTGCGTACGTAGACATCTCGTGTTATCAAGATACTAGGCGCGCAGGGCTTACAAGGAGGTGGGCACGAAACAATATAACCAATTTTTGGTATAGGGATGACCATTATTTTGTTTTTGTATTTAGTAACTAACTACGTAGTGCTTCATAACACAACTTATATTTAAACGCAAAAGTTTGCATGTTTGTTCGTCCGTCACGTAAAAACTGCGCAACGTATCGACGTGATTTTTTTGCCGTGAGATAGTTTAAAGGCCTGATTGTACGGCTACTATTGATTCCGGTAAAATACGAAAGAGACGGTCAAAACGATCTTGGAACGGACGAGAATCATTGAAAATCAAGTACTTTATTTAGTCTATCAGCAACTGATAGACCGACTGAATGCCGCGTTCTCTTACAAGAAAAAAAGTAACATTTACATAGTTCCCAGTTATAACATCAGTATCAAAGAACAGGATACTGCCACATTATGCATGTTGTCCTAGTACATTCACTTTTAATCACGCATTAACTAACATGGTCGCTAGCTTCTCCTTCATGTGTGGATTTACAGCGGCGCCCTGCAGGCGGCAAGCAGTCGACTAATTCCCTTAAAACTCTCCGTTGGCTCTGTTCGCCTGGTGGCGACGGTAAGTAGGGTAAATGACAACGGGGTGGATGCCACCCCACCGTTGGGGTTTATTTGTGAGAGCCCACCCCTTTGGCAGCATAGCACGCTCTACCAGGAATTCTGTTACTTATCCGCTTAAAAACGAACATTTTATGTATTACTATCTCGACGCGGCGGCGCAGTTTACACGCCCGATTGCTAAGGTTAAGCAACTTTCGCATAGGCCAGTATTGGTGACCAAAAATTTATAATCTCGAGCTTCTCCGTGCTACGAAAACACGTAAAGCCGTTGGTCCCGGCTACTTTAGTCGCTAACAACCACCGCAAAGCACTTGGCTCGCGTAGTGGTTCATGCCACATTCTCCCTATGGTGATTCCATTCATAGCGTAATGTTAAATATCACAAAAATTGGACTATCCAATGCAAAAATATTTTTTCAAATCCGACTGATAAATTCTAGACATTATCGCGTTCAAACAAGAAAACTTTTCAGCTTTATTATATTCGTGTTTATTTTTTATTCCGCATTTGATGGAAGAAATGGAGGGAGGCCTTTGCCCAGCAGTGGGACAGTGAGGGCTAATAATAATAATACAATAGTGTAGATAAAGACGTTTCTTCTAATCTCGAGTTCTGACATAAGAACGCCATCTTTTGAAACGGGTTATGGGTACCCCATTTCCCGATCTTTCTTCACAAGTTATTCTCGCTACATTGTTGCGCATAAACGCACAGTGAGCGTATATTAAGGGAAGAATCTAGCACATACCCGTCCCGGTCCCAATAAATGTTTTAGGGTACGTAAATCATTACCGACTCCGACCCCTGAAGGAGAGCGGAGATGCGTGAAGATTGTGATATGGATAAGGTAGATTGTTTTATAAAAAAAATATTAAAAATAATAATGAAATAAAATGCAATGAAAAATATTTATTTGTGTCACATATAAAACGTTTAACAGAAAGGTGTGGTCAAAATGAAAATATCCAAAGTGTATCCGATCTAGATCTTGTATGCAAAGTTACAATGTCATGATTATTAACTTTAATGTGTTATGCAATTTTTTATTTAATATTTCTATTGTGACGTCACGTCAAAATAAACAAGTCTCAGCCCTAGTGGTTTAGTTACCTCTGTGTACTTACATTTATGATCACTGCTGCTTGCTTATGCGCGCCTGACGCACTCACTTCACAAATATAAATATTTCATTAACCATTGTATGACAAATTAAAGTTAATAATTATGTCTTAATAACAACGCATACAAGTTCTAGATGGCATACACTTTGGATCTATTCATTTTGACCACATCTTGTTGTTACACGTTATAGTACAGAAAAAAACTTTCACTCAGCACAATGTCAGAGCATTTACCTGACGCTGGTCTTCCATAGATGCCTCATAGGTACAATTATTATTGTGTTAACACATAATACAAATAAACAGAGACCGGCAACAAAATAGCTTACAAATAAATTCCACGAAACAAAACAGAAAAAGAAAAAAATACAAAATGTTTCTTTGGTACTTGTATTGTACCAAAGAAACATTTTGTATTTTTTTTGACAACACAATAACTATACCTTATTTGAATCTTATTTTAATATATATAATTCTTCTGTCACTGAACTTCTCCGTTACGGCTGGACCGATCTTGATGAAACTTTTTGATGGAACAATAATGATTTAAAATTTTACTTTTTGATTAAATTAAACGCCTACGCCTATTTTTTCACTGTATTTTATAAAGATTTAATTTAGCTTCAGTGCAGCAATTAGCACTTGAAAATAAAAAGTAAAATTTACTATAGCGTTGTGTTATCAAATTTGTGGTATTTCATCTGCAAAGCCATCGGTTGTAACTACCTTTGGATAGATGGCGCGCTGTGCCGCTATTAGCACTCAAAAAGCATTAAAAAGCAGTGACAAAATTCAGCGCTTACATTAGCCTTCCCGGTAGCATAGCGGTCAGTGCAGCCGCCCGGATTGCGGAAGACCCAGGTTCGATTCCTGGCTGGGTCGGGTAGGCGTTTAATTTTTTCACTGTTATTTATAAATTTTATAAAGAGGACGAAGTCGCGAGCGGGCTGCTAGTCTTGTAAAACAACCACTTAAAATTCACGGTTTATATTATTAGTTAGTTCATATTCTACCGGTTTCCATTGTGAAGCTGAACCATCTAAGGGCCCACTAAAACACAAAAAATTTCATCAAAATCTGTCTAGCCGTTTAGGAGGAGTTCAGTGACAAACACGAATAGGGAAGAATTATACAAATTAAGAATATTTCTTTTGTATTAAGGATTACAACCAATTGTATATAGAAACGGTCTCTCGCTCCGTTCAGTGACAATGTCGTTACGTTTTTCATTTGTTTTCCTTTCTCACTATTCCTCGCATTTGCCATATCCATTTGGCGAAATTGTACGTTGCGTTACCGGTTCTTGAAACGGTGCTATCGCACACAGGGCCGACGCTACGGGCGCCGGCACTCTGCCTCATATAATCTCCACCCCCTAACCGCCGCGCGCTCATGATGCCTTGGTACTGTTTTTTAATTAATGCTTATTATAATCATGTGAAGACGGAAAAAACACTCATTTGTTTTTGTTAAAATTCTAATCAAAATAAGAAGAAAACTTTTAAAAATGTACTTACCTACCTATGTCAAAAAAGAAAAGAATATTGTGGGCATATTAAACTATTAATATAATGATAACCCTTACTCCTGAAACGCGGCCACCACAGTCCATGGACTATTTATTCCAAAATTATCTCTGTTTATAAATGGCCTAAGTATAAATTTATTTATTTTTTATTTATTGTGGAAACTAACAGCACAACGCTTTTAGAAACTAATAATAGCTATTAACTTAAAACTAAGCCTGTATATGTTTTTACAGGCTGATATTAAAAAAAAAAACTCATAAAAAAGTTTCATTAGTATGCAACTTATGCGTTTGTCCTACGTTTAGAAGTAACAAAACATTATAAGATCGTTTACATTATTACATCAGATTTGATAAACCACAAATACTCGTTAAAGAACAACGATTCATCCCTAGGATGATACGCGAGGCTATTGAAATTAAAAAACATCCTAATTTTAATAGAGAAGATGGTTGGAATCTACCACCAGCCTGGGATCCCATCATACAAAATATTAAATCCCAGCCCCGACACCATACTGCCAGACCAAAAGATACTGTAAGCTCTTTCTGCGTAAAACGGAACGCACCTGATTAAATTTAAATGAGGGTATACAAGCTACCAACTAATTATGAGATGACCAACACCTCAGTCTCCCTGTGACCACGGACCCTGCAAAGGGTTCGAAACGTCAAGATAAACATTAAATAAGTAATGTGCAAAATAAACGCGAGTAGATCCGTAAAAGTTGTTTCATTTCAATTATAAGATCGCTTTAGTTGAACCGTAGCAAGCCCGTAGTTCGTAGTAGGTCCCATCACGTGCTACGCCGTAGCACTGCCAACTTTCGTAGCACATCAGGACTTGGGAAGAAATACTTTTTTGAGCTTTCTTCGGACTTCCTGAGTAGAGGTACCGAAAAGAAAAACAACTTCAAAACGCAGTAAATGCTATTTGCAGATACTAAAGAAGTTTTTTAAAAATCAATAATCATTTCGATTTTCTATACTCGAAAGTCCATGTCGCTAGCCTGATTTTGACGTTATTGAATTAAAAAGGCTTAAGGCCCTGAATGTACACTAAATGGATATACAAAAATAGATGAAATAAATGATAGATATTTATGGTTGCGAAAATATCTGATTCTCGCAAAAGTTTCTGTCTCAGTTTTTTTTAAAATGAAAAATTGTGCCTCCTACCCATACCTCTACTTCTGTTGCAGTACAAATTCACCTCAGTTTTTTTATGTTTTGTACACAGTAAAAAAAAAATAAACAAAAATAAACAAATAAACATATTCGGGTGCTCTTCGGTTCGCCTAAAAATTTTAGTCCTAATATTACATGGTCAAACCGTATTGGCCTAAACTTAAAACGAACAATTATTGTTTCGTCTAACAATTGTTTTGCCACCATTATAATTAGGTCTAAGAATTGAAAGCCCCAATTTTAGGATCTATAATGTGAAATACCCTAAAATATATTGGCATAACGTTATTTTGGCATTACGACGATTTCACTTAATATATAAAATCTCGAATTTTACCATATCTAATATTAAATGTGCCAAAATATAATACAATAATTATTATTGTTCAGTTTCAAAAATACTAGCTGCCCTACTTCTGTAGGTCACGTGATAGGTTAGAAATTTAAGTTAATCGCGAAGCGATTGTCTTGAATTTCGAGATTATTTTTTTTATTAGACTACAGAAATCTATAGAAATCCATACAAACATATCAATATCGATTTTTAATTTTGTGTGAATGAATAGTTAGTAATTACAAACTTTAGGGATTACGAATTGTTCCGCCAAATGTCGCATTTGGTAAATAACAATATGCCGCTAAAAAGTTAGGCGAAGTGAAATTAGACCAAACACGATTATGAAGAGTGAAATTATGCGAAAAAAATGTAGGCTTACCGTTTGTGTGCCATTGCCAATTAGAAGTACAAAAAATTAGGCGACCCGATATACAGGGTGTCCCAGAGATCAACGTCAAGCCGATACGGGGTGACTCCCGTGATACAAACGAACAACTCTTACTATTGGACCAACTCCCTAACTCGAAAAAAAAATTCAGCTGTACCATACAAAACATCAATATTCATTCGACCAAAATGTATAGAACAGCTTGATTTTTTTTTCGAGTTAGGGAGTTGGTCCAATAGTAAGAGTTGTTCGTTTGTATCACGGGAGTCACCCCGTATCGGCTTGACGTTGATCTCTGGGACACCCTGTATAGCCACATATTCTCTTATTCTTATTCTTTGCCAACTATGACGTGTGGTCTAATACCACTTATAGTGATACCACCGCCACTATTACGAACACGCTACATGACAACGCTACCGTTCTCGGGACACGCTATTGGTACTGCAACGACGAGCGCCTAGTGAGTTTTGTTTACTGTACCGTATTCATTCGATCACGTTAAGAGCGTTTACGCCGCACACTAGCGCCGCCAATGAAAAAAAAAACATATCTAGTAATTAGAGATAGAAAATCAAATTATGCTCAACAAACTATCCGAATGAAGTAATTTAGCATTTTTACGTCACCTAATGAACACCTGACATGTTATGGTTTAGTTAAATATGGCGTTATAGTTAAAAGTGGCCGTAACGTAACGTAAGCGTAAACGCTCTTAACGAAAACGAAAATTAGTATGGCATTGAAGCAGCGCCTCCTGGCGGCATACGAGAGGAGTTCAAAAAAATTGTCATACAAATTCTCGTTTTCGTTAACGTGATCGAATGGCGAACGAAACTCGCACAAGGCACCCTGGATGCCTAGAGCGAGTTTTATTTGCAAAAATTTATTTCGCAATTTTTTTTTGTTATAATAACGGGTAAGCACAGTGCTTTAATCTCACCTGATGTTAAGTGATGATAAGGCCAACGATGGAATCGCACTTCACCCCTCAACTAGTGAGGCACTGACTATCTTATCTCTAGCTGCCGGAACACAACAATGCTACAAACATTGATGTTATGGCGACATATTTAGATAAGATGGTGGTAGCTAACCAGGCGGACAAACAAGCCCTACCACCAACCAAACCGAGTACACACACATGTACCTCCGCTGGGAATCGAACCCGGGACCTCTGGGTCTAAACCGGTGGTCTTAGCCACTAGGCCACAGAGGCGGTTAAACAGTTCTACTAACCTCGTTTGTAAGAGGCGCTGTTCAATGCCAAACAAAATATAATATAGATCATTACGTTATGATTACTGTGTCTATTAGTAATTAGTAATTAGTGGAAAAATATGAAACAAATTGTGAGCAGACATATTAGAGTAATGACCGGTTAATCAAGAAAACCTTTTTAGCATTCTATCAAAAATATATTCTTTTATTGTAATTGTATGGGAATAGTGAATTATGACGTCACTATAATTTTACATCCCGTGACCCTTTATTTAGATTAGCAATTAGTGTTTTAAATGTACCTACTTAAATTAGAAAACACCAATTATTATCATTTGTAGACGCCTGCACGACAACCTATCTACAACTGTCAAATTTTTTCTATACATTTTCAACCATAATCTTAATATAGCATAGAGTTCAAAGTCTATTTGGAGAGAGGAAATTTAATAGTTTCGGGTAGGTTGATGTGCAGGCGATGGCTCCGCACACTGGACGTTTTTTGTTTCTTGCCGGTTCTTCTCAGTACAAGATCTCCCGCCCAGAGTAGACTTACGAACCGATGGCATAGCGACATTCACAAGAGCTACTTGTAGCCTAAACTGAATAAATGATTTTTGAACTTGAATTTGAATTTGACGACTTGTCGCTGCGTCTAGTCGCCGCGTCTAGCCGCGTTGTGCACGCGCACACACGACGACAGTTGTGCGACAGTTGTGAGCGTCAAGTGACGCCAAGTGTGCGGAGCTTTGAACAAAATATATGAAAATTGTCGGCCGTTGCCTGTCGTCGCGTCTAGTCGCCGAGCTGTCGCAGTCGCGCGTCGCCTAGTATGCGGAGCCATTAATGTTTTGTTAACTGTTGTTTGAACATTACTTAATTTAAACATACAAGCATGCGATAAAATCCCACAAATATGAAGCCGCGAACTAAACAAAAGATCGATTTTAAGAAGTAGTCTTTCGGGTAAAGTGTCCACCATGGCACCACCAATATTTCCACTTGTAATCTTCGCAAATCATGCTGTCACCTTTAGGGTATCGTTCCATCTCGCACCGCATCTCTGGAGATTAACCCCGTGACCACGGTACATCACGGCCATTTCTGCCACAAATTCACATAATCGTTTGTTCTAACTTGTAATAACAAACCGCATATACTATTTAGTTTTGGGCACGCGCTTACGGAACAACGATAGCCTCGAAAGGGCTTCTGTCTAAAAAGTTTACAAGAGTTGCGATTCGGTTGCGATTCGACCTCTTTATACTTCATGGACTCCTGGTATTGCTGATCGTTTGGTTACGTAAATAAAGTGACTGCGTACTTTTTGGCGTTGTTTTTATAGATTTGTGTTGATAATCTTCGAGTGAAACCGTCTTTGACATACCCCAACCCCTACCATCTTAGCACCAACATTTTTACTTTGTAATCTTCGCAAATCATGTCTTTAGGGTATCGTTCTATCTCGCACCGCATCCCTGGAGATTAACCCCATGACCACGGTAGTATGTACATCATGGCCATTTCTGCCACAAATTCACATAATCGTTTGTTCTAACTTGTAATAACAAACCGCATATACTTATAGTTCGGGCGCGCGCTTACGGAACAACGATAGCTTCGAAAGGGCTTCTGGCTAAAAAGTTTTCACAGGCGACCTCTTTGTACTTCATGGAGTCCTTCGTGATAGTTAGACAGTTGAAATTTTCACAGATGATGTTTTTTGTTGCCGCTATAACAGAATAAAATAAATGTTTAAGGGGGCTACCATACAACAAAAGTGATTTTGTGCGCGAGTCGGACTCGCACTTGGCCGATTTTTGATGTGTAACATATTTTCGCTCGCCTTCTATATATACAATTTGTGGGAGTGATTTAGTGAAATGTGACGGAAGTTGGACGTAACAGTGTGACAGAAAGTCGCGCCATTTTGTAAATTTAAAATCGAAATTATGAACAATACATATTATTAATGAGTATTTACTGCACTCTCTCTGTGATGTGTAAAAAAATATACGTAATTGTTATTTCTATATTCTATTTTCTATTATAATATTAATTTCAACCATTTCGTGTGTAATAAACTTTTAAACTATATTAATAAATATTTACTGATGATATGTCTCAAAAAAGTGCAGATCATTGATAATTTTCAGAATATAATGTTAAAATTGCTCATTACTAAGGTGAGATATCAAATGTTACACATCATATGCGACTCCTGTAAGGCTCGTTCATTTCTTTTACTTTCATATATGGATAAACCTTTAATAACCTGCGAGTAGAATGGTTTTTACGGAAAAAATCTAGAAAAATAAGAAGCAACATACATAAAAGCCAATTTATTTTCTAAGTTACCACAGTAGCAGATAAACAGTAATGTTAGTAAAAACTGTTAAGTTCCGACCTGATTTTATGTAAGAGATAAGATAGCCAGTTCCTTAAAGTATATTCTAAGTGCGTTTCTACAACTATCGTCAGCATTTACCATAAAGCAGGACAAAGACCTAGTACTAAGCAGATATTTAAAAAAATGCATGCTACTCCACGACATCCGCGCGAACAAAATAAAACAACATCATATAACTACTCGCAACTAATCTATTTGTAACTGTTAATAGTGGCGGGATTGTCAACGTAGGCCCTCGCGTAGGATAAAATAAAAAAAGCATTTGTCTTCATCTATCTGGTCCACGGGTCTCGCTGTCCGGTCCCTTAGTTTGATAGACGTGGCTACGGAACTTTTTCTAGGGACGCCCCCCCGGGCCGGGATCGGGGGGGCGCGGGTGGGTTTTCTATTAAATAATCATTTCGGACCCGTCGCGTAGGTGCGCCCGTTATTAACTCTCACAAATTAGTCCTCCGCGTACTTTATGCGGCCCTGGTGGGGCCTTCTTTAACTTGTTAATGATTTTTTTGTTTTTCTTTTTATTAACTTTGTTTAAGTTCAATATAATTGATATAATTATAAAATTTATTATTTGATGACAAAACTAACAGAATCTTCAAATTAACGCCTGATAGTTGAGGCATTTGTAGCAAGCGTTTGTGGAATCTAATCCGGGAACACTTGGTCTAAGAGTCGTGATCTACTGTACCATAGAGGCGGTCTAACTACATAGTTAAAATTGAGGCTTAGTTTCGTTTCAGCACCTTCTCATTTCGGCACCCCTGATACTCTTTTGATAAATAAATAAAAAACGTTTTTCCTATATTTAATTAATTTGTATACAAAATAGACAATGAAAATTGTTTATATTTTGGAGTACATTAAGCTTATCACTAAAAAAACTAAAAAAAAATTTTCAAGCATACTTTGGTGACAGGATAGGTATAGGATAAGTAGGTATACTTAAGTAGATAAACTAGTTAGATAGACAAAAACTGCGCTTATAACTATAAGAAATCAAAATAATTACATATAAGTTGACGAACTATACATAAAACTATAGATACTAAAACGTAACGTAACGTAATATAGTGAAATACCTATATAATATCAATATTATATTAACAAAATACAAATTGATTCAGAGCAACTCAAAGAAAAACACAGAATAGGAAGTTGTAATAATCCATCCTAGGATCAACCAATGTTAAAGTAGTTTAGCTTAAACGATCGTTCACCGTTAGCTACACCATCGCTTTCTTGTTTGAAATGATTAATTAAACATCGCATCCTGTTTTTTCATGTTATCAGCTCAATCAACATTTGCACTTTCAATTCACAAGAGAGTACACAGAACATTTTGTAACAAAGACTAAAAATATCTGCCTTATACGGAATCCGATCGTTTCCACTCCGATGCTAGATCGGTTTAGAAGGTTGTCCCCCCCTGAACTACCAGGGGACAAGGGGGAAGTAGGAGGGATCTGTTAATTATTGTCACATATGAGTTATTTAGATATTGACGCGTCTCAAGCCCTCGTTAGTGTGGGGGCCTCTTTATTTTGTGCGACTTCTTATGCTGTTATGAATTCCTGGTACTTGAGGTGCTTATTATAAAACCTTTTTAGTTTTTCTTTATTTAAATTTTGCATTTAATTCACAACAAATGTCGAAACTTTCATTCGACATGTTTTTAGCCTTAATTACTGTATAATATTATTATATTATGTATTTTATTGAAACTTTTAGTGATCTTCAAGTACATACTTAGAACTTTTTATGTGCATCAAAATTTTTGGTTGTCGCATTCTTGTATGTAAATATTTTTTTGAGTTAATCGATATAGAGCAAATGCTACGGTTTTATATCCCCATAAAATAGAAGTTTGCCTTTTATGATCCCATAAAATAAAGTCTTTTGTTACATAAAAGCAATACTTTTACTTCATTATTATTCTCATAAATGAACTTAAAGCAGAATACATGTAATTGGTACAAAAAATATTTTAAAATTATGAACTATGTGGGTATGTAATACATTTTTTAAACTATCTTGAGAACAAATAAACGGCGCTGTATTAGAATTTATAAAAAATATAACCTACTAACTTTTTAGTGCCCGTGGTTCACCGAAAACAATGCCTCTGCCTGTTGATATCAAAAAGAGTTGAAGCCTCGTTGGCGCGAAACCTTTTCGCGTCCGCGTCGCGTCGATTAGCCAGCCTTGCCCTTTACGGCGAACGTAATAATCGTGTAATAATCCCACTTCGCGATAGTGTAGCAACTTTAATTTTCCAAATTCACCTGCCGTTTATGTAATTCGCCCCCATACATGTGGCGCCCCCTAGCCACCCGGGAGTCTAATGTAAGGTCGAGGCGGGGGGTACAGCGACGCTCACGAAAAGGAAAGGGTGGCTACAAGCAATTTTTTTCTGATTTTTTCCCCTCCGCCCTTTTTTCCCCGATAATACCCTAATGGTCGCTCGCTTCCTTTTCGGAGGATTTTTTTTACGCCACCGAAGATCGAGACGTATTTTTTACTCGCTCGTAATTTCCTCGTTTCCCGAAGAAATGAAAAATAAACGACGACTCCTTTATTGACACGTGACTCAGTTGACCGGCCCGCGCTGCGAACGAACGCGGCGGAGATTGCCTCCGTTAAAAAAAAGTAAAATGTCACTTATTATAAAGTCAAATATTGTCTATAGTTAAAAGTGCAATTGAGCTAAGTGTGGACGCTAAGTTCGCTCGTCAAGTAAGCTACAGCCTCGTGTGCCGACGTAGACAGTACATTAGTTTTATTTCACCATCGATAAATTTCGAAGCCGGTACCACCCTGCATAATGCATGCAGCGAAAAAGTAGGGAAAATAGAGAAAAATCGGGGAAAATCTCGCCCCCTCGGTATCCTTGGGCACCACCTACCAGGCGAGCAGGGGTGCGTCAGAGGTTAGGACGTCCGCTCGGCTAAGATTAATACTGAACAGTTCGCCCGTCCGACGCCAAGCTTTCATTAAAAATACTGGGGACCTTGATGGGTGCTGCTGGCGCTCGGCTTAAGCTTGTACTAGAAATACAGCCCGTTTTATGTACGCACTGCAGTGCTACCTACTTGGATATCAGCAAAGATTATTTTAATGTGATTTGAATAGAATCGTCTTTTGTTTTTAACCTTTGTTTTGACACACACTAACTCAATAGCGTTCGTTAATAAGTTGGCTTATAGCTCACTGTGAGGGTTCCCCACAAAATTGTTATTAGACCCATTATTATCAATATGAGTTCATAATTAAATTTGCATCAGATTATTTCTAGTTTGCTTTTGTTTATCAAGGAACCTTTAAATAGACATAGGTACAATCAGAACTAAATAAGTAGCTCTATTAAACATAAAAATGAGCAAGCAGACGTAGATTGTAAATAGTCATAATACTTAATTAAACATATTAAAATGACTACCTACATCAGAGGATGAAAATGCAACTAGAAAAATCACTTATGCCTAACTTCACCATTGACCCCAAGTTTTAAGTGACAGTTGTTTGAGTAAAACCGTCACCTAAAATGGCTTAGGGGTCACCTAAAACTTAGGGGTCAATGGTGTAAATGGGCATTAATTATATTTGATGGCACCAAATATTACTTGTACACTGATGAGAAAAATAATTAGTTATTGTTTGTACACCTTTGTACCGTGACAAATGTGACAATAGAGTTTAATAAACTTCTTTCTTTCTGCTTGCCAGTTCACGTGTATTTATAATTCCAGAAAAGAAAATACTGGGCTTTGAATTGCGTTTGTCGCGTCGTGAACTTTTTGCGATTTCCGCAATACCATACAAAATAAATTACCAGGGCAGCATAAGCAATGCGCATAAAAAAACACTCGTGTCCAGTAAGCGTTCCCTCTTGCATGCGCTGCGGTTATTATTTCTTAGCAGCGAGCTACCAACACCCTATGTCCCCCTGGTAAGTATGCGCTCTCTACTAACTACTAAGCGGGAACTGTTTGTAGGCAAAAAGTACCCCCCCCCTCGCTTACGCTTTTAAACCTCAAGCGTCCAAGTGCGGGGAATATGAAATTTTCGAAATGATAAAGCCGGTAAATAATAACTGCTAGTACGCCGGGCACGCCGGCCGTCCTAGGTACTCACTGCAAAAAAAGTCAATAGTGAGGCCTTGAAAAAAAAAGTATCAAAAGAGAATTGCGTTTTTAATTCGAATCGTCGAAATTTTAATAAATATTATCCAGTTATCATTATGTTAGCCACTTCCTTTAAATTAAAAATGTGTCTTATTTGAAGGTTTGGCTATTGCTAACTGCTGCGTCACAGGTATATAAGTATCTGTGATCCAACAACATCAAGCAATTGTGTAATGACTTGTATTTGGACGGGAGATGGTATGACCTAAAGTTTTTGTATTTTACCCAATGTTTTTCTATCATTCATGAAAGTTTGAACTATAGGGAAACGTTAAAAAGATCTATTATATATATAAAAAAACGTCTACATAAAGTTCAAAGTCTATTGAGGAAATTTGTCAGTTTGTGGTAGTCTGATGAGCATGCGTGTGTACAATAAAAATATATTACGTCTTTATTAAAAATTGCTTAGAAGGCTAACCTCATTCTGTAGTGAAGCGACAAACAATAAAAGATTTTTGCAGCGCAAACAAAAGACGATTCCGAATTTGAGGATTCCGTTATAAGGCCAGTAATTTTACTGGATCTCGTACGTTTCATATCGGAATACAGCAATACAGAACACCACTGCTCAGTAACAGAGATAAGTTTAAGGATGGTAGCCGTCCAGACTGGTTCCATGCGGAAGCCTAAGCAAGTAAGAAAGTATGCTTAAGTGAAACATTAATTACCTAATTATTATAAAAATTACAGAGTTTTTTGTGCAGTCCGTACCGGGGCAGCAGCGGGGTTCGTGTGTCTGCTTTCACATTTCCCACTCGCAACGTAAGGCGGGGTACAGAGCACCCCCACCCGCCCTCTGCGCTCCTGGTACCCACCACCCGGTTTTTATTCCTTCCTGCCGGTCGAAAGTAATCAATTTGACTTAATTAATTAAGAAAAAAGCTTTGTCGCCGTTTAGCGGGTCAAAGTAGCTTGTTTATTTCATTGTTCTTCACAATATGGTCCTTTTGATTTTAAACTTACCTAATGATACATTTTATTACTGTTGGTGACTGTCAACTACTTTACAGTACCTTCTTTAAAAAAATCCAAATACTAAACTACTAAAAGACAACTAGTAAAGTTACGCAACGAATAATAGATTAAGTAAACAATAGATTATCAGATTATTATTTATCTATAATTATTAATACGTGAAGCAAAAACTTTGACCTTAAAAGGCATCTTGTTAAAGTAGACCTTATAGTACGCTAAAAGTTACTGGTTTTCATGCAAAATTTTAATAGCAAAGTCTATTAATGTAACTAGATACCTACCTACGTTATTAAAAGTTTAAATTATATATTTTATATCAAAGGATAGCGTTGTTGTTTAAATTTCGTTTAACGCAAATAATATTTTTAGTTACTAAAGTAACTTTTGGGTAATACATATTTCGGTGACTGCATTCAAATACATAATTTGGTCCGATATTTTTGAGGTTGAGATTTTTTTTGTCATTTTTGAATGCAACCATTTTATTATGAATACTTACTAAATAACACTCACATAGGATGTTTCTGTTATTAAACTTGTGTTCCATTCATTAACTTTTGGCAGGTTATTTAATATTATTCGGTGATTTCATTTTGAGGACAAACTTTATTCAATAGGTCACTGAAAGTCTAATTATTTGGTGACTGCTAAAATAATACCTTGACTTAATAAAACTTCGTTTCATAAAGGTGGATCTACTAGACAATTCCTGTGCTTATTAACTTATATTTTAAAGCACTTCAACAAGGTTTCAATTATATAGCTTTTCATGAACAGATAAATTAAGTCTTATTAAAATAGTGAACTTAAAAGAGGAAGTATAATTAATACGTTTCTAGAAAATTTATAGTTTGCTTGACGATTTAAAAATAAATTGTAACTTTAAAAAAAGCATCTATCGAGCTAATGCCGAAGCTTTTTGATTAGACGTCATTCTGAATACGAAGTAGAATCAAATTAATTGAAAATGCTTGTAAGAGTGAGCTTTACTATAAAATTTGTTCTTATACTAATTAATGTCGTTAGTTATCGAGTTCCTGAAATACATTTTTCGTTGTTATTAGTATCCTATTAGAATTGTAATAATTGGATTTCTGCTTAATTCTGATCAAGCACTTACCAATTTACTACTTTAGATAAAGGGCTTATTCCCGCCCGCTCCAAGATTTTGTTCCTAAGCGCTCCAAGAGTAAAATGATTTATTAATATTATTTTGTAAAATCGTTCCCAAGGGCTCCAAAAGCGTATGCAAATATATTTCTTCAAAACCCCTGATCTCCATATATTGATTCCCAGGAGCTCCAAATTATATTACAATATTAATTATAGACCTATTATGTTCCCGACAGCTCCAAAACAAACTGTACGGTTAGCAGAATTAAAACATGTTATACCTACTATAATATTAGTTTTTTATTAAATTATTTTGAACATGGTTTGCATGAATAATTGCTTAAAATTATGTGGGTACCAATTTGAATGTCAAATTGGTAACATTTTTTTTTGTTACATTCTTAATAAATATAATATAAATTGGTATACAAGAATAAAAGGTAAATTAAATTGGAATGATTTATTTACATGATTTTAACTATTGAAATAATCACAGTTTATGTCATCACAATCAATATTATGATAAACTTAATTTAAAAAGAATCAATTTGAAAATCGCAGTTTCGATTATCTATCACAATCAGTCTTAGGCGCTATGCAGACAGAGCAACAACTGATCTCCGTATTGCGGCAATAGGCAACTCGCAACTAGCTGTTTACGTATAACTACATAGAAACTGCACAGACATAGCAACTCTAGGTATGAGTGTCGATGATCGACGTAAGTTTTCAGTTGCAGTTATTCCTAAATATTAAATATACTTAAAAATCAAAAGAAATTCTTCGTAAAAAGTAAAATACTAGTAAAATTCTAAAAAATAGTAACAAATAATTCGAAAAATCACAGTTTTAGTCATCACCATCTGTCATAAGCATAGATCGGATTAGGTAGAGTTTTTTGACATACCTTTGCAATGTTAGCATATCATGGATAATCTTAAGCAAACTTAGTTTTTTCCAAAATTTGGATAAAACAAAGTATAAGATTTTTGAAAATAATCTCCAGTAACGATCACCTAAATCACACCTTGATAGTCGTGATGACGTGCAAAAGAGTTAAAAGTGTATTTTCTCTTATTATTTTATCGGGTTATCCATACTATTGATAACGTTATGACGCAATTCACAGAAAAAACTCTACATATTCCGATCTATGGTCATAAGCTACGTTACTTAAATAATAAACGATTTTTATGTTGAAGTATTGACTTTTTTCTTGGAGCTGCTGGGACCTATATCTCAAAGTACCTAGATAATGTATTGGAGCTGTAGGGAATGAAATTGGTAAATGTGGTTTTATTTATAATTTTATTATGAAAATCATTGGAGCTCTTGGGAATGAATGTATAGAAGTTGAATTTTGGAGAACACTAGATTTGGAGCGCATGGGAAATGTAAATAAACCCGTAACGTAAATCGACCATGACAGTGCTTTAGCACCTCAAAAGTGAATATTGTTTGCATTTGCACCTATATAACAACAAGGTCTATTTTTGCTTACAAGTCCAAGTGACGATGTTGGTATCATTGACAACGAGCCTTAGCGAAATTTTTTATAATGGAAGATTGTTCAAAGTGGTAAAGCAATTATATGGCTGATTATACTTTCTATCTTTTGATTTACACTACCGTCTCTTTGTAGGACCGATAATCGGACCGATTTTTTCTCCGAGGTTTTAGTAACACCGACTAAAAAATCGGTCACTGAATATCGGACGTGGGTGAGGGCTCTTAAAGTAGTACAGATGTTACAGTTAAAGAGGATGCTTTATATGAAGAAACTAAAAATACAACTTTTTAAAGAGTTAAGTGCTCGCCTTATTGAGGCCTCCGGTGACAAGAAGGCTGGCAGCTATCTCTGCCAGCGTATTAGCCTGGCAAGCCGAAGATGTAATGTTGCCAGCATTCTTGAACCGTTCCCATCACAGTTGAAGGACATATTTTATTTATAGTTGTTTATTTAATTTACATTTGTTTATGTTTGTTATGTTAAGTTACGTAGTTTTTTTGGAAAAGTGATTATTTAAAAGCCACTGATCTTAACTCCTATTGATCACTTTTGTTTTTTAATGTTACACCTAATAAATAAAACTATTTGTTGGATAAAAAAAACTATATACATTACCTTATTATTACATTAGTAAGGTAATATATTAAGGTAAGCTTACAGCCAAACACATAAAAATAGGTAGCAGACCATTGCCTTGCAAAATTACATAATGTCTATTAAATTCTTACATAGCATTTTTTATTTATTACCTATCTAAAAGTTAATGTTATGGGACTATTTATAATGTTGTACGATTTATGTACCATACCAACATAAAACAATATATAAATGACGATGACATGACCTCGTTGCTTTTTTGTATTTAAAAATACGAAGGTTCAAATAAAGATACGAGATCTTGCAGCCAGCGAACCGCCATGTTAATTTTCCGTAGCGCAAAGTGACCCAATTTCCATCTAGTATTCACGCTAGCTACAAAATACTTTTCCCTCTAGTTTCTCGACCGTCCGATATTGTCGTTATCTAGTTAGCCCTGGGTGGACGAGGGTCCGAAGGGTCCGGTAAGTACCAGGACCGCATATGTAGGTAGGAGGCTCGCGTGCCCGCACCCGCTATTTATAAACGTTCGCAAAGCGTAATGCGAATGAGGGATTGCGCTCTCGCACGCTGATACCAATTAAGGATCGCGGGATTATGGCAGTTATAGTTTTACGGGGTACTTTGGAAAGGCTTTTTGGGAGCGCTGGTTGGTTTTTTAAAAGAGTTTCTACTTAATCCAGTGTTGAATTAAACCTCTTTTAATGTTAATTCTCGATTATGAAGAAGGAAAAAGAAAATCGTTGTTTGGTATTTTACGGACTTTCTTCTTAATTAGTGTTGAATAAAACCTTTTTGAAATAAGATTCTCGAAACTTGATAAGGATTAAAAAGTTAATCGATGCTGTACAATGGAAACCTGTTTACTCCATATCGGAAATAAGAAAATTTCACTCTTTACAGCATATCGGAATCAGTATAGATTTGGTAAGGATGTACAAAAGGCGAGGAGCTCGTTGGCGCAGTGGTTAACGCGCTCGGTCTGCTATTGCTGAAGTTGAGTAAGTTTCGCAAAGGCCGGTCATCGGATGGGTGACCAAAAATGTATCATGAGCCCCTCCGTGCTTCCCGGGTTCGATCCCCGGTCGGGTCAATTTTAGAAATTATTGTTTTTCTAAATTGTCTCGGGTCTGGGTGTTTTCTATGTATAATAAGTATGTATTTAAGTATTTTAAGTATGTTTATCGTTTGTCTAGTAACCATTTAACGAGTTTCATAACGAAGCTTCTCTTGGGCTAGATAATTGGTGTGAGTGTGGGAAACATTTATTATATAACTTTTTAAACTATCATGGTCACTTACATTAGAATACATATTATTAACAGGATTATTACCATGTTTCTTGTTTTACAATAACATATATTATGTTTCATAACATTTATTATGTTTTGAAACAGTCAAACTTTACCACTAGTAAATTTGTAAAATATAAAATAAAGTATATACGAACAAAGTGTAACAACATACATATATATTATATCATAGCAATTGTTGTGCAAAGATTGTAAAGACATATAAAAACAAGTCTTAAGTAGACGCATAATCTGCATCTGTTAAACAAAGAGTAGAAAAAAAGGATGGCAAACTTGGATATCACCGTAAGCCGGTCCCTTTCTCCCAACAGCCCCTATGAGCCCCAAGTTTGAGTTATGACTTGGGAAGGCGGGCTCTCGCCTCCTGCACCGAGACACTCGATGTGCAAAAAAATATCTGTTAATCGTATTATATAGAAGTATAAATAATAAAATAACGCCTTAGTAGCATTGTCAACTAAATATACAGGGTGTTTAGCAATACCTGTATAATCCCGAATATGGCAGATAAGGTACCGTTCATAAAACCCCGGAAAATTATGAACATACAAGCGGCCGCTCGCGGTTTCACCCGCGTGGTTCCCGTTCCCATAGGAATATCTGAATAAAAAGTATCCTGTGTTATTCCAGGTTATAAACTATTTGTATGCCGAATTTCATCCAAATCCATCCATCCATTGCAGCGTGAAGAAGCAACAAATATACGAACATACATACACACAAACTTTCGCATTTTATTAGTAGGATTACTAATTGGAAATAGCTATATGGTACACGTCTAATAAGACGATTATTGTTAATTGAGGTAGAGTCCAAACAAGTTTATCATATTGTTAGATAGAATGATGACATTTCAAAATAACAAATAGACAATTTATTTATTTGTTTATTAAGGGCAACCGACAAGACAAATACAAGCAATCACTAGGTACAGTCGGCAGCAGATCAACCTACCACAAAATGTCAAATTTCTTTAATAAATTTTGAACCCTAGCATTTGGGTTATAAAGATCAATATCGATTAGAGAAATTTGACAGTTTTGGTTAGGTTGATGTGCAAGCGTGTGTACTTAGAGCATATTGTAGACTTAAAGCTAGGTGTCGTCTCAATTAAAGACTGACACGGCATGCAACGTGGATAACATTTTATGAATAAATAATATACTATTTAGCTTGAAACTGTAAAAACTACCATATTCGATAACATTTTAAAAAGTTAAAAAAAATGTAATAAAATAAATGTATGTATAGGTAGGTAATCAATTTTACATTACATTATGAAAGTTATTCATCATCATCATCATCATCATCATCATCTCAGCCAAAAGACGTCCACTGCTGGACAAAGGCCTCCCCCAAGGATCTCTGAAAGTTATTATAATTGACAAAATGAATTCACTTAATTATGTATAATATTGGATACTCAAAAATAGATAAGATTTAGTTTAATAGTTGCAGCCCTTATCAACACTTAAGATCAGATGTACCTAGCTCGAGCCCTTAATCGTAAGGAATAAAAAAATTGTTTAAAAATTCATGTATGTTTTTTCTTCAAGCAATGTTGCTAAAAAGTCATAGTAACATCAAGTATTGTGTCCTTACCTATAAAATTGACGTTTTTTTCTCACTTATTAATAGGTGTATTACTTCTAAAAGTCAATACCGGTTGGTAATATTATTATACGCATTGAATTAGGACTATATTACTTAGGCTTCAGTAATAACAATGTTTATTCATTTTGTGTCTGTATCGCCCAATTTTTTTTTAAAAAGACTTCTTTTTTTGTTCGCGGAATTTACCTTTTGTTAAATTGTAGCTTTGAAGGGTCTTGATTTTTTTCTTTTTAATGTCTGCTATATTTAGCTAATGAAGCAAACACACTACTCTACAATTTTTATAGTGTTAATATAAATAGATGCTAAGAAAATTAAAAAAACGTTAGTATGAAAAATATAATTTTATAAAAAATCTTCATACAAAACGTCAATTTCATAAGTAAGGACCTAATATCAAGAAAGCTCGTCCATCCCAAGACGTCACATCTCAAAAGGGGCTGCTGAGCGTATTCGACAACAAAATCACTGTTCAGACATTCGCCTATAAAGGGCCATAATAAAGGTATCCACCGCAATTCATACTGTTTCATACTTCACCCCACACCACCCTCGGGGCCCTTATAAATTTTACCTTAAAAATCCGCAAATTCGGGACTATGGCACGGCCGGACCTTTCCCGAAAAGGGTCTGCCGAAAGGGATTTGCCTTGGGTCCGGGTCCGGGCATTCGGGCCTACACTTATACAAAATGTCCAATATACCGACCCTTGAGGCCCAAACATACCTAACCGCGGACCTAAACGCCAGGGCAATGCGACAACCGACATTCAATACATATATATCACAACTCAATCTCATTACAAGTCACCGGCTGAAAATTTAAAATCGCATACTTCTCACTAGCACGACTTTTAAGCTTACTCTTGTCACACGTGAGATAGTCGCATCACTATGGCGTTGAACTAATAGCTGTATTCAAAGGTAGTTGCTGGCTATTCCTGCGATCCTGGTACCCGATAAACAATGACAGTGTATGTTTATATGCTTGATTTGTTGTTAGATCTGAGTATTTTTTTTTATTTTATAATTTCCTAGGGATTTTATTGTAAATAATGATTAATGTAATATTTATTCTTTTCAGGTACGTTTGATTTATGTTCGGAATGTAGCAGATATGTAAGTGTAAATTATCTTCTACTTCATATTGCATAACTAAACATCTGACCTTTTCATAACGATTATTTTAAATAAAGCAAAGTTTCTTTGCTTATTCTATAGTGGGAAATACGTTTTCACTTCACTTGATCGTAAGTAACGATTAGTTGAAGTGAAAAAACCTTAATTATAAGGTTTAAATTCTCCCCAAGGTGTGATCTGCCACCGGTCTCAGACCTAGAGGTCCCGGGTTCTGTTATATATAATCTTTATATTAATACGTGAAGCAAAAACTTTGTACCCCTTTTTTACGAAAATTGCGCGGAAGGATGAGTATGAAATTTCGCACACTTATAGTTTATATCGAGAAGGATTATGGATATATTTTTTTTTTAAATTATGTATAAAAAATACATTAAGTCAATAAAACAAACATTACAAACACTACCATGTATTTGACACACGCGCATATGTTTTTGACACCAACGCATATATACTCTTTTCAAAAATTTCAAAAATTAAAGAGGAGCGGCCGAAATCTGTCAATGCCAATCCAAACTTGCATTCTATCTTTTTAAATTTTTCATTACTTAGCATACAATCCGTGCAGCCTTAATAAAATTACGGTCGAATTTCGACTACTGGGCGACCACTATAAATAGTACCTATAATAGGCTGGAACGCGAATATATTATTCTGTAACTATCTAATACTGGCCTAAGTACCTACTATATTTTTGAAAGTACTATTTTATAAACTGCTCGCCTGCTTTTAACGCAAAAAATATACGTTATCTTTCGAGCTTGATCAAAAAATGCATCACAAACAGTCTCATTACAAGACGGGGCACACATGTACACAAGGGGTGTCTAGAAAAAGTTATAATAACGTTAATGTAGGTTCTTTTGACATCTCGCCGGCCGTCGTTAGCAGCCCTGCTCTGTATCTTGTCATAATCTTTGGGGTTGTGCGCGGTATTATCGATGGAATGTCGATAAAGTCAATTACAAATAAAATGTATTCACGAGTATTCTTAAACACAACTGAAGAATGACATAATTAATAAAAGACTTAAGCCATGTAACACATATACATAAAGAAAGCATGCTTACATATTTATATACTCGTAGATAGTTTGTATAAGCCTAATATTTGTAAAAATGTTATGAATGGATGTCAATGACATAGTTGTCGATGTTGAATTAGGCTCACATAAAGTTGATGTACTGTACGAACAAAGTTAGTTCAATTTTCTATGCTTAAGAAAAATACAGAGATCGAAACAGAAAGAAGGCACATTAAAAAAATCAATTAAATTTACAAAACTAAAATTCCACTGTAGAATGTTACAAAAAATTTGTACACAACGTGCCTTACAAATAAACAAAGAATAAGCTCCGAATAGTTATTCCGTGTTTTGTCTGTTTTACCATAATTTGAATAGAAATTTACGTGACAGGAACAAAACACGGAGTAAGACCCAAAATGTATAGTAATCTCTTAGCTTCTTACAAATAAACAAAGAATAAAGTCCGAATAGTTCAAAATTCAAAATTCAAAATCAAAATTCAAAATCATTTATTCAGTTTAGGCTACAAATAGCTCTTATGAACGTCATTATGCCATCGGTTCGTAAGTCTACTCTGGGCTGGGAGATCTTGTACTGAGAAGAACCGGCAAGAAACTCAGCAATTGTCCAGCTCTTTTCTCCCTTACAGCGTCAAAAATATTGGAAAATGCCCTATCATAAAAGGACACTTTCCATCACAAATAAAAACACAAAATATAAAGGACAATCACACATATTATAAAAAACAAAAGAGAAAATATAATAATATCTACATTTGCAAAACATCAGTTACCAGTTAAAAATTTTCACAATGTCATACAGCACTAATAAAGGTCAAAAATTTACTAAGAAAGAAAAAAAACAAAATTAAACTATAGTTAATAATAATAAAAATAATAGTATGCAAGAGCAGACCAGCCTCCACAGGCGGCACCCGTTCACGAGTATGACATATGAATCAGCCATCGCTTCACTCAACCATATCTTAGGGAATGTAACGACCCGACGCACATGCCACCACCGCAGAGACAGTAAAGAGAGCATGCCACACTCAAGCTACTCTAAATAAAAACCTAATGAAAAGTTTAACGTAACATAAATATTATTTGTAAACTGTAGGACACTGCTGATAAAGGCTATCATATCATATATAGGGCTATCATATATAGGGCTATCATATCATATATATAAGGCTATCATATCATCATAGTTATTCCGTGTTTTGTCTGTTTTACCATAATTTGAAAAGAAATTTACGTGACAGGAACAAAACACGGAGTAAGACTCAAAATGTATAGTAATCTCTTAGCTTCTTACAAATAAACAAAGAATAAGGTCCGAATAGTTATTCCGTGTTTTGTTCCTGTCATGTAAACGTCATTTCAAATTAGAATAAAAGAGACGAAACACGAAATAACTATTTAAAGCCTATTCTTTGTTTATTTGTAAGACCCTTAAAAATTAGACCGAACCACACCGGTCCACATAATAAATTCGGCGTTCTATCGTGACGCGACCATCGAGCGCCACCCCTCACGGGCACGCCGCATCACTAATTACGGCACAGACGGCGCCGGGTCGCGCCAAGGGTACGGTCCTCGACAGAATTTTTTCCCCAACACCCCCCGACCCCACCCGACCCCCATCCTGTCCCACCCGGACCCTTCTTAACATTTCCCTGGCTCCAAGGCACAGAAGGAAGACGCCTCGCTTATATGGGTCCCTGGTACCTACCGCTCGGGTTATATACTTTTTTAGGGTCGCTCAGACCCTTTGAGGCTTTCGAGTTAGGGACCTACACATCCCCTTTTCAGACCGTCCTGACCTTTTTAGGGATAGGTGCTTTGTTTCGGCTACATATAAAAGTTGGGCCATAGTGTTATTTGCGGATGTAAATAAGCTGGGTTAGTGGTAATAAATAGACGACGATTTTTTTTTACTAATAAATAGTTTGACCTATTGACCTTATAGTTGGCCTAATCCATATTCTATTGTAGACAATATCACATTAGTTGAGATAAAAAGTCTGATCATGGTAGCCTCAGAGATAGTCCAACAGGTCTTTTTTCATAATAACTGTGAAGTTAAGTAAAGTAAATAGCCAATAACTGTCCCACTGCTGGGCAAAGGCCTCTATCATTGAAATCAATTCATCACTACAATTGATGGGTAATGGCTTAATCACCACGCTTGCCAAATGAGGGTTGGTGATCACGAACCCGGGCTATGCTTTGAAAAATCCGAAATACACTTTGCCCGACCTGGGAATTGAACCCGGGACCTTCGGGTATCGGGCCGAGTGCTTTGCCACTCAACCACCGAGGAGTAAATGTAAAAGGTTGGAAAACTTTGAATTGGAAAAAGAGATTATGATAAACCATATACAATTAACGATAAAACAATAGCTGTACAATTTACATAAATATGTTATTTACTAGAGATACATCTATGTCATAAAGATGTCGTTTGTATACGATACACCATACCTACTACGTTAAATAAAGATTTTTTTGATGAAAAATAGACTTTATTTTAAACTGTTGAGTCGCTTTTACTATATACAAAATATTAAAAAAAAATTCTATGCAACATATAATTATTTTTTAGTATGATTACTTAATGGCTGATAACAGTAATACTAATTAGATACTTTATTGTATTATGCGTATTCAGGGATATATAAAACAAAATTGTCTTTTATTTGATAAATAGTCGTCACCCGCCCGCTTTGCTGTGTGAAAATTTGTAAATAATTTTTTTTGGATTTTTTTATAGTCTATAATTTGCACAATCTCATGTTCTTACTACATACAAATTTTCATCAAGATCGGTCAAACCGTTCTTGAGTTATAAGAGGACATACAGACAGACAGACAGACAGACAAAAATTTAAAAAATCGTAGAATTGGTGTCAGTTAGTCATAAAACGAATATCTATCCCAAAATTTATCAGAAGAATTGTATGTACAGGCAGATTACATAGTATTATATATTTATTTATATAGTAGTATAGATAAAAATTACTGCGTTCAAATTCAATAAGGATAAAACGAATATTCGGCCGAATGTTCGGTTTACAATAAAACGAACCAAATTTTTAATGATAGATGTTAAATTTTGATGATGAAATGATGATGATGATGAATGATGACATATAAGTAGACCAACAGGGATTAATGTAAAGTATGTTTCATGTTATTTTTACTATATCTCCGCCAAGAATCACGTCGATCTGTTTTAACGTGAAGGTAAAGGACAATCAAACCAACGTTATCAATAATTAAATAACAAACTATGTAATGAAAATGCCAACCCAAAATTTAAATGTGTGAATTATAAGTAGATAATAGATTTATGTTTTGCCCCATTCCGTGCGCATACAAAATATATAAAAAATTAACTGTTAATTAGTTAATTCATATAGATCATAATATCAACATATAATATATAATATATATGTCAAATACAAAATAATATTTAACATTTCGAAACGACTATTCACAAGAATGTTATAATGTAGACTTAGCCTAAACATCCTTCTTTAAAGAAGCCATTGTACTTGTATAAAAAATGCCAATTAAAGATACAATTCGTTCCGATGCAACTCTTGCTACTAAAGAACTGCGTACCCCAAGCAATATCACATGCCCGTCACCGGTACTAGAGCGAACAATAAGTACTCGTGACAGTCACGCGATACCTACATGCCCTAGAACACGTAAATTAGGCCACACGGCGACTTATCACGGATTATTCTACTTTATACCACGTTGGCCGTGTGTGCCTCCCTTAAGTGGCTGTCACGAGGCAAAAGGCGTACAAAGTAGCAGGATAGCCCTGCGCCGCCGGGGGCAAACTTTGATACCCGGTGGGGGCGCCTCCCTGACCCTCCCACAGAGGACGTCTTTGAGCCCAACTTCGGCGGGAAACCCCAAAATTCAAGTTGCCGCCGCCGACGCCGCCGCCGCCCCGATTACGAGTTGGCGATATCTTTGAAATTTTCTGTTACCCTGGTGGTTTGAGAATTTTGGGGGCTGTATAGTTTGCCGGATTTTGGGTTTGTTTTTTAATATAAATGTTATTTGATAAGAATCTAAACCAAAATTGCACTTTAACAAATTACTTGTAGTCGTCGCCCATCAGCGGTCAAAATCCGAACGTCTTTCACAGAATATACAATGAACGTATGTATATAATATATAATTAATATATAATATAATATATAATATGTCTCGTATAATAATAGGTATATAGATAACTAGCTGTGCCCCGCGGTTTCACCCGCGTTCTATTAGTCATAGCGTGATGGAATATTAGCCTATAGCCTTCCTCAATAAATGGACTTATTCAACACAAAAATAATTTTCAGCTAGTATGTAGTTCCTGAGATTAGCGCGTTCAACCAAACAAACAAATAAACAAATTCTTCAGCTTTATAATATTAGTGTAGATATAAAGAGGCATTGTTTAACTGTTGATTTTATTTCCTTTGAAGAATTAAATTTAAAAAAATCTATGTCAAGATTTATTTGATACTTACTGTATGTTTAAAAATGCTAGAATTCGGTCCGAAGCATCGTTATCGCTATTCCTTTTACAAAGCTATTATAATAATAGTGTTTTAACAGGTTGACCGCCGCCGCCAGGCCCAGACACAATAGAAATTCCATTTTTTGACAGTCAATGGCGCTTAAGGTGTTAATTTAAGGGGTACAGACAGCCTAAAGTATATACGGTTCTCACTCTTATTGAAAAGGTAATAAGGATCATACACAGTGTTGGTAAAAAGTATGAACCTATTTTCGCGTACTATCATTTCGGACATTGAAAATAATCCAAACCTAGTAACAACAAGAAATTTGGCGGGTTCCCAAAAGGTTTCATTATTAAAAAAAATGCGATAAAAAGTTTAATAAAATTATAATTACAATAATTTTTAACTATAATGAAATTTTCTAATAGCGAGGTAATAAATATCTAAAACGATAGGTTAGTGTTACTAAAAAAGTAAGACGCGAACAAAATCTTTTTGACTAATTTTGAAATAGTTGTGTCTCACTAAGTTAAATTTTTCTCCCTACACACGTTGATGTCTTTTATTTGAAAGCGTTTCTTAAAGAATTCTTGAAGTTTTAAGTTGATTGGCACCTCAACAATTTTTTCAGTTTAGGCGTTATATGTATGTATGTAAAAAACAATACAACTTGAGTTGGCAAATACTTTTTAAGATATCTAGATTCGAAAGGTCGCAGGTTTGAACTCAACTCATATAAGCCACATTGCAGGCAAATGTGAAAAAAGATTTGGTTCGACACTAATAAAATTGTATTACAATATAATCTTAATTGATATTTTTAGTGGCACAATATATTTTATTAAAAAATATTATTACCGCTATCAAAGTCAAAAGATAAGAGACTTTGTGAGTAGCATTCCTAAATTAAATTATTTTTATGTGTAAAAAAAAATCAGAAATGTTAACCAAATAAGGCTTTAGAGGTATTTTTAAATAAAACCTAGCCAGTACCAGGAGCGCTTTTACCGTGGATGTGTACCAGGCGCGCATACTACCGAGTAGGTCGACGTCGGGCCAAGAGAATTCAAACGCTAGTTCGAAAAGGGTTGTTTCATTGCGCTTCTATGAATTGTACATAAGTGACAGTTGGCCACTCCAACATATTATAATTGAGCAACTTTCTTTCTCTCTCTCTAAATTAAATACAGTGCATCAATTATTATTAGTTACTGTTGACACCACGACCCAAAATATCTATATATACCTAAATGTAGTCTATGTTTTCAACCAGTTAAATAAGTTACTGTTACTGAATTTATATTCTCATAGAAAAATTTATCTACAAAAATCATAAATTCACAAAGAATTTTGTAGCCGTGCTATTTAAGACCCTTTTTTGAAGCACACCTTTTGTTTTTGTAAAAGTGTTAATCGATGTTAGTGTGACCAGTGAAAGAAGTAAAAGAAAAAAAAGTATTTAATAAAAAATAGTGTAGAAAAAACAAAGAGATTTAATGCAAAGAAATCATAATAATATTTTAACTTAGAGTTACGTTAACACTGGCACAATAAAGCACTTTCTCAATAAAAAACAAAGTCGAAAACTTTTTAATTTTTCGACAGAGCAGAGTAATAAGCGTAGACAATTAAAAAAGTTCCCTTTGACACTAAACTCATTTAAAGATACTGCAATACACCTTTGTCCCGCTCGATTCGTAGAAATACTAAGTGATCCGAGAAACTTTGTTTTCCAAGGAATACTTATATCCTTGCTTCTTACAAGCGATATTGAATTGGGTGACATCGCATGCGAACGAAATTAAAGTGCAGTCATATTATTTATTAATATACGTAGTTAGATATTTTTGGTGTAAAAACGTTTTAATCTCATCTTAAATTGTTATTTTTAGAATTAGTAATGCTTATTATGCATCATATAATATCATAATTATATAATATATATCATACATAATATATTATATAACCTGTGTTTGAGGTCACCAATCCGATTTGGCAAGCGTGGTGATTAGCCATCCCCATCAATTGTAGCGATGACTTGATTCAATGATGGAGACTTTAACCCAGCCGTGGGCAAGTTAGGCTTATTTTAACTATGATATGTTTTAATGAAAATATTAAAATATATTTTTGAAATTTTAATTGAAAAATCCCTTTTACTAAAGAAAATTATCTGTATCACATGATTCACCATCATCATCATTTTCAGCCCGTATCTACCCACTTCTGGGCATAGGCCTCCTCCATGTCGCGCCAATCCCTTCTGTTTCGAGCTGATCGCATCCAGGGTTTCCAGCGACCAGCTCTTTATCTCTGGCCCATTTAGTAGGTGCACGGCCAGCGCTCCGCTTGTCCGTCCTCACATGATTATAGGAAATTAAATGTTTTTAATACGGGATAGGATAAGGCACACAACAAAGGTGGCTTATTTAAATAGCCAGGCGAAGAATGTAAGCTCGTATTACTGACGTGATACTTATCTTTCAACATTTTATAAAATTTTGTAAAGAATGATTCAATTCCGTCTCTATGAGTATGCCACCTATTCTATTAAATAAATATCGAATGATGTAACCGTAGGATCAATACTTTTTAAAAATACTTTTGAGAGTAATTTAATTTATTATAGAGCTATATAGTGTATTAGGCAGTTCTATATTTTTGTTTTAGTTGTAATACGCGTTTAAACGTTTCGTTCGATGCATGTTGTGTTTTGAATACTTGGTCAATGTACACACGGCGGCAGATCAACCTACCCAAACCTGTCAAATTTCTCCAATGAATATTGATCCTTATAACTGAACAATAAAGTTCAAAATTGGTTGTAGAAATGTGATAGTTTTGGGTAGGTTGTTCTGCCGCCGTGTGTACATACTAATGTTACTTTGATTCCTAAGAATCGTTATAAATGAATTAACATTTTATTACCTGCTATAAAAGAAGTACCACCTGTGTTTATTTATGTAAGATCTAAATGAATCAAAATTTTATTATACTTCGAAACATTAGACGAACAAGTACTAGGGCTGCATAACGCCGAGATGTTAAAATCGAAACCTGGCCTTATAAGAACAACTGCACAATGTAATGATCCGTGTGCAGTAAAACGAACGAATAAAAGCGCGCCTACGTACCTAGGTTAACAACGCCAGATTAATTAAAACCTCTCGGTATAACGTATTCGCTAGTAGCAGGCGCGAGCCGGCAGGAGGTGCGATAAACTTCTTAGTAAATAAGCAAAGTAATACTGGAAGAGGAATTACCGCCTGCCCGCTCTGGTGCCCGGGTAAGGCAACCGGATATTTCTTTTAGCTGTCCAAAGAACCCCCCGGTCATAATGCCCTAGTGGGGGCCGAGGGGGGCAGATATAAAGATACAGACCCCCACTTATCCCGGGACCATACCCGGTCCTTTTGCTTTTATAGGGGGTGTGTATAAAACCGAATCGCCCGGTTTTAGCTGTGCTAGACTGTTACGAGCGGGGCCGGCGGCGGTGTGGTCGCATTATGCCAGCGAAACGATACTTACTATATCTGATGTGGGTATGCGGCCCTGGTACTTAGATACAATGTTTCGAAGGCGGCTCCGCTTATTTATTAGTGACGACCGCTCCGAAGGGCCAATAAAACGTGTAAATGGTAAACAGATACTGATTCGCTTTATTAAGTTGGCGCGCTTTCTTCACAATAAATTGAATGGACGCTGATTTTTTATTCGTCGTATCATTTAAGTCTAAACCGTAGGCGTAGACAAGAAAATTTATAGCTGTGGCAGGCGTTCGTCTCCATAAGCATAAGACTTTATGAGGTTCGGACTAGATGTCCCTCCGATATCTTTTATGTAAACAGATCGTAGGTCAGTTTTGTGCTATGTTTGTGTTCGCTTATGGAGGGGGTGATAGTAACGTTGCGATATTAATTTCTCGTCTTTATTACGGGGGCGACATGTGCTTATAAGATGAAGGTAACTATGTTTCATTATTCGAATGTTGGAGGGCCTGGGTGGTTCCTGGGGCGGGGTAGGAGGGGAAACCGTATAAAAACGACAATTTCCTCTAAACGCGCCGCGCCCGCGCCCGCGCCTGTGGCGCGCCCTAGCTGCTAATTAACTGCCACAGTGGTTATGTCACCCTGGTACCCTTGTTTGTAGGCGTTGTTATTTTTCTGAAGGCTGACTGAAAAGTGGACCGCTTAGTTAAAAAAAAATGTGTGCGGTACGTAACTACTACGCGGGCTGAGATATGGCGTATATTTAATAAGCTTATAAATTTGGATGTTTTTTAAAATGTAAGTTTGTTACTTTGTTTATGGCAACGGTCTTTTTACGGCGTTACATCATTTGCCTATTCTCATATTCCTAAGTTCATATTTTACACAATTTGCGCCTAACTTTACTTTGCCCATTGTTAATTACACTATACTATAACTATAGCCAGAGAACTCCTCTCCCTATTTCTATTTATCTCTATCTTAATCAGATTAATTGTACAGTACATATTAATTGCGTATATTTTTTGTTATTATCATTATGACGGTCTAGAAAATGACATCTCGTATATGCTAAATTTGGTAGAAATGCGTAATGTTGATACAAAAAGTTTCATAAACCTAGGTCACATTATTCTATGTTACGTCGGATACATTTATTAGTGTCATCATGCACAAAAACGAGATTTAAGTGAGTTCTCGTGACATCATGTGATACTGCTTTGTAATGTAAAATGTAAGTGGCTAATCAAGCAAATTACCCGTCTTGTGTCTCTGATCCGATTGGTATACGTTTGAAAATGAATTCCTATTTCTAAATTAATCATGCAACCAAGACTTTAAAACAGAAGAGTAGAAATTACGAAAAACGAAGTTACTATTGTAGAAGTAGAGGCATCAATATATTAGTCTATAAACAATTCAAATACACCACCTCAATTGAATTGTTTATGTCATACAAGATAAAATTTTACTAAAATGTTTATATAATTTTTAACGCAAATTGTGTTGCGAACAAATTACAAAAACACAAATGTTGAAAAAAAAATTTTAATGACGGTAGTTGTTGACATTGAATGGGTGCCTTTGGCTTTCAAAGTAAAAAGTAAATAGTGTTGAATAATTTCGGCGGGCTGGTTAGAACCACGTTAGCTCAATTGGGAGAGCACCTGGACCCGGTATGTCAGAAGGGTGCGGGTTCAAATCCTGCTCGTGGAAATTTTTTCAAAATTTTACTAGGAAAAATAACAACCAGTCTATATATGGAAGCTAGAGTGGGTATCGAATCGAATCGAACCCACGACCCTTGGATCGATCCGTACGTCGCAGGTGATTTTTTTTAGTAGAATTTCATCTTGTAAGTACATTAAGAGTGCAAAAATAAAAATAAAAAATATTTCTAATGTCTCTTACAAAAAAACCATAGTTACTTACAAGAGTTGATATGCATTTACCAATAAACGTTATGTTATCTATATCAAATACAGCAATACTGTGTTGTGCGTGTGTAATAATGGGGTGGTATCATTACCGAGCATATTAAAATCTTCTCTACTCAAACAATAATGAACCCTATTCAGTAGAGAGCAGAGCCGATTACAACCTTTTCCATTTGTGCTTGTACCAATTTCTTGATAGGAACGTAATTCCTCATATATTATAACTACTAGCAAGGCAGAGGGATTTAAGCCACAATGCCTTGGAATAAGTATTCCTTTGGTAGTGAAGATGTAGAGTACCTCCTTATGCTGTTACCTGTTTAGTGGTAATCTTTATGATCTGTTACTTTTAAATGAAGCAGGTTTTAAGGGAAATTAATAAAAGTTATCGTGTAAAATTTTTAATTAACTAAGTACTTCGATTAAGTAAATCGGACAGATTATGATAGAAACTTAATAGGGTCCAGATTTTTCTCCTGTAAAATAAATGTTTAAAAACTTTAGTTATTGGTCTTTTTTAACTGGAGAAAGTGCCTTTTGCGTCCGAGTGTCTTAGTAGCCTGGTTTTACATTTGGACAGACATGAAATATGGTAATAACCCAGTTGTCGACAGGAACCAGAAATCGACAATTTAACTTAACTTTAACTTTGTAACTTATATAAAAAAGTAAAAAAAAAAAAAAAAAAATATATATATATAAATAAAATATAATATATAATACTTATATTTATATACTTAAATATAAGTTACAAAAACAAAAATGTTGAAAAAATTTCCACGAGCAGGATTTGAATCTGCAACCTTCAAACATACCGGGTCAGGTGCTCTCCCAATGAGCTATCGTGGTTCTAACCAGCCCGCCGAAATTGTTCAACACTATTTACTTTTTACTTTGAAAGCCAATGGCGCCCATTCAATGTCAACAACTACCGTCATTAACATCCGATCAGTTAAGAAGTAGGCAAGCTATTTATAAAATACAAAACAAAAATATTTTATCAAATATAAGAGTCAGCAAATGAATTTTTGCAATAACTGACAATTGAATGCAAACAAATCACTTCCTAGCTATCTTCCAGTAAAATTTCATTTAAATTTTATGCTTTATTTGTTTTTTTTCCCCTATAGTTGATGGCTTTGTGAGATTAACACTCTTTAGCCAGTGTCAAAGTAATATAGTAGAATAGGGAAGTGAGAAATGATATACCCTCCGACCCCTCGAGTATCTCAGTAAAGATGTGGCGCTTTACTAAGTCTTCACGCGGACTTCTTGAGTGAATTTGTAAAGTGACGTTGCACGGTTTTGTTTCATTCGCCAACACTCATGCACACTCACGATTACTTAACGGTTAACAATCCACCATTATTTCATATTAATATTCGACATAACACAAATTTTAGAAAATTATGCAAAACCGCAGGTTCTTCACTTTCCCGCCAAGAAGTCCTATATTTGGTCACTGTGTGCCACTGGTGCCGCAACGATCCTACTAATATTATAAGCGCGAAAGTTTGTAAGTATGGGTGGATGTTTGTTACTCTTTCACGTAAAAACTACTAAATGGATTTGGGTGAAATTCGGCATACAGATAGTTTATAACCTGGATTAACAAATAGGATAGTTTTTATCCCGATATTCTCTCGGGAACGGGAACCACGCGGGTGAAACCGCGAGCGGCCGCTAGTATCTCTTAAATATGAGAGGCCAATATCCAGCAGTGGAGTAATATATTACGCTGATGACGATGATGATGAAAGTTAGACTCTTTTTTTACAATTCAAGTAAATCAATTAGACGGCTGTTCTTAGCTGGCAATACTTTGCAAAATAAATTTTGAAATTGATACTAGGTATACGATACATTTTTTTAATACGTAGCACGGCAAATGACTCCATTTCACCTGATGTTAAGTGAATATGGAATCCAGACGCGACGACAACTGGTGCAGCATGAAAACATCGCAGCATCAGTTACCCTCACTCTGCCGGCCCACAAGGTGCCTCTTCACGCCTCGTTTGAGGAACCCCATATCATAGGAAGGAAGGAAAACGTGTGCTGGCAAACTATTCCATGTTTTGGAGGTGCGACAGAGAAACGAGTCACCAAATTTCTTAGTGGGCGATGGAATATTTGAGACAGTGAAGCGATGACTCCGGAGAGAAGCACGTGTACTCCTATGGAGGAAGGGAGAAGGTAGGATGAGCTCTAAGCGCTCTTCAGAGCACTCGCCATGGTATAAGCGGTAAAACACGCTAAGTGACGCAATATCTCTACGCAATTGCAGAGATTCAAGAGTATTTGCGACTTCTGCGTTGCCGATAATGCGTACAGCGCGACGCTGAAATCTGTCCAAGGCATCTCGAAGGTACTTAAGGTACTTTTGTTGGCGATTAAGTTGTTGTGTTAAGAGATTTGTATTTTTTAATCTTCATAAGAAGTTTTTTTAATGGCATTTAGACATTAATCAATAAATAAAAATAATAATAAATGTTTCCCACACTCACACCAATTATCTAGCCCCAAGAAAAGCTTCCTTAAGAAACTTGTTAAAATGGTTAACTAGACAACGGATAAACATACTTAATATACTTAAATACATAGAAAACACCCAGACCCGAAACAATTTAAAAAAACAGGTATTTCTATATTGATCCGACCGGGGATCGAACCCGGGACCTCAGAGATGGCGACACCATGAAAACCGGTGTGCAAGCCACTCGACCAAGGAGGTCGTCAAAATTATAAATATAAAAATTATGTAGAATCTTGATTCTCGAATTGCTTGCTAACTGACACACGATTGTGAAAGTTATAAAATAACAGAATCGAGGTATAGGTTTGAAGTCGACAGAGGCGCAGGTGCCTCAAAGGCATTCTTAACTTTAGAGCCAATTAACTAACGACTGAATAATTTATGGGTGTCCTAATTTACTATACTAGGCATTTCCATTCATGAGCGTTTATAGACGACTAATAGATGACTCGACGGAGTTCTAACCGGTTTGACAGTTTCTATGATAACAAAACATACAAATCGTTTCCATGGTAACAAAACAAACATATCGCGTACAAACGTACGCGTTTATCAACAAACAAACTCACTTTTTTTGATATTAAGGATCCTATGTCTTTCATTACACTTGAGAATATTATATGTAAAAAAAACAAATGTTGAAAAAATTACCACAAGCAGGATTTGAACCTGCACCCTTCAGACATACAGGGTCAGGTGCTCTCCCAATCGAGCTATCGTGGTTCTAACTAGCCCGCCGAAATTATTTAAAATTTGCGTTAAAAATTGTATAAACAAAACAAAAACATTTTATAAATAGCTTGCCTACTACTTAACTGATCTTTAGTATTTGTAAAAATATTATGATCGGATGTTAATGACGGTAGTTGTTGACATTGAATGGCCGCTTTTGGCTTTCAAAGTAAAAAAAAAGTAAATAGTGTTAAATAATTTCGGCGGGCTGCTTAGAACCACGATAGCTCGTTTGGGAGAGCACCTGACCCGGTATGTCACAAGGGTGCAGGTTCAAATCCTGCTCGCGGAATTTTTTTCAACATTTGTGTTTTTGTAATTTGTTCGCAACAATATTTGCGTAAAAAAAACATTTAATATTAATAGTTCACGCGCGAAAGCGTAACAAACAAATTCACTTTCGTATTTATAATATTGGTCAGGATTATATTAGGTACAGCTGGCATCAAAATAAACCTAACACTATCGTGTACAAAAATATCAAAGCTTAATTCTACAGATTCTAAATAACAATGTTACATTACAATATTGTTTAATGTTGATTTAATTTAATATGGTGACCCACGAGCTGGCACGTCTTTTGGCCAACGCCTAAGTTTGATCATTCAAAGAGGCAACGCCGCCGCCAGCGTCCTGGGCACTCTCCCGCTAGGCAGCGGAGTCCCTTTTTTATTTGTAAAAATTATGTGTAAATTTCTATATCTTTTATAATTTTTTTTACTTCTCTTAAGACGACGCATTGGTAATTTACGTGGCGGGGATCTTGATTTTTCCCAACAATTACAAAACATATGAAAGTGATATTTGATGACATGATTTTTCATTTAATTGACTTCATTTTGTTAGTTGCAGAAACACGATTTTTCAACTTTTATAACAGAGAAAAAAATATCAAAGTAACCTCTTTTAAAACATAGATTCACATTTTACAGGCTAACCAGACCGATTTAAGCATCAAAATTTTCTTATTAGATTAGTCTTAACACACACTTCAAAATTGTAGTTAATTTTTTTAAAATAATTTGTAGTTTTAATTTGAAGGAAAAAAAACCAGTTTTTCTTAAGGTACGGGGCGCAAACGCTCGTATCAAAACGTATGAGATTTATTGTTTAGCGGTGCGTCGCCTTAATTATAATATTTATACTTACTTGATAAATAACTAGATGTTTAAAAAATAATGAATAACATTGTTGACTACATAGATTAAGATTATTTTGTAACTAACACATCAATATGGACTTAGTATTGTCTGAAATAAATGATTTATTATTATTACTAGTTGTCGCCCGCGACTTCGTTCGCGATGACTACTATCGCACAGGAACCTGTTACCGGTATAAAAGGTACCCTATATCCTAGACCAGGTCATGGTCTGTCTATGTGCAAAGTTTCATCCAAATCCGTTCAGCCATTTTCACGTGATGCGCGGTCAAATAAACAGACAAACAGATAAACAGACAATAAACAGACAAACATTCTAAAAACTGTTGGAACGTGTTCTGTTATCGATTCTAAGTATCCCCAGCCAACATTTTTTCGAATATCTTCCATGTACAGACTTTCGATTATCTTTAGCTTTATTATATGTATAGATTAATAATGTTGATAGTTACTACATATAGGGTCTAACAATATCAATAAGCGAACGTTTAAGGGGAGCATCTATACATCACACTGAGCATGCTCACCAAATTTGGTCCAAAACTACAGGCTCGTTACCGAGATAATCAACAAAACATTATCATAATTTACCAAAAAAGACACCCTTTCCAAACTCGTACAGCTGTACTACACGCACACAAAGATAGCCGTTGTGTCGTGTATCTGTACGTACACTATCTTTTTATCGACGCCTGCGTGCGTGTTAGTAAAGATACATCATGTTTCATGATGTGCATTATTTTAAATGATTTAGTTTGTTAGAAAACATAACTTTGAAAAATCACTATAAAACTGGAGCCCATTTTTGTCATTGTATTCAGAATGATGTATAGATACCGCCCTTAAACGTTCGCTTATTGATTTTGTTAGACCCTGTATATGCCTACACTATAAAAAAACCACAGGTAAAACGGGCCATATACCACCACTTGCTGGCCCAGTGCGGAATAGTGTTTTTTCGATTGCCTTGATCTCACCAGATGTTAAGTAATGGTAAGGCCAATTGTTGGAAGCTCACTTCACCCGGAATCCTAAACTAGTGAGGCACTGGCTATCTTATCTCTAGCTGCACCAAACAATGCTACAAATATATGCGCATAAGCAAGCAGCAGCGATCATAAATGTAAGTACACAGAGGTTACTACACCCAAAGGGCTGAGACTTGTTTATTTTGATGTGACGTCACGATTGAAATATAAAAAAAATATATATAATTAAAGTTAAGAGCGTTTACGCCGCACACTAGCGCCACTCATGAAAAAAAAACATATCTAGTAATTAGAGATAGAAAATCAAATTATGCTCAACAAACTATTTGAATGAAGTAATTAAGCATTTTTACGTCACCTAATGAACACCTGACATGTTATGGTTTAGTTAAATAAGACGTTACGGACACTTTTTATTTAACTAAACCAAAACATGTCAGGTGTTCATTAGGTGACGTAAAAATGCTAAATTACTTCATTCAGATAGTTTGTTGAGCATAATTTGATTTTCTATCTCTAATTACATACTAGATATATATTTTTTTTCATTGGCGGCGCTAGTGTGCGTCGTAAACGCTCTTAATAATTATGCCTTAGTGACTCTGCATGAGTAGCTCGATGGCGCAGTGGTTAACGCGCCCGGTCTTCGAGTGCTGAGGTTAAGTAACTATCGCAAAGGCCGGTCATTGGATGGGTGACCAAAAATGTATCATCTCGAGCTTCTCCGTGCTTCGGATGGTACGTAAAGCCGTTGGTCCCGGCTGCACTAGCAGTCGTTAACAACCACCAATCCCCATTGGGCCCGCGTGGTGGTTGAGGCCTGTTCTCCCTATCCATTCATAGGGAAGCTGATGATGATGATGATGAACTCTGCATACAAGGTCTGGATCGGATACACTTCGGATCTTTTCATATTGACCACATTTTCTGTGCTACGTTGTATACATACATAATATATAAAATATAAAATATGTGATAACATTATATAACGATGCGACGTCTCAGACACGCGTGGAAAAACGAGTCGTGCGAAATCTGAACATTAGGGAAAAAGATGTAATGCCTTGTATATTACTCTTCGTATTCTTTTGTATGTCGCTTGCAAATTTTTGATGTGTAACGTCATTCCGCTCGCCTTCTATATATACAATTTGTGGGAATTTGTGGCAATTCGCAAAATGTGACGGAAGTAGGTATAACAGTGTGACAGGAAGTCGGGGAAGCGCGCAAGCGCACGCCATTTTGTAAATTCTGTAATCGATATTTTAAACATAACATATTATTATTATAAATGTGACATATTGTGTCATTTGACTATCAAAGGTCATTTTGATATGTCAAATGTCTTCTTTATGGGAAGTGAGAGAAATGAGTATTGACTGCATTCTCTTTATGATTTGTAAAAGAATATACGTCATTGTTATAATCTGTTTTCTATTGTAATATTGATTTCAACTCTTTCGTGTGTAATAGACTTTATCATCATTTATTTTATAGTTATAAAATGATGTAACACCTGACCCATTTTTTTCAGAATATAATGTTAAAATTGCTCATTACTAAGGTGAGGTGTCAAATGTTACACATCATATGCGACTACTAAGGCACGCTCGTTTTCTTTTATTTCACTTCAGTCAAATCTTATACAGCCACAAAATAAGGAGGCCAAGAGAGTAAGCTTAATACACACCGTGCTTGCAACGCACACATACATAGACCCCTTGCACGGACACGGATCTCGGTACAGCTCAGAACAGTCCGAGCGTAGCTGTAGCGAGTTTTATTTTTATGGTAAAAGGAGGCAAACGAGCAGGCGGGTCACCTGATGGAAAGCAATCACCGCCGCCCATGGACACCCGCAAAACCAAAGTTATCGCATATGCGTTGCCAACCCTGAGGAAGGAGTTGGATCTTGAGGAGGGAGTAGGAATTGGGAGGGGGGAGAGGTGAGAGATGGGCCTCCGGTACTTTTACTCACCGGACGAAACACAACAGCAACGAGTGCCGTTGTTTCACGCCGATGTTCTGAGAGAGGGTGGTATTACGCCGGGCGAGCCGGCCCATTTCGTGCTGCAACGCAGCGTGGCTCTACCACTCCGATTCCGTGTCCGTGAGAGTTTGTGAGTGATGGCAGGCCTCCAACAAGGTGGACCGACGATCTGGTGAAGGTCGCGGGAAGCCGCTGGATGCGAGCAGCACAAAACCGGTCGTTGTGGAGATCCTTTTGGGGAGGCCTTTGTCCAGCAGTGAACGTCTTTTGGTTTAGATGATGATGAGAGTTTGCCCATGTGTGCGTTGGTCTAACGCATTTGTATGAAACTTGCTTTCTGCAGTCTCCTTATTTGTGTCTTAGCTTTCATCCCACTTAAGGCGACACTTTGAAAAAATACATCAACTTTCATCGAAAGTTGTAGGAGTATGACAAGACCAACGAGTCTGAAATTCTGATATAGATAACTTCATGCGTTTGTCTTTAAAACCCTTGCTGAAAAACGCGATTGTGCAATTTTGACTCGAAAACACCTTTAAGAAATCAGCGTTGTTAGTCTTCCGAAGACAAATAAATAAATAAATAAATTAATCGTTAAAATATTTTTTAGATTCTGTTATACGTAGCGCCTGCGACAATTGATACCGCAAATTAAGCAGAATCTAAAAAAATATTTTTATAAAATTACTGGTTTTAGTTATCGAAATATGCAGCAACTAAATTACGGATATTGATGTTACCAATATATTTGAGTGACTTCAAAACATATGATTAAGTAATTTCATTGTAATATTAGCAATAATGCTTTTTTGAGGTGTTTTCCTAAAGAATTACGATCGAGTCAAAATTGCACAATCGTGTTTTTGAGCAAGGGTTTTCAAGACAAAGGCATGAAGTTATCTATATCAAAATTTCAGACTCATTGGTCTTGTCATACTCCTACAACCTTCGATGAAAGTTGATGTATTTTTTCAAAGTGTCGCCTTAATAATATTTACTTGCTCGCGACTTCGTCCGCTTAAGAACACCCGTATCCCATGATGGACCCCTATAGCAGCGCCACCTACCGGGTCCAATTGTAAATCTAAACCATTCTCGAATCCACTTGAACACACACAAAAAACATCCAAATCGGGCCAAAGCCGTTTAGAACGAGTTCAATTGCAAACACACGCACAGAAGATTTATATATACATAAAGATTAGATCTCTCCATCTGACTGGTTGTATGAAAGAAATCGCTTTAAAGCGATAAAACCGCCAAATTGTAACTCTGTAATTATAATTTTTGTTCATTTTCATGTGTATATTTATAATGTTGCAATAAAAGCATTATCTGTCTAAGTATCTAATAAGTAACTTAATAAGTGGTACCCGGTAAGTGATGGTAAGTCCAAAATCATTATAAATTTTATTTGCAAGTTCACTCACGTTCTATTAGTCAAAGCGTGATGTAATATAGCCTATAACCTTCCTCAATAAATGGACTATTCAACACAAAAATGATTTTTCAATTCGAACCAGTAGTTCCTGAGATTAGCGCGTTCAACCAAACAAACAAACAAACTCTTCAGCTTTGTAATATTAGTATATACTCGTAGATTCGATCACGAAAACGATAATTTGTAAAGACAATTTGAATCCTCCAGTGGCGGTAGCCAAAGTAACATTAAGAAAACGATAGCGAAGTTCGAAAAGAATAAAATGTATGGGATTGACATAAGATTGACCACGTGATTTAGCGCGGCTTATGTCAATCCCATACATTTTATTCTTTTCGAACTTCGCTATCGTTTTCTTAATGTTACTTTGGCTAAGCCTACTGGAGGCGCTATTTTATTGCTAAATAGCCAATATACTATATACTATCCCACTGTTGAGCAAAAGCCGCCATCATTGGAATCAAGTCATCACTAAAATTGGTTGGCTCAACCACCGCGCTTGCCAAATGCGGGTTGGCGATCACAATACCAGTTTACGCATCGATAAATCCGATATACACTTTGCTCGACCTGGGAATTGAACTCAGGACTTCAGGACATTCGACTGTTTTAATGCCATAAAAAATCCGTTATCGTTAACGTTAAATAGCATATAAAAATCGCACTAGACGCCATGTTCAATAAACTATTTGAGCTCTGTGTCAAAGAGTCACTCATTCAGGAACCTCATTAAAAATTTGTATTCCTTCGGTATATCTACGAACGGCCATAATAACGAGACCCTTTGACAAAGCACTTTGATTTAATAAAAAAATCAAGTAAGTAATAATCTGTAATTATCACCGTCGCGTCGCGTCGGTTCTCTAGGGAAATTGTTCACCTTCCTTACACATTGATGTTAAAAATTTATTATGAAAATTACTATGCATGGGTACACAAACCTAGCACCAACTGTCAAATTTCCTCAATAGATTTTAAACTTTATGACTAAAGCTTAAGCTTGAAAATGTAATGAAGCAATTTAACAGTGATGGATCGGTTGATGAGGGCGTCCTCTGTACTTATGAGCGTCACAGCGTTTATGGAAATCATTCCAGTCAGCACGGTCACTGATCTTACGGGCAACTTAATGATTTTAGCAAGTAGTAGTAGTACATAGCCTTTAACAGTCCCACTGCTGGGCAAAGGCATAAAGGCCAAATAGGCCAAATGTTATGTGGTTCTTCTACTTCTCCTGTGGGGAGGCTACAAAAATAAAAATAAACGCTCCACACATAACAATATATGGTATTTTCATGAAAATATTTAAACATAACAATACACAAACCCCCTTATTCATAAAAACTATAGTTAATCATTGTTTTGTCATGGTTTAGTTAAATACGGCGTTATAGTTAAAAGTGGCCGTTTTTAGCTGTAACGTCTTATTTAACTAAACCATAACATGTCAGATGTTCATAAGGTGACGTAAAAATGCTTAATTACTTCATTCAAATAGTTTGTTGAGCATAATTTGATTTTCTATCTCTAATTACGAGATATGTTTTTTTTTTCATTGGCGGCGCTAGTATGCGGCGTAAACACTCTTAAAGTACATACTCCATTTCGTTCAGTTTTGTGCCAAGACCACGCAGGAATCCGTGATCCCTGAAAAAAAAATTCTAAGGGAAAATCAAGTGTTGAAAAAAAAATCACGGGCGGGATTCGAACCCGCACCCCATGACATGCAGGGTTACACTACCGTGTTATCGTGTTTTTGTTCAATCCAACTATATAAAGCAAAATTTGCGTAAAATTATATAACAACATACGAGTATAACATGAATATTGCTCATAAAATAATTAAAGTTATTGATTTTAAGTGATTTCTTACAGACAACAATTTTGTATCTAATTTTCTTTAACAGTAGACATATTTTGACAGTTTTAGATGAAAATGTGTTATAACTGTATAAATGTGTTATATGTGTTATAGATAGGGTCTTAAAAATGAACAATGTCTTATAATAGTTATTACTCTGCTTCGAAATGACGTTTACATGACAGGAACAAAACACGAAATAACTATTCGGAGCTTATTGTTTGTTTATTTGTAAGGCACGTAGCATTTCAAACAGTTCGTAACAATTACAGTAAAGGGAAAAATGCGTGTTAAAAAAAGCGCTAAGGCTCTATCAAAAGTCATACACATTTTTCATCCCGACTGTACTTGTGTTTATTTCTACGATCGTCAAATATTTACAACAATAGATTTTATTTGTTAAGAAAAATCGACGCGCTATTTGAATGTTGTCTTACTAGGTACACACGCATGCACATCACACTAACTGTCAAATTCCCTCAATAGACTTTGGACTTCATGTCTAAGGTATATGGTCGAACATTTATTAAAGAAATTTGTCGTTTTGGATAGGTTGACCGTTGATGTGCAGGCGTCGCGTCTATACTATGATTAACTTGAATGAAACATCTATACAGGGTCATTTTTTTTATCACCGTCCAAACCTTCTGAGATGAGTCATTTCAGAAGGTTTGGTCGGTGATAAAAAAGTAGATGACTCCAGTGATACAAACGAACAACTCTTACTGTTGGATCAACTCCCTAACTCGAAAATAAAATTCAGCTGTTCCATACAAAACTCCAATATTCATTCGACCAAAATGTATGGAATAGCTGAATTTTATTTTCGAGTTAGGGAGTTGGTCCAATAGTAAGAGTTGTTCGTTTGTACCACGGGAGTCATCTCAGAAGGTTTGTATGGTGATAACAAGTCAACCCACAAAGTAAGTTCGTCACATTTTTGTACAATGAAAGTAAATTTGTCACATGCATTAAAAATATGTGTAAGTTCTTCACAGGTTCTTTCTTAATGACAAAATTTTACTTCATAAAAATAGAAGTGTGGCTAAACATACTTTTTTCTGTGACGAAGTTACTTTATGGCAAATGTACAATAACCTATTCAAAAGAACAATTTTGCCTGTACAGAAACTCAATACTGAAGCTTTGTGTATCCATTGGATGGATAGTTATATGATATGTCACAATATATAATAAATGTATGCGTAATCAGAGATGAGCGCGGCATAGTTTCGGTTAAACACATATACATGCGTACATAGGTAGGTTAATTTATAATTTATGTATCTTCACCGATGCACCTATGTATCTGACACCCATACAGATATATGTGTATGTGTATATGTTGCTTATGTAAACGCGCCATTGTGTGCACTTTGTAATTACACACGTCATTAACGGAGTAAGTAATTATGTGTTAACATGGCATTGATTTTCCTAATTAAGATGATTCGGTCGTCTTTGTAGATTGTATGTAGGGATTTGAGCGTTGTTGTAGGACATCTTCTATTGGTTTGGTAATCTATTATTAGTAAGTAATAAGGAAAATAGCCTATAACTGGTCCACTGCTGGGCAAAGGCCTTCATCATTGAAATCACTTCATCGCTACAATTGATGGGTAATGGCTTGATCACCACGATTGCCAAATTCGGGTTGGTGATCACAAACCCGGGCATATGCTTCGAAAGGGTTAGTATCAGTTGGTCTAAAACGCAACTGATTTAAGTAGCAACTGGTCTAAAACGCAACTGGTCTACTGGTCTAAATCGCAACTGGTCTAAGTAGCAACTGGTCTAATTAGCAAAACACACGGGGCCCGACCTCGGTAGTGAACCCGCGCCCTTGGGGTATCAGGCTGCGCGCTTTGCCACTCGACTACCGAGGCATTTTTTATGGATTTCCCCTTTTTTTTCTCTTTTTTTGCCAACTTTTATTGTGCGCAATACTAGATCAATATACTAGGGCATCATAAACAAGAGATAGTTGACGAGCGATACACATTTTTTTCCTATCGATTGTCCCCACATTCAGCGCTCAGAATGTGCGTGTGTTTCGAGTGTCATTGATGCATTTCGGTATGGGGCCGAGGGGGGGCGATGGGGTCGGGCGGCCGGACACCAGAGTGCGAACAACGCACCTCGGGCTCGGCCAGTGTGCGTTCAGCAACCGTGGGAATCGGACGCGCGTTACCCGCCCCCACAACTTGCTCGCGAAACTCGATCTGCTGACTGCGACAAAATCCAAATATTTTCGACTGCTCAGCCGCTTTTGTGAACCAAAAAGGTTTGCGTTTCCACGTGCTTCGATCACATTTTTATTAAACGTGTTACTTACATAAAAAAAGTTGCAATTAGACAACCGGCGCGGGAAGTTTATCATCTTGACATTCTAGTTTTTGCTCAGTGCAGGTATGCATAAACACTGTCAGGAATGGACATAGGAACTTGCAGTGAGTAAGTAAGCCTTGGCATTAGTACGTGGTGACAGCAAAAACATTAATTAGCCCATCGATGAGGCTATCGTGACTCTAAGTTTCCTCAGTCACGCCAGTTTAAGTAATAAGGCATTGTTTTAGTGAATTTATGAGCCTCACCAAGCCGCACTTATCTTAAGGATCTATTGACGTTTTTCTTAGTGCCTCTTGCGAAAAGTAAAATTATAGTTGTAGAGACGTCATAGAGTCAAATAGCCAATAAAGTAGGTCGTAAGGTTACATCAGGAGGGAAAACAAAACATTTTAAAAGGCCCTTTTTAATTTAATCTTTCTTAAACGTCTTTGGTGCGTGTACTAGGCTAGCAGAATTGCAATGGAGCTCGTATCAAAAGCAAAGCAGTTTAAAAGTAATTTTGGAGTGCAAGCGCGCGTCAAACTAATCAAATCATTCACGGTCTTTACTTCGTTGATAACACGAGCTGCTGTGTTATGTTGCTCTGGTAACACGTACTTTAGACATTTACTTTTCCTTTTTTTATATAGGAGTGTGTGTGTGTGTTGTGTATGAACGTATGTACTTTTCTTACTGTCCTCTTCTATTGTGGTGACATCAAGGTTGACTTCGTTATAATCAATTAGATACTAATTGAGATAGCTTCAGTATTCTTGATATCGAACTCATGCATCTGACCTAATTTACAAACGAAAACAAAACAAGTAACAAGAAGATTTTAGATTGTATCCGTATTTTTATTTTTCTAGAAATCAAGCTCTCTGTTTTTGCCGCTATTTGATAATTGTTGAAACCTTTTAAAACTGGAAGCCAGCTTCCATACTTGGCCTTGTTTAACGGTTTCTCATGTCACACGCACGTGTAACTTTTTGCGAAGTTCACTTGAAACGTTGACAATGAGTTCTGAGAAATAGGATCGGATGCACTCTATATTTGAGTACTGAAATATAATTAACATGCAAATAGTAGTAAAGGTAATATTCGTAGCAATATTTTTAGACAGTTTTAGTCTTAATCCGTTATTTATGTATTTAACTAAATCTGATGGTTTTTAACTTGAACAGTTATCTGCTTAAGTTCTTTTTAAGTGAGTAAGTAAGATTTTTGATTAATGGATTGAGTTTTAACTCAGTCTTCAATAACTCAGTCTACATTACATTCAGATTCTACATTTAGATAAGCAATTTTTTCTATACATTTAAGAAAAAATATTAAGTGTAACAGACAAACAGCCAACTATTCGAAATACTAATTTGTTAATTTCTATTTATAAAGTTTTCAATTAGCAAGACCACACGATTATAATGAGATCGGTGTTGTCCTATTTCCACCATTTCTTTTCTATATTTTTATTTACCATACAGAGTATCAATACTAGAGCAACATAATTTCACTAGAGTTATTAATTAACACTACCTGACATAAATAGGTATGAAATAGTTATCACAAACCAAACAAAAACTTGTTATAAACTAACAAGTGCAGTAAATACAGTAGATACTATATTTTGTTTATATTTATATAGTTTAGCTCCTGTTAAGCCTGGAAACGCTCCAAGTTCTCATTTCTTTCTACTCAAAGTGTAAAACTAGAACTAAATGGGTACTAGAGAAACATAAACATTTCAGAGTTAATATACCAATACCCGTTTCTTTTTTCAAAAATCTACAGCAACGGCTTAAAGTAGATTCAGCTACGAAACTCGCTCACATAAAACCTTATAGGCCAATCCCGGGCCTAATTCGTAGGCTAGTTATAAAAACGTTACGGGCCACCGTGCCCAAAGCCATTACGTGGCCTTGCCGTTATCGCAAAGAAAATAGCTGCCGGTGCACTGACCGCCGCTTGCGTTTTCCATTTGATACTATCGTGCTTCATAAATTGTGATTACGTTTTTAAAAAATACCTTAGCTTAGTTTTTTAGAACAGCCAACGGTTACTTGTTTACTTACTAAAGAAATAAATGACCACTGTCCCAATAAATGGGAATACGAGTATGTACAAAAGATATTTTCCTTTGCACTGATCTATTAATAATAAAATAACCTCACTATTCAATTAATAATTACGTATGAATGTAGGAATCTCGCCTTTTTGACATCACACTTTATTTTACAACTGTTTCAGTAGTTATGCTTTTAAAAATATTATTATAGAATCTGAAAATATAGTTTTGACTTCGTAAATACAAAGTAATGTTGTTTTACCATAGGTAACTTCTATGTTATCTATTTTTACAATTACTCAGTAACCTTAAAGCACATTTAAATAATGCAAAGGATGTACCAGGGATGTATAAGGCCTTAGGACCTGTCAGAACGGAGCGCAGTGTCGCGTTGCACGCATTCCTGAGCAATGCGCGTGTAGGAGGCAGCTGCGAAGCCTTAGCGACAGATGGTTGTAGGTTTCATTTAGATACACACACGTAAAGTTGCGACTGTATCCTTGTACACGCAGACTGGTCAAAATCCCTCTTCATATTTCTTTTCTAATTCAAATGAATAGTGTGATGGCAATTGCGCGCCTCCGATGACGTTGACGACGCGACGTTTAGACATTTTGTATGCTGTTTTATGGTTTTATAGTTCGGTGACCCCTTCGTTACTTCTGAGATCCTGGTGCGTTACCACGCATCAGGATCTCATAAACTACAAAGGTACTCACCATTAATTTGCGTAGTATTAGAATATTTGTCAAACTATTTAAAAGCCAATGTTTCCGATTATTTGATATTTCTTGCGCGATTTTAGTATACTTAGCTTTTAATTTTCTACTACTTATCCATAGTTTGGAATATATAATTAAATAAGACGTTACGGCCACTTTTAACTATAACGCCATATTTAACTAAACCATAACATGTCAGGTGTTCATTAGGTGACGTAAAATTGCTAAATTACTTCATTCAGATAGTTTGTTGAGCATAATTTGATTTTCTATCTCTAATTACTAGATATGTTTTTTTTTTTCATTGGCGGCGCTAGTGTGCGGCGTAAACGCTCTTAATGCAACATTCATATTTATTTATCACTGAGTAGCAATTAATTTCCCTTATTAAAAAACACTTTGTTTCATAGATATACCTAGAGCCTATATATTTTGATATCGTTCCTGAAGAGTATAAAATTACTTTTGTTTTGATCTTATCTGCGATTATATTTATTTAATAATATATTATTATTATCATATAATACTACCTAGGATACTGACAATATAACTTTTATAATAGATGATACAATACTAAGTGAATTATCATATCAGCAATCATTCAATTATGTAGTTCTATATTACGTTCTACATGTTTTTCAAATATGGCTTTACCCTATGTCCTTTGCGATCTTATCTTTGCGAGCTCCACAGAAGCTCTGCGCTCCTGGTAGTATTTCCTGGAAACCCCAGTTTACGTCTTTGGTCGGGGTGAATTTAAAAATAAAAAGTATATGTACGTACACTCTTTTAATTTGTTTTTCTTACAATGCCTGCAGGATAAGAAATACTGAAGAAAATAATTAATAAGAAACAAAAATAGCTAAAATAATGTTCTGATAACAAATAATGACTAAAAACTCTTTACTATTTTTCAACAACAATGCTTTTGTTAAATTAAACAAAATTAAAATGAAATGTTAGGTCAGAGGTAGGCTTTTGTTCAACAATAACTGACAATACGGTAGTTATAATGTATTGTTATAGCGTATAGTGGCTCCAGTGATCGACAGGACACTTTTACCATTAAAAACAGGGGTCAGCAACAAGTTTTTGACTTTAGCAACGATTAAATACAGACTACCTCCTAGCTGTCGAACAGTAAAATTTCCATTAAATTCTATATTATTGTATTGGCGACAAAAACGGTGTCGAACATTTGGTTACTGTGTCGAATACTGGTACCACTGCGATAGTCAAAGTCAAAAAGTATTTTTTTTTATTAAAATTAACTTTAAAAAAGTGCTTTTGAATCGTCCATACCTTTTTTACCTACTACCCATTCAGGACGTCTATTTTTTTTAGCTGTGGAGAAAAGTGACGCAAGTAACTTAATAGAAGTAACGACGCTTACATTATTAGCTAATTACAGGTGTGTGTAGCAGCTCTTGCGCAACTATTTGGTTTTTAATAGCAATAGCATAGTTTACTTCAATCTTCAATGTTTGTATTTGTCTCTAGTCGATGAAGGATGCGTACCGGCGTGTTCTGATCTGGCGTTATGACCTGACGTAGATGGTCCCTTGTGCTTGCGTAAGGATGTTTTTTTTGACCTAGGGGGAAATATGCTAGCAGATTCCGTAGATCCGGGGCTGGCCTTGTCCTTCTCTAAGAACGATTAAGACCGACCCGGTAAAAATCCCTGGAGTTTGCCTTTAGCCTTTATAAGGGCTGTGAAGGCTACCGGAACGCGCGCCTCTCGGGTGGCCGGGAGGCGCGGTTGGCGTTACTCAGATGGAGTCGCCGTGTTAAAAGGGATACGGCGCGCCCACTAGTGGGGCGCGCTTACACTGCTGTGAAGCTGCCTATGTCTACTGTCTTAACTATGTGACGCCGCGTCCCGTGCCACGGTTAGGCGATCCAGGTCACGTGACAACTGGTTAGGAGGGTCCGATAAGGATGTCTGTCTGATTTATAACCGTAAGGTTGGTGGGGGTGTCAGTATAAACTTTTAGTAGTGTGTAGCAAGGTGTGTTTGTATTTGTCTATGGGTACTGTGATGTTTTACTTTAAATTATTTTTATACTTGGACGCCCAATGTGCCATAGAACAATTGAATTTCTATTGTGTCTGGTTTAAGAACAACTAAGTCGTTAAAATGCAGTCGAACCATGCATAAATGCAAGGCTATGGCAGAATAACAGAGTTTGTTTGTCTCCTGCAATCACTGAGCTTTAAGACCTTTTTGACTCTAATCTGTACTCTGCTTGGATGTTAACCCTTCTGTATACTTACTGTACTTACTGTTAGAGGCAAATAAAGTTATTTATTATTATTATTAATATTATTAATAAAAGAAAATAACAACTTCCATAATCAAAAACTTGAATTTCAAGTCGCGAACGCATTGTCCATTCAGTGTTACCAGTGTTACATAAAATAGATTTAGGTCAATACGTTCGTAATCACCCCAAATCTATACCAAATGCTAAAGTCGCTAGCAGGCAGGAGAGTTCATTGAAATCGCACAAATAGGGGAGATCCGGCCCTCGACAAACTCTTTTCGAAAATGGAATACTCGTTTGCAATCATAGGGATGCACAATGCAGAAAAGCGATATTAAAATGTCGAAGAATCAACGTGGTCTTTTTTTTGTTGCAGTTCTTGATTATTTTATTTTATTTAACAATCATATTGTTTATAGAAAATTAATAAATATTAGATGTGATTGAGTATTTACTCGTAATCTCTCTTCTGTGGTAACATCGGCTTGGTAGTGTAGCGTTTAGTCATATTACATAATATTAACCAGAGTTCCGTCATAAAAACTATTTTGTTATATGACTTCTCCATAGATTATCTCCTCAATACTATTATTTTAAGGACTATTCCTTAAATTATCTTTAGCGGATTTCTAAACATAAAGTTTCAAGAACGCATTTTTTTAAATTAACCTTTTTACAGTAACTAAAATTGTTGTTTTGTTTTAATTAAAAATAAATGACAGTTGCATGTTGCAAAAATCATTTCGAAACTACCATCACCTAAGTATCCCTGTAAAAAGTTCGATCCGTACGAAGAGTTAATTTTTTTTTAACACAGCTTTGCTAAATCTTGATTTGTATAACTTCCGTTTTTAAATCATCTTTAATTTTCCTTCGCAATCTGGTATTTGTATATCGATATTGCGCATGGTGCATCCCTACGTAAAACTGACCTTACGCACTGCCAACAGGAGTCTGCTCCCCTCCACGAGTTTTTTATTTACATTACCGGCTGAATGGGCGCGATTTGTTGGTCATCATCTGTTCTTTAAAAAAAGTTGCGTAAACATTATGGTTCTGTTGAAGAACACTTGTTTGTATGCCATGGTTCCGTATTTGATTTTGATTTTTTTAAGTAGTTCAGTTCAGTTGTTTTATTGTATCTTTAATAACGGAGCGGAGATGTTTTTTGCTTTTTATTCTAAACGTTTTAATGTTTTATTAGGAAAACTGCCGGATAATGCTGCTAATACTTAATACTTAAATAAAAACAACAATATCGATCTTAACCAAATATCAATTCAAAATATGATCTAACTTTTTGACTAAGAGGTCGTGTACTTTGTTAAAGGTCAAAAACTTTGTTTCAAGCTTGTGATTTTAATAATATGTAATTATTTGAAGGTTATTGAAATTTGGTATCCCAATTTTTTTTTAAATTTTGCGCCGCGAGTCCCGTGATCTTAATGAAGTAACCTAATACACTCTCTGAGTGATGATCGAACTATTTTTGTGTAAAAACTGTTTAATCGTTCTGAAGTGAAGGAAAAACGAACTAACTTTTAATTTTCATATTTTATAATTTATCAAAATATCCAAAACAGGGCAAATTAGTTATCGATTAGAATTTTGTTGCTTCTTTTAACTTTTGAAATCATATTATCTATCAGTCTGCAAGTTTTAAATATGGAAAAGCATACAAAGAACAGCAGTACCTTTGTATTTATTATAGAAATATACTGTGGCTATGATAGAGCATGTAGAGTCTACATTAAATAATACAGCGCGGTTGTTGATTGCAACTTTTGTATGACATAAAAATATTTGACGAACAAAAACTAGTGATGCAACGAATACGAGTACGAATATTCGTATTCGCCGAATAACAGTCAATTACCGAATATTCGTATTCGCCGAATATCATGATGACATTCGTAAAAAATATTGAGTAAAACGGAATTCAGCCGAGCTGCGATTCATGTATACATACGAACATATTATTTTGTTGACGTTTTAGTCTTTTTATTTGGGGATTACCTTCAAACCAATTAACATTTCGGTTGGTTGTTATTGTTTGTAGTTGCTTATTACTTTTAGTGTGTGTCTGGCGTGCTGTATGTTATTTTTGATTGTAAAATTATGCTAAGACGATTTAAATTATTAAAACGCATCCCAAAAACGTGAGAAAAGTGATGTTTGGAAAGAACAAGTACGAATAACGAAGTTGATGCCTATCACAAACTTCCGAATCTATTGCCATCCGTCACCCATTGAATTTTTGACGTGAGGATAAACATTTCCCGACAATAAAACAATGTCCAGGAAATATTTCTCAATAAAACCTTCTACTGTAGCCTCAGAAAGGCTATTTTCAACAGCTGGCAATATACAAACTGAGAAAAGCAATTGTCTGTCAGTAAAAAATTTGCAAATTATATGCTTTTTAAATAAAAATTTACTAGAAGTCTATTTTGATTATTAAAGTACAATAATTTATACTAATTAGCGTGTGTAATTGGTTTGACTACTGAGGTTCAGCTACTTTTATTCGTATTCGCCGAATAGTAAAATAATTACTCGTATTCGTAAATGTAGTATTCGTTGCATCACTAACAAAAACATATAATTCGCATAAATTATGTTATACCTACCGTATGGTGGTAGTAAAATTTGTTTACATAGAAAAAAGAAAAGTGTGATCGAAGCAAATCGAAAACATTACTGTTTCATTATTCATTTGTAGTCGGCAAAAAGTATTGCATCATCATCATCATCATCGGTAAACCACAGAAATGGGGTCAACGTACTGAAAAAGAAACAAAACACGATAGCTGCATAAAGTCGAAAAGTGCTGTGTGTGAAACGTCAAACGTAATTTCGCAAGATGGCGGCCAAAAGAAAAGCCGGCGCCCTGCTCCAACACGTCTTGCCAAAGGTAACTTTTTAATTTTTATTTTACTTATCTCCTAGATAAAATCAGCCGGTCCACATCCCGTGTGCGTTCAACAAACCATTAAACTTGAATCTGTCACATGCTCCGATACAAATGGGATGGGAGTTCTACTTACACTAGTCTTGATAAACATGCCAAGGCTAAGAACGGCGAACGGTACGATGGCACTTACAAAATAATATGACCAGTTCCCCATGCTCGCTCGCAGGCTGCTATAAAGTGCGGTAAAAATGGTATAATTAAAGAAATTTATAATGACAATATGTAATGCTGCCGATTTGTGGAGGCAGCGGGTGCGCATACAGGCGGTACAATTTGGCGGTCACCTCGACGCGGCCGGGTAGCAGACATGGCATCGAAATTGGCGCCAAAGTCAGTTTTCCCGCCGCGGGCGGTTCGCCTTGCAAAATGGCGTCTCGAATGACACGCGGCGACGCTCGATGAGATTAGAGTGGACGTGCCTTGCCTGGCTGCCAATAAAATTAGGGCCCGCCGTCTAACTGAAACGATAATAACCTTTGAGCTATCGTTAGGTGGAGCCGAGGCGGGTTAACTTTAGAGAAGCTTCAGCAGCTTCCCTGCCTACACTTACATATATTACACACCCACGTAGCACGTTCGCACTTAGTTACACTGTAAAACTGTGTGTCTACCTTGTTTATAGATTATTATTAATCTAAGCAAAAAATATGTAAGCACTATAGGTACATACTTTCTCGATGATTACCTTGGCGAAAGTGTTGAAGTAAACTTTTTAAAATTAAAATATCATAATTATGAAAGTAAGAAATAGCTGTTTCACAATATAACATCAACTGTTTTACATAATTTACAAGTAAACAGGGACATTGTCTAAGGATGAAATCCGAGTATTTGGAGGTGGCCTTCGTAAAAAAGGTTTTTTCGACATGTGGCGACACGCCAGACCAACAAGCTCTTTTGAATAACATTTACAGAAAAATATAGCAAAACTTATTTTATTTTAAATAAACTGTTCATCAATACCATTGATAGTAAAGAAATACTTGAAAGTCTTTTAAAACTTACGGTTCCAATGTTAGAATTCCATCCATCGATTAATATATTAAAAAAAATGTAAGCAATATCCGCACTATTCTTTCGCGCTTGACCAGTGAGGCGCCGGGTGACCTTGCGTAGCTTGTCTAAGCCTAGATACAGTGCCTAGGTCTTAGTTGCGCCTAGAATTCTAGACTTAGCCTTGCCTGTTGAAATGTTTAGCGAGTTTACAAGTTTGGTACATGCTAGGATTTATTGATGTTGATATTTCATTCGCGCGTAGGTATTTGTTATGGAAATTCTGTACCTATTTGTTTTCAAATGCGATTCTTTTGTTAGACACCATCATTATTTCCCCCGATCCGAACCCTTCGGAGAATCTAGTAGGGAATGGGGACACGCACTAGTGCGTGATGCCGTTCCCTCTAGAAAACATCTGACAGTGTTTCGTTTCACATGGCTTATAGAACCCTTTAAGTTTCTTGCCGCCTTTATTTCTAAAGTTCTCAAATTTTTATATTTTTTTATTTTACTATTAGTGTGCTAGTGGAAAATTCCCAATCACTCGAAGAATTGAACCGCCTCTGTGGTCTAGTAGTTAAGACCACCGGCTTAGACCCTGAGGTCTCGGGTTCGATTCCCTGCGGGGGGTACATATTTGTGTCAATCGGTTTGGTTGTTGGTAGGACTTGTTTACCCGCCTGGCTAGCTGCTTATCTAAATATGTGGCCATAACATCAATGTTTGTTGCGTTGTTGTGTTGTGTACTCCAAGTGTACGCCACCGAGAACGATCCACGGCTACTCTCATCCAGCTCTTGCCAGCCACCTACGTAAGAGAACAAAGTATGTACGAAGTCATTGAGGCCCGAATGTTTTAAAATACCGCTGCTCCTTTGAAATCGTACTCTGAACTGGAGAAGCTATGCGGGAAAGTACTTCAAACTATTACAATCGAGACCTCCTCAGTTTGAAGTACCTATCCAGACTTGGTGGTTGATAACTTAATCTATTAGACTAGACTTTAGATAGTTAAATAAACTTTTTATTGTGCACAAACAGAAGGAAACAGTTACGCATAATCTTAAGGCTAACTTTAGTCTCAGTTGTTGACGATTTTGGGTGATGTGCGCTTCCACCTTCAGCCTTAAATCTTCATCATCATCATCACTTCATCAGGTAAGATGAAGGCCAGTGCTTACCCATCTATATAAATAAAAATGAATCGCTAAATGTGTTGCTAATCGCCAAACTCGAGAACGGCTGAACCGATTTGGCTGATTTTTTTTGTTGTTTGATGAAGTCTGAGAAAGGATCTTATTGAGAGAAAAAACGTAAAAAATACGAGGAAAATAGTAAAAACAACAATTTTCTTTTCATACAAACCACTGGACCGATTTAAAAAATTCTCTCACCATTAGAATGCTACATTAGCGCTGAGTAACATAGGTTATAAAAACACAAATGTTGAAAAAATTTCCACGAGCAGGATTTGAACCCGCACCCTTCTGACGGTAGTTGTTGACATTGAATGAGCCTTTGGCTTTCAAAGTAAAAAGTAAATAGTGTTGAATAATTTCGGCGGGCTGGTTAGAATCACGATAGCTCAATTGGGAGAGCACCTGACCCGGTATGTCAGAAGGGTGCGGGTTCAAATCCTGCTCGTGGAATTTTTTTCAACATTTGTGTTTTTGAAATTTGTTCGCAACAAAATTTGCGTTAAAAATTATATAAACATTTAATAACATAGGTTATATCAAAAAAAATGTCCACCCGTGCGGAGCAGGGACGCGCCTCTAGTATGAAATAAAAATAATAATTCTAGAAACTCTTCTACAAACAATTGATGTTATTAGAGTAAATATTATTAACGGGATTATTACCATGTTTTTTGTTGTGTTTGAGTATCCGATATTTCTGCACTTGTTAATAATATATATCTAATGTAAGTGTAAGTGTGATAGTTTAAAAAGTTAAATTGATGTTATGCCTATATCACAAACTTTAGTGAATAAATGAATATTAATTAATACTCGTATAATAATAGGTATGTTGACAACAATTTAAATTCTAGAACTTGGTCATTATTATTTTTGACATTATTATTTTTTGAACATTATTATTTTATAGACATTATTATACCGACCCCAATAAACGTATGAAATCACGTAACAGTTCTTTAAAACATTGACCTATTTCATATTTGACTGTAACCTAAAAAGTTATTAATAAACACTGAATTGACGGAGCAAAATGGTGACGTCCTAGTTTGCCATTCCCATACAATTTCTATTAAAGAAAATCGTATTGACAGAATTACTAAAAAAATTCTGTATTGACTAACCAGTCAAGTACACAATTGTGCACATCGTATGATTGAGTAGTTTTGAGGTGTAATATAAGCGAGATTTTCACTTTATTACAAAAATAATAATAATGGGAAAAACTTATTTTCTGAAAATCGGTTGGTTGAATAAAATAATTGAAATCTTTATGAAGCTTTTTTTGTTTAATCTTATGGGCCTATTATTACGGGGCAATATAGGAAAACGTTCCGCCATCGGTTACCAGGGCGTCATAAGTCACAAGGTCTGCGCGGTGCATTATTCAAAGCAGGCTGCATTCCGAGTTCGCACGCTGATTAGCTAAGCGGCCTGCAGCGGATTGAGCGCTATCGGAATGGCTGAACCGTGTATGGCTGCCATTTTGTCGATACTCAATTGTTTTAAGAAAAATAATACTTTGAAAACTTCAGTTATTTATTTATCCAACATACTTTACATTCTGAATGCATCATCATTATCAGCCCACTTCCGCCCACAGCTGGGCATAGGCCTCTTCCGTCGCACGTCACTCTTCACGGCCCTGCGCCATCCTCATCCATCCCCTGCTCGCCACCCGGACTAGATCATGTTATAACAAATAAGGCGACACATTTGAAATTTACGTGGCGGGATCTTGATTTTTCCCAACAATTACAAAACATATGAAAGTAATATTTGATGACATGATTTTTCATTTAATTGACTTCATTTTGCTAGTTGCAGAACCACAATTTGTTAACTTTTATAACAGAGAAAAAATATCAAAGTAACCTCTTTTATAACATAGATTTGCATTTTACAAGCAAACCAGACCGATTTAAGCATCTAAATTTTCTTAGTATATTAGTCTTAACACATACTTCAATATGCTAGTTCATTTTTTAAAACTTATTTGTAGTTTTAATTGGAAAGAAAAGAAAACAGCTTTTCTTATGGTACTGGACGCAAACGCTCCGTATTAGATTAATTGTTTAGCGATGCGTCGCCTTAAGCACAGCGAATCAGCTAAACACACACGCCTGTGCACATCAACTTACCGCGACCTGTCAAATTTCCTCAATAAACTTTGAACAAGCATATGGTTGAAAAATAGGCAAACAAAGAGAAGTGTAGGAACCCGCGTTAAATAACATAATAATATAGCCGACGTCAAGCATAGGCGCGAAAATAATTCGGCAGTATGTGAACATTCCCTAGAGGGGCCCAACCATTACATCAGATTTGATAAGCCACAAATACTCGCTAGAGAACAACGATTCATCCCTAGGATGATACGCGATAATAATACGTGATAATACGTGATAATTAAAAAACACCCTAATTTCAATAGAGAAGATGGTTGGAATCTACCACCGGCCTGGGATCCCATCATACTAAATATTAAATCCCAGCCCCAACACCATACTGCCAGACCAAAAGATACTGTAAGCTATTTCTGCGTAAAACGCACCTGATTAAATTTAAATGAGGGTATACAAGCTACCAACTAATTATGAGACGAACAACACCTCAGTCTCCCTGTGACCACGGACCCTGCAAAGGGTTCGAAACGTCAGGATAAACATTAATAATAAGTAATTTGTAAAATAAACGCGAGTAGATCTGTAAAAGTTGTTTCATTTCAATGTATTGAATACATTTTACAGATTTGTATAGTTCGTCGTGGCAGGCGACTGCACATAAACTAGTCTAATTCTATTGAAATGTATGAACGAGGTATATTAGTGGTACTAGTTTTAATACTTTTTTTTCCTTTAGTTTTGTTGACTTTAGCAAAATCAAATAAAAACCACCTCTCTCCTAGTCCTAGCAGTCATCCAAATGTCATATTTACCCAACCCTCAATTTTGTATTTCCCATGGAGATCATTCGGGCTTCATACGTTTTTCGGCATTTTCTGAAAGTGCCGGCCAACAAAAAAAAAATGGTACGTATTATTAGAACTAGCCATTTGGAGTAATAGTTATTATGGCGCAAAAGTTGTAGGATTGCTCTGAGCCAAGTTATACAAGTTCGATGATTCATCATTTTCATACATTTTTTTTTTCTTTATTTTTTTTTGTATCAACTTCAAAGCCGTCGCTTGACGCTTCACAATGACAATTGCTTCGGATCATTAGTCCTAACAATATCTATCATTATTTTATGTTTTCCAGCACTTTCAGGAATCAATAAGTATAAGAAAATGATGAATCTTCGAACTTGTATAACTTGGCTCAGAGCAATCCTACAACTTTTGTGCCTTATTAACTATTACTCCAAATGGCTAGTTCTAATAATACGTACCATTTTTTTTTGTTGCCGGCACTTTCAGAAAAGGCCCAAAAAAATGATGTCCTTTCAGTTTTAAAACGTGTTCGACAGTACATAAAGTGTACTAGCTGCAACGATTTACAAGAGTAAGTGACATTTTCTACAGTCTGATAACTCTTACCTATAAAAAAATAAAAGTGTATTTTTTGCGAAAGTGTACTAAATGCGAAAGCATCTGAGGAAGTCTAGATAAGTTTTTAATTTGCGATAGGATGTATCAAGTATTTATAAAGTGTACTAGAAAAGAAAGTGTATAAAATGTGAAAAATCATTGAGTCATCCAGTGAAGTTTCAATGAAATTCTATATTATGATTTGGCGACTAAAACTAATGTCGGACACTGGGTTACTGTGTGTCGTACACTGGTGCAACTTCGATATGTGTATTAAAGCTTTTGGCCCGAGAGCCGAAGGTTCAATTCCCAGGTCGGCCAAATTATCTATACTAATATTATAAAGCTGACGACCTCCTTGGTCGAGTGGTTTGTTCACCGGTTTTCATGGTTTCGCCATCTCTGAGGTCCCGGATTCGATCCCCGGTCGGGTCAATTTAGAAATTATTGTTTTTCTAAATTGGCTCGGGTCTGGGTGTTTTCTATGTATAATAAGTATGTATTTATAGTAGTTTATGCAACTGTCATATAATGAAGGGTATTAAAACACGAGTGTGAGTTTATGAAACGAGCGCAGCGAGTTTCATAATAGTAACGAGTGTTTTAATACCCGTGTTATATGCAGTTGCATACACTACTTTATCTTCCCTAAGCAATTAGTCAAACAACAAGAGTAAAAGCTGACAATAGTATATTTATAATAATTGTTCAAATTTTGGATGGTACAATTTTGAAAGTTAATGTTAATTATTGATCCAGCAGCTGTAGCGGTCGCGGGGCAAGCAGTAGAGCTCGTAGACGGAGTTGGAATATTTATAATTACTTCATTCGTCTTGTTTTCTATACTGTTCAAGATCGTATTTGAGACTTGAATTTTATTCATTAAAGACTCATCAATGTAGCTTTCAGCCACAGTAGAAGACTTCCACCCCCCGTGTCGTTTCAGTGCGGTCAAATCACCACCGCTATCTATGAGAAGGGTCGCCGAGGTGCGCCGGAAGCAATGCCCCGTGTATACAACGCTGGGTTAGGCAGATTCAAAAAACTTGCGATAGTTTTTCCCAGAGCACCAAATTTATTAATACCAGTTCTTTGATCGACGCACTTCCCCGATCTATAGCTCAAGAAAAAGGCAGGGTTTCGACAGGGGGTGGGTCGAAGTTCCATGTATTTTTTACATACGGCATAGCAGTTGTCCGTCACAACGAAAGAACGATCTATTTTCGTTTTTGTTTTCGAAACTTTCACCATGATTGTACTGTCGTCTATGTTAGAGACTTCATCGAACTGGATGTTGTATAGCTCTTGCCTTCGGCATGCCCCCATTATGCCGAAGATTAGTGCAACCTGTAACAATAAACGATATAATAAGCTTGAGGTACATAGCCAAGGCAAAAACTATGATTTATGAAGTAGTAAAGTGTAGGTACCTACTACGTAATTTATACACAAAGCGCTTAAACGGAGTGTCTAGATAACTTGCGTGTGTAGTACGTAAGTACTAGGTAGATTAAATAACAGAACTAAAATACACTTACCTTTTCAAAAAGATACAAAATATCTGGTGAATCTTTCAGGAACATCTTTATTTGACCTGATGTAAACGTCAAGGACTTTTTTTCCTTGTGTCCTTCTGAACTGCGTTTCAGGAACGCTATGACTTTTGAATACTTCGTGATATCAATATTGTTGTAGATACTCAGTGTGGACTTGAGCATAGAATATTTAGCCCACATAGAAGATGGCTTGAATTTGTCGGAGAGGTCTTTGAGATACACAAGAATGACATTTTCAGAAAATGATGTAGTTTTCTTTTCGATCTTCCATGCCAAAAAGTTATTATATTCTTTTTCATATAATTTTCTAGATTTTTCTGGCAAAAGATTGTGAGTTACTTTTGTTGCCAATTCTAGAATATCCGGAGGCGTACAAATATCATCGTCGCTGTCCATCTTTAACTTTTAATTTGTATTTTAAAAACAAAACACATTGCGAAACATTAAATTCACGCGTACGTGTATTGTCACAGTGAACTTGCCGCCATTAAAATCTAACCAATGAGAGCGCAGCTGCGCGCGCAGGGCCAATCAGGAGCGAGCGCGCGCTGTTCTTTTTTTATTTAATTGGCACAAGATCTTACCAAAGAGTTTTGTGTATGTAAGTTTAGTAGTTTCGACGAAGATTTCACGTATAACCCAACTGTTTTTTTTTAAAAAGCCAGCCTAATATCAAAATTTTATACAACTTGTATGAGGATTTTGACATAAGGCTCGCCAGGTTAATTGGTCGCGTTTTATTGATGTTATAATGAGATTTTACGATATCGATGTGGATATTATACCATCATGTGAAATTGCTTAAATTGAGTGTTTTGTTGTCTGCGCTATAACAGTAGTAATTATAAGTCAAGTATTGGAAACATAAGTAGAATGTTACAACATTAGTGTAGATAAAGTATTTTAAGTATGTTTATCCGTTGTCTAGTAACCATATAACGAGTTTCATAACGAAGCTTCTCTTGGGCTAGATAATAATATAAATATTAATAATAAGTTAATTAGTTGAAATGCTTTTGTAGGACGTCACATTTACCTATATCATTTTATTGATAGATTATATTTGTAAATCTTTTGAGACTTGTTCTATACAGCAGCGTTTAATGCAGATAATTTCGTAAGTATAAAAGATATCGAAAAGCTATTAACCGTCGTAAAAGCTACATTTCTAATGAATAGAATGGTACTAATAACTTCTTATAAAAGAAAGCGATAAATCCTTAATTTTAGCTTTGATTTTAACAAAACGAGAAGTACCCTCAATGAGGGTACTTGTCTTAAAATTATAACTCAGGTCGTTTAAGTTCGATTCGGAGACTTAACACAAACAAACGAACAGATAAGAGCACAAACAGTTATACGGTTTTTTATAGTTTGCGATGAATTAGAATTTGATATTTGTAATTGTATTAGTTAATAGTTATGTGTTGTAAAAACGTTCATTATTAATTAATGAGAAGTTGGCAAAATAAATATATAAAAAAACAGTTTAAAAAAAAAATCTAGCAAAAAAACTTTAGAAAACATATTCCATATTGAATGTTTCACAATCAATACCTATGTAACATAACCAGATCTAATATGCTACACTTTCTTCTAATAAACTATCTGTCAACTGATCAATACTCGTCACTCTTTTGTTGTAACAAAGAGCTCACTAGCGCCGCCCTCGCGGCCGCTGGCGCAAACTTGACACAAACAGTTTTATGCGCCCGCATAAACTACTGTGCGCTAATAAAAGTCAGCTTATGCCCTGCTAGACACCAAGGAAGCACGCACTAATTCCATTTTCACCCCCCAATTTATATCTGTCACTTTTGGTGCCTTGGCCGGTGCGCGTAAAAATATTGTTTTTACTTATCCCTTGGGCGTGGGGGGTTAACCCCCCATTCGGGGGCGTAATTACTTGAGCATCCAGACAACCCACGAGGCTGGAATTATAACGGCTCTGCCTCGACCGCGCCGTCTGTTCTTGCGTGACGTACGGAATTTTTCTTAATCTAGGCTAGGCTGGAGTTTTTGCCACTTTGCTAGGGCGAACGTATACGAGACACTGTAGGTACGTGTTTTGTTTAGCATGGCCGATGTTGTTTGTGTGAAATCACAGCACAGCGCGTTGTTGTTATTGGACCCCTTCTTGTGTCATTGCTAGAGTACTGAGGATACGCGTTTGATATTTATGTTCTTGCAGTATTAATCACCGATCTAACTCTACTCTATTTATTTTATATGGTATTATTTAATCAGCGGCTAAACGCTGCAAATAAACTTTTGACTTTTGCCCAATGACACCTTATTAGGAACGCAAACAAAACAAATCATAGACACGTCAGAACTTATTAGCTAAAATTATTCATAATTGATTGTCTGGTTTGTTGCTGAATCTACCTCCTCCTCCTCCTCCTCCTTTTATCTTATAGTTAAAAGTGGCTGTAACGTCTTATTTAACTAAACCATAACATGTGAGGTGTTCATTAGGTGACGTAAAAATGCTAAATTACTTCATTCAAATAGTTTGTTGAGCATAATTTGATTTTCTATCTCTAATTACTAGATATGTTTTTTTTTCATTAGTGGCGCTAGTGTGCGGCGTAAACGCTCTTAAGCTGGAGTTGAAATAAAATTTCAATTATTTAAAGTTATGTATGTATGGTATGTATGTTTGATGAAAATCGGAATATCGTCATTGTCATTAGCCTACATTACTCCACTGTTGGACATAGGCCTCTCCGTGTGCACGCTAATAAAATCGATCTGTGGCTACTCTCATGATTTTCGAAATAAGGAATTAAATATTTCGGAATAAGTAAACGGGTGTTTCCCCCAGAGTCTGCACGTAAAAACTTAAACACAAGACTTTTTCAAATGTGTCACAGAAACTTTGAAACAATACACTCTTACTTATTAAACACAGTTCTTGTACACCGTGAGATACAGTACAGCGTTAGCTTAACTATAAGTTTTGAATAGTTAGTTACTGTGTGTTTTGTCTCCTTTATTCTAATTAGAAATAAAGATTACATGTGTTATTGATTGAATAAGTTTTTATTTGTTTATGTTTGTATAAATTGACTTCATTACAGAGCATGCGGTGTTTGCCTGTAACTGATTGTGCAAACCTATATAAAATGCATTATTCGTAAATATTATCATCGTCATCATCAGCTCATTTTATGTCCCCACTGCTGGGGCACGAGCCTTCCCTATGGATGGATAAGGAGAACGGGCCATAAACCACTACGCGGGCCCGGTGCGGATTGGTGGTTGTTAACGACTGCTAATGCAGTCGGGACCAACGACTTTACGTGCCTTTCGAAGCACGGAGGAGCTCGAGATGATAAATTTTTGGTCACCTATCCGATGACCAGCCTTTGCGAAAGTTGCTTAACCTCAGCACTCGCAGACCGGGCGTGTTTACCACTGCGCCATCAAGCTCCTCGTAAATATTATAACCGTTATAAATAAATAAACAAATATTTCAAGAACAAACCACGGGATATCTAATCCTTCTTCTTCTTCTTAGGGTGTCTCTCCAACTAGTAAAGATTAATCTAATCTGATCCTTGAATTTTGTTAAATAGTAAGGCCCTACGAGTATATACGAGTTGGCTGTCATTCCTAAGCTAATCTAAAATGATAAACGTTCAAATACTAAGTATTTAAATTTGCACCGACTTCGTCTAGGCGCTTTTGCGCAAAGCTTTTGTTGTCTAATCAATAATCACTATAAAACTAACTTCTCATGTTTTACTTTACGTGACACAAATTTTTAAGGTCTTTTATATGATATACCTACCAAGAGGGTACTTATTTCTAAATAATTAAATCGCGAATACGGTGAATAAACGTGTAAATAACGGTATTCCTAAATCTCTTCGTCACAGAGCACCCGGCGATCAGGAGTCTCGAGGAGGCGTCACGCACTCCTACGTAGCTATCCATATTTAGTACCTACGCTCAGTTTATCACACTTCAAAGAGCAGCCACGAGTAGGCGCGCGGCGCGAGTTGTAACCGCCGCCACCGTCTCCCTTGATACCCCTGTAACTACGAAGCTTTGTGAAATTCGCGATGCTTTTCGAGTTTAGACGACCCCCGTTCGGTTTTTCGAGGTCGCCTGCCACCCTACGTAATTCGAGTATCAGCGCCGCCGCCTCCGCGCTTATGCGAGCCTAGTACCACGGCTTGGTTCGCGCACCTAGTTCGCGTAAACCGCGAATATGGGGTGTTTAATTATTATCACGGTTCATGCTCCCCTAGTTTTGTGAAACGTTAATTACTGTATAAATAATGAAATTATTTTATGGGAAACAAATGAAATGGTGATCTTCAGACGCAAAATAAGTAACTACTTAACGACTTTAGTTGTTCTTAAACCAGACACAATAGAAATTCGATTGTTCTATGGCACTGTGGTTACATTGGGCGTCCAAGTATAAGAGCCTAAAGACATACTTTTCGGCGCCTAGACAATAAGTGTTTTCATGTATTTCTTCCTATCCTACCAATTCAGAGGAGGTGGTCTCCAAAGTAAAATTTTATATTACATAGCCATACCAATGCGATAGAATGTGTTTGTGTATTGGTCCTCGTTTACCGTTATACACAGAACAGGATGTATACGAGTTTTTTGCACAGAGTTAATAACGGCGTCGACGTGATATTGGCTAGTTTCTATACCGGAAAAATGATGATTGACTTAAGTACTTTTTAAATGTTTATAAAATACAGTGAAAAAATTTATACGCCCACCCGACCCAGTCAGGAATCGAACCTGGGTCTTCTGCAATCCGGGCGGCTGCACTGACCGCTATGCTATCGGGAAAGCTGACGTAAGCGCTGAATTTTGTCACTGCTTTTTAATTTTTGAGTGCTAATAGTGGCACAGTGCGCCATCTATCCAAGTGTAACCGATGGCCATGCCAAAAAGTAAAATTTACTTTTTAAATGTGCAAATGTGCCACCTGATCTTAAGCAGAAGCGAAGTCCAAATGCGAAGTCCAGATTCGAAGACAGCTAGTGATTGTGCTTCTTAAACGGTAAACGAGGAGCAATAAACAAACACATTCTATCGCATTTGTATGATGGCTATGTAATATAATATTTTTTGTTTTATGAAGATTCATAGTTCCTGAATTTTCGGTGTCAAAAATATGTTACCAGTGATCTTGAATCAGAGAATGCAGAAGTAATCGATATCATAGTGTGAGAAGTAGTCACCCACCGGTTCAATAATCGCCCCCCTGATCTTTAAATAGTTTATGGCAACTAAATAATATTTATGGTTTTAAATTTTGCGCAAATTTTGTTGTGAACAAATTACAAGTTGGAAAAATGTCCAAAAATTTTCCACGATCGAGATTCAAACCCGCACATCTTTATATTATAAGAAGTGAAAACTTTGTGCCCCTTTATAATATAACTAGCTGTGCTCGTGACTTCGTCCGCGTGGAATAGTGACTTTCGGCAGCATTTTTAATTTTTTAGGCTCTTTTCCCGTTTTTGCAACATTTTTCACTGATGCTTCGCTCCTATTGGTCGCAGCGTGATGTTATATAGCCTAAAGCCTTCCTCGATAAATTGACTATCCAACACAAAAAGAATTATTCAATTCGAACCAGTAGTTCCTGAGATTAGCGCGTTCAAACAAACAAACAAACAAACAAACTCTTCAGCTTTATAATATTAGTATAGATAAAATAATATTGCACATTGCGCGCACAGAGGTCTGTGAGATTTGATATAGCCAATCTACACTGGCCTGCAAAATTAAGTATCACACTTTTAAAATTGCAATAACTTTTTAAGTACACAAGATATACTTTCGAAACAAAAAGGAAAAATGTTACTAATGTATAATTTACTTTAATTTCAAAGAAAGCTGATAAAAATTGCTGCAAAACGTTTTTTATTTAAAAATCTCTAACTTCTATAGTTTAGAAAATAAATAAATATTAAAAGTGTAGTACTTAGTTTTGCAGGCCAGTGTATATCTATGAAATGTAATAAATATCTATCTATGAATAGAATAGAATAAAAGAATAAAATACTTTATTCTACACATAAAAAACACATTCATGATAACAAAGACTTTTAAATAAAAATTGGAGTCGTAAAAAAGGCGGCCTTATCACTAAAAGCGATATCTTCCAGGCAACCTAGGGATGGAGAGGATTGATAATAAATAAGATGGAGGCGTTGAAAAAGAAAAGAAAAAAAGTGTACAGTAATACTTTATTACTTAAACATAAATACGCATTCGTATATACAAACATACAATATATTAGACGGATGGACGGATGGCCGCTGGGGCGAAATAGTCCTTGAGTGGCGACCGCGTACCGGAAAGCGCAGTGTAGGCAGACCTCCAACAAGGTGGACCAACGATCTGGTGAAGGTCGCGGGAAGCCGCTGGATGCGAGCAGCGCAAAACCAGTTGTTGTGGAGATCCTTGGGGGAGGCCTTTGTCCAGCAGTGGACGTCTTTTGGCTGAGATGATGATGATGATGATGATGATATACATACATACATACATACAAACATACAACCATATAAATATGTAGAACATAAATACATGCCATTTAAGAACAAAATAAATAAATAGTGGACTAACAGTAGAATTACAATGACAGATCTTTGAGACTTTGACGAGTTTCTTAAAACTTTGCAGAGACTTCGCACGTCTTACAGGCACAAGCAAAGCATTCCACAGGCGAGCAGCGTGGACCGTAAAAGATTTGTCATAGAATCTTGTTGAATGCAGTGGAATCTGCAAACTCAAGTTCTGCGATGATCTCAAGAAGCGGGAATGCAAGTCGTGCAAAAATTAGAAACGATCTTTAAGATAAAAAGGGGTGGTAGGGGTAGGGTTAAATAATATATTGTAAAGTAAGCAAACAATATGAGCATTCCGGCGAAGACAATTATGAATGTAAATATAATTACATTATGTGTTTTTCTTCTTATTATTGTACATTTCAATATTGTAAGCTAGTTGTAAATGTGCTGTGTGCTATCTCTAATAATAAATAAATAAATAAATAAAATAAATTAATATTAAAGCTTATATGGAGAAAGGGAGGGAGCTCGATGGCGTAGTGGTTAACGCGCCCGGTCTGCGAGTGCTGAAGTTAAACAATATTCGCAAAGGCCGGTCATTGGATGGGTGACCAAAACTTTATCATCTCGAGCTCCTCCATGCTTCGGAAGGCACGTAAAGCCGTTGGTTCCGGCTGCATTAGAAGTCGCTAACAACCACCAACTACTGGGTCCGCGTAGTGGTTTATGGCCCGTTCTCCCTATCCATCCATAGGGAAGGCTCGTACCCCGGCGGCAGTGGGGACATAAAATGAGCTGATGATGATGATGATGATGATAATGATGATGATAATGATGATGATGATGATGATGATGATATGGAGAAAGTCTCTTGAAACATAAAGTTTATGTATAATATGTGTTACATTATCCTACTAATATTATAAACGCGAAACTTTGTTTGTATGTTTGTTACTCTTTCACGTAAAAACTACTGAACGGATTTGGATGAAATTCGGCATACAGATAGTTTATAACCGGGAATAACTTAGGGTACTTTTTATCCAGATATTCCCACGGGAACGGGAACCACGCGGGTGAAACCGGGAACCACGCGGGTGAAACCGGGAACCACGCGGGTGAAACCGGGAACCACGTGGGTGAAACCGGGAACCACGCGGGTGAAACCGCGAGCGGCCACTAGTATTGTATATTTTTTTTCAAATTACGGTTGGATTACGCCCACTGGGCGAACATTGGTTGTCATTGATCCGACATTGTTCCCTACAGCACTCCAACCGTGAGTCACTACGTTTTTAAGCGATCAACGCTTTTAAATTGCCCACTTTTCCTCCACGTGTACTCTTGAGTCGGATATAATCAGTCGGCAATATTCAGCCTTTTCTATGGAGTCGACAAAAAGAACTTGTTTGAAGTGTTTTGTTCGATTGTAAATGCTAAGGTAGAAAAAATAAATATTTTTAGAAAGACTTTTTTTGTGATTTTTTATTTGTAGAGTATCTTAAAATGTCTATGGGTTTCTAGAATGATATTTGTATGGATTTTGTTTTAAGCCCAAATAAAATAGAAATACTTAAAAGGTAAATATCGAAGAAGAATATAAATATGAACGCCTCCGTGGTCGAGTGGCAGAGTGCTCGGTCCGATACCCGAAGGTCCCGGGTTAAATTTCCAGGTCGGGCAAAATGTATTTCGGATTTTTCGATGCATAGCCTGGGTTTGTGATCACCAACCCGCATTTGGCAAGCGTGGTGATGAAGCCATTACCCATCAATTGTAGCGATGACTTGATTTTAGTGATGGAGGCCTTTGCCCAGCAGTGGGACAGTTATAGGCTGTTTACTTACTTATATAAATATGGATGAGCTCGATAGCGCAGTGGTTACGCGCCCGGTCTGCGATTGCTGAGGTCAAGCAACTTTCGTAAACGCCGATCATCGGATGGGTGACCAAAAATGTATTATCTCGAGCTCTTCCGTGCTTTGGAAGGTTTTTAGATTGGTTTTAAGGATTTTACTGCGTCTATGATATAGTGGCGGTTATTCCACCTATTTCTACCAAAGTGTTTCCCCCAGGGGAAATAGATTAGAAATTAATTTTTTGTTTGTTTAAAATATATATTCATCATCATCATCATCATCATCATCTCAGCCAAAAGACGTCCACTGCTGGACAAAGGCCTCCCCCAAGGATCTCCACAACAACCGGTTTTGTGCTGCTCGCATCCAGCGGCTTCCCGCGACCTTCACCAGATCGTCGGTCCACCTTGTTGGAGGCCTGCCCACACTGCGCTTTCCGGTACGCGGTCGCCACTCCAGGACTATCCCGCCCCAGCGGCCATCAGTCCTGCGAGCAATGTGACCTGCCCACTGCCACTTGAGCTTAGCAACTCTTCGGGCGATGTCGGTTACCTTTGTTCTTCTGCGGATCTCCTCATTTCTGATTCGATCACGCAGAGAAACCCCGAGCATAGCCCTCTCCATTGCTCTTTGTGTGATAGTGAAAAATATATATTACTCATAATAAATATATATTTATATAAAGACTTTTGTTTGTGTTATCACGATTATTACTACATTGACATTATAAAGCATGTTGTATTAAAGTACTTAGTGGAAATGAATGGAAATTTATTCCCCTGGGGGAAATACTTTGGTAGAAATAAGTGTAACCGTGTAGTGGTCATAGACTCAAAGGTCCCGGCTTCGATTCCTAACCAGGTGTACATGTTTGTACTCGGTATGGTTGGAGGTAGGGCTTTTTTTAAGCCCGCCTACTTAGCTAGAATATAATTTTTAGTTTAGTGGTATTTGTGGTTTTCCGACGGTTAGAGATAAGATAGTCAGTTTCTCATTGGTGAGGTAATCTAGGTGATGTGCGCTTCTATCTTTCGATTAACCATGAGTAAAGAAAATAGCCTATAACTGTCCCACTGCTGGGCAAATGCCTCTTTGAAATCAAGTCATCACTACAATTGATGGGTAATAGCTTAAGTCACAACGCTTGCTAAATGCGGGTTGGTGATCACAAACCCGGGCTATTGCATCGAAAATTCCGAAACACACTTTGCTCAACCTGGGAATTGAACCCGGGATCTTCGGGCACTTTCTCGCTCGGCCGCCACCATAAAGGAATAAGAAAAAGAAACTTGGCGCTTTTAAAATGATGAAAAACTGCATTAAAATTATGTAAATTATTATACATATATGGACCTTTTTTTATTGCTCATCCTGTATTTGCTATATTTTAGTGTAGTACTTATTTTACTATTTCGTCGCCGTAGAGCGAAAAGTCACTCTCATCCTGTATTTGCTATATTTTAGTGACTACACTAAAATATAGCAAATACACACACACACACACACACACACACACACACACACACACACACACACACACACACACACACACACACACACACACACACACACACACACACACACACACACACACACACACACACACACACACACACACACACACACACACACACACACATAAGTACTATTTTACTATTTGGTCGCCGTAGAGCGAAAAGTCACTAAGTCGACATTTGGCCAAAATTGAGTTAGAAACATAATCAAATTCTCCAAATTTTTCTGCACAATTTCAACCTTATTGACATTTCTATACGTGTCATATATTTTTTACATAGTGCAAACACACATTAACTTAACTTTTGCACTACTCATTGGCAGTCGAAAACTAATTAATTTCGTTAAATACTTTTCTTTATGAGGTAGCATTGCAAATCTGTAGCTAAGTTGGGTTGGTTATTTCTCCCTATTACACAATAAATCATAATTAGGACTCCATCCATACCAAAATTGAGTGAAAAGTCACTAACTCTCTTCTTCTCAATAACTAAAAATATTGGTATAAGATTTGAGGGTAAAAAATTAACTAACTTTGTTTTTTGACATGATCTCAGTAATTCAACATAATAAATTGAAAGTAATAATGTTACCTTATGTGCTTATCTGTTCTATAAGATATGAAACCATAAAATTTTAATTATCTCATACTAAAACTAAGTTATGATTTTTTTGTTTTATAAAATTTTAAGCCGTCGTAACTCAAACACGCTTAAAACCTATTTAGTGACTTTTCGTGCTCTACGACGAATTTTGTTCGTATTCGGCTTATGATAACGCGATCCTAAGTTCAATCTGTAACACTCATGTGCTGTCCAGATCCAGACTACTTGACATCTCAACACTGCTTCAGATACAAGTCTAGTGTCTGGCGAGTGATCTGTTCGGTTTTTTTATTGAATTTACGGAACTTTAGGGAAAAGATGGTGGTACTTAAAAATAACTTAAGTTTGTTATGGACATATTCACTAGCAAAAGCTTGTCTTGCTATATACTATATGTTCAGAGAAAAAATCCAGCGAAAGATATAGGTCTTATTGTTATCTAGGTAAGATTCCAAACTTTTTGTCAAGTATTCATAAATGAATATGTCACCTCTTCATATCTTTGAGCCCTTGGTAGTCTTGGTACTCGTTCCTGTAGTTATTTGGTGATATATTTTTGCTTTCATCATACCCGGTAATCGTCATTGTTCGATGACAGGCGGTCCGGCCTGGTAAATCAATGCTGCTATGTATTACGTATACAAGTCATCGCTTATGTGCTTCTGGTACATAGCGAGCGCCTGTACGCGTATAGTACGCGTGTACGTAGATAATCTCGTCATAGCTCGCACCCGTTATGGTATTACTGTGTGTGGGCGAAGGGGGGCTCAGGGAGAGGGTGGGCCCGCGAGCGCCGCAGGGGGGCGCTGTCCGCTTTAAAAATACCGGGGCGCAGCTACGTTAGGAAGCCGTTCATTTGAAAGACCGCGAAAACTTCCCGCCCGCTCTGCGCTCCTAGTAGCTACGGGCAAAAAGTTGCAAAATGGCGAACAAAAAAATCTAAGCTATTCCACCATTAGCTGCGAAACGCTTTTTTAGGACGCGACGACGACGACGGCGGCGGCCGCGACGGCAAGAAAGTGGCGTGTACTTCTAAGTTATTATGTCAAAGTATAGTTTTGAAAAGTTAACTTAACTTAAACATAAGTGACAGATCAACTACGAGTAGTATGACCATATGGTATGACATTCAAATGTTATGTTTTGTTTTTGTTATCTGCTAAGAGTAATATCAGAACGTCATACTCACCGCATTGCTTCTAGACTATAAAAAAAACACGAGGCACGTCAGCATTCGAAGCAAGAGGGTGTCAAGTAAAAATCTCAATTAATAACAAAGTATCGCTTCACTGATGCATAAATTGAACAAAAGTAGGTTCCTTTTTTGAAATTGCATTTATACAGCATACAATCTAACGCTCCAATAAGCATTAAACAGAAAACCAACATTGTTATTGTGTAGAACAAAGAGTATTCATTTGTGTTTAACGAAATACCAATAATGATCAGCAGCATAGTTATATTATCTGATGCATAGTTACCATAGGCGCTAGTCAGACCAAAGTCACCGTAACTTAATCAATATGCGTCATCTTCGTATAAATATGTAAGAAAGCCACAGTAAGGATGCGCCAAGTGTCGGTCATTATCGATAATCGTGGACTTTGGGCTTTTGACGTTGGTGCGTTGGTGAGTGTATTTTGTTCGTATTTTCATAATTGGGCGCGGGTGGACGGGTGGGTGGCGCCCGCGAGCGTCATCGCACCCCTAGCGTGGGTATTTAATGATTATACGCTGACTGCCACCTGATTGCTGCGCTATGTCGCGCTGTCGATGATTGTGTATCGATGCTTGGGGTTATCGATGGATGGTTGGTACTTACGTATGCTGTGTGAGGTCATGTGGAAACAAATGAATTCTTGTCGACTAACTACTGTGTTTGTTTTACTTTACAATGTTATGTATACACAATAAGACTTTAAAATAGATAACTTAATTAGAATGTAGTATAAGAGTGCTGTACGAGTATGTATGTTAAGGTGTCGTATTCTGTAGTGTGTGATACTGTATGACCTATATGCTATATAAAGTTTCATTGACTTATTTCAATGGTATTAAAACATACTTGTAATAATGGTGGTAATGAAATTGGGAGTCAAAACTAAAACAATAGGAAAAGTCTTGTTATTTTAATAATAAGTACTTAATAATTTTGTAAACAACAGCATTTTGTTTTCGTCAGCAAAAATATAATGATCAAAATGATCAATGATCAAATTACGTGTTTAATTTATCCTGACGTTTCATTGTCTCAGGTTGAATGTGAAGCGTTTCATTTCAATGTGCAGTGTTCATGTAAATTAAAAAAATGTCAATATCAGTATTTTAAAATTTCTGCACACCTGATTTATCGACTGTCGATAGTTTGTTTGCGTGTCCCACCGCGCGCTCTCGCGGGGTGGTAGGCACTACACGGGTAACGGAGGGGTCGCGGGGGGGTACCGCACATAGCCCATGTATCAGCACATACCAGGCCCTCAGCACATAGCCGGTGGTGGATTCCCGAAAATTTTGCAGATATTTTGTATTGCAAAACTAGGTTACTCTGCGATTTATTCGTCTATCGCCACATAATTTCCTGCCAGTGCCTAACTATACGCAGGTTGTAAAGAATTCTACGGTTTCACGTTTCATTCGGTGCTCATTTGTTTGCATCCGAAACATGCGAATAACACCCTTATTCCAAAGACGTAAGGTGGAAAGCTCGAACCGTGACCACTCGCCAATGTTCCTTCAAACTTCATTTCAAACCAAATAACTTTGGTTCAACAGTTTAGTCTGTTCGAATCAGAAGCTGCTTTATTGCTGACATATAAGGCTCAAATTCTATTAATATTTTGTGGCCACGTGTGTTGAAGAAAATAGTACCATTAGAACTCCATTCGAGATTTGAAACTTTAAAAATCTCTTTTGTTTATAATTAAATTTAATGAAGCTGGTGAATGAAATTCCTATAACCTCCTTCCTTCCATTCTCTTTTTAATGATTGGATTTGACACTGGCTAGTTAGAGAGTAAGTAAGATTAAAAAATATACTTATTAAGAGAACTACCTTACAATTATATACCTACCAGATTATTCGGTTTTAACATAATTTTATTAGTCTCCGCCGCTCATATACTTTATTCAATTGTCAAAGTCATCTGCAGTCATAAAGTAAAAAATCTTAAGTTTTCAAGTTGACATGCATTTTTATTATTAGGTTTCGCTAACAAAATGTAACAACTGATAAGTGTACTTATTCATTGCAAACAAATATTATCTCATCTATTCTATTGTAATATTAAATTATTATAATAAATCGAAATTGTAACAAAAATACTATTACAAACTACGTGCCTAAGTATCACGGTATAACACCGTATAAATGAAGTAAAGTTATTGGAACAAAGTCACAACACATATTTGTAACTTTGTAAGTTTTCGAGGCAAAGCAAAGGAAACACTTGTCATAGACACCAAACGTACGGAATTGTAGTAGCTAATTTACAGATAGCTAACTCGTGAGGCATCTAAGCACCAGGTGCACATAACCCGCGAGGAGTTAGGTGGGGTGACAAGCAAGATATCGACCGTCTTGAGGGCGGTGGCCAAGGACCGCATCTGCTATGCGGACACTAAATATCCGTTGACCTTACCTACCTATACTGCCGTGTGCCTATGTTTGCCTGGTACACATACGTTGCTGTATTGCAATTTAGCTGTAATTAATTACGGCTCAATGACAGATAAGGTGCAGTGGTGCGTGTGTACTGCACACATCATGTCAATCGCAACAGCTATAAGTCAACTATAAAGCCTATTGCTATATAATGACTTTGAGACCCAAGACAGGTGCTGTACATACTAGTAAATACGGACTATTACAGATTGCCTCGCTACCTACCTTTTATGTCAAGCTAAAGGTGAATGCTGGTGAAGCGTACAATCTTTGGTTACATTTTACATGAGTCACTATTTACGAATCTACTCGAGTTTTATTTTACATACATACATTAGGTATATTTAATATGCATGAGTAGGCATATGATTCATTTACCTTAACTCACAAAATATACAGGGTCTTACAAATAAACAAAGAATAAGCTTCGAATAGTTATTCCGTGTTTTGTCACCCTTGTTTTAAATGACGTTGACATGGCAGGAAGGAATAAAACACGGAATAACTATTCGGAGCCTATCCTCTGTTTATTTGTAAGGCACACAATGTTTATACAAGTAACACATAATATTATACATAATCTTTTCTTTCTTCTCTCTTTTCTTCTTTAAGTCCGCCTGGCTAGCTACCACTATTTTATTAGCAATGTTAACAGCATTGTTGTGTTCCTACAGTAAGAGATAAGATAGCCAGTTCCTCAGTTCAGGACTCCTTGGGAAATGCGCTTCCACCCAGCCTTATCATCACTTAACTCCAGGTGAAAAAGGACAAGTGCTTACGCGTAAAGAATAATAAAAAAAACTGTTTTATATACCAATTCCGCCTGGTCATGCTTAGGAGAGCATAACTGGACAGGAGGTATCCCATAAAGCTCCCATACTATTACCATACATGAGTTTGTTTATCTTTCATGGAACCCATCGGAGCTAGGTTTATGGCCCAATTTGCCAATATTATAGGGGAGGAACGGGCCAGCAAGATCACGTACCTAGATTATTAGTATATATTTTTTACAATGCATTCTGTTATTTATTCAGATAGGCTGTAAATATCCTTTCTATCTTGTCTTGAAAATAAAAACTTACCAGAAGGCTATAAGCGAATCAATCCAATTGTCGTTAATTATCTCTGTATTTAATTATCTCTAACTTTTTTTACCTACCTATACTGTTTTCTTTGTCACAGAGTCCCGGGTTCTATTCACAGTGAGGGTTAAATGTTAATGTAATCGGTTTAGTTGTTTGTAGAGCTTGTTTAAGCCTGGCCTGACTAATCATCTTATCTTTATCGGTCGCCATATTTTTTGTAGCATTGTTGTGTTTCGCAGTTATAGATAAGATAGCCAGTAACTCAGTAATTGAGGGTTCCGCGTGTTAAAGCTATATAGTCCGTAATTATTTACACAATTTTATGAAAATAAAACTAAACTGCCATTATGCCAATAAAAAGCATAAGTCTGTACTCGTAAAAGACAATTATAGTTTTTTATAGCAACAGCCTATATCTAAAGACACGTGAAATTAATAATAAACAAAAGAACACGTTTAATCAAAATTACATATTCGAATTTAGAACCGTCCGCAGCATTTAAAATGTAGTTCGTATTTTGTCCGCGTGTGCATTGGTTGGTTACAAAGGCAGAGCGCCGTCGCGGCTTCCGTCTCATTCACGAAACAGTCGGTCATTCTAAACGGTCGCTTTGTGCTGGCTGCGTGGAATCGAGCAGCACTTAAGCGGCACTGGTAGAGTTACCTGCTTTTAAAAAATTGCTTGTACCAAGAAACTCTTTTTCCGATTTAAAGTTAGATCCTCCAGGAACTTTTCGTAGAGACATTGCGTCACTCAGCATGTTTTACCGCATATATCATGCTCTCCGGAGTCACCACTTCACTGTCTCAAATATTCCATCGCGCACAAAGAAATTTGATGACTCGTTTCTTTGTCGCACCTCCAAAAGATGGATTAGTCTACCAGCACACGTTTTCCCTCCTTTCTATGACATGGGGTCCTTCAAACGAGGCGTGAAGAGGCACCTTGTGGGCCGGCAGGGTGAGGGTGACTGATGCTGCGTTGCTTTCAAGCTGCACCAGTTGTCTTTGCGTCTGGACTACATTTCCACTTAACATCAGGTGGAGTGGGGTCATTGTCGTGCTAACTATAAAAAAAAAATACCAAAATTATCAAAAAATTTGTAAAGGAACAAAAATTAAACAAAAATAGAATTACTTCTTCTGGGCAATGAGTCTGCTAATTCACTAACGTCCCAATAGAAAATGCACCAAATTAATCCATCCTCAAAACAATATCATAGTTATGGACGTTTTAAAATAGCAGATCCATTTTGATTGAGGTCCTGATTAGCCAGCGGTACGGCGAGGGTGGATAGACACGTCGAGGATCAAATCGGTCCAGCCATTCTCGAGTTTTAGCCACTTAAACGAACAGCAATTGATTTTTATATGTATAGATTAATTTTTGATGGGCACTCAACTCTTTATAACTTCCACACTGTAAAAGCTACTAAGTACGGGAAAAAACGTTTTTTTTAATTTGATAAGTGTTGAATAAATTTTCCCCAACGGGTTGGACAGAGCCACGTTAGCACAGTTGGTAATATATTTGACCCGGTCAGTCAGAGGGTGCGGGTTCGAATCCCGCTCGTGATTTTTTTTAAAACATTTATTTCCTAATTGTAATTTGTTCGCAACAATAATTAGCGTGAAATTTATTTCTTATAATAATAAGTAATGATTTTTTTTTCAATATCATCAAATTTGGTATGTACCAGGGTCCCAACACACACACGGTGGTGACACCTAAATTTAGTGTGTTGTCCATTCGAAGCACTACCTATCGATTTGCGCGGTGCAGAGCGTTGACCCGGACAGGGCAGCCAACCGATTCGCTAATTTATTAATTATTTAAAACTTGCGATCACACGGCGCGCGCCCGCTGCCGAAACGCGGGCATTTTCGCCGGTGTCAAAGTCCGACGCACCGTTCGACGTTCGACGATTTAAATTAATCATCAACAAAAAAGGAAAATATTTTCTGGTGCCTTGTATTTTCTGCACACCTAGAAAGTTTTATTAAAATCTGCTTATTCTGAAAATATGGTATAGGTACCGAAACGTGTAATGGCTAATGGTTGAAACAAAAGCAATTTTTCACTTCCAAATTTTAATATTATGTACTTATTTATTTATAATTAGATACTACCTACTTTGTTTAAAAAAAAAGAAAAAAATATTGAACAAGTTTTCTTTTTGTTTCAGGATAATCTCACTCCGGAGCCGGCGGACATGAATGACGATGACAACTTTTCTGGTGAGTCCGATAGCAAGTTAGGTAGGTACTGAATACCATCTTTGTAGTACAGCCACTTGCATCAAATCAATTATTAAAACAATAAACTGGGTATTTTACGCACTCCTTCGTACAGTTCGTTTTCAAAATTGGAACCGGCATAAAATACCAACCGATTGGCTTTTGTTTTAAGAGGAAAACTAATTCTAAATTTGAAATTGATTGGCGAATGTGATCTGGTGCAGGTCAGGCCATCGCGAAAGACGCCGAGAAGTTGAAAATGATGTTGCTTGCATGGAATTACCACAGCCAAACGCAAGGTAGGTAAATTACTTTCAAATATAATGAATGACAAACGTTATAATTAAGTTAAAACTTTTGAGCAATTTCTACTAAACTTCTGTAACCGCGGCGTCTTCCTAGGTACAAAAACTGGATAATATTATGTGCTACACAAGACTTCGTTTTAGGCATCATCGGTTTGCATAATTCCCGCTAGCAGAAGGCTGGCGGCTAGTTGGCTATTTTTATAACACGAAGCCATATCGAGAGAGTATCCGTGTACCAGGGGCGCAGACGACACAGGCACCTCAAATTATTTATAGGCGAGGGCTTGTTCGGGTTGACATTTAGAGGCAGACCGGTGTACCGGTCGCCCGCGGGTGCATTCAGCACCCTTTTTAATTTATGCTGTCTTGGTAACTAGGTATGAATACTAAGTTAAATTACGGACGAGTTTTGTATGAAAAAACAACACAAAAAAGTTTTGATGGTCTGCCTAATTATATTGAGAATTTATCTTTATACCTATCTATATATACGTGAAGCAAAAACTTTGTTTTTAAATTATGCATTAAAATACATTAAATCAATAAAACAAACATTACACACACTACCATGTATTTGACACACACGCTTATGTATTTGACACAAACGCATTTATACTCTTTTCAAAAATTTCAAAAATTGAAGAGGAGCGGCCGAAATCTGTCAATGCCAATCCAATCTATATTAATACGTGAAGCAAAAACTTTGTACCCCTTTTTTACAAAAATTGCGCGGACGGAGGAGTATTAAATTTTGCACACTTATAGTTTATATAGAGAAGGTTATCTGAATGTTCATATTTAAAAAAAATATGCATAAAAATACATTAAATAAATAAAACAAACATTACACACACTACCATGTACACACACACGCATTCAAACTCTTTTCAAAAATTTCAAAAATGGAAGAGGAGCGGCCGACATCTGTCAATGCCAATCCAAACGCACATTCTATCTTTTTTAATTTTTTATTGCATAATATACAATCCGTGCAGCCTTAATAAAATTACGGTCGAATTTCGACCACTGGGCGACCACTAGGATGAATAAAGAAGCTTTTGTGATTTGAAATTATGATGACGTGTCGTGTTAAATTTTAATGGTGGTAACTGATTATGGGCTGGCATTAAAGTGCTTATAAATAATGCGTCGAACCGACTTATTTCTGATAGTAGAAGTGCCAGCATTAAAGGCAAATTGTTTCGATATTTTACCGAAGTAAATTGAACACGTCTTCTGTATTATATTATATGATTACTAGCTGACCGGCGGACTTCGTACCGGCGCTTTGACAGTTTCCATGATAACAAAACAAACAAATAATTTTTCCGCTTAAGAACACCTGTATTCCAAAATGGACCCTATAGCAGCGCCACCTACCGGGTCCAATTGTAAATCTAAACCATTCTCGAATATACTTAAACACACACAAAAAAATCATCTTAATCGGTCAAGCCGTTTAGAAGGAGTTCAATAACATACACACACACGCACAGAAGATTTATATATACAACGTTAGTCGGAACGGGGGTACTAACTACTTAAGCCACTTCCACTTTCAAACATATTATTACAAAAACCAAACATTTTTCAGTAGTGTGTATAAAAAGATAAGTAACTTTTTAACCAGTTTCACATGCTTTTTAATACTTCCACGTAGATACAACGCTTTGATAGTTATCAACTTGCTTCGGAATATCTTTATACAACGTTAGTCGGAACGGGGGTACTAAGCCGAAAGGAGGGTAAAGTATACATGATAGTGAATAACTTTTTTTTAATTTTTTTTAAACTTTTTTTGTTTTTTTTTATATTTACATTTGATTGGTCTACAACAATCTAGTAGGCTACGGTTTTGACGTAGGTTCTCAGCAAATAGGTTTACCTCTAATATCAATGTACGGGCATTGTAAAGAGTCGAGTTTTCTCTGCATAATTGGACTAATAATGTATCCAATAATATTAACTTTTAATTTGTTTTTTTTGTGACCGTCAGGGCTACCACAGTGTAATTTCTTTTGAAATCTTGAAGAAGCTGTTAATCTAAATTTATCTATTTATAAGGAAAAGTTCTTAGACAAAAGTTATTCACTATCATGTATACTTTACCCTCCTTTCGGCTTAGTACACCGGTTCCGACTAACGTTGTATAAAGATATTCCGAAGCAAGTTGATAACTATCAAAGCGTTGTATCTACGTGGAAGTATTAAAAAGCATGTGAAACTGGTTAAAAAGTTACTTATCTTTTTATACACACTACTGAAAAATGTTTGGTTTTTGTAATGATATGACTGAAAGTGGAAGTGTACTTGACACGGAATCCTCAACTACGGAGGCACTGGTTAATGTATCTGCAACTGTCAGAACAAAAGTAAGCCACTAACATTGTTGTTAGGGCGTTTGTCTTGTCAATTAGTCAGTCAGTCAGTCTATGTCCGATGGTAGCAAGCCAATCGGACTTAGAGCAAGTCCTAACACCAATCACACCAATCACAATAGCACCCTTCTTTCCACACCTATGGGTCCGAGACAGCTGATTTAATTACTAGACAACAGGGTGTCCAGTGCTCGAGCTCCACCGTGCTTCGGAAGACATGTTAAGCCGTTGGTCCCGGCTGCATTAGAAGTCGTTAACTACTAATCCGCACTAGGCCCGCGTGGTGATTTATGGCCTGTTCTCCATATCCATCCATAGGGAAGGCTCGTGCCCCAGCAGTGGGGACACAAAATGAGCTGATGATGAGGGTGCCCAGTGCGAGTTTTTTTTGTCATTTTTATTCGTACCTATTGCATTTTTACTGGCTTAAAGTTCGTCACCCTAAGGCGCTGCTTCAATGCCATACAAATTCTTGTTTCGTTAACGTGATCAAAGGCAAATTAAACTCGCGTTAGTCACTTTAAAGCTAAGCCCCGACGCATTCGAGTTGTCTGGGTTAGTTCATACAAATCTTATGCTTAACTTCTTCACAATAACAAAAAATTTCGCCTGCAAGTGACCAGGTTCACATGTGAACCTGCAGGGCGTTAAAGGATCACTTCCACGAGTTGCGATTAGTAGAAATTACGTTTTATTATTTTAAAGTTTCAAATATATTCAGCAACGAATGAAACGAATTAGATTATTTTAAATTTATTAGGACTATGTTGGTTTTAAAAATATTTGAAAGCAGTTTCACTGAACTTCACAATGGATGACATTGTTCCTTATAACAAAACACTATTATCTTTTTAAGCTAACTATCGTAGTACACTAGCACATGAATAAATATATATTTACTCATGTGGCAATAGTTTTCGACAGGAACCAGTGATCGACACTTGATTCCTTTATTCATTAAGAATAGGGGTAAGTAACTAACTTTTGACTTTTGCTTCCTAGCTGTCGTCCAGTGAATGAAATTCTATATTATTTTTTGGCGACGAAAACTAGAGTCGAACACTGGGTTACTTGTGTCAAAGACTGGTGCCACTATGATACAGACTTTTCTGTACTGACCTACTCGGATAGCATAACCTCATTGGGATAACAGAACTACGTTAAGAAAAAAAGAGCTCGTTGAATTAAAAATGTATGCAGGTTTAAAAAAGAAAAAAGAAAAAATGTATGCAGGTTCAGTGTAATGAGTATGAACACTCCTTTCACCATAATTTCTCGGATCGTTACTAGTCTCACTAACTCCTGCTCTCCTGGTACTTTCAGGCCGCAACGGCGAGGTAACGGAGAGCGGCGCGGACAGCATGGCGGATTTGTGGGCGTCGTACCACAGCGCGCTGGGGCTCGGCAGCAAACCTCCTAAGCCTCCTACGCCCCTGGCTACCGGACACTCGGTGAGTTTTAAGGTTGACGGCGTTTCCATACTTACCTTTATAATATTTAAATAACTTTCTTGTTTTTAAGATATATCTAAATAAATATAAGTTGGGGTTTAAAAGTGGTTTTACCTGACTTTTTTCACTTGGTAAAATGTCGAAGAGGACTCTAGACATGTAAATTTTGCAATCCAATTGAGAAATTTCAGATGCTAGGTTATCTGTTCAAAAAGATAAGAAGAAATGTATCTCGTGCGTTCGAGGAAGATTTCCGTAGAAAATCAAGTCTGCTGCATAAGACTGTTGAAAATAACAGTCGTTGCAGTCGTACAGTATAGTTTTCTTTTATGTTACTGAGACAGCAATAAAAAGCCCATCGCAGCCCATGGAAGCTTGTGACAAACATGCACGTTGCTGACCCTTTTTTTCTTTTTAAACAGGCTAAACACTGCATTAGGCTTACCAATGTGCTAGGAAAGACGCAGATGATTGATGGTAACGTTGGCCTTTCCTTCCGTCACCTTCAAGGGTGAAAGAAGGCGTACTAATGCTGCTGCTTGTTGGCAAGATATTAGGATATCATCCAGTGGGATTCTGAAATCCTGCCACCAAGAAGGATGCTGAAATGAGGTTTACGACATAAACTAAATTATACGATCTACTTCCAGAGTCCAATTCACATTGGGTCAGTGACTCCGGGGGTCGAGCCAGCGTCGACGCACGACGAGACGTCCTCTTCTGACCGGACGAAGGACGATGATGATGCAGGGGCGTCGGACGATGACAGCGATGACAGAGTCGACCCCCAGCACCACGACCCTGAGCGGCTGAAGGCTTTTAATGTAAGTTCTATTAAGATATTCATTTAAAACTTATTATTGATGCTGTCGTATAAAAGAGATTCGAAAAGTAAAGGTTCTAACCTTACCTGACCAAAGACTCTGCCATACCATTTCGTACCAGCATTATAGATTACTACGAAAGTATTTTGGTTTTTTGTTTTCCACAGTCCCAGTATGGATTTAGGTGCGTCTTGCAGCGTTTTTAATCAGAATTTATTTGAAATATCTTACTCTGCCTAGAATTAGCGGGGGTGTAAGGCATCCTCGTATGTTTGTGTGGGATTTAACGGAAGCCATTTTACAGTTACAATTTAGAAGCTCCGAGAATATTGAGATATTCTTTTCTGGTTATCGATCCATCGAGTTCCATCAAATTCCTCTTTCTAGATTAAAAGCTCTTTATTTTTTTATTTTCACATTAACAGTTACCTTTTCAATTTATTTCACACTTATAACCCTTCCAGATGTTCGTCCGACTCTTCGTAGACGAGAATCTCGATAGGATAGTGCCTATCTCGAAACAGCCTAAAGAAAAGATCCAGGCGATCATAGATTCGTGCACGCGACAGTTTCCGGAGTTCGCTGAGCGCGCGCGCAAGAGGATCAGGACCTACCTGAAGAGTTGTAGACGGAACAAGAAGGTGCGCGGCGACGCGCCGGCCGCGGGCAACGGCAGCAGCGCAGGTGCCACCAGCGCCTGGGACTCAGCGGTGAGGGTCCGATCTCTGCTTGACTGATGTTCGCCTAGTACTTCTCCCAGAGATTTAGCTTTGAAAGTCCGCAGCTCTAATTAGCTAATGCGTGCATACCTAATGCTCCTCTCAGGGATTCAGCGGTAAGGGTTAGATCACTGCTTCACTTATGTTTGCCTAGCACTCCTCAAAGAATCAGCCTTGAAGTCAGCTCACAGGTGGACGTATGTTGGCCTAGTACTCTTCCCATTCATTGGGCCTGGAGGCGGATTGGGAGGAACACCACATACTCTTAAAACAAGTTATAAATCAATAATATTCTATTTATTGCTGATGCATGGTTCCCATTGAAAGATTAATTCTTTACAAACGTTGCCATGATTAAATTTACCACAAAAAAAACCGTCAATTTGCTAACTTTTGATATATTCTTTGATGATGCTAGTCCATCATCCATGTAATAAAAGTAATAGTCAATAAGTAATACGAGTAATAGCCATTCCGGTAGTTGTGAAGATCTTTAGAGGAAGCCTTTTTCCAGGATTGGGCGTCTTTTAACGTTGTCTACTCTCGAAAGACCAAGTGACATAACCGAATCCGCTCTATCGCTCAGGTGCGGCCGACGCCGGCGCACCTGACGTCGGTGCAAGCGGAACACATATTGGCGCAGGCATGCGAGAACGAGAGCCTCAACGCAAAGCGCATGCGCCTTGGGCTGGACCCCGTCAGCCAGCCCATGCCTACCGTGCCTACGCCGATGGTGAGAACTTTGATATTATTTTTTTTTACTTCCTCTAAGTTTTCGTCATGTAAACGTCATCATTTCAAATTAAAGTAAACACGGAATATTCGGAGCTTATACTTTGTTTATTAGTAAGGCACTACGATTGTAAGAGGGTAAGAGTTTAAAGGAGTAGCAGCTATCTTTCTAATAGCTAGTTTAATGTAGTACAGTCAACAGCAAAGATAACTGATGATTGGTCAAGTTTCAAAAATGTTATATATAGATAATTTTTTTCTACACCTGTCTTGTCTTGACTTATCTTTTTTCAAATTGTAATTTGTTATCAAGAAAAGTTGCGTAAAATTATATAAAACCATAATCACTTTTCTTAGGTTTATTTTGATCAAAAAAAATATACTTTGACTTTGTTATCTAATACCTTTAAACGAGCAATTCTTGTATGTATTATATATGTATATATATAATCTGAATCTCGGAAACGGCTCCAACGATTTATATGAAATTTGGTATGCATGGGGTTTCGGGGGCGCTAAATCGATCTTTAGAAAATAACCAAAAAAAATAATACCGGTCATCCAGGTACTAAGTATTTGCTATTTATTATGCTAGCAACATCTCCCTCTCTGTCACAGGAAGCTTTTATCGCACTCAATTTAATGTTAATGATTGAATTAGTATAAAATGTACAGTACCTCAATTACGTTACACTACCACCACCGGCATAAAAATTAAGGTATTTTTGTCTCAAACAGTTGTCCAAAACGAAACCAACGCAGGCACGCGTGATTGGCTATGAACCTGACCTCCTGTTTCCCCCACAGGCCATAGACACGACCGCATCCTCCTCGGCTGCGAGCTCCTTCCTCAGCCTGTACAGCGCCGCCAGCCCCGCGCCCGCCAAGCAGCCGGCTGACACCACGCGCCCCGCGCCCAGCCCCACCATGGACACCGGCCTGCTCAACAACAATAGCTTGAAGATTGATAATGCTAATGGGAATACCGGCAGTAAGACGGCTAGGTAAGAGAAATGGGTAACTTGTAGTGTAGATTGTAGAGACACCCATGTGATCTAGTCCTCCTGATGTGGTGTATCAGCAGTCCTAGTATTTGCTGACTTAACGCGCCCTGCCCCCAGCCCCACCATGGACACCGGCCTGCTCAACAATAATAGCTTGAAGATTGATAATGCAAGCAAGACGGCTAGGTAAGAGGAGTGTGTAGTTAGATCAGCAGTCTTAGACTTAGCAGACACCACGCTTCCCTCACCAAGATCTACCATGGACACTGAACTGCCCAATAACATCAGCCTGAAAATAGGTAATGATAACGGGAATACCGGTAGCAAGACAGCTAGGTAAGAGAAATGGGTAGTCTGGTGGTTGATCGTCAGGTAGGAAAAGACTGAAACTGTAGTCTACTAGATAGCTACAGTTACAGTCTTTTCATAGAACTTGATGATCTATATCATCAAGTTCTAGGCTTAGCTGACAACACGCTCCCCTCGCCAAATTTCACCATGTGTACAAAACTGTTCAACGACAACAGCCTGAATACTGGCAGCAAGACAGTTAACCCATCGTTGGCTGAGCGCTTGCATGTAAGCGCCAAACAATTAAATTTCTATTGTGTCTGGTATTTACGACAGCCAAGGAGTTATGCAAGAGTAATCCGCCTCTTTGGTCCTCTCCTCCTGGTTATGGTCTAAGACTTAGTTGAGACCACGCGCCTTGCGCCCAGCCCCACCATGAATACCGGCCTGCTCAACAATAATAGCTTGAAGATTGATAATACTAATGGGAATTCCGGCAGCAAGACACCCAGGTAAAGACATCTAGTAGATAAATCAGCAGTCTTCGATTTGGCTGACACCATGCTTTACTCATTAAGTTCCACCATGGATGCAGTACTGCTCAACAACAACAGCCTGAAGATAGTTAACGCCAACGGTAATACCGGCAGCAAGACAGCTAGGTAAGACGACATTTGAAGACGTTTCAAGAGTCGAATACCAAAGCAGTTGAGAGACAGCTAAAAAAAGTGTGGACTACTGGTTATCGGTCTTAGTATCGCCACCACGCGTACCGCCCCCAGGACACCAGCCTGCTCAACAATAATAACTTGAAGATAGACAACGCCAACGAGAATACCGGTAGTAAGACAGCTAGGTAAGAAGACATTTGGAAGTTGACTGGAATTAAAAATTTAGAGGAGATCGACGACGCACTGATGACTAAAGTGAAGTAACTTTCGCAAAAGCTGTTTTTGCAAAAGTCACTAACAATTTTTAATCTCGAGCTCCTCCGTGCTGCGGAAGGCTCGTGAAGCCGTTGGTCCCGGCTGCATTAGCAGTCGTTAACGACCACCCAGCCGCACTGGACCCGCGTGGTTCTTATTCTCCCTGTCTTGTTTCCATCCATAGGGCAAGCTCGTGCCCCAGCAGTGGGGACGTAAAATGAGCTGGTGATGATGTCCATATGACGACTAAATGCGTTGTCTTTGTCTTACAGCCCAGCTTCGTCGCCTGCTCCTCTGTTCCGGCCAACGTTCCCAAGCACATTTGGCACTCCGCAGACATTCGGAAGGCAAACGTAAGTTGCAACCACTTTAACGTCACTGATCATACTCATCTATATCATTTATATCTAGATCTATTTAACTACCTATATAATATTTATAAAGTCGGAAACGAACCAGATTTGTTTATTACGTCGAGAATTTTCTTTGTCAAATATAAGTTATCACTGACTTTGAATAAGAGAAAAAGGAGCACTCATCATTTATATCATAGCGTGAGAATTAGTCACTGGTTCAAAAGTCACCTCCCTGAACTGAACAACTAAAGGTTCAGCGACAGCATCGCGCGCGTAATAACCGTAGATAGTATTGCAATTTGCAATTTGGGGTCGGCCTATCTGAAACCGGAGGACTTCAGGCTTTTTACTCTTAAGGACGTTGCCAAACTTATGGCATCTATCTTTACAGAGGAGGAAGAGTGAAAGGATGGGGTTGCACAAAAGATCCCGATGGGTCGAAGTGTTACTGACAGAGGGAAACGTCAGCAGGCCCCACTTAGATAAGATAAGATTGCAATTTGCAAGTGTGTGGCGGCCATATTCCATCAGGTAGACCGTGAGCACCTATCAATAACATAAAAAATACGTCACTGAAAAAGCATTATAGTTTATTATGCAATGCGAATGTATGGATAAACTAGCTGTATAGAATAGCTGTTCTTCGGAAACTACATAAAGTTGTTCGGGTCGGTGCGGTCCTGGCCACATTAGCAGTCGTTAACTGCTACCAATCCGCACTGGGCCCGTGTGGTAGTTTATGGCCTGTTCCCTTTAATGTTTACAAATATAGGGAAGGCTCCTATCTCAGCAGTGATGGCATAAAGCGAACTGGCTATGTGATCAGTATACTTATATTTATTTCCATCTTTTTCAGTGCTACTACTAATCCGGCTTCTGCTCTGTCGAGTAGCGCTTTACTCTCGACACTGACATCATTGCCACCAACAGGTAAACAAACGAATTAATTGTTCAATGGAAATTCCTAAAAATGGGCTTAGAAATTTTCAAAAACCTTGTTTCGTAAATTTTAACCTCTTTCTACCTTAGGAGTTGGAGTGAATGCGGCCATGGCAGCGTATCAAAGTGCGCTATTGTCCGCAATGGCAGCTCACACACATACATTCCCGAGCAATATTTCAGGTAAGCATTAATTTTATTATTTTACTTATATTTATTATACTTATTTACTTTTTTACTTATAATTTTTTTTTTTTTTTTACGGCAAATACCCCTCATTTCCTTGGGGGAGGCCTTTGTCCAGCAGTGGAAGTCTTTTGGCTGAGATGATGATGATGATGATGACTTATATTTAAAACATTTCAGACCATGAAAATGAACAACTTTCCACAAGAAACATAGGTCAAAAAACGAGATAGTTTTTTAACTTTCCCATACAAAATATGCACAACCGTTATATAGGTATCTCAGATCATAGCTTTATGTACCTATTGCTTTTTTTACTGTAGCTGAAGACTAAGAATCTCTAATTTATTTTACAGCACCAACAGATTTATCGTTGAAGAACACAGCTACACCAACATCGCTCCACGCTACATCGACCGTGTCTTCGCTCGCCAGCAATCCAGCCACATCTTCAGCCAAGACTCCCTTACTCTCCCACAAACTGTCAGGAGCCGAAGTGGGAGCAGTCAGGCAACTCATCACTGGTTACCGCGAGTCGGCTGCATTCCTTCTACGCTCCGCCGACGAGCTAGAAGCACTCCTCTTAAACCAACCCTAGGGTTCAACCAAATCCAACTTATCTGATATGCTTGGATTTAAATTCGGATACTTCTAAAATTGTGAACTTTAATTCTGACTAGTGATTGCCAAATGGGCCCACAAGTGCGCAAAAAGATAAAATATTGGATGTTTAAAAATAATACGTGAGACGGACGCAAATTTTTGATATATTTGGATGATATGATAATTGTGGGTAATAAACGAGAAAATTTAACTAAATTGCAGAATGTGTTTCGTTTCGCTTTATCAAATATGCTGTAGTGTGTTTGGAAATGTTATGATTGTGTACAACAATAATTGTTTCATGTCTGTTGTTAAAGACAAACTTAGTAATATAAGGCTTTCTTAATCAAAAGAAGATGCCAATTCAATGTTGCTTTAGTGTAATATTTTTTTAGAAGTACAAATAATTCTGATAATCTAATACAATAGACAATTTTTGAATAGTTCAATACACTTTGCTTGTTATATTCATAACGCATGCAATAGGATTCTAATATCACATTTCGTATTTATTGCGCAATCTTTATTTCTGAAACATTGTTTGCTATAAACTGGCAACATTTTTCTAGTGTGTCTAGATGTATGGTGCTTGTTTCCCCACAGTTCTGTGTTGCCAATTTGTAGATAACCGACTAAAATATCTTTGTCCATCTTTAAGTATAGGAAATAGTTACGAGTTACATTCCTCTACTCGTAAGTCCAGTATGTCTATTTCGGCGAACGTACAAAGCTGTCGTAAATTAGCGTAAAGAAAAAATTAACTACGTGTTCCCATTAGAAACTCGTTGAAAGAGTACAAAATTATTTTTGTGTATATTTAGATGTAAGAACGAAAAAATCAGGGAGATTTTAGTGTTAGGTTAAAAATTCGATTTCTTGCCTGGGTGCGATAAAAAAAAACTAGGTGATATTTACTATTAAAATGTCATCATCGAACGTGCTTTGGACAGCTGGTTATAGGTATACCTATCTTCGCGTTTTAATATATTGATGTAAGAATTATACTGTTTCTCTTACACGTTAAAGAATCTAATACTAGGTTCTAAAGTGGCATTTTAGATGTAAGAAGCACGAATTTATTTGTTGATTTGTACTGTATGAATAGTGCATTCGTTGTACTTATATGATTAATAATATATTTCTATTTTATCTTTTACCCTTAAAAAATACTTTTCATTTTCAACATGTTTGATTAGAATTGAATATATTGTTTTTAAAGTTATTTTTTTTCTCAAACTGTTCACTTCATACCTTTTACTTTGCTCAGTAAAGTGAACATTTCAGGTTCATTTAAGTAAATCTATTTGTTACCATAGATTTTATGGCCAAGTACTATAGTTAAGTGTAATTAGTGTTACTGCTTTACCTTGTACAAAATAAGGTTCAATTATCTGTAATAGTTGAATCAGTTTTTTAAAGTTTCTATTGGTGGCCTATGTTGTTTGTGCGAAATTACAATACCTATACCTCGTAATGTTACAATCACTGTTTTATTGTGTTAACAAGTTAACTTAGAGTTAGTATGTTTCGATCTGGGCCAGTGTTAGTCGATGTTTCCGATTTATGTAACTACAATAGTTTTCGATCGATAAGTTTAACAATAAACCTATTTAAATAGAATAATTAAATGACATAAACGCTTATTATGTTGCTTCTAATTTTATTGCTTCATTGCATTGAACTATTGTGGATGGGACCTGATTCGAAAATTTGGCCAGTAGCATTGCAGAGTTCGATTGTGTGTACAGTTTCGGCTAATCGTGGTCAAGGGATGTACGTAAGGGCCTTTCTACAATGGTGCAATAATTTTGAAGACTGCAAATGAAAAGTACGATAGTATCTACAGTTTGCCAATTTTCTCAATAGATAAAATGCTTCTCGCCAGTTTTAAAAATAAAATTGTAAATTCACTTTTGAATATTAAAATTGCCAAAGAAACGAATTGATTTGTGTATGTACCTATGTGGAATTGCTGATATAATTATATATTTTTTTGTATTTGTACGAAATATTTTTTTAATTTAAGTTAAGCTTAGTTTTGTCTAAAAAGTCATTCCAATATTTTTCTAAAGAACATCATCGGTGCGATAGAAAATGCTGTAGTCATTGTAAATGGAAAATATGTAAAAAGTATGTTTAGATTATTATAAAAAGTTGATTAGAAATATGTGAAAGTTGATGTTGGGATAACGATAAAAAAAACGAAAATGGTGGTAAAACGTTGAGAAAATGAATTTGTTAGACATTAAATATATTATTATTAGAGATGTATAAATGGTTTACAATTATTATTATTAGTTTGAGAGAATAACAAAAATGGAGTAAAAATTACAAAAAGCGATTGTTACTATTAACGATATGAGAATTTAGTTATAATTTTGCAATTTCAAAATGTGAGTTTTACAATTTTGAAAAAGAAAATATTAAATATGCTCATAAACAGATTATTTTGTTTCATTCAACAAGTAGTTTACAGACACAAACAGACCTTGAAATATTAAGAACTAAGATAGTGCTGGCACCAGTGTTTGAAACTTCAAGCCCTTTCGTCGCCAAAAAATAATACAGATGTTCATTGAAATTGTACGGGATGACATCTAGGAGGCAGATGGCCTGTACTCAATTGTTAATAAAAAATAATAAAAAGGAAAAAGGTGTAACTCATCTCATGTTTTTCGGGTCATCCGGAAGAATCTTTCGATGATTTTTTAGAGGATTTTAGGGATGCAGCGGCAAAGCAGCAGTGCTATTCTCTAAGCAAAACAGCGTAGACCTCGACATTGAACTCGCTCATAACTTGCAAACGAATGTAGACTTTATTACTATTTGAAAGTAGGTAGAAATTAGTTTGCAAGTTATGAGCGAGTTCAACGTCGAGTTCGACGCTGTTTTGCTTAGAGAATAGCACTGCAGAGATATATGTCGTCCGAGGAGTTAAAATTATTATTTCCATCTTTTTTAAAAGGAGGTGTCCTGTATTATTTAGAGAAATAAAAAGCACTACCAATACCAAAACCTTTGAAGAGGTAGTAACAAAATTTATGGAAGAATTTGATGATACCGATTTTAAGGAACAGTTATATAATGCGAAACAGTATAAACGAAATTTGTTAGACCATTTCCATTATTTTGCGGATTTGGCGAGGAAAGCTGGTATTAAGGAGGAAAGTATTTTCGTAACGCAATTTTTAAAAGGGTTACGGCCATTTTATAAAAATAAACTGGTGACCAGCCATTTTGTAAATAGGAAGGCTTTGAAGGCAACGCTTATTCAAATGGAGAAAAATCCTGAAAATAGGGAAGAGGAAATGAATATAAGCAGAAGTCCCGCAGCATTCGGAACGAATATGGCTTCGTATAATTATGGGGGAGGAGATCTTAGGCGTCCTGCATCTTTTAGTTCTCCGATGCAAGGCCATGCTCAGGATTTACGTCGAGTGCGTCGAGTTCTAGTACTAATAATTATAATTTACGTTCTAGGCAGTTGGATTTTCATCAACGTCGCCCTTGAAGGAGGTCCGAGGGATAGACGATGTACAGCAGGGTTCTGATCTCTTACGGATGCATGCGTGCGACATGAAAATGCAGCTACAACCGATGGGGAAAAATGATCCGGACGAAACAAATCAACAGGTCCGACCACTTATTCTTTTTAGTGCAAATAGTTTAGAGTATGTTGCCCTTATCGATACAGGTGCTACAATTTCATGCATCAGCCAAACCGCCGCGGACCAGATGAATGTGAGGTGTGGCACACACCCACAGAATGGGTTAATTGACATAAATTATTTGCCCGGCGAGAAATGTAGCGTCTAGGAAGGTCAGTTATTCTATTGAAATACTAAGGATACTAAGGACTGGTGCGAACTAATCTACAAAGATCGTAGATGTATAAACAAGTAACTGTAAGAATTTTCAAACTGACAAACCACGGCCGGCATGACTCTTTGGGTGGCAGATTGGCGATCACTCTGATGCAACGCTTTTGTAGAAAAAATACTGCTTGGACTTCGGTTGAGTTCCCCCAAAAAATAATCCGCGTATTGATGATATTGCTGATAATTTAGCAGGAGCCAAGTACTTTGCTGAGCTGGATTTGAATTCAGGATATTGGCAGACGATGATTACAGAAGGAAAGCATAAAACTGCGTTTGTTACGGCTACGGGTTTATATGAGTTTAATGTTGTTCCTTTTGGCTTAGCTTCTAGTCAAGGGGTATTTCAGCGAATGATGGATAAGGTTTTAGGGAATTTAAAGTTTAAAGGAGAAGAAGGATATGTGTGGTAGGTTAGCTCGATGGGCTTTAGCGATTCAAGAGTGGAATTTCGATTGTTCGGGGAAAAATAATGTAGTAGCAGATTTTTTGAGTAGGAATCCTTTAGTTGAAGAAGAAGGGCAGAAGGTAGAGAAGGAGAAGGAACCCAGAGACGGTTTAGAGATATTTAGTATAAATATAGAATCGTTACAGGAGGATCAGGCGAATGACGTTTTCTGTTCTAGATGGATAATGCGATTAAGCGAGCGTTCAGAAGTGAGGCGTAGTGGTTTTTGTTTAAGAGCGTTTACGCCGCACACTAGCGCCACTAATAAAAAAAAATTCATATCTAGTAATTAGAGATAGAAAATCAAATTATGCTCAACAAACTATTTGAATGAAGTGATTTAGCATTTTTACGTCACCTAAAGACGTTACGGCCACTTTTAACTATAACGCCATATTTAACTAAACCATAACATGTCAGGTGTTCAGTAGGTGACGTAAAAATGCGGCGCTAGTGTGCGGCGTAAACGCTCTTAAGAAATAGTTTTCTTTATAAAAGTGTGCGTAGAGATGGTGAGATACGTGAGGTATTGGTTTTACCTAGGAGTTTGTTTCAGATGTTATGCGTGAGCTCCATGATGAATCTTGGACGGGAGGTCATTTAGGTCTTGCGAAATCATTAAGGAGGTTTCGTTCCAGATATTTTATGCCACAGGCTGATAAGGAAGTAGAACGGTATATAGCTTCATGTGTGCCGTGTCAGGAAAGAAAAGTGGTAAGAAATGTTGCAGAGTTGATGCCGATTAGTCACAAATATTTTTGAAAAGGTAGGTGTTGATGTCGAGGAACGATTTTTACAGCTAGAGTTGTGAAAGAAGCGGTATTATGATAGAAAAGCTAGACTTAGATCGTTTCGTAGGAATGATTTGGTTTTACTATTTGTACCAAGGCGAGTAACTGGAAGATGCTTGAAATTGACACGTCTGTATCAGGGACCATATATAGTCATTGAAGTGGTCGGACGGTCTGATGTGTTGATTCGTCGCTTGAATTCACGATCATGGGGTGTGGTTGTTCATACAAACCGGTTAAAGCATTTCATGTTACGTTAATGTATCCGTATATGTTTGGTATTGTATATGTGTATACTTGGCTGTATAGTATTAAGATGTTAAGTGGTATTGCCCGAAGGTTGCCTGATGTCCGGTTATACATATAATAGTGTAGGAGGTGTTGTGTTGTTGTTATGATTTGTTATTAATAGATATATTTGTTTTTCATGCGTTCGAGTGAAAAGATACTGTGAAAAAAGAACATTGAGATAACTGCAGAGTGAGGCCAATGTTAGGCGCATACTGAGACGTGCGAATAACCAAGCCCAAGTGAAATTTTGTAACATACTAGAATTTTTCGTGGTAGTCTAATATTGTAAGAGAAATATTTACTAGTTTGTGTAGTTTGTTGGACCAATCGGTTGGTTTTGCTTTTTGAGTGTAAATGATAAGGCAATAAGCTATTTGTGATGGGGTTCTGAGTTGGGTCCCACGCACTTAAAAAATGGAATTGAGACGATATGGTAAGGTAAGTGTAAGTGTTGGATTATCCAATGTTGACAATAAATGTTTTTTTTTAAAAGGAGGCAAACGAGCAGTCGGGTCACCTGATGGAAAGCAATCACCGCCGCCCATGGACACCCGCAAAACCAAAGTAATCGCGGATGCGTTGCCGACCTTGAGGAAGGAGTTGGATCTTGAGGAGGGAGTAGGAATTGCGAGGGGGGAGGGGTGAGAGATGGGCCTCCGGTACTTTCACTCACCGGACGAAACACAACAGCAACGGTGCCGTTGTTTCACGCCGATATTCTGTGAGAGGGTGGTATTTCGCCGGGCGAGCCGGCCCATTTCGTGCTGCAACGCAGCGTGGCTCTACCACTCAAAAACTGTTTCTCACTAAAGGTAATTTCTGATGGGAAAGAATTCGCGTATCTATATTCTATGAACATTTGGAATTCTTTTGTAGTATTTTACCTTGGGTAATTGGTTGAGCTCACGATAGTTGTCATGAAACTTTGGACAGTAACTGATAATTTCATGAAAGTCAATGGATTATAAATGGTAAGAAGATTATAAATTCTTATATCGCATTTAAACGTTGATAATATGATATATCCGTAGGATGATATTGCTGGCCTCATTCTTTAGTCTCTTAATGATTTTTTGTTTTTTGAGAAATTTAAGTGTTTGGTGTAGAATGTATTATCCCGTTAATATTAATGTATTCATCATTTGAAAATGATATTTTTTCTTTAATCTTTGTATATGTTTGTCTTTTGAGTATTTCTATTTAATGTAAAAGAATAATATATGCCGATGTAAATTAATTTAATAAGCAAAGATTAAAGTTGTGTTAATGTTAATTTAATGGGAGGATGTTAATTGTCTGTCAAATTTTTTAGTCAGTTTTTTTTGCCGGAAAGTTTTTTGAATGACAATTATTCGAGAAGCTAAATCCTAGGATTCAATTTAATTCTCCTATGATGTATGTTTTTTTTCCCTGACCTTAGGCAGGATTAGTTTTAAGTCTTTGATGTATTGTAAGAAGATCCCAGATAGGTTTTTTATTAAGTAGGGTCTGCACCATAAGTGTAGATAGGAGATTTTTTTTGGTAAGGACTACACCTTCAGTGTAGTTAGGTTTATATTGTTGGGAATTCGTACTTCATATGTGATGGAAATTTTATATACTTATTAGGGTTATCACTTTGGAAAAAAAAGTTTTTTTGGGTTTAAATTTTTTTTTTAATGGAGAGGGGAATATTATAAGGAGTTTATATGTAGCTCATAGTAAAAGCTAGTTTAATTTATTTGTATGTAAACCTCTTTAGGCTAGATGACTATTGGAATCATCGAATAAATAATTAAAAAGGTTTGCAATGGTTTGACACAGTCGCAAACAGTAGGAGTCAGAAGCTAGACAGCCCGGCTAAGAGCCGTGGTGCTCGGAGATCAATAATGTTGTAATATAACAGTTTGAAGAATATACAAAGTTAAAACGAAAGTGTGTTATCACTAAACCCCCCATTCCCCACAGGACCTAATATAATTTATTCCATACGAATCCTTCCATGTATTGGTACGTGATATTGGCGGGATTGTGTTCTGTTGTAGACACAAAACATGCCATAAATAAAAGAAGAAGAAGAAAAAGAACCTTGCTTACAAGAACTACCCGCGCTGTGTAAGTATATTTATTTTTTGCAGAATGCACGTGACCGGTTACATACCTATGACATCCTGGTAGTTCTGAATTAGAATAAATATTATTAACGGGATTATTACCATGTTTATTGTAGTGTTTGAGTATCCGATATTTCGGTACAGTTGCATGCGCCATGATCACGGATGTACTCAAGGGTAATAATCCCGTTAATAATATTTATTCTAATGTAAGTGACCATGATAGTTTAAAAAGTTATACTATTCGTATATTTACTATTATGTTTATTTATTATACGTAGATATTATATCTACGCATAATAAATAAACAGCATTCGCTTGAGATGCGAAAACATTTTCTCTGACTATTGACCCTGCAATGGGTTGGAAGCATCATCAGTATAAAAAATAAGTTAAAAAAGCGCGATTAGATAGATCCTAGTGTTTCATTTTAATGTGTAATATTTGCTGAACTTAAGACAATATTTCGATGTTACTTTCTTAAAATCGCCTCGGTGGCCGAGAGGCAATGCGCTCGGCCTGACAAATGCCCCGGGTTTAATTCCCAGGGCGGGCAAAATGTGTTTCGTATTTTACCATACATAGCCCGGGTTTGTGATCACCAACCCGCATTTGGCAAACTTGGTGATTAAGCCATCGCCCATCAATATTAGTGATGACTAGATTTCAATGATGGACGCCTTTACCCAGCAGTAGCAGTTTACTTTTATCAGTGCGCACATTTAGTTGATGTCAAAGTTATTATATAATATTTACTTAGTTATAATAAATAGTAGATGATAATGATTGATAATAGAAATGTTAACTAAACTATATTCCCTCCAAACCCCTTGAGTGTGTTGTATAAAGACCTCACGCACGCGGTCTTCTTGAGATAATGAGAATTTAAAAAGTGACATTGCACTGTTTTGTTTCATCTGCCAAGCACGTTCACAAACACTTAACGGTTAACAAACCACCATTTAGTCCGGTCAATAATTTGAAACGTGAAAGATAGACATTGGATTCGGAACGACCTTTAGAAAAATGCAATGTGAGGATTTTACTGCACGTGTAAAAATTGCAATTGTTATTAAAAAAATAAGATAAAAAAAGGTATTTAGTTTTTTGTTAATAACTCAAAAGCTATAATTATTTACGATATTTTGAATAAAGATCCATAAAGAAGAGGAAATTTCCAAGAAAAAAGTTCCAGCTGCCGGAACTCTACCTCTTTTATTAATAATTTTAATTTAACGCTGAAAATAGGGCTCCGCGCAGCCATTACGGCATAGGTGCACTGCCGCTAAAGACAGCGTAAGTACCACATCAAATATTTTTTTATTAGTATGAATTTTTTTTTTTTTATAAATTATAGTATCATCCAGATACACAGGGTGTTTGGCGCATCGTGTGCCAAAATGAATTGGCCGACAGAAAGGGTCATCTGCTATACTTTTAGGCCCCATAACACGTTCCATGCCCGACGGTTATTTTAGGTTGACTTTTTAAGTTATTTAACCAAAAAACTCAAAATACCGCATTTAAACTTAAATAAAAAAAAATAGCCTCGAAATAAAAATTTTATTTTGATGTGCATTGATGTGAGATTCTATCTAATTCAAATTTGCTGGTAGAAAGTTGTCATCTAGTTTTTTTTTTAAATTAAATTCTCCGACCCTCCGACTTCCGACTCTCTCAAAAATTCTTTAGTTTATTCTCTTTCTAACGGTATGCTAATGTCATTAAAACAATAATAAAAATTTTACTAATTTGCTAAATTAGTCCTTCGACTCAAGTCAGGCTGATATTAAAAATTAGGGCTAAATCCTTTATTTTCGTGAATAACACGTTCAAAGCAGGTAAAACTTTTATCTTACTTTAGCGACATACAACCTGTCCCCCATCTCCTTCTTTAATTGGTTTTATTTGAAATTTAAGACCAAAAGTGTTATTTAAATGTTTTATCTGCAATTGATTATTATCCTTAAACAAAACTAATTGTTGTTACAATCTTATAATATTCCAAAGTGTATTTCTTAAGTAATTGTAATTGTAATTTATTTTAATAATAATACTATGTCAGGCCTAGCTTAATGTAAATTATATTATGTATGTACTAACATAGTTCTTAAGTCCATTTGTTACAAAGATATGCTAATCGTACGTATTGCTAAACAAGACCCATTTAAAAGCTCCAACCAGATTAAAAATGAAGTTTTTTTTTCGCTTGATGACCCTAGAAACGTCTCGTCAAGACTGGTACGTACGCCGTAGATTAGTGGTGCGAGATTGGAAAAAAGTCTTATTCTTAGATGAAATTAAAATAAACATGGTAAATTCAGACAGCAAGCGCTACGTTAGACGTCCAATAAACCATGCTTATAATTATAAATACACTAGAAGCATAGTCAAGCACGGGGGCGGCAATGTATGGCGATCTTTTTCCGGATGTGGAGTTGATCTCGTTCGAAAGATTGAAAGTGCAATGGATCAACTGCAGTACAAAAACATCTTAGAAGAGACAGTGACTCCCTACTCTGACGACAATTTGCCTGTAACCTGGATCTTTCAGCATGATAAAGACCCTAAACACACCGCCAACAGTGTATTTATTTAATCTTAAGACACACCAACAGAACAGACATTATACACTGTTAATAAAAGTAGCAAAAACATAGCTGATATCTGCTCCAATTACAAGCGCGTACAACATTGATGAAATATAAACTAAAATATAAAAATTAAAAAGACACGTTTGAATAAAATAAAAAATTATTGAAATATTGGCAAAATTTAAACAATATCAAAAGTAAAATAAAAAATTCATGATTTAATTATTTGATTGATTAAAATAAATGAAATTGAATTACGTAAATTAAATTAATTCATAAATACATAGGTAGATTATTAATAAAATTAAAATTATAAAAATCACAATAATAAATAATAAAATTATCTACTTGGTAAATGTCACTCACAACGAGTCGCCAAAGATGTCAATATCATCACTATTACTGTTCACGAAATTGTATTCCTATTAACTTTTTATTAGTAGAAGACGGTTGTGTTGATAAAATAATTGTTTTCTGTAGCACAGAAGCTAAAGATACTATAAAAAGAGTGTCCAATTACTATGCTGACGGAACATTTAAAGTGGTCCCAAAACCGTTCGTGCAAATCTACCCATTTCCTGGGGAAATTGGTGGTAAACCGATTATCGTTCCCTTGGTATTCGCTCTATTACATAACAAACAAGAAACTACATATAAGAGATTATTTATGCTACTACGACATCACTTGCCACAAATTAATCCACTACATTTCCACAGTGATTTTGAATTGGCCGCATTGAATGATTTCCAAAGAGTATTTCCTTGTGTAACAATACACGGATGTTTTTTCTATTACGCTCAGGCTTTATGTAAAAAAGCAAAAAATATAAATATTTATAATAAAATGTTTATATTTCTTTTTTAACGCAAATTTTATTGCGAACAAATTACAAAAACACAAATGTTGAAAAAATTTCCACGAGCAGGGTTTGAACCTGCACCCTTCTGATCTGACATACCGGGTCAGGTGCTCTCCCAATTGAGCTATCGTGGTTCTAACCAGCCCGCCGAAATTATTCATTACTATTTACTTTTTACTTTGATAGCCAAAGGCGCCCATTCAATGTCAACAACTACCGCACCTACTACTACTACTAAACACCTGACGCGGTATGTCAGAAGGGTGCGGGTTCAAATCCTGCTCGTGGATTTTTTTTCAACATTTGTGCTTTTTTATATTTATAATACTAAAGAACAGAAGGAAACTATAGCATTATATACAGCCTTAGCACATTCCGTCGCCGGCACACATTCCCGAGGGATTTTTTTCAATAAATTTTGAAATTAAAACGCTAATGATTGCATCAAGCTAAAAAAAGTCGGCAGCACGCAAAAGTCGTCGATAATCGATTAATTGCTTAAGAATTTTCAAAAGTAGGCACTCCGCTATTACTTATACTGAATATTCCAGAAGTTGCCAAAGTGCGAAAGTCGGCACTCCGCTCCAGAATCGAACTTTTTCACTTGTTTGTTTAATAGACCGATAGAGTTAAATCAGGAGAAACAATCAGGACATCAGGAGGACAATTAAACAAAAAACTGAAAATCACGGATGTGCCACATCTGGGATTATACTTAGGGACCGTCGTTTTTAGGGATGTGCTGAAACTTACCCTTTCCGCTCCCCAACTGGTGACCCAAGCGTCTTCAAAGGGCGGCATCATGGCTCGGTTCGGTAGATCCATGCCGTGTATTTCATGAGAAAACCTGGTTCATAAAAAAAGCTCAACGTAAAAGTCGGTAACAATGTTAAGATCAACACTATCTACTCTTTCTATGTAAGCCAAAGGAGAAATTCTTAACTGATCTTTAACGCCATATTTAAAAATGTAAATATATTTTTTAACGCAAATTTTGTTGCGAACAAATTACAAAAACACAAATGTTGAAAAAATTTCCACGAGCAGGATTTGAACCCGCACCCTTCTCACATACCGGGTCAGGTGCTCTCCCAATTGAGCTATCATGCCACACAAACAAACTAGATGGTTTGCCTAATCGAGAGCATGCCGCGTATAATTTTCCGTGAAAAACATAGTGTACTCAAATCTAAGCCACAAACAGACATCGTTTGGCCTTGGGACTTATTGATAGTCATTCCTACTCCGCTCCGTGCTGTTTACTGGGTGAGAAGTGACACCGGTATTAGACGCCTGACGGAGACAATTGATCAAGTGATTAATATGGCTATAAAAAATTGCACTAAAAAGTAAAAAATAAGCGTTAGACTTATATAGACAATAATTTTATTAGGAAAATATATAGGTACAATTATTGTTATTTTTGGAGCCGGTGCCAGCCAACGAAGTTTTTGGAGCCGGTGCACGTCCGCGTTTGTAGTCAAAATTTTATGCATAAGATTGAATGTAGGTACTATTATGATTCTAATATATAGTATGTCGTTAAATGTTTGTAAAATGTAAAATGTTATGTTAAAGTTACCTTGGCTGGCACCGACTCCAAAATAACAATAATTGTACCTATATATTTTCCTAATAAAATTATTGTCTATATAAGTCTAACCCTTATTTTTTACTTTTTAGTGCAATTTTATCAGTCTAATTTTTTTTTTTTCATCAGTTACACTTCATCAAATGATACTTTCTGAATGCAAATGCTTGATTTACTTCTGAAAATACCAAAATCGCTATAGGTATGCCTACAATATTTGAGGAGTTCCCTCAATTCCTTAAAGATTCCATCATCAGAACTGGACCAAATTAAAATGGGACCACACGGGAAGCACCAGCTTTCAAATAAAGAAAAAATCATAAAAATCGGTTCACCCGGTCGAAAGTTCTGAGGTAACAAACATAAAAAAAAAATACAGTCGAATTGATAACCTCCTCCTTTTTTTGAAGTCGGTTAAAAATAGGGGTTGGTGATACAAGGGTGAAAATTTAGGGTTGAATGTATTTTTTATCCACATATAATATACATATATATATATATATATATATATATATATATATGTAATATAATATAATATAATAAATATATATAATAATTTGTATGTATATATATATATATATATATATATATATATATATATACATACAAATTATTATCAAAACTCTGTCGTCTGTCGAACGCAAAATTTTTATAATAAACACTTTTGCTCAGTGGACCTATTCCATAACAATAAAGGTAAATTTAAAAAAAAAATTGTTGATATACTTAATAACAAGTGAAAAGGTAGTAGTAGTATAAAGTATAATATAGGGTATAATTGAATATTCAGACTCACACACACACACACACACACTCGCACACACACACACACACACACACACACACACACTCACACCAAGCACACGGATATAAACTGCTCTCAATTAATTTATACAAAGTAAAACTGTAATTGGCTGTATTATTTAGAATTAAGTTTATCTATGTTATAAAAGAGCTGTGGTTTTTGTTAAATAAATAAAAAATAAAAAAAAAATATATTTTAAGCCAAAAAAACAAAAAAAAATGCAAAAAAAAGTATTTGGGGTGGACCACCCTTATCACTTAGGGGCATAAAAAATAGATTATGACCGATTGTCGGGGCTACAGAATATGAACATAAAATTTCATAAAAATAGATCTAGCCGTTTCGGAGGAGTATGGCGACCCACATTGACACGAGAATTTTATATACAACCTTATTTTTAGTTTTAAATACGAAAACCGACACACGGGTCAAATATTTTCATTTAAAGAATCAGTACAAAAAAAAATTAAAATAGTATCTTGAAAACTCACGAAGTTACAAGCTTTTTGTGCTGCCCCGTTGTGTGTTTTTAGTAGGGTATACTTTATTTGAGATTTTGTAAATATTATTTGGTCAAAATGTAACATGGTATAAAAAATATTGAAATCGATTCTATTACTGATTCTGAACAAACAGTTTTCAGGTTTCGTATAAACTAAAAATAACATTGTTTAAACAACGTGTAACAAAAAATCGAAATGAAAAGATCCAAAGTGTATCCGATCTATGTAGATCTTGTATGTGTTGGTACTGAGACATAATTATTAACAGTAGTTTGTCATGTAATTGTAAATTAAATACTTATATTAGTGAAGTCATGCTCGTCAGCAGTGCTATTCTACAGGCTCGTATAAGCAAGCAGCAGTGATCATAAATGTTACACAGAGGTTACTAAACCATTAGGGCTGTGGCTTGTTTATTTTGATTGTGACGTCACAATTCAAATATTTGATTTAAAATAGCATAACAAGTTAAAGTTATATTTTTTTTATACTTAGCTCGGCAAATGACTCCATCCCACCTGATGTTAAGTGGAAATGAAGTCCAGACGCGAAGACAACTGGTGCAGCGTGGAAACAAATGTAGCATCAGTCAACTTCACTCTGCCGGCCCACAAGGTGCTTCTTCACGCCTCTCTTGAAGGACCCCATATCATAGGAAGGAGGGAAAACGTGTGCTGGTAAACTATTCCATCTTTTGGAAGTGCGACAAAGAAACGAGTCACCAAATTTCTTTGTGCGCGATGGGATATTTGAGACAGTTACTTAATCCTCCTGTCCAGGTACAGCAGCGCCATTTCGTTGTCCGGGTTCTGGCGGATGCTCCAGGCGGGGTGTTTCATGACGTCCTGGATGCCGACCAGGGAGCCTCCGCGCTCCGCGTGCCGGGACCCCACGCACACCAACAGCCGGCTCACACGTTTCGATCTGTATTATACACCGTTTTTTCCAATTGTTTAGGACCCGCAGGGGGGTTGATCAAACCATGAAACTGAACGACTTTCCCCAAGAAACAAGTCAAAAAACGAGATTCTAGCATATAAGCGTGTTGGCTGTTGTATTCTTCAATTTTGTTTTTATATGTTGTGGTTATCTTTTATATTTTGTGTATTATTTTATTTGTAATGCAAAGTTACCCTATCATAAAGGACATTTTCCAATTTTTGACGCTGTAAGGGAAAAAAGAAATACCCTTGCTGAGTTTGTTGCCGGTCCTCAGTAGGTGCAAGGTCTCTCGCACTGTCTAGACTTCCCAACCGATTGCATAGTGACATTCTTGAGCTATTTAAAACCTAAACTTAATGAATTTAAATTTAAATTTTAAGCTGTAAATTTGTATTCTATTTCTATTTTTCAATAAATAAATACCAATTTTTTTCCCATACTTACTTCCACAAACAATTGGCCGTACTTACCACCATACGGGGATTTAAGGCACCAGCACACCAATGCTCCCCGTCCTTCTGGATCGACACCACGTAAGGGTGGTCTTCGATCGCGGCATCTCTCGCTGCAATCAACCGCCTGGTGTCGTTGGCTACAGGGTAGGGATAAATAAACAGAAGCAAATCGTGTCCCAATCTTTATTTACAACTTTACAACAAACCTTTAAAACGTTTCATCGTCACTTTCATTATGTTACCATTCCTACGCTGCACCCTTGACTTCTTCGATTTCTTCGTGTTGCTTCTCAATCTCTTTCCGTTTCTCGATCGCTTTGCTTCACGTTTTTTGTTGAATTTCGAATTTTTTGATCGCGCTATCGCACGGCTTTTCGTTTGCTCGACATTCGATTTCGTCGTCCATAAGGGACCTTCTCGCTGTCTCATTGCTTTGGCCTGTCTTTTGGATAAACCTTTCTTTAATGGATCTCCTTTTTTAGACATTTTACCACCAACTTTTCCTTTAACTCTCTTTTGCTCCATCGATGTCTCACGCTTTTTTCTGTGTGAAGTTATAGCGTAATCGGACAGAACTCTCTTTACTCTAGGTTTGACGTGGTCTTCCGGATCCACTGGGAAATAAGGGCTGTTTGGGATGTCATGTTTCTGATTTTTGAATATTCCCACGGCTGGAAACACTGTGTAACCATTAAGTTTTACCGGCGGCGGACGCTTCGGCGGACGCTTCTTCGACAGAGATTTCGCGTTCATAAACTTTTTGGATATCAGTATTTGCATATCATTCATCGACCTTGCCTTTTTTGGTAAAACATTAAGCAGGCTGCTCTGCCTAGAACCATCCTCTTGGTAAGCCAAGACGTGATAAGTCACGTCATGCAAAAATACAATAAACAACAAAAACGGTAAAGCCTTCATCGCTTTACGTACAGAGTGGGATGTGGCAGCACGCAGTGCGACTATAAAACTTGTTTTTATGTTTTATGTGATGGCGTCCTTTCAATTGAGCGATAAGTTTCGATAAGTTGCAAATATAATTGAAATTTTGCAACCTTGACTTTATACGTCTCTTGATGCTGTATTACATTTACAAACACTTGATTTTGTTTTTATTGTATACGAGTAAGCATTTGGCCTTTAAATCATCTGATGTTATGTGATGATAAGGCCAAGGTGGAAGCGCCTTCATACGATATCCTCAACAAGTAAAGCACTAGCTATCTTAATCTCTAGCTGCCCGAACACAACAATGCTACAAACATTGCTACAAACACTTACTCAATAGAGTGTACTAATATAATTAATTGTATTATATTAACTTTTCCTTTTTTTTTGCGATTTTTAACAGACTTCTTACAACTAACTTTACTTAAAAAAATAAACTAGGTTTTGGCAGCAAATTTGCCCGCGTGACTATTTAAGAGTAATAATAATATCATTTCATTAGTCAAGATGACACGGAGAGATAAATATAAAATGTAATATTTTCTTAATGTCTCTATAATAATAAATAAAATGTCTTAAATCCATTCAATCAATCCCAATACTCATTGAAAAGTTACACAGGCTAGGTATAAGAGGAATACCGCATAGTCTTTTAAAAGATTACTTAACAAATCTCAGCGAGTTAAGATAGACGGTATAGTAAGTAAAGAACAAACAGTCGAATATGGTGTTCCCCAGGGAAGTATAATAGGACCTTTGCTATTCCTTCAAAACAATAGTCAGATAATATCAGTATCATACGCTGACGATACAGCCTTAATATTTAGTACCGACAATTGGAATGACACATTCGGGTTAGCCCAAACTGGCTTTGATTCTGTCTCAAAGTGGCTTAGAACAAACATGTTGACTCTCAACGCAGACAAAACCAAATACATGACTTTTTCGTATCATTTACTGACCCAACCATCCCCCGACTCACATGCAATAGTAGCACATTCCTGTTTCGACTCGACTGATATCGACTGTGTATGTCCTAAACTCAGTAGTACAAACACAATAAAATACCTAGGTATCATCATAGATAGATATCTGAATTTGAAAGCACATATAGAAGCTCTTACTACTAGAGTTCGAAAATTAATTTATGTCTTTTAAAATTTAAGATATGCCGCGAAAGGAAAACTTCTAAAAGAGGTTTATCTAGCCCTTTGCCAATATTTTATTAATTTGTCAATATTTTATATGTGCAATAAAGGATTAAATAATCTTTGCTAACGTACTGCTTTTCATCTTGGGGAGGCGCTCATAATACCACCATGCTAAACTTTGAAATAGCCCAGAGAGCCATTTTGAATATTAGCACATTTCGTCCTTTCCGTTTCCCTACAGCAAAACTCCTTGCTGAATGTGTTGTCCTTTCTGTTCGTCAGTTGTTTATACTACTAACTGTAACAAAGAAACATTCACTAACGCCCTACCTGTCCGTCCTGCACTACAAACCAGCAAAATGCGAGCAGACATTGTTTGTTCCACTGAGTTATATCGTACAGCTCACTCTCACAGATTGTTTTGCTTTTTGTATAATAAACTTAATTTAACACTAGGTTTAAATCATATGAATAAAATAAATTGTCAGAAAACCATACAAAAGTGGCTTATAGGGAAAACCTACAATGACACCGAACATCTATTATTTTTTACTAGTGGATCCGGCGTACTTCGTAGCGCTTTGACAGTTTCCATCAAGTGATTAAATTCTCTTTGGTTTCCATGACAACAAAACAAACAAATCATTTCGTATTGTAAAATTAAATTGTCGTTTTTATTGTATTTATATGGTGATTTCCGTAGGAATACTGGGATAAAAACTATCCTATGTGTTAATCCAGGTTATAAACTATCTGTATGCCGAATTTCATTTAAATCCATCCACCCGTTGTAGCGTGAAGAAGGAACAAACATATATACACACAAATTTTCGCATTTATAATATTAGTGTGATTACATAATTTGGTATGCAATGCCAGCAACATGCTGCATAAGCAAAATGTTAATAACAGTATTATGATTTATTGCTATTTAATAAAATGTTATGCAAGCAATCGCTAACACACTTACCGATTAGATGCCTGAAATTCGGGTAAACTAGTTTATTAATTTAGGTAACACTTCGGTTATTTTGCACTACTAACCTTAATTTAAAAACTTTACAATATAAGCTTCAATCAAGCTATAAGCAATGATTTCTTGTAATGCATTATATTATTATGTAGACAAATGTTATTTTATAAGTTTTATGTATTTAGTCTTAAAAAAAAAGGAACACAAATGTTGAAAAAATTTTCACGAGCAGGATTTGAACCCGCACCCTTCTGACATACCGGGTCAGGTGCTCTCCCAATTGAGCTATCGTGGTTCTAACCAGCCCGCCGAAATTATTCAACACTATTTATTTTTTACTTTGAAAGCCAAAGGCGCCCATTCAATGTTAACAACTACCGTCATTAACATCATTCGTCATTTTTTTTCAACATTTGTGTTTTTGTAATTTGTTCGCAACAAAATTTAATCGCGGCAACGTTTGTAAAGAACGGCATCCAACCCTGCATCAGCAATAAATAGAATATTATTGATTCATAAGTTGTTCTAAGACTATGTTGTGTTCCCTCCCAATCCGCCTCCAGGGCCATTGAATGGGAAGAGTACTAGGCCAACATATGTCGAGCTATGAGCTGACTTCAAGGCTTAACCTCTGTGAGGATTACTAGACTAACATAAATCAAGCAGGGATCTGACCCTTACCGCTGAGTCCCTGAGAGGAGCACTAGGTATGCACGCATTAGTCAATTAGAGCTGCGGGCTTTCACAGCTAAATTTTTGGGAGAAGTACAGTTTTTTAGTAAGTAAGTATATAATATATAAGTACTTTTCCTTATCCATCATATCCGGAAAAAAAAACAAATTTTATAAAATCTCTATTATTACCAGTGGTCGGAGTAGGTATATTGAATTAAGGTCACTGACATCAAACGTATATGTTAATATGGATACTCCTCCGAGTTTCCGGATTATTATGATAAAAATACCGAAACATCGAAATTATTACATGAAACTAGTTAAAAATGTATCAATACTCTCAACGCTATGCTGCTAGTGGCGTAGATGACCAGAATTTAATAGTAAAAAATGACTGGTGTGTAAAAACCTTGTTGTAGTAAAAGTGTTGGAGTAAAAGCCTAAGCATGTATAAAATGATATAATAATAATATTCATTTCAACACACGACATCCGGCAAACAGGGTCTTTTGTCCTCTTATCTCTATGCTCAACGCATCTGACCAATTAGAATTTAAATTAGATTTAGAATTTAGATACAATTAGAGAATACAGCGAGAGTATTGAAAAAAGCGTAGCAAATAATCAGAAACTTTATTTCAAATTCGCTCCATTGACATCTACAGATGTTGAACGATCATTTTCCACTTACAAATGGATCTTAGATGTTAAAAGAAATAGCTTAAAATTAGAAAATATTGAAAAAATTATAGTTATTTATTTTAATTGTATAGAGACAGAAAATCAAAATGTAGAACTTGTAACCGATGAGGATTAAAAATAATTATTTTTAATAAAACTGTAATAATGATTATTTGTATTAACAATAAACAATTTTGTTTGCTTACATATGGTTTTTTATTTTATTACTCTATTTACCAAATTTTTGGAAACTCCGGTACATTCCGGAAGAAATGCATGTCCATGTTATGATATCATGACGCAAGTATCTAAAATCAATATACCTACTCCGACCACTGATTATTACATTATCATCATCATCATCTCAGCCAAAAGTCGTCCACTGCTGGACAAAGGCCTCCCCCAAGGATCTCCAGAACGACCGGTTTTGTTCTGCTTGCATCCAACGGCTTCCCGAGACCTTCGCCAGATCGTCGGTCTACCTTGTTGGAGCCCTGCTGCCCACACTCCGTTTTCCGGTACGCAGTCGCCACTCAAGGACTATTCCCCCAGCCCCAGCGGTCATCAGTCCTGCGAGCAATGTGCCCTCCCCACTGCCATTTGAGCTTAGCAACTCTTCGGGGTATGTCGGTTAGGTAAATGAGGAGATTCGCAGAAAAACAAAGGTTTGTTTTTCTGCGGATCTCCTCATTTCTGATTCGATCACACAGAAAAACCCCGAGTATAGCCCTCTCCATTGCTCTTTGAGTGACCTTGAGCCTTTTTATGAGGCCCATACGTGGTTCTTGAGACACTGCGGTATATCGGACGAAAAGATGTTTCATTCTTACCGAACGCTGCCCAGCCTAATTGGATTCGACGATTGACCACTTTGCTGAAGCTGGACCGTTTGTCCTAAGTTCACAACTTCAAGAGCAGAGTCCCCAACCTTCAGAGGAGGGAGTGGGTACGACACGTGAGTTCGACATAACTTTCGTCTTATCCATGTTCATTTTAAGACCAACTTGTTAAGAGACTTTGAATTTTGTAAGAAAAAGAGACGGTATTTGTTTTGAAGATACGTTGTATGGCTGCCCTTTCGAAGATATATCTAATATTGGTGTGAGAGGGACAGATAATGAAATAGAAATGAGAAAGTATTTTACTATACCGCGTACGTTACGCCTACCACTAACGACTGCAGATTGCAGACTAAAGTGTGCGCCGTCTGCTATTTTTTCGCGCAATTTTTGTGCGGCATGGCGCGGCGTGGTCTGCCAGAATTGCACGGATTTTTTGTGCGCCGGACTTTTTGCGTGTCGTGTGCGTTACTGCATATAATTGCATAGGTTCTATTTTCACAGACTAAAAGTGCGTCACGAATAGTCTGTAGTCTGCGCTGCACCTTATGAGAATTTAGTTATAATTTTGCAATTCTAAAATGTGAGTTTTACAATTTTGAAAAAGAAAATATTAAATATGCTAATATACAGATTATTTTGTTTCATTCGTAGTTTACAGACACAAACAGACCTTAAAATATTAAGAACTAAGGTAGTGCTGGCACCAGTGTTTGAAACTTCAAGCCCTTTCGTCGCTAAAAAATAATATAGATGTTCATTGAAATTGTACGGGATGACATCTAGGAAGTAGATGGTCTGTACTCAATTGTTAATAAAGAATAATATTTAAAGGAAAAATGTGTGGCTCATCGAGGCGTGGCCACCATCACCAACTGGAAATCTGGCTTTACCGCTTTATAGATAATTTGTCGGAATTTGTCGTGAAATCTCAGAATTTGTCGGTCCACCGTTCAAAAGTGATAAGGGGTTCAAGGTGGCCCCGACAGAATAAGCGCTCATCTTGGCGTGGCCACCTTTTTCCTCTGAAACTGAAGATCTGATTACACCAATAATTTGTCAGAATTTGTCGTGAAATCTCAGAATTTGTCGGTCCACCGTTCAAAAGTTATAAGAGGTTCAAGGTGACTCCGCCAGGATGAGCGCTCATCTTGGCGTGGCCACCTTGTATCTCTGAAACTATGGGTCGTAGCGAAGATCTGATTACACCAATAATTTGTGGATAATTTGGCGGAATTTGTCGACAAACGCCAGAATTTGTCGGTGCATCTATGAAAAGTTATATCAACTTCTTTTTTTCCCATAGTAAATATACAATTGCGTACATGAAGCTTATTGATATTGTGAATAAACGACTTGAAAGGTATAAAGAGTGCAAGTAAGTATATGTGAGTGAATCGGATACATATAATAATATGGATGAAAAATAATTTTAAACAAAAAAAACCAACTTCAAAAACAGGAAACTAAAAGAGTAAAAACAGCTCTAAGAACCAAGAAATAATATTGAAATCATATTATTAATTACCTAGATACGCATATCAGTTCTAAAGAAGGTTTAGTGAAGTCGGGTGGTTGGTGGTCGGCTGGGGGACAATTTTGTTTAATTTAAACTTTTATAGTTGTTCCATTATCTCCACTTTTTTATTGTAAAAGCCCCACCCGACTTCAATTGACGTTTTTTTAGAGCTGTTTTTACTTTTTTTAGTTTCCTGTTTTTTGAAGTCGGTATTTTTTTGTTAAAAAATATTTTATTTTACGATTTTTAGTGATGGGTAGACCTAACAAGGATGCTTCACGGATGAGGAAATGACGGCCTAGTAGGTAGTGGTATTCCAATGTAAAACTTCAATCTTAATTTTATTTTAATAATTATTTTTGTACGAACTGAACATTTTGGCATTATGAACCGTATGAAGTAAGCCCAACAAAAGGTAACTACTGTAAAACGTTGAGGAAGTCCCTCGACTGTCTATGGTCTCCATCATTAGATTTGTAATGGCACTCATAACCCATATGGGTGCAAAGTTCTCATCAATAGAAATGAATTAAGTCCAAACACAAGGTAGCTATTGTAAAACGTTGAGGAGTTCCCTTGACTGTCCTTCGTCTTCATCATCAGACCCCTAATGACAGTCACAACCCATGTACATGTAAAGTTCTCATCAATACAAATTAATCAAGCCCACACACCAGGTAATTGCTGTAAATTGTTGAGGAGTTCCCTCTACTGTCTTTCGGCTCCATCATCAGATCGACTCCAGACCTACATAAAATAGTAGTGCTTTAACTTATGAAAATAATAATAATAATTAACAAACGCACTAGTCGCCACTACGATTTTCGAAGGTGTCCCTCGATTTCTCTGGGATGCCATCATCATATCCTGGTTTTCGTATCATGGTACCACCCTTGGGATATCTCTTTTTCAATATCTTCATCTCCATCCTTAGTATCTATGCTTTCATGGTACTTTCGGACGAACATAAGGAAAAAGAAAAAGAAAAATGGAAAATCTACCCTTAGACTATACATTTTTACCATTTTTGATTAATATTTCATTTTTTTATTCTCTCTCCTCGATAATCGAAGTTAGCTTTTCTCACAAGCCAAACATCACCAATCAAGAAATAATATGAAGAGGAAGAGGGATAAATAACTAAATAACACATTGTCATTTCTTATGCATTTAATCTGTATCATCTATATACAGGGGATTCGTTGAATGTTGAATATCCACATGTGCGGGGGTTGTGTATCTATCCATGAACGGATAGTGCCTTTCGTCGGACATCAGGAACCGAGTGGCGTTAGCAATAAAGTCCATATTCGTCTGTGAGGCGAGATAGGAAAACATTGCTGGGAAACGTTCGGTGCCACATCTAAAATGTAAGAAAAAACGTATTAAGATTTAATAAAATTGTCTTCTAGACTCACTTGACCAAGACACATTTCGTCTGTTTTTCGTGGTAGCTTTTCAGTAAAGACATCGCAAACAGTTTGGCCATTTAAACCTAATTTAAAAAAAATATTTATATGAACCAATTTTATTTGTTACTTCATAAGTCATTAAATTTAAAAATATATGTAATATAAGTTTATTTTATGAATTATGTTACTGGTGCGGCAGCATGAAGAAACCAAAATGGTCTAGCGAGAAGAACAAAAATGGCGGCGCGGGCGATCGATGTTACTATTTAGTGTACTGTATTTTTTATTGGCGTTATACTAGGCTAAGGAATGTTTCGAACTGCAAGGGACGGCAATGAGGATAATTGATAAACAGTTCGAGGATGAAAGGTGGAAGAAATACCTTGATCAGCGAACGGCAGACGGTCGTGGGCGGCAGGCGGGCGAGCAGTCGGAACCGGCACGCGGTTTGTGGCCGGTGGACGCACTTTGCTGGGGCACAGACTTGAGACACCAGCGCGTGACCTCTCACATACACTTAACACTCCTAACGCGGATATTTAGATGACCGAAATCAACGCACGGCGCGTGCATCCCTTTCAAGCGTCGTCGTTCTTGCACTGGTTTGCGGTTGTCGCCGCAGCGCGCTCGTTGCCGTGTGGCGTTTCATTTTGCGGTAAAGGTAGGTATGTATGGAGGGAGATGGGAAAAAAGGAAGCTAGTACAGCGCCATTCGAAACTACTTTTATCGCGGCAAATTTGCAGCAACTGGCGCAACCAGTTACCAATTATTCAAAGGGTAAAAGCGAGGCGCTTCTTGCCGCATCTGCTTCTGCTAGTCCACACACACACACACACACACACACACACACACACACACACACACACACAAACAATAGTGCTCCGCAGTATATCAGCGTTGCAAATGATGCTCATAGCAATGGCATGTGCTGAGTTGGGTCCTTTTCAGTTTCGCTTGTATTATAATATATTTTATCTTTAATTTATCTAAATTTATCTAAATATATCTACCAGGATAGCATAACTATACAAGAGATCGCATCGAACACTGGTGACTGGTAACACACACACACACCCTCACATATTAAATATGTAGGTATGTGTTTTACTCTCAATCTTGCTTAAAAACGCAAAATTATAATTTATTCCACACGAATCCTTCCGTGTATTGGCTACCTACGTGATATTGGCGGAATTGTGTTCGGCTGTAGACACAAAACATGCCCTAAATGAAAGAAGAAGAAGAACCTTGTTTACAAGAACTACCCGCGCTGTTTTTTTTTTTTTTTTGCAGAATCCATGTGACCTCTTACATACCTATTACATCCTGGTAGTTCTGAAGAATTATTCCCCAGAGATACACTTTCCCCGTAGAGACACTTTTAATAAAACTGCGCCCTACCAATTTGTCCTCTATACACTTTTAGGTAGAGTCTGACCAACGAAACGTGACTAAAAAGAATGGCGGCAAATTCAAAAATTCTTGGGGTGTCAACACTCATTATACTCTGAATAAGCGACGTTGATACTTGTATTTGTTTTATTAAACTCTAGATCAACCAAACACATAATTTGTAGTATCAATAAATATGAATAAATCTTAAGAATAATTTGAAGAAGCATTTGTGAAAATGAAAAATCAGGAACAATCAAGTAGGTACTAATGTATATTTAACATTTACTCAAAGAAAATAATATTCACAATTTCATGAATCATAATAAAAATCTGATTCTAAAAACTCTACACCTGATATTGAGTCAGAAACATGAAATTCTTCACTGGTGCTGCTGTCTTCGCCTACATTTATTTGTTTGTATTTATATTGTTTTTTTTCTTTGTATTTATTTTCAATGTTAATTATGTGATCAGTATATTTTCTCCAATCAGTTGGTGCGCAGTCAAAAGAAACTTTTGTTATGTTTTCCATTTCTGTTGCTGGTATGGCAATGTTTCTACTGGCAATCCGTCTTTTCACTTGACTCCACACCAGCTCAATGGGATTTAAATCACAGTGATATGGAGGCAACATTATGACTTCATGCCCATGTGACTTTAATAATTCAGCTGCTTGATAGGTCGGTGCAGGTTTATTGTCTCGTACAATACACATTAGTTCCTCTTTTGAATGGTATTCCTCAAAATCAATATTGTTTTCATGAAGCCATTTCTTAATGTCAGACTTGTTATTAGACATTGTAGGCGGTTTGTTTACTTGTGTTACATGGTAACTCGCATTGTCCATAACAATCACAGATGGACGATTTAAGTGCGGTATCAACTTTTGATTTACCCATTTCATGTAGTTGGTGGAGTTCATGTCATCGTGATAATCAGCTGATTTGGACTTAGTACTGAAAATTAACAAAGCACCTGGCACAAATCCCTCTTCAGAGCCTGCATGAGCGATAATATACCACTTTCCAGATGAGATTATTGTTGTTACGCCACTCGTTGAAGGACCTTGCCAAGACTTTTTCACTTTATAATTTTGATGCACATATGTTTCATCAAGGTATATTATAGGTTTTCCTTCTTGGCGCTTTTGATGAATTTGTCACAAATATTTATGTCTCCATGCAGCAATTTCAAACCTTTCCACAAGCAAACTCCTTTCATTTTGGTTATTTTTAAATTCAAAACCATTATCATGCAATATTTTTCTCAAAGTCTCCACCACCACTGAAACCAATTGCTTCTTTAAGGTCATTGTGCAGACTTCTTAGTGTAGGTACTTGTTTTTTCACACAGTAGTATTCATTAACTTTGTTCCGAATTGCTGAAATATTAAAGCAATCCAAAGATATCTTTTTTGGATGTGGTCGCTTTTTTCCAGGTGTGTTCCATTTTCCTTGATTTAATGAACCTTTTTTTTTTATTCTTCTTAGAGTTGAAACATTTATTTCTAAACGAAAAATAACATAATTAATATTAACCAACTTACAAAGTAGAATAGAACGATGTTATTTGTTGGAAAATGGGTTTTTACCTGTCATTGACGATATTGTTTCCAAATATTGCGTTTCACCAGATAAAACTTCCTTTTGTTCAAGTGATGTAATATTCTTGTCAATCTCTTTAATTTTTAGTTTTGTCTCACTATTACTTGAAGTTTCTGTAAGATAAACAAAAATTGGTTGGAGAGTCAACTTAGGTAGGTAATTAATTTTGAATAAAAGGAAAAAGCAAGTATACAGAATTAACCTACAACTGTTTACGATTGTAGTAGTTTTTCAGAGTAAATGTAAAATAATAGACGAGAACAATAAAAGAAGGTATGCGAAAGTATCTAAATGATAAATTCATGTACACAAAACCAACCTATAAGCGACGTGATTGCGTTCAGTTGTCGTTGTTTTTCAGCAAGTTTATCTTCCATTTTGCTTTAACCCTCGCTAAACTTGTTTATCATAGTAAACAATAGCCTCCTTACATTGCTTTTAACCGGTTTCGCCATGATTGCAAGCAAAGTCAACAAAAAACCATACCAGAACTCACAGTTTATATACTTTTGACAATCGTTTGACAGCTTAAAATTGTTGCCATAATAAAACTTTTGAAAATAGGTCGCGTCACGTTTCGTTGGTCAGACTCTACTGTTGTGTATAAAATAATTGGTGAAGATAATTAATTTGAATGTAGGTAAAACCACAGGCACAAACAATCTTTTACATACATGTTGCACTAGATTTAATATTTCCAACATAAAGTACCAGGCTACCATAAGTATGCAGGAGAGTGCTTATTAATATAAAAGAATATTATTATAATCTTTGCTATTAGCCTAAGAACTTTCCGATATTATTGTAAAAAACTCAATAACAGGCCAAATTTTTGTAAAAAGAGACTATATTTTAGAATCCAACAAAATCTCGCATTGGAAGGTATCGAAAAAAGGTTATACCCCGAAAATGGTGCAATTTTACAGCAAATATGCTATCACCGGTTTTATCGTGAAAAAGTGTTTATGTTCACCTTATCTAAACACCAAAGTTTAAATCCATAAAGATAATACAACGGGAAACTAATACTTTATGAATAAGTCGGTTGTTTCACTAACTTCACAATGTCACAATAAATAATAGAACTACGTAACAATGTACTCTAAGAAAATAATAATAGCAGATTTTTTATGTTATTTTCTACAACAAATAATGTTTTAATAAACTTTTTTTTTAAATCCAACATTTTTTTTTCAATTATTATTATATATTTAAATTGGATTTAGTACATTACGTGTTAATGGAAGCAAATGAAACAAAAGTAATTAAAAACTGATCTGATAGCATTTTTAACATAGGTGTAATGCCACTTTAGAGTTTACTTAGAGTTTTTTTAAGTTTATTTGTTTTTCATTTATATTTATAGGAGGATTATTAAATTTTACGAAAGATAACTAATAAAGGTATTCAAATGTAAAGTAAATAATATTTATACCATTTTTGCCCATTTTTTATAGATTTTATAAAGCTTTGTTTTTGTTTTTTTTTAATTTCGCTGTCACAAATATTGGTGGATTACTAATGAATTATTTAATAAACTAGATAATCTAATTTTTTTATGTTAAGAAAATACAGAAATAGAATTATTGTTGAGTCTTCATATAGCGAATTAGTTTGGCTCTCAGGCTATATATGTATATCCTGCACTATCCGGGCTTTGTGCTTGAAGAATCCTTCAAAGCCAAAGCCGGAGTTTGCTTGTTCGTTCGGACGGATGTTTGCTGTCGCCGTCTGCTCTGTCTGGAAGACCCTTCCTTTTCCCTCCTTGTAGTACACGTCGACTTGGGCTCACATAGCCGTGTCTACGTCTGCGTCTACCGATCCCATAATGGCGACATGGAGACAACTCGACTTATGGACCATCTTAGTCGGGTAGCAGATGATGCGCAGGAGCGGTTTCCATCGGCGGAATTGGTGTTTTTGGGGGACTTCAATGCTCACCACGAGTTGTGGTTAAGTTCCTCCAAAACTGACCATGCTGGTAGAACTGCCCATGCTTTCGCTCTCACGCACGACCTGACTCAACTGGTGAACCAGCCCACCAGGATCCCAGACGTAGTCGGTCACGCGCCCTCTTTGTTGGACCTTCTGCTGACGAGTCGCCCAGCTGGCTACCGAGTGGAGGTTCAAGTTCCTTTGGGATCTTCGGATCACTGCTTGGTATCCAGTAAAGTGCCTCTGGCCCCGCTACTGCCTTCAGCGGTACCGAAACGCCAGATTTAGCACTACTCCTCGGCAGATTGGGATGGTATGCGGGACTATTTCGCATCCGTTCCTTGGGGGCAGCGCTGCTTCAGTGGGAAAGACCGGACAGCTAGTGCGGCTGCAGTTGCTGATGAGATAGTTTTAAGGATGGAATACTATATTCCGCACTCCTATCTCATCAGCAAAGGCAGGCGCAACCGATGGTTCAACCGCGAGTGTGCCAACGCTGCTGATAACAAGCAGGCGGCATACCGCGCTTGGATCAGGGGTAAAGCTTTTGGGGATCCCGAAACCCGCTCGCTGAAAGCAGCCTATAATAATGCCACCAAGTCCTGCAAAAGAGCTTACATTAGAGCGGATGCCCAGCGTGTTGCACGAGTCGGCCAAGAAGTACTGACGCATCCTACGGGCAGCCGTAGCTACTGGCGTCTGGCCAAAGCCGTGCAATCGAACTTCTGCCAACCCTCGCTGCCACCATTGAGATGTCCTGACGGAACTTTAGCTCACAAGCCACAGGAGAAAGTCGATCTCCTTGCCAAACTCTTTGCGGCTAACTCCCGAGTCGATGACTGCAATGCACAGCCACCTACAATTTCTCACTGTGACCACACAATGCCCGATTTTAAAATCAGGCAGCGTGACGTCCGTGCGGAGCTGCAGTCAATTGATGTCCGGAAAGCTAATGGTCCTGATGGCATCCCTCCAATAGTCCTAAAAATGTGTGCAGCGGAGTTGTCCCCCGTGTTAACGCGCCTTTACCGTCTTTCGCTCTCTTCAGGTTGTGTGCCGGAATCTTGGAGAGAAGCTCTTGCGTGGAGTATTGCTCGCACATCTGGGACGGTTCCGCTAAGTACCTTCTCGATGCCTTGGACAGATTGCAGCGTCGCGCTGAACGCATTATCGGCAATGCAGAAGTGGCAAATACTCTTGAATCTCTGCAATTGCGTAGAGATGTTGCGTCACTCAGCGTGTTTTACCGCTTATACCATGGCGAGTACTCTGAAGAGCTCTTTGACCTCATCCCACCTTCTCCCTTTCTTCATAGGAGTACACGTGCTGCTCTTCGGAGTCACCGATTCACTGTTTCAAATATCCCATCGCGAACAAAGAAATTTGGTGACTCGTTTCTTTGTCGCACCTCCAAAAGATGGAATAGTCTACCAGCACAAGTTTTCCCTCCTTCCTATGATATGGGGTCCTTCAAGAGAGGCGTGAAGAAGCACCTTGTAGGCCGGCAGAGTGAAGTTGACTGATGCTACGTTTGTTTCCACGCTGCACCAGTTGTCTTCGCGTCTGGACTTCATTTCCACTTAATATCAGGTGGGATGAAGTCATTTGCCGAGCTAAGTATAAAAAAAAATGGATTCACAAGACTATATTATTCTTTTATATTAATAAGGAATCTCCTGCATAGTTATGGCACAGTTTAGCACGCATACAGTTGCGCATCGAAGGTACTTTCGCAGAGCAAGGGAGGGGAACCCGCGGGGAAGCGGGTGCTGCGGCGAGTGTCCTACAAACAAGCGTAGTTTGTGGGAGCTACCGTGAAGGGCAGCCACGTGCGCGTACTGCGTATTTTAAATGTTTTTTGAATTTACGTTAAGTCGACGTCGAAACACAACAGGAATTCAAAATTTCATAGATTTAGATGACTAAATAGTTTCTTTTTCTTTTATTTATTTTGCCAACTTCTCATTGAATAATAATGAACGTTTTTACAACACACACCTATTAACTAATATAATTACAAATATCAAATTCTAATTCATCACAAGCACTACAATTTTCACTGGTTTTTATTTCGTATATCTACAACAGCCTCCATATATTTTATTAGGCTATTTCTGTGTTTTTATTCTCAATTATCAATTGAATCGAATTTTTGTTAACGAGACCATCTATCTTTTGCTCTAGTTCTAGTTTCGTCTTGGCGTTTATTGGGCATTCTGTTATTATATGTAAGATGGGCTCTCCTTACTAAATAGTTACTTCGTAACTCTAACTCCAACCTAGCGGGTTTTTCTAGTGTAGGTAGGTATATGTATTCTTTACAGTGCAAGCTCTTGCGCAAAGTGTAATCATTATGTTTACAACTTATTGGAGTAGTTGGGACGTCGGACACAGAAGGAGTAGGTGTTTGTCTAATATCCAACTGTTATGATTTATTTAAACCAACAGAAAAAGAGGAGGTTCTATATTCACCTTTTTTTTAGGGTTTATATTTAAGATTTCTGGGCTTCTTTTCTTTTTTTTCATTTTTTAAGCAATCCGAATGCGAATTCAATATATTGTTTTAATAATAGAAAATTGAAATCTAAAAATAACCTTCACGTTAATTTAGCAGTGCAACGTTTGTAAATATGTATATAGTTTATTCTTGATAATAAATGATTATTGTATAAAAATATTAACTATTATTTGATTTCGCATTTTGTAACAGCCCTTGCATATCGGCGAACGATCGCGTAAATACCTACGCAGGCGGCGCGGCGGCATCGCCCCACATCAAAGGCGATGCCCTACTGTATGAAATAGTTATACTGTGGTTATGGTAGCCCGGTAGGTACTTTATGTTGGAAATATTAAATCTAGTGCACTAAAAATATTATTAAGTTTTTTTTTTTCATCTAAAACATTTCTATTTAGGTGTTCAAGCCGAAAGTGTATATCTCTGGGGAATAAAAACTTTAATTTTAGTTAATTATGATTTATTTATTTTTCCTTTTCTTCTAAAACACATTTGTATTTAAGTGTCCAAGCCGAAAGTGTATCTTACAGGAATAAAAGCGCAGTTTTATTAAAAGTGTCTCTACGGGGAAAGTGTATCTCTGGGGAATAATTCGTTCTGAATAGTATCAGTATAAAAAATAAGTTAAATAAGCGCGATCAGATAGATCCCAGTGTTTCATTTTAATGTGTAATGTTCGCTGAACTTTACACAATATTTTGATGTTACTTTCTTAAATCGCCTCGGTGGCCGAGAGGCAATGCGCTCGGCCTGACAAATGCCCCGGGTTAATTCCCAGGGCGGGCAAAATGTGTTCCGTATTTTACCATACATAGCCCGGGTTTGTGATCACCAACCCGCATTTGGCAAACTTGGTGATTAAGCCATCGCCCATCAATATTAGTGATGACTAGATTTCAATGATGGACGCCTTTACCCAGCAGTAGCAGTTTACTTTACTTTCTCAAATCAGTGCGCATAATGAGTTGGTGTCAAAGTTATTATATAATATCTATATATTAATACGTGAAGCAAAAACTTTGTACCCCTTTTTACGAAAATTGCGCGGACGGAGGAGTATGAAATTTAGCATACTGTCTTATAGTTTATATAGAGAAGGAGTACAGAATGTTAATATTTTTTTTAATTATGCATAAAAAATACATTAAATCAATAAAACAAACATTACACGCACTCACTACCATGTATTTGACACACACGCATATACTCTTTTCAAAAATTTGGAGCAGCCGAAATCTGTCATTATTGCCAATCCAAACTTACATTCTATCTTTTTTAATTATTCATTGCTTAGGATATAATCCGTGCAGCCTTAATAAAATTACGGTCGAAGTTTACTAAATTATATTAAATGGTAGATGATAATGACTGATAATAGAAATGTTAACTAAATGATATTCCCTCTAAACCCCTTGAGTGTGTGTGACCTTATAGAGACCTCACGCACGCGGTCTTCTCGAGATAATGAGAATTGTACTGTATTGTTTCATCTGCCAAGCACGTTCACAAACTCTTAACGGTTAACTAACCACCATAATTTTACATGAATATTAGAAATAAAACAAAATGACTCTTAACTTTCCCGCCAAGAAGTGTTTTGCTTTGCTAGCCACAATAAAAATGTCAGAAAAAACACACACCTACATACGAAACATATGAAACTTACAGTTTTCGAATTCCCCAGGACGCGAGACCCCACAGCACCCCATCGCTTACAGCTGGCGCTCCTGTGTCTCGCTGTAACATTTGTTATTTATTACTTAATTTCAATTTTATTTAATGAAATCATGACAAATACAATCACAACAGGCACAAAACATTGTCCTAAAAAACTATTCTGAATGGTTTGATGACGCACTGTAGGATTGGGAGACTCAAACATTTTGTGAATAAAATTACAAAAAAATTATGATAATTTCAGCAAAACTTTTGCTACTGATTTTATGTCTAATGTTCGACACTAAGCAGAGTGTTCGACACAGATTTCGTCGCCAAAAAATAATATAGAATTTCATTGAAATTTTATTGGTGGTCTGTATTCTAATGTCGCTAAGGTCGCAGATCCGTTGGCGATCCCTATTTCTAGTTATTAAAGAAAATAGTGTCGATTTCTGGTTCCTGTAACGCTGGTGACATTACCCTTGTCTGATGAAGGCTGTTGATGTCCCACCGTGCAGGGCGCCTGCCTGCCGTTCTGCGAATAGACCATAGCCCACAATGGGACGTTTCCAAGCAGCTGGTATTCTGCAGGAGGCAGATGAAGTTCTCTGTGACTATAACCCCGAAATGCTGGGAGAAATAGTAAAGCTTCTTCATCAGATCAATGTTCGTATTGAGAAACTATAAATACTCACCGTGCACGGCGCCTGTCTCCCAGTGTGCGAGAGGCAGATGAGGTTCTCCGCGACAATGACCCCAATGTTGAGTGGAGTGGTAACGTTCTACCACCTCAATGTTCATGTAAGAAGACCATAGCCCACAATGGGACGTTTCCAAGCAGCAGGTGAGTTACCGTGCAGGGCGCCTGCCTCCCGTTCTGCGAGAGGCAGATGAAGTTCTCGGTGACGATGACCCCGAACCGCTGCGTGACGTTGTTGCACTTGTTGCGGGGTATCACCCGCGTGTGGTACGCCTGCAGCGTCATAGCCTGCTTGTCGAACACGCCGTCACGCTATTTAAAACAGATTTTTATTTACACACTAGCTGGTGTGCGTGATTTAGTCTTCGAGGATGTAAAGTATCATATGTAAAAAATAATTTTGCGTTTATTAAAGTTTTTGATAATATATGTATTCTTGCTTAATAGGTATCTGGCAGATAACTTAAAAAACTAACGAGATATACAAGATTAAAAAAATTTGTTAAGTGTCACGGCGATGAAAAATGTGTGCACGGCAATGAAACAAGCGTCCACGGCAATGAAACAAGCGTCCACGGCAATGAAAAAACTGTTTTTATAAGAAGCAAGTGCACTCTATTCGGTACTACCTCTGTATTACAGGTAAATGTTTTCTTTGCCTAACCATACCATGGCGATGAAAACATAACTCACGGAAATGAAACACCTGGCCACGGCAATGAATCTAAACTGTTTTACAAGGTATGGTAATGAATTTTTTACATAATAAATGGAATACTACATTTATGGCGCGAAAACGCAGGCACGTGTGTACGTCCTTCCACGTCGAGCACTTAGGCGGCATATACAATTTTCTTTATGACACTGATATGCAACGTTTAGCGCACAGGGGGGGAGGACGCAAGTCGTTAGATAAAACAATATTCTTAAACATGTTTAGGACACGGCGATGAAAGGTAGTTCTGGGACAAATTAATTTTTATTAACCATTCGTTGTATTGTATTGTTTAAATATTTGAATAAATGTTTTCTGTAACAATACTTTAACTATTCACATATCAAATAAAACTAGGTGTTAATATAAATAACCAGTAGATTTTTATTAATGAGGTATAATACACATCAAGGTGGTGGACAAACACGGCAATGAAAGATTTCGAGGTTTCATTTATTTTTTGGAGTACTTATTAATCCCATTAATAAAATATTTAGTGCTACACATAGATTACTATTTCACCTAACCAGAAAAAAATGTTAGAACATTATAACTATGTTTTTTAGTACCGATTTTATCGATGCCACGTAATTTTTGGTCCCGGGAAATTCACCCAGCTAATGTCAATCGGGCTCCACCGTGTAATGTTGTTGTGTGCGCCTGGTCAATAATAAGTTGTGCGAGTTTACTATCATTTGGGATGTTAATGGGGTGTTTTGAGTTCTCAGGTAAAGTTGAATGTTGTAGCCTTCCTCCGTCTGACGCGTAGAGACACGTGCGTAGAGAGACGAGTCGTTTTTGTCGAGGTACGGATTTAGCTTAAAAATACGGCTGCTTATATTTATTTAAGCCTTATCCTTTAAATCGTGTATTTCCTTTTTAAAGTGTTTCCGCTGCACATATTTATTAATACAGCGGTGGCAAGTGTCAGGTAGCCGTTTCCAGACTGTGTTGCGTCACAGGATGTGTTATCGCCGCATCGAGCACGTGCGTTTGTGATGAACCGAGACACCCAAACCAGCGTGCGTATTGTTTTTGTAAAACAGCTGTTTCTATAAGGTTAGAAGTATGTATTATTGCTATTTATTGATTGAGTTGTAAGTACGGTATGAACTTTTACGTCCACCTCCGTTGTTATTTGTTGTGACTCTTTGTTGACATCCGGGATTCCTCCGTTGCGTAGCCACTCGGGACCTTCAAACCAAAGTGTGAACTGGTTTAGTTGTGAAGGTAACAATCCTCGTGATGCACAGTTCGGCAGGGTTCTGTTTCGATTGCACGTGTCTCCAGTACTCAGCAGGTACGACTGTTGTTATTTCCTTCACTCTGTTTACCACATACGTCTTCCAGCGCGTGACTTTACCATTCAGCCAGCCTAGCACGACCATCAAATCCGTCCAAGCGGTCACCTTAATGTTGGGTTTGTTAAAGCACAGTTTTATTTTCCTTACGACTTGAGGTAATAGTTGCGCGGCACATAGTTCAAGTCTAGGCAGCGCTTTATATTTTTGTATTGGCGCGACCTTCGTTTTTGCAGCAAATAATTGAACTTGAATGTTTCCGGGCTTTTCTCGAACTGTGCGGTATATACTACACACGCGTACCTACGCCTTTTCCGAGGCGTCACAGAAAGCATGTAGTTCGCATTCTATGTTCGCATCTAATCCAAGCCATCTCTTTAATTGTTGCATGTTTGATAGCTCGTTGCGAAGGATCGCCCATTCCTTTTGAATTTCACTGGGAACAGCGTCGTCCCATTCGGTTTTGTGTTCCATATCTGTTGAAACAATATTTTTGTTTTGATAGTTATGGGTGCCAAACAACCAAGTGGATCGAATATAGAACAGATCTCGCTTAGAATTTGACGTTTAGCTGCTGGTGTTCTGTATTGTCTGTTTTTCAGCGTAGGTGAAAATATAAACTTATCTTGCTTGGGATTCCACGCTAATCCAAGGGTCTTTGACGTTTGGATTTCTGTGAATGTGAAGTTGAGAGGACTCCGCATGTCCTCAGGTAGATCTTCGAACTGGTTACCCGACCATTTCCGTAAATTGAATCCTCCACGCCGTAAGAGTTGTATCAGCTGGTTTCGAGTTTCCTTGGCGTCCTTGATGGTATCCTTCCCAAATAATGCGTCATCTACAAAGAACTAATTTAATAAGACTAGTTTAGCTACGGGGTATTTATCACCTTCATCTTCCGGCAGTTGTTTCAGTGTTCTCAATGCTAAATAGGGGGCGGTTTTTTGCCATAAGTGATAGTACAAAATTGGTATTCTTTGAGGAGCTGTGTTGGTGATTCTCTCCAGATTATTTTTTGGGAGTGATTGATGATCGGGATGCACTACAATAAACCGATACATCTTTTCTATATCAGCTGTAAATGTTTTTGTGATAAATACCAAAAAGGTATTTTTGCAGGTTGGGGCCTGTCTCCATTAAATCATTGAGGCTATACTTTGTCGATGTTTTAGTCGAAACGTTAAATACAACTCTTAATTTGGTTGTTAATGCCCCTGGGCGCACTATCCCATAGTGCGGCAGAAAATATTTAGCGAAATTAGAGTTACTGTTTGCTTGTTTCATATGATCCATATCCTCATATATATAGATATATATATATAAGACAAGCAAGTTTACCTTCAAAAGTAGACTTAAGAAACACCTGCTTAAGATGCAGTAAATCACGTTGTAATACAATTCATCAATAAGTCATGTTGATAATACAATTCATCTATTTTAAATTAGTATAATATAAATAGCATCATTTTTTAAATAGACTCAATTTACCGTATTTTTTATTTGACATGTTGCATTATGTATATCATTCGACCAATCAAATTACTTATTATTTATTTTCACTAATCATATTTAACATATTATTAATTTATACAATACAAGCAAAGATTAACACGAATTACAATAATTCATTGATACAAGGAACAACTTTAGTACCTACGAATGCAACTCGGCCTCCGTCTGAAAATCAGCGTCATGGCGATGGCTTTGCTAATGCTGTGACACATGCTGAGCCGGAGACTTTTTTGCCACTGTTTCACTGCTCACCATAATATCTTTATGGTTCTTTTTATTTTTGTAACCCTTCTCTGCGTAACAGTGTGCAGAATAAATTATTTGATTTGATTTGATTTCATATTAATTAATAAAGATCCTGTATCCTTAGCGAAGCCAGGATATTATATATTTATTTATTATATATATTTTGCCGTTTTCCGCTCAAGTTGTTGGAATTGTGCTATCGCCTGCGGTTTAGATTTACCTAAGTTTTGTTCAAATTCAGTCTTAAGGCGATGCACCGCTAAACAATTAATCTAATACGGAGCGTTTGCGCCCCGTACTATAAGAAAAACTGTTTTTTTTCCTGCAAATTAAAACTACAAATTATTTAAAAAAAATGAACTAGCATATTGAAGTGTGTATTAAGACTAATCTACTAAGAAAATTTAGACGCTTAAATCGGTCTCGTTTGCCTGTAAAATGCAAATCTATGTTTTAAAAGTGGTTGCTTTGATATTTTTTTCTCTGTTATAAATGTTGACAAATCGTGTTTCTGCAACTAGCAAAATTAAGTCAATTAAATGAAAAATCATGTCATCAAATATCACTTTCATTTATGTTTTGTAATTGTTGGGAAAAATCAAGATTCCCGCCACGTACATTTCCAATGCGTCGCCTTAAGGGGAAGACGTACTTGGTATCTACCGTTGGACAAGCGGGTTGTTGTTTGAGTGTAGAGTTGCTCGCATTTATTATTTGGATCAATTTCTTCAGAGTTATCATGTACCGACTCATTTTCCCAGTATTGTGCAATATCCTTTAAATTGTTATATCCAGCCGAGTTGTGTTTGTTGGGCGATAACTATTGATGTGTTTGTTTTGATTAAGCCTTCTTAAAGAATTTCAGAACAGACATCGGCTCCCAAAAGTAAATCAATGTCTTGAGATATATTAAATTGTGGGTCAGCCAACTGAATGTGTTTCAAGTGTTGAACACTTGGAACACAAACTACCTAACAAATCAATATTTGTTACGTTGCATACGTTACATACGGAGTGGAGCCGATTCCTGACACCACCGCGCTGAGTTTACTGTGTGTGAGTCGTAATCTTTGAGTGGCATTCTCAGTGATTATAGTGACTTGAGACCTTTGGTCGAGTAATGCGTAATGCACGTAGAATTATAAAAGTCCCAACACTAGTTTGCGACTTAAGCTGTGCTGTTGCTAATAGTACTTCATTCGCGTCATCATGCGCTATGTCTGTGCTAAGGCGCTGACCGACTTTTGCGAATGAATCATGTAATCAGCTGCTATGCGCGTCTCCGCAGAATTTGCATTTTTTTATAGACGTGCATTGTTGGCTTTTATGGCTGAAAAGACAGTTTACAAATATTGAGGCTACCTCTTTTCGGGCGTTAGAGTTAAGAAATCAGACAATTATTTCTGAGACATTTTCAAACCGCTCTCCTTAAAAATTTGCGATTTTCACTTATGGGATTATACGTAGCTAAGATGCGTAGGGACCGTCGAAAGATCTATTTCAATATTGAAAAGTGCTATTTATTTTTATTATTTTTATATGTTTGCATTCACAATGCCATATTTATAGTTACAATAAAATTTTACGATAAAAAATCAACCAGCCCCAGCCACCGGGAAGTTACTACCCTCACAGTCGAAAGAAAGTGGGTTCGATGCCCTCTCGAGCTTCCTGGGGTATGTGTTAGTGGGGTATTTTTTCTAGTAGGTAAAAGTTTATCTTGTAAGTGCTTTTCAACATCAGCCTCTAAGCAGTAACCCTTACTTAATCTGTGCCATCTGCCATAAGCTCAGCCACACCTTGGATGCGTTTTCGTACGAATTTTATTCACTCGTACGAAAAAATACGATACATTGAACTTCAACCTACAACTAACTGTTAAAGTTCCTCAATAGACTTTGGACTTTATGAATAAGGTATATGGTTGAATATGTATTGCAGAAATTTGACAGTTTTAGATAGGTGGATGTGCAGACGTCTGTACGAATTGAACGCATGTGTACGCGTGTGTACGCGTTCCTAAACACGCGTACAGGACAGTACAGTAATGTTACTGATTGTGTTTTTCTCAGTTGAAATGCAAGTAGTGACAGTTAATTTCTACAGCTTTGAAATATAAAGCTTGTAAGGTGCAATTGAATAGCTTTTGTCACAATTTTGTATTGCTTTAAGTTTTTAGTGTAGTTTTTTTTTTAAATTTATGAGATATAAAAATAAGATGTTTCATTTTTTTCTTCTTAACTATAATCTTATTCTTAACGACCGTAATTTTATTAAGGCTGCACGGATTGTATCCTAAGCAATAAAAAATTAAAAAAGATAGAATGTGAGTTTGGATTGGCATTGGCAGATTTCGGCCGCTCCTCTTCCATTTTTAAAATTTTTGAAAAGAGTATAATATGCGTGTGTCTCAAATACATGGTAGTGTATGTTTGTTTTATTGATTTAATGTATTTTTTATGCATAATTAAAAAAAAATATTAACATTCTGTACTTTTACTTTTCTATATAAACTATAAGTGTGCGAAATTTCATACTCTTCCGTCCGCGCAATTTTCGTAAAAAGCTGTACAAAATTTTTGCTTCACGTATTAATATATAGATACCACAATAAGGGCGGCTTGCACCACGCCTCACTAAATGCGTTTAGCGCTAAACACGTTTAAAATGTCATTCCATTACTGTCATTTGTTGGAAGTTGAAAGAGACAATGATACTTTAAACATGTTTAGCGCTAAACGTATTTAGTGAGGCGTTGTGCAACCCGCCTTAAATAGATAACAATAATATATGTTTATTTAAAACTTATAATTTAAATAATCTTGACATGACAATTATTTGAATATTTAATTTAATTTTGTTATAGTTTTATTCATTTTTTACTTGGGACTTTGATATTATTCGTAGTTTTATATAAAAATAATTTGGGAGCTCTCCATATAATTGCCGTGTCTAAAAGTGCGACTAAGTTTTAAGTTCCTATAAGAAAAGTAACACCTTTTATACACTTAGGTAGCAATAAAGATTTGGATTTGATTTGATTTCAAAACCGCCGCTGTGGTCTGGTCTGGAGGCTGGTCTAGTCGTTGAGACCACCGGTTTAGACCAAGACAAGAGGAAGAAAGTAGTTGAGCTCTTATAGCTCCAGCTTATTTAACCCCAAAAAAGAAAGAAAAGAATAAAAAAGTAAAAAATGTCCTGCAAAAACAGCGGGGAGTAGCTGCAAAAAAAAACAGCGGGGAGTAGCTGCAAAAAAAACAGCGGGGAGTAGCTGCAAAAAAAACAGCGGGGAGTAGCTGCAAACAAAACAGCGGGGAGTAGCTGCAAAAAAAACAGCGGGGAGTAGCTGCAAAAAAAAACAGCGGGGAGTAGCTGCAAAAAAAACAGCGGGGAGTAGCTGCAAAAAAAACAGCGGGGAGTAGCTGCAAAAAAAACAGCGGGGAGTAGCTGCAAAAAAAACAGCGGGGAGTAGCTGCAAAAAAAACAGCGGGGAGTAGCTGCAAAAAAAAACAGTCGGTCGCCGGCCGATCTGTCGACCCAAGTATGCTCTCTTGACGCTTCGATCTTCCCCCATTCGCAGCATGTGACCGAACCAGCGGAGTCTGTGTGATTTGTATTCTTCTATTATGTTAGGCTCAGCCACGAGGTCACGAGGTTACTGTTTGGAAACTTAAAAAGTCCTGACAAAAAGCCGGACACTGCATTAAAAGTCCGGACATTTTAGTCTCAAAATGAATAATTGTTCTTTAATAGTCTAAAATTGTCGTGTAAATGTTTCGGCAATGCAAATTGTCGGTCTGCCAAAAAAGCCGGATATATCAAGACAAGAGACCGAACGAAGTCCGGACTAAAGCATATAAGTTTGGACAAGTCCGGATGGTAACCCTAGTACCTACCTACATTTACGGGAGTTGGCGCTGCTCCAGTAGTTTTTTCAAAAAAGTGAATTCTTTACATCATGAATGAAACAATAACAACTATTTTTGCAGTAACACATCATAGACTTGTAGGCCTCAGTTTTAAAGCTAAATCATTTACTTAATTTCATCCTAAATATACTTTAATCTATTTATAGGCTATTTATTTAAAATAGGTAGGTAATTAATAATTACTCACGTTTCAAAGCTCGCCTTATACAAATTTTCAATTCTTCTTCATAGTCGCTGTTAGATTTATAGCTGTGCGATTCCATGTTAATAATTTAACATAAATCTTAAAAGCTACTGTGAATCTAGAAAACACTGCAGTCCGTCGCCGCCGCCGCCGTCGAATCAATGGCGCGATCCGAACTTAAATTAATTAATTTGCTTTGTGTTTTGTATCTGTTTGGTAAATAATTTAAATGTAATTTAATTTAAATCGTTGTGTCAATCTCTTTTAGAATACTGCATCACAGTTTGGGGCGGTGCAGCCAAAACGCATATGCTGCCTGTGGAGAGAGCCCAACGAGTACTTCTTAAGGTTGCGACTGGCCATCCGTATCGTTTCCCAACAACCGAACTCTACAGAGACTGGGACATTCTCACTGCCAGGCAAACGTTTGTTCTCAGGACAATTCTGAAAATGCACTCCCAGCTTCCCTATAACCCGGACGTTCTAAAGGATAGGCGTCGGAAAGGCAAAGTCTGCACCACTCCGTGCCTAAGAACAACCCGAGCACAAAATTTCTTTCGTTTTCTAGGCTCCTATCTTTATAATAAAATGAACGGCTCCCTTGCTTTATACTCTCTTACCAAAGCAACCAGTAAACATGTTGTCACAAAACATCTAAAACAATTAGATTATGAAGCAACTGAAAAACTCCTCCGTCCCCTAAATTAACTAAATTAACTACTTACTCAACCTATTAATTATTAATGTTATAGATATTTAAATAATAATAAAATTAATAAAAAAAATAATTAAATTAATACAAAATTAATAAAAAACCTACCTAACCACTACTTAATAGATGTCACCCAAACACGCACATTCTTTCACACACATACTCCATAAAAACACTTGCACTTCTCTTAAACACCAACAGATAACACATACACATTAACATACATACCATAATCACATATGTTGCGGAAACCCACAACACACACTATGCTATTGCTTAGAAATACACCTTAAAAATAGAAAAATTTCCACTTACAGTTTCATGCCGCTCCCGCCGTCCTGAACGGGATCCATATGATCCGATGGGGCCCGAATCCGGCTCCGGGTCTTCTAGGGTTCCCTAAACACACCCAAACTACCCCAAAGTGCACTTTCCCCCGAGGAATACCTGTTACTTCAACAGCGGTGTGGCCGACATCCCGGCTAATTGTTTTCCCGAAACAATTCGTTTACGACGCACACTCACAAACACAATTTGCACAATCCACTTAAATAGAATAATACGGCTCCAAATGCCCTTATTACTACACAAAACTATTTAATTATCAACACACGATAACTATCAACCAGCCATATTTGCTTTCCAGAGACAAGAGAATAAAAAAAAGAACAACTAGTGATGGGGCCATTATGCCACCAAACAAAATTGAATCTCGATAATCGATTCGTCCATAATATAAATCAAAGTTTTATTTCTAACAAAAATAAATGCCTGTTTATTTGCAACATCCCGCCACCCAAAGCGGACGTACCGCTTTCTAGCCTGAAATCTTAAACTAGTCAACCGGTAATCGAGCTAAGGTCGCGACTGCGCGATTTAGCACCGATCCATCAACCAACACTTGCGCCACACGCGGAGTCCCGTCCGCGCCCCAAATTAACTTTAAAATGCGACCTCGTCTCCAAAATAACGATGGCAAATTAGCCTCTTTTAATAAAACCAGATCCCCCTCCGAAGGGGGCGACGTCCGGTCTGTCCACTTTACACGCTGCTGCAATAAATGCAGATACTCCAGTGACCAACGACGCCACAAGTCCTGACTCATTTGTTGTATCATTTGAAAACGAGACATCCGGTGTCTGCGTTCATCCTTCCAGGGATACTCAGGCAGGGCAGTGAGTGGCTGACCGACCAAAAAATGACCAGGGGTCAGGACTTCCATGTCATTTGCGTCAGAGGAGAGTGGACAAAGCGGACGCGAGTTGAGAACCGCCTCAACCTTACAAAACACAGTTGTAAGTTCCTCATACGTGAGGGTAGTTTCCCCGACTACCCGGCGCAAGTGGGTTTTTGCCGATTTTACCGCGGCTTCAAATATCCCGCCCCAGTGGGGACAGGCTGGCACACTAAATCGCCATGTGATTCCCCGCTGTGCGAGAGCTTGACTTATGCTATTACAATTTTTATCCAGAAAATCGTTCACATCTTTTAAGTAGTTGGCAGTGCCTCGGTAGTTGGTACCGTTGTCGGACCGAATGAGAGAAGGTAAACCCCGTCGCGAAACAAAACGATCCAGCGTGGCGACAAAGGCTTCCGTAGACAGAGCCGAAACCACTTCCAGGTGGACGGCCTTAGTGGCCAGGCAGACAAAAACGCACAGGTATGCTTTCGTGACCCTAGTGTTACGATAGGCTGTGGTTTTTACCAGAAACGGTCCAGCAAAATCCGTACCGACCCCGTCGAACGGCCTAGTAGTCTGACAAACCCGGTCAGAAGGGAGATCCCCCATCTGTGGCTGCATAGTGGAGGCCTTCACCCGATAACAAGCCACGCACTTAAATAACACGCTGCGAACCACTCTCCGAGAGGACAAAATCCAGAACTCCCTCTGTAATATCGCCAGTAACGCATTACAGCCCGCGTGAGCGTTTTTCAGGTGTCTATCCGAGACCACCAGTTCTACCAAAGGTCCTCCTTTGGGGAGTAGCAGAGGATGACGGCTACCGAAGGGCAGGTCGGCATTTTTGAGGCGACCTCCAACGCGTAACAGTCCATCCGCATCCAGAAATGGGTTGAGCCGAGAGATCGCTCCCTTGAGCTTTGCGCGACCGACGCGCAAACTCTTCAGTTCGTCCTCGAACCGGTCAGCTTGAACCAGCCGTATCAGGGCCAACAGTGAACTCCTGCGTTCCTCAGCACCCGCCACGGGTGATAACTGCCTCTTGTCTGGATGGCGGCAGTTATGTAGAAATCTCCGGATCCAGCAAGTTACTCCTAGCAATTTGTCCAGTTTGCTGTATCGAGCCGTCAACCAGTTCGGATCTGGCCTTGACTCGTTTGTTGTCACCAAAACTTTTATTCCAGGGAGCATCCCTAGAGAGCCATCGATCATGGTGACCGGCCATGATGACTCACCCTCCTTTAACCACTCTGGACCCCACCAGAGGGCATGCTGCACCAATTCCGGCGCGGTGCAGCCCCGAGAGGCACAATCGGCAGGATTCCAGGGGCCGGGAACGTGCCTCCAACAAATTTCGATGCCCGAGTTCTGTACCTGAGATACCCGATTGGCCACAAACGTTTCCAATACGTGGGGTGCCCCGCGTAGCCATGCCAGAGCTACCTGACTGTCAGACCAGGCGTAGACATTCCGGATGTCCACCGTAGACGTCAGTTCCTTGTGCACGTGGCACAACAGTTTGGCCAATAGATGCGCCCCGCAAAGCTCCAGCTTCGGGATTGTCAGCCTAGTTTTGAGGGGAGCCACCTTGCTTTTAGCCAGAAGCAAGGAGACGGCGACTCGACCCTTCGAGTCCACCGTTCGCAGATACACCACTGCGGCATACCCTCGTTCTGACGCATCGCAGAAGCCATGTAGGCTTGCCCTGTATTTGCCCCGCGGCAAGATCCGCCGCGGCAACGCCACCTGATTGATCGCCTCGATCGTAGAGATCAGAGCGAGCCAAGTGTCGAGTGAGAGCCCTACCAGTGGCTCATCCCACGAGACTCCGAGTGTCCACAGTGTTTGCAATAAACACTTCGCCATAAAAATGCACGGGCTGATCCATCCATTTGGATCAAACATCCGAGCGATGGTGGAAAGGACCGTCCTTTTCGACCAAACTCTTGTAGTTTCCAGTTCTACCCGGAATGTGAAGATATCGTGAACCGGCTGATATTTAATTCCCAAAACGGCGATAGAGTTCGGGTCTCCTGCGTCCTCGAATAGCTGAGGATTCTGTTGGTGATCTTCCGGAATCCCAACCAGAAGCTGTGGCTCGTTGGATAACCATTTTCTCAACTCATAACCACCAGCCGCGAGGAGTCCGATAAGTTCATTCCTGATGATGAGCGCCTCCTCCAGAGAGGCTGCCCCTGTGCAGATATCATCTACGAACACGTCACGTGTCAGTACAGCGGCTGCCCGGGGAAAGCGAGCCCGTTCCTGCTCCGCCAGTTCCAGCAGTGACCGGATGGCAATGAAGGGACTCGACTTCAGGCCGTACGTGTTGGTGTTGAGCTCGTAGACGGTGATGGGATCCTCCGAACGTTCCCTCCAGAGTATTAACTGAAACCTCCTGTCCGCAGGATGTATTACTGTTTGGCGGAACATCATCCGGATGTCCGCACCGATCACCACCTGGTGTCTTCGGAAATTTAAAATGATGTCGACAATGTCCCGATGTAACTTCGGACCAGAATGGAGACATTGGTTCAATGAAACTCCAGTCGACGACGGTGCCGATCCGTCAAAAACAGTCCGTAGTTTTCCAGATGATGCCTTCAACACCGCATGGTGAGGCAAGAAAAAATGATCTGTCGTTGTCCAGTCGACAGTCGCCCGCGACATATGCCCCAAGGCCTCGTATTCTCGCATGAACTCGATATACTTTTCCCGAAGTACCGGATCGCGAGACATACGACGCTCCATGGACAAGAGTCGTTTCTCTGCCAACGCCCTCGATTTTCCCAAGAGAGGGGGACAGTCGATAAAGGGCAGTCGAGTTTCGATCCTACCCGACGCCATCCGGCGTGTGTGATCCTTATAAAAGGTTTCGCACTCCACATGCTCCGGATCCAGACGGGAGACCATGGGAGGCTCTTCCAGTTCCCAGAATTTTTGCATCGTCCTAGCGATGGAGGTAGTAGCGACGACAGGTGAGACATCCCGCGTCTCCTGGTCGAAAACCGGTCCCATTAAAACGTGTCCAAAGATGGTAGGTATAGCTACCAACGAAGAGCGGCCCAGACTCCGCTGAGGCCCTAAAAGGATCCAGCCCAGTACATCCGCTCCCAATATGAGGTCCACCGGAGCCGGCTCCTCGAAATGAGGGTCTGCCAGCATGAGACCTGATGTGTCAGGCATTGCGTCCCGCGGAATGTCTGTCGGTGGATGCCAACCCAGCAGATTGTCGAGTACGATCGCGGCCGCCGCAATCCGTATCGAAGCGGAATGCACAGGAGAGAAGGAAATGTGGGTCTGACCGGACAGACCCCCCACTTCTGTATCTCCGACTCCCCGAATCGGAGCTGAGGGAGGCGCGCACTCCAGACGTAGGCGCCTCGCTACCCTCGTAGTAATTAAGCAGCCCTGTGCCCCAGTGTCTAGGAGGGCTCGTATCCGGACGAAGTCCCCCCTAGGTCCCCAAACGCGTACCTGCGCGATGGGCAAAAGAACCGTCCTCGGTTCCGACGTAGCCCGACCACAGGCTAGTCACGCGTCAGAGCCAGCAGCCGACCCTGTCGAACCGTGATGACTCGGCCAGTAAGTCGGACGCGTGCAGGCCACCATCCGGGGTGGTGCGTATCCAGCTGCTCTACCATACCGGTGATAGGGTGGGTGGTATTCCAACCTCGGGTACTCGTGCAGTACCGGTGAGAACTGTTGACGGCTCTCATGTCGCTGTTGTTCCGGTAACGGCGGCGGAGGGTACGAGTATCCGGGTGTTGGGTCCGGAGGTGGGGGTCCCTGCACCCAGTGGCCCTTAGAGGCACCAACTCCTGGTGTTGGTCGCGCCGGGTGCCGGGTTGTAGCCAGAACCCGGCTCCGCTCCGGCGGTCCCCAACTCACCTGAGCCGGGGTGTACGAGGGGTTGTAGTGTGGCGGCCGTGGCGGACTCCGTCTTTCCGGAGGCGGAGTTGACCCCGGCCCCAAACCGCCACCCGTGGGAGATCCCCTCTCCCGAACCGGTGCTGAGCCCTCAGCACTACGGGTGCACAGTAAGCGATGGTGCGGTCCGCCGCACACATCGCAAGGCCTCACCTGGGGACACTCATTATACCTATGTCCTCCCAGGCAGGCATAACACAATCCTCGTGTCCGAACGAGGTTTCGGCGCTCTTTCGTGGGCAGCCCGAGAATTGCTGGACATAGCTGCTCCAAGTGCTGCTGCCCGCAAATCCGGCATCCAGAGCCGGGGTTGATGGCGGCCGCAGCCACCAGCCTGCCGCGACCCTTCCCTGGGTTGCGTGGCGGCTGGGCGCCGTAGACTCCGGAAGTGCGGGCCGGCGCACTTGTCGGAGCCTCCTGGGAGGCTAGCTGGTTTTCCAGCAGGCCAGCCTCCTCTTCCAGGAACTCCAGAAGTTCCCCTATCGAGGGCAGAACGCTGCCGAGATCCTTGTGGACCAGTCGATTCCGCTCGAACTTGTCCCTCATCTCCTGCGACAACTTGACCAGAACTATGTGCAGAAGAAGGAAGGACCACTGGTCGACGGGCAGTCCGAGCGTCCTTAACCCGTTTAAGGACACTGTGAGCGGGGTGATCAGCTGCGTCCTCAGCTGAGCCCTATGGTTGACCCTCGGCAATCCCAGCAGATGGGTCACGTGCGCGTCCGCCTGAAGACGCGGCTTTTCGTACCGCTTCTCCAGCAGCTGCATGGCGGTGTCGTAGCTCGCATCCTGCAGCTCCAGATGCTGTACGAGCTGTCTGGGTTCTCCGTCTAGGAAGGAACGGAGATATGCCAGCTTTTCGGCCTTGGTGAAATCCTTCCGAGTATCCACCAAGGCCAAAAACATGTTCCGGAATCCAGCCCAGTCCCGCATACATCCGGTGAAATGCGGGACCTCCAGGGCACCCAATCTTCCCATGGCGCTGGGTCCAGGGGTGTGGAGCGAAGCGGGGCGCGCAACAGGCTTCCCCTCCCGCAGTCGCTCGATGTCCTTCACCCGCTGAAGGACCTCGTCGTAGATGTCTTGGATGTGCTCCAGATCCTTGACATATTGGGCGTGGAGGGCCAGCTCCTTCTCCCCGACCGGGTCGGTTGACAATAGGGCGGTTACCGACCGCTCGGCCAACAAAAAACGAGCCTGCATTTCCCTCGAACGCGTCTCCAAGGCGTCCTCCCGGTTAGGCCGATCTACTAATGCAAGCAGCCCGGTGAACCACCGGAGCTGCTGAGCCAACTCCTGCCGTGACGCTGTCATTATAAATAATTTAAACTAAATAAACCTAAACACGAAATTAAAACGAGTCAATGAAAACACGGAATCGATTATCCCGAATCGACTCGATGCTTTCAATTGAACGAAATTAAATTAAATTAACGTTCTGAGAAATGTCCCAGCCCAAATGAATGAACGAACAAAACAACGGTACTACCAACCTTACAATTTAACCGCACCTGTCCCGGAAGTGCGATTTTACACAAAATGAGCTTAACCTATTACGAACTAACAAAAAATACACAAAATTACACCGATTAACCTAGAGGTCCGGTATTAACCACGCTCTGCTACCAAAATGTTGCGGAAACCCACAACACACACTATGCTATTGCTTAGAAATACACCTTAAAAATAGAAAAATTTCCACTTACAGTTTCATGCCGCTCCCGCCGTCCTGAACGGGATCCATATGATCCGATGGGGCCCGAATCCGGCTCCGGGTCTTCTAAGGTTCCCTAAACACACCCAAACTACCCCAAAGTGCACTTTCCCCCGAGGAATACCTGTTACTTCAACAGCGGTGTGGCCGACATCCCGGCTAATTGTTTTCCCGAAACAATTCGTTTACGACGCACACTCACAAACACAATTTGCACAATCCACTTAAGTAGAATAATACGGCTCCAAATGCCCTTATTACTACACAAAACTATTTAATTATCAACACACGATAACTATCAACCAGCCATATTTGCTTTCCAGAGACAAGAGAATAAAAAAAAGAACAACTAGTGATGGGGCCATTATGCCACCAAACAAAATTGAATCTCGATAATCGATTCGTCCATAATATAAATCAAAGTTTTATTTCTAACAAAAATAAATGCCTGTTTATTTGCAACAACATATTTTGCGCATGCTCACTGTTTATCGTTTTATTTATTCACTTATTGTATTATTAGGCTATAAGTCAGATAAGTCGGTCATATTTAGTGTTTGCTGTCTGAGGGTGGGGCCTGGTGATCTGTAGCAACGGGTTTCACTTCTGAAACTTACTTCAGGCACCAGTCCTTCACATTTAGCCTTCAATTGTTGTTTTGACTTACTTTGCTTTAGCATTAAGTACCTAATTTGTGAAGGAAATAAATAATTTTAAATTGAATTGAATTTTGAATTGAATTTTGAATTTATAACTTATTAATTAGCTTTATTGAATTTGTTAATTTTACTAACATAAGCTAAGGTAATTATTAAAATTACGGTCGAATTTCGACCACTGGGCGACCACTAGACAGTATTAAGGTAAAACAAATACCGATAGAGTTAATTATTGAAAATCGAACGTTCTAAACTTCTACGTGTGAAATATTCATAGTTAAGAAGAAAAAAATGAAACATTTTATTTTTATATCTCATAAAAATTAAAAAAAAACTACACTAAAAACTTAAAGCAATACAAAATTGTGACAAAAGCTATTCAATTGCAATTGAATAGCTTTTGTCACAATTTTCAGTAAATTTTTTAAGGTGCACCTTAAAAAATTGACTGAAAATTGTGCTGCACCACAAGCTTTATATTTCAAAGCTTTAGAAATTAACTGTCACCACTGGTATTTCGACTGAGAAAAACACAATCAGTAACACTACTGTACGCGTGTGTAGGAACGCGTACACACGCGTACACACGCGTTCAATTCGTACAAACGTCTGCACATCCACCTATCTAAAACTGTAAAATTTCTATAATACATATTCAACCATATACCTTATTCATGAAGTCCAAAGTCTATTGATGAACTTTAACAGTTAGTGGTAGATTGAAGTGCAGTGCAGGCGTGTGGCGTGTGTACGTTCAATGTATCGTATTTTTTCGTACGAGTGAATGAAATTCGTACGAAAACGCATCCAAGGTGTGGCTGAGCTTATGGCAGATGGCACAGATTAAGTAAGGGTTACTGCTTAGAGGCTGATGTTAAAAAGCACTTACAAGATAAATTTTTACTAGAAAAAATCAACCTACCCCAGGAAGCTCGAGAGGGCATCGAACCCACTTTCTTTCGACTGTGAGGGTAGTAAGGCAGACAAGTTGTCTACTCTTGTCGAGAGGCCATGGTTAGCCGCTTGAACGAAGCCCTCCAAGCAGTATCCGATTGGGGCGATGCCAATTTGGTCACATTCAACGCTGCCAAAACACAGGCTTGTTTGTTCTCAGCTAAGCGGAGCCCATTTCACCTGGCTCCGACTTTCCGGAATGTGACTGTAGCTATGACTGACAGCCTACAGCTCTTAGGTGTTGAGCTCTCGTCCAACCTCAACTTCGGGCAGTACATCGAGTTCAAAGCAAAGACTGCAGCTAAAAAACTGGGGGTTCTCTTTAAGGTCAGGCGGTACTTCACGCCAGAACAGCTGCTCCAACTTTATCAAGCACAAGTTCGATCATGTATGGAGTACTGCTGCCACCTTTGGGATGGATCAGCCAAATACCATCTGGCTGCTTTGGACTCGATTGAGAAACGAGCTAAGAGACTCATTGGTGACCCTGCCCTGATAGACGCCAAGCTGCAAAATCTAGAACATCGGCGTAGGGTGGCTCGTCTGTCGGTCTTCTACAGGATTCATTTCGGGGAGTGCGCGAAGGAGTTGCACGACCTAATCCCACCATCCACTTTCCGCTATCGGAGCGCGAGTTCCATCCCTATGTTGTAGATATTCCACCTTGTCGCACGAGCCGATTCGGTTCAACTTTCTTAGTGCGTACAGCTAGGGAATGGAACGCGCTGCCTGCGAATGTGTTCCCTGAAAGGTATAATCTGGACCTCTTCAGGGCTAGAGTGAATAGGCTATTTCTAGGCAGGCATGTTCCATCCTCGACCGCACCGTCACTTAACATCAGGTGAGGTGTAGTCAAATGCCTGCCTATAACCAATATAAAAAAAAAAAAAAAAAAAAAAAAAAAGTATCTTCCCGGTGGCTGGGGTTGGTTGATTTTTTATCGTAAAATTTTATTGTAACTATAAATATGGCATTGTGAATGCAAACATAAAAATAATAAAAATAAAGAGCACTTTTCAATATTGAAATAGATCTTTCGACGGTCCCTACGTATCTTAGCTACGTATAATCCCATAAGCGAAAATCGCAAATTTTTAAGGAGAGCGGTTTGAAAATGTCTTTATCGATAACTTTAAAAGTATTCAAGCTATGATTAGTATAAGAATGTACTGAATATAAGGTTGGGGAAAAAGTCTTTTCGCATGATGATTCGCAAGATGCACGTCGCTCTGGTCGCCCTATTACGGATAAAATGGATGCCATTTTTGAAAAAGTAGAGCAGATTAGGCATATCAGTAGTTACGACGTAGCTGAAGAACTGGGAATTGACCACAAAATAGTTTTGGCGCATTTGAAAAAAACTGGGTACACAAAAAAGCTCGAAACCTAATTAAACGTGTACTCATTTGTGATTCTTTATTACGACGTAATGAAACCGAACCATTTATGAAGAAGCTGATAACTGGTGATGAAAAGTGGATCACCTACGACAAGAACGTGCGAAAAAGGTCGTGATCAAAGCCCGGTCAGGCTTCACAGGCCCAGGTTAACTCGCAACAAGGTGATGCTGTGTGTGTGGTGGGATTGGAAGGGCATTATTCATTATGAGCTGTTACCACCAGGCAGGACCATCGATTCTGAACTCTACTGCGAACAACTGATGAGATTAAAGCAATAAGTTGAGAGAAAGCGGCCGGAATTAATCAATCGAAGGAGTGTGGTTTTTCATCATGATAACTCGAATTGAGCTAATTAAGAAAGTTTGGCTGGAAGGTGTTAATACATCCGCCATATAGTCTCGACCTTGCACCTCCAGTTTCCACCTGTTTCGGTCTCTTCAGAATTCTCAGGTTAACATCACGAGAGGACTGCCAAAACCACTTGTCGCGATATTTTGATCAGAAGCCCCAAAATTTCTATAGCAATGGGATCATGTCCCTACCCACAACATGGCAAAAAATTATCGAACAAAATGGCACCTACATACTTTAGTTAAATGTAAATAAACTATATTAAAAAATGTTTTGAATTTTTTTTAAAAATGCGAAGAAACTTTTTTCCCAAAGTATTATATTTACTCGATTTATAATATTGTATATATGTTATTTTACACTTACTGAACTTAACACCGGAACATACAAACCATTTATCAAATCAAATGGCACAAATTTTACATGGGGAGTACATGCTTAACGTCAAATTTTGTATATATGGTATTTAATGATTTTGTTTTCGGGAAACTTATTGGTTTAATTTAAGATAGGGTAATAGACAAATAAAATAAATTGTAATGTAGGTATATTTTTGAATTAACTTTTATTAATTTTACATAATTAGTTCCAAATCACTTAAATATTAAACATTCCTAGGTTTTTAATGATACCTTGCGCGCGCAACTGACACTAGGGTATACGAGAGACCCCTCGCGCAGTGACGCTCCGACGTATCATTCAATTTGTGGCACTTCAGACATACTACGGCGGAGAATTTAATTTAAATTGCAGTTATAGTATATGACATACTTCGTAAATCAGGACAAGACAATTAAACAAAAAACTGAAAATCACAGATGTGTCACATCTGGGATTATACTTAGGGACCGTCGTTTTTAGGGATATGCTGAAACTTACCCTTTCCGCTCCCCAACTGGTCACCCAAGCGTCTTCAAAGGGCGGCATCATGACTCGGTTCGGTAGATCCACGCCGTGTATTTCATGAGAAAACCTGGTTCATAAAAAAAGCTCAATGTAAAAGTCGGTAGCAATGTTAAGATCAACACTATCTACTCTTACTTTATAAGCCAAACAAGAAATTCTTAACTGATCTTTAATATTTGTAAAAATATTAAGATCGGATGTTGATGACGTGGGTGGTTATAACTTTCGGCGGTTTGGACAGAGCCACGATAGCTTACTTACGTCAGAGGGTGCAAGTTCGAATCCCGTTCATGGATTTTTATGATAAGACAAGAATTTGTAGAGACACTTTAATGTTTACCAAAAGACATTTTGACAAAAATTATATATACAGCGTACAAAGGGCGGTCTTATCACTAAGACTGATCTCTTCCAGACAACCTTTGGATGGTCAAATTTTTTTTCAACACAGAAGTGTTTGAAAAAAATTGACGAAATTTTAATTACAATTTGGAGAACCAAATTGTAATTAGTTCGAAATAAAATTTGTGTTAAATTATATAAAATACTAGCTGACCCGGCAAACGTTGTTTTGCCAATTATTTCTAGGGATTTTGTAGGGTAGAAAAAAAAACTAACTTATTGTAAGTGTGTGAGGATGTGGTATATGAGTGAAAGTGGCATGGAGCGCTGTGAACGATGACGGAATATAACATTTACATAACAAAACACTAAACATTTATTTTTTACTTTAATATAATTTAATTATTATAATTTGAGGAGCTCGGTGGCGCAGTGGTTAACGCGCCCGGTATGCGAGTGCTAAGGTTAAGCAACTTTCGCAAAGGCCGGTCATCGGATGGGTGACCAAAAGTGTATCATCTCGAGCTCCTCCGTGCTTCGGAAGGCACGTAACGCCGTTGGTCCCGATTGCATTAGTAGTCGTTAACAACCACCAATCCGCACTGGGCCCGCGTGGTAGTTTAAAAGCCCGTTCTCTCTATCTATCCATAGGGAAGGCTCGTGCCCCAGCAGTGGGGACATAAAATGAGCTGATAATGATTATAATTTATTCCTATATCATTATTTACGGCAATAACACTAACAAACAATATCAATCCATTAATGCTACAGTGTGTACAATATTTTTTAGTTAGCCCATCTTTAGCTAACACAAACAAACTGGATGGTTTGCCTACTCGAGAGCATGCCGCGTATAATTTTCCGTGTGAAAAACATGGTGTGCTCAAATTTAAGCCACAAACAGACATCGTTTGGCCTTGGGACTTATTGATAGTTATTCGTACTCCGCTCCGTGTTGTTTACTGGGTGAGAAGTAACACTGGTATTAGACGTCTGGCGGAGACAACTGATCAAGTGATTAATATGGCTATAAAAAATAGGGGTTGGTGATAGAAGGGTGAAAATTTAGGGTTGAATGTATTTCTTGATGCTACCTATTTTAAACCAAAAAAACAAAAAAATCCTGAAAATATGTTTGGGGTGGACCACCCTTATTATCACTCAGGAGAATAAAAATAGATTATGACCGATTGTCGGACCTACATATTATACATATAAAATTTCATAAAAATCGATCGAGCCGTTTCACGAGAATTTTATTGGTATATAAAGAAGAAGATAGATAGATATATATATATATATATATCGAAATATATATATATATATAGCGGTCAGCAACAGATTGTTGATTTGAGCAACAATGAAAATATAGACCACCGACTTCCTAGCGGGCATCCAGTATCATTAAAATGAAATTCAAAAAATTATGATTTAGTGACAAAAACTTATCCATTTATGAAATTAGTTTAACCAAGAAGGTGTTACTTAATCCTCCTGTCCAGGTACAGCAGCGCCACGTCGTTGTCCGGGTTCTGGCGGATGCTCCAGGCGGGGTGTTTCATGACGTCCTGGATGCCGACCAGGTAGCCTCCGCGCTCCGAGTGCCGGGACCCCACGCGCACCAACAGCCGGCTCACACGTTTCGATCTGTATGATACACCGTTTTTTTCAATTGTCTAGGACCCGCAGGGGGGTTGATCAAACCATGAAACTGAACGACTTTCCCCAAGAAACAGGTCAAAAAACGAGATTCTAGCATATAAGCGTGTTGGCTGTTGTATTCTTTAATTTTGTTTTTATATGTTGTGGTTTTCTTTTATATGTTGTGTATTATTTTATTTGTAATGCAAAGTTACCCTATCATAAAGGACATTTTCCAATTTTTGACGCTGTAAGGGAAAAAAGAAATACCCTTGCTGAGTTTGTTGCCGGTCCTCAGTAGGTGCAAGGTCTCTCGCACTGTCTAGACTTCCCAACCGATTGCATAGTGACATTCATAAGAGCTATTTAAACCCTTAACTTAATGAATTATATTTAAGCTGTTAATTTGTATTGTATTTCTATTTTTCAATAAATAAATACCAAAATTTTTCCTATACTCACTTCCACATACAATTGGCCGTAGTTACCACCATACGGGGATTCAGCAAGGCACCAGCACACCAATGCTCCCCGTCCTTCTGGATCGACACCACGTAAGGGAAGTCTTCGATTGCGGCATCTCTCGCTGCAATCAACCGCCTGGTGTCGTTGGCTACAGGAAAGAGGGGTAGGGATAAATAAACAGAAGCAAATCGTGTCCCAATCTTTATTTAAGACAACAAACCTTTAAAACGCTTCATCGTCACTTTCGTCATGTTGCCATTCCTACGCTGCACCCTTGACTTCTTTGATTTCTTCGTGTTGCTTCTCAATCTCTTTCCGTTTATCGATCGCTTTGCTTCGCGTTTTTTGTTGAATTTCGAATTTTTTGATCGCACTATTGCTTTGGCCTGTCTTTTGGATAAACCTTTCTTTAATGGTTCTTCTTTTCTAGTCATTTTATCGCTAACTTTTCCTTTAACTCTCTTTTGCTCCATCGATGTCTCACGCTTCTTTCTGAGCGAAGTTATAGCGTAATCGGACAGAACTCTCTTCACTCTAGGTTTGACGTGGTCTTGCAGATCCGCTGAGAAGTAAGGGCTGATTGAGATGTCATGTTTCTGATCTTCATTTAATTCCACGGGTGGGAACACTGTGTAACCATTATTTTTTTCCGGCGGCGGGCGCTTCGACGACAGAGGTTTCGCGGTCATAAACCTTCTGGATATCAGTATTTGCATATCCTTCATCGACCTTGCCTTCTTTGGAAAAACATTAAGCAGGCTGCTCTGCATAGAACCATCCTCTTGGCTTATCACGTCATGTAAAAATACAATAAACAACAAAAACGGTAAAGCCTTCATCGCTTTACGTACAGAGTGGGATGTGGCAGCACGCAGTGCGACTATAAAACTTGTTTTTATGTTTTATGTGATGGCGTCCTTTCAATTGAGCGATAAGTTTCGATAAGTTGCAAATATAATTGAAATTTTGCAACCTTGACTTTATACGTCTCTTGATGCTGTATTACATTTACAAACACTTGATTTTGTTTTTATTGTATACGAGGAAGCATTTGGCCTTTAAATCATCTGATGTTATGTGATGATAAGGCTGGAGGTGGAAGCGCCTTCATCCGATATCCTCAACAAGTAAAGCACTGGCTATCTTATCTCTAGCTGCCCGAACACAACAATGCTACAAACATTGCTACAAACACTTACTCAATAGTGTATTAATATAATTAAAATTGTATTATCAAACATAACTTTTCCTTTTTTTTTTAGCGATTTTTAACAGACTTCTTACAACTAACTTTACATAACAAAATAAACTAAGTTTTGACAGAAAATTTGCCCGCGTGAATATTTAAAAATAATAATTAGTCAAGATGACACGAACGATGACGCTTAGCTTAGTAGACACGGAGAAATAAAGAAAATGTATTTTTTTTTTAATGTCTCTATAATCTATAGATATAAAATGCTTTGTCCTGAATGACTGAGGGATCAACGTACAGCCTAAACCGCTGATCGTAGAGACCTGAAACTTGGAGGGTGTGTTCTTTGTATGACGCAGGCATCCAATAAGAAAGGATTTTTTGAAATTCTACCCCTAAGGGGGCGAAAAAGGGGGGCAAAGTTTGTACGGGACAACGTGATTCCTTGGTACAATGTATTTTGTTTTTAATTTTACTCCTGGTTAGTTGTGAATCTGGTAAGTTGCGAATCTGTAGGCTTAGCCAAAGCAACACTAAGGAAACGATAGCGAAGTTCGAAAAGAATAAAATGTATGGGATTGACATAAGCCGCGCTAAATCACGTGGTCAATGTTATGTCAATCCCATACATTTTATTCTTTTCGAACTTCGCTATCGTTTTTCTAATGTTACTTTGGCTACCGCCACTAGTAAGTTGCGACTCTGGTGAATTGAAAATCTGGTAAACTGCTCCTGAGCGGTCCAATCTACTTCAAATTTTGCATAAACCTCTGGGGTCAAATAGTTGTATTGTAATAGTAGTTTATGCAACTGTCATATAATGAAGGGTATTAAAACACGAGTGTGAGTTTATGAAACGAGCGCAGCGAGTTTCATAATAGTAACGAGTGTTTTAATACCCGTGTTATATGCAGTTGCATACACTACTTTATCTTCACTAATGCAATTAGTCAAACAACAAGAGTAAAAGCTGACAATAGTTTATTTATAATAATTGTTCAAATTTCCGCCATTAAAATCTAACCAATGAGAGCGTAGCTGCGCGCGCAGGGCCAATCAGGAGCGAGCGCGCGCTGTTCTTTTTTTATTTAACTGGCACAAGATCTTACCAAAGAGTTTTGTGTATATAAGTTTAGTAGTTTCGACGAAGTTTTCACGTATAACCCAACTGTTTTCAAAAGCCAGCCTAATGTCAAAATTTTATACAACTTGTATGAGGATTTTGACATAAGGCTCGCCAGGTTAATTGGTCGCGTTTTATTGTTGTTATAATGAGATTTTACGATATCGATGTGAATATTATACCATCATGTGAAATTGCTTAAATTGAGTGTTTTGTTGTCTGCGCTATAACAGTAGTAATTATAAGTCAAGTATTGGAAACATAAGTAGAATGTTACAACATTAGTGTAGATAAAAGTTTGTATGAAAGTCCGTCAGTTTTGAAGTAAAATACATAAAAATTAATATTTTGCTTCTTGAAAAGAAATAAAGAATGACCTGTCTCAAGAGTTTTGTTTATTTTCCTTTAAAGGAGTAAAAAAGGGAAGAAGGTTTTTTGGAGAAATCGTTATTTTTAAAGTAATAACTATCAAAATGTATAATTTAATCGATCTATAGATGTTTCAATAAAAATAAAAAATGACGTGTTTTAGCATTTTTCTAAAAACCTCCCCTATAGTGTGGAAAATTGTATGGAAATCTGTCATTCCTTAAATTTCGGTATTTGGCATGGTAAGAAATTGTAGTGTCCCAGGTTTTTTGGAAAATTATCTCTTATGTAGATATGACAATTTGTAGTGGAGGTTTCTAAACGGACCATAATTACTTATACAGAGTCATTTACTACGTTTTGACTGATTTTTACTGATTCCTACACGTGTAAAGATACAGATACTTATCTTTAATAACTTTGGCTTTTATTACAAACAATCAAATGTCTTAGTGAGACATGGCTGTTGCCGGGTATTTTTGACGCAGAACTTTTTGACGGTTGTTATAATGTTTATCGTACTGACCGGGATTATGAACGTCGGGGTTTGACCATGGGCGGGGGCACACTGATCGCTGTTAAACGCCAGCTTATGGTTGACTCGCATTGTTCTGGTTTACTTACTAATTTTCCTGACGCTGAGGTCACTCACATAGATATTTTACTATCTTTTGGTCCCAAGCCCAAACGGCTGCATTTATATTGCTGTTACTTTCCGGAAACAACATTCTTTTTTCGAATCAATATCGGATTTAAGCGTTGATAGATCGGGATACGAGTTTCTTGTTGTTGGCGATTTCAATGTCAGAAGCGCAGCGTGGTCGTTAAATAACACTGGCAATAATAATGTTACGTTATTAAATCCATCGACTGACACGTTGACCTCCTAGATGTTTACTTTTATATCCTTTACAGGATGGTGTCAACATAATGGAGTACTTAATCACAACAATAGGTCACTAGATCTATTCTCTAGCGTTTCTTGTAAGTGACTCGCGCTGCGCCGTTATCAGAGCCAGAGGACGAACATCATCCGTCTTTGTTAATAGATGCCGATTTGGTATTGAAGGATGCTTGCCTTCAGCAAGCGCCTCGTACGGTGTGCCGTTTTCACGCTGCTGACTATGGCATTATTAAGGCAGAGCTGGATAAAGTAAGGTGGGAGCAGCACCTATCCGGTATTGATATTGATATTGAGAGTGCATTGGATAACTTTTATTCAATAGTTAATGATATAATTGACAACATGTGCCTATTAAATTAGTAAAAAATAACAACGAATATCCAGTAATGATAAAGAAAAACATAAATTGCATGAAAAATGGAAAACTTATGGAATACTTTCTGACTATGAAAATTTCTCAGACTTGAGACGTGATGTTAAAAAGTTTGAAGTTTCTTGCTATAATTCATTTGTAACTCGAGCTGAGACTAATATAAAACTCTGTTCGAAATTCTTCTGGTCATTTGTAAAATCCAAAAAAACGGTCAATAGTATTCCTGACACGATTAAACTTGATGATGTTGCAGCACGTGATGGTCAAGCGATCACAAAGTTATTTAATAGGTTTTTTCAAACGGTTTTCGTTAAAGATACTAGCACAGTGTTACAAACTTACAGTGGTCCAACACTTTTGAAGTTGCGCAAAATGCCGCCATAGTTCAGTCTAGTCTACCTTCGTCATTGCCGCAGGGTTGTCACATTATTTTTTAGTCTATGTCATATTTTGCTTATGCATATCAGGATCCATAAGTAAAAGAAATATAAGATTATAAACGATTTATTTTTAACAAAAAAACATTATTTTTTATTTAACACAAAAAGTTTAACTTTTTCACTGTATTTCATAAGTATTTGATTCAGCTTCTGTGCACCAATTAGCACTTAAAAAATAAAAAAAGTAAAAAAAAGTAAAAAAAAGTAAAAAAACAATTTGTAAAACAATAATAGTACTTAGAATAAGAATACGTTTTTGTGTTAAATCTAAAGACTGCATTACTAACGTAATATTAATATTAACGTTTGGGCTAGTTTGTATTTCAACTGAACGTGTGACTTAACAGGTAAAAGTAGCAATTGAATCGCTGTGTTCTTCAATTTTTTCTTGCCATATATGCTAAATATTTTCATTAAAATGTAGGCTACAAATATAGTTGTTCTTTAGGCTATGGGAAGTTTTCCGTATTAAATCAGGTCTCTCACATGCCTCAATCCAAACCTTGCATCTGAAATTGGTAAATAAAAATATTATTAGAAGTAAAAACAAAAATAAAACCTTAATATTTATACTATTATTTGTTAATATTATCTACATAAACAGTAAATATTTTTTATATTTATTTATATTTTTTTATATTTATATTTTTTAGAATAGTATTTTTATCGACTGTTTTGTGGTTCACATATTTTAGATCACCTTAGTCCTCTCGTTTATGAATAATGTGTTTATTGTTAGTTTTAGTGTTTATATGCACCACGTGTCATTACTTTTATTTATTTTTTGTTATCTACCTAAGCTAGCTGTGTACATTTATATTGGCCTTGGCTGTTTACGTACCGATTAAAATAAAATAAAATTATAATATACAGTAGCTTTCTTTACAGTTAAAACAGAGATATTTTACTACTAATAAGTTTACTATTAAATTAATATGATTTTATTTAAAAGTCGCGTCCGCCCATATTGATTTTACATAAAAAAAGTCACGTCCGCCATCTTGGATCTCGAAATAGGTATTGTATTCGAAATCGGCACCCCCGAAAACCATAGTAATGATACCCATATTGATTTTACATAAAAAGTCACGTCCGCCATCTAGGATCTTGAAATAGATGTTGTATTCGAAACCGGCACCCCCGAAAACCATGAAAATGATACCCATATTGATTTTACATAAAAAAAGTCACGTCCGCCATCTTGGATCTCGAATTAGATGTTGTATTCGAAATCGGCACACCCGAAAACTATGAAAGTGATACCCATATTGATTATACATAAAAAAGTCAGGCCGCCATCTCGGATCTCGTAATAGATGTTGTATTATTCGAAATCAGCAGCCCCAAAAACTATAAAAATAATATCCATATTGATTTTATATCAAAAAGTTGCGTCCACCATTTTTGATCTTGATTTTAATAGCTAAATAACTCTTGCCTAAATATTAGCGAATTCTAAAATGGCGTTTATCCTAAAAAAAAAACATATTGAAAAAGACATTACGCATATTATAATGCAAAGAGCAGAAACACAAGCACATTCTAGAAACAACAAAATAAAATATTAATGTATTAGACTTACCTTTCTTGTGTTTCCGCACGCAAAAGAAATTTCAAATTTTTATTAACATGAAAAGATGACATACAGTCTCTCACAGATACTAGTGTGCCTTCCAATTTTAAAATTCATAATGGCTCGGCTCTTATTAGTAACATACATATCACTCAGGAAATTGTAGAGAAGTACCTATTCAGTATCAATGTGTCCACAGGTAGTGGTCCAGATGACCTTCATCCATTATTTTTAAATAAGTGTAGTGGGCAATTGGCATTCCCTGTTGCAGTTATATTTAAATCATCTTTGTCGTCTGGTGTGATGCCGGTTGCCTGGAAGCGATCTTTTGTAGTTCCAATTTATAAGAGTGGAGATAGACATAACGTTCGCAACTATCGTGGTATTTCAAAATTATCAGTTTTACCTAAAGTTTTTTAAAAGATTTCTCCTGTTATCCAGCTTATACTTACTATCCACCAACATGGTTTCATCGCGAAGCGCTCTATTTATAATTAATTTCTAGATATAATTTTAGAATCTATGGAGAAAGGATATCAAGTGGATGCTCTGTACACCGATTATTCAAAAGCATTTGATAAAATTTCACATTCCCTATTAGTTTTAAAGCTCGAGGCCATCGGTGTGCACGGCGATCTGCTACGTTGGATTTGTTTCATTCCGATTTCCTCCAGAGTCCCACAGGGATCCCACCTTGGCCCTTTACTATTTAATATCTTTATTGACGATGTCGTAAATTGTTTTCAAAATTCCAAATTATTATTATAAGCTGATGACACAAAGATATTTTCGGTTATCAAGTCACAGAGCGATTGCGAAAATTTACAGAGTGATCTTAATCGTTTATGTGAATATTGTGCTCTCAACAAACTTTGTTATATTAGAAGGAGGCAAACGAGCAGGCGGGTCACCTGATGGAAAGCAATCACCGCCGCCCATGGACACCCGCAAAACCAGAGGAATCACAGATGCGTTGCCGGCCTTTAAAATATAATGTAATATTTACAAGGAAGAAAAAAGTTATAACTTATATATATCAACATAACGGAAAGTATTTAAAAAGAGTCAATGAGGTTAGAGATCTCGGAGTTCAGCTCGATACTGGATTGTATTTCGAGTCTCATATTATTGGAATTATTGGGAAGGCATACAAGTTGCTAGGCTTCATTTTCCGTCAGAGTGTTGATTTTAAGAATGTGAACACGCTGATTTTGTTATACAATGCGTACGTTAGATCCCAATTGGAGTATGCATCCAGCGTGTGGAACCCTTTATATTTAAAATATATTAACCTACTACTACTAATATAATACCCTCCGTATTCAAAATAAGTTCAAGAAACGTTTAAGATATCGATTTAAACAGTTTGACATTGATGAACTTGAATCTTTGGCAAGTCGACGATCATATAAAGACCAAGTTCTGCTCTAATAAGATCATACATAGCAGTGTAGATTCACCTTATTTGTTAAGTAAAATTGCTTTTAGGTGTTCCAGACTGAGCGCTCGCCATAAGCACACTTTTTTTGTACCAATTTGTAAGTCAAATTATATATAAATTATAATTATAAATTATAGTAATAGTTATATTATAAGAGTCCTAATAGTACTTTTAATCACATCGACGTATTTCACGAAAACATTTCTCGTTTTCGCAGACTGTTAAGAGAAACCTAACTTTAATTTAATATGTATATTTGCAACCTGATTTTGATGTTAGTTTTGTATTTTTGTTTCGATGTATTTGGTTTTTTTCTCTCTCTTTCGCACTGTTGTTCAACAAGCCGTTATTTTTGTACAAATTAACAGTGGAAACTTTAAATGCTACTGTATAATATTTTTTAATTGTTGTGATATAAAGCTGTATGTTTCGTTAATAAAATAAAATGTATGTATGTAATGTATGTATGTAGGATGTATGTATGTTTGTAAAATCCTAGTCTTGAAAAAGAGGCTTTTCAAAGTAAAACACACTATGTAAATTATCATTGTAATTTAACATGTAATCAAGGTTTATTTACAATCTCCTTAGTTACTAGACTTCTTTAACATTGTTATTTACACGGTACATAATGGAAAGCTAATCCATTTTTTTCGATGGAGTTCGCCGCCGATTGCCTCAAACGGCAGTTTCAGCTTCAGGGCTTTTTTAGGGGGGCGAGAAACTTAAAGGATTCCTTAAGTTCACACGCACTAGTGCGTGATGCCGTTCCCTGCCGGCACGGGGGTGCCCTGCTAGTTTCTCCGATGGGTTCGGATCGGATCGGAAAACTACTCCAGCTTGGATAACACTGGTTCCAATAATTTTCAAATACAAAAACCTTAAAAAGTGTAAAACCTACGATGAAAATTAAATCATTTCTTACTATATCTGTACTCTATTAGACTAGTAATTGACTTATAGATAAAATACCTCTCTCTCTTCCTTCATAGGAACGCGTGCGTTACATACTCTTTCATAATAAACTGATCAAAACAAAAAAAATCTTCTACATTAAAATTTCTGTTTTCCTCCTTCATAATCGTTCGGCATTATCTTCTTTTTTGTTTTTTTTTTATACTTAGCTCGGCAAATGACTCCACTCCACCTGATGTTAAGTGGAAACGGAGTCCAGACGCAATGACAACTGGTGTAGCGCGAAAACAACGCAGCATCGGACACCCTAACCCTGCCAGCCCACAAGGTGCCTCTTCGCACCTCGTTTGAAGGACCCCATCCCATGTCATAGGAAGGAGGGACAACGTGTGCTGGTAGACTATTCCATATTTTGGAAGTGTGACATAGAAACGAGTCACTAAATTTTTTTATGCGCGATGGAATGTTCGAGACAGTACAACGGTGACTCCTGAGAGGAGCACGCGTACTCCTATATGGAGGAAGGGAGAAGGTGGGATAAGGTCAAAGAGTTCTTCAGAGCGAACGTATAAGTGGCTAGTTGTACTGCCAACTAGTGCAGTATGGCCTTCTCCGCAGACAGCGCGCAGGACAAAATTTTTTGGTAACTAACTGACACTACTAATTTTAAATTCCCATTTATATTTTGTTGTTCGGTGCTATCTACTTAAAGGTGGCCAGTTGCACGGCCAGCTGGTGCAGTATGGCCTTCGTGGAGGGCGCCTCCCCCGCAGGTTGCGCGCGTATCAAACTCTTTGGTTTCAAACTTACATTAATGAAAGAGAAAAAAACGATTACGCCTTACAATAGTCGCATGATGTGTAACATTTTACATCTCACCTTAGTAATAAGCAATTTTAACATTATATCTGAAAAAAATGTGACAGGTATTATTTTAAATGATTTTTCATAACAAAGAATAATTATTTTTAATGAAAATTGTATTTAATTTAATTGACACTAAGAGTAATGCAATACCGCGCGTTCATTCGTCAAATCAATCGGCGTACGCTTACGAGCTTCCCCAACTTCCTGTTACACACTTTAATACCATTTCACAAAATCACTCCCACAAATTGCAAGAAAGCGAGAACAAGGATGTTACACATTAAAAAGCTTCTAAATTTAAATTTCCATTTATGTGTTTCAGTCTTCCGGTGCTATCTACTCAAAGGTGGCTAGTTGACCAGCTGGCGCAGTATGACCTTCACCGAAGGCGCCACCTCCGCATGCAACGCGTGGGACAAACTCTTTGGTATCAAACTTACATTTACGATATTGATAAAACTTCTGAATTTAATTCCCATTTTATGTTCTTCAGTCATTCATTCATTTATTCTTCACTATTATTCACTTCATTTTATGTGTTTTGGTGCAATCTTTTTTTTAAGTCACCAGTTGCACGCACTTCTAGTGCAGTATGGCCTCCCTTTGTTGCGCGTGTGATAAACTCGTTGGTACTAAAAAAACACATTTACGGAAAATAAGAAGCTTCTAAATTAAAATTCCCGATTTATTCTTCAGTCTTTCGGCGCTATCTTCTTGTAAGTGGCCAGTTGCACCGCCAGCTGGTGTAGTATGGCCTTCGCGGAGGGCGCTTCGTCTGCGGGTAATGCACGAGACAGGCGCACCACACGCCCGCACTCGCGCACGAAGTATTCTAGCTCGGTCTCTACCTGGCGACCGTCTCCTGGAAAGTTTTGTTTTTTAAATGGTAATATTAAGGGAATGTTTCTTCGGGCTAATATAAAACGGGGGTGTATTTAGCTAAAGGCATTAAGAAAGTTTAATTAGAATTAAGTTATTGGTTTAAAAAATATTGAAATCTATATTATTGCTCTATAGCTTTATACAAATACGCTTGCAAGAGTAGATCGTGTCGCTCTCTTTCGTTGCTTTGGCAAACGTAGTAATTAAGTCTTTACCCATCAATTGTAGCGATGACTTGACTTCAATGATGAGGCCTATGCCCAGCAGTGGGACACTATTACTTTTGACACTATTATTTGGGGTACTTTATTTTTCTTTTGTACATTTATATTTGTATAGGTATTAAGCCCTTGATGAAAGATCTTTTTTGCTCATTGCCAGTGAGATGCGACTGCTAAAAGTGAGTAGCAAAGCTGGAATCGAACCTTGTCCCATCCTGTTAGCGTGTGGTTGCAGGCACTTGTTAGCGAGACGCGCCAGCTGCGCCTTCTCCGAGCTGAAGGCTTCGTCCAGGTCGAACAGCTCCAGGGGGGGAGGGGGCAGCTCCCGGAAAGTGGGAGGGAACACCTGGGAGATATATGTATATATGTAGCATTGTTGTGTTCCGGCAGCTAGAGATAAGATAGCCAGTGCCTCACTAGTTGAGGTTCCCGGGTGAAGTGTGCTTCCATCATTGGCCTTATCATCACTTTACATCAGGTGAGATCAAGGCACTGTGCCTACCCGTAAAATATAAAAAAAAATGTGAATCCTTGGCCTTTGATAAAATTTCAGTTTAGGCTACAAAAAGCTCGTATGAATGACCATATATGCGGTTCTCTACACAGGGCGGGAAACCTTGTTGTGAGAAGAACCGGCAATAAACTCAGCAAAGGCATTTCTTTTCTCCCCTACAGTGTCAAATAATTGGAAAATGCCCTATCATATATCCCGCAGTGGCAGTTGCACAGTGGTATCCATGAGTAGTGACGGTTGTACGGAAACATCTATTCAACTATAACTCTGTTGTTAACAAGTAAAAAAAACAAAAAGACGTCTCTAGAGATTTTGAAAAAGATAAAACTTTTCAACTTAAAGAATAAAAAAGAATAAAAGACATTTATCGGAATCACATAACAAAACACACAATTAAACATACAACATGTAACAAAAATAATAAAAAATAATAACAATTGACATTGTGCCTGTTATGTGATGCCAACACTGTGCACAGCTCAGTATACGCACCAAGCCGGGCCTGCTGCACTGGTATTCTGCTGTACACAGTAGTGACATCGTGGCACGAAACAGGGAAAAAAACAAATCATACAAACAGTAACTTACTTTTAAAACTTCTCGTTCGTCTACTGTTTTAGAAAGGCATGGGAACTATTACATAATCTGTGGTATTTCTAGGTATTGTGGTGATCGGGACTCCTTGCAATAGCAGCTCTATGGCACACGACGTGATCTGAGTTTGAACTAGGAGAGAAGATAAAAAGTCTAGAAGGAAACAAATGAAGATTGGTGGATGATTGATTTCGGTGACAGCCCGCCCTGAGAAGCTAGGGCTGTTTTGTAATACATGTCTTGAGAAAAAAAATATAATTTTATTCAAGTTATTTCTGCCTTCTCATTTGTACCCGGTCGTAATAGTACTTACGGCAAGTTGTAAAGGCGGAAACGGCGTTTCGAATTGTGGCGCGATGAGGCGCAGCGGCTCGTGCTTGACTCCTAGCGCCTCATACAGTCCTAGTACCTCGGGTACTAAAACAAATAGGAGTGACATTATAATACTTCTGATATTAGCTATGCTGAGCTATTACGAGCTATAAACATCCCACTGCTGGGGTTAGGCCTTTCCAAAGCACGTGGGGAGTTTAGGCCATAACCCACTACGGTTCATAAGGTGTTTCTACCAAGAAACTAAGTAGCTGATTTGTGTTTTTTTAAGAGATTGCTTCCATTTTTACAGCTACCTTTTATGGGTACTGAGAAATTAAAGCTCCTCGAGCCGTAGTAGTACATCGAACTTCCTCAAAAGATTTCCAGAGCGGGAAGCATCACAAAAGCGTATCCTCGATCCCTATTAAAATTTCTGAGGCGTTCAGATCGGAATTGAAATCGCACCAGGTTTGACGCAAAATATGCACACGATAAATAAAATGCATTTCATATTTCGTGTACCTACTTCTTCGGTCTTCACAGAATGAGGCACTACACTACGGATAATGAACACTTGCTATGTAAAATCATTTATTTAGGCTACAAATTAGCTCTTATAAATGTCATTATGCCATCTGAACTTGTACTGAGAAAAACCCAAAAGAAACTCAGCAAGGGGATTTTGTGTCACCCCTTTCTAATGTACTTACGCTGCGCCAGGTTGAGTGAGAACAGCTTCCAGGTGAAGAGCGCGTGCGGGTGCAGCGGCGTGAGGCGCGGCGGCGGCGCGGTGGCCGGCGCCGGCAGCGGCACCGTCCCGAGCCACAGCACGTCGCCCAGCGTGCGGTACTCGTTCACCTAAGCATGGATGGCAATTGACTCCACTCTACCTGGCGTCAAGCAGAAACGGAGTCCAGAAGTGAGGACAGCTAGTGGAGCAAGATTGTGCTGCACTCGCCGTCCTCACCTTTCGACCCACAAGTTGCTTCTTCAGATCTCGTTTAAAGGACCCCATGTAGGGAGGAGAATAAACTTGTGCTGGAAGAGCATTCCATTTATTTGTGGTACAACAAAGAAATGGATCACCGAATTTCTTCGCTTGTGGTGGGATTATTGCCACAGTTAATCGGAGGCACCGAGACGCGTGGTCCTATGGAGGACCCATAAGGGAAAAAAGTTTTTCAAACCATCCGCCACAGCAACATCATGACGTAATTGTACAAGCTCTAGATTTTCGGTGGTCTGAACGTCTCGCTTATAATGCATACTTATAATAATGGTATCCATTATTATTTTTATTAATAGGCATACACAATCAATGTCGGCTGCGTAGCTGGCTGTGACCAAAAAAACCTACAGTACTGCGCACATCTTGCGGATTGGTTGCCACATTATCTAAGCTGTTGCAATATTACATACCATTGTTAGTAGCATTGTTATGTTATGTTAGTAGTAGTTGAGGATTCCGGGTGCAATGCGCTTCTACCTCTAGCTTGTGATATCTTCACGTCACCGCGTCGTCGGCAAAGATCAAGGTCAAAAGCATCCTCGTTACTATGTGTGTAGGCGACGCACTACACACAAAAAATATTCCATAACGCTGTGTAATAATAATAAATATAATAAAACGAAATTGAATATTAAAGTATGGCGCGCGACCAACGAGCGCAAGCGTACCAACATAATAACGCACCGCCGCGTCGGCGCCGCCCGCCGTCCTCTCGGTTAGCAGTACTTTTTTCAAGCGACAGTTAAAATTGATACTAAGTTGTACGCTCTTTGGTCGCTCCCATTTTTTTCCAATCAAAAAGTGCAGTTTTCTTTTCCATAGTCTACAATGTGAAATCACTAAATTAGTTTTGCGACACTGTTCATTCGGATAAAGTATTTAAAAACTAAAAGTTATTAGTTTTTAAATACTTTAATAATAATAATAATACGAGATTAAAAAATCCAGGTATCCAAGTATGTCAGCAAGTAGAACTGTTGTGTAAAGTATCTAAGCCCAAAGCTGACTAAAAACGAGTTCTAATAATGTTACATTCCTTAACCCTAACATGGTTTATTCCTGACCATGAAAATGAGGCTAGTCGTAGAAATCATTACAGGACACTGTCGGCTGAACAGACATCTGACAGTGAAAGGAGTTAAAACCGATCCCATATACCCGGAGTGCATGGAAAGCGAGGAAACCAGCCTCCACCTACTAGCTGAGTGCCCTATGTACTCACTGACAAGATGGGAGCTCTGGGGATCGGACACATTACACTTAAAGGACCTAAAGGATCTGAAGGTGGAGCAGATAGCAAGATTTACCAAAGAGACCAAAAGATTCGACGGGGCGTCGTGAAAGCTGGATGAACCTAAACTCCCTCAAAAGGGAGAACGGGGAAAAGGATGAAGTGGTCCGTAACAAAGCGGCTGGATCGTCCGTTCGGCTGGCGACGTCCCCATAAGAAAATAATAATTCATGACCATGCTCTTACATCAGGGTCCTCGATGTCCACAGCGTTAAGGTGCAGGTCTGTGGCGCCGCCGAGGTGGTTGAATACCAGCTCCCTGATTAGGTCGTTGCACTCGCTCTCCAGATACTGGTCCGCAAAGAAGTGGCCTGAGCCAATCACGAACAGCTTCCCTATGAACATCATTGTCATCACAATCATTATCATCAGCTCTTTTTATGTACCCACTGCTGGGGCACGAGCCTATCCTTCCCTATGGAACGATAAGGAGAACGGGTCATAAACCACCACGCGGGCGCAGTGTGGACTGGCGGTTGTTAACGACTGCAAATGCAGCCGGGTCTAACGACTTCACGTGCTTTCCGTAGCACGGAGGAGCCCGAGATTTTAATTGTTGATTGAAAATTGCTTAACCTTAGCAATCGAGACCGGGCGCGTTAACCATTCGCCATCAAGCTCCTCCATCCATAATGTGTGAACCGCCTTAAGCTGTTTTAAACTGGAATGTCTTACCTCCAGTCTTCTCCGAGGTGTACATCGCAGCGACTGGCCTCTTGACAGGATAGCACACGTCACTGGTCGACAAAATGGCGGCAGCAGGCTTCTTCACTGTCAGCGTTGCACCGTAAGGGTACACAAAGTTGGGGGTTGCTGGCTCCTCGCTAGAAACATAGATATACATGAGCCTATCATACAAAAAAGTGAGACACCGTTATCTTCTATATACATAATGACTTGTCCTGACTGACTGATTCATCATCGCCGAGCCTAAGCCGCTGAAGCTAATTAGATAAAATTTGGACTGTAAGTTAATTGAGTGACGTAATCAGCCACTAAGGAAGGATTTTACGGAAATCATACCCTTAGGGAGTCAAATATGTGGTGAAAGTTCGTATGAAAGTCCGTCAGTTTTGAAGTAAAATATGTGAAAATTGGTATTTGGCTTTTTGAAAAGAAATAAAGGATGACGTGTCTCAAGAATTTTGTTTAATTTCCTTTAAAGGAGTAAAAAAGAGAAGAAGGTTTTTTTGGTGAAATTGTTATTTTTAAAGTATTATTTATAAAAATGAATAATTTAATTGATCTATAGATTTTTCAATAAAAATAAAAAATAAGTAACGTGTTTTTGCAGTTTTAGAAAAATCTCTCCTAGAGGAGTGAAATAAGGGGGAAAGTTTGTATGGAAATCTGTTATTATATTTCGTTATTTGGCCTGGTTAGACATTATGAAGTGTTTCAGGATTTTTGGAAAATGATCCCTTAAGTAGGGGATGACCATTTGTTCAGGAGGTTTTAAAACGGACCAAAATTACTTATACAGAGTGATCTTTATTACGTTGTTTTGTGTTAGATACTTTTTACTAATTCTAGCTCGCATGGATAGGCTTTTTAATGATAAAAAATTAAAATCTTAATGTTGAAATGACGTGACATGTTTAATTGTCTAACCATTATTACTTATACCCTTATGACATTTACCTTTAATAAGTTTGACTTTTATTACAAATAAACACAAGTCGTGTAGCCCACACAAATGAGACAATATAAATATAATAAAATAAAACAATAAAAACTAAAAAAAAAGAACCAACCAAAATTAATAAAAAATCGCTCTGATACAAAAAGAGTTGATTGAGAAATTGGCGTATGTAACCTTGCTAACCAAGCAAATAAATAAATAAAATTTACTGGGTTCAAATTCTTGTTGTGTAAGTAAGTAAACAGCCTATAATTGTCCCACTGCTGGGCAAAGGCCTCCATCATTGAAATCAAGTCATCGCTACAATTGATGGGTAATGGCTTAATCACCACGCTTGCCAAATGCGGGTAGGTGATCACAAACCCGGGTTATGCATTGAAAAATCCGAAATACATTTTGCCCGACCTGGGAATTGAACCCGGGACCTTCGGGTATCGGGCCGAGCGCTCTGGCACTCGGCCACCGAGGCTTTATGAGGCTTGTTGTGTATAAAACGTATAAAAAAATATGTAAGTAGGTATAATGCGCATAGACAGGGCGCATTAACCACTGCGCCATCGAGCTCCAAATCCTAATACAATAGTATAATATATCTTCTTCTATACATACAGGGTGTTCGGCGCATCGTGTGCCAAAATGAATTGGCCGACAGAAAGGGTCATCTGCTATACTTTTAGCCCCCATAACACGTTCCATGCCCGACGGCTATTTTTATGTTGACTTTTTGAGTTATTTAACCAAAAATCCAAAATACCGCATTTAAACTTAAATAAAAAAATTTAGCCTCAAAATTAAAATTTTATTTTGATATGCATTGATGTAAGATTCTATCAAATTCAAATTTGCTGATAGTTGTCATTTAGTTTTTTTTTAAATTAAACTCTAAAGTTTCAGAAATGTTAAACATGAAATAAAAATTCCAATTTACATTGCTATAAAAAAAACTAAAAAAAATCGGGATCTTCAGACTCTCTCAAAAATACTTTAGTTTATCCTCTTTCAAACGGTATGTTAGTGTCATTAAAAATTAAAAAAAAACTTTACTAATTCGCTAAATTAGTCCTTCGACTCAAGTCAGGCTGATATAAAAACTTAGAGCTAAATCCTTTTTTTTTCGTGAATAACACGTTCAAAGCAGGTCAAAACTTTTATCTTACTTTAGCGATATTAAATCTGTCCCCCATCTCGATTTTAATTTTAATTTCGAGGCTAAATCCTATAGATTCTATAGATTATTAGATCTCTGAGTGGTAGAGCCACGCTGCGTTGCAGCACGAAATGGGCCGGCTCGCCCGGCGTAATACCACCCTCTCACAGAATATCGGCGTGAAACAACGGCACTCGTTGCTGTTGTGTTTCGTCCGGTGAGTGAAAGTACCGGAGGCCCATCTCTCACCCCTCCCCCCTCGCAATTCCTACTCCCTCCTCAAGATCCAACTCCTTCCTCAAGGTCGGCAACGCACCCGCGATAACTTTGGTTTTGCGGGTGTCCATGGGCGGCGGTGATTGCTTTCCATCAGGTGACCCGCCTGCTCGTTTGCGTTACAATAAAAAAAAAAAAGTTTTTTTTTTTATTTAAGTTGAAATGCGGTATTTTGGGTTTTTTGGTTAAATAACTCAAAAAGTCAACATAAAAATAACCGTCCGTCGGGCATGGAACGTGTTATGGGGGCTAAAAGTATAGCATATGACCCTTTCTGTAGGCCAATTCATTTTGGTACACGGTGCGCCAAACACTCTGTATAATAAAGCCAAAGAGGGTCGACGAAAGTCTGTACATGGAAGATATTCGAAAAAAAGTTGGCTGGGGATACTTAGAATCGATAACAGGACACGTTCCAACAGTTTATAGAATGGTTGACTGTTTGTCTGTTTATTTGACCGCGCATCACGTAAATGTGGCTGAAGGGATTTGGATGAAACTTTGCACATAGAGAGACCATGACCCGGACTAGGATATAGGATACTTTTTATCCCGGTAACAGGTTCCTGTGGGATAGTGTAATCTTCGCGAACGAAGTCGCGGGCGACAACTAGTTCGTAATATAAACTATATTACATACAGGTAGTCGTCTGATTCGCTGGTGTAGTTGGGCATCTTCATGATGCTCTTCAGCACGGCGCGGTTCAGGATGCCGTTGGAGATGTGGCACTCCTTCGGGTGGTAGAACTTGTGGTATTTGGCGCGGACCACGCAGTCTGAGGTAAGATATAGTACACAAGATCATTGACACCGTTTTAATTTCAAATGGTTGGAAGTCTAGAGACAGTCATGTTATTCTTCTTCCATTTTAGATATTGGTTATTGTCATTTATGTAATAAGATGAAACACATAGCCTTTTAAATGGACCAAATATGCATATTTTTATATTACCTACTGATGTTGTTTAAGTTATGTTGTTGAATAATAAATTTATTTATTATTATTATTGCCTTTATTTATTTTTTCTCATATAAATTTACATTTTTAAATATTTTCTAAAAACAAAATAAATAAAACATTTAAAAATATAAAAAATGCGTGCGTGTAAACAATGCGTGCCGTATCGAGGAGAACTGCCTTCTGAATCAGGCCCTTGATTCAGCCGCCTAACGAGAGCCTCATTAGATGTTGATCGAGGCTCTTTATTATTATTATACTGTTTATTTATTTTCTTTCTTAAAACTAGATTTTTACAGTATTTTAATATAAAAACAATAAAACATTATAAAAACCTAATCCTAGAGTACCGCCAGCAGCAGGCATTAGGCACTGGTGTAAGTTTATAGGACTATAGGATGCGTTTAAAGGATTAAGATGATGATTTTATTAAGTTTGAGAGTTTTTGACGACTTATATCTACAACAGAGACCAATAGCGTGCCTTCCAAAGCATGGAGAAACTAGAGTTTTTTAATATGGTCACCCATCCAAAAACGCGACATTGTAAAGTTGCCTAACTAACTTTTTTCAGATAGTAATTAGTGACTTACCGTTATTAACAACGATACCATACTCCTCCAAGAAGAAGTTGATGTTGGTGTTCATCATCTCCTCCCCGCCATCTGTCATGATCACTAGTACCGAGTCCCCCCTCTCAACCATGGCCTTCATGCTGGCGAGCTCGTCATCTGTGAACGCGTTCTGCGGCCCTGGTACCACAAGGATCTTTACGTCTTGCAGAATGTTTTCAGATAGCTCATCTCTGTTACTAAAATAGTTAAAAAAAATTAGAGTAAGTATTTTTTTATGGAATTATTTGAAAAAAGACAGTGTTAAAAAAAACTCACGAGCGGGATTCGAACCCGCACCCCATGGTATGCCGGGTCAGGTGCACTGCCAACTATGCTATCGTGGCTCAATCCAAATCGCCGAAATTAATCAACACTATCTACTTTTGCTTTATAAGCAAAAGGAATATTCACTGTCGACAACTACTACGTCATCAACATCCGATCTTAATATTTTTACAAATATTGTATTATATTATTATTAAAAAAATATTATATATATATAATATAATGTTTTTTTTTTTTTGAATTTATAGATTACTTTATTTTCATTCTAATTATATTCAATACAATTCATAAATAAAAAACCTCAACTAACTCGCCTGTCCGAGGCAAGGTACCCAAAATGCTGCCGGCATTTCCCCTTTGAATGGCCAAGTTTTGTTTATATAATTTTTAACGCAAATTTTGTTGCGAACAAATTACAAAAACACAAATGTTGAAAAAATACCTCAATTGAGAGAGCACCTGACCCGGTATGTCAGAAGGGTGCAGGTTCAAATCCTGCTCGTGGATTTTTTTTCAGCATTTATGTAATATAGATTTTGTTTTTCAACACTTTGTCTTTTTTCAAATTGTAATTTGTTCGCAATAATATTTACGTAAAATTATATGTAAATAGTTATGGAATTATGTTATATTTTATTATTATAATTTTATTATTTATTATTATTTTATTATTTTAAAACTAACATAGTCTTAAGTAACTACTAACACAACATTGTTTTGATAATGGATTATTATTATTATTTATTTTCTTATGGGGACGTCGCCAGCCGAACGGACGATCCACCCGCATTATTGCGGACCACTTCATCCTTTTCCCAGTTTTTGATAATGGATGGAAAAGGATAAAAAAATATTTAAAAATAAATTATTAATTATAAAAATAATAATAATTATTATTATTCGAGCATTATTAATTATCGCAGTAGCACCAGTGTTCGACACAGTAAGCCCAATGTTCAACATCAGTTTTCGTCGTAAAAAATAATATGGAATTAGCATTCAACTTTTACTGGATGAAATCTAAGAAGTAGATGGTCTTATTCAATTGTTGTTGTTGTTTTATTCACGCTGCACCAGTTGTATTCGCGTCTGGACTCCATTTCCACTTAACATCAGGTAGAATGGAGTCATTCGTCGTGCTAATTATAAAAAAAAAATTGCAAAATCAACTCCTTTAATAATAGTAATAATAAACTTTCCTACACTCACACCCATTATCTAACCCAAAAGAAGCTTCGTTATGAAACTCGTTATATGGTTACTAGACAACGGATAAAAATACTTTTATTACTTAAATACATACTTATTATACATAGAAAATACCCAGACCCGAGACAATTTAGAAAAACAATAATTTCTAAATTGACCTGGGATCGAACCCGGGACCTCAGAGATGGCGACACCATGAAAACCGGCGTACAAACCACTCGACCAAGGAGGTCGACAGGTAACTCAGTTGCTAACCAACTTTACCAATTAACAACTTTAATAATTGTGGAGATCCTTGGCGGAAGCGTTTGTCCAGCAGTGGACGTCTTTTGGCTGAGACGATGACGATGAAAGGAAAGGGTGTCGATCATTGGATCCTGCTCAACATTGGTGCCTCTACCTTACGAAGGATTATATAGTAAACTAACAAGTACCTAGTACTTAAGCAATAAGGCCGCCTACTTGTACTCTCTTCTCTGTCTATTGTCCTGTTTTGTAACTGTTAATTTTTTAGTGTGCAAATAAAGTGTTTATTATTTATTATTATTATTACTTACATCATAACTTTCCAAGTCGTCTTCAGCTTTCGATGTAGCATTTTGTAATTCTCATTGATCTTGAACAACTCGTTCTTCGAGATGTCGAATAATATGGTATTCACCATTGTCTTCATTGTGAGTTATTTAATTATTTCACTGTATTAGTATTATTTTAATTTATTAAGTAATAGTATTGACACGTGAACTCCTGATAACCTGATTCCTGTTGAGGAATGACAATAACTCGAATTCATTGTTTGTGGTTCCGTTGCTAAGCAACCACAATGTCACACTTGTAAAGTTGTAACTTTGCTTCTTGGCGGGAAAGTGAGGAAGCATGTTTGCATGATTGCATAACCCTTCGATCAAATAAGATTCACATCAAGCATAAAACTACATTCTTATCGTGCCTGAGCAATGGCGCTGCGTATTTTTAATTAACCAGGGTCATATTTCTGATTGACGTTTTGAATAACTTCAAATATTCTGTTGTGTTGATTGTTTGTTGACAGAGAATATTGTAAAAATAAGAAGCATGAATGAGCTTGTATGCGCTCACCTACCTATTTGTTGCATACTCCAGACGATCCTCCTGATTCAGTGGTCACGTAACGTAAACGTAACGTAAACGTAACGTAACGTAAACGTCAGTGGTTTGCATCGAGTATTTTTTTTGTAATTAATTATGTCTTTTTATTACCCTCAGGGTGCCTAGTGTGACTTTATTTTTTACATTCGATCTCGTCGAAAACGAGAATTATTAGGCATTGAAACAGCGCAGCGCCTCCTGCGACATACGAGATAAGTTAAAATTTTGCCATACGCATTTTAGTTTTCGTAAACGTAATCGAATTGATACGGATAGTAAACACAACTCACGCTAGGCCCCAGGCACATGAGTACAGAAACGGAACAGAGACAAAGCTTCTAAGGACCATACGAAATTCTTACCTATTTTAGTAGAGTTGACAAAAGAGAATAAAATAAAATAAACAAACTTTTATGAGTTTTTTATTAGGTATGTATTAGGTATTAAGTATATTTACAAATTGCTTATTCTAAATATTTTTTTATAATTTTTGGTTTTTAATAATTTGTTATACCTTTTGATAGAATGGTAAATTCTATCAAATCGACAAATAAGACAAAATTGTCAGGAGGTATTATAAAAAATTATGACTTGCGAAAGACTGCAGGCAGATGCTGGATGCGTCAAGCTGAGGATAGGGCGCTATGGCGCTCATTAGGGGAGGCCTATGTCCAGCAGTGGACTAAGATAGGCCGATGATGATGATGATGATGATAATAAAAAATCCCGACTGTACACTACCTTCATTAAAATTTTTGTAAAGAATGAATAATGAACATACAATTTTATTTTGTCAGATTTGTGATTTTCGAGACATTTTTTATACAAATAGCCCAATACACAGAGTAAACCATTTTTTTTCTGGTAAATCAAATTGATAATCAGTTGTTCCTACTGTTAATTTCCATCGTCAGATTGCGACACTTGTGATGGGGTATTAAAAATTTGGCAATCGTCTGATTTCATAAGTATTCTTCTTCTTCTGGTTTCTTTAAGATGTTGGTGATACATCTTATTGAAAGCAATACTAAGTTGTCGTAAGTTGGTTCTTGGCAGTTACCACCTGCCTGTCTGACTTTTCCAAAGAAGTTTTTGAGACAAACTTGATTAAGACGTCTTGTAAATATGAATTGAAAATCTTCATGAAGTTGTAATAAAGACTTTATAGAAACTTTAAATCCATGAATGAAATTCATGATACTTGTAACGTTTTTTGTCCATAGCTTCTTACTAAATTTAAGTTCCTAAAAAACGTTAGCATTTCTTCTAAAAACTTAATTTGATAGTCGTTGCCGCGGAAAGCTCTTTTATAATTATTAGAAGATCGCAGTGTACTTGCGTTTAATAAATCAAACAAATTATTAATTTTATTTACAAAATCAGCTGTATCTCTTGCAGCAACCTCGATAATGTCCCTTTCGTTTTCACCAAATATACGCACAAACCATAATCAAATTGTTGTGATGTTAAGTAGTTTCGCTCTGTTTTAACCATAATTAAGTTTGTTTTTTTTTGTTTTTGTTTTGTGATGTCATCTTGTTATCGAAATGTTTTTATATATGAGTATGTTAGTTCTAAATGTTATGTATGTCATATTGATTACTATTGTTTTTTGTTATTATTATTTGTTACAGTAATAGTATGTTTATTGTCCTGTGTTTCTTGTGCCAAGTTGGGTCCCACCAGAATACCAGCGCTGTAGCGGCTTGTATGTCGTTGCAGCACAAGCTGAGGTTGGGACCTAATTGGCCACATGCACGTTGTATAATGTAACTTTTATTTTGTTTTCATATGTTTTCGCCTTATCATTTTTTTTCTCTCATGTGTATCTTCTGTGTTATATAAAATTAGTGCTTGTGGTCAATAAATGTTTATTTCTGTTTCTGTTTCTGTTTCTGTGTTAAGATTTAAATCTACGTAGTACGTAGGTGTTGATAGCTGATGTTACAGTTCGGCTTAATACATGTGAGGCTAGTTTCACACGCATTTTCTGAAAATTATTTGGCTTGACGTGAATATCAGTTACCTAGTTTTTGTGCTAATCTAATATTTTGCTTTTTGTCTTCACAATATAGTTTTATAATATGTGACCATTTTGCTATTTTATTGTCAAAAATGTAATCACAAGTCATTAAATTGTTCCTTACACTTTACAAAAGATGCGGAACATCAGACATATAATAAATTTTGTGTCCGTTTACTACAAAATATGTTTTATCCCCACTCACGGAACGCGATTTTGAAACACTTAGGAATCAGAGCCTAAATCTGAGATAAAGACGCGTATGTCAAGACCCATGTTTAGTAATGATGTTATAATTTCGTCAATCCATTCATTTACATCCGAATCATTTTTGCATTGAGACAGAAATTAATAAACTATTGGTTGCTTCCAATTGTATATAATACCACGAATCATTATAACAATAACGTACTGAGCTTGCACTTTTTCTGAATTCCATTTATTTCATGAAATCCAATAATTTTATCATTCTGACGTCATAAAACAAATTAGCCTTTAAAGACATGCAGTCAACACATACACTGCAAATCTTTTCCTGTTATCCCCTTTTGTCTAGGTACCTTTGTTTTTAATACACAAAGCAAACGTTCGTCTAGCCTATTACCTATCGGCTTTACTAACTTTTGCAAGGTGACTAATGAAGGTAAAAAAAATGTATTTGCAAGAAATCTATACGCTGCTGGACCAGAGTAATGAAGATTGAGTGCGAAAAATTTGAAAGTCTGGCTATACCTGTTGCCACTATAACCGGCCTTTACATCTATTTGCCATCATTTGAGACATACCTTTAGTCATAAACTTATCACATAATTTTAAAAATTGTTCTTTAGATACACTTCTTAAGTCACACATCCCATGTTTTTTTGTTTCTCGAAGTTCAAGTGACAATTTCCGCTTTCTTGGAGTGTCTGCTGAAAGGTGAAGTGCCGCTTGCGCTGCTTTACTTTCAATAGTTTGCTTATTAGGTTCCGTCTGGATGCTGCGTGATGTTTGATCTTTCAAAAAAACAATTTTATTTGAAAAAATGTTCGAGCTTAAACTTAATTGTTCAGTTCATTTGAATATGCTGACTTTCTTGTGCAGGTACCGTCATACATTAACTCAAACTTGCACCGTCATTTGATGGCAAATTAAGTGTTGGAAAAGCATTGTCATGTAAATATTTTTTATAGTTTTATTTTTAGAAAATTTAATGTTGGATTTTTCGAAATGAACTTCACATATTCTGTATGTTTGCCTTGTGTTATCGTCAATAATTTTAAGCACAAGATCTTCCCGACCGATAGCTTTTAACCACTCATGTCGTCTGAAAAAAAAGAATAATCAGAATAAAGAACAAAGAAGAAGTTGTAATGTATTTTTGTATGTATTTTTAAACACGATATTATTTTATTACTGCATAAAAAATAGTATTATCAACCGGAACCATTGGCTTAAAGGTGATATTGTAACAAAAGTTTAAAGGTTATGTGCACTTGACTGTACAAATATTTGACGACAAAGGCGGCCTATGTAAAAAAAAAATACTTAGGTACACTCGGAAATTAATTTAGCCTGATGCGCGAATTTTGAAATGAGAGAATTTCTTTTTGAAATACAAATATTTACAATTATTACTGCATAATTACATCGATAATAGTGTGAAAATTGAATCTACAAAAATAATGCGGTTGCTTTTTCGACGCTGTCCGCTTCCTCACACGAATTTCATCATTACCAGCCGTACGTATGCAATCGAATATTGACCTACACTGAGAAACACTTGACTATATCTACTTCATTATTTCACATAACAATTTCAAGCTTGTAAATGCAAACCATTTTAACGACAGTCGGTGATAAGGGTAAGTTAATGACGATTCGGAAACAAAATAGCAAAATATTTGTAGATTCACCCAATGAGTAATGTAATAAAAATAACAATTAACTACGTAACATACATAACTACATAACATAAAAGGTTTGTGCGACCTACTTAAACATACCTATCTAATTTTAAATAGGTATAATTTGGTTTTCATTTACTTACCTAGTAGACTCCTTGGGATAACTGAAATATGAAATATCTTTTTTTTCTAAAATTATTCATACAAACGGTAAACAACCATTTTACAAGTCCAGAACTAATTATTTACACTTTTATAACTATTTACAGTTTATTCCAATTAAAATAATTTCGTAAGAAATATACAGGAGCACAAAACAAGCAAGACGTGCTTTGTGCAGGCCCGTCCGTTTGTCCACTGGCCGAGCGAGCGTAAAGCCCGTTACAGACGCAGCTATAATATATATTATAGCGAGACATAATACGATATACAGGTGTCTCATTTAAATCGGTCAGTATGGGAAAGTCTGAAACTATAATACATACGAAGATCTGTTCTTAGGAACCATGTCATCGATTTTAATAAGAAGAAAAACTGCATTCATACATTTAAAAAAAACCTGTACTCAGCTCGAGAATCGAACCCGGTTGTTTTGAAAAAAATAAACTTACACTATTTCTATTTAGATATCGATTGTGTAGGTCTTAAGCAGTAAATGGCTCTATGAATCATGATGTCTAAAATGAATAAAATGCATTGTTTTCACATACTTTAATTTATTTTAGTAGGTGTTCGAAGTGACCACCGTTTTTTTCGTTACAATATTCAATATTAATATAGCTAAGTCTGTGACGGGCTTAAACCGGTTTTAAGTATCCAGTGGCGGCGTACGCGACGCAGCGGCTAGTTGTCACGCACACATGCGCCGTATGCTTGTACTGGGTGGCACAAAAGTTACGACGGGGTTTTAAAAATTAAAATCTGACATTTACTATTCTAAGATAATTAATGGAATCAGGCGTTATTTTGCGGAAATCCATAGTACAAAAAATGTAATTTAAATAATATGTAGTGTTAATTCCGCTAACTCAAGTTAGCGGAATTAACACTACATATTATTTAAATTACATTTTTTTATTTACTATTCTTTTGTTTTCACAAATTGTAAAATACATTTTGGAGATTCAGCATGGATAATTTTACCGTTATTCAACGTACCAAAATCGTAGAGTTCTATTTTCAACATCATCAGTCTATAATTCAAACCCAGCGAGCGTATCGCCGCCATTTGCAGAAAATTTCAGAATTTGGGGTACGGAGAATTCAAGAGAAGTCCACCAGCATGAATTACACCCCATCAAGTGTACAGTCTGGTGCGCATTTACACCACAAAGGATTATTGGGCCCTATTTTTTTGAAGACGACGACGGAAACGCTGTAATTGTAAATGGCTTGAGATATCGCAATTTAATTGAAAATTTCTTAGTGCCAGCTCTTGTTGACAGTACAGAGATGTGGTTCCAACAAGATGGAGCAACAGCGCAAACGGCTCGAGCCACAATGACCGGCCTAAGAGAGACTTTCGGCGAGCGTTTAATCTCGATATTTTCAACATTTAACTGGCCCGCTCGTTCCCCAGATTTAACAGCGCCAGATTATTTTCTCTGGGATTATTTAAAAGACAATGTGTTCATTAATAAACCCAGGACCATCGAGCCGCTGAAGGCCAACATCCGAGCTGAAATACAGTTGCTAACTCCTCATGTTCTGAGTTAAGTAATGAGAAGTGCTCTCGAAAGAGCCCGTCTTTGTGAGGCTGAAAATGGTGGTCATTTTACATTTAGCCAGTAGTAGTTTACCTTACGAACGGCGCGGTTGTATGAAGGTTTGTCTCTGTTACTCTACTTACTTGTTACGTTACTCTGTGGCCCCAGGTGGCGACTGACCAGCATTTCGCCGTAACGTAAGATGTTAGATGCAAGCATTCGCATGTCCTGACAGTGAGCCGAGCAGCTCGCACTCGCTGTGAATGGTAGACGCACCTGCACTACGCCTACCACAAACTGTCTTTCCTCAATAGACTTTAAGCTTTAAATCTTAGGCATATGGTTAAACATTTATATAAGAAATTTAATAGTTTTGGATAGTCTGATTTTCAGGTGGCTGTACGAAGCTAACGATTTTAAACATAACTTTTGTTGAGAAAATATTTTTTTAAGTTCACTTTTGTGTTCACTTGTACTTGTATTATTTTGGAATTATAATATATCGTGCAAATGTAATATTTTGAGAATGTAATATTATGCTTACAAAGGCTATTTATGAATAATCTCCAGTCCAATAATTGAAGTCTTGTAGTCTCACAGCTTGAATGCTACTAACATTGTTATTATGGCAAATGACATTGGTAATTTGCCAGGCGGACTTATAACTAGCTCTACCACCCACCAAGCTAAGTACAATAAGTATCTACCCTCTAGTGGGTCTGAGACGGGTGTCTTACCACTAGACAAGAAAGGTATTTAAAGGGTGTAGACTGACCGGAGCATATTGCTGTAACGTAACATGTTCGATGCAAGCATTTTATCGGTTCGCCCTGTTATCGGTCAGTCAGTAATGACGTATCAAGCTCGCCGCGAATGGAACGTTACGGTTTCGTTACGATGATACACTCCGGTCAGTCGCCACCATAAGAATACTCATAACCATTTAATTTGGACTACAGTTGATGATATTTTGCAATAAAACAACAAAATAAATTGTCAAATAGTATAATTTTATTTACAACTCGAATAATCATAAACTTTCGATCCGAAATTCGTATTTCTTTTAAGACTCAATAAGTATAGCCTGTTAAATTTTAGCACTAACTAATATTTACATTTGTTCTAAGGTATTTAACATTACAAATAATATTGCTATGTTCTATGAAAAATGGTATCTTTTGATAACAAGTTTACATAGAAATACGTTTTTTCGCAGTTGAATTACACTTAATAGCAACACATTATTTTTACTATTTGTATAATATAATTAACTCAAAAATGTATAATGTATTTTTTTTCAAATAAAAATACATTATAATTATATTAATTATTGTTTTAAAGTAGCTATATAAGTTGCGTCTAAGTGTAATTCCCAATGAAAATATCCAAATTGTGAACTTACATATTTATTTATAAATGATATGGATAAAATTATAAATAAATATAATTTTGATAACACAGCCTGATTTAATTTCGACTTAAGACATTAAATTATGTAAAAAAATTTGGAAAACAATAAATATTTTTTTGCTAATACAGTACGTTACGTTTTGTTTGAGCGTTGCCTAACAGATCGTATTTGTTGCTATGTAGTAAGTTTAAGCAAAATCATATAGAATATACTAAAGACCAGTCATAGTTGAGCGGTTGTGCAAAAATAAGCTTTATTTGTAGCGCTTCAAGATTCGATGTATAAAGCATACGAGAAAAAATGATGCTGATTGATATCAAAACGGATAATAGTAAGTTTCTATAAAAACAAATGCTTCACCATTACCGACAAAAACTTTATAAGACAAATAGATACTTTTTATAAAAATTATACAGGCACTAGGTAAACCTTTCGCGGCCCAGTATAATTAAAATGTTTAACAGCTTTTAACCACGGTGCAGCTTGGCAATAAAGTCGGGTACATTTTTTTTTTTTTTTTTTATTGTGACACGCCATAATGGCTTCACCCTGCCTGATGAAAAGCAGCCAGTGAAGCCCAAGAAGTGAAAGCGTTCATCACAGCGCTACCACGCTATGCCGAACGCTCACACTATGGCGGCCTGCATGAATACTTTTTCACGCCCCGCTTAAATAACCCGGGAGAGAAAGAGGAGGGAAACACGTGTGCGGGAAGCGCATTCCACATACGGGCAGTTCAGCAAAGGAACGATTGTCCAAACTTTTTGGTACGTGTCTTGATGGTCAGCACGGTATGAGGGTGGCTTCTCAGACCTGCACGCGTCGATCTGGAAAGGAATGGAGAGGGAGGAATGAGGTTAAAGAGCTCCTCAGAGCATTCACCGTGGTAAAGGCGGTAGAAAGCACTAAGGGAAGCAATGTCCCTACGTAGCTGTAACGGCTCCAGACTGGTTGTAACGTCATCGTTACCGATAATACGGACAGCACGTCTCTGCAACCTGTCAAGAGCTTCGAGCAAGTACTTGGCGGATCCGTCCCAAAGATGAGAGCAATACTCCACGCAGGAGCGCACCTGAGTCTTATACAAAAGACAACGTTGCTCAGGCGTGAAGAACCGCTTCACTTTGTTCAGGATTCCGAGTTTACGTGAGGCTGTGGTTATGATGCTCTCAATATAGCTCTTCGGGTTGAGGTCACTGTGTATGTCCATACCTAAGAGACTGAGACCAGTCTGGATGGGTAATAGGTTGCTCTGGAAGGAGGGTTGGGGGAGAAATGCGGACTTTTTGGCAGTGACAGCGCAGACCTGTGTCTTTTTGGCATTGAACTGGACGAGGTTATCAGAGCCCCATTTATAACTGCGGTCTAATTCCTCGTCCAGCTCAATGACAATTTTACGTCTTGACTCCACTATATCGGCTTGCTTTGCCGCAGGGTGACCCAAATAACGCCGACTTGAAAATGTATGCCCAGAATACTTATACTAAGCTGGTTACGTTAAAACCCGTTAAACATATAATTTATAAAATATTATATTAAAAAATAAAAATATCAACTCTGTAAATTATCTATAAATACAATGTCCTAATATACTCTGTACATAGAATATAAACTTACTAGTAGGAATGAACTTACAAAACTGTTCGTAGATCTACAATATTTTGTATATTTACAAGAATTATGAGTAGGGTTTTTTTTTCGTAGATTTTGAGCTAACTTTGAGCTTTTAAACTAAACGATAGCTTTATAAGTTAACTAATTAAAGTATGGCTCTTAAAATAATAAAAAAATGTGTACTTAAAAAAGAGCCATGCAAAATTGTGGTGGTACATCGCATTAATTATGTTCATTTGACACATGAGAGTTTTTACGGTCATCTATTTGTTTAATGATAAGTGCACCTTAACATAAGTTGGATGAGATTGAAACAATTAATCAGATGCTTTTGAACACCTCACATGCCCACTCTATATGCTGACTCTATTAGGCCGTTAAACCCTCGAAGATTCTGCTATCATGTAATAATTTATTTAGTCAATTTTCAATATAAAATGTTGTAAGTTGTACTAGGGCAGAAGAATAGGTAAAGTAAGCTTATCCAAAACACCAATTGACTTTATCGAAACAAAGTTCGTAACGAATTCTTGTATTGAATTGATTTATAAGACCTTCTTGATTGATTTAAAATCTGTTATCGCAAACAAAAATAAAATATTGATTAAGGTTATTTTAAACATTGTTTGTTTCCATAGAAACATTTACGATTCAGCATCGCGCGTACTAGGGCAGCAGAATGGGCAAAGCAACCTTATCCAAAACACCACTTGAGGTCTGTTACCGCATTATTAATTATTGATCTAAGGTTACCGCAAAATATATGAAATTGTGAAAATAGGACAGTTCAATCATTGTTCCATTATATAAATGTTCTGTTTCCGCATCGCGGGTACCAGGGCCGCAGCAAATCATAAATAAGAAGCCCATGTCGAGCGCGTTGTCCGAGTGGCTGGACATGCGGTAAGCGCTAGAACGTTTATGTTCTTCTTGACTTTCTAGCCTGTTCCTAGGTAGGTATCAAATCTCTTATAATAGTTTGTTCGTACCGCAAAGTAATGTTTATCATAGATTTATACCGAACAGGTATTTTTCCCTATAAAATGTTTGAAAAAAGACAAAGTATTGAAAAAATTCCACGAGCGGGATTCGAACCCGTACCCCATGACATGCCGGGTCAGGTGCACTATCATATCATGGGGTGCGGGGCGTGAATCCCGCTCGTGGATGTTTTTTTTCAAATTGTAATTTGTTCGCAACAATATTTGCGTAAAATTTATATGTAAAATAACTATAAAATGTTCTAAATTTCAGCATCGTGTGTGGGCAGCAGAATGGGCAAAGTGGCCTAATCCAAAACGCTACTGGCTTTTTTTACAGTTTTTAAAAGGGTTTGGTAACGGCAAAATAAAAAAATATGGTCAAAAAAGGTCAGTAAATCATTGTTCCCTATAGAAATGTTCTAAGTTTCCGCATCGCGTGTACCAGGGCAGCAGCAAATCATAAGAAGCCCATGTCAAGCGCGTTGTAGAGGGCCGCGATGTCCGAGTGGCTGGACACGCGCCAGAAAGGGTAGTTTTTAGCTTTGGCGGCCGCTTCTTCGTCTTGACCGTCACCTATTACTACGTACGTGCAACGTTCGCCGAATCGCTGCTTAATTTTCTCGAAACATGTTTCTTTACCTGAAACGGGGTAAGTATTGAGTTAGTTAAATAGTAATGGCGATTGGCTCGAAATCAATTTTATGTCATGAACTTGAACGTTTTGCAAAAGTTCAATGATAATAATAGTTTCATCAATTGTTTTGTATTGGAGGGAATTTTTCTTAATGGCGGGAAGTTAGTCAGTTAAAAGTGTAAAGTAACATTTCTTGTGTGGGATTTGAACCCACACCTTCTGACAAACTGGGCCAAGCGCCCTATCAATTATGCGCTACGATACCTTGGCCATATGTCATCATTAAAATCGGGAGAGGCAAAAAGGGCGGGCGTCACGACTTTGACACATACCAGCTAAATAGGCCCACTACAGCAAACGAATAGGAAAAAGTGGAAATGAAACAAAATAGATAAATGTTTTTCCTAAATAAATAAGAATACTAACCGGTCTTAGTTGCAGAGTAAATGTTCTCTATTGGGAAGACCCCACCCAGGCCGAAAAGCAACACCTTGGCCAGCGCCGGCACCAGCTGCGTCGTCGTCACCAACACGTTCACACAGTTCTCTCTAAGGGGAAAAGAAAAGTTTAAATTATAAACTAATTTAAGAGCAGGTCCCAAGATTGAACCCTGGGGCACCCCGGAATTAATTATATTACAACGATAGATGTATCCAAGCCCACACGTGAATGTTAAAAGCTAGATAAGAATTTGATCAAGACCACACTTAGATGCCAATACGGAACCATAATATGGACTAATAACAACGTGATTGACCTTATCAAAAGCCTTTTAGATGATTTGACAATCGGGTTACTTAGGACATGCGTTAATGTATCTATGTATGTATGTATGTATGTATGTATGTATGTATTCATGCATGTATGTATGTATGTATGAATGTAGATATGCATTTATGTATTTTCTCCTGAGAAATAAACATATTTAAACCGAATTTTCTTGAGTCTTGCTACCTACGTGTTCGTATGACGAATGAAAGAGGTTATAATACCTCTAGAAGTGAGTATAGAGTGCTCACCTGGTGTTGATCATGTTGAGGCACTTGCAAGCCAGCGTGAGCCAGTTGTCGGTGGCCTGTTCGAGCTCCGCGCGCAGCTGTAGCCACTGCTCCCTTTTGGCGGGTCCAAGAAGGCCGCCCACACTGCGACCAACGAGAATGGGCAAGTTAGCTTTTGTTTTTCTATTTAGTTTACACCCTTTAAACGGATTTTCAAACTTTCGCGTTCCATTTTAAACAACGTGTTTAAAGCCAAAACCTAGGTACTACTATAAATAGCACCGTGCGTTGCCACGGCCGCCCGGCCGGTGCAACTTTGTCGAAACGCCCTGTTTAAAGGTGTGCCTGTGATACCCAGCAGTTTGCGTTAAACCGTTTAATCTCATCATCGACTTAATTACACATGTTTGCACATTTAGCCAGTGTCAAGTAAGGGACATATTGAACCTTCGTTCTAAAATACTAGTAGTTCCCCGACCCACCGCGTCGCATCGCGTTTTTTCGCGTTTTTCCTGACTTTTTTTAAGGGTCATAGCGTGATGTTAAATAGCCTTCCACAAAAACTGGGCTATCAAATATAAAAATATTTTTTCAAATCCGCCTGGTAATTCTAGAGATTAGCGCTTTCAAACAAAAAACAAGAAACTCTTCAGCTTTATTATATTAGTATAGATATAGATAAGATATTGAGTAACAATGTGATAATAGAAATTATTTATAACTATTAGTTTGTAAAGGCAATACAATCTGTCATGTTTGACAGATGACCTATAGATAGTTTTTTACTTTGACACTTCTCTTGTCATCCCGCCGATTATTGATTGCTAAATGGTGTCTCAATTTCTTTTAATTAAAAATCTGCTCGAATCTCGCTCTGGTGTTTCCTTTTCATGCCAATTACCCTTCAATAACTAGCTGTCCCGGCAGACCTTGTTCTGCCATATTTCTCTAAAAGAAAGTTACATTGATTTTTTTTATGTTAATAGCTGTCCTGACAGATTTCGTTGTCGAAAGTTATTGGCCTGTCGCAGTCTAATAGAAATAAAATAACATTTAAAGACTAGTAATATCTAATGTGATGATATTTTTATTATAATGCCTTATGTTACACGATATTTTTTGTTTGATTAAGTACTTGGCGCGTAAATAAATAAATCTGACCTCTAATCAACTTGAAGGCATAGCAAAGATAATCCTAACGCGCCTTTGTTTTGTTTTGATTGACGTCAAATGTTTGACAGCTGGGGACAGAGTGGTTTGTATGGTAAAAGAAAATTGTTGTTTTTACTATTTTCCTCGTATTGTTTTACGTTTTTTCTCTCAATAAGAACCTTCCTCAGACTTCATCAAACACAACAAAAAAGAAATCAGCCAAATCGGTTCAGCCGTTCTCGAGTTTTGCGATAAGCAACACATTTAGCGATTCATTTATAAATAAATAGATAAATGATATTCCTGCTAAGCCCCTTTATCAAGTTGGTTGTAATGTACAACATTTTCACTAATAATAAAAAAACGCATTTAAAGATAATATATATTTTAAAGTACCAGGCAATCATAACACCAACTCACCTATTCCTATAGTTATTGTACGTGTCCTTAATCTTCCTATAGCGGAAGGCGAGCTTCCTCATCCAGTCGACGCCGCCACGCACACCAGGAGCGCATAAGCCCGTGTTGGGCGCGGCGCCCGCGTGGAACCCGTCCGCGGCGAAGTTGTACGCCGCGAGGTCTTGCCCGTTGTCGTCCGCCGCCACCGCGTCTATGTGCTCCTGGTCACAATCCTACGGAAACATGCGAGTTTAATATTAATAACAGCTTAGATTTTAAGAGGCAATGTTTGACAGTAACCAGTAATCGACATTATTTTCGTTTAAACAGATTAGATTTTTATCTTTTTGTATATTATTAATAGTTATATTTTTGTCATTTCTTTCGTTTAATCACTACAAATAGGGTTCAGCAACTGATCTTGCGTTCTAGCTTTAGTCATTCATTTCGTAGAATTTGAATGAAAATTTGTTATATTTTGGCGACGAAAACTGTGTCGAACACGGGTCTTTACGATAGTAATGATGTAATATTATGAACGGGATTTTATCATGTTGTATTATTGAGTTAATTATCCGATATTCCAGCGCCATGATCGATCACGGAAGTACAAACATTAGATACACAAAAATTTAAATGAAATTCGTAGTTCCGGTAAAATTAAACTTATACTTATTATCTTTATATATATAAATCTCCTGTGCGTATTTATGTTATTGGACTCCTAAACGGCTGGACCGATTTTGATGAAATTTTCTGTGTGTTTAAATGGATCCGAGAATGGTTTAGATTTACAATTGGACCCGGTAGGTTGCCCGCTGCTTTAGGGGTCCATCATGGGATATGGGTGATCTTAAGCGGACGAATGATTTGTTTGTTTTGTTGTCATGGAAACTGTCGAAGCGGTAAGTACAAAGTCCGCCTGTCAGCTAGTTATTCATAGGTACCTAATAAATTAAATCCATCATAATCTGAGACCTCAACATTTTTAGGCAATCATATTATGTTAGTATAAAAGAGTATGTGTATAAACAAACACAGTGAAAGCAGCATACCTCTACATCATTGAAGAAGAAATGTGTGTCAGCTAAGCTGAATATCATCTCCTCCATCCTAAATCCTAATTGAATTATCTGTTGCGTATCCTGTAACAAGAATACAACAGTGTTAAATATCAGGCAAAAAAATATAGGTAGATTTGAGTTTGAGATATTTGAGAGTGAGCAATTTAAATGATTAAACCCAGGGAATAAGGACTTAGGGTTAAGTGGGCTTATATTTCATTCCTTCTTCTGCTGTATTACCATCAGGTGAGAAGAATGCAACCCTTGAAATTCTAGAGGAACACTCTACTACGTAAGTCAACGGGCCCAACGGGCCTGGCCGGTAAGATAGCCAGGCTGTTTCCTCATCCTCCACCCAGGGGATACTTTCCTACGCCGTGCGCTGTGCTATCAACGCCAACTCGTATCTGGCCAAAACTCACTTGGGGCTGCAGCGCCAAGATAGTATTTAGAGATTTTTTATTTTTTTTTCTATAATTTCGGCGAACTGGTACCACGATAGCTCAATTGGGAGAGCACCTGACCCGGTATGTCAGAAGGGTGCAGGTTCAAATCCTGCTCGTGGAAATTTTTTCAACATTTGTGTTTTTGTTTTCTAAAGTTTACGTAAACACTACACATTGAAGTGAAACTACTTTTACGGATCTACTTGCGTTTATTTTATACATTAGTTTTATTTAATGTTTATCCTGACGTTTCGAACCATTTCCAGGGTCCGTGGTCAATGAGACTGCTGTTACCACTGGGCTGGGATCCCATCAAACAAAGTGTTAAATCCCAGCCCCAATACCATACTGCCAGAAGCCAGACCAAAAGATACTGTAAGCTCTTTCTGCGTGAAACGAATCGCACATGATTAAATTAAAATGAGGGTATACAAGCTACCAATTATTATGGGACAACCAACCACGGACCATGCCAAGGATTCAAAACGTCAGGATAAACTAACTAATGTTTAAAATAAACGCGAGTAGAACCGTAAAAGTAGTTTCATTTCAAATGTAGTAAACAAGTAAACAGCCTATAACTGTCCCACTGCTGGGCAAAGGCCTCCATCATTTAAATCAAGTCATCGCTACAATTAACGGGTAATGGCCTAATCACCACGCCACAAACAAACCCACAAACATTTCAAATGTATTTTTCTTTAAATCAAAAAAGCCTGTGTCGGAACTAAGTAAACAAAAATTATAATAACAAACTGACCTTATTGTACTTGGTAGCGTATGTGCCGGTGAGCAGCGAGTGGAAGATGATGATGGTCTCGTCCAGGTCCCAGATGAAGACGCGGTCGGTGGCCGGCTCGGGCACGTGCTGCGCGGGAGACGAGGACGTGTTCCGACGACCGCGCCCGCGTGTTCTGCTCACAGTACTCTCACTGAAAACATGCAGTTGTCAGTTAAAATACGTACGGTTAAGACGTTTGTCTCTAAAGAATTTACAAAATCCACTTAAAGAAAAAATACAAAGTTATATAGAAGTAAGATTCATTAACACTAACATTAGACTAGCATTTTAAAAAGGTATATTGATAAAAATTTGCATTCACGAAACAGAGCAGCGCTCATTAGCAAATTGTTTGAGCAGCAATTTTTTTTTTTTGAGCTTGCTAATTGCCTCAGACGAGGATGTCTCTAAAGGCCTTGACTCGGGTTGACCAGGTCGTGGGGAGAAGCACCCAGGTACATTCCCTTGTCTTACGAGTATGGTGTCTTGAGCCTAAACCAGTGAGCATGTCTTATAGATTCTGTGACATTTGAGGATCAGGCGGGGCCGGAGATATTGGGGTGATGACTTACACTATGGATGTACTATGGACGGCTATTGTATTGTAATAACATTATAAAAATAAAGAAACAAAAATATAAAAATATCATAATCAATAGCTGGCGGAAAGCCAAAGCTTGGTAATATAAGACTGTTTTAAGTAAGTTTTTAAGTTTTTTTGTGCATCCATTGTTATTACTTTGATAAACCATAGTTATGTACACTATGATCTTGGTGTGAAAAACTGATTATCTATGTGGTTAGTAACTTTGGCCTGGGTAAGAACTTAAGAACGCATCTTTATTGCAGAAAATTAATAAACTACTAATTACAATAATGTTTCACTTTTTAGTCAGTTTTCAAATGAAACCCATTACAATCTTTTGATTTAGTAGACAGAAGAACTATGTTAGGAATTTAAGTAATTTTTTGAGAAAGGAAGTCCATAAGTTTTATTTAATAATATGAACTTACCCCGAGTTCTCTCTGCATCTCCTACTCGCTGCATGTATTTCACTTTTTATCGGTGACAGTGGACTGGTATCGGTTAACGAGGGCAGTATGGATGATGGCGAGTCTGCAAAACATTAAATAATCATAATTATGGTTCATTAACACGTTGACCGTTACAAAACCAAGACATTAAGGTGTTAACCTTTTCAAAGGCACTGGCAGCGAATATTGAACTTTGTGCACTTAAGATAACATTGAAAACCAATGAAAATCTAAAACTGTATTGCCCGTAAAAAGGTTAAACAAGATAAAACTCCTCACACACTTGAAATTAAACTATTCATATGAAACAACTCATGTTTATATTACACATTATTTTAGAGTAGATTCATACAGAAGTGATTTTTTATATTGTTCATATGAAATTGATTAATATTTTTATATACTGTATAGAGCTATTGCCCGTAAAAAGGTTAAACAAGATAAAACTCCTCACACACTTGAAATTAAACTATTCATATGAAACAACTCATGTTTATATTACACATTATTTTAGAGTAGATTCATACAGAAGTGATTTTTTATATTGTTCATATGAAATTGAATAATATTTTTATATACTGTATAGAGCTATTGCCTTTTATTGAAAATATTGGATAAGAATAGATGAGGAGAGTGTATGGCCTACTAAAAAGAAACTGACATTGATTAGAAATAATTAAGATTACAACATGATAAAATCTCAAAATGTATTTTGGTATAATATTTATCTTCTCTAAATTAATATGTGAAACAAAACAAAATTGCGCGGACGGGGGAGTATGAAATTTTGCACACTTATAGTTTATATAGAGAAGAAATGCAGCATACTAATATTTTTTTTAAAATTATGCATAAAAATACTGTAAATTAAATAAACATTGTTTTATACATTTCAAAAATTTCATGAACAGAAGAGGAGCGGCCGAAATCTGTCAGTACAAATCCAAACTCACATTCTATCTTTTTTAATTTTTCATTGCAAAGGATACAATCTGTGTAGCCTTAATAAAATATTGTTTAGTAAACAGCTTGTTATAATAATTACAGTCGAATTTCGACCACTAGTTTATGTAAATAATATTAAATACTTATTGTGTAAGAAACCACTAGAATGTTAAAAATGGTCCAAAACATTATTTCTATCTTCAAAACACAAAGTAAATTTAAATTAAACATGGTTTGAAACTGATGATGACTTTATCTGCCTGTATTAATGAAAATAAATTAGACCACACCGTTATTGAACCACTTTTAACCTTAGTTCTATTGTGGAATAACAAGGCAGGACTTTATTTCGAAATAATGCTACATCAAAGGTAAAATAAATAGGTACGGAAGGTTAACAAATAAATATTAATTAGGAAACATACTAGTTTCGCTGTCGGAATCCGGCCAATAGTCCGAGTTATCATTGTAATCTGTCGCAGAGTGATGCTCTGAATCACTATCATCCACTTTACTCCGTTTGTTCTGGTAGTTGTTTTCGTTTTCCTTATTCATCACGAAATAATATATTCACAAGTGTTAAACTCAATTTGTATGTTTAGTTGAAATACTTAGGTAGGCGCACAATTAGAACACCTCGACGAAAATTCCCTTTCACTTTAATTAAAGTTTAATTGAATAATTCACGAGAAAACAAACATCATCAATAAAGCATCAGCAAGTGCAACAAACAAATGGCTGTCAATGTCAATGTCATTCTTTTTTGTTTTCTTCTTTCTATGGAATGACAAAGGGATCTAACTTATACAGCCTTGCTTTTCTATATTTTATTTATACAGGTCGACTGTTTTATCACCGTCCAAACGTTCTCAGATGACTCCCGTGATACAAACGAACAACTCTTACTATTGGACCAACGACTTTGGACTTTGGACGACTTTGGACGGTGATAAAAAGTCAACCTGTATAATAAAAAAGTTATAATTATTTTCACTATACCTGACAATGCGCCTCCCAAGTGGTATGAGGTGTGTCCCGCGCTACCACTGCTACTAGGGGAGCTGACGTAAGGTGAGTAGCTCGGCGTCGCGTAATAGCCGCCATACTGAGCCACGTTGTGCTCCGCATACCCTGCCGCGTAGCTGCTGTAGTCCTGGTAATTTAAAACGGCTTCATTGAAAATAGAAAGCGGTCAAGTGTGGGTTGGACTCATATAAAGTTAATGTATAAAGTAATAATACACTACCTACTAATAATAAATATTTAAAAAAATATATATTAAACATAGGTATTAATATAGACAAAAATAAAAATAAATAGAAAGTTAAGAGCCTTAGTACAAATCTCCACTCTGCGAGAATAGGTATCGTTCGGACAGCCGCAGGCGCATCGCATTTTGAATTAATTTTGCAGTTGTATTTAGGTATCGTTTTTATCGAAAAAGGGTTAAGTTCATGCTTATAAATTATAAAATCTTTACTCCTCATGAAGTAACAATTATTCTGGTATAAATTTTGCTTAATAATATTATCGTAGCAAATTCACAGTTAACTTAAAGCGATGTTCGATGTTTTTTGGTTTATATTTTTTTTAATGAAGGAAGCAAACGAGCAGGCTGGTCACCTGATTGAAAGTAATCACCGCCGCCCATGGACACCCACAAAACCAAAGTAATCGCAGATGCGTTGCCGGCCATGAGGAAGGAGTTGGATCTTGAGGAGGGAGTAGGAATTGGGAGGGGGGAAGGGTGAGTGATGGGCCTCCGGTACTTTCACTCACCGGACGAAACACAACTGCAACGAGTGCCGTTGTTTCACGCCTAAACTAAACAGAATATAGGCCCATTTCGTGCTGCAACGCAGCGTGGCTCTACCTCTCCACAAAAGTCACTCACACAACTCAAAAAATAAGTTTTTTTTTTCTACATAAAATCAATGATATCTAAAAATTCTATTTTTTTTATTTAACATTTAAATTTTTTTAATTAATTTGTTTAGAACAGTAGGTAGTTCAATCTAGGAGCTCAAAAAAGTGCCTTCGCGCATTTTATGAAAATCTTTCTCTGCAATTTTGGGTTTAATTGAAAAATTAAGCAAAATTTACAAAAAGCGAGGCCGCTACAACTATGCCAATAGGTTATTATTCTAAGGCCAATAGCTATTCTACACTATTCAATAAGTCAAAATTGTTAATGTAGGTATTTTTATTTCTGAAATCAAGAACGCCAAGATTAGCCATTTTACGCAAAAATCATAGTCGAGATGTAATATGGCTCAAACATAAAGTTTCATTGGAATTGGCTTATTAGTTAAAAAAAAATAAAAACAAGCTTTTATTACTTGTTGCTAAAAAAGGCACTAAAAAGTTAAAAATAATTTAAACCTTTAATTAAATTTGATAATAAGATTTTTTTTAAAACAAAAGCGTTTTACATTGTGATTGCAAAAGAAAAATAATGAAGGTGTAATTCTAAGGTATATGCTAAATGTTCTTTAATGTTCCATCAAAATGTAAAACGCTTTTATTTAAGTACTATAAAGATTTTTTTTCAAATTTAACTTGCAAGATTTGATTACAGACAAACAAACAAACATCGGGATAGGTGAAACTAAATAAAAGCTTGTAAAAAAGTATTTCATAGTAGTGTAATAGGTAATAGTGGTTCAAATACCATCGGAGGTAGGGCTTGTTGTAAGTCCGCCTGTCCAGCTACCACCATCTTAACGAATTTATCGGCCATCACTTAACATGAGTACAAACCTGCTGCGCCGGAAAGGACTGCGCCAGCCCGCCGTTGTAGCTAGAGTACGCGTAGGGCGAGGGTTGCGCGCCGAACCCGGAGCCCGGGACGCCGCCCACGCCGCCCACGCCACCGACGCCGCCCACGCCATACGCGCTGAGGTACGTCGGCGCGGCCTTACACGACGACCTGAAAAGAGCAATTGTAAAATAAATGTTAATACAGACGCCTGCACGCCAACCTAACCAAAACTACTAACCACCTCTGTGGTCTTGTGGTTAAGACCACCGGTTTAGACCCAGAGGTCCCGGGTTCGATTCCCGGCGGGGGATACATGTTTGTGTACTCGGTTTGGTTGGTGGCAGGGCTTGTTTGCCCGCCTGGCTAGCTACCACCATCTTATCTAAATGTCGCCATAACATCAATGTTTGTAGCATTGTTGTGTTCCGGCAGCTAGAGATAAGATAGCCAGTGCCTCAGTAGTTAAGGATCCCCGGTGAAGTGCGCTTCCATCATTGGTCTTATCATCACTTTACATCAGGTGAGATCAAGGCACTGTGCTTACCCGTAAAATATATTTTAAAAAAACCTGTCAAATTTCTTCAATAAATATTCAACCATATGTCATATTTATATGCAGTGGACGTCTTTTGGCTGAGATGATGATGATGATGATGATGATGATGATGTCATATTTACAAAGTTCAAAGTCTATTGAGGAAGTTTGACAGTTTGTGGTCGCCTGATGCGCAGGCGCAATATCGTAGTGGCACAAGTGGTCGACAAACAGTCTTGTTTGCAAAAAAAATAATGTTAAAATTTTACTGGATATCGGCTAGGATACATTTATTTGTATTTAATTGTTTCAAAAGTAAAAAATCAGTATAATAACCCCTATTTTTTAACGTGGACGCGCAAATTTTAAAGTGTTATTTAGGATGACAATTAGGTACCTACTACCTATGTGTCGTTACGTTCCCTAAAATATGGTTGAGCGAAGCGATGGCTGATTCATATGTCATGCTCGTGAACGGGTGCCGCCTGTGGAGGCTGGTCTGCTCTTGCATACTTATCTTATTTTTAGTATTATTAATTATAGTTTGACTTTGTTTTACCTAAACAATTTTTGACTTTTACTAGAGTACTGTAGTGGTGCTGTATGACATTGTGGAAATTGAAACCTTTACATAATTATCTGATGTAAATTTGTTAACTTACATTTTTTATTTTGTTTTTTTACATGTTGTAATTGTAATATATAATATTTTTTGTGTTTATTTGTAATGGAAAGTGTTCTGCTATGATAGGGCATTTTCCAATATTTTTGACGCTGTAAGGGAGAAAAGAGCTGGACACTTGCTGAGTTTCTTGCCGGTTCTTCTCAGTACAAGATCTCCCGCCCAGAGTAGATTTACGAACCGATGGCATAATGACATTCACAAGAGCTACTTGTAGCCTAAACTGAATAAATGATTTTGAATTTTGAATTTTGAATTTGAATTTTATGGCTGGCTTGCAGCGTTTTTTTTTTCTTTTTTGAGAGAGATTGCTGATTTCCCCAAACGGCATTTTCAGCGTCACCGGGCTTTTTTGGGGGCGGCGACGTACGTAAAGAGTACCTCAAGCCGTGTGAAACGAATCACCTTCGGAGGTTTTCTAGAGGGAACGGCATCACACACTTAAAAGTGCGTGTCCCCGTGCCCTACTAGATTCTCCAAAGGGTTCGGATCGGATCGGGGCTTGCAGCGTATATTATCATAAAGTACTAGAAAAATTCTATAGTCTTCTGGAGTCTCGGTAGTTCAGCGGTCAGAGCATTGAACCGGTAATCCAAGGGTCGGTAAGTGGGTTCGATTCCCACTTAAGCCTCGTGAGACATTTTTTCTATATTCTTATTCGAAATCTTGTAAATATGATTATTTACATATCATCATCATCATCATCATCAGCCATATGACGCCCACTGCTGGTATTCATAGGCCTCCCCCAAGGATCGCCACAACGATCGGTCCTCATGTTGAGGGGGGGGGGGGGTTTGCCATAATCGCCACGCTTGGCAGGCGGGCTGGCAATCGCAGTATGGCCTACTGTTTGAGGGAGGCGCTGCTACTCGTCTCCTGAAGGCGGTTTTCCCTTTATCGCCTTCTACGACTCCCACGGGAAGATAGGGGGTAATGCTTAGAATACTAAGCCGGCATCACACGGCAATATATAATATTCATCATCATCTCAGCCAAAAGACGTCCACTGCTGGACAAAGGCCTCCCCCAAGGATATGAGGGGTATTTGCCGTAATCGCCACGCTTGGCAGGCGGGTTGGCGATCGCAGTAGGTTGAGGGTAACCTCAGAGAGATGCTGCTGCCCATCCTCTGGAATGGTCCCTTAGTCGGCTTTTACGAATACTCGTGAACGGGTGCCGCCTGTGGAGGCTGGTCTGCTCTTGCATACTATTATTTTTATTATTATTAACTATAGTTTAATTTTGTTTTTTTTTTGTTTTTTTCTTAGACAATTTTTGACCTTTATTAGTGCTGTATGACATTGTGAAAATTTTAACTGGTAACTGATGTTTTGCAAATGTAGATATTATTATATTTTCTCTTTTGTTTTTTTTTTAAATATGTGTGATTGTCCTTTATTTTTTGTGTTTTTATTTGTGATGGAAAGTGTCCTTTTATGATAGGGCATTTTCCAATATTTTTGACGCTGTAAGGGAGAAAAAAGCTGGACACTTGCTGAGTTTCTTGCCGGTTCTTCTCAGTACAAGATCTCCCGCCCAGAGTAGACTTACGAACCGATAGCATAATGACGTTCATAAGAGCTATTTGTAGCCTAAACTGAATAAATGATTTTGAATTTTGAATTTTTTTTTGAATTTTGAAGGGAAGAGATGGGGACATATAAAATTACGCAAATATTATTGTTGCGAACAAATTACAATTTGAAAAAAGACAAAGTGTTTCATTCCACGAGCGGGGTTCGAACCGGCACCCCGTGACATGCCGGGTCAGGTGCACTACCAACTATGCTATCGTGGCTCTTGTAAATACCTATTATTAGTGTTGTGCGGCGCCGGGTACGCGGCGTACGACTGGTTGTAGAGCGTGGAGCCGACGTACGAGGAGGCTGCGCCGCCGGTGCCATACTGCTGCATACTGCAAGGGAAACATCGTTTAAAAAACTTATAACAAGCAATAGAGAGCAAAAGCGGGTTTCGAAATCACACCTTTTGACATACTTACCTACCGGCTATTTATAGCCATCTTATTATATTATAGCCATCTATAATAGATGATGGCGAATTGGCAACATCGTCTCTTCGCATGAAAGTGTACAATTTCGAAAAAAATTGCGATATCAAATTTTATATGCAGAAATGTTTAGAATCCCTTCTCAACATTTCTGTAGATAATACTAAATTTCGCATTTTTTCTTTCGATATCGTACACATTTTATGCGAAGAGGCGACCGCGACATGTAGTCACTAATTATTGGTAACCGCATTACAAAAAGAGAAAACGATAACGTCGCTAAGACAGCAGGAACACTATGGCCCAGACTAGCGCAAGACAGGGTCTGTTAGAAGAATATGGAGGTGGCTTTCACCGCTAAAGGCGGCCCTTACAACTTACAATTCTGAAGTTCTACCAACAATATTAACAAATAGTTAAAAGTATCATAGCAGTAGTAATTATGTGAGGGATGAATAAAACTAAGTGCCTTACAAATAAACAAAGAATAAATAAGGTCCGAATAGTTATTCCGTGTTTTGTCTCTTTTACTCATAGATTTAGTAATGCTTTTACTCTATTTTGAAATGACGTTTACATGAGTTGTTCGGTTTAGGACTGTTCTGTTTAGGTCAGATCGGTCGGTTTACGACAGATTCTGTTTAAGACGTAAATACAGTCAAGTTCAAAAGTCAAGCACGTTTATTAGTATTGTCGGGAACAAAACACGGAATAATTATTCCGACCTTATTCTTTGTTTATTTGTAAGGTACGACGGTGCAGGCATCAGGGCACGAGGAAGAGAAATCAATCGGACAATGGGCGCGGTATCAACTACCGACTTAATACCACCGCTTTTTGCATTTTCGCTGGAAGCGAACCGCCGCCGAATCCCAGCTTTTCCAGGTTGCCTAGTGAGTTTCATTCACTATTCGACCACGTTAGCGAAAACGAGAATTTGTATGGCAAAATTTTAACTCTGAATTGAATGAATGAATCTCTAATCAAATGAATACGGATAGTAAACAAAACACTGACCCCCGTATTCAAAAAAATCTATTTGAGCATTATTTAGTTAAATATTGTTTTGTCAACGTCACACAAACGTCATTTTGAATCTGAGAAAAAGAGACAAAACAATAATTAACTAAATAATGCTTAAATATTCCTTATGATTAAGGGGGTGAGTGCCTAGTGTGTTTTTATCCGTATTCATTCGATTACGAGATACGAGAAGAGTTAAAATTTTGCCGTACCAATTCTCGTTTCTATTAACTCGCAATAGGCACCCTTATGTTTACCCAACGTGCCTGGGATTAGCCCGTTCGCTGATATAACAATCAGGATGATTTCGGTGGACGCCAGCTCCTATATTTCGGTTATCTCGTATTTATTTATTTACTAGCGGCCGCTCGCGGTTTCACCCGCGTGGTTCCCGTTCCCGTGGGAATATCGGGATAAAAAGTATCCTATGTTTTAATCCAGGTTGTAAACTATCTGTGTGCCGAATTTCATCGAAATCCATCCATACGTTGCAGCGTGAAGAAACAACAAATATTCACACAAACATACACACAAACTTTCGTATTTATAATATTAGTGTGATTACTAGCTGCCCGGACAGACATCGTTCTGTCAAAAGTTAATAAGTAGAAAAAATTAAATAATTGTCAACACAATTTTTGTATTTTTTCTCTTTCCGTGTGCCCTAGGAAACATAATAACAAAAAAAATATGTGTAAGTAATCGGTCGAGCCGTTCTCGAGTTTTGCGCTTAGCAACATTAATTTTTATTTATATAGATTTACTAGCTGTGCTCGCGACTTCGTCCGCGTGGAATAGTGACTTTCGGCAGCATTTTTAATTTTTTAGGCTCTTTTCCCGTTTTTGCAACATTTTTCACTGATGCTTCGCTCCTATTGGTCGCAGCGTGATGTTATATAGCCTAAAGCCCTCCTCGATAAATGGACTATCCAACACAAAAAGAATTATTCAATTCGAACCAGTAGTTCCTGAGATTAGCGCGTTCAAACAAACAAACAAACAAACTCTTCAGCTTTATAATATTAGTATAGATTAATTATGGTCATAGCGGGTAGGGTAAAGGTCCCAGTATTTGACACAAGTTCTTGCCGCCAAAAAATAATAAAGAATTTCATTGAATTTTTTACTGGATGACAGCTGGGAAGCAGGATGGCTGAATAGTACTTTCTCTATCTCACGAACACTAAATTTTTAAACTGATGTAACAACGGGCACAAGTTTTAATGAATACTTAATTAAAACAAACTATGCCCATAATCGTGCGCCTGATTAAGATTGATTGAGACCGCTCCTGCCGTCATCACTCAGATCGGAACGAATGAATGGGAGACTTTGTTAATTCATTACCCACCCATGTAATTCGTTTTATAGCCCACTGTATTGGTATTTTAAGGGACCATCAATTGCTTTGATGGCTGTAAATTGTATTTAAGGCACCAGTAAATTGACGCTATGCATTCCAAGATTACCAAGATCTTGTAATATAATTTAACGTTTTTTAAGATTTTTTTTTACCACAAACATCACCCAGTGTTAGGAAGCTCGAGTGGGAATCGAACCCACGACCTTTGGATAACCGGTCTAATGCTCTGACCGCTGAGCTACGGAGGCAACAGAAGACTCGTTGAATTTTTCTAGTAAGTAGTTTGTGATTTACTCTACAAGTAGGGTTGCCAATTTTTTTTTAACCAAATTAGTATTTTTGGATTCAGTACCCATAAAAATATAATAGGTAGGGAATTAATAAAAAAAATATAGTATATCAAAAATATTTATTATTTTATTTCTTAAATGAATATTTAAGAAATAAAATATGATAACTATTTATGTTATGATAATACGGGCGTGTTCCGTTTATATAATAGAGACTGATTTTAGCGACTTTGCTGATAAAATATAGTAGTTTCGCCTACTATAATATATTTTGAAAATAATAGTACCTAGTTAGACACTTAGAATAGTAGGATACTATATTATATAGTAGGGTTGGCAACCCTAGCTGTAAGCCAGCGGTATTACGTCACTGTGAAGTTACTACCGAAACTACTAAAATTACTGTCGAAAGAACACTTTTGCAATTTTTTACGTTTTTGTTTAGATTAAAAAAAAAGTGTATAATTTTATATTATATTTCACATCTCTAATAAACTGGAGAATCATCATCATCATCACCAGCTTTTAATGTCCCCACTGCTGGGGCAAGAGCCTCCTATAGATGGATATGGAGAACTGGAGAAATTTGTTGTTGCATACACTTATTGATGGGTACCAAAAACCATCGAGAGCGACAATTATTGACGAACAATTACACTTCAGTGTTCGACCCTTTAAGAAGAGCGTTCGACACAGATAAGGTTGCCAAAAAATAAGATAGATTTCCATTGAAAATGGGATGACAGCTACGAAGCAGTAGGCTTAGCCAAAGTGACAGAAAACGATAGCGAAGTTTGAAAAGAATAAAATGTATGGGATTGACATAAGCCGCGCTAAATCACGTGGTCAATCTTATGTCAATCCCATACATTTTATTGTTTTCGAACTTACCGCCACAGGTGGTCCTATTTCATTTGTTGCTCAAGAATAATAAAAACAGTTGGTGACTCCTATTTGTAATGATTAAAGGGAAAAAGGGAGGGAGGAGGCCCTTGTTCAGCAGTGGACGTCTTTTGGCTGAGACGATGATGATGATGATGATGATGATGATGATGATGATGATGATGATGATGTAAGGGGAACAGTGTCGGTCACGGGTGCCACTACCCTAGTTATTCTGTCGTTTTTAGAGAAATACCTACTACCTGATGACATACGGGACTGAGACGTGGTCGCTCACTATGGGCCTCATAAAAAGGCTCAAGGTCACTCAAAGAGCAATGGAGAGGGCTATGCTCGGGGTTTCTCTGCGTGATCGAATAAAAAATGAGGAGATCCGCAGAAGAACAAAGGTAACCGACATAGCCCAAAGAGTTGCTAAGCTCAAGTGGCAGTGGGCAGGGCACATTGCTCGCAGGACTGACGGCCGCTGGGGCGGGATAGTCCTGGAGTGGCGACCGCGTACCGGAAAGCGCAGTGTGGGCAGGCCTCCAATAAGGTGGACCGACGATCTGGTGAAGGTCGCGGGAAGCCGCTGGATGCGAGCAGCACAAAACCGGTCATTTCGACGTCTTTTGGCTGAGATGATGATGATGATGATGATGATGATGACCTACTACCTCTACCTTTAAGCTTGATTTAAAAAAAAACATTTTTAATGGAAACTAATATATGTATTCAATATTTTATTATTTTTCGCCCAAGGTTGCCTGGAAGAGATTGCTTGTTAGCAATAAGGCCGCCTACTTTGTACTATTTTTTTATCAATTTTTCTGTATCTATATTTTTTGTGTGCAAATAAAGCTTATTATTATTATTTCCTTTATTTATTTTTTCACATATTAATTTACATTTTTAAATATTTTCTAAAAACGAAACAGACAAAACATTAAAAAAAATAAAAAAGTAGGGGTCCGCCGGCATTGGGCCCAAGGTCCAAGCTACCGGTGGTTAGGGATCCAGAGACAGGAACCTCCTCACAATGCGTGCCGTTTCGAGGAGAACTGCCTTCTGAATCAGGCCCTTGATCCAGCCGCCTAACGAGAGTCTCATTAGTTGTTGATCGAGGCTCTTATTATTATTATTTTTTATAATATTTTTTCTATTAATTAACTCCATGTATTTCCTTTTGTTCCGCGTTGGTGTTTGTGTGAATATTTTTGCTTTCTATCTTTCTTTCTTTTTTTCAACACGTAAAATAGATAACGATTAAGATATTTACGTAGTTACATTCTCCGGTACCTTATATAATTGGTGTCGGCTTCCTCCAATTATTCGGTTTAAGTACAAAATCAATGAAGGAAGTAGCACAACATAAGCAAAACCAGAAGGTACGCTTAATACAAAAATGCGCTGGAGCAACGCACATGTGAAGTCACTTGCTATATTACTGTGCTATAGATGCTACTGTAACTCACTTGGCTATCAGAAGGTCGATAATAAAGTACGACTTGTTAGGACTTGTCCAAATGAATGTCTTTTATTTCTGTTACACAATAAATGTACATGTACGTATATATAACTAGACGCGAGCTTATTGGCTAAGTAAGATTTGGCGGTTCCCACGCGTGTCTGGGAACGACTGTCTCTAATGCGCGAGTCGGAACGCCTGGGTTGCGAGTGTCTGTTAGCTCGACGGGGAATGACTGACTGTGCGCTGTGTGCATTCAGCGCAAATGTTACAATGTGTCCCTACACACACATAGACATCTCATGGACTCGGAATCTCTTAACAGCTGCACTCGGACTTTTTTTAACAATTTTGCTGATTGCCTCAAACGGCATTTTCAGCTTCACTTGGCTCTTTTGGGGGCTGCGAGAAACATAAAGGGTACCTCAAGCCGTATGAAACGAAACACCTTCGGAGGTTTTCTAGAGGGAACGGCATCACGCAATAATAGTGCGTGCCCCCGTGCCCTACTAGATTCTCCGAGGGATTTGGATCGGATCGTTCTCGGACTGTGCCAAGATTCGTGTCAATAAGAGGATGTCTAAGCGTGCGTTGCTCGAGAGCGTTTGTATGTCCCGCCCGATCCTCTAACTGCCACTACACATTACAGAATACACTAAACCTGCACACTAGTTTAGGGCCAAGACACCGTACTCGTAGAACAAGGGTAACACGAGCCAGTTGAAACGCGCTCTATACCAGGTACAGACATGTATGTTACCGCTTCTCCCCACCACCACGGCTCTAACAACCCTAGCCGAGGTCCGAGCCTTTAGAGGCGCCCTCGGTTTGTTCCGCTCCGATCCGATCCGAACCCTAGAATCTAGTAGAGCACGGGGACACGCACCTTAAGTGCGTGATGCCGTTCCCTCTAGAAAACCTCCAAAGGTGATTCGTTTCACACGGCTTGAGGAACCCTTTAAGTTTCTCGCCGCCTCAAAAAAGCCCGGTGATGCTGAAAATGCCGTTTGAGGCAATCAGCAATCTCTCTCCAAAAAATAACAAACGTTTTTATGAAGCATACGTTCTGTATTCGCCCAAGTTTGTGTATGTAGTGTGGCATCAGTGAATTCGGTTATCCGCCCTTCAGCGGCTTCGTTCGTCCATCGACCCGGCGAATCGAGTCGCCAAGAACAATGGAGAGCCTTGATTAAGATATATTGTTGTGGATTAAACACTAGCACTGTTCAGTGTGTTCTGTAACTTGTTTAGAAGTCATTTGTATTTGTTGTGACTTCTAAGAAATTCGCGCTACAATTGTATGTTCAACAGTTTCATGGAGACTAAATAGCCTGCTATGCCAGATATAGCGCGACATATAGGTACAATTCAGAAAAGCAGTTGAAAATGTTCGCTAGCGAGATTCGAACCCAATAATTAATAAGTGTCGATAAAAATATTTTTTACAATTTTTTTAAAATTGTTTTTTAAATCCAGTGAGACGCCATTGCCAAAGTTGCTTAACATGCAAGATTGCAACTGAGTTTGAGTGCGAGATACAAGAATTTGTACTGCGTTAAATGTTTTTAAGTAAAAATGGTCAAAACATTTTTGATTCGACCAAAAAAAGATAGCTATACAAAACTCGAGTGATCTAAGGCTGCTAAGACTTCCTTTACCATAAGTGGAGATCTTATTGCGCCTCGATGGCCGAGTGCTCTCGATGCCTTGGACAGATTGCAGCGGCGCGCTATACGCATTATCGGCAGTGCAGAGGTCACTAATGCTCTCGAGCCTCTGCAATTGCGTAGAGATATAGCGTCACTCAGCGTCTTCTACCGCTTATAACACAGCGAATGCTGAAGAGCTTTTTTACCTCATCCCACCTTCTCCCTTCCTCCATAGGAGTACGCGTGCTGCTCGCCGGAGTCACCGCTGTACTGTCTCGAACATTCCATCGCGCACAAAGAAATTTGGTGGCTCGTTTCTTTGTTGGACCTTTCAAAAGATGGAATAGTCTACCAGCACACGTTTTCCCTCCTTCTTATGAGATGGGGTCCTTCAAACGAGGCGTGAAGAAGCACCTTGCGATGGGCCGGCAGGGTGAGGATGACTGATACTGCGTTGTTTCCACGCTGCACCAGTTGTCTTCGCGTCTGGACTCCATTTCCACTCAACATCAGGTGGTATGGAGGCAATTGCCGTACAAAATATAAAAAAAAATCACGCTTAGGTCAAATAGAAAATAGGTTTTACAAAACTGTCACGTGATTTCATATAATTGTGTGTTCTGGAATTATTTGTTGTTGTTGTCAACATCCATAATGGGTAGTTGACTGGGTTTTTTTTTCCTTTAGTTGATGGCTTCGTGCGATTAGCACATTTAGCCAGTGTCAAAGTAATTTTTCTTACAAGTAATACATAAATAAACAATATTCTCTTCTTGTAATGATGAATGATAAAAGAAATGAGAAGTGAGAAATGATATACCCTCCAACCCCTCGAGTATCTCAGTAAAGATGTGGGGCTTTACTAAACCCTCGGGCAGACTTCTTGAGAGAATTTGAAAAGTGAAGTTGCACTCTTTTGTTTCATTTGCCAACACTCATGCGCACTTACGAACACTTAACGGTTTATAAACCACCATTATATCACATTAATATTCGACATAACACAAATTTTAGAAAATAAAACAAAACCGCAGGCATGTCTCTTCACTTTCCGGTTCCAGTTGACTGGTTAGTCAATAGAGAAACTTTTTTACAACTGTCAAAACGATCTTTTTTAATAGAATTTGATGGCAATGGCCATAGAGTTATTATACTTATTGGTATAATAACTTTATGGGAATGGCAAACTATGACGTCCCTATTATGTAGTGTTAAATTCACTTTGTCACAGAAATCCATGCTTAGGTCAAAAATAGAAGATAGGTAAATTGTATTACAGAACTGTCACGTGATATCATTTATTTGTTAAATGTTCTGGAATTAGGTAATAATTATTGTTGTTTTCAATTTCCCTACTGTAGAATCGACCGTCTCCATAGTATTTCCACATGTAGCGATTATAAATTCGGTTTTTTAATTGGCTATTATCATCAGGTTTGTTGAGGCATTAACATAATATTTGTGATAAATGACGGTGACAATGTACGCCGCACCTTTTGATTGCTGAGTGATAAAATTGTGTAAGATACAATGAACTTGGGTATGGCAAAATCCATCCACAAAACTGTGGTGCCAATAAGAGAATCATCATCATGTCATCATCATAAGCTCATTTTAGGCCTTCACTGCTGGGGCACGAGTCCCTATCTACCGACCCTGATAGGGTAGGATAGGGTATGGCAGCTGGAACTACGGGTCCGGCTCTTTTCAAGCGTACCACCGGAGTTACGGATCCTAGGCCCCCTGCCGGTTATGCCTTCGCGCAGATCCCGGACATGGGTTGGACTCGTGGTGGCTACGTGGTTAGCTGTAGAAGTGGGAATGTTTGTCTGCCTGGTTGCGGTCTGGCCAGGTTTCCATTTAGTGCACAGCGAGCGGGTCCGAGTAGCGGTCTTGAGGGGGCCCGAAGCGAAAGGATCTGTGGGGCACGTGAGTTGTACATAGTTGGTTGTTCTGCTCGGTGGTTTTCTCCGGCACTAGTCTGGAGAACTAATAGCGTAACCCGCTTGATGCAATGTCTCCGGTTGAATCAGCGGCGTAGGATTTTGGAACTGATGAGGTGCCAGGATAGGTACTGAGAAGTGACTGGGCTTACAACTCCGCCACCAAAAAGGACATTTGGTAGTCGACTTTAGAGTTGACAACCCGAACAGTGGAATCTGCGAGTTGTACTCTTAGTGCAACGAGAAGTAAACGAGGTTACAGCTCCGGTAACCTATCTGGATATTAGGTAGTGGACTATACGTGTCCACGGAGCAACTAGCTCGAGACACTAGTCTTAAAAGTACTGGATGAAGAATGCGCTTCGGCGCGTCCTGATCTGGCGTTATGACATGACGCAGATGGTCCCTTGTGCTTGCGCAAGGATGTCTGACACCTTTAACTTTATAACCGTTACGTTGGTGGGGGGTGACAGTATAAACTTTAAAGTCGTATGTAGCGGGGTGCTGGGGCACGAGCCTTCTCTATGGATGAACACCACAGAGAGAACGGGTCATAAACCACCACGCTGGCCCAGTGCAGTCCGGTGGTTGTTAACGACTGCTGATGCAGCCGGGACCAACGGCTTTACGTGCCTTCCGAAGCACGGAGGAGCTCGAGATGACCCATCCGATGACCGGCTTTTGCGAAAGTTGCTAAACCTCAGCACTCGCAGACCCGGCGCGTTAACTACTACGCTAACTACACCATTAAGCTCCCTAAAGAGAATCTAAAGAGAAAAATATCCTTTTTAAGAGAATCACGCATGATCAAACAAAAAATAATTATATAACAGTATTGTTGTATAAATCTATTAAATACATCGTTATATTATAGTAACTGGATGACCGAGCTTTACTATGTATTTTTTTTGGTAATTTTCTAAAAATTAAACCTAGCCTGATCGATTTATCGCCCCCGAAACCCCCTGCATACTAAATTTCATGAAAATCGTTTGAGCCGTTTCCGAGATCCAGATTATATGTATACATAAATACAAGAATTGCTCGTTTAAAGGTATTAGATAGATGTGTGTATACTATACTATACTAAAGACAATAAGTAATACTTAATAGTTACCTGTATGTATAACCTGTGTACCAATATATTTTTTTTTATAGAGTTACTAAACGTTATTTTATTTATAAAAATAAATTTAAATGAGATAACATCTCTACTTATAACATCTCTATAATTAATTAATTAATTTATTTACATGCACTTACATTTATCTATCATCTTTCTTACATCTTCTCTTCATTCTACTTTACAATTTAAAATTAATAAGTTTTACGTTTATTCTATATTTTTGTAGTGTTGCAATAAAATAATTATCTATCTAAGCGAAAACATTCAAGGTTACATACAATACGAATAGGTATACTAACACAGTTTATAAATAGCTGATTAAGAAGCATTTTAATTATATAATTACTGTTCGTAACATTTTGATCAATGTGTTGACGTATAGAATAACACTGATTCATCGAATTTTACTAAGTCTTTTTTAGTTTATTTCCTAATTTTCTCCATCAATTTTACTATGACATATCGACAAAAGAAGTACTAACTATAGTTGGGTAGCCGTGTAGGTATGTTTTTCTTTACATCTTACGGTTTTAACGTATTGTAACGTACAATTTTTACATATTGAACTCAACAAGACTATTGGAGCCCCATTTAGATATGAGGTCCAATACCCGATTGAGCTCAATGACAAGATTCACTCGATTGACTTCGGTCTCAGCCCTGCCGCTGGTTGACCGTCATATCCCCCAAGCACTGTGCTATCATCTGCATAGCACTGAATATTTCCAAGTGGAAGCATATCATTGATATGCAGAAGGAACAGCGTGGGGGATAGAACGGAACCTTGGGAGACACCAGCGTTCACTTATATCAACCGCGAAGCGCATCTATCCGACAGGACACGGATTCTACGCTCATGCAGGAAGCCAGCGACCCAGTTGCAGAACTGAGCAGAAAATGAGAACATGAGAACATAAGATAAATTACCTGATAATTTTTTAATAGATAAAATCAACCAGTCGCGGTAGCTCAGCGACCAGAGCAATTGGACCGGTAATCTAAGGGTCCTGGGTTCGATTCCCACTCAAGGTTCCTGAGACTGGTTGATTTTTTCTAGACTAATCTTTTTATCTTTGTATTATATACTAGTTAGTATATAATACAAAGATAAAAAGTTTAGTTAGTACAGATATATAGTTATATATCTGTACTTTGCTTGGATGTTACCCCTTCTGTATACTGTTTTTTTATTAGAGACAAATAAAGTTATTTCTTATTATAATATTGTGAAAGCTAAAATAAAAAAATATATTGAATGTACTTACCTATTGTAGTACTGGTAGGGCAGCGAGCTCTGCTCGTACGGAAGCGACTCCCCGTACAACGCCACCTCGCCCTCACACAGCCCGGGGCTGCGCACCTCGCTCTTCACTCCACCTGTTTATATTCAATATCATTAATTTTACAAATTTTATTAAATTTTGTAAATAAATTTATAGGAGCCCCTTCACACTAGAATTTTTAATTTTAAGAGAGTTTAATTTTAAATTTTTTTTAGACACCGGGCTTTAGTTTTTCAGCGCAGGCGTTCGATAAACGTAAGCGTAGCACAGACGCTACGACAATGCGACGCGCTTTTATCTGAGAGATTGCTTTTGTCCTCCTACGGCCTTTACAGCGTAACCAGACGGTTTGTTGGCGGCGAGAAACTTAATGGGTTCTTCAAGCCACATGATCGAAACATACTCAGAGGGGCTACGAAGGTACAATAGTTGAATGCATTCGTCTATTGCGCAACACAACCATCGTTTATGCGACTGACATGCGTTGCGTTGCCGCTGCGCCTGCAATAGCGTTTATTAAACGCCTAACGCTAGGGAAACGCTAGTGTGAAGGGTTCATGAACGAAACAAGCTACATTTTCTTTGTATATTTTTAGGACCTAGGTCGGTAACATAGTGGCAAAGTAACATATCCTAAGGTCATTGGATCAATTTCCAGGTTAGGCAGAGTATTTCAAATCTTACGAATGTTGCGATACTTAGATTTTACTTTATTTTTATTTCAGTTTTAAGTTCAATAGGCACACCCGTTTGTAATTAGGTATTAGTTATTTAAAAACACACGTTTATCAGTTATTAGCTCTTTATTAGTAAAAAAACGGATTGACCAACCTGCGCTATCCTCATTCATCAACCAGGCGACCGCAGATGACGAGGAGGTGGAACAAAGACCGCCCGACGTCAGCGGCAGCGCCAACCCGCCCAACGCAGCACCCGAGGAGCATCCGTTCGCCACGCCGCAGTTCTCCACGTCCGAAGTACCAGGCAAGCATAAGCTGTCAACAGCTGACAGACTCAACGCGGAGTTTGAGGAGGTATTCGTGTTCTGGAAGAGCGTTGATGCGCCTGATACTAGGAGTGCTGGTAGCGCGGCATCTTGGAGTAGGGATGGCGGTGAGTTCGATGTCGATTCGGACTCGCACGGGCTAGCGTTGACCTCGGCTGATATTCTGGAACAGATAAGATAAGATAAAGTAAATTTATTTGCTTAGAAAATAATATGTAGGGTAATGTTCGAGAGGAACCAGTAATCGTATTTTTTTTCCCTTATTCATAAAAAAATCGGAGGGCACGTAAAGCCGTTGGTCCCAACTGTATTAGCAGCCGTTAACAACCACCAATCCGCGCTGGGCCCGCGTGGTGGTTTATGGCCCGTTCTCCCATCCATCCATAGGGAAGGCTCGTGCCCCAGCAGTGGGGACATAAAATGAGCTGATGATGATGATGATGATGATGATGATGAACCTGATTTTAGTTTTTAGCAGCAATTGAATACAGACTACCGGATCCTATCTGTCATCCCGTAAAATTTAAATGAAAATATATGTTATTATTACTAGCGGCCGCTCGCTGTTTCACCCGCGTGGTTCCCGTTCCCGTGGGAATATTGGGATAATAACTATCCTATGTTTTAATCCAGGTTATAAACTATCTGTATGCCGAATTTCATCCAAATCCATTTAGTAGTTTTTACGTGAAAGAGTAACAAACATCCATCCATACTTACAAACTTTCGCGTTCGATAAATATTGTATCTTAAGAATAAAGACCTACAGTGCCAAATAATTTATATAAGAAACTAGCTGTGCTCGCGACTTCGTCCGCGTGGAATAGTGACTTTCGGCAGCATTTTTAATTTTTTAGGCTCTTTTTCCGTTTTTGCAACATTTTTCACTGATGCTTCGCTCCTATTGGTCGCAGCGTGATGTTGTATAGCTTAAAGCCTTCCTCGATAAATGGACTATCCAACACAAAAAGAATTATTCAATTCGAACCAGTAGTTCCTGAGATTAGCGCGTTCAAACAAACAAACAAACTCTTCAGCTTTATATATTAAGTATATAGATTATTAAGAAATAAAAACAAAATGTGTTATATAAAAAGATTTTGCCAACACTCATTGTTTTTTCTTCTTAAAACAATTACTTGGTAGCTCTCTGATTGGGACGGACGCAAGGGGGATGCACAATTTATTTTCTCACCGACAAGCGATTGTTGACTCGCCTACGGACTGGCCTTTAAAAAGAGCCGTCTACTAACAAAACATTTAGTTGTAAAAAATCCATTAAAAGCGTCGCAAGTTTGTTTGGAGAAGCGGCGCTTTTTATAAACAGACACTTAACTGAAATGTCTTCATTTTGGAAGGAAGCAACGGCGGACAACAATTAGAGGGGCAGTTGGGAGAATTGAGTTTAAAATAAGATTTTTATGTATTTTTACGTGAAAAAACAACTTTTTACGCAGATTGAGCGCACGGAGCAGTGTGAAATTTGGCATAGTATTATTTTATTTTTATTTATTAAATAATAAAGTTAAACTTTATATACCTATAAAGAGAAAGAAGTCATTAAAGTACACATTGCATTATATATTTAGTAAAATACGGTCAATCATTTAATATTATTATTTATTTTAATGTAAATTGTTTAATGTGTTATTCTTTTTTTCTTTCTTGCTTTCTTTCTTTATTTGATTAAATGTATTTTTTTTTAGATATTTTTTATTAAGTTGACTATGTTTATGTAACCCTGATACATATACAGTCCTTTCTCAACTGCTGTTTTATTAGTTTAAACAATTATAAATGTAATAAAAGTTAATTGTACATTTTTAACCAATTACACTATCTCAGTACAACGTGGCCACAGATAATAAAGTATTGCTCAATTGACTCATGAATCTAACGATGCACGACAAACGACCAACAGATTGGTACCAATCAAACGTTTTGTTTGAACACCAAATCACATGCTGTTTATCACATAATTACAGCAATTAAAACAAACCGCCCAAACCGAATAACACATGCCGCTAAAGCAGACCCCTCGTATCTTTAGTCAGTGGATTTATCAAACAAACTGTTCGCACGTGTCCCGATTAATTTAGCTCGTTATCAACGCCTGTGGACGTGTAGTACACAAATGTTTAATCATTTCCCGCGCTGTCATGTTTGACAGTTACGATGTGACGTCAGTCTCTTTTTGTTTTAGTGTTTTTTTCGAGAGAGTAAGCTGATTGCCTCAGACGGCATCTTCACCAGGCTTTTTAGGGGGCGGGCGGCGAGAAACTTAAAGGGTTCCTCAAGCCGTGTGAAACGAATCACCTTCGGAGGTTTTCTAGAGGGAACGGCATCACGCACTAGTGCATGATGCCGTGCCCTACTAGATTCTTCGAGGGGTTCAGATCGGATCGGGGAGCGGAACAACCCAAGGGCGCCTCTAAAGGCTCGGACCTCGGCTCGGGTTGACCGGGCCGAGAGTAAGGTTGCCAGATCCGAACTTACCGAGTCCGGGACAATTCCATAACGGGCCGTGGCTATGAATATGTAAAAATAAAAAAAAATAAAAAATATATAAATATAAATTACGGAATATCTAATTTTATATTTGTATTTATTAGGAAAATACATTTCATTTTTCAAATGTATACTTTTATTAGTCCAGATAAAAGATATAAATTGAGAACTGTTGTTATTTGTTTTTTTTTCGGAATCCGGGACAATAGATCGAATTACTGGACACGGGACAATACGTAAAATTCCGGTACAATCCCGGAAATCCCGGACATCTTCCGGCAACCTTAGCCGAGAGTGGAGCAGCAATGAAAAATGTTGCAAAAACAAGAAAATATTTTTTGAGAGCTTTTACGCGGGTGAAACCGCGGGGCACAGCTAGTGAGTCTGTGCCCCGCGGATTCACCTTCGTTAATTTTTATTGCTGCTCCACTCCTATTAGTCATAGCGTGATGTAATATAGCCTATAAGCCTTCCTCAATAAATGGACTATCCAAGACAAACATAATTTTTCAATCGAACCAGTAGTTCCTGAGATTAGCGCGTTCAACCAAACAAACAAACAAACTCTTCAGATTTATAATAGTAGGTATTTTCTCACTTATTAATAGGTGTATTACTTCTAAAAGTCAATACCGGTTGTTAATAATAGGTCTTTACCTATGAAATTGCCGTTTTTTTCTTACTTCTTAATAGGTGTATTACTTCCAAAAGTCAATACCGATTGTTAATATTATTATACACATAGGACTATGTTACTTAGGCTTCAGGACTAACAATGATCATTCATTTAGTGCCTTTATCGCCCAATTTTTTTTAAATTTATCTCTTTTTTGTTTGCGGAATTAACCTTTTGTTTCATTGTAGCTTTGAAAGGTCTTGATTTTTTTTCTTTTTAATGTCTGCTATATTTAGCTAGTGAAACAAACACACTACTCTACAATTTTTATAGTATTGTTTTCTAAAGTTTACGCGAACACTACACATTGAAATGAAACAACTTTTACGGATCTACTTGCGTTTATTTTACACATTACTTACTTAATGTTTATCCTGACGCTTCGAACCCTTTGCAGGGTCCGTGGTCACAGGGAGACTCTACATACCTTAAATAAGTAATGTGTAAAATAAGGACGAGAAGATCCGTAAAAATGTTTCATTTAATTTTTTATTGTGTTAACTTAAATAAATGCTAAGAACATTTAAAAAAAACGTTTGTATGAAAAAAATAATTTTAGAAAAAATCTTCATACAAAACGTCAATTTCATATGTAAGGACCTAATATTAAGTATAGATAACATAACAACATAAAAACTATTTTCTATAGTACTCGCTCTGATGTAAACAGCTAGTTCCCATACGAGGGGACACGATTTTATTTATTTTTTCAAATCATACAGAATATAGACTAATACTATACTACATTAAACATGTGCTATATTACCTGATATATCTATATTCCAATTACAAATTGTACACAGCATTGATTAAAGAAGTTATCAATCATGCTATGATATAATTAGATGCATTTATTAACGATTAATATATCGGATATTCAAAGCCACCTAAAAGCATGTTTAATAACCCCGTTATTCATTACTGTAAAATTTAATTTGCTTAATGCATATTCAAAAAATCGAATATACATTCAAAAATCATCAAACTACTTTTCATCTCATGTATACTTACGTTATAATCTAGTGTGACAACAAGAAACGTCTATCCTATACTAAAACACAAAATTAAAAAAAAACAGTTAATTAAACCAAATATATGCAAAAAATATAGTTATTAAACGACAATCTTACGAAGCACCTGCCAAATTTTGTATTATATATTTGGGTTTAATATGTATTGATTATATCGATAATTCATATTATATATGTCATATTTGCATAGTAATGAGCTCGTTATAAGCATGATGATGACTACATTTGTATAGCATTAATGATTCTAAAGCTTCTGACTAATATAATATTTTTTGCGACGTAACATATGGGCTAGAAGCTATTTAGGTGTTTCACTATCTGTGCCTTTGTGATGATGTTATAATTTAGCCGTTTGAAATTTAAATCGAATATTTTGATACTGTAAGGGAGAAAAGAAATGCACTTGCTGAGTTTTTTGCCGGTGCTTCTCAGTACAAGATCTCCCGCCCAGAGTAGACTTACGAACCGATGGCATAATGACGTTCATAAGAGCTATTTGTAGCCTAAACTGAATAAATGGTTTTGAATATTGAATGTTGAAAAATCAAGCATTGAAATGGTCGAATAGTTTTAAATAATTACCTAATTTAAAACTATTCGACCATTGTGTACGTATACACGTAACTGTACGTAATTGAAGTTAAACGACTCTTGGTTTTATTCTAACGTTTCGAACCCTTTGCAGGGTCCGTGGTCTCAGGGAGACAGGTGTCTTTGACTACGAACCCTGCGTCAGGATAAAAACGCATTTGTTAGGAAAATGTTTTCTTTAAAGGAAACAACTTTTACGGATCTACTCGCGTTTATTTTTTTTTGTTTCATTTCAATGTGTAGTGTTCGCGTAAACTTTAGAAAACAATATGTTTCTAATATTTTTTTATAGATAGCTCGGAAAATGACTCCACCTGATGTTAAGTGGAAATGGAGTCCAGACGCGAAGATAACTTGGTGCAGCGTGAAAACAAACGTAGCATCAGTTAAACTCACTCTGTCGGCCCACAAGGTGCTTCTTCACGCCCCTTTAAGGACCCCATATCATAGGAAGAAGGGAAAACGTGGTGCTGGTAGACTAATCCATCTTTTGGAGGTGCGACAAAGAAACGAGTCACCAAATTTCTTTGAACGCGATGGGATATTTGAGACAGTGAAGCGGTGACTCCGAAGAGCAGCACGTGTACTCCTGTGAAGGAAGGGAGAAGGTGGGATGAGGTCAAAGAGCTCTTGAGAGCACTCGCCATGGTATAAGCAGTAAAACACGCTGAGTAACGCAACATCTCTACGCAATTGCAGAGATTCAAGAGTTTAAAATAACGAGTAGATCTGTAATATTCTAACTACGAAGTACGAATGTGTTTACCAATGTAAAACTAAGTTGTAAAAACACGTACCTACCCTTGTTTAGATAATGTTACTAAGAAATAGATTAATATAATACAAACACACATAAATAACTGGCTTAAAACAACAATTCTCTATTCAACAACGGGTTCATTAAAAATAACAAAGGTTTAGTTTCATCTTATAACAATAGATGGCGTTGTTAATCGAAAAGGTTATCTTAAATTTATTTATGTAATCCGAATAAAGTAAACATTCGTTCAACAATTTATTGGTGCACATAAATAATACCAACGTTATAAATTAATTACTTAATTAATCATTGTAGAAACACGACATTCTTTGTTTACGCACAGAGTAAAAAAGAGACCCTGTCTAAATTTGTTCGCGCCTTTTTCAAGTGTCACTTTGCTCTACGCCGCGCCGCCGCCATGCCGCAACTTCGAGAGTCCGTCAACTACAACACTATCGTATATCAAAAGAACGGGCAAAGGAATCCCCTCTCAGGAACGTTAGCAATGTCACTATCTTTTTAATTGAACTCTTCTTTATGTGTTTTTCTCTTAAACAGTTTAGTTTTAATTGCAGTAGGCCATCGATCGTAAAGCGGTGTCAACTTTGTTCCAACTATTGTTGGATGACATCAAAAGGATTCTTTTGTTTTTAATAGGTTGTCTGATGGAGTGTGTACTGTTTGCCATTATGCGTGGTGGCGCGATAATTTCGTTTTTGTTTATTAGTTAAATAAATAAATAACTTAGCAAAAAAGATTAATGTAAATCATTTTTGCTTAAACTTATTATAGTTTACCAAAGAAAAACGTAGATAAATTATATCCAAAAACAAATTATTTATATGTGTAGCTAACTATTTTCCCGGTGTATGAAAGTATTTATTTGGATTTGATTTGATCACGTGTTAATACAACTAAGCCCTTTACTAATCTCGTAACAATAAACGAAAGCAAAACAATATGTGCGTATGCGCAGTGCCCTCACAATGGCGGCACGCTCCACTTGGGAACTTAAAGCTTTACAGGCACAAGGGTTCCGCACTCAAGTGACAAGTGCTTTGTCGACCTAAACACTTAGAAAGTGCTTCTCGAGTAAGCGTTGGTAATCAATCATGAGGCGTTAACTTTGCTAGATATTTTGAAAGCAAAATGGATCTTTGATGTGTTTTTTTTTTCTGAAAACCGATTTGAATAGGGTAATGGCGCCAGTGTTCGACAGGAACCAGCGATTGACAGAAAAACATGGCATTAATACCGTTAATGATAATTAATCTAAAAGTGGCCATGATAGTTTAAGAAGTTATACTACGACTAGTTGGCCGGCGGACTTCGTACCGCTTTAACAGTTTCCATGACGACAAAGCAAATATAACGTTGACAGTTTCCATGACAACAAAACAAACAAATCATTCATCCGCTTAAGAATACTCATATCTCATGATGGATCCCTATAGCAGCGCCACCTACCAGGTGCAATTTATTGTAAATCTAAACCATTCTCGAATCCCCTTGAACACACACAAAAAATTTGATTCAAATCGGTCCAGCCGTTAAATTTCATACACAGCCGTCCAGCAGTTAAATTTCATACACACGCACAGAAGATTTATTTAAATAAAGATGTAACCAATTCTATTGTTAAAACGTTTACGAATTTACGAAATTAGGGGCTCCTAAAACCCAGTAGTCCAATATTTGGCCGCCATTTGGTCTCCACGTGGCAAGTCCTCGCCGTCAAACAATCAATTTTATTTGAGTGTGTTTTTATGAGTGCTAAAAACTGTGTTAGAATCTACAGATGGCTTCGAACTTTGAATAACAGCTGAATACCTTGCAAAGAAATGTTCTTTTTTTTTAATTTTATCTAACTTGTTTGGTGGACTTTGTAAGTGTTTACAATTTTTTAAAGTTAGTTTACACTTCTTTCGTAATGCCATTTTTTTATAAAAAATAATTGTAATGGAACAGTACTTTAATAAATAAAGTTTATTTAATCTGTAGTAGTTGATCAGATTTAACTTTCCCGCAATTTACTTACTAGTATCGTGCGGTAACTTACATTATTTTTTAATTCACAATAAATGGTTACAAATTAAAAAGACTAGTAATACAATGGAATCATTGTGACGATCAAGTCGATCAATTGTTCACATACCTTTTATTCTTTGATTTATGATTTGTGCTCAATATTTTCGCACTTGAAAATAAAACTAGAAACCCCAGTTAAACACTTTTTATATTTATCTGTAACAATAGATTAAGCCCGATTATTTAACAGCTTTGCTGTAAATGCTGAACATTAAAAAAATAAATTAAACACTTGTTACAATGGAACTTTTTTTTTTTTTATGCTCCTCCAACATTATTGGAGACTTTTGTATTGCTATTATCATAATGGAACGTTTAAAAGTAATCTATCCAATTACCAAGTTTCACATTGCACATATCTTAAAAAGTCTTAATTATAGACAAGACATAGCGAACAGGACAAAAATAAAACTGTAAAGAAAAAAACGATTGAACGCGAACGCAACGCGATACTCCAGATCCTGTGCTGTCAAACTTTAAAAAATGCTTTACAACGAAACGGAATTGCGCCCAAAAATGATTTATATCAGTTAAAAGGAGCTATTTTGAAAAGTAAAAAAAATCTATACAGGATGTTCGGGAATAGGTGTATAATTCCGAAACGTAACAAGGTACGCAACCAAGTAAACCAGACCCAGACAACATTATAATATGCAAAACAATATTTAAGTACACTTACTTTTCCATACAATAACTCAATTTTTTTGCAATATTTGTATTCAACATTGACATGCCCTAACTTAACGGGATTATATAGGTACTTGTATACTGGGTGTTAAGAAAAGCACTTTGGATCCTTAAACCATAATATTGTAAGTTTTACGTTTCATAAAACCTATGAATTGTATTTTTAGGTAGGATATTTTTTTGTTTAAAACTCGCTTTGTCCGCTCTGCCTGTGTGCAGTAAGATGCGCCTAGTGTAAGTAAGTATTATCAATGAATTTGTGCTAGTGTGATGAACTCTTAAAATAATTATTAAAAAGGCATCTTTTCTAAACATACGATTTATGGATCTCCCCTCCCACCCTGTGTAGATAGATTCACGAACCGATATCATAACGCCATTCATAAGAGCAAATTTTTGTAGCCTAAACTTAATTAATTGGAATATTGTTTTTTTAATTATTTTTTTCAGTGGTCTAGTAAAGGCTAATGATAATAATGATGATTATTACGATTGTTTTTTATTTAGTTAGTGGATTTAATTTAAAGTACCTACGTCACTAACACTAAAAGTGATTTAAGGCTCCCAACCACTTATCTGAACATCCTGTAAAGTTGTATAAATATAAAAATGTCGTGTTAAACCACTAATTAACCTAACTAATACGGCCCGGTGCGGAATGTGGCGCTGCATACCAAACAACATTTGCTCTCAACCTTTTTTGGTGAAGAATTCGATGAATGTTCTTTTCGTGTAGTGTGTGCCATTAATTTGACGGTTTCACATATTTTATAGCTGTTTTAATTTGTTAATAGTTTATTGACAACTTATTAGACATACTTTATACTCGGATACAATGGATTTTTTTATTTATGCATAAGTTATTCTTTTTATGTTGTTGGTAAGCTACAGTAACATTAACTTATTTGCATTTGGTTTTACCTTATGAGTATTATTATGATAGAATTTTAATTTAACAGGGATTCAACAATTAGAAATTTCTTTATTAGGTATTTTTCTAGGTAGTTTTACAATACAACAACAAGACACAAGAAAAGGATGTATATAAATTCCTAGTGTTTGATTTTTTGTATGTATTATTTTTTAATTTTTATTTCTTTATTTATTATTTTTTTGTATTTGCAGACGTCTTTTGGCTGAGATGATGATGATGATGATGATGATAATGATATTTTAATTTAGAACTTCAATGTGACGTAAATCGTAACATATTTGCTCCATTACAAAACTATTTGACACACAGGTGTTTACTTACAAAAGGAAAAATAAAAAAAAAAACGCAAAAAAATCAGCACATCTCCAAAAAAAAACTGTATTATCAAATCCGAGCGGTTGTAACATAAAACCCATTGTACCCCAAATATCTCACTTCCTTTGATCGGGGCGTGATAATTCGTGAGGCTGCAGATCAAGGGCGTGTTCCATTCGGGAGTTTTATTAAGTAGCTCTTTTCACGGCAATTGTGTGCCGACAATATGGGGATTACACAGGATTAGGGATTAGGGACCCCTGTTATTGCGCACTGTCAGCGTAAACTTTAATTTGGGCGCAGGAGGCGGAAAGGTCGAGTGTTTGGCATCAAAATGTTTGTTTGATCAAAGCATGCTTGAGATTAAATTAGAAGATATAGGTAACTATTTATTATTCGGAAGAGTGTTGTTAGTTGTAATATTTATTGACACTTTGTTATTCAGACGTTTAACATTACTAGACGAATTGAATATTTATAAAATACAGTGAAAAAATTAACCCCTACCCGACCCAGCCAGGAATCGAACCTGGGTCTTCCGCAATCCGGGCGGCTGCACTGACCATCTGCATAGAATCCGCGTAGCCATCGGTTGCAATGCAATAACCGTTGGATAGATGCACCGTGCTGCTAAAAGCACTCAAAAATTAAAAAGCAGTGTAAAAATTCAGTGCTTAATTTTGCCTACCTGGTAGCATAATAGTCAGTGCAGCCTCCCGGATGGCGGAAGACCCATGTTCGATTCCTAGCTGGGTCGGGTAGGCATTTAATTTTTTCACTGTATTTTAAAAATATTTAATTCAGCTTCAGTGCAGCAATTAGCATTTAAAAATAAAAAGTGAAAATTACTAGACGATTCAAAAGCGCTTATCTAATAAATTTACTTGAATAAAGATTAGCCCCCTTATTCATAAGAATTATTTAAGCATTATTTAGTTAATCATTGTTTTGTCTCTTTTTCTCAAATTCAAAATGACGTTTGTGTGACGTTGACAAAACAATATTTAACTAATTAATGCTTAAATAGTTTTTATGAATAAGGGGGTAATTTCATATCATTTCAGTAGTTAAACAAAAAAGCGATGGAAATTCATAAAGCAACATACAATTTTGACGTCTCATAATAATCCATACAAAAATTGATTGAGTGTACGTTTCGTGAAAATAGGGCTAAGTGCCAAAATATCGGATGCCCAATGACAAAAACAAATTGGAAACAATAATTATAACTGTCCATTAATCAGTCTACTTTGTATAACCAATAAAAAATAAAAATAAGAATTTATAACCACAGAAATATAGAAGTATAAATAAAAATGAATAAAACGTCTTACCTATCAGGCACATCTGTGTCAGTGTCTGTTCGCGGCCTTTTCGCCTGAAACAAAGTAATTAAGACAAGTTATTTTAAAGAGTCGTCATATTAAAAAGTTAAGAAAGAAAAACTACAAACTTACATTAAACTCAGTGAACATTATAATTAAAAAGGAAAGTGCAGTTAATGAAATCAGGCGTTACTTTATATATCACATATATGGCGTACAAAAAGCAATCAAAATATTTAGTATTTACCACCAATTGGCACTGGGCCTGCGTGGTGGTTTATGGCCCGTTTTCCGTGGGGTGTGTCCATCTCATGGGTAAAGCTCTTGCCCCTGCAGTTACGGACATACATAATGAACTGGTGATGAGTGTTAATCTCATTAACACTATTAGATACTAATTAGTTATCCTTTGCATGTGCATATACTAGACACGAGGAGCCGCGCCAGGTCTGCAAGTGCTGAAGTTAAGTAGCTTTCGCAAAGGCCGGTCATCGGATGGGTGACCAAAAATGTATCATCTCGAGCTCCTTCGTGCTTCGGAAGGCACGTAAAGCCGTTGGTCCCGGTTGCATTAGCAGTCGTTAACAACCAGCAATCCGCATTGGGCCCGTGTGGTGGTTTATGGCCTGTTCTCACAATCCATCCATAGGCAAGGCTCGTGCCCCAGCAGTGGGGACATAAGATGAGCTGATGATGATGATAGTTATACTTATATGCGGGCGGAAGAGCGGTGCTTGCATGCTTGATAAAATTAAAGTTAAACTTAAACTTAAAGCAGAATTAACTCTACATATAATTTTAATTGCTTATTTGTAATAGTGTAATGAAACGAATACTCGTATCCATCTAATCGACTACGCAACTACTACACAGTTTTAAATAAAAGCCTTTTCTTATAAGATATATTTAGTTTAGTTATTATTCTGAGTATTTAGTAGTATTTGTTGTTTTTGCTTCGATGTGGTGGCATTAGACGTCAACTCACCGCGAAACCAATGCGGTTGGTTGCGGCGTGTTTTAGCGGCTGCCACCTTAGGACCAACGGCTTATATTGCCTTTCGAAGCACTGAAGAGCTCGAGAATCGAGATATATTTTTTGTTCACCCATTCAATGACCTGCCGTTGCGAAAGTTGCTTAACTTATATACAAGATAGCAAACTGCGTGCTATCGGCGAGATCTTAAAATAGGGATACTTATTTTAGTGCAAGCTTAATTAAAGGTAATAAATGCATGCAAAACGGTCAAAAGCAGTGCTATATAAAATGATCTATCCCGACAACCAATAAATATAGAATAGAATAGACTGCGCCTCGAGCTCATCCATCCTATTTTCATAATATAATCTCGGATTACAAATAGAGCTTTACTTCTGCTATGTTCGATTAATTTAGTAATCATTGCTTTTAGGAATACTCTGCGAATGCGAATACTCTAAGTGTAAAAACACACTATGCCGAAGGTACGCGACCGAAGTTCCGCGGCTGATTTTACGTTCCGACGTATTCGGCTGATATGACACACCATAAGTGCCAAACTTACGTCCCGCCCCCGGATCTTCGTAGGCAATCGAAACGAACTTCGGTCGCGTATAATGTGTGCTCTATAGAATAAGTTGCCGCTGAACTTACGCCCGAGTCGCCCGACCGAAGTTAGGCTGTACGCTATAACGCAACGTAATTTCGGTATTATGTGTCGTCAGTAATTCAAATAGCATTGCAGGCGTAATCATGCCGAACTTCAGTCGCGTAATTTCGGCATAGTACGTTCCTACACCAAGGAAACCTTTTATAAAGGAAACCTTGTTTTCACTAGTGGGTTTCCATGTGACTTATTTATTTTTTAATTAAACACGGCTACATTTACCATTACCGTTTACATTAATTAATATGTTAAATTGTTAAATACAGGGTTTGTCAGTGGGTGCGTGTTCGAAAACCACTGATATACCGTGATATATTTTTCAAAACTTTTCCAAATTGCAATTTATATTTATAGTGATGTGTGATGTTCAATGTTTCCATTTTTTTTTTTTTTATACTTAGCTCGGCAAATGACTCCATCCCACCTGATGTTAAGTGGAAATGAAGTCCAGACGCGAAGACAACTGGTGCAGCGTGGAAACAAACGTAGCATCAGTTAACTTCACTCTGCCGGCCCACAAGGTGCTTCTTCACGCCTCTCTTGAAGGACCCCATATCATAGGAAGGAGGGAAAACGTGTGCTAGTAGACTATTCCATCTTTTGGATAAAATGATATAAAATGATTCATGTGATAAAATGGTTTTATTATTTATTGTAATTGTTTTTGTAATGTTATTTCACATCACGATATCGTTATAGTCAAAGGTAAAAAGGAAAGTTTATTTAGTTTATATTTCATATCGTGTTGTACCAGCGCGCGGGCGGCGTGGCGGGCGAGGCGGAAGATATCAATAAAGTCAAAGATAAATTCGCCCTACTTTGTCAAAATAACTAGAACAGGTAAACAGCTAGACTTAACTAAAGTCATAGTGACGGGTTCGTCTTTCGTTGTTGACCGTACAAACGGAGGTGCAAAAATACGTACTTAAATAGCCTGTAACATGACAATGCTAGTATTTACGACATCTTTCCAAACACCACCCAGCCTTCTAGGAACCATTATTGTGTACGCGAAGAATGAAACCGCTATGTCCATCTGTCAATGGGGGTGATTGTTTGTCAACTTAGTATCTAACGTTGCCGCTAGGGGTAAAAGTTTAGGTGATTTGGCGCTAGTGTTCTCAATTTTTCTGTAAAGATTTTAACTATTTTAATTGTAATATATTTCTTACTAGAGCGATGAAACAACTCAACAGTGGTACATATATATTTTTTATATGTATGTAAATAAATAACTATCGGCAAAAAAATTGTGTATCAGTCTTTATACACGTTCTCGTGTATGAAATTTTGAGTCTCGAGTCTTGGTAGCTCAGTGGTCAGAGCATTGGACCGGTTACCCAAAGGTTGTGGGTTCGATTTCCACCGAGCCCCTGAGACTAGTTGATTTTTTCTAGTAAAATTTTATCTTTATTAATTTTATTTTCATTGGAAAATCCTGTCTTATATTTTGCCTGACGTCATAAAAAGACTCGCTTGCAAATATTAAGCGTTAGATCCAGCGGTACTTATAGGCTATGCGATGTGGATCGTTCTTCAAACAGTCAATAACTCTCTTTATTATTTTACACACTAGTTGCAGACTAGTAGTTTTTACAGAGAATTTGCGCAATTGGGCTGGCAATAAGCCTCCTGAGTTTCTTACCAGCTCTTCTTGGCCGAAGGCTCTCCCAAAATCCGAGCTGGTGGTAGACTCAGTAGTTAGCTACAGTGCCTGTTGAGGCTTATGTTGAATAAATGTTCAAGATAACCATGTACAAACCGCAGGTCTAAAGCGAGAATTCAATGAAAGTCTGATGTTTCTTAAAATGTGTAATAAGGAAATAGCAACAACTGAAACAAAACATTTTGAGTATTTAACCTTTTCACCGCCCAAATATCCTGCACGCGATGTCCCGCTGTACGCCAACGTATAAATGTATTTTAATAAAGTAGGTACAAAGAAGAACTTCTATAGAAGTGCTGGCGTGGACGGCACGAAAATCTCGAACTTCTATAGAAGTTGTTGGCGGTAAAAAGGTTAAGCAATAAACATCTTGATAGTGCGATTCAAGATTGTTGATCACGCCATCTATGATTTTACATCGGAACTATAACATTTGTTTACTTTGACTTTGAATTGGCAGCACGCGGTCTAGCCAATGTCCAGCAATGAACTAATATACCTAGGCTGATGATGAAAAAGATGATGACGATTATGATTATGGAAATAGATTAAAAAACAAGTTGTAAATTTGAACCGCAGCTACTGAGTCATAAAAAACTTTTACAATTGATTTGCTTCCTGAGACCATTGATCAAAATGAGATTTATGAACCTCTTCACCTGTCAACTAATTAGGTGTTACCATAAAAACCACATAAAATGAGTACGTACACCGGAATAGAAACATAAATTATATTGTACCATAAATGACACAGGTGTCTTGGTTCTGATTTTGAATTTGATTTTTTTTGCCTAAAACTATACTTACACCAATCGTAGAAACCTAATAGGAAAACGAAATTATTTGTTTGTAGTCGTAATAATATCTTACCGCCTATGTGATCTAGTGCTTAGACCAGCCGTATTAGACTCAGAGTTCCCGGGTTCGATTTACAGCTATAACTTTAGATTTTACTCGGTTTGGTTATTGGTAGGCCTTCTTTGAGTCTTATTTCTAAGCCTAGCTCGCTAGTCTCGCTACCATCATTTTATTAAGCTCAGTTGTTGAGGATTCCAAGTAAAGCTCGCATAATTAATAAAATTTAAGTATTTATAACGAACCCTTCTCTTTAACTTCGAAACCAAATTCTGATGTAAGTACAAACACATACCTATACATTTTCTGACTAACACGCCTGATATTACGCCTATCTAAAAAATACGAACTAGCCATCACAAACATTTACTAAACGGACAACTTAAAGCTCCACACCTAAAAACCAACCGAATCCTGACCAATTTAAATTCCACCCAAAAGTACGAGTAGGTAACGGTTGACATAACCTCAACAAGATGGCCGATAAGACGCACGGTATAAATAATAAAGGCCCTAAACGTCTGCCCGATCAAGATACTGTAACGACATTAATAAAATTGGTCCGGATTTGTTTAGTTTGGGGCGCCACTGTCTTTAATTCTTATGTTCACTATATTGCGATATTATTTTCGTGTTGATTATCTGTGTAAAGCTAAAGAACACGTTAAAAATTGCACTGTCTTTTTTAAATCTTCTACAGTTTAATTAACGTACTACTAAGAAATACTATTAAGTTAAAAAGGTTTTAAGCGATAATACCGTCAAATTGTAACTGTTATTTAGCTATCTATTTAGATACTCATTTTTTATTATATAATTACTTAAGAATACCTACCTAACGTGCTAGGAAATTATAAATCAGAGGAGGTTAACGCGCAAGTAGTATTCAATGATTAGGAATTGTTTTGCTATTTCGGTGTGAATACGAGCTGTTTCAATAAAATTGAAATTCGTCTATGGACTTTGTCTGAAAATAAATGATTTTTATTTTTTTTCATGAATATAATGATTACAACTTATTTTCTACAAAATATAAGTAGACATTTATAATTAAGATCATATTAGTAAGTAGGTATATATTACGTTGTCTACCAATTTTTTTTAACATACTTTAATTTAGATCGTATTAAGAGATATTTCTTTTGGGTTTAGACTATCTGTTACCAAGAAGAGTGATACGGGCCTTTTAATTAAATACTTTTAAGTTAACAGATACCACTGACCATGCAAAGGGTTCGAAACGTCAGGATAAAACAATATGTTGTATAAAGATGTGTAGATCTGTATAGATGTTTTATTAGGTATTATTTCACGTAATGTTTAGAAAACATACCCCGGCTTCAATAATGAATCAGGTCAAAGTTCAAGATTCTCCTACACAAATACAAGAACAGCATGTTTCAAAGGAGACGCACGTGAGAAAAGGCGTAAATCACAGTATTACAGGCGAGATGTGAGCGATCGGCCATCGCTAAAGTCTAGAAAATTCATAAGTCTTCATAAATTTTAAAGTATTTCTCAGGTCGAAGTTCAAAACTCTCCATCCGAAATACCAGGGTAGCATGTGTCAAAAAAGGTGCATGTGAGAAAGGGCGTAAATCGCAGCATTCCTGGCAAGGTACGAGGCCGGCTCTATCTCTAAAGTCTAGAAAACTAACTTCTTAAATTTTATAGGAATGCTCAGGTCAATGTTCAAAATTCTCCATCCGAAATACCTGGGCAGTGTGTCAGAGAAGACGCATGTGAGAAAGGGCGTAAATCACAGCATTCCAGGCGATGCATGTGTTAGGGAGGCTGGCCTATAGCAAAAGTCTAGAACTTACTACGTCTTCATATATTTTAAAGGTATGCTCAGGTCAAAGTTCAAAATTCTTCATTCCAAATACCAGGGCAGCATGTGTCAAAGGAGATGCATGTGAGAAAGGGAGTAAATCACAGCATTCCAGGCGAGGTGTGAGGCCGGCCGATCGCGATAGCGCTGGCTAATTTATACGTTTTACGCGGCGACAACGCGCCTGCGCGCTTTCGTAGCGCGACCCGCTACGGGGTGTTGCTTTGTCGACACTCGACTTGTCATGTTTGATTTTTTTATAATTTTTTTTAGAGTTTGCTCTTAACAGTGTCTTTAAATATAAACTTCAAAGTTTAAACTTTTAAAATAATAAGGAAATCCTAATAGTTTTTTATGCCTACGGTAAATAAAATGATCTAGTGCTTATAACAGATAAAATTTTCAAAAAGCAGCTATACAACGAAGTTCATGCGATATAATAAATAAATAAATAAATAAACTTCCCTACACTCACACCAATTATCTAGCCCAAGAGAAGCTTCGTTATGAAACTCGTTAAATGGTTACTAGACAACGGATAAACATACTTAAAATACTTAAATACATACTTATTATACATAGAAAACACCCAGACCCGAGACAATTTAGAAAAACAATAATTTCTAGATTGACCCGACCGGGGATCGAACCCGGGACCTTAGGGATGGCGACACTATGAAAACCGGTGTACAAGTAGCTATAAGTACGGATAAATTATATTTTTATTTAGTTTTTATAATGTAATTAAAATAGTTCATAACACAGAGTCATTTTTAAATGTAAATTTTAAGAAAAAGCTACTGAACCCAATGAAACACCCTGTGTTCTAAACAAGCATCGGGACAAAACGCTCCTTTATTTATATGTAATTCGTTTATTGTTTTATCTCACTTTATATTTACGATCGGGGACTGCTGCCCCGTCCCATCTGGCTCGACAAATAAATTTTCAAATTTATCTGCCCACATATTTATGCGTTATGCTCGATAATACAAGAGATTCGTGAAGATTAATTCGGACTCTCCCGTACCGTGTGAAGTGTCAATTTTGAATTGTTATTTATTTTAATGACGACACTTTTTATTGTTTTATGCGCCCGTCATTTGTTTGGGACTTTGTTTTGTTTTGATATTTTTGATAGGTTCATAAATAAGGGATTCGAAGACTTTTTTAAGTGGGTCCGACTGTTGATATTTAATTAATAAAATGTATTTTCTTAATCAAACTGTTGTATTGTATTGTGCAAATATTTTATACAACATATCACGTGGAAAAATGATATTTAGTAGTAAGTGTGCTTTCATAATATGTGTTCAAAAAAAATAAAAATTTAAGCTATAATTTTAAAAATGGTACTCCAAATCAAACCTTTTGGGTTTAGTTTGGGAACTTGAGCCAATTTTGTTTTTGTATTAAAAACTATTTTAAAAATCTACCAGGAGATCAAAGCTGACAAGGTCTTCGATCTTCTTGTTTTAGTCTCAATACAGAACGTTCCGTAAAACCGATCACCCCAATTCGAAATTAAAAACTTTTATCCGACAAATACTGTGTGCAATTGAAAATAGAAATGCACTATTTTCAATTGCACACAGTATTTGTCGCGCGAATTTAATAGTGATCGCGCTCGATCGTCCGATTTAAGAGGTATCGAGATGAATCTTTATCGATAAATCGTTTGTCGCGGCTGACAAATTCGTTTTATCGGCACCTCGACTGGGTGGTGCGCCGTCGCATTACTTTGTACCGATCGTTCCGCGCGACAAAAGCACTTTGTTTACACGACATCGTTTGTTTTAAAACTAGAACTTTTTGCTTTTGTTTTTTTTCTTTTGCTGGCCACGCACGAGCGATGCGTTTTTGTTTTCATTCGATGTCCGAAACCTTCACCCTCTTATTTCAAAACGTGGACTAATGTCAAATCTGGGTTATGTAAATTTTGAACCTTAACAGGTGAGATTAAAATTAAAAATTGTAAAGAATACTCTATCTATCAAAATTTAAATAAATTAATAAATAAATAAATAATTATAATAATAATAATTAAGAATAATTAATTTGTTTGTAATATATAATAATGAAATGTGAGTGAAATTGTTTAATGTAAAATTATTTAATTGTTGAATATGTATTTTTTCTATTGTATGCCCGTTATGGGTAACTGTTCTTACTTTAACCTAGCAAACAAAAATGTAACAGTAATGCAATAAAGTTTTAATATATTCTATTCTATGAAACATGTTTTTATGCCGTTACGTGCTTAAATCCATTATGTACTAGAAAAACGGTACGCGACTTTGGTGCTACGGAGCCACAATGACGTTTGTAGCGATATGACAGTAAATATTAAGTACAAATCCTTCTAATATTATAAACGCGAAAGTTTGTAAGTATGAATGGATGTTTGTTACTTTTTCACGTAAAAACTACTCAATGGATTTGAATGAAATTCGGCATATAGATAGTTTATAACCTGGATTAACACATAGGATAGTTTTTATCCCGATATTCCCACGGGAACGGGAACCACGCGGGTGAAACCGCGAGCGACCGCTTGTATATAATATTTAAATCATATATAATAGATGGAAAAAAGTGTCGATCTCTGGTTCCTGTCGGTCATTGGTGCCACTATACTCCTTAGAATTTATTTATTTTATTTTATTTTATTTTATTCAAAAAACCAACAGCGTTTACAAATAGTGAATCTTAAATATTACAAACTTAAATTAGGCTCAATTACAGGTTGTCCTAATGTAACAAAAAGTAAATAGGTATTAAGTTGGAAACTTCAGAAAAAACTAATAGTTGAATACCTAACCTACCCTTTTTAAGTGCCGTTGCACTGTTTTGTTTCATTTGCCAACACTCATGCACACTCACGAACACTTAACGGTCAATAATCCACCATTATTTCACATTAATATTCGACATAACACAAATTTTAGAAAATAAAACAAAACCGCAGACATGACTCTTCACTTTCCCGCCAAGAAACCCAAACCTACCCTTTGTTATTTAACTGTAGGTACCTAATTATTTTTAACTTTTTACAATTTGCTTAATTTGAATTAATTTAAAGCATTTTTTGTTGTTTTAAATAACGGGCTATAATAATTGGATGTTGTAAGTTTTTTTTCGCCATTTTAAAATGATGTCGCGCACAGGTTGTGTAAATTATGTTAATAATTAGGTAATGGGGTTACTTTTGATATAAGTGTAACATTGATCGCAGCTATAAATCCTTAAGTAGCTGCAAATATGGGTATCCATTGCGTTCTAGGCGTCTCTAGTGCGATTCCCTCCAGACTCATACCGTAAAACTACATGTGGGAAACAACTGGAGAGGACAGGAGCTATGATCAATGTTAAATTCGATTCGAAAGTAACCCCCGTTCTACCGAGAGAAAAAAGAGGTAAGCAATGCAAACTAGATACTTAAAAGTAATGAAAATAATGTAACAGTAGCCAACTAATGTCGTTGTCGGTCGTCAAACTACTAACGGTTTGACAGTGTATAATAAACGAAACATTATTTTACAATTTATGTACTTATTTATCAACGAATTTCTAACCGAAAAGTAATTATTGAAATATTAAAATGCAAAATAGGGACTAGGTTCGTTTCGGGTTATAGAACTTTATTCTTATAAGACATACATGTCACTTACTAGAGAACTAATTAAAAAATTAAAAAATTATTCTCGTGGCATTCTAAATTCTAAATTTCTAAACAATAGCAAAAAACATTTATTTTATTTTAAATCTTAAATCTTCAAGCATCAAGTGCACAGACACCTCACGCATTAGATCCGTAGTAAGCTATAGTCCAAAAGAACATTCTTGTATTATTTTGCTTAAATTTTGCTTAAATGCTCCAAGAGTATCTGCACTTTTAATGCCTGAAGGGAATTTGTTAAAGAGCTGTGCAAAAAGCCCTCAAAATGCCAATGGTCTTCTTTCCATAGTTGGTCCGTATGTTTGGTAAGGCTAGTTTTGGACGCGTTGCCCCATATTTCGATCAGATATAAAAGATGGGATTTTTCTAATGAGTTGTAGACTGTTAAGCAAACTCGATAAGATGGTCATGAAAGTTTTCTTTCCGACCTGAAAGTTAAATAGGACTGTTTATGTTAAAATATAACGCTTTAAAGCTCTGCTGCAATTTGCATTGAATTGAATTGAAAAACTCCCCTGATATGTTTTTTTCATAAAATTAGAATTGCCTAAATATCGTCCAGCCCGCGAATTGGCACGTGCTGAAAACGAACTCCTCTTCGGTTGCCTAGCGTTCTAAAAACAAACTTTTCGACAATTATGACAGCCGTATCAGGTGACAACAACACACTGTAGATTTCTAATACAATTCAGGTTCGATATTTTTATAAAAAATTTAATAAATCATCTTAGGTACAATTCAAAAAATTATTGCCTACATATCGTCGACTTTTCAGTCCACGACTCTCCACACGCTGAAAGCAAACTCCTTTACTATTGTGATAACCTGGTAGTATCAGGTGGTTAATGATACGTTGTTCCGTATAGGTATGAGACATCCTTATTGTCAATAACAATCACGGTCGATATTTAAAACCCAACTGATATACAAGTTGCTTAATAACGCTCTGAAAACGATTTTTTTGATAATTATGATAGCCTGGTTTCAGGTGACAAGATGAACTAAGGACACTGTACCGTAAATTCAATAGTTTTCTTATATAACGTTCGATATTTAAAATATTCGTCTTCAATCCAACTGTCGCTGGTTGCCTAACATCCAGTCCGCGACGTTCCACGCTCTGAAAACGAACTCCTCGACAATTATGATAGCCTGGTATCAGGTGGCTAACGACACACTGTCCCGTAGGTACGACACCACGCTCGCGCATTACGACTTTTTAATGGCCACTAAAGATTAACGCATGAATGGGTAACATGAGATCTGACGCCGTTCAACAGAACAAACATAAACTGTTTGTCCGTCCTTATGCTCGGAACAATAAAATTTGGTGTTAGTTACGATGGACACCTCACCAAGATAAAGCTTAATTAATAACTGCGCTTGTGTGGCCGAAATGTACATTTCGAAGCGTTGCGTGCAAACTACATGCTAACAAGGTGCAGAGTAATTGACAAAGGTGCTGTGTTTAAATAAATACTTTTTCTACATAAACACCTCAATCATACATAAACATATTCGGTAACAGTTTTACGAAAACCTGTCTGTGTTTTGTTTTAAATTTAGAAGCGGTGTCACATGATTCCAAATGCTAATTTGAATTTGGAATCACGATTGTAATTTTCTTTTTAAAAATTACGGGACGTTAGCATAGCAGGCGTCTATGGTATGATTGAGGTTGAAGAATAACTCTGACCTTCGGCTCAGGGTCCAAGCTGCATCGCGAGGAGGTTCCTCCGCCGAGGTAGGAACACGGCATCAGCGTCACCATGGTGCTAGCCGTACATGCCGACACTCACACACAACACACTGACAGTTCTAATGTCACACTGACGACAGTCTTTTGAGCGGGAAACAGTTTTTGAGCACGCAGTGGTTTGGTAGATTTGTGTTTTCTTGCCTTTTGGTTTTACACAATCCATAGCGTTGCGGAATCTATAATGCAAACGTTTATAATTGAGAACTTTGTTGACTATATTTCATAGATTACCTAGTTTGTTTGTTTACTTTTGATGGAGGGCATTTTCTATTACCTACTTTACACGCCGTGAAAGAAATGGAGAAAAGAAACGCTCTTTTTAAGTGTTCTTGCTGGTTGTTCTTAGTATCTACCTACAAGACAAGAAACTTATAGCATAACTAAACTAAATTTTGTGTTTCGAATTTTGGCTTCCCACTACTACCACAGAACAAGGAATAATTCCAAATGTGCTACTACATAAATTATAAAATTAAAGGAACGCAGAACATTTGTTTTCAATATCTGAACATCGTTCGAGTTCGTTAATTTGTAGACTAAAATATTTGAATTTTGAATTTCGACTTATAAAAATAATGGGGCGCAGATCATTTAATTTTGTTTTCGAACATCATCTGAGAACATACAGCGAAAAAAATGTCTACGGTAATTATCACGGTACACTGGCGGCTAGTTATCAAGAGGCGGTTCGTCATCGCCCTAGCGGTCAAAATTAAAAAACAATAACTTATGACAAAAAAAGTTAAATAAAAAAAAGAAAAACCGCCTCGCCGCGGACCACCCGCGCGGCTCCGTCAAACCAGGAACGTGTTCATCAACTTGTCAAATTGAGTTTGACGTAATTGAGAACGGCCTTTTTTGTATTTCACGGCTTCCACGCCGCTTCTGTTGCTAAGTTGCTAACTTGCTATACGTGAACTAATAAGAGCTACGTTTTCGATTTATCAATTAACTAACGAAAATCATTTTTCGTTTAAAAATTTTATTAAAAAAGAAAAAAATTCTTATGCTTTCCTTAAAACCTTTCTGTGCCTTAACACAGACAATACCTCTAAAGATTGTATAAACAGTTTTCTTTATACAAATATAATGTAATCTAACTCATCACGAAATATTCGTATACCAACGGTTACGAGCTTTTCGAAGCAAATCTAGCTCGCCTTTTTCTTTCATCGGCCCTTTTTTTAAGAGAGTTTTTGTTGGCCTCAAACGACTTCTACAGCGTCACCGGACTTTTTGGAGGAGGCGAGAAACTTAAAGGGTTCCTCCAGCCATGTGATTGAAACCGTCGAAAGTTTCTAGAGAGAATGGAAGCATCACGCAAGCGTGTCCCCGTTTTCTACTAGATTCTTCGAGGGGTTCGGATCAGATCGGGACCTGAAAAGCAGCTATTTTTATTGGAGTCCGAATCGTCAGTGAAAAAAAAAAAAAAAAAAGGTGTGTCTAGGGTTGCTACCTATTTTTCAGGAAATTAAAGTAGATCTATCGCTAACTAGTATAAAAAAAGGATTTGAAGAAAAAATAAAGTATTTTCCAAAATGCGTTTCGTTGCACTTCACCTGAGTCTGAGTATCATTCAGTAGTTCAGAAATTAAGTTAACAGGAATATTCCGTTCAAACGCACGCATTAGTCGGAAATAAAGATTTTTTCATACTTTATTTTTATTAAAAAGAATAAAGTATGGGGATGGAAAATAAAGTAGGATACGTTATTTTAAAGTATAGTTGGCAACCCTAACTGTATCCGAAACGTCAGCGAGTCAAACAACCCGAGGGCACCTCTAAAAGCTAGGACTTTGACTGGGTTTGACCGGGTCGGTGGCTTTCATCATCCATCCGATGAACCTTGCATCGCGAAAGTCGCTTAAGAGGAAATACTAAGGTCGACTGATTATATGAAAAGTAGACAAAATCAACGTTTCGTAGTCCCCTGATTCCTCCTCCAAAACTGGACCTAAAGGTTAAAGAAAGGCTTTGGCTGTGTCCCTATGTTTTGCATTTTTTTTTAAATAATCTTGTCAAATATCTTTTGCTGGATGACTGAACACAGCGAAAATCTCGCCAATTTTTAAGGTTTTTAAAGGTTCATATCTTTTTTAACCCTAGACACCTAACCTTCGTCGTAACGACGAATACAGGACAGAAATATCGCCATCTCTTTTTGGGGATTGCGCCGATCGTGGTGACATCGCTTGCCAACTCAGTGTTCGCCGAGCTCTTTCGGGAGGCACCCGGGTCCGGCGGGTAAGTACATAATTTCTTAAGATATTAGTAGTTTGTTCGTCGTTTCGACGAATGGTTAGGGTTTGAGTATATATTTAATGCAATTGGTGTTTGTTCTTTTATGCAGTTTTTGCCATGGCTTTGAGACCATTGTTGTCTGATGAGCGTATAACGCGTTTATTATTGGCAGAGGAAAGTGTCAGTTCATCGGAGGGTTTATCTGATAGCGAAACAGAAGGCAATGTGGAGTTTGACAACGTAGAAAGCGATACTCAAGATAACTCTTTTGATCGTGAACATAGTCCCGTGAACGCTCAAGGGCGCTCTTCGCCTGCTCTGCTGGATAATGTGCTGGAGCTACAAACACCTCCTATTTCTTTGCAAGAAACCTCAGGTAGTAGTCCATCTAGCTTGACCGTCTCACGAAGCAATATCCGCAGTCGCTCCCGTCTTGTTTGGGCTACCAGCAAAGGGCAGAGTTCAAATAGAACAGCTGCAATAAATATTGTCCGTGTTGCCAGAGGACCTACTCGTGCCGTAAGGAAAATAGTGAATCCACTTTTATTATTTGAACAATTCACGACTCAAAATCCGACTGGAAAATCGTACAATGCATATAAAAGACAAAATCAGAGACATACTAGTTGCAAAGAACGATGAAGGTCAAGGTCAAGGTCAAAGTCAGTCATCATCTAGCAATGATCTTCCACTAGTAGAGGCACCATATATGAGAAAAAGAAAAGTTTGTGTTCTCTGCTCTTATTAAAAAGGCGCATGACAAAGTCCTTATTCTCAAAATGCAACACTGTAATTTGTGAAGTTGATTTCTGCGTACAATGTGCTTCAAAAAACTAGTTTTGTTTGTATTTCCTAAATAATAAGAGTGTTATAGTTAAGTTTTGCCAAAGAGAAAAAGGCTATTTTTGTTGTTTTTTTTTATATATTTTTTATAACTGTGTGGTTTCACTACGATCTCTAAAAAGTAGTTTCTATTAAAAATTGCTTATAAGAAATATATTTGTAACAAAATAGAAAATTATTGTTTTAATTACTAAAATAATAGTTGTTTAACGTATGTGTGTACTAAACGTAACGAAATCATATATTAATAGATAATATTAAGCACACCAAAAAGTGCTCGTCGAAACGACGTATGGTTAGGTTTAAAAGGGTACGTCCGAACGTTAGGTGTCTAGGGTTAATTATTAACTTATGAAAAAAACAAAACATAGAGACACAGCTAAAGCCTTTCTTTAATTGTTAATGAAAAAAGTTTGAAAAGTGACGTTGCACTATTTTGTTTCATTTGCCAACACTCATGCACGCTCACGAACACTTAACGGTTAATAATCCACCATTATTTCACATTAATATTCGACATAATACACATTAAATACAAAAATAATTATAATAACAAAACCGCAGATATTACTCTTCATTTTCTCACCGCAAGAAGCCCTAAAGCCTTCCTAACAAATACCTACAATTATTTCATTTAAATGTAACGCAACGCAAGTACGAAGAGTACCTTGACCGTGTATAATTAAAAAGGCAAAGCGACGCTTCCGTTTAAGACCTTTTTTGTATGTAAGGAGCCAGATTGTCCACTTCAATTAAACGGCTGCACGATTAAGAAAAAAAAGTCAAGTAAAAAATATTCAAAGTTTACGTTCCATTCCACGCTACCACATTAAATTGTGGACGGCATTAAAATAAAATATGGTTTATTAAGCCGAGTGGGTGTTTGTTTTTGAGCTGGTGGGGGGCTGCACAGTAGCGTCGGCGGCGCTGCGTGGTACTGGCAGTAGGGTGTCCACGTGAGCCTTACCTGGGGGCCTAGTGCGACTTTTATATGGCATTCGAGCACGTTATCGAAAACGAGAATGTGTGTAGCGAAGTCTTAACTCTCTTAGTTTTAATCGGTAGACGCTGCTTCAATGCCATACAAATTTAATTTTTCGTTTGATATCGATATATTTAGAAATTAATAAAAGTAATAATTAGCTAGTGTTTGTTTCAAACTCTATAATTTTCTAATGTTTTACCCAAACTTCTATATTTGTCTCGTGTTTTGTTTCAAATTCCAATAATTATATTGTGTTTTGTCCCAAAATCTGATAATTGTCTTGTGTTTTGCCACAAACGCTTTTAATGAGCTTTTGTTTTGTTTCCCTAAATTCTAACAATTATCTAGTGTTTTGTGTAAAACTCTAACAATTATCTAGTGTTTTGTATCAAATTCTAACAATTGTCTATTGTTTTGTATCAAATTTTAACAACTATATAGTGTTTTGTATCAAATTCTAACAATGATCTAGTGTTTTATATCAAATTCTAACAATTATCTAGTGTTTTGTATCAAATTCTAATAATTATATAGTAATTTGTCCCAAATTCTAATACCCAGTTGGCGTACCTCACTCCAAGGTCTACCTTCACCGCGGGGGGCAAACCACACTGGTACTATCGGTCGTTGGGGCAAACATTATTTTGCATTTCTCATAACAGCTCATTGATTTTATATCGTAAATCATAGATTCTAAGATTGCTATTTGTATACATAAACGTGACGAAAGATTTTGTCCAACATAGTTCATAAATTATTTGATATTTGTTTTGAATTGACACTTTATTTTGTTAGTTATTAGTGAGCTGAGCGTGTGTGCGGGAAACGTTGATACTGTATAATAATGATGATTGACATTACTGATGTAACATATAGTACTTTTACAAAAACGAATGCAAATTGTGATATTTGATGAACGGATATCAATGTGCAGTTGGTTTTTTTGTTTTGAGAGAGATTGCTGATTGCCTTATACGTCATTTTCAGCGTCACCGGGCTTTTTTGGGGGCGGCGAGGTACGTAAAGGGTACCTCAAGCCGTGTGTAACGAATCACCTTCGGAGGTTTTCTAGAGGGAACGGCATCACCCACTTAAAAGTGCGTGTCCCCGTGCCCAACTAGATTCTCCGAAGGGTTCGAATCGGATCGGAATGTGCAGTTGGTAGTTTTATATGTCAAAAAGATAAAAGCAAATAAACGCTAGTCAATATCAATATTTGATAACAATTTTAAATAAATATAAATTTTGCAGAGCCGCAGGTGACCTTTACAGCATCGTTGAACATTAAGTTAAGGGTGGGCCGACCAAAAAATGCCAAAAATGCAGTTACGGTTAAGTAAATATAATTGAAAATACTATCGTATTAAATTAAGAAAATATATATTTAGTATCATAGAGAACGTGTTTACAATTTGTCAGAACCATAAATTCATAACACGCTATAGTTTTTTCTACAATATCATTTAAAGTTGGGCAAAGATCATGAAAACGAGTGGCGGCGTTTAGTAGATTTCTTATAGTTTATCTAAATTATTGTACCTCTGATTTTGTCTAAACAATCATCAATGGATAAACTACAAATTGCTAGACCACATTTTTGATTAATCAAGTGGTTATTTAAATAATATTTTTTTATTAAGCACCTTAAATTTCCCATACAAAATTAGTATGGCCGCGCGGCATCAAATAAATATGGACGACGACATTTCAAATAAAACATATGACACTTGTCACTTACGGACGGCGCACCCTTAAAGTGTCTCCTTCAATATCAATATTTGAAAACAATTTTAAATAAATATAAATTTTGCAAAGAGCCGCAGGTGACCTTTACAGCATCGTTGGACATTAAGTTAAAGTGTCTTCTGAAGTATGGCGGAACTCAAAACATCCGGATCCCGATCCGAATATCCTATCCGTATGAGAAATCGAAACTCTAATACATTACATACTTATCAAAGGAAATTACTAAAATATATTTGACAAATGTCAATTGTCAGTTTTCTTTTTATCAAATAGAATTTGGTTGTCTATTTATATAGTTTTTATTGCTTTTGTTTAGAAAATTTATATTTTCTTTACAGTAATTAATGTCTTATCCATTTGTAATAAAGGTTAAAATGTCGTGCACTTATACGTGACCTACGACGTATGAATACTTATCAATTAGGTTTACGTCATTATTATGCATCTCTTTCAGTGATATCTAGTATGAACGTTGTTGTTAAATCAAAACTGGTACACTACTTTCTTAGGCCACTGTACAAGTCAACCATATTTTGTCATTTCCCCATATCAATCTAACTATTTATGAAGTGTATATTTTGTTAAACGGTCGAATTTCGACCACTGGGCGACCACTAGTATTTAATTATGAATTATAGCAGAATCGAGACTCGTACTCTAATAGAATCAGCACAACGACCACTAAAACAGTCAACGTCGAACCGCAGACTCGCGAATGCATCTCAAATATTATTATTCATCAAATAAAGTAGCGTGCGCAGGCGCAGCGCACCGTCCGATCGTCCGCGTCGATCGATAACTTGATCGTGTTTACGATCGAATTAAAATCAACTGCCTGGCACTGGGTGTACGAGTGATTTAGTTAGATTAGCTGCATTTATACTAATGAGCTTGCCAAGTTAGGCTTTTGGTTAAAAATAGGAATAGTTGTTTTCGCTTGCGTCTGTCTGTATCCTTATAAGGGACAGACTGCAATTATTGTAGAGATAATTGTACTACTGCTCATTTCAAAGTGTCACTTTTATTTATTTATTTTGGTCTTGTAAAACTATAATTAAATATATATTTTAATCTAAATACACAAACTACTTACAAGTAGACACATCTTGTTTTTATTGTGTCTTATTAAGTAGGCTTGCCAACTACAAAAAAGGCATTCCCGGGATTACCCAGCTCGACATCCGGGACTTGGGCATATTACGCGGGATACAACACACCACATATAAAATGGTTAGAAAAAAAACTGCATATATTTTTATATCATTTAATAAAAAAATCGCGACGCGACGCGATATACGCAATGCATTAAGAAATTTTAATAATGCGTTACAAATTACTCGGGCCAACTGCCTAACCCGAGGGTAGTTGGTACGAGATAGATACTTATATCAAATTATCACTGATTTCTGGGACAAAAAGCGTCCCACAGAAGGTCACGGCGGGACGGCCCAAAATTGACCCAGAAGCGGGACGTCCCGGAAAATACGGGACGGTTGGCAAGCCTACTTATAAGGTAACTATGTATTTGTTAACAAAAATAATAAAAGTAATAAATAAGGTATGATATTTGAAACTTCTGGAGAACTTACTAACATATTAAATTCTGTCCTGCGTTGTTGGTCATAGGCATTCAAAGGCCCCCATCATTGAAGCAAAGTCATCGTTACACTTTCCTCAATCTGGGATTTGAAGCCTTCGGATATATGGGGCGAGTGCTTTGCGACTCTGTCACAAAGGCGATGAAACTTAAAGTAACTACTAGTACTAGTGACCGTGGTCTCCCTGTGACCACGGACCCTGCAAAGGGTTCGAAACGTCAGGATAAACATAAATAAGTAATGTGTAACTACACGCGAGTAGATCCGTAAAAGTTGTTTCGTTTCAATGTGTAGTGTTCGCGTAAACTTTAGAAAACAATATTAAAGTAACTAATTTAGATTGTACAAAACTCAGTCGGTAGAGTTGATGACAAAAAATGGTGAAATCAAATTACATAGTAGTACCTACCTACCAACTCAGCTATTCGGACGAGTTGACGAATATCACAACAGGGTGTCTAAAGCGAATTTTATTTGCCAAGATCACGGTAATGTAATCGAGAGTTTGTAGGTATTGCATTAAAGTTTAAGTAAAATATTTTTTCTATATTTGCTAGTTGCCGGTACACTACCTCTCATTATCTCCTAATCTGTCCTATGCCACAAAGGTTGTCTGGAAAAGATCGCTTTAAGCGATAAGACCGCCTTTGCCTACTATTATTTTAAAACTAGTTGACCCGGCGGACTTCGTACCGCTTTGACAGTTTCCATCAAGTGATTAAATTCTCTTTGGTTTCCCATGACAACAAAACAAACAAATAATTTTTTATTGGAAAATTTAATTGTCATTTTTAGTACATTTATAGTGTGATTCCCGTGGGAATATCGGGATAAAAACTATTCTATGTGTTAATTCAGGTTATATACTATCTGTATGCCGAATTATATCCAAATCCATCCATCCGTTGCAGCGTGAAGAAGGTACAAATATACGAACATACATACACACAAACTTTCGCATTTATAATACATATTAATGTGATTTCCTGTTATTTGTTTTGTGTATAACTGTGTAAGCAATAAAGTGTTTATCTATCTGTCTATCTATCTAAAGTAGCCATCTCTTCCTGGTGGCAAATGAAGTGAGTTTTTACCAAAGGTTTTTTTTAAATATATTGGTAGTTATCCTTTAAAAATAATATAAAATAGTAATGTCAAAGGTTTCAAATTTCGTTTGCTGACGTTACTTTTTCATGTGTGGTGAATTTTCGTGAGCTAAAATGTATTTTTATTAATTTTAATGGTGTGGTGAATTTTCAAGTGTGGTGAGTATACAACAAGCCAACAAATATCTCCACTCTACCTGATGTTCAGCAGAAACGGAGTCCAGATGCGACAATAGCTAGTAGCAAGATGAGGCTCACCTAAGGTTGCCAATTATTTTTCAGAAAATTAAAGTAAATCTATCACTAAGTAAAAAAAAAGGATTTGAAAAAAAAAATAAAGTATTTTCCAAATTTTTATTTTATTTTTTTATTGTGAGATGGGCTTGCTCTTGGCCTCATTCTAATCCCTAGGGCTAAGAAGAGGCCGACGATGGAACAAGCTTGCCCAGAAATAGCCTATTCACTCGGGCTTTAAAAACTTTAGGGTTATATGCACTCGGGAACACAGACGCCGGTAGGGAATTCCACTCTTTGACTGTACGCATTATAAATGTAGAAGCAAAACGCTTAGTGCGCAGAAGTGGAATATCAACCAGGTAAGGGTGGTAGCCAGCCGTACGTCTGGATTCTCGATGGTAAAATGGGGAAGGTGGAATGATCTCATGCAGCTCAATAGCACACTCTCCGAAGTATAGCCTGTAAAAGACCGACAAGCAAGCCACTGTGCGGCGGTGAGCGAGACTGTGAAGCTTAGTTTTAATAAGCTTATCGTCACCTATAATTTTCCTGGCTCTGCATTCCACCGAATCAAGCGCGGCGAGCTGGTATTTTGCTGAAACGTCCCAAAGGTGGCAGCAACACTCCATGCACGATCGGACTTGCGCTTTATATAAAGTAAGAAGCTGTCCCGGCGTGAAATATCGCTTAACCTTATTTAGGACACCCAGTTTTTTTGCCGCTGTTTGAGCCTTAATTTCGATGGTGTCGCCGAAGTTCAGACTGGAAGTCAACTTCATGCCTAAGAGATTAAGGTTGTCGGATTTAAGCGTTGCGTTTCGTTTCACTTCATCTGAGTCTGAGTATCATTTAAGTATGGTTGACAACCCTAGGCTCACCAGCCGTCCTCGCCTTGCCGACCCGCAATAGTTGCTTCTTCACACCTCAAGCAGTCAAAATCAAAGTAGTGAAACAATTCAGTGCTTACGTCAGCCTTCCCGGTAGCATAATGGTCAGTGCAGCCGCTCAGGTTCGATTCCTGGCTGGGTCGGGTAGGCTTTAAATTTTTTCACTAGGTATATTTCATAATTATTTTCTTCACACCCTGTGTACGAAGGAGGAAATACGTATGCTGGGAGTCCATTCCATTTGTTGGTGGTGAAAACTTTTGAAAAACCATTAAATTTACATTTCACTCTCGTTTTTGTTAACGCGATTGAATAGCGAATAAAACCTACTAGGTTGAGCACTAGGAAGCACTAGGCACACTGATAAAAAGACATAGTTAGAATAACTAGTGGTCGCCCAGTGGTCGAAATTCGACCGAAATTTTATTAAGGCTGCACGGATTGTATCCTAAGCAATTAAAAATTAAAAAAGATAGAATGTGAGTTTGGATTGGCATTGACAGATTACGACCGCTCCTCGAGCGCTCCTCTTCCTATTTGAAATTTTTGAAAAGAGTATAAGTTTATACGTGTGTCAAATACATATGGTGTGTGTCTACATGGTAGTGTGTGTAATGTTTGTTTTATTGATTTATTGTATTTTTATGCATAATTTAAAAAAAATATTAACATTCGGATAACCTTCTCTAAGTATAGTATAAACTATAAGTGTGCGAAATTTCATACTCCTCCGTCCGCGCAATTTTCGTAAAAAAGGGGTACCTACCTACTTACAAAGTTTTTGCTTCACGTATTAATATATAGATATTCAGTTGCTGCTACAATGTAACGGCAATTAAATTCCAATTAAAAATATACAAACAGCTAGAAGAGACACGAACGCGTCTACACACGGCCTATAACGCAGACGCGACCGGTCGATTACCGATGCGATACGATCGCACGAACCGATATTAGGCATAAATTCATCGATTAACATCGAAACATGGATTTGTTTGTGTTGTAAAATGTCTCCAATCGATAATAATCGGGACGGAATTTTTAGGATGCGAAGCGAAATTTTTTTGTAAGTAGATATTAATGAGATGATAATTAGCTTTTATTGAAATAGTTGCTGTATGTAGTGTACATAGTAATTAATATAATTACGTATAATCATTTATAATTATTAATAGACTCATACTGTAAAAGTGTTTTTAATAAAAATCGGAAGAATTTGAAAACTGCTGACTACTCTTTTGGTCTCTTTTTAAAATTTCTTTTTATCTATATTTTATATTATCGTAATAAATAAAAATGAATCGCTAAATGTGTTGCTTATCGCAAAACTCGAGAACGGCTGAACCGATTTGGCTGATTTCTTTTTTGTTGTGTTTGATGAAGTCTGAGGAAGGTTCTTATTGAGAGAAAAAACGTAAAACAATACGAAGAAAATAGTAAAAACAACAATTTTCTTTTCCTATACAAACCACTCTCTACTGGACCGATTTGAAAAAATCTTTCACCATCAGAATGCTACATTAGCGCTGAGTAACATAGGCTTTATCAAAAAAAAAATGTCCACCCGTGCGAAGCAGGGACGGGCCGCTAGTCATTAATATTTACAAGAAATGTAAATGTAACACACTAATCACTAGTGAACCTTTGTGTCTTCGTCCGTGAACGTGTACCCGTGAACCACCCGTATTGCGTTTCTAAAGTTTACGCGAACACAACACATTAAAATGGACCTTACAACTTTTACGAATGCACTGTCGTTGATTTTACACATTAGATTTCATTTAACTTTATCCTGTCTGACGTTTTAAACTTTTTACAGGATCTATGGTCACATCCCAGTAAATCCGTAAAAGTTGCTTCAAAAAATAATAGTATTATTTTCTGTCTATCCCTTCAGACTTTAAACTCAGAAATAAATAAAAATTAAATGCCTACTTGATCCAGCCAGGGATCGAACCTGGGTCTTCCGCAATCCGGACGGCTGCACTGACCATTATGCTACCGGGAAGGCTGACGTAAGCACTGATTTTTTTTATTTTTTTTAGTAATATAGTTATTTTAATCTGCTTATATCGATTTATTCCACTTACGTCAGCTGCCATATAGGTCAGATTTTTTTTTTCATACATTTAAATTAAAGAAATTCCTTAAAGGTCACAAAATCAAAATGGCTGACGTAAGTGGAATGTTTTAATGCCAATTTCCTCAGATCAATTAGGTTCTTGTTAGGTTTTCAAAGGCACCTCGACATTCACAAAATTGTTCATCCAACAACCGTGGTCAATTTTCCAATCAAATGGCCAGCGACCGTCTACGGCGAACACCAAGGCCGCATGAATCGTGAGGAGGTTGTATTATGACTAGCATCGACAAATGATAACGATTCGATTGCGTCTCGATAGCGGTATCGATGACGGCTGATTGGGATAGTTTTTGCCATTTACTTACTGTCATATCATAAGCGAGTGTCTGTTTGCTTACTGTGTATGTGTATGTCTAGTTGTCTACATACTTAGTTGTACTTATGATCGACAACAAATGCTTAAAAGAAAGCTTTGGCCTGTCACCTGTTATGGGTCATATTTACCAGTTTTCAATCAACATTTTTTTCCTTTAGTAAAGTAGTAAACAGCCTATAACTGTCCCACTGCTGGGCAAAGGCCTCCATCATTGAAATCAAGTCATCTCTACAATTGAAAGGGAATGGCTTAATCACCACGCTTGCCAAATGCGGGTTGGTGATCACAAACCCGGGCTATGCATCGAATAATCCGAAACACACTTGGCACGACCGGGGAATTGAACCCCGCAGCGATCATTAAAATAAGCAGCAACTGATTTAGGTCTTAAGCAACATAGCTGTCAGTCATCGCGTAAAGTTTCAATGAAAATCCATGTAATTTTTTGGTGACAAAAACTATATCGAACACTGAGCTTAAAGTGTCGAACACTGGTGTCATTTATCATCATCATCATCATCATCACCATCATCATCATCATCATCATCATCATCATCAGCTCATTCTGTCCCCACTGCTGGGGCACGAGCCTTCCCTATAGATGGATAGGGAGAACGGGTCAAACCACCACGCGGACCCAGTGCGGATAGGTGGTTGTTTGTTAATGACTGCTAATGCGGCCGGGACCAACGGATGTAATGTAAGTGCCTTCCGAAGCACGGAGGAGCTCGAAATTTTAATTTTTGATCACCCATCCAATGCCTGGCCTTTGCGAAAGCTGCTTAACCTCAGCATTCGCAGACCGCGCCATCGAGCTTCTAGTGCCATTACCCTACTATATTGTTATTGAATCCCTGTTAACGTGTCATTGGTAGAATAGCGAAAAATAACAAAAAAAGTGTCAATAGTATAAAATTCAACAGAAAATGACTTACATTGAATATCTTCTATCTTATTATTAGACAGCCGAGTAACAAATGGAGATAATAATACTCATAGCATCATTTACATAACATTATTTCTCTTGTATATAATGTCACATCAGTAAACCCCAAAAAACGGTTGTTCACATTCCATACAATAGCGCGCCGAAAATTGCCGCGCAGCAGACAGCTGTACAATTTGAATGTGGAACATCGTCCTATCTCCTTCCCGCGCCCCGCCCACCCGCCGCCACGCCCTTTCCGCTTGCCAAACTATATTCGAAATTGGAATGCTTTCTAGGATCGCTGCGGCTGATCCGACTTTTACGAGGCCGCACGCGTTTATTTAACTCAAAGCTCTTAGAGCTTCTGCGTTACTGGTAGTTTTTATTATTTTCTCATGGGTACCAAACCTTCTTACACAAAAGGATTCTTTTTGCTACCTTTTCCAACGAAAATACATTAATAAAAAAGGAAACCACTTTACTGATAATACTGAAATCTAAAATAAACCTCTCAAATAATAATTATCAAAGTTACAAAACTAGCTGTTAATCTATCTATAACCTACTGCAGATCTAATAGAAACGTAATCTGACGCATGTTATGAGTTTATGACATACAAAATCTTGTTAAGGCATTGTTTACGTTGCGCTATGCCGATGGTGGGTGTCTAGTGGTGTCTATTGAATGAGTTTGTTCCCACTTGACACTTATTAGCTTGCTCTGTTATGATATCCTGGTAACACAACCGCATCTTTGTCAGCATGTTTAGTACCTACTTAGTAAGTTGATTGAAATAAATTGTTTGTTATGTGCGCTGTTTGCACAATACATTTATTTTTTACTTTATTATTTAGTTTTCATTGCTACGATACGCGTAGTTACGAACAAAAAAAACGAGCGAGCCTTACAGTAGTCGCTTATGATGTGTAACATTTGAAATCTCACCTTAGTAATAAAGCAATTTTAACATTATATTCTGAAAAAAATGGGTCAGCCCCTTGACTATGAGCTCTTATAGCATTATTATTGCAGTTGTGGAAAAGAGACACGAGTATATTCGCCACTACACGCGTCTCGTTTTCAGAACTGCAATAATACTGCTATAAGAGCTTGTGGTTACCCCCCAGGTACCTATTACATCATTTTATAACTACAAAATAAATAATAATAAAAAACTTGAGAGCTGTCAAGGGACACCCGGATGGAACGAAGTTCTTTTCGATTAATTAGTGAAGGAATTGTAATAATATATAAATATATATTTTTTTTTTAATTTTTTTTTTTTTGTCAGGATTCATTATTATTATTATTTTTAATTATTTATTATTTACAAAAAACCTGTATACACTCAACAAAAATAATCGTCGCGACACCACACTGTTCAATGCGAAATAGAAATGAAAATATCTGGCTTGCTTTCTATAAGAGAGAGAGAGACAGACAGAGAAACATGCGACGCCGCACAGCTTACAATAGCTTACTATAGCAAAAAGTGTCGTGACAACTTTTCGTAAGAATTTTTTCCGTCTAGCCCCCTTTCACAACGCGCGATAAGGAACTTCGTTCCAATAAAGTCTATTTACACACGAAAGGGTTAGAATAGATTATAGAATTTAGGTACAATGAATGACGTATATTTTTTTACAAATCTTATAGAGAATGCAGTAAATACTCATTCCTCTCACTTCTCCTATAGAAGACATTTGACATTATAAAAATGACCTTTGATAGTCAAATGACACAATATGTCACAAATAATAATATGTCATGTTCATAATATCGATTACAGAGTTTACAAAATGGCGCGCGCTTGCGCGCTTTTCCGACTTCCTGTTCACACTTCCGTCTCATTTCACAAAATCACTCAAAGCGAGCGGAAAGATGTTACACATCAAAAATTAAAAACCAAACATAGAAAAACGAATTCGGTGCATATTTTTGTCTCATGTTTGCATAATTGTCATGACTTTGTGTCCTATACAGAGTAGAAAATGACTGGGTGAGGTTATAATAGGAAAAACCATAAAAATCCCAGCAATCTAATAAAATGTAGCCTACAAGTTACAGAAACTGTGATCTTTTCTTAAATAAATTAGCTTTTGACCAAAAAAATTAATTTGCTCTTTTACAAATTCAATTTTTTCGCTTTTTGCACAACTTTAAGTATATTATAATATAATAATAATAAAAGATTTTACATCTTCCGTGTTTTTAAATCACAGTTTAGATGTAATATGGCTCTTAAGCAAAAGATTCTGTTAGTTTTTTTTTACATTTCTTAAACTTTATTGATTTAAATGGAGTGTTGCGATCGAGGTTATCTTTAAATAATATTTTTCATAAACTACTTATATGGTATACAAATTTTTTTTCCAGAATCATCTTGTTTTTTGATGGTAAAGGGTCCTTTTTTGGATTTCAATTCCGAAAAATCTAGAAAATCTTCTAATCACATTACAACTTTCTAAAGAGACACATAAGAATATAACATATAAATCATTTCTATGATTGGGTTCAATTATAGTACGAAATAATTTGAAGTTAGATTAGTTACTTTTAAATAGGAACTCAATCATATAAATGATTTATCTTCATATGTGTCTTTTTAGTTGTAATGAGATTAGAAGAATTTCTAGATTTTTCGGATTTGAAATCTAAAAAAAGGATGGCTTTGCCATCAAAAAACAGGATGATTTTGGAGAAAAGTTTCTTTGGCAACCAATCAAATATTTGCAATATCATAAATGAAGTATAAGAAAAATACTATTTAAAGATAACCTCGACCGCAACACTCCATTTAAATCAATAAACTTTAATAAAGGTGGAAAATCTAACATAGAATCTCTTTGCTTAAACCAAATTTCCAAAGAGCCTTTGCTTATCAGTGCAGAGAAGAAGAAGGATCTAATGGATCATTTTGATTTAATTGATGGTGCTTTTCAGGTTTTTTGATTTGTTTTCTGATTGTAAGTCTACTGACCCTGTGATATAGATGACAAAAATCCTGATTTAGAAGAAAATAAATAACAATACTAAGCCTTTCTCTGGAAATTACTTGTTTTTCTAAAAAGAATCTATTTCCTTATTGTTTACTAAAATAATGTTAATTATAAATAAATTTACTAATAGGTACTTTACTTTATTAATATTTTCTTCTTACCAATTACCTCTAATCTGACGGTGAATAAGTTGACATCTCTTTCGTACTTAAGTTGATAAGTCTATTTTTACAAAAACTAAAATTCATTTAATATCTTTCAAAAGATTGGAAAAAAATACACTAAAACAAAGGCATACACTATAACATAAATACCCTGATTTAGCAGCAGACGTCAAAGTTTAAAACTGCCGCCCTGTAAAATCACCATTTTAGACTTGTCGACTTATTCACGCCTGCTGGATTTATTCATAAAAGACTTTTACTCTATGACACATTTTTAAATGTCTATTTACTACTGGTACTTTAAAAATTTATACGAGGCACGCAGAATCTGATAGGCGATGCACAACGAGTTGTTTACAACACGGGCGCATATCGGGCTTACGCTTACGACCTATGCGCGCCTGGTGGTCGCGATACGCTAAAATGATGATGTCACAGCTTTGCAATGCTCATGCATTATTTTTAATTAGATTATTTGGCGGTCATTTCAATTTGCATTTTAAAGACTACCGGAGACGTCAATCAACTATAACGAAAACTTAACACGCCTAAAAATTTTTTATTCCAAAAAAGTGCTTAACTTCGTCGTTCTGTTTGAGCCACTTACAATATTACAATGAAAATAATAGCACCGAGCCATTTTTTCGGGCGGCGAGGAACTCAAAGGGTTCCTCAAGCCGTGTGAAACGAATCACCTTCGGAGGTTTTCTAGATGGAACGGCATCACGCACTAGTGCGTGTCCCCGTGCTCTACTAAGGTTCTCCGAAGGCTTCGGATCGGATTAGGGAGCGGAACAACCCGAGGGCGCCTCTAAAGGCTCGGACCTCGGCTCGGATTGACCGGGCTGTGGTGGTGGGGAGAAGCGCCAACGTACATGTCTGTACCTGGTATAGAGCGCGTGTGAACCGGCTCCTCGTACCCTTGTTCTACGAGTACGGTGTCTTGGGCCTAAACTAGCATTAAGAGGATCGGGCGGGATGCTAAGTAGTTATCATAAGCATAGAATGATATTCATAATAAAATAAAATGAGTAGGCTCTATTTATACTACTTATTTAGTATTTTTTTGTCATATTACAATCAAACCTACGTCACCTATATTCTGTCTACTTAATTAAATTGTACGAGTAGTAGGTGTACCTACTTTATTAATTACTAGCGGCCGGCTCGCGATTTCACCCGCGTGGTCCCCGTTCCCGTGGGAATATCGGGATAAAAAGTATTCTATGTTTTAATCCAGGTTATAAACGATCTGTATGCCGAATTTCATCCAAATCCATCCATCCGTCGCAGCGTGAAGAAGCAACAAATATACACACATACATACACACAAACTTTCGTATTTATAATATTAGTGTGATCGTTGGTTATTGACCATAAAATGTTATTTACTTAACATGAAGGTTTTATTACGTCATAGTTCTATTAGTTTTAGCAGTAAACGGTTAATTTTTTTTTTTTTTTTTTTGGAGAGAGACTGCTGGTTGCCGAGGGGCATTTCCAGCTTCACCGGGCTTGTTTTAGGGGCGGCGAGGTACGTAAAGGGTACCTCAAGCCGTGTTGAAACGAAACACCTTCAGAGGATTTCTAGAGGGGTACGGCATCGCACACTTAAAAGTGCGCGTCCCCGTGCCCTTCCAGAGTCTCCGAAGGGTTCGAATCGGATCGGGGTAAACGGTTAAGGGATCAGGACTAACGCTCCCTTTGATATTGCAATGCAAGAAGACTACACTGTAAAGAGTCTAATTTAAGAGCGTTTACGCCGCACACTAGCGCCGCCAATGAAAAAAAAAAACATATCTAGTAATTAGAGATAGAAAATCAAATTATGCTCAACAAACTATCTGAATGAAGTAATTTAGCATATTTACGTCACCTAATGAACACCTGACATGTTATGGTTTAGTTAAATATGGCGTTATAGTTAAAAGTGGCCGTAACGTCTTAATAAGCATACTTATTTTATAGTTACAAAGGCAAACAAAGATATGTCGACATCATGTGTATTGTCAGTCGTAGCAGATAATAACGACTAATTACTAACAAAATGCCCCGAAATACATGCGCCTAGCCCGATAATATCAGTATAATCCAAATCTAATCTAGCCGGGTGTTATAAATAACTAAAATCAAGATAAACATCAGGTATGTGTGTGTACGACGCATGAATCAGATGTTGATAACTAGTCACGTTGAAAGGGATCCAGATCTTTATCTTTCGAGTCACCTCTTACACAGTTTTGGATGCCTGGTACATTGTATGAATTTATAATTTTTTGTTGATGGATATAGATTTAGTTTGTTAGTTTACACACGGACATCAAAATACTAATAAGTACATAGGTATACAAAACTTATCGAATTATATAATTAGTTTTATCAAAGTAACAATATATTTGGTTTGTCAGTGTTACATCACATCACATTAATCACACTAATATTATAAATGCGAAGGTTTGTGTGAATGTATGTATGCATATTTGTTGCTTCTTCACGCTGCAACGGATGGATAGATTTGGATGAAATTTGGCATACAGATAGTTTATAAACTGGATTAAAACATAGGATACTTTTATCCCGTTATTCCTACGGGAACGGACGGTAACCACGCGAGTGAAACCGCGATCGGCCACTGGTAATTGATAAGAACTTGGATTGAGATATAGTTTGTGGTTTTAGTAAACCAAAACATGTCAGTTTTCTTTCTTATTAAACGTTTAATACAAAAAAATACAGAAAGATAGCAAAGATACGGTTAAAATAAAGATAGATGACGAAGCATGTTACCAAATTATTCACCCTACGACCACAGACCCCATAAAAAGTTAGAAAACGCCAGGATAAAATAATAAAAAAATATACGCGAGTAGATCCGTATAGAGTTATGCGAGTTTTATTTCGATGTGTATAGGTAGTTCGTGAAACTTTAGTCTCTGGTATGTTTCAATTCAATTTAGTAGAGAATTGTAAAAACAAAATAAAACTTATCTAAAGAGTTTTAGAAAACTCATAAAATTTTAGTCACCTATCGATTTATTCTTAGGAACGTTACAATTTGCTAGAAAATGTTGGTAGAGAGTTGTAAAAACAGTAAGTAACTACAAAACCTATTTGAATAGTTCTTAGAAATCTTTACTATAGTAGTAGCACCGTATATAACTGTGTTCGACACAGTTATCCAGTGTTAGGGCGCTTACAAATTAGGCGTTTCGTGTCGGACCGCTGCCGTGTCGTGCGTTTGCACTGCGTTCCATATTAAGACAAGCGTAAGAGTCCCGGCACATCTCGATTTGTGAACATTTAAAACAGGCCTTACTAACGGTGGCATAAGGTCGATAATACGTAGCGCCTGCGACAATATATACCGCAAATTAACAGTTAACCTAAAAAAATATATTTAAAAAAAATATTGGTTTTAGTTATCAAAATATGCAGCTGCTAAATTACGAATATTGATGTTATTATCAATATATTTGAGTGGTTTCCAAGCATATTAATTAAGTAATTTTGTTGTAATTTCAACAATACTTAGTGATTTTTTAATGGTGTTTTAGAAAATAATTATGATCGAGTCAAATTATACAATCGCGTATTAAAGCTAGCAAATTCAAGATAAAGACATGAATTTACCTATATCAACATTTCAGATTTGTAGGACATATTTATATTCATATCTTTATTGCAGGTCACATGTTCCATAATTTTAATTTAACAATAAGTATTGAAGGTACATGTAAGTGACACCCTGTAAGGGCGTAGCAATTCATAATTCTACATATAAAACTTTAACTTCTTTCTTCTATTATCCCTATAATATTTTTATAATTTATTTAACATTAACATTAGAATCTACTTATGATAATATTTAATTAGCTTTATTATTTATTATAATTTTAATAGAATAGTATATATTTTTCATAGACTATTGTACAAAATTGATACTAGCTTTGATATAATTTAACAAATCACAATCTTATCTTGGAAAAATTCTAACACATTATAACAACTTTCATTGATGAGATATTCTTTTCATCATCATCATCATCTCAGCCAAAAGACGTCCACTGCTGGACAAAGGCCTTCCCCAAGATGGGGGGTATTTGCCATAATCGCCACGCTTGGCAGGCGGGTTGGCGATCGCAGTAGGTTGAGGGTAACCTCAGAGAGATGCTGCTGCCCATCCTCTGGAATGGTCCCTTAGTCGCCTTTTACGACACCCACGGGTTGAGATGGGGTGGTGCAATTCTTTATCCCCGGCACCACACGGGGAAAGTCATATTTTGTATGTCAATATTTTATATCTCCAAGTCATATTGTCTTATGCTATTCGACGAAAGTTGGTGCGTTTTTTCAGTGTGTCGCCTTAAGAGCGTTTACGCCGCACACTAGCGCCGCCAATGAAAAAAAAAACATATCTAGTAATTAGAGATAGAAAATCAAATTATGCTCAACAAACTATTTGAATGAAATAATTTAGCAGACGTTACGGCCACTTTTAACTATAACGCCGTATTTAACTAAACCATAACATGTCAGATGTTCATTAGGTGACGTAAAAATTCTAAATTACTTCATTCAAATAGTTTGTTGATAATTTAATTTTCTATCTCTAATTACTAGATATGTTTTTTTTTCATTGGCGGCGCTAGTGTGCGGCGTAAACGCTCTTAATATGATAACGTGCGGCAGCGGTCCGACACGAAACGTCTAAATTAAAAGCGTCCTTAGCCGCCAGTTTTCGTCGCAAAAACATTATATAGAATTTCATTGAAGTTTTACTGGAAGACAGTTAGGAAGCAGGTGGGTCTGTATTCAATTGTTGGTAAAGAATAAAGTCAGTTGCTGCCCTATTTAAATGATTAAAAAAAAGTCGGTCACTAGACCCTGTCGAACACCAGGCCACTACCCAAACCTATTTTTATCCTACTAATATTATAAACGCGAAAGTTTGTAAGTATGGATGGATGTTTGTTACTCTTTCACGTAAAAACTACTGAATGGATTTGGATGAAATTCGGCATACAGATAGTTTATAACCTGGATTAGCACATAGAATACTTTTAATCCCGATATTCCCACGGGGACGGGAACCACGGGGGTGAAACCGCGAGCGGCCGCTAGTAAATAAATAAATGTTTCCCACACTCACACCAATGATCTAGCCCCAAGAAAAGCTTCCTTACGAAACTTGATAAATGGTTAACTAGATTACGGATAAACATACTTAATATACTTAAATACATACTTATTATACATAGGAAACACCCGGACCCGAAATAATATAGAAAAATAGGTATTTCTAATTTGATCCGACCGGGGATCGAATCCGGGACCTCAGAGATGGCGACACCATGAAAACCGGTGTGCAAGCCACTCGACCAAGGAGGTCTTCTATCTTTATATATATATAAATTTTCTGTGCGTGTGTATGTTATTGAACTTCTTGGACCCGGTAGGTGGCGCTGCTATAGGGGTCCATCATGGGATACGGGTGTTCTTAAGCGGACGAATGGTTTTTTTTTTGTTGTCATGGAAACTATCAAAGCGGTACGAAGTCCGACGGTCAGCTAGTATAATATAACAAGTATATAGTTATTAGAAATCGTCACAAATAAGATTCATTCTCTCAAAATCCTAGTCAACGATTTCAATTTCAAAGGCGAGCGGAACTACCCATAACATGAAAAAGAAGTTTATACTTACTCGTTAGTCACGAAATAAACGACGTGTTGTGAATTTGAATACCGCTGAGTTAAAACAAACGCATCCGTTCTTATTGGCGATATTCGTACGAGGGGCTCGGGCGCGGTAAGAAAAACATAACTTTATTCATTAGGATTTATGTGTGAACTCTATGGTGGTGTTGTGAACTGAAACCTCTTTGTTATTGTTTGTAAGTAGGTCTCTTAGCAGATTTCTGGTCGATTAAAAAATATGTTTTTAGCAGCTCTAGTACCTACCTACTACACTGTTTTGTTTTTCTTTTGAGTATTTAATTCTTATTTTGATAGAAAGTGCACTTCAATACGAGCGAGGGCAAAATAGACGTTTTGATTTTTACTTTTAAAGGTATGTTACAGAAATGTTTTAGTGTCATGTATAGCGTATTTTGTTTTAAAAATAGATTTTATGCGCTATCATAAAATATGATTGCATATAGTTAAGTTGAGTAAATGCTTCGATCAATAATGTACTACATAAAGGATCTGGAACAACAATGCATCTCGAAAGTCATACCTATACATTTAAATTTCGAATAGCAAAAGCTGAAAAAAACATTGGATTTCATCAACAACTTCAGCTTACTATGAACCTTAACCCTGAAACATAAAGATGGACTTCTTGGCGGGAAAGTGAAGAGTCATGTCTGCGGTTTTGTTTTATTTTCTAAAATTTGTGTTATGTCGAATATTAATGTGAAATAATGGTAGATTATTAACCGTTAAGTGTTCGTGAGTGTGCATGGGTGTTGGCAAATGAAACAAAACAGTGCAACGGCACTTTTCAAATTCTCTCAAGAACTTCGCGTGAGGACTTAGTAAAGCCCCACATCTTTACTGAGATACTCGAGGGGTTGAGGGGTATATCATTTCTCACTTCTCATTTCTATTATCATTCATCATCATCTATACAAGAAGGAAATATTGTTTATTTATTTAATACTTGTAAGAAAAATTACTTTGACACTGGCTAAATGTGCTAATCGCACGAAGCCATCAACTAAAGAAAAAAAAAATTACCTACTGTTTTTCAAGCGCTCATCGGTAATCTAGTACATAATTGATCGAAGAGTATAAATGTTTCCTTTTTACGTCGATTATGATTTTGTTTTCACAGATTTACAACGTAGAAACTTTGTAAATTCGCCGTCTCTTCTAATTTTTTTTAGAGTTAGCTCGGCAAATGACTATCCCACCTGATGTTAAGTGGAAATGGAGTCCAGACACGAAGATAACTGGTGCAGCGTGGAAACAAACGTAGCATCAGTTAACTTCACTCTGCCGGCCCACAAGGTGCTTCTTCACGCCTCTCTTGAAGGACCCGATATCAAGGAAGGAGGGAAAACGTGAGCTGGTAGACTATTCCATCTTTTGGAGGTGCGACAAGGAACGAATCACCAAATTTCTTTGTGCGCGATGGGATATTTGAGACAGTGAAGCGGTGAAATGTTAAAGCTAGAGGAACATACTGAAATCATATTATATTACATAGCCACTTTACATAGTAATTAGGAACAAAAACAATAGCAAGCGTAGGTATCATCTGCTTTCTTATCTACTTTACTTGAACCCTTTGACTGAAAGGTATAATGTAAGTAATTAGCATAGATCGGAATATGTAGAGTTTTTTCTGTGAATTGCGTAAGAAAGAAAGAAAATAAATTTTTAACTCTTTTGCACGTCAGATTATCAAGGTGTGATTTAGGTGATCGTTACTGGAGATTATTTTCAAAAACTTATACTTTTTTTTATCCAAATTTTGGAAAAAACTAAGTTTGCTTAAGATTATCCATGATATGCTAACGTTGCAAAGGTATGTCAAAAAACTCTACCTAATCCGATCTATGGTAATTAGGTATGTTCTGCAGGGTTTGCATTGCTGAAGTTATAATTTATTGTCTCATACGACACTGGCAGGAAAATAATAAGTTTGGTTGAAGCTGATAGCATCAAATTATAAAAATAGTAGTACTTAAGTATTAGTTATTTATTAGCGAGATTAGTCACTTCCTGATAGTTTATCAGATAGGCTGGCCATAATTTCTGTCTCTGTCAACTATTAATGTTGCTAATACTGAGTTCTGTCTGTATTTTCGGTTTTTGCAGTTCCGCAGTAAAATCCCTCCGAATACCTCCGATCCGATCACATGTATGAAATGTATGAAACTTAGACGCACTAGTGTGTGATGCCATTCCCTATAGAAAACCTCTGACAGTGTTTTGTTTCACATGGCTTGGGGAACCCTTAAAGTTTCTCGCCATCCCCAAAGAAGTTTGGTGACGCAATAAATGTCGTGACAGGAAATTAGCAAACACTCAAAAAAAATCCACAGTAAAGTTTTGTAATAATTAAGTACTAGGGCATCATAAACTATTAGGGGGCAACGTATCAATTAAAACAACACCCCAGAAAGTTCAGTAACCATACCTTCGAGTCAACGAAATAAACGACCCATCGCGACGAATGACCATAGGGTCCGCAAGCCACATGTGGCCACAGATTAACGAAAAGAAAAACAAAATTAATATCCATCATCCCATCTCGCTCTAACGGGTGCGAAATCTGTATGCCGTGTCCTTGTCGGCCGCTCAACGAAATCATTCTTGGAAGTGGCGGTCGGCGCACGCGCACAAGGCTGGTTTTGTGCGCACGGATTTTGAAAAAAAAAGGAATGGCAAGCAATAGCAGGCCAGTCAGCCCGTTTGCTGCCAAACCGATTCGTTTTGTTTTCTATTGGCATATGGGCAAATTGATGTGAAAGGTTAGGGCGGGTTTCGGCATTAGAATAAGCTAGTTCTTTTTAAATTTTAACCCGAGTTTTGATTTCCTGGAATTTGGACAACGATTGGTTAATGCAGAATGTTGTGGTTAACGCGCCCGTTCTGCAATTGCTAAGATTAAGCAATTTTCGCAAAGGCCGGATAGGTAACCAAACATTTATCATCTCCAGCTCTTCCGTGCTTCTAAAGGCCATGTAAAGCCGTTGGTCTCTGCTGCATTAGCAGTGGTTAACCAACCAATCTTCACTGAGCCCGCGTGGTGCTTTATGGCCCGTTCACCCTATCCATCATAGCAGGGTTTTTTTATATTAACGGGTAAGCACAGTGCCTCTCACCTGATGTTAAGTGATGATAAGGCCAATGATGGAAACGCACTTCACCCGGGATCCTCAACTAGTGAGGCACTTACTATCTTATCTCTAGCTGCCGGAACACAACAATGCTACAAACATTGATGTTATGGCGACATATTTAGATAAGATGGTGGTAGCTATCCAGGCGGACAAACAAGCCCTACCCCCAACCAAACCGAGTACACAAACATGTACCCCCCGCTGGGAATCGAACCCGGGACCTCTGGGTCTAAACCGGTGGTCTTAGCCACTAGACCACAGATGCTGTTTCTTAAAGTGGGGTCTAAGGACGACCTTAAACGGACCCCTTAGAGGTCCGCAGCAGTAGGCCTTCAAAATGAGTTGGTGCTAGTGATGTGGTGGAGCAAAGACTTCCATGTTTGGTGACTCCAACCAAACATGGAAGCCTAGGCATTCATCTCACCTGATGGTGAGTGACGGTGAGGCTGAAAGTGGAACACACTTTGCCCGGAATCCTGAACTATTGAGGTACTAACTGATATCTTTTAACTGTTGCGTTGGACTGAAAACGCTACTAACATTGTTGATATGACTCAGATGGATACCTGAAGCTAAACTGTAGGCTTAAAAGTAACATTAAGAAAACGATAGCGAAGTTCGAAAATAATAAAATGTATGGGATTGAAATAAGATTGACCACTAGATCTAGCGCGGCTTATGTCAATCCCATACATTTTAGTTTTTTCGAACTTCGCTATCGTTTTCTTAATGTTACTTTGGCTAAGCCTAAACTGGTGGACTTAAGACAAGCTCTATCACTGACCCAACCGAGCACAACGATTAAGAAGTTATACGATTTTATTTTCTAAACATCAAAACTTTTATCTTCTCTCTCGTATAGTTAGTTTAATGTCGCTTAGTCAATATTACCTATCAAGCATCGAATATGTAACCTACTCCGGGAATCGAATCCGGTCTCTCATGATCTGTACCGGTGGTGGTCTAACCACAGAACCATAGAGGCGGTTACCATGTCAATACTAAATGAATACTCCTGGGAATAAATTAACCAACGTACTCAAATTTTAGATAACCCCTTTTTTAAGTAGTTGTTATTGGTGACAGTTTACTCCCGCTCTGGCTACTACGGATTGGTGACGGATTTACTCCGGCAAGTGTCACTTAAAATGTTTTATCTACACTAATGTTGTAACATTCTACTTATGTTTCCAATACTTGACTTATAATTACTACTGTTATAGCGCAGACAACAAAACACTCAAATTAAGCAATTTCACATGATGGTATAATATCCACATCGATATCGTAAAATCTCATTATAACATCAATAAAACGCGACCAATTAACCTGGCGAGCCTTATGTCAAAATCCTCATACAAGTTGTATAAAATTTTGATATTAGGCTGGCTTTTGAAAACAGTTGGATAATACGTGAAAACTTCGTCGAAACTACTAAACTTACATACACAAAACTCTTTGGTAAGATCTTGTGTCAATTAAATAAAAAAAGAACAGCGCGCGCTCGCGCCTGATTGTCAAAATTGTACCATCCAAAATTTGAACAATTATTATAAATAAACTATTGTCAGCTTTTACTCTTGTTGTTTGACTAATTGCATTAGTGAAGATAAAGTAGTGTATGCAACTGCATATAACACGGGTATTAAAACACTCGTTACTATTATGAAACTCGCTGCGCTCGTTTCATAAACTCACACTCGTGTTTTAATACCCTTCATTATATGACAGTTGCATAAACTACTATAAGTTGTCACCTAAAGGTCGTCAAAAACGGGCATATGGTGGCGCCTCTCAGTCTAAGATCGGTATGACAAAAAACTTATCCAACCGCGGTCTGTCCTTGAGCGGAGATTATTTGACATGTTTTTATATGAAATTACATTTTCCAATCTTCCAAATGCATGCGTTACCCGAGGTCCGAGCCTTCAGAGGCGCCCTCGGGTTGTCCCGCTCCCCGATTCGATCTGAACCTCTCAGAGAATCTAGTAGGACACGGGGACACGCACTAGTGATTCCGTTCCCTCTAAAAAACCCCCGAAGGTGATTAGTTTCACTCGGCTTGAGGAACCCTTTAAGTTTCTCGCCGCCCCCAAAAAAGCCAGGTGAAGCTGAAAATGCCGTCTGAGGCAATCAGTAAACTCTACTCCAAAAAAATGCACGCATTGGCGTTGCTGTAAGTGCAGAAGGTAGGGTACTGGCATCAGTGTTCGATAGGATTCTAATCATTAAAATAGTAATCTTTTTTTTTTTGATGGCTTTGTGCGATTAGCACATTTAGCCAGTATCTAAGTATTTTTTCTTACAAGTTATACATAAATAAACAATATTTCCTTCCTGTATGATGATCCATATCTTTACTGAGATACTCGTAATATCCATATCTTTACTGAGATACTCGTCCTCACGCGTACTTCTTGAGAGAATTTTAAAAGTGATGTTGCACTGTTTTTTTTTTATTTGCCAACACTCATGCACACTCACGAACACTTAACGGTTAATAATCCACCATTATTTCTCATTAATATTCGACATAACACAAATTTTAGAAAATAAAACAAAACCGCAGACATGACTCTTCACTTTCCCGCCAAGAAGTCCCAATAGTTATCTTTGACATAACAAGCTCTCAATAATATCTAATTATATTACTAGTGGCCGCTCGCGGTTTCACCCGCGTGGTTCCCGTTCCCTTGGGAATATCTGGATAAAAAGTATTATATGTGTTATTCCCGGTTAAAAACTATCTGTATACCGAATTTCATCCAAATCCATTCAGTAGTTTTTACGTGAAAGAGTAACAAACATTCATAGGTACTTACAAACTTTCGCGTTTATAATATTAGTAGGATTATATAGGGTCGAATTGAGAAACCTCCTCCTTTTTTGAAGTCGGTTAAAAATAAATAAGTAGGGGGTTAATTTTTTGGCAACGGAAACTGTGTCAAATACTGTGTCGCCACTACGTTAATCTATACTACTATAAAATCTGTAGGCTCTGTCTGTACATGCAATTTTTCTGACAAATTTTGGGATATATATTTGTTTTATGATGACTCACTGACACCAATTCTACGATTTTTGAATATTTTGTCTGTCTGTCTGTCTGTCTTTATGTCCTCTTATAACTCAAGAACGGCTTGCCCGATCTTGATGAAAATTTGTATGTAGTAAGAACATGAAATTGTGTAAATGATAGGCTATAAAAATAAAAATAAATATTCACAAATTTTCTAGTACCTATATAATAAAATTCAAAATTCAAAACATGAAAACTACTTAGTCATGGTTCTGGTATACTTGGATAAACTCTGATGTTTAAAACATTTTTTTTCATCCTTACGACTTCAAATAAAAAGGTTAGTAGTCTATCTGTGACCACGTTTGTAAATTTGTAGGGGATTAACCTCTTTGTCTGTCTATTAATTTCACTAGGTAAAGTATAAGTAAACAGCCTATAACTGTCCCACTGCTGGGCAAAGGCCTCCATCATTGAAATCTAGTCAGAATCGGCATAATATGCACATTTGCTGTCTCAGTAAAAACATAATAACTATAATAAAGGTTTAAATAAAATAGTTTGTCTTTGATCCTGTGCTTTTAAAAGTAAAGATTCAGTGAAATTTTCATAAAAAAAATATGTTAAAGATGCTGTCCTTTCAACTAATCGGTTAAGTGTAGAGTTTACGCTTACAGCAAATATGATTTAGCCCGTCCCGTGATCGCCCACCGATGTAGCGCTGGTGTAACCGGACTCCCTGCAAAAATGGCTGCTTCAACATTATTTAACCTTTTATTAATGAAGTGTGCTGTGTCCTCTTTTTACGGCACGAGCTGTTTAGTGATAGGACAATGTTGATATCGATAAATAACTTTTTTGACCAGACTGCCCGCCGATTTGATGGAAAGCTTTCACCGTTGCCTATGGACGCTTTCAACAACAAGGTATTACCCTTGTCCCCGTCCTTGAAGCTTTACATGAGATCTCGTTCTGAAGCAGTCGCTCCTGCTTAGTAACAAGGTGAGTTGCAGCCACCCAGATCTTATGCTGAACTTTTGTCCCTTATCTTTCATTCTTCCTTATTTTATATAACCACGCGTGCTGATTTTCGGTGTCATCGATTTACTGTGGCAACTATTCCGTTTTAAACAAAGACATTTGATGAATCATTTCTTTGTCGCACCACCAAAGAAAGGAATGCTTTCCTAGCACACTTTTTTTCTTCCTAAAACAAGGGATCCTTTAAATGAGGTGTGAAGAAGCAACTTGTAGGTCGGCAAAATGAGGATGTACGGACGGAAGTACGTTGGGACAGCTTGAGCCTAGCACGTTGGAAGACGTATTTCCTATTCATATGCAAAAGCAATGAATCATTGATGTCATTCTGCCGCTAATCTGATTATGATATATCAAAGTGTATTGTAACCAGATCCTCGACATTTGTTAATATTTCGACGATGAATCACTGACACTGATGACAATTTGTACATGTGCTAATGTTTTGTGGTAACGGTCATTGATCTAGCATTTTTAGAGATTAATTTAAAGACAGCGAAAGCTTTGCCATTATTTTTATTGAGTGTAGACGCGTATACAATAGTAGTTTTTTTGTAGTTTGACATTTGCATGAGTACTTTTCCATCTTCCAGCTCGTCTCTACTTTTCGGGATATCAAAAAGGAGACTATTATTGAAAGAAACAGTAAAGGTGCGTTTCCAGTTAGTGTTTTATTTCAACATTTAATCTATATTATTCATAATAATATCATCGATATGCACCTTTCCCATCCCTATCGGCCATAGTTCTGGTCGAGTGAGCTAAGCGGTCCCGACGCAGCCCGCATGGAGGCTGGAGCTATGGTTCGGAGAAATGCCACCACCGCCACACCACAGCACGCCTGACCGCGTAGGGACGTTCGGACTTGTCGATTCATTTTGTTTTTGTTTTCTTTTAATGAAAAACAAAAGTTGACTCAATTAACGGCGAACAAAGATTTTTCTGTTTAAAGAGGCGAGACCTCTTATGGTACCTTATTATGGTATTTTAAAATAACCGCAGTTATTGTAATTAATCATTATTCACGGGATATCATTTTTTTTGTTGTGTGTGAGTAGATACGTATCCTATACCAATCCGTTAATAATAACAATTATATTGAAAGTGGCCATAATAGCCCGAAAAATAATGCACAATAAAATTATTTAAGGCACAATCATTGTGGCCTAATTTTCGACATTTGGACTATACGCAATAAGCCAGAATTGAAAACGGTTGTAATCGCTTTTTATTGCAAAATCGAGACTCAGAATATCTAAAATATTTTCACAGCATGGATCAAACATGTGCAATAAATTAATTAATTAAAAAATAATACTATTGGGATGGGACCAGTAACATCATGCTTGAAAAACACCTACATACATACTCACAGGTAAGTAAAGTCTATTTATTTATATATAATGTACCAGTTATGTTTGTCTTAAATACCCCAAGTGATTGCAGAGGAAGTGGTAGGTAATTAAAAAACATTTCCCTTATTTTCTTTCAAAAATGGCCTCACGATAAGGAAATGCTAATAATGCTAAATGCTAAATAATAATGATGAAAACAGACCAAACTAATAAAAATCGAATAAGGCTTTTTTAAGTCTAATAAATCCAAAGAGATTTAACATAGTAACAGTTAAATGTCTTTGAATAAAATAATAATAATTGGTTTGCGCCAAAACCTTATAAATTTTATTGATTACTTCACGAAGGAAGGAGCGAAATTATTGTATCTACGAAATATAACATAGGTATTGAATTATTGATATTGTTTTCTTATGTTTACGCGAATACTACATATATAACTGAAACTATTTTTACGGATCCACTCGCGTTTATGTTATTATTTGAATTAATGTTTATCCTGACGGTTCGAACTCTTTGCAGTCGCAGTGAGGGTTAGTTTCGTTTCGGCACCTTCCCAATTCGGCACCCATGATTTTATGAACTCGATAAATTTAAATCACGAAGGTACAGACACCGATCAAAAAGAGTGGTGATTATAAAAAAAAGATTTTTATTCAAATAAGTATATTTGAATAAAAATGCTAAGTTTACTGGTAAAATACACTGAAATATTAAAATGATTGCCAGTGGGCTGCAGTATAATCGCAAACTTATGATAAAAATATATCAGTAATTAACCTTTATATTATTTATTATTATTCAACTATTACAAAAATCAACCTTGTTTATTAATTTTCTTACCCCTTTTTAAAGTGGTAATAATAACAAACTATTAATTAAAAATAAAATATTACACAAATCAACTATAGTAAATTCCATTTCATTATTAATTTTGAAATAATTCTTGATACTAAGCCGCTTCTGCGTAGAACACAATAGAACTCCGCAGAATACCAGCGTTGCATGCAGGTGAAGTGCTGCAACATGTGCTGAGTGGGGTTCTTTTCGGTTTCGCTTCTTTGTTTTATACTAGCGGCCCGTCCCAGCTTCGCACGGGTGGGCATTTTTTATTTTATTTTTGAATTTTTATTAATATAGCCTTTGTTACTCAGCGCTAATGTAGCATTCTAACGGTGAAAGAATTTTTAAAATCGGTCCAGTAGTTTTTGAGTTTATTCGTTGTAAACATATACATACCAAAATACAAAGCTTTCCTATTTATAATATTAGTATAGATTAGTATAGATTTATAATGTTTGTTTATTACTTTAATTTGAAACTGAATAATATTTTGATTTGATTTAGGCGTTTAAGTGGGTTTTTAGCTAAGTATACGAAGTTCACCCTCACCCTGTGTGGTGTGTACCCTGTGTGGGGATAAAGAATTGCACCACCCCATCTCTTCCCTTGGGTGTCGTAAAAGCCGACTAACGGACCATTCCAGAGGATGGGCAGCAGCATCTCTCTGAGGTTACCCTAAACCTACTGCGATCGCCAACCCGCCTGCCAAGCGTGGCGATTACGGCAACACCCCTCATATCCTTGGGGGAGGCCTTTGTCCAGCAGTGGACGTCTTTTGGCTGAGATGATGATGATGATGATGATATGACTTGTATGAAGCTACCAAATCGGACGCAAAGATTTTAACAGAAATAATGAGGAACGGGGGCGATCCTTTCCATTGGTTTTTCAATGAAGACGATGTCTTTATATTAGATAGAGGATTACATGATTCTATTGAGGAAATAGATTCTTGTGGCTTTTGTACATGCTGGCTTCGAAAAATGACACAGAACTGCAATTATCTACATTACAGGCGAATGAATCAAGAAAGGTATCGGTGTGCCGTTGGGTTGTGGAAACAATCAACGGTAGGCTGAAAAATCAGTTTCGCCAATTACGTTCCCAATACTTTAATATAGCTACACCGCAAGTCATATCCTTGGGGGAGGCCTTTGTCCAGCAGTGGACGTCTATTGGCTGAGATGATGATAATGATACAAAGCTCGAGCTTCAACTCTTTATTCGGGACATTCTTGATGCTCCTTGTTCCTTTAAGGATTGAGACTTTGAACCTTGATTGCTGGATCTTTGAAGGCTCACAATCTCCGATTCGCGATTCATTTGCCTAAACACTAACCGATTGAGCAAAAAATCTGTTCCGTTCATTCTAATAAGAATTTTCAGATAGAAGTGGAACGTTATCATCATCAGCTCATATTATGTCCCCACTGCTGGGGCACGAGCCTTACCTGTGGATGGATAGGGAGAACGGGCCATAAACCACCACGCAGTGCAGTGCGGTGGTTGTTAACGACTGCTAATGCAGCCGGGACCAACGGCTACACGTGTCTTAAGAAGCACGGAGTAGCTTTAGATGATGCCTCCACTAGGTGGTCTAGCGGTTAGACCATCGGTCTCACACCCAGAGATCCCAGGTTTGGTTCCTAACAGAATTCTAACACCATCATCATCATCATCATCATCTCAGCCAAAAGACGTACACTGCTGGACAAAGGCCTCCCCCAAGGATTTCCACAACGACCGGTTTTGTGCTGCTCGCATCCAGCGGCTTCCGCGACCTTCACCAGAGCGTCGGTCCACCTGGTTGGATTCCTGCCCACACTACGCTTTCCGGTACGCGGTTGCCACTACAGGACTATCCCGCCCCAGCGGCCATTAGTCCTGCGAGCAATGTGCCCTGTCCACTGCCACTTGAGCTTAGCAACTCTTCGGGCTATATCGGTTACACACCTAACTAACACCATAAGAACATGGTAATTATCAACTTAATAATTGAAATGAAATTACTTTTACGGATCTACTCGCGTTTATTGTACACAAAAGTTTGATTTAATGTTTATCCTGACGTTTCGAACCGTTTGCAGGGTCATTGATCTCCTCGTCTCCCTGTGACTAGATCCATAAAAGTGGTTTTATATCAATGTGTAACTTTCGCGTAATCCTTTATAATTATTTTTGTACCAGTCTCCAATCATAGTTAAAACTTATAAAATAAGATAAAAATTCAAATTGCTAAGATAAAAATTCGATTCGCCATCCATTCCGATTTGGGAAAAATACTATCTCACGGCAAACATGGTAATCCCTCCCATTACTATTAATGGGAGGTTAAAAATTCACTAGTCTAATGTCAATGGTATTTCAGGCTACCTAGCCTGAAATATACCATTGACATTAAGAGCGTTTACGCCGCACACTAGCGCTACTAATGAAAAAAAAACATATCTAGTAATTAGAGATAGAAAATCAAATTATGCTCAACAAACTATTTGAATGAAGTAATTTAGCATTTTTACGTCACCTAATGAAAACCTCACATGTTATGGTTTAGTTAAATAAGACGTTACGGCCACTTTTAACTATAACGCCATATTTAACTAAACCATAACATGTCAGGTGTTCATTAGGTGACGTAAAAATGCTAAATTACTTCATTCAGATAGTTTGTTGAGCATAATTTGTGTGCGACGTAAACGCTCTTAACATTAACATTGAAGTTATCTAACTTACCTAGCTTTTATCTACATCTTCATGGGTGCAACAGCTTTAAAAGCTATCCCCCTTACAAATAAACACTATTTAAGCATTTACTTAGTTAATCATTGTTTTGTCAACGTCACACAAACGTCGTTCTCAATTTGAGAAAAAGAGACAAAACAATGATTAACTAAATAAATGCTTAAATAGTGTTTATTTGTAAGGGGGTATGTAGATAAGAATTAAGTAGTTTAAACGTTCCGTCAGATTCCAACATACAATACAATACATGTAATCCAATTCTTACTTATTAGTCAGTGACAAAGATAGTTTAAAAACGTTATAAATAAGTAATTATAAGCAATTAGCACTTAAATAAAATTAAGTAAGTAAATATTAACGTGACTCTAGTACAAGTCCGAGACGAACCGCAGACAGCAAACTGCATCCGCAGACTGCACGCGACACTACTGGTTTCTATGAATCTGTGATTCTTGGAATCACTTTCATAGAGATTCATATTTTCATTATTCATACAAGTAATAAATATGGTAAGACTCCCGTTTATAATTACTCTGATGCCAAGTGACCATGATAGTTTAAATAGCTATGCAAATGTAGTAATATTTCAATCAGTCAATATTTTTAATCAGTGAAAGATAGTTAAAAATAAGAACTTTGAAAATCGGTCCACAATTGACAGAAAAATCGATGAACATACATAAAATATAATATGAACAATGGAATATAGAACCTTCCTCCTCTTTTGAAGTCGGTTAAAATTTTATAACTAGGTTTAGACAATAATTCGTCTATGGTATCCGCGGTCCATTGAAAACTTTAAAAACACCGGCCGGTCTGTTTACGAACGCCGTCCGATGTTTTAATTAATGCATTTCTACGAGCGAAAGTTTCCAAAATATGGTTTCCACTTGTTAAACACGAGTTAATAATTAATTGTTTAGATTCCTGCCTTGCGTTGTGATTGTGAACCGTTGAATTGCTAATTCTGGTCAATTGAACGTTTGAACAATTTTTGTTTAACTGATTTACTTTTAAATAAAATAACTTTTACTCATCTACTCGCGTTTTTTTACACATTGAATTAGATATAAAGATAAAATAAACGCGAATAGATCTGTAAAAGTTTTTTTATTTAAATGTGTATAAGTAGTGTTCGCGTAAACTTAAAAAATCAATAAAAAATCTTATATTATTTAAGGATATTTAGTTTTTCTTACATCTATGTAAGCTTAACTTTCTTTTAAATATTTTTCGATTGGCTAGGTATTTCTGAGAAGGAAGAAATAAAGTGAAAATATTTATTGATTGAAATTTCGGAAAAATCCACTGTAGCACAGTGATAACTGTAGGCACTAGATAAGATACCTCCGTCATTACTTGTGAGCAATTAAGAATAGAGTTTTAAAATACTTACCTAATAAAACTTTAATTAGAAAAAGAAAATAAATAAAATTATAATTGAAGATTTTTTATAAATAGTTACGTATGTATGACGACATGTCAAATATAATTGAGTTTAAACTTTTTGGTAAATAGCTCCAAAAATATTTTCTTACATAAATAAAATGAATAGCCTGAATATTAACTGATTGATTACTTGAAATGTGCCAGTACCTACTCCTAATAGAACTCCATTCCATGTCAGTTCAGTAAAAAGGTATACGCATAGGTATTAGTATTAATACCAAAAAAAAAGAAGTAACTAAGTAATGTTTAATTTTTTGTTAAAAACATGGTGTTAATTAAAAAAAAAGTTGTTAGGAAATATTTAAAAAGTAGACAACATTTTTCTTTTGAATTTTCTGTTCCGCAGTGAATAACAAACGTTATAGACTAAAGTAGTGTTTAAATAATTTCTCGTAATATTTACCTTCATTAGCGACTCCGTTTCATCGTACATTATAGAGTTTCATTAGAAAAAACCTAACACAGACATTATCCAAAACATGCTTTTTAAATGAACCGTCATGCTTAAGGTTTAATTTCCACACCACCACAAAATTCGCCATTTTCCATTCTCATTCACCACACTTACCTAATAATAAAATTTTAATTTCTCCAATTTAAAAAACACATTATTTAAAATATAAACACAATTTTTTTAGTTTTATTATCACTAAACACTTTTATCAGTCACTGTTCTTATTTCAAAATTAGAATGCTCATTTCGACAAAAGAGGTTTTGTTATACTCCCGTGTTTGAATATCTCGGACCGCACGTTAAAAAGCGTAAGGGAAATACAAAAAAAATAAAAATATCGGTAAACAATTGGACAACTAACAAAGCTGCGCTTCGTAGCTATCCGAAGCTGTACTGAAATTCTAAACCCCGACTTCGGTGTCCATATCGCGCACCCCCCATTACTGAATTTCGTTTTATTACCAGAGCGTCACAACTGCAAACTGCTACAAGCGTAATCCAACCTTACCTAGTAAGAATAAAGTCTACTTCCCATTGTATTGTAGTTGGACAACCAACCTTTTAGGAAGATGGGTAAAGGCTACAAGGCTATGAGAACGTATAATTTAAAGACGGAGCTGCGAGCCCAGCTCAGCGAGTACAGCCGTCTCTTTCTCTCGTAGTACGGGACGCTTCGCAGCTTTTTGTCGGATTGCTCATTTTTTCGCTATTTCGCGTTGTGTTACGTATTATTTCGTGAATTAGATTCTGTGGTGGTGTCGTGTTCTCGCTCAGTACCTGACTGTGGGCAGTATCGTTCCGAAAACAGGTTGATAATAATTACGTGTTTTTAATATTTGCTCTTATCTCGTTGTTCTTGGAAGTAAGCTCGCTTCATTTCTTATTGTTTTGACGTTGACTACCTTTGACTTTTGCAATTTATGACAATTTTAATTATAATACATAACTTTACATGTTGGTATTACAAAAAAAGATTAAAGTAAGACCGTAGGTACCTAATGAAAAAACTTCAATAAAATTTAGTAGAAATTATTATCCTATATCCTATCACTACGTTTCGCTAAATACAGACTTTACCGAAAATTCGAAAACACTTAGCTAGAATTGAACGCAGGGCCTCATGAAATCAGGATGAGCAATGCTTACGTAACGGTGCGTTATAAAATGTAAAAGTAAGTAAACTTATTTACTTATTTATTTATTGAATAAATAAATAAATAGCCTATAACTGTCCCACAGCTGGGCAAAGGCATGCATCATTGAAATCAAGTCATCGCTACAATTGATTTATTTATTTTTACTTTAGTTAAAACGTTATCAAAAAAACTAATTACATTAAAGATTACACATTCTACAATGATTGGTAATGGCTTAATCACAACGCTTGCCAAATGCGGGTTGGGGATCACAAACCCGGGCTACGCATTGAAAATACGAAATACATTTTGCCCGACCTGGGAATTGAACCCGGAACCTTCGGGTATCGGGGCGAAGGGTTTTACCACTCGGCCACCGAGTCTTTATATTATCCGATATAAAAAGTATTTGATTACAAAAGATATAAAAAAATGTATTCACACTGAAAATGTATTGTGTGTACATTTAAAAAGTTCTATTTTCTTTTATTCTTTGGTACTGTGAAGCAATTGATCTTGTAGTGACTGCACATTTGCCGGACCTGCAATAAATAATTATTTATTAGTTGATAACATTATTTTTATGCTCCAACACCAAGGTTTCTATAAAAAAGTAGGATAATTTAAAAATATGATATGATAATTTGGAAAGCTTTCATAGTATCCATACATATAGAAAGGCTTTACTATGTACAGCAACAATAAAAAAAAAGAACGGTACCCCTGCTGTGCCCCCACGGAGACCCGGTACGACTGATGTCGACCGTGAAGAGAACCCGGGTAAAGAGAAGCATCTCGCGACCCGAACCGGCTCCAAAACAAGGGCCGAAGAAAACAACATCATCACATCGTACTCGTAAAATCTATACTAATATATAAAGCTGAAGAGTTTGTTTGTTTGTTTGTTTGTTTGTTTGAACGCGCTAATCTCAGGAACTACTGGTTCGAATTGAATAATTCTTTTTGTGTTGGATAGTCCATTTATCGAGGAAGGCTTTAGGCTATATAACATCACGCTGCGACCAATAGGAGCGAAGCATCAGTGAAAAATGTTGCAAAAACGGGAACAAGAGCCTAAAAAATTATAAATGCTGCCGAAAGTCACTATTCCACGCGGACGAAGTCGCGAGCACAGCTAGTATAAAATAAACAACTATGTAGGGTTTGGAAGAGGATATTACGAAAGCTTTCCAAAAGCTCCGTAGCATGTTTATGAGATAAGATAAAATTTTACCAGAAAAAATCAACCAGGAAGCTCGAGTAGGAATCGACCCCACGACCTTTATCTTGTAACTATATAAAGCATTCATCATCATCATCATCATCATCTCACTGCTGGACAAAGGCCTCCCCCAAGGATCTCCACAACGACCGGTTTTGTGCTGCTCGCATCCAGCGGCTCCCCGTGACCTAGATCGTCGGTCCACCTTGTGGACATATAAAACATTTTGCAAAATTAAAAATATTAAAAATGTGTATGATAAGGAAAAATCTCAATTTTATATGAACACATTTATTCTAATCAAACTGTATTTTTTTAAACTTGAAATTACTGTTATATTGTTTTCTAAAGTTTACGCGAACTTTTACAAAATAACAAAAGAAACAACTTTTAGGGATCTACTCGCGTTTATTTTACACATTACTTATTTAATCGTTAAGGATAAACATTAAATAAGTAATGTGTAAAATAAACGCGAGTAGATCCGTAAAAGTTGTTTCATTTGAAATTACTGTTTTGAGGTATTTAAAATTAATAAAAACGAGACAGCGTCTTGCTTTAAACCTGAACGAAATTTTGGTGTGGACATGAACAGGTGTGGAAGATAGAGCGAGGCAACAACAGCTGCTAGAAGAGGCCTGCACATCCAGGCGATGACGTCACAAACATTAAAGTAGTAATTATCACGCAAACTCCGTAATGCACATGTCCAGCTAAATTCAACAGCAGCACTGTATACTTGACGGAGATCTCCAGGAGTGGGAGATAGAGAGAGACGGCAACGGCTGCGAGAAGAGGCCAGCCCATCCGGGTGATGACGTCACAATCATTAAACAAGTAATTACCACGCAAACTCCGTAATGCACATGACCAGCCAAACTCAGCACCAGCACTGTATACATGATAGCGATCTCCAGGTGTGGAAGATAGAGGGAGACGGCCACAGCTGCGAGAAGAGGCCAGCACATGCAGGTGATGACATCACAGCGCTGCTTGCTCATCTCTGCTACTATGAGGCGGCACTGGAAAAAGATATTGTGTGTTTAATATCATTAGTAGAGTCATCATTGGTAGAGTCAGCTTTACTTTTCCCAAGACCAGATCAATCTGAGCTGAGGCTTAGCCTAGAAACGCCCTCGGATTGTTCCGCTTTCGAACCGATCCGAGCGCCTCGGAGAATCTAGTAGCGGACGGGTACACGCGCCCTCGGGTTGTTATGCTCTCCGCCAAACGCATCGGAGAATCTAGTAAGAGGGCAAATACTTGCGTCAGAGTGAACGAGAGTGCGGCAACTTCATACAAGAGCCCCGAAACGCACGCATACAAGCTCGTAGTTCACCTACATTAGCACATAGAAAAGTGCACGGGATAGTACGCGAATAGAGTACGCGATGACGCGGGCTGTCCCCGCAAACGCGGATCGGGCAGCGTATGTTGCTGTAGTAACGGAGAATAACAAGTATGTCACTGAGCGCTGCCGATCAGTATACACGTATTTTTCTTGGTTTGGGTGTCGCAATTGCGAGATTTGTTGCTTATAGGTGGGTGCCTATTAAAAATGTCTGGGAAAAAAACCTGTTGTGTATGAGGATGTCTCAACACACACAACCATAATCCCAGTTTGTCCTTTTTTACTTTGCCGACAGATATAACAAGGTAAGTTTACAATATAAAAGACACCCAAATTCACACAATAATAAATTAACTATGTGTGACTCAACCCTAGCCGGTAGGTACAGCTCGGTACGTCGATTCAAGGTCACGACACTGCTGCCCCACTCTCGTTCACTCTGCTTGCGTGATGAACGTTTCTAGATCACACAAAAATCACGCGGCTCGAGGTTTAAAGGGTTTTAAGTTTCTTGCCGTCCACAAAAACATCCCGCTTTCCTATACTTTTAACTTCAGATTTGGAACCCAATGAGGTCCCAGTTTGATATTCCTGAGAGCTCGAACTAGGTCACTAACTCTATGTTCACGTCTGGTACTAGACCATTGAGGCAGTTTAGTTCCGTGCCAATCATGGCAAATAAACAGCAATACAGGAAAGCAATTCACAAGTATATATATATATGTATATATATAAGTATAAGCAGCAGCCAAAACTCCCAAATACTTACGCAGATATTGCTGAAATGCGTTCCGTACAGCAAGATGAAGGCTTTTGGGTCGTATTCTAAGACCTTGTTTGGGGACAGTAGGGCCCACGCGAGGACAACGACGTGCAGCGTCAACATAGCCCAAACGGGCCGCATAGACTCAAGTAGTGACTTGTAAATAATTGTTCCGTTCTTACGTACTCTGTGAATAGATAAAATTAATAGGTGAGTTATTTGGAACAACGACAAGGTAAATTTAAAAACAATGGAAGCGAAATAACAGCTGAAAGGGGAGCTTGATGGCGCAGTGGTTCACTGAGGTTAAGCAACTTTCGCAAAGGCCGGTCATCGGATGGGTGACCAAAAATGAGAGTGGGATCATGATCGTGCACGCAAAGAGGCCTATTACCAACAGAGGACTAGTATAGGCTGAGTGATGAGGTATGATAAAGATATTAAACGTTTATGACGACCTCCTTGGTCGAGTGGTTTGTACACCGGTTTTCATGGTGTTGCCATCTCTGAGGTCCCGGGTTCGATCCCCGGTCGGGTCAATTTAGAAATCATTGTTTTTCTAAATTGTCTTGGGTCTGGGTGTTTTCTATGTATAACAAGTATGTATTTAAGTATTTTTAGTATGTTTATCCGTTGTCTAGTAACCATTAATTAACGAGTTTCATAACGAAGCTTCTCTTGGGCTAGATAATTAGTGTGAGTTTAGGAAAGTGTTATTTTTTTGTGTGGTTGTAAATGAAACCTTAAAAGTATCACGTTAGGGTACATCTACATCTATTATTTTTAGAGGTGTTGTTTATAACAACCGGTAGGACTTAGTGGGTAATAATCTACTTACACATATATGTTGTATAGAGCGATGGGCAGTGTAGTAAATAGACCAGTAGCATGCACCACCACTTCTAGAACTTGGATGAGCTTGAATCCGAATATATAGGTGTGGTATACATGAGGGCCGTACAATCCTGGCATCAGGAAGAAGAGGGATGAAGCCTGGATAAAGAAACTGTGTCGTTTATATGGAATTGATAAATATTACTTAAAATTAAATACTTTAAGCTTCGGAAGGCACGAAAAGTTGTTGGTTCCGGCTACATTAGCAGTCGTTAACAACCAACGCACCATACTGGGCCCGCGTGGTCCGTATGGTCGTCCATGGCCTGTATGGCCTGTTCCCCTGGTTTCCATCTATATAGCGATGGGTCGTGCCTTAGCTATTCAAAATCTCTAACAGTAATGGTTCCGTCCTTCGTCCGTCTGTCTGTCCGTCTGTCCGTCTGTCCGTCTGTCCGTCTGTCACCAGGTTGTATCTCATGAACCGTGATAGTTAGAATAAGAATAAGAAATTATTTATTGACGATCACACAAACATAACAGAAAACAAAAAACAGACAGTTGAAATGTAATATATATAATAACCTGTATAAAGGTGGTGGTAATAGTTTCTTATTACAATAGTTTCTTACCCACATGCTAACGTCGTACCCCCAGGGCAGATACAGGGTGCCCGTGTTGTACTTCTCGCAGTGGCTCACGTAGAAGTTCAGGGAGACGCTCATCACGAGGAGGAAACCTCTGTTCAATTAAACACAATAATATAGTAAGTAAGTAAATAGCACAGCTGTCCCAATGCTGGGCAAAGCTGCCTCCATCATTAAAATCAAGTCATCACTACAATTGATGACGCTTTCCAAATGCGGGTTGGTGATCACAAAACCGGGTGCTGTGTATCCAAAAATCTAAAACACAATCCGACATGAGAATTGATTGAAAATTTGGAATTGATGCCTCTGAATTTTGGACCGGGCGCTCTTTTTACTTGACCACAATTTACATAGTATGATCGCAACTTGAAAACTCTACATAATAATAAGTCCTTACCTATGACATTGACGTTTTTTTCTCACTTATTAATAGGTGTATTACTTCTAAAAGTCAATACCGGTTGTTAATATTATTATACACCTTTAATTAGGACTATGTTACTTAGGCTTCAGTAATAACAATTATTATTAATTTTGTGTCTTTATCGCCCTAAACATTTTTGTTCGTGGAATTGACCTTTTGTTTCATTGTAGCTTTGAAGGGACTTGATTTTTTTCTTTTTAATGTCTGCTATATTTAGCAAGTGAAATAAACACACTACTCTACAATTTTTATAGTGTAAAAATAAATAGATGCTAAGAAAATAAAAAAAAACGTTAGTATGAAAAATAAAATTTTATAAAAAATCTTCATACAAAACGCCAATTTCATAGGTAAGGACCTAATAATATATTTTAACCTTTTTCACCCTGCCCTGTTTTTTTTTTTTTTTTTTGGAGAGAGACTGCTGGTTGCCGAGGGGCATTTCCAGCTTCACCGGGCTTGTTTTAGGGGCGGCGAGGTACGTAAAGGGTACCTCAAGCCGTGTTGAAACGAAACACCTTCAGAGGATTTCTAGAGGGGTACGGCATCGCACACTTAAAAGTGCGCGTCCCCGTGCCCTTCCAGAGTCTCCGAAGGGTTCGGATCGGATCGGCCCTGCCCTGTATGTACGCCAATCATTCAATCCAGATTTAAAACTTCCAAAAAAAGTAGGTATTCGGTGGAATGTCTTCATTTTGTGTTTTTGTAAATCATATTATATTATTTTGACGACCTCCTTGGTCGAGTAGTTTGTACACCGGTTTTCATGGTGTCGCCATCTCTGAGGTCCCAGCTTCGATCCCCGGTCGGGTCAATTTAGAAATTATTGTTTATCTAAATTGTCTCGGATCTGGGTGTTTTCTATGTATAATAAGTACTATGTATTTAAGTATTTTAAAAATGTTTATCCATTGTCTAGTAACCATTTAGCGAGTTTCATATCGAAGCTTCTCTTGGGTTAGATAATTGGTGAGTATAGGAAAGGTTTATTTATTATCATTCTAACCACCTTACAGAGGCGTCTAGGCTAGTGGTTACAACCACCGGTTTAGACCTAGAGGTGCGGGGGGGGGGGGGGGGGGGGTTTACATGTTTGTGTACTCGATTTGGCCCGCCCGATCCTCTAAATGCCGCTACACATTTACAGAATACACTAAACATGCACACTAGTTTAGGCCCACGACACCGTACTCGTAGAACAAGGGTACGTAGAACCGGTTCACACGCGCTCTATACCAGGTACAGACATGTACCTGGGCGCTTCTCTCCTCCTCCACGGCCCGGTCTACCCGAGCCGAGGTCCGTGCTTTTAGAGGCATCCTCCGTTCAGAGGGTGGTTCCGCTCCCTGATCCGATCCGAACCCTTCGGAGAATCTGTAGGGCACGGGGCCGCGCACTTTTAAGTGTGCGATGCCGTTCACTCTAGAAAACCTCCAAAGGAGATTCGTTTCAACACGGCTTGCTTTCAACACTCAAAAAAGCCCGGTGACGCTGAAAATGCCGTTTGAGGCAATCAGCAATCTCTCTCAAAAAAAGAACTCGGTTTGGTTGGTGGTAGGGCTTGTTTGTCCGCCTGGCTAGCTACCACCATGTTATCTAAATATGTCGCCATAACATCAATGTTGGTAGCATTGTTGTGTTCCGGCAGCTACAGATAAGATAACCAGTGCCTCAGCAGTTGAGGATTCCCGGTGAAGTGCGCTTCCACCTTCAGCTTATCATCACTTAACATCAGGTAAATCTTAAGACCAAGTGCTTACTCGAAAGATGTCAAAAACCAGTCATAAGGGTCGTCGATCAGTGCCATCATTGGCGTACAAGGCACGCTTCCTCGTCGATTATAGCCGACGGTACCGGTCAAAAGGAGCCGGCTGCATGCGCAGACGAACACCATAATTTTGTACAAGACACAGGTACGGTCTTGCGTGGAGTATTGCTCGCACATCTGGGACGGTTCCGGAAAGTACCTTCTCGATGCCTTGGACAGATTGCAGCGTCGCGCTGAACGCATTAAAGGCAATGCAGCAGTCGCAAATACTCTCGAATCTCTGCAATTGCGTAGAGATGTTGCGTCACTCAGCGTGTTTTACCGCTTATACCATGGCGAGTGCTCTGCAGAGCTCTTTGACCTCATCCCACCTTCTCCCTTTCTTCATAGGAATACAGTGCTGCTATTCGGCGTCACCGCTTCACTGTCTCAAATATCCCATCGCGCACAATGAAATTTGGTGACTCGTTTCTTTGTCGCACCTCTAAAAGATGGAATAGTCTACCAGCACACGTTTTCCCTCCTTCCTATGATATGGGGTCCTTCAAGAGAGGCGTGAAGAAGCACCTTGTAGGCCGGCAGAGTGAGGTTAATTGATGCTACGCTTGTTTACACGCTGCACCAGTTATCTTCGCGTCTGGACTCCATTTCCACTTAACATCAGGTGGGATGGAGACATTTGCCGAGCTATCTATAAAAAAAATATAAAAAAATAAAAATAATTGAACTCACCTGAACACTGACACTGTGTGCTCATGGTCTCGCCCGAAGATGCTGATCAGCGCGTATGGTATGAAGAACACCACGTAAGAGTCGACACCATGGTCGAACATCTCCCCGAGTGGCCCGGAAACTCCTATACGTCGGGCCTGCTTGCCGTCCATGCCGTCTAGAGTAAATTGATAAAATAAAGTAAACATGTTAATATAATTAACCGCCTCTGTGGTCTAGTGGTTAAGACTACCGGTTTAGACCCAGAGGTCCCGGGTTCGATTCCCAGTGGAGGGCCCATGTTTGTGTACTCGGTTTGGTTGGTGGTAGGGCTTGTTAGCTCGCCTGGCTAGCTACCACCATCTTATCTAAATATGTCGCCATAACATCAATGTTTGTAGCTTTGTTGTGTTCCGGCAGCTAGAGATAAGATAGCCAGTGCCTCACTAGTTGAGGATCCCGGGTGAAGTGCGCTTCCATCGTTGGCCTTATCATCACTTAACATTAGGTGAGATCAAGGCACTGTGCTTACCTGTAAAATAAATAAGTGCTAGTTTTCTAAAGATTACGGGAACACTACACATTGAAAAAACCACTTTCACGGATCTATTTAAAACATTATTTTTCGTCATCATCATTATCATCAGCTGATTTATGTCTCCACTGCTGGAGCACGAGCCTTCCCTATGGGTGATAGGGAAGGCATAAACCACCACGCGGGCCCAGTGCGGATTGATGGTTGTTAACGACTGCTAATGCAGCCGGGACCAACGGCAACGACAGAGGAGCTCGAGATGATACATTTTTGGTCACCCATCCGATGACTCGCCTTCGCGAAAGTTCCTAACCTCAGCACTCGCAGACCGGGCGCGCTAACCACTGCGCCATCAAGCCTCTCCTCCTCCTACTACCACTTAGTTTTATTCAATGTTTATCCTGACGTTTCGTACCCTTTAATTATACCACGGACCCCGCAAAGGGATCGAAATGTCAACGTCATGATAAACATTAACCTTTTCACCGCCCATCTATCCTGCACGCAATGTCCCGCTGTACGCCAACGTATAAATGTATTTTAATAAAGTAGGTACAAAGAAGAACTTCTATAGAAGTGCTGGCGTGGACGGCACGAAAATCTCGAACTTCTATAGAAGTTGTTGGAGGTAAAAAGGTTAAATAAAATTAAAGTTTAGAATATACGCGAGTAGATCCGTAAAAGCAGTTTCATTTCAATAAGTACTAGTGTTTTACCCCGCCCGATCCTCTAAATGTCACTACGCATTCATACAGAATATACTAAACATGCACACTAGTTTAGGCCCAAGACACCGTACTCGTAGAACAAGGGTACGAAGAACCAGTTCACACGCTCTCTATACCAGGTACAGACATGTACCTGGGCGCTTTTCTCCTCCTCCACGCCCCGGTCAACCCGAGCCGAGGTCCGAGCCTTTAGAGGCGCCCTCGGGTTGCTCCGTTCCCCGAGCCGATCCGAACCCTTCGGAGAATCTAGTAGGTCACGGGGACCCGCACTTTTAAGTGTGTGATGCCGTTCCCTCTAGAAAACCTCCAAAGGTGATTCTTTTCTCACGGCTTGAGGTACCCTTTACGTACCTCGCCGCCACCAAAAAACCCGGTGACGCTGAAAATGCCGTTTGAGGCAATCAGCAATCTCTCTCAAAAAATACAAAAAAAACTAGTGTTTTATTATTTTGCAAAGAAGACTAGATGGTATTAGCTTTAATGAGCCAAGCAGCCCCCCTAGACAAGTGGCAAAACGCTAAAAAAATATAAATTAAATATATAATGATTATTGCAAGGATTATTGCAAACAATATTATAAATGACGTATATGTCAATCGCATAGGATTGACATATACGTCAATTATAATATCGTTTACTTAATGTCAATCCCGTACAATAATAATTCTATTTGATTTCTACTCTATTAGCGCTATGCAATATGTTAAAAAAAAAACACCAATCACCATACTGAGTAGAACATTTCTCTCGCCGGAAACTAAACCCGACTTCTGGGTCTGAGGCACAGACAATTTGATTAAGTAAAATTACAATTATTCACTTACCTAAATTGTAAGCTACGAATAGAAACACAGCGCAGACGGTATAGACCCAGTTAGGGACCGTCTGGACCCCTCCCTTCAGTGGCCCTTCGCAGCTGTAGTCGTATACTCCCAGCAAGGCTATTAGGGCTACCATCAGCACGAATCCCGCGAAGGTTAGCAGGTTTGGAGCCAGCCATCGCGGTAGGATCTGCGAAGCACGAAAAATAGGCCCGTAAAATTCAAAATTCTAAATCATTTATTCAGTTTAGGCTTTATGTTCATCATCATCATCTCCTCAGCCAAAAGACGTCCACTGCTGGACAAAGGTCTCCCCCAAGGATCTCCAAAACGACCGGTTTCGTGCTGCTTGCATCCAGCGGCTTCCCGCGACCTTCGTCAGATCGTCGGTCCACCTTGTTGGAGGCCTGCCCACACTGCGCTTTCCGTTACGCGGTCGCCACTCAAGGACTATTCCGCCCCAGCGGCCATCAGTCCTGCGAGGCTTTATGTTAGCTCATATGAAAATGTCACTATACAATCGGTACATAAGTCTACACAGGACGGGAGACTAATTGCGTAATTTGTATAGAATTTGATGTTTTAATTAATTTAAATTATGTTTAAAAAGCAAAGTAATAGCCTATAACTCAAAGCTGCACTGCTGCGCAAAGTCATCTATCATTGAAATCAAGTCATCACTACAATCGATAAGTAATGGGTAATCACCACGCTTGCCAAATGCAGGTTGGTGATCACAAACCCGGGCTATGCATCAAAAACTCCGAAACACACTTTGCCCGACCCGGGAATTGAACCCGGGACCTTCGGGTAACGGGCCGAACGCTCTGCCACTCGACCACTAAGGCGTTTAAATAATAATTATATGATATTAGTTCATGTCAATACATAATAACCAACTATACCTTGACACTAGCGTTCCACAACGGATGCATCACATAATTGCTCAGTGGACTTGTGTCTATTGCACTGTACTGTAAATAAAAAACAAACAGTTTTAAATGAAACATTTCACAAACATCATGTTTTGCTTTTAGGATATTCAGCGACGGAGCCCCTCCGACTTTTTGGCGGGAAAGTGAAGAGTCATGTCATATAAAATTTGTGATTATGTCGAATATTATTGTAAAATAATGGTCGATTGAGCGTGCATATGTTGGCATATAAAACAAAACAGTGCATAATCACTTTTCAAATTCTCTCAAGAAGTCGTTAATTTTTACAAAGGTAAAGAGCATCATCATACATGAACAAAAGATTTATTATCTAGGTACAGACGCCTCTGCACATAAGTAAACCTATTCAAAACTGTCAAATTTCTTCAATACATTTTCAACCTTATGTTTTAGGCATAAAGTTAAAAGTTTATTGAGGAAATTTGATAGTTTGTGGTAGGTTGACGTGCAGGCGTGAGTACTTATATAAAAATAACTTTAAAAAAAAAATAACTTTGACACTGGCTAAATGCCTTAACCGCACGAAGCCATCAACTAAAAGAAGAAAAAAAACAACCTTCCAATTACTTCTTCGTTCTAACTGCCGATGCTGGAATAAAACAATCCTACTCAGAATGCGGTTCTAGCTGCTAGAACGGCGTAAAACAAAATAAATAATGAAAGTAAAGTCATAACAAAACATTAAAAAATCACGCTTTAGTCCACTAAATTGTGACTTTAGTGACCAACATTTTATCGTGTCGAGCTCGGACGGAGGACTGTTCCTCGGAAGGCACGTAAACCCGTTGGTCCCGGCTGCATTATCAGTCGTGTGGGAGTATATGACCCGTTCTCCCTATCCATCCATAGGGAAGGCTCGTGCCCCAACAATGGGGACGTATAATGAGCTTGTGATGATATTTACATTTTAGAACTAGAATTCAATAAATGTATAAGGAATGCTAATAAATTTGGTAGTAGTAAAAAGTGTCTGTATTAACTAGCGACCCGTCCCTGCTTCGCACGGGTGGACATTTTCTTTTTATACGGCCTATGTTACTCAGCGCTAATGTAGCATTCTAATGGTGAAAGAATTTTTTAAATCGGTCTAGTAGTTTTTGAGTTTATTCGTTGCAAACATACATACAAAATTTTCCTCTTTAAATATTATTAGTATATATGTAGATAGGTACAATGAATAATGGAAGAGATCTCTTTTAAACAACAACGACGGTACCACAACTACCAAGACCCAACACAATATCGAAAAGTTCGTTTCGACATTGACCCAACCGGGAATCGAAACCTCAGAGCTAGCGCCACCGTCGGCCGCCCAAGTCCGGCGTGCAAGCCACTCAGCTACGCAGGTCGTCAAACAATAAAGAATCACACTAATAAGAATACAGATAGTTTATAACCTGGATTAAAACATAGGATACCTTTTAACCCCATTTTCCCACGGGAACGGGAACCACGCGGGTGACACCACGAGCCGCCGCTTGTAGTCAAATAATTGTAAATATAATGTTACCTTGTATGTGTCGAAACCTTTCAAATGCTTTTTACTAAGATATTTGTAACTAAATAACTTCTCCATTATTCCTAACAATTGATAAATCTATTTTGATATATTTCGTATCGAGAAAAGGTGTAAGTTATCAACAAAACGCAATTTTAGCACCACAGATCCACAATTTAGCACACAGAACACTATAAACTTATTTATATACGTTAATTGAATGACATAACATGATATGTTAGCAGAAGCGTCCAAAACGCTTACTAGTTATCAAGAAACAACAATTTATACAGTTGTAACTATAAGTAAACCCGATAAGATAATACAAACAAGTCCATTTGAACATCTATCTACAGCAAGTTTGGCTTCGATAAGATAAATAAGATACAGTTAATTAATCTTCTTTGTGGGTTTAAAGAGTATTTATACCTACATGTCAATGTTTTATACGACCCAAATAAATTATCTCTTATCTTTTAAAAGATCGTCCAAGTTATATTTTTAACCAATAAAATCTACCTATATTTAATAAAATGTTCTATGTTCATGGGACATATAAAAACATTTTAATAAAACTACATAATTTTATTTTTTATTTTTAAGTGCTAATTGCTGCACTAAAGCTGAATTAAAATAATAAATGATGCGGAAGACCCAGGTTCGATTCCTGGCTGGGTCGGGTGGGCATTTAATTTTTTTCACTATATTTTATAATTATTTTAAAACTACATCAAATTTTAATTATTTTTTAATTTTACATTTACAATGCTATACTTAATAACAAGATAAAATTTGACTAGCCTAGCCTACTAGCCTAAGGGCCTCGGTAGCTCAGCGGTCAGAGTATCGGACCGGTTCTCCAAAGGTCGTGGGTTCGATCCCACCCACCCGATCTCCCTGAGGTGTTTTCTACTAAAATTTTATCTTAAAACTACATCAGGCACACTGCTTATATGTATAGGCATACTTTCAGTGCCCTTCATTTAGGACGTCTAGGATCATATGGATACGTATAGTAATGATTAAAACATCAGCCGATGTTTCAAATATGAATACTAATACAAAACAAACAGATAATTACTACGTGTGTACGTTTGCGGTGTTTGGCAAAAAGGAAAAAAATCTATATCTATACCTACTACTATATAACTGTGACATTGTCGGCTAAACAGGCATCTGACAGTGATAGGAGTTAAAACCGATCCCATATGCCCGGAGTGCATGGAAAGCGAGGAGACCAGCCTCCACCTACTAGCTGAGAGCTCTATGTACTCACTGACAAGATGGGAGCTCTATACAATATTATGTATTAGCTTGCACTGAACAAACTTTAGGGGTGGATTCTACACTCAAATATAAAAAATATTTAAAAAATTCCAAACTGCACGTAGTAAATTGGTCACTTTGTGGTTTTTTCGTTGTTTTACCGACATATTTGTTTTTTTGACCTATTGATGTTCTAACTTTTGGCTACTTTACTGATTGTTATTTACTTGCGACTAGTTTCACCTTTTTAAGCTTATGCAAAAATCGAAGACAATAATATAAAAAAGGCTGTCATTTCTAAACTATAGAGCTTGGATATTTTTAAGTATTTTTTTTATTATGCATATTTGAGTGCAGAATCCACCCGTAAAGTTTGTACAGTGCATGCCAATACAGATTGTATAGTTCCTCACACACTAGTGCCATTTCTCTTCCCATTAATTGTAGCAGTCACTTAATTTCAATAATGGAGGCTTTTATCCAGCAGTGGGCTATAGGCCCGAGGTTTATCCTGAGATCTTTAGGAGATCTAAGATGACCTAAGTACCAGAGACTCTTCCAGGGTGACTTATCTCTATTACCGAAGTATCGCTATTTCTAAACCTGTATGAAATTTAAGCTGTTGTATTCCGAGGGTCGAAAGTATCGCGTTTTAACTTAACGACATCAATATTCCTAGGTGTGGACTAAAATCGCTTACGGATGTTACATTTTATTTGACAATAAGGGGTTGTGAATTTAACTGGCTTACACATCATAACACAAATTTTAGAAAATAAAACAATATCGCAGACATGACTCTTCACTTTTCCGCCAAAAAGTCCACCTTACCTTTAGTCTTTAATATCACTTGACAAAAAGTTAGGTGAAGGCCATTGCTTACACGAAAAGTCGGAAAGTTATTGATACTTTGTTTTCTACAGTTTACGCGAACACTACACATTGAAATGAAACTACTTTTACGGATCTACTCAAACCCTTTGCAGGGTTCTTGGTGGCGGAAACGTCAGGATAAACATTAAATCAAATTAATGTGTAAAATAAACGCGAGTAGATCCGTAAACGTAGTTTTATATTGTTACTTCCTACAATTATTTAAAATAAGCCTATCTGCAAAAATAAAACAAGTTCCTAGGTTCACATTTATAAAGTATTTTTTGTGCGAGAGACAAATAAATTAAATTAAATAATTTATTTTTAAAATTTCACCGAAACCACCAGGCGAGCATAACGCCGCAGGAGTATCAATCAGATCGATACGACACCTGTGCGTTGCCATGGCGACGGGCGGAGGGCGCCACCCGACACCGGCGCGTAATTTGAAATTCGAACCGCGCCGATAATGTCTGTTGCCGTCCGCCATTGCCGAACGAATTACGCGTAAATTTGTGTGGGGATGTATTTTTATAATTGGAGCCTCCGCACAGGATAATGTGGAAGCGAAGATCTTTTTATCTATCTTATCTATAGTTTTATTTTTAAAACAGAGAGGAGAAATTTCTAAACGTCATCATTTATAAACTCCAACCATCGAAGGTTGCCAAACTTCGATGTCCATCTTTTGTCCATCACGTCAATAATAAGAACTAGGTATTATAATAATTATTTAAGTAATAATAAATGTAATGAGATATACAGTAGGATAATCTGAAGTCCGAAAGTGAATCTTTGAAGAATTAAAAAATAAACGGGATATTCCGGGATATCATCACATCTTCACGAGCTCATAATGTCCCCACTGCTGGGGCATGAGCCTTCCCTAAGGATGGATAGGAAGATAAACCACCAAGCGGGCCCAGTGCGGTACGGTGGTTGTTAACGACTGCTAATGCAGCCGGGACCAACGGCTTTGTGTACCTTCCGAAGCACGGAGGAGCTCGAGATGATATATTTTTGGTGAACCATCCGAGGACCGACCTTTGCGAAAGTTTCTGAACGTCAGCAATCGCAGACCGGGCGTGTTAATCTTTTTTTTTATTTTTTATTTATTGGTTATAGGCAAGCATTTGACCACACCTCACCTGATGTTAAGTGACGGTGCGGTCGAGAATGGGACATGCCTGCCTAGAAATAGCCTATTTACTCTGGCCTTGAAGAGGTCCAGATTATACCTTTCAGGGAACACACTCGCAGGCAGCGTGTTGTATTCCCTAGCTGTACGCACTAAGAAAGAATCTCTGCGTCCGTCATCGAGCTCCAAGCTCAAGAGCTTGCACCTTTATTGAACTCAAATTGTACCAAATGACGCGGGTTCAATTCCCCGCCAAATTATTGAACATGATTTGGTTGGTTGTTTCAGCTTCTACTTATTATAGGTAGGTAGGTATATACCTACCTAAGATACAAAATGTTTTTTTTTGTGTAGAGAAACGCCTATGGCCTTTAAATTCTACATTAGTAAAGAGCTGTTCATTAGGGTCGATAGAAGAAGTACTTTGGTGGAAAAGAGATTTATTAAAATTACATAATTAGTGTGACGAAAAAACTGGCCAAGTGCGAGTCGGACTCGCGAACGAAGGGTTCCGTTCCATTATCTTTAAAAACGGCAAAAAATCATGTCTGTTGTATGGCAGCCCCCCTTAATATATTTATTTTATTCTGTTTTTTATAGCGTACTTATTTGTTGTTATAGCGGCAACTGAAATACGTCATCTGTGAAAATTTCAACTGTCTAACTATCTACTACGGTTCATGAGATACAGCCTGGTGACAGACGGACAGACAGATGGACGGACGGCCGGACGGACAGCGGAGTCTTATTAATAGGGTTCCCGTTTTACCCTTTGGGTACGGAACCCTAAAAACTTCGAATCTACTTGCGTTTATTTTACACATTGAAGTACGTTTCGAGCCCAGAGTCCACAGTCATAGGAAGATCGTGATGTCTCCGCGAGTTAATCTGTAAAAGACGTTTCATTTTAATGTTTAGAGTTAGCTTAAACTTTAAAAACAATACATACGTAGGTCGTAGGTACCACAGTTGCTCGACACCATCGGCAAAAAATAATATAGAATTTCATTGAAACTGGATGATAGCTAAAACGTAGGTGGTATGTATTCAATTCATTCTTCGAGTGTCGTGGGGGTATTATGCTGAGACAGGGTCCTTGTTGGCCTCACAAACTGCTTTTTGTTTATTTTTTTTTTCTTTTAATTGTTTTTTTGTTTTTCTTCTATTCTTATTAGTTCTTGCTTTGTTTTGACAATATTGTATTTTGTGTGCGTGTGTCATCAATAAATGTTTTTCTTTCTTTTCTTCTTCTTTCTTCAATTCAATTGTTGCTGAAGCCAAAAACCAATTGGTAATCCCTATTTTTGATGTGTAACATCTTTCCGCTCGCGTTCTATATAATACAATTTGTGGGAGTTGTTCGTGAAATGTGACGGAAGTAGGTGTAACAGTGTGACAGGAAGTCGGGGAAGCTGAAGCTCGCGCCATTTTGTAAATTTATAAGCGATATTATGAACATGACGTATTATTATTATTATATGTGACATATTGTGTCATTTGACTATCAAAGGTCATTTTGATATGTCAAATGTCTTCTAATGAGTATTTACTGCATTTATTTTATAGCTCTATACCTGACCCACTTTTTCAGAATATAATGTTAAAATTGCTTATTACTAAGGAGAGATGTCAAATGTTACTTTTTATTTATTTCTATTTATTGATTAAAGGAAAAAAATGTAGAGATTTTTCGGGGAGACCTTTGTCCAGCAGTGGACATCTTTTGGCTGAGACGATGATGATGATGATGAAATAAAAAAAATGTCGTTTACTGCTTCCCGCCAAAACCGGTGCCACTATGATGACTGCTTTTTGAACGAAACTACACCAACGACACTTTGAAAAGGTGACGAGTCAGATGACTGATAATGCGCTGCATCAAGTGTTCTGTCATCCACAATACCACTTTGCAACGAACAGTGTTGTTTATCATAATTAAATATACTTTAGTGGCGGTGGAATGTGTCGCCCCACATCGGCGATTGAGTTAATTCCCGGGTCCCGGCCACAATTAGCCAGTGTTCAAAGTAAAGTCACAAAATACGGAGATATAGAAGGTAAGCTATGTGGCAACATAGCGTGGTATGTATGTCCACACGGCGCGGCGGCAGATCAACCTACCCTAAACTGACAAAATTTCTACAATCAATTTTGAACTTTAACATTTGGTTACAAGGATCAATATTCATTGGAGAAATTTGACATGTTTGGGTAGGTTGATCTGCTGCCGTGTGTACAGACAACAGCAAAGGTAACTGTTGATTGGTCAAGTTTCAAAATATGAAATCAGTATGAAAATCAAAACTTTTTAAACGCATATCGAAAACCTTCGAGTGTCTACTAGTAAGTGCACACTTTGACTGTAGTTTTATAGAAAATACCAACTTACACTATCGAAACTTATTTTGAAATCTAGTAAACTTAATCTACTTTTGCTGTTGACTGTACAGTCGGCGGCAGATCAACCTACCCAAATCTGTCAAATTTCTCCAATGAATATTGATCCTTATAACCAAAAGATAAAGTTCAAAATTGATTGTAGAAATTTGTCAGTTTTGGGTAGGTTGATCTGCCGCCGTGTGTACAGGCGCCTGCACATCAACCTATCCAAAACTGTCAAATGTCTTCAATACATTTTCAACCATATGCCGTAACAATAAAGTTCGAAGTCTATTAAGAAAACTTAACAGTTTGTGGTAGGTTGCTGCGCAGGCGTGAATACATACCGCGCTCGAGCAACGCACATATAGACCCTCTCACGGACACGGATCTCGGACTAGCAGTGATATTCTCTAAGCAAAACAGCGTCGAACTCGACGTTGAAGTCGCTCATAACTTGCAAACGAATTTCAACCTACATTCGTTTGCAAGTTATGAGCGAGTTCAATGTCGAGGTCGATGCCGTATTGCTTAGAGAATAGCACTGCTGCTCGGAACAGTCCGAGAGTAGTTGCGAGACCTCGTGTCTTTAGCTATCCGTGCCACTGCTCTGACAACTGCTGCTGAATGGCCGAGCGGCTGCGTTGACGCAGGAGTTTGGATACGAGTCTAGAGTCTTGGTTCGATCCTACTTCTAATACTTTTCTGATTCCAAAGTTCTAAAAGTTTTTAATATTTAATGTTTAAATCAAACGTACAATAAATAATATTTACAACAAATAGAAACATAAATTCTAACTTGTATTTTGTAGGTATCAATATTTAACCCGCACGCAATTTACTACTGCCATCTATTATCGATGAAACATAGTTTTCAATATTTTTTTTCTATGAGAGGCACATCTATACCCAATATTATACATAATCTATGATACCGACTGCCTTGTCCTTCGATATTGGAAGTTTCAATATAACGTACTTTTCGATGTGGCGTACCGTAGATGCAGCAACCAATCGATACACCGTTGTCGATATCGCGACATTCGATATGGCAACTTTCGATATCACTTATGTAATAACCCGTCTGTGAGAGGTTGTAACGTGTGCGTTGCTTGCGTTGCGTTTGTATGATGATTACATTCTGCAGTGTCCATATTTTGTGGTTAAAATGGTGTTTTTATTGCAGCCTAGGACGCGGGCGTGTGTGATTTCACAGTTTTTTGTAGTCATCTAATTGGTGTTTATGTGAATCTGTTAGTCTCTAATGTGGGGAATTCATAATTTTTTTCAGTGTGTCATTGTTGAAATGCAATTTTATTATTTGCTTATGTTTTGTTTGGGGGTAGTGTCCCGAGCGTTCGCCACAGTTTTCGTCGCCAAAAAGTTAAACAGATTTTCATTTACATTATACGGGATGACAGCTAGGAGGTAGATGGTTTGTATTCAATTCTGTTGCTAAAGACCTAAAAAGTCCCTAACTACTGACCCTGATAGATAGGGTATGGCAGTTGGAACTACGGGTCCGGCTGTCTTTTCAAGTGCACCACGGCAGTTCGGATGCTGGTGGTTCACTGCTGGTTATGCCTTCGCGGGCGTCTCTGGCAGGGCCCGGACATAGGTTGGATAGCCACAACGAGTCCAAGCTCGTGGTGGCTATGTAGTAAGCTGTAGAGGTGGGAATGTTCGATTGTCTGGTTGAGGTTTGGCCAGGCTTCCATCTCGTAAACAGCGAGCGGGTCCGAGCGGCGATCTCGGTGGGGCCCGAAGAGAAAGGATTTGCGGGGCACGTGAGTTGTCCATAGTTGACTGTTCTGCTCGGTGGTTTTCATTGAGCAGGCTTCCAACATCTCCGGCACTAGTCTGGCGAAGTAGTAGAGGCGCCCGATAGATGCAATGTCTCCGGTTAAGTCAGCTGCGTCGGATTGTGGAACTGACGAGGTGCCTGGATGGGTACTGAGAAGTGAGTGGGCTTACAACTCCGCCACCATAGAGGACATTTGGTAGTCGACTTTATAGTTGACGACCCGAGCTGTGCAAACTGCGAGTTGTGCTCTTATTGCAACGAGAAGTGAGCGAGGTTACAGCTCCGGTATATTAGGATATTAGATTTAGATATGTATTTGGATTATAGGTAGTGGACTATACGTGTCCACGGGGCAACTCGCTCGAGACACTATTCTTAAGAGTTCCGGATGAAGAATGCGCTTCGGTGCGTCCTGATCTGGCGTTATGATCTGACGCAGATGGTCCCTTGTGCTTGCGCAAGGATATCTGATACCTAACTTTATCGTAGCGTATATCATTTTTGTTACCATAGATTTAAAAAGAAAAAAAAACAAGTGAACCATAGACAGTTTTTAATATGTTTGTAGAGTCTTGCAGCAACACGCTTTATGAAAAAAAAAATTGTCAAGTGCTGTTCCGTCCTACTAAGGCCCCAGTCCTAGACTAGTGGGCGATGGTGACTGGGCATTAACATGAATTGGTGAGGCCGTTTCCATTGGCACCGCGTGACTGTCTGCGCAGTGTCTAGTCGCCTCATCAGGGCTGGACGGACGGTTTAATTTGTCTACGAGTGGCTCTGAGGGATGGGATGTAGCGGGATCGGGAACGGGAGCGGGTGACATACAGTTTATGGGTTTCGCAGTTAATCAACAAAGGCGAGGGTGACTGATGATGCGTAATTTTCACGCTGCACCAGTTGTCTTCGCGCCTGGACTCCATTTCCACTTAACATCAGGTGGAGTGGATTCAAACTATAAATAAAAAAGGTACACGCTGAAAAAATATACAATGTTATTAAGTATTTTTTGCATAATTTATTTATTTGTTTTTTTTAGATATTTAAAAATATGTGACAAACGCTACGATGTTAGAAGGATGTGTCAAGAGGCACGATTGTTGCGCAGTTATGGGCTTTTAGAACTGAGACATAGCCATAAGAATAATAAGAATAATAAGAAGAAGAAAAAAAACATAAGGTGTGTTGTTATTATTGCAATCCGTGAAAAAAAGAGTGAAATAAGGCCATTCAGATGTATAACCATAAAAAGGGATAGTAATTTTGTAGAAACACCACATTACTGATATTTGCGTTACGTTACAGACTAACAAATGTATATTGTACAAATTTAACCCTATTGTACAAATTTAACCTGGGAACAAAATAAACGTATTTTTGACTTAAATTTATTATTATATAATTTGATTTGTCGTCATAGTGACACTATTTTATTTTTTGATATAAATAAATTTATTAATAATTTTAGTTTGACTTCAGATACTATGTATCTTTCTAAGAAGTCTAGGACTCAAATAGCTAATTTGTTAGCTTATAATTTACAGGATACAGTTATAGCGGCTATAACTAAGTCTATACATAATAACATAACCATTAGTAGTTCTACTAATGAAACTTTTTTTTTTTTTTTTTTTTTTTTTTTCTCTTTATTTTGGTTAACAAACGGTGTACACAATAATATATAAACAATAAACATTTAGTAATAAGCAATTGTCATTATGTCACCAACAACATTAACCACATATTAACTAGGCTTATTATGGAAAGAATGATAGTGTGTACATGTATATAATATTGCTTATTAGAAAATATATATATATATATACCTATATATACATATATATTACATTAATCAGATTTCAGTAAGTACTTGTGCAAGGTGTTTTTTAAATATACTAATTCGTGTAGCAAACATGTCTATGTCACTGAAGTATAGATTAAATGTGTTAAAAATTCTATTTAATGGAGATCTTTTGCCAGCATTAGTGCGACAGAAGGATGTAGCAAACAAGCGCGCCGAATTACGACTATGTGTTGTGTGAGGTACTTTATAAAATATTTGATTATTGAGTTGAATACAATCATATCTGCAATGACACAAATCATACAAAAACATTGTCTCGAGATAACAACGTCTTGATTTTAGTGTTAGTAGATTATACTTAGCTATTAACAAGTTATACGACAACTTACTACGAAAACATTTATAGTACATACTACGAAGAAATCGTTTCTGCACTGATTCAAGTAAAACAGTATACTTATCATAGAAAGGATTCCATACAGGCACAGCATGTTCCAGCTGGGATCGGACCAAGGATTTATATAAGTGAAGGTAGGTAGAAACTTGCTGAAATTCGGTACTCGAGCGCATGACAAAACCATACATTTTGAACGCCTTATTTACAATATGATCAACGTGAGCGTTTAAATGCAATTGTGTATCTAATATGACTCCGAGATCCCGTATTTGTTCAACAGTTTCAATACGAACACCGCAAAGCATATATGGGTAATGGCTTACTTTTCTTTTTTTAGTAAATGTAATAGATTTACATTTACTTAAATTTAAACTGAGCTTATTACGGGAACAGTATTCAGTAAAATTATCCAAATCCTGTTGAAATTTAATATGATCTTCATGACTATTAATAGTGTGGTAAATTTTTAAATCATCTGCGTACAATAAGTAATGACAGAAGTTGAAACATTGGCAAATGTCGTTAATGAATACGACAAACAACAAAGGTCCTAAAATGGAACCTTGTGGAACGCCAGAACTTGTCGAAACTAATTCAGACTCAAACCCTTTAATTACGACTTTTTGTGTGCGGTTAGAAATGTAAGATTTAAACCATCTCCACAAGTTTCCACGTATACCATTGTACGCAAGCTTCTCGAGAAGTAGTTTATGATCTATCCTATCGAATGCTTTTCGGTAGTCAGTGTATATGCTGTCTGTTTGCAGATTTTCATCCATCCCTTCAAAGAGATAACTAGTATAAACGAGTAAGTTGGTAGTCGTAGACCGTCGTTGCACAAACCCATGTTGTTGCTCAATGATAATGCTATGAAGAGCAGGATAAATAATATCATGTACTAGTCTTTCGAATAGTTTGGACAGAACAGGGAGTATAGAGATCGGCCGATAATTTTCTACATCATTTTTTGGCCCACCTTTATGTACCGGGATGATTCGAGCGGTTTTCCAAATCTCAGGAAAGACACCATCTTGTAGGCAAGCATTGAAAAGGTAGTGTAAGGGAAAGGAGATCGAACGAGCAGTGGATTTGAAGAATAAAGGAGGAATGTTGTCTACCCCTGCACCTTTTGAGATATCAAGTGTACACAATGCCTTAATAATTGAATTTTCAGAAATGCGTATGTCATACATGTTTAAGTCAGTGTTAATATTACTATTTGATATATCCGTGACATCAAAACTTTCGTGTACATTCGAAGGTTCATAAACTGAGTGAAAAAATTTGGAAAACAAATTACAAACATCAACTGGATCGTTTGAGCTTATATTTTTATACGAGATGCAGCTAGGTATGTCCGAAGAACTTTTACGGTTGTTAATAAATTTCCAAAAATATTTTGTATTATTTTTTATACTTTCCTCTACTGACTTTATGTACTGTTTGTAACATTTTTTTGATTCTATCTTGAATCTTTCCCTTAGTATGCTAAAAGTTTCATAATCACAGTGATTTCCGTACTTTTTCCACTTAATCCAAGCTTGCTCTTTATTTTTAAAAATATGTGTTAAAGCTGATGAAAACCATATTGGAAACCGCGAACATTTAATAATTCTGGTTGGAACATTTCTTTTAATAACAGAATAAATAATTTCGTAAAATTTTGTTACTGCATCGCTAGCTGATTTATATTGAAATAATTCAATCCAGTTCAAGTTACTGAGTTCAGTATTAATAAGTGTAAAATCAGCGTTATGATAATTATATTCAGTGCGCGGTTTCAGATGGAAACCTTTCGTGCATTTAATCGTAGGTACCAGTACATAAAAGGGTGGATGATGTTCATCTACAGGCACAAGTGTGTTCTGTGCAGGAAACGCTTCACAGTCATGTATACTGCTAATAAACAAATCTAATATCCTACCATTTTTATTTTTAAATTTATTAAACTGAAAACCGTGCAATAAAGACATCATATTTGTTAAATATTTTATGGATGCTGCATAAGAACTGTTTACAATAGGCTTTAAGTAATTATTAATACTTTTCCATTCTATTATTGGTAAATTAAAATCTCCAGCTATTATAAAACTGTTTACTTCTTCACACTGCAGTATGTAGGTAATACATTCAAGAAAACCTATGTAGTCTTCAGAATTTAAATTAGGTGGAATATATGCAGCAACGATAACGCAGCAGTAGTTGCGAGCTCGCAACTCGACAAGTACGTGATCAACGAGTGGCGAGAGCTGAGCAACCGCAGCTGAGGCGTCAGCGTCGAGCACACGCGGCACGACACCCAGCCCACGGCGGACCGCCACCAACACGCCTCCTCCATCCCGCTTGCCCGTTCTCCCACGGTCACGATCACACCTATATACACAATATCTCGAATCTATCCACTCCCCGTTCTGTATATTACTATGTAACCAGGTTTCTGATAATATTATAATGTCATAATCATTTAGCAAGATATTTACATAGATTGTATGTAACTTAGTCCGCATACCACGGCAGTTTTGGTAGTACACTGATAATGCGCGACTACCCATTATAGTAATAGAAAAAAATAATAGGTATTACTACGTTATATTTACTATTTTTAAACCTGTTAATAAAATACAATTTTATCAATAAATTTAATGCATATGAACCAATCCCACAATCATTATGAATACACTGTGCATGCATGAATATGATGAATGAAAGATGAATGAGATAAATATTGGATAAAATATGAGACAATGTACGTGTATGTGTTATAAATGTTTTCGGTTTATTAAAAGGAACGCTCAACTTGACAAAATCCATTTTTAAATTATTCCTTACGTTGTAAACTATCTTAACACTTGTATAGTTTGTTTTAGTAATACTATTAACTTTTAAATTTGTTTTTATAAAACGTATCAGAATTATGTTAACCACACAATATAAAATGCAAATGATTAATATAATTAACAATGACAAGTAGCCAATAACACTAATAAATACTTTATATGATTTTTGAGACATCTTTTGTTGAGCGAATTGCAAAAATTGGTGAAGTTTCTGATTTACGGACCAAGATAACGCCATGTTTAATCCATACAAATTTAAATTCATATTTCTTAGCGGCTTCTCTGCATTGTCGAAATAAAATTTTATTATTTAATGTCAAATGTTCATTGAGGTATACAGTATGGGGGGTACCTGTTATAGACAATTTATTGGAATCTAATCCTTTATTTGTACGGTATGCCGATAAGATGTTGTCACGTTGAACTCTGCTGGTGAACTTGACAATAACGTTCTTTGGCCTTGGATTCTTTTGGTCTGCATGGGGTACACGATGAACGGCTACGATGTCTGTAGATCGTATAGGGCATTTAATAACATTGCCCAGAGCTTCAAGTGTACTCAAAAGATTTTCACCGCGTCGTTCAGGCATATTCGAAATTTCGATATTACATTGCCTCGCTTGCTGTTCCATTATTGACAATTTGTGTTCCAGGTTACTCATCTTACTTTCTAGGTCATTTATATGAGACACGTTACCTTCGATTGACGTTAGACGGTTGTCAAATGCTTCTTGACGCTCTGACATAAAATTAACTGATTTCTCTATTTCATCAAGTTTCTTTATGTTTTCGGAAAGAATTTTGTTTATGTTAGCGTTATCAGCATTAAGTTTAATCATATTATTATTTAGTTCGCCAAGCACAGTTGATATTTTTGCCATTTCCGTAGTCAGAACCGCATTCACCGCCGATGTTATACAGTCAGTTATTTTCGCATCCCATAGTTGAAGTTGATTATTGAACTTTTCATTCAAAAGATCCATTTCTCCATCTGGCTGCTTACGTTTACGAGTGTTAATAAACGCAACAGTCTCGCTGTCCACAGAAGTAGGTATATTTGTGTCCGAAGAGAATTTATTCGGCGGTGTGTGCTGTAAAGACATAGTGTGCAAGCGAAGGGCTGTTGCTTCCTTAGCGTGACAGAGCGAATAAATATGTTGCTGTCCCTTAGCTCGCGGAGGTGAGGTGGGGTCCCCGCTGCGCCACGCTCAGAAGATGCGATGACAAAAAGAGATAGCACCAGGCAGCTACGTTCAGATTTAATTCAATGCACTTGTTCGATGCACACGATATTGGCACCACAAAACACAAAACTGTACGACTGACGAAAGATTTTTCTATAGACGCAATTAGATAGAATTTAAAATTTTCAATAACACCACCACTCTCAACAAGTGTCCGAGACGGAATGGAATTGAATTTTAAAACTAGTAGTAAGGTAACAACCTCTGGTTTAAACTAAGGTCTAAGACAAAAGCCAAGTCCACATTCATTAATATTGTCCATCAGAACATTCAGGGCTTGGCTGGCAAGGACTTAGAATTAGAACTGTTTGCAAAAAGTCAGACTATTCATATATATTGTATAACTGAGCATTGGCTAAGAAGTCATGACTCGTCATTCCATGTTAACAATTTTCAAAGAACAAGCGCGTACGTGCGAAGCACAGCCATACACGGCGGTTCCCTAATACTAGTAAGAAGTAATATTAAATACAAAAATCGCAATGATATTGTAAACCTTTCAGTGGAGCGTAACATTGAACTATCGTGTGTGGAGTTCAATAGTTTCGTAATAGTGTGTGTATACCGACCCCCATCGGGCAACTTCAGTATTTTCGAATCAGTAATGGAGGATGTACTTAGAAAATTAAAATTAAAAAAGAAATTTGTTTTAGTGTGTGGAGATTTTAATATAAATATTCTAGAAATTACCTCAATGAGTGTTCGTCTTGTTGCGTTATTTAAATGCTTTAATCTTATGAATCTATTTCTCGAACCTACTAGAATAACTTCACATTCTGCCACTTGTCTTGATAATGTTTTTTCAGACTATGACCCTGTTTCTAAGTCAGTATTTGATAATCTTACGTCTGACCATTGTGGTTTAAAAGTGACCTATGATTTTGATATTAAGGATGAGCCAAAAATAGTAAAATGTAAACCAGTAACAAAGAAACGAATGGAGTGTTTCAAAAATAATGTAGTTTGTAAAATTGATGCGTTACCCTTTGTACATGATGACCCAGATGTACTATATAGTAATCTTTTTGATTTTATAAAAACAGAATACAACCAAGTTTTTACTACTAGAACAATTAAAAATTCCCAAAAACTTAAGTTCTGTGATTGGGCTACAGCAGGTATTTATATCAGTAGAAATAGACTGTATGAGTTATATAATTTGAGGCAATGTAACCATAGCCTTAGTTTTACAGAATATGTAAAAAATTATTCTAAAATGTTTAAGAAAGTGTGCATATTAGCAAAATCTAATTTCATTAAAGACAAAATTAAAAACTCTAACAATAAAATTAAAGCCACTTGGGACATAATAAACCGTGAAACAGGTAAATTTAAACCACGGGACAATACTTTCACTCTGAAAGTTGATAACACCCTTGTCAATTCGGATTTAAATATTGCTAATATTTTTGATGACTATTTTGTAAATATACCAGTAGTAACAACTTCAAATTTAATTTCATCACCAGAAGCTGCACAATCTTTACTCAAAAAACATGTACCAAAATCTAATCTGTCTTTTCAATTTGAATACATTGATTCTATGAATATTATAAAAACATTCAAATCACTCAAAATGAAAAACACTAGTGATTTGTGGGGCATAAGTATTAAGGTAATTAAGAATATTATATTTTCTATTGCGCCCTATCTTGCAGACATTTTTAATTACTGTATCAATAAAGGTATCTTTCCAGAACTTATGAAATTCAGTAAGGTTATACCTTTATTTAAATCAGGAAACAAAGAAGACCCTAGTAACTATAGGCCAATTTCAATATTACCAGTACTAAGTAAAATTTATGAAAAACTTATACTCGAACAATTAATGGCATACTTTAACTCAAACAAGCTTCTACATAAGAAACAATATGGTTTTACAAAGGGTCGTTCCACTACTGACGCAGGTGTTGCTTTAATAAAACATATATTCGATGCCTGGGAGAAGTCTCAGAACGCTCTTGGAGTTTTTTGCGACTTATCCAAGGCTTTCGATTGCGTTGAGCACAGGACTCTGGTGATGAAGTTGCACTACTATGGTCTTAATGATTTTGCACTTAAATTGATAGAGTCGTATCTCAATTCTAGGACACAAACTGTCGATATCAATGGAACTAAATCATCTGGATCTCTTGTAAAAATGGGAGTTCCGCAAGGGTCAATCCTCGGGCCCTTCCTGTTTTTAATTTATATTAACGACTTGCCATTCTTTGTGGAGAACTTCTGTGAAATTGTTTTATTTGCAGATGATACTTCACTCATTTTTAATGTTAATAGGTGTAAGAATAATTATGATGATGTAAATAATGCTCTAGCAAAAGTACTCAGTTGGTTTACTGTTAATAATCTACAGCTTAATGCAAAAAAAAACAAAATGTATTAAATTTACACTACCTAATGTTAAAACTGAACCAACTGATATTAGAATAAACGGTGATAAATTAGATTTGGTAGACTCAACAGTCTTCTTAGACTTGACTCAAAACTTCAATGGAATCCTCATATATCGAAATTGTCCGGTAAACTCAGTTCTGCTGCTTATGCTATCAGAAAAATTAGACAATTAACAGACGTTGAAACTGCTAGAACAGTTTACTTTAGCTATTTTCATAGTGTCATGTCGTATGGTGTCTTACTGTGGGCTACAGCAGCTGATGTTGAATCTATATTTATTTTGCAGAAACGAGCAATAAGAACCATTTATAGACTAGGTTCCCGAACTTCTTTAAGAAATATTTTTAAAGAAATTGGTGTTCTTACAGTTGCATCTCAGTTTATTTATAATTGCATAGTTTTTGTGCGTTGCAACATCAACTCTTTTACTAAACACGGTGATGTACACAATTTCAATACTAGAAATAAGAAAAAACTTGTAATGCCACTGTTCAGGTTGCAAAAGGTTCTTGGCTCTTTCTTGGGGCAAGGTATACACTACTATAATAAAATACCTAGTACTGTACAAGATTTACCTTTAGATAAGTTTAAAAAACATGTAAAATCTTCTTTACTTAAGAAAGGTTATTATATAGTCAAAGAATATTTAGATGACAAAACAGCTTGGTTATAATAAAAAATAAAACTACTCTTTATTTTATTTTATTGGGATCAATAATTACTTTAAAAATATCTTAGCGCTGATATGATAGCCTTTATCAGCAATGTCCTACGGTTTACAAATAATATTTATGTTACGTTAAACTTTTCATTAGGTTTTTATTTAGAGTATCTTGAGTGTGTCATGCTCTCTTTAGTGTCTCTGCGGTGGTGGCGTGTGCGTCGGGTCGTTACATTCCCTAAGACATGGTTGAGTGAAGCGATGGCTGATTCATATGTCATACTCGTGAACGGGTGCCGCCTGTGGAGGCTGGTCTGCTCTTGCATACTATTATTTTTATTATTATTAACTATAGTTTAATTTTGTTTTCTTTTTTGTTTTTTTCTTAGACAATTTTTGACCTTTATTAGTGCTGTATGACATTGTGAAAATTTTAACTGGTAACTGATGTTTTGCAAATGTAGATATTATTATATCTTCTCTTTTGTTTTTTTTTTATATGTGTGATTGTCCTTTATATTTTGTGTTTTTATTTGTGATGGAAAGTGTCTTTTTATGATAGGGCATTTTCCAATATTTTTGACGCTGTAAGGGAGAAAAGAGCTGGACACTTGCTGAGTTTCTTGCCGGTTCTTCTCAGTACAAGATCTCCCGCCCAGAGTAGACTTACGAACCGATGGCATAATGACGTTCATAAGAGCTATTTGTAGCCTAAACTGAATAAATGATTTTGAATTTTGAATTTTTTTTGAATTTTGAACATAAGATGGCGGTAGCTAGACCAGCGATATATTGTCCAACATTCTTATACATAATTTATGAAACTCACTCAACTATAAAGACATCAATACCAAGCTGTTATCGCCTTCATTGATAGCTATTTAACATTGTCAACTTAGTATACAAAAAACTAGAGTGTTGATTAGATCGCTTGGGCCACGCGTCGGCCATTAGCCCGCCGGGCCGGATGGTCTCAGTCTCACACCTATTTACGCTTCCTCTTGTGCGCGTCTGGTGTCCTAGTACTTCGTTTTCGACTTTTGTCCATTTACCTACCTTACCATGACGATTTCAGTTCATCTACAATACTTCCTTCCTTCCCTAACAAAAAGGTAATAAAATTACCGTTTCCATGAGCCCACAATTATAGGACTTCTTTCATTAACTTTATTTATTTATAATTTGTTTTGCTTCTTTAGTAAGTTACGCTAAGGTTTTCTATTTACCAGGTTTTAAAAACGTACCTAGTGAATGCAGTTTTATTTAACTTTTAATCGAGGAGGACAAATTACTTATTATTTCTTATAAGCTTTGGAAATATCCCAAGCCGATTAATTTGGACAGCATACAGGATAAAAACTAGGAGATCATAAAGCCATTGCTTAACATTGTATTGTTAACGTCATAACGTTAGACCACCTTTTCTGAAGGGTACTAAGCAATAAGCAACGTTAACTATAAAAAAAACTTTTTACAATATTTGCTCTCAATCACCAGGCGAGCATAACTAAGTAGGAGTATCAATCAGATCGATACGACCTCTGCGTCGTCTTGTCAAATCGAATTTCTCTATCTCTTTTCGTTTATGTTTTCCCAATAATGACCTGTTTTCATTGATCAACCTGTTTATGTAAATTACAGTTTCAGCCTTCCTGGCGTAGTGTATAGTATAATGGCACCCAGTGCTCGAAACTATAAGACCAGTGATCGACACAGTTTCCGTCGCCAAAAAATAAGATAGATTTTCATTGGTCAGCATGCTGTCATTACTGGAGTCCAGTTAGGTCAGCATGCTGTCAATACTGGTTTCCAAGTAGGTCAGTTTTTCTGTCGACATTGGAATCCATTTAGGGCATAGATGACATAAATGGAACAAATTTTTTTCTGACCTAAGTGGCAGTTGACGTAAGTGGAATAAACCGAAATTTTACGGGATGACGGTGGTCTGTATTCAATTATTGCTAAAGACTACATTCAGTTACTGACCCCTGTTTTATAACGGTTATCCCACTTATTTCTACCAAAGTATTTCCCCCAGGGGAAATAGATTTCCATTCATTTCTACTACTCTAATACAACATGCTTTATAATGTCAATGTAGTAATAATCGTAATAACACAAACAAAAGTCTTTATATAAATAAAGATTTATTATAAGTAATATATATTTTTAAACAAACAAAAAATGAATTCCTTTCATAACTTAAAAACTTTGCGGGTGTCCATGGGCGGCGGTGATTGCTTTCCATCAGGCGACCCGCCTGCTCGTTTGCCTCCTTTTACCATTAAAATAAAATAATAAAAAAAAAACTTAAAAACTACAAGAGAAACCGAGTAGTTACTAATTGTAGTATTAATGAAATTAAAAACTTATTCATTACTAATTCTGCTCACACACTAAATAGGATGTTCTGACAATGTAGTAGAAATGGATGGAAATCTATTTCCCCTGGGGGAAATACTTTGGTAGAAATAGGTGGAATAACCGTTTTATAATGATTAAAGGAAAAAAATGTTCCTGTCGAAAATTGATGCCAGTACCTACAGTAAATATTGCACAGCGAATAAATAAACTGTTCTATTGAAACAATTTGAATAGGCTACAACTGAGGTCGATGCTAGCGTTTGCATTAATAAATTAATTTCGGACCAATTGACTGCAACACGTCCCGTCTAATTGCGATTAGTTGCATCGTGATGTCATGTGCAGATGGCGGGATAATTGTTTATGCTGTGTGCAGTGGAAGCAGCCATTTATTTTAAATGTTTTTTTTTATTACTAGGAATTATTGCCTTAATCTCATCTGACAGTGCACACGCCTGCACTTCAGACTACCAATAACTGTCAAAATTCATCAATAGACTTTGAACTTTACTTTTAAGCAATATGGTTGAAAATTTATTGAAGAAGTTTGACAGGTTTGGATAGGTTCATGTACAGCCGTCTGTACTTACGCGACAGTATTAGCAAAGGTGCATCTATTGGCCTTATTGCTACATCACCGGCTGAAATCAAGGCCAACCTCTTAATAGACAAAGAATCGAATCCTCATCATCATCGTCAGCCCATATAAACTACGTAGCCTACTGCTTAAACAAACATATAGTAAAGGATATTTCATTGTAGCGTTAAGTCACGATCTGAAGGTCATAAACAGAATTCGCCAAGCGTGATGACTTGATTTTAATGATGGGGGCTTTTGTCCAGCAGTGGGGCAGTACATAGGCTTCATTACTTCAACTTGGAACAATCGATTCATGTGTAATCGATAATCAATTTCACTTTCATCACTACCACACTCGAGTGAAACTATGTACAATCTTTTGTTTAACAAGAAAACATCAAAACAGCGCAATCAAGCGCAACGAATCATTCCAAACAGAGACTAATCATTTCAAAAACAAACAAAACTAAAAACTGACCAAAATGGTAAACACGCCGTATAAATAGGCGAATGGAGCGATTCCAGAAATCGGGGCGTGGAGTGAGAAGCAAAACGACAAACTGTGTTATGGTTCGGAGCTAATTTGTTGACTTAACGGGTAATACGACGACAATGTAAATTAGGGCTGGCTGGAGCGAGTCGAATTGAAAAGGAGAATTTCTTTTTCTTTTTTTTTTCGATTCTAACTTCGATGACATCGAAAGAGGTTTGATTAAAAGACTGAAAAAGATTTAATTACAAAGACTTTATGGAACGTTCAATTGGAAAGTGTAAACAATGCAATTTAATTTAAGTTAAAATTGATTTGTTGATTATTGTTGCTATTTAAACTTTTGAGTTGAAATATTTGTTTTTGGGGCATTAGTATCGTCTCGGAGTCAGTGCTTGATAAGTTTTAGTTAATAAAATTACAGGATATAGAATAACAACACGCTAAAACTGCAATAAATTGAATTCGGACAGTGTCATTGTTGTAGTAATTTTGCACAATTTAAACATTATATTATTAAAATACTATATTGTACTCGTAATCTACCTTTGCAGAGACTTTCTTTCTTTATTTTTAAAACGATCTTGCTGTGCTTGATACTTTAAACATCTCTCACAAAACTGTTTTAAATGACCGTCCTACATAACTAACTATTTAATAACCGCCACATAATATAACATTTTTTTTATTTTTTTTTTATTTTAGAAGGAGGCAAACGAGCAGGCGGGTCACCTGATGGGAAGTAATCACCGCCGCCCATGGACACCCGCAAAAAGATATTATTTTATTACACGTTTATTTTAGAAGATAAAACATTTTATTCAATGAAAATCCGGACGTAAAGTTTCTCTTCATTCTACGATACGACACCCTTCAGTCAAATCGTAAGTGAACAGTTACAATTCAATAAAGATATTATTTTTAGAGCCAGCCATAATAAAGGCGTTTATGAAACGCCTACTCGGAATAAACACAATCTTAAGGGCGATTGTTGTTTTATATCAGTAAGCAGGTTATATTTATTCTTAGCGATATTCCAAAGCACCGCACTGGGCCCGCGTGGTGGTTTACGGCCCGTTCTTCTTATGGTGTTACCATCCAGCTACTCAGTTGTTCTTAAATTAGACATAATAGAAATTCAATTGTTCTATGGCACTGTGGTTACACTGGTCGTCCAAGTATCTACGGAAGGCTTGTGGGGAAGCGCCAGCAGTGGGGACTTAACATTAGTTGGTGAAAATCTATAATAGTGTATAGTATTAATACTATTAAGCCGTGGTGTAAAATTCCCAGGTCTCTAGGTGCCCGGTCTCATACCCAAACGTTCCGGGTTCTACGTTTTAATACAAAAGAGTGGAAAAGTTATCACCAAAATGTTCTAGTCTAGACGTTCTTTTATTCGATAATTACGGTCCATATTTTTTGAATTGGTTGTTGGTAAGTGTAATTGGCTTGTTCTAAGCAGATGGCAGTGGTAGGTCTATGTAAATAGGTCTAGGTATCATAATTAGGTACCTAGGTCGCTATATGAACGACAATGTTTGTACCACTCTTTGATGAAAGACGTGTTGATACGAGTTTAATCAAAGGTCTACTGTGTTCCGACAGCTTATAATATTAAAAATCTACTGGAAATCCCAGACCTTTGGGATCGAGACGGGTTTTTCCCCACTAAACCACTAGTATTCAAAACGCTTTCTATCTAGTACCCATTCACATATGTACTATGCAATGTATATAAACTAGGTGACAGTCACGCTTCGACTATTTAGTGAAATCAGTCTCTTGAAACGCAGTGCTCAAGTTACATGGTCGTAGGTGGTAAACTTGTGTCCACGTGTATAACAATGTATATAGATCACTTTGAATCGCGTGACGGGTCCCCTTCTCGACATTCGAATGATAATAAATTGGAAGTCAGCATTATCATTATCATCATCATCAATGACTTAAAATCGACGGTGCAGTTCCTTTTTTTTAAGTGTTTGCTCTGCGACTGGGCATTTTTAGCGTGACCGGACTTTTTTGGGGGCGGCGAGAAATTTAAAGATAAGATAAGATAAGATAATCATTTATTTGCCAAAAAACATGGTAATTTACGGGTGGTATAAAATTTACAAGGCGCACATGTTTTGTCATTATAAAAACAGCATGCATTTTAAAATGTCGAAGTTAAACATGTCAATATGCTTAATTAATTAATTAAAAACAAAACATAATACAAATAAATGTCAAAAATATCATACTAAAAGTCCATTAACAACATTTTTATGAAAATTAATACAGTATTATACAATTACTACATGTTCAATTATACATATTAATAGGTTACATTATGTCCATCAGGAAGTTTATTAAGTCAATTTATAATTTAAATAAGTATGTAACTGTATAGAAACAATGCTCTAATAGCCAAGCTAATAATTTATTTTTAACATATAATATAACATATTAAACGGCAATTGTTTTAACTCATCAGGCAGCTTATTAAATATTGTTATCGCTTGAACATATGCATTTCGTCTAAACATCTCGAGCTAACTTTTCGGGAGAAATAATCTATCCTTACCTCGTGTGTCGCATTAGCACATCAGAGTGTTTAGGAAAGTAACCTGCGTTCTGCCTTACAAATATGCATATTACCTTAATAGAGAGTTTTACCAACAAATAAAACTTACCTATTATTTTTTCATCAATATCCGGAATCCATCTTGAGTCAAGCACCTGTCTTTCTACCGTTTAAGTCAGCATTTCCGTTTCCTCTTCGATTGTGGCGCCCTCTTTGTCGTGAATCCAAACTAACTTGCGCGCGCACCGGGTGACAGTTCGCCATTATAGATCTCATGATGCGCCAGGTAGCACTTACCTGGATTCCGGATATTGATGAAAAAATAATGGGTAAGTTTTATTTGTTGGTAAAACTCTCTATTATTTGTTTTGTATCAATATCCAGAATCCATCTTGAGTGATTTGTTTATTATCACCTGGTGCGTAAAGCTATAGACGCTATAATGTGTAGTTATTGTTAGGTTAATAAAAAAAATAAGTATTTCAGGCCAAATTATGAACTGTAATTGACAAATTTTATATGATATACAATTACTCTTAAATCTTAAATAAACAGCTACTCATCTACAATTACTCATCTTATTTAATTAATAATTTAAATGTTCACAAATGTAAAGTTTAGTTTACAGGATCAAAATAATTAGATAATGACACAGATTCGTTAGGATCAAGAGAATTACGATCTTGAAGCTCCTTATGATAGTAATTTTCAAAAGTATGAAACATTTTCCAATTTCCTGTTGCAAGTATTTGATCTATGGGAAAATTCTCTACAAAATTAAGGGACGCCACCGCAGATCGCACGGATCCAGGAGAAGCTTTAATACCACTTTCTTTTAAAATTGACTTAACCCAACCGCCAATCACTGTTCTGGATGCAGGCTTTACATCGCCTCTAGCAGCCATAAATAAATTACCAAAATTATGTCGACGATTTTGCTAAAGTTTCAGTAATTGTTTTATCCAAAATACTGTATTTAATTTGTGAATAGGATGCTGTTTAAGTCTCCATCCAGACTGTCTATGATTAGAACTATCTGTTTTTGAACCAAACACTGGCCATAATAATATGCTACTATTCTCTATTAAATTATTTCCGTCTATGCGTAATAATGTAAGGTCATGGACTCTACGCCCAGAAGTTAATAATAACAGTGTAGCAGTGTCTCGAGACATGGTAAAGATTATTTTCGTCTACATTGTATTCACATAAGTAATTAAGTAAAACTTTGGGATTCCAAATAGGTGGTTTAGCAGGATTTACGCGGGCAATCGATATAGCTTTAATCATATGCTTTACAAAAAAGTTTGAAGATAAGTCTATGCTAGATGTTAAGTGTGTAAAAGCAACTGTTTGTTGTTGTTGTGTTTGTTTGGCAACTGTCGACTGCAGTATTGTATAGTGCGACAGTGAAGCCGTCCCCTTCACGAACGAGGCAAAGTTGAGTCTCCCCATTAAGGTCTGGTATTGTCTGAGGGACCACTTGCCTTTCTTGAGCTGCTGTTGAAGTGCTTTGCGTAGCGATAGGCACTTTTGCTCCGACAGGGACTTTGCATTGCGTTTTGTGTCCCACATTATGCCTAGAAACTCGAGGCATTGAGTCGGAGCCAGCACAGGCTTGTCGTAATTGATTACCCAGCCGAGTGTTTGCATGGTTTTTACTGTGAAAGCTATGTCGTCCTGTAATTGCTTCCACAAACTATTTGTAACAAATCATCTGTTACTTTACTGTATGTAGATTCTTTTAAAAATGTGCTTTGAATTTTATCAAATAATGAACTAGGCGTCATTGACTCTTTGGAACTATATGCCCAATCTACAAGCGATTGTAATGACTGTTGCAATTCTCCTTTTTGAGTGAGCAAGGCGTTAGTCAATCCGGCAAATGAACGCTCTAACAAATATGAACGAGAGTTGTCCTTTAACATTGCGCTTTCAAATCGTTTTAGTTCATCATTAACGTTAAGTTCTATAAAACCGGGGGTAGTCAAATATCGTTTCTGTGCGTCGGAAAAACGAACAGCGTACCAATCATCGCACGTAAAACGTTGTAGCTCAACTAATTTCTTTAAAAAATCTTCGTTTGATTTGGCATAAACAGGATCTTTAACTATAGTACTCACATCAGATAAAATGTTAAGCTTATTACTGCTATCAGACTCAGGACGGCGTAAATTAAACTCATTAGAATTAACGGTCGAATTATCAACATTTGAATTCGTATTTTTAGTTTCCAAATTCGCCGTTATAAGATTTGTCAAAAGTGAGACTTGTTGTGATAAAAATTCGAAATGTGCATAACTCACAGTTGGTGAATCTTTTCTTGACTTACTCCTCGGAGGACTCGAGCCCCTGCTCGTCGACGACTCGCTATCATCACTGCCCGAACGTGGTGATGGAGAACGAATTCGCTTGCGGGAGTTTGAATTTTCAATAACATTTTCTGGAACGGTTTTTTCACTTTCCCTATCTAGGTTCTCCATTTCAACAGAGAGGAAATGTTAACACGAAAAAACACTTGAATTCTTTTCGCGTAGTTATAATCTGACTTGTGACGGCGCGAAAAACGACGCTATAATGGCGAACTGTCACCCGGTGCGCGCGCAAGTTAGTTTGGATTCACGACAAAGAGGGCGCCACAATCGAAGAGGAAACGGAAATGCTGACCTAAACGGTAGAAAGACAGGTGCTTGACTCAAGATGGATTCCGGATATTGATACAAAACAAAAAATATACATATATAAAGGGTTCCTCAAGTCGTGTGAAACGAATCATCGTCAGAGGTTACTTATGTAGAGGTAGCGGCATCACGCACTACTGCGTGTCTACTAGATTCTCCGAGGGTTTCGGATCGGATCGGACAGTTTCATGAAGTTGCAACATAGTAGGTAAGTGATGATTTGAGCGGGTTTGTTTGTTTGTTTGTTTTGTTGTTTTTTTCCATGAGCGGGGAATCAAACCTGCTCTGACATACTGGCTGGCTGTTTCGACCCGTGCAAATTTATCGACAATATCTGGTCTTACTTTGAAAGCTAAAAATACTTCGTGGGAAAAGTTTCAAAACTTTTCCGAATAATATAAGTAATTTGAACCTATTTATTTTACATTATATACGACTATTATTAGTAGTCTGTTTGAGTAGAACATTCTTTATATTTTATGTAAACGCTGTGTAAAACTTTTATCGAAATTCATTTTTAAAAATTTTCAATTTTAATGTAAAACGTAGTCTAATAACTAATGAAAATGTGTGAAATTGTATTCTGAGGTTGTGCTTATTTTAAATAAAAAATAAAAAAATCTTTTGCAATTACAGTGTTACTAGCAAACCATCTACAATCGGGACTCTACAATTAAATTCCAGCCAAGGAACAATTACATGTACATTAATATAAAAGTCATTGTAATTTATACCTAACCATGGACCAATAGAAAAACCTAACTTATTTGCGTGTCCGAAAAGGTCGATAATTTGTTCTTTAAACTATGTTACTCGTAAATAAATTTATATTATCGTAAGCATTATGTATTTTTCAAAAAGAAAATGTACTTATCTCTTGCGCATAATCTGTAGGTAAAGATTGAAAAAACCAATCACCTTTTAAAAATAAATCGGACAGACTATTAGAACAGAACATGATTCGAACATTCTAAATTCGAATGTCCGTCAAGTGACAGAGCTGTCAAAACGAAGCGTCATGGCGACCGGCGCGAGGTATGGCGGTCCGGTTACCGTCGCTCCGCGGAGCACCGGCCGTGACGACAGTGGAACGGCACAAAACAAATTGAAAATATATCGTTTCCGACACTGAAATAAGTGCCATTCATAACTGCGACATTAAAAAGACAAACGAAAATTAATAGATATTTCGAATTAGGTATTGATAATTTTGTAGACTGAATGGTCGATGAGTCGACACAGAAGAAATGTAACAAAATTAAACGTGTTTCGGAAAGTCAATGTCAGAGGGTCGAACCCGCTCGTGGTAATTTTTTCAACACTATTCCAAATATTTTTTCAAAATTTTATTATCTCCAGTCGATTTTATTATCATATCCGTGCTTTAGAAGGCACGTAATGCCGTTGGTACCCATTGCTCTAGCAGTCGTTAACAACCACCGCCCCACACTTGACCCGCGTGGTGGCATAAGGCCCGTTCTGAACTCAGCTCAGCTCGTGCCCCAGCTGTAGCTGAACAATAAAATAGATAAGAAACCATAAAAATAATATCGATAAATTTAACAACCATCAATCTATTAACATAAATTAATAAACATGCTTAATTAATTCTTCAAGTTAATAAATCAGTAAATTAAGCGTGAACCATAGAGAATAACAAGCAAGATCCGTAATCAAATAAACAGCCCCACGGCATGTGTCCGAAATCATCGGATATAATGATCTCTCCCACCGGAGGGGTGACTACCAGTCACCCGGATTGAATTAATACGATACGGTGTGTTTTATGTCTATGGCGTTTAGATTTTGACAGCCTAGAGGGTTCTGGGAGTAAGCCCTTAAAGAATTGCTTTAATAAACTCAGAATAATAACTAAAGGTAATTGTTATTCGTCTGAGATAATTACATAGATAGCAAAAATAAAGCTTGTATTTTTTTATTGCAAGCATTGCACTTATGTTCAAGATATTTTCCTTGTTTAATAATAAATTATGATGAGTGATAATCCACCATCATTTCACATTACTATTCATATTGTATTTCACTTTCACTAATACTTAATTTCCTTTTTTTTGTTTTCTTCAATTGTACCAAAGTAGACCTTCTTTAAAACTGCCAGTTTAGACATGTCTTTAAATAGACAATTATTTTATTTAGGTAACACACAGCCACGAAGCTGTGGATGCACACATCAGCAGCATAAAACAGTTTAATAAAGTAATAGCAAATAAATGTTTATATAATTTTTAACGCAAATTTTGTTGCGAACAAATTACAAAAACACAAATGTTGAAAAAATTTCCACGAGCAGGGTTTGAACCTGCACCCTTCTGACATACCGGGTCAGGTGCTCTTCCAATTGAGCTATCGTGGTTCTAACCAGCCCGCCGAAATTATTCAACACTATTTACTTTTTACTTTGAAAGCCAAAGGCGCCCATTCAATGTTAACAACTACCGTCATTAACATCCTATCATCATAACATCATTAATAGCAAATAGTTTCAAAATTTTACATAATTTTTGACGTACATTTAGACGTTAAAAGGACTAACACTTGATTATTATAGATAATAATACTAATGAACGTTAGATGCATGAAAAAAAAAAAAGTTTTTAACTATTGTCAACAATCTTAGAGACAATACTGCCCATCACCACTCCCTTGAACGTGCCACTACACCATTACAGCGTACCCACTGTGCAGCTAATTAGCTTAATTAAGCCACTTGTTATGGCGAGCGATTTGTCCGATTAGCATCGCGACAAGATGCGGGGATAACACTCCCCTCGTGTTCACACTTTGTTATTATCATAAAATGCGATAAAAATGCTATTGTTTTTACCCACCTACTGCTATATTCCTATAGTCTGTTTATTATAGCTTGATATTTTTTTTTAAGTGTAGTTTGTTCCCTGAGGAAGGAGCGGCCGAAATCTGTCAATGCCAATCAAAACTCACATTCTATCTTTTTTAGTTTTTCATTGCTTAGGATGTACAATCCGTGCAGCCTTAATAAAATTACGGTCGAATTTCGACCACTGGGCAACCACTAATACTTATAAATATACTATTAGCACAATACACATATTTATTAGTGCTCTGAAGAACTCTTTAACTTTATCCCTCCTTCTCCTTCCTTCATTGGGATACCTACACGTGCTGCTCTCGTGACATCAGACGGAGTAAAGTCATTTGAAGGGTAATAAAAAAAAGAGAACCCAGGATGTCTAGCTCGAGTTTCTTTCGCCATTCGATCACAATAACGAAAACGAGAATTTGTATGGTAAAATGTTAACTCCTGTCGTGTGCCGCCAGGAGGCGCTGCTTCAATGCCATACTAATTTTCGTTTTCGTTAACGTAATCGAAAGAATACGGATAGTAAACAAAGCTCACACTAAACACTTAGTAAGCATTGCTCTATCATGTTTAGCGTGGCCCAATGAGAGAACAAAAATTTTAAAAATGTCATGTCATGAAAAATTAACGCAGCAGTACTTAGTTTGTAGGTATATCATGAGGATGAGGTATGACATACAGGCGTCTGCACATCGACCTATCCCCGATCCGATCCGAACCCTTCGGAGAATCAAGTAGGGCACGGGGCACGCACATCTAAGTGTGTGATGCCGTTCCCTCTAGAAAACCTCCGAAGGTGATTCGTTTCACACGGCACGAGCCCAAAGACCCAATAACAGTTGCGAATGCCCCCCCGCCCGATCCTCAAAATGACAGCACACATTTACAGAATACACTAAACATGCACACTAATTTAGGCCCAAGACACCGTACTCGTAAAACAAGGGTACGAAGAACCGGTTCACACGCGCTCTACGCCAGGCACAGTCATGTGCCTGGGCGCTCCTCTCCTCCTCCACAGCCCGGTCTACCCGAGCCGAGGTCCGTGCCTTTAGAGGCGCCCTCGGGTGGTTCCGCTCCCCGATCCGATACGAACCCTTCGGAGACTCTGGGAGGGCACGGGGACGCGCACTTTTAAGTGTGCGATGCCGTACCTCTCTAGAAATCCTCCGAAGGTGATTCGTTTCAACACGGCTTGAGGTACCCTTTACGTACTTCGCCGCCCCCAAAAAAGCCCGGTGACGCTGAAAATGCTGTTTTCATCAGCAATCTCTCTCAAAAAAAAATTTACCTATCCAAAACTTTCAAATTTCTTCAATAAATATTCAATCAAATTCCTTATTCATAAAGTTCAAAATCGATTGAGGAAATTAGTCAGTTTGTGGTAGTGTGGTGTGCTGGCGTGCGTACACATACAAGGACCACTACTCCAAGCATCGTATATGTTTTGCGGATATAATCGCGTCACATCATAATGCGACCGCCGACGCGTATCGCTCGCGTTATCGCAGCTATCGCGCGCGCATGTCACTCGCACCTCTTTAGTTTAACGCGATACGGTGCGATTGGTGCAGTTTAAAACAGAGTATTTGCACTAAGGAATAACTGCGAGTAGCACTGAAAGTTACAATTGTTTTTATGTCCTGAACTTACCGCCTACTAGACAATATCACTTCAATAAATTATAATAATGGAATGCCACAAGGGCACTTTGATTTCGCACGTTATTTATCTTGTAAACTCTTCGATTTGGTAATTGGAAAAAAAAAATCTTAAACTGTCAAAATTTTGACTAGCATATTATTTATTTTCAGCCTATATCGTCCCATTGCAGGGCAATGGTCTATATATTTAAAAAAAATATTATATGGAGTATGTTATATCCGTATATGCAGCGGGACCCCATGTATAAATGGTTTAGGTCCTAAATAATCGAGTTTGTATATGTTTCTACCTATCGATTTATGTACTTAAAAATTTCTACCTTTACAAATTAATGAAAAAAAAAAGAAATGATTCTGTGCTGTGCTAGCGGGGCCCTTTGTTAATTGAAAGTTTACAGACTAAATGAATTGGTATTCAAGGAGCCTCTTATTTCTACCTTCCAAATAATTTTTCACTACACCCTAGATATAAATAGTTTTTGAGAAATATGCGTTCGTAGATTTTGTCCTTCTAGCAGGGCCCTTTGCTATTTAGTGACTTACATGACCCCAGGTAGTTTTAAAAAACAGTCAGTTATTTCTACTTACTGAATCAATTATTACCAACTTGCTAGTGACAGGGTTTCAAGAAAAAGAACCTACTGAAAACGTAGTGCTAGTGCTATTAAGTTGATGAGTTCTTTTACAATGAGCTAATTCTGACTGCACTAAATTACCAGGAAAATGTTATATTTATTATTTATTTATTTTTTTAATTAAGATGATTTCTTGATTGAATCTTAATAAATATAACACATTATACTTTTTTTTTGTAATATGATTATGGGTAGGTACTTATTCAATTATGTAAATGCAGCAGAAGTATAATAATATAATACAATAATATTTTTTCTAGTTTTTTTTCTTGAAACCCTGTCACTAGCAAGTTGGTAATAATTGATTCAGTAAGTAGAAATAACCGACTGTTTTTTAAAACTACCTGGGGTCATGTAAGTCACTAAATAGCAAAGGGCCCTGCTAGAAGGACAAAATTTACGAACGCATATTTCTCAAAAACTATTTATATCTAGGGTGTAGTGAAAAGTTATTTGGAAGGTAGAAATAAGAGGCTCCTTGAATACCAATTCATTTAGTTTGTAAACTTTCAATTAACAAAGGGCCCCGCTGGCACAGCACAGAATTATTTCTTTTTTTTAATTAATTTGCAAAGGTAGAAATTTTTAAGTACATAAATCGATAGGTAGAAACATATACAAACTCGATTATTTAAAAACCTAAACCATTTATACATGGGGTCCCGCTGCATATACGGATATGAGTATGTTGTGTATTTGCGGTATTGAAACCTAATATATTGGATTTTAGAATCGAGTATCGCTTATCTTCTGATTCTATTGGAATCTAGCGTAGAATGAGATATGCTGAGTGGTAACCATTTTGGCTGCATAATAATAGTGACGCTTTAAGTTATTTTAGATTAATTAAATAGCTGCGGGAGACGCTGCCTACACAGGCAGGCCTCCAACAACCAACAAGGTAGACCGACTCCGACGATCTGGTGAAAGTCGCAGGTAGCCGCTGGATGCGAACAGTACAAAACCGGTCTTTGTGGAGTTCCTTGGGAGAGGCTTTTGTTCAGCAGTGGACGTCTTTTGGCTGATGAAATAGCAACGACATTTAGTAATTCAAAAACCAATTAAATGTATATATTTTATAAACTGCAAGGAGGGAGGCATGGCAGTTAAATAGCGGGTTTTAGTTACAGAAGAGTGAGGGCTTACTCTGCAGTGGTTAAACAGCGGTTTTTAGTACTAACACGATTGTACTCAATATTTTTTTGTAAACCTTTCTATAATTGACTGTACATGACTACCTCCGATTTTAAACGTTGTGCGAGTTGACGACACAAATAATAGGTAAAATCAAGAGGTGCCATCTCGCACACCTGTGCGAGTTTAAAGTGTGCGAGTTGACGAATAACTCTTTTGTCCACACAATTCTAAGCGATGCCAGTTACATAGTTGTATCGTTGAGCAGCCACAGTCCCAAGGGCCAAGGCGATTTGTTAGTTGTAACCGCACACCGCGCGGTATGGGAATAAATTAGTGGAGTTTTATCGCGGTAGGTGGCGCTGTGTCTCAGGGGACAGGGGTTTGAGTTTATGTAGGATTATTAAATTTGGGGGTGTTGACTATAAGTGGTAATATTTTTACGTTAGGTTCTTATATATATATAATGGTTGACAAAGACTGCTCTACCTGAACAGAAGCAGAGTCCAGATACCAGATACTAGGACCCACTATCAAAGACTTTACTAAGGACGTTTCCAGACGTTACTTTGATAACGCCCCCCACCACTCTAACCCGCTCGTTGTGGTGGCCGCCAACTATAATGTTGGAGGCCTTCCACCAATAAGACGGTATTCATCTAGACGTCCTAAACACGTTCTAGATGACCCCGACGATCCCATAAGTAACAGTTGCGAACGCCCCCCGCCCGATCCTCTAAATGCCACTACACATTTACAGGATACACTAAACATGCATACTAGTTTAGGCCCAAGACACCGTACTCGTAGAACAAGGGTACGTAGAACCGGTTCACACGCGCTCTATACCAGGTACAGACATGTACCTGGGCGCATCTCTCCTTCTCCACGGCCCGGTCTACCCGAGCCGATGTCCGTGCCTTTAGAGGCGCCCTCGGGTTTTTCCGCTCCCCGATCCGATCCGAATCCTTCGACGAATCTAGTAGGGCACGGGGACGCGCACTTTTAAGTGTGCGATGCCGTTCCCTCTAGAAAACCTCCGAAGGTGATTCGTTTCACACGGCTTGAGGTACCCTTTACGTACCTCGCCGCCCCCAAAAAAGCCCGGTGACGCTGAAAATGTCGTTTGAGGCAATCAGCAATCTCTCTCAAAAAATTGGATACTAGGCAGCTAGTTTAGTAGGCACACTGTCGACCCGCAAGTCACGTATTCACATCTCGTTTAGGAACCCTTCATGTTGTAGTGTCTGAGTAGTTGTAGTCTTCTGTGCGACAAAGAAATGATTCACCAAACTTCTTCGTACGACGGAATAGTTGCTACAGTAAATCAGTGACAGCAGAGACCAGCACGCGTGGTTTTGTGAAGTAAGAGAGAAGTTTGAGAGGCTTTTATCTTTACGTTAAAATGTTGACGATCTTACTAAGTTGGTCCAAGAGCAGAAAGAAGGCTATTTCCAAAACAGTTATTTAAACTTGAGAAGAATATCCCAGTCAGCATTAAATAAATTGATAAAGACAACGAAAAGCAATAAAAAAAAAGGTTTTTGATAGACACAGTAACACCTACAAATCCATGGTTCTGTGTTAGGTTAATTATCTATTGAAATACATATAATAATGTTATGTATCTATACAAACTAGTGGTCGCCCAGTGGTCGAAATTCGACCGTAATTTTAATAAGGCTGCACAGATTGTAACCTAAGCAATGAAAAATTTAAAAAGATAGAATGTGAGTTTGGATTGGCATTGACAGATTTTATAAACTATAAGTGTGCGAAATTTCATACTCCTCAGTCCGCGCAATTTTCGTAAAAATGGGGTTATAAAGGTTTTGCTTTACGTATATAAATACATTTCAGTTAGTACCTACTTACGCTGCCTTACATAAAACTATACATAAAGTGTTTTTTTACAAAGTTGTATTAATATTATTAGGTAATTAACGTTAGGACTCAATTGACTATAGTTGTCTAACAATAAAATGTGATGACGTAATAAACTGAAAAGAATTGACCATTTTGCGAAATTAGAGGAATATGTGTAGTAGAACCGCTCAATATGGCCGGCACTGATAATTTCAGTGACTAATTATGAAATTATCAGCAACCAGCCATGTGGTCACCAGATATTACATTCGACGTATTAGCCATTCATGTCTGTCATAAATATAATTAATCTACACGTAGAAAACTTTTAGATAGATAGTTAATTGATATTATTAGCTATCAAATTTGTTAATTACCAAAATACTTTCTTTTTTTATATCTAGCTCGGCAAATGACTCCATACCACCTGATGTTAAGTGGAAATGGAGTCCAGACGCGAAGATAACTGGTGCAGTGTGAAAACAAACAAACAAAATTTACCTCTTTAGTAATAGTATATTAAATATTTATAAAGTTTATAAAATACAGTGAAGAAATCAAACGCCTACCCGACCCAGCCAGGAAACGAACCTGAGTCTTCCGCAATCCGGGCGGCTGCACTGACCGCTATGCTACCGGGAAAGCTGACGTAAGCGCTGAATTTTGTCACTGCTTTTTAATTTCTTGAGTGCTAATAGCAGCACAGTGCGCCATCTATCCAACGGTTATTGCAACACATGGCTATGCAGATTCATCTTTTCAGATGAAATACCACAAATTTGATAACACAACGCTATAGTAAATTTTCCCTACCCGACCCAGCCAGGGATCCTGGTTGGGTCGGGTAGGGAAGGGTAGGAAAAAGGCGTGTAAGGCCTTGGATATGTCTCCGAACATATCTTCTACTTCATCGACCGAGTGTGTTGAGTTCGGTGCGTAAACCTGCACAACCTTGAGGCTATACCTCGCGGTTAGCTTGATCACAAGGTACGCAACCCTGTTCGACACACTCGACACTTCTACAATGTTGTCACAAAGGGCTTTATTTACCAGGAACCCTACGCCACCCTGGGATGGCTGGTCTCTCTCTCGATAGTACGTAAGGTGGCCTGATTCAAGGGTTACGGTGTCCTCCCCCTCTCTTTGGACTTCACTTAACCCAAGAATATGCCACCTTATGTTCACGAGTTCCTCTTCGAGCTGCGCCAGGTGCTCGTCAAGCCGTAGCGTGCGTCCGTTGTAAGTTGCCAGGGTCAGTTGTTTGTGGCAGCCTTTCGTAACCCGGGGAGTCTTCACACCCCTTGCCCTGCCGTTACCGTGACCGCCGCTGTGATCAGGAATAGCAGGGCGGCCGGGAACTGGGGGCCACGGTCCTTTCTGTGTCGCCATGGAGGGTTTGCCCATAATTGCCACGCTGGGCATGCGGGTTGGCAATCGCAGTGCGTAGCTAATCGCACCGGATGTCGCTGCTGCCCGACACCGGTCTGTGCACTTGTAGCTACGTTCGTTTGTGATGGTTATCCCGCCATCCGTCGGTCGCCAGAGCGTTGTCTGTTGGCCAGCAGGTGCCACGCGCATGAGAGGTTGACTAAGGCCTCGAATGGTGTTAGTTGAGACCCCTTATACCCTAAAAATAAAATAAAATATAAATTTTATAAATATGTAATTTATGATGATGGGCATGATGGACTATTGCAGCGCCACCTACCGGGTCCAATTGTAAATCTAAACCATTCTCGAATCCACTTGAACACACAAAAAATATCATCAAAATCGGTTCACCCGTTTAGAAGGAGTTTAATTACAAACACACGCACAGAAGGTTTATATAAGATAGATTAAGATAAGGTGATGATTATTATAGTTAAGAGCGTTTACGCCGCACACTAGCGCCGCCAATGAAAAAAAAACATATCTAGTAATTAGAGATAGAAAATCAAATTATGCTCAACAAACTATCTGAATGAAGTAATTTAGCATTTTTACGTCACCTAATGAACACCTCACATGTTATGGTTTAGTTAAATATGGCTTTATAGTTAAAAGTGGCCGTAACGTCTTATTTAACTAAACCATAACATGTGAGGTGTTCATTAGGTGACGTAAAAATGCTAAATTACTTCATTCAGATAGTTTGTTGAGCATAATTTGATTTTCTATCTCTAATTACTAGATATGTTTTTTTTTCATTGGCGGCGCTAGTGTGCGGCGTAAACGCTCTTAAAATAAATAAATAAATGTTTAGCTTAGATGCTACAAACTCCACCCTCATCGAAGTGTTAAAAGTAATACTTACCTAAGGGATCGAACCCCGGGCTTCCTGTCAGTTCCCTTTAACCACAATACGTCAAGGGCACAAGGTGGAAACAGTGGAAGCCTCGCAACTGCTACCAGGACGGCAGGATGTTAAGAGGGTTTTTGAGCGAAGTACAATCGACATCACATGATAAAGGTACTTGTTTAACATTCAACGTAAAAACTCAATTTAGGTAGGTATACCAGAAATAAAAATAAATAAATGGGTAATTAGTAAATGACCGTCCCACTGCTGGGCAAAGGCCTTCATCATTGAAGTCAAGTCATCACTACAATTAATGGGTAAATGGCTTAATCACCACGCTTGCCAAAAGCGGGTTGGTGATCGATCAGATCACAAACCCGGGCTATGCATTGAAAAAATCCGAAATTCACTCTGCCCGACTTGGGAATGGAACCCGGGACCTACGGGTGTCGGGCTGAGCACTATGCTAATTGGCCACCAAGGCGTCGGGAAAGAAAATTAACGAAAACTAATTAATAAAGATATTATGAGCAATGAACGTTACTTTTTAATACCCGTCGACGACGTATCCAATACCTTTTTAATATTGCTAATGCAGCCGGGACCAACGGTTTTACGTGCCTTCCGAAACACGGGGGAGCTCGAGATGATACATTTTTGGTCACATCCGATGACCGGCCTTTGCGAAAGTTGTTCAACCTCAGCACTCGCAGACCGGGCGCGTTAACCACTGCGCCAACGAGCTCCTCGATTGCATTAGTAGTCGTTAACAACCACCGCACCACACTTGGTAGGGCACATGTGGTGTTTTTATTCCATCCATAAAGAAAAGAAAGCTCGTGCTGATGATATAAATGTTTCCAACATGTCTTCTGTCACATTCCCACGGTTGTGCTGAGTCCATTGTTTTTGTGTAACGATTCTGTAGTGCACTGCGCATTGACGAATTGACAGAATTGATGCAAAGAGTAAATATGTAGATGTGACAATTGGCTGATCGAGTCGCAGTTACGGTACCTAACTCTTCTCTCTGGAAAATATTTAATGAAAAAATAAAATATTTTTCAAGTATAAAGTAGATCCTAAAAGATCCTAATAGTCCTAAAAGATATAAGAGATTAAAAGATATTAGAGCTAAAATGACAGCATATTAAGAATTAAAAACGTTTCATTTTAAGAATGCAGTTGAGCTACGCCTAGAATATAAAATTTGCGTTAAAAATTATATAAACATTTTATAAATAGCTTGCCTACTTCTTAACTGATCTTTAGTATTTGTAAAAATATTATGATCAGAATGTTAATGACGGTAGTTGTTGACATTGAATTGGCGCCTTTGGCTTCCAAAGTAAAAAATATATAGTGTTGAATAATTTCGGTGGGCTGGTTAGAACCACGATAGCTCAATTGGGATAGCACCTGACCCGGTATGTCAGAAAGGTGCGGGTTCAAATCCTGCTCGTGGAAATTTTTTCAACATTTGTGTTTTTGTAATTTGTTCGCAACAAAATTTGCGTTAAAAATTATATAAACATTTTATAAAGTTTTTTATATTACGAGTAATCTCATTGTAAATGATTATGGGAATCAATGTCTTTAAACCTATATTCAAGCTTTTTTGCAATTGCTTATTTCCTAATGCTTATTTCGATCATAATAGATTTAATAAATGATATAAAAAATATAATGTACATTATTACATAAACTACTTTTACAAATATAGAACAAAAATAAACGTATAATACATAATTTATAAATAGGACATTAATGAGATGATTCTGCCAAGGTTTTATCAAAAAAGAGCATACGCCTTTCTTTTTAAAAGCGTCACGATTTGTTTTCAATTTATATTATCAAATTATGTCAGACAAAATATTAAAACATCATATGTATTTGGTAAAAAAGATACTAAGTAAGTATATTTTATTTCAGTAAGTACCACGATCAAGATAAAAGTGTCTGTTCTTTATAATTAAATTTCTATGACTGACATGCGTCAAGAGCCACGGCCAAGGTCACAATTCAATAACAACAAGAACACAATAATCGCGTCAATGCAGAATTGTTATTACAAAACTAGGTTGGCGCACGCGTCGGCACATGAAAGCGTAGAAACGTGTGTTTTCCAGGAACACGGCCTTATTTAAACTGTTGCGTGCTTTTGTTTCTTTTTCTATTTTCGAACTGAATATACCTACCTAATAAAGATCACTAAGACGGGGTTCTTGGCAGGAAAGTAAATAGTCATGTTTGCACTTTTGTTTATGTTGTTTTATCGTAACTGTATTATTGTAAAAGAATGGTTTAATTATCATCAATTGGTATTAAAAAAATATTTTTTTAACAAACCGCAGCAAGCCAATAACTAAAAGAGCAAAAGTAAATAATAATATATCATAATTTATCTTTATTCAGAAAAGTAAATCTATGCCAAAGTTTTATTATTTTGTTTGTTTGAGAAGGGTAATCTCTGGAACTACAAATATTTCACTGATATAATAATACCATCCTTGCGGGTAACATAATAATATGCTTAACATATGCGGGTATATGCTGAGTATATTTAATTTTGATAAAAAAACGAAGAATTATTTTTTGTACGGAGAAATACGAAATCAACGCGGGCAAAGGGCTATTAAATTATAAAGACAACGAATTGCTAAGTCTTGCTTTAGGATAGGATTTAGGTTTATGATTGCTCAAATTAAATTTAATGACCAATTTCACTTCTATTTTGGGAAAGTCTATGTATAATAATTACCTTATAACTTATGTAAATACAGCGCGTTCAGTTTGCTAATATTGCAAGCTAAGCAACTTTTGTCAGGACGGGTCGTCAGAAGGGTAACCAAATTAAAATACTTCTTCTTCATACGTCAGAAGGCTTGTTATAGTCACACTACAAAATTGGGTTGATCTACCTTATTTTATTTGCTAACTGACAGATAATTTACTTGCAACGATATTTAGGCTTGTTTGGTGTCAAAATATGATGGTAGTTTTTTTTATATCTTTCGGGAAAGCATTTGGCCTTCATCTCAACTGATGTTAAGTGATGATAAGGCCGAAGGTGGAAGCGCACTTGACCCGGAGTCCTCAACTACTGAGGCACTGGCTTTTATTATCTCTATAGCTACAATACAATAATGCTACAAACATTGATATTATGGCGGCATATTTAGATAAGAGGGTGGTAGCTAGCCAGGCGGGCAAACAACTCCTACCACCAACCAAACCGAGTACACAAACACGTACCCCCCGCTGGGAATCGAACCAAGGACCTCTGATCATCATCATCAGCTCATTTTAAGTCCCCACTGCTGGGGCACGAGCCTTCCCTTTGGATGGATAGGGACAACGGGCTATAAACCACGCGGGCCCTGTGTGGATTGGTGGTTGTTATCGACTGCTAATGCAGCCGGGACCAACGGCTTAACGTGCCTTCCGAAGCACAGAGGCGCTCGAGATGATAAATTTTTGGTCACCAATGCGATGACCGGCCTTTGCGAAAGTTGCTTAACCTCAGCACTCACAGACCGGACGCGTTAACCACTGCACCATCGAGCTCCTCAACTACACTACAACTCACTAGACCACAAAAGCGGTGAATTTATGAAAACAAGATTATAATTAACGGAGTTATCGGTGTTAAATTTAATAAACAACATTTGGTTGTAATTAATTTTGTACCAGGGCAACATAAATACTTAAGTAGTGTGTCGAGTACCTACGTTACACTGTCGCGGTCCACAGGCGCCGCGTGGTCAGCGCTGACTCAGATTAGCTGGAAATACGTTCGGTTGACTTATGGAAGCCTGATACCTACTCGGCGTGTTATTTTTAAATATAGATTTATTATAAAATAAGTAGACATGTTATAATAGCAAGACCACCAAGAGACATTGATTTAGATTGAGACTTAACATTGTAGAAGAAATAACATTTTTTCAATATGTATTTGAATTCTGTGTAGTTTAAAGACGCGATTATAAGCAAAAACGAGTCCGTAAACATTCAGGGCCTTACAAATAAACAAAGAATAAGACTCGAATAGTTATTCCGTGTTTTGTCTCTTATACTCTAATTTGAAAGAGCGTTTACGTGACAGGAACAAAACACGGCATAATTATTCGGAGCATATTCTTAATTTATTTGTATGACTTTAAATAGTTTACATAACTAGGGTAATGCAATCAGTGGTCGACACTTGAAGCCCAGTGTTCGACAGAGTCTTCGTCGACAAAAATAAACATAGGTTTGCAATTTTGCAGGTAAATATTACGTGATAAGGGCCAAGGAAGCAGTTGATGTGTATTTAATTGTTGCTAAGGACTTAAATCAGTATTGCTTGGTCATTCTTAACTAGCTGTGCTCCGCGGTTTCACCCGCGTTCTTTTAGTCATAGCGTGATGTAATATAGTCTATAGCCTTCCTCAATAAATGGACTATTCAACACAAACATATTTTTTAATTCGAACCAGTAGTTCCTGAGATTAGCGCGTTCAACAAAACAAACAAACAAACTTTAGCTTTATAATATTAGTATGGATGATTAAAGGACAAAACTGTCGGTCACTGGTTCCTGTCGTGTCGAATACTGTCACTACCCTATCTACACTTATATTTAGTTAAAAATTCGTATTCACACATAAATTAGCTTACTTTCAAATATTAATATTCAACAATCACATTAAATACTTTTATATAGTCTTATCTTTAACAGCCGTAAAAATCTTCAAAAATCTTACCAAAAGTTATCTCAATAAAGAAAAATTATATTACTTATATTCCTTAATAAAGTATAAGCCATCGAGTGAGCCGTTCCTACGTAACATAATACGTTCGGAAACCGGATAGCAGACAGTATGGCGCGGCCTTAAGTTTTCTTTTTAATTTTTCTTTTTTTTTTCTTGTAGAAAAAGCTAAAGGACTTTTATCTCGGTGCGTGTTTAATTTTTTTGAACGGACCTTTTTGTAACGTGTGTGATCTCAACGGTTGACGGACGAATTGTTTTGGTGGTTTGAATCGATGCTTGGAAAGTTGATGAGGCGGATGCGTCTGTCGGTCGGTATCGGTAGTTCGATATCTACTTACTTTATGCTTACCTGGTACTCAGACACGATTGCATTTTTTTACACAATCGAATTAGGCTGAGTTTTTTTTCTTTTGTCCTCCATAAACATCACGGCTTAATATAAAATTCATTTAAGTTATATTTATCATCATCACTCACTACATAGTATAAAACAAAGTCGCTTCCCGCTGTCTGTCTGTCCCTATGTATTTATGTATGCTATCTTTAAAACTACGCAACAGATTTTGATGCGGTTTTTTTAATATATAGAGTGATTCAAGAGGAAGGTTTTTAGCATCAGCATTGCACCCGTGCGAAGCCGGGGCGGGTCGCTAGTATATAATAAGTAACAACAGCTACGCAGGAAAGATACAGCTAATATCGTCGATAAAAATGTTAGTGACTAACACCACAGTAAGGATTGGGAAGGAGTTTGATTCCCGGTAAGATCATGGTGATGTATACGAGCAAGTGGAGGTAGGTTGAGCGTGGTAACGTAGACTGAATATCTGCTGTAAATATTTTTGTAATTTTAATGTTAGTGTTTGTATTTAATCCATACATCAAACATTCTATGAAACAACTAAAGCAAGTTAAAAATATTTCGCTAATTCTAAAACTATTACTTAAAATTTATTTTATTTAGGTATACTATATTATATTTAAACTCATATTACTTTGAAAATGGTGTTAATATTTTATCTGAAACATCAAAAAGTTTTTTATACTTGTGTTATTTTTTTTTGGCCGAGTCACGTCACCTCCTTACAACACTAAGGAAAGAAATGTCATTAATGTATTAAACCTAACGCCCATATGAACAAACTAAGCGCTGTTTATGTCTGTCAGCCTGTAGAAGGGTGAACCCTTCCTGACATGACAAATATTTTCGCTACATGACACCGCTACATGGGCGTCGTCATGCCCAAACAGTTCAAAGATGCATGTATCCTTTTTAATGAGCATTCCTAAATAAAACTTTTGGAATTTGACGTACTTTTTGTATATTTAGAACTGCATTATATATCATAACATTTTTCAGTATAATTAATGCAGGTAAACAGTATAAAAACAAGAAAAATACTTACTGTTTCTATATTTAGGTGCTTTATTTTTTTTAAATATGTTAATAAATAATGCATTACAAGAATAATGAATATCATCAAAAAAAAACAGTGAAAATTGAAGTACGCCATAAACTTTGTCATTGGCAAATAATAAAAAACCGCATCAAGCCATTTCAAATGAATGAAAAATCTCTATAGTTTTTTATTTTCGTAGTTTAAACCTTTTTTCAAAAAATATTCATTTGGAATTGAAATTCAAAATACGCGTTTCGGAGTTTGAATTTTTTTTAAATAGCTTAAGATGGCCAAAGGAAATTTGTACAGCCGTCCTTTGGCCTTTATCAGGAACACATGCCCGATAGGAGCTAGCAACCGAAAAGTGTAGCCGACCGAGAGTCTGTCGGAAATCCGATATTTCTGCACCCAAAATTGAGGGAATATTGTAAAAAGCCTATTTTTCTTACAAATCGTTCGCGCATGTGCGTTGCGGTTTTGAGTTACGTATTATTCGACGAAGTTTAGGTTTTTTTTATTGAATCCGCAAAAAAACAGTTTTTTTTATTACCTGTCACCTTTTCCCGTGAAATATACTGAATCGTAGAAAGGGTCAGTGGTTATTGTTTTTTTTATTACTTCTGTCAAAAATTATTGCCTCTTGTGTCAACCCTTTCGAGTGTCGAATGACCTTTCTGGGAATACAATGGGCTATATTGTAAATCAATTAATATTATTGTGACCTATGGCTTCAAAAGTAAAATTCAAAGGTTTTATTATTTACAATTTTTTTTGCAAAATAATTATAAAGATGGAGCAATATAAAAAACCATAAACTTTAATTTTACGTAAATGTTTAGCGGGGCTTAACGCAAACTCCTTGGTATAGTTATCTTAGGCATTCTTCTTTAGGTATCTACCCGACTTTTCGGTCTATTTGCACAGCCGTGGCCACGGGCAGACTACTTATAGGTTTGAAGTAGTTTGTGGCTTTACCATTATAAACATTTTATTTATAATATGAGAGAGGGCTCGATGGTGCAGTGGTTAACGCGCCCGGTCTGTGAGTGCTGAGGTTAAGCAACTTTCGCAAAGGCCGGTCATCGCATTGGTGACCAAAAATTTATCATCTCGAGCGCCTCTGTGCTTTGGAAGGCACGTAAAGCCGTTGGTCCCGGCTGCATCAGCAGTCGTTAACAACCACCAACCCGCACTGGGCCCGCGTGGTGGTTTACGGCCCGTTCTCGCCATCCATCCATAGGAAAGGTTCGTGCCCCAGCAGTGGGGACATAAAATGAGCTGATAACAGATACATTAATTTTATCAATTAAAATTAACGTTTGGAAGCTAATTAATCAATTATATAGAACTACTTGTGCAAGTGAATGTCCCGGGACGGATTACATGTGTTTTGGAGGGCATTAACCAGATTGATAGCTAGGCACTTGAAGAAAAAATTATGTTACACAAATTTACAAATAAACTTGTTATTTTGAGCAAGCAATTAGCTGAAACATATTAATAGTGACGCACCACAGGATGTAACTTGCTTTTAATAATGAACGACATTTCTAAACGCATCTTCACGGCTGGCAGTTTTCAATTAGGGCCCATTTCGAATTAAAACTAAAGCAATCCCCACCGGACACAGCTGGGATGTTTCTTAGCACTATTTAGTTTAGTTCTGTCTTGTTAGTCATTCATTACATTACTAATGTCATACAGCAATAACAAAACGCTTCGCAAAGACAGATTATTTAATTCTAAACTTTAAACCTCTGTGGTAAAAGCTTCTATTTTTTTCTTGAACGTAAATGCTGGCTGGCGTGCATCCAATATGGCCGGTGCCGCGCGAGTGAGACGTCAATCAGCTGTCAACATTATGTCCCGACTTCCTATGCGCTCCTGGTACATAAAAATGTAAATGTGAAAGTATTCATTCAATGCGAAAGGCTGTCTGCGCCTTCGTGACAGACGAAAAACAAATGAATGCATCTTGATTTTTCTTTAAGGCGACGCACCGCTAAACAATTAATCTACATAAACAGAGCATTTGCGCTCCGTACCATAAGAAAAACTGTTGTTTTTCCTTCAAATTAAAACTAGAAATTATTTAAAAAAAACGAACTTGCATATTGAAGTGTGTGTTAAGACTAATCTACTAAGAAAATTTAGATGCTTAAATCGGTCTGGTTTGCCTGTAAAATGCAAATCTATGTTTTAAAAGAGGTTACTTTGATATTTTTTTCTCTGAAATGAAACAACTTTTACGGATCTACTCGCGTTTATTTTACACACATCACACGTCAGGATAAACATTAAATAAGTAATGTGTAAAATAAACGCGAGTAGAATCGTAAAAGTTGTTTCATTTCAATGTGTAGTGTTCGCGTAAACTTTAGAAAACCATATTTTTTTATCTGTTTTAAAAGTTGCCAAATCGTATTTCTGCAACTAGCAAAATGAAGTCAATTAAATGAAAAATCATGTCATCAAATATCATTTTATATGTTTTGTAATTGTTGGGAAAAATCAAGATCCCAGCCACGTAAATTTCCAATGTGTTGCCTTAATTAAATTAAATTTGGTGTGGATTGCACATTAGACAATGAAAAGAATAATTTTTCACCTCACTTGCTCGAAAAGGCTTACTTCCTTCTTCAAAATCTGGGTGAAAAAGGTTTTTGAATTTAGAACGTGAATATGAACACTTTGGTGCGCACTATTCATATACTGCGAAATAAGAAATTCGAACTTCGTATTGTGCCGTCCCGCTCACACTAATAGGTGTGTAAAAGAGACATTATAATACGAATTTAGAACTTGTTTGTAGACCCCCTAACTTTTCTTAAAACTATATGAATTCATAATAAAACTGTTTCTATTAAAGCTAAACTGTTTTTTCTTCCATCCATCATTTTCTCGCAGTAGTGGGGTAAAAAGTTTTGCATCTCGTGCCTTGAAACGCTCGCTACGCTCAGGATTCTTCTTTTGAACCATGCGCTTCGCTCGTAGTTCTATCCTAGAATCCTTCGCTTGCTCGGGTTTCAATACAAGCAACAACAACTTTCCAGCCTTGCATAACAAATAACTATTACGTAGTTTAAAGACCTTTATTGAATATTGAATAATGATACATTTGATTCCTCCCAAAGCCCAATTTTCAGTAAAGATGGTGTTGTACGTCACAGTGACCTAGCGCAGGCTTGTTAAAATTTCCAAACTGACGTTGCACTGTATTGTTCTATGACTCGTGCACTTTCACGCTCACTAACGCCCGTTCCCAATAACCTATTCTTTCTGTTGTTTTGCTTACTATAGATACAAATTTGACATAAGCTCCATACAAATTATGTCAAATTTCTAACTCCAGTAAGCAAAACAACAGACAGATAGAAATTATAGGGAACGGGCGTTAATAATCTTCTTTAATTTTCGTAATGAAACAAAACTTTGTATATTAAAGTATTTTGACTGTTTACATTTTACCGCCAAGAAGTGTAAAGCTTTTTTGCAATGTCGGTAAATTTTAATATTATATAAATAACTAGCTGACCCGGCAAACGTTGTTTTGCCATATAAATAATTTCCTAGTAATTTCTAGTGTAGACAAAAAATAGCTTACTTATTGTAAGTATGTATGTATGTTAGAATGTGTATATTGTATGTATGTAAGAATGTGGTATATGCGTGAAATAAGCATGGAGCGCTGTGAACGATGAGGGAATATAAAAATAAATGATTAAATTACTTAAATGGCTATTAAAAAATAAGGGTTGATCGTAGAAGAGTGAAAATTGAGGATTGTATGTATTTTTGTAAGTTGTATCATAAAAAAATAGAAATTAAAAATTTTGTCTAAAAAATAAAATAAAAAATTTAGGGGTGGACTACCCCTAACATTTAGGGGGATGAAAAATAGATGTTGGCCGATTCTCATAGATACCGGATAAGCACAAAAAATTTCATCAAAATCGGTCAAGCCGTTTCGGAGGAGTATGGCAACGAACACTGTGACACGAGAATTTTATATATTAGATAGTTAGATGCGATATTCGAACTCAATTCTTGCGGTTGAAGTAAACTAAGAATCTATCTAATGTATGCCGCAAAGTCTTACAAATTCTCATTGTATCTTACGACGCACGGCTCACCGCACTCTGCGTTCGTTCACACGAATATCGAAGTCGCGTTTTCTGAGGCAGCTTTCATGGTTAAAACGACACAATTTTTACCCGGCAAGGAGTAGTCATTTCGGTAAAGATTGCCTATAGATAAGTTTAAAACAAACTTCAGTTCAAAATAGTTTTTATAAAACATTCTATGCTTATTTTTTTGTGACAAAGAATTTTATAGAGCTTTTAAACATTGCGATATGGTATACGAACTTGAGGGTTAACTTTTTTTTTTATTCAACTTTTATTCTATGTATACCAAGATCTAGAAGAAACTACATAAATAAATTCTCGTTTTGTTATTGTGATTTTTGTCCAGCAGTGAACTTAAATAGGTCGATGATGATGATGGAATTGTCAATAAAACTCGCACTAGGCACACAGTTTCTTAGTAGTGTTTCACAGCACTAACTTCATCGTTAGAAGAAATTAGAATTTTGTCGTTCATTTACTTACAATGTCTCTCCCGTTATCAATAATAAAAATAATATTTGTAAAGCTTTTACAGACTCCATTTAGTTTATAGGGTTCCGTACCCAAAGGGTAAAACGGGACCCTATTATTAAGACTCCGCCGTCCGTCCGTCCGTCCGTCCTTCCGACCGTCCGTCCGTCTGTCTGTCTGTCTGTCTGTCTGTCTGTCTGTCTGTCTGTCTGTCTGTCTGTCTGTCTGTCTGTCTGTCTGTCTGTCTGTCTGTCCGTCTGTCCGACTGTCACCAGGCTGTATCTCATAAACCGTGATAGATAGACACTTGAAATTTTAACAAATGATGTATTTCTGTTGCCGCTATAACAACAAATACTAAAAAACAGAATAAAATAAATATTTAAGGGCTCCCATACAATAAACGTGATTTTTTTCCAATTTTTTTCTCGGTCTTAATAACGATAAAGTAGAAACATGAAATATTTTTATAGATAATGGTACGGAACCCTTCGTGCGCGAGTCCGACTCGCACTTGGCCGGTTTTTTTGTCAATGTCTGCAGTCGGCCATACATAATAGGCGAAATAAAATAAATAAATTACGAATTGAATGTCATTATTCTTTTTTAGTAACTACACTTCTCAAAATCACATTTAAAAGAAGTTAGATTACGATGTATTGATACTCTTTCTTAAAGTGTTAAATTTAAAAAAAAACGCATGTTCAAAAGTCACGGCCTTTTTCTCAGGGGTCAAACCAAATGTGTTAACCCTTTCTGATACAAAGAAATCACACAAAGGCATTAATCTCTTTTTCTGTGCACTCTTTAAACTTTTTTGCAAAAACTTACTTCATTTCATTGTTTCCTTTTGATTTTTTGTAAGGGGTTACGAGTTATAGTCAATACTGTTAACCTTTTCTTATTAAAAAATGTTAAACATCCTAACTAAAAGACGTACCTAAGTATTTTAACAAAAGAAGTGAACTGAATGGTTAATCAACAAATATTCGTTTTGAGTAAAAAAGCATGGGAATTAAAAGTAAGGAAGGAGTTTGGGCTTTTCATCTACGCTTGAACATACTAAAATGCAAGTTACCTGTTCAAAAATATGTAAAACATCTTAAAAGGTATGCCAGAAAGTAAGGTAAGTTAAGGAAGGAAGGTAGAAAGGTATTTAAAGGCCGGCAACGCATCTGTGATTTCTTTGGTTTTGCACCGCTCCATGGGCGGCGGTGATTGCTTCACATCAGGTGACCCGCCTGCTCGTTTGCCTCCTTCTAATATTAAAAAAAAATATATATGAACGAGCAGTAAACATAGTGACACTCTACCTTACTTATCATCATACTGTGTGACAGACATCAGAAAATGTTTTTTTTAATAATTGTAGATTATCCAAATTTTTCATATGGATAGCAATAAAATGAAATTAATGTTTATTCAAGTAAACTTATTAGTTAGGCGCCTTTGAATCGTCTGAAAATATTTTTTCATCCCTTCTATTCGAAAGTCGCTTTGTTCCTCTTTAATTAAGAGAAAAGTAGCTCTTTTCCGATAGGAACTTTTTAGCGGGCGGAAATGAGATTTGAATTTGGAACATATATTATATCATTCATAGAAATCGAACGCAAATTGTATGAATTACTGGCTGGTACGTGTTGTGAAAAATAATGAGTTCTACGACGAGTTATGAAAGTGACAATACATTAGCTCCTGAAACAATAACTATAGAAGCTAACAACGTCGTACAAAACTTATTACCCACGAAATCTCGGGAGAAATATTTAAGGGCCTATGACAATTTCATTCTATGAAAAAACAGAAAAGGAGCGAAAACGTTATTGTTTTTACTTATATTCACATGCCTTTTTTTAATTAAATATATTCATTAATTACATAACGCCGTCTCTTATTTATTTTCTGATAGAAAGGGGATAAAAAGTAGAGTATATGACTCGAGAGCAAATTATTTTTCCCTCGGGCGATGTACTTTAAATCCCTCGCTGCGCTTAGGATTCTAATAATCTAGAATCCTTCGCTTCGCCCGTGGTTCAAAGTAGCGCCTTCGCCGTAAAAATACTATTTTGCTCCCTTGTCTTGTCATACAATCTACTATACCTACCACCCATTCAGGACGTCTTTTAGCTGTACAGAAGAACGGGCGCAAGAAATTCCAAATTAAGAAGATTGACTGATATCATCATCGCCGAGCCGTAACCACTACTGGAGCTAATTAGATGAAATTTGAACGGTAAGTTAATTGAGTGACGTAACCAGCCAATAAGAAAGGATTTAACGGAAATCATACCCTAAGGTGGTCAAAGAAGGGGTGAAAGTTTGTATGAAAGTACGTCAGTTTTAAAGTAAAATACCTGAAAATTGGTATTTGGCTTTTTGAAAAGAAATAAAGAATGACCTATCTCAGGAATTTTGTTTATTTTTCCTTAAAGGAGAAAAAGAAAAGAAAGTTCTTTTGGAGAAATTGTTATTTTCAAAGTATTATTTATAAAAATTAATAATTTAATCGTTCTTTTGATTTTTCAGTAAAAATGAAGAATGACGTGTTTTTGCATTTTTCAATAAATCTCCCCTAGATGGGTGAAATAAGGGTGGAAAGATTATATGGAAATCTACCCTTCTTTAAATTTCGTTATTTGGCCTGGTTAGAAATTATAAATCGTTTCAGGATTTTTGGAAAAGTATCCCGTATGTAGGGGGTGAAAATATGTCCTGTACATATTTTCACCCCCTCTCATACGGGGTTTCAAAATAGATCAAAATTACTTATACAGAGTGATATTTATTTATTAGGTTGTTTTGTGTTAGACACAAATTCTTATTCTAGCTCGAATAAATGGGCTTTGGTTAAAAATTAAAATTTCCGCCTTACAAATAAACAAAAAAATAAGGTCCCAATAGTTATTCCGTGTCATTTTCAAATTAGAGTAAAAAAGACAAAACACGGAATAACTATTCAGATTTTTTGTTTATTAGTAAGGGGGATAATGTTGAAATGACGTGACATGTTTAGTTGTCTATTGATATTTACCTTTAATAAGTTTTGTTTTTTTTTACGAATAAACACAAGTCGTGTAGCCCACGTGAGCAAAGTCGCGAACAAAAGCTACTATTAGTTAAAGCTTAAAAATATGACAATGCCATTTTTCTAAGCACTAAATAAAATTAGGGTATTCTCAATTAAATGATCTGCCAAAGTCAGTAAGTAAAGTTTTTTTTAGATTTGCACATTTTTCATAAATCCAAATAATATTAACAGGACATCATGAAATAACAGCAGACATTTTGATATAACTACGAGTACTTGCTAAGGCTGAGGTTTTGGCAGGTGGCCGGACGCGCCCCGCTGGCGCCGCCGTCTGTTTGCTTGCCACTCCCGACCGCCTCCGCAGTCATGCCACCCTGGTACTTTCGGGGGATGAGTGCAAACATTCGGGAGTTATGCAAAATGAAACCATTTTTTATGACATTTTTTATGTATGGACAGATTTTAAGGTAAATTTATGTGTGGTGAATGTTTTCCTATTAATCTTTTAAACTGCTTATTTTTTTTTTATGTTACTTAAAATATTGCAACATGATTGCAACACCAAAGACATTACGCGCATTTTGCCTTGGGCCCAACCAGAACACAACAATGCAGAAATGGGTTTTAGGGTGGTTGACATCCGGACAGATTCTAGGTAGATTCCTACCAATCAAGTCCTTTAAAAAATATCAGCTAAATAAAGCCACGTTGCAAGTTTCAAATAATTCAGGGTTTCATTCAGTTACTTGCTTTTCGTTTACGCCCCATTGTGAATCGTTAATGGACGACCAAATGAATATTCAGCGATCAATCAAAAGTGACCCCAAAAGCCGCCATTACGCTGTTTGCTCTATTAAAAGGGGCAAAGGAAACAAACAAGGATACCTCCCTCTATTTGGTAAGTGCCTACTCGATATGTGCATTTATAAGCTATGGAAATGGGAATCAAAACGGGATCGTGGTGGATGTATGGAAACTTTAACTTGGCTTTATGAACTCCTGGTGAAATTCAGCGAAGTTGTTACACAACCTTTATATTTTATTTTATGTTATATTTATTAAATTTACTTGCCTTTTTCATAATAGTTATCTTTGATTATACCTACATGTTTATGTTGAAATTTTGTTACAAATCCAAATGTGTACTCGTACATAGTATTTATTATTGACTATTTTTATGGCTTCGTACGATTGTTGTTGTTAATTAGTGTTAGGTTATTTGACAGCAATCTGTTTGGCAGAGATGTTTTGCAAATACGGTGATTTCACTAATCGTTTAAATCAAATCACACAGAATAGATAATAGTTACATAATTATAATTGTATGCTTATATTGTTTTCTAAAGTTGTGAACTTGTTGTTGTGAAGTTGTATTCTAACGTGAATTCTACACAGAGGTATAATAATCATCTCAACACGTAAATTATTCTGAATTTTCTTAACGTACCTTACATCAAAAAATTTAACTAAACATCCCAAAAACACTTTCGTTTAGTAAAACAAAATACTAAGGAGTCATAAGCGCTAGGAAATCAATCAGCTTTAGCACGCGTACTCACCAGATGTACGGTAACCCGATATACAGGCTGCGTTCGTTTTTTGTTTGCCCGCGCGGAAAGTGCTTTCCGTTCGGGATGTGCCAGCGTTTCGACGTGAAGGACCTTTTTTGTTTTATTTCGTTTCCACATTGTGTATTCGGCGGATTGGCTACTACTATGTTCTTGGGAGCTGCTGAATTGCGAACTCGTGTTGAATTATTATTTTTTACCAATATTCAAGATTTTTTTTTACATTTTGTGTGCATCTAATGTATTTTCTAAGTAATCGTCTTAGCTTAACGGCTTGCAGAGGTTTTGCTTCACTTAGAACATTTTTAAAAATATTATTTAAGTTAGACTTAAGGAATTCGAGGCTTTTATCTTTTTTTTTCTCATCGTCATCATTATTTCAAACCAAAGCACTCTCTATTTCTCCCCTTTAACACGCATTTCACTTCCCTTTCATTTCTTAGACAAGTTTAATAGAAAATTAAATCCCTCAAATAAAAAAAATAGTGGAAATGGAGATTGAAGTCGCTCTTTTGTTTAATTAATAGAGCTAAAGGGTAAAGAAATTGTTGTACGAGTATATTCATCTTGGCTCATGTAGACAGATCCTACAGGAAACTGCTCGGTCCCGCTACTCGGTGTAGGTTCGCGGCGCCGACGACGCGCCGGCCGTCACGATCGCTGACCATTATGCTCTAGCTGCTTGCACACAGTGTTACAAGCAGTGAAAATCTATACCGAAAATTGGCATGTGTATAAATATTTTTTTTTGCAATTTTATTGTGGGGAACAGTGTTGTATTTTTTATAGCGCAAGGATGTCAAACAACGAATTTTTCTAACCCTCTTTCAAGGTCATTAATGCTTTTAGGTGCAATTATTATCTCTTATCTAAGTGGGGCCTGCCTCTTTCGGTAAAACCATGGTTCGACTCATGGTGCTCTTTTAGCAACCTGATATTTTCACTTTTTTCACAGTAAAGATGACTGAAATAAGTTTGCCAACGTCTTTAAGGGCAAAAAGCCTGAAATATTTTAGTTTCGGTCCGAAAACCGAAACTTTCGGATAAGTCGATCCATGCCATTATCATAAATACCTGCAGGTACGATCACGTTATACCACCACAATGCCATTTGTCATTACGTCTGCCTCTTGTACAGCTTTCAGGTTTTGCAATAAAGATTATAATTGCAAACGCATTTTCCTATCAAGAAGAAGCTAGCTAAGTTTTATGGCTTATAAAGGAAAGAAGCAAGTTACAAGTCTGTATACTGCTAGCCAATGGCCTCCATTATTGAAAACAAGTCATCGCTACAGTTTATACGTAGTGGCTTAAAAAAAAACGATTTAAATTTTCAACCGCCAAGTGTGAAATAAAACCTAACCTCTTTCCCAGCAACTCCCATTACTGGTCACACCGGGGCGACCGCGTGACGGGCGGGTTGCGGTCGCAGCGCGACGCGGCGACGCTGCGGTCGCGCAACTGAAACTTAGAACATGCTGTATATATCTACGCGGGTAGGTACATATTGAAATTTGAACTTTAACGGGTTAATGTTAAGGTTGGTTTTTAATTAAATTATGTAACGTTTATAATGTGTAAGGTTGCTGCTGTAAATAATGATCATTGTTAGTTGTTTGTACCTTTTTTCACAGCCCAAATTGACGATCAAGTTAAATGATGAAAGGTCGTAGTTGGAAGCCCGCAATCGTTATTATTGAGAAACTGATTATCATAATACTAACTGGCAAACGCAAAATACAGCAATGATATATTATTAAAACGCTGGCCAACGCAGAATACAGCAATGTCATATTATATTTTTAGATAAGCTGCAGTAATGCTTATAATAGTTAGCTACTCGTATTTGGTATTAGATCCAGTAAAATTACAGGTCCTCTACTCATAAGAACTGAAGCTACAGCCTCGTCGGCAAGTCGCAAGCGTCTATGTGCTGCGCTTTCTACCGCACCGTCTTTATAATCGTTGTCGTTGGCCTTCTCATTAAAAAAAGCGCTTTCCCACACCTTAACCTACATGGCTCGACCGAAAAACAATTATCTTAAATAAAGGCTCATCCTTCCAAATATCCCATAATTACGCGACCGCCGCGCCATCACCGGCACGCGTCGTTTGATGGAATTAATTATTCCAATTTCAAATGGCGAACCCCCCGGTTTGGTGCCATTGTTAGTGTAATAATATAATTTGATACACCTCCTCTTTGGAGCTGTTGTCCTAATAGTTATTTGTTATTTTAACAACTTTTATTTATTTTTGTTGTCTTTTTTAAGTAGGTAGAGGAATATTAATATTAATATTATCTATATTAATACGTGAAGTACTTTGTACCCCTTTTTTACAAAAATTGCGCAGACGGAGGAGTCTTTAAAGAGATAGTTAGTTTATAAAGAGAAGGTTATCCGAATGTTATATTTTTTTAAATTATGCCTAAAAATACATTATATCAATAAAACAAACATTACACACACTACCATGTATTTGACACACACGCATATTATACTCATTTTAAAAATGCAAGAGGAGCTGCCGAAATCTGCCAATGCCAATTCATTCAAACTCACATTCAATCCTTTTTAATTTTTCATTGCTTAGTTAGGATACAATCCGTGCAGCCTTAATAGAATTACTGTCGAATTTCGACCACTGGGCGACCACTAGTTATTATTATTATGCAATATTTTAACTCTTCTTGTTTTGCATCAGAAGGCTCGAATTCAATGCCATACGAATTTTTGTTAATCGAATGGCGAATGAATCACGCACTAGGCTACACTTCCAATGGTTACCATAATCCAGAGATACAACTCATAGACTATGGTCTATGGTATTGTGTATGCACAATCCATCTCTAAGCTTTTAAATAACGACGATCTTTACATTCTTTTGACAGATAAGTAAACTTGCACGTTTAAAATAGCAGTTGGAATGTTTGTCTTGTTTTTAACCTTTAACCTTCGTCAATCTATAATAATAACTTGAAATATATAATGGTAAATAATGTTAAGCTAGCAATACAACGTCAGATTATTATTATCTAGCCATGCCAATACTCCTGAATTTGCATTGCATGATTGCAATATCGAATACATGGTACCAACGGTCATAATGTTTAAATTTAAGTTACTATATTCATTTTGTGACGGCCTGAGGTTTTACAAGCGTTGATATTATGTTGTAAGGTTGACAATGTAAAGTTATGGCGTGGTGCCACAGTATGGCCGATAGATAGTAATGGCAAAGCCACTTCCTACCACCAAACATATTTAATACTTAACGTCTAACACTTTCTTGTATCAGTCGTGTTCATAATTTATTATAATAAACTCCATATGAATACGTACGTATTCAATAATACATTCACTACTTTTAAGCGTAATTTTAAGGAATGTAAGGATTTATAATGTTTAATTTATTGTACCTCTACTTATGTATCCAAACTTATGTGTTCGATAAATGGAAACTTTACTGATTTACCAACAGGTACACACGACGGCAGATCAACCTACCCAAAACTGTCAAATTTCTACAATCAATTTTGAACTTTAACGTTTGGTTATAAGGATCAATATTCATTGGAGAAAATTGACAGGTTTGCGTAGGTTGATCTGCCGCCGACTGTACATTATCTATGTAAAATTTTATGTAAAATTTATAAACAATAATATATTGTGTGTTATCCCAATAAAGTAAGTTTTGAATACAGTGTCATATTCACAAACTGCTAAATGGGTGGCCCAAGCGTTCTACGCGCCTTTGGAGTGACTACCTCCAGAATTATATAGCAGTTTACATATAGAATACAATCCAATCACATTAAACAGGTACCATTCTATTGTAAATACCGAATATCCTAATTGCGTCTGTGAACGAGTGTCGCGACCACCGATCTGAGCCCCATTGGTTCTGGGTTCTAATTCCTTGGTGGGTTACACTCACTTACCTTATCTTAGTGGGGCCTGCTGAGGTTTCCCTCTATCAGTAACACTTCGACCCATCGGGATCTTTTGTGCAACCCCATCCTTTCACTCTTCCTCCTCTGTAAAGATAGATGCCATAAGTTTGGCAACGTCCTTAAGAGCAAAGAGCCTGAAGTCCTCCGGTTTCGGATAGGCCGACCCCAGGAGTCCCATTATTTTCCTAGCCAGAGAGTCGCAGTCACACAGTAGGTGCTGCATTGACTCCGTTTCCTCTCCACAAGCCCTACATAAGCTATTTGTTGAGATGTGCATTCTGTGAAGCATTTGCTTTGTGGCATAGTGCCCTGTCAAGGCACCGATGGTTAATCGGGCCTGCCTTCTGCTGCCTCCGCATATGAACTTACTCCGTCCTAAGGCGTTTGGTTCACTCACTTGGTTTGATTGGTGGAAATGTTTATCATTCCTGGCCGTTTCGTGTAGTACCTACCTAAATAATTAAGTAATGAATATTGCAGCTACTGGTTGACGTACAACTGTGGCTCGCATACAAGTGACGTTACGTTCTGCCGCTGCCCACGCGTAATGGAGATGTCGCACTACAATGTGTTTGCCAGCTAGCCAGCTAGCCAGCTACGCCACTCCAGCGCCAGTTCCGCAGAAATCTGCTAATAGTACAGACGCCGGCACATCAACCTATCCAAAACTGTTAAATTACTTCAACAAATGTTCAACCTTATGCCTCAGACTTATAGTTCAAAGTCTATTGAGGAAAAACAGTGGTAGTATGTGCAGGCGTGTTACAATGTCCTGTTTATACCATGCTCTTATCATCACTTAACATCAGGTGAGATCAAGGCACTGTGCTTACCCGTAAATATAAAAAAAAATGCTCGGTGTTAGTAATTTTAAATGTTTACTTTTTAAGTTTTCGAACTGTAAACTAAACTCTTTAGTGTTTAATTTATTTAGTCATTGGAATAAAGTGTTGCAACTTTGCGTTTGCTTTTGTTTTTATTATCTTTGGTTCAAACTTCGTAAACATAGGATGTATATTGTCTACTGCGCACATTCTGATTCTGTTCGTATACGAGTAGTTATACCTATATTATAATAGCCCTTACCTAATTGGCAAAATTTTATTCTTAGGTGTTGACAAGGCAAGTTCTATAATTTTATTGGAAAAATCTTATAAGATTCAATGAAAGATATTTTTTGGTTATTTTATTTCGACCAATGGTATCATAAATTATGTAGAGTTTCATGGAGTTAATTCGACTCTACGAAAATTAGAAGTATTCAGATATTTTTTTAAATATGCAGAGGTGTCGCCAGTTTAATATTTCTTCTAAAAGTTTTATTTAGCTGAATTTGCGGTCTTTTGTGTTCGAAATTCAAACTAATCGAATCTTCTTTGTGTCAGTAGGTACGCTCTCACCGTAATGCTGGCCACGTGACTCGCGTTGTGTTTTGACAGGTGATTTGGCGCGCATTTAGTATTCGGACGCCATGATGCGTAGTACTGCCAAAATACAATTCCGAGGTTCTAGATTATAATGAACCTTATCACAACGACGTAAAGCTTTAATTAGTTAACTTAAGGGTAATGTAAGTGAAATAAAGTTAAGGGGTAGCTAACAATGCTTGAGTCACGTGACTTCAGCCATTAATGTCCGAAATCCGATTAATTGAATGGGAAAATCTTAACTAAACCGATGTAGCGAGGCGCACAATTAAAAATGTTTTACGGGCGTAATTAATAACTAAGGCTTGGATTTAGAATATTTATGCACGAATGTGTATAAAACGAGGTTGTTATAAAAAAATCAGAGATTCTATTGCACGTATTAATTTTTTGGGGAAACATACAGTTTTCTAGCAAAAAAAATATTTATGAAGAATCACATACATACGATTTTGTCGTACCTATTGACAGTTACAGATTACTTAAATGAGACAATTCTTCCTTCAAAAACTTGTCAAAAATTAAAGACAGTTGAAATCATGTAGAGTTAATTATGAGTTTTTGTGCATTTAAACGGAAAAGTGCTTTTTGACTATTTTATGACGAATTTGCTATTTAAATTAACAAATATCACGTTGCGTACATTATGATTTATATTTTTTATTACCTACTTAGAGATTTCTAACCATTAATAATTAATACGAGTTTCTGAACGTACGGTTTGTAGCTGTCAGCCCTGTCCGCCATCTTTGTGCCATTCAGCATCTGTCATCAATCAGTCTCGCAAATACTTACCTACTTACCTATTTTCTGTCCTGTCACACACCCGAATCTTATTAACCCCGACTTCATGTGGTACTTGTCTGCTCTACACTAGAGTGTTTTTATAAGCCGGAGGTGCGGAGGGAGGGCAACCCCCGTCCGCCTTAACTAAGCGCAGGCACCAAGCAAGCCAGAGCGGCTGAGGCTGACCAGCAAGCCAATGCTGAGTAGGCGAGCATAGGTGCCAACGATTTGTTACGCAAGGGCGAAGGGGCTGCATTTCCCGCAGCGCCGGAGACGTGCATTTTCAATTTGCTTGCGGAAACTATGCTGATAAGACACTTAGGATACCAAAACCGTTTTGAGGTCGGTTTAGATAAAAATTCAAAGGAAAATATCTCTATAATCTATCTATCTATAACTATGTACCTCCTCAGTGTGGGAGTACCACCTAATGGTAGCCCTCCCCTCCCACCTCCTCTTACTGTTGAATTCGCGCATAAATATTCTAAACTAGTGGCCGCTCGCGGTTTCACCCGCGTGGTTCCCGTTCCCGTGAGAATACCGGGAAAAAAAAAGTATCCTATGTGTTATTCCCGGTTATAAACTATCTGTATGCCGAATTTCATCCAAATCCATTCAGTAGTTTTTACGTGAAAGAGTAACAAACACTTTCGCGTTTATAATAAATATTAATATGATTTTTACCGGGCTTGTTTCAAGTCCGCCTGGCTACCCCAGTTTATGAAACTATGTCGCTATAACATCAATGTTAGTCGTATTGTTGGTTTTCGTCAGTAAGAGAAAAGAGTCAGTGTGTCGGTAGTATATTCCGGGTGAAGCTTCGACCTTCGGCCTTATCATCATTTACCATCTCGACAGACGAAATCGCCAATCGCTCTGCGCTGTTGAAAATTGCCAATCTTCTTTTAAGAAGCTATCGTGCTGGCTATTTATATTTAATGTCAGTAATTCATTTTATGTTCTCGCTGCTGGGGCACAAGCCATTTCTATGAATGAAAACAGCGCAGGGAAAACGGTCCAAAAAACACCACACGGGCCCAGTACGGTGCGGTGGTTGTTAACGGCTGCCAATGTAGATTTGGAAGAGCTCGAGATCATAAAACTTTGGTCACCCACCCCATGACCGGTCTTTGCGAAAGTTTTTTAACTTTAGCAATTGTATACAGGGCGCGTTTACCACTGCGCCATCGAACAATAGGTTATAACAATTCATCATCATCATCATCTCAGCCAAAAGACGTCCACTGCTGGACAAAGGCCTCCCCCAAGGATCTCCACAACGACCGGTTTTGTGCTGCTTGCATCCAGCGGCTTCCCGCGACCTTCACCAGATCGTCGGTCCACCTTGTTGGAGGCCTGCCCACACTGCGCTTTCCGGTACGCGGTCGCCACTCCAGGACTATCCCGCCCCAGCGGCCATCAGTCCTGCGAGCAATGTGACCTGCCCACTGCCACTTGAGCTTAGCAACTCTTCGGGCTATGTCGGTTACCTTTGTTCTTCTGCGGATCTCCTCATTTCTGATTCGATCACGCAGAGAAACCCCGAGCATAGCCCTCTCCATTGCTCTTTGAGTGACCTTGAGCCTTTTTATGAGGCCCATAGTGAGCGACCACGTCTCAGTCCCGTATGTCATCACTGGCAACACACACTGGTCAAAGACTTTCGTCTTGAGACACTGCGGTATATCGGACGAGAAGATATTTCGTAGCTTACCGAACGCTGCCCAGCCTAATTGGATTCGACGATTGACCTCTTTGCTGAAGTTGGACCTACCTAGCTGGACCGTTTGTCCCAGGTAAACATAATTGTCCACAACTTCAAGGGCAGAGTCCCCAACCTTCAGAGGAGTGGGTACGACACGTGAGTTCGACATAACTTTCGTCTTCTCCATGTTCATTTTAAGACCCACTTGTTGAGAGACTCTGTTGAGGTCACCGAGCATTGCGCCGAGGTCTTCCAGGGTCTCAGCCATGACCACTATATCGTCAGCAAACCGAAGGTGAGTAATGTATACGCCGTTGACGTTGATGCCGAGTCCTTTCCAGTCCAGAAGCTTAAAAACATCTTCCAGTGCAGCAGTGAACAGTTTCGGAGAAATCACATCTCCCTGTCTCACTCCTCGCTGCAACTGTATAGGTTTCGAGCTCTGGTCCTGAAGACGGACTGACATAGTGGCGCTTTCATACAAACACCTCAACACTTCGATGTACCGATAGTCAATTTGGCACCGCTGGAGAGACTGTAGCACGGCCCATGTCTCAATCGAATCGAAGGCTTTTTCATAGTCCACAAACGCTAAGCAAAGAGGCTGGTTATACTCTTCGGTCTTCTGTATAACCTGCCGCAGCGTATGTATGTGGTCTATGGTGCTGAAGCCTTTTCGGAAACCGGCTTGTTCGATAGGCTGGAAGTCATCAAACCTGCGTGCGAGACGATTCGTTATGACTCTCGAAAACAGCTTGTAGACGTGGCTTAGAAGTGAGATGGGCCTGTAGTTCTTCAGCAGGGTTTTATCGCCCTTTTTGAAAAACAGTACCACCATACCTTCGTGCCACGTCTCTGGCGTTCTGCCCCCTAGTACGACGGAATTAAATAGCTTCTGAAGAGCTACGAGTACCGGTCTTCCGCCTGCTTTCAGAAGCTCGGCCGTAATTCCGTCAGCACCTGGTGCCCTGCCGTTTTTGAGCTGTTTGAGAGCCATACTAATCTCGTATAGGCTGATGTCCGGGATGTCTTCGGTATAGTGCCGGGTTAACTTAGCTCTAGGGTCTCTAGCTAAGCGTACAGATAGCCGTGTGGATGTGTAAAGCTGTCCATAGAACTTCTCGACCTCTCCCATAACATCGGACCTGGTCGTGACAGTTCTGCCGTCATCGGTTTTCAGCGTCGTCAGTTGGCACTGCCCAATACCCAGATCTCTTGCGAACACTTTTGAGCCTTTGTTCCGCTCAATGGCCTCTTTAATACGGTTAGTATTAAATTGGCGCGTGTCGCGAGTCATAGACTTCGAGATCTGCCTATTTAGCCGCCGAAACTGAGACGCATCACCTGAGGAAAGCAGAACCATTGCGCGCCGCTCTTCCATTAGTTTGAGAGTATGGTCTGAGAACTTTTTGGTTCCTTTTGCACGGTGGGTTTTAAAGAACTTGGACCCAACCGTTTGGACAGTTTCCACAAACCTGTTGCTGTATTCGTCCACATTTTCGCAATCATTTAGGCGCTCGAAGCGATTCTGCAATTCGAGCTGAAAGCTTTCGGGGTTTTGGATTTGGATGGGTGCAGGACGGAGCGTAGACCTTACCAATCGACGTCTTTCCAGCTTAACGTTGATATTCAATGTGCCTCTTACCAACCGGTGATCGCTGCCAGTTTTAAACGCATTGATCACAGTGACATCATTGAATATTTGCTTCCTCGTCGACATGATAAAGTCAATCTCGTTTTTGGTTACACCATCGGGACTCATCCAGGTCCACTTGCGGTGTTCAGCTTTCCTGAAAAAGGAGTTCATCATAAAGAGGCCCTCCCTCTCAAGAAAGTCCGCCAGCAGTTGGCCCCGGGAGTTCCGATTACCAACCCCAAATCGTCCCACTCTCATCTCATCGCCGCTTCGTTTGCCCAGTTTTGCGTTAAAGTCTCCCATGACAACGGTGTAATGAGTTTTGGAGGCTTGTATGGCTCTAGAGATGTCCTCATACGTAGCTTCCACCTCATCGTCAGGGTGTGTCGTAGTAGGAGCATAAACCTGTATGACCTTCAACGAATACCGTTTGGTTATTCTGAGTATAAGGTACGCTACCCTAGGCGACACACTCCCGGTCTCGACAACGTTGTTCACGAGGGACTTGTGGACGATGAACCCGACACCACCTTGGGACAGTTGTTCGCCCTCCCGGAAATAGAGCAAGTTACCGGACTTGAGGATTATCGAGTCCTCCCCCTCTCTTCGGACTTCAGATAATCCAACTATGTCCCACCGTATCTTGCTCAATTCTTCCTCCAGTTCGTGAATCTTCTCGTCAGTCCGTAATGTGCGCGTGTTAAATGTTGCCAGGGCCAGAGTTCGTTGTTGGCGGTAGCCAGGTCTCTGCCGGAGATTCTTAGCACCCCCTGCCCCGTCGCTGCCTTGGCCGCTACCGTAGCTAGGGCGAGCGGGGCCGCCGGGGACTAGGGGCCGGCCGGGGGGGTATTTGCCATAATCGCCACGCTTGGCAGGCGGGTTGGCGATCGCAGTAGGTTGAAGGTAACCTCAGAGAGATGCTGCTGCCCATCCTCTGGAATGGTCCCTTAGTCGCCTTTTACGACACCCACGGGTTGAGATGGGGTGGTGCAATTCTTTATCTCCGGCACCACACGGGAAATATATATTATAACAATTAAAAGAAGAAAAAAATTGACGTACAAACTCTTTTCTCTTAAACGAGACCAAAGAGTTTAAATTGCTGTTCTTTTTTAATGCTTCTCGTGAGCCAATATTTGCGACCAGCTACCGCAAATATGTAAGTAATTTTCGGCTCGAGTTAAAGCCGGTGAGTTGGCAAACAGTGCAGAGCAAATATTTTGCGCCAACTACGCGTATCGAGAGCTGAAGAAAGACAAAGAAAGTTTTCGAGTAAGTTGGAGCTTGAGCGTGTGGTCTACTAAATACATCATATTACAGTCTAAACACATCTCAGTGCTCAAAATTCAAAAATTAAAATTATTTATTCAGTTTAGGCTACAAGTACTTAGCTCAAGAATGCCACTATACCATTTCGTAAGTCTCGTCTCGTTTCGTAAGTCTGCACAGGGCGGGAAACTTAGTTGTACTGAGAAGAAATGGCAAAAAACTCAGGCAAGGGCATTTATTTTCTCTTAATATTTTTTGTAACTTAAATTAAATAAAACATTTATAACCATGTCTATGTCAAGTTTCACATTCTCACTCTTTATCAACCATAAATATTGATAAGATTAAAACGAAATCGGAGTTTGTTTTTGGTTCTTGGAAACGTCATCATGCGTTCATATAATACACAAATAAATTAGAATAGAAACACATGTTGTGTACCACTACCTTTTGTTTTTTCACGGACAAAAACAAACGAACAAGGTATTTATTCCAAATTCAAATTGATGTATGTAGTAGAAATGTCACGTAGAGTATTTTTACGTGACGCTCCAGTATCACCACGTATCACCTTACATCGCTTGTCCGCCGGCCGGTTTGAATTTAGTTAACGGTCTAGCAACACGCCATCCGATCTTATTGTTATGATTTTACAATACAAACGGACAAACAACAGATTAGGTATTTTTTCGGAGCTTGTGTAAGTATTCTGTGTTGTTTGGCTCCTAAGCCTACATATCGGTGTAAGCGAAGTTTTTTATACATGGTTATTTATACATTATACATGTTTGCACTTGGTTTGGTTGGTGGAAGGGCTTGTTTTAAATCCACCTGGCTAGCCACCACTAAGTATCTTATCTAATTACATTGCCATAAGAGATAAGTTGGCCAGTGCCTCAGTTGTTGAGGAGTCCGGGTCAGTGCTTTTCCACCATTGGCCTTATTATCATCTTATGGCACTGTGCTAATCCGTATTTTTTTTAAAAAACGTCGTACCTATTTAAATTGACCAGGGGTTTGTGTTGTTGTAAATGAAACTCTAAAAGTATATTAACAGGGTACATCTACATAAAAGCGTGGTGATTAAGCCATTACCCATCAATTGCAGCGATGACTTGATTTCAATGATGGAGGCCTTTGTCCAGCAGTGGGACAATTATAGGCTGTTTATTTACTTACTTACTTATAATACTTTTAGGGGTGAAACACCCTTTTGGGCTAAGTGGGTAAAAGATCTGTTAGAGCGATGACGGATAATTACCAATAACAAATAAGAAATAAGAATAAATAAAAGAGATGAGAGATGAGATATAAGAGATAGGTTATGGGAGATGGGAGTTGAGAGATGAGGCATGATTTTTTATTTAAGGAACCCATGTTGTAGGAAGGCGGAGAGTAGCTTTCTATCAGGCGAACCGTAAGCTCAGTTACTGTAAAAAACCGGTCATCATATCTTATCCCACCTAACCTAAGACAACACGTTCCCCAAATCTCTACTAACAATAATATTGTTTGTGTATGTCCAGCCGCCGCCGCCATTGTTTTGTGCGTTAATCTGTTTAGCTTTGCGGTCGCCGGTTCGAGTCTCGGTTAGATCAATAATAGTACCGATCGACTTACCGGGCCGGCTTTGAAAGCCCTGGCGAGGTGTTCACCTCGTTTGACAGGTGAATTGCAATGTTTTTCTGTATATGTTGAAAATAGATTTTATTCAAAATTTGTTCTGTAATACAATGTATCGTTAGTAGGTAGGCCATCACCATCATCATCATCATCATCATCATCAGCCTAGACTACAGCTTGACATAGGCCTCTTAAAGTGCGTGCCACTGAGCTGAGGACGACTACTTACTCTCTTACCCGCGGCTACTCTCATTTTTTTTCTTTTTAATCTGCCGCACTGAGTAGATTATTTCGTATCGTCCTCGAAACATGGCTAGAAGGTTGCTATTATGATGAGATATACCTATGTTATATCTTAGATGAAATTAATAGTAACACTTTCTGACAAAACTCTGTACATCAAAAAAGGCATATATTTTTGGAAGGGTGATTTCTAGTGACCGCCTGAGTATATAGCGTAATAAATAAGGGACGGAAAGAAACTTTAGGTTGCTCAGCCCTAGGAGAAGCGTCGATCTTCGCAAGATGACTGGCAAGAGAGAGAGAGGGAGAGAGGCCTATGTCCAGCAGTGGACTAATATAGACTGAGCATGATGATGGTCGATCATGATCCCCGCTCCTTACCAGATTCTTCGAGGCGTTCGACTCTCGAGACGAGTACGGCAAACCCGACGCATTTAAGAGGTGATTCACCCAAAGTGTCCGTCGTACCCAGTCAGGTTATTACTACAGAGTGCGTGTGAGTTTGTTTGTCCGCGCCGACTGTTTGTCCCCAAACTGGGACCTAATGTATTACGTCGAGTAGTTGACATAACTGTGCCGAGTGCCTCCATTTTGATAACAAACGGGAGTGTGCAGCGAAAGTACTGAGTTTATTAATCTAAAGCTTGATCGTGCAAGTTAAGCAGCTTTCGGAAAAGATTGGAAGTGGATGGGTGACCGACTTGAAAATTTCACGAACACTGAAAGGTTAATAGGTATCTAATTTACTAATATTTCATGGTAGTATCCGACAAAACTCAAACTTAACAAAATGGCAAACATAACTCTTTGCTTTCCCACCAACACGTTTCTAGTAGTATATAATGAAACAGTTGACATTACTGAGATATAATACCTCAATGGTTGACAATTTGACATCTAAAGAAAATTTGTATTTCGAACACGTCTACCAACCGGAAGTTTTTAAGCTATTTGTTTTCTTTTTTCTGAATGAGGCAAGGGGAGGTGCTTCCTAAAAGGTTTCGCTGTTGGTGTACATTCCCCCTTGTTTTCGTCTAACCTTCTTCCCCTAAGGAAAGGGTTTGGGAAGCCACACAAATTAGCGCTCCGCTGTCTTTGTTTTATAAATACAATTTTTAAGCGTTTAAAGACCTAAAAGCGAAAGGAATTGACAAAATGTTTTATTTTGCGTAACATTTCGACTGCTTCAGGACACAGTAGATAATTAATTGTTGGTTTGCCATGGCGCTTTGATGTAATATTTTTAAACGTCAAAAAAATAATAAAATTGTACAACATTGTTGTGTGTTACAAGTGTAATAAATTTTTATTTGTGAATGTTTATTTTTTTACTGAAAATTGTAGTGTAGGTAAGTAAGTATATCAAACAGAAAGTATTTAGGCACGGTTGATTAGATTTGAACAAAACATCCAAAATCATAGACAAGAAAATGCTTAGGTAACAAACAACGACCAAAAATACTTACCCATGATGACGTAACAAGAGAATGTAAGTATAAAGTTAGGAATAATTCTGAGGACACTCTTTAACGTATCAAATGATGCGTGCACCGCATAGGTACTACAGTAAAAGTGTTTTGGCGCTCTTCAATAGACGTAGGTACTTAACTTAGTCGAGTACTTTTTCCACCTACTAAATATTAGCATTGCAATCTAGCTCTTATTCCTAATAGCAAAAAGCAGATAATAAAAACTGGTTTGCTAATTATATTTGGTACAATTTTTGGGCGCCACTATCAACGCAATTATCTCCAATTGTATTTTAAAAAGACGCTGTTTCTTACATTTATAAACTACATAAAGTTGCTGAAAAGAATTATCCAGCCTTGTGATGTGGTGATTGCACTGACAAATCGTAGATTCCAAAATGGCGTCCATTGTCCGATGGCGCCAAAATTTGCGTCACTTGAGACGCGTGGTCTAAAGGTATAAATAGGTGCACGCTTGTCTGGACTTTGTGATTGTTTTCTTTTTTGCTACTCACGTTCCAGTACATTTGATTTTGGAACGCATTCCTTTGCCTATTCGGCAATTCGAGCAAATGTTTTTTTTATTTCTCCGTAAATTGGTTTAATAATTTGTTTCGTATTTATCATTACTAGGTCTCCCAGTGGTTGAAATTCGACTGTAATTTTATTAAGGCTGCACGGATTGTATCATAATCAATGAAAAATTAAAAAAGATAGAATGTGTGTTTAGATTGGCATTGGCAGATTTCGGCCGCTCCTCTTTCTAATTGAAATTGTTGAAAAGAGTTTAAATGCGTGTGTGTCAAATACATGGTAGTATGTGTAACGTTTGTTTTATTGATTTAATGTATATTTATGCCTAATTTAAAAAAAATATTAACATTCGGATAAACTTCTCTATGCAGAGTGGGGAAGGAGTATACCGACAGATTTTAGCCATGGGTTCCTGGTGGTGTTACGAGTAAATAATGTTATATCATCACATCACATGGGTCCAAAACGGCCTTATTAACTTACTTAATTTCTGGAACAAAAAAATAAGCTCTAAATAACGTTTTATCGGCGAAGGATTTTTTCGTAAAACCAACGGTCGGCTAAGAGTGATTTCGGTGAAATTATCTATCGATGAAGGATTTTTTCGTAAAACCAACGGTCGGCTAAGAGTGATTTCGGTGAAATTATCTATCGATGAAGGATTTTTTCGTAAAACCAACGGTCGAATAAGGGTGATTTCAGTGAAGTTATCTATCGACAAAGAGTCTTTCGATATACCATTCTAAGCTCATTATCGATAGTTCTTCCTTGTGAACGAAGCCTTAGTCAAAAGAGTGAAAAAGAAAACTTCACACTTCACGAACGACTCCGTTAAAATACGATAAACGACGAGTGGAGTATGACGTCCATATGACACTTGATTATTAAGAGCTCTAGACAACAAACATCAGTTAAACATCTGATATTATTAGATTACGTCATATTAAAAAGGCGTGTTACCCTTGAGATTTTTTAACTTGTGAATTACTTAAATAAATTAATATCTCGAAAATTAGGCTTTACCGAGGCATATTTGTATTACTTTTTTTTGTCCAAATAGGCACTAGAATCGTTGGTTTCAATCTGTCGGTATACTCCTTACCACCCTGTATAAATTATAAGTGAAATTTCATACTCCTCCGCGCAATTTTCGTAAAAAAGGGGTACAAAGTTTTTGCTTCACGTATTAATATATAGATTAGCATACATTCATTTTTCATTACGATTTTTATTTTTTATTTCATACCACGATTCAATACAAAATAGTTAAAGCTTATAATGTATTTTTTAAATAAGACAACTTTTACGGATCTACTCGTGTTTATTTTACACATTACTTCTTTAGTGTTTGTCCTGACGTATCCTGATGTGTAACGCGTAAACTTTAGAAAACAATGTCATTTTTGGGGTTTCACCCGAGTTCTTTGTGTAACACGTGTTGTGAGGCTCCATTTTAAACTCAATCTACCGAACAATTATTCTTTCATAATAATATAATTAATACACTTGAAATTGACTTAATGCTAAACGCGAAGCCATTAATTAAGATAGGTATAATAATAAATGTAATTTTATTTTAGATTTTATTTACTGTTATTTCCAATTTGATGTAGTTTTTTTATGTTAAAATGTTATTTAGACATGTTTTCTGAACCCCTCCTTTACAAGAGTCGCATAACTTGCAATATCCCAAGTCAAACATTAGTATCATCACCAGCTCATTATACGTCCCCACTGCTGGGACACGAGCCTTCCCTATGGATGGATAGGGAGAACGGGCCATAAACCACCACGCGGGCCCAGTGTGGATTAGTGGTTGTTAACGACTGCTAATGCAGCCGGGACCAACGGCTACGTGCCTTCCGAAGCACGGAGGAGCTCTAGTTGATCAATGTTTGATCACCCATGTTGCTTAAAATTGATACCAACTACACCATCTAACTCTGATCCGACAGAGAACCAAAGTCGTCGACATAGCCCACAGGATTAGCAAGCTGAAGTGGGAGTGGGCCGGCCATATTAGCCGCAGAACCGATAACCGATGGGGTAAACGTGTTCTTGAGTTGAGACCGCGTATTGGCAAACGTAGTGTAGGACGCCCTCAGACTAGGTGGAACGACGATCTTCGCAAGGTGGCTGGCAAGAGCTGGATGAGAGTAGCCGCGGATCGTGCTCAGTGGCGTGCACTTAGAGAGGCCTATGTCCAGCAGTGGACGTGTGTAGGCTGATGATGATGACACCATCGAACTCCTCTGCATCATCAAGCTCCTCTTGGAATTCTTTCTTCTTTTCTCAGCTGTTCGCAATTCTGTGGATGTGGCCTCCTTTAAATTTTGGCATTATTTCCGGTTTTGTGCTCTCTCTTTCCACTTGAAGCCGTGAGCCTTCTTCAGGGCATTATACCAGCGCATCTGAGAAGCGTGGAAGGCGTTTTTTCCCCAGGGCCTCCACTCAACGAGCCTCTTGTACCATGAACCATGTTTATCGAGAAATAAAATTATAGCATACATTTATCTGAAATGCACAAGGGAACAATACTCGCTTTTCAACCCCTGCGATTATTACCTCCTAGCACTGTCCGTAACATCTCTGTATATTAAAATGAGGAGTGATAGCATACGTCAGAGAGACCGAAAAGGCGAGGGGGGGTTGGGTATCGTGTTCCCCGGTTGTCTGCAATGATTTGGATGATTTTAAAAGTTGCAGATGCGACGTTTCTTGTTTATGGTTTTTTTTTTTTTTAATTTTCGTGCTCAAAATTTCTCCTATGATTATGCGAGCTTGTATGCTTAACGAAATACCATAGGTATCGATTTCGACAAAGAGTGTCGGTCGCCAAAAACTAATAAAAACTATAATTGTTTAAAAGTTGTAATATCATGGGGAGTGTTCTGACAAGTTGTTCGGATTGATCCCTGCCGCTGATTCCCTTCACTCAATCCACATAACCTTGATGGATGCATGGATGGCGGTCTGCTACTGTGCGTTTTTCATGCCGAAAATTTCATGCCTCGAACTACAGTGTTGTTGAACCAGCTCTCGGCGGCGGTATTTCCGAACCGTTACGACCTTGGGATCCTCAAGAAACGAGTTTCTCATCCGGGTATCCATGGGCGGCGGTGATCACTCTCCATCAGGTGACCAGCCTAGGAGCCTGCTCGTTTGCCTCCTACTTTTATAAAAAAAAATAATCAAATTTTGTTAGGAATCACGTGGTCTTGTCTGCATTCAATAGTCGCTAAAGTCAATAATCAGTGGCTGAACCCTTTTTAAATAATTAACGAAGAAAACTATTGATCGCTAGTTCCAGTCGAACACTGGCCGCTCCCTATCTATACTATATTATAAAGCTGAAGAGTTTGTTTGTTTGTTTGTTTGAACGCGCTAATCTCAGGAACTACTAGTTCGAATTGATAAATTATATATTTATAAAATTTATAAAATACAGTGAAAAATCAAACGCCCACCCGACCCAGCCAGGAATCAAACCTGGGTATTCCGCAATCCGGGCGACCCCACCGACCGTAATGTTACCAGGAAGACTGACTGACGTAAGCGCTGAATTTTTATAAAAAAGATTTTTGTGTTGAATAGACCATTTATTGAGGAAGGCTATAGGCTATATTACATCACGCTATGACTAATAGGAGTGGAGCAGAAATGAAAAATGTTGCAAAAACGGGAAAATATTTTTTTGAGAGCTAATTAACGCGGGAGAAACCGCAGGACACAGCTAGTTATATATAAAACAATAGCTAACTGTCATGATCTTACGTCAATGACAAAAATACATAGTTAGAATCTTCCAATTCCCGCACACTGGTTAGATAAGGTAGTCAGTCAGCATTTATTTTAGTTTAAAGCCTACAAACTTTTTATTTATTTATTTATTTGGGATAATAAAGAAAAGCCAATTAAAATTATCCACAGTTTAGATAGAATGGGTTTGTCTGGTAAATCAGAACATGCAATTATGATTCATATCAAAACTTTCTTTTAAAATAGCGTAATTGAAAACACGTAATAATAATGCTTCTAAATTTTGATTAGAACCACGTAAATTACGCTAACTAGAGCAGACGTCGCGTTACCGGAGACGAGTGGCCCCTGGTTGGTGCCATCCCGGGCACCGCTCAACGTATGCTCCCTATTGCCCGGATAGATACGGTAGTGTTATGCAATGGAGAACCATGATTTTAATATTTCTTTTTTAATATTTTTGCATTGTTTAAAATATTTATTTTTTATCATCTACACAAAACGTTACATATTTTTAAGCCAAATGTGCTATTATTTTTGTAGGAAAGCCTAAGGCTAAGACAGCAGTAGGAATTTAATAAGCTTATTTTTTACTGTCCTTATTTTTACAAAAAAACAGCCACTTTGCAATAAGTATTTTTAGTAAACTATCGGATATTTAACGATGCTGATAAATGGGTATAAAAACAAAATCCCATGACCCATGAACCCTGAGAGAACATAAGACTCTTTTTTTATGATCCCTTATCGTTTAGGTCTATTTATATTTATGTTCATATAGAAAAGTAAATGAGTTGCCATTATTTCTACCATGGAATAGCTTTTTTATATTTAAATATATGAATAAAAAGGTTCCTGGTTTGTAAAAACACATAAAAAATTTAAATTTATCTACAATCTTATTCCTTATCGTCACCACCAGAAGATATAAAGCGAAGTACTTCTTCATTATGGAATATAAAAAAGGTTTTCATTATAATGTGTGTTCGCGAAAACTGTAAATTGAATGTTCTAATTGCATAACTACGTAAGATAATATATACTACTACTTACTTCATGATCATCATCATCGTCATCGTCAGCCTATACCTACTAGTCCACTGCTGGACATAGGCCTCTCCACGTCACTGAACACGATCTGCGGCTACTCTCATCCAGCTCTTGCCAGCCATCTTGCGAAGATCCTCGCTCCACCTAGTCTGTGGGACTTATTCAATTATTACGTCCTCACCTATGAAATTGACGTTTTGTATGAAGTTTTTTTATAAAATTATATTTTCCATACTAACGTTTTTTTAGTTTTCTTAGCATCTATTTATGTTAACACTATAAAAATTAGGATAAAATAAAAATAGAGTAGTGTGTTTGTTTCACTATCTAAATATAGCAGACATTAAAAAGAAAAAAAAATCAAGACCCTTCAAAGCTACAATGAAACAAAAGATCAATTCCGCGAACACAAAACGAAGTCAATTTAAAAAAAAGATTGGGCGATAAAGACACAAAATGAATACCTAATCATTGTTATTACTGAAGCCTACGTAACATAGTCCTAATTAAAGGTGTATAATAATATTAACAACCAGTATTGACTTTTAGAAGTAACACACATTAATAAGTGAGAAAAAACGTCAATTTCATAGGAAAGGACCTGATGCAAGAGCAGACCAGCCTGCACAGGGTGCCGCCTGTGGAGGCTGGTCTGCTCTTGCATACTTATCTTATTTTTAGTATTATTAATTATAGTTTGACTTTGTTTTACCTAAACAATTTTTGACTTTTACTAGAGTACTGTAGTGGTGCTGTATGACATTGTGGAAATTGAAACCTTTACATAATTATCTGATGTAAATTTGTTAACTTACATTTTTTATTTTGTTTTTTTACATGTTGTAATTGTCTTATATATATTTTTTGTGTTTATTTGTAATGGAAAGTGTTCTGCTATGATAGGGCATTTTCCAATATTTTTGACGCTGTAAGGGAGAAAAGAGCTGGACACTTGCTGAGTTTCTTGCCGGTTCTTCTCAGTACAAGATCTCCCGCCCAGAGTAGATTTACGAACCGATGGCATAATGACATTCACAAGAGCTACTTGTAGCCTAAACTGAATAAATGATTTTGAATTTTGAATTTTTTTGAATTTTGTTATAATGTTGGAGCACGGGCCGCTCACGCGCCGCAGCCCGACGACCGACAACTGGAGCCGATGCTTCCTAAAGGCACCCCGTCTCCAACATAAATTAACAAAAAATAAATGCCTGCTCACATCCTGCATACAGCCATCCAGCAAGGTGCAGATCGGCCCTTACAATCACTTACGCAATTGTTTAAACAATGCGGCTATAAAGTATCGCGTTACCGGACTAAATGAACAGCCTCCTTTGTCCGCCATGGGGGTACGTTGCCTAAGTGAGGGCGCCCGGTTAGATGCGCTTTTAGGGATGGGTCTTTGTGATATATTTATATACTGCTGTTTTTTTTAAGTCAGCTTTTTAATTAGAATGTGAAAGTATGGCAGTACTGTACTGTGTACTGCGGTTTTTTTGAGCTTGTTTTGAAATTAAAATGTGATAATTGTTTCTTTTTTTTCAGTCAGTTCTGTAATTAAAACTAATATTTTGTGATACTGAGTCTTTGTGATATGAAATGTACTGTTTTTTGAGCTAGTTTTGTAATTAAAATATGAAAGTATCGCTGTTTTGTTAATGTAGATAAGATTTTTTGATACTGCTGGTTTTTAGGCAGAATTTTTGAATTGACATTGTAATTTTTGTGATAAATTTTTATTGTGATTTTTTTCTTTAAATCATAAAAAATGGGGGTCGGCCACTGGTTTCAGTCTTTAGCGAGAATTTAATACAGACCACCTGCTTGCTAGATGCCTTCCCGAAAAATTTCAAGTAAGTTAACTATTACTAACTTCTATTAACTAAGTACTATGTTAATTTTTGGCGACGAAAATTGTGTCTTAAAGTGTCGAGCAATGAAGCCACTACCCTACATCATCATCATCATCATCGGCCTATCTTAGTCCACTGCTGGGCATAGGCCTCCCCTAATGAGCGCCATAGCGCCCAGTCCTCAGCTTGACGCAGCCAGCATCTGCCTGCAGACTTTCGCAGGTCATCATCACTACCCTACATAGGGTCTGCATAATCTAAAAACGGGTACACACATTAATTTCCCTCTGTAGCGACACCAGGGACGTAAGACTGTAAGGAGGTTATATGTAGCGCATAGTAAAAGTTAGTTTAATTTATTTGTATGTAAGCCTCTTAAGAGCGTTTACGCCGCACACTAGCGCCGCCAATGAAAAGAAAAACATATCTAGTAATTAGAGATAGAAAATCAAATTATGCTCAACAAACTATCTGAATGAAGTAATTTAGCATTTTTACGTCACCTAATAAACACCTGACATGTTATGGTTTAGTTAAATATGGCTGTTGCGGAAACAACTATTCACACTATCTGCTACCGTTTAAAATTAGGTTACACATTAAAATCCACAAAATCCACTCACAGTTCCATGCCGCTCCCGCCGTCCAGAACGGGATCCATATGGTCTGATGGGGCCTGAATCCGAGTCCGGGTCTTCTCGGGTTCCCTAATCACACCCAACGGCTACCCCGAAGTGCACTTCCCCCGAGGAAATACCTGTTTTCTCCAGCAGCGAAGACGCCGACATCCAACCATGGGATGGCGAATTGTACTCCCGATGCGATTCGCTTACGACTTACACACACACAAGACACAGATTGCACAATACACTTAATTTGAATAATACGGCTCCAAATGCCCTTATTACTGCTTAAAATCTATTTAATTATCAACACACGATAACCTATATACCAGCCATGTTGCTTTCCCGAAACAAGTACCAAAAAAAAAAGAACAATTAGTGATGGGGCCATTATGCCACTAAATAAATTGAACATCGATAATCGATTCCCAAATCGATCCGTCCATAATACAAATCAAAGTTTTATTTCCAACAAAAATAAATGCCTGTTTATTTGCAACAATGGCGTTATAGTTAAAAGTGGCCGTAACATCTTATTATGGCGCTAGTGTGCGGCGTAAACGCTCTTAAATTTGGATGAGTATTGGAATCATCGAAAATGTAATTAAAAAGGTTTGCAACGGTTTGACACAGTCGCAGACAGGTAGACAGGAGCTAGACAGCCCGGCTAAGAGCTGAGATGCTCGGAGATCGGTTTTTTTATTCCAATGTATGGCTATTTAGTAAAATACACAAAGTAAAGTTCAACGGGTGTTATTATTTACACCCACACCACAGTACCTACTCTACGTAAAGATTCTTTTTCAATTCTCGAAAAATTTTTGAAGTGAAAACTTCTTTAGCGGCGTTGTACACTTTTTTTGTAATGGTTTAAAAAAGTTAAATTCGCGTCAAGACACGTGACCTGATCGAAAATTCGTAAGACGGATGGAGAGTAGACAGCCGGCGCGGCGTAGGAGAGGAAGTATCCCCCTCTCTTTCTACGGCGCGGCGAAAATGTATGCCAGCTGTTTTGTTTAGGTGGCGCAGGGCGCTTGCGCGAATAAATTCGTTCGCTTAAGAACACCAATATCCCACGAAGGACCCCTATAGCACCACCACCTACCGGGTCCAATGTAAATCTAAACCATTCTCGAATCCACTTGAACACACACAAAAAATTTCATCCAAGTCGGTCCAGCCGTTTAGAAGGAGTTCAGTAACATACACACACACAAACACAGAAAATTAATAATTAGCGTTATCGACGATTCCGTATCTGCGGCGGGATCCCACACGCAGCACCCGTATTACGATCATCACACATGAACTGGTCACAATGCCGATGCCGCCAAATTGGATTCTGGCTAATATCGAATTATGAATTTCCGAACGCGATTGTACGATGTGTGGTCGGTTTTGTGATGTTTTACGCAACATGTCGTAACGCATCAGGCGACGGATCATGCGGAAAGTTAATAATTCTTTAATTTTTATTTTATTAAGTATCTTTTATTTTCTTATGTTTACGGGTAAGCACAGTGCCTAGATCTCACCTGATGTTAAGTGATGATAAGATCCTCAGCTAGTGAGGCACTAGCTATCTCATATCTAGCTGCCGGAACACATGGAAGTTAGCATTAAATACTATATTACAGCTCTTTATATGGTAACTAAGTTCTTTTAAGCATAATTTATACAGTAAAGTTAACTTATTTCAAGAACAATGCTACAAACATTGATGTTATGGCGACATATTTAGATAAGATGGTGGTAGCTAGCCAGGCGGACAAACAAGTCCTACCACCAACCAAACCGAGTACTTACACAAACATGCACCCCCGCTGGGAATCGAACCCGGGACCTCTGGGTCTAAACCGGTGATCTTAACCACTAGACCACAGAGGCGGGTAAAACGCGAACGCGATTGTACGATGTGTGGTCGGTTTTGTGATGTTTTACGCAACATGTCGTAACGCATCAGGCGACGGAGCATACCTACCTATTAGAACATTGCAATGTTACAAAAACTGTTAAACCAGTCTACTAATATTTTGCATTTTCGTTTTAAAATGAAGCCTAATTTTTTTTGGGTACAAAAACAGACCATCTTCCGAAAACCAATGTTTATCTACAACCTGCCAGTACTCATAAACTGTGAATCTCTCCGAACAAGCGTAAACGAAACAAAATGATTTACAGCCAAATATTTCATAGACAACATTTTTCGCCCGCCAAAATACCTGTCAAATTGACAATGGCGCCACTGTCGATTTGGGTTGTAGCGTTTGGGTGCGTTTTTGGTTGATTTTGTTTTTTTTTTTTTCAATGAGTGTACGTTTAGTTCGTGCTCTCGCCGTGCGCACAGGTTACGTTTGCAGGATTTCGTGGGATAATCCGCACGGCTGTGGCGTACTGGTGCGTGTGCGCCGGTGTTGGCGCCAGGAGTCGACGGTCGCCGCTTTTTTGTTACATTTCTTTAAGTTTGTTTGTTATTTCGTAAATGCTACTTGATTCTCTTTATTCGGAATAGTAGCATTGACTATTTTTTATCTTACCTAATTAATGGCTTCGCGTTTAGCATTTAGCCAGTTTCAAGTATTTTTTTATCATTAGTAGTAAGGGTTCATTTTTATTGTACGGTAGCTAAGATAAAAATAAAAATGGAGTCTCACAACACGTGTTATTACGGAAAAAACTCGGGTGAAAAATTTTTTTACAATTTTTTTAAAGTTACACCGGAAGGTTACTTCAATAGTGTTATGCAAACAAAAGCGAAGTCCAGTTGTCAAGACAGAGTGACTAGTGTGAGTTTTTTTTAAGTGCTATCCATATTCATGCGATAACGTTTACGAAAACAGAAATTAGTATGGCATTGAAGCAGCGCCTCCTGGCGACATACGAGAAGAGATAACATTTTGCCATACAAATTCGCGTTATCGAGTGGCGAATGAAACTCCACTAGGCACCCAGTTGCTGAGCAGGATTGTCCGATACTAGCCATCTTCATCCGACCAACAAGTTGCTTCTCCACACTTTATTGGGTTAGTGTAAAAACACACTATGCCGAAAGTACGCGACCGAAGTTCCGTGGCTGATTTTACGTTCCGACGTATTCGGTTGATATGACACACATAAGTCCCGAACTTACGCCCCGCCGCCCCCGGATCTTCGTAGGCAATCGAAACGAACTTCGGTCGCGTATAATGTGTGCTCTATAGAATAAGTTGCCGCTGAACTTAAGCCCGACCGAATTTAGGCTGTACGCTATAACGCAACGTAATTTCGGTATTAAGTGTCGTCAGTAATTCAAATAGCATTGCAGGCGTAATCATGCCGAACTTCAGTCGCGTAATTTCGGCATAGTATGTTCCTACACTTATAATCTGGTCCAATTATTTTAAGTTTTCCCAATATTATTGTACTTACTGACTGTAATCTGTTATGTGTTGTAATAAATAATAAACACTTCGTTTAAAGGATCCCCTGTTGTTCAAAGTAGGGAACCCGCCTTGATGGCAAGTGACGATGTGGCTGAAGGTGAAATGCACTTCACTAGAAATCCTGGCTAGGACTAGTGAAATGAAATGAAAATCTTTTATTCAATTTAGGCATATAAATTGCAATTACGAACGTCAAGTAGTTAGGTACCTACCTATATAAAAAAAGAATAAAAATATATTAAAAAATAATATAAGTAAGTACCTTTTCTAACCGCATAGGCAGCTGAGCTAAGTCTTCCTGCCAATGCAGCAATATGAAACCCCATTGTAATTTGTAATCCAAGGAAAACTGTCGAGTTAACTATTTTAACTATATCATAGTGAGGAACGGGGCTGAAAAATTGGGTCAAAAGATCACCAACTCGCATTGGGCAATCTTGGTGATCAAACCAACACTCATCAACTTTAGCGATGATAAAGGCCCTTTATTTCTATTCATTTACTTATGAAAACTCTATTTAGGTAAGTAGGTACGGTCCCAGGAAACCGATAATTCATTTCGACTGTGGGATCAGCGTCTTAATGTTAATTACCTACATAAATTCTATCGTATCATCTACAAAATATTACAATATGTATACGAGTAGGTACTTTCCCAGCATTGGGACAGTATAAAGGTTAATTATTTACTACTTTGATATTATTTATTATAGTCTGTATTTCTAAAGCGTAAATCTTTTCAAAACAGTATTCGTTCGCTGTATTCGAATTTGATACTTCGTTTGCTGACAATAGTATTCGCAGATTAGTCCACGCATGGATGTCATCTAAAACACTTGCAGAACTGAACTAGGCAGACAAAGAGATTTCCCTTTCTTCAAAGTAACAAACTTATCGCGAACGATCTAAGATATTCGATATAAGTGCTTTGTACTTTCATTTTCGCCAAAAAAAAACAATAACACAATAATGTTGTACCATGTCTGCATTGTGTATTCAGATTTGTCCTTTTGTCCGTTTGTCCTCAATCTTCGATGTCGCTAAGCTTAAGGGATATAAGCAGAGCTGCAGAAAATCTCTTTAAAGGAAGACTGCGCTCCGCTTTTTTATGTTCGCCGAATAATCTATGGTCTTTTTATATTAATTTATTGGACCTTCGCCGTCCTTCGGTAGCAAAGAGATTTAGCATCGATTTTAAAAAACGAATCCTGACTGAAAAGGATTTAGAAAGGAGGAGTACCTATGCGTGAAGTATGCATACTAAAGAGTTTGCATTAAACCTCGTTTTACGAACGCGAAAGTTAAAAACGTTAAATTTTATAACAAAATTTTTTACCGTGTCGTCCGGACTGCATACCGTTCCGTGCTTATATTTTGTTACTTTTTAAGTAAAACGATGTTATACATTTTTTGAGCGACCCGATAAAAACCACGTTACGTACTTCCTAGGACCTCATTAAGTTTCTCTGACAAAAAACAAATGCATGGCACAGACAGAGAGTGTTATAAATTGACAGGATTCCAATATACCAAAAAGTTCGCAAATCTCTTTTTTTTTCTCCGCCATTTTGTTTGTTTTGCGCTTGCCCGGCGCCGGCTGGCAAACAGTCGTCTGGTCCTATGACAATATTGTAGCCGAAACTTTCGGACGAGAAAGCACTATTTTGCGAAGTTTTTTATAAAAGCTTTTTGCTTTAAGAGATGATTGGTGGATAATGGTTAAGAATCGTAAGAAAAGATACAGTAGATATAGGTAATATTTAGGCTAAATAAAAAATCTCTTCGGCATAAAACCTCATAAAACCGGTCATCATATCATCATCATCATCTCAGCCAAAAACGTCCACTGCTGGACAAAGGCCTCCCACAACGACCGGTTTTGTGCTGCTCGCATCCAGCGGCTTCCCGCGACCTTCACCAGATCGTCGGTCCACCTTGTTGGAAATAACCGGTATAATCGAATAAATAAATATTAGACAACATTACATACATTGTTTTGATTCCAAAAGGTAAGTAGCTAAAGCACTCGTATTATCAGAAACAACGACGAAAACACAAAACACAACCCGACACAATATCGAAAAGTTCGTTTTCGACATTGACCCGACCGGGAGTCGAATCCGGGAGAGTTAGCGTCGCCCAAAGTCAGGCGTGCAATGGCTTGCAGTGGCCTCGGCTACGGAGGTCGGCCTACAATAGAATACAATATTTGACCAATACCACCAATACTCAATTTGATCAAATATTTAAGGCGACACTTGAAAAAAATACATCAACTTTCATCGAAAGTTGTAGGAGTATGACAAGACCAACAAATCTGTAATTTTGATATAGATAACTTTATGCCTTTGTTTTTAAAAACCTTTGCTCAAAAACAAGATTGTGAAATTTTGGCTCGATCGTAATTCTTTACGAAAACACCTCTAATAAATCATTATGCTATAATTACAATGAAATTGCTTAATCTTTATGTTTTGAAATCACTCAAATATATTGATTGATAACATCAATATTCGTAATTTAGTTGCTGCATATTTTGATAACTAAAACCAGCAATTTTAGAAAAATATTTTTTTAGATTCTGCGGTCTTTGCGGTCTCAATTGTCGCAGGCGCTACGTATAACAGAATCTAAAAAAATATTTTTATAAAATTATTATTTATTTATTATTATAATATATTAATAAATAAATAATAATAATAATAAATATATTATTATTTTTATAAAGTTATTTCATTGTAATTTTAGCATTAATGATTTTTTAGAGGTGTTTTCGTAAAGAATTAAGTACGATCGAGTCAAAATTGCACAATCGTGTTTTTGAGCAAGGATTTAAAAGGCAAAGGCATGAGTTATCTATATCAAAATTTCAGATTCGTTGTTCTTGTCACACTCCTACAACTTTCGATGAAAGTTGATGTATTTTTTTCAATTGTCGCTTTAACTTATTATATAATAATAACTACCTACATATCTATTTATGTTGAAGCAGCTTAAACTTTGCATTTCTGCGAATGTTCCTGAAGAACAACGATGCGCTTAAAAATTATTTGCTGTTTTTAAAAAAAAAGCATTACGATTACGAGCCTTTAAGTCTAGACTAGACTAAAGCATCGTTGAGAGAGAAAATAAATATCTGTAGTACCTACCTAAGTACCATCTTTAATTTATTTTTATATCGATGGCCGTTTTAATAAAGCTATCGTGTTGAAAATAAAACAAAGTAAATTAGTAAAATATATATTTTACTATTTTTAACCATTTAACAAACTTTTAAATGTGTTAGCTGCTAAGTGACAGTCAAGAAGGAGCAAAAAAAAGTTAGTGTGGATCTATCAAACTTAAAACTTTAATTAATTTACAACTAATCATGTACTTAAAGACTTACTTGTTTAAACTTGGCACAAAACATGGTTGCCAGACTAAAAAATATAAAATAACATTTATGTTGTACTGAACGTATCGCATAAGCCTAATTAAATTCCAACCTTAAAGTAAACATTATGTATAAGCACGATAATTAGCCTATGTAGATCCTATCTTAGTAGGCTATTAACTAATTAATTTCATTAATCATGTCTCCGGTTTCATTAAGAAGCCGCCTACGAAGCCTACGTATAATTTGCAAACTCGTATCTATCTTTCATATACTTAGATAGATAATATAGATAAAGTCAAATCGTACAGGCGGCACCCATTCACGAGTTATTATAAATTATAATACTGAAATGCCAAAGTTACTTTTGCAGTTTAGATGCAAATCCTTTGATCTAAGTAATTACAAAGTAGAAAAATAAATGTTTATATAATTTTTAACCTTTGGCTTTCAAAGTAAAAAGTAAATAGTGTTGAATAATTTCGGCGGGCTTATAGACCTTTACAGGTACCTACTTATTGACGTCAAAACTAAGTATAAAATACAAATAATAATAACATGATATGATAGATAAACATTTTATGCACAATAATACACAATACAACGACCGGTTTTGTGCTGCTCGCATCCAGCGGCTTCCCGCGACCTTCACCAGATCGTCGGTCCACCTTGTTGGAGGCCTGCCCACACTGCGCTTTCCGGTACGCGGTCGCCACTCCAGGACTATCCCGCCCCAGCGGCCATCAGTCCTGCGAGCAATGTGCCCTGCCCACTGCCACATGAGCTTAGCAACTCTTCGGGCTATGTCGGTTACCTTAGTTCTTCTGGGGATCTCCTCATTTCTGATTCGATCACGCAGAGAAACCCCGAGCATAGCCCTTGACGATCCTTGGGGGAGGCCTTTGTCCAGCAGTGGACGTCTTTTGGCTGAGATAATGATGATGATGAATACACAATACAAATAACAAAAAAATTAAAAATAAAAGTAAGTAAAGGCGTTCTTATCGCTTGAAGTGATCTCTTCCAGACAACCTTTGTGGCATAGTACAAAATTGTCCTATGCCACAAAGGAACACTTCTTAGTAAATTAAAAAATTAAGATCTATTTACTTTAAATTATACTTAATAAAATAATATAAGTAAGATATATACATAATGGGGTTGTTGCAAACTAAGACCTAGATAGAGGAAAAGAATAAAGTTTAATCTTAAAAGTGGCAAGTGATTTAGAGGAACATCAGGCGGGAGGTTATTAACATAGATCGGAGTAGGTAGAGCTATTTTATGTACTTACTTGCCATATGATAGAATAATATGGATATTCCCCGAATGAATGTGAAAGCATACACTTCCTTTATATATAAGGACGGGTTTAAGGATAGTTGAATAAAAAGATAGAAACTTGATTAATTAAACCACATATATTTTTTTATGTAACAATTTCTTATATTTATACAAGAATCAAATAATCGAATCCCGGATTATTAGTCGGAATCTCGTGAAATATCCATATTAACATCAATGTTTGCGGTCAATGAACCTAAATAGCTCTACCTACTCCGATCACTGGTTATTACAAAGGCTGGAAAGAATCTCTAAAGTAAGTACTCAGATCGAGTCAAGCGATGTTTCAGCAAGCCGGGGGCGTTCCGAAGAAATAACTAAATAAATATCGACGATGATCATAATATTAGCCGACGACTCGTTATAAACTATAGCCCGGCGATTTTAAGTCGAGATTCCGTCCGAGAGATGTCGCGATCTCGGTCTGAAAGGGATATAGGTACCGATGTGTGCTGTCGGGGACATTATTTGCTCGGCACGATAAAATCGACCTATTTGCCGATAGATTGGGACACTTATGTAATGAATGAGTTTCGCAAAATTTTGAATGAAAGGTGTAGGTACTATTTAATATGTACCAAAATTGTTTTTATTGATATTTTTTGTAGTATTTTGTACATATATTTGATGTTTTGACTTGTTGTAATATTTTTGTTTTTAATTTTATGTCCCCACTGCTGGGCCACGAGCCTTCCCTATGGACGGATAGCGAGAACGGGCCATAAACCACCAGGGCCCAGTGCTGTGCGGTTTTTAACGACTGCTTATGCAGCCGGGACCAACGGCTTTACGTGCCTTCCGAAGCACGGAGGAGCTCGATGACAATTTTTGGTTACCCATCCGACGACCGGCCTTTACGAAAGTTGCTTAACCTCGCGGAACCGGGCATCGAGCTCTTCTTTTATGAATATTTCCTTTTATATTTATCTATTTGTAAACGTTCTTTTGAAATGAAACAACTTTTATGGTTCTACTCGCGTTTATTTTAGGTACCTAAGTACACATTACTTTTAATTAATGTTTATCCTGACGTTTCGAACCCTTTGCAGGGTCCGTGGTCACAGGGAGACTGAGGCGTTGGTCGTCTCATATTTAGTTAGAAGCTTGTATCCCTCATTTAATTGTAGGTAATCATATGTTTCATTACAATGTGTGTAGTGTTCGCGTAAACTTTAGAAAACGTTCTTTTGGTTTACTTTTCCCTTATGTTTTGTCATCGTTGATGCTTTGCAAAATATTGGTATGGTTTCCTATGTTGTTATCTTATTAATTACTTATATACGTTTTAGTTGGCTTTCTCTTTCCTTATTAGTTATTACAGTCCACTTTATTCCCTTTCGTTTTGATTTAAACTTATAGAGGATTTTACAGAATACCTCTTTGATTCCATTACTAAATCACTTTAAAAACGAAACAATTATAGATCCATTATACAGCAACGAACCCCCGACCTTCTCCCTTCAAAATGTTCATTCGAATGGATTCTATTCAGGGGCGTTGTCTAACGAGGCGGTATCTCAACCCACCAATCAGAGCCCAAGGATCGCCCTCCAAGGATAAAAGCTAGTCTCCGATTGGTTGAATTAAGATAATGTTATCCTTGCATCCTTTGACCGATCTGTCTCTGTTCAACAACTTGTTGTGCTATCTCTGTCGTTCTGTAGAGTTAGAAAGAGAGGTGTTTCGGATTGATGAATGCGATTGTGATTCTGTATTTTGGCTCATCTCCATAGGAATAGATGTTGAAATTGTTTAATACAATTTCAATTTGCTTACGAATTTATTTCGTTAGAAATAATATTGTTTGGAACTCGACGGCGGCGCAGCGGTTAACGCGCCCGGTCTGCGATTGCTAAGGTTCAGGAACTTTTCAAATGCCGGTCATCGGATGGGTGACCAAAATTTATAATATCGAGCTCCTCATTGCTTCGGAAGGCACGTAAAGCCGTTGGTCCCGGCTGCATTAGTCCCAAATGATATCCAAAGCAATGGCGGCAATAGATACCGCCGGAACAAAGGGCTCTCGAGGGGAAATAGTGACTTGAGCCTGCCATCAGAGGGCAGTCACTTCCGTATTTCCGATGGCCCTAACAAAAGTGCCAACATGCACCAAATCCAAGCCCAATCTTTCCACCAACCAGGTTGTCAAGATGCAACCCTGGGACCCCGAATCCAACATGGCTCTTACGTCAACGTACCTACCTACTGGCCATTCGGAGAACACGTTCGTACTACTGCCAAGGGTGGATCCAGGATTTTTTTCGGGGAGGGGCACAAGGGGGGGAGGGTCAAAAAAATCAACAAAGTAGGTATCATACTTCAAGTTTATTTCTACAAGTTCAAGTATATGTATGGAAGGTTTATGAAAGTGTCAAAACAATAGAGCTCTCGATTTGCTTCTAAGTATGAACTGTGATGGAATCTCCACAGTACACTAAAATACCGTCTGGGAGGGGGCTCGTGCCCCGTGCCCCTTACCTAAATCCGGCCTTGACTACTTACTGCTGTCGGCATCAAAACGGTTTCCCGCTGGACAGCAGCGGTTGGTGGCTGGGCGGCAATTCTAGTCATGACGACTAGGTTGGTTTATAGCCCGTTCTCCCTGTGATGTCTCTATTCATAGGGAAGGCACGTAGTACAGTCAACCGCAAAGGTAACTGATGATTGGTCAAGTTTAAAAATATGAAATCAATATGAAAATCAAAACTTTTTAAACGCATATTGAAAAACCTTCGAGTGTCTACTAGTACCTACCTGCAGACTTTGACTGTAGTTACATACCTACCTATCCTAAAATACCGACTTAACCTATAGAAAATTTAATTTTGAAATCTAGTAAACATCATCCACTTTTGCTGTTGCTGTACCCTAACAGTGGGGACATAAAATAATCTAGTGATGATGATTAGGGTTTGCTTTTAAACTCAATTTAAGTCGAAGGAATTTTTTTAAATCTCTTTTTGATCTTTTTTTGATCTTTTTTTGTAGCATTTAATACTGCTTAACAAATCATCATTAACCGTCCCACAATTAGGCCCCGGCCTTTCTAGATTACAAAATACCTAGGTATATAACATGGGTACCTACAGCCGTTACCAGCCTGCTTCGTGGTGCGAAAACGTGTTAATAAAATTTCATTCTTTTTATAGCCTCTATCATTTGCACAATCTTATGTTCTTACTTCTTACATAGGTACAAATTTTCATCAAGATCGGTCGAGCCGTTCTTGAGTTATAAGAGGACATACATTTTAGAGCCTACAGATTTATATAAGTTGTAGCTTATTACAACTTATATAAATAGATGGGAATATCGTAGTGCTGGACACCTCAGACTAGGTGGAGCGACGATCTTCGCAAGATGGCTGGCAAGAGCTGGATTAGAGTATATTAGCCGCGGATCGTGCTCAGTGGATGGAGTGCACGCAGAGAGGCCTTTGTCCACTGTCCAGCAGTGGACTAGTATTAGACTGATGATGATGATTATAGGGAGATCGGGCCGTAATGATCGATCGACAGTTTAATGACGATGACAATGATTTTGGTAAGAATTTCCTTTATTCCTCTAATGGATTTAGCAGCCGAGATCGTGAGCATATAAGTATTTAATTAAAAAAGCCAATGATGGAAGCGCTTGAGTGTTTGCTGATTGCCTCAAACGGCATTTTCAGCTTCACCAGGCTTGTTTGGGGGAGGCGAGAAACTTTAAGGGTGCCTCAAGCGATGTGAAACGAATCGCCTTCGGAGTTCTAGAGGGAACGGCATCACGCACTAGGTGTTTATCACCGTGCCCTACTAGATTCTCTGAAGGGTTCGAATCGGATTGGGAATATGGAAACGCGCTTCACCCGGGATCCTCAACTAGTGAGACACTGGCTATCTTATCTCTAGCTGCCGGAACACATCAATGCTACAAACATTAATGTTGTGGCGACATATTAAGATAAGATGGTGGTAGCTAGCCGGGCGTACAAACAAGTCCTACCACCAACCAAACCGAGTACACAAACATGTACCCCCCGCTGGGAATCGAACCCGGGACCTTTGGGTCTAAACCGGTGGTCTTAACCACTAAACCACAGAGGCGGTTAAAATTTTGTGGCTGACCTCCGAATAAAAATCTAGCCTACAATAAAATTATTATTATTTATTCTTACCGAACAGTTTCTTAATACCTATCGTGAAAACTAAGTGCATGTCTTATTATTACAATACGATCACGTTAACGAAAATGTCGAAGTTGCAACACACCTCGTTGGTGCCTATTGCAAGTCTATTTTTTTTATTTTTTTATTCGCCATTCGATCATGTTAACGAAAACGAGAATTTGTATTTGTATTGGCATTAAAGCAGTGCCACTTAGTGGAATACTTAAGAGGAGAGTTAAAAATTTACTAGGTACCCAGCACCTGCACTTTATAAAAATAAAAAGAGCCTAAATATTTAGCTGTATTATTATCATTCTTCTATATCATATCTCTTCTGTGATGGTATAAGATTTTTATTTTTATTTTCTTCCAATCTTTGATAAAGTAGAGTTACGAAACGCTATCTATTACAAGCGAAATTAAACTGTGCAAGTGACATCTATGGTTATATTTGTTTACTACTACTAAAAAGTTAATAAGTTCTGCTACTAGTGGCTAGATGGCGTTACTAGAAACATGTTCGTTTACTAAATTACTAGTGTAATGTTTCTCGTACCTTTTGGATTTAACTATGCGTAACAAATATTAACACCCATGATTTTTACAAGAACATTTAAAAATTATATCTAATATATAACACCATATCACACAATATTTTAATATAGCAACAATAACTGACGCGTGTCTCTTTCGCATGCCGCAATGGGCGATGTCAAATGACGTGTGGCTTTTGCTTGACATTTGAGTTTCACTTTTACATACGTGTCAAGCTGATTTGTACGCGTTGAGGCTTAAAGCCTATAATTTTAGGATTTAATTGTAAGTACATTTTGTTTTACATTGTTTCTATATGTTAAAGCGTTTGTGTTACCATACGTCACAGTTAAATTGGATCTAAACATGCCATTATTCCTTTCTCGTACCTTGTGAAGTTTTACCAGTTTTCTCAATAAGCACGTCGTTTTAGTGTGAAATTCTGATTAGTGTCGTTAACTAACTATATTAAAACATACATGGTACAGCGTGATAACTTATTTCTGCGTAGAAATCGGTTTGCTGGCGAAATCACTTTAGTACCCAACAAGCTGTTCAAACATTGGTTTGTTATGCTATTTTTCTCTTCTCGCTAACTTTATTTAGTAATGCCAGTATAAAGGGAGGTAATTAGAGTGAAACCTGACTTATTGTAGTCATCAGCTAATAGATGGTGTTTAAGTAAGAGCTCTATTTAGAAAGCGTAATTGATTGTTTACAACACCAGTGGTCGCGCCACGTCTGATCCCATACCGTCACAACGTCACGCTCCGTGGCTTCGTTTAGATAGTAAAAGTACATTCAGTTGATAAACAACCTACCATAAGGTAAGTGTAGCTTAAAATTTATAACTGGTATTTTATACATAAAAAACAATTAGGTAGTTGAAAATATTAACAAGATTGCTATGTACCATGTTGTTGTGTTGTTTTTGTGTATCTTATATTACGGCGCAGTTGCATGCGCCATGCTTATTAATGTGCTAAAGTTTTAGAAAGTTAATACTGGTCTTTAATAAAATTTTCTAGTTTCATTTGAACCAATAGTTTTGAATTGATAGTGTTAAGTAGTTACATTGTATGAAAGTTATAGTACACGTTTTTATTTAGGCATCATTAGTCAATTTTAAACATATGGCCATAGAATTATCTTCAATATTTTAAATTAATTTTATTAAACTTTTTGTTCAGAAGTATACTATTTGGTAAATGTGCAAACATTAATATATTCTTTGGTGATCTATGAAGATTAATTTGATTATTTCTCTATTGGTTTTCAGGACAAATATACCTTCACATCAAATAAAATGGCACCAAAACAGAGAATGCGCATTGCCAACGAGATGGCGAGCAAAAACATAACTCAGCGAGGCAATGTACCCAAGACCACTAAGGTAAAACTATATTCTGTTTATATATACTTTTAAACTTTCTTTCTTTCTTTCTTGAAATTCAAGACAATCGCTACCTTGCGCTTCGCAATTGTCTTAAATTTCTAAACTATCATTCACGTGACCTACAGCAAAAAGTGAACAATTTTACAAGTCCTTGCTCCATACAAAGCATGATCGAAAAATCAGCTATGTCTCGGACCCCCTTTGCTTCACCCTAACCAAACTTTTGCATTCCATAGTTATCAAAGAATTTAAACGGATATAAACATTCTGAATATATCTACCTAGTTATATCACATTGATAAATGTTAAGTTTCTTCCACTTAATACTAATATATATTTTTAAATATAGTATAGGTAATTTAGGTAATAGGGATGTTAACAGGAACAATAATTAATTCTAAACTTAAAACATATAAATGAAATCACGTAACAGATTTTTAAAACATAACCTGTAACTTTTTTATTTAACCTAAGCATGAATATAAATTAAATAAATAAACTTTCCTACACTCACACCAGTTATCTAGCCCAAGTGAAGCTTCGTTATGAAACTCGTTAAATGGTTACTAGACAACAAATAAACATACTTAAATACATACTTATACAGACCCGAGACAATTTAGAAAAACAACCTAGAATGTTATTAATAAACGCTCAACTGACAAAATAAAATAGTTTATTTCTAAAACTCCCATATTTGCTAAAAAGTTTCTTTGTTGACTAACCAGCGACCTAGCCAATTCTAGTAGCTGATGAATTGCAAGCATTTACCCTTTATCCCAAGTTATTGGCGTAAAGTTTCACCTCATAACCTATAATATAAATATTTTGCTTATAATGTAATGCAAAAGTTTAAAGGTGTAAATGAAATGTAGATAATAAACTGATAAACTATAGAGCAAATTAAAAATATACGCACTAAAGTTAAGATAATTTATTTTTATCTTTACAAAGTACTGGATTGCAAATTAATCAGTTGAAATAACATTGGGTATTGTTTGTAAACCTTGCCTATTATCAACTAATTGTGTCAAACCACCTGAACAAATGCTATTTTAATATTTTCCAATTGTTATCTAAACTGCATAAAATTCTGAACTGTATCAGTATTGTAATAAAGTTCATGTTACCACTGACAATTGCAGACAAATAAAATAATGTGCGTTCTTGTTAAAGTTGTATGTTGTACATTATTACGATGATTTATAATCATGTTTATATAGCTATTGCCACATTTTTCTTTTATGAAAATAGATTTTGCTGAATGGAAATATTTTATTTCTAAGCTTCGCTCATTGATAGTATGTCATCATAACATTGAATGTATTATGAAGAGTTTAGCAACTTATGTGATATTGTTGAATTGCAAATCTTTTAATATATTCAAAATAAGTTAAAATTTTAGTAAAAATCTGCCTAGATTATACAACCTTATAACCGTTGTTCAAGTGTAAGTTATATTAATCAAGTCAAACAAAAATTACTTCTGGAACTTCAAATGTTTTTTGTTGTTGATTTTAAATACAATTTAAATAATGCTGATAGATTGTAATTTATCAGGTTTTATAATATTATTAGGTAGTTATAACTTATAATAAGTTACTTACCTATAAGTTCAGCATAGGTACCCAATCTGTATTATTTTTAATTTAAACTGTTATTTGACTTAATATCTTTTCAAATGTTTCAGGAAAAGGAAGATCAGTATCCCGTAGGCCCCTGGCTGTTAGGTCTCTTTATCTTCGTAGTTTGCGGCTCCGCTATCTTCCAAATCATCCAGTCAATAAGGCTCGCATAAGCTTAGACCAACCAACCGATTTGTGGCTTGCTATGTTTCTCTTTCACACATGCCCAATTGTGTGAGACAGGCATACAAACTCAACTTCCACTTCAAACCTTTTGGGCGCGGCGTTGTTTCATTTCTCTCTAATGGCATCTGTATATGTATATCTGGGAACGGCACTGCTGAATTTTTCATTGAGTAACTATGTACGTGAAACATTTCAAGCCACAAGGTTCAAGATACCTTAAATTAATATGGGATGTTGAAGGATATCAATCGAATATGACCTTTAATGTCTGACGAAACTGAAACTGCGCATTGACTATACGTAGCATGCAAAGTCGTACCGTTGTGTTAGTTCATGTAAGAGCAGTTTTTAATATAATGTTTAATCTCAATGAAGAACATAATTGTACGTACTCTATTCTTGTATATTGTAAAAAAATGAAATTTAATCTTAAGAGGGAAGCGAGCATTTAGCTAATAATTATTTTCCATTCCTTAACCTCGTTTTAGACCATGTGTTGAAAGACGCACAAGCATAATTTTTAATGTAAATTATGTTTTTATTTACCTGTGTTTTGTTTTTAATAATTGATAGTTAAATTTTATTATACGAATGAAATTATTTGGATCCGCGCCAATATCGAAATAGTATGTCGGTTATTTTTTAATTTTAATTGTAATTTATTTGATTTAATACAGTATATTTGTCATAAAGTATTTGGTTTTTTATTTGTGCTAACTGTAAATAATTAATTCCTAAATGTTAAACGTGTAAATTAATAACGTAACAGCTCTTTAAACTATCTTTATCTTTTAATTTGACCTAAGCATGAATTTCTGTAACCTAAAAGAGTTATTAATCGACACTCAATTGACGTACCTAACAAAATAGTGACGTCTTAGTTTGCCAAACACTATTAAAAATATCGTTTGACAGTTGCTAAAAAGTTTCTCTATTGACTAATCAGTCAACAATCCAATTATATTAGCTCATAAAAAAGACGACTCGTCTCAGATGAAGTGTTAGGGATTGCGCAGACTACGACGACGAAATTTTGTCGGCTTGCTTTTTTTGCTTACAGTCCCTCGTGTGGGTTAGTCAATGAAATTGTAAGCGATCTATTTTGACGGACAAGTAAGTCTGTCGTCAGCGCAATCCTATAAGAACGCTAATAACAATTTAATATTTGCCCAGTAGTGCCACAAAACGACTAAAAATATTTGACGGCTCATAATATTTTGTGACCGAATGTAGGTCCACTAGCAATGTGAACAACAGTCGCTCACTAATTAAAGCGAGAATACAGAATGTTGCTGTTAAGAGGAAATACTAAGGTCGACTGAAAAGAACCATTACAACGTTTTGAAGTCCATGATTTCTCCTTCAAAACTGGACCGATTTAATAACTTTTTTCATTAAAAATTAAAGAAAGGCTTTGGCTGTGTCTACAGTTGTAAAACAACGATTGTCAACGGATATTTATCCAAAGTAGCCGATAAAAACCTATAAACAACGGCTGAAGGTAGTTTATACGGTTGCAAGCTTAAAAAGTGGTTACGTTTTTAGTGTTTGTGTTTAAATTGTTGGATTTGTAATACTTACCAGTACCTAACTACGTTCACGTACGTACCTAAATACGTAACTTGCGAATAATTACAAAAAATATGCAAGGGTTGTTGGAAAAACTTTAATCCTATGATGCAGCCCTAGAAACACTTTTCTAATTATTGTTATTTGTGAACATGACATGATAATAAATTAATGTTAAAATAAATAAATAAATGATGATAAAATCAGCTGTTTCATTCAATTTGGTTAAGTAGGTAGGTAAAGTAAGTACTTAGGTATTATCATTTTGTATAAAATGCCAATACCTGTGTTTTCAAAATCGTATGTAGGTAGGTACGTGTTACGGTAGTCGTCAAATGCTTCGCCAGTCAATAAGGGCTAGTCACTTCGTGCACTAGCCCCTAATGACCCCGGCCGTCGTGTCGTGCGTGCGTGTAGGAACACAGTATCGAATAGAAAGTATCGATACTGTACTCATGAGTAGTATCAAAAGAAAAGTATCGTACTCGTAAAAGTATCGAAACAAAAGTATCGATACCCCAAAGTATATATCGATAATTTTCTTAGGGACTTTTTGGCGTTGGTTTTATTAGAGCTCGATTCGAAAGTGATAATTTTAAAATAAAGGTTTTACGCTAAAATATCTCATGAAAGTTACTTAATATAAAATAAAGTAGGTAAGTATCTATAATTAATTTAATAAAAAAACAAATAATTAAGTACATACAATGAGTCTATTCTCTATGCATTACCTACGGGAAAAAACTGATTCCATTAAAAAAAATATGTTTTTATCCGTTTCAAGCCATTGAAAATGGATAACAACGGATAAAAACGAACACAACCGTTTATAACCGTTCGATTCAAATCGATAACAACCCGCTTCACATCTATAGCTATGTCCCTATGTTTTGCTTTTTTTATATAGGTAATGTCTAGATTTCATACATATTTTTCAATTCAGTCGACCTTAGTGTTTCCTCTTAAGGCCACAGTCAACCAACAGCTCGGACTCAAAATAGAGATCCACCGACTTATAAAAGGAGTTTCTTAGGTTGAAGTTTTGATACCAGGTTTAGATAAGTACCTAATCTTTAATGATAAATTACGATATTAATGATGACAAGCTCCAACATCCGACTACCACAAATTAAATTTTCCCCAATAGGCTTTGAACTTTATGTCCATGTAGTATGGTTGAATATTTATTGAATAAATTTGATGGTCTGATGCGCAGACGTCTGTACCCACTTAACGTTTCAGTTTAAGAGTTTTCCAAGTCGGCTATAAATAATTGGATGGTAACAAATTAAAACAATAAGTATTTCTGTATTTTTTTATATTTGCGTCACCACAATCATTGTCTCAGTGATATTTGATTATGGAATAAAACCTTACATACTAATTTTATATTTTACACAATTCTAAAACTATATGGTACATTTAATTTACAAATTGTCATGTGATATGTGAAACTTAATTATTTAATTAGTTCAACTTTGAGCACCTAATATAGCACCAATTCATTTAATTGTGATTATGTTGCAATTTAAATATATATTTATATAAAAACGGTAATTGGATACAAAACATTATTTCCTTTACAGAATTTTTGGGGTCGTTGCATCAATTGGTTAAAGCATCCTAAAGGGTCATATATTCATGTTAACATTTAGGTAAAATAAATTGTATGACCAGAAATTTGTATTCTTTTCTTAAAAATTCAAGGCATTTCTGACTTTTTATGTTGCTTTGTTCAGTGGCGTGCACTTGGAGAGGCTATCCAAGTGGACTAGTATACCTAAGCTGATGATGAAGATGATGATGTTGCTTTGATCAATTTAATGCTGAGTGTGATAAAGGTCGTCTATGGCAAGGCGATCACCGTACAACAAATAGAAAGAAAAATGGCCGAAATACAGACATTTTTCTTTACAAAAAACAAGTGTTAACAACTTACTATATGGCGTAGTTATCGTGCTAAGCGTTTTTAAACCCCAACTAAATTAAATTGTCTTTCTAAAATGTAGCCAAGTAGAGGAGCTCAAACACTACGCTTATCTTAACTCTAAAACGCCATCTTTTAACATTTTTTTTTTAATAAATCCTTTTTGTTACTATTGACAGCCACTGGCAGACCCATATTACAAGCTTTTATTTTAATTGTATTGGCGTCTTTTTTCAGTCTACTCACACTGAAAAAAGACGCCCTTGAATAGAATTATTGTATGGTTATTTGCATATATTTTACGCAAATATTGTTGTGAACAAATTAAAATATGAAAAAAGACAAAGTGTTAAAAAAAACCACGAGCGGGATTCGAACCCACACCCCATGACATGCCGGGTCAGGTGCACTACCAACTATGCTATCGAGTGACGATAGCATATACATGACTGTGTATAGCGAGTCCCGCTCGTGGAATTTTTCAACACTTTGTTTTTTTTTCAAATAGCATTAGTTACTGTATTTGCAATTGTTACATGTTACAAAAATACAGGTTAGCTCGTGTTATACATATAGGCTGATACATGTAGGTTATAGTTATAATTAACAGTTGTCTGTCTTTTTTTTATAAATCTGGTAGCTCGAGTTGAATGTAGGTTTTTTTAAAATCAAAATAAATTTTTCCAAAATAATCTAAATTAGTTTATCTTTGCTATGAGAATTATTATGCCTTACACAAGTATATTCGTTCACTTAAAAAATTATGACTGAATATTTTTATAAAATTAGTAGTTAGGTATAATTAATTATGCATATTACCTAAAGCTGGTACACTTTGTGTCAATCGATAAGTATACGTATATTAATTAATGGTTAAAGTACAGTAGGTAGGTAAAATCTGTCTAAAAGTATTAATAATAACTAAGATTTAATATACACATAGGAATACAGATATTCATCTATATAAGGTAGCTTTGAATGAAGTGCAGATATTTTAAAGATAATTTATGCTTAAATAAAATCAATTTAGTTACCGAAGTATATTAATATTTAAAAACAATATAGAAGTTGTAATTCTGTCTATACAGACAGGCTGATTCTTCTGTTTGTGTGTCTTTTCCATTAATTTTCGCAACTTACGCAATAAATTTGATGATGCAGATATTTGATAAAATAATAAATGAATTATTTTATTTAATGATTTTGAAGTCAGACCTAAAATATTCGCACTTCATTTAACACGTTGACTGCCGCAAAACCAGACACAATAGAAAATTTATTGTTTGTCGGTCACCGGTGACCACCACGACGGCGCGGCTAAGACGGCAATTAAGTTTTAATGACAATTAAGTCTCTTGCTGTCACTTTCTTATGTATGTGCTAAATAGAGAAGGAAAGACATTTAATTGTCATTAAAACTTAATTGACGTCTCTGAGTACGGCAGCTTATGACACATAATAATAAGTGATTTAAAACGTAGATATGTATATTATGAGACGGATAACAAAAAATTGTAGCATCAGCATAATATTGCTATAAAAAGAAATACTAAATAGAGAGGCTTAGGTAAATATAGGCATTTTGTGACATTGGACTTTAACATTCAAGACTGTTTAGACGAATATCCCTTTGCTTATTCATATATAAATTAAAAATAATAACACATTTGGTGTTACCACTTAAACGATTGTGATTATTGTATTAACTACAACTAATTACTTTAAAGTATCGTAGATGGCCTCACTGGGATATGTACCGTTCAAATGTATGCTATTGCTGAAACTTAGGCTATCTTTGCTCAACACCACTTCTATCGGCTCTATGCTCTGGCTCTCATTCTCAATCGGATAGTCATCCATGTTACTAGTAATTTCTAATCTGATCGCATGGATCTTCTGTTCTGAATTGTGACCTTTGTCGCGCTCCCAAGAATCAATAGCTATGGACACATCATTTTTACTGCCTAAATCCTCAATCTCACTCGACGCCATACTAGAATTGTCCAAGTCGAAATCCGTGGTTTTCTCTATCACAACCACCTCGATGTGCCTGAACGGATTCTCTTGGTTTTCAATCATTTGTCTGGCTCGCTCATCGTTCCTTATAATAACTTCTTTCTTAACATTACAAATCACAGGGTCTGTCGCTAAAACATCTATGTTGTTGTCATAGCATTCTTCGTCGTTAGTTTTGTTCCCGTTAGGTGTGCAAATCTCTGCGTAAATGTTGTCAATGCTAGCATCTGAATCCACTTTCTCTTCTTCAATCTCAACAGCGTCTGCAACTTGACCGTACGGTAAATCTTCTATGACAGGCAGCTTTCGTTTCTGTATAGATGATATGGATCGTCTTATTTTCACTTGCACGTGTGGTTCTTCTTCGGATATATCAACTGGTGATAAGTCTTCTTCTATTTCAGATTTGGGGGTAGGTGCTCTAGGCTTATCGATTTTCTTTCTAAAATTAAGAAGTTTATCGCCCTCATTAGTTCTTTCCGTTTTCGTAGGCATACTGTTGCTATTGTTACCTTCTTTTTTGTCACTCGGCTTTTTCGGATGAAGCAAATTGGAAGTAGACTTACTTAGAACCCTTTTTGTCTTAACATGAAACTCTGAGCACAACTTCTCTGTAATATACGAGTGCTGTTTGTAATTAATTTCGAAATCGCTATCGTTGTACAGCGATCCTACTCCAAACATATTGATTTCTTCACAGCTCTGAATCTGGTTGTAAGACTCCGATTTTACCATAGCTTTTTCAGGTATCAAATCGGGCTGTATCCTCTGTCTCCTTTCCAAGTTAGTTGACGATTTGGTGGCCATTGATTTCTTTAACATATTCTCGTCAAGTGATTTTAGTTTACGTCCCGAACTAGTATCACTTTCCATGGAACCGCAATAGTTAATTTGGTCCACGCTGAGATTTTTGCGACCATGCTTTATGTTTATTCCAGAGTCTTCATCAGTTGTATAAGTGCCATCTGGCATTCCTGTTTGAACAGAAACTGATTTTGTCAGAATAGGTTTTTTGGGATTAGAGCTACATTGACTTGTCCCCATATCAGAAGAAGACGTGGTCAAACTCTTATAAGAATGACTTTTCTCTGCGGTACCATCATTCTTTCTAGTACCACCAAATTTATCTTCTATTAGCTTTGCCATATCTTGATACCTTTCGATAGAGCTATGTTTTTCAGCTAACGGATCGAAAGGATCCTTAAAGTCTTTATATTTCTCACCTTTTTCATTTGTAGTTGGTTTTTCGTTTAGTTTTTCTGTGCTCTTCAGGAGTTTAAAATTTTTTAACCACTTACTTTTCTTTTGTGCGGAGTCCTCTTTGAACACCAGCATTTTATCAGTCGAGAACTGTTCTTGTTCTATTTTCTCTTCACTCTTCGCGTCATCTTTGCCTTCGTCATCACTGTAAACGTCATAGTTCATATGTTCCAATTCGTTTTTACTTAAAAATATGATGGACCCTTCCGTTTCGTCGGGAATATCTTTGAGCACCTTCTCACTCTTCCCGAACAGCCGGGACGTGTCAATCTTCAAGCCTTGCAGCGTGAATTTCCTTTCCTTCTCAAACTTGACAGGTTCGTGATCTTTCAAGAGGTCTTCAGCGTTCTTCGCCTTGCCGACGGCCGTGGGGTTGGCGTAGGAGATTTGCCTGATCCAGTTGTCAACGTTCAGTTGACAGAAGGTTAGAGCTTTTTGGAGGCGGGCGGAGAGGAACATGCGCTTCTCGCTGTCGAAGCCGAGCTGGGTGCGGCGTACCCTGATGTTCCCGTTGAGGGGGAGGAGCTGCAGGGCTTCCTTGGTATGGAAGCGCGGATCGGGATGCTTGCTGGGGCTAGACGGCATGCCGTTGTACTCCGGCAACGTGCACATCACCAACACTGGTTCGGTTACTGCCGCCCGCAGCAGAAGGTCATCTGAAAATAGAGGAGGCGTTGTTAAGGCATTTTTCAGTCTGTGTATGTGTTGCAATTGCAAGTTAATCTTTATGAGTGATTGTTCAAACATATTTGAATGTAATACTACAAATTGAAATAGCAAAGTAAATCGATAAGGCTACCTACGTTGCGTTAAGTTGAGGACTATGACACACTATGACTTTATAACGTAACGTAAAATTTTATGTCGTGTTTAGCTGAACGGACAGATGCTCGGATTGAATGTGAGAAATCGTGGTTCAATTCCCGCAGCTCGATTTGACACTGACGTGAACACCTAACAGAAGCATATAGCTAATATTAGCTTGCTAGGTGGGTGAACAGGAATGATAATGTGATAATAAAGCAATAATAATAATCTTCATATAAAAAATATCCGCCTCTTTGGTCTAGTGGTTAAGACCACCGGTTTCAGACCCAGGGGTCCGGGGTATGATTCCTAGTGTTGAGTAAGTTTTTTGCTTGGGTGAAGGGCTTGTATCCTCCTGGCTAGTAGCTACCATCATCTTATCGAAATATGTCGCTATAGCATCGATGTTAGCAGCAGTGTTGTGTTCCGGCAGCTAGAGTTGAGAATTCCGGGTGAAGTACGCTTCCGCCTTCGACGTTAACATCACTTAACACACACATTACAAAGTGCTTATAAAAAGAAAACCACCTCTCTTCTCTGAAATCCGTCTCCGTCTGTTGATGAGATCACCCTCCTCCACCCTTTTGATTAAATTAAAAACAGAAAACCAACCAACCTCCAACATCATGCGCCATTTCAATGGGTACGGTGCCAGCCAGCAGTCTGACTCTCGTGGGCAGTCGCCAAAGGCTCAGCAGGTGGGGGAGGCGGTGCGCCCGCGCCCCCGCGTCCGCGGGAGGGGGGGACACAGGCCCCTCCCCCGCCGAGTCCCACTCAGCCGGCGACAGCTCCTCGGGGCAGACTTCGTACAGCTCGCCTTTGGTGTTGATCGGCACGAACAACTCCTGCAATGTCATGAGCGCCTGGTTGTTATTGCGTATTTTAAGATATAACTTTTTTATGATTTGTTGCATAGGGCTGCGGCAGCAACTCGTGCATAGTTGTCAAAGTCTGCCCCAGCAAATTCTTATCTACTTAAATTTATACTAATACAATAAAGATAAAGACACACATATTAAAAAAAAAGTTTAAAAAAAGTTTAAAAAAAGGCAAAGTGCTAGAAAAACGGGTGGTTTTCGAACCCGCACCCCATGACATGCCGGATCAAGTGCACTAACAAGTACGCTATCGTGGCTCTATTGCGTTAATCTCTAGTACTACCAGTCGGATTCGGAAAGTTAAAGATATTAATAATCTATTACATAAATTATAATAGAGATTCAGTTTACTAAAAGCACCACGCTCTATCACCATCCAGCGATACTGATTTACAATCAATATGGACACCGGACAACACAGCTAATAATCCAATGAATAACAACGCATGGCCCACGTAACGTCGTACATTTCACGTCCGTCGGTCGTAAACCGCGGGTAGCGTATTGTTATGCCGCATTTACCTAACAAATGGCCGCGGGTCTATGCCCTGGCGGCCGCTGGGTACAGGTACAGGACAGGACACAGGACCGCCTAGAAAATAAAGGCTTCGGACACCGAACGCGGTTTGCGAGCGGCTAAGTTGCGTTAAAATTATATTTATCATTAGTTTTTCATTTGAAAATGTGCTTTTAAGGTACCAAACAAAGACATGACTGAACTGGAACACCGTCAAGATGAACTTCTAAAGAAACTGGATGTCCTTTATTAAGTTACCACACTCATTAACTGAGCTTAATTTTATTACATTTAAGATAAAGCTGTTTGACTGGCTTAAAATTAAATGCTTCTACTCAGCTAAGGAATATCTAAAAATTGTAAAGTTGATATAATATAAATTTTATTCTATTATTATTATTATTGACATATAAAACTGTATTATTGTATAAATTGTATTGGTGATGTAAATGGACGTATAATTAAATAACTTTTAACTTAACTAACTTTCCTACACTCATACCAAATGTCTAGCCCAAGAGAAGCTTCGTTATGAAACTCGTTAAATGGCTACTAGACAACGGATAAACATACTTAAAATACTTAAATACATACTTATTAAACATAGAAAACACCCAGACCCGAGACAATTTAGAAAAACAATAATTTCTGAATTGACCCGACCGGGGATCGATCCCGGGACCTCAGAGATGGCGACACCATGAAAACCTGTGTACAAACCACTTGACCAAGGAGGTCATCAAATAATATATAATAAATTCTTTTTTGTTCTGTTATTCACATGCCCTGCGTTGGTAAAATAGACGAACTATATTTAAACTACCATCATTGTACCTACTCTATTTTCAGTGAATAAATAATTTGATTTGATTTGAATTTGATTTGATTAGAGACTAACGTTACTTAGAACTGTATGGATTTTTATATGTGTATAAATTCATGGTGCCTAAAACGAAAATTTGTGTGGTATTGATAGTTTGTATCGCCTCTTAGTGTCCAATGAGAAAGACAAGGAGAGTTTTATAAACATGATTTTCGTTTATATGATCGTATGATAAATAAAACTCGCACCGTAAGGTGCTGCGGCAGTCTTGGTCAACGGTAAGGAGTTCGCAATAAAAGTAAAACTATGTACTGCGTCGCTTAAATTCTGATAATCTGCTCTGCTGAATTTATAATCACACTAATATCACACTAATATTATAAATGCGAAAGTTTGTGTGTATGTATGTTCGTATATTTGTTGCTTCTTCACGCTGCAAAGGATGGATGGATTTGGATGAATAAATGCATGCAGATAGTTTATAACCTGGATTAACACATAGGATAGTTTTTATCCCGATATACCCACAGGAATCACACTATAAATATACTAAAAACGACAATTTTATTTTCCAATACAAAATGATTTGTTTATTTTGTTGTCATGGAAACCAAAGAGAATTTAATCACTTAAAACACGTTTTTGGTCCATTGAGTGTTGGTGGTGGGTTTTAACGACTACTATCCTACGACAAAATTCGGGACCAACGGCTTAAAGTCAAAAAAGATTAAGATTATTTTGATCACCGACCCGCCGATCCGTCATTGTTTCAATTGCATAACATACAAGATCGCAACATGAAAGCAATATCACAAGCTAAAGGCTATAGCTTTCGATATTGCTTTCATAGGCGGCACGAAACGACAAGATGACGTCATGAACTACACACGAAGCCAAAGCGATCGGTTAGGCGGTCGGACCCCTGCTCAAAAAGCGTATTGCATTGAAAATACGAAAATAAGGTTTTAGTGCGCAGTTTTATGCAAGCGTTCTTCGTAAATCGTAAGGCGTAAAACCTCTAACCTATGACATGTCTGCATTTATTGTCGTTAATTTTGTTTAATGTATTCATCGACACGCCTCTGTCTTCGAGTCGCACTCGCAAGAATGACGTTTGTCCAGACGACAACCGTATGTACATAGAAAGATAAGTAAAAAGTCAGTATAATTGTTGCTATACCAAGTCACAATGACTAGATTTGTAATTAGACAATACACCATATACAATTAATTGTGCCTAATTTTAGCGACTGTAATTTAAACTCGGGACATATATAAATGAGTTGTTGAGAGTATTTTGTTGTGATGGTTTGTTATCTATATTTTAAAGGACAGTTTTTGTCTATTTTAGTACGTCATCATCATCACCAGCTCATTATATGTCCCACTGCTAGGAGACGACCACCACGCGGGCCCAGTGCGGATATGTGGTTGATGACGACTGTTAATGCAGCCGTGACCAACGGCATTACATGCCTTCCGAAGCACGTAGGTCGATATGATAAATTTTTGGTCACCCATCCGATGACCGACTTTGGCGAAAATTACTTAACCTTAGTAATTAGCGAGCGCGTTAAACACTGCGCCATCGCGCTCCTCTATTTTTGTATATTAAATTAAACAGGGTCTCGATTACGATACTTAATGTAAAGTCCACCAATCTTGTCATGGTTGTATGATTTTCATTTTTCCCATACTCTAAGTTTCATTACGTTTTAAAATGTGAATGCATTATCAAATAAGCATGTAATTAGGTCGGCATTCATTAAATCTTTGCAGTTAAATTAAACTGGTAAATATTAGGTTGAGTTTTATGGCTACTTCTGCTATTCGACGCTAGATGGCACCACTTACTAAGTGTTTAGTTTAAAAAGTCTCAATATTATAATTATGTAAAAGACTCAATATTATACATAATCTATGGTTAAATGCCCGTTTAATTATATAAAAAGTTTCTACTAAGCATAGAAACACTTTCAACAGTACCAAATTGAAGATAATGAAACGCCTGTCCCGTAATGACAAACAATGAGGCCGCATGCATTATGATATGATGTTATCAGATAGTTATTTCATTAGAGCACATCGCGGGATTCGGCGATAGGTATGATTAATAACCACCTTGCAAAAAAATCGTTTAACACACCTGAAACTGGTTTACTTTGAGTTTTTAACCCACATTTAAAAATTGTGATGTAAGCTTAGGTTGGTTTCACACTTGTGATTGTTGTTCGTCGACATGCCTCTAGACTATAACTATTGAATAATTTATTTGTTTAATAAGATACACCATTGACAATATAATTTATCATAGTAATAAATGTACAGGTATACTTGAGAACTATAGCTGAAAGAAATGTCTTTATACAGCATTTTTATTATTATTTTTATAGCATTCACAAATTAGGTTGCAAGCAATAATAAAATAAAGTTATGATTAACGTATCAACTATTGAATCCTAAAATTATAATACAAAAAGAACTAAACGAAATAGAAACTTTAAACTGATTTTGACAATAAGGAAAATTGCCTACCACAATTTTGAACGTTTTAGCAGAAGCGAGGCCTAAATTCACTATATAGAGTTGCAATTTAACATGAAAATGAAAACTAAACTTTCTTCACATTTCTCACAAAAAATATTGTAGGTACCTACGTCAATAAAAAAAATGCGTTCGCAAGTGTGTAACGGCTCTTACCTTGTCTCAGTCATCTTGCCTAACCGATTAAGCGATGAAGGCGTACTATAATGTCGACAAAATGCAACACAATGACATGCGAGTAGCAATGTGGGTATGTTTTGACATTTGTGTAATGTAATGACAGTTAACCCTAAAACAATTAGCATTTAGTTAGTGCTTATTCTAACACATTAAGCCAATGTCAAAATTAGGCAAGATAATACATAACATAACACAAAAACTAAATAATATGAATATTCAATATTTTATTTTATTTTTTGGGTGCCATGGGTCCCACAAAGTAACGCCCGATTCCATTAATTAAGATAATCTAAAATAAAATAGTCTTTTGAAATGACTTATTAACAGGTTGACCGCCGATAAGCCCAGACACAATAGAAATTCAATTGTTTGTTGGACATATGGCGTTTAAGGTGTTAAATAATGTTTAAGGATCAGGAGTTCTGGCGTGGAGACCCCGAACAGGAAGAAGAAGTGTTGGCAAACCGCTGGCCAGACGGTCTGATGATATTAAAATGTCAGCAGGCCCGACCTGGATTAGAAAGACCACAGACCGCACAATGTGGAGGAAACTTGGAGAGGCATACGTCCAGCAGTGGACATCGCTATGCTGAAAGGAAGGAGGAAGTTAAAGGATATTCCCTTCAAAGCCCTTGACTTTAAGTTAAGTTTTGTGGGACTTTAGGTACTAAGCGCTCATGCGGACTTCTTGAGAGAATTTGAAAAGTGTTGAGCTTTGTATTGTTTCTTATGCCAACACTCTTGCACGTTAACGAGCACTTAACTCTTAAACAACCATTCTGTAATATTAATATTCCTTAAAACAAAAGTCACGAAATTGCAAACATGACTCAGTTTCCCGCCAAAAGTTCAGTTAACCCTGTGACTACGTTGTAATGCAATAATTTTAAAAAATATATAGGTGCTAAATTTATAAAATGACCACCTAATAAATTACAGTACCTAATAAACTACTTCATAATATAATTATATAAACAAGAATGCTAAATGTAGTTTTAACTTTATTGTAATTAACAAAACCCTCAACAGATGGCACTGTGTCTGCACTTAGACATTACTTTTGTATTAAAATGATGTTGTACAAAAATATATACAACTATTACTTATTGTTATTACATATTATTGCTAGGTAGATAAAAACATTTATTTGAATAGCTTATGAGTTATATTTATGGAAAAGCATTAGAGACTTTTGGGCGATACTTCTGCATCGCGCTATTAACATTTTCCCTTTCGCTAAGTATATATACAAATTTAGTTGAATTATCACTGTGTCTATTGAAAGGAGAGACGGTTAGCACTCCCCTTGACAAGGATGGATCACACAAAATTGGTTAAGGCACAAATTATCCAACATTTTTTTATTCATACCGATATTTCTAAACTCTCGGATCTTATTCCAAGTTAGAATTAAGTTAGAACTAATTTTTAAAATGGTCGTAAAAAAAAAGTTATAAATGTCCGATAAAAAGGGTTATCATTAAAGCAAGCTCTTTATTTTAGAATAAATATTATTAACGGGATTATTACCATGTTTATTGTGTTAATAATCCCGTTAATAATATTTATTCTAATGTAAGTGACCATGATAGTTTAAAAAGCTCTTTATTCTTTGTTTAAGACAAAAAAGTACTAGGACATTATGATTTCATGGCCTCCTCTGGAATAACGAATTTCTTCTTATACTCCGGTTTTGTTGCTTTGGCACCTAATGTCAGGTAACGCCACTGTTCCCCATAGAAATTAGCGTCTTTGCTCATTTTCCTCTGTATTTTTGAAGTAGCAGTAGTCGACAACCAAGTTATTATAGCGTTTTTTCCGTATTGCTCCAAATCTAATATACCATGATGAGAAATTTCAGTACAATCACATTTGAGAGCCAAAATGTGTGGTACTGAAGTAATTTGGTAGAAATACTTAAACTCTAATACTAGGGGATCGTCATGCTTAAGAGTGAACCAATTTGCTTGTTCCTCGTAGCTAGCTTTCATTTCTTCCTCAGTTTCGTCTATCGGAACGTATATCACTTCCACAGGTAAGTTTATGTATTTCACATCTTCGTAAATGGAATAGAATTTGTTAATAATGCCGTCCTTGTCTGCCCCTTTAGAGTTACATAGAAGGAGCAGTACATCAGTATTTTCCACAATCCATTCGATGGGCACCAATTCGAACTTTTTATTATAAACCCTTGCGTCCTTGAGCCAGTTGTATGTCGCGAAAGGTGATGTAATGTCCATTATTCCGATCAAAAATGGTAGGTTTTCGGAAATTTATTGTCCCGTTTTCTGTGTTGCACCTGTTTACAATATTGTGACATAGGTTAAACGTCAAGTTGTTTTTTTTTTCAACTTACGTCATCTATAAACAATTTTCTTATCACAAATGAGGTTTGAGTATGAAACGAACTTTTTCTTTTTTAGATAAAACACAAAAAGTTTTTATACTTTTCTGTAGTAATTGTGAATCCTTTTCTTTTCTTATCTGTGCCATTGTTATTTAAAAAACTCGTGAATCGAACTCGCACTAGACTTCCAGATATGTGACTAAACTATCTGTCCTTAACTTGCAATTATTGCTAACCGCACCAAGACATTGAAAAAAATATTTTGTATTGTATGTTAGTTTAATAATGCCATCGCATTGTGTTTCTTCTGTTATCCAAATAGGAAGGCACTTAGTTAATCGATATATTAATCATTTACAAAGCCCACACTGCGAACATCAAAAATGATAAATTACATATGAAAACTTTTGTTTTGGTTGGGAATTGACGCAAAACCTCTTCAAGTATCATGACCTGCGATGAGAAGTGGCGTAGTGACTTACGCTGCACCTCGTTTCCATATAAGGAGCAAACTTGGCCGAAACAATGGCATTGGCAAGTGCCAATTTAACTTTGCCGCAACTGCTAAACAAAAAGACTTTTATTCCAATACGTATAATAACAAAAATCGAATGACATTGCATTTAAACTTGTATAAAGTCTCTGTGTCAAGATCATGGTGCGCCGATTTATTAAACATACGAAAAAGGTTGTAACTGTTCCTTATTACTAAAGCAATAAAGTTCAGATTCCTGCTCAACGTGCGTGCCTTGCATAATACACTCGTATAATGGAATGACCCAGTCAGATGTCAGGCCGGACGTTATATCGCTCCTTTTTAATAGCCGACTGTAATAAACCAATTTTGAGCTTTACGCCGTTGTGTTAAAGTAAATAATTGATTCACTATTAAAGTGGTACGTTCCTAGAACGTGATCATGAGTTGATGACCATCTTGTAATACGAATAGCTGATTATTTTATGATATAATAGAGCGGAGGGTGTTGAATGACCCTTAGTACAGTCAACAGCAAAAGTAGATGATGTTTACTAGATTTCAAAATTCAGTTTCGATAGTGTAAGTCGGTATTTTCTATATAACTACAGTCAAAGTCTGCAGGTACAGTCGGCGGCTGATCAACCTACCCAAATTTGTCAAATTTCTCCAATGAATATTGAATTCTTATAACCAAACCATAAAATTCAAAATAGATTGTAGAAATTTGACAGTTTTGGGTAGGTTGATCTGCCGCCGTGTGTACTAGTAGACACTCGAAGGTTTTTCGATATGCGTTTAAAAAGTTTTGATTTTCATACTGATTTTATATTTTGAATCTTGACCAAACATCAGTTACCTTGGCAATAGGTACTGAAGATACTTACAGGTATGATTAGATATAGATATTAAGATATTTATTAATTGTCTGGTTGTTCAGTTTTCTTTTATTTTTGTGAGAGGTTGCTGATTGACTCAGACAACATTTTCAGCGTCACCGGGCTTTTTTGGGGGCAGCGAAAAACTTAACAATACATTTGCAATTTTTAATTGTTTTTCAATTTTATTACAAGTGTGTAAAGTTCAATATTCGGTGGCAACATAGCTGCCATTGACTTTGAAAGGGTTAAAGGGTTCCTCAAGCGACGAAACGTATCGCCTTCGGAGGTTTTCTAGAGGGAGCAGCATCACGCACTAGTGCGTGTCCCCGTGCCCTACTAGATTCTCCGAGGGGTTCGGATCGGATCGGTTGGTTGTTAATATTCCTACGACTTTGTAGGTAGCAAAACGTGAATTAACTGTGCAAAAAAATTTTTTTGTTTTTAATCAAAATTTGGGTAAAATGATACCAGTGTCCGACACAATTTTCATCACCAAATAATAACATAGATTTTTATTGAAATTTCACGGAATGACGGCTAACTAAAACCATGTAAATACCTATTAATAAAAGGAGACCTTTCCTCGCCCCATACAACAAGGGCCCCGAATGTACCTAAGATTCAAAGGTATCAAAATCGTAGATTCTAAAAATATATATAACATATTTTTTATTCAATTTGTACCACCCAAAAACATCATTAGAAAGGTTTGATTACTTGCAACATTGAATTAATTTAACTGGCAAGCACAACTCTCTCGCTGTCTGATGCGTTTCGTTAGCTTACTCTCAGGCACAACTAATTTTAGATAAAAGTCTTTTAAAACATTATTTTTACATAAGCTTATCGATTTCTAGCAAGTAGGTACATGATAAATAATAACAAAAATAAGTGTTTTTAACTGTTTTAAATTATTTTGTGCGTTTGATTATTTTGTCACCCAGAAGAAATTGATAAAAAATACTATAAGCCAGAGCTGTAACGAACGAATTAAAAAGACTGAGTGACTTGTCAGTCATGACATCTTGAGATTACCCTTTTTTCATTCCGTTTCGGTGTAGGTACCTGGCTCTGGCTGGAGTGTTTTTCGTTTGTATCTGTATTGTTTTGATTATTTGCTCGCTCATATTATAGTAAGCACATTAGACCAAATGGAACATTTGGAATTGAAGTATGCCGTGATATTGAGCCTCTCCATATACCACATTCTGAAAATGAAATGTATCTGTTGAGAGGTTGATTAGTGGTTGAACATGTTGTACATATATATATTGTTAAATATGCAGCACAATAGTTGGGAGCACAGAATTCACCGTTATTACTGTAATTGTATAATAGGAAAACGTACCGAGGGTTGCTGTGCTCATGTTATGTATGACCATTGTGTGGTATATGGAGTGGGCTCGATACCAACAAAATATAATTGCTCCAGCATTCTTCCTTGATGATATATTTATCAGAGAAGATGTAGAAAATGAAGAAACATAATAAAAGAAATTAAAAAATTAACATATTGTTTTATTCCAACAAACAACATAATGTTTTACATTGCCATCTAAGGTGCTCTCAACCATTTCTATGTCATTGTAGAACTGTATTGCTTTTAAAATCAATGCAATTGGTTATTATGACATGAAATATGTATAGGTCCGATGTAAAAGATAGACTACTACACAACTGCTTGTGCTGTTGGGAAGGACTTTGCAGAAGCATTATTGATGTATCAGTTGGTTGACAATAAGTCTTGTTTAGAAAGACTGCTTATGAATCAAGTTGGTCAACTGTAGTAAACATGAATTACATTCTTGTTTCTATTGGCATTTATGGTTCCGTGTAAGTGCGGACCTTTCTAAATAATTATTTCAGTACCTACTAGATTCTATGATATCAACATTCGTTTTCATCACACAAACATGTTTTCTATCCGGGATCTGTAGAGCAAAATAAACAAGTTTCTATGGCTGCATAAAAGCGGCTTTGGTTCAGCAAAAAATAAGACGGTCACGCACGCACGATCTATGTTTATTATTTATGTGAGTTTGTAGAAAACCGTATAATATTAACTATGTTTTCGACCTATTTTAATAATATTCTTTGTGAGATTTTAAAAAGACCACAATGTTTACATCAAAAACCGCTATGACAGATGTCACTGTCAGTCATATTTTGCATGTTTCGTTTCATGTTTACGATTTCTAGGACCATTTTAGCGATTTTTTTTATTTTCAAAAAAATCTAGTTTTAGCAAGTTTTATAAAAAAATTATATCACAAAGTGTTTCTGCATAATGTAGAGAATATTTTAAAATAAAGTGTACCTCGGTACAACGGGGGCCCATTTGGAAAGGTGTCCTTTATAAAATACAGTGAAAAAATTAAACGCCTACCCGACCCAGCCAGGAATCGAACGTGGGTCTTCCGCAATCCGGGCGGCTGCACTGACCGCTATGCTACCGGAAAGGAAGCAATTAGCACTTGAAAATAAAAAGTAAAAATTTATAAGCATGTATGTAGTCTGTATTCAACTGGTGCTAAAGAACAAAATCAGTTGCTGACTCGTATTTTGAACAATTAAAGGAAAAAAGATCGATCATTAGTTCCTGTCGATCACTGCCACTACCCTAGTCTATTTTATAAACGTTCAATACTATCAATACAGTTCCCATGGGTGGGATAGACATTGACAATTTGACACGCTATATTACGAAGAACCTTTACGTCGTGGCACGCAATTAGTATGCACGCTCAACACTTGCATACCAAACAGAATTATGAGATATACGACCTTTTAGAAAAAGCAAACAACAACGCCTCGGTGGCCGTTTGGCAAATACCCGAAGGTCCCGGGTTCAATTCCCAGGTCGGGCAAAGTGTGTTTCAGATTTTTCGGTGCATAGCCCGGGTTTGAGATCACCAACCCGCATTTGGCAAGCGTGGTGAATTAAGCCATTGTCCATGTAGCGATGACTTGTTGATGTGTAACATCTTTCCTCTTGCTTTCTTGCAATTTGTGGGAGTGATTTCGTGAAATGGGACGGAAGTGTGTGATGTGTAACATCTTTCCTCTGGGACGGAAGTGTGTAACAGGATTGACAGTTGATTTGACGAATGAGCGCGCGGTATCGCATTACTCTTAGTGTCAATTAAATACAAATTTCATTAAAAAGAATTATTCTTTGTTATGAAAAATCATTTCAAATAATACCTGACCCATTTTTTCAGAATATAATGTTAAAATTGCTTATTACTAAGGTGAGATGTCAAATGTTACACTCGCTCGTTTTTTTTTCTTACGGGTAAGCCACAGTGCCTTTATCTCACCTGATGTTAAGTAGTGATAAAGGCCCATGGTGGAAGCGCACTTCACCAGGGATCCTCAACTACTGAGGCACTGGCTATCTTATCTCTAGCTGCCAGAACACAACAATGCTACAAACATTGATGTTATAGCGGCATATTTAGAAAAGATGGTGGTCGCTAGCCAGGCGGACAAACAAGTCCTACCACCAACCAAACCGAGTACACAAACATGTACCCCTGCCGGGAATCGAACTCGGGACCTCTAGATCAACAGGTGGTCTTAACTAGAGATGGAAAAAACTGCTTAATTTATTCACACGTTTAAGCATTGTACGATTTTAAAAAAGTATGCTTAAAAAAGTGCTTATTTGCGTTTTGCTTTTTCGAGTACTTACAAAAAGCTGGCTACGTTGTGTTGAAACGAAAAACGTTAAGCTGTCTGTCCGTTTTTTTTTTGTTGTTATGTTAACATGTTTCATTGTCATATATACGAATATTCATGTATTAAGTTGTACGACGTCCATATTATTATGTAGAATTTAATATTACGCAAATATTGCTGCGAACAAATTACAATTAAAAAAAAAAACATAAACTTTCCTTCGTACTTTACTAAAAAATTGTTTTAACTAAACTTAAAATTTATTTACACTTGAAATTAATTTACTCTGGAAGTTAATTACACTAATGTCATTACACAAAATTTTAAAACTTACTATATTAGTAGTTAGTACACATTTCCATAAAACACGTAAATAAGCGGGCAAGCAAGCACCGCGCACTTACCGCTTCACACTGAAAAACGTACTAATTTTTACTTTCTGTATGTACCTAAACGAAACAAGTGTTAATTAACCGACCAAAATATCAAAATAAGTGCGAACACTTTAAGTGAAAAGCATCGTACGTTCAAACCTAAAAGCACGTTTATATACTTTTTTATGCTTTTTTAAATGCTTTTGCTTTAAACGCCCACCTCTAGTCTTAACCACTACTAAAATAAGGCACAGTATTGCTTTTAAAACTGTGCCTAAGGTACAGACGCCTGCAACCTATCCAAAACTGTCAAATGTCTTCAATGAATGTTCAACCGTATGCCGTTTATGTAAAGGTCAAAATCAATTGAGGAAATTTTGACAGTTACCACGTCTGATGTACAGGCGAGTGTACCTATAGTCTTGGTACAGTCATCATGACAAAGGTACAACATGTAGGTTAAGGTGTAATCTAATAAACGCGGTACTACAATACACGAAAAACTTAGTTCCATCCAAATATTATTATTAAGAATTCCATAATACCGAATCATAATCTGCAATAATTTAAAATCGTTTTGCTCGCTTCGCTGCGCTTTTTCACAAATCTAACTTACCCTGATAAAATGAAAATTAAGTTCCAGGATCAGTATTTCCTTAGTATATAACATTTGTATTTAAAAAATACTGAAAGTATTTTTTTTTAAACATTTGACTTACTCGTAGATCTAGTTGACGAAGCCTCCTTTTAAGCATAAAAATGCATGTACCAGGAGACTCATTGTTAACATGCTATACTATGCTATGTTACATGTAAAAGAACACATAACACTGTTGAAAGGCAATTTTTTTTTAATATCTTTCTAGCCCCATAAGACAGGATTACCTAGTTTGGGCGCTATTGTATAAATTGTTACTGTTGTATTATTTTGGTAATAAACGTTTTTTAATGTTGTTTTTTTAGTTTTATGTTTTTATGTTGTATTTATGATCGTGACTGTACACGCTAAACAAACACACAACATCCATTCAATTGGACACCGTTCGCAGTCATCACTTCGTCACACCTATAATTTGACTTTCTTCAGCAATCAGTGGTTTCCTGCAAACATTGTCATTATAATAATAATATGTGTCATTATACAATTACCTCAATAACTACAGTTTTTTCTATTGCTTCGGTAATCAAATAGTGTCGGTAATGATACTGATATCTATTACACTGGGTTGTTTTTGCGATTAAATTTAAAAATGGGGACACTCAAAGTTAAACTCTCTTTTAGGGTTCTGTACCGCAAAAGGAAAAAACGGAACCCTTATAGAATCACTTTGTTGTCTTTCTGTCCGTCTGTCCGTCGTCTGTCCGTCTCTCCGTCTGTCCGTCTGTCAGTCTGTCCTTCTGTCCGTCTGTCCGTCTGTCCGTCTGTCTGTCTGTCAAGACCCTTATCTCGGGAACGCGTGAAGGTATTGAGTTGAAATTGAGAAATGATGGAAAGAGTAACCAAGTGTCACACTTTCGGACTTCGGAGGTTAAAAACAAGAGTCATAACATCATCACCAGCTCATAATGTCCCCACTGCTGGGGCACGAGCCTTCCCTATGGATGGATAGGAAGAACGGCCCATAAACCACCACGCGGGCCCAGTGCGGATTGTACGGAGAAGCTCAAGATTTTGATCATCTATCCAACGAGCGGCCTGCCCACCCATCCGAATCATGAAACTCGCACTAAGGTGGATCCCTATTTCTTTTTTTTATGCCTGGTGAGCGTAGATGAGGTCTATGGTGGAGCGAGCTGCCTCAGAAGATGCCTATTAACTCTCGCCTTGAAGGCATTCAGGTTATAAGTTTTTGGGAACACAGACGAAGGCAGAGAACTCCACTCCTTGCCAGTGCGCAGTAAAAAAGATGACATGAAGCGCTTAGTGCCACATCTTAACTTATCATAGTTGGGCCTGCTTAGGTTTCCCTCTATCAGTAACACTTCGACCCATCGGGATCTTTTGTGCAACCCCATCCTTCACTCTTCTTCCTCTGTCAAGATAGATGCCTTATTTGGCAACGTCCTTATGAGCGAAGGTCTAAACTCCTCCGGTTTCGGATAGGCCGACCCCAGGAGCCCCATTCTTTTCCTAGCCAGAGAGTGGCAGTCACACAGTAGGTGCTGCATTGACTCCGTTTCCTTCCACATGCTCTACACAAGCTATTTGTTGGGCTTAGTTTCCAACTTTTGACGTTTCTAACTGCATCGGTTTACTTAAGAATATATAAGTTTACTTAAGAAATTACTTTGCTTCAGTATGAACTGTTACTCGTTTATAAATACGGGTATGTGTGCTTTGCTCGAGCGCGGATGATGGATGTAGAAAACTTGCCTTCTTATTTTGTGATCCATGTTTCGTCAGTCTATGTCCTCAAAGGGCACTGACCTTGCACCGCAAAAATGCTCAACACGTCAATACAGTTTCACTCAACCCTATCTCGTCCAGTTAAAGTGTATTTTTAACTATTTTCTTTCGCAAAGAAATGCGCGCATAGCTCTCGCATGCCCAGCTGTCTGTGCGCCGTCAATAGTATTTATTGTTTTTAGCATAAAAGCTGTTTTTGCTTGAGTTGACGTGTAGATAACTTTGTGACGTTTACTGTTGAGTCCTGCTGCGTTACCATGGGTCGTCTAATAAAAATAGAAGAGTGTGTAATGTTCTTTAGAGCGCAGTTTTTTTTGTTAAATCGTTTTTGACTTCATAGTCGTGCCGGTGATTGGAATTTAATTTCTTCAGCTAAGATGGCTCTCGATGTTGTAAAACACGTTTTTTTGTAAATTTATTAATCGGTTAGGAAGGCAATGTTATTTTTTTACTCTCTGTTTCGGCAAGATATTTTATTATATTCGTAGGTCTTTTACTAAAGTCGTGTTTTTTTAATATAACATTAATACATGTTTTTTGGTAAAAAGATAGTGAAATTAATACTTACCTTTATTTTTTGTGATACATTGTTTTAAAAGTAACATACTGTTAGATATTTTGTTTAGATTTATATTTATTAGAGAAACCATAGAACAAATAAACTTAATTTAAAAAAAATACGTTATGCATTCGTGAGTTCAAGAAGTATAAATTCATAAAGGTAAGTACATACATAATACACAAAAAATACTAACAATAATATGTGAATTAGTACCTAAATAGGTATATCCTACTAATATTATAAACGCGAAAGCTTGTAAGTATAGATGGATGTTTGTTACTCTTTCACGTAAAAACTATTGAATGGATTTGGATGAAATTCAGCATACAGGTAGTTTATAACCTGGATTAACACATAGGATACTTTTTATCCCGATATTCCTACGGGAACGGGAACCACGCAGGTGAAACCGCGAGCGGCCACTAGTAGAGTAATAATAATAATATATAGTTTATTATTATTGTTATAATGACTCCAGACTTTTGAGTCAGTCAGGGCTCTAGTAGTAATATTCGCACAGTAAGAGGTAAGACAGTTAAGATGGCCGGTACTCCAGTGGTTATGGATAGTATAAAAAGCTCTTCTAACCTTATCGTCATTTACCGTCAAGTAAGATGTAGGCCAACACTTCACCGTTGCACAATAAAAATTAAGTTATTAGCCTTTATACTGTCTTATTTCTGAGCTAAAGCCTCCATCATTAAAAACAAGTCATCGCATCATCGCTACAATTGATGGATATTTTATTTTTTGATAGAGATTGCTGATTGCCTCAAACGCCATTTTCAGCGTCACCGGGTTTTTTTGGGGGCGGCGAGGTACGTAAAGGGTACCTCAAGTTGTGTGAAACGAATTACCTTCGGAGGTTTTCTAGAGGGAACGGCATCACACACTTAAAATTGCGTGTCCCCGTGCCCTACTAGATTCTCCGATGGGTTCGTATCGGATCGGAAAACAATTGATGGGTAATGGCTGGATGACCACGCTCGCTAAATGCGGGTTACAAACTTGGGCTATGCATCCAGGGTTGCCAGGAGTCCGGCTTTGTCCAGCTTTTTAACCTTTTTACCGCCAACAACTTCTATAGAAGTTCGGGATTTTCGTGCAGTCCACGCCAGTACTTCTATAGAAGTTCTTCTTTGTACCTACTTTATTAAAATACATTTATACGTTGGCGTACAGCGGGACATCGCGTGCAGGATAGTTGAGTCGTCATCACATTACCGAACAATTATTTACGAGTCCGTCCTATCCGATTTTTGTTAGACTTTTTGTCTGTGTTGTTGAGCGGGCGAATAAGTGAATGCCAAATAATGATTGTCTTCTTTACAAGTTTCTATGGAACATAGATTCAACTTTAAAAAGAGGTCAGGCAAAATTTTGCGTCCTGTTCTGCTTTTGAATTGTAGAACTTCGTACGTAACTCTATAAGTGCATCGAAAAATCTGAAACACTGTTTTCACGCTCTTTTTTGTTTGTTTATTACATGTTGTTTTTTGTTTGTTTATTACATGTTGTTTTTTTATTTTGTTACATGTGAAGGTTGTCTTTTATATTTTGTGTGTTTGTTTGTAATGGAAAGTGTCCTGCTATGATAGGGCATTTTCCAATATTGTTGATGCTGTAAGGGAGGAAAGAAACGCCGTTGCTGAGTTTCTTGCCGGTTCTTCTCAGTACAATGTCTCCCGCCCAGAGTAGACTTACGAACCGATGGCATAGTGACATTAATATAAGCTACTTGTAGCCTAAACGAATAAATGATTTTGAATTTTGAATTTTAATAAAATAAATAAATAAACTTTCCTACACTCACACCAATTATCTAGCCCAAGAGAAGCTTCGTTATGAAACTCGTTAAATGGTTACTAGACAACGGATAAACATACTTAAAATACTTAAATACATACTTATTATACATAGAAAACACCCAGACCCGAGACAATTTAGAAAAACAATAATTTCTAAATTGACCCGACCGGGGATCGAACCCGGGACCTCAGAGATGGCGACACCATGAAAACCGGTGTACAAACCACTCGACCAAGGAGGTCATCTGGAATGACTCCGCTCTACCTGATGTTATGCAGAAGCGAGGACAGCTAGTGTAACAGAATTGTGCCTCACTACCCGTCCTCATCTTCATCATCATCATCACCATCATCATCATCATCATCATCATCAGCTCATTTTATGTCCCCACTGCTGGGGCACGAGCCTTCCCACCACGCGGGCCCAGTGCGGATTGGTGGTTGTTAACGACTGCTTATGCAGCCGGGACCAACGGCTTTACGTGCCTTCCATAGCACTCACCTGCCCGATCCGCAAATTTTTGATGTTGGTGGTCCGAATCGCCTAATTCAAAAAGAGTCCTTAGGCCATGCGGTGGTCCGAACAGCTCGTGGTATGAACGGTCTAACGATCCAGTTCCTTCTTTAAACCTCATGTCCCACAATTTAATCCGGCACCTCTGGTTACCGAGTCAATAGGTATAAATATTATTTATAAACGAACTCCGGCATATACTGTTCACTGTCAGTAATTGTGAATACATTATGAAGCTTTTATGACATAACATGTATGCAAATTATTATGATTTCATCAGTGCGTTCACATCGCATTCTTTATTAAACGAGTCCTCTTACTTTTCGTACTTCAGCTTCAAGTTATGGCATGTTTGTGATAACTGGTATATGAGTTTATGAACATGGCAAAACCGAGGTATTCCGCTAACTAGTTAACAGCAACTGATCGAATCGCAACCAAGCCAATGGCAGCTGAACTGAACTGAAGTATTGAAGTAGTGAAGCAAAAACAGCGTAATGGCCACAACGGACCTCATTATTAAAGTCTTTTGAACCAACTAAGCAAGTAGAAGAGCCGAAGATCAGGCTCAGAGGAAGAGTGGACTCTCCAATGGATTGGCAGAGGCCTGTTGACTAGCAGTGGACTGATGGTATGGGTGGAATGTGCGAGTTTTATTAGCCATATTCGATCATGTAAACGAAAACGAGATTTTGTATGCCAAAACTTTAACTCTCCTCTTATGTCTCTAAGGGGCGTTGTTTAAATGCCAAACCAATTCTCGTTTTTAAATTCATCGAATTGCAAATAAAACTCGCACTAGGCGCACTGATTATGACTTAATAACTTTGTTTCGCAGTATCTACCTGCAATTACTAAACTAATACAAAACTATCTACGTTTGAAATTTTTGAAGAGTGATTTTCGATCGAGAACCTCTAGTAGCGCTCCAAGCTTTTCGTTTTGCATTGTTCATAGACATACTCGCGACGGCGTTGATTAATCGACATTAGTGCAGCAATAAAGCACTGCTCTGTATGTGCCTGGGTGCGCGGGTGGTGCAAGCGATGGGAGGGAGCGAGTTCTCTATAAGTAGGGGGACGCAAATATATTCACTCCAACTGAATATTAAGGCAGACAAAATAATCAGACTTTAAAGGTGGAGGATCATCTATATATGAATTTTGAATATTTATAATATAACGTAAATTTTCTTGCGAACAAACGAAAACGAGCGAAAGTTTTTAAAATTTTTATATGCCAGAAAAGTTTTACTGAACTCTTCAAACTGAAACAACGTTTGGGAGCTCTCTATTAAATTGCCGTGTCCGTAAATACACTTAGTTAGTAATAAAGATTTTGATTTTAGATTTTTTGATTTTGATGCGAAACGAATAGAAAAGGTGCCCAACCAGTTAATTTTGGGCCAAAATCCTCTCACCGCGCAAGAACCTTACACTGTTACACCATTGCCTGTCTACACAACGAGAAAATAGCGCGCTCGGCAGTTCCAGTCACCTATCTGGAAAATAGGGAGTGGACTATAAGTACCTACCACGGGGCAACTCTTTTGAGACACTAATCTTTTGAGTACGGGATGTAGCATGCACTTCGGCGGGTTCTAATCTGGCGTTATGACCTGATGTAGACAGTCCTTTTAAGACTTTTACTTGCGCAGGGACGTTGGGCACCTTTTCGTATAACTTTGAGCGGATGCCAGTACAAATACCATAAGAAAGGGTTGTTCACTGTCTGCAATCATTCTTTCACTCGCTGCGATCTTCTCACCTGTACCATACTACTACTAGCGATTCATTACGTCCTCTGACTATAAAATCAATGCAACCGTCAGTCGTCAGTTCGGCATCAACTGTTGGCTCTGTGAATACGTTGTAGCCGGGGCATACTTTATGATTGTGTGCAAATTTAATTATCTATTACTAGGAGCGGGAAAGAATTTAAATTAGAAGCTTGTAAATGAGATTCCAGGATGGGATTAGTAGTTCCCACACGCAGATGCTACAGAATTTTAACGATGAGAGTTGAGGTGATCGTCTTAAGCAGCGGTATAGATGTTGTGTTTCAGAAATGTTTGCAAGGAGCTCTTGTTTTTTGAACGCGCTTGGTCTACGATTGCTAAGGTTAAGCATCTTTCGCAAAGGCCAACCATTGGATGGGTGACCAAAAAAATATTCATCTCGAACTCTTCCGTACTTCGGAAGGCACGTAATGCCGTTGCGTTGGTACCGGCTGCATTAGCAGTCGTTAACAAGCACCGCACCGCACTGGGCCCGCGTGGTGGTTTATGACCCGTTCTCCCTGGTGGTGCTTCCATCAATAGAGAAGGCTCGTGTCCCAGCAGTGGGGACATATAATGAGCTGGTGATGATGATGATGATGACTCTCGTATAACATCCGGAGTCCAAGAGGGTGCCATTTGTAACTTGTTTATTACCTATATTTTAGAAGACTACGTTTTTGTAAGAAAATTGAAGTGATTTTTTTTAATTTTTTATTTAATTTTAATAACAGTAAACTGCTCTTTACTGACGAAATTTTCTTCAAAATAATTCTTATGAATATTAAACAAAACGGGACATATTATTGGGACGTCACGCCAGCACTCAGAAAGAAAATACTCTGAATAAATCTATATATTAATACGTGGAGCAAAAACTTTGTACTCCTTTTTACGAAAATTGCGTGGACGAAGGAGTATGAAATTTCGCACACTTATAGTATATATAGAGAAGGAGTACAGAATGTTATTTATTTTAAAATTATTCATAAAAATACATTAAATTAATAAAACAAACATTACACACACTACCATGTATTTGACACACACGCATATGTATTTGACACATACGCATATATACTCTTTTCAAAAATTTAAAAATGGAAACGGAGCGGCCGAAATCTGTCAATGCCAATCTAAACTCACATTCTATCTTTTTTAATTTTTCATTGATTAGGATACAATCCGTGCAGCCTTAACAAAATTACGGTCGAATTTCGACCACTGGGCGACCACTAGTATTTTTAAAATAATCACACTCATTAACAGCTTATATTTTTTTTTATAAGGACAATAATAGCACATCGCACACCATACCATCTTAAGGCAGTAACATGTATACAATCTTGACTAGTTTTGACTTTTATTCCATTGCTAAGAGTTACACTACTACATGTTAAAGCTCGTGACTGTACATAAGCCATCACGCCAGCCTTGTGCGGTTTGCGTTTTGGTGGGTGTTAACGACTGTCATTTTATAACAACCGAGCATTGAGAAGATAGAGACATTTTATATTGTTTTCTAAAGTTTCAAAAGACCACAGACCCTGCAAAGGGTTCCAAATGAAAGGATAAACATTAAAATAAAACTAATGTAGTTATATATTGAGTCACTAATTTAGTAGGTGTCACTAAATTGTGTAGAATGCATTCTTAAATCATTTCTAAAATCTTCTGCCTCTAAAAGATCTAAAGGGGGTAGGTATGTAGGTACTTGTATTGAGACTATTGTGTTGTGACTGACAAATAAATTGCTAAGTATTTCATTTTATAAAATAAACGCGAGTAGATCCGTAAAGGAAGTTTCATTTCAAGAGACATTTTAATTTGGTTACGAAACTTAACTTTAATGAAATTAAACGACAACATTTTAACTTGAGATTTCAATTTAAAATTCCTATTTTATAACAAGAAGGCGCTGCTACAACTCCATATTTTTTTTTCTTTTTGTTGATGTCATCGATTGTCAAATAAAACTACCAAAGAGCACTTTAAGTTACTGCACTTCAACCTATCCAAAACTGTCAAATTACTTCAATACATTTTCAACCATAAGATAAAAGCATAAAGTTCAAAGTCCATTGAGAAAATTTGACAATTTGTTGTAGTTATGGTTTTATACAATTTTACGCAAATTTTGTTGCGAAACAATTACAATATTTGAAAAAAAACGAAAGTGGTGAAAAATTTCCACGAGTGGGATAAAGTCGGAGTTGTCGACATTGAATAGGGCTTTAGCTTACAGAGTAAGAGTAGATAGTGTTGATTAATTTCGGCGAGTTGGCTAGAGCCACGATAGCATAGTAGGTAGTGCACCTGACCCGGCATGTCATGGGGTGCGGGTTCGAATCCCGCTAGTGGAATTTTTCTTTTTTCAAACTTTGTGGTAGGTTTATGTGCAGGCGTGTGTACATAAATTACAGAAAAAAAACGACATTGAAATGTCAAACGTGTCCTTAATTATATCGGCCGCTCGGCAGTGACACCCCTCCCCCCTCTAACGGGCATTAAAGCACCATTAAACGCGGGAAATCATCATAATGTTACGACAGTTATTTCATCCTGCCACGGTTTAACGATGGGGCCAAACACAGCATGCCACGTTAAGGTCGCATTCCGAGCAACGCGACAGCGTCGGAAGACAGATTCGTGCGACAACGCTTTTTTTATCGAAAGTTCAATAAAATTCCTGCAACTTGTGTGGCAGCGAATCATCAATCTGTTCTTTAGTACTAATTAAGTGGCAACAAAATCATTAAAATTGAAAAATTGCTTAAAACATTTACCAATTTGGCGGTCTTGTATTGTAGGTAGTGATTTTAAGCGATTTCTTTTAGACGCTACGTATGAAGAGAACTGCAACACTATAAAGCTGAAAAAGCTAAGTGTCTCCGCTCACGTGCACGCTTAATTTGAAGCCAAATGTCGCATGCCCATCTAATCTCGTATCGTATTAACAAACTTGGTTCAAAGGCCGCATAGTCGGTGTCGCAGTACTTGGAGCGTCACCTCAACTCGGCGCAGTGTACTTCGCCCTATCGTTAAGACGTTGTATTCCGAAAATGTCTTGAGGCAACGCGGTAAAGGCTGACAAATGAGCCATTTGCAAACTTTTATCCTTTGAGCAAGTACTAGAAATTAAGTAGACGGTGCTCTTCGCATTAATACAGTATACTGAACTGCGTTTATTACACTTTGAGATAATTTCATTAGAATAATATATATTATTTGTGGGGAGACGGGAGAATATTTTGAAATAAAGTTAAAATTATTGTGTCTTAAATGGTTATTCTATTTTATTTGGACAGTTATGTAAATTGCATTTGTATTGCTGGTAACATTCACTGAAGGCACGAGTAAATTGTAGATGGTAAATATTTTTAGCTGAAAAGTGTAAAAGTATTTTGCAGTAAAAAAGGTTTAAATTACCAGTGATCAAATTATCCTAAAGTTGTCCTATATATGCGACATGGAGTAGGTAAAACCACCAAAATTTTATATTTAATATTTAATGATTATTTACTAAATTAAAACGGTTCTAACATCGCCACGTTATCCCAACTGGTTGTACACATGAACAGGGCTAGTCTGCTAATTCAATAACGTATCAACAATGACAGTAGTTTGTTTTTTTTTTTTTTTAGTTTATGGCTTCGTGCGGTTAGCACATTTAGCCAGTGTCAAAGTAATTTTTCTTACAAGTAATACATAAATAAACAATATTTCCTTATATGATGATGATATTAGAAATGGGAAGTGAGAAATGATATACCTCCCAACCCCTCGAGTATCTCATGACATCGACATGACTCTTTACTTTCCCGCCAAGAAGTCCTTCGTTGTTGTTGTATGTATGTAAAATCTAAGAGCAGAGCAGCGAAGGCCACACTAAGGAGTTAGATATGTCTATCCAGGGCATTCAGTCGCTGTGGCCGAATAAGTCAGGAGATGACTAGAGAGAAGGCAAGCAATACGCCTTCACTAGATAAACGCTGCCCGTTGCGAAACCATAGAAAAATAATAGGTTGGAGTTCCGCGTTTAAAAAATAATACAGCGTATTGTACTTACGTTCCCCTGCGGATCGATGAGCTGAGCGTATTTGGGCGCTTTCGCCTTGCTGCCGTCCGCGAACACGCCTGCCAACCGCAGCGGCGTGCCTGGCCGTGCCGCCGCCCGCTCGTACTGCGCCCCCACCCGCCCGCTCTCTGGAACACGCAACTCTATATAAATACATACACAAATACAAAATCTTCATTGACCAAATTACTAGTTAGGTAAGGGTGTTTCAACTTCAATCGATTCCCTTTAAAATGTTTATATAATTTTTAACGCAAATTTTGTTGCGAACATATTACAAAAACACAAATGTTGAAAAAATTTCCACGAGCAGGATTTGATTTGATTTTCGGCGGGCTGGTTAAAACCACGATAGCTCAATTGGGAGAGCACCTGACCCGGTATGTCAGAAGGGTGCGGGTTCACATCCTGCTCGTGGAAATTTTTACAACATTTGTGTTTTTGATTCCCTTTAAATTAAAAATAACATGCATTGGGAAGGGGCCGCTCTTCTGCTTTCTAAGCATTTGTATCTACACCTTTGTTACACCATCAAACCATCACTGTACTGTTTATGCGATAGAAACACCACAAGGAGGTAGGCTATAAGCAATCACGCGGGCCCAGCGCGGATTTGCTAATGCAGCAGGGATCAACGGCTTTACTTACGTGCCTTCCGCGAAGCACGGAGGAGCTCGAGATGATAAAATTTTGGTCACCTATCTGATGACCGGCTTTAGCGAAAGTTGCTTCACATTTAGATTGACCAGGCGTTTATGCCTGCGTTTGTACTATCGGACTAAGTGGGTCGTCAGCATTTGCAGACCGCATTATAACCACTGCGCCATCGAGGTCCTCATCCCAGCGGGGGATAAACATTAAGTACTATAACGTGGTATTTGTAGAGTACAGAATCGCTTACCCGACGCCGGCCGCGCCCTGTAAGCGCTAATCGCGCGCGGCGACACGAGAGCGAAGGCCCGTGCCCTCAGCAGCGCTGCTATGGAGCCCCGCGCGGACGCCAGAGCGCCCCCACGGCACCCGCACGCCGAGAACCAGCCTGAAAACAAAAAGATACTGTAAGAACCGTGATAACTATACTCAACACTCAATAATGATTGCCACCATAATGTTAAGAGCGTTTACGCCGTTACAGACGTTTAAGACAGAAAAATAATACCAGCAAGTCTTTATCTCAAAACCTGAGAGCGACAAAAATCCACAAGGTAAAATAAACGACGGATTGCACTCCGGGAGTGCCGGCAGAAGTGAAAACTTGAATATTAACGTTGTGCATTTGTTTGATATTTTGGAATGGTTAGGGAATAATTTTGCACGAATTGCTTCAATTATCAGTATAAAAATACTGTCATTTATGTGGTAGAATACAATATTTATTTATTGCGCTATCGTACACAAACATGACAATTTATTCGCGCAAGCGCCCAGCGCCGCCTAAACGAAACAGCAGGCATACATTTTCGCCGCGCCGTAGAAAGAGAGGGGGATACTTCCTCTTCTACGCCGCGCCTGCTGTCTACTCTCCATCCGTCTTACGAATTTTCGATCAGGTCACGTGTCCTGGCGCGAATTTAACATTTTTTACCCCTTACAAAAACAGTGTACAACGCCGCTAAAGAAGTTTTCACTTCAAAAAAAAAATCCTTGATGAGTAAGTGAGTTGTGCCTTTTCAATAATTTTAGCCTAATGGTTATAATCCCTTTTTGTCAATGTATGTACTCAGTTATTTTCTTTTCTTTATGTTACCTGTTGTGTGTTTAATTGTGTGTTTTGTTTACATATTCCAATAAATGTATTTTTTTTTCTTTCTTTCAATAGCGTGACAAAACAGCTGTTCGAAAATGATGTTTGTTTCCAAACAAATAAATAAAATCACTAATAAAGCACTTCTCTCTTTTTTCTGCCCGGAATCCGGACTGGATCGCGACCTAACTCAGTTGCCCAGCAATTTCATGATTAAAGGGACTAAATCTAATGCAATGTCAGGGAATATAAGAACCGCTAAAGCTTCAGAGTCGGCATGACGGTCGTGGTACCCTTGGTATTGAAAAGCGTTCTAGGAGTAGAAGTAGGAGTTCTAAGCAAAATGAAACGATACTAAATATCTATAAAAATGTTTAGTTGAACGTAGAAACAAGTGTCAACTTATGGTATTGCTGAATAATCCTAATGTTTATCAAACAATAAATTGGCTCGTGCCATTTCCTATTTGCTGGTATCTTGTTTTAGCACCGGTCGACTTACTAAATTTTCACCCGGTGTCAACCTGTCGGCTTACGTTTGTACAACATAATCCAGTTTGCTTTCTGCTGATTGAAATACAATTGTAAAGACGGAGCACACTAACGCTGCTAAGCTAAGATATTATGAGTGTTTGGTCTTCATTTCAACTGATGCTAGTAACGACATGGCTGAAGGTGGAGGACCTTTGAGTTAGAAAACGTGTAAAACTATTGTAAAGCCGTGTCTTTGTCTTCCAAAACATGGAAAAGTCTACCAGCACTCGATTTCCCTCCTTCCTATGACATGGGGTCCTTCAAACGTTTCGTTAACAGACACCTTGTGTGCCGGCAGGGTGAGGGTGACTGATGCTGCGTTGTTTCACGCTGCACCAGCTGTCTTCGCGTCTGAACTCCATTTCCACTTAACATCAGGTGGAGAGGATTAATTTGCCGTGCAAACTATTATTTTTAAATCAAATATATAAACTTTAACCACATAGCCTCGATTCTTTCATTTTAAACTTCCATTAGTTGTGGTCATGCGTTAGCATCCGAATAAGTCTGTGGTTGTGACACTTGTGACCTCAGAACAATAACTAAAGCTATAGAAGAATGGCTAAAATAAAAATCGTAACTTATGGCTAGAAAAGGAGATTGGAGTGCGACAAATGGTTGACACTTAGTTTTTATTTTTTGTATTGTTATGTCAAACGGTCATCAGATAATCGGTGTTAAAAAAAATCTTTGAGTCTATTTTATAGTCACTCACTACATTACCTCAAATATGAAGTCACAAATCTGGTGACACCTTCGAAATAACGAAAGAAAAGGGACAATCGATCTCTTTCCAATACATCACTTAGGTTCATTAGTTAAAATAGTACGAACTGATGAATGAGTGTTGCTATTTTAGTCCGGTTTCTATAGCTTTAGTTATTATTCTGAGCTCGTGACCTCAGAATAATTACTTGAGCTATTATTGTTTTGAGCTTGTGACTTAGCGGTCAGATTCTAATATTTTTGCCATAGACTATAACCATAATAAAAAATGGCAGAATCTAAAAGAGCCGAGCTTCCAATGTTAAGTTTAGATGTTTAGCTTAGTTTAGTTTAGTTTAGAGAGGTGACGGAACATGCTTACTTAAAAAATATAGTTATACCCTCTAGCCTTACCTCTCGCTTGGGGGGCGATATTTGCTTATCACCGGCGATGTTGAAAAAAAGTAACATGATAATACACTAGGAAATATAATGATTTAAAAAAAATGTTTTTGTTTTGTTTATATAATTTTTAACGCAAATTTTGTTGCGAACTAATTACAATTACTTACTACTTCTGTCAGAAGGGTGCAGGTTCAAATCCTGCTGGTGGAAATTTTTTCAACATTTGAGTTTTTTTAATAATTTTTGCTTAAATAACAATTTGATTATTGAGATAAATATCGTTTAAGAATTTTCAGAGTCTAAAATAAGTCAGTGTCCTTTTGACAATAAAGAGCATTTGTGATTGATAACATTGTGTGACAACTAATCACCGCACCGCTTTAAAAATCGCTAAGCTCTCTGTGTGTCTCAAGCTGAATCACTAATTCCGGGTAAAATAATCAACATGACGCGCCGTGGTTCAACAACGCCAAGTTTATTATGGAACTGCTGTAAACACGACTGGTTTCCGTATAACGCGCCTCACCCACTTTTGTAGAAAATAACGCAATCTACATTTTACTGTCAATGTCGTCTGAAAATTTGATAATTCTACCTTATCTGAGACAGTGTCTTACGGTTGCTTAACGCATTCTAAACTTTAAATATTCCTATACAAGGTATCTGTTGAACGTTGCAAGTACCGCTGTATGGACGAAGGCGCCTAGGACCTACATGAGCTTCTGGAAACCAGCGACTAGCAAGAGATCGCGCAAAACAGGGAGCAGTGGCGTCACCTTGTGTCGGAGGCCAACACTCACTTTGGGTCGCTGAACCATCGGAGTAAGTAAGTAAGGTATCTACTAAAATTTAATGAAATAAATTCTTAGTTGTTATTGTTTTATTTTCAATTGATCTGTTATAGGTATATCTCACAAATAATTACAACAGTAAATTAAGTAAGTAAAGAGTAAATATATACACTGTCTCCTAAAACCACGAGAACGACTTCACGCGTCTTCTATCAATGAAAGTGATACATATTATAGAGAATTGTATAAGTAAAGTTAATAATGCTACGTATGTATATAAGATACCTATAACAGTCATAGGTACTATTTTTTCTCTATATTTATTACTTATAGAAAGTTATTCTTATATTGTTTTCTAAAGTTTACGCGAACACTACACATTGAAATGAAACAACTTTTACGGATCTACTCGCGTTTATTTTACACATTACCTATTTATTGTATATTAAAAAGGGATCGAAACGTCAGGATAAACATTAAATAAGCAATGTGTAAAATAAACGCGAGTAGATCCGTAAAAGTTGTTTCATTTGAAAGTATTCTTGTTAGTTTAGTCAGCCCTCATGCCTAATCCTTATCGAAAAACTAATTAAAATTAGGAAAAAAGGAGAAATCATTGACGCAATCTGTCCGCTGCAATAAAAGAAGGCGGTGGTGGTGCGACTATGTACAGGATATTTTTTTTACCAGTGCGCAAATTTTCTGGAGCGACTCAGAATCGGTAAGTAAACAACATTCTCATTTTGGACTTCCCATACTTTAGCGAACACTTGATTAGCTTGATTTGTATGAAGAGCCTCAAAGTTTTTGACATATTTCAACCCATGTTCCAATGAGAAAATTGTTTACTTACTGATTCTGAGTCGCTCCAGAAAATTTTGCACAATAGTAAAAAAATATCCTGTTTAAGGAAGGCTGCATTACATCGTGTCGTCTAAAAATATTAAATTGCTGTATCAAACGATTCCTTCTCTTCACGCACTCGAAAAGTAATTTCTTCATCATCATCGTTTTATGTCCCCACTGCTGGGGCACGACCCTTCCCTATGGATGGATAGGGAGAACGGGCCATAAACCTGGTGGCGGGCCTAGTGCGGATTGATGGTTGTTAACGACTGCTAATGCAGCCGGGACCAACGAAGCACGGAGGAGCACGAGATGATACATTTTTGGTCACCCATCCGATGACCGGCCTTTGCAAAGTTGCTTAACCTCAGCAATCGCAGACCGGGCGCGTTAACCACTGCGCCATCGAGCTTCTCCTCCTCCTCTCTTACTGTCTCACTGCGGGGCAAAGGCCTCCCTCCATTTCTTCCACTTATTGCGGTTCCGAGCTGATTGAGTACAATATTGGTTAAATATAACAAGTTCGTCCCGCCATCTCCATCTCGGTCCACCGCCTACTCTTCTCCCTACTCGAAAAGTTAAGAAAATTCATAAAAGAAAAATAAATAAAGTCAATGCTGTAAGGATTAGATCCCTTAGTCTTCCCTAAATGGGACATCTAAAAATGTTGTTATAAGGAAGTAGAGCGTAGTTTTAGCTTAGTAGTAGCTTAGCTATTATTCTGAGGTAGAGCGCTACCACATGATGCGGGTCGCAAGCCATTAATTTAGCGAAACCCGCACGACGATATCCTACGTTTTATTATAGAACAGAGAATTATTATCAGTCTTTATATAGTATACGGTACAAATACGGAGTAATGAACCTTTTTAATTTCAAAAAGGTAGACAATTCTGGTCTATGGTAGACTTGAGGTGAGCTACGTTGAGTTGTGATTGCCTTGGTAGAATACACGAATACACACACACTTTATACATTAGTGGTACAAATACGTATAACTCGAAAGACTAATAAACCTTTTTAATTTCAGGAATTTAGACAGTTCTACCTAGTCTATGACGCAGCTGTTTCCCCCCCCCTTTAGTTGATGTCTTGTGCGATTAGCACATTTAACAATGTCAAAGTAATTTTTCTTACAAATAATCCTACTAATATTATAAACGCGAAAGTTTGTAAGTATGGATGGATGTTTGTTACTCTTTCACGTAAAAACTACTGAATGGATTTGGATTAAATTCGGCATACGGCATAAGTTTATAACCTGGATTAACACATAGGATAGTTTTTATCCCGATATTTTTACGGGAACGGGAACCACGCGGGTGAAACCGTGAGCGGCCGCTAGTACATAAATAAATAATATCTCCTTCCTATTTCTATTATTATTTCTATTTCCTGTATGATAATGATGAATGATAATAGAAATGAGAAGTGAGAAATGATATACCCCCAACCCCTCGAATATCTCAGTAAAGATGTGGGGATTTACTAAGTCCTCACTCGGACTTCTTGAGAGAATTTGAAAATGAAGTTGCACTGTTTTGTTTCATTTGCCAACACTCATGCACGCTCACGAACGTTAATAATCCTCCATTATTTCACATTAATATTCGATATAACATATTTTTTTTATATAAAAAATCGTTGTGACAGTTGCTCAAAAGTTTTGAGTTCACTGTTAGGGAGTAATGGACTGTATGAATGAATTGTTGGAAACACGTAGTATCTTGTAAATATTTATTAGCTATAATTTAGTACAAATACATAAAAAATTAACCTGACAACTCAAACGAAAACCAATGACTAAAGCACAAAACATCAATGTCAAAAAAGGTCTTATTAAAAAGTTAATACATTACATCTTAATTTGAATATAAAAGGTTTGGACCAGCCAGTCGCCAACATTCACTAACCAGTCAATACCCAATTACCAACAAGGTTTGGCTTGTCTTCGTACGATAGACGTAAAAACTAAATTCGAATAAAAAACAGTACCTTTTCTTTAATTATAAATTCCGTACATGGATAATCCTCAATAAACGTTACCACCAACCTTTGGTTTAGCTAACTCTACTAAAGGTTAGGTCGGCCAGTTAACCCTTACCTATTTACGATGTTCTCAGAAACCAATAAGACCATTTTCTTGGAGAATTGAAGGAAGGTTGTCTATGTTTTTTAGTCTTTTTTTAGTCTCAGTCTTTAAAGCTGATGTTCCATTGTGCAATAGAATAGACATTTAAATTTTAGTGCTCTGTGATAATTGAAATATTTTAATTTATAAGCGGCCAGTAGCAATCCAATTCATTTGGTAGTTTTGATTATTTTAATAATATAAAAAAAAATGCCCAGACTGTGATATTAAGCAACTATTTCTAATAAAGATATTTTCAAAAATAACAAATATTTTAGCCTATACAAAATTATGAGCACTCTTTGTTTACTTATTAATTCATTTTAGTACAGCCACATAATGCATATTTAACATTGGTAAAATTATTTGATTAAATAAAACTTATGTCTGATACATATCAAAATAACCACTTCGTTTACTAAGTTTTTATTTGCTTTATTTTAAATTACTTTATACTTTACATACAATACAATATAGTTTCTAAAAGTTACATACAATTTTACATACATCAGTAAAGTTTCCACTTATTACATTTAATAAATAAATTTATAGCTAGTACTGGACTTCGATATTAATTCGAGAGGTATTAAAATCTCTACCTGAAAAAAGGTTGTATATTGCAATTACCTTTTATAATCGAACAGACTTCATCACTCGCTAACTACTATCGCTAAGTTTCGAAGCGCGACCAATATAATAAAAAGGAGCAAAAGAACCAGATCTTCAGACCCTTTCGTTCTACACGCAGCCTCACCAGCCTGGTAAACGAACGATTTAATTAAACGATGTGAAATAGAGAGACGATCTTAAAACTAGGAGTAAGGTAACGCAAGGATGGACTAGTGTACTATCAGAGGATAAAGTTGCAATAAATAAGTTAAGTTTAATGTAATTAGGGAGCATTAATTATATTAATTAATTGGTGGCGTCACCTTTTGTCGGACGCCAAGACTCACTTTGGGTCGCTGAGCCATCGGAGTAAGTAAGTAAGTATAATTATGGCCGTTAAAATGCTTTTTTCTGTTGATGGTTGTCTAGTTATGAACATAAATTTTCAATGAAAATATAACACCTTTAAAGAATAGCAACTAACATGATACGACAAGACAAAAATTTATAACTAAAATACATAACACCCAAAAGAAAAAAATACAAATTTAAATTATATAGGTACCCGCTATAAACTTAAAATGTCGGAAAACATTACTACTCTGAATTACGAGGCTAACCTAGGCTAATATTGGAATGAATCTGTATATTACTCGTATATAATTTTATTATATACGAGTATATTCATATCGTATATAACCAGAGATTTTACGTAGCCCCACAGAAAGTGTAGTCGAGCGGAGTTAAGAGCGTGGCATGGCGTTATAGTTAAAAGTGGCCGTAACGTCTTATTTAACTAAACCATAACATGGAGGTGTTCATTAGGTGACGTAAAAATGCTAAATTACTTAATTCAAATAGTTTGTTGAGCATAATTTGATTTTCTATCTCTAATTACTTGATATGTTTTTTTTTCATTAGTGGCGTTAGTGTGCGGCGTAAACGCTCTTAAGTTACACGATCTCGGTGGCCAGTTGATGTCGCCACGACGCACGCGACGCGAGATGACGAAGCCCTCGAACTTCTCATTCAATAAATTGAATGTTTAATAAATAAATAAATTTAAATTTAATACATTTTAACAATTTCTACGCGTTGTTGCGTGTAGCGTTCCATGGTGAATTGTCACCCTGAATTAAATATTCCTGTCAAATTTGACAGGTATCGCTTCACCAAGATGGCCGCTATACGTTGTCAAAGTTCGAGCGTCCCTATTGAAAAACCCTATAAATTAATAATTATGTATTCAGGTCATAAACCTGTGGAACCGCCAAGTTAGCATAGCTCGCTCCATATAATTATTTTTGATTATACAGAATGAGCAACCTAAACTGCTCGGTATGGGAAATCCGAAACGAAAAGACGATGGGGAAGCATTATTTTGTTCTCAGAAAGCATGCCGTCGATTTTAAAGTTAAGTAAAACTGCATTCAAAAATTTCCATAACTCTTATACACAAAAGGAAATCACACACACGTCCATACTAATAAAGTTATAAAACAATTTGCTATTATTATAAAGGTATTTTATTCAAAACAATACACATTGTGTGGAATTAACAATTAAGCCTAGCATTATCAGCCTATACTAGTCCACTGCTGGACATAGGCCTCTCCAAGTGTAAGCCACCGAGCACGATCCGCGGCGGCTGATTTTATATATATCTATATATAAAAAAATCAATTGCTGTTCGTTTGAGTGGCTAAAACTCGAGAACGGCTGGACCGATTTGGCTAATTTTGATTTTGAAATATTTGTGAAAGTTCAGGGAAGGTTTAAACGGTGAGAAACATAAATAATAAGTAACAGAAAATACTAAAAACGACAATTTAATTTTGTAATTCAAAATGATTTGTTCGCTTTGTTGTCATGAAAACTGTCAAAGCGGTACGAAGTCCGCCGGGTCAGCTAGTTATAAATATGTCTAACGAAATCAAATAATCACATGGTCAAATCAATGTCAAATAAATAGCAAAAGTTAGTTATTAAGAGTAGGTTCGACGCCTGGTGTGTGTTTCTTAATAATGATTTTACCGTACTTATTTTAACACTTCACAGAAAACAAAAATATTCAGCGAAATACAATTAGATAAAATAAAAATAAAACTATTATTTATTGGTAAGGTATTTGATGCTGGCCTACGTACAGCAAAGCCGTATGGACTGGACATCCTCAGAAGGATGTGGAATCAAGCAAGTGTGTCTTTGTTCCCTAGTAAATTATCCGACGCGTTTGAATCGGATTAAAATACAAAATCTGCAAAACATGTCTCTTCACTTCCCCGCCAAGAAGTTTCCTTACAACCTACGCTATGACAGATGCGTTTGCTGACCGTGCCCCGCCTGTCGCATTATCGTGCGCGCGCGCAGACAGACGGGCCGGCCACATAAAGCGGTTGTTACCCCGAGCGCGCGCCTAAAGTTCAGCCGAGTCGACACTCTCACTCTCACAGACCAATTTCATATGCAGAGCGATTTAGTTTTTTCTATGCGTCAATAGATGGCGCTTTAGCGGGAATAGTTTTTTGGAGCGGTTGATAGATGGCTCTTTCTTAATTGCAATTTGATTTAGATTTGCTGGTTGTTTACGACTGTTAATGCAGCCGGAACCAACGACTTTACGTGCCTATTGAAGCACGGATGAGCTCGAGATTATAAGCTTTTGGTCACCTTTTCTATGACCGGCTTTTCAATAATAAAAAAAATAATCAAAAAAAATTATATATATATTCTTTTTTTTCCGAAAGTAGCTTAACTTCAGCAGTCGCAGACCAAGAGTGTTTACCACTGCACTATCAAGCGCCAGGGTCCTGTACTGTTGAGATATTATTGGACTCTAGAACTGTAACTTCCATCATTTTTGTAGATGGAATTTTCCTGATGGATGTTATTTGAAAGACGCATTAATCCTATCAATTTTAAAATTCCGAATGGTTTTTAATACAAAATAGAAAAAAAAAAGCTGACTCAGCGTCCGTCAGTCATAATGGTTTCGACTGCTATTGTAGTTTATAGACGTTGGTCAATAGATGGCGTTGTCCATATAAAATAGTGAAGCTATGGCGAGTGCCGAACAGATGGGACGATACAAACTAAAAATAACCAACAAAAGTTTAACCATCGATCCTTATCACTCTCACTCTCACAGAGTAAACGTGTGCAGAGTAAGCGCAGTTGAGTTAAAATCCTTTACGCATTTCGATATTCTCGTTCTAACACCTACCATACCTACTTCGAAGGTAGGTACGAAACCATTTTCAAACCAATTGTAATAAAAATTTCTATACTATAAGGAATATACCGCCTTGGTGGCCGAGTGGCAGAGCGCTCGGCCCGATACCCAAAGGTCCCGGGCTCAATTCCCAGGTCGGGCAAAATGTATTTCAGATTTTTGATGCATAGCCCGGGTTTGTGATCACCAACCCGCACTTGGCAAGCGTGGTGATTAAGCCATTACCCATCTATTGTAGCGATGACTGGATTTCAATGATGGAGGCCTGTGCCCAGCAGTGGGACAATTATAGGCTGTTTACTAAGGAATATACAAAATATCTAAACAGTTAATTGAACTTGAATTCAGTACAATACAAAAACGTTTATTGTACTGAATCTCCATGTGGTGTTTCTATCCGGAAGGCTCGTGCCCTATGCTGGGGCACGAGCCTTCACTAAATGGGGACATAAAATTAGCTGGTGATGGTAACTTTATTTTTGCATAATTTAAGCAAGTGTTATAATTCGTGAAGTAACACTTTAGTCCAACGGTGGGATCTATTGATGAAGAAATGTCATATTCGAGACAAATAAAACGTAAATTTAAAACTTCAACTTCTCTCAGTCTCTTTATCTCCAGTTACTCTGTGCAGGTATCGCTCAACATTTTATGGGCAATTTTTATGGGTTGAAAAAAGACAACCGGCCGCGTCTGACCTTTCCAAGGTCGACGGCTCCCTCCCCCCTCCCATACCTCGCAGGGTAGACAACCTGCTCCTTCGGAATTCAATTTTGTCTCTGGTCTGATATAATAATAAAGTTGGCGGGCTTTTGAGCTGCGTTTCGCCCCGTCATCATACTCTCGTGTCAGTTACTTTTTTTTAAGACTTTCTTTTTTATTTATTTTAAAAGATAAGTGAGTAAAAGAGTTTTGTAACTATAAAGTCAAATGCAATGCAACCAATATTATTTGTATTTTCAAAGTAAATCGAGTGTGCCATCTTTATTCATTAAAGTTTTTATTATTTAAGCATAACAATATGTCTTAGTATTCAAAATTAATTTGTGAATGTTTATTCGGCTTGATGGATCCAAGGCTTGCATTTTATCTATTATTTCCATCGTTAAAACTATACAAACACGTTTTCAAACCGAATCTATTTTTTATATTTTTAGGTTAGGTTTCGAGTAGTGATGTTGAAATATAAAAAACATTAGCAATGCTTGTTCTGACTCAAACATCTTGAGGTCCTCCATTCTTCGGACAACGGCAGTCGTTGAAACCCACTAACCCGCATTGGCCAGCGTGGTGGGTTATGGCCCGGTCTCCCCATTATATGCTATTAATGCTTATTGTTCATGTTTATTTATAAATTTGTTTTCTCAAAAAAGTTTATAAAGGTGTCTTGCACTACTCTGCCAAACTGTACAACGGTTTGTCGGCAGCGTTCTCGTAGACACTAGTACGTACTATGGAAAAATGTAAAACATTACTAAATAATTAAATTTAGACAGATCTTACCTACATAGGGATCGATAAATCCTACTTATCGATATGTTTACCGCACTATTTAGCTGTTGTCAAATAATGTCGTCCCTGTCGTCGTGTCCCTGGTTTCTCAGACTAAACATAGCCAAATAATGTCTTCGTAAAATACGTTTTAAACAATTTCTTGTTACATTGTCACATAATAATATGGCTAATATTTTATTTTAGTAATTCGTTACGCAACATTGGAGTCAACCAATGTGGTGTGGCCTTAACCGTGCTTTAAAGGCTATGAATGATGATAATCTTGACTTAATTTTCAATCGTCAAAAGTAGTATGTAGATTTGGATCTTATTAATATTCATATTGTGTAGGTATGTATTATGTATATATTATTATATAATTTAAGTAAATTATTATATACTTTAGTAGTTTTTTATTTGTTTTACGATATAAATGATAATTGGTTGATTTCTAATAATCAATTTGATTAACTCATTTTTCATATTGAATTATAAGCAATTCATAGATAATTGCAGCTAATTTAAGGATTTGTTTTTTAGACTCTAAACTTGCTGTTGGTGTCCTATATCTTTTATTTATGTAGATGCACATTAAATAATAAATTAGAGTCAGTAAGTAAATAGTCTCCCACTGTTGGGCAAAAACTTAAATCATTGAAATCAAGTCATCACTACAATAATTGATGGGTAATGGTTAAATCACCACGCTTGCCCAATGCACATTGGTGATCATAAACCCGGGCTATGCATCAAAAATTACGAAATACACTTTGTCCGACCTGGGAATTGAACCTGGGACCTTCGCTATCGAGACGTTAAATAAATAATTAAATAAAAATCCTTAATAAAATATTATACTTTAAGTTAACGGTGTACTGTTCAATTTAGCTTGCGGTAACTGTATCCGATATCAACTGGGGATATTCGCCTGCGCACTCTATCAAGCCTTGCCGAGGTCTAGGCTAGGCTGAGACAGGCGCAGAAATTCAGATGATCCCTATCACGGATAGAGGATAGAGATGTCAAAGTTTAATTACCTACAACTATCGATAATTTTATTTATGTTCGTAGGAATAATAATAAAACCTCGATTTTTTAAAAATAACAAATTTTATCAACACTGACAATGTTTTGAAATCCACATTAGATCGTTGGTCTTGGTTGCTGTCATTAAATCCACCAACACGCATAGAGCAAGCGTAGTGTTGAATCACCTCATGTAATATTGTCACGATTGAATCAATCTATCCAAAAAGAACACAGTCGTTTTATGTCCGCTAAAAATGTTAAAATCCGTCTAGTAAATGTTTAAAAACAGCCAACGACATTTTTTTTTTTAAATACACTCAGGTTACATAATTTTATTCGAAGGATTTAATTTTAGAAATAGTTAGTTCAAGATTTTTTTATTTTTTATTTATATTATGTTTAACGATATTTTAACCTCAAATCTACGAAACTTTAAAATGTTAGGCTTTTTGTTCTAAAACTGTTAATTAATCTTAGCCAACTCAAGGGTAACGCGTTTATGTCTTTTACTAAAATTGAATTTTGTGAATGAGACACTTATGATTGAAACTATGCTCTCAAATAAAAACAGTGACTACCTCAAATCTACGAAACTTTAAAAGGTTAGGCTTTTTGTTCTAAAACTGTTGATTAATCTTAGCCAACTCAAGAGTAATGCGTTTATGTCTTTTACTAGAATTGATTTTTGTGAATGAGACACTTGTACTAGCTTGCATTTCTTATTGCAAAGCGTCTAAGGCAATATCCAATAATCGCATAAGTTATTTCTTACTTGAACATTTTAATATTTTATAAATAAATTCGCAATGTCTATAATCGTTAATCGATTAAATAAAAAAATCCAAAATGAGAGAGTTGGGCGACTGGGAAGTAGGTGACTTTGTAGACTAATTTTCCGCCGGAAATATAGTAGCTGGAGTAGGACAACCGATAAATTATTTTACTATCGTATTTGTGATAAACGCGAAAGCTTTAATTATTAACTTTTTTGGCTAAGAATAAATGTATTATTATTATTCTTTGTAGGTGTACTTTTTCAGCTAGAAGCTGTTGTCTCTATAATTATTGTTATTTAAAAATCATCGATAATTTAATTTTATCGACACGCCTACATCACTATTCGCAAAGGCGGCCGCCCCACATCACCGGCTAGAATTAATGTGGAATAAAAGCTTCCGTTCCCGCTCGGCCGCACTAGCACTTCAAAACCTCATTATGCGGCAGCACCGTTCATTTCAATACTTCCAGATCATTGACTAGATTTTAATCATTGAAATTATACACTATAGACAGTGACGCATTCAGTTTTTGCAGGTTTTTCGGTGCGATTTTTAAACGAATTGTTCTAACCTGTTCTAACGCGATAAGTAACAAAGTTTATATTTTTTGCATTTGTGTTAGTCTGTAAAGTATTTATGTAATTGACGGCCATCTTTTTATGTACAAAAATAAATTGCAGCGTAAAAGATCAAAGTGAACATGGACCCTACAAAAGGGTCACAACAGTATGATACTTGTATTACATTAAAAAAAAGACGCGAGTTTAATACAATTTGGAAAATTAATACATAATATTTTTATTATTTTGAATATTTCATTCACAATGATATAGCTAAGATAATTAAAATTTGCTCTTGTTACCAGTTTTACCCAAAATGACAACCGAGATCTCAGCCATTGGCTCTTAGCAAACATGAGTTTTTATTTATAGCTTTATTTAAATAAGGTTCATTGAATTAGTCGATATTGCAGCCATGCCAACTGACGTATGATTTGTTTTACAATAAAATATACAATATTTTATAATCCTACTTATATTATAAACGCGAAAGTTTGTAAGTATGGATGTTTGTTACTCTTTCACGTAAAAACTACTTAATGGATTTGGATGAAATTCGGCATACAGATAGTTTATAACAGGGAATAACACATAGGATACTTTTTATCCAGATATTCCCACGGAAACGGAAACCGGGAACCACGCGGGTGAAACCGCGAGCGGCCACTAGTATACCTATATTTGCAAAGCTATATTTGTATTGATATGCTTGAAACCAGCTATTTACTTATATTTGTACAAGTCATCATCGTCATCAGCTCATTTTATGTTCCCACTGCTAGGGCACGAGCATTCCCTATGGATGGATAGGGAGAACGGGCCATAAACCACCACGCGGGCCCAGTGCAGATTGGTGGTTGTTAACGACTGCTAATGCAGCCGGGACCAACGACTTTACGTGCCTTCCGAAGCACGGAGGAGCTCGATATGATACATTTTTAGTCACCCATCCGATGACCGGCCTATGCGAAAGTTGCTTCACCTTAGCAATCGCAGACCGGGCGCGTTCACCACTGCGCCATCGAGTTCCTCAACAATGTTTGTACAAGTATTTTATTCAAACAAAACTTTTTGCCAACCACTTTTCAATCGTCCATATCTGTTATCTCTACAACCCCAGTTCAAAATTAAATTCTAAATCGAACACAACCCCTTAATCATGTAGTTAAATAAACCATTTTACCTGTATCGATTACAAGGCCTATAAGATCACTACGATACTTAAATTGATGCGTGGGCGCCTGACATTTCACATTTTCGTCCTGCGAACTGATAAATTGTATCGAATGGCTAATAAGATGGGCGTCAACAGTGATAATGCTGGACTGGAGTAATGGATTTGGTTGCCTTAGTAGGTTTTGGATAAAGAGCTAAGTTGTATAACAGTCATGGAAGTGTATCAAGTTACAAAACGGTATCAGCTCTGTTTGAGTTCACTATGACCCCAACGATATCTCGTGGTTTTCAAAAACGGTCGTAACATAAAATATAGTTATTATTTTTTAATTTTGCGTTCACAATACTATATATAGTGTCAAGACTAAATTTTACTAAAAATCTTCTAGCCCCAGGAAACTCGAGTGCGAATCGAACCCATGACCTTTGGATAATCGGTCCTATGCTCCAACCGCTGAGCTACCGAGGCCCATTCGAGTTTTGTGAGGCTAGTTGATTTTTTTTAGTAAAATGTAATCTTATAAAATATTTTATTGTAATCTTGAAAGCCTTATTGTATAAAAACTAAATAAAAGTAATTCTGAAATAAAATGTTATTATTTTTTTTATTAAATATAAATGAAGTAGCAATCCAGAAAAAAATATTTAATCTTTTTTGCGTCGGTAAATGTCCAAAAACTCGCATTGAACGTTCATTGCAATACCTAGCAATATGTCCAAAAAACCTTTTATTTTTGGACTGCAGACGCTGACATAACCGCCCACTGTGCTCGATGTTACAATTAGTTCGCCCCGCTTTCCATAGATGGCGACTCAATAGCTCCCGTTCAATGACCAATGTCAGTTTATAAGTTGTATAGTCGACAACGAAATTGCTTTACCACCTTAGAAGTGAATTTTGCATGCATATAATAAAACAACAAGTTCTATTTTTGTTTAAAAGACCAAGTGACAGATACGTTGTCATTATTGACAATGAGCCTTAGCGACATTTTATTGTAATGGAAGTTTTTGTCAAAAGTGATAAAGCAATGCAAATGCAATTGCATGGCCGACTATACTTGTCTGATTGGAGTCGTATAGTAATACATTTTGGCGGGAACGACATGTGATTATTACCTAGGTACTTTTTATTTTGCAAGACTTGTGTTTCAAGGAAAATGGAATTCTAAGGAAATTGTGGGTCCAAAAAATTCTTTTCTGAGCTAATAGTCATGTAAGTACTTTTTGTTCTTTATAGTTCTTTTAACATTAGGTTACAAACATCGGAAGCCTTACGGAGCGATGCGACTGACAAGCCGTGGTAATAGTACCAAGTAATCGCATAATTAGCGAAGTGCTAATAAAAATTATGAAATTCTGAATGTCATAGTACATTTTGGGTTTGAGGAATTGCGGAACTTAATCTTATTTCTATGTGTCGGAACAACACAGAGCTGCTAAAACTGATGTTATTTATTTATATAGTTATTTGAAAAAACACCAGCTAATTAAAATAAAAGTAAATACAGGTCTTTACAGGTCATGGTGACATATTTCGATAAGATTATGGTAGCTATCTAGGCGAACTTAAAACAAACCCCACCACCCCATACCGAAAACAAACATGTAGGACTTCTTGGCGGGAATGTGAAGAGTCATGTCTGCGGTTTTGTTTTTTTTTCTAAAATTTGTGTTATGTCGAACATTAATGTGAAATAATGGTGGATTATTTGCCGTTAAGTGTTCGTAAGTGCGCATGAGTGTTGGCAAATGAAATAAAACAGTGCAATTTCACTTTTCAAATTCTCTCAAGAAGTTCGCCCTAAGACTTAGTAAAGCCCCACATCTTTACTGAGATACTCGAGGGGTGAGATAATTTCTCACTTCTCATTTCTATTATCATTCATCATCATCTATACAAGAAGGAAATATTGTTTATTTATATATTACTTGTAAGAAAAATTACTTTGACACTGGCTAAATGTGCTAATCGCACGAAGCCATCAACTAAAGGAAAAAAAAAACAAACATGTAACATGATATCTGTGTCTGAGGCTGGTGGTGGTCTTCACCACTAAACCAAAGAGGCGGTAAGTAATACGGGTGCATCTGCAATTCCGCACACTTATCATAAAACAAGGATCGGCACAGATAATCACAATCAACGTTCGGACAGATATGGCACGGCACAGATTACGCAACCACTCCACCCACAGAAGGGTCACGGTGTGATAATAATTTGCATGCCAACCGGGAAGCATACTTATCAATACCACTGAACATCGGGACGGCTTTCTCTGACTAAAACAATGCATTATGAACCTTATTCCATTAGCTTTAGAGTGGAATAGGGTGCGTTTCTAAAAGAGAGCATTATTCTGTTTAAACAACGTAAGGCGGTTATATTTCTCGGGCGATGCGAGGTAGAGCCAAAGGTCGGTTTACACCGCACGTAACTGCTCGATATCTAAAACAAATATCTGTGTAAGATAATGAAGAATGCACTTGTGTAATTTGATTGATATACAAATCAAATGTTTTAATACAACTTTCTGTTAACATTAGATCACTGATAAGTTTTGGAGCTTTGATCGGCCTAAGCCTTGACCTGCTTTGCTTTTTTTTATTTGCATTCACGATCGCTATGTTACACTGTATTATATATTATATCATCGTAATATGTATATACTTTAGGATGCGGTAAAATAACAAACCAGCCTTCATTGATAAAAAAAAATAAAAAAAGTAAAAAAAAAATCTATAAGGATTTGTGTCTTAGTTATAATCTTTATCGGAAATTCGGTATTGTGATTGTGCTCGTCTTTGCTAGTAGTTTTATATAATATATATATATATATATATATATATATATATTTTTTTTTTGTTAATTGTTTTGTTGTACACTTAGCTATTAGACAAAATATATTTACCACCACCAATGTAAGTCCCCATAGACACAGACAGGATTATTTAGTTTGGGGACTGCGAGTAATAATGTATACATACTGTTGTAACTCTTTTATTTAATAAAAGCATTTTATTAATTAAATTTAATTCACTTACTTACTTCACTTATTAACTTCATTTTGGTTGTCTTGGCTGTAAGGTTGGTTTTATAGAAACAAGGCAGTATATATTGTTCTTTGATTATAACTATAATACATGTTTTGTATAAAATACTCGATTTAAGATTTAGGTATTAGGTGTATTAAAGCAGTTTTTATTTTTACTAACGGTATTCGAACCTGCCCCTCCTTCCGGTCAGGTTACTTTTGCTTTTTTTGTACATCATCAATAATTCCAAGGCATAATTCCGGGAAGAGATCTCCGGGACGTCTGCGACGCAAATGGCTGGACGACATCAAAAAGTGGACTGGACTTAGTCACCGCCAGTTGAAACAAGCTATATGGGATCGCAGAAAATTTTGTATACTGATCTCCAAACTTCAGCATGAAGATGGCACTGATGATGATGATCATATGATATATATCAGCCAAAACGTCCACTACTGGACAGGCCTCCCCCCAAGGATCTCCACAACGACCACTTTTGTGTTTACCTTCTTTATTTATTTATTTGTATTTTACAAGTTTATGTACACACAAAAAAAGGTAACAAAATAAGCTCTACGGGTAATGCGTACAAGGGCGCTGCTTATTTCAGTTCTGAAATATCTTCCAGCAGGCCCGCTAAAGGAAACATCATAAATCGAGGTAGAATTAATGTGTACCTCCTGCAAATTTAAAATAAACTTACTTAAATATTTATAATACACATACATACTAATGATTGCATAAACAAAGGAAATTTAATATACAAAACAAAAATAAAAGGTTAAAAAAAAGAAACTAATATACATAGGACGACAGAATCAACCGGACAGGTAGTGTTCCTTCAAACGCTTTTTAAAAAGGGACTTCTTTGTACATAATTTTTGCTAATATCTCATCAGAGTCATCAGGTAACAGATGTTACAATTAATTAATTTATTTTTTGTTCGAAAAAAACCAAATACTAGAAAATATTATAAACAGCACTCAGTCTAAATCCACTGTAAGCGGAAGATGACTTTTGATTCTTAACGGACCGTTACGATTTATAGACGATCCGCTATCGCTCAAACAACGGGCACGGCCAATGCAAACATTGTAACAGTTTTTGGATTGTAATCGTGAGATATAGTTCCGAGTGATTTCAAGAAAGAATGGGAAAGAAACTACACTTATAAATTATAACTTATAACCTTTACGAAATAAATAGAAAAAAAAATTAACTTTTGACGTTTTATTACGCTTCGCCAAGTGGTTTGAACGTTTTATGATAAATTACTCGCGACTTCGATTTAAAAAGAAACTCTTTTTTTTAAATAAAATAAAGCCTTTGCTCAAGACTTTCGCAAGGGCCGGTCATCGGATGGGTGACCAAAAATTTATCATCTCGTGCTCCTCCGTGCTTCGGAAGGCACGTAAAACTGTTGGTCCCGGCTGCATTAGCAGTCGTTAACAACCACCAATCCGCACTGGGCCCGCGTGGTGGTTTATGGCCCATTCTCCTTATCTATCCATAGGGAAGGCTCGTGCCCCATCAGTGGGGATATAAAATGAGCTGATGTTGAACCTACCCTCAATAAATTTAGCATTGTATTAGTGAAAGAATGTTTGGAATTCGACCAGTAGTCCCAGAGATTAGCCCCGACATACAAAAAAACAAAGACACAAAAGTTACCTCTTTATTTATATAAAATAGATTGACATATTATTTTTAACTTTCTGCATTCACTCTCCATATGAACCTAATATGCCAAATCTCAGACTCCTCGTAATGTACCTACTTAAAATGGGGCATAAAGTTCTTTATTTATCAATATTAAAGATATAAAAAGTTTTTGTTTTGTTTGTATAATTGTTAACGCAAATTTTGTTGTGAACAAATTACAAAAACACAAAATATGTTGAAAAACTTTCCAAGAGCAGGATTTGAACCTCAAATAACCATAAATAGTGTTGAATAATTTCGGCGGGCTGGTTAGAACCACGATGGCACAATTGGGAGAGCACCTGACCCGGTATTTCAAAAGGGTACAGGTTCAAATCCTGCTCGTGGAATTTTTTTCAACATTTGTGTTTTTGTAATTAAAGATATAATCAAAGATTATTAACACCTCGGTGGCATGGCAAATGACACAGAATGGCAAAGCGCTCGTTCTAGCATCCGGAGGTTCCGGGTTCAATTTAAGTGTGTTTCGGATTTCTCGATGCATAGACAGATTTTGTGAGCACCAACCAAAACACCAAGTAAGTAATGATTATTTACATATAATTTTACGCAAATATTGTTGCGAACAAATTACAATTTGAAAAAGGACAAATTGTTGAAAAAATCCACGAGCGGGATTCGAACCCGCACCCCATGACATGCCGGGTCAGGTGCACTACCAACTATGCTATCGTGGCTCCATCCAACTCGCCAAAATTAATCAACACTATCTACTCTTACTCTGTAAGCTAAAGGAGCCCTATTCAATGTCGACAACTAAATACAACGCTCGTGGAATTTTTTCAACAATCTGTCTTTTTCCAAACCAAGTAAGTAAGTTATTGTGTAAAAAATCAAATCCAGTGCAGGTTCAAATCCTGCTCGTGGAAATTTTTTCAACATTTGTGTTTTTGTAATTTGTTAGCAACAAAATTTGCGTTAAAAATTATATAAACATTTTAAGTTATTGTGTGTTGAAAAAGGTAAATACAGAAAAGACTAACCGCTCCCTTGACCGGAAAAATCAAGAAATTTACATTCTTCAGGGGGCCTATAGGCTTAGCCAAAGTAACATAAAGAAAACGATAGCGAAGTTCGAAAAGAATAAAAATTATTGGATTGACATAAGCCGCGCTAAATCACGTGATCATTCTTATGTCAATCCCATACATTTTATTATTTTCGAACTTCGCTATCGTTTTCTTTATGTTACTTTGGCTACCGCCACTAGTGTGAGTTTTGTTTACTATCCGTATTCATTCGATTACGTTTACGAAAACGAAAATTAGTATGGCATTGAAGCAGCGCCTCCTGGCGGCATACGGAAGGAGTTAACATTGCCATACAAAATCTCGTTTTCGATAACGTGATCGAATGGCGAATGAAACTCGTACTTGGCACCCAGTTCCAAAAGAAACCGAAAAATAGGTTTTTCGCATTGTACAGTACCGTGGGATATGTCAAATCATACAGAGTATCGACCAGTTCCTAGTCAGTTTCATCAGCACTGCCCATACGCGGATTGATGTAACATTATCTTCGATGTAAACAATAGTGGCATTGTTTACGCACGACTGGCGCTGTACACTCCTTGGCAAAGAATAAATCATGCCCAGATAGTACAGATGTTTACGCAAACTATTTAGTTTAGGTATTCTAGGTATGTACCTCTTTAACAATCCTGTGTTAAATTAAACCCGGTGTAAAATAACAACACGGGGTTATATTAAAATGAAATACGGATTGTTTTCTAACCCTGTGGTCTCCTTGTGATTACGTACTCTGCCTTTGCGAAACGTCAGTCAAACATAAATTAAAACTAATGTATAAAATAAACGCGAGTAGATCCGTAAAAGTTGTTAAGGGTTAATTTCAATGGAATACGGATGTTTAAAAGTGTTTACGTTCAAAATAAATAAATAGCGTGTTCGAGTCTCACAAGTTGTCTTTTTAAGCGTCATTTTAAGTTACGATTAATAAGTTGTTATTAAAATTAAAATATTAGTTAACGTTCACTGTTCAAACAATTTAACAAATGTAAAAACACTTGTTATCTGTCATATACATGATAGTGAACCGTTTAAATGATCTGTTACTAATCACATACTCTCCGAGGGCAAAAGAAAGTAGGCACAAACCTTCACCGTTATCACTCTAATCTGTGTCACGTTCGATCGCATCAAATGTTCGTGATTAATGATCTATATGATCGACGACAGTCATACCGCAGTTACATAATGTCGGAACCGATCGGCCGATCACTCTTGACACATACAGTTTAGGAATGTTTACGTTCCATTTGCTACTGTTGCTTGCTGGAACCAGTATGAAAGCCTGTCGTGAACTCTACTTGTGCTAGTGACCGTACGAATTCTATCGAGTAGGTATTAAAGGCGATACCTACTTACCCAAATAATGTTAAAGACTCTTAACAACGTATTCATTTATTTTTCAGTGGAACGCCACAATGATAGGGTGTCAAAGCGTTTAGCTGGATATCCGGTTCTGGGTTTAATATCCAGGTTACACCAAAGTTCGTTTTGGATTCGTTCTTTCTTAGTCGAATTTGTGATCACAACGGGGGTCAAAAATGATAAACAAAAACAAAAAATTACGATACTTATGTCACAATGAAATTTCTTTCAGAATTGTCAGCATGGTAAAGGTAAATAGATTTAGTAACCTGCCTTTGGTTCCAAGGCTGGAAATAGGCCTCCATTATTGAATCGAGTCACCGCTACAATTGATACGCATTTGGCAAATTGTCAATATCCAGGTCGGGTCAAGTATTCTCTAATTAATTACACTCTCTCCCTTCAACTTAAGAGCCACGCTCTTGTCGGTGCAGCCTTTTCCATTCTTCTCTATCCCAAGGCTTGGGACCCAAGCTAGTTCCTTTACTTCTTTATAAGACAATGTTCGCCTTCTCTTTAATTGGTTCCAAATCAGTTCTTCTTGGCCTTCCACTTCCTCTGTTTTCTTCTATCTTCCCTCTTAATTATGTTATTAATGAATTCATCTATTCTATCTATCCATCATTCATACGGTGCGTCGCACGTCGCCGTCAATACGTGTAGCATAGTTTTAGTTTTATATATAAATTGTATGTATGTTAGTCTGTAAGGTATCTATAATGTGGGCCTTTATGTAACTCAGCATCTGTAGATAATTGGTTGCCTGAATTAAATGATTTCTATTATTTACTATTCTATAATTTAATAGTTTTGATGCTTATAAATATCCCTCCCACCACCACCTAGCCAAATAAATATCCCTCGTCTAAACACCCGTAGACGCGCAGCCGAGTCCCGGTTGCAACATCGCGTCATATTTCGCAATCGGCGCGCGCGCACGGCTCATCGCGCGATTTGCCACGCGCCGGCGCGGTGCAGGCTGACAACCGCCGCTACCGACTGTTTAGTGCTCGCTCGTAGATATACAGTAATGTGATAAACGCACAAGAATCGGCTACTGAAGGGATTTGAGCTATAATTTTTTATTATGTTACGTTTATTGTGGTATCGAAAGTACAAAGAAATGGCTAAAGCGTAACCTTGGCAACTTTAAGGGATAGTAGATTTTTTTATTATAGAAGAAGTGATTCAAGTCATCACTACATTTTATGGGTATTGGCTTCATCACCACTTCATCACCACGCCTGCCAAATGCGGATTGGTCGGATCAATAACAAACTGCTATGCATGCAGAAATACAAGGCACACTTTTTTTTTATATATATATGTATATTAGAAGGAGGTAAACGAGCAGGTGGGTCACCTGATGGGAAGCAATCATCGCTGCCCATGGACACCCGTAAAACCAAAGGAATCGCAGATGCGTTGCCGGCCTTTAGACACACACACTTTGGCCCTTTGGCCACATTGAACTCGGGACCTCTGGATGTCAAGCCGAGTGCTTTGCTACTCACCCGCCTTGTATTCTTTCAACTATAAGCCGAATACAGCCAGTAATGAGACGATTATAGCCTTATGATGTTGACCTAAGCTTTTTAGAACATCTTTCGATTGGTATCATATCTGTTACCTACTCGAAATATTCATTCATGCATTGTTATACTACTGTTATTGCAAAACTGATGTTACGATGAGTAGGTCTGGTTACACAACAGTTATCAGATCGAGTTCCAATCCAATAGTCATAACACCTTCTGTCACAGCCCTACTACGAGTTTACGATTCTCGCTAGCGACGGCGTAAATGTTTCGAACAGAGTGAGTGAAAGTTTCACTATTCGATCGTGTTAAAGTTAACTATAATTTGTTGTTAACGAAGGAGCACTACCAAAGTGACGCACTTGTAAAATCCTTTGGGTATCGAACCCGAGACCTCTGGACTCACCGGTAGTCTAACCATTAATTAATTAATCCTTTATTGTACAAATAAATTACATTTAAACACACGTTACACAGGACATATACAAAGGTGAGCTTATCTCTAGAAGAGATCTCTTCCAGCCAACCCTAGCTGTGGTGCAATAAACAAGTATGCGGGACTAATAAATTATAAATAATACTATACTAACAAACATATATACACTAATTACCAAAGATTTATATAATTGAAAATAAAATATTATATTATAAATATAAACATACATACATATTAAAATAATAAAAAAAACTAATTATGTTACTACAACGGTATGTAACCGATTAGCCGTTAGACAGATAATGCTCTTTGAGCTTGTGTTTGAAAGATTCTACCGATGAACTCTCACGAATGCTGGCAGGCAGTCTATTCCACATTCGAGCGGCATATACTGTGAATGATTTATGGTAAAAATTGGAATTACATTGGGGACATACAGAAGGGTTCGTGTGTCGCAGAATCGTTTGGGACGGGAAGAGACGGGTATGAGCGTAAAACGGGAACGCAGATAATGAGGGAGCTGGGGGTAGTTAAGTATTTTGAAAAGGAGGGAAAGGATGTGCATATCTCGACGCAGTCGAACTGGGAGCCACTTTAACTTCGACCGAAATTCAGAAACGTGGTCAAATTTACGCAAACCGAATATAAACCGGATTGCCAGATTTTGCAGTCGTTCCAGTTTGTTAAGCAGCTCTTCAGTAGCGTCCAGATAACAAACGTCAGCATAGTCGAGAAGGGGAAGTAGAAGCGACTGAGCGAGCATAATTTTGGTATTGTACGGTAAGAAAAACTGGAGTCGCTTGAGAGAATGGTAGGAGTAGTGCATGCGCCGACTAACTTCATTTACCTGTGCCTTCCAGGACAGTGAACGGTCAAAAACGAGGCCAAGATTTTTAGTTTTTTCAGTATATTCAATATTTCATTAGTCTACAGAGACAAGATACCAGACAGTAAATATAGAGAATTAAAATTCTGTACATTAATAATCAAACTATGATTCGGAAGACACGTCAAGTCACTGTTTTCCATGGTTGTGTGTATAATAACCCTATTTCCTCATGTTTATGAGGAGAGTCCTGAGCCCAATATGGTAATAATAATTAGGGTATTGGCTCGAGAGGAGCTCGATGGCGCAGTGGTTAACGCGCCCGGTCTGAGGGTGCTGAGGTTAAGCAACTTTCACAAAGGCCGGTCATCGGATGGGTGACCAAAATGTATCATCTCGAGCTCCTCCGTGCTTCGGAAGGCACGTAAAGCCGTTGTTCCTGGCTGCATTTGCAGTCGTTAACAACCACCAATCCGCCACTGGGCTCGCGTGGTGGTTTAAGGCCCGTTCTCCCTATCCATCCATAGGGATGGCTCGTGCCCCAGCAGTGGGGACATAAAAACGAGCTGATGATGATGATGATGAGGGCATTAGCATCAGTGTTTGACAGGAACCAGTGATCGAGACATTGTTTCTTTAATCACTAGAAATAGGACTCGGGAACTGATTTTCGACTTCAGCAACAATTTAATACCGACTGCTTCTTAGCGGGGATCCAGTACAATTTCAATGTAATGCAACGTTATTTTTTGCCAATGAAAACTGATAGTGAACTTGGTTGCTGTGTCGATGACAGTGTCACTAGAATAACGTTATAAAACTAAAGCAGTGTTCCGCAGGTTTTTCAAGTTAATTCCACGTACCTTACAGACTGTGTAAATTAGTAGTCAACCGCCTCTGTGGTCTAGTGGTTAAGACCACCGGTTTATACCCAGAGGTCCCGGGTTCGATTCCCAGCGGGTGGTACATGTTTGTGTAGGTACTTGGTTTGGTTGGTGGTAAGGCTTGTTTGTCCGCCTGGCTAGCTACCACCATCCTATCTAAATATGTCGCCATAACATCAATGTTTGTAGCATTGTTGTGTTCCGGCTGCTAGAGATAAGATAGCCAGTGCCTCACTAATTGAGGATCCCGGGTGAAGTGCACTTCCATCATTGGCCTAATCACCATTTATCATCAGATGTGATCAAGGCACTGTGCATACCCGTAAAATATATTTAAAAAAAATTGTGTAGGTTAGCGTAATCTCTGAGTAGGGTAACTGATGCGCTGCGCCCACGCATCATTGTTGCATCGCACACGATGGGAACAAAATGTTTTTGCAACGAATTATGTCAGACGGTTGCGTGGTTCCGCGATTTCACTTATTACTCCTTTGGATGTGGTGGGATGGGGGCTTTGTTATACAATTGGCTGCGGGTAGCCTTTACAGTGTCACTGTAAAGGCTGTCTTGGACTTTACTTTGTTTAGTTGGGGTCTTCGTCCACATGAATATGCCAGCCCTATTGTATCTTCCCAATAACAGTTATGTTAATTAAATAAAACGTATGATTGATTGATAAAGAGAACAGAATCACTGTTCAGTCATCGTTACATGTCCATTATTGAAGGACGTGTATCAGTCCAAATACTTTACTACATATACTATCACAAAAATTAATTACCGACACAATGGCTTAATTTTAACATTTTTGGACTATGACCAAAATGTCAGTGTTGGCACTGAGTACTCAAAGCGAGTTTCATTTATCATTCGATGGCTCGCTGACGTTTCGGACACATTATATTCGGGCACAGTGTCCGAATTGACACTTTTTAATTTTATTATTTTTTACTGACGATTCGGACACAAAATTATTGGAGCTGTTCAGTACAGCGATCACGTCAAAACGAAAACGAAATTTCATATGGCATTTAAGCAGCTAGTGTGATTTTTGTTTACTCTCCGTATTCATACGATTACGAAAACGAACATTTGTATGGCAAAAGTTTAACTTCAATGCCATACTAACTTTCGGTGATCGAATGTGAAATGTAGCTCACACTGGACACTTTATAGCTTTTCGGTTAGAGCCTTCGGTCCGTCCATCGCAAAAGGAGATCACCCACGTGTTCTGCAGCTGGCTTGCACCACAACACGCCCCACGGCATTCCGACCTCTATTCCATTCTCTATTGGTGGCGTGTGCGTCGGGTCGTTACGTTCCCTAAAATATGGTTGAGCGAAGCGATGGCTGATTCATATGTCATACTCGTGAACGGGGGTGCCGCTGTGGAGGCTGGTCTGCTCTTGCATACTTATCTTATTGTTAGTAATTAATTACTATAGTTTGACTTTGTTTCTCTTAAACAATTTTTGACTTTTATTAGAGTATTGTAGTGGTACTGTATGACATTCTGGAAATTTAAACTTTTACCGGATGTAAATGTTATAACTTAGATTTGTTTATTTTTTTTGTTTTTGTATATGTTGTGGTTGTCTTCTATATTTTTTGTGTTTATTTCGTAATAGAAAGTGTCCTGCTATGATAGGGCATTCTCCAATATTTTCGACGCTGTAAGGGAGAAAAGAGCTGGACACTTGCTGAGTTTCTTGCCGGTTCTTCTCAGTACAAGATCTCTCGCCCAGAGTAGACTTACGAACCGATGGCATAGCGACATTCACAAGAGCTACTTGTAGCCTAAACTGAATAAATGATTTTTGAATTTGAATTTGAATTTATTCGGTCACGTTAACAAAAATCAGAAATTGCAAATTTTTAACTGTCCTCTGTTTCTATAAGGCGGCGCCGGCGCTGCTTTAATGCCACAATAAATTTCGATTTCGTGAACGTAATCAAATGTATACGGATAGTAAACAAAACTCACACTCTGCCGCACAATTTATGAACGCAGTAAGTACAGCTTACTGTATTTTTGATTGTGATATTTGAGGTGCTGATATTACGATCTATATTCTCGAAACTGTTCATATGTTCTTTACTGCGTTCATGAATTGCGCGGCAGCACTGCACCGTTTTCATCTCCCACCACCCAACAGCGAAAAACATTGTATTTCTAATAAAAGCTATCTGTTAAAGTATCTGTTACATGTAGCTTATTAACATTTTTTAATCACTTTTGTTTTTTCCCAACTAGTTCATAATTCACTATTAATAATCATTAAATTAATGGATGCATTGGCTTTGTAATTATGATAATACAGAATGGCCTATATGCTTTCATGTTTATTTATAGTGGTAATTTGCTGAATGATAATTTTATAAGCATAATATGGCGTTATTAAAGCGACATGTTGTTTTAATTTTATAAAAAACTTGCTGACCGGCGGCGGGCGGCGGACGTCGTACCGCTTTGACAGTTTCCATGACAACAAAACAAACAAATCATTTGTCCGCTTAAGGACACCCGTATCCCATGATGGACCCCTATAGCAGCGCCACCTACCGTGTCCAATTGTAAATCTAAACCATTCTCGAATCCACTTGAACACACTCAGAAAATTTCATCCAAATCGGTCCAGCCGTTTAGAAGGAGTTCAATAGCATACACACGCATAAAAGTTTTTTAGTTTCTTGTTTTTGCCTAGTGGCATGGACTAATATACTAATATTAGTCCATGCTAGGGGTAACAAAAATAAGCAAGATCAATGTTCTTAGACCCAGGGGCCCGACCGCCTAACCGATCGCTTTGACTTTATGTGTGGTTTATGACGACTACTTGTCGTTTCGTGCCGCCTATGAAAGCAATATCGAAAGCTTTAGCCTTTAGCTTTTGATATTGCTTTCGTAGGCGGTGCGAGGTAGCAAGATGACGTCATAAACCACACACGAAGTCAAAGCGATCGGTTAGGAGGTCGGGGGTTGAAGTCCGGTTCGACTCTCAGCGGGAGTACTTGTTGTTGTTATTAGATGTATAAAGGACCTATGCCTGATTTCACCATTGACCCTTAAGTTTTAGGTGACCCCTAAGCCATGTTAGGTGACAGTTGTTGGAGCAAAACCGTTACCTAAAATGGCTTAAGGGTCACCTAAAACTTAGGGGCCAATGGTAAAAATGGGCACTAATCTAATAAACTAGATTATTCACTACTACACTACTATTCACTACTGAATTATCTTATCTTAACATAAAAAAAAACTACTAAGATAAGATAACTCTTATCTTAGTAGTTTTTTTCTCATAGTAACACTTCGACCAGACCAGGATCTTTGGTTGGGAGAGTGAGGCTTTTTCATGCTTCCTCCTCGGTAAAGATGCCGCTATTAGTTTTACAAGACATTTTACTGTAGGTACGGATTCATATGAAGCGCTACGCAGTTCCGTACGCACCATACAATTGCATCGAAAGTCGCAGACTTTCATCAGGCTACACCATTAACCTATGCTGCCCTGGTAATTGCTGGTTGCAGTTTCACTAGCGCTTCTAAGTTAATTGCTTAATTACGCAACTTAGCAATTAATTATGCTAGTAGTTATTTCTGTAACGTAACGAGTAACAGCAATCATAGACAAATTATCCATAAAAACTATAATAAGGCGTTTATGTTAAAAAAAAAACACTAATTGCAGTTTAGCTTTGTTTTTTAAATAGGTGTTAATAAGGGTTCACTAAGCGTTAGGAGGGGTCCGGCGGATACCTACAAAGTAAAAAGCCTATGTCGGCCAAAGCCCACGTCTTATATTTCCTACGTACATGGACATCATCGGTAACGGTAAAAGACATCGTAGCAAAATGCCTACTTTTTGTACCTACAGTCATTAAAAAAACATATTTATAGACAGATAAAACTTCATAATTATTAACTGTCGGCGGTTCATACTTACAAAGTAAAAAACAACATGTTTTACTGATCCACAGGAAAGTGGAGTTGAGCAAATAAAGGAAAACAGTTATAGAACACTTTTCAGATAGTCTTAGATGTCAGCGTGAGGTCTCAGTAAATTCTCATATGTCTACTCAAGGAGTTTTAAGAGAATATCACTTATTATCATCAATACCCTATTAACTTCCATTGTTTAATACTTAGTTGTTATATTTTATTATAAGTAAGTATCTTTTCTAGTATCTTTCCCTGACTTTTCAAGAGAATTATACGTCATGTCGATCGTGTGTTTTACGCAATACACTTTTAAGTGGTACACGTTGAAGACTGTCCCTCTTCTGGCGAATGCGCAAGCCATTAACCTCCTAATCTTGGATGCATTCATTCATGTAGGGATATACATTTCTATTTTTTCTTTTTATGGTTTTACCTTTATCCTTTACCTTTTCTATGGTAAAGGCCATATAATCATTCAACCTATTCTAAGGTAAAGGTCAGAAAATAAAGGTTACTCAAGCCGTAGTGATCGAACATCCTTAAAGGGTTTCTCGAGGGTTTCTCTTTGCATCACGCAATCGTGTTCCCATCCCCTACTAGATTCTCCAAGGTTCGGATCGGAATCGAAAGTGGAACAACCCGAGGACGCTTCTAAAGCCAGGCGGTACCAGTGATCCGGGAGGCGACCATTCCGACAGCCTATGCAGCCCTTCCAAGTCTATAGGCAACCCCAGAGGGTGTTTAGTCAGTAGGAATCTGAGATGACTCCGATCCGATCCGAACCCTTCGGAGAATCTAGTTGGGCACGGGGACACGCACTTTTAAGTGTGTGATGCCGTTCCCTCTAGAAAACCACCGAAGGTGATTCGTTTCACACGGCTTGAGGTACCCTTTACGTACCTCGCCGTCCCCAAAAAAACCCAGTGACGCTGACAATGCCGTTTGTGGCAATCAGCAATCTCTCAAAAAAAAAAAAGGAATCTGAGATAGTCTATCTCAACCGCTTATTCATACAATGTAGTTATCAGCTCCTCCCGCCTCCGGGTTGCTAAAGGCGGGTTTGCACTTCAAAAGAGTTTAAAAAAAACAGTGATCGATTTTTTTTTATTTAATCGTTAAAAATGATTAACGATTCAACTGATTTTAGTCTTTAGGAACAGTTGAATACAGACCACTTGCTTTCTAGCTGTCATCTCGTAAAATTTCTATGAAAATCTATGTTATTTTTTGCCGATGAAAATTGTATCGAAATCTGGGTTTAAAGTGTGGCCACTTACTACCCTATGTCTATACTATGTTTAGTCTCAAAAATATCAGCACTGAGGATGTATTGCGTATCATCAGCCAACTGAAGTCATATGCCCAGGGTACTGATAGGATTACTTTAGATATGGTTCTGTTGACGTTGCCGTCTTCTTTGGATGCGATAACTTTGATCGTAAATCTATATATTAATACGTAAAGCAAAAACTTTGTACCCCTTTTTACGAAATTTGCGCGGACGGAGGAGTATAAAATTTCGCACACTTATAGTTTATATAGAGAAAGAGTACAGAATTTTATTTTTTTTTTAAATTATGCATAAAAATACATCTAATCAATAAAACAAACATTGCACACATTACCATGTATTTGACACACAAGCTTAAAAACTCTTTTCTAAAATTTCAAAAATGGAAGAGGAGCTGCCGAAATCTGTCAATGCCAATTCAAACTCACATTCTATCTTTTTTAAATTTTCATTGCTTAGGATACAATCCGTGCAGCCTAAATAAAATGACGGTCGAATTTCGACCCCTGGGCGACCACTAGTACACGTAATAAAGAGGTAACGTTTTTGACTTTGTTTGTTTGTTTGTATGTCGGGGCTAATCTCTGCAACTACTGGTTCAATTCCTAAAATTCTTTCACTGATACAATGCTGCATCCCTTGCGGGTAAAATAGGCTTTGCTTTATTTTAAAAGACAGTTTATTTTTAAATCCTAAAGGAAATTGCCACTTTTGTATGGGAAGTTGGGTCCAGTGGAAAACTATTGTGCCCTGAAGATTTTTACTTTATATTATAGTCAATACATAGTATATTCATAATTAAAAACAATTTTTCATATATTCACCCTGGTTCAAGAGATATCAATTTTTTTCTGTTAAAGAAATTGAGGTTATTAACTGACATTGACATTTCCTCCTAATTCTTTAAATGATAGACACCACCTACAGCCCATCTATCTATTAAACATCACCATTTGGGGATTAAATTAAATATCTCTTATAGGTCCCACTTTATTTATTTATATTTACTTTATTAAATCATTTATTTAGGTTATTATTCAAATCAGGCACACGATACCACAAAAGGGACCTGCTCCGTGGCAATCTCCTTTACTACGCGGACGAAGTTCCGGGTTAAGTGTTAGTATTTTATAAAACACCTCCAAATCACGTAAGGAATTTTAAAAAAACATCTAGGTCCGGAACTTACGACTTCACAGCCGGAACAGTGCAAACTTGACTTATCTACCTTGAACTCGTTGCCAGCCATTTGGTACCACCTTTCACCGTGTTCTGTATGCATACAACGACAACTGGAAGCGTATACCAATTCAAACTCATTGACCACAACAATAGAGTCGAAAATCTATTGAGCGTAATCGAGCTACTTATCTATGTATGTTGCATTTCAATAATTTCGTTACGTTATTGTGATGACAGCTACTTATTACAAACTGCACATGTGAAAATTTTACTTTAAGCATTGTATTCGTTTGGTGATAAAGCTCAATTTGCGGTGGCAGAGGATTTTTAAAGTCGGTCAGACAATTTTTGGTTTTAGCTCTCAATTTTCTGCGGTGGGTAGTGGCATCGGGGTGTGACAGGAAACAGTTATCGACACTCCTATCCTTTAACTAAAAATAAATACAAACTTAATTATGTAATTAAATTAAACCACAGTACGTGGTCAATCTCCTTTTAAATAATTTCTATATTCTCTTTTGGCGATAGAAAACAGGTGTCGATCACTTGGTTTGTGTGTTGAACACTGGTGCAATGCAACTCCGATCCGATTCAAACCCCTCGGAGAATCTAGTAGGGCACGGGGACACGCATTAGTGCGTGATGCCGTTCCGTCTAGAAAACTTTCGAAGGTGATTCGTTTGACACGGCTTGAGGAACCCTTTGAGTTTCTCGCCCCCAAACAAGCCCGGTGAAGCTGGAAATAACGTCTAAGGCAATCGGCAATCTTTCTCCAAAAAAAAATAAAAATGGTGCAATGCAAACTACTGGTGCAATGCAAACTACTCTCCTATAACTTTTAAAAACGATCACTAACACTTTCATTAGTGTAATTTCTCATTTAAGTACTATTTTCAGTTTCAATTAATTATCCATTTCATAAAAACAGTATACATATATATATATATTCTTTATTGCACAAAAAACACACACATACAAACAATGGTGAGCAAAGGTGGACTTATCTCTAAAAGAGATCTCTTCAAGCCAACCTAAGGTGGAATGGGAGCATCATGTTTAAAAGGAACACAACACAATATTAGGTACAATACATATACAATACATGTAGATCAATATTTTTAAAAACTACATAAACATACATAATAATACTACATAAATATGAACATGGATATAATATTATAGTGCCTATAAGTATCATTGCGATGACATAAGTGACAGAAAGTGATCCTTGACTTTTTTTTTAAAGGATATAATGGACGAACTATCCTGGATGCCCGTAGGAAGCCTGTTCCATAGCTGCGCTGCTTTGACTGTTAATTACAGTATTACCTCTATATAGGGTCTAACAATATCAATAAGCGAACGTTTAAGGGGAGCATCTATTCATCACACTGAGCATGCTCACTAAATTTGGTCCAAAACTATAGGCTCGTTACTGAGATAATCAACAAAACATTATCATAATTTACCAAAAAACACACCCTTTCCAAACCCGTACAGCTGTACTACACGCACACAAAGATAGCCGTTGTGTCGTGTATACTATTTGTGTGTGTACACTATCTTTTTATCGACGCCTGCGTGCGTGTTAGTAAAGATACAGCATGTTTCATGATGTGCATTATTTTAATTGATTTAGTTTGTTAGAAAACATAACATTGAAAAATCATTATAAATCTGGAGCACATTTTTTGTCATTGTATTCAGAATGATGTATAGATACCGCCGTTAAACGTTCGCTTATTGATTTTGTTAGACCCTGTATATTTTTTTTTATATTATTCGGGTAAGCACAGTGCCTTGATCTCACCTGATGTTAAGTGATGATAAGGCCAATGGTGGAAGCGCACTTCACCCGGGATCCTCAACTAAGCACTGGGTATCTTATCTCTAGATGCCGGAACACAACAATGCTACAAACATTGATGTTATTTATGGCGACATATTTAGATAAGATGGTGGTAGCTAGCCAGGCGGACAAACAAGTTCTACCACCAACAAAATTATACCTTTTCTAGGTAGATATTATATGTATCTCAAGCACTAGTATTTAAAACACGGCTCATACATAATATCAGATTTCCCCTTATGACATCGGACAGAAATACCAATGCGTCCACATATTTTTACTTTCCCATGACTGGATCAAGATTGCTGGCATCGTATGGAGTGCTGGGAGGCTTTGCGGTACCATTTTTGGACATACGGCGATGTTAAATGGACACGACGACGATGTTATTTCTTTGAAGTTTTCCTGCATAGACTCGATGGCGCAGTGGTAAGCGCATACAGTCTATGATTGCTGAAGTTAAGCAACGTTTAATAATGTCGATCATCGGATGGGTGACCTGTTTTTTTTTATCTTAATATCCTCTAAAATGTTTTTGTTTTGAATTGAAACAACTTTTACGGATCTACTCGCGTTTATTTTACACATTACTTATTTAATGTTAAGTTGTTTCACTTCAATGTGTAGTGTTCGCGTAAACTTTAGAAAACAATGTTTATATAATTTTTAACGCAGATTTTCAGACAGACGCGATCAAATTACAAAAACACAAATGTTGAAAAAGTTTCCACGAACAGGATTTGAACCTGCACCCTTCTGACATACCGGTAGATGTTGACATTGAATGGGCGCCTTTGGCTTTCAAAGTAAAAAAGTAAATAGTGTTAAATAATTTCGGCGGGCTGGTTTGAACCACGATAGCTCAATTGGGAGAGCACCTGATCCGGTATGTCAGAAGGGTGCTGGTTCAAATCCTGTTAGTAAATTTTTTTTTCGAAATTTGTGTTCCTCTGTTCTTTGGAAGTCGCGAAACCGTTGGCCCTGGCTGCATTAGCAGTCGTTAAATAACACCGCACCGCACTGCACTAGGCCCGCGTGGTGGCTTATGGCCAGTTCTCCATGGCTATTGGATGGTAAATTACGATAAGGCTGAAGATGGGAGCGCTCTTCAACCGGAATCCTCAAACACTGAGGAACTTGCTATAATGTAACTGTTTAATTACATTAAGTTGGTAGTGGCTAGCCAGGCGGACTTCAAACAAGCCCCGCCCCGACTTCCATCAAATCGAAAACAATTACATATTAGGTCCTCACCCATGAATTGACGTTTTGTTTGAAGTTTTTTTTATAAGATTATATTTTTCATACTAACGTCTTTTTAATTTTCTTAGCATCTATTTACGTTAAACACTATAAAAATTGTAGAGTAATGTGTTTGTTTCACTAGCTAAATATAGCGACATTAAAAAGAGAAAAAATCAATTTCGCGAACAAAAAAAGAAGTCAATTTAATAAAAAAATTGGGCGTTATAGACACAAAATGTATAATCATTGTTATTACTGAAGCCTAAGTAACAAAGTCCTAATTAAAGGTGTGTAATAATATTAACAACCGGTATTGAGTTTTAGAAGTTATACACCTATTAATATGTGAGAAAAAAACGTCAATTTCATTGGTAAGGACCCAATATTTACTCTCGCTTGAAATCGAACCTGGGACCTCTGGGTCTGTGATAGACATGCGGCATAACCACTAGACCACAGAGACGGTAATTTTTTTGTTTGCTATTAATTATTACTTCGCCTTCATGAGTTTAGTAGACAGTGCTTCAACGTTGGATTTATACGACTTTTAAGCTTTCTATTTATTTTACGAGAATCTTAACACCATAACATTATTTTATGAGTAAAATAATTATAGAAAGTCACCTGATAGTAAATCCATTTTGGTCATATTGTCGAATCATTATCATCGTCATCAGCTCATTTTATGTCCGCACTGCTGAGGCACGAGCCTTCCCTATATATGGATAGTGAGAACGGGCCATAAACCACCACGCGAGCCCAGTGCGGATTGGTAGTGCGGTGGTGGATGGGTGACCAAAAAAAATGTAAGTAGCATTTCGAGCTCCTCCGTGCTTCGGAAGGCACGTAAAGCTGCTGGTCCCGGCTGCATTAACAGTCGTTAACAACCACTTATCCGCACTGGGCCCGCGTGCCCGATCCGACCCGAACCCTTCGGAGAATCTTAGTTGGGCACGGGGACACGCACTTTTAAGTGTGTGATGCCGTTCCCTCTAGAAAACCTCCGAAGGTGACTCGTTTCACACGGCTTGAGGTACCCTTTACGTACCTCGCCGCCCCCAAAAAAGCTCGGTGATGCTGAAAATGCCGCTAGAGGCAATCAGCAATCTCTCTCAAAAAAAAAAGGGCCCGCGTGGTGGTTAATGGTATTATTCTGTGTGGGCCGTTCTCCATATTCATCTATAGGGAAGGCTCGTACCCCAGCAGTGGGGACATAAAATGAGCTGACGATGATATAAATGAATATGGACATGAGGCAGTTATATTGTTAGGCCCCTTGTTATACATTATATCGAGTAAGAAGCAATTTCGTTTTACTTTCTCATCTTTGCTACCTAGCACTCCAGTAATGAATTACATTTTACATAAACAAGTCTTTGCGTAATCTAATTTTGCTGCCGCCTAGAAAGTGCATTAGGAAAGTACCAGGAACACATAACGCAGTGGGACGTTCACACGTCAAGCCGATTGTTGCAGTTCCCTGAGTGAAAACACCCGGATGCGTTGCCGATAGCGTTTATCTAGAGCTCGCTTGTTTTTATGCTCGCCTGGTACTTACCTTGCTTTGTTCTAGTTTTGGACGGCGAAAACAGATAAGAATTGTGGTTTTTTTTTAACAGTTAGACTGTTAAGTGACATGGTTTGACCTAGATTAATGTTAGGTACTGTTAAATGCGCTTACTTAGTTGCCTTATCACTAGGCCTGCCACTGCTCACTTGCATGACCGAGAAAGTATGCCTCCATTTCCTTCGACGAAACTTGACCTAATAATAAAAACTGCTACCGAATTTCGTTAACACTAAGTGCCTTACAAATAAACAAAGAATAAAGTCCTAATAGTTTTTTTTTTTTTTTTTTTTAATTTATTTATCATTCCAATAGTTATTACAAAAAGCCATATATGCGATAACTTTAAAAACCACTAAGGTTTAAGCTAAAGTTATCGAGAGTTTACAATGAACAAGTAGGTATAACTTATTATAATTCTACACACACATACAATTAGGTCTTATAATAATATAATTATCCAAAAACATTTCTTATGTAAAAAGTTACAACAAGTCTAGAAAGTGCTTTTTTAGTTTAAATTTAATGTTATTTTGTGTGACACTTTTTATTACTTCGGACGGCAAGTTATTGATGAGTCGAGGTACAAGGTTGTCGGTTCTCCGCTCGCCGTACGCATTTTTCGCACGCGGCGTGCAAAGCCGATTCCTAGAAATAGCTCGAGTGTATACAGGATGCTCAATTGGAGTTTTTAAAGACTCAAGTTATTCCGTGTTTTGTCTCTTTTAGGTAGGTACTCTAATTTGAAATGACGTTTACATGACATAAACAAAACACGGAATAACTATTCGGACCTTATTCTTTGTTTATTTGTAGTGTTTAGTACTAATTTTTTTTTGTTATAATGATTACATGCGCCAGAATTGATTTGGAAATTTAGTTTAATCGTGCCTAAAAACGCAATTCTGCTTATAGATCTATAATACAGACAGAGAGACAGACTCTCAGATCTTTATAATCCATATCACAACGCACAATTAACAAACAACTCGTTTATTATATACTAGCGGCCGCTCGCGGTTACACCCGCGTGGTTCCCGTTCCCGTGGGACTATCGAGATAAAAAAAATTCTTTATGTTAATCCAGGATATAAACTATTTGTATGCCGCATTTCATCGAAATCCATTCAGTAGTTTTTACGTGAAAGAGTAACAAACATCCGTCCATACTTACACACTTTCGCGTTTATTAATATTAGTAGGATATACGTTTGGACAATCTATGGAATGCATGCAATGCATACCTGCAATGCATACCTAAGTATGTTTAAGTGTTGTACAATCAGCCCTGCAGAGTTCTTTACAGCCTAGCGTTTGCAGAAAGGTACAGTCGAGTTCAATAATATGTATACACTTTTGACAGTTTATTATTTTTTATTTTTTTTACCTTTATTTACCTTGTAATAAGAATCAACATCTGTCAAAAGTGTATACATATTACTGAACTCGACTGTACGTTTCTCTAAAGAGATTTCTGACAGCAGGCTATGTCAACCAGATACTAAAGTAAAATAATTTATCGCATGCTCCCGGGAACATCATATTATTATTTGACAGGGATAGAAAAACTATATATCACACGCGTTCCGCCAACTACGTTTGTTCAGAACGTCAATCCGTTCCTCTGAACAAACTTTCGCAGTTTCAATAACTTATATTTCGAATGAAACCTGACTTAGCTTCTGAGTATCCGTTAAACTTTTGACAGAGCTACGCTACGGTACATCCAGTCCCGTTCGGTCGATTGGTCAAACACAAAGGCATTCTTATAATCAAACTTAGATGCACTTGTTAGTTGCGGATTGATAAAGAGTCACTGGATGAGGCTTCAATATTGTTGGACGACGTTTTTTTTCGTTCGTGTGTAGGTAGCGTTTTAATATCTAATTTATTTGTGTATATTACGCATCGTCATTCCTTTAAAATAAAAGTTTTTATCAATTATATTATTTGAAATGCTATGAGAAGTGCTACAGAAAAGAAATTGTGCAGTATTTTGAGTTGGTGCTTTTATTATTTATTTATCCTTTAGTGCACATTCAGTCCATGATTGTACATAGAAACACACGTTACATTCACAAGACAAAGGTGTATGTAGGTGTGTAAGGGTATACAAAGGTGAGCTTATCTCCAGAACAGATCTTTCAAAGCAATTAAATAATGAATAAATAAAACCTGTTACCAAACTTATTAAGCTAACAAGATTTAATAATAGACGAGATTGGACTTTTTAAGGTATTCAAATGAAGCCTTTTTACTTTTGGAGGTTTGTAATTTAATTAGCTTTAAGATTTTACATAGTCAGGCTTGTAAACTTTCCTAAAATAAAAATATTAAAAAAAGTAAGGCTAGGCAATGTGCTTAATTAAATCAACATTTTGATTTTTTCCATATAAATAGATAGATAGATTGATAGATATAAAGATATATAGATAATACTTTTATTGCAACGCTATAAAACATAAAAATTAACAAAAAATAAATAATTTACAAAGTTACAATTTGGCGGTCGAATCGCTTTTAAGTGATATACTTGAAGTACAAAAAGTTCTTCCAAACAAGCCACTTCCAGTAAATCTCTGCCATTAGCTCGATTCCTATCTCGGTGTAACGCTGATTCAATTGTATCTTTATCTGATGGAGATGCGATGTAGCGGGTACTATGGCTGGTATGGTACTACCATCAAAGATATCTGATTTGAGCGTATTTTTTATGCATTTTCCACTCATAAAAACGGACTATTATTTTGAAAGCCAGTAGAGGTTAGAAGAAGCATCAGGGGAAAGGTGGCTGACGGTCGTAAATGCTACCTTTTGTCATTCACGTTCTGTGTTAAGAGTTTATTATGCGTTAATTGAAATTCGAACTGTATACCGTTGCAACAGGATTGAAAAACAATGAAAAACCATATTATGCTGTAAATAATAGGGATAAATGATTGTTCTTGCTAGTCTATAGTCTAGCGTTCTTAATAAAAATTTTAGGAATGGATGCACGTTTGCCTGTCTAGTCCATTTAGTGTAAGAGACCATTAAGTGCAGCCTTTTCAAAATGATCCACAAATTATTAAAATAAGTTAGCCATATCAAAGGTCTTGCGTAGAGTTCAGCTATCAAGGCGAGGGTCACCCCAAAGCCGTCGGTATCAGAGCGGCGCGGTTACGTCACACCATCGTCAGACGTATGCAAAAGTGTTAAAGAAGAAAAATAAGCCTCCTAAGTTATATTAAAAAAACTTGTATATTTTAACACTACAGGAGAAAGAAACAGCCCTTAGAAACACTTGTAAAAGATCATTTTGAATAAAACTTTTGAATTTTGAATTTTGCGAGATCTTTTTGGTCGAAGACTCTCCCAAAATCCGAACTAGTGGTAGATTCAGTAGTTATCTAAAAATATTTTTTTAAGTTTTTTATTATTATTTGGATTTATAGTTTGACGTCATTATATAAGTGACTGTGAAAGCTTATGTTGAATAAATGATTTGACTTTGACTTTGACTTTGAAAGCTCAAATGAAGATTACATCGGTTCTGTATGATTTTTGCGGTTTACACAAACAATTTTGCTGAGTAAACATTTATTTAATTTATATAATTTTTTAGTAACACTTAACCTTAATGGTGGAATGTGTTAGATAAAGGTAAACTGAAAGTCAAGATCAGTGTCGCGTTGATATTAGCGTATCTCAAAGTCTTTTGTCGGATCCTACGTCAGAAAAATAGTCTCTTACTTAGGTTTGCAGCGCAAAACATAAATACTAGATTAGATTTTATTTCACTAATGTTTATATGTACAGTACATTGGGTCTGTCATGTAATTAAAAATAATTATTTAAAAAAGGAATATTTACAAAAATATAAGAAAAATAAATAAACATTATCATCAGCATATTACATGGAGAGATCGGGTGAGCCAAAACGTGGCGCTGTACTGGTTGGTTACTGCACTTTTAAAGAAAGTTAGATATTTAAATGCTGGTATTAAATAAAGCTTGCGAAATAACAAGTTTCATCTGAGGTTTATTCTATAAAGAAAAAACAAAAGGTGTAAATAACGGTGTAATAAACAAAAGAGCAACTAATTCAAGAGTTAAATAAACATTTCAATAAGCATAATTAGATCAGTAGGTACCCTATGTAATAACAACATAACTTGTTACGATTTACGCTTCAAACGTTTCGTGAATACATAAGCTAATTATGTATTAGAAAAACATTACACACAAATTGTAACGAAGTACCAGGCTATCATAACTCGCGAGCAAGTTAAATCAATCAATGTGGAACATAACAATTATGGACTTTGGAAATGAAACTCTACGTTAAGGTAATAAGGTGTCGATTGAGTGTTAGAATCGCGTTTCGATATTTATCTTTAATTGATTGGTGGTTTCACATAAAATGGCGTGATTTAAAAAGTTATAGCAATAAATATGATATGATCTCTTGTAATCACTGTGGTTGAACGAAGCGAAAATGTGTAAGACACATATTTAATTGGCAGATTGACAATTAATGGATTTTACCCACGGTCTAATTCTTCTCTGATCTGATTTCACACTGTATGTTTATCATAATAAGGGTTAGTTTCACATCTTATTTTATCTGTAAGATTAAATATTTATATCGCATGCATATTTCATATTAGGTGGCTGGCAAGAGCTGGATGAGAGTAGCCGCGGATCGTGCTCGGTGGCGTGCACTTGGAAAGGCCTATGTCCAGCAGTGGACTAGTATGGGCTGATGATGATGATGATGCATATTTCAGTGGCGTAGCATTGGGAGAGGCCTATATCCAGCAGTGGACTGTGACGGGGGACTGATGTGATTATGATGATGAATAAAGCATGACAGAGACACATCTAGTTTTCTAATGAATAACATAAACCTGGTATTCAGTAAGATAATTAACCTTTTTACCGCCAACAACTTCTATAGAAGTTCGAGATTTTCGTACCGTCCACGCCAGCACTTCTATAGAAGTTCTTCTTTGTACCTACTTTATTAAAATACATTTATACGTTGGCGTACAGCGGGACATCGCGTGCAGGATAGTTGGGCGGTGAAAAGGTTAAATACAAAATAAAATTAAAAAAAACTAATTCTGGGTTCGATTTGCAGCGGGGACATTATTGTATTTAAGTTTGGTTGGTTTTAGAACTTGTTTTAAGTCCACCTGGCACTCACACCACCATCTTATCTAAGTCTGTTACTCTGTCACACAACAACAATACAATGTCAGTAGCATTTTTGTGTTACGCCAGTTGAAGATAAGTTGAAGATAATCTAATTCGTCATAGTTTGGGATGCGTCACTTAATTAAGTAAGATGAAGGTAGACAAAGCTAGACATACTAGTTTAGTTAAGGTTTTTAGTTTAAGTTAAATTTTGTTGCGAATAAATTACAAAAACACAAGTGTTGAAATTAACAAAAACATTTTATAAATAGCTTGCCTACTTCTTAACTGATCTTTAGTATTTGTAAAAATATTATGATCGGATGTTAATGACGGCAGTTGTTGACATAGAATGGGCGCCTTTGGCTTTCAAAGTAAAAAGTAAATAGTGTTGAATAATTTCGGCGGGCTGTCTAGAACCACGATAGCTCAATTGGGAGAGCACCTGACCTGGTATGTCAGAAGGGTGCAGGTTCAAATCCCGCTCGTGGAATTTTTTTCAACATTTGTGTTTTTGTAATTTCTATGATAACTTAGTTGCATTAATATTAGAATTAATTCTTACACGTTTCAATGCCCATCCACGTTAATATCGCAATTGAAAGCAAATGAAACGAACGGAAAGATTCGTACGATTGATATAATTGCTTAACTACCTGCCGTTTCCTTGTTTTGCAACGAAAGCCGTTGAAGTACACAGAAAATGAAGGTTGTAGGCTTCCTGTTTTCAAAAATGCCTAAAATTAAATTGTTTGCAACTTCCTATAACAATTAAATTGAAGATTACTTTTGTACCATGAATGATTTATGGCGATGTATGGTTCTACAGATTGGGAAATAGTCATCATTATTATATACATAGCTTAAAGACTTCCCACTGCTGGACGCAGTTCTTCACACATGAATAATAGCATGTGGAAAGAACAATAGCCTTATCTTACAACGCAGGCCCAAAGCGGGTTTGTGTGGATTTCAACTACTGTTTGACAATTAAGGTTAGATCAAACTATGGAAATTAATCTTTTATCTCCCAGTGACTCCATATGGAGTCATAGACAATTGAATTTCTATTGGGTCTGGTTTTATGGATAACGAGAGGTTAATGAATTGAAGTTAATTGGAAGAGAAGTGCTGAAAACCGGGCTCGATGGCATACATAGGAGAAGTGTAATCGACCCTTGCAACGAAAAATATTGTAACTCAGTTTTAGGTGTATTTTTTTTTTCTTTTTTATATTAACGGGTAAGCACATTGCCTTGATCTCACCTGATGTTAAGTGATGATAAGGCCAAGGATGGAAGCACACTTCACCCGGGATTCTCAACTAGTGAGGTACTGGATATCTTATCTCTAGCTGTCGGAACACAACAATGCTACAAACATTAATGTTATGGCGACATGTTTAGATAAGATGGTGGTAGCTACCCAGGCGGACAAACAAGTCCTAACACCAACCAAACCGAGTACACAAACATGTACCACCCGCTGGGTATAGAACCCGGGACCTCTGGGTCTAAACCGGTGATCTTAGCCACTAGACCACAGATTCAGATAATTGGAGTGTATTTGAGTTGCAGTCACATTCTTAGTAAGAATAAAACTGAAACTCAAAACCATCATGTCCAACAGTGGGTTAATACGGGCTTATTATGATGATGATGGAAATAAAGGTTTATGTGGTAAAAATATCGAAACTTTCTAAATACTAAACCGAGTGAAGAACACCCCTAGATGCACAAATTAATTTTTGAAGAAAGTTTACTGATGACCTCATACAGCCTTTTCAACGTCACCGGACTCTTTTGGGGGTGGCGAGAAACTTAAAGGGTTCCAGCCGTACGATCGGAACGCCGTCAGAGGTTTTCTATGTGTGAATAGCATCACGCAAGTGTGCTCGAATAGTTTAAGACTATAATATGACCAACGTATCTGAAATGTTGAGTTAGGTAAATTCATGTCTTTATATTGAACTAGCGGGCGCTCGCGGTTACACCCGCGTGGTTCCCGTTCCCGTGGGAATATCGGGATCAAAACTATCATATGTGTTAATCCAGGTTATAAACTATCTGTATGCCGAATTTCATCCAAATCCACTCAGGAGTTTTTACGTGAAAGAGTAACAAACATCCATCCATACTTACAAACTTTCGCGTTTATAATATTAGTAGGATTTGCTAGCTCAAATACACGATTGTATAATTTTAATTAATTGTTTTTGAAAACACCACTACTACCACTAAAAATCACGGATGTTGAAATTACAACAAAATTTCTTAATTTATACGCTTGAAAACCACTTAAATACATTGATAATAACACCAATATTCGTAATTTAGTAGCTGCATATTTTAATAACTAAAAACGAATAATCCTCCTAATATTATAAACGCGAAAGTTTGTAAGTATGGATGGATGTTTGTTACTCTTTCACGTAAAAACTACTGAATGGATTTGAAAGAAATTCGGCATACAGATAGTTTATAGCCTGGATTAACACATAGGATACTTTTTATCCCGATATTCTCACGGGAACGGGAACCACGCGGGTGAAACCGCGAGCGGCCGCTAGTTTTATATATATTTCAGATTCTGTTAAATTGTCGCAGACGCTATTTTCGACCTTATGAAAGCAGTAGTAATGATCAGCTTTTTGAATGTTTACAAATCGAGATGTAGTCGTCTTAGATACAAAATTGCACACTTACTCTTTTATCTATAAAGATGATTCTCTTTAATAATGATACTAAGCAGTTACTGTTAAGTATATTCCGTTTTAAGGTAAGACGACATACCTGAAACAATAAAAGGCACATTTTAGTAAATAAGTACAAAGATATACATTATCTGATAGAAGTAAGACCGCAATATTCAGAAGAGTAAAATACATAATTCTAACCAGCAACCCTTAGGGGTTAAATATGGACAACATTTAGGGGTTGAAATCGGACTTATGAGTAGGTATTTTTAATAGGGGTTATTACGGATAGTGATCAGTAAAAACGCATTTAATGTCGCATGAATTTTACCATTACATACTACGTACTCTATACTCCAGACAATAGGAATAAGCAGAAAATGGTACCTACACTTGTTTTTTTTAAATATTTTACGGGTAAGCACAGTGCCTTGATCTCACCTGATGTAAAGTGATGATAAGGCCAAGGATGGAAGCACACTTCACCCGGGATCCTCAACTAGTGAGGTACTGGATATCTTATCTCTAGATGCCGGAACACACCAATGCTACAAACATTGATGTTATAGCGACATATTTAGATAAGATGGTGGTAGCTACCCAGGCGGTCTAACAAGCCCTACCACCAACCAAACCGAGAACACAAACATGTACCCCCCGCTGGGAATCGAACCCGGGACATCTGGGTCTAAGCTGGTAGTCTTAACTTATAAACCACAAAGGCGGTAACTTTAACATAGCATTTTGTTTTTAATAAATAAAAGCACTCTTGAATTGGGTTTAGTAGACTTAATTCACCTGGCTGATATCACCTGGGTGCATTAACTCTACCAAATAGTATACTTAATGCACCTGCAAATGGGTGAATTAAGTCTACTGAAGGAAAACGTCAACCTTTAGTAGACTTAATTCACCTGGCTGGTATCACCTGGGTGCATTAAGTCTACCAAATAGTATACTCAATGCACCTGCAAATGGGTGAATTAAGTCTACTGAAGGAAAACGTCAACCTTTAGTAGACTTAATTCACCTGGCTGATATCACCTGGGTGCATTAACTCTACCAAATAGTATACTTAATGCACCTGCAAATGGGTGAATTAAGTCTACTGAAGGAAAACGTCAACCTTTAGTAGACTTAATTCACCTGGCTGGTATCACCTGGGTGCATTAAGTCTACCAAATAGTATACTCAATGCACCTGCAAATGGGTGAATTAAGTCTACTGAAGGAAAACGTCAACCTTTAGTAGACTTAATTCACCTGGCTGATATCACCTGGGTGCATTAACTCTACCAAATAGTATAATTAATGCACCTGCAAATGGGTGAATTAAGTCTACTGAAGGAAAACGTCAACCTTTAGTAGACTTAATTCATCTGGCTGATATCACCTGGGTGCATTAACTCTACCAAATAGTATACTTAATGCACCTGCAAATGGGTGAATTAAGTCTACTGAAGGAAAACGTCAACCTTTAGTAGACTTAATTCATCTGGCTGATATCACCTGGGTGCATTAACTCTACCAAATAGTATAATTAATGCACCTGCAAATGGGTGAATTAAGTCTACTGAAGGAAAACGTCAACCTTTAGTAGACTTAATTCATCTGGCTGATATCACCTGGGTGCATTAACTCTAGCAAATAGTATACTTAATGCACCTGCAAATGGGTGAATTAAGTCTACTGAAGGAAAACGTCAACCTTTAGTAGACTTAATTCATCTGGCTGATATCACCTGGGTGCATTAACTCTACCAAATAGTATACTTAATGCACCTGCAAATGGGTGAATTAAGTCTACTGAAGGAAAACGTCAACCTTTAGTAGACTTAATTCATCTGGCTGATATCACCTGGGTACATTAACTCTACCAAATAGTATACTTAATGCACCTGCAAATGGGTGAATTAAGTCTACTGAAGGAAAACGTCAACCTTTAGTAGACTTAATTCATCTGGCTGATATCACCTGGGTGCATTAACTCTACCAAATAGTATACTTAATGCACCTGCAAATGGGTGAATTAAGTCTACTGAAGGAAAACGTCAACCTTTAGTAGACTTAATTCACCTATTCCACTAAGTTCAAGTAAACATTTTTTGTCATGAGACAAATTAAAATGTCTCTGTCTCCTCAACGCTTAGGTCAGCTCAGCAACAATGGTTATCGTAAAATGGCAGTCGTTAACACCCACCAAACCGCAAACCACACTGAGCTGGCGTGATGGGTTATGTAGGTATCACTTTATATACATATGTTGTTACACCATAAGTATTTCTTTTGAAAAATTATCTCGTTTTTGACGTATGTTTCTTGGGTAAAGTTGTTCAGTTTCATGGTCTGATGTAGATCAGATCAGATCAGATCAGGTGGTTCTTTTCCCGAAGGTGGGTAGCCACCTGCGGGAAAAGAACCACTAAAATGTCTCGGTGTATAAAAAAAGTACCATGTTTTGGAGCTTCGAGCTTCTTGGCTGAGGCTTCTGGCTTAAGGAGCTCAATGGCGCAGTGGTTAACGCGCCCGGTCTGCGAATGCTGAGGTCAAGCAACTTTCGTAAAGGCCGGTCATCGGATGGGTGACCAAAAAATTTTTAACTCGAGCTCCTCCGTGCTTCGGAAGGCACGTAAAGCCTTTGGCCTCGGCTGCATAAGCAGTCGTTAACAACTACCAATCTTCACTGGGCCCGCGTGGTGGTTTTTGGACCGATCTCCCTATCCATCCATAGGGAAAGCCCGTGCCCGCAGTGGGGACATAAAATGAGCTGATGACGGGCTTCTGGGCTTGCCCTAACCTCAAGACCTGGGCACGCCTCTGCACATAGTTCTCCGCATACGTAGGGCTACGTACACATCAGCGAACTCTTGGGAAATTCTCAAATGGCTTTTGCAATGGACAAACTGTCACCATTCTATGTTAATTGACTATTGTGAGACCTAATTGTCAATTAGTCGCGCTAGCGTCTGCAACTACAGCTCGATGGTACAATCAAAGATATTTCGCCTTTGAATAACTATGTAGGTACGAGAATTATTTAATGATAGAGGTACCGTTGGAGTCTAAGTGCCTAACAAATAAACAGATAATACCTGAGCTTCGAATAGTTATATAAATAAATGTAATTATAATTCTAGTTAACTGCACTATTGTATTAGGGAAATCCTGTAATGATAGCTGTATTTGATGATGAATAAATAAATAAATAAATAAATAAATCTATCTCTATCTATATCTATATATCCATATTTTGTCTCTTTTGCTCTAATTTGAAATGACGTTTGCATGACAGGAACAAAACACGGAATAACTATTCACAGCGTATTCTTTTTTAATACGCTGTGAATATCTCTAATTTCAATAGAGAAGATGGTTGGAATCTACCACCAGCCTGGGATCCCATCATACAAAATATTAAATCCCAGCCCCAACACCATACTGCCAGACCAAAAGATACTGTATGCTCTTTCTGCGTAAAACGGAACGCACCTGATTAAATTTAATAAGGGTATACAAGCTACCAACTAATTATGAGACGACCAACACCTCAGTCTCCCTGTGACCACGGACCCTGCAAAGGGTTCGAAACGTCAGGAAAAACATTAAATAAATAATGTGTAAAATAAACGCGAGTAGATCCGTAAAAGTTGTTTCATTTGAAAGTATTCTTTGTTTATTTGTAAGGCAATTGGCTTGATTCGGCCTGATTAGCTTTCAAAGTCTGGTACCATAACAGCATTGTAGTGTTCCGCCAGTAAGAGATAAGACAGACAGTTTGAACTCGATGGCGAAGTGGTTAACGGGACAGCGATTCTTAAAGTTAAGCTACTTTCGCGAAGACTGGTCATCGGATGGGTGTACCAAAAATGTATAATCTCGAGCTCGCCCGTGCTTCAGAAAACACGTTTAGCTTGTGACGATGATCGTGACGATATTCTCATTTAATCAATCGTCGGTTTAGAACCAAAAGTTCCGGGTTCGATTCTGAGCGGGGGGTACATGTTTGTGTGTACTCGGTTTGGTTGGTGGTAGGGCTTGTTTGTAGCTAGCTGCCACCATCTTATCTAAATATGTCGCCAGCTCCTCTAGTGAGTATAATCACGCCAACTCAATTCTTCTAACATTCCTACCGGCCCAGTTAGCTTTTCCAACATAACGGACCTGATTCGATAATAAACTGGACTACGACTACGAGGTAGCCAGTGCTCGAGGCCTCAACCGAGACGCACACACCATTTCAATTGTGTCGGTGCTCAAATTATTCGACCCCATGAATATTTAGATCGCTGCATGCATGTGCATAAATAAATAAGACATATTAAAATGAACTTTGACTTAAACCGTAATCTATACTAATATATAAAGCTGAAGAGTTTGTTTGTTTGTTTGTTTGTTTGTTTGAACGCGCTAATCTCAGGAACTACTGGTTCGAATTGAATAATTCTTTTTGTGTTGGATAGTCCATTTATCGAGGAAGGCTTTAGGCTATATAACATCACGCTGCGACCAATAGGAGCGAAGCATCAGTGAAAAATGTTGCAAAAACGGGAAAAGAGCCTAAAAAATTAAAAATGCTGCCGAAAGTCACTATTCCACGCGGACGAAGTCGCGAGCACAGCTATCTATAATAATATTATAAAGCTGAAGAGTTTGTTTGTTTGAACGCGCTAATCTCAGGAACTACTGGTTCGAATTGAAAAATTATTTTTGTGTTGGATAGTCCATTTATCGAGGAAGGCTTTAGGCTATATAACATCACGCTGCGACTAACAAGAGCAAAGCATCAGTGAAAAATGTTGCAAAAACGGGCACAAGAGCCTAAAAAATTAAAAATGCTGCCGAAAGTCACTATTCCACGCGGATGAAGATAGCTATCTATCTTATTTAACAAACTTTATTGCTGATACACATAGAAAACAAATAACGAAAATTTCTGGTTTTAGGAATCTTTTAAGTTTCTCGCCGCCATCAAAAGAGGCCGGTGATGCAGTATATGGCAAATTAGTAAACTCTCTTCAAATAAAAACTTCTTATAAAAGACTTCAACGCTTTATGTTTTGTAAAATTTACACGAATACTGAAGCTAAACTGTTTTAAAAGATTTACCCGCGTTTAAGCAGCTCGACCACCCGGTCTGTGATTGCTAATGTTAAGCAACTTTCGCAAACGCCGGTCATCGGATGGGTGACCAAAATTTACCATCTCGAGCTTCTCCCATGCTTCGGAAGGCATGTAAAGCCGTTGGTCCCGGTGGTTTATGGCCTGTTCTCCATATCCATCCATAGGGAACGCTATAGCCCCAGCAGTGGGGGTCATAAAAATTTGTAGGTGATGGTGAATAAGATCTCACTTTGATCGCTGATTTGTTTTCTATTGCTTATAAATTATTATATTAAATTTCTATTTTATTAAACGCTAAATCACAAGTAAGTGAGATTTGTATTGAAAGCAAGTAAGTATGAAAGTGTTGCTTAAGTTATGGTAATCGTGGTAATAAACAAATGCGATTAATTAAATAAGTTCTTACTGTACGCCGACTACATACATAGACCTTATAATCTCAATTTTAAAATACTGTTGATCAATCTATGCAGATTTTGCTCCTTTTTTGTATGTTTAGGCTTATTTCAATTTATTTAAAAAAAAGCTATATATTTAGTTAAAAAGTAGCGGTAGCCAAAGTAACATTAAAAAAACGATAGCGAAGTTCGAAAAGAATAAAATGTATGGGATTGACATAAGATTGACCATTTAGCGCGGCTTATGTCAATCCCATAGATTTTATTCTTTTCGAACTTCGCTATCGTTTTCTTAATGTTACTTTGGCTAAACCTACAGGTTTGGTAAATACAGGTGGACTCATAACAGTATAGGGAAAGAGCCGCTCTTCACTAAGAATAACTACACAACTGTATATAGAGTTCTATACTATACGTAAACGGGAATCTAAATTTTAAAATTACTTTTCTCTTACTATTTCTATATAACGATGTGTCAACACTGATTCCTGCCGAGCACTGGAGCCTCTACCCTGAGTTGTATATGCAAATGGCTAACTATAAATATTAACGAACCACTTATACTTGTAAACGCATTTAATTTATGTCACCCGGTACTCGTGGAATCTTGGTTTTAATTAATTTGTGGGTTTTCCTTTGTGTACAGGAAACACGTGATTTTAACTGCTCATTGTTGAGACAAGGCGACAACCGCATGCTATACACTATTCCTTCTACCGGGCAACGGAACCCCTGGTCTGGTGCTCACCGCCGGCGTCTCCGGAGGCAGCTCTCTATACGCGCCTACCCGCCTGCACCTCCGGAGGCAGCTACTGCGATCCAGCTTCGGTTCCTGAGCCCACCGGCGCAGTCTACGGCCCAGGGGCCCGACCGCCTAACCGATCGCTTTTACTTCGTGTGTGGTTTATGACGTCATCTTGACACCTCGCACCGCCTATGAAAGCAATATCAAAAGCTAAAGGCTTTCGATATTGCTTTCATATAGGCGACACGAAACGACTTTGACCGCCTAACCGATCGCTTTGACTTCGTGTGTGGTTTATGACGTCATCTTGACACCTCGCACCGCCTATGAAAGCAATATCAAAAGCTAAAGGCTTTCGATATTGCTTTCATATAGGCGACACGAAACGACCTTGACCGCCTAACCGATCGCTTTTACTTCGTGTGTGGTTTATGACGTCATCTTGACACCTCGCACCGCCTATGAAAGCAATATCAAAAGCTAAAGGCTTTCGATATTGCTTTCATATAGGCGACACGAAACGACCTTGATCGACTAACCGATCGCTTTGACTTCGTATGTGGTTTATGACGTCATCTTGTCGTTTCGTGTCGCCTATGAAAGCAATATCGAAAGCCATTAGCTTTTGATATTGCTTTCATAGGCGGTGCGAGGTGTCAAGATGACGTCATAAACCACACACGAAGTAAAAGCGATCGGTTAGGCGGTCAAGGGGGCAGGTCTAGGCTGACCTAGGAGCCGAACTGCGCACACGAAACTTAAGACCCCTAGAAGCTAGCCTAGCCTAGCTCTTTTAAATCTGTGCGACAGTACTGAGTTGTGTAGCGTCCAACGTAACCCACCCCTGGGGAATAAATTGGTTGTAACAATTTACCTCTTTGATTTGTCTCTTTTCTGAACCTGGTGGTGTTAACACCGCAAGCGTTTCAGTGGCAGTTTATATTGACTCCCTCTACCAACCGTCAGGTTATAAAGTAGGTGTCAGACAACCTTGCGCAAGCAAACTAACTCGCACAAGGGGTCATCTGCGTCAGGTCATAACGCCAGATCAGGACGCGCCGAAGCGCATTCTTCATATGGAACTGTTAAGAGTAGTGAAACAAGGTTGTGAGTAGTGAGACAACAGTCAAGAACATTGCATGTCAAAAGGTGGAAGCGAACTTTAGGTCTGACAATCATAATAAAAAAGTTTTTTTTATTTTTTATAATTACCTGCATATTTTGTCCTTCTACGATATACGTATGTTGGATATTGTATGGAGGGAACGGCATCAGCCGTTAAAATAAAATAATAAAATCCCGGGGAAGCTGAAAATGCCGTCTAATGCTTATTTTGTGTCTAAGCGTCGATACCATCTGGTTACAGACTTAATTCCGCGCCGGGTTTCACAACCCCCGACCTCTTGCCCCGCCGCGTAGATCGACTCATCTAAATCATCTAATCAGAGTTCAGACCCCATTTAGGGCTTCCCGGTTGCATCAAATTACTTCGGAACTGTTATTTGGTCCGGTTCGCTGTGGTTCGTTTGATGAGCATTAAGCTAACCAATCTAATGGATGCCCTTAACTAATAAATTTAATAATAAATTTTTAACAAGAAGAGAGTATAAACAGATGCCTGTTTATACTCTCTTCTTGTTAAAAATTTAATATGCTTACCTTTCTTACTTCGAGAAATTGTATTTCAAACCTAAGAGATAAGATATATAGGACTAGCTGTGCCCCGCGGTTTCACCCGCGTTAATTAGCTCTCAAAAAAATATTTTCCCGTTTTTGTAACATTTTTCATTGTCGCTCCACTCCTATAAGTCATAGCGTGATGTAATAGACTATTCAACACAAAAATATTTTATCAATTCGAACCAGTAGTTCCTGAGATGCGTTCAACCAAACAAACAAACAAACTCTTCAGCTTTATAATATTATAGTATAGTATATTTATGCTAAGATACCATCGATAAGATACACGTAAAGTCAGTAGCACAGAAACTTAAATCTCAATACGTATGGTTTGCTTTAAAAAAAGTGTTGTTAATTGAACAGTAGGCATGCATTGGCATGGGTAGTAGATAAAACACTGTTTGGACGATTCAAAAGCACTTTTCTAAAGTTTATTTGAATAAAAATATTTGACTTTGAATTTGAAATTCGCCAACAATAACCTCACCGCACTGGGCCCGCGTGGTGGTTTATGGCCCGTTCTCCCTATCCATCCATAGGGATAGCTCGTGCCCCAGCAGTGGGGCCATATTATTATAATGAGCTGGTAATTATTGTGTTGGTCGGTGTATTAAAAAAATAATAACACGGGACTTCAATCAGACTTGGTTTCATTATATGTACACTGTATTACAGAGAAAGTCTTAGCCATGTACACCATCTCGCCATCACCATCATCCATCAGTACACCATCTTTTTACAGACCGTCCTCTCATAGACTTGTGAAGTTTCATGACAATAGTCACGAAGCATACAAATAACATTAATCCTCAGAATAATAACTAAAGCTATATTGTTCTGAGCATTAATCTATGCTCATAAAACAATGATGAATTTAACAGTTAACTAGTGGTCGCCAGTGGTCGAAATCCGACCGTAATTTTATTAAGGCTGCACGAATTGTATCCTAAGCAATGAAAAATTAAAAAAGATAGAATGTGAGTTTGGATTGGCATTGACAGATTTCGGCCGCTCCTCTTCCATTTTTGAAATTTTTGAAAAGAGTTTATATGCGTGTAAGTCAAATTCTTAGGCGTGTGTGTCAAATACATGGTAGTGTGTGTAATGTTTGTTTTATTGATTTAATGTATTTTTATGCATAATTTAAAAAAAATATTAACATTTGGATAACCTTCTCTATATAAACTATAAGTGTGCGAAATTTCATACTCCTCCGTCCGCGCAATTTTCGTAAAAAAGGGTTACAAATTTTTTGCTTCACGTATTAATACATAGATAATTAGACTACATAATGTCCCACTGCTACCTACTTACCTACGTACGTCACTAGTTTTAAGAAGTTTTGTAGGAAGACTCTGAAAATGTTTTTCAAGTTCCGGTAACTTTTAAGTAAAGTTGTTGTACAGACGAGCCAAACGAACAACCCACCTTGTTCTAATAAAGTGAATAGCCTATAATTGTCCCACTGCTAAACAAAGGCCTCAATCATTGAAATCTAGTCATCACTACAGTGTAATGACTTAATTTATTTTAACTTTTTAATTAAAAAATTAAATTCTAACTAATAATTTAGACAGCTTGCCAAATGCGTGTTGGTGATCACAAATCCGGGCAATGTGTCGAAAAATACGAATAATTCTATTAGATAAGGTAAAGTAATTTATACAACAAGTGTGAATATATCCGCAAAAACTGTTACATTTCAAAGCGGTTCATAATCTGCGCATACGCAAATACGTTTCTGCCATTTAACCACACTTTCCATTTCACGCGCGCCGCTACCGGCCGGAACGCGGTGGCTATGGTTGTTCTTTCGTGTTTATGGTTTAATTTAATTATGCATATTTTGTTATCTTTATTTTTATCATACATTTTATATTTTGATGTTATCTGTAGAGACACAGTGTGTATGTAAGATTCTTAACTGTGCTGTGGAAAGTGTGAGATTTTGTACCGGTGACATTATAATTCTCAATTTCATTCTCTAAATTTATTTAGTTAAATGTCTCACTCTCTACATTTATCTATATATGGTGAAGGGTGAAGCAAACCCTTTATACGAAAATTGCTCGGACGGAGGAGTATAAAATTTCGCACATTTATAGTTTATATAGAGAAGAAGTACAGAATGTTAATATTTTTTTTAAATGATGCATAAAAAATACATTAAATCAATAAAACAAACATTACACACACTACCATGTATTTGACACACACAAAAATTTTAAAAATGGAAGAGTAGCGGCCGAAATCTGTCAATGCCAATCCAAACTCACATTCTGTCTTTTTAATTTTTTATTGCTTAGGATACAATCCGTGCAGCCTTAATAAAATTACGGTCAAATTTCGACCACTGGGCGACCACTAGTTTTATTAAATATATGTACTAATGTGTGTTTAAATAAATATTTTTAATTTGATTTAATTTTATTTTTATTTATTTACCAATAAAATTTGTATGATTTTTTTTTAACTCTACTAGTTTGCGCTTTGCATCTTCTTCTATGCGCTAGAATGCCATACAAAATGTAGTATTGTTAACATGATGGGAAGGCAATTTAAACTCGCACTAGACACCCAGGAGGCGCTGCTTCAATGCTATACAAATTGTCATTTTCATTTACAATAGCAAATAAAAGTAGCACTAGGTACACTAGAAGCGATGCTTCAATGCCATACAGATTCGTATTCTCGTTAACATGATCGAATGGTTTGCCATTGGATCATGTTAAAACTCACACTAGAAACTGCTTCAATACCATAAAAAAATCTCGTTTTCGTTTTACGTGATTGAATAGCAAAAAAAGCTCGCACTAGACACCTAAGAGACGCTGCTTCAACGTCATACAAATTGTAGTAAGTATTATTTACGTGATGGAAAGGCGTGATGGAAACGCACAAAGAAATTTAGTGACTCGTTTCTTTGTCGCACCTCCAAAAGATGGAATAGTCTACCAGCACACGTTTTCCCTCCTTCCTATGATATGGGGTCCTTCAAGAGAGGCGTGAAGAAGCACCTTGTGGGCCGGCAGAGTGAAGTTAACTGATGCTACGTTTGTTTCCACGCTGCACCAGTTGTCTTCACGTCTGGACTTCATTTCCATTTAACATCAGGTGGGATGGAGTCATTTGCCGAGCTAAGTATAAAAAAAAAAAAAAAAAAAAAATTAAACACGCATTAGGCACCTAGGAGGCGATGTTTCAATACCATACAAGTTCTCAAATAAAACTCGCACTAGGCTCTACACAAAGCCCGACTATCCGTGACGACCTCCAGCTCTACGGTTTCACTTGCCCCACTCGATTACATTTGCCTAATTGCTGTTAAATGCGTTATTATCTCAATCTGAAGGAAACAATATGATTTACACATGCGATTTTCAACTTTATTGCATGGGGTTAAGGAACGAGGCTAACGTTTGAGATTATGGTGATTTGGAATTGTTTATTATGTAAGAGAATATCCACTCTTTTAATTAGTATTGTTTTAAAAGAAATATTAACATTCCCCATTTTTCTGAGTTGTTTATAGGTATCTTTCTTTTTATTTTTTATTTATTCTGTAATGGAGATAGAAGTGCACTTCGGTCATTCTCAGCAGATATGATTTTTGAGAAATATACACTCAATTTGGTAAAAAAATATCCATAATACTTTTTTTATTTGTTTGCTGTTCAGAACCCATTATCTACATCACCAGCTCATTTTATGTCCCCACTGCTGGGGCACGAGCCTTCCCTATGGATGGATAGGGGGAACGGGCCGTAAACCACCACGCGGGCCCAGTGCGGATTGGTGGTTGTTAGCGACTGCTAAAGCACCCTTTTGTTATTTTTTTGGAAAGAGTTTGCTGGCTTTTTTGGGGGCGGCGATAAACTTAAAGGGTTTCTCAAGCCGTGTGAAACGAATCACATTCTAAGGTTTTCTAGAGGGAACGGCATCACGCACTAGTGCGTGTCCCCGTGCCCTACTTCTTCGATTCTGAAGAAACTGATTCTTCGAGGGGTTTGGATCGTATCGGGGGAACAAACCGAGGGCGCCTCTAAAGGCTCCGACTTCGGCTTGGGTTGACCGGGCCGTGGTGGTGGGGAGAAGCGAAGAATCCCAGGTACATGTCTGTACCTGGAATAGAGCGCGTGTGAACCGGCTCGTCGTCGTACCCTTGTTCTACCAATACGGTGTCTTGGGCCTAAACTAGTGTGCATGTTTAGTGTATTCTGTAAATGTGTAGCGGCATTTAGAGCTGATCCTCTGAATGCAGCCAGATCCAACGGTTTTACGTGCCTTCTGTAGTGTAAGGGAACTATGTAACCTTTTAGAATAAGTATGTCTATGACTCATGTAATCTACATATAAACCATTTTCCGATTAATAAATCGACAGTCTTTAAACCTTTCTTGTTGTTTAAATACCTCTCCCCAACGCCATCCCTACATGGCGACCCTGCCATGTGTGGCAGGCCACAATCTGAAGTTCATGTTACGTGCTTGGTCAATCTAAATTAAATATGAAGGTTTCTTTGTTACCGTTGCAAGAGTCGGTCGTCTACAGAAAAGTGCAAGAAATAAGTCAAAATGTGCAACTCGGGAGCGAGCAAACCTGCGTCAGCGACCAATGACATTTCTCAGGTTGGGTTCAAGAATTCGGTAGGCCAACGTCGAGAGTACAAGCTTTTACCTGAGAGTATCGACTTCTACTTGGCAGTACTGATGCTGATGCTGGGTTTTGGCATACTGTTCCTGCTAACCCGCTACATCAACAAGTGCTTTAACAAGCGCATAGAAAGAAGAGCCCAAGTGCAAACAATGCGTTTGAGCAGAATTGGATCGGATGCAGATACCCCATAGCGAAATTATAATAAGTGACGTGTTGTGAAGTGAACTTAAACGTTAAAATAAAAGTGTCGTAGTGCAATTTAATCAGCTGTTAATTCTTCAAATGAACAAATAAATCTCCAGTGCGCTATGAGTATGGTAACAGTATTTAGTTAAGCATAAGCAAACTGTACACTTAAGGGTAAGCATCCTGCGTTTTATATGTATCTATGTTATGGAAAGTAAATTTGACTTAGTTATAAATAAATTATTAGAAATCCGTACATATTTAGTAAAGCTTGGCCCAAAAAGAAGGGAAGGCAGTATTATAATAAAAAAGTTGAGTGAGGCTAATTTAATAAGGGAAACATATAATGAGTTAATTTGCGAATTCAATAAGAGTTTAGTTTTTACAACTGATGAGAAAGTATTAATAACTTTTAAGAGTTTATGTAATAAATTTGAAAAAATATATCAAGATATAAGTAGTTTGTGTAAACACGTAGAAAAAAAAAAGATTTAAAAATGGAGTTCGATTTGAAAACTGCATTCAATTTATGTCCCCTTATGACGGATGAAGTAGCGGTTACAAAGCAGTTAATAGATGGGATAGAGTATTATGAGTCTAAATTAAAAAATGATGTAAAAAGTGAATTAGTTACTTTTGATAATTAATGGAATCAGGCGTTATTTTGCGGAAATCCATAGTACAAAAAAAATGTAATTTAAATAATATGTAGTGTTAAGTAGTAGTGTAACACTACATATTATTTAAATTACATTTTTTTAGTTACTTTTGTCCTAAAAAATCGTTTGTCTCAAGGCGCGAAACTTAAGTTACAAAAAAGTTATCCAACTGTAACAGAGTTATTAAAGGATATGAAAAAAATATTGCTACCTTTACAGTCTGCTACCGCTCTTCAAAAGAAGTTGTTGTCGTTGAAACAAAATAATATGACAACTGAAGATTTTGGCAAAGTGATGTCTGATTTATTTGTCAATCTTACGATTTCGCAATCTCAGAACGACGAAAATAAATACAAAGTTTTAAAAGAAATAAACGAAGATCAAGCAATACAACAGTTTGCTGAAGGGTTGCGAAACCGTAGATTGGGCACTGTCATATCGGCTAGGGACTATGTGTATTTAAAAGATGCTGTGCAGGCAGCAGTGGACGAGGATACATCCGCAGAGCCCAGTGGAGAGCTGCTAACGATGCGGTCGAGTAGCAAACCTCAATATTCTCGAGGTAAGTACACAAATCAGCGGCAGCGTGGTTATAATCATCGAGGTACGTATTATAATTATAATAACTACAGAGGTCAAAATAGGTACCCAAATCAATCGCGTGCTGTTCGAGGAGCAGCGCGAGGATGGCGTGGGCAGTCAGCCCCTCGAGCTACTAGGGGGAGATCGGTAAATAACTATCGTAACTATAATTCCGAGTATGTTCGTGTAGTAGAGTCAGAACCTAGGCCTAGTACCTCCTCTGCTAAAATGTCAGAAAACCAGTTTTTTCGTGAATAGCGAATATATTCTAGCATGTAATAATGTGTGTTATGTTAAATTACCAACTTGTCGTAACATAGAGTATTATTTTTAGTCGATACAGGGGCCTCCATATCGGCTATTAAGTACACACATGTTCTAGAACAAAACATTCCAATCCATACCGGGAATACAATGATTAATGGAATAGGTGGTAAAGTTCGTGCAATGGGATATGTAAACATCCAATTAAAATTAGGTAAGAATATTCTGACGCATAAATTCTTTGTTTTTAATTCATTGCCATGTAAGGCACACGGTATTCTGGGGCAAGACTTTCTGAGCGAACACAAGTCAGTGTTAAATTTCGAGAATAAGTCATTGACTCTTTGGCCTAATACAAATAATAAGTTAGAGTTACCATTAATATTAAATACAACTTCTAAATGCTCCTATTTTATACCTGCTAGGTCAGAGTCCATACACCGTATTAGCACAAATTTAACTGAAGAATGTTTGGTGTGTGCAAGCGAGATTCAAGAAGGTGTTTATATTGCGAGCGTATTGAGCACTCCACAAGATGGTAAATTATTAATACAAGTTTTAAACACGACTGATAAAGACTTGACCTTAAATGAAATACTACCGGATATACAAAGCGTTTGTGATTATGAGCAGTGTTGTTTTAGCAAATGCGATTTAAATTCAGATCGGATTAAGCATTTATTTAATAGTTTACAGTTGGGGCATTTAAATAAAGAAGAGAAAATTTGTATAGAAAATTTAACTGCAAAATATTCCGATATATTTTATTTGCCGGGCGATAAATTAAATACTACTTCTATTTATAAGCACAGTATTCGTATGAAACCCAACACGGATCCTATATATGTCAAGCCTTATAGGCTGCCCTACTCACAGAAAGGCGAAATAGATAAACAAATAGATAAGATGTTAAAAGACGGAATCATTGAACATTGCCAAAGCGAATGGTCAAGCCCGATCCTTTTGGTTCCGAAAAAAGTAGACTCAAAGGGAGAAAAGAAATGGAGATTAGTGATCGACTATAGAAAAATTAATGATCGCATAGAAAATGATAAATTTCCTCTTCCTAACATGACTGAAATATTAGATGCATTATCCGGTAGTGTTTATTTTTCACATCTAGATCTCTACCAGGGTTATTATAACGTTGAATTAGAACCAAACAGTCGCAAGTACACTGCATTTTGCTCGGGCCAATTCCAAATGACACGAATGCCCATGGGATTAAAAACTAGTCCTAGTTCGTTCACTAGGATGATGAATATAGCATTAACGGGTCTTACGCATGAAAAATGTTTGATATATCTTGACGATTTAGTGTGTTTTGGAAAGAATATAAATGACCATAATAAGAATTTACAAGATATTTTTCAAAGACTAAGGAAAGTAAATTTAAAATTGAATCCATCAAAGTGTAACTTTTTAAGAAAGGAGATATTATATTTAGGCCATGTTGTCTCTGCTTCAGGTATTTTACCTGATCCAGCAAAAATTTGTATAGTCAAAAATTATCCCACCCCAAAAAGTACAGAAGAAGTAAAAAGATTCGTAGCTTTTGTAAATTTTTATCGTAAATTCATTCCTAATTTTGTTGCAAAAGCGTAACCTTTAAATTTAGTATGCAAGAAAAACGTTAAATTTAACTGGGATCAAGGATGTCAAAATTCATTTAACATTTTAAAGGAAAGTTTAATTACACATCCGGTACTACAGTACCCTGACTTTACAGTACATAACAATTTTGTATTGCAAACAGACGCGTCGAACTATGCCCTCGGTTCGGTATTATCAAATAAGGACGGTAAACCAATAGCTTACGCGAGCAGAGGCTTAAATCAAGCAGAGAAAAATTATCCAATAGTAGAAAAGGAACTTCTTGCGATTGTTTGGGCCGTTAAACACTTTAGGCCGTACCTTTATGGTCAAACGTTTAAAATTTTGACAGATCACAAACCGCTTGTATATCTTTTTGGCATGAAAGACCCGTCTAGTCGCTTAATGAAGTTTCGAATGGTATTAGAGGAGTATGAGTTTACTGTTGAGTACGTGAAAGGCAAGGACAATGCTGCTGCAGACGCATTGTCCAGGTTGTGTGTGACGTCTCAAGAGCTGAAAGAATTAAATGAATGTTTTGCGAATGTCATGACGAGGTCACAGTATAAAAGACTAAATGAGAATCCACGGGATGTTATTGTTCCTACTGATGATTGGTCTGATCAACCAAAAATCGTGGAAACATATAACAAAACCAACGAGTCTCTAGAATTAAGATTTAGTGACAATTTAAGCCTTAAACAATTAAGATGTTCGAATGAAATAAAAAATGAGAGTTCTATGTTATGCTATGTTCCTTCTAAAAATATAATTTACATAAAACCAGTATCTCAATCACAACCGACGCCAAGCGCTTTTGCGAGAGAACTGAGTAATATGTGTAAAATAATAAATAAATAATAAAAATAGAAATATATATTTTGAAAAGTAATGATAATAATATTTTCATTGAAAAATTAGCAAAGGAAATAAAAAATAAACATAAATGGTCCGGACCACGATTATGTGTATTGAAAAATGTAACTCGAGTTGACATAAAAGACGATAGAAAAGTTATTCTAAATAAGTCTACTAGCCTACAAGTGGCCACGCAGGCATCAGGAGAATGTTTAATAATATACGAAAATACTATTTTTGGCCGGGTTTAGCCAATGATGTAAGAAATTTTGTTAGACGATGCGATAAATGTCAGAAACAAAAGCATGCAGCAAAATACGTAAAAGAGCCTATGGAGATCACGACAACGGCAAGTTCGTCATTTGAAAAAATATTTATTGACATTGTAGGACCTTTAGATAGAGACGTAAATAATTTCAGTTATATATTAACAATCCAATGCGAGTTAAGTAAATATGTTATAACCTGCCCCTTACTTACAAAAAGTGCAACAGAGATCGCGAGACAGTTTGTCGAGAAATGTATTTTAATCTACGGCATACCGAAGGTCATTGCTACAGATCGCGGGGCGGAGTTCACGTCAGCAGTGTTCACAGAGGTATGTAAACTTTTGAATATCAAAAAGTTATTGTCAACAGCCTACCATCACCAGTCGATTGGAGCACTTGAAAACACTCATAAAGTTTTAGGTAACTATTTAAGAATACAAACTGATAACCATTCAGAGACGTGGAGCTCATGGCTACCCTTTTGGAGTTTTTCATTTAATACCTCTGTTCACAGTGAAACTGAATTCACACCGTACGAATTAGTATTCGGAAAGAGATGTATTTTGCCTTCTAACCTTTCCCAAGATATTGTAGATCCATTGTATAATTTTGACTCATATCCCTTAGAGTTAAGATATAGAATCCAAACAACACAAAAGGAAGCACGTAAAAATTTAATTCATAATAAGATGATGCGAAAAAGTAAATATGATAATCAAATAAATCCTGTTAAGTATAAGTGTAATGATTTAATTTTATTGAAAAATGAAACAGGGAATAAATTGCAGAGTTTATATTCAGGTCCATACACTGTAATAAGGGATTTATCTCCAAATGTTGAAATATTGAAAAAAGGGAAAATTTACATTGTACATAAAAATAGGACGAAATTGTATGTAGAGCCAAAATCATAAATACAAATACTTATATATTATAATGTACTGTTATTTAGTTACTCATATCATATTGCTTCATTGCACTGAATGAATCAGTAATCAATAAGTTGCGCGCTAGATATAGATTTACATATAAACATACTACCTATAATCTTTTATGTAATGTAAACTAATATAAACAAACTTGTTATCTTCTATGCACTATATAGCATTAGAAACTTATGTTAATGTTGTGTATAAAAACAAAACTAAAATAATGTACCAAGTTTATTTTGTTTTCCCCTTTCCGGGGGGATGTAAGGGAACTATGTAACCTTTTAGAATAAGTATGTCTATGACTCATGTAATCTACATATAAACCATTTTCCGATTAATAAATCGACAGTCTTTAAACCTTTCTTGTTTTTTAAATACCTCTCCCCAACGCCATCCCTACAGTAGCACGGACGAGCTTAAGATGATAAATTTTTGGTCACCCAACCGACCTGACAACCGACAAAAGTTGCTTAACCTCAGCAATCGCAGACTAAGTGCATTAACCACTGCGCCATCGAGCTGAGGAGCTCAATGGCGCACAGATAAGGTTGCATAGACTATTTATAGGCGAGGGCCTATAAATAGTCTATGCAACCTTATTATTAGTTTCAAATAATAATAAGCCACGGGTAAATAAAACACGGGTCAAATATTTTCATTTAAAGAATCAGTACAAAAAAAATTAAAATAATACATATCTTGAAAACACACGAAGTTACAAGCTTTTTGTGCTGTCCCGTTGAGTGTTTTTAGTACGGTATACTTTATTTGAGATTTTGTAAATATTATTTGGTTAAAATGTAACATGGTATAAAAAATATTGAAATCGATTCTATTACTGATTCTGAACAAACAGTTTTCAGGTTTCGTATAAACTAAAAATAACATTGTATACTGTCCCACTGTCATGAACTCATCAGACCAAAGAGTACCAAAACCTCCAAACAGGTTACCCTCTCCAAGCAGGTTGTACTTTACTCAATAAAAATAAAACTGGTGACTTACCTATTGCGTAAGGCAAACAATGAGCCTCCATGGGACAAACGTCGTTGCGAAACCATAGGCTCAACAATGGAGGTGATTTGCTTCGACTATGCATATTCTTAGCCCTAAGGTTATATAAGTTTACAAGGCCCTGCGCTAATTCGCTATAATTTTGTTTGTTGTCGAACGTTTTAATCAAACGGGCAATTCTGAAAAACTTTATATACAATAGGCTGATAGATAGCTATTTATAAAACTAGTATTAGATATAAATTGCACTCAATGTGCCAGTTTATTCAAAAGATCGATTAGGTTAGCCATTTTGGGCGTAACAACGCCGTACTATAGGAGTCAAAATGGCCGTCGTGACCGAAATCAGTGACGTAGTAAACAAATTCTAAATTCAAATCATTTATTCAGTTTAGGCTACAAGTAGCACTTATGATATATTAATACAAAGATATCTGTGCGATCAACAAAAAAGTTGATAAACAGATTTTAGATTTTACGCCCCAGATAATAAAGGCTATTTTGTCAAATCCTATTTGTATTGGCGAGCGCAAAAGTGTTTGCACAAAAATATAATAGTCTATGTACAATATATCGCACTACCAATACAATACAAGTCAAAATATACTGATATTTGAAATTGAACTGTACTGTTCTTCAATACGACAAAATTTCCAATGTCAGTATGTTTTGACTTGCACCAGTATTGTATTGGTAGTATGTATATGGCGGGAGACCTTGTACTGAGAGGAACCGGCAAGAGACTCAGCAAGGGCGTTACTTTTCTCTCTTGCAGCGTTAATATATTGGAAAATGCTTTATCATAGCATAGGTCAGACCCAATCATCATCATCATCATCATCATTTAAACTGATAGTGATGATATTGTTACCTAAATTGTTTTTTTTTTTATTTGTTCATGACCATGGATACTAGTCCTTCAGTCGAAAACTTAATTTATACGTTTCTCAAAATTAAACTCTATATAAGATGGTGATGAATGATAATCGAAATGAGAACTGAGAAATGATATACCCCCCAACCCCTCGAGTATCTCAGTAAAGATGGCGACTTCTTGAGAGAATTTGAAAAGTGCCGTTGCACTGTTTTGTTTCATTTGCCAACACTCATGCACACTCACGAACACTTAACGGTTAATAATCCACCATTATTTCACATTAATATTCGACATAACACAAATTTTAGAAAATAAAACAAAACCGCAGACATGACGCTTCACTTTCCCGCCAAGAAGTCTATCTTAGTTGTCTATGTATAGTATGACAAGTGCTTAAAAAGTGTGTTTTGTTTCGGAGTATTTAAGTGTGTTAAAAAAGACACACCTTTCGACTTTATTGTATTTCGATGGTATTATTAATATAACCCATTTATACAACCAGCTCGATGGCGCAGTGGTTAACACGCCCGGTCTGCGAGTGCTAAGGTTAAGTAACTTTCGCAAAGGCCGGTCATCGGATGGGTGACCAAAAATGTATCATCTCGAGCTCTTCCGTGCTTCGGAAGGCACGTAAAGCCGTTGGTCCCGGCTGCATTAGCAATCGTTAACAACCAATCCGCACTGGGGCCGCGTGGTGTTTTATGGCCCGCTCTACCTATCCATCCATAGGAAAGACTCGTGCCCCAGCAGTGGGGACATAACATGAGCTTCCTGATCCAATAAAATAATTATTCATATAATTAAATACTTAATTAATTAATGATAAATGTTATTATAAAGTAATGAATATTTTAACGATAAACTATTATACATTTAACAAAATAACATCTACATGATTATAATGAATAAATTTGAAAACAATAATATTTCAATTGTAATTTGATTAAAAGCTGGTGAAGTCTAAATTATATATTTTTAGCCTGGCCTTTGCCCAGCTGTGGGACAATATATGTTTCCTATGGCTATAGCTTTATTGCCATTAGCTTATTAAGAGTTTAGAAACGCATGTAACATGGAAGAGAGTGGATGAGGAGGGGGAGATGGAGACCAAAGAAATGATGTATGGATGGTGTGTGGGATGTTATGAATATAAAGGGGTGACTGACTATACAAGTGACGACTGATACAGGAGAGTGGAAGAAACGGACGTTTTGCAACCCCCCAAGTAACATGGGACCAGGGCAAGTAGAAGAATTTATTACCAAAGTCGTAATTGATGGAATCAGGCGTTATTTTGCGGAAATCCATGGTACAAAAAAAGAAGTAACATAAATAATATGTAGTGTTAATTCCGCTAACTCAGTCGTTTGTACAGCTTGGATGCAGTACGCACGCACCGCCCGGCGCCCTCCCGCCCGCAGAAAGTTTGCACATGCACGAGAAACAGTTGGGTTGTTCCGCTCTGTGTATGTACGTCATCATCATCACCACCAGCTCATTATACGTCCCCACTGCTGGGGCACGAGCCTTCCCTATGGATGGATAGGGAGGACGGGTCATAAACCACCACGCGGGCCCAGTCCGGGTTGATGGTTGTTAACGACTGCTAATGCAGCCGGGACCGACGGCTTTACGTTCCTTCCGAAGTACGGAGGAGCTCGAGATGATTCATTTTTGTTCACCCATCCGATGACCGGCCTATGCGAAAGTGGCTTAACCTCAGCACCAGACCGGGCGCGTTAACCACTGCGCTTTCGAGCTCCATCGTATGTACGTATATAACAGTAAAATGTAAAAGTGAACAACAAATCTGTTCGGTGCAACCCGTGAGTATCTACTGAGAAAGGCATTAACAACCGAATAGATGCCTCCAGCGAGATGAGAGGGTAATAGAATCATTACTCGTCAGTTACATGCAATACACTATATCACATTAGGCTAACTGTACGATCATTAAGGCGATCTGCACACGACCAGACCTTAATCTCATCTTTAAAATAGACTTTAAATTTAGTTGTATACGAGCTATTTTAACTTTGACATTACGAATTTGTTTGTTATAACTGTGGTCTGTGTTGTTTAAATGTATTTTTTTTTGTTGATTTCTTTTTTTTTTGCATAAGCATGCTACATATCTTTTAGGGTTGCTATGTATTATTTAACCGCCTTTATGGTCTAGTGGCTAAGACCACCGGTTTAGACCCATAGGTCCCAGGTTCGGTTCCCGGCGGGGGTACATGTTTGTTAACTCGGTTTGGTTGGTGGTAGGGCTTGTTTGTCCGCCTGGCTAGCTACCACCATCTTATCTAAATATGTCGCCATAACATCAATGTTTGTAGCATTGTTGTGTTCCGGCAGCTATTAGAGATAAGATAGCCAGTGCCTCACTAGTTGACGATTCCGGGTGAGTAAAAGACACTGTGCTTACCCGTAAAATATTTAAAAAAATTGTATAGGCACACATTCTTGTGTGGTGAGGTGACACAAGAGATGACGTGTGGGCATACATAGTAACCCTAAAAGATATGTAGCAGACTTATGCAACATCAAAGTATAGAAAGCGGAATATAATTCATCAGTTATATCTACTCCTATCCCCCTATAATAATATACATTTAATGCAGGAAGGCCTGTATCCAGTAGCAGAGTCCCTCTTATTAACTATGTCTCTTTATACAATCGTGCCCGACTCAATCTAGTAATTAAAAAAGACAAAGTGTTGAAAAAAAACCACTAGCGGGATTCGAACCCGCACCTCATGACGCACATATGCCCCATGAGGTGCACTACCAACTGTGCTATCGTGGAGTAATTTGTTCGCAACAAAATTTGCGTAAAATTATAAATAACTAAAATCATAAATTTAAAAAAGTTTAAAAGCATATTAAATTATTAAAATTATTTTTCTGTTTTTTTTTTCAAGTTAATTTAAGTAATGTTATAATTTATTCTTACAATAGTTTTATATTATATTTGAATAGTAAATTATATATAAACGGTAAAAAGTCACAGTTCAGGTTAATATACATTTTATATTTATAACGAAACTAAAAAGATTTAAAACCATCATGTGTCCGATAAGACGCCATTACACAGTACCTGAGTAAACTACTGCTCACTTTAAATATATGCGCACGATTCCTATGCACATGCATTTAATATAGCCGGGTGGTAAACAGTTAAAATAAATATTATGTTATTACGGGCAACTACAAGATCTTCACAGCCATTACGATCGTTTACACACGAACCTCGCCGATCGGTACTTGCGCGTAGGGTTGTCACATACCAGAAACATGGTAGAAGATATAAAATATTTTGAAAAAAAAAGATAAAAGTCTTGAAAAAATATCACGAGCGGGATTTGAACCCGCACCCAGACTATGCTATCGTGGCTCTACCATATCCTTACTATAACCACAATAGACATAAAATATATTAAAAAAGACATTCAAGCAGTATTTAAGCATCATATTCATATTGCTTTTCTAGTTTTTGTAAATATAGACTACCGGTTTCAGATTCATCTGTACGAACCAGTTGTGATCCCCGGGATGTAAATATTGTACCCGACTAGGTTGGTACTATTGCATGTTCTAAATCTAGCTACCAACATCTTGCCTCTACTCTACTATGTCGTAAAAACAATTTTAGTGGCATTATTGTGACCGACAGTTAGGGATAGGCAGACAGTTTCACAGCAGTGAGGATACCGTATGATCAAGATTATTATTTTTATTTATTTTCAGTTAGTTACGTCCTTGGTAATTAGTGTAAATATGTTTGTTAGTATAGTATTATTTACAATTTATTAGTCCCGCATACTTGTTTATTACATCACAGCTAGGGTTGGCTGGAAGAGATCTCTTCTAGAGATAAGCTCACCTTTGTATATGTCCTGTGTAACGTGTGTTTAAATGTAATTTATTTGTACAATAAAGGATTAATTATCAAGTATGTACAATAAAAGGAAAAAAAGCTAAATTAAACAACTTGCCAGCTAAGCTTCGGGCAAAAGAAATAACATATCTCTAGCTTTCCGTGCTTGGTCTTAGTCTGGCCATGTGAAAGTAGCTCGATTGGTTTTGCCCAGTCTGCGATTGCTGACGTTAAACAACTTTATCAATGGCCGGTCATCAAATGGGTGACCAAAATGTATCATCTCGAGCTACTCCGTGCTTCGGAAGGCACGTAAAGCCGTTGTGCCCGGCTACATTAGCAGTCGTTAACAACCATCAATCCGTACTGGGCCCGCGTGGTGGTTTATGGCCCGTTCTCCCTATCCATCCATAGGGAAGGCTCGTGCCCCAGCATTATGAGCTGATGATGATGATGATGTGAAAATACATATGGGTACGTCTAGCAGTGGGACGTTCATTAAGCTGATGAAGATAAGTTATATTAAGTCACGTTTTCTTCCATCATCACCAAAATGTCGGCAAAATAATTTATCCATCCTGAGGATAGTGAGATTATTATAACTTATTGCACTAATGGGAATCAAATTGCTGTCGCATTGACATCGGCAACCCTAGCCATAGATAGCTGTATCTCGCGTGCGGTATTACGGTCAATATTTGACCGTCACCGCGGCCAGAGATGGCGGTCACGTGACTAGCAGTTATGTAATAAATGGTTGTTGGCAGACAACTTGCATTATTTAAACAAATAAGCTTGCCTTGCCACTGATAAGGGATTGATATCGCCACTTTTTTAAAGGCTTGTTTTTTTTAATGCTGGACTGGGAACCTGTGTGGTGCCGCGGATAAAGAATTGCACCACCCCATCTCTTCCCGTAGGTGTCGTAGAAGGCGACTATGGGACCATTCCAGAGGATGGGTAGCAGCGTCTCTCTGTGATTATCTCACCTTACTGCGGTTTTCATGGTGTCGCTATCTCTGAGGTCCCGGGTTTGATCCCCAGTCGGATCAATTTAGAAATACCTGTTTCTCTAAATTGTTTCGGGTCTGGGTGTTTCCTATCCTACTAATATTATAAACGCGAAAGTTTGTTTGGATGTTTGTTACTCTTTCACGTAAAAACTACTGAATGGATTTGGATGAAATTCGGCATCCAGATAGTTCATAACCTGGATTAACACATAGAATACTTTTTATCCCGATATTCCCACGGGAACGGGAACCACGCGGGTGAAACCGGGAACCACGCGGGTGAAACCGCGAGCGGCCACTAGTGTATAATAAGTATGTATTTAAGTATGTTAAGTATGTTTATCCGTTGTCTAGTTTCTTAATGAAGCTTTTCTTGGGGCTAGATAATTGGTGCGAGCGTCGGAAACATTTGTTTTATTTATTTTAAGTTCTCCTACATGTCGTAAGAGCCGACTAAGGGACAAGGGTTCCAAAATGCTCGCGCATCGGGCGATCGGCTAGCAACCTGTCGCTAATGTTATCTATCTATTCCACCTCAGAACCCTACTTTGATTATGCTAAATATTGCGTAGAGGTCACTAACGGCGATTTTACTACATGAGTAGTAATCATAAAGTGTAACGACATAGTGTTTAAAAGACCAACATCCAAATTTTGTGTATTACCAGTAAACAAATAAGTTTGTATTAGTTACTTTAAATGTATTCTTAAGTTTTTGTATGTTATGTTTATTCAACCCCCTTGACCTCACGATGGGCGGTACCTTTTCTTAGAGTAAGGCCATAAATATGCACTTGGTGGGCGGTATGTCCAATAATATATCTGCATTTTATAAGTGGTTTGTGTAATTGTCAATTTTAGTTCTTATTTTATAAACTAGAAGGCGTTGATTAATTCCTTCCTGCATCGCGCTATAGCTTTGTCTTCGCCGTTTACATAAGTAGCCAATATTTTAATATAATTTATTTCGCACATACACTCATTCATAGTAAATATATTTGAGTTTGTTCTTGTATCGATTTTCACTTGAGGACCCCCCTAATTGATGATCTGTCTATACCCCTCTTTAAGTAGTTAGGTTGTTAAGTTGTTATTTTCTACCAAAGCTGTGCGATGCAGTGACGCGGTAAGCGAGAAATAATACTTCTCTTCCCCACGACCCTGGTCATCTTGATCCGAGGTTCTTGTCTTTAAGAGCGTTCACGCCGCACTCTAGCGCCGCCAATGAAAAAAAAACATATGTAGTAATTAGAGATAGAAAATCAAATTATGCTCAACAAACTATTTGATTGAAGTACCTAATTAAGCTTTTTACGTCACATAATGAACATCTGACATGTTATGGTTTAATTAAATAAGACGTTACAGCTCAAAACGGCCACTTTTATTTAACTACAACGCCGCATTTAACTTAACCATAACATGTCAGATGTTCATTATGTGGCGTAAAAATGCTAAATTACTTCATTCAAGTTTTTATTTCATTGGCGGCGCTAGTTTGCGGCGTAAACGCCCTTAAATGCATTCTCAGGTTGTTCCACTCTAGATCCTGATCCAAACGCCTTATATAATCTAGTAGGCGAGAGGGACATGCTCGCGCAATGCCATACCCTCCAGAAACCTTTTGAGGATGTTCAATCACGGCTTAAGTAACCTTTACTTTCTCACCGCCCACAAAGGTCCAGTTACACCGGAAAGAATCACCTTCTTCTATTATTTCACTATGGGAAAGCACTTGATCTACATGTCACCTTATGGTAAGGACAAGGCTGAAGGTGGAAATGGACTTAAATCTAATACAGACATAGATAAGATGGTGGTAGTAGATAGCTGTAACAATCCAACCAAACCGAGTAAAATATATATACCTCCTCAGTCAGTCTTAGAGTTAAGTCGTTTGCCGTGTAATCTATAAAAAACAACGTTGGGTTAACAGCAATGTTATTCATGTGTTATTAGATAGAGCATTAGAAAATCTTAATCTTTAAAAACAATGTTAATAATCACGTTGCTGGCAAAGTAAAGGTTCTAACTTCTTCAAAGAGTTTCTAGCTAGAGGGAAGGCACAATGCCATCGTGTCCCTGTCGGACTGTTTGGATCGGAATTCATAATCACACTAATAATATAAATGCGAAAGTTTGTGTGTATGTTTGTATATTTGTTGCTTCTTCACGCTGCAACGGATGGATGGATTTGGATGAAATTCGGCATACAAATATTTTATAACCTGGATTAACACATAGGATAGTTTTTATCCCGATATTCCTACGGGAATCACACTATAAATATACTAAAAACGACAATTTGATTTTCCAATACAAAATGATTTGTTTGTTTTGTTGTCATGGAAACCAAAGAGAATTTAATCACTTGATGGAAACTGTCAAGGCGGTACGAAGTCCGCCGGGTCCACTAGTATTCTATAGTTTATTTTAACTATTACAACCGAACAATATGTTTTGTTTACTGAAGGCCAGGGTGTTGCAAGAGGAAACGAGACAGGTCTAGGAGATGTGGATTACGGTGGAGAGCCTCGTGTTTGTATAAGTTTTAACTTAAAAGGCATGTATCCGGTTTGATAACAATAGAGTTTGCCTACGTCGTCTGACTCCATGGCCTTGATGCTTTGATTTTATTTATTATTCAGCATTGTCAGCCTTTTAACCCACTGCTGAACTCAGGTCTTCCCTTTTTGGAGATCAACAACAGCATATGGAGAGATTAACCTTTATTCCACCACGCTGGCCCTGGTCCAGCATTTTTTTGCACTTGTTATTTGAACTGAATTGTCTATTTTAAAGAACACTGAGCGAGCGTGCGTGCGTTAGTGAGTGAGTGAGTGCGTGCGTTCGTGCGTGCGTGCTTTCGTGTATGTGTGCGTATGCGTGTGCGTGGTGCGTATACGCGTGTCCCGATCCGATCCGAACCCTTCGGAGAATCTAGTAGGGCACGGGGACACGCACTAGTGCGTGATGCCGTTCCATCTAGAAAACCTCCGAAGGTGATTCGTTTCACACGGCTTGAGGAATCCTTTAAGTTTCTCGCCGCCCCCAAACAAGCCCGGTGAAGCTGAAAAAACCGTTTGAGGCAATCAGCAAATTCTCAAAAAAATACGTTTACGTGTGCATGTGCGTGACCTTGTGTGTGTATTACTTAACCCTTTAACAGGCAGAACATGTTTGAATAATTAATTGATTTTCAATCTTATCACAATGAGTTAAAGTTCAAAATTTGGTGGGAATATACATCCCTCTGACTGTGAAAGGGTCATACTACTTATTTTATTTCAGATAAAATATATAATTATAACACATCTTACTATAAGCAAAAAATAAAGATCAATTGTCGCCACGTTTTTTCCTCCGAATGCGTATGGTTTGTTAGTGAGGTCTCCGCCCGACACGTGACTGTGATGGGTGGTCGATAAGTGGGGAATTCTATTGTCTCGCCGACAAGCAGAGGCGACGGGACTACTACGACGGCGCTACTGCAACAGTGGACGCTGAAGCAGTAAGCATTATTCAGATCATGATCGCGTAATGATTTTCCATTACATGACATGTGAATTCATCACGAATAATAACCAAAAAATTAAAAACATACCAATAATTACTCTTATTTTTAACATTAAATCATTTTTTTTTTAGAGAGATTGCGCCCAGGAACATTTAATATGATGAGGCATTTTAGCAGTTGTTTGTTTAATTTTTATTAGTTTAGATTAAATGGTATTACTAAAGTATAACTAACGGATACCTAAAGGATAACTTATCTATCACTATTTTAAAATCAGAAAGAGTGTGACAAAAACCAATATTGGTTTGCTCGAATTACCAAAAAAAACACAAAAGTTTCAAATCCGCTACTGAAAAAGCTCAACACTATTCCATTAAAAAAAGTTTTATACTGTAGCTAAACTGCACTATGTTAGTCCGCATGCTTCCCACGTCCGTCGGGCCACAGTACTGTGGTCGTGGCTAAGGACGTCACCTGACCGACTACGAAGAACTGCTTGCGGCCGAACAAACGAACCGTGTGCTCGCCCTAACAGGGAACAATTTTTGTCTTCCTAATTGCGGCATGATTTTGTCTCCATTCGGTACCGTTATCTCTAACACAATTCGTTAGAGATAATGGAACCGAATAGGATTTGAGTTTATTATTTCTTCTTTTTTTATTGTTTACTATTTCTCCGTGCTTCGGAAGGCACGTAAAGCCTGTGGTCCCGGCTGCATTAGCAGTCGTTAACAACCACCACACCGCACTGGGCCCGCGTGGTAGTTCTCATTCCTTTGTGGTGTTGCCATCTATAGAGACGGCTTGTACCCCAGCAGTGAGGACATAAAATGAGCTGGTACTACTTAAGTACTTCATTTGTTTTCGAACGTCTGCCATTTGTAAGTAGAACAGCTGCTCCGCTGATTGATAGGGACCGATCGTTATGGAACTCCTTCAAAATTAAAGTCAAAGTCAAATCATTTATTCAAACACTAGTGGTCGCCCAGTGGTCGAAATTCGACCGTAATTTTATTAAGGCTGCACTGCACTGGATTGTATCCTAAGCAATGAAAAATTAAAAAAAAACAGAATGTAAGTTTGGATTGGCATTGACAGATTTCGGCCGCTCCTCTTCCATTTTTGAAATTTTTGAAAAGAGTATTCATATATACGTGTGTGTCAAATACATATGCGTGTGTGTGTAATGTTTGTTTTATTGATTTAATATATTTTTATGCATAATTAAAAAAAAAGTATTTTCATTCGGATAACCTTCTCTATATAAACTATAAGTGTGCAAAATTTCATACTCCTCCGTCCGCGCAATTTTCGTAAAAAAGTTTTCATTGACGTCAAAACTATAAAATCCAAATAATAGTAAAAATCTAAAAAAAATAGTTTAGACTAAACTACAGAATCTAACGGAAGGGAGGCCTAAGCCCAGCAGTGGACGTCTACCGTGTGTAAAAAAGATGATGATGATTCGCGACAACAACAGCATCATAGATACTAACTGCTATTTGTGGTTTTAGTCTCTGCAAATGCTTTTTTTTTAAAGAGTTTGTTGATTGCTTCCAACGGCATTTTCAGCGTCACCGGACTGTTTTGGGGGCGGCGAGAAACTTAAAGGGTTCCTCAAGCCGTGTGAAATGAAGCACCGTCAGAGGTTTTCTAGAAGGAACGGTATCACGCATTTGTGCGTGTCTCCGTTCCTACTAGATTCTCCGAAGGGTTCGGATCGGATCGGGATTTGGAAGTGCTGGGATGGTACTGAGTTTTTGGTGAGTATGACCCCTTATCAAAGAGTTTGACTCCTCATACCCGCAAGTGTGCAAAATAAAATATTTTCCACAATCAAAAAAAAAAGATAGCACTATACAAGTACCGTGAGTTTCGCATAACTCTCTACATCTCCCCGGAGCGTGATATGCATAATAATGCATTATCTACTACTAGCTGTGCCCCGCGGTTTCACCCGCGTTCTATTAGTCATAGCGTGATGTAATATAGCCTATAGCCTTCCTCAATAAATGGACTATTTAACACAAAAATAAATTTTCAATTCGAACCAGTAAGTAGTTCCTGAGATTAGCGCGTTCAACCAAACAAACAAAACTCTTCAGCTTCATAATATTAGATATAGGAAGGGTAAAATCATGTCGTGGAGGGGAGAAGCAGTTATGTCTTGATATGTAGGTAATGTTGTGTTCATCACATACCGAAGCTGCCAATACACATGTTAGACGTAAACAATCCTTGATTAGTCCATAACATCTGATCTGTCCACCTTACACGTGCCGTATTTAGAATAGCAATCGATCAAACAGGTGATTCACTAGATTCCGCGTATCTAACGATATCTATAGCACAATATAAGAAGAGCCAGAATGTAAGCTTAATACCTGCGTACCACGCTTTTTTATAACTCAATTTAAGTTAATTTTAACTCTCCTTGTATGTCGCCAGGAGGCGCTGCTTCAATGCCATACGAATTTCCGCTTTCGTTTACGTGATCGAATGTCAAATTAAACTTACACTAGGCACCCAGAATGCTGCCATACTAATTTTCGTTTCTGTAAATGTACTCGAATGAATACGAATAGTAAAAAAAAAATGAGCGAGCCCCACAGTAGTCGCATAAGATGTGTAAAATTTTACATCTCACCTTAGTAATGAGCAATTTTAACATTATATTCTGAAAAAAATGGGTCAGGTATTACATCATTTTATAACTATAAAATAAATGCAGTAGATACTCATTAGAAGACATTTGACATATCAAAATGACCTTTGATAGTCAAATGACACAATATATCACATATAATAATAATATGTCACGTTCATAAGATCGATTTTAAACTTACAAAATGGCGCGTGCTTGCGCGCTTCCCCCACTTTCTGTCACACTGTTACACCTACTTCCGTCACATTTCACGAAATCACTCCCACAAATTGTATTATATAGAAGGCGAGCGGGAAGATGTTACACATCAAAATACAGCGAAAATTCTTACGTTATTTAAATTATCGATCGAAGGTCAAAATTAGCCTTGATGTTTGTCGTCAGCATCACTTCTTACCCCTTTCATACCGACGCGACATTGCAGATTTAATTTTTCTATACAGAATAGTTCTCTTCCTAAAGTTTACACCAATTATCGTCAAAATTGTTTTATTTACAGAGCAACTAAAACCTTTAATGACAAGTGTAAAGACAGCAATTTCAACGTTGATCTTTTCAATATCAGCTTACCTTCATTGAGAAGGCAGCTTAGTAAAGGCTTCTTCTTAAGTTAATTTATTTAGCATGTAAATAAGGATTAAAAAAAATTCGATGCTACTTTTTTTGTATAAGATTAAGTATAAAAATATAATTAAATACAGAGCACATGAGTAAATACCCGTAGTTTACTGATGTGATTGTAGTTAGCTTTAACGTTAAGCATTTTTTATAACTGTGCTGTGGTTCGAGTATTGCTCCTTTGTTATTTAAGTTGTTTCTAACAGTGGAGACTTTTTAATGACTTTTCTGTTTTACCTATAAGTTTGTAGCTATTCATAAAATGTTTATATAATTTTTAACGCAAATTTTGTTGCGAACAAATTACAAAAACACAAACCCGCCCCGGTATGTCAGAAGGGTGCAGGTTCAAATCCTGCTCGTGGAATTTTTTTCAACATTTGTGTTTTTGTAGCTATTCATTTATTGCATAAGTCGATAGTCTTCCTAAGATAATAAATAAATAAATCAAAAAAATTGCACTAGGCACTCTGTTTCGAGATTCCGTAAGAAGTTCTGTTGTCTATGTAAGCGTTGCTCGAGCACGTTTGTAGAAAGCTTACCTTCTGCAGTCTCCTTATTTAGCGTCTATGGTGTGCGGATAATGCGTGATCAGGTTACAAAGTGATCGTTAAAATTTTTTGGTGGCTAACTGTTTATGGGCCATTGTACTATTGTCAACACGGTGATGGGTGAAGGACTTTTGTGTTTTATTTTTATTATGAACAGTCATATCATGAGCCAGTACAGTATACAGGGTGACTTTTTTTTATCACCGTCCAAACCTTCTGAGATGTCTCCCGTGATTATAGATATGAAGCTGGTTACTAATATTTCTAACCTAGCGGTTAGAAACGGCTTATTTGGCTAATTGTCATTTCTAGCGATAACTAGCGGGTGGAAGCGGCTGCTTACATTTCATTAATATATTCACATGATTAATATTTTTTTAGGTTGTTTCTCTTTTGATTTATTTACTTAAGTATACATTTAACATAAATACACATAAACAATGCCATTCAAAACTCTCATACAAAATGTTACACAGCAGTGGAATAGAACTATTTTAATTATTTATTTGTCAGAGATGTTTTAGAAATACGTATTTATCCATGAAATAAGTGTGGACAGATACCTAGTAACAGTAAGCATTATAATATACATACATAACATAATTTTCATACACCACCAGACCACCACCTAAACACAAACGTTGTTTCATAGTTTCCTGTTCGTCTCGGAATTAAGTAAATTAGTAAATATAAACGGTGTCTCCGTTTATTAAAAAAAAACAAAAATAGCAGAACATAATTAGTGCTACGGGACTTCTTGGCGGGAAAGTGAAGCGTCATGTCTGCGGTTTTGTTTTATTTTCTAAAATTTGTGTTATGTCGAATATTAATGTGAAATAATGGTGGATTATTAACCCATTAAGTGTTCGTGAGTGTGCATGTGTGTTGGCAAATGAAACAAAACAGTGCAACGTTACTTTTCAAATTCTCTCAAGAAGCTCGCGTGAGGACTTAGTAAAGCCCCACATCTTTACTGAGATACCTACTCGAGGGGTTGGGGGGTATATCATTTCTCACTTCCCATTTCTAATATCATTCATCATCATCATCATATAAGGAAACATTGTTTATTTATGTATTACTTGTAAGAAAAATTACTTTGACACTGGCTAAATGTGCTAATCGCAAGAAGCCATCAACTAAAAAAAAAAATTAGTGCTACTGTTTAACAAAAATAAGAGCTTAACAATAAAAAAATGTAATAAAAATAGATTTTTTCGATGCTCAAGTCGGGTATCAAGCGGCTAGTTATTCGTTTCTAGCCGCTGGTTTCGGTAACTACCGGCTCACCAGCCGCTGGTTACAACTATACCCGTGATACAAACGAACAACTCTTACTATTGGACCAACTCCCTAACTCGAAAATAAAATTCAGCTGTTCCATACATTTTGGTCGAATGAATATTGATGTTTTGGGAGTCATCTCAGAGGGTTTGGACGGTGATAAAAAAGTCACCTGTATTATGTTATGTATAGTCGACCATGAAATAGCTTTATCACTTTTGCCAAAAACTTCCATTACAGTAAAATTTCGCTAAGCTCATTGTCAATAACGACAACGTATCTGTCACTTGGTCTTTTAAACAAAAATAGAACTTGTTGCTTTATTATGTGCTACAGCAATTTCATTGTCGACTATTACCTGCAGTGAAGAGAAAGAAGAAACTCTCCCGAGCTTCTTGCCAGCTCTTCTCGGTCGAATGGTCTTCCAAAATCCGAACGTTTATCTTTTAGAAAAAAAAAATTTGTTTTGGCTTTTTTAAAGTGTATATTAAAGCTTTACCTGAATAAATCGTTTGACTTTGACTTTCAGCAAAAATGGTACCCACACATCACTACTTTTAGGTGAGAAGTAGTGATGTTAATTATTACTGAACATGTTCATGGTGGACCGACGATCTGGTGAAGGTCGCGGGAAGCCGCTGGATGCGAGCAGCACAAAACCGGTCGCTGTGGAGATCTTTGGGGGAGGCCTTTGTCCAGCTGTGGACGTCTTTTGGCTGAGATGATGATGATGATGATGATGATGATGATGATGATGATGATATTCATGGTACCATTTTTCCTCAAAGTCAAAGTAGTAGTGAAGAAGAACAGGAGCAAGAAACTCCACAGCTTTAATAGCGCTCTCCTTCTCAATGTACACGTAAAAAATAAACGTTTTGAATTGGTAGTAAGTAAAAAATGTATGGACGATACAGAAGCACATTTCTCAAGATTATTTAAATTAAAAAATTGACTTTGACTTATAGGAATTAAGTCTTGGGATATTTGTTGAAGTTCAGCTCTGAGCAAGTCTTCGTACTTTAATTGGAACGAGAATATGCCAGCCAAATCATGCGAGTTTTGTTTAACAAGTTAAAAAAACCCGACATTTAAATGAAAAGATATTTATCTTAATCGTGCTGAGGAGAAATCTTTTAGGGACCTATGGGACGCATTAGTGAAATATGAAATTTTCTGGATGATATAATCTAACATATTTTACATATATATATCCGCTTTTAATAAGCGATGAGATGTTTACATGCCCAAATATATTTCTTATTTTTATCCTACTAATATTATAAACGCGAAAGTTTGTAAGTATGGATGGATGTTTGTTACTCTTTCACGTAAAAACTACTGAATGGATTTGGATGAAATTCGGCATACAGATAGTTTATAACCTGGATTAACACATAGGACACTTTTTATCCCAATATTCCCACGGGAACGGGAACCAAGCGGGTGAAACAGCGAGCGGACGCTAGTTATTATATTTATATATTATATTATATTTTTCATTCACAATGCTAAACAGAACACAAATTACTAGAAAAATTCAACGAGTCTTCTGGGGTCTCGGTAGCTCAGCGGTTAGAGCATTGGACCGGTTATCCAAAGGTCATGGGTTCGATTCCCATTCGAGCTTCCTAACACTAGTTAATTATTTCTAGTATTTTTTATCTAGTATTTTCTTATGCTACACCCACTGTACAGGTATTTCCAATTTAAGATATGTGTAAATCTTTGTGAAATTGTATATGGCATAATTCAGTTACGGCAGTGGCTCAATAAAAACCTTCGCAATAAACGTTAGAAGAACCTTTGCTTAAGCATAACTCGCTCTTGCCATTCCACTGCATTGCTCGCCAGCCTGGGAAGTTAAGCCGCAACCCCGCGACCGTTAGGCACGTCGCACTATGAAAATAATCCGGCGGATTATCTATTGGCTGGCGATGGGACGGACGGCCGCACTGAACCGGGATGATAATTACAAATAATGGTTTAAACGTACACAGGTAAGATAGATACACATATAATCTACTAGCTGACCCGGCGGATACGTACCGCTCTGGCAGTTTCTGTGAAAAATTATAGGTGACGATAAGCTTGTTAAAACTAAGCTTCACAGTCTCGCTCACCGCCGCACAGTGGCCTGCTTGTCGGTCTTTTACAAGCTATACTTCGGAAAGTGTGCTATTGAGCTGCATGAGCTCATTCCACCTTCCCCATTTTACCATCGGGAATCCAGACGTACGGCTGGCTACCACCCTTGCCTGGTTGATATTCCACTTCTGCGCACTAAGCGTTTTGCTTCTACATTTATAATGCGTACAGCCAAAGAGTGGAATTCCCTACCGGCGTCTGTGTTCCCGAGTGTATATAACCCTAAAGTTTTTAAAGCCCGAGTGAATAGGCTATTACTGGGCAAGCTTGTTCCATCGTCGGCCTCTTCTTAGCCCTAGGGATTAGAATGAGGCCAAGAGCAAGCCCCTCTCACAATAAAAAAAAAATATGACGACAAAACAAACAAACAAGCTCACTTTGTTTTAAATAATAAGTATGTCTATGTCTGTCTTTGATTATACTCTTGAGAATATGTGTACAAAACTTCACGATGATCGGTTGAACAGTTTACAAACAACAAACAAATAAACAAACTCACTGCCGCATTGATAATATTAGTGAGGAAGTTAGGATTTGAGTCTTTATTACACAGTGTCAAGACTTAGGTATCTATTTTTACTTTTTATTTTCAAGTGCTAATTGCTGCACTGAAGCTAAATTAAATATTTATAAAATTTACAAAATACAGTGAAAAAAAAAAAAAGATGGCGCGCTGTGCCGCTATTAGCACTCTAAAAAATTACAAAAGCAGTGACAAGATTCAGCGTCTACGTCAGCCTTCCCGGTAGCATAGCGGCCAGTGCAGCCGCCCGGATTGCGGAAGACCCAGCTTCGATTCCTGGCTGGGTCGGGTAGGCGTTTAATTTTTTCACTGTATTTTGTAAATTTTATAAATATTTAGCTTAGGTATCTATATATTAATACGTGAAGCAAAAACTTTGTACTCCTCAATACAACAAACATTACACACACTACCATGTATTTGACACACACGCATATACAGGGTGTAATCGTTAAGTGTGTCCAGGCGATTATACCGTAACTATTACAGATATCAAAAAACTTTAAACTGATATCGAAAGTACGTACCGCTTTGGCAGTGATTACCTAATGAGTAAAATGACATCAATAACTTTTTTTAAATCAAACGAGAAGTATCCAAAATTTTGACATTAAACACTCCCATTCATTTATTAGTATGCGATTAGTAGAAAGGTTTTAGTTTCCTTATTTTAAGTGGTCTAGTACTCATTTTACCGTAATCTTATTTTATGATTACGTATGATGTGATAATAATTACTCCGCAAATGTTAAGGAAAATTCATTTAGATACTGTAAATAGAGCGTCATTGTATCGCACAACAAGGACGTCACTTCGAACATCTGCTTTGAATACAAAATTTTGTTCTTACTAAAAAATAATAATTATTCAATTAAAAGATAGTTTTATTACTTTGTTAGGTTAACAAACAGTTTCTTTTATTATCAGTACTAAGCTAAAATAACCTTTTAAAATTAGGAAACTAAAACCTTTCTTCTAATGTCATACTAAATGTATGGGAGTGTTTAATATCTAAATTTTGGATACTTCTCGTTTGATTTTTAAAAAGTTATTTATGTCATTTTACTCGTTAGGTAACGTACTTTCGATATCAGTTTAAAGTTTTTTCATATCTGCAATAGTTACGGAATAATCGCCTGGGCACACTTAACGATTACGTATACTCTTTTTGAAAATTTCAAAAATGGAAGAGGAGCGGCTGAAATCTGTCAATGCCAATCCAAACTCACATTCTAACTTTTTAAATTTTTCATTGCTTAGGATACAATCCGTGCAGCCGAATTACGGTCGAATTTCGACCACTGGGCGACCACTAGTTTTACATATTCGATAAAGCACACATTTTACAAAACCACAGACATCTCTCTTCACTTTCCCGCCAAGAAGTCAAGAAGGTTTTAATTTGGACTAAAAACTGACATTGTAGGTACAAATTATTATTTTTAATTTTATCAAAACCTTAAGTAGGTTCACTAATTGCCAACCTCAAAGCAGTATATTCAAAAGCAACCTTCCTGGTCGCGTGGGAGTCGTACCTGAGACAGCGAGGTCGCGGCCTCCTGCTCACAGAAACACTGTCGTTACTACGCTTGTTGTGGTGATTAGTCGGCCATTTTGAAGATAGATTGAGGCTCGTGTGGCTACCTCTTTATATGAATAAAAGTAAGGTAGGTATATCCATGTTAGCAAATTCATTGTGTTTATTTATTATCACACTAATATTATAAATGCAAAAGTTTGTGTGTATATTTGTTGCTTCTTCACGCTGCAACGGATGGATGGATTTGGATTAAATTCGACATACAGATAGTTTATAACCTGGATTAAAACATAGGATGCTTTTTATCCCGATATTCCCATGGGAACGGAACCACGCGGGTGATACCGCGAGCGGCCGCTAGTTTTTTTTAAATCGACGCGAGCACGCACATTCTGTCAATTTGGAATGGAGTTGGTGTGGTTTTTTTAATGGCTAACTGGTAAGCACATGGCCTTCACCTCCCATGATGTTAAGTGATGATAAGGCCAAAGGTGGAAGCGCACTTCACCCGGGATCCTCAACTACTGAGGCACTGGCTATCTTATCTGTAGCTGCTGGAACACAACAATGCTACAAATATTGATTTTAGCTAGCCAGGCGGACAAAAAAGCCCTACCACCAACCAAACCGAGTACACAAACATGTACCACCCACTGGGAATCGAACTGGGACCTCTGGGTCTGAGACCGATGATCTTAACCACTACACCACAGAGGCGGTCTGTTTTGTTTGCTTTTAAACTGTCGTCCGAAAATTATTGAATACCTACAGGTTCATATTCAGCCTTACCCTTTTTATTGTACTATCTACCAAAAGAAATAATAATACGAAAGATGCCAAAGATTTTTAAAATCTAAACTGTAAGATACTCTTCAACTGCCGCTAAATATAGTTTTATTTACAAGACTAATAATAATAACTATTACGAGTTTATTGTTTCTGAATTTTTACTAAACTTATCACTTTTAAGAAGACTTCTAGTGAATAACGAAATTCTTATCTCACCTAATATAAAACCCACCCGGGGTTTTATAAAAAAAAACGTCTACCTAAGCATACGATTTATGGCTTTAATATATAACTTACACTATAATTATGTGGTTTTAGATTAGGCTACAAAGTACTTTTCCTAACATCCTCTATAATAATATAATACACTAGTGGCCGCTCGCGATTTCACCCGCGTGGTTAACGTTCCCGTGGGAATATCTGGATAAAAAGTACCCTATGTGTTATTCCCGGTTATAAACTATCTGTATGCCGAATTTCATCCAAATCCATTCAGTAGTTTTTACGTGAAAGAGTAACAAACATCTATACTGACAAACTGTTGCGTTTATAATATTAGTAGTATTAGCATACCTACCATCTCATCTATCATAGTAGGGTACGTACATCTAGTGTTTTTTACCTTTATCGCATCATCTATATATCTATCTACCGTGTATTATATTCAAGCAAATCCAATAGAAACACGATACTGCAAATAGTCAGTTTAACCATTTATATTAACAGTAGCGTTAACCGAGCCCAGTGTGGTACGGCGGATCTACAGTACATAAAGTCAGTACTGTATCTACTTTTAACTGATTTCAAAAAAAGAAGCAGATTCTCAATTTTTCTCTATATTTTTTTATTAAAATAAGAAAAGTCATTAGGTGGTCATTAGTCATTACTAGGTATACATATAACTATCATGGTCAATTCATCTTGATCATCATGTTAAGCCCACTGCTGGGCATAGGTTTCATTCCCTTGACGACCTCCTTGGTCGAGTGGTTTGTACACCGGTTTTCATGGTGTCGCCATATCTGAGGTTCGATCCCCGGGTCAATTTATAAATTATTGTTTTTCTAAATTGTCTCGGGTCTGGGTGTTTTCCATGTATATTAAGTATGTATTTAAGTATTTTAAGTATGTTTATCCGTTGTCTAGTAACCATTTAACGAGTTTCATAACGAAGCTTCTCTTGGGCTAGATAATTGATGTGAGTGTAGGAAAGTTTTTTTAATTTTATTTTATTTCTGAAGATTTCCAGCGACCAGCTCTATATCTCTGGCCCATTTAGCAGGTCAACCCCGCTACACACAACTTTAAAGTTTATACTGACACCCCCCACCAACCGTCAGATCATAAAGTAGGTGTCAGACAACCTTGCGCAAGCACAAGGGACCATCTGAACTCTTAAGGCTATAATAGTGTCTCGAGCGAGTTGCCCCGAGGACACGTATAGTCCACACCTAATATCCAGTTAGTACGGGAGCTGTAAGCTCGCTCACTTCTCGTTGCACTAAGAGTACAACTCTCAGTTCTTTATTTATAATTTCTTTACAACATTTCGTTTCTACAAAAGTGCACTTTACCCGGAATGGAGCCTTCTGTACAAAGCAATGGGTGCAAGGCCGAATGGAAGCTACGATTTTGACAACGCAGTTTTATAATTATGATTAAGTAAGTATATACAATTTTACGCAAATTTTGTTATAAACAAATTATAATTTGGGTCAGTGTTAAAAAAAACTATTCACGAGCGGGATTGGAACCAGCACCTGACATACCAAGCATCTAGGTGCTTACTTTCTAAGTGCTTACTTTTTCGTATATTGTCTATATTCTATATATAAAATTATCGTGTCACGTGTGGGTTGCCATACTCCTCCGAAACGGCTCGATCGATTTTTATGAAATTTTAAATGTATATTCGGTAGGTCTGACAAAAGGTTGTAGTCTATTTTTTATACCCTTAAATGATAAGGGTGGTCCACCCCAAACATTCTTTTCCAATACAAAATTTTCCACGATTTGTTTGTTTTGTTGTCATAGAAACTGTTAAATTGGTACGAAGTCCGCCGGGTCAGATAGTTTCTATATATATTTTTGACGCTGTAAGGGAGAAAAGAGCTATACACTTTCTGAGTTTCTTGCCGGTTCTTCTCAGTACAAGGTCTCCCGCCCAGAGTAGACTTACGAACCGATGGCATAGTGACATTCACAAGAGCTATTTGTAGCCTAAACAGAATAAATGATTTTGAATTTAGAATTTTTTTGTATTTCAATTCCAACTTTTCTCGGTCTGCTTTCAAGGCCAAACCACCTCAATCCCGCTAACTGTCTCTGCACTGTGTAAGGCTGGACACACGCAGGCGGGCAAAGGCCGCGCCCCGATGCCCCGTGCTCCCGGGTTGTTGCACCCAACTTGTAAGAGGTGTAATGGGAATACACGCTAGCACTCTACAACTGGGAATGTGCTACTGCCTAACAAACCGGGAATTGAATAAATAAAATGTTTAACGATAGTTATACACTACATAAACTAAACCTAACGCTTTACGTCAAAGCCCATTATTTTATCCAACGCAGGCATAGATATAGGTCTCGAGTCTGATAACACGGCAGAAGCGTCGGATACTTAAAAAACATATATACAGACGAAGAGTTGGAATAGTATGTTACTTGTAATTAAAATGGAACATTCGAATTGACATATTATTGGATAATAATGTTAAATTCAGTAAATTTTATCAAATATACGAGTTTTTGCGTGGTTTCATTGTATTGTAGGCACGTAAAGCCGTTAGTCCCAGCTGCATTAGCAGTCGTTAACGACCACCAACCCGCACTGGGACCGCGTGGTGGTTTATGGCTTGTTCTCCCTATCCATCCATAGCGAAGGCTCCTGCCCTGCCCCAGCAGTGGGCACATAAAAATGAGCTGATGATGATGGTGATCATTGCATTAATAAATGCGATACAAGTCTCCACGAGCCTATTTAATAGGCCTACAATAGATACAGGCAGAAATATGTGGGGGAAACAGGGTACATTTACCCAATCAGCATACTGGCTCAAAGCGATCTGGTGGGTTCTTACGACCAGAAATTGAAAAAAAAAACTATCTGGAATAATGATTAGGAAAGTCATATATGTCCTATCAACGTAACGTATCAACGTAATCCAAATACCAGCAACTCCAAAAGCTTTTTAACTATCGCAATCGTTATCCTTACGCAATCGACGTCCTCAATCCATCGAATGAAACTAAATATTTAAAACACGAAAAATATCTCGTCGGTCCATTGAACAATCGTAAAAGGAAATACGTCTTAGCCTCAAAGCTCCTTAACCAAGTCGATAAATGGCGCTATAAAACTTCTGGCATTACTTTATTTGCCTATAATCGTCAATAAGTTTAATTGGGCATCTTGTCCCAAATAAAATGGAGTATTTACTGCTCTATAGTTCCGCATGTTTATGCTGTGGCTTGGGGGAATGATTATCACGACTGATCACGACTGTCTGTTGACACTTATGGCACAGATAAATTAAGAAGCAGAGTAATAACTCTTTTCATTTGTAAATATGTAAGTATTGCAGCGGACTCTCTTCGGAAATATGTAAGCTTTGATGCTGGCTGCAAATTTAGTTTTATTTTTTACTCTACAATGGGAAATCGTCAGCGATCGTCTCAATGAATACGCAATAATTTTTAATTTGCTACGGTCAACTCTACTTACTATACTTGTAGGCCATAATGCGATATGAACGAAAATAAAAGTACAACTATTTGAAATGTTTGGATATACTTACCAACAGATGGCGCATTGCCTAAAATGATGTATTATTCTCTGAATCGCGCTATAGAACTGTATTGTTGCGTACAATATAACCAGCCCAATGTTTTTAATATAAATACAAGTTCAACAGTACATCTGACAGTTTTATTTTATTACTACATGGTTACTACCAGTAGGTGAACAAAGGATGTTATAGTAGGTACATGGTTTCTAATTACAGTGGGAGACTGGGTCTTAAAGTTAAATACTGTTTACAAGAAGAAGCAAAAGTCATTCGAAGTCGAAGAGTTAACTACAACCAGTACTGCGTATTGATCGATGAGTCGATTGGCGAATGGGCTCGGAGATACGAAGCTGGAACGACGGCCTCCGTGACGAAGATATTCTTCCCAGACGAGGTAGCTGCGTATAGGCTAGTACGCAAGATAAAGCCGACTGGGGTGCTAACCCAAGTGATGACGGGGCACGGTGGGTTTTCCTCGTACTTGAATCGCTTCAAGTGCAAGGATAACCCATCGTGCATCTGTGACCCCGAGCAGGAGGAAACTGTGATACATTTAATAACAGAGTGCCCAGTCCACGAGTATGAAAGAATGAAGTATGAAAGAAAGATAGGTATGAAAGTTAATAAAGATAGCATAGCAAAATTAGTAAATAGTAAACATACAAGACTGACATTCCTGGATTTTTGCACCATGATTGCCTCAAAAGCAATCACTAGAAATTTGACTAAACCATAGTACTCATGTTTTCACCAGTATAAGTAGTATACTAGGATTAACCGAGTAGAAGGTTAAAAGTCAGATAAAAATGGTCAAAATGATATTAGCATCAAGATCCTTGATATTTTATGTGTACTATTAAAATGTAACTTGTTATCTGTGATATTTTATGTATAGTATGTAAGAGTAAATGTTATGTGGACGTCAAAATTGTAATAGCTATAAGATAGAAATAAGTAATATAGAAATAAGTCTTAGGGCATTTTAAAAGAAATGCAATAAAAATTTTAACAAAAAAAAAACCGACTCCAAAAAATTTTACTGATAAAATTGCACTAAAAAGTAATAAATAAGCGTTAGACTTATACAGACAATAACTTTATTAAGAAAAAATATAGGTACAATTATTGTTACTTTTGAAGCCAGTGCCAGTCCGCGTTTGTAGTCAAAATTTCATGCATAAGATTGAATGTACTATTATGATTATAATATAGTATAAAGTAACCTTGGCTGGCACCGACTCCAAAAGTAACAATAATTGTACCTATATTTTTTCTTAATAAAGTTATTGTCTGTATAAGTCTAACGCTTATTTATTACTTTTTAGTGCAATTTTATCAGTAAAATTTTTTGGAGTCGGTTTTTTTTTTTGTTAAAATTTTTGTTTATTTCTCGCTTTTTAGTGACTCGTTTCGATCTATTTATCAAAAGCGAATATGGGTAGACATACTAAACACGCTGCTCGTATGAGACAGCGCCGTTTAAATGAGACAAGCGAAAAAAACGAGAAACGCCTATCTCAAAGTAGGAAATCAAAAACTGAGTTCCGGTGCCTGTCTTCTTTTGCTTCGTCATAGTCGCTTAACTATCTTAATCGAGATATTTTATCGCCACCCGTGAAATACTTATCATTGAGGAGTTCCGATGGCAATCTGTAGTCTTTTTCATCAGTTACACTTCATCAAATGATACTTTCTGAACGCAAATGCTTGACTTATTTCTGAAAATACTAAAATCGCGATAGGTATGCCTACAATATTCGAGGAGTTCCCTCAATTCCTCGAGGATCCCATCATCAGAACTAAACCAAATTAAAATGGGACCACACGGGAAGCACCAGCTTTCAAATAAAGAAAGAATCATCAAAATCGGTTCACTCAGTCGAAAGTTCTGAGGTAACAAACATAAAAAAAAAAAAAAAAATACAGTCGAATTGATAACCTTCTCCTTTTTTTTGAAGTCGGTTAAAAATGGGAAACAGCAGTAATAAGAATAGATTAAAATAGGGTAGAGCATAAGAAATGCAAAGGAAATGTATAGTAATAAGTAGGAAATAGAATAAGAAAGAAAGAATAGGGCACCCAGAGTGCAAGGAAAATGGAAAAAGTCGTTAGTAAAAATAGTATAGGATAAAATAGGAAATAAAATAGCTAGGGCACAGACGTGCGATAAAAATGTAACACAAAATCGCTAGAATAGGAAGCCGAAACAGAACGGCTAGTGTAAGAGTAGACAATATCTCCGACATGACCCACGTCGGGAGACAAGATTAAAAAAAAAAAAAAAAAAAAAAAACCAGTACTGCGTAGCCACCTAATGACGAACTAGAGAACAACGATCCATAAATTCACCTAATTAAATTGGAAGGTAATTGTTTGTTGTTTAGTCCTTGGAAATTTAAAAGGTAAATTAAGTTACAAGAATGTATATTTATTTATTTATTTATTTATTTATTTACTATTTGGACAGTCAACAAAAACATATACTAGCGAAAACAATGATACAGTTACAAACATAAGCCTTATCTAAGTATAGTTTATATACTAAGTATACAAGTATACTATCGGATACATTACGTCCCGAGAAATGAGCTATTATTTATACGAATTGTTCAGGTTATTATTTGGGTAGTGGTATGGCACCAGATTTCGACAGGAATAGGAGCAAGTGATTTTAATCTTTGGCAACAAGTGAATACAGATCGCCAGCTTCCTAGTTGTCATCCCGTAATGTTACAATGAAAATGTATGTTATTTTTTGGCTGTCAAACACTAAAGGCTTTAAAGTCATGTCCGTAATGGATAAAAACCTCTAAAAAAACAATATTCAACATTTTGGGAATTCAACATTTTTGGGATCCAACATTTTGGGAATTCGACATTTTGCAAATTCAACATTATAATCCGGAAGGGTGTCGAGTCGAATACTGATGACATTGCCCTGTTTATTTATTTTTTAAGTCGTAATTATGGTCTGGAATTTAATAACCTGTAAGAAGGGTTCCCAGGCAGGTGTACGAATACAAACACCTATTGAAAATTTGGATGTTTTTTTTTAAATATTTAAATAGTTTATTTTAATCTACATACGACAAAACATTAGAGAAACGACCACCACCATTTACGTAACGCCTAAATGGTCACTCACTTATCATTTCCGACCATTCAAGCGTTCAGAGCAGCAATTCGGCCATAGTGGATCAGCCATTGTTAGAAGTTGTGCAATACTGCCATCCTTAGACTATGTACACACGGCGGCAGATCAACCTACCCAAATCTGTCAAATTTCTCCAATGAATATTGATCCTTATAGCCAAAAATTAAAGTTCAAAATTGATTGTAGAAATTTGTCAATTTGTCAATCTGCCGCCGTATGTTCACGTCACACATATATGCTCGTAATCTAAGCTGCCAAAGCTGCCACTCAAAATAAGAAGACTGTAGAAGGTAAACTTCGTACAGTCCACAGCAGAGGTAACGGATAAGAATAAGAATATGAATAAGTTTATTGAAAAAAAATGGTACTTACATAAATAAAAATTAAATTTTAGAAAAACACAAATCAAAATTCTTATTTCCTAGTTACCAGGGGTTCCCAAACTAGGCTAGGCCTGACCCTTGGGAAACAGTAATTAGTTAAGTATAATTAGCAGAGAGTGTAAAAATGTTATGTGTGTTGTGTACCTATTTGCTTGTGTAGTGTCAGTGTAAGTACACCGCGGTGTACGCAAAAAAGTGAGTTTTGTCAAGTCCTTGACATTAGGGACTCAGTTGTGTCGTAGTCAAGCGTGGATAACAATCTGACCACTTCAGCTTTGACCTCTCTCATTGAGCCGTTCCTTAAGGTGCAGCGGGATGCTACTGCGTTGTAGGTCACCGGGTGGCAGTATCGGGAAAATCTCATACCAAAACTGGTTTTGACTGTAGGCACAACACGACAAGATGATTGCTCAAGTGTTCAAAATATGAAATCAGTATGAAAATCAAAACTTTTTAGTCGCATATTGAAAAACTTTCGAGTGTCTCCTAGTACCTGCAGACTTTGACTGTAGTTATATAGAAAATACCGACTTACACTATCGAAACTTAATTTTGAAATCTAGTAAACATCATCTACTTTTGCTGTTGACTGTACAAATGCGCTCGAGCTACGCACAGGGGGCCTAGTGTGAGTTTTGTTTACTATCCGAGGAGGAGCTGTCAAAGATCACGTTTGTGCTCCGTATGTCAGAATGGGGAGAATGCTCACGTCCATAAGTTTCCTTTTCAAGGATAATGGTAGATTTCCCTTCATAAGATCTTTCATAGACCAAAAGCTCTTCCAGGCGTTCTCAGATCTCTCGATTCTCGTTCTCGATTACGTTTACGAAACCGAAAATTAGTATGGCATTGAAGCAGCGCCTCCTGGCAGCATACGAAAGGAGTTAACATTTTGCCATACAAATTATCGTTTTCGTTAACGTGATCGAATGGCGAATGAACTCGCACTTGGCACCCAGATAGACAACTTTTCACAGGACTTCTTGGCGGGAAAGTGAAGCGTCATGTCTGCGGTTTTGTTTTATTTTCTAAAATTTGTGCTAAGTCGAATATTAATGTGAAATAATGGTGGATTATTAACCGTTAAGTGTTCGTGAATGTGCGTGTTGGCAAATGAAACAAAACAGTGCAACGTTACTTTTAAAATTCTCTCAAGAAGCTCGCGTGAGGACTTAGTAAAGCCCCACATCTTTACTGAGATACTCGAGGGGTTGGGGGGTATATTATTTCTCACTTCCCATTTCTAATATCATTTATCATCATCATATAAGGAAATATTGTTTATTTATGTATTACTTGTAAGAAAAATTACTTTGACACTGGCTTAATGTGCTAATCGCACGAAGCCATCAACAAAAAAAAACCTTTCACAGGCTCTACTCTACACTAATCTCGCAACAGTTGCGCTCTCGGACTGTTCCGAGTAAAGCATAGCTTCTGGGTCTCTTTATTTCGTGGCTGCCATCAAAGTTTTACCGAATTCACACTTCGCTCACAACGCGAGCTCTCTTCAATTTTATGCACTCCTGGTACTCAAAAGTTGGAGATGTGATGTAAGATTTGAATTTCTACTTCGAATAAAGAACATTCCAAGGGAAATATGTTTTTGTTAACGTTCTAAACAAAAACAGGGGTCAATGATTGCGTTAACCTTATTTGATCAGTTTTTCTTTTATCACCAACACAGTTTTGATCTCCTGGTACTTTTACACAATGTCTACCCGTAGTTACGTAAAATTTGCGTCTAAAAACAACGTCTACGGCATTGTCGGAAACGACAAGTTTTTGTTAGAATTAACTTATAATATTAGTAATAAAAACAGCTTACAGTTTCATAATAGCATTTCTATCCACTAACAAAAAGTGTCAATGGTGGCATCCTATTAAATTATATCATTTTTTAAATTTGACTGAATGGTGAAATAGTAGATTGTACAACAAGAGCATAAAACGAGCCGTTTTACCCGAAACGTGCATATAGCCACAAGAGCCGGTACGGTGAGGGTGGATAGTCACGTCGAGGGTAAAATGGGTTTTATACTCGAGTTTTACACTCTGCTTTTCACTTTGATTGCAAGGAAATAAAACAAGGATTAAGCACATACAAGAAAATTTAATTAATTTTGAAAAAAGACTTTTAAGTTAAAAGCACTGCCACCTATGCTAGTTGGCAGTGCACCTGACCCGGCGTGTCATGGGGTGCGGGTTCGAATCCCGCTCGTGGAATTTTTTAAACACTTTGTCTTTTTTTAAATTGTAATTTGTTCGCAACAATATTTGCGTAAAATTATACGTAAATAATCATTAATTAATTTTTATATTTTTTTTTTAAAGTGGCGTTCACATCTTTTGTGGTTGAGATGCATTTTGCATGTAATTAAATGACGAAAGACGAACGAACAAAAGCTTCCCACCACACAATTTTTCTTAATTTTTTTTTAATTTTTTACTACCTATGTTCATTTATAGACATTCGACTATGGTCTGAGCCGTAATGCCAAGTTATTATAAATATTTGCGTTTTTTTTTATGTATTAATCGTAAATTTGTATTTAGATAGTAATACCATATGTCGTAATTAAATTAAGATATCTAAATCTCATAAAAATATATCAATTAAATGAAGGTGTATTGTGTATGTGGCTGTAAAGACTAATTGCCTTAGTCTTAAAAGAAGATATTACTTTATGCACAAGAGCATAAAAACCCATTTTATGCAGCCTTCTCTTGACATAAATAACAACTTTACGAGCATGAGAAGTGAAAATTCACTTTGTGGTTGAAGACTTTTTATTGCATACAACATCTACACTAGCAGCAAGTTCACAAACCAGTGATTAGTATTGTAGGCAGTAGTTAAATGTGTTATATCCAAATAAGGATAGGGTTCCATTAATAACAATATGCATTTAATGTCTGTCATAATAATAATAAATCAAAATATTTGCTTACAAGGTATATCAGTAATAAGTTCCGTAGTTTTTACTAAAAAATACTCTTTACTTTAAAATACCCCTCATATCCTTGGGGGAGGCCTTTGTCCAGCAGTGGACGTCTTTGGCTGAGATGATGATGATGATGAACTCTTTACTGAGCGAGTCGGATTCACATCACTCATACAGCTCACTATGCTGCTTTTTTATTACACGTTCACTGCGGGAATGTTTTTCCCTGCCTTTCCGTTAGAACTGCATCGGGCTCATTAGATCCAATGCTGAACTTTTCTATGTGCGTTACAAGGTCAAAATGACCCGGTGGACTGCTCTGTGTAAAGCAATCTATATATTAAAGATAGTTTATCTAAAAAATATTTTTGAAATATGTTTTGAACGCAATAATTAACCTACAACTAGATTCGTAAGTCGATCTGACTAGTACATCTTTTATAAAAAATCGATTTAATCATCGGGTCGTTTTGATCCGATAAACGCACTGATAGGCAACATATATCGACTAAAATTAGTGATGTACCCAAGTAATAAAACAACGATATCGAAACAATTTTATATGTATTCTTAATTATATGTATTAAGGTAACATTTGAGTTATGTTTTTCGTTGAAACATTCGCGGCATAATGTTTTTTAACAAAGTGCGCATATAGTTTTAACCTTCTTCATTTTATTATTAGCTTACTTGCTATTTAAATTTTCCGCAATTTATCGTAACATCCTGCACAATTTCTTTTTTTGTCACCTATTTCGTATTTATGGGTAGAAGTGAAATTTGAGACAGAACTTGCAGAGTTTTTTCTATTTTGCAGAGGTGTTTTCGTAAATTTTTCTATAACTCGCTCCGTAAATTCTTTTTTGGAGTTTTTTTTTTATCGTTTTTTACATTACATACAATTCAAGAATTTATTAAAGCTGTTCCAAATAATAATAAAAATTGCACTTTGCAAAAGCACTGCACTGGGTCAACTGATCAGTAATCTAGTGCGGTTATCGGGTCATCTAGCATCGGGTCTCGTCGACCCGATAAACGCACTAGATGAAAATTTTTTACTTGTGGTCGGTATCGGGTTGAATGGATCCGATAAGGGTTTTTTCTTAATACGTAATATATTTTAAGGAACAATGTCAAGCCTATAACTATCTCTTTCCTATACACTAGGGAACCTATTTAAATAAGTGCCGCACCAGAGTAAGATGCACATTTTTGTCACCGCACCGTAGGTTAGATGAGCATCGGATACTTTCCACCCGATACCGCAGTGAACGTGTTAATGAAGTTGTTTGTAATTTAAGCTTTTTCATTTCTGAATACAATTCCATATAGGATAGTGACACCAGTGCTCGACACGGACCAGTGTTTGACATTTTTAGGGTTCCGTACCTCAAAAGAAAAAACGGAACCCATAGAGGATCACTTTGTTGTCCGTCTGTCCCTCTGTCTGTCAAGACCCTTTATCTCAAAAACGCGTGGAGGTATCGAGTTCAAATTAAAACCATATACTCAGGTTTGCAGTCCCTTGAAGCTGTGAAAAAATCAAACTTCTAAGTTAACGAAGAAAAAAGATACGGCCGTTTATGTCGCAAAAAACTTATATTTCGACACTCTCAAGGGAATCAATATTTATAGGATACTTGCCGTTGACCTACAACTTATACATACTACAAGTACAGGGAAAAATCTGAAACTATACATATTTAATTAAATCACAAAAAAAACAGGGTCTTTATGCAAGGAACGGGGGTCCAAATTTTGATGTAAGTTAACCGTGTCATGTGGGGTATCGTACGAAAGGGCTTCATTTGCACAAGCTTAAATAGATTTTAAATTATTTCTATGATTGATTATGATGTTTTCGATTTGTGACGAAGAATGAAAAAAGAAATACCTTGGAAACTGAATTTCGGGAAAAGTTCGAGACTCGATTCCTGAACTATATAAGTAATATGTACCTATAAATTTGTACGGAACCCTCGGTGGGCGAGTCCGACTCGCACTTGTCCGGTTTTTTCCTTTAACTATTAAAAACAGTAGTTAACAACTGATTTTTAGAATAGAATAGAATAGCTGTTATTTTTTGGTAAAGAAAAATGAGTCGAACACTGTTGCCCCTACTCTATTTTCATTTCTTATTATCCTCTTGTTCAGTAAAAGCAAGTCCAAGTTCAACTCACCATCATAACTGTCCGGTATGTACAGCGGCTTGCCGGCCAGCTTCCCCTTCCTGCCCGCCAGCGGCACCGCCTCCACCCGCCTGTGCGCCTCCAGCACTCGGTACAGAAGCACTGGCCTCTCCTCCCCCTCAAACTTCACCACCCGAGGGAGGGAGAACTTGTCCACAAACTCCTTCAACGACATCACATCACTACCATCGTCTTCCGGCTCCGTGGAGCCGTTCCGACGACCTAGGAGAAAGTTGTCCGCCCATTCCGGAGCGTTTGGCCTTCGTTCTAAGAAGTCGGGCCTTCGCTCGCTGCTCCGCGGCTTGTATCTTGGAGGCCGGTCCCTCCGGACTAACGCTTCGTTGGCCTCCGCCAGCCATCTTGTCACGAGCCTCTCGCGTTCAACATCTAAGTACCGGGGCTTGGATGCGTCGCAAGCGAAGCGGGCTGCGTCGAAGCAGTACTGGGGGGGCGGCGGTCGTATCCTGGGGGGGAAGAAGCGGGGCGGGACGTAGGGGGGGTGGGGCGCGTAGGCCGGCGGCGTTCTCGGCCCTGAGCCCTCGACTGACGCCGTGCGGAACATGTCAGGCCATTGATGCGACTACCGCCACCTGGAACAAAGAAGAATTTACTTATTAATAAAGATAATTATGAGATACACGAATTACACGATAGAAATACACTGCGGCCGTTGTGCCTGAAACATGGCAGTCATTAGACACTTGTAAACCATAAGTACTTAAGTATCTGTCTTGTCGATACTTAGACACGTAAGCATAATTATTTTCATCATCAACCTTCCATGATCATGAACAGCGTATAGGAGTCAGGCCATAACCCACCGTGCTGGCTCAAGGCAGCTTGGTGGGTTATTTTTGCTCAACTCAGTCAGATGAAATATATTCTTATTATAGTAATTATGACCCGATGTCAAAACAGCTTTTATTTAAAATATTCTAGACTATGATTGATTTGTTAGAGATTTTTTCTCTTCGACCGTACTACTCGTACTACTAGGTTGTCCAAACGCAACAAAATATATAAAATATTATATAAAAGTTTACGAAACGCAATTTTTGTCTAGGTATTTTAAGAGGGTTATGAAACGGGAAGTTGTGAAAATGGGAAGTAACCGATTCTGTATACCACAGAGTTTTTCTTTTTCTATGATTCAAGCCTTATAAGTAAGGAGGTATCGATTGCAAAACCTTACCAGCCTCTCGCTTGGTAATACACTTGTTCCGATTGCAAGAAATCCATTGAAGCATTGATCACACGGCGGGTACAAATCACCGTGCGTCCGCGCATACCAATTTTCCAGCAATCTACATACAAACAGTTCGCAGCTTGAGGACAAAGCAGATATTCACACGCCGATTGTCGTGTCGACACTGCGTTAGCAAGTTTGTTTTGTGTTTAGCAATTAATTGTGTTACGTAGGTACATTATAATTATTATTTATGACTGTTTTGTTATGGAGTCTCGTACTAAGTTTGTAATTTGAAATAAAAGTATATTATTCTAGCGTTTGCGTCTGTCATGGTCTGGTCGCAGGGAGACTGGGAGGGAAATTGATAGAAAGTCTCAAAATTGATTTATAGCAATACGATGATCATAAGGGTGTTTTACGCTGTAAACGCTGGTAGAGGTATATAAAATGATTAATTTCGATGTGTATAACACATATAACACTTTAGAAGATAATATTTTAAATAGATACAAATTATCTAAATTAACCTTTATATACGAGTGTTGACCAGCGCCGTCAAATAATTGAAATTCTATTGTGTCTGTATTCACGGCAGACGACGGATAAATTTATTTCCTGGCTTCCCATCAGGCGGGCCGTACGCTCATTTACACAGGCAGTAACATAAAAATAATCTCAAATTACACCTACTTATAATAGTAATAATAAACCCAATTCTCAACTACTTCCTTCAACTAGTTCAACACAAATCGATTTGATCTTGAAACATGCGATGCTGTGTACGTTTCATTGTAATAGACGTCATAAATGCCAGTAAAGCAATAGGCGTAATTAAATCAATCTTCTATCGACACCCGGAATTAAGCGACATGGTTCATCTCGAAAACATACGCAGCAGTATCCCATATCCATCCGACATCGAACGCCTTTGAAAATATAGTAGGGAACGGGGACACGCTTGCGTTATGCATCCCCTCTAGAAACCTATTGAGGAAGTGCGACGAAGCGGTTCGGTCACTAGGTTCGGCTGAGGAGCCTTTAGTTTCTCGACGCCCTCCTAAAAGAAAGATTACGCTGTAAAGGTCATTGGCGGCCAAGAACAATACCTTTGAAACAAAATCCCGACACCTTTCAAACATCGCGTTGTTATTGTTTGTTTAGTAAGATGTATAGTTTTTCCATAATTATGGTGATCGTGTCTAATTTACTACAAATATTTTTTTTAGGTTACTGGGCCAGCAAACAATCCGCGTAATAGAAAACAGCCACCACAGCCCATGGACGCTTGTGACAGCAAGGGTATACACACAGAATGGATATTATTTAACTGTTCTGTGGGTATACACGCACATTGTCGACCCATGTCTTTTGCTTCTATGTGATATAACGTATATCGTATATCGCGGTATCGTATTGGCACCTATGTTTGACACGGTAACCCAGAGTTCAATACCAGTTTTCGTCGCCATAAGATAACATAAAATTTCATTAAAATGTTACTGGATGTCAGCTAGGACGCTGGTGATCTGTATTAAAGTGTTGCTAAAGTAAAAAATCTGTTGTTGAACTATTTTTAATAATTAAAGGAAAATAAGACGGTCTCTTGTTCCCGTCGAACAGCGGTATCACTAACCTATATGGATAAACAATCGCTGCGTTTTTAGTCCCAATAACTGAACGTATGTTGTCATATGTATACGATTAGACGTAGCCAATCATAACGACATTGATGTAAAACGCTATGGTTATACTGCAATGCGCAAATTGTTTCTTTTACGATATTTATGTGTTCAAGGATTCTAGGCTGCTTGGTGAGTAAAGGTACTCCTTTGACAAGCTTGACAAGCTTTAACATCGCCTGAACATACCGATTATATATAGTATGTGTCTGTGTATCATACCTTTTGCTGATGACACTTATACGAGTATAGAGCAGGAGTACTGTGCTCATTTGTGGGTTTTGTGGTTTACATAACATTATGGGTTTTAAGGTCCTGGTTTATTTTTTCCTTTTTTGTGCATTTAAATAAAAGCTTATTTAAAATCATGTATGTACACACGCCTGCACATGAAACTACCACTAACCAATGACCTTTTATACCACTAACTGTCTTTCCTCAATAGTGTTTGAACTTTATGTTGGTACCCATATGGTTTAAAATTTATTGAACAGATTTGACAGTTTTGGAACACGTCTCTGCACCACGGTATCTCGGCTGAACCTTATTCAGATTCAACCAAGATGCTATCACACTAATATTATAAATGCGAAAGTTTGTGTGGATGTGTGTGTGTATATTTGTTGCTTCTTCACGCTGCTGCAACGGATGGATGGATTTGGATGAAATTCGGCATACAGATAGTTTATCATCATCATCATCATCAGCTCGTTTATATGTCCCCACTGTTGGGACACGAGCCTTCCCTATTGATGGATAGGGAGAACGGGCCGTAAACCACCACGCGGGCCCAGTGCGGATTGGTGGCTGTTAACGACTGCTAATGCAGCCGGGACCAACGGCTTTACGTGCCTTCTGAAGCACGTAGGAGCTCAAGATGATAAAGTTTTGGTCACCCATCCGATGACTGGCCTTTGCGAAAGTTGTTTAACCTCAGCACTCACAGACCGGGCGCGTTAACCACTGCGCCATCGAGCTGGCTTAAAACATAGGATACTTTTTATCCCGATTCCCACGGGAACGGGAACCACGCGGGTGAAACCGCGAGCGGCCGCTAGTATTTAATATTTTACTAGTAGGTTCTTTTGGGAACAGGGTACAACGGGATGGTCATCTCTTAAGGGTGCGCCGACAAAAAAATGCCAAAAATGCAGTTACGGTTAAGTAGATATAATTGAAAATACTATCGTATTAAATGAACAAAATATATATTTAGTATCATAGGGAACGTGTTTACAATTTGTCAGAACCATAAATTCATAACACGCTATAGTTTTTTCTACAATATCATTTAAAGTTGGGCAAAAATTATGAAAACTAGTGGCGGCGTTTAGTAGATTTCTTATAGTTTATCTAAATTATTGTACCTCTGATTTTGTCTAAACAATCAACAATGGATAAACTACAAATTGCTAGACTACATTTTCGATTCATCAAGTGGTTATTTAATTTTTTTTTTTTTATTAAACACCTTAAATTCCCCATACAAAATTAGTATGGCCGCGCGGCATCAAACAAATATGGACGACGACATTTCAAATAAAACATATGACACTTGTCACTTATGGACGGCGCACCCTTAATAAAAATAGATTTAAAAAATGCATCGTGGTGGTTGGTTACTTATCACCATCTTGCTAGACAAACGAGATCAGAACTAGCTCTGCCACCATCCAAATTGTGTGCAATGTTCTCCAATAAATACCAATCGCTGAGAATCGAAACCGGGACCGAGTCTCTAGTTCTGCAATCATTGGTTTAATCACTAAACCATGGTAAATAAGCCATCATTTGACCATAACTCAAAACAAAACAAAAACTAAACCACTGATTAAATCGCCATAGACATTTCTGACTCTTTTTTTACATAAAAAAACCAATCAACCGGTTTTCATGAAAAAAATGTTACATCACTTTATGGTGTCGTTTAACAAACTTATTATTGCAGTTCTGAGACAACGCAAGTAAGTTATTTTAAGCCTTAATTGACTATATATAGAGTTGCATTTAAATACAACTAGAGTTCTTTAAGTGGATAATTGTGTTGCATGTTTGGTGTCAAACTGGTCTTTAACAGGTTGTTTTAATGTTCTGTTTGCGGTAGCATTGATTAGAGATTGATTAGTGAGGACATCGACATTTCTGTGTTAGAGCTTCTATGTAATTATATAGAAGATTTGCGGCGATCTTTTGTTAAGAGTAATTGTGGATTTTGTTAAAAAAAAAAAACAAGCGAGCCGTACAGTAGTCGCATATGATGTGTAACATACTAAGGTAATAAGCAATTTTAACATTATACTCTGAAAAAAATGGGTCCGGTATTATATAATTTTATAACTATAAAATAAATACCGTAAATACTCATTAGAAGACATTTGACATATCAAAATGACCTTTGATAGTCAAATGATACAATTTATGTCACATATAATAATAATAATATGTCATGTTCATAATATCGATTTTAAATTTACAAAATGGCGCGCGCTTGCGCGATTCCCCGACTTCCTGTTACACTGTTACACATACTTCCGTCCCATTTCACGAAATCACTCCCACAAATTGTTTATATAGAAAGCGAGCGGAAAGGTCATCAAAAATGGTGCACAGAGAATAACTTATTAAGTGTTTTATTGTTTTTTCTTTTACATGCAAATCTTTCAAATCACACGCTTGCACATGAGAGTACCACAAACTGTCAACTTTCCTCATTACACTTTGAACTTTATCTATATTCAATTATGGTTGAAAATTTATTGACGAAATTTGACATTTTTGGATAGGTTTGTGTTATGTGCAGGCGGCTGTACATAATATACTAATCAAACGGTTTAAAAATAATTCTTGGCGGGAATATGAAGAGTAATGTCTGCGGTTTTGTTTTATTTTCTATAATTTGTGATAAGACGAATATTAATGTGAAATAATGGTGGATAATTAACCGTTAAGTGTTCGTGAGTGTGCACTGTGCATGAGTGTTAGCAAATGAAACAAAACAGTGCTACTGCAACGTCACATTTTCAAATTCAATTCAAGAAGTCCGCGTGAGGACTTAGTAAAGCCGTGGGGCTTCCAGCTGTGGATCAAAGATGAAAGATGTGGATCTTTACTGAGATACTCGGGGGGTTGGGGGGTATATCATTTCTCACTTCTCATTTCTATTATCATTCATCATCATCATACAGAAAGGAAATATTGTTTATATATACATTACTTCTAAAAAAAATTACTTTGTCACGTAATAGCCCTACTTCTGTCAACTACTAGCACACCGTGGGAACATACCCTTTGAAAAAGGAAAACCATGTTATTTAACACTATTTAAATAACGATAATTTAACGTGATTAAAACTATAAATAAAAATAAAGTTGTAGGCACTACCGCCGCACCGCTTCAAGCCAAGTTTTCTGATTAAAATACAACTGGCAATTAAACATAGCGATTCGCTCCGAGATCATTGCTGGATCGTTAAACGACCGTAAAGGCGACTTATAGCAGCTTATACAGCAAATTACCGGCTTAAACACACATTGAAACAAATGATTAAAATAAAACAAAACCCGACTGCTAAAACAACTATATCAAAAATAACTGCCAAGAGAAAAAACTGAAAAGAAAAAAACAAGCTCTAAGATCCCAGAATTCAATTGAAGCATTGTTGAATGCAACGTGAAATATTTCTAAATACATTGAATATTGATAGTTGTCGCAGGCGGGGACGGGGACAAACACCAACCAAAGAGAGTGCGGCTTTAATTGAGCTAGCCACGGCCGCTTGGTTGATGATTGTCCCCACAGAACAGTTAAATAAGGTAACCTTATTTATCAATTCCGTGATTGTCCCCGTCTGCGACAACTGTCAAACCAAATCTAACACTTCATATACTATTAAAATCCACCATGCCGTTTGGGCTGTAGGGCGTGCCAAAGAAACAGACATACATAATACATACATACATACATACATAATACATACATACATACATACATACATACATACATACATACATACATACATACATACATACATACATACATACATACATACATACATACATACATACATACATACATACATACATACATACATACATACATACATACATACACTCGAAAAACATAACTCTCCTTCTGCGCAGTCGGGTAAAAAGGCAAAGTGTTAAAAAAATCCACGAGCAGATGCACTACCAACTATGCTATCGTGGCTAGAGCCAACTATGCTATAGTGGCTCTAGAAACAAGAATTTTCAACACTTTGCCTTTTTTTAAATGTAATTAATATGTTTGCATCAAAATTTGAGTAATTTTTTTTATATATGTAACCATTATCACAGACACATCTTAAAAAGAAGATCATGACGTGTTCCTTATTGTTTTCTGAAGTTTACTCAAACACTGCGAACGAATTGTTACTAATGTTTTAATTTGTCCCATTTCGTTGGAGCGTGCGTGATCTGCTTGTGCACTTTGCAAAAAGGCAGAAAGTTAATATCTTATTCTACTCTTGGCTACTTCTTTGAGGCAAACTACAACAACAAAAATGTAAATGGTCAATATTAGCTTTTTTTTGAGAAATTGTTCAAAAGCAGATAAGTACGCGGATTTACAAACTGCTCTTACACGGCCTCGCACAATACATCCACCGATGATATGTTGTGATACTAAATAAATTATTTCCTATTTCTATTTCTATTTTATAGATAAAAATTTATTGACGTTAGCATGTTGTAAGTTGTAACATAAAACCACGTGGGAACTTAGTAAAGTTCTGTAACTGATGATACTCAAGGGCTGGAGTGAAAATTATGTATCATTAAATAATTGTGGTGAGGAGCTAGATTGCGCAGTGGCCAACGCGTCCGTTCTGCGATTGGTAAGGTTGAGCAACTTTCGCAAAGACCGGTCATCGGATGGGTGACCAAAAATGCATCATCTTGATCTCCTCCGTGCTTCGGAAGGCACGTAAAGCCGTTGGTCCCGGCTGCATTAGCAGTCGCTAACAGCACCGTCCGCGGTGGGCCCGCGTGGTGGTTTATGGCCCATTCTCCATATCCAGCACATAGGGGAGGCCCCATGTGCCCTTGTGCCCCAGCAATGGGACATAAGATGAGTTGGTGATGGATGAAATGGGGTGAAGTGCGCTTACACCATCGCCCGTGTCATCTTTTAACATCAGATGCTTACAACGGGTAAGCAGAAGAATAAAAAAAAGAGAATCAAAATTAATATCTGTCATAAAAATACGTCATACGTTTTTAGTAGGACTATTTGAATGACTATCATTTTTATGTAAATTATAACAATATCTTTCAAAGATTACAATGTTTGGTCTTGTCTGATTGATTGACATTTTTAGCGTGTTATTCAAAGAACTAGTAAAAAAAGAAACAAGAAATAACTGGAGCTTGAGAGCGAATGAGGTAAGACGCCTTCGTAACTTATAAAAACCTCTTTGGTCCAGTGGTTAAACCATTGTTCTCAAACACAGAGTCCCCAGGTTGCCAGCGAGTATACATATTGTACTCGTTCTGGTTGGTGATAGGGCTTGTCTCAAATCCACCTGATTAGCTACTTCATATCTAAGTTTTTCAGAAAATGTGTTGTTAAGTATTTTATTTTTTTACAAGTGGGATTTGAACCTGCAACTTTGACAATCTGAGTCAGAAAGTTAATCACGTCACAGGCCGTCAAAAGTCACGACAGCCAATTAGGCTAACGTGGCTCAGTCAATAGTCCATTTTTTTGGAAAATTTGTTATAGTTGCATAGATATAGTATAAGTGCTTATAAGTGCTAAAATCGACGGGCGTGACTCTCTCGTCCCGAGACTCTGCTCCGTACCCACAGTCAAACTATTGATATAGTGTTGTGGGGCTATATTTGTAAACGTCGCATTTCTGGAAGTTTTAATAAAGAATTTCGTTCATTCATTCATTCATTCATACAATCTATTCACTTTGTGGGTCGTCATCATCATCATCATCATAATCAGCCTACACACGTCCACTGCTCACCACAGGCCTGTCCTCTCCTTTTGTGGGTCATATTAAGCCCTAAATACAAGCATTATTCTGTTTTATGAAAAGTGTCTTCTGTTAGCTGTACTCATATTACTGCTGAATTCTTTGCCGGCGCATGTGTTTCCTAGTTCCTATAGTCCCGGGTCTTTTACGCGGGGCGTGAAACAGCATTTATGCAGGCCGTCTTGAATGGGTGCGCTTGTTACCGTGCTTATTCCACGGTGGGGAGCGCTTTCATTATTTTGGACTGCATCGGCTACTTACCATCAGGCAGGATGGGTGAAATGAGGATGAAAAAAACAAAAAAAAATACCATTACAGCGTAACCGAATTTACCGTATATACCCAAAGCTAGAATCCATAAAGATCTTTAACTTTATGTAGCTCAACTTTTTACATACAGTAATACAGTTACAGAACTTTACGTTTAAAATGTTATATTATGTACAATGGTACCCATCAATTGTAGTGATGAGTTGATTTCAATGATGGAGGCCTTTGCCCAGCAGTGGGACAGTATATAGGCTATTTACTTACTTAAAATAAATTATTTTTATATACATAAGGCCTGTTTTACTAAAACATAATAATGTGACCCAAAAACTATGCCAAACTTAATTACCATTTTTTTAATGCATTTAACCCAGTTTACCAACTGTTTACCGTACTCCCCGTAAAAGCAAGCAGTCTACCAAAACTCCAATTTTAAAAAAAACAGATCAAAGCCAACTCATATAGACCAGGAAATCAATTTATCGGCTAAACACAAAGCACACACACCACGTGTTCAAATCGTGTAAAAAAACCTCTTTTAACACGTACCAGCAGTATCGATAGAAAAACTACACTATTGTTATTGGAGTTTTTAATCTGTACTCCTTTTTCGATATTTTATCTACAGGATGTTTACTCATTTTTATTTCAATTAATAATTAACAATAAACAATAAATTTTAGTTTTTTGTATGGAAATCTAAATCTAAGTAAAAATCGTTTTGCTTATTATCACGTTTTCCTTTTTACTTTGTTGCATGGCTAAATTTCGGGTTTATAAATGCCTTACAAAGAAAAAAAAACAAGACTCGAACAGTTATTCCGTGTTTTTTTTCTCTAATTAGAAATTAAGTTTATATATGACAGATATTTTGGGGGCTAAAGTTACTCGCGTCCGTAGGTTTACCGTTGAGACCCTACACGTGACCCCTGGGTGGTGCTAAATGAGTGACACTGTCTGAGTGATAGAGCCACGCTGCGTTGCACGATATGGGCCGGCTTGCCCGGCGTAATACCACCCTCTCACAGAATATCGGCGTGAAACAATGGCACTCGTTGCTGTTGTGTTTCGTCCGGTGAGTTAAAGTACCGGAGGCCCATCTCTCACCCCTTCCCCCTCCCAATTCCTACTCCCTCCTCAAGATCCAACTCCTTTTTTCAAGGCCGGCAACGCATCTGCGATTACTTTGGTTTTGCGGGTGATTACTTTCCATCAGGTGACCCGCCTGCTCGTTTGCCTACTTTTAAAATAAAAAAATAAATAAAAAAAAAGAAACAAAACACGGAATAACTATTCCCAGCTTTTTCTATGTTCATTTATAAGACCCTAACTACCAAACACCCTGTTTAGTCTATGGTTGTACGCACTGATGTCACTATTATTATGTAAATTTCATATTTTATAAAGCGTTTGTTTGGTTCTCTACCCTTGCTCAACCTTTGGATAAAAGGCTTATTATGCATTTAAGTTCAGTATTTTGTGTTCAAAAGTAATTTCACCTTCCGTAATTTAAAGGTACGCTAAGTATTTTGTTCTGGCTGTCGTATTAAAGGCTTTGTCGAGGCCTGACGAGGCTCACCGCCTGTGGTCTAGTGGTGAGACTACCGGTTTCAGACTCAGGGTTCGGTTCCTAGCAAGGGAGCAGAAACACAATATTTACCTACATAATAATTTCAATATGAAAATAAGAAAAGCTAAAAGTGAAAATTTTATGTGAGTTTATTTTGTAAAAAAAACAACCACCGCAGCACCGCACTGGGCACGCGTGGTGGTGTATGGCCCATACTTTCTGTGGTATGCGAAAAACTGCGAAAATATAATTTAAAATAATATTTAAATGAATGCCTTACACAAAGCTGTCGTGTCGCCCAGATTGCGAAAGAACATAGATTAGAGTTCCATATTAGGCACTCGCTTTTTTCATGTGTTACAAATAATATGGTTCCTATCTAGAATTTACCCACAAACACGACTAACAGTAGGTACTTATCATCAATATCTTCTTAATCCATCAAAAGATTGAACAATAACAAAATTTCGTTGCGATCCGACAAGTGTCTAAAGCAATCATTACAAAATTATCCTTATTACCATCACACAAAGGCCATTGTAATATTACATCTGTGATTATAGTATTTATAACGAGAAAGCTGCAAGCTAATATCGACTGTAGACTCTTTCCAATAGAGTTGTGTGTCGTCTTAGCGTCTGTAGCTCGATGACACAGAAAGATTATAGCCTAGTTTCTGAATGATTAAGCTTAAATTTAGAATTACACTAGCATTACCTAATCATCTGGCAATTAATATTCTGAAGAATTACCGGTTCTCTGCTCTATATTAGATGTTGCATGTGTTGGTACAGCGATTTTTTGTGGTGCGTTCAGCAGAGTCTACATTTCAAGAGTTTAGTTATACGTAAGTAAGTAATTATAGGACCCTGACGCTCTACAAAGTGTCACAGATAGGTGTGGTAAAAAGGAAAAGATTAACAGTGTACCCGATCTATCTAGATCTTGTATGTGTTGTTACTAAGACATAATTATTATCTTCAATTTGTGATGCGATAGTTAATTAAAGTAGTGGTCGCTCAGTTGTCGAAATTCGACCGTAATTTTATTAAGGCTGCATGGATTGTATCCTAAGCAATGAAAAATTAAAAAGATAGAATGTGAGTTTGGATTGGCATTGACAGATTTCGGCCGATTTCCATTTTTTAAATTTTTGAAAAGAGTATTTAAACGTGTGTGTCAAATACATATGCGTGTGTGCCAACCGCATGGTAGTGTGTGTAATGTTTGTTTTATTGATTTAATGTATTTTTATGCATAATTTAAAAAAAATATTAACATTCGGATAACTTTCATACTCCTCCGTTCGCGCAATTTTTGTAAAAAAGGGGTACAAAGTTTTTGCTTCACGTATTAATATATAGATACTTATAATGACGTCAGGTGCAAAAGCAAACAGCAGTGATCATAAATCTAAGTACATAAAGGTTACTGATCTACTTACTTACTAACTTTGTCTAAAAGATCTAGATCGGTTACACCTTGGATCTTTTTTTTACTGTAGTACCTAATCCCTAATAAGCTTGTTTTGGTATTCGTTTTGAAAGTTGTATTCGTTTGGAATACAAAATAATAAATCTGAATAAATTTTTACTTTTTATTTTCAAGTGCTAATTGCTGCACTGAAGCTAAATTAAATATTTATAAAATTTACAAAATACAGTGAAAAAATTAAACGCCTACCCGACCCAGCCCAGGGTGCAGGGTGCAGCCGCCCGGATTGCGGAAGACCCAGGTTCGATTCCTGACTGGGTCGGGTAGGCGTTTAATTATTTCACTGTATTTTGTAAATTTTATAAATATTTAAATCTGAATAAATCTAATTTTTAAGGCAAGAGCTGGACGAGAGTAGCCGCGGATCGTGTTCGGTGGCGTGCACTTAGAGAGGCCTATGTCCAGCAGTGGACTAGTATAGGCTGATGATGATGATGATGAAGGAGTATAAGTTGCCAGGAGTTCTTTTGACATGGTACAAAAGTGCTTCGCCCTTATCGTCACTTAATACCAAGTGAGGCTCCGCCAGAATACCAGCGTTGTTGCGATACGCTTCGTTCGCAACGACATAAGCTAGGCGGGGTCCTGATTACAGATACAGTTCAAAGTTAACTACTGTCATGAAAAACTATTTACAATAAAGTTCGATACAAAAAAGAACATACTTACATACAACAATAACTTTAAAATGATATTACGAATCAAATGCGCGACATAGATAATTAATAATTATATACTATGATTTCCATAAAAAATCGAATGAAATTAATATTTAATCAGTAACGTTTAAATAAGTATCAATTGAATAAAATCATAAAGTGAATAGAAATTTAATAAAAAATATTATTTATCTATTATAAGCGTATAAATTATATACGCATAAAAACTTAGGCCACAAGGTCAGCAACGTGGGATAGTTAACAAAATATAAAAAAGTAATAGCCTCTATTCAATCACGACCACCGATGACACGTTTTATAACCTATCCGAGCCTAGGCTGGCTAAGAATAAATTGAGACCTACACAGATTAACCCTGATCGTAATGGTAATGTATTTTATACTGCCTCTCTGCTAGGCAAAAGCCCCCATCATTAAAATTAAGTTATCGATACAAGAGATGGGTAAATAAAATCTATACTAATATTATAAAGAGGAAAGCTTTGTGTTTTTGTGTGTATGTTTGTAACGAATAAACTCAAAAACTACTAAACCGATTTAAAAAATTCTTTCACCATTAGAATGCTACATTAGCGCTAAGTAACATAGGCTATAATAAAAAAATTACCACCCGTGCGAAGCAGGGCCGGGCTGCTAGTAGGTAATAATGGCTAAATCACCACGCTTGCTAAATGCAGGTTGGTTATCATATCACCAACAAAAATCAACCAGGGTTTGATTTTGTTGGTGCTATGCATATGCATCGAAAATCCTCCGGATGTCAAGCCGAGTGCTCACCACCGTAGCGTAGTGTAACGCGCTATTAACTTTTTTTTCAAATTTATTTTAAAAACTAGTGGCCGCTCACGGTTTCGCTCGCGTGGTTTCCGGTTTCACCCGTGTGGTTCCCGTTCCCGTGGGAATATCTAGATAAAAAGCATCCTATGTGTTATTCCCGGTTATAAGCTATCTGTATGCCGAATTTCATCCTAATCCATTCAGTAGTTTTTACGTGAAAGAGTAACAAACATCCATACTTACAAGCTTTCGTTATGCGTTTATAATATCAGTAGGATATAAATGTTTCTTACTAGAAATACGCTTGCCGCGTCGCAAGACGATAGTTCTCGTTTCTGAGGCCTTAGAGAGAGAGAAAGAGAAAGCAAATAAAGAAGATTTTAAAAGCAATAAGTACTCATTACATTTTGGTTGGATGACTTGTTGAGTGGCCTTTAGTGTGCTAGCGCGCCCATTATACATCTTGTTCTATGTTTACCCATCGCATAATTTAGGTGTCTCAAAGTCTCCTCAGATGGTAGCTATTTCCACACATCACATTTATATACTTACCAGAATGATTCACGAGTATATCAACACAGAACCATTTTGTTTATTGACATTGAAGTGGTTTAAAGTGCTTATTACATTTTTTTTGCAACCTTAGAGGTTTTTGTTCGCCTACGCTGACCAGTCACGGACAGCCACAGAGATGCGTTTCCCGCCTAATGTAACTATATTTATTTATTTTATGATTCATTTATTTTTTATTTTTTTTATTGAATGAATTAAATAATTATAAAATATAGTAAAAAATATATGTCAAAATTTGTAAATTTAGGTCGGGTAGGCATTTAATTTTTTTACTATACATATTTTATAATTATTTAATTCACTTATATTTATAGTTAAACCAAACATCCTCCGATCCGATCCGAACCCTTCGGAGAATCTGGTAGAGCACGGGGACATGCGTGATGCCGTTGCCTCTAGAAAACCTCCGAAAGTGATTCGTTTCACACGGCTAGAGGAACCCTTTTAGTTTCTCGCCACCCCCAAAAAGCCCGGTGAAGCTGAAAATGCCGTTTGAGGCAATCAGCAAATTCTCTCCAAAAATACCAAACACGCAAATTACTAATACCTAACTTACTATAGCAGTTTGTGTTAAATATTTTCGAAATATGAACCTATATGAACCTATCAGCTGTGGCCAGGACTCTGGTTTCAGAGTAACAGAATATGTCAGCAGATTGGATTCAGCATTATTGTTTGGAAGGAAACGATATGAAATAGGCCAGAGGGTGTTATAGAATTCTGTAGGAAGGCTTAAGCCCAGCACTGGGACGTTTGTAAGGTAATGTCAATATATCACTTAAAAGAGCTCCTGCCATAAATCGGAGTCGAATACATGTAAACCAATTTCAACTAAACCAAATTTCTATGAAGACCTTTCGCAATCCGACCACATTTTCTTCCAATGATTCGATTTTGAGTAACCGATTATCTGGGTGCTTTCTCAAAATACCTTACGCAATGTTTTTCATTCGGTAAACTATCAACACTTTTTAATTAAACTTATTTTACCTAAGAATTAAAGATAATAAATTCAATGGGACGAAACGCAAAGTCAAAGTCAAAGTCAAATATTCTTTATTCAAATAAACTTTAGAAAAGTGCTTTTGAATCGTCCATAATTTTTTTACCTACTACCCATTCAGGACGTCTATTTTTTAGCTGTGGAGAAGAATGGGCGCAAGAAACTCCGCAGAATGAATAGTACTTAATATATTTTTTAAGTTTCAGTGTTTCGTCCAGAGTCGTGGGACGAAACACTGAACGACTCCTTTTACCCACTTCGAATGCTTCGATCAATTTGATAATAACTGTAGCGGATTGCAACTCAGTGGCAGTATTAATGTAGATGTTTCGTTGCTACAGTTTTTTTTTCATCTGACACAACGAGTCGATGGACGATCTGGTTTTTCGTCCAATACCTCGGTAAATAAGTTCAATAATAATTAGATCAAATCTTCGGACATCGGTTTTTTTGGTGATGTAAAAGAACACGACTCCCTTTAATACGTGCATGTACTAAAATGTAATTTAAATTAAGCGGTCGATGACTTTGATTTTTTTTTATTGGCATTGATTAAAATACTATATCTGATTGAGCTAATAATTATGTGAGTGTTTTAAGCCTTAAGTGTGTTATTTCCTTAATCTTTTCTGGTTACTGTGTATAGCTGGTAGTTTTATTTATCTTTCACGTTTTAACCAATATCGCATAAAATATAAAATTGAATTCTTGAACTAAGACTTATTTGTGAAAGATTCACAAATAGAGTAATTATTAACGGGATTCTTACCATGTTTATTATTTATGAGTATCCGATATGTTTATTATTTATGAATATCGGATACTCATAAATAATAAACATGGTAAGAATCCCGTTAATAATTACTCTATTGCAAGTGACCATGATAGTTTAAATAGTTAGATTCACAAATATTTTAATTTTATTATATTGTTTCGCTTTATTATTATTTTTTCTAGTAAAGTTTTATCTTGTAACTAAATAAAGCATTGAGAATGCGAAATTCCTAATAATAGAAATATTTTAAGGTAAAAATTAATATTAAAACGGATATTAATCGGACGAACACATTTCAAATACTAGTGTGAATAAAATAAATTATATTTATTAATCGCTTTTAATAATTGTAAGTTGTAACAAAGACAGAAAGCATACTAGGTACTCGTAGATTATAGTACGGTGTATGGTTTTAGCTTAAATACTAGTTTTGTTTTAACTCGTTAGAATTTAAAATAAAAACAATATTACAATAGATATGATTGAGTAGCATAGACTTAAGATTAAAGCACGCACGCTCTATAAAAATGGATAAAAATGTTGATATCATAATTAATCCTTTATTGTACAAATAAATTACATTTAAACACACGTTACACAGGACATATACAAAGGTGAGCTTATCTCTAGAAGAGATCTCTTCCAGCCAACCCTAGCTGTGGTGCAATAAACAAGTATGCGGGACTAATAAATTATAAATAATACTATACTAACAAACATATATACACTAATCACCAAGGATATAAATAATTGAAAATAAAATATTATATTATAAATATATACATACATAAATATTAAAATAAAAACTAATTATGTTACTACAACGGTATGTAACTGATTAGCCGTTAGACAGATAATGCTCTTTGAGCTTGTGTTTGAAAGATTCTACCGATGAACTCTCACGAATGCTGGCAGGCAGTCTATTCCACATTCGAACGGCATATACTGTGAATGATTTGTGGTAAAAATTATTATTATTCTACCGACCAACCCATATTAGGCTAGGTTAGAGATTCTGGGCTTCTGAAAATCTCTCAGTGTGAAAATGTTCTGATGACGATGATTGTTTGATATACAGGGTCACTTTTTTATCACCGTCCAAACCTTCTGAGACGACTCCCGTGATACAAACGAACAACTTTTACTATTGGACCAACTCCTTAACTCGAAAATAAAATTGAGCTGTTCCATACATTTTAGTCGAATGAATATTGATGTTTTGTGTGGTACAGCTGAATGATATTTTCGAGTTAGGGAGTTGGTCCAATAGTAAGAGTTATTCGTTTGTATCACGGGAGTCATCTCAGGAGGTTTGGACGGTGATAAAAAAAGTCAACCTGTATAAGACCTTCATTGACCTCAGTCGAACAATCAATACATCTCTACATCTATTTCAATCTACTACAGTAATAGTTCTGCCTGCTAAGCTACCTAAGCAACAGAAAAACAGTTCATCTGTGGCCTTGGATCAAACGCGGACCCCAAAAAAGCGACCCCGTACTAACGATGACGTGGGAGCGTCAGAGCGAGACAAAAAAACACGACCACCTTCACAGGAAAACTTAGTTCGAAAAGGTAAGGCTATTGAACTAATTTAAAGTATTTTTATTATTTTATTTTTTGAATACACAATGCTGTAGTCACAATATGAAATTCTAGACAAACTCAACCAGTCCCAGGAAGCTCGATTGGTAATCGGACCCACGATCCTTAAGTTTACCGATCCAATGCTCTAATCGCTGGGTTAGCTAAGTTGGTTGACTGGCTTACTATTTCTAGTATAATTTTATCTTGTAGTTTAAAGTCATTGGGCCTAACTATACAGAGTAGGTAAGCTTGGAATGGATGTTCTGTGTTTTGTTGCCCTCATGAAAACCTAATTACAAATTAGAATATAAGAGACAAAACACGGTAAAAGCCTTTTAGACCTAGTTCTTTGCCTCTTGTCGCTCAAGTAATTCAACGTTCATCTCCATCATTACCAGCTCATTGTATGTCCCCACTGCTGTGACACGAGCCTTCCCTATGGATTTAAACACCATTGGGAGAACGGGCCATAAACCACCACGCGGGCCCAGTGCGGATTTGTGGTTGTTAAGAGGAAATGCTAAAAGGTCTCGACTGAATTGAAAAATATCTATGAAAAGTAGACAAAATCAACGTTTCGTAGTCCCCTGATTCCTCCTCTAAATCTTGACCGATTTAATTACTTTTTTCATTAAAAATTAAAGAAAGGCTTTGGCTGTGTCCCTATATTTGCTTTTTTTATATGGATGTCTGAACACAGCGGAAAATCTGGCCAATTTTTAAGGTTTTTAAAGGTTCATACCTTTTTTAATAATTAATTTATGAAAAAAAAGGAAAACATAGGGACACAGCCTAAGCCTTTCTTTAATTTTTATTGAAAAAATAAATTAAATCGGTCCAGTTTTGGAGGAGGAATCAGCGGATCAGACAGGGGGAACGTTGATTTTGTCTACATTTCATACATATTTTTCAATTCAGTCGACCTTAATGTTTCCTCTTAACGACTGCTAATGCAGCCGGGACTAACAGCTTTACGTGGCTTCCTGTACAGTGGAGTCCTGTGGGGTGGTTTCCTGTTCCTGTTCGGTGGAGCTCGATCTGATACATTTTTGGTTCCGTATTCTATATACCTAGTTCTTTGTCTAGAAATATTACCTTGTAAATTCAATACTCAATACTCAATACTTTATTGCATTCCATAATGTTTACATAATAAGATGGTAGGTTTTTACAATGGATCAATTATGGACCCTGTCGGGAGATTCATTTATGTTGCGAGCGAATAGAAGTGTAAGCCAATCAACTGATGATTACGATTTTGATATATTTCATTTTGGCATACCCTCAGCGAGGCGTCTAGTAAGTAATCCTTTCTTTTTAATACAAGCTGTTTAACATAGCGACTGTAGCATATCACAACACATTGTTGTGTAGTTATATTGTCGTAAGTACTAGACTAGGTTTGTTAATGTTCTTACCAAAAAGTAGTTTCTAAGTAAATAACTTAGAAACTAATAGCGAAGACCTGTTATTGGCTATCAGTGTTTATAATATTAATGTATACAATTTCATAAAGCTATTGGTTTTTCAAATTAAAAAAATAATTAAAAAAAACATGGCTGAATAAAATCGTCGCTCAACCAAGTAACTCAACTTTGCATAAACATAAAATATGTCTGCCTCTTTGCGAAACTCACCATGAGAATTCTACAGGTGTATTCTCGCTACGCATAAGGCGCGGTAAGGTCAACAAGCCCCGAATTGTGGCCATTTGTGGCTTGACTGACAGTTCGAGACAGAAGCATTATAAACAAGTACTTATTTCGTGTAAATATTGGGTAGATGTATATTTATTTTTTTGTTAAACAAATGTTGAGCGAATAATCATACACGGATATATAGAAAAGCGTTCAGTACATTTTTTTGTATTATATCTTATCATTTATTTATATTATAGCACTTATAACTATCATTACAGGCAGGCACCTAATGCGAGAGCAAAGCAAAATTCACATCCTTACTATGATTACTTATGCCATATGGTAGAGTCATAATTGGTAGTCTGAACACACAATGCTACCAAGATAAGACAACAATGGCTAGTCTGGTGGACTTATAACAAGCCGTTACACCAACCAAACTATATAGAATAACCGAACGTTTTGTAGGCGGAGAGAAACTTAAAGGGTTCCTCAAGCCGTTTGATTCAAACATCCTCAAACGGTTTCTAGAAGGGACAGCATCACGCAAGCGTGTTTCCGTACCCTACAAGATTCTCCAAAACGGTTATTCGTTTAGCTTCTTTCGCTTCATCATCATCATCATCATAATCAGCTCCTTTTATGTCCCCACTGCTGGGGCACGAGCCTATGGATGGATAGGGTGAACGGGCCATAAACCACCACACGGGCTTAATGCGGTGTGGTGGTTGTTAAAGACGGCTGATGCAGCCGGGACCAACGGCTTTACGTGCCTTCCGAAGCACAGAGGAGCTCTAGATGATATAACTTTGGTCACCCATCCGATGACCGGCCTTTTCGAAAGTTGCTTAACCTTAGCATTAAGACCGGGCGTGTTAACCACTGCGTTAACGAGCTCCTCCGCTCCTCGAGATTACCCATACTCGGCTAACCATAAAAGGTTACGCCACGAAGGGCCACCAATGGCCTCCAAATCTTGTTCTGCATATTAATTGTATACGACTATTCATTCGTTCAAATTAATTGCTTAATTGGTTATACCTTCGCCTACGTTTACCTGACAAGTTGCAATTTGAGAACTAAAATGGGGGTAAATAACTCCATTACCAATTTATTAAATATGTCGTTGTATAATATAAAAATCCAAACTTAAGCAAAGACACGAGTTGGGCCGAGTACGGTTCGAGGAGGGCTATAAGATTAATTGGTTTAAAGTCTAAAACTTTAATAGTTTTAAGTTTAATTCTTTAATTTGTTTTTTGTTTACACGAGTATACCTACTAACAGTTTTTGCTTTTATTTGTATTTTTATATTATACCTCCATTAATTTTGAAAAATGAAATTCAATTATTAGTAGCAAAAAAAAGGTTGTGTTAAAAAATTTATAGTTATTATGTAATGCTTTTAATTCTAACTAGCTTCAGTATAATAACCTGTGATCACGAGGGATCTTATAAATACTATCATATCTACTACAGTTACAGCTAAATCATGTAAAAAACGAAACATAAAATACGGAAACTTTTCCATTAAGCAGTGAATAAGTTAACCTCAAAATTTAAAAAGCTATATACTGAAATATTTTATTCGAATAATTATTCATTATTAATTACTTGGATTTTTTATCAATGATCTGCACTTTATTGAGACGATATCATCAGTAAATATTTATGAATATAGTTTAAAAGTCTATTACACACGAAATGGTTGAAATCAATATTACAATTGAAAATGGAAGAATTAACAATTGCGTACCTATATTTTTTTATAAATCATAAAGAGAATGCAGTAAATACTCATTAGAAGAAATTTGACAAATGACACAATATGTCACCATATAATAATATTATGTCTTGTTCGGAAATATGTTACACATCAAAAACCTAATACCAAATACCAAGTTACTAAAACACACATTTTTTAAAAATAAAAACAACAAACTTGTCTCTTGTCCTGCCAAAAAGTTTTCTTAATACGAGTATACCTACCTACGTTTGTAACTTCTCAACATAACTTTTTACACCTTTGCAGGTTTATAATAGGTTGGTAGGTACGTCAAATTAAGGTTAATAAACATTATTGTAGTAGGCTCGTATTCTAGTAATAAAAAGCAAAATGTATGTGGTAACACAGAAAACTCTGAAACATTCACAAATGTTAAAACAATAAATTAGGAAATCTCCATGGGAACGTTGCAGCCATGATCCACGACTACCCATCTCTTTAAAACAATTAGCTTACCCTTTGACTCGCGAATCAAGCCATCTACCGTAGGGTCACACAGTTCCCTAGTTTTCGCAACACTACGATTGTTCAAACAAAAGTGAAACAATAAACAATTATAAAAAACACACACGGTTTCCCACACGTAGGCAACATTCATAATTGTATGAAAATCCTTGGTTTTTACTAGAACCTACTTGATTCCGATCTTTAAGGTTGCGTTTGAAGAATGGCATGCATGCATGACTGCTCGATTATATTTTTAATTGTACTCCGGCCTGTTATACAACCTACATGTGCATTAATTTGTACGCTAAGAAGGTTGTATAACTCATTTAGCATGTCACTTTGACAGGTATGTCACATTACACGCTTAGGCTTGTCTTGTAACCTGTTATGTTTTGTGTGATTTACATGAAAAAAGTTAGGTAGGTATGAATTCTATTATAGCTTTATGGCTTTATGAGTCATTTTGAATTTTTATTATCATATTTTGGTTGTTATTTTGAAAATATGGTGACATAAATGTCAGTACTTACATAAATTAATTAAAGAGGAAATACCTCTAACGATGCATATGTACATAAAAGCTTCTACATAATATCTACTTTATGTTTCATATTATATTAAAGTAATAGCTTTTCATGTGTAACATCTTTTCTCTCGCTTTCTAGCAATTTGTGGGAGTGATTTCGTGAAATGGGACGGAACGGAAGTGTCCAACAGTGTAACAGGAAGTCGGCGAAGCACGCGAGCGCGCGCCATTTTGTAAATTCTGTAATCAATATTATGAACATGACATATTATTATTATATGTGACATATTGTGTCATTTGATTATTAAAGGTCATTTTGATATGTCAAATGTCTTCTAATGAGTATTTACTGCATTCTCTTTATGATTTGTAAAAAAATATACGTCATTGTTAATTCTATATTCTATTTTCTATTGTAATATTGATTTCAACCCTTTCGTGTGTAATAGATTTTATCATTATTTATTTTATAGTTATAAAATGATGTGATACCTGACCCAATTTTTTCAGAATATAATGTTATAATTGCTTATTACTTAGGTGAGATGTCAAACTACTGTAAGGCTCGCTCGTTTTAATTTCTGTATGGGCTGTATAAAAGGCGGACTAATATTCTCTACCAATCAACTATAGCGACTTATTATAGGCATGGATATATTAGTATAGGCATCATAGGCATACCCTGTGTAGGTACTCGACGTTTCGACCGAGTTGCACCGGCCGTGTCCGTTAATCCCCGTTATAAAACTTTGTTTAAAACGCAACAGTTCCAAAGTATATGTTTGAAACTAGTTGTTCCCCGTCTTATACAACAGGGGTTCAGCAACCATGCAAAAGTGGTATAAATACTCTCCGTGGATGGTGGGTTAATTGTTAAGTCCAACAAAGGGCTGGCGTGCAAAATGGCGGCTCTCGTCTCGTGACATTTGATACTTAATAGGCGTAAACGCGAATAGCGCGTGGCAACGGTTAGGGGTGTAGGGTGACCACCAATGTTTGTTTATAACGGACAACCCTTCTCTTCAACGCAACTTATGTTAGCGCATTACATCACACAAATTATTAAGTTAGGTAATAAAAGAAATAAAATGTACAGTGTCAGTTTGACTGTAATAAAAAATTAAAATAAGTTTAGTTAGAATAAGTGTTTTGTATTAAAAAGTCCTTTTACTATATAAAGGGTGAAAATGGCAATTATATATTAATAAAAAAAACCCTTCTCTTCATCATAACTTTAGTGGATATATTTGTGCTTGTTCCATATTAGCAATTGACACCGAATTCTCGAGGAGGAGCTCGAGATGATAAACGTTTGACTTGTTTTGTAAAAGAAAAGAAAAGTCCTTTTTACGTAAACGTCCATGGACACCCTACTTTTGGCTCGTGCGCGTACGCAAAGTATCGGGTTACCGCAATACTACGAAATGGAAGGCTGCAGAAGGGCGCTTCCATATAGGGTTCAGTGACCACAGCATAAACAGTGTTTTTCTCATTGCACTGCGCTCCTTTACTTTGATGTACCCTTTTGATGTGAAACATCTAAAGCCGATTGTTGGCGTGGCGACGCATGCCGTGGCGACGCGTCGCCAGCAACGCCACGCTATGCGATGGTATATATAAAGTAACATTAAGAAAACGATAGCGAATTTCGAAAAGAATAAAATGTAAAGGATTGACATAAGATGACCACGTGATTTAGCGCGGTTTATGTCAATCCCGTACATTTTATTCTTTTCGAACTTCGCTATCGTTTTCTTAATGTTACTTTGGCTAAGCCTACTGAAGCGGTGTGCGGTAAATCACAGCCATTTTAATTTCTAAGCAGTTAAGTACCCGTGGTAAAAGGACTACTGTCAAAGCAAACCTTCTGCATCAACAATTTTGTATCGTAGCGCGGCGCATCGCTTCCTGGCTCCAATCACGAATTCACGACCGATCGTAACGATCTCCCTAATTTTTATTATCTCCATAGAATAGGGGTAATATTCTGCAACTATGAGATATTGCATCTGGGAAAACGATGTACAGGCATCGTATACATCGGAGATAGCGACAGGTTAAGGGCTTGTGTACACGACACTGTTTATAAGCGTTTAACAGCCGGGTTCGATTTATGTTGATATGATAATATTTGTTTTTCGAAACTCAAAGGCGTGGTTAACGCGCCCAGTGTGCGATTGCTAAGATTAAGCAACTTTCACAAAGACTGGTCATCGGATGGGTGACCGAAAACTTATCTTCTCGTGCTCTTCTGTGTTCCGGAAGGCACGTAAAGCCGTTAGTCCCGGCAGCATTAGCAGTCGTTAACCACCGCACCGCACTGGGCCTGCGTGATGGTTTATGGCCCGTTCTCCCTATCCATCCATAGGGAAGGCTCGTGCCCCAGCAGTGGGGACATAACATGAGCTGGTCATGATGGTGATAGTGGTGATGATGATAATATTTTTATTTAGTCGCTTTATGGTGTAGTTGTTTGGCTAACGGTGTAAGACCCGGATGCCCCGGGATCAATTCCAAATTGGGGTAGGTAGTATACACTATTGTACTCAGTTCGGTTTAGCTAGCTATTACTATTTTATTAACCGACTTCAAAAAAGGAGGTTTCTCAATTCGACCGTATATATATTTTTTTTTATCTTATTGTGTGTAGATATTTGTGTTTTTTTGTGTATGTTTTGTATGTATATTGTTGTGTAGTTAGAGACAGTTCCTCTGTAGTTGAGGATTGCGGGTGAAGTTCACTTCCACCTTCAACCTTATCATTAGGAACCAGATGAGAAATGAGAAATGTAGTTGAAAAGTGGATCAGCAATTTAGTTTTAATAACTGTTAAACTATTTATAATAATAAGTTTCTTAAGGAAGCTTTTCTTGGGGCTAGATAATTGGTGTGAGTGTGGGAAACATTTATTTATTTATTTATAATAGATTTAGTTACCAAAATAAAAACTTATTTTAAAAACATTTTATGCAATGGTTACATATTTTTATTATGTAGCGGTTATTGTAATTGAAGTTGAATTTCAAGTTACGAATTTTATTACTTCATTTTAAACACACCTTAATAATCTTACAACTAAATCACATTTTTGTAAAAAATGCTTTTAAATACGTTAGGTATAAGTATAGTTAATTTTCTTTTCTACTCTCTGCTAGCTCTATGGGAAAACAGATTTAAAATCCCGTTCCCGGAATGATGGATAGTCGCAGAACGCAGCCAGGAACGTGATGGATGGTGAGGCCAGAGTGCCAGACAGGGAAGTAAAAGGATGCGAGCGATTCAGCCGCGAGCCCCGCGAACCCAATGGAATGCTGCATGGATTGTGGGCTGGGTAATACCTCAGTGTCATTTGTTTTTGTTTTATAGATCTACCTGGCTGGGTTTTTATAAGAACTAAATAATTGTTTTGATCCCAAGCTCTGTGGTTTACGGGTTACCACACCGGTCTCTCAGAAGCTATGGCCTCGCGTTCGATTCCCAGTATGGGGTATGATTGCACTCGGTTTGGTTGGCGGTATGGCCAGTTTTAAGACCGCCTGGCTAGCTACCACCTCTTATTTAAATATGTCGCCATAACATCATTGTTATTGGCCATAAACTTACTAAGTAATCGCAATCATTGTTATTTCGTCTATTACATTCTTACAAGTGGTCGCCCAGTGGTCGAAATTCGACCGTAATTTTATTAAGGCTGCACGGATTGTATCCTAATAATATAAGCAATGAAAAATTAAAAAAGATAGAATGTGAGTTAGAAATTGTGGATTGGCATTGACAGATTTCGGCCGCTCCTCTTCCATTTTTGAAAAGAGTAGGTATATATGCGTGTGTGTCAAATACATGGTAGAGTGTGTAATGTTTGTTTTATTCATCATCATCATCATCAGCCTAAACTAGTCCACTGCTGGACATAGGCCTCTCCAAGTGCACGCCACTGAGCACGATCCGCGGCTACTGTCATCCAGCTCTTGCCAGCCACCTTGCGAAGATCGTCGCTCCACCTAGTCTGAGGGCGTCCTACACTACGTTTGCCGATACGCGGTCTCCACGGTGGTTTTTGTTTTGTTTTATAGATTTAATATATTTTTTATGCATTATTTTAGAAAAATATTAATATTCCGCACTTCTTCTCTATATAAACTGTTAGTGTGCGAAATTTCATACTCCTCCGTCCGCGCAATTTTCGTAAAAAGGGGTACAAAGTTTTTGCTTCACGTATTAATATATACCTACCCCTACGGGAAAGAGGCGTGATTATATGTATGTATGTATGTATGTATGTATTAATATATAGATGACTACGAGTATTTACATTTGTCATTTACCGTCAATTCAAGCAAAAAAGGTTTAGTGGCATGCATCTGAATGAGCTAGTTCTAACAACGAAATAACACGGGCTAATTATAATGACGACAGCTTAAAAGGTTTTAAGTTTCATCAACTACATCTAAATCGCCAAAGACCTTTGTTACACCATAGACCAACGAAACAGAACTATATCCACCATCAAACTAATTAATTATGTAGCAAAGCAATAAAGTAATCAATTGTTAAGCCATTGGTTACGTAACGCGCGATCTCATCATACCGGCTGTAATCAGAGCTGCCTTCGTTCTCATCAACGAATTTCAAAAAAAAAACCTTAATAAGAACAATGGGTACTACGAACGAGGAACCGAGCGTAGTAACCCGTAGACTGTTCTCAGCGCACAGGCTGTATAAAAACTGTATTGAAAACTTATATAAAGCTGGAAGCTGCTTAGTCATGCTTATAGGGCCGTAAAAAATAATATTATGCACAGACTTTATTTACTCCTAAAAGTGTCTGGTAATTATTAGTGATGGAAGAGATTCTGAAGAACTTCAACTAATTTTATGCGATTTGAGAGATCAACTACTTTCTATGGGTTGTTGGTACTCATATCAACTTCTTTGTAGGATTACAAAACTGACGCCATTATAAAGCGTATACAAAACTATCAGTATACAGATACTGATAGTTTTTTTTTTATTTTGATAACTAGCTGGGTTTACGAGATATCTTGACTTGAATATTTCAAAAAATGGCCCTTTTCTTTACATAAATAGTGTATTTTTGTTATTACTTACGTAAAAAGCCCTATTCTATAATGGATTTAGAGCAATATCTCCAAAGATAAGAAACAATCGGTATCCGTTATTATGAGCAAGAACAATCACTGTAGCCGACCCATTGAACCTTTTTGTTTTTTTAAACTCTACCTATATTTTCATAATACTATAAATTTACAATAAATAAAGTATATTTATTTAGTATATTCACAACAAAAAGAAACAAAACTCAACTGAACCTAAAAAAACGGAAAAATAAATAGCAAATTTAAAACTAAATACCTAAGTATATATAACAGTCCTCCAACTATAGGCTCATGGGGACGGTCCCAAGAATGCTGGCAACATTGCCCCTCTGGATTGCCAAGCTGATACGCTGGCAGAGCTAGCTGCCAGCCTTTTTGTCACGGAAGGCAATATACAAGCTGCCTAATAATCTAATATATAAAATTCTCGTGTCACAGTTTTCGTTGCCATACTCCTCCGAAACGGCTTGACCGATTTTGATGAAATTTTTTGTGCTTATCCGTTATCTATGAGAATCGGCCAACATCTATTTTTCATCCCCCTAAATGTTAGGGGTAGTCCACCCCTAAATTTTTTTTTTTATTTTTTAGACAAAATTTTTAATTTCTATTTTTTATGATAAAACATACAAAAATACATACAATCCTTTAATTTTCACCCTTCTACGATCAACCCTTATTTGTGGTACGAAGTCCGCCGGGTCAGCTATTAATTTATAATACTTATCTACATATTGTCTTTTATTGTCATACTATGTCATTGTATGAAATATCACTACGAAAAATAAAATGTTTGGAAAGGGATTTATAATTTAGACCTTCGACCTTCGAACCCAGGACCTCTAAAGTCTGAGACCGCTGGTTAAACCACTAGACCACAGAGGCTCTATTGAAAGCTTTAAGATTGACAACTGCAAAATGTGTCATGCATTAACAACATTGAATTGAAAGCACTCTTCAATACTAGCTACTGTCTACACTATGCGTGGGATACTGATGTTCGAACCTTTGTGTTGTTGCGTAACCCGCGTTATGTCACTTACTTCTTGTAAAGGCTGTGCTGGATACTAAATTAGAGCCCTCAACGGTTATTAAATGTTTTTAGGTAGCCTAGTAGCGAACGTAACGTAAGCCATCACGCGACTTCAGGCGGAAAACTGGGTGCCAAGTGCGTATTTTATTCGCTATTTCATCACGTTAATGAAAGCGACAATTTGTATGGCAAATGTTAACTCTTCTCGTATGCCGCCAGGAGGCGCCGCTGCTTCAATGCACTACTACTACTAAGGTTTAACCTTTTTACCGCCAACAACTTCTATAGAAGTTCGAGATTTTCTTGCCGTCCACGCCAGCACTTCTATAGAAGTTCTTCTTTGTACCTACTTTATTAAAATACATTTATACGTTGGCGTACAGCGGGACATCGCGTGCAGGATAGTTGGGCGGTGAAAAGGTTAAAGACATTTATTCTCATTTCGTTCGAATTAAAAAATATATTTTTGTGTTGAATAAATAGTCCATTTATTAAGGAAGGCTATATTACATCGCGCTATGACTAATAGGAGTGGTCGATCTGATCCGAACCCTTCGGAGAATTTAGTAGGGCACGGGGACGCGCACTTTTAAGTGTGCGATGCCGTTCGTTAGAAAACCTCCGAAGGTGATTCGTTTCACACGGCTTGAGGTACCCTTTACGTACCTCGCCGCCCCCAAAAAAGCCGGTGACGCTGAAAATGCCGTTTCAGGCAATTAGCAATCTCTCTCCCAAAAAAAAATAGTGGAGCAGCAACGAAAAATGTTGCAAAAACGGGAAAATATTTTTTTTGAAAGCTTATTAATGCGGGTGAAACCGCGGGGCACAGCATAAAAGATAAATACAATTCAATATTTCCAGCACCGAGGCACAACTAATTGCTCTTTAGTCAAGCGTGGTTATCACATGCCCTACATTGTCATATAGCCCCATTTACAGCACACTTACCACGCTCTTGCGTCACAATGCTACAACGAAAGTGCGCAGGCGCAGTAGCGAGTAATTACCGCCGATAGACAATGATTGGATGGTAATTTGATAATGGGAGGTGGACTGCAACATTTTCCACTAGGTACACTTTACTCCTACTTACGTATTAACTAAGTAAGCTTCACGTCAACCCGAGCCGAAGGCCTTCAGAGGCGCCCTTGGGTTGTTTCGCTTTCGATCCGATCCCAACTCCTCGGAGTATCTACTAGAGCGGGGGGGGCACACTAGTGCGTGATGCCATCCCCTCTAGAAAACCTCCGGATTGAGAAAGCTATTAAAATTCTCACCGCCCCAAAAATGCAATCAGCAAAGTGAGTGAAAATGAAAATGAAAAATATTTATTTCCTTTATTAAGGTGGTTTTAACATTATCAGAGGTTGACTTACTCCTATTACGCGTTAAGTGAGTGTCAACAAAAAAGCCCCAAAGTGAGTCTTATTCTCCGATAAAAAGAGCCTCCATCTAGGTCTCTCTTTTCCACCTTCACCCTCCTGCCAATCATCCACGTGGAGCCCGCGCAAGTCTTTCCCGACCTCATCCCTCCAGCGTTACCTGTGACGACCAACTTTCCGTCGGCCACTAGGCCGTCCCATATACGCTTCAGGTGACATATGCTTTACTCCTAGATGCTAAGATATTTTGTATGATACTAAACCGTCAAACTAGCTTACGGCCTGCCTGATAGTAGCAGCTACATAAGTTTGCGACAAAAGCATGGGGTCTTTTTAACGGTGGCTATTGAGGTACAGTCCTACTTAGCTGCCTTTGCATCTGGATTTCGCTTTTACGTAACATGAGGTATAGCGGCGACATTAGCGTAGAGTTGCAAGTTGCAAGAGTGTAGTTTAAGACAAACCGAAGGTATAACACGTTCGTCGCCGACCCTGAAGCTTCAGCTCTTATATTTCTATGCGATGCTCTATATACGAGTATAATAATAGAAGTATATGATAAGTTTAAAATTCACATAGGAGCGTTTACGCCGCACACTAGCGCCACTAATGGAAAAAAAAACATATCTAGTAATTAGAGATAGAAAATCAAATTATGCTCAACAAACTATTTGTTTTATAAATAAGACGTTACGGCCACTTTTAACTATAACGCCATATTTAACTAAACCATAACATGTCAGGTGTTCATTAGGTGACGTAAAAATGCTAAATATTGCTTCATTCAGAAAGTTTGTTGAGCATAATTTGATTATCTATCTCTAATTACTAGATATGTTTTTTTTTCATTGGCGGCGCTAGTGTGCGGCGTAAACGCTCTTAAGCAACATTTTTTAATGTTCTTACTCTGCCAGAGTTTACTTTTGAAGATCACCGAGTGTCGTCATTACCTGAAAAGAGAGAAAAAATGAGATTATTTAAAAGATAATAAATCTTTATCAAATATTTGAAGAAGAAGAACAACAGACTACGATTTCACCCGCGTTGTTCTATTAATCATAGCGGGATGTAATATAGCCTATAGTCTTCCTTAATAAATGGACTATTCAACACAAAAATATTTTTTCAATTTGAACCAGTAGTTCCTGAGATTAGCGCGTTCAACCAAACAAACAAACAAACATTCATTTCAGTGTTTTTAGTGTACACATGTTTATTCAATTTATCTTTAAAATCCTTTATTTAATTCTATTAAAACTTCAAAGTTAAATATTATTTAAATAATTACTTACCTACCATATTTTAATGAAATCTTTTTATGCTAAAGAAAATACAGAGATCTAGGCTGTAAAAAACAACATTTAAAAAAAGGTTTTATACAGCTGAGTGATTGTAACTTTGCAAAAGTTTTACTAGAATAAAACTTAAATATTGATTTAAAAAACTAAAACTTCGTTTTTTATGGGATACCGAAATAAATGTTATCACCCTAGGTTGCCTGGAAGTGATTGCTTATTAGCAATTAAGCTGCCTATTTTGAACTGTCTTTTTGCTATTGATTTGTTACTGTTTTTATTTTTATGCGCAAATAAAGTTTATATTGTTATTAAAATAATGATTAAATAAATGATCTTCTCTAACGAACGCTATCGAGCAAAAAAAACATCAGACACAAACATATTTCCTTAACATTTCACACGTGTTTTATCCGTTACATTTTCGTTTGTCAGTTAAATTAAAAATCACATGATCACACTCCTTACCGTAAGAACCTCGCCGGCCGGTAAACTATCTGCCGGTTAACAGTTATTACTTAATTAACCACTTCCTAATAACTGTTTGGGATAACCGGTTCTGATGTGAGCATGGTCAACCAGCCATTTGTAATAGATAATTAATGTACAGCTGATTTTATTAATCACTTATAATAACGTTGGTCTGAAGATTAATCCTTTCGTCTGCGTAATCGAATATAGACTAGATTTTATTGCTTAAATATATTGCTATATACAGAAAACAAATAACAAAAAAATGTAATAAAAAAGAATGCAAACCCGGTCTTATCGCTTAAAGCGGTCTCTTCCAGACAACTTTTGAAGCATATATAGGACAAATGAGGAAACAATGCGAGGTAGTGCACCGGCAACTAGTAATATTATACTTAATTATACTATAATAAAAGATACTTTCTTGTACACATAATACAGACTCGGTATAATAAAAGCAGTTTTAGAAGTCGTACAAAGGGCGGCCTTATCACTAAAAGCGACCTCTTACAGGCAGTGATAACAATTATAGCAAATTATATAAAGCACTTGAAAGATTTTTATAAGTGTGACAATAAAACTCGTGTGTTGGCCCAAAATACCCATAAAAGCATAATGGTTTGTACATTTTTATTATTTTGAATTTTGCATTCACAAATATTTTACTAGAAGAAATCAACTAGTCTCAGGAAGCTCGAGTGGAAATCGAACCCACAACCTTTGGACATCCGGTCCTATGCTCTAACCGCTGAGCTACCGAGACTCCTACTCCGACCCCGACTGATGGTTTATTTTATAATGTCTTTCTTATTCGACGACCTCCTTGGTCGAGTGGTTTGTACACCGGTTTTCATGGTGTCACCATCTCCCGGGTTCGATCTCTGGTCGGGTCAATTTAGAAATTAAATTGTCTCGGGTCTGAGTGTTTTCTATGTATAATAAGTATGTATTTAAGTATTTTAAGTATGGTTATCCGTTGTCTAGTAACCATTTAACGAGTTTCATAACGAAGATTCTCTTGGCCTAGATAATTGGTGTGAGTGTAGGAAAGTTTATTTATTTTATTTTATTAAGGACGCAAAAGTTATTGACAATGACAGTCGAAATATTTAGTTGATAAAATTGTTGTGTAGTGTTACCGTTACAGTGCTGTAGGAAAATCCAAAGATCCAGTTACTCTTAAAAATCTGTAGCAGCCATTATTTGGCCAGCAGTCCAACGGTTGCATAACAGTAATTCATCTAACACCAACGCTCTATAAGCGTTGCACTTTTTTCACGCCTGCATCTTTGCCCACCTATTTATTTATTAGTTAGCTTCCACGATGTTCGTTGAACTTACATAACCAACTTACAGTCACAACTGTGAGTTATGAAAATCAACCTTATTCCATTAACTTTAGGAGTTTCTTTAACTGCACCAAAAATTCTGGAAAAAAGTTTTGAGCAAATTTAAGTTTGTGTTTGCTTTTGCCCGCTGTAGACTTTATCGTCTACGCTTTAAGATAGCTATTGCCGAGTTCGTTTTGATTGTCGGTAGGTTTCTCATCTTTGGTGTTACCTTTCAACAAATTTACGTACGTGACGATCCGACGAATGGCTCTTTTCATTGCCTCCTCATTCACAAAAACACGATTGATTTGACACTTGACTCGGGCATTGTGCAAATCGATGCTTGAAACCGTTTCCTGACGAATTGACGTTACGCCTTTCCTTTTTTTTTTGATTTGTATACCAATCTCGTTTCTATCTATGTACCTTAAGACAAGTTTTACTGAAACTTAGCAATGATCAAACTAAACCATTTATATTTCATGATGCATCAACTGCATCACTAATTTCTTATGACCAATCTACACATCAAGCACTTTTCAGTCTATCTTTTCTAATTAAAAAGTCTCGAAGATCACTTTTAAAAGTGATCTCCTCATCGAATCTCATTCGAATCAAAAATGGTAAGCTTACCATTTTTGATTTCGTCGTTGATACTGCAATATCGCTGAACCAACAGTGGTTAATACCGCGGAACTTGGTAGTGACCAATTTTACAGGAAAACGAAAAAACCCGGTTATCTAATAATACGTGAAGCAAAAACTTTGTAGCCCTTTTTTACGAAAATTGCGCGGATATAAGCTGCATAACATTGTTTTAAGTGCGACTGTATGAAAGTGTTACATAAATAAGGTTACAAAGTAAATAAAGGTTTTCTTTTTTTTCACAATGAGTCACATTTATCAATGATTCCTTTGCCCCTGTACCCTTCTTATAGTTGGACATTTATTAAAGAAAGACAGTTTTTGATAGGTTGATGCGCACGCGTACCGCGCACCTACTCTTATTAAAAGTATATTTATTTTTCTTATCTTATTTTACACTATGACCAATCACTAATCCTGTAACTATCGGAAAATTTGTTTAAAATTCAGGCAAGTATACTTTAACCACGCCTGTTGCTCGCTTACCGAGCTAACTTCTTCATCGAGTACCAATTCCCGCTCACAGTCAATTCAAGAAAGCCCTACTCTACTCTGGAATAGGTACAAGTAAAACAGTTATGTCCTAACATCGGCAACGGCGTAAAAGTGTTTACAAACATTACCGTTCATTAACGGATCTAAACCATTCTAAACTGGATTGCAAAATGTTTTGTAGTTTTGGAGTCCAATAATATTGTTTTGTGTAATTGTCAATTTTAGTTCTGAGATTACAACTCAACTCAACTCAATTTCTCAACTTGTCGAGTCGCAGAAACAGCTTGAAGTGGATCAGACTCAGTCATTATTTGATGAGCTAATGGCATCGCCTGGTGGAATTTCTGTACAGCAACTTCCGCATAACAACCTTAAACCAAATAGTCTGGGGAAGAAAAAAATCAAGAAGTATGTAAAAATAAATAGATTCATAAGAAAAACTGAGAAATTAATTAAGAAAAACAACTGTTTTTACAAAAACATTGCTCTTCGTAAGGAACGTATAAGCCTTATTGATTCTTTAGAAATATATAATAGTAAATTGATAGAAAGTAGGCAAATGTATGACCGGGACACTAAGCAATTACAGACTGATATTCAACGGTTACATGAGTCACTTGACATAATTAATAAAAAATACTCAACTTCACAAAAACAGATTGAGGAACATATTCGATCAGCCACAGAATTGGTTGATATGTGCAAGTACAATGCTGATCGGTATGACTCATTAATAAATAATGGAATTAACAGTAATGAAAAGTCATTAATCAATAATTTGCAGGTAAATTCCAATAACTTGTCTGTCTTCTATCCCAGTACATCAGCCTGTCCAGAAACATATAAATGTAATAATAAGATTAATCCAGCCCCAATACAAAAAAAACAATGTCAATAAATTATTTAGTAAAACAGTTATGTTCTCTGATAAAGTGGGTCAGGGATTAGGGTTGCTTATAAATGGAAGTAAAAATCAACTAGTTACAAATATTTGTACCCCAGGTAAATCAATGAATACTATAGTACGTAACTTAACACAGCACACGCTAAATAGTACATCTCATGTTATTTTATTATGTGGTGACAGTTCACAAGTAAAAAAACGTGACATAATAAATAATATTAATATTTTGTTAAACCTGCAATCTGAAACAAATTGCAGGCTAATAATTAGCGCTTTTCCCTATTGTACAAATTTAACCTGGGAACAAAATAAACGTATTTTTGACTTAAATTTATTATTATATAATTTGATTTGTCGTCATAGTGACACTATTTTATTTTTTGATATTAATAAATTTATTAATAATTTTAGTTTGACTTCAGATACTATGTATCTTTCTAAGAAGTCTAGGACTCAAATAGCTAATTTGTTAGCTTATAATTTACAGGATACAGTTATAGCGGCTATAACTAAGTCTATACATAATAACATAACCATTAGTAGTTCTACTAATTAAACTTTTAAAACTAGTAGTAAGGTAACAACCTCTGGTTTAAACTAAGGTCTAAGACAAAAGCCAAGTCCACATTCATTAATATTGTCCATCAGAACATTCAGGGCTTGGCTGGCAAGGACTTAGAATTAGAACTGTTAGCAAAAAGTCAGACTATTCATGTATATTGTATAACTGAGCATTGGCTAAGAAGTCATGACTCGTCATTCCATGTTAACAATTTTCAAAGAGCAAGCGCGTACGTGCGAAGCACAGCCATACACGGCGGTTCCCTAATACTAGTAAGAAGTAATATTAAATACAAAAATCGCAACGATATTGTAAACCTTTCAGTGGAGCGTAACATTGAACTATCGTGTGTGGAGTTCAATAGTTTCGTAATAGTGTGTGTATACCGACCCCCATCGGGCAACTTCAGTATTTTCGAATCAGTAATGGAGGATGTACTTAGAAAATTAAAATTAAAAAAGAAATTTGTTTTAGTGTGTGGAGATTTTAATATAAATATTCTAGAAATTACCTCAATGAGTGTTCGTCTTGTTGCGTTATTTAAATGCTTTAATCTTATGAATCTATTTCTCGAACCTACTAGAATAACTTCACATTCTGCCACTTGTCTTGATAATGTTTTTTCAGACTATGACCCTGTTTCTAAGTCAGTATTTGATAATCTTACGTCTGACCATTGTGGTTTAAAAGTGACCTATGATTTTGATATTAAGGATGAGCCAAAAATAGTAAAATGTAAACCAGTAACAAAGAAACGAATGGAGTGTTTCAAAAATAATGTAGTTTGTAAAATTGATGCGTTACCCTTTGTACATGATGACCCATATGTACTATATAGTAATCTTTTTGATTTTATAAAAACAGAATACAACCAAGTTTTTACTACTAGAACAATTAAAAATTCCCAAAAACTTAAGTTCTGTGATTGGGCTACAGCAGGTATTTATATCAGTAGAAATAGACTGTATGAGTTATATAATTTGAGGCAATGCAACCATAGCCTTAGTTTTACAGAATATGTAAAAAATTATTCTAAAATGTTTAAGAAAGTGTGCATATTAGCAAAATCTAATTTCATTAAAGACAAAATTAAAAACTCTAACAATAAAATTAAAGCCACTTGGGACATAATAAACCGTGAAACAGGTAAATTTAAACCACGGGACAATACTTTCACTCTGAAAGTTGATAACACCCTTGTCAATTCGGATTTAAATATTGCTAATATTTTTGATGACTATTTTGTAAATATACCAGTAGTAACAACTTCAAATTTAGATTCATCACCAGAAGCTGCACAATCTTTACTCAAAAAACATGTACCAAAATCTAATCTGTCTTTTCAATTTGAATACATTGATTCTATGAATATTATAAAAACATTCAAATCACTCAAAATGAAAAACACTAGTGATTTGTGGGGCATAAGTATTAAGGTAATTAAGAATATTATATTTTCTATTGCGCCCTATCTTGCAGACATTTTTAATTACTGTATCAATAAGGGTATCTTTCCAGAACTTATGAAATTCAGTAAGGTTATACCTTTATTTAAATCAGGAAACAAAGAAGACCCTAGTAACTATAGGCCAATTTCAATATTACCAGTACTAAGTAAAATTTATGAAAAACTTATACTCGAACAATTAATGGCATACTTTAACTCAAACAAGCTTCTACATAAGAAACAATATGGTTTTACAAAGGGTCGTTCCACTACTGACGCAGGTGTTGCTTTAATAAAACATATATTCGATGCCTGGGAGAAGTCTCAGAACGCTCTTGGAGTTTTTTGCGACTTATCCAAGGCTTTCGATTGCGTTGAGCACAGGACTCTGGTGATGAAGTTGCACTACTATGGTCTTAATGATTTTGCACTTAAATTGATAGAGTCGTATCTCAGTTCTAGGACACAAACTGTCGATATCAATGGAACTAAATCATCTGGATCTCTTGTAAAAATGGGAGTTCCGCAAGGGTCAATCCTCGGGCCCTTCCTGTTTTTAATTTATATTAACGACTTGCCATTCTTTGTGGAGAACTTCTGTGAAATTGTTTTATTTGCAGATGATACTTCACTCATTTTTAATGTTAATAGGTGTAAGAATAATTATGATGATGTAAATAATGCTCTAGCAAAAGTACTCAGTTGGTTTACTGTTAATAATCTACAGCTTAATGCAAAGAAAACAAAATGTATTAAATTTACACTACCTAATGTTAAAACTGAACCAACTGATATTAGAATAAACGGTGATAAATTAGATTTGGTAGACTCAACAGTCTTCTTAGGTATAACACTTGACTCAAAACTTCAATGGAATCCTCATATATCGAAATTGTCCGGTAAACTCAGTTCTGCTGCTTATGCTATCAGAAAAATTAGACAATTAACAGACGTTGAAACTGCTAGAACAGTTTACTTTAGCTATTTTCATAGTGTCATGTCGTATGGTGTCTTACTGTGGGCTACAGCAGCTGATGTTGAATCTATATTTATTTTGCAGAAACGAGCAATAAGAACCATTTATAGACTAGGTTCCCGAACTACTTTAAGAAATATTTTTAAAGAAATTGGTGTTCTTACAGTTGCATCTCAGTTTATTTATAATTGCATAGTTTTTGTGCGTTGCAACATCAACTCTTTTACTAAACACGGTGATGTACACAATTTCAATACTAGAAATAAGAAAAAACTTGTAATGCCACTGTTCAGGTTGCAAAAGGTTCTTGGCTCTTTCTTGGGGCAAGGTATACACTACTATAATAAAATACCTAGTACTGTACAAGATTTACCTTTAGATAAGTTTAAAAAACATGTAAAATCTTCTTTACTTAAAAAAGGTTATTATACAGTCAAAGAATATTTAGATGACAAAACAGCTTGGTTATAATAAAAAATAAAACTACTCTTTATTTTATTTTATTGGGATCAATAATTACTTTAAAAATATCTTAGCGCTGATATGATAGCCTTTATCAGCAATGTCCTACAGTTTACAAATAATATTTATGTTACGTTAAACTTTTCATTAGGTTTTTATTTAGAGTATCTTGAGTGTGTCATGCTCTCTTTAGTGTCTCTGCGGTGGTGGCGTGTGCGTCGGGTCGTTACATTCCCTAAGACATGGTTGAGTGAAGCGATGGCTGATTCATATGTCATACTCGTGAACGGGTGCCGCCTGTGGAGGCTGGTCTGCTCTTGCATACTATTATTTTTATTATTATTAACTATAGTTTAATTTTGTTTTCTTTTTTGTTTTTATCTTAGACAATTTTTGACCTTTATTAGTGCTGTATGACATTGTGAAAATTTTAACTGGTATTTAACTTATATCTACTTAACCGTAACTGCATTTTTGGCATTTTTTTGTCGGAGCACCCTTAAGATTTTAGATAAAATCAATTTGCACTTACTGAAATGTCAAAACCAAATTCATAAATCGTAACTCCCTATAGTTTATTGCAATTTTGATCTAGACATTCATTTCCGGAAAACGTTGAAATACTTATTCAACGAACGGGATTCGGAACCAGATTGTTGAAATTATTCAACCTTATTTTTCGGATATTAGAAATAAAATGTATGACTAGAATTTGTATTATTCATATTTGCAAATTCATATCTATTTTGTTTGGTATTCCATAGTCCCAAATAACAACGTTTCAAAATACCACAATTCAATTTGTTGTTTTGCGTAATGGCCGTTATCAAGCACGTACTAAAAGGCTTGCACAAACAAATAAATAATGTTCCATATCGGCTCTTGACAAAACATCAGCTTTCAAGGTTACTATAATTTTGCCATAATTTACTATGAAATTGACCTGAGCGATCTGATCTATTCACGTAGTTACGATACTGAAAATTTGGGTTCCGTAGCGTTCAGATAACGATCAGGTAATTTCAACCGCCTCTATGGTCGAGTGGTTAAGACCACCGGTTGCAGACCAGTGGGGCAGTGGGGGGTACAAGTTTGAGTACTCAGTTTGGTAGGGCTTGTTTGTCCGCCTGGCTAGCTACCACCACCTTATATAAATGTGTCGCCATAACATCAATGTTTGTAGCATTGTTGTGTTCCGGCAGCTATAGATAAGATAGCCAGATCTGGCTATGGTATGGATACCACCTATTTATTTATTTTTATTCTTTATTGCACAATAAAATAAAATAAAGTAAAAAAAGGCGGACTTAATGCCAAATGGCATTCTCTGCCAGTCGACCTAAGGGCTAGACAGAAAAATCAACGGTTAGTAAGAAGTTAGGTAGGTTAGGTTACGGTTTGTTAGTATTTCGTAATAGAATTAATAATTACTTAAATTGAAATGAAATACATTTATTGGCACACACTACAAAATCACACAATACTCACAATAACAATACAAAACAAAGACAGACGAAGTGTGGCCAACTAGGCCCCAGCCTCAGCACATGCTACAGCGACATAGAGCCGCTGCAACGCTGGTATTCTGGAGGGGCCTAAATTGGTGACGATTGGTGACGAATTGGTGATTGAAATTAAACATAATAACTAATTTATTTTGATGTACGGAACCTCCTATTGCCGTTAAGCCATGAGCGAGCCTGCGCATGCGCGTTACCACACTTAAGCGTAAAAAATTCGGGCGGCCTTACGGACGGTGGACGCTGCGTTTCGCTTTTTGTCCGCTGGCTTGCCCCTTGATCTCTTGCGAGTTACAAGTTACGAGTTACAGTTACTAGAACGGGGTGTAGAGCCCTTCGCAACCGGGACTCGTTTCAAAATATGATAGAAAATGTAGTAAAATCGGCACTACTGAGTACGTGCTGATTTTTGCCATATGCCATAACCTTACTAATTTAAAGTCATAGATATTTTATTGTATTAGATTGAACAAAAATCCTATAAAAAAATAGTATTTAATCCCAAAAATGGCCCTGGTCAACATTAAAAATAATTATTTACTTAATCATTATTATTATTTATAATTATCTTTGTAAATACAACTCTTCTTTGCGTGTGTATATTATTGAACTCCTTCTAAACGGCTGGACCGATTTGGATGAAATTTTCTGTGAGTGTTCAAGTGGATTCGAGAATGGTTTAGATTTACAATTGGACCCGGTAGGTGGCGCTGCTATAAGAGTTCATAATGGGATACGGGTGTTCTTAAGCGGACGAATGATTTGGTTGTTTTGTTGTCATGGAAACTGTCTAACGGTACGAAGTCCGCCGGTCAGCTAGTTAAGAAAGAACAAGGAGTTGGAAGAGCTGGTGACTATCCCCAACATATTGGGTGAGGCAAAGGCACAAAGACTGCGGTGTGGCTCGGACACGTTGAGCGAATGTGAGAGGATCGGGCGACAAAGCGCGCTTACTTGAGGGTCCCTAGAGGGCGACGACCTGTTGGACGCCTCAAGTACCGCTGGATGAATGAAGTCGCCAAGGACCTACATGATCTTCTGGAAACCAGCGACTGGCAAGAGATCGCGCCAAACAGCGAGCAGTGGCGGCAAGACACACTTTGGGACGCTGAGCCATCGGAGTAGGTAAGTACTTAATTATAATTTCTTATATTGGTATATAAATATTAAAAAAAATGCAGTTTAGGACATCGAGATTTAGATTAGTAGCAAGGATTGCTGCTCTAAAATGACTCTACTCTATGACTCTATGATATTACAGGATAAGGCAGAATAACAAAAATCGGACGAATTAATGTGGACGGAACCACATTAATTTGTTACATATTTTGATAAATTATTTTTAATTTAAAAAACTGAAATTTTACAAAATTTGATTATTATAATTTTAAAGATCTTCCATCGCGATAGCAACACAAGTTATTATTCTGAGCATTGTATTCAGCACGCGTCAAACACATGTCAGGAAACTGCAAAACTGCAACTGAGCTTTCCATCACTAACATTTTGACATCCTTCAAACAAAAAATCACTTTAACTACAAAGTACGAGAGTTCACATTTATTTTTCTTCACACAAGTCAATATATCACACCTTTTATTAGACACAGAGGATAATAGCTTATATTGCATGTGGACAAAGCTGAAACTCACAAAACGTGTAAACAGTTGCATTTTACCAGATGTCCCTTTATGATTTTAGCACGTGCTCCAAAAAAACATGGTACAATAGAATTGTTGCATTCATAAATAAACCTTTCTTGTTCAAGAAAAAAATAGGAAGGCTTTAGTCGCGGCACAGTGGAAGCTGCTGAGGGGTCAATGACCAAAAAAATTGAAACATCTGTCTATACTTTTATTCATATCATCTGTTAGGATCGAAAATAGAATAGGTTCATAATGTTCATGCATTTTGTAACGTGCTATTAATCATCAGCATCATCACAGGAGGAGCTCGATGGCGCAGTGGTTAACGCGCCCGGTCTGCGATTGCTAAGATTAAGCAACTTTTGCGAAGGCCGGTCATGGGATGGGTGACCAAAATATATCATCTCAAGCTCCTCCGTGCTTCGGAAGGCACGTAAAGCTGTTGGTTCCGGTTGCATTAGCAGTCGTTAACAACCATCAATCCGCACTGGGCCCGCGTGGTGGTGGCTGATGTAAATTGATGAGAAGGCTGATGGTGGAATCGCACTTCACACGGAATCATCAACTAGTGAGCCTCACTATCTCACTATCTTATCTCTAACTGTTGGGACACACACAACAATGTCGTCGACGTGAGTCTGTCGAACTTCAGTGTTACATTGCTTCAGAAACGAGTTTTAGCTTTCGATTTATCTACTAGTTGTCGCCCGCGACTTCGTTTGCGAAGACTACACTGTCCCACAGAAACCTTACCGGGATAAAAAAAAGTATCCTAAGTATCCTATATCCTAGTCAGAGTCATGGTCTGTCTATGTGCAATATTTCATCCAAATCCGTTCAGCCATTTTCACGTGATGCGCGGTCAAATAAACAGACAAACAGACAAAAATTCTCAAAACTGTTGGAACCTAAGTAGGTATCCCCAGCCAACTCTTTTTCGAATATCTTCCATGTACAGACTTTCGAGGACTTTCATTTGAAGAGCTCGATGGCGCAGTGGTTAACGCGCCCGGTCTGCGATTGCTGACGTTAAGCAACTTTCACAAAAACCGGTCATCGGATGGGTGACCAAAAACTTATCATCTCGAGCTCCTCCGTGCTTCGGAAGGCACGTAAAGCCGTTGGTCCCGGTTGCATTAGCAGTCGTTAACAACCACCAATCCGCACTGGGCCCGCGTGGTGGTTTATGACCCGTTCTCCCAATCCATCTATAGGGAAGGCTCGTGCCCCAGCAGTGGGGACATTATGAGCTGGTGATGACGATGATGACAAACTTTCGACCCTCTTTAGCTTTATTATATGTATGGATTGTCGTCAAATAGTCGATTAGATATTCAGTTTCTTGTTCTGCCCAATTTTGTCATAGCCAAACCACAACACAAGGAGAGTGCAGAAAGTAAGCTTCACACAAACGCTCTCGAGCAACGCACCATAGACAACCTCGACACGGACATGAAATCTAGCAATAACTGCACTCGGACTGTTCCAAGCTGTTCTGAGATCCGTGTGTGAGTCTGTGTTTATTGATGTGTAACATCTTTCCGTTCGCTTTTTATACCAATTTATGGGAGTGATTTCGTGAAATGGGACGGAAGTATGTGTAACAGTGTAACAGGAAGTCGGGGAAGAGCGCAAGCGCGCGCCATTCTGTAAATTCAGTAATCGATATTATAAACAAGACATATTATTATTATGTGGCATATTGTGTCATTTGACTATCAAAGGTCATTTCGATATGTCAAATGTCTTCTAATGAGTATTATTCTCTTTATGATTTGTAATAAAATATATGTCATTGTTAATTCTTTATTCTATTTTCTATTGTAATATTGATTTTAAAAGGTGAGATGTCAAATGTTACGCATCATATGCGACTACTGTAAGACTCGCTCTTTTTTTTTAAATTTATTTTATTCATTTGATTTAGCGACAGCTATTTATTACATTGGAACTTATTTGCTAGGTACATTGCAATGTAGTTTCAAACTGAATGCACAGCCAATTACAGGTAAACACCTCATGCAAGTTATGGCAAAGAAGCCAATAAGGACGTAGTTTAGTAAAAAGGATCCAACCCACATAATGTCACTTTTGAGATATCCACGTTTGAGTTTAACCTGTAATTGCAGATGTAATATTTATGTATTTATGTTTTTGTGAAATATAATTGGTAAACATGTATTGTTTTTATTCAAATAAATTGAATTCAGTTCATTCCAATATTTAGCTACTGAGTTATTGTGTTAGGTCTATGTGTGTATTGTTTGAGTGCGGTATTGTGCTTCCTTAACTGTAGCCAAACGCGTGTTTTATTTTCTTCAATTTGCAATCGTTTTAATTTAAACTTGTGATTGTGACACACAGGGGACAATAGAATTAGCTAATCGCATTAAGTCAACGCGCATAACTTGCCCACTTTATTTCAAAATGAAGTAAGTATGAGAGAGTGGAGTGAGCTGACAGTGAAGCCATTGTTTCGCTGGCAAACGTAAGGTCATATTCATTTATTTGGTTATGGGTAGCAGCACCAAGTCTTGTGGTTAACAAATTAATAAATAAATTATTATCTATTTTTATTAAATCCTTTATTGTATATTAAAATTACAGTCTAAAATACATTATAAATAAATATACAAGGGTGAGCTTATCTCTAAAAGAGATCTCTTCCAGCCAACTCTAGCTGTAGTTGGAAAAGAAAGTCTGCGGGACCAATTGTCGATCATAACATAAATAAATACCTTAAATATAAATAAATAAATAGGTACTTAAACTAATTATAATGCATATACGTACATATACACATATACATCTGACATATTTTAATACTGTATCTATGTACCATACCAACATGATGCAATAACAATCTATATAATTTGACTATGACTAGTTCGCATGAACTTTAGAAAACTTTTGCGCAATAAGAGAATAATAATATAATAATGATTTCCTGTCCGTCCCCAAACGGACCATCGACCTTACAGGACATTAATGAAAGCCTCCAGTCAACACGCTTACTGCGACCAACTAACGGTGAACGTCATATTTCGAATCTCATATGGACGCGACAGCGCTCGGTGAGAATTAACTTATTAGGTAACTGTCTTCACTCAACGACCCGAAACAAGTGCTGGTTTCTGGTACTAAAACTGAGTTTAAAAGCTCGATGCCGCAGTGGTTAATTGCTAAGGTTAAATAACCTTTGCAACGGTCGGTCATCGGGTAGGTGACCAAAAATTACCTTCAAGAGCTTCTCCGTGCTTCGGCATGTTAAACCGTTGATCCCGGCTGCAGTCGCAGTCGTTAACAACCACCGCACTGCACGAGGCCCGCTTGGTACGGCCCATTCTCCTTATCCATTCATCTAAGGAATACTCGTGGCCCAGTATTGGGGACATAAGACAAATAAGCTGGTGCGACTTTGAATAACAGTGATTTGACATCATAGTGCGAGAATTATTATTACCGGTACGAAAATCGCACCTCTGCGCGATTTATACCCTCCAGAATACCAACGTTGCAGCGGCTCTGTGTCGCTGTAGCATGTGCTGAGGCTGGGGCCTAGTTGGCCACACTTTGTCTTTTGTCTTTGTTTTGTATTGTTATTGTGAATATCGTGTAATTTTGTAGTGTGTGCCAATAAATGTATTTCATTTCATTTCATTTGAGTTACTCGGCAATCATCACCGGCTTGAAGATAAGAGAAGGTCGATGGTCGCGGTCATACGTTTTACCATCCCAGTTTCGATTCCCTGGGCAGCATGTTATCCAGTTCGGTGGTGTTCGGTGGTGCGGCTAGTGAAAGCACTTTTTCCTAGTCTTACTTGAATAGCTACACAGCTAAGTCGATTAGCACAACAAACAATGTGAATAGCGATGTTGTGTTCCGACAGTTGGAGATAAGATAGCTTGTTTGAGGATTCCGGTCAAAGTGCAATTTCATTTGATTGCATTTCTTAAACGTTGCTTAACACATTGTCGCTCATCGGTGACCATCACGGCGCTTAAAGACTAAATGTACCGCAAAAGGTAAAAGTGTGATTACTATAACATCTTGTTGTTGCCCGCTGGGAATCGAGCCGGGACCGTAGAGCGTACTGCCGCGAGACACCATCGTCAAAGCTATGCTAGGGTGACTGATGCTGCGTTGTTTTCACGCTGCACCAGTTGGTTTCACGTCTGGACTCCATTTCCACTTAACGTCAGGTGGTATAGAGTCATTTGCCGTGCTAAATATGAAAAACAAAATGAACGAGTCTACAGTCTTAAGAGCAATAAACCCACGCCAACTTACAGTAGTCTCTTAAGATGTGTAACATTTGACATCTCACCTTATGAAATCAATATTACAATAGAATATAGAATTAACAATGCTGTATTTTTTTTCTTTTTTCTGTTTTTTCTTTTTTTTTCTTTTTTCTGTTTTTTTCTTTGTTTTTTTTTATTAATATTGTTTATTACACACGAAATAGTTGAAATCAATATTTCAATATTACAATATAAAATAGAATATAGATTTACATATCATAAAGAGAATGCAGTAAGTACTCATTCGAAGACATGTCACACTGTTATCCTGTTACACTGTTACGATCACATTTCTACGAAATCACTCCCACAAATATTACGACCTACAACGGACATTGGCTTAAAGTGTCGATCACTGGTGGCTTCCTCGACTAACACGTAACAGTTACAGGATCCCACTGTTACGACCCTAGTTCCGTCCCTTTTGTACGAAATCACTCCTACAAATTGTATATTATCTATAGAAGGCGAGTAGAAAGATGTTACACATGAAAAATTTGCTAAAACCTTTTTATGAACCCGTGTACTGTAACAGCGTGTAAAGATTAACAGTACAGTTATATAGTATCCGTATCCGGTTTGCTCCGTACAATAATTAGACGAGATTTGTACGCCAACGGATGCCCATTCATTTAAAACGTTCATTGACTTCGCATTACTTGGTTTATTTAAACTGTATCCTGTTATTGGATGTTGTTTTAAGCGAATCTAATTTTGAGTCTGTTGGAGACCAATTATTGATAAATCCTAATAGATTCTAACGTATTAGTGTAGGTAATTAATAAGATGAGTACTTAACTGTGTTCATCTAATTAGATTTTTAATCGTTTTCGGAAAAGGAGTAGTTTCTCCAATGTTTTTTATATCTTAATTTATACATAATACTCGTACATATTAATTTACTACAGAACTTTTTTTTTACCGATTTCAAAAAGGAGGAGATTCTGAAGTTGAATGATACCGTTTTTTGTTTAAAGCTGTTTTATAACATTTTATAAATTTCTTAACATACTCTTACAACGTAACATATTCGTAACATACTACTTAATTAAGAAACTGTTAAAATATAAAAAAAAAAATTTCATGTTGAGTTACACTAAAATATTTTTAAATAATGCGTACAAACACGTGGACTGTTATTGACTGAAATAAAAGATTTCATACTTTTAATTTATAAAGCTGTGAAGCTACAAACTTTTTCGCAATCTTCGAATTGTATGAATGGCTCAATTTTCATCCAGATATACTCGTATTATCAATAATTAACATAATATAATAATAACATAGACATTATTAACACATTTTTAATATTATCAAATTATAAAGCTGTGAACTAACCCTAGAAACAATATAATCGTAGGTACACTCTTGCATGTAACTCAGTAAATTATAAAAGCGTTTGTTTCCTTGGCTTTGTATTAAATTCACTTAGATTTTTATTAAGTCGGCGCCGCGGAAGTTCAAGTGGAGACGACCTCTGACTTAGCCTCGGGCTATCGGGGCTAGAGTCAGGCCACAAGATAAGAAGAGTGCAGAAAGTTAGCTTCATACAAACGCGCAAAGCAACGGACACATAGACAACCTCTATTCATCATTCATGGGCACGAGCCTTCGCTATGGATGGATAGGGAGAACGGGCCATAAACCACCACGCGGGCCCAGTGCGGATTGGTGGTTGTTAACGACTAATGCAGCCGAGGCCAACGGCTTAACGTGCCTTCCGGAGCACGGAGGAGTTCGAGATGATATATTTTTGGTCACCCATCCGATGACCGGCCTTTGCGAAAGTTGCTTAACTTTAACAATCGAAGACCGAGCGCGTTAACCACTGCGCCATCGAGCTCCTCGACAACCTCTCATGGCCACGCAATCTGGCAACAGCTGTGCTCGGATTGTTCCGAGGATTCTTTGTCCGTGAAAGGGTCTATGCGTGCGTTGCTCAAGCGCGGAATGTATTACCGGCAATGGGATGTATTTTTTTTTATATTAACGGGTAAGCACAGTGCCTTGATCTCACCTGATGTTAAGTGATGATAAGGCCAATGATGGAAGCGCACTTCAACCGGGATCTTTAACTAGTGAGGCACTGGCTATCTTATCTTTAGCTGCCGAAACACAACAATGCTACAAACATTGATGTTACGGCGACATATTTAGATAAGATAAGCCCTACCACCAATCAAACCGAGTACACAAACATGTAGATACCCCAGCTGGGAATCGACCCGGGACCTCTAGGTCTAAACCCGTGGTCTTAGCCACTAAACCACAGAGGCGGTGATATATTCCCACTACAGTTTAAACTTTATGTCATTGGGGTAAGATTGAAAACCAATGAAATATTCAAACATGTTATGCCTTATTAACCTTTTCACCGCCCAACTATCCTGCACGCGATGTCTCGCTGTACGCCAACGTATAAATGTATTTTAATAAAGTAGGTACAAAGAACTTCTAGGTATAGAAGTGCTGGCGTGGACGGCACGAAAATCTCGAACTTCTATAGAAGTTGTTGGCGGTAAAAAGGTTAAGGGTTCAGCTTAACTTCTGGGTATCCTTATTATGTTGTCTGGCGTCGCGTCTGTCGTTAAACAAAACTAAAGCCGCATTTAGAATACAGGTAGGTATATATACCAAACACTGTATAGTTGTTTAGCTGAACAGTTTTCTTTTCAAAAACAGCGATAGGTTTTCAACACATATTTAGTAACCGCGGGTAGTGCTCAGTGTTATGGCGATTGGTGCGAGTTTTGTGCGAGCGGCAAAGATATCGTCATAGTAAAACATAATTACCTTACTAAAATTTAATATTTTTAGAGCACTGTTGGGCCTTCGTCGTTTCTGCAGTGCATCGGGCATGTTTGCCGATGCAAGGACTGATGGCTTCTACATAATAATGCGGCAGAAGTCCTAACTCCCCTCACCGTCGCGTTCGGGATGGGCCTGGCAGTGTTTTGAAAATGATGTCGGAGAGGCTAGATACTCCCTTTTTTGCCCGTTTCACTGATACGTGCACGTTAAACAAGAAAACAAGCAAGCAGTGAAAAGAGTTTTTTGTTATTATTATTTATTTTTACTATTGTTACTAACATAGAATTAAGGTTTTTTCTGAACTAACAATATTTTTGTTTTTTTTTTGTTACTAACATAGGATTAAGGTTTTTGTGTACTAACAATCTATGGACTCTTTGGTGTGAAAATAAACGATTTTTTTTTTTTTTTTATTTATAAAAAGTCATAACATTTCAAATCTGTTTTTTTTTCCTTTTATATTTTACGGGTAAGCACAGTGCCTTGATCTGCTGACCTGATGTTAAGTGATGATAAGGCCAATTGGTGGAAACGCACTTTACTCGGAATCCTTAACTAGTGAGGCACTGGCTATCTTATCTCTAGCTGCCGGAACACAACAATGCTACAAACATTGATGTTATGACTACATATTTAGATAAGATGGTGGTAGCTAGCCAGGCGGACAAACCTACCACCAACCAAACCAAGCACACAAACATGTACCCCCCGCTGGGAATCGAACCGGGACCTCTGGGTCCAAACCGTTGATCTTAACCACTAGACCACATAGGCGGTTTTTTGTTTGGGGTGGACGCTTTGACGTATCATCCTTTATATTTAGAAAAAAAAGTGATGCCGCTCAAGTTTTTCATACCGCGTCAACGACCTCTGCCGCCACAAACACATGTATAATTGTATAGTTAACTGCTCAACAGTAGCTCTTATGTGTAATGGAAGTGTAAAAGAGCATGCACCAACCACTTTTCACGTCAATAACTGGACAGCCGCGCCGGGGGCGGACCCACATTCTTTGCGTCACTCGAGATGCGCCGGCGCCGTTTATCTTAATTCCCCACTGGTGTTATGGACAAATTGATTTGAAACATATCACGGTAGTCTCTGCAAGTGTTGTTTGCCATTGGAGCACGTTGACGAAGACGAACGGCAAAGTTTTATGGTGTGGAGGTGTGTCCCGTGTAGTAAACGGGCCACTGTGTAAACCCTTTTGTTATCTGTGGTTATACTGTTCCTAAAGTTGCGTATAGCATTTTTTTAAATTGTTATTTTTATAAAGAACTAGGTATAAGATAAATATCTCTTTAAAACTTACCGATAAGTTTTAAATTTTCAACTCTATAGCGATAAAAGTTTTTATTGGCCGATATAAGAATAGGATGAGTTTGCAATGAACAACAACAGCGCATGCGTGCGCATTCTCTTGCGCGCAGAGGTCATAGCCTCACACTCTGCATGGAACAATAATGTTGTACGTCCATTTTGTTTTCGTTTAGCAACTAGCACAGCAACAATCAATAGCATGTGGGCTGTGTGTGGCTGTCTGTCTGGCTGGCTATCTGTCTCTCTAAGAGAGGCCGCGCACTAGGCAGCCTGGCTGCGGCAGCCTATCTGGTGTATTGGGCGCTTTATGCAGCCCGCGCACTCCATTGGCTGCCGCAGCCATAAGTTCTTGGCAGTCTAGTGCGTGGGCTGCATGAAGCGCTCATATACAAGATAGGCTGCCGCAGCCAGGCTGCGGCAGCCAAGCTGCCTAGTGCGCGGCCTCTCCAACCGGCTAGCTAGCTAGCTTAATGGCTTGCTAGCTAGCTAACTGGCTGGCTGGCTGGCTGGCTGATATGCTGTCTGGCTAATCGTCTAGCTAGCGAGCTAGCTAACTGGCTGGCTGCTTAACTGGAAAGCTAGGTGACCCGCAAGCTGACTGGTTTACTAGATGACTGCCTAACTGGTTAACTTGCTAACTGAATATCTAACTGACTTGTTGGTTGGCTGGCTGCCTGGCTGGCTAACTGGCTGACTCGTTAGAGGGCTGGAACCCCAGGAATGTCGCACCGCCTACGGGCGTCCGGACGCAGCCAGACGTCGAGTTAGTGCGGCGGAATTAATTTCTTCATTCAATTACTTTTTCCTTTTGTTTTCAGAGTATAAAACAGTTTAACAACACGGGCTTGGCGTCTCTTTATACTCGTATTAATAACGATTAAGTTTTGAAGTAGGGAGTTATTTCAGTAATAAGAATGAAATTATTCATGGCTTTTCTACAAGTTTGAATTGTACTTACATTACGCGTAGAATTAACTGAGAGGATTGAGTTGAGATATTAAACGCAAACGAAAATCGTCAAAGCCATACCACCTGGGAAAGCATATTTGTAAGTTTGCTTTGCTTGGTTTTAAAGAAGATTTTTTTTATAGGTTTTATAATTATTGTTTTCTAAAGTTTACGCGAACACTACACATTGTAATGAAACAACTTTTACGGATCTACTCGCGTTTATTTTACACATTACTTATTTAATGTTTATCCTGACGTTTCGAACCCTTTCCAGGGTCCGTGGTCACAGGGAGACTGAGGTGTTGGTCATCTCAAAATTAGTTGGTAGCTTGTATACCCTCATTTAAATTTAATCAGGTGCGTTTCGTTTTACGCAGAAAGAGCTTACAGTATCTTTTGGTCTGGCAGTATGGTGCCGGACTAGGATTTAATATTTTGTATGATGGGATCCCAGGCTGGTGGTAGATTCCAACCATCTTCTCTATCAAAATTAGGATGTTTTTTAATTTCAATAGCCTCGCGTATCATCCTAGGGATGAATCGTTATTCTCTAACGAGTATATGTGGTTTATGAAATCTGATGTAATGGTTGGGCCTTTCTAGGGAATGTTCGGTTAGGTTTTATAATTTTCTAGTATAATCATTATAACCTTTCAGTGTTTGAAATTTTCTATTATGTGTATAGAAAAATGACAATAAATGTTTATATTTTACAAAACAATAAACTACCATAGCTATTTGAAAATCGACTTTGTCTTCATTATATTACATCATTGCTTTCATCACGCCAGAACAGAGCTAGCCTCCAATCGGTACAAGCAAAACTCACCACGCCAACAAACACAGAAAAAAAGAGGAATTTATTATGAAAACACATCTTTGCGTACACCACAGGCAAGCAGTTTGCACTCAAACCAACCGAATGCCAATGAAAAAAGATCCTTATAATCAAGATATAGAGACTACCAGCCGTAGTTACTCCAGTCAATATTTTTACCAACCTCTGCGGAGTTTTTATGTAAATTAACATGTTTAATATGCAGTAACAAGGCCTGGATGCCATAAATTTCATATTTGTTTTATTGCTGTCAAGATATTATGTAGGTAGTTCAGTTTTATTAACGACCAACTACTTAGAGCGACTTATTCTATGCAATGTTCATAAAACAGGATCTCTTAAAAAGCAGATTTAGTTAAGAACTCAGAGAAGAATTTTAATATTAATAATGTTTTTTTTTAATTTTCATCATCATCATCATCATCATCAGCTCATTTTATGTCCCCACTGCTGGGGCACGAGCCTTCGCTATGGATGGATAGGAAGAACGGGCCATAAACCACCACGCGGGCGGGCCTAGTGCGGATTGGTGGTTGTTAAGGACTGATTGACGTGCTTTCCGAAGAATGGAGGAGCTCGAGATGATAAATTTTTGGTCACCCATCCGATGACCGGCCTTAGCGAAAGTTGCTTAACCTCAGCAATCACAGGCCGGGCGGGTTAACCACTGCGCTATCGAGGTCCTATTTATGACGGTTTAATAACCCATGATGGCCCACTGTTCGGTAAATGTGTCTTTTATTTTCTTCCATTTCAGGTTGCTATTCTTGACTTTAATACATTTAAAAATAGACATTTGTCTACCTCAAATAGTACGGAAGCCGCTGGATGCGAGCAGCACAAAACCGGTCGTTGTGGAGATCCTTGGGGGAGGCCTTTGTCCAGCAGTGGACGTCTTTTGGCTGAGATGATGATTATGATGAAATAGTACTAAATATTATTCAATTAAAGAATTCGTTGATGATTTAAAACAATATATTTTATAACATAACTATAAGTTATTAGGTACCTATTTTTCATTTAGCTATTTTATTAACATAATCTACATATTAATACTTGAAGCAAAAACTTTTTACCCCTTTATTACGAAAATTATGAAATTTCGAGTATGAAATTTCGCACACTTATAGTTTATAGAGAGAAGATTATCCGAATGTAATATTTTTTTTAAATTATGCATAAAAATACATTAAATCAATAAAACAAACATTACACACACTACCATGTATTTGACACACACGCATAATATACTCTTTTCAAAAATTTCAAAAATACAAGAGGATCGGCCGAAATCTGTCAATGCCAATCCAAACTCACATTCTACCTTTTTAAATTTTTCATTGCTTAGGATACAATCCGTGCAGCCATAATAAAATTACGGTCGAATTTCGACCACTGGGCGACCACTAGTTAACATAATTATAAAAACATTCGTTCTCAGAAACAGGCATATTGTTTTCCTTTTAAGTATGTTTTTACCAAAAACTCATTAGACATTAGTCGATGCATCTACAGTTTTTCTCGACTATGTATGTCCTAGTAGTCAATAAACTTATATATTTATAAGAAAATATATTAAATATTTTGAATTACGAATTGACCTTTATTGTAAATAAATGTCATTTAAGCACACGCTACACAAGATATATACAAAGGTGAGCTTATCCCTAGAAGAGATCTCTTCCAGCCAACCCTATGCTGTGGTGTAATAAGCAAGTATGCGGGACTAATAAATTGTAAAATAATACTATACTAACATAAACATATTTAAAATAATTATCTAAGTCTATCTAAATGAAAATAAAATATTATATTATAAATATATACCTACATATTATAATAAAAACTAATTATGTTACAACCGAATGGCACCGGTTAGCCGTTACAGGTAGTGCTCTTTGAGCTTGTGTTTGAAAATATTCTACCGATGATCTCTCACGAACAAACACAAAACAAAATATTTAAAAATATTACCTCTTATTATTAACGTAACTATCCAATAAAATTATTATTCACCCTATAACACAGTTATGCAATATTCCAACTGTGCACAATAAAACATTGGTCCGCGTAATCGATGCATTCGACAAATCGAATGCAATGTTGCACACGATTCGGCAAATTTGGTATTATAATTAACGTCTGAGAACGAACCGTAGACTAACAAATAGATAGACAGACACTAACAAATATGAAGTGATCATATTTTTTTGCAATATTAATAGTACTTGACTTACTTTATGAATGAATGTATGAATAAGCATTTACTTAATAGCTATACCTACTTGACACATACACATAGTCACATTAATAGAAAAGGATATTCTTTACTTTTTAACAAAATATCAAATGAATACCTACGAAGATTCTTGAAAACTTAACTCAGCTTCGTCATTAGTTTTAGTTGAGCAACCTTTTTTTAAATAAGACAAAAAATAATTTAATAAATTGTTTTTTTTGTGCTATTGTTTTTACTAAAACACAATAATCAGGGTTTAAGAGCAATTAGCACTTTTTTTAAACAAGATTATACAAAATTCTGCTGCTGCATAAAAACATAAACTTCAATGTTTTATTAAACACAATAGCTAAATCTGAATATTTAAGGTTTATAAGCAAGCCTAGCAGAGATCTAACACAAATTAGGTCTATGGAACAGACTGACAGATGACGAAATTACATTCACGATATTTCTTGTTCAGTTATTGTCATAAGTTTACTTCCAAGTGACAATAAGTTGTTACACGCTACGAAATGCAAAAACAATGGAATATTGTATGTAAAGTGAGAATAAGGGACCCGGATTAAGACATTGTTCAACAAGAACCAGAAAAAAAAATATATTAAAATAAAAGTTAAAGGCAATACCATATAAAAAAATGTATTAAGTATAGTATAGATATGGTACAACAACTCCAAATGTATGAAATTATTCTACAATTATCGTTCCTTCACCGATGAACGGGTTAAGTGACAATTGCTGGACTAAAACTGTCACCTAACTTATCTAAGGTCGAGAGGTCACCTAAAACTTAAAGAGTCATCAGTTAAAACCGGCATTAGTTTTCCTCTTCATTTTAAGTAGGGGATATTCAAAAAAGTATTATTATTAAAGAGGTATTATTTGAAATAGTTTTTTTCAGTATTAAAAAAATATAAAATACAATTGAATAGAAGAACATTTATTCTGTATCACAAATGAATCATAACATGAGGGTCAAATAAAAAAAAATACGATTATAATATGTTTTGTATATTATGTGCCGTATAAAATTGTTAAAGCCCTTTTATTTATTTTTGTAATTTTATTATATTTTTTAGTATTTATTTATTGTAACACCAACAGCAATATGTACATCTATCTATCTATCTATCTTCTATCTATTTATCTATCTTTTATTATATAAAATTCTCGTGTCACATGTTAGTTGCCATACTCCTCCGAAACGGCTCGATCGATTTTTATAAAACTTGATATGTATATTCGATAGGTCTGACAATCGGTCGTAATAAATTTTTTATACTTCTAAGTGTTAAGGATGGTCCACCTCAATTTTTTGATTAATTTACCAATACAAAATGTTCCTAGCTGTGAAACATACGATTTGTTTGTTTTGTTGTCATAGAAACGATATGATTGTATTGTTGACATAGAAACTGTCAAAACGATACAAAGTCCGCCGGGTCAGCTAGTCAAATATAAATATAGTTGGAATAGTACAGGTCAGCAATATCTATTAAATATAATAATAATAATAAATTTTCCTACACTCTCACCAATTATCTAGCCCAAGAGAAGCTTCGTTATGAAACTCGTTAAATGGTTACTATACAACGGATAAACATACTTAAAATACTTAAATACATACTTATTTATTATACATAGTAAACACCCAGACCCGAGACAATTTAGAAAAACAATAATTTCTAAATTGACCCGACCGGGGATCGAACCCGGGACCTCAGAGATAGCGACACCATGAAAACCGGTGTACAAACTATTTGACCAAGGAGGCCGTCAATATAAATTTTAATATTAACTATATATGTATATATCAATATGTATAGCTAATAATTAATACCCTGTACTATACAGGGTAGTAATTATTAGCTAGGCAATACAAGGCATAGTAACAGCTGTTTTATTTACATGTGTACGTATAAATGTATTTTTATGTTAATAAATTAGTATTAGGTGCCATCTAATAGGTGCACGGTGAGTCCATCTATAATTAGAGTTATAATTATGTATCAAATAACTATTAATAGTTTGTATTTTTTCCTGTAGCTCTGTTGATGGTCCATAAATAAATTAATAAATAAATAAATACATACTACGTTTCGTACATGTGCGGCGGCATGTGGAATGCATTGGGCGGGGCCTACATCCCACAGTGAACTGACACGGGCGGATTATAGTCATAATAACGAAACCCTCTCATCCATGTCACTTGCAAATACCAACTACATACAACTGAATGGGAGAAATCTTGAGCCATGTTTTATTAAAGGAAGTCCCTAAGGCGCAGTATTCAATTAGAACTGATTACATCGAGGATCCAGTGAGGTTACCTGCGCCGGCTCAATTTGCCAAACGTGTTCTGTATGCGTATATTAATTGCTTTGGGTGTATTGAAATATGAGAACATTACATACATTTCCATGAGCGTTACGTGGTAATGTTGAAGGAGCTTGATGGCGCAGGCGCAGTGGTGAACGCGCTTGGTAAATGATTGCTGAAGTTAAGCAACTTACACAAAAGCCAGTCATCGGATGGGGGATCAAAAATATATCATCTCAAGCGCCTCCTAGTCCGGGTGTAGAAAAGGGGACCCCGAAAAATAGCACAATTTTTTTTTTATGAAATGCCAAAAAAACATAGTTAACGAGTTTTTTTTTTGTATGGTACTAGATTTTTGTTGTCTAATAAAAAAAAAGCAAAAAGTGAAAAATTTTACAAGTCCTAGCTCCATACAAAACATGTATAAACATGGATACCTTGAATTACTGTATACCTAGTTAACTAACAATGTAAATGATGTTATATTTATGTAAGAAAATGACTAAATTTATTAATCTTGATTATTTACCATCACTTATGTTTTATCTTGTATTTTTAATAATATGTATATAGATTCACCAATTGTAATACTTTCGACACAATGAACATTGTTAAGAAATAAATGAAACTGAACTTGAACTTGAAAATGATCGAAAAATCGGCTATGTCTCGGACCCCCTTTGTTACACCCTAACCCGCCTCCTTGCTTAAGGAGGAGGAAGGTACTAAGCCGTTGGTCCGACTTTAGCAATCGTTAATGAACACCAAGCCGCACAGGACTCGCATGCTGGTTTATGGTCCGCCCCCCCTGTGGTCTTTCATCCACAGACAGGAACCAAACTCGTACCCAAGCAGTGGGGACCAAAAAAGTTCGTAATTACTAGGTGGCGGATTCAAATTTCAATTTTGAAACAAACCTATTTCGAAATAGAAAATAGGTGAAACGGATGATATAGCATCAAAAACTGTATTTTTTTATTAAACGTATTAATAAACAAAAAAGTAAATCCAGTAAACAAACGATAAAGCAAAAACCTGTTCGGAACTTATCACATTTTTATGAATAGTAGCGACTGAGAACAGTCGTTTTAAAATAGACACCTTTTGTTAAATATTTGACTATTATGACTGTTTTTTTTTTAACATTTGATTGATTGTGCTTTAGAAAGCATGTGTCATTTTTATTTATATAACCTATATTGTGTCTCACAGTTGGGCAAAAGCATAGCTACGTAGGTAGATGTAATTAACTACTAATTAAAAGTTAAGTGGCAAACTGCTATGCAGTTTAGCAGATAATTATTTTGTTGAAAACATTTACATTTTGAAAATAAATTTAAAAAAAAAACGTTCACACACTTCCTTCTACTGCCACCTCATACCACCATGGCAAAAAAGTATAATTTAAGTTTCATTAAACTTACTTTTTTTTGGGTGGATTTATTCTAAGATTAAAATTAAAATCATAATATGAGAATAATTTGAATGAAAGTGGCCTTTTTAGATCGGCAGGCGTGACAATATTCTCGAGTTCGTCGACCCGCGTGGCAAAAACCGGACATTTTACGATTTGCCATCGATAAAGATGTATACAATGTAGTTTAGCTGTTTAGCGGTGACGCCGATATTATGTTACTTTACGACCCACTAAAATTAAAACACTTACAAACTTGGTGCGAGCCTTTTTAGGAATTAAAATGTTTGCTCGTATTTAAAGAGGTTTTATTACGTCACTAATAAAGTGGTTTATGGTAGAATTAAGGCAAAAGAGGATACAATCTTCGTGTGTAGCTAGGCACCCAGCTGTGATAGTTTCATTCGCCACTTAATCACTATAACAAGAACATCAATGTGTATGGCAAAATTTTAATAAAATTAATATAAAAAAATTACAAACTTTTGTTTGCGTTAACGTAATCGAATGGCGAATGAAATTAACACTAGGCATAGGCACCCTGGTCTCATCCCATTATTTATTAAATACTTTAAAATCTTCGTGCTTTTTGGATTTTCGCACAAACATTTTTATAAAGAAGATGTTTTAATTTTTTTACATCCAACCAACCCAATCAACACGATTTCTCGCATTCAATCCAAACATGACAGATGTTCTAATGTAATAATATATAATCTACACTTAGATTTATATATTATATAACTTGTTTGTCGGAGAGGTGGGAACCTGGTGTCCTGATGTACAGGCATTTCTTGCTTAGCTTAGGCACCAGTCTCCTACAGAGCTGCTAACTTGCACTTATAATAATTACAAAATGTAACTAGCAATAAGAATATGCTTTGTGGAGAGAAATAAAAAAAAGCCGAATCGGTTCAACTTTCTTAGTGCGTACATCTAGGGAATGGAACGCGCTGCCTGCGAGTGTGTTCCCTGAAAGGTATAATCTGGACCTCTTCAAGGCCAGAGTGAATAGGCTATTTTTAGGCAGGCATGTTCCATCCTCGACCGCACCGTCACTTAACATCAGGTGAGGTGTAGTCAAATGCCTGCCTATAACAAATAAAAAAAAATAAAAAAAAATATGTGATGGTGATAAGAAAAAAGTTTATTTATATTGGAAGTAAATATATGTATTACCAATAGTCACATTTTATCGTAAATTATAAAAACTACCAGTATCACTATAAGCACAAAATCACTGCTTAAATCATTTGTTATGCTAAGTACTGACGTAGTCGAAGTTGAAAAAATCATTATGAGTTTCTTTTTCTATCAATATACAAGCACTATGGTCGCCTGAATTAAAAAAAAATCCTAGTTCGTGCAAAAAAAAAACGTTATTCACTATAGATTACACAGTAACAACACGAACCACATAAAATATGCGTAACTTAAATTAGCTTAAAATCAACTCAAATATTTTTGACAAGAATTATGCATGCACATTTATTTGTAGTTATAAAAATACATTTGTTATTTAATGTTTTAACGCAACGACCTTTAAAAATCCGGCCAAGAGCGTGTCGGAAGCGGATTATCTCAGGGTTCCGCTGTTTGTTTAACTATAAAAAATATAAACAGTAAAGTAAGTATAAGTAGTTAGTTTAAAATAATAAAGTTATCTACACATTTAAAGTTAAGCCTTTCATTATTATCAGATAAAGTAAACAATAATGTTATCATATGAGCTTTGCTCACAGACTCGACTCTTTTTATTTGTGATGGAAAGTGTCCTTTATGATAGGGCTTTTTCCAATATTTATGACGCTGTAAGGGAGAAAAGAGCTGGACACTTGCTGAATTTCTTGCCGGTTCTTCCCAGTACAAGATCTCCCGCCCAGAGTAGATAGACTTACGAACCGATGGCTTAAAATGACGTTCATAAGAGCTATTTGTAGCCTAAACTGAATAAATGATTTTGAATTTGAATTTGAATTTGAATTTTGAATTTTGAATTTGAATTTGACTGACAGTCAGCCCGTGACCACGACCGGCAGGCATTTTTTTATTTTTATTTTTTTAAATTCTTACACCTCCAACGGAATTGGAGCCTATTTTATGCAATTTTTCTCTTTCATGCTAGTTCTAGCTTTTATGCCTCTCGTACTTTCATTCTGCATACTAATCTTTCATACATCATCTTTTGTACTTTTACGGGTGGGATGCCCGTCTATAGTCTATACTATATCTAGCTATATGTTCCCGGCAGGCATATCACCGATTTTTGTAAGAGTCACAATTGCAACAATTTGCACCGTCCTCCCTATCCATCCATAGGGAAGGCTCGTGCCCTAGCAGTGGGGACATACAAATGAGCTGGTGTTGATGATGATGATACCTATACTAATTAGAATACATTAATTTCCGTCATTATCCCCGTTTAAATGTCATTGTTATTAAAATTATCATTTACTGAAAAAATCAAGCTTAAATATAAAGAATCAAACGAAATTATTAACTACTAGTGGCCGTTCGCGGTTTCACCCGCGTGGTTCATGGTTTCACCAGCGTAGTTCCCGTTCCCGTGGCAATATCTGGATAAAAAGTATTCTATGTGTTATTCCCGGTTATAAACTATCTGCATGCCGAATTTCATCTAAATCCATTCAGTAGTTTTTACGTGAAAGAGTAACAAACATCCATACTTACAAAATTTCGCGTTTATAATATTAGTAGGATATAAAAACACTTACACAATAATTTCATAACTATTTGCCATTCCATCGAGATGAATCAATAATATGTTAAGCACTCTAGGAATACGTGATTCACTTACACCGTATTTTGTTTTATAACTCGTATCAATAATAATAACATTATTGCAAGCATTTCCAGTTAACTAGTTTTAGTACGTCACAAATCGTTTTTATGCATAGTAGGTAATTTTGCGATCTAATAACTAAATATAACTCGCAAGTTATCAGATAAGTTTTAATTTGGCTTGATTCACGCATTTCGAATGGTGTCGGAAGTTTTTATGGAAGATCTCTCTCTTAAAATCTCTTTAAACGTTTTTTTTTCTTCTTTCTGTTCTTAGGTTTTTCTAAGTTTAAGGAGTTCTTAATTAAATTAGCATACGAAACCTTAACCTTGGATGCTGATGTGATAATACAACATCATCCAATTAAGCTGATATGCGCGTTGTTATGTAACCCCTAAGTCATTTTAGGTGACAGCTAGTATAAAGCCTTTTATGCCGCCATGCCCCAATTTTAGGTGATCCTAAACCACTAGGTGACAGATTTACAACGGCAAACGGCGTAAACTTGCTCAAAAGTGTCACCTAATGTTGCTTTGAGATTTCCATAATTTAAAAGGTAGTATTATAAATTATAACCAAAACGTTTACTCTTGTCAGTGTAGCTAATAGTATTCCTTACTTTTTAACCTTTGAGCGTTCGGCCGTAAACGTAAATGATAATTATAATGATAATTATAATACTATAGGATACGATTGCACATTTTCCTGTATTATCGTGTATCGACCTCCGTTCGTCCTGTATCAATTAGCCCGGGGCTTCTAGGCCAACACAATTAGAAATTCGTTGTCGGCATCAATACCTATTTGTATTAATTGCACGTACGACTGTTTGTTTGTGTGACTACTTGATAACTATGTTGATGAGCCATATATAATGAGAAACCTTGACGTGTTTCTTAAATGTTATTAGTAAATTAATTTTGTATTAATTTTTAACAAGATCGGAATTTGTTATTTAAATACAGAAAAAAAATATTTGTGTTTTTGTAATTTGTTCGCAACAAAATTTGCGTTAAAAATTATATAAACAAAACAAAAACTTTTTATAAATAGCTTGCCTACTACTTAACTGATCTTTAGTATTTGTAAAAATATTATGATCGGATGTTAATGACGGCAGTTGTTGACATTGAATGGGCGCCTTTGACTTTCAATGTAAAAAGTAAACAGTGTTGAATACTTTCGGCGGGCTGGTTAGAACCACGATAGCTCGATTGGGAGAGCACCTGACCCGGTATGTCAGAAGGGTGCAGGTTCAAATCCTGCTCGTGGAAATTTTTTCAACATTTGTGTTTTTGTAATTTGTTCGCAACAAAATTTGCGTTAAAAATTATATAAATGTTTTGTTTTTAAATAAAGAACTTTGAAACGTATTTATTTAACTTCGGCTAACATCAGAAATTAAATGAAACAGCTTCTACGCATCTACTCGCGTTCATTTTACACTTTTTCGATTATAGTTTAATCCTGACGTTTCCTTTGATAAATCTCCCTGTGACCCGCAAAGGGTTCAAAACTAAAATAACGTAAATGTGTAATATAAACGGGAGTAACTAGATCCGTAAAAGTTGTTTTATTCCATTTTAGTGTGAAAGTATTGCTAGCCAAACGTTTCCTTCACCTTTGCATACAGTTTCCAAGAACAGGCGTGATTACACCCAAATATGTGGTGTTGGACGTGACTGGGTTACGTCATAGTATCCGAAGGTCACTGCAGTTTGCTCACCAGATAACAGGTAATTTTGTGTCTGCAATCAATGAGCCCACGGTTGGGGTGATAGTGGTAGATCATGTAAAGAAAAGTAGAGTAAAAAGCAAAGTAAAGTATCCAAAATAAATTCAAAAAATATAATATATATATAATTCAGTATTTTAGTTTTGAACCCTTTGCGGGTCCGAGGTCACAGAGAGATTCATCAAAGGAAACGTCAGGATTAAAATAGAATCGAAAAAGTGTAAAATGAACGTGAGTAGATGCGTAGAAGCTGTTACAAGCTACCTCTGCCAGCGTATTAGTTTGGCAATCCGAAGGGGCAATGTTGCCAGCATTCTTGGGACCGTTCCCATGAGCCCACAGTTGGAAGACATCTTTTATTTATAGGTCTTTAGTTTTTAATTTTCTAATTATTTTTCTATGTTTTTTTATGTAATGTAATGTAATGTATGTAATATTTACCAAAAACAAAAGTTATTGATTTTAGTTTATGACGAGACTTCGCGGTGGCTCGGTGCCTTGATACCCGAAGGTCCCGGCTTCAACAACCCGGGTTTTCGATCACCAACCCGCATTTGGAAGGCGTGGTAATGAAATTTAATTAAATGATACTTTATTCAAGTAAACTTAATAAATATAAGCGCTTTTGAATCATATAAAAACATTATGAAATTGACGTTTTGTATGAAAAATTTTTATAAAATTTTATTTTTTTTATTTTTTTTTTATCTATTTATGTTAACCTTTTCACCGCCCAACTATCCTGCACGCGATGTTCCGCTGTATGCCAACGTTGTCGAGTAGTGTGTTTGTTTCACTAGCTAAATATAGCAGACATTAAAAAGAAAAAAATCAAGACTCTTCTAAGCTACAATGAAACAAAAGGTCAATTCCGCGCCCAAAAAAGAAGTCAATTTTAAAAAAAAATCGGTCGATAAAGACACAAAATTAATAATCATTGTTATTACTAAAGCCTAAGTAACATAGTCCTAATTAGAGGTGTATAATAATATTAACAACCGGTATTGACTTTTACAAGTAATACACCTATTAATAAATGAGAAAAAAACGTCAATTTCATAGGTAAGGACCTAATATTTCGCTTAACACCTTTTCAGGACGTCTTTTAGCTGTGCAGAGATACCGATTTTATAAAGATTAAGCGGAAACCCATCAATTATAGCGACGATTTAATTTTCATGGTGAAGGCCTTTGACCAGCTGTGGGACAGTATTAAAGTTAATTACTTTGCTATTTTCTTCAATAAAACGTGGGCCGGCAGAGTGAAGTTAACTGATGCTACGTTTGTTTCCACGCTGCACCAGTTATCTTCGCGTCTGGACTCCATTTCCACTTAACATCAGGTTGGGTGGAGTCATTTGCCGAGCTAACTATGAAAAAAAAACCTACCTATGTATAACAGTCTGCAATGTAAGTGCATAGACATAATGCGCCTCTGACGTATAACGAAATATACCAAAACTTTCATCATTTGTTTTTTTTTTTTTTTTTTTATTAGAAGGAGGCAAACGAGCAGGCGGGTCACCTGATGGAAAGCAATCACCGCCGCCCATGGACACCCGCAAAACCAGAGGAATCACAGATGCGTTGCCGGCCGGTGTGTTCAGAGTCCAATTCTATTTGGGCAACCTTCATTTTATAGTAGGTAGGTATGTCTATCGAGTACAGTGACTAACATGTGTATCCAATCGATTCGCTGAACAAACGTCACGCCCGCCGGCGCGAGTTAGGAATTCCTAATGTCTTCGCTCACGCGAACTGGAAGAGATGTGTCGCGTTTCAATGTGTTGGTCATTTATTCGACTAAGTCAACAAATAAGCATACGCCATCTTATCTTACCTTATCTTAGAAGGTCTGAAGAGGCTTCCTACTCTCAGTAGCACTTCGATCCATCAGGATCGTTTGTGCAACCCATCCTCCCCGCCCGATCCTCTAAATGCCACTACACATTTACAGAATACACTAAACATGCACACTAGTTTAGGCCCAAGACACCGTACTCGTAGAACAAGGGTACGACGAACAGTTTCACACGCGCTCAGTACCAGGTACAGACCTGGACGCTACTCGCCACCACCACGGCCTGGTTAACCCGACCCGAGGTCCGAGCCTTTAGAGGCGCCCTCGGGTTGTTCCGCTCCCCGATCCGATCCGAACCCTTCGGAGAATCTAGTAGGGCACGGGGACACGCACTGGTGCGTGATGCCGTTCCCTCTAGAAAACCTCCGAAGGTGATTCGTTTCACGCGGCTTAAGGAACCCTTTAAGTTTCTCGCCGCCCCCAAAAAATCCCGGTGAAGCTGAAAATGCCGTTTGAGGCAATCAGCAATCTTTCAAAAATAAAACCTCATCCTTCACTCTTTTCCTCAGTGAACATGGCTGTCATAAGTTTGGCAATGTATTTGAGAGCGAAGAGCGTTAAGTTTTCTGGTTTCGGATAGGCCGATCTCAGGAGGTTTTATTTCTTTTCGTAGCCAGAGGGTCCAGTTGCACAGCTTGTCCTCTACATGCCTTACACCAGCTGTTTGTTGATAGTTTTTTTTGTATACCTGCTCGGCAAATGACTCCACTACACCAGTAAAAAAGCCAAAGTAACATCAGGAAAACGATAGTGAAGTTCGAAAAGAAGAAAATGTATGGGATTGACATAAGATTGACCACGTGGTTTAGCGCGGCTTATGTCAATCCCATAGATTTTATTATTTTCGAATTTCGCTATCGTTTTCTTAATGTTACTTTGGCTAAGCCTACTGATGTTAAGTGGAAACGGAGTTTTATTTACTTTTAGCTAGTAAGTCTTTACATGTAGGATTTGGCTACATTATTGATTTAACAGAGAAATAACATTGGTTACAAAAATGCGTCCTTTTCCTCTTAAATCCTCCTCAAACCGGATAAAAATAAAAATATAAAGGATATTTCGTAAAATCGAACGAATAAAACCATAAACTATGAGTAATACTATCAAAGGATATCAGAGAAGTAGCATCAAACGCTTCAAAGGATGAAAGAAAATTGCAAATTAGTTAATTTTTTACACTTGTTATAGGCCATTGACCTGTTACGTCATACGATTTACATAAAAACATAGAACGTAATTGGGAATGTTAAACTTGATTCTATTATTAATGGGCAAAGCTTTATCAATGGAACATAGTAAAATACTAATTAAGATAAAAGAACTATAGACATTGACTATAGACGTCTGCCAAAGGTCAAATTTTCATGAAAAGCCTGACCGTTTTTGGGTTCCGTACTACCTCAAAATGAAAAAACGGAACTCCTATATAGGATCACTTTGTTGTCTGTCTGTCTTTCTGTCAAGACCCTTTTCTCTGGAACGCGTGGAGGTATCGAGTTGAAATTAAAATCATTTATTCAGGTCTGCGGTTCCTTGACGCTGCGAAAAATCAAACTTCTAAGTTAACATAAAAAGAAGGTACTTGTCCGGTTTTTTTATATAGTTTGGATGAATTTCTGTACAAAAAATGATTAATCGTTCTATTCAGTCAGTTCATACACAGTTCAGTTCAGTTCAGTTCAGTTATAGTAGAAGTAGTAGTAAATAGCATATATTCTGTTCCACTGCTGGGCAAAGGGCTCCATCACTGAAATCAAGTCATTACTAAAATATATGGGGATTGGTTTAATCACGATTGCCAGCTCTTCTTGGTCGATGGCTTTGTTTATTATTATTTAGATTTTTTTATAGTTACTGACGTCAATAAATGCATGCAAAGGCTTAACATAAAATAAACTTTGCCTTTGGCATTCAGAATCGTACATACCTAGTGACGTAATCGTACTAAACTTAGTGACAAAATCGTATTAAACTTAGTGATAAAATCGTACTAAACTAAGTGACAGAATCGTACTAAACTTAGTGACAGAATCATACTAAACTTAGTGACAAAATCTCACTAAACTTAGTGACAAAATCGTATTAAACTTAGTGACAGAATCGTATTAATCTTAGTGACAAAATCGTACTAAACTTAGTGACAGAATCGTACTAAACTTAGTGACAGAATCTCACTAAACTTAGTGACAGAATCTCACTAAACTTAGTGACAGAATCGTACTAATCTTAGTGACAAAATCGTACTAAACTTAGTGACAGAATCGTACTAAACTTAGTGACAGAATCTCACTAAACTTAGTGACAAAATCGTATCAAACTTAGTGACAGAATCGTACTAATCTTAGTGACAAAATCGTACTTAACTTAGTGACAGAATCGTACTAAACTTAGTGACAGAATCTCACTAAACTTAGTGACAAAATCGTATTAAACTTAGTGACAGAATCGTACTAATCTTAGTGACAAAATCGTACTTAACTTAGTGATAGAATCGTACTAAACTTAGTGACAGAATCGTACTAAACTTAGTGACAGAATCGTACTAAACTTAGTGACAGAATCGCAGAATCGTACTAAACTTTGCGACAGAATCGGGCAAAGTTATAGAATAATGGTGTAGCTAACCTCCATACTGGTGTCGATGTCGCAACGATCAGGTTATAGCGGCGAGCGATTAAGATGCAACACGTAAGGAATTAGACCCCTTATTAGGAGGGCAGATGCGTAAAGCGTGATGCCATTTCTGTACTGCTACCGATAGTTTTCCTGGAGAAAAACTGGTAACACCACCGGTTGAAGCATCTTGAAAGGGAGACATGTTTCGAAGTTATTATATCGCAACGGGAAGGAGGTTTGCGTTCGTCTCACTTGGGCGGATGCCTTGAGCAAGTTTTTTAACAAAGTCAAAATCAACATTCCTAACTTTAAGATACCTTATTTTTATTATTTTTGAATTTTTCAATCACAATGCTATAATTATATATGACGCTAAATACAGTGGTGGACATATAATTAGAAACACTACCAACGGAACTCAACATTATACAATATATTTGATCCTAATACTTTTTATTTAGAAATGAAACAACAAATAGCATAAAATACGTTCAATAACTTATCATTTATTAGAAAAAAACAAAATATCAACTAAACAACTACCAATTCAATATTAAATTTCATATAAACAACTAAATGAGTTTTAAAGTACCAGCAATAATGGGCAACTAATTAGAAACAATACCTACAAAAAAAAATAAAAGATAAATAATTTATAGGTTTAATTATTGAGCATTATATAATTTAGGTAATAGATACTGTGTTTATGCTACTAAAACCTATAGGTAATTAATATTTTGTTGCGTATCCTTTATTATCAATCACAGCTCTACAACGATGTGGCATTGATTCAAGCAATTTCATAAATTTTTCTAGTGGGATTGAATTCCATACTTCGACAAAAGCTTCGTAGAGTTCGTTGTGACTGGAGTTACGTTTGTTTAAGACGGAAATACGCTGATCCTTAAGAAAATATTTTACACTGTTGGCGGTGTGTTTAGGGTCATTATCATGCTGAAAGATACAGGTTACAGGCAAATTGTCGTCAGAGTAGGGAATCATTGTTTCTTCTAAGATGTGTGACTACAGTTGATCTATTGTACCTTCAGTCTTTCGAACGGGTCTAACTCCACATCCTGAAAAACATCCCCATACCTTGATATGTGTTGAAACACAGCAATGGTATAACTTTGTTGTTCTAGTGCCAGACATTTTTTTTTAAAATATTTTACGGGTAAGCACAGTGCCTTGATCTCACCTGATTTTAAGAGATGATAAGGCCAATGATGGAAGCGCACTTCACCCGGGAACCTCAACTAGTGAGGCACTGGCTATCTTATCTTTAGCTGCCGGAACACAACAATGCTACAAATATTGATGTTATGGCGACATATTTGGATAAGATGGTGGTAGCTTGCCAGGCGGACTAACAAGCCCTAAGGTAAGACTTAGAACCAATTGCCACCAAGCAAAGCACAGAGCACAATATGAAACCCAAGACCTCTGAGAGACCGGTGGACTTAACACTAGAACACAGAGACAATAACTTCATAATTATTTTGAGCTTTCTTGCCATAGTCGTGAAACCGTTTCCACATAATTTTCGCATGCCATTTCGTAAGACAAAGATGTTATAAATGTTCTGTTACAAAGGAGAATGTTAATATTTACTGCCTTTACTTCCATTAAATCTTTTTGTATGGCACTTGTACAGACGCCTGTACACACGGCGGCAGATCTACCAACCCAAACCTGACAAATTTCTTCAATGAATATTGATCCTTATAGCCAAACGATAACGTTCAAAATTGATTGTAGAAATTTGACAGTTTTGGGTAGGTTAATCTGCCGCCGTGTGTACGTCAGACTATCCAAAACTGTCATATTTCTTCAACAAATGTTGAACCGTAATCCATAACCATAAAGTTCAAAATTCATTGGGGAAATTTGACAGTTTATGGTGGACTGTGATGTGCTCCTGCACATCACAGTCCACTGTGTACTACTTGTGTACTTAGGGTAGAGGCACCAGTGCTTGACAGTTTATTCCTTTCCTCGTTGAAAATGGGGGTCAGCAAATGATTTTTGACTTTAGCAACAGTTTAATACAGACATGCTTCCTTAACTGTAATCCAATGAAATTTTAATGGAATTCTATGTTTTTTTTTATTTGGGACAACAAACAATTGACCAATATATTACAAAGTGAATAGATTAACAGGTAAATAATCGGACAATCAACATCGTTATCTACAAAGAGAATTAATAGAAAAAAAGTACCGTTTAACCATAAACATACATAAACGTAAAGTTACAAGCATAAAAATGCATACACTTTTGAATAGTTTTGTCTCTTATTCCATTGTATTAAGAGTTACATTGTTTACATGTTAATGCCCGTGACTGTACACTGTACGTACATACACATACATTACATTGGCATAAGCAAAGTTATGCATCAATTAACGACGACGGAATTCGAGTAATATATTCCTTTACTACCTCGTTCAACATACAACAATTCAAACCTATACCTATGTTATTTTTTATTTGCCTAAATAAAATAAATAATGCAATGTCATTATAAGTACAGGCGCCTGCACGTACGACCATCAAAAACTGTCTTTCTTCAATAAACGTTCAACCATATGCCATAGATATAAGTTTCAAAGTCTGTTGAGGTCATTTTACAGTCAGTGGTAGTTTTATGTGCAGGCGTGAGTATATTGTATTTTGATGCAATGTGTTTTACAGACACATCCATAAGCCAGAGATAACAAAGCTTTATTTCGCTCCTTTCGACTTTCTATACAGTTTTCCTTTAGGTAGCCTTAAGAAATTTCCAATGAGTTAGGTTTAAAATTGATTCTATTTGCATTCAAACGTACCAACAATAAAAATCATTACTTTTAAATTCAATTATCAAGAAATAATGTTAGTTATCTATTGTGCTATCAAGAATCTCGAGTAATAAGAGAAAAAGTTCTCGTGAGAAAGGTATTTGGTACAAAACCATTCGATCAGAACCTCCTCGAATACCATGGTTTGCCAACACCAACTTAGGTAGACAGCAGATTGTGACAGCCCACAGGATACGATCCGGACACATTCCACTGAATAAAAAGCACTTATCAAAGTTAACAGAAACCCCTAATTGTGCGGTATGTGGAGTATTAGAAGATGTTCAGCATTTGTTAGTGATCGAAATCGTCGCCTAAGTCATATAGCGTGTAAAGCCTTAAATGTAAATAGGAAAGATGTGGGTTTGTTTAATAAGTTTTTAGCTGTTCCAACATCGACATCAGCGAAACTCATTTATAATTTTGTTATTTTTAGTTTAAAGTTGTACTAGCATTTAAGATTAGGATAAGATGGAGCTGACATGGTCAATTTGTTCGACCAAAGCTCCTAAATAAAATAAAGAGAAAAAAATGTGTGTCGTGATTTGTCGTGTTTGGAAGATACCGAACATGATAGATATCTTTAGCATCAGGAACTTGGGGACTGTTTTGAGACACAGGCTTCAAGTGAAACAGAACGAGACCTAGAAAATGACTTAAAATATTGTTTAACTTCGGTCTAAGTGTGTTTCGGATTCAATGATGCATAGCCCGGGTTTGTGATCACCCGCATTTGGCATGGTTATTCAGCCAATACTTAAAGCTATGATGAGTTCAATCACAGAGGACTACATCCAAGTGTGACAGTAGATATACACTCTGACCGATATAGGCTTAACTTACTATATTATTGTTGTAATTATTATAACTTTAGTTTTGTGATGTTTTACGCCCGTTGACTTCACATTTATGACTTATTTTGTTAATCTTATTTAGCACAAAACTGTTGTTATTTTAGTAACCTAAAATAGGTTTTTCAAAGACCTGAAAGAGCTGGAAGTGCCAGACTGGTCTCATTTGGCACAAATCAGGAAGGAATGGCGCACTCTGATGTCGGAGGCCAAGATCCACTTCGGATCGCTGAGCCGGCGTAGTAGTAGTAGTAAAATAGGTTTTAAATTAGCTATACGTATGGATCTCAGTCGACAAATAGAGACATAAATTCATTAATTTGAGTCGTATTTATTTTAAGAGTGTGCATTAGTTGTATCGTTTTTACTTTGCTGCATTTCGATTGGCTTGGTTTGGTCTTACACCGATCATCCTAGGATGATCATGACATGATTTCATCAGATAATACAGGCCCCAAAATTCAGTCTGTAGTCACGTAAAGCACTATCAAACAATACTATTTCTTGAAACAAACCCACAATACAAGTGCCCCGCTAAGGTTTCGCCGCAGCAGCGTTGCCTTCTGAAAACTTATTGTAATGGAACTGGTCCAAATATCTACATACACAGCTACAGCTGTCTGTTCGACATTCACATTTTCTTCGGCCACTTGACATTCCAGCATAAACTCAACCAAGGCCGAAGAGATTTGCTCACACACACAACAACAAAAAAAACCAAATCAGTTTAACGAACTGAGAGCAACAACAGTTTATTTTTCAATTGCACAATTGTTGACAAATGGTCCCTGGTCCGTCGAGAATGCGATCCGCCTTGCAAAAGTTGACTGTTCACCCTTTCGAAAAGAACTCGTCTAGCGTACTGGCTCTTAGAAAATAGAGCCCTTCCCAACTCGGACGGTTAGCGAGCGCTTACCTTTACAGAGTCTGCGTGTTGTGCTACTCGCATTTATCCTTAATAACACACACAATATGTTCAGTGAACTGTTTTCACGATATATTCGTTGAACACAATATAACACTGTATCGGAACGCACGGCATTTAGGTTTAAACTTTAGGAGTGGCGGCGACACGTCCGCACCCCCCGACGTCGCGCGGGTTACTGGCGTTTGAAACTCGTCGGTTGGGTCGGTCGACTCGCGCGCACACAACGGATACCTAAAGTCCGGTTTGGCTTTTTCGTATCCTCACCTTTTGTCATACGAATAAAACCTCTTACGTGTGTTATGTAATGAATTTCGGTGATGAGGTTGATACCGTTGGGCGGTACAGATATTTGTAAAAAATAAAGTTTTTTTTCAAAGAAAGGTGTAAGTAGACACCTCGCCACGCTCTGATGATTGTTGAATTGATGGAGTAATATTTATCGCGGGCTGGTAGAATTGATTACGACGATTTAAGAATTAATGAATGTGGAGTACGTAATTGCTATTGGGTAGGTATTTTTATTTACATTAGGCTGCTGTGAGGTAATGATCTCGAAGGAGCCAAGCTGGTGTGTCGCAACACTGCAACAATTCAAAATAGTCTGAGTGCACTAGTCAATACTGCAACTAATAAATCATAGATAATTACAAACATGAATGTGCAATCGTCGAAATTAAGAAGAAAGATTTTAAATGATAAAGAAGGTCTCTATGAACTTGGTAGGTATTGAAAGAAACAATACTGTTATCAGGTGTTGCTTATATATAAAATAACTATTTAAAACTATTCATCAGCATCATCATCATCATCATCATCATCATCATCATCATCATCATCATCATCATCATCATCATCATCATCTAAATGTCACTGCTGGGTTCTGTTGTTTGCATATATGCAATGCAACAGCATCTGGTGACACGGAGCCAAGGAAGTTCTTAACAATAATTCTAACATTTATGTTACAAGGTTTACGGGTGGTTTGGCAATATGTGTATAATATTGTTTTCTAAAGTTTACGCGAACACAACACATTGAAATGAAACCACTTTTACGGATCTACTCGCGTTTATTTTACACATTACTTATTTAATGTTTATCCTGACATTTCCGACTGCGACTGTGGACTCTCTTACATCGGGCAAACAAAGAGAAGTGTAGGAACCCGCGTTAAAGAACATATAGCCGACGTCAAGCATAGGCGCGAAAATAAGTCTGCAGTATGCTAACATTCCCTAAAGGGGACCATTAGGTACATCAGATTTGATAAATCACAATTACTCGCTAGAGAACAACGATTCATGCCTAGGATGATACGTGAGGCTATTGAAATTAAAAAACAAAACATCCTAATTTCAATAATAAGAAGAAGATGGTTGAAATCTACCCCCAGCCTGGGATCCCATCATACAAAATATTAAATCCCAGCCCCAACACCATACTGCCAGATCAACAGATACTGTAAGCTCTTTCTGCGTAAAACGGAACGCACCGGAATAAATTTAAATGAGGGTATACAAGATACCGACTAATTATGAGACGACTAACACCTCAGTCTACCTGTGACCACGGACCCTACAAAGGGTTCGAAACGTCAGGATAAACATATAGATAAGTAATGTAGTAGATCCGAAAAAGTTGTTTCATTTCAATATGTGTATAATCCTGAAACAAATAGCTATGCAACCAAGTACAAAAGACACCGAGACAATATGCAAACCAAATCAGCTGGATACAGAGTTTTCGCTTTGTAATATTCCTTTGCAACAACCAACTTCAAAATATCGGTCATATGTGGTGCTCTTAAGCATGTTCACAATTATCCGAGGCTTTATGCGCTGGGACCCTGCCATATTCGGGATTATACAGGATTACTAAACACCCTGTATACTGTTAACAAACATAGCATTACGCAAATGACGACGGTTAACTCGAATTTTTCAACAAGCAAAATAAATAAATAATTATGTTGACTCTAAGTCATTTGTGCTCGTATAATCGGTCATCTCGACGCCTTAAATACATATATCATAATTATATATCTATATAATCTATTTAAAGCAAAAGACCCTTGACTTGCACATTTATTTCTTAAAATTAATATATTTTCTAGATTCTGTAACCATTGTAAGCGCTACGCCACAACACAAAACACAACATACAATTTTCTATTCGTCCAACATAAACGTGTATAAGTGAAAATGAAATGAAATATTGAATGTATGATTAATGTAGTACGCAGAACGTACGGCCAATGAATACCGCGTATTAATGGAGCGGAGTTTCCATCGCGCGGCGTAGGTACAGGAATGCCGAGATTTATCAAGAGTAACGATGCTCTTCAAGATGACCTGTGAACGGCCAACTAGCAGGGTTGACCGACACCACTAAGGTTCGACCGCCGCTCGCCGTTGCCATCTTTTTGTAGGTGCCTAGCGCGAGTGTTCGTAGCCAATCAACCATTCGATCGAAAACGAGAATTGGATAGATGACTGGTTAGTTATTCACTAACCATTTTAGCAACTGCCAAAACGACCGAACGATTTTTTATAAATAGAAATTGTATGGAAATGGTGAACTATGGCGTCACTATTTTGTTCCGTCAATTCAGTGTTTATTAATCATCTCAACGACAAGAGATGTGAATGCCACTTTAAAAAAAAACTTTTCAGGTTACAGAAATTCATGCTTAGCTCAAATAAAAAATAGGTCAATGTTTTAAAGATTTTTTTTTTCCATATTTTTGAAAATATTAACACACAATGTTATTATGATCCCGTTTCTAAATGTAGGCATCTCCCAATGCATGCCACTGAGACCCATCTTCAGCTCTTTTTATCCAACTGCTGCCAGCTGCTGCGTATATCGTCGCTTTACCTCACCGGAGGATTATTTTTGGAGATAGATTGTTGATTGCCTCAGACGGCATTTTCAGCTTCACCGGGCCTGTTTGGGGGCGGCGAGAAACTTAAAGGGTTCCTCAAGCCCTGTGAAACGAATCACCTTCGGGGGTTTTCTAGAAAGAACGGCATCACGCACTAGTGCGTGTTCCCGTGCACTACTAGATTCTCCGAAGGGTTCGGATCGGATTGGGGAGCGGAACAACCCGAGGGCGCCTCTAAAGACTCGGACCTCGGCTCGGGTTGGCCGTGGTGGGGCACCGGAGGATGCCATACATTACGTTTGTCAAATCGTGGTGGTCACAATTAAACACTTCAAGATTTATTTATATATTTTTTTTACATATATTTAGATTATTTTTCTACCCTCGCGGTTATCAGATTTGCGGATCAGCCCACTGCCACTTGTACTTGGTAACAACACACCGCCCTTTAGTTAACAATAGTTACATATCATCATCATTATCTCAGCCAAAGCACGTCCACTGCTGGACAAAGGCCTCCCCCAAGAACCTCCATAACGACCGGTTTTGTGCTACTTATTTAGTTACATATATTTAACAGTTACTGTTATAGCTTCCATGTGTGTCTGTTAAAAATCAGTTTCCTTTTACGCTAAAGAAAGCAGCGTCAGTCACGGCCTGTTAGCCGCAACTTAATTTCCTCTTCTAATTAAAAATAATCGCTAAGTAGCGCGATTATCAAATACCACGTAAGGATTACGCAAATATTACGCTGATATGTTATGAAGTGGTTTTGTAAATCGTTCTGTAACTGCGCTAGCATGCGTCCATTGTGGATATGCGTATATAGTTAACATGCATTTTATGAAGAAAAGTAATTATGATGCATGTATATTTCTTTCACTTTTACCGGTACTGCGTAGAGTAAGAATGAACAGTGGGCCTAGTAATTACTTTTTGGAAGGCAGCCTGCTGCTGTTGTTACTCAAGACAGGTCCATCGCGAGACAGCCATGGTGGACTGTCTTAGACGAGTCGCAAGGCGATTGCCTACAGCCCGCCACTCGCTGCCGCGTTTTCGGATTGCAGAACTCCTGGTACACCCTGCTACACACTACTTTAAAGTTTATACTGACACCCCCCACCAACCTTACGGTTATAAAGTTAGGTGTCAGACATCCTTGCGCAAGCACAAGGGACCATCTACGTCAGGTCATAACGCCAGATCAGAACGCGCCGGTACGCATCCTTCATCCGGTACTTTTAAGACTAGTGACTCGAGCTAGTTGCCCCGTGGACACGTATAGTCCACTACCTAATATCCAGATAGGTTACCCGGAGCTGTAAGCTCGCTCACTTCTCGTAGCACAACTAGCAGATTCCACTGCTCGGGTCGTCAACTCTAAAGTCGACTACCAAATGTCCTCTTTGGTGGTGGAGTTGTAAGCCCACTTACTTTTTAGTACCCTTCCAGGCACCTCATCAGTTCCAAAATCCTACGCGGTTGATTCAACCGGAGACATTGCATATAGCGGGCACCTCTACTAGTTCTGCAGACTAGTGCCGGAGATGTTGGAAGCCTACTCAATAAAAACCACCGAGCAGAACAACTAACTATGGACATATCACGTGCCCAGCTGATCCTTTTGCTTCAGGACCCCTCCGGACCGCTACTCGGACACGCTGGCTGTGCACGAAATGGAAGCCTGGCCAGACCTCAACCAGGCAGACGAACATTCCCACTTCTACAGCTAACCACATACCACCACGAGTCCATGTACTCCTGGTACTCCTGGTCCATGTACTCCTGGTGGTAGCAGGCGGTTACATGGCAGTTGCACCCATCGTAACTGCACGCGGGGGTGGGAAACAACATATTTCCACACGGGTCGTGAAATACTCGTACAGTGCTCAGGGTCCCGCCCAGCAGTTGACGAGTGTCGAGTGGTTTAAGTGGATCGGGCAGACCATCGCTCAACCCCATACACCTCCCGGCACTCAGCCGCAGCCCGGTCGAGACGGTTCCGTAGGGAATTTCCACTTAATAATAAATAAATAAAGGTATAGTGAGTATGCCCCCACTAGCAGGTAATCAGCCTGCCGGGCAAGGAAAGACAGACGGGTGAGTACCACATCACTTGGGCCTTCGTATGCGTAAGGCATTGAACTGGGTCATAAAAAGGCCTAACAAGTGCTTCTATGGAAATCCTAACGTGTATGTTAAAATCATAATAACGTCATAATTTCTATGAAATTATGACCTTATTGTTATTTCCAATTACAGATGGTGTGGTGCTGCATCAGGTTCCAAAGAATATTCCTCTCTTCCGCTAGCGAGTTCTACGTCACGAATTAGATAATTTAGTTGTGCTAGGTGTAGCCTTGTAAAAAACTTAAACACTTCCACAGAACACTAATGTTGATAAAAATGCTCCTGTAGATAGGTGCTGTGTTCAGGAAACACTTAAACATCACCCGGCGGGGTGAGGGTGACTGATGCTGCGTTGTTTTCGCGCTGCACCAGTTGTCTTTATATACTTTTGGACTTCATTTCAACAACATCATCAGGTGGACGGTGGAGTAATTTGCCGTGTCAACTATATGAATAAAAAGCCTGGGTGTATAATCGAGATCGAGATTCGAATCCGACTAGATATCGAGAACCCTCAACTCAAATTCAACATTGTTTACATGGGTGTTGTCTGGTTCGATGGGTACTAGGTCCAGTAAAATTATAAGGAACTAGCTAAGCCCCGCGGTTTCACCCGCGTATTTTCCCGTTTTTGCAACATTTTTCATTGCTGCTCCACTCCTATTAGTCATAGCGTAATGTAATATCGCAATAAATGGACTATTCAGCACAAAAATAATTTTTAAATTCGAACCAGTAGTTCCTGAGATTAGCGCGTTCAACCAAACAAACTCTTCAGCTTTATAATGTTAGTATTGATAATATAAGTATGCCAGTATGCCATTACTAACACGTGAAAAGGAGCTCGATGGCGAGGTGGTTAACACGCTCAGTCTACGAGTGCTAAGGTTAAGCAACTTTCGCAAAGGCCGGTTATCGGATGGGTGACCAAAAATGTATCATCTCGAGCACCTCCGTGCTTCGGAAGGCATTGTAAAGCGGTTGGTCCCGGCTGCATTAGCAGTCGTTAACAACCACCAACCCGCACTGGGCCTGCGTGGTGGTTTATGGCCCGTCCTCCCTAACCAACAATAGGGAAGGCTCGTGCCCCAGCAGTGGGGACATAAAATGAGCTGATGATGATGATGAAGAAGAAGAAAAAGCTGTGGAAAGGGTGTGAGAATTGGCATAGGTCAAAGTTTCAATGAAGAAGGAGTGCATAAAAATAATGTTTATGTACAATAATGTGTCATATTACATTGTATGAATATTGTCTGTTTTGTGAAACGCTTTGTGAAAATGTTGATAAAACGTATCGCGCTCACGAAGAGACAATGTCTCCGCCAAAAGACTACGTCTGCTAGTGTTGCATTATAAATATCTTTCGAGCTTGTAGTGGTTTACACCTATCTGCGCGTAATAATGACCCTTTTAAGTGAAACTATAACCGAAGGGCGCAAAGAAAGTGGCGACGATAAAACCACAAGCGCACGTAGGTATATCACAGACGCAGAATCAGTGACGATACTGGATGAGACTTTTCAAAAATGATTGCATCGTTGCATCCCTATTATTGGAGAGTTTGTTGATGGCTTTGGGAGGCCTTTCCAGTGTCACCGGGGGCAGCCTACCTATCACGGCAAATGACTCCATACCACCTGATGTTAAGTGGAAATGGAGTCCAGACGCGATGACAATTGGTGCAGCGTGAAAACAACGCAGCACCAGTCAACCTCACCCTGCCGGCCCACAAGGTGCTTCTTCACGCCTCGTCTGAAAGACATGGGGTCTTTATCATAGGAAGGAGGGAAAACGTGTGCTGGTAGACTATTCCATTCCATATTTTGGAGGTGCGACAAAGAAACGACTCACCAAATTTCTTTGTACTTCATCTTTATTGTTTGGTTATAAGGATCAATATTCATTGGAGAAATTTTACAGATTTGGGTAGGTTGATCTGCCGCCGACTGTACCTAAGTAGCATTGCTGTGTTCCGAAAGTTAGAGATAGGAGTCAGTGCCTCAGTAATTCAGGATTCCACTTAACATCAGGGTAGAAATAGGCCTAATAAGCACACGTGTAAGCGCCGTAATAGTTAGGTATAAATAGTCACCCTGCCGCCGATTCCACACACAATATACTCCGACTGACAATCTTGGTGCTGGCAATAGGTTTCACTGCGCCCGTCACGTTGCGTAGGCAGCGATAGCGTCAATTGGAAATTCACCACAACAGTAGTGACAGCCATTAGCCACCATCTTGGAAGTAGGTCGGTAGTAGATGGAAGTAGGTAAGTAGTTGAGGTGAGAGAGTAAAAAAATTTATCCTAAACTGTCTAATTTTTTCAATAAATGTTCAACCATTCTTAGATACTTAAAGCTCAATGTTGTGGAAATTTGCACTGTTTGTGGTAGTGTGATGTGCAGGCGTTTGTACAAATATATTGTTTAATATGGATGTTTTTGTTGCTTTTCTGTATCTCTACAGAAATTCGATCGTTACGATAAAAAAAAAAATTGTCTAAAGTGTTTCATTTTAATCTACAATCTAATTATACTTACCGTTATAAACCGGTTTTTTATACCGTCAAATAAATAATATCAATAAATAATATATATCTTTTATATTAATCTGACCGTAAATAAATCGGCCTTAATAATAATAATCTAAAAATCAATTTTCCTTTTAATTTTTAAGTGCTAATTGCTGCACTGAAGCTGAAATCTGAAATCTGAAAATCATCGAACAAATACACCACAAAGTTAAGAATAACGAAATTATGTTTCCTTAGAAAAGACTTCAACGAGATTAGAAGGTTGGATACACAAGCGCTCCAAGCGGAGACCAGCGGTAACATGCAGCGACATCTACTGGTGAGTAGTTCGAGGTGTTGCGTTTCTTTACACGGAATGTACATTGTACATATTTATTTTAATAATTTTCTTTAATACCTTTTTGAAAATCAATATCATAAATTTATAAGTACTTAATCACTTTTTTAAGAAAAATCATAAAATATTGTTTAATAGCATGATTATTGTATTAATATATATTTTTCTTAATAAACTCGTATTACATTCTGCGTAAACTGTAGTTTCTTTATCAGCTGTCACCATGACAACGCTTTGCTTTGACGCAACAAAAATTGTTTAGAAAATACGGGGACTTCTTGGCGGGAAAGTGAAGCGTCATGTTTGCGGTTTTGCTTTATTTTCCAAAATTTGTGTTATGTCGAATATTAATGTGAAATAATGGTGGATTATTAATCGTTAAGTGTTCGTGAGTGTGCATAAGTGTTGGCAAATGAAACAAAACAGTGCAACGTCACTTTCAAATTCTCTCAAGAAGCTCGCGTGAGGACTTAGTAAAGCCCCACATCTTTACTGAGATACTCGAGGGGTTGGGGGGTATATAATTTCTCACTTCCCAATTCTAATATCATTCATCATCATCATCATATATGAAAATATTGTTTATTTATGTATTACTTAAACTAATGACATGGCAGCATGGTCTATGACCTTAGCCGGTTCCTCAAGGAACAAACTACACTAAAAAAAAAAAAATTAGAAAATACGTCGCGTAGGTATTTTAAATTAAATTCAAAGCTAATATAAAATGTCTGAACCTACAAAAGATGTCCAAACCGCAGATAAAACCAATAACAACGTGTCTAGTGATCCAAAACTAGTTGACGAGGCTCAAAATAAAGTAAATGAAGACCTAAAAAGTCGTCTTAAAAAATACATTAAAAAGTTAAAGGGTTAGTGTTTATAAATATTAATTATAATTTTCTAGATTAACTATAGTCAGTAATTGATATTGTTCTGATTCATCTTCTAATAAGGTCAACAGTGTTTTACACGGTACAGTATTGTATACACAAAAAGGTTTAATAGGTACAATAGGACATAGGTGTTTAATTATAACTCTTTATATGAACTCGATGATTAATTTAACGACTGAGGCTGCTCTAGGAAATAAGGTATTATTTCAATTTAAACCAATCAAACATTTTTATTTAGTTAGACATAAGTCCATAGAACAACCTATTTATATTTTTGATTTGCACCCCTAAGTGACATTTATTAGTAAATAAAGACTTAAAGCATCTAGTTAAAGAGTTAAGTGCTCGCCTTATCGAGGCCTCCGGTGACAAGAAGGCTGGCAGCTACCTCTGCCAGCGCATTAGTTTGGCAATCCAAAGGGGCAATGTTGCCAGCATTCTTGGGACCGTTCCCATGAGCCCACAGTTGGAGGACATCTTTTATTTATAGGTCTTTAGTTTTTAATTTTCTAATTATTTTTGTTTAATTTTTTTTTTTCAAGTTAAGTTATGTATTGTTTCTTTTTGTTGTGTAAATATATCTTAGTAATAACACATAATAGGTACCGTAAATAAATTTGTAAAAAGTGTTTCATTCTAATCTTCCTTCTTAAATAATAGTTAACAATCAACAGATACGGGCACCAGTAGTACCAAAGAGGAAAGCAACAAAGTTGAAATAGAAACATTCAAACAACTGTACAGACCTACATTGGACGGAAACACTGAATCTTACAAGAAAATACCAAAATTCTACTACAAACTGCCTAGGCCCGATGATGTGTTAGCACAGAAACTAAGAGAAGAAACACGAGCCCAATTCCTTCAGAAGAAAAGCAAAGAATTGCTGGATAATAGTGAGTTGAAACATCTGTGGAGTTTATTGGAGAAATCTAATGGAAGCTATAGTATGGCCAACAATGATGAACTGACTATCGATTATCTGCAATTCAAGAAGATTAGGGATGAGGCTGGCGCTAAATACAGGTTTGTATTTGATTTATGCTTAAATAATAGTTAATGAAACTGAAACTCTATTTAGAAACTTAAATATTAATGTAGGACTTGAAGGTGTGGCTTATATGTTCAGCGTAATATTGGCAGATGATATTTTTTTTATATTTTAGTATTATAAAGAAAAAAAATGTATTATCCATTATACACTTAACAAACACAGTAGGTACAAAAAGTTAGATTAAATGCTACATATGCAAGTACTTGATAGAATCTAGCTTTGCAACGGCAAATGTTACTGTAGCCTATTCTTCGACTAAGAATGGGGCCGAGCTGGCCACACTTTAATTTATTTCCTTGTCTTATTGTGTGGTGTTTGGAGTTAATTTGTGTATTTTAATATATTTTTATGTTATGTTGTATGAATAATCCGTACTTCGAGAGGTACATAATATATTCGTTGGTCCTGGCTGCATTAGCAGTTGTGAACCACCACCAATGCGTACTGGGCCCGATTGGTGGTTTATCACCTGTTCTCCCTATGCTCGTGCCCCAGCAGGGTGACATAAAAATGAACTGGTCATGTATAAGTAATCAATAATAAATGTTTTTTCTTACTTTCTCACATCGAACAGGCCATACTTTACCGCCGAAGTATTTGGACGCCTGCAGGCGGCGGAGGGCGGCGCGGGGCGCGTGCGCGGCGTGTCTTTGTTCAACTACGTTATGAGACGCGTGTGGCTGCAGCAGACGAGAATAGGACTATCGCTCTATGACGTCACTGGGCAGGGGTACCTCACGGAGCATGTAAGTGTAAACTAAAATGTTGATGATGATGGATAAAATGTAGACTGTTCTACAGTATCAAATTTATCAATAATCTACGTTTGCGTATTTCTCTATCAATTAATACAGAAATGTTCTATTGGAAGGTCCTCATTGACCATTGTCTTGTGTTTGTTACGGGCGAGAGCGCTGTTTAATATATGGCACTGCACTCCATTGCTCGCTATCAGACTTCAATGCTTCCTTTGCAGACCAAGGTTGAAAACCATACATCAAGATAGGAAAAATACATAATGTCCATTAGTTTAGGTTGTTATCTTATATATATAGTGGGGCCTGCTGAGTTTTCGCTCTCCCAGTAGCACTTCGACCCATCGGGATCTTTAGTGCAACCCCATCCACTTCCACTGTAAACATAGATGTCATAAGTTTGGCAACGTCTTTGAGAGCGAAGAGCCTGAAGTTTTCTGGTTTTTGATAGGCCGATTCAAGGAGTCCCAGTGTTTTCCTTTACTAGGTTGCTTTTCATAAACTTCACTACTTTATCTTAACTAGGTAAGTACTACTTTAACTTTTTGCATTGACCAAAAAATATATAAGGTCACATTTTATCAACTGCAAATATTTTGAGGATAAATTCAACAACATATATAAACTATTTTTATGAAAAAACCTTAAATTTTTATACGCTAGTTTTCAAGAAAAACGCCAAAAGATATTTCGATTAAAAAGTAAAATAAAGCACTTTCGGTAGTTTCAATTCAAAGGAGCCGAAACAGAGAAGCCGCAATGCCTTCACCGCTTACACGTGCCCGTAGTTTAATTTAAAGGAGCCGACAGAGGCCGCTCTTAAAAACATTAATTTTTGTGTCAGGAAAAGTAAAAAAAAAAATAAACTGATTTTTTTTTAAATGCTAGGGCCTTATTTCTCTGATATAATTACATGTTTTGCCAAAATATAAAACATCTCTCATCCCCAGGATCTTGAAAGCTACATAGCGGAGTTGGTGCCCTCCCTAGCTGCTTTAGACGGTCTGGACTCGTCCTTCAGCTCGTTCTACGTGTGCACTGCCGCCAGGAAATTCCTATTCTTCCTCGACCCCCTCAGAGTCGGCCGCGTGAGGATCAGGGACGTACTGTCCTGTTCCTTCCTGGACGATTTGCTTGAGGTAAGAACTTGTCATATAGATTTTGTATGATACGGTAAACTAGATGCCAGGTGTGAAAATAGTAAGAATTTGCCATGTCATCATCATCAGCTCGTTTTATGTCTATGGATGAAGACACCACATGGAGAACGCGCCATAAACCACCACGCGGGCCCAGTGCGGATTGATGGTTGTTAACGACTACTAATGCAGCCGGGACCAACGGCTTTACGTGCTTTCCGAAGCACAGAGGAGCTCGAGATGATAAATTTTTGGTCACCCATCCGGTGACCGGCGGCCGACCAGCCTTTACGAAAGTTGCTTAACCTCAGCACTGCGCCATCGAGCTCCTGGTGGTTGTTAACGACTGCTAATGCAGCCAGCACCAACCGTTTCACATGCCTTTTGAAGTATGGAGGAGGGGATGATACATTTTCGGTCACCCATGCGATGACCGACGATTGCGAAAGTTGCTTAACCTTAGCAATCGCAAACCAGGTTCAAAGATTCGGGACCTTGAAGAGTTTTTTTTTAGATAGATTGCTGATTTCCTCAAACGGCATTTTCAGCGTCACCGGGCTTTTTTGGGGGCGCCGTGGTACGTAAAGGGTACCTCAAGCCATGTAAAACAAATCACCTTTGGAGGTTTTCTAGAGGGAACGGAATCACTCACTTAAAAGTGCGTGTCCCCGTGCCCAACTAGATTTTCCGAAGGGTTCGGATCGGATCGGCCTTGAAGAGTTGCTAATCTCAAGTAGGTAAGGAGTTCTCTCTTGCTCCTTGGTATGAACCGTGTCTGTGGTCTAAGTTCGGCTAGTCGGTTACCACTATCATATCTAAATATGTCGCCATAATTTCAATAATAGTAGCACTTGTAGTGTTCCGACAGTTAGGGCGCTTTCAATTTAGACGCGTGGTGTCGCCGCGCGACTGTTTTAATATGGAACGCAGCGCAAACGTGCGTTACCCGTCCGACAACAAACGTCTAAATTGAAAGAGCCCTTAAAGATCAAATAGCCAGAATTCTTAGTAGCTAAGAATTCTCTTCAAGCGTGCTTCCAACTTCGGCTTTATCATCACTTATCAGGGTGTCTAGAGCGAGTTTTATTTGACACTAGCGGCCGCTCGCGGTTTGACTCGCGTGATTCCCGTCTATCTGTATGCCGAATTTCATCCAAATCCATCCATCCGTTGCAGCGTGAAGAAACAACAAATATACACACATACTTACACACATACATACACACATACTTTCGCATTTATAATATTAGTGTGATTCGATCAAGTTTACAAAAACCTGAATTTGCTTGGCATTAAGACTACAACTCCTGGTGACACCATATAATTGCTAATTCTTTATGCCACCAGCTGCGCGAAGAAGAACTACCAATGGAGCTCCAAGAGCAGAACTGGTTCAGCGCGGCTTCGGCGCTGCGCGTGTACGGCCAGTACTTAAACCTGGATCGCGACCACAACGGCATGCTCAGCATTCACGAGCTGGCAGGGTAATATCTCTTTATATATAACTCATTTATCTGTATTTGTGTACCTGGTTTCCCAATAAGCAATGATGGAGACAGCGAAAAGGAAGTTGTTCGCCGTGCTCAAATAGCGAAAGCAGCAGTAAAACGTCTGGAGAAAATCTGGAGAAATCGTAACATCTATTTAGCATGAAATGCCTATGTGCCTCTGAAACATGGACAATGAAGGCTCGTTATATTAAGGATAGATGTGTTTGAAATGTGGTGCTGGCGTAAAGTGCTGGGTATTCCGTAGACACGTCGCACCAACGGTTCTGTCCTTTAGGAGCTGGCCATTAAGACCCGCCTATCATCAGTATGCCTTGAAAGACCGCTGTCCTTTTTTGATGAACTTAGTCTGATTAATTTGGAGAAACTCATCCTGGCGGGTTGGGGTGAGGTAAGAAGAAGCAGAGGAAAAGCGCCTGCCCGGTGGTCGGATGCTATCCTGGCTATCCGTCTGGCCCAGGATAGGACCTCTTGAAAAGCTTTGGTCCGCGATTAAGCTATTGGTGGACACGACCAACCCTCAGGTATGAGGACTCGACGACGCAAAAGGTGTCGTATCTCTGCTCTTAGTCTATAAAACGTTAGTCGGAACGGGGGTACTAAGTAAGTAAGTAAGTCGGAAAGGAGAGTAAAGTATAGGTACATGATAGTAAATAACATTTTGTTTTATTTACATTTGATTGGTCTACAAAAATCTAGTAGGCTACGGTTTTGACGTAGGTTCTCAGCAAATAGGTTTACCTCTAATGTCAATGTACGGGCATTGTAAAGAGTCGAGTTTTCTCTCCATAATTAGACTAATGTATCTAATAATATTAACTTTTATTTTGTTTTTTTTTGTAAGCGCCAGGGCTAGCGTAATTTATTTTGAAATCTTAAAAAGCTGTTAATCTAAAATTGACCATTTTTAAGGAAAAGCCTAGACAAAAGTTATTCACTATCATGTATACTTACTTTACCCTCCTTTGGGCTTAGTACCCCCGTTCCGACTAACGTTGTTTAATCCTCGAGATAAACTACCAGCTTATTTTTATGTCCCAATTGAAGGGGCCATATACCACCACGCGGGCCTAGAGCGGCTTGGTGTTTGTAACGACTGCTAATGCAACCGGGACCAACGGCTTTACGTGCCTTCCGAAGCACGGAGAACTCGAAATGATACCTTTTTGGTCACCCAACTGATGACCGGCCTTTGTTTAACAATCGCTGACCGAGCACGTTTACCACTGCGCCATCGAGCTCTTCTTTTTGCCGGCTCAATATCATAAAGATTTCTCAATATACTGATTAATACTCCCTATAACTATTTAAACTATCATGGTGACTTTCTTTAGAGTAATTAATAACGGGATTCTTACCATGTTTATTTTTTGTAAGTCACAACTGTGACTTGTGGCTTTGTAAAAAGTTTTTGTTTTGTTTATATAATTTTTAACGCAAATTTTGTTGCGAACAAATTACAAAAACACAAATGTTGAATAAATTACCACGAACAGGAAGGATTTGAACCTGCGCCCTTCTGACATACCGGGTCAGGTGCTCTCCCAATTGAGCTATTGTGGTTCTAACCAGCCCGCCGAAATTATTCAACACTTTTTACTTTTTTACTTTGAAAGCCAAAGGCGCCCATTCAATGTCATGCATATTCAATTCAGTGCTTGGTGTCCATCTCACTTAATGATGACGATAAGGCTGAATGCTCACTTCAAGTGGATCCCTCAACCACTGTAGATCTGACTGTATTTGTCGGTAATTGTCTGAACACAATAATGCTACTAACTTTTGTTACAACTACCGTCATTAACATCCGATCATAATATAAAAAGTAAATAGTGTTGAATAATTTTGGCGGGCTGGTTAGAACCACGATAGCTCAATTGGGAAAGCACTTAACCCGGTATGTCAGAAGAGTGCAGGTTCAAATCCTGCTCGTGGAAATTTTTTCAACATTTGTGTTTTTGTAATTTGTGGCTTTGTGACAAAAAAATTGTAAAAAACATGGTAAGAATCCCGTTATTAATTACTGTAATATCCCCTATCCCCCCAGGTACGGATCCGGCACGCTGACGCGCACGTTCCTACAGCGCGTATTCCAGCAGTGCCTCACGTACGACGGCGAGATGGACTACAAGACGTACCTGGACCTAGTGCTGGCGCTGGAGAACCGCCGTCAGCCCGCCGCCTTAGCGTACCTGTTTAGGGTGCTAGATGTTAACGCGCAGGGGTATTTAGACGCGTTCACCTTGAATTACTTCTTTAAGGTGAGGATTAGTTTATTTTGTTCTTTCTCTATCTTTTTTTAATTTAATATCCTACCCAGCCATAAGGGTTGTACTGAAAGAACTGCTTAAATTGTACTACGATGATAGGACGACGGAGGGGTAGGTTACGTCGTTAATTATATTTTAATTATTTCTTAGTGTACTTACCTTCTAAATATTTTATTTATTTATTTCATAGATTGAAATTTAGCGTATAATGTTAAACGTTGGTATTGATGTGGTAAGTAAGTAAGTAAATAGTCTATAACTGTCCCACTGCTGGGCAAAGGCCTCCATCATTGAAATTAAGGCATCACTACAATTGGTGGGTAATGGCTTAACCTTTTGAACGCCACGGTCTTCTAGGGAAGACAGACGTTTCCGTGCCCTGAGCGCCACGTCTTTACTAGAAGACAAAATCTTATCATGACGTTTAGTCACCACGCTTGAAAAATGCGGGTTGGTGATCACAAACCCAGGTTACCTATGCATCGAAAAATCTGAAACACACTTTGCCCGACGTGGGAATTGAACCCGGAACCTTCGGGTATTCGCCGCCGAGCGCTCTGCCACTCAACCACCGAGGATTGATGTAGAGTAGGTTTTAATTTATTTATTGATCTATAATGAACTTAGATTCGTTCTCGCCTGAATCACAGGGTCGTCTTTCAGCTCCGGCATTCGTAATTAATGTTAACTTATCTATCTATACATTAACTTATAATAAAACTAAAGAGGGTCGAAAGGCTGTACATGGAAGATATTCGAAAAAAAGTTGGCTGGGGATACTTAGAATCGATAACAGAACACGTTCCAACAGTTTTTAGAATTTTTGTCTGTTTAATTGACCACGTAAAAATGGCTGAACGGATTTGGCTAAAACTTTGCACATAGACAGACCATGACAGACAGACTCGGACTAGGATAAAAGATACTTTGCATCCCGGTAACAGGTTCCTGTGGGATAGTGTAGGTCACCTGCGACTTCGTTCGCGAAGACTAGACTAGAAAACTAGTTTCCAATAAAGATGTTATTATCACAAAAACACAAATGTTGAAAAAATTTCTACAAGCAGGATTTGAACCTGCACCCTTCTGACATAACGGGTGAAGTGCTCTCCCAATTGAGCTATCGTGGTAATCCTGCTCGTGGAAATTTATTCAACATTTGTGTTTTTGTAATTTACATACATACATACATATAATCACGCCTCTTTCCCGTAGGGGTAGGCAGAGACCACTTTTTTCCACTTGCTACGATCCATACATACTTGTTTCGCTTCGTCCACTTTTATTATTTCCTTCATACATGCTCTTCATTTTGTAATTTGTTCGCAACAAAATTTGCGTTAAAATTATAAAAACAAAAACAAAAACACTTTAATAATATACTTAGCTAATTGCCTAATGAACCCTTCTCACCTTTCCAGGCGATCCAAGAGCAGATGGTAGCGCACGGCGCCGAGCCTGTCAACTTCGACGATGTCAAAGACGAGATCTTCGACATGATCCGACCCCAGCATCCCGCCAGGATCACACTCCAGGACCTCGTGAGAAGCGGCCATGGTCATACGGCTGTCTCTATACTTCTGGAGTTGCATGGTTTCTGGGCGTACGAGAATAGGGAGGCTTTAGCAGCGGCTGGAGATCATGCCTGACCGGAGCTTAGCGGCCTGGACAAGGCCCAGGCCCAGAGTGATGCAAAGATGTGTTTCCCAAGGAAATTGAAGATGATTGACTAGTCTTGCTTTGAGAATGGAGAAAATTTGTGAGAATTAACAATTGTCAATGTATATACTTTTGACTAGTTTTGACTCTTATTCCTTTGTATTAAGAGTTACATTGTTTACAAGTCGCTTATTTATTTATTTTTTTATTTGTTATAGGCAGGCATTTGACCACACCTCACCTGATGTTAAGTGACGGTGCGGTCGAGGATGGAACATGCCTGCCTAGGAATAGCCTATTCACTCTGCCTTTGAAGAGGTCCAGATTATACCTTTCAGGGAACACACTCGCAGGCAGCGCGTTCCATTCCCTAGCTGTACGCACTAAGAAAGTTGAACCGAATCGGCTCGTGCGACAAGGTGGCATATCTACAACATAGCGATGGAACTCGCGCCTCGCGCTCCGATAGCGGAAAGTGGATGGTGGGATTAGGTCGTGCAACTCCTTCGCGCACTCCCCGAAATGAATCCTGTAGAAGACCGACAGACGAGCCACCCTACGCCGATGTTCTAGAGTTTGCAGCTTGGCGTCTATCAGGGCAGGGTCACCAATGAGTCTCTTAGCTCGCTTTTCAATCGAGTCCAACGCAGCCAGATGATATTTGGCTGATCCATCCCAAAGGTGGCAGCAGTACTCCATACATGATCGAACTTGTGCCTGATAAAGTTGGAGCAGCTGTTCTGGCGTGAAGTATCGCCTGACCTTAGAGAGAATCCCAAGTTTTTTTACTGCAGTCTTTGCTTTGGACTCGATATACTGCCCGAAGTTGAGGTTGGACGGGAGCTCTACACCTAGGAGCTGTAGGCTGTCAAAAAATGCCAAGTGTTTTTAGCTGGGGCTTGGTGTCCATCTCACTTAACCTCTCAATCGCGGAACAATACTAATGAAAACACCGGAAGTATCACGTAATTGGCAAAATGGCGAATACCTAAAGTCGATGTCCACTAAAATAATGAATAAGTTGCAATTAGATCATATTTTATCATTTTGTAAACGACAATTTACTAATTGATATATTTCCTCTGGCAGTTATCAAAATAAATGTGATTACCGAAATCGTTTATTAGTTCTACATGATCAAACTATTTATTCTAGATTTTTTATAAACAAACTTCTTCATACAAAAGTAGGCTCTAATTAGACGACATAGAGTCCATAGAATTCGATCGCTCAATTGTCAAAGTTTGACATTGACTTTTTAAAAAGTTTAACGCACAGAGCATACAATTGTTTTTTTAGTTTTTTAGTTAATTTACTCTAGTTTGTCTATAGCCAAACTTCTTCATACAAAAGTAGGCTTTAACTTATCGAAATTTGAGATTATAGTCGCGTGGTCGGGTGCGGTGTGATCACACCGGTCGGGTGTTGACGGAATAATAGCCGCGGTGTGATCACACCGCTTAGTGCTTGAGAGGTTGGCGATAAGGCTGAATGCTCACTTCAAGTGGATCCCTCAACCACTGTAGATCTGACTGTATTTATCGGTAATTGTCTGAACACAATAATGCTACTAACTTTTGTTCATGACGGCATACTTAGGTAACATGGTAAAGCTAGCAAGGCCTACTTTAAATAAACTCTACCACCAACCAGTAGACTAGTTGGAATTGGTCTAAAAATCGTCATGCGGCTGTCTCCATACTTCTTTCGACGACCTCCTTGGTCGAGTGGCTAGCACACCGGTTTTCATGGTGTCGCCATCTCTGAAGTCCCGGGTTCGATCTCCGGTCGGATCAATTTAGAAATACCTGTTGTTCTAAATTTTTTCGGGTCTGGGTGTTTCCTATGTATAATAAGTATGTATTTAAGTATATTAAGTATGTTTATCCGTTGTCTAGTTAAACATTTCTCGAGTTTCTTAAGGAAGCTTTTCTTGGGGCTAGATAATTGGTGTGAGTGTGGGAAACATTTATTTATTTATTTATTTCTGTGAATAGTGAAGCTACAGTGGCGGCCGGGAATCATGCTTGACCGGAACTTAGCTGCCTGGATAAGGCCGAGAATGATGCGAAGATTAGCTTCCCAATGATATTGAAGATGATTGACTAGTTTTGACTAGGTCTGAGAATAGAGAATCGTTACTGGAGTATGAGAAGTTTTGGCGTCGAATTCGGCTTAAAGCAGTCAATGTTTCAACAAACATTATTATAGAAAATTTTCGTTGGCACTTGGCCTTCTACTACTACTTCTAAGTATCTTCAGCCTTAATTTAACATTATCTGATGGTAATGTGACGATAAGGCTGAAGTTACTTCAACAGGAAATGTCGGAATACAATAATGTTGTCGTTATGACGACAGACTTAGGTATTATCTATATTTATTATATTTGAGTATCCGATAAAAAGATTTAGGTAAGATGGTGGAAGCTAGGCGGACTTAAAACAAACCCTATCTCCAAACAGCACATTGATATGACACTCCGGGGAATCGATCCCGAGACAACTGAAATCGATAATGGAAATTGTGCAAAAATAACAATATAGAATATTTATAGAAAATTTACTTCTGATTGGTAATTCATTTAAAGGCAACTTTGAATGCTAGGAGTTGTTGGATTGTAATATACTAAAATAACACAAGTTATTGTTAATAATATTGGTGTATATAATATGATGTATAATAGCAAAAGTGTATAAAACATTGATCAGCTCCTTATAAAGATTAACAATATTTTTGTACTTAATTATATTGAAACATAAATAACTGTATAAATCGTCTATCACAAAATTATGTTTTTGGCTTTAAAATTATGTATAATTATTATAAAAATAAATTATATTAAAGTTATATTTTTAAATAATAAAAACAAGCCTTTTATTTTGTTACAAACCTTGCGTTAACTAAAAGAAGAAAAATATTGATTTTTTCATAAATAAAAATACGAATACAGTAATCTTCATAAAAACTTCAAACGTCTATTAAACCTATTTAAGCTATCAGGGCTCCTTGCAATATTATGTCTAGATTCTTTTTAGATCTTAGATCTAATTCTGCTTCTCAGCCCGACCGGCAGGCATATTACCGATCTTTAAGTGACAGTCGCAATCGCAACAATTTACAATTTTTCGCTACCAAAACACATATTTCGTATTATGGAACGTAAACGCTACGATAGCGCCACAAGCGAGCGAATGACGAACTAAAAGTGCATGACGGCAGCGTCGCTATAGAATAAACCGACCGGTTGTAGCAACCGCAACTACTTGCAATCGCGTTGCCATTGTGCAATTAGTGTAGTGTTATAACACCTCTAAAAGTATTCTATAGATGAACCCTAATCTGATACGGTTAGAGTTTTATTTACAACAACACAAACGCCTGGTCGGGCTAAATAAGTTAAAACATTGTGTAAAGTCACCTGTTTGAGGAGCTCGATGGCTTATAAGATAAAATAGTTTTAAAAGCCGTTTGACGTTTTATTAATATACCCGTTAAAAAAATATCCTAAAATAAATGCTCTTGCAATACAACAAAGTTTTTCTTATGAACTAACATGATTTTTGTAAAAACAGTTCTATGTACTCTCTATAAGATTCGAAATTGAATTACCATTTTACTATAGCACCATTCCATGTATGAAACAACACAATCCACATTTAACATCCATTTATCATAATATCTTATTCCAAGTGTTTAGGATTCAAATTCCGATAGCAACATAGCTGCAACTGCACTTGACTACAAACATGCATGATCCAATAAGAATGGAGTGTTTTATTTCTTTACAATTATTTAAAAACTCATACATACTCAAAATATGTCACTTGAAAATTGCGACTGTTTCTAAGGTATAGTTATTAAACCAGTGACATGAATTAGGTATATATTGCCTTGTATTATGTAGGTGTATATTGTGCGTTTTAAGATAAGCAATATAAATTGATATCATAGCGTGACAATTAGTCACAGGTTAAAAAATTACATAAATATAGCATATAAAACGTAAGAATAACAATTATACCGACTCCTGCGCACTCCTGTACTCGTACACGCTGCCTCTCTCTAGGAACTCGCTGTAATGCTTGTCCGCCGGCCTGTCCGGTTGTCCGGCGACCGGACGGCCGTACCCGCCGCCGCCCGGCGAGTTCATTATGTACTTATCCTGTAGGATTGAAAGTATGACGTTGAAAAATAAATTGGTTCTGTTTGTACATACGTCAAATTTTTTCAATTGATTTACAACCTAAACCTATTAGACGTAACGATCAAAATGTATTGAAGAAATTTAATATTTTGTAGTAGCTTAACGTGCGATTGAATTTATCCGAAATTGACAAATTTTCAACTTTAAAATGGTTTTTTTTTAAATTGATTTAAGGAATTTGACATTTTGTAGTATTTTAATGTGCTGCTTTATGCTTAGACAATTAGAGAGTTTTCTATAAAGGCATAATGCAGCATATTATCAAATCGCAACAGCAGAAGAAACATTATCCTGTATGTAATTAGCCTATATATATTGTCCCACTGGGAAAAAGCCTCCATAATTTATTGAAATCAATTTATCACAAAAGTTATGAATGTATGAAGTTTATTTGTTTGTTACGGTTATTTGCTACTTGCTTCTTTGTAGACAGGTAAACCATACCTTGGATTATACTTTTTTACCCGGCAAAACCAGAAAGCATACACGAAAAGAAAAGAAGAATTCTTTTGGACTTTCCTTTCTATTAATTATCATCATCATTTATTTATTGAATTTAATGATTTGAATTTGAATTTGAATTTATTTATTTATCCAACAATAGCTACACACAACACAAACAAATCATTTGTCCGCTTAAGAACACCCGTATCTTATGATGGACCCCTCGAAGTCTTAATAACTGTGAGCAATCTACCTATTTTAATCATATCATCAGCTTACACTAGTCCACTGCGGGACATGGGCCTCTCCTAGTTTACGTTTAGCCCCGTCAAACTCTTTGTTTGAAATATCTGTTTTGGTTCCTTACCCCAGGATAGGCGACGACCGACGTTTTCCCGCCCAAGTTGATGACACGCCCATCCGTGCGTTGCATCAAGTTGAGACCCCTGGCGCCGGGTTCACCGCCTGGTTTTAATGAGAAGAATCTACATATATCGAAAGGTTCTCAAAGATATTTGAAAGTTTAAACCCGTAAAAGTGCATGTGTGTACAGTCAACAGCAAAATAGTGTGTTCGAGATTTCAAAATTAAGTTTCGAGAGCGTCAGTTTGTATTTTGCTAAACTTATAACTGCAGTCAAAGTATGCAGGCAGAAAGGAAAAGAGTGGACATTTATACTAGCTGGTACCCGCAACTCTGTCTGCATAGAATAATTATTTCGAGTAGCCTGTCTGACTAATATAAAAGGTCCAATCTGTCTCTATACCAAAATTCATCAAAATTGGTTCTGTAGTTTAGGCGTGAAAACGTACCGGACAGACAGACTTTATAATAGGTAACTGGGCTTGAACTAGGTAGCCAATGCCCCTCAACTCTCCTGTTTCGTTTTGATAACCCTCTACCAAACACACTGTATTGTACACACGGCGGCAGATCAACCTACCCAAACCTGTCAAAGGAGAACAACCACTTTGTATGGAGCTTTGGTACCGGTAATAAAATCTTTGTACAGCTACAAAACTTTGCCATTTTAAACCTTATTATAGTAGTATAATTATTGTCTTTATTTGAGTTTGCTAGCTAGCAGGGTTATCGAGAAAACTCAATTAGTTTATTGAATTGAAAAAAAATAATTTCATCAAGAAATGTTATTTCTGTTATTAACAATATTCTAAAACCGTTTTATTATTTATTTAGGACAACCTAAAGACATATTAAGTAAATTATATCTGTGCTAACATGTAGCGTCGTTCTCGGTGTGATGATAAGCCACAGTTTATACAAGAAGTTCTCTCCATGTCTGTGAATTTGATAGACATCATTGAACTCATAATCATTACTTATGTATATAACCTCATAATTTATTTATTTTTATTAAAAAGGTAGGTAGATAGTTACCGTAAACTGTAAAGTCTTAGTGAATAATCAAAGTCCGTAGGATAGCCGTAGTCGCATATGTTTGTTTTAAGTCAAGTCCAATCGTCAGTTATCTAAATCACAAGCGCAATCAGAATCCGTAAGAAATAGCATAAAACAGGTAAATAATAGTAGGAAAACACAAAGACACCGGTAGTTTCAACAAGCATTCGCAAGTGACACTAGTCACTACACTAGGTACAGGTGCAGGGTGACTGACACCGAGTGACTAAAAAATCGATTGGTTATCGATTACATTGATCTATTGAGTTACATTAAATAATTATGCTATTTTTTCAATGAAAATGCACGAATTAGAACTATTTACCTTTTTAAAGCGTTTTCTTTAGTTTTCTTTTGTTAATATACACGAATTATTGTTTTATTAATTTTTAATAATTAAATCGATTGTAATCGATTTGCTTTTTGCGTTCCTTTTTACGGTATCTACGATTAATTTATCAATTACTTTTAAATACTTTTTTAGGCTTATTCTGCTAGTTTCGGTTCCCATTTTTTCGTATAATATAACCTTATTTAATGCTTAATATAATATCTAAAATCTACGAATGTACAACTCATTACAATTCGGTACCATTTTGGTTGATCTCCTTTCTCCAATGAATATTGATCCTTATAACTAAACCATAAAGCTCAAAATTTATTGTAGAAATTTGACAGTTTTGGGTAGGTTGATCTGCCGCCGTGTGTACATTGTTCGCATTTTGAAAGTTTGCTGTTGACTGTGTGTGTGAGTGCGTGCGTGCGTGCGTGCGTGGGTGTGTGTGTGTGTTTGTGTGTGAACATGAAGACTGGCCGCTACATTACCGTCCATGCCGTAGGGCTGAAGGGCGCGTCGCTCAGTAAGCACGGACAGCTGCACCGCGCGCCGGAACACCAGTTCTCGACAGACACCATCGCCGCCCGCCCACCGACCTAACCATATATAATCAAATAGCCAAGATCAGCAAACGAAACTTTTTTTCTCGAACAAGCTTGAAATAGAATAGAATTTATTTGTATTATTTTTTTATAGTTAGCACGGAAAATTACTCCATTCCACCTGATGTTAAGTGGAAATGGAGTCCAGACGTTAAGACAACTGGTGTAGCGTGAAAACGACGCAGCACCAGTCACCCTTACCCTGCCGGCCCTCAAGTCAAATATTCCATCGCGCGGTGACTCGTTTCTTTGTCGCACCTCCAAAACATGTAATAGTTTACCAGCACACGTTTTCTCTTATGACATTGGGTCCTTCAAACGAGGCATGAAGAGGCACCTTGTGGGCCGGCAGAGTGAGGAACAGGTAACTGATGCTGCGTTGCTTTCACGCTGCACCAGTTGTCGTCGCATCTAGACTCCATATTCACTACGTATTAAAAAAAAGCTGCCTCTTCACGCTTCGTTTGAAGGATTCCTTCATGTCATGAAGGAGGGGAAACGTGTGCTGGTAGACAATAGGCGTGACGAAAGATTTTGAAATCCTTTTCCGTAATATGGATACGCATTTACTATTTACAAAACAACCTTTATTTGTTTAAAGCCATTTTTCTAATATTTTTTCAATAGTGCGCGAAAACAGCTCGCAGGTGTCATGGCGTTGGCTCTGACGTCACGTTAACGTAATCATGTCACATTGCGATGTCATTGTGTAAGCGTAGCGAAGAAAGTAAACCAAAACATTAAATTAATTCGTGAGATAAAATGAATTCCAAAGTATATAAGTGGTGTGCAGTACCTCAATGTAAAAATACATCATTAAGAACACCCAACAAAGTGTTTGTACATGTTCCAAACAAGAAAATAATAAGAGTTAAGTGGTTAAAGCTCGCACGGCGAAACCCGAACGACGTAGTCACGAATTCGCCACTTTATTTATGTGAAGACCACTTTGATGTGAGTATGTTAATATTGATAGGTTTAAACATAAAATGTTGTTTGTTTGACGTAAACTAGTTAAATATTGAGGCTATGGATTAACAAATTTTTTGAGGTTACATAAGTTTGATTTGGTCTTGGCTAATTATCAATTTTAATTGTTTACTTTTCTTTTTTCAGTTGCCAAATGATATGGAAAATTATATGGAGTATCATGTGATGGGGTCAGTATCACAAGTACGTATGAAACCAGGATGTATGCCCCATAAATTTATATGCCAACCAGACAGGAAAACACGAACATCTGACACAACACAGCGACCCTATATAGCTAAGAAACAAAGGATGATGATTCTTGAAGAGTGTTTACAGGAATTCAAAGAAAAAAGTATAGTTACAGAACAATCAAGTTCTGAAGAAATTGCATCCGATAGTTCAGGTACATAATATATTTTATTAACTTATTTATTAGAATATAGCTAAAAAGTTTATTTTATTTTCAGTGTTATTATTTATTGTTATTACATAGGTACCTACATTGTTGGTACACTCAAAACTACATAGATTTTTCTGTGAACTAGTAATCTCCTATTTGTGTTCATAATTATTATAATATTGCACTTAAATAACAAAACATTTGTTTTACAGTTCAGCAGAATGTAGAAGTTCTCCAATTAACACCAAGAGTGTTGGATAAATCAGTTCAAGCACACATAAATGTAAAACATTCAGAAGTAAAGTTAGTTCTGTAAATCAGATGACATCACCATTGAAGCCGTTTCTACATTCTGTCTCTACATCACCATTTAAATTCAAGCATCATAGTGTTAATAGTAACCCATCAAGACCAAGTGTAGATTATTTGAGTAAAATGTTTTAAAAAATAGAACAATCAGATAGTGATACTTCTGATACTCCCTCTGCAACTCACACAGAATCATCAGTATCTGTATCTCTTCCAATGGAGTCTACATCGGACTGTAGCGAGATGATAGAGGATGACAAAAGAAGAGAAAATTTAAACGCTTTAGAGTATACCTTAAAGAAAATTAAAAAAAGCCCCCGTTCTTATATTGGCATTCCTTTAAGTTGTTATTATTTAGTTAACTTGATTCAAGAGCAGACAAATATACCATTTAACCATATTTTACTATGTCTAAAAAAGATTAGATTAAATAATTCATTCCGAGAACTTGCTGATGACTTTGGCATTGATAGAACTTATCCAAGCAAAATTTTTTTTTTAAATATACCGATTATAGCAAGTGTAATGCGTCCTTTTATTGTATCATTACTTAAGGAATTGATAAAAAAAAACTTACCTATGGCTTTTAGGCATAAATACAATAATGTGACTTGTTTAATAGACTGTTTAGAGATTGAAGTACAAAAGCCATCAAAGGCCTTAAATCAAGCTCTTTCCTGGTCCGATTACAAGAAAGCCAACACCATTAAGTACCTTATATCTTGTACACCTAATGGTTTGATAAATTATATTTCAAATGGTTATGGAGGCCGAATAACAGACACATGCATTGTAGAAACTTCTGACTTCTCAAAATGTTTGCAACCCAATATGTGGGTCATGGCAGATAGAGGATTTAAACATGTAGATGTGTATTTACGAAAAATGGGTGTGCTATTAGTACGGCCTCCAAGTGTTGTATCTGGAGATAAGTTAACTAAAGCTGAAGCAAAAGAAACTAAACAAATAGCTAGTTTAAGAATTCATGTTGAGCGGGTGATAAGGAGGTTATGTGAATTCAACATGTTAAAACCACATGCCTGTCTAAACTTAAGTTTGGTTAAAGTTCTAGATGATGTGATAACTATAGCTTGTGGTTTGATTAATATACAAGATTCTCTTATTAAATAAATACTTATCTTATTATTAGTATAAATTACTAGTTTGACTTTGTTTTTCTTAAACAATTTTTGACTTTTATTAAAATACTGTAGTGGTACTGTATGACATTGTGATTGAAACTTTTACCTGATGTAAATTTGATAACTTAGATTTGTTTATTTTTCATGTTGTGGTTGTCTTCTATATTTTTTGTGTTGATTTGTAATGGAAAGTGTCCTACTATGATAGGGCATTTTACAATATATTTTTTTGACGCTGTAAGGGAGAAAAGAGCTGGACACTTGCTGAGTTTCTTGCCGGTTCTTCTCAGTACAAGGTCTCCCGCCCAGAGTAGACTTACCAACCGATGGCATAGCGACATTCACAAGAGCTACTTGTAGCCTAAACTGAATAAATTATTTTTTGAATTTGAATAAAAACACAAATAAAATTTCTGCATTTTTATTTTTTACTCTATACTTTTATATAACAATGGATAAACATGGGTTTTCCAAGATTTAATAACACTTTCAAGAAAGCCTGGCATATATTGCTCATCAAAAGTTATACATACAATTTCTACATTTTTATTAGTGGAAAAATTTGGGTCTGCCACACAAAAGTAACACTTATTTAGACCACTTAGGTACATTTGCATTTGAATCTGGGCAAAGCAATACTTGCTGGGTTTCCCATTTCTTATATAATTGAGATAAGTTTTGTTGCTTATAGGACATTTTATCTCCACAATGCTATCTTGACATATTCCATCAGGAGAACCTGCTATCATTGGATGTTTTTGGGATATGAACAGTCCAGTATTCTTAATTCTTTCCCCTAGTTTCTTGCTAACTATTTCTCGTACTTCATTTTCTAAATATCTACCCCGTTTCATTGCTGGTGTGTCTGGTATCTTCCCCCCCATGACAGCAGAAATCAGAGTCCCATCATTGGTCTGGCACCGACTCACTTCATAAGCTCTAGAAGCTGTTACCCTGCCATACCTCAGTTCGTACCAAAGGTTATTTTTGAACTGGTCCCTGGTTTCAGTTTCAATCTTGTTAATAAGTTCAACCGTCAAATTCACTTTACTTAAAAATAAGTCGCAACACTCTTTCTTATATGTAAGCACAAGTTGATGCATTGAGACACTAAGTAGTTTATTACAATTATAATCTTGTTGATATTTTAATAGCTCGCAGTTGTTAAGTTTTCTCTTCTTTCCTTCTTCTAAATTTTTTTCATAAACTGTGGATTTAGAAGGCAATATAGGGCTACCTTTAGATAAATCTTTTGCAGATATAAATTTCAAGGTAGTGCCAACTCTTGATAACTTAGATTTCCGCCAGTAACATTGAACTTCTGTGCATGAAGGTTCTTCGCTTCGTCTATGGACCCACATAAGCAGCGCTATGGCATGCTTACATCCGCCCTGAGCAGCAACACAATCATGGCATTCAATTGACATTACTTTTTCTTCATGTTCATCAACCAGCAATGTAACAGCATATAGTTTTGCATGGACTTTATGCTCTGGGCAAATCTTGCACTTTACTGTACAAATGTTTCCTTCCGTTTCAGTTGCACATAACTGATTGCATCATCCCCATAGGATGGTCTTGAAGACCTGAAATAATTGAAATTAATTAGAATAAATACATACACATTGACTTGGTGATTTATCAGATTTTAAGTGTTTACTATGAGGAAAAATACTATTAGTACTAGTAGGTGCTTTAAAGTTATAGAAATTTACTCGTTTTATCGTGTATTAACATAATATTAACTCTAAAGTAGGTAGCAACTAACAAGCTGTGAGGGAGCTAACCTCAAAAATAAACAATAACAAGTGTTACAATCACCCCCCACGCCGAGCACCTCAACGGTGACGTCATGTGACGTCACAGCCACGTAGCAGCGGTGGCCGACATCGGAGGCGCAAGTTGGACAGCGCGCCACTTTTGGGCGGCACTCGGCGGCGACGGACGTCTCTCCTAAGCTCTCTTTCTTTAGTTCATATTGTCGTTCATATTGTTAGCTCGGTTAAATTGTTAATTAAATAATTAGTTTGTTGTAAGCGTTTCTTTTTTTTAATTAGGATTCCCACTGGTTTTTAAGACAAGTTTATTGTAAAAATAACTTAGGAATGTAAAAAGAAATAAACTCGCATAAGTTCAAAACAAGTTTGATTATATCTAAGTTGGTAATTGGTTGTATCTAGTGGTAAAGATAAATAAATGCAAAATTTACTTACAAGGAAGTTTTCACATTTCTAAACTCAGACGAGCAAAATTCTTTATTTGTGGCAAGGAAATCGCCCAACATCAAGACATCAATCCTGGGCAAATTTGAGCTGTTTGCCTTGAAAAAGCTTGGTTCCATTGTTATAGTCGAGTGGAGTCGATAAATCACACGTAAACGAATAAAAATCAATCCAAATGCGTAATCAGTAGTATTCACAACAAAACACAGTGAGTGAAGGACAGTATTGACAGCGGAGTTTACGTTAGCGTGACGTCATGCGCTGTGATTGGTGTTTCAGTAAAAATGGCCGATTGCAGTATTTTAATGTTTTATTTTATTGAAAATCTTAATAATCTCATTTTTTTAAATAAAACTATATCAGTGTTTAAATTTTATTTAATATGTATTTTCTCCTAAAATCATTAAATCGTTGACTGTTTGATACTGTCGTCATGCCTATTCCATCTTTTGGAAGTACGACAAAGATACGTGTCACCAAATTTCTTTGTGCTGTGTGGGATGTGAAAATAAAGAAGAAAAAAATATTTTTTTTTGTTTTATTTTATTTTTCCATAGAATAAAATTATTTTTATTCGGTAGTTATATTTACTATACAGCTTTTTAAGTAGTACCCTCAAGCTCTTACCCTTGCCGCCCGAGCCCTCCCTGAGGCTGAAGCTGCCCACCAGCATTGGGTACCGACGCTCCACAATCTCGACGTCGGTGATGCGGGTGTTCGTCATGTGGGTGTGCACGCCGCCGCAGCCATGCCAGCCGGGGCCCTGGGTACACATTTACACGAAAATATACCACTTATAAGCCGATGGTTAACGAACCATAAGCACAGAGTAGATAAAATATATTAGGATATTTACTCATATGCCACAAGCAAACACATCGCCCGGTGAAATACACACTCATACACGGCGATACACTACACTTGCACATTCAACTTTTTTAAATCGTAGTTTTGGCAAATGACTTCTCTCTACCTGATGTTAGACAGTAGCAGAGTCCTGCCCCCCAATTCTGCTATTTATTTTGATCTGAAACGAATCTGGAACGCTATAGTTTTAACGTTTTCGTATTCTGCTAACTACGAAACTATTTGATGTTTAACATTCCTCTCGCTTTCTATATAAGCAATTTGTGGGAGTGATTTCGTGAAATGGGACGGAAGTAGGTGTAACAGCGTAACAGGAAGAAGTTGATTTTGCAGTTAGCAGAATACGAAAATGTTGAAACTATAGCGTTTCAGATCAAAATAAATAGCAGAATTGGGTGGCAGGGTGCCTATTGTGAGTTTGTTTACTATCCATATTCGTTCGATCACGTTTACGAAAACGAGAATTTGTATGGCAAAATTGTAACTCTTCTTGTATGTCGCCAGGAGGCGCTGCTTCAATGCCATACCTACTAATTTTCGTTCTCGTAAACGTGATGAAACAAAACTTACACAAGGCACTCAGATCGGGATCAGCTAATGGATCAGGATTGTGCCTCACCAGCGTCCTCACCTCGCCGACCCGCATTTTGCTTCATCACACCTCGTTAAACGAACCCACCCCATGTGGGAACAGGTAGGAGGAGAGAAGATACGTGTGGTGAATTTTATCACCGAAAAATGGTTTTTTGGTGATTTTTTTTTATGTTAAAAGGAGGCAAACGAGCAGGCGGGTCACCTGATGGAAAGTAATCACCGCCGTCCATGGACACCCACCCGCAAAACCAAAGTAATCGCAGATGCGTTGCCGACCTTGAGGAAGGAGTTGCATCTGGAGGAGGAAGTAGGAATTGGGAGGGGGGAGGGCTAAGAGATGGTACCGATACGACTGAACCTTGTTCTACGGGTACGGTGTCTTGGGCCTATGCGAGTGTGCATATTTAGTGTATCATGTGAATGTATAGTGGAATTTTGAGGATATGAGGCGGGTGAAATTATACACTGCTCTTGCGAAGAGAGACTCAGAGCATGTCCCAGCTATGGTCCATAAAACCGACGAGCAAGTGACTGAGAGGACCGATGGCCTTCCTTTTACTTTGCTGGGTTCGTTGCATAAATACAATACGCAAATAAATAATAATAAATGGCGGGTCATTGTACGGAATTCTCTCTAGTTGGCGACCGGACTTTAGTGTACTTACCGCTCCGCTGCCTCCCGCCACGGTCTCGTAGTAGCCCCAGCTCTCCTCGCCCAGCGTTAGATTATTCATGCAGCCCTGGGAAGCTGCACACACCTGAAATAAAAAAATATTAAAATAATACTAAATGAGCCTTCAAACGTTGTTTTGTCATATACAACGTGTAACGGAAAGGTGTGGTAAAAATGAAAAGATCCAAAGTGTGTCCGATCAATCTTGTATGTGCTGTTAATGAGATATAATTATTAACTTTATTTTGTCATGCAATAGTAAATTCGAACGGTGAAAGTATGAGAATCTAACTGGGGATCTCATATTTGAGCCGTTTGGGGTAGAGACTTTAGGTCCATAGGGCCCGGGTGCTCACAAAATAGAAACCACCCGGGACCCCAGAGCTAGCAGCTACTTGGGCCAGCGTATAAGCATAGCTATCCAACGTGGCAATGCTGCTAGCTTACTGGGCACTCTGCCTGATGGGGATGATTTGGGGCAAATTTTTTATTTATAGTTAGTATAGTTTATAGTTTTTTGTAAGTTTAATTTTAAGTAGTTTTACTATTATCTTGTTTTTATTGTTGTGATATTAACCAATTAAATATTTATATTAGCGAAGTCGTGAGAGTCAGGCGTGCATAAGCAAGCAGCAGTGATCATAAATGTAAGCCCACAGAGGTTACTAAACATGGCTGTGACTTGTTTATTTTGATGTGACGTCACAATAGAAACATTTAATTAATAATTGTATAACAAATTAAAGTTAATTATTATGACTTAGTAACTCTCCATACAAGATCTGGATCGGATACACAATGGATCTTTTAATTTTTCCCACACCTGTCTGTTACACGTTAGTTATATATTATTTCTAGTGAATATCGCGATTAAAAAACGGGAAGGTGGGGGTAGGAGGGTGAAAATTTTGGGTTATAGGTATTTTTGAGGCCAATTTTAAAAAATTTAAATAAAATTGTGAAAAAAAAGAAAAAAATCTGGGTAGGGACACCCTCATCACCTAGCGGTATAAAATACTCTTTATACCTATTAAATATAGATTTAATAAAATCATAAAAATCGGTCATCGCTGTTAGGTACTTTTTTTGGAGCAATGTTTCCAAGTGGTAACATTCGATACCAATGGTAATTTGTTGTTAGTATATTATGTTGCCGTGTTAAGTAACGTTGACTAACTTTTGAAAACAGTCAACATGTGGTAACAATCGTAACATACACGATCACAATACACGTCCGTTTCCTGCAGAAGTTTGTGAACATAATTATGCCATGCAACTCGCTTGTTCTCGATTGCCATAGCCCATCGCATCAGCAAGCTGAAGTGGCAGTGGGCCGGCCATATTAGCCGCAGAACCGACAACCTTTGGGGTAAACGAGTTCTCGAGTGGAGACTATTGAGTGTTAATGTACTACGTACTAGAGGAGCTATCCCAAGCAAAAGTCTTGTTCTATTTTGTTAAAAGTCAAAACAAAAGTACGCTGCAGCGCTAAAACAATAATTTATCGTCTTTCTGAACAATCCAAACATACAGCGCTAGACCGCTTCTAGAGTGTTGTTTTCTCGCGACCAAAAGGTCAAAAGCGTCGCCATTTGCACGACATTATAACTCAATGGTGGAGACCGCATAATCGGCAAACGTAGTGTATAGGACGAGCTCAGACTAGGTGGAGCGACGATCTTCGCAAGGTGGCTGGCAAGAGCTGGATGGATCGTATTCAGTGGCGTGCACTTGGAGAGGTCTATATCCAGCAGTGGATTAGTATAGGCTGATCATGATGACGATGAACTCTCTTGTTGCTAAAAGTTAAACTTTGTTACATTTTATTTGACATTGGCGGTGGTTGCGCCAGTTAGAGCTCGCCCGCCTGCCGCACACGTGGTGTCGTCTGCCGCTCGCTGATCAAGGTATTCCGTTCCCGTTCCCTCGAACTGTTTACCCATTGCCCGTGTCGCCATCCCTCGCAGTTCGAAACATCCCCTAGCCTAGTACAACGCTAATAAAAAAAATACAATCCACTATAAATATAGCTCGCCCGCGCCACCAGGCAGTATGGATGCGATGACCAACAATCAACAAATGGTCGCAAAAATTATATAATGTCACTTAAATGATATCGTGATGCATTATGTTGCTCTATAAAAAGAAATTACGTGGATGCACCAGAAATCAGACAAACGAGTTAACTCACAACCCACTCAACCAACGCACACATAGACAACCTGTCACGGACACGGAATTTCGCAACAGCTGCGCTCGGACTGGTTTGAAATGGTCCGAGATTTCGTGTTCAAAATTCAAAATCATTTATTCAGTTTAGGCTAAAAGTAGCTCTTGTGAATGTCACTATGCCATCATCGGTTCGTAAGTCTACTCTGGGTGCGAGATCTTGTACTGAAAAGAACCGGCAAGAAACTTAGCAAGTGTCCAGCTCTTTTCTCCCTTACAGCGTCAACAAAATTGGAAAATGCCCTATCATAGCAGGACACTTTCCATTACAAATAAACACAAAAAAGTTCGTGAGAGGTTGTCTATGGTGCGTTGTTCGAGCGCGTTTATTGGAAACTCACCTTCTACAGCAGGGATGGGCAAACTTTTTCATTCGCGTGACAATATTTACTAACAAAATCTATGGCGGGCTAGGCTATTGAATTTTTTGCTGTATTTTTCAATAAATCAATATTTTTTTGTGAAATAAAAATATTGATACAGAAAATGCATACTTACCATTTTCTGAAACACACACGCACTTGAATTTTTGTTTGATGGTCGCGGGCCGGACTTCGGTCATTCACGGGCCGTAGTTTGCCCATCCCTGTTTTACAGTCTCCTTATTGTGTGTCATAATGCTCCGCCAGGTTTTGATGTTAGTATTTACAAATTAAGTCAATGAACCAAGTAAGTGTTCTCACCTGGAACGCCTTTAGGACGACGTCGACGATCCGCTGTGACGTCAGCACGTTGCCCCCCACCACCGCCGCGCCCTCCGACGGGTCCAGGATGGAGCCCGCGGGTATCACCACCCGCACCGGGTTCAAACAACCCTGTGACAAGTTGACATAGCAAATATTGTTTTCTAAAGTTTACGCGAACACTACACATTGATATGAAACAACATTTACGGATCTACTCGCGTTCATTTTACACATTACTTTCGAACCCTTTGCAGGGTCCGTGGTCACAGGGAGACCACGGAACTATATAGTCATAACAAAAATAAAATAGTTTAAGTTCTATATTTACCATTTTTAAATTAGATATGTATTGGGTTAGATTCTAAAGTATTTGTATATAGCCTGAAATAAATCAATGTTATTATTATTATCTAAAGGTCCTAGGAAAGCTTCACGTAGACAACTGGCAGGAGGCAGTTCAGAACCAGGACCGATGGCGCCGACTTGTATCAGAGGCCAAAGCTCACTTGGGGCTACAGCGTGCAGCACCAAGATTATAATTTATCATAATTATTTTTTTTTTTATTGTTATTATAATTACTTTCCCGCTACAGGGCAAAGGCTTCTCCACCCTCCTTCCACCAATAAAAATAATGTTTTACAAACCTGGTTCAGTGGAACGTCGTGCCCCACCATGCAACGCAGGCAGTAGATGAGTGCCGACAGGGTGATGGCGCGCGGTGCGTTCAGGTTACCCCATACTTCTACGCCTGTGCCACTAGACATATAGGCCTTTATTAGATTCAAGATTCAAAGATTCAAGATTCAAAATCATTTATTCAGTTTAGGCTACAAATAGCTCTTATGAACGTCATTATGCCATCGGCTCGTAAGTCTATCTACTCTGGGCGAGAGATATTGTACGGAGAAAAACCGGTAAGAAACTCGGCAAGTGTCCAGCTCTTTTCTCCCTTACAGCGTCATAAATATTGAAATATACATAAAAGCACACTTTCCATAACAAATAAAAACACAAAATAAAAAGGACAATCACAACATGTAAAAAAACACAAAAAAAATAATTAAATATTTAAGTTTGCAAAAACATCATTTACCAGTTTTATAATATCATACAGTAATAAGTAAATAATAATGTAATTTTTTACAATATCATACAGTACTAGCAAAAGTCAAAACCTTTCTAAGAAAAAACAAAGTTAAACTATAGTTAATAATAATAAAAATAAGACAAGTACGCAAGAGCGGACCAGCCTTCACAGGCGGGACCCGTTCACGAGTATGACATATGAATCAGTCATCGCTTCACTCAACCATATTTTAGGGTATGTTACGACCCGACACACATGCCACCACCGCACCGCAGAAACAATAAAGAGAGCATGACACACCCAAGCTACTCTAAAATCAACACTAATTGAAATTAGGTTTAGGAGCTCGATGGCGCAATTAAGCAAGTTAAGTTAACCTTTTTACCGCCAACAACTTCTATAGAAGTTCGAGATTTTCGTGCCGCCCACGCCAGCACTTCTATAGAAGTTCTTCTTTGTACCTACTTTATTACATACATTTATACGTTGGCGTACAGCGGGACATCGCGTGCAGGATAGTTGGGCGGTGAAAAATTTAAGCAACTTTTAAGCCGGTCATCGGATAGGTGACCAAAAATGTATCACTTGGACACCTCCATGCTTCGGAAGGCATGTAAAGCCGTTGGTCCCGGCTGCATGAGCAGTCGTTAACAACCACTAATCTGTATTGGGCCCGCGTGGTGGTTTATGACTCGTTTTCCCTGTCGTGTTTCCATCTATATTCAAAAAAGATAGTAACAAATATAGGTTTGTATAAAAGTTAAGCAAATTTTATTTTACAAAAACACAAATGTTGAAAAAATTTCCACGAGCAGGATTTGAACCGGCACTCTTCTGACATACCGGGGCAGGTGCTCTCCCAATTGAGCTATCGTAGTTCTAACCAGCCCGCCGAAATTATTCAAGACTATTTACTTTTTTACTTTGAAAGCCAAAGGCGCCCATTCAATGTCAACAACTACCGTCATTAACATCATTTGTTTACAAATTATTTTTTTTTAATAAATTACATTATGGAAGAAATGTTTAAGTGACACGGGAAGGACACTGTTCACACTACTCTACAAAAAGCAATCCCTGCATTCCCACTACTCTACAAAAAAGAATATGGTAAGCGTAGAGATTACATATATGACCAAATTTTTCCAACAGGTTATTAAATGGTTATTTACTTAGTAACAGCTTATGACTTACGTGAAATCGCACAGCGCACTGCCTTCTTCAGCGTCGAGAGTGACCGTGAGCGAGATGGGCGTCCCATTATCCATATACTCGGTGGCCCGAAGCACGGTAGATCCGGTCTTGGCAAGGGCGTTCTTGGCTATCTCCTGAACAAGTTCATACATACATTGTACACAAAACTGAAATAACATAAAAAATATGCCCAGGCCTAGTGGAACACTGGGCTGGGCAGTGGAACACTGGGCCGGGCCAAGGTCTCCATCATTGAAATCAAGTATACAATTGATGGTTAAAGGATTAATCACCACGCTCTTGCCAAATGCGTGTTCACCATCACAACCGGGCTATGCATCGAAAATTCCGAAACACACTTTGCCCGACCCGGGAATTACACCCGAGACCTTCAGGTATCGGGTCCAGCGCTTTGCCACTCAGCTATCGAGGCAAAATAAATAAATAAATTAAGCTACCTATTTTTTTATCTATATATTAATACGAGAAATGAGGAGATCCGCAGAAGAACAAAGGTAACTGACATAGCCCGAAGAGTTGCTAAGCTCAAGTGGCAGTGGGCAGGGCACATTGCTCGCAGGAATGATGGCCACTGGGGCGGGATAGTCCTGGAGTGGCGACCGCGTACCGGAAAGCGCAGTGTGGGCATGCCTCCAACAAGGTGGACCGACGATCTGGTGAAGGTCGCGGGAAGCCGCTGGATGCGAGCAGCACAAAACCGGTCGTTGTGGAGATCCTTGGGGGAGGCCTTTGTCCAGCAGTGGACGTCTTTTGGCTGAGATGATGACGATGGTGATGATATTAATACGTGAAGCAAAAACTTTGTAGTACCCCTTTTTACGAAAATTGCGCGTACGAAGGAGCATGAAATTTCGCACACTTATAGTTTACATAGAGAAGGAGTGCAGAATGCTAATATATTTTTTTAATTATGCATAAAAAATACATTGAATTAAATAAACATTGCTTCATAATTTTTCAAAAATTTCAAAATTAGAAGAGGTGCTGCCGAAATCTGTTAATGCCAATCAAAACTCATATTCTATCTTTTTTAATTTTTCTGCCTTAATAAAATATTGTTCAGTTAACAGCTTTTTATAAAAATAACGGTCGAATTTCGATCACTGGGCGATCACTAGTTATATCTTAATATGTGTCTATAGTAATGCGTACCTTAAGCATGTCCCTAACCGCGAGCTCTGCGTTCTTCTGTATATGCGTCATATACGCTTGCACCACGTCCAGGCCGTAGTGGTCAATCAGCTCGCCCACCAGTTGGATGCCCTGGAATTTAACCTTTTAGATCCGACCAGGCGTTTAAAAGTATCACAATAAGGTATATATATCTACTTTGCTCTTGGCATCATATGATGCCTTCCGTACAGAAAGGGTTAACAAACTATAACCACTAAATAAGGAGGACCAGAGGGTAAGCTTACACTTTTACAGTCAGAGGGATGTATATTCCCACCAAATTTTGAACTTTATTTCATTGTGATAAGATTGAAAATCAACAAAATATTTAAAAAATGTTCTGTCTGTTAAAAGGTTAATACATACCGCGCTTGAGCATCGCACACATAGACCCCTTGCACGGACACGGATCTCGGAACAGCTCGGAACAGTCCGAGCGCTGCTGTCGCGATTTCCGTGTCTATGAGAGGTTGTCTCTGTGTGCGTTGCTCCAGCGCGTTTGTGTGAAGCCTGCCTCCTGCAGCCTCCTTATTTTGTGCCATAACTTTCCATTATGTATACACAGTTTTATTATAAACGATATTCAAGAACAAAAAAATGTAATTTAAATAATATGTAGTGTTAATTCCGCTAACTCACTCGTTTATACAGCTTGGATGCAGTACGCATGCACCGCCCTCCCGCCCGCAAAAAGTATGCACATGCAGGAGAAACAATGCGTGCAAGCGAAAATGCACACCAACACCGATACCCGACACGTGTTTCGCCCCTCCACGGGGCATCCTCAGGAGCTGTTGACTGGTCGAGAGCTGCGCACCGACTGTTACGGCTACGCAGCTCCCGGCCGCTTTTATAAAGCGCCATCGTTTGACATTTGTGACGTACTACCCGCGACAATACGTAATAATGGGGATGGAACTAAATTTGTTTGGTCATTCAACAGTTCCAGTTCAATTCAAAAGTCGGTGCGCAGCTCTCGACCAGTCAACAGCTCCTGAGGATGCCCCGTGGAGGGGCGAAACACGTGTCGGGTATCGGTGTTGGTGTGCATTTTCGCTTGCACGCATTGTTTCTCCTGCATGTGCATACTTTTTGCGGGCGGGAGGGCGGTGCATGCGTACTGCATCCAAGCTGTATAAACGAGTGAGTTAGCGGAATTAACACTACATATTATTTAAATTATATTTTTTTGTACTATGGATTTCCGCAAAATAACGCCTGATTCCATTAATGATATTCAAGAACTAAATTTTCTGAACCGGCTATTTTTTTCGGATTCATTATTCTTAAGAATAATATTTTTATTATCTGTTGAATTGAATGATGGTAATTGAGATTTAAGTTAAATAATTTGTGTTGTCCAAGTGTTTTTATTATTTAGTTTCACCCGCGTGGTTCCCGTTCCCGTGGGAATATCGGGATAAAAAGTATCCTATGTTTTAATCCAGGTTATAAACTATATGTATGCCGAATTTAATCCAAAATTCATCCATCCGTTGCAGCGTGAAGATGCAACAAATATACACAAATACATACACACAAACTTTCGCATTTATAATATTAGAGCGATAACATGATTAACAGGTATAGCAGACCTTTTTTAATAGTGTACACTTAATTTGAGTCTTAAATTTTTATTAAAGATTATACAAGTAGTTTATAAAACTACAAAATTATAAAATTGTATTTTAGGATATCCTAATAACTACTCGTACGAGTATATTAAGTTGTAAGTGAAATGAATTTCTCACCCTTTGATTGGCAGCTACTTGCGCTTTGAGGTCGGAGAGGTTGTCAGCCAAGTTCCTGGTGCCTGAACAGCCCGGCTCTTCGGCTGGCTTCATCAGTTCTGAAAGTTCAAATTCAAATGTATTTATTGCACATTGATGTACGTACACACGCCTGTGTTAGGTTGTTAGCAAATTAAGACTTATGGCTGATGCAGGGAAGTGGATTATATAAGTAAAAAATATACATTAAAAAAAAATTGTGTACAGAAGTTTAAAAATAAGTTGTAATTAAAAAATGATTTTCTGAAATACGTAAATTAATATAAATATTAATTCGGGAATAATTTTTGTGTATTGACTGGACTACGGTAGTGGGGCGCTAGTGAACATACCGCCATCTTTGTTTTTCCACAGGCAGTGCAGGGAAGGCTGACTTGTATCGGTGGCAATCGAAGCGATCGGTTACTATTTCGCCTTCTGTCAGTGTGTCTGGCTCTGAGTACCAACCATTGCTATTTTCAGTTAAGTATTTGTGTTTATTGTTTAAAGCTTATTGTTATAAGCAAATAATACTATGAAGTGAATAATTGTTTTGTGAATCATCATTATCATCATCATCTCAGCCAAAAGACGTCCACTGCTGGACAAAGGCCTCCCCCAAGGATCTCCACAACGACCGGTTTTGTGCTGCTCGCATCCAGCGGCTTCCCGCGACCTTCACCAGATCGTAGGTCTAATAATTCGATTTTGTGAATAATCATATTGATTTATAAAATAAATAGTTTGCACCTCCGATAATACAGTTTATTAGCTCTCTGCATCCTGTTTTTGCCCTAAGGAGACAAATTATTATGATTTATGATAAATTTAAATTGTTTGATAATTGCAAAAAAGAGTATTATCTATCTATACCTTTGTTTTGAGCCAATTGATGTTTTAGAGTTACAATACAAATTATAATGATGAAAATTTGTGTTTATGGCATATTTCTTTTTTTTAATAAGAAATTTTAATATTTTTTTAATTTCCTCAATAGACATTAAGCTTTAGGACTATGGCATAAGGTTGAACATTTATTGAAGAAATATTATCAGTTTTGGATAGGTCGACGTGCAGGCGTTTGTACATACAAAAGGTCACTAACTACCGCGCCACTGCACATTGACCTATAGAATTATTAGACCTTAAGTGAGCAGTTCCTCGTAGAAACTGCTGTCATATATCAGCAGCATGGCCTTGACGGCTCTTTTGCATCATAAACCTTTTAACCGCCTCTATGGTCTAATGGTTAAGACAACCTCCTGCTTCAGAGCGGAAGAATGCGGCGGCATGGAGCCGGGCGTCAGCTTCGTAAGGACCCCCTTTTTAGTTATCTGTCCTATATCCTATCTGTGTCATGAGCCTGAGGCATGCTCCAGTTACTGCTTAACCTAATTTCTTTAAGTTCCTCTGACCTCGAGTAAGCAGTTCCTTTCTGAAACGCCCTTTATCTACTAGCAGCATGGCGCTTTCCTGCGCTACAAAAGATGCTTTTCTTCAAAACTCCGATCGGATTTCTGTAATACCTTCTGACCTTGAGTAAGCAATTCCTCGTTGAAACGTCCCCCATCCACCAGCAGGATGGACTTGAAGGCGGCGCCCTCCTGCTTTAGCGCGGTGGAGTGCGGCGATGTAAACCAGAACGAAGTAGCCTCTGCCCCACCTAACTCTTTTAATACCCTTAGACCTAACCTAACAGTGATGAAGGTAGAATTAAGTATGGAGTTCCGACTGGCTCCGTTTTTGGACCAGTAGGATACATCATACATGTCAACGGCATGAGCAACGTCATAAAGTCAAGTACTTCATATATGTATGCAGATGACACATGTTTAGTGTATTGTGATAAGGATCCAAAAGATATACAAATTAAAATGCAAAAAGATTTCGATAACATCATTAAATGGGCACATGACAATGGAATAATGATAAATATAACTAAAACAAAGTGCATGTTAATATCTTGGCCATATAAACACGAAAAACATATAAATATCCTAATTAAAGGTCATACATACGAATGTTTACATAGCAATAGCACTCTAGATAACTGTTTATGACAACTCAAACATTTACATTTACATTAACTCAAACAAGCTTCTACATAAGAAACAATATGGTTTAACAAAGGGTCGTTCCACTACTGACGCAGGTGTTGCTTTAATAAAACATATATTCGATGCCTGGGAGAAGTCTCAGAACGCTCTTGGAGTTTTTTGCGACTTATCCAAGGCTTTCGATTGCGTTGAGCACAGGACTCTGGTGATGAAGTTGCACTACTATGGTCTTAATGATTTTGCACTTAAATTGATAGAGTCGTATCTCAGTTCTAGGACACAAACTGTCGATATCAATGGAACTAAATCATCTGGATCTCTTGTAAAAATGGGAGTTCCGCAAGGGTCAATCCTCGGGCCCTTCCTGTTTTTAATTTATATTAACGACTTGCCATTCTTTGTGGAGAACTTCTGTGAAATTGTTTTATTTGCAGATGATACTTCATTCATCTTTAATGTTAATAGGTGTAAGAATAATTATGATGATGTAAATAATGCTCTAGCAAAAGTACTCAGTTGGTTTACTGTTAATAATCTACAGCTTAATGCAAAAAAAACAAAATGTATTAAATTTACACTACCTAATGTTAAAACTGAACCAACTGATATTAGAATAAACGGTGATAAATTAGATTTGGTAGACTCAACAGTCTTCTTAGACTTGACTCAAAACTTCAATGGAATCCTCATATATCGAAATTGTCCGGTAAACACAGTTCTGCTGCTTATGCTATCAGAAAAATTAGACAATTAACAGACGTTGAAACTGCTAGAACAGTTTACTTTAGCTATTTTCATAGTGTCATGTCGTATGGTGTCTTACTGTGGGCTACAGCAGCTGATGTTGAATCTATATTTATTTTGCAGAAACGAGCAATAAGAACCATTTATAGACTAGGTTCCCGAAATACTTTAAGAAATATTTTTAAAGAAATTGGTGTTCTTACAGTTGCATCTCAGTTTATTTATAATTGCAAAGTTTTTGCGCGTTGCAACATCAACTCTTTTACTAAACACGGTGATGTACACAATTTCAATACTAGAAATAAGAAAAAACTTGTAATGCCACTGTTCAGGTTGCAAAAGGTTCTTGGCTCTTTCTTGGGGCAAGGTATACACTACTATAATAAAATACCTAGTACTGTACAAGATTTACCTTTAGATAAGTTTAAAAAATATGTAAAATCTTCTTTACTTAAGAAAGGTTATTATACAGTCAAAGAATATTTAGATGACAAAACAGCTTGGTTATAATAAAAAATAAAACTACTCTTTATTTTATTTTATTGGGATCAATAATTACTTTAAAAATATCTTAGCGCTGATATGATAGCCTTTATCAGCAATGTCCTACAGTTTACAAATAATATTTATGTTACGTTAAACTTTTCATTAGGTTTTTATTTAGAGTATCTTGAGTGTGTCATGCTCTCTTTAGTGTCTCTGCGGTGGTGGCGTGTGCGTCGGGTCGTTACATTCCCTAAGACATGGTTGAGTGAAGCGATGGCTGATTCATATGTCATACTCGTGAACGGGTGCCGCCTGTGGAGGCTGGTCTGCTCTTGCATACTATTATTTCTATTATTATTAACTATAGTTTAATTTTGTTTTCTTTTTTGTTTTTATCTTAGACAATTTTTGACCTTTATTAGTGCTGTATGACATTGTGAAAATTTTAACTGGTAACTGATGTTTTGCAAATGTAGATATTATTATATCTTCTCTTTTGTTTTTTTTTTATATGTGTGATTGTCCTTTATATTTTGTGTTTTTATTTGTGATGGAAAGTGTCCTTTTATGATAGGGCATTTTCCAATATTTTTGACGCTGTAAGGGAGAAAAGAGCTGGACACTTGCTGAGTTTCTTGCCGGTTCTTCTCAGTACAAGATCTCCCGCCCAGAGTAGACTTACGAACCGATGGCATAATGACGTTCATAAGAGCTATTTGTAGCCTAAACTGAATAAATGATTTTGAATTTTGAATTTTGACAAAATCTGGAACAGGTTAAGTCCTATAAATATCTAGGATTAACCATAGATAATAAGTTTGTATGGAGCTTGCATGTTGAGCAGATCTGTAAAAAACTACGCAGTATAATGGGTAAACTGTATCATTTAAAATATATGACAAGTAGAGGAATATTACGTATGCTGTATCACGCACTTGCGGAGTCAACTATAGACTTCGGGTTGGGTAGCTATGGCCTTACGTTCCCAGTGTATATCAATAAAATTAAAGCATTGCAAATAAGATTATTAAAATTATTAGTAAACAAAAGTGTCAAAAAGGAGTGTGAAAAAGAGTACGAAAAACTATATAAAATATGTAAAGTTGTACCTATAGACAAAAAGGTAAAACTTAAATTAATAATTGAACAATTTAATAATAACGAGCACAAGAAGGAACGGAGGTATAGCTATCCAACGCGTCAGTCTACAAGGACAAAATATGTAGTACCGAAAGTCACCAACTATTACGGAAAGCGTATGAGGCGATGGATTGTTCCGACAATATATAATGAGCTACCACCGGAACTACTTAGAGATGTCATCTCCAAAAACAACCTTAAATGTATTTAAAAAAAACATTATTTGTCACTTTGCCCATGACATTGTAAAGTTGCATAAATTGTGTAGGTACCCACCCTCGTAAAGTAGTGTAGTGTGTATTATGTATTGAGTAGCATTATTGTAAAACTATTGTTATACAACCCCTATATGTTGTAGTAATAAGGGCACAGTTTTTTAATTTGTTTCCTTTTATGTTATAGTTAAGTAAAATATAGTAACATAACATAGATACTTAGATATAATTAGAATTTAAATAAAAATTTAAATGTAAAATAGATTAAAAAACCAAGATGAGAACTACTGCCGACAAACTGTTATGCAGTTTGGCAGATGATAATTTTGTAGCAAACATTTATATTTTTTCTGGAAAATAAATTAAAAAAAAAAAAAAAAAAAACCTTGAGTGAGCAGTTCTTCATTAAAACACCCTCCATCTACCAGCAGCATGGATTAAGGCGGCCCTCTCATGCTTCAGCGCGGTGGAGTGCGGTGGCATAGAGCCGGACGTCAGCTTCGTAAGGATCTCCTAGTTTTTAGTTATCTGTCCTATGCTCCCATCTGCCTCATGAGGCTAAGCAACGCTCCAGCTACTGCTTAACCTAACTCCTGTAAGACCCACTGACCTTGAGTAAGCAGTTCCTCGTTGAAGCGGCCACCTCCTTCCAGCAGCATATAATTGACTAGCGGCCCGTCCCGGCTTCGCTCGGGTGGACATTTTTTTTAAATATAGCCTATGTTACTCAGCGCTAATGTAGCATTCTAATGGTGAAAGAATTTTTTAAAACGGTCCAGTACTTTTTGAGTTTATTCGTTACAAACATACAAAAATAGGAGGAGTTGAGGAGCTCGATGGCGCAGTGCTTAACGCGCCCAGTCTGCGATTGCTAAGGTTAAGTAACTTTCGCAAAGGCCGGTCATCGGATGGGTGACCAAAACTTTATCATCTCGAGCTCCTCCGTGCTTCGGAAAGCACGTAAAGCTGTTGGTCCCGGCTGCATTAGCAGTCGTTAACAACCACCAATCCGCACTGGGCCCGCGTGGTGGTTCATGGCCCGTTCTCTCTATCCATCTATAGGGAAGGCTCGTGCCCCAGCAGTGGGGACATAAAATGAGCTGATGATGATGATGATGATGATACAAAAACACAAAGCTTTCCTTCCTTCCTTTCCACAAATATTAGTATGAAATGTTTATATAATTTTTAACGCAAATTTTGTTGCGAACAAATTACAAAAACACAAATGTTGAAAAAAATTTCACGAGCAGGATTTGAACTTGCACCCTTCTGACATACCGGGTCAAGTGCTCTCCCAATTGATTTTTAATATTAGTATGGTTAGTAAATATGAAGACTGCGCTCACGTGAGCTACAAAAGATGCTAAGCTTTCCAGAGACAGCAACACCATTATCTGACCTTGAGTGAGCAATTCCTCGTTGAAACGTCCCCCATCCACCAGCAGCATGGACTTGAAGGCGGCGCCCTCCTGCGTGAGCGCGGTGGAGTGCGGCGGCATGGAGCCAGGCGTGAGGCCGCCGATGTCCGCATGGTGTCCGCGGGACGCCACGAAGAAAATCGCGCGAGGGTGGGAACTGAGATCGTAAATATCCTTAACACCGCGAAATGAGCAAGGTCATTAATCTCCGCACACTAGCGCCGCCAATGCAAAAAACAACATATCTAATAATTAGAGATAAAAAATCAAATTATGCTCAACAAACTCTTTGAATGAAGTAATTAAGCATTTTTACGTCACTTTATGAACATCTGACATATTATGGTTTAGTTAAATACGGCGTTATAGTTAAAAGTGGCCGTTTTTAGCTGTAACGTCTTATTTAATTAAACCTGTTGCGGAAACCCACAACACACACTATGCTACTGTTTAAAATTAGGTTCCTTAAAATCTACAAAATCCACTCACAGTTCCATGCCGCTCCCGCCGTCCAGAACGGGATCCATATGGTCTGATGGGGCCGGAATCCGAGTCCGGGTCTTCTCGGGTTCCCTAATCACACCCAACGACTATCCCAAGTGCACTTTTCCCCCGAGGAAATACCTGCTTTCTCCAGCAGCGGAGACGCCGACATCCAAAACACGGATGGCGAATTGTACTCCCGATGCGATTCGCTTACGACGTACACACACACAAAACACAGGTTGCACAATACACTTAATTAGAGTAATACGGCTCCAAATGCCCTTATTACTGCTTATAATCTATTTAATTATCAACACACGATAACCTATAAACCAGCCATTGTTGCCTTCCCGAGACAAGTGTACCAACAAAGAAAAAAAGAACAATTAGTGATGGGGCCATTATGCCACTAAATAAATTGAATCTCGATAATCGATTCCCAAATCGATCCGTCCATAATACAAATCAAAGTTTTATTTCCAACAAAAATAAATGCCTGTTTATTTGCAACAAAACCATAACATGTCAGACGTTTATTAGGTGACGTAAAAATGCTTAATTACTTCATTTAAATAGTTTGTTGAGCATAATTTGATTTTCTATCTCCAATTACCAAATATGATTTTTTTTTCATTGGCGGCGCTAGTGTGCGGCGTAAACGCTCTTAACTCGCAACGATAATTTTAGTAGTTGAGGCTCGACCGCGAAAGAGGCTAACGGAGAGCCTCAACTATGAAAATTATCGTTGCGAGTTAAGAGGGCTCGTTAATGACCTCACCCATTTCGCGGTCGAGCCCGGACTTTATTATCGACCAGGGGCCCGACCGCCTAACCGATCGCTTTGACTTCGTGTGTGGTTTATGACGTCAACTTGTCGTTTCGTGCCGCCTATGAAAGCAATATCGAAATCTATAGCCTTTTTATTTGATATTGCTTTCATAGGCGGTGCGAGGTGGCAAGATGACGTCATAAACTATACGCGTAGTCAAAGCGATCGGTTAGGCGGTCGGGGGGCTGGTAAGCCCGGCCGCACTTTGGATGCGTTTTCCTTTATTTAAACCACAAGTCATGGTCACTTTTGGCATTTCAACTGAGAAACACGCAACCGTTTCACGTTCTATTTGAATGTCCAATAACGTTTGTTTATGTACGAAACAAAAACGTATACAATGTGCTGCCGGTCTAAAGAGTATCTTTATACAGGTTGTAGATTTGCATTCCCGCCATAAATTTACAGCTGATCGTAATTGGTACACTTAATGACTAAAAAATACTTTTAACACGGAGAAAATAATAAGGAACCGATTGATTAATAAAATGATCTCAGTGTAAATTAGAATAGCGACCGTCGACTGACGAGAATAGGGGTGCAGACCGTAGTAGGTACATAAGAGCGCAGCGGGCGGACATTAAGTCGATGAACTTACGTAAACTTGTAGGTACTATTATGTATTCTGTGGTAAAGTGGCTTACTCTTACGCATAAGTATACTTTGTTGCAATAAACTATTATTAGGTACTTACTGATCATGTTTAAGATACTCGCAGGTACTGCTCAAAGTGGGCACCTTCACGTTCTATGCACAAATGAGCACGGCGCCTTAAGTTTCTAGGTAACTTTTGCAGCACACTACGATTTGACCTTACACTCTCAAAAGCCATTAAAATATTTTGTTTTAACTGCACAACGCTCGTGATTTCGTCTTTATAAACCATTCTTTTTATGTCTCCCCACAAATAAAAGTCACAAGGAGTCAAGTCTGGCGACCTCGGAGGCCAGGGCACTGGCCCACTTCGACCAATCCACTCGGTTCCGAACACTTCGTCCAAATAATCGCGCACTTGGCGTCCATAATGCGGAGGCGCCCCGTCCTGGTGGTAAAAGAGATTCCGGTGAAGAGCTAGTGGCACGTCGTCAAGCATTACGTCAACTACGTGCTGCAAAAGTTGCAAATACGAGTTGCTGTTGAGATAACCCTCGATGAAATAGGGCCCGAGTAAATGTCCACCAACAATGCCAGCCCACACATTGATGCTAAACCTATGCTGGAACGAATCTTTTTTGGTCTTATGCGGGTTCTGTTCGCGGTGAGCCCACCTGTTCATTGTGGACGTTGTAAACACCGATGCGCGTAAACATACACTCGTCCGTCCATAGAATGCTGGCTTCTCGGTGTTCTAGTACCCAGTGACAAAAAGTGACCCGGGCGGCATGATCTTGCTCGTTCAATTCTTGAACTCTTCTGAAGTGGAACGGGTGCTGTTGCTCCGACTTAAGAAGCCGCCAGACTGTTGTGTGGTGGACATTGAAGTGGCGGCCAGCATCACGAGTACTGGCACGTGGTTCCCTCTCGAAGTATTCGAGTATTTGCTCTTGCAAATCGACTGAGAGGCCCACACTGCCGCGACCCTGCGCATGTCGAGGAACGTTGAACTGGCCATGATCCCTCAGTCGTTGCGTGGCAGCAAGCATTACCTCGCGCGATGGAGTTGGTCTGTTTGGAAACATTTCCACAAACATGACCACGGCTCGACGTAGACTGTTCCCACTAATTGCGTATAATCGCACCATCTCCACAAGTTCTACGTTAGAATAATTTTCCGTCATTTTACTTTTTTTACACACACAAACAACACACCTAAGAACACGTTTCGCTCCAAATTCGCTAGGGCAAAGAAATGTGTCACTCGTTCGGGGTTGCGCGGCACACTGGCTTTGATGCGTGCGGCGTGCGCCCGCCGCCCGCCGGCCGCCGGCGCTCGCCGCGCCGACTAGGCTGCGGGCGCGCCGCGAAGCTCGAGCTTGTTGCTACCTACTCGTGGTCGGGTGCGCGGGCGTACGCGAACGAGCGTTTATTTTTTAGTGCTACGCAGACGTGCGATTCGTATTTACAGATTTTGAAAATATGATTATTATTTTTTCATATTCTTTTTATAATTTGTAATAAGTATAAGCAATACGACTGCTGCTATGAATAAGGCGTGAATGCAAATCAACAAGTTGTATTTCGGTATCCCATACAAAGTTCAAAGTTCCAAAATGTTTATATAATTTTTAACGCAAATTTTGTTGCGAACAAATTACAAAAACAAAAATGTTGAAAAAATTTTTTTAACATTTGTGTTGTTTTTTTTGTTTTTTTTTCATAGTTCCATTTTTGTTCTCAAACTTATAAGTAAATTTTATTGTAATGTCACAGAAGAGACAAAAATGTTATAAGTTGGCATTTTTGTAATTTTTTCGGAGATGGACTAGCTACATTATTTAACATTTATTTGTATTTCATCTTGCGCCTAATATTATTAGCGTTTTGGCCTTAGCTATAAACTAGCACGTTTTGCAGCAGGATAATTTTCAACACTCCCGCATGGTTATATCAGGTCCTTACCTATGAAATTGAGGTTTTGTATGAATATTTTTTCTAAAATTATATTTTACATCCTAACGTTTTTTTTAATTTTCTTAGCATCTATTTATGTTAACTCTATAAAAAATATAGAGTAGTGTGTTTGTTTCACTATCTAAATATAGTAGACATTAAAAAGAAAAAAATCAAGACCCTTCAAATCTACAATGAAACAAAAGGTCAATTCCGCGAACAATAAAGAAGTCAATTTAAAAAAAACATTGGGTCGATAAAGACACAAAATGAATAATCATTGTTAGTCCTGAAGCCCAAGTCCTAATTAAAGGTGTATAATAATATTAACGACCGGTATTGACTTTTAGAAGTAATACACCTATCAATAAGTGAGAAAAAAACGTCAATTTCATAGGTAAGGACCTATTAAATCTATACTAATATTATAAAGCTGAAGAGTTTGTTTGTTTGTTTGTTTGTTTGTTTGTTTGTTTGTTTGTTTGTTTGTTTGTTTGTTTGAACGCGCTAATCTCAGGAACTACTGGTTCGAATTGAATAATTCTTTTTGTGTTGGATAGTCCATTTATCGAGGCAGGCTTTAGGCTATATAACATCACGCTGCGACCAATAGGAGCGAAGCATCAGTGAAAAATGTTGCAAAAACGGGAAAAGAGCCTAAAAAATTAAAAATGCTGCCGAAAGTCACTATTCCACGCGGACGAAGTCGCGAGCACAGCTAGTGCATTTATAATAAACTAAACCGCCTTACCCATGGAATACGGGAGTGATGACCGTCAAGTCCGGTAGATGCGATCCCCCAGCCTTCGGGTGGTTGGCCAGCAATACGTCTCCTGGCTTCATCGAGTCGCCGCGCACTTTCATCTGCGGACATTAAAACACATTGTATATCAAACTGTAGATGGGCGTTGGGCAAATAGAAATCAATCATTCATTCAAATTACTTAGTACTTCAAGCCATTCAAATCATAGCATCTTTCATTCACAGCGTAAGAAATATTGGACAGTATACATAAAGCCCTTCTTATCATAAGAAAGGCAAGGAATCAATCACAAATCAAAGAACAAATGAATCAAGAGTATATAGTTTTGTTTTTTATGTTATTTTATTTATTAGGAATAACCTTAACGAAATAACGAATACACTTAACGCATTTTTTTATTTTTTAAGAGAGTGCTGATTGCCACTGAGCATTTAAAGCTTCACCGGGATTTTTGGGAGGCGGCGAGAACCTTAAAGGGTTCCTCAAGCCATGTGAAACGAAGCACCGTCAGAGATTTTCTAGAGGGAACTGCATCACGCACTAGTGCGTGTCTCCATGCCCTACTAGATTCTCCGAGAGTTCGGATCGGATCGGACATTATGTGGTAGTATAACATTATATCATAGATTTGATTCATGAGTTAAGATAGAAAACGACAAAAAACTTAAAGCATCGAATCTGGTACTGCATGTTCTCCTGCACGGCGCTGTTTAATGATTTTCTTACATTTTGTACGTTATCAGTGTAATGTAATAAGTAAATTTACTTCTAAGCTATTTTTAAGTATTCGCTTTCTGGTTTTGAGTAAAAGAAAACGACAAAAAAAATGTGTTTCAATTAAACGGGCATCGAACCTGGTACTGCACGGTTTCCTGCATGGCTCCCAGATGCACGGGGATGTGCGGCGCGTTGGACACCAGCCCGCCGTCCGCGCCGAACAGCGCGCACGAGAAGTCCAACCGCTCTTTGATGTTCACGGATATAGACGTGCGCTGGAGGACCCTGCAAGGAAAACTTCCATTAGGTATTAGGTACATCACTACGTAGATTGTGCGTAGTGGCACATCCCTACGGAGCCGCCATGTCTGTATTCACTTTGGTGTCGGGGCGGCCGACGACAAGACCCTTTACCTGTAACTAATTTAAGTACTGGTGTTTGACAAATAAATGACGTGAATATGGAAACGAGACCATCATTGAGAAGACCCTAAAGCCTCAACGAGAATAACATAACAGGTATCCTAGGCAATTAGGTTAACACAACAAAAGACATGCTTTAAAAAAGAAAATAGAAGAACACTTCGCCCGGAATTATGAACCAAAGAAGTAGTGACAATCTTACCTATGACTGACGAAATAAAAATGCTGTTACTAGTATTTCCGGAGATTCCAAAAAAGCTAATTCTACTATTAAAAGCGCTTAGATAATTATTTCTAGCACAGCGTTGAATTTTGAATTTGAAAAAATTATGAAATAATTACCGGTAAACAAAATACCGGTATCATATTGGGTAGTATTAACAGCTACATAAGTCCGGTAACGCTGAAAATGCCATTTAGGTAATCAGCAAATTTCTCAAAAAAATGAAAGCCCACCCGAAACAAATCTGGGGAAACCCGGACCTTTTGGATGGCAACCCTAGCCATAAAGGAAAGGGGAGGTCATTTGACTAATCTTAAATTAATAATTAAACTTACCTCCCCATCTGTTCCGCAATGGACATGAACCGGTGGGAGAAGATGCTGAGCTGAATGGAGTCCAGGTCAGTGGTTACCTTCTTAGGCTGGCCAGAGCCTATAGTGATGCGAATGTCGCCGTACTGAGTTATCTGCGCGCGGCAATCTGCGAGTTTCAAAAAAACAATTTTAATTTGAATGCAATACCGTGGTTCAATCCACATAGCTCTGTTAAGACTAATTGACGTACACACCTACAGGCAAGCGTATAAGCTTTTTTGGATGGGCTAACAGGACTAAAGCGTCATTAAAAATATTTAAAACAAAAAAAAATACTTTTTGCGGCTGGTTTATTTTTAAAACCTTATGATACTAATTTTTACCAAACATCAGATTTTTAGCTCAAATGGACCTAAAATTCAAATGTCTGATGATGTAATCAGGATTTATTGAAGAAAAACGTTCTTGTGCGTAAGCTAGATTAAAAAAAAGGTAACATAAAATAGTACTCACCAGGTTCCACTAGAATGGTTGACAGGCTGTCCATGATAATGGCAGGTCCTAGTACCTCTTGCTCCGGCCGCAGCTTCTGCAGCTGGTAGATTTTTGTATCTCTGTAGCCACCCTCGAAGTATACCTTCACTAACTGGCAATAATAATAAAAATATTAGAAGTGTAGTGACAACAAGCGGTTTAAAGGGCCATGGGGAAATTAACATGGAAGATTAGTGCCTTTTTCTAAATTCTTGTGAACGAGTGAGACTTTTTAATACGAAAAGAGGTCTGCCTTACAAACAATAATTGCTACAACAAGTCACTTCGAAACCATAACTGAAAGCAAATGACGATTAACATTGATAATTATGCTTAAATTTAACAAATGAACACTATACATTTTTATTAATAATAGGTCCTTACCTATGAAATTGCCGTTTTGTATTAAGATATACCTATTATTTATGTTATATTTAAAGGTACAAGACGCCTGCACATTAATCTATCCAAAACTGTCAAATTTCTTCAATACATTTTCAACCATATAACTTAACCGTAAGGTTCAAAGTTTATTGAGGAAATTTGACAGTTTGTGGTGGGTTGATGTGCAGGCGTGTGTACTTGAATTATTAAATAATGTCACTTAAAAGAAAATTATAATGACAGTGTATTGACTAACGCAGTGATGGCGCCTTTATAACGCCACGCGTGGTTGGATAGATAAGCATTTGTGTGACTCTGTTACGAAATAATAAATAATTACAAAGTAAAGTGAGTATTTATGATTCCCTGGTTGGTATAACTTTTCATAACCTTTCTAAAATATGAGCGAATTTATACTGGGAGTATAGTTATATTAATTTTGCCATGCCAATCTCGTTTTCATTAAAGTGATCGGTTGGCAAGTAAAACTCGCTCTTAACACCCTGTAATATAAAACAAAATAACGTAGCTAAGGCTCACCTTCTCCGCTATAGGTACAACGCCCTTCCCGCTTGGCGGCGCCACCTCCGCCGGAATTTGGCTCATGCCTACTCCACGAACTCTTACGTCATCAACCAAGATGTCCCGGGATGACAGTGTGAAGCCAAACTCAGTCTTATATCTATAAGGAATTAAGTCGAATTAGTCTTTCAAAGTAAAAAAGTAAATAGTGTTAAATAATTTCGGCGGGCTGGTTAGAACCACGATAGCTCAATTGGGAGAGCACCTGACCCGGTATGTCAGAAGGATGCGGGTTCAAATCCTGCTCGTGAAAATTTTTTCAAGATTTGTGTTTTTGTAACTCATGTATACTTATGGAGAGCAATATATGATTGAATTGAATACTGAAATTTTAAATTAAACCGTACTTTCATTACAATACGGTAAAATCTCAAATATCAGTATATTTTGAGTTACAACAGTATTGGATTGTTAGTGCAATATGGGTTAATGATGATTAGTAAACTTACCTATCAACAAAAGCCCCGTAAAAGTCTCCATGTCGGCAAGCGGTGGCGCCCTGTTTCGTCCCAGGAGCTACCATCAGAGCGCAGTCTGTGCCGGCATACCGTAGGTGCAAGTAAGGTTCCGTCACTATTTGGGAGTCTTGGAATCCCTGGTGAACAGATGTAAATTAGTAAGTAATAGCATATAACTGCCCCACTGCTGGGAAAAGTCCTCAATCATTGAAATCCATTCATCACTACAAAAGGATGTGAATAGTCATAATTCTAATCTGCAGATGTGTACTAAAGGCCCGGTATGCAAGGCGAACATGGGCGGGGAGAAGATGTGGCGTGATCAACCAATAAGGTTTCGTTTTTTACTAATTAATCTCTTTTGCGCTTATTGGTTGGTTACAGATCTTTCGTCTCCGTTCATCTAATACCTTCGTTAACTTAATACAGATACAAATGTCATTGTTTGTCTATTTATGTTAAATATATCCTACAGTAAATAAATCAGAAGAGAAACAACAAAAAACTAAAAACTAAATGATGTGAACATATCAATGAAATGTAAGCAGCCGTTTCCAGCCGCTAGTAATCGCTAGAAATGATAATAAGCCAAATAAGCCGTTTCTAGCCGCTAGGCTACTAATGTTAGTAACCAGCTTCACATCTTTATGCGGTACTCAAGAGCAAAGTTTAAAATGAGTTTCTTCCCACTTTGTTCCGGTTTATTTCTTAAGTGTCCCCTCCCTCTTATGTCATCTTGGAGTTCCTCCTTTTTGGAATAAGTTAGTAACTAGCTGAGAATGAGCTCACCTGTGCCCTTAGCTTGTCCCTGCACACAGCTGCTAGCACGTCCAACTGTCGGTCCAGCTCTGCGTAGTTTTCAGGGCAGTACTTTAAAGCACTCGGCTGTTGGGCTTCATGCACCACATGGGCTAAAGCCAAGCCGTACGCTGATAGGATACCTGGAGAAAGAGGCTCTATATGAGCTCTGGAAACTACCACTATGGAAAATTCAAGAAGAAGTCAAGAATGATTAAATGTATGTTTAATATAATATGTTAGAAAAATAACTTTTCGAAGTAAAATTTAAAAATGCGGATGATATGAATCTGTCAATGTTCAAAACTTATTAGTACGTTATTTTTTATTTGGGGTTGCACGTAAGATTCTGATGGGTCGAAGTGCTACTGACAGAGAGAATCTTCAGCAGGCCCCCACTAAGATAAGAAAGATAAGTATTTTTAAATTAAATTTTCATGGACATGCGTAAAAGACGTTTCGCCGAAATATTAAGAGCTTTAAAAAAAGTTACAGTCTAATCTCGACCACTGGGGGCGACCACTAGTTTTAATAAATTAGTAACCCTGGAAGACTCGATGGCGCAGTGGTTGACGGTCCCGGTCTGCGAGTGCTAAGGTTAAGCAATTTTAGCAAAGGCCGGTCATCGGATAAGTGACAAAAACATTATCATCTCGAGCTTCTCCGTGTTCCGGAATGCACGTAAAGCCGTGGGTCCCGGCTGCATTAGCAGTCGTTAAAAGCCACCACCGCACCGAAAGCTCGTGCCCCAGCAGTGGGAATATACGCTTTATATTGACGAAGTCATGGGCGTTCGAAAAACACTTGTTAATCTTTTCACCGCCCAACTATCCTGCACGCGATGTCCCGCTGTACGCAAACGTATAAATGTATTTTCATAAAGTAGGTACAAAGAAGAACTTCTATAGAAGGGCTGGCGTGGACGGCACGAAAATCTCGAACTTCTATAGGAGTTGTTGGCGGTAAAAAGGTTAAAAATAATTTTAATAAATTGGTCTGATGTTGAGTAACCTGCATATTTGTGCACCAGCACTGTTGAGATTCCGAGTTGGCGGGCTACTGCGCAGGCGTGCTGGCCTCCCGCGCCGCCGAAGCAAGCTAACGCGTGTTGAGCAGCGTCGTGACCGCGGGACGTGGTCAATGCTCTGTATCAACATTTAAAGTTAACGTTTAAAGGATATCTTTTTTTAAATGCTAATTGCTGCACTTAAGCTGAATTAAATATTTATAAAATACTAGCGGCCGCTCGCGGTTTCACCCACGTGATTCCCGTTCCCGTGGGAATATCTGGATAAAAAGTATCCTATGTGTTATTCCAGGTTATAAACTATCGGTATGCCGAATTTCATCCAAACCCATCCATCCGTTGCAGCGTGAAGCAACAAATATACACACATACATACACACAAACTTTCGCATTTATAATTAGTAGGATAGTGAAAAATTAAATGACTCAGCCAGGAATCGAGCCTGGGCCGTACTATCCATTATCGGTTGCGATAACCGTTGTATAGATGGCACTACTGCCGCTAAAAAGCAGTCAAAATCAAAGCAGTGAAAAAAAATCGGGGCTTACGTCAGCCTAGTGATGGGTCGCGAGAAAATTCTCCAAGTGAGAATATTCTCCAATCGGGAATATTCTAGAATTTTCCTTTTAATTGAGAATATTCTCAAATCAAGGAGAATTTAAGAGAATTTAAAATTGGATGAAGATTTTCGTATTTTTAGAAAAAACATGTATTCTTTTAGAGGTTTTGAACTACGATGGCAGTATTGTATAAAATAAGTAGGTATCTCAGTTTATTTAGCTAATAATTAGCACAGTACCATCGTTTTTACCGATAACCTTGCGAGTAAAAAATGATTTTAAGTTTCCACCGCAATATTTTTTATGTACAAACGTTTTGTTTAGTCGCGCTAGTAGCGTCAGGCGCTAGGCCCGCCAGCCACGCACCGCCGCCATTTTGTTTACATCATTTAATTCCCTGCCGTCTATCAGCGAAAAAAAATTGTCTGATCTCTCATAATTGGAAAATATTTAATAAGTTACAAACTTTTGCCAAGAAAACCGAGGAACCTAATCCAGGTTTGGGTACCTCCGCCATAAGAGAGACAGAACAGCATTTAAACTCTTCGTAGTTTCGTTCACACTGTGTATCGTAAAGTAACCCACTTCGAGAAGAAGTTTTCGTATTTCAGATTACATGTTATTAAAATGTTTTGATACGATTAGTCATTATCATTAAGGTTTTTTCATGTTGATTTTGAAGAATTTGAATTATTTAGAGTTGTTAAATCTTGAGATCTTTATTAAAGGTTATTGTTTGAAAATACTGATGTGTCTATTTTATCGCCAAAATGATTATTAAATGTTGCAGGAAATTTAAAAAGAACTTACGAGAATTTTCTTCGAAATATTCTCGAGAATATTCTCGCTTAGAAGAATTTAACCTCAGGAAAGACAATAATTTAAATTTTCCGTGTAAAATATTTGTAAATAAAGCAGAAATGCAATCGCAGTTCCATTAAGTTAATCAGATTATTGAGATAATCATCCAATTTATAAATTCTCTTAAATTCTCTTCCAAAAGAATATTCTCGAGAACTTAACAGCAAAGTTCTCACTGAAAGAACATTCTCGGGAATTTCCCATCACTACGTCAGCCTTCCCGGCCGGTCAGTGCAGCTGCCCGAATAGCGGAAGACCCAGGTTCGATTCTTGGCTGGGTCGGTTAGGCATTTAATTTTGTTCACTATATTTTATAAATATTTGATAGCTTTTATGTTAATTTCTGTAGCACTAAGGACGCAGATAACACTTTTGTTAGGCGCTCAATGCGTTTTTATAACAATAATTTAAACGAATTAGACATTTTCGGGTTATCTCGTATGCAATTTAAAAAGGCAGTGGCAGAGAAACTATTTAAATTAGTTCATTTGCACTGACGTTTATTACTACTACTATTTTACCTATTTTAGCTCTGTTTATTTTATAGCACAATATCACACTAATATTATAAATGCGAAAGTTTGTGTGTATATATGTGTGTATATTTGTTGCTTCTTCACGCTGCAACGGATGGATGGATTTGGATGAAATTCTTTTTATCCCGATATTCCCATGGGAACGAGAACCACGCGGGTCAAACCGCGAGCGGCCGCTAGTCTGTAATAATATCTTTTATAATTACAAAAACACAAATGTTGAAAAAATTTCCACGAGCAAGATTTGAACCCGCACTCTTCTGACATACCGGGTCAGGTGCTTTCCCAATTGAGCTATCGTGGTTCTAACCAGCCCGCCGAAATTATTCAACACTATTTACTTTTTACTTTGAAAGCCAAAGGCGCCCATTCAATGTCAACAAGTACCGTCATTAACATCTGATCATAATATTTTTACAAATACTAAAGATCAGTTAAGAAGTAGGCAAGGTATGTCAGAAGGGTGCGGGTTCAAATCCTGCTCGTGGAAGTATTTATGTGAAATAAGGCAGATGAAACCAAACAGTGCGACGTCACTTTTCAAATTCTCTCAAGTTCACGGGAGGTGTCAATAAGCCCCATATCTTTACTGATACTCGAGGGGTTGGGGGGAAATATCATATAACACTACTCATTTAGATTAACATTCTTTATCATTTAAAAATAACTTCATGTCGTAAAAAGTAAAAAAATATGTTCATTATTATAACACATATAAAAGACGTCAAATGAGCTTCTATGTATGTCATTACGCCATTGGCTACGGCATTGGATACGGAGACCTTGTTACAAGAAGAACCAGCAAGGGAATTTTTTCTCCCTTTTTTTAACAGCGTCAAATATTATTATTTTTAAAATTAAGTGCTCTAAATAATGCATATGAAAAAACCTACCTTATAGGTCGACACATAGCTTCATTTGCCACGTTGACGAAACCCATGGCTACCTCTTCCATGGTCATCTAAAAGAAAATCATAGATTATTACCATAGATCGGAGTAGGTAGAGCTATTTTATGTACTTGCCATATGATAGAATAATATGGATATTCCCCGAATGAATGTGAAAGCATACACTTCCTATAAATATAAGGACGGGTTTAAGGATAGTTGAATAAAAAGACAGAAACTTGATTAATTAAACCACATATATTGTTTTCTAAAGTTTACGCGAACACTACACATTGAAATGAAACAACTTTTACGGATCTACTCGCGTTTATTTTACACATTACTTATTTAATGTTTATCCTGACGTTTCGAACCCTTTGCGTACCCTTTACGTAGATGACACTTTCACTATCCTACCATCTGATAAAGTATCTGCTTTTCTAGATCATCTTAACTCCATACATCCAAAAATACAATTTACAATGGAGTTAGAGGCAGATAGTAAGCTAGCTTTCTTGGATATTTTAATTATCAGGAATCCGGATCATAGTTTGAGTCACACTGTGTATCGTAAAGTAACCCATACAGATAGGTATCTCAATGGTGATTCTCACCACCATCCTAGACAGTTGGCTACTGTAGGGAAATCTTTGTTTCAGAGAGCATGCGGTATCTGTGACACCCAACACCTGGCTGCTGAGCTTCAGCATGTCAAGCACGTACTACAGGATAATAAACTGAAAGTACCACGGCTTTGTCACAGAAAACGCAATAAACCAATCACAGTCGAGCGCCAACCTGCTGTACTTCCATATATGAAAGGTGTCACTGACAAGATTGGACATATCTTAAAGCGAGCTTCAATCAACACTTACTTCAAGCCGCCGAAGAAGATCAACCAATTTTTACGACCTGTCAAGTGCAACATACCCCTTCAAGATGCAGGCGTGTACAAACTGGACTGCGACTGTGGGCTCTCTTACATCGGGCAAACAAAGAGAAGTATAGGTACCCGTGTTAAAGAACATATAGCCGACGTCAAGCATAGGCGCGAAAATAAGTCTGCAGTATGCGAACATTCCCTAGAGGGGCCCAACCATTACATCAGATTTGATAAACCACAAATACTCGTTAAAGAACAACGATTCATCCCTAGGATGATACGCGAGGCTATTGAAATTAAAAAACATCCTAATTTTAATAGAGAAGATGGTTGGAATCTACCACCAGCCTGGGATCCCATCATACAAAATATTAAATCCCAGCCCCGACACCATACTGCCAGACCAAAAGATACTGTAAGCTCTTTCTGCGTAAAACGGAATGCACCTGATTAAATTTAAATGAGGGTATACAAGCTACCAACTAATTATGAGATGACCAACACCTCAGTCTCCCTGTGACCACGGACCCTGCAAAGGGTTCGAAACGTCAGGATAAACATTAAATAAGTAATGTGTAAAATAAACGCGAGTAGATCCGTAAAAGTTGTTTCATTTCAATAAACCACATATATTTTTTTATGTAACAATTTCTTATATTTATACAAGAATCAAATAATCGAATCCCGGAGTATTAGTCGGAATCTCGTGAAATATCCATATTAACATCAATGTTTGCGGTCAATGAACCTAAATAGCTCTACTTACTCCGATCACTGATTATTACGGATGTAAAAAAAAAAATATTTCGTAATATTATCATCTTTGGGACTATCAAATTGAAATATTTAAACACATTCAATCGTAAAATTAATTTATTACACTGCGCCTAGCGGTGGTGGGCCCCTTCCCGCATTACATATGGCTATTCACAGGGCGTGTTGCTTATTAAGCGATGTAAACAGATACTATTTCAATTTTACAATGGTGCGCAACAGAGCGAGCGACAGAGGACAGAAATACATACATTGACATACATAAAGCACATAATTTCGGGAAACACTAGTATCAAATTCGATGATATTAACAGTTCCATGTTGTGTTTCGACGTCAAGATTAAGTAAATATAGTCTACATATTCCAAATAACTTCTGAAACCTATTTTAGGCACCAGTCCCTCACAACTTAGACTTCAATATTGTTATACTGACTTAATTTTAGCATTAAGAGCGTTTACGCTGCACACTAGCGCCGCCAATGAAACAAAAAACATACCTAGTAGTTAGAGATCAAATCAAATCAAAAAAATCAAATTTTGCTCAACAAACTATTTGAATGAAGTAATTTAGCATTTTTACGTCACTTAATAAAAATCTGACATGTTATGGTTTAGTTAAATACGGCGTTATAGTAAACAGTGGCAATAAAAAAAGTTCGTCTTTTGATACTCATCGTTCTTACCGGGTTTCCGCCATCTTGTTTCAAGAAGCTGTTGATCTCGGCCGCCATTTTTTCGAAGGCAGCTACCGTCGCGCCGTGGTCTAAAGGCTCGTTCTCATTCGGCCCGAAGATGTTCGGAAAGTATTCGGGAAGCAACCGCCCTGTTAATCAAAATATAAGGAAGTAGTTGCAGACAAAAAAACCTCACAAGGGTGATGATACTGAAACTGATACTCAAGGAGTATGGGAGGAATGTCAGTTAAAATATTAGGTCCTTACCTATGAAATTGACGTTTTGTATGAAGATTTTTTATAAAATCTTCATACGGACTCCGGGCCAGCTACAAACAGCCCCGTGCGAAATATCAGCATTGAGTCACCTCCTGCTTCCGTGCTTATGTCTGAGGGAATAAGTTTTATTTTCCTAGCACTCCCAGTAAACAAGACTTACCTAGCAGCAAGTTAGCATCAGTGACGGCTAGAGACCTTTTCTATAGCAATCAGGCCCTGGCCCCCAACGAACAGCCCCGAGCGGAGTGTCAGCATCGAGTCATTTTCCGCTGCTTTCGTGCTTATGCCTATAGGAATAAGGTTGAGTTTCCTAGCACCCCAGTAAACAAGACATACCGAGTAACAGGTTAGCATCAGTGACTGCTAACGGCCCCCGCTTTCTGTAGCAGGTAGGCCTGGTTCCGGGCCCGCCGACTCTGGCTCCGCTACCAACGTGTGTTTATGTCTATGAATAAGGTTGAGTTTCCTAGCACCCCAGTTAACCAAACTCACCTAGTAGCAGGTTAGCATCAGTGACGGTTAGAGGCCCCCCCTTTCTATAGCAAGCAGGTCCAGGTTCCGCACCAGCCGACTCCGGGCCCGCTACAAACAGCCCTGAACGGAACATCAGCATCGATCCACCGCCTGCTGCTACGGTGTTTATGTCTAGGGGAATAAGGTTGAATTTACATGTATTGTTTATGATTTTTGATTACTACAACCTGGTCTCTTTAAGGCAAGAGTAAATAGAAATTTCGTGTGTCAGCAGGTAACCTTAGGCCACATCCCTTTTACTATTAAGTAGGTTGGAGGTCAAACGATTAGACAGTATAAATTGTAAAAAAAAGCATTTAAGTATAAGATTATATAATATATAGGTTTCTTAAACAAACCACTTTTTAAAGACCGCTAATAATTATTTCATTAAGACATATTCAATGAATAGCACACCTGGTCCTTCGAGCCAGATCATTTTCGCAAACCCCCATGAATAAAACTTCAAAGTATAAGTTTTCGTACTAAACAGAAATTTATATTTTCAAATGATTATTGAAATTGTAAGAACTTTAATTCATTTTCTGCAAAGTTTTAATTATTATCCAACTTTCAAAAGGACATCGATTTTTCGACGGAAAGTTTATCGATTTGACTGTATATTTTTACCGACATCAGCATTAATAATATTTATAATCATATGATATTGTATGATATTTTGTTATATTTTTCTTTTTATATAATTTTTATAAGAAACCTAAATCTAAGATTTAAAATTAATAAAGAGCTTAGTAATAATATCAATACTAGTATTTATTTAGACAACGCAGATCCATGGGTTAGTAGTTATTACTTATGAACATGTTAGTAGAATACAATATTTTGTTGCAATTTACTCATCCACCGATCAAAACAGATCAAACGCTCTGTTTGATGAGCAGGTGGACAAAATGCTTAATTAAGGGAGAGTCATAACTCTCCACAACGGTCTTTAAGACAATGATATTTGATAGTAAACATCAGTCAATGTATATTTACCCAGCTGCGGTGCCTGTATGGTGACGCCGGCCGTGGTGGCCTCGTGGACATGTTCCAGCGCGCCCGCGTACCGAGATACGTCGGTCGACGTACCACCCATGTCGAAGCCTACAAACAAACCATTATTGATAAATAAGAAAGTTTTCAAAACTGCAAGAAACGTTACTAGAGGCGAATACAATATTTTAAAAAATCAATGACACTAGGGCGAAGCATAAGCAATCAGCACTTTGTTACATAAAGTAAGTATATTGTATTTAGTAAGCAAGTGTGCATGAATAATATTACCTATGACGGGCAGCCCTGTTTCTTTTTGGTAAGACGTCATTGCGTACCCAACGACGCCGCCCGCCGGCCCGGACAGAATAGCGCGAGACCCGTTGAAGCTGGAACAAAAGCGATGGAAATATAAAATCTTATTATCGTAACAAGTTGAAACTTTACTGGTATATGTAAATTATTTTTATGTAGAATTTAAAAACTTTAAAGCATTGTATGTTACCCTATAAAATGAAATAACCACAAATAATTGAACCTAACATTTGAAACCTACCTATTTTGATTTCAATTCCAAGTGTCCCTATACAATGGAACAAAGGCCAATTATTATCAATTTACTACATAATAAGTTGTAGTTTGACATGTTAATTACTTTGTACGCTATGTTTAATGCATAGATTTAGTATATAGTTATAGATTGGCAATACAAAAGATAGAACATAGTATACGCATGTGTTAAAGCGAGACAGATAGGCGAGACCATTCATGTACACGCTATCGGCCTGTATCGGCCTGGAGTCAGTTGTTCAATAAAAGTTCAATAAAACAAATCCCGCTTATTTTTGTAAAATCTGAGATTTAAAGTGTAAATTAGTATATATATGAGACTTGAATGACGTGATTAATTATGGTTCATCTCATCATCTCAGCCAAAAGACGTCCACAGCTGGACAAAGGCCTCCCCCAAAGATATGAGGGGTATTTGCCGTAATCGCCACGCTTGGCAGGCGGGTTGGCGATCGCAGTAGGTTAAGGGTAGCTCAGTGAGATGCTGCTGCCCATCCTCTGGAATGGTCCCTTAGTCGGCTTTTACGACACCCACGGGAAGAGATGGGGTGGTGCAATTCTTTAGCCCCGGCACCACACGGGGTAATTATGGTTACGTGTGCTGTATCAAAGAGCGCGACGTTAAAACGCGACGCTCTGACGCCGCGCTATAGCGCGTTCTGTTTGGCGAAGCCTTAAAGGAAAACATGGTTAAAAATTTGCTATTTCCAAATAGTTTCTTATCTCCTTTCGTAGACGAGGCAACACGTGGTGCTATTGTCCTTTATTTCGAAGATACACATTGTAATTTTGAATGTGTGTATTGAGTAGAAACATAAATTCGATCTTCTCCCGAATGTCACAAAGGTCATTATAACAAGCCACATTAATGTGTCGCTGATTAAAATAGGTTCTAAACAAAGTGTTCATTATGCCATGAAGATAAGTTATCAGATGTAGCCATTTCAATTTCCTTATCAAATAATGCTCTTATGTGTCTATTGACTTTAACATACAAATATAATATCAGCTGCCGTAAAGCAGTAATACCTCAGGTCAAACAAACTAGACGATCTACAGTAGGGATTAATTAATTAAACTTTTTCATTCGCGTCACAATATTTACTAACAAAATCTATGGCGGGCCAGGCTATAGAATTTTTGCTGTATTTTTTCAATAAATATTTTTTTTTGTGAAATAAAAATATTGTTAGGTATGCATTTTCTGAAACACACACGCACTTGAGTTTTTGTTTGATGGTCGCGGGCCGGACTTCGATCATTCACGGGCCGGAGTGGCCCGCGAGCCGTAGTTTGCCCATCCCTGATCTACTGGGTGTATAGAAAAGAAGAAAAACCTTTATTTAAACACCGCCACGGGACAATAGCAAAATACAAAAATTAACAAAAAAACAATTGGTAATTTTTCACGGCTACGTCAAAATAGGTGGCCAATTTAGAATTATGTCAGTGTTATGAAACTGAACGCTGGTTTTCAATTAGTACCTTGATATTATTAAAAGGTGGATGCCATAAAAGCTGGCTGGAAGAGATCTCTTTTAAAGATAAGACCACCTTTGCATAATACACTTTTGGTCACCCATCCTATGACCGGCCATTGCGAAAGTTGTTTAACCTTAGCACTCGCAGACCGGGCGCGTTAACCACTGCGCTTTCGAGCTCCGAGGCGAGCGAGCGAGCGATTGAGGTCAGTTACAACTAGGCCATTTCTGAAGCACACTAGTTGGTTACAACTGACTTAGAAAATCTAAGTGAAATTAAATGGCGTTGGGACATAAGAACTGAAGATCTTGAATCAGCAATAAGCTAAGTGTCTCAAGTTTGCCGTAACTTCTTTCCAGCTCATAGGCAAATCTAAATATTTATAAAATATAGTGAAAAAATTAAATGCCTACTCGACCCAGCTAGGAATCGAAACTGGGTCTTCCGCAATCCAGCGGCTGCATTGACCATTATGCTACCAGGAAGGCTGACGTAAGCACTGATTTTTTTCATTGCTTTGATTTAGACTGCTTTTTAGCGGCAGTGGCGCTATCTATCCAACGGTTATTGCAACCGATTGGATATGCAGATTCATCATCATTACAGCTGAAATACCACAAATTTGATAACACAACGGTGTACTTAGTCAATTTTATTTTTTATTTTTAAGTGGTAATTGCTGCACTTAAGCTGAATTAAATATTTATAAAATAAATTGAAAAAATTAAACTAATCTTCTCATACTTACAGGTCCATAGGCGTGAGTCCCCCGTCCGACTGCATGAACAGCACGTTGGTGCTCCCCAGTCCGTCAGCGAAGCCCTCCGCGAAGCCCCGCACGTAGTGCTTGATGTGCGGCGTGAGGTACGCGTCGGCTGAGGCGGTGTACCCACGCGGCGCCATACGCACCATGGATGTCACCGAATGGGATAACGATACTTGGGAGAAGCCTGTACGACAAAGAAATATTTTATAGCGCATATATAAATACGAGCACCATACAAATACGAAGACTGTTAGTAATTTAGTAGTTAGGTATGTGTACAATAAAACTTAAATATAGTAATATTTAAGATTTACTTTATGTAAATCAAATCAAATCAAACCAAAAATCTTTATTTGCGTCATGTGAGTACAATAACAAGATGTATAAATGGTAAAGGTCCTTTCACATTTTACCCTCATTGGATGTGTAAATATACATAATTCAAAGAAAATTAATTAAAATAGAAAATTTGAATGTCAAAAGTATCAAATTAAAATAATAATTAAATCAAAAAAATAATTAAATAATGATAATAATAATTAAAAAAAAATCATAACAATAGAAAATAAAAATTAGTACATAATATTACCTATTAAAACAAATTAAAAACAGTTATCATTAAAGAAATCCTGCGTGGAGTAATAACATTTATCAACTAATAATTCGGTGACTTTTTTCTTGAAATGCAGTTTGTCAAGCTGCTTAATACTGTCTGGCATTTTATTATAAACTAGAGGCGCTAAATTAGTACGCTTTTCTGAAAGAGAGCTGTTTTGCCTGAAGGTACAACTAAATTGTTCTTATATTGAGCTCGTGTGGGGTTTCTGTAGGACTCTCGTGTAAGACCGGTATTGTTGTAACACGCTGCAAACTTTCAAACTATAGGTATTGCTGAGTACACACCTTTTGGATGACCGTCTAGTTAATATGGTTAACAAAATATGTTACTGTTCTCATGAAATGATTGTAATCTGTTTGTGTACCTATAAAATTAAAAAAATACAAAAAAAATATAATTAGTAAATATGAAATTAAAACTACTCAGTTAAATATTATAGTAATTATTGTTACTAACTCAATATCGACTACGGTCTGAAATAAATTATTTGATTGATTTATTGTTTATAAATAAAATTATAAGACTTGCCCAAAACGTCGGGTACCTACTTCAACTTCAACTTTTTTGTTTATGGCAACTGGGTCACTTTTAGGTTAGCGACCATTACTGCCAATGACTCCTGAAAACAGCACAGTGTATGGCGTGGTTGACCAGTTTTAAAAATGGGTCCAAAACAGGGTCTGGCATACAGTGTGGTTTTGATGTGCACGCTGAAATAGACAGACACAAAACATTTAGACATCACAAAACAGCACAAAACATACAGACAATACATAACAAAGGAAAATAACAAAAGCGGGGGCAAGCACTCGATTATAGTTTAATTTTTTGTGAATTGATGTATTTAATTAAGGAATTTAGAACTTTTTTGTTGGTGGATGAAAGAAATAGAAGAGATTAAAGATCTATTGGTTTGGGTACACAGGGAGGGAGAATACTATACAGGGAAACGGATCTGTTTGGGCAATTAAAAAGAATGTGATCTGCAGTGCCTTCCTCAAGGCCACATACACAAATGGGGGATTGAATAATACCCCATCTGTGCAGGCGTGAGGGGGTACAAGTGTGACCAATACGAAGTCTGTAGATGACCGACGTCGTCTGTTTATCGACTAGACGATAACGATAGAACCATGGTTTAGTTGGGATGTTGGGTTGAATGTCACTGTAATAGCGACCCTTAATTGATTTTGAACGGTCATAATAGAGTTGCCAGCTTGTGTCAAGTTCTGATTTGGCCAAGGAAAAAAGATCGTGAAAGAAGCAATGGAAGTGTTCCAGACTGCCTAGTTCTATGGCTTCTTTAGCATAAGAATCGACAATCTCGTTGCCTTGTATCCCCGAGTGGCCAGGGATCCAAGCCAACGAAACCTCAATGTTACGAAGATGGCAATCAAACAGAGACTGCCTGATAAGTAGTACAAGGGGGTAAGTACTTTTAGATGAAAACTGATTGGAGTTAATGGTCTGTAGTCCACTCAGTGAATCCGAAAAAATAATTGCTCTAATGATCCCGTGAGAAATTACATACTTAATAGCTTCTAGGATAGCCACCAATTCTCTAGTGAATACCGATGTATGAGGGGGGCATTTGAAGCTCAGGATATTGGCGTCTTTAGGAATCCATACTGCCGAGCCTACTGCACCATTAATCGTAAGCTTAGAAGAATCCGTGAATATCGTCGTCCAGTCATGCCAAGAACAGTTGATGTTACTGTTGAAAAGCTCATTGGCCCCCGGCTGATTTTTTTCAATTCCGAAGTCAAGGACTATATTCGGTTGGAAAATTAAGGTATCATAGGGAGTGGAGTAAAGAGGGAACAACGAGCAAGAGAAAGTTGGGTCAGGAAGATTGTTAAATTTGCGAAAGCTGTTTATCAGACATGGGATAGACTTGTTAAACCAGAAACCACTGTCAGAAATCAAAGAGGAGAGTTCAAGGAGTTTAGGTATCAGAGGATGATCGGAGAGTGAAGCTAATCTGTAAAAGAAGCGGTCAGCCAGGTATTGTCGCCGAAGAGCGAGAGGGGACTCCGCAGCTTCTACTTGAAAAGAGTTAGTCGGAGAAGATTTCATAGCGCCAAGGATAGTTCTAAGAGATTGAAACTGGATTTTGTCCATTTTGCCCAGGCCAACCTTGCTACAAGGTTCCAAGATAAAGGCGCCATAATCCAGTACACTGCGAACAATGGCATTATAGAGCAGTTTCTAGGAATATGGGTGTGCACCCCACCACACCCCTGATAGGCACCGCAGAATATTAATGTTTGATTGACATTTTTGAACTGTATAATTTATGTGCTGGGTCCTGGAAAGGCGTGAGTCCAAGATAACACCCAAAAATTTTACTTTGTTACTAATGGGGATCAGTTGGTTGTTGAAGGCTATTTCTATTGGGGGTATGGCTCTCTTTCTAGTGAAAATTACCACAGTGCTTTTAGAAATCGATAATGTTAATCCATGCGAAGAAAGCCAATCTCCCAAATAAAAAAGAGCTTGGTTAAGACTGTTAGAAGCAACCTCGACCGAGTTGGAAGAAGTGTACAGGGCTAAATCGTCTGCATATTGTAAGACATTGCAGAACGGGATGACGGACTCCTCAAGGTCGTGAGTATAAAGACTATATAGTAGTGGGCTTAACACTGATCCCTGAGGGAGACCTTTCCAGATAAATCTTGGAGGAGAATGGGAGTCACAGTGTCGAACCTCTATAGTTCTTTCCATCAGGAAGTTGCATATAAAATTAATCAACTTCTCAGGCAAACTCAGCTTAGATAATTTATCTCTGAGTAAGGAGAGAATCACATTGTCATATGCAGAAGAAATGTCAAGAAACACCCCAACAAGAAATTCATTCTTTGTCAGAGCGATCCTGATGTCGGTAGTCAAAATAGATAGGCTATCCATAGTGCCCATTCCTTTGCGGAAGCCGAATTGGCTTCTGGCCAGTAACTTATTGGATTCTACAAACCACTCTAACCGTTTCTTTATTATATGTTCCGTTATTTTTAATAAACAGGAGGACAGAGCAATGGGGCGATAGGAGGACGACAAAAGGGGATCTTTTCCTGGTTTTCGGATGGGGATAACAATTTGTTTTTACATGATTCTGGTACAAATCCCAGATCAAAAAAGTTATTGATAATATCTAAAAACGTTTTTTTAGTGACTTGTCCGGAGCTAGATAGGAAGGAATAAGGAATATTATCTGAACCAGGGGAGGAATGTCTCTAGTGGTTCAGAGAAGCCAGGAGTTCGGACCATGAAAATGGTTCGTCGAATCTGTTGGGAGGACTATTAGCATAAGGGGAGGGAAGGGAATTTAAACACGGGGCAGAAGGGGGGGCCAGGGTGTCAATAAATGTCTTGAGCCAAACAGAAGAGTCGTTACTGGAAAGGTCGCTGGGAAGGAAGGAGCCACGGAAGCGTTTAATAGCTTTCCATAATAAAGTTGCAGGAGTCCGGGGAGATATGCTTTGACAGAATCGAATCCATCCTTTTCTCTTTTTCTTTTTAAAAATTCGCTTAGCCAAAGCCGCTGTTCTTTTAAATAGGAGGAAGTTATCCATGGTCATACAGTCACAATAATCTTTTTCGGCCTCTTTTCTGCGGCGGATCATGTCCGAACATTCCGAATCCCACCAGGGGGGAGAGGGTTTAGCTGTTTTACCCCTTTGTTTAAAAGGGATGTTTTTATCTGCGGCAGCCATGTCACCAATTTTTCGTGACAATCTAGTGCGTTATCATGCGACACCACTGGGAATTCATTGACGAAAGCGTCACAATCTTTGGCAAATTGATCCCAATCTGCCTTAGAAAGGAGGTATCTACGAGAACTTATAGGGGTTTTGGGTTGAGAAAAGGTGGTGGGGCAGGTAATTAAAATAGGGAGATGATCACTACCATAGGAGTCATACAAAACGGACCAAGAAAGAAGTGTGCCGAAATTGGGGGAGCAAAGGGAAAGATCAACTGCGCTGGCATTCTGGCTTGGGGCCGTCCTGCGAGTTGGAGAGCCATCATTGAGGAGGCAGATGTTTTTATCTTCCATAAGATCCACCAAGTCACAAGCTAGGGAGTCGTAATCTGCGCTTCCCCGCATAAGGTGGTGACAGTTAAAGTCACCTAAGATAAGGAAGGAGCCGGAAAGGGAGGAAAATATTGAATCGAGATCGGAAATTTGAACAGAGTGGGGGTCCGAAATGTAGATGGAAAGAACTGATATATCCATGATTTTGGCAGCAACCGCATTGATGCCAGATGGAATGGGTGGGAGAGTGAGACGGGTAAATGTGATAGATGATTTTATAAGAAGAGCGGCTCCTGCATATCCGTCGCCTCTATCATTCCGGAGGCAGAAGTATCCAGGGACCCGAAACCGGGATCCCGGGACCAACCAAGTCTCCGAAATGGCAAAGGCAACAGGATCATATGAGGCAACCATTTGTAATATTTCATGTCTTTTTGGGCGAATACTGTGGCTATTCCATTGAATGAAATGGAATTTTAATAATATTTAGGAATTCAGATAGTTTATTGGCGACGTTGGGCGGTAGAGGGAAGTCATTCATCTTACTGAACATATTTATTAAAAGGGACAGCAAGACATCCAAAAGATTATCACTAGACGAGGATTGGGAGAAAGGAGAAGTAAGGGGGCCTTGGGACTGGAGGGCGATTCCATTGCTCGGGGGAGGGGGGTCACGTTCGGAAATAATTGATTGGTGGGCCAAACGGTCATAACCTTGTGACAGGGGGCGACGGGGGGATCTTGGGATTGTAATTGATTTCCTATAGGAATGGTTGGGAGGTGATGAAGGAGGAGGGATTGATGGGTTTTGAGCTAGGTTACTGCGGGCAGCATCTGAATATGTTCTTGAAACGGGAGGGAATCTTTCGCAAGCTTGTGGGTAGGAAATGTTTTCTTGCGACATAGTGCTTTTGATGGTCTTTTGCCGGGTTTGCTCGGGGCAGGACTGACTCGTGGCAAAGTGATTACCCGAACAAAACATGCACAGAGCTAAAGACTCTGGGGTAGCGCAACTTTTCCCATTATGTTCTTGGGCGCATTTAAAACATTTTGCCTTGGATCGACATTGATCTGAAACATGTCCAAATTTGCAGCAATTATGGCATTGGATTGTAGGTAGCTGATATGTCTCCACAGGCATGGCAGTGTAGCAACAAAATATTCTCTGGGGCAGTACTTGGCCACTGAATGTTAAAACCACTGTCCCCGTGGGGACCCATTCTATACCACCTTCTTTGTAAATTTTCCGATTCAGTCGTCTAGCCTTAAGTATTTCACCACAACCGGAGGGAACCTCAGCATCCTTGACGAAATCCGTCAGGGAGAGGTCGGAGGGAACTCCCCTCACAATACCCATACGTGTGATATTAAATGTGGGAATCACAGCCTCATAGTGATTAGCGGCCAAAATGGGGTTAGTTAGAAAAGAGTTAGCTGTCGCTGGTGATTTAAATTCAACACTAATTCGGTTTCTACCTACTTTCTTGATCCCTCCTCGTGAGATATCCTGAACGCGGGAATTTGACATAACCTGGCCGAACTTGATTGGGTTCAGGGTAGTGCCAGCAGATGGGTGAGACTCAATGCGAGAAACGTGAACGAGGAAAGGGCCCTCATCTTTGTTAGAGTATTTTCTGCCTTCTTTCAGATTAGGATGGATGAACAAGGAAATTATGGAATCGGATGGTGCCCTGCTCGACAATTTAGCCGGCGGCTGAGCATCATCCTGATCCGAGGATCTTTTACTGGCTCTACGGGGAGGATCAGAGGTGTCCATCGACATCCCGACTACCGCGTCTTGCGACCCGGCAGCCTGAGAGTCGACAGAAAGCTCCATGTTGTTAGTCAGGTCAGGCGGTTTAGGCGGAATAGGAGACATTGCAAAATAGTTAGCAGCGTACAAAAAGGGTTAAAACACTTACTGACGTCCGATGTACCCGAGGCACACAACAAAACACAAAAACAATGCAATAGGCAACGAAATTTCGCAGGTCAAACACAAACACGTGCTATCCCCAAGGAAACCCAATAATAATTTTGTCGGGTACCTACTTAAACATATTATGCTTAAACTTCATAATAAATACTAAGGAGTTGATGTTAAAAATATATTACAAAATAATCTGTTATAAATATTATAAATAAAATTATAAACGTCAGGTACGTAAATATACTACATAAAGAGTTAAGTTAACAATTACTCTTTTTTTTGTATAAAACAATTAAGAAACTAAAATGAAGATTTGTTAAGCAGGATACTGGCAAACATTAGTAGCCTCAACAGACTGACATTATAATAATAATAATTAATGTTAATATACATAACATTTGAGAGTCGCCTAAAGCTCTTCAACAGTTACTGTAATTCCTGTATCAGTAAAATTTTCAAAAAAAAAACACTATGATTCAACTCTCACCAATATCTGCAGCAATCTCCCCAACCCTAAGCTCATGCTCGTGATAAGTGTAGCTGTGCGCGAACACAACAGCTATACTCTCTATCCCTTTCTCTTTCAGCTTCGTTAAATCCCTCCTCACGGCGTCTTCATCCAGGTCCTTCATCACCAGCATTTTTTCACCGGTGGTGCCGATCACCTCCTTCCAGTGTTTCGGCTTTTCCATTTGGCACCTGTCTTCCATTGCTGGAATGATTCTGCAGTCCACCTCTACTACTTCAGTGTAGAGTACACTAGGTCTTTTGATGTCCTGAAATAAAAGTTACAGCACAGTGATATAAGAACTTTTTACTTAAACTGGTTTAAGTAAATTCAAAACAAAGCTATTTGTGGATTTGTGCATAAGGAATGTGTAAAATAAACTCGAGTAGATCCGTAAAAGTTGTTTCATTTTAATGTTTGCGTAAACGTTAGAAAACAATTTGTGGATGTCAAAATATAAACTATGGCTTTGTAAATTCTACGATGGAGACCTGTTACCAAGAAGACCGTGCATGAAACTTAGCATGAGGAGAGTTTTGATTTTTTAACAAGTTTTTCTAGCTAGACGCTAGACGTGGCTAGACGTCTTGTATTTTGATTGTAGTCAAAATCACAACTCAACATTAATAATGGAAGCACATAGCAAAATCGAGAATAAACGGTCACCCGTCCGAACTACACCCAAGTTTAACCTTATACATATAGGGCTCTGGCTGGTCTGGTTTTATTGGACACTATAATTTTATCTTTATCTTCCTGACAAAAGGTCGAGAACCAATGAAATAATTCACAATGTGCCCGTCAAAGCGTTAACACTTGCACAACCAGATTACCACCAAACTCTTTATTATAAAAAAACACTTACCAACTGAAATATGTGTGGCCTCGCCTGGTTTCCTATCAGCAGCAGGTCCTTAAACCCCTTGTTTATGACTAGCGCCATTTTAGCACCTTTCCTCTCTAACAATGCGTTAGTAGCAACAGTGGTCCCCATACGAATCGACTCTATAAGAGATGAACTCACTTTGCCATTTTTGTCCAAAGCATTTCCAGTTTCCTGAAAAATAAATAAAAAGTAGGTCAGCTACTATTTATACTTAAGTAGTATCTTTTAACTAATAATTGAAAATATTAAAATAATGGTAATTAGTAGTCAGAGGTGAATAAATACTTTTTTCAGACTCTATGATCAAGGCAAGGTATATATTATTATAATAAAATACTCCAACTTATATTAAGTTTATTCAATAGCACTGTACCTACTGACAATATTCTCATATGCATTGTTAATGCTGTAATAATTATTAAAGTCTGGCTGTCTTGCTAAATCTAAAATACAAGCATCAATAGGCCCCAGTGACCACTTTTAAAAATTATATAATAAAATAAAAACAGCAGTTTTATTTTATTAACAGTCCTGTATTCGACCTAAGCATCTATCTGTTCAGCTAGCAAAGTTTATAAATTCTTTATCAATTACCTCCTGAAGTATTCTTCTTATAGCTTCTCTCGGTGCATCGTCATAGTTCTGGGGATCCACAGACAGAAGCTTCATCACCCGCACTTTACCGTTGGGGCAGCGGGCAAACACATCGGTAAAGGTGCCCCCTCGGTCAATGGCAAACTGAAAACCTTTTGGTGGGTCCATGGTGTGTTCTGATCAGGAAAAGACAGCAAAAATATGTTACTACAACACTTCAAAAGGTTAATGAAACAGGAAACATTGGACTAACTAAAAAAATTATGTACCTATCATAAATTAAATATTAAAACTAGTATCTTGAATCAGCATCAATAAATAAAAACAAATTGTTTTAGAGTCAATACTTATTTAAACATTTAACACATCACATCTGCTAATTTTCACAATGACATTACAGAAATGTTAATGCAATTTCATAAAAGAATAGAACTATAATGTTTGCTCTAGGGATGAGGCGTATTTACTAGAATAAGTTTTTGGAATAAGTATTTGCTTACGTATAAATACTCAGTATCGATTCAGCGTCCAACGCGTACCGAGTATTTACAAGTATCGACGACGCATACGTTGACAGTTACTCAAATACGCACATAAACTTCTAACGTATTATGTACTCTGTGCTTCTAATAGCGGCTACAGACTCACGCGAGAAGTCTCGCCGAGAAGTCTTGCCGAGAAATTGCGCGAGAACCGAGAAGGCATCTACACTCATGCGAGTATGCGACCTTCTCATTCGCATTCTCGATCGTCATCCGGAATGGACGTCAACGACAGTGCAGCGGCATTGGTTAATACCATATAATAGGCTCTGAATGAAAATGTTCTATGAACTTTAACTCTAATTAAGAATTAAGTTAAGTTAAGTAAACAGCCTATAATTGTCCCACCGCTGGGCAAAGGCCTCCATCATTGAAATCAAGTCATCGCTACAATTGAATTAATATTTTTTATTTCTGTATATAGGTATTGTAGTAATGTAAATATAATATATAATAAATACTCTAATTCATTATTCCACATTTTATACTTTTGGTGTACTGCTTGGCGACCACAGACACAACAACACACAATCAATGCCACGGTCGCACTGAGACCGAACAAGAATGTGATACCGTTCTCTTTTCTCGCCCGAGAAACCCTTTGATTCGTGCCAAAATACCGACACCGTAATAAGTATCGAGTCCGAAACTCAAAGACGCGTTCTCGAGACGCGTTCGATCTTAGTGTGAGTGAGTATATTCCCATGTATTTACGATTAACCTTATTGTAAGGTGTTAAAACCGCTTTTTGTATGCACCATGAGTACGCGTTCTCGAGCGCGTTCGATATTAGTGTGAGTGAGTTTAGTCCCATGTATTTACGATCAACCTTATTGTAAGGAGTTAAAACCGCTTTTTGTATGCACCATGAGTAGGTGTCTCAGTGTCTCCGAGTACTGCGCGAAAGTGAGTCTGGTGTATCTTGCTTTTTTGTGCGGTTGGACATTAAGACTGTATCTCATTAGAAATAAAGTCTATATTTCTTAGGCGGTGATTATTTACTTATTAGTTGGTTTTTATGCAAATTTGAATTTCAGACAGTTATTTCGGCGTATTGTTTGTTTACGTTACAATTGTTTATCCTCGGATAAAAAATAGTTTAGTTAGAAGGTTTAGTACTTATGTGTATTATAAATAAAGAAGATACTTTTAATTACATGTAAGTTCAGATGATTTTGGTGGTCTTGGGATTGTCGGATTAACATAACGTTAATAAGTGCTTTCGCATTCGTTTTAACGAATGGTGGTGTTAGAACTGTAAATACATTAAGTCAATGATTGTAAATAAATATTAAGTAGGTAGTGTACATGGTGAAAGTGGTGGTAAACATTAACTGTAAATAGCCGTTTTTGGTGGTGATTGTAGGTACCTATTTGATTTAGGTATTTCTTTAGGTAATTAATTTAATTTGTCTTCATTTTATTATGGCTCCAAAAAATTTTTTTTAAATTTTTCAATTCAAATTAATTAACCTAGTTTGTAACTGACGACCGTGACGGCCATGTGGATCGATCAGGATCGATTCCCGGTCGTGTATCTTAAGCAGAATATTTTTTTGCAATTAATAACGTAACATTTTTTAACGATGTTTTTATATTGGTTTGTGTTTGGGTGTTCTCAGAGACGTGAAGACGTCGTTTTAATATGACATAACACAACACAAGTCGTTTTAGTATGTCATTCCTTAGTTTGATACAAAAGATGATTGGAGTGTTTGCGCATTTATTTATTTGACTTACGGGAGAATCTTGTTTTGCTATTTAGTATTAGTTCCTAATATAGCAAGTCATTTAAGCAATGTTGTTATTAATTCAGAATATTATGCTGAGTGTACTATTTGTATGAAAGAAACTAGTACGTGAAAACGCATACTTCTAAGTACTCGTCGGACAGGTTTCTGGAATAAGTATTTTTGTGTACTCGTACTTGCAAGACTCAGTACGCAATTAGCCTAGTACGTCTCATCTCTAGTTTGCTCCTCCTATCTACATCTACAAATAATTTGAAAGTAATTAAATTACTGATAAAGTGATAACAAACGTCAATAACCTTATCGACTTTGACATAGAGTTCAAAATATCACAACAATTGTTTAAAAGAAAACTCAACCTATGTTTCCAATGTTATTGTTATAGTCCAGATTTTGACGTCTATAAAAGTTCAACATAAACCTGAGAATGCGTTACACTAACAATTTAAAACTTCTTTGATGTCGATGTAAACCTATTCAAAGTATTAGTGTGCATTAAATAATATTGATGTAGGTAATTTACAGACCTGTTTATTCTATTATATAAATAAAGTAGGTAAGTATATTAGTAATGTACCCTCTGTTCATCCTTGGTTCATCCTCTGTTTCTGTTCTAAATAACAACTTTGTAAATATTTTTTTTCTTTAATAGATGGCTTTGTGCGGATTAGCAAAATTAGCAAAATTAGTCAGATACTATGTATCTTTCTAAGACATGTAGGACTCAGATAGCTAATTTGTTAGCTTTTAATATACATGATACAGTTATAGGTGGTATAACTAAGTCTTTTCATGATAATAACTTAATCATTAGTAGTTCTACTAATGCAACTTTTACATCTAGTAATAAGGTTACAACCTCAGGTTAAAACTGAGGTCTAAGACAAAAGCCAAGCCCACATCCATTACTATTATAAATCAAAATATTCAGGGTTTGGCTGGCAAGGACTTAGAATTAGAATTATTAGCAAAAAGTCAGGTAATTCATGTATTTTGTATAACTGAGCATTGGCTAAAAAGTCATGACACATCGTTCCATGTAAATAACTTCCAACTAGCAAGCGCGTACGTGCGAAGCTCAGCTATTCACGGCGGTTCTCTAATATTAGTAAGAAGCAATATTAAATACAAAAATCGCGACGATATTGTAGACCTATCAGTGGAGCGTAACATTGAACTATCGTGTGTGGAGTTCAATAGTTTTGTAATAGTGTGTGTATACCGACCCCCCTCGGGCAATTTCAATATTTTTGAAACAGTAATGGAAGACGTACTTAGAAAATTAAAACTAAAAAAGAAATTTGTTTTAGTATGTGGAGATTTTAATATAAATATTTTAGAAAACACTCCAACGAGTGTTCGTCTTCTTGCCTTATTTAAATGTTTTAATCTTTTGAATCTATTTCTCGAACCCACTAGAATAACTTCACATTCGGCCACTTGTCTCGATAATATTTTTACAGACTATGACCCTGTTTCTAAGTCACTCATTAATAATCTTACGTCTGACCATTGCGGTTTGAAGGTGACCTATGATTTTGATATTAGGGATGAACCAATAATAGTGAACTGTAAACCAGTTACAAAAGAGCGAGTGGAGTGTTTCAAAAATAGTATAGCTTGTAAAATAGATGCATTGCCTTTTGTACAAGATGATCCAGATGTGCTTTATAGTAATCTTTTTAACTTAATCAAGACCGAATACAACCAGGTGTTTACACCAAAAACAATAAAAATTACTCATAAACTTAAGTTCTGTGACTGGGCCACGACTGGTATATATAAAAGTAGAAATAAATTGTATGATTTATATAGTTTAAAACAATATAACCAAAATGTTAATTTTACGGAATATGTAAAGAATTATTCGAAAATGTTTAAGAAAGTGTGCATAGTAGCAAAATCTAATTACATTAAAGAAAAAATTAAAAATTCTAACAATAAAATCAAAGCCACTTGGGACATCATAAACCGTGAAACAGGTAAATTTAAACCACGGGATAATACTTTCACTTTAAAAGTAAACGACAACTTAGTCAATTCAGATTCACAAATTGCTAATATTTTTGATGATTTTTTTGTAAATATACCTGTAATAACAACATCAAATTTAGATTCATCACCGGAAGCTGCACAAACTTTACTCCAAAAATATGTACCAAAATGTAATCTTTCCTTTCATTTTAAATACATTGATTCAATGAATATTATTAAAACATTCAAATCACTTAAAATGAAAAACACGAGTGATTTGTGGGGTATATCTATTAAAGTAATTAAGAATATTATTTATTCTATTGCACCGTATCTTGCTGAAATTTTTAATAACTGTGTCGATAAGGGAATCTTTCCTGATCTTATGAAGTTTAGTAAAGTTATACCTTTATTCAAATCAGGAAACAAAGAAGACCCCAGTAACTATCGGCCCATTTCAATATTACCAGCGCTAAGTAAAATTTATGAAAAAATTATACTCGAACAGTTGATGTCATATTTTAACACAAACAACCTTTTACATAGTAAGCAATATGGTTTTACTAAGGGTCGTTCTACTACTGATGCAGGCGTTGCTCTAATAAAACATATATTTGATGCCTGGGAGAAGTCTCAAAATGCTCTTGGAGTTTTTTGCGACTTGTCCAAGGCTTTTGATTGCGTTGAGCACCGGACTCTGGTGTTGAAGCTACATTATTACGGTCTCGAAGATTTTGCACTAAATTTAATACAGTCATATCTCAGCTCTAGAACTCAAACTGTCGATATAAATGGTACTAAATCATCTGGTTCTCATGTAAAAATGGGAGTTCCACAAGGGTCGATTCTTGGTCCTTTTCTGTTCTTGATTTATATTAATGACTTACCATTCTTTGTAGAGAATTTCTGTGAAATTGTATTATTTGCAGATGATACTTCACTCATTTTTAATGTGACTAGGTGTAGGACTAATTATGAAAATGTAAATAAAGCTCTTTCAGAGGTACTCCATTGGTTTACTATTAATAATTTACAGCTTAACGCTAAGAAAACAAAATGTATTAAATTTATATTACCAAATGTCAGAAATGAACCAACCAATATTAGAATAAACGGTGATCAATTAGATTTGGTAGATTCTACAGTCTTTTTAGGCATTACCCTTGACTCAAAACTTCAATGGAATCCTCATATATCGAAATTGGCCGGTAAACTCAGTTCTGCTGCTTATGCCATTAGAAAAATTAGGCAGTTAACAGACGTTGAAACTGCTAGAACAGTTTATTTTAGTTATTTTCATAGTGTCATGTCGTATGGCGTCCTACTGTGGGGAACAGCGGCTGATATTGAAACTATATTCATTTTACAGAAACGAGCAATAAGAGCAATCTATAAACTAGGATCACGAACTTCCCTAAGAAATCTTTTTAAGGAGATTGATGTCCTGACAGTTGCATCTCAATATATTTATAATTGTATAGTTTTTGTACGTTGCAACATCAACTCCTTTACTAAACACGGTGACGTACACAATTTCAATACTAGAAATAAGACAAAACTTGTAATGCCACTGTTCAGGTTACAGAAGGTACTTGGTTCTTTCTTGGGGCAAGGTATACACTATTACAATAAAATACCAAATTCTGTACTAGATTTACCTTTAGATAAGTTTAAAAAACATGTGAAGTCTTTATTACTTATAAAAGGTTATTATACAGTCAAAGAATATTTAGATGATAAAACAGCCTGGTTATAATAAAAATCACATACTTATTATATTTGAATCAATTTATTAAAATTATTTTTTATACTTTTTATACTGATATGACAGCCTTTATCAGCATTGTCCTACAGATAACAAACAGCGTTGCGTTAAATAGATCATTAAGTTTTTATTTAGAGTATCTTGAGTGTGTCATGCTCTCTTTACTGTCTCTGCGGTGGTGGCGTGTGCGTCGGGTCGTTACGTTCCCTAAAATATGGTTGAGCGAAGCGATGGCTGATTCATACGTCATGCTCGTGAACGGGTGCCGCCTGTGGAGGCTGGTCTGCTCTTGCATACTTATCTTATTTTTAGTATTATTAATTATAGTTTGACTTTGTTTTACCTAAACAATTTTTGACTTTTACTAGAGTGCTGTAGTGGTGCTGTATGACATTGTGGAAATTGAAACTTTTACATAATTATCTGATGTAAATTTGTTAACTTACATTTTTTATTTTAACAGCATTGTCCTACAGATAACAAACAGCGTTGCGTTAAATACATCATTAAGTTTTTATTTAGAGTATCTTGAGTGTGTCATGCTCTCTTTACTGTCTCTGCGGTGGTGGCATGTGCGTCGGGTCGGTACGTTCCCTAAAATATGGTTGAGCGAAACGATGGCTGATTCATATGTCATGCTCGTGAACGGGTGCCGCCTGTGGAGGCTGGTCTGCTCTTGCATACTTATCTTATTTTTAGTATTATTAATTATAGTTTGACTTTGTTTTACCTAAACAATTTTTGACTTTTACTAGAGTACTGTAGTGGTGCTGTATGACATTGTGGAAATTGAAACCTTTACATAATTATCTGATGTAAATTTGTTAACTTACATTTTTTATTTTGTTTTTTTACATGTTGTAATTGTCTTATATATATTTTTTGTGTTTATTTGTAATGGAAAGTGTTCTGCTATGATAGGGCATTTTCCAATATTTTTGACGCTGTAAGGGAGAAAAGAGCTGGACACTTGCTGAGTTTCTTGCCGGTTCTTCTCAGTAAAAGATCTCCCGCCCAGAGTAGATTTACGAACCGATGGCATAATGACATTCACAAGAGCTACTTGTAGCCTAAACTGAATAAATGATTTTGAATTTTTGAATTATTTTTTTTTAGCCAGTGTCAAAGTAATTTTTCTTACAAGTAATATATATTTAATAGTAGTTTATGCAACTGTCATATAATGAAGGGTATTAAAACACGAGTGTGAGTTTATGAAACGAGCGCAGCGAATTTCATAATAGTAACGAGTGTTTTAATACCCGTGTTATATGCAGTTGCATACACTACTTTATCTTCACTAATGCAATTAGTCAAACAACAAGAGTAAAAGCTGACAATAGTTTATTTATAATAATTGTTCAAATTTTGGATGGTACAATTTTGAAAGTTAATGTTAATTATTGATCCAGCAGCTGTAGCGGTCGCGGGGCAAGCAGTAGAGCTCGTAGACGGAGTTGGAATATTTATAATTACTTCATTCGTCTTGTTTTCTATACTGTTCAAGATCGTATTTGAGACTTGAATTTTATTCATTAAAGACTCATCAATGTAGCTTTCAGCCACAGTAGAAGACTTCCACCCCCCGTGTCGTTTCAGTGCGGTCTATCTATGAGAAGGGTCGCCGAGGTGCGCCGGAAGCAATGCCCCGTGTACAACGCTGGGTTAGGCAGATTCAAAAAACTTGCGATAGTTTTTCCCAGAGCACCAAATTTATTAATACCTTCTTTGATCGACGCACTTTCCCGATCTATAGCTCAAGAAAAAGGCAGGGTTTCGACAGGGGGTGGGTCGAAGTTCCATGTATTTTTTACATACGGCATAGCAGTTGCCCGTCACAACGAAAGAACGATCTATTTTCGTTTTTGTTTTCGAAACTTTCACCATGATTATACTGTCGTCTATGTTAGAGACTTCATCGAACTGGATGTTGTATAGCTCTTGCCTTCGGCATGCCCCCATTATGCCGAAGATTAGTGCAACCTGTAACAATAAACGATATAATAAGCTTGAGGTACATAGCCAAGGCAAAAACTATGATTTATGAAGTAGTAAAGTGTAGGTACCTACTACCTAATTTATACACAAAGCGCTTAAACGGAGTGTCTAGATAACTTGCGTGTGTAGTACGTAAGTACTATGTAGATTAAATAACAGAACTAAAATACACTTACCTTTTCAAAAAGATACAAAATATCTGGTGAATCTTTCAGGAACATCTTTATTTGACCTGATGTAAACGTCAAGGACTTTTTTTCCTTGTGTCCTTCTGAACTACGTTTCAGGAACGCTATGACTTTTGAATACTTCGTGATATCAATATTGTTGTAGATACTCAGTGTGGACTTGAGCATAGAATATTTAGCCCACATAGAAGATGGCTTGAATTTGTCGGAGAGGTCTTTGAGATACACAAGAATGACATTTTCAGAAAATGATGTAGTTTTCTTTTCGATCTTCCATGCCAAAAAGTTATTATATTCTTTTTCATATAATTTTCTAGATTTTTCTGGCAATAGATTGTGAGTTACTTTTGTTGCCAATTCTAGAATATCCGGAGGCGTACAAATATCATCGTCGCTGTCCATTTTTAACTTTTAATTTGTATTTTAAAAACAAAACACATTGCGAAACATTAAATTCACGCGTACGTGTATTGTCACAGTGAACTTGCCGCCATTAAAATCTAACCAATGAGAGCGCAGCTGCGCGCGCAGGGCCAATCAGTAGGCCGATTCTACTAAATAACTGCAACTACACTGCAGCGTCGCGTGTGTCAAAATGAGCAAATTTTGACGTTTTGGTATTCTGTTATGCAGCACTGCTGCCGTAGTGTTGCAGGGACGGATAAGTAACGCAAATAGGTATTCCACTAACAAAACTGCACTACACCTGCACGTTTACTGCAAAATAATCGTATATTTTGACATTTGTGTAGTAATGACAGCAGTATTGGTACAGTTTTTGTGCAGGTTTATTGAAGTAGATCGTGAGCAACTTTTGCACAGCGTATTAAAAACATTTTACGTATTTAGCGTATTGTAACATTAGTTCATTGCAGGATTCGTGCAGCTGTAGTGTAGTAGTCGCGCAGTTGTAGTGTAGTTGTGGTGCAGAGAATTTTAATAGAATACGTCTATTTCCACGGCACTACTCCTACACGCGACTTAAGACAGGCGTAAACGTGCAGTTGCAGTTTTCTAATAGAATTGACCTCCAGGAGCGAGCGCGCGCTGTTCTTTTTTTATTTAATTGGCACAAGATCTTACCAAAGAGTTTTGTGTATGTAAGTTTAGTAGTTTCGACGAAGTTTTCGCGTATAACCCAACTGTTTTCAAAAGCCAGCCTAATATCAAAATTTTATACAACTTGTATGAGGATTTTGACATAAGACTCGCCAGGTTAATTGGTCGCGTTTTATTGATGTTATAATGAGATTTTACGATATCGATGTGGATATTAAACCATCATGTGAAATTGCTTAAATTGAGTGTTTTGTTGTCTGCGCTATAACAGTAGTAATTATTATTATAAGTCAAGTATTGGAAACATAAGTAGAATGTTACAACATTAGTGTAGATAATAGTAGTTTATGCAACTGTCATATAATGAAGGGTATTAAAACACGAGTGTGAGTTTATGAAACGAGCGCAGCGAGTTTCATAATAGTAACGAGTGTTTTAATACCCGTGTTATATGCAGTTGCATACACTACTTTATCTTCACTAATGCAATTATTCAAACAACAAGAGTAAAAGCTGACAATAGTTTATTTATAATAATTGTTCAAATTTCCGCCATTAAAATCTAACCAATGGGAGCGCAGCTGCGCGCGCAGGGCCAATCAGGAGCGAGCGCGCGCTGTTCTTTTTTTATTTAATTGGCACAAGATCTTACCAAAGAGTTTTGTGTATGTAAGTTTAGTAGTTTCGACGAAGTTTTCACGTATAACCCAACAGTTTTCAAAAGCCAGCCTAATATCAAAATTTTATACAACTTGTATGAGGATTTTGACATAAGGCTCGCCAGGTTAATTGGTCGCGTTTTATTGATGTTATAATGAGATTTTACGATATCGATGTGGATATTATACCATCATGTGAAATTGCTTAAATTGAGTGTTTTGTTGTCTGCGCTATAACAGTAGTAATTATAAGTCAAGTATTGGAAACATAAGTAGAATGTTACAACATTAGTGTAGATAAACAATATTTCCTTCGTGTATGATGAATGATAATAGAAATGAGAAGTGAGAAATGATATACCCTCCAACCCCTCGAGTGTCTCAGTAAAGATGTGGGGTTTTACTAAGTCCTCGGGCGGACTACTTGAGAGAATTCAAAAAGTGAAGTTGCACTGTTTTGTTTCATTTGCCAACACTCATACGCACTTAGGAACACTTAACGGTTAATAATCCACCATTATTTCACATTAATATTCGACATAACACAAATTTTAGAAAATAAAACGAAACCGCAGACATGACTTTTCACTTTCCCGCCAAGAAGTCCCCCTAATTTAATTTGTTTTTTTTTTCTTTTCATTGATGGCTTCGTGCGATTAGCATATTTAGCAAATGTCAAAATAATTTTCCTTACAAGTAATATATAAATAAACAATATTTCCTTTTTGTATAGATAATGATGAATGATAATAGAAATGAGAAGTGAGAAATTATATACTCTCCAGCCCCTCGAGTATCTCAGTAAAGATGTGGGGCTTTATTAAGTACTCGGGCGGACTTCTTGAGAGAATTTGAAAAGTGAAGTTGCATTGTTTTGTTTCATTTGCCAACACTCATGCACACTTATAAACACTTGACGGTTAATAATCCACCATTATTTCACATTAATATTCGACATAACACAAATTTTAGAAAATAAAACAAAACCGCAGACATGAATCTTCACTTTCCCGCCAAGAAGTCTTCCTGATTTAATTTTTTTCTTTAGTTGATGGCTTCGTGCGATTAGCACATTTAGTCAGTGTCAAAGTAATTTTTCATACAAGTAATACAAAATAAATAAACAATATTTCCTTCTTGTATAGATGATGACGAATGATAATAGAAATGAGAAGTGAGAAATGATATACCTTCCAACCCCTCGAGTATCTCAGTAAAGATGTGGGCCTTTACTAAATCATCGGGCAGACTTCATGAGAGAATTTGAAAAGTGAAGTGGCACGGTTTTGTTTCATTTGGCAACACTCATGCACGCTTACGAACACTTAACGGTTAATAACCCACCATTATTTCACATTAATATTTGACATAACACAAATTTTAGAAAATAAAACAAAACCGCAGACATGACGCTTCACTTTCCCGCCAAGAAGTCACCCTAATTTAATTTGTTTTTTTTTTCTTTTCATTGATGGCTTCGTGCGATTAGCACATTTTTATAAAGTGGCGTTCACATCTTTGATGCTTAAGGTGGACGGGCGTTCTAGCCTAGGAACCAATAACAACATGCGATGTATCATTGGAAAGGATTTTTTATGAACTTTAATAATTATTGTTATAGCGGGAAGTACCAAATCACTGTGTGGAAAAAGTTATGGCACAATAAAGCAGACTTGAACAAAAATATTATTTTTTTAGAATTTTATTATAAAATAGTTTAACAAGCATTACGTAATTTTATGTAGGTACTAAAACTCAGGTAATCTGTGCAGACCTTAGGTGCAGACAAAAACATCAATTGTTGTCGAAATGCGCGGGTGCATCCAAAATGTACTTGTATTAAATAGAAATAGAAAAAAAAACATTATCTTACATATTCAAAACACAGGAACATCACATTATAACACATCATCACATTTTTATTGTAACTATTTATAACCGTAACTTCATAGTTACGGTTATAATAATACATAATGCCATCATTATGTCCCCTAGATCTTACTTATTTTTTTATAAATACTGAGTATGGGCTAAAGTAATCTTAGTACGTATGTAGGTACTTCGAGTTTAAGCATAGCATATAACACAAGATGAGTGAGAGCGACATAACGTAACATCTAAACGTTAAACAATTTTTATCAATTTTTAAAAATATAGGTACGTAGATATAGTAATATATTATACATGTGACAGATCTAGGTTGATAATAATTATATGGATTAGACGTTTAGATTATGACATATCTCGCTCTCACTCATCTTATGCTACTAGTGCTGCTAGATTGGACTGACAGCTAATATATAGGCATCAAATGCTAAAGGAATATATACGTACCATTGACTTATATTTATATATCGATGATACGTACAGAACCCTTAGTTTGCGAGTACAACTCGCACATAACTGATTTTTTTTTGGAACTTCACTATGTTAGTTTAACAAAAATAAATAATTAAGAAATTAATGATAAACATAAAATTAAACTCTCTCTTATATTTTTGAGAAGGAGTCTGGCTTTATTGCGTCCTAACTTTTTTTACACAGCAGCTTGGGACTTCCCACCATAACAATAATTAAAGTACATAAAAAAAACTTTCCAATGATATATCGCATGTTGTTATTGGTTCCTAAACTGGCTTTCATATATTTTTGCCCGTCCTCAAAAATTCAAAATTCAAAATTCAAAATCATTTATTCAGTTTAGGCTACAAATAACTCTTATGAACGTCATTTTAAGCCATCGGTTCGTAAGTCTATCTACTCTGGGCGGGAGATCTTGTACTGAGAAGAACCGGCAAGAAACTCAGCAAGTGTCCAGCTCTTTTCTCCCTTACAGCGTCATAAATATTGGAAAAAGCCCTATCATAAAGGACACTTTCCATCACAAATAAAAACACAAAATGTAAAGGACAACCACAACATGTAAAAAAACACAAAAAATAAAAAATAACCAAATAAAATATTTAAGTCAGCAAAAACATAATTTACCAGTTTAATTTTTTACAATAAAATATTCCTCCTTAAAATACTTCTTCTTCTTATAAAAGGCATGTTTTGTGTCAACAGCCGAACACAATTCCGCCAATATCACGTAGGTAGCGAATACACGAAGAAGAATTCGTATGGAATAAATTATAATTTTGCGTTTTTAAAAGTATGTACGTTTGGAGAATGTTCAGTAGAAAAATTTTGTTTGTTTTGGAGGAACTTGATGTGGAGGGTATCTATTCAATTCAATTTCTTGAAAGATGGCTCTCGCTACGATTTAGCCAGTGTCTAGTTTTAGGCTTAGAGCATAGTTTTAGGGCAGGTTGTTAGGTTTGCTACCTACTAACTTTTTGAGAATTACAATTTGACATGACGATGACGTTTTCCTATCACCTTTCTCTCTTTTTTAGACACTCCAGAAGCCATAACACAAGAAAATAATAATAAAGTTGTTTTCATTTACACTGTTATAAATATTATAACCACCTGTGAACTCAAATAAAAATTGTAGATAGGTAGATGCTTGTCATTAAAATAGTCACTCCAAGTTGAAAAGTCGTTTTAATTTATAGTTACTAATATGGAGTAAGTGAACGCGGCGGTAAACATAACCTCACTTTTCTCCTGTCATGCATGTGTCAACCAACAGTCAACAAGAGAAGTCTTAAGCAGAGTTACGGACTATGTCAAAACACTAATAACCTGCCCTAAAACTAGACACTGGCTAAATCGTAGCGAAAGCCATTTCTCAAGAAATTGATTGATTGATTGAGCACGTCTTTATCTGCCGCAACCGGCCTCACCGCTAGAAGTTAATGTTTTGTTTCTCATTTTGTAACCAAATACGAAAAGTAACTCTTGGAGCATATTTAAAGAGAATGGGTCGCAAAAATCGAAACGTAAATAAGTTCGCTCAGCGTAAACGGGACCGTAAAGAACAGGTTTATTATTTTAATTTACAAGTTTATTTTGATTCTGTACGTCACAATTTTTTTGTTATTTTACGGCTTTTTATTCTCCAATTTGCAGGAAAAAAATCCACAAGAGAAGCCAGCTGGTGACACACGTAAGCACTATGAAGCAATAGTGAGAGAAAATGCGACGTTTGAAGAATATTACAAAGTGAGTTTAATATTTTCTAGGTGTGTCACATACAAATACAACTGAAGATCAAAAAGGCAACGTTGTGACTAAGCTCTACTGGAGTAGTACTATTATGTTCGAATATTAATATATTATTGTATTTGTTGTTATTAGATTATAAATAACTAGTTATTTTATGTAAGGTGAGGGACGTTTGTAATTGCCGGAAAGGTAACCTAATTAAAATATCTTGAGCTTTTCTTTTGTGTGATGGAAGGTAAGGTAACTTTATGTAGTTGGTTCTGGCTGTTACTGTAATATTGCAGTGGTTAATCAACCAGCAGAAGTTAAGCAAGCTTGAAAGATTATGAAATTAAAATTTAGTACATTTTATTCAGAGAATTTGATCTATTTAGCTTACGAAAGTACAACAGACATAATGCTAATCAATAAAAAAAAACTGTTTAACTTCGAGGTTTATTAATCTCTCAACGCCCAACCGATCATATATGATCAGTGAAAAACATTCCATCAACGCGCGAGCGATGAGGGTCTGAGGGCATCTGAGGGGCCCTCAGGGCCCCTGAGGGCCCCTCAGATGCCACCCGCACTATTTATACTATATATATCATATATGATCGCTCGGGCGTTGACGGAATGTTGTTCATTGATCATATATGATCGGTTGGGCGTTGAGGGGTTAAGGGCAACACTTCTACAGAAGATTGTTATACTTCTTGTCAATAAGAAGGCTTGAACCTACTTAAAATTTGATAATAATATAATATTAGCCTTTATTCAGACAGTATAAATTACATTTCATGCTTATTTCTAAAACAATTTATGTTACTAAAATAATTTAATTACTATACCAATGCATTGCTTGTTACTTTTTATTATGCATCAACTCCCTGTCTGTATGCCACTAGTTGACAAAGGCCTCCTCCAACTGTCGCCATCTCTCTCTATCATTAGCTGCTCTTGTCCATGTGCTACCTGCTATGGCTTTAATGTCATCAACCCAACGTCTGAATGGTCTACCTCGTTTTCTTTTCTTGTTACTTGTGAACCAATGCATGACTAATTTTGACCATTTTTCACTTCCTCTGATTGTATGGCCTGACCACTTCCACTTTAGCTTTTTTATTGTTTTTACGACATCTTTTGTTTTTATGTGTTTCTTAATGGTTTTAATTTTTATTTTATTGGATAGTCTTTTACCTATCATACTTCTCTCCATGGAGTTCTGACACGTTTCTAGTTTTTTGTTGTGCCTTTTTGTGAGTGCCCAGGTTTGACTACCATAAGTAAGTACTGGAAGAATACATGTATCAAAAAGTTTCCGTTTTATATTTATTGCGGTTTCACTGTTTTTCATAATTTCCTTCAAACTCCAATACTGTTTCCAAGCATTTCCAATGCGTCTGTCAATTTCTTTTGTGGTTAGGTCTGAGGGGGAAATTATTTGCCCTAGGTATATATATTCATTGACATAGTCAATTAGGATGTTATTGATCCTGATAGGTTCTTGCTTCCCATTCGTCATAGCTTTGGTCTTTTGTGTGTTCATAGCTAGGCCCACCTTGCGGCTTTCTCTATCTAGGTCATTCAACATGATCTCTAGGCCTTCACTTGTCTGCGAGAGGATCACCAAATCATCAGCAAATCGTAAATGTGATAGGTTTTCACCGTTAATGGACAGCCCACATTTTTCCCAATTTAATTGACGAAAGACTTCCTCCAGAACTGCTGAGAAAAGTTTCGGTGAAAGGGGGTCGCCCTGTCGCACTCCTCTTCCTATTTTTATCTCTTTTCCCTCTTTCTCTAATTTAATTTTAGCTTGAAACATCTATGCTAACAGAGCATAGATGTTTCTTAGTATCCTGATGTATTTATTCTCGACTCCTTGGTTCTTAAGTGCCTGCCAGATCTTTTCATGTTCTATTGTGTCGAAAGCCTTGCTGTAGTCCACGAAACAGCAGTAGAAAGTGAAGTTGAACTCTTTGCTTTTTTCAAATATTTGTTTGATAACATAAATGTGGTCCAAAGTTGAGTATCCACTTCTGAATGCTGCTTGCTCTCTTGGCTGACTTTCATCTAATGTCTTAGTTATTCTGCAGAGAATAATTTTAGCGAAGATTTTGTAAATGTTTGATGATAGGCTGATCGGCCTATAATTATTTATGTTACTTTTATCCCCTTTTTTGTGCAGAAGTATTATAGTCGACGCTGTCCATTGGGTAGGTATTATTTCGCTGTGTAGTATTTCATTAAAGAGGTGTTTGAGGGTTGGTATTAGGTGGTCTTTATTTATCAGGAGGAACTCGTTGGTAATGCCGTCCGATCCTGGAGCTTTATCTTTCCTTTGGGTTTCCACAGCTCTGTTTATTTCTGCAACAATTATGTCTGGTACATTGCTTCCTCCCGTTAGGATTGTTGTTGGTATAGTATTTTTCCTTTCATACAATTCTGTGAAGAAACTAGTAGCTATAGCCATCATTTCTGTACGGCGCTTTTGACATTTGTAGTTCTTATTTAATAAATTTGGTATCCAATTTTGTTTCTCTAATAGTTGTTTGGTTGTTTTTTTGATGCCTCCCGTTCTCTGTATGCATTTTTCCAGAATATCTAGTCTGTACCTCTGACGGTCCTTTCTCATTTGTGTTTTAATTTTATTACATCATGGCTATTTCCTTCCTTATGGTTTTTGACTTATTAGAGATTAATAATAGTTCTGCTCTGGATTGTAAGAGTTCTTTAGTTTGATTTCCCATCCATTTTAAACTTTTGTTGCCGCCTTCAAGTTTACTTCTTTTATTTGGGTATAGAAGTTCTTGAAACTTGTTGTATTTATTTTGTATATCAAAATCTGTTGTATTTTCTATGAAATGTTCTAGTTTTTCTTTTAATATTTCGGTATTTTCCAACGTTACCTTATTGATTTCCTTCATTATAAAGGGGCGGTTTTTCTTAAGTGAATGAAGTTGTAATTTGGCTCTAACCATTCTGTGATTGCTGTTAAAATTAATATTGTTTATAACTCTACAATCTTGAAATTTGTTACTTTTATTCGTTAGGATGTAGTCTCGTTTTTATGGTTGCCATCTGGATGTATCCATGTCCATCTATTATTCTTACGTTTTTTGTAGAAACTGTTTAGTATTTTTAGGTTGTTTTCGTAGGCCAATTGCATTAGCATTCTACCATTCCTTGTTCTTATTCCTGAAGCATACGGACCCAGTACAATTTCCTCCACGTCTCTTCTTTCCCCCGTTCTAGCATTAAAATCTCCCATTACTATTAAATGATTGCACGAGTGGTTTTTTATTGCATCTGATAGTTCGGTGTAGAAGGACTCGATTTCTGATATGCTGGATTTTTCAGTTGGGGAGTAGACTTGAACAATTGACCACTTTTCATTTTTAGGCGGTAGCTTTACATTAAGTATCACAATGCGTTCTGAGATTCCAATAAATTCATCAATATGTTGTTTAAATTCTCTCTTTATCAAGAATCCTGTTCCATATTGGCCTGGCGTTTCTCCTTTGTAGTACAATATGAATTGATGGTCTTCTATGTTCTCTCCTAGACGTCGTACTTCACTCAAACCCAATATCGACCAATGTATGTTATCTAGAGCTAGGATTAATTCAGCTAGGCTTTCATTTGTTCTCAAGGAGAGTGTATTGTATGTTGCTATGTGTATTATATTTTCGTTGTGACGGCTTTTCTTAGAAGGGGTATGTGGTAGACTTTTTATTAAGTCAGTTGGAGGGTGATAGTCATCAAACCCCACGGTGACCGGCCGGATTGGGGTGTCTTTATAAAAAGTTGGTTTATATAAGGTTGTGAAATTTTGGTTCCGGGTGTCGTTGCAGTTTATATGTTTTTTGGAATCTCCGATAGTGAAGCCGACCTTCCCCGTTCAACGTAGTTAAGTATGTTTGGTCTAATAATGTCTTTTCCTGGGGGTTTGGTCGAAGAGTTTATTTGTCGATTTGAAATGATAGTTGTAGACTTCTTTTGCATAGAAGAATTTGGAGAACCTGACTCTTCTCTTTTTCTTTTTTCTGGGTTGTTGTCTCTGTTTTTCTTCACTACTAATTTATCATGTTTTATGAATGCTATGTTTCCTTTTTTCTTTTCTTCTTCAACTTGTATCTGGAGCTGCTTTCTTTTTTCCAGCACTTCTTTGGAATAATCTTCTTTAATATATATTCCTTGAGGGAGTTTGGACTTGTTTCGTAGTATGATGTGCTTCTTCCATAAAGTGGTGATAGAAACCACAACAGGGCGATTTTTACCAATTCTGTATATGTTACTAATTTCATTGCTCTCAAAGTGTGTTCCTGAGTCGGTTATGGCGTCCTTTATGCAATCAACAAGCTCACCTTCGGTTTTCCCTATTTCTTCCACTCCGAAAAATATCAGGTTGTTTTTCCTTTTCTCATTTTTCAAGAATTTTACTTCAAGTTGCAGTTCAGATATTTTTGTTTTTAATATATTGTTTTCTTCCGTAATGTATCTCATTTTTTCATCAAGCGCCTCCATTACATTTTCAGTTATAGACTTGGTTATCAGAAGTGTTTGGTTGTTTAGTTTTTCATCTATCATTGTTACTAGCCATTCCATATCTTTTTTATCCATTTTATTAGGGAAAATTTTATTGTTATGGCAACACCAGAATTGTCAGTTGACAGCGCTCTGTCAGTGTCACTTGACAGATTGGTATTTTGTGATGTTGGTACGACTTACACTTTCTATTGCTAACTTCACTTTAGTCTATGATTTTGCACTTTTATAGGTTATGTTTTTAGCTGATAATGTAGTAATTTTCCGTAATAATGTTTGGTTTCCACTTTGTTTTGTTGTTGATCGCCTTTGTTTAGTTTTATTTGGCTACTTTAGGCAGTTACACATTAAATCACACTATTTTGCACTGAATTTCCGTATTTTATCGCAGAGACAGTTTACATACGCCTATCTGTTTGACGACCGGAACCGGAAGTCCTTAAAATTTGATAGGTCATATTAAAAAATTAAATATCAATATAATGACTACTACTATTTAATTACCTATATGGTTTCCATTACAGGAACAAAAGGTATGTCCAGAAGAGGAATGGGCGACTTTCATGAAAGCTCTCAAAGAAAACCTGCCAACTGCGTTCCGCATCACAGGGTCCAAGTGTGAGGCGGCTGCTCTTATGGACATTGTTAAGAGTGAATACTTTTCTGAGCTGCTCAATGTGAAACTTCAGGTGGAAGGGCAAGAAGAAGAGCAGGAGATCAAGCCCATAAATCTGCCGTGGTAAGAAATTTTATGTATTCTAGCTTCTGTGGACTAGATATTTTATTCCCAGATATTATTTTGGTTTTTTTTCATTGGTGGTGTTTAAATCTACCTGGCCAGCTACCACTATCTTATCTAAGTATATCCCACAATAATGTTAGTTATAATTAAAAACTTAAATGTAATATCATTTATTTCAGATGACTTTTCATTCATTAGTGATAAGCTTAAAATATTGGGAAAGATTGCTTCAAAGCCATCAGTTTGTAATAGCATCTTATCCATTGGTGTGGTTTTCTGTGGATACCAACTACTTACTACTTTCCTTTACTTTTCCTGTAGACTCCTTAATGGATGCCCATGCTGAACTGGTCTATCTTCTCCTGTCTTCAATTTTATGTTTCGTTCCTTACCTTGGAATTAAACAAATTTACTTGCAGAAATCGGGCTTACTGCCTTGCTACACTCCCACGGAGAAGTGGGAAAGTATCTTTTTGACCTCTGATCAGCAGTGGGACAATATATAGGCAAATTACTACTAGTGCAGATAGCTGGGAAAACTTTGACAAGACTAACCAGAGATAGGGAACAGTGGAAAGAGTTGGAGGAAGAATTTGCCAAAAGACACAGAAGTAGATAACAAAGGCACTCAAAGAGCTATGTAATTTGTATTTAGACTTGGCTTCCACTTTGACATAAAGCTCCTACTTCACCTTAGATTGGCTGGAAGAGATCTCTTTTAGAAATAAGTCCACCTTTGCATACCCATGTTTGTACATTGTTTTAATTAAATAAAGAAACCACTTTGTTTATTAGGTACCCGGGTGGCTTAGCCTGGCAGCTCCGCCTGTCCCGCACAGACATCCGCCGCAACGAGCCGCTGTACAAGCTCCATAACTTCTTGGTAGCCGAGACGGCGGCAGGCGGCGTGTCTCGTCAGGAGACAGTGTCGATGATACCGCCAGTGGTGTTGGACGTGCTACCCCATCATAAGGTGAGCGTAGCAGTTGGTTAATTTGTCAGGAGAAAATTTGTAGGAAAATCCAACTGGTTAATTCAATTCAATTCAATTCAAAATCATTTATTCAGTTTAGGCTACAAGTAGCTCTTGTGAATGTCACTATGCCATCTTGTACTGAGAAGAACCGGCAAGAAACTCAGCAAGTGTCCAGCTCTTTTCTCCCTTACAGCGTCAAAAATATTGGAAAATGCCCTATCATAGCAGGACACCTTCCATTATAAATAAACACAAAAAATATAGAAGACAACCACAACATGTAAAAAACAAAATAAAAATTTTAAGTAATCAAATTTACATCAGGTAAAAGTTTCAATTTCCACAATGTCATACAGTACCACTACAGTACTCTAATAAAAGTCAAAAATTGTTTAAGAAAAACAAAGTCAAACTATAGTTTGACTATAGTGAATAATACTAAAAATAAGATAAGTATGCAAAAGCAGACCAGCCTTCACAGGCGGCACCCGTTCACGAGTATGACATAATGAATCAGCCATCCCTTTGCTTAACCATATTTTACCCAACGCACACGCCACCAACGCAGAGATAATAAAGAGAGCACACACTCAAGATACTCTTAAATAAAAACTAATGTTTTATTTAATGCAATGCTGTTTGTTATCTGTAAGACACGGCTGATAAAGGCTATCATATCAGAATAAAAATTATATAAATTAATTTTATTATGTATATTGATTCAAATAGAATATGTGTTTTTATTATAACCAGACTGTTTTATCATCTAAATATTGTTTGACTATATAATAACCTTTTATAAAGAAGTGTTACTTACAATATGAAATAACATGTGCAAGCAAGCAGACTAAGATGACCACACATTCTTATCCTTAAAATAATCAAATTTTTTTTTGTTTTGTTTATATATTTTTAATGCAAATTTAGTTGCGAACAAATTACAAAAACAAAATGTTGAAAAAATTTCCACGAGCAGGATTTGAACCTGCACCCTTCGAACATACCGGGTCAGTTGCTCTCCCAATTGAGCTATCGTGGTTCTAACCAGCCCGCCGAAACTGTTCAACACTATTTACTTTGAAAGCCAAAGGCGCCCATTCTATGTCAACAACTACCGTCATTAACATCCGACCATAATATTTTTACAAATACTAAAGATCAGTTAAGAAGTAGGCAAGCTATTTATAAAATGTTTTTTGTTTTGTATAATTATTTTGAACATGTATTTGTTTCAGGTGCTTGATATGTGCGCCGCTCCTGGCTCCAAAACTGCGCAGCTCATAGAGTTCTTGCATGCTGATGAAGATAAGACACCTACAGGTACACTCGTATTTTTTATCTCCCTCATTTAAAACTGAAATAAGCAGCACCCTTGTACACACGGCGGCAGATCAACCTACCCAAACCTGTCAATTTTCTCCAATGAATATTGATCCTTATAACCAAACGATAAAGTTCAAAATTGATTGTAGAAAGAACAATGGCAAAAATTCTCTGACTTTTTAAAAGTGCCCTTTGATGTTATTTACACCAAACGAATTTATTGTTTTTCGCACGTTTTTACAAACATCTAGATATTCCCTTGAAAGCTGGCGTTAAATCGAGTTTTTTAAAAGAATATCAAAGATGTGTTTTTTCTTAATCCATCAGCCATGTTGAAAATCGGGATGTGAATACAATTATTTTTTATCGACTTTAATATTCAATTGAACGTTATTGATCAATCGAAAATCGATTTCCACCCTCGAATCAGTAAGTAAGTTTCTTGTTCCCACCATATTAAGGGTGATTGGTGTCTATAGAAGCCGCTTTAATGCCATTCAAACATCTACCGTATTTGTATTGAGTTAAAATAACCAATTACATTACTGTGATGTATCGATACTATACCTAAGTATCGAATCAAGTTGTAGTGAAGTCCTGTCCTATCTACCTATCACTTTGACTTTGACAGATAACAAACGGACAGATTGCTCCGCACTCTTTCTCAGTTGGTTGTTTTGTGTTTTTTAGGTTTTGTTAATATTATTCTTTACCGCTTTGTGACACATAATATAAACCCTTTTAATTTTTACAACAAATCCACAATTGCATGCCATGGCATCTTAAAATGTAGACAGCACCTAGACTTTCCGTATATACAAGTTTCTTTATGACTTAGACTTTAGACTAAGTTACTTTTGACACTGAACTGAAACTGACAAATTCGTATCAGTGTGTCTTGTTGAATGTAATAATAAAGAAAAAAAAACTAACCTAGCCTAACCAAAAATCAAACCACAATATCTTTTTTTCCGGCTTTCTCAGATGAAAATAACTTTACATACAAAATCTACAAGTAACGCTGAATCTTAAGACATATTTTTTGTTTATGTGCGCTCATATTTTGTATCAGACAATTTTTAGTATGGATATTTGCCATTGTTCTTTGTCAGTTATGGGTAGCTTGATCTGCCGCCGTGTGTACGACAATAACTTTATCATATTTTTTAGTTTCGCCTGTTTGTTCCTAATAAACAAGTTAAAATAAATTTTTAAGAGTTTCAAATTTTTATCTGTATCAATATTTCTACCTGTACCGGTATTTCTTTCTACATTAGTAACTATACCTTCTTCTGTATTTATTTAAGCATCCATATTCCTTTCTATGTCAATATTAGAATCTGAATTACTAACTGTATCGGTATTTTTACATGAATCGGTATTTCAACCTTCATCGGTATTCTTACCTGCATCAGTAGTTCTGTTCGCAGGCTCCATTTCCTGCATCTGTGTTTCTATTTATATCGGTATTTCTACCTACATCGGTATTTCTATTTACATCGGTATTTTATATCTTTACCGGTACTTTCACCCGCAGGCTTCGTGATGGCCAACGACGTGGACAACAGCCGCTGCTACATGCTGGTGCACCAGGCAAAGCGGCTCAACTCCCCCTGTATTCTTATCAGCAACCACGACTCTGCGGTGTTGCCGGCACTAGTCACCAGCGATGAACAGGTATTAACACCCACCGCACCAAGAAACCTAGACACAATAGAAAAACAATGCTAATGGACTCGATATCGAGTCATCGGGACGTGGGTGGACAAAGAATTTGAACGGGGATTAACGCAAAACTAATTAGAAAAAGGTTTCATGCCTTCTTTATACTCGATAAACAGGTATTGTACCGATTAGGCATCAGCGACCACCAGAAAACCACTGACGTCTTGCTATGCGAACAACCTGTCGTCTGCTGTGAATACAGACTCAATAGAATTATAATTGCTTTTTTTAGGGTTCCGTACCCAAAGAGTAAAACGGGACCCTATTACTAAGACTCCGCTGTCCGTCCGTCTGTCTGCCTGTCTGTCTGTCTGTCACCAGCCCCCCGACCGCCTAACCGATCGCTTTGACTACGCGTATAGTTTATGAAGTCATCTTGCCACCTCGCACCAAAAGCTAAAGGCTTCTAGCTTTCGATATTGCTTTCATAGGCGACATGAAACATCAAGATGACGTCATAAACCACACACGAAGTCAAAGCGATCGGTTAGGCGGTCGGGCCCCTGGTGCCATTCCCTCTTAAAAACCTCTGACGATGTTTTCTTTCACACGGCTTAAGGAGCCCTTTAAGTTTCTCGCCGCCTCAGACAGACAGTTGACATTTTTACAGATGATATATTTCGGTTGGCACTATAACAACAAATACTAAAAAAACAATAAAATAAATATTTAAGGGGGCTCCCATACAACAGACGTGATTTTATTGCCGTTTTTATAGTTAATGGTACAGAACCCTTCATGCGCGAGTCCAATTCGCACTTGGCCGGTTTTTTTATATATATCTTACGGGCAAGCACTTGGCCTTCATCTCACCTGATGTTAAGTGAAGATAATGCCAAAGGTGGAAAGTGCACTTCACCCGGAATCCTCAACTACTGAGGCACTGGCTATCTTATCTCTAGCTGCTGGAACACAACAACGCTACAAACATTGATGTTATGGTGACATATTTAGATAAGAGAGAGAGCATCGTAACTCGCCTCTGGTTCTTGCAATGGTGCATCTGAATGCGCTTCTGGCAGTGGCACCACAGAGTGATGTGTTTGCTGGAAGATTGACTGATGTACTTAAGGATTGCTTGGAGTTCTGTGAGCGAGATGATTGAATGGTCTGTCCTTTGTTATATGGTTTTCATTGTTTATTGGTGTATGTTACATATTGTTCAGTGCATTAGTGTATACTGTAATGCTGGCAATGTTTGTTAAATAAATAAATAAATAAGATGGTGGTAGCTAGCCAGGCGGGCAAAAAAGCCGTACCACCAACCAAACCGAGTATACAAACATGTACCCCCCGCTGGGAATCGAACCTGCGACCTCTGGGTCTAAACCGGTGTTCTTAACCACTAGACCACAGGCGATTTAAAGGCGTTTAGGGCACTCATCAGTGCTCGCCGCAGATGATGGATTAAACCGCCGCACGTCGTGTCGCAAGACATCAGTGTCGATTGGTAGTTGTTAACGACTGCTAATGCAGCCGGGACCAACGGCTTTACGTGCCTTCCGAAGCACGGAGGAGCTCGAGATGACAAATTTTTGGTCACCCATCCGATGACCGGCCTTTGCGAAAGTTGCTTAACCTCAGCACTCGCAGACCGGGCGCCATCGAGCTCCTCAGAGAGTATATTATTAGAAGATAATGCTATCACTCAACTATAAGGTTGACGCTATTGCTCCTAAATTCATCCGCGTGTGTAAAACGTAAAACGTTAAGTATAGATAAAGTCACTCTGTTAATATAAAAGCAAAAACGAAATGTAATTTTTATAAGATATACGACTTGTCACAGAATATTTGACGACCTCCTTGGTCGAGTGGTTTGTACACCGGTTGCATGGTGTCGCCATCTCTGAGGTCCCGGGTTCGATCCCCGGTCGGGTCAATTTAGAAATTATTATTTTTCTAAATTGTCTCGGGTCTGGGTGTTTTCTATGTATAATAAGTATGTATTTAAGTATTTTAAGTATGTCTATCCGTTGTCTAGTAGCCATTTAACGAGTTTCATGACGAAGCTTCTCTTGGGCTAGATAATAGGTGTGAGTGTAGGAAAGTTTATTTATTTAATAAACGCGTAACCTAAAAGTAGATTGCTATGAATTTCTCTAGTAAATTAATTGTTAATTTATTTACAATCTCTCCTTTGTTGAAGTTGAAACAAACGAAATCAAAACTGCAATCAATTCAAAACTGTAATTCCATGCTGTAATTTTATTTTATTTATAGAGTAAAGAGTAACCTTGATTACAAAAACACAAATATTGAAAAATTCCTTCTGACATACCGGGTTAGGTGCTCTCCCAATTGAGCTATCGTGGTTCTAACCAGCCTGCCGAAATTATTCAACACTATTTACATTTTTACTTTGAAAGACAAAGGCGCCCATTCAAATTCAAAATTTGCCTTAAAAATTATATAAACAAAACAAAAAGATTTTTATAACCTTGATTATTAAAATTACTCAAATCGACTTAGTAGCCGATTCTTAAGAAACTACTTACAGGGCGAATGTTTATTATGTTACTAGTCGTATATGTCAGAGTTATATATTTAAAGGGATAAGCTAGTGTCGATATATTGTGTTGAAACAATGCTGGATAATCATCTCATATTTAGTTTATAATTATTTGGAACAAGTACTTGTATATTTAACCGCTCATATGCGGCGAGCACTGATCAGTGTCTTAAACAATTCCGATTCGATCCCTTCGGAGAATCTAGTAGGGCACGGAGACACGCACAAGTGCGTGATGCCGTTTCCTCTAGAAAACCTCCGAAGGTGGGTGGGGTGCTTCGTTTCACACGGCTTGAGGAACCCTTTAAGTTTCCCGCCGCCCCCAAAAAAGCCCGGTGAAGCTGAAAATGCCGTCAGAAGCAAACAACAAACTCCAAAAAAAATACAATTAAACGTTTTGACTGACTTCATTAACAATTGCCAGAACCCCGGCTGCACCAAGCCGCTGAAGTTCGACCGTATACTGTGCGACGTCCCCTGCTCGGGCGACGCCACGCTGCGCAAGAACCCCGACATCTGGCTCAAGTGGTCTACCGGCAACGGGAACAACCTGCATGGGTAAGGCGGCTCGAATACTCACGATTATTAGATAACTAGATGACCCTGGGAACTTCGTATCACCTACATATATTTGAGAAAAATATGGTCAAAACTTAATACAACATTTTTATCTACATTAAATGCAACACAGTTGTGCACTTATTCAATGTAAAGCTTTCTGATGTACAATATTTTTTGTCTTTTTTTGCTAATCGTCTTGAAATTTATTTATTTATTTTCTTTTTCCGACAACCAACTGACACTTTTACACTTTTTTTATTTCTGAAACAGAACTGTTTTGTATTCCAACAAAATAGACCAAAGAGATCGGACCTCATACTACAGCTATGAAACAGACAAATTTCTGAACGCACCTATAAATATTTGACAATCAAGTGACAATTTTCATTTCTAAAAAACAAAAGACATGTTTCATAGCTAGGAACAGTTTGTATTGGAAAATTAGAGTATTTTCCGTTACTTATTATTTATGTTTCTCTCCGTCTTTAAACCTTCCCTGAACTTCCACAAATATTTCAAAATCAAAATTAGCCAAATCGGTCCAGCCATTCTCGAGTTTTAGCGAGACAAACGAACAGCAATTGATTTTTATATATGTATCTTTGACTATATACATGTCTAGACGGAGCGTCGCGGTACAAACGCTTCACTCAAAGCGGCTAGTTTTTTTTATCGAAGTGTGCATGACAGCCGCGTATGACACTAGCGCTGAACGGGTGTGTGTGTGCGCGAATGGTTGCCAGTGAATACGTAATTCCCGATAAAGTAGGGAAAAAATATTTATGCACAATCACAGAACAACTAATGGCACAATACAATTTAAAATAAAAATAGTAGTTTTAAATTGGCTTCGTTGATGGATTTTATTTGTTTACGGTGTTTGGAGTTGGTAATTGTTACCGACAACTACTAGGAAAGTAAGTACCAACTACACTCAGCAAATTATTCATCATAATTCATAACTTATCATAACTTTTAAATTAGGTATTCGTATATGTAGGTATAACGCATCAAAGTAGCTAGTGTGTTTAGAATTGATGGATGATTGAAAGCGAGAGCGAGTACAATAAAATTATGCTTTAATGGAAGCCTGCGTGCGTGTGATATGTTTGTATAGTGTATATAATAGGGATGAAAGAGGAACGACAGGCAGGATGATTTACATTTAATAATCAAAATAGTTTTTTTAAATTAGTTTTTTTATTATAAGCAAAACAATTAATGGCCTTCTCTTTGTTTTTTAAATAACTTTCGTTTTGATGTTACATCGTTTTCCATGTTCTCTAATTTCATAATATTTTATAAATATTTTTCCACCACCAGCCTTATTAGGCGCACTTGATGTAGAAGACTGCATTCATGATCAGCTGGTACCTGGGATTGGAAGGAGGTCACCCTACAGCCAACAAAATTGCATTACATTACAATAGTAAATTCGTCATACAATAGTCAAAAAGCACTTTTCCGCTTAAATGCACAAAAAATCAAAATTATTTCTACATGATTTCAACTGTCTTAAATTTTTGACAAGTTTTTGAAAGAAGAATTGTCTCATCTATGTAATCTGTAAATGTCAATACGTCAAAATCATATGTAGGTATTGTGATTACTGATTATTCAGAAATATTTTTTTTTAGAAGACTAGAAAACTGTATGTTTCCTCACAAAATTAATATGTGCAATAGAATCTCTGATTTTTTTACAACAACGTAGCCACCTCGTTTTATACACATTCGCGCATAAATACTCTTAATCCAAGCCCACATAGAATTCTACATATACCTTCTTACAAATACTTACGTAAATTAAATTCAAACAAAATTATTATTTTACTCATTTCGAATATCGATACCACACCACAATAACAGTTAATATTAATAGTACCTACAATATTATAAAATATAACAGTTTTATAGTTTTATATTCTGCCACCAATAATGGGATTGGGAATTCTACATTCCGATACTAGCAACATGGCCGCCTTGCTTACGTAATGAAATCGATTATTGTTAAAATTATAATTATCATTAAAATTTATCTATAAGTACAGATGGAATGTGATTTTCCTTTTCGAAAAGATATTTCCTTTGTAGTTTCGACAAAATTTCATTGAGCAAACGGTCATTTTGCGAACAAATTCACCAAAAAGCGAGACTTTATCACTGCTTGACAGCACAAATGACACTGACCGCCGGATGAGCGCGTCAAGCCAATACTGGCCCGTTAATTTTTGTACGTTTTCTGACGGCCAGGCTCTATCTAGACAGGTATATAATCAAAGATATGTATATAGATAACTCTTGTAAAAATGTCTGCCCTTAAGACGACACCTCAATTTGTGAACATTCAAAACGGGTAATCCTTACTGCGCTGTCATAAGGTCGAAAATACGTACGGCCAATCAACAGAAACTTAAAATATTTAAAAAAAATATTGGTTTTAGTTATCAAATTATGCTGATACTAAATTACGAATCAATATTCGTCAATATGATACCGATGTATTTGAGTGGTTGCCAAGCATGTAAATTAAGTAATTTCGTTGTGATTTCAACAATAGTGATTTTTTAGAGGTGTTTTCGAAAATAATTACGATCGAGTCAAAATTATACAATCGTGTATTTGAGCTAGCAAAGTCAAGATAAAGACATGAATTTACTTATATCAACATTTCATAATCGTTAGTCATATTATAAGTAGTCTTAAACTATTCGACGAAAGTTGGTGCATTTTTTCAGAGTGCCGCCTTAAGAGCGTTTGCGCCGCACACTAGCGCCACTAATGAAAAAAAAAACAAATCTAGTAATTAGAGATAGAAAATCAAATTATGCTCAACAAACTATCTGAATGAAGTAATTTAGCATTTTTACGTCACCTAATGAACACCTGACATGTTATGGTTTAGTTAAATATGGCGTTATAGTTAAAAGTGGCCGTAACGTCTTATTTAACTAAACTATTACTTCATTCAGATAGTTTGTTGAGCATAATTTGTTTTTCTATCTCTAATTACTAGATATGTTTTTTTTTTCATTGGTGGCGCTAGTGTGCGGCGTAAACGCTCTTAATACCAGGGATAATATTATGTCGTGTCTTTCCTAAAGTTTCATTAAAACAACCTTAGCCTTAAAAGTTAGTCTTAAAAGATCACATTAGCAATGTTACTTAAGAAACTTTTTATATTTCGATATTCCATAGTAACTTCAAAGTTGCAATAATTTTCAAATTAATTAGCAATTTAATAAAACAAAAATTCTTACATCACAAATAACACTTCAAAAGCACTCTCCACAGGTAAAAGTCGTCCTGAATAGGTAGAAGGTAGAACAACGTTTTGGACATTTTAAAAGTACTTATGAATTAAATTGATTTAAAGAAACATATTTTGACTAAATTTAAACAAATAAATAGGTAAATCATCACTTTAACCTCCTTCAAAAGTTGTTGAATAATACATATTTATGTATTAATTAAATTAAATTAAATTGATTTGAAGAAACATATTTTGAATAACTTTAAATAAATAAATAGGTAAATCATCACTTTAACCTCCTTCAAAAGTTTTTGAATAATACATATTTATGTATTATTCAAAAACTTAGTACAAAGTAGTATTACTTATTTTACTTTACGAATTTTGATTTACTATTTTGACCCTTATACCTTTCCTAACAGAATCCAGTACCGTGTATTACGCCGCGGCTGCGAGCTCCTAGCAATAGGCGGTCGACTGGTCTACTCTACTTGTTCCTTCAACCCTATTGAGAATGAAGCCGTGGTTCATAGGCTGCTGCAAGAGACAGGGGAGGCTGTGAAGCTAGTAGACGCCTCGCCTTTGCTGCCGGGACTAAAGTTCCATAAAGGTAGGTTACAGTATTTTGATCGTTATATCCCTTACAATAGGATATAATATAGCATGTTCCTAGTGACAGGCGGGCGGCTAGTACTCCATGTTTCTTGAGCCTTATAGAGAATGAAGCCATGGTTCATAGACTACTGCAAGAGACAAGGGAAGCCGTGAAGCTGGTAGACGCTTCACCTATGTTGCCGGGGCTCAAGTTTCATAAAGGTAGGTTACAGTATTTTGACCTTTATACCCTTCAGAATAGGATCCAATACAGCATGCTCCAAGTGGTAGGCGGGCGGCTGGTCTACTGCACGTGTTCTTTTAACTCTATTGAGAATGAGGCCGTGCTTCATAGGCTACTGCAAGAGACAGGGGAAGCCGTGAAGCTGATAGACGCTTCACCTATTTTGTCGGGGTTTAAGTTTTATAAAGGTAGGTTACAGTATTTTGACCTTTATACCCTTCAGAATAGGATCCAATACAGCATGCTCCAAGTGGTAGGCGGGCGGCGGCTGGTCTACTCCACGTGTTCTTTTAACTCTATTGAGAATGAGGCTGTGGTTCATAGGCTTGCAAGACAGGGGAAGCTGTGAAGCTAGTAGACGCTTCACCAATGTTGCCGGGGCTTAAGTACCATAAAGGTGGGTGGTAGGTTAAAGTATTTTGATCTTTATACCCTTTACAACGGGATCCAATACTGCGTCCTATTGTATTTGTTACTCCATTTGGTCGTTGAACTCCATAGAGAATGAGGGCGTGGCTCATAGGTTCTAGAGACAGAGAAAGTTGTAAGCTAGTAGACACCTTACCTTTGCTGCCCGGGCTGAAGTTCCATAAAAGCTGTGATGATGTGATGAAGCTGTGAATCTGGTAGACGCTTCACCAATGCTGCCGGGGCTCTAGTTCCAAAAAGGTGGGTTATAGTATTTTGATCTTTATACCCTTCATAATAGGATCCAATTATGCGTGCTTATATAGTTGTTCCTCCACTTGGTCGTTGAAACCCATTGAGTACGTGGCCGTGGTTCATAGACTGGTCTACTCTACTTGTTCCTTCAACCCTATCGAGAATGAAGCCGTGGTTTTATAGGCTGCTGCATGAAACATGAAGCTGGTAGACGCTTCACCTATGTTGCCGGGTTTGAAGTTCCATAAAGGTATACCAATTAAACAAATTTAAACGGGGATTAACGCAAACTAATTAGTAAAAAGGTATCATACCTTCTTTATACTTGACGATTTTTCTTCGCATTCGGTAAACAACCAGAATAAGGCTTGTCTACGTAATAGGGACACCGTTAGTGTTATGTGTAGCGGTAGTTGGGAAAATAATGTGACGGTGGATGAAAACTGCCGTGCAAACGGAGGCGCAACATCGCGACAGCAGTCCGCCCGCGACCACGGCCGTTGTAACTCGGTCGAAACGTCGGGTATAAAGAAGGTATGATACCTTTTTACTAATTAGTTTGCGTTGATCCCCGTTTCAATTTGTTTAATTATGGAACGCGAAAGTTTAAAAGTATATATAGGTATACCAATTGTTTTCAATAGTTTAGTATTTGTTTTTTTCATTAGCGGGACAGTACAAATTGTATGAGAAAACACATTCGATCACTTGACCAACTTGACCAAAAACTCACACTTGACCAAAAAACTGCTATACCAAAATTGTATTCCCAAAAAAAAAGAAAGACGATTGTTCCTTAGACAGTTACTCTGTGTCTCTCGGTTTCAGATTACCTCATATTGACCCAGTTAAAAAACACTATACAGGGTCTAACAAAATCAATAAGCGAACGTTTAAGGGCGGTATCTACACATCATTCTGAATACAATGACAAAAAATGGGTTCCAGTTTTATAGTGATTTTTCAAAGTTATGTTTTCTAACAAACTAAACCAATTAAAATAATGCACATCATGAAACATGCTGTATCTTTATTATTACGCACGCAAGCGTTAATAAAAAGATAATGTACGATACACGCACACAATTGAAAACCATTGTATGACATTCATACACACACGGCTATTATTGTGTGCGTGAAGTACAGCTGTACGGGTTTGGAAAGGGTGTATTTTTTGGTGAATTATGATAATATTTTGTTGATTATCTCGGTAACGAGCCTGTAGTTTTGGACCAAATTTGGTGAGCATGCTCTGTGTGATGTATAGATGCTCCCCTTAAACGTTCGCTTATTGATATTGTTAGACCCTATATAACTATACTCATAGTATAAATAAAATGTAAATATATAATTGTAATCAGGCATGACGTACTGGCGACCGGCCTCCAAAGACATGGTGTTCTACGAAAAGTATGAAGACGTGCCCGAGAAGTGGCAGACGGTGGTGCGGCCGCAGATGTTCGCGCCCATGCCCGAGGACCTGGACAAATACCACTTGGACCGGTGGTGAGTCGATCGTCAATGTTCAGAGGTTGTCGTGGTCGGACAGTTTGTATAGTAAAATTAAGTAAATAGCCTACGCCTCCAGTATATGTATAGGCTTATTACTTTTTATATACTGTTTATCCCACTGCTGTGTAAAGGCCATTCTCAGAGTTGAACTCGCAATTTGTGCCGTTTTATGTACTTTAATTATTTTTATTTTTGCATTCTCAATGCGTATAGCATTGAGTTACAGGTCGGTTAACTAAAGCTGGCATGTTCACAGTACTCACACTAATGCAAATTCACTATACAGCATGTTCAGAAATTAAATTAAAATAATTAAATTATCTTGATTGAAAAAGCAAATTTATAAAAATTTTGTCTTCTTATTTAATAAGCTACTTTTACGAGATTGTCCTGTTCATGTTTTTTTGCCGGAACCAGTTCTTTGAAAAGACATTTTTATCTAACCTTAAAATAGGTAAACAAAGATGACACAACAATCTTCGTCGATTTAAACGTGAATGACGCTAACGGACGATAGTCAAAAAATACCACTCCGTATTTAAAAACAGTAGCAAAATCAAAACAATAACTGTAATAACAACTCCTTCGTACTCATAAGCTTCGCCGAGCGTGAGAGAGACGGATAGACTTTTCATGATGCGTATGCGGTGCGACGTCACGCCGCGCTCTTATTCACAGACACTACACAAGCGCAACGTGTAAATGTGTTGAACGTGCCAGCCTTAGTTAACAGACCGCCCTCCGACCGTCTAACCGATCGCTTTGACTACGCGTTTAGTTTATGACGTCATCTTGCCACCTCGGACCGCCTATGAAAGCAATATCAAAAGCTAAAGGCTATAAGCTTTCGATATTGCTTTCATAGGCGGCACGAAACGACAAGATGACGTCATAAACCACACACGAAGTCAAAGCGATCGGTTAGACGGTCGGGCCCCTGTACCTGATAAAGTTTTTGTGTCGAGCACTTTCCTGGCACTGATTGATTTTTTCTAGTAAAAAATTAACTTTACCTAATTTTTTCAAACATGTGTATAAGATTTGCAATATTGTGTTTCCTAAATAGTGATTATTATCTGTGTGGCCTAGCCGATGACGATGATGATAAAACTCTAAATTGTGTTTACAGCATAAGAATACTGCCACACCACCAGGACACAGGCGGTTTCTTCGTTGCAGTATTCGAGAAAGTCTCACCGCTACCATGGGAAAAAGAAGATAAACAGAAGAATACAGAGACAGAAAGTAGTACAGAAGTAAGAAAAGAACCGCCCAAGAAGAAGAGAAGAATGGGTGGTTACAGAGAAGATCCTTTCGTATTCTTCTCGGGGGACACAGAGGATGTGTTCCCGTCTATCAAAGAGTATTACGATTTGAAACCTGAATTTGACTCCACTTGTCTCCTCACACGCTGTCATGTAGGCAAAAAGAAGAATATATATCTGGTATCACCCATAGTCAAAGATGTAGTGCAGAAGAATGAGACGAATATTAAGATTATCAACACTGGTGTGAAGACGTTCGTCAGATGTGACAACAAGAATATGACTTGCCCGTTCCGGTAAGTCGACTTGGTTTATAATTTTATTTTAGCTACCATTTGATAAAGTTTATATACGATACTAGTGGACCCGGCGGACTTCGTACCGCTTTGACAGTCCATCGAGTGATTAAATTCTCTTTGGTTTCCATGACAACAAAACAAATAAATCATTTTGTATTGGAAAATTAAATTGTCGTTTTTAGTATATTTAAAGTGTGATTCCCGTAAGAATATCGGGATTAAAACTATCCTATGTGTTAATCCAGGTTATAAACTATCTGTATGCCGAATTTCATCCAAATCCATCCATCTGTTGCAGCGTGAAGAAGGAACATTTATACAGACATACACACAAACTTTCGCATTTATAATATTAGTGTGATTAATTTCAAACTCATTTTTTAATCATGATGACAGGAAAAAAGTACTCTTTGCTTCAGATTTAGATTAAATCGCTTCTGTAGTCTAGTGGTTGAACCACCGTTATCAGACCCAGGATCCCAGGTTTGAGTACATAATTAATTATTGTATTAGATTATGTAAATATTTATAAAATACAGTGAAAAAATTAAACGCCTACCCGACCCAGCCAGGAATCGAACCTGGGTCTTCCGCAATCCGGGCGGCTGCACTGACCGCTATGCTACCGGGAAGGCTGACGTAAGCGCTGAATTTTGTCACGGTTTTTTTTAATTTTGAGTGCTAATGGCGGCACAGTGCGCCATCTATCCAACGGTTATTGCAACCGATGGCCATGCAGATTCATCTTTGCAGATGAAATACCACAAATTTGATAACACAACGCTATAGTAAATTTTGCTTTTTATTTTCAAGTGCTAATTGCTGCACTGAAGCTTAATTAAATATTTATAACATTTATAAAATACAGTGAAAAAATTAAACGCCTACCCATTCAGATTATGTACTCAGTGGTAGGGTTTCTTTTAAATCCGCCTGGCTAGATACTGATGTGAAATGAAGACTATATGCATTGAAAAATCCAATAACATTTTGCCCAACCTAGGAATTGCACCCAGGAACTCTTTTTTTTGTGAGATATAAAATGTGCACTGTGTAACAAATTAAAGTACTTCGCAGTAAAATTTAATTTTAATAAATGCGGATGTTTTTTAATCTATCGATTGTCAAACAAATAATTGATCGGTTTTTTTTCAATTTGAAATGTTAAACATTTTTTTATAATTTCGACTTCTAGATTATCGCAAGAGGGTCTGCAAAGCGTGACGCAGTACATAGGCCCGAAGCGTCGCGTGCGCATCTTAAAGGAGGACCTCGTCACGGTACTGCAGAACGACAACCCGAGCAAGCCGCCCGACCTCACGATGTTCTCAGAGCAAACGCAGAGTCTCGTCAAGGATCTCGGTGAGACATTTTTTATGTGTAATGCTCCCTGGCCGGACCACCATTAAGTACTCAGATGCCTTATTGAGGAATAAAGGCTGCTTTATGTAAGGTAGAAACTAGGTACTAAGGTCAATGTCTTTTATGGAAATTTGTAAGAATTGTTTGAACTCAAGGTGGCGCGGCCAGGGAGTACTGCTCTACGGCCGGACCACTTTATTTGTAAAATATTTCAAAATCTTTTGAGGTACTTAAAATATTGAAGTAGGTATTGAAAAGTAGACTAAAGGTAGCCTTTATACCTCAATAAGGCATCTGAGTACTTAATGGTGGTCCGGCCAGGGAGCATTACACGTTTTTATTAGGTAATTTGTATTTTTTTTGGTCGAGTGGCTTGCCCCCCCTACTCTGGTGTTGCCATCTCGCGAGGTCCCGCGTTCGATTCAATATAGATTCAATGTAGTCAATGTAGAAAAACGATTTTTTTCTATATTTTCTCAGGTTTGGGTGGTGGTTCGTCTGGTGGTACCGTCGTCGTTGTTCCTGATTTCCATTACCATGTGCTTATGATACTTTCTTTGGAGTCAGAGCAATGTATGTGATATTGTCTGATATTAGTTTATTAACCAGAGCGTTCGTTCGGTCTACCTTGTCGGAGGCCTGTCTACACTGTGTCTTCCGGTGCGCAGTCGCCATTCGAGAATTGTTCCGCCTCTTGTCCTATTGAAATAAATAAATAAACTTTCCTACACTCACCCAAGAGAAGTCCAAGAGAAGCTTCGTTATGCTACTCGTTAAATGGTTACTAGACAACGGATAAACATACTTAAAATACTTAAATACATACTTATTATACATAGAAAACACCCAGACCCGAGAAAATTTAGAAAAACAGTAATTTCTAAATTGACCCCACCGGGGATCGAACCCGGGACCTCAGAGATGGCGACGCATTAAAACCGGTGTACAAATCACTCGACCAAGGAGGTCGTCAAAATAAATAAAATCTAAATGGTCTTTTTTCGATGCATAGTCCAGGTTTACTATCAGGTGATGCATGCGTTTGGCAAGCGTGGTGATTAAGCCATTACCCATCAATTGTAGCGATGACTTGATTTCAATGATGGAGGCCTTTGCCCAGCAGTCGGACTATTTACTTTTCTAATTAAAAATATTGAAGATAATCCAATGTCATATGTTTTGAATTGAATACTATATGAAACATGTTTGCCTGCCTTTGCATGCCGTTGTCTAGCAGAAGGATATGATATACTTAGGCTATTTACTTTATTATATTTTATTAAAAATATTGAAGATAATTCTACGTCATATGTTTTAAATTACTACATTATATGAAACATGGCTGCCTGCCTTTGCATGCCTTTACCCAACAGTAGACTAGTATATAGTAAGGCTATATACCTTACTTTTTGTGTGCTTTTAGCGACCGGTAGCTGCGTGCTCGAGTACCGCGACGCGGAGTCGAACCTGCAGCTGACGCTGGTGGGCTGGCGCGGCGTTCACTCGCTGCGCGCGTACACCGCCACTCCCGACACCGTACATTATCTGAGGCTTTTGGGTGCGGACTACAGCAAATACGGTAGGTTACCTATGAGAAAGTCTGCTTATAGCTTCATACGGCATTTTCAACGTTACTGGACTTTGGGGGGGGGGGGGCAGATCAAAACACCATCAGAGGATTTCTAGAGGGAATAGCATCACGCACTACTGTTATTGCTTATCCCCTAATAGATTCTCCGAGCGTTTCGGATAGGATCGGGGCCGAACTGACGATCGACACGAACTGTATGAAGAATGCGCTACGGCAGGTTCTAACCCTGCTTAACACGAGGGTTGGGTTTTTTGAACCGATGACTTAGGTCTCGTCCAGGGTGTACGAGCGGTGAGAAGGGCGGGCACGATCAACGAGACATCCGGGTAGCCACAGTGCGTCGCGAGCTGTTCTAGCGTTTAGGCTTGTTTCAGGTGTTGCAAACCATGGATAAGACGTCTTGGCGGGAATGTGAAGAGTCATGTCCGCGGTTTTGTTTTATTTAAAAAAATGTGTTATGAAATAGAAATATCATTTATTGCCAATACTGTGTACAAATTGTGCAGATGGTAGTGCAAAACATAAAAAAACATTAGACACAACAGTATACCCATACCGGGTATGCAACTTAAAAAAAAGGAGATTACAAAATCATTAAATAGGTATATGGGAAGGGTAACAATAATATTAAAATGCAAAATAAAATTACTTCTAACTATAACTTAATTATATATATTTGGAATCAAAATATTCAGCTAAACTGTAAAAGGAGTTTTTTACCAACCAAGTCTTTAATTTAAATTTAAATGTAGGTAAGTTCAAGGCTTTTATTTCAAAGGAAGGTGATTAAATATTTTGATACCAAAACCAAAAGCACTTCTGTAGTACATATGGTTGTTAATCCTAGTCGCATATTAATGTGAAATAATGCTGGATTATTTACCGTTAAGTGTTCGTGAATGTGCAAACTAAAGAAAACAGTGCAACGTCACTTTTTAAAATATCTTAAGAAATCAGTGGGATAAAGCACCACATCTTTATGGTACTCAAGGGGTTGGGGGGGGAAATATAATTTATCACTACTCATTTCTAATAACATTCATTATTATCTATCACAAATCATCATCATCATCATCATCAGCTCATTATATGATCCCACTGCTGGGGCACGAGCCTTCCCTATGGATGGATAGGGAGAACGGGCCATAAACCACCACGCGGGCCCATTGCGGTGCGGTGGTTGTTAACGACTGCTAATGCAGCCGGGAACAACGGCTTTACGTGCCTTCCGAAGCACTGAGGAGCTCGAGATGATAAAGTTTTAGTCACCCAACCGATGACCGGCCTTTGCGAAAGTTGCTTTACCTCAGCACTCGCAGACCGGGCGCGTTAACCACTGCGCCATCGAGCACCTCCAACAAATAATGCTTATTTATATAACTTTTAAGAAATAGTACTTTGTCACTGGCTAAATGTGCTAATTGCACAAAGCCATGAAATAAGGAAAAAACCGATAACGATTTATTTTAATTACGCGCGATTGGTCGCTCGCAGCCTTGTCTCGTAGTGTGGCCGCTACGGGCGGATAGGAGCGTTTGCAAAACTACGCACGCTTTCTCGCTCATACCCGCCGCACTAGGTGCTTGTCTTAGCCACTTCACTGTGGACGCATTCAGCGGTTTTATTTAGAGAGAATACCGAGGTGTTGACAGTTAATAAAAAATATTTATTAAAAAAATTATCGATTAAAATTAATCTAGTATTGAAATGAAACAACTTTTACTCGAGTTTATTTTACACATTCATCATCATCATCATCTCAGCCAAAAGACGTCCACTGCTGGACAAAGGCCTCCCTCAAGAATATCCACAACGACCGGTTTTGTGCTGCTCGTACTTTTAGTTAATGTTTATCAACGTCAGGATAAACATTAACTAAAAGTAACGTGGAAAACAATATATTAATCTAAAATTCATTCCGCTAACTTATCGAAAACATAAACAGCTTTTTTGCATTCAGGAAGAGTAAAATCGAGTTTCATTTTTTACAATTACCCTCTTTCACAGATGTTAACAAATTCAAAAAGGCTGCTGACGTGCCTGAGCCTGGCTCCGAATCTAATGACGTCTCTGAGGCCGCAGAATCTAGTGACGTCACGGAGGTCGCAGAACCAGACGTGAAAAATGGTGCTACTGCAGAAAACGAAGTACAAAGCACTAGCAGATAGTACTAAACACTAGGCAGTAAATAAAACTGGGAAATACCATAATACTGTTACTGTTTTAATGTAATTATGGTATTTCTCAATTATCAGACATTGCATTTTAAACGATAAGTATATATGTCAAATGTTACTATGTAATTGTTATTTTATATGACAAAATATATATTTAAACTGGTTCTAAGTGTTTCTATAGACTTCATTTTTGACTTAAACTGTTGTTAAGAACTAAAATTCGTTATAAAATACGATAAGGATTAGATTAATCAGCCTTTAGAAATCCTTACTAGCCGAGCTCAAAACCATAATACACCACGCCATGTAGGTAATGATGGGTTCAAACAAAACGATCATCGTCTGATGAGATGATTCTCAGCCTTGAAAAGACGTCCAATGCTGTAATACAAATAAATAAACAAACAATACGTGCAAAAAAATCGGAGCAATAAAACAGCGTCATATGTTTAGAAACCCTTTATTCAAATCCTTCCTCCAACACCATTCGCAATACCAGCGATAACAATCCTTCGCCACAACATTACCCAAGGTGCTACACCAACAAAAAGTGCTATTTTCTTACTAATAATATCTTTTAAATTACTGGAACGCTATATTTCAAACAACTTATCATTTAATAATAGTTTTAAAGAACTGCAGAGGTTACGAATTGATGATGACTAGAAATAACACAATAAAACGTTTTATACAACGTTAGTCGGAACGGGAGTACTAAGCCGAAAGGAGGGTATACATGATAGTGAATAACTTTTTTAATTTTTTTTATATTTTTTAACTTTTTTTTTTGTTTGATTTTTTTATTATTTACATTTGATTGGTCTACAAAAATCTAGTAGGCTACGGTTTTGACGTAGGTTCTCAGCAAATAGGTTTACCTCTAATCGTCAATGTACGGGCATTGTAACGAGTCGAGTTTTCTCTCCATAATTGGACTAATTTATTTGGATACAATAATATTAACTTTCAATTTGATTTTTTTTTGATTGCCAGAGCGGCCACATCGTAATTCTTTTGAAATCTAAAAAAAGCTGTTTATCTAAAATTATCCATTTTTAAGGAAAAGTTCTTAGAAAAAATATTATGTATACTTTACCATCCTTTCGGCTTAGTACCCCCGTTCCGACTAACGTTGTATACTATTACAAATTAATACAAAACTTGAAATGTAGTTATTACAATAACCACAAAAACAATAATCTAAAACACTAAAAGCTAATAGAATCATATTCAAATAATATCGATATGTGAAATGAGTTATAATATTTCTAACTAACCAACTAGAACATCATATTGCACACGTTTTTAAAAATACAATAAATTACTATAAAGTAAGATTACTTCAATAGATATTTGATCGAAATTTCTTTCAAAGAAGATTTGAAAAGACAAACTGTAATTAAATCAAAAATAATTAAGTACTGTACTTTTGAGCATTGTAAGTTTTAAAACAAAACTTTCTCTTGGCAATTTTGAAAGGCAACGTTTAAAATTCGTTTCTTATTGTTTTACTATCAGTCCAATTAGTTACGATAATACTCAAATTTATTTCGCAATATTCCCTAAAGATTTTTACAAAAGATCTTGTGGCCAATAATGTGTTATTTTAAGAGCTGAGAGCAGTCTTTTAAAAATAAATGTGTAACCGCCCTAGCAGTTATGTCTTAAATAAAAGATATCAGCACAATTTTTGCTTAAATAAGAACAGATGATGGTATAAAAATATTCTTAAATAAATAATACTTATTTGTAGCACATTATTATTTTCATTATTTAGTGTTAAAATAGTGACGTTTTAAAACTATAGGCGGTTTATATTATGCAATTTTAGAAGGTAGGTTTCTTTTAATCTGTTAAATGTGGAATTCGTTAAATTCATTCAAATTCGTTCAAAGTGTTTAAAATTTGTACAATATCAATAAGGTAAGGGAATCATGGTAAGAAGATTAATAAAATAATCAGTCAAATGGATTGGTGCAAATATATCACCACTTATTCGCAATCAGTATTTAAATATTATCAATGTTAGGATTACATATACACTCAGCGGCACGGAATCTTGGCCAGACTTATCATTCGCTGGCAATAATTTTAAGTGTTTGTAACAAATGTTTCTTTTGGAGGTAGGTAAAAAAATATGTTTATCTTTATTTCAAGTGGGTAATTCATTATGTTTGAGAGTGATACGGGGTTGGTTTCTAAGTTTTAGTCGAATCGGGACTTTTGAGCAAATCAGTTCAAGTTTTGAATTCGGTATTGTGAAAAGTGTAGCTTTGTGTTAGAACTATTGTGATATTGTAGGTTTAATTTAAGTTTTATCTGTGATTTAAAGTTGCCTTTAACACCAGTCCAAGTTGCACCAGCCGCAGCTTTGATCAACCAAGGAATGACCCAACGAGAGGTGGCGAGGTGGTATTGCAATTAATGTTCCACGCTCATCGATGCAATATGCCTTGAAACGATACCAGGAGACAGGCGGCTACTCCCGCAGGCCAGGTAGTGGAGGTGTAAGATGCACCTTCAGCTCGGGATGATCGGTTCATTATAGAAATTAGAAGATTTAAGAAACCGTTTCCTCACTGCCGTTGAAATCCGCCAGCGGCTCCAAATCACAAGAGGTGTGAATGTAAGCGAGCGTACGATCAGTAGACGCATGGAGGAGGTAAATTTAAAGGCACGCAGGCCAGCACGCGGTCCAGAACTGCTCAGACAGCACCGAGAAGCTCTACTTAGGTTCGCACGTGAACACGCCAACTGGACTACCCAACAATGGGCTAGAGTTCTATTCACTGACGAGTGCAGAATTGCTTTGCGTGCACCAGATAGTCGAGAACGTGTGTGGAGAAGAAGAGGAGAGCGGTTTCTGCCCATCACAACAACAGAAACCGTCAGTTTTCATGGAGGCTCCATAATGGTGTGGGGAGGAATAAGTTCCGATGTTCGTACAGAATTGGTTGTCGTTGACAATCGATTAACGGCGGCTCGGTACATCGGAGAGATTCTTCAGGAACATGTGCCCTATATGGAATACTTTCAAGACGTTGGTATACATAAATTGCAGTGGCCTGCTCGAAGTCCCGATTTAAACCCTATCGAGCACATCAGTGGCGGTAGCCAAAGTAACATTAAGAAAACGATAGCGAAGTTCGAAAATAATAAAATGTATGGGATTGACATAAGATTGACCACGTGATTTAGCGCGGCTTATGTCAATCCCATACATTTTATTATTTTCGAACTTCGCTATCGTTTTCTTAATGTTACTTTGGCTAAGCTTCCTGGGACATGCTGAAAAGAAGAATTAAAACCTCTCCCAATCCACCGCAAACTCTCAACGAGCTCCCAAATGCAGCGTTAGGAGCAACACCCTTTCGCAAGTTGATGTACGAAATATCATTCAAAGCATGCCATACGTGAAAGAGAGTGATTTAGAATAAACAATATTTTCTCACCAAGTATTTCTAAATATTTAATGATTATTCTTGTCTTATAATTAAATTAACTTAGTATCTATCCTTATATACGCGTTCCTTATTTAAAGGAGAAAGATAATTTTAGTTAAATATTAAACAAGATCAATAGATGTAAGGCCCGGTTGTTGTCAGTTTAAGCGCTACTATTTTGTTATGTATTGTTATGAAATAAGCGAGCGTTCATTTTTGCTTATTTTACTATTAGTAATAATTTGGATAGTAAACTATTAGTTCTGATTTATTGACGTAAAAGTTCAATATTTATTTTATGTATATTTTTTCTTTAAGTGGGTTTACCTCGATGATATACTACTTTTTTTTATTAACAGGAAAATTCACTTAATAATTTTGCAAAGATTAGGCTATTAAAAGACGGATAGAAATGGACAGCTGGTAAAATAGACATTAATACTTAATAATAACGTTACATTTATCAACAAATTGTATGAAATGTTTTAGCAAAGCTTTCGTTTTGTTGCTTAATGTAAGTAAGTATAATTCTTATTTATTTATTTCATCTCGTTGAATAGGATTGCAAAATTATTCATATACCTAATAATTATAACGTTTTAATAATAAATAAATAAATAAATAAATGTTTCCCACACTCGCACCAATTATCTAGCCCCAAGCTCCCTTAAAAAACTCGAGAAAATAGTTAACTAGACAACGGATAAACATACTTAATATACTTAAATACATACTTATTATACATAGGAAACACCCAGACCCGAAACAATTTAGAAAAACAGGTATTTCTAAATTGATCCGACCGGGATCGAACCTGGGACCTCAGAGATGGCGACACCATGAAACCTGTGTGCAAGCCACTCGACCAAGGAGGTCGTCCAATAATAATCATAGTATACAAAAGCTTTAACGCTACTTACATCTAACTACAATCTAAACCGTCAACAGAAGATCCACGCGATAAACCAGTTCAGTGTAACTCGACCCCAATATCACAGGAGCGATGTGGCTCGTTACTCGAAGCTAAACTAATTATACTATATACTATATAGCCCCGACTATACAATATTTATTCCTGCATAGTCTACAAAGTATACTAATAATCGTACTATTTGCTTGGTTAGATCTCTTTCCCACTAGCCTTATTCCTTTGTACATGCGTTCCGCATAGGTGCATGCGTCGCGTTGTAGCTCTGCGTATCAATTTATAGAACGCTTACGCTTTAAAAAAGTAATTGATGTGAAGGGGCTCTTAAAGCTAAATGAAATATAGTTAGTGGATATTTTTGTTTTAATAGACCAAATGTAGTAAGTATCAATCAGTAAACATCGTATAGTTGGAGCTCTCTAACCTATTGGTAGACGAAAGTAGTTTAAGAACCTAATAAAACGGGTAAAAGAACCTAATAAATTAAATTCAGAGACAAAACAAATAGTTATTTAAGTATTACTTTAATAATCTTGCCATATATGCCTGTCTGCCAAATTACCAAATAGCGCTGGTGCTTGTTAAAACATTAACTAAATGACGGTTAAATTTTAAATTTTCTTTGTTATTAATAGTAACAGTGTTTTTAGTAGAACACAAAATTCTATATGTAAATAATCTCAGAAAAAGTTAACAGAATAAATAATATCACATAATGAAAACGGGAAAAATATATGTTTAATATTATTGTGGTCATAGTTTAAAATTACCTATACTAATTTTATTACCTACTAAACTGTTCTTTACGCATCAGTTTTTTTAAGAAACGGGAATATTATCAAATTGTATAGAATCTTTATTATGATTGATCGAAGCTACACAAGCAGTCAATTATTTATTATTAAGGTAGTGGTAATTTTAATAATTTAATTAAGATTTGGGCGATAATACTTTTCAGTCGTAAAAATATTTATCTTTACCCTAGTAATATGACTTTTATTTTCATAGATGTGTACATGAGTAATATTTATTGTGCTTCGATCAATGATCTACTTCTACACTAAACTAAACTACACTAAAAAGAAAAATGACTATACAAAACTATACTTTCGTCATTGACCACGAGTACTAGCACATTGCTATTGCCTGACTACAGCATTATTTAAAATATATTTACACTAAATCCATTTGACTAATTGTTTGAAACATTAAAACAAATAAAATGTTAGTAATATCTGCTTACAAACTTAACAAACCTCTACAAACAAATGACTGATGAGCTAGTTCGGAAAGAAATATATTTAAATTATATTTTAGTTGTTACAAATTAGTTATTTATAGCATTTTTGGCCTTCTTAAGATATTTATGTTATATCTAATCGAATTATTTTCAGTAAATTAACTTTTTTTTTTCTATAATTTTAAAAATATTTTGTTACTTATCTCAACAAGTGTAAGCTTTAGGAAGCAATTTGCTTAAGCAGACAATAAGGGCTCAGCTATTTTAAGCAGCACCACCAAAAGAAAGATAAAATGAGCATTGTCTAAGACGGATTCATGTCTTTGGACGGCACAGACGGACTAGAAAAGCTATGCTTCAGTTAATTGTATTAATAGATTTTCACGACGACAAAAATAAATTAATATCAACAAAATTCTACTCAACAAAATACTCATAAGTTATAAACATAGTAATTACTCTAATGCAAGTGATCATAATAGTTTAAATAGTTATATCAACAGAATAAGTCAGCGAGTTTCGTTTTAGCAACGACTTACAAATTAAATAAGTAGGTACCTACCTACACAATTTTTTTAGTTATTTATTAGTTTTAATTTAATTACTGACCTTTAATTTTTTTACATTACGCAATGGGCACTGTTTCCTATTGATTGATATGCACTTTTTTATAGTGTACGTCAAGGTTGGTCTAACCTAAACAAAAACTCGAGCCGAAGATAGGTAGCATCTTTGTTTAGATTAAACCATTTCTTTCAGTTGATCGCTGTTGCTATAAAACTATTTGTTCAACTAAATTCAATAATATGATATTGACTTGCATAACAAAAACTTCTTGTAATAAATTGAAATGTACCAAAGCAACATTTTTACAAAATTGCAAGAATTATGAAATGTACGAATATGAAAATTGACATACGTGTCTGAAGGTTGTATGAAATGTTGCATTAGTTAGGTACTCCTTGTTATCAAAGCAATATACTTAGGTATTTAAAGTCTTACAATGATTTATTCTTTCTCTATAAATAAAATTACAAATATCTGTTAGTAACTGTTCCGTTTCATATTTAACCGAGTCAGAATATTCTTTTCAAATGTGAGAGTAGAAAACACTTTTTTGAGGAGCAGAACTATCTTGAATTGACGACTTCATAGAATTGTCTAAAATCTAAGTCTGTCTAAGTGTTAATTGAATGACAGAAATAGGTAATATTGAATCGTAAATCTTAACTATGTATACCTGTATTTGTGTCTGCTTAGAGACTTACTTCAAGTTATCAAGATTGCTTACATCATCTCCAGGTTTTTACTCAATCGTAGAACAACTTAACCTAGTACTCTCAACTCATGCTCAAAGGTATTATGTTCAAACTATCTATCGTATTTTCACCAATGATGTTTGCACCCTTGTTTTCTATCTTATCTCTATTAACAACCCAGATTTTGCCTGACAAGATTACTAGCAACTCCCCAACCTTACCGTGTTTCTAGGTATTTCACGAAGCACCAGCGGTTTCACGATCTCCTAGCTCAGCACCAGCCTTATAAACAACTGCGTAGCTCTTCTCCAACCGTTTCACGAACTGCCTAGACATGTTCAGTCGTTTTACGAACTGCCTAGTTCTGCCCCAGCCGTGGGTTGCGAGGGCACTGCATAAGATGTCGCTGCCACGGCAAGTCCCTCGCCAGGACGTTGGTGTAACAGTACGGGCACTTCCATTCATCCAGGCCTAACGCTGAAGGTGGAAAATCGCATATTTAAATAACATTAACGATGATGATGATGAAACTAAATAAATACAAAATAATTATAAATAATACTTCACAACGCAATTGAAACATCGATTTATAGAACTAGCTATTTGCGAATTGGCCCTGATTTTTATATGTTCCTTCGAGCCGGCTTCATGACTCGCCATTTTATGTGTATTAAAATGGAGGGTGTGTGTCTACAAATGGCACAAATATTAGGAAGTACATTTAAATGTTTAACTGGGCTTTTTCAATACTTATGTAATTATGTTTGTATATTTTCAAGGTGTAAACCAAAGAAAAATAAAAAAGGTCTATAATGTGAATGTCGAGAGCGAAGAAATTCATATTTAAGGAATGACTCACGTATGCAGTTCATGTGGTAGTCGCTCTCGTCCACTCGCAGCGCCGCGCCGCATTTCTGGCACGCCTTCCAGCAACCTTCGCTCAGTGAGCATTCCTCTGCAATCATAGACAGTGACTCTTTTAGATCAATCGCATTGTCTGGCTGAAATTTGAAATTATGATAAATATAAAAATTCTTTTAAAGTCAAAGTCAAAGTCAAATTTTTTTATTCAAATAAACTTATGAAAAGTGCTTTTGAAACGTCCAAACATTTTTTACCTACTACCCATTTAGGACGTCTATTTTTTAGCTGTGGAGAAGAATAGGCGCAAGAAACTCCACAGCTTTAACCCCTTCAACGCCAATGACTGATATATCAGACAAACCATTTCCGTGCCCACCACGCCAGCGACCGATATATCAGACAAGTAAAGTAGTAGAAACCAATCTTTTATATTTACATGCCTGAAAGAATTTATTAAAGTTTTTGTCGGTATTTCCAAACATTCAATTTCTAAAGCATAAAATAAAGTTACAAATGCAGAATATTCTTACGTCTTTTCATTTTAATTTCTAATAAATTCAAACTCCTCTTTTTGGCCATCATACCCAGTGTAGGTACACTACAACGGCCTACAACGGCCTGCCTAGAGCGCGGTGATGCAGTATGCAAAAAGAGCAGTCGACTGTAGACCTTATTCCTTACCCAGTAAGTGCGCATGCAGCGCGCGGGCCTCGAGCGCGGCGCGGCAGTGCGGGCAGCGCGCGAGCAGCACGCAGCGCCGCCAGTAGTGCGCTTCTAACCCGTCTGCTCGTACGCGGCGCCCGCACCAACTGCACGTTGTACTGCGGAGATAGTTTATATGTGTAACATCTTTTCGCTTGCCTTCTATATAATTTGTGGGAGTGAGAAATGTGACGGAAGTAGGTGTAACAGTGTGACAGGAAGTCGGGTAAGACCGCAAGCGCGCGCCACTTTGTATATTTAAAATCGATATCATGAACATGACATATTATTATTATTATATGTGACATATTGTGTCATTTGACTTTCAAAGGTCATTTTGATATGTCAAATGTCTTCTAATGAGTATTTACTGCATTTATTTTAGTTATAAAATGATGTAATACCTACTTACCTGACCCATTTTTTCAGAATATAATGTTAAAATTGCTTATTACCAAGGTGAGATGTCAAATGTTACACATCATATGCAACTACTGTAAGGCTCGCTCGTTTCTTTTTACAAATAATTTATTATAAATGTAAAAACACTATAAAATACACGTTATGAGTACTTTGTCTATACAAGCCATACCTATACAAAGGTGAGCTAATCTCTAGAAGAGATCTCTTCCAGTCAAGCCTAGGTATGACGTGGAAAGGAAGTCTGCGGGACTATTCTACAATAATGATTACATTTATTACCTACTGATATTATATGCATACTTATTTATTGCTGATTACCTACCGGTTAACAAAATAACTAAATTATGTTAATCATGCTATTATACAATCACACATGGTATGGCATAGCATGATGCAAACACATCATGCTATTATAAATAAAACTATACTGTGATCCATAATTTAAGAACTAAGTACCTACATACATTACATACGGGTACATACTACGCCTGTAAAGAGCTAGGTACCAGTAAAGTACTGATTGGTTATGCTTTATGTTTACAGGGAGATTATACCGTGCAAATACCCACAGAATGCGAGAAGTATGAGTAATGGCATAAACTATATTGAAACTCACTGGCATACTGGCTCCGGCGTATCATCGCTGGGGACGTCGACGGCCCCTCCCTCGTAGCTTTCGTACTGATGCTCGCTGCTTACTACTAGTTGTCTTCTCCCTGGTATCAGTAAAACATTAGCTTTAGCAAACAGTAAGATTTCCCTACAAAACAGTTCTGCATGCACACAACTCTTCTGAAAGACCACTAACACCCTTAGGTATACCTCAACAAATCCACAAAATAGTCCCAGAAGGTAAGCTTAAGGGTGCGCCGCCGTCCGTAAGTGACAAGTGTCATATTATTATTTTATTTGAAATGTCTTCGTCCATATTTATCTGATGCCGCGCGGCCATACTAATTCTGTATGGGGAATTTAACGTGTTAACTTAAAAAACCGATAAATCGAAAATGTGAGACGGACGATTTGTAGTTTAGATATTGGTGATTGTTTAGACAAAATCACAGGTACAACATTACAAGATATCTACTACACGCCGCCACTCGTTTTCATGATTTCTCTCCCAAGCGTAAGCGCTCCCTCGTTGTTATATAATATGTAACAAAAACCCTGTCCGATCGGTAAAAGTGATATTAGGTATCGAGATTCAGTTCTATTTGCGTAGGTAATTATTTTAAAATAATAATCATAATTCCTCACTCTGCAGCCCTGACCACCGGTAGTTTGGGACCTGCCTCGCTGCTGGCGGTACTCTAGGATTAGGTTTTTATAATGTTTTATTGTTTTTATATTAAAATATTGTAAAAATGTAGTTTTAAGGAAAAAAATAAATAAAGAGTATAATAATATTAATAATTAAATTATTTATTCAGACAAGGTCCATTTTTGTTAGTAACAATAATTCTTAAAAACTATGTTAGAAATTATAAATTATGACAGATTTTCTATGATAGGCAGTCAGGCAAGGCACTCGTACATGGCGGTATTAATTCATGTACTTTGTGGAACCGCTCATATGCCTTTTGACCCAATGTCTGAATAGCTGACTATCAGGCCTGTCCCTTACAACTGTCAGGATGCTGTATATTTACCCTAATAAAAAATTTGATAAATGACAAAACTTACATGGCAATACTTTTGTTGGCACTTCGGTAGGTAGGAAATTTGGCGCCGGCGCCATTGATGGAAAGTGTGGTCACATTTATAAAATTTGCATAATTTTGGGGTAAGTACCTAATTTGAGCAATTTAGGTACAAAAAACTTGCGTTTTTTAATTACGATAACTCTTTTATTTAAAGTACCTGAATAATATATTTTTTTTTGTTATAAGTAGTTATTTGTCTATGTACCCCTTTCCGATCGGACAGGGTTTTTTTTACAAATAGTATAAATACATACATACTCTCACGTCCCCCAAAAAGGGGTAGACAGAACATCAAAATCACCAATTTTAGGTAAACTTGTCGAGGTGGCATAGATGACATCAGTGATGGGTTAGCCGATCGCCTGACATGCGAGCTTGTCCCTTAGTCGGCTCTCACGACATGCATGGTAAGTTAGACAGCTGATACATTTTCACGTCCCAGACCAGCATGTGACGTTTTGTTATACATCAACCAAATTCCGACATCTAACTGCCGTACTCAGAGACGTCAATTAAGTTTTAATGACAATTAAATGTATTTCCTTCTCTATTTAGCACTATACATAAGCAAGTGACAGCAAGAGACTTAATTGTCATTAAAACTTAATTGACGTCTCTGAACGGCAAAGTAAAGTAAGTAAATAAAGTTTTAATTAACGAAAATACAATTTTTCCCAAGAAAAGCTTCCTTAAGAAACTCGAGAAATGGTTCATTAGACAGCGAATAAACATATACTTAATATAGGTACTTAAATACATACTTATTATACATAGGAAACACCCAGACCTGAAACAATTTAGAAAAACAGGTATTTCTAAATTGATTCCGACCGGGGATCGAACCCGGGACCTCAGAGATGGCGACACCATGAAAACCAGTGTGCAAGTCACTCGACCAAGAAGGTCGTCACACAGACAGAAGATCTAGTTTCTTCAATCTAACAGTTCTTATACATAGCCATACCATTCCTAAGCAACTTACCTGGACTATAATACCCGCTCTCATCCATCTGGCTGTGATCATCCAAATGCAAGTTCCTCAATCCAGCCACCAGCTTCGGTGACTCCAACACACTCTCCCTAAAATACTCTGCCTTAACCTTCGGGGAATCCAAACTCCTATCCGAATCACATCGCAAATCACTTCTCGAAACTGGGGAATCCATAGGCAAGGAGTCCATACTCCTTACGTCCATTTTGGAGGTTTTGGGAGAGCCCAGAGACGGGGACTCTCTATAGTCTATGTGAAGCGGTTCGTAGACCGTGACCGGTCGCTCCTTGAGTTGCGGTTTGGCGGTCTCGTGGTCGTAATGGATCATGGAGTGTCGGTTCTCCTGGTTGCGGTTTGCGCGTCGCAATACTACTTCCTCGTGTTGGCTCTCTTGGAAATGCACCTGTAAATTGTTGGTAGACAAAGGGTAGTTTTGAGTCAAGTTTAATATTCGTCACTGCTCTTCTTTAAAGTTTTCTACATGGAATGGTATGATTTTGGAATTTGGAGATATAACGATACCAGAAGTATCAATTAACGTAAGGGACATTTTGGCCAAAATGAGTTTTATATTAAGCTTAGCACGCTAATAGTTACATAACTAGAATAACAAATACTGTTGTTACTGTGTTTAGACTTATAAAGTCCTTTAAACGCCTGCCTGTAAGAAATAATTACGGACATCCCTACGGACATTTAAAATGAAGACCTCATAGATATACAACTTCAGAACCTGATAGAATAATTCTGACACTAGGATAACATAGGCACATTCGTATTCGAAGTCACCGGACTATTTTGACCATAATTCTCGAACGATATCTTATTATACAAATTGTATATAATTTAGTATTTTTGCCATATTTTATTTTTACATCATTGGATTGATGACCCGAGTCACATTATCTAGCAGAAAGTAACTGATAATGCATATGCCGCACTTAGAAAATAGAAGGTTTGATACATACCTACATATATACATGGATACTTATTATAATCATATCAGGTACCTTTTCAGTAGCACTAGCTGAGGATCTAGGCGAGTGTTTCGGGCTAATAGCGCTGTCTAGCCTAAGTTTGTTGTAGCCCGGGTAGTTGGAGAGGTCCTTACTCCTGGCCGGGGTGGGGATGTATCGTTTGGTTGGCGATTTCTTGAGGCTACTCTTCGCCCTGGTCGTGTAGCTTCCACTAAGGCTGGATGGGGCTAAAGTAGATCCTGTGGATTTTATTACAGGTTAAAATCATCATAACATACAGTTTAGAGAAGCTTAATGGCGCAGTGATCATACACAAAGACCAGTAACCAAAAATGTATTAGGTACGAGCCCTCCGTTTTTTTTTTTAAATATTTTACGGGTAAGCACAGTGCGTTGATCTCACCTGATGTAAAGTGATGATAAGACCAATAATGGAAACGCACTTCACCCGGGAACCTCAACTAGTGAGGCACTGACTATCTTATCTCTAGCTGCCGGAACACAACAATGCTACAAACATTGATGTTATGGCGACATATTTAGATAAGATGGTGGTAGCTAGCCAGGCGGACTAACAAGCCCTACCACCAACCAAACCGAGTACACAAACATGTACCCCCCGCTGTGAATCGAACCCGGGACCTCTGGGTCTAAACCGGTGGTCTTAGCCACACCACCACTAGACCACAGAGGCGGTGTGTGGAAAGGCACGTAAAGCTATTAGTCCCGACTGCAATAGCAGTCGTTAACAACCACCGCACCGCACTGGGCCCTCGTGGTGGTTTACGGCCCGTTCTCCCTGTCCATCCATGAGAAAGAGTCATGCCTCGCAGTAGGGACTTAAACATTAGCTGGTAATAAAGATACAAAAAGAAATCGGTCCCAGCTGCGGCTGCATTAGCAGTCGTTAACAACCACCAATCCACACTGGGCCCGCGTGGTGGTTCATGACCCGTGCTCCTGTGGTATTTCTATCCATAGGGACGGCTGGTGCTTCAGCAGTGGTAAAGACTTAAAATGTTTATATAATTTTTAACGCAAATTTTGTTGCGAACAAATTACAAAAACACAAATGTTGAAAAAAAACCACGTTAGAACCACGATAGCTCAATTGGGAGAGCACCTGACCCGGTGTGTCAGAAGGGTGCGGGTTCAAATCCTGCTCGTGGAATTTTTTTTACAACATTAGTGTTTTTGTAATTTGTTCGCAACAAAATTTGCGTTAAAAATTATATAAACATTTTATAAATAGCTTGCCTACTTCTTAACTGATCTTTAGTATTTGTAAAAATATTATGATAAACATCTGTTAATGACGGTAGTTGTAGACATTGAATGGGCGCAAAGGCGCCCATTCAATGTCAAAGCCAAAGGGCTTTCAAAGTAAAAAGTAAATAAGTAGTGTTGAATAATTTCGGCGGGCTGGTTAGAACCACGATAGCACAATTGGAAGAGCACCTGACCCGGTATGTCAGAAGGGTGCGGGTTCAAATCCTGCTCGTGGAAATTTTTTTCAACATTTGTGTTTTTGTAAAGACTTAAAAGTTAGCTGGTGGTGAAAATAAAAAATTTTGTTAAGCCTACAGTCTACAGCCAACTCACCAGAAGTATGTGACGCCATCGACTTCAAGCTGTAAGAAGATGTAGCTCCTACTGAGGAAGCCATGCTGAAGGAAGTGATACCGCTTGCAGTGGTTCTGGCTGAATGCGCTACGCTCGCCGCGTCACAAGTGTCTATCACCGATTCTGTCAGTTGGTCTTCTGGGGGCGCTTGGTTGAGCATTTTCTGTTGGACAATGCTCATGGTGAGAAGGTAAGATTGAACCTGGTATTTAAGTTTTATCAAGCTGTCTTTTCGATTCTTTGAAATATATTTTTATCATAACTTTTCAAACTCTTTACGGGTTTCGTGGGGTTTAGGAGACTGAAGTGCTTGTTGCTTCTAAATTATTTGTAACATTGCTAACGTCAAATAGTCGATAAGGACTTCTTGGCGGGAAAGTGAAGCGTCATGTCTGCGGTTTTGTTTTATTTTCAAAAATTTGTGTTATGTCGAATATTAATGTGAAATAATGGTGGATTCTTAACCGTTAAGGCTGGTTTTACAGTGACGCGTACCCTCCGCGCGGGTGGTAAGCGCGGCTCGCAAGCACGCGGAAGACCCGCTCGAATCTATAAAACGAGTTCAGTGCCACGCGGTTTGCTACCTCGTACAGTCGCAATGAGTCTTCTCGCATTTGTTATATTATTTGTGGAAAAAAAGCAACTACGACGACGATTACAAGTACATCCTTACAATGCCACTAGGTTTCTGAGAGGCGCGTTCTCTACATCGTTCTCGGATTTAAGAGAACATTGTGGCAAATTGTTCAAACATTTTCGTCTGTCTACTACATCATTTGATGAATTACTCTGCAAGATAGAACATAATTTAAAACGATCTAGTTTACGTCGGGTCCCTATAGAACCAGTTGAAAAATTGGCGATTACTTTAAGGTAAGTTGCATAAAAATTCTCTTTTTTTTTGGAGATATTTTATTAATTAAATTGTGTTTACAAATCAACATTCAAACAATAAAAAAGTAGTCATTTTGTAACTCTCTTTGAAATGAAATTTAGTAGAAATTGTAATAAACTAAACTTGTGATTATTTTATTAATTAAATTGTGTTTACAAATCAACATTCAAACAATAAAAAGTAGTCGTTTTGTAACTCTCTTTAAAATGTAATAATATTCTGATTCATCTTGGCGGCGACAGTACGTGTACGCGCGTCCAATCTGCGTGACTGTGTAACGCGTACTGGCAAACAGTGGCTCCTTGCCCGCGCGCGGTTGAAAAGCGCGGCCCAAACACCGTCCGCGCGGGCCATCCGCGCGGTTTATTTTACTATGTAACGATCTAAGGCACTCAAAGCTCGTGGACCGCGACGCTTACCAACCGCGCTGGCAGACGCGTCACTATAAAACCAGCCTTAGTGTTCGTGAGTGTGCATAAGTGTTGGCAAATGAAACAAAACAGTGCAACGTTACTTTTCAAATTCTCTCAAGAAGCTCTCGTGAGGACTTAGTAAAGCTCCACATCTTTACTGAGATACTCGAGGGGTTGGGGGGTATATCATTTCTCACTTCCCATTTCTAATATCATTCATCATCATCATATAAGGAAATATTGTTTATTTATGTATTACTTGTAAGAAAAATTGCTTTGACTAAATTGTTTTGGCTAAATGTGCTAATCGCACAAAGCCATCAACTAAAAAAAAAATAGTCGATAACTACGGACCTGCAAAGGGCTCGAAACATCCTTCAAAAATATATAAATCATACGCAGTAGTAGAAAGAACATTTCTTTATCACACCACAAAAAATGTTATGCTCTACAAACTAGCTATCCCTTTCTTCCTTCTTTTTACCCTATTCTATTTCATCTTACAAAATAGGGTATTTTAAACAAAGTGTAAAGAAACAACATTGCAAGAATCGGCAAGATAATGAGCCCTCTTGCACAATGCATGCTGCAAGTAGATCGGAATAAATTGCCCGCAAAGACCGCCCACTGACCTGCATATCAATCCTGTCGAACTGCTGGAACAGATGCCGGTAAATCAGGTTCCTCCTGGTGACCGCGTCGTCGGGTGGCAGCTGTGCTCTCACCACCCGAGGAGACCTGGCGTAGGCAGCGAGCAGGATCCTCTCAGCGGCAGCTCGGACAGAGCCGGCTGCGTGTTGCGCGCCCGCTGCTCCACATTCGGCGAGGCGACGGACGGTTAGGCCGCTGGGAGAATATAGTTAATGACGGTAGTTGTTGACATTGAATGGGCGCCTTTGGCTTTCAAAGTAAAAAGTAAATAGTGTTGAATAATTTCGGCGGGCTGGTTAGAACCACGATAGCTCAATTGGGAGAGCACCTGGCCCGCGGTATGTCAGAAAGTGCAAGTTCAAATCCTGCTCGTGGAAATTTTTTCAACATTTGTGTTTTTGTAATTTGTTCGCAACAAAATTTGCGTTAAAAATTATATAAACAAAATAAAAACATTCTGTAAATATTTCAAGCCTCTACCTTTTGCCGTTCTCAATATCGGGCAAAAACGAACAAAAAATTCACGTTTGTTGTATGGGAGCCCTCTTAGATATTTATTTTATTCTGTTTTTTTAGTATTTGTTGTTATAGCGGCAAAAGAAATACATCACCTGTGAAAATGTCAATGGTCTAACTATCACGGTTCATGAGATACTAGCTTTAGTTATTGTTCTGAGTGAGATACAGCCTGGTGACAGACGGACAGACAGACAGACAGACGGATGGACGGACGGACGGCGCGCGGCGTAGTTTTAGTAATAGGGTCCCGTTTTAACCCGGAACCCTAAAAACCTTGTTTATCTTTAACAATTTCAGCTTATTGTGAACTATATAACTTAAACATAACTCTTATTTCACGTTCTGTTTTTGAAGCGCTCATCGGGAATCTAGGGTGTCGTTAAAGCCGGAAAGGGCTGATAGGCCAGATTGTGATTGACAGTTTTCATAAAAAAAATAAGGTTCAATCTCAATTAAAATGAATAGAATAAAAATAAAAGACATTTATTTTATTTATAAAAAGTAAACTTATGTAAATAATTCACCTATTCTCTATGGCCTGCGTGATAGTTAGTGGCCCGTTCTTCCTATGGTGTTTCCATTGAGGGAAGGGCTCGTTCCCGGCAGTAAGGGCTTAAATATAAGCTGGTAATGATGATCCTAAATTAGTTTTATTTTAACTATGAACACCCCCGCTACACGACTCCCCCGCTTATCTTCTAAATGCCAATACACATTTACAGAATACACTAAACATGCACACTTGTTTAGGCCCAAGATACCGTACTCGTAGAACAAGGGTACGTAGAACCGGTTTACACGCGCTCTACACCAGGTACAGACATGTACCTGGGCGCTTCTCTCCTCCACCACGGCCCGGTCTACCTGAGCCTAGGTCCGTGCCTTTAGAGGCGCTCTCGGGTGGTTCCGCTCCCCGATCCGATCCGAACCCTTCGGAGAATCTAGTAGGGCACGGGGACGCGCACTTTTAAGTGTGCGAAGCCGTCAGAGGCAATGAGCAATCTCTCTCAAAAAAAAATACACACGATTTTAAAGTTTATACTGACACCCTCCACCAACCTAACGGTTATAAAGTTAGATGTCAGACATCCTTGCGCAAGCATAAGGGACCATCTGCGTCAGGTCATAACGCCAGATCAGGACGCGCCGAAGCGCATTCTTCATCCGGTACTTTAAGACTGTGTCTCGAGCGAGTTGCCCCGTGGACACTCGTATAGTCCACTACCTAATATCCAGATAGGTTACCGGAGCTTCCACTTCTCGGGTTCCAGATTCCACGGCTCGGGTCGTCAATTCTAAAGTCGACTACCAATGTCCTCTTTGGTGGCGGAGTTTAACTATGAACAGTTGAATGTCAAATTAAATACCTTTTTAAAACCAACTAAGAGCCGGCGCCACTGTGGAATATTTCTGTGCGTTTCGGATCAAAAATCTGTAACTCCGTCGATTTGAAAGATAGAGCTATTAAATTTTGCACTAATATAAAGTGATATATAAGAATTCATATAAGTAATGTTTGAAGAATTGGAATTACGCGTTAATTTTTTAATTTAATAAAGAAAAGTCACAAAATTCAAAATTCAAAAATTCAAAATCATTTATTCAGTTTAGGCTACAAATAGCTCTTATGAACGTCGGCCATCGGTTCGTAAGTCTATCTACTCTGGGCGGGAGATCTTGTACTGAGAAGAACCGGCAAGAAACTCAGCAAGTGTCCAGCTCTTTTCTCCCTTACAGCGTCATAAACATTGGAAAATGCCCCATCATAAAAGGACACTTTCCATCATAAATAAAAACACAAAATTTAAAGGACAATCACAACACGTAAAAAAAACACAAAAAAGAAAAATAAATAAATTACATATTTAAGTTTGCAAAAACATCATTCACCAATTTAACTTTTTACAATGTCATACAATACTAGTAAAAGTCAAAACCTGTCTAAGAAAAAACAAAGTTAAACTATAGTTAATAACAATAAGACAAGTACGCAAGAGCAGACCAGCCTCCACAGGCGGCACCCGTTCACGAGTATGACATATGAATCAGCCATCGCTTCACTCGACCATATTTTAGGGAATGTAACGTTCAACAATCTTTTAAAATGGTATATATTTATTTTCTTTATTGAAATATTATATATTTAGCAATAATAATGTCGAATGGGAATTTCTTAATCCTAATTACTCAATTATGATAACTATAATTATAATGATAAATTAAATTATTAAATGGTATAATACCTATAACACTACACTAAAACAAATATAGAAAAAAAATCAAAATTATAGCAATATCTTCTGATCAGCAAGATTTACATTTACACCTGGTGAGCTTCAGGATCTGAAATAAGTTCGTTAACCTTGAGAAGGTGCAAAGTAATCTCATCTAGCTCCTTTACATTTTTTGCATATGGTTTTCTTATGCTCGTTATATATGGATCTGAAGTATAAAGTAGTCTATTGAACACATCTTTATTTGTAGCTATTCGAGAGCATTTCCGAGCATGATGTAGGCGAAATTTTTTATAATCCTTATTGCGAGATTCTTGCGCATCTTCGGAAAGTTGTCCAATTGGTAATACTGCGAAATGGTTTATAATACTCTCTCCGTGAATTAAAATTTTGTGGACAGATGATGGCATGTAATACCAACTATATTTACTCACATATATCCTTGCAGTTTCCAGAGCATAATTACCAAATTTCTTACTATCTACCACAATACCAGATGACAAAGCTTGCAAAACTATGTATAACCGTTTAATTAAATTAATGTCAACCCCTGTGATATCTGCAGAACAGGAAGCATTGTAAAAAAATCTTCTAGCAGTATTGCCATCATTACTATTTCCCGTCCCCTGCCCCTGTCGTGGTTTATCGATATTTAAACCCAACTCTTCACGAAATCGCTTTTGTACTTCAGTCTTTTTTTCTTGCTGGAGTCTTTTTTTTTCTTCGTTTGTCGCAGCCCACGTTTGGAAAGATAGATTATATGATATGTGCAATATCATTTCCATGCAACGAATCCAGGCATGTAATGTTGATAATCCGTATTGATAAGCATTTTCATTTTCAGGCCTGGCTGTTACTTTCGTTAAATCATTCATTTGTCTGGGAGTTGCTCCGCATATTATACAAGTGGAACTAGAAGGCGTATCTGTTAAAACTTGTGCCACTTTTCCGTCTATCATCGTCAGAAAAAGTTCATGCTTGACTTGAACTCCCACGCCTTCTTTATCAATTACGGATGGAAGCAAAGTTTGTATTTGGTTTTTTATTTCATCTACAACAGATTTTGTTTTCTCCGGTGTTTCTTTGCAAAATTCAATAGATATAGGCCGACAGAAACGAACAGATGAAGGCACTGGATTTTGCCATACGATGGCGCCTGATTCCTCGTCAATTAATCTGATGGGCACAAAAGAAGTAATAAATAAATTTGCATCGGAAATAAGTTCAGACTCCTCTGGAAGTTTTTGTTTGTACTGGCTTTGGCCAGATGACCCATCACAACCCCATTTGCTATATAATAGTAAATGTTTTTGTCCATTCTTGTAAACTGTATCTATGGATAAAATTCTAGCTGCAGTGTGATCTAATAGATCTTGAACTCTCAATATTTTTGCATAAGTATTTGTGATTTCGATTGTTGAAGATGGTGGATAGCACTTCCGTTTCAATTCTTGTATTTTGTAGTAAGGTGGAAATATTGAACAGTTTCTTTCATTTGTAACGTTCTGGAGATACAGATATTGTGCTTTTGTTAGTTCCAAGTCGATGAACACACTTAATGCTTCTTCATCTGTAAGCCCTTTGATTATTTTTGCATTATCTAACTGATTCATAACAAAAACCTTTTTTTCGGCGTCAGCCAACCTTAATTTTTCAACTAGTTTTGCTTCAGTTCCTTCTCCGATAGATCGCAATCCTTGAATATATGCGCTTGTAATGTGCTCCAAACCATATTCATTTAGCAAAATAGTGTTTTTTCTTTTTTTGCTCGATTCTGAAGAGTCTCCATATGACACACACGGTCTTCCTCGTTTACCAGAAGAAGTAGACGGAGTAGAGTCGGTTGACACGTTTCCAGATATCGGTATAGTCAAGGAATATTCAGAATCCAACCAATTGGCGTTCTTTCTTAAAAAGTTATCCTTGTTGCGTCCTGCTTCACTCCAGCGTTTATTAAACGAAGCGATGATATTCCTTTGAATATTGCCAATAATAAAACATATATTGTCTTCTGAAACTTGTTTTTCTTCCAAATATGTTGAAAGTGCCGCAGTCGTTTTTCCGCCTTCTATATATGACACTATTAACTCACGTTTAGTACAGTGAAAAGTAGACATTTTGAAGAATAAAATAGCCGTACTCTACGTAAAGACCACTGAAACGGTAATGGAGACATATTTTTTACAGCGCTTTTTATATTGTTTCAGAATGTGGGAATTATTTCAGATATCTATTTTCTCACGGAAAATGACATCAAAATGATAAAAACTTAACAAAATAAAATAATTAATTGATAAAACATACCACAAACTACTGATAGTAAAAGTCAACTACGAAACCGCAATTGATAGCAATTTCCGTTCCCAGACTAGTATTCGATTTTTTTCTCATATCTTCGTAACGCGCAAAAACTCGCAGCTAATTCTTTTATACGTTTTTGATGAGTAGCTAAACTATGAATTAACATTAAATTCAAAGCATCGGTAAACGTCGGCAAATGTTAGAAGCTTCGACGAAATTGAGGAAACCTTTTTTTCTTGCATTTTTTCTTTAAATTATTTTCTATTTATATAGTCGTATTAAAAACAATTAATTATATTAGTTACAAACCTCCGATAGACGAGCTTTTCAAAAATATATAATACCTTATATCTTTCAGTTGAACTTTCAAAACTATTTCACTTTAAAAATCGTAAATGAAGAAATTAATATTTCCCAATTGCAAAAACGTTTAACTTTACTACATGAAAACATTTACTTCCAACAAATACAAAATGATTTACGCTACAGAATATTAAACTTCGACTTTCGAACTATTAAACTATATTCATAGAATACCCTATTTCAATCAGTTGTAAAAATCAATTTTGATATGCGATTGTTGTACCGTATTCCACAGCCGCCGAAGCCGGTGCGGTGCGTGCGAGATCACTCCGGCCATCGTGCGCGTGGCCGGTGCGGCGGCGGCGGGCGGGGGGGCGGTTAGTTAGTTAAAGTTCACAAAAAGAAACAGTAGGTATTTTTTATGATTTAAATTTATTTTGGCTCGCCAACAGTTATTATCTCTCTAGCTTTTATCATCATCATCATCATCATCATCATCTCAGCCAAAAGACGTCCACTGCTGGACAAAGGCCTCCCCCAAGGATCTCCATAACGACCGGTTTTGTGCTGCTCGCATCCAGCGGCTTCCCGCGACCTTCACCAGATCGTCGGTCCACCTTTGTCTCTAGCTTTATTATTTCTCTATTCTATTTGAAGGTATTTTATTTACTGGCGGCATTTAGTTATAATAGACTAAAGAGTAAATACGTAAAGGAGATAAACGTATACGTGATGATAGATTAAACAGGTAAAAGTCTTTTCGAACGTGGGAGAATGACTAATCGCCAGTCACAAAAGCATAATTTATGTCATGATATTTTATTAAGCGCATCGGCTTAATTGGAGGTGTTGGTCTAGCTAGTTCAAGGTCTAGGCACGAAAGAAATAGATTTAATTACAATGCTATTCAAACTTTGACTAAATGGAATAAATAAGTGAGATTAGAAAAATATGCGTTAGAATAGGTATACTTTGTACTATCAACGAATGACTCGAAGTATATCCGCTGCGGAACTGATATTTTTTTAAACAACATTGCCTGTGTTGTACTCACAGAGATAAGTAAGAATATGTAGTTCGTTAGGAGCTCAATGGCGTAGTGGTTAACTTGCCCGGTCTGCGAGTGCTGAGGTTAAGCAATTTTCGCAATGCCGGTCACCAGATGAATGACCAAAAATATATCATCTAGAGCTCCTCCGTGCTTCGGAAGGCACGTAAAACCGTTGGTCCCGGCTGCATTAGCAGTCGTTAACAACCACCAATCCGCAATGGCCCGCGTGCCCCAGCAGTGGGGACATAAAATGAGCTGATGATGATGTAATAATAGTTTTTGTAACTTATATTTAAGCTACTTGCTTTCTTTTTAAAACTTGCTAGTTAGTATTCTAATTTCTTAGTTTCTAAGGTCTTCTTATTTTCTTAAGGTATTAATTCTCTATGGTATAAAAAAACTCCTCTTAATATTATAGCTAAGTTATTGTTCTGAGGTTCATCTGATGACCGATGACATAACAATACAAAAAATAAAAACTAAGTGCCAACCATTTGTCGCACTCCAACCTCCTTATCCAGCTATAGGATAGAACAGAACTAAACATAGTTGCACGTTTTTTTATCTTCCTTCTATAGCTTTAGTTATTGTTCTGAGAACAACTCAAATATGTGACAGTGAGTGACTTACTAAGCTATGTTCGGTATTTAAACATTCAATTTGTTTTTTCACAATATATGCAACATTTTCGCTCTGATCTATGTCAGGGGATATAGCTCAGTGGTAGAGCAATCGACTGCAGATCGATAGGTCCCCGGTTCAAATCCGGGTGTCCCCTATATGTTATTTTTGTTTTTATTTTTGATATACCTATTTATTTTCAAGACGTTTCGGTGGCTGAGTAGCAGTGCACTTGGTCCGATGCCTGAAGGTGCTGAATTCAATTGTAAACATGCGATTAAAAACACTATTGTTTTCTGCATGTTTTTATGTTATTAAAAAAATATATATTTTAGTGTAGCAAGTATTAAAATAAAAAAAATAAAAAAATCCCAGGTCGAGTAAATTTGCCGATTTTTTAATCTAGCCCACGTTTTATGATAACCAACCTTACGATTACGCTTCCTTTATGATTACGCCAATACCCATTAATTGTAGCGATAATTTAATTGTAATGTAATTTAATTTCTAATATATCGTTATTTTAATTCATTTAATATAAAAAAATTATCTCATTATAGGATTTAATTTTTATGTAAAATTTAACTATAAGTATAAACATATAGGTATATTTTTTAAACTATATATCTGTAATACCTGCAAAAGGTCACTAAGTTGTAAAGCTACCAAAATTTATATTCCACCTGTATGATACACTTAATTATGCAAATAAATATTTTGATTTGATTTGATTTGATTTGATTTCAATGATGGAGGCCTTTGACCAGCATCACTGGCACAGCATAACTTGTATTTTAGAATAACATTGCTGAAAACCATCCTAACTATTTCTACTTAATAATACTGCCGTTTGCAGACTTTAAAAAACTACGAAAAACCGGACGGATTATTGTACGGATTAATACCTTGCAGCCAACAATAAAATTCTTTAAACACACATCTGTTGCAGCTTGCAGGTGTGCAAGTACTTTTTAATTTATGCAATAACAAAAATTGTTATTATACTTAACACAACTTACAAAATTATTGTACATAACACAACCATACATTACATAGTCATTCAATGGAGTTATGTATAGTTATACCTAGCAACTAGGGTTGTCAACCATACTTAAACCATAAAATAACGTATCCTACGTTATTTTCCATCCCCATACTTTATTCTTTTTAATAAAAATAAAGTATGGAAAATACTTTATTTCCGACTAAGCGTGCGTTTGAACGGAATATTCCTGTTGACTTAATTTCTGAACTACTGATTGATCCTCAGACTCAGGTGAAGTGAAACGAAACGCAACGCTTAAATAAATAAATTTGGAAAATACTTATTTTTTTCTTCAAATCCTTTTTTTTATACTAGTAGTGATAGATTTACTTTAATTTCCTGAAAATTAGTTGGCAACCCTACTAGCAACTGACCTGTTCTTGTCGGTGAAGATGCCGTGGTTCAGCACGAGCTGTTCCAGCATCTGCAGGACCGATATGTAGATGCATCTATATAAAGATGAAAAAGCAATTGACTAGTTCTTGTCGGCGGATATGCTGAGCAAGGGCGATATGTGGATTCATCTGTATGAAGGAAAGGAAGAAACAACTGTCCTGTTCTTGTCGGTGGGCATAACGTTATTGAGCATGAACTGCTCTAGCATTTGCTCGTGGGAGATGTAGAATTGTTAAGACATCTGCATGGGGATGGAGTAGCAACTGTTCCTGTATTTTTCGGTGAATATACCATGGTTGACTCCTGCCGGCTCCATTATCTGCAGACGAGACCTGTTCTTGTTGGCAGATCTGATCAGCACGCTCTGCCCTAGCAGGATATGCCATGGCTGAGAGCACGAGCTGGTCCAGCATATAAGGGCAAGATGTGGATGCTTCTATATATAGGATTGTAAAGTAGTAAGTGACCTTTTCTTTTCGGTGGAGATTGCTCCAGCATTAGCAGGCGAGAAATGTGGCTGCATCTATTTAGAGATGGAGTAGCAACTGTTCCTGTATTTGTCGGTGAATAGGTATACCATGGATCACTACGGCCGGCTCCAATATCTGCAGACGAGACCTATTCATGTCGGCAGATCTGATCAGCACGCACTGCTCCAGCGGGATATTCCGTGGCTGAAAGCACGAGCTGGTCCAGTATATTAGGGGCAAGATGTGGATGCTTCAATGTGGGAGTGTGGAGTAGCGACTGACCTGTTCTTGTCGGTGGAGATGCCGTGGTTGAGCACGAGCTGTTCCAGCATCTGAAGGCGGGAGAGCGCCAGCCGCGGGTGCATAGCGGCGGGCACCGGCCGCACCAGCTGCTGCGGGATCATGTGGATGCTCCTGTTCGAAAAACATTACTATTTTAGGATTGTTTGTTACCAGAGCTGTGTGAGGTGGCTAAGCATTGCGCCAGAAAAAATCCAACAATAGGATTACTCCATTTTAAACCGCAAACAAATAGAAGCAGCATCTTATCTTGTCTTATGTTATGACTTAGTGACGCCTGCTGGGGTTACCCTTTCTTAGTAGCACTTCGATCTATCGGGATCTTATGTGCAACCCCAACCCTTTACTCTTTTACTTTTTATTTTCAAGTGCTAGTTGCTGCACTGAAGCTAAATTAAATATTTATAAAATTTATAAAATACAGTGAAAAAATTGAACGCCCACCCGACCCAGCCAGGAATCGAACCTGGGTCTTCCGCAATCCGGGCGGCTGCACTGTCCGCTATGCTACCGCGAAGGCTGACGTAAGCGCTGAATTTTCTCACTGCGGTCAGTGCAGCCGCCCGGATTGCAGAAGACCCAGGTTCGATTCCTGGCTGGGTCAGGTGGGCGTTTAATTTTATAAATTTTATAAATATTCATTTACTCTTTGTTTCTGTTTTTTTGTGCAGTTTTAGCTGATGGCATTAGATTGCCTTCGTGACACTTTTCAAGCAATGAAAACTTATTTTCTCGTGTATCCGAGCAGTGGCACATAAATAAAGGGCCTTACTTACAAACAGAGTATTAGTGTGAAATAGATATATTCCATGTTTTGTTCCATAGTTTATTAATTACAAATTAGAGTTAAGTTTGAGATAAAGTTATACTCTTCACACGTACCTTCACAGTGACGTAATACAGCTGGCATGCAGTTGTGCTTGCAGTGTAAATCACAAAGTACTTGAAAAATTCAACAAGTCTTCTGGAGTCTCGGTAGCTCAGCGGTCAGCGCATTGGACCGGTTGTACAAAGGTTGTGGGTTCGATTCCCATTCGAGATTCTTGAGACTGGTGGATTTTTTCTGGTAAACTATTAACTTGTAGCTTTAAATAGAATAGTGAATGCAAAATAAACTTAAACAGGGATTAACGCAAACTAATTAGTTAAAAGGTATCATACCTTCTTTATACCTTCTATTCTATATTTATTCTATTTACAAGTTTATGTACACAAATAAAAAGATAACAAAATAAGCTCTACCAGTAAATGTAGTACAAGGGCGCTGCTTATTTCAATTCTGAAATATCTTCCAGCAAAAGGAAGGAAGGAAGCAGCTAAAGGAAACGTTATAAATAATGGTATAATTTATGTGTACCTCCTGCAAATTTAAAATTAACTTACATAAATATTGATAATACACATAAATACTAATAATTGCTTAAACAAAGGAAATTGAATATACAAAACAAAAATAAAAGGTTAAAAAAAAAAGAAATCAATATACATATAACGACAGAATCAACCGGACAGGTAGTGTTCCTTCAAACGCTTTTTAAAAAGGCTGATGTTAGGAGAGTCTTGAATATTGGGCGGCAGCACGCTCCACAACCTGACAGCATGAACGGAGAAGGAATAGGAGAAAAAATCAGTTTTATGGGGTGGAGTTTTCAGTTGGTGTAGGAGGTGGGACCTACAGAGAGCACCAGGAGGACGAGAAAAGGAAAAACGATCTTGCAGATAGGATGGATAGGAGGGATTATAAAGAACATTGAAGATGACCTTCTTTATATCTTCAGCGTGGAATCCAGTATTTGCAAAGAGACATCCTCGTTTTCCTTCGCAGTCGGTAAACAACCTGAATAGGGCTTGTGTACGTAATAGGGACAACGTTAGTGTTGTGTGTGGCGGTAGTTGGCAAAATAATGTGACGGTGGATGAAGACTGCCGTGCAAACGGAGGCGCAACATCGCGACAGCAGTCAGCCCGCGACCACGGCAGTTGTAACTCGGTCGAAACGTCGGGTATAAAGAAGGTATGATACCTTTCTACTAATTAGTTTGCGTTAATCCCCGTTTAAATTTGTTTAACCTTTTCACCGCCCAACTATCCTGCACGCGATGTCTCGATGTACGCCAACGTATAAATGTATTTTAATAAAGTAGGTACAAAGAACTTCTATAGAAGTGCTGGCGTGGACGGCACGAAAATCTCGAACTTCTATAGAAGTTGTTGTCGGTAAAAGGGTTAACTATGGAACGCGAAGGTTTAAAAGTGTAAATTCGAAATAATAAAAAGTTACTCTGTTCTTTTATTAGTACATGGTAAACGTGAAACATACCTGACATGAGAGCAGTCTGCAACAGTAAGCACGGTATGCTGAGCGGTGGAGTGGACCCTAGGTGCAGGATCGCCGCACGCTCGGAGCAATTCAGGCAGGAGTTTCTCCAAGCATCTCCCCACTTCTGCCGCGCAAACCCTGGGATGAAGACGGCCAATCAACAAAACTCTTGGTTGGACAGAGCTGCGACAACATAATTGAATGTGCACCTGATCGGCTCCCCGACCGCCTAACCGATCGCTTTGACTACGCGTATAGTTAATGACGTCATTTTGCCCCCTCGCACCGCCTATAAAAGCAATATCAAAAGCTAAGGGCTATAGCTTTCGATATTGCTTTCATAGGCGGCACGAAACGACAATATGACGTCATAAACCACACACGAAGTCAAAGCGACCGGTGAGGCGGTCGGGCCCCTGGTACGTTAAAGAGTGAGGGTTCAAATCCCACTTGTGGAAAGATATTAAGACTTTTTTAAATTGTTATATTAAGTGATCTCATACAGCGCGTAAAATAACACATTTACCCATAAATAAAAATAAATAAAAACTATTAGGGCCTTTTTCCTGTCATGCGGATAGCCGCCCGCGTGCGGGTTTGGTCCGCATGCGGGCTGCCCGCATCCTGTCATTTCATACATGCTTTTCCTATCACGCGGGCAACACGCGCGCGGGACGCGGATTGGCTGCGGGCGCGCGCCCCGCACGCGTGCCACCCGCTTGCGGGGCGCGTTCTTCTACTGCCAGTGTAGTTTTTACTGTCGTGCGGGTTACACGCATCGTCATTGTACGCATACAATCGCAAACAAAAATGAAAATTGATACAGAGAGACTTATTTTTGAAGTGCATTTTCGCCCTTTGTTGTGGAACAACCAGGACGACCTTTACAAAAACCGGGATGCAAGGGTGGCGGCTTGGCTAGAAAAAACAATGACTATTAATGTATGGGGGTAGCTTGCCTTTCTTTTCATTCTTCTTCTGACATTGAATTTGAACACTGCGTTTCATTTCTAAACCTATATTTGACCTTAATTTTTTAATTTTGATAAATTACATTAAACATTCCAGTAAGTGATCTAGTTTCAAGATAAGGATCTACTCTGAATTGTTTTTTATATTTTTTTATTTTTGAAAATATATAAGCGATAATTACTTTTTTAACGTTCATCTCTGTGCACGAGTATACTCACTGGCGACACGCACGACACTACAGCGGCGAACGAAATCTTTGTTCTACGTGTGGCCCGGAGCGTATTAACCCGCATGCGGACGAGATCCGCATGCGGGTGAAAATACGCATGACAGGAAAAAGGCCTTAAAACTTACTCATATAAAACTCTTGAGACTTTAGGCCTACGTAAATATGAGCGCAGTCTTCATATTTGTGTTTCAGGTTGTGTTCAGATTTTGATGAGAGGCTGTTCTAGACTTATAAACAAATGGTAAAACTAACATTCACGCACCCAGAGAACTTGAGTTTCATTCTCAAGGGAACAGATTGTGCACGGTTTGGTTAGCTAGAAGTGAGATTTTTTTTTAAAATATTAGATAACATCACATAATATTGTTCTGGACCCAAGACCCAAGGTAAGTAGCTAAAGTACTCGTATTATGAAAATCAGAATCAACGACAGTACCACAGCCACCCAGACCCGACACAATATCAAAAAGTTCGTTTTTCGACATTGACCCGACCGGGAATCGAAACCGGGACCTCAGAGTTAGCGCCGCCCAAAGTCTGGCGTGCAAGCCACTCGGCTATGGAGATCGGCAAATTATCATTAAAAATTCGCAGGCCAAGTAATTTGTTTGTCACAGAATAGATACTCTATTATTACTATTAATACTATTAAAAAAATAATTTATTTATTTATTTATTTAACATAATTAAACGGGCGTAACCCAATTACATAATTATGAATAGTTGAGTGTATATACGCACAAATAGCAAGTATAGTTAAACACTAGTTCACAAACAAATATCTATTTTGTTAAAAAAATTCTTAAAGTTATCCACAAACACGTCAAACTAAAACTAAAACTAAAACTTAAGTAAGGCGTTTTGACTTCTATTCTAAACCTAAGTTTTCAGAACTTTACTCTAGAAACAGCGGTTTGGTTTGAGCGTTAATGTCTCAGTCAGTGAGCGAGTCAGAACGTTTCCTTTACCTAGAAATTCTGGTACTCACCTATCTGGTACAAAGTCTTGGAACAGCACCCTCACGACCTCATTGGTCTGGCTGTACACGGAGAAGACTTTATCCCTCAAAGTTCTCTGCAGGAGTATGGCGGCTGCTCGGGCGGTCTTGTTGGGGGATGTCTTGGAGCTGCCGTTGGTGGGAGCTGTCAGTTCAGCGCGAAGGCGTGCCAGACCTTCCTCTTTGTCAAGGTAGTTCTTGGAGTAGAACTTTTCAACCTTTGAAGAAAAATATCGTGTGATTAAAAGTAGTTATTTATAGTGCTATCTTTTTTTCGGGACTTTGTAAGCTGAATGGTGGACCGACCGTAAAGAAATAATGTTTCTGTATCTATGTAACTCGGAACTCGGAAAATATTTTGAAATAGTTTACTTTGATTTAAGTTCGTTGTTTTTAATGTAATTTATTTTGTTTTTAATTTGTTTTTGGGCGCTGTTACCTGTCTAATTAGCTAGCTATACTGTAACACTTTTGCCGATTTTACACGAACACCCTAGCGCTTCAATACCTACTAATAACACAGCCTAAGTTTACAAAGACTGATGTGCTAAGTAACACAATCTCGTCACCATTGTCTGCTGGTAAAAAAGAACCCGCCCTTAGCTTAATCTATCTGAATTGTATCGACCTAAATCTCTAGCGTATTCCGTCAAGGCAATGATTTTCGTACACAATCTACGATAAAAAATTAAGTAACTAATTAAATAGTCTATGACTTGCCCACTGCTGGGAAAAGGCCTCTACCATAGCAATCAAGTCATCAATTGGCAATGGCTTCATCGCCACGCTTGCCAAATGCGGGTTGGTGATCACAAACCCGGGTTATGCATCGAAAAAATCCGAATCACACTTTGCCCGACCCGCGAATTGAACCCGGGACCTTCGGGTATCGGGCCGAGCGCCGTGCAACTCGGCCACCGTCGAGACGTCTTAGATAAAAATGTACAGACGGCAGCCCCCTGAATGAGCTCTTATAGCTGAATTCGAACAGAACATAAAAATATTAAAAAACAAAATAAAAACTAATGAGTGGGATACAAAGTTCACTTAATCAAATATTTACTAAAGAAATGCTAGAACAGAATAAATCAAAGTTGTTTGTTTTAGAAAACTCATTTAAGGCGACGCACCGCTAAACAATAAATCTCATACAGAGCGTTTGCGCTCCGTACCATAAAAAAACTGTTTTTTTTTCTTCCAAATTAAAACTACAAATTATTTAAAAAAAAAGGAACTATAATATTGAAGTGTGTGTTAAGACTAATCTACTAAGAAAATGCTTAAATCGGTCTGGTCTGCCTGTAAAATGCAAATCTATGTTTTAAAAGAGGTTACTTTGATATTTTTTTTTCTGTTGTAAAAGTTGACAAATCGTGTTTCTGCAACTAGGAAAATGAAGTCAATTAAATGAAAAATCATGTCATCAAATATCGCTTTCATATGTTTTGTAATTGTTGGGAAAAATCAAGATCCCGCCACGTAAATTTCCTCTGCGTCGCCTTAAGACTTTTGCTAGCTCGCCAAAGAAATTCGTTGTGACGGTAATTTGATGAAACTAACGGTAGATGAATTGGAAAGTAATAAGTATCTTATTGATCTTGATGGAATATTTAGGTAAATTTTGGAAAGAAGCTTAGGAGAATTTGTTTTATTTGTATAAGTAAATGTTCAACCATACACCATAAACTTCGTCTATTGATAAAAGACAGTCTGTGCTAGTCTGGGTGCCTATTGTGTTTTGTTTACTATCCGCATCCATTCGATTACGTTAACGAAAACGAAAATTAGTATTGCATTCCAGCAGCGCCTCCTGGCGACATATACGAGAAGAGTCCGATCCGATCCGAACCCTTCGGAGAATCTAGTAGGGCACGGGGACACGCACTTTTAAGTGTGTGATGCCTTTCTCTAGAAAACCTCCGAAGGTAAAAATGTAGAAATGAAAATGTTTTCCACACTCACACCAATTATCTAGCCCCAAGAAAAGCTTCCTTAAGAAACTTGTTAAAATGGTTAACTAGACAACGGATAAACATACTTAATATACTTAAATACATACTTATTATACATAGGAAACACCCAGACCCGAAACAATTTAGAAAAACAGGTATTTCTAAATTGATCCGACCAGGGATCGAACCCGGGACCTCAGAGATGGCGACACCATGAAAACCGGTGTGCAAGCCATTCGACCAAGGAGGTCGTCAAAAGGTGATTCGTTGCTGAAAATGCCGTTTGAGGCAATCAGCAATCTCTCAAAAAAAAAAAACGAGAAGAGTTAACATTTTGCCATACAAATTTTCATTTTCGTTAACATGATCGAATAGCGAATGAAACTCTCATTGGTATGCGTGTGTACGTACATTAAGTTATTTATTACTTACCAGTGGGTACCCAAAGATGAGTATAGGCAGGGCGGCTTGCTTTCTCTCCCTCTCGTTGAGCTTGTGCGGCACCTGCCGAGGGTGGGAGGCCGCGCTTCCACCACTGCAGTCCTCCTCGCGAGCCTCTCTCAGATACTCGTTTGTATGGGAGCTGTAGTTAAGTCTCAATTCAGAATGTGCTTAGTTGTTGTACATTTATAACTTGTGAATGTCGCTTTTTTTTATGGTAAGAAGAGGCAAACGAGCAGGCGGGTCACCTGATGGAAAGTAATCACCGCCGCCCATGGACACCCGCAAAACCAAAGTTATCGCAGATGCGTTGCCAACTTTGGAAAGGAGTTGGATCTTGAGGAGGGAGTAGGAATTGGGAGGGGGGAGGGGTGAGAGATGGGCCTCCGGTACTTTCACTCACTAGACGAAACACAACAGCAACGAGTGATATTTACTTATATACTTTGATATTTCAATTAAATTAAACTTAAATAAATTAAGTACTTAAATGTTAAAAGGCCAATTGCATCTACGTTATTCTTGGGACCGTTCCCATGAGCCCACAGTTGGAGGACATCTTTTATTTGTAGTTCCTAATTATTTTTCTGTTTTTTTTTTAAAGTTAAGTTAAGTAAGTAATGTTTCTTTTTGTTGTGTACATACTTATACAACTTTTACCTTAATGTGTATATATAAGATTAGATAAAGAGGAAAGCTTTGTATTTTTGTATGTTTGCATCTAATAAACTCAATAACTAAAGTTATTATTCTTAGGGAACAACCATAACCGTTAATGTTTATATTGGATATAGTGAATGAAATATAGTTTTCGTCAGTAGAGCCCTTATCTATGGTAGAGCCTTTGAGGGATTATCAGATACATCATTGGGAAGAAATAGAGCAATATTTTCAGATAAGCACATTAGGTACTACACAATTAAAACATTTGCCGATAATCTCTAAGACTACACATTTAATTGTACAGAAAATCTAGGTACCTACTCTATATTGCCTGGAAGGAAAAGGAACTGAGTGGTTAGAAAAAACATCTAATATACATTATTAAGCTAGCCTAATGTCGGTATTTGTTCTATAATAAATAGCTATATCAATAATAATAGTAATAGTAATAGTAATAATTTTACTTATAAAAAGTTCCAAATTTAGAACTTTTTAAGAATAACCTCAAGAAGGTTTATTACGACTAAAGAGTATGGTAATCTATGTTTGAACAGTTCCATTAGTTAGCATTCATAGCATGTATCTAGAAAGTATAAAACACATAAGAGACTAAATCATATAGTTACTAATATAGTTACCTCTTGTCGAGACTCACGATCTTACGAAGTCTACATTAAATGAAATAGGCATTTTAGATCAAAGTTTTGGATTGATTGTAAACAAAATATTATTATAAAGATGTTAATAAATAAACTAAATAAATAAACTTTCCTACAATCACACCAATTATCTAGCCCAAGAGAAGCTTCGTTATGAAACTCGTTAAATGGTTACTAGACAACGGATAAACATACTTAAAATACTTAAATACATACTTATTATACATAGAAAACACCCAGACCCGAGACAATATAGAAAAACAATAATTTCTAAATTGACCCGACCGGGGATCGAACCCGGGACCTCAGAGATGGCGACACCATGAAAACCGGTGTACAAACCACTCGACCAAGGAGGTCGTCCAATAATAATAATCGTCGTCGTTAATATCTTCTGACGAACTTCAGTAATTTTTATACTGTTCTATTCCAACCACTGTTACTTATCTTGATTACTTGTCTTAAATTTCATACATGTATAATTTTAATCACTAATTACTAACAGAAGCTCGATGGCGCAATGGTTAACGCGCCCGGTCTGCGAGTGCTGAGGTGAAGCAACTTTCGCAAAGGGCGGTCATCGGATGGGTGACCAAAAATTTATCATCTCGAGCTCCTCCGTGCTTCGGAAGGCACGTAAAGCCGTTGGTCCCGGCCGCATTAGCAGTCGTTAACAACCGCCAATCCGCAGTGGGCCCGCGTGGTGGTTTATGGCCCGTTCTCCCTATCCATCCATAGGGAAGGCTCGTGCCCCAGCAGTGGGGACATAAAAATGAGCTGATGATGATGATGATTACTAACAAAAGCCCTGAAGGATCCGTAAATATTTTTATCTACACTAATGTTGTAACATTCTACTTATGTTTCCAATACTTGACTTATAATTACTACTGTTATAGCGCAGACAACAAAACACTCAATTTAAGCAATTTCACATGATGGTATAATATCCACATCGATATCGTAAAATCTCATTATAACATCAATAAAACGCGACCAATTAACCTGGCGAGCCTTATGTCAAAATCTTCATACAAGTTGTATAAAATTTTGATATTAGGCTGGCTTTTGAAAACTGTTGGGTTATACGTGAAAACTTCGTCGAAACTACTAAACTTACAACATACACAAAACTCTTTGGTAAGATCTTGTGCCAATTAAATAAAAAAAGAACAGCGCGCGCTCGCTCCTGATTGGCCCTGCGCGCGCAGCTGCGCTCTCATTGGTTAGATTTTAATGGCGGAAATTTGAACAATTATTATAAATAAACTATTGTCAGCTTTTACTCTTGTTGTTTGACTAATTGCATTAGTGAAGATAAAGTAGTGTATGCAACTGCATATAACACGGGTATTAAAACACTCGTTACTATTATGAAACTCGCTGCGCTCGTTTCATAAACTCACACTCGTGTTTTAATACCCTTCATTATATGACAGTTGCATAAACTACTATAATAACAAACCTTAAACAAAACAAAGCAATGGAAAGTTAAATGACACAGTAGGTCTCAATTTTTTTGTATAAAAACGATTTTGGTACCGATTACTTAAAGTAAGTGAATAGCCTACAACTGTCCCACCGCTGGGCAAAGGCTTCCATCATAGAAATCAAGTCATCACTGCAATTGATGGGCAATGGCTTAATCACCACGCTTGCCAAATGCTAGTTGGTGATCGATCACCAACCCGGGCTATGCATCGAAAAATCTGAAGCACACTTTGCTGGGAATTGAACCCGAGACCTTTGGATATCGGGCCAAGCGCTTTACTACTCGGCCACCAAGGCGTTTCACCGATTATATTTAACTAACTATAATATCTTACTAATATTATAAACGCGACAGTTTATTTGGATGTTTGTTACTCTTTCACGTAAAAACTACTGAATGGATTTGGATGAAATTCGGCATACAGATAGTTTATAACCGGGAATAACACATAGGATACTTTTTATCCAGATATTCCCACGGGAACGGAAACCACGCGGGTGAAACCGCGAGCGGCCACTAGTAAATAATAATTTTAGTCATCTTTTTCAAATTACTTTTGCTACTTTTACTACTCTCCTGGCTTTTGTATACTGTATTGTGTGCCGCATTGTTTAAATTTATACAACAATAAAATCTACAGATTTACTCACTGTCTCAAAGCTGGTAACAACCGTTCCTCGTAAGCTTCGAATGTGGACCTTGGCCCTGCACTTTTATTCCTACGTCGCACTAAAGTACCTGTAAACATTAATCACATTACTTCTTTAGTGTATTTTAACACAAACGTTACGAAAGTAACTTAATTTGTATTAATGTGTGTTGCTATTTTTTTGAGTACAATAATGTTAATCTATATTAATATTATAAAGCTGAAGAGTTTGTGTTTGAACGCGCTAATCTCAGGAACTACTGGTTCGAATTGAAAAATTATTTTTGTGTTGGATAGTCCATTTATGGAGGAAGGCTTTAGGCTATATAACATCACGCTGCGACTAATAGGAGCAAAGCATCAGTGAAAAATGTTGCAAAAACGGGAACAAGAGCCTAAAAAATTAAAAATGCTGCCGAAAGTCACTATTCCACGCGGACGAAGTCGCGAGCACAGCTAGTGTACTCATAAAATAGCAACACACATTAATTTAAGTTGTGAATTACAAATATTATACTAACAAGATAAAATTTTACTAACTAGAAAAATAAAATTGTAATCAAATTTATTAAATTATTTTCTTTTGTAATTATACCTACATTATAAGCATTGTGAATGCAAAATTCAAAATAATAATAAAAAACATTATTTTACGCAAATTTCGTTGCGAACAAATTAGGTATTAATTATAGGTAGTCCATTGACCCGGTATATGTGACAGGGTGCAACTGCAAGTTCGGAATCCCTCGTGAAAGTTTTTTGACACTTTTTCCGAATTGTGAACTTAAAATGTTTTCTCTTAGTAAACTTACCATTGGCAGCATTTGGCGTAATACTCCTTCGTGGGCTGTCAGTCTCTCTTCTCAGTTCTTCTTCCTCTACCTTTTTCGATTCTACTTTATCTACTATATCCGCTCTGTCTGCTCTATCTACTCTGTCTGCTCTATCCATTCTGTCTGCTCTATCTACTCTGTCTGCTCTATCCACTCTGTCTGCTCTATCTACTCTGTCTGCTCTATCCACTCTGTCTCCTCTATCTACTCTATCTTCTCTACCCACTCTTTCTACTCTATCTATTCTATCTTCTCTATCTACTCTGTCTCCTCTGTCCACTCTATCTACTCTATCAATTCTGTCTCCTCGGTCGAATCTGTCTCCTCTATCCATTCTTTCTACTCTATCCATTATGTCTGCCCTATCCACTCTATTTGCTCTATTCATTATGTCTCCTCTATCCACTATATCTGCTCTATCCACTCGATCTGTTCTATCTACTCTTTCCACTCTATCTCCTTTGTTTATTCTATCTCCTCTCTCTTCTCTCTCTTCATATGCTTGCTGTAGCGGTGAAGGTGGTGGTGGCGGTTCAGGTGATATTGGCATTATCTTTTCCTGCATAACTGGTATGGGTGACTGAAACAAAAGTTCGGGTAAAAGTCACAGTTTAGTGGTATTCAATTCTAACATATTTCTTAAGAAAAAACTAAAAAAAATATTTTATAAAATTTTATTATAGGTTACTACTTCAAATTTAAAGACAGAATCAATGTAAAAATTAAAATGATAAATATAAATTTACGCAAACGTTGATGTGAACGAACAATTTGCAATTTGGGAAACTATTATGAATAAAAAGAAGATGATTGATGACGTAAGTTGTTAATATTTTTTGGCTTACGAATTGAGAGCTGATAGTGTTGGACAGAGCCGCGATATCATAATTATTGGAAATGCACCTGACCCAGTATGTCAGAGGGTGCGGATTTAAATACCACTCGTGAAATATTTTTTTAAATTATTATTTTCCAATCATTATACAAATGTATATTTAACAGTAAATATTATTCCAGTACCTTACGTACGAGTTAACTATATCAGCTTTCTTACCTCCGGAACAGTGTTCGTCTGCTCCTCCTCCCCGTTGACGAACTCTTCAGTATCTGGTTCAATGGGCGGCACTGGAGACGGGATGTCGAGGCTGAGCGAGCCGGCCACCACCGATGGGGACAGGTGGTGGGAGAAGTCGTACTCCTGAGGCATAGATGAGTCGTTGCGGAAGTCATGCTGTTGGAAATACAGGTCATTTATTTTAGTAATTCGTGCACACCATTTGTTTAAAGGATAGTGTTATGTTGTCACAGGACATGTTCCAGTAGTAAAAGTTCTTACTTTAAAGTAACGACTACCTAAAACTGTTTAAAGCCATCAGCAAAAACCTGACCCATTGACACCAGACAAGTCTGAACTAAAGATCTTCTTCGAATACGTCCCTACTACCAGCACTCTACAACTTGGGGAAAATGCTTATGCATCCTCCTCTATCCTTGAGGAGGAAATGGATAGTATCGGACTCACAATGAAGCGAAGTGGGACCACTCTAGAATTTGAACACGCGCACACACTGAGAAGGCCCACTACCCGCTCGGCTACGACCATTGTAGTCGCTTGCGGCAATGGTCCTCCACTGGTCTACACGGCTACCTGCTGCATATAGTGCTATGCCACTAAGAAAGATATTTAAGCACTCTTTAACTTAGCCCGTCCTCTTCGAATAGCCTCCGCACTTAAGGGTCTTCCTTCACCTCCATTAAAGCATCAGCAATCCTGTCCCTCATCCTTTTAACCAGGTCAAAGTCATGCCTCGCAAACTGCCGCGGCTAAAACTGCACCACTGAGAGATGCCTTATAGCACTCCACAACTTACCCCGTTCTCTTCGAAAAGCCTACACGCTTGGGGATCTTCCTTCACCCCCATCATAGCATCAGCAATTCTGTCCCTCATCCGTTTAACCACCTCAAAGTCATGCCTCGCAGAGTTCCGAGGCTAAAGCTGCACCACTGAGAGATGTCTTCAAGCACTATACAACTTACCCCGTTCTCTTCGAAGAGCCTGCAAACCTGAGGGTCTTCCTTCACCCCCATTAGAGCGTCCGCGATCCTATCCCGCATCCGTCTAGCCAACTCGAAGTCATCTCTCGCGGCGGCGGTCCTCTTGCGAAGCCTCCACCGGCCTATACGGATGCCTGCTGCGGCTAATGCTGCACCAGCTGATTTCAGGCGACGCGCGTATTCGAAGCGCTCCTCTGCAGGAATAACTGACGTCAATAAATGCCTTTGAAGGCTAAGATTGAAAAAAATATTTAGCTTTGACTTTGAATAACAATGCACATTGTCAAATAAGTTGTTAGGAGAGCAGTGCTAGCGTACATAAAGTGCAAAACGTGAAAATTAAGCAATTTGCCTAGTTAAAGCCAGGGATGAGATGGAATTCAATGAACACGAGAACCGTAGCACTATGAAACGCATGTAAGCCAATAATTATATAGATTTTTACGCAAATTTTATTGCAAACAGATTACAATATGAAAACAGACAAAGTGTTGAAAAAAAAATGTTGACGAAGTTGTCGACATTGAATAGGGCGGGCTCCTTTGGCTTACAGAGTAAATAGTGTTGATTAATTTCGGCGAGTTGGATTGAGCCACGATAGAATAGTTGTAGTGCACCTGACCTGGGGCCCGACCGCCTAACCGATCGCTTTGACTTCGTGTGTGGTTTATGACGTCATCTTGTCGCTTTGTGCCGCCTATGAAAGCAACATCGAAAGCTATAGCCTTTAGCTTATGATATTACTTTCATAGTCGGTGCGAGGTGGCAAGCTGACGTCGTATACTATACGCGTAGTCAAAGCGATCGGTTAGGCGGTCGGGGGGCTGCCTCCCGACCCAGTTTATGACGTCATCTTGCCACTTCGCACCGCCTATAAAAGCAATATCAAAAGCTAAAACTATAGCTTTCGATATTGCTTTCATACGCGTAGTCAAAGCAAGCAATCGGCATAGCAAGGCGGTCGGGGGGCAGCCCCCCGACCGCCTAACCGATCGCACCGCCTATAAAAGAAATATCAAAAGCTAAAGGCTATAGCTTTCGATATTGCTTTCATACGCGTAGTCAAAGCAAGCAATCGGTTAGGCGGTCGGGGGGCTGCCCCCCGACCGCCTAACCGAACGCACCACCTATAAAAGCAATATCAAAAGCTAAAGGCTATAGCTTTCGATATTGCTTTCATACGCGTAGTCAAAGCAAGCAATCGGTTAGGCGGTCGGGGGGCTGCCCCCCGACCGCCTAACCGAACGCACCACCTATAAAAGCAATATCAAAAGCTAAAGGCTATAGCTTTCGATATTGCTTTCATACGCGTAGTCAAAGCAAGCAATCGGTTAGGCGGTCGGGGGGCTGCCCCCCGACCGCCTAACCGATCGCACCGCCTATAAAAGCAATATCAAAAGCTAAAGGCTATAGCTTTCGATATTGCTTTCATACGCGTAGTCAAAGCAAGCAATCGGTTAGGCGGTCGGGGGGCTGCCCCCCGACCGCCTAACCGATCGCACCGCCTATAAAAGCAATATCAAAAGCTAAAGGCTATAGCTTTCGATATTGCTTTCATACGCGTAGACAAAGCAAGCAATCGGTTACGCGGTCGGGGGGCTGCCCCCCGACCGCCTAACCGATCGCACCACCTATAAAAGCAATATCAAAAGCTAAAGGCTATAGCTTTCGATATTGCTTTCATACGCGTAGTCAAAGCAAGCAATCGGTTAGGCGGTCGGGGGGCTGCCCCCCGACCGACTAACCGATCGCACCGCCTATAAAAGCAATATCAAAAGCTAAAGGCTATAGCTTTCGATATTGATTTCATAGGCGTCACGAAACGACAAGATGACGTCATAAACCACACACGAAGTCAAAGCGATCGGTTAGGCGGTCGGACCCCTGGCATGGCATGGGGTGTGGGTTCGAATTTTCGAATTCCACTCGTAGAATTTTTTCAACATTTGTTTTTTTCTCAATAAGTGAGATTTTTGAAGAGATGACAGTATTTTTCACACGGTAATAGTTATATCAATAACGATGCTACCACTTTTATTCGAAGTCACCTGTGAATATTTTAACAAATATAATATTTTTTTATTTTTTTATTTTATTTTTTTGTCAAGGGTGTGATTTCAATGATGCAAGAAACCTTTGCCCGAACAGTATAAACTTATTAATACTATGTACCTAGATGTGTTGTTAGTAGTTAGTAACAATGAACTTAAGCTAGCTAATGAATAAAGCTAGTATTAGTGTGAGGAGCTTGGGCGAGTGAAACTACCTGTAACTATTAAGGTACATTTATTGTGCTCAACCTTGTTACAGCCGTAAAAAGAGAACGAGTGGCGGGCGCGCAGGCCCTTATATATTGGCGGACTGTCGCTGTTTGCGGGAAACTACTCATAAGTGATACATTGTCTAGATTGATTGCAACATAATTAGTTTCCCTTTGTCGGTGCTAGATGGCGCTAAATATACAATAATTAGTAAAATATGAAATAGTAAAATTTTAAATTTGTATTTATCTAATTTATGGTGAATGTGTTGTGCTACATGTGAAACACTACTCAAGGCTTCACAAAAGTCTTACCAGCCACAGCAGCTTTTTTCTTCTCATCCAGACTCCTGACGAGGTCGGCTATCTCCGTGTCGACGTACATGACAAAGGCCAGGTCGTCGTAAGGCGAGTAGCTGGGTTCGGATTTGGGTGAGGCTGGCGGTGTCTTCTCAGATTCTTCTATCTCCTCGCCCAGAACGTTCACCGCCATCAGTGCTACCTGAACAGAGGTTTTAAATGAGGCGTCGAGAGCAGTGGTTAAAGTTACGTTTAATTTAAAAATAACTTAATTATTACCTGGTCATCTTCTTTCGCTGGTGGATGCGGTCCAGAAAGCCTTAATTTGACGAAGCGCGCTATTGTCGGTTCAGCAAGCGCCGCCGATCTGAAACATAAAAAATATAATTCTTAAACAGCTTAAAATGCTAAAAGTAAACTATCATATTATGTTCTTCTTTTTGTGTAAATTAGCTTTAGATCTTTCGCATTACGCTGAACGCTGTATGAAAGATTGCCGGTTAAATACTTAGTTGTATTGTAGGTATCATAATAATTAAGAAATAAAATCAATAAATCTGAATTAAATATTTATAATATTTATAAAATACAGTGAAAAATTATACGCCTACCCGACCCAGCCAGGAATCGAACCTGGTTCTTCCACAATCCGGGCGGCTGCACTGACCGCTATGCTACCGGGCCGGGAAGGCTGACGTAAGCGCTGAATTTTGTCACAGCTTTTTATAATTCTTTGAGTGCTAATAGCCGCACAGTGCGCTATCTATCCAACGGTAATTGCAACCGACGATGGCTATATATATGCAGATTCATATTTGCAGATGAAATAGCTTCAGTGCAGCAATTAGCACTGAACATTAAAAGTAAACATTTAATAAATCTGAAGTTTCTGACTCGATAAAATGTTCAGGCGGTGGTAGTACTCGATATCTGCCTCTTGTGTACCAGAGCCACCTTCTCAAGTGCTGGGATAGTGCTGCCTTTTAGTGGCAGCACAGAAGTCAGCTCTTGACCACCGTCTGTGGTGCCAGTGCATCTGGGTCGTAGTTTGCGTAAAACCTTTAAAAACTTTGTTACATTAAGAACAGGTCGATATTATTTGACCTAACCTGAGTTCCCTGGTGCGTGCTTGGAGAGTAGGACGGGCTAACGCGACGCGCCCCACGCTGGTATACGTAGCGCCGCATGGTGTGGCTGCCCCCTCGGAGATCAGCCCGCCCGACACCAGGACCTCGACGCAGGACGCTGCGGAGAAGATGACTTGATTAGCAGACAAGTCAGTAGCCTGTAAGCTACCACCCCTCGGCAATCTTGAGAAATCATGTAAGTAGGAAGTGAACTGACTGTATACAGTGTTAACTAGCTATGTCTGGGATGAAAAGTACAGTAGTTTAATAAGTAGATTCATGTTGTTTTGCCTAGGTTTTATATTTAAAAAAAAAACAAAAAAAAACATACATACAGACGAATTGAAAACCTCCTCCTTTATTTGAAGACGGTTTAAAAAATACTTTAAATACTACACCTCATTACATTACTTAGCAGTAAAGAGTTCTGCCAAAACTTTTGATAACCTCCGTAGCCGAATGGCTTGCACGCCGGACTTTGGGCAGCGCTAACTCTGAGGTCCCGGGTTCGATTCCCGGTCGGGTCAATGTCGAAAACGAACTTTTAGATATTGTGTCGGGTCTGGGTGGTTGTGGTACCGTCGTTGTTTCTGATTTCTATGAAACGAGTGCTTTAGCTACTTACCTTGGGATCAGAACAATGTATGTGATATTGTCTAAAATATAAATATATAATATAACTATTACATTAGGCATACCTAGATCCTGTGTAGAGAATAACTTTATCTTTAGTGTGTTGCTACAACCGCTGGGCTGTTGTCTGGGCGACCGTTAATTGACAGAACTAACTTTGTATACTGTAGTCGAGTCCAGCTCGCAGCTCGCTACGTGAAAGCTGTCCTCATCTACTAAGTACGAGATTACGAGGCTATACTGCAGTATTATAAACATATGAGCTGGTGATGAGCGAGGAGCTGTAGTCAGTGCACGCTGGTGACGCAGGACAGACGTAGAAGCAACTCGTGTGGCCGGGCCTTGAGAGTTCAGCTCGCTTGCCAGGTACGAGCAGTATTCACCTACAAGACAAGTAGTTATCGAGGCTCTACTGTAGTATTCTTATGTATGAGCTGGTGGTGGTGAGCGAGCAGCTGTAGTTTGTGCACGCTGGTGACGCAGGACAGCTGTAGGAGCAACTCGAGGGGCCAGACCTTGAGAGTTCAGCTCGCTTGCTTAGTAAAAGGTGTCCTAGCCTACAAGATTTTAGTGATTACGAGGCTCTAGTGTAGTATTCTTACGTATGAGCTGGTGGTGAGCGAGGAGCTGTAGTTTTTTGCACGCTGGTGACGCAGGACAGCCGTAGGAGCAACTCGAGGGGCCAGAGCTTGAGAGTTCAGCTCGCTTGTTTGGTAAAAGGTGTCCTCACCTACTTAGTACGTGATTATCAAGACTCTTCTGTAGTATCCTTACGTATGAGCTGGTGGTGAGCGAGCAGCTGTAGTTTGTGCACGCTGGTGACGCAGGATAGCCGAAGGAGCAGCTCGTGGGGCGGTGCGCCGGCGCTGCGCCAGCCGCGCGCCGCCGGGCCTTGAGAGTTCAGCTCGCATGCTGGGTACGAGCTGTCTTCGCCTATGAAACATACGTGGTTATGGAGACTTGGAAACAACTATTTAATTTAATACATTAAAGTAAAGATAAAAGCCTTATACTGTCCCTCAGCTGAGAAAAGGCCTCCATCACTGAAATCAAGTCATCTCATTATGGGTATTGCGCTTGCCAAATGCGGGTTCGTGATCATATGCATCGCTAAATCCGAAACACTGTTTGCCTGCCCTAGGAATTGAACACTGAACCAAAGATATTATTAGTCCATGACTGAACCAATGCGGATTGGAAGGTTTTGACGACGGTCGTCATAAGACAACAAATAAAGACAACTGTTTCACGTAGCCTCGAAGCATAGAGGAACTCAAGATATTTTAATTATTATTACTATTATTTAATTTCCACTTTCAAACTTTCGCGTACCATTTTACACAAATGTTTTCAACGTAGTATCTTATCTTATCTTATCTTAGTGGGGCCTGCTGAGGTTTCCCTCTATCAGTAACACTTCGACCCATCGGGATCTTTTGTGCAACCCCATCCAATAACAAATTTCAACGTAGTATATATTATTAGTCCACGACACGTAGTTAACTAACTAGTAACTATAGACGTGTACATAACTAAAGTAACTAACTTTAGTTATGTACACGTCTATAGTTACTTAGAATAGGTTGCCTAGGCATACCTTTTTAAATCTGAGCCTTGACAAATTACAATTCGTAAAAGCGTCGAAAAAATTATCCACGAGCGGAAGTTTGCACCTAACTCGTTATCTCAAAGGGCTCAAATCCCGATCGTGAAAAACTTTTTTTATAACTTTTCCAAATTGATAATATTTACAGAGAGCATTGTGTATTTTTTCGTTAACGAATTCACATCGAATTTGGCCTGACCATTAAAGTTTGCGTTAAGCCCTGTTGAAAACTCGTGTATTGTAAATTGCTACCAAAAAGCGCAAGTCACTGTGCCAGAAAGCTTCTTTCAGAGTTAAAAATAAATACATTAGTATCGGAAACCCAGTCCCAGTCAATAATCGGTCTTTATGTGCTACACTATTTATCATAAGTGTCTATTACCTAGGTCAAACCTAGTGACTGAAATCGATTCCCTTAATAATAGCTTACAATAGTTTGCGGTTCGTTGCTTTACAAGTTAACGTATGTTACTGTTACTTGACGATTGTAATCGTAAGTAATAATAATAATAAGTCGATAGTCGTTTCGGCAAACGGTCTTTTAGCCAAGAGCCTCGATCAACACCTAGAGAGGCTCTCGCTGAAGGTTGGGTCAAGGGTCAGATGCAAAAGGCAGTACTCCTTGACACGGCACGTATTGTCAGGAGGTTCCTCACTCTGCAGCCCTAACCACCGATAGCTTGGGTCTATCCCCGCTGCTGGTGGCAACCTAGGTTAATTGTTTTATAATATTTTGTATTGTAAGTATGTTTATATATAAAATATTGTAAAAAATGTTCTGAAGAAGTATGTTTACTAAAGAGAATAATAATAATAAAATTTATTTATTCAAGTTCAAGACTCATTTTGTTATAATAACAATTGTGCATATGCTAGGTTAGTAACAATAATTGAATTACATATTTTAATTTTTATATTTTTAATTCTAACAACTGTCTGTACATGATGCTGCACCACCCCGGCGGATGGTGAGCAGCAATGGGCCATGTACCGACAGTCAAGCCTGCTTGCAATCATGCCCAGAATGCTGTTGGTGCTCCCCCGCACCCTGCACACCAGGGAGGCACAGCGCTTCCGCATAGTCGCGTAGAAGCAGTCTACTCGCGCCATTGCAAACATCCCCGATGCGCTACAGTAGCGTGGCAGCCGCAACAGCACCCTGAACGCAACGAACGTAGCAACGTAATGAAACTAGATAAGTACAGCCTGCCTATCAGCCTATCCAACACTGTCAAATGTCTTCAATAAATGTTCAACCGTAGAAGCCATAATATTAAAGTTCAAAGTCTATTGAGAAAAGTTGACAGTTAATGATACAAACAGACAGTGAGACAGCGTATGCAGGCGTGCGTACTCAGTATATATATATTTTTTTAATATTATAAGGAGGCAAACGAGCAGGCGGGTCACCTGAAGCAATTACCGCCGCCCATGGACACCCGCAAAACCAAAGGAATCGCAGATGCGTTGCCGGCCTTTAAGGAAGGAATAGGCTCGTTTCTTGAAGATCCCTAAGTCGTAATGGTCCGGAAATACCGCCGCTGAGAGCTGGTTCCACAGCACTGTAGTTCGTGGTAAAAAATTACGTGAGAAACGCACAGTAGTAGATCGCCATCCATCAAGATGGTGTGGATGGAAAGACAGTCGATTGCGTGTAGTGCGGTGAAGAAAATCAGCGGCAGGGATCAAACCGAACAAATCCCTAAGAGCACTCCCTATGATAAAGGCGATAAAATATACAGCGAGACGCAACGTCTCTCCGGAGGGCCAGTGAATCGAGCCGACCAGAGGTTACAACGTCATCGACAATTCGAGCAGCTCTGCGTTGAATGCGGTCAAATGGGAGGAGTTGGTACTGGGGCGCTCCAGCCCAAAGACACAGAATAAATCCAAAGATCCAAAGATGGGAACAGTATTCCATATGAGGCCTGACCTGTGCTTTGTTCATATTCATTAAACCTCAAGTAATCGACTAAGGAATTTTATTATTAGGGTAATTTGTTGTTCGCTAAAAGTTAAGTCATTTTGTTTGTTTGGTTACAAGGTTTGTGATTATAACCTGAGGAAATAATTTCAACACTATAATATGAATTCGTAAGAGCTATGCTCGGAGTTTCTCTGAAGGACAGGATTTGTAACGAATGCATCCGACAGAGAACCAAAGTCATCGACATAGCTCTAAGAATTAGCAAGTTGAAGTGGCAGTGGCCCGGCCATATCTGGCGAAGAACCGACAACCGCTGGGGTAAACGTGTTCTTGAGTGGAGACCACGACTCGGTAAACGTAGTGTAGGACGCCCGCCGGCCAGGTGGGATGTAGACCTGCGAAAGACTGCAGGCAGATGCTGGATGCGTCAAGCTGAGGACAGGGCGCTATGGCGCTCATTAGGGGAGGCCTATGTCCAGCAGTGGACAAAGATAGGCCGATGATGATGATGATGAATAAAATAACTAGACAGGGCAGGGGCACTAGTCTTCGACCGGAAACAGTGATCAAAAGTTTTTTGCTTTAACCATTAGAAATAGGGGTTAGCGACTGATTTGTGATTTTAGCGACAATTTAAAAGCCATATGACATCTCGACTGTGATTTTTGAGTAAAATGGCCAATTTTGGCGTTCTTAATCTCAGAAACAAAAATACATTAACAATTTTGTAGTGTAGAATAGCTATTGGCATAGTTCGTAGCGGCCTCGCTTTTTGTAAATTTTGCTTAACTTTTTAAATAAACCCAAAATTGCAGAGAAAGATTTCATAAAATGCGCGATGGCACTTTTTTGAGCTCCTAGATTGAACTACTGTTCTAAACAAATGAAACAAAATTTTTGAATGTTATCTCATATAATAGTCGTATAGTTCGCGGCCTCGGAACTTTTAGATAAAATATCATTGATTTTACTTATATAGAAAAAAAAATCTTATTCTAAACCAAAAAACTTCGTTAGTTAACTGTGAATTTCTCCTATCTACGATATTATTATTGAGCAAAATTTATACCGGAATAATTGTTACTTCATGAGGAATAAAGATTTTATAATTTTTAAGCATGGATTTATAATCCTAAAACGATAAATACGACTGCAAAATTACTACAAAATGCGATGCGCCGACCGTCCGAACGATACCTATTCTCGCAGAGTGGAGATTTGTAATAGGGCTCAATACAGACCACCAACCGATCCAGTAAAGTTTCAATGAAATTCTATATTATTTTTGGCGACTAAAACTAATGTCGAACACTGGTGCAGATATGATTATGGTAAATAATGCTAATAATAATACTCGCAGGTATTATTTTATTAGCTTCAAGTAGTCTGCGTCAACTATAGGTCCTACTACCTACTTCTTATCCTTTGGTCCACGTTCGTAACTGACCTTTCATAACCAGATACAAACATATCTATAAGACAGCGACTCTTATAGGTAAGAAGGATTATGCTAGATGGAAGTCAATCGAAGTAGTTTACCCACGTGGCTCACAATAATAATCCCGCAGATTTTTAAAGTACAGTCAGCAGCGTTAATTGAACTCTAAAACAGCAGCCACTTAAGCAGACGAGGCGAAGGTTTTTTTTAAAGAGTTTGCCGATTGTCTCGCGCAGCGTTTTTTAGCGTCATTTACCGAACTTTTTGGGGGTAGCGAGAAACTTTAAGGGATCCTCAAGAACCGTGTGATCGAACACCGTCAACGGTTTTCTAGAGGGAATGGCATCGCGCACTAGTGCATGTTCCCTAGTGTTGCCAGATGTCCCGCTTTTAGCGGGACGTCCCGTTTTTTGGCCCTCTCAGGACACGTCCCGCCAGACCCCTGAGCGGGACGCCCAAAATCCCGCTTTTTTTTTATAGTATTGATAGTAGCCAATTCAACACGGTAGGTAAGTAGCTTTGTATTTTTGTATGTTTGTAACGAATAAACTCAAAACTGCTGGACCGATTTAAAAAAATCTTTCACCATTAGAATGTTACATTAGCGCTGTAACATAGGCTATATTTAAAAAAAAGAAAAAAAATGTTCACCCGTGCGAAGCTGGGACGGACCGCTAGTAAAGTATAAGTAGATACTTACGATTTTTTTTTCTGTCCCGATTTTTTCCTCCCTGTCCCGCTTTTTTTACGTTGAGATCCCGATATTTAGAAAATCGGATCTGGCAACACTAATTTCCCCGTTCCCTACGTGGATTATCAGAGGTGTTCGGATCGCATCGGGAGCGGAACAACCCGAGGGCACCTCTAAAGGCTTGGACCTCGGCTCGGGTTGACCGGGCCGAGGCCGGGTACGAAGCGAGCGACGGTATGGCTAGAGAACCTATACCATAAAGCTTCTCTGACTAAAAAGTTCTTTTTTCAGAAAGAAGCAGCCTTTTATTCTTGCCGTAGGAAATATTAATATTAATTAGTTTTTACCAGACTGTACAACAGTAGAATATTTGCGAAGTCCTCTACGAATGGCTATAAAAGTCACATTTTTGCTAAATAATCTAACAATTGTACAGAAACATTACTAAATGCGAAAGCATGTGAGGAAGTCTCAAATATAGAAATATATAGAAAGTGTATAAAATGCGAATAAATCGTAGTTTTAGGTCCGGGTGTAGAAAAGGGAACCCCAAAAAATAACACAATTTTTTTTTCACGAAATGCCAAAAACAGCTAACGAAAAGAGATTTAGATTTTTTGGTTTTTTTGTATGGAGCTAGATTTCTGTTGTCTAATAAAAAAAAATACCTCGAAATTCAAGACAATCGCTACGCTGCGTTTCGCGATTGTCTTTAATTTTTAACCTATCACGTGACCTACAGCAAAAACTGAAAACTTTACAAGTCCTAGTACCATACAAAACATGATCGAAAAATCGGCTGTCTCGGACCCCCTTTGCTACACTCTAACCTAGTTTTAATCAAAATATACCGGAATTTCGTATTTGATAATTTGTAGCAAGTGTAAGTAAATTAAACATTGTTTAAACATAAAACAACATTCGACAATGTAGGTAGGTAGTTAATTTATTTATTTTTTCTTTTCCTTTTAGTCGTTGTCGCCAATACATTTTTTTAATCAAATTTATGGAAGCCTTCTTTAGTAAATTTATTTAATAAAATACCCAAGAGTAACTTCAAAAAAGATCCAAAATGCATTTCAGCCACGTTCCAACTTTTTTCGGGGAATGAAAAATTTTAATAAGTACTTTTTTTTTTAAACTACTTACTTATTAATAATTGTATGCAGGTACTTACTTGTCGCATATACGACGTGGAAGGGTATACGTTTCGGCATTTCTTACATCTCATCACTACCTCTTCACCACCTTAACACATAACACCATCACGATAATTTCACATAACACAGGCAAAATGTAAGAAATAATAATCGCGCTTAAATCTACAGGAAAATGAACGTTAACACTACATGCCGTTTCTGTCGAAACATTATAGATTCTAAACTAATAGGTTTATAAATAAATAAGTGAAAATTGTATAATTTTGGAGCCGGAACGGTGAGGGGTGAAGTTAGCGGGAAAGAAAAGCGCGCAGAAAATCAATAAGTTGACGGCTACGTTCGCGCCTGTTTTTCTCTTGACAAGTGGCGCTATCTATGGAAAGATTTCAGAAGTTCATACTAAATGAAAAACTGTGCAAACTTTTTTGTTCGAAAACTTTGTTTTGAGGTCGAAATAAACTTTAAACGATTAAATATATTCTTTGATAATAAGAAATACCTACAAGGTGAATATGACGCTGTAAAAATGAAAAGAAATTTCTTGCCGCTTGCCGGTTCTTCTCAGTACAAGGTATTCTGCCCAGAGTAGACTTACAAACCGATAGCATAGCATAGTAGCATTCATCAAACCTACTTGGTACATCCAAGGTAGTAGTGGTCTTCAATTTTAGTCGAAAATAATTACAATCGTCTTGTCACTTATACGATAAGATATTTACATTTACTTTTTAAGTTTATTTCGGGTGTGCTTCGGAAGGCATGTAAAGCCGTTGGTCAAGCTGCATTAGCATTGGTGTAAGGCCCGTTCTCCCTATCCATTCATAGTGAAGGCTCGTGTCCCAGCTGTAGGGGATATCAAATTTATCATGATGAATAAAACACTATATTGTAGTAACTCATTTAACTCATTTGCGCCCCGTCATGACTTACGCTAGCGTAGTTTTTGCGCATACCGCGCCCTCCTATCTGTATCCCTTACAAACCCTCCAAAATAGTTTCAAGCGTGGTGCCCGTGGTACTAACGCAATTAAGATTTCCACCGTGATCTTGATCTTCCCACTATCAAAGATTTTATCAAGGACGTTTACATACGTTACTTTAATGTTTAACTATAATGTTGGATGCCTTCCACCAATAAGACGGTATACATCTAGACGTCCTAAAGACGTCCTAGATGACCCCGACGATCCCTTAATACACTAAACATGTACACTAGTTTAGGCCCAAGACACCGTACTCGTAAAACAAGGGTACGAATAACCGGTTTACACGCGCTCTATACCAGGTACAGACATGTACCTGGGCGCTTCTCATCTCCACGGCCCGGTCAGCCCGTGCCGAGGTCCGAGCTTTTAGAGGCGCCCTCGGGTTGTTCCGCTCCTCGATCCGATCCGAACCCTTCGGAGAATCTAGTGGGGCACGGGGACGCGCACTTTTAAAAACCTCCGAAGGTGATTCATTTGACACGGCTTGAGGTACCCTTTACATACCTCGCCGCCCCCAAAAAAGCCCGGTGACGCTGAAAATGCCGTGCTGAGTATGTCTAGGCGATCTTCTTAGTAAACTTTAAGTAGGTACTGTACATTTTTAGAATAAACAAAATATGCCAGAAGGTACAAGGAATATTTTTTATCAAAGATACTTAGTTGAAAATAAAACACAATCGCGCCGTAACTTATTGAGAAGCTGACGATGGCCATGCTGAACAGCGCGCCGGTCAAGAAACGTCATTATTATTATTATTATTTCTCATGGGGACGTCGCCAGCCGGACGGCATTGTTGCGGGCCACTTCATCCTTTTCCCCTTTCTCCCTCTATGAGGGAGTTAAGGTTCATCCAGCTTTCACGGCGCCCCGTCGAATCTTTTAGTCTCTTTGGTAAATCTTGCTATCTGCTCCACCTTCAGTGGTGCGAGCACGGATCTTACCGATCGATAAATTTATCAGTTGACAAAACCGTTTATCTATCGAATTTTATCTACAACCGCTAGCACGGGACTCGGATCGGTAGGTTTTATCGTGTTCTATTCTAGCGATATTTAAAAATGGCAACACGGGAATTTTATCATCCCATTCGTTCATCATTCATTCGAATCTTATATTTTTAAATGTTAGTGATTAAATTCTCTTTGGAATTTTAATATTGTCCATTTATTTATTTAATATTATTTTACTATGTCGGAACCACCAAAGAATCACATTTTCTTACTAGTCGTTTAAAAAACATCGTACCTAATATTTACTCATTTGTTAGTGGATTACTTGCTCCATGCTTTTGTAAAAAGCCGTCGGCAATTAGGGCCCTATCAGCAGCGGTGCTGGGAAATCGAATGTAAACGGGCAAAAGACGACGCACAATAGCTTCAGAGATCTCCTTCACAACTTTGCTAACTGTGCATTGTCCCAACGCAACGCCAAGTTATATTCTTGCCCAATGCACCGCTGATAACTACCGACGGCATGAAACCGCACAGCGGTGAGGACCGGCAAAAAGTAGATTGTTGAGGTTAGGTTAAAAATATGAAATAGGAAAAGAAAAAACTAAATTCCTGCTACTTACAAGTTACAACAACATGGACGGGCAATCCGTTTGATCTAATCCGTCGGATGTCGCCCCAAATGCTTTCGATAACCACAAAGGCTAATTCTCGGGATATGCGAAACAACCTCATGAATCAGAATCTTCTAAATCTATAGGGTTATTTTTCTGCCTCAGATGGTGCCGGACAATGTTAGTTTCTTCGCGACGACGTCGCTGTTGCGTCTCTTCTGCAACCAGAAAAAAGTGCCCGAAATCCATTTTTTCACGACCGCCCAAGAAAAGTGTAATATTTAGTAACTTTCCAATGGCGTCGAAAGCGTCGATAACTTTATCTACCAACTTTTAGATGCCGATAAATTTATCTACATATCGATATAATTTATCCACAAGAAATGTCATTTTCGAGTCCCATGCTAGCTTTTAAACTAAATAGATAAAATTTACCGATTATATTTACGGGTCGATAAAGCAAGTCCCATGCTGCCGATGTTAATTTGTCGACTTGAACTGTCAAATTTTATCGTCTAATCTCACTTTATCAGTCGATAAAAGATCCGTGCTCGCGGGGCTGATCCTTTAGGTCCTCTATGTGTAATGTGTCCGACCCCCAGAGCTCCCATCTAATCAGTGAGTACATAGGGAATTCAGCTAGTAGGTGGAGTCTGGTCTCCTTGCTTTCCATGCACTCCGGGCATATGGGGTCGGTTTTCACTCCTATCACTGTCAGATGTCTGTTCAGCCGGCAATGTCCTGTTATGATTTTTATGACTAGCTTCATGTTCTCTCTGGAGAGTCCCATTAGTTTACTGGTCTTTTTCTTATCCATTCTTTTGATGAAGATCTTTGACTGTCTCATACCATTCGAGGACCTCCATCTTCGGTTGGTTTCTGATGTTATGCTGTGGCTGATTACTCCCTTGGTGATGTTGTGCGCTATAGGCAGCCGGGGTTCCGGTCCCACAAGGTTTTCCTCTGCTCCCTTTCTGGCTAGTTCGTCTGCCTGTTCGTTTCCCGTGTTTCCCTCGTGTCCGGGAACCCACGCTATCGTCAGGTCCGTTCTCTCGGCCAGTCTTTTTAATAATACCTTGCATTCTTTGACGATTGCTGATGTCGTTTCTTCTCTGCCTAGTGCCTTCAGCGCCGCCTGGCTGTCGCTGTAGATAGCCATCTTTCCTGTATTAGTAAGGTTTTCGGCCATTTCAGCGCATGCCGTTATTGCGTATATTTCCGCCTGGAAGACACTGGCAAATCTTCCTAACGGTATCGACTTGTTTATCTCCGTCCCGTCTGCACATTTAATGTGCACGCCGGCCCCAGAGAGCTTTGTCGACTCTTTTCTGGAGCCGTCTGTATAGCAAGTGGTGCTACCAGTTTCCATGCTCCAGTTTTCTCTTGAACCTATGTGTATTCTATGTTTTTTGTCAAAAATCCTTTCCTTCCGTATTAAGTCGTTATTGGAGAGGATCATTGACAGCCTATCTTCGTATTGTTCGCCTATACTGGCGTGACCCTTGTCCGTAAAGTTCCCAGTCCATATGCCAGTACTTCTTAGCTTGAACCATTGTTGTTGTTCCATGGCTTTTTTCTTAATTTCTAAGTCCAGGGGATTCAGCCCCAGTAGGATTTCGAGCGCGGCTGTAGGTGTTGTCCTCATCGCGCCCGTAGTCACTAGAGCCACTAGCCTTTGGACCTTGTCTAACTCTGCCTTGTTTTTCCATACTGCGGCTCTGTGCCACCATACGATGGCTCCATGTAGGATTCTTGGCACGATTATTGCCCATATTGTATATCCATAGTGCCATCGCTGATTTCATGCCCCAGGTTTTACCTATTACACTTTAAGAAACGTCATAGAATAATACATCATATTAAGTATACAGTTCATAATAATTCTTCAAATCCTACATAAGTATATATATATATTTGTGATGGAAAGTGTCCTTGACGAGCAGGACATTTTCCAATATGTGACGCCGATAGAAATGGAAAAAAATAACAAATTATAATAGGTATTAGATTAGTATTAAAGGTAACAAATTATCATTCTATTGTAGTATTTTAAAAAGGGCTACGTGCGTGATTTAAGAGCGTTTACGCCGAACACTAGCGTCGCCAATGAAAAAAAAAAACATTTCCAGTAATTAGAGATAGAAAATCAAATTATGCTCAACAAACTATCTGAATGAAGTAATTTAGCATTTTTACGTCACCTAATGAACACCTGACATGTTATGGTTTAGTTAAATATGGCGTTATAGTTAAAAGTGGCCGTAACGTCTTATTTAACTAAACCATAACATGTGAGGTGTTCATTAGGTGACGTAAAAATGCTAAATTACTTCATTCAAAAAGTTTGTTGAGCATAATTTGATTTTCTATCTCTAATTACTGGAAATGTTTTTTTTTCATTGCCGGCGCTAGTGTGCGGCGTAAACGCTCTTAAACCCGCATACTCTGATCCTGATTAGGTGCACTACCTAATCGGTAGATTAGTTTATCCTTTACCATATATATAAATAACAATTTCACAGATCAGTGTATTTTTATAAAAAATAGTAAGAGCGTCGGAGTATTGGTATCTCAATTCCATAAATTATACCATTTAAGTACATTTTCTTTATTGAAACTTAAATTCCCTATCCTTAGATTATGTAAGACGTATATCTAATCTAAGTACCTATATAATGGAAACTCTGTCCCTTTTCCTTTCAGTAATAAAAAAGTTTATCCTCAAAATATGTCGATTCGTGAAGCCACCTTTTTAGAGTGATCATGAAGATTATTGATCCAACCGATTTCAGTCATGGCCACTACTTCGACTCCTAGTCGGTTCAGCGCTGGTGCGCCCGAAGATGGCTAGCATAGCATAGCATCAACTCACCCGAAACTTGAGCGCCCCTAATGGAAACTCCTACCGTTTTCCTTTCCATAACAAAAAGTAGTTCATCACATCATCATCATCATCTCAGCCAAAAGACGTCCACTGCTGGACAAAGGCCTACCCCAAGGATCTCCACAACGACCGGTTTTGTGCTGCTCGTATCCAGCGGCTTCCCGCGACCAAAAAAGAGTAAAAGTAGTTATCCTCAAAGAATTCCAATTCACGAAGTAACCTTTCTAGAGTGATAATGATGGTTATTGATCCAACCGATTTCAGTTATGGCGACTACTTTGACTCCTAGTCGGTTCGGCGCCGGCGCCGCGCCGCCGCCGGTGCGCCTGAAGTTATGGCTAACATAGCCGATCTCTTAGTAAGCTACAGTTGCCTGCATATGAGACTATACCAAAACTATCAAATTTCTTCATTAAACGTGTGGCGGCTCCATCTACCGCATACGCCGCACATTATTCGACACGAAACAAACACCTTCTCAACCGTGTCAACAGATGGCGCCACAGACGCAAATCAACGACGTCGCCATACCACGACGTAAAATAGTATGGGAAGCCTGCATCGCGGTAGCGAAGTTACACCATCTCCTTCGCTATATTTATATAGCACCTCCATCTAACATCCGTTGGACCTCGGTCCCCGAGCTATACCACCCAGCTCGGAGGAAGATCTTCCCTTTGGCCTTCCTCATTGTGGCATTCTACCTACTATCGGCATCCGACAAACGTTCAACCACAAGCCACAATACAAGTTCAAGTTCTATTGAGGAGATTTGACAGTTAGTGGTAGTCTGATGGGCAGGCAGGCAACACATACGTTAGAGCATTAAACCAACGTACCTACCTTATATCTACAGCTTCATTGTACACACGGCAGCAGTTCAACCTACCCAAAACTGTCAAATTTCTACAATCAATTTTGAACTTTATAGTTTGGTTATAAGGATCAATATTTATTGGAGAAATTTGACAGATTTGGGTAGGTTGATCTGCCGCCGACTGTACCTTCAGCTTAAGAATAAAACCAAAAGGAAAAAGTGTCAATCATCCATCATAGACAATTCAAAAATAAAACGCAATCGTGTCGTTACTCATTTGCGGCAATAGTTTATTTCGGGCGTGGAGTCGGTGATCCACTTGAGCAGCGCCGGGACGCGCGTGTTGACCCCCGGCTGGCCAGCCTGCGCGCAGAACTGGCCAAAGCTGACGATACCCAAGCTGAACAGCGCGCCGCTGAAGAAATCATAGTACAGAAGGGGGCCGCCGGAGTCATCCTGGCGACGAGAATTGTCAGTTAGATCACATAGGTATAAAAATATTCTTGAGTAGCTAGAATTATTTTGGTAACCAAAATTATAATAATTATGGGAGTGATTTTAGAACCGGTGACTTATTCTCACGCTTAACACCAATTTATGAGCGCTCCTATTTTTATTCATAGGGACTGGTCACTTATTTTTGACATCGAAATTGTAAATAATTCTTAACGTAAAACGAAACTTATTCATAACGTATTTCATGTCACTTTTAATTTCGAGATCACGAAATTAAATTGACATGTAATACGCAAAAATAACCCTTCTTCTGACGCAGTCGGGTAACAAGACAAACAAATCCTTCCACGAACATAACCGAGTTAGTACAAACATGTACCGCTGGCAAATAGTTGCAGCATTGTACCTGACAGGCGTCCTCCCCTGCAGTGAGGGTGCAGATCTGCATTGCCTCACCAGTGAGACCAGGGAGACCGTGACTCTTACCATACCTGGTTGATCACATCCATCCACAACATGAACAATCGTTTCTTTGCCGAACTGCCCGTATGTGGAATGCGCTTCCCGCACACGTGTTTCCCTCCTCTTTCTCTCAAAAAGCATTTATGCAGGCCGCCATAGTGTGAGCGTTCGGCATAGCGTGGTAGCGCTGCTGTGATGAACGCTTTCACTTCTTGGGCTTCACTGGCTGCTTTTCATCAGGCAGGGTGAGGCCACTTTGGCCTGCCACAATAAAATAAAATAAATCCAACTTCATCAACGCGTTGGGCTTCTACTTAAATGAATAAATAGTGGCTGCGACGCACCTGACAGGCGTCCTTCCCTGGAGTGAGAGTGCAGATCTGCCTCGGCGTGACGGTGCGGACAATGGACTGGCACCTGGACTGGCTGATCACGTCCAGGTCCACCTTCATTAGGACGTTGGACTTCACGCCGCCAGGGCTCGTCGTGCCCCAACCTGCAAGGATTCACTTGATTTTAGTGCTTTAGTAATTTGTTCGCAACAAAATTTTGCTGTTTATGTAGACCATAAATGTGTAAGTATAATCAATAAATATGATCATTAAAAAAAATACGCTAGTAGATTTTTAAGTGTTTCATTTCAATGCGTAGAGTTGGCGTAAAGAGCACACTGTATGTATATCTCGCAACGGACTAACATCGCCCATACCCAAACCATGCCAACCAACCGTGAAATAGAAAAACATTATTCAGTATCACAAAATAACATTCATACAAGTATAACATTCATAATTTAAGATACATAGAATTGAGAAGAAGTGCTTTTTAGTTTTAGTCAGGGCATCTTCGGAAGACTGGTATTACTAAAATGGAGTTCCCCAGAGATACACTTTCCCCGTAGAGACACTTTTAATAAAACTGCGCTTTTATGCTATGGCATATGCTGAGGAGATGCCCTTTCAGCATCATATACATTTATTATGAATGTTTTATTTGTCCCATAATTCGCACTACCAATACAATACTGGTGCAAGTCAAAATATACTGATATTTGAAATTGAACTGTATCTACTGTTCTTCAATACGACTAAATTTCCAATGTCAGTATGTTTTGACTTGCACCAGTATTGTATTGGTAGTGCGTATGTTGTGATAATGAATAAATGTTTTTCTATTCTATTCTATTCTGTGTTTATACATCTCTCAACTCTCTGTTCGTTGTGATAGATATTCAAATTCAACGAAACTTTTTTGTTTGGAGAGTTTTTGTCGATTGCCTCAGACACCATTTTTAGCTTCACCGGGCCTTTTTGGGGGCGACGAGAAACTTAAAGGGTTCCTCAAGCCGTGTGAAACGAAGCACTATCAAAAGGTTTTCTATAGCAAGACCGCTTAACTGAGTCCTCGCCTGCGGTAGGTACGGGGGGCGGGAAGCAAGGGCCTCTGCCACGAACACGAGCGACTTGCGACGCGACGAATGGATTTCTAGTTCATTGCGCGCTATACAACGGCAGTCATGGTCAACGGTTATAGAAATAACGCAATGAACTAGAAATCCGTTCGCCGCATCGCAAAACGCTCGTACTCGTGGCAGATGCCTAGCGCCCCGCGTACCTACCGCAGGTGAGGACTCACTTAAACGGTCTAGCTATAAAGAGAACGGCATCACGCACTAGTGCGTTTCCCCGTGCCCTACTAGATTCTCCGAGGGCTTCGGATCAGATCGGATTCAACAAAACTGCTTAAGTACCGAGGGCAGTAAGCTTCCAGCCTGTAGGGTCTGTGTTCTGGAACTTGAAGGGCAGACATGCGGGCCCCACCCGGTCGCTGAACACGATGTCACTGTCAAGCGTCAGGATAGCGATGTCGTAGTCATAATTGCTGCTGGATCTGGACAAAAATTGCGAAATTATTATTAAATATCGAATAGACCTGCTCCACTTACAGCAACGCTAAGACGTGCAACAGATCAAAGAGTTAGATTCAATTAGATAATATAATAAGTGAGGTCAATTAGTTAGATAGATTTAGAAGTAAGTACTTAAGTAAATAGTCTCTAACTGTCCCACTGCTGATGCTGGGCAGAGGCGTCCATCATTAAAATCAAGTCATCTCTACAAATTATGGATATTGGCTTATTGGATCTTTATTGCTTACATATAGAAAAAAGGAGCTGAAAAAGAGGGGAGCTCGATGGCGCAGTGGTTAACGAACCCGGTCTGCGGTTGCTGAGGTCAAGCAACTTTCGCAAAGGTCATCGGATGGGTGACCAAAAATGTATCATCTTGAGCTCCTCCGTGCTTCGGAAGGCACGTAGAGTCGTTGGTTTTGACCGCATATGCAGTCGTTAACAATTACCAATCCGCACCGGTCCAACGGACCAATCCAAACAATATTTTAAAAGGCACGTATTAAAAAGATAGAATGTGAATTTGGAGTTTTGGATAGGCATTAGCAGATTTCAGCCTTCAAAATTTTTTTTAAATCTTGAAATTTTTAAAAAATGTGTGAAACAATGTTTATTTAATTTAATGTATTTTTTATGCATAATTTTTTTTTAAATATTAGCGTTCTGCACTTCTTCTCTATATAAACTATAAGTGTGCGAAAGTTCATACTCCTCCGTCCGCGCAATTTTCGTAAAAAGGGGTCATAGGACAAAGTTTCTGCAATTTTTTTTATCAGTATGCAATTTTTTTGGAGCGACTCAGAATTAGTAGTAGTAGTAAGTATTACAACGTTCTCATAGTAACATAGGTTGAAATATGACAAAAATTTTGAGACTCTTCGTACAAATCAGGCTAATCAAGTGTTCGTTAAAATATGGGAAGTCCAAAAATTTTTAACAAATTTCAACCCATGTTACTATTATCAGAAAGTTCTTTACTTACCGATTCTGCGTCGCTCTAGAAAATTAGCGCAATAAATAGTAAAAAAAATATCATGTATAAGTATCGGTAAGTAACGTTATTTTTAAAAAGGTAATTCGGTACCGGTAATGCAGGTAACGCTATCTAGAAAAGTATAAACATTTTGGACCGCTACTTTTTTCGTTAAATATTGCGCTTTAGCCAATCCGCTATAACAAGCTTAACGATATTTTTTTTTATCGGTACCTTCGTTTGACAGAAGTATCGATAGGTACCAATTTCTTAAGGGTGGGCCGACCAAAAAATGTCAAAAATGCAGTTAAGGTTAAGTAAATATAATTGAAAATACTATCGTATTAAATGAACAAAATATATATTTAGTATCATTGGGAACGTGTTTACAATTTGTCAGAACCATAAATTCATAACACGCTATAGTTTTTTCTACAATATCATTTAAAGTTGGGCAAAGATCATGAAAACGAGTGGCGGCGTTTAGTAGATTTCTTATAGTTTATCTAAATTATTGTACCTCTGATTTTGTCTAAACAATCATCAATGGATAAACTACAAATTGCTAGACTACATTTTCGATTCATCTAGTGGTTATTGAAATAATATTTTTTTATTAAGCACCTTAAATTCCCCATACAAAATTAGTATGGCCGCGCGGCATCAAATAAATATGGACGACGACATTTCAAATAAAAAATATGACACTTGTCACTTACGGACGGCGCACCCTTAACGGTATTCATAGCCCTGGAGAACATATCAACCGCCTCTGGGTCTATATCTTAGTGGCACTAGTGTTTAGGGTTGCCAACGATTTTCAGGAAATTAAAGTAAATCTATGACTAACTTGTATAAGAAAAAGGATTTGAAGAAAAAATAAAGTATTTTCCAAAGTTATTTATTTAAATGTTTAAGAACACATTTCTTTGTACTCTTGGCACTATCTAATATTTTTTTATTGTTTTTAGCGCGTTCAGAAATTAGGGTTGCGTACATCGATTTAGAAAATCGATGGTTGCGTATCGTTTCACTTCACCTGAGTCTGATTCAGTAGTTCAGAAATTAAGTCAACAGGAATATTCTGTTCAAACGCACGCATTAGTCGGAAATAAAGTATTTTCCATACTTTATTTTTATAAAAAAGAATAAAGTATGGGGATGGAAAATAACGTAGGATACGTTATTTTAAAGTATGGTTGGCAACCCTACTAGCGTTTGACACAAATTTCGTCACCAAAAAATAACATAGCTGTTCATTAAATCTTACTTTACGAATTGCGGATGAATGGAGATTTTTGAAACTCTGAATCCTTGTGTGGCTGGGGAATCATCTGGAATCAAATAAAATATGTTATTATTTTCTCACTGTATAACCTGGTCAAGAGTTCTGTTTACGACTACTACGTATTTTACTATTAAATAATAAATCTTTTATAACTATGAGTTAATTTATTTCGATATCTCTTTTAGTTGATGGCTTCGTGCGATTAGCACATTTAGCCAGTGTCAAAGTAATTTTTCGTACAAGTAATACATAAATAAACAATATTTCCTTAAATTATAATGAATGATATTAGAAATGGGAAGTGAGAAATGATATACCCCCAACCCCTCGATTATCTCAGTAAAGATATGGGGCTTTACTAAGTCCTCACGCGAGCTTCTTGAGAGAATTTGAAAAGTGACGTTGCACTGTTTTGTTTCATTTGCCAACACTTATGCACACTCACGAACACTTAACGGTTAATAATAGAGAGTTTTACCTAAAAATAAAACTTACCTATTATTTTTATTCAATATCCGGAATCCATCTCATCTAGAGTCAAGCACCTGTCTTTCTGCCTTTAAGTCAGCGTTTCCGGTTCCTTTCCGATAATGGCGCCCTCTATAGTGTCAGCTTGGTACTACTTACATGGCGCGCGTGCACCGGGTTGAGATTGAGACTTGTCATTATGGCACTCATGATGCACCAGGTAGGCCTTACCTGGATTCCGGATATTGAATAAAAAATAATAGGTAAGTTTTATTTTTAGGTAAAACTCTCTATTATTTGTTTAGTATCAATATCCGGAATCCATCTTGAGTGATGTGTTTGTTATCACCTGGTGCCAATAATTTAAGTTATTGACGCTATAATGTGTAAGAAATTAGTATGAGGAAATGCAATAATAGGTTTTATTCGCAATGTTAGTACTTTATTGTTGTACTAGCTATTACATATTTACTAATTCACACACAAAATAATAAAATTGTAAATTAATTTCAGTTACCATAAGTTATCACTAAAAATCATCATAATTTACCCATTCACTGCGTCAAAGTAATTTGATAAAGATACTGATTGTATGTATATTACATTGATTTTCATTAATTAATTCACTTTTATAATAATATCGAAAAGTATGTACAGATTTCCAATTACCAGTAGCAAGTATTTTATCTAAAAAAAAAAAATTCTAGCCAATTTAAGGAAGCTACTGCGGTACGTACTGAACCGGGAGGAGCCTCTATATCAGCATCCTTCAAAAAGGGATTTTACCGAGCCACCAATCACAGTTCTACTGGCGGGTTTGACGTCACTGCGTGCTGTTATAAACAAGTTATTAATATTTTGTCTACGACTTAAAGATAGTTTCAATAATTGTCTTATTCAAAAAAAAAATTATATTTAAGCTTTTATCTGGATGTTCTCTAAGCCTCCAGCCTGAATAACGGTGATTTACGTTGTCAGTTTTCGTTCCAAAAGCTGGCCATAATAAAATACAAGAATTTTCGTCACTGCTATCAATGCGTAACAGGGTAAGGTCGTGTACTCTACTACCTGAAGCTAGTAATAATAAAGTAGCTGTATATCTAGAAACTTGATAAAGATTGTTTTCGTCTGGGCTATACGCACTGAGATACTGTAGTAACAACTTAGGATTCAAAATGGGTGACTTTATAGGTTTGATGCGGGCAACTGATATTGCTTTATGCATATGTTTTATAAAGAAATTTGAGGGAAGATCTACGTTAGAATTTAAGTGAGTAAATGTTGTAATTACAGGTTTGTGTACTACAATAGTCTTATAAGCTAGGCCTACGTCACAATGTAGATAAGCAAGATAACGTGCTACTTGATCAGCATTAGGGTGTGTAAAGTTTATAGAATGTGAATCACACCACTTCCTCCATCTTGTCCATGCAGGTTTGTAGGTCTTCATCGTAGAGGGGCGCCAGCCTGACATTAGTAGTTATTGCTCCTGGTCAGTCCACTCAGTCAAAATATCTTTCCACCCGAAATCAACCATGCTTCTAAGTGCAGATCTTGAATCTTCGGAGGATGCACACCTGTTCGCGTGTCTATTAGAGCTTGAGCTAAGTCTGGAATTAAATAAGGGGGCCGTAGGGCTCGGCTTTGAACATCTACTTGCCAAAACACTTTGTTCCATGTCGGTGCAATTAGAATGTACCGTCCGCATGCTTGGTTCAGGTGACTGAGAACTCTGGGAATCAGATTCGGAGGAGGAAATAACCACGCCAGTCCGTAGCTCCACTGGTGACAAAACGCGTTGTGATGTTGTGCTTGCTGATCTTGTACATCCATCGAGATATACTTCGGTATTACATGAGCCGTCTTTGACGCAAACAGGTCCATTTCCGGAATGCCCCACATTTGAAAAATATTTGCGTTGCCGCTGCAGTGAGATGCCACTCGGGACAAGTCTTCTGGCGTGATAGAGCATCCACTTCGACGTTGAATCTTCCTGGAAAGTACTGAGCAAGAAGATGCACGTTTAGTTGGTCTAAAATCGCAAGACTGTCGAGTTTGTTCGATTTCGTGCCGCCTTCTTTGTTGATGTAGGACATTACCGTTCGGTTGTTCGTCTGTAGGAGTACTTGCCCGTTTTTTAGCTGATTTGTTCGTGAAATATTGGTGCGTACACACGGTGGCAGATCAACCTACCCAAAACTGTCAAATTTCTACAATCAATTTTGAACTTTATTATTTAAATATAAGAATCAATATTCATTGGAGAAATTTGACAGGTTTGGGTAGGTTGATCTGCCGCCGTGTGTACACGACGAACATTTCTTTTCTGTAGGCGTGCCATGACATCTGTTGCTCGGTCCATGTACCCGCAGTGGATTGGTCGTTGATCTGAGCGCCCCAGCCGATATCGGACGCGTCTGTAGTCAAAAGATGAGTCACAGCATTCGTGTGTATCGGCATGCACACTCCTATTGAATTGTACCATCATTCTATGTCGGTCAGAACTGGTTGCGGAATGTTGACTTGGCGGTAAGGGTGACTCTGTGACAACTGTCGGCTGAAGACTTGCAGCGTTCAGCAGTGAAGTCGACCCCGTTTGGTCACGAAAGTCGCAAAGTTGAGTCTCCCCATTAGCGTTTGATACTGTTTTAGGGACCACTTTCCTTTTCTGAGCTGTTCCTGAAGTGCTTTGCGTAGCGATAGGCACTTCGACTCCGACAAGGACATTGCGTTGCGTTATGTGTCCCATGTTATGCCGAGGAACTCGAGGCATTGCGTCGGAGTAGAACAGACTTTTTGTAATTTGTTTTCGACACTCCTGATACCCTGACTTCTCAGCATCTCGGCGACCCAGTTGGTCAGAGTAGCGAATGTTCTTGGGGCCGATGCGAGTCCAAACGGTAAGCACGTCATCTGAAGCAGTTGGTGGCGATTCAGATCGTGGTGGTAGTTGAGCCTTAAAAACCGGCGATGCTGCTGAGCAATAGGTACGTGAAAATATGCCTGACTTAGGTCCTGAGGTTGAAAAGTCGAAATCTTTTCGTTATAACCAATCTGTTCAGCTGTTTTAAGTTGAAGATCGGCCAATGGCTGCCGTCTGGTTTGGGTACTAGAAAGAATGTCGAGAGGTAACTGGGGCTGGGATCTGCTGTTTCGAGTATTCCTGATTCTAGCACATTTTCGATTTGAGCAGTCATATGAGGAGTAGTTTTGGTTCTGTAACTCTGCATTGCAATAGAATTCGGAAATATCAGTGGTAATTTTAGCCTGAACGAAATACGTGTCCCGTTTAATAATTTGGAAATTTGTTTTAGTACACCCAAGTTGCTCCAGACATTTTGAAATCGTTTTAGACAGCCGCCGTGAAATATCTGGTAGTCCTTCACGACGCTTCTTTTTAAATGAAATGTTAGGTCGCAACTTTTTTCCTTTTTGCTTACTATTTGGCTATGATGGCTTTTGGTTTCGATAGAAATTATCTTTTGTTTGCGATCGAGCCATAGGTTGTAATGTAGTAACTAATTTATCCGCCCCCCCCCCCCCCCAATTTTTTGAAGGTAGTTTTGAACTAAATTATCATCAAATAGTGTTTCCTCACTGGGTGGAATTTTATACAAAACATCCCGATGAAATTTATCTGGTATTTGACGCAAAAGTGTACACATGAAGTAATGCAATCCGCACGTCTACCACACACTATTTGCAATAAATCATCGGTCACCTTACTGTACGAAGACTCTTTAGAAAATAAATACTCGATTTTGTTGAAAAATGTATTAGGAGTCAATGTCTGTTTAGACTCGTTGGTCCAATCTACTAACGTTTGTAAGGTTCTTTTTGTGAAATTAAAGAGTTTGTTAACCCGGCAAACGAACGTTCCAGCAAATATGAGCGAGGATCATCACGTAACGTTGCAGCCTCAAACCGTTTTAATGAGTCATTAACATTTAATTCCACGAAACCGGGGGTAGCTGAATACTTTTTCTGAGCGTCCGTAAACCGAACTGCATACCAATCGTCACATTTAAATCGTTGTAATTCTATTATTATTATTATTATTATTATTATTTTTTTAACATATTTTTTGTTAGCGCGTGCATAAAGCACGCAGGCAAATCTTTAACAGTAGTACTTGGATCAGACAAATTGAGTTGATTTATCTGCGACACGTTTACAGTAGGCCGACGTAAGTTAAGATCATTCGAATCAACCGCTATTTAAACATCTTCCTTACTGTTCGAAACTTCGTTATTTTTTGAAATCATATTTGTCAAAAAAATAAAACCACTTGTTGCGACAAGAATTCAAAATGTGCATAACTCACGGTTTGGTCAACTTTCCTTGACTTTGATCTCCTAGGGCACCTGCTACTGCCGCTGGATGAATCACTGCTATTCAAACCAGATGATTAAGGACGGTTACGTTTTTTCGAAGCAGTATTTTCTTCATTTGCACCATCGGGATTTGCGTTCTCCATATTTTAACTTATCTTTCGGAAAGGAACTAATAATTACTTATATTGCAAAATTAATTGAATAAATTTTTAAATTTAAGGTTATTTATTAAACGTTTTTTGAAACTGAACTGACATATGAATGGCGCGAAAAACGACGCTATAATGACAAGTCTCAATCTCAACCTGGTGCACGCGCGCCATGTAAGTAGTACCAAGCTGACACTATAGAGGGCGCCATTATCGGAAAGGAACCGGAAACGCTGACTTAAAGGCAGAAAGACAGGTGCTTGACTCTAGATGAGATGGATTCCGGATATTGATACTAAATAAATAATCCATGTTGCAGGGCTCCGTGGTTAAATAATAACACAACTGGTTAATGTATCGGAGTATAATTTCTGACTAGTTTTAATAACTAAAAATACAAGTATATATATTAATCTATAAACAAAGAAATTGGCGGGGGAGATTAGTTGACTGTAGAAAGTCACGAAACAGGAACTAATAAGTTTTGCTTAATTTACATAAAATGTCTCTATATTAAATCACGTTATTAATTATCTCTATTAAATATCACGAACATTACGTGCTATGAATATTGTGCTGACGGCACATTACTTCCCCCTTTAGAAAAAAAAAATAATAATAATAATAAATTACAAAATAACATTAATAAAAACAATGCAAAGAACCCTAATTAAAATTACGAACAATAACTTAGTGGTATAGTAATAGTAATTTCAACCTTGCAGACTGCGCGTAAATGAATAATGCTGATTCCGCATCTTGTTCTGTTCGCTAGCGCCGATAATACTTTTTTATTCTGAACGCAAATGTGTGACATAATATGATAGGTGCGACTTATAACACTCTCGGGAACGTGATTATAAAGCGAATCTTACAGGCTGTCGAGAGATACGACCAGCTCGTGTGACAACGTTCTTATCTGGTCGTGTGCTTACTATCTGCTTTGTCAGTGGTTCTTGATCGGCTTTCAGTACGAACGCTGGTTTGATTCTGTCTATAGAGATTCTTACGCGTTTGTCGCCTTGCAATATTACGAAATTTTTATCACTTCTGTCAATGACTTGATACGGACCATCGTATGGAGGACTGAGACTAGGACGCAAACGATCACATCTCACGTACACATGTGAACATTTTGACAAGTGAGGATGAACGAAAGTATTGTTATTCGAGCTCTCTCTTTTGGGAATAGATATTGCTTTTGTAATATTTTCTCTCAGTTTGGTAACGAAATCGTTAAACGTTTCCCGTTGTTCGCAACCGAAAAATTCTCCTGGTAGTTTAATCGTGGCGCCATATACCAATTCGGCGGCACTGAAACCAGTATCTTGACGAAAACAAGCACGAAGTCCCAATAAAACGGTTGGTAACTCTTCCATCCAGTTGGTTGTATTGCCTCCTGCGATCAATGCTGTCTTTAGCGTTCGATGTAAACGTTCCACCATGCCATTCGCCTTGGGATTATATGGAGTAGTCCGTATCTTATGAATACCCATTAGCTTGGCTAATTCTTTGAAAAGGTTTGACTCAAACTGTCTCCCCTGATCGGTTGTGATCATCTCAGGACATCCAAATCGCGATATCCATCCTCCGTAAACGTGGCGTGCGACTGATTCGGCTGTAATGTCTTCAACTGGAAAAACTTCGGGCCATGAAGTGCATCGGTCAATCATCGTGATTAAATATCTTTTATTCTGAGATACAGATAACGGTCCTACAATGTCTAAATGAACGAAAAATGAAAAATTTGAGTAAAATCCTAGCGGCTTCCAACCTTGTTTACATTTTTGATGGAGCACGGCGCCCATACATTTTAAACTCGCATCAGTCAATAAGGCAAGTTCAGCTGTTGGAGAAGGGTGCGTCAAAATTGCGGCATCCAGAATGTTTTGTTTGCAACTCGAAAATGTCGATTCCGCTTTCTTCGTCCATTGAATAATAGAATTGTCATTTTTCTTTGTTTGCTTTAAATAGTTGTTGAGAGGAACTTGATGTTGGGCAGCTAAACATAGGCTTCCTCGATAAAAATTGACCATGCCCAAAAATCTTCTAAGCTCCTTAATGGTTTTAGGTTTAGGAAAATCTTTGATCGCCTGCACTTTCTCCCTTGTGGGGCTGATACCATTGCTTGAAATGTGGTAGCCCAAAAAATCCAATTCTTTCTTCCAAAATTCGTACTTTTCCAAGTTTATTGTAATGCTGTTCTCTTGAAGTCGCTTAAATATAATCTCCAAGTGTTCCTCATGCGTTGATTCTGTAGAACAGATCAGTAAATCATCTACGTAAGCAAACACGAAGTCTAAGTCGCCAAATATTGAATTCATAAACCTTTGAAATGTCTGTGCAGCATTACATAGACCAAACGGCATTCTGGGAAACTCAAATAGTCCAAATGGAGTAATTATCGCTGTTTTTTCTACGTCTGCAACCTCAATGCAATGGAAAGCTTTTTTGATATCAATTTTGCTAAATAAACACTTTCCTTGTGCGACGTACGTGAAATCTGTTAACCTTGGCAATGGATATCTGTCTGGAACTGTGGCTTTATTAAGCATGCGATAATCACCGCACTGTCGCCAGTCGCCATTCTTTTTCTTTACTATATGCAGAGGACTGGCCCAGGGGCTATTGGATGGTCTACATATTCCCATCTCCATCATTGTTTGAAATTCTTTCTTGGCCACCCGGTATTTATCCGGGGGTAGAGGTCGCGCACGAGCATATACTGGAGGGCCTTCCGTTACAATATGATGTTGCACTCCATGCTTTGGTTTGCACTTAAATGCTGTCGGGCGGGTCACGTCTGCGTACTTCTCAATGATCTGCCTAACGCTATCCGGAAGGCGGGAGTTAATAGTAGTGACGCTGCTATATCCTTCCGCTCGAGAAACAGTGGCTGGAGTTGATAATTGTGTTAGCTTATCAATCAATTTCATGCCATGAATATCTACCAAAAGTTTGTGATGTTCCAAAAAATCTGCGCCCAATATTGACATATTTACGTCTGCGATAATAAAAGTCCAGCGGTAGGGGCGTCGTAACCCTATGTTGAGCGAAAGCGTCTTTTCACCGTATGTCTTGATAGGGGTGCCATTAGCTGCGTATAAATTATAACTGTCAACTTGCTCTGTAATATTATGTGGTCTCTTGATAACCGAAATATTTGCTCCTGTATCAACCAAAAACCTTATGTCATTATCAGTATCTCTGACGGTAAGGCGGTTTGAAGGATTAACAGTACAGATTTCCGCCGGTGTCCGTACTGTAGTTAGTTTTCCGACTGCTTGCCAGCTTCCCAGGCGCACGGTTGTATGCACTTACGCGCGCGGTTTTTAAAATGCCGATGATAAAAACATACTTCATTCGATGCGGACCTTGACAATGACTGGCCTCGTGACCTAGATCGCGGTCGGTCGTAGCGTCTACGCTGAAATGAGCTACGTCGGCTGTGCTCGCTACGCAAACTTGCAATTTCCAACTGCATTTGAGCTATTTGCGATGTTAATTGCGTAACGATGTCTACTTGTGACGACCTTGAACTTGAGTTAAGCCTAGAGTTCTCTAGAATTTTGTCAGCCATCTCGCTCATCTTATCCAGAGTAAGGTTCTCTGTGACGGCTAAAACGGTGGTTACTGACGAAGGTAATTGACGTAACCAAAACAGTCGAATTGTGTCGTCATTCATTTTCCCGCTGCTTATTTGCTTCATTCGGCGTAACAACTGAGACGGCCGTTGGTCGCCGAGATCCATTTCGGCAAGAAGCTTCTGGAATTGCCTCTGCTCTGTTTCTTCGTAACAATTTATTAGGCGTTGTTTAATGCCATCGTACTTTTGTTCTGCCGGTGGATTAATGAGTAAATCGCTAACTTGCTGTATCTCGTTTTTCCCCAATTTCGCGATGACCAAGTTGTACTTGTAATCGTCGCCTTGTTTCTGAGGTGCGACGATCGCTTCAAACTGGGTGAACCATAGCCGTGGTGAGTCTGTCCAAAAATCGGGAATGCGGTCACCAATGGAAATTGCTGCTATCTCCGGTGTCTCTGTGAGAAGACTGCTCCTGATGCCCGTTGGTAGTGTGGGAGCCATTGTAAAAAATGAGCCAGAAATGTTATTTAATTCGTACCAGTGTGATGTAGTTGTTCTTCTTCCGGGCGTGACTATGTCGGGCGATTCTTCCGGGCGTGGCTGTCGTTGGGCGATTCTTCCAGGCTTTTGTCGGGGTCACCAATTGTTGCAGGGCTCCGTGGTTAAATAATAACACAACTGGTTAATGTATCGGAGTATAATTTCTGACTAGTTTTAATAACTAAAAATACAAGTATATATATTAATCTATAAACAAAGAAATTGGCGGGGGAGATTAGTTGACTGTAGAAAGTCACGAAACAGGAACTCATAAGTTTTGCTTAATTTACATAAAATGTCTCTATATTAAATCACGTTATTAATTATCTCTATTAAATATCACGAACATTACGTGCTATGAATATTGTGCTGACGGCACAATCCACCATTATTTCACATTAATATTCGACATAACACAAATTTTGGAAAATAAGACAAAACCGCAGACATGACGCTTCACTTTCCCGCCAAGAAGCATCTTTTGATATCTTTTACAATTATTACCGCTGCGCTGACCAATAGACACATCAAAAAGGCGCCAGTTTTACCGATTTTAGTTTCTTTTTCTTAATGTAAGGCAAATTAATAAAACTATACATCCTATGAATCAACTCCAACACTCACCAATGCGCAATAATTAGCTAACTATATTAGAATACGAATACTTTAACTTATTTAGTGCTATTTAGGCGCTCCGCGGGCTTTTTATTGGCTTACCAACAAACTAACACAAAGCTTCTTATTTATTGTTACAAACTTAGTAACTAGTGTTAGGTAAATACCTCACGCACGCAACAGAAATATTGACTCGCTGACGTTTCGGACACTATTCAATTATTGGAGCTGTTCAGTACAGTCAGATAAAAAAGCTTCAGAATATAATATTATGTAGAAAAAAAAGTACATCACATCACACATTTTCCTCAATACACTTTGAACTAATTTATCTCTAAGTATTATATATATAAAGATAGGATACTAAGATAGGCCGATGATGATGATGATGATTATACATTATGGTTGAACATTTACTAAAGAAATTTGATAGTTTTGGATTGGTTAATGTGCAGGCTGGTGCCTGTATTAAGACTAGTATTCGAAGCTAGTATTATCTAAGGCTTAAGGAGCCCTTTAAGTTTCTCGCCGCCTCCAAAAAATTCCGTCGACGCTGAAAATGCCGCCTAAGGAAATCTAACTCTCTCCAAGGAAGGGACATTAATGGAACTGGAAATGGATGGCAGGAAGGTACATACTGATTTTGATGTTGTGCTCGCCGACGACCACAGCCAGGGTGTCAGTGTTGAGCCCGTTGTCGATGCAGTGAGCGGCAGTCAGCACGTGGCGCTTGCTGATGATGGTACCGCCGCACTTCACCTCGAAAATCCTCCCGTCGACTAGGGCAGCCATCATGGGGTACTCGTTGATGCCGGTCTCTACGCCGCCGACGATGCGGTTCTGGATTTAATAAAACAAAGACTATCAAAAATTCTAAATTCTAAATTCAAAATAATTTATTCAGTTAAATGAATGATTCATAAGAGTTATTTCAAGCCTAAACCATGCTAAAATTACCTATGTCATCGTGAATTTATAGGTAAATGACTAGCGGCCGCTCGCGGTTTCACACGCGTGATTCCCGTTTCCGTGGGAATATCTGGATAAAAAGTATCCTATGTGTTATTCCAGGTTATAAAATATCTGTATGCCGAATTTCATCTAAATCCATCCATCTGTTGCAGCGAAGAAGTAACAAATATACGAACATACATACTTACACACAAACTTTCGCATTTATAATATTAGTAGGATTTGTGAATATTTTGACAACTAAACCGGAAAGAGGTGGTATCCCATCAAGGTATCTATAGGTATGCTACTTATAGCGTCGACGATCGAGGGTTTAGCCGCTTTTCGGAAGTTAGATTGTCCCATGCTGGTCTGCAGCGCTATTCTCTAAGCAAAACAGCGTCGAAGTCGACATTGAACTCACTTATAACTTGCAAACTAATTTCAACCTAATTTGTAATAGTAATAAAGTCTACATTCGTTTGCAAGTTATGAGCGAGTTCAATGTCGAGTTCAACGCTGTTTTGCTTAGAGAATAGCACTGCTGGGACGTAAAAATAAAATAATGTATCAGCTGCTTAACTTCCTACGCATGTCGTAAGAGCCGACTAAGGGACAATGGTTCCAAGATGCTCACACATCAGGCGAGCAACCATCACTGATGTTATATATAGCTATTACACCGCTAAAAAACCCTACGTGGAGGGGTAAACACGTATCGGGTTATCGGTGTTGGTGTGCATTTTCGTTTGCACCCATTGTTTCTCCTGCATGTGCAAACTTTCTGCGGGCTCCCGCCCGGCGCGTGCGTACTGCATCCAAGCTGTATAAACGAGTGAGTTAGCGGAATTAACACTACATAATTATTTATATATTTTTTTTGTACCATGGATTTCCGCAAGGTAACGCCTGATTCCATTAATTAAACCCTACTTTGTCTAAGCTAAATATGGCGTAGGGTCACTAATGGGAAGTAATCTCAAAATTGGTGATTTCTATGCTCAGTCTACCCCTTTTTAACAGAAGGACATGATAGTTTGTATGTATGTATATGTAGATGCAGCATCAAACACAAAAACGCCTATGACGTCGTCGGATCAAATAGCTGTTCAAAAGTTTGATACAGCGACTGACAATGGAAGCTTGTAATCACCCTTAAGGGTGTTTCAATGAAGTTGCAGAAGCTGAAGTTTCAGTTACAAACTGAAGAAGATGTTTGCTTAAACCATATCTTCTCTCTCTCTCTCTCTCATTTCTTTCATATGAATAATTTTTTTTAATACGGGTAAGCATTTGTTCTCTATCACACGTAATGACTAGGTGGAACCGCACATCACACGAAATCCTCAACTACTGACACACTGGCTATCTTATCTCCAGCTGCCGGATCACAACAAGTGAAGTGTGGTTAACCAGACGGACAAATAAGCCCTAACATGTACCCTTCGCTAGGAATCGAACCCGGACCTCTGGGTCTAAACCGTGGTCTTAACCACTAGACCACAGAGTTGATTAACGAATGGTTAATGAATGAAGCATGGTAAGTAGTGAGTACCCATTACAAAGTACAGTTAACTGATGCTACGTTTGTTTCCACGCTGCACCAGTTATCTTTAACCGACGAGGGGAGGGGAGGTCTTGGAGAAACCTTCACCTGCTTCTTGTAGCCGCAGCTGCACGTCCCAGGGGTGGTAGCCTGCTGTGCGGACGCCAAGCACGTGAAACGACCTCCAGGGCTGGTATTTGCGGTTATCAGACCTAAAATTCAATAATACAAACTTTATTTATTTGCCCACGAGGAGGTGGCCGGCGCTTATATATATTTTTTCTTTTTTTATATTTTGCAGCTTAGCACAGTGCCTTGATCTTACCTGTTGTTAAGTGATGATACGACCAATTGATGGAAGCGCACTTCACCCGGAATCCTTAATTGAGGCACTGGCTATCTTATCTCTAGCTGCCGGAAGACAACAATGCTACAAACATTGATGTTATGACGACATATTTAGATAAGATGGTGGTAGCTAGCATGACGGCCAAACAAGCCCTACCACCGACATATACAGCATACGTCTTCTTTTTTTTAAAGAGATTGCTGATTTTGTCCACGCCGAGGCGGCGCCGGCGCTTATAGAGAATACCTCTAATTTTTTGGTAAGAGATTGCTATTTGTTGCTTAGCGCTGATGACACTGCCACAGAAGAGATCACAGCTTAACGGACTTTCGTCCCCTCATGTCGCAATAAAATAATTCTCAATAGCAGTATCGTTTTCGACAGGAAAACCAATATTATGGTAGCTCAGTTGATGGAGCCCATATTAAGAACGGAGTGGAGTTCAGTCCTACCTGAGGCAAATCAAGACACGTCTTTTCTGGTTCTATTTTCTTATCTTACAGTACAAGTTTAGGTATAAAATGGATTTCAATCCATCCATAAGGACGGCTAGTGCCCCAGCAGTGGGAACATATAAAATGAGCCGGTGATGAAAGCTCATCCCACCAGCAGCGCTATTCTCTAAGCAAAACAGCGTCGAACTCGACGTTGAACTCGCTCATAACTTGCAAACGAATTTCAACCTACTTTTATATAGTAATAAAGTCTACATTCGTTTGCAAGTTATGAGCAAGTTCAATGTCGAGGTCGACGCTGTTTTTGCTTAGAGAATAGCACAGCAGTACCGGTACCAGGGGCGCGTCCGCATAACCGATCGCTTTGATTTCGTGTATGGTTTATGAAGTCATCTTGTCGTTTCGTGCCGCCTATGAAAGCAATATCGAAAGCTTATAGCCTTTAGCTTTTGATATTGCTTTCATAGGCGGCACGAGGTGGCAAGATGACGTCATAAACTATACGCGTAGTCAAAGCTATCGGTTAGACGGTCGGGGGGCAGGTAACCAAATTCATTAGTGATTATTAGTAGTTAGATGAGTGGCGCTTGGATTGGCTAACTGCACGCGTTGCGCTCTCGTCTCGTTGGTTTGCCTATACTCATTTCGAGCGACCGCAGTGCTCTGAGGGTCTAGTGTGAGTTTCATTCGCCATGCGATCACATTAACGAAAACGAGAATTTGAATGCCAAAATTTTACTCTTCTCGTATGTAGCGAAAAGACCTGCGGGGTACGTGAGTTACCCTTACTTGGTTGGCTGCTCGGTGGTTTTCATTGAGTAGTTACTCCAACATCTCCGGCACTAGTCTGGAGAACTAGAAGAGGTGCCCGCTAGATGCAAAGGCCTCCGGTTTAATCAGCCGCGGAGGAATTTGGAATTGATCAGGTGCCTGGATGGGTACCGAGAAGTGAGTGTGCTTACAACTCCGCCACCAAAGAAGACATTGGTAGTTGACTTTAGAGTTGACGGCCCGAGAAGTGGTACACTGCGAGTTGTGCTCTTAGTGCAACGAGAAGTGAGCGAGCTTACAGCTCCGGTGACCTATCTGGATATTAGGTAGTGGACTATATACGTGTCCACGGGGCAACTAGCTTGAGACACTAGTCTTAAAAGTACCGGATGAAGGATGCGGAACCGGCATGTTCTGATCTGGCGTTATGACCTGACGTAGATGGTTCCTTGTGCTTGCATAACGATGTCTGACACCTAACTTTATAACCTTGAGGTTGGTGGGGGGGTGTCAGTATAAACTTTAAAGTAGTGTATAGCGGGGTGTGTCCTCTCGTATGTCGCCAGGAGGCGCTGCTTCAATGCCATACTAATTTTCGTTTTCGTAAACCTAATCGAATGAATACGGATAGTAAACAAAACTCACACTAGGCACCCTGTATATCACGTGATAAACAGACCGGCAATGTCGCAGCTATTGGTATAGGTATTGGTATTTTTGAGGTATAATACCGGTAGGTACTCTTTTTTTATTTTTATTGTGAGATGGGCTTGCTCTTGGTAGAGATGAGACGTACTAGGCGAATTGCGTACTGAGTCTTGCAAGTACGAGTACACAAAAATACTTATTCCAGAAACCTGTTCCACGAGTACTTAGAAGTATGCGTTTTTACGTACTATTTTCTTTCATACAAGCTTTTCGGTAAAGTTCGTGAACACTTACACTCAGCATAATATTCTGAAATAATAACATACATTGCTTAAATGACTTGCTATATTAGGAACTAATACTAAATAGCAAAACAAGATTCTCCCGTAAGTCAAATAAATAAATGCGCAAACACTCCAATCATCTTTTGTATCAAACTAAGGAATGACATACTAAAACGACTTGTGTTGTGTTATGTCATATTAAAACGACGTCTTCACGTCTCTGAGAACACCCAAACACAAACCGATATAAAAACATCGTTAAAAAATGTTACGTTATTAATTGCTAAAAAATATTCTGCTTAAGATACACGACCGGGAATCGATCCTGATCGATCCAAATGGCCGTCATGGTCGTCAGTTACAAACTAGGTTAATTAATTTGAATTGAAAAATTGAAAAATTCTTTTTGGAGCCATAATAAAATGAAGAAAGAAAATAAATTAATTACCTAAAGAAATACCTAAATCAAATAGGTACCTACAATCACCACCAAAAACGGCTATTTACAGTTAATGTTTACCACCACTTTCACCATGTACACTACCTACTTAATTATTATTTACAATCATTGACTTAATGTATTTACAGTTCTAACACCACCATTCGTTAAAACGAATGCGAAAGCACTTATTAACGTTATGTTAATCCGACAATCCCAAGACCACCAAAATCATCTGAACTTACATGTAATTAAAAGTATCTTCTTTATTTATAATACACATAAGTACTAAACCTTCTAACTAAACTATTTTTTATCCGAGGATAAACAATTGTAACGTAAACAAACAATACGCCGAAATAACTGTCTGAAATTCAAATTTGCATAAAAACCAACGAATAAGTAAATAATCACCGCCTAAGAAATATAGACTTTATTTCTAATGAGATACAGTCTTAATGTCCAACCGCACAAAAAAGCAAGATACACCAGACTCACTTTCGCGCAGTACTCGGAGACACTGAGAGTCTCAGTGTCTCAGTCTGAGACACCTACTCATGGTGCATACAAAAAGCGGTTTTAACACCTTACAATAAGGTTAATCGTAAATACATGGGAATAAACTCACTCACACTAAGATCGAACGCGTCTCGAGAACGCGTTTTTGAGTTTCGGACTCGATACTTAATAGAAGCACAGAGTACATAATACGTTAGAAGTTTATGTGCGTATTTGAGTAACTGTCGTATGCGTCGTCGATACTTGTAAATACTCGGTACGCGTTGGACGCTGAATCGATACTGAGTATTTATACGTACAAGCAAATACTTATTCCATAAACTTATTCCAGTAAATACGTCTCATCCCTAGCTCTTGGCCTCATTCTAATCCCTAGGGCTAAGCAGAGGCCGACGATGGAACAAGCTTGCCCAGAAATAGCCTATCCACTCGGGCTTTAAAAACTTTAGGGTTATATGCACTCGGGAACACAGACGCCGGTAGGGAATTCATTACTCATTGAAGAATCGGTATCCAGGTACCAAAATGGAAAGTACAGGTACTTACCGATATGAAATCTGTATTTTCGGTACCGGCTGCAAGCCCTGGTTTCACCCTATTACTAAATGTATTTTATCTTTGCCGGCTTATGTTATGATTACTTACCCACACTGAGCCTGGTACCGGTAGACACAGCAGTCAACGTGCCCTTCCCGCAGTAGTAGTCGGCGCCGTTCAGCTGCGTATCACCGATCCTGGACACCAGCAAACGGTCCTGGCTGCATGAAGGTGACTGCCGGAATACAACCATATATTAATACCGATAAAGTGTTGATTCTTACGTTCCTATATAATAGCCAAAGTGCTAAATCATGACTTCAAGAGAGGCTCTTCACACACACAAACCACCACGAGCCTCTCCTGAAAAGTTATGATTTTGCACTTTGGCCCTTAAACAAACATAGGACCGATATATTGCAGAGCTGGCCAACGAGCATATAACCCCCATAAAGCGATCTTCACGGCCCTTGGACAAGCGCGACACAAAGAGCATCAGACGCACGTACAATATCGAAATCGAACCCTGAGTGAACCTCTGTCTCTCTGTTTTTATACTTATTGTGGTTGTCTTTTATATTTTGTGTGTTTATTTGTAATAGAAAGTCCTGCTATGATAGGGCATTTTCCAATATTTTTGACGCTGTAAGGAAGAAAAGAAAAGCCCTTGCCGAGTTTCTTGCCGGTCCTTCTCAGTACAAGGTCTCCCGCCCAGAGTAGACTTACGAACCGATGGCATAGTGACATTCAAAAGAGCTACTTGCATCCTAAACTGAATAAATGATTTTGAATGTTGTTTTGTTTTTAATTTTAAAAGACTGGTGGCGGAGGTGGTCTTCCGTACCTGATCGACCGTGACATCTCGTGATGTGTTTTGCGTCTCCAGCCGCGACATCAATTGATGCGTTAATTCCCGCACACCTATTTCGACCGCGACATTAGTATCAATTGATGCGTTAATTCTCGTACACCTATTTCAAACGCGACATCAATTAATGCGTTAATTCCCGCCCACCTATTTTGACCGCGACATCAATTGAAGCGTTAATTCCGGTACATCTATTTCGACCGCGACATTAATTGGTGCCTTGATTCCCGCACACCTGTTTCGACCGCGGCATCAATTGGTGCGTTAATTCCCGCACACCTATTTCGACCGCGACTTCAACAGGTGCGTTAATTCCGGCACACCTATTTCGACCGCGACTTCAATAGGTGCGTTAATTCCGGCACACCTATTTCGACCGCGGCATCAATTGGTGCGTTAATTCCCGCACACCTATTTCGACCGCGACTTCAATAGGTGCGTTAATTCCGGCACACCTATTTCGACCGCGACATCAATTGGTGCATTAATTCCCGCATACCTGTTTTGACCGCGACATCAATTGAAGCGTTAATTCCCGCACGCCTATTTTGGCCCTCTTGTGAAGTCTATGTTTCGCGGTCGGTCGGAGGCTAAAAGACCACAAAGGCGGTTACCTGACAATAGTTACATTTTTCTTTCTTTCGTCCAAAAACTAGAGTTGTATGGAACAGCTAACAACTGCTTAAAACTACTTGAACTCACCTGTGGTAAGTTGATGTCACTGCAATCCAACCGGCAGTTGTATCCGGTGGGGCAGTCCAAGATCCAGCGACATTGGACTCCTGGTCTGTAGTTGTTTGGGTACCCTGGGCTCCGTATAGGGTATGTCGATCCAGGGCTCACCTGGAAGAATGTTTATCTGTTATGAAGTCGACGAAGTGCTGGCTAGGCTCATACTTTATTCTTAAAGACCACACACACAAACTTCCGATCATGCGTAGATTATTGAGAAAAAGACACCAACCCCTTCATAACAAAAAACCTTTTTTGCCCTGACCATTGCCCCATGAAACTTGGAAAGAGAAAGAGAATTGAGAGGAAATACTACACCCGTATTGTTATTGTGTCCTACGTAATTGATTTACGTTGTACAGTTTTACCACAGAGTAGATAAAATGTATGAGGTTTTACAGCTCTATAATTCACACGAAAATCAAAAACAATAAAGTCCGTTGTTCTGAATTCAAATTATTATACACTAGCGGCCGCTCGCGGTTTCACCCGCGTGGTTCCCGTTCCCGTAAGAATATCTGGATAAAAACTACCCTATGAACCTGGAATAACATTCCAGGTTATAAACTATCTTTATGGCGAATTTCATCCAAATCCATTTAGTAGTTTTTACGTGAAAGAGTAACAAAATACTTACAAACTTTCGCGTTTATAATATTAGTAGGATGTTTGTCTATTAACTATTAACACTTACATTTTGTACAAAATCACAGTTGTAGTCTTGAGCAAAGGCATGCCCCGCAGTCAAGAGGAGCGTCGCCAGGCATGTTGCAAACATATCTGAAAACATAAAAACAACTTCATACTGTATTGCATATCATAATGTTTAAACCAACATAATTATGGTGGTTAGGCTTTTTATATAGTTGGCACGGCATATGACTACACCTGATGAAGTCTAGACCTTCACCACCCACCCTCACCTTGCCGCCCCACAATGTGCCTCTTCACGCCTCGTTTGAAGAACTTTATGTCATAGGAAGGAGGGAAAACGTGCGCTGTTAGACTATTCTATCTTTTGCAAGTGCGACAAAGAAACGAGCCACCTGATTTCGTTGTGTGCGTTGGAATATTTGACAGTCAAGCGGTGATTCCGGAGTGCGGCACGTGTACTCCTATGGAGGAAGGGAGAAGGTGGGATGAGGAAACGTGTTTTGGTACACTAATCCACCTTTTGGAAGTGCTTACAAGATACATCAAGGACCTCTTAAACATTATCCCGTGAGCCCATAGCTTGAAGCTTGAAGCGGAATGGTTTGAGCGGTCCCATGTATGTTTGTAAATAGAACTGTAATTCACTATGCAGTCACAGCTTGAAGCAGTCGATCCTGACTGCTTAACGAAAACGAAAATTTGTATTGCACTGAAGCAGCGCCTCTTGGCAATCACACAAAAATACAAATTATTAAAATAAAACAAAAAACCCGACTGCTAAAACAACTATATAAAAATGAGTGCAAAGAGAAAAAACTGAAAACAAAAAAACAAGCTCTACGATCCCAGAATTCAATTTGAGCAATGTTGAATGCAACGTGAAATATTTCTAAATACATTGAATATTGATAGTTATCGCAGGCGGGGACATTCACCAACCAAAGAGAGTGCGGATTTAATTGAGCTAGCCACAGCCGCTTGGTTGATGATTGTCCCCGCCTGCGATAACTATCAATATTCAATGTATTAAGAAATATTTCACGTTGCATGTGTGTTGAGAAGTGTTGTCAGACTGTGGTCTGACAACACTTCTTCTTCCTGTTCAGGTGCCGGTGTGCCGGCCAGATGTTCAGATGATATTAAAATGACAGCAGGCCCGACTTTGATTAGAAAAGTCACAGACCGCACGACGTGGAAGAAAATTGGAGAGGCATACGTCCAGCAGTGAACATCACTATGCTGAAAGGAAGGACGGAAAGAAAAACTATATTACGTACCAACAACACTGGTGTATAACCTATACCGAACCTAACCGAATATACCTACCATTAAAAATCCGGGACTAATCGTTTAATTCCGGGACACGGGAGCGGGTCAAGACACGTAAAGGCTGGCAAGCCTAGTCTAGTCTAGTCTAGTGTGCGTTTAGCTCGTGCGCGGTATTACCTACGAGTATTAAGCTTAACTTCTGTGGCTCTCCTTAATCTGTGTAAGTAGATACTAACCCCCTTACAAATAAACACTATTTAAGCATTTACTTAGTTAATCATTGTTTTGTCAACGTCACACAAACGTCGTTCTCAATTTGAGAAAAAGAGACAAAACAATGATTAACTAAATAAATGCTTAAATAGTGTTTATTTGTAAGGGGGTAAGATACCTACAGTTACTAAAAAACTGACATCTAGACGTTACCGTTTGCAATCATTTGTTCAGTAAACATTATCGATATATTATAGACAGGTTTTACTGCTTTTCGCTAGATAAGACACTGTTGTGAACAATTTGTAATGTGATAAAAAAATACATTTCCTATTACATTTACGAGATAGCTAACGGCCTAGATATAAACGAATTTACATTATTTAATTTGACACTAACTGTACTTAGTGTTAAATTAAATAATGAGTATGATAATGAGGATGTGTGCAATTAACAATAAAAATAGTATCAATATACTATTTTTATTGTTAATTGCGCACATCCTCTATCTTCGTCATGGGTTCTGATACCAAAAGGCACAATATTAAGGAGAGCCGAAGGTAAACTTCGTACAATCGTGTTCGAGCAACGAACGCACACACAGACAACCTCTCATGGACACAGAATCTCGCAACATCGCTTTTAGCGAAAATGCTGCCTTTGCGCGCTTTAGCGTTCAGAGGCCTATCACAATATGCACATATATCACATATATATATAGTACTACGAGCGGCCGACGCATCGCAAAAGTAGCATTTTGTGCAGTTGTAATTACATTTATTTGAAGTTTAATTAAAAAAATGGTGTCGTAAAAGGCGACTAAGGGACCATTCCAGAGGATGGGCAGCAGCATCTCTCTGAGGTTACTTTCAACCTACTGCGATCGCCAACCCGCCTGCCAAGCGTGGCGATTATGGCAAATACCCCCCATATTCGGGGAGGCCTTTGTCCAGCAGTGGACGTCTTTTGGCTGAGATGATGATGATGATGAAGTTTAATAATTTTTTATCATTCAAAAGAAGTATACAGGGTGGAAACTTTCAGCGGGGCAGTAAGGGGAAGTACCTTATCCGTTGCAGCTACACGAAAATGGTCTTAGGAGACTATCCATAATTTTTTATGGAATTTTGATCCCCATTCAAAGATTTTCAAAAAAATGTACAGTTAGCAAGAAAATAGCCATTTTACACAAAAACATTTTTTGATGCCAATCGATCTTGTTTCTAATACTGATCAAAAACTTCTATGGGACCAACCATCGCTGGAGTACTCAAAAAGTCACAAATTGCAAAAAACTTTTCCCGTACATTTTGTATGAAAATTTTTCGCAACAGCTTTTTTAGTGACGGTTGAGATCTTTTTGTTGACTGAATAAAAAGATAAGTTTAAAAACAATTCAAATTTGGAACAAAATGGAATTGAATTTTTCATCCAAATGGCGGTCACTTCGTGCACTTGATATCGTAGTAGGGCAAGAAACAGCAAGATTTTAAATAAGAATAACATCATCAAGTTATGTTAGTTAATAAAAAAAGAAAATTAATACGCCTTCTTTTTGATATCTGTAAAATTCTACGTGATCATTTGTCTTTTATTTTATTTTTTGTATTTCAGTTACACAAATTCTTTACAAAATGTAAGGGAAAAGTTTTTTGCAATTTGTGACTTTTTGAGTACTCCAACGATGGTTGGTCACATAGAAGTTTTTGATCAGTATTTGAAACAGGATCGATTGGCATCAAAAAATGTTTTTGTGTAAAATGGCCATTTTCTTGCTAACTGTAATTTTTTTTGAAAATTTTTGAATGGGGATCAAAATTCCATAAAAAATTATGGATAGTCTCCTAAGACCATTTTCATGTAGCTGCAACGGATAAGGTACTTCCCCTTACTGCCCCGCTGAAAGTTTCCACCCTGTATATATACTTAATTTGAAATCTTATAAACTAACGTTAATCCTGGTGTAGGTACATGTTACATATTATTATTAATGGAGTAAGGAGATATTTACAGCTAATTCTGAACGTTTTATGGCTTTGAATGGGTTTTTTTTTGTAGAAATTCCATTCATATCAGTCTGATTTTTAGTGATCGAAAAATTGTTACATTTTCAATAATGTAAAACAGCTGTCATCGGCTCATATTTTTTACATGGTAAATAAATAACTTGTGGAAGGGTAGCAAGAACGCTCGATCTGAAATCTAAAGGTAATGGGTTCAATATCCCGTGGGGAAAATTGGATTTTCTATGCATAGCTTGGTTTTCGCATAAATCAAATATATATCAGTTCGTGTCCCCGTGCCCTACTAGATTCTTCGAAGGGTTCGGATCGGATCGGGGAGCGGAAAAACCCGAGGGCGCCTCTAAAGGCTCGGACCTCGGCTCGGGTTGACCGGGCCGTGGTGGAGGAGAGAAGCGCCCAGGCACATGTTTGTACCTGGTATAGAGCGCGTGTGAACCGGTTCTTCGTACCCTTGTTCTACGAGTACGGTGTCTTGGGCCTAAACTAGTGTGCATGTTTAGTGTATTCTGTAAATGTGTAGTGACATTTAGAGGATCGGGCGGGGTCGGCAGAATAAGTTAGAAGAGAATATTTTTATAAGAATAAGAAGCGTTTAAAGGACCTTCAATCACAAGACAGAACCATGTGTAACTATACACATGACAAATAATTAAAAAATAAATATATAGCAACTAGACTAGACGAAATTCGGAAGACGTGATCATCGTCGGTTGATATTGACACTGAAACAGTCCTTTGTCATTTCAGCAGCTAATTAAATAATTAAATGAGACACTTAGGTACGTGTTTAAACGTGTATTGCATGTTTGTAAACGTGTTATAAAACCAAGCTTAATTAGCAAAGCCATTTATTTTACAATTCCGTGCGCGCGCCCCTTTGTAGGCCTCGCGCCCCTAGGCACATGCCCAGGAGCCCGACCGCCTAACCGATCGCTTTGACTTCGTGTGTGGTTTATGACGTCATCTTGTCGTTTCGTGCCGCCTATGAAAGCAATATCGAAAACTATAGCCTTTAGTTTTTGATATTGCTTTCATAGGCGGTGCGAGGTGGCAAGATGACGTCATAAACTATACGCGTAGTCAAAGCGATCGGTTAGGCGGTCGGGGGGCAGTTTGCCTTATGGATAATCCGCCTCTGTGTGGAACAATAGTGGAGTAGACTTTGCCCGGGAATGGGACACTTACCTACGACGGCGACGCGGCGGATACGTTTAATAATTTATTCATCATCATCATCATCATCATCATCACAGCCAAAAGACGTCCACTGCTGGACAAAGGCATCCCCCAAGGATCTCCACAACGACCGGTTTTGTGGTGCTCGCATCCAGCGGCTTCCCGCGACCTTCACCAGATCGTCGGTCCACCTTGTTGGAGGCCTGCTCACACTGTGTTTGGCACATCATATTGCGTGGGCGTGGGCAGGGCACATTGCTTGAAGGACTGTTGGCCGCTGGGGCGGAATAGTCCTTGAGTGTCGACCGCGTACCGGAAAGCGCAGTGTGGGCAGGCCACCAACAATAATCCTACTAATATTATAAATGCGAAAGTTTGTGTGTATGTTCGTATATTTGTTGCTACTTCACGCTCCAACGGATGGATGGATTTGGATGAAATTCGGCATACAGATAGTTTATAACCTAAAATAACACATAGGATACTTTTTATCCAGATATTCCCACAGGAACGGGAACCACGCGGGTGAAACCGCGAGCGGCCGCTAGTTTATTAATAATATTAAAATATATTTTTTATAGTTTGATGATTGCCAGGCGACGTTTTCAGCGTCACCGGACTTTTTTGGGGGTGACGAGAAACTTAAAGGGTTCCTCAAGCCGTGTGAAACGAATCACCGCCAGAGGTTTTATAGGGGGAACGGCATCACGCACTAGTACGGTGTCCCCGTTCGTTATACTAGCTCCTCCAAACGGGTTCGGATCGGACCGTGATTAATATCGCGAAAAGAGAATAGAAACACACACATCTAAATGGGTAATTAAAAATTAACATCACAATAAAGTGGCCATGTTTTTCATACTTGTAACATACACTTGTGTAAAGAAACCGTTTAAAAATTGTTATGTTAAAGTAGGTAGGTACTTAGCTACATAATAATTATGATAGATCGTGACTCTAGTCCAGCTGTATATTGAAATTGTTATGTTTGTTTTGCATTACTAACTCGTGCAATTAATAAAACAATTGATAGAGCAATTTCTATAAAACTATTTCTGTTCAATATTTACTGTGTTTCTTTACACGCACGGTGTGAAAAAATATTTATATTTCGTTGTTTACGCTAAGAAGAAACTTTATACTTTATATATTTTTTTCCTACGGGAAAGAGGCGTGATTATATGTATGTATGTATGTATATTTATTTATATAGTCTGCCAAAAATTTTATATCAATTACTTAGAGCTGGCAGCTACCTCGGACAAAGAATAAGTCTAGCTATTCGAAGGGGGAACGCTGCCAGTATCTTCAGAACCTTGCTAAAGGGACTCCTTTTAATAATATATTTTAGTTATTATATTATATTTTTTAAGGTTTTTACTTTTAGTTTCAATAGTTATTTTATAATAATGCACAATTTTTTTTTTAGAAACTTTATTACCCCTTTTGAAGCATATTGCGCGCGCGCAGCTATGTGAGATTTGGTTGAGTTAAAGTTCATGGAGGAATGAAAGGAATGTTTTAATTTGTTATCAACTTTAAATTAATACGTGAACAGACACTTTATTACCCCTTTTGAAGCACATTGCGCGCACGCAGGATTTAGGAGATTTGGTATAGTTAAAGTCCATTAGAGGAGTGCAGAAAGATAAAACGTTTGTTATTATGTGTAAAAAAAATATCATCGAAATACACTGGCCTGCAAAATGTATCACACTTTTAAAATTGCAATAACTTTTTAAGTACACAAGATATACTTTCGAAACAAAAAGGAAAAATGTTACTAATGTATAATTTACTTTAGTTTCAAAGAAAGCTGATAAAAATTGCTGCAAAACGTTTTTTATTTAAAAATCTCTAAGTTCTATAGTTTAGTAAATAAATAAATATTAAAAGTGTAGTACTTATTTTTGCAGGCCAGTGTAGAATACAAAATGAGGATGATTAACAAACAGACCCATAGTGTCTTACAAATAAACAAAGAATAAGGTCCGAATAGTTATTCCGTGTTATTGTCTCTTTTACTCTAATTTGAAATGACGTTTACATGACAGGAACAAAACACGGAATAACTATTCGGAGGACTTCTTGGCGGGAAAGTGAAGCGTCATCGGTTGCGGTCTGCGGTTTTGCTTTATTTTCCAAAATTTGTGTTATGTCGAATATTAATGTGAAATAATGGTGGGTTATTAACCGTTAAGTGTTCGTGAGTGTGCATAAGTGTTGGCAAATGAAACAAAACAGTGCAACGTCACTTTTCAAATTCTCTCAAGAAGCTCGCGTGAGGACTTAGTAAAGCCCCACATCTTTACTGAGATACTCGAGGGGTCGGGGGGTATATCATTTCTCACTTCCCATTTCTAATATCATTCATCATCATTTAAGGAAATATTGTTTATTTATGTATTACTTGTAAATTAAATTACTTTGACACTGGCTAAATGTGCTAATCGCACGAAGCCATCAATTAAAAGAAAAAAAAAACTATTCGGAGCTTATTGTTTGTTTATTTGTAAGGGGGTTATTGTATAAAAAGTTACGGTCTTCGGAATTTCGACCACTGGGCGACCACTAATAAATTAATAGCCTACAGTTGAAAACTCTTTTTAAGCTTCTTTACTGATGAGTGATGATGACTGTACCAGGAAGTTTCACTTCGATTTTTTTGAGAAATAATGTGTAGCAACATCCAGTCATGTATGATAAAGAAGCGTATTGCTATCATAAGTCATTGATCTACCTATATCATATTCATAAGTTTCATCATCAGCTCATTTTATGTATCCACTGCTGGGGCACGAGCCTTCCCTAACGGATGGATATGGAGAAGGGGCCATAAATCACCACACGGGCCTAGTGTGGATTGATGGTTATTAACGACTGCTAATGCAGCCGGGACCAACGGCTTTACGTGCCTTCCGAGACACGGAGGACCTCGAGCTGATTCATTTTTGGTCACCCATCCAATGACCGGCCTTTGCGAAAGTTGCTTAACCTCAGCACTTGCAGACCGTTTATCAACCATTATTAAAAGGTTATTATAAAGATAAAAACAATAAAAGTGCCTAAAGATTAAAATCTACAGATAATCAAAACAAAACGCATGTCGATACTAACTTTTTTGTTGTTTAAATGTTTTAGTTTCTTTGTTAGGGGTGCGTAGGGCTCTTTGCACACGTTACCCGGGTGCGAGTTTTATTTGCTGTTGCTATTTTATTTGGTAGTACATTTTACGTAACAAATAACAATATACCTATAACATAGTACCTAAAACGTAACTACAAATAAGCCGTACTCTTTTTCTCTTACCTACTTATTCTGAGAGCGAGTTTTATTCACATTACATCACATTAATAATAGTACCTATGTAGGTACCTACAATTCTGAGTGGACAGCCAAGCTGCGCTCAAGTCACTCATATCGCCACGGATCGACTCTGGCCTTGTTCTAGATACCACCAAAGCTCTAAACAAGCTAGGTGGACATAACAAGGTGAGATTGATCTGGTTCCCAGACCATATGGGAATCCACGGCAACGAGATGGCGGATGCACTTGCCAGGGAGGGTTTGGAGACCCAGCTCATTGGTTCTGAGCCGTTCGTGGCACTTGCACCAAGTACCATTAACAAGGCTTTGAAAGATTACATCGTAAACAGGCACAGCATCAAATGGAAAGAGCAGCGGGGTATGAAACACTCCAAATCCTTCCTAGGCGAAAACGCCTTAGGACGGAACAAGTTCATATGCGGGGGCAGTAGAAAGCTGCCCTAATTAATAATATGATTTCAATATTATTTCTTGCTTTTTAGAGCTGTTTTTACTTTTTTAAGTTTCTTGTTTTTTGAAGTCGGTTTTTTTAAAATAAAAAGTGAACTTATATTCAAAAATTCAAGTTATTGATCGTAAGTGACATTTAAAACTTTTTACTGGACTAATAGTAACAAACAGGCAGGCAATCTAGTCGGTGGCACAAGAACACCATAAAGGGAGCTGGACTTTGCGGGATTGCGGAAACAATCTTTTCTGCAACCAAAAAAGCCATACTAATTTCTTGGGCACTGCCTTGCACCGCGAGCAATATAGAGAGGTCCTTCTCTACAATGCGGCGCGGCGGCGGCGGCGGCTGCCGGGCGGGCGGCGCGGCGAACGTGGTTGAGGTCGACGATGCTCGAGACCGCTTATGGCCTGTGTATGTTAAGTGTACATTCAGTCAAGAAAGTATTGGGAATGGATGGTTTGTTTATGGTTCCAAATTCAATTTTTTGTTTTTTTGTTGTTGTTAGATTGGCACAACTGTTTTCCATTTTGGCGCGGAGTTTGAGTTGCATCTGTTATTTATATTAAATACAGTGCTGTTTTTAGTTATAACATATCTAGTGTGTATTGCGAATTTCATAATGGACAAAAACATCGAACAAAGAGTTTGTCTTACATTTTGCATCGCCAATGGAATTTCATGTTCGGAGTCACTGAAAATGTTACAGAAGGCTTACGGTTAATCGACTTTATCAAAAACACGTGCTTATGAGTGGTACAAAGCGTTCAAAAGCGATCGAGATGTGATGGAAGATATGCCTCGCTCTGGTAGGCCATCAACGTCTGCAACTGAAGTTAACATTGCAATAGTGAAGGAAATAGTAACTGAAAATCCCCATTCAACTTTGAGAGAGATAGCCGCCGAACTTTCTGTGTCTCACGAGTCGATCCGTATCATTTTAAATAATCACTTGGGTATGAAACATGTTTCTGCTCGGCTAGTCCCAAAAGACCTAAGTTTTCTACAAAAACTCAATTAATGTAATGTAAAAGTAATGTTAAATTGACTCGTTCTAGCACATGCTAGAACGAGTCAATTCCGACCCAATATTCAAGAAACGCATTGTTACTTGTGACGAGACGTGGGTTTACGAGTTTGACATGCAAACTAGTCAACAAGCTTCGGAGTGGCGCCTTCCAACTGAACCGAAACCGAAAAAACCACGCCAAAGTCGATCAAAAGTCAAAGTCATGTTGACTGTTTTCTTTGACTATCGCGGTGTTGTGCACTCGGAATTCTTGCCGGAAGGTCAAACGGTAAATAAAGAATATTATTTGAGCGTTATGCGGCGTTTAAGAGAGCAAATTCGACGAAAAAGGCTAGATTTGTGGAAAGAAAATTCTTGGATTTTGCACCACTATAATGCGCCTTCGCACAAGGCCATCATTGTGAACGAATTTTTGTCCAAACACTCAACAAATACCATCGAGCAACCACCATATTCACCAGATATGGCTCCAGCCGACTTCTTTCTTTTTCCTAAACTCTAATTACCACTTCGTGGCACCCGCTTTCAATCGGTAGAAGACATAAAGGAGAATTCGCGGCGAGAACTATAAATTTGGATGAATAACAAACATTTTGTGTATTATTTATTGATCTTTTCCCGGTACTTTCCTGACAGAGTAGTACACCGAAAAATAGTGCAAGAAAATTTCCATGCCATTTAAGTGAAGTCTTGAGAAGATTGCTTTTGTAGAGCTGCGTAAATAAATATTTTTGTAGCGATATCGTATTAGTTTTACTTGAACTTGAAATAGTTTGACATCATAAAAAATATTATCCTTAAGCCGCAATTATACATAAAGTTTGTTTCTAAATCACTAGGTAAGTATCTTATTATAAATAGGTATCTAAATAAATTAAAAATTCTATGTGATAAAATAAATGTAATTTAAAAATACTCACTACAAATCACCGCCGCACTATATCGTAACAACTCCTCGTAATGACGACTTCAATCCAAAACCACAAACAAATATGTGACAATAATTCTGAGATCAACCAGCACCCACACCACCTAAACACACACGTTACTGATAACGAGTGACGCTCCGCGACGATCATCGCCATTATAAAGGCTTTCATAGTGATAACAGAGTTTCAGGGTAGGTATCTAACACAAAATAAGGAGTGCAGAATGTAAGATTCACACAGACGCGGTCGAGCTACGCACCATAGACAACCTCTCACGAACATGGATCTCGGAACAGTTGCGCTGGACTGGTTAATATATGATTACTAGCTGACCCGGCGGACTTCGTACCGCCTTAACAGTTTCCATGACAACAAAACAAACAAATCATTTTGTATTGGAAAAAACTCTAAAACAATGTTTGGGGTGGACCACCCTTATCACTTAGGGGTATAAAAAATAGATTACGACGGATTGTCAGACCTACCGAATATACATATAAAATTTCATGAAAATCGATCGAGCCGTTTCGGAGGAGTATGGCAACTCACATGTGACACGAGATTTTTTTATATATAGATGATATGATACGATATGCTTAAGACGACACCTCGATTTGTGAACATTCAAAAAGGCTGATCCTTACTGACGCTGGCATAAGGTCGATAATACGTAGCGCCTGCGACAATATACACCGCAAATTAACAGTTAACCTAAAAAAATATTTAAAAAAATATTGGTTTCAGTTATCAAAATATGCAGCAACTAAATTACGAATATTGATGTTATCATATTTGAGTGGTTTCCAAGCATATAAATTAAGTAGTTTTGTTGTAATTTCAACAATACCTAGTGATTTTTAGTGGTGTTTTCGAAAATAATTATGATCGAGCCAAAATTATACAATTGTGTATTTGAGCTAGCAAATTCAAGATAAACACATGAATTTACCTATTTCAACATTTCAGATTCGCAAGTCATATTATAGTCTTAAACTATTCGACGTAAATATTTATAAAATTTATAAAATACAGTAAAAAAATTAAACGCCTACCCGACCCAGCCAGGAATCGAACCTGGGTCTTTCGCAATCCGGGCGGCTGCACTGGTCGCTATGCTACCGGGAAGGCTGACGAGCGCTGAAAAGCAGTGACAAAATTCAGCGCTTACGTCAGCCTTCCCGATAAATAAAAAGTAAAGATTTATTTGTCGTAAGTTGGTGTACTTTTTTCTCAGTGTGTCTTCCTAATCTTTCTTCTGTGATATGGTCCGAGATTCCATGTCCATTGCCGTAGCTCGAGCATGGTATACATTATCCTTACCTACTGCAGTCTTTTATTGTGTGTATCTAGTGCGAGGTGTTATTCACTATTCGATAACGAGGTGACAAAGAGCAATGGAGAGGGCTATGCTCGGGGTTTCTCTGCGTGATCGAATCAGAAATGAGGAGAAAGGAGAATCAGAAATAGCCCGAAGAGTTGCTAAGCTCAAGTGGCAGTGGGCAGGGCATATTGCTCGCAGGACTGATGGCCGCTGGGGCGGGATAGTCCTGGAGTGGCGACCGCGTACCGGAAAGCGCAGTGTGGGCATGCCTCCAACATGGTGGACCGACGATCTGGTGAAGGTCGCGGGAAGCCGTTGGATGCGAGCAGCACAAAACCGGTCGTTGTGGAGATCCTTGGGGGAGGCCTTTGTCCAGCAGTGGACGTCTTTTGGCTGAGATGATGAACGAGGTGACGATTCGGTGACGTTTACGAGAGCGAGAATTTGATTTGCATAGAGTAGCAGCGCCTCCTGTTCCTGGCAGCGCCAGCCCTAGTCCTTGATAAGGGTAGAGCGAGAATTAAAGAATGGCACGATTTAGCTTACTTTTTTTATACCTAGCACGGCAAATGACTCCATACCACCTGATGTTAAGTAGAAATGGAGTCCAGACGCGAAGACAACTGGTGCAGCGTGAAAACAACGCAGCATCAGTCAACCTCACTCTGCCGGCCCACAAGGTGCTTCTTCACGCCTCGTTTGAAGGACCCCATATCATAGGAAGGAGGGAAAACGTGTGCTGGTAGACTATTCCATCTTTTGGAGGTGCGACAAAGAAACGGGTCACCAAATTTCTTTGTGCGCGATGGGATATGTGTGACAGTGAAGCGATGACTCGGAAGAGCAGCACGTGTACTCTTATGGACGAAACCGCCTGTTATCCGCCTGTTTCGGATTTTCGATGCATAGCCCGGGTTTGTGATCCGCGTTTGGCAAGCGTGGTGATTAAGTCATTACACTCACTCATTACCTAGAGATGACTTGATATCAATGAAAGAGCACTTTGCCTAGCAGTGGCATAATTTTAGGCTATTTACTTTTTTCTTACTAGCGGCCGCTCGCTGTTTCACCCGCGTGGTTCCCGTTCCCGTGGGAATATCGGGATAAAAAGTATCCTATGTGTTAATCCAGGTTATAAACTATCTGTATGCCGAATTTCATCCAAATCCATTCAGTAGTTTTTACGTGAAAGAGTAACAAACATTCATCCACACTTACAAACTTTCGCGTTTATAATATTAGTAGGATAACATATTCATCTCAAAAGGCGCAAACAAAATATTATATTATATTTTGCTTAAAATGTTTTTGCATTTATCATAGGCGGTTATAAATAAAATTAAAATTCATTTATTTCGGATTTACTTTAAATTTTATCATTATACCTATTTTGAAAATTATCAATGATCTGCACTTTATTGAGACATATCATCAGTAAATATTTATTAATATAGTTTAAAAGTCTATTACACACGAAATGGTTGAAATATATATTACAATATAAAATAGAATATAGAATTAACAATGACGTTTTTTTAGAATGCAGTAAATACTCATTAGAAGACATGTCACACTGTTATCCTATTCTGCCGCGCCAGTTTCGAGAAAATAGATCGTAATGTCAGCTACTCAAATATCACAATTACAAACACAGTAAGTTGTACTTACTTACTGCGTTCATAAATTGTGCGGCAGTCACACTGTTACCACAGAGTAGATAAAATGTGTGCTGTTACGATCACATTTCTACGAAATCACTCCCACAAATTATTGTATATAAAGAAGGCGAGCCGATCTCACTGTTACGGATCACACTGTTACGACCCTACTTCCGTCCCTTTTCTACAAAATTACTTCCACCAATTGTATCTACGGAAGGCGAGCGGAAAGATGTTACTTATCAAAAACTATTCGTAGAAGAGCTAACAAACAAATCTTAAAGCTGTTAACGACCGCCCTTGTAACCTTAATTGAAATCATCGTTATGTAAGTAGGGTCAGTAGTCAGTGTTAATATTACTTGGTGTCTAGAGCGAGTCTTATTCGACATTCGACCACGTTATCGTTAACAAAAAAACAAGAAGTTGTATTGCAAAATTTTAACTCTTCTCGTATGTCGCCAGGATACCTAGCGTGTTTTGTTAACTATCCGTATAACCCATTGATTCCCAAAGTGGTCCAGGAGGACCCCCAGGTCCACAGTAGGCTCGACGGGGGTCTACGATGGCGTGACAAAAAAATGGGGGTTCACAATTCGTAAGCGTCCACTAAAATTTATTTCGTGTCGATAGTGAAGAACTAAATTGTTGGTTTGACTTCACACAATGTAGGCAGAGAGACTGTTAATTGTAAAAACTTGCATATTCCATATAGCGTCATAAATCTTGTCGAAAAAAGTTTTAGTGTCGTTACAAACCTTTTAACTTTTTATTGGTTTATTGTGCTGTGAGTAGGTGTCAAAAAAGTAAAGTTGGCTGGAATAACTTTTTTAATCGGCTAACTTTACTTTTTTGACATCCACTCACAGCACAATTAATTAAATCAATCAATTAATTAACCAATCAATTATTACTTTTTTTTCGTTAATCGTCGTTGGAACTCGGCTGCAACGCAAATTTCCATAGTTAGATCTATCTATCTATCTTCACATTTTTGTAGAGTTTTGCGAGTATGGTACAAATGTAGCGGCGTCCACCGCAACCAGCAAAATTTTAAAAGTGCTCTATGAGAAAAAAGTATGGGAACCTCTGAGTAGGTATAGCCTAACTCACACTAGGCTCCCATATCAAATTGCGTTAAAAAAAGTGACTCATTTGTTTCGTTTTTCATATACGATGCACCAAATTTTTGTCTAATTATAATAATTTTATGCACCGGTAGATAACTAGATGTATTCTTCCGTGAAGCGAAAACTCAATGCGCGCTTGGAGGAGTATGAGATTCATACTCCTCCATATCGCGGTTCATTGTTGTTAATATTATTTGATAAAACCTAAATCGAGAGAGAGTTTTGTAAAGTTTGCCTTAATTTTGTGATATCCTAACTAGGGCAAATCCGGCTGCGTGGTTGAATCGAAACCCAGCTTGTAAACGCTAGTCTCTCATATCTCATATCTCATATCTCTCATATATCCATATCTCCTTTAACTATTAAAGTTTTTATGAAGAAGAAGTAGCAAAAAACCAAATATATGTAAAAAATGTAAAAAAATATGTGTTATTAAGAATTACGGTCGAATTCCGACCACTGGACGGCCACTACATAGGTACACATACATAATAATTTATCCTGAAGTTTTGAACCCTAAATTGTACGTAAAGGGTTCGATACGTCAGATTAAAATGATTATGTATAACTAATTAAATGTAAGTAAATTCTAATAAAACTATTCTATCTAAACTTTTTTCTTTTTTTAATTCTTACTAATTAAATGTGGACCGACGATCAGGTGAAGGTTGCGGGTAGCCGCTGGATGCGAGCAGCACAAAACCGGCCGTTGCTTGTAGAGATCTATGGGGGAGGTCTTTTCGCGGAGATGATGATGATTAATTTCATAAAAAGTCTTTTATTTGATTGTGTAGTGTTTGTGTAAAATAAAAAAATATAAAATTATGAAATCCAATCTATCGCCAAAGATTAAGGGATTACGCATTTTCCCTTAGACTAGTAAAAATAAGTAAGTAAAATAGCCTTTATTCCCACTGCTGGGCAAAGGCTTCCATCATTGAAATCAAAGTCATCGCTACAATTGATGGGTTATTGGCTTAATCACAACCCACGCTTGCCAAATATGGGTTGGTGATCGATCACAAACCTGGGATATACATAAATAAATAAATAAACTTTCCTACACTCACACCAATTATCTAACCCAAGAGAAGCTTCGTTATGAAACTCGTTAAATGCTTACTAGACAACGGGTAAACATACTTAAAATACTTAAATACACACTTAATATACATAGAAAACACCCAGACCCGAGACAATATAGAAAAACAATAATTTCTAAATTGACCCGACCGGGGATCGAACCCGGGACCTCAGAGATGGCGACACCATGAAAACCGGTGTACAAACCACTCGACCAAGGAGCTCGTCCAATAATAATCATAAGTAGTATACAAAAAATACATGTATCCAAAAATCCTAAACACACTATGCCCAATGCCCAGCCTGGGAATTTAACCCGGGACCTTCGTGTATCGGACAGAGCGCTTTACCACTAAGCCACCGAGGCGCCCTAGCATGGACAACTATAGTATTAATAGTCTATGCCTAGTTAAATGAGTTTGCATATTATGGAAATTTTATAGACCACAATTTCTGGTAAAGACCTTTACCTGAAATCATTCATACCTGTACATTATACAGATCTTATTTATTACTGTTGTTACTTATACCGTGCGTTGCCTCCATAAACCGACAGAGATAAAACTTTAGCTGGAATTTGAATATGTGGGTGAATTGACGCGCTGCTATTATCTACAGATGGGTACAGTCAATGGCGAAAAGATGTGTATTATAATTTATTTAAATTAAAATAATTGAATCTTCATTTAAGTAAACTTACTAAACAAGCACTTTTATATTTTTTATTCAAATAAACTTTAGAAAAGTTCTTTTGAATCGTCCAAACATTTTTTTACTTACTACCCATTCAGGACGTCTATTTTTTTTCTGTGGAGAAGAATGGGCGCAAGAAACTCCACAGCTTTATTATAAGTAACGACATTTACAAAATTATATGCCGTTACCAAGTTATACAATGTTAAATTAGAAATACCTGTTGGAGTGATCGGAGCATTTTAAACCCATGCTGTTTTGTCTTCAATGTAATCAGACACTTTTTTATAAAGCTTTTCTTTAATGGTGATTTTAAATTTAATCAGTGTTCGACAGGACCAGCAAGTGACACTTTTTGATGTGTAACACCTTTCCGCTTGCCTTCTATTTATACAATTTGTGGAAGTGATTTCATGAAATGTAACGGAAGAAGGTGTTACAGTGTGACAGGAAGTTGGGGAAGCGTGCCATTTTGTAAATTTAAAATCGATATTAAGAACATGACATAATTATTATTGTGTCATTTGACTATCAAAGGTATTTTTTTAGAATATAATGTTAAAGCTTATTACTAAGGTGAGATGTCAAATGTGACACATCTTAAGCGACTACTGTAAGCCTCGCTCGTTTTTTTTTTTAAATCAATTAAAATAGGGGTTAGTCAGCAACAGATTTGTGACTTTAGCAACAGACAACCTGTTTCCTAGCTATCATTAATTAAAATTTAAATGAAAATCTGTTATTTTTTGGCGCGAACACTGGCATCGAACACAGGGTTACTGTGTCGTACACGTCGAAAGTGGTGCCACTGCCCTACATCCCCACATACTCATGCGCATGTGGACTGAGTGATCAATGACTTACCAGAAAAGCAGGTCAGGGTGCCTAGTGTGAGATTTGTTTACTATCCGTATTTATTCGGTTACGTTTACGAAAACAAAAATTAGTGTAGCATTAAAGCAGCGCCTCTACGAGAAAAGTTATAATTTTGCTATACAAATTCTCGTTTTTGGTAACGTGATCGAATGGCGAATGAAACTCGCACTTGGCTCCCAGGTCGGCCAAAATAAACCGTCTATTGGTGTTTGTCTTTAATACGGCAGAGCTTCGCCTTACAAAATGTTTCGCAGCAGAATGAGAACGAATAATGATTACAATTGGTTTTATAGGGAAGTCACAACCATAGACAATGTATAATACTGGGTAAAAACTTTGAGAAAGTCAATAGGTACCTACAATGATATAATGTCAAATATGTAATTTCTATATGTCATCATCTAATAACTAAATACAAATAATTACATAAGTATTTTTTTTATTTATTACCACATAAAGAAAAACTACATTTTAGTTATATCTTTATTAAATAACATTAGAAAACCACATAAGTTTGTAACAATGCTAATATTCTTAGCAATAATATAATAATAATAAATAATTCAATATTATGCATATATAAAATAAATAAATGAGTTATTATGGACCAAAAAATCTAAGATAATAATCTTCCCTGTGTGGTGCCGGGGTTAAAGAATTGCACCACCCCATCTCATCCCGTGGGTGTCGTAAAAGCCGACTAAGGGACCATTCCAGAGGATGGGCAGCAGCATCTCTCTGAGGTTACCCTCAACCTACTGCGATCGCCAACCAACCTGCCAAGCGTGGCGATTACGGCAAATACCCCTCATATCCTTGGGGGAGGCCTTTGTCCAGCAGTGGACGTCTTTGGCTGAGATGATGATGATGATGATGAAATGTAAGAGGATTTTAGGACTAAAATAATTTTTAATAAGGTTATGTTCTATTAAGCAGATTTACGCCGCTAAAGCTGAAAAAAGTCGAAATGAAAAAAAAAATGTTGCATAACATAGAAATTTTGCTCGAGCTTCTAAAAAAAGTAAACTAAGAACCATTTCCTTCCTATCGACAAAACTCATTTGCAATAACGTTGAAGTTGAAGTTCAAATTAAACAAAAATAGTTAAAATAATACAAAATTTAAACTGAATGTGACACTAAGATAGTTACTAAGATGGTTATATTTTATTTTTATTTATTTTTATTTATTGAATAAACATTAAATAAATAAAAATAAAAAAAACATTATTAAACATTGGCAAAACCAGAGTGGTTTGTGTGCGTAGAAAGGAAGGAAGAAAGAAAGAAAGAAAGTAAGAGTAAGTAGGTATTTGATTGTGAAATAGTACTTACCTAACAATTTTTCAAAATTTTTGACCGCTTATTAAGTTTACTTATTTCCAACGGTTAATTATCACTCAGTCTACAATCATGTACCTACATATTATCTTTCCGCTGACTGTACCTTCTTTAGTGACCTTCTTCTTCGGGAAAGGCCATGGAAAAGATTATTTTGTTATTTTGGTTTGTATTTTTGTATGTGTAAGGAATCCAATTGTAAATAGGTATTATCCTGTAACTTATTGTAGACGACTTCCCAGTAGACAGGTACTTCCTAGTGTAGCTTCACAGCTAAATTGGCCAAATAGGATAAATCTTAAAATGTTCATAAAAACAAAGAAATAAAACAAAAACCTTTTATCTAATTTCTTTATTTACATAAGTGTCTATTGACTTTTGATGTAAATAACATAATGTTTAAAAACAACAGACTAACTATCTCTATAAGTTTTTTTATTGCTGGCAACACTCCAATCAGATTGGGTATCTAATACTTTATAAAAAGATAAGTATTATCTAAGGTAAATGATTAAACGGTTTATTGTTATTGTTTAATGAAAAACCAGTAACAATAAAGCGATTTGTTACGTAGGTATATTAGTTGTGTCTGTACAGTTGAGTTCAATAATAATTTATAAAATGTAATATTTTGTTGCAATGTTACTCGAGATTTTTGTAAAACAATATTATAAGACTCGTGTCAAATGATTATATAAAGGCCAAATGTATAATAAAAAAATTACACTAACAACATTTATTTGACATATATTTTTACACATCTTTACTTAAGTACATAATTTTTTTATGATGTTTTTCTATGATTAACAAAGTAAAAGTATGGTTGTGTATTGATACATTTTCACGGGTCGGATAGAGCCACGATAGCATAATAATTGCAGTGTACCAGACCAACATTGTTAACACTTTTCAAATTACTTTTTTTAAGGCATCTATGGTCAATATAAAATTATTTAATAACTTTAGAAACTAATTAATATATCTGTGCGAATATTTTTATCTTATACCATTTATGTAGTGCCTAAACATAATTATGTGTCAAAATAATGTTGTCAGAGTAGTAAATTTATAATCTAACTAGGGAAATAGCAATGTTTTTTTCTTTCTAATAAAAAACATTGCATTTATATAATAGAGTTAAAAATGTGTTGGGATACGTATAATTCCTCTTTATTATTAGTAACAGTTTATTATTAGTAACATTTTGACAATATTACTGACACATTTGCCTTAAAGACTAGTAAGCCATGATATAATATTATTTCTCTATAATTTATAACTTTCCTAGTTATTACAATAATTTTAATATATAAAAAAATGAAAAATCTTCTAAAATTCAAAAACCTCTAACAACACTATACAAAGGTTAACTTTCTTAACATATAACATTTTGTTACAAAATACAAATCATATTATTATGGAGTATTGTAACGTTGCAATTTTAACGTTATAGATTTATAGAATAGCAGAAAATACATTTCAAAACAATCGTTGTAGTTTTGTTGAGTTTAGTTCCGAAGTGTCTCAATAGATGGCGCGAGCAGTCTTGAAAATGTAAGGGATTCGATATGGATCGATATCTGTCGTCTTTGGTATAGATAATTTAAAAAGTAAAAAGTCGAGTGACATGACAACTGTCAGGGAGACAGCGAGCTCCGGATGGCATTTGTTACGATGGTGTGGAAAGGAGACACCGTTGATTGATAAAACGTGAAGCACTAGGGCTTAAGGGAATCCTTACACATCGGCCCTCATTTCCATCAAAATGAGCCGATAAAATATTTAAAAGTTTGGTAAGTTCATTTCTGAAAATTTCATTCGTTTATTTTTTTGGTTAGATTTCGTTATCATGGCCATGTGTCTTCCAGGGTCAGGAGAGGGAAATTGCAGGATGTCTTAGGCTGAAATTTGAAATAGCCGCATAAGTTTGAAGGATCAAACGACGCCGGCATGTAAGTTAGCAATTTTCTAAATTTCCAATTTGAAATCTGAAAAGGTATAGTTGTAATTCGTATACTCATCAACATGGTTGTTGTTTCAGAATGGGATCTTTATATTCATCTTTATATTCATCTTTATATTCATCTTTATATTCATCTTTATATTGATATTTACATTTATAGTTACATCTACAATGATGTCTTCAATAATTAAGTTTTCAGTATTCATAATTGAATGACCGAGCTTTACGCGGTTTTCGTGGCTCACACAATCTACTGTAAAAACATGTATAGCACACCTTAATAGGAATGCTGACAACAACAATAATGAATTCCCGAATATTAAACATTTAAATGACATCGCGCAACAGTTCTTTAAAACATTAGGTAACCAATTTTTAATTAAACATTTTGTTTCCTTTAGTTGATAGCTCCGCGCGATTAGCAGATTTAGCCAGTGTCAAAGTAATTTTTCTTACAAGTGATACGTAAATAACAATTTTTCCTTCCTGTCTGATGATGATGAATTATTATAGAAATGAGAAGTGAGAAATGATATACCCTCCAACCCCTCGAGTATCTCAGTAAAGATGTGGGGCTTTACTAAGTCCTCGGGCGGACTTCTTGAGAGAATTTGAAAAGTGACGTTGCACTCTTTTGTTTCATTTGCCAACATTCATGCACACTTACGAACACTTAACGGTTAATAATCCACCATTATTTCACATTAATATTCGACATAACATAAAATTTAGAAAATAAAACAAAACCGCAGACATGACTCTTCACTTTCCCGCCAAGAAGTGAAATACTCACACTAGGCCCCCTGAACAGAAAACGTGACGCGTACCTAACATATAGGGTCCTTCCAATTATACAAAGGATAATCTTGAAATAGACATTCCGTGTTTTGTTTCCGTCACGTAAACTTCGTTTCAGATGAGAGTAAAAGAGACTAATCACGGAATAACTATTGTCAGCTGATACTCTGTTTATTTGTAAGGACTTAGGCGACCTAGGTGTAAAGATGTGGTGTACTTGAAACTGTCTTCTCTCTTCCTTATCTTTCGTATGAGTGAAAGAGACGAGAATAAAGCTTCGCCAAAAAGTAATCTCACGTGAAAAAGACTTCTGTTTCTTATGACGTCTTTTACTTGATTAATAATAACTACCCATATGCTTCATTAAAGTACCTATTAAAACCTTCAATTCCATTAAAAAAAATGACGTTTAGGCTATAAGTGTCAATGCTTACTGATAGTGCGATTCTCATTGTTTATAAATCCAATTACGTTGTAAAAGCCGTATGTGGCTAAAAGTAAACCTATGCTAATATAATTAAGCTGAAAAATTTGTTTTTGTTTGAACGCACTTATCTCTAGGGCTACCAGACGGATTTGAAAAATATTTTTGCATTTGATAGCCCAATTTTTGTGGAAGGCTATTTAACATCACGCTATGACCCTAAGCATAGTCAGAAAAAATGCGCTAAAAAGAAAAAAAAAATTTTAGGTAGGTACTTTAAAACTTTTACTATCAACTTAAAACGTCTTAAATAATAAAATCTTGTTTTTTAAAAAGGTTTTTTGCTTTTAATTTATTTTTAACTCTTTAGTTATCGCTGGACACGCTTCAAAAACTTAGTCCGCCATATTGGATTTAGAGTGACGTCTCTTTATTTTTCGAGTTATTTTCAGCAAGCCCTTTCATTTGATACCCATATTGTAGGAATACACAAAAAATAACTAGTCCGCCATCTTGGGTGTGCCGCCATGTTAGATTTAGAACGCTCTGGCTGACAATGTCTAGTCTCTCAAAATGACAAGAGTCCATACATGTTTAGTGTTTTAATTCGTCCAGTCCCGTTATGTCTAGTGTCTCAAAATGACAAATATTCAGCGTATCACAATGTAAGTAACAGTGGACCATCGCCTTTGAAGTCGCGCGAAATGCCGCTTTTAACCAGATATTTGACATTTCCACTGGGTCGTTACAAATTTTTTTGTCTTATATTTTACATAATTTAAGAGATAGATTAGAATAGATTTTTAACAATAAAAACAACGTTGGTCTCGAATCGATTAATAATATATATGACTTATATTTTATTTTAAACGGGGGGACGGCGCGTACGCAGTCCCCACTACCAAAAATTACGCATCCGAGTTATCCACATTAGAGATAATCGCAGGGGTCAATCCCTCCGCAGTGCAATGAAGGCACCTCGCCCTGGGGGAACCGCCTTCTTGATCACGGTGTCCCCTATGCCAGGTAAGTATGCATTGCTGAACGCGGCCTGGCTATATAAGGTCCACGGCAAAAACTTCGATAGCGCGATGTAGCAGCGCGCACACCGCCCGCCATCTAGCGGCGAGGCTTGGAGTGCAATAGTTCCCCTCAAGATGTCGTCGGTCGTCGTCGCCACAACTACTATTATTTATTCTGTGGCCACAGAACAGTTTAATAACCACTGCATAACTACATCATCATCAAGATGGAAGCTATTTACGAACACATTGTTTGAGAAAACATTTCATTATAGAACAAGTGCAAAACGCAAAATGTGCACAACACGCAAAATGAGCAATACACAAAATCAAGACTGTATATTTTAGTGAGTGGACCTTTTGACACTGGACGTTTTAGGACATGACGTTGTGAAACTTTAGACTTTTTAGTGAGTGGACCTTTTGATACTGGACGTTTTAGGACACTGGGCATTGTGAGACTGGATGTAGTAGGACACTGGACTCTTTAGCATATTGGACTTTGTAGGAGACTAGACATTGTCAGCCAGAGCGGTTAAATAAAAGCTTGTAAAAACGCTTAGCGAATACGTAGTACTGGCGCATCCGGGCGACGCGACGCCACGCGGTGGGTCTGGGAACTTCTAGTAGGTGTAATTAAGAAACAGTAGATGGACAGGCAGTGACTGTAAAATTAAAATTCAACCTTGGCTCACCAAAATGTCAATTTATTTTAGTTATTGCAGCTAACAAGTAAACACAGCAGCAGCCATGAATGGGCAGCTTGAAGCAGTCAGGATGCGACTGTATAGTCTATATAAGAACTACAGTCTTCTATTTACAAACATACATGGAACCGCTCAAGGGAATAGCGTAGTTCACTATGCAGTCGCAGTCTCTGCTTCAAGCTGACCATGTATGGCCGCCCTTAGAGGAATAGTAAGTTGACAAGACGCGAATGGAAAATAATAAAACAATTTTGTCAGTTTCTGAGACTAAAGTTAACACATAAAGAAACAAAAGGTTGACAGAACGCTATTGCAAAAGAAAAACCTCTTTACTTAGCTCACCAATGTCAATTTCTTTACGTGCAATAAGAGTTAAGCAACCGCTAGCTGTCTCGTTCTAGCTAGTTCATTTCGTCCTCTTCTTGCCTTCTTTCTCCTGGAAGTAGCCACCGGCTGCGGGGATCAGCTTCACTGGTTTGGAAGCCATACCCTGAGGAGACGGGGGGTCGGAGTCCGTCACGATGCCTTGAAGCCGTTGGGTGTTGATCTGACTGAGTCTGGCGGTTGAAAGCAGTTATTTAATATTTTGAATTTTACATTCACTATGGTATACAGGATAATTTTTTTACCAGTGCGACTCAGAATCGGTACGTAAACAACTTTCTCATAGTAACATGGGTTGAAATATGTCAAAAATTTTGAGACTCTTCATACAAATTAGGCTAATCAAGTGTTCGCTAAAGTATGACGTCCTGAATGGGTGGTAGGTAAAAAAATTTTTGGACGATTCAAAAGCATTTTTCTAAAGTTTATTTCAATAAATAATATTTGACTTTGACTTTGACTTTGGGAAGTCCAAAAATTTTTGTTTTATTTCGACCCTTGTTACTATGAGAAAGTTGTTGACTTACCGATTCTGAGTAGCTCCAGAAGATTTGCGCACTGATAAATAAAATATCCTACATATAGTTACAACATAAAGTTTTACTAGAAAAAAATCAAGCAGTCTCAGGAAGCTCGGGTGGGAATCGAACCCACGACCTTTGGGATAACCGATCTAATGCTCTCACCGCTGAGCTACCGAGACCCCATAAGACTGGTTGAATTGTTCTAGTACTTTGTGATTTAGGCTTTAAGCCAGCGGAATTACGTCATCACTGTGAAGTTACGATTGCTGTGAAGTTAAGTCGTGGGTTCGATTCCCTCTCCAACTTCCTGAAACTGGTTGATTTTTTCTATTTAAAAAAAACACAAATGTTGAAAAAATTTCCACGAGCAGGATTTGAACCTGCACCCTTCTGAATTTCGACGGACTGGTTAGAACCACGATATCTCAATTGGGAGAGCACCTGACCCGGTATGTCAGAAGAGTGCAGGTTCAAATTCTGCTCGTGGAAATTTTTTCAACATTTGTGTTTTTGTAATTTGTTTGCAATATTATTTTTTTTGTTTGTTATTATATGTGTATAGTATACACTCGACACGAAATTAAAATGTAATACAAGGCAATAAGGTTTTTAATTAGGAAAATAATTATAGCTATTTAAAAAATTGTTGATAATCGAATAATCGATTCAGTAGCCGATTCTTGACTAATACTTTCAGGGTGTACGTATACTAAGTAACATATTGTATAAAGAGGCGATGAACCAAGATCCGCACTTGGTTTATCGCATCGTTCACTATATTGAGTACAGATTTAACGCCTGAATAAAAATAACTAGTGTCTGCGCCATCACGTGAAATGGTCAAATGAAACGTGGCGGTGCTAGCGGTAATGACGTCAGAAGAGCTTCGAGCGAACGAACTTACGCTCTTTACATCCGACCACTTAAACTATAGGCCCTTGATTTGTATAACCTCCTAAATTCAACTATTAATTGTTTCATTTGTCTATTTAAATATATTTAATATACCATTGTGTGTTGCAAAGTTATGGGTCGAAGTGTTACTGGGAGAGGGAAACCTCAGCAGACCCCACTAAGATTTTTATTTATTTATTTATTTTATCTTTATTGCACAATAAAATAAAATAACAAACAAAATGCGGACTTAATGCCAAATGGCATTCTCTACCAGTCGACCTAAGGGCTAGGCAAAAAAATGGTAAGCGGTGCGACAAAGAACGTAAATGAAACATATACTACATAAAATAAGAACTGAAATATACATATTAAGTTTATTAAATTAAGTGATAATAATATAATATAGGTACACACGCCTGCACATCAACCTACCACAAACTGTCAAAATTCTTCAATAGACTTTGAACTTTAAAGCTAGGTGATATGGTTGAAAATGTATTGAAGAAATTTGACAGTTTTGGATAGGTTGATGTGCAGGCGTCTGTACATACTATAAAAAAACTTGAATAAAAATAGACTACATAAACACACTTAAACATAACAAAAGAAAAGATGATAGGAATCTCTCTTACGTGGGTATTGATTCCTGTAGAAACAGTTTATAAACCATTGTTTTAAAGACCATTTTACTTGAAGCTTGTCTGACTTTTTCGGGGAGAGCGTTCCATAATTGAATGGCCTGAACCGTGAAAAAATTTGCAACGAATCCTGAATGATGCAAAGGCAAGAAGATGATTATTTGATGAGCGAAGTAGGCGGGCATGAGTTGTGCTAAGGAAACTGAAACTACATTTTAAGTAAGAAGGAGAATTAGGATCATTTAGAATAGAAAATAGAGTTGTTAGAATTCTGGACTTACGACGTTGCGGGATGGTCAGCCATTTAAGCTGAAAACGATAGGAAGATATATGGTCGTATTTGCGTAAACCAAAAATAAAGCGTATTGAGTTGTTGAGAAGACGATCCAATTTATTAAGAAGGTCCTTATATTTAAATCGCGGGATAGCAAACATCAGCATAATCAATAATTTGGAGAATAAGGGCTTATACGAGCAAAACTTTGGTTTTGTGAGGCAGGAAGTTTTTAAGCCTGTAGAGAGAACGTAGTACAGCGGTGACTTTCCGGCTTACTTCGGTGACTTGAGTAGCAGGCTTGTTCTTACTCGGTCACTAAAGGGAACGCTCCGAACTAGTACAATCCGTTAAATGAACTAGTTCAGTATTCTAGTACTATTAGTACGTTATAGTACACTGATTTTATTAGGACACATCGGACGAAATGGAATAAATATTTGACTTCCCTTACTTTGCAGGCTTAGGACTGTCATTTTGATAAATTGAACATTTTTCATTAAATATGTAAAACTAAATGACTGAATAAATTGCCTTATTAAAAATCAAATATTTTGTTATAAATGTACATTTTATTTTTCTTTTTAGATATTTGTATTTTTTTTTTAACTTAATTTGATTTAAATTAATGTATTTTCTATTCACTTGCATCTGCTACAGTTTATAATACACACTTTTCACTGTCCAGTCCATAAAATACAATCCACCAATCGCGCCAAAACTTCTTCAAAAGCAGTAATAGGTACCTACCTAACTATGAATAAGTTTATTATCAAACTTACATAATCTTATACATTGCCGTTATAAAAACAAATAAAAACATCAAAATCAGTAAATTACCAATGAACATTATTATAAGTTTACGCAATCTAAGTTTATATTTTATCTCGTCAAACAGAAAATTATTTTAAAACAAATCAAAGAGCGGCCGGGGATCATTTTGTCCCTGCATTGTAAGTGATTTTAGACCTTAAGCTCATTAAAATAATGTACAACTTCGCGGAATACTCGCAAACGCAAGTCGGGATTCACTAGCATTCTAGTTCGTTCATCCTCCATCACGCTCACGCATACGCGTCTCTAATACTCTCTTGCTCAGACACTCGTTCGTACATAATCGTTCTTACACGGCTCTCGCTCGCGAGGACCCCGAATGTCGCTAAAGAATAATGAACTAAACTGTACTAAAAGACCGATTTGAGCGATCGACACAGAATAGTTCGTTCTAGTTCACATGAAGGAATTGCTTCCTAATAGTACATGAATGAGTACGACACAAGCCTATTGAGTAGACCAACTGAGTGTACTGTCAATTTGCAAATCAAGGTCTTTGATGCAGGAGCAGAAAGGAATGTCAACACCGTTATAAGTGATAGGTGAGACAGCAGAGACATTAAGTTTACACAGCTGACGTTGATTGCCAATAATTATGGCCTGGCACTTCATAGGATTCACCGTTACTCCATACTGCCTCGACCAATCGCTTACACTCCGCAGATCGTCCGTCAAAGCAGCTACACCGGCGTCAATGTCAGTAACATGACTATCGCGATACAATTGCAGGTCGTCCGCATACAAATGGTGAGAACAGCGAATAAGAGGAGTAAAGGAGTTAATAAAAAGGGAAAAAAGAAGCGGGGACAGGATACCTCCTTGTGGTACACCAGTTAAGAGAGTACTCCATTTCGAGAATTTGCGGTCAACTCTAACGGCTTGCTCACGATTGCAAAGATAAACCGAGAACCAATCCAGAGCCATCAAAGAAATACTAAGATGGGATAGCATGGCGAGTAACAAGTCATGGTCAACCGTGTTGAAAGCGTTGGAGAAGTCAATAAGGACCAACACGGTGACCCTGCCGCGCTCCATACCCTCTCTGGAATCCTCAGTCACTTTAAGCAGAGCTGTACTGGTACTGTGAGCAGGGCGAAACCGGATTGCAATTCAGAAAGAAGAGAGTTGTTATGCACGTGCTGGGATAATTGTTTATAAATTTCTGCTTCAAGGACCTTTGAGCGGAAGGGTAAAATGGAGATAGGTCTGAAAATGTTTAATGTACTGGGGTTGGAGGTTGTTGGAGGCAAAACATAGGCTTTTCGCCAGATGTTAGGAATTGTCCCAGTATTCAGGGAGAAATTAACAAGGCGTACAAGAGCAGGGATAATCTCATCAAGTATGCTAGTAATCATTGCTCGGTTGATATCATCGAAGCCAACAGCTTTTGACTTGATGCAGAGGATGACTTTGCGAAGTTCGTCAGTAGACACTAGAGAAAAAATAAAGTTTTCAAAAGATTGTAAAGTTTGTAACTTTAATAAAATAATTACTTTGCATAATAAAATATTATTAATACGCTCGTTTTCAAGACCTTAACAACAACAAGTTAGCCACATTCGGCTGAACAAACAACGCTTGAGCTCACGACTATCACGAAGGACACACAGATAAACACACACACGCACGACATCCGTATTTACACAGACGGCAGCAAGATCGGCGGCAAGGTTGGAGCGGCGCTATCCTTGTGGAATAGTACCGGCGAAACCAAAGCCGTAAAGCCTGCACTGCCTTCATACGCCACCGTGCATCAAGCTGAGCTCCTCGCACTACACAATTCATGCTGACGTAACACAGACAATTTTCAATTTGCCGCCAAATCGTAAAACAAATTAATGATAAATGAATGAAATACATACACAATAATATTGGCAAAGACTTCCATTTTCATAATTTGAACTTATTTTTTATTATATCGTTTAGAAGTGGCCCTCGTAGATCCCAATATAAATATGAGTAAAATTGTAAAATAGTATAAGCACCCGAAAGAAAGGGAAAGAAATGATTAGTATAAGATAGATTAAGGTTAACATAAGTAAAAAACCCGTTTGTAAAAACATTAAAAAACAACTGAAAAACAATATAATATGTATACAATAGTAAATAAAGAAAATAGATAGATAGAATAGGGATAAAAAAGGCAGAGCAACCACTGCCTAGGAATGAAAGATGATGTATGAATGTGTAGTATGTGGTATGAAAGTGCGAGAGGAAAGAAATAGAGAACTATAGGCTTAGCCAAAGTAACATTAAGAAAACGATAGCGAAGTTCGAAAAGAATAAAATGTACGGGGTTGACATAAGCCGCGCTAAATCACGTGGTCAATCTTATGTCAATCCCATACATTTTATTATTTTCGAACTTCACTATCGTTTTCTTAACGTTACTTTACCGCCACTGGAATGTAAGCGGATAAGCATACAACAGCTCCGATCATGTTGGAAAAAGGAGTAAAAAAAATTAAACCCGCATTTGGCAAACGAGGTAAGGCATTACCCATGAATTGTAGTGATGACTTTGATTTAAATGGTGGAGGCCTTTGCCCAGCTGTGAGACAGTTTTAGGCAATTTTTTTACTTACTTTTTTACTCAGCTACTAAAATTCCAGCTCAGCTAAATATTGCCGTTGCCAAACATTTTAGAGCAAATTACAGCTTACCTCTTTTTGAACTAAAAAAAATAGCTCCTAACTCCTTGATAATACCTCTCAAATTGACTGCACCCTTAGAATATGCTTACCTAACTTCTTCTACGTCCGCAACCTTGTCGATCAAGCTCCGTATAATGCCCTCTTTATGCTCCAATGCTAGTGAAGCTCTCTCCAGTTCCCTCCTGTACTCGGTCTGCGCGAGGGCGGCGCGACGCTCTTGCTCTACTATGCGACGTTCTAGCTCTTCCAATGAGGTGTAAGCCCGAGCTTTGACGACCTGAAATGGAATTTGATGCTGACGACATTTTCAACGGCTAGGTTGGGGTTTAAAATCTAACTTACGTCCAATAACAATAACAAGTATTATAAAATAATTATTGGAATCAGGCGTTATTTTGCGGAAATCCATTGCACACAAAAATGCAATTGAAATAATGTGTAGTAATTAATGGAATCAGGCGTTATTTTGCGGAAATCCATAGTACAAAAAAATGTAATTTAAATAATATTTAAATTACATTTTTTATAATGTGTAGTGTTAATTTCGCTAAATCTGTCTGCTGCCTAACAGTCGGTGCGCAGCTCTCGACCAGTTAACAGCTCCTGAGGATGCCCCGTGGAGGGGCGAAACACGTGTCGGGTATCGGTGTTGGTGTGCATATTCGTTTGCTTCTATTGATTCATCTGCATGTGCACATTTTTTGCGGGCGGAAGGGCGGTGCATGCGTACTGCATACACAACATATTATTTTAAATGCATTTTTTTAAAGTATTTATGAAGTTAATATCTTTTTTTAAATTTTGAAACTAGTATGTTCTCATAATAATGTTTTTATTACTGTATAAATAAAACAAGATATTATGTATGCGGCGGCCGGCGGCGGGCGCCGCGTACATTCACACAAAATTGGGGTCTCCATGGAAGATCACCGTTGTAGTGACTTGTTTACTGCAAAAAAAATTGAGCCCCTTTAGGACACATTTTACAATTTTTGTTCAATGTGCTACATACGTTTGTACCACTGTGTATTTTAATAAATATATTTCATTTCATTTCATATAATAGATTTCAAATATTCCAATATCATGAAAAATCTTCCAAATAAAATGAAGAATATTTATTCGGAGCATATTAGACAATTGGACATTAACAGTAACAGTGTCATCATAATAAAATAACCGCTTTTGTGGACTAGTGGTTAACCCAGGAGACCCGGGTCGCTCTTGCTCGACTATACGTCACTAGCTCCTCCTAAGCCTTGGTCGCACTAGGCGAGGAATTTACTTGTCGTAGGAGTACATAGTGTATTGGCTGATGATGATGATGATGATGATGATGAGGAGCACATTGCTTCGCTAGTTTGATAATTTTAAAGTTTGGATTAAATAAGCAAAGCAGTGAAGCAATGTACTTCTACTACGACTAAATAACTCGCCTAGTACGAACAAGGAACCATAAGGTGTAAGCTCGGGCTTTGACAACCACAAGCTTGATCTTTGAGCTTTCCTTGCGTGCGCTGCGTAAACGGTGAAAGTTACGCAAAAATCATGTATTACGAAATTGTTCCCCTTTAAAAGTTCTAAAAAAAAGTCTACGACAGCATATGTAGCTTTTGAGGTTGACTCACTATAAACTTTTTCATGGTAATCAATTAATGCGGGTGAAACCGCGGGGCACAGCTAGTGAAAATATATAGGCAATGAAGGAGGTCCAATGCCCTGATTCTCGTAACAAAAACCGTAACGATATAGCAACTTAGTCGTTGAAACTATCTTCATACTCACATCCGTCAATCAAGCAGATCTTTAAAGTCATTCAAACGAAGTTCCAACCAACCGTATTCAAATTTACCGTATACGGTTGGTTGGAACCTCGTTTGAACGATTTAAAATCGAATGTTAGTATGAAAATGGTTTCAACGACTAATCTACTACGATATCGTTACGGTTTTTTTATGAGAATCGGGGGGCAGGCTTGTCCAAAAACCCGCAGTGGTTGTACACTGGTACAAATAGCTATATTTTTTACAACATTTACCTTAATTTCCTTCTTGATCCTGTCGACGGTGTCCAGCGCCTGTTTGAGCGGCTCGGCGTTGCTCCTCGCCTTGCGCACGCTTCTCCTCACGCGCGTCACCCGAGCCGTCGCCGCCTTAACCCGCTGCCGGAATATCACTGCCGCTTTCCGGTACAGCCTGACAGAATCATCATACTTTTTCAACAAAGCCAAATCGTTTATACAACGTTACGGAGCCTATAAGATGAGCTGAGCTGCTACACACAGTATAAACTTATGTAGAACAAGACAAAAAATAATAATTAAAAAATGTGTCACAAAAGGACTCCACTCAGCATTTGTTGCAGTGAACAAAAACTGTGTGTGCGTATGCGTGCGTGCGTGCGTGCGTGCGTGCGTGCGTGCGTGCGTGCGTGCGTGCGTGCGTGCGTGCGTGTTTGTGTTTGTAACGAATAAACTCAAAACCAACTGGACCGATTTAAAAAAAATCACTATTAGAATGCTATATTAGCGCTGAGTAACACAGGATATATTTATTACTAGAAAACAAAATTGCTTAATTATAAATACATAGAAATACATTTGTTTTGTTGTCATAAAAACTGTCAAAGCGGTACGAAGTCCGCCGCCGGGTCAGCTAGTTTTATATAAAAAAGGGATTAACTTTATACTCGTTATTGATACTGACGATATCTCAACAAATTCAGTTGAATACAACTAAGGTACGATTAAACTAAAACCCAATCCGACATCTTACACATTATCAGTTGTCTGTAAAGTAAGTGTAAAGTAAGTAAGTAAGTAAACAGCCTATAACTGTCTCACTGCTGGGCAAATGCCTCTATCATTGAAATCAAGTCATCGCTACAATTGATGGGTAATGGCTTAATCACCACGCTTGCCAAATGCGGGATGGTGATCACAAATCCGGGATATGCATCGAAAAATCCGAAATACATTTTGCCCGACCTGGGAATTGAACCCGGGACCTTCGGGTATCGGACCGAGCACTCTGCCACTCGGCCACCGAGGCGTTTGTAGGCTTGTTTGGATAATAATCATTAATTAAAATAGTAATTTAACCAAAATCATCATCTCAACCAAAACACTTTTTTTTCAGTTTTTTACTGGTAATAAATAATATTATAGTACATGTTCATTATTAAATAATGTAAGAAATTAATGTATAGGTACCTAATAAATCTAAATAAAAAATTACAAAATATAAATCAAGCAGGAACAAATGGCAGCAGCTAAAGATGACAAGCATGCCAGCTATTGGCTTTGTTAAGGTTCTTTTTACACTCTGTACTCAAAGTCATACATCATACCATACTCAAGCTGCTCAAGCCCAATAAAATAAGTAAGTAAGCGAGTGAGTGAGTGTAAGTAAGTAAGTAGTAAGTTAGTAAGTACTTTATTGTGTAATGAAAAAGGTAACAGATTAAAAATATGCAGATCTTGTTGCTAACAAATAGTATCACTTAATCCTACTTTTTCAAGTGTGTGTACAATTATAGAGTGAAGTCAGTCAATTGTTGCTGACTTCACTCTATACTATCAATTATTCTAATGCTTAAATGCCATTCAATTAGTATACTAAACCCACCTGACATTCTTCAGCGCGGTCTTCAGCTCCTCCTCGGCGGTCTGGTGTTCCTGACAGATCCTGTGGTACTTCTCTTCCACAGTCTTCAGTTGTTCCTGCAGTTTGGCGACTTGCTCCGTTTTGCGCTCGTTCTCCATAGAGTAGTGGTGTTTCAGCTCTTCGAGTAACCTTAAGGAAAATTACGGGTTTTTATTCAAACTAGTGGTCGCCCAGTGGTCGAAATTCGACCGTAATTTTATTAAGGCTGCACGGATTGTATCCTAAGCAATGAAAAATTAAAAAAGATTTCGATCTTTTTTATTTTTTTCAATGCCAATCCAAACTCATATTCTTGTGAGTTTGGATTGGCATTGACGAATTACGGCCGCTCCTCTTTCATTTTGAAATTTTTGAAAAGAGTTTATTACGTGTGTGTCAAATACATATGTGTGTGTCAAATACATGGTAGTGTGTGTAATGTTTGTTTTATTGATTTAATGTATTTTTATGCATTTTTTTAAAATATTTACATTCGGATAAACCTCTATATACACTACAAGTGTGCGAAATTTGATACTCCTCGGTCCGCGCAATTTTCGTAAAAAAGGGTACAAATTTTTGCTTCATGTATTAATATACTAGCTGTGCCCCGCGGTTTCACCCACGTTCTATTAGTCATAGCGTGATGTAATATAGCCAATAGTCTTCCTCAATAAATGGACTATTCAATACAAAAATAATTTTTCAATTCGAACCAGTAGTTCCTGAGATTAGCGCGTTCAACCAAACAAACAAACAAACAAACTCTTCAGCTTTATAATATTAGTATAGATATATATGTTGCTTCGGAAGGCACGTAAAGCCGTTGGTCCCGGCTGCATTAGCAGTCGTTAACAACCACCAATCCGCACTGGGCCCGCGTGGTGGTTTATGGCCCGTTCTCCCTATCCATCTATAGGGAAGGCTCGTGCCCCAGCAGTGGGGACATAAAATGAGCTGATGATGATGATGATGATGATGTCGCCATAACATCCGTTTTTCTAGCATTGTTGTGCTCCGGCAGCTAGAGATAAGATAGCCAGTGCCTCACTAGTTGAGGATTCCGGGTGAAGTGCGCTTCTGCCGTTGGCCTTATCATCATCATTTATTATCAAGTGAGAAAAAGGCCAAGGGCTTACCCGTAAGATACAGAGGCAGTAGGCAGCTAAAAACTGAATGGGTGATAGGTAAAATACTTTGAGACTATTCAAAAGCGCTTATCTAATAAGTTTACTTGAATAAAAATATTCATTTCATTTCATTTCCAACACGAAAGTTTCACATCACATCACCAGCTCATTTCTGTGTCCTCACTGCTGGGGCACGAGCCTTCCCTATGGATGGATAGGGAGAACGGGCCATAATATAAACCACCACGCGGGCCCAGTGCAGATTGGTGGTTGTTAACGACTGCTAATGCAGCCGGGACCAACGGCTTTACGTGCCTTCCGAAACACGGAGGAGCTCGAGATGATACATTTTTGGTCACCATCCGATGGCCTTTGCGAAAGTTGAACGTAAAACGAAACACGAAAGTATAATCACACTCATATTATAAATGCGAAAGTTTTTGTGTATATTTGTTGCATCTTCACGCTGCAACGGATGGATGGATTTGGATGAAATTCGGCATACTGATAGTTTATAACTTGGATTCAAACATAGAATACTTTTTATCCCGATATTCTCACGGGAATGGGAACCACGCGGGTGAAACCGCGAGCGGCCGCTAGTAGTTTAATATATTACATGTTGTATAAAATTGTACCAATTTCTTTTGTCTTATGTAGGTAACTAATGTTTGTTTAATTTCTATTGTTTATCATGTATGTGTATGCTTGCTAATAATTTTTTTTCTTTGTTTATTTCAAAAGCTCACCGCTTGCAGTGGTCGAGCCGGCGCTCGTGCAGGTCGGCGGGCACAGTGCGCGCGCGCAGTACGTCTAGCTGGGAAAGCTTGCCCTCGGCTATTTCCAACGCACTCTTGGTGGCGAAGTACTCCCGGTGGACGGTCTCGTAATCACGCATCATGGCCGACACTTGACACAATGCAGTTTAGAATGTGGAAATGGTGGATTGACGAACGTATAAGCGCATCATCATCATCATTTGATGCCAAAAGATGTCCACTGCTGGACAAAGGTCTCCATAATAAATACATTATTACATTATTTCACTTACAGAATTTAAAGTAATTACTTAATAAGAGTGTAACAGAACACGCACGCACGCACGATCGAACGCACGCACGCACGATCGAACGCACGCACGCACGATCGAACGCACGCACGCACGATCGAACGCACGCACGCACGCACGAACGCACGCACGCACGAACGCACGCACGCACGATCGCACGAACAAAGTTCAGAATTGCGAAATGCTATACTCACTCTTATCCATCACGTCTACATCTCATAGACCTCCTTCAACTCCACCTCTATATCTGCCGTCTCTCTCTCTCTCCACTTCTTGCTTAACTATATCTCATTTGCACCATCTGCTTTCGCTTTTATCACAAACGGAATAAAGTTCAAAATAATCAAACACAATACTCACTCTTATCCTCATACATCTCATAAACCTCCTTCAACTTGGTCTCCGCCTTCTGCGCCCGCTCAACCAAAGTCGCTTTCTCAATATCTGTCGTCTCTTTCTCCACGCTCAACTTCTTCTGACTCTGTCTCACTTGCAACAACTCGTCGTCCAAGATGGCGACTTTCTCCGCTAAAGCTTTGTTCTCATCGACAATCTGTTTGGACTTTTTGTTCATGTTTTCGAATTGTTTCTCGTAGTCTGAGATGAGGCTATCTTTCTCTTGCAGGTTTTCTTGGTAGGCGTCGAAGAGCGGGGCTGTGAACAATTTTTATCTACTCTTTTAACAGACTTCTTGGCGGGAAAGTGAAGAGATGTCTGCAGTTTTGATTTATTGCCTAAAACTTGTGTTATGTCGAATATTAATGTAGGAGTGGGTCTAAATAATAAAGCGGATTTACTTTAAAGAAACTAGTTTTATTCCGATTTAAATTACACACGTTAATTTTACACGTTTTGCTATATAGGCTTCAGCGCAGGTAGAAAGCGAATGAGATCACACTACAACTCAGCCCACTCATTCCCACAATCCTTCGTTAACAATAGATAAAAATAGAGTAATACAGTTAAATCCTGCATTAATGTAAAATAATGGTGGATTATTAAGTGTTCGTGAACGTGAACGAGTGTTGGCAAATGAAACAAAACAAAAACCGTGCAAATTAAATCTTCAGATTCTCTCAAAAAGTCTTCGTGAGGTCTCAGTATAGGCCCTCATTTTTACTAGCATACTCAAGGGTTTGGCCTATATCATTTATCACTACTAATTACAATTATCAATCAACAATTCAACATCATCATATATTATCCAAGGAAATACTGTTGAATTATATAACTTGTAAAAAAAATACTTAGACACTGGCTGAATTTAGAAGCCATAAACTAAGGAAAAAAAAGGAAGTTTCAATTTGTCTGTCTATATATTTTTATGTAAATGAACATTTACCATTCATGCTCTTTGAATTATTCTTATATAATACATACCTCATCATCATCGGGTTATAAACATCTTGTGTGTATCCCTAAACAATTCAAAATTTGTTTACCTAATGCTTGGGCACTGAGCAATCCTGATAAGTCCACCAGCCTTCCTGAGCTTGCCTGTTCATCATTGCTTTTGGTGTAAGTCTCATCGTTGTTGCCAGCTTCTGGATAACATGACAAATATTTATTTATTTATTTTTTTGTACGGGTAAGCACAGTGCCTTGATCACACCTGATGAGAAGGCCAATGATGGAAGCGCACTTCACCCGCTAACCTCAACTAGTGAGGCACTGGCTATCTTATCTCTAGCTGCCGGAACACAACGGAACATAACCGAAACATAACTTAATGACAATCAGAGTTGCTAGTGTGAGGTTTCTTCATTCGACTGAGTTGGTTGGGTGGGGGGAAAGGAGGAGAGTCCCCTGGTATGTAATGCTTATGACAACATTTTGCTAGTCATAAAAAAGGGGGAGGTCAGATAACTAAATGACAGATAACTCTGTACCAGTACCAGGCTACCTAGCTGAACAGAAAGGAAGAAAAGAAATGCCCTACTGAGTTTCTTACCGGTTCTTCTCAGTACAAGATCTCCCACCATGTGTAAAGTGATAGACTCACGAAACGATGATATGGTGATATTCATAAGAGCTAATTTTTACGCGACTGCGTCCGAAGGAGCGTTATGTTTTTATAGCCTGTAAACTGAATAAATGAAGACCTCCTTGGTCGAGTGGTTTGTACACCGGTTTTCATGGTGTCGCCATCTCTGAGGTCCCGGGTTCGATCCCCGGTCGGGTCAATTTAGAAATTATTGTTTGTCTAAATTGGAGATGATGATGATGATGATGATGATAATGATGATGATGATGATGGTGGTGGTGGTGGTGGTGATGATGATGATAATGATGATGATGGTGATGATGATGAGCATGTGGGAAACAGCTATATTTTTTCATTGCTTTCCAATCTATTTCAAGTGAATAAAGTTCAATATTCGGAAGCAACACATAGCTGTCTTTGCCTTTGAAAAGTTAATTAGTGTTTTGGACATAATATGAGTCACTTATCAATTTATCAGTGTTCTGGACAGGAGTATGAGTATGTACCTATGTACTTATCTTAATAGTAGGTACCTGTCGAGCCCAAGGTAGTGAAATTTTTGTGATTACGCGATACGCCTCGGTGGTTGAGTCGCAAAGCACTCGGCCCGATACCCGAAGGTCCCGGGTTGAATTCTCAGGTCGGGCAAAGTGTGTTTCGGATTTTGAGGGTTTGTGATCACCAGCCCGCATTTGGCAAGCGTGGTGAATAATTACCCATCAATCGTAGTGATGACTTAATTTCAATGATGGAGGCATTTGCCCAGCAGTGGGACAGTATACACCGTGCTTTTTTAACCGTCTTAGACCCGCAGGTGGGTTGATCAGACCATGAAGCTGAACAACTTTCCCCAAGAAAAATAGGTCAAAAAAAACCGGCCAAGTGCGAGTCGGACTCGCGCACGAAGGGTTCCGTACCATTATCTATAAAAACGGCAAAAAAAAAAATCACGTTTGTTGTATGGGAGCCCCTTCAATATTCATTTATTCTGTTTTTTAGTATTTGTTGTTATAGCGGCAACATAAATACATCATCTGTGAAAACTTCAACTGTCTAACTATCACGGTTCATGAGACACAGCCCGGTGACAGACGGACAGACGGGCGGACGGACGACAGCGGAGTCTTAGTAATAGGGTTTCCATTTTTCCCTTTGGGTACGGAACCCTAAAAACGAGATATTTTTTTTACTTTCCCATACAAACCATGCGGGGTCGGTCAATAGAGGCTTTGTAGGCTATTTACTTTTACTTACTTACGCGATAGACAGCAGCGCCACTGACTTGTACTACATTATAGCAATGAAAGAACAGAAAGGAATGTAAGTAATGTCCAATTCACCTGTTTTGCAGCCGATGCTGGTGGCGAGGAAAGAATCCAGGGCATGATTGCTCGGCTTCTGGACGTAATCTCCTTTGCCGTCGCCAAATGACTGTACACTTCTGAGCTTCTCTTGGTACCGGGACAGCTGGACGTTCAACCTGGGACGAGAACGAGTAAGGGGGATGAAGCCTATCTCTATCTCTTTATTTTATTTTATTTATTTCTTTATCAGAATAACTGCACGGAACAACCGACAACCAAACGGGCTGCCTGGCTGGCTGGCTAGCTGTCTGTGTGTCTGTCTGGCTGGCTGACTAGTTGGTTGGCTAGCTTAATGGCTTGCTCGCTAACTGTAGTCAGTTTTCTCTTTTTAGTTGGTTGTATTGCTGGCTGACTGGCTGGTTAGCTGGTAGACTGGGTATAGTGAGCTGAGGCTACGATATGGACAACGCAGTTTTGTTTTCGTATTTTACTGGCTCAACATTAAGGATCTAGCTGTAGGCTCAACAAGAAAGAGCACCACTTTGCCTCCAATACTTTTGGTATGGTTGTCTTCATTTCAAGTAGTCACTGGATATTGTTGAATCATTTTCGGGTGCAAGTAATGTTGTCGATTTGTCTATGTTAATATACGGTCGTGGCTGTACCAAAGGCAGGACCGTCTAACCAAAGAGGCTGTGAGCTTATTGCACCATATTGACGTAACGAATTTTCCCTACATACCTGTATAGTACGTCCTTCAAAGCTTGCATGTCTTTCTGCAGGCGCGAGTTTTGCTCCCGAGCTTGGTTCAGGATGATCTGCCGGCTGCTGCAACTCATACATACTTCCACCAGTGGGATCGCTGTGACAGGCGCTGGGTGATCTGACAAACGGAATAGGAAATAATGGAATACATACATATGTCGGAGACTTGGCGCTAGCATCGCTTAGAAACGACAAGTATAGTCTATACTTAGTGTGATCTGCGCAGCCTATGCTCTATGGTGCGCGAAACGTCAACGTCAGTTGGCTTGGCGCGACAACGGACTGGACACATTTAAACGGGAGCGGTCGGAGAGTACGCACGCGCAGAACTCACTTCGTTTCTAAAATCCATTAGCATCGGGCAACTGTTTCTAAATATTGTAATTGTGGTATTAAAATAACATTAAAGTGACTGTAAGGAATACGATTGCGTCTTTATTTTGAAGATCCAAGATAAACTGTGTTATCGACGAATCCGAGTTTGCTCGACCGTCCTACCTACAAAACAAACCTCGCCGCCGACACATATATATTCACACGTCTCTTCTCTCTCTCTTCCCAAAAAAGGGTAGGCAGAGAATTAAATCACCAATTTTGAGTAAAATCGTTGTAAGTGACTTCGACGCAACATTTAGCATAATCAAAGTAGGGCTCCGAGATTGAATAGATAACATTAAATGCAAATTCAAATTCAAATTATTTATGAGGCGTAGCAGTGTTGGGCTAAAGTTCTAACAATAAAACCAATACATAAAATTAATATTCTCAGCATAAGTTGCAGCTTCAAGAAGCTTAGTGATAGGTTGCATCTTGGAACCCTTGCCGCTTAGTCGGCTCTTACGACATGCACGGGAAGTAGGGTTGGCAACCATACTTTAAAATAACGTATCCTACGTTATTTTCCATCCCCATAGGTACTTTATTCCTTTTAATAAAAATAAAGTATGGAAAATACTTTATTTCCGACTAATTCGTGCGTTTGAACGGAGTATTCCTGTTGACTTAATTTCTGACCTACTGAATGAAGTGAAACGAAACGCAACGCTAATTTCTGAACGCGCTATAAAACAATAAAAAATGATTAGATAGTGCTAAGAGGACAAAAATATATGTTTTTAAACATTTAAATAAATAAATTTGAAAAATACTTTATTTTTTCTTCAAATCCTTTTTTACTTTAATTTCCTGAAAAATAGTTGGCAACCCTAACGGGAAGTATGGCAGCTGATTGATACATTATTTTAACGTCCCAGATCAGCATAGGATGAGAATGTAAACTTAAATTTACAACTTATAAATGGTTTGTCCTTCTTATTATAGAAAATATACTGACCTCTATCAGGCACTTCGTACTGCTTGACCCTATCCGCCAGCTCCTTACACCGCGTTTCATACTCCTTGTTCCTATCCCTTTCCTCCCTGATAGCCTGCTTGCACTCCTCCACGTATTTCACCAGGGTGGTGTACTGTGTCTTCAACTGATCATTCTCATCAGCGAATAGCTTGTTGTACTCTAGTACTGTTTTCAGTTTCTCTTTAAGCTTTGCTATGGTTGCGTCTTTTTCAGTTATCTGTAAGATTGATCACAATGGGCACAAGGTTGTTATAACGACCAGTTTACTACTATCACGAAGTTTTTTTTCTAGTAATCAAGGAAGTAAGGGTGTTGCAAAGGAACTGATAAACATGGAGTAGGAATTAAACGTATCCTCGACTAAGCTACTACAGTATCGCCTTTGATTGACACCCTTATTGTATGATTTTACTAAATTGGTAATAGTGTTTTTATTTTTCGTGCTGTTTGCTAATTATGTAGTTGTTTTTTTTTTGTCCATTTTTATTAATTTTGATTTTTATAGTGCTGCATGTGTGGCTTTGTTTTTGTGTATTAATTTTGATTTTTATAGTGCTGCATGTGTGGCTTTGTTTTTGTGTATTAATTTTGATTTTTATAGTGCTGCATGTGTGGCTTTGTTTTTGTGTATTAATTTTGATTTTTATAGTGCTGCATGTGTGGCTTTGTTTTTGTGTATTAATTTTGATTTTTATAGTGCTGCATGTGTGGCTTTGTTTTTGTGTATTAATTTTGATTTTTATAATGCTGCATGTGTGGCTTTGTTTTTGTGTATTAATTTTGATTTTTATAGTGCTGCATGTGTGGCTTTGTTTTTGTGTGTTTCATGTTTGTCAGGTTGTGTGTTCACCTTTTTTGGGTCACAGTCTGGGACCTTTATTAACGGGATTTATATTTAATGCAACAACGATTGTAACCCGTCGTGTATGCCTATGTTAAATAAATAAAATAAATTAACAAATTAAAAAAATATGCCTATGACTGTCCCACTGCTGGGCAAAGGCCTCCATCATTGAAATCAAGGCATCACAACAATTGATGGGTAATGGCTTAATCACCACGCTTGCCAATGCGGGTTGGTGATACCAAACCCGAGACCTTCCGTTATCATGCCGAGCGTCTTACAAGTTTGGAGTGACGCTATAAAAAGTCGTAAGAGAGAAAAACAAATCTTAAATTTATTCATCATCATTATGTTATTATAAAACGCAAATTTAGTTGCGAACAAATTACAATTTGAAAACAAGTGTTGAAAATTTTCCACAAGCGGGATTCGAACGAATGTCTATAAAAAATATTAAGATCGGATGTTGATGACGTGGCAGTCGACATGGAATCAGGCTCCTTTGGCTTACAAAGTAAGAGTATTTAATTTATTTTTTATTTTTTTATTTTTATTTTAGGATAGCTAACAGCTTGAAATTGTATAAAAATAACAACAAAAATTATAACTTTAAGCTATTGACAAGCTACCCACATCTAAGATATCTACTTACAGTAATAGTAAAACTAAACATTACATAATAAAATTAATTTTGAATCGTCAACAAGTAAGGCGCCTTTTTTATGCTATTGATGCTGTCAAAAATACGCCTTTAATAGCATTAGTATTATTAATACACATACAAGCTCTTACGAGAAAACTGCTCTGTCTATAGTTGGTGTGAGTAGAAGGGAAGCTAAATGGTTTATATGAATTGATACGGGGTGCTCGCGTAGGTATTCTAAAAGTAATTTTGCTCAGAAAATCAGGACAATCTAGTGTATTTCTGATTATCTTAAGTAGTAGTACAATGTCCGCAATGTTCCATCTAACAAAAAGTGGTAAAAAATTAAACTTAGCGCAACGTTGTTCATAAGACATTTTTGGAATTCTGAATTTATAATTCAAATAACGTGTAATTTTTTTTTTAATTTTTCAATATTATTTTTTTACGAATCATAGCGAGGGCTCCAAATTGAACTAGCGTACTCCAGGTGGCTACGGAGGACGTATGCACAGTAAAGAATTTTGATAGTTTTCATATGTTTGAAAGACTTAGACGAAGGGTAGATAGTGTTAATTAATTTCGGCGGGTTAGATAGAGCCACGATAGCATAGTTGGTAGTGCACCTGACCTGGCATGTCATGGGGTGCGGGTTCGAATCTTGCTTGTGGAATTTTTTTCAACACGTCTTGTTTTTCACATCATCATCATCAGACGTCCACAGCTGGACAAAGGCCTCCCCCAAGGATCTCCACAACGACCAGTTTTGTGCTGCTCGCATCCAATTAACTCATCATTCTGATCCAGCTAATAAAAAAATACATTTCTTGTCAGCAACGTGTTTAACCACCAAAATACTATGTATCTTTGTATATATAAATCTTATGTGCGTGTGTATGTTGTTGAACTCCTTCTAAACGGCTGGACCGATTTCGATGATTTTTTTTGTGTGTGTTCAAGTGGATTCGAGAATGGTTTAGAGTTACAATTGGACCCGGTAGGTGGCGCTGCTACGGGGTCCATCAAGGGATACGGGTGTTCATAAGCGGACGAATGATTTATTTGTTTTGTTGTTATGGAAACTGTCAAAGCGGTACGAAGTCCGCCGGTCAGCTAGTTGTCTATAAAACGTTTTTCAAAGTCAATCAAATGTACACACGCCTGCACATCGGTATGGAGATTCGCTGCGATCTGAACCAGAAGGACTATATCGAAGCCGTGATAAAAACAGCGTCACGTAAACTCGGTGTCCTGAACAGGGTGCGGCAATTCTTCGCGCCGGATTAGTTGTGCCTTTTGTACAAGACACAGGTGCGATCTTGCGTGGAGTATTGCTCGCACCTCTGGGACGGTTCCGCAAAGTACCTTCTCGATGCCTTAGACAGATTGCAGCAGCGCGCAAGTGATATATCACGCATTATCGGCAATGCAGAGGTCACTAACGCTCTCGAGCACCTGCAATTGCGTAGAGATATAGCGTCACTCAGCGTCTTCTACCGCTTATACCACGGCGAGTGCTCTGAAGAACTCTTTGACTTTATCCTACCTCCTCCCTTCCTCTATAGGAGTACGCGTGCTTCAGTACTATTATTTATTCTGTGGTGCTACTCTCCGGAGTCACCGCTGCACTGTCTCGAACATTCCATCGCGCACAAAGAAATTTGGTGACTCGTTTCTTTATCGCACTTCTAAAAGATGGAATAGTCTACCAGCACACGTTTTCCCCCCTTCCTATGACATGGGGTCCTTCAAACGAGGCGTGAAGAGGCACCTTGTGGGCCGGCAGGGTGAGGGTGACTGATGCTGCGTTTTCACGCTGCACCAGTAGTCTTTGCGTCTGGACTCCGTTTCCACTTAACATCAGGTGGAGTGGAGTCATTTGCCGAGCTATGAATAAAAAAATAAATAAAAAAACCAACCACAAATTGTCAAATTTCTTTAATAGACTTTGAACTTTATGACTTTCATATGGTTGAAAATGTATTGAAGAATTTTTACAGTTTTACATAGGATGATGTGTAGGCGTCTGTACACAAACAAATAAACTATTTAAATTAAGTACTTTGTTTTCCACACCGAAAGCTGAGTACATTGATCGTTTTTTTTATGTTTTTCAAAATGAATTTAAACAATTGCTGGGTACAGTCACATACAAAAAAATATTAGATAGTATAGACAAATCGTCAACAATATCTGCTAAAGAAAAGTTAATTTTATATTTAGTTTTAATGGAGGAGCTCGATGGCGCTGTGGTTAACGCGCTCGGTCTGAGTGCTGAGGTTAAGCAACCTTCGCAAAGGCCGGTCATGGATGGGTGACCAAAAAAATTATCATCTCGAGCTCCTCCGTGCTTCAGAAGGCACGTAAAGCCGTTGGTCCCAGCTGCATTAGCAGTCGTTAAAAACCACCAATCCGCACTGGGCCCGCGTGGTGGTATATGGCCCGTTCTCCCTATCCATCCATGGAAGGCTCGTGCCCCAGCTGTGGGGACATAAAATGAGCTGATGATGATGATGAAATTATTTTTGATACTAATCATTAGATTCCTAATACTAAGCGCTTCCAAACGGTCCGAGAAAGAACAATGTATCAGATGTACGTAGGGTTGTCACTTCGCAATTTTACTGAGTAACAAAGAAATTCAATATTTCAGTCATATGTTGCTTTTCAGATATGTTCATAATTTTCTGGGGTTCTATGCACGATACCTTATAGTGCCATATTCAGGATTATACACGTATAACCAAACACTCTCTGTAGCCGGAATGTTAAACCAATAAGTTAACACGTCAAATACATACGCAGGTGACTGTACAATAATGTAAAGTACTAAAGACATAATATTTACTATATACAATTCAGCATTTACTTCATCGCCAATACAGCCAAGCTGAATAAACAGCTTTACACAACCATCTAAAATCAGAGTTGCAGTCCATATTTCCAAGGCTAATCGCTTGTCATTCGTTTCGCCTCTTTGCAATGTCAATTTATCACTTATCTTTATAATCATAAGGTCGAAAATAGAAAATCCTTAACAACTGAAGATATGACAATATTATATTACCTTTATCGTAACACAATAGGGTTACCTTTATTGTTGTTATGGCGACAAACTTTCGCGAAGGTCGGTTATCGGATGGGTAACCAAAACTTTATCATCTCGAGATTCTCCGTGCTTTGGAAGGCACGTGAAGTCGTAGGTTTCGGCTATATTAGTACCGCACCGCACTGGGCCCGCGTGGTGGTTTATGGCCCGTTCTCTGTTTCCTTCCATAGGGAAGGCTCGTGCCCCAGCAGTGGGGACATTCAAGGAGCTGGTGATAATGAAGTCAACAGTAAAGTTTAACCGCCTCTATTTATTTATTTATTTTTTTTTTCTATGGTCTAGTGGTTAAGTTTACCGGTCTCAGACTCAGAGTTCCCGGGTTCGATTCCCAGCGGGGGTATATAATTGTGTACTCGGTTTGGTTGGTAGTAGGGCTTGTTTGTCCGCCTCGCTGGCTACCGCCATCTTTCATCTTATCTAAATATGTCGCCATAACAAATGTTTGTAGCATTGTTGTGTTCCGGCAGCTAGAGATAAGATAGCCAGTATACATATAAATAAATAAAATAGTTTTTTATTTCTCAATTAAATACATAATTTGTAAAGAGACCACCCCAGAGTGATGAAAATACTTGTGTTGGGATGCCTCAATAGTTGAGGATCCCGGGTGAAGTGCGCTTCGACCATTGGCCTTATCATCACTTAACATCAAATGAGACGAAGTGATGAAGTCTAGGCTAGGGATGAGATGAACTGCGCTTACCTGTAAGATAAAAAAAACCGGCCAAGCGCGAGTCGGACTCACGCACGAAGGGTTCCGTAACATTATCTATAAAAACGGCAAAAAAATCATGTCTGTTGTATGGGAGCCCCTTAAAATATTTATTTTATTCCGTTTATTAGTATTTGTTGTTATAGCGGCAACAGAAATACATCATCTGTGACAAATTTCAACCGTCTATCACGGTTCATGAGACACAGCCTGGTGACAGACGGACAGACGGACGGACGGACGGGCAGCGGAGTCTTAGTAATAGGGTTCCCGTTTTACCCTTTGGGTACGGAACCCTAAACAAATTGAACGCTTACCGCCACGACGTTCTCCTCGCATCGATCCATCAGCGTGATGATGAGGCTCTCATACTTCTTGGTGAGCTTCCTCTTTTGCTCTTTCAGCAGCGACTTCCCCTCTTTGCTCAGCTGTGGGGAGGTCACGGCTATACCCTGGAGGTTACGCTTCCTGGGAGGCTTCGCTGGCTTCTGGCCTGAAAGGGAATAAAGTGAAATTAATTAAAACAGTTACTTACTTACAAAAACTCGTAGCCAGACAAGCTAGTAAATATTGTTTTCTAAAGTATACGCGAACACTACACATTGAAATGAAACTACTTTTATCTACAGTAATGTTGTAACATTCTACTTATGTTTCCAATACTTGACTTATAATTACTACTGTTATAGCGCAGACAACAAAACACTCAATTTAAGCAATTTCACATGATGGTATAATATCCACATCGATATCGTAAAATCTCATTATAACATCAATAAAACGCGACCAATTAACCTGGCGAGCCTTATATCAAAATCCTCATACAAGTTGTATAAAATTTTGATATTAGGCTGGCTTTTGAAAACAGTTGGGTTATACGTGAAAACTTCGTCGAAACTACTAAACTTCATCATCATCATCATCATCTCAGCCAAAAGACGTCCACTGCTGGACAAAGGCCTCCCCCAAGGATCTCCACAACGACCGGTTTTGTGCTGCTCGCATCCAGCGGCTTCTACTAAACTTACATACACAAAACTCTTTGGTAAGATGTTGTGCCAATTAAATAAAAAAAGAACAGCGCGCGCTCGCTCCTGATTGGCCCTGCGCGCGCAGCTGCGCTCTCATTGGTTAGATTTTAATGGCGGCAAGTTCACTGTGACAACACACACGTACGCGTGAATTAAATGTTTCGCAATGTGTTTTGTTTTTAAAATACAAATTAAAAGTTAAAAATGGACAGCGACGATGATATTTGCACGCCTCCGGATATTCTAGAATTGGCAACAAAAGTAACTTACAATCTTTTGCCAGAAAAATCTAGAAAATTATATGAAAAAGAATATAATAACTTTTTGGCATGGAAGATCGAAAAGAAAACTACATCATTTTCTGAAAATGTAATTCTTGTGTATCTCAAAGACCTCACCGACAAATTCAAGCCATCTTCTATGTGGGCTAAATATTCTATGCTCAAGTCCCAACTGAGTATCTACAACAATATTGATATCACGAAGTATTCAAAAGTCATAGCGTTCCTGAAACGCAGTTCAGAAGGACACAAGGAAAAAAAGTCCTTGACGTTTACATCAGGTCAAATAAACATGTTCCTGAAAGATTCACCAGATATTTTGTATCTTTTTGAAAAGATAAGTGTATTTTAGTTCTGTTATTTAATCTACCTAGTACTTACGTACTACACACGCAAGTTATTTAGACACTCCGTTTAAGCGCTTTGTGTATAAATTAGGTAGTAGGTACCTACACTTTACTACTTCATAAATCATAGTTTTTGCCTTGGCTATGTACCTCAAGCTTATTATATCGTTTATTGTTACAGGTTGCACTAATTTTCGGCATAATGGGGGCATGCCGAAGGCAAGAGCTATACAACATCCAGTTCGATGAAGTCTCTAACATAGACGACAGTACAATCATGGTGAAAGTTTCGAAAACAAAAACGAAAATAGATCGTTCTTTCGTTGTGAAGGGCAACTGCTATGCCGTATGTAAAAAATACATGGAACTTCGACCCACCCCCTGTCGAAACCCTGCCTTTTTCTTGAGCTATCGGGGAAGTGCGTCGATCAAAGAACTGGTATTAATAAATTTGGTGCTCTGGGAAAAACTATCGCAAGTTTTTTGAATCTGCCTAACCCAGCGTTGTACACGGGGCATTGCTTCCGGCGCACCTCGGCGACCCTTCTCATAGATAGCGGTGGTGATTTGACCGCATTGAAACGACACGGGGGGTGGAAGTCTTCTACTGTGGCTGAAAGCTACATTGATGAGTCTTTAATGAATAAAATTCAAGTCTCAAATACGATCTTGAACAGTATAGAAAACAAGACGAATGAAGTAATTATAAATATTCCAACTCCGTCTACGAGCTCTACTGCTTGCCCCGCGACCGCTACAGCTGCTGGATCAATAATTAACATTAACTTTCAAAATTGTACCATCCAAAATTTTAACAATTATTATAAATAAACTATTGTCAGCTTTTACTCTTGTTGTTTGACTAATTGCATTAGTGAAGATAAAGTAGTGTATGCAACTGCATATAACACGGGTATTAAAACACTCGTTACTATTATGAAACTCGCTGCGCTCGTTTCATAAACTCACACTCGTGTTTTAATACCCTTCATTATATGACAGTTGCATAAACTACTATTACGGATCTACTCGCGTTTATTTTACTCGTTTATTTGATTTAATGTTTAACCTGACGTTTCGACGTTTCTCCCTGCAGTGGAAAAGTATGGAAGCCATGCTGTCTCTAGTGACATATCTAGATAGTCTCTAGATAGTCTAGACTATGCTATACCATATGAAAAATGGTGGGTTTTAGGATAGTTGAATAAAAAGATAGAAAGTTGATTAATTAAACCATATATATTTTTTTATGTAAAAATTTCTTATATTTATACAAGAATCAAATAATCGAATTCCGGAGTATTAGTCGGAATCTCGTGAAATATCCATATTAACATCAATGTTTGCGGTCAATGAACCTAAATAGCTCTACCTACTCCGATCACTGCACATAACAATTAATTAAAGAAGTGTTATAATTTTTTGGAGAGTGAACTTGTCAAGTTTTTTCTAAGTTCGACTGGCTAGCTACCACCATCCACTATCAGCATCATATAATAATATAATAAGGACACGCTTCTATATTGGCATTCCCTCTAGTAACCCTTCTAAAGAGCATGAGGAATGGGGAAAGTGAAGGAAGTAGACAGTGAGCTCGAAGATGAGCCACACTCACCGATAACATCTCTTGGATCTTCGTACATTGGGTTGTCATCTGTCAACTCCCTTTGCTCCTCACCCTTCTGCATCATGATCTGGGTCTCCGTCCGCTTCAGCACCGAGTCCATGATATCTCTCCTCATGCTGGCACGTCTCTCCGGAGAGTTGATGTCAAACAATTTATGGTTTTTAGTGAAGTTGCCAGAAAATGTTAACTTCTCTATGCTTGCATTCATTGAGTTTCGCTTAGACGCTTTGCCATAATCATATCCCTGGAAATCATTAATGTTAGTATAAACCAGGCTATCATTTGTTTATCAGTGTAGCATTTGTTGAAAAAATACTTGTTCAAATGTGGCTCGAGCCCACAACCTTTACTATTGTCATTCATCATCATCATCCTCATCATCATCACACCCAAAAGACATCCACTGTTGAACAAAAACCTCGCCCAAGGATCTCTACAATAACCAGCCTCTGGAGAGACTAGCATCACATCCAGCTGCTACCAGCGATCTTTGACAGAACGTCAGTTCACCTTGTTGGAGGCCTGCCTACACTGCGTCTTATATGACTACCCAATACAGGCGTTGTTTCAAGTACACTGCTGCAAAAATATGGAATGATCTGCCTCCTCCTTTAAGCCTTTGAGCCCCGAGTGTACCAGACACAATAGAATTTTATTGTTAGATAGCTTGCCGGCAAGCGCTCGGGGCTCAAAGGGTTAAGCAAGAAAACTAGTAGACGACATTTCAAAAATAAATATAAAATGGCTCTACTAAAAAGACAACTTGCTGCAGAAAACTTGAGACACGCTTGTTGGAAAGAGTTACCTGTTACAAAATTCTTTTAATAAATTAATTAAAAGGATGCACAATATATTCTCCGCTTCACAAAAAGCACACACACAAACACCCTTTCAGTTTTTTAAAGTAATGTTCTCCTCCTGTACAATATTTCCCGCTCTTCATCTCAGGGAAAGGGGGAACGGCTGAAAACCAGTGCTGAGAAAATCTCAGTGAAAGCTGAGCCATTCCCTTTTGCCTCTGACTTTGTGTTACTTTTTTATGTGTTTTTTATTGTAATTTCTTGAGGCAATAAATTATTTCATTATTATGCAATTATGATATATATTATTAATATTATTTCTATAGTCATTAAATGCAATAATTACTTCGTAACTAATAACAAACATCAACCCAAAAAGTGTTACTTTACATCAGAGGCTAATTAATATGTTTATTTTTGAATAGAATAATTTGAGCAACAAAACTAGGAAACAGTACCTATAAGTAATAAAATTTCACATTACCTTTGAGTGTAAACTATCGTATTCACCATGGTCCATCGTCACCTTTCCGAATGACAAAACCTTCGTTTTACACTCATCTTTCCGATTTGCCACAGAACAAAGAGGATTCGGTAGAAAATGATACTTTGAACCCTTCGTGACTACTGTTGGCGTGTTCTGGGTCACAGAGCGAACCTTAACTGGGTCAATAACGTAATGGTTCAATAAGAAACACAAAATTAGCACCCAACTTTCTTTGGCAAAGAAAGTATTGATAAAACTTTGTTGTCGTGTAAGTATCCACAAAAAAACATTTTTAAAAACACTTTTACAGTTAATATGTTAAATGTGGCTTTATTTGTGATTATTACATTCAATATCTTACTGTTATCATTTACAAAAAGAAGTAAGTTGAAATTTTCCCCCTACTTCTAAGTTAACATTGGACGAAAAATGTAAACAGCACAAGCACAACACAATGTTTAGTTTGACAGTATCGTTGCCATAGAGACCAGAGGGCTGCCATAAAAACTAAACAGTTTCGTACTATAATTGAAGAAATTGTAGACGTTTATGGTAGAAATCAACTATTGTAAAAAATAGTAAACAGAGAGTCATTATGCTTTTAAAACTGTGTCATTATTCTTCAGAATCAAATAAAGTATTAAAAATTGCGGCGCAATATCAAACTGTCTAGGTTGGTGGCGATGGCGGGGTTGTAAAGCTAGGCACCTACTATGACCATAAGTAATCTGTGCTGAGACTATCACTTGCTTTACTTTAGTTTAGACACGGCACAGTAGCTACCTACTGTGGTAGGTATGTACCTACGTACATATGTTCATCGCCAGCTCATTTTATGTAGGTACCCATTGCTGGGGCTGGGGCACGAGCCTTCCCTGTGGATGGATAGGGAGAACGAGCCATAAACTACCGATGGTTGTTAACGACTGCTGCAGCATGCAGCCGGGGCCCAGGACCAACGGCTTTACGTGCCTTCCGTCCGAAGCACGGATGATATATTTTTGCTTACCCATCCGATGACCAGCCTTTATAAAAGTAGCTCAACCTTAGCAATCGCAGACCGAGCGTGTTAACTTCCGCGCCATCGAGCTCCTCGAGCAGCTATTGCTTTACAATAAATGATACAACTTTATTGTCTGTTTTAAGATCTTTCCCTAGTCAGAGTTCCTTCCTTCCTTATCAAATGCAGAAACTTTAATCTGAGTTAAAAGGTTTAGACTTAGAGCATGGTTTAAAGATAGGTACAAATAAGTAGGTACCTACATGGTTAATTAACTCATAAAATTGCCAACGCCTTTATCTAGGAATACCGTTAGTTATTATTCTGGAACGCCTATGATTTACTTTCCATAAAAGCAGCTTCCCTCAATTTTGCGGACGAATTGTTTAGTCCAGTTTATCAATGTTATCAAACATAGTGTGATATGACCTTTTATTAGAACGACAAAACAGCATTGCAATTTGCATGACACATACACACACACACACACCACACTACACTACACTACACAACAGCCACCTGTCGTAATTACATAATATTTCGTTCATTTTATCAATAGATGGCATTAGAAACTCAATAAGCACTATTAACCTATTAAGTTAAAAAAGCATAAACTTAGAAATCGATTCCAGTATTTGTAGTCGTTCTCTTAATTTTGCCGGTTAATATTGACGTGAGCATGCGCTGAAACAGCTGAGCGATTATGGCGGCATGTCGCGGCCTCTTCGCGAACTAGACAGTCGCATCATGTCTGCCCGCCGGTTCGGTGTATGACGCTCGGCAAGTGAGATAACCTAAAACACTTTGTTGTTACTCCGTCCTCCTTAATTCGGAGTTCCTTTTCTTCAATTCAGTGTCGGTTTGTTAATTGCTCGTTAATTATTTTATGTGGAGTGTTGAAGAATAGTGAATATACCTACTTGTTGTTCAGTGCAAGGCACTTGCTGCCGCGTATTATTCGTGGTAGGTAGTTATCGATTTTCATTCTACAATGAGCGTAACGTTTTGTTTACTTTTTATTTGAGTGAAATATTTGTTGCAGCTAAAATGTTTTCTGTGTGTCGTGTTTAAATCTAGTGTTGTGTTGTGAGATTGATTCAATTATGTGCGAGAGTTCGCGCGAGACTTCGCGTTTTGGATGACAGAAAAATGGAATTCGAAAACGATTTCAGCTTGAAGGAATGGGCGAAGGACAAACCTTTGTCTATTCTGCAGCTAGACCCGGCAGACCGTGCGGTCCTAAGGATAGCAGGTTAGTACTTTATTGACAAAACTTGTACCTAGGTACCAACTTATTAACTATTACGGTTAGTGAAGTTATGGCTGCCTAGTTTGTCGTTTCCTTTACAATTTTGTTATTTCGTGATAATCGTGTCACATTATCGTCGAGCATGATAGTGTTGACTACGATATTAACGTTTTGCTGCATAGTAGATAAAAAAGTTATTTATCAACGTGATATTTACCGCATCGCGAGATTTTGCTTGTTGTGTTTTTCGCGTGATTGCGGCCTCGCTGAGATTTCACTTTCAATTGGCCGTAAGTAATGAGTTTAATTAATGAACAAAACACAAACGGTTTGTTTTTCTTTTTAAATTGCCGCAAGTTGGTAACAGTCTCTAGTTATTTGCGTGGTAGGTAATACCTGTACAAATACAACCTCAGGCAAGCGTTCTTTTGTGGTTCTTGGTTGCGTGCAGGGTGAATAATTATACCTACAGTACCTACCTACATGAACTGTCTAATTTTGTTCGCAAACAAATAACAGAAAAACCCAAGCGCAATAACTTGGGATTTAATAAAATGTAACTTGTATTACAAAGTTATGTATCTAATAAAAACTTGAATCACGATGTCGCAGTGACTTTTACGTGTTGAGTTTGCAATGCCGGATCTTTAGATGGGTGACCAAATGAAGGCAATGGAAGCAGTTCGTTGGTCTCGTTTGTTGTCGTAATGTAGCCGCCGTTAAAACCCTCCAACCCTCAATGGGCTGAATGAAGTCCTGATAGGTCTCTAGTCTAACGGTAAAATCTTCCCATGGTAGGTATTGTTAATATGAGAAGGCCTGAGCTCAGCGCCATGAATAATAACTAGCGCCGTTGATTTACTTACGTAGGGTACTTCACTGATCCCTTCAAGTAACTAGGTAAGTACCAAGTTATTTATTATTAAATAGTAATTATAAAGGTGCCTAAGCTATATGTTTGCCCTAGATCGGTAGTTATCTAACAAAAGCATCATAGCAATCATAAAATAAGCTTTGTTAGGTGACATAATAACGAATAGGTAAGGTAGTAGGTAGGTCCTGTAAACCCACAATACCGAGATATGAGAAGGGGGCCCAAGTTATGAGGCCGTTCTCCCGTCCCCCTGTCTTGCCAAGAGCAAGCCCATCTCTCAATAAAATAAAAAAAAACCTAAGAAATAGTATCCTGGGTGGAAAGAGGTAGGGGCGAGCATGGCATACCCACTAAACACAGGGGAACTGCAATTTAAGACAAGTGGGGGACCTGGACTACTAGGAAATTGAACCACGGGGTCCACCCTGGCGTCCGTCCGTACACACGCCTGTACATCAGACTATCACAAGCTGTCAAATTTCCTCAGTAGACTTTGAGCTTTATTAACATGGTATATGGTTTAACATTTATTGAAAAAAATTGTCAGTTTTGATAGGTCTACTTGTCTATACAGGGTTACTGGAAACTCGACAACTTCCTTGCAGGAGGTGATAGGCGGCCTAAAATGTGACAAATGTTACCCCCCGTAACTGAAATTTTTGTGTTTTAAAGATAAAAACAAAATTTAGCACTTATCTTCAAATTAAAAAAAGAAATTGATGCATGGATTAGGTAATTTTAATTTTAATAGCTGACATCCTAACACAGCTGAGGTAGCACTAAAACATGTCAAAATACTAAACATTTTGAATTATCAACAAAAACTTAAAAAAAAGTATTATTTTTAAATTTCTTTTCATAAAGTGTTGCCTAGCTCAAAAAAATACTATGTGACTAGTCGTTCAAATTATTAACAAAAATTCCTCACCTAATAGGTAATGTATCCAAAAAGGTATAAAAGCCAGCATAATCAACTATAACTACGAAGTGAAAAAAAGAAAAACATAACAGAATGCACACAAAAAGGTTAAGTAATTATTAGTTTTCGCAATAAATGACGTCAAATCGTTTACATTTTTTTAAACATCTTGCTCAATGTGTCGCCCTTAATTCCGAATACAAGTCCGGCCGGATCCTCTTCCTCATTTCGGTCTTTGTAATTCTTGATGAAAATGTTTGTTTTATCTGAATAAATTATCTCGAAAACTTTTTTCGGCCATACATATGGGGGGTTTTTGTCACATTTTAGGCCGCCTATCACCTCCTGCAAGGAAGTTGTCGAGTTCCAAGTAACCCTGTATAAATGTTGATATAATTTTTAACGCAAATTTTGTTGCGAACAAATTACAAAAACACAAATGTTGAAAAAATGTTTTCAACATTTGTGTTTTTGTAATTTGTTCGCAACAAAATTTGCGTTAAAAATTATATCAACATTTATAAATAGCTTGCCTACTTCTTAACTGATCTTTAGTATTTGTAAAAATATTATGATCGGATGTTAATGACGGTAGTGGTTAACATTAAATGGGCACCTTTGGCTTTCAAAGTAAAAAGTAAATAGTGTTGAATAATTTTGGCGGGCTGGTTAGAACCACGATAGCTCGACTGGAAGAGCACCTGACCCGGTATGTCAGAAGGGTGCAGGTTCAAATCCCTGCTCGTGGAATTTTTTTTCAACATTTGTGTTTTTGTAACCCTGTATAGTCATTTGGGCACATCAATCGAATTGAATGCCTACGCACCGGCATACAAGGGCTACTCGCGACGTAAAAACAACACACAAACTACCAGCCGTGTGTGTAAACCTCACCAAATGAAACAAACATAATTATAGGTATTTGTTGCATAATGCCATCCTACAATTAATATTTGGGGTAGGTACCTAGTTGTTTTTTTCTTTTCACAAAACTCAGTAGATACCTACTTATAGTTACCTGTCCAATTTATCGCCAGCAGTCCCCTTATATTTCGAAATACTAAGGTAATTAACAACTAATTTAATTTGGTAGTAGATACCTATCTCCTACCTGCCTACATACAAAAAACACAAAATAATATTTTAAGCTTTAATAAATTTATTTTGAGATAAAATCATCTTTATTATTCTTAAATCATGAATATTCATGAATGATCGATCATACAAGTTCATGCTACAAGTTACCGCCAAAACAGCAAAATTGACGTTTGTCAATCGGCAGAGACAATGACGAAGACCGGCAAAAGCGTTTAATCAAAACGTGCATTAACCATGCGTCTTGTATCTTGTTTACCAGCGACGTTTTTTTTATCTGTACGAACGACGCTATCCACGTCTTGCTTTCACCATTGTCCGTTTCATTAGAATGGAGACAATCAATTCCACCAAGGTCCAACGAGTGCGACGGTTCCTAACGCTGGTTTGCATGGATGAAAAAGTCGGAAACGGCACAAAAAAAAGTTTGTGCCACTTCTATTTTTGTGATAAAAAAGGTTTATATCTTAACTCTCAAAAAAGTAGCATGAGGTTTTTAAAAAGAGAATACGTTGTTTTTACAACGTCGGCATCGTCGAGTTCGAAAGCCTCGGAGAATTTAGAAGGACGGGGACACGCTTGCGTGATGCCAGCCCATCCCCTTCAGGAACCCTCTGAAGAGTTTGCATCACCAAGGCTTGAGGAACTAAAGTTTCTTACCCCTAAGTCTGTTTAACGATGGAAAGGCAATCAGCGTTCAAAAGTAACCTCTTACATTACAAAGCGTAACAGTGTTGTAAACGTACATGGACTACTACTTCACAGATTAAATAATAGTAGGTAGGTACTTTACCGGTAAATGTAGGTAGGTAAGTACATGACGGAGACGGTTGTTTGGGCAGTGGCACCCATTCTATCCAACGCGGCGGTGTGGTTCACGTCCTCACACCCCCGCGACAATCTCCAAGGCGTAGAAGCCCTCTCATCTCCGGGAGGTTTAGCGCTCTGATGAGGAGTGTCCTCGAGGACTCCCGCAGCGGGCCGTGAAATACCCTCCGAGTGCTCAGGGTCACGCAGCACAGCGCCTTCATCTCAGCTGATGCTAAGTGATGATAAAGGCCAATGGTGGCAGCGCACTTCACTCGGGATCCTTAACTACTGAGGCAGGCACTGACTATCTAGCTGCCGGAACACAACAATGCTACAAACATTGATGTTATGGCGACATATTTGGATAAGATGGTGGTAGCTTGCCAGGCGGACAAACAAGTCCTACTACCAACCAAGCCGAGTACACAAACATGTACCCCCGCTGGGAATCGAACCCGGGACTTCTGGGTCTAAACCGGTGGTCTTAACCACCACGTTGACTGGTGTGGAATAGTTTTATGGGTCAGTCATACACATTCCATCATGTGATCAACCCCACACACCTCCCAGATCCTAGCAATAACCCGGTAAAGTCGGTTCGGATGACAATTCTTCTCGTAAGGAAGGTAAGTTGGTACTTCACTTGACGCGGGCGGGCGGGACCAAGTTAGACCTCTCACTCTCACCTATAAATCCTTACATGTCGTACACGAAAGTATGTTTGCCCTACGTTCACTTTACAAAGCAACGGTTAAACGACATACTAAAACATAATAAAACTTTTATCTGCTTCTCTCACACACTTGCCTATGCAGTTCTTTGTTACGTCTGTTATTTCTTTCTTTGTTATTATTACAGGAATCTCAAAGGTTAAATTCGGTAGTAAAAATTAGGTCCCTGTTCTGTATAAGCACAACGCCTCTCTACGTTTTTTTTAGCAGTAAGACAACAGCATTATCACCTGACCAATAACTAGACATCGGCGCCACCAAACAAGATTATTTAATTAAATAAAGTTATTGTAAGAAAAATTACTTTGACACTGACTGGCTAAATGTGCTAATCGCACGAAGCTATAAAGGAAAAAAAAACATTAAAATATTTTGAGGGCCCAAGATTGCCATACCTTTAGCAGTACCTATAAATACCGGTTAAATAACATGTACGGGGGCCACGCCAAAAACCCTCTTACGACAAACCTAATTAAAGCAAAGCCGCAAGCGGTAGCTAATTATATAATTCAATAACTAAATAAATAGCAGGCACGCAGGATGATACGCGAGGCTATTGAAATTAAAAAACATCCTAATTTCAATAGAGAAGATGGCTGGAATCTACCGCCAGCCTGGGATCCCATCATACAAAACATTAAATCCCAGAACCAACACCATACTACCAGACCAAAAGATACTGTAAGCTCTTTCTGCGTAAAACGGAACGCACCTGATTAAATTTAAATGAGGGTATACAAGCTAAAAACTAATTATGAGACGACCAACACCTCAGTCTCTCTCCTCCTCAGTCTGTGACCACGAACCCTGCAAAGGGTTCAAAACGTCAGGATAAACATTAAATAAGTAATGTGTAAAATAAACGCGAGTAGATCCGTAAAAGTTGTTTCATTTCAATGTGTAATGTTCGCGAAAACTATAGAAAACAATAGGTATATTATTTACTGCTGCGTGCCCCAGCAGTGGGCATAAAATGGGCATGCACAAAATGAGCTGATGATGATGAAGGCCGAAATTGGAAGCGCACTACACCCTACTACAACGTTTATACAAAGTACACAAACATGTACCGCTGGGAATCGCACTAGGGATTTCTGGGTCTGATACCGGGGACCTTAACCACTACACCATAAAGGCGGCGGCAAAATAAAATTGAGTGACATAACCTAGGTTAACCCTTTAAGTTCAAAATGTGGTGGGAATGTACATCCCTATAACTGTACTGTTAAGTACTCTAATAAAAGGGCTTGATATCGTTACCAAGTTCCGACTATAAGTATCGTTAGGTAATCGTTAGGAAATCTACAAGTAACGTTATTTCTTTAACGTGAAATTGGTATCGGTATTGCAGGTAACGTTATCTAGAAAAGTATCGTTACATTTTTCGTAACCTAATGCGCTTTAGCCAATCCGGGTAGAGAGGTACGTTACTTTACCGGTAAAAATAACACCCAGGTAACAATACCAAGTATAAGTTTACCTTTGCTTTTGACGGTATCTTCATTTGTCCAAAAGTATCGTTACTAAGCTGACTCAACGCGGCTTAGTGGTAAGTGAGTTTTACGACAGCAACTGGGAATTATGGGATTAACGTTCCTTTCGAAGCACGAAGAAGCGCGAGATATTTAAATTTAGTCACCAATCCGACAAATTCGACATTGCGATAGTTGCTTAACATGCAAGATCGCAACGCAACCCAAACGTCATGCCGCTGCACCATCGAGCTTCTCGTTGTTTAGACACAACGGTGTTTCTAAAAAAAATGGGTAACATAACCAAGTATATCATTGAAACTTTATAGTTTCTAGCTAGAGTATAGTTTGAATTTAAATAAAGTAAGCCATTTAATATTTATGACTAATCTGTCGCAACTCGCAAAAGACTCATGGCCTCACTTATTCACACGACCGACCGTGCGAACTCAAGTTATCGTCGATTCCCTTCCTATGTTTTATTTAGGCATCCCTACACGATTCTGTGTCCTTGGGAATATTCAATCTACACTATAGTGTCTGTAGAATAAGGTGATGCGCCCCGAACACCTACAATGTGGATAGGTTGTGTAGACTTGTGGATATGATCATATGATGCATAGAATAATTGGGTTCACCCACAGAACAATAAAGGTTCACCCATGGACTAATAAAACAAAAGAGCATCGTTACAATCGACAAGAAACTGCTCAAATATTGTGTTACGAAACAGCATCCAAAACTGTTACTGTTGTTGAACAGTAATTAAAAAACAAAACATACAATTGTTGTTTTAATAAAAGTTAAAGTAAAGTAAATAGCCTATAACTATCCCACTGCTGGGCAAAGGCTTCCATGACTGAAATTAAGTCATCACTACAATTGATGGGTATTGGCTTAATCACCACGCTTGCCAAATGCGGGCTGGTGATCACAAAACCAAGCTATGCACCGAATAAATGCGAAACACTTTGCCCGACCTGGTAATTGAACCCGGGACCTTCGGGTATCAGGCGAGGCGCTTTGCCACTCGGCCACCGAGACGTTAATAATAAAATAAAATTTTAAATAAATTTGTGTTTTTAATAAAATAAAATAAACCCTACAATGATAATAAAACAGCTGCGACCCGCTATCCTTCGATCAATGCTATTGATCGACTAACGCCGTGATCTTACACAGCAACCTCACTATATTCCCTAAGCTAAAACTAAACTTTCCTAACTATACCAATTAGCTAACCCAAGAGAAGCTTCGTTATGAAACTCGTTAAACGGTTACTAGACAACGGATAAACATACTTAAAATACCTACTTAAAGTAGGTACATACTTATTATACATAGAAAACACCCAGACCCGAGACAATTTAGAAAAACAATATTTTCTAAATTGACCCGACTGGGGATCGAACCCGGGACCTCAGAGATGGCGACCCCATGAAAACCGGTGTACAAACCACTCGACCAAGGAGGCCGTCAAATCAAACTACTCTTCCCTACTACTCTTCATGTTTAAATATCATGCACACGTATTTGTTGTATTACTATTTACATTATTTTAATTTAATTTCAGGTGTGTTCACTAAATCGTAGTACGCTGTAACACTCACTTTCGTTAAGGTTGCATACTGTGACGAAATCGGAACAGGCTTGGAGTCATTACCGTGACGCGACGCAATTTGGGTTTCGATCTAGCCTCAGATTTATCTCAACGGTTTGCGCTATGAAGACTTTTAAAATACTTTAATTACGACCAAGTATATTTGAGGGGTTCCTCCAAAAATCACTGCATAATTTGTTAGGTAGGTCTAATTCGATTTTATAATTTTTGGCACTGCCACGCGAAGTGTCATTCCTGAGATAACACTGATAGGAACCATATAGGAACATGTATTAATCAAAGAGGAATATTCTTAAGTCATGGAGTTCGAGTTACATGTCAGTCTACACTCCTGAGTCCGTAGTCTTAAGACAGGATCTCCTTTTTTGGAATCCTCTTTAAGGATACACTGGCTACCAGGGGAGCAGCACGGCTTAATGGTGTCTCTCCTGTCTCCTTTTCCCAGGGTAAAGCTAGCTGGGCGAGAGGGAGGAGCATAAACCCTAGGAGAATTGCCACCAATTAAGCTAAATTTACGTTTACTCGAACCAGAAATAGATATCAAAGGTACAAGCTCGCGTGATACCGACTCTTAGAAAATCCGAAGGCTTACTCTAATCTCTTCCACTCTTTAAACCTTTGCCTTTAAACCGTCTTTGTGGTCTAGTGGTTAGACCACCGGTCTCAAGCCCAGAGGTTCTGGTTTGATTCCTAGCGGGTACATGTTTGTACTCTGCTTTCACCATCCACCATCTTATCTAAATATGTGGGCATCGTCATTATACACTCGGCGTCAAAAAAATCGCACCTTTTAAAAATCATCTTTAAAAATTCTTAAACCTTATGTAGAGGATAGTGTTGGGTATCATTAGAAAGGTAACAAAAAGGAGTATCAAAAAACAATTAAATTTAACTTTCTGTTTAATTATAATTATACAAACAACATTAAAATTAATAAAATAATAAAAATCCTTAATTAAGTCCTAATTAACAACAGATAATTTACAAAGAAAAATGTACAAAAAGTGTCTTAAAATTAACTTAAAATCTAGTGTTACCCCCCCTTGCCCTGATCACGGCTTCCATACGGTCCCTCATGGACCTCACCAACTTCAGGAGCTCTTCTTAAGGGATAAGCCCCCATTCTTCAATCACCGCGTCTTGGAGCTCCTGTAGAGTCGAAGGAGCTGGATCCCGAGATCGAACCTTACGTTTAAGATGGTCCCAGAGGTGCTCTATTGGATTCAGATCCGGACTTCGCGCTGGCCACTGCATCACAGAGATTTGGGACCTCTGCAAGAAGTCGCTCACGATGCCTGCAGTGTGAGCGCGAGCGTTGTCGTGCATTAATGTGAACCCCTCGCCAAAAGATTCGGCAAAGGGGACCACATGCACTTCCAGGACCTCAGTGACATAGCGGCGAGCAGTCAGCGACCCTTGTCCGCGAGCACCTCCAGTCCGGGAGACGCAGACAAGGTCGGTTTTGCCGGCAGCAGACATACCGCCCCAGAACATGCAGGATCCGCCACCATATTCCACCGTCTCCTGGATGCAGGCTTGGGCGAAACGTTCACCCTGCCTCCGGTATACTCTTCTCCGTCGGTCGTTGCAGAAAAGACACACTCGCGTCTCGTCTGAGAAGAGAACAGCTCTCCACTGCTCAAGGGTCCAATCGACGTGGTCACGAGCAAACTGCAAGCGGGCTCGCCGATGCGCTGCAGTCAATTTTGGACCCGTAGCAGCTCTGTGGGCCGCTATCTTCTTCTCCTTCAATCTTCTTCTAACCGTAGATACGCTTACGGTGCGTCTGCGAACTGCCTGGAGCTGCTGTTGCAACTCAACAGCGTTGGAGAAACGATTTCTCAAAGAGTTCGACACAACGAACCGGTCGTCTCTTTCCGAAGTGCAGCGACGTCTACCCGAACCGTGTCTGCGGATATAGCCACCGGTCTCTATGAAGCGCTGGTACACTCTTCGAACGGAATAACGGCTCAGGTTCAGTTGCCGGGCGACATCACACTGCCGCACCCCTGATTGCAGTAGTGCAACCACTTGAGCGGCTTTATCAGCTGTGGTATCCATCAAAATCTGTGCGTGTGTCCTCTTCAACGGTTGAATAGCGAATGACCCACATTGAACCCGTGTTGACCGTTTTATACCCACAAAGGAAGCGCAACTAGCAACTCTCACGGGTAGCAAAATTTGCATCGAATTTTTGTGACACTTTATTTGTTGCATTAGGTTTTATTTGATAATGAAAAGTAATGTTTTTTATTAAGTTAATTAAGTAACCTTGTAAATAAAATCATAATTAATGCGACTGCATGTGCATATCAAGAGTAAATGACATTTGAAAGTGATTTTCTAAGAGGTGCGATTTTTTTGACGCCGAGTGTAGCTACGTTTCTCAGCAGTTGGTTTCAGAGTTATCATTACTTGTCAATTTGTCATCAAGTGAAATGAAGTCAGTTTACTTGAAAAGGAATAACAAAAAAACAACTGGCTACGCTGTATAGCCCATAGGCGACCTACAGGATAGTCTTGTCTAGAAAGGGTCTAGAATGAACGAAGGAAGCTCTAGGCTATATCCCTAAACTTAGCAAAACCTTCCGAAATCAATAACAAATTCACCACATTTCACGTGGAACTTTGAGCAACGTCCTCAAGAGTTAGTTTTGCAGACTAGTCCGATATTTGAATCTACAACCTAAATTATAAAGTTTTTAATATTTTATATTTTTTTTATTTCAAATTTGCTAATATTTGCTAACAGAAAACGGACGCAGTTAAATGTGAGAAAGCAATTCATTTGCGCGAAATAATGAATTCAAAAATACCGGTTTAACGTGAATACAAACCTGTCTTTAGAACTAGGGTTACCAAAAACTTTTATTATTAATTCAATTCATTGTGTCAATGTAAGTGCAATATTGTATCAAAGAACCATTAGCACTCCTTATCTACCCACTCTTGGGCTTCTTTTTTACCCGACTGCGACAGAAGGAGGGTTATTTATTTTTTATTATAACAATTGGCACAAATCTCTGACTATCCTCTTATACTATATCTACCCAATGCTGCCTGCTTTGTCTCCACCACACCACTTTGCACAGGTCTCTCATCATCCTCTTGTCCCCCTTATTTCTTTCCACCCCTTATTTACCTATTGAAAAAAAAACATTTATTCGGACGTTACACAGTTGGACTTAGGTTCTATAATGCAATACAAAAAATTAAGATGCTGTGACGAATTGGACCATCTCTCGCTTTTTTTCAGAGTTGCTGCCTACTGTGTCCCTAATACATATTAACCTCTTGACTGGTATAGCATTATATATTTTTCATTGGTTTTCGATGCTATTGCAACAAAATAAGGTTGAAATTATGATGGCATCTTTAACACTACCAGTGAAAGAGTTAATGTACCAGTTGGTAGCCGACTCCACGCAGCAGCAGCAGCGGACGACGTGTCGTCGCGACACTACTGGTTTCTATGTATTTTTATGAAATTCGTGAATGATGCGACGACACGTCGTCTGCTGCTGCTGCGCCTGCGTGGAGTCGGCTACCAAGCTAGTACCTTTACAAATAAACAAAGAATAAGTTCCAAATAGTTATTCCGTGTTTTGTTCATGTGTAAACGTAATGTACGAAGGAGCTCGATGGCGCAGTGGTTAACGCGCTCGGTCTGCGATTGCTGAAGTTAAGCAACTTTCGCTAAGGTCATCGGATGGGTGACCAAAACTTTATCATCTCAAGCTTCTCCGTGCTTCGGAAGGCACGTTAAGCCGTTGGTCCCGGCAGCATTAGCAGTCGTTAACAACCACCAATCCGCACTGGGCCCGCGTGGTTGTTTATGACCATTTCTCCCTATCTACTATCCAGTGGGGACATAAAATGAGCTGATGATGATGATGATGATGATGACGATGATGATGTAAACGTCAAATCAGAGTAAAAGGGACAAAACACGGAATAAATATTCGGAGCTTATTCTCTGTTTTTTTGTAAGGGGGATAATGTATGAGTACACACGCCTGCACTCGAGACTACCACAACTGTCACATTCCCTCAATAGACTTTGAGCTTTACGCATACGGCATGTGGTTAAACATTTATTGAAGAAATTTGACAGTTATGGACAGGTTGATGTGCGGCCGTCTGTACTTTTCATACTTGACGTTTTGTTGCATTGGACGTGGTCACGGGCTGATTGAAAGTTTGCATTAAAGCCCATTAAATACTTTGTTTAGCACGACCGGTGCTCAATAAGTAAGGTAAAAATAAGGTAGATGCCTAGAATAATTTTACTAAGTAGTATGCATTAAACCACGATAAACAATAATACTTTGTTTATAATTGAACATGAAAGTTTAAAGGTGGATAAAAAGACTATGTTTCACCACGAGTTACGACCAAAGACCCTACTTTATAATTAAAACTACCATTATCAGTAGACGTGTTTTTTGCTATGCCTCTGAATGTAATATATTACGCCATTAAGTGTCGTAATTGCTACTGGTTCTATTTTGTTTCGAATATTTTTCTTTAATGAAACGACAGCTGCGTTTTTTGTTAGTTGTAGACGTTTTTTTTTTGCTATAACCTGATTCTTTTTTGATGAATTAATTAGACTTTTTATGGAAATGTACAACAGGCTTAGCTGTTTTGAGATTCCTTTTTTTTAGCTGTGAAACCTTTTAGAAACTAATTAGAAAAAGTATTTAATGCTTGACAACATTATTTTAAACCTAAAGTAAGTAAAAGGATTGAAACGTCGGAATGAAAAGTAAACGCTAATAAATTGGTAAAAATATTGTTTTCTTTAAATGTGTAGTGTTCGCGTAAAGTTTAAAAACTATATTTTACAACCAACTTCGACATTAGCTCACGTTTTTGGAATAACCCTTCACTGTTAAATTAAATGCTGTTAAACAACCAGGTGCTATTATACTCATCATTATTTTTACGACATATTAACAGAAAGGATGTTTCTAATTCGTCGTCGTTCGTTGCCCCTACCGCTGCAACACCTACTTAAAATTACTGCTCCATACCAACCAATGAACTGACACTTAAATTAATCAAGGAGGTTATTAGCTACTCTTTCAGACTACGTGGTATTCTAAACTGGGTGTAGGTATAAAAAAGTATTAAAATATGCAATATGTTCTGTGGAAACATTGAGACTCGAAACATTCTTCTGAGAAGTGTTCATCAAGGAGGTTATTAGCATGAAGATGTAGAATTGGCTAGTTGACTGGTTATAACTCTTATTGTTCTGAGGGTTAGTCAGACAGTAAAAAAAACCTATTTAGCAAGTGTCAATTTTTTTTTTTATTAATAATTGTATGGGAATGGCAAACCTGAGAACAATAACTAAAGCTTTATTATTCTGAGGGAATGGCAAACTATGACGTCACTTTTGTGTTACGTCAATTGATTGTTTATAAAAAAAAATTGATTACAGAAAAATCATTCTTAGGTCAAACACAATATAGGTTAATGTTTTAGTAACGTGATGTCGTTTATACGTTTAACGTTCTTCACAGAGTATCTACGTGATATTATAAAATGGTCGTATAAAAAGTTTTGATTAGTAATTAATTATGATCAGAGGTAATATTAATATCTCAGAACAATAATAAAGCTAGTTAATATTCTGAGGGAAATATTATGAGAGGTCTATCAAAGAGGTAAAATTAACTACTCTTTGAAACAGTACTTGGTATTCTAAAACGGTGTTATGAAGCTTCCTAAAAATGTTTTATTATAAAATTAACCATAATGTTAAACAATCGATTTATAACTATTTGATTACGTCAAAGAGTATGAATACCTAACTAGTACTGAATACATACTTACCTATGATGATACTAACGTAGTATTTTATGTTGCAGATTCCCGATCCTGTTCCCAGCATCCCAATATGATCCCAATCACATTTTCCCATGAAGAAAAATAAAGCATACTTAAAACTTGATAGCATTATCGGTTGCTGTCAGTTTTATTATTTTTTAATAATGAGAAGTTCGATGAGGAGCTCGATGGCAGAGGAGCTCGATGGCGCAGCGGTTAGCACGCCCGGCCTGCGAGTGCCGAGGTTAAGCAATTTTCGCAAAGGCCGGTCATCGGATGGGTAACCAAAAATTTATCATCTCGAGCTCCTCCGTGCTTCGGAAGGCATGTAAAGCCGTTGGTCACGGCTGCATTAGCAGTTGTTAACAGCCACCAATCCGCATTGGGCCCGTGTGGTGGTTTACGGCCCGTTCTCCCTATCCATCCATAGGGAAGGCTTGTGCCCCAGCAGTGGGGACATAAAAATGAGCTGATGATGAATGAGAAGTTGATATTTTACGAAGGTCGGAAATAGCTATAAAATCTGTATCTGGAACAAAGTCTCGGTTAAGTGAAGAATTATGATAACAAATTGTCGTAATAGTAGTGGATTGATAGTTTTAAAATCCTGTTATTGAGCCTGCATATTTTATCACATATTTTGATTTAATCGGAAAGGATTTCAGACGAGAATGCCATTCTTTATTAATTTATCCATCAATTATTATTTATCACACATCTTGACTAGTTAGTTATACTGGGTTGTGTCCGCACTTAGCCATTCGATTTGGCCATTGTATTGTACCTTCTCCCTACTACAACCAACCCAGATTATCCCAGAAGGCTTGCAGCCTTTTCAGGCTGCTGCAGGCTTCCGCGAGCGTCCTGGGTGTTTGGAGAAACCGTGCCCGTTCGTCTGCCACACTCCTGCATTCCATAAGCACGTGTTGTGGCGTTTCTTCCGCCTCCATGCATCTATGCAGATAGAGGGCTGTCGGTCACACCTATCGTAAATAGGTGCTTGTTTAGGGGACAATGGCCAGTAATAATGCCGATGGTTTTACGGATCCTGTCCCTGTTTAATCTGAGGAGGTTGCGGGTAAGCTTTTTTGATGCCACCGGAACTGCATTCTCTGCATGCCTGCTACCTACACCTCCTACACATCTTGACTATTAACACTTCAAATGTAAAAACAATAAATATCAATAGATCGCGGTCAAATACTTGCCTATACTGAATAAAAAATAAAAATTACTGAAGATAAAGCTGTATAGCTGTATAACTGTAAAGCTAGACAAAATCCCTTGTCCTTCCCTAATCCTTTTCTAAAAAAGAACTCAGAACAAATAGGTAACTAAAGCTATAATTATTCTGAGAAAAAGAACATGACCATACATGACAAAAGAAGTTCGAGGACTTCTTGCCGGGAAAGTAAAGAGTCATGGGTGCGGTTTGGTTTTTTTTTTTTTATTTGTGTTATGTTGAATATTAATGTGAAATAATACTTACTTTGACGGTGGCTAAATGTTTAACTAAAAGATAAAAAAAAGTTCATAATCTCAACCTCTGAGCTCTTACTAATTTATTAGGTACGTTCTGAAATTCAACACAGCAAAACGAGGGAGCAAGAGATAACAATTGTATTATCAGTCTATTAAATATCTTTGAGTGAGAAAGGTGAATGAAACTCAAAGTTTGACTGAAGAAACAGGGGCCGCGTTAAACAAATGAACATGTCGGGTCGGCTACCAGCTACCATTGTTCACGATTTACACACTTGACTCATTAACAAAGAAACAAAGGAGTTCCTGTTCCTTAGCGAACATATTAAAACTTGCCAAGTCATGGTGCATTAAGTGACATTAGGATATATTTTTTATTTTAATGCGACTTGCAGTTTAATCTGGGACCCGGTTTAGCTAAATCCTGACTTAAAACATTTTATACGGACCTTCGCAATGGAGAGGGCTATGCTCGGGGTTTCTCTGCGTGATCGAATCAAAAATGAGAATCCGCAGAAGAACAAAGGTAACCGACAGAGCCCGAAGAGTTGCTAAGCTCAAGTGGCAGTGGGCAGGGCACATTGCTCGCAGGACTGATGGCCGCTGGGGCGGAATAGTTCTTGAGTGGCGACCGCGTACCCGAGGAAGGCGCAGTGTGGGCAGGCCTCCAACAAGGTGGACCGACGATCTGGTGAAGGTCGCGGGAAGCCGCTGGATGCGAGCAGCACAAAACCGGTCGTTGTGGAGATCCTTGGGGGAGGCCTTTGTCCAGCAGTGGACGTCTTTTGGCTGAGATGATGATAATGATAATGATGATACGGACCTTCGCCCGAATCTCCAATACTCTTTTGTCTACACCTTCGCACATACGCTTGCACATCAAACTATCCAAAACTCAAATGTCTCAATAAATGTGTAACCAAATGCTAAAATGCTTGTTAATGAAGTTCAAAATCTATTGAGGATATTTGATAGTTTGTGGTAGTCTCATGTACTTACTACCAACACTAGGGTTGCCAACCATACTTTAAAATAACGTGACTTACGATTCCTACGTTATTTTCCATCCCCATACTTTATTCTTTTTAATAAAAATAAAGTATGAAAAATACTTTATTTCCGAATAATGCGTGCGTTTGAACAGAATATTCCTGTTGACTTAATTTCTGAACTACTGAATGATACTCAGACTCAGGCGAAGTGAAACGAAACGCAACCCTTAAATAAATAATTTTGGAAAATACATAATTTTTTCATTAAATCCTTTTTTATAGTTAGTGATAGATTTACTTTAATTTCCTGAAAAATAGTTGGCAACCCTAACCAACACCCACCTCCCTGTCATCAGCTCTGTGCACAGAAAATTTAAATATTTGGTAAGCTGGTTACCCACCAGCTCACCACGAACTCTGCAAAGGGTTCAAATCAAAAAGTTAGGGTAAAATAAAATTTTGTAATATAATCGTACTTAGATTCGAACCTATTAATTGACTTGTTTCATTATGTTATTTATAAAATACAGTGAAAAAAGTTAAATGCCTACCCGGACCCAGCCAGGAATCGAACCTGGGTCTTCCGCAATCCGGGTGGCTGCACTGACTATAAGTACCCGGGAAGGCGGACGTAAGCACTGAATTTTTTCACTGCTTTGATTTTTGACTGCTTTTTAGTGGCATTATTATTTTATTTCACTGTATTTTATAAATATTTAATTCGGCCTTTAAGTGTAGCAAATGCACTTAAAAATAAAAAGGAAAACTTATTATGTTATGTTCACGTTAAGTATAGAAAAATAATATAGGTACATAATTCCTTTTGTTTGTGTTTCATCAAGTTATATCAATGTTAGTGTGTTTGAAAAATAAAGTAACCTTATTGAGTTATTTGTGATACAAACTGTCTTAATTTATACCACTTGTATGCCTACCTACTGGCCGTCAAAAGTATGTTCTATTCATAATTTTCATATTTACTTAAGCAATGTTTAAAGTTGTACGAGTAAGGTAAAGTAGTTTAAAACGGCTCACACTACTAACACAAAATAAGGAGACTGCAGAGGGTAAGCTTAAAGAAATCTCGCAAAAGCTGCGCTCTGACTGTTCAGAGCTGATCCAAGATTTTGTGTCCGTGAGAGGGTTTTTTTTTTGATGTGTAACATTTTTCCCGCTTGCTTTCTATTTAATCAATTTGTGGGAGTGATTTCGTGAAATGTGACGGAAGTATGTGTAACAGGAAATCGGGGAAGCGAAGTCGCAAGTGCGCGCCATTTTGTAAATTTAAAATCGATATTATGAACATGGTGTTGCCGGTCCCTGTGTGGTGCCGGGGTTAAAGAATTGTACCACCCCATCTCTTCCCGTGGGTGTCGTAAAAGCCGACTAAGGGAGCATTCCAGAGGATGGGCAGCAGCATCTCTCTGAGGTTACCCTCAACCTACTGCGATCGCCAACCCGCCTGCCAAGCGTGGCGATTACGGCAAATACCCCTCATATCCTTGGGGGAGGCCTTTGTCCAGCAGTGGACGTCTTTTGGCTGAGATGATGATGATGATGATTATGAACATGAGTCATATTATTATTATATGTGAAATATTGTGTCATTTGACTATCAAAGGTCATTTTGATATGTCAAATGTCTTCTAATGTGTATTTACTGCATTTATTTTATAGTTATAAAACCTTAAACCATACCTGACCAATTTTTTTCAGAGTATCATGTTAAAATTGCTTATTACTAAGGTGAGATGTCAAATGTTAGTCATCATACGCGACTACTGTAAGGCTCGCCCGTTTTTTTTTATAATGACTCGTCATAGTGACCACATCCTGCCTGATGGTAAGCAGCCGTGCAGTCCAAAATAATGAAAGCGCTCCTCACCGTGGAACAAGCGCATCCACTCATGACGGCCTGCATAAATGCCGTTTCACGCCCCGCTTAAAAGACCCGGGACTATAGGGGCAGGAAAACACATGCGCCGGCAAAGAAATCCAAAGCCGAATGGTACTTCCCAAATTTTTTGGTACGAGTACTGATTGTCTGTATAGTATGATGGTGGTTCCTAAGACCGGCACGTGTAGTCCGGGAGAGGAAAGGAGAGGGCGGGATTAGATCAAAAAGTTCTTCAGAACACTGCCCGTAGTAATTCCTACGTCTATGTATGCGTTGCTTAAGCGCGATATGTTATCTTCTACAGTTTTCTTATGTGTGCTACTAGGTAACCTCATGAGTACTCGCAAGTATCAAGATTATGTCACATCACAGTTGAACCTTTCGGACACGTAATAATTTATCAAACTGGTTATCAACTTTGATGGACTGTTATCTTAAGATTGATGATGTTAACATAGCAAACTATTAACATCAGCGTGTGTGTTAGATTAGAACTGTTATAATTCCTTCCGACGCGCCTTTACTTGGAAGTACTTGTACCGGAATTATCCCCGATCTGATACGAACCCTTCGGAGAATCTAGTAGGGCACGGGGTACGCACTAGTGCGTGATGCCGTTCCCTCTAGATAACCTCCGAAGGTGATTCGTTTCACACGGCTTGAGGAACCCTTTAAGTTTCTCGCCGCCCCCAAACAAGCCGGGTGAAGCTGAAAATGCCGTATGAGGCAATCAGCAATCTCTCCAAAAAAACAACAAAAAATTGTACCGGAATTTCGAATTTTCATTCGAATATATATAAAAAACCTCGTACCTAGATAGTAGCTAGATACAGATTACAATTTTTTCAAAAAAATACATAAATTTTATTAGTACACAATTATGTTATTGTTATGTAAAATGAGCGCAGGAGATCGATATAAAGTGGTTCATTTCAATATTAGGATTGAGGTAAACTTTAGGAAACAATAAGTAGGTAGTAATAATATAAAATATTATACACTAAGAATTTAGTGTATAAATATAATTCTTAATAATTAAAGCTGTGTACGAGTATAATAAAGGAGTGAAATTACCAAGATAATTTGTAAATCTATAGAATTCTGAGCAGCCGTTCGTGGGTTCATATGGCATCTGAGCCGTTGAAAATGTATGGAGTTTTCAATATAATTGTGAATTCAAAAACTGAATTATGATATAATCAAAACAGTTCGTTGTAAAATATCAAGATTACTTCATACTTTTGCAGTTACATTTATCACGTTCAACACAATGATTTTCACAAACATTCTTCGCCAGAGTGGTTGAGTCAGAACAAACATCTTTGGGGTCGCGGGTTCAAGGCCTTCGCGCAGTACACAAGGCCCGATGCTTCTGTTCTCTTTTATATTGTTACCATAATTACTTGGTAGTTCATTGACCTTCTCAATTAATTCATCATCTTACAATTTCATCGGTATTTAGACTCAAAACAAAAAAGTCGGAATGGTAGGTACCTACTAAAAACAAACAAATTGGAAATGATGTAAAAATTGTTGATTATAATTTTTAATTGCAAAATTAACGGTTTGATTCGAAAACAGCACTACAGAATTCCAGAAATTACCTACAATAAAATTTTAGTTCTTCGTACTTTTAATTGTAGATAAACCTTAGAGTAACAGCATTAAAACCACATAAATTCAACAACAGACAGAGGGCTTGATACGTCAGAATATTTTGCTATAGTTCTCTTGTGGGATCCGAATATAAGACCGTGGATTTGAAAATTAAAAACCATTGTTTATTTTTATTATACCTATCTCCGTATTGAACACCTTATAAGGTAAGGTATTAAGGTATTTTAAAGCATTTGGTCTTTTAATACCAAGTTGTATAAGTACTGGTATCTATTGTAATTCACAACAAAAACCCCGCTAGCTCAGGAAATTACCAGAGAAAACTATTATAAAACGACCTTCGGAGAATCCTTTGTCAAAAGAAGCATCATGGCTATCTATTGTCATTCAAATTTAGTTCGACGCACCGATGTTTTCCAGTTTAAATTGCAGCATATTTGCCATCTTTACGTTAAAATTCGAAGAGCTCGATACAGGCCCGGTCTGTGATTGCTGAGGTTAAACAACTTTCGCAAAGGCCGGTCATCGGATGGATGACCATAAATTTATCATCTCGAGTTCATCCGTGCTTCTAGTTATCAGTAGTTACAAACAACCGTCGCGCCGGACTGGGCTCGCGTGGTGGTTTATGGCCCGATTTCCCCGTGGCCGTGGTGTTTCTATTACTATCCATAGGGAAAGCTCGTGCCCCAGTGATGTTGTAAATAAGAATCGCACTAGACACCCAGATGTTTCTCTTGCCAGTCATTAGTGCGAGTTTTATTCATCATTCATGTTAACGAAAACAATGCTAGGGCCGGCAGACTAAAGCACATAAGTCACTATACACATAGTGACTTAAGTGCTTTAGTCTGCCGTGGTATGACATAGAAGCAGCGCCTACTGGTAATAAACCGGAATTATGATTCTGTATTTAGGTATATTGCCACACTATCAGATATTTTTATTTTTATTTTATTTTATTTGGGAAACAAACAATACAAAATAGTAAATATAAAAATGTTACACTCAAGTTACACAGTAATCAGTAAAGTTTCCACTACTAGTTAACACATACTATAAAAAAAAATTAATAGGACTCTAAGAAGTTCATAAATTAACTAATTAAGAATTTAAATTAATTTAAGTATTATTCTAATTCATTAAGTAAAAGTTCACATACCTTAGTTTTAAACGTTACAATTAAATACACCGTTATTTTTTAATCACCAGAATTTTTGATAGACTGTCAAATGTTTTCAGTCGGTCTAAATCATTCTAATGATGACGCATAGATATCTGAAAATAACAATAAAATAAAACTATGGTGTTAATCCTCGCAAGTCTGGTCATATGATACCTACTTAATTATAATGACAGGCGGGCGACATATCATATGACAAAGACGGTCGGACGAAGTTTCCTCACTAAAATAGACTGTCGAGCTATCACTGGCAAGCTGACGAACGTTAAAATATAACCAATGAATACTGAGTTTGGTAATTGGTATTGGTACCGAGTTTGACTGTAGCGAACGTTGATGAAGCAGACCCCAGCCCCAGGGTGCCAAGTGTGAGTTTCATTCGCCAATCGTTAACGTTAACGAAAACGAGAATTTGTATGGCAAAATGCTAACTCTTCTCGTATGCCGCCAGGAGGCGCTGCTTCAATGCCATACTAATTTTCGTTTTCGTAAACGTAACCGAATGACCCCCCCGCCCGTTCCTCTAAATGCCACTACACATTTACAGAATACACTAAACAAGCACACTAGTTTAGGCCCAAGACACCGTACTCGTAGAACAAGGGTACGTAGAACCGGTTCACACGCGCTCTATACCAGGTACAGACATATACCTGGGCGCTTCTCTCCTCCACCACGGCCCGGTCAACCCGAGCCGAGGTCCGAGCCTTTAGAGGCGCCCTCGGGTTGTTCCACTCCTCGATCCGATCCGAACCCTTGGGAGAATCTAGCAGGGCACGGGGACACGCACTTTTAAGTGTGTGATGCCGTTCCCTCTAGAAAACCTCCGAAGGTGATTCGTTTCACACGGCTTGAGGTACCTTTTACGTACCTCGACGCCCCCAAAAAAGCTCGGTGAAGCTGAAAATGCCGTATGATATCTCTTTAAAAAAAAAAAGTAACCGAATGAATACGAAAAGTAAACCAAACTCACACTAGGCATGCACAAAATAACGCCTTCCAAGAAGGTTAGATAGTTAGTTTGTTCCGTTTGCGGTGGAAACAATCCATAGAATCCGGAGGCAAAGCAGCTTGTTAAAGAGCTCGCCTTATCGCCTTCGGTGACAAGAAGGCTGGCAGCTACCTCTGCCAGCGTATTAGTTTGGCAATCCAAAGGAGCAATGTTGCCAGCATTCTTGGGACCGTTCCCATGAGCCCACAGTTGGAAGACATCTTATATTTGTAGGTCTTTAGTTTTTAATTATTTTCTGTTTTTTTTCAAGTTATTAAGTAATGTAATATACCTAATATAAAGTTTGATTATATTTGAGAAGGTAAGCTTAATACATACCGCGCTCGACCAACTTACACAATAGACCCTCTCACGGGCACGGATCTCGGTACAGCTCGGAACAGTCTGAGCGCAGCTTTCGTGTCCGTAAGAGGTTGTCTACGTGTGCGTTGTTCGGGCGCGATATGTATGTAGAATCCGAGGGGACTCTACTTAACTATAAAAAGGGTGTTTATCGATATAAAATCAAACTAAACGTTTAAGACGTATATTTAAAGTACCTATTACAATTATTGCCCTATCGAAGCGGCGGCGCGGCGGGCTGACGTACAATCTGTTTCCTTCTATGCGTGTCTTCTTAAATTCAACTACGTTTATATGCAGAACGCGATGGCTGCCAGTAGGCTCGCCCAACCAAGTAGTCCCGATCACTACAGTACTAAAGCTTACCTTCTTCTACTTATTTTGTGTCAGATGGGTTACCATTGGTACTTAAGCCGTCAATCAATGTTCCCGTTTTTGCAACATTTTTCACTGATGCTTCGCTCCTATTGGTCATAACGGGATGTAATATAGCCTATAGCCTTCCTCAATAATTGAACTATTCAACACAAAAATAATTTTTCAATTCGAACCAGTAGTTCCTGACATTAGCGCGTTCAACCAAACAAACAAACAAACTCTTCAGCTTTTTAATATTAGTACCTATAGATAATATTATTTTATCATGATGACGACGTTTCGAACTGCTGAACCTCAATCTCGCAGTGACCATGTCGGTCCTCTCATACTTTATTTAAATGAAATTAATATTTATTCAGAGCATCTATGACAACTTAACATAATGAACATTTTAAATTCATTTATTGCAAGCGAAATGGTCACCACTCAGCTTATGCCATGACATTGACGTGGCAAGGCGCTAATATTGATATTCTGTAGGTACTTGTTTTTTTATCTGAAGCATTTACTTTCGTATTGCAAATATTTTTAAGCACAAAAGAGGAAAACAAATATAACTCTTGTAAAGCTGTGTAAATACGAAATAGGAATACAATGTGTCACGACTCACGACTCCATTTCATGTCCAGGATGCTGAAAGAGACCACTTGGGAACAAAGCGCAATACACTAGTGCCAGAGATGGGAAACTCAAAATAGAAGCCTATATGAAACCGCCCTGGGTCAGCGTGTTATTAGTGTGGTGTTTTTAGGCTAATTTCCTCTCCTTACGGGGTAGTCGCAGGATGCAAGCAGCACAAAACTGGTCGTTGTGAAGATCCATAAGCGAGACCTTTGGGCATAAGTAGATGTCTTGGGCTGAGCCGATGATGATGATGGGCATAAGCCTGTGCATAGCAGTGGGACGCTAATGGATAATTGTGATTAATGGTTTTGTGTGCACAATATACACTGTGTAATCAGCCTCCTATTCGTTTTAAGCACAAACACTATTTAAACGGAAACTTCGCTTTGTCACTGTCTAAATCCGTACATCCTCACGACAAAGTCAACCCGGGCCAAGGTCCTGTAATTCTGATTATTTTCCCGTTCGTGTGGAACAAAGCCTGTTGTGGTACCAGTTGTGAATAGGAGAAATATTCCTCTTATTCCCAGTTCTTTATTAACCACAGGGAATTATTATTATTGTAATAATAAACAAGCGTAACAATTTTAAGTTTCATTAGAATCATCGTCATTACGTATTTAGAATTAAGTACTGTAAGGAGGTTATATGAAGCTATTAGTAAAGGTTAGTTTATTGTATTTGTATGTCCTCTTTAGTCTGGATGAATATTTGAATCATCGAACATGTAAAATTAAAAAGGTTTGCAACGGTTTGACACAGTCGTAGACAGGAGCTAGACTTCATGGCCCGGCTAAAAGCCGAGGTGCTTTTATACAAAGTTAGTGCAGTGTTAAGTAAAAAAAAAAAATGGAATAGAGGGGGGAATAATGTAAGGAGGTTACATACAAATACAATATACTAACTTTTACTATGAGCTGCATATAACCTCCTTGCAAGTATCCCAAGATACGTAGACACTGTGCTGGTGCATCTACAGCTTCGTGGCTGGTGCTAATCAATTGAATAAAATACGGTTGGTTGAAACTTCGTTCGAAGGAAGCTCATCAGCTCTTTTCTAGTTGATGAAATAAAGAATTTAGCTCATCCTAGTATTAACTAAAATGTAAATTATTCTAGCTATCAGCTGCCCGACCAAAGGTTTTAATCTCCTTACTTTTTTATCGCAATGAATCAGGGATGCTAAAAGGAATGTCGTGTTTTAGCGCGTCCTGAAATAACCTGATACCTAGTGCCTACGTCACTCGCCGCCCGCCGATAACGATCCGATGTAACCTCGACCTTTGACCTATTCACCTATGCAGAATGACGAAGAAGCTATGTAACTACGTACTACCTACACCGATAAATTTGCAATTTTCTTCATTTTACTCATTCATGCGTGGACTACCCGAAGGTCCCGGATTCAATTCCCAGGTCGGGCAAAATGTATTTCCGGATTTTTCGATGAATAGCCCGGGTTTGTGATCACCAATTGGCAAGCGTGGTGATTAAGCCATTACCCATTAATTGTAGCGATGACTTGATTTCAATGATAGAGGCCTTTGCCCAGCAGTGGGACAATTATAGGCGTTTTACTTTTGCATGTACTAACAGACGTTTGTCTTAGAATATAAGTACTCTTGAATTTGGTTATAATTTTCTTCTGTGTGAGAAGAAAACGGAAAATGCTTAGTAAAAATGTGATTTTAAAGTTTTAAGATTAAAAGCGATCACTGTTACACACACACATTAACGATTGCGATAACAAGAGTAAAAGGCACACGTTCCCAACCTTAACTAAAGCTTTAATTCTCCAAAGTAAATCTATACCCTGTAATTCCAAAGAATTTATTATCCTTGAAACCGGAACAGCAAATTAACAGTTGTGGAATAAATTTATTTATTTATTTAAAAGAACATACACAATCCTTACAGGCTAAACCTAATGCGATGGTGCAGTTAGTTATTTACAAAATAGTTACTATACTAAAAGCTTACTCCGTGAGCTCACTCAGCGTGTATGAAAACAAATCATTTTGCTCAGCCATAACGTTGAGCACACGTAGCGCGCGCACGAGTGGCGCCCGGTGCAGCAGGTAGGTGCGCGCGCGAGGCACCACCAGCAGCGGCCGTCGCCGCCGGCGGCCCACGCTCCCGTCCCAGACACTAAATAGCATCATCTCCAACACCTTTGGGTTGTGTATGATACCTCAAATCTATCATAATAATAATAATAATAGCAAAAGGCAGTACTCCTTGACACGGCACGTATTGTCAGGAGGTTCCTCACTCTGCAGCCCTGACCACCGGTAGTTTGGGCCCTGCCTCGCTGCTGGCGGTACTCTAGGATTAGGTTTTTATAATGTTTTATTGTTTTTATATTAAAATATTGTAAAAATCTAGTTTTAAGGAAAAAAATAAATAAAGAGTATAATAATAAAAAACAAATCTATCATAAAATATCAAAATGACATGATAATGACCTTGTTCCACTTTTTCTTTTGCTTGATAGCAAGTAGATTTAAATCTCGCAGGCAACTCAAAGCAGTATTTCTGAATACCGACCTAAGTCGTAAAGCCTGAAAAATCAATAGCGAAGGAGGTTTTGGTGATTCGCCAGCCACAGACAGACGTTAAAATATTTCCACTGCGCTCAAAGCAGGCCATATCTGGAGGCGTCTGGAAGGCTGGCGCCTGACCCAGTTGGGATAGCGTCACGTTATGGCATGATCGATAACAAATGAAGTGCACACAAATCAAGATGGCTGAGAATACTTATCTTAAGGTACAGATCTGATGAGAACGATCTCGATAATTTGTCATTAACACTTTTAAAGCTTTACAAAAACTTTACGTTTAGATAACGAGAATTTGGAAAGCTTTATAGTAATAAAGTAATGTATATGGTCAAAAAGTTATTTTATAAAGTAGGTACCTAATATTTTTTGCGTAGGTATCAATCACAAGGTAAGGTATAAATAAATAGATTACTATTATGACTTATGAGAAATAGTTCGGGGAGTGTCCGGTTTCATTAAACAAGCTGTAAATGTCCAGAACGTATGTTATACTACGTAGGTAATTTAACTTACCTTTTAACCAGGGCCTAAGCCACAAAATCCAGAGCTACGAACTTTTTATCCTAGTAAATAGATTTCACAAATGGCAACCCTACCTTAGATCAAGTTAGAACTTCTAAAGAGTTTTGTCACTTAAGAGCGTTTACGCCGCTCACTAGCGCCGCCAATGAAAAAAAAAACACATCTAGTAATTAGAGATAGAAAATCAAATTATGCTCAACAAACTATCTAAATGAAATAATTTAGCATTTTTACGTCACTTATTGAACACCTGACATGTAATGGTTTAATTAAATATGGCGTTATAGTTAAAAGTGGCCGTAACGTCTTATTTAACTAAACCATAACATGTGAGGTGTTTATTAGGTGACTTAAAAATGCTAAATTACTTCATTCAAATAGTTTGTTGAGCATAATTTGATTTTCTATCTCTAATTACTAGATATGTATTTTTTTTCATTAGTGGCGCTAGTGTGCGGCGTAAACGCTCTTAATAGAGTTTATTTATGCTGGCAACACAATTGGCATCGCGTGTTGATAATTCAGTATCCATTCATGCATGATTAATGATGATCTTACAATCGCAATTACTTTCTACAGCAAAGCAGATTAGGGTGAATAAAACTTGGCGAGTGCATTCATGCATACCTACCGCAGCAAGTTAATAGGAACAGTGAATGCACGGCTTAGAAAACAGTAGTTCACGTGTGAACGACTCAGCCATGACCACAATATAAACTGGAGCACTTTCTTTTGTGTGCGCCTTCTTAGAAAAAAGCGGTGGTAAACATAAATACAATTACAGGTTGTAGCTGTGTAACGCACACAATCGCTGCCATTAAATTGACCGGGGAGTGTGCTCAGTGTTACAATTACAAAAAAATCTTGGTTTTTTTTTTACTTTTCTGTATGTTTTTTTTATTTAACATTATTTAGTATAAACAGCAGATATAACAACATAAGCGTTGACGAGCGCAGCCCCGAGCCCAGCAGTGGGACCTTGAAAGGCTGGTGATAAGTCAAAGACACAACTTCATTCAAATAATCACATTGTAGAAGTCATATTGGATCATCATTTTATTTTACTTACTGACATTTACGACATCTTGTACACAGACTTATTATTAGGGATAGGCATGTATTTTAGCTGTGGTAGTTAAATGCACTTGAAATTTAAATAGGCGTGTTTCACGAACTTATTTATTCATGTCTATGTAGATAAATAGTCGCAGATCACGAATAACAAGCTTATGTCATTTTCTAACGTCTCGTTATACGCACTTTGAATATTTAGTAGCTGTTCGCGTTAAATGAACGAGAGAAAAAAAACGCATGAGATAACCGTTTATTGTCGCTGGCTTTTTTTTTTGATGGCTTGGTGTGATTTGCCATTTGGCAACTTCGTATTAACAAAGTTGGCATAAAGAAACATGATTGCTTATTTATCTTGATTTTTTATTGATAATGATATTTCTCCGATGCCCTTCGCTTCTACGAAGGTGTGAGATTTTACGTAGGTACCTTTTTGGGAGGACCTGAAATGTAACATTAGAATGATCGATTTTATTTGCGAACCCTTTTTACGTGTTTACAATCCCTACGAATAATCCATCCATCATTACTTATATTAGTGCGAGTATGTAAAAAAAATATTTTTGGCAAATAAAAATCGCGCTAAGATATGAATACTTTGACAAACTTTTTTTTTTACAAAGTAAGACAAAGAGTACCTATTTATTAAATGGATTAGGCTTTTAATATACACAATTCTTATAACTTAATGAATCACGTCAAAAAACTTTTTATAGACGTTTCTTTGGTTCAAGTTGAGGTTCAAATATAATATAGAGCATAAAATGACATAACAACCCACCAAACAAGTTTTTAATGCAGCAAAGTTCTAAGAATTTAATAGATCTACATCATAAAAACTTGAAGTACCTATGTGATGCGAGACAATAGAATATTATGTATACGGCATATTACAAAAAACCTAGCCATTTTACAATTTAGCTTCGACATTTTATAAACCAGCGGGCGTTTATAAACATAAGGCGCCATTTGTAAACCGACGAATTTCACTAGGTGCTGCTGACATAATGATATCTGTGATAATATGTTGTAGCTACATAGTACCTACTTACTTCGAGAAGTAAACTTAAATAATATCTGTAGTAATTCTAATAAATTTTATTTAGTTACTAGCAGCCCGTCCCTGTTTCGCACGGGTGGACATTTTTTTTTAAATATAGCTTTTGTTACTCAGCGCTAATGTAGCATTCTAATGGTGAAAGAATTTTTTAAATTGGTCCAGAGTAGTTTTTGAGTTTATTCGTTACAAACATACATACAAAAATACAAAGCTTTCCTCTTTATAATAAATAAATAAATAAACTTTCCTACACTCACACCAATTATCTAGCCCAAGAGAAGCTTCGTTATGAAACTCGTTAAATGGTTACTAGACAACGGATAAACATACTTTAAATACTTAAATACATACTTATTATACATAGAAAACACCCAGACTCGAGACAATTTAGAAAAACAATAATTTCTAAATTGACCCGACCGGGGATCGAACCCGGGACCTCAGAGATGGCGACACCGTGAAAACCGGTGTACAAACCACTCGACCAAGCAGGTAGTATAAATATTAGTATAGATTATATTATTATCACACCATCACCTCCGCCAGACCATTTCATGTCCCCACTGCTGGGGCACAAGCCTTCCCTATGGATAGAAACACAGGGAGAACGGGTCTTAAACCACCACGAGAGGCTACAGTGCGATGCGGTGATTGTTAACGACTGCTAATGCAGCCAGACCAAAGCACAGAATAAATAATAGACAAGTACCAAAGGCTTTACGTGTCTTCTGAATCACGGAACTATCAAACAGTAGGTATTCATTTCTAATAGTTAATTAACTATACTTATATTAGTCATAACGTGACATAAAACGCCTTTCGCAAACATTGCATTCCAAGATAAATGTGTGTTATCGTTCAATGTAATAAATACTTTTATCTTTCCGTGTACATCGCGATCGATATTGTTTGTAATTTGTGTTAATTCCCACAAACTGGACACGATACATGCAATCGATGATTTTATTTCTCATCGTAAGCTGCTTCAGATAAAATAATTGGTAAAATAATATTATAATCAGTAATCGGAACGGAGGCGGATAATTTATCTTTTTTTAATTTTATATTAAGTATATCCAGTATATATAAAAAAAACGGTACTGCGAATGACTCCATTTCATCTGATGTTGAGTGAATATGGAATCCAAATGCGACCACAACTGGTGCAGCGTGAAAACATCGCAGCATCCGTTACCCTCACTCTGCCGGCCCACAAGGTGCCTCTTTACGCCTCGTTTGAAGGACATAGGAATCATAGGAAGGAGGAAAAACGTGTGCTGGCAAACTATTCCATGTTTTGGAGGTGTGAAATGAAACGCAAAGAAACGAGTCACCAAATTTCTTAGTGCGCGATGGAATTTTTGAAGCGGTGACTCCGGAGAGCAGCACGTGTACTCCTATGGAGGAAGGTTCTATCTAACGGTGGTTGCCGTTCGTGGTCCCAAACCATCCCCGTGGCAGAACACTAAAGGTAAACACGCCTGCACGTCAACCTACCACAAACTGTCAAATTTCCTCAATATACTTTGAACTTTATGACTCAGACTTAAGGTTGAAAATGTATTAAATAAATTTGTCAGTTTTAGATAGGTTAATGTGCTGGCGTCTGTACTAAGTATTTAGACTCCGCTCTACCTGATGATAAGCAGAAGAACAGGCCAGATGCGAGAACAGCTAGAGCTGCAGGATTGTGGCTCACTAGCCGTTGTCAGCTCACCTTACCGATACGCAACTTGCTTCTTCACATGTTGTTTATAGGACCCCATATTGTAAGAAAACCGGCCAAGTGCGAGTCGGACTCGCGCACGAAGGGTTCCGTACCATTATCTATAAAAATATTTAAAGTTTCTACCTGTAGACCGGGAAAAAATTGGAAAAAATCACGTTTGTTGTATAGGAGACCCCTTAAATATTTGTTTTATTTTAAATTAATTATTTATTTTTAAAGTGAATATTAAAACTAAATATTCTGTGAATATTGCAAGCGTCTACCTGTTGCCGTTATCAATATCGAGCAATAACGAGCAAAAAAAATCACGTTTGTTATATTCCCATACAACAAACGTGATTTTTTTGCTTGTTATATCGGGGGCTTCCGCCCCCTTAAATATTTATTTTATTCTGTTTTTTAGTTATTTGTTGTTATAGCGGCAACAGAAATACATCATCTGTGAAAATTTCAACTGTCTAACTATCTCGGTTCATGAGATACAGACAGACAGACAGACGGACGGACAGAGCGGAGTCTTAGTAATAAGGTCCAGTTTTACCCTTTGGGTACGGAACCCTAAAAAAGAAATACGTGTGCTGGGAGAGCATTCCTTTTTTCAACCGTATCCTCAATCCTCAACCAGGCGCGAATTGAATGTGATGTCTTATTATTAATACCACTTTAGCGTTCATCAGTAGTACCTACTTAACTAACCTATACTGCCTAAGTTCGTGCCGTTCCACATCGGCAGTTCCGCTAATAACTGTCAACTAGACAAATTCAAATTCCGAATGCGTTCCCCCGGATGATTCAGCGCACGCGCGTAATCCGCCAATGTTGTAGCGTAATCGCGGGTCAACGACCTGGCCCGGGTAAACTGACCAATCGGGTCATGGTCCCGACTTGACATTGCGTGTTCGTGTTCCTTTTTTAATGACGAACGGGTTGTTTATGTCGCGTTCGATGTGAAATTACTATTAGCTGCAAGCTTGCTGCAAGCTGCAAGTTAGTGCAAGTAAGGGTAGACGAAGGTAAAATAATAGTTTTTGGTGTAGATTCTAGTTACAATATCTGATCAAATTCAAAGTTTCTCTATGTAAATTAACTTGATTGACAACAATTTTTTTTTTCAAACTACGCAATTTGACATTAAATTAATTAATCAATTTACTTAAGTATCTTTAAAAAAAGTTACTTAAAAATAAAATAAAATAATGCCTGTAGTATATATATAGTCAAAAGCGTAATAAAATACATAAACATGTCCAAACATAACTTAATAGTTCTTATGGTTTCCGTTTTGCGGTTTTATTATGTTAATAAAAACAACAATTATTAACGACTTTTGTCAGGGTCACACTTCATGACTAAAGGATTACATAATCTGTGTCATTGCATCTGGGATCTAATCATGTGGTATAATAAAACAATGGCCATGACGGACCCATGAAGCTGTAGATTTATAAGGACTGACCTCCTTTTTTTTTAAAGAATATAAATAAATAAATCAATAAATAAAAAGTTTATTTGGCATAACAATACAACATAATATAACAACAAATTAAAAAGAAAACAAAACAAAGCCAAATAGGTCCCCGCTCAGCCGAAGCCGAGGCACAGAGTGCCACGACACTGGTATTCTGCGGGGGTTGTTGTACCTTCGCCACAAAGTTAGTTTGCCACAGAAAAAAGTATGTGTAAGTTCGCCACAGTTCTATTTTTATAAAGTAAATTTGCCACACTTTTATTTTCGATACAGATAGCAGAAAAATCAAACAATAAGTGAAGTAAAAACGTTATTTATTAATTTTTCATAATCACAGCAATTAAAATAATTCAGACTACCAATTTGTCCTCTTAGATACACTTTTAGGTACTGTTGTGTATAAAATAATTGCTGGAGATAAATAATTTGTATGTATGAACCACAGGCACAAACAATCTTTTATATACCTACATGTTGTGCTAGATTTAATATTTCTAACATTAAGTACCAGGCTACCATAACTATGCAGAAGATTGCTTATTAATATAAAAGAATATTATTATAATCTTTGCTAATGTATATGTATTTACAAGACTATATTATTCTTTTATATTAATAAGCAATCTCCTGCATAGTTATGGTTGCCTGGTACTTTATGTTGGAAATATTGAATCTAGTGCACTAACAATATTTTTATTTTTTTTCATTTAAAAAACATTTCTATGTAGGTGTTCAAGTCAAAAGAGTATCTCTGGGGAATAAAAGCTTTAATTTTGGTTAATTACGCTTTATTTATTTTTCGTTTTCATCTAAAACACATTTCTATTTAAGTGTCCAAGCCGAATGTGTATCTTACAGAAATAAAAGCGCAGTTTTCATAACTAAGTAAAGTAAAAACGTTTTTATAAATTTTTAAAAAGAGAAATTTATGGTTACTTTGTTTTAAATTTTTTTCGTAGGATATCTATAACATCAATAATTTTAGAATAAAATAACTACCTTTCATTTCGAGCGCTCAAAACGAACTTTCCTTGCTATCGGTACTTTATGCAAAAATGATGTACTATGAAGACTTGTGGCGAATTTACAATAACCCTTACCTACCTGTGGCGAATTTACTTTCAATGTATGGAGTTACAAAAACGTGGCAAACTAACTTTGTGGCGAATGTACAACAACCCTTCTGCGGATACCTTAACGGACGGTGTCCGGTTATGCACAAACATCAATAATCAGCTTTCCTTGCACAATAACAATAACAATTTAACAGTCATCATAGTTCATGAAAATCTCCTTCGTGCTTCGGAAGCACAGCCAATGCACGTTGGTCCCGGCTGCATTAGCAGTCGTTAACAACCAATCAACGTCCCTAGGCCCGCGTGGTGGTTACGGCCCGTTTTCCTTGTGGTGTATCCATCCATAGGGAAGGCTCGCGCCCCAGCAGTGGGGACATGACAAATGAGCTAGTGATGTAGTCATGTGAAGAACGCCTCGGTAACCGAGAGGCAACGCACTCGGTCTGATATTCGGAGGTCCAGGGATATCAGGTAAGGGAAAATGAGTTTTCCTATTTTATCGACGGGTTTTGATTACCAACATGCGTTTGGGCTGAAGGTGATTAAGCCAATACCTATTAATTGTAGCGATGACTTGATTTCAATGATGGAGACCTTTGCCCAGCAGTGGGACGGAATTATAAACTAAATTCTCACTCACTATACTGCTATGAACTTCTCAAGATTACTAACAATTTATCATTTAGATAAGGCATAAGTTAGGATTTCCGCACTCTTTATGTCAAGCGAAGTGGTATTAATGAATGTTTCTACAATGTAGGTAATGTTGCGTAGGTGATCTGAAGGAAATCGCAATGGCCCTAGATTCCATACCTATGAGTTACTTTCTAGGTAAGCATGTTACATCGTAGGCTACATCATCACTTAATTACCATGTGTCCGAAAAGAGCGACTAAGTTTTAAGTTCCCTTAAAAAATGTACCCCCTTATTCATAAAAACTATTTAAGCATTATTTAGTTAATCATTGTTTTGTCTCTTTTTCTCCAATTCAAAATGACGTTTGTGTGACGTTGACAAAACAATATTTAACTAAATAGTGCTCAAATAAGTCAAAGTCAAAGTCAAATATTCTTTATTCAAATAAACTTAGAAAAGTGCTTTTGAATCGTCCATATTTTTTTTACCTACTACCCATTCAGGACGTCTATTTTTTAGCTGTGGAGAGGAATAGTTTTTATGAATAAAGGGGGTCAGTTAGCAATAAAGATTTGATTTTGAGACAAAGTCAAATGCAAGCCTATCTTATTATTTAAAAAACCTATATCTCATATCACTGTTTCTAGGAGGGGTTGTGGTAGATACGATAGATTTCCATTTATCTATGCGTACCGCCTCGCGTTATTTTACGCTACCTTTTGTAACATTACGCATTTTGTACAAGATGTGCTTTAGTGCGAGTCTGCTCCTTTGTTATTATTAATTATATACACAACAAAAATAAACATTACTTAACTTAACTTGAAAAAAAGAACACAAAAAAAAATCTAAATTCAAAAACTAAAGATCTAAGTATAAATAAAAGATGTCCTCCAACTGTGGGCTCATGGGAACGGTCCCAAGAATGCTGGCAACATTGCCCCTTTAGATTACCAAACTAATACGCTGGCAGAGGTAGCTGCCAGCCTTCTTGTCACCGGAGGCCTCAATAAGGCGAGCACTTAACTCTTTAACAAGCTGCTTTGCCTCCGGCCCCCATGGACCCATTGTTTCCACCGCAAACGGAACAAATAAATAATTTCGACCTAGGTTTGCGTATTTGTGCCGTTTGCGGCGCTTATTTTCAGCGCTTACCGCAGCAGCCCCCACATGAAGTGAAGTGGCGCGAACATGCGAGGGAGCTACGATGTCAACACAGGTTGCATCCCACACCAACGGCCTGCCAAGCTTCTAGGGCCCAATGGTCATTCCGTCAGGTCTCTTGCCATCACTGCGAGAGATACCAGCTGGCTCTAAGATAGGCGGTAAACCAATGGTGGCAAAAGCACTGCGGATGATGCTGTTTAGTATCGAGTGACGCATCATACGGCCAGCACTACGAGCGCAAGAGAGCCCGTGGTGGCCAAGCTCGTCAACAGTCTCCTTTTTGTTTTCCAACATCGATTTTTCTTTTTTCTGACCTTTTTTGGACCTTTGGCACGGTCCGTGGTCACAGGGCGACTGAGGTGTTGATTTTTTATAAATTTTAGAACACAATATATATCGTATAAAGACATAATAACAAATTATATTTTGAAATTATTTTTATACGATCTGGTGAAGGTCGCATGAAGTCGCTGGATGCGAGCAGCATAAAACTGGTCGTTGTGGAGAACCTTCGGGGAGGTCTTTGTCCAGCAGTGGACGTCTTTTTGCTGAGATGGTGATCATTGTAGTACGCCTAATTGGATTATTTTTTATTGTTTTACAATCTGTAATACAGACAATGTAATAATAGGTCTAAGTCTTCTGAAAAATTTTGTTTACTATGAACGCAGCATGCACACATGAACAATAATAATTAGGAAACAGCCACATAACATTCTTACCACCTAACATAAATTGCTCAACTATGTTGTTACGAATTAAAATGTACATATATTACTTAATTTACTTTGGAAACAATGGTATATTAATATAATTAAGTACATATAACTTGGCATTATTTAATTGTGAATAAAAAGTAAGTAATTAGCCTATTAACTGCTTTAAAAACAAAGGCTTCCATGAAGTCATACCACGCTTGCCAAATGGCTAATTCACTACGGGCTATGTACTGTACAACGAATCCGAAACACACTATGCCCGACCTAGGAATTGAACCGCTTCCTTCGGATATCAGGCTGAGCGCTTTGTAATCGGCGTTTAAAAGTGTTAATAATAATCTATATATCAATACGTGAAGCAAAAACTTTGTACCCCTTTTTACGAAAATTGCGTGGACGCAGGAGTATGAAATTTCGCACACTTATAATTTATATAGAGAAGGAGTACAGAATCTATTTTTTTTTAATTATGCATAAAAAATACATAAAATCAATAAAACAAACATTGTATTGACACACACGCATATACAGTGTGGAAAGGTCGAATGCCACATGGATGGCAACTACCTTAAATATTGGAAATAGCACATTCTGTTTAAAGGAGACTTTCCTTTATTTTTAAAAACAATAAATTCTCCATTTATGAGTTTTTGAAAAATCGCTTGTCTTAGGCGGAACTCGAACCAGTCAAATGTGACAAAAAATAACATGCCGTATTTTATGATGCAGATCGAAATGGTTGCTGATAAGGTTCATTTTTATCTAAATAACAAACACAATCAAAATAACGGAAGGCCATAAAAACTAATTATTAGTTTACCTTTTAACTTTTAATTTTGTTTTCACCCGTCACATGAATGCACCGCAACTACTTTAATTATTGGAAACAGCAAATTGTACGCAATGGAGACTTACTTTTATTTTAAAGAATAATAAATACTGCAATTATGAATTTTTGAAAAATCGTCTGTCTTAACCGGGAATCAAACCGATCAAATGTCAACCTTATGACAGCGCCAGTAAGGATCAGCCTTTTTGAATGTTTACAAATCGAGTTGTCGTCTTAACTCACATTAATATATATCATTGAAATGTATTCATTTCATGCTATTACTAAAATGTGGTCGTTCAAGCGTGCTCCAGTTGGTTCGTTTGTGACGCGCTCAGTGTTAGCCGAGGCATAGTGATGTCATCAGGCGCGGTTCATTTGTCAAGCACCTGTAATGACAGGCCATTCGTTAGGCCTGGCCAGGGGCGCGACTCTCGGACCGGTGTCAACAATTCTCTGGGGGAATAGTGCGAGTTTTATGTGGCATCATTGAAACTGATTTTTTTGCTATTGAAACTCACCTCATTTGTCATATTATAGCTTTAGGGTCATACAAATACCATACAAATACTTGCTTTCGTTAACATGATGGGATGTTACATAAAACTCGTTTATCAGTCTGGCTAGCTACCATTATCTTTTTTTTTTTTATGGTAAAAGGATGCAAACGAGCAGGCGGGTCACCTGATAGAAAGCAATCATCACCGCCGCCCATGGACACCCTCAAAACCAAAGTTATCGCAGATGCGTTGCCAACCCTGAGGAAGGAGTTGGATCTTGAGGAGGGAGTAGGAATTGGGAGGGGTGAGAGATGGGCCTCCGGTACTTTCACTCACCGGACGAAACACAACAGCAACGAGTGCCGTTGTGTCACGCCGATATTCTGTGAGAGGGTGGTGTTACGCCGGGCGAGCCGGCCGATTTAGTGCTGCAACGCAGCGTGCTTAATTATGTTGCCATAACATCAATGAGTAGCATTGTTGTGTTCCTAGAGATGATAAGTATAGCCAGTGCCTCAGTAGTTGAAGATTCCGGGTGAAGTGAACTTCCATCAGCGCCTTATCAATTCAATTCAATTCAAGTGCTTATGTGTAAGGAATAATAAATAAAAATAATATTTATTTATAGGAAGACCAACAGCTATGATGACACAACTTAAAAGCTTAAAAATAATAACAGAAAGCCAATTATAGGTCCTCAGTCACTAATAAAAACAGAATTAATAACAATGTGATGCACTTAACAAGAAAACAACAGACTTAAATTTATTAATTATACAAATAGGTACAAATACAAATAACTTACATTTATTCATAATACACAAATTCTTGGTTTTAATAACACGATATTTTCGAACGCTTTTAACATAACCTTACTAAGTAAGAGTTATCTCAAGATTTTTTTTTAGGTTATGTTGTGTCCCACTGCTGGGCAAAGACCTCCCTCTGCGGATTCACTTTTCTCTATCATCGGCCACCTCATACTACTCCGGCAAAAAATTGGTCAAGTCGTCCCCCCATCTCCGCTTTGGCCTGCCTCGTGTCCGGTGTCCATCACATGGAACCCAGTCAGTGGCGATCTTCGACCCTGGTCCAGCCCAGTCCCTAGGTCGCAAGGTTTTTATTAACCTTTTTACCGCCAACAACGTCTATAGAAGTTCGAGATTTTCGTGCCGTCCACGCCAGCACTTCTATAGCAGTTCTTTGTACCTACTTTATTAAAATACATCCTTGCTTTTGTACTATAGAATCTGTTATACATTTATACGTTGGCGTACAGCGGGACATCGCGTGCAGGATAGTTGGGCGGTGAAAAGGTTAACAAAAATGACAAAGCTATTTGTGTTTTAACATTTTTATTGAAACTAGAACGTGATACAACAACCGATAAGACAATCTCTTTTATCTGTCTGTAGATGTAGCTCTTAATTAAAATTGAAACTAAAGGAAATATGTCGTCTCTATGTTCCGTTAAACGATCTGAACGCCTCGGAAAATCAAGTAGGGGACGAGGACCCGCTGGCGTGATTCTATCCTCTCTAGAAACCTGAAGATGTTACGATTACACGACTTGAAGAACCCTATAAGTTTCTCGCTGCCCCAAAACGTCCGGTAACTCAATGAAGACCATAGACCGCCAACAGAAAGTTATATCCAAATAAAATACATAGATACAAATATATATACATCATGCTCTCACGTCTCTATTATATCGGAGGTGGAATAGATACCATCAGTGATGGTTGCTCGCCTAATGTGCGAGCATCTTGGAACCCTAGTCCCTTAGTCGGCTCTTACGACATACACGGGAAGTTAAGAGCGTTTACGCCGCACACTAGCGCCGCCAATGAAAAAAAAAACATACATATACGGCGTTATTGTTTAAAGTGGCCGTTTTTAGCTGTAACGTCTTATTTAACTAAACCATAAATGTCAGATGTTCATTAGGTGACGTAAAAATGCTTAATCACTTCATTCAAATACATAGTTTGTTGAGCATAGTTTTATTTTCTATCTCTAATTACTACATATGTTTTTTTTTCTTTGTCGGCGCTAGTGTGCGGCGTAAACGCTCTTATGCAGCTGATATAATATAATTTCACGTCCCAAACCAGCATGGGACCATGGAAGTTCTAGGATGATAGTGAAATAGTGATGTATTGCAGTGCAAAGTCTCTATAATTTATGATTTTTGCAAATGACAGCCCTAATGAGATGAATAACACAGTAAACCGCCACAATTAGCCTTTGTGGTTTTGTATTTATTAGTTAATGCTTTAATAGGTTGCATTATAGACCATTTGCGACAGTTCCGTCATCATTACAATTAGCTGGAGCAAGTTCTGACATTATTATAAATATAAGATCCCAATGCTGGGCAAAGGTCTTAGACGCTACTAAGTTGAAAACAAAAATAAATAAATCCACAACGTTAAAAGTATTAACATCACGTACCTAACCTATTTTTTGAAACTTAAAAGTTAAAGTTTATGTTAAGTTAAAGTTAATAAACACTCATGACGGAGCACAATACTGACGTCACGTCATAGATCGCCATTCTCATACAATTTCTATTAGAAAAACAAAGTGTCTAGTTGGCCACCAGATACACTGCCACTAGTGACAAGTTAAGAAATAATGTTATTCTGCCGCTTTGTGTTATTCTTTGTTTATTCGCCTTGCGTCTGAGATCGAACTTAATACCGAAACCTTACTGTTGGTATAGGTTAAGTTAATTTTTTTTTTCCCGAGTGAAGCGCAGCTTAGCGAGGGCCAGTCACGGAAGGGGGGAGCTAATTCTCCCCTTAAAAGTATAATAATGGAACTTTAATATATTCATAACCTCAAACTTTTTTTTATTGCATATCTCTGAAACCTATACTCCTAGGGGGGGGGGGGACTAGAGGGGTCCCCCCCCCCCTTTTAAGTTACGCAGTTGGCGCGGTACAGTTTTACCAAAATAATTTTCTAACACTGAATTGTGATTGTTATTAGTTTGCCATATGGAACAAATTGTGCGACTTCGTCCGCGTGGAATAGTGACTTTCGGCAGCATTTTTAATTTTTTAGGCTCTTGTTCCCGTTTTTGCAACATTTTTTCACTGATGCTTCGCTCCTATTGGTCGCAGCGTGATGTTATATAGCCTAAAGCCTTCCTCCATAAATGGACTATCCAACACAAAAATAATTTTTCAATTCGAACCAGTAGTTCCTGAGAATAGCGCGTTCAAACAAACAACAATAGATTACAATATTTTTTTTCTTATTTTACCTCTAGCGGCTTGACATTTCTATTTACCATCACCATCTTCATCCATCACCATCTTCATCTCATTATAAGTGATGATAAGCCCGAAAGTAGAAGCGCACTTCACCCGGAATCCTCAATAACTAAGGTGATATTATCACTCTGAATTTAAAATCTAATCGGGTTTTTACAAATATGGCTATAGCAATGTTGATAAAGCAAGCACGCTTCTCACAGCTGCTCCGACAAAAAGGGTCAATTTGAAACTTGATCTATGCTATCGAATGACGTAATCATTGCCTTTTCTATTTAAGACTTAAAGTCTTAACTAAATATTATGGTTTGTACTGACATAGAGTGCCTTAACAGGATGACCTCTTTAGTAGAACTAGTGGTCGAAATTCGACCGTAATTTTATTAGGGCTGCACGGATTGTATCTTAAGCAATGAAAAATTAAAAAAGATAGAATGTGAGTTTGGATTAGCATTGACAGATTTCGGCCGCTCCTCTTCCATATTTGAAAATTTTGAAAAGAGTTTTTATGCGTGTATTGCGTGTGTGTCAAATAAATGGTAGTGTGTGTAATGTTTATTTTATAGATTTAATCAATTTTTATGCACAATTTAAAAAAAATATATTAACATTGCGATAACCTTCTCTATATAAACTATAAGTGTGCGGATTTCATATTTCTCCGTCCGCGCAATTTTCGTAAAAGAGGGGTACAAAGTTTTTGGTTCACGTATTAATATAATATAGGTTCTACAAGAATAAGGGTTCTAACGCCCTCGCACGTCATACGATCGGCTAGCAACATATCACTGATGCTGTTATCAATTCCACCTCGAAGGCCTATTTTGATTATGCTAAATATGGCGTCGAGGTCACTAACTAAAAGTTTACAAAAAAATGGTGTGTTTGATGGTCTGTCTTCTACCCCTTTTTGGGGGAAGGACGAGAGAGAATGTATGTCTATGTATGTATATAATATGTAAAAAAGATTTCCGCCGACATCTCACTTGAGGCTCTATTCTGCTTTTTTAATGTATATTATAATAATATACCTCCATTGTATATATTATTAATCTATGTACAATTAAGTATTTATTTAAGTATTTTAAGTATGTTTATCCGTTGTCTAGTAACCATTTAACGAGTTTCATAACGAAGCTTCTCTTGGGCTAGATAATTGGTGTGAGTGTAGGAAAGTTTTTTTTTTAATTAAAAAAAACATTACTTTAACCCGAACATTAATTCATTCATTTAAATAATATCTAAATAAATTATTTAAAAAAATACAGGTACTTATTCCTTTCTTACCCCACATTTACAAGTATTCGTTATCTATGCATAGAATTAACTTAGGCGTCAAGTACTTTGAGATGAAAGACCTGCCGCCCTCATGCTCATTGTGTTAGGGCACTGAGCCGAGTGTTATTAAATGAATCACTCGTGCATTCTAGGGCTGACACTGAATTAATGTGTCGTCCTAGCGGCACGTGAGGTGCAAATATGGCTCGTTAAAGCCAAATTTTCGAGATATTCAATTAGGTATTTAAGTAATTCACAAGTTGAAAATTCTCAAGGGTCACACGCCTTTATAATATGACGTAATCACACACAAGTATAATAGTATAATATTTTATTTTCAATTAGTTATGTCCTTGGTAATTAGTGTATAGTATATTATTATTATATATTATGTTTGTTAGTAGGTATAGTATATTATTATAGTTTGTTAGTATAGTATATTATTTACACTTTATTAGTTCCGCATACTTGTTTATTACACCACAGCTAGGGTTGACTGGAAGAGATCTCTTCTAGAGATAAGCTCACCTTTGTATATGTCCTGTGTAACGTGTGTTTAAATGTAATTTCTTTGTACAATAAAGGATTAATTAATTACAATTACAAGTACACCCGCTATCAATTTTATGTCTAGAGCTCTTATTAATGAAGTGTCATACGAACGTCATACTCCACTCGTCGTTTATCGTATTTTGTCGGAGTCGTTCGTGAAGTGTGAAGTTTTCTTTTTCACTCTTTTGACTAAGGCTTCGTTCACAAGGAAGTACTATCGATCATTATTTTTTTGTTTCAGAAATTAAGTAGGTTAATAAGGCAGTTTTGGACCCATGTTGATATAACATTATTTAATCGTAACCCCACCAGGAATCCATGGTTAAAATCTGTCGGTATATTCCTTCCCACCCTGATATAACTTTTTGAACTATCGTGGTCACTTACATTAGAATAAATATTAATAATTATTATGCTGGCTCAGCGACCCGAAGTGGATCTTTTCCTCCGACACGAGACGACGCCGCTGCTCTCTGTTCTTCGCAGCTTCTTTTGTGTTGATAAGTCCTCGCAGCTCGACCAGGTCTTTGACAACTATCTTTCCAGCGGTGTTTGGGACGCCCGATCGGTCGATGCCCACAGGGTGTTCCCAAATACTCGCGCTTTGGCGCCCGGTACTCTTCCATGCGTTCCACATGGCCCAACCAGCTGATTCTGTAAGACTTGAATATGAAGGAATATATTTATTTAGTTTTCTTTTAAAGGGATTACCAGAAAAGCCCTACTAAGCTCTTTTGCAGGCGTAGTAACATAAAAATTAAAACGAGGCTATCCAATGTATGAAAGTTCTACCGTGAGGTCTAAGAGACCTGTCTCTGTCTCCCTTCACATATTATGCCAGAATTCAGAGCAGTGAGCCGTGGCCCGTGTACGTATGAATTACTCGAGCGCCGACCGTTGTCCTAGTCAGGGTTGGCAGTCTTGAGTCCAGTAACGGGTCGACACTTTCCCGAATTCGCTACTTTAGATAATTCGCTACTTTCCCTAATTCGACACTTTCTTAAATTCGGCACATGTCTTATTGGACACTTTACTGTTTTGATACTTTGATACAGTCATTGATAAAACAAATTGAAAGAAAAATTAAACTGGCACCGAGTACTATACTCGACCGTACGAGCTAGCGACCTGCACTTTTGTAAGACTGTGCATAAGAGAAACATGTGCTGTCAGGTCTTGTAGACCTGTCAATCTTCACACAATGTATATCTTATGTACGCGCATGATACTCGAGAGCGTTGTCCAAGCCAGACTGGTACAGAGATCTATTCTAGACATAGAATGTTAGAAACTAGCTGTGACGTCTAAGAGGACAGGTACATAGTGTCAGTGTTGTGAGCATATATTACTTACACGTCACATAATCTAATGTTGTGAGTTTATGTATGCGTATGAATGAATCAAGGGTTAGGGCTGGCACCGAGTAACATTCTAAACTATGAATAGATTGCTTTATATGAGTCACTGTGCTGTCAGAGGTCTTGTAGACCGACAGGTGAACAAAATATGTGAAGAGTGACAACTCTACATATTTTGTCAGAGCGTGTGTCGTGTTTTATGTACGCGTATGAATTACTCGGGCGTTGTCTCAACCAGGGCTGACACCGCGTTCTATTCTATGCTGTGAATGTAAGAAACTTGTCCTGTAAGGTCTACGAGACGTGTCACTGCTCTCACATTGTGTCAGCGCAGTGAGCCGTGTATTATGCACTCGTAGGAATTACTCGAGCGTTGCCTTAGCTAGGGTTAACTAGCCCTGTTATAAGACTGACCGATAAGAGAAACAAAGAAAAAAAGTTCTGATTCAAAATAGGCAGGTGCACTTGTGTAATCTTTCCTATCAATAATATTATCCACCTGGGAGCTGTGTGGTGTACATCGAACTTTACACAATTCACTCAGTGAAACAAGTGGTCTGAAATCAAAGTCTCGATTCTGCTCATTTAAAATACTTAATCGTATCTGTAGCCTAATTTTGGCGTTCATTTTTCAACAGATTGTGGAAATGTCAAAAATCTGGGCATTGAGATACAATTGAGGATATTATAAACTAAATTTTTTTTTAAAGAACGCTTGCTGATGGCATTAAACGGCCTTTTCAGTGTTACCGTAGTAAATTTAAAATGGTAGGATCAAGTTTGGGAAGACCCAGGTACCGCTGGGAGGACGAGGTCGGTAAGGACTTGCGCGAGCTCAACGCGGATGACTGGCACCAGCCCCCCGACCGCCTAACCGATCGCTTTGACTACGCTTATAGTTCAAAAAAAAAAATGTAATTTAAATAATATGTAGTGTTAATTCCGCTAACTCAGTCGTTTATACAGCTTGGATGCAGTACGCATGCACCGCCCTCCCGCCCGCAAAAAGTATGCACATGCAGGAGAAACAATGCGTGCAAGCGAAAATGCACACCAACACCGATACCCGACACGTGTTTCGCCCCTCCACGGGGCATCCTCAGGAGCTGTTGACTGGTCGAGAGCTGCGCACCGACTGTTACGGCTACGCAGCTCCCGGCCGCTTTTATAAAGCGCCATCGTTTGACATTTGTGACGCGGGTAGTACGTCTCCTGCATGTGCATACTTTTTGCGGGCGGGAGGGCGGTGCATGCGTACTGCATCCAAGCTGTATAAACGACTGAGTTAGCGGAATTAACACTACATATTATTTAAATTACATTTTTTTGTACTATGGATTTCCGCAAAATAACGCCTGATTCCATTAATTACGCTTATAGTTTATGACGCCATCTTGCCACCTCGCACCGCCTATGAAAGCAATATCAAAGCTAAAGGCTATAGCTTTCGATATTGCTTTCATAGGCGGCACGGAACGACAAGATGACGTCATAAACCACACACGAAGTCAAAGCGATCGGTTAGGCGGTCGGGCCCCAGGTGGCGCAGGACCGACCCAGATGGCGACTCTTATTATCGGAGGCCAAGACTCACTTTGGGTCGTTGCGCCATTCTAGTTAGTTAGTTAGGATCGAGTTTCATGTAGGATGAATCTTGTCGACTGTTGTAGAATAAAAAAGCAAAGCTTGATAAAACTGCTTTTGTATGCAACAGGCAACCCTAACATGGCTGTCGTTGCTCTACTAATAATGGAAGCCATGTTTTTGTTTGATATCTTGCATGGTGATGTTAATTAGACAATCCGTTTTTAATAAGATGATTGACGGTTTGACTGGCACGTCACGGGTAGGGCATGCAATTATCCGCTCATTTTAGTATTCGGATAATTTGGATACTTGGATAACGTTATTCGGATAAATCCGGATAATACGGATAATTTGAATAGGATATTGATAAAAATTTAAATAAGCATGTTATTTAGCTCTCATTTTCTATATCGTCTACTCTGATTACTAAATCTAGAAATTGAGCCGGAACACACAGATTGTCCTGATGCCTACCCCATCCCAAATACCAAATAATTGACATTACATGGGAACAGCAACCTTAGTCTCAATCAATGTCGTGCCATATTCAGTTTATATGCTCATCGCATACTCGTGGCCCACGTGAAATATTAACGATTTTTCTTCAAGTATTATGGCTCTCAAATCAACAAAACAAATTTAAACCAAACAAAAATAAACCAAAAAAAAACAAAAATGAACCGAACAAATTTAAACCAAACAAAACTAAACCGAACCGAACAAAACTAAACCAAACAAAAATAAACAAAACAAAAGAAAACTAAACCGAACTAAACAAAACAAAACTAAACCAATAAACTAAACCGAACAAAACTAAACCAAACAAAACTAAACCGAACCGAACAAAACTAAACCAAATAAAAATAAACAAAACAAAAGAAAACTAAACCGAACTAAACAAAACAAAACTAAACCAATAAACTAAACCGAACAAAACTAAACCAAACAAAACTAAACCGAACCGAACAAAACTAAACCGAACTGAACAAAACTAAACCGAACCGAACAAAACTAAACCAAACAAAAATAAACAATACAAAAGAAAACTAAACCGAACTAAACAAAACAAAACTAAACTAATAAACTAAACCGAACAAAACTAAACCAAACAAAACTAAACCGAACCGAACAAAACTAAACCGAACTGAACAAAACTAAACCGAACCGAACAAAACTAAACCAAACAAAAATAAACAAAACAAAAGAAAGCTAAACGGAACTAAACAAAACAAAACTAAACCGAACAAAACAAAACAGAACAAAACAAAACAGAACTAAACAAAACTGAACAAAACAAAACCGAACAAAACAAAACAAATTGAACAAAACAAAACTCCGTACAAACACTCAGAGCCGCACGCAACCAATGGCGGACGAAGCGTCTACAATTCCACAACATGGCGGGCGCGGGCGGCGCGGCAGCAGGGTTCAGTGCAGTGTTGCCATTTGCGAAAACTTGCCCAATAATTGTGCAAAAAATATATTTAATGTAACAAATACGTAAAACTAATAAACCAATAATTATCCGTTTTATTCGTAATATTCGAATAGTAATGAAATTGATATCCGGATATTTATACGGCTTATATCCGGATAATTTGGATAACCGGATATCCGGATAGTATGCCCTAGTCACGGGACAGTACCTGCGACTTGAAGATAAAGTGAAATGACTTGCGGCAATGCTACTTGAACTTGAGACGAGAGAAAGTTCAATTAACCAAAAAATTAAAAACACTTGCGTACTTTTAATGTGAAAATTAAAAAATTGGTTTTCGACCAAATCTGACTTAGACCCTTCTTTACTAGAGGCATATAATTATTTAATTGTCTTGTATTGTAATACAACGTCATCGTCGCCTACGTAAAACCTTTGTCCCGTTATTCCGAGATAATTTAAGAAACATATTTTTTACAAAATCATATAATAAAACAAAAACATATTAAAATAACGCACAAATTATAACTTTAAAACTTTTAACACCAAAACTTTAAAAAAAATATGTGTCAGTAAATAAAGATGTATTTAGTTTAATGAGATCAACCTTTACTAATTATTTCTTTTTTATTTACAGGTAAAGAAAGAGTAAAAATCAAGAGAACGCAGGTATTTGAAATCGTCTGACGTTGCTACACGAAAAGTATGTGTTGGAGAAATATATAAGTGGGAATGGACAAGATAGACAAGAGTAATATGCCTTCCTACCTAGAAGGGTCTCTATCCGAACTCCTCGTAGAATCTAGTAGGGAATGGGAACACGTTTTGACTTTTATGTATGTACTTTGGCAAAGAAAGTAATTGTGATTGTGACACCATAGGTAAAACGCATTGCCGACCCTGATGCTTCAGTTATAACGTCTCTTTACCATACCTTTTTGTCATTGGGTAATAATAATAATAATAATCTTTATGACGTTCGTTTTTTAATATTATTGACGTTAGATATTATGACTGAAGCAAAAATAAATCAATAAATAAATTATTTAAACATTACTGAATTTCACCTTTATTTATTTATTTAAGATTACCAACAGGATTAACAACATCTTATACAAAATCAATAAGCATGCACTGAAAGGTAAACATAGATTTAGTTACATGCAACCCCAATTAAAGATAACTACAGCATTAGCCCTAAAATAATATTTAAAATTGTATAAATCTATAAAACCATAATATATAAAAGAAGCAATAGAAAAATATGATCATCATCTCCGGAGTCACCGCTTCACTGTCTCAAATATTCCATCGCGCACTAAGAAATTTGGTGACTCGTTTGTTTGTGGCACCTCCAAAACATGGAATAGTTTGCCAGCACACGTTTTCTCTCCTCCCTATGATACGGGGTACTTCAAACGAGGCGTGAAGAGGCACTTTGTAGGCCGGCAGAGTGAGGGTAACTAATGCTCCGTTGTTCACTCTCACTCTGCACCAGTGGTCGCATCTGGTCTTCATATTAACTTATCATTTAAAATTCCATTTAGCGGTAACTTATCGTAAAATAAAATGCACACTACATACCCACAGCAGCTTACTGACCGTTTATCGGGCACAGCGCGAACACGCTGTATAAATTAACTCGAGCAAAAACCGCCCACATGTCCGTGTGTGACTGACCTAACGCAATGTCATAGATCAATGCGCAGACGCGACACGTAACCACGCATTACTTTAATGGCTAGTGTGTTAATTTTTTATATGAAAACTATTCTGCCGCGCAATTTAAGAACGCAGTAAAGAACATGTGAACTGTTTCGAGAAAATAGATCGTATTGTCAACACCTCAGATACCAAAATCATAAACACAGTAAGTGGTACTTACTGCGTTCATAAATTGTGCGGCAGTATTGCAAATTGTGTATTCCTAGGCATGTTAATTGTGCATTAAAAGTGGAACTGAATTATGATAGACAAATTAAAATTGTTAACATAATTTTCGATTAATGTTCAACAAATACTTTAACTTAATACAAATACAGCTCTCTAATAAATATCTATAATCTGATAAAGACTCTATTTATATCAAAATGAATACAAAGTATCTTTAATAAACATTAATAGTATAATAAAAAAGTTTGCGTGAAGCATGATGGCGCAGCTCTATATATTTCTTCAACCGATATTATAGTTTACCGTATTTAAACCATTTATTAACAATTTATTTTTAAAAGATTCGAAACTTTTTTGAACATTTATTTACTTTTAAAGCACGACAAAGACAAAATAACGTGATACGATATTTCATTTATCAATAATCTTTGAGAAACACCGCGTTGTTGTCGTAGGTCGTGGTCATGGCAAAAATAAAGCCGCTTGATTGATCGGACCGTTAATTTATGCATTCACCTGTCTGTTATGATTTGTTATACGCTCAAGTGGACGACCGATAATAACTCGTAAGTACAGACATTTGTCTCTGCGGAGGCAACAACGAATTAAAGAGACTACAGGACTTGCAGAAAGTAAGCTTCATACGAATGCGCTCGAGCTAACGCACTCATAGACAATGCACCAACCAAATGTGACACCGACACTATTTTTGATTTTTTGTTTGTGTGGTAACAAATTATGCCGGCATTATCAAAATATTGTGAAACATTAAGTGCCTTACAAATAAACGAAGAATAAGGTCCGAATAGTTATTCCGTGTTTTGTTTCTGTCATGTAAACGTCATTTCAAATTAGCGTAAAAGAGACAAAACACGGAATAACTACTCGGACCTTATTCTTTGTTTATTTGTAAGGGGGTAAGTGACCGATGGAGCTTTACTGGCATCCCGGATAGCGAGGATGCCGAAAGATTATTTTTAATTTTTTCTGACTTGCATTGAATATGAGCTTGCATTTTTAATATTTAATATGTTTTAAATTGTGTGTTAAATGTAATAAATTTAAATAATAAACTTTCCTACGCTCACACCAATTATCTAGCCCAAGAGAAGCTTCGTCATGAAACTCGTTAAATGGTTACTAGACAACGGATAAACATACTTAAAAACATACTTATTATACATAGATAACACCCAGACCCGAGGCAATTTAGAAAAACAATAATTTCTAAATTGATCCGGCCGGGGATCGAACCCGGGACCTCAGAGATGGCGACACCATGATAGCCGGTGTACAAACCACACCAAGGAGGTCGTCGAAATAAATAAAATTAAATAGATGTATGTCTGTCGTTTTTATCATCACAATAAATAAATAAAGTAGACAAACTGCCACAACAACAACTGCAACAGCAGAACAGAAGCGCTGGGACTGGTTCGGGATTCCGTGTCCTGTGTTAGGGTCTATGTAGGGATGCCATCCGTCCAGGTTTACCCGGATTTGTCCTAGTTTGGAGCGCTCTCCACGCTCCCTGGACGCCTCCAGGGAGCGTCCGGGCTGGGTTTCTAAAGTGTCCGGGTGAAACCCTGGCACTTTTTATGTCAGGGGAAATCCGATTATAAATTACATATAAATAAATTACAGCATTTCATAGTTATTCGGTGCGGCAAATATATCCGCACACTCGTGAGTCTCGTGACGTGACGTGACCTCCCTAGTTGATTAAGTTGATTTCCTATAAATAAAGAAAAATATGATAACTATGTTTTTATTTTATTGTAATTTTTTTCTTGATGGAGTCCGGGGTAATATTAATATCTTTATTTCACCCAAATGTCCTGGGTTTTTGAAGGTTTTGTCCTGGGTCCGTAATTTAGCTGATGGCAGCCCTAGGTCTATGACATGTGTGCGTTGCTCAAGTTCGTTTGTATTAAGCTTACCTTCTGGGGTCTTTTTACTTTGTGGCTTGGCGATGTAGGCATCAAACCAGTCCAGATTGGTTTTGATCGAGTGGTTCGCTTGCAGTTTTCAATTATGGAGATGCACTCCGGTATGTGATATTAATATTCGAGTCGATTAATCCTAGGATGTCGTGTATCAATTTGCTTTAGATGATTTATTAATGGTTTGGATTGGAAGTAGGGTGCAGTAGTTCTAAATAGTGGTTAAAAATAAATCTTTTTCTACAGAGTGGTAGGAAAGGGTATATTGTATGAACAAAGATAAAGTAATCTTTCAATATAAGCAACCAATCCTACTTTCGGATCCACAAAAAACGTAATAGAACGAACTGGTATAGCTATTTCACTCGCTTTATAAATCGTATTAACCGTATAAACTGTAAAACCATAAAATAACACTCAGTTAATATTTATGAATTTCATGTAACATGAAGTCTTTTTTAAACAAATTTTATTCCATGTTCATTGCGATCAGTTTGGATTAAAAGTGAATTGCTTAATGTGTATTTAATTATACGTGTTATGCAATGATGTTGAAAGTGTTGAAACCTTTAAAAAAAAACAACCAGTTTTAGAAAAATATTTGGTAATCTAAACTTTACTTGAAACTAAACTTTAATAAATCCATCATGATTTCACTTTCCAAGTAAAAACATCGGTCGTGCTTAGCACAAAGTGGCGTAACTCCAATTTTCATTTTTTATAACACATCTGCAATTATTCTCTTTTTTTTTGTCTTGTTTATTTTTACAGTGATGACGGCCGGCGCGGCGCCACACCACAGCAGAGTGCATTACACATAAATTACTATTCAACGGCGCATGCTCAGTCGTCGCCTGGAAAGTGCTCGTCACGGCACAGTTAATAACGCTGCTCTTTTTCTATGCAATATCTATGTAAGAGTTTGGTCCAAGACTAATTTAACGCGTTACAATGTTTAAGATAATGGGTCCTTTTTTAGGGTAGTTTATTACTACACTTACGATTCGGGGAGTTATTTTTATAGTATGTATACACTGGTTTGAAAACATTTATTGTTTTTTTTTCGATCATGTCAGTTCCGTGTTACCTAAATCCTTTTTTACTAAAAAGTTGAATATGATTAACATAAATTAAATATGACTTAAGTGGCATCTGATGACGCTTCAGCTAAGATTTAAACAGGCCATATTATTGTAAGAACAGACACATCAGTAGGTCAGGTCGGGTACACACGGTGGCAGATCAACTTACCCAAAACTGTCAAATATCTACAGTCAATTTTGAACTTTATTATATGCATAAGGATCAATATTCATTGGAGAAATTTGACAGGTTTGGGTAGGTTGATCTGCCGCCGTGTGTACCTAGTCAAAAAAGGCCGTAAGCCGATCAATTCCACTTAAATGTATTGTTTGTTGTTAAATTCAATTCATAAAAATGATTAAATTCTATTGATATTGCTACAAGAGACAATAATATAATAAATCATAAAAGGAATAACATGTGAATTTTCCAAAGTGGTCTTTTTTATATTTACAAAATTCACAAAATAGTAGCTCCTGCGGATAACGTATCTATCTTAGCATTTGCTGATTTATTTTCTTTGCCGATTCTCTGGTAGCCTAACCATAGTTTGTATTCGCATTAGTATTCATAATTGATATTATATTATAGCTATATAAGTAACTAATATTCATTCTTATTGAACGCTGATTGACAACTAACCTTTGCCATAAATCACACGCGTGCGATACATACCAATTGATTTTCTATTGTTTTAATGAATGGGTGGTTAATCTGTTAATTAAAGCAGCGAAACTCACTGCGGTCATTCATTCTTGTGAATCGTTATAATTCAAATGCAAATTATTGAAATTTCGCATTGATTTGCCTGTCACACGAATGGGAAAACTGTTGATTTGTTTGATTTAACTAGGTTCCTATTAACCAGATCGTTGGTCCACCTTGTAGGAGGCCTGCCCACAGAGCGCTTTCCGGTCGCGGGAAGCCGCTGGATGTGAGCAGCACAAAGTGGAGATCCTTGGGGGAGGCTTTTGTCCAGCAGTGGACGTCTTTTGGTTGAGATGATGATGATAGGTTCCTATTTCCTGTCGTTACCCTTCTTTGAGATTGTACAGTTAAAAAGTTTTTTAGTTTGTTTGTAATACCGCCTACACCCATCACTTACACATGCCGCACAAAAACTCATGACATATATTTCTTTCTTGTCTCACCTAGACCGATCTTATGCTAATGATCAATTAGAGTTCGATGCTATCGCGTTGTTTATTGTTTCGTGTGATTTTTTTTATTGCGATCAATCTAATATTATGGCGCTCACATCTTGTTTTCGTTTTCATTGTGAAATTGCGGTATGCGATCCGATCGAATTCGATTACATAGAAAATATACGATGCGATTTAAATTAAGTTTTCTAGCGACTTAGAAAACATTTACTGGTTGATCAATGATAATAATTGGTCAATTCAATGAAGTATCCACGGAATTGTTTGTTTTTTTCTATCATAATAATTACAGCGTCTGAGAATGCCGAAGGCAATTTTCATACTGGCAAAACATGTCATTCTTTCTACAATACAAACAGGCAAATCTACCAGCAGAAGCTTATGGTAAAATATATATTTTCTTATGTTTAATAATAAAATATCTACGTAATTAATAGCTAGATAATAGTTAAATTACAACGAATGAGAAGTAGTTTATATATATAATACAAAGTCAAACAATCTCTTTTTCAACTCCAATTCTCCCTAATGTGAACGGGATCAAAAGTCTTACATGGGCTAGCAGTAAAATGCTAAGTTTAGCCTTCCTCCTGTCTGCAACTTTCGAAAATAGAAGTATTGATTTTCTTCGGTTATGTTTTCCTAGACGACTAGCGACTGGTCTATTTACTTACACTAATAATATGAAGAGGGCATCTATGAAACTACATGAACCGACCACATATTATTTCACTTTAACACTCATCATAATCACTAGTTCCTTTTATATCTCCACTGCTGGGCACGGCACGACGAACAAGTGTTCCTTGTGTGTGGGAGAACGGGGATATAAACCACCACGAGGGCCCACCCCAGTGCTGTGCGGGACCAACCTCTATACGTACCTTCCGAAGCACAAAGGAGCTCGAGAAGATATACTTTTGTTCACCGGCCTTTGCGGAAGTTGCTTACTCCAGCAATCGCAGATCGAGCGTGTTTGTCACTGCATCATCAAGCTATTACACTATTCCTAAGTAATTAGGGCTGTACAAAGTACAATTTTATAATAATGTAACATAAGCAAAACAGTATTGCACAACGCGAGCAGTAATTAATTATTATATTTTTATTGAATACAGTTAAAAGCCGCCTTTCTTTGTGTGCACACATTACTTACATATTTCTATAATAAATCAAGAGTTTACTTTTCGAGTGTTGTTATTTTACAATCATTATTTATTATAAAATAATCCCTCAAAGGACGTCTATTTAAGCAGACGAAGTCACGGTCGGTTGCCAGTCAAACATAAATAGTCAGACGACAGTCCCCGCGTGCCAAAGTGAGGTAAGTCGCGAATCACTTTTTCTGCGACATCTCATACAACGCTAATTTAAGGTATTTACAATCACCTACTGGCGACAGCATCGCAATTTTAACATTGTCATGCAAAAATGCTCTTTATTCCATTCATAATACAGTCGTTTTGTACAATTTGATATCCTGTTTGGTGTATATGGTAGACGGAATAAATTTTAAGGTTCTGCGGGTGAAGTTTCAAGCAAAATTAAGTTTTATTCTTTCAGCGAAACGAGCGATTTTTACATCCTCAGTATGGTGGAAGGCATACATGGAATCCATCCCAAGTTTTTTGCTAGTACACTGTTAAGGCATAGTAAGGTTTATGCGTACTGTTTTATGATTGGGTATTGAGTGGCGTTTTTTGCAGTTTTTTTTATCTTTGATCAAGGGTTTACTGGGAAGCAATAAGATGCTTTCTTTGAAATGTCTCGGGTGGTATGGCAGGCAGGTGCTGTACAGATTCAGTCCAAACATGACCATGCAATTTGTACAGTTGATAAATACTTCAATGGGTTGTTGATGTTTTTGTAAGTTCAGTTGTCGTTTTTATTGCTATAATCAGGGAACGGAGGTAGGTGTAGTTGGTCAGAGATACTTCACAGTAAAGGAAGGGAAATATGCAAACCTCCAGCATATTCTCCTGCCAAAACAGATAATAAAAAACGCAAAAAGGTTTTTATTTTTCTAGAAGAGATTTGGCAATAGGTACAATACAAAATTTTACTCGAAAAAAAAAATTGATAATGTGCCAAGAAGCTAGTTCATTCATGCGTATAAACTGCAAACGTCCTTTTATTTATTATGTCTTGTGTAACGTGTGTTTCAATGTATTTAATTTTATATGTTTTTATATACGGATGATCTCGAGATGGTTTGTTTACCCAGCATTACGCAACCTGTATTCAAACCTTTTAAAACTTAATTTTAAATAATAACAGACATTTAAGATGTATTAAGATCAAGGTGAACAACAGTTTTTAGAAGTGACATAATAAATTTTTCACGCTAAGCAGGTAGTAATGTTTATTTTATTACGAACCTTGGAAGATAAGGTCTTATAAAGGGCACATGTTTATTCTACAAACAGGTGATGTCATAATAAGACTCATGGTTTTTTTTCAACTGGTAAGTAGTTACTTGTTTGTTTTTATCTCAACTGGCAAGATTGTAACATTCCGATGTAATGGTATAAAATATTATTTTTTATTATTATTTATTGTGATAAAAACGACATAGGTATATACATCTATTACATTTAACACTCAAATAAAAAACAATAAAAAAAAATGCAAGCTCATATGCAATTAAAGTTAGAAAAAATAAAATAAGAATTAAAACAATAACTACAAAATTCGAAAATACAAGACATTAAAAAATAATAAATAATGATTGGGCACCCTCTCTATCCGAGATGCCAGTGAAGTTCCATATGCCGGCATAATTTGTGATGACAAGTTATAAAACGAAAAATCAAAATCAGTGTTGGTATCACGGAGTGCATTGCGGTGCCGCAGACCGAGGTCTGACGAGCTCGATGACGCAGTGCTTAACGCGCCCGGTCTGCGATTGCTAAGGTTAAGTAACTTTCGCAAAGGCCGGTCATCGGATGGGTGACCAAAACTTTATCATCTCGGGCTCCTCCGTGCTTCGGAAGGCACGTAAAGCCGTTGGTCCCGGCTGCATTAGCAGTCGTTAACAACCACCAATACGCACTGGGCCCGCGTGGTGGTTTATGGCCCGTTCTCCCTATCCATCTATAGGGAAGGCAGCAGTGGGGACATAAAATGAGCTGATGATGATGATGATGATGAGACCGAGGTCGAACCAAGGGTGACATCGCGCGTGCCACCACAAAGTAAGTGCCACGGTACGGCCTCGCTCATCAAAAATTAGTTTATGTTACCGATTAGAACCGCGTCTACTTGTGGGAGGTTCTATTTCGTGCGGGACAAATACTTAACACACAATAAATTGTGTAGGAGAAGGCAGACAATAGATCCTCTAAGGGTTTTGAGACATATGGTGAGCTGGTCTAGAGTTAAGCCAAGATGTCCAAGCAAAAATTTTGTTGGGTACATAAATCTATAAAATAAAAATGAATCGATAAATGCATTGCTAATCGCAAAACTCGAGAACGGCTGAACCGATTTGGCTAATTTCTTTTTTGTTGTGTTTGATGAAGTCTGAGCAAGGTTCTTATGGAGAGAAAAAATGTAAAAAATACGAGGAAAATATTAAAAAGAACAATTTTCTTTTCCCATACAAACCACTCTCTACTGGACCGATTTAAAAAAATCTTTCACCATTAGAATGCTACATTAGCGCTGAGTAACAGGATATATAAAAAAATGTCCACCTGTGCGAAGCCGAGACGGGCCGCTAGTGGATAATAATTATCATGGACTTCTTGTATAAAAACCTTAAACAAAGCTATTTGATAGGTGGCATGATTTAACTGAAATCTTTTACATAAAATGAATGTTTTTGCGATATGCTACATCCTAGGCCGCATCATCACTTGCCATCAGGCGAGATCGCGGTCAAATACTTGCCTATAAAGAATTTAAAAAAAAACTGCGATTTTTATAAATTGTTGAGTAAATGATTTTTTTTTAATAAAACACCTTTGAATAGGTCAGTGGTACCACAGTGCTCGACACAGTTTTCGTCACCAAAAAATATCATAGTTACTTTTGCATTGTATTTTTTACGGAATGACAGTTACGAAGCAGGTTGTCTGAATTTTTTGGTTTTTTATAGTAGGTTTTAGTTCTTATGCTTAAAACAGTTGCCGACTCCTATATTTTTAATAATTAAAAGAAAAAATGTCGATCACCGGTTCGTGTCGACCTAGGTTTGCCAAACCTATTAAATAATAGTATCCTAGACCTATTGGCAGGAAAGTAAAGAGTCATGTCTGCGGTTTTGTTTAATTTTCTAAAATTTGTGTTATGTCGAATATTAATTGGATTATTAACCGTTAAGTGTTCGCGAGTGTGCATGAGTGTTGGCAAATGAAACAAAACAGTGCAACGTCACTTTTCAAATTCTCTCAAGAAGTCCGCGTGGGGACTTAGTAAAGCCCCACATCTTTACTGAGATACTCGAGGGGTTGGGGGGTATATCATTTCTCACTTTCCATTTATATTATCATTCATCATCATATAGGAAGAAAATATTGTTTATTTATGTATTACTAGTAAGAAAAATTATTTCATTGACTAAATGCTTGTGCAAAGCCATAAAAAAAATAGTATCCTACTATTTTAGGTGTCTAACTACTATTATTTTAAAAATATATTATAGTAGGCGAAACTACTATATTTTATCAGCAAAGTCGCTAAAATCAGTCTCTATTATCTAAAACGGAACACACAAAATATTCATTTAAGAAATAAAATAAATATTTTTTAACATTTAAGTACTATATTTTTTTAATTAATTCCCTATCTACTATATTTTTATGGGTACTGTATCCATAAATACTATATTTGGTCTAAAAAAAGTAGGCAACCCTATGTCGAACACTGGGGCCACACCACAGCCCTAGTTGTTATTATGTTTTATTGTTGAATAATCGCTCACCTACTCTTATGGATAGATACCTAATACACAGGTAATCTTTTTTGCTTAGCTTAAGTAGGTATTACTTAATACATATTATTATTATAACACTTTATAGGGAAATCCAACAATGACACCGAACATCTATTATTATTTATTACATAAGTTGGTATACAATGGCAGCAACATGCTGCTTAAGCAAAATGTTATTAAAAATATTATAATTTATTGCTATTTAATAAAATGTTATGTAAGCAATCGCTAACACAGTCACCGATTAGATGCCTGAGATACGGGTAAACTAGTTTACTTAGTTTAGGTATCAGCTGGTTATTCTGCACTACTAACCTTAATTTTAAAACTTTACATTATTCTTCAATGATTTCTTGTAATGCATTATATTATTATGTAGACAAATGTTATTTTATAAGTTTTATGTATTTAGTCTTAAGTTTTACACAGCAAATAAATTTATTCTTATTATTCTTATTCTAACTTATTATTACTTAACGTAAGTTTTTTTTCTTTTGTATCTAGGCTAAGTTTAATACAGCAATTATGTTATCTTATTGACCTTATCTCAGTTCTTTATAAATAGCAACTGGCCTGAATTGGCTGTCTAACGACTTTAATAAAGAATATTGCTTACATAATTTAAATTCCCGCCAAAACGTCTCTTAATACCCGTAATCTTTATATTAATACGTGAAGCAAAAATTTGTGCCCCTTTTTTACGAAAATTGCGCAGACGGAGGAGTCTGAAATTTCGCACACTTATAGTTTATACTATAGAGAAGGGGGATCCCGGCCGAAGCCAGGGCCACCAGAGAAGCTAACACAAAAGTCTTCATCGTGAACCAACTACGACTGTGCTGAACCAAGCGTGCTTCACGTATTTATGACAAACTGGAAGCGTTATCTGCTTACCGTATTGATGTTAAAAACGCCGAATGTTGATATTTTTTTTTAAATATGCATAAAAATACATTAAATCAATAAACCAAACATTACACACACTACCATGTATTTGACACACACGCATATGTATTTGAAAATTTCAAAAATGGAAGAGAAGCGGCCAAAATCTGTCAATGCCAATCCAAATTCACATTCTATTTTTTTAAATGTTTCTTTGCTTAGGATACAATCCGTGCAGCCTTAATAAAATTACGGTTGAATTTCGACCACTGGGCGACCACTAGTACTATTAAAACACATTTGAATGTACTGTTGTTAATTTACCATTTATTATTTTAGCATGACGATAGTGCTGCCAAAAGCCTTCTAATGAGAGTCGAGCGTTCAATTAGTTGTAGATTCAGGTTCGAGCCTTTTAACAATACTAGTGACGATTTTTTACAGTCAAAAGGAAAGGATATAGACGTTAATGTTTTAAATTTAACATGACTTACAGTACTGACAAATCATTATTATTATTATCAACCGCTCGATGGCGCAGTGGTTAACGCGCCCGGTCTGCGATTGCTAAGCAATGATATTATTGCTAAGGTTAAGTAACTTTCGCAAAGGCCGGTCCTCGGATGGGTGACCTAAAATTTATCATCTCCAGCTCCTCCGTGCTTCGGAAGGCACGTACAGCCGTTGGTCCTGGCTGCATCAGCAGTCGTTAATAACCACTGCACCGCACTGGGCCCGATTGGTGGATTATGGCCCGTTCTCCCTAACTATCCATAGGAAAGGCTTGTGCCCCAGCAGTGGGGATGAGCTGATGATGATGATTACGGGATGACAACCAGAAAACTGGTGGTTTGTATTCAATTGTTGTTAAAGAATAAAATCAGTTGCTGGCCCCTTTTTTTAATGATTATAGAACAAAACTGTCTATCTTTGGTTCCTGTCGAATACTGGTGCACTACTCTATGTAGGTACTTATTGTTATCGTATTAATAATTTTCTAAAAATGAAGTTTAGCTAGATCGATTTATCGCCCCCGAAACTCCCTGCATACTAAATTTCATGAAAATCGTTGGAGCCGTTTCCGTGATTCAGATTATATATGTACATATAATATACAAGAATTGCTCGTCTATAGATGTTTATTTCCAAGAACTTTTTCGAAATCGTACACCTGGAACTACAAGATTTCCTTATGGAACGGGACACGGGACCGCGACATTTGCAATAACGTGCAATATCAATAAAATTGCAAATTACCAATAACCGGGCCCGCCCACGCGATCAAAGAGTAACAGACTGAGTCATAAGCTTAAGCGATTTATAAAAATGGGAGATTAAAACGAAAGCCAGTTGAGTACAGAGATGAGACAGAAAGTGTAGAAAAGACTGAAAAATCTCCTGAATCTTGATTTACTACTTTCTAAATAAAATTAAAGCTATGTTTGTGGTATTTTATCAATGCCCTTATTTGAATCAATCACTAAGTGAAGATACAGGTATCTGCCAGTCAGCTTTTCTTATAATAACGTGTTGAAATCCGATATCCGACTATTTAAATCAGGGAAAAATGTCACTCCATCGTCGGGTGTATAGTATAGTATAGTATTAGTATAGGGTATTAGAATAAAACGTCATCGGGGATGTTCAGGGTCGATTGCGAATTAAAAATTATATGAAAAATGCTTATGAGTTAACTTGGTCAATTTAATAAATGCTGGTTTGACAAAGTACGCTGTTGCTCGTACGTACAGGGAAAACATTTTATGATATACAGCGTGTTGTTTGTGTGAAATATGACGATAGCCCGAAAACGTAATACCTACTTATATAATATTTTTTTAATTACATGATAAAAAGGATAAACAACAAATAATAAACAGGTTGAGTGGCATACATTTATTTATTTATTTATTCATTCATTCCTAAAAAGTGCCTAAGTACGACGGAAAATATTTAGAAAAGAAATTTTAAAATAAATTAAAATTAAAACGCTCGTAGCTTATGAATGGGATCCATCATAAATTGCTTCATTCGATCTCGAGCAGACAATCGAGAGTCAAACAGCCACTTTGGCATTTCATATTCGGGAGTCATTGACCTGTCACGTTACGTACGATGAGGTGAGCTTAATTACCATTAAAAAGTAAAGTAATATATACTGATTATCTATACTAATATTATAAAGCTGAAGAGTTTGTTTGGTTGACCGCGCTAATCTCAGGAACTACTGATTCGAATTGAAAAAATATTTTTGTGTTTTTGTGTCCATTTATTGAGGAAGGTATAGACTATATTACATCACGCTATGACTAATAGGAGTGGAGCAGCAATGAAAAATGTTGCAAAAACGGGAAAATATTTTTTTTGAGAGCTAATTATTAACGCAGGTGAAAACGCGGGGCACAGCTAGTTCACACATAATTTTACGCAAATATTGTTGCGAGAGCCACGATATCGTAGTTGGTAGTGCACCTGACCCGGCATGTCATGGGGTACGGGTTCGAATCCTGCTCGTGGAATATTTTCAACACTTTTTCTTTTTCCAAGTACAATATAACTATAACAATATTGGGACAAAGTGACTATAAAAATATTGGGTCCTTATCTATGAAATTGTCGTTTTTTTCTCACTTACCAACTAATAGGTGTATTACTTCTAAAAGTCAATACCGGATGTTAATATTATTATACACCTTTAATGAGGACTATGTAACTTAGGCTTCAGTAATAACAATGATTATTAATTTTGTGCTTTATCGCCCATTTTTTTTTTTTAATTGACTGCCTCCTTTTTTTGTTCCCAGAATTGTCCTTTTGTTTTATTGTAGCTTTGAAGGGACTTGATTTTTTTTCTTATTAATGTCTGCTATGTTTAGCTAGTTCACTAGTTAACACTACAAAAATTGTAGAGTAGTGTGTTTGTTTCAACAAACACACTACTTTACAATTTTTATAGTGTTAACATAAATAGATGCTAAGAAAATTAAAAAAACGTTAGTATGAAAAATATATATATATTTTTAATCTTCATTCAAAACGTCAATTTCATAGGTAAAGACCTAATAGTTACGACCTCTATTTTTAATTTTATTATTTAAGTAAAAAGTGTGGATCTCTGGTTCTTGTCAGACACTGGAGTACTACCCTATTGTCCCACTGCTAAGAAATGGCCTCCATAAATTAAGTCATCGCCACAGTTGATGTGTTTTGCTTAATCATCATGCTTGCCAAATGCGGGTTGGTGATCACAAACCCTATGCAACGAACATCTTAAATACACTTGTCCTGTCTTGATTGAACCCATAACCTCTGGATATCGGCCCAATTCTTTGTCACTCAGTCATCGAGGCGCCTAATTTAAATATTAATCATCATCATCATCATCATCTCAGCCAGAAGACGTCCACTGCTGAACAAAGGCCTCCCCCAAGGATCTCCACAACGACCGGTTTTGTGCTGCTCAGCGGCTTCCCGCGACCTTCACCAGATCGTCGGTCCACCTTGGTACGCGATCACCACTCCAGGACCCCAGCGGCCATCAGTCCTGCGAACAATGTGCCCTGCCCACTGCCACTTAGCTTAGCAACTCTTCGGGCTATGTCGGTTACCTTTGTTCTTCTGCGGATCTCCTCATTTCTGATTCGATCACGCCGAGAAACCCCGAGCCTCTTAGCCCTCATAGCCCTCTCCATTGCTTTTTGAGTGACCTTGAGCCTTTTTTTGAGGCCCATAGTGAGCGACCACATATTAATCATCTCAGCCAAAAGACGTCCACTAAATAAATAAATAAATAAATATTAGAATAATCTTAGTATAATCTCATGTAATTTAAATTAAACTGAACGAAATCGAAATAGGTTATTGGGATGCTGTTTAACACAAAACAAAGGCTGGAGTTACGAAACGCAACAGCGAGATGCAGTTACGAAACGCAATGAGACTAACAAGCACTCGGATGGCTGGGATCGAAATAGCACTTCCCGGTTTGATGAACTTGACACTAGCGAGTTACGCGCTGCGGAATTTAAATTTATTGCCTCCAACACACGTTCACTTTACTTTGTAGTACAGTTGTAGCTGTAGTGGGGTAATAATAACATTGGAGTAAGTTTTTTTTTTTTTTCTTTTAATTGATGGCTTTGTGCGATTAGCACATTTAGCCAGTGTCAAAGTAATTTAATTTACAAGTAATACATAAATAAACAATATGATGATGAATGATATTAGAAATGGGAAGTGAGAAATGATATACCCCCCAACCCCTCGAGTACCTCAGTAAAGATGTGGGGCTTTACTAAGTCCTCACGCGAGCTTCTTGAAAGAATTTAAAAAGTGACGTTGCACTGTTTTGTTTCATTTGCCAACACTTATGCACACTCACGAACACTTAACGGTTAATAATCCACCATTATTTCACATTAATATTCGACATAACACAAATTTTGGAAAATAAAGCAAAACCGCAGACATGACGCTTCACTTTCCCGCCAAGAAGTCCTCTTGGAGTAAGTTACACAATCAAAATTATTGTTCTTATTTCTCTTTTTCCGTTTGATGTAGGATAGGAAAATGAATCTAGCCCATACAGCCATGTTTTTGGTTCTTTTTTCGTGATGAATGGTGATAATGATGTTGAATGATGGATGATTCATTAATTATAAGGACGGTATTCGATCTTAAGTCATTTAAGTTTTAGTTAAAATATGAAACTTTCTGTGACCTCACGCCGACTCCTTGATATAATTAGCAAAGTGCACTGCTTTGTTTCAGTTGACACTCGTCTTACTAATTATAAACGCGAAATTTGTTTGGATGTTTGTTACTCTTTCACGTAAAAACTACTGAATATATTTGGATGAAAACACAAATGTTGAAAAAATTTCCACGAGCAGGGTTTGAACCTGCACCCTTCTGACATACCGGGTCAGGTGCTCTTCCAATTGAGCTATCGTGCTTCTAACCAGCCCGCCGAAATCATTCAACACTATTTACTTTTTACTTTGAAAGCCAAAGGCGCCCATTCAATGTTAACAACTACCGTCATTAACATTTTTTTTTCATAACGTCATAACATTTTTCAACATTTGTGTTTTTGTAATTTATTCGCAACAAAATTTGCGTTAAAAATTATATAAACATTTATATTTGGATGAAATTCGGCATACAGATAGTTTGTAACCTGGATTAACACATAGGATACTTTTTATCCCGATATTCCCACGGAAACGGGAACCACGCGGGTGAAACCGTGAGCGGCCACTAGTATTTACTAAAGCATAGATTTTAGAAAATAAAACAAAACTACAACCTTCAGTTTTCACTTTCAAGCCACAAACTACTATTAAGTTTTTCTGGTAATTTGAATAAATACTTTTTTATAGTCTTCTTTTCAGTTTCAAAATGGCAAAGGGATCTTTGGGTTTCTTAAGTTATGGACAAATAGTTTAGAGCCAGCATAAATATACTTAGTCCTAGTCACGATCCTAGTATGGATCCTTGTTATTAAAGATCAATTTTAGATTGACAAAATTCCTGACGTCATCTAATGCTCTTGACAAACGACTAAGCTAAGTTCTGAGGTCACTTAATAGGAAAATGATTGTATGATTGCATCATATTTATGTGACTGCTCGATCTGAAGATTAATATTTCCAAGAACAACTTCTAAGTGTTTATAATCAAACAAAATATAAAATTAAATCTTCGGCAAATACCTTTTCTAGGTCGGTTAACAGAAATATACTTAAATTATTAATTATCTTATTTATAAAAAACACCTCGGTGGCCGAGTGGCTGAGCGCCCGGCGCGATACCCGAAGGTCCCGGGCCGGGTTCAATTCCCAGGTCGGGCAAAATGTATTCCGGATTTTTCAATGCATAGCCCTGGTTTGTGATCGATCACCAATTTAGCCAATACGCATCAATTGTAGCGAAGGCTTGATTTCAATGATGTAGGCCTTTGCCCAGCTGTGGGACAGTTATAGGCTGTTCACTTACTTTACTTTACTTATCTAATCTTATCTTATCTTAAGGGGCTTGCCGAGAACACTTCGACCCATATCGGGGTCTTTTATGCAACCCCATCCTTTCAACCTTCGTAATTAGTTGATAGCTACTTAATAACAAGCTTTTAAAAAACAATAATAATTGGTTATAGTGTAGTGGGCACTACACTGGGCACTGTGTTCGTCTAGAACCAGTGCTGCTTAACCTGTTATTCTTTAGCACCCAACGTGTCGAACACTGGTCATAAAGCCCGTCGTAGACGTAGCTATAATATATATATTAATATATTGTGCTATTTATTATATTATAGCAAGTCACCACACACACGGTAGCTATACTATAATCTATATTTTAATACGTAAAGCAAAAACTTTGTACCCCTTTTTTACGAAAATTGCGCGGACGGAGGAGTATGAAATTCCGCACACTTATAGTTTATATAGAGAAGGTTATCCGAATGTTAATATTTTTTTTATATTATGCATAACAATACATTAAATCAATAAAACAAACATTACACACACTACCATGTATTTGACACACACGCTTAATTATATACTCTTTAAAAAATTTCAAAATTGGAAAAGGAGCGGCCGAAATCTGTCAATGCCAATCCAAACTCACATTCCATCTTTTTTAATTTTTCATTGCTTAAGATACAATCCGTGCAGCCTTAATAGAATTACGGTCGAATTTCGACCACTGAGCGACCACTAGTATATATACATATATTAATATGTCTTGCTATATCTGTTTACAAATTTTTGTGACGTAATAGAGATATATATTATAGCTCTGTTTGTGGTTGCTCGAAGATTACTATGGATAATATATCGTAATATGTCTTGCTGTATACTATATCTACGTGTGTGACGGGCTTAAAGTGTCTACACTGATGCTATCCGATAGTTTACGGATAATAATATTTGGTGGGTATAAAGGGTCTTGTGTGTAGGGCGGCACCATCAAAAGACCCGATCGCTGGTTAAATAACTCGACCAACTTATGTTATCAAAACCTAATCTTGTCTTATCAAGAATTTGTAATATTTTATGACCGTCAATAGTTGATAAAATGAAATAGATTTAATAAACTATGCGTTGTTCAAACGTTAGTCATAATAGGTTATATATATAGGCGTTGCCAGATTGGGGGTTTTTTTCCCCATTTTGGGGAAAAAATTGGCATTTGGAGAGGTTTTGGGGAAATGATATTCTTGGGGAAGTAATTTCAACTTTGAAATTGACTATTTCCGAACGAATAACTCAACGAAGTCAAGTCTAAACAAAGTGGAAATTGTTTGTTGATTGATAGTTGAAAGCGTCGTTTGTTTCGTTGGTCATTAAATATGTTTGATCCGGTTTGACTGAAAAGTTTTGTATATAAATAATATATTTATGCTATTTTTATTTGTAAATTGCATCAAATCAGGTTTGGTGAATTTTTCTAAAAAAAAGTATCATTTTGGGGAAAAATCATTTTGAATCAGGGGAAATTCGAGAAATCTCATCTGGCAACCCAGTAATAGGGGTAAAGTTTAGTCATCATAGGTCACTATTATAGTGATATTTAGTTCTTTTTTGCAAATAGCTCTATTTTAGTAGGCATAGCTGACACGACAGACGTTGCCAATTGCCATTGTCCTGTCTAAATAAATTAAAAATTTATTAAAATACTTAAAATTAATAAAATATATAATATGTGCCACGAACACCTTCTAATAAGAGTAATCCAAAGTAACGATGCCCATATAAAATTACCAATTTTGAAGTTTTCGTTTCCATGACAACAAAACAAACAAATAATTTTGTATTGGAAAATTAAAATGTCGTTTTTAGTAATTTCCATTACTTATTATTTATGTTTCTCACCGTTTAAACCTTCCCTGAACTTCCAGAAATATTTCAAAATCAAAATTAGGCAAATCGGTCCAGCCATTCTCGAGTTTTAGCGAGACAAACAAACAGCAATTGATTATAATGATATATAAAATCTTAGATAGATAAAAGGATAAGGATAAAGGATAGGATATTTTAAAGGATATACATTTAAAATTATTATCAAAGGCATGGTGGCCCATCCCAAACCTGACTTACATTAAAGCGGCTTAGCATTTGTAACCTTTGCGATTGCGATCTCCACCAATTTACAACCATATCAATTTAACATTTACGGTCAAAAACGTAGTGTATATTCGACAGTTCTGGCTCACTGAATCATCGCGTCCCCAATCCTGTTTTGGTGTGCCGAAAAGTCGTTTCAAGGGTCGACCAAACCTAAAAAAAAAAAAAAAAAAAAAAAAAAAAAAAAAAAAAAGGAAAACCCCCCCATTTGAATCGATTGCGCTGAGTCCCAGAGCGATATCTCTTGCCGTTTCCGAGTTACGTTACTCACGGATGGTCCTTCTTCGTTATCTAATTACCTCTATTGTTAACAATAAGACGACCCTTGCTCCTTATCTAAGGACATGGCAGACAGTATGGATGTAAGTATTACATTAATTTACTTTTTTCTTTGTGTCTCTTCCTTATTTTGAGATAGCACCTCTGTTTGTAGTTGACTGCTACAGACAAACAGATAATCTGAAAACAGTTCCTATTTACCAGATAAGACTACAGCATACTGTCTTATTCTCAACGATTGCATTGTTGAATACAAACCACTAAGTAACATCGTAAAGAAGATATCATGAACGTAGATACACTTATAGTGGATGTTCAAGGATTTAAAGATATAAATAACAATTTTATTGTAAAAGAAGTAGCCATTGCGAGCCAGGAACATACACAAACTTTTTTGGTAAAGCCACCATATTCATTTCATCATCTCACAGAAGTAGAAAAGAAACGAGTCAGATGGTTAGAAAGAAACCGAGGAATTAGCTGGTGTGAGGGCTACATAGACTACAAGGAGTTTCATCGTGTTATCATACCTCATCTGAAGAATAAAAAAGTTATTGCAAAGGGTTTTGAAAAAATTAAGTGGATCAAAGATTTATGTGCAAACTGTGTGGTAATCGATATTGGTGAAAAGGGATGTCCTAATTTTTCAATGTTACAAAGTAAATTTTGTAAAAATAAAACGGACTTTAGTTGTGTAAATCATAAAATAAACTGTGCATTAAATAATGCTGTGTGTATTAGAAAATGGTATTATGATAATAACATGTCTAAGTTTAATTTATTTTGATTTTTATATTATTATCAATAAACTGATTCTTTGTGTTATTTACATGGTTATTTTATTTTTCATACTTATGCTTCCCTGTTTTACTGACTTTGAACTAGATGCAGCAGAATGAAATTGAGTTTTAATCGAACTACAAATATATTTTTTCTATCATATTTATTATTTAACTTAACATAGCTACTATTACTTAAATATTTGTTATGACTTAACTTTGAATTCCTAATGCTATGAGTCTATGACACAAATGACAATAAACTCTTATCGATTGCACTGAGTCCCAGGTGGTCTTAATCACCTTTCTTAAATTCCTTTACAACATAACAAAGGGAATATCCAATTCTCCAAACTATCGGAAGTAAAAACTGATTGTCATTGTTATCAGTGACTACTCTTCGAAGTTGCAAGAAACATTTCTAAGGATCTCAACTAATATAAAACGCATGCGCATTATTGTGTTCTTACGAAGTCGTGCTTCAACCATTCACAAAGTATAATCCTAGCACTAGGTGTATAAATAGGACCTTCACTCTAGAGTGATCATCACTTACAATTCAACGTTGTTGCTGCTACTTGCTGTTAAAATGGATCGTGAATGTGTTAGTGCTTTCTTCGTGAATCAGGCTGAGAACGAAATAAATTCGGAACTTATAGAAAGTTGTGAAAATGTAGACTTGATGGAGCTCTGTGAAGAAGTTGAACAAGCTGTAAAAATAGACGATGAGCTGTATCAAATATGTGTCATGGTTGAAAACAGTGTTAGGTGAGTACCTAAACATTAATTTTACTTCATCGAGCATAATCTCTGATTTTACAACTTCATGATATTAATGTTAATCGTGTCACGTAGCAGTGAAAGAATACTATCACCCCCTCTCTTTCCTTGGGTACCGTAAAAGGTGGCTAACGGATTAAAGACTACACATACGTCCAACAGCATAAAGCAACGATGGGTTCACCACCTTTCACGATGAGCACATATGGTGGACTATGGTAGAGAACTACAAATTCAGTCAGTTTTTTTTTTTTCTCTTACAGTCAACAATCATCATCCTCATACATAACAAACGGTATATTCATTCGGAAATATATTTGTTTTGAACCGATACACATCATCAGTGTTTTGTTTGAGGTCAATCATTAAATAACCATATGGTTTATTAGTAGCATCTCTATAAGCCTCTTCAACCAGTTTTGAGTTCTCAGGTGAAATTTGACGACTTAAAAAACGAATTTGTGTTCTATCTCGAGGATTTTTGAAATATATTATGTAACTTGAGTTCAAGGAAATATCACGTTGACCTTTACCCTGATGAAACAAGTTTTGAGTTATGTAAAATACACTTAAATTTCGGTGGTGACTTCCCTTAGTAAAGATATCAACTACCCGACCATCACACTCTCTCATCAGATCATCAATTATTATAAGTTGGGAATCTTTACCATCGAACATGTTTAAATCAGGAATTCCCTGATAATAAGTAACATCAGTTAGGTTGTACAAAGGTTGCATTTCATCATAACACCACAAGACATTTTTAAACTCTGTATTACATAGTTGATTTATATTTTTCAGGAATTCACACACAAAGTTCGATTTACCGCAACCACTTGGACCAGCAACAATTGCGGTGAATGGATGTTCAAAATGAAACATGATTATTAACCAGACCAAAACGTCTACTCTGATCGAAGTGATGTAGAAGTATGATCAAAAAATTGATAATAGTTAGAAAATAAAACATTTTTTTTTTTTTTGTTAAATTTTTTGAATAATTTATAATTTAATACCATATACACAAAACAAATGGTTGCATTTCATCAAAAGACAATCAGTCCTTTTATTTTTTTAAATTCATTAATAAATCTACACTATAACAGCTAATAAACTTAAAATTAAAACTTGCTCTTACTATCTAAAATTTATTTACATTTAATTTACAATTTATAATGAGCTAATACACTTAAAATTAAAACTTACTGTTACTATCTACAATTTATTTACAGTTAATTTACAATTTAAAATGAGCTTGATCTTACAAATAAATACAATACAATAAAACCTGAATATCATTAAAATTATTTATATCTAGATACAACATTTTTACATCGGCAACCGCAATTTATAATGACCCCATGCTAATGTGTCTACTTTATTAGGTAAGATATATCTCTTGGTGTCATTATAAGACAATGATATTTTATTGATTTGCTGTGTGAAAATTATATGCTTAATTGATCGAAATCTGTACATAGTGTTGTATTGAATGTTTCTATTGAAAAGACAAGATTTGTAATTTTTCATTGACATCCTTTGCGTGACGCTTTTATTAACACCCTTAGCTTTCGTTGTTAATTTTGTTTTCGTTTCAATTGCATACATTTTTGATCTTAACCCTACAAACTCTTTAACAATTTCACCATTATTTTCGTCTTTAAAAAATCCTAATTTCTTTTTGTTAACTTGTGGATACTGGTGGATATTATCAACAGAATAGTTAGATGTATCGAATCGTGTATCTATGTCGTTTCTAATATCTTCATAGAAATTATTAGTAAATATTTGATATATGAAGCTATCGGTGTCTGTGTACAATAATTTGATTTTGTTGTTAAATTTTTTTAGCATGTATTCGTAGTGAAAATCATACATGAGAGTTTTTGATATGTCTAAAATAGACAAGCCTAAATAAATTGGTTTATCATAGCAAACTTTAGTTTTTTTCAACTGTACCGCTACCAAGTTTTCTGAAAAAACTGAAATGCTTTGAAATTCAGGTTTGGCAATTAGGTCTTGGACACCCAAAGTTTTACCGCGATTTTCCCAGTGAGTTAGTAATTTTACGTTCACTCTTTTTTCTACGTTTTCCATGGTTTTACCAAAAACAGAATTATTCATTAGTTTATAAAAATCTTTTTCAAAGTCTGAATCTGCTTTTTTTCGTTGCTCAGTGTTCAAATCTATGTATTTTTTTAACCAAGGACTCTGTGTAAACTTCAATATTCTATGAATTTTAGTTAATTTAAGACCCAACTTAAGACATTGTTTTAGGTTTATATAGTGAATTACATATTTTTGTTTATTATTTAAATTTGGAATAAGCTTTTTTTCTTCTGATCCCCCTGCGTATATATTTTCGGTGCATAATGGCAAGTCTGAATGCAAATCATGAAGTTCTGCAGGATATTCCAAATCTACTTCTAATATGAAGCCATATGGAGATGTGTCAGAAACCTCATAGTTTGTCTCCGGACTCACCCACTCAAAACCTCCTTCAGGAAGGTACTGTGACATAGCCCAACCATATAGATTGTTTGCATCAAAATAAGCTAAATAAGATGTAGGCTCATTCTCATCAAAATCATCTAAAAAGGGGTTATTGGCCTTAGCATGTCGATTGCTACATTGAGATATACCCCCTCGGATCCCCGATTTGATAAAAGCTATCTGATCAATATCTGTTAATAACTCTAATTTTATTTTTGTTTGTTTAAGCATGGCATCCCAACTCAACCCCGGTGCTGTATAATAATGACTAGGATCCAAACCATAAGTTGTAAAACATAGATCGCGGAAATTTTCAAATACATCAGCTAACAACAAAACATCAGTTTTGAGATACAGGTTAGAATAATCCAACATGTTTTGACAACCAAAGTGTTGCCAAACATCTTTAGCACGATTATAGTCATCATTTGAAATTGCTGTATCGGTAAGTGAACTATAGAACTGATCTTGATTAGGTAAGGTGGTTAAATTAAGACAGTCATATGAAGTCATGAACTCATAAGGGTAAACACCCTTTTTCCGAAGACGATTGAAATCTTCCTTCGCAGGAAAGTTGTTTTTGAGTTCACGAAATTGTTCGTCTTTTAAGATTTTGGCTAGTTGATCTAAGCTGCATGGTAAAAATTTGAAAGAATCTACAAATCTCAAGCTAACTTTTTGATTGTTTATTGTTAGATGTTTAGTGAACGAAATATATTTTTCTTTATTTTGTGGAATTATATCGACATTTCCTTCAACAAAGTTCAGTGCATGTACAATAAAATGCGCATCGTAATTACTTAGATTGTGTAAAAAAACTGGAATATGACGGGGAGCACGGAATTTCTTTTCACATACTTCATGTGCAACACCTCTGAAATCTCCAGTTTGCCAATCAAAGACTAGAACTTTTTCACCGCTTAAATCAGTTTCACAAACGTGACAAGTTTTTGCATTAGTTACACTGTCAGTATCAACAGCTGAGAGCGGTTTAGGAGATTTTTGAACACAATTCTTTTTACATATTAATTTTAAGTCTTCATGCAATCTAGTCATAAACACTTTAGCACAATCTGGTCCACTGTATGTTACATATTTAGACAAACTATCATCGAATGAGCATTTGATGTAATATCCAAAACTGTAAGGCTCATGTTTTTGAACGTTATTGGTGTACGGTTTTAATGATTCATTAGAAGAAGTTTGTAAAGGATTTAATAACGCTTCAAAATCAGCATACACAACAAAAGGGATTCTCATTGTTTTTTGAAACTTATCAAACGTTAATTCGTCATTTGATACAGGTTTTCCAAACCAATTTTTTAAAGTTTTCTCACTGTTTGGTAATGTTGTGGTTATGTGCGAGCAGTCATGTTGTTGGTGATTAACTAATCTATCTCTAGTTGTGAAACGTAACAAACATCCATCGCATATGTATACAGCACCATCTTTATTAGTCATTTGTTTACTAACTAGTCGGGATAAGTTTTTGATGTAACAATAGTGTCCATTTATTCCATTTTGCACATATAAAAGGTTGACATGTGTGCTTTTGCGATTTTTTGTAAAATAAAGAGGCCCAATGACTGAATGTTTCTTTGATTTGTTATCAAATTCTAACCCGAAAACATTAATACTGATGTTATTTAGCTGTTCAACATTATGTATGTCATTTAACTTAACGGGGAACGATACACCAACAAATTTAAGCTTATTTAAATGGGTACTGTAGGAGGATGTTCGCTCTGCATTTTTGTTTGAAGGATATAACGCTGAGAGTAATGCCCATTTAAAACATAAATTATCTGCGTTTCTTACGTTAATAACTGCTTTTTTATCTTTAATATCTTTAGGTAAATCAATGAATGAGGTGCCTCGTAGTGGGTTAAACTTGTTTATGTTCAATTCTATACATATAATTTTAGTAAGACTCCATCCACTATCCTTTCTTTCAAAAGCACTTATTTTGTTCGCTAGAGTATCGCGTAAGGATGTCATGAAAATATTCAAATCATCGGTTTTGGAAATTATAAAATTGTTGGTTTGAAAATCAAATGAATTAGATAAGTTCTTAGTTTGTTGAACAAAATCTGCATGTAGAACACAATTTATTTTAACAGTTACATGTTGATTAAGGGTCTCATTTATTAAGAAAAACATATCATTTTTAACTGACTCCAGAAATGATTCCGGTGTTTGAAAGGAGTAGGACTGTTCTTTACTTTTAATTTTGTATGTAATAATACGCTGACCAAAAGCTGACTCTACAACACATACATTATCTAGAGAGTTGTGCGATTTTAAAACATTATTTTTATGTATATTGCTCTTAGCATGATTAGAAAAATATCTTCTGCTAACATGTTTATTACAAGCTTCGCAATATACCTTGTTTGCCGTTGAAGTCAATGCATCTTCTTCATTTCGCGGTCTTTTGCTATTATTTTCGTTTTCACCACCAGTTTCGGTACTTCTTTTGAGCACTCCTCCATGTCCCGTTTGATGTGCTTTTGATGATGGTGATGAGGATGATGATTGTTGACTGTAAGAGAAAAAAAAAAAACTGACTGAATTTGTAGTTCTCTACCATAGTCCACCATATGTGCTCATCGTGAAAGGTGGTGAACCCATCGTTGCTTTATGCTGTTGGACGTATGTGTAGTCTTTAATCCGTTAGCCACCTTTTACGGTACCCAAGGAAAGAGAGGGGGTGATAGTATTCTTTCACTGCTACGTGACACGATTAACATTAATATCATGAAGTTGTAAAATCAGAGATTATGCTCGATGAAGTAAAATTAATGTTTAGGTACTCACCTAACACTGTTTTCAACCATGACACATATTTGATACAGCTCATCGTCTATTTTTACAGCTTGTTCAACTTCTTCACAGAGCTCCATCAAGTCTACATTTTCACAACTTTCTATAAGTTCCGAATTTATTTCGTTCTCAGCCTGATTCACGAAGAAAGCACTAACACATTCACGATCCATTTTAACAGCAAGTAGCAGCAACAACGTTGAATTGTAAGTGATGATCACTCTAGAGTGAAGGTCCTATTTATACACCTAGTGCTAGGATTATACTTTGTGAATGGTTGAAGCACGACTTCGTAAGAACACAATAATGCGCATGCGTTTTATATTAGTTGAGATCCTTAGAAATGTTTCTTGCAACTTCGAAGAGTAGTCACTGATAACAATGACAATCAGTTTTTACTTCCGATAGTTTGGAGAATTGGATATTCCCTTTGTTATGTTGTAAAGGAATTTAAGAAAGGTGATTAAGACCACCTGGGACTCAGTGCAATCGATAAGAGTTTATTGTCATTTGTGTCATAGACTCATAGCATTAGGAATTCAAAGTTAAGTCATAACAAATATTTAAGTAATAGTAGCTATGTTAAGTTAAATAATAAATATGATAGAAAAAATATATTTGTAGTTCGATTAAAACTCAATTTCATTCTGCTGCATCTAGTTCAAAGTCAGTAAAACAGGGAAGCATAAGTATGAAAAATAAAATAACCATGTAAATAACACAAAGAATCAGTTTATTGATAATAATATAAAAATCAAAATAAATTAAACTTAGACATGTTATTATCATAATACCATTTTCTAATACACACAGCATTATTTAATGCACAGTTTATTTTATGATTTACACAACTAAAGTCCGTTTTATTTTTACAAAATTTACTTTGTAACATTGAAAAATTAGGACATCCCTTTTCACCAATATCGATTACCACACAGTTTGCACATAAATCTTTGATCCACTTAATTTTTTTAAAACCCTTTGCAATAACTTTTTTATTCTTCAGATGAGGTATGATAACACGATGAAACTCCTTGTAGTCTATGTAGCCCTCACACCAGCTAATTCCTCGGTTTCTTTCTAACCATCTGACTCGTTTCTTTTCTACTTCTGTGAGATGATGAAATGAATATGGTGGCTTTACCAAAAAAGTTTGTGTATGTTCCTGGCTCGCAATGGCTACTTCTTTTACAATAAAATTGTTATTTATATCTTTAAATCCTTGAACATCCACTATAAGTGTATCTACGTTCATGATATCTTCTTTACGATGTTACTTAGTGGTTTGTATTCAACAATGCAATCGTTGAGAATAAGACAGTATGCTGTAGTCTTATCTGGTAAATAGGAACTGTTTTCAGATTATCTGTTTGTCTGCAGCAGTCAACTACAAACAGAGGTGCTATATCTTTAAATTATTTCTATGTTAGCAACGGTTCTCCGTGACGTCCGTAATACGACTGTTGAAGTCGAACGTATTAAGATATTGAAAAGTAATGTAAATTGTTAACGAACAATGGAGGTGATTAGATAATGAGATAGGCTTTATTCAATCTTTATTTTTAAAGGTATATTTCTTACAGTCAGGTACTTTGGTAATATCTTTGGAAATATTATAAATCAACTGTCGAGTTCGTTGGTGGTGCTTACTTTTGTTGTTAACGTAGTATTTCACTCGCACATCCGCATGTTTCCAGTGATCTGACTGTGGGACGTTTGTCAGCTTCTTCATCTCGTAAATCTCGATCTTTATGAGATGCGTTGCCATCGATCCATCGTCTTCATTTGTTGAGATGTAAGCCATCCCATCTTTCGTTGCTCTTCCCACAGTAGATGATTGTATTTTAGGTTTTTTCTTCTTTGGAGCCTCCTCGAAGAATTCGTCGAGAGATTCGTTGTTCGGTCTATCTCTCTTGATTGGATATGGGGATGTATCTTCATCATCGGATGTTGGGAAGTAATATTGTTTATAGGTGTTTTCTTCGTAATCAACGGTGTTACCCATGCAACATGTGAGCTATAACAATGAATGAAAAGAAAAGTAAGTATTAAATAAGAATACAATAAAAACAACAGTATGACACGCACTGGAGAGTTGGTCTCTCAAAATAAGGAAGAGACACAAAGAAAAAAGTAAATTAATGTAATACTTACATCCATACTGTCTGCCATGTCCTCGGGTTACTAGGTTATACTTTGTCAATGGTTGAAGCACGACTTCGTAAGAACACAATAATGCGCATGCGTTTTATATTAGTTGAGATCCTTAGAAATGTTTCTTGCAACAACTTGCCTAAACGACCAAATACATTAAGATATCGGAAAGTAATGTCAATTGTTAACGAACAATGGAGGTGATTAGATAATGAGAAAGAATTGTGGACGGTCCGACGGTGTAATCGCCAAAACACAGTGATAGTTAACAATAGAGGCAATTAGATAAGGAGCAAGGGTCGTCTTATTGTTAACAATAGAGGTAATTAGATAACGAAGAAGGACCATCCGTGAGTAACGTAACTCGGAAACGACAAGAGATATCGCTCTGGGACTCAGCGCAATCGATTCAAATGGGGGGGTTTTCCTTTTTTTTTTTTTTTTTTTTTTTTATTTTTTTTTTTTTTTTTTTTTAGGTTTGGTCGACCCTTGAAACGACTTTTCGGCACACCAAAACAGGATTGGGGACGCGATGATTCAGTGAGCCAGAACTGTCGAATATACACTACTACGTAAGAAATATACCTTTAAAAATAAAGATTGAATAAAGTAATAATTAATAAATAATGACTATTTCGATGAGACGACCCCGGTTCGTTATCTAATTTAATTACGAATAAATTTATTCAACATTATTTATATTTCTTTTTTTCTGTATTACTCCTTGATAGGTTTTTTTTCTGTGGTAGGGGATTAAAGTAAAAGGCATTTTTTTTTTGTGTACAGTTTTATTTCATTTTTTTACTTACAAATTTTTTGCTTACCTTTAAACTATGAAAGTCTTAAACATTTGCTTTAACATTATATCATTTTGAAAAGTATCATCAGTAAACATATCAATAAAATCTGTCATACACATACCTCTAAGTTTGAAATACAAATAAAGTAAACAATATTCACCACAAACAGACGAAAATACACGACATCACGCTTTCCTCTGTGAAGAGGTGTGGTTACGAATCGGACGGCGGCGGGTCCTCGTCGCCAAGTATCTCAGAGTGCTGCCTCACCACGCTCCGCACCGGTAAATGCCTAAGTACCACGAGCAGCGTCGAGCAAATTGAGGTCGAGCAAGTAGCGGCGCAGCCAACACCCAGCTCAAGTCAGACCGGCGCCGTCAGGACTGCGGACAAAAGCAGCCAGACTGAGAGGAAGGCTGTACGTTTCCCAGCCCTCAACGATGATGACGAATTTTCATTCCCCGAAATGAGCCCGTTACCGGTGGAGACTCCGCCGCCCACTCCTCCTTTGCCACCTCTTACGATGAACCTTTTCAAACGACAGAAAAAGGTCGTTTTATGGAATACACGAAGAGAGTTGCGTAACATGAACGCTGAGGACTGGGATCCAGAGAGGCAGTTTTTCAGACGCCGGACGGGCATTGCAGTACTTAACCGACAGGACATTTGCGAATGCATGAGATCGATGCCGCACCTGTTGCAGGCACTGGAGACGCAACAGATGCCGCCTATGGGCTCCTGCGAACACGCAGCGGCGGTGGCAACAATGAGAAAACATTATTATGAAGAACGGCAGCTGGAAGCGGCGCTAGATGTGCTGTGTCCTCGTCCAAGTGCATCTGCGCTATGCCAACTAGCGCAGATGCACTTGGACGAGGATGCAGCAGTGTCGCCCCCGCCCCCGCTCGAGACACTCCAATTCGAGGCACCCCCGTTCAAGGCGCCCCCGCTCGAGGCGCCCCCGCTCGAGGCGCCCCCGCTCGAGGCGCCCCCGCTCGAGGCGCCCCCGCTCCAGGCGCCCCCGTTCAAGGCACCCCCCACTCGAGGCGCCCCCGTTCGAGGTGCCCCCGTTCAAGGCGCCCCCGTTCAAGGCGCCCCCGTTCGAGGCGCCACCGTTCGAGGCGCCCCCGTTCGAGGCGCCCCCGTTAAAGGCGCCCCCGTTCGAGGCGCCCCCTTTCGAAGCGCCCCCGCGCGAGGCGCCCCCGTTTAAGGCGCCCCCATTCGAGGCACCACGCCAGCGATGCCAGCTAGAGCAGATGCACTTGGACGAGGACGCAGCAGTGTCGCCCCCCGCCCCCGCTCGAGCTGCCCATAGGCGGCATCTGTTGCGTCTCCAGTGCCTGCAACAGGTGCGGCATCGATCTCATGCATTCGCAAATGTCCTGTCGGTTAAGTACTGCAATGCCCGTCCGGCGTCTGAAAAACTGCCTCTCTGGATCCCAGTCCTCAGCGTTCATGTTACGCAACTCTCTTCGTGTATTCCATAAAACGACCTTTTTCTGTCGTTTGAAAAGGTTCATCGTAAGAGGTGGCAAAGGAGGAGTGGGCGGCGGAGTCTCCACCGGTAACGGGCTCATTTCGGGGAATGAAAATTCGTCATCATCGTTGAGGGCTGGGAAACGTACAGCCTTCCTCTCAGTCTGGCTGCTTTTGTCCGCAGTCCTGACGGCGCCGGTCTGACTTGAGCTGGGTGTTGGCTGCGCCGCTACTTGCTCGACCTCAATTTGCTCGACGCTGCTCGTGGTACTTAGGCATTTACCGGTGCGGAGCGTGGTGAGGCAGCACTCTGAGATACTTGGCGACGAGGACCCGCCGCCGTCCGATTCGTAACCACACCTCTTCACAGAGGAAGGCGTGATGTCGTGTATTTTCGTCTGTTTGTGGTGAATATTGTTTACTTTATTTGTATTTCAAACTTAGAGGTATGTGTATGACAGATTTTATTGATATGTTTACTGATGATACTTTTCAAAATGATATAATGTTAAAGCAAATGTTTAAGACTTTCATAGTTTAAAGGTAAGCAAAAAATTTGTAAGTAAAAAAATTAAATAAAACTGTACACAAAAAAAAAATGCCTTTTACTTTAATCCCCTACCACAGAAAAAAAACCTATCAAGGAGTAATACAGAAAAAAAGAAATATAAATAATGTTGAATAAATTTATTCGTAATTAAATTAGATAACGAACCGGGGTCGTCTCATCGAAATAGTCATTATTTATTAATTATTACTTTATTCAATCTTTATTTTTAAAGGTATATTTCTTACAGTCAGGTACTTTGGTAATATCTTTGGAAATATTATAAATCAACTGTCGAGTTCGTTGGTGGTGCTTACTTTTGTTGTTAACGTAGTATTTCACTCGCACATCCGCATGTTTCCAGTGATCTGACTGTGGGACGTTTGTCAGCTTCTTCATCTCGTAAATCTCGATCTTTATGAGATGCGTTGCCGTCGATCCATCGTCTTCATTTGTTGAGATGTAAGCCATCCCATCTTTCGTTGCTCTTCCCACAGTAGATGATTGTATTTTAGGTTTTTTCTTCTTTGGAGGCTCCTCGAAGAATTCGTCGAGAGATTCGTTGTTCGGTCTATCTCTCTTGATTGGATATGGGGATGTATCTTCATCATCGGATGTTGGGAAGTAATATTGTTTATAGGTGTTTTCTTCGTAATCAACGGTGTTACCCATGCAACATGTGAGCTATAACAATGAATGAAAAGAAAAGTAAGTATTAAATAAGAATACAATAAAAACAACAGTATGACACGCACTGGAGAGTTGGTCTCTCAAAATAAGGAAGAGACACAAAGAAAAAAGTAAATTAATGTAATACTTACATCCATACTGTCTGCCATGTCCTCGGGTTACTAGGTTATACTTTGTCAATGGTTGAAGCACGACTTCGTAAGAACACAATAATGCGCATGCGTTTTATATTAGTTGAGATCCTTAGAAATGTTTCTTGCAACAACTTGCCTAAACGACCAAATACATTAAGATATCGGAAAGTAATGTCAATTGTTAACGAACAATGGAGGTGATTAGATAATGAGAAAGAATTGTGGACGGTCCGACGGTGTAATCGCCAAAACACAGTGATAGTTAACAATAGAGGCAATTAGATAAGGAGCAAGGGTCGTCTTATTGTTAACAATAGAGGTAATTAGATAACGAAGAAGGACCATCCGTGAGTAACGTAACTCGGAAACGGCAAGAGATATCGCTCTGGGACTCAGCGCAATCGATTCAAATGGGGGGTTTTCCTTTTTTTTTTTTTTTTTTTTTTTTTTTTTTTTTTTAGGTTTGGTCCACCCTTGAAACGACTTTTCGGCACACCAAAACAGGATTGGGGACGCGATGATTCAGTGAGCCAGACTCCTACCAGACTACTACCAACCTCGTTTACTTTTCACAAGTTGACGTAACGCATCGTTCATAGACAACACGTGAAAGCCAGTCTGCGGAAAATTGCACATGAATATGCAATGAGCTGATCTGAAAACAACTGTTAGCGTATACATGGATGTTTTGTTTCTATGCGTAGGTATTTCTTAGGATCTTTTCTGTGATATAGGCATAGACAAGTTTAGTTATCCTCCATCTTCTTATAAACAATAATAATTCGTGTTTTTTCAAAAGTAATTTGCCTCTTCGACTATTCTCATCCAACCCCTTCCAGACACTGCGTATATTTTATATTTGCACTTTGCGTTGGATGAGAATAGCTGAATATCAGGCTCAGTGGCATGCATTGGGTGAGGCCTATGTCCAGCAGTGGACTGATGTGGGCTGATTATGATGATGATGATGAATTTGCCTCTAAACTTTTCTACAGCCGAGCTAAAACCTAGTAAGTAATCCTACTAATATAATAAAACGAAAGTTTGTAAGTATGGATGGATGTTTGTTACTCTTTCACGTAAAAACTACTAAACGGATTTGGATGAAATTCGGCATACAGATAGTTTATAACCTGGATTAAAACATAGGATACTTTTTATCCCGATATTCCCACGGGGACGGGAACCACGCGGGTGAAACCGCGAGCGGCCGCTAGTAGCTTATAAACTATCCCATAGTTGGGCAAACGCCTCTATCATTACAATCAAGTCATCGTTACAATTGATGGGTATTGGCTTAATCACCACGCTGGCCAAATGCGGTTTGGTAAATACATAGATTAGTCCAAAACACACTGCCCGATCGGCGAATTCAACCCAGGATCTGCGGATATAATAGATAATAAATAAATAAATAAACTTTCCTATAGTCACACCAATAGCCCAAGAGAAGCTTCGTTATGAAACTCGTTAAATGGTTACTACTAGACAACGGATAAACATACTTAAAATATTTAAATACATACTTATTATACATAGAAAACATCCAAACCCGAGACAATTTAGAAAAACAATAATTTCTAAATTGACCCGACCGGGGATCGAACCCGGGACCTCAGAGATGGCGACACCATGAAAACCGGTGTATAAACCACTCGACCAAGGAGGATATCAAGCTTAACGCATAGCTAATCAGCACCTAGGTGTTTAATGAAGTATCCACCACTACATATCCCATTTACATACTAAAAACACTAATTTAAGAAAAATTTAACTCATTTGACAACATTTTTTTTATTGTTTTTTTCAAGTTAAGTTCTGTTTCTTTTTAAAATTTAAAAAAATTAAAACAGAACTATTGATATCCCAGACGTTTTAAATAAGCCTTTATTGCGATATATATAGAGAAAGTACGAACCTTTTCGCAGTCATTAAATAAAATATATAATTGTAGTTCGTTAGTGGTCTAGCTGCAAAAGTAAATAAATAACGTTGATAGCGGCTGCGGCAGGTGCGAAACATGTTATAAAAGAGCAAATATGTGATAAAGTGAGGCGTTATTTATCAAGTATTTAGAATAGGTGGTTTTAACATTCCTTTCCTTAATTTATTTCACCAGTGAGAAGTCCTTTAAAAGCATATAATTTCCTCTATACACATTGAAATCTCATGCAAACTTCGAGGTAATTTTTTTTGAACCCTTAAGCAAGTTAAAGTTAAATCCAATTAATTTTACGCAAATTAGGTTACGAACAAATTATAATTTGGAAGTGTTTAATTTCTTTTAAAGTCCATTTTAATCTCAGAACATAACTAAAGCTATAGAAGGATGGCTAAAATAAAAATCGTGCAACTATGTTTAGTTCCGTTCTATCTTATGGCTAGAAAAGGAGGTTGGAGTGCGACAAATGGTTGACACTTAGTTTTTATTTTTTGTATTGTTATGTCAAACGGTCATCAGATAATCGGTGATCAAAAAAAATCTTTGAGTCCTTTATAAAGTCACTCACTACATTACCTCAAAAATGACGTCACAAATCTGGTGACACCTTCGAAATAACGAAAGAAAAGGGACAATCGATCTCTTTCCAACACATCACATAGGTTCATTCGTTAGAATAGTGCGAACTGATGAATTTGTGTTGCTATTTTAGTCCGGTTTCTATTACTTTAGTTATTATTCTGAGGTTTGATGGGATACCATAGACCAGGGGTTGCCAAATGGCGGACCGCGTGACCCATTTTGTACGGACCGCGAGAACCTCAGAACAATAACTAAAGCTATATTATTCTGAGGCGAGAACACAGCACTTGCACTACAGAGTACGTAATTTAATAAATATGTAATAGCTTGCACCAATTTTACTCCAAACTTCAGACGAGATGTAAAAAATACCTTTGTTATTTCCGTAATTACATTTGTTTCGAGGAGCTCGATAGCGCAGTGGTTAACGCGCCCGGCCTGCGAGTGCTGAGGTTAAGCAACTTTTGCAAAGGCCGGTCATCGGATGGGTGACTAAAAATGTATCATCTCGAGCTCCTCCGTGCTTCGAAAGGCACGTAAAGCCGTTGGTCACGGCTGCATTAGCAGTCGTTAACATCCACCAATCCGCACTGGGCCCGCGTGGTGGTTTCTGACCCGTTCTCCCTATCCATCCATAGGGAAGGCTCGTGCTCCAGCAGTGGGGACATTAAATGAGCTGATGATTTGTTTAATAATTTTTTTTTCTATAAAATGTGCGGACCGCGATGGTCATTTCATTTCTTAAAACGGACCCCGAGCGAAACTAATTGGTGACCCCTGCCATACACATAGTTTGTGTCCTTAAGTTAAGAGTAAGCACTTAGCCTGCATCTTCCCTGAAGTTAAGTGATGATAAGGCCGAAACACACTTCACCTGGAATCCTCAACCACTGAGGAATCTTAGAAGAGGCTATCTTATCTCTAAGTGTCGGAACACTCATTGCCCGTAACAAGCTGATATGGCGACATATACCTATGAAAACGCAAGCGTGTCCCCTCACTACTAAGTTCTCCGAAGTGTTCGGGTCGGATCGGCATCGGAACAACCCGAGGGCACCTCTAAAAGCTAGGACCTCGACTCGGGTTGACCGTGTCGCTCCATACGACTAGGGTTGCTACATTTTTTTAAGCATATAGAGTATATTTACTTTCTATGGTAAAAACATAAAGTAACATCTGAAAAAAAAAATTAGGTATTATTTTTTTAACCTGCTATTTATTTTTCTTACATTTTTTTTGTTACTTGATGGCAAATTCTTAACTTTTTTTTTTATCATTGAATGTCTTGCCTTTTTATTTCTTTAAATAAATAATTTAGTAAAATGTTCTAAGGTCGAAATAGGTAAAAGTTGAATAAATATGAATATGATCTATGCCAGTGTTCCGCAAACTTTTTGTGTCAAAGTACATCAAGGAAAACGGAAAACTTTGGAGGTACACCATAAATGAAAAATCTTTTTTTAATTAATATCGCGTGATTTGCAACTGTGTTTGTGTTAATACTTTGTATTTTTTTTCATTTCATCTTTGTAACTTTATGAGATAACCTTATTTTCGTGCCTCCGAGGCACACCAACTAATGACCATGGTACACCAGTGGGCCGCGGCACACACTTTGCGATACACTGATCTGATGCTATTGTGGCTCTTGGTAGTTGGTAGTGCACCTGACCCGGCATGTCATGGGGTGCGAGATCGAATCCCGCTCGAGGAATTTTTTAACACTATGTCATTTTTCAATTTCCAATTTGTTCGCAACAATATTAGCGTAAAATTATAATTACGTAAATAATCATAAATATGAATATGAATTAAGTATAAAGTACGTTTACCCGAAATAAAGTACAATACTAATACTTTATTATAAAATACGGGTGGTACCCCATTCTTAATTTCTTAATTCTTAATCAATTATTGTAGGTAGTCAGAACTAGTTCTTATCTCTTAACTGTCAGAAAACAACAATGTTATAAACATGCTATGGCGACAAATATCTATGATTTTACAGACCACAGGTTAGCCCCATACGACTGTCCCCCATTCTTCACAATTATTGTAGGAAGTCAGAACTAGTTCTTATCTCTTAACTGTCAGAAAACAACAATGTTATAAACATGCTATGGCGACATATACCTATGATTACGGAACACAGGTTAACCCCATACGGCTGTCTCCCATTCTCCGCAATTATTGTAGGAAGTCAGAACTAGTTCTTATCTCGTAACTGTCAGAAAACATCAATGTTATAAACATGCTATGGCGACATAAATACCCTATGATTACGGAACACAGGTTAGCCCCATACGGCTGTCCCCCATCCGTCACAATTATTGTAGGAAGTCAGCTGTTGTAAAACTGTTACGTCCAATTTCTGTTTCCCATCTTGTCTCGCCAATTGTGGTCATCCTTTTTAAGGTTTCGTAGATTGTGGAGACTGGAGAGCAAAGTGGAAACCTTGTTATTATAAATACGTCTTAAAATCTATTAATAGAGATGTTGAAAACAACAAAATCAGTTTAAGTACTCCGAAACGTTAAAAGTACTTAATGTCGTCACGTCAAAATATTTGCCATTTTTTTGTATGACCTAAAGACGGAAATCTGTAATCTAAAAAGTTATGAATAAACACTCAAATGATGGATTATAAAAATAACGTTAGTGACGTCACAGTTCGTTATGGCTTTTGTCTTATACTACGAGTTTACCAAAGAATGTCGTTATGACAGTTACTGATAATAAAAAACAAATGAAATATATTGACAGTTTCGAAAAGTTCAAGAGAACTGGATACATAGATATAGTGCGAGATTAATTTGCCATACCTATTGCCTAGTTACAAACGAAGAGAGTTAAAATTGTGTCACACAAATCCCGTTGTCCCGTGTAGCATTTCGTTAACGTGATAGAATGGCAAGTTAGAATTGAATTGAATTGAACCAGCCGACCACCAACCACCCAACTTCAATAGACCTTCTTTAAAACCCGTATGTGGATAATATAAATATGTGATATAATAATTATGATTTCAATTATTTCTTGCTTTTTAGAGCTGTTTTTACTTTTTTTAATTTCCTGTTTTTTTATTTAATTGACACTAAGAGTAAAGCAATTATGCGCGCTTATTCGTCAAATCAAATAGCGCGCGCTTTCCCGATTGGTTGGTACCATCCGACGGCCAACTCTACCACCGCACGCTCCCCGCGACTTCCTGTTACACACTTCCGTCCCATTTCACGAAATCTTTCCTACAAATTGGAAGAAAGCGAGAAGACAGATGTTAGTTATACATCAAAAAAAAAGACATCTAATTATTGTAGGGAGCACACACAGGTTTATTGAACAACAGTTATGTCTGTCAATGTCATTCAACACAATCGTTGTTATGAACCGCGCCAGTAAACGAACAAGGTATTATGTCTGGAGATAGTAATTGTATTGGAGCAGACTAGCTCAACCTATAATTGAAAAATCAGTAACACTAAGAAAGCACTGTCTTTACTTACTCATACCAAGGATCAGTTAAGAACAGGCAAGCTATTATTATTATGGGTAACAAGCGGCCGCTCGCGATTTCACCCGCGTGGTTCCCGTTCCCGTGGGAATATCGGGATAAAAAGTATCCTATATGTTAATCCAGGTTATAAACTATCTGTATGCCGAATTTCATCCAAATCCATTCAGTAGTTTTTACGTGAAAGAGTAACAAACATCCATCCATACCTACAAACTTTCGCGTTTATAATATTAGTAGGATTTAATTTTGTATCTCATGTTGGTCTCTAAGAGTTTTGTTTACTATCCGTATTCATTCGATTACGTTTACGAAAACGCAAATTAGTATGGCATTGAAGCAGCGCCTCCTGGCGACATACGAGAAGAGTTAAACATTTTTCCATACAAATTCTCGTTTTCGTTAACGTTAACGAATGACGAATGAAACTTGCCCTTGGCACCCTGTTTACCCCTTTTTGGGAGAATGACGTCAGAGTATTTATGAGTAGTGTATATTCGACAGTTCTGGCTCACTGAATCATCGCGTCCCCAATCCTGTTTTGGTGTGCCGAAAAGTCGTTTCAATAGTCGACCAAACCTAAAAAAAAAAAAAAAAAAAAAAAAAAAAAAAAAAACCCCCCATTTGAATCGATTGCGTTGAGTCCCAGAGCGATATCTCTTGCCGTTTCCGAGTTACGTTACTCACGGACGGTCCTTCTTCGTTATCTAATTACCTCTATTGTTAACAATAAGACGACCCTTGCTCCTTATCTAATTGCCTCTATTGTTAACTATCACTGTGTTTTGGCGATTACACCGTCGGACCGTCCACAATTCTTTCTCATTATCTAATCACCTCCATTGTTCGTTAACAATTGACATTACTTTCCGATATCTTAATGTATTTGGTCGTTTAGGCAAGTTGTTGCAAGAAACATTTCTAAGGATCTCAACTAATATAAAACGCATGCGCATTATTGTGTTCTTACGAAGTCGTGCTTCAACCATTGACAAAGTATAACCTAGTAACCCGAGGACATGGCAGACAGTATGGATGTAAGTATTACATTAATTTACTTTTTTCTTTGTGTCTCTTCCTTATTTTGAGAGACCAACTCTCCAGTGCGTGTCATACTGTTGTTTTTATTGTATTCTTATTTAATACTTACTGTTCGGGTTACCCCGAAACTACTGATAAATGATACTGCTTGGTAGTGATAGAAAATAGTATAATAAAGGAATTTAGAAACAAATTAACAATGATAAGTCTAAAATGATAAATGATAGTGAGTAAGCGCGGCGCTCTTGATGGCTAATTGCGAACTGAAGTTGTGAAATATATAAAATTATAATGCGCGTTAATGAGGTCAATTCAAAACTGTCGAATTATCATTATTAAAATATAATGTACGTTGCATGCTCGTACATCTTCCCGGGGGAGAGAATGAGGATTAGTCTGATGAGGGATGATAAAAACATCTTATTGAATAAGTACAAAGTGAAGGGCATTGTTTATAAAACTAACATGCACAAAATGATTTGATTAGCTTCATGATTTATAAACTATGTGAAATAATGACAACTTTATGTTATAATAGTTCTAAACATTAGAGTTTGAAATAGAAAACACCGATCGAAGCACAGGCGAAGTGCTTTTATTGAATTTAGTCAGTCGCGCACTTTGCTTCGAAAGCTCATTTAATTCAAACATGTTACACTTATTGCCCATTTCACTCTCACTACACTGATTTCTGATGCTGGGACGAGGGGCTGCATATATAGGCTCGGGCCCAGCCGATGACGTCGCCGCCGCTGTGCTGGCCGTAGAAAACGCGGGAGCGAGCTGCGCCGGCACGGCTGCGGCCTGCGCGGCCGCAGCCGCCTGCGCACGCCCACGCGTGCAGCGCCGCCACGCCAGCGCGGCTGCGCCTACTGCCACCACCGTGAACATTACGTAGATTGCAGCATAATGGTGGATATCATGATAAGACACCTTTCCTGATAAGGGCTCATTCTGCTTCATGAGATCTATTTGTTGCTTGATCTTAAGTAACTGATCATAGTTTAAATTGTCAGAGTCATTATCCGGTATGGGTAGCTCGGGTAAAGATATGTTTATGATATGATTAACAGGTGAGATCTCTGGAGCTTCGATAACAGAACTTATACTTAATTTGTTCACTTGTTGACTATGTGAATAAACTAAGAAATCAGCTGACTTGATAACGCAGCCTTGATCTACTGTAAATAGGCCAGCTCGGGTTATTTGCACTGCGGTAATTTGATCCCCGCAGAGTAGCTTCAATTGACACCGGTCACAACACGAATAAAAATAAGTATTTATTCTATTCAATGCTTTCCATTTGTTGTCGCACTCGTTTGATACAGTTTTACATAATCTTGATTTTGTTTGAATTTCACATAGACTTTCGTCATCTTTAATCTTATATATCGGCTTATTGAGATAGCATAATATTACCTTAGGGTCTCTTTGTAAACAAGAGTCTAAATTCTTTTCTGTAAAAGGTATGTAAGCATCCTTCTTTATATTGATTGCGACGAAGTCTGCAATGGGGACTACGCTTGTTTGCTGGTTGTTGCTCTTAATTTTAGGAATTGGAATTAAATTCAAAATCTCGAACATGTCTCTTGTAATCAGTGGGATTTTGATTTCGAATATTACGTATTTGCCGGTCACACGTGTTCTTATTTTTAGTAAATGATAAATTTCATACATTGCGTAATTGTCAACAGGCAGTGCTAAGTCTTTTGGGAGCTGACTGGCAATGATGTTTAACTCATCCTTCAACTGTTTAGGTGTTAACAAATGGAAGTTCAGTTTTCCATACATGTTGCTGATAGCGTCCAATAGTGTTTGTTGGACAGTTTTAAGACTTGATAAGACATTGTTTGCCATAATTGCTGTACTGATAAACTCGTTGGTGAGGGATGTATTCTGTAATTCTAGTTTCAATTGGTTCACTTTCTTCTCTAAGACATTTATTTTGTTGTTCACAATTTTATGATGTTTGTTAAATACTTCTCCGGTACGATTTAGGAGGTTAAATTCAGCTTCCACTACGGATGTCTGATTACGCCAAAGAGATGCCAGGTGTTTCTGATTGTCTTTGATTAGTTGTATGTCTTGTTCATACTTCTCAGCAAAATGCGAATCCAGGACTCCGAATAAGCTATTGGCGATGTTACCGACCCCGTCGATCAACCCGCGCCGCCGCCGCCGCCAACGCGTGCCCGTCTGCGGATCCGCTTTTATCGATAAAATATTGTTATAATATTGCAGTTCTGAGTATTCGTGCCGTAACTGCAATACTATACCGTCGCAATGTGATATTTCTTTTATATTTAAACATAAATGATCTAAATAATTGATATATTTGAATAGCGCTGTATTACCTTCTTGATAAGGAGTCGTATCATGGTAGACAACGAGGCGCCACACGTCTCGTATTAAGTGCATGTTTGTCACTGTGTCGAAATACATAGTAGTGTTTTGTAGTGGTGTTATATTATATGCGCATTGTGTTGTACTGATAAGCGTCATAATAAATAATAACAATGTTATAGCCATAGAAGTAAAGGAATAAGGCTTTCTTTTTCTTGATGAAGAACTTGAGCGGCTATTTTCTTCTTTACTTTCTACCCCTGCTGGTATAGCGTCTTGCTGTTGGATTATGGGTTCTTGATTAAAGACTGGTAAGACGGAAACTTTTACAACTGGTCGCTTTAAGATACCACTTTTAGTTTTCAATGTTACCACTCTGACGTAGCCGTCGTTTCCAGGGTGTAACTGTATGACACGACCTAGAGCCCATTTCCCGGGTGGGAGGTTTTCTTCCCTAATAATCACGACGTCATTTAGTTGGATATTGCGTTGCGGCTGTCTCCATTTGCTTCTTGATGCAAGTTGAGTGAGATACTCGTTACGCCATCGGTCCCAAACATCTTTGAGTATAGCTTGAGTTAAGGTCCATCTTGTTCTTAGATCGTTCTCTGTTTCATAGACGTTTAGGGTAGGGCCGCTTGCTAGAAAGTGTGATGGCGTTAAGGCATCCAAGTCGTTCGGATCTTCGGTTAAAGGGCATAACGGCCTTGAATTTAGGCACCCCTCTATTTGTGCAAGAAGGGTGCTGTATTCTTCGAAAGTAAGCCGCTGCTCCCCGATGACCCGTTTTAAATGGTATTTGAGACTTTTCACGGCTGCTTCCCACAGACCGCCTGCTGATGGCCATGCAGGAGCATTAAAATGCCACTCTACTCCCATGTTTCTTACCTCATTCATAAAATCTATGTTGCACATCTTTTCTAAATGTTCATATTCTTTCTGTAAGACGTTGTTAGCACCTATAAAATTGGTACCCTGATCGCTATATATGTGACCTGGAACTCCTCTTCTTGCTGCCATGCGGCGCAGCGCGGCAAGGAATGCAGAAGCTGTTAAATCCGAGACGAGTTCCAAATGTATAGCTTTCGTGGACATGCAGACAAATACTGCCACATATCCTTTGGTGGTCTTGATTCCTCGACCCTTGTTGGCTTTAATCAAGACATGACCAGTATAATCCACACCCGTATGGTGAAATGGACGTGATGGATTAGATCGTGATGGTGGCAAATCACCCATAATCTGACTGGTTTGATCTGGGTTATGCTTTCTACATGTTACACATGTTGTACATGCCTCCAATCAGCCAATACTTGCGCCTCATAAAGGCCGTTGTTAATCGTGCTCCGCCATGATACGTAGCCTGGTGCGCTTCATCTATGATGAGATCTGCCAGCCGCGTGTGGTTTGGTATGATAGTGGGGTGCTTAGCATCGGGGTCTATGTTGGCGTGTCTTAACCTTCCCGCGATGCGCAATACTCCGGTCTCATCTAAGATAGGATTGAATTCAAATAATTTACTTTTACAGCTAACGACTTTCTGTTGTTTTATCTTAATTATTTCTTCTCCGAACTCTTCTAATTGTACTTGCTTGATTATTCTAGTTCTTGCTTCACGTAATTCATCTAAAGTTAAATATTGTAGTTTATGTTTTTTATAAATAAATCTAAGTATCCAGCTTAAAACTCGTGTAGCCTTTGACAGGGAACTGAATTTTGTTAAAAGTTGGTTTATTAGGTCATTCTTGCGTGGTAATTGAGTCATGTTTACTAATTTTATTTTTCTTTCTTCTTGGTTTGTTGAGTAATTGCTAGTAGTTTCATTATTCCTTTGATATGTTGTTAACCAGTTGGGCCCCTTCCACCAGATGGCGTGGTCTTTGAGTTGGGAAGCTGTAAGGCCCCTGCTAGCACTGTCGGCGGGGTTTGAGTTAGACTTAACGTAGTGCCAGCAGGTGGACGGTAAGACTGTGATAACTTGCTTTACTCTATTAGCCACGAAAGGCTTCCATCGCTCTGGGTCACCCTGTAGCCAGCCCAATACCACCATTGAGTCGCACCAACCGCACATATTTATATTGTAATCTTTGAGGCAAAACTTGATTTTCGCCATTAACTTAGATAACAACAAGGCGCCACTCAGCTCTAAACGAGGAAGTGACGTGTTTTTGTTAAGGGGAACCAACTTCGCTTTTCCCGCAACTATAGTTACAGTTGTTACATTGCATCGGTTAATTATGCAGTATACGACGCATGCATACGCCTTATTACTAGCATCACAGAACCCGTGAAGTTCAATAGTGTCGTTTTCTGTGACTCCTAACCATCTTGGCACATGATAGTCTCTGATCAACTCTATATCCGCACTGACCTTTCTCCATTCTTTTTGTATTTCGTCTGGTACAATCTCATCCCATTGTATATTTGTTTTCCAAATGTCTTGAAATATGATCTTAAGTTTGGTAGTCAATGGGGTAAGCCATCCTAATGGATCAAAGAGCTTTGAGATGTCAGATAAGAGTGATCTCTTGGTACATTTATTAAATGGAACATATGGTTTTGGTTTGAATGTAAAACAATCAGATCGCGGATTCCATCCTATACCTAAAGTTTTTATTGATTCTAACTGCTTGAAATCGAAAATTATCTCATTGTTTTGATCGCCTTCCATTAACTCCGGCAAGTTAGATTTCCATTTTCGTAGGTTGAATCCGCCCTGTTTTAAAAGATCTATTAAGTCTGTTTTCAGTTTCTTTGCCATTTCCTTATGATGGGATCCGTGAATGACGTCATCCATGTAACATGACTCCTCCAGGACACTTGGAGCTGTGCTGTCTTGATATTTTCCCCTTTCATCGCGTGCTAGTTGCTTGATAGTCATCATCGCGAGAAAAGGGGCCGCTTTTGTTCCAAATGTTACAGTAGTCAATAGATAGGTCATTAACTTTTGTGACTCGTGATCCCGCCAGACGATTTTTTGCAAATTTTGATCTTTTGTATTTAGTCTAATTTGTAAAAACATTTTCTCAACGTCGGCTGTAAATGCATACCTGTACTGTCTCCACTTGATTAGGAGACATTGAAGGTCTTGCTGAAGGTTGGGCCCCCTGCACATTACGTCATTTAAACTATAGCCCGTCGTAGTCTTTGATGACGCGTTGAATACTACTCGTAATTTTGTAGTAGTAGATTCCTGACGAGTGACGCAATGGTGAGGTAAATAACAATCGGGTGTCGCGTAACAACTGTCTGTCGCTGGCGTCATATGACCGAGTGAAATTAATTCATTGATAAATGTTTTGTAACCGTTTGCCGTTGATGTTTGTTTCTTGAATGTTTTTTCTAATTTATGAAACTGAGCGATGGCTTTATGCTTAGACTGTCCCAAATTTTCTTGATAATTTGATTTTAATGGCAGTCTAACCTCGTATCTACCATCCTCCCTTCTGACTGTAGTTTTTTGATAGTAGTCCATGCACTTCTGATCTTCGGTGGATAAATCAGCTGTTTCGGAAATATCTTCAAGTTCCCAAAATTTTTGTATGTCCTCCATATTATGCATAACGACGTTACATTGGAACGTTTTAGTGTTGCCACTCAATATCCAACCTAACTGGGTCTGTTGAGCTGTCGTTAGGGTTGAATTTGATCTACATAACCCATCTAGTAATATGATGGAATACACATCGGCGCCCAATAACAGATCTACTGGGCGACTAAGATAAAATTCAGGATCTGCTAATCTGATGTTGTTTAAAAATACCCAGTCAGGCCTTGACATAGTGACGCTTGGTAAATTTTTTATCAACTGATTCATAATTAGAGTTTCTGTTTCAAAACTAAAGTCGTTAACAAGTGAAGAGACTTTGATATGGATCATCCCTTTGCTATTACTCTCCTTATCCCCTACTCCTGATATGACACCTCTACATTTTGTTCGCGGTATCCTTAACACCTGTGCTGCGTGTTCCGTGATCAAAGAGGTCTGCGAACCCTGATCTAAAAGGGCTCGCATCGTGTATTGTAGACCATCAGCGCCTTGCACGTTGATCATCGCCGTTGGTAACAACACCTCGATTGGCTCGCTGGAGTGGCGCACGTGTGAACTACTTCTTGTAATTTTGCCTGCGTTCGCACTTGGGTTGCTTGCTCCCCCCGCCCGCACACTGCCGCCCGCACTCGCCATTTCTGTCGGTTGATGACCTAATTGCGTAAACGCGTCGTGTAAAAGACTATTATGACGTTTATTGCATTCGCGACAACGTTTTTCTGAAATGCAATCTTTATCTTGATGATTGTACAGACAGTTTGAGCAGAGATTAAGTTTAGCTACTGCCTTTTGCCTTTGATATGGAGACATGTCTAAGAAATTTTGACAGTAATAAATACCATGGTCATTGCTGTCGCACAATGAACATCTATAATTTGTTGTAGCCGGTACTTTTGTGTTGACTTGTTTCGTAGTCACTCTACTACTAGACGAAAATGAATTTTTATAATAGCTCTGTTTCTGATTATTATTTGGATGAAAGGTTTGATTTTTATTTGAAACGACTTGACTTCTTTGTGTAGGGTTCTCTTGCTTCCTACGCGCAGATTCCAAAGTGGTGAATTTAGTTTCCAAAAAGCTTAGAAATTCTTTTAAATTAGGCAAATCTCTTGGCTGTTTAACTGATTCGACATAGTCCATGTATGACTCGGAATCTAATTTTTGAGACAAAATGTGAACAATTAGAGGGTCCCATGTACTTATATCAATGCCTAAGTTCTTAATAGCATTTAGGCTTTCTAAAGTTGTATCATGAACGCGCTTTAGATGCTGAATTGTTTGTTGCTGGGTGGCTGGAAGATTGAGTAATATATTTATGTGAGACGTAAATATAAGCTTTTTATTGTTATATCTCTGGTTTAAAATGTCCCAACACACATTGTAATTATCGGAACTCACTTTTAAATGCATAATTAATTTTTCGGCCTCTCCTCTAACCTTTGACTTAAGATACTGCATTTTTTGCGCAAGAGACATTGAATTGTTACTGTGAATGGTTTCAGTAAATAAATCTTTAAAGGAAACCCAGTTGTTGTAGTTTCCACTGAACGTTGGTATTTCCATCTGTGGAATGCATTTTTCTATGTGTGAAACCGACCACATTTTCTTATTAATTGCTTTCTTAATGCTACAGTATTCCTTTTCGGACGTAGCAAACACCTCCTCGTACTCCTTGTTCGAGCCGTTGAGCTCGCTGTCCAATTCCCAATGCAAACCATCGATCACCGCCCAACGAGTCTGGAGCGTGCGTAATACATCCTCTAATTCCCACTTTTCAGATATTAAATCTAAATCTAAATTTATGATAGAATGTTGAAATGCTTTGAAATTACTTTGCTGTTTTCTCAGCATCTCTTCGGTTTTGCTGGCCGTTCCTCTTGTTGACGGCGAAGGGTGACGGGAGTCAGTAGACTGCCCCGCGAAAGTTGGTGGTTTCAAAACGGGGGCCCGAGGTCTATCTATTCCAGTCACCTGATAAGTCTGAATATGGCTACGTATTGCGTCATACCTTTCCCTAACCCGCTCATACTCATCACTAGAATAGTAGGAATGAGTTTCTATACCAAATTCTGACAATTTATTATGGTTACTGCTGAATTCATGCCAGTAACCATCTAAAATATCAACCCGACGTTGCAAATATTCGGGTGTCTTTCTCTCCGCTCCGTCTTTCTTGAAGCTGGTGAGAACATGTTCTATCGCCTTTGCAATCTGCTGTTGCGTGGCGAGAATGTCGTCCGCCGTTGACATGATTGACGAAAGTAGAAAGGACAGGTCTTACTTGAGAGATACAGCTGCCCGCGTCCTGCTGAATGACGCTGATTACGAGCTGACTAGCCCGCACTGCTGATAACGCTGGAACCTTGTTGCTCCCGAGCTGATGTAATGCCCACTTGATAGCAAAGCACCGTGATGTCGACGTGTCTACTTGATTGCACAGTTGACGCCACGTGTAGCACAGCACTATGTCCAATAGGTTGCTGCGCGAGATAACTGACACGAAAGCAGTTCACTGAACCCGAAACGCGTCGAAATCCCGCCAAAACCGTAGGCTCGAAGGACCAATGTTCGGGTTACCCCGAAACTACTGATAAATGATACTGCTTGGTAGTGATAGAAAATAGTATAATAAAGGAATTTAGAAACAAATTAACAATGATAAGTCTAAAATGATAAATGATAGTGAGTAAGCGCGGCGCTCTTGATGGCTAATTGCGAACTGAAGTTGTGAAATATATAAAATTATAATGCGCGTTAATGAGGTCAATTCAAAACTGTCGAATTATCATTATTAAAATATAATGTACGTTGCATGCTCGTACACTTACTTTTCTTTTCATTCATTGTTATAGCTCACATGTTGCATGGGTAACACCGTTGATTACGAAGAAAACACCTATAAACAATATTACTTCCCAACATCCGATGATGAAGATACATCCCCATATCCAATCAAGAGAGATAGACCGAACAACGAATCTCTCGACGAATTCTTCGAGGAGCCTCCAAAGAAGAAAAAACCTAAAATACAATCATCTACTGTGGGAAGAGCAACGAAAGATGGGATGGCTTACATCTCAACAAATGAAGACGATGGATCGACGGCAACGCATCTCATAAAGATCGAGATTTACGAGATGAAGAAGCTGACAAACGTCCCACAGTCAGATCACTGGAAACATGCGGATGTGCGAGTGAAATACTACGTTAACAACAAAAGTAAGCACCACCAACGAACTCGACAGTTGATTTATAATATTTCCAAAGATATTACCAAAGTACCTGACTGTAAGAAATATACCTTTAAAAATAAAGATTGAATAAAGTAATAATTAATAAATAATGACTATTTCGATGAGACGACCCCGGTTCGTTATCTAATTTAATTACGAATAAATTTATTCAACATTATTTATATTTCTTTTTTTCTGTATTACTCCTTGATAGGTTTTTTTTTCTGTGGTAGGGGGTTAAAGTAAAAGGCATTTTTTTTTTGTGTACAGTTTTATTTCATTTTTTTACTTACAAATTTTTTGCTTACCTTTAAACTATGAAAGTCTTAAACATTTGCTTTAACATTATATCATTTTGAAAAGTATCATCAGTAAACATATCAATAAAATCTGTCATACACATACCTCTAAGTTTGAAATACAAATAAAGTAAACAATATTCACCACAAACAGACGAAAATACACTTTGAATAACTTTATGATTATAAATCCATCTATTGGTGTTTTTCCTTAAAAATGATAAATGATAACTTTCAGGTTTACGACCAAAAGTATCAAAGTATTCGCCAACTCCTTTATTGTTGATATATAATGCTATCCAATGTGATCCAGGTCTAGTATCAGGATCAAGATTACTAATCATATAGAAAGGTTGTGTAACATGTATAGGAATGCGATTAGCCGCATAAACATTGAATTCCAGCAAATGACATAATTTTTTTAAACATTTTGTTATTTCTAAGGTATTCATAATAACATGAAAACATGTGTCTTCATACACAATTAGGACTTAACTACTAAAATCTACACTTATGTTCCTATTTTTATCTATTTCTATAATGTTATCAAACTCAGCATAAACAATACAATTAACAGTTTGTGTTAGAGCTGTCTCAAATCTAACTTCTAACCGAACACTTCCATGTCGAATAAGATTCCAATGAGCTGTTGAATTGGCAGATAAATCTGGAGTTAAGTCAAACGCCATTAGACAGTATCCATTAGCGTAATCAGCTCTAGAAATACCGTTACCCTCATTTAGGAAATGAATTCCTGTTCCAGAGAACAAAGTATGATAAGTTGATGTAAACAAGTTGTTGCTAAAAACAGGTTGTAGAGCTTTGGAAGGAATCTGTGTTCCATCGATGTATAAACAAAAAGAACTAATACCATAATGATCGAAATCAAAAGGATTTTTTGTAAGACATCCATTAAACGCTGTATTATCTACAAATCCTACTATACATCTCTTTGTACTTGACCAAGGAAAATATTATCAAGAGTTTTTCCCTGAATACCTGCTGGAATGGTTAGAACTTTTACTTCAGCCCTAGTAATAGGATATTTAGCTGAGGTTGATAATAAAACCTTTTGATGGGCAAGCAGAACAGTAGGGTTTACACGAGCTTTTCGAATCATAAGTGTGGCATCAATAATGGAAACTTTTAATTTTACATCATTAGACGAACACATTAAATTAAATGTATCTCGAGAACGTACTAATTTCACACACATTTCAACACCATTAATTAAAAACTTTTCTTGGTTGAATATGTCTCCATGTAAATGTCCTATCATTTCGACCTCTTTACTTTCCTTTACCAATTTTTGTCTAATTGTAAATCCTTTATTTGACTCATCAGTTGAATTCATTTTTTCTGATGTGTCTTCATACCAGAGTCCACATGTTAGGTGTGATTGTTTTGCTGATGGAGCATAATTTAGTAGTGTTTCAATGTAAGCTCGATAGCCATAAGTATTGTTTGGAGGTGTTATCAGTTTTTGATTTAAATAAACATCTAACTGGCTAAAGAGTGAGTGTAGCCAATTATTAACCGGAGCCACAGTAGTTGTTGCTGTCAGCGGTGTTAAATCCTGATTTAGAATTTTTGCTTTTATGTGTATCAAAGTGTGTGATAAATCTATGTAGTCATCACCACTTCCAGGAATCTGAAATTCGATTGGTCCATCATCACTAAGCGATGAAATTGGTTTGTAGTGAACCCACTGACCACTTTCAATACTAGTCTGAGTTGACGGTAATGCAAATAAATCCAACTCGGACTTAACACATTCACATGAATGATTGTGCAAAAAAGACATTATTACAATTATTATTATTATTATTATTATTATTTATTTTTTTTACACTGAAAATATGTCGTTAGTTTTTAAATTATTGTTCTTCTTCTTCGTTTTTTTCAATGCTCTCCGTTTTGATTGCTGCGACTGACTGATACTTTGTAACTGTTGTCTTTTACTTTTATATCCCGAACCACTCATGACTTGATCTATCTTTTCATCTGATTTCCTTTTTAAATTTGAAGTTGCTTCCTTAACACGATTTCTTACGGATTCATTAAGCGGCCTTGTGTGTACCATGTCGGATAAAAGTCCTACACCAGCATTTAATGCTTCATTACCGATAACTTTAGCCCCACTCGACAATAAAGGTAATACTGAACGGAATAGTCCACCTAAGAAGCTTCCAATACCGTGTCCACGTTGATGTGCTGCGCCCTTATAAATCACACCAACTCCGGAACCGGCTTGATGCGTATAGTAATGTTCATAAGGGCAGATATTATTGTATTTTGGATACATTATTATTTCCGCTTAAAGTGTAGTTTAACACAAGCCGTTCCAAATTGAAATGGTACGTTTTCTCCTGTGTTCGTTCTTATATCTACTTCTATTGTATCGAACTCTCTTCGCATAACAGATACATAATGTGGAGGTGAGAAGATGTGCATTTTATTTGATCCATACGTATATTTAGCTGGATAAAATGGTATGATTCTTAATAATGAACACATGACATCACCAACCATCTGGGGTTCGATAATATCACAGTACACATATAACTGTGATGGTAATCCTAAATATAAATTAGCAGGAAATTTACTGACTCTTTTAGTAACCACATTAGTATTTGGATCAAATCCAAGTTGAAGACTTAACTTTGGTGAAAATTGTAAAGAAATAATTTTATTATCTTCATTAGTGAGAGTAATGTATTTCGATATCTTGTCATAACGTAATATAAAAGCTTCTCTGGAGTTACATGCTGTTAAAACATCTTCAATGTTTTCGTAACTGGATGCTGGTATATGAGTTTTGTATGTCACCACCGACTCATTTCCTTCATCACCTGGAACTTGCATTCTTTTGGTAACGTACACAATATTTTCATGATCTTGAACAGTAAACATGGTACAGGGATATTGAAACTCTACTATGCCAACATACCATTCTCCTTCTAATTTAATCGACTTCGGTAATTTTGTACAGAAGTTGGTGGTTTTGTTTTCAGGAAAATATGACATTGAACTGTTACTTGGTAACGTTAAATAAAAACTATCACTCGTCATATTTTCTCAAGACTTGAAGCTAATATCCAACTATTAAACTTATTCGGATAACCTTTCCATTTGACCAACAATTCCTTTCTGAGACCAGAGTATCGAGTACTCAGTATTTTATCTATTTTATACTTCGAAGAGGAATCATGACTAACCTTCTGCAATTCCTTTTCATAGAAAGTTCCAGTAATCGTTTCATTTTGTAAATCTTTAAGGGTGTATACCACCCAAGGTGACCTATCTATAATCGATGTAATAACAAAGATTTCATCACTCCAATTAGTTTCATAACCTTTTTGGAATATGTGTTTATATTTTGTGATTCTAACGTAATCACCAATACTAAATTTTGGTTTGTGTGATTTAGATAATTTTGTACTATCACTATCACTATACAAATTCCGCCACACAGTCATAATATTACTTGAATTAACATCACAAGGCCTCATTTTTATACTTCTATGAAAACTGTGATTATAGGAATATAGCAAATTGTCTAAGATATCAATGTAACGATAAGTATTATTATGTGTAAAGTAGCGCCACATTTTAGTCTTCAAAGTTCTTTGGAATCTTTCGACTATACTTGCTTTAATATCAGGGTTATTAGTTGTGTAATAATTTATGTTATAAGTTTTTAAAAACATTTGAACATCTTTTGAAATAAACTCAGTCCCTTTGTCTGATTGCAAATGTGTGGGAGTCGCCTTTGCTTCAGATAATATACTTGCAAGACATTTTTTCACTGTAACAGAATTTTTCTTTCTCATTGCTCTTGCAAACGCATATTTACTGAACACGTCAATGATACACAAAATATAATTAAAACCATCATTATATTCACTATAAGATCGCATATCACTTAAATCGACTTGCCAAAGTTCATTAAAATTAGATAAAATGTATTTATTTCTAGGAAACCGTCGTTGAACAGGTTTATGTAGAGTGTAAGTTTCTTGAGATTCTAACCAATTTTTTACTTCTTTTCTAGTCATTTGATTTTTCATAACATCTGTTATTTGATTTAAACTTCCATATCCAGCAGGATGAGAAATGTCATAGTAAATATCGTTAATTTCTAATATGGAGTCCATTTCTCCCATTCTATTTTCTTTTTGACTTTTTCTTTACGTGTTATGGTACTTGAAGGTGGTGTAGAATATTCGTGATCTTTTTCTACGTTAGATTCAAATCGATTTCCAAAATTCGGAGTATTAGACATAACATTGATGCAAGTTGCTCTTCTTGGATTACCGATGTAAGTCAAAGGTACTCTTAATTCCTTTAATGCCTTAGAAAATTCTAACCACCCGTTTGGTGAAGAATTTTTTAACGGTCTTATAACATCGTTGAGTAAATCAACTATGTTGCTTTTATAAATTTTCTTGTCATCGATGTAAACTGTTCCTTTATCATCCCAATAAATCTTTTGTTTATTTTTTAATAATAAATCTATTAAGAGCTCACCTTTTGCTTTGTATGTCTTGGGTAAAAGGTTTATTAAAAGACTTTTAGAATAATTAATTTCTTTATCTTCAGCGTTGGATTCGACTATCTTCGAGGAGTCTTGTATTGCTTCTGGAGGGCGATCCTCACGGCTTTCTTTTTTTATAATTTCTGTTTCATCAAACGATATTATGGGTATTTCTAAAGGCTTTCGATCTTTGCCAATAAAATACAAATATCTTTGTAGTGTTTGTAAATATAGGGGCCATTTTTCTCGATCATCTATTTTCTTTTTTAAAACATGATTCATTTCTTCGTCGAGTCGTGATAAATTGTTCACGTTTCTGTTTGTGTTATCATTTTTTAATTTTTCTATTATTTCGGGTTCAATTAATATCATTTTTTTGGCATTTTCCATAGTGGTTATTTGGTGACTGATCCTAATAATGCACTCAATACGGCTCCCAAGATAATCGGTAAGAATGCACCACCTTTTTGTATGATAATGTTTTTTCTCGTTCTATTTGCTCCTTTCGAAATAAGCTTTCTTAGAATATGTTTATATTTTTCTAGTTTATTTTTTTCTTTTGTAGGAATTGTTATTTTTCCTTGAAGAACGTTGTGAATGCACTCACAAATGCAATGTAGTTCTTCTTGGTTACAAGATTTTAATAATGCCTTTCGAAACTTTGGTTTAAGCACATGTAATGCTTTTAAAAAGTTTGTATGCGTAGTAACTCTTGGTATCATAATTATGGAATGAAGTTTTTATGTTGGCTACCACTGTATTTATACCCCTTCTTAGATACATAACAAACGGTATATTCATTCGGAAATATATTTGTTTTGAACCGATACACATCATCAGTGTTTTGTTTGAGGTCAATCATTAAATAACCATATGGTTTATTAGTAGCATCTCTATAAGCCTCTTCAACCAGTTTTGAGTTCTCAGGTGAAATTTGACGACTTAAAAAACGAATTTGTGTTCTATCTCGAGGATTTTTGAAATATATTATGTAACTTGAGTTCAAGGAAATATCACGTTGACCTTTACCCTGATGAAACAAGTTTTGAGTTATGTAAAATACACTTAAATTTCGGTGGTGACTTCCCTTAGTAAAGATATCAACTACCCGACCATCACACTCTCTCATCAGATCATCAATTATTATAAGTTGGGAATCTTTACCATCGAACATGTTTAAATCAGGAATTCCCTGATAATAAGTAACATCAGTTAGGTTGTACAAAGGTTGCATTTCATCATAACACCACAAGACATTTTTAAACTCTGTATTACATAGTTGATTTATATTTTTCAGGAATTCACACACAAAGTTCGATTTACCGCAACCACTTGGACCAGCAACAATTGCGGTGAATGGATGTTCAAAATGAAACATGATTATTAACCAGACCAAAACGTCTACTCTGATCGAAGTGATGTAGAAGTATGATCAAAAAATTGATAATAGTTAGAAAATAAAACATTTTTTTTTTTTTTGTTAAATTTTTTGAATAATTTATAATTTAATACCATATACACAAAACAAATGGTTGCATTTCATCAAAAGACAATCAGTCCTTTTATTTTTTTAAATTCATTAATAAATCTACACTATAACAGCTAATAAACTTAAAATTAAAACTTGCTCTTACTATCTAAAATTTATTTACATTTAATTTACAATTTATAATGAGCTAATACACTTAAAATTAAAACTTACTGTTACTATCTACAATTTATTTACAGTTAATTTACAATTTAAAATGAGCTTGATCTTACAAATAAATACAATACAATAAAACCTGAATATCATTAAAATTATTTATATCTAGATACAACATTTTTACATCGGCAACCGCAATTTATAATGACCCCATGCTAATGTGTCTACTTTATTAGGTAAGATATATCTCTTGGTGTCATTATAAGACAATGATATTTTATTGATTTGCTGTGTGAAAATTATATGCTTAATTGATCGAAATCTGTACATAGTGTTGTATTGAATGTTTCTATTGAAAAGACAAGATTTGTAATTTTTCATTGACATCCTTTGCGTGACGCTTTTATTAACACCCTTAGCTTTCGTTGTTAATTTTGTTTTCGTTTCAATTGCATACATTTTTGATCTTAACCCTACAAACTCTTTAACAATTTCACCATTATTTTCGTCTTTAAAAAATCCTAATTTCTTTTTGTTAACTTGTGGATACTGGTGGATATTATCAACAGAATAGTTAGATGTATCGAATCGTGTATCTATGTCGTTTCTAATATCTTCATAGAAATTATTAGTAAATATTTGATATATGAAGCTATCGGTGTCTGTGTACAATAATTTGATTTTGTTGTTAAATTTTTTTAGCATGTATTCGTAGTGAAAATCATACATGAGAGTTTTTGATATGTCTAAAATAGATAAGCCTAAATAAATTGGTTTATCATAGCAAACTTTAGTTTTTTTCAACTGTACCGCTACCAAGTTTTCTGAAAAAACTGAAATGCTTTGAAATTCAGGTTTGGCAATTAGGTCTTGGACACCCAAAGTTTTACCGCGATTTTCCCAGTGAGTTAGTAATTTTACGTTCACTCTTTTTTCTACGTTTTCCATGGTTTTACCAAAAACAGAATTATTCATTAGTTTATAAAAATCTTTTTCAAAGTCTGAATCTGCTTTTTTTCGTTGCTCAGTGTTCAAATCTATGTATTTTTTTAACCAAGGACTCTGTGTAAACTTCAATATTCTATGAATTTTAGTTAATTTAAGACCCAACTTAAGACATTGTTTTAGGTTTATATAGTGAATTACATATTTTTGTTTATTATTTAAATTTGGAATAAGCTTTTTTTCTTCTGATCCCCCTGCGTATATATTTTCGGTGCATAATGGCAAGTCTGAATGCAAATCATGAAGTTCTGCAGGATATTCCAAATCTACTTCTAATATGAAGCCATATGGAGATGTGTCAGAAACCTCATAGTTTGTCTCCGGACTCACCCACTCAAAACCTCCTTCAGGAAGGTACTGTGACATAGCCCAACCATATAGATTGTTTGCATCAAAATAAGCTAAATAAGATGTAGGCTCATTCTCATCAAAATCATCTAAAAAGGGGTTATTGGCCTTAGCATGTCGATTGCTACATTGAGATATACCCCCTCGGATCCCCGATTTGATAAAAGCTATCTGATCAATATCTGTTAATAACTCTAATTTTATTTTTGTTTGTTTAAGCATGGCATCCCAACTCAACCCCGGTGCTGTATAATAATGACTAGGATCCAAACCATAAGTTGTAAAACATAGATCGCGGAAATTTTCAAATACATCAGCTAACAACAAAACATCAGTTTTGAGATACAGGTTAGAATAATCCAACATGTTTTGACAACCAAAGTGTTGCCAAACATCTTTAGCACGATTATAGTCATCATTTGAAATTGCTGTATCGGTAAGTGAACTATAGAACTGATCTTGATTAGGTAAGGTGGTTAAATTAAGACAGTCATATGAAGTCATGAACTCATAAGGGTAAACACCCTTTTTCCGAAGACGATTGAAATCTTCCTTCGCAGGAAAGTTGTTTTTGAGTTCACGAAATTGTTCGTCTTTTAAGATTTTGGCTAGTTGATCTAAGCTGCATGGTAAAAATTTGAAAGAATCTACAAATCTCAAGCTAACTTTTTGATTGTTTATTGTTAGATGTTTAGTGAACGAAATATATTTTTCTTTATTTTGTGGAATTATATCGACATTTCCTTCAACAAAGTTCAGTGCATGTACAATAAAATGCGCATCGTAATTACTTAGATTGTGTAAAAAAACTGGAATATGACGGGGAGCACGGAATTTCTTTTCACATACTTCATGTGCAACACCTCTGAAATCTCCAGTTTGCCAATCAAAGACTAGAACTTTTTCACCGCTTAAATCAGTTTCACAAACGTGACAAGTTTTTGCATTAGTTACACTGTCAGTATCAACAGCTGAGAGCGGTTTAGGAGATTTTTGAACACAATTCTTTTTACATATTAATTTTAAGTCTTCATGCAATCTAGTCATAAACACTTTAGCACAATCTGGTCCACTGTATGTTACATATTTAGACAAACTATCATCGAATGAGCATTTGATGTAATATCCAAAACTGTAAGGCTCATGTTTTTGAACGTTATTGGTGTACGGTTTTAATGATTCATTAGAAGAAGTTTGTAAAGGATTTAATAACGCTTCAAAATCAGCATACACAACAAAAGGGAAGATATGTTTGAAGGATATAACGCTGAGAGTAATGCCCATTTAAAACATAAATTATCTGCGTTTCTTACGTTAATAACTGCTTTTTTATCTTTAATATCTTTAGGTAAATCAATGAATGAGGTGCCTCGTAGTGGGTTAAACTTGTTTATGTTCAATTCTATACATATAATTTTAGTAAGACTCCATCCACTATCCTTTCTTTCAAAAGCACTTATTTTGTTCGCTAGAGTATCGCGTAAGGATGTCATGAAAATATTCAAATCATCGGTTTTGGAAATTATAAAATTGTTGGTTTGAAAATCAAATGAATTAGATAAGTTCTTAGTTTGTTGAACAAAATCTGCATGTAGAACACAATTTATTTTAACAGTTACATGTTGATTAAGGGTCTCATTTATTAAGAAAAACATATCATTTTTAACTGACTCCAGAAATGATTCCGGTGTTTGAAAGGAGTAGGACTGTTCTTTACTTTTAATTTTGTATGTAATAATACGCTGACCAAAAGCTGACTCTACAACACATACATTATCTAGAGAGTTGTGCGATTTTAAAACATTATTTTTATGTATATTGCTCTTAGCATGATTAGAAAAATATCTTCTGCTAACATGTTTATTACAAGCTTCGCAATATACCTTGTTTGCCGTTGAAGTCAATGCATCTTCTTCATTTCGCGGTCTTTTGCTATTATTTTCGTTTTCACCACCAGTTTCGGTACTTCTTTTGAGCACTCCTCCATGTCCCGTTTGATGTGCTTTTGATGATGGTGATGAGGATGATGATTGTTGACTGTAAGAGAAAAAAAAAAACTGACTGAATTTGTAGTTCTCTACCATAGTCCACCATATGTGCTCATCGTGAAAGGTGGTGAACCCATCGTTGCTTTATGCTGTTGGACGTATGTGTAGTCTTTAATCCGTTAGCCACCTTTTACGGTACCCAAGGAAAGAGAGGGGGTGATAGTATTCTTTCACTGCTACGTGACACGATTAACATTAATATCATGAAGTTGTAAAATCAGAGATTATGCTCGATGAAGTAAAATTAATGTTTAGGTACTCACCTAACACTGTTTTCAACCATGACACATATTTGATACAGCTCATCGTCTATTTTTACAGCTTGTTCAACTTCTTCACAGAGCTCCATCAAGTCTACATTTTCACAACTTTCTATAAGTTCCGAATTTATTTCGTTCTCAGCCTGATTCACGAAGAAAGCACTAACACATTCACGATCCATTTTAACAGCAAGTAGCAGCAACAACGTTGAATTGTAAGTGATGATCACTCTAGAGTTGAAGGTCCTATTTATACACCTAGAGTGCTAGGATTATACTTTGTGAATGGTTGAAGCACGACTTCGTAAGAACACAATAATGCGCATGCGTTTTATATTAGTTGAGATCCTTAGAAATGTTTCTTGCAACTTCGAAGAGTAGTCACTGATAACAATGACAATCAGTTTTTACTTCCGATAGTTTGGAGAATTGGATATTCCCTTTGTTATGTTGTAAAGGAATTTAAGAAAGGTGATTAAGACCACCTGGGACTCAGTGCAATCGATAAGAGTTTATTGTCATTTGTGTCATAGACTCATAGCATTAGGAATTCAAAGTTAAGTCATAACAAATATTTAAGTAATAGTAGCTATGTTAAGTTAAATAATAAATATGATAGAAAAAATATATTTGTAGTTCGATTAAAACTCAATTTCATTCTGCTGCATCTAGTTCAAAGTCAGTAAAACAGGGAAGCATAAGTATGAAAAATAAAATAACCATGTAAATAACACAAAGAATCAGTTTATTGATAATAATATAAAAATCAAAATAAATTAAACTTAGACATGTTATTATCATAATACCATTTTCTAATACACACAGCATTATTTAATGCACAGTTTATTTTATGATTTACACAACTAAAGTCCGTTTTATTTTTACAAAATTTACTTTGTAACATTGAAAAATTAGGACATCCCTTTTCACCAATATCGATTACCACACAGTTTGCACATAAATCTTTGATCCACTTAATTTTTTCAAAACCCTTTGCAATAACTTTTTTATTCTTCAGATGAGGTATGATAACACGATGAAACTCCTTGTAGTCTATGTAGCCCTCACACCAGCTAATTCCTCGGTTTCTTTCTAACCATCTGACTCGTTTCTTTTCTACTTCTGTGAGATGATGAAATGAATATGGTGGCTTTACCAAAAAAGTTTGTGTATGTTCCTGGCTCGCAATGGCTACTTCTTTTACAATAAAATTGTTATTTATATCTTTAAATCCTTGAACATCCACTATAAGTGTATCTACGTTCATGATATCTTCTTTACGATGTTACTTAGTGGTTTGTATTCAACAATGCAATCGTTGAGAATAAGACAGTATGCTGTAGTCTTATCTGGTAAATAGGAACTGTTTTCAGATTATCTGTTTGTCTGCAGCAGTCAACTACAAACAGAGGTGCTATATCTTTAAATTATTTCTATGTTAGCAACGGTTCTCCGTGACGTCCGTAATACGACTGTTGAAGTCGAACGTATTAAGATATTGAAAAGTAATGTAAATTGTTAACGAACAATGGAGGTGATTAGATAATGAGATAGGAATGTGGACGGTCCGAGGGTGTAATCACCATCGAAACAGTGATAGTTAAAACACCAATAGATGGATTTATAATCATAAAGTTATTCAAAGTGTATTTTCGTCTGTTTGTGGTGAATATTGTTTACTTTATTTGTATTTCAAACTTAGAGGTATGTGTATGACAGATTTTATTTTATTCGTAATTAAATTAGATAACGAACCGGGGTCGTCTCATCGAAATAGTCATTATTTATTAATTATTACTTTATTCAATCTTTATTTTTAAAGGTATATTTCTTACAGTCAGGTACTTTGGTAATATCTTTGGAAATATTATAAATCAACTGTCGAGTTCGTTGGTGGTGCTTACTTTTGTTGTTAACGTAGTATTTCACTCGCACATCCGCATGTTTCCAGTGATCTGACTGTGGGACGTTTGTCAGCTTCTTCATCTCGTCAATCTCGATCTTTATGAGATGCGTTGCCGTCGATCCATCGTCTTCATTTGTTGAGATGTAAGCCATCCCATCTTTCGTTGCTCTTCCCACAGTAGATGATTGTATTTTAGGTTTTTTCTTCTTTGGAGGCTCCTCGAAGAATTCGTCGAGAGATTCGTTGTTCGGTCTATCTCTCTTGATTGGATATGGGGATGTATCTTCATCATCGGATGTTGGGAAGTAATATTGTTTATAGGTGTTTTCTTCGTAATCAACGGTGTTACCCATGCAACATGTGAGCTATAACAATGAATGAAAAGAAAAGTAAGTATTAAATAAGAATACAATAAAAACAACAGTATGACACGCACTGGAGAGTTGGTCTCTCAAAATAAGGAAGAGACACAAAGAAAAAAGTAAATTAATGTAATACTTACATCCATACTGTCTGCCATGTCCTCGGGTTACTAGGTTATACTTTGTCAATGGTTGAAGCACGACTTCGTAAGAACACAATAATGCGCATGTGTTTTATATTAGTTGAGATCCTTAGAAATGTTTCTTGCAACAACTTGCCTAAACGACCAAATACATTAAGATATCGGAAAGTAATGTCAATTGTTAACGAACAATGGAGGTGATTAGATAATGAGAAAGAATTGTGGACGGTCCGACGGTGTAATCGCCAAAACACAGTGATAGTTAACAATAGAGGCAATTAGATAAGGAGCAAGGGTCGTCTTATTGTTAACAATAGAGGTAATTAGATAACGAAGAAGGACCGTCCGTGAGTAACGTAACTCGGAAACGGCAAGAGATATCGCTCTGGGACTCAGCGCAATCGATTCAAATGGGGGGGGTTTTCCTTTTTTTTTTTTTTTTTTTTTTTTTTTTTTTTAGGTTTGGTCGACCCTTGAAACGACTTTTCGGCACACCAAAACAGGATTGGGGACGCGATGATTCAGTGAGCCAGAACTGTCGAATATACACTACTTTTATGCATTTATGGTTTGTTGCGAACACAACAAATAGCAGTTCAAAAATTCTTGATGTTTTTTATCTTTATTTATTAACCGCGTGGTTCCCGGTCCCGTGGGAATATCGTATGTTTTAATTCAGGTTATAAACTATCTGTATGCCGAATTTCATCCAAATCCATCCATCCGTTGCAGCGTGAAGAAGCAACAAATAATAATAGATAGATAATACTTTTATTGCAACATTATAAAGCTTAAACACGAACAAAAGAAAAACAATAATAATATTACAAAGTTACAATTTGGCGGTCTTATCGCTTTCAAGCGATTTCTTCCAGACAACCAGTCTGATGGAGAGAGCTAATTAACTTTAAGATCAGAGGTGAAACTATGAAAACATACTAGAATAAAGTGTATTTTATAAATGAAGCATAATAAAAATAATAATGATAATAATGATAAACATATACTATACCTATATAATAATATGGGGAATAACTTCAAATCAAAGAACTAAACAGAGTTTTAGGAAATTACTTAATTAAGTTTAACTATTAACTAATGTGTATGCTTTGTATCTTTCAATTCAGTAGAATAATATTAGAAGAGTTACTTACTTACTACCTTTGAGTAATGATTATATTATTGTAGAGTGTACTAATACCACTCTCGAATTCGCACATGCGCGCTTGTATTTCGATTAATACTTTTTTATTACACGATGATGATAATTAGTAAATTACAGTACAATAAGTATTCATTGTAATCAGCTGTTAGTTTCAATAAAAAAAACAAGAAAGACTACCTTTGAGTAATGATTATATTATTGTAGAGTGTACTAATACCACTCTCGAATTCGCACATGCGCGTTTGTATTTCGATTAATACGTTTTTATTACACGATGATAATAATTAGTAAATTACAGTACAATAAGTATTCATTGTAATCAGCTGTTAGTTTCAATAAAAAAAACAAGAAAGACTACCTTTGAGTAATGATTATATTATTGTAGAGTGTACTAATACCACTCTCGAATTCGCACATGCGCGCTTGTATTTCGATTAATACTTTTTTATTACACGATGATGATAATTAGTAAATTACAGTACAATAAGTATTCATTGTAATCAGCTGTTAGTTTCAATAAAAAAAACAAGAAAGACTACCTTTGAGTAATGATTATATTATTGTAGAGTGTACTAATACCACTCTCGAATTCGCACATGCGCGTTTGTATTTCGATTAATACGTTTTTATTACACGATGATAATAATTAGTAAATTACAGTACAATAAGTATTCATTGTAATATGCTGTTAGTTTCAATAAAAAAAACAAGAAAGACTACCTTTGAGTAATGATTATATTATTGTAGAGTGTACTAATACCACTCTCGAATTCGCACATGCGCGTTTGTATTTCGATTAATACGTTTTTATTACACGATGATAATAATTAGTAAATTACAGTACAATAAGTATTCATTGTAATATGCTGTTAGATTCAATAAAAAAAACAAGAAAGACTGAAGATTCTTTTCTGTTTTTTTTATCGTTGGTCTACTAACGTAGGCACAGTCAGAGATATCGAGTGGCATAAACAAAACAAAAAACTTAATACCATCGCCTCCTTTCTTTTAAATGTCGATTAAAAAGGGAAAGTCGTTAAAACCGCCATGCTTGACTTATTCTAAGGGTTTTTTTTAATAGGAAATTCTTTGATGCTTACGAGCACATTCATAAATTAACCATAGACAATAAAGCTCTTTCACGGTCGTGGGCCCATAAACAATCGGGGATGTTTTATTATGTAGGCGACTAGGCGTTAAGCGCGAAGTGAATTGTTGCTGATAACGAGCTTACACTCACTGAAAACCCTAGAAATTATACAAAAAAGATGTATCATAGTGAAGTGAAAAGGATGAAATTTTCTGTGTGTTCAAGTTGGTTCGAGAATAGTTTAGATTTACAATTGGACCCGGTAGGTGGTGCTGCTATAGGGGTCCATGTTCTTAAGCGGACGAATGATTTGTTTGTTTTGTTGTCATGGAAACCGTCAAAGCGGTACGAAGTCCGCCGGTCAGCTAGTTATCTATAAAAAACGGCAAAAAAATCACGTCTGTTGTATGGGAGCCCTTTTAAAATTTATTTTATTTAATATTTATTTTATTCTGTTTTTTAGTATTTGTTGTTATAGCGGCAACTGAAATACATCATCTGTTATAATTTCAACTCTTTTACATTACGGTTCATGAGATACAGCCTGGTGACAGACGGACAGACAGACAGACAGCCAAGTAATAATTATAATAATAATAATAATATACCTCGTACCTTACATAATAGTTTAAAAACACTAAACATTCATCCACGCACATACACCATCATGCAGAAGGCGGCAATTCTTAATAGGTACATGCAGGATTGTCCGAAAGTTCTTGTCTTCTGAATCCCAGTAGATAAATTAAGTTCACATTCACTAATAAACATTCAGCTATCATACACACTTTCGCACACACGACAGTACTAAAACACTTAACTTCCTATACTTGGCAAAAGCCCGCAGAGGAAGATAATATACCTCTTTCTTAAACAGAAAGAGAGAAGAAAATCTATAAATAGTAATAATAATAGGGTCCCGTTTTACCTTTTGGGTACGAAACCCTAAAAATCAATTGCAGACCCCTGTTTTTAGTGGTAAAGAACAAGAGTGTTAATAACTAACTGGTTTCTGTCGAGCACTGGTGCGGTGCCACTTATTACCCTACTAGTCGTACTGCACATAAGCCCGCCGTTTTAATTTCCAAGTCGGGTACAGTGTGTTTCAATTTTTTTTAATCTAAAGTCGGTCTTATAAAACTGGCTAATTAGGGAAACTGACGAGTGATAACCCGACCCGTTAAAACTTTATAATACTTATGCTTAGTCCGAGATCATCATCATCGTCATCATCATCATCATCATCACCAGCAGCCTATACTAGTCCACTGCTGGTCATAGGCCTCTCCAAGTGCACGCCACCGAGCACGATCCGCGGCTACTCTCATCCAGCTCTTGCCAGCCACCTTGCGAAGATCGTCGCTCCACCTAGTCTGAGGGCGTCCTACACTACGTTTGCGGATACGCGGTCTCCACTCGAGAACTCGTTAACCCCAACGGTTGTCGGTTCTGCGGCTAATATGACCGGCCCACTGCCACTTCAGCTTGATGATCCGATGGGCTATGTCCGAGATATATTATGTTAATTTACTATGTACACTGGCCTGCAAAATTAAGTATCACACTTTTAAAATTGCAATAACTTTTTAAGTACACAAGATATACTTTCGAAACAAAAAGGAAAAATGTTACTAATGTATAATAAGTGTAGTACTTAGTTTTGCAGGCCAGTGTAGTTACACTGTTTTCTTATGTGATGTGTCTTCCTCCATAGAAGCACACGTACTGCTCTCCGGAGTCACCGCTCCTCTGTCTCAAATATTCTATACTAGAAATTTGGTGACTCATTTCTTTGTTGCAACTCCAAGAGATGGAATAGTCTACGTTTTCCCTCCTTCCTATGATATGGGGTCCTTCAAATGAGGCGTGAAGAGGCACCTTGTGGGCCGGCAGAGTGAGGGTGATTGATGCTGCGGCGTTTTCACGCTGCACCAGTTGTCTTCGCGTCTGGACTCCATTTCCACTTAGCATCAGGTGGAAGAGTCTTTTGCCGTGCTAACTATAGAAAATTGTGTATTCCCGAAAATCGAAACATCCTCAAAAGGTTTCTACTTTGTAGAGAGGATGGCATCACGAAAGTTTTTCCCCGTCCTGTACTAGATTCTCCAAGGAGTTCTTTTACAATAACATAAAAATAAGTTGTAGTCGATTAACACTAGCCCGCATTAGCTCTTAATGGTTGGGTATTCGTAATAACAATATATTTTCCAGAGACGCCATTGTCCTCAGGTGGCATTCACAATGTACGCAGTAAATATTTTATCATTGGAACACTTGGCCGCCATCCAAATTTTCCCAATGTAAAGTTCTCAGGTCAAATGTAGCCTTAAAAGGTCGTTAGTATTAATCAAAGGTTAATAATAATAATAATAAATTTGTGAAGTACTAGCGGCTGCTCGCGGTTTCACCTTCGTGGTTCCCGTTCCCGTGGGAATATCGGGATAAAAAGTATCCTATGTTTTAATCCAGGTTATAAACTATAATGTATGCCGAATTTCATCCAAGTCCATCCATCCGTTGCAGAGTGAAGAAGCAACAAATATACACACATACATACACACAAACTTTCGCATTTATAATATTAGTGTGATTTATCAATGACATCAAACGTTTTTTTTACTAATTTTCTGACGTTTAATTTAACATTTTGTTTTGCCCGATATCCCGTGTTCTATTCCCAGGCTGGGCCATGTGGGTTAGTGATTATCAACCCGCATTTGACAAGCGTCGTGATTAATATTAATTAATAATATATAAATTAATTATTCCAATACCCATTATAAGTTATGGGGAATGGTTATAGGTCATACATAACCCTCAGAATAATAACTAAAGCTAGTTATTGTTCTGATCCATAACCATACCCAGTTCCGTTGGGAGGAAGGCAAAGAGATTGAACCCTTCCGGCCTCCCTAGTTTTTATTTTATTTTATTGTTTGAGTCTTGTTTTTTTTTGTAGTACTCCTTGTTATCGTTTCGCATCGCCACCAAACCGGTTCCGAGGGAAGATCAGCGTTGATCGCAAGGCCAGCAAAATGCTGAGTCGGGACCCTTTTTGGAACAAAAATTTTGTCTGTTGTCTTTTGTGTCTGGTACGCTTGGTATATTTGCATGTGTTTTATCCCCATCCCCCATTTCCGTAGGCCCAAACACGCTTTATCGGATCCCCCCAATCAGTTAACACGTGACCTGGATTGCCTACTTGCGGCACAGGGCACTTCGTCGATAGGCAGCATCACTGCAGATTGAGCGCACCCCACTATGGGGCGCGCCGACTTCACCACGGCGTGCACTTCGATTCGGTAACGCCAACGTCGCCTCCCATCCGTCCGTTCCGTCAGCCTATGAAGCTCTTCCAAGGCTATAGGCAGGGGTTTACTGGGTCGGCTTCGGCCATCCCCGGAGCTTAAGATTCCTTAAGATCCCTAAGTGTTTTATCCCAAAAATATTTTCTTTTTTTCTTTTATTGTTCTTTCTTTCTTTCTTTCTTTCTTAATTGTAGCGATGACTTGATTTCAATGATGGAAGCCTTTGCCCAACAGTGGGACAGTAAACTTACTTACTTTTTTGGAAGAAGTCACTAACTTACTTTGTTATAAGAAATCACGCTTATCTACTAGATTTTTGGTCAGTGGAAAATCATCAGAGTTAACAGCTGTTCGGACTTCTGATGCCTTCCTAAGGTCAGGCCGATGACCTCTGTCAGATATCCCTAATGCACGTCAACAACCGCTCTAATAACCCCTAGCAACGTAAACCGATCTCGAATTACAGTCTATTCACGCCTTCTATTAGGAGCACCACAGTTTGAAGGTAACCGGGATATCTAGGAATATCGTATACCTATGAGTTAAGGTATTGGTAAAGAGTAAAATTGTGATCAAAAACTAAAACTGAATGAGAAATGCATTGGAATTTATAAACAATAATTCTAGCATGATCTCAAATCACGAGTACACGATAAAACTCCCCGATTACCTTAACTGTTAAGTTATCACAATTTTACTCTTTACCAATATCATCTTCGCAACCGATTCAATTTCTTTTATAAATGCTAAATGCTAAATATTATAATAAATATTCGTTACATTTTAGTATACGGAAAAATATTAAACTTATTTTGATTCTTGGATATTCTTGAATAATAAGCTCATACTCTTTTACTATATAAATTATGTAATTAATTAAACAAATCAAACGAATGTCGTTCCTCGTCTTGAGAACCCAAATTTTTAATGATGTTGTTTAATATTTTACTTGTCAAATCTTCTTTAAACTAACATCGTGCTTACTTTTAAACCTCTAGGAATACATACCTTCTAATTCCAGATGTATAGATCTAACTCCATCTTAATATAATTTTATATTAATAATTCATCCGTACGTGTCTATGTCAATGACCTCCTCTTAATCATCTGAATTTTGATAAAACATCATGTGTGAACTTTGTGAACCCGAGCCGACGTCCTAGCCTTGAGAGGCGCCCTCGAGTTTTTCCGCTTCCGATTCAATCCGAACCCCTCGCGGAGAATCTAGTGGGGTACAAGGACATGCTTGCGTGATGCTATTCTCACTAAAAACCCAATGACGGTGTCTCAAAAGTCTCAGGTCATAGTCATAATTTTTTTTTCCTATAGTTGATGGCTTCGTGCGATTAGCACATTTAGCCAGTGTCAAATTAATTTTTCTTACAAGTAATACATAAATATACAATTCCTTCCAGTACATAATGATGATGAATGATAATAAAAATGAGAAGTGAGAAATGATACACCCCCCAACCCCTCGAGTACCTCAGTAAAGATGTGGGGCTTTCTAAGTCCTTGGGCAGACTTCTTGAGAGAATTTGAAAAGTGAAGTTGCACTGTTTTGTTTCATTTGCCAACACTCATGTGCACTTACGAACACTTAACGGTTAATAATCCACCATTATTTCGCATTAATATTCGACATAACACAAATTTTAGAAAATAAAACAAAACCGCAGACACGACTCTTCACTTTCCCGCCAAGAAATATAGTCATAATATGCATAGTAGTAAGTTGAAAGTATCCCATCAAAATCAGGATGTGTAGTGTCACCAGCGCCTGCATTTTGCACAGGGCGCTGCGGGCAGCATGCAGATAGCCTCATTAACTTTGTGGGTCACCGTTTTTGCCAAGTGTTGTACCGTGTACGTGGTTGATAAGGATTTATTGTCTTGTTATGGCGCGCATACGACCTTTGTGGTGCCGACTTTCTGTAAAAAGTTCTTAAACAATAAAAAAGCAATTGCGACTTTTGCGCAATATTTCTAACTAGTGGTCGCCCAGTGGTCGAAATTCGACCGTAATTTTATTATGGCTGCACGGTTAAAAAAGATAGAATGTGAGTTTGGATTGGCATTGACAGTTTTCGGCCTAAGTTTCGGCAGCTCCTCTTGCATTTTTGAAATTTTTGAAAAGAGTATAATATGCGTGTGTGTCAAATACATGGTAGTGTTTGTAATGTTTGTTTTATTGATTTAATGGCTTGTCATGCATTATTTAAAAAAAATATTAACATCCGGATAACCTTCTCTATATAAACTATAAGTGTGCGAAATTTCATACTCCTCCTCCGTCCGCCCAATTTTCGTAAAAAAGGGTTACAAATTTTTTGCTTCACGTATTAATATTATATGTAATCGTCTCTATCGCCTTGTGGTTAGTACACCGGTCTCGGACGCAGAGGTCCCGGGTTCGATCCCAAGCGGAGTAAAGACATGAGCCGCTACTAGGTACTTGATTTGGTTGGTTTAAAAGGCCAGTTCAAGAATACGCAGTAGGTATGTCTGAAGGATTTAATGAGAGTAGACAAAGCGAAAGAGGTAGGGTAGTGGCGCCAGTGTTCAATACTTTAAGCCCAATTTCGACACATCTCTCATCGCCAAAAAATAACATTTATTTATTTATGACGACCTCCTTGGTCGAGTGGTTTGTACACCGGTTTCCATGGTGTCGCCATCTCTGAGGTCCCGGGTTCGATCCCCGGTCGGGTCAATTTAGGAATTATTGTTTTTCTAAATTGTCTCGGGTCTGGGTGTTTTCTATGTATAACAAGTATGTATTTAAGTATTTTAGGTATGTTTGTCTAGTAACCAATTTACGGGATGACAGCAAGGAAGTAGTTTATCTATATTCAATTGTTGTTAAAGACTTGCTGACCCCCTTTTTTAATGAATAAAGTAAAAATTATTTAACAAATATAAAAATTATAAAAACATTAACCCAGAGATCTCGGGTTAGATACCCGATTGTACTCGGATTAGGGCGGGTTAGGGCTCGTTGTAGGGATAGATTCAAGTCCGTCTGCCCAGTTAACTTAACACCATCTTGTCAGCATTGTTGTGCTCCTTCCGAAGGATAAGCTACCTAGAGAATTTGAGATACGATAGCCAGTGCCTCAGTAGTTGAGGATCCCAGCGAAGTGCGCTTCCACCATTGGCCTTATCACTTAACACCAGGTGAGAAAAAGGCACTGTGCTCACCTGTAAGATATTCAAAAAAAGATGAATTGTTTGTCGGTAAAATGGCGTTTTTTTTTTTTTTTTTTTTTTTTTACCTTACAGGTGAGCACAGTGCCTTTTTCTCACCTGGTGAGAAAAAAAGGCACTGTGCTCACCTGTAAGATATTCAAAAAAAGATGAATTGTTTGTCGGTAAAATGGCGTTTAGGGTGTTAAGCAACTTTAGGTCGGATTATGGGATGGGTGCAGGTGAACTAGGTATAAGGTGAAATATCTCGAGCTCCTGGGATTCGGATCGTAATACGTTATTTAGTAGGGTAACGGCACCAGTATTGGACACAGTTTCCGTCACCAAAAAGTAACATGGAATTTCAATAAAATTTTACTCGATGACAGCTAGGACGCAGGTGGCCTGTGATAAAAATAAAACCACTGCAACTTGCAACTAATATTTTAACTATATTTTTTTCCAGTAACAAGTTACGTTTATATAAAATCACACAACTATCGGACATAGATTTAACAAGTAGTCTTAACACTGCCTGTGGTCGGCAAAAGAATAACCATCGACTCCACTCCACTCTTGGACCGAGCAGAGCCTCTCTACCCCTACCACTTTACCACTTCCCCAGATAAACAGGTAAAGTCAAGAGGCGGGAAAATCAGTATTGCCATTTTATAATTTTTTAAAACTACGACTATTTATTTAAATTAAGGCAATATTTTCAATAAATATCTAAAAACATGACATTTGTAAGTATTAAATTGTTAATGTTGATATAATTTTTAACGCAAATTTTGTTGCGAACAAATTACAAAAACACAAATGTTGAAAAAATTTTTTTTTTTTTCCACGAGCAGGGATTTGAACCTGCACCCTTCTGACATACCGGGTCAGGTGCTCTTCCAGTCGAGCTATCGTGGTTCTAACCAGCCCGCCGAAATTATTCAACACTATTTACTTTTTACTTTGAAAGCCAAAGGTGCCCATTCAATGTTAACAACTACCGTCATTAACATCCGATCATAATATTTTTACAAATACTAAAGATCAGTTAAGAAGTAGGCAAGCTATTTATAAATGTTGATATAATTTTTAACGCAAATTTTGTTGCGAACAAATTACAAAAACACAAATGTTGAAAAAATTTCCACGAGCAGGGATTTGAACCTGCACCCTTCTGACATACCGGGTCAGGTGCTCTTCCAGTCGAGCTATCGTGGTTCTAACCAGCCCGCCGAAATTATTCAACACTATTTACTTTTTACTTTGAAAGCCAAAGGTGCCCATTCAATGTTAACAACTACCGTCATTAACATCCGATCATAATATTTTTACAAATACTAAAGATCAGTTAAGAAGTAGGCAAGCTATTTATAAATGTTGATATAATTTTTAACGCAAATTTTGTTGCGAACAAATTACAAAAACACAAATGTTGAAAAAATTTCCACGAGCAGGGATTTGAACCTGCACCCTTCTGACATACCGGGTCAGGTGCTCTTCCAGTCGAGCTATCGTGGTTCTAACCAGCCCGCCGAAATTATTCAACACTATTTACTTTTTACTTTGAAAGCCAAAGGTGCCCATTCAATGTTAACAACTACCGTCATTAACATCCGATCATAATATTTTTACAAATACTAAAGATCAGTTAAGAAGTAGGCAAGCTATTTATAAATGTTGATATAATTTTTAACGCAAATTTTGTTGCGAACAAATTACAAAAACACAAATGTTGAAAAAATTTTTTCCACGAGCAGGGATTTGAACCTGCACCCTTCTGACATACCGGGTCAGGTGCTCTTCCAGTCGAGCTATCGTGGTTCTAACCAGCCCGCCGAAATTATTCAACACTATTTACTTTTTACTTTGAAAGCCAAAGGTGCCCATTCAATGTTAACAACTACCGTCATTAACATCCGATCATAATATTTTTACAAATACTAAAGATCAGTTAAGAAGTAGGCAAGCTATTTATAAATGTTGATATAATTTTTAACGCAAATTTTGTTGCGAACAAATTACAAAAACACAAATGTTGAAAAAATTTCCACGAGCAGGGATTTGAACCTGCACCCTTCTGACATACCGGGTCAGGTGCTCTTCCAGTCGAGCTATCGTGGTTCTAACCAGCCCGCCGAAATTATTCAACACTATTTACTTTTTACTTTGAAAGCCAAAGGTGCCCATTCAATGTTAACAACTACCGTCATTAACATCCGATCATAATATTTTTACAAATACTAAAGATCAGTTAAGAAGTAGGCAAGCTATTTATAAATGTTGATATAATTTTTAACGCAAATTTTGTTGCGAACAAATTACAAAAACACAAATGTTGAAAAAATTTCCACGAGCAGGGATTTGAACCTGCACCCTTCTGACATACCGGGTCAGGTGCTCTTCCAGTCGAGCTATCGTGGTTCTAACCAGCCCGCCGAAATTATTCAACACTATTTACTTTTTACTTTGAAAGCCAAAGGTGCCCATTCAATGTTAACAACTACCGTCATTAACATCCGATCATAATATTTTTACAAATACTAAAGATCAGTTAAGAAGTAGGCAAGCTATTTATAAATGTTGATATAATTTTTAACGCAAATTTTGTTGCGAACAAATTACAAAAACACAAATGTTGAAAAACCTTTGGCTTTCAAAGTAAAAAGTAAATAGTGTTGAATAATTTCGGCGGGCTGGTTAGAACCACGATAGCTCGACTGGAAGAGCACCTGACCCGGTATGTCAGAAGGGTGCAGGTTCAAATCCCTGCTCGTGGAAATTTTTTCAACATTTGTGTTTTTGTAATTTGTTCGCAACAAAATTTGCGTTAAAAATTATATCAACATTTATAAATAGCTTGCCTACTTCTTAACTGATCTTTAGTATTTGTAAAAATATTATGATCGGATGTTAATGACGGTAGTTGTTAACATTGAATGGGCACCTTTGGCTTTCAAAGTAAAAAGTAAATAGTGTTGAATAATTTCGGCGGGCTGGTTAGAACCACGATAGCTCGACTGGAAGAGCACCTGACCCGGTATGTCAGAAGGGTGCAGGTTCAAATCCCTGCTCGTGGAAATTTTTTCAACATTTGTGTTTTTGTAATTTGTTCGCAACAAAATTTGCGTTAAAAATTATATCAACATTTATAAATAGCTTGCCTACTTCTTAACTGATCTTTAGTATTTGTAAAAATATTATGATCGGATGTTAATGACGGTAGTTGTTAACATTGAATGGGCACCTTTGGCTTTCAAAGTAAAAAGTAAATAGTGTTGAATAATTTCGGCGGGCTGGTTAGAACCACGATAGCTCGACTGGAAGAGCACCTGACCCGGTATGTCAGAAGGGTGCAGGTTCAAATCCCTGCTCGTGGAAATTTTTTCAACATTTGTGTTTTTGTAATTTGTTCGCAACAAAATTTGCGTTAAAAATTATATCAACATTTATAAATAGCTTGCCTACTTCTTAACTGATCTTTAGTATTTGTAAAAATATTATGATCGGATGTTAATGACGGTAGTTGTTAACATTGAATGGGCACCTTTGGCTTTCAAAGTAAAAAGTAAATAGTGTTGAATAATTTCGGCGGGCTGGTTAGAACCACGATAGCTCGACTGGAAGAGCACCTGACCCGGTATGTCAGAAGGGTGCAGGTTCAAATCCCTGCTCGTGGAAATTTTTTCAACATTTGTGTTTTTGTAATTTGTTCGCAACAAAATTTGCGTTAAAAATTATATCAACATTTATAAATAGCTTGCCTACTTCTTAACTGATCTTTAGTATTTGTAAAAATATTATGATCGGATGTTAATGACGGTAGTTGTTAACATTGAATGGGCACCTTTGGCTTTCAAAGTAAAAAGTAAATAGTGTTGAATAATTTCGGCGGGCTGGTTAGAACCACGATAGCTCGACTGGAAGAGCACCTGACCCGGTATGTCAGAAGGGTGCAGGTTCAAATCCCTGCTCGTGGAAATTTTTTCAACATTTGTGTTTTTGTAATTTGTTCGCAACAAAATTTGCGTTAAAAATTATATCAACATTTATAAATAGCTTGCCTACTTCTTAACTGATCTTTAGTATTTGTAAAAATATTATGATCGGATGTTAATGACGGTAGTTGTTAACATTGAATGGGCACCTTTGGCTTTCAAAGTAAAAAGTAAATAGTGTTGAATAATTTCGGCGGGCTGGTTAGAACCACGATAGCTCGACTGGAAGAGCACCTGACCCGGTATGTCAGAAGGGTGCAGGTTCAAATCCCTGCTCGTGGAAATTTTTTCAACATTTGTGTTTTTGTAATTTGTTCGCAACAAAATTTGCGTTAAAAATTATATCAACATTTATAAATAGCTTGCCTACTTCTTAACTGATCTTTAGTATTTGTAAAAATATTATGATCGGATGTTAATGACGGTAGTTGTTAACATTGAATGGGCACCTTTGGCTTTCAAAGTAAAAAGTAAATAGTGTTGAATAATTTCGGCGGGCTGGTTAGAACCACGATAGCTCGACTGGAAGAGCACCTGACCCGGTATGTCAGAAGGGTGCAGGTTCAAATCCCTGCTCGTGGAAATTTTTTCAACATTTGTGTTTTTTTTTTTATTAAATTGTTGCTAAAGTAATAAATCTGTACCTGACACATATTTTTAATGATTCGCTGGTTTCTGTCCAACAATGGAGCCACTACCCTACCTAATGCGGTGGTGGCGTGTGCGTCGGGTCATATTATTTATTCTGTGGTCGGGTCGTTACGTTCCCTAAAATATGGTTGAGCGAAGCGATGGCTGATTTATATGTCATACTCGTGAACGGGTGCCGCCTGTGGAGGCTGGTCTGCTCTTGCATACTTATCCTCTTTTTAGTATTATTCATTATAGTTTGACTTTGTTTCTTAAACAATTTTTGACTTTTATTAGAGTAAGTACTGTAGTGGTACTTTATGACATTGTGGAAATTGAAACTTTTACCTGATGTAAATAAATATGATAACTTATTTTTTATTTTGTTTTTTTACATGTTGTGGTTGTCTTCTATATTTTTTGTGTTTATTTGTAATGGAAAGTGTCCTGCTATAGGGCGTTTTCCAATGTAAGGGAGAAAAGAGCTGGACACTTGCCGAGTTTCTTGCCGGTTCTTCTCAGTACAAGATCGGGTGATCTTGTACTTGGGCGGGAGCCCAGAGTGGACTTACGAACCGATGGCATAGTGACATTTACAAGAGCTACTTGCAGCATAAACTGAATAAATGATTTTGAATTTGGATTTAATTCTGAAAATATATTTTTTTTACGAACGGGACTTTTTTATTTGGTTTAAAACTGGCCTTCATCTTTCTCCACCTACAATTTTAATAGCATTAAAGTTTAATCTTTTTCATCTACATGTTAAATTATGTTTGTTGCATTGTTAATAATAATAACTTAAATTATTAAAAGGTGTCAGCTGATAAATGTTTTACTAGCAGCGCTCTCTATCAGTGTATGGCATGAAACAAACTGCTCTCTCGATTGTCGCGCGCAGCTTAGCAGCGCTGCGAAGCACGGGTTTGGTGCGTAGTTCTTAAACAGTTTAATAGATGGCGTTGCTATAACTTTTCTAATTTTCCTTTATTTTGTTTCAGGTAATTAATGGATTGAAATCACATGCAGTACAGCACCTAGGTCATTTTAAACGGTAAACGTTGTATTTTATCAGTTTTTAAGTTACACCTTCTAACTTAAAAACCAAAATTCGTCGTTGCAAATTTAAAATCACACAAATGTGTCTTTAGGGTCAAAAGAGGCTGTAAACCTTTAATTAATTTGTTATAATGCATGATCCCTTTTTTTCTATACATAATAATGTCATTGTTTATCCGGTTTTTCAGTCACTTGACCGATTGCGAATTTGACCATACGCGACGGAACGGTTTATCTATCCGCCTTTAGGAAAAAAAACAAAAATATTGTCTACGAGATTCGAGAAAGAATAAACTAGCCATACCCAAATTTAATTAAGTTTATTTCAAAAAAATGCTTACTAGGTATATGGCTATCAAAATATTTAATAAACTACCGTTGGACATTATTGATCAGACACTTGACAAAAATGTATTTAAAAAAAAGTTATTTCAATGGCTCTTACAGCACAACTTTTACCCCATTAGTGAGTACATGAATAAAAAATTATAATTGTAGTCAATTTATTTCTAATTACTTTATTGCAATACTAATTGACAAATTGTAGTACCTACTTAGATTAATAATTTTTATTTCTATTGACATTTTATTATATAATTATTTAAGCTAAAAATTTGCATTTATGTAGTTAGGTAATTTATAAAATTTTATACTGTATTGACATTTGCATGCCTACAAAATTAAGGCAGAATATTGTTGACTCTGCTCAACATTGTCGCTCATCTCAATGTACTGTACACAATATTATGCAAATAAATGTTTGAATTTGAATTTGAATTTGAATCTAGAAAATTTTAAAGGAGTAAGTTTTTTTTTTCGTTTTTCTATGATAAGTACTTTTGTCACATAGGAGACATTTATTTATTATATTTTATTAAAGTAACGACGAAAGCAAAATAATTGTTATCCACAGACCTAAGTATATTATTTGGTCTGTGTTGTTAGCGCTCTCAGACTTGATTGGCACTTTGGCACCTATAAATTTGTAAAACATTCATTTTATTTTTATGGTAGGTATCATAACTGGTATACACCGAGGTATTCCACGAAGCACACCCAAACGAAGCACACCTGGACGAAGCACACCTATAGGTGTAGTTGTAAAAGTAAATCAAAACTGAATGTAATTTATAAATACGAAGACTAATCAATTGAAACTCTTTATTTTTATTAGTATAAGTATACGAAAATAATAATAATACACATAAAACTATATAGGTATATTGTAAAAAAAACTAAATATTAAAAATATTACAAATGATAAGAAAGATAAACAATATGCAATAAAATAGGTACAATCAATAAATCAAAAAGCGTTGGAATTACGTTCTCGATCTGTATAGCAGAGAAACAGTTCGTTAAGGCGCTGTCAACTGTAAAATGCGCTCACATAAGCATGTTTTTCATACAAAAAGTTTACAACATACAACGCCATCAAAAATATAACAATGCAGAATTATGAAATTTACTCAATTATAAAAAATCCAAAGTGTCCTTTAAATAGTATCTATTTTCATTTACTAAACGACGTCTGACGATGACGACGATGAAATTATGTTACCGTTGGTTTTACGTGCTTTCCGAAGCACGGAGGAGCTCGAGATGATACATTATTGATCACCCATCCGTTGGCCGGCTTTGTTTAACTCCAACAATCACAGACCGGTCACGTTTACCACTGCGCCATCGAGCTCCTCAAAACTTTTGCTAAAACCTACGAAAACAAAATATTTAACTATTTTCTGGTTTGTTTACGTTTTGACGCCGCCGCTGATGTATTGTTGTTTTTGGCTGGTTTTTGCTCACTCTGCAGATCGGTTATGACTGATTTAATTTCTTCTTCTGTCAACATCACGACTGGTCTCCTTTGCTTAATGACGGCTACCTGTAATAAATATTACTTATTTAACCATAACATAAAAGAAAAGAAAGTGTAGATATGTCGATTACTACGATACAATACAATACTATATGCCACTATTTTGATATTAAGATTTTGACCAACGCCTCTCTTCCCACATTCTATTGTCAGTATTTTGGTCTATTTTTGTCACTGTGACTGATGACTGGACCGACCGTCACAGTGTCCAGACACGGTCACGGTTCTCTAAAGAGTTCTGGACTCCATTTCCACTTAACATCATCAGTGGAGTCATTTGCCGAGCTAATTACATAAAAAGTTTCAACTAACGTCGAAACTCTGGGCCGGCAGAGTGAGGGTGACTGATGACTGGTGCGCTGCGTCGTTTTCACGCTGCACCAGTTGTCTTGGCTGGACTCCATTTCCACTTAACATCATCAGTGGATTAATTTACCCAACTAGTTATATATTAAATTCAAATTTAGGAATATACCACTTTAAAAAAGCTACTTGAAAAAGAGTTATTTCTAGATGGCTTCAAACCCTAGATTATGATGAAACCGAACAGTTCCTGCTCCCCGCATCTTAATTTCTCTCTCACTCTTTCATCGTGCAGTTAGATGCCCACTCACCCTCATCTACCTACATTCTTACACACTTACTCACGCCCGCACTTACACTCCCTCTCACCCACAACACCTACCTACCGTCAGTCATATAATGTGTTGTCTATCAAATCAAATAGTTGTTGTTCTAAATTTAACCATTTTTATTCTTTTTTTTGTTATGTTATCTTTATTTTTCTGATAATTAGATCCTAGCTTCTCTATACCTGTAACCATAATACATGTACATAGTTATCTAAAACCGGAGTAGCGGGGGCATTGGTGACCTGTAAAACGGGTTTTTTTTACAAAAAACCTATCTCAGGCTCCAGTCTCTCACATAATGGTTCTAATTTTATGTTACATTTGTATTGTACTCACTTATTGTATCACCTTTATGTGAAAGAGAAATAAATGACTTCTTATCTTATCTTATCTTATAAAAAGTTCCAACTAACGTCGAGGCTCTGGGCCGGTACAGTGAGAGTGGCTGATGACTGGTGCGCTGCGTCGTTTTCACAACTCCATTGCCTCTCAACATTAGATGGAGGCAAGTCGTTAACGAGCTTACTATCAAATAAAAGATCCAACTAACGTCGAAGCTCCTTTCCCCCGTCCGCACCTCCAAGAGAGCCTCGACCACCAGCCTCACCGCGCCCCTGTCCGTTGCTACCAGTTGAGGCGTGTAGCTTCGCTCCAAAAACTCTCGCACCGACTTGTCGCAGCGACCAATACACGCTGCCTGGAAGCGAAAATTGAGATCGTATACTTTATACTATGGTGTATTTAACAAATAAGTACAAAATGTTTATATCTGACACGGCAAGTGACTCCACTCCACCTGATGTGAAGTGGAGACGCGGAGCCAACTGGTGCGGCGTAAAAAAGACGCAGCATCAGTCACCCTGACCCTGCTGGCCCACAAGGTGCCTCTTCACGCCTCGTTTGAAGGACCTCATCATACAAGTTCATCGTTATGATCATTCTTTAAACGGCCTACTGCTGGGCTCGGGCCTTTTCACCAGGACAATAGACATTGGGGAATCGAGCCTTAATCCACAATGCTGGCTCAATGCGGGTTAGTGGGTTTAACGGCTTCTTAGGACAACAACACCATTAACTAACTAACTTAACTAACTTCTCCATTTGTCCCGAAGGTTTCAACTGGAAAAGATGTGCGCTGCCACCGTTGTCGATGCCCACGACCAGGCAGTTGATGCTAAAACCTCCTGCCATTGCTCTGTGTTTACAGTCGAAGAAGTTCACGGTCTACTGTATCGTAAGACTACATTAGTCGCTTGCGTTCGATTCTGGCAGCACAGAATATCAATCTGGTAGTAGTAGCCACTAGTCCTCCCACTACCAGCATGCGTATGCGTTGATCTTGTTCTTACCGGGAACTGTTTGGTGTATTCTGGTCAAAAGATACAATAGCGCCAACTTTCTCGACTGTACAAAGCCGGTACTCTACAATATTTGATATAATGTTCCCTCTCCTTTTTTGATACAATGGAGAATTCGTCGTCAGAGTACCACCGCACCCGGGGAGGTGCAGATGGTTATGTGTATGTGGGGTTCTCCCCCAGATCCTGCCTCCCTGTCCAGGTCCGCAGGCCTCGACAGGGGTTCAGAAAAAGGAGAGGACTACCCACTAAAGATCACTGTCATCCTTCATGTACCACTAGGGTGACCCTGAGTATTTTAATGCATACTACACCATTTTTTTTATTTCTTACGGGTAAGCATCACTTTCATCTCACCTGATGTTAAATGACTCACCTTTGTGATGGTTCCGCCAAATACCAACTTGGAGCTCTGGAATCGATTGACAGGGGAGCCAGAAGGCTCATTGACGGTGACGAACTGTTTCACACCAAACTATAGAGCTTAGAACATCAGCGCCAGGTCGCAAGTCTTTCGATTTTTTATCGGATTCACTTCGCGAGTGTGCAATGGAATTGTTCAATTTGATTCCTCCATCACCTTTCTATCACAGGACAACCAGACAAACTGCGCAACGCCATAGTTACACAGTAGAGATTCCACCCATGCGTACGAAGCGTTTTGCGTCCACGTTTTTCTTACGTACCGCAAATCTGTGGAACTCCTTGCCTCAGTCTGTGTTTCCTATCAAATATAATATTGGGGTTTTCAAATCACGAGTGAATCGGTACCTTCTAGGCAAGCATGTTACATCGTAGGCTACATCATCACTTACCATCAGGTGGGATACTAGTCAAATGCAAGTCTATCGAATTATATTAAAAAAAAGAAGCGCTTTCCACCCGGAATCCTCAACTACTGAGGCACTGGCTATCTTATCTCTAACTGCCGGAACAAAACAATACTACTAACATTGATGCACAAACCCCTTCTTACCTTCCACTCGTAATAAGTGCCACATGGATCCGTCTGAAACAGGTGTGCTCCCCCTCCGTAATCGAAGCCGCCTATCAGGCAGGAGATGCCGAAAGGTCTCCTACCGTTGCCCTGCGTGTATAGCTGCTTAGTCTCAGCCAGATAACGGGCTATGTACTCCACGGTCACGGGGTCTTCGACTGTCAGCCGGTGAGACTGGCATTCTATTTGGGCTCTGCAAGAATTCAATCATCTTTATAAAAGAGACGTTAAGAAGGAGAAAAATAAACTTGAGGTTATTAGACTGGTTCACCACCGGAGCTGTGCGAAGTAGCTAAGCGGTGAGCGAAGAACAGTTCCACCAATAAGATTACTTCATTTTACATCATCGCCAGCTCACTGATTGGGCACGAGCCTTCCGAGAATGATGAATGATGATGATAGGGAGAACGGGCAAAAAACCACCACGCAAGGCCAGTGCGGTTTGGTGGTTGCTAATGAGCCTTCCACAGCACAGAGAAGCTCGATATGATTTATTTTTGGTCACCCATCCTATGACCGGCCTTTGCGTAAGCTGCTTAACCTTAGCAATTGCAGACCGGGCTTCTTTACTACTGAGAAATCGAACTCTTCAGGCCTTTATTTTACACTGCTTTTAATGTTTATATTATTAAAAAAATATTGTGTAGGCAAATAAGCCATTAATGTTAGATGGTAATTAATAGCTTATTAAAATAATGCCTCTATCAAAGAACTTGCGAAAGTAAATCTTTAGATTAGTATGCAGTATTCTAGTCAAACTTATGATCTTCTTGGAAAATAATGATTGAATTGAACAATGCCAGATTAACGCCATTGTCATCATTGCTATCTTAATCCTTTATCAAACAGTCAGTAAAGATATTTAATTCCTGTATATTAATAACCTTTCTGTGCTCATACTAACATAATTATGTATGTCTAATAATCGTTGTTGAGTTTTACATGCCATCTCAACTGATGTAACTAAGCGATGATGATGATTCTGGTCTGAATAAATCATACTAATATTATAAAGAGGAAAGTTTCGTGTTTTTGTATGTTTGTAACGAAAAAACTCAAAAACTACTGGACCGATTTAAAAAAAATCTTTCACCATTAGAATGCTACATTAGCGCTGAGTAATACAGGCTATATTAAAAAAAAAAATGTCCGTCCACCCGTGCGAAGCCGGGACGGGCCGCAAGTAATTAATTAAAATTCTATCACTATCATCAGCTCAATTTATATCCCCACTGCTAAGGAACGAGCCTTTACTATAGACGGATAGGGAGAACGGGCCGTAAACCACCACGTTACCTGGATATCAGTACCCTCGCATCAGCTCTCAGCCCCGAGAATGCCAGCGTCACATGCTCATCTAAGGCCAAAATCTTTTTTTCTGTCCTCCCTTCTTGAAGCAATGGAACTGCTCTTCTCTCCACTCCAAGAACTATCACATCGGAGCCTCGCACCTGGAAAGGTCGGGAAAGTAAAAGACTTGGGAAAGTGTAGATTTTCCACAGTTTTCTTATTCCTAGAAAAGCGAACATGATCTTGTTGAAATCTTATTTATTTTGGATGACACAGAACGTCGTCGTCAACTTCATAAGCAGCCCTTCAGTCCACTGCTGACCATAGGCATCTCACAATGCATGCCACTGAGTCCGATCTTCAGGGCTTCGCATCCAACTACCAACCACTTTTTTATATCGTCACGGTCTACACTCCAGAAACCAAAAAGCCAAGTAGTAGTAGTAAACAGCCTATATTTGTCCCACTGCTGGGCAAAGGCCTCCATCATTGAAATCAAGTCATCGCTACAATTGATGGGTAATGGCTTAATCACCACGCTTGCCAAATGCGGGTTGGTGATCACAAACCCGGGCTATGCATCGAAAAATCCGAAATACATTTTGCCCGACCTGGGAATTGAACCAGGGACCTTCGGGTATCGGGCCGAGCGCTCGGCCACTCGGCCACAGAAGCGTCAAATTGGAAAAAGTCAAACATATTTCTTATTCGGCTAGGTGGAGCGACGATACATGCAAAGTTGAAAGTAGTAGTTAATAAATAGCCTGGCACTGTCCAATTGCTCGGCAAATGCCTCCATCGTTGACATCTAGTCATCACTATAATTGATGGGTAATGGTCACCTCAGTAGTTGAGGACACACTGAAAAAATACACCAACTTTCGTCGAATAGTTTAAGACTATAATATTATGACTTACGAATCTGAATTAATGTTGATATAGGTAAATTCATGTCTTTATCTTGAATTTGCTTGCTCAAATACACGATTGTATAATTTTGACTCGATCATAGTTATTTTCGAAAACACCACTATTGTTGAAATTACAACTAAATTACTTAATTTATATGCTTGGAAACCACTCAAATATATTGATGACATCAATATTCGTAATTTAGTTGCTGCATATTTTGATAACCAATATTTCTTTTAAAAGATTTTTTAGGGTAACTGTTAATTTGCGGTCTATATTGTCGCAGGCGCTACGTATTATCGACCTTATGCCAGCGTCAGTAAGGATCAGCCTTTTTGAATGTTCACAAATCGAGGTGTCGATGTCGTTTTAATCAGCACGCTTGCCAAATTCAGGTTGGTGATCACAAACCCTGGTATCAAAAAATGCGAACAATCGAAACACACTTTGCCCGACTTGGGAATTGAACCCGGGATCTTCGGGGATCGGGCGCTCTGCCACTCGGCTAACGAGGCGTTATAGTTATAGAAAAAAAAACCATTATCGCGCTCCGTAGCATGCGCTAGGAGAGGACTATGGGAAGGGCTATTGATTACGGACCCACGATTTTCGTGGTAGGAGGGGGGGGGAGGGAGGGAAGATGCCTACCCCCCCGTACTACTCCCCCCTCTCGGCAATGGATAGTTTTTGAGATATGGGGGTTGCTTTAGTATTCGACGGCAGTCGAAGGGGGTAGGGGAGCGGGGGGAGCGGATTTTTTTTTATTTAAAAAAACACCACAACACGTTAACACAACACGTAACAAAACGCAATACACGTAAATACGAAATGTCAGTCGCAACACGACAAAATTCAAAGCAATTTTTTACGATTTTCAATTAACTATTACAAAAAAAATACAAGTTATCGAGATAAGATAATAAGTGAATAAGTGTAAAAAAAATATAATCTTTCGAATGGTAAACATCTGAAATTGAAAATCGTGGGTCCGTAATCAATAGCTGAGCCGGACTATGTCCAGCAGTGGACTGACAGGGGCTGGTAATGATGACTTAATTTATACCCCGACTGCCGCCGAACCTCTTCTGACCGCCTCCTGCGCATACTGAACTTGCAATAACTGGCCATCCGGAGAAAACACTGTTATAGCTCTGTCGTAGCTAGCCATCACTCACTCGGCTTATGTTTGTTATAGTATCATTGGTTTATATGCGTTTAGTTATTTTTTAAAATATTAAAATGGGTATAAATAAGTTAAAGCAGATTGGGATGAGAGTAAAGTATGCTTTTTAAATGCTATTTTTGAAGTTGTCTGAGCGATGTTGTCATGTTTGTCTTCTTCTTTTATATAAGGCATGTTTTGTGTCTACAGCCGAACACAATTCTGCCAATATCACGTAGGTAGCCAACACACGCCTTTAGAGCATTAAACCAACTTAATGCTCTAAGATACACGCGGAAGGATTCGAATGGACGACATGTTCTATTCTTTTTGGTCCTGCAGGCGTAGACTAACGTTCTATCTTGTATTTTTTGTACTTATAATAACGGTGACGATCTGGTGAAGGCTTAGAGCATTAGGTGAAGGTCGCGGGAAGCCGCTGGATGCGAGCAGCACAAAACCGGTCGTTGTGGGAGGTCTTTGTCCAGCAGTGGACGTCTTTTGTCTGAGATGATGATGATGATAGTAACGGTCAAAGTCAAATACTTTTTTTTACTACCTGTTGCATAAAATCGTAATATGCGAAAAAGTAAGTAAAAGTATAAGGAAATATCAGTAATAGTATGTAATACGGATAAAAGAGTGATGTCAAAGAATTTAGTCTTGCAGACTTTATTTTTTCCACAGCTGGAATTGACTGGAAGATTTCTGTTCCAAAGATTCGACTTTGATACGTCATGTGTAACTTATTTTCTATCAATAATAAAGGATTAATACATAGAATTACCAAGTATCGTGCAAAATTAGCTCTTAATAAAGTGTTTCTAAAGCCATCTTCTAGAACTAGATAATTAAAGCTATAGTAACCCAATTTCGTACTAAGAGTGTTCACATTCATCAAGTTATCTTTCAATCAACATCGAAACTCGTCAGTGAAACAAAGTAGCCGCTGTGGTTAGGGTTGCCAGATGGTATCCAAAAGGAGGACTCCCTTTCGACATTTTATCCTCCCTTCATTCTTTACCTATAGTATTGTTCTCCATTTGTTACATACGTAACGTTAAAGTTAAATCTTTGATTTTAACTTAATATATATTTTTAAATAAGTCTTCATTTCATACTTATTTATTGAAAAATTCACAGATTTAGTACCTCACACGACTATCGAGTACATTGGAAATTAATCTACGGAATTCGAAAAAATAGTGTCGCTGACCGACGAGAAAGTGTGGATAAGGAAAAGGTTACAAAATAAAACTTCAACGTTGAAACACCGATAACGAACTCTGCGAAACATGAAGTCATTTGAAAAATGTCGTTCTGACTTTTTGACTTTTTTCAAAAAGGTTAGGCTACAGGGCAAACCCTTAACCCGATCGTCTTTATTTTAGGCCCAAATTGTAGCTGACTAAATTGTCCAGAGAAGTTTTTCTCAATTTTTTGATTCTTCTTTCTTCGTTTCCAAAATATCGAGCGCTAAACAAAAAATTTGGGAAAAATTTATTTTTTCCACTATTTCGGCCATAACTTTATTCGTTTATGACTTTCTCGAATAATATTGAAGTGAAAACTTCTTTAGTGGCGTTGTACACTTTTTTTGTAATGGGTAAAAAATGTTAAATTCTCGTCAGGACACGTGACCGTCAGGACATGTGGCCTGATCGAAAATTCGTAAGACAGATGACAGCCGGCGCACAGTGGTCACAGATTCGCGTTCCATACACATAGCAACGAAAGTCGCATTTGTGTTGATCTTTTTACTCGATAATTTTCAGGACTGTTTTTTATGTATAATCTTGCAGGTTTCGTTATTGAAAAGTTCGTCAATTCGTATAAAAAAATATTTAATTTTTTTTTGTATGGAGGATAATACAAAAATATTTTTTTCTCGCGACTGCCTGGAGCTGCCACCTTGCCGCTTGCACGGCGTGTTGTCCTATTAAACTCGATTCCTACAAGGTATAACATACGTCCCATGCGCCCATGCGCGCCGCTTTGGCCGTAGTTGGATGTCAAACTTTCAAAAATTTACTACGGAATCTTTACTATTTTATGTGTGATTCATTTATTGCAATAAGACCATAATCTATAAAATTACTAGTTATTAACACATTACATTTAAAGACCACAGAACTAACTATAAATATACTATACTATTGCATTACATTTAAAAAAATATATATGGAATCTTTGCTATTTTATTCGACGAATAATGTTGTACAATCTTTATATGTTCTACATATAATTCGATCATTTATGATATATTGATATTATGTATTTGGTCCGTAAAATTGTTTATTTCTAAGAATTACTCATACCTCATTAGTTATTCATGACCTCTAATATTAAAACATGTTTTGTCCCAATACTTATAATTAAAATATTTGATACTCATTAAGTTAATGTATCGTTAGTTAATGAGTGTGTATTAGTGAATTTGCTATAGAAAGTTAATCCTTTAATTAGTAAAGTTAATCGTAAAAATCATAGAAGTTTGTTATTGTGTACCTACTATTAACATTGTAATAGATAGCAATATGAGGTAATTATGATTTCTGTGCATGCCAACTAATTAAAAAGGAAAATAAATGAGGGTAGGTAAATAGCAACAAAAATAGCTAGTTCATTTAGTTCATGTCAGCAACTGTGCGCGTTAACATCAACTTTTGCTCGCAAATTTTGTTATTAACATGGAAGGTTTTGTATAAAACATTCGGCTGAGAAAAGGAATTATATAAAAATATAAAAATGTCAAGATTGGTTCTTGACATTTTTATATAATTCCTTTTCTCAGCCGAATGTTTTATTAGATACACTTCTGACTAAGGTGCCAAATTTATCAAAAGAAGAAGGGACAGAAACAATTCAAACAGTTTTGTCAAACATAATTATGTGCTATTTACAAAAAAAGTGGAAATTGTGTAATCGTACAACTCATACATTCATAAAGAAATATGAGACTTGGCTAGAAGAGGATATCAAATGGCCCGACTTTATTCAATCATCAACAGTGACCCCCGTTAAAGAAACTACAATCTGTTCTGTAGTAACGAAGGTGCGTCTACATCTGGGCTTGCTTCTACTTGTACTTTTTCAACATCAATGTAAAAAAAAACAAGAAAACCATTTGCTGACCTAAGTCCGATGCAGAAGAAAAGAAGGACTATAAGCCATACGTATTGTATTGCGTGAGAAACGCATGATACAGAAGAATTAGCATATTTATTTATGCATATTTTTTAATGTAATGTTGATATTTATAGTTAGTTGTGTGTTATTTCAATGTATAATGTTAATACTACTAGAAATTTATTTATGTTCCTATTGCACTAAATAATCAATCACCTAATTTTAGTTTGTGGTTTTAAAACATATTACTTATAGGTGTGACTTAATTTCCATTATTTCCTTCCTTCTTCTGTGCGTCATCATCATTTGAATAAGTCATTTAAGTTAAGAATTTCTAATATTTAATAATTATACTATATATTTTTCAATTTAATAAATATTTACACAAAATTTCATTATTTTATTGTTTTTATAAATCATATTTAATAAACTTCCCGACAATGTAGCTAACTAGCTAATGTCATGAACAATATTTTAAATGTGTTTAAGGGTGCGTCGACAAAAAAATGCCAAAAATGCAGTTACGGTTAAGTAAATATAATTACCCCCGTGTGGTGCCGGGGATAAAGAATTGCACCACCCCATCTCTTCCCGTGGGTGTCGTAATAGCCGACTAAGGGATCATTCCAGAGGATGGGCAGCAGCATCTCTCTGAGGTTACCCTCAACCTACTGCGATCGCCAACCCGCCTGCCAAGCGTGGCGATTACGGCAAATACCCCCCATGATTATTTGGCGGAGGCCTTTGTCCAGCAGTGGACGTCTTTTGGCTGAGATGAATATAATTGAAAATACTATCGTATTAAATGAACAAAATATATATTTAGTATCATAGGGAACGTGTTTACAATTTGTCAGAACCATAAATTCATAACACGCTATAGTTTTTTCTACAATATCATTTAAAGTTGGGCAAAAATCATGAAAACGAGTGGCGGCGTTTAGTAGATTTCTTATAGTTTATCTAAATTATTGTACCTCTGATTTTGTCTAAACAATCATCAATGGATAAACTACAAATTGCTAGACTACATTTTCGATTCATCTAGTGGTTATTTAAATAATTATTTTTTATTAAGCACCATAAATTCCCCATACAAAATTAGTATGGCCGCGCGGCATCAAATAAATATGGACGACGACATTTCAAATAAAACATATGACACTTGTCACTTATGGACGGCGCACCCTTAAATAAAAAAATCGACAGAACACGTTATAAAATAACAGAGGTAAATAATGAAGTACCTACCTAATGAATTATGTGTACAACTTTAAATAAAGACTGTGTGTGCAACATTAATCGTAGAAAAAAAATATTAAAGATTTCGTAGTGAATTTTTGAAAGTTTGATATCCAACTACGGCCAAAGAGGCGCGCATGGGCACGTATGTTATACCTTGTAGGGTTCGACTTTAATAGGACAACACGCCGTGCAAGCGGCAAGGTGGCAGCTCCAGGCAGTCGCGAGAAAAAAATGTTTTTGTATTGTCCTCCATACAAAAAAAATATTTTTTTTTACTCCGAATTGACGAACTTTTCAATAACGAAACCTGCAAGATTATACATAAAAAACAGTCCTGAAAATTATCGAGTAAAAAAATCAACACAAATGCGACTTTCATTTCTATGTGTATGGAACGCGATTCTGAAACCACTGTGCGGCACGGCGTAGGAGAGGAAGTATCCCCCTCTCTTTCTACGGCGCGGCGAAAATGTATGCCTGCTGTTTCGTTTAGGCGGCGCAGGGCGCTTGCGCGAATGTTCGAGTGCTTTTTATTGTAATATAAATTGTCATGTTTGTGTACGATAGCGCGATAAATAAATATTGTATTCTACCACATAAATGATAGTACTTTTATACTGATAATTGAAGCAATTCGTGCAAAATTATTCCCTAACCATTCCAAAATATCAAAAATGCACAACGTTAATATTCAAGTTTTCACTTCTGCCGGCACTCCCGGAGTGCAACCCGTCGTTTTTTTTTGCATCTTACAGCTCTGAATACGCGTCTTTTGAGCCTTTTTGAATATCATATCTTCACAACTCTCCGAGATATCGGGGATCGCACTTTTTCGTGAAATTGGAGCCTATACTTACTGGAGCGAATGAAAAAAAAAACCGAAACCTCTTGCAAGAATTGGCAGCTCTTAGATTGGATAAGTCTAATGATTAATATAAAATATATTGTATTAAAACATCAAAAATCAATTTAAATGTCCTTATCTAAAAAACCTCATTTTAGACACATTGCTCGGAGTACTAATGGGTAAAAGGAGTTTAACATTTATCATCTGGCAACCCTAGCAGTGATCCCGTTTCGAATGATTACTACGGTATCTGGGACTTTAGGTGCACGGGATATTAACATCACTAATCCATGAACACAATCATTGCATTGGAATTGAAATAGGTATTATGAGTGATCGCATGGGAATTGATTTAGGAGAATTTGACAGTGTTAAATTTATTTGGCTATATGTGCCAGTATAAAAAATGATTTTGACGTTGTTGCTTAAATGAAATACTTCTTAATTCAACTAAAGCTTACAAATGTAGCTAACTTTTATTACGGTCTAGTTGTTGGCAGCGGGCGGTTTTGGTGGGAAATAAACGGTCTGTAACAGCTAGGTACACCATTTAAGTGCTCTCAGTATGCGAGCCGTGAAAAAGAGCGGGAGAAAGAGAGATAGTGACTGTTAGATATGCCTGTTCATATCGTAAGTCTACAGGCGGGAGACCTATAAATGCTGACTGACGAGAATCGAAAAGTACTTTCAGCATGGGCTTTTCTAGCTTTGTCATTTAAAATTACTCGAAAATGATTTCTTTATCACAAAATTATATTTTCATTCACAAACATAAATTAAATCTCTATAAATTTATGTAGGTAAGTATATCTTTTTAATTTTTATTTTTAATTGTTAATTGCTGCACTTAAGCTGAATAAAATATAGTAAAAAAATATAAATAAACATATAAATAATATAAAAAATATATAAATAGGTAATATAAAATAAAATAAATAAATAAAATTTTATATAGTACCTATAATCTGAATCTCTGAAACGATTTTCATGAAATTTAGTATGCAGGGGGTTTCAGGGGCGATAAATCGATGTAGCTAGGTTTCATTTTTAGAAAACATTAAAAAAAAATAGCGAGCAAATCTCGGTCATCCAGGTACTGACTGTATATTTATACGTGAAACGAAAACATCGTGCCACGTGCCCTTTTTAGACACACTGCGCGCGGATTAAGAGTGTGAGATTTGGCATAGTTAATAGTAGTTTATGCAACTGTCATATAATGAAGGGTATTAAAACACGAGTGTTTTAATACCCGTGTTATATGCAGTTGCATACACTACTTTATCTTCACTAATGCAATTAGTCAAACAACAAGAGTAAAAGCTGACAATAGTTTATTTATAATAATTGTTAAAATTTTGGATGGTACAATTTTGAAAGTTAATGTTAATTATTGATCCAGCAGCTGTAGCGGTCGCGGGGCAAGCAGTAGAGCTCGTAGACGGAGTTGGAATATTTATAATTACTTCATTCGTCTTGTTTTCTATACTGTTCAAGATCGTATTTGAGACTTGAATTTTATTCATTAAAGACTCATCAATGTAGCTTTCAGCCACAGTAGAAGACTTCCACCCCCCGTGTCGTTTCAGTGCGGTCAAATCACCACCGCTATCTATGAGAAGGGTCGCCGAGGTGTGCCGGAAGCAATGCCCCGTGTACAACGCTGGGTTAGGCAGATTCAAAAAACTTGCGATAGTTTTTCCCAGAGCACCAAATTTATTAATACCAGTTCTTTGATCGACGCACTTCCCCGATCTATAGCTTAAGAAAAAGGCAGGGTTTCGACAGGGGGTGGGTCGAAGTTCCATGTATTTTTTACATACGGCATAGCAGTTGCCCATCACAACGAAAGAACGATCTATTTTCGTTTTTGTTTTCGAAACTTTCACCATGATTGTACTGTCGTCTATGTTAGAGACTTCATCGAACTGGATGTTGTATAGCTCTTGCCTTCGGCATGCCCCCATTATGCCGAAGATTAGTGCAACCTTTAACAATAAACGATATAATAAGCTTGAGGTACATAGCCAAGGCAAAAACTATGATTTATGAAGTAGTAAAGTGTAGGTACCTACTACCTAATTTATACACAAAGCGCTTAAACGGAGTGTCTAAATAACTTGCGTGTGTAGTACGTAAGTACTAGGTAGATTAAATAACAGGACTAAAATACACTTACCTTTTCAAAAAGATACAAAATATCTGGTGAATCTTTCAGGAACATCTTTATTTGACCTGATGTAAACGTCAAGGACTTTTTTTCCTTGTGTCCTTCTGAACTGCGTTTCAGGAACGCTATGACTTTTGAATACTTCGTGATATCAATATTATTGTAGATACTCAGTGTGGACTTGAGCATAGAATATTTAGCCTACATAGAAGATGGCTTGAATTTGTCGGAGAGGTCTTTGAGATACACAAAAATGACATTTTCAGAAAATGATGTAGTTTTCTTTTCGATCTTCCATGCCAAAAAGTTATTATATTCTTTTTCATATAATTTTCTAGATTTTTCTGGCAAAAGATTGTGAGTCACTTTTGTTGCCAATTCTAGAATATCCGGAGGCGTACAAATATCATCGTCGCTGTCCATTTTTAACTTTTAATTTGTATTTTAAAAATAAAACACATTGCGAGACATTAAATTCACGCGTACGTGTATTGTCACAGTGAACTTGCCGCCATTAAAATCTAACCAATGAGAGCGCAGCTGCGCGCGCATGGCCAATCAGGAGCGAGCGCGCGCTGTTCTTTTTTTATTTAATTGGCACAAGATCTTACCAAAGAGTTTTGTGTATGTAAGTTTAGTAGTTTCGACGAAGTTTTCACGTATAACCCAACTGTTTTCAAAAGCCAGCCTAATATCAAAATTTTATACAACTTGTATGAGGATTTTGACATAAGGCTCGCCAGGTTAATTGGTCGCGTTTTATTGATGTTATAATGAGATTTTACGATATCGATGTGGATATTATACCATCATGTGAAATTGCTTAAATTGAGTGTTTTGTTGTCTGCGCTATAACAGTAGTAATTCTAAGTCAAGTATTGGAAACATAAGTAGAATGTAACAACATTAGTGTAGATAAAATTGGTTAAAATTTATATTTAGAAAAGGAGTCCCGAAAAATAAAATGAATGTTGCATATTTCGTTAATTACGGTCGAATACCGACCACAATTAAAAATAAAATCATAACTTAGATAACTCAGAAGTATCTTAGAAGCACTGCTACTAATCGGATTCTTTCTCTTGTGATTTGGACGTCGAACCCAGCAGTCGAACTATATCAATCACATAATTGGTAGCAAAACAAGTTTCTTTTACCCACATTGTTAATTAAGAATCGACTCCTGCGCAGAACCAGTTACACATTTATTATAAATAATCTTTTAGCGATGCCGTGTCAAATACACACGCATGGCTTGTACAGACGCATGCACATTAACTTAAAAACTGTAAAATTTCTTCAATACATTTTCAACCATATGCTTAGGGCATAAAGTTCAAAGTCTATTAAAAAAAATTGACAGTTTGTGGCAGGTTGGTGTGTACACACAGGTAGCCAGTGATATTTACCTAACATACATACTTGCTCATTGGTCATAAATAAGTATGCTATCATGTTCTCTATTATGTAATGCGTATATCAATATTCGCACTACCAATACAATACTGGTGCAAGTCAAAATATACTGATATTTGAAATTGAACTGTACTGTTCTTCAATACGACAAAATTTCCAATGTCAGTATGTTTTGACTTGCACCAGTATTGTATTGGTAGTGCGATATATAACGTGTAACAGAAAGGAGTGGTCAAAATGAAAAGATCCACAGTGTATCCGATCCAGATCTTGTATGCAATTACTAACACATGATTATTAACTTTAATTTGTTATGCAATTTTCAATTAAATATTTCTATTGTGACGTCACATCAAAATAAACAAGTCTCAGCCCTAGTGGTTTAGTAACCTTTGTGTACTTACATTTATGATCACTGCTACTTGCTTAAGCGCCTGAAGCGCATAACTTCACTAATACAAATATTTATTTTACCATTGCAAAAATTTTTGTTAATAATTAGGTCTTAGTCTAGATATATATCTAGATCGGACACACTTTGGATCTTCCATTTGGACCACACCTTTTTGTTACACGTATATATACTTTTTGTCCGTTGTTATTTAGATATCGTAATAGTATTTGCTTAGGTAGTGTTTATTTAAGGGTGCGCCATCCGTAAGTAACAAGTGTCATATGTTTTATTTGAAATGTCGTCGTCCATATTTATTTGATGCCGCGCGGCCATACTAATTTTGTATGGGGAATTTAAGGTGCTTAATAAAAAATAATTATTTAAATAACCACTTGATGAATCGAAAATGTAGTCTAGCAATTTGTAGTTTATCCATTGATGATTGTTTAGACAAAATCAGAGGTACAATAATTTAGATAAACTATAAGAAATCTACTAAACGCCGCCACTCGTTTTCATGATTTTTGCCCAACTTTAAATGATATTGTAGAAAAAAGTATAGCGTGTTATGAATTTATGGTTCTGACAAATTGTAAACACGTTCCCTATGATTACTTACAAGTAATACATAAATAGACAATATTTCCTTTATGATGATGATGAATGATATTAGAAATGAAAAGTGAGAAATGATATACCCCCCAACCCTACTATTTTTTTAATTTTGTTTTGTAAAACACAAGGCAAAGGAAATAATTAATACACACTTTATATGGATCTCATTGCGTTTATTTTAAAAATTGTTATCACAATATTCCTAAGTTACAATATACAATTAAACTTTGTGGCAAGCAATATATCAGGGGTTTTGTGTGATCAATGATCATGGACCCAGCAAAGGTTTCCAAACGTATGTGTAAAATTAATTCGAGTCATCGCCATCTCATTATATGTCCCACTGCTGAGGCATGAACCTCCCCTATGGATAAAAACACCCTAGGGAGAGTGGGCCGTGAACCACCACGCGGGCCCAGTCACTGGGCCCGCGTGGTGGTTCACGGCCCCAGTGCGGCGCGGTGGTAGTTAACGACTGCTAATGTAGCCGGGAGTGGGGACCAACGGCCTTACGTTATAAAATGTTTCATTTCAATCTGTAAGTGTTTGCGTAAGTATACTAAAGAAAACTATTTAGATCCATTAACTTACAACAGACAATGGCGATTATATGGCCCTATACAGTAATAATAATATAAATCATATTCAAATGAAATACAATGTGAGTACACAACTTAGTTAGACAACGCGTGTCGGAATACTGGCAAGCATCCAAACGTCTATGTTTGTAACGCCTAGATAATTGTTTTGCGATGCAAACTCTTTTGTCTTTTATAGACAAAAGAAAAAAGAAAGAAAACATTATAGAGTTCTTGACGGGAAAGCAAAAAGTGATGTAATCACATTTTTGTTTTAAATTTTTAAAGTGTTTTTTGATATTAATGTAAAGTAATAATGGTAGATTAAACTATCAGTGTTCGATGAAGAAAAACTTTGTACTTTTCTTAAGCATATTCAGTGGAATGAGGAATGTGAGATTTGACATAATAGTCAAAGTTCAAAGCCAAAAACAGGAAGCAAATAGCCTAAAACTGTCCCACTGCTGGGCAAATCATTATGGGCCTCCATCATTATTCACACTTCAAATGAAGAAGAAATACAGAAAGATAAAAAATTCTGTATAATATTATGTATTTCATTTCAATGTATATTTTATAAATTACATCGAATTTCCTAACAATTTATAATAGCAGTTTGCCCGCGACTTTGTCTGTGTCGATTACAATTTTTTCACAAAAAAATATTTTTAAAATCATTTGTTTTTACCAAAATAGTATGCCTATGTTACCTACTACAAGGTATATAACATTCTATAAGTGAAATATGTTACCTACTACAAGGTAAGTATATAGTGAAAGAATTTTTGAAATCTGACCGTAGCTCCAGAGATTAGCCCCGTCAAATGAACAAACATAGTCACGAACGTTACCTTTTTATTATGTACTAGTGGACCCGGCGGACTTCGTACCGCTTTGACAGTTTCCATCAAGCGATTAAATTCTCTTTGATTCCCGTGGGAATATCAGGATAAAAAACTATCCTGTGTGTTAATCCAGGTTATATACTATCTGTATGCCGAATTTCATCCAAATCCATCCACCCGTTGCAGCGTGAATATGGAACAAATATACAGACATACACACAAACTTTCTTATTTATAATATAAGTGTGATAGATATATGTTGAAGTGAAACAACTTTTACGGATCTACTCGCGTTTATTTACACATTACTTTTAAATAATGTTTATCCTGACGTTTCGAACCCTTTGCAGGGTCCGTGGTCACAGGGAGACCAAAGGGTAAAGTGTTCGAAACGTCAAGATAAACATTATTTAAAACTTAATGTGTAAAATAAACGCGAGTAGATCCGTAAAAGTTGTTTCACTTCAATGTGTAGTGTTCGCGTAAACTTTAGAAAACAATATATAGATATAGACTACATACTAAAGTACTTCTCTAGAAGACCACCAAGGGACAGAGTAAGTTCGTTACGACAAGCGATCTTTATTTGTGACAATGTGGTGTGTCTACCGTTTGATAAGACTTCAATAGGATCATTCTAATACGAGTAACCTTGGGTCCAATGAACATACATTATTGATTATCAATTAAATGGGAATATGAAATAGTTGCAACCGTTTAAACATCGTAATTTAGCTACTGCGCTAAATATTTGATAGTTTTTTGCTATTTACAGACAGACTCAGAGTAGGTGGAGCGACGATCTTTGCAAGGTTGCTGCGGATCGTGCTCGGTGGCGTGCACTTATTGTTAAAGAACTTTATTCTCTTATGAAATTTACACTTCACTTATAATGAGATACAGAGATAAACAATAACAATTGTACTACATTAAGCACCGATGCTTGCTGCTGCTAATTATGTAACTTAGGTTTATTTTTGAAAACATTTAAACTATCACAATCCTTCAATTCGTTTGGCAAACTGTTAAAAAGCTGGTGCTCCCTCAAATAGTACCGTCTTTGTTTCATAGTTAGTCCTTGAGACAATAAGCCCCCGGGTTGATTTAAAATTATAACGTTGTACTTAGCTCGCATTTCTTTGCTGTCTCATTACTGCCTCGACCCAGAACCTACACATTATATGGAGAGTACTTAACCTTCCGTTATGAAAGCCAACAAACAATTATTAGGTCCTTACCTATGAAATTGACGATTTTTTCTCACTTATTAATAGGTGTATTACTTCTAAAAGTCAATACCGGTTGTTAAATTTATTATACACCTTTAATTAGGACTATGTTATTTAGGCTTTAGTAATATTTAACAATGATTAATAATTTTGGTTAATAACAGAGGAGCTCGATGGCGCAGTGCTTAACGCGCCCGGTCTGCGATTTCTAAGGTTAAGTAACTTTCGCAAAGGCCGGTCATCGGATGGGTGACCAAAACTTTATCATCTCGGGCTCCTCCGTGCTTCGGAAGGCACGTAAAGCCGTTGGTCCCGGCTGAATTTGCAGTCGTTAACAACCACCAATCCGCATTGGGCCCGCGTGGTGGTTTATGGCCCGTTCTCCCTATCCATCTATAGGGAAGGCTCGTGCCCCAGCAGTGGGGACATAAAATGAGCTGATGATGAATAATTTTGTGTCTTTATCGCCCAATTTTTTTTTGTAAATTATGTACAAACGTTTTTGTTAATAATATTATGCATCACAATCCTTCATTAAGTAAGCGCAGAGGGCCTACGTAAGAGTATAAATTCACAACAGTCATTCCATTAAAATAATATGTCAGTGTTGTTTGTCATAAACTACAAAAATACCAAATTGCCACTGCGTTGGTGGTGGCTAGTGACTGTTAAATTATCGAGAAGCTAACGAATTTGGCAGCTATTTGGTTTTTCCCATAAATTAAAATCGACAGCTTTATTAATAAATTCCACAACTTTATTAGTCCGATACTGTTTCGGTCACAAATATCTTGTCATAACATTGTTTTATAGTTCTATTTTTAATTCCTTACGGGTGAGTTCTTGGATTTCGTTTTACCTGATGTTATGTTATGATAAGACCGGGTGGAAGCGTAACTGCGCTTACAGACGACACCTCGATTTGTGAACATTCAAAAAGGCTGATCCTTACTGACGGTGGCATAAGGTCGATAATACGTAGCGCCTGCGACAATATACACCGCAAATTAACGGTTAACCTAAAAAATATTGGTTTTAGTTATCAAAAAATGCAGCCACTAAATTGCGAATATTGATGCTATCAATATATTTAAGTGGTTTCCAAGCATATAAATTAAGTAATTTTGTTGTAGTTTTATAGTGATTTTTTAGTAGTGTTTTCGAAAATAATAATGATCGAGTCAAAATTATACAATCGTGTTATTGAGCAAGCAAATCCAAGATAAAGACATGAATTTACCTATATCAATATGAAAGTACCGGAGGCCCATCTCTCACCCCCCTCCCAATTCCTACTCCCTCCTCAAGATCCAACTCCTTCCTCAGGGTTGGCAACGCATCTGCGATAACTTTGGTTTTGCGGGTGTCCATCGGCGGCGGTGATTGCTTTCCATCAGGTGACCCGCCTGCTCGTTTGCCTCCTTTTAACATAAAAAAGAAAACAGCATTTCAGAATCGTAAGTCATATTATATTCTTAAACTATTCGACGAAAGTTGTTGCATTTTTTCAGTGTGTCCTCAACTACTGAGGTGACTGGCTATCTTATCTCTAGCAGCTGGAACACAACAATGCTACTAACATTACAACATTGTCTCCTACACAAGAGATTGGAGAACTAGATCAAGATGCAGGTGAGGAGAGGGAAGGTAGACCTTGCAGTAAGAAAGTAAATTGGCTTATAAATAATGTTGAATTTGTACTGCCTCAGAGTCAGTGGTCTAATGCGAAGTTATACCACTGGTCTGACCCCGTGTGGGTTCCCAGCCATAGGCGCTTCATCTATCCTGATAGTAAGTGGCGATAGGCCAAAAACAAAGGCGTACTTAACCCGGAATCCTAAACCACTGAGCAACTGGCTATCTTACCTCCTCCGATCCGAACCCTTCGGAGAATCTAGTAGGGCACGGGGACGCTCACTTTTAAGTGTGCGATGCCTGTTCCCTCTAGAAAACCTCTGAAGGTGATTCGTTTCACACGGCTTGAGGTACCCTTTACGTACCTCGCCGCCCCCAAAAAAAGCCCGGTGACGCTGAAAATACCGTTTTAGGCAAATCTGCAAAAACTCAAAAAAAAAATCTTACCTTCTGCGGAAACAATGCTACAAACATTGTTGTTATGTTGACAGTCTTAGATAAGTAGTAGCTCCAGAAAGGTTCTGCTGGGAATCGACCCTGAGACCTATCGGTCTGACACCCCACCCGATGGTCTATCCACTAGACCGTGAGGCGGTAACTCTTTATAAAGAGAATCTCATGGTGGCCACGATTGCAATATGAGCGGGTTCGAATACCGCTCGTGGAACTTTTTGAACATTTTCCAAATTGCATTTGTAAATTATTCCACACTAAGTTCAATCAAAGACGGCAGATTTGTTCCTCAATATCAATTCCAAGTTCAAGTTGAGTTCAAGGTTGCGGCGGCGGGCGGCCGGCGCTAGTTAGGCATGCGCCGGCGCCGGCGGCGATTCGTTAAGTCCACTCTGTAGTCTGTACTAATTGGCCCAGGTTTAAATTACGATTTTTATAAGATGACCGTTGAACTGAGTCATATGGACAAATGAGACGGAATGACAAAAATCTTTTGAAAATATATATAAAATGACTAGTGGACCCGGCGGACTTAGCGTTTAGCGCTTTGACAGTTTCCATCAAGTGATTAAATTCTCTTTGGTTTCCATGACAACAAAAAAACAAAAATTTTTTTATTGGAAAATGAAATTGTCATTTTTTGTATATTTATCAATGATATTATTAAAATATCAATGATATTTATAGTGTGATTCCCGTGGGGATATCGGGATAAAAACTATACTAAACTATCTGTATGCCGAATTTCATCCAAATTCATCCATCCGTTGCAGAGTGAAGAAGCAACAAATATACGAACATACATACACTCAAACTTTCGCATTTATAATATTAGTGTGATTTTCTTCTATGCTACTTTGTGGGCCAGCATGGTAACGGTGACTGATACAGCGTCGTTTTCACGCTGCACCAGTTGTCCTCGCGTTTGGACTCCTTTCCCACTTAACATCAGTTGGAGTGGAGTCAGTTATAAAAATACTACCGTATACAACATGCAGTCCCCGCTGGGAAACGAACCCAAGGCGTCTAGATATATGACCGGTCTTACCTCTAGTCGGTGCTTTCGTCATTGTTCTAAGTAGTAAAGTATATAGCCTATACTGTCCCACTGCTGGGCAAAAAGACCTGCATCATCGAAATCAAGTCATCACTACAATTGATGGGTAATGGCTTAGTGTAGGAACATACTATGCCGAATTTACGCGACCGAAGTTCGGCGTTTTCGGCCTCAGAGGTTAAAGGCGTACGCTATAACGCAACGTAATTTCGGTATTATGTGTCGTCAGTAATTCAAATAGCATTGCAGGCGTAATCATGCCGAACTTCAGTCGCGTAATTTCGGCATAGTATGTTCCTACACTAAATCTGAAATGAAAAGTGAAAATTAAATGAAATGAATTTATTTGTCTGTTTACATTGGTTTGTGTTACCAGTACATCATACAATAATAAAACATTATGCATCTAGTTTTAATATTACAAAAGCGGGTAACGTATAGATTTTATATTCTACCAGTAACAGCAACAAATGACTACTACCCTCCGCAGTGTATTTACTGAGATGCGGCAGCGTAGGATCACCGCCCTCTATTGTCCTAACCACGCTTGCTTAATGCGGGTTGGTGATTTCAAACCGGGGCTATCATCATCATCATCTCAGCCAAAAGACGTCCACTGCTGGACAAAGGCCTCCCCCAAGATGGGGGGTATTTGCCATAATCGCCACGCTATGCACCGAATAAATTCGAAACAGACTTTGCCCGACCTGGGACCTTTGGGTATCGAGCCTCCTACGCCTTCAATCAATCACGTCTTCATTTCATCATCATCATCATCATCTCAGCCAAAAGGGGTCCACTGCTGGAGAAAGGCCTCCCCCAAGGATCTCCACAACGACCGGTTTTGTGCTGCTCGCATGCAGCGGCTTCCCGCGACCTTCACCAGATCGTCGGTCCACCTTGTTGGAGGCCTGCGGCGGCGGATGGCAGCGGCCATCAGTCCTGCGAGCAATGTGCCCTGCCCACTGCCACTTGAGCTTAGCAACTCTTCGGGCTATGTCGGTTACCTTAGTTCTTCTGCGGATCTCCTCATTTCTGATTCGATCACGCAGAGAAACCCTGAGCATAGCCCTCTCCATTGCTCTTTGAGGGACCTTGAGCCTTTTTATGAGGCCCATTAGTGAGCGTCTTCATTTAATCAGCCTTATTGCTAGTATATATAGATCGGCCCTGTTCCAACCTACCTATATACTGTTGACATACAGTTTAAGATATTATGATCTCAAACAGCCTACATCCTCACCAAACCCCTATTAAGTAATCGTCGGATATAAAGCCGAAGCAAATATTTGTCATCCGATGTGTAGCGGTGACATCACAGCCTGAGCTGATCAGGTCGCCCCCGCGCACCCACGCGGTGACGTCATAAGGGCTGGAAGCACACTTCAGGCGATATATGGGCATACATCGGGTACTGATATAGACGAAGGCCCCTGCCTTACCGCGAGCTCATTAAGCAGTATTATTAATTTCGATCCGAACCCCTCGGATAATCTAGTAGAGGACGGGGACACGCACTAGTGCGTGATGAGTAGCCAAACCCACATGTTACCTATCCTGGGAATTGAATTCAGGACCTCCGGATATCGTACCGAGCGCCTGTCACTCTACCACCGAGGCTTCATTGTTATAATTCATAATAACTAGTGGTCGCCCAGTGGTCGCAATCCGACCGTAATTTTATTAAGGCTGCACGGATTGTATCCTAAGCAATGAAAAATTAAAAAAGATAGAATGTGAGTTTGGATTGGCATTGACAGATTTCGGCCGCTCCTCTTCCATTTTTGAAATTTTTGAAAAGATTGCGTGTATGTCAAATACATGGTAGTGTGTGTAATGTTTGTTTTATTGATTTAATGTATTTTTATGTTTAATTAAAAAAATATATTAACATTCGGATAACCTTCTCTATATAAACTATAAGTGTGCGAAATTTCATACTCCTCCGTCCGCGCAATTTTCGTAAAAAAGGGATACAAAGTTTTTGCTTCACGTATTAATATATAGATATATACGCAGCAAAATTAATCTCAAATAATAATAACAATACCGCAATTGACTATAATCAAAACAGTTACGTTGTTTCCGCTTTATCATTTATAACTTATTGCATTGTATAATCCATTAACGTGAGCGTTATATTGTTTGAAGTAGTGCGCGAGCGCACGTGCGCAGATTTTATATTATGGCATGTCTATGTGGATTGCGGATGAAACGGTCGGCATGAATAGGTAAGTGGCGCCTGGCGCTACACTTGTGCTTTACGTGTATAAGCCAGTTGACTAACTTATTTTGCACTTTAGATTTTTTTACACGAGAGGTTTTAAATCTGCACCCGTTTGACACACCGGGTTAGGTGCACCTCAACCATGCTATCGTGGTTAATCCCACATTTTTATAAAGATTTATTTAGGTAAGTGAGGAGCTTGATGGCGCAGTGGTTAACGCGCCCGGTCTGCGAGTGCTGAGGTTAAGCAACTTTCGCAAAGGCCGGTCATCAGGTAGGTGACCAAAAATGAATCATCTCGAGCTCCTCCGTGCTTCGAAAGGCACGTAAAGCCATTGGTATCGGCTGCATTAGCAGTCGTTAACAACCACCAATCCGCATCGGGCCCGCGTGGTGGTTTATGGCCCGTTCTCTTCCTGTCCATCCACATGGAAGGCTCGTGCCCCAGTAGTGGGGACATAGAAATGAGCTGATGATGAGAGTGAAAGTATTCGGCAGTAATCTCACCTTATTATTGATGACGCGGCCTGATGGACTTATGGCTGATGACAATGATGTGTCAAAAATAACATGAATCATCATAATTTTTTCAGCCCGTATCTACCTTCCCTGTGTGGTGCCGGGGATAAAGAATTGCACCACCCCATCTCAACCCGTGGGTGTCGTAAAAGGCGACTAAGAGACCATTCTAGAGGATGGGCAGCAGCATCTCTCTGTGGTTACTTTCAACCTACTGCGATCGCCAACCCGCCGCCCAGCGTGGCGATTATGGCAAATACCCCCCATCTTGGGGGAGGCCTTTGTCCAGCAGTGGACGTCTTTTGGCTGAGATGATGATGATGATGATGATCTACCTTCCGCATTTCCTTCTGTCTTGAGCTGATCGCATCCAGGTTTTTTCAGCGAACAGCTCTATATCTCTGACCCATCTGGCAGGTAGTCGGCCATCGCTCCGCTTGCCGCTTACATTTTTTTTTGTGTAATTTATTTGGAATTAATTAGCCTGTACGTAAGCTGACATTAACTCGATCGAGTTGTACCGGGCATTTGTGACGCCGTCATAGCTCAAAAACGATAGTGGGATATAAGTCATTTCGATAGTTGATTCATGTCGTTTTTATTTAGTTGTGTGGGTTATAATAATATATGTCATCATTGTTATTATCAGCTTAATATTGTTCCATTGCTGCTCCTGAGGCATTCCTGTAGATAATAAATATTTGTTTCTGTTTCTGTTTCTGTTTCTGTAGACATTGCCACTACACAAGTTTAAGACAGAAATAAAACAAGGTCTAATGAAAAAAGGTTACTATAAAATTGATGGTTATTTTAATGTTAAGAATGTGTGGTCATCTTAGTCCGCTCGCCTGCACATGTTATTTCACTTGTAAGTAGTTACACTTTTGTATACAACTCTTAGTTTTTAAAAGTAGCTGCTAAGTTTCTTGCTGGAGTCTTCTTAGCATAATCAACCTTCCGAACCAGCATTAGAATTGCATTATATATATGTATTGTTTATTAAATTATATATATACATACATATTGTTTTTTAATATATATATATTATTTTTTATGTCACTACTTGACGTTCATAAGTGCAATTTATATGCCTAAATTGAATAAATGATTTTCATTGCATTCAAAATTTGTAATTAATCTGCATTTATATCGAAGCTTATTCAACGATTTTTGCCACACAAAAAATATTATTAATGTAGTATTTTTTTGTTGACAACTGTACTTGACTATTGAACTAAACCAACAAAACTGAACCGTTACTCAGAGCGGATGCGATTTTTTTGCCGTCCAATCTGTCCGGCCGTTTAATGCTTCGCGACTGTCCAATATGTGGGTCAACGAAAAAAATGGATGCGATACAAACACCAGTATTGAATGGATTAAAGATTCCGAGATGATTGTAGGCAATGAGTGAGTAGGGGCAAAAAATCGTATAGTGTGAGACAGCTTTAACATGTCTTAAGGCTGCCGCACACTATGCTATATAGCCTTCATACATTTCGGTATCCCATACAAATTACAAAGTATTTTTTTTTCTATACTTAATTTTTTTACCAATTTAGGTAAAATTGTATTATAATATAATAATGCTGTGTCTGTTGTATTGTATGTTCCCCTAACTAAACTAATAAAGTAAAATTAAATAAATAAAAATACAGAGCTCTGATGAGTGGAAAACTATTTAAAAAAAGGTTAATTTAACTGAATTTATGCGATCTGTACTTTCCATAGTGAACTTTCATGTAAAATTACCTGAGATGAAGGTGGTGGTAGAATGTCCGTTGGCATTAATTCTGCTACCAAAATCAAATAAAATGTTCCAGGTAAACTATTTTTTTTTTTTCATTTTGTTTTCAAATACTTACATAATCTAAGTAAAGTAACATTTTAACCAAATATCCTACTAATATTATAAACGCGAAAGTTTGTAAGTATGGATGTTTGTTACTCTTTCACGTAAAAACTACTGAATGGATTTGGATGAAACTTTTTATCTAAATATTCCCACGGGAACGGGAACCACGCGGGTGAAACCGCGAGCGGCCACTAGTAATTTATATTTGAGACTAGCGGCCGCTCGCGGTTTCACCCGCGTGGTTCCCGTTCCCGAGGGAATATCGGGATAAAAAGTATCCTATGTGTTATTCCCGGTTATAAACTATCTGTATGCCGAATTTCATCCAAATTCATTCAGTAGTTTTTACGTGAAGAGTAACAAACATCCATCCATACTTACAAACTTTTGCGTTTATAATATTAGTAGGATATTTGAGATGAGGAAGAGAGAAGAGGAACTTGATGGCGCAGTGGTAAGAGCGCTCGGTCTGGGATTGCTCAAGTAATGCAACTTTCGCAAAGGCCGGTCATCGGATGGGTGGCCAAAGATTTATCATCTCGAGTACCTCTGTGCTTTAGAAGGCACGTTAAGCCGTTTGTCCCAGTCACATTAGCAGGTGTTAACAACCACCAATAACAACTGATCCCGCGTAGTGGTTTATGTCCTGTTCTCCATGTTGTTTCTATCCTTATGGAAGGCTCGTGCCCCAGCAGTGGGCTGGGAAACTAAAATGATCTGATAATGGTGATTGGCAAAACATGCACAATCGAGCCTCAGATCAAATGACGGCGAAACCTTTTCTTGTACAGACGCATGCGCATCAACCCATTCAAAACTGTATCTTCAATACATTTTCAACCATACTTAACTTAACTTGAAAAAAAAAATCAAAGAAAAATAATTAGAAAATTAAAAACTAAAAACCTATAAATAAAAGATGTCTTCCAACTGTGGGCTCATGGTAACCGTCTTAAGAATGCTGGCAACATTGCCCCTTTGGATTGCCAAAGTAATACGCTGACAGAGGTAGCTGCCAGCCTTCTTGTCACCGGAGGCCTCGATAAGGCGAGCACTTAACTCTTTAACAAGCTGCTTTGCCTCCGGCCCCTAACGCCCCATTGCTTCCACCGCAAACGGAACAAATAAATAATTTCGACCTAGGTTTGCGTATTTGTGCCGTCAGCGCTTACCGCAGCCCACATGAAGTGAAGTGGCGCGAACATGCGAGGGAGCCACGGTGTCAGCACAGGTTGTATCCCACACAAACGGCCTGCAAAGCTTCCAGGGCCCAATAGTCATTCCGTCAGGTCTCTTGCTATCACTGCGAGCGATACCAGCTGGCTCTGAGACAGCCGGTAAACCAATGGTGGTATTTTTTTTCAACCATATTATATCTTAGTTATAAAGTTCAAAGTTTATTGAGGAAATTTGACATATTGTAGGGTAAGGTTGATTTGCAGGCGCGTGTACAATAATAAAAAAAGGTAATTCTGTTATCATAAAATGAACTGGTGATGACGACGATGATGACATTTTCAAATAACAACTTCTATGGTGCATATTAATATAATTTATATCAAAACAATTTCAGCTTTACAACATAGCAATACCATTTACAGTCTCAAAATGGGTGTAAGTCCAATTTAACTTAAAATATGATTGCCGCAGCCGTGTACAGAAACCTACCCAAAACGTCGAATTTCTTCAATAAATATTCAACCATATGCGAAATATACAATCTGTATTGGCATGCACTGTACAAACTTTAGGGGTGGATTTTACACTCAAATATAAAAAATATTTAAAAAATTCCAAACTCCACGTAGTACTTAAATTGTTTTTTCGTCATTTTTGGTGTTAAAACCGACATATTGTTGTTTAAAACCGACATATTGTTGTTTCGTCCTATTGATGTTCGATTTTTTTACTACTTTACTGGATGTTATTTACTTGCGACTAGTTTCACCGTTTTTAGGACCTGTAAAAATCGAAGACAATAAAATAAAAAGGCTGCGATTTTCTAAACTATTGAGCTTGGAATTTTTTAAGTATTTTTTTTATTATATATATTTGAGTGTAGAATCCACACCTAAAGTTTGTACAGTGCATGCCAATACAGATCTTTTATATATATAAATCTTCTGTGCGTGTGTATGTTATTGAACTCCTTCTAAACGGTTGGACCTATTTGGATGAAATTTTCTGTGTGTTCAAGTGGATTCGAGAATGGTTTAGAATTGGACCCGGTAGGTGGCGCTGCAATAGGGATCCTTAATGGGATAACGATTGTTCCTAAGCGGACGAATGATTTGTTTGTTTTGTTGTCATGGAAACTGTCGAAGCGGTGCAAAGTCCGCCCGTCGTCGGTTAGCTAATTGTATATAAAAATCAAAGTATTAAGAAAACTTAACAATTTGTGGTAATCTGATGTGGAGTCGTGTGTACGTACACTACAGTCCAGTTTCAAAATAACGACGCGATTATTCACAGAATAACACCTCGTTTACAAATGCACATGTTATCTTAATAATTACTTTTGGTACAAGCGCGTACAAAAGTGTCTGCAGGGCAGATTGAGAACAGGTCACATATGGTACTACATACAGTGCGGATTGGTGGTTGTTAACGACTGCTAATGCAGCCGGAACCAACGGCTTTACGCGCTTTCTGAAGCACGGAGGAACTCGAGATGATACATTTTTGGTCACCAATCCAATGACAAACGATGTGTATTAAAATTGTGCCAAACAATACAAATTATTGTTTTCATTAACGTGATAGAATGATATAATACATCCCATTTGGTACTGAAGTAAACGTATGATTAAAAAAGTTCGTTAACTTGACAAAAGTAACTGTTTATAACGAGGTTTACCAACTAAGATGTTTAACATTCGATCCCGTTAACAAAATCAATAATTTGTATTTATAGTTTGGTGATACGGTAGCCCAGCTAGCCAGCCAGTTCCTCACTGGTTGATGATTCCGGGTGAACAGCTCTTCTATCTTCGACATAGTATTTACTTACCAGCAGGTGAGATACATAAACAGAAATAATAATGGTGATTGCAGGATACCAGTAAAGTATCTTGTAAGATTAACAGACAGAACATCTCTATTTGATTTTTTTTTTAAATACAGTAAATAAAATCACGAGGATTCGAACCACGCTCCTGGAATTTTTTCAACACTTTGTTTCTTTTCAAATTGTAATTTGTTCGCAACAAGATTTGCGGTAAATTATATATAACCATAATTACAGAACTCTATGACCAACTACTTGTAATACCAACCATATTCTTAGCAAATAAAATATTCTATTCTATTCTATGTTAATCAAAATGAGCTCTTAATATTAGTATTATTTATAACAAACACTTGTGTGACCAACTGTACCCAGTTAAAGCCAACTTGATCCACTATTCATCGACGATTAAATCCCTGTTGCATACAAGTCGGCATTAAAAACTAGGCGAGGTGTGGGCAGTTTGCTTGCTGTGGCGCATAATGAACAGGCCTGTGGATTTAAGTCGGCTTAGTCCTAAGCTATATACAATATGTAAAAAAAATCCTGTCCGATCGCATAGGGGTACATGGTATATAAATAACAATAACAAAAAAAATATTCATGAAAATAAAAGAGTTATTTTAACGCAAGTTTTTTGTACCGAAATTGCTTAAATTACCCCAATATCTAGCTTATACAGGATATTTTTTAAACCAGTGCGCAAATTTTCTGGAGCGACTCAGAATCGGTAAGTACCTAAACAACTTTCTCATAGTAACATGAGTTGAAATATGTCAAAAACTATTAGACTTCCCATACTTTAGCGAACACTTGATTAGCCTGATTTGTATGAAGAGTGTCAAAATTTTTGACATATTTCAACAAAAACACAAATGTTGAAAAAAATTTCCACGAGCAGGGTTTGAATCTGCACCCTTCCGACATACTGGGTCAGGTGCTCTTCCAATTGAGCTATCGTGGCTCTAACCAGCCCGCCGAAATTATTCAACACTTTTTTTTTTTTTTTTTCTTCAACATGTCTTTTTGTAATTTTTTCGCAACAAAATTTGCGTTAAAAATTATATAAACATTCATATTCCAACAGTTGAGAAATTTGCGCACTGGTAAAAAAAAATATCCTGTATTATAAAATGTGACCACACTTTCCATCAATGGCGGCGGCGGCGGCGCCAAAGGTTCTACCTACCTATCGAAGTGCCGACAAAAGTATTGCCATATAAGTTTTGTCATTTTAACAAAATTTTATTGGGGTAAATTTTTTTTTTAATGATTACATAAATTGAATTGAATTTCGATACTTATTAACCCTTAACGGATCGGACATGGTTTTTTTGTATATATACTATATATCTCCTGACCGATTTCGGCCACAGCGACTGAATGCACTAGATAGAGTGAATGAGAGGCACATCTCCTCAGTGTGGGCTTCGCTGCTCCGCCCTTAAAATGTGCTCTTAAGTGGCTTACGTACCCAATTTTGTTGGAGAAGTTACGAGCGCATTTTGGGCATGTCAGTACCCCGCCAACGTAATGGTAGGTGAAGGCTGCATGTGGTCTGGCCATTGGTAAGCAAAACGGTTGTTCCCTATAGCCAGTCTCAGGTAAGGTGACCAAATCTCTCGAGATACCTCGTTCTTGCGTCACGCTTGCCGTCGTAAACACCCAGACTATTTTCCTAATAAGGATCCTATTCAATTTATTACACATAAAATTAACTTTATTAGGGTTGGTGGCATTAACCTTCCATATTTCGAAAACAGACTGGATGGCTTGTATACATAAATAATCATTTATCATACAACTGTCATAATAAAATACTAAAAAGAAACAGAATGACAGCTGTATAGCTGTATACTTTGTATAAAGTTGAAAAATCTTGATTTTTTGATGTCATCTCGATTCTTTATTATAGTAACTGAAGACTAGGCTGTGTGAAGGTAATCTTTTTGCCTTTCATTAAATGCTTTTGCCATTGAGGAGAAAAGTAAAAAATTATGATTTTAGATGATTACTAGCTGACCCGGCGGACTTCGTACCGTTTCCATGACAACAAAACAAAAAAATCATTTTGTATTGGAAAATTGAATTGTCGTTTTTAAAATTTTCCGTTACCTTATTCTTAATGTTTCTCACCGTTCAAACCTTCCCTAAACTTCCACAAAAATTTCAAAATCAAAATTAGCCAAATCAGTCCAGCCATTCTCGAGTTTTAGCGAGACAAACAAACAGCAGCATTTTTTTTTATGTTATAGCTTATGATAGATAGATTATGTATCCTTAGAAGTTTTAATTTAAGTAAGTAAGACGATGACGGTAAGTGTTGATGCGACCTAGGATGTAGCATACCTACTTGTCGATCTCGATCCGATCCGAACTCCTCGAAAAATCTAGTAGAGGAAGGGCATTCGCTTGCGTGATAAAATGCCCTGTAGAAACCCTCAAAGGGTGTTTTTTGATCACACGGCTTGAGGAGCCCTTGAAGTTTCTCGCCGCTTACTAAGCGTTGTTTAAGCTATGAACCAAGCAAGCAAAGTTTATCACTACAAGTAAAGTAAATAGCCTATAATTGTCCCACTGCTGGGCAAAGGCCTCCATCATTGAAACCAAGTCATCGCTACAATTGATGGGTAAGGGCTTAATCACCACGCTTGCCAAATGAGGGTTGGTGATCACAAACTATGCATCTAAAAATCGGAAACACTGCCCGACCTGGGATTGAACCCGGGACCTTCGGGTATTGGACCCCGAGCACTTTGCCACTCGGCCATCAATGTCTATTAAAAAAAGCGTAAAGTTCTGATTGTAACGACTGACAAGTTGGTATCAGTTAAGGCGACGCATTGGAAATTTACGTGGCGGGATCTTGATTTTTCCCAACAATTACAAAACATATGAAAGTGATATTTGATGACATGATTTTTCATTTAATTGACTTCATTTTGCTAGTTGCAGAAAAACGATTTGTCAACTTTTATAACAGAAAAAAATAAAATAAAAAAATATATCGGATACTCATAAACAATAAACATGGTAAGAATCCCGTTAATGATTACTCTATTGCAAGTGACCATGATAGTTTAAATAGTTATAGAGAAAAAAATATCAAAAACATAGATTTAAAACATAGATATGCATTTTACAGGCTAACCAGACCGATTTAAGCATCTGAATTTTCTTAGTAGATTGGTCTTAACACACACTTCAATATTGTAGTTCATTTTTTTTAAATAATTTGAAGGAGAAAAACAGTTTTTCTTATTGTGCGGGGCGCAAACGCTCCGTATGAGATTTATTGTTTAGCGGTGCGTTGCCTTAAACACAATATATATAAAGCGTCAACAGTCCAATTCCACATTCTTCTCCATTTACAAGTAACGATAGTGATGTTGCCGCCGAAACAGTAGATTGCGTCCGATAACTCATTGGCTATATACCTGGCTATATAAGGCTGTGTTAGATCATTGCCACCCACTATATCCCACGCGACTGCTCGGTCAACACGAGGTGACATGTTTAGTATTGATCTGTGATAAACAGAAAAGGAGTTTAAGAGACCAAGTAAGGGTGCGATAGTGATTGTTAAGCGAAAGTCGCAATGTCGGGTTTTAAGATGGGTGACCGAAATTTTGTTGTAACTACTGACGCGATTGGGTGACGGTAGTGATTGTAAAGCGACAGTCGCAATAACGACTAAAGCAATCGTGTGATGATGGTAAAAATCAAGCTATGTTCGCAATATCGGATTTTGGGATGTGGGGGGTGCATGTTTGTACTCGAATTGTAATTTGTTTAGTGGTAGGGCTTGCTTTAAGTCCGCCTAGCTACCTACTACCATCTTATCTAAATATGTCGCCAGAACATCAATGTTTGTAGCATTGTTGTGTTCCGGCAGCTACAGATAAGATAGCCAGTACCTCAGTAATTCAGGATCCCGGGTGACGTGCGCTTCCACCATTGGCCTTTATCATCGCTTAACATCAGATTAGATGAAAGCACTGTGCTCAGCCGTAAGATCATCATCATCAGCTCCATTTTATGTCCCTACATACGGCACGAGCCTAGGATGGATAGGGAGAACGGGCCATAAACCACCACGCAGGCACAGTGCGGATTGGTGGTTGTTAACGACTGCTAATGCAGCCGGGACCAACGGTTTCACGTGCCTTCCGCACGCAGGAGCTCAAGATGATAAATTTTTGACCGGCCAGCCGATGACCGGCCTTTGCGAAAGTTGCTTAATCTCAGCACTCGCAGACCGGGCGCGTTAACCACAGCGCCATCCAGCTCCTCTTTGGATCATTGGCCTCATTGGCCTTTATCATCACTAACATCAGGTGTAATGAAAGCACTGTCGCACCCGTAAGATATAAAAAATAAAAATCTAATATTTTCATGTCACACCATTGGTTCTGCGGCACAACTGCAGGAACACTAACTTTAACTAAGTACGTACCTAATGATTACCTAAAAGTTCCCTTCCTCAATTTACGCATTTAGCATCAAAGACAATTTGAAACTTCATTGAGCCGTGACCTTACAGCAATAGGGTTGAGATTACAATGTACCGAAGGCCTAGGTTATACGGCAACCGTTCGGTACGGGGTTCATTTCGAGTCAGTCGTAAAACGACAAGGTGCGGTTCATATTCGCAAATAGAAAATGTGAATGAACCTTCGCTTGTTCCGACTAGGGTTGTCAGTAACTATGAATTTTACTCATTTAAGACAATACCAACACACTGCCCACACTTTTTTTTGCTGAAATTAGCTTTTACAGTAAAAAAAGACAATCTTTTAGCATTTTACTTATTATAATGTTTTTGCGCGTTCGCTCGCAAGCTAACAAGCCATTTTTTATAAAATTACTGGTTTTAGTTATCAAAATATGCAGCAACTAAATTACGAATATTGATGTTATCAATATATGAGTGATTTCTAAACATAGATTATGTAATTTCATTGTAATTATAGCATTAATGATTTTTAGAGGTGTTTTCGTAAAGAATTACGATCAAGTCAAAATTGCACATCGTGTTTTTGAGCAAGGGTTTTAAAGACAAAGGCATGAAGTTATCTATATCAAAATTTCAGATTCCAGAAAGTTGATGTATTTTTTCTACGTGTCGCCTTAATCGACTGTCCAAATTTCATCTAATTAACTTCAGCAGTTTCAGCTCGGCGATGTCAGTCAGTCAGTCAGTCAGGACAAGTATATCATTATATGTATATAGATAACAACCCACTATTAAAAACCCATACTGGGTTTATCGAATAGCTGAGTGAGATCGCATTCTAACTGCTAACAATATTTAAAAATAAGAAACATCTATTTCTATTTCTAAAGTTTTATGCTATTATATTAGATATTATAATTATAATCTATTAAGTAAAACAATTTATTTTAGTAATCCCTTACATTTCTTGGCATTTGGGATTTGACAGATGTCTGTAAAGTCGTTTTACATAGGTACTTCATCATTTATTTGATTCGGTGGGGTATTCAGCATTTTGGTAGTATGTTATGTTGGTATAATTTTGACAAAATAAAAAATATAATAATAACAATATTAATAACAAAATAAAATATAGATAATAGAAATAAGCGAAATGCATTAATATGAAATAAATAAACTTAACTTAGTAATCTGATTAACAAAATAAATAATAATTATTTCTATATAAAATATATACTTATATACATATATGCGCACACTCACACACACACACACACACACACACACACACACACACACACACACACACACACACACACACACACACACACACACACACACACACACACACACACACACACACACGCACGCACGCACGCACGCACGCACATACACACACACACACACACACACACACACACACACATATCTAAATTATGTAAAATAAGCTAATATTAAAGAACTGGAAATGTTTATGGCTATGGAAGAGCGGGATCTTCTGTTACAGATATATACGTATATCTAAAAGAAGTCCCCAAAAATCTGTAAATGTATCTTTACTCTAGTAATGAAATAAATATTTTTATTTTTATTAATTAATATAAAAGCGCGTTAATAAAAAGTGAAAAAAAAAATTAGTTCATAAATTCATTATCTTCATGTGATCGAGGCAACGTTATCTAAATTTTAAGGCAACCCTAGTGCCGACGGTCTCGGTTACGTTACGTGTTGGTTTGGTTCGTACAGAAATCAACTTTTCTAACTTTGTACCGTCTCAAGGTGTGGCGGAAAAGGCTATTGTTAAATAAAGCCGACTGCCTTCCGGGCATCCGGACGACTTTTACCAAGAAATGATACTTATGCATGTAGTGCCTTACAAATAAACAAAGAATAAGCTCCGAATAGTTATTCCGTGTTTTGTCCCTGTCATCTAAACGTCATTTCAAATTAGAGTAAAAAAAAAAGTAGAGTTAAAAATGTATAGAGTAAAAGAGACAAAACACTTAATATCTATTCGAGGCTTATTCTTTATTTCAAAGTCAAAATCGTAAGTCAATTTGTAAGACCCGTAAATGATTTAATTTAATTCCCTACAATTCCCTTGAGTTTCAGCGAATACATGGGACTTAACTGATACCTCACGCTTCTTAAGAGAACTTGAAAGTGATTCATGTGACAAGTGACCATGCCGTTCACGAACACTTAAAGGTTAATAATCCACCATTATTTCACATTAATATTCAGCAAAATAAAACAAAACTGCAAACTCTCTACTTTCGAAACGAAAAATCAACGACTATAAATAACATAGTGGACATTTTATTCTTTATTTTTAAAAATGGAAAAAGTTTTCAATTATCTTTCATCTAATAAAAAGGTTGATTTGTATTGTTAAAAACTCAATGTGCCAATGCCAATCAAAACTAGAATAAAGTCTCTCAAAAAAAAAAACCTTCAAAGAAAAAGAAACTCAAAGCAGATTAAACAGAATGCGTCAAGTTAATTACTGGCAAAAAAGTCTGACATTCTTTTTTTAAGTAGATACCGCTTCGATCGAACTAATCGAGATTGTATCGAATTGGGTAACCCGAACTTTTTGTATTCTGCCTCTTTGGTGGGAAGGTTTTGCATTTTTTTCTATAATATAAACACCTACTGCACCTACTTTTACATGTAAAAATAGATTTTAGTTGTTATTCAAGTTTAGTTGGTAAGCTTTCAAACCTAATAAAGATTTAATGAAATATAGTAATGGAGATTAGCTATAGCGCTTTCGGCTGTGTTGATGAAGCAGTCAAGTCAGTTTGTTTGTCAGTTATAAACTTGCATGATTTAACCAGATTCCGTTTTCGCCAAATTTAATTTCCATAAACATCTGCCAGGTTTAGTTAAAATAGTAATCATTATTTTAAATACAGATGTCCATATTTATTAGTAATACGGTTCAAAGGAACGGAAAACCGGATTCATCCCAATCTTTAATAATAATAAACTTAATAATAATAAACTTAATAATAATAATAAACTTTATTAGTGACATTGCCGATTTTCCGACAAATGTTTTTTTTGATGCAACGAAATTCACTATTTTTTTCATAATTTGTATAACTACTCCACATTTGCCAGATATTTAATTTATAGGCACTTGCGATATAATTATGTGTTTTTTTTCAAACTTGGTAACGTATTAAAGCCGTGAAATAAGTCTTAAGTACTAGTGGTCGCCCAGTGGTCGAAATTCGACCGTAATTTTTATAAAAAGCTGTCTACTAATCAATATTTTATTAAGCCTGCACGGATTGTATCCTAAGCAATGAAAAATTAAAAAAGATAGAATGTGAGTTTGGATTGGCATTGGCAGATTTCGGACGTTCCTCTTCCATTTTTGAAATTTTTGAAAAATGTATAAAACAATGTTTATTTAATTTAATATATTTTTATGCATAATTTAAAAAAATATTAGCATTCTGCACTTCTTCTCTATATAAACTATAAGTGTGCGAAATTTCATACTCCTCCGTCCGCGCAAGTTTCGTAAAAAGGGGTACAAAGTTTTTGCTCCACATATTAATATATAGATTACGCTATTATAGTTTTAAAAGGCATTTTTTTTATTAAAATCAAGTAATAAGTAAGATATAGATAGTCCTTCTAAAATTCACCAGGGTGTCAAGTGCGAGTTTCATTCGTCATTCGTTAACTTTAACAAAAACGATAATTTGTATGACAAAATTTTAACACTTCTCGTATGTCGCCAGGAGGCGCTGCTTCAATGCCATACTAATTTACGTTTTCGTAGACGTAATCGAATGAATACGGATAATAAATAAAACCCACACTAGGCACCCTGTATACCCTAACCCTATAGCCGCTGCTGTAACCCTAAAACCGTTGGTGAACGAGACTTTTTACTAGTTTCTCGAAATGTTATTAATGAATATGCATCGCCGCCCACCGTCCGCAGCTGCAACACCCTGCATTCGCAATAAATCCCGCCGGCTCCCATTTGCATACCGGGCCGTACCTGTTACCCTGCTTTCGCTGCCTTTCGCAACTAAACTGTTGTTGGCTGAGGCGCGAAATCTATATTTTTAGTATATAAGTAAACCCACCAATTCACATTGGGCCAGAGCGTGGTGGGTTATAGTCTAATTTCCCCATGTGCTGTTGTCCATGTGGGAAGGCCTGTGCCCAGCAATGGGACGTCTATAGGCTGATGATGATATAAACACTAGCGTCCGCCCGCGACTTCGACTGCGACTTCGTCTGCGACATGCTATGAAAACTTCATCTTATCTCTTGTTAAGTTATGAAAAAGATCTGTCTAAAAAAAAACAGCGATCTAAATTAAGCGGTTTGGGTTGTGCTGTAGCTGTCAGTCAGTCAGTAAGTCAGTCAAACAGTCAATCAATCAGTCAGACAGAAAGTCAGTAAGTCAGTCAGTCAGTTATAAATCAAATAAAATGAAATGAAATGTAATTAGAGACACGACGGTTTACAATATGTTGGTATTGAGAAACATTTTTTTTAATAGTGCAGGCGTCAGTCAATTAGTCAATAATAAATAATGTATACCTACCATCCATTCATCTGATTGCGAAGAAACTTGGTGACTTGTTGTGCGAATACGAGCGTTCTACATTTTAATCGTTTTTGCCACTTTATAATCAGGACGGCACTTTCTCAACTCATTCAAGCTAACAAAGAATTTAAACGGGGATTAACGCAAACTAATTAGTAAAGGTCGCGGGAAGCCGCTGGATGCGAGCAGCACAAAACCGGTCGTTGTGGAAATCCTTGGGGGAGGCCTTTGTCCAGCAGTGGACGTCTTTTGGCTGAGATGATGATGGTGTTGATGAATTAGTAAAAGGTTGCATACCTCTGCCGTGTAAACGGAGGCGCAACATCGCGACAGCAGTGAAATCAGTCAAGTAAGTCGGGCGAAACGTCAGGTATAAAGAAGATATGAAACCTTTTATTAACTAAAGGTGGAATTACATTTGTCTGACGTGTCGTGTCGTGATGCATCAGAATGGAATCGGTTTCATACATTTAGTATGCGACACGTCAGAAGCCACACGGCACGCCACAACACTCTAATTCCACCTTAAGTTGCGTTAGTCCCCGTTAAAATACTTTGTTAAGAGCGTTTACGCCGCTCACTAGCGCCGCCAATGAAAAAAAAATATGGCATTATAGTTAAAAGTGGCCGTAACGTCTTAATTAACTAAACCATAACATGTGAGGTGTTCATTAGGTGACGTAAAAATGCTAAATTACTTCATTCAAATAGTTTGTTAAATCTCTAATTACTAGATATGTTTTTTTTTTCATTAGTGGCGCTAGTGTGCGGCGTAAATGCTCTTAACTCATTCAAGCTAAAGCCAGCATGATGGAGAGTGTCATTCAAACTCAGAAGGCACTGAAGCACGGCTGTGTTAACCTTTTCGTGAAAAGAGAGTGTCGCCAATAGTCGATCTGCAATACTAGATAGCCTTAGAGCGCCCACACGCGTTTCAACTCTGAAAAGTAAGATAAAATAATGGCTTCGTAAGTACACGAATCACATTTGTCGTAAATACTGTGTACAGAGAAAACCGGTTTCTAGCTGAGAATATATAAAACACACTTACAAATAATAATAAATAAAATGTATTTATTTTACAAATTAAATAGCTGCTGGTATTTACCTTAATAAGAATTAAATTAATTATGTATCCAATTTTACAGTTTTTATTTAATATTCTATCTCTCAACTGAGCAAAGACTTCCTTCAATTCAAACCCACTTCAATTCCACTTTGCGCGATACATTTATAATTTAATAATTATTTTATGTAAAAAATACTTAAGGTTTGTTTAATGACTTTCACTTTATAATCTTATTAAACAAAACTAACAAACCATATGTGCCCACTCATTAATGATGACTGACGTGATTTTTGGACATTTCGCAATCAAATTGAGTCACAAATGGTAATACCGATCAAAGAGAAATTAATCAAATACAAACAGGTAACTAATCCGGCAGTGACTAATTACCAGGCCCGCGTGAGTTGCTAATTATTCACAAACGAAACCACACCGTTCATGTCGTAAGGGTCGACTATTATACAAGGGTTCCAAGATACTTACACCTCAGGTAGGGTTGCCAACTATTTTTCAGGAAATTAAAGTATATCACTAACTAGTATAAAAAAAAGTATTTGAAGAAAAAATAAAGTATTTTCCAAATGTATTTATTTAAATGTTTAAAAACATATTTCTTTGTACTCTTGGCACTACCTAATATTTTTTTATTGTTTTATAGCGCATTCAGAAATAAGTGTTGCGTTTCGTTTCACTTCACTTGAGTCTGAGTATCAGACTCAAGTATTCAGTAGTTCAGAGATTAAGTCAACAGGAATATTCCGTTCAAACGCGCGCATTAGTCGGCAATAAAGTATTTTCCATACTTTATTTTTATTAAAAAGAATAAAGTATGGGGATGGAAAATAACGTAGGATACCTTATTTTAAAGTATGGTTGGCAACCCTACTTTAAAATAACGCCTGCCATAGTTCCCTGTGTGGAGCCGGGGATAAAGAATTGCACCACCCCATCTCTTCCCGTGGATGTCGTAAAAGCCGACTAAGGGACTATTCCAGAGGATGGGCAGCAGCATCTCTCTGAGGTTACCCTCAACCTAACTGCGATCGCCAACCCGCCTGCCAAGCGTGGCGATTACGGCAAATACCCCTCATACCCTTGGGGGAGGCCTTTGTCCAGCAGTGGACGTCTTTTGGCTGAGATGATGGCAACCCTAACCTCAGGCCACCGGCTATCAACCCACCCATCACAGATATTATCTATTCCACCTCGGGGCCCAAAAAGATGCTCACACATCAGGTGATCGGCTAGAAGTAGCAACCACTAATCCACTAATTCCACTAATTACTAAATCGTTTAACCTTTTTACCGCCATCAACTTCTATAGGAGTTCGAGATTTTCGTGCCGTCCACGCCAGCACTTCTATAGAAGTTCTTCTTTGTACCTACTTTATTAAAATACATATAGACATTGGCGTACAGCGGGACATCGCGTGCAGAATAATTGGGCGGTGAAAAGGTTAAATTCAAATTCAAATTCAAACATTTATTTGCACAATATTGTGTGCAGTACATTGAGATGAGCGACAATGTTGAGCAGGGTCAACCATATTCTGCCTTAATTTTGTAGGCATGCAAACAGTATAAAATTTTATAAACAATATACCTAACTACATAAATGCAAATTTTTTAGCTTAACCTAGCACTAGTATCTATTCCACTTAGGAGCCCTACTTTGATTATGCTCTATTTGCTCTATTTGAGTTTACTCAAAATTGTAGAGTTAGATGCTGTCTACCCTTTTTGGAATATGGACGTGAGAGTATTTATATGTAAGTTAATACAGAACTCGTTCATCAACCGCATAATAAATTACAAGCAAACATCTATAAATTATGTCAATACATCAAGTCATAAACCTACTCGTTACCTTGCAGACGTACGGACAGACAAGTCACCATTGAGTGTAAGGCTAAGGATTTCCATATGCATTGTGGGTTTGCATTCTGGGTCACATATCAGCACCATATACTACTGCAAAGACATGGCTAATCACTTCATTATGATCGTCGTGATGATTTTGTAGATGAACGGATTTAGGGTTGAATGCGAGAAATCATGGTAACAATGATTTCAACCCGAACATAAGCACGTTATTTCAATGAGCCTCAATTGGACAGTTGTAAATATTTTTCAGAAAATTAATGTAAATCTATCACTAACTCGTATAAAAAAAAGGATTTGGAGAAAAAATAAAGTGGTATTTCCAAATTTAATTATTTAAGCGTTGCGTTTCGTTACACTTCACCTGAGTCTGAGTATCATTCAGTAGTTCAGAAATTAAGTCAACAGGAATATTCCGTTCAAACGCACGCATTAGTCGGAAATAAAGTATTTTCCATACTTTATTTTTATTAAAAAGAATAAATTATGGGGATGGAAAATAACGTAAGATACGTTATTTTAAAGTATGGTTGGCAACCCTAGTTGCAACTGCAACAGCAACTATTAAAACGATCTTTTAATAGAAATTGTATGGGAATGGCAAACTATGACGTCACTTTATTGTATATTGTGTTTCGACAAGTAAGTGTTTATAATAAATAATCTTTTTAGGTTACAGAAATTTATGATTAGGTCAAATTTAAAAATTTAAAATAAATAATGTTTTAAAGAACTTTTATACGTGATTTAATTTTTACGTTCTTATGAATTAATTGTTTTTGTTGTCAACTTCCATATTCTGCTATTTTTACCCGACTGCGTCAGAAGGAGGGTTATGTTTTTCGAGTGTATGTATGTATGTCTGTTTCTTTGGCACGCCCTACAGCCCAAACGGCATGGTGGAATTTGAAATGCCCTAAATAATCGTCATAATGGTCAGATAAAAAAAATAACCTGGTACATGTCAAAACCCGTTACTGGCACTCTATTGTGATGTTATTTAATTAGCAGGCTGAGGCCCAGAAAAATATAAGTATACAAGACTATTAGTTAAAAGCGCATTAAAAATAATCTTAGGTAACAAAATTGATGTATTTGAACGCACATGTAACTAATGTGGTAAAAACCCACCTCCAACCATTCCCAGTATTATATTCACCATCATCATCATCATCTCAGCAAAAAGACGTCCACTGCTAGACAAAGGCCTCCCCCAAATAATCATGGGGGGTATTTGCCGTAATCGCCACGCTTGGCAGGCGGGTTGGCGATCGCAGTAGGTTGAGGGTAACCTCGGAGAGATGCTGCTGCCCATCCTCTGGAATGGTCCCTTAGTCGGCTTTTACGACACCCACGGGAAGAGATGGGGTGGTGCAATTCTTTATCCCTGGCACCACACAGGGCAGTATTATATTATTATTTTAGTATTGTTGGGAGTACCAACAGCATCCTGGACATGATTGCGAGCAGACTAGACTGCTCGTTTGTCAAGCGTTGCTGTGCCATATCAAGTGGCATAGCATTCAAATATAAATAAATGTATCGATACTAACATAGTTCTAAGTACCATTGTTACTAACAAAAATGAGTTGTAATTATTACTTGAAATAAAATATTCTTTCTATTCTATTATCAGTACACACTCCCCTGGGAATCAAATCCAGCACACACATAGGTGGATAAAATATCGGTTAGTCAGACGGTTAGAGCATGAGTGGTATTTAGTTTTTGAAGTGAAAACTTCTTTTGCGGGTGTTGTACACTTTTTTTGTAATGGGTAAAAAAAATTAAATTCGCGTCAGGACACGTGACCGTCAGGACACGTGGCCTGATCGAAAATTCGTAAGACGGATGACAGCCGGCGCGGCGTAGGAGAGGAAGTATCCCCCTCTCTTTCTACGGCGCGGCGAAAATGTATGCCTGCTGTTTCGTTTAGGCGGCGCAGGGCGCTTGCGCGAATGTTCGAGTGCTTTTTAATGTAATATAAAATGTTATGTTTGTGTACGATAGCGCAATAAATAAATATTGTATTCTACCACATAAATGATAGTACTTTTATACTGATAATTGAAGCAATTCGTGCAAAATTATTCCCTAACCATTCCAAAATATCAAAAATAGCACAACGTTAATATTCAAGTTTTCACTTCTGCCGGCACTCCCGGAGTGACACCCGTCGTTTTTTTAAATTTTTATTTGAGTAGGTACAAAAACAGCTAATAGGCTGAAAAATACAGCTACAACATAAAAATAAACAAGAAATATTGAGTCTGAAAGCCTTATTGTACACAACATTATCCAAAACAATGTTCAGTTATTTATTACTGAGGTCACAGAATTCACAATAAACATTAAAATAAAGAGTGTAACACTCTCACACGCATTTAAAACTCTGAATACTTTGATGAAAGATATCGAGTTCCAAATCTAGATTGTCATAAGTTTCACACATCATCCGTAGGATTGGGTTGTTTCGAGACACGTTATTGATCGTTGGTGGAACGCTGAAAAGCCGAGGGTTTTTGAGTGATCGTCAGGGTGCATTAAATCTTTTTGAACCCTTCTACTAATATTGTCAAGACTTAATGAATAGATACCAAAGTAATGTACATTTCCTTCGCATAACATTAAATTTACCGGTCACAGTAGTTTATAGTAATTGTACATTATTAAAACTGAAATAACTATTTCAACTAGTGGTCGCCCAGTGGTCGAAATTCGACCGTAATTTTATTAAGGCTGCACGGATTGTATCCTAAGCAATGAAAAATTAAAAAGATAGAATGTAAGTTTGGATTGGCATTGACAGATTTCGGCCGCTCCTCTTCCATTTTTGAAATTTTTGAAAAGAGTCTTTAAACGTGTATGTCAAATTTATACATTATGCGCGTGTGTCTAATACATGGTAGTGTGTATAATATTTCATACTCCTCCGTCCGCGCAATTTTCGTAAAAAAGGGGTACAAAGCTTTTGCTTCACGTATTAATATATAGTAGATAACATGTTATTATGGGTATTGCAAAACCAACTGCATGTCTAAAATTCAATCGAAACTTGTAACAGGTAAACTAAATGGCTGTAAATAATTTTGCGGTGAAGCCAGCGCATACACATGTGGTCGTGACGTAGGACTCTATGAGGATGTGGTGCAATAAGCAGATATTCAAATTACACTTTCTGTTCCATCATCATCATCATCATCATCATCAACATCATCATCTACGTCATCATCATCTAAGCAAAAGATTTCTACTTCTTTTTTAGGGTTTCGTAGTCAACAAGAAACCCTTATAGTTTCGCCATGTCCGTCTATCTGTCTGTCCGACCCCAGCCTAGCTCATAGACTCTTAGTACTAGAAAGCTGTAATTTGGCATGGATACATATTAATCACGCCAACAAAGTGGTGAAGTAAAATTTTTAAAAATATTTTTTTTTAGGTTACCTCCCCTACACGTGAAGTGGGGATGTAATTTTTTTTCTTGTGTACCCGATAGTGTTGGGTGTCGTTGGATAGCAATTTCAAAAATATTGCGGGTTTGTAGAAACAGTTTTTTGATTGAGGCATCCGTGCCCCCACGCACGTGGCCCCACACGCACTTGGCCGGTTTTTTTAAATATCTTACTGATAAGCATTCGGCCTTCATCTCACCTGTTAAGTGATGATAAGGCCAAAGGTGGAAGCGCACTTCACCCGGAATCCTCAACCACTGGCTATGTTATATCTAGTTGCCGGAACACAACAATGCTAACATTGATGTTATCTCGACATATTTAAATAAGATGATGGTAGCTAGCCAGGCGGACAAACAAGCCCTACAACTAAACAAACCGAGTATACAAATATGTGAAGCTGGGAATCGAACCCGGAATCACTGGGTCTAAACCGGTGGTCATAACCACTGGACCACACATTTGTCCAGCGGTGAAAACTGCTGGACAAATGCCTCCCCCAAGGATCTCCATAACGACGAACGTTTAAAAGTGTATAAAAACACTATAGCTCAATCACAGTGTGTACTGTGTAATACACATACACACGAATCTTAATCAACGACAATTCGCCTGCCGGCCCTTTAAAGCCTAACTGATCAAAATAGACAAGCCAAACAAACCAATCATCTATGTAACTTGTATTGCATGCCGTGGCTGCATCCAGCGGCTACCAGCGACCTTCACCAGATCGTCGGTCCATCTTGTTGGAGGCCTTACTGTTTATTAAAAATGTATTCGTAAGTCCAGTATTCAAGTAAGGCAGTGGTACCAGTGTTCGCTAGAATATAAATCACCTGATAAATAATTTTTCTTACAAGTAATACATAAATAAACAATATTTCCTTGATGATGAATGATAATAGAAATGGGAAGTGAGAAATGATATACCCCGCAACCCCTAAGTCTATACTAAGTCCTCACGCGGACTTCTTGAGAGACTTTGAAAAGTTACGTTGCACTGTTTTGTTTCATTTGCCATGCACACTCACGAACACCTAACGGTTAATAATCCACCATTATTTCACATTAATATTCGACATAACACAAATTTTAGAAAATAAAACAAAACCGCAGACATGACTCTTCACTTTCCCGAAAACCAAACGTTTTTTTGAAATAGAAATTGCATGCAAATGGTGAACTATGACATCACTATTTTGTTCCGTCAATTCAGTGTTTAATAATAACTTTTTAGGTTACAGAAATTCATGCTTAGGTCAAATAAAAAATAGGTCCATGTTTTAAAGAACTGAAAGTGATTTTCATTTATTTGTTTAATGTTCTGGAATTATTTGTTGTTTGTTGTCAATTAAAATTAAATAATCATGGTAAGCGGTATTGCAAGCTAAGCAATTTCCAAGGGCCACGTCGCCGGATGGGTGACCAATTCGAAAATATCTGGAACTCCACCGCGCTCCAAAAGCTTAATTCCTACTGTTATTTTGCTAGAATAATAATAATTTACAACCCTGACTAACCCCAATTTGGTACTAAAATTTATTATAAATTAATAATTAATTTATTGTAAAAATTATTATAAATTTTACTATTCGTAAAAACATTAGTCACATGGATCATGCCTGTGACATCTGTCATTCTACAGAAGTAGTGACATCATACCACGTGTGAGGTACATAAATAATTTAAGAGGAAAAAGTATCTTGTACACTTGACCTGCTTTTAAATAGGTCATCATTTTGCAATTTTACGAGGAAAATTATGGTTGTTTCGTTGTTATCCCTAGATTTAATAAAAACATTTTATTGAGAAATCATTGCAAGTTCTCTTAAAATAAATAAAGATTACTTGGAAGCGATTAGTTTTTATTTCATACACAATCGTTTTACCGCCCATAATACAGCCATGCCTTAATTGTTTTTGCTGTACTGTAAGTCTGTTAAAATATTAATCTTAAGTTTTGTAAACATTCATAATAATAATAATAATTGATTTGACCAAAAACATTTACAAAATGGAAACACCAACTTATAAGCCTATAACTAATGCTATAAAGATTATAAATTGTAGCATCTGATGCCAGCCACCTTGAGACGCCTAATCTGAGGGCTTTCTAAACAACGTTGAAACCTATAAAACCTATAAACGTTAAAATATAATATTAAGTTTCTTTTTTTTTGTTACAGGTAATGCAACATTGTACTATCACCTAAAGGCAGATCTGCTCTGCACCAGCAAACGAGCATACGGCCAGCCTGATGGAAAGCAGCCACCTCTGCCCATGGAAGCCTGCGACACGCCCTTGGGGAACCTATAGTTTCTCATCGTTCTTTCTCGTTTCACTTCGGCTGACTACGCTGTAAGGGGCGTAGGAGGCCATCAGCATTCTCTTTCCAAATGCAGCTCCAGTTCTTAAAAATTCAAAAAAATCAAAATCATTTATTCAGTTTAGGTTACAAACAGCTCTTATGGACGTCATTATGCCATCGGTTCGTACTCTGGGCGGGAGATCTTGTACTGAGAAGAACCGGCAAGAAACTCAGCATGTGTCCAGCTCTTTTCTCCCTTACAGCGTCAAAAATATTGGAAAGTGCCCCATCATAAAAGGACACTTATGTACCAAGACCCTTGCAATACCCAGGGAATCTTAGCTTATGGATAAGTACGTAGTAAGTACGTCTTCTTCTTCAGCCTATAACCACCCACTGCTGAGTGTAGGCCTCCTCATATGCACGCCATTCTATTCAGTTTTTGGCTTTCTGCATCCAGTTTTTTCCCGTGACCTTCATGATGTCATCTGCCTAGATAGGAAGGCTAGATAGCCTTCTGGCGACCCACGCTTCTGGTGCCGGTCCGTGGTCTCCACTCCAGCACCTTCCCGTTTTATCGGCCATCAGTTCTGCGGCTTACGTGACCCGCCCATCGCCACTTTCTCTGCGCAATGATACGCCCCACGTCGGTTAATTTAGTGTGTGTTAGTAAGTACATATTCCATAATAACTATTCTACTGCTGGGCAAAGGTCTTCATCATTATACCCAAGTCATCACTACAATGGATGAGAAATGACTTATATGGTGAATGGTATCCATAAAAATTCATAAGGATACCGGCCACCATAGAAGCAGCATGGTTATGTAGTGGCACTCCCGTCCCCCTTTTCCAGGGCAAGAGCTGCAAGAGTGATAGCAAGGGACAGATCCACTAAACCCTAGGGGAATTATCGAAGAGTCCAAGGACTCTTTAGATGCATAAATACCCTGCAAAACCAGCGTCAGGTTACATATTCCTGACATAATATACTGAACTGACCTGAATTTTGACGCAGCCATTCCATTAGACACTTTTTTATTGTTTTTTTTATGTTAATTCCTTGTGCTTTGCTATTGTTTCGTGTCTATGTTCAAAGAAACGTTGGAATCTTTCTTTCTTTCTTTTCAAGTTCACTGGATGTAGTATCTTTAAAATCTGAACTTAGCTATGCAAAACAATTCAGCTAGGTTATTTTTTAACCGACTACAAAAAAGGAAGAGGTTATCAATTCAGTAAGCATACGATCTGAATCGGGACTACAATGACGTAGATCAAAACATCAATATGGAAAGAGATCAGCGTGGCAGTGAAAATGCAATTCTCTACCGCGTCCTGTCAAACTTGTCCCCGATGCACTGATGTATGAGCACGACGGACGCCACAAAAAAAAGGTAAGAGTCAAGAAGGTAAGCTTACAAGCGCGCTCGCGCAGCGCACACAGACCAGCTCTCACGGATACTGAATCTTGGACGGCATTTTCAGCTGCACCGGGATTTTTTGGGGGCGGCGAGAAACTTAAAGGGTTCCCCAAGCCGTGTGAAACGAATAACCTTCGGAGGTTTTCTAGAGGGAACGGCATTACGCACTAGCGCGTGTCCCCGTGCCCTACTAGATTCTCCGAAGGGTTCGGATCGGATCGGAGAGTACACCCCGAGGGCGCCTCTAAAGCCTCGGACCTCGGCTTTCACAGTTTCTATGACAACAAAACAAACAAATCGTATTTCTATTATTTATCACTAGCAGCCCGTCCCGGCTTCGTACGGGTGGTCGTTTTTTTTCTCGATATAGCCTATGTTACTCAGCGCTAATGTAGCATAATGGTGAATGATTTTTTTAATCGGTCCAGGAGTTTTTGAGTTTATTCGTTACAAACAAAAATACAAGACTTTCCTCTTTATAATATTAGTATAGATAGCTCCAATCCGACTCCCTTCTACCTGATTTTAAGCAGAAAGATAGTCTGGAGACAGCTAGTGCATCTTTTGAAGTACGTTCACATCTTTTCTTCATATTGTTTACAAAGAGGTCTAAACTAATTATCATACTTCCTAACATACTAATATTATAAAGTGGAAAGCTTTGTATTTTTGTATGTTTGCAACGAATAAACTCAAAACCTACTGGATCGATTCAGAAAATTCTTTCACCATTAGAATGCTACATTAGCGCTGAGTAACATAGGCTATTTTAAAAAAGAAATGTCCACCCGTGGAAAGCCGGGACGGGCGCTAGTTTTTATAGTAAAAAGACATCTTTTACGGATTTACTCGAGTTTACTTTTCACATTGGTTTGATATTATTTTATATTATAGTCTCCCTGCGAGTACGGAGCCTGCTCGAAATGTCAGGATAATATAAAACCTATGTGTAAAATAAATGCGAGTAGATCTGTAAAAATTGTTTTGTATAAATGTGTGTAGTGTTCGCGTAAACTTACAACAATAAGATTTTATAAGTTTTTTTTTTATCTATACTTAATATTATAAAGCTGAAGTTTGTTTGTTTGTTTGTTTGTTTGTTTGTTTGAACGCGCTAATCTCAGGAACTACTGGTTCGAATTGAATAATTCTTTTTGTGTTGGATAGTCCATTTATCGAGGAAGGCTTTAGGCTATATAACATCACGCTGCGACCAATAGGAGCGAAGCATCAGTGAAAAATGTTGCAAAAACGGGAAAAGAGCCTAAAAAATTAAAAATGCTGCCGAAAGTCACTATTCCACGCGGACGAAGTCGCGAGCACAGCTAGTTTATTTATATAATGTCAAAAAGATTAAATTGCATTTTATCTTCATGCATTTTTGTTTTTAGAAATTGGCGTCTCCTGATAAAGTTAGGAACGAACGCCCGATAACGATAAGTTTGGTACTTATATCGTCACTAAAACAGTACCTACTGCACTTCAATATTATTTTCATTTACATACAAGTTACAGGTACATGCTAAATTTACAAGTATATATAAGTTAAATTTTAATTTTTAGACTTTATAAGCTTTAATATTAACATATTTTTTTAAATTCAAATAAATAATTAAAAAATATGAATATGCATCCTAATAGCTACCTAATACGCTTGTGTTAGGTGTGGGATTGGAACCACTACTTATCTTATTCAACTCGAGCATCTAACCGTTGGGCTACCGACACTCAAATAATAAAAACGATTTACAACATAGTTCCATAGATTAAAAAGTATCAAATTAAAAGTAATAAGTAATGTTCCAAATACAAAAGTAACGACCTTTATAGAGATAAGCGCCTCAAATTCGAAATTAGAATTGGTTATTGGCTTGACAGACTGACGCTTAAGCACAGGCAAAACTACATTTTTCCCTACCTACTCAGCACTGAGTCACGTATGCATACAGTGGGTAGCAGCCACCAAGTTCTTTATCCATTCAAGCCTCTAGCCTCCGTTCACCACGCAAACGCGCACACACACCAACAACGTGCTAACTCAACTCAAGCCAGTTTGACAGTTCTCGCTAGCTAGCCGACCGAACTCGAGTCAGTTGGCCGGTGCACGGCGAAGCGGCACGAACGCTCCTCGCCGCAATTTTTTTTGTCTTATCGGTTACAGTTTATTAAAAATAAACCGTAAGTGGCCAGTGATCAGTGTGTGAATGTTCTTTTGGAGGTTCGATTTTTCTATTGCGGAACGCGAAGGAGTTTCGTTGGTACAACCATAGAGTTTGGATTTCGGTATTTGCCCAACGGTTTCCTGAATGTTTTTTTCGTTTGAGGTTATGATACGTATTCGCGGTCTTCGTCGAGATGTTTTGACGCGGCATCGGCAGAGCGGTGACGGTTCGCCATCGTCACAGTAAATGATGTAAATTGCAAAATAATTATCGGATATTTGCATCGGTAATGTGTCCTCAAGGCAATGCTGTTTGCATTACTGTTTTCTTGCGTTCTTTATTTAAAAAATGGGTTATCATAAATGTAGGTTACGGTTAACGTACTACAAAGAATTGGGTCAGTATTTGTTGGCCAAAAGACTTCAACGCGAACTCTTCGTAATAAACTATGAATAAACGTTAAAAAGTTAACTCTTAACTAAATTTATTAACACGTTGATGGAAACTGGTATTGTCAATACGTGGATTAGTAAGTCTTTATACCGGTGAGTAAAAATAAACGATGTAGTCATTAAGAGTGATGTCATAACGCTCATAATTCGCCATAATGTTATGAAAAACAATTATTACCTACAATGGCATTTGTAACGGTCGATGATCGATGTTATTTCGTTTTATTTTCAACTTCATTTTTGCTATCGCATAGTTTCTAACACTCGATTTAGGAACAATAAAACATTTCATTCTGTTTGGAATAAAAAGCAAACTGTTCCAATTTCAAATATTTTTTTAGAACAGAAGATGTTCTATTTTTGAAATTATTATGATTAGTAAGAGACTAGTGAAAACTGTGAATGGAATAGGATTCTGCGTAGGTAGATACCTAGCTTCAAAAAATACCTATCTTACGTGAATAAAATATTTTGTATTAAAATACATTTTTGTATCTGACTGCCTCAACCGGTTTAGTCACTCTTTTGACAGACATGCATTATATCTTCTTATTAATATAACGATTTCGAACTTTATTTCTTAAGGTATAGGAAAATTGATAAAATATGCCAAGAATACGCGAGTCTTATTCACTAGGCACAGTTTTATCTCTTCGTTTGTTTCTCTAATGCTCTGCTTCAACGCTACACAAATTCTCGTTTTTGTCAACGTAATCAAATGGCAAATAAAACTCGATCTAGGCACTATGTTATATTACAAAATATTGAAAAACCGATAAATATTAAAAACAATACGCTTGCATATTTATCAATAAAGCTTTGATTCCACTGATACCGATTATCGGCTCGAAGGACGATTGACGTAATAGTTGCTACTGTGATAACACAAAACATAATATTATTATATTTACATACAGACCCATCGAGGTATTCTAAATCGATGTACAGACAGACCCGATCCGTTGAGTCACTTGGAGATTTTAAATTTTTATTTAGGAACGCCTCGGCGGCCTAGTGGCTAAGCGCTCGGCTCGACACCCGAGGGTTCAATTCCCAGGTCGGGCAAAGTTTGTTTCGGATGTATTCAGTGCATAGCCTGGGTTTGTGATCACATTTGGCAAGCGTGGCGGCAACCCTTACCCATCAATTGTAGCGATGACTTGATTTGATTTCTATAGTGGAGGCCTTTGCCCAGCAGTGGGTCAGTCATAGGCTATTTACTTTTACTTACTTTACTATTTAAGACTCTTGTTTGTTTTCGTAACACACAAGTGCAGGCGACTGCACATGGGACTATCCAAAACTGTCAAACTTATTCAATGAATAGTAAATTCGTCATAAAATAGTCAAAAAGCACTTTTCCGCTTAAATGCACAAAAAAACAAAATTATTTCTACATGATTTCAACTGTCTTAAATTTTTGACAAGTTTTTGAACGAAGAATTGTCTCATCTATGTAATCTGTAAATGTCAATACGTCAAAATCGTATTGTGATTATTCAAAAAGTTAGTAAACTGTATGTTTCCTCGTAAAATTAATATGTGCAATAGAATCACTGATTTTTTTTTACAATAACGTGGCAACTAGTGTCTATTCCACCTCAGAACCCTTCTTTGTTTATGCTAAATGTGTGATTGTAAGTTGTAGTCAAAATTGGTGATTTCAATGCTCTGTCTACCCCATTTTGGGACAAAGACCTGAGAGTATAACTAATGTATGTATGTATGTATGGATGGATGAATGGACGGATGGATGGATGGATGGATGGATGGATGGATGGATGGATGGATGGATGGATGGATGGATGGATGGATGGATGGATGGATGGATGGATGGATGGATGGATGGATGGATGGATGGATGGATGGATGGATGGATGGATGGATGGATGGGTGGGTGGATGGATGGATGGATGGATGGATGGATGGATGGATGGATGGATGGATGGATGGATGTATTTATGTATGTATGTATGTATTTATTTATGTATGTATGTATGTATGTATGTATGTATGTATAATAAATAAATAAATTTTTCCTACACTCACACCAATTATCTAGCCCAAGAGAAGCTTCGTTATGAAACTCGTTATATGGTTACTAGACAACGGATAAACATACTTAAAATACTTAAATGCATACTTATTATACATAGAAAACACCCAGACCCGAGACAATTTAGAAAAACAATAATTTCTAAATTGACCTGACCGGGGATCGAACCCGGGACCTCAGAGATGGCGACACCATGAAACCGGTGTACAAACCACTCGACCAAGGAGGTCGTCAAAATGTATGTAAGTAACGTCAGTATGTATGTAAGTAATGCAGTTCCGATACGTGACGCTGCTGTAAAAGGAAGGGAGATAAGAAATGCCCTTTCTGATTTTCTTGCCGGTTCTTCTCAGTAGACGGTCTCCCGTCCTGTGTAGACTTACGAACCAATGGCAAAATGATATTCATAACAGCAAATTGTTGTAGTCTAAACCATGCTTAAATTGAATAAATTAATCCTAATTCATCCTAATTTTAATAGAGAAGATGGTTGGAATCTACCACCAGCCTGGGATCCCATCATACAAAATATTAAATCCCAGCCCCTGACACCATACTGCCAGACCAAAAGATACTGTAAGCTCTTTCTGCGTAAAACGGAACGCACCTAATTAAATTTAAATGAGGGTATACAAGCTACCAACTAATTATGAGATAACCAACACCTCAGTCTCCCTGTGACCACGGACCCTGCAAAGGGTTCGAAACGTCAGGATAAACATTAAATAAGTAATGTGTAAAATAAACGCGAGTAGATCCGTAAAAGTTGTTTCATTTCAATGAATAAATTAATTTTGAATTAATAACTGTACTGTACTGTCCTATATGTGGAGATTTGTAAATGGCATTGGTTAACTCACATTGTCTAGTTAAAGTTGATATTGGACTGTAAATCTTCCAACAAGCAAATAAATAAATAAAAACAAAACCAGTAAATTTTCTTAATGACGTCTTCAGATGTATTGGGCAAAAACATTACGTCAAGAGGAAGCTCATATACATGTTAATGATCGCAACCCCATTGTTTACTGATATCAACGCCTGTCACGTCCAATTCGGCCGGCCGGCGTTACGGTAAATCACGCATTGTTGTTGTTTTTTTGAAGTTCTTTAAGTATTAGAAAGAAAGAAAACACATTTATTGGAATCACATATTCATTTAAAATACATTTATTTGGCTGTGAGAATGACTCTAAAGAGGTTTTAAGCCCTTCTCCCAAAAGTGGTAGACAAGATAGAGTATCAAAATCACCAATTTTGAGTAAACTTGCCATGACTGACCTCGACGCCACATTTAGTTGTGATGTGTGAACATGTCTAAAGCATTGTTGTATGCTAGATTAGAATTAGAGATAAAGGATAGCCAGTTCCAGACTAGTTAAAGATTCCGGGTGAAGTAGTCTTCGACTTTCGGCTTTACCATCACCTATCTACCTATTACCATTAGATGAGATTAATGCCTACCGTTGTGGAATAAGATCCATACTTCATATTTTTACGGACGATAAGTGTCCACGGGGCAACTAGCTCGAGACACTAGTCTTAAAAGTACCGGATGAAGGATGCGTACCGGCGTTTTCTGATCTGGCGTTATGATCTGACGTAGATGGTCCCTTGTGCTTGCGTAAGGATGTCTGACACCTAACTTTATAACCGTAAGGTTGGTGGGGGTGTCAGTATAAACGTTAAGTAGTGTGTAGCAGGGTGATGTCTACAGTATATACCTATTAAGAACAATATACTTCACGGAATAGTTTTAACAGTATGTGTCTCAATGTCTTCCATATACATCGCTGTACGTAGATAAACAAATTGAACACTTACTGCTCTTATAATAGAGCCTATTAAGCATGAGATCTTAACTGCACTTATGAAAGTTAGATGCAGGAGAAAAGTCTCCCACGCTATTATTAGGCTTATTAAAAAACGGAGAGTTTAGTAATCAGTCGTGTGTTACTGGTGGGTTACACCATTTTAAATCGTGATTAATTGAGAATTTAGCTACGTTTTCAAGCTACTTGGTTTATTTGACACTAGCGGCCGCTCGCGGTTTCACCCGCGTGGTTCCCGTTCCCGTGGGAATATCGGGATAAAAAGTATCCTATGTGTTAATCCAGGTTATAAACTATCTGCATGCCGAATGTCATCCAAATCCATTCAGTAGTTTTTACGTGAAAGAGTAACAAACATCCATCCATACTAACAAACTTTCGCGTTTAAATATGAGTAGGATTCTAGCTAAACTTGTCAAAAAATATTCATCCGCTGAGTTATTATTTATACGTTTTATCCACTAGAATTTCCGTTATCATTTAAAAAGTATACCACTGTTTTTTTTTTAGTTCTGTCACACACCCTAGTATATTCAAAATACATACATGCACCTTGTAATGTTAGGTTTTATTTACAAGAATTACTTTTTTATTTTTAAAATGTTGTTCCAATAGTGAAATATAAAATACCAAAAATAAATAATTATAGAATTATTTTTGGTATTTTATATTATACACAAAGAATAAGCTCCGAATAGTTATTCCGTGTTTTGTCTCTTTTACTCTAATTCGAAATGACGTTTACATGACAGGAACAAAACACGGAATAACTATTATTCTTTGTTTATTTGTAAGGCACATACCTTTACCTAGTATTTTCACCAGTGTTCACTGCACGAGTTAATATTATTGAAAGATGGCGTTACATATTGATGATACAATAATTTTGTGAATCCTCTGTGTCGATTCCCAGCTTAGTTGCATATTGTGCTCGGTTCATCCGTTTAGTGTGCAATTCCGATATTCATATTTACATACCTACGCGCTTTAGAAAAATTTTACTTGCCTTCTGTTCTTAATGCAACATGTGTCTATTTTTTTCAATTGCTTTTACACATAATCTTAACTATAGTCTTAACTACGTTAGAGGTTCTAAACTTTAACGATCATTTAGAGCTGTAAGAGTTGTTGACCTTAAAACATTACTCGTCCAACAATGCTTCTTGTACTACCTACTATTACTATCACCAAAATTATATCGTCAATTTAGTAATGGTTGGATCGATTGGCGCGAATACCTAAAAGTGCCGACACTATCCTAACTAGACTGACGCGCCGCGTTCTTAACATAATTTAGACAAATACTTAGTCACCGGAAATAACGATGTGTATTGTCGTTGTCGGACCAAAGAGAATGTAAACACTCAAACGGATCCATAGACTTGTAGTGAAGACTAGTGTAGGAAACCGTAACAAATAGTTTAACATGAGCACTACTGTTTTTATGTGAACAAAGCGTGAACAGTACAAATTTAAATTAACTTATAATATGTATACTAAGAAACGAAATAGTAAAACTATTTCCGTGATTCGGAATACGATTTTAAAAAAATAGGTTTTAACAACTCTTTTTTAGTCTTGTGGCAACTTTAGGTAAATTAGCCCTCTTCGTTCCAATCACAGATTTTGATATAATAATTTACTGATCTGAATTCCAAGTCATGACATAAAATGTTTTATATCCTAGCCTGCCAGATGAACCAGAGATAAGAGCTGGTAACTGGAAAAACCTGGATCCTGGATCTGGACCTAACCTAACCTAAAAAGACAAGGGAATGGCGTAACATGGACGAGGCCTATACCCAGCAGTGGGTAGATACGGGCTGGAATTGATGAAGATGGTGATCCTGACCGCGGCTGACTGTCAGTATAGCATAAACATCAACACTTAAAAGTCCTGACTTACTCACTGACTGATTCATCGACACCTTCCCTTAGACTTATATATAACGCTTAAATTTTACATAGTGGTTCCTCTTATGTAGTTAATAGGTATGTAGAAATATGTAGAAATTCCTTTGGAATTACAGAATACCAGTGTTTTGGTTTTCAATGTCGCGGGCGATCGCTAGTGTGTAGAATACCATAAGTGACAAGTGTCATATGTTTTATTTGAAATGTCGTCGTCCATATTTATTTGATGCCGCGCGGCCATACTAATTCTGTATGGGGAATTTAAGGTGCTTAAAATAAATAATTATTTAAATAACCACTTGATGAATCGAAAATGTAGTCTAGCAATTTGTAGTTTATCCATTGATGATTGTTTAGACAAAATCAGAGGTACAATAATTTAGATAAACTATAAGAAATCTACTAAACGCCGCCACTCGTTTTCATGATCTTTGCCCAACTTTAAATGATATTGTAGAAAAAACTATAGCGTGTTATGAATTTATGGTTCTGACAAATTGTAAACACGTTCCCTATGATACTAAATATATATTTTGTTCATTTAATACGATAGTATTTTTAATTATATCTACTTAACCGTAACTGCATTTTTGCATTTTTTTTGTCGGCGCACCCTTAAGAATATTCAAATTATAAAAATTTACAAACGCAACAGAATGCGGGATTAGTAAAACAGCTAGATACCTAGTTGAAATGCCATATTTGTATTGGCTTACAGACACACGTACAAAGGCGAACTGGTTCTTAACACTTATTCTTTAAGTACCTTTATTACTACAATTACATTTAAATATAAGACTATTTTTAATAAGATTATAACAATCATCATCATCAGCTCATTTTATGTCCCCACTGCTGAGGCACGAGCCTTCTCTATGGATGGATAAGGAGAACGGGCCATAAACCACCACGCGGGCCCAGTGCGGATTGGTGGTTGTTAACGACTGCTAATGCAGCCGGGACCAACGGATTTACGTGCCTTGCGAAGCACGGAGGAGCTCGAGATGATACATTTTTGGTCACCCATCCGATGACCGGCCTTTCCAAAAGTTGCTTAACCTCAGCACTCGCAGACCGGGCGCGTTAACCACTGCGTCATCTAGCTCCTCCAAGATTATAACAAAGTTGACGTTTATTGTCTTTTCGATTGGATGTGGTGTCTAGTATTTCCCAAAAACATCATTTGCTTAGAATAATTGTAAAAGGTAACAGAATGAGCGTATAGCTGTAAAGCCTATAATAAAAGTTGAAGCTTAACAATTTCTTCGGCTGTGTTTGTTCGATAAAGCATTCTCCGTTGCTATGCTTTAGAGTTTGGATCACGGATAGATAATACTTTTATAGCAATACCAATAAAAATATCTCTTCCTCATAAACAGCTGTAGATATGGACGCCCAATGTAACCATAGTATCATAGAACAATTGAATTTCTATTGTGTCTGGTTTAAGAACAACTAAGTCGTTAGATATCTAATCTAATATCAAAATCAAAATCAAAAACTACAAATATACAAAATGTACTTTTTGCAAATTAGTTTTTAAAACTTTACTTTTAACTTTACTCAGGAACACAAAGACCCAAAATATAAGCCTGAGCAAAGTTATTTTAAGTAAATTAAGTAAACGAAATTGAATGTTATGCAAGTGATAAGTCTAGGTGTCGTTAGGTATGTTCTTTGTTTCACCACCCACCAATATTTCTGTCTAACTCTGGTTGACTGCTATAGAATGCAATTAGTCTGGTCCGCCTTCTGATCTGCCTTAGTATTGTCGTGCAACAGTGGTACTAGATTAGGCGACTTTCCGCCATTTAGGCTATCTCGGAGGGTGTCGGGGCAACCAAAAATTATCGGTATCAGGCCAAGTGTATAGCAATAAAAATTAAAAAGTAAGTTGTCAAACTTTAAAAATAAAATTTAACTCTATGGTTAGAATAAACGGTACCGATTATCGATGCATCGACAATCATGCTATAGAAACAGAGGTTCGTGTTGAAGCTTTCTTAGCCGCGAGCTATGAGACCGCAATGGTACAAGAAAGAAGCAAAACGGTGTACCCAAAGGTGAAAGGTGTTCCAAGTGTAGATGGAAATGCGCCCGTGCGATAGTTAAGAAAAAAGGAAAGCCTTTTTAACATAAATAAATATTTTTTACTTAAAAAAATATGTGTTGTTCCGAACACGATTGAGTACTGACGATGACGTAAACCCATTCCGAACACAAGCGTATAAGCTTTCTGGACTATGACTTTTGTATGTGTATTAACACCAATAATGATTTCTAAACAAGGACACATTTTATATCCACAAAGGATCACTAACTGTCTTAATTTGCAAAGCTGTTTCGATAAGGCAGATGGATGCGAACACCACTCAGTATCTTCAACTGAATCATCAGTTGAAGATTCCGAGTGGTGTTCGTGTCATTCATCAGAATGAATCCTCAACTGATGAATTGGCTGTTTTATCTCTGACGAATCACAACAATGCTTTTATGGATAGACTGATGGTATCTAGCCTCAGTACTTACCACTAACCAAACCAGGACCAGGAACCTGGACCTTCAATACTGAGACCACAAGACGTTTAAATTCTTACTGCTCTTCTTACCAGGTGGTAAAGATCACTTTCCGTTGACTTCACCCAATGTATGATCCTTTGTAGCTTCTGTTAATTTTTGTAGCTTAGCATCGCTCGTTTGAGCATGCATCCCAATCCCAACGAATTCAACCCTTCTATTTGTGGTCCATACAGCTAATATATTATTTTGAGTTCTAATATATTCGTAGTGGTAGTCCAATCAACTGTTATCTGTTTGACCTGCAGTATTCTAAGAAATATTATCTTGAATCCGCTGATGCGCAACGCCATCAACTCTTCTTTTTATTGCCGACTATTAATTGGTATACATCTCATGTCCGTTTGACCGTATCCAACATTTGGCGCATCCAATTGTATGGATGCTCGGGTTTCGTGCATTGTGTCTTTATGTATGAGTAGCACTTTTTCCGCGACTTTGTCTCCATGGATGTCGTATTTTTCCGTGCATATTCTTTATTATTTAAAAAATATATAAATCTTTAAAATCTTTTTTTATCAAAATAAAACATATCCTATGTTACCTGCAAGGAATGTAGCATTCTATTAGTAAAAGAATTTTTGGAACTTGACCAGTTGTTCCAGAAATTATTCTCCTCAAACCAACAAATATATAATATTATAGTAGATCTGTGTAAGAAGGGCCCTCAGCTTCTAAACTAGTTAAGGCATCAGTAATAATTGTACTCTACTATCCAAACCTGACAAAATATCACCTAAACTATTGTCCTTACAGTGGTAAAAAGTTAGAAGAAGGTTTATTTTAAGTTTATGAGTTCTTTAAGGGTGTTTACTAAAGGGGCCACTTTTATAGATGCATGCAGTACAAATTCTACCGAAATAACCTTTGTCATAATACTCGATTAACGATTCAGAAGATTCAGTCGCAGTATAGCTTCTTATCGCGCAAAGCTAACCTGGAGTAAGAATGTTCTAAACCAGTTCAAGTCTCTGAAATGTCGTTTTTTACGACTGCGATTTCTTGACGACAACCAAGTCTAACGCCTCTCAGCACATGTTATAATCGAAAACAAATATTTGATCTACCCTTCTGGGTACCGACCGCGCCCTAGTTATAAATTTGCGATCGTTGCAAAGAACGCATGATCGCAACGCCACTGACCTTAGTATAAAACTAATAAAATCTAATCAGGCACACTCGTATATATACGAGTGGACCTTCTGTACCTCCATTTAGTAAGTGAGCTATCCCGTTAGTGGCAAACCGGTCCGACCGAGAGCCGCGTGCCTCACATTGCTTCACTGATCGATTGCTTTTGTTTACTGTTTCCAGCATTATCTGTGCTTTGTATATGTCCCAACAGGTGGTTACTTTATCGCTGGGAGATGCGCTATCAGCAATACGTTCTAACGCTTGAGCACGCCATCTTGCAATATTTGTATCATCGTGGTTCAATTGTTTACTGTTCTCTTTTTGAATATTCAAATTTGAAGTCAATGTATTCGTTGCTGAATTCAATTTCGGGAATATTTGTTCGAAATTCGATTTCAATGTATGACTTTCATCTCACCTGATGTTGAGTGACGATAAGGCCGGGTGGAAGCTTGCGCAGGATTCCTCAATTACGAAAGAACTGGCTATATTAATCATACCAAGTACAATAGTTAGTACCATTCGGCTGGGAATTGAAACCGGTGACCTCAGAATCTGAAGTCCAAAAATGTATTATGAGACCGAATTAAAACCTTTTTACTACTATTTCTAAATAACTTCTGTAGCCGTTACTCTTTGATCACCATCCTCATTTGTTGAATACTTTTTACTTATAACAATGAAGAACTTATTTATATCGTTTCTAGATCACGTTACCCGCATTAAGGCTTTGTCACCAAGCCCTTTACATTATAGCCGTTGAATTGAATTGAATCACTTTATTGGGAAAGTTGCACTTTCGATATTTTCTCCCGAGTTGGTCGCTCGGATTTATCAGCTTACTTACAACTTAATTTAGAACAACAATAGTGGTATTGTGATAGTCTAAACTTAAATTTAACGCGAACATTATATTTTGAAATAAAACCTTTACGGATCCAATCGCATTTAGTTAATATAAAATATGCTATATTTTATTTATTCTGTAGTATTTCCCGGCAATATGTTTATGCTATTTACTTAGTTGTTAGGTCCACTTAATAGTATAAATATAATAATAATGTAAAGAACCAAAATCAAAAAACTAGAAACAAAACTAGAGATGCAATAGCAATAACCACAAATAGCACGTTATTGAATTCGGTTGTTTGTTCGGACTTCACGCAAAAACGGATCAGCTGAGCGATCGACGTGATATAGTAAATAGATATTCACAGATAGTTCAAGAACCTAATAGTTCTTTATGGTACTTTTTATTTCGGCTTACTTTATGTTCCCGGGTTATTTATATTATATATTCAGTCTTTCTTTTTTGTTTAAAATAAGAACAACGCTTTTGACGGTATAGTCTTATCCTTTCATCTCTATCCCTAACTAATTCTTGTACTTCTTTATAAGACACGAGACGTTCGGCTTCTCATTATTTTGATCCTTAATAAGCTCTTCTTAGTCTTCCTTTCTCTCTTTTCTTCAAGGGTGAACAGTTCTGTGTCCGCTTATCATCATCATACATCTATATCATCATGATCATTACATTCACATTCATCAGTTGTCTCCGAGCCTTCCCTATACCAATGGATGGAAAAGCCACTGGAAAAACGGTCCATTAATAAAAAACGCGGTCCTAGTGCGGATCGGTTGTTGTTAACGCTAATGCAGCCTTAAGATAAGATATGATAGATCAGATAAGTTTTTGGTCACCCATCCGATGACCGGTCTCAACGAAACCGGCTTAACTTTGGCAATCGCAGACGGAGACTATGATCTTGCAATTGTTTCGGTGTAACTGGTGATTTCACGGTACCCTCTGTAACGGTCCGGTCAACGGTCATCCGTACGGTTATTGTTTAAATTGTAGCATTTTGTATGAAAACGTTCGGTTGGCACGCACAATGGGAAGATTCGTCTTGTGAAATTACAATTCTTCGCACGAGACCTCCAGCTTTTGGGGTACCTTCGTTAAACGTAACCAATGAAAAATTTATATAAACCCAAATTATAATGGTTGTAAACTATTTACGGTTTACTTTTTATAGTACTGGTTCGCACAGTTTTTTTTCCGTAATAATTATACAGGATGTTTGGTAATAGGTGTGTATTCCCGAAACATAGCCATGCGACCAAGTATAAAGAACACTGTGATACCATGCAAAATCATATTTACGTAGATTTACTTTTCCATAAAAAATCTCAAATTTATTTAATTACAATTCTTTGTTCATTTCTGCAATTTTGCGACTTCTGTTAATAATTGACCATGAGGTTGGCGACCAAAAACAACGTATCAATTTGACCTAGGGTTGTCACTTGACAGTTTTACTTAGTAACAAAGAACCTCAATATCTCGCCCATGAGGTGCTTTTCAGTTATGTTCATATTTTCCAGGGTTCTGAACGGTACCGTATCTGCCATATTCGGGATTATACAGGTATTACCAAACAAAATGTATAAACAATTAATATATAATATTGTAGAAGGAGTTTGCAAAGTATCCTACTAATATTACGAGTATAACAACGAAAGTTTGTGTGTATGTATGTTCGTATATTTCTTGCTACTTCATGCTGCAACGGATGGATGGATTTGGATGAAATGATAGTTTATAACCTGGAATAACACATGGGATACTTTTTATCCGGATATTCCCACGGGAACGGGAACCACGCGGGTGAAACCGCGAGCGGCCGCTTGTATAATATAAAAGTTGAAATTTTTGTGATTCATTACCAATTTATCATAGAGGCTACAGGCGACAAGGCTTCCAAAGTAAGTGATTAGTTATGGCTAGAACGCGTCTGAAACAAACTTACTTTATTGGTAGGCCATATAGTTGCTCGGATAGGAGGTCGGAATGCACCCAGAATCTGATTAATATCAATGTTACTTTTTTTTACATAGGTGTAAAAGGTTGTGTAAACTGACTGCCCATATTTATAACAAGCCCTGCTGCGATGGTTTAATCTGCCTTCCGAGTGACGGAACCTCCAAACTCTGATTTTTCCACCTTTTTATCATCACCTAACCATTCATCTTTCCAACTTAAATTACCGTTTTTTTCTTGCAATTCTTATGAGAACCGCGTCTTATGTCTGGGATTAATTAATTCAGATGAAGCACTCCGGTTTTTTGGTTTAACAGCGATTGCTTTTATTTTTATTGTTTCTTATTAGAGAACTAGTCTGACTGAAGATTAATACACCATTATATTTGATATTGGTATTATTCGTTAAATCAACGCACTGTAGGTTAATCTATATCTAAGTTAATTAATTACATTTTTTCAAACGTAACTACCTGTTTTTTATGTGATTTGAATTTTGACATGTAAAATGGAATCACTGCAAACGCTACCTGTAGATTAGGCATGCGAATTTGGAACCGCTGCAAAAGTTACCTATAGACGTAGCATGCGCAAGAGAGATTGATAGTTTTTTTTTTACTTTATTGCTCACACACATATAATAAAAAAGCGCAAGGTTCTTCTTCACGTCTCGTTTGAAAGACCCCATATTGTAAGAAGGAGACAGAACCACATATCCATTTATCATATGACTTGGTAAGGCAGAATAATGTCGTTATTAAGCAGAATATGTTTTGGATATTTCTTTTTAAAATATACCTAGTTGGATTATACATCCGGCGAATATGCACAGGCATTTAGTAAACAGTTTAAACGAAGTCTTGATCTGAATTTCTTTACGGTACTCGACCATTGGCATATACTCGTAGTTTACCTAAGCGTAATACTCGCTTAATATTTGTATGTCCAACATACAGTGGGTAACATAACCCGACTCCATGTTTGTACGACTGCACAGTGCGACGATCCGCCAATTTTGGACCAAACTGTTGGTTGGTTATACAAATATTTATTTTTACCACTTTTCTGTTATACACACAAAAGTCCATTAGATCCAGGCCACTCTAGACTTAGTGAAATTGTTGAACGTGTCGGTAGATGTGCTCGAAATGTTTTTCTTGTATTTTGATCGTGTGATCGAACGAAGAACGAAGTTACTTAATGTTTATGTTACGTTGAATCCAATTTTGTACAGAACTTGGTTTGACTAAGTAATACTTTTGTTGGGTAAACTGCATGTTGTATTTTTATCCCTAAATGGGGAAGTACATGGCTTTCATCTCACCTATTCGTAATTGAGGATAAGGCTGAAAATAGAAGACTAGTATTTTGTATGCTAAACTTGTAATATGTAAAATTTTGATGTAAAGCAAAGTAGAAAATAATAAAGTAAAGTAATTATTTAGTGCTTCCAATACATTAAAATTACAATGTACATGACTGTATACTGCCACAATAAAAATAAATCTTAGGTTCCTTCTACGGAAGATACCAAGAATCACTGTACCAGATCACAAAAGTTGGTAATGATACAATATCGTGATTACAATGTTTAATTGCTGTTTTGTAACCACATCCACCATTACTTGGTCACTTTGGCCACTACAATTTCTTTAATGTTTGTTATGAAACAAAATGTCCCATGTGTGTGTCCCTAATTCGTGGATTTGTCGGACGAACAATGCAGTGAAATCGGACCTAGTGTGTCATTGTGTGACCTTACGCGCCCGTGGGGGGCGAGCGCTAGCGGTTTTATAAGCGGATTGAAAACAGACGATAAATTAGGTACAATGTTTTTGAAAAATATTAAATTAGGGGTCGGTATATTAATGTCTATAAAATAATAATGTTCAGAAAATAATAATGACCAGAAATAATAATGACAAAAATAATAATGACCAGAAATAATAATGACCAAAAACAATAATGACCAAAAACAATAATGACAAAAATAATAATGACCAAAAATAATAATGTCAAAAAGTTCGTCCAAAAATAATAGTCAAAGGGTTATACAAATAAACAAAGAATAAGGTTGGAATAGTAATTCCGTGTTTTGTCTCTTTTACTCTAATTTGAATGACGTTTACATGACAGGAACAAAAAACGGAATAACTATTCGGACCTTATTCTTTGTTTATATGTAACTATTAAAAAGTTAATTATTTATTTCACTGCTTAGGGTCCAGTTACAAGGCTTGTAATAATATATGTAGGGTATTGGCACCAGTATTTGACACTTTAAGCCCAGTGCACAACACAGTTTACGTCACCAAAAACATAGATTTTCATAGAAATTTTACGGGTGACCGCAAAAACAGGTGGTATTCAACTGTTGCTAAAGATAGAAATTAGTTGCTGACCTCTATTTTAAAGGATTAAAGGAAAAAAATGTCGGATCACTGCTTCATGTCGAAAACTGGCCACTAGCCTATGTGATGATATTTTAAAGAGATTGGCTGTCAGTTCATTTAATGCATCGTTTCCACTTGTAGAAATAAATTCCTAACAACAATATTGACACAAAAACATTGACAATCAAAATTTTTACACTGTACAAGGTGTCGCAATTGCAACTCAACGATAATTCGGAACATTAACGATTTCCTGATTTTCTCTAAGCACGAATTTAGGTTATCCTAGAAGCTAAAAGGCGCACAATAATTATCTTCTTCTTCATGTGCCATCTCCTATCGGAGGTCGGCCATCATTATCGCTATTAATAATTAGGTATAAGTTATTTATTTAAGTTTGAATACAAATAAAACTACAATCCACTGCTTACGAACTCATATGTGGTCACAGGGAAACTGAGTGGTTGGGCGTCTCAAAATTAGTTTGTAACGTGCTACAAACTATTTTATAACCTAAATAAAAATAGTTTCATTCTAAGCAAAACAAGCTTATCCAGTATCTTTAGAGTTTCCAATTCAATCGTTTAAAACTTTTGTTAAGCAATCAATCCCAAAATTAGATGGTTCATCGCGATTGTCACATCAAAAAGCGTCTCGCTCACACAGCCAATGCAACCCAATCATTGTCTCCTCGTTCCCACGGGCAATTCGGGCATTTCACGAAGGTCGCACGACCTTGGATGGATTTGTGACTCCGTCATACTGGTTGGGGTACCAAGTTGCAAACCTGTTTTGTAACAAGAAGTTTACATGTGAAGCAAGCATTATTAACAGTATTAATACCTCCTTTAAGAGTAGTATTTTTTGTTAGTCTCTATAGTATACGCAAACACTACATATTGAACAATAATAAATGTCTGGGATCCCAGCATACAACTTATATAAGTTGTTAAATCCCAGCCCTAACACCACACTGCTAGCAAAATATACTGTGATATCATTTTACGTAAAACGGAACGCACTTGTTTAAAAACTGTTGACGTTCTATTCAAGTTACAAATAATAAGGAGACGTTGAGTGTGACAAGTCTCACAGTGACCACATACCCTGTACTGCAATGGGTTCGAAATGTCGGGGTAAAATCAAAGAGATAGTATAAATTCGCCACAAAGTAATTGTGACGTATTACTAATACGTATTATTATTTTTGTAACTTTCAAACATTTGAAAGTAAACTCGTCACAAGCATCAAAATCTATGTGTAAAGCCACTGATACCAAAAACGTTATATAACATTAAAATAGATCTGTGTTTACATAATGTACCTACTTATACTTTTTTGCGTGGCGAATTTAATTTTGCCGTGAATTTACAACAACCCAAATCAAATAATGTCGAAAAATTCAACCCAAGTACCTACTTAGATTCTTAAAAACTGTTTCAGCGTCCATCCTTAAGAGGAAACACTAAGGTCGACTGAATTAAAAAATATCTATGAAAAGTAGACAAAATCAACATTTCGTAGTCCTCTGATTCCTCCAAAACATTACCGATTTAATTACTTTTAAAAATAAAAGAAAGGCTTTGGCTGTGTCCCTATGTTTTCCTTTTTAAATTAATTATTAAAAAAGATATGAACCTTTAAAAGCCCTTAAAATTTGGCCAGATTTTCCGATGTGTTTCCCAAATTTGACGAGATTATATAAAAAAAACAAAACATAGGGACACAGCCAGAACCTTTTTTAAATTTTTAATGAAAAAAGTAATTAAATCGGTCCAGTTTTGGAGGAGGTATCAGGGGACTACAAAACGTTGATTTTGTCTACTTTCCATACATATTTTTCAATTCAGTCGACCTTAGTGTTTCCTCTTAATACACACGCCCGCACACCAGACTACCAAAAACTGTCAAATTTCCTCATTAGACTCTGAACTTTATATATAAGGCATATGGTTAAATATTTATTGAAGAAATTTAACAGTTTTGGTTAGGTTGATGTGCTCTATGTGCACGTTATTTGAGGGACATGGACCTACATAGGTACAGACGACCTATGTAGGTCCATGTCCCTCAAATAACGTAAAGTCTGCCAACCTGCGCGCAAGGTCACGACCCGTCGTCCGTCGGACACAAAATATTTTGACCAGAACCGGTTAACAAAAGGCAGAAACAAAATACCTGCGTAGGTAAATGTCTCATTCGCATATATATTTCCAACAGGTAACATTAGACTTTTATATTATTTAGGACTTCAAGTATTTTTTTTTTATTATTGTTTATTTGATCAATGACAAAGATCCAATCACATTTTTTTAAAGCTGACGTATAAACCTCTTTCAAGTTCGTTCGCATCAGTCACAGAATAGTATACAAGGTGCTTTTATTCGATCAAGTTTTAGTAAACGAAAATTTGTACGGCATTAACCCTATTCTTGGTTAGCGGATTATTTGAGACATTTAACTTACAAAAAATTTCGAATAGTGAAAAAGCACACATTTTATACAATCAAATAATATAATTACACAAAACAAAACTCTGCCAAGTATTGTATGGTTAAAGCATATAAGAGATATTATTATATATTTTTCATTTCGTTTCTTCGGTTCTTAGTACAGTAGTTCAATCCATAAGCTTGAAAATTGCCGTCAGCGTATTTAATTGAAAACTAGCTTCGGAATTTTGGCTTTATATAAATAGATAAGGGAAAAATGCAGAAATCGAGGCCGCTACGTATTATACTAATAACTATTCTCCACCATACAATAAGTCAAAAGTGTTTAAGGGTTTCAGTTTCTCTGAACAAGAATGCCGAAATTGGGCATTTTATGCAAAAATCACGGTCAAAATGTAATAGGGCCCTTAACTACTATTATTTTAAAAATATATTATAGTAGGCTAAACTATTATACTTTATCAGCAAATTCGCTAAAATCAAATTTTATTATCTAAAACGGAACACAAAAAATAAGACATTTAAGATTTTTTTTTTCCTACTTACTATATATTTTTTTTATTACTTCCCTATCTACTATATTTTTATGGGTACTGAATCCAAGAATACTATATTCCAATAACCCTACTCCAGTGTGTTATTATTATGAAGCTTACCGTCTGCCGTCTCTCTGTTTAGCGATTCAGCTTTAGGAACAGTTATGCTAGCCAAAAGCGGCTAACATATTTTATTTTAAAAGTCCTAGAAATGTCTTCTATAAAATATATCTCACACTTGTTTTATGAACCTGCAAATCATGTGGTTGGTTTTAAACAAGTTTTTAAATTTATTTAAATACATTGTAAACGGGTTAGTAAAAATTAGAACATAGAAAAGTGGACATGAAATTCAAACTCAGCTATGTTAGCTGATTATACCTACTAAGAATCTAGGATTTAAGACAGGGATGGGCAAATTTTTTCATTCGCGTGACAATATTTACTAACAAAATCTATGGCGGGCCAGCCCCCCGACCGCCTAACCGATCGCTTTGACTACGCGTATAGTTTATGACGTCATCTTCCCACCTTGCACCGCCTATGAAAGCAATATCAAAAGCTAAAGGCTATAGCTTTCGATATTGCTTTCATAGGCGGCACGAAACAACAAGATGACGTCATAAACCACACACGAAGTAAAAGCTATCGGTTAGGCGGTCAGACCCCTGGCTATTGAAATTTTTTGCTGTATTTTTTCAATTTTTTTTTGTGAAATGAAAATATTTTTGTTTGATGGTCGCGGGCCGGACTTCTATCACTCACGGGCCGTAGTTTGCCCATCCCTAATTTAAGACATGGTTGGAAATGATGACATTTTTTATTAAAAGTAGATTTATACTATAGTAGCACCAGTGTTCGGCAGGGCCCAGTTATCGACATAGGAGTCACCAACTGATTTTATGAATGCCAACCACCTACTTCCTAGCTTCCTATCGACCCCGATACCGCATAAAGTTCAATTCGGCGCGATGATTCAGTGGGCCAGAACTCTCGTATCCTTACTACTACACCCCGAGCCGACATTTTCGATGGTCCATATCCCGCGATATTTCTTCAATACAATGTCAACCATATGCCTTAGACATAAGGTTCAATTCGGCGCGATGATTCAGTGGGCCAGAACTCTCGTATTCTTACTAACTGCTGTCATCCCGTAAAAGGAGATGTTTAACTTTGTATGGAGAAATGCCAACACCTTGCACATAATACCGAAAGATGGCTAATACACGGAATAAGCTTATTCGAAATGATTTTCTTCAAACAAATAAACAGTTTTTACATAAGAAGTATTTGAAATCTATACTAATATTATAAAGCTGAAGAGTTTGTTTGTTTGGTTGAACGCGCTAATCTCAGGAACTACTGGTTCGAATTGAAAAATTATTTTTGTGTTGAATAGTCCATTTATCGAGGAAGGCTATAGGCTATATTACATCACGCTATGACTAATAGAACGCGGGTGGAACCGCGGGGCACAGCTAGTAACTAAATATAGCAACTTTCGTGATGACAGGTGGTATGCTGTCAATGTCAATGTCAAGTAGCTGTCAAAACAAAAAGTATGCTTTTGGATCATACAAAAATTATCTTTCTTCTTTTTATTCTGACACATACCTAAATGATAAAGCATATTTGGATGTTTCTTAATTTAACTAAACACAAATATTAAAAAAAAAAAATTTAGTAAGCGTACTAGGTCTTGGCAAAAAATTAAACATCTTTCAATGAAAATCTACATATTTAAATTTTTTGGCGATGAAAATTGTGTCGAACGCTGGGCTTAGTGTCGAACCAGTGTTAAGTTTTATATGGGTTAGTAGTACCACCACCATTTATCATTTTAAATATAAAACTTTGAATGTTTCGACTTGAGAACTCCTCAGGAATTCCAACATACTATCAATGTTATGTAAAATACTTTAAACGTCAATAATATGTAAATAATATAAGCCTTGTTAGTTGCGAATTGCTGCTTCATGTAAATGGAATGTGTTCGGTACATTAATTTCGGTTTCTCACAATAATTTAGTATTTTTACATGCAATTATATAAAACCAAGCAAGAAATTCAGTAATGAAAACTGTTATGCGTATAATTAAAATAGCTGTAAAAAAATCGAAATATTCTTTAAATTACGCATAGCATTAGCCATTAATACCGAAGATGCAAATGTTGCCCAGCGCATAAATACAAAGTTACCAAGTTCAAAACCCGCCAGACAGTAAAAGGTCGTAACGCCCGCGTTATAAACAGAATAAACTTTTTTCACCCAAGGTTATCGTCCAAATTACCGAAATCCTCGCTCTCGTGACCGCCTCAGTCATTATGCTACCTTCAAAAGAACTAAACGCATGACTCATTATTTACTTCGAGGCAATTTGGACCTCGTAAATTGTATGTAAATCAACCCATACCTTTGTCTCCGCAGGTCGTGTTTCCAACGTTTCGTTATTTACACAGATGACAACGAAACGTTACGTGAAAAACCCCAAAGGCAATACGAACACAGTGACAGAACGAAACGAATTTAAAAATAAATAACAGACTAAACAAAAAAAGAAGAAGTAACCCAAGCATTCCAAATTTAAAACTAACGTTAACATAAAGTTGCCATATTAACAATAACAAGCTTCTTTTTTCTTAATTTAAACTCGGTAAGGCGCGGACGTTTAATAAGTGAAGTGAGTAATCGTAAATGAATTAAGTCCATAAATAATTGTGTCAAGATCGATAAGTGTGTGTCAAGGGGTTCGCAACAACTTTCCTTTTGTAGAACATAGTGACTGGGCGACATTTATCGTAATAAAATAGTGGTGAATCTCTCAAGCCAGAAGCCAGTGGCCGTGGAACAGTGCGCGAAATTGTGGAAAGATTTTGGCGAGTCTTTTCATAATTGCGGAGTGCGATTCGGACTGGTAGTGTTGGAACAACTTGACGTTTTCTGAAGTGGCCAGTAGTGTCGGTAGTGTCCGAGTTATGCTCAGTGTGTGCCCGTGAAAATGTCAACGCAGGCATACTACAAAGAGCGGCTCGGGTTTGACCCCCAAGAGCAGGATGGCGTCAACGGTGGGTTCTACGAAGGACCCCACCAGCCGAAAAGGCATCGTGGTGACAACGGTGGTGGGGAGACCCACGACCACGTTTACGAGGAGAACTTGACCAAATTCAAAGGTACAACTTGTTGGAGTTTCTATGTGCAGCAGTCAGGTTCGTGGTGATGGGTTATAGAGAATGCGCGTGTTTTTGTTGTTTTTTTTTTCAACAGCCGTTTGTTTTGATGTTATCGCGTTGCTGACAAACATTCTTTGCGAGTGACTACTGCTTTTTTTATTTAATTTTCCGCTGCGCGATGTTGGTATACTCGCATTATTTGGAGAATAGCCACGTATAGCTGAGTTGTTGGAAGTCTGGGGAAGTCTGAAATTGTAAAAGATAGGGTAGTTTGTTATAAGGAAACATGTCGTTGATTTTAAAGTTAAGTAAGTAAGTATATAACTTAACTTTAAATTGATAAGTAAATACTCTCCAGACAAAAAAAAAAATTGTAAAATTTTAAAGTTTAAAAAAAATCTTTTGCAAATTACTTAAACTGTAGTATTTTTCACCCACACTATCAATTACAGCAAAAAAATAATTTTCGATTATTGTTTGACATTTGAGTTCCGTTTCGGACTTTACCACACATGACCATTTATATTGCTCACCGTGTGTTTTCCATATTATTAATTATGTTATATTCATTTCTATATTAATATTAAATAGTCAGCAAAAAGATGTGCCTCAAGCGTGTACCAGGCTGTTGTAAATAAGCCTTCCCACCAGGTCACCTTGGCGGGAGGCTGGCTTACAACCGCCGTTGATGTTTCCGTCCACACTTGTTGTAAAAACAATGTGCTTTCGTCTCTTGCATCGGAAACATCTTTGCAATGGCTCCTTGCCTTTAAAAATTTAGGTTTTATTTAGCTCTTTTGTGTACAAGTGAGGGAAAAAAAAGAAAATAAAAGGATATGGATGAAACGGATGACGAAAGCAAGTTTCAACGCGCGCCCGCAAACCAAGATCGTGGAAAGGTCAACCGTTTCGTTGCAAACAACTGTCTGCACTGTTGTGGGCTCATTCCCATGCCTCCAAATTTCATCGTTTTCAAGTCATACATTGATTCCCTCTCGCCTCCAAAATCAATTTTAAAGAAATATTAACTATTAAATCAATTCCCACCGCCTCCAAAACTTATCAAGTACGGTCACCGTGTTAAAACATATTGCCAAACGTTTTTAGACCTATACCTACTAACGTAGAGAGGTAGGGTAAATGAAAAAATAAGGTTATTGTAAGTTTGTTTAATATGAACAAATTCAAAGTGAGCCAGCAAGTTGTAAAGAATCGTTGGAAAAACATGTTTAACTACATATATTATGATAAATTAGCCAGATATAATTCTAAAAGAAACATATCATTATGTTAAATAATTACAACGGTATTAACAAACCTCGAATGGATTTTACATAAAAAAAATCTCTAACTTCAAATTTTTTTATACAACCTTATTTTTAGTTTATACGAAAACCGAAACACCGGTCAAATATTTTCATTTAAAGAATCAGTACAAAAAAAAATAAAATAATATCTTGAAAACTCACGAAGTTACAAGCTTTTTGTGCTGCCCCGTTGTGTGTTTTAGTAGGGTATAATTTATTTGAGATTTTGTAAATATTATTTGGTCAAAATGTAACATGGTATAAAAAATATTGAAATCGATTCTATTACTGATTCTGAACAAACAGTTTTCAGGTTTCGTATAAACCAAAAATAACATTGTATATGAATTATTCGTTGTAAGATCACACGAAAACGGAAATTACTAAAATATATATACTTTGAACAGCAATATTTAAAAATATAAATTAAATATTACTTTCTTTAGTAGGGGTTATCTTAACAACTAAAATATTTTTTTAAAATATTGAACAAGGTCATTAACTCAAGTAACAACAAAGTTTAATTTTGCACTGATAATAATTATTACATGTTTTATCACAGTTAATCAATCTTAAAAATATAACTTATGAATCTCGATTTACTACTAAAAATATAGATATCTAAAATAATGAACAATGATAATACTATTTCAAGTAGCAATATAAATATTAAACTAGTTTTATAATAATTATCTCGCTTTTATCACAGTTAATCAACCTTAAAAATATAACTTAATTATCACGTTTTACTTACTCAAAATATAGATTTCTAAAATACTTAATAAACAATGGTATTGTTATTTTAAGTAGCAATATTAATATTGAACTAGTTTTATAATTATTATCACGCTTTCATCACAGTGAATCAACCTTAAAATATAAATTAAATATAAAACGTAAACGTTTTAATAATAAAATTAAAAAATCAGTAATAGAAGAAAAGGAATTATTATGTGCTGCATGTATTTTTGTACTGATTTATAGCTTCAGCGATTGTTATTCATTTCTGTCTGTCTGTCTTTTCGGCTACGGTTTTTTGAAGGACAGTAGTATTTATCAAAATACTCAGCTTCTTGACGATTTTTGAAAAGTAATTCCAGTAGTCGAGGTTTGTTTGTTATGTCACTATTTAAATTTTTATGCCAGTTTTCTACCATATTTGTGGTACGATGACGTTCACCTTCACAATTCCAAATGTAACATGTAATGTAACGACAAAATAGTCGTTAAAGTTCGTAATTTTTTCATTTAATGGCGACGTTTCCATGATGGCCAACCATCCATCTTCTACATCAGTAATTGGCAAATGAGCCAAAGCGGAACATCTAGCGAAATGGTGTTTGTCTTCCTGTGTAGAAATGATTATTAAGATTAAGATTATTAAGATAAATAATTTGACCTATCTGTTTTTCGATAGTCCGCCTCTCTGACTGTCTGTCTGTACTTACCCACATCTTTTTTGGAGGCAATGAGAATGAAATTATTATTTAAATAGGTACTAAAGTAAACTTGTGTAGGCACTGGGAATACTTTTTTGGAGGCACGGGAACATGCCCTGTTGTGAACCGCTGTTGAAAACTTCGGTTTGGGGCTTGTTTTTAACAGTCTGGTACACGCTTGAGGCACATCTTTTTTTTTGCTGACTTTTATCATTAATATAGAAATGAATATAATATAATATGGAAAACACACGGTGAGCAATATAAATGGCCATGTGTGGCAAAGTCCGAAACAGATCGAAATTGGAAAGTTATGAATTAAATAAAACTGATTTCAAACCCAGTCAAATACAATAATTGAAAATCCATAATAGTTTTCATTAGGGGTGTCGGTATGCTTGTTTGTGCTACTTAAGGCGAGCGTTTCCGACTGTGAGATTTCCAAGGCGTTCCGCTCGGGACTGAATGATGGCGCGAGCATCGAATAGGCAATAATGTTGATTTTATTAAACGTTTACTTATTTATGATTATTTACATACAATTGTACGCAAATATTGTTGGGTTCGAATCCCGCTCGTGCAATTTTTTCAACACTTTGTCTTTTTTCAAATTGTAATTTGTTCGTTTACTTATTATTACAATTATAATGGCCGACAACTATTACATATTCAAAGACAATTGGTTTGGTAAATTTTTCTTTGTCTAAAACGGTGTATAGCCTGAATAAAATGATATTTAGTCTAATAATAAGAGGTATTATAATATTATATTCGATGCAGGAAATTGTAAAATATCGTGAAAATACCAGCCGAAATCACTAGATAAAAGGCCAATGAATAACATATTTTTTTTTGGATTTAAAATTTCTTTTACATTCCGTAAAATAAAACTCATTTAAAAACAAACCGTTTTTTTGGAAACCCTCGCCTTAAGTGATACAAAAAGCAAAACAGTAAGTTGCGTTATGTACAAAATAAAGAGACTGCAGAATGTAAACTTCATACAAACGCGCTTGAGTAGCGCACACATATACAACCTCTCACGGACACGAATCTCGGAACAGCTCGGAACAGTCCGAGAGCAGCTGTTGCAAGATTCCGTGTCCGTAAAAAGTTGTTTTTTTGGCTACGATATTACTGTACCATATAACATGTTAAATAGTAGGTAGTAGTTAGTAATAGTTTTAGTTTTATATTGTAACCGTTCTTTGTCCCTAATAATAAAAAAAAATAGTTAACACAAACAATTTCACAGTTTGTGGTAGGTTGATGTGAGGCGTGGGTAAGCACAGTGCCTTGATCTCACGTGATGTTAAGTGATGATGGAAGCGCACTTCACCCGGGATCCTCGACTAGTAAGGCACTGGGTATCTTATCTCTAGCTGCCGGAACACAACAATGCTACAAACATTGATGTTATGGCGACATATTTAGATAAGATGGTGGTAGCTAGCCAGGCGGACAAACAAGCCCTACCGCCAACCAAACTGAGTACACAAACATGTACCCCCGCTGGTAATCGAACCCGGGACCTCTGGGTCTAAACCGGTGGTCTTAGCCACTAGACCACAGAGGCGATTGTCTATATGCGTTGCTCGACCGCATTTGAATGAAGCTTATTTTCTGCAGTATCTTTATTTGGTGCCTTATGTGTCAGTGAGTTGATTGAACATTATAATTACGTTGCGAGAAAAAATCATAGGTATACCTCTACATACTTCATCCAATAATTAATTTCGTTACAAAAAGTTACAGCAATGAAACAAAAACCGATTAAGATTTAACTATTATTGGCTTTACCAATAGAACAGTAATAAATATATCGTTCGTAATAAATAATAATAGCATAAAGTCTTTTTAGCTGTGATCTAAAATCTTTTTAAATCACTCAGTGTTGCCAACATCGCGAACCATTTTCTACTATTCATTAAATCTAATGTCATTCCAAAACCAGTCGTTTAATTAGAATATTTATTTTCCCACTAACTTATTTAATGACCTCCAGTTAACTAATTCTAGTTCAGAAAACCTGATGTGTGATATAATAATGATAATTTATTCGCATTCAAATGTTTATAGTGTGATCTTTATGTTGTTTTCGATGTTTTTTATTCATAAGATATAATGTATTTATAACTTACCGTCTGATACGACCTTGAAAGGTTTCGTTATTTTTTAAATCTTTATATACAACATATAAATCTGTGCGTGTGTTTGTAATTGAACTCCTTCTAAACGGATGGACCGATTTTGATGAAATTTTCTGTGTGTTCAAGTGTATTCGAGAATGGTTTAGATTTACAATTGGACCCGGTATGTGGCGCTGCAATAGAGGTCCATCATGGAATACGAGTGTTCTTAAGCGGACAAAGTCGCGATCAGGCCACTAGTATTAATTAGAACAAATTGTTGTTAAACAATCATGATCACTTACATAAGAATAATCATTATTAACAGGATTATTACCATGTTATTTGTTGTGTTTGTAAGTATCCGATACTTCGGCACATTTGCATGTGCGGGTGTCCTACGTAGTTTCGAATGCCGCTGTTACTCGGTTGTGTGCTGTTCTCACTTAACCTTTTTACCGCCAACAACTTCTATAGAAGTTCGAGATTTTCGTGCCGTCCACGCCAGCACTTCTATAGAAGTTCTTCTTTGTACCTACTTTATTAAAATACATTTATACGTTGGCGTACAGCGGGACATCGCGTGCAGGATAGTTGGGCGGTGAAAAGGTTAATAAAAGATCTAAAAGTTCTAAAACGCAATACCGGTTGTTAATATTATTATACACCTTTTTAATTAGGACTATGTTACTTAGGCTTCAGTGATAACAATGATTATTAATTTTGTGTCTTTGTCGCCCAATATTTTTTTTAAATTGACTACTTTTTATGTTCGTGGAATTGTCTTTTTCTTTCATTGTAGCTTTGAAGGGACTTGATTTTTTCCTTTTTAATGTTTGCTATATTTAGCTAGTGAAACAAACACACTACTCTACAATTTTTATAGTGTTAACATAAATAGATGCTAAGAAAATTAAAAAAACGTTAGTATGAAAAATAAAATTTTATAAAAAAACTTCATACAAAATGTCAATTTCATAGATAAGGACCTAATATATAATTTTATGCACTACACTTAAACAACTTCAGCCCCCCAATACAAGTGACAATACGCTAATAAAATTTAAATTAAATAGAATTATTCGTATTGTATTATATTGACATAAACGTCGTTTATACGTATCATTGACTTAGGTCAATCCCGTACAATATTCATTCTATTTGATTTCTATTCCTATCGCGTTTTGCCACTTGCCTAAGGGGGCTGTTACTTTCCTCCTCCTGTGACTTGAAATACACTATGAAATATAATTATTTTAGCATTATTTACAATTTGATTATTAAGAATCAAACTGTGGGTCGCCCGCAAAACTTCGCGTTTATTCAACAGATTTTTTAGGAATTTCGACACCTATGACAGGTTTCTTTATTTTTCTGCACATCTACGGCTGGAGCTCTTCAAAATGAGACCATGACCGATTTTTTATGTGCAGCTATCGTCCCATAATCACTGGGACAGAAATCGGCTTACGCTATTAATATATATTACATACAATTAAATACAAATACAATTAACCGAAATACATTGGAATACCGTTCGCATTTTCGCTGTCAAAAATAAGTAACCAGTGACTTTGAATAGGAGAGAAAGGACCCGTGAGCATTAGTCACTGGTTCAAAAATCACTTCTCGGGGGCATCAAATGTAGTCCCATGTTCCTCGTTCCAAAAGATGTTTCTATTACAAAGCAGCTGGCCTAGTATCCAACACACACACTCATGCACCTTTATGGATCATATCTCAAACCCTTTACGATCTGTGTTCTGTACTCATTCATAACAGATAACTGAGATGATAACAGCGATAAGATAAACTCAGTTTATAATCGTGTTGTTTTCATGCTTATTATGTGATTCTTCTTTGTGTCATATAGTGTTTAGTTGATATATGTATAGGTAATGGATAAATATGTTTCGCGTCGTTATATTATTGTGTTGAAGATACTTATCAATGATTTATCTTAATTTCGCAAAGGAAATGAAAATTTTAAAACAAATACTAAAAAAGTTATTGCAGAAAGACACTAGAATATTACAGCAATACTTGCACACATATTTATTCATTCATTACTCGACGCAAAATTGTTTGCAAAAATAATTGTATCTACTGGACCGTGAATAAGATTAATGTAAAGTTTGTTTATTTAGCACGTTTATTTAAAAAAAAGAGAGATTACTATTAGCCGTTTATAGCCTTTACAGCGTAGCGTTTGGGTTCCACAAAGACGTCTCATCGAATTGTCCCCAGAGCGTTCTAAATGTTTCAATTACAAAAAAAGCAAAAAAAATAAAAAACGGCTTGAGGAACCCTTTAAGTTTCTCACCGCCCACAAAACGTCCGGTCACGCTAAACGCCAACAGCAATCTCTTAAAAAATCTAAATTAAACAGACCCATCCGAAAACTCCATATTGCTAAGTCAAAAGCCTTTACAGCGTAACGTTTGGGTTCCACAAAGACGTCTCATCGAATTGTCCCCAGAGCGTTTCTAAATGTTTCAATTACAAAAAAAGCAAAAGAAAATCATGGCTTGAGGAACCCTTTAAATTTCTCACCGCCCACAAAACGTCCGGTCACGCTAAACGCCAACAGCAATCTCTTAAAAAATCTAAATTAAACAGACCTATCCGAAAACTCCATATTGCTAAGTCAGCTCTTTTTTTAAAATATCTTACATATAAGCACAGCCTTCATCTCACCTGATGTTAATTGATAAAAATAATGTTATTTATATTATTATTATTATTATCATTCATAATAAGTATTTATTTCAGAATAATTCCATAGACCAGGGATGCACAGACTACGGCCCGCGGGCCGCATGCGGCCCGCCGGTCTAATACTGGTGGCCCGCCGACAGCAAAAATAATACTCTCGTACATTCGAAAATATTGAGTTCTATTCCAGAATAAAACCAATAACAAATGTTCGAAAAGTAATTTGAATCTCGCGCGCGCGCTCTATCAATCTTATCGGTGCGCCGTGCATGCGTCGGTAACAGCGGTCGGTAATGTTCGTGCTGATCTCGGTTAAATTCGTTTTCTTGAGGAAGCGCGCCGCGTTATACTGTTCGAGCGAGCGAGATAGCAATAGTCCCAAATTCCCGATAGCTCGCGTAGGTAGATACACGAAGCTTCCAGAGTCGGTTTCGAGATTTCTCCAGACAGTTTTCGACTCTATGCGCGTGGTATAAAAGCCACGCTAACCGCAGCGACCGACAGTTCGGTTTTAATTTGAGTAAAGTGTCGTTAGTTCTAGTGTAGATTTTAACTCGACTAGCCGGTGTCATAATTATAATATATTTTGATCCACATTCAACGTAGATTTCCCGTCAAGTGCCGTGTATAATTGTGTTGTGAAATCGTAAGTAAAACTGTTATTAATTTTATCTACATATTTTATCAATTATTTTTGGTAATTAATTAGGAACTGTAATTGGTTTTAGGTGCTGTGGTAATCCTAGTCAGGATTAAAACGCAACATGGACATGCCAGGAACTAGTAAAAAACGTAAGGTTAAAGATGAAAATCGGCAGTTTCAAGAAATTTGGACTGAGAAATACTTTTTTGTATGGTCGCATAACAAAGTCGTTTGTTTAATTTGCAAGAATTCTGTTGCGATTGCAAAGGAATATAATGTAAAAAGGCACTATGAAACGCAGCATCCTACTTTTACGAAGTTTACAGGCGAATTAAGAAAGCAAAAAGTTTTGTCTTTAAAACGGGAGCTTATTGGTCAACAAGCTATGTTTACAAAACCCATTCAAGATACAGAAACAGCTACAGAAGTTAGTTATGAAATTTCTCGAATGATAGCAAAGCGGAGTCGCCCCTTCAATGATGGGGATTTTGTAAAAGAATGCATAGAAATTGCCGCTAAGAAAATGTGTCCAGAAGCAGCAAAAAAGTTTGAGAAAATTCAACTGAATCGTATGACCATCCAAAGACGAATTATGTCTTTGTCAGATAATATTGCGGAACAATTAAATGAAAAAACTAAGATAATTGATTTTTTTTCATTAGCACTCGACGAATCCACTGATATTAGTTCCACAGCTCAACTTCTTATATTCATACGAGGTGTTACTCAAGATTTTGAAGTCTTCGAAGAGTTATTAGGAATGTGTTCATTGAAAGGTCAAACCAGAGGAGTTGATATACTCAATGTACTTTTGGACGAGTGTTCAAAAACTGATTTGGACTTATCGAAATTATCGGGAGTTTCGACTGACGGTGCTCCTTCGATGATTGGTGTCAATTCTGGGCTAGTTACTTTGTTGAAAAAGCATTTGCAAGAAAAAAACTTAAACGCTGAAGATCTCATGCAGTTTCACTGCATTATACACCAAGAAGCCCTCTGTTCTAAAAAAATTGAATTTGAAAATGTCATGAAAGTGGTAGTTTCGACTGTGAATTTCATAAAATCACGAGGACTCAATCACAGGCAATTCAAACAATTCCTTGATGACATTGAATGCGAACATGGAGATTTACTGTATTATACAGAAGTAAGGTGGCTAAGTCGTGGATTGACACTGGAACGATTTTTAAATTTAATAGAAGAAATTGATATTTTTCTGGCGGAAAAGCAAAGGGACGTCCCGGAACTTAAAAGTCCTGATTGGTTGTGTGATTTGGCTTTTTTAGTTGACATTACAAATCATTTGAATGTCTTGAACACACGGCTTCAAGGCAAAAATCAACTGATATCCCAGCTCTACGCACATGTATCATCCTTTCAATGCAAGCTGACACTTTTCAGATCGCAATTGAATTCTGGAAATTACAATCATTTTCCGAATTATAAGAAAATGGCTGAAAAATTCAAAAAAACTGCTATTAATTTCAGTTATGTAAAAAAGCTAGATATTTTGATTCAATCTTTTCAAGACAGATTTTCGGAGTTTAAAACAGTGAAACCTCTGTTGGACATATTTAGCAATCCTTTCACGATTTCAGTTGAAAATGCGCCAGAGTTAATGCAGTTAGAAATTATCGACATTCAGAACGACCAAGATTTACGCAACAAATTCAACGAAGGAGACTTGCTGAACTTTTACCGCTGCATTGATAAAAATACGTACAAAGAGTTGCGCATAAACGCTCTGAAATGTGCAAGCTTATTTGGTTCTACCTATATATGTGAACAAACCTTTTCAATCCTAAATAATAATAAAACAAAAAATCGAAACCGCCTTGCAAATGAAAGTTTGGAAGCAGTTTTACGTGTTGCTACAAGTAAATTTGAGCCAAATATAAAAAAGATTGTAAGCACTATGCAGTGCCACGCTTCAAATTAATAAATTCTTTTTCAATTTGAATACATTATTATCAATTTTTCATTGTCTTTAATTACCTATACTTCTGGTGGCCCACCATCAGTTCATAATTTGCCCGAGTGGCCCCTAGTCTTAATAAGTCTGTGCATCCATGCCATAGACTGTTAGGCCTATAACCATCGATTTAGAAATCGATGCCTATAACGCACTATCCGGTCAGCCGCAATCCGGCACGCGTTGGTTATTAGACGGCTGGCCGCTAGTAGTGCGTTTGAACAATACGTATTCAAATGCAAATACTGCCGCAACGGCGCAAAATCTATGGCGGGCCAGGCTATTGAATTTTTTGCTGTATTTTTTCAATAAATAAATATTTTTTTCTGTGAAATAAAAATATTGATACAGAAAATGCATACCATTTTCTGAAATACACACGCACTTGAATTTTTGTTTGATGGTCGCGGGCCGGACTTCGGTCATTCACGGACCGGAGATGGCCCGCGGGCCGTAGTTTGCCCATCCCTTAATAGACCATAAACACAAATGTTAGTGAAACAACTTTTACGAATCTACTCGCGTTTATTTTACACATTACTTATTTAATGTTTATCCTGACGTTTCGAACCCTTTGCAGGGTCCGTGGTCACAGGGAGACTCCCTGTATCGAGATCTGAGATCCGTCAAAGTTGTTTCATTTCAATGTGTAGTGTTCGCGTAAACTTTAGAAAACAATACAAATGTTAGTTACAAAAAAATGCACAATAAACAAAACAAAACAAAAACGACCTTAAGTAGAGACCTTAGGTGGAGTCTCACTTCACTCGGAACCTCGACTACTGAGGTTCTTGCACCAAAACGCTATTTTGTAACACTATCATGTCCAGAATCAAATTAGGTATGCGGCTAGCCGAATGACCGGTCCATTCGGCCGACCTAAGACATCGGAACCAATCGGTTAATAGCCACCAATAGGCCGGCTGCAAATTGTTTTAACCCTTTAGCTGTTAATGGCAATTCACATGCCGTCGTAATTTTAACCTTATATCATTGCAATAGGTTTGAAAACCGATGAAAAACATATAACGGTGTAACAGGCAAATAGTTAATAGACAGATACGTGCTTCGTTAGTAACTACTAGATAGTTACTGTGGAATTTTTCTATGATAAGTTTATGGTTTGATTACCTGTTCTTGTAAGAATGTTCAGGCGCTTGCACATTCGACGTTCCAAAACTGTTATTTAAAAAAAAATAATGTTCAACCGTATGCGATAGACATACAGTTCAAAGTCTATTGAGATTAATTTTGACAGTTTGTGGTTGTCTGATGCGCGGGCGTCGTGTACTAGCGACAATCTATGTCCTGTGAACTTGAGGAAATTTCTGAAAATACCGTGTTATGTCTACGCACACGCACACGTACACGCACACGCACACGCACACGCACACGCACACGCACACGCACACACACACACACACACACAAACAAAAAAAAAACAAAAAAAAGAAAAAATAAACAAAAGGCAGTGTGTGAGGCCAACAAGGACCCTGTCTCAGCATAATACCCCCACGACACTCAAGATGGGCCGAATACCGTAGGAGCGCTGTTATTCTGACAGGGCCGCCGGAGGGAGACGAGTGACGACGCACCGCGACGCCGACAAACAAAATAAACAATAAATATCTATTATTATATATTATTTATATATTTGTTATATAAATATAGAAACATCTATCTATAGTGCTAATTTGATAATATCCTTTGAATATATCGGTACAAATTGCCAATGTAAAATGACAATTTAAAAATAATGTACCAAGGAGCTTGGTAGCAACTTACAACTTCAACATAATTTTGTAGGGCTTCGCGTCTAGCATTAGCGAAACTCAATACGATTAGAAGTAAATGCAGCGATCGTGTATACTTAAATGGATTAGTCGTTTATTTTTGGTAATATATTAGGTCCTTACCTATGAAATTGACGTTTTGTATAAAGATTTTTTTATTTTTCATACTAACGTTTTTTTAATTTTCATAGCATCTATTTATGTTAACACTATACAAATTGTAGAGTAGTGTGTTTGTTTCATTAGCTAAATATAGTAGACATTAAAAAGAAAAAAAATCGAGTCCCTTCAAAGCTACAATAAAACAAAAGGTCAATTCCGCGAACAAAAAAAGAAGTCAATTAAAAAAAAAATTGGACGATAAAGACACAATATGAATAATCATTGTTATTAAACATAGTCCTAATTAAAGGTGTATAATAATATTAACAACCGGTATTGACTTTTAGAAAAAAACATCAATCTCATAGGTAAGAACCCAAAAACGACATACCTACATAGACTCACGTCCGTCCTTTTCCCAAAAAGGGATTGAGAGAGCATCGTAATCGCCAATGTTGAGTATACTAGCCAATATTGACCCGACGCCACATTTGGCATAGACAAAGCAGGGTTCCAAGGTAACAGTCGGGACCAACGGCTTTACGTGCCTTCCGAAGCACGGAGGAGCTCGAGATGATAAATTTTTGGTCACCCATCCGATGACCGGCCCTTGCGAAAGTTGCTAAACCTCAGCACTCTACCGGGCGCGTTAACCACTGCGCCATCGAGGTCCTCAGTGACATAGTCTAAGGAAATATCAATAGTTTTTGAGATCAATAATTGCGTGTGAATATGAGAGTAGCCGCGGACCGTACTCAGTGACGTGGAGAGGCCTATGGCCAGGGTGAGAATTAGTCACCACTCACCGGTTCAAAAAGGGCCCCCATCTGTGGACTAATATATATATATATATATATATATATAGGCTGATGATGATGAAGATGAAGTGCCTGTGAAGCCTAAAGAGCTGTCCAAACATTTCCGAGTTAACGTCCCTGACGGAATACGGTAGGAACGAAGAAATAATCGATTTCATACGATGTGTCAGTAAAATCCGGATCGTCAATCCGGAGCACGCTCAGACGCACGCAGGCTCTGACGGTGCTATCCGATTTTTACCTGCGTAAACTGGACGTCATTTTGTGCAAGTGCACATGAATACAGAAAGGTTGGTAGAATGATTGCAATCATTGCCAATTCTTCTGTGTTAAACAAGGACATCGGGTTGTCTGCAATCGAAACAGACTACACTGATACCGATTTCCCTGATATGTGGCACATCCCTGACGGGAACACTGAAACTAACAGCTCGGAACTCGGATAGCCCTGACCCGGAAATGTCTCGACAGCGCTTTATGGAATAAACTATAATAAGAACATCGTCAACTTAATTAGACCAAACAATCATTATTATCTAGTTTTATAGGTTTCTAGCATCTTATTTAATTACTGTCAGTTTCAACACGGTATGCGAATACTTGCCGGCTCATTACCATAGTGCCGTGTAAGGAACCAGAAGTACAGTGGGCCAGATAAACATCGTTATTCATTGCAGTGCTATGCAGTTAGCAAGATAGCTAAGTAGGTCGGCCAGTAACTTATTGTCAAGGTGACTGTGCATTGTAATTTTGTGTGGGTTGTTTACTGAAAGGTTGAGGGTAAAAAGAAATATATCTCGAGCTCCGTGTTTCGGTTGGGATGGAGTCGTTTAGAAAGACACTTAGCTACACTACACATGCACACTAGAAAAGGCCGAAGACACCGTACTTTCACACGCGCTGTCCAGGTACAGACACGTATGGGCGCTTCTCCCCACCCCCACAAGCCGGTCAACCTGAACCGAGGTCTTCGTGCTTTCCGAAGCACGGATGTGGTTGTCATAAAATAAGTAGACTCAAAAGGTAAGCTATACATACCGCGCTCTAGAAACACACATCGACCCCTTGGACGGACACGGATCTCAGCAAGCTTATTAAGATTATCGATCTTTAAGTGACAACCCTGCTACACACTACTTTAAAGTTTATACTGACACCCCCCACCAACCTCACGGTTATAAAGTTAGGTGTCAGACATCCTTATGCAAGCACAAGGGACCATCTACGTCAGGTCATAACGCCAGATCAGAACACGCCGGTTACGCATCCTTCATCCGGTACTTTTAAGACTAGTGTCTCAAGCTAGTCGCCCCGTGGACACGTATAGTCCACTACCTAATATCCAGATAAGTGACAGTCGCAATCGCAAAAATATCCAATTTATCGCTACCAAAACACATATTTCGTGCTACGGAACGCTGCGACAGCGCAACTAGCGAGCGATTGACGAACTAAAAGTGCATGACGGTGCTCCGATCCGATCCGAACCCGAGAATCTAGTAGGGCACAGGGACACGCACTAGTCCGTGATGCCGTTCCCTCTAGAACACCTCCGAAGGTGATTCGTTTCACACGAGGAACCCTTTAAGTTTCTCGCCGCCCCCAAACAAGCCCGGTGAAGCTGAAAATGCCGTTTGATACAAACAGCAATCTCTCTCCAAAAATGACGGTGCTTTACAATAAACCGACCGGTTGCAGCAACCGCAACTAGTAGCAATAGTGCCATTGTGCAATAAGCAAATGGTTGCTTTCTTTCGGTAATAAACCTGCCGAACAGTTTGGGACAAAACTCTCTCGATTGTACAAATTATCCATTATTAGAACGCCTGAGAAGTAGCAACCACTCACATTATCAGACTCTGACATTGACATTGACACGGACACATGTCCGTGCTCTGTCACTTACCTGCGTCGCAGCATGCGTTCGCGGCCTATGTCTGCCCCAACTGCCCTGCCCCGCAAAATCTGCACTGTGCTGTGCTGCGTCACCTGCGTCTCAGCATACGCTTAGCCTTATAAAAGCTAAAGGCAAATTCCAGGGGTTTTTACCGGGTCGGTCTTAATCCTTTTTAGAAAAGGACAAGGCCAGTCCCGGATCTACGAAATCTGCGAGCAGATTTTCCTCTGATTCAAATAAAAAAAAGCTGTTGCGAGATTTCGTGTCCGTGATAGGTTGTGTATGTGTGCGTTGCTCCAGCGCGTTTGTTTGAAGCTTACCTTCTGCAGTCTATTTATTTATGTTGATTGTCAACTTACTAACAGCAAAGTAATATAGCCAACGACTATTTTAATAATACGCTTCTCGCAAACATATTCGCGTCCAACCACTTGATCTTTCAATAAGGCGGGAGTACAGACGCCTGCAATGCACAGCAACCAGCATTCAAATACTGTCAAATGTTTAACCTTAAGCCTTACACTTAAAGTTCACAATCGATTGAGGAAATTAGACAGTTTGTCTTAGATTGATGTGCAGTCGTGTACAAGACGCATTCTGTTGCGAAGTGGGTCACTCCGCCGGTCGTCGCCTACGGCCGAATACTGTCTCCGTTTTGCAATTATCCAGTTTATATTGATTGATTGAATTGGTCGTTCACCGGCGATCGAGGTAATAGTTGACATTAGTTGTAAAACAAAAGCGCATTCTGCTGTTTTGGAACGTACACAAAAAGTTTGTCATAGATAAATACCGGTTTGCGTCCACTTAAGCGAGTTGTTGACTTCAGTGTTGATTTTTGTTATTATTACTGTATAACCAAAAAATTTGCAAAATATTCTTATGTTTTCCTACAATAGTCTAGTGTCATAAAACCTAACGTTTATAGACGTATCTTTAACCCTAATCACACTTATATTATAAATGCGAAAGTTTGTATGTATATGTTCGTATTTTTGTTGCTTCTTCACGCTGCAACAGATGGATGGATTTGGATGAAATTCGGCATACAGATAGTTTATAACCTGGATTAACACGTAGGGTAGAGTAACACATTTTTATCCCGGTAGTCCCACAGGAATCATACTATAAATATACTAAAAACGACAATTTCATTTTCCAATAAAAAATGATTTATTTGTTTTGTTGCCATGGAAACCAAAGAGAATTTAATCACTTGATGGAAACTGTTAAAGCGGTTCGAAGTCCGCCGGGTCCACTAGTCTTTAATAATCCTAATATTTAACATTCATAATTTAATAATTAACAAAAAAGGATTATCATCGATATAGCGAAAACACCGGTTTCTGCAACTTGAGATTAGTTATCGAAGTCCTCCCAGTTTTGTTTCTATCCATAGGGAAGGCTCGTGCCCCAGCAGTGGGACAAAATGAGCTGGCGATGATGAATGTGATGATTTAAAAATAATGGTATCAGCGTCTTTGTGCGATTCATACCGTGGTATGAACCACTCATGGTATGAATCGACGAAAGACCCATCTAAACGCGACTAAATAAATGTATGAAATGAAATGAAATTAGCATAAGCATAACATAAACATTTATTTGCAAGAAACGTGGTGTGTAGTTAGATATTTTATTAGGGTTATTATTATTAGGGCCTTTTAATACCTTTGTATTTTTTATTTTTATTTTCAAGTGCTAATTGCTGCACTGAAGCTAAAATACATATTTAGCATCATCATCATCATCATCATCTCAGCCAAAAGACGTCCACTGCTGGACAAAGGCCTCCCCCAAGGATCTCCACAACGACCGGTTTTGTGCTGCTCGCATCCAGCGGCTTCCCACGACCTTCACCAGATCGTCGGTCCACCTTGTTGGAGGCCTGCCCACACTGCGCTTTATAAAATTTATAAAATACAGTGAAAAAATTAAACGCCTACCCGACCCAGCCAGGAATCGAACCTGGGTCTTCCGCAATCCGGGCGGCTGCACTGACCGCTATGCTACCGGGAAGGCTGACGTAAGCGCTGAATTTTGTTGTTTACCTTTGTAATATTATTGGACAGAGACTGAGCAATGCACCGCACAGTTCGGTTAACATCGCAACAGCAGCGGTTTTGTATTGATTTGACATTCGAAGTAAAGGCGGGTCAATGTTGGTAATTGGGTAACTCGTAAATTGGACAATTACCGACTTTATTTTGGACGGTTCCAATCGGCGGCGTCTTGTGATAAAAAGGAGATAGAACTTTTATTTTTTTATATATTTTACGGAAAAGCACAGTGCCTTAATCTCACCTGATGATAAGTGATGATAAGGCCAATGATGGAAGCGCACTTCACCCGGGATCTTCAACTATTGAGACACTGGCTATCTTATCTCTAGCTGCCGGAACACAACAATGCTACAAACATTGATGTTATGGCGACATATTAAGTCATAAACTTGTAGGTATTAAAAACGTAATTTTTTCTTTTAGAATTTCGTCAATATTTGATTAGGCTTTATGCTTCCCGCTGTTGGGTTCCAGCTAGGGTTGCCAACTATTTTTCAGGAAATTAATGTAAATCTATCACTAACTTGTATAAAAAAAAAGGATTTGATGAAAAAATAAAGTATTTCCCAAATTTATTTATTTAAGCGTTGCGTTTCGTTTCAATTCACCTGAGTCTGAGTATCATTCAGTAGTTCAGAAATTAAGTCAACAGGAATATTCCGTTCAAACGCACGCATTAGGCGAAAATAAAGTATTTTCCATACTTTATTTTTATGAAAAATTATAAAGTATGGGGATGGAAAATAACGTAGGATACGTTACTTTAAAGTATGGTTGGCAACCCTAGCTCCAGCCTTCCTACATGAACAATATTTGCACATGTTGAAAGAAGTAAATTCATATTCTTTATCAATACTTAAAAAGCAGTTATACATAAGCTTAGAGCTAGTTTGGGTAAAGGTGGTCTCATCGCAACAAGCGATCTCTCCTTATGAACCCAAAAAGGAGACCGAGGAAGTGCATTATAAAGTGGAAAGCTTTGTATTTTTGTATGTTTGCAACGAATAAACTCAAAAACTACTGGACCGATTAAAAAAATTCTTTCACCATTAGAATGCTACATTAGCGCTGAGTAACATAGGCTATATTTAAAAAAAATGTCCACCCGTGGAAAGCCGGGACGGGCGCTAGTACTATAGGGGGAAAGATTGGCTTTTTAATCAGTCAGTATATATTTCAATAATAAAGAAATCAGTGAACATACTCATCATCATTTCATATTACCTTTGCTGAGGCTCGGACCTTCCATGTGGGATGGAAGTAAATACCACTTGGAGAACGGGTTGTATAACGCCACGCGGTCCCAGTGCGGATTAGAGATCGTAATGAAAGATTGATGGTAAAAAAGAGGTTTTAACTACTTTTATATGTAGTACTTTCCTGCCAAATTTAGGTAATTTTGGCCGTACCAGAACCTACCTATTCAGAACCTTGATATGGGCTCTTTCATATAAGCGTTTCGAGTCTGACCGCTGCCGTTTGAATTGCGTTCCATATTAGAACAGACGTGCGGCTGTCGTTCCCCCGGTCAACCCGAGCCGATGTCCGAGTTTTTAGAGGCGCCCTCTGGTTGTTCCGCTCCCCGATCCGATCCGAACACCTCGGAGAATCTAGTAGGGCACGGGGACGCGCACTAGTGCGTGATGCCGTTCCCTGTAGAAAACCTCTGCCGGTGATTCCTTTCACACGGCTTGAGGAACCCCTTAAGTTTCTCGCCGCCCCCAAACAACCCGAAGCTGAAAAAAAATGGTGCCGTGCGGCAGGCGTTTATGAAAACGCACGGCAGAGGTCCGACACGTAACGCCTATTTGAATTCTCAAGCATGTACCCTGAATCTGACAGTGGGATGTTTATAGATTGTGGATGATGATTGATGACTACAATGATGACTGACATGACATTTATTATATAAAGATCGCCTCCAGCTCAATCTTCCATCTGCAGCATAAAAGTTGTTCATCAAAATATCCACTTGAAAATACCGTGCGAACATCGCTCCTAAATGATCATATTCGCCAGACCATTTTGTGAAGTGGCAACACTTAATATGCAGACGGGAACCGAGATAAATTCAATCAACGATGCACTTTAGAGCTCCTTTGTTATATGTTTGCCTGGTACATACAGTACAAATCAATTAATTGTTATAGAGTTCTTTACTATATTTATATAAAGTGAGTAACAAAAAGGTGTGGTCAAAATGAAAAGATCCAAAGTGTGTCCCATCTAGATATTGTATGTGTTCTTCATCATCATCATCATCATCTCAGCCAAAAGACGTCCACTGCTGGACAAAGGCCTCCCCCAAGGATATGAGGGGTATTTGCCGTAATCGCCACGCTTGGCAGGCGGGTTGGCGATCGCAGTAGGTTGAGGGTAACCTCAGAGAGATGCTGCTGCCCATCCTCTGGAATATTCCCTTAGTCGGCTTTCACGACACACACGGGAAGAGATGGGGTGGTGCAATTCTTTATCCCCGGCACCACACAGGGTGTTCTTACTAAGACATAATTATTAACTTAATTTAATATTTATAAAATTTATAAAATACAGTGAAAAAATTAAACGCCTATCCGACCCAGCCAGGAATCGAGAATTTTGTCACTGCTTTCAGCGCTTACGTTAGCCTTCCCGGTAGCATAGCGGTCAGTGCAGCGGCCCGGATTGCGGAAGACCCAGGTTCGATTCCTGGCTGGGTCCGGTAGGCGTTTCATTTTTTCACTGTTTTTTATTTATAAATTTTATTAGTGAATATTGTTTTCTAAAGTTTACGTGAACACTACACATTGAAATGAAACAACTTTTACGGTTCTACTCGCGTTTATTTTACATATTACGTTTAATGTTATGAGACGACCAACACCTCAGTCTCCTTGTGACCACGGACCCTGCAAAGGGTTTCGAAACGTCAGGATAAACATTAAACGTAATGTGTAAAATAAACGCGAGTAGATCCGAAAAGTTGTTTCATTTCAATATATTAGTGAAGGTATGCGCTTCAAGCGCGCATAAGCAAGCAGCAGTGATCATAAATGTAAGTATACAGAGGTTACTAAACCACTAGGGCTGAGACTTGTTTATTTTGACATGACGTCACATTAGAAAATATTTAATTGGAAATTGCGTAACAAATTAAAGTTAATTATTCAATTCAATTCAATTATTTATTGCATTCCACAATGTAAACAATAGATGGTGAACATAAATAGGAGATCATCATGGACCCTGGCGCGCACGCAATAGGGTTTAGAAGAGAGGAGGCGCTATAATTATAGCAAGTTTTTACTTTCAAGAAAAGAAAAATATTTTTTTTTACAAATATAACATAAAAGTAATAAAAATAATTTTAGGTCAGAGATTTGAAATGTATTTTTTATTTAATAGTGTCATTGAAGTATTAATGTAAACTGTAATAGCATTTATTTATTAGATTTTTTTTCATTTGGTTCATAAACAAAGAATATTTATTTTCGTTAATTAATGAAGATGGTAATTTATTATATATTTTAATAAATGAATGCAATGTACTGCATAAAAGATCTAGTTCGGATACACTTTGAATCTTTGCACTTTGAACACATCTTTCTTTTACACGTTGTATATCGTCCATATGTCCTTATTAGGAACTGTTACGTGATTTCATTTATATGTTTAATGTTCTGGAATTAATTAATTAAGTCATCATCTCAGCCAAAAGACGTCCACTGCTGGACAAGCCTCCCCCAAGGATATGAGGGGTATTTGCCGTAATCGCCACGCTTGGCAGGCGGGTTGGCGATCGCAGTAGGTTTAGGGTAACCTCAGAGAGATGCTGCTGCCCATCCTCTGGAATGGTCCCTTAGTCGGCTTTTACGACACCCACGGGAAGAGATGGGGTAGTGCAATTCTTTATCCCCGGCACCACACAGGGTTAATAATTAAGTAACTTATATTATTATAGTTACTATTAATTAACATTATATAATACCTATATACATATTTATATTATCATCAGCCAATTGCTTACCCGAAAGAAACAATAAAAAAACCTACCGTTAGCTTTTTGTCATAAACTTTTTCCTCATATCCGTAGATGTTTGGTCTCTAGCTAGGGTGTTACACCGGTGCTCTACAGGAACTAATGATCGACATAATTGTCTTTTAATCATATAAAAATGGGTAAGCAGCAGATTTTTTAGATTAGCAACAATCCCGATATGCTGAAACATAAACATAAACATAAAAACACTTTATTGCGTCAAACATGGTATAAAGATCTTGATAGTTTTACATGTTCTCATGTTTAGCCATTATCAAAATAGCATGCAAATCATTAAATTATTGAATTATTGAGGTGACATTTACAATGCAACAAATAACTAATTACACATTCATATTATATTAAATTATTTTAAATCACATTCATTATAATTAATAAAATATAGAATACAATACAATGTCAGCTCCGCTTATTAAAAAACTCCTTAATACTATACGAAAGAGGGACCTCGATAGGCTCTACTAAGATAAGATAAGATACCATCATCATCTGAGCCAAAAGAAATCCACTGCTGGACAAAGACCTCCCCCAGAGATTTCCACAACGACCGGTTTTGTGCAGCCCGCATCCAGCGGCTTCCCGCGACCTTTACCAGATCGTCGGTTCACCTTGTTGGAGAGGTGCCCACACTGAGCCCACACTGCGCTTTCCGGTACGCGGCGCGGTCGCCACTCGAAACTGTTCCGCCCCAGCGGCCACCAGTCCTGCGAGCGATGTCCCTGCCCACTGCCACTTGAGCTTACCAACTCTTACGTAAAGAAGACAATTTTAAGAAACAGACCATATTAATTCTAAAATTCCCCCATGTTCTAAATATTATTTTTATAGTACTGCTTTAAAGCATTATTTATTTCTCTATCTTTTTATGCGTTTTTACATTAACATGTTGATTTAAGCAAGTCGCATTATAAATAAACCAGAGGTCTCGCGGACTGGTCGCATATATCCATACATGGTGATAGCTACAAGTCATGCCAAAATGGCATCCTAGATATTTTAATTAGTTATCTTGGCGTTAATGAAGACGTATGGCGTATGTCGCACACCGTCTCTCTCCATCGCCATAAGTTAGACAAAGAGCGAGATACGTTAGTCTACATTACTGTTAATTTATAAGGCAGGTATTTGAGGTTGTATTCGTTTTGTTGTGGCTGTTTCGGTTGACGTGTGGAGATTTATCAAAGGAAACTGTGGAGTTATGGCTCTCGTGAAAGGTAGATATTAGTCTAGGACTTGGCAACTCAACGCTCTGCAGAAGCGAAATGTTTAGTCTGGAAATGAGATCTACTCGCTTTATTTTATACATTAGTTTTAATTAATGTTTATCCTGACGTTCCATTATAGCTTAATTGGGAGAGCACCTGACCCGGTATGTCAGAAGGGTGCAGGTTCAAATCCTGCTCGTGGAAATTTTTTCAACATATGTGTTTTTGTAATATGTTCGCAACAAAATTTGCGTTAAAAATTATATTTAAACAATATACATTTTTAAACTTTCGTGTTCCATAATTAAACAAAATTGAAACGGGGATTAACGCAAACTAATTAATAAAAAGGTATCATACCTTCTTTATACCCGACGTTTCCTTTGATACATTTTTCCGATGATACCTTTTTACTAATTAGTTTGAGTTCTATAAACTGTACCCTATCTGCCATGTTCGAGATTATACAGGTATTTCCAAACGTCCTGTATTTACGCGTCTCTTTACAACTGCATTAACATTGCAGTGATGCTGCTTTAAGCGATCATGGAAAGGCCCCATGCGTTTAAATTTTGTTTATATTTAAACAAAACAAAAACATTGAATAATTATGTCTTAGTAACTCTGCAACTGCATACATACAATAGCTAGATCGGATAAACTTTGGATCCTTTAATTATTACCACATCTTTCTGTAACACGTTGTATATTATTTTTTGGCGTCGAAAACTGTGTCGAAATTGGGTGCCATTATCCAACATTAGATCCGCGGAAGAATAAAGGTAACTGACATAGCCCGAAGAGTTGCTAAGCTCAAGTGACATTGGGCAGGGCACATTGCTCGCAGGACTGATGGCCGCTAGGGCGGGATAGTCCTGGAGTGGTGACCGCGTACCGGAAAGCGCAGTGTGGGCAGGCCTCCAACCAGGTGGACCGACGATCTGGTGAAGGTCGCGGGAAGCCGCTGGATGCGAGCAGCACAAAACCGGTCGTTGTGGAGATCCTTGGGGGAGGCCTTTGTTCAGCAGTGGACGCCTTTTGGCTGAGATGATGATGATGATGATAATCCAACATTGTTTTTTTTATCGAAATAACAGTTCCAACTACGTGATAAGACGTAACATCCTGTATTCGCACATTCTCAGTCCATACTTCCGATCTATAAACGTATTTTGGCAACAACGTACGAACGATGTTTAGGCGCCAAAATAGATGGATTATTATTAGACTCGTATCTGAATGGCATCGATCAAGTGGTGGGTTCGTTCACCCGCGCCACTATCTCATTTAGGCGGTTAACACCATGCTTTGACACTTGGCAGTAATTTTTTTTTCGTTTATTGATGGCTTTGTGTGATTAGCAAATTTAGCCAATGTCAAAGTAATTTTTCATACAAGTATACATTATAAATAAACAATGTTATCTTCCTGTATGATGATGATGAATGATAATAGAAATGAAAATTGAGAAATTATATACCCCCAAATCCCTTGAGTATCTCAGTTAAGATGTGGGGCTTTACAAAGACCTCACGCGAACTTCTTTAGAGAACTTAAAAGTGACGTAATACCTACTAATAATAATAATAATAAATAGAAAAAAAAATTAGGAAATATTTAAAAATGTAAATTAATATGTAAAAAAATAAATAAAGAGATAATAATAAAACAATTATTCGGCTTTTCAACACATGAAAGACATGAAAAAAAAGTAACACATAAAAGTTACAAAAAAAACTTAAAAATAAAAAAAAGAGTTAAATTTCACAATTTACCAACAACAAAAATAAACAGAAACTGTTTTGTTTCATTTGCCAACACTCATGCACGCTCACGTACACTTAACGGTTAATAATCCATTCACATTAATATTTGACGTAACACACATTTTTGAAAATAAAACAAAACCACCGCCCGCCATGACTCTTCACTTTCCCGCCAAGATTAATCATAAAGTTTGTCTTTAGAAAGAGTTTTCTATTTTTCGCCAATGGCCTTTAGCGTAACTTGTCATGGCACTGTCATCAAATCCTGGTAAATGGTGATCGATCATCTTCAAAGGGTTTTTGAGGGGATGGCATCACCCAATCGTGTACCAGTTCCCTGGGTAAGTTCTCCATGGCGTTAGAATAGAAACAAAAATAGAAAACATTTATAGTAACACAACACAAATTATATCACTACTTACATAAAATTTTAACAATAAATAAGTGGTAATAATAATGGTAGTAATAATAATAAATAATAAATTTTTCCTACACTTACACCAATTATCTAGCCCAAGAGAAGCTTCGTTATGAAACTTGTTAAATGGTTACTAGACAACGGATAAACATACTTAAAATACTTAAATACATACTTATTATACATAGAAAACACCCAGACCCGAGACAATTTAGAAAAACAATAATTTCTAAATTGACCCGACCGGGGATCGAACCCGGGACCTCAGAGATGGCGACACCATGAAAACCGGTGTACAAATCACTCGACCAAGGAGGTCGTCACTAAAAGGTCAGCATGATATGTCAGGCCTCCTAGATTATAGAAGAATAAAGTTGGTCGTTCTTCTGTATCATCGCATCGCAATCGAAAGCGGAACAACCCAAGGGCCTCGGCTCGGGCAAATCGGGCGGTTCATAAACACCACGCGGGCCCAGTGCGGATTGATGGCTGTTAACGACTGCTATGCGGCCGGGACCAGGTTTACGTGCCTTCCGAAGCACGGAAGAGCTCGAGATGATACATTTTTGGTCACCCATCCGATGACCGGCCTTTGCGAAAGTTGCTTTACCTAAGCACTCGCAAACCAAGCGTGTTAACCAATAAGAAATCGCTTCTCAATTTTTAAATAAGATTTCTTTTAATTTTCATTCAATACGTTACTCAGTATTTCCTTTAGTTAGGTTATATTATTTACTAGCGACCCGCCTCGGCTTCGCACGGGTGCAATACTGATACACGCAACCGCTATGTCCCTGCATTTTAAATCTGTAATATCTTCGAAAATAATCATTTAAATTACATGCTGTATGATCTATATTAAATGCACAATGTATTTAAGGTACTTAATTGGATAAGGATTAATGCTGTATTTCTTAAAATCGCTGCGTAAATAAGCCATTACTTCTCGTAAAAATAAAGGATAAAAAATGATCATTGTGGGTTATCCCTAAGAGATAGACATATACCATCGCGGACTTTTTTGTAGACTTTTTTAAGGTGTACAATACTGTAGTACATTATTTTGATCTATCTCGTAAGTTTCAGCCAGCGATAGCAATTTAAGCGCAAAAAATGTGAAACCTCTGAAATTATCTGTGTTTCTCTACTGTAATATGCATGTATCTATACATATAAACCTTCCTCTTGAATCACTCTATCTATTAAATAAAATCGCATCAAAATCCGTTGCGTAGTTTTAAAGATCTAAGCATACATACATACATAGGGACATCGGGAAGCGACTTTGTTTTATACTATGTAGTACATTGAAATGAAACAACTTTTACGGATCTACTCGCGTTTATTTTACACATTACTTATTTAATGTTTATCCTGACGTTTCGAACACTTTGCAGGGTCCGTGGTCACAGGGAGACGTGAGGTGTTGGTCATCTCATAATTAGTTGGTAGCTTGTATACCCTCATTTAAATTTAATCAGGTGCGTTCCGTTTTACGCAGAAAGAGCTTACAGTATCTTTTGGTCCGGCAGTATGGTGTCGGGGCTGGGATTTAATATTTTGTATGATGGGATCCCAGGCTGGTGGTAGATTCCAACCATCTTCTCTATTAAAATTAGGATGTTTTTTAATTTCAATAGCCTCGCGTATCATCCTAGGGATGAATCGTTGTTCTTTAACGAGTATTTGTGGTTTATCAAATCTGATATAATGGTTGGGCCCCTCTAGGGAATGTTCACATACTGCAGACTTATTTTCGCACCTATGCTTGACGTCGGCTATATGTTCTTTAACACGGGTTCCTATACTTCTCTTTGTTTGCCCGATGTAAGAGAGCCCACAGTCGCAGTCCAGTTTGTACACGCCTGCATCTTGAAGGGGTATGTTGCACTTGACAGGTCGTAAAAATTGGTTGATCTTCTTCGGCGGCTTGAAGTAAGTGGTGATTGAAGCTCGCTTTAAGATATGTCCAATCTTGTCAGTGACACCTTTCATATATGGAAGTACAGCAGGTTGGCGCTCGACTGTGGTTGGTTTATTGCGTTTTCTGTGACAAAGCCGTGGTACTTTCAGTTTATTATCCTGTAGTACGTGCTTGACATGCTGAAGCTCAGCAGCCAGGTGTTGGGTGTCACAGATGCCGCGTGCTCTCTGAAACAAAGATTTCTCTACAGTAGCCAACTGTCTAGGATGGTGGTGAGAATCACCATTGAGATACCTATCTGTATGTGTTACTTTACGATACACAGTGTGACTCAAACTATGATCCGGATTCCTGATAATTAAAATATCCAAGAAAGCTAGCTTACTATCTGCCTCTAACTCCATTGTAAATTGTATTTTTGGATGTATGGAGTTAAGATGATCTAGAAAAGCAGATACTTTATCAGTTGGTAGGATAGAGTGTCATCTACGTACCGCTTGTAGAACCTAGGGGTTACCGGTGCTGTGCTCAGGGCCCTCTCCCTACTACCTGCAAGTAGAGGGTGTTGCCATGGGTTCCCCTGTTTCGCCCGTCGTCGCCGATATCTTTATGGAAGACTTCGAGGAGAGGGCCCTGAGCACAGCACCGGTAACCCCTAGGTTCTACAAGCGGTACGTAGATGACACTTTCAAAAGCAAAAGCAAAGGGTTCGAAACGTCAGGATAAACATTAAATAAGTAATGTGTAAAATAAACGCGAGTAGATCCGTAAAAGTTGTTTCATTTCAATGTGTAGTGTTCGCGTAAACTTTAGAAAACAATACTATGTAGTACATTAAATTACATTAAAATATTGGTTTGTAAGAATTATAGTTTTGAAGTTTGTCTCATATATAGCTATGTGAAATGGTTCTTAGTAAACAGTCTTTAACTGCCCTAGCGCTCTCTGCCGCTCGGCAACCGGGGCGTTGAAATGGTTCTTAAACAGTCTCAAAGATACGTTCAGCAATGATTTCATCTCTTGCGCGAATAACCTATGCCACCTCTTCTGACTTAATGACTAATGAATGAATAATGTTTGGGTATTGGTCAATATGTATATTTTACAGTTTTCACTTTACCATATATATCTTTTGTTTTCAGACGAACGTGACGCAATACAGAAGAAAACATTCACCAAGTGGGTCAACAAACACTTGAAAAAGGTAATAAATACATTCATACTACTCACTACAAGGTAATTTGAATAATATTAACAACCACTTCTAAAGAAACAAGAGTACAAGCTTGGAATAGATATTCAGTGTTTTGTTTCCGTTTTATCAACTTTCTTCGTTTGCGACGGAATCGTGGACACGGTATTAAAAATACGTGGTTGTTAGTTTTACAAATTACCCCGTATTCTATTTTTATTGAATTTTAATACGCTGTCACAATTTATATAAACTCTCCTTTTTCATCTTAGGTTCTGACTTCACTATAACTCCAAAACACTTTTTAGTGAATATTTTATTTAAGTTTAAATCAGTCCACTTTGACTTCAAGATTTACAGTCAGCACATGAATTTTAATCTGAAGCTGTGATTTAATTTTGTAAACTATCTTAGCATTTTATTTTGGAAATTAGTTCAATTAAGAATTATATTACAGTTATAATAGTAAATTGTTGTATTATATGGATAATTCCATGCGTGTTATATATCCTAATATATATACCTTTTATTTAAAAAATCCAATTTTGACACACCGGTACATATTGATGTGGAATCGCAGAAAGCAAGACTTAACTTATTTGTTTATTTGACAGGATAACGTCCTTTCCTCTTCAATACAGAAATGAAAAGACTGAATTCTCAAATAATAATGAGTCCCGTCAATTAACTTACATCATGCTCTAACCCCTCATATCCTTGGGGGAGCCCTTTGTCCAGCAGTGGACGTCTTTTGACTGAGATGATGATGATGATGATGATGATGATGATGATGATGATGATGATGATGATGATGATGATGATGATGATGATGATGATGATGATGCCCTAACCGACCCGACACTAAAATCATGCAAAATCATGCAATTTTGCTGTTGACTCTACTGATATTATTTTGGAGTCAAGTGGAATGGAAGTACGTAGGTACATATTTCTACATGTAAATTAAATGCCTTAACTCATTTTGGAGTCGAAGTGGAAACAATATACGGACGGTGAAGTTTTGAGAACATTGCTTTGGAGTCAAGTGGAATATATAAGGTTTTAATACGCTGGCCCAATTTATATAAACTCTCTCTGACTAAACCAAACACTATATACCTACCACAAAACCAATGGTTCTTCTGAACAACTTCCTTGTTTTAATAGGATAATTTTAATTGCTCAGGAAATTGATTGTAAAGTATATTTACCGTTATTATAACGACTGTAGACGGAGTAATAATTAATAATAAATAATTAGGCTGTGCTAACCTCGATTGTAATGTCTACATTGTTTGACTATTTTTTTTTGTATATTGTGAGCGTAAGGCGGTGAGTGCCGGTGTGTGGACAAACCAATATTGGTTTTTCTCACACTGCTTCGATCTATAAATTAATATTAAGTAACCTTTGTAAATTTTAATAAATACATAAATAAATAAAATAATACGATTAATATGTGTTACTGCCACACACGAAATAATAAACTATAAATATTATAAATAAACTACGAATATTGTAACTATTTTTTTTATATCTTACGGGTAAGCTGTTGGCCTTCATCTGATGATAAGGTCGAAGGTGGAAGCGTACTTCACCCGGAATCCTCAACTACTGAGGCACTGGCTATCTTATCTCTAGCTGCCGGAACACGACAATACTACAAATAAATAAGAAAGGAAATAAAGGAACGAAATAATAAAAGTGGACGAAGCGAAACAAGTATGTATGGATCGTAGCAAGTGGAAAAAAGTGGTCTCTGCCTCCCCTACGGGAAAGAGGCGTGATTATATGTATGTATGTATGTAAATAAGATGGAGGTAGCTAGCCAGGCGGACAAACTAGCCCTACCACCAACCAAACTGAGTACATAAACTTGTGCCCCCCCGCTGTACGAACCCGGGACCTCTGGGTCTAAACCCGGTGGTCTTGTCCACTAGACCAAAAAGGCGGTTAAAAATGTTGTTTTGTTCTGAGATTTAACTTCATACTATTAGCTTTGTTTATAGCATAATAAATTCTACTTATTTGACTAATACTAGTATAGTGAGGATATAAAATTCAAATTCAATTAAAAGCAAAAAAAAATCATAACACGTCATGTAGTCATTGGCTAATACTAATTTCGTGTTGAAGCTGTTTTATAGTGAGCGAATGCGTTCTCTGAGTTTAACATAACACACTACAGTCCTCTCGTGACATGTGACTCGCAATAAAATCCCATTGATTTGTAATAATATATTGTAGAATTCGTTAATTGCAAATCGCAATCAAGTTATGGTTCCGGCGAATGCCTAGGCGACGCATTTCTAGGTCGACCAGTGTCATATCCAGGCCAAGGCAATACGTTTCCGCCGATTTATGCGATATCTGGTCCCAGTGACTTCCTTTGGGACATCAAGCTTTAATCGCAATTTAGTGAAATGAAACAACTTTTACTGATTTAGACGTACATTGACGAATACTCATAATGACCAATGAAAATAGCATCATAAATACGCAAAATGACCAATCGCGAAATGACCAACACGCCAAATGACCAATACGTGAAATGACCAACACGCTAACGTCCATTGACCAATACTCATAATGACCAATGAAAATAGCATCATGAAAACGCAAAATGACCAATCGCGAAATGACCAACATGCCAAATGACCAATCGGATCTACTCGCGTTTATTTTAAACATTAGTTATTCAATGTGTATCGCGTAAACTTTAGAAAATAATACGCAATCCAGTGGTTAAGACATAAACAAAAAGAGGCCTAGCCGTGAGTCGAGAGGAGATGATGAAGATGATGATGATGATGATGATGGTTAAGACAACCATTTATCAGATTCAGAGATCCCGACTTCGATTCCCACGTGGACGGTTTTAAACTCAATTGGCGTAAGGCCAAAAGTACAGTTTTTCAGGACGAGCAAAAAAAGAACAAAAAAAATAAGTGCAATTGTAGCGAAATATGTATAATAATAAGTAAATAGTAAGTATAACAATAGCAATAGAAACTCAACATTAAAAACGACTATAATGATTATAAGGCGGTCTAAATCAATGAAAAAACAGTAAAAGAATAACTGTCATTTTAATACGCGTAGTCGGTGAAGATAATTGCAACAAGGAATGACTCACTGAACAAACACTCCTTCATATGTGAAAGTGTTACAAACATGCGAAAAGGATATTGATAACCCTCACATGACCTTATTTTTTTAGACGCTTCAATTCGGATACTTTAAACCCTCTGAAAGCTATCTTTGTATGGAAGAAATGACCTATTAACTTGATTAATGAATTGATTGTTATGCCAATGAGTGAAAGCCAGTTCTTTTTACTCAGTCGGACAACAAGCTTACTGTGTGTGGTGCTTCGATCACAAGGGTTATTTTTGTAAACTCGCCACGCAGTGAATTCGCCACCCAAAAAAGCATACGTAAACTCGTCACAGTTTTATTTTAATTTTATATATTATTTTGGTATCTGTGACGAATTATGGCAAGTTACAAAAATGTGACAGATTTACTTTTTGGCGAGTTTAGTTTGTTACTCTGCTCGTTTGTCACCAGGAGGTTACTGCTTCAATGGCATACGAACTCGTTTTGGTTAACGTGATCGAATGTTAAACGAAACTTGCACTAGGCGCTCAGTAGTCGAACAGAGTAACAAGATTAGAAAACCAGGATTTTCTTGCATTCATCCCAATCATCCATCCGTTTGGCTTCCGACGCTTGTATTGTTGTAAACTTTAAATAGTAATACATAACATTTTAGTTATGCTACGGCCACACTATCGCGCTATCGTGATTATTTGCCGTTTTCACGACAAGCAATAATTAAATTTTTGACCGTGTTCTGAAATGTGACTATTGCTTGGCCCGACTTCGGAAAATGTTCGCGATACCGCGATAGCATTAGAATATGTAAAAAGGACTAATGACTTAATCCATCTAATGCATATCTAAGTCAGCATTATTGAACCTTCAGCGTGTAACAAAAGATGTTATCGCATGGCACATGACTCATGCCGGTGTTTTGCAACCCGTGACCCGAGGCGCATCTTACTCATGCCAGGAATTCGGTGACGTAGCTGCCGATGCCGGGGCGGCCAGTTGATTCTCAACATCCTTTATTATATATAAGTTTGCGGATAAGAAAACGCATCAACAACAAAACGGATTGCATTCACGACGATAAGCTAAGTGTTTGTGTACACTCGAATAGTAGGCAGGCTGTTATGTGCTGTGCGAGATTTATTTACCATTTGATCACGTTTAAAGTAAAGTGTTAGCCTACTGGTCCGACTGCTGGACAATTGGAGACCTTGGACGGGTGCTGGCGAAATCACCACTTGCTTTGTTGATCACAAACCCGGGATTATGCATCGAGAAATCTGACGGACATTTTGCTCTACCTAGGAATTGAACCTAGGACTTTCAGCTATCAAGCCTGCGCTTTGCCACGCTGTCGAGGCTTGTATGGCAGCAGCGCCTCCTGGTGCTCAACTAGTTGAGTTGTAATTTTATCCCCCGCCCGATCCTCTAACACATTTACAAAATACACTAAACATACACACTAGTTTAGGCCCAAGACACCGTACTCGTAGAACAAGGGTACGATGAACCGGTTACACGCGCTCTATACCAAATAACAGACGTGTACACCTGGGCGCTTCTCTCCACCACCACGGCCCGGTCAACCCGAGCCGAGGTCCGAGCCTTTAGAGGCGCCCTCGGGTGGTTCCGCTCCCCGATCCGATCCGATCCGAACCCTTCGGAGACTCTAGTAGGGCACGGGGACGCGCACTTTTAAGTGCGTTGCCGTTCCCTCTAGAAATCCTCCGACGGTGATTCGTTTCAACACGGCTTGAGGTACCCTTTATGTACCTCGCCGCCCCCAAAAAGACCGGTGACGCTGAAAATGCCGTTAGAGGCAATCAGCAATCTCTCTCAAAAAAAATTGTAATTTTATAATACATGTTTTTGTTGGCGCGATCGAATGAGGAATAAAACTTGCACTAGTGACTCAAGCGAAACACGATTTCGCGGTATTCTTTTGGTATTCTTTATGCTTAAGAAAAAGGACACTGCTTAGTTATAATACAAAAACTTTGCATGCGGCGCGTGTAAACACATAGAAACTCTGTAAAAGTTTTTAAAGATAGCAAATGTTATGTTTAAATACGTTTAAATTTTAAAATAACTTGATTTACCTAATAACGCTATTGACTTATTTTTCCTATGAACCATTTCATATCACCGACCCACTCGAATCTCCAGAAAAATATCGAGTGACGTAACCACCGGTAGGTGGGTGGAAGAAAAAAACGTAAAAAATCGAATTTATAACTTACCGCCTTTTATTCGACAACCATAAGCGGATTTATGACCAAAATGTTTTCGGACACCCTTATAATATAACGGCCTTACTGTGTAGGTTATAGAGTTGAAGTTTGTGGTGAAAAGTCGTGTTGTTACATCAAAGTCGCCCACTTTGTGTATGTATATAGATTACATGATTGGTGTCTAGTTAAAAAATGATTTTGGGTGGCCATTTTGATGATGTATTTATTCACGCCATTTTGAAAAAGTTTTGTTGCTAACCAACAGTACAACAACACACATACAACTAATCCAACATAGAACTTATCAAGGCAAGGGTGTTTAAGCATTTTCTACGCGAGTTACATCACTTATCATCCGGTGAGAATGCGTTCAAATACTTAGCTACATAGAATTAAAAAAAAAGTTTAAATCTAGAGATAGATCTAAAAATGCTTCAAAATCAACGGTACAATTTTTAGACATCCTTAGCCATTCCTCTGATTTTCGTTAAATGTTGTGAGTTATATTCAATTCGAAGCCGCTGGATGCGAGCAGCACAAAACCGGTCGTTGTGGAGATCCTTGGGGGAGGCATTTGTCTAGCAGTGGACGTCTTTTGGCTGAGATGATGATGATGATGATATTCAATTCTAATAAAGCTTCAAATTTTGTTATGATGTTGCCAAATGACAATAATTTGAATCATCATCATTTGTCCTTTTATGATAGGGCACTTTCCAATATTTTTGACGCTGTAAGGGAGAAAAGAGCTGGACACTAGCTGAGCTTCTTACCGGTTCTTCTCAGTACAGTACAGTACAGTACTGTAGTAAGATCTCCGGAGCCCAGAGTAGACTTACGAACCGATGACATAATGACGTTCATAAGAGCTATTTGTAGCCTAAACCGAATAAATGATTTTGAATTTTGAAATTTGAATTTGAAATCATAAGAAGATACGTGAACTGAGTGTCATGTGCGAATTTTATTCGCCATTCGATAACCTCTAGGAAAACGAAAATTTGTATGGCATTGAAATAGCGCCTCCCTTTGACAATCAAAGATTAAAAAAATCATTTTTTTAAAATTCATAATGATCCTTAAAAAGTCATTTTTGACCGTCAATTTTAACCCATCACTTCGTAAACCCTACGGTGGAGATCTTGTACCAAGATTATTTTGCCGAATTATTTGATCGAACAGCAAATAAAACTTTCACTACATTTTGAAAGGAGCTTCATCATCATCATCAGCTTATTTATGTCCCCACTGCTGGGGCAAGAACCGTCCCTATGGATGGATAGGGAGAACGGGCCATAAACCACCACGCGGGCCCAGTGCGGATTGGTGGTTGTTAACGACTGCCATGCGCCCGGAACAGGTTTACGTGCCTTCCGAAGCATGGAGGAGCTCGAGATGATAATTTTTTGGTCACCCATCCGATGACCGGCTTTTGCGAAGGTTGCTTAACCTCAGCACTCGCAGACCGGGTGCGTTAACCACTGCGCCATCGAGCTCCTCCGCCATCGAGCCTCGATCGAAAAGGAGCTTATAGCATTCAGGATTCTCAACTTACTAGGAAGCCTCTACAATTACTGGGTCTAACAGGATTACAATAACATTTCTTAGAAACGGAAGTAGCTTTAGAAACAGTCATACATAGCTTATAAACTTACTCCAAACATTATTGTATTCGGTGGCAGTTGCAAGAAATGTATGAGTCAGCTTATAACTGGGTCAATCCTGTATTCATCAGAAACGTAAAGATATTCACTACTATCATGTATATATTTTTTTAAGTTGGCAGTATGTAGGTACACTTTTAATATATACATCAGAAGTCAAAGTCAAAGTCAAAGTATTTTTATCTTATTCAAATACCCCCTTACAAATAAACAATGAATAAGCTCCGAATAGTTATATGATATGAACAAAACACGGTTTTGTTCATATCATGTAAACGTCATTTCAAATTAGAGTAAAAGAGACAAAACACGGAATAACTATTCGGAGCTCATTCTTTGTATATTTGTAAGGCACGACGATTCAAAAGCATTCAAAAGCACTTTAAAAAAGTGCTTTTGAATCGTCCAAACATTTTTTTATCTACACCCATTCAGGACGTCTATTTTTTTACTGTGGAGAAGAATCGGCGCAAGGAACTCCTCAGCTCAAAGAAAAACCTTTGTCTACCTTGGTTGGTGGTAACTTGTTATGAGTCTGCCTATCTAGCTACCACAACCTTATCTCAGTCTGTTGCCATTATCTTATCTCTGTGGGGCCTGTTGAGGTTTCTCTTTGCTAGTAGCTCTTTGACCTACCGCGATGTTTTGTGTAACCCCATCCTTTCACTCTTGTTCTGTAAGATAACTGCTATAACTTTGGCAACGTCTTTCAGCGAAGAGTTTAAAGTCTTCTGGTTTCAGATATACCGATCCCAAGGGTCAACTTATTTTTTAGCCAGAGAGTCACAGTCGAATAAAGTAATTATCATTAATTGCATTACACAGGATTTATTCCGGGAAATCTGTTTAATCATCAAACAAATGTACGATGTCAAAAGCAGGCCAGAACAAGAGATCTAAATGCGGTTCATAAATCAGAATGAGTCAGTTCCGAATACCTTTATTGGTGCGTTTGCGTTTGCAGATCTGTCTCGAGATGAGCCTCATTTGTTTAACGTAAACTTAATGGTTAGATGTAACTTGTTGGATAGCATTTAACCTAGAAAATTAAACATGATTCATATCTTTGGATTCAATCATTAGTTCCATAATTTATTTCTTAATTATCTCTGTTCATTTCTTAATACACCGGCCGTTTAGACTATGGAAAAAATTACAGAATCAAGTCACTACACAATAGTGGTTGTTTTAATTAGCAGAATCGAGAGCGCCGATTCGATCCGAACCCTTCGGAGAATCTAGAGGGCACGGGGACACGCATAGTGTCCCCGTGCCCTCTAGATTCTCCGTGACGTGACGTCATAAACTATACGCGTTGTCAAAGCGATCGGTTAGGCGGTGGGGGACATCTCCGATCCGATCTAGTAGTGCATGGAGACACGCACTAATGCGTGATGCCGTTCCCTCTAGAAAACCTCCGAAGGTGATTCGTTTCACACGGCTTGAGGAACCCTTTAAGTTTCTCGCCGCCCCCAAACAAGCCCGGTGAAGCTGAAAATGCCGTATGAGGCAATCAGCAGTCTCTCGCCAAAAAAAAAAAAGAATCGAGAGCCTCGTGTAAATGAACCAGGATTATGATGCTTGTAATTAGTCCATGGCGATCACTTGTGCCAAAGATGGCTACCATAGCCGATCTGCATAGTTAACAGGCGTGCGCATATACTATGAAGATCATATTATTATATGAATCCTGCAAAGCACACCACTGTTCGCATTATTTTAAAAACTATTATAAGTTAATATAACGCAGCTAACTAGTAGACAATAGCGGTTGATGCAAACGATTTCGCACATTACCTGTTCAACAAACATAATAACAACACGTCGCATATGACTTTTAAAACGATGACATAAGTTAAACTTGTGATTCGATTGTGGCCGAGTGGCACAGCGAGCGGCCCGTTACCCGAAGTTCGCCGGCCGGCGGAACACGCGAATTATACTTTTTAAATGAATAAAGCTCTTTTTACAAAGAATATTTAATATTACAAATTTAAAGTACATGTATTTATATAATCGAAATAATAAAAATGCGACCAAGCTTTGTGAGTGCCTGTTCCTATCTGTCTTGAACTCTTGATGTTTGCATTTCAGTGACACCGCCGTACAGCTCTATGATAGTGCGGCGTCAGCTTTTCTTCTTCTGACGTCATAGCTTTCTTATACATAACACGCGTATGTCTCCGCGGCGGAGGCCCGCGCCGGCCGTGCGCCTGCTTGACGCAGCGGAAACCCTTAGGAGGCGTTCTGAACATTTATATTGTAAAATATCCAAATAGTTATAAAATAGGTATATCCGCCTCTGTGGTCTAGTGGCTAAGACCACCGGTTTAGACCCAGAGGTCCCAGGTTCGATTCCCAGCGGGGGGTACAGGTTTGTGTACTCGGTTTGGTTGGTGGTAGGGCTTGTTTGTCCGCCTGGCTAGCTACCACCATCTTATCTAAATATGTCGCCATAACATCAATGTTTGGAGCATTGTTGTGTTCCGATAGCTAGAGATAAGATAGCCAGTGCCTCACTAGTTGAGGATCCCGGGTGAAGTGCGCTTCCATCATTGGCCTTATCCTCACTTAACATCAGGTGACAAAGGCACTTATCAAAAAAAATTGGTACGTAAGGAAAATCAATGAAAATGTTTGGTTTGGCATATAAGACGGTAATATAAATAACAAACTTTGTTAGGTGCCCTACTAAATAGGCTATCGTGATTGCTGCCGATCCGGTGCAAGTCAACACTATGTGCCTTACAAATAAACAAAGAATAAGGTCCGAATAGTTATTCCGTGTTTTGTTCCTGTCATGTAAACGTCATTTCAAATTAGAGTAAAAGAGACAAAACATGGAATAACTATTCGGACCTTATTTTTTGTTTATTTGTTCCTACAGATATATATGGGTATGGTATATATTTACTTTGTAAGCCATGAAGCCTCATTCATTGTCAACAACTACGTCATTGACATTAAAACGTAAAATTTTACAAACTTCAAGGATTAATCAATTTTAACATTTAATTATCAACCTGTACGTTAAGTATGTAACGGAATTTGTTTGACATAATTAAGGTTATTTTTCTAGCATTCCGTAACTTTAACTTCTCAAGTAGCTTTTAATGTTAAAAAAAACCTTGTAGAACCGCGGAATCCCTTGACTACAAGGCTACTAATTAAAATATTGTTTTAATTAATTTTCGCCTCGTGGCCGAGAGGCAATGCGCTGGGCCCAATGACCTAGGTTCCATTCCCAGGTAGAGCAAAGTGTGCTTCGAACTTTTCAGGACATAGCCCGGGTTTGTGATCACTAACTAGGGTTGCCAACCATACTTTAAAATAACGTATCCTACGTTATTTTCCATCCCCATACTTTTTTCTTTTTAATAAAAATAAAGTATGGAAAATATTTTATTTCCGACTAATGCGTGCGTTTGAACAGAATATTCCTGTTGACTGTTGTTTAATTTCTGAACTACTACTACTACTATTAAGTGAAACGAAACGCAACGCTAATATCTGAACGCGCTATAGAACAATAAATAATTATTAGATAGTGCCAAAAGTACAAAGAAATGTGTTTTTAAACATTTAAATAAATAAATTTGGAAAATACTTTATTTTTTCTTTAAATCCTTTTTTTATACTAGTTAGTGATAGGTTTACTTTAATTTCCTGAAAAATATTTGGCAACCCTATCACCAACCCGCATATGGTAAGCGCAGTGACCAAGCCGATACAATTGTAACGATGATGACCTGATTTCAAGCAAGGAGGCCTTTGCTCCAGCATTGGGAAAAGTCTGCCTTTAAACGCTTTTTACTTTGACTACTTTCATTAATCATTATTTCGGATAACACATTTAATAATGTTTCCTGTAGGTAATCTTGAAACACGTTTTTTACATCAATCTCGATGTTTATCAAAAGAACATTTATCTTGTATATCTCTATCATATTACATAGGTTATATAATCTCTACGTTATATCTACAGCTCGTAAATTCTAAATGTTATCATATAGGGAAATACCCTTTTAATAAAAGAGTGCCTAAGCTATGAAATATTTACGACAAAACCTTGCAATAACGTACTAGATTCCCGATATCTTTCATTTAATAACGTCTTGTCTAACAAACACTAGTAGTCAGCACTAGGCTGCTGTATTTGTAGGTGCTGTTCGTGGACAAAAATGTAAAAATACATTTGAATCCACTAATAGCACCTGCCAAAAATATTAATAGGTGCTGAATGTGGACTAGACCAGGTGCTATTCGTGCAGGTGCTATTTAGTCGGGTGCTCAAATTGGATTATCTCGCCACAACGACATTTGTTGCGTATCTGGTAATATGCAAAATGCACTTCTGGCCATTCGCGTATAAGGTAATTTGCGTTTCTGGTACTATGCGTCTGAACGTTTGTGACGATGACACTAAATATTAAGTACAAATATTTTGCAACCTTAATTAATCTTTAATAAAGATTAATTAAGGTTGCAAAATATTTGTACTGTAAACCCTAAATCTTAAGCATAAAGATTCTTTATGCTTAAGATTTAGGGTTTGTCGGATTTTGTTATTCGAAATTTAAATGTACAGGTAGGTTAGGGTTGCCAACTACCCGACCTTTTTCAGAAAATTAAAGTATATCTATCACTAACTAGTATAAAAAAAGGATTTGAAAAATAAAGTATTTTCCAAATTTATATATTTAAATGTTTAAAAACATATTTTTTGTACTCTTGGCACTATCTAATATTTTTTTATTGTTTTATAGCGCGTTCAGAAATTAACGTTGCGTTTCGTTTCACTTCACCTGAGTCTGAGTATCATTCAATAGTTCAGAAATTAAGTCAACAGTAATACTCCGTTCAAACGCACGCATTAGTAGGAAATAAAGTATTTTCCATATTTTATTTTTATTAAAAATAATAAAATATGGGGATGGAAAATAACGTAGAATACGTTATTTTAAAGTATGGTTGGCAACCCTAAGGTAGGTATAAGCAAACAGGACCACTTTCGGTATGCATTTTTGTTGCGGATCCTATAGTACAGACGGCAGCAGATCAACCTACCACAAAATGTCAAATTTCTTTAATAAATTTTGAATCTTAATAAGGTCAATAATGAGATCAATATCAATTAGAGAAATTTGACAGTTTTGGATTGGTTTATGTGCAGGCGTGTGTACATAATTGATCGAAGGAAAAATCCTACTTAAAATCTTAATTGTGACAGCGTATTAGATGAATAAGATTTACCTATTCCACTTACGATCAATTAATCTCCTTCGATTGTGTAATAATTAACAATTATAAATGTAACTGTTATGCAGTGGGTCCCAACCTTTTGTACGTAGTGGTGCTCCTCCCTCTAGGAACTCCATTTATTGTTAGATCCTGGGACTTAAGACTACCGGTTGGGAACTACTGCTTTATAGAGACCAGAAAAGAAATACTGGTTTAACGAGCCATAGCACAAACAATTTTTGAACGTGATAATGTTTTTTATATTATTTTTTGATAATTTTTCATCGCTTTTCATTTGGAAATGGAGCAGCACTGGAAGTACCTGAAGGTTTGTTTTATACACCAGCATTTGTTGTTGTAGTTGTGATTAGACGTAGATCTGTTATTAATAAACGTGGAATAAAGTTAAACCTGGTATAAAATCGAAGCTGTCCCATTTTTGTTGGTAAAGTTAATGAGGCAGCTTCAGTTTTAAAACTAATATAACTTTAGACATCGTTGATTATTAACAGAGTATTTGTATGCTCAAAATATTATTATTTTTATTTTCTTCTTCCTTTTATAGACGGCTAAGATGGCTAGCTCGTATATAATAGTTTTTATTTTAATTGATTTCATATGTTTTGTAAGCTAAAGGACTAGCTCATTCAGCCCAGTTTTCATTTATATTTTTTTCATAAAATAAAAAGATTTTGTGGATGTCAAAGAATGGTCGTTTTTCACTTTCGATGGTGTTAAGATTAAGAGATATTTTGTGTGGCTTAACTAATGCCTCATGGGGACTTCTCATGAATGTGTAACAACAATTCTTTAAGAGAGTATCCCATATCCGACAAATTACTAAACTATAAAATTCTCAATTTTTCCGCTATCGCTTCTGTTTTTGTTATTTTCTCTCTTATTTTTGTATGACGTGTCATCAATGGTCATATCACCCTTTTTAGTTTGATTTACTGTTGATTATTTTCTGTTTATACAAATATTTATTCGCCATTCGACGCAAAATTTAACACTGCCGAGTTCTGTCCAGTTCTGTCGTCGCTTTGACTTATTTAGAGCATGTTTCTATCATTTATCTAGGTATAATTGTCTCACAAATTGGAAACAGACTTTCCATTACTAGCTCATCATAAATTACAGCAATATCTGCTAACATATTCTGCATATCGGCTTGTTCATTTGTTTTGTAATCTTTGTTATTTTTCTTTTAAATATTATTTATGTTTATTGCAAATTAATGTAGAATTTGCAAAGTGTTGTAATTTTTAGAATTGTGATAAAGGATGTTTTTGTTGTGATATTTTTTATTTTTCAATTAAGTCTTTTGTTTACGATCCCTTTTCAAGCGTAAAAGCTTCCAATACAGACAGTTTACTAAAATACAGTTTTTATTTGCTGTCAATAAACTAAATACTCTAAGCTCCAAACTTTTCATGGAGTACTGGCTATTTATCACAATTCAATGTAAATTCTTCATTTTAATTTTTTTTCTAAAGCTTACAAAGTTTATGGTATCAATAGATTAAATACTCTATACTCCAAATTGTTTGTATGTTACGTGAGGCTATTATATTACAAAGCATAGTAGCGTCTTCATTTGAAGCTTAATTCTAAAGTCTGCAAAGGTTATAGTTGTCAGATGGATTAAACAATTGGAATCTCAGGTGTTAACACAATTTCTGCCCATGCTGCTCGGACAGACCTACACGCGTCTCCACGTTTGCGAAGTCGTCAACAACCAACCCTGCTGTCCACCTCAACAAGTAAGTCAGGATGTTGTTGTAGCTTCAGCGCAAGTAGTTGCACTCTTGAGAGGGTTGTTTTGTCTATGGCTTGGTCTCAGAGCCAGATGCTTCTGACAGTGATCAGAGTCTTTAGAGGATTTACGTGACCACGGTGACCTATGTTTTAAATCGTTAAAGCAATCCTAAGGCATTTTCAGCGCTTTAGGAAATAGCTGAGATCCAGAGTGACCTATCAGTTCTAGATAATTATTAAAAAAATATATTTCCGAACACAATTTTTGCAATTGGAAACTGTCAATAGTTGACTTTAAATCGCATATTTTTGTAGTAACTTTATACGTTATTATTCATATTGTCTCATGGTCTGTGGATAAGTTACAAGATCTCAGTATTTCCCAAAGCCTTAGAAAGCTTAAATTAGAATCCTCGTATTGGTTTCAACATGTGAATTTTTCATATTAATTTTGGGTCACTGTAAAACATAAAACCTCTTTATAGCCTAACGTAGTTCTTTCTGAGCTTACTTATTTTCTGTTGTTGGCATGATTTTGACGCTTCTTAGTTATTTTAAAGGATGTTGCAGCAGCAGAAATAAGAGTTATTCGTCACACTGCTGCCTGGCATGAATTCACGTTACAAAGAAAAAGTATTATTGCTTCCCTTTCCAAATATTTTTTTTAGCCAGTAACATTTGGCCTTTTTTGTTTTAATTAACATTGAATGCCAAAGAGTGCCGTTACGTAGTTTGACTTCACGTTAAAAAGAAAAAATATGTTTGCTTCCTTTTTCTATTATTTTTTTTGGCCAGTAACATTCGGCCTTTTTGGATTTAATTAACATTGAGTGCTAAAAAGTTCCGTTATGTAGTTTGACTGTTGTTCCGTCTGTTATTTCAGTTGATTGCTTGTTCCTACTAATTAAATTCAAATTCATATTGTGTTTCAGCAATAATGGGATCGTGCACTATTGAGTACATTTCCATTTCCACGTACTAACAGTACATTCAACCTGTTATTTCAAACATGGAATTAAGTTAAAGCGGGATCTTTATCTTTCTTGTCTTGTTTTAGTAGGTAACGGCAAAAAGAGACAGTATTAGTTTATAACTTTCAAGTTCAGTTAACTCAGTCGTAGAACTTCAATATGTCAGATTAAATAGCTTTTTAAAGTTGTTTTCAGTTGTTTTTATGCGTTATGAATTTCAAGCAAAAACTGAAACATATTTTTGGTCGATTACTGCGTTCTGTTACAAACGGCAAGCATAGACACAAAATAAGAAGAGTGTATAAGGTAAGTTTCATACAAACGCGCTCGAGCAACGCACCATAGACAACCTCTCAAGCATTTACTACTTGAGTCATCTGCTAGTAACATGTTACATGTAACATGTAACTTTAACATACTAGCTGACCCAGCGAACTTCGTATCGCTTTGACTAGTCCGTCGTCTGCGCAAGCCTATAAGCTTATCTTCTGGGCCGTCTTTACATTGTGGCATTGACCTCAGATTTGTGTGAGTTTTGTATTATTTAAAATTGTATAAGTACTAATGTATGTGTGTCTGCAGGTGAACCGTCATGTCGGCGACCTGTTCGAAGACCTGCGCGATGGCCTCAACCTCATCTCGCTGCTGGAGGTGCTTTCTGGCGAACACCTCGTAAGTACCTATATTCTTAAATAGTTTAATTCTAAGCGCTAAGTCGTCACGATGACTTATCGCTGCCTATGAGCAGGGGCGTACTCGATAGCGCAGTGGTAACGCGCCCGATCTGCGATTGCTAAGGTTAAGTAACTTTCGCAAAAGGTCGGTCATCGGATGGGTGACTAAAAATGTATCATTTTGAGCTCCTCCATGCTTCGGAAGGCACGTAAAGCTGTTGGTCCCGGCTGCATTAGCAGTCGTTAACAACCACCAATCCGCACTGGGCCCGCGTGGTGGATTGTGGTCCGTTGTCCCTATCCATCAATAGGAAAGGCTCGTGCCCAGCAGTGGGGACATAACAGGAGCTGGTGATGTGATGTGATGCTAAGTCATCATTCTTCATCTAACTGTTAGATGAAGAATGATGAGTTAGCATCACTTTATTTATGATCATTATTTATTAGATTCTAACAGAATATTAGTTGCCAAAGTCGTCACCGAAATGTCTAGTAATTAAGTTGAATTTGTACATAAAAGGAATAATGACAACAACAATAATTAGTTCCAGAACATTAAATGTAATAAATGATATCACGTAACAGTACTTTAAAAACTTTAACCAATTTTTTATTTGACCTAAGCATGAATTTCTGTAACCTAAAAAGTTTTAAATAAACACTCAATTGACGGAACTCAGTAGTGACGTCATAGTTTTTTCTTTCTTTTAGTTGATGGCTTCGTGCGATTAGCACATTTAGCCAGTGTCAAAGTAATTTTTCTTACAAGTAATACATAAATAAACAATTATTCCTTCCTGTATGATGATGATGATGAATGATAATAGAAATGAGAAGTGAGAAATGATATACCCCCTAATCCCTCGATTATCTCAGTAAAGATCTGGGGCTTTACTAAATCCACGGGCGGACTTCTTGAGAGAATTTGAAAAGTGACGTTGCACTGTTTTGTTTCATTTGCCAACACTCATGCAAACTCACGAACACTTCTCACTTCGCATTTCTATTATCATTCATCATCATCTATACAAGAAGGAAATATTGTTTATTTAATATTACTTGTAAGAAAAAATACATTGACACTGGCTAAATGTGCTAATCGCACGAAGCCATCAACTAAAGGAAAAAAAAAAGTTTTGATCTTTTAGGTTGCAGAAACTCATGCTTAGGTCAAATAAAAAAATAAGCTGATGATGAAATACCTTTTAACAGTTGTATTGTATTGCAATTTGCAACTAGCTCGGTGACATCATCTTAACAAAAGTTACAAAAATATTTAATTACCTTTCAAAATAACCAGCAAATTACTTAAACGGTTCTTAATCAACGATCGTTGTTACAATCAATCGAGATAGTTCACGGACGAATTTTTAATTACAATCGAGTTGAATTGATTACTAGCTATTTGTATTCAATGATGTTTTGCGGTGTTCTGTCAAAAACTCTGATGTTAATGGAGACTACAAATTAATGTTGACGATGATAATAAAATTAATGTTGTAATGGTGATGAATATGTATGATTGAATTAAGTGAACATTAGCAGCTGATGTAGGTCACTTATTTATTAGTCTTTATATACATAAACCTACATCTCCTAATAATATAAGAAAGATACAAAGACAAGACAGAGCAATATTGCTCTGTCTTGTCTTTGTATCTTTCTTATCTCTGTATTTTTTATTGATTTGAAAAATATTAAACTTTTAAGTATTTATGGGATACCGACATTCCCGATATCCCAAAGCCTTTATGGTTCTCAGTAAGAGATGGGTGACCCAGTAGTGACAACAGTGACATATTTATTGACTGATGAATTGATGATAAATGCTTAAAAAACCGGGCTAAAACCTTAGATAGTAAAACACACGCAGCCTTCCATTTGGGTTATTCCCAAAGTACTCAATTCTATTGTTATGAAAAGATTAGAACATACTGTTTGCGCCATTAAAGTATAGTACAATTTTATAAATAACTAGCGGCCCGTCCCGGCTTCGCACAAGTGGACATTTTTTTAATATAGCCTATGTTAGTCAGCGCTAATGTAGCATTCTAATAGTGAAAGATTTTTTAAATCTGTCTAGTAGTTTTTGAGTTTATTCGTTACAAACATATAAAAATACATAGCTTTCCTCTTTATAATATTAGTATTTTGTGTAAAGGTAGGGTAGTGGCACCATTCTTCACTTTAAGCCCAGTGTTCGACACAATTTTCCTCGCCAAAAAAATAACATAGAATTTCAAGCAATATGTATACAAGCTACCAACTAATTATGAGACGACCAACACCTCAGTCTCCCTGTGACCACGGACCCTGCAAAGGGTTCGAAACGTCAGGATAAACATTAAATAAGTAATGTGTAAAATAAACGCGAGTAGATCCGTAAAAGTTTTTTCATTTTAATGTGTAGTGTTCGCGTAAACTTTAGAAAACAATATAGAATTTCATTTAAATTTTACGGGATGATATGAGCATGAGGATATTAGAAGCTAAGGGATTTTAAGCTTCAGCAGGTGGTCTTTATCCAATTGTAGTTAAAGACTAAAACCAGTTGATGATCCCTTGATGATTAAAGGAAAAAAATGTTGTTCACTGGTTCCTGTTGAACATTGGTGCTCTTTTTTTCTATTGTCATTATTTTTTAATTTAATGAAAACGGTAGAAATCCAATTACATTAATTAAATGAAAAATTTTGATATTACCAATACAATTTGTAAACACAAAATAATAAAAACAGCAAACTCAATAAAAAAGATAAAAATTTACTTACTCATATAAAACAAATAAATTCAATCTTTTCAAAAATTTCATAGATGGAAGAGGAGCTGCCGAAATCTGTCAATGCCAATCCAAACTCACATTCTATCTTTTTAATTTTTCATTGCTTAGGATACAATCCGTGCAGCCTTAATAAAATTACGGTCGAATTTCGACCACTGGGCGACCACTAGTAAATTCAATTACACGATAAAATATTACACTTCATTCATTCACATTTAATTGCAAGACCAATAAAAAACTTAGTGTAACATGGGAATAACCCTTTCAATCATCCCATGATAGTTGGTGATTAAGGTTTGACTAGAGCCGAATTAATGTGGCGCTCGCGTGACAAGCTAATGAACCACGCCGAGACTGGAAGGGAAACTTTCATTCTGGAGCTGTCGAGAAAATTGATAGTGAACGTTAAACGTTACAGTTCGAAATCAATTTGAATGTTAGCAATATTTTGAGAGAGCTAGTAGTGAAACTAGTTGTAATAGGCTAAGCTCGATGGCGCAGTGATTGCTGAGGTTAAGCAACTTTCACAAACGGTTATCGGATGGGTGACCAAAAATTTATCATCTCGACCTTCTCCTGGCTTCCGAAGGCACATGAAGCCGTTAGTCCCGACTTTACACGGATACAGTTGCATTGTTGTGCTCCGACTTCCGACAGTTGGATATAAGATAGCCAGTTCTTCGATATCTTATAAATCTTGGTTAAATCCGCTTCCACCTTTCAGCCTTATCATTACTTAACAAAATTCATAATCATTTATTTAGTTTAGGCTAAAGGCAAAAGTAGTTAGTAAATAGGCTACAACTGTCCCACTGCTGGGCAAAGGCCTGTATCATTTAAATAAAGTCATCACTACAATTGATGGGTAATGGCTTAATCACCACGCTTGCCAAATGCGGGTTGGTGATCACGAACCCAGGCTGTGCATCAAAACATCCGAAACACACTTTGCCCGACCTGGGAATTGAACCCGGGACCTTCGGGTATCGGGCCGAGCGCTCTGCCACTCGGCCACCGAGGCGTGGCCTAGGCTAGGCTTACAGCGTTAAAATTTTGGATATAACATTAATGATTCTCCCTAACTCACCATCAGTATTAATTCTACATACTGTATAGTAGGTACTTACCAGCGCAGCGCAAAAAATAAAAAAAATAACCAAAACAAAACTGATAGTCACGCTCATATGTTATCATAATAATGATTAAAGTCGGCAGCCGGCTGATAACAAGCAGGTGCGCCCGCGGAAGCGAACCCACACCCTCCTGTAGCCGACCCACAACCGTTATGGGGTCAGTGTGGCTCAGAAATGGGGTTATTGGGGTTGGACACACGATGCTATCGTTACGGTGCCGGTGGTATCCATTTTTTGTTATTAAATTCATTCAGTAGTAGTTAGCCTCTATACTGTCTGCTGCTGCTAGGTACTTCTATTAGAGCTGTGCAGTTCATTGCGCCCATTCTTTGCCACAGCTAAACAATAACTAACTAGAATGGCGCAACGACCCAAAGTGAGTCTTGGCCTCCGATAATAAGAGTCGCCATCTGGGTCTGGTCAGCTAAACAATAGACGTCGTAAATGGGTAGTAGGTAAAAAATACAAAAGTACTTATTTTAACTTACTATCTATTACAACTTCGAGAAAGAGTGTTTATATAATTTTTAACGCAAAGAACAATGGCAAAAAATTGTCTGACTTTTTGAAAGCGCCCATTAATGTTATTTACACCAAACGAATTTATTGTTTTTCGCATGTTTTTACAAATATCTAGATATTCCCTTGAAAGCCGGCGTTAAATCGAGTATTTTAAAAGAATATCAAAGATGTGTTTTTTCTTAATCCATCAGCCATGTTGAAAATCGGGATGTGAATACAATTATTTTTTATCGACTTTAATATTCAATTGAACGTTATTGATTAATCGAAAGTCGATTTCCACCCTGGAAACAGTAAGTAAGTTTCTTGTTCCCACCATATTAATAGTGATTGGTGTCTGAAGAAGCCGCTTTAATGCCATTCAAGCATCTACCGTATTTGTATTGAGTTAAAATAACCAATTACTGTGATGTATCGATACTATAAGTATCGAATCAAGTTGTAGTGAAATAGCCCTATCTACCTATCACTTTGGCAGATAACAAACGGACAGATTGCTCCGCACTCTTTCTCAATTGGTTGTTTTATGTGTTTTTTCGGTTTTGTTAACATTATTCTTTACCGCTATGCGACATAATATAAACCATTTTAATTTTTACAACAAGTCGAAAATTACATGCCGTGGCATCTTAAAATTGAGACAGTACTTAGACTTTCCGTATATAAAAGTTTCTTTATGACTTAGACTTTAGAACTGAAACTGACAAATTCGTATAAGTGTGTCTTGTTAGAAGTCATAATAAAAAAAAAAACTAACCTAGCCTAACCAAAAATCAAACACAATATCTTTTAATTCCGGCTTTCTCAGATGAAAATAACTTTACATACAGAATCTACAAGTAACGCTGAATCTTAAGACATATTTTTTGTTTATGTGCGTTCATATTTTATATCAGACAATTTTTAGTATGGATATTTGCCATTGTTCTTTTGTTGCGAACAAATTACAAAAACACAAATGTTGAAAAAATTTCCTCGAGCAGGATTTGAACCCGCACCCCTCTGACATACCGGTTCAGGTGCTCTCCCAATTGAGCTATCGTGTTGTAACATGTTAATGACAGTAGTTGTTGACATTGAATGGGCGCCTTTGGCTTTCAAAGTAAATAGTGTTGAATAATTTCGGCGGGCTGGTTAGAACCACGATAGCTCAATTGGGAGAGCACCTGACCCGGTATGTCAGAAGGGTGCGGGTTCAAATCCTGCTCGTGGAAATTTTTTCAACATTTGTGTTTTTGAGAAAGAGGCTAACAGAACGAACGATACAGCTAGGCTGGGCAGCATATGGGAAATTACGTCGGGTCTTTATGTCGCCTATTCCACAAAGTCTAAAGACGAAAGTCTTCCATCAGTGCGTCCTACCGGTCATGACATACGGAGCTGAAACGTGGACACTCACAGTTGGGCTGGTTCACAAATTTAAAGTCGCTCAGCAAGCTATGGAAAGGGCTACGCTCGGAGTTTCTCTGAAGGATCGACTTCGGAATAAGGTGATCCGACAGAGAACGAAAGTAATCGACATAGCCCATCGGATCAGCAAGCTGAAGTGGCAGTGGGTCGGTCATATTAGCCGCAGAACCGACAACCGTTGGGTAAACGTGTTCTCGAGTGGAGACCGCGTATCGGCAAACGTAGTGTAGGACGCCCTCAGACTAGGTGGAGCGACGATCTTCGCAAGGTGGCTGGCAAGAGCTGGATGAGAGTAGTCGCGGATCGTGCTCGGTGGCGTGCACTTGGAGAGGCCTTTGTCCAGCAGTGGACTAGTATAGGCTGATGATGATCCTTATTCATTGGATTACGTTTACGAAAACAAGAAATAGTATGGCATTGAAGCAGCGCCTCCTGGCGACATTTTTTTTTATTATTTTTATTTATTTATTTATTTACAATTGTACACTTACATATTAAAAATCCAAGACACCTAGCTTAGACAGGATAAGTTAAATTTTTTTTAATGAAAATTATATTGTTAAGTACCTACGAGGACATCATAAAACATTAACATTAACATTAACATTAACATTAACATTAACATTAACATTAACATTAACATTAACATTAACATTAACATTAACATTAGTAAACTAGGTGGCTAAATAAATAATAAATACAAATGAGAATAACAAGATGTCAAAGCGGAATAAATTAGCTTACAAGTCAAACACCTTAAAATCAAAAAACAATGTAAAGAAATGGTCATCAATGAAGAATTTCAATGTCAGAAATACAAAATTAAATAAATAAAATATAGTTTGGCAAATATCTGGGAATGTCTAAAAAAGTTCCATTATACTTAATATTGTATACAGCTATCCAAGATTTTTAAAACAATATCAAATGAAATTTATTAAACATAATACCTATGTCCCAAATGGTCAGAGAAGATGTCAATATCGTTGTGTTGCGCAAGCAAGTCTCCTATGACATACAAGCAGATTTAAAATTTTGCCATAGATTCTCGTTTTCGTTAACGTGGTCTAATGATGACTGAAACTCACGCTAGGCACCTTTTTGGTGTTTCGTTCACATGACATAGGGAACTCTCAAAGTTTCTCGCTCCTGAAAAAAGTCGCCGTACCGTGTTAATGTTTTTCAGAGAGCTACTGTTGCCGTTTTCAATCAGGCGTGCTATATGCTCGTTAGCAGGCTCAGTAACAAAAAATATAAGAATGTCTAAAACTAATATAATAAAATAGCAGGTTTTTTAATTATGCTTACACCTACTGTAGTAATGCCTCTGTTACATGACATACAAGGGTGTACACATTAGCTTAACACATTTTGATGGTATCTTAATTAGATTAACGCCTAGGAAATAGGGATGTACCGAATACGAATACAATTTGATTTGAACGCAATTATTTGTTAAAAAATATCGAATTGAATACAACGCGCTAGTCAATATAAATGTTTTAAAGTAGTTAAATAAATAAATATAAAGAACAGACTATTTTTTTATGATTAGGTTGTTGTGTTTGTTTTTTTCTTGCGGTGGTAAACGGCCTTTTTGGAATCACAAACAATGTTTTATTCAACTTTTTTTTTAAAGTAGGGCAATGCGTATTCATCTACAGTACACTACACACCAAAACTTGTTGTTGATACCGTTTGATTTGAGGGTAATCCCCACGGAATACAGATATCTATCATGTGGTAATCCCCTAATAATTTGTCGCAAACGTCATCGAGAATGTTTCGATTTTCGCATACGTTATGGTAGAGTTCCGTCTTATTCAAACTTTTTTTGACGAAAGTTGTGGGAACATTCAGATAGGTACCGAAATAGTGGTTGATTCAGTTACTAAATTTTAGTTTATTATTATTTGACTTTTATACTTAGTTTTGATATCAATAAGTGCGTAAAGGCTTAAATTGAAAAACCGATTTGACTTTGACTTTGAATATTTTCTAATTGTACCATGTCACTTTCTTTCAGCCGCGCGAAAGAGGCCGTATGCGATTCCACATGCTGCAGAACGTCCAAATGGCGCTGGACTTCCTCCGCTACAAGAAGATCAAGCTGGTCAACATCCGAGCTGAGGACATCGTGGACGGCAACCCCAAGCTGACCCTCGGCCTCATATGGACCATCATTCTGCACTTCCAGGTCAGTGCCATAGATAAAGTAGAATTCGCGACGCCATTTTTGTTTTTGGTTATTTACCGCCGAAAGTTCAAGCCGTACTTTATGTCGCCATTTTTTATTTTATTATTTGCGTAGCATTTATGCAAAGATTTAACATATTCCTTTCAGATGTTTTAGGTGTAGTAAGTTAACAAAGTATTTAAAAATTCGTCAGGATAAGTTTTTTTGAATATACATAAGTTTGTTATGTCAAGGTGTGCGTATGTGTGTATGTACCACAGGTTTAGAAAAATAGTTTTCTGTCAATTCAGTGCCTTTTCGCCACACACGTCCCGATGACTCGATGTGGAGTCCATTAGCATTGTTTTTCTATTGTGTCTAGATTTCTTGGTACGGTACCTAGGTGTTAAAGTAGAGTTTTATTGAAGCTATTTTACTTTTTAATTTTATTTATAGCCTTTATTTAAATTTTATGAACTATAAACAATGTAATTTTTTAAAGTCATAAAAGCATTAGGTAACACAAACACTTCGTAGGCCATAGGCCGATAAAAGATGCAAGAAACTTGACTTGGGCTATTTCTTTTTTTGGTTCTGTGAAATAACAAGCCATGCCACAGGTTAAGTTAATAACTGTGTAGCCATTTTTGACGCAACATGATATAAACGACGTGGTTTGTGATATTCCGCGCGAGTAGGTATCAATTGTTTCATTGGAATACGGATAAACAAGTTAATAATTTCAAATTTAGAATGGTTTAGTTTACGTTAGCAAGTGTCAAAAAATTAAATCTATTTTTATCCATGGTAAAAGATTCTGTTATATTCTATTAAAAGTCATTGCGTATGGGACAATTTAAGGCGACACACTGAAAAAATGCATCAACTTACATCGAATAGTTTAATATGACTTACGAATCTGAAATGTTGATATAGGTAAGTTCATGTCTTTATCTTGAATTTGTTAGCTCAAATACACGATTGTATAATTTTGACTCGATCATAATTATTTTCGAAAACACCACTAAAAAATCACTATTGTTGAAATTACAACAAAATTACTCAATTTATAAGCTTGGGAACAACTCAAATATATTGATAACATCAATATTCGTAACTTAGTGGCTGCATATTTTGATAACTAAAAACATTTTTTTTAGGTTAACTGTTAATTTGCGGTCTATTTTGTCGCAGGCGCTACTTATTATCAACCTTATGCCAGCGTCAGTAAGGATCAGCCTTTTTGAATGTTCACAATTTGAGGTGTCGTCTTTCAGATTGATTACAAGAACTTGTTATTTAATTTGATATTTTAAGTGCTTTGGAATTCTCATTTAACACTTCCTATGTAAATTTTATATGATCGACATGTTATTTGGATATATTAATTAGTATCAATTTCAATTAAAACGAATTCCTTATTTACATGATCGCGTAGTGAAATATAAGATTTAAGTTATTTTTTTTTCTTAAGATTTTTAAGAACACATTAAAATAGTGCTTTTAACCCCATCAAGAAAACGAGTATAGATTATGAAGGAATAGGTTGACGTCAGTAGTCTGACTGACGGAGCTTTGGGCTATAGAAATTGAACTACGATTCTCTATTCAACACAATATCAGAAGTTAAACTGCTTACGAACAACAGTCGTTATAGTATGTAAGATTTAGGTTAATAAAAACATACACACTCATTATTCGGGCCAAGAGGCTCGGACATTGCTTTTTATAATAATCCAATTAAAGACAATAATCTGCCACCGACCGACAACCAAATATGATCTTTATTGTTTGGTGTCGTTAAGTTCAAATACTAACGTAGACATGCCAAACCTCTCATCTCTTTGATTGATATCGTATGTAATCGCCTTATTTCGTACATTCTAAATGTTATGGTATCAAATAATCGTTAGTTAATGTTTAGCATTTAGAAATTGTTAAAAAAATCTGTTAAAAAAAATAATTGAATGAGTTTTTAATCTGTGAATTCAGGTGAATGAAGTTTTTAAAGGCAGTCAGTAAGTACCATAGAGTTGTATCGTCTTTGTTAGAATAGTGGGCAATCAATTATCAGCAGATCTGATTCATTCAGTCACTTTATTAGCTTTGAAAGAAATTAAAATCTCTTTTTCTTATTATTTTCAAATTTATTCTATAGTAGCGGCCCGCTTGCGACTTTGTCCGCTTGAGTGAACACTCGTATACAGGGTGTATTGGCATGCACTGTACAAACTTTAGGGGTGGATTCTACACTCAAATAGACATGATAAAAAATATTAAAAAATTTCCAAACAGCATGTAGTAAATTGGTTACATTGTGGTTTTTTCGTTATTTTTGGTGTTGAAAACCGACATATTTGTGTTTTTGTCCTATTGATGTTCTAACTTTTGGCTACTTTACTGATTGTTATTTACTTGCGACTAGTTTCACCTTTTTTAGCTCCTGCAGAAATCGAAGACAATAAAATAAAAAAGGCTGCCATTTCTAAACTATGGAGCTTGGAATTTTTTAAGTATTTGTTTTATTATGTATATTTGAGTGTAGAATCCATCCCTGAAGTTTGTACAGTGCATGCCCTAACAGATTGTATAGAACCCTATGGCAGTGCAGCGCCACCTACCGGGTCCAATAATATGCATTTTTTATACGTAAACCTTCCGCTTAAATCACTCTATCTACTAAAAAAAACCGCATCAAAATCCGTTGCGTAGTTTTAAAGATCTAAGCATACATACATAGGGACAGACAGACGGAAGCGACTTTGTTTTATACTATGTTGTGATATGTATTCTATTCTATTTCAAACGGTAAAATAATTCGCCAATAAATTGTGATCCTACTTTTTTTGATAACAGAATTAATATTAACAGACTTATAATTTACTTAACTACTATAACTTATGTGATAAAGAAATAGAAGTGTAATATTGTTGGTATAGCTAAATGCGTATTCGCAAACTATTAGGCGTTCTACTAGACGACGCTCTTTTTTCTTGACAGTGAAACGTTTCATACAATTTTGTGTTGACCATTTTCACAAACGAAGGCGTGAAAATATACGTGTGCCGTCAAGTGAGACGCCTCAAAACTTTCGTCGCGTGTCGCGTTCAATTGTTTTTCTCACATTGTAACTCGTAAACACCATATACGTAGTCACCGTGACACCGATATCACGTATTCAGATCGAGTCATTTTGTCTGTTTGCTTGTGATGTCATCGGTTCTGAGTACCTTAGCCTCGCCGCTGCTGCGGCCTCACTGTTGACAAGGGCTGAGGTTTTATTGAATTCATTAATTCTGGTTTATGATTCGGCTGTCGTTCCGCTGCGCTCCTCTTAAGGTGATGTTTGAGGCTCAATAGCGGGTTCCTTTGCGTGTTCGTCACCAATGAAATGTAAGACAATATGGCGTCTACTGTACACAGTGGTTGAATCTTGTCATTGAAATGAAACCTCATTTATGCTTTTGTGATAGTTTTTTTAAACATTTTTTTAACTACTCTGAAAACAGAAACTCAAGATAATACCAGACTGTATAGTAGGTATGACGCCTGATTCCTAACGTGAGAGGTGGTCTGATGACAGATTTTCACAATATTGTATACTATACTACAGTAGGGTACAGTCACAAAGACAGCTTTGTTTTTGTAACCAAATAAAAATATTTTATTTTAGATAATAGAAATTCATTACCCTTAGCGCTTTCGTGCTTCGAAAAGCACGTTAGCCGTTGGTCCCGGTAAGCAAGATGGCGTAGTAAGATGGCATTGTTAAAAACTAACCAATCCGCGTTGGGCTAGCATTGTTGGTAGATGGTTGCATATATCTGATTATGTGGGAAGCTTGTGCCCAGCTGTGGGGCGTTTATAGGCTGATGATGATGCTGATGATCCATCCAGACACCTGGCAATGCAAAAGTTGCGCGATCACAACCAAAACATTCCGCCAACAAGCTTCATAAGAATTCATGTCAAATTAAGTATTATTCTAAAGATCGCATCTAACACAGACATTATTTTGATAACCATTTAGGTTGCAAAACTTCTTATCCAAACTCCTTACAGACATCTAAATGTATATTTTTTATTGGCACTAACAATTACATCACAATACGGTCACAGAATAATATTGTCATCCATATAAGTGTTCAAAATGTCGGCTTACATAAACCCTTCAAAGAGAACGTCTTATATCAAAAGCTCATGAGCTCCATACGCTTTCTCTTTCACTCTGTTGCGTAATGTCCTCTGTCTCTGTCTAGCAAGGATGCATACTCCGGCTGAAAGGGAAATGAAGTTTTGGAGAGATCGAAAGTTGTTTTTGGTTTGTTTTTTTCTGTATCAGTTAAGGAACTGCTGATTTGTCATCCATTTGGTATTGCACTGAGTTGGGAGTATGCAAGGCAAGACATATGAGTAAGTGTTTTTTGACGTGGAGTCCTTTTTAGAGCATATCTATATTAATACGTGAAGCAAAAACTTTGTATCCGTTTTTACGAAAATTGCGCGGACGGAGGAGTATGACATTTCGCACTCTTATAGTTTATATAGAGAAGGTTATCCGAATGTTAATATTTTTTTAAATTATGCATAAAAATACATTTAATCAATAAAACAAACATTACACACACTACCATGTATTTGACACACACACTTTATGTATTTGACACACACGCATAAACTCTTATTAAAAATTTCAAAAGTGGTGGAGGAGCGGCCGAAATCTGTCAATGCCAATCCAAATTCACATTCTATCTTTTTTAATTTTTCATTGCTTAGGATACAATCCGTGCAGCCTTAATAAAATTACTGTCGAATTTCGACCACTGGGCGACCCCTAGTAATGAGTAAATAGTCTAACTGTTCAACTGCTGGGCAAAGGCCTTCGGCGGAAATTAAGTCGCTACAATTGATGGGTATTGGCTTAATCACTACTCTTGTCAAATGCGGGTTGGCTATCACAAAACCTGGGTTATGCATCAGAAGTCCGGAACACTCTTTGTTTGACCTGGGAATTGGACCCCGGTCTTCAGTATATCAGGCCGTGCACTATACCCCCCAGCCACCCATAAGGAGAAGAGCATTCATTCATTTCTATTTATTTTATTTGGGCCAAAAATAAAAGCTAAAAATGTTTTAACTTAATGCTTATACTTTAGACAACCCACATCGGTTTGGTTGGTTTGTTGTTTTAAGTCGTCCTGGCTAGCTTCCACCAGCTAAGTCTATCACCACAGCGACAATATTAGTAACTTTGTGCTCTAACAGATAGACGTAGGGTTTCCAACCATACTTTAAAATAACGTATCGTATTATTTTCCATCCCCATACTTTATTCTTTTTAATAAAAATAAAGTATGGAAAATACTTTATTTCCGACTAATGCGTGCGTTTGAACGGAATATTCCTGTTGACTTAATTTCTGAACTACTGAATGATACTCAGACTCAGGTGAAATGAAACGAAACGCAACGCTTAAATAAATAAATAAATTTGGAAAATATACTTTATTTTATCTTCAAATCCTTTTGTTTATACTAGTTAGTGATAGATTTACTTTAATTTCCTGAAAAATAGTTGGCAACCTAACATAGCCTGTTCCTCAGCCGTTGAAGATACCGGGTGAAGTGCGCTTCCACCCTTTGTCTTACCGTCACCTTCCTTAAGAAGATATGAAGGCAAGGGCTTCCCTATTGTCTCTTCTTTTTCTTCTTCTCCTTCTTCTTCTACTTCAGTCGTTTACTCTTGAAAGAGTAGTCGTGGTGTGAGTGTGGTGAGTACGCGTGTCTCCCGGTAGCTTCTCACCACCGCTCGCCATCCGTCTTTTGCCGAAAGCTTGTTAAATATTGTATAGTGAAACAAAAAGATAAATTGATGCCAATTCGCACTGGGCCCGCGTCCGCGTATCAAAATTAAAACCGCATGTCATCTCGAGTTCCCCCGGCTGCGGAAGGCACGTAAAGCCGTTGGTACCGGCTGCATTAGCAGTCGTTAACAACCACCAATCCGCACTGGGCCCGCGTTGTAGCTTATGGCCCGTTCTCCCTATCTTTCCATAAGGAAGGCTCGGGCCCCAGCAGTGGGGACATTATATAAGCCGGTGATGTATCAAATACGATGTAGAAAGTAGACTAATAGTCATAGGAATGTGATTAATGTTATTGTATTGGGTTCGCTTCGCACCCGGCTCCACGATTCGACTCAACAATGACTCGCTTGCGTCACCGTTGACTCATGGGCAACCTACGGATCTGCATCGTGCTGATTGGTAATTAGATGGATAATACGTTTATTGCAACACCAACGAAATGTAGGGTAGTGGCATCAGTGTTAGACACAGTAACCCAAAGTTCGAAATGTGTTTTCGTTTCCAGAATTTCAAACACAATTTTTTGAAAATAAAATTAACTTAACACATCCCCGATCAATCCCCAAAATCAAAGTCACAGTCAAATCATCTATACTAATACCTATTATAAAGCTGAACAGTTTGCTTGTTTGTTTATTTGTTAGGTTGATTGAACGCGCTAATCTCAGGAACTACTGGTTCGAATTGAGAAATTATTTTTGTGTTGATTAGTCCATTTATTGAGGAATATATATAGGCTATATTACATCACGCTATGACAAATAGAACGCGGGTGAAACCGCGGGGCACAGCTAGTTTATTCAATATAAGCCTTCACATGCACCTTATTGACGTCAAAACTATAAAATCCAACTAAAAATTTAAAAAAAGCTCAGACTTAACTTAGATTTTAGGTGAGCCTCGACCGAGAAGAGCTGGCACTACACATTCACAAGATACACTAAACATGCACACTCGCGTAGGCCCAAGCAAGACGCCGCACTCGAACAACCAGAGTACGAAGACCCGGCTCACACGCGCTCTATACCAGGTAAAGACATTACCTGGGCGTTTTTCCCCACCCTCACGAGCCGAAGCCTTTAGAGGCGCCCTCGAGTTCGATCCGAATCCCTCGGAGAATCTATTAAGAAAGGGATCATTCTTGCGTGATGCTATACTAGGGTTGCCAACCATACTTTAAAATAACGTATTCTACGTTATTTTCCATCCCCATACTTTATTAGTTTTAATAAAGATAAAGTATGAATACTTTATTTCGGACTAATGCGTGCGTTTGAACGGAATATTCCTGTTGACTTAATTTCTGAACTACTGAATGATACTCAGACACAGGTGAAGTGAAACGAAATGCAACGCTTAACTGAATAAATTTAGAAAGTACTTTTTTTTTTCAAATCCTTTTTTTTATTACTAGTTAATGATAGATTTACTTTAATTTACTAAAATTTTTTGGCAACCCTATGCTTATACCCTTTAGAAACCCTTTGACGGTGTTTCAATCACATGGCTTGAGGAACTCTTTAAGGTCTCCCGCCGCCCCCAAAAACGTTAGGTAACGCTAAAAGGCCGTCTGAAGCCGTCCGAGGCCGTCAGCAAATACTCTCAAAAAATGACTTCACTTTCCCGCCAAGAAGTCCAATCGTTACTCACCAAATCAGGTAGGATGAATGCCAATCACTTTCCCGTAATTATGAAGAGTTACCACCAGGCAAAGACTGCTCAGGGTTGCCATAATGGCCTTGTGGGTAGTCCATAAGTCACTGCAGGCACTGAGCCGTGTGGGTAGTTGTTGGCACACTTGCGAACACCCTTATAAGGCGCCGGCGCTTATATAGCATGATTGAAATGTATTTTAACTATTATTTTTGTCCTTAAACGTTTATATTTAATAAGTATGTCAGTGTTGAAAAAATTTCCACGAGCAGGATTTGAACCTGCACCCTTCTGGCATACCGGGTCAGGTGCTCTCCCAATTGAGCTATCGTGTCTGATTGAGTGGGTGAGTTTCAAAGTAAAAAGTAAATAGTGTTGAATAATTTCGGCGGGCTAGTTAGAACCACGATAGCTCAATTGGGAAAGCACCTGACCCGGTATGTCAGAAGGGTGCAGGTTCCAATCCTGCTCGTGGAAATTTTTTCAACATTTGTGTTTTTGTAATTTGTTCGCAACAAAATTTGCGCTAAATATTATATAAACATTTTAAGTATGTTAGTAAATAGCACATTCACAATCATATTTAAAAAGTGTTTACCGTAAAGTGTATAGTGAGTATAAATGATCTGTTATCTAACCAAACCGAATACAATAACAGACTCGTATCCTTCACTGGGAATCCAACACGGAACCTATCATTCAGACTGGTATTTTACCCACTTGACCACAGAGGAGAATTGAGACTGCTAAATGCGAGTTTTATTAACCAATTAACTGTATTTGTATTGCAAATCACCTCATTTGTCTTGTAACCAGTAATAAATAAATAAATTTCCTACACTCACACCAATCATCTAGCCCAAGAGAAGCTTCGTTATGAAACTCGTTATATGGTTACTAGACAACGGATAAACATACTTAAAATACATAAATACATACTTATTATACATAGAAAACACCCAGACCCGAGACAAATTAGAAAAACAATAATTTCTAAATTGACCCGACCGGGGATCGAACCCGGGACCTCAGAGATGGCGACACCATGAAAACCGGTGTACAAACCACTCGACCAAGGAGGTCGTCAAAACGCGAGTAAGCGCAGCTTAATCGCGTCTTAAATGCTGTAAGTAATAAGATTGTAAATAAAAATGTAAAAGGAGATTTCGAAACATCCTGTACTTATTAAAAGTGATGTCATATTATATGATCAGTTGTATGTTTATTCATGCGTCCTCTTTCTTAATTGTGCAATGCTGCAGTAGTTGTATTGTATGGTGATTGCAGGCACTTGGCTGTCGCAGGTAAAATTAAAATTCTTTACATTATTTTTGAATTTTAATGTCAAAGCTAAAGCGTTAAGCGTACTTGACCTAGCTATCCACGGCGGCATTTTTAGCGGACTGTTATCGGGCGGCGAGAAACTTAAAGGGTTCCTCAAGCCGTGTGAAACGAAACACCGTCACAGGTTTTCTAGAGGGAATAGCATCATGCACTAACGCTTGTCCTCGCTCCCTCCTCCTAGCCGCGTAGGACTTTGGAATTGATCAGGTGCCTGGATGGGTACCGAGAAGTGAGTGTGCTTTCAACTCCGCCACCAAAGAGGACATTTGGTGTACGACTTTAGTGTTGACGGCCCGAGCAGTGGTATACTGCGAGTTGTGCTCTTAGTGCAACGTGAAGTGAGCGAGCTTACAGCTCCGGTAACCTATCTGGATATTAGGTAGTGGACTATACGTGTCCACGGGGCAACTAGCTCGAGACACTAGTCTTAAAAGTACCGGATGAAGGATGCGTAACCGGCGTGTTCTGATCTGGCGTTATGACCTGACGTAGATGGTCCCTTGTGCTTGCGTAAGGATGTCTGACTCCTAACTTTATAACCGTGATGTTGGTGGCGGGCGTCAGTATAAACTTTAAAGTAGTGTGTAGCTGGGTGTCCTCGCTCTCTACTAGATTCTCGGGAGCGGAACAACACGAGGGCGCTTCTAAAGTAGCCTTTAGGTCGGGTCGTGTCGTGGGACCGGGTCGTGGGTCAAGTGTGGGTTGTGACGACTATCGTCACCACCCTAGAAATTGCTCCTAGCTCCTTCACAGGAAGTGCCGTTACCAGACGTAAGTGTCTACCCCACTATGTTGTTACTGAAAATCAGGAGAGCAGACCCCCGATCTGTCACCAAGGGTCTTACCGTACGCTCTTAAAGCAGTATTTATCATCTGTCCCTCGACCCACTGCTCGCCATAGGCCTCTCTTTGCTTATGCCATTCGCCTCAATCCTGCGCTAGTCTTGCCCACGTGCAACCCACGGTCTTGGTTATATCGTTTATCCATCTTGCCGGTGGACGTCCCCTTTTCTTGTATCCGTCTTTCAACCGCCACTAAGTCAGCTTTCTGGTTCACCTGTCGTCACTTCGTCTGGCCAAGTGTCCTGCCTGACTTCAAGATGACTTTAGTGCGCTTGCGGATTTTGTGTGTTGGGGACGCGATTTAAAAGTACTGTTATGTTATTGCAGTTGTGAATACGAGACGCGTGTTTATTCGCACCTACACGCGTCTCGTTTTTGCAACCGTAACAACAACACAGCCACAAGACTGCTATACAAGCTCGTGATAAAACATTGTCTATCTAGATTGTGATAGCAGGGTCCGGGAACTCGTGGCTGGCCATTCGTGATTCCGAGTCATCCCTTTGACAAAGAGATGTTATTAGGTTTTTTGTGGGTATACCTCCCTTCCCCTCGTCGAGCTTTAGTGGCTGGCCAAAGGAAGAGGTGGAGAGTCCCACATAAACCGGGGTCGCACGGTGTATGTACTTACAAAGCATTTTACCTAGCTTAAAAAAAATAACTCAATTTTCATTTCCCAAAAGTCATTTTACGCACAGTACGAACCATTACCATTTGCGCATGTCGTGCGTAGAAATTTTTGTTTCTTTTTAAATAGGTACCCTCGTAAAAGAATCTGCAATGACGGAAACAATTGAACATCGCTATTGTTATTCAAACGAAGCCGCTTCTCGGCCATTGTGGCGTTCAACTTTCTTTTGTTTATCTCGCAGTGGTCCAGGACGCGGAGTGGTCTCATTGAAAGTGTCTGCCACACCCCGCCGACAAATGGCCGTGCGGCTAGTTAGGGAGCGACGCTGATTTATCGCTATCGCTTTACTAACCGCTTGGCAACGAGTAACGTAGTGGTTACATCCTCTTAGAACGAGTGTGGGCGACCGGTGGAGGCACCCAGGTGCCCGCTGGCGAGGCGATTCGACTATCGATCGAAACGCCATGTATTGGTGAATTCGCTAGTTTGCACCCCGCCCCGGTCGCCCGAGACGTGGCCGAGCGGTAAGGCCTCAGTCAAGAGCACTGTCGTCTTGCGACGCGACGAGCGGATTTCTAGTTCGTTGCGTGTAATACTGCGCTAGTCATAGTCCACAGTGATGGAAAGAACGCAATGAACTAGAAATCCGCTCACCGCATCGCAAGACGCCAGTGCTCGCGGCCGAGCGGTAATGCCTGGATAATCTCTCTACTGTGGCCTGGATGACAGCGACTAATAATGTGAAGAGCGATCTAAGCCCACCCGTAGCTACATCTACAACTCTTAGATCAAGACCTACTGCTGCACCTGCGCTAGGTTGTTTAAGACCAAGGTCGTCGGTGTAGCTACTATAAAAAATCTTATATTAAATAGTTGGATTGCCGTCATTAAAACCGATGAGGAGAACTATTATATAATTAAGAAGCATTAAGGGGTTAATTATGTTTATATGGAACTATACTGACAATGCCTGCACTCTTTGCTGTGATATGTAACCGTGGTAATATAATTTGCAATTGCAAAATGACGTAATGGATGTAATTGCAACCATTACGTCTTTTAGCGAATTGCGCAAAGCGAGTAGGAGAAATGGGTTGGCTAATCTATATTAGCGATAAGGTACAGAGGATATGCCACAAACTAAGGAGATCCAAGAAGGTAAGCTTAATCCTTGCACAGACATGGATTTTTGTGTCAGATAATGTAAAAAAAAAAACTTGCCTGATTTTTTTTTTTTTAATCTGATAATTAGATAATAGATGTTTTGTCAAAATATTTGTAGTTGATAAAATGTGACCATATAAATCATAAATGTATATTGAGCGATTTGTGTCCGTAATACCAGTTTATCAACTGCAACTGGAGCAGTCGCGTTGCATTTGTACAATTATTATCAACTGGTTGCTTTTTTCGGTAAAGCCTACCCAACAGTCCGAGCGTAGCTGTTGCGACCGGCGATCCGAACCCTTCGGAGAATCTAGTAGGGCACGGGGACAAGCACTTTTAAGTGTGTGATGCCGTACCCTCTAGAAAACTTCCGAAGGTGATTCGTTTCATACGGCTTGAGGTACCCTTTATGTAGCTCGCCGCCCCCAAAAAAGCCCGGTGACGCTGAAAATGCCGTTTCGAGGCAATCAGCAATCTCTCAAAAAAAAAGTAGCTGTTGCGAGATTTCGTGTTAGTGAGAGGTTGTCTATGTGTGCGTTGATCCAGCGCGTTTGTATGGAGCTTACTGTCTGCAGTCTCCATATTCTATGGGATATGCTAAGAAAATTAACTAAACTTGAAGTTGCCCAAGTCGCGTTCGGAGTTATTGAGTTCCACACTTCCACGCACACGACTAACATCAATCTGCCGGCATCAATGACTCATTCAACGTCTACAGATTTGTCTTAAGCTTTTTGACAGCAGCATTAGGTTCCTTGACTCAATGGGCTATTGTTTCAATTGTGTAGGAAATACCAAAGCAGCTATCAATTTTGTAAACGCTGGCTCTGTAAATGAAAATGCTTTCTTTTCCGGGTTTTATTGCATAAAAAAGTTTAAATGAACAATCTTACGTGATTAATACAAGATATATGTTCGGAAACAGAAAAAAAATAATGCGACTCTACCCGCTATGTTAATAGCCGCAGCCTAATTGCGAAACTTGGCAATCGTGACGGATTCCGGAGAGAGAAAGGTTAAACATTTCCCAATCAATCAGTTTAAATGGTTTGTCTCATAGTATTACATAGTTTACACTTCCGATGAGGGTTTGTTAAGGAGCTTGATGATGCAATGGTAAACGCGCTCAGTCTGCGATTGTTGAAGTTAAGCAAACTTTCGAGGAGGCCTGTCATCGGATGGAGTGACCAAACATTTTTGCGTCAAAATTCTTTGCATTGTTGATTTTATGAATTGTTTATTTATTTATTTATAATTGGATTACCAACATAAGTAACAGCAATTACAATAATATATAGAAAGTACAACAGATAATAATGTAACTGTTCTTACAATTACAGGTAATCACATCATGCCGTTAATCAAACTTAATTTTTTTAGATGTTTTTTGATTGAAATTAGGTTGGTGATTGTTTCGAAATGATCGAACTATCCGAAACACAATTTGCCCTGCTTGGAAATTGAGTCTGGGACCTCTGGCTATCTCTTTCTCAATCATCGTTTACTATTAACTATTATGACTTTAAACTTATTATTTTATGTTAGTTTTTATTACTATTAGTCTAAATCGCATGCCGTGGCTCGCAACTGTGCTTAGATTAAGTCTGGCATTGACCCTATACCTAACCTATTGTGGTGGTATATGTTTTTGTTGACTACCAAATAAATATAATAAACGAACCAGCCAGCCAGCTGTGGAACCAGCTCTCAGCGGCGGTATTCCCGGACCAATACGACTTAGGAATCTTCAAGAAACGAGCCTATTCCTTCCTTAAAGGCCGGCAACGCATCTGTGATTCCTCTGGTTTTGCGGGTGTCCACGGGCGGCGGTGATTGCTTTCCATCAGGTGACCCGCCTGCTCGTTTGCCTTCTTCTAATATAAAAAAAAAAACGACTGAATGGAATATTCTCTAACTACGTTTCTATTATTTTTATTATAGCATCAGCAACTTGTAATCGTACGTATAGCGTACCTATATGTTTTTTTTTTGAGAGAGATTGCTGATTGCCTCAAACGGCATTTTTAGCTTCGCCGGGCTTGTATGGGGGGCGGCGAGAAACTTAAAGGGTTCCTCAAGCCGTGTGAAACGAATCACCTTTGGAGGTTTTCTAGAGGAAACGGCATCACGCACTTAAGTGCGTGTCCCCGTGCCCTACTAGATTCTCCGGAGGGTTCGGATCGGATCGGGGAGCGGAACAACCCGAGGGCGCCTCTAAAGGCTCGGACCTCGGCTCGGGTTGACCGGGTCGTGGTGGTGGAGAGAAGCGCCCACGTACATGTCTGTACCTGGTATAGAGCGCGTGTGAACCGGCTCGTCGTACCCTTGTTCTAAGAATACGGTGTTTTGGGCCAAAACTAGTGTGCATGTTTAGTGTATTCTGTAAATGTGTAGTGGCATTTAGAGGATCGGGCGGGGTAAGTATATGAGCATAGGGTTTCGTCACATCAGCGTATCACTGTGCAAACAGTCGTCTAACACTTGTGTGCTTTGCCTTCGTCGTAGTTTGTCCACAAAACAAGATGGCTACAGAAAGTACGCTTCAAACAAATGCGCTCGATCAACGCACACATAGACAAGCTCTCACGGACACGGAATCTCGCAACAGCTCACCAACAGTTTTTTTTTTTGAGAGAGATTGCTTATTGCCTCAAACGGCATTTTCAGCGTCACCGGGCTTTTTTGGGGGCGGCGAGGTACGTAAAGGGTACCTCAAGCCGTGTGAAACGAATCACCTTCGGAGGTTTTCTAGAGGGAACGGCATCACACAGTTAAAAGTGCGTGTCCCCGTGCCCTACCTACTAGATTCTCCGAAGGGTTCGGATACAGCTACGCTCGGATGCTGAGTAACTACTAGCGGCTAGTCTCGGCTTCGCACAGATGGACTTTTTCTTAAATATAGCATATGTTACTCAGTGCTATTGTAGCATTCTAATGATGAAAGAATTTTTTGAATCGGTTCAGTAGTTTTTGAGTTACAAACAAAAATGCAAAGCTTTTCTTTTAATAATATTAGTTGCATATGTACACACGCCTGCACATACACCTATCTAAAACTGTCAAAATTCTCTAATCGATATTGAACTTTATACCCAAACGCTAAGGTTCAAAATTTGTTAAAGAAATTTGACATTTTGTAGTAGGTTGATCTGCTGCCGTCTGTAGAATTAACAACTGGTTGATTTTTTGCTAATAACCCTTTCAGACCGAGATCGCGACGACAACGTCTCTCGGACGGAATCTCGACTTAAAATCGCCGGGCTATAGTTTTTAACGAGTCGTCGACTAACATTATGATCATCGTCGATATTTATTTCGTTATTTCTTCGGAACGCTTCCGGCTTCCAGCTTTTTTTTTTCCTTTAAGGCGACGCATTGGATATTTATGTGGCGGGATCTTGATTTTTCCTAACAATTACAAAACATATGAAAGTGATATTTGATGATATGATTTTTCATTTAATTGACTTCATTTTGCTAGTTTCTGAAACACGATTTGTCAAATTTTATAACAGAGTAAAAATATCATAGTAACCTCTTTTAAAACATAGATTTGCATTATACAGGCAAACCAGACCGATTTAAGCATCTAAATTTTCTTAGTAGATTAGTCTTAACAAACACTTCAATATGCTAGTTCATTTTTTTAAATAATTAGTAGTTTTAATTTGAAGGAAAAAAAAAACAGTTTTTCTTATGGTACGGGGCGCAAACGCTCCGTATTAGATTAATTGTTTAGCGGTGCGTTGCCTTAAAAAGACCCGGTCTAACACGATCGCCTGAAAAAGGCGCAACAAGTGACGTTAAGGGTCAAATTTAATCGTGGTCGAAGCGCACGATCGTATCAACTCGTGTGGAAAGGGCCTGCCGAGCTGTCCCGAGATCAGTGTCCGTGCTAGGGTCTGTGTGAGTTGCTCGAGCGCGATGTGTACGCGCCTGCGCATCAACCTATCCAAAACTGTCAAATTTCTTCAATGCATTTTCGACCATATAACTTAGTCATAAGGTTCAAAATCTATTGGGGAAATTGGACAGTTTGTGGTTGGTTGATGCGCAGGCGTGTGTACTAAGCTTACCTTCTGTGTCCCTCTTATGTTGTGGCTTGTCTCTGGACTAGGGTTGCTAACTTTTTTTGGACCACATAATATAGTAGTTTAGGATTCAGTACCTATAAAAATAGTAGATAAAGTAGACAGGGAATTAATTAAAAAATATTTATTTTATGTCTTATATGAATATTTTGTGTGTTCCGTTTTAGAGACTGATTTTAGCGACTTTGCTGATAAAATATAGTAGTTTCGCCTACTATAATATTTTTAAAATAATAGTAGTTAGACAACTAAAATAGTAGGATACTATATTATATAGTAGGGTTGGCAACCCTACTCTGGACCTTCTCATATTATTTGTGTCGACACTTTTCTCTATGAATATTCATACGAATTTTTGCTTTATGTGCAGTTTGTTTTTCCTTATTTTCCCATAGTTTCTTCAAGTATTTCTGAATAAATTAACGTTATGTGACGCGGCGGATAGTAGCACAGATGGCTGCACAACAGAATATCTAAAACTGACAAACAAATATTAAACCATATCTACTATTGAGGATTAATCAGGATTCCTCAATAGGCTTAAGGAAAGTCTATTCAAAAAACGTTCTATTAAGGAAAGACAGTTTGTGGAAGTCTTGATGTGCATTGTGCAGCTGCGTGTGTTCCTGCGTACAGTCGATTATTACTTTCCATGTACCTACCTACATTAATTAATAGAGTTATCATGTAGAATTATTTAAATTCAGAACAACGTACTTTTTACTTTTGTTGATGGCTTCGTGCGATAAGCACATTTAGCCAGTGTCAAAGTAATTTTTCTTACAAGTAATACATATAAACAATATTACCTTCCTGTATGATGTTGATGATGAATGATAATAGAAATGAGAAGTGAGAAATGATATTATACCCCCCAACCCCTCGAGTATCTCAGTAAAGATGTGGGGCTTTACTAAGTCCTCACGCGGACTTCTTGAAATAATTTGAAAAGTGACGTTGCACTGTTTTGTTCCATTCGCCAACACTCATGCACACTCACGGACACTTAACGGTTAATAATCCACCATTACTTCACATTAATATTTGACTTATCACCAATTTTATAAAAATAAAACAAAACCACAGACATGACTCTTCACTTTCCCGCCAAAAAGTTCCAACAACGTACTTTAACGTTGTTTTGTTTCGATTTTCTAAACTATATAGAACTGTAAAACTATGAATCGTAAATTAAGTAACGTGTTTCACAATACAATAGTATTTCCCCCATTCTGCAATAACCATAAGTAAAAGAGTATAGCAACTGTAGGTACCTATATATCCTACTAATATTATAAACGCGAAAGTTTGTTTGGATGTTTGTTACTCTTTCACGTAAAAACTACTGAATGGATTTGGATGATATTCGGCATACAGATAGTTTATAACCGGGAATAACACATAGGATACTTTTTATCCCGATATTCCCACGGAAACGGGAACCACGCGGGTGAAACCGCGAGCGGCCATTAGTACTCTATAAATGATAGCGATCCGACGACAGCTGAAACACAAAGTTTGCTGAGAGACATTAAGAAGATGCACTGTACTTTCGGGTTGCAATCGTGCAAACTAAGCAAACTCTCGTTATACTTCATCCCCGAAATCCCTAAAAGCCTCATTGGAACCAAGTCATCGCTGCAATCAATGGGTATTGGCTGTCACCACTAGGCTTGCCAACCGTCCCGTATTTTCCGGGACGTCCCGCTTTTGGGTCAATTTTAGGCCGTCCCGCCGTGACCCTCTGTGGGACGCTTTTTGTCCCGGAAATCAGTGATAATATGAGGATATATGGGTTAGGCAGTTGGCCCGAGTAATTTGTAACGCATTATTAAAATTTCTTAATAGGTACCTATGCATTGGTATTTCGCGTCGCATCGCGATTTTTTTATTGAATGATAAAAAAATATACCTATGCAGTTTTTTCTAACCAGTTTGTACGTGGTGTGTTGTGTCCCGCGTAATATGCCCAAGTCCCGGATGTCGAGCTGGGTAATCCCGGGAATGCCTTTTTTGGAGTTGGCATTTGGCAAGCCTAGTCACCACGCTTGCTAAATGCGGGTTGGTGGTCACAAACCCGGTCTATGCCTCGAAAGATCCGAAACTTCTTTTACCCGATCTGGGAATTGAACTTGGGACTGAGCGCTTTGCTCAGTCACTGAGGGACCTACAAACCATCTATTTCCTAAAATTTTGATTGGATGTCTACCAGCAATGCTGTGGGAAAATTCTTTAGGCGACCACTTCAAACGAAATAGATACGTAACTTCTTGTGCTACGGTTCCTATTCTTATGGCCTAACTAATCCGACCTCGGAGGCTGCGCGGGCACAGTTACGCAGGTCGGGGGTCAACGCCCGGTGACTGCCGGAACTGATACTAGATGGCACCACTTTGTAATACTGAGTTAGAAGTTTTATTTACATAACTAAGTAACATTTAAATAAAATAACATTTTTACTAAAATTAACGAATTTACGTAAATTACAGCTAATCTAAAAAAAAACTACAAATAAAAAACATGGCCTGAGATAATTTCTATCAGGCAAGCAGAGTAGGCAATGAAGTAGATCCGTTTGTATAATTTTTTTTTAAATTATTTTTAGCACTTAAAATTAATTTAAATGCGTAGTAGGTAGCCAACCAGATATGTTCTGGGGTTTAATGCGAGAAATCGTAGTTCGATACCCACTCCTTTAAACTATTTCCGTTAACCCATTCCTTGTTATATTTTTTTTAAATCATGTTTTTAAATTATTGTTAATGGTGTATCCGTAATTGTTAAAGTAATTATAATAGCACCTGACGAATGCGTATTAGCTTCCCGGGTGGGCTAACAGCACTAAGTATTGATAATGTCTTGATAGCCACTCAAATAATTATAATTAAAAAAAAGAATGAAAATAATTTACTCAGTAAATAATATAAAAAGACTGAAACATATAATAATGAATTTATTTATTTCTTAAGTACGGCACAATAATAGGATGTCATAATATATATATAACTATATTAGTTATAGTAGTTCAGCGTATTTTGCCAGAAAGCGGCGTAGAAACTATTTTACAAAAAAAAAAAAGTATGCCATAAATTTTAATATCTGAAAGTTTTGTTTAGACTTAGCCTAAATAGTAATCTGAATATTATGAAACAAACATGAAGGATGAAAAAATACCGCAATACCGTAATATTCTCGGATGAGCCACAAAATAATGATATATCGAGACTCTTCCTTTGTCATTATCATGTTTCATTTTTTTTAATTTATGATGTCAGTTTAGCCACTGACATAATCCTTTTAAGCCAATGCCATGACATTATAAATCTTAAATTATGGTAGGCTTAGACAGTTATCCATAAATTGTAATATTGTCTACAACATGCTACAAAACAATAAGTTACGTTTTAATGAACATAATAAATTAAACTTGACAAGGATGTCTCAATAACAACTTTGCAGGGTTGAATACATTTTAGCTGTTACAATATTTGATGATGCTTGTCTATTGATCTTCGTTGGTTTTAGCTCTATGGCTAATCCCAAGGTTGTAGTAGTTATCGGAATCGTTACTTAATAGCACCTACCTATTGGATTCTGTGAAGGATATAAAAAGGTCAGGTTCGTATTACTCGTTCCATTCAGCACGTACGTATTTTATGTAGTTTTTTTGTTGGAATTTTTCAGCATAGTCTCATAGTAGCATTAGTCAAAAAGTCAAATTAATATAGTAAGGTATAAAGGCCTTATTGAAATTAAGAGCGTTTACGCCGCACACTAGCGCCGCTAATGAAAAAAAAACATATATAGTAATTAGAGATAGAAAATCAAATTATGCTCAACTAACTATCTGAATAAGGTAATTTTTTATTTATGGCGTTATAGTTAAAAGTGGCCGTAACGTCTTATTTAACTAAACCATAACATGTAAGGTGTTCATTAGGTGACGTAAAAATGCTAAATTACTTCATTCAAATAGTTTGTTGAGCATGATTTGATTTTCTATCTCTAATTACTAGATATGTTTTTTTTTAATTAGTGGCGCTAGTATGCGGCGTAAACGCTCTTAAGTCATCGCTACAATTTTTTTAATGATTCTATACACTTTGCCCATCGTGGCGTGTTACACGTATTAAACTGTTACTACCAGTCGCATTTGATAATACAAACTATTTATAAATTATGTTATAAATAGGTAATATCTGTGTATTATTAATCAAACGCACAGCACAGCACATTACTATTTGTTACTACGAGGAATTCTAGTTGTTTTAGCCCAGGGATGGGCAAACTTTTTCATTCGCGTGACAATATTTACTAAAAAAATCTATGGCGGGCCAGACTATTAAATTTTTTGCTGTATTTTTTTAATTTTATTTTTGTGAAATAAAAATAGGTATGCATTTTTTGAACCACACACGCATGTTGTTTTTTAAAGTTTACGCAAACACTACACATTGAAATGAACGTGACAATATTTACTAACAAAATCTATGGCGGGCCAGACTATTAAATTTTTTGCTGTATTTTTTCAATTTTTTTTTGTTAAATAAAAATAGGTACTTATGCATTTTTTGAACCACACACGCATATTGTTTTCTAAAGTTTACGCGAACACTACACATTGAAATGAAACAACTTTTACGGATCTACTCGCGTTTATTTTACACATTACTTATTTAATGTTTATCCTGACGTTTCGAACCCTTTGCAGGGTCCGTGGTCACAGGGAGACTAAGGTGTTGGTCGTCTCATAATTAGTTGGTAGCTTGTATACCCTCATTTAAATTTACACACACGCACTTGAATATTGTTTGATGGTCGCGAGCCGCGGACTTTGATCATTCGCGGGCCGGATACCATCCCTGTTCTAGACTAATAATGTAGCATAGTATTATTTTGTTATTTCTACACTGTATTGCTGTATGAATTCACGCTACAATTTGAATAAATGCGAGCCGTAATATAGTATATATACCGACTTTAAATTTGTGTGACAAATTAACGTTCCATTCCATGGTATGACCAAATGCCAAATGCTAGAATGAGAATAAGCCTTTTTCATTGGCATCGACTTTTTATTTATTACACACTTGTCATTGATTAAACTTGATCTTAATCTCGACTTCTTTGTCTTGGGAATCGGTGATCGTCAGTTGTTTTTGCCTGTGTGTTTTGATTTCTTTTCGACAAGCTGTCAACTGGGCGGTAATTTTTTTGATGATCAATATGTTTGTTCTCAGTGTTCACGGTTATGCACACATGACAGCTGCTTGTTGTATTAATAAATTATTGAAGTATTTTCTTTTATTAATAATGTTGGTTAGAGGATCTTTTTTAGGGTGTTAGCTAAAGGTCTTTGAATGAACAAGCAGCGGGTTGTAAACAGTGGTATAGGTAATAATTAAACATCGGATATAAAAAAGAAGATGTACATCACTACATAGTATAAAACAAAGTCGCTTCCCGCTGTCTGTCTGTCCCTATGTATGCTTAGATCTTTAAAACTACGCAACGGATTTTGATGCGGTTTTTTTTAATAGATAGAGTGATTCAAGCGGAAGGTTTATATGTATAAAACATGCATATAATTGGACCCGGTAAGTGGCGCTGCGCTGCTATAGGGTTTGATAGGATACGGCTGTTTACTCAAGCGGACATAGTCGCGAGCGGGCTGCTAGTATGTGTCATCCAAAGCATACAATACAATAAGAAGCAATACAAATACAGTACAAGATTTCGGTCACCAATCTTGCTGCCGTAGCTTTACTTTCGCGATTGTTACAAAAAACTCACGAACGCCACGCATTCAACCTTTCAAATGATATCCTGAGCTTTGTTTCTGCTAAGATGGATCAGGACAGGACAGTCTGACGTTTCTCCTAAGCCAAGGTGATTGGTGCCGTGCGTGACGTCAGAAGTACAGGTGACCTATAGGACCTGCACGTAGGTCGCAAGGCTGTGGAACAGATGGCACTCCCACGCCGCCCTCGCTCCTTGCGACAGACGTAGTTTTTGCTTTCGTCCAGCCTACACTCGTTTCTAAACATTCTTTGTACAAATACTAACGAGGTGTGGAAAAGCAACTTGCGGGTCGACAAGGTTCTCACTGCTGGTGAGGCTACTTCCCATTTGGCACACTTCCCATTCGGTAATTCTCGTTTTAATCTCTCTGTCTTTATTGATTCACTAGCGGCCCCTCGCGGTTTCACCCGCGTGGTTCCCGTTCCCGTGGGAATATCGGGATAAAAAGTATCCTATGTGTTAATCCAGGTTATAAACTATCTGTACCTATGCTGAATTTCATCCAAATCCATTCAGTAGTTTTTACGTAAAAGAGTAACAAACATCCATCCATACTTACAAACTTTCGGGTTTTTATTATTAGTAGGATTTGAGTGTACAAAATCTAAAAGCTAGTTTCCTATAATGTCCTCAAATGAGCCCTGCAAATACACTTCAAAATTAAAAGTAAAAGTAAAGTAAATCAGTTTAATAGCCTATAACTGTCACACCTCAGTCGTTGAAATCAAGTCATCACTATAATTAATGGGTAATGGCTTAATCACCACACTAGCCAAATGCGGGTCGGTCATAATCACAAACCCAGATTATGCACCGAATAAATCCAAAACACACTTTGCTCAACGACCTGGGAATGGAGTATTCGGCCATCGATGAGGCGTTGATGAGCCGACGAATCATCGTCGCCTCATCCTCATAGGTATTCTTTTAATTTTCAACTGATGTTCGTTTAAAAAAAGGAATTAAAAAAGTTGAAAATAAATAATTGTCACACCAAAATAAAATAGTGTGCTCATGTCATCGTGTGATAATGGCGGATTTGTACTCATAGACTCATAGAAAAAGAAGAAAACAAAATAAACCAGTTTCTACTAAATCTGCGTTTCTTTTTGTAATATTTTTTATACTATTACTTACTAGCTAGGTATTAATAAACATGAATTTGTTATTAACATTGCAATAATGTAACTATGTAATAACTTTTTCTTTTAATTTGTATGTGTAAATGTATATTTATAGCCTCATTTGTAAGTTCAATTGTACATCACTCACACACTTTATTTGTCCATGCAACCCTCTGGCAGACCATCATGGTAAGTCGTCAGAGCGGCGAGCGCCTAAAAGCGCGCCAAAACGTAAACAGCTTTCTGCTTTACGCTTACGCTCTGCGGCGATAGATGGCGCTGACTTGTCTGAAGCAAGCGGTTCGTATTGGAGTTGCTTGGCAACGCTTTGCGGCCGCGTTCGTTAGATGTCGTTACTTGTATTTTGAGACTGTTCTTCTTAAGTTTTTGATAAAAGATTTTGTGAATAAACAGATTAGCGGAAGACTTTTGTAATAAAGAATATGTTTTATGTATTGAAATAGCGTGTTCTGAAAATATTTATGCATTTGATTTGCATACAGGAAAATATGTGGATCAACAACAGGTGTTGTTAAGATTAGTGTAGGAGGCATAGTTCTATATCTCGCTGTATTAATTAATCATTGCAAGATTTTATTATTGAGTAGGCACGTTCTTATTTAATATAGGTTTTTAATATGCCTTGCTTGTTACCAACACAAAAAAAAGTAATAGATCATACACATTTTTTTATTTCATATGCCTACCTATTTTGCACTGTAACGTTATGTACCTAAGTACCTAGTAATGGAATCTTTTTAGAAGCCGTAGCTATTTTGAGATTTCCTCTTAGGTAAATAAATCAAAATAGACAATCTTTAATTCTCCAGAAAATTCCCCAATACAGGGATATTCCATTGTGTCTCCGTTCTAATAAGTACATTGGTTTCCAAGCTATTACCCAGGCCAAATGCTGTCAACAGTTATTGTATTGATCTTAATTACCATTTCAATGTAATTCTATTGAAATAGGTATGTCATGAATCCTATTTTGGTATCCTACCTAAGTAAAAGTTCTTTATTTAAATAAGTTAAAAATAAAAAAATGATGAAAAAAGAAATCAATTCAGCAGTAATTTTTACCTAAGGCTCTGAGCTCGGAACAATAGATAAGGCTATAAATCTCGTTGTTTTTTACATAACATCACCTAAACCATAAACTTGCCGAAGGCGATGGTTTATGCTAATTGTTAAGTTGGTCAGAGGATTTATCGCGAATTATCCCACGTACTCAAAACTTTTTATTAGGGACCACCCGTCACGGGTAGCTTACCGATGACAGCTGCGCAAGCGCCAGTCACCTGTTAGCGAGCGACCGTGCCGCGCGCGCCGACGCACCTACCGATTGCAAACTCCGAATACGAATCGACTAACCGATAATCTCGACTAATTCAAATAATTAACCTGTGTTTTAAAATTGGAACTGTGTGGTCAGTGTTTTGTTTTTGTTTTTACGTTCAGTGGCGTGTGCTCTATTACGGATCCGATACTCTTTATCAGCCAGTGACAGTAACGGTTTCAGAACGACACTATTGTTGAAGTGGGAAATTGTCATAGATTCTCTTTTTAATTTTTTTTTTTTTTTTACCTAGTTCACTAGGTTTCGGAATCAATCTGTCGATGGAGGCGTAGTCACATTTTATTTTATATGGCTTAATGATAGCGGTATGCCGACAAGTTTACCTTTTAGTAGTTGAAACAGTTTTTCTAGGCGATCCGCAAACGCATTGGCTTACTTAAAAGGATCATTAGTTACCCAACGTTTTACATACCGCATTGTTTTGGGTGACGCAAATGCATAAAGCTTAGAACGTGCGATTTAAATACTTGAGCAAAGGCTACACCAGTTTACATAAACACCTCTTTTTGCGTACTTTATAATGACTGACGGCTAATGCAAATAATAGCTCATGATTACACATTATGCACTCTTTAACTTTGATAAATGTTTACAGAATTAAAAGACTGGGTTATTTATTTAAATTTTTACACTTCCTACTTCTTAATTCAAGACTTTGTACATGCGTTTGTTTCAATGTATTCGCGCGGAATACATTCTTCATGCATATTCATTAATTGTACAAGAGATTTCTTTAATATTAAATTTCCTTAGCTTCATGCTTTACTTTGGCTTATTATATAAATAAATATTAAAAAAAACTTTCCTACACTCACACCAATTATCTAGCCCAAGAGAAGCTTCGTTATGAAACTCGTTAAATGGTTACTAGACAACGGATATACCTACATACTTAAAATACTTATTATACATAGAAAACACCCAGAACCGAGACAATTTAGACAAACAATAATTTCTAAATTGACCCGACCGGGGATCGAACCCGGGAGCTCAGAGATGGCGACACCATGAAAAAACAAACCACTCGACAAAATATATAAAAATACTATAAAAAAATGACTCTTGATCTGCTGGATTCACAAAATGCATTGCTGACAAATAACTATACGATTTACGATACAAAGATTTATGTATTTTTTTTTTATTTTGACTTAGTCATGTCATAAAACTTTATTAGTTCATTTGGTTGTACAATATCTTAAAGCTTGGTATAATGTCCTCAAATGAGACACTTGAGTAAAATTATATATGCCTTCATAGGCAGTGAGAACGTCATCGTTCTCACTGCACGGCAAAGGCAATCTTTGAAATCAAGTCATCATACAATTGGTAATGGCCCAGGTGTAGAAAAGGGGGCCCCAAAAAATAACACAAATTTTTTTCACGAATTGCCAAAAAACATTTTTTTTCAAATTTTATATTTTTGTTGTCTAATAACAAAAATAACCTCGAAATAACCTACATCAAAAAGTGAAAAATTTTACAAGTCCTAGCTCCATCCAAAACATGATCGAAATATCAGCTATGTAATGGCTTAATCACAACGCTTGCCATATGCGGGTTGGTGATCGATCAGTGATCGATCACGAACCCGGGCTTTGCATCGAATAAATTCGAAACACACTTTGCTCGACTTGGGAATGTTCATACAATCAAAATTTCAATATTCACTAGGTAAATCTGTGTCTTAGTATAGCTATTAATTAATATTATTCAATTGGAAAATGTTTTATTTTGACTTTGAGTGGCCTAGAACGAAGGTCATAGCTCAATTTGTTTATTTCAAAGAGCTCTACACAGTAAACACAACATTCAAACATTGATAACTGTCATCAACATACATAATTATGTCAATAAAAAAGTGACAACATACTCAATGTCGACATATGACTATGCTTCCGTAGTTAAGTCTTTTGCGGTTTTTTCTCTTGGCACCCTTATTGGTGTGGCATAGAATGCTTTACGGAATTCAGTTCGCCATTAGCTATACATATATTTGCAATACAAACCAAAATGAATCAGTGCCCTTTCGCACAAATATAGTTCAATTTGTGAAAGTAATTTATCGTGCACTTTTTATTGTATCAATATCTTAAAATAATATTTAAATTAAAACTAATTATAGTAATATGTGTGCCGATTAAATCTATTCTAATCTGTTTTACCGATCATCAACATCTACAGCTTCTGTATGTCCTCACTTGGGCACGAGCCTTCGATGGTAACACTACAGCTAGAATAATCTTTACCGTATATACCGACCGATACAAGTGTCATATTCATACAGGAATTCCAATTATCCAAGGCGTCTATTAAAACTGAACCGACCTTACATATATGGAGTCGCAAGGCCCAGCAGTGGGCGTCACCATTGACTAGTTACCACAGCTTCCCCCGCAAAAAATGGTAGTACCACCACCCACATGCTGGGTACTTAAATTCTTAATGATCTACACTACACGAATTAAAATAATATGAAACGCCGATTTCCTAATTGAGTAAGGTTTGTTGGGCATGAAAAAATTACTATATAAATATTTAGAAAAGAAGCGATTTGAATGAATTGTTATTGATAAATTAACCTGTTACTTCAAGAGCAACAAAATAAAGTGGAGATGAATTAAGTGACGCAATGAAATGTAGTGATGGATTTAGATGGTCCCACTAAAATACTCTAAATAAGTACAAGTTGTCTAAAATTTTAAAAAGCATCAATATATTTTCCCAGGTCTTTAAATAAAAGCTGTAACCTCCAACATACTATGTATAAGACTAACATTTAAAGGTATTGAACTTGATGCCATTAGACGTGAAAATCAAATGTCTTTATGGTAACTATAACCTTAAGTCCTCCATCATAGATTTCTAGAGTTGTGTGGTACCTGGCTTTTCGAAATCTTGCGTTGTTATTGGTCCATACTCTATAGTTAATAGCACCTAAGAGACATCTATTTACTCATGTGCTTTAAGACTCTCGTTTTCACTTCCTCCAGTAAGCATATGGCTAGAGGACTCGTCATGTATTACGTAAAAACTATCCATCCTACCGATGCATTACACAATCTGTGTTCGTTTTAGGTCAAACAAGCCGCAGGCGTAAGAAGCGAATTAACACCTTATTCATACTTCACTGTTACGTTCGAAACATCATCGTGAATGAAACAATCATTCACACTATTATTTCTTACTACCAGTTTAAAACTGTGTGCGTCCATCATAAAGATTCCCTTTGAGATGAAGGATTGTCCTCGCTACTAGTATTTAATAGATAATCATTAGCGACGTACTGCATTGCCGTCGCCCGCGCATAAACTTGATCTTCAATTATGTAAACCTTGCTATAATATGTTGTTTGATCAGGTATTTCGGTCAAGGCCAACTGCCTTTTGTTTATTTATTCAGTATTCTATTCTCCATTCATTTGTTTAAATGCTCTCTCTTCATGGGTTAACACATTTTATCTAGGTGTAGAATTATATTGCGTCTTTATCAGCCTACCTTTCAAGGATATCTTTAGCAATTTTCCTCACATATTGTCGCTTCGACGCCTGCCGGAAGGGTCTTACCATATTTGACGCCCATACACTCCATGTGAGGCACCGAGAAACCCACCTAATCCGTCACACATTTAGCATACCGACCGAGCACTTTTAATTTCAACTAAATATAAATTCACTTTCCAAAAAATTCTTAGCTCGTTGAGATAATTTCCCACTCATTGTTCACTATTGTTCACTTTTGAATTCGACACTTTCTAGCGAGTTGATTTCCTAGTTCTGTCACTGGCTAACGGTATACCCACTTGCGACGTGTATCGAATTCGTAATACGAAATACCTCATCTCGCTAATGTTACAGTGCGTGAACAATATTACCACAAGAACAATATTATGCGTTTGACGGCGTGAGAGAAACGAATCGGCCATGTCAATGTACAGATTCGTTAAAGAGGGCGGCAGCAAGCGCCTCTTCGTCCAGGGAACCCTCGAGGGCGAAGAATCGAAGCCGAGGAAATCAAGTTTGAAGAAGTCCTCGCAATCGCCCGTAGGATCCCCGATCACAACCAGTTTGAACCTAGCTTCTGTGCCAAGGAGCTTGCGTGAGGGTCTGACGAAACACGAGACGGTATACGATGGGAACTATCCAGGGCTAGAGAAGAATGTGAGCCATCGCTCGGGATCCTACAGAGAGGAGAGCTACAACGGTCGCATAGTGCACGATGGTAACCAGACCCACTTCGAATACGATGGCGAGAGCGCTTTGGCCGTGCCGACTTCGGCCGGCGGGAGGGGCATATCGGAGCTACAGGCGATTCACACGAACAAGCGGATGTCGACCGAGGTCCTCGGCTCTTCCTTAGAGTCGACGAAGATCTCGAAGAAAGACGACAGCGGGCAGCGACGGATCACCACCAGGATTGTGAGGAAAGTGACGACGCTGACGAGAGGTGAAGAGAAGGTGTCGGCGGAGGATCTGGCGAGAGGAGGACGCGAAGTCCACCGATCAGCTGAGCACTACAGACACGTTGAGATGGAGGGAACGCTTCCTAGAAAAGTAAAGGTACCCTTTTTAACGCGCTAACCCGAATGTGCTTTTTTAAAGTAACTCCTAATGATGTCAGGTTATATAAATTGTATCCTTGAAACTGATTAACAACCCGTTACATTCATATGTGAATATTTAGAGGTTTTATATCCAACTACTAAAATTGGTACTAACGACGTGTCAGTCTAAATTACAGCTCCGAAAGAATGATGAAGTGATTAAGTTACATATTATGATCTGCTGGAATAATTGCTACATTCATTTAGTTAATGTTCGTCATAAGTTTTTTTATTGTCTACATCTTTTCCATGGAATACTTTTATATTTTGAGTATGTTAAATTCTCTTTATTTTGAAGCGGTTTAATGTGTGTGAATGACGCTATGTTACTCACTCGGTATAATATGATTGTTTTTGTTATTTCGACATACTTACCACGCATCAGAAAACTTGTTTAAATTACCCGATTTGTTTTATGGCTCCTTTTAAGGAACCTTGATCCTAAGTATTGCTTTTCTAAATGATCTTTCAATTTAATGATAGGTCGTTTAGTCTTGAGAACACTTAAATCGAAGATAGATCGTATGATGTTGCGAGTTACGACATGTCACTGACACTAAAATGTTCTGATTGCTCAAGTGACATGTACACACATATATATGGTGATACCAGTCTGATCGTCATGTGGCGAAAGGACAACATATATGGCAGTAGACGATTTATCTTCACAGCCGGAGAGAGTTTGGTGTGAACGTACCATGTGCAAGAATGACAATTGTTTGGGACTAGAAGTTATGGGATTGGTGTCGTATGTTCTTTGATTGATGAACTTAATATTTGAGAGGATTGTTATCTAGAAATTGAAGCTATTGCGTAGTGCTTAAAATGGTTTCTTTGTCATAACGGAGCGGCGCCAGCGGCGGCTGCGTTTGATGAGTATAAAAAAAAATGCAGTGTAAATTAACTAACGAAATATCAGGGGTTAATATTATTGAAATGAAATAAAATATATTTATTAGAACACACAGTATAAACTTATATAGAACAAAACAAAAAATAGTAATTCAAAAATGTGTCTTATAAGGACTCCACTCAACATTTGTTGCAGTGAACAAAACAATACAATGCTGATCTTCCGTGGAGACCCCAGTTCTGTGTGAATGTGCGCGGCGTTGCGCTTTACATAATACTTTATTTTATTTAAAAGTACAGTAATATAAACATTATTATGAGCACATACTAGTTTTGTATATAATCTCTAGAGATGTACCGACTAGGAGGGAAAGCCTACGTCGTCCTATTTGTAACAAGCCATATTAGGCCTATAGTCAGTGTAAATAATAAAAAAAACTATTTAAATGAATTAACCATGACAGCTCACTTGACTTTTATCAGTTTATGGAAATACTTTCTTCTGTAGTGAAAACATAGGCCAACTGATTCAAATTGTATTCTTATGACTGCTATTTGTAAAGATTTATTTAAACAGATTTTGTTATCTCTCGTTATCTTTATTTACTCGAAACCCAGTTTATAAGCATGAGCAGAAATTTACGTTCAATAGTACTTATTCACCTAGTAGTTCATTGTTTACTAAAATTTTACTCGAACATATAACGTACACTTTGAAATGTAACAATTTATACAGTTTTACACATCTCCCTGTGACCATGTACACCTTTAAAAATATCCTTTAGGCTTTAAATATGCCTAGTGGTATAGTCACAAGTATTAACATGTGTAAAATATTGCCTAGTTTTGACTCTTATTCAATTACATTAAGAGTAACATTGTTTACATGTTAATGGTCGTGACTATACTAAGTGTAAGTACCTAAAAAATTTTAAGCATCGTCGGTAGCCCCGCCCGATCCCCTACACTGCCACTACACATTTACAGAATACACTAAACATTCACACTAGTTTAGGCTCAAGACACCGCACTCGTAGAACAAGGGTACGAAACCGTTTCACACGCGCTCTATACCAGGTACAGACATGGTACCTGGGCGCTTCTCTCCTCCACCACGGCCCGGTAACCCGAGCCGAGGTCCGAGCCTTTAGAGGCGCCCTCGGGTTGCTCCGCTGCCCGATCCGATCCGAACCCTTTGGAGAATCTAGTAGAGCACGGGGACACGCACTTAAGTGCGTGATGCCGTTCCCTCTAGAAAACCTCCGAAGGTGATTCGTTTCACACGGCTTGAGGAGGAACCCTTCAAGTTTCTCGCCGCCCCCAAAAGCCTGGTGAAGCTGAAAATGCCGTTTGAGGCAATCAGCAATCATTCTCCCAAAAAAAAATCTTCGGTAGCCGAACGAATGCTCGAGCTGAATGCGAAAAATCGTGCTTCCATCATCCCCATTACTCCGTTAGACTATTGGATTCGTTAGCAGACCTATTTATTATGTGTCCATATAGCGCTTATTAAGGCTACACGCTGAAAAAATCATCAACTTTCGTCGAATAGTTTAAGATATATATATATATATATATATTTTATGTGACTTACGATTCTAAAATGTTGATATAGGTAAATTCATGTGTTGAATTTAAATACACGATTGTATAATTTTGAATCGATCATAATTATTTTCAAAAACATCACAAAAAAATCACTATTGTTGAAATTACAACAAAATTACTTAATTTATATGCTTGGAAACCACTCAAATATATTGATAACATCAATATTCGTAATTTAGTTGCTGCATATTTTGATAACGACAGGGCGCTATGACGCTCATTAGGGAAGGCCTATGTCCAGCAGTGGACTAAGATAGGCCGATGATGATGATGATGATGATAATAATTTGATAACTAAAACCTATCTTTTAAAAAAAATTGTTTAGTTTAACTGTAACTGTTTTTTTACTTTATGTTTTTTAAGGTTTTTAGTTTTAAGTTCATTGTTCTAGTATATTTTTTTTTCTTTTATTTCTGTATAAAAAATATAAGCAATTTCAAGTTAAGGTATTGTGAAGTTAGGGTTTAGGGTTAAATTTATTGTTTTTACATGTTGCATTTAATATTTAACAGTCATATATATGTACTACTTAATTAAGACTTAACATGTCTTCATTGACATAGTAATATGTTTAACTGTTAATTTGCGGTCTACATACATGTCGCAGGCGCTACGTATTATCGACCTTATGCCAGCGTCAGTAAGGATCAGCCTTTTTGAATGTTCACAAATGGAGGTGTCGTCTTAAAAGCTAGTGATCGCCCAGTCACCGAAATTCACAAAATATACAAAGATTGATTATACAATTTGTTTTTTTTAATGAACATAAAATTTCTAACTGAATCATACAGTTATTATACTCGTATACTTGTGTCCAATTGATTGGTTATCATTAAATCTATAGTTGAATTAGAATGCGAGTCGACCGTCGACAAATCCACACCATGCTGCCATGCAAATGTTGTAAACGAACTGCGCACGAGTGTATGACCTGCGCATGCGCAGCCTTCGTGACGTCATCCGCGATTTTATCAGTAGCCACGTTATGTCACACTTACACGTTAAACGTAAATCTATCTTTAGATGTATTCAGTAATGATACACATCTAAAGATACATACATGTATGTACATACATACAGTTAAAACATATGTACATATTATAATACCTTAACATTTATATATATTACCCCACAAGAACCTGTTACCGAGATAAAAATCCTATATCCAAGTCCGGGTCATGGTCTGTTTATGTGCAAAGTTTCATCCAAATCCGTTCAGCCATTTTCACCTGATGCGCGGTCAAATAAACAGACAAACAGATAAAAGATAAACAGACAAAAATTCTAAAAACTGTTGGAACGTGTTCTGTTATCGATTCTAAGTATCCCCAGCCAACTTATTTCGAATATCATCCATGTACAGACTTTCGACCCTCTTTAGCTTTATTATATGTATAGATAATACACCTACGACGTTTATAGTTGTTATAACGAGTTACGTATGACTTCCAGTCGGCCTTCTACCACAAAATAAACAATGTTTAAGTTACAATAATATTTCGCGAATAAAAATTTCAAATTGCTGCACAATATGCAGAATTGCAAGGTCCGAAATAATTGCGACTAGGTATTATTATTATTAGATTTTCAAAGTTAATTAAGATATAAATGTGAGGAAACGATTAAACTTGGTATTTTAGCAATTATGTTTATATTCAATTTTCATTTCTATTTTTTGCCCACAGTTGGAGGACGTCTTTTATTTATAGGTAGTAAGTTTTTAATTTGGTATTTTTTTCTGTTTTTTTTTAAGTTCAAGTGAGTTATGAAATAAAGTTTTTTTATATTAATCTCATTGTAAATGAACTACATTGTTTTATGGGAATCAATATTTGAAGACAAAAAGTTATTCCAATCCATTTTCGTTTATGCAACTGTTTTTATAGGTAAGGTTTTGTCCGTAAGTGACAAGTGTCATATATTTTATTTGAAATGTGTTCGTCCATATTTATTTGATGCCGCGCGGCCATACTAATTTGTATGGGGAATTAAACGTGTTAATTTGAAAAATAATATTTTAAAAACCGCTTGATAAATCAAAAATGTGAGATGGACGATTTGTGGTTTAGACATTGGTGATTGTTTAGACAAAATCAGAGGCACAATAATTTACATAAACTATAAGATATCAACTAAACGCCGCCACTCGTTTTCATGATTTTTGCCTAACTTTAAATGATATTGTGGAGAAAAAACTATAGTGTGTTATGAATTTATGGATCGTACTAATTGTAAACACGTTCCCTTTGATACTAAATATATATTTTGTATGTAATACGATAGTATTTTCAATTATATCAACTTAACCGTGACTGCACTTTTGCCATTTTTTGGTCGGCGCACCCTTAATGTTAACTCTTTTGTGTTTTTTTGTGTTTTTAAAGCAGTCACTACATTTCGACGTTTGTTAAACTTACTGTTTTTATTATATAATTATTTATAATTAATGATTAACTGATAATAAAACTTAAAATACATCACTTATTTTTATTATTTTGGAATTTGGCATTCACAATCTATCTTTACTAATTTTATAAAGAGGAAAGCTTTGTGTTTTTGTATGTTTGCAACGAATAAACTCAAAAACTACTGGACCGATTTAAAAAATTCTTTCACCATTAGAATGCTACATTAGCGCTGAGTAACATAGGCTATATTAAAAATGAAATGTCCACCCGTGCGAAGCCGGGACGGGCCGCTAGTGCTATATTATATATAGTTACAAGATTCGGGAAATCGACAAGAGAATCGAGTCCCACTTGAGCTTCCTGCGGCTGGTGGATTTTTCTAGTAAAATTTTATCTTGTAAATACATCACTTCATCTATAAGCCCACCTCGGACCACGCACGGCCCGTAACGAAAGGAAACTCTTTTTTTAATGTATACAGGATAATTTTTTTATCAGTGCGCAAATTTTCTGGAGCGACTCAGAATCTGTAAGTTAACAACTTTCTCATAGTAACATGGGTTGAATGAAATATGTCAAAAATGTTGAGACTCTTCATACAAATCAGGCTAATCAAGTGTTCGTTAAATATGGGAGGTCCAAAATTTTTTAACACATTTCATTCATGTTACTATGAGAAAGTTGTTAACGTACCGATTCTGAGTCGCTCCAGAAAATTTGTGCACTGATAAAAAAATTATCTTGTAGATGTATGGAAATTGAATTTGGGACCTCTAGGACTGAAACCGGAGGTCTAACCACTACATCACAGGCGGTTAAGAGAAAATTTATTTGCGTTCCAATTGCATTGTCTGTGAGTGTTGAGACTAAACTAAATGCCGCCGATAAATATTGCGGATCCACCGACGGATGAACTTTAGCGACGTTATTACCGTTTATTTCTGGGGTTGAACTTTAGAAAGCATGTCCATGATCTATTATTGTTACTTTATCTGGTGCTTTCGATCGTTGTGCAACAGTTCGCTTTGCTGCACGGCCAGACGACTTCATATCGACCAACACAATTCTATCATTTGATTTGTTTTCGTGTTGCTTTGTAGCGATTCTAGTAGTTCTTATTTATTTTGGCAATTGGCAACACAACTGGTAGGATTGAGTGGAAAAGTGCTCGGCCCGATATCCGTTGATCCTGGATTCAATTCCCAGGTCGGGCAAAAAGCGTTTTGTATTTTTCGTTGCGTAACCCGGGTTTTTGATTCAATTTTTATCCTATGGTTCGGTACTGTTTGCACATAGTATATGTCTAAGTAAAATAAATTGAAGAGTACAATTTGAATATTTACAATAGTAGATGATAATGGACGATGACTTCTAGACCCTTAATTTCAATCAAGATGCCGAAATTTACGGGACCTCACGCGGACCTCTTGAGAGAATTAAAAAGTAATTAACTATTGAAATCAAGAATCTGCATTGCTCATCCTTTGCTTAATAAAGATACTACTAAATAAGTGAAACTTTTCAATCAATCGCCCGACATGCGGCTGACCGCAAAAGCCTTACCAAGAAAGTTAATAACATATTTCTGTATCGCCTTTTCATCGTCTATCGTAAACATACTTCATGTGAAGATCTTCAATTAATTAGTGCAATAGGAAAGAGAGGCGTGTACGCATACCAATCAGATCGAATCATTGAGATTGTTTAATTGTCCATGAGATATGCGCATGCGTTGCCGACGACGCCAGCTATGCAAATGTTGTTCTAGTAATCGTTGTTAGAACAAATCTGTACTAATTGTTTTGTTCCTGAATGGGAACTGGCTACAATGGAGTGCTAAGAGCTAGTTATTTTTTTTTAATTATTCGGTAGAGTTTGTATGGCACTCACCTCGATTCCCACCAGGAATCGCTTCAAAGTTCAAAGCCATACAAATTCTCGTCTTCGTAATCGTTTTGTTTGGAGAGAATTTGCTGATAACCTGACTTAGACGGTCGAATGGTGAATGAAACTTTCACTTAGCACTGAGGCTAGATTTTTTTTTTATCATCAAATCTTAAGTCTTAAGTTTAAACAAGTCCACAGGAGATAGATGTGTCCTGTGGTATGCTAGTGAGCTATCTACGACGTTTGGGCCATCATCATCATCATCATCACCGTCATCATCAGCCCATACTAGTCCACTGCTAGACATAGGCCTCTCCAAGTTCACGCCAATGCGAGTTGGTAGGTTTTTAAGACTATTGGCTTCCGAAGCTCAGATGAACCCAAAATACTTAAGATTTGGTCACTCATGTTGTGGCCTAAACTTTGCAAAAGTTGCTATACTTCCATGATCGTAACCTGTACACGCCACAGGCTCTCCTCCACGCAGTTCGTCAGACGTCTTATAGTATAATACATTTATAGTTGGCAGTGGACGTTTTTTGGCTGAGATGATGATGATGACAGTTGGTAAGGTGAGGACTGAGGTCGGCTGGTAAGGCACAGTCCTGCTTTATTAGCCGTTTTTGGCATCTGGACTCCGCTTCTGCTTAAATTCAGGTGGAGCGAAGTCGTCTGTCTACTGTTTAAAAGCTCGTCACTTATGATTGACTTTACCAAACGCCTTACCACAATCCAACAGAGTATGCAAATGCCTACTTTCAGTATGTCAAAAATCGTACGGATGACTGCTTTCGAAGTAGTTAAAGACACAACCGTTAACCGTTGACCATTGTGATTCAACTTATGACTACTGTCCTGGAACTCTTAAAACTGTAGATAATTAAAATCGCTACTTACGCTTATATTACAGAGTAAAGTCGAGCGTCTGTGGTTTTGTACTCAAATTGAACAAAGTTTAAAGTATTGATTAAGGACTTGAAGTATTGATTGAAGACTTGATGAAGTTTCTAAGCTGCACTCAACTTTGAGTCGATAAAGTATATATTTTTATGTATATGTATATATTTTGTATTTTTTTGTAGAATTATATTTATATACTAGCTGTTGCCCGCGACTTCGTCCGCGTGAGCTAAAGGCTGTAGTCTGTACAGTTTAATTTTTAAGTAGGTATCTATTTAAGCTTATTAGGGTATAATAAAATTATATGCATCGGAAATTTAGAAAATTGACATTGTATTTACCGACATACGTACATCTACTCACTCTTAATATCCTTTCAGCTGGGAATGCTGAGATAGACAAAGACAATCGATCTCCATTTAGTTTGGTTCTGGCATACTTCCTGTGTCTCCTTTACGTCCATCATTATTTTTCATACATTATCTCTTATTCTTTCGACTATCATCTCTGCCATGTACATACATATATTCAGTTTGAAGCACAGAATCATCCCGTTCATACAGATTCTTACTCAGTTTCCCGTTTCAATTATACCTCCACATACATTCAGTATACAACACCGTTTCTCGGTGGGTTGCGCGTATTTGCTACGTCATACAAACCTGAAATGGGTTTACTGACGCTCAATTATATGTAATAAAATTGGTATTTTACAGCTCAGGTACTCTTCCGGAGTCGTCCTAGGCACTGGTGTATCTTAGCTAAGATTTGTCTACTGTTATACTGTCCAACCACGGACTTAAAATTTTTTTCAAATAAGTACTGAAATAAGTGTTTAACTTACCTGCATCAAATGTTTCATAAAACTTTTACACATTGAATAAATCATATTTGAAAATTAATAAGAACTGAATAAGTACTGAAATATTTAACGTACCTGCATAAAATGTTTTTAAAAACTTTTACACAATGAATAATTAATTTGAAAATTATTAACAAAATAAAAATAGGTACTTAATGCATTGCAAAATATCAAAATTTCCTTCTGTTCGTTTCAAAATTTGAGCGCCAATTTTTTTTTAAATTTTCCTGTTCTCGGGTTTTTTCACCAAATAGATTTAAAAAAATAATATTAAGTATTTTGGGCAACGACCCAAAGGTTTATACAGCCAAGCTATGTAATTCAAGATATCTTCTATGTGCAATATTTAAAAAAATAGAGACATGATTTTGGGCAATGATACAAAGTTTTATACAGCCAAATTTAATGAGTACTTAGGTAACATTTCTATGCATAACTAAAAAAGAGACATTATTTTGGGCAACGACACAGAGGTTTATACCGCCAAATATAGGTAATGTTTTAACTTTTATTTTAATTTTATTTAATTCGAACACCTACTAAAATAAATTAAAGTACGTGAAAACAATGCATTTTATTCATTTTAGACATCATGTTTCAAAGAGCTATTTACTGCTTAAGACCTACACAATCGATAACTAAATAGAAATACTATAAGTTTATTTTTTTCAAAACAACCGGGTTCGATTCCCGAGCTGAGTATAGGTTTTCTTTAAATGTATGAATGCAGTTTTTCTTCTTATTAAAATCGATGACATGGTTCCTAAGGACAGATCTTCGTATGTCTTATAGTTTCAGACTTTCCCATACTGACCGATTTAAATGACACCCTGTATTTTTCGAGTATTTATGTAGCCTATATTTTTCTCCGGATTTTTCTTAGCATTTTAGTGAAAACCGGACCAAAATCCGTTCAGTAGTTCTCGAGTTTATCGACTTCAAACAAACAAACAAACAAATTTTTTTAAAAACTGTTCTATCATGTTCCGTAAGTGATTTTAAGGCAACCTGTGTCATTTTCTTTTTTATGTATTGCAATTACAGATTTTTTTATCCCTACGTTCTTATTATATGTATAGATTTCTCTCGAGCATCGTTCCTTGCGTTGACGCCATAACGTTAGTTTCGAACAGTGTTCTAAAATTAAAAATAGGCTCCAAACTCCTTTAAGTCTTCACTTGTTTAGTTTTTCTGTGATACGGGTCTTCTCAAGGCACATACTTCGCTCTCTTGTTATAACTTAATCGTGTTTTTGCCCTCAGTTACGGGCTCACTTAGGAGCACTTTCTTACGATCTTTATTAACATGTTAAGCAGTTTTTTGTTTGTTTATTACCGTTGGAAGTGAAGTGAAGCGATGTTAGAGTTTTTTGTAACATAATAAATGCATTCACAGCTAGTATATTCCTATTAAAATTAGACTAGACTCTTCTTAAATTAATTTTAACTTTATGCGACACTATTTTATTTTTTCTTTATTGCTGTAAATGTGAGATATAAATGTTGTAAATCCCTTCCGTTGACGCTGTAAACGCTACAGGCGGCCTAAAAAAGATATAAAAGTCGTAATACAAATTGTAGTTACGTTGACAAAGCAAGACAGCAAAAATAATGAAATGATTTATATTTAACTTTTTAATGTCAAAACATCACCAAAACATTCAACCTTGTCATAACTGTACGATTCAGATTCATATTTTATATTTTTATTAACTAAAATATACAATAAAAGTGTTACAATTACAACTTAATTACTCGTTGCAAACATAGCAAAAGTTTCATGTTTTATGTAAAGCGATCAAACAAAGTAATCCTTTTCTTTTCTTACCCTCCCCTCGCATTTCGCAATCTTATTTGCTGTACCGTAGAGATGCTATTTCTAGGATTCAAGTTCTGCACATAATGGTGAATCACCAGACGGCGGAGATCCGCTCCGCTGCCCCACTGTCGAAATCACCTGATTCTCGCATCAGGTTGCTTTACATGTCTCTCAGACTCGATGTACCTATGTCTATGCTCTTTGATATCGGTAGATTTTCGATTTTCATTTGCTGGTCTTATGTCTTCTATTTGACATCTAACTAAGCTTCAATTCCGCCTGTAGATTTTAACTACTACGATAATAGTCTAGTAGTTTGACCACCGAATTTAAACACAGTTGTCTTGGGTGCCAGGGGGGATATTGTACTCTGTTTGGTTGATGGCAGGACTTGTTTATTATTATCAGATGAGATAAAGACCAAGCGCATCCCTGTGGTCAAATAATTTAAATTCCTAAATCGAAACGAGTGGAGTTGAATTGGACATGATGTTTAAGAAACAATTTTGTTGCCCTAGCATATCATATTGAAAACAATCTCTATCAACTGTTGCTCCATTTTATGAACAGGTAATTTTAATTAGACTATATAGTTATGTTCACATGAAAGTGCTAAACAAAAACAAACAAATTCCATATCGAGCCTCAAGCGCAAGATGGCTGACAGGAAGCGTCACAGGTGCGCCGGCGCACGACAACGCGTGCGCGGCCGTGCGTTAACTGTGCGCGCTATGGTTGCTGCATTGTGCGGGCCATGGCTTCTGACTTTAAAGTTATTATCATATTTCGAAGAGGACGTGTCTGACACTGTCGAATCAGACTGCTGACGTCTATTACTGTTATTATTTTTAGTGTTATAATCGCCTCTTCTCACAGTTTTGCTTAATTAATGACTAGCTTCCGTATCTCCCAAACAATATAGTGAAAAAAATGCATATTACTCGTATATCTAATCTACAGACGAATTGAAAACCTCTTCTTTATTAAAATCAGTTATGAAAAGAATTTTAAGATATGTAAAATTTGTAATGTTATTAGGCTTAACGATTGCTGGCCATTTTTAGCGGATCGTCCGAATGATATTTTGGACAGATTAAAAATTTCACGGCCACTTTTTTTTACAACTTAATTTGAGATCCGTTACGCTGTTAAACATTGTTGTCTATGCTACCACTGACGTTTTGTGTTCGTTTTGAAGATAAATCTTGGCAATTAACAAATTATGACCGGCCTTTTATCCAACAACTCTATTATTGAACATTAATTGCTGTCATCGTCTAGTTCAAAAATCTTGACAATACCTACCTATTGTTATGCTATTTATTACCGTAACTATGTATATAATAATACGTGAAGAGAACAGTTCGTGACCCTTGTAAAGCACATTGTGCACAAGGAGGAGAGTGCGATTTGGCATAGTCAAAGTTTATATGGAGAAGGAGGCCCGAATTATAAAATTCATGTTTCAAATTCATGGCCTTTGTCCAGCTGTGGATGTCTTTTGGCTGAGATGATGATGATGATTACATTGTATATGCATTGTATATTTTGTAATACGGTTGGATTTCAGCAACCGCTAGTTCTTATTACTACTTCTTTAATAAATTAAGTGTGCAATGCTTACAACTTTTAGTGGGTAGGTCTCCACCCTACGAACCCTACCCTGTCGAGCTTTCTGTAGCTGGGCGGGGTGAGAAGAGGAGTCCCACACAACACGAGATCTCTCCTAGCCACGATTTATGTTTAAGACCAGCATTACCAGATTATCTAGTCTTAAGAAGGCTGAACTTAGCAAACTTACAAGTGTATTTCTAAGAGAAACAGAACAGTCATTTAAGCTTGAAATATTAGAATCGTGTGTAGCATTCGTGAGTTGCAGACGTGATCAGCTGATAACTTAGTTCACGATCTAATGAGACTTGTCAGTTCGAGATCACCCTTTTATAAATATAACGGTTCCCGCCCAAGAGAAAGAGTGTAAAGCTTGATAAATGATGGCAGATTTGGTACAGTGCTCGTTCGTACTGTTGTTGCTTTAACAAATTTCAATTTTGAAACGGGATTGGTCGACGAATAAGGTCAGACAGAGAGTTTGTCTTGTAGCGGTTTTGTTTGTTGGTCATCTGCCGATTCAGGTTTTGTGTTTTTTTCCAAAATAACATAAGAGTAGTAGGTACAAACTTTTGCTGACATCTGAGTTTTTAATAAATTTTATTATCCTTACAACTGCTTTGTTTCTATTAATCATAGAGTTTGGTGCTGATGACGCTAGGTACGACCATCTTGCCTATGTCTGTAACAGTGATTTTAGAAGCTTTATTGTGTTCGACAGTTAAAGATAAGATATCCAGCATTTCTTTGTTTGAGAAGTTGATTGTTGTTTTGTAAAGATGGTTCCGGGTGAATCGCGCTTTTACCTTCGACCTTACCCATCAGTTGAGATGAAGTCCAAGCATTCCCGTTTCTGGAAAAGAATCTTTAACTGTGTTTGTTTATGATCTATTTTTATTCTTCCACTGTGCTTTTTGAGGAGCTCGATGGCACAGTGGTTAACGCGCCCGGTCTGCGAGTGCTGAGGTTAAGCAACTTTCGCAATGGCCAGTCACCGGATGGGTGACCAAAAACTTATCATCTCGAGCTCCTCGAAAAACAAAGCCTCGTAAAGCAGTTGGTTCCGGCTGCATTAGCAGTCGTTGACAACCATCAATCCGCACTGGGCCCACGCGTGGTGGTTTATGGCCCGTTCTCCCTATCCACCCAAAGGGACAGCTCATGCCCTAGCAGTGGGGACATAAAACGAGCTGATGATGATAAATGTCCTTTTACTGATTTTAACTAGACAAAGACTATACGCATAACGCTATATAATAATGAAACAATCAAGGTATAAGTCATATCTTTTTCGACTTTGAAACTGACTAATTATCCGCCGCATTTGACTTGAGGTATACTTAAAGAAAAGGTGTACTGTCGGCAGATTGTCGGCGGATACAGTGGGAACGAGCATAGCGACCATTGTTGGTGTAAAAGAATCTCCTGATTGTTTGCTTATCTTCCATGGATCTTTAATGTATGCTGAACATGCTAAAGCTTTATTGTGTGTAGCGTCATGTTTGTTTAGTTGATTTTATTAGAAAAGAAAGGAATATGTCTAGCAATCGACTTTTACTATAGGTTGATGACGACGATGAAGGTAATATGATGATTGAAAAAGTTATTAAACAGATAAGCTTTATGTCTTTTTGTAAACACATCTAGAAAGGTGTACGCAAGAAAATAATAATAACTATTATAACCACAACAATTAAAAACTATTTTTACTACCAGACATATACTTGTACTTGCTTCTATGGAATGTTTTCAGTATTAAACACAAAATACGAGTATACTATAAGGTTACTGATAGACATGAATGATAAGGCACGACAAATACATATGTGAGGTTCGTAACGAGTGGAAATCTGTTGTCTTTAAGACCTATGGGAAACATCGTGAGACTTATGTATGTAGATAGAAAATTTGCATTTTTTTTTTTAGTGATCTCATTATCTGATTAGTAAAACCATCTAACGTAGTTATTAAACTGCTGCCAAGGTAAGGTTTGAAAAAACCAATGATTGTAAATCATGTTAAACATTATAAGCCAAACAATTTAATGTAGATGAGATCACACAACGAAAAATTGTTGACATCATTCACGTATATGGTCATCGATCAGTCAAGGACTGTTTGCTATGGTAGATCCAAAGAATTTGATAAAAAAACTGTTGCACAAAACACGTACCACTTTAAATTTCACTATTAGATTTAGTTTATCTAATAATTACACTTCTTCTTCATGTGCCATCTCCTATCTATACGTTATTCCTATTTATACGTTAATGTTTGTAATGTTGTGTTTGAACAGTTTTTTATTTATGTTTATTGTTTTGTGTTTTTATTCCGTGTCGTCTCGTCAACCTCCTAGGTCCCGCCAGAATACCAGCGCTGCAGCGGCTATTGTCGTTGTAGCCTATGCTGAGGCTGGGGCCTAGCTGGCCACACTAAATGTAATTTACCTAAGTACCTATTCTTAAACTTTTTTTTTTTTTTAATTTTTTTAATGTCATGTACAATCTGTTTGTGGTCAATAAAATGTTATTCTATCCTATTCTATCGGAGGTCGGCTATCATTATGGCCACTTGGGCCCCTGATGTTGCGCCTCGGAAAAAATAAAATAAAGTACCTACTAAAATAAAATAAAATACCAAGTTTATGCAACTGTCATATAATGAAGGGTATTAAAACACGAGTGTGAGTTTATGAAACGAGCGCAGCGAGTTTCATAATAGTAACGAGTGTTTTAATACCCGTGTTATATGCAGTTGCATACACTACTTTATCTTCACTAATGCAATTAGTCAAACAACAAGAGTAAAAGCTGACAATAGTTTATTTATAATAATTGTTCAAATTTCCGCCATTAAAATCTAACCAATGAGAGCGCAGCTGCGCGCGCAGGGCCAATCAGGAGCGAGCGCGCGCTGTTCTTTTTTTATTTAATTGGCACAAGATCTTACCAAAGAGTTTTGTGTATGTAAGTTTAGTAGTTTCGACGAAGTTTTCACGTATAACCCAACTGTTTTCAAAAGCCAGCCTAATATCAAAATTTTATACAACTTGTATGAGGATTTTGACATAAGGCTCGCCAGGTTAATTGGTCGCGTTTTATTGATGTTATAATGAGATTTTACGATATCGATGTGGATATTATACCATCATGTGAAATTGCTTAAATTGAGTGTTTTGTTGTCTGCGCTATAACAGTAGTAATTATAAGTCAAGTATTGGAAACATAAGTAGAATGTTACAACATTAGTGTAGATAAAAATAATTACGCATTATTATAATTCACTTGTAAGGAACCACTATAAAAGTAAACAGGTAAATAATTTGGATAATGAATGAGACATTGTGTCTGCGTGTTTTAAAACGCGGGAAAGTAGATATCTTGCAGCAGTAGTATACCCAATATCATACGCATAGCTAAAGATTTCGAAAATAAGTCACATTTTTTCATATCATTTTGAAGACTGAACACTCTCCTTTATTTCACTCGTTGGACCAGTTATATTGTACTGTATATAACCACAATTAAAAAAACAGTTGAAGCTAGCAAAGTCATTAAAAAAGTTGTTTTGAATATCAAATAAACAAAAAACTACGCATATGACCTCACACTCGAAGAATGTTAGGTCATAACAGTTTAGCTGTAACAAATAAAAAGTATTACATTGGCTCTTGGCTCTGCCTATGAAGAAGTCAATTAAAACTCTTTGAATTACTTCAAAAACAAGAGGTTTGATATCATCGATGATTCCGCAGGCAGTATTACTCATTGGCAGTGACGTCATTTACTTTTTCAACTCTTTGGAGTGGAGATTGGCTGCATTTCTCGGTATTAAGACCCGTTGCGATCGTCGACGCCTTTTAGGGCATTTAACATCGGTTTCTAGACTGCGAAGTAACGGTCGAATCATTGAGTGGGCGGATTTATTGGCCTTCCCGTTCATGTTGTCCTGGTACATTTGGAGCTGATATCTTAACTCGTGTCAGGAAATTAAGACTTGTTTTAAACTACTTCATAAGGAAAGTTGTCGTGATAATAAAATCGTTATTTATCGGAATCGTTTTATAGTTCCTTTTTTTTTTAACTTTTTTGGCTAAGGTTATATGTTCTTTCAGCAAAATATATCTAGATTTTTAGAGCCGTCCTCCAAAATTAAGGCATGGCTTTGTTTTAACAACTGCAATATTTTAATAGCCACCGGGACCAGTGGCTTAACATGGTTAGAAAACTATCGGTCACCAATCAGGTAACCGACCGGCCAACATAGCTTAACATTCGCAATCGTTGCAAACCTCACGCGTAGAGGTATCGGGTGCGTATTAACATCTCTTCACTTTCCCAATTACGAGCCCTTTTGCTTTCTCCCGGCCCGTGGGTATTAGCGCGGAACTTACACTTTCGATTATGTGTTGCATGTCCACTTTTAGTTCTAGCATTTCTTTAACTGCCTCTGTGGTCTCCAGACCTCAGCAAGGTCACCGGTTAGATTATGCCTCAGTAGTTGAGGAAGTGTGAAGTGAAGGACAAGGGCTTATACCCGTAGATGTAAGAAAAATATAATATGGTTTGGTTGACGGTATTCTAACTACCAAAATCTTATCTAACCCTGGCGCCGTAACAGCAATGCTAGTAGCATTCTTGTGTTCCGATAGTTTAAGAGAGATAGTCACTAGTCAGTTGCTTAGTGGTAAGGATTATGGAGGAAGTGCGGGATCATCTTTAGCATTATCGTCACACAGCTTAGATAAGGCCAAGCATTTTCCGTGGTGACATACAATAATAGGAATAGTCAGAAATCTTACAACTACACCTGCAACGATCCCTTCATCGTCATCAGCTCATTTTACGTCGAGCCTTCTTTATGGATGGATAGGGAGAACGGGCCATAATCCACCACGCGGGCACAGTACCAATGTCGAGCCTTCTTTATGGATGGATAGGGAGAACGGGCCATAATCCACCACGCGGGCACAGTACCAATGTCGAGCCTTCTTTATGGATGGATAGGGAGAACGGGCCATAATCCACCACGCGGGCACAGTACCAATGTCGAGCCTTCTTTATGGATGGATAGGGAGAACGGGCCATAATCCACCACGCGGGCACAGTACCAATGTCGAGCCTTCTTTATGGATGGATAGGGAGAACGGGCCATAATCCACCACGCGGGCACAGTACCAATGTCGAGCCTTCTTTATGGATGGATAGGGAGAACGGGCCATAATCCACCACGCGGGCACAGTACCAATGTCGAGCCTTCTTTATGGATGGATAGGGAGAACGGGCCATAATCCACCACGCGGGCACAGTACCAATGTCGAGCCTTCTTTATGGATGGATAGGGAGAACGGGCCATAATCCACCACGCGGGCACAGTACCAATGTCGAGCCTTCTTTATGGATGGATAGGGAGAACGGGCCATAATCCACCACGCGGGCACAGTACCAATGTCGAGCCTTCTTTATGGATGGATAGGGAGAACGGGCCATAATCCACCACGCGGGCACAGTACCGATTGGTGGTTTTTAACGACTGCTAATGCAGCCGGGACCAACGTCGTTACTTGGTTTCCGAAGCACGGAGGAGCTCGAGATGATAAAGTTTTGGTCACCCATCTGATGACCGGCCTTGCGAAAATTGCTTAACCTCAGCACTCGCAGACCAGGCGCGTTAACCACTGCGCCATCGAGCTCCTCGATCCCTTCATGCGCGTGCCTAAATCCTTCATATTACGATTTTAAGACTTTAATAAAATTTCAAAAATTTGTAATAACCTTTTATGTATTCTAGAACAATATTGTTGTAAGCGGCTGATTTCATTTCCCGACCACTGCCACCGCAGACATTCCGTTCTGTATCATAACCTATAAATAGACGAATCAAGTTGATTGATTACAGATTGATACATTTGGTTTTGAACTTGCAATGCTCCGATCAATGAACCCTCAAGTGGGGTATGTTTTAAGTCTTTGAGATTGCTAATTGCATCCTCTTTTAATTGTGTATTTTTAAGTACCTTCATCTTCCGATAGGTCATTATCTTATGATCCCTCAATTAGAATGCGAAATATAATTTAAACAGATAAATTGTCCCGATCACTCTCAAATTAATGTTCTGGTCTTCTGTTTATTTTGAATGTAAACAGAAATACTTGCTTATTTTGTCAAGATCGCAACTTCCAGTTATATTACTTATTCAATTCAATTTAAATGGTTGCTTTAATAATACTTAACAAATTGCATTGATCGATCAGTTAGATTACCTTTATATATGTATTGATAGATTGATTCTGCTCCATATCAGCCGAGACGATCATTTGTTAAAAGTTCGTACGCTTTCTAACGCCATCTTCGGATAAGTGGATTAAGTATTGGAGAAAGCTTTTAATTTTGATACTGTAGCAAAAAGTAGTGTTATCTGTTGAGAATTTGATTGTTACTTTAACTTCTTTTTGATCTAAAATTTGAGTTATGTCAGAATATAGATCAACCAAAAAAAGCAAAATACAGAACACTACCGTTTGGCGGCAGATATAGACACTGGCAACTTTTGCACATCCCCTTTTGAAACTAGACTTCACAGACAATACTCTTGACCTTTCTGAATCAAAAAAGTTTTCTAACGCCATCTTCGGATAAGTGGATTAAGTATTGGAGAAAGCTTTTAATTTTGATACTGTAGCAAAAAGTAGTGTTATCTGTTGAGAATTTGATTGTTACTTTAACTTCTTTTTGATCTAAAATTTGAGTTATGTCAGAATATAGATCAACCAAAAAAAGCAAAATACAGAACACTACCGTTTGGCGGCAGATATAGACACTGGCAACTTTTGCACATCCCCTTTTGAAACTAGACTTCACAGACAATACTCTTGACCTTTCTGAATCAAAAAAGTTTCTTCTCACGCTGCTCTCACGTACGAAACCGCTGATGTGCGAGCATTATTCAAAATCAAAATTCAATGTCTAGCATCAGTGGTGAATGTGTGCGATCACAATGCCATAAGGCCGGCAATTTGAAGCACACAAATATATACCGTCAGACAAAATCTTTACTATAAAGAAAACTTGACCGATCCATATTTCACAGTTGCCGACTGTTTCTTTATTAAGTTTTTTTATGCAACCACAAGCGCGATTACTGAACTAATCTAATGTTGTGGCGAGCGAAAACAAATCTTATTTTTGTCTAATTAGAGTCCGTTTAATTGCACGAACAGTTTTAGTTACCAGAGCATGACCATACCATTTCATTAAATTTGATGATCTATAAGCGGTTAGGTTTGAGGCTGGGATTTAAATTGTTGTTATTGCATGTTTGATACGTTTGATAATAAATTTGGCTGAATACTCGTGCCATTTTGGTATACATTTAAAGTTTGTTAAACTGCTATAATTGTACGTTAGTAAATAAAATATTATAAAGAGTGAATCTAGAATGTATAAATATGGGGTATAATATTTATACATTCTAGATAAGTTTTGTGCAAATTTTATTGTGGTATTTTGCAGTTATCTAGAACATATGTTTACATTAAATGTAAATTTCTAACACTGAGGTGTTAGAAATTTACTAGTCGTTGAATCAAGTAAAAAAATATTGTGCTGGTACAAGCGAAGTTTTTACTAACCAAATTACGATTCCGCCAAATGCTTGGTTGTAGTTCTACAATTACGTAAGAACTCCTTTGTCTTAAATACTGACCGAAACAGAGGTACTACAGATAAAATCACCTCGCCAACGACTGTTCGTCCGGCGGATGCTGACGTAATGCCAAAACGGAGCCTATCTTTAAATAGAAATACAGCTTGAAGTGGATCAATATCCGATATCCTCAAGTTCTTGACTTTATTAAATGCAAAACGCAAATATTTTGCTACTTGAATAGTGTATTATTTACATATATTTAGAATAGTTTGGTTACTGTTACAATGCGTGTGAAAAGAGTGACCTAGTGTCATCAATTTTATCCTGTTTTTATAAAAGTATAATGTGATCATCGCTCGGTCTAGCAAGCAATTCAATTCGATAGAATTTACCGTTTCCGATCTACGCCATTTTTTATTATTTACGATATAAAAATGCCTTTCAATTTCCCACAATCCCAACATTGCTTTTGGTTCTTTAGCAATCTAGGATTCTACATTATCATCATGATGATGATCATTATCAATATTACACAATGATATCGGGCGGGACTTAACCCATCACGCTGGCATAATGTACCCCACAACCACAATCCCATTACATGGGAGCATTGATTCTGGTATTTTAAAACGTCTTCACTCGTGTCTCAGCTACCAGATTTTGACATTTTTCCCATGTCAGAGTATAATTTATATTGCCATGTTTTTTTTTGACTTTCCGATAGTTAGAATCCCGGTTTGTATGAAAAGTTTTTTTTTTCCTTTAGTTGATGGCTTCATGCGTTTAGCACATTTAGCCGGTGTCAAAGTAATTTTTCTTACAAGTAATATATAAATAAACAATATTTCCTTCTCGTATAGATGATGATGAATGATAATAGAAATAAGAAGTGAGAAATGATCCTCCAGCCCCTCGAGTATCTCAGTAAAGATGTGGGGCCTCGGGCAGACTTATTGAGAGAATTTGAAAAGTGAAGTTGCACTGTTTTGTTTCATTTGCCAACACTCATGCGCACTTACGAACACTTAATGGTTAATAATCCACCATTATTTTACATTAATATTCGACAAAGCACAAATTTTGGAAAATAAATCAAAACCGCAGACATGACTCTTCACTTTCCCGCCAAGAAGCCTCGTATGAAAAGTTTCTTTGACCAGATAAAGGCAAGAGTCTAGATGCGAGGACAGCTAGCGAAGCATGCATATGCTTAGCATGATTGTGCCGTAACATCATATTTGTAACATCGGAGTCTTTAGAATAATCGGATATCGTAACAAATTCATAAGCCACAAAGCCTGCCGTAAAACGGCTAAGTGCCGACTAAGTGAAGGCCCTGACACGCCATGACATCATGGATTCCGCAGCCTCGCCACCGCCCACACAAGCTCACACAAATAGGTACTATATCTTTCAAATAAACAGGTCTCGGTTCTCGGATATTAACTGCATTAGTTAGAAAGGAGGTAATTCGAGGATATCCAATTTTGTGGACGGTAAAAACATGTTTGTAATTTGCATACTGAGCATTCATTGCAACATTTCACTTGGGACGAAATATTTTTGCGTCTGACGCGTTAATTTCATTGTCAAGTATGTTAACGACTGTAGAGAGCTTTTTCCTTTCCAAATTAAAAGTCTTTTTATTTAGTATTCTCAATTTCTTTTTCCACGCCTGCTGATAAATTAAATTATATATACTTAGAGCTTTATTTTTATCCTCTTTATATTCTTTATATTTTTTACAACAAATGCTTAACCTTTTGTGATGCTAAGTTAGAAGCTTCCCAAGTAGCACAGATAGCTGTATAACTACTCACTTTTAGGCTGAATAATTTGTGCATTTACCCTATATTACACTGTTAAGTTTCTGCTACACAGCTCTTAAGCAGCTATATAAATTTAAGGCTGAATAATTTGTGCCCATTTAAGAGTTTTAAATGCTATAATAATAATGTATAAGGTCGTATACAGCCTTTATGCAGCTTCCTTATTCAGCTTTAAGCGTGATGGAAATCCGTTATTCGGCTGTTAATCAGTCTTTGTGTGCTACTTGGGTTACTTCTTCCAGAATCCTAACTACTCAGTCAGGATTTGTCTATCTTATCCCATGTTAAGAACACTATAACGTTACTAATATTGATGTCATAGCGACGTACTAAGACTAGGTGGTTAATTAATAACATTATAGTGTGAATTTAAATTAACAAACAAGTAACGACAACTGGCTTGTGACTGATGCCTCGGGAAGGAGACAAGTGGAAGGACTTGGGGGAGTGAAGCCGTTGCCCATCAATAGGGCAGCTTAGGTTAAAGGAAAATACAATCTGGAACAAATAAAGAATTCAGCGACAGCCATATATGGAGCGATATAACATTTAACCGCTCCTCGGCGCTGCGTAGGCGTGAACCTGTTTTTTTTTTTTTATACTAAATGTATCACAATGACAAAGCGTTACACATTTGGTATGAAATATTTGCCTTGAAATCGATTAAATTGAGAATCTCGAGTACGTTGAACCCGTGTTTCCGATTTGAAGACCCATATTCTTGTCTTGCTCTTAATTTGACGGCCATGTGAAAATAATTGACGATCAGGGGATATTAATTGGTTCTACATATTTTGTAAATTGTTAATAATCGCCACTTTTTGGAAATAATATAAATAAAAATAATCTTACATACTATTTGACAATGATGTAAACAGAAAACATAGGGTTTACAAAAAAAAACAGAGTATACATGCCAAAAAATAAAGTTGACAGTGGTTTCCATACTAGGACGAGCCTGACTTGTGGCAAACCAAGCAACGTAAACATGACTTTACATACTTATGAGTATGTTCTGTTATATTAGTGGTAGGGCTTTTTTATCCAAGTAAATTCGCTATCGGAATCATCTCACAGGGCTCCAACTTTGCAACGATGTGGGGGTTAGTGGCTTTGAGGTGCATTGTGGAATAACTAACTTCCTTTCTTAGCTTTATTATCATTTGAAGTCTAAAGTTTTTTTACGATTCTCACTGTCCAAAAAACTGTTTCGTTGTTAATTTGACTACGTGCCAAAAATATCAATTTTGTCATGTCGCTTTAAAGAGCTTATTTGGTAAGCTTGCATTGTTTTCTGCTTTTCTACATGGATGATTTTCACTCTATGGGGCATAGTGGTTGATTTTTTTACCACATATTTCATTTGGTTTTCAATCTTATCTCAATCACATAAAGTTAAAAATGTGGTGGGAATATACATCCCTTCTGACCCTGAAAGAGTATGCCAAATGTTATTTTATTGTATTGGAGAGAGTTTGCTGATTGCCTCAGACGGCATTTTCAGCTTCACCGGGCTTTTTTGGGGGCGGCGAGAAACTTAAAGGGTTCCTCAAGCCGTGTGAAACGAATCACCTTCGGAGGTTTTCTAGAGGGAACGGCATCACACACTACTAGATTCTCCGAAGGTTCGGATGGCGCCTCTAAAAGGCTTCGACCTCGGTTTGGGTTGACCGGGCCGTGGTGGTGGAGAGAAGCGCCCAGGTACATGTCTGTTACCTGGTATAGAGCGCGTGTGAACGGTTCGTCGTGCCCTTGTTCTACGAGTGCTGCGTCTTGAGCCTAATTTAGTGTGCATGTTTAGTGTACTCTGTAAATGTGTAGTACCATTTAGAGGATCGGGCGGGCACCAAATGTTAACCCTTTCACAGTCAGAGGGATGTATTATATATTCTTACCAAATTTAAAAAACTCAAATTCAAACTAAAATTTCAAACTTTATTTCATTGTGATAAGATTGAAAACCAATGAAATATTCAAAAATGTTCTGCGGGTTCAATGTATTTTGTCAACTGGACTTTTAACATCATCAACGTATTAGTTGGGTAATATTAAAATTAACATTGTGGAAATGTAGAAATAAATGCCATATACTTAAGTAGTGAAAGTGTTGGTTCTAGTTCGATGGTGATTATGCGCGATGGCTTCATGGCCTGATTGCGCTGGTCAGTTAGGACCGTGACATTTTAACTTTCATACCAGTTCATTGCGTTATTTCTATAACCGTTGACTACGACTGCCGTTGTATAGCGCGCAATGAACTAGAAATCCGTTCGCCGCGTCGCAAGTCGCTCGTACTCGTGGCAGAGGCCCTACGTGCCTCCCGCCCCGCGTACCTACCGCAGGCGAGGACTCAGTTAAGCGGTCTAGCTATAGTCATATGGAAACAGCTACTACTATTCCCGTTAGTCTGTTTTACTCTAGGAATGTGTCATCATCAAGATCACCACCTTCCCTATATCATTGCTTAGCAAAAACTATAAATATATATTTGTCTTTCATCTCAGCTGATGGTAGATGACGATAAGGACGAAGGTGCATACTTCTCCTCTAAACTCAGAATCTTCTACTACTGAGGACTTGGCTATTTTGTCTCTAACTGTTTGAACGAACATAACAATGCTACTTACATTGTTATGATGACGACTTAAATGGCCAATCGATGGTAGCTAGCCAGGCAGACTTTAAACCACTGCAAGGTGACTAGAATATATGTTGTTAGAGTCACAACCGAAAAGGGGGAGTTTTAGCATGTGACTAGCGCTAGCCTTCTACAGATTACGTTACTTCAGTATGAGTATCAACAATTTCGATGGTATCAATCAACTGTCAACATTCTTCAATGCTTTTTATTAACTTTCAATTACAATCTATGGTATTGACGAATGCCGTCGCGTCATCAGGAATGCTATTGTCGTCTACGAGAATCGACAAAAAATCACTTCGTATCGTAGCGTATTTGTTCAGGCTGCCGACACAAAACGGACTGCAGGAGGTAAGCTTTAATGAGGCGTTCGAGCAACGCACACTATAGACCCTCTCATTGACACGGAATCTAAAAACAGCTGCGCGCGGACTGTTGCTAACTGTTGCGAGGTTCTGTGTCCGTGAGATGGTCTATGAGGAGCTTGATGGCGCAGTGGTTAACGCGCCAGGTCTGCGAGTGCTAAGGTTAAGCAACTTTCGCAAAGGCTGGTCATCGGATGGGTGACCAACAATGTATCATCTCCAGCTCCTCCGTGCTTCGGAAGGCACGTAAAGCCGTCGGTCCCGGTTGCATTTGCAGTCGTTAACATCCACCAATCCGCACTGGGCCCGCGTAGTGGTTTATGGCCTGTTCTCCCTGTTCATCAATAGGGAAGGCTCGTGCTCCAGCAGTGGGGACATAAAAAAAGCTGATGATGAGATGGTCTTTGTGTGTTTTGATGGTCATCATAAGGAGACTGCAGAAGCTTACCTTCTGCACTCTGCTTATTTTTTGCTTCCGACGAGACTAGTGATCAATGGATTGTGTAACTGCGCCTGCGTCTTTGTTTGCCTTAGCTGTTGTGTCTACTAATACACGTATAGCTTCATGTATCTCATTACTTTTGTAATTTACTTTGTGTTCTTATTTTTCTTTGTTGCTTTGTTTTGGGGAGTTTAATACATATTTCAAAGCAAGTTCTCTCAAAAGGGCTTTTGTTATTTCCTTCCTATGGATTTGGGTTTTTCAAACGAGGCGTGAAGAGGCACCTGAGGGTGACAGATGCTGCCTTGTTTTCACGCTGCACCAGTTGTCTTCGTGTCTGACTCCATTTGCGTTTAACAGGCGCAGTGGAGTCATTTGTCGCGCTAACTATAAAAAAGGTTTGCGGCGGCGTGACAGATAAGTTATATGGATGATGTTTTACAACAGCTAAAAATTGTAATCAATTAAAATTTTTACTAGAACCACCATCATTATTAAGCTGTTGGTCCAAGTTCTGGCTGTAAAATGGCAGTCGAAAAAATCCATCAATTCACATTGGGCAAGCTAGACCTTCTATCATAAAATCTAACGATTGAGCTCTACTGCGGGAAATTCCTATATCAATGATGATGATAATGATGATGACGATGATGATGTTGTTGATGTTGTTGTTGTCGTTGTTGTTTATTATGAAGATGATGATGATATGATGATAATGAATCTTATCCAACTTCCTTTTGAGACGTAGTCGTGAGTATGTAAGTAACGTATTTGTAATGCGATATTGTCAATTCCCATCGAGTCATGATAAAATCGAACCGTCGCTGTCACGACTGTCGTTTGTTCCGTAACGTAGACTTCCAGTGACGGTAGCCAGCTGACCGAATCGATTACAAGCACCAAGTTAGTTCTTTGAAGTCATTTGTCTTTTTCCCTATCGATGTTTTTTTTGCTAGACATCGTTTTCATACCTTCTACAATCTATTTGCGGTTTGAAGAGCGTATCAAGTTTTAGTGAGTGGCGCTATCTTTTGTTAGGATCACAATTATTTAAAATTGCATCTGAGATTAAGCTAACGCCATAGAAACTTTTTAAATTTAACTCCTACCTAATATTTTATAAAATCTACGAAAATACCAATCTTTGCAAATTAAACACCGTGATTATAGGAATCTTCTCCACGTGACCAAGGATCCTCAAGGATCCTGCAAATGGATCAAAACGTCTAAAATAAACGCGAGTTCGCAAACCACTCACTTCACTCCACTGGCCCAATAACTGTAGTGTCACATCAAAGCGCAAGAAATTCATGAACTGCAATTTGTCCCACTTTGAAATTTGTCACGAGCTTTTCTTAAAAATTCCAAATTAGCCCAGTTTTGTTGCTTGAGTATCACCAGAAATATACGGACACATTTCGGTTTTATTAACTCTCAGTTCACAGATGTAAGGCTGGTTTTCCACCAGACCTGTGGCGACGTAGCTTCGCGGTGCTCAAGGAAAAGATTTACCAATAGGATTGCTATTTTTTTTTAATTTCTTACTGGTAAACACTTGACTTTCATCTCACCTGATCCTAAGTGATGATAAGGCTGAAGATGGAAGCGCACTTCACTCGGAATCCTCAACTACTGAGGCACTGCAACATAGCATTACTACTGGCATTGATGTTATGGCGACATATTTAGATAAGATGGTGGTAATAGCCAGGCGGACCAACCAAACCCAGTACACAAACATGTACACCCCGTTGGGAATCGGACTTCGGATCTGAGACAGTTGGTTTTAATTAGGGGATAAGAATAAGAATAGAATAAAAGACGCACAGCCCGCTGGCCTCGTGCTGCAGCTGCCCCGACGGCAGGAATCACGTAACACAATTAACCTTTTTACCGCTAACAACTTCTATATAAGTTCGAGATTTTCGTGCCGTCCACGCCAGCACTTCTATAGAAGTTCTTCTTTGTACCTACTTTATTCAAATACATTTATGCGTTGGCGTACAGCGGGACATCGCGTGCAGGATAGTTGGGCGGTGAAAAGGTTAAACATACAACTTAAAACAAAAAGAATAAAAAATAATAACAATTAACATTGCGCCCTGTTTATGTGATGCCAACACTGTGCACAGCTCAGTATACGCAGCAAGCGGGGCCTGCTGCACTGGTATTCTGCTGTACACAGTAATGACATCATGGTACGAGACAGGAATAAAAAACAATTCGACTAAGTACAGTAAAACTACAGAGGCAGTAATCCTATTGGTAGACTTATTTCCATGCGCACAGCTCTCGTGGCAAAACAGCCTAAATCCTAAATGCTCTTATTTCTCTTTTAGCTCTTTTACGGGTAGCTCGAGTAACGGAATTTTATGTCACTTGTGAGTCTGACTTCGGTAAAAGTTTTTCAGTTATATCAAAAATTCGTCGAAGCTGCAAAAGTTTGACCTCTCTCTTACAAAGTTAAGATATTACGTAATTGATTCTCTGTAATTTGTACGACATTGTTTAACTCCGCTATTTTTAGAGTTTAACTTTTGAGAATATTTGTATTTTGTTTATGGCATAGACCAGGGATGGGCAAACTTTTTCATTCGCGAAACAATATTTACAAACAAAATATATGGCGGGCCAGCGTATTGAATTTTTTGCTGTAATTTTTCATTAAATAAATATTTTTTTTGTGAAATAAAAATATTGACACAGAAAATGCATACTATTTTCTGAAACACACACGCACTTGAATTTTTGTTTGATGGTCACGGGCCGGACTTTGATCATTCACGGGCCGGACTTTGATCATTCACGGGCCGGAGATGGTCCGCGGGCCGTAGTTCGCCCATCCCTGGTATAGGCAAATGATGTTTTGTTACATAAACGATATTTTTATCTATTAAAGCCAATTCGTTTAAAATCAAAGTCAAAGTCAAATCATTTATTCAACATAAACCTTCACAGGCACTTATTGACGTAAAAAGCTAACCAAATAATAATTTAATGCTAGAAATATAGTTTAGACTAAACTACTGAATCTATCACCAGTTCGGATTTTGGGAAAGCTTTCGATTGAGAAGAGTTAGCAAGAAACTCGCTCGTTGTATACATGCGTAAGTATTGGTAAATGACTAAAAGGAACCGAATTCAAATGAAATTGTATTATGTTTGTACATAATGTAAAACTTTTCAAAGAATGACCAAAACCCTTAGTGCCTTACAATACAAATAAACAACGAATAAGCTCCGAATAGTTATTTCGTGTTTTGTTCTTGTCACGTAAACGTCATTTCGAATCGGAGTAAAAGAGACAAAACACGGAATAACTATTCGGAGCTTTAATCTTTGTTTATTTGTAAGACATTAGTAGATCATTCACGTTAGTTGTTGTTTTATTAATACAATTTATTGAAACTATCCGCAATAGAATAGACCTTATAATTTAAAGTAATTTAATGATCTTATACCAGCTACCAGGTACTAGAAAAAAGGAAAGATTCCAAAGAGATAGTCATACCACGGTCCGTGTTATAAATGGATGATTGATGATCCGTAGATAATTATGATTAAGACGCTACCGGTTACTGTGCTACTGCGATTATGGATATTATGTTTACAGCTATTATTATGATGTTTATGACTTTATTACCAAAGTAGTTTGTTTTAAACAAGTTTTTTATTATTTTATTATAATACTTAATTGCGCAGTGGTTAACCCTACCGGCCTACGAGTGCTGAGGTTAAGCATTTCGCAAAGGCCGGTCATAGGATGGGTGACCAAAAATGTATCATCTCGAGCTCCTCCGTGCTTCGGAAGGCACGTAAAGCCGTCCCGACTGCAGTAGCAGTCGTTAACAACCACCAATCCGCACTGGACCCGCGTGGTGGTTTATGGCCCGTTCTCCCTATCCATTCATAGGGAAGGCTCTTGCCCCAGCTGTGGGGACATAAAAACGAGCTGATGATGATAATATTAAAGAGTATATAGTCAAAATATACAGAGAAAGAACGAGATAGATGAGAGGTCTCGCATCCAATAAGATTATTGGTTATTATTACTCTAATTGCTCGTGACCACAGACAATGGAAACTATTAGAAACGTCTGGATAAAATGACGTGCGCCTAAACTTTTATAAAACTAAAACAGATAAAAGTATTTCGATTGGCTTTGGTACTGTTTGTGGACGTTATAACCTTTTATCTCAAGGAGAATTTAGCTCATGTAATTTTGTGCAATTGACCCAGTGTTAGGATCTATAAAAGAGGACAGATCAAAGCTCGTCCTGAATGCCAAGTTTATTCGCAAGGTGAACCTTACATCTCAAGGAGAATTTAGCACATGTTATTTTGTGTAATTGACCTAGTGTTAGGATCTATCAAAGATCGTCCTGAAAGCCAAGTTTATTCGCAAGGTGACTTGCGAAATTTTTGTTTTGCTTGCGAAGCTTGGTAACTTGAACTACCAAGGACTTGTCGCACCTTTATTACGCACCATATTACATGAGGTCAAGCAATTCTGTTACTTACTCCTTCGTAATATAATAAAAGGTCGCACTCATTCACGTCGCAGAATATCTCGTTTACTCTGAATTAACACCACTTAAATTTCAAAACAAGAATAAAGTATTATGTTAATAATGTCACAGTAACGCAGAAGATGTGACGCCAACTACACTGGCCTGCAAAATTAAGTATCACACTTTTAAAATTGCAATAACTTTTTAAGTACACAAGATATACTTTCGAAACAAAAAGGAAAATGTTACTAATGTATAATTTACTTTAGTTTTAAAGAAAGCTGATAAAAGTTGCTGCAAAACGTTTTTTATTTAAAAATCTCTAACTTTTATAGTTTAGAAAATAAATAAATATTAAAAGTGTAGTACTTATTTTTGCAGGCCAGTATATATTTATTTAAAATTTTAATTTTATATCGCCTTTAGACCCTTTAAATTGTAAAAGGTTGTTATTTTTAAATGAGATTTTTTATTTTTAGGCTCTCTTAGGTCTAATTCAGTCTTTATACACCAAGACATTTTAGTGCTTATTTTCCCGCAGGTGGGAAGATCAGACCATGAAGCTGAAAAATTTTCCCAAAGAAACGTAGGTCAAAAAACGAGGTCATACAATCCATGCTCGGTCAATAGAGGCTTTGTATAGAAAAGTGAAAAAATTACCTCTTTTTTGACCTATGCTTCTTGGGGAAAGTTGTTTAGTTTCATGGTCTGATCTCCATCTGCGGGAAAACAAACACTAAAATGTCTCGGTGTATAATTTAGCGTACTTATCTGACCTTTTTTTATTACAAAACCTTCTTGTCCCTAAGACACATTAAGTCCTTGCTAGTTCACGGTTGTTGCCCCAAAATGACATTCGTTAATACCCACCACTTTGGGCCATCGTGGTGGCCCTGATTATGAGCTTTTATAGCAGTAATATTGTTGTGGAAAAGAGACGCGTGTATATTCGCCGCTACACGCGTCTCGTTTTCACAGCTGCAATAATACTGTTAGAAGAGCTCATGCTGAACTTGTTATTAATATTGGTCATGATCTGAACCCAGCATTTGGCTGATATTTGGAGTATCACCACCAACCACCACCAACATTAGCTAATTCATCTGTCTCACCGCCCATTCCGGTGCGGTTTATGAAATTAAACGAATATGCGTCTGAAGCGTTGCGGATTGCGAACTCGGCCGCATTTCCTCATAGCGTTGCCTACTATTATTGATCCTGGATCTTAGCCAGGAAGCGCGAGGATTTGGATGTTTTCATGTGCTTTTATTGCGGCCCATTTAGTGTTTTACTGCAACTGCTGAGGCTTAGCAAGAACTTCTATTGCCTCCGACCAAAACATTGAGTCATCCATCGAAATAACATGGAATTTGGTGAAATTCTTGGAAAATTTCTTTGTATTTTTTTCATTAAATCAAGGCACGTACGCAACCGAATACTTACTACATTTGGTATAAATACATTAGATACAAAAACAGTATTGCACTCGATTGACGTTCGCTTATTCTATTGTACGGATCAATAACCATCAATAAGACCAAAAAGAGGTAGAGGAGAGGAAAGTCTTACTAACTTACACTTACATATCACCAGGTTTTATTAAAAGAAACAACTTGAATGAAATAACTATAAAAGGAAGTGATTGTGGAAATTAACCAATTATTAAACCCATACACTTTACCAAAAAGTGGGCTTACGTTAAACTTGTAAAATACGACTTGCAACCTTTTGCATACCGGACGACCGCTCTTCTAATTGTTGTACCGAGTCATTGGTTGCCGTATCCAATTGTTTTAATGCTTGCTTCTTACGCCATTAGCCGTGTTTCATCAATGTTTAGGTAATTCACCTTTACTATCCGAAATAACATTTTCACAAATATTTAAGAGGTTAGGTAAGAACAATAAGAAACGCCTCAATGGCCGTGTGGCAAAGCTGTCAGAACTATATCCGGAAGCACAATAGCAGATCGGGCTAAGTGTGATTTTGATATTTTGATGGATAGCGTAAATTCGATTTGAATGATACCTTTGCATATTAGTGGCACCTACAGTTAGGGTTGTCAACAATTTTTCAGGCAATTAAAGTAAATCTATCACTAACTAGTATAAAAAAAGGATTTGAAAGTATTTTCCAATTTTATTTATTTAAATGTTTAAAAACATATTTCTTTGTACTCTTGGCACTATCTAATAATTTTTTATTGTTTAATAGCGCGTTCAGAAATTAGTGTTGCGTTTCGTTTCACTTCACCTGAGTCTGAGTATCATTCAGTAGTTCAGAAATTAAGTCAACAGGAATATTCCGTTCAAACGCACGCATTAGTCGGAAATAGAGTATTTTCCATACTTTATTTTTATTAAAAATAATAAAGTATGGGGATGGAAAATAACGTAGGATACGTTATTTTAAAGTATGGTTGGCAACCCTACCTACAGTATATGCTATTTACTTTCTTAACTGAGAAAGTTAAAGCTTGAACTTTGATTTATTTAAATTGTAATAAATGCATTAAAAGCAACAACCACATAAGCCAGCAGCCTGAAAGTTCGATCTTCACAATCCGAAATCAATTTTTTTTAACATATTTTCTGTGATTGTCCTCTTGTAAAAATGTAACACTCGTCTTTTTCGACACATCAATGCTATACGAAAAAAAAATAAACGGTAACTTTAGAAAACAATCAATAACGAGATAATTAATTACTATGTAATTATATAAATATAAAAAAAAAATTATTACCATAAAAAAACACTTTTATTATTACCATGTAAATACCGTATATCATAAAACGATAAGGATCAGTTGTTGGCCGTCATAAAAAGTTGTCGGAAGTTTAAGTCATTTATTAGAATGGCTGATAGCTACAAAGTGTGCGATCTAACCGCAGGCGGCTATTACCTATTGTTGGTTGATGTCTTAATTAAACATTTTCTCATAGCTTCGAAAATTGATACCTTACTGCGTTACTCTTGTGCTCAAAGCTGGTCTCGTCAAATTCAGCTATCATTTAAGTTTAGTAAACGTTACAAGATACAATTTTACTAGAAAAAAATCAACTAATATCAGGAAGCTCGGTAGCTCAGCGGTCACAGAATTGGACCGGTAATCCAAGGGTCGTGGGTTCTAGTCCCACTCGAGCTTCCTCGAAGAAATTTCATCTTCTAACTAACTACATCATCATCATCATTATCATCATCATCAGCCTATACTAGTCCACTGCTGGACATAGGCTGTGGTAAATGCAAAAATATAATTAATAAAAATCATGACATGTCATGTATGACCTACGGAGCTGAGACGTGGACACTCACGGTAGGGCTGGTCCACCAGTTTAAAGTCGCTCAGCGAGCTATGGAAAGAGCTATGCTCGGAGTTTCTCTGAAGGATAGGATAACGAATACATCCGACAGAGAACCAAAGTCATCGACATAGCTCTAAGAATTAGCAAGTTGAAGTGGCAGTGGGCCAGCTATATCTGGCGAAAAACCGACAACCGCTGGGGTAAACGTGTTCTTGAGTGGAGACCACGACTCGGTAAACGTAGTTTAGGACGCCCACCGGCCAGGTGAGATGATGACCTGCGAAAGACTGCAGGCAGATGCTGGATGCGTCAAGCTGAGGACAGGGCGCTATGGCGCTCATTAGGGGAGGCCTATGTCCAGCAGTGGACTTAACATAGGCAGATGATGATGATGATGAATTAATAAAAATATTTAGTAAATGTTTTGAAAAAGTGTTGAATTAAATGCACTTCCGGGATTTAAAACCGCACCCGTTGGCAACCGGTTACTCTTAAGCGAGGAGACCGCTAGACTATTATTTAAAAAAAAATCTTGTTACTTTTTTGCTTAAATAATTCGAATTTTTAATTATTCACTTATAAAAATTTTCATAGTCTTTTATACATACTAATACGAGTGGGGCTTTCAGCAACAGGTACTCTAGAATGCCTACTAGGTATCTCCAAATACTCGTATTTAAGATAAAATGTGATAAAAAAAATTTTTTTACAAGCATTACCAATTATCCTTATAGAAATAGAAATAGAAAAATACAATACAATTCAAAACACAAGAACATCATTTATGCATATATATCTACATTCATTGAATTTTCATCAAAACATAATAATACATAATGTACCTATACCATATCCAAGAATACATGTCAAAATCAGTTTTCCCGATCGCTGTATTCAAAAAACGTCGTTAACAACATCCTTTTGTTTCCAGATATCCGACATTGTGGTGGGCCAGGAGCCGAACGTCACCGCACGCGAGGCTCTTCTCAGCTGGGCCAGACGGTCCACCGCCAAGTACCCGGGCGTCAGGGTCAGCGACTTCACGTCTTCCTGGAGGGATGGACTCGCCTTTAACGCGCTCATACATAGGAACCGGCCTGACTTGATAGACTGGCGTAATATCAGGTGAGAGTACACACATTTTGAACATCATACGAAACAGTAAAGCCAGGTACCCGGGCCTAAGAGACAGATTTCACGTCTTCCTGGAGGGATGGACTCGCCTTCAACGCGCTCATTCATAGGAACCGGCCATCACCGGTCATCATTTCACAAGATGGTAAGTCACGATAAGGATAAAGAGGAAAGAACGCCGAAATCCTTAACTACTGAGAAAGTGATGTTACCCTTAATGTTGGAACACAAAAATACTAGCGTTATTGCTAAATCGACAGATAAGGGTGTGGTGGTGGTGGTGGCTTACAAGCCCTATCATCAACCAAGTTGGAGGACAATGTTCCTCCAGCTGGGGAATCGTACCCTGGACCTCTGGGTCTGGAACCGCTATAGATCGACGCTTGTTACCAAAGAGTCGCTAGGCTCTTAGAATAAGAATCTGAAGACCCAGGTTCGATTCCTGGCTGGGTCGGGTAGGCATTTAATTTTTTCACTATTTTATAAATATTTAATTCAGCTTAAGTGCAGCAATTAACACTTAAAAATAAAAAATAAAATCTAAAGTATATAATAAAAATGTCCTAAAAAGTGAACAGTAGTATTTATAATACTTAATATACTATATAAATCTGTAGGCTCTGTCTGTACATGCAATTTTTCTGACAAATTTTGGGATAAATATTCGTTATATGACTCACTGACACCAATTCTACGATTTTTTTAATTTTGTCTGTCTGTCTGTCCTCTTATAACTCAAGAACGGCTTGTCCGATCTTGATGAAAATTTGTAAGTAGTAAGAACATGAGATTGTGCAAATGATAGGCTATAAAAAAATATTCACAAATTTTCGCACAGCAGAGCTGGCGGGTGACGGCTAGTGCAATATAATAACCAAAATTTGTTTAAACCAGGTCAAGGCAAGTCCGCGAGCGTTTGGAGACAGCATTCCACGTGGTCGAGAAGGAGTATGGAGTCACCAGGCTCCTGGACCCCGAAGGTAAGCAGAATTGTCCCCATCTTAAATGATAATATAAGTATTATGTTTTTATTGGAAATCCAGCAAACCTCATCTTGGTTGACATTCAACCATGATGATATCTATCTACAAAATATAGTATCTAGTATATGAGAATCATCTTCATCTCAGCCAAAAGACGTCCACTGCTGGACAAAGGCCTCCCCCAAGGATCTCCACATCGACCGATTTTGTGCTGCTCGCATCCAGCGGCTTCCCGTGATCGTATATGAGAATGAGCTGACTTAAATAAAAACTTTTTATTTATTTTTCTCACCTTACGACCTGCCAGTATTGATGGATGTTGACCGATTTGACTTCGAGTGACGTCTTAATCGACGGACGGACGTGATGTGATAATTATCTCTAGCAGCGGATAGGCGGATAAACCTTCTCACGAGTCGAAGTAAATGGGGTTAGATGTACGGGGTATTTCTATAGTATAGATACGGTGTTATTAAGAAAATATTTTAACCTCTGGGCCTCAAGTCTGTAAATTCAATAACGTCTCTATAATGTGTCCGTAGCATGATTTTTACGTTAGGCCTATGGGAAAATTTACAAATTATTAGGCGAATGGATAGATGTTGAGGTTGAATGCGGGAAATCTTGTTTCTATCTCCTTGCGTAACACTATCTGACGTGAACTATGCGTGTTAGCCGATAACGCAAGCGTATTAGCTTTCTGGATGGGTTACCAAAACTTTTACTATTGTGTCAATAGCTCATTAATAGAATAGACATTATTTAAAATAACTCTTCACCTGTCCGCCCATCTCCTCTTTTATGGCTACCGAGTAACCGAGCCTTACATTGCATTTTTGTTTAAACAAATGGCGACGATGAAAAAAATATATCCATACTAATATTATGAAGAGGAAAGCTTTGTATTTTTGTATGTTTGTAACGAATAAACTCAAAAACTACTGGACCAATTAAAAAAAATATTTCACCAATAGAATGCTACATTAGCGCTGAGTAACATAGGCTACATCAAAAAGAAATGTCCACCCGTGCGAATTAAGCCGGGACGGGCCGCTAATAAAGTATAAAGTTAAGATTAAGATTTTAAGTTAATTAATGATAAAATAAAAAAAATTAAGGTTAAGGCTCATGTTCCGAACTAATATTCATACAAAACCACTATGTACAACATGAAGCAAATAAATACTATAATTATGATTATAAATCGTTCAAGTTCATTGCATTCGGCAAGTGGATCCCCACAGCTATTATCGTTTCATGCATCGGTACCTACGGATACGTTGTCCAACTAAACTCCATTCATCCTGATCGGCGCCAGCGTCGATAGAACGTGACCAAACTTCAAATTACATTGTCAAATACGTTATTAGCAGGGTCCCGTGTGTTCGTACCCACGAAGTCGATCCGCGGGACTTGCTTAAAAAACACAGTTATTAGTTATCAGACTATTGTCTCTTCCGTAGTTATGGTAACACTGTCACTTAAGAATTACGTTTTAACGTCTACAATGTTTTATGTGTAGGTACTTATTATAATTTGGTATAGTTGAGCAATGACTTACAATTTACTACAAACAACCAAGCTATTCTACTAATTCTTATATTTATAATGAACTAGTGGACCCGGCGGACTTCGTACCGCTTGCAGCTTTGACAGTTCCCACAAGTGATTAAATTCTCTTTGGTTTCCATGACAACAAAACAAACAAATAATTTTGTATTGGAAAATTAAATTGTCGTTTTTAATATATTTATACTGTGATTCCCGTAGGAATATTGGGATAAAACTATCCTATGTGTTAATCCAGGTTATAAACTATATGTATGCCGAATTTCATCCAAATCTATCCATCCGTTGCAGCGTGAAAAAGGAACAAATATACAGACATACACACAAACTTTCGCATTTATAATATTAGTGTGATTTATAATGACTGATTGCATTTTTAAAATTAGAATTTGAAAAGCTTTTTTAGGTATATTCTATCCCAAGGCTTGTCAAACTTTACCCGGCAACAGTACCAGCCGCAACGCGATTGGTCGTATACGTGGAAAGTTATGTGAAAAAAATACCGTACTTAGCTGAAAACCCTCTTCATACGAGTAGGTGTAATTGATATTTTGTGTGTATTTTTGTAAGTGTAACGTAATTATTAATTGCACATTCCAATATTTGTATGCTGGAATAGGTGAATATTTAAGGATATTGCTTAAAATATCTTTGTAACAAACTATATTCATGCAAATAATTGAATGATATGTTTTGATTGTTATTAAACTATGAAATACAATCCAAACATATCAATTTATTAAATTTAACGCTTTGTTTAATTTAGATATCTCTCATAACTGTTGGCAATTATAATCCACTAGGTGGCCCGCCGGCTGACATGGAATTGATATTATGGCCTACCTCCTAAATTGGTAGTGCAGCCTTGTCTATCCTATCCCTTAAAAAGTAATTTAAGAAAAGTTTTTTTTTAAATTCTTTGCCTGTTACCAAGTCGATATAGCTCCGGTTTACGTGAACAGAAAAACCTATTATGAATATGGATTTCAGTCAATAAAAACAATGAATTTATTGATTCAAATCGGTGGGCGATACGCCTTCGTGTTATGTCAGTTTTTTGTATTTGTATCTTAATAATATCTTCGCCTTAAATGATTTATTACATAATTATTACTCGCTAGATTCCGCCCGCGGCTTTGATTGCATTAAATTCGACTTTCTGACGATTCGGACACAAAATATTCGGACGCTGCGCTGTCCGAATTGACACTTTTTAATTTTTTTTTTCACTAACGATTCGGACAATGTCATATTAAACGAGTAACACACACAATACCGAAGATTCGAAACAGCTGCGCTCGGACTACGAGCTTTTCCGATTGGCAAAATACACCTCAACCACAAGAGACGTGAAAGCGACAATAAACAAAATAAAACGAAAAACCCGACTGCTAAAACAACTATGTAAAAAACAATTATTTACTCGTAAAAACCGGATTAACAAAAAAAATAACTACAAAGAGAAAAATTGAAAAGAACTCAATCCCAGAATTCAATTTGAAATATTTCTTTGTCCGATACCTATATTTAAATAATAAAATCTATAATAAATGAGTATTTATAAATGCTTTGAATATTGATAGTTGTCGCAGGCGGGGACAATTACCAACCAAAGAGAGTGCGGATTTAATTGAGCTAGCCACGGCCGCTTGGTATTCCGTAACGTAGTTTGTTTAAAGAATTATGATAATGTGGTCGATCTGACAGTTTTCTAGGGTCAAAACTAGAGATGTAAAATGACTGAATCTGACCAGTCACGATTGTCAAAAACCGTATTTGACCGGTCATTTATTGTCAAATTCAATCAAATTGACTTAAACATATTAATATTTCTAACTGTTAAAGTGACTAAATATAACTAGTCACAACTATTTACATTACTGCCAATTCCGCCAACATCGCGACACGATTTCAGTTATTTAAAAAAACAAAATAGTTATTCTGTGTTCATGGAGGAGTACGTTTCTATGAGGTTTATGTCACGTTTCCAAAAAAAGTAGTATATTTAAGTATTTATTAGGTAAAGAAAATTCAATTTACTCTTTGTTTACTCATACTGCGGTGGTGCAAGTCGTGACAAGTATCAACTGCGCGTGACGCAGCGTTATAAAAAGAATTTGAAACCTAAATCTAGCAAAACGCTTTTTTTACATTTTTATTCAAAATAAATATTCAAAAACACTAAAGATCATATTGACCATATATGACCCTTTTTGACAGTAAATGACCGTTTTTGACCGTAATTGACAGTCAGTCAAATTCAGTCACTTTGGTCATTTTCATCTCTAGTCAAGACTACTAGGTAATAGCTAACCTGGCCAATGTTTTTACTTTTTTTTTGTTTTTTTTTATAGCCTATGTCACTCCTACAGTCGAAACAAATCTAACGACACCTCATATGTTAAAATCCAGCATGCCGTTTGGGCTACTGACTATTTTAGAATAGTTTAGTGATAGATTCGATCTACCACTAAAGTTTAGTTTGTCATTATGAGCAGGTACACACGGCGGCAGATCAACCTACCCAAAACTGTCAAATTTCTACAATAAATTTTGAACTTTATTGTTTGGTTATAAGGAGCAATATTAATTGGAGAAATTTGACAGATTTGGGTAGGTTGATCTGCTGCCGACTGTACCTATTTTAAACCACTAAGCGGATCCAGTGCGAATTGATGGTTTTTAACGAATGCTTATGTAGCCGGGACCAACGGCCTTACGTGCCTTTCGAATGCTACATTTTTGATCACCCATCCGATAACCGACCTTTGTGAAAGTTGCTTAACAATAGCAATCGCAGATCGAGCGCGTTAACCACTCGCCATCGAGCTCCTCAGCGCTGTACAGAGATAGAAATAGAATAAAATCATAAGATACAATACATCATCATCATCAGAATACGGAGGTGTCATACGGAGTAATGGGAATGGGACAGTTATGAATATGACTTATTATGAGCACAAAAGTGACATAAAGTGTTACTTAAAACATAGTAAATGAGATGTGATGTGGGTCGCAGTCTCGCGGCTGAGCAACACATCAACTATACTTTTACGATGGCGCATGACAATTACTGTGAATATATTGCTTGTTTTTATTCTATATATTCATTTTGAAAACGGCTTCGATTCTGCAAAATTTCAACGTGCACTATCGTGTTTCAGAAATTCAAATTTTGATATTAGTTAAGACTATATGGGGTGAATGCTAGAATCCAATCAACAACATAATTTATAAAAAGTAAAGTAAATCCTATTAATATTATAAACGCGAAAGTTTGTTTGGATGTTTGTTACTCTTTCACGTAAAAACTACTGAATGGATTTGGATGAAATTCGGCACACAGATAGTTTATAACCGGGAATAACACATAGGATACTTTTTATCCCTATATTCTCACGGGAACGGGAACCACGCGGATGAAACCGCGAGCGGCCACTAGCAGCTTATATCGTCGCTCGCACAACTAACTGTCTTATCTCCTTTTTAGTATTTTTTCGGTACAATCGTTTTCTAGCTGATAATTTTCAAACAATCATTGTTTTATTATTTTTTAAAAGCTTTTGTTTTTGTTAAATAAATTAAAAAAAAAATCTTTTATTTAGCATTTGTTATACATAAAAATGTACTTTGTTAAGAACGTCTTATTACTATAAGTTACCGTGACAGTTTAAAAATTATCAACTGGCAACGTTTGATCATTGAAATCAAAGTCATCCCTACAAATTGATGGGTATCACAGACCAAATATATGGTTATCGTACTATTATTATTGATCAAGCTTGTACCTACACCACGCTTCACAAATGCGGTTTAGTGATATATAAGTAGTATAAACGATATTTTAATTGAAATTTTGTTACCAAGACCAATACGATTATCTATTAGCGTCAATCAAATAAACACTAGCTCTTCTTTAGGCTACAATTTGTCCATTAACGTCATTCAACTGTTTAAGGCTACAACTTAATGATCAGTGAATCGATACGCCGCCGGGTAGCAGGCAGGTCCCATTCAAGCGCTGGATTTACGATCTATTGTTTGAATCCGAGGAAGGATGACGTCACATCCAATTTGGACTTGGCGTCTTCATTTAAATGTGGAACACCTCCGATAGATTGTTTACTGTCGATACGCTCGAAAAAGTTTTACTTTTTAAAAATTATTGAGTTTAACGCCAACTCTTCGGTATTTATGTACTGTTTTAAATATTCGTAATCTTGAAATAAGTACAAGCTGTTTGTCAATATAAGCCGGATAATATGAGGATTCTTGGTGGAGTGCGCTTTCCGGCTTTCTCGTCACAGGATCAGGTCCGCAAGTCCGTTAACTTGTAAAGTGTTATATCAAATCAAGCTACCGACGCACTAGTTATAGTAATTAGTAAACTTAAGGCGGAAAACTGTCACATCCGTGCTGTAAAATAGCAGAATCAAAGGCCAGGTCCTTTTTTGTGACCCAGCTAGGGTTGCCAACTATTTCAAGAAAATAAAGTAAATCTATCACTAACTAGTATAAAAAAAGGATTTGAAGAAAAAATAAAGTATTTTCAAATTTATTTATTTAAATGTTTAAAAACATATTTCTTTGTACTCTCTTGGCACTAACTAATTTTCTTTTTGTTTTATAGCGCGTTCAGAAATTAGCGTTGCTTTTCGTTTCACAGAATAAGTAATAGTTGTCTGAACATCATTCAGTAGTTCAGAAATTAAGTCAACAGGAATATTCCGTTCAAACGCACGAATTAGTCGGAGATAAAGTATTTTTTACTTACTTACTACGTTATTTTAAAGTATGGTTGGCAACCCTTGACCCAGCTGAGATGAAAGCCATAAGCGCTTCCCCTCAGAATAATAACTAAAGCTATAGAAACCGGACTAAAATAGCAAAGGTGTCACCAGATTTGTGACGTCATATTTGAGATAATGTAGTGAGTGACTTTATAAAGGACTCAAGATTTTTTTTGATCACCGATTATCTGATGACCGGTTGACATAACAATACAAAAAATAAAAACTAAGTGTCAACCATTTGTCGCACTCCAACCTCCTTTTCTAGCCATAAGATAGAACGGAACTAAACATAGTTGCACGATTTTTATTTTAGCCATCCTTCTATAGCTTTAGTTATTGTTCTGAGGCTTCCCCTGTTAGCAGTTAAATAAATTAAAAATGGCACAGAGGTCGAGTCGCAGTGCCCTCGTGCACCTCTTACGCCTCTTGTACAACTATAATTACTATAAACGCAGTGGTTGCGATTACCCGATGGTATCGCCCGAGGTTGACGCGATTATTCACGCTATCTAAGCCCGGCGGATCCCGCGTCTCGCTACAAACTAATGTCGTTGGAAGAATCACTGACTATCTTGTTACGGTGTTGTGAGCAGACATGACAACGTACTCGAATTGAAGACCAGTTTAAAGCAGACCATTCATGCAGTCATGAAGTGTAAAAGTGGTATTATTTAAAATATTACAGAACCTTTTAACAAATGGAAAAGCCTATGAAAAACCTTCTGCTTTTTAAGGTTAAATGATAGGGATGACGATTTAATTATACGCTTTGAACTTTTGCGGTTCGTTATTTACTTTTATTTTGCATCTTGAGTATGAAAGACTATGCACAAGATGATACGGCAAGAAAGGAGGAAAATGTTGAGATGACGCTTGATCGAGGAGAATGGAAGAGGAAGATATATTAATATAAGGAGTAGGGTAGGCGAATGATGATGATGATGATTTATCCTAAAATATGGTATTTATTTACAAAGGAATTGAAAGTTCAGTTAATTAGTTTTTATTCGAGAAAGCTCATTCTCAGAAGACGTTACGACCACTTTTAACTATAACGCCGTATTTAACTAAACCATAACATGTCAGATGTTCATTAGGTGACGTAAAAATGCTAAATTACTTCATTCAAATAGTTTGTTGAGCATAATTTGATTTCCTATCTCTAATTACTAGATATGTATCTTTTTTCATTGGCAGCGCTAGTGAGCGGCGTAAACGCTCTTAAGCATAAAAAAGAATCATTCAAAGAGTTTTCTTTACATTTTTCTTTTTTCTACCAAACGTAAAAGCTTTTTGTCTAAGGAGTTTAAATTTACCAACCTCTTTTCTTTTTCACCAGACGTGGACACACACGAACCGGACGAGAAGTCCCTCATCACTTACATCTCGTCTCTATACGAAACGTTCCCCGAACCACCGCCGGTGCACCCGCTCTTCGACGCTGAGTCCCAGCGACGGGCCGCCGCCTACACCGAGCAGGCGGCGGTGCACCGCGCCTGGCTGCACGAGAAATGCGCACTCATGCAGGTTGGTATAGAGCTGTTTTTTGTGTCACTGAACGGGCCAACATACGCCCGATGGAAAGCGGCCACTGCAGCTTATGGATGCCTGTGACTCCAAAGGTTGTGCACCGTGCCTGGCTGAACAAGAAATGCGCACTTATGTAGGCTGGTTTAAACCTGTTTTTTGTGTCACTGAACCGTTTTACATACGCCTGATGGAAAGCGAACACCGCAGCCTATGGACGCTCGCAGCTCTAAGGGTACCAATGAAGTATTGCTGACGGCAGCTGGATCTAGTACAATTAAAACAGGAACTAAGTACATAAAGAGATCAAGCCAAACCAATTAAGTTGGTCTAATTGGGGTTTGTAGGGCTTAACCAACGCTACAATAACAGAGACCAGCAGCTTAATTAACCATCCGAAGCACAAAGAAACTCGAGATATTTTAAATACTAAAGTTCTGCAAATATCCGGCTCGAAGGACCAATTTCTTTTTGGAGATATTAAAACTTTTACGTACAGGTAAATAGTGTTTAGGTACATATTTATGTAAACTAACCCCACATGGTGTCTCCATCCCCAGGACCGTGCTTTCCCGTCAACTTTGATCGAGATGAAGAAGCTGCTCAGCGAGAGCACGCGTTTCCGCAACGAGGAGGTGCCGCTCCGACAGAGGGAGAAACAGAAGCTCTTCCACCAGTACAGGGAACTAGAGGTAACAGTTCACTTGTTTCATATCACCAGTTCACTTATGTCGCCACCTTTGGGGCAAGAGCCTTCTTCATAGATGGCAACGCCACAGGAAGCATGTTGTAATCCACCACGCAGGCCCAGTGCGGGTTGGTGGTTGTTAACTGTTGTTAGCTGTTGTTGTTAGCTTTACCGTGCCTTCCGAAGCACGGAGGAGCTCGAGATGATACATTTTCGATGAACCATCCGACCACCAGCCTTTGCAAAAGTTGCTTATCTTCAGCAATTGCAGACAGAGTGCGTACACCACTGTATCATTAAGCTTCTTCCTCCTTTTTTTGTATATCAAGGATAAAGGATCGGCTCGAAATCGCACAAAGATAAATGGAAAGAGGGAAGGGAGGTGTTTGCAGTGCAACAGGAAAACAACTTAGTTGTGTTATTTTATAACGGTCACAATCGTGTGTCCGTGGCAAAATTTTGTAAATTGTAAATTATCATCTAGTCGTGGTCAAAATAAGGGTACCGATACAGTTACATTAAATTAGAAGTCTCAACTTATGACTATCTTCCTTAGAAATACTTCGAGACGGTGGGAGAGTGCGACATCGAGCCGACTCTCCGACCGGAGGCGTTGGAGCAGGCGTGGGCGCGCCTGCTGATGGCCACGCAGGAGAGGGAGAGGGACCTCTCCGACGAGATACGGCGGCTGGAGCGATTGCAGCGACTGGCCGAGAAATTGCACAGGTATTTAAGCTTCCCAAGTGCACGCCACCGAGCACGATCCGCGGCTACTCATGCAGCTCTTGCCAGCCACCTTGCGAAGATCGTCGCTCCATCTAGTCTGAGGGCGACCTACACTACGTTTGCCGATAGTGCTATTTGCTTTCATATCAGCAGCTCTCGATCCGATCCCCGAACCCTTCGGAGAATCTAGTAGGGCACGGGGACACGCTCTAGTGCGTGATGCCGTTCCCTCTAGAAAACCTCTGAAGGTGATTCGTTTCACACGGCTTGAGGAACCCTTTAAATTTTCTCGCCGTCCCTAAACAAGCCCGGTGAAGCTGGAAAATGCCGTCTGAGGCTATTTTAAAAAGGTCAGATCTTAGAAATAGTGGCTGAGTACATCAGTCATTATCATCATCATTAGCTCATTTTATGTCCCCCTGCTGGGACCGAGCCTTCCCTATCGATGGATAGGGAGAACAGGCCGTAATCTACCACGCGGGCTCAATGGTGGTTGTTAACGACTGCTAATGCAGCCGGGACGAATAGCTTTACGTGCCTTCCGAAGCACGGAGGAGCTCGAGATGATAAGTGTTTGGCCACCCATCCGATGTCCGGCCATTGCGAAGTTATAGCATGTATAATTTTTAATTTACAACGGGAAAACGCTCGTTCTTGATCACACCATCGTCATGCAAGTTGGTATAACAGTGGCGATCAGACCAAAGGTCTTCGTCTCTGGTCCCACATAGACTTCACCGGGTCCAAAAAGAGATATTTTTAAAACTCGACAGCACAGCTCTTGGCTTTCATCTCACCTGATGATAAATTACGATAACACTGAAGGTGTTGGTTAACTTCACCCGGATACCTCAACTTCTGAGGCTATTTTATTTATTATTCGTTTTTTTGAAAGAAGTCTATATGATGAGGAAGCCGCTTGAAAACTCGCGTCTGAAAATTATTTTTAACACAAACTTGATTGCAACTAAATTTGTATACATTTTTTAATATACCTTCATTCATCTATGACTTCGCAATAAATAAATCATCATCATCATCATCATCATCTCAGCCAAAAGACGTCCAAAAAAAATAAAATAAATAATCATCAATATTTCACAGAGACATAAAACAAACGGAAGGCGGTCTAGACAACGTCGAACGCCACATCGAAAGCGAGATTCGTCGCGTGGAGCGCGGCGTGCACCCCGCCGAAGCCAAGATGGCCGCGGAACAGATAGAGCAGGAACTGCGGACCATGGAGCACGTCATACAGGAGATGTTCCAGGATGCGCATGCGCTGAAGGAAGGGAGGTATCCGCAGGCGGCGGAACTGCAACGACGGTGGGTTGTTTTTTCTTATTTAATGGAAGGAATTGGGAACACCATCAATAATCAACAGCTCATATACGTCCCCACTGCTGGTTCACGAGCCTTCCCTATAAATGGATAGGAAAAACGGGCCATAAACCACCACGCGGGCCCAGTGCGGATTGGTGCTTGTTAACGACTGCTAATGCAGCCGGGACCAACGGCTTTACGTGCCATCCGAAGCGCGGAGGAGCTGAGATGATAAATTTTTGGTCATCCATCTGAAGATCAGACCGGGCGTGTTAACCACTGCGCCATCAAGCTCCTCGGGCTCTATTATCTAAATTTAAAATTTAATATTGTACGTGTACTTAGATGCCATGTGGCAATTTGCTCGGCCCGATGTCCGGTGGTCGGGCATAGGTTGTTACGGGTTTTCGATGCATAGCCCGGGTTGGTGATTACCAATCCGCATTAGATCAACTAAGTGTTTTGGTAAAGCCTATAATAGAGGCCCTTGCCTAGTGGGACACTATGACATCCAACAGCAGTCACTTCTTCGTTGTCTCAAAAACTACCTTGTTGCTTTGATTTACGTTTTAATTTCGTTTGTTTCATCTGCTCAACGAAATTCAAAATGGCTGAAATCAATGTAATAGCAAAACTACTGTGTGCGTTTATTTATGTTACTTGTTGTATCTTAACTATATAATTCTCTCTGTAAATTATAGAGTTAAAAATATTTTCACCAACCAACAATTTCCTTTTCCCCTCCAGCGTCCAACAAGTTCACGACCGCTGGCTGAACGCCCGTCAAGCGTTCACGGGGCGTCTACTGCCGCGGCTCTCGTCGGTACGGCTTCCCGTACAGCAGACCACCGTGCGACGAGAGACCAGGACCGTGCTGGAGACCAGGGTCCACGACACCGACCCCAGCTTCCTGCAGCTGGCTGAAGCTACTAGGTGGTGCAAAGAAAGACTGGTAAGTGTTCTTACATAGAGTACATGATTGTGTTCTTAGAGTGCGTAACTGTATGTCTCGAAATTAGGATTGTTTGGAGCTGGAGATCATTAGCACGATACCAGTAGGTATATAGCGAAGTTCGAAAAGAATTTAATGTATGGGATTGACATAAGCCGCGCAAAATTTTTATTCGACTTCAAAAAAGGAGGAGGTTACTCAATTCGACTCATATATATATATTTTTTTCTGAAGCTTACGCACTTGAATTTTTGTTTGATGGTCGCGGGCCGGACTTCGGTCATTCACGGGCCAGAGATGGCCCGCGGGTCGTAGTTTGCCTATCCCTGTACTAGATAGTGGAAGGAAATGCTGGTAGGTGTTCTTAGAGTGCTAAATTAAATGTCTTGAAACTAAGACTGTCTGGCGCAGGAGGCTCATGGTACTGATAACTGGTATCTTAAGATACTAGATGTTGCAAAGATAATCGGTGGTGTTCTTAAGTACAGTGTATAAAATTTACAGACTCTTGCACATCAATCTATCCTATACTGTCAAAGGAGAATGGGTAAAATATATGAACTTTTGTCTACCTACTCAGCACTAACGCCATCTATGCTAATAAAAAGATTACATGTTAATAAACTAATAACGATTAGCGTAAAAGTACTAGGGGCTGGCAAAATTTAGAAAAAGAGAAAATAAAAAGTAAAAATTCGGTGATTAATTACATAATATTATAATTGCGGTATCACATGATGCTAGTATGCACAACAATAATATTCAGATGGGCAGCTGGCGGTGTGAAACCCTCTTGATGGCGAGCCCAGCACAAGTACCACAAAATGAGGGGAGCTAACAGTTATATGGGAATTTGAACCTACACTACACACCTACACTCATTGCCCTCTCTTTCGCAAAACCCTTTCGTAATATAGAACAGTAAATGTAAAATCTGCTCTAAAAATATAACGAAGGAGAAACTACACTCTGCAATTATTATTGACATTTTCACAAAGAACCCCTTATGCTACACATTTGCGGTCATACAAAAAAATTTAGTTTATGAGATGTCCTTTTCATTGATGTATGGCTGGTTGTCACTAAGGCTCAAGGTCACTCAAAGAGCAATGGGGAGGGCTATGCTCGGGGTTTCTCTGCGTGATCGAATCAGAAATGAGAAGATCCGCAAAAGAACAAAGGTAACCGACATAGCCTGAAGAGTTGCTAAGCTCAAGTGGCAGTGGGCAGGGCACATTGCTCGCAGGACTGATGGCCGCTGGGGCGGGACAGTCCCAGGACTACTACTCCCAGGCCTCCAACAAGGTTGACCGACGATCTGGTGAAGGTCGCGGGAAGCCGCTGGATGCGAGCAGCACAAAACCGGTCGTTTTGGAGATCCTTGGGCGAGGCCTTTGTCCAGCAGTGGACGTCTTTTGGCTGAGATGATGATGATTATGATGATAATGGCTTGTTGGTGCTGAGTAGGTAGACCAACTTGGCCATTCTCCTTTCTTCAATAAATGTTCAACCATATGCTTTAGACATAAAGTTCAAAATCTATAGAAGAAATTTTACAGTTTGTGGTAGTGTGATGTGCACGCGTGTGTATATCTCAAAACTAGTCCTAGTTTTGAGATATACACACTGACATTTCAAGCTGCAGTCCTAAAAGCGCCTTTGAGGTTTCTGTTTTGGGTTGAGCGGGGGTTGGTGGTGGAAAATGTTAAATGATAAAAATGTTTATGTAACTAAGTATTTATATTGATGTTCTACAATGTTAAATAATGTTAATGTTTACGTGTAGGTGACACGACAGTCGTCGTAGCGCGGAAATTACATACTAACTTAAGGCGAAGGTTTCCAAAAAAACGGTGTTTTTTTAATGAGTTTTATTCGAAATGTATAAGGATTTCAAATCCAAAAAATATATATGTTGTTCATTGGCCTTTTATCTAGTCATTTCGGCTGGTATTTTCACGATATTTTACAATTTCCTGCATCGAATATAATATCAAACATACGTCTTATTAATAAACTAAATATCATTTTATTCAGGCTATACAATGTTTCAGACAAAGAAAAATATACCAAACTAATTGCCTTTGAATATGTAATAGTTGTCGGCCATTAAAATTTTAATAATAAGTAAATGTTCAATAAAATCCACATTATTACCTAATTCGACGTTCGCGCCATCATTCAGTCCCGAGCGGAACGCCTTGGAAATCTCACAGTCGGAAACGCTCGCCTTAAAACTATGTCAAACGATGCAAGCGCATCGGCGGCGGGCTTTGACGTCAAACACAATACATCACAGTGTTTGGTGCATTGCATCGAACAGTTTCCACTCTCGAAACTCACGCGCTTACTCGTAAATCCGCCTTCAAATGAACCTGCGGCGTTTCATTAGTTTAACCGTTAAAAGGCATAGCTTACCTGTTTTAAAAATGTTAATCTCTTTTATTATTTACAGAAAAAGCTTCACGAATCCGACTACGGGTCTGACCTGCCGTCGGTGCAGCACGAGCTCGACAAACACCAGAGAGAGCACAAGCAGATAGATCAGTTCCACTCCAAGGTACGATAAAGCTGTTAAGTGTCTTGGCAAGCTCTTCGTAGTAGAAACAATCATCAAAGCTGACGGTTTTTGTAGACGATATTTTGTGAAACTATTATTATTTTCTTGTGTTATGGCTTCTGGAGAACCAATATTTTGTCATACAAATTATCGTCAACAAAGATTTTTGGGTAAATAAATTTGTGGTATTTCATCTGCAAAGATGAATCTGCATAGCCATCGGTTGCAATGACCATTGGGTAGATGGCGCACTGTGCCGTTATTAGCACTCGAACATTTAAAAAGTAGTGACTAAATTCAGCGCTTACGTCAGCCTTCCCGGTCAGTGCAGCCGCCCGGATTGCGAAAGACCCAGGTTCGATTCCTGGCTGGGTCGGGTGGGCGTTTAATTTTTTCACTATTTTATAATTTTTATAAATATTAATTAAAGACACTTATCAATATAAGTTTATTTATCATCAAATAAACTTGTTTGATGATTCGGCGGATATTGTGTGCAAATAATAAAATAGATTCCTGACAAATACAAACGGCGGTTTTGGAATTGATCTTTTTTTGTTTGGGCACATAAGTCTAGCCGATTTTTTTTCTACAAATGGGTTTTGGTCACTGTTTGTTCATTTTGTTTGAATAGATATATCTATATATATTTCACATCCCTCCCTACTGTTTCCATAAATTAATAAATTTAATGGTCTGCCTTGATACATGAGCACTTTCAAATACTATTACTATTATAATACAAACATAAAGTATCTTTTAAACCACTTTTAAACATTGTAACTATGTTATCTTACAGCTGTCTGTTTGTTTTTAAGGGATGCTTTTTTATAATATTGTGTCAAGGCTTTAAAAACTTTACGCACACCTTGTTTCGATAATTGCCTTTAGAATCCAGTTCGAACGTTTTACAACGTATTTTTGACTATCCCTTTACAACCAGCCGTGACCGTTTACCATTGCTATACTACTTACTATAATATATTTATGAAACAATATATATACCTACTTTACGAGTATCTGTCCACAAAAGTAACAAAACAAATGACTAACATTTCACAGCAAATTACTTGTTGTGAAAAGTTACAGCGAGACAATACATTATGATCATATTTTTTTTCCCTTTAGTTGATGGCTTCGTGCGATTAGCACATTTAGCCAGTGTCAAAGTAATTTTTCTTACAAGTTAAACATATAATAAACAATATTTCCTTCCTGTATGATGATGATGAATGATAATAGAAATAAGAAGTAAGTAATGATATACTCCAACCCCTCGAGCATCTCAGTGAAGATGTGGAGCTTTACTAAGTCCTCACGCAGACTTCTTGTGAGAATTTGAAAAGTGCCGTTGCACTGTTTTGTTTCATTTGCCAACACTCATGCACACTCACGAACACTTAATAGTTAATCCACCAGTATTTCACATTAATATTCGACATAACACAAATTTTAGAAAATAAAACAAAACCGCAGACATGACTCTTCACTTTCCCGCTAAGAAGTCCCTGATCATAAATTAGTTAGTTATAAATCCGTTACTTGTTTTAAATTCAGTCTTATTTCCTTTTTGTTGTTATTTTTAAGTTGTTGACATGCATAAATGTTTCCTATTCCTATATTCAGGTGGAACAGTGCGTGCACAACCGCACCAACTTTACCGGCGAGGAGCTGACGTTGTACAGCCAGCACCTGAGCCAGCTGCAGAAGCTCTACGCGGACCTGCTCTCCACCAGCACTGAGCGGTAAACTGGCAACTTCCTAGTCATATACTTTACCCTATTAATCGGTCCTGTTGTTTTGAGTTTATTCGTTACAAACAAAAATACAAAAACACAAAGCTTTTTTAAATGAAAAAAAGAAAAGAAAATGAAAAAATGTTTATTAACTGCAAAGTGACAGAATTACTTAAATCTAGATTTAAAACTATGGAATAACATATTTGCATATAACGCTTATTAATAATAGTCCATATCTATCGGTTCCTCACTAGGCAAGCCTGCATCGAGGTAACCTAGGCATAAAGTTACTTAATCCTAAGTTAAACCTCAATTCAAACAACCATCTTATCAGGTAGGTACTTATTTGATATTAATATTAATAATTTATACAAGTATATTTTTAGTGGGATAGTTACATAAAAACTATAAATATCTTAAAAATATAAACACATCATTAATTTATATCAACTTCATTTAGCATAGTATTCTTAATATATCCTCTGTTTTGTCATAAGTTAATGTTTTTAGCCATTCAGTAATAATATTTCGTGCTTCATATATTATAGAAATAAATAAATATATATAATAGAATAACAGTATATACTCTTGTCCTTAATATCACAAAATTTTACAACTCTGTTATACACATGTATTTTTATAAAATCACCAAAGCGTTTTCTTTGTAATATTAGTATAGATTTATTAAAATAAAATATTGTTCCTACAGCATGTCGGACTTGGACGCGCTGCAAGAGTTCCTGCAGTCCGCCACCGCAGAGCTGAACTGGCTCAACGAGAAGGAGCAGGTGGAGCTCGCGCGCGACTGGGCCGATCCGCACATCAACCTGCCCGCCGTGCAGCACTACTACGAGGTCGGTCCCACGGCTATTTACTGTCACATCATTTATAAATACATACATACTTACTCTCACGTCCTTCTAACAAGAGGGAAAGGGGGGAAGTGACGTTTACGCCATTAGCATATTAGAAGTAGGGCTCTTATAAATACGGTTATAAATTAAACGGTTTTTTTTTACGGTTTTTTAGAAAATTAAGTAATAGTATAATACTACAACTTAAAATGAATAGAAATAATTTGTGGTCTCGATAGTTTTTGAGCTTTTTAATCCAGTGGGCCAATCTGGTTGGGTTAGTGGTATAACTCTTTCAACCACAATCTTTAGGTCTGTCGTCATAACAAGAATGCTAGTAGCGTTGTTGTGTTCTGACAGTTTCAATAGTTAGATCATCACTTAACATGAGGTGAAAACCAAGCACACCTGATATTGAGCAAATCAAAATGATGTAAAACTCTTTCGAAAGAAAGTCCAAAAATCTACCCATTAGAGTTTAATTTTGAATGCTAGCAACACCTCAGCTTCATTAAAGCCTTCCCATTCTCACATATGTCATGTTATGTATAGTTTGAACAATTGTTTCAATTTGTTTTTTATTTTCTGTGCAAGCATTCATTTGGAGACGATAGCGAGGTTTGTTTCCACTTATTTTGGTTCTTATTCTTATATTGTTTGAGTTGCGTTTTCTTTGATCGAATTCGCTTGCTTATGTTCATTGATGTTGTGAGCGAATTGAGACTTTATTGTGTGTTGATTGGGTTTAATTTTCCGCAGCAACTGATGTCTTCGTTGGAGAAGAGGGAGCTGCAATTCAGCAACGTGATTGATCGAGGGGAAGCGCTGATCGCTCAACATCACCCCGCAACTAAGACAATTGAGGCTCACTTACAGGTTTGATTATTTTGATTTAAAGCTATACTGCAAAAAAAAATATAGTTCAGAAAAAGTGAAATAGTTGTTCCGACCTGAATTGCCAAAACGTCAATTCCAGCTTACGGTTTTTTTATAACATTTTTAGATTTTTTTATGTGATATTAACATATCTACAACAGTCCTGGTAACCCACCTAGAAAGCTTATATGCTTGTATTAGGAATGGGTTCACGTCAGTAGTCTAACTGAGCTATGGGGATCGACCCACGTTTTCGCGCGTTTAACCCCAGCCACTATCCATGCGTCTACTGACGCTTAGATATAAATTGATAGCATGTCCTACAATAATTGTATTGCCGTTTAGAGAAAGTCAAACATTTTTGATGTGTAACATCTTTCCTCTCGCTTTCTTGCAATTTGTGTGAGTGATTTCGTGAAATGGGACGGAAGTGTGTAACAGGAAGTCGGGGAAGCGCGCAAGCGCGCGCCATTTGATTTAGCGAAAGAGCGCGCGGCATTGCATTACTCTTAGTGTCAATGTCAATTAAATAAAATACAATTTTCATAAAAAATAACTATTCTTTCTTATGAAAAATCATTTCGAATAATACCTGACCCATTTTTTCAGAATATAATGTTGAAATTGCTTATTACTAAGGTGAGATGTCAAATGTTACACATCATATGCAACTACTGTAAGGCTCGCTCGTTCTTGTTTTTTAATGTAATAGTAGTTTTAGTACCTTAAGAATTGCCAAGATGGTGATGATTATGATGAAATGTAATCTTTTTACACTGGCTTATAATTAATGTTATATTCTCGTTTACCAGGTGATGCAATCACAATGGGCTTGGGTGCTACAACTGACGCTGTGCCTGGAGACCCACCTCAAGCACACCACGCAGTACCACAACTTCTTCGAGGAGGTGAAGGAGGCCGAGAAATGGATACAAAAGTGAGTTAAATACTTTCTAAAATCGGTTATAAAATAGTTTTTTAAAATATATCAGCATTTTTTGTATTTGTGCCTTTAAGCAGTGAATGTTTGATTTTTAAAAATAATGTAACCAAAGGTTGTCAAGATAAGATCGCTTGTAGCGATAAGTCCTTTGCATATACTATTTTTAAGATTTGTACATAACTGTTTTTTTTCATCTGTGTTTTAGTAATAAATTACAAGTGTACCATCAAGGTCTCTCGCCCTCCCTGTGTAGACTTAAGAACCGATTGAATAGTAAACATTTGAAAAACTATTTGATAAAATTTTAGCCTTAACTGAATAATTGATTTTGAATTTTGTTTTATTTTAATATTATCTATTTATGCCTACAGACGGGAAGAGGCCCTCAACACCACCTTCTCCCAATCCGAGTTCACACTAGACCAAGGTGAACGCCTCCTCAAAGGCATGCAAGAACTGCGCGAAGAACTAAACGCGCATGGGGGCGTGGTCTCGCGACTGGTCGAACAGGCGCAGGAGATCCGGCCGGTGAAGCAGCGGCGGTCACCCATCACGCGCCCGATCAGGGCCGAGACTGTGTGCGCTTACAAACACGCTAATGTAAGTGTATTTTTATGTAGTTTTGTGTTTATTGTTTATATCTTTCTTATAGTCTGCTAATATAAAAAATAATAATTATAAATACAAAAATATAAATATACTCATTGCTGGGTCAAGACTATAGATGCGAAGCCGGTTGTTATCGATTTCAACCGAGCGGTTGTAAACGGTTGTTTTCGTTTTTATCCGTTATTATCCATTTTCAGTGGCTTGAAACGGATAAAAAAATATTTTTTTAAATGGAATCAGTTTTCTCTAATGTAATAATAATAATGTAAGGTAATGCATAGAGAATAGACTAATTGTATGTACTTAATTAATTGTTTTCTATTAAATTAATTATAGATCCTTTATTTTATATAAAGTAATTTTCATGAGATACTTTAGCGGACCTTTATTTTGAAGTTATCACTTTCGAATTGACTCTAATAAAACCAATGCCAAAAAGTCCCTAAAAAATATAGATACTTTGGGGTATCGATACTTTTGTTTCGATACTTTTACGAATACGATACTTTTTTTTTTATACTACTCATGAGTACAGTATCGATACTTTCTATTCGATACCGTGTTCCTACACGCACGCACGATACGACGGCTGGGGCCATTAGGGGCTAGTGCACGAAGAGACTAGCCCCTAATGGCTGGCGAAGCTTGGATTTGACGACTACCGTAACACGTACCTATCTACATATGATTTCGAAAACACAGATATTGGCATTTTATACAAAATGATAATACTTAAGTACTTTACCTACCTGCGTGCTCAAACCCAAAACAAACACTTCAGCTTTATTATGTTAGTATAGATAGATTCATACATCTATGGAATTAATGATTGTTGTTATCTCAGGTGGCGATCGAGAAAGGGTCGTCGGTGACGGTAGTGGACAACTCGGGTCGGTCCCGCTGGCGCGTGCGGCTCGGCGGCGCCGGCACCGAGCTGCAGCTGCCCGGCGCCGTGCTGGCGCTGCCGCCGCCCTGCCAGGACGCGCGCGACCACGCCGCCCGCCTCCGGAGCGCTAACGACCGGGTGAGAAGCTGAGGATACTCGTACATACTTACAGACGCACACGTAGTTACATACGTTCACGTAGAGCCCTGCCAGGACACGCGTGACCACGCCGCCCGCCTGAGGAGCGCAAATGATCGGATCAGTGGAAGCTGAAGGCAAATGACAGGGTGAGTGAAAGCATAAGATAAGGAGACTGCAGAAGTTAAGTTTGATACATGTCGCACTTGAGCGACGCACGTTCACGTAGAGCCTACAAGCTGCAGCTGTTCGCCAGGACGCGCGCGATTATAAACAAAATAAATAAATAAACTTTCCTACACTCACACCAATTATCTAGCCCAAGAAAAGCTTCGTTATGAAACTCGTTAAATGGTTACTAGACAACGGATAAACATACTTTAAATACTTAAATACATACTTATTATACTTAGAAAACACCCAGACCCGAGACAATTTAGAAAAACAATAATTTCTAAAATTGACCCGACCGGGGATCGAACCCGGCACCTCAGAGATGGCGACACCATGAAAACCGGTGTACAAACCACTCGACCAAGGAGGTCGTCAAAGATTAAGATTAAGATTATGCCGCGAGACTGAGGAGTACTAACGACCGGATGAGTGAATGCACAAAATGAGCGCAATGCAACGCGCACATAGGCGGCCGGCGGACGAGCGTACATATAATTGTTATCGCTAACCGCGTTTGCTCAATTTTTTACACGTTTTTACGTTAATTGTTACTTTTTCATTTAGTTATTTAATTATTGTTTATGTGGAGAACTTTGTATCTAGACAAACGTAATATAGGCTTTAAGATACTATTAACTAATATTGTATTATTAATTTTGCCTAATAAATAATTTATCTATTCTATAGACCGTCTATAATACGTTCACAAAGACCAGCATAAGTGTACGCACACTCATATGTTGACAATATATACATGTAGCTACTTACAAAGACGCACACATAGACGTGTAAGCCTTATATGCACACTTAGAACACGCACATGTACACAGGTTACATGCACACATAGTAACAAACATACACGCATTCGTACTCACACAAGTAAATGCATTCGTAGACTTCCACGCAACGCATGTACACACTCCTACGCACATGCTGATGTACAGACGCCTTCATATCAACCTATCTAAAACACATATTACTTCAATAAATATTCAACCATATTCCATACATATAAAGTTCAGAGTCTATTGAGGAAACTTGACAGTTTGTGGCAGTCTGATGTACAGTCGGCGGCAGATCAACCTACCCAAATCTGTCAAATTTCTCCAATGAATATTGATCCCTATAACCAAATCATAAAGTTCAAAATTGATTGTAGAAATTTGACAGTTTTGGGTAGGTTGATCTGCCGCCGTGTGTACAGGCGTGACGTACACGAAATACAAATCTTCTGACTAACGTGAAACTCTACGTGCCTTACAAATAAACAAAGAATAGGCTCCGACTAGTTATTCCGTGTTCTGTTCCTGTCATGTTTACGTCATTTCAAATTAGAGTAAAAGAGACAAAACACAGAATAACTATTCGAAGCTTATTCTTTGTTTATTTGTAAGACCCTACGGATCTGAATATGTGTTTCCTGTAATGTAACTGTGATATAGATAAAATAATTTTAGTTTTGATAAATTAAATTTTTACAAGGATTGCAAATGGCAGATATAAAACCAAAACATAGTAAGTTAGGTGAGAGTATTACGAATGTATTTATACCACTGTTTATAATGTATAATTGCTTATTTAACATTTAAATAAACATTCACTCCCCGATTACCGATAATGTTAATTATACAACTGTTTATCAAAGTCCCTATTTAACAATGACATAATGCACTCTAGCCAGTAGTGGTGAAATCATGTGTTTTGAAGTTGTGATTTAGTTAAATTCGTTTAATTTTAAATCGGAAACAGTATTTCATTGACATGTGTAGTGTTCGCTAGTGAAAACTATTAAAAAAAGTGATAATTTAGCAAGATGACAAAACAATATATAATTTTTAAAGATCGTTACTAAAATGGCTTTTAATCATTGGTTAGGATTATTATGGTATAGTGTGTGCGCCTTAATCATTATTTGGTTTTTAAAGGTAATTTTAGTGGTCTAATTAATAATACATTTTAAAGGACAAAGTTTAAATGGACGTGGTATGTTGATAAGTTTGAACGAATTAATTATTATTGTAAGTCTCATTGTAATTTAAGTAATCAAGAAAAAACAACAAAAGAAATGTCTTGGATTTTCCATCACCTTATAATAATTCACTGCTGGACATACGCCTCTCCAAGTGACTTAGAATACTAAATGCCAAATAGCAATCTCTATCAGTCACCCAACGGACTAGACAGAATGATTAGTAAGTGCCATATTGACATTATCGTCTTCTCTTAGAAACACATGGAGAGATCTGACCCACCTTACGACAATAACTTAGCCGTTAGGGCTACATCAACTGATACAATTTTTATTGAATACTAATATAATTTTTATTTTTTCTAAAGGTCATACAACTATGGCAGAGAAAACAGCTGAGGATGCGCCAGAACATGATCTTTGCCACCATCAAGGTGGTGAAAGGATGGGACTTCCCACAGGTAATGTTTTAAAACATGACAATTAGAATTTGAAAAAGATGTTGAAAAAATTTCCACGAGCGGGATTCGAACCTGCACCCCATGACGTACTTGGTCTTACCTATATCAACGCGCCGAAATGTATCAACACTATCTACTTTTGTAAGCCAAAGAAGCCTTATTGCGAACAAACTACAATTTGAGAAAGTGTTGAAAAAGCTTCCACCAACGGGAAAGTGCTTGCCCGTAAGTAACAAAAAAAACTGTCAAAATTCCTGAATAAATTTTGAATCGTATGTTTATAGCATATGGTTGAATATCTATTAAATAAATTTGGAAGTGTCTAGGTTGCCACCAGTGCCTATTTGGTAAATAAAAATATCAAGCCGCTAGTGGTAAAATAAGAAAAAAAACTATTCTGCCGCTAGTTATTAGGTATTACAATTTGTTCCATATTGCATACTAATAAAGTTTAATTTTAAATACACATCAACGTAGCGTAGTGAAATAGTTCCTATAGCGGCAGTCTAACATGAAAAGCTATTCTGCCACAACTTATTAGTACACACTTATTTTATTAGCCACACTTAAGAGTGTCATAATTAAAATTAGAATGTCATAATCAAAATATACTTTTCTTATTTGCTCCCCCCTTCCATGACTGCGCTCTCCCCTTCCGTGACTGGATCTCGATACGCTGCGCTTCGCTCGAAAAAAAAAACTAACTTAACCTAACCAACAGACTACGACTGAACGCTATAGGAACTATTTCACTACGCTACTTTGATGTGTATTTAAAATTAAACTTTATTAGTTTGCAATATGGAACAAATTGTAATACCTAATAACTAGCGGCAGAATATTTTTTTTTTTACTACTAGCGGCTTGATACTTCTATTTTCCAAATATCCACTGGTGGCAGACTAGACACTTTCAATAAATTTTAAAGTTTTGGATAGTCTGATGCTCAGGCGTTGGTACTTAACTGCATTAACTAATAAAAACCTATTTTCGCCCTTTAGTTCGTAGCCATGGGCGCAGAACAGCGACAGGCGATCCGTCGCGCGCTGAACGAAGACGCTGACAAGCTATTGGCTGAGGGCGACCCCGCCGACCCGCAGCTGCGGCGCCTGCGCAGAGAGATCGACGACGTCAACAGGCTCTTCGACGAGTTTGAGCGACGCGCTAGAGCTGAGGGTGAGTCTTGAAATTAAATGTGAAATGGTTTATTCGATTTGCAGGTACTATAGAGGTCACAGACGCTTTATCAGTCTTAAGGTGAAAACCCTTTGCACCGCGTCGTTCACTTTTGGTAGAAGCCACGCCCTCCTTTGCCATATGTGCGTGAGCAAAATTAGATTCGCAATACAATAACGCACCCAATTGCCCGGGTTTGTAGTCACCAACCCGCATTTGGCAAGCGTGGTGATTAAGCCATTACCCATCAGTTGTAGCGATGACTTGATTTCAATGATGGAGGCCTTTGCCCAGCATTGGGACAGTTATAGGCTGATAACAACATACAATTACCAAATATAGTTAACTAGTTAAACTCTATGTAATAGTCATTCCTATTATTTTTGTTGTACCAAAGCAATAAATCTTATCGCCCAATTCTCACGACATATTTCTTTGTTAAGCTAATTGAATGATTACTACCTTCCACATTTTTTGTGGGTCACACACGGTGCGGTGTAGATAAATTGGGGGACATCCTTGGATACAGAAATTGTTTAAATTGGATACACTTGAACTGTTCGTCAATATGTTTACCAGATGTCACTATTTAAAATAAAAAAAGCATTTACCCTATACGAGTATAGAACCGAAAAATTTACTTTTTCATAAGAAAAGCTATTACTAAATGAGTGTCAAAGATGTCAATAAACTTTTACAAGATATATCTGAGATTTTAAATAAAGTAGAGGAAAATATTAAATATTTAGCAGTATAAAAACCTTCTTTAGGCAGGAGGAGTACGAACTTATTACATTTAGCATTAAAAGGGCGTTATTTTCAAAAATGAATTCTAAAAAGTAATTAACTGTGTATTCTCTCTTCATCAAGTAGATATACCGATAACGAATCTTCAGTTCAACAAGAAAGAGTTCATATTTGCCTGTATCTTGTTACTGTACTGTGGACTTTATCGTCATTCGAGTTTTAGGTGTCATTAGTAGAACGGTTATTGTAGTGATAGCGTAATTTATATTTAACGTAGGTGTTTGTTGTGTGCACCTTGGCTAATGTACCGGGACGAGTAATCTTGATCATAAAAAGTATGTTGCAAGAATTATAATGTTGTTACAATTATTGTTTTCTCTTTATTATTGAATAATAAATTCTAGAGGTCGCCCAGTGGTCGTAATTCACAAAATATACAATGTATACAATTTAACGTAATCCAAGTTTATTAATACATACATTTTATTTTTCGGGACTCCTACTTTAAAATATACTTTAACCATAGCAAATCTCGTACAGCTCCGTGAGCGCAATGTGCTTAAAATAGGCACAAAATATCGCTTATATGTATATAAAGATACTTTTAATTTGAAACAAAACATATTTATTGCGTTTTATATAAATATTTTTAATGTAAAGTTTAAATATTAAATTAGGGTTTAATTTCAGCATAAGCAAACTGGTTGATCGTCATTAGATGGCAGTAGCTAAAACCCGTGCAACCCGCTTTTTGAGCATAGGGTTATAGCCCTATCTCCCCTTGTGCTATGAACAGGAATCCAGCAGTGGAGCAACTGATGATAATAATTAATTAATGTGAAATCATGAAATAAATTGAATAACCCAATCGTTTTTAAATGTGGCAGCTTGTTATTAGCTCATAAGCTTTTATAATGTGAATAATACTGTAAGCTGATAACTTAAAAAAACATAAATCTACAATCAGCTCACACATTTGAGTTGGGCACATTAAATCATCCAAGTACCAAGATGATTGAAGCGTAGTCCGCTCGGTGACCAAGGACCTCTTAGTATGCCTATCGACGTCCTACGGGAGAGCTGTCAGTTACAATTAGGCGAGCGTACTATACGCCATTGTATATTGACCAGCGCGCGTGCTGTAAAGTGAAAATAAGCGTCGGTCGTTTACATCACACTAGTCTGTAATAAATTGGTTTAAATAGTCCCAAGGATGTTGAAAAACAGTGTTTGTTTACTAGTGCTGTGTGAAAAAAAATTGCAATAAATTTGGTTTCTTTTCTCAAAATTATACTTTTGTAAAAAAACTTAATAAATTAAAGTAAAGGCTTTACATACAAAATCATGTCCAAAGTTAAAAAAAAAGGTAGAGAGACAGAGACAAGAGAATTCCTTAAATCCCATTTTTTTTTGTAGATATTAAAAGTTTCTTGAGAAGAGTTTTGTTAATATTTACACAAAATTGCAGGATAATAAAATATGTGTCACTGTCTAGAAATATTGACAGAAAAGTGACCACCCAAAAACAGTATAGGTACTTACCAAAAACATAATTTAAATGCATCTTAATTTTGTTACACGTAAGCCTCTTTAATGTTCAACAGTACCAACATCTAATTAATTTAATGATGTTACGCTATAATATTTTTTAATTCAGCAACTAAATGTGCAAATTTTGGGTACATACACATTCTATTTTGAGAGAAATACTTCATGTGTGCCTCTTTGTTATTAGAGTTAGTAATTGAGAAACAAACGACGTCTATATTAAGTTCAAACGAAGACATTTCATCGCCTATTTTCAAAATAAACAGTGAAATGACAGATTCAGTGGATAATAAAACTGTATCGAATGATTACACAGTGAAGTAAAAACTTGTGCACCTTATACGCTTGTGTTAAAGTTGTGTTTCCTGTGACAATTATGAAGAAAATCAAAAGAATTTTCTCATTTGGCAAAGGAGGATCAGGTAGTGTAGTATTTTTGTTTGTTCATCTACGTCGAAGCGTTAGGTCTTTGCACTTCACTCGAATTCTTCAGCCACTAAGAAACTGGTTTTGTTATCTTTATCCGCCGGAACACAGACTATAAAATGGTCGTAATTTAAATTTAAAAAAAAATGTGTTGTTGTTTTGTTCTCTGGTTCATTTCTATAAATTCTTAGCGATAGTTATATTTTCAAATAGAAATATCTTTAAAATTACACATAAGTTGATGGAAGTAGTTAAAAGTTTGTAGTAAACTATATTTCATTTGTAAATCTTTATATTATCTATATATATAAAAATGAATCTCTGAAATGTATGTACGCGCATAAATTCCGATCGACTGCACAAAATTGCATGATTCTTTTTTTTTGAGTTTGTTATTGTCAGGACAAGGTTTGTACAGAAGAAAATTAAAAGAAAAAAAAGACATTTTTAGTAAATTATGATTTTCTTAAATATCATGTTATGAAAAGTGAGTAAGTGACTGAATGACGTACAGAGCATTTGACAACTTCAAATGGACAATACGTCATCCCAATATATTATAATACTCTTTGTCATTACCGCTTTTTTTGCAAAAGATATCGGTGTTTCATGTGTTTGGATGTTTATCGTAGTGTTATTTAATGTTATTGATTTAAAGAAAATGCCTCCTGTGAGGCGTCAAAATATCGGTCGGCGTACGCGTAATGCATATCGAGTTCACAACACGGTCCATGAATCATGTTCTTCTTCACTATTTCATACAATTCTAGATTTACTTCGGGAATTTCTGCGCAAATTAATGAGTCAATTTCATCTGGTCTTATTTTTTCGTGGCAGTCCTCTCTTCTGCCACTCTACACAGTACTTCCAACATCGTACTTCTCCGAAGACATGATATTTTACAATGAAGTTCATAAGCGCTTTGAGTTTCTGCTTGAACACTCGTGCTGTTATGTCATGACGATCGCTGGATGATTGACCGGATAATAACAGATTAGTGATTTCTATCCATTTTAGGTTGCACGTGAAAGTAATATATGGCGCACGTAGATCATAGCATCTTGCGCATTATTCGTGCATGTGTCTCGGGCTTTCCACATACGTATAAAAATATACATATATATAGATAAATAGATAAAGATAGAGTAATACGTATACATATTCTATCTTCTATCTAATATATATAATATTCTCGTGTCACATGTAGGTTGCCAACTCCTCCGAAACGGGTCGATCGATTTTTATAAATTTTTTATGTATATTCGGTAGGTCTGACAATCGGTCGTAATCTATTTTTTATACCCCGAAGTGGGTGTCGTAATCTATTTTTTATACCCCTAAGTTTTTTTCTACCCCACAAATTCCCTAGAAATAATTGGCAAAACAACGTTTGCCGGGTCAGCTAGTATCTTTATATTTTTCACCTTTAAGCATAGAGCATAGGCTTTTACCTACTATGCAGATTGGTGGGTTTTGACGGTTGCCAATAACAACCAGGACCAAAGGGACTCCGTGCTTCACTGCTCGATATTTTGGTCACCCATCCGGTGAGCCGGCATTACGAAAGTTGTTTTCAGGATTCATAATCTCAAATCACAACTAATTACAAACATATCACCTTCGCAACGCAAGTCGTTCCACTATCAGTGCGATCTCAACCAAAGCTATTAAGACAGATTCTAATGGTCAACAGAGACATGCGATGCGCCTACGCCGACAAATAGGTGACATCACCCGTCAATTGCAAGGGCGAGTTTAGGTATTGACCCGGCTGGTGTTCAGCTGTTTTTATTTGATCTAAATTGGACGCCTACATTTTTTAAATGTATTCAAAGGTACGTTACTGTTATTGAAGCATTTGTGAGTTTGTTTTGTCAAGTTAAGGTATATTTTTATATTTAATTAATTGCCAATACACAATGATAAAAAAATGTTTTATAACAAGAATGCTTAGTCATCCTAGTCTGCTCGTCTCCACATGATAATGTTTACAATTGTACATATTTGCAAACAACTCATGGTTTAAAAAATATTTTCAAAGACATATTATACCTATGACCTTTGTTGCACGTTCTTTAACCCTTTTACTGGTAGTGGCAATATAGTTGCCACCATAATTTGAACCTTATATGGTTGCAACAGCATCGAAAACCAATAAAAAATCTATTATGCTGTACCATTCAAAGGGTTAAGTATTCTGTTTTTCGGCGCTCAATTTAAAACTATAAAAGTTAAGTGCAAATATACCTACGCACCGGCCGTTATGTCATAAATTGTGTACTCTGACACTAATTGGAACCACCCAGTATTCTGTCATTTAATTGTACAAAATATGACCCTCATTATGATATCATACTTTTGAGAACGATTTCAATTTGTACGCCCTTGAGCGTGTGTAGTATGGCCAGATTGTCAATGTTTATTCTGCAATTTTCAATAAAGTCTAGGTGACGAGTCGGGTCTCGATCATAGCCTAAAAATGTACAGTATTTTACATTTTGATCGTGAACTTTGAAACTTTTATCTTACTGTGTTCATAGATGAAAGGTTTTAGCAAAAAATTACTTATATTTGAAACCCCTCGTCTTAAATACGTTTATAACTTCCGCGTTTTATTATAATTGGAATTTAAATGGGTTCATGGCCGACCATCCTGGCTACCGTTACCTTGCGATATAAAACACATCGGAAACCTTTGTCTGTTAATAAATCAACAAAATATCAACTTGATTTCTGCATGTGCATTTTCTAAAGTTATTATAATTACAAAAACACAATTGTTGAAAAAATTTCCACGAGCAGGGTTTGAACCTGCACCCTTCTGACATACCGGGTCAGGTGCTCTTCCAATTGAGCTATCGTGGTTCTAACCAGCCCGCCGAAATTATTCAACACTATTTACTTTTTACTTTGAAAGCCAAAGGCGCCCATTCAATGTTAACAACTACCGTCATTAACATCCGATCATAATATTTTTACAAATATTAAAGATCAGTTAAGAAGTAGGCAAGCTATTTATAAATGTTTATATAATTTTTAACGCAAATTTTGTTGCGAACAAATTACAAAAACACAACTATCTAACTGATCTTTAATATTTGTAAAAATATTATGATCGGATGTTAATGACGGTAGTTGTTAACATTGAATGGGCGCCTTTGGCTTTCAAAGTAAAAAGTAAATAGTGTTGAATAATTTCGGCGGGATTTATTATTCAATAATTCAATAAACATTTATTATAATTAATTAAAAGTAAATATTATGAATAGTAGTGTAGTAGACATAGGGCAAACTACATTTATTCCCGTGCCAAATATCAACAGCTGAGAAGTTAGGGCGTATACATCCATAAAAGCTGTGTAGGTACACAAACTAATGTCGTCTAACTTCATTCATACTCGATACTGATTATCTAATCTTCTCGCTGTTTTATTTGCATTAATTTAGTAATTAACAACACACGTCCGTCATTGTACTGTTATTAGTCCATTGTGAAATAATAATAAATTACTTATTATTATTTCACAATAACATAACATAATATGTCCGTCATTGTTATATTTCCTATAATTTTTATTTGATTAGAAAGTTCAGTGCATTTGGGACTTCTGTTTATTTTTATACTGTGGTTCTTGATTCATTGTGATCTAGGTCTCAACTTTTCAGTTACATTATGACATCTGGAGTGGCTCGGTCCTAGTTTTTATCGTAAAATCTTTTTTGTTTAAGTTAGTTAAATGTCACTGAGGGGTAGATTGGTTTATAGAAAACGGACAGTGGAAAGGACAACTATTGCTTGGCGGCTATCAGGTGATTTTGTTTCGTTAAACGTTTTCAAAGACTATGTGCTTTTTAAAAATAATAAACATGGCAAAGAGCCCATGACCTCGCAATCTGTAAGTTTATGAACCTTTATGGGAAATGATTGAGATGTACTTAAATTAAATCCAGTTTTGTTGATAGTTAATGACCATGTTTGGACAATCGCGCAGAGTTTTTTAGTTTTAGGATACTCCTAAATGCAAATGCAACAATTATTATTTTTAACCCTTTTTACCGCCAACAACTTCTATAGAAGTTCGAGATATTCGTGCCGTCCACGCTAGCACTTCTACAAAGTGGCCGGAAGATTGACGTCCAAAAGAAAAAATTAGGTCTCTCGTGTCGTGGGGTATCCGAATCACCCCCATGTATGTTCCGCGATTTTTCACGGTTTTCGAGTTATGAATTTTTTTCTAAATTTTTGAGAATTTTCGAGCGATCAACTTAAAAAAATTCTAGAAAAAAAAGTAGAAGACTTTTTTGTATTTTTTTTTGCAACGAAATCTTCATAAGTTGTACTTTTATGCATAAAACAATTAGCTTCGTAACTTTGATGAAAATTTGGAAATGCAGGTCTCAAGAATAAAAAATACGATTATTGAATTATGACTAGAACATTAAGATTAAAATTAAAAATCTAAACAGATGACTGCATGGTTTTTTAGTGATCCTAAAACATGCGACATACTCTCAGCTTTCATAATCATTAAAAAAAAGTAGTACTTAATGAGCTACTTTTCCTAGAATCGGCCTTCAAAGACAGCCACGTGGTATTTTTTTTAAATAATCCATGTGATTAAAACAAAAAGTCTTGCTATTTTATGGTTCCTAATGTTAAATTGGTTTGTTGACTAACCAAAAATTGCCGCAAAAAAGCTAAGATTAGATAACATTTTGAGTTTTTAATTTTAAGGTTGTCAATTTGCTGATAACTAAAAATTCTTAAGAGATTAGTTAACAAACGTTTTAAGTAAGAGGTGGTTTTGTCAATAAATCAGAGATGGTAATCAGAAAGAAAATTTATTTTTTAATTTCACAAAAGGTTTTCAAAGTTTTCAAAAAAACCTCCAGCAGCAATGCACATTCTACACCTTCGTAAAAAATTGCCTTTTAATCGTCTAAAAGCTTCCCTATTCTCTCTCACAACACGTTCGGCTTCTGTAATCTTTTCTCTAAGTTCTTGTTCACTCGAACATTCTCGGGCGTAAGCGATTTCCTTGTAATAGCCCCACACAAAGAAGTCGATTGGGTTAAGGTCAGGTGAGCGTGGAGGCCATCTGATTGGTCCGCTGCGTCCGATCCATCTGTTGGGGTAAGTTTCATTTAAGTGGTTTCGGACTTGCGTTGCGTAGTGACACGGGGCGCCATCATTTTGAAAAACCATGGTGCGTCGAAGCTGAAGATTCACATCTAGCAGCAGCAATGGTAGTTCATTTTCTAAAAAGTTTTTGTAAATTTCTCCATTAAGTCTGGATGGCAATTCAAACGGGCCAATAAGTTCGCCGTTGAGGATACCCGACTACATGTTAACACTAAACCGGTGTTGAAAAGATGAATCTCTCGTTTCGTGTGGATTCTTGATTGCCCACGAGTGGTAATTATGAATATTGAATATTCCAAATCGCTCAAATCGTGACTCATCGGTCCACAAAACTTTATCGAAATATCCAGGATCTTCTTGCTGTTTTCGTAACATGGTTTGGCAAAATTCAACGCGCAATGGGTAGTCTGCAGGTAGCAAAGCTTGAACTCGTCGGATATGGAAAGGGTGATATCCTTCATCGTGAAGTATGGCTTGAATAGACGTTCTTGGGATGCCCAGAGCACGAGCCATTCTTCTCGTACTCGTGGACGGATTTCGCTGAACTTCTTCGAGCACTCTTTCTCTGCGATCTGGATCGACTCGAGGGATTCTTTCACGACCACCGCGTTGACCAGGAATGTTGCCTGCCATCAACGTGTTGTGCGTGTTAATAAAAACACGATGGTCGGGATAATGTGCAGGTTGCGGCCCACCACGTCGTTGAAGTTGTTCGCGATACAATCGCGCTGCTTCACGGCCGTTGCCTTGTGCAACTCCATAAAAATAATGCATTTCTGCATATTAACTTAATGTGTAACTCATCTCTTTCACTTCCAAGTAAACAAAGTCCAAATCAGAAGGCAAAACAGTCCAGTAAACGAGCAAAGTAGTCAAAAAAGTAGGGCAAGCAAATTTGGGGTGAGCGATGGCGACACAAGTAGCAGTAAACACAAAGTGAGTACGACTGAGATAACATTTTGGCGTTGGCTTGGGTTGTCGCCCGCGCTACTGAGAGTGAGAGAGATGGCAATTATTCCGTCTCTATCCTCGCGGTCGACCTATTGTTATTGCAGGTAAAATAATCGCGTTCACTTTTACAACCCATGATTCGCAAGAATGCAACGCGCAGAATTGATAAAATTTAAAACTAAAATTAAACAAAATGTAAATTTTTTAGGCATTTTTTGGTTAGTTAACAAACCAATTTAACATTAGGAACCATAAAATAGCAAGACTTTTTGTTTTAATCACATGGATTATTTAAAAAAAATACCACGTGGCTGTCTTTGAAGGCCGATTCTAGGAAAAGTAGCTCATTAAGTACTACTTTTTTTTAATGATTATGAAAGCTGAGAGTATGTCGCATGTTTTAGGATCACTAAAAAACCATGCAGTCATCTGTTTAGATTTTTAATTTTAATCTTAATGTTCTAGTCATAATTCAATAATCGTATTTTTTATTCTTGAGACCTGCATTTCCAAATTTTCATCAAAGTTACGAAGCTAATTGTTTTATGCATAAAAGTACAACTTATGAAGATTTCGTTGCAAAAAAAAAATACAAAAAAGTCTTCTACTTTTTTTTCTAGAAATTTTTTAAGTTGATCGCTCGAAAATTCTCAAAAATTTAGAAAAAAATTCATAACTCGAAAACCGTGAAAAATCGCGGAACATATATGGGGGTGATTCGGATACCCCACGACACGAGAGACCTAATTTTTTCTTTTGGACGTCAATCTTCCGGCCACCTTGTATGTTATTATATTGAACTAATCTTCTGCAGAGGAATCCAAGAATGCCGCGCGCATTTTCACCGAGCAGTCGTCCAATCTGCTTGAACGGCTGGACGTCCTCGAACGCCAACTGCACGAGAGAATCGCGAGCCACATCCCCCGAGACCTGGACACGCTCGAACACCTGGTGCTGCAGCACAAGGACTGGGAAACCAGCCTGCACTCGCTGTCCAACGATATGGAGGAAGTCCAGACTACTTTCAGAGGTGAGTGGCTATAAAACACTAACGAAAGAGAATATTATGTTAATCGCTGTTTACAGAATGGAGAAGTTTCAGACTACTTTTAAGAGTTTGGTGACTTCTAGGGGAATTATCATAAAAGGAATGCCTAAAGCTTGCGCTAGCTATTACAAATTAATCATCATCATCACAAGCCCATCTCATGTCCCCACTGCTGGGGCACGAGCCTTCCTTATTAATGGATAGGGAGAACGGGGCCATAAACTACCACGCGGGCCCAGTGCGGTACGGTGGTTGTTAACGACTGCTAATGCAGCCGGGACCAACGGGTTTACGTACCTTCCGAAGCACGGAGGAGCTCGTCATGATACATTTTGGTCACCCATCCGATGACTGGCCTTTGCGAAAGATGCTTAACTTCAGCACTCGCAGACCAGGCGCGTTATCCACTGCACCATCGAGCTCCTCACTAGTTAATGTTGTATCTCTATCCCATGACAGGGTTTTGTATATACGTACTTGTGCATGTACTTTATCGAAAGAGAAATATTACCCATTTTAAGTACATCTAATCTAGTTCTAAACCATCTTTAACTCAATTATTTTAACACCTGAACGATCGTAGCGCCTCTAGCGGAAATAGATAGCAACTAGTAGATAGTCTGTTGCACAACTGTCTATTGCAGCTCTCCACAAACTTAACATTACATGTGATGATTTATCTATATGTGTATTGTTTAGGTATCGCTCTCAAGACCCCGGCCATGAAGAAGAATCTCGACAAAGTAATGGGCAAATGGAACGACATGCAGGCCAAGAGCCAACTCTTCGTTGAAAGGTAACTAAGAATACTTCTTTTGTTTTTTTTCCTTTATTTGATGGCTTCGTGCGATTAGCACATTTAGCCAGTGTCAAAGTAATCTTTCTTATACTTCTAAGAAAGATTACGATAAGATTAAGATATACATAAATAAACAATATTTCCTTCCTGATAATGATGATGAATGATAATAGAAATAATAGAAGTGAAAAATTATATACCCCCCCAAACCCTCGAATATCTCAGTAAAGATGTGGGGCTTTACTAAGTCTTCACGCGGACTTCTTGAGAGAATTTGAAAAGTGGCGTTGCACTGTTTTGTTTAATTCGCCAACACTCATGCACACTCACGAACACTTTGCGGTTAATAATCCACCATTATTTCACATTAATATTCGACATAACATAAATTTTAGAAAATAAAACAAAACCGCAGACATGATTCTTTACTTTCCCGCCAAGAACTCCACTTCTTTTGTTAGCAAACCAGTGTTGCCAGACTGTGTTGCCAGTATTACCGTAAAATGTACCCCTAAATTACCGTACAATTACCGTACACACGGCGGCAGATCAACCCACCCAAAACTGTCAAACTTCTACAATCAATTTTGAACTTTATGGTTTGGTTATAAGGATCAATATTCATTGGAGAAATTTTACAGACCCGGGTAGGTTGATATGCCGCCGACTGTACACGATGGTTGTATGAAAAGTCGCTATAATGTATTAGATTTTTTCAAATTATTTTCTAATAAACAGAATAATAGTCGTTAACTACTTAAAAGGTTTTATTTCTTAACTTTTTAAGGCAGTAGGTGTCATATTGCCGTATTTATGCTATTGAACGTCAACTTTAGTAAATGAATGACTGACTTAACGAACTTCGTTCAGTCAGTCATTCATTTCATTCGGACATTTTTCTCGGCCGCTTGTTCATTCATCTATCAAATAAGAAGGAAAGAGACAGCAAATAGCATATAATTAGAAGTGCTATAGAGAGAAATTACGATCCCACCCACCAACATAAGAGACAATTCTGAGGTTGGTTCAAGTTGGTTGAGAGATTAGGCGCCAATTTAAAATTACCGTACGTTTTGTTGAATTTCGGCACTTTTCTTAGAATTACCGTATAAATACGGTAATTACCGTACGTCTGGCATCGCTGTAGCAAACAGAGATGTCGGAGGAGAGGTAGGGGGGGGGGGGGGTTCTTGACTGGTTAGTCAATAGATAAACTTTTAATAAAATTATTTTGAAGAATTGTTACGTGATTTCATTTATACATTTAATGTTCTGGAATTATATTGTTGTTGTCAGCATCCCTATTAATTGTTTTCTAAAGTTTACGCAAACACTACACATTGAAATGAAACAAATTTTTCGTATCTACTCGCGTGTATTTTACACATTACTTTAAAATAATGGTTATCCTGACGTTTCGAACCCTTTTCTGTGACGAAGCCGTAGTACTTTCAGTTTATTATCCTGTAGTACGTGCTTGACATGCTGAAGCTCAACAGCCAGGTGTTGGGTATCACAGATGCCGCGTGCTCTCTGAAACAAAGATTTCCCTTCAGTAGCCAACTGTCTAGGATGGTGGTGAGAATCACCATTGAGGTACCTATCAGGATAAACATTATTTAAAAGTAATGTGTAAAATAAACGCGAGTATATCCTAATATCCAAAAGTTGTTGCATTTCATCATCCCTATTATTAAATATTTAAATAAAATCTGTTAACATTTAGAATTATCTGTAGACATACCAAATTCACTATTTATTTGGTCAATGTAATTGGTTAATGTAAACAGGGATCAGTAGTTATTTCATATATAAAAAGGTATTTAATATGTCCTCAACAAAGCCCTGTAAAGGCACAATATTAAGACAGTAATATAATCCTTATTGTCTTTGTCATTAGGTTGAAATTCGTGGAGATCGTGGTGAACAGTATGGAGGAGAATCACCAGACCATCTCGGAGTTCGAGATCAAGCTCGCGCAATTCAACGACTTGCCCAATGACGTCGAGCTATTGAAAGACGTGAGTAGACCATTATACATCAATATAGCATATTCCCTGTGTACATATACCCCTCATACCCTTGGGGGAGGCCTTTGTCCAGCAGTGGACGTTTTTTGGCTGAGATGGATGAATGGATGGATAGCATATAAAGGTCCCATTGCTGGGCTTAGGCTTTCCCACATGAATGATAGCAGATAGCAGCAGAGCAAGCTGACGAAGTTGCGAGCGGGTCGATAATAACGTCATAAGCAGAAGCAGCACGTAGGAGATATGTTCAAAGTGGTCTTCTATCCAGTGACCAACTGTTACAAAAGACGCTTCACTTGCAAGATCGCAACTGAAATACGCTATTCTTTGTTCTACGAGTGTTAAATACTTGTTTTCTACTAAGCTCTTTGAAGCTAACCGTTATTGGTTTTTTTTTAATTTTTTTATACGTAGCACGGCAAATGACTCCATATCACCTGATGTTAAGTAAATATGGAATCCAGATGCGACGAAAACTGGTGCAGCGTGAAAACAATGCAGCATCAGTTACCCTCACTCTGCCGGCCCACAAGGTGCCTCTTCACGCCTCGTTTGAAGGACCCCATGTCATAAGAAGGAGGGTTCCAGCTAAAGTGCGCTTCCACCTTCAATACAATCGTCATATACCCTAAGGTGACATGAATTGAACACGCCTTCCTGACGCAAAATAACAAAATAAGTTTCAACCCGTCCGTCGTCTGCTGTGAATACAGACACAATAGAATTCTAATTGTTTAGGGCACTGATCAGTGCTTGCCGCATGAAAGTTAGCCTATATACTGTCCCAATGCTAGGCAAAGGCCTTCATCATTGAAATCAATAGTAGTTGAGTCAGTCTTGCATAAACTGCTCGAGCAGTTCAAGCATAACACGGCAACATTTCATTTTCATCTCATCTTATCTTATCTCTATCTCAGATGCACGAAGACCTCCTTCGCATGCAAGTGGCCATCAGCAAGCAACAAATACAGATCGACCAGATGAACGACGACGCTGAGAACTGCCGACGTCTGGTGGAAAGTTCTAGAGCTGCGTTGCCCCACTCGTCGTTGCCTAGAGCTGGAAAGCATATCGACCTGGAGAGGCTGGACAAGGAGGTGTCCCAGCTCAACAGCAGGTGGAACAATGTGTGCAGCCAGCTGGCTGAGAGGTAAGGTTTTAGTTTTAGTTCTTACTAGAGGCCGACTTGCGAATTTTATGTATTCTTTATTGCACAAAAACACACAAACAGAAAACAAAAGTGAAAATGGTGAGCTTTAAAAGGCATAGACTTTTCTCTGTGAAAACCTGTAAGTAACTTTAGGATTAGCTAGCGTGAACTTTAGATACTATGAATGTGAAAACATATTATTGGTGTTTAGTTAATTTGGAGTTTTAAGTAGTAGTTATAATATATCGCTGTTTGTTTATATACAGGGTGTCCCAAAAATGGCACGCCAGGCTGACACTGACTGAGGCTGACAGCTTAGCTATAAACCTATCAGATAAAAATAACATGACTCTTGTAAAAGTCTCATAGTTTTGGAGAAAATGCCACTTTTTTATTTTCTAAAAACTCCTTTTTTAGTTCGTTTTAAACCCAACAGATAAAAATTACATGACTCTAGTAAGTCTCATAGTTTTGAACAAAATGCCACTTTTTTATATTCTAAAAACCACTTCTTCCACTTTTAGTTTTTTTTTTTTTTTTTTTTTTTTGTTTTTTTTTATCTGATAGGTTTATAGCTAAGCTATCTCCAGTATCAGCCTGGCGTGCCATTTTTGGGACACCCTGTATATATTCAAAATTAGTTGCCGCCCGCGACTTCGTTCGCTATCCCACAGGAACCTGTTACCGGGATAAAAAGTACCCTATGTCCTAGTCTGGGTCATTGTCTGTCTATGTGCAAAGTTTCATCTAAATGCGTTCAGGCGTTCTCGAGTTATGCGCTTAACAAAATTCATTTTTATTTATATACTAGCGGCCCGTCCCGGCTTCGCACGAGTGAACATTTTTTTTCCAGTAGAGAGTAGTTTGTATTGGAAAAATTGTTGTTTTTACTGATTTCTTTGTATTTTTTACGTTTTTTCTCTCCATAAGAACCTTCCTCAGACTTCATCAAACACAACAAAAAAGAAATCAGCCAAATCGGTTCAGCCTTTCTCGAGTTTTGCGATTAACAACTCATTTAGCGATTCATTTCTTTAATATAGATAAGATAGATTCTGTGCTGGTCTTACCAAGTCGTTGAAATTTGGCCTAATGAGGCCACGACCTTCAGGACAATATTTGTTTATTGAGTTGGACTAAAATCAGTTGCCGATCCCTATTTTTAATGTTTGACGGTAAAAATGTCGATCACTGGTTGGTGTTGAAGACTGGTGCATGTTGAAGACTGGTACCACTAGCCTATGTTCCTTTTTTCGGAATGTAACCTCACATAACCGTCCACAGACTTCGCAGCTGTGAAGCCGCGTACCAACTCCTGCGCAACTACAACGCCGGCCTGGAGAAGGAGGCGGAATGGATCGACGACACGTTCGCCAAGTTACAGGCGCAGCCGCCCATCGAAGTGCGCCCTAAGGAGCAGTTCGAACCCACCAGGGTGAGAGATCGAATGACGAATGCCACTTCTAGATTTATCGGAGCTCTGTACAGTCGACAGCGTTTGTTTATTGGTGTTAATCTAGTTAAAGTTTATGTTGTCGGTATGTAATTAAAGTCTGTTTCGCTTATCCCCGGAAATATTGTAGAATGTCTAAAGGTGCGTCCAGAGTAAATGACAAAACATGTTATGTAGCATAATGATATAGCATGTTTTATTAGTGTGGATAGGAGGATAAGTGTCAATAAAATAAACTCGTACTTTTAGTTTTATAACATGTCATGTAGCATAAGTTATATAACATGTTACATTACATTACATGTGTGTTTGAGGAGTCTTTGAACGAGATCTTTGTGCAAAAAATCATGTCATTTCGTTTTATAATCTTAGAGATTTTGTATTGATGCGCTGCCGATTGTACTTATGCTCGGATACTTGTATTTATTTAATGTGGAGACAAAAGAAAAAAAATCGACTATGTATTATGTGCATAAAAACTTTTTAGTATCGTCCTAATACAGATTGTAGTCTCTAAAGTGCGTTCATACTTGATAAATAGATGTTTCGCATGTCTTAACAGTAAAAACTTTTTGAATAATCCGACCAGTGTGTAATAGGTTTGTTGATCGTCTTTCGTTCATACAGCCTTGTGAAGAATTCAGTTCTTTTTTGTTGAAAAATTGTTAATTTTATTGCATGTTTAATTATTTTTATGGATATGCATGCCCAATTTATAATAACCTCAGGTACGTTTCACCGTACAGTTTTAAAATAAGCCGGTATGACATCAGAGTAAATTGTTCATGGGTCGAAACCAATTGGATGCATGAGCCATACCGTGATGCCACTAATGAAAAAAAACAAAAACGCATGTCTTTTGAAGCACCTATGAGGTAACACTGGAATCTTTTTAACTAAATAAAAAAATTGGTAACATCAAATCTGAATACGGTATCAAGGAATAAGGAATATAAAATATGTATAAAGAAATAATTCACACAAATTTACTAAAATAATGTCTAACTTATAATCAGTATTTACGATTCTTAACCGAAGAAAAATCGATCTTAATTAAAAGCACACAGATTACATTATTCTTTGCACCGACTAATTGATTAATGAAATCGGGTGTCTTGTGGTATTTACAGAACCTACTGACCGGCGTTGTGGAGCGAACACCTAAGATTGAGAAGGTTAATGTTGACGGTGGCAGGTTCATAAGGGAAGCAAAGGTAACTATCGGTATGATAACTGGAACATGAAGCTTTTTAGTCTGTGGCATTTTGGGGGGGGGTTATAAAATTTATGCGTCATTTAGTCTATGGCTGTATCTGATAGTATACGACCTTTTTATTTGGTATTTCACTCAAATGAAGGTCATTTACAAGCTTCATTCTTATTTAAGTTATTTTGAATGACACCTAAAGTGTATAACCTCAAAATTTCCACAAACGAAAGCAGATTGTCCTGATGTTTATTTTCTGTGTTCAAAAGTCTGAAAGGTTGCGAGATGTGAGTTTAGTCCAGCGGCTATTCCTGCTTCCTGTGTCTATTGTTGTCTCTTTCTGTTGGGTCTGTTACGTGGTCTTTGCTCATCAGGTTTCTCCAGCTATCGTCTGAACACCGCATACAGTTTTCAAATGTATTCGCTTCCGCAGTGCACGATCACTTAATGCCTCGCGTTTTTTATTAATTGTGTGACGCATAATTATAATCGATGACGCTTTGCAACGTTTTTTTAATAACATTAACCGTTTTTTCTGAATGGGATGTCTGTCTGATTGACAATGAGTTTGATAATCTATCTAAAACGTGAACGGCAATTTATTACTGCCCCTACTTAATGTGACTAAATGATAAAATAAAACGAAACGTCGTTTCAGAAGCGTTCCTAATTTGAAATTCAAATCGACTTTTTGTACATGAAACCATCGGCTTTAAGGAGGTTTTAATGTAAACAATGAGTTCATTGTTCTTACGAATAAATGGCTTTGCATGTAATGTCTGCCTATCAATGTTGCCATTATTTACCATCATTTTATTACACCTTTAGAAAAAGTTTCTGAAACAACTGACAAATTATGAAAAAATAAATGTCGGTTATTGTAAATTCTTGTATGAAAACAAGCTTTGGGTGCGTTTTATATGCACGAATCGTGGAACAGTACACGCATTTGGTGTTGCACGCTTTAAAACTGTTTTATAAACAGGCTCTTGGTTTTCCAGCATGATTTATACTCTGCGACACCTGCAAACTGGACTTTTAAAATGAGTGTGCCCAGTTATGAAAAAAAAACTACTATTTGGTATAAAAGAAGATTTATGAAATATATTGTTTGAAAGAGACGAATAAATGTTTTTATTTTAAAATTAAAATTAAATTTCTTCAGACTGTGTGCAGTACGAAAGGTATGATTCTAATATCTTAACCGGCATACTGTTTTTTTTGTAGCATAAACAATATTTATTAAAAAAAAAAACAGTCTGCTGACTCTAAAAACTAACCTAAAAACCTAACCCGCTTCGAACCTAACTAAATAGATACACTCGTCGAGATGCCAACGGTATTCTGAGTGGCTATGCGACGAAGTCCACCCATCGCTGGACATGAAGCAGCTTCGACGTCAAGCCGATGTGGAAATGGCTGAGCGCCTCCGCAGCAGAGGAAGGAATGTCGACCCTGAGCGGGTGCCAGTAGGCTCAGAATCGGTCGCAAGGGAGCTGGACGAGCTGAACGCGAGCCACCAGAAACTGATGGACTTGCTGTATGAGAGGTTGAGGAGCATCGCCGCCGCCAACCCGGGGGACATTGTTACACTGGTGAGTGTTTTTTTATATTGTATCTTAGTGGCACCAGTATTCGACACAGTAAACAAGAGTTCGACACCAGTCTTTGACGTTAAATAATAATATTGAATTTCATTTCAATTTTACTAAATGGCAGCTAGCAAGCAGTTGGTCTGTAATTGTTGTTTAAGGGTGCACCGACCAAAAAATGCCAAAAATGCAGTCATAGTTAAGTTGATATAATTGAAAATACTATCGTATTAAATAAACAAAATATATATTTAGTATCAAAGGGAACGTGCTTACAATTAGTCCGGTCCATATATTCATAACACACTATTATTTTTTCTACAATATCATTTAAAGTTGGGCAAAAATCATGAAAACGAGAGGCGGCGTTTAGTTGTCTTATAGTTTATCTAAATTATTATACCTCTGATTTTGTCTAAACAATCACCAATGGTCTAAACTACAAATCGTCCGTCTCACATTTTCGATTTATCTAGCGGTTTTTTAAATTATTATTTTTCAAAATACAAAAATAGTATGGCCGCGCGGCATCAAATAAATATGGACGAAGACAATCCAAATAAAATAAATGACACTTGTCACGGCGGGCGCACCCTTAAGTCAACTTCTTAAGCTGACCTCTATCTGTAATAATTTAAGAAAGAAGAAGGAATTTAACGAACACTACCTGTCCAACACTGATGCCACCTAGCTCTACCCTATAAGTTATTGTGGGAAGACGCTAGATGGCGCTGTTCTATGTATTTCGATAATCTCAAATTCTCCATATTCGTTTGTATATGCTGCCTTTTTACTAGAGCTGTGCCAGGTAGCTAAGCGGTGCGCGTGGAAAAAACCCACCAATACGATTTACGTCTTTTTTTGTGGTGTAAAATGAAAAGAGAGAGAAATGATCTCTTGGTACCTTACACAGCTGTGATGGAAAAGCCGTCTTAAAGTCGTTGCCAATGATATTAGTGATCGATCAATAATGATAGCCCATGATGTGGTAAAAAAATTAAATTGTCATAGCACTCACTTCTAGCTTCTTCGTATATCTATGGTGTTAATATAAAATTTGTTATATATGTATTTGGCTGACGAATATGTTTTTCTTATTGATTAGCTCTATTGCGTTTATAACCAGGCACAAATGATTTGACTTTGACCTTTTTAACAGTAGTTTTACGTTGTTTATTAATTTGCAAAGATTTTTATAAATATATGATGATTTAACATGATTCCACCGCTGTTTCGTAACGTTGTTTTTACTAAGAAGACGCTAGGAAGACACTTAGTCCTTAGTCTTTTCAAACCTATTTACAAAGGTTTAAAAACAAGTTAAAAACAAAGTAACACAGCATATCCAACAATATAACAACAGGTTACTGAATATGCGTGCGAGAAGAAATTTACATTTTGCATCCTTGCTGTTCGGTGTCATCAATAGGAATCAACCGTCATACCTTTACCAAAAATTAAACTTTTCACAACGAGACAACCGGATTGCTCCTCGTTTGCTCTGCCCGCCGCACAGAACAGGTGCTTTTCGTGGCAGCTTTCGTTATGCTGCCACGAAGTGTTGGAACAACTTACCCCCACCGATAAGGCTTTATAAATCGTTGGCCTCTTTTAAAAAACATCTTAAAGAGTATTTAATTAATTTACAAAGAGATTAACAATATAGCACCTAACTTGTGTAAATGTATTATGTATATATATTATGTAGGATATATGTTTTCGTAGGGAAGCATATTCCTTTTGTTTTCTTTTCTGCCGGATTGTATTAAAACTGGACGCAATTAAAATAGACGTAAGTGAATTTTATGCATAAAGTAGTTCAGTTAATTTATTAGGTAGCATCTCTCTCTCACTGGTTTCCACTGAAAACCAGCGTCGTGGCTTGCCATGGCACATGCTGAGTGGCGACCATTTTGGCTGCATTACTTGTTAGTTTTTAAATATTTAATTATAATACCTATTCTAGATGTAAGGAATTTGATATTATTGTTCTCAATGTGTTGTTTGTGCACCAAATAAAAACTTTCTTATTCTTATTCTTATATCCGGGAAAGCAGTCTAGAAAGACCAAACGTTCATGGCATTGTGATAATAATTATCAACTATTATGTATTCTCTCTAGTATTAAAGCCCGGGTTCGACCGCGAAATGAGCGAGGTCATTAATGAGCCCTCTTAACTCGCAACGATGATTTTCATAGTTGAGGCTCGACCGCGAAAGAGGCTAGCGGAGACCCCAACTATGAAAATTATCGTTGCGAGTCGAGAGGGCTCATTAATGACCTCGCTCATTTCGCGGTCGAGCCCGGACTTTAAACTTCCCGAAACAACTTATGAGCGGACTTTATGACGACTCCGTAGCCGAGTGGCTTGCACACCGGACTTTGGGCGGCGCTAACTCTGAGTTCTCGGTTTTGATTACCGGTCGGGTCAATGTCGAAAACGAATTTTTCGATATTGTGTCGGGTCTGGGTGGTACCGTCGCGTCGTTGATTCTGATTTTCCATAATACGAGTGCTTAAGCTACTTACTTGGGATCAAAACAATGTATATGATGTTGTATAATATTTACTTATATTTATATTATTTTGTATTGTGTGTGCCGGAACCAGTGATTATTCTATTGTAGTAGGTTAACGCCACGCTTGTTGCAAAGATTAATAGATTGGTGGCAGACGACAGGTCTAAGTGGCTAAATAGATTGATTGATATCATCATCATCAGCCTATATTAGTCCACTGCTGGACAAAGGCCTCTCCAAGTGCACGCCACTGAGCAAGATCCGGGGCCATTATTGCCAGCCACCTTGCGAAGATCGTCGCATTAATTGATATATGCCAAAGATATTGTTTTCATGGTCACCGTAGAGTTAGCGTGCAGTTTGCAATTAAGGTATAAGTCTCGGATAGATTAATAAAGAGTGGTTGCATCGTTTAACCGTGTTTCGGACAGCTCGTAAAGCTTTTTTTTGTTTAGAGAGATTGCCAATAGCTACTGGGCATATTCATCGTTATCAGGCTCTTTTGGTTGCGGCGAGAACCTTAAAGGGTTCCTAAAGCCATGTGACAAGAAGCACTGTCAGACGTTTTCTAGAGGGAACGGCATCACGCACTAGTGCGTGTCCCAGTGCCCTACTAGATACTCCTAGGGGTTCGGATCGGATCAAAAAAGGAACAACCCGAGGGCGCCTCTAAAGGCTCGGACTTCGGCTCGGACTTCGGCTCGGGTTGACCGCAGGCACGTAAAGCCGCTAGTCCCGGCTGCATTAGCATTCGATAACAATCACCGCACCACACTGGGCGCGCGTAAAACAGAAATTGTTCTGGTGATATTGTTTGCCTATTAGTTTATAATGATATAGGAGTATTTATATACCCGCCCGTGCCTTTATATGGACACAGTAGATCTGTGCATATAACTTTAGATATAAGTAAAACCTTAGCCTTACTCCTGACACTGTTAGCGTCTAATTCACGTGGAGTGATGTCACCCACTTATGTCACAGACCTTGGAGGGGGCCGCTAGTTATGGTAATAGATAATTCAAAGAAAACCAGTGAATGGTCACGATTGGATCTCCATTTTACATAAACACGGTTCGAGTATCTTTTTATAGAAATATATATCCTTTTTGAGATACTTCTGTTCACTCTGGGTCTTCTTAGTGAACGCTAAACATGTAAATGAATGGATGAGTTTGCGTTTATTTTATGCTAACGTATCCTTTTAGCCGCTGGTACAAAGAGACTATCATACGAACGTTAAGCAAATAATTTTCATCTCGAGCTTCTCCATGCTTTAGAAGGCACGAAAAGCCGTTGGTCCCGGCTGCATTAGCAGTCGTTAAGGCGACGCATCGCTAAACAATTAATCTAATACGGAGCGATTGCGCCCCGTACCATATGAAAAACTGTTTTTTTTATTCAAATTAAAACTAGAAATTATTTAAAAAAAATGAACTAGCATATTAAAGTGTGTGTTAAGACTAATCTACTAAGAAAATTTAGATGCTTAAATCGGTCTGGTTTGCCTGTAAAATCTGTTTTAAAAGAGGTTACTTTGATATTTTTTTCTCTGTTATAAAAGTTGACAAATCGTGTTTCTGCAACTAGCAAAATGAAGTCAATTAAATGAAAAATCATGTCATCAAACATCACTTTCAAATAAAAAAAAAAAAAAAAAGCTCGTGGAAATTTTTTCAACATTTGTGTTTTTGTAATTTGTTCGCAACAAAATTTGCGTTAAAAATTATAAAAAAATATCACTTTCAAATGTTTTGTAATTGTTGGGAAAAATCAAGATCCCCGCCACGTAAATTTCAAATTGCGTCGCCTTAACAACCGCACCGCACTGGGCCCGCGTGGTGGCTTTTGGCACGTTCTCCCTGTGCTGCTTCCATCCATAGGGAAAGCTCGTGCCCCAGCAGTGGGGATATAAAATGAGTTAACGATGATTATGATACCAAAAACTCTAGTAAGTAACCCCTTTTCGGCCTTGAAGATACCTGACTTTGAAATGTTTTGTATGCAATCAACTGTCCATCTTAATCCTTCTCACGATATCATTGGTTAGTGTCTGCCTACGTCTTCCATAAATGGATTGAAAATGCGTGGGTTAAGGTTTTAGAAGCCTCTTTATATGGAATAGCAAGTAATGCTAGTTTTTAAATCGAGATTTCATGGTAGTCATTAAGTATGCTATATTCATTAAGTATGCTAGTAGGAAGTTTATTTTGGTTAGAATTCTACCGATAACGTTGATGATTTAAATAAAATTTTCCGTATTTTTTTTTAAATTTCTTACGCCCTTTTTTTGGGGAAGACATTGCTTTCTTAGAACACTTTTTTAGATTTTTAAAAAATCTTAGAACCCTTGTCCCCTCTATTCGGTCGACGGCTCTTACGACATGCGAGGGCAGTTAGGCAGCTGAGACATTATTTTCACGTCCCAAACCAGCAAGTGCGTATTTTATATAAAATTTTATTTGCAATTAGGCACAATAACCTAACCTTGCAACAGTATTACGGCGGCAAATCACGTCATCCGAATTCTCAAGACTAATGCCTTTTTTGCCTCAAATCGGCCACAATGACCGTGTTTACAATTTGTTTATACTCTACGTGGGAGGTTATTTATAGTTTTATAGTTAAGTGCATTAACTTAACGCCAGTGCGCCACAGATAATAATGCGGTTCCGTGTTCCATTGTTTCAAAAGTCTTCGGTACCTATTTCATAGAAACTGAAGTTCAATGTTTTTCAAACCATCCATCATCACTAACTAGCTCATTTTATGTCCCCACTGCTAGGGCACGAGTCTTTCCTATAGATGGAACTCTACAGGGAGAACGTGAGGATTTGAAAAAATAATCGATTATAGGCAAAAAGTCGATTTAATAAATAAATAAATAAATAAAAAGTTTATTTCGCATAAATATACAACATAATTATAACAACAAATTAAACAGAAAGCACAACAAAGCTAAATTGGTCCCCGCTCAGCTTTTGCTGAGGCACAGAGTCACAATCGATTTACAAATCAAAAATAATCGTTTTTTTTAAATCGATTAAATTTTCACATCCGGTTTTTTCAATCATACATATAAACATATGAGATAAATATCATATCCTCACCACCATCATTATCATATATCGTCACTACTATAATCAAATAAATAGTAATAATAATAATAAAAAAGAAAAAAAAAAACAATAGTCTTAATTTATAACTTTGAGCACTACAATACTGTAAAACTGCCTGGCGCGTTCGCGGCATTCGGAAAAACAATTTAAACGCGCACCGGTCGGTTGGCGTTTGTTGTTGTGCGATGTTTCTCGTTAATTATACATATAATTACTTTAAATAAATTAAGCTGTAATTATTTAAATTTTAGGTGTTTCATTATGAATCTCTTTAGAAAAAAATTAATAAAAGTCGATTGTTAAAACAAAATCGATTATTTTTACTACAATAATCGATTAATTTTAATCGATTTCATTGTAATAAAAAATAATCGATTATTTAATAATCTATATTATCCCTAGAGAACGGGCCATAGACCACCACGCGGGGCCAGTGTTGTTCACGACTGCTAATGCATCCGGGACCAACGGCTTTACGTTCCTTTCGAAGCAAGTTATGACTTAGGAGCTGAATTGACAATGACATTACAAATTTTTGGTCACCCTTCCGATGAAGGACCTTTGCTAAAGTTGCTTAACTTAACAATTAGAGACGATTGTTACGAGAAGCCATTCTGAAACCTTCTATGCTTAATAAAAGAAAGGGTTTCTGTTTATATAAATGAGTAGATAAATGTCAGCGTTCTACCAAATGTTAAGCATGAGCTGAGTTCAGATGGGATGGCAGCCTATAGCCGCAGCTATCCTCAAATTTGTTGACCCGCCTGCATAGCTATTTTTATTTTCCTGGCGCGTAAAACAAATATGTAAAATCCATAGCATAACTGTTATCTGTTAAATGCAAGCTCATTTAAAAAGATCATTGCTCTTTCAAAAAGGATGTCTGTTTAACATCATTGTGATATACAATCTCGAGAGCACTTCATGGCAGTTAACCAAAGCAGGTAATATAGATACTATGCTCTGCTATTCTATTTAGGCTTGATAACGAAATGTATTGACAGGAACGAACCAACTTTATTTTATGTTATTGAAAAATCCAAGGGCTTACATAGGTACATATGTAGCCGCGGATCGTGCTAAGTGGCGTGCACTTGGAGAAACCTTTGCCCAGCAGTGGCCTACTATAGGCTGATGATGATTACGTAAATAATATACAAGGTGAGGCAAAAGTAATCATCCTATTGGAAGACGCTTTAACTTTTGCAAATGGCGTCAAATGTCAAATCGGTTTTTTGACATATTTGAAGTAAACAGATGTAAAATACACTTAGAGCATTAAACCATGCTCTAACGCCCGTTCCCTATATTCTATCTGTCTGTTGTTTTGCTTACTGGAGTGAGAAATTTGACATAATTTGTATGGAGCTTATGTCAAATTTGTACATATAGTAGGCAAAACAACAGATAGATAGATTATTGGGAACGGGCGTAAGAAAATACATGTCGACAAGCCATGAGCCGCTATACTCCTCAAGAACGCGGAATAATTGTAACCGACATTTTGGAGCAGGCATTTCCGGGTCGCCTAATTTCTCGTTTTGACGATTTGCACTGGCCGCCAAGATCGCCCGATTTGACCGTACCAGACTTCTTTTTGTGGAGGTTTTTGGAGTCTCGTGTTTACGTGAACAAGCCTCAGACTCTGGAAGCCCTCAAGGACTACATTTGACACGAATGCGCGAACCTATCGCCTGAAGTTCTGGCAAAAGTGATGGAAAATGCCATAAAAAGAGCCCGTATGGTCATCAATGCTGGCGGCGGCCACTTGTGCGATATCATCTTCTCGACTTGATGGGAAAAATTCTAATAAATTAAACATAAATAATCCACAAACAGAACCAAAGATTTTTATTTGTAAAAAAATTACAGCCAAAGAACATCGGATGATTACTTTTGCCTCAACCTGTATATTGTACATAATTATATACATCCGTATATGAGTATATTTACAAATATTACAACCAATCCATACACAAAAAAAGAAATATAACTCAACTTAAATTTATAACAAATTAAAAGTTAGATCCTCATTAATCTCATCATCATCATTAGTCAAAAAACGTCCACTGCTGGGCAAAGGCCTCCCTTAAGGATCTCCACAACGACCGGTTTTGTGCTGCTCGTATCCAGCGGCTTCCCGCGACCTTCACAGATCGTCGGTACACCTTATTGGAGGTCTGCCCACACTGTGCTTTCCAGTACGCGTTCGCCACTCAAGGACTGTTCCGCCCCAGCGGCCATCAGTCCTGCCAGTCCTGCGAGCAATGTGCCCTGCCCACTGCCACTTGAGCTTAGCAACTCTTCGGGCTTTGTCGGTAACCTTTGTTCTTCTGCCGATCTCCTCATTTGTTCACGCAGAGAAACCCCGATCATAGCCCTCTCCATTGCTCTTTGAGTGACCTTGAGCCTTCTGATAAGGCCCATAGTGAGCGACCACGTCTCAGTCTCGTATGTCATCACTGGCAACACACTGGTCACTGGTCCAAAAGTTAGATACCTATAAATAAAAGATGTCATCCAATTTAGGGCACATGAAAACATCATCGTACATGAACATGAGTGTATCCGCGATTAAGACGTATGCAACTGTGCCGAAATATCGGTTACTTTAAGATAACAAAAGCCATGTTGTTGTTGTTAATGTTCTTATCTTATTTTATCTTATTTTATTATATCATTCATTGTAAATGAGTCAATGGTTACTAAGGCATTACGGGACAAAGAAACATTAATTTCCATACATAGAGATAATATTTTTAACTGGATCGAAGTTACTTGAAACAAAATAATGATAATATGGATATATATTATTTAACGCAAATTTTGTTGCGAACAAAATACTATTTAGAAAAGTGTTGGAATCCCGATCGTAGAAGTTATTTTCCAAATTAAGATAATGTTGTATTTATTAATTCAGTATCTCAAGCTCAAAAACATAAAGAATCAAACTAGGTATAGTTTCGACTGAGTTAGAATATAAATACGTATTTTTTGGCAAAACTGACTAAACACGAAGGCGTCGAAGCCTCCGTAACGCATCGCAGTCAGTCGTCGACATCGCCGCGCAAAAAATGTAGGTAATGAATGAATCTATTGACCGTAACGTTTCTGCGATCCCGAACTGGCTGGTTTTCCGTAGACTGTAGACTTTTTTTTTGGTTGTCTACAAATATTTCTTTTTTTTCTTCTATAACATGGTATGTTCTTATTTGCCAGTTAATGTTGTGTTTGGCGCCGCCATTTTAATAGTGTTTGGTTGGGAACTCATTAGGTACCTACTCATATTATTTTTGATCTTTTATTTAACATGTTTAAATATTTAAGTTATACGTACCAGATTATTTCCTTTTCTGCAAGCTACACATTTTTTATTTATAATATTTTATTTTGTTAATACTTTTATTACTTTTTACAAATCCCAGTTGTGGGATGATTAAAGGCTGGTTTTGTTGATAATAAAATCAATGAAATAAATTTTATAAATATACTTATAACTTCAGCTTGCCCACACAGTTACGTCATCTTTGACTATGATTCAACGCGTGTATGAAATGGGTGACCAATTCCTTAAAGCAGTCACGTTTTTAGAAATAATGGGAACAGTTTAACTCGTTTTATTGCAAATAGAAGGCTTGCTTAGTAAAAAAAAATTAAAAAATCTGTATAAAAAAGTTAATAATAGCCTTTATTGTCCCACTGCTGGGCAAAAGCCTTCATCACTGAAATAAAGCCATCGCAACAATTTATAGGTATAGACTTAACCACCACGCTTGCCAAATGCGGGTTGGTGATGAAAAACCCGAGCATTTATTCAAATTCGTAACTAACTTGCCTAACCTGCGAATGGAACCCAAGACCTCCGGATATCGAGATGAGTGCGTTTTTCGACCACCAAGGCGGTTTTTCAAAACAAAATAAAAGTATCCTGTATTAAAATGTTAGTTTCCCGCGTTTATTCTATTCGTTGGGCGTTTGCCATTATGATCGGCAGCCGGGGTTGTCGACCTATGCTAATACAATTTATTGCTTGCCACCAAATTGGCGCCATGCGTCCATTATTCGATAAGCAGATATGGGATAGATAGTTTGTTCGTTCGTGATCGTTTGTTTGAACTTCTACGTATGTGCTAACTGGTGTAGGCGTCGTAAAGATGTCATGATTGTTGAATTAATTACAGCAGAAACTTGACTGTTTGTTAAGAAGTAATTTCGATCCGACGGCCTCGGAGAATCTAGTATAATTCGGATCCGATAGCTTCGGAGAATCTAGTATAATTCTGATCCGAACGCCTTGTAGAATCCAGTAGGATTCCGGTCTGAACGCCTTGTAGAATCCAGTATAATTCCGGTCTGAACGCCTTGTAGAATCCAGTATAATTCCGGTCTGAACGCCTTGTAGAATCCAGTATAATTCCGGTCTGAACGCCTTGTAGAATCCTGTATAATTCCGATCCGAACGCCTTGTAGAATCCAGTATAATTCCGGTCTGAACGCCTTGTAGAATCCAGTATAATTCCGATCCGAACGCCTTGTAGAATCCAGTATAATTCCGGTCTGAACGCCTTGTAGAATCCAATATAATTCCGATCCGAACGCCTTGTAGAATCCAGTATAATTCCGATCCGAACGCCTTGTAGAATCCAGTATAATTCCGGTCTGAACGCCTTGTAGAATCCAGTATAATTCCGGTCTGAACGCCTTGTAGAATCCAGTATAATTCCGATCCGAACGCCTTGTAGAATCCAGTATAATTCCGGTCTGAACGCCTTGTAGAATCCAGTATAATTCCGATCCGAACGCCTTGTAGAATCCAGTATAATTCCGGTCTGAACGCCTTGTAGAATCCAATATAATTCCGATCCGAACGCCTTGTAGAATCCAGTATAATTCCGATCCGAACGCCTTGTAGAATCCAGTATAATTCCGATCTGAACGCCTTGGAGAATCTAGTATAATTCCGAGATAGATTTTCCGAGAGAGTGTAGGAGGGGACGGTGACACTATTGCGTGATGCCGTTCCTTCTAGAACCCCTCTGAGGATGTACAGACGCCCGCACATCTACCTATCCAAAACTGACAAATTCTCAATAAATGTTCAACCATATTTATTTATTTATTTATTTAAATAGGACAACCAACAAGACATACATTAAAACAAGAAAGAAGCTATAATTTTTATCTTAAAACTAAATGCTGTCTCAATTATAGGTCGCCACGACATGCACTGGTGGGACATATTAGAAAAAAAAAACAATAATAATAAAACTAAAAAAATAGCAAACAATATCAAATATCTACTTATAGACGTAAAACTTAATAAACTTATACCTACTGAATCTAATATATGAAACTTAATAAAAAAAAATATAAAAAATAAGAAAAATTTAATTAGTTAATTAACTATGAAACGAAAGAGTCCAAAATCAGGCTTTTATATGCCATATATATAAAGTTTAAAGTCTATTGAGGAAGTTTGACAGTTTGTGGTAGACTCATGTGCAGGCGCGTGTATCTACGATCACTACGGCTTTAGGACTTAAACTGCAAAGGGCTCGAGACCAACAGCAAACTCTCGCATAAAACCTTTTTACTTTTGTCATACATTTTAATACTTCAAGTAAGTTTCTTCTTAATTGGTCAACAGTCTTTTGTTTTGCTAAATATATAGAAGCCATACCAAAGCCAGAACCTGCGTCATGGTCCAGGCACTTCCTGTTGGGCGAATCTCTGGTTAGTTCCTGTTGAACACTGGTGCCACTAGGGTAGTACTATTATCTTATCTTATCTTATCTTATCTTAGTGGGGCCTGCTGAGATTTCCCTCTATCAGTAATACTTCGACCCATCGGGATCTTTTGTGCAACCCCATCCTTTCACTCTTCCTCCTCTGTAAAGATAGATGCCATAAGTTTGGCAACGTCTTTAAGAGCAAAGAGCCTGAAGTCCTCCGGTTTCGTATAGGCCGACTTCAGGAGTCCTATCTTTTCCTAGCCAGAGTAGTACTATTAGTTATTCTGTGCCACTAGCCTGCTTGTAGAAGCTACGTTCTTTCTCAATAAATAAAGCTTAGTTATCCGAGTACTGAGTTCAGTATGAGAATAACACCTAGTTAGGTGTGATTCTCAGTCGCGTTTTGTGAACTTTTGAATTTCAAACGTTTATCCTGTACAATGTCATGTGCTCACCACATTGTCGCAATAATGTTATCATTTGTGACCCTGAGATTTGATCTATGGTATTATGCTATCGCTATTTCCTTCATTGCGTCGCGTCATCATGTGGCGTTTGGCCACCGTCCGTCGTACCATTGTCTGATTTTCCTGATACATGTGCTATTTAGACATAATCTGTAGTTCCGGTTTGACTGTACATTAAGCGATATAACTACATTTTAACCGACTTCAAAAAAAGGAGGAGGTTCTCAATTCGACTGAATGTTTTTTGTTATGTTATGTTATGTTTAAACTTTTTCGATATAATAGATGATAGTAAATTACTAAGTATATCATTATATGTTAGCTGTTAGCTAAAATACCTAATTATTCAATTTCATTAATCGATATAAATAATTTTTCCATATTATAGTTAAGTTACCTTTTATTAGAAAAGCGGAGAGAAAAAATATTATTATAACCACAGACCAAATAGATGATGCACAAGGATAATGTCCACCGCGGACTAATTAAAGGAAACTGGCAGTCAGCACAGATCTTAGAGCATTAAAGATGGACTTAGTCGAAGCGTCTGAATTAGGTGTAGGTACTTGCGTGATCTATGTCAATATAGGTCTGTGATTTTAACCTTACCTTCTGGTAATGAGGTAAGGTAAGTGACGAAAAATCGCACCCGGAATCCTCAAACACTGATCTGACTATTAAATAAATGAAGCATTCGAGGAAATAAGTGAAATAACACAATTATTAATAGTTTGCGGGTGACGTAACGTTAACGACTCGCGTGGTCACAGTGTCAAGGTCTGTTCCGATGACTTACAAGCTAACACGGCGAAAACGCAGATAGTACGAACATAACTGGAGATATAGATTTGTGACATATTATTGCATTAAAATATTATTGCACTAATACATCGACGCTCTATTGTTTTAGCTAATTGGCAAACCGACAGTCACCATTATTTTTTGGTATACTTAATTATGTTTTTAAAATAATCCAAACTTATGGCCGGATTCACCTTATACGAGTGTCTTATTGTCTAAATAGCTACACGTTAAGCCGTTTATCCCCGTAGTTGCCGTGGTATAGCAGTCGTTCATACCCACCAACCCGCATGCAGGGGCTAGCATGACCTGATCTCAATTCCTATCTGACTCAAACCCCACCCCCATGTGGAAGAATCAAGTAGCTAGTAGAGAACGGGAGCTCGCTTATACGTGACACCATTCGTGCTGCGTGTTTCGATTAAACGACTTGAAAAACCCTTTAAGGTTCTCGGCACCCTCAAAAGGGTCCGGTAAGGTTGAAAAGGCAGCTTAATCTAACAGCAAACTCTCGAAAAAAGTGACCGACAGTGGAACATTTAATCTCTCCGATATTGACCTGTCTGATACCCAGGGTTTACGATTTAGATATGCAATTATTTTAAATTTTGCTGTACAAGACTCAGGTGCGATCGAGTATGGAGTATTGTTCCCATCTATGGGAAGGCTCCGCTAAATACCTCCTCGATGCACTTGATAGACTGCAAAGGCGAGAGGTACGCATTATTGTAGATGCTGAGGTTACAGCCTCTCTTGAGAACCTTCAGCTGCGTAGAGACATATTGCTTCTCATCAATCACTACGGAGAGTGTTCTGAAGAGCTTTTTGATCTAATCCCGCCCTCTCGTTTCCTCTCCCAGACTACACGTGCTGGCCTTAGGAACCACCATCATGTACAGACAATCACCATCACACTCGTACCAAAAAATTTGGCAAGTCGTTCCTCTGTAAGACTATTCGGCTTTGGAATTTTTTGCCAGCGCATGTATTTCCCAGTTCCTATAGTCCCGGGTCTTTTAAGCGGGGCGTGAAACGGCATTTATGCAGGCTGTCATGAATGGGTGCGCTTGTTACTGTGTTTGTTCCACGGTGGGGAGAGCTCTCATTATTTTGGACTGCATCGGCTGCTTACCATCAGGCAGGATGTAGACACTATGACGTGCCAAAAAAAAATTAAAAAAAATGATTTCAAACAAACTGGCACAGTACCTACACAACCATACTTATTTGAAAATAGGATTTGAGATGATTAACTAACTGTCAAGTCAACCAAAGTCTTGGCTAACTTAGATGGGCTAACTCACAACCAAAGACTTTGCTAATTAAAATTGGCTAACTGTCATCCAAAGATTTGGCTAATTAAGATTGTCTAAGTTTCAACCAAAGACTTCAATGTGGAGGACCTGGAAACGCCAAGAGCAAGCCCGATACACTATCGAACGGTTCTAAAAATAAAGCTAATGTTTTCAAATACAATCTAAGAAAGCGTATGAGTGAGCGATAAGAACATAAAAGTGACGTAGCGTAAAATACAAAAAACTATTATGCTGCATGACATTTAAAAATAAAACAAGAAGATGTGAAGGAACATATTCATAATGAAATACATTCCGTTAAAACAAACGAAAACGCATTTGCATTAAAATACTGTCTCGGTAAACAAAACAATGTCTGTGAAAACAAAACTCCGCAAGTGTAGTAAAAAATTAAACCAATTAACATTTGCGTTATTTATTGTCAAGTTGACATTTTATCTAAATAACAGTTTGTGGGATTAAGGTGCGTGACGTCATCGAAGATTTGCAGCTAATCGTGTATCGCTGAAAGATAGCGCAACGATTAGTCGCGAGAGACTTCGATCCAAGTTGAATTTTTAGTAGCGCGCGAATGACGCCCGGCGAACGACGCTCGCGACGCTGTACCGAACGAAATATAAATTGGATTAGACGAATTCGATGTGCAAATAAGTGTTGAGTGACAGTGTTTTGTTTTTTAGTCATCTAAGAAGGTCTAATATTGAAAGAAGTTTTGCTACAACTGACGGATGAAATAAAACTCACAAAATTTTACCGAAAAGTTCTGAAAACAAAATATTCGCCTCGCTTTTTTTTATTATATCTTTACGATTTAGGTTTAGCTTATCGACACTTTCGTTTATTGTTTACAGTCATTAAAGTTGACCGATAACTTTCTTATGTATTTACCGACGACCTTCACCGATATTCAGTGTTAACCGGTACAGAAAAAAAGTTACTTTTGATTTATGACGACTAGTTTTTTTAATGGCAATAATAACGGTTCAGATAAACGTAGTACTTACTTTATTACCTGTAGCATTATGTGCAGTAAAACTGTTGGTTCATTTTATTTTGAACGTACGCCAATTTCTGATTGTTTATTTATTCAGTCGTTAACACTTCAAGGTCTTATCATAATAAACTGTGATAGTGTCTATTATGTTATCGAAATGCAATATAATCGCAATGATAGATAAAGCTCATTGAGAAATTCCTTTGGGACTTTAGTGTTTTGGAGCCTGAAATTGTTTCGTAATTAAAAAAGTCTTCACTAATCGTTTTTGTGATGTTTATGAAATTGTTGTTTCTTATTCTGCGGCGTTTCAAATATGCTAAACTCATGATCTCCTTCCTTGATTTCAATTATTTAGTTTTGAATAATTTTAAAAGATAATAAGACTTTCATTTGTAAGTGTTAACTTTTCACAAACATATTTCTAATACAATCAATATCAAATACAGTTTTTGAAATCCAATACGAAGTAGGAAGCTTTTTGCGTCTTTGGCTAGTTTTTAGCCTTGATTTTTGTCGTCTCTATCCTAAAGTCCTAGTAAATCATCGGTGTTTCTAGTGTGCCGGATAGCTATAGTTTTTTGCCTTTTGTATTGTCTGTGATTTCGAATGTTTTGACAACTTGTCTGAATTATTTGCGACATAAAATTTTAGCATTGTGTAAATACTTAAAATTATGTCATTCTCGTACTTTATTCAATCCGTTATTTTGTTTTTGAGTGTTCTTACATCAACATCGTTATCATCATCATCCAGGACTTTGAATACCGTTAATAAATTGGTAACGATACTTCTGTCAAATGAAGATACCGGTAAAAAAAAGGAACGGTCAGCTTGGTATCGTTACTTGGGTGACATTTTTACCGGTAAATTAACTAACCGCTCTACGCGGATTGGCTAAAGCGCAATATTTAACGGAAAAAGTAGCGATACCTTTCTAGATAACGTTACCTACATTACCGGTACCTTACCTATACACCTTTATAGTAATAACGTTACTTACCGGTACTTATAGTGGGAATTTGGTAAAGGTATCAAGCGCTGTCATCATCATCATTTAGTTAGTGCCACCTTCATACTGAAGTACAGTCGGCGGCAGATCAACCTACCCAAATCTGTCAAATTTCTCCAATGAATATTGATCCTTATAACCTAACAATAAAGTTCAAAATTGATTGTAGAAATTTGACAGTTTTGGGTAGGTTGATCTGCCGCCGTGTGTACCAAGCTATATGGGATCGCAGAAAATTTTGTATACTACCAAACTTCAGTATGAAGAAAGAATGAATCAATAAATTACGTTACCGTTATTTTACTATAAACTAAATGAGAAAAGCGTTTAGATGTCAATATATTTTACTCCGATATTTCAAATAAGCTCTAAAGTAATTTAACAACAAAATGATCATGAATCAAGATAAAATTTAATGTAAAAGACATTCGTTTGGGAGTGTCAAAACAACCCATTTACAGAAAATACCGTTACGTGTTAATTTATTGAACTTGGTTGACTGAAAGTTTTCCAAAGCAAAAGTTCTGTCTGTTTCAACGCTGTTAGAGTTTCTAGCTATAGTTCGTTTATTAGATAAGCGTTTTTAGGTCGCCTCTTGTGCCTATTTCAGTGCGTGACAGTCCCCTTTTATGCGCACACAGTAATAACTAAGTCACCTTGATTAATTCAATAGCTCACCTCGTTGGTCGTGCGGTGAATATCTACACAGAAGTCGATGCAATGTCAAAATGTTAGCTTTCAAATACGCAAGCTTTTGTTTTTATCGGCAAGGGAATCCTAACTAATAGGTATTACAAGTGCAGTGTTTTTTTGTCTGTTTGTGCTTTCTTGACGTATTTTTTATGTAAGGGAGAACTAATTCAGTAGTAATTGTAATACAGAGTAATTGGAGGCCCCGAGTTTGCTGTATGCTACTTGCCAATTCTGGAAAAATATAACTTTCCTTCAGAAAACGACTATTGACCAAATTTCACGTAGGCGAAGCTAGTTCCTTTTATAAGCCGGCAAAACTAAACCTTTAAAGTAAATTTAAACGAAACAGTAACGAGTTCTTAACGAGAAATACCAAAGAAAAGACGGATGAATAGTTTAAGGAAGGGTCAAAAGGGAATCTTTGATGAGATGACGTCTGACAGGCAAGAATGAAAGACATGTCCCACAAATAGATTGGGACCATGACAGAAGGATTGATGATGATGAATACCGGCATCTTTCCTCTTTTTATTATTTCTTCAAATCGGATAACTCTTTCTTGAAGACTTCAATAGAACCATCTAGGTACAACTTTCTAGGTACAGATCCGAATCTCTTGAAACTTTCTGCGTAGTAAAGTGATAAAAGAAGTTAAATATTCTTGGCATTTAAATTAGTATTACAAAAACAAACCTATGGACAACCGAATCCCAAGTTCAGCACTGAAGTGTAAAAGCCATTTGGCATCACGCTCTTAGCATTGTAGTACCACGCGCGCGAGAGTTGCTATTTTTGACCGCGTATGACATTACCAGATCTATCGATCGAACAAGATTGGTTAATGATGACATCTCAACTGTCTGACGCGGCTGCCAATGGACTACTACTGTTTTCTCTTGCCTTTTGTAAGTGTTTCAATTATTGGGTGTAGTGCGTAGTTACATGTTGGTGCTAGTTGGGATTTGCCTTTAATGTTTTTGTTGACAAAGGAGATGGTATTGGTATTTGGTAATCTTAAGTATTTCACTTCACGCTTTGTTTCACAGCTACCTGTGTGGTTTAGTAGTTTGACTAAAGGTTTCTAGATCATTTCTTGATTCCTAGCATATTGTAGGTACTCGTTTTGGTTGGTGGTAGGACATGTGCTAGCCAGGTTACCGGCTAGCTACCACCGTATTATATAAGTTGGTTGCCATGACAACTATATTGTCTCCTGATAGTAGCTATTTCCGCAGTAGTTAAGGATTCTGGGTGAAGTGCGCTTCCACCTGCTGCCTAAATATGATCACTTAACATCAGATGAAGGCCAAGTACTTCTCCGTTTTGTTATCTATACTAATATTATAAAGCTGAAGAGTTTGTTTGTTTGTTTGTTTGTTTGAACGCGCTAATCTCAGGAACTACTGGTTCGAATTGAAAAAATCTTTTTGTGTTGGATAGTCCATTTATCGAGGAAGGCTTTAGGATATATAACATCACGCTGCGACCAATAGGAGCGAAGCATCAGTGATAAATGTTGCAAAAACGGGAACAAAAGCCTAAAAAATTAAAAATGCTGCCGAAAGTCACTATTCCACGCGGACGAAGTCGCGAGCACAGCTAGTCTTTATATAAAGATGTAATTTAAGTCAAATTATCATCAAAAGCCACACCACATGTGCACAGGTTGGTCCATTTAATCATGTTTAAGGTCGCCCAAAGATAAGGTCACCGTATTTTTATGTGCTTTAAATGTTACGCTAAAGGTATTCGCTCTTTTAATTGCCAGGGTCATAATTTGAAATCTAAGGTCATTGGTGGCATTTCTATTACCTCAACTGGAATTTATAATCATTTTCCTCGCGCTGCAAGGTCGGTGTAGGTTAAGTTCTGAATGTTTTGAGCTATCTCATCATCATCACAAACAATAGCGCTTTGTTGGCTGGCATGCTTCTTTTTATAATAGCTGGAGATAGATACCTACTATGTTAGCTACGAAATAAAACCCTAATAAGAATCACCGAAAGCTTAATAACCAGGAATTAGTAAGAAAGCAACTGTTTCTTTAGGAAGACAATAATGACAACTTACTCTAATTTCTAAAACAAAAGAGAATTCGATAATCTTCGAAAAAGATACTAAACGTCAATTAATCAAAAGGAGTTCTGCTTTCAATTTTTATTATATGAAGAGAAACACTTTCGGATCTACTCGCCTTTGTTTGACATATTATTTTATATGACATATATATATAGTGACCTTATATGATATAGTGACCTTTCGAACCCTCGCAAAATTCACCGAAGAACTCGTATAGTGTCAGTAGTTTCGTATAAAAAGTTTAATTTCAATGTGAACTATTCGAAACTTCTAAACCGCAGGAAACAGTTTTTTTCTCTTACGCTCGTTATAAACGCTAAGCTATTATTCATCTCTCAGCCAGAAAAGAAACTAAAACGTCACGTCTGTGTTAATAAACATAATTAATTTGTATTATGAAAGCACATCGTAGCCAAAATCACCGAAGTTTTTGGGTCAACGGCTGCCATCGACCTAGAAAAGTTATTATTGTAGTAAGGGTAGAGCGCATTATACGCTACTGATTAAATTAATGCTTCCTTTTTTCACAAGCAGTACAGGAATTGACTACGCAAATTGGCTTAAGATATTACGACATATAATGTCGTGGCAACTGTATTATAGCGCATACGTAGTAATGTAAATATTGATCACGGATTTGGACGACTTAATTTAAAATCTGTAACACAATATTATACTTACTTTTGATTATATTTGTTAATTTTCACTCTTATACGGAAATTAGGCATTATCTCATAGCTTAATTTATGATAGATGTAGATTAACAATATATGAATAACCCACTACTATGTTCAATGCGGTTTGGTAGATGTTAACGACTGCCATCTTACTACAACAACAGTGAGCAACGGCTAAACGTGTCTTCCGAAGTACAGAGATGCTTTAGAAAGAAAGAAAAAACATTAATTTGGGACCAATCACATTACTGCATTACAAACAAATAAGAAAACAACATTTAAAAAAGAAAATTTATCCCAAAACGGTCCCGACTCAGCACTATGCTGACCTTGCGACCAACGCTAATCTTCCGTCTCTGAACCAGTTTGGTGGCGCTGCGATACAGTAACAATTAAAAATCTTTAAATTTTTCTTAATTTTGTCACTCATCCAGGATTTCACTTGCACGATAGCGACTCCAATGCGCAAGCCGCTGTTCCAACGAACTCACTACTGCATTTGATTTACTATGAGTAGTATTATAATGGTTATATAAAGAAACTAACTGTGCCCGCGGTTTCACCCGCGTTCTATTAGTCATAGCGTGATGTAATATAGCCTAAAGCCTTCCTCAATAAATGGACTAATCAACACAAAAATAATTTTTCAAATCGAACCAGTAGTTCCTGAGATTAGCGCGTTCAACCAACCAAACTCTTCAGCTTTTTATAATATTATTATAGACTAGCAGCTGTAGTTTCACTAAATACGGTAGTTATTTGTAAATATTAGCTACATAGCCGTGTCCACACGTCTAAATACTAAGTAAATATTGGGATTGCGCAAGGAGCTTACTTAGGTCATTTTGTTTACATGGTACTTATAATTTATGCAATTGTTAATTTAGTACACAGCAAGGATTTTGTGTTCTAAGGATAATTGTGTAGTGTTCGCGTAAACTTCAGAAAACAATATTGTGTTCTACTTTATATAGCATTGAAATTCATTATCCAACTTTTATTTCCAACCAGGAATCAAACAAATAAATTATTATTTCCGATAGACAGTATCAGATACTGATAGTATCGTGAATAAAATTCCTTACTTAAAATGCTCCCCCTAGCGTATTCCACATCTTTAATACCATGTTACTTAGCAATAAAACAGAAAATTTATACGCAATTTAATGGCTAACTATAAAGTATGTTACCAAAAATGCTGTAGATTTATACAATGTTTTAGCTATAGCTCCATATTTATATTCGATGACGCGAGGCATGACATCATAAATGTTTACGTTACACTAGCCAGTTAAGCACTGTTTGAGGATCGACCGTTAAATGTCCGTGTCCACAGACTAACGAACCACTTTATCATATATCTTAGTGAATTTATATCAAAATGTTACATAAAAAAAAACTTTATATTTAACTAGCATTTTGATCGCGACTTCATCATCATAAGCCTATAATAGTTAGTCCACTGCTGAACATAGGCCTCTCCAAGTGCACGCCACCGAGCACAACCCGCGGCTACTGTCATCCAGCTCTGCCAGCCACCTGCAGTGCTATTCTCTAAGCCAAACAGCGTCGAACTCGACATTGAACTCGCTCATAACTTTCAAACGAATGTAGACTTTATTACTATCTAAAAGTAGGTTGAAATTCGTTTGCAAGCTATGAGCGAGTTCAAGAGTTTTGCTTAGAGAATAGCGCTGCTGATCGCGACTTCGTCTATGTTTTAGTTTTGGTTCTAAATTAAAATTAGGTTAATTGTTAACGGAATATTACCATGTGTTTTGTTGTCCTTAAATATCGGACACCCAAAGACAACAAAATATGATAACTACAATTATGTATAATTATTACCTTAATATGAGTGAACATGATAGTTTAAAAAAAATGTCAAACTATTTGTTTTTAATATTTCGTCTATTGATACGATACCAGAAGAACCATATTTACTAGTTACTTTATCTTACCCTAATGGTTTTTCTGTTTTATATTCTATTCCGATTTCATAAAAATATAATTATACCTACCTACTTTAAGTGTAGTAAACATTATGTAGTTTTAATTGAAAATGCACGCTTTGTAGTTTTAACTAGCATTATGATCACTGACATTGAGTTTCTAATGGTTTTGTAGTGTAATGACCAAAAACATACACTGCTGAGGTTACTCAACTCTTGTAAGTTTTTGCGCATCGAGAATTAAAGATATTTTTTGTTAAACTTACGTATTTTGGCTGTATAATCAACGGCCAGTGTTAGCTGGACAGAACTGTAAAAGATTTTGCAATTAAACCTATCCTTTTATTTTTATTTTATTTATTTATTATCCTTCTATTCAGTAATCTGCCCTTGGAGAAGGTCAATGCAAGCCGTTACGCTATTTGTATGTGAATCTTTCCCATATTACATATAGACATGAAAATTACTAAAATTACTACATCAAGATTAGTTGATAATTTACAATCAATCAACATGTTTAGGGTTTAAACATGTTTTAAACATGTCGAAAATGCAAGAGTGCATTTCTGGTTTTGTAGCTCGCTATGATTTAGCTAGTGCAGAATGTATCTAGTTTTTAGTCGACTATCAAATGGAAGAAGGAGGTTCTTAATTTGTCTGTTTATTTTTTTTAAGTATATTCGCGCATGCATATCTTTGAATTTTTAGGCTTTGACTTTGACGTGGCTCCGCTCTGTCGGACTGCGTCTGTCCTACCGCGCAACCCAATGCGCGCGCATCATCGCCCACAAATTTTTCTCGCGTATCGAATCGGCCAGTCACTTTTCCTAACCTCAAAGCAAACCCTATGAAACAGCTGTTCGGTGCACGGTGTTAAATAACTAACGCAATTAACAGAATTAGGTCTGAACAATCGAACGCACCGGGTAGACGCGTCAAAAGCCATTACGAAATGATTTAAATTTAGAAGGAACTGTAATATTTTTTTCGTTTTACGGTTTACTTGGCTTTCATTCAGTTTTCGGCCAGTGCTGTAAGCGGCCAATTGTATTTTTCGTATGCTCATTTTGTTTCTTTACTAAACATTTTTGCTATGTCTATCCTCCTTTTAGTTAGTAGTTAATATATTTTTTTATCCGTCATAGGTTACAAACTTATTTAGAATGTGTCATTAATCGTAGACTATAGTGAGTGAGTTAATAAAACGTGAAACATGACTGTGTTGAGTGTAGAATACAAATGACGTTTTAGTGTAGATACAAAAACAAGTGACTAGTGAAGTGTTAAAATGGAGGAGTACGAGTACGATTTCGCGTACGAGTGCCGGGTTGGTATTCTGTTTTTTTTTAAACTACAATACAAGTATAACCTATGTAAATAAAAACCGTTTTTAAAAAATAGGGGGGGAAAATGTGTTGTTACTAAATATTATTTAATTTCCCATGTATTTTTACCTATTTATTTTGTGTACTCAAACTTAGAGTAAATTGCACTAGAATTTTAAATCTAGATTTAATTGAGTCCTGCTTTAAATGTCGTTCTTTCACTATAACTTAAGACAAAATACAATATTTTAAGCAGGATTAGCATTTAATCAAAATTTAAAACTTTTAATTCAAGCTATTAACAGTTAAAACATACTCGGTTATCATTATCAGTATATAAAACCCTTGTTTGGTTCACTACTGAGATATTTAGTAAATAATGTAATAATAGAGTACCTTAAGCGGTTGCGGCTTGCGACTCTTGCTTCTCTGCTCTGTAAAAAAATGAAAAAGAGCTATACATAAATATCCAGTTTTGGGTATACTAAAATCAATAAAGTTGACCTTCAAGTCAAGCACAAACTTCTCATTAATTAACGATACAAACAAAAGCAATAAAACTTTTGTTATTTATGTTTCCTCTACTTTAAAAAGCGAGCACATTTTAGATTTCACCTTTTTAATTTTTTAAGTTAATCGCGGAACCGGTACGCAGAACCGGCATTACCAATTCTTATATAACTCCGATGCTGTTAATAATATTTGAACACGAACTGTCGGAAAAATTGTAACGTCTTTCGAGTTTGGGCTAGCTTTTGTTATGCGAGTCAGGTCGGTGGATGGACGAGACAACAATTACAGAGAAGTATTATTGTGCGGATGTTAGGCAGTTTTTTTTTCAGTGCAGGGTAGTCACACCAGTATGCGACAGCAACCAGTGGTGAACATTTTTTCCGTTAATTATTTAAAATAGGTTCAGCAACTGATTTTAGTATTTAGCAAAAATTTAATACAGACCAACTGCTTTTTATCGGTCATACCCTTGTCATACCGTAAATTTTCAAAGAAAATCTATACTTTTTTGGCGACGAAATCTGTTGACGAACTCTGGTCATGGTTGCCACTTTATTAAATAGTTTTTAATACGTCAGTTCAAGGGGTGTTTCAAAAACAAATAAATGAGACAATTTATCTAGTCTCTGTTAATTTATCAAAGTCTCGTTAGTATAAAAAACGTTAGAACGTTTATGCTACATCAAAACTAACGTTAATGGGAATAAACAACAATAAGTATTATATTTTTTCTAGTCATTAGAACCGGTAAATGCTTCCGGTTTGAGGAAGCACGCCAAAACCCGATTTAATGGTAATGTAATAATAAAACTTGGAAATAACTAAACTAAAAGCCGATTGGATACTGTACCTATTCATGAACAGTTGAGTTGTTACTTTCCTTCTTTTCTACCAAAAGTGAAATTAAATTGTCTGATACGCGTGAAGTGCGCTGCCATCTTTGCATTATAATCACTGCCCATCAGCTGAGATGACTAAACCATTCTTCCTTGCGTAATCATTAGGTAGTTTAAGATCTTGCTACAAGTCACTACTTTATAGAAATACCTATTTAAAAATATTTTTGTTTGTTCAGGAATATACCATGGTTACGTTAAGACATTTATTATTACTAGTGGTCGCCCAGTGGTCGATATTCGACCGAAATTTTTATAAAAAACTGTTTACTCTGTTAACTGGCTCCTCTTCCATTTTTGAAATTTTTGAAAAATATATGAAACAATGTTCATTTAATTTAATGTATTTTATACATAATTTAAATAAAATATTAGCATTCTGCACTTCTTCTCTATATAAACTATAATTGTGCGAAATTTCATACTACTACGTACGCGCAGTTTTCGTAAAAAGGGGTACAAAGTTTTTGCTTCACGTTTTAATAAATAGATTGGAAAATTGTATACTTAGTTGATTTTTTTTTTATTGTAATTGGCTCCGCTATCGCATTAGGGTATTCCTGTGATGATAGTTGTCAAGGGTGAAATAAATAGCTAAAAAGAATAAAAAACTATTATGTAATAAATTGATCTATATTTTTTAAATTAATCATCGGGGTCATAATTGGCCTTTAAGTAATTATAAGGCTGAATGCATTGGTCATTCAATTTAATGCGAACTGCGCTAGGTATTAGTTCAACATTATCTATATACATTAATGACTTGTCCTGACTGACTGACTCATCATCGCCGAGCCTAAACCGCTAAAGCTAATTAGATGGACTGTAGGTTATTTATTATTGAGGGTGGAAGCACACTTCACCATTAATAAGCAAACAATACTTAATTATGTTAAATACAAAATAAAGCCATTGCTAAATAAATGTTCAAAGCTAAATTTTGCATTATGTTTTTATCAAGCAAGCAATCTAAGCAATTTAACGGATCGCCAATTAAAACCCACTTGTGTGTAGCTACCGCAATGGAGCGTGTGCAATGCGTTTCATTTCACGCATTCTTGTCTCTAAGTGAAATATAATATTTTTACACAGTGCTGTAACGACACATGGTTGGAGAAATTCTCCAAGCGGGCTATTAGCCAATTGGGCATTAACATAATATATTTAGACTGAATTGGCCAATTTCCACAATAAATAAAAAATGACAATTGAAAAAAAACGACGTATCTTAGTCGATTAAAGAAACTTTCTAAGCGCAGCAATAGCTAATTGCCATTTAGACATTGAGTATATTGGTTGACCCAGACCTTAGACTAACAAAAAATGATAGATTTTTCTGAACGATATAGAAATAATAAATAAAATATTGTGAAAAACACGTATTTCATTCTAGACAAAACAAGTTTGAATACACTGTCAAATGTTACAATATTCAAATATAAAAATCAAAATTTTGCAAAAAGTTCTTTTAAATGTTAGTAAAAACTTCTTGCTTCAACAGAGTAGTAGTATTTGGTTTGGTTTATTTTCACAATGACGACCTCCTTGGTCGAGTGGTTTGTACACCGGTTTTCATGGTGTCGCCATCTCTGAGGTCCCGGGTTCGATCCCCGGTCGGGTCAATTTAGAAATTATTGTTTTTCTAAGTTGTCTCGGGTCTGGGTGTTTTTTATATATAATAAGTATGTATTTAAGTATTTTAAGTATGTTTATCCGTTGTCTAGTAACCATTTAACGAGTTTCATAACGAAGCTTCTCTTGGGCTAGATAATTGGTGTGGGTGTAGGAAAGTTTAAGTTTACAATAAATAACAACTTACAATTTTCTAAAAGGTCTTTTTTTATATCTTACGGGTAACTACTCGGCCTTCATCTGACCTGATGTTAAGTGATGATAAGGCCCAAGGTGGAAGCGCACTTCACCCGGAATCCTCAACTACTGAGGCACTGGCTATCTTATCTCTAACTGCCGAAACACAACAATGCTACAAACATTGATGTTATGGCGACATATTTAGATAAGTGGTGGTAGCTAGCCAGGGGGCCAAACAACCCCTTTCACCAACAAAACCGAGTATATAAACATGTACCCCCCGCTGGGAATCGAACCCGGGACCTCTGGGTTTTAACCGGTGGTCTCAACCACTAGACCACAGAGGCGGTTTAAAACTTTGTATTTTCTGTAAACTAGACGCATATATACGCCGCTACACGCGTCTCTTTTCACAACTGCAACAACACTACTACATTACTGCTCATAAGCTCATGATTACCCACCACTATCTACCGTACTGGCAGGTTGATTGATTGATTGATAAATAAATAATGTATTTTTTTACATAGGCTGAGCTCTCCAATAAGGATTTAATCATGTGGAAGGTCAAAGCATGTGTTTAAAAAATAACTGTTATAATAAGGTTACCAATTCTATTTACAAAGTCATTCATTTGTGCCTGTCTACAAACTACGCTAGACCACGCATGCCTCGTGACACTGGCCAGTTCCATTAGAATACTAAATAAAATTATTGTTTACATATTTACTTTTACGTATTACGGGTATTACAGTTTCAATTACGAAACAGAGTAAGGTGTTTAACCTTGAACTTTTTACGGAGTCGTACTTCATGAACGGTGGCGGTGAAAATACTCGCTTTTCTGAATAAAAATGTTTGTACAATGGTAATACATGCATACATACATATAATCACGCCTCTTTCCCGTAGGGGTAGGCAGAGACCACTTTTTTCCACTTGCTACGATCCGTACATACTTGTTTCGCTTCGCCCAATGGTAATAATAACATAAAATAATACTAGGAAAAGGGCTGACTGACCCAATTTGTCAAAAAGTACTCAAATATTTATTCACATGACAGAAATACAATAAACACCAGCCTAACATACATGGTATGTTAATACCAAAACATTTTTATTACTTTAATTAATTTAGGAACTTTTGTTTTTAAAAACATGTCAGTTTCATCGAACCTTATTAACTTAAACTAGCCTTAGGTAGCTACTAGCACTACTAGCAATAGGTCGCCCAGTGGTCGAAATTCGACCGTAATTTTATTAAGGCTGCACGGATTGTATTCTAAGCAATGAAAAATTAAAAAAGATAGAATGTGAGTTTGGATTGGCATTGACAGATTTCGGCCGCTCCTCTTCCATTTTTGAAGTTTTTGAAAAAAAAGAGTATAGCGTGTGTGTCAAATACATGGTAGTGTGTGTAATGTTTGTTTTATTGATTTCATTTATTTTTTTTGCATAATTTAAAAAAAATATTAACATTCTGTACTCCTTCTCTATATAAACTAGAAGTGTGCGAAATTTCATACTCCTCCGTCCGCGCAATTTTCGTAAAGAGGGGTACAAAGTTTTTGCTTCATGTATTAATATATAGATAACAATGTAGGTAATCCTATTAAATGTTGTCAACAACAAAAGTTACAATGTCCATCTCTTCTCCCCAGCGTCTCGTGGAGGCAATGGCGCCGCGCTCAGCTCGCTCCTTCCGCCAGGAGTTCAATATGCAGGATCTGGCCACCACCGAGCACACGGTCACCCATTTCACTACGGAAAAGTAAGTCTAAGCCAACCTTTTTTGTTTGTTTTTATTCTTTTGAATTTTGCATCCACAATGCTAATATAGTTACAAGATAAAATTATACTAGAAAAAAACAACCAGCCTCAAACTTTTTTTAAAATCTTGTAACCTTATTTGATCATCAACTTTATCATAACTATCAACCCTATGCATCTAAAAAATATGATTTAGCTTCAAAGCCTCAGTAGTTGAGGATTCCGGGTGAGGTGCGCTTCCACCTTATCGTCGGCCTTATCGTCACTTAACATCAGCTGGGTAACCACGAGCTTTTATAGCAGTAAGAGACGCATGTATATTCGCCGCTACACGCGTCTCGTTCTCACAACTGCAATAATATTGCTATAAGAGCTCATAGTCAGGGGGCTGATGAAATTATAATAATAACGTGTCATACATAGTTACGCATTGTTGGCTAAGCGGCAAATGCTCTGGATTGTGCTTCTGTTTAACTTCAGGTCTCGTCTCTGATTCTGGCGGACCTAGGTTCAATTTCCGGGTCGCGCTTGACTTTAACCCTTGACTTTAAACTAATTACTTAATTATTGTTTAAACTCATTTGATGAAGACAGTTTAAGATTAAGATGTAGCCATTTTTGCAAAAAAAATAATAGAATATTGACTAATGTATTTCCTCCCAATTATAACAGATATGTCAGGACGTCACACACAACAGAGCTAGACGGTACGCCCGTCAAATCAATGGCCAATGGCAAACTAAGCTCGCCTAAATACACAAGTAAGACAACAATAACGGAAGATGACCGACCTGACTTAAGGAATCTCAAGAGGGTCCACAAAATGTACGAGGGCCCCAATATTATCGAATCACGAGGTATAGTCCATCCTGAAACAAAAGAAGTCTTGACTGTTGGTCAAGCGATAAGCATGAGGATACTAGACGTACGAACAGGAAGGCTAATATCTTCCCCTGAAACAAGACAAACCATGACTATTGAACAAGCAGCCAAGGAGGGCCTAATAGATCCCAAACTTGCTGCGAGACTCACAGGGCCCTGCGGTATGACAGAAGATGGTAACGAAGTCACGTTACTTGAAGCAATACAGAGGGAACTGTACGACGCCGAACAAGGACTTACAGATCCAGCGGAAAAAAGAATAAAGGTAACTGTTGAAAGTGAAACACCCAGCACACAAGGAATGAGTATCTCAGATGCATTGAGCTGTGGACAAGTCGATCTTCAAAGAGGTCTCTACAGATTACCAAACGGAAGCTACATCAAAATAGCTGAAGCCTACCAAAGAGGCTACCTCATCTACAATGAGATTATCAAAATCAAGTCGAGCGCTTTGTCCTTATCCGACGCCATTAGTCAAGATTTACTAGATAACAGCGGTTGGATTTTCGACAGAAATTCGGGCGATAGGTTCCAACTAGACATTGCTATCAAAAACGAACTAATCCATCCACATATTAGGGAAGTCGTTGATCCTAAGAAAGACACTAAAATAACGCTTGCTGAAGCGATAGAGAGGAATATAATAAATACAACTCATTCTAAATACATTCATAATATCACGAAAGAAAAGCTTTCTTTCAAAGACGCAGCCAGCAAACATTTTATTTGTAAACCAATGACACTTAAAGACGTATGCGATAATAATCTCATGACTAACGACGGTAAAATTTTGTCACCAACACATAGAGTACCTTTGAATATCCTAGAAGCTATCTCAGCCGGTGTTCTCGATAGTGATAGCGTAAAATGTATTACTGATACCACGACCGGCCAGCTCCTTACGTTGTCTGAAGCATTAGCTGCTAAAATAATTTTACATGATAATAAGTTCCGCAATAACTTAACCGGCGAACTTTGTTCTATACCTGAAGCAGTCGATCGTGGTCTTATCACGTCAGTTTCACAAAGATCCATATTCAATATTGACGGATTTAGAGATCCGAAAACAGGTGAGTTTATTTCTTTTAATTCAGCATTGAAAAAAGGGTACCTTAAATATGTTAATGGTGAAACGTTCCTCAAATCCGAAAGCGGAGATTTTGTGTACTTACAAGATTGTACTAAAGTTTCAATTGTCCGTCCTGAAGTGTTGGAAATGTTTAATCGTAAAATAGGCATTTATGAAAATGGAAAAGAGCTAAGTGTTTTAGATGCTGTGTTTAAGAATATTCTTGATCCTAAAACAGGACATTTACTTGATGCAACTACTAAGAAACCTATCCCGTTCAACAAATCGGTGGAAATCAACATGATCACTCCTGAAGGAGCGGCTTTGCTGAATTCTCTACTTAACATAACTCTTACATTACAAACAGTAACTAAGACAGTTAAACGCTATGTCACGGTCACAAACACCAGTGCTTCTCAAAGATCTGAAGCAATCCTCACTTTCGCTGAAGCCATTCGTCGGGGTCTTATCGACGAAAGTACTCAGACGTTCATAGATCCTACTACTGGAACCGTTTTCCCTATTCAACAAGCTTTAGATGAAGGTTTGCTCGGCGTAGAAAAGAATGACCCTCGTGTACTTCGTATCCCTGAAATAAATAAAAAAGAATTAGTTCCAGGGCAAGTTGTTGAACTAAAAATCACTAAAAAGTCATTCATTTCTGATTTACCTTCTAGTCCTGAGAGTAAACTTCAACGTGACAGTAAGCCTGAAACTATTAAAAGTCCTGATTTTATCACTCGGGAAACGGTCCATCCTCGCGAAAGTATGGTCCAAGAAATAAGAACTGTAACTTCAAAATCTACTGTTATAGAACCTACAGTAACATCTTTAACAATAAGAAAAAACACAATTGAATTACCATGTGGTGGTTGGTCCTTAAAAGAAGCTATTTTGCATGATATTTTGGACCCAACTTTAGGTATTTTGGTTATACCCGGAACTGATACAAACATTCCCCTTGAAGAAGCTTTGAAACTTAATATTATTAATTCCGATTCCGCGACTGTTGTAATCCCTAAAACTAAGAAAAATAACTCAGTCTCTTTAAAAACTGCTTTGGAAAAGCGCATTCTTGATAACACAGGTCATTACAAACTTTCGACTGGTGTAATAATAACCATGAAAGATGCAATTGAACGGAATTTAATAGATTTTGTGCAAATTTCCACGACGTCGTCAACACAAAAGGTAATTACTATAACTTCAGTAGCGGGTGAACCTGATAAAATTGAGTTTTCTGAAATTAATGAGACTTCACCGCATGATGATGTTACTGAAGAATCAACAGTCTTAGAACCTATTCAGGTAGGACCAGGCGTGATTTATGATCCAGCTACGGCTCTAGTAATCTCAACTACGTCTGGAGTATCAGAAAATATTTTAGATGCTGTAGATAGGGGTATAGTTCCATTCGATACAGTTAAGATTACTGAGCCTGTAACTGGTAAGCCTCTCACCATTAAACAGGCATTAGACAGAGGTATTGTAGATAAAAAGACAGGAGAATACAAAGATAAGTCCGGGAAAAGAATAAGTTTGACGGATGCAGCGAAAATAGGTCTTATCGCCGTGGTAGGAGCGCCGTTAGTAGGAGCTTCCAAAATTATACAATTAGTTAAGAGTACTATGGTAATTGACCCTAGAACAGGAGAAAAGGTGCCTATGGAAGTAGCATACGAAAGAGGATTAGTAGACGCGGTGACTTATAAAAAGTATGAGGACTCTATTAGGGACAGGTCTCCTGACAATGAGGCCGTATTACAGGAAGAGAAACGAACAACATCAACCAGCAAAGTAACGTTTACCCAAGTTTCTTCAGCGCCTTTATCAACTGGCACGACTGTCATGATTATAGATCCAAACACAAATGAGAAAATACCCATTGATAAAGCATTGCAAAAGAGTTTAATTGATGTAGACACATACCAAAAGTATGTAACTCTGAGTACCGACCCTCTTCAAAACAAAGAAAGTACTGAAACAATAACTGACATAAAACCTTTTGCAGAAACTACAACAACAGTAGTAGATCCTATAACCGGTAGAATTACTATAACGAAATCATTTGAAAAAGGTATAAAAGATCCAGTCTCATTATCTTACAATTTACTGGATCCTGAAGTGTTAAAAACAACAACTGGGTCAAGCACAGTGACATTTACTCAATCCACAAAACCAGTGTCTGTTGGAGCTGCGGTTTCAGAAGGTTTTATTACTGTGGAGTCGATACAAAATAGTATTTTGGCAGACAATAGAAAAATTACAGACACCGCACCAAAAACACGATCTTCCAATGTAATACAACTCACACAATCGCAATTAACACAAAAACCCAAGTATAGCCTTCAGGTTCCTACGGAAAGCATTATAGAGACGCAAGTAATTGAAACTAAACCTATTGTTTTGCAAAAGCTTAGGAAACGTGTAGTTACTCCCTTAGAAGCTGTCGAGAAAGGCTATATAAGTAAAGATACCGCTGTAATTTTAGAATCAGTAAACGTGTGCAAAGATGAAAACGATGTACCTTTAACACTTGGAAAGGCTATTGAACGGGGTATTGTTGATGACACAAAAGGACACATTAAAGATCCTCTCCATGGAGATGTAATTTCGATCAAAGAAGCTCTTAAAAGGGGTTTATTGGATGCCGAGGGACAGGATGAAATCTTAATTCCTTTAGCAAAAAGCCTTTCTATAGTAGAAGTCTTAGAGCAGGGTTTACTAGATCCAGCTACAGGAAAAATTATTCATCCTGAAACTGGTAACCGTTTAACTCTAAGAGAAGCTATTATTTGTGAAATAGTTGACCCCTTGTCTACTGTGACTGTAACTCCCGGTAAAAATATTTCACTTGCTGAAGCTATTGAATATGATATAATAGATAATGATAAGAACTTGATTAAAACAAGCAATGGAAATCTAGATTTGTTATCTGCAGTCAACGCCGAAATTTTCCCACAGCCAGAAACTTTTACAACTGAAGAAATTCCACCAGCTGCAATGATATTATCTGTAGCTATTAAGAAGGGTCTCATTGACCCCGTTACAGGAAACTTGAAGCACCCTCTTACTGGTGAAATTGTACCCGTCGGTGAAGCTGTAAAAAAGGATTTTATAATGGCCATTCCATATCCTCAATCATCAGAAACGGTTACTTTAGAAGAAGCCTTACAAAAAGGAACAATTGATTTGAAAGAAGGTACGTTTACCGAACTAACCACTAAAGAAATTATACCTTTAGACAAAGCAATAGAGCAAGGTTTGTTGTCTATCAAGCCCAATTCAGATATAATGCAGGAAGCTGGTGTGGTAACGACTATTACGGAAACCTTCTCATCTCAACACACTGTTACCACTAAAATGATTGAACTTCTAGCCGATTACGTACTGGTCAGCGCAAATGAAGTTCGCAACTCAAAAACCGGTGAAATTCTTTCGATGAATGATGCTCGCCAAATGGGAATAGTTCGCGATGAACAAACTAGCAAAGAGCAGTTTGTCACTAACGACACGAACATTAGTTTTGACGAAGCCCTTAATCTTGGCTACATAAATATAGATCAAGGAACATTTACTCATCCAAATACAGGAGAAGTGCTATCTATTTCAGAAGCTATTAACGCAGGTGTACTGAATACCGAAGTAATGCCAACAAGTACGACTAAAGTGGTTTCGACAAAACAAGAATTAGAAATGTTAGACCTCAACGAAGCTTTTGATCTCCTATTTGATGAGAAAACACAGAAGTTTAAAGATCCTAAATCTCCTAAGAAATCAATAACGCTTAAAGAAGCTATTAGTCGAAACATAATCAACCCTCAGTCTGTTATATATGATGTAGAGGCCGGCAGACCAGTTACTATTCAGGAAGCAATCAAAACAGGTTTAATTGACAATAAGACCGGTAAATTAAAAGAACCTATAACTGGTAAATCTGTAGACATTAAAAATGCTGCTAAGATGGGACTAATAGCGGTGATAGCGGCCCCAGTACTAGCCGGTATGGCTGTGGTACAAGGTGCGAAAGCCGTAACTAGCAAAATTATGCAACATAAACAACCAATTTCTGAAAGCGAAAAGATTAGTGCAGGTGTTACTGAGCCTCCAAAAGACGTAGTTAAATCGACGGTAGCAGTAGCAAAACCTAAATCGAGTGAAAGGGTTGAAAATTTTATGAAGGTAGAATCCCCTACTAAAACGACTATTAAAGAAAAGCCTACGCACGCATCAGTAGTAACCGCACAAACAAAAACTAACACGCCTGAACCGGCGCGTAGTATTATAACTGAAAGTAAACAAACTGAACACGATTTTGTTGAAACAGAAACTTTATCGCACAAGAGTCAAACCGTTAAAGAAATTATTCAATTGAATCAATCTTTAGCTAAGGATACGAAAATCTCAAAGGAATCAACAGACGCTCAATCGCCAAAAGTGGTATCAAGTATGACCGACCGAGTTCAAAATCAGACAAGCCAACCTATAAGTCCAGATAACAAAAACATTCATACTACAACAATAACTGAAATTGAGAAGTCTTCTGTAACCAGGGACGATAATGTTGCATTAGAAAAACTTAAACCAAAAGAACAATCAAAAATAAGTGAAATTAATGAATTAACACCAAGTGATATTCAAACCACTGTAGTAAAGACAACAAAACTAGTTACATTTGAACCTGTTGAAAACAAAGATACTGTCACAATTAAAGAATCTAAAAAATCTGAACAAAACATGGACAAAACTTCCCCGAATCAAACCGAACCGGTATCACCGTTATCTACACCGATATATACTCACACGTTAAGTGAAGCACGAAGGCCTATTACGGATACGACGGACACGTTTAAAATAAATGAACAACCGACAGCTATTCAAGAGTTCCGTGAAGTTACTCCAGAAGGCATTGAACATACAACTATTGTCAAAACTATTGTATCTAAGTCAGAACCTTCGGAATATATAACTGAACAAACAAGCACTGTTGTAACCACCAAATCATCAAAAATTACTACGGTAGAAATTACACAAAATGAATCGTCCTCTTATCACCTGGTAACAGAAGAAATTGCTGGGCCACAAACCATTAAAGAAATAACATCTAGTGAGCAAGAAGCTGAAATAATAGAAACCGTTGACGAAATAGATAAAACACCCGTGTCAAGTAAAATCACTGACAGTAAAAACATTGAGCCTACCAACATTTTTAAGGATGTAACTGTACAATTAGATACTTCTGATCCTTTACTAAATAAAAAATCTGGACACCAAAATAAGGAAGTAATTGAAGAACCTATAACAAATGAAGATAACAAGAAAGAAGTTCGAGACGCACTGTCTGTCAGCGATAAAAAAGAAGCAATTACACCAATTGAAATAGCACCAGGTATTATTTTTGATTATAAGACATCATCTGTTTTATCAACAACATCGGAAGTGCCTACCAATATATTGGAAGCGGTGAACAAGGGACTAGTACCTTCAGAAAATATTAAAATCGTAGACGCTAAAACAGGTAAAGAGTTAACCTTAAAGGAAGCTGTAAATAAGGGTATTCTAGATAAGAATACGGGAGAAGTAAAAGATAAATCTGGCAAAAAGATGAGTTTTGCTGATGCCGCAAAGTTCGGTCTTGTTGCCATTGTTGGTGCTCCTATATTAGCTGCATCTAAAGTTGTGGAAGTTGTAAAGAGTGTGATCATTGTTGATCCGAAGACAGGTGAAAAGTTGGCATTAGATGAAGCTAAACAACGAGGACTTATTGATTCGAAAGAATATAAGAAATTACAGCAATCGGTTAATGACAATGTTCCAACAACTACGGATGAGGCATTGGCTAGAAATGTGCCGTCTATATCTAAAGTTCTAGAACACATTTCCACTACTGTTACTAATCCGTCTGAAGTAACTATTACACAAGTATCAACGCAACCAATTATTACTGAAACTGTTATCACAACAGTAGAAAAGGTAGGTTTTGACACCCAAGTAACACAGCCCTTAACCTCTGTTGTTAAAGACCTAAAAACTATGTCGGCTATGCTAATTGATGCAGAAAGACAGCCTTTAAGAGTAATAGATGAAATAACTGAGCAAAATGTTACGAAAGCGATACCCGATAATACAAAACCGTTATACGAAAACGTACCGTTAATAGATGCCATAACTCAAGGTAAAATTGAACCTAAAGTGTGTAGGATTATTATAAATGGCGTCGAATCTCCATTAACAGTCCAAGATTCCTTAGAACAAGAGCAAATCAGTAGGTTTACACCGGTAGATGTTTTATCAAAGAATGTAGTAAAAGTCAAGGAATCCAAACCGAAATACTGTGTCGCAATATCGCAAAAGCTCACGCTTGAAGAACTGTCTGAAATGGGGGTTTACGACATTGAAAAGCAAGTATTTTTGAATCCTGAAACAGGCGCAAAAATCTCCTTTGAAGAGCTTGTTTATGGCCTCCATGTATTCGACCCAGAAGCGATCCTTGTTAAAGATTTAGGTTCGAAGTCGGATAACTACATCTCATTTGATGAAGCGATTGCAAGACCCATTATTGATAAAAGTTCTGGACATATGGTTAATCCAAAGACAGGCAAACGCGTTCCGTTCTTAAAATGTGTACAAGTAGGGTGGATTGTGGAAAAGCCTGAAGATGTTGTGATTACTGAACAAGTCTCGATTGAAAATGCTTTTGAGCATGGCTTATATAATCCTAAAACAAGTGAAATTGTAGACGTTAACACTGGTAAATTAGTACCTATTGGCCAGGCTATTGAAAAAGGTCTAGTTGATCCAGAGTCACTATTGATTAAAGTACCTCACAGCAACGAAAGCATACCGATATCGGATGCCGTAGAATGTGGCATTATAGAAATACATGAAGGAGTCATAACTATTATTGAAACTCATCAAGTTATTGAAATATCAGTAGCTATCCAACGTGGTCTTATAACTCTTACACGAAGACCGATTTCCATTGAAGCTATCATTGTGAATGACATGTTGGAACCAAAGACAGGCAAAATAAAAGACTTGGTTACTGATCAGTTAGTAAGTGTAAGTGACGCTGTAGATAGAAACATTGTCCATCCTACTATATCCGAAATTAAAGACACCGCTTTAGATAAATTTGTGCCTCTTTCAGAAGCTTTAGACAAAAAACTTATACATCCGGAAACGGGTAAAATTAAAGACAAAAAGACTGGTATAGACATTCCATTAGATGACGCCTTGAAGAAAGGCCTACTTGCTACTAAAGACGTAACCTTTTCTTTGTTTGATATTATTGAATTAGGCTACTACTCTCCTGACACGTGCAGGATTTTAAACCCAAAAACTGGTAAAACTATTACTCTAGGGCAGGCTATTAAAGATACACTAGTCGATCCATCTGATGTGAAAATAAAAAATGATAACACTGAAACAGTAATACCATTTGATCAAGCAGTAAAGGTAGGTCTTATCGATATAGAGCAAGGTGTTATTACTTCTCCAGTTTTTAATCTGAAGGATGCTTGCGACAAGGGCTATTTGCTTAGAGATAAGAAACCGTGGACGCTGCAAGAAGGCTTAGTTCAAGGATTTTACGACCCAGAAACAGGTCTCTTAACTATCAACGACGTCACAATGACTCTTGATGATGCTATTCAAATAGGTAATATTAATCCTGACGCCATGACTGTAAGGAATTCTGTTACTGGAGAAATAATTTCATTGAGTGATGCTATTCATGTCGGAATCATAGATTCTAAAGAAGGTAAGGTTAGAGATCCTATTCGTGGAGATAAAATTTCTCTAACTGATGCCTCGGAGCGAGGTCTAATCGTACCAGCAAAACGTAAACTTAGTTTACCTGAAGCTGTGTTCAAAGGATTCTACGACCCTAAATCGGGTAAGTTCTCACATCCTGAAGCCAAAGAGAAAGTTCAAACCGACAGGGCAATTAAAAAGAGGATGATAGACCCTCAGTCTACTTTAGTTCATGTTGGGGGCAAAGTAATTCCGTTTGAATTTGCAGTAGATAAGGGTGTCGTTGATGGTAGAACGGGGACCATTTTAGTAGGCAACGAAAAAATTAATTTCCGTGAAGCTTTTGAAAGAGGTATATTAGTCGAAGTTCGTAAGCCCATGTCTCTGATAGAAGCTCTTGAAAAAGGAATTTACAACGAAATCACTGGACTGTTCATGGATCCACAAACAGGCAAAAAGCACACACTTGTGGAAGCTATTAAATTAAATTTGATTGATCCACATTCTGTACACATTCAAGATAACAGACTAGGTAAATGGGATAAGCTTACCCTTCCAGAGTCACTGCAAAGTGGTGTTATTGACAACATAACTAGTAAAATTAAAAACATTAATAATGAAAATGAAGAAATAAATCTTCGCAAAGCCTTTGAAATTGGTTTAATTGTTGATAGCAAAGCGCCTATTAGTTTACAAAGAGCCTTACATCAAGGTCTCTATGACGATGCTACTGGTAAAATTAGTGACCCGGCTACTAACCGTAAAATAACTCTTCATGAGGCAATAAGACGATCAGTTATTAGTTCCAAATATCTTTGCTACTTCGATAAGAAATCAGAAAAACCTTTGTCGTTGGCGGAATGTTGTCGTAGTGAAATTATTGATAGAAGGAACGGAAAGTTCCTTGAACCAGGATCTGACGTGCAAATACCATTGTCGGAAGCAATGAGCTTGGGTCTAATTGTGGACATTGAAAGCGCTGGATTTACTTTATATGAAGCGTTATCAATGAATATGTACAATATTACCGAACTTGTATTTGTTCACCCCATAACTGAAAGAAAAATATCGCTTAAAACAGCTATCGTCGAAGAATTGGTTAACCCAGAAACATCTTTGGTCAAACACATTTCCGCCAGTAAATATATTAAATTAGATGAAGCTATAAAGACAGGTGTTGTAGACGATAACAATAGTGTTTACATACTTCCTAATGGTAATCAAATAAATTTACTAGACGCCAAACACCGTGGTTTAATAGTAACTTCTAAGAAAAATATCAGTCTTGAAGAGATTATTAGAAACGGCTTCTTTAGGGCTGATAACGGTAAAATTGTAGATCCAAGCACTAACGAATTCGTTGACATTAATAAAGCTATCGAAATTAACCTTCTAAATCCCGACACGACCGTTGTTAAAGACAACGTAACAAATAAATTCAAACCGTTAACATTCGCGATACAACAAGGTGATGTTGATGTCGTCAAAGGGAGAGTTCTTGATACAAAAGCTAAGAAAACTTATAGTTTAGATACCGCGTTTGACAAAGGTCTGCTCGTGACAGTTATTCAACCGCTCACATCTCAAACCATAACTAAACGATATGTACCAGAGGTAACTGCCTCCAAAGAGCCAGTCTTAAGAGAATTTACTTTAGACGAAGCTATTAAATACGAGTTCATTGATCCTGATACGGCTATTATAAAGGATCCTCATAAAAATAAATACATTCCATTAAAATTAGGTATTAGTGAAGGTATAATTGATAAAAATGCTAAGGGGTCTTTTGACACACAAAATCGAACGCGTAGTCTGTGCTTCGTATTTGAAAATGGCTTGATTGTATACGTTCGAGAACCTTTAACGTTTGAGCAAGCGATAGAAAACGGCCATCTTAACATTGCCGCCGCTCGATTTACTGATCCACATTCCAATGAAGTATTAACAATCAGAGATGCAACAACATTAGGCTATATTGATTCGGACACTGCGCTCATAAAGGATAATCTCAAAAAGAGGTTGGTAAAACTTCCTGAAGCGTTCCGAAAAGGCCTCATGGACGCTGAAAAAGGCAATATCTTAGACACAGAGTCCTCAAAACTAAACACGCTCTCTGCTGCAATCGAAAGCGGTCTTCTCATGACACCTAAAAAGAGTTTCACTTTGATAGAGACTCTCAATTTCGGAATATACAATCCGACTACTGGGGCATTAAATGACCCATTTATTACCACAAGTGTCATAGATCGAAAGAGGTTGAATTTAGGCGAGGCAATCCAACAAGGCATTGTAGATCCATCTAGTACTGTCGTCAAAGAACCTGAAACTGGAAAGATATGGCCATTGGTTCAAGCGATTGAACAGAAGCTAGTTGATCCCGTCGAAGGCAGACTGGTTATTGATCCCAAAAAAGAAATCAGTCTCGATTTAGTCAAAGCTCTAAAGAAGGGATATTTGCTGCCAGCAGAAACAAGGGTAAGTCTTCTTGTCTCCTTATTATTGTATTCTGTGCTTCTATCAAGCAAAGGTGTTGCTTTACATCTTCCTATTTTCATTCTTAGACGGTGATCTTTATCTAAAGCGTTTGGCTTAAACATTGGCATGGCACGACCCACAGAACTCCTAAGTGTCGATTTAAGGGTTATTTTGTGATTTTTGGTGACGTCACAGTTTGTTGTGGCAAATACTAATACAATGATTTGATTTCATGTTAATAACAAACGTTCATATTTGCCTAGAACTTAAGACATCCAGATTTCATATAGATTTATGTAAACTTTGTATTTTTTCGCCATTTGAAGTAGAAAAAGCACATTCGATCACGAAGTACGTAAATATTTGAATTGCCGTAATGTTAGCTTTTACACTCTATTAGGCTGAAAGAATTGGGCTTTTTTTTCTTAAGATATAATATATAGTAGTATATAGAAGGAGTATTATACAAAATTTGAAGCATTGTGTCGTCTTTAGATGCTTAAGTTTAGGTTATATAGCGCTTTCCAATTGTCAGTTTTTCCATCCATAAAAACATTTGGAAAAACTGTCAATTGCAAAGTGTGCTTAATCACATTGTACTAAGGCTCGATGTATGTTGTTTTTATTTCCAGCCGTTGCCTGCGATGCTAAAGAACCCTTTTGAGCTAAATCGTGAATGCTTGCCTGTGAGGGATCATAATAACGACGATAAAAAGAACTATCACCGTCTCGTCAAAAACCTAACCTCCCATATTCACATTGTGCTAAGAATGACGATTGAGGTCGAAACTAGGCGAATGCCCTATCCACATCGACCTCACTCCGTCACAGCTTTATTATGTTTGCTTCCTCATCCGACAACCAGCAAAATATGACTGCTGGCTTTAAAACTGAGTCCATTTAAGTATTTTATTTTCAAATGGTCCCTAACCTTGATATACTCATTCCTTGGACTCGTGCTCACCAGTTTCGGAATGCATGAAAGTGCTATGCTATTGTGATGTCGGTTCAATCAGGACAGTCGCGATGCAAACATTCACAATATCATGAAATGGTAAAACATTTACTTCAAACACAAACACGGAAGGTAGTATTTATAATTCATTTACGTCTTATTTTACATGCTAGAACATGTGGGGTTTTATCTTACACTAAACTTATAACTATTTGAATTTATTTCTATTTGATACTTGCACTTGCGATAAGATCCCACTGCTGTAATTTTTGTATTTGTACATTCGTTGTTTACTTGTATTACTTATACTTTGGTTATATCATTTACTATCTTACTTTACTGTATTTACTGTACAAAAAAACAATTCAAAGTTTCAGATTGTCCAAAAAGGTACTCCACTTTTAATACTTTCTAACAAATAACTCTAATCAAACATTAGTATTAATTAACGGTAATAAATAATTAATGAAGATGTTGGTACCATGTTAGACGGTTAAGAATTTGTCAAATGTCAAACGCAACACTGTGGTTTGGTTTACTGTTTCTAAACTTTATTTGTTGTATTTGACACTTGCTATTAGTATAGTTTGTCACTGCTTGCATGCCTCGCTTCTTGCATGTTCGTGTTTGTACTGTAACGCAACATTGATACCGGTTGTGTTTGTCATCTTCACGCTGTTTGTACATTAGCTGTCTGTTGTTTTTTGCCTCTCCCCGTTTGTTTCTAGGTATTGTCTATGCTTTCTTTCTGCGTAGTGTTTTGTCTCGCTTCTTTACAGGGTTGTTTATGGAGAACGATTTAGTTTTTGGTAATCTCAATCTCACCTCAACGCATGATACTAAGTTTTTCACCTCAGTCCATGTGAAATGTGCAATTATGTCAAAGTTATGTGTAAATAAATTGCATTTCATGTTTACGAAAGCACTTTTGATAATATAAAGTCAACTTTAATGAATTTATATTATACTGATACGCACTTGAAAAGTAGATATCTAGTTAATGCATTGTAAATTTGCTCGGTAGCTATAGACAAGAATGCACATAAGTTCGAGAAGTGTCAGCTTCACAGTGTTTTGTTTTTTAAAGATTATAGACTAATATTTACTTTTTTAAATGTTTAGCAAGCAGTGGAGGAAAAGTACAGGCTTTGCGATGAGACGCTTTCTAAGTTGTTGGAATGGATTGCGGTCGTCGAGGAGAGATTGGCCAATCAGGAAGCGGCTAAGGAAGACATCGATGAGCTCCGCAACCAGATCAACATTCTGAAGGTAGACTTGACAGTAAAACAATAATACAGTAGCTTGCGCCCGCGGCTTTACCTCAACTTTGGTCCGGGTACGTCCCACCGCCGCACATTGTAAACCGACAGGAAAATTGTAGCATATTATTATGGTGCTCTTGGTAGAGTTTCCGCGCAAAATCTGACTGGATGGCCACCATTCCATCCTTCTTCCTATTTCTGCAGCTGTTGCTACAGTACAAGATGAATGCTTAGGTATAAGGTCTAGTATTAGGAAGTACAGAGGCATTATAATAAAGACTCAAAAGTCGGATCACCACTGGCGTTTTGCGACGCGGCTTGCGAATTTCTAGTCCATTGCGTTATTCCTATCACCGTTGACTATGACTGCTGTAATATAACGCGCAATGGACTAAAATCCAAGACGCTTCGCAACACGCTCGTTTTTTTAAGAGAGTTTTCTGATTGCCATTGGGCATTTTCAGCTTCATCGGGCTTTATTGGGGGCGGCGAGAAACTTAAAGGGTTCCTCAAGCCTTGTGAAGCGAAGCACTGTCAGAGTCATAGTCAACGGTGATAGGAATAACGCAATGGACTAGAAATTCGCAAGCCGCGTCGCAAAACGCCAGTGGTGATCCGACTTTTGAGTCTTTATTATAATGCCTCTGTACTGCGTAATACTAGACCTTATACCTAAGCATTCATCTTGTACTCTGTTCCTCAAGCCATGTGAAGGGTTCCCCAAGCCTTGTGAAGCGAAGCACCGTAAGAGGTTTTCTAGAGGGAATGGAATGCCGTGCCTTACTAGATTCTCCGAAGGGTCCAAAACGGTCAAATTTAAATTTGGGTTCGGTTGGGATCGGACCAAAACGCTCGTTCTCGTGGCGGAGCCCTCAGTGACCGCTTACCATCAGGTGGACCGTGGACGAGCTAATGAAACAGACCACAAAAGCGATGTTTATGCCAGTATTGATAAAGTACTCCTTGTTGTTGCAGCTCATCAAAGACGACTTGGAGAGTCACCAGCGCCAGGTGTCCGCGTGCGCTGACCAGGCTAAACAGCTGCTGGTATCAGGCGGTGACGTATTGGCGCCCCACGAGGTACTAGTTGCTTCTCTTTAGATTCCTTGTAAGGTCCTCGGTGTTGGATCCAAGATTAGTCTTAAGCAACATCGATATCATTAGCATATCATTTTGTTGCTGCTTGACTGAAGTCTTCTTACTTTAATTAGTTGGTTTTAACGACTTAACTGCCATTTTACGAAAAACACCGGGCTGGACCATCGGTTAACGTGCCATCCAAAGCAAAGAAAAACTAAAGACATTATAATTGAGTCGCCCAACCGGGTACTCGGTTTTATTAAAGTTGTTTTATTTGCAAGCTTACGACGCTTACGTACATCAACCTATCTAAAACTGCCAAATATCTTCAATACATTTTCAACCATATGCCATATACATAAAGTTCAAAGTCTATTGAGAAAATTTTACAGTTTGTGGTAGTTTGTTGTGCAGGCGTGTGTATAGTCGACCACGAAATTGCTTTATCACTTTTGACAAAAACTTCCATTACAATAAAATTTCGCTAAGGCTCATTGTCAACGATGACAACGTATCTGTCACTTGGTCTTTTAAACAAAAATAGAACTTGTTGTTTTATTGTATGCAAACAAAATTCACTTCTAAGGTGGTAAAGCAATTTTATTGTCGAACTAGCTGTGCTCGCGACTTCGTCCGCGTGGAATAGTGACTTTCGGCAGCATTTTTAATTTTTTAGGCTCTTTTCCCGTTTTTGCAACATTTTTCACTGATGCTTCGCTCCTATTGGTCGCAGCGTGATGTTATATAGCCTAAAGCCTTCCTCGATAAATGGACTATCCTACACAAAAAGAATTATTCAATTCGAACCAGTAGTTCCTGAGATTAGCGCGTTCAAACAAACAAACAAACAAACAAACAAACAAACAAACTCTTCAGCTTTATATATTAGTTGTCGAATATACCAGCTGCTGCGCTATAGACCGTAACCAAAAAATAACATTAAAATGCGTAGGTATCACATAAAATAGTAACGTATGTATCTTTTATGATACAGTTCAATTTTATGCGTGAACATTTTCTTTATGATTCAAGTTTACAATCAAATCATACTAATGATATGTGCTACTTTAAATTTTAAATATTCAGTAACAAGTTGTGTAGAGCTGCACGTTCAGATTGCGGTTATGAAAACTAAGCAACCTTCGCAATGTCATGTTGCGGATGGGTGACCTAAAGAGTATAATGATCTCGTACCCTTTCGGGAGGCACGTTAATCCATCCTTGCTGATTAAACGTCGGCTGCTACCTACCAACCAGAGTTAAGTCAGCGTTTTTTTTGTAACACAAAATGGGAAGGCTTAGTCCCAACAGTACAAGCTAATATTGATGACTACTGCTTAATGCATAAATTAACTTGTATCAGTTATGTTCACGCCTGATCTGTACCGACAGGTGGACGCACTCAAGCAAGCAATAGCAGTATTAACCACGCGTAAACCCTATTGCCGTTCTTATTGCCTAAGTAATAAGGTATAACGTCGCTGATGCATGACATATTTGTTACGCTCGATAAGTCGGCAGGTGATTTTACTAAAGCGGGACGCTATAACAGTATCATCAACATAGAAAGTGTGATTTAATCGTAATAGTTTATAATCGATTTTAAGTCTATAGTTTAAAGTACAAATTGGTTTGTAACGGTTTTGTGACCCAAACCGGCCAAAATGCCAAGAAACACTTTTCAATATGTTACTGTCCCAATGTGTTTCCTTTTTTCGTAGTTGTAAGCCCATTTTGTTTCTTTAGTACTGTTAGTTTACCACGTCATGTAGTCAACTGAATTTATGCGATTTGATACCTTCCATAGGGCATTAAATTGCATAGATTCAGTTGATAAAAGGCACGTAAAGCCTTTGGTCCCGGCTGCATAGCAGTCGTTAACAACCACCAATCGGCACTGGATCCGCGTGGTGGTTTATGACCCGTTCTCCCTATCCATCCATAGGGAAGGCTCGTGCCCCAGCAGTGGGGACAGAAAATGAGGGAACATAAAATGATGATGATGAGTTGATAAAACGGGCCTCTTGCCCAGCAGTGATACAGTATATTATTATAGGCAACTACATCTTTTTTTTTTAAACTATTTATAGTATTTTCCTGAAGTATAGTAAGTTTCAAGTAGTTGAAATTTGCATAATGGTATAAAAAAATAGAAATACTAAGTTTGTATGGAATATCCGATAAACACCCTTAATTTTTTTTCTACCCATCTTATCTTATCTTATTTTATCTTAGTGGGGCCTGCTGAGGTTTCCCTCTATCAGTAACACTTCGACCCATCGGGATCTTTTGTGCAACTCCATCCTTTCACTCTTCCTCCTCTGTAAAGATAGATGCCATAAGTTTGGCAACGTCCTTAAGAGCAAAGAGCTTACCATAATTTTGTAAAACTTGTGCTATTGAACTAACAATGAAATCGTGAAATAAACAAAGCAGCTGTTTCGTACATTTTGATAATTTTACGATTACGTAATGTGTGGATAAGCTGATATTGTATAGGGCGTAGAATTAAATATACGGTCTTAACGCTCGATATGTTCTGGCAGGTGGCGGCATTGGAGCGCGGCGTGCGACAACTGAAGCAGCGCTGCGACAAGTGCGCGGACAAGTGCGACAAGATGCTGCGTCGCCTCGCCGCGGCCAGGGACGAGCTCGGCAAGTTCAGGTACGTAGAGAGTGGTGGTAATGAAGACAGCACTGGACATAGTTGTCCAGACATGACATTTTTTATCTTGAAACTTCTTTTAGTTCTAGTGAACTAAAAGAAGTTTCAAGATAAAAAATGTACATGATAAAATTTTACTAGAAATAATCAATCAGTCTTAGAAAGCTGTAGGAAGCGAACCCACGACCCTTGGATTACCGGTCCAATGCGTTGACCGCTAATCAACCGAGAGCCCAGAAGACTTGTAAAATATTTCTAGTATGTACAGTTAACAGCAAAAGTAGATGATGTTTACTAGATTTCAAAATTAAGTTTCAATAGTGTAAGTCTGTATTTTCTATATAACTACAGTCAAAGTCTGCAGGTACTCGAAGGTTTTTCGATATACGTTTAAAAAGTTTTGATTTTCATACTTTGAAACTTGACCAATCATCAGTTATCTTTGCTGTTGATTGTACTTAGTAATTCACGCTGCAAGCCAGAGGTATTACGACACTGTGAAGTTGCACACTCCATTTTATTAATGTCCATTACAACGTACAAACCTTGTAAGTAGTAGGAAATTTGTGTCTATGACGCTCCTTTGTCGATCAGTTAAAACAAACGAAATTAAAACGTAAGTCAATATTGTAAGGTTCTTTTTAATAATCTAAAAGTTAGAAAATACTATTTTATATAACTTTTTAAACTATCATGCTCACTTACATTAGAATTAGAGTAATAATTATTAAAAGTCTTTGTCTCTCTTTGTCTTTAACGGGATTATGACCATGTTTTTTGTTGGTTTTCATATCGGATAATTACACCCAAGTATCCTTTATTTTTCTATATCTCCCGTCTCTTTTCTACACACTGTTATTCCTATATAAATAATCTTCCCTTTCATTCATCGTACTAGTTCACTAATTCATGCGTCTCTGTCATACATCTATAAACTCACGCTTACTGTCCCTTTCACACCCTGACGTTCATATTAATTATCACCTTACAGTAATAATCCTGTCAGTAATAATTATTCTAATACTATTTTACAAAACCTTTTTTCTTCTAGCAATGAGTTGAACACCTTCAACGCATGGATGGAAGGCGCGTACCGCTCCCTCGAGGAGAAGGAGGCGGCGCTGTCGAAGCTGGACAAGCTGCCCAACCAGGGCGAGGACATCCGGGAGTTCGTGTCTGACGTCATCGCGCACCAGGCCGACCTGCGCTTCATCACCATGTCCGCGCAGAAGTTCTTGGATGAGAGCAAGGTATGTGGAACGAAAAATAAAATTGAAAGTTTATGTTTCACAGTTTTACACAAGTGGTTGGACTTATTAGGTACCTGCACAAAATACCTGTATAAGGAGGCCCCGTTATTCCTTAACTTTGACACGTTTTTTAAGTCTCATTGAAACTTTAGACTTTAATTTTATATAGGTAATTACTTAAATAATATTTTAGTAAATATACATTATTAATATTTAAAAGTGTGACTAATGCTAATAAGGTGCGTATTCCTTTTGATAGGGGAAGAAATAATAAACTGTGGTTTTTATTCTAGGGATATTTACCGATGCCGGAATAAATATCGGTATTGTTATAAATAAGATCCCATACTTCCAATTTTATCGAGATACGTATTAATTCCATCACTGTTTTAATACATACTCGAATCTCATAACTTGCTAGGAATCTGCAAATGTCTAAAAAAATATCAACTTATATACTCAATTTTTTGCATAGGAATTCCTAACAATTCTCAACGACTACCGCACCACTCTCCCAACTCGCCTCTCCCACGTGTCCCCGCCGAGTGACAACACGGTCCGCGAGGGCGCAGCCCTGGCCCGCCGCCGGCACATCGACCTCACCGCGAGGGCGCAGCGCCTGCAGGAGCGACTGAGGGGCGCAGCCCTACTCACCAAGCAGTACAACCTGGCTCTGGAGAGGGCTGGCAAATGGATTAGTGACGTAAGTGTTTTGGTATAATATTGTTTTGGTATATTATGGATTTGAATATTGTAAATACACCATCTACAAGCCGAGAAACATTAATTAGTAATTACTATTAATTATTGAAGACGCAACTTACGAGTAGGCAAGGTGAGGACGGATAGTGAGGCAGTTTACCTGCTCTACTTGCTATCCTTGCACCTGGATTCTGCTTCTGCTTTACAACATCAGGCAGAGCAAAGTCATTTGCCTAACTTACGGTTAAAAAAAATACACATTCTTGTCAGAGAGGAGTTCGATGGCGCAGTAGTTATAACGCTCTTGGTCTGCGATTACTAAATTTAAGCATCTTTCGCAAAGGCCGGTCATCGGTTGGGTGACTAAACATTTTTTCTTGAACTGCTCCGTGCTTCGGAAGCCACATTAAGCCTTTGATCTCGGTTACATTAGCGTTAACAACCACTAATCCGCTCTGGGCTCGCGTGGTGGTTTATGTCCCGTTCTTCCTGTGGTGTTTCCATCGACATGGAAGGCTCGTGCCCCAGCAGTGAGGTCATAAAATGAGGTGATTATGATGATGTGATGTGAGATAAATTGTCATCCTTTAATTAGCCTCATTTATTTATTTAATATGATTAGGACGACCTCCTTGGTCGAGTGGTTTGTACACCGGTTTTCATGGTGTCGCCATCTCTGAGGTCCCGGGTTCGATCCCCGGTCGGGTCAATTTAGAAATTATTGTTTTTCTAAATTGTCTCGGTCTGGGTGTTTTCTGTGTATAATAAGTATGTATTTAAATATTTGAAGTATTTTAAGATGTTTATCCGTTGTCTAGTAACCATTTAACGAGTTTCATAACGAAGCTTCTCTTGGGCTAGATAATTGGTGTGAGTGTAGGAAAGTTTATTATTATAGTTTATTTATTATTGATTATTAGTATAATGTTATATTTGGTTGCAGATCGAGCCACAAGTCCGCTCGGTCTTATCTGAGCCCGTGGGTGGCGAACCTCGCGCCGTGGAGACTCAGCTAGCGAAGGCCAAAGCCTTGCACGGAGAGATCCTATCGCAGGGCCGGCTCATCGACAACGCTAAGGACGTGAGTGGATTTAGACCTTATTACTAAGTTGATAAGACTGATACGAATAAGACATATTATACAACGACTGCGAAGCACTTTATTAACATTATTGATTTCCTTCTTCTATTACATGGTTTTTAATTACGACATATATTTATAAATCACTTTAATTCCTTTATTTATTTTGAAATGGTTAAGAAAATAAATGTTTGTTCAATGATGTAATCGCAACAGATTATTATAATAAATAATGATATTTATTTACAACCAATCGATTAATATTTTTTTATTACACACATTTCAAGATTCTTAAAAAAAACTTTAATTCACTGTAATTTCTTACATTTTTTCGCGCTCCGTACGTCGTCGACCCTTGGCGACCCAACTGAAAAATATCGAGTTCGAAATTTTTTCTTAACCAAATAAGTAATAACAATTTACAATTTACGAAATCAACATTTTTGCATCTGTTGGTCGCTACAACAAACTTTAATATTTACAGGCGTGCGACCAACTAGTAAAATCCCTGGAAGGCAACCTCACTCCATCAGAGATGCGCCAACTTGAGATCCCGGTGATAGACCTGACGGGCCGGTACAAGGACATCGACGGCGCCGTAGGGGCGAGGTGTGCGGAGCTAGAAGCTGCTTTGTTGCAGTGTCAAGGGTTGCAGGATGCGGCGGAGACGCAATCCCATTGGCTGGGACAGATCGAGAATGTGTTCAAGTGAGTGTTTAAATATATACATATACATTGTAAAGTTTTAGTGTAGTAAGTGATACTTATTAAATATGGAGCTATAGGAATTGAATTATAATTTCTCGCGTTCAATCCTAAGTATTAGTTAGGCTACCGATCGACGCTTAAAAATAACATTCAAAGTAATAGAAAACCGACCATGGTTCCTTCAAAATGTACTGTTTCATTGTAGTTTGTACACTTATGTTCTGCTTTCGTAATAGTTTGTTTTGACATAGAAATAGAAATATAAATCTTTTTTTTGCATATAACATAGACTTCAATAATTTTTCGATGAAGTCCTAAGAGTTATCCGAGTTCGGTTACTTATTACTGATTAATAAAACTACATTGAATAGATTGATATTTTAATGGCTATCACTGTCTAAGAAGTCTAAATAAATCATTCTTTACTCATTTTAAGCTGCAATTAAACCTGTCGTCTGCTGTGAATACAGACAGTAGAATTTTAATTGTTTGTAGGACGGATCTATGTGGCACTAAGTAGACGAAAGGTTAAAAAAGCCACTACGCAATCATCATCTCAGCCAAAAGACGTCCACTGCTGGACAAAGGCCTCCCCCAAGGATCTCATATCATGGGGGGTATTTGCCATAATCGCCACGCTTGGCAGGCGGGTTGGCAATCGCAGTAGGTTGAAGGTAACCTCAGAGAGATGCTGCTGCCCATCCTCTGGAATGGTCCCTTAGTCGCCTTTTATGACACCCACGGGTTGAGATGGGGTGTTGCAATTCTTTATCTCCGGCACACACTACGCAATAGTTGAGTATATTATTCATTATTATTATTTCTCATGGGGACGTTGCCAGCCGGACGGACGATCCACCCGCGTTGCAGGCCACTTCATCCTTTTCCCCGTTTTCCCTATATGAGGGAGTTAAGGTTCATCCAGCTTTCACGGCGCCCCGTCAAATCTTTTAGTCTCTTTGGTAAATCTTGCTATCTGCTCCACCTTCAGATCCTTTAGGTCCTCTATGTGTATTGTATCCGACCCCCAGAGCTCCCATCTAATCTGTGAGTACATAGGGCATAGTTGAGTATAACGCCCATTGTAACACAGGAACCAAATGAAGCCCGCCTCGCTGATTCGCGAGCGGCTCGACGAGCAGGTTCGCGAGCAGCGCATCACGCACGGCGAGGTGGACGCGCGCCGCGCCGCGCTCGCGCAGCTGCTCGCCGCCGCCAGGGACGCCGCGCGCGCGCCCAGCAACGCGAGGATCGCCAGGAAGCTGGAGCAACGCGCTGAAGATATCTACGCCAGGTCAGTTAAGAGCGTTTACGCCGCACACTAGCGCCGCCAATGAAAAAAAAAACATATCTAGTAATTAGAGATAGAAAATCAAATTATGCTCAACTAACTATCTGAATGAAGTAATTTAGCATTTTTACGTCACCTAATGAACACCTCACATGTTATGGTTTAGTTAAAGATGGCGTTATAGTTAAAAGTGGCCGTAACGTCTTATTAAACTAAACCATAACATTTTTAGTGTTATGGTTTTTAGTATCATAATCATCGTCAGCTCATTTTATATCTCCACTGCTGGGGCACGAGCCTTCCCTATGGATGGAAGCACCACAGGGGGAACGTGCCAAAAACCACCACGCGGGCCCAGCGCTAACATATATCTACTCTGTGCCAGTGCGGTGCGGTTGTTAAGGCGACGCATTGGAAATTTACGTGGCGGGATCTTGATTTTTCCCAACAATCACAAAACATATGAAAGCGATATTTGATGACATGATTTTTCATTTAATTGACTTCATTTTGCTAGTTGCAGAAACACGATTTGTCAACTTTTGTAACAGAGAAAAAAATATCAAAGTAACCTCTTTTAAAGCACAGATTTGCATTTTACAGGCTAACCAGACCGATTTAAGCATCTAAATTTTCTTAGTAGATTAGTCTTAACACACACTTCAATATTGTAGTTCTTTTTTTTAAAATAATTTGTAGTTTTAATTTGAAGGAAAAAAAACAGTTATTCTTATGGTACGGGGCGCAAACGCGGTGTTTAGCGGTGCGTCGCCTTAAAGGATACTTGATTAATAGCCTTTATCCTACTATCCTACTAATATTATAAACGCGAAAGTTTGTAAGTATTGATGGATGTTAGTTACTCTTTCACGTAAAAACTACTCAATGGATTCGGATGAAATTCGGCATACAGATAGTTTATAACCTGGATTAACACATAGGATACTTTTTATCCCGATATTCCTACGGGAACGGGAACCACGCGGGTGAAACCGCGAGCGGCCGCTAGTTTTCAAATAATTTCTATTTTCTTTTAACCAACGAGCTATTGTCTATGTTTAAAGAAAGTAAAGAAGCATGTATAATAAAAACTATAATGCTAAAAAACTTAAATCCTTGTAACATCCCTTCTCTGCATTCGGAGAGACCCTAACATTAAATCGAAATAAATTTACCGGTTCTGTCTCTTCTACTGCCTTCATAAAGACCTGAAAACCAACTAATTTATTTTATTTTAATTATTTTAGGAAGACCAACAGCTAGCAGACAATGTATAAAACATTAATAAACATTTGAATAGCTATGGTAAGCCTAGCTATTTAAATTAACAATTCCTCACAAATAATAACTTACCTTGCCTTCCCTTCTAGATACGAGAAACTCCTCGAGCGTTCTATCAAGCGCGGCCAATTCCTGGAAGAAGTTTCCAACGAGCTGGCTGTGTTCACCCAACAGGCTTCAGTGCTCGACCATGCACACGCACAACTGCAGGAACAAGCTGATGCCAGGGAATTGGCCAGGGCCAACGCTGAGGAGATACGCGCCAGGCTATCGGATCTGGCTCATTATAGGTATGTATATGTTCAGTTAACAAGGAAAGGTTGTCAATACAGGAGCAGCGGCAAGAGCCAGAGAGATGACCAACGTCAACGTTGAAGAGTTAGGTTATCGGATCTGGCTCATTACAGTGCGTACGCGTTTAGCTAGCAGGGAGGATGTATCAATGTAGAAGCAGCTGTAAGAGTATGCTATACCAGACAACTATAAGTCGTATATCTTATCTTATCTTAGTGGGGCCTGCTGAGGTTTGCCTCTCCCAGTTCTTCTTCGACCCCATTAAGAGCACTACTTATTACTGAGTAAAATGTCTTCCAACCGAAGTAGCAAACACTCCTTTTGCTGGTACAAAGTTCGTCATTGTCTAATAAATTACACATGTTCGCAGGGACAAGCAAATGCCGCTGCTGGAAGAGTGCTTGCGCAACGGCAAACAGCTGATCTCCAAGAAGGACGTCACCGACACACACGCGGTCCGCGATAGGATGAAGGTAATTTAATGCATATCTTGTGTACAAATGGTCTTAAAAAGTTAAATATAAATATTATATAAATCAAAGTAAAGTAGATTCAGATAAAAAATCATTAGCATAGTAATACAAATGTATTGTAAATTTTAACTAACTTTCATCTTGTATAGGTTTATAGTGTGTACACCGTAAGGCTAGGAACCGGTTCGGAAATTACCGGTAAATTTAGTTATTTAACGAATTCGCGTTTCGTTTCTCTTCGACAACAAAACTGAAAACCATTTATTTCTATAAACTAAGACTCTGTCCTTTGTTTTAGATCTTGGAGAACCAGTGGCGCGATTTCAACACTGCGCTAGAAGAAAAACAAAAGCTGTCAAAGCAGAGAGCTGACCAGCTCAACCAGTACGAGACCCTCAAAGTCCAGGTAAGTTCATGCTACAGATATTATAATATGCATTTTTATATTTAGACTACCACAAACTGCCTCCTCAAAAGTCAATAACGGAAGGAGGCATAAGGGAAACGTGGACTGTAGGTATTTAGGAATAAGAGGCAAATTAAAACGTATGAAAATGATACTTAGAAAACAAGAAAAAGTATAAATTCTATAAAGAAGTATTTAGGAAGGCAAGGCTATTGACATACCGAGTCAGGCGCTAGCAATAGATAATACTCGATATCCGTAGGTCCGGGGTTTAATTTCCATTTTTCGATGCATATCCCAGGTTTGTGATCACCAACCCGCATGTGACCGAGCCAAGCGATGTGATTTTGCCAATAACCGTCAACTATAATGATGAGTTGATTTCAATGATGGCGACATTTGTTCAGCAACGGCACAATGTATAGGCTAATTACTTAGCTTTTAGTCGTATCAATGGTCATATATATTCCTTATTTAGAAACCGTCTACGCGCAGGGCATTACTAATATTTTATTTTACAAACGAGGTGTGATGAAGCATCTTGGGGGTTGGCAAGTGAGGACGGCTAGCGAGGCAAAATCCTGCTCCACTACTGCTGTCCTCGCATATGGACTTTGTTTGTCTAGACTGTCTGGATCGTCAACTGATCTTGACTTTGACCTCGCATCTTGACTTAAGAGGCCTATCACAAAATGCGCGCGCTCGCGCTTTCTCAGTACTACGAGCGGCCGACGCATCGCAAAAGTAGCATTTTGTGCAGTAGTAATTACATTTATTTGAAGTTTAATAATTTTTTATCGTTCAAAAAAAGTATATAGTTTGAAATCTTATAAACTAACGTTAACTCTGGTGTACATTTTACTTAATAATATTAATGGAGTAAGGAGATATTTACAGCTAATTCTGAACATTTTATGGCTTTGAATAAGATTTTTTTGTAGAAATCCCATTCGTATTTCGAAATTCCGAGACCGCTACGAACTTAACCACTATTTAAGAGATATTATTATATATTTTTCATTTCGTTTGCTTAGTGAAGTAGTTCAATCCATGAGGTTGAAAATTGCCGTCAGCATATTTAATTGAAAACTAGCCTCGGAATTTTGGCTTTATATAAATAGATAAGGGAAAATTGCAGAAAGCGAGGCCGCTTCGAATTATACTAATAACTATTCTCCACCATACAATAAATTAAAATTGTCTAAGGGTTTCAGTTTCTCTGGACAAGAACGCCGAAGTTGGGCATTTTATGCAAAAATCACGGTCAAAATGTAATAGGCCTCTTAACATCGAGCAGAGCAAATTTGTCAACTCTTCTGTAAAAACTGACCTTGATCCGTCTCCTTCTCCCCAGGTGCTGGAATGGTTGCAAGCCATCGAAGGTCGTGTGGGACGCCTGCAGCCCGTGGCGGTAGACCTGGACCTCATCAAGCAGCAGCAGGACGAGCTACGGCCTCTAGCCAAAGAGTATAGGGAGTACTCAGTCACCATCGACAAGGTATACACTTGTATTACAGTTATGGTACATTACTGCAGCGGCCGGTAAAATATGTAGGTATTTAGGGACAAACATGACGTGACGTATTAGTACCTCAGTCCATCATAAACCGGTTGCGGTCTGAAATAATGCGCGGATATTCGTACTAAGCAGTAGGGACCTAAGTACGGGTAGAACACCTATCAACTACACCAGGCGAAGGAGTAAAAGAACATTTAGCACGCACTAATTAAGTAATTTGTTTTTTTTTTATAAACAGCTTTCTCTTTACAATCTAGTTTGATAATATAAAATCCTTAAAATCCTTGATAGGTAACCTTCTTGGCTGCCATGTGTCGAAGTAAAAATTTCGATCCATTTTTGACCTCTCAATTCCCGCTATCGGATCGGAACAAAACTAATGACAGCACCGATGACGTAACTCGCAAAATGGCGAAAAAAAAATGGAAAACGCACAGAGAATAAAGTTGTTGGGGGGTTTGAGTGTAGCAAATTTATTCTAGTTTGTCTATAGCTAAACTTCTTCATACAAAAGTAGACTCTAAATATATTTAAGTTTTAAGTCGCGTGGGAACTTGGGGCTCGAATTCGAGCTTCCGGGGATTGAGAGGTAGCAACAGGACAGATATGGTAGGTATTTCATACTTACATTGCTGGCCGCTAAACGCGACAGATATGGATTTTCATACAAATATTGCCGGCCGCTCGCGTGTATTTGACCAGTGCAGCAATTTCGTCGAAATAATGATTATATTTCCAAGCATGTTTCAGAAAAAGTATTATCTTGTCTCATAGTAATTATTTTCTCACGTAATAACCTTTCTGATTGATGAATCTCTTTTAGGTGAACGAGGCAGGCGCTGTGTACGAAGCCTTATCCCGCGGCGAGCGCGCCGACAGCCCGCACAGGAGACGACTGTACAGTCCCACCAAGCGGCATACACCTAGTGAGTACAGTCATCCGCCGAAAACTATAATCATAACCAGAAACACAATTGGAAAATTTTATAGTACTTGACACGTTTTTGAAGTTAGTGAAAGTGAAGACTTTGCTAAATAAACGATTTGACTTTGACCTTAAAGTTATTTTATTTAACCGCCTCCGTGGTTAAATAAGATAAGGTGAGACTATCGGTCTTAGACCAGGAGGTCCCGGGTTCGATTCCCAGCGAGGGTAGATATTTGTATTGCTTTGGTTGGTGGTAGGGCTTGATTGAAGACCAACTAGTAAGCCAACACTATCCCTTCTAAATCAATAAAATTGATAACAAACTTGTGTTTTGATAACTAGAAATAAGGTAGCCAGTGCCTCAGTTGTTGAGGATTCCATTTTATTAGTAGCCTTTTTTGTATTTCGATAACCAGAGACAAAATAACCAGTAAGCTTAGCCAAAGTAACATCACGTGGTTACGTGATTAGCGCGGTTTATGTCAATCCCATACATTTTATTATTTTCGAACTTCGCTATCGTTTTCGTAATGTTACTTTGGCTACCGCGACTGTTCCTCTGTAGTTGAGCATTCATCAGAGGCTGAAGTGCGCTTCTACCTTCGGCCTTATCATTACTTAACAGCGCAGTTACCAGTAGACGTGTTTACCAAAAAAGACCGTGCCATAACGACTAAAAAATTTAAAAAATCTCTACCATTGGCTCGTTAAGTAGGCTGATGACGATGATGATATGATCTAAGCGGTTCCGCAGGCCGCACGTTGGACGGTCGCTCGCCGTCCCCCACCAAGGGCCACGGGCTAGTGAGCCCTGGCTCTGCGCATTCCACCTCCAGTGGCTTCTCATCACGCCGCTCCAGCCAGGAGGGATTCCATCTTGAAGGTATGACCAGCTTTTTTCCAAACAATAGATTCTAACTTATCTCATAACTTAAATAGTAGGTTATCCCTTAAGAAGAAGAAAAAATGTTTCCTAGACGTTTTTCATACGATTACGTGTCTGACACCGCATACCGCGGCATTAATTGAAGTGATGACGAATTGATGATTTCAATAATGGAGGCTTTGGGCTTTTCTTATCTTTCTCTGGGCTAGATTTTTAAGCGCTTTGATTTACAGACTAGAGTTAGCCTACAGAACATTTTGCAACATGTGTGCACTTTGGGCAGCACTTGGTCCATCTTCCATATAAGAATAGGCAGTGTCCTTTCTTTATAACATTTACAATTTAAATGTACACACGCCTGCACACCTGACTACCACATACTGTCAAATTTACTCAATAGACTTTGAACTTTATGTCTTAGGTATAAGGTTGAACATTCATTAAAGACATTTGACAGTTTTGGGAAGTTAAAGAACGTTGTTGTCTAGAAAAGTATTGCTACTTTTTTAGTTAATTTACCGGTAAAAATGTCGCCCAGGTAACGATACCTATCTTACCGGTACTTTTTTTACCGGTATCTTCGTTTGACAGAAGTATCGATACCAATTTCTTAACGGTATTCAAAGCCCAGACATTACTTAACTGGTTGCTTTCTCCACAGAGCTGTCGCCCGTACAGCAGCAGCTGTCGGAGATCAACAACCGCTACAGCTTACTAGGCAGCAAGCTGTCGGACCGCTCCGCCGAGCTGGACGCCACGCGCGACGAGCTGCGGCGGCACCTCGACAGCCTGCGGGCCCTGCACGCCTTCCTGGACAAGGTACTGTACCAATATGTCTGAACATTAAACAAGAAACAACCTTATAACAATGATAGTTAGGTACACTTTTGAATTGAAGTTTTATATCATGCACTCATCATCAAGTGTTTTAAAAAAAATAGAATTTCTTTTTTTCTGTCGTCGAATATTGAATGTGCAATAATGGATCTTTAACCGTTAAGTGTTTGGTGAACATGCATATTTTTTGAAATATGAAACAAAACAGTTTAAAGTCTGCGTGAGATATCAGTAAAGTACTACTTTCATATTGACACAAAATTTTCTTTACGAAACAACGCAATGTAAAAAATTAAAGTGAAACGTAATGACGTTACAATCGAGCCTCGATCAATAAAAAATATATAAAAAAATCCATTATTTAAATTCTTTGAGGTAACTTAAGTTAAATATTGAGATAAGAGATAACATAACCCTTTTGTGTTAGGTTCAGAGACAGCTGCCCAAAGAATCCGTGCCCAACACGAAGGAAGAAGCCGACAAAACCACCAAGCAGGCGCGGGCCGTGCTCGAGGAGATGTACGAGAAGCAGAGCATCCTCGACTCTACTAAGACTCAGGTGAGCTGGACCACATACGAGTCTTCCATACGAAATTAAAGTCAAATTTACTGGAAATAGATTTGTTGAATGTTTTTTTTTAAATTTCACTTTTCTCTGAGTCTTTAACCGACAGTCGGAGTTTTCTGACAACTATATGTCGTATATATACGACAAAAAATCATCTTTGTTAGGCTAAAAACCATAATGATCGTAGTTTACAAGTCGATTGACGATCGAGTTGTGAACTTATATTTCGATTTAGTTTTATCTCGGCTCAGTTGAAAATTAAAATCTGTTGATGGATAAAGACTGCTTAGGACCGCAATGGATGGAAGAAATGGAGGGAGGCCTTTCCCCAGCAGTGGGAAAATGAGGGCTAATTATAATAAATAATAAAATGTGAATCTAAAATAATTAATCTAATCTAATCTAATTTATAAATAATATGATAGCCAGAATGCATACACGAACATAACAGGTTTTTGTTAAAACTTTTACTCATTACTCCAAGTCAGAGTCAAGTTGAGTGTATCAAAAAGTACATAAAAATACTGTTACTATTTCTCACCATAATTCTAAATTTAATCCAGTGAAGTGATGCCTGTAGTTCAGTATGTTTATACATTACCATTTTCCTCTAGGTCCGCGAGTTGCTGAAACGCAAGCAAAGCGTTCAAGGCGCCGACAGACTGCACGACGAGATGGAAGACGTCTCCTCGCGCTGGAAGGCGCTCCACGACGCATTCAAGGACAAGTGAGTACCAGTATTCAGCTCGTAATTAGATTGCTAGTTATTGTACGAGTATAATTATTCATAATGCAAGCAGGGTTTAGATTAATTATAAGGTTTTTGGAAACTATATAAAAATTACAAAAAACAATAACAGTATACATGATACAAAAATCCTAATTTGCTAAGTGCAAATTGCAAGCACATGATTGTATTAAACAGTTACCCCCTTACAAATAAACAAAGAATAAGGTCCGAATAGTTATTCCGTGTTTTGTTCCTGTCATGTAAACGTCATTTCAAATTAGAGTGAAAGAGACAAAACACGGAATAACTATTCGGACCTTATTGTTTGTTTATTTGTAAGGCCCTTAGACTTTTAGCAGCGGAAAAACATTTCGTAGTAGTACTAAGTACTTTGCGAGCTAGCTTCGTTCGAGCACTAAATGTATTAAGTTATTCTACGAGTCGAACATGAAACCAGGGTTAAACATAGCAATTTTCGCAAAGGCTGGTCATCCGATGGGTGACCAAAAAATATCATCTCGAGCTTTGGAAAGCCAGCCGTTGGTCCTGGCTGCATTAGCAGTCGTTAACAGCCACCTTGTTGTGGTTTATAACCCGTTCTTCCCGCTGTGTTTCCATCCTTAGGGCAGGCTCGTATCCCAGCAGGCAGTGGGGACATAAAATGAGCTGGTGATCACGATGATGCATGGCCAATATGTGATGTTCCTTTCTCAGGATCCGCCTGATGGAGGAGATGAAGGACTTCCACGACACGCACAGCAACCTGTCGCAGTGGCTGGGCGCCAAGGACCGCATGCTGGCCGCGCTCGGGCCCATCTCCTCCGACTCCCGGATGGTGCAGACGCAAGTGCAGCAGGTACGGCGCTTGATCATTAATCTATATACATATAATAACTTCTGACTGATTCATCATCGCCGAGCCGAAACCGCTGGAGCTAATGAGATGAAATTTGGACCGTAGATTAATTGAGTGACGTAACCAGCCACTAAGAAAGGATTTTACGGAAATCATACCCTAAGGGGGTCAAATAGGGGATGAAAGTTTGTATGAAAGTCCGTCAGTTTTGAAGTAAAATACCTATGTGAAAATTGGTATTTGGCTTTTTGAAAAGAAATAAAGAATGACGTGTCTCAGGAATTTTGTTTATTTTCCTTTTTAGGAGTAAAAAAGGGAAATCGGTTTTTTTGGGTAAATTGTTATTTTTAAAGTATTATCTATAAAAATGAATAATTTAATCTACCTCTACCTTTTCCGAACTCTGCTTTTAATTTGAAAGTGGACTGTAAATTTAACTGCGCTGTAGCGGAAAACCGAGTGGTACTGTTTCTTCTCGTAGACAAATCTCTCAACAGGTTTTGCGAGAATTTTTTTGTAATAGTGCTGCTTTTGGAACAAATAAAGATATATTTTATTTTCATTTAAAAAAAATATGACTAGTTTAACGTCGCGCCGTTTTAGTTCAAAGAAAGGGAGTACTTAGCATGTAATTGATGGCTCCCATACCTAAAATGTTGCTTGGTTAGATTCTGCACAGAATGGCTACAACCACCCTTATACCTATTTTTGTCGCTTAGCATTGTTTTACATTGCTGTATTCCGGTTTGAAGGGTTCTATATCCAGTGCCGTTAAGCAGGACATAGAACTTAAAATTCGTGTCAATAAAGTTGAAATTCCCTTGTAGGTGCAAGTACTTCGCGAAGAATTCCGCGTGCAACAGCCGCAGTTGGCGCATTTGGACGAAATCGCGTCGGCCGTGCTGCAGAGACTCGAACCGAAGTCCGCGGACGCTAACACCCTGAAGAAGAAGGTGCAGGACGTGAAGAGCCGCTGGAACGACCTGCTGGCCAAGTAAGATTTATTTAGTGATATGTAATTTTATCTTAATTTCTATTAGACTTCTTTATGTATTAGAATTTTCTTTTGTATTGTTTTTAAATTTTGCCCTATACCAACCCCCAGTATTTTACCCTAGATTATTTGTGTTTTTTACAAAAGTCATGACTTCTAACTTCTATTTAACATAAACTAGTGCAGAAAAACAACAATTACTTAAATAACAAATATAACATTGGGGTCTTCAAATCACGAGTGAATCGGTATCTTCTAGGCAAGCATGTTACATCGTAGGCTACATCATCACTTACCATCAGGTGAGATAGTAGTTAAATGCAAGTCTATCGAATTATAAATAAAAAAACTTATTATATTCAGATAATATTTCGATCAAAATAATTCCCAAAGCTCTATTTATATTTTTTGTTATTGAAACGACTTGAAAATTCTTCCCTATATTCACTTTCTCGTTTGATGGCTCACGCTGTGATTTAGCCAGTGTATAGTTTTAAGGCAGAAGATTGGTGTTTTGTCTCCTACCTTCTCTTTCAAAAGTCCTCCATCACTGGAGGTTAGCCGTCAGCTCAGCGAACTTCGTTCTTCATATTTCCTATTCCCTATATTCTTCAGTATTAGTATAACTCAATACTCAATACTCAATACTTTGATGCATTCCAAAATGTTTACACAATAAGATGGTATTTACAATGGATCAATTATGGACCCTGTCGGGCACAGCACAGCTTTAGTAGGAGTGAGAAAGAGAGATCGTTATTATTTTAATTATAATACCGTTTGACTGTAAACGCTTACGTTAACGTTTGATTGTAACTATCCATCGTCTCACAGGTTGGAAGCACGCGGCGAAAGCTTAGGCGCCGCCGCGGACACGTCGCGCGAGTTCGACGCGGGGTTGGCGCGGTTGCGGGACGCGCTGCACACCATCGGAGACCAGCTCGACCGCTTGCCCGAGAACGAGCCCGACGAGAGGCTGCGTAAGATAGAGGTCAGTAGCGTTCAACAGCCATTTCACATTACGATATACCTACACCATACATCTTCCAATACAAGTAAGTAAACAGCCTATAACTGCCCTACTGCTGAGCAAAGATCTCCATCATTGAAATCAAGTCATCGCTACAATTGATGGGTAATGGCTTAATCACCACGCTTGCCAAATGCGGGTTGGTGATCACAAACCCGGGCTATGCATCGAAAAATCCGAAACACATTTTGCCCGACCTGGGATTTGAGGACCCGGGACCTGGGATTTGGGACCCGGGACCTTCGGGTATCGGGCCGAGCGCTCTGCCACTCGGCCACCGAGGCGTTAACCGACGCGTTCCAATACAAACTAATAGAAAACAAAAAATAATTGTTTGTATTGCTTTGATTGGATTTTAAACTTTATCTGATTTACCACAAAACTATGGCTAAATAAATATATAAAAATACTCTAGTGCATGTAGCGCTATTCTATAAATAATGTGTCATAAAACTTAAAATATTTGTAATTAAAATTGTATTTGTACCAGAGCACATATTTGAAAGACATACACATTGTTGAAAGCTAAATAAAGAAATCTGTTCGCATTTAGTTTTACATTTCACATTTGCCTAACGAAGTAGGGTTCGTTAGGCATAGTACATACAACATAGTTTTTTAAATCTCATTGTTATATACATATTATATAATAATTTTTATTTATTTAAGCACTGTGCACATATCAGACCGATCAATGATTTTTCGTTTTCTTCCACAGAACTTAGAACGCCAGTTGGAAGGCCAGAGACCTCTCCTAGCTGACCTAGAGTCCGCTGGCGCCGCGCTAGCAACCGTTCTATCCGACCCCGCCTCGAGACAAGACATACAGAGCAAGCTCGCCGCTGTAGCGAGGCAGTACGACAACCTGCAAAGGAAACTCGACCTTAAGAAAGCGGAGATAGAGGCCGCTTTGAAGTGAGTATTGTTTTGGCATAATATTTTTTCTTTTTGAACAAACTGCTTTCACGAATACCTCGACCATGGTTTTTATTAGTCCATGCCTCATACACTCTAAAAACATGCATCTAATCTAAGAGATTTCTAATGTCTAATGTTATGTAATGTTTTCATATAATGTGCCATAATGAATAAATTAAATTAGAGCTACTGACTATTGCACATACTACGGCAGTCCTGCTTATAAAATGTTTATTTCACACAAAGAATAACGTTATAAATTAGGAATAATCTTCCTATCAGGTAAGATGTTGTGAATCATCTATCAACGTGATAAACTTATCTTACTTTATCTTTATAATCTTATTTTCTTGTAACTTTTGAGAGAGCATGTCTTAAATTTTAACTGTGAAATTGACTGTAGTTTTATCCACAGCATTTTTTTTGTTTAGATTTTAACAATTTATTTTTATTGTATTGTGTGTTTTACATTTAAATAATTAATGTGAAATTAAGATGAATTATAAGCTTCAAGTGTTTTTAACGTGCGGTGCGGTGCATAAGTGTTGGCAAAAACAAAACAAAACAGTGCAACAAAACTTTCAAAAACTCTGAAGAATTCGCGAAAATCACTCATTTTTTATCCTTATCGATCATCACTCATTATCGCCTATGAAAATGCTATTTTACAGTATCCTTTTTATAACTTTGTAATTGGCTGAATGAAAACCGCACCAAGCTATTTGATAAAACGTGTAAAAAAACAGCTTATTTTTTAATCGACTTTGAAAAGTCAAAAGTTCTTTATTCGTCTGTATATTGTTTTATTTATATTCACGCGTTTCTCCTACATTTATGCACCGATTTGGATGATTCTTCTTATTGTTCTAAAGCGCTCTTTCATTAGATTCATTATCTTCTTTTCTAAACATCCATCCAACATGCGTTGCCTTTTCAAAATCTTTAAATGCCGTTGCCCCATGTCCAGGGATGGTCGCAACCTGGAAGAGAACGTGGCCAAGACCCTGGGCTGGTTGCAAAAGGAGCTGGGTGCATTGCCCGGCCGCCTGCAGGTGTCAGCCGACGGCGCGAAGCTGCTGCAACAGCTGGAGAAACACGAACCGCTGTATAGGGAGCTGACGCAGCGGGAACATGAACTCATCATGCTGTTGGATAAAGGTGAGTGATCAAGAACTTAGCGAAGACCCTGGGCTAGCTACAGGTGCCCGGCTACCTGCAGGTGTCAGGCGACGGAACCTAGCTACTGCAACTGCTGGAGAAGCACGAGCTGATAATGTTGCTGGATGAGGCTGAGTGGTCAAGTACGGGGCGAAGACCCTGGGCTAGCTATAGCTGCCCGGCTGCCTGCAGGTTTTAATTGCTAGCGCGTGACTTCTACAACAGCTAGAGAAGCACGAACCGCTGTATAGGGAGCTGACGTAGCGTGGGCATGAACTTATCATACTGCTGGATAAAGGTAGGTCGAATGTGAACTTTAGTGCGGTTTATAGCTGGATGCGTTACCAGGCCGCCTGCAAGGTTCAGCTGACGGCGCGAAGCTGCAGCAGCTGGAGAAACACGAAATGCTGTGTAGGGAACTAACTCAGCGAAAGCATGAACTCATCATGCTGCTGGACAAATATGTGTACTATTCTCATGGCTGTGTAACTAACTGTGATATGTCTGCGTACCCAACGGCGCGAAGCTGCAGCAGCTGGAGAAACACGAAATGCTGTATAGGGAACTAATTCAGCGAAAGCATGAACTCATCATGCTGCTGGACAAATATGTGTACTATTCTCATGGCTGTGTAACTAACTGTGATATGTCTGCGTACCCAATTCAAATAAATAAAACGAGAATGTGAGGAGTCAGCTGCAACAGCTGGAGAAGCACGAACCGCTGAATAGGCAGTGGTAGCACGAGCTGATAAAGCTATTAGACAAAGGGGGTGGTTAACGCGCCCGGTCTGCGAGTGCTAAGATTAAGCAACTTTCGCAAAGGCCGGTCATCGGATGGGTGACCAATAATTCATTTCGAGCTCCTCCGTGCTTTAGAAGGTACGTAAAGCCCGGTCCTGGCTGCATAAGCAATGGTTAACAACCACCAATCCACACTGTGTAGGTGGGTTTGAAAATCAATGTTAATTATAAATATCTCTATCTTATGTTTTCTATTTTACTTAATTTCCTTTAATATTAGGTCGTGAAATGGAGAAGAAGCCGTCATACCAAGGGCTTCGCAAGGACCTGGACCGCATCCAGACGCAATGGGACAAGCTGAAGCGAGAGATCGTGGACCGACAAACCAGGCTGCAGACCGCTATGGTGAGACTATTTAGTTTTGTTATCTATTTTTTGGCGGCCAATTGGCAAGGCCTGGGGGGTAACCACGAGCTCTTATAGCAGTTGTGAAAACGAGACGCGTGTAGCGGCGAATATATTCGCGTCTCTTTTCTACAACTGCAATGATACTGAGCTATAAGAGCTCATAGTCTAATAAAAAACGTTTGTTTACTTTTATGCGATTTGAAGTTTTTTTAATGTTTTTATAGACTGTCTATTATCCTTCTAATATAAAAAAAAAATTAACATCTCTGTATTTCTCTTAAAATAAGTAAGTAATATTTATTTATATCCATTTTCAGTTATACAATAAAAATACAAGCATCTACACTAGGTTTTGCCTGACCTGGCACAATCCTTCACACTAGGCATGTGGGCAAAAATAAACGATTAAGCATAGAAAGTTTCAGTAAAGTTGGCCATTTGGTTTAAAAGAACTTTGAAGTTTTTGAAGGATACCGAAACGCAGGGTGAGGGTGACTGATGCTGCGTTGTTTTCACGCTGCACCAGTTGTCCTTGCGTCTGGACTCAGTTTCCACTTAACATCAGGTGGAGTGGAGTCATTTGCCGAGCTAGGAATAAAAAAAAACGTGAAATTACCTTTTAACATTATTTATATTTATAAAATTCGCGTATCGTAAAACTCACTGCTATCACTGACGTAAACCTCTTATTAACAGGAGCACTGCCGCAAATACACCAAGGCCCAAGAATCCTTCCTGCCGTGGATCTCCGACGCTGAAGAGCGTCTCGCCAAGCTGCCCGCCGCCGCCTTCACCAAGAAGGAGGTGGAACTGCAGCTCAGGCAATTGCAGCAGATTAGGAACGACATTTGGAAAAGGTCGGTTGATTTATTCATTCATTGGTTTACTTATAAAGGCACAATAGCAGATACCATCAAACAGAAAATTTACAAATAGAATTTAAAATTATTTTATACTAGCGGCGGTTTCACTTGCGTGGTTCCCGTTCCCGTCGGAAAATCCAGGTTATAAACTATCTGTATGCCGAATTTCATCCAAATCCATTCAGTAGTTTTCACGTGAAAGAGTAACAAACATCCATCCATACTTACAAACTTTCGCGTTTGTAATATTAGTAGGATTATTTTATTGATTTTATCGGGATAAAAGATTGTTGTTGATAATTTTTTCACGTAATTGACAGAAACAAACTATTTATCTATTTCTTCTCTGATACATATGAGGAACATTGCTTTTTCTGGTTGTCCGTAGATATGCTCATATTTCAATTTATTCAAACAGGTCTGGCGAGTACGAAAACAACAAGACGCTCGGCGAGACGTTCATTTCGGCGTGCGACGTGGATCAAGAGATCGTGCGCAAGCAGCTGGACTCCATGCGCGACCGCTGGGACAGGCTCAATAACGGTGAGTGGCATAGCACTGAATGTTAAAGACAACCACAACAGTTGTGTTATCAATTGAATTGAATGTGTGAACAACAACGTGTCAGTTCTTTCAAAGGCTTCTATCGTACACATTTTTTATGTGTTTTATTTTAATTTGTTTATTACTAGCGGGCGCTCGCGGTTTTACCCGCGTGGTTCCCGTTCCTGTCGGAATATTGGGATAAAAAGTTCCTATCCTATGTTTTAATTCAGGTTATAAACTATCTGTATGCCGAATTTTATCCGAATCCATCCATCCGTTGCAGCGTGAAGAAGCAACAAATATACACACATACACACAAACTGTCGCATTTATAATATTAGTGTGATTAGTGTGATTTTTAGTGTGTGGCACGTCATAGTGACTACATCCTGCCTGATGGTAAGCAGCCGATGCAGTCCAAAATAATGAGAGCGCTCCCCACCGTGGAACAAGCACAGTAACAAGCGCACCCATCCATGACGGCCTGCATAAATGCCGTTTCACACCCCGTTAAAAGACCCGGGACTATAGGAACTGGGAAACACATGCGCCGGCAAAGAACTCCAAAGCCGAATAGTCTTACAGAGGAACGACTTGCTAAATTTTTTGTACGAGTACTGATTGTCTGTACAGTATGATGGTGGTTCCTAAGACCAGCACGTGTAGTCCGGGAGAGGAAAGGAGAGGGCGGGATTGCTATAGGTTTTTTTTTAAATTCTTTTTTTAATTTAAGGACTTATCGATTACGATATGTCAGTCCTATCGGACCCTATGCTTAATTTTACACAGAACATTAGAATTAACCAAGTGCAGGTCGCGGCGGGTACAAAACACGATACAAGTTCTTGGCTTCTTCTGACAGTGGTTGAGCCAAGATCTCATGAAATACACCAACATCCATTTCATTTACTCTAAACCTAGACATAAACGCTCTTCGTTGATCTTGGTAACGGACACATTCCACCAACAAGTGTTGTATATCTTCAACGACGCCACAAATTTCGCAGTTGGGTGATTCTACTACTTTCATAAGGTATCCAAACTTGTTAGATGGATAGTGTCCAGAACGAAGTCTATTCATAAATGTTATGTACTGTCTATCCAATTCATGGTTATAAAACCAGGGTATACGAAGAGGCTGACACTGAATAGTTTTGTACCAAATTCCCTTTTCTTTAGATCGTTCATCAAAATGCTATAGGTTAATGAATTAATTTTTTATTTTATCGCGTGTCCGTTGACAGAAGTGCTCCAACAAGTGGAGTTCCTGGAGAGCACGGGTCGCAAGCTCGGCGAGTTCGGCGAGAAAGTGCGCGCGGTGGAGACGCCGCTGCAGCGCTGCGAGGAACGCCTGCAGGACGCGCTGGCCGCGCCGCCCGCCGCCGCCGCCGAGGCCGTCGCCAGGCTCGCCGACAACATACACGCGCTCAGGGTGCCGCTGCAGGTAAACACACTGCTGAACCTAAGGTTGCCAGATGTCCGGGATTTCCGGGATTGTCCCGGAATTTTACGTATTGTCCCGTGTCCAGTAATACAATCTATTATCCCGAATTCCGAAAAAATTAAATAATTAAAAAAAAAACAACAAAATATGACACATATACATTTGAAAAATAAAATGTATTTTCCTAATAAATACAAATATAAAATTAAATATTCCGTAATATTTTTTTTTTTACATATTCATAGCCATAGCCACGGCCCGACATGGAATTGTCCCGTATTCGGTAATTTCCAATCTGGCAACCTTAGCTGAACCCCTGTTCGGCCCTATTTCTCTACCCGATCCGATCCGAACCCTTCGGAGACTCTGGGAGGGCACGGGGACGCGCACTTTTAAATGTGCGATGCCGTACCCCTCTAGAAATCCTCCGAAGGTGATTCGTTTTAACACGGCTTGAGGTACCCTTTACGTACCTCGCCGCCCCTAAAACAAGCCCGGTGAAGCTGAAAATGCCCCTCGGCAATCAGCAGTCTCTCTCAAAAAAAAAAAAAAAGGCCCTATTTCTCGAAAGTATTAGTTTACTAATACTTTCGAGAAATAGACTAGTTATTTCCATAGCGTAATGTCGTACGGCATTTTACTGTGGGGCAATGTTGCCGATATTCAAACTATCTTTGTGCTGCAGAAGCGGGCTATTCGAGCAATTTATAACCTAAAAGCTGGTAATTCTCTTAGGGAGAGATTTAAAGATATTAATATAATGACAGTTGCATCACAATATATTTACGAGAACCTAATGTATGTTTATAAAATTATTGAAACTTTTTCTAAAAACAGTGATATTCACAATGTAAACACTAGACATAAAAACAAACTAGCAGTACCTAATACTAGGCTCCACAAAATAAATAATTCATTTAGAGGCCTGTGTGTTCGTTTTTACAATAAAGTTCCAAGTAATATCCAAAAACTAGATATTAATAAATTTAAAATCGCTATTAAAGAAAAGCTTTATAAAAAAGCTTATTATAAAGTGTCTGATTACATTGAAGACAAAACAGCATGGGTTTAAAATGCTCCAATCTATTTCTAATCCAAAATATTGTTAAGGTTTTTTAAACTTGTATAACTTGGTAACGTAACGGCATATAATTTTGTAAATGTCGTTACATATTGAATTAAAGCTGTGGAGTTTCTTGCGCCCATTCTTCTCCACAGCTAAAAAATAGACGTCCTGAATGGGTAGTAGGTAAAAAAATTATGGACGATTCAAAAGCACTTTTCTAAAATTTATTTGAATAAAGAATATTTGACTTTGACTTTGACTTTGACTAGTATATTAGTTATTAGTGAAAAATTTACGAGTTCTAATATTTTCTGTTTCTCAAAAATAATGATTAGACTGGTAACTAATACTGGTAGACTAATAAAAAATATTAGTCCGGCTTTGCTGAATGCACCTACTGACCATGCCTTCTTACCTATTAAAAAAAGCGGGAAAAATTCCCGCCACTTTTGTATTCGTTTTCTTGGTTTTCACGCAGATCGACATTTTCGCAAATGGTCATCGCGAAAAATTTGGTCACTTTCGCAGAATGTCATTTTCGCTACTGGTCACTTTCGCAACTGGTCATTTTCGCAAAAGGTCACTTTCGCAAAACGTCACTTTCGCAGAATGTCATTCACAATTTTTTTTTTCTCCTATATATTCTTTATACAGACGACAGCATGTCAAGCTAAACACCACGGCCCCTTATTTAGGTGTGATTTTGGCATAAAAAAATATTGTCTGATGTGCTGTCTATTCGACCGATTAAAAATATGTATTTTTTTCCGTAGAGCGTGGAAGCCTCCGCTGATGACATCATCCGTCTCGCTCTCGAGTGCGGCGGCAAAGACGACAGCAACCGAGCTCGCGAAGTTCTACACGCACAGACTACGGGCTTGGCGGATAGGCTGCATGACTTGGAGTTACGAGCTGACGATGCGAGAGCCAGGCTTGCCGGGGCTACTGCTGCTGTGGCGCAGTTCCAGGTAAATATAAGTAGCTACATTGTCTCTCAGACTAGATAGAACGACGATCTTCGCAAAATGGCTGGTAAGTAAGGAAGGCTTCGACGCTCTACAAAGAGGATAGGGATTACCCTATCCTCTTTGTAGAGCGTCGAAGCCTTCCTGAATGGATAGTAGGGAATACATTTTTGGACTATTAAAAAGCACTTTTCTTGACTTTGACTTCGGCGACGAAATCATCAGTCTCGCTTTATAGTTCTTATAGACTGCATGACTTGGAGCTACGAGCTGATGGCCAAGCAAGGCTTGCTGGGGCTACTGCTGGCGCTTTGGCGCAGTTCCAGCTAAACATAAGTGGCTACATTATCCCTCAGACTAGGTGGAGTTTCTATGAAGGAAGAAAGTTGGTAGTTACTACTACTACTTCATCTCTACGAGGTGAGGCAAAGAAACGAGTCACCTTGACACGACATCATCCGTCTAATGATCATGGTGATGAAGTTGATGAAGACCATAAATACCACATTACCTTTTATATTGTTTATTTTTTTACACAAGCAATATACCAACCACCAACTCAGTCTTCCTGTGACCGACCCTGTTACGGGTTCGAAACGTCATGAAATAGAAATATGTAAAATATAATCCGGCTCGAAGGACCAAAAAGGTGTTAGTTGAATGAGTCCCTTGATAAATATTTGTATTCCCAGAACGTACAAGTTTGATTATCACAAATAAAAATAATATTAAAATAAATGATATGCGCGTCGCGTATGATATATGATACCGGACTGCGGCATTCACGCCGTTAAGGGCAAAAGTGATTAATCAGGTGTTCGAGTGCATTGCACCGAACAAGTAGATTCCTAAAAAAGTCCATCACCACCTAAAACAAATATTCTATTACCACAGGAAAAGGTCAAGAACCTATCACACGACCTTTCGGACTTAGAGAAAGAGTTGGACACGATGAAGCCTCCGGGCCGCGACGTGAAGACAGTGAAGCAACAGCTGGACGACGTCAGCCGCTTCTACAAACGGCTGGAGAAGGCTGACGACCTCGTGGCTGACACTGAGCGGGCGGCCGAGAGCTTGGTCGATAGCGGGTACACCATTGACTCCACTAAGACCAGGGACCAGGTGAGTTCATACAGTAACAGCTCAATGGTAGTGAAGTAATTATTTTGTTTTCTTCTTTGTAGTATTTATTTAATATGCCATGGACAAGCAATAACAGCTCATATTCCCACTTTTTATGGATGCATCAGTGATATATGATTCTAATTCTAATATCAAATCAAATCAAAATCAAAATATTTATTCACTTTCAAAATAAAGTAATAAACAAAAATAAAAAACAAGATAAAGAAGCGAAACTGAAAAGGTCTGAATATACAATATTAATATAGTGCAAATGTTATAAAGCCTCAAACTTACTTTTTCAATGACAAGCAATAACAGCTCTTATTCTCAACGCCACAAGGTGGAAGGTCTCCGCAAGCAGCTCGCCAAACTGGACGAACGCGCGCGCTCCAAGGAGCAGGAGCTGGATGACACGCTCAGCAAGCTGGAGGCGTTCTACAAGGCATACGACTCCGTCATGGATGATGTGCAGGAGGTAAGCCGATCGGTAGTTAATAATAATCGGCAACCGATTTGATTCCAGCCATTGTTTTTAAAAAAAAGTCTTTTCATTAAAATCGAAAATAATCACTCAAAATTATGTAACTCAATACATATACTGATATTTGAGATTTTGCCGTATAGTAATAAAAGTACGGTTTAATTTCTCATTATATTTTGAGTTCTAGCAATACTCTAATGGAAAAGCGATATACATAGAGTTTTCTTTTTACTGGGACAGTAAAGGGACGTCCGAAACCATGTACAAGTAGATGCAGAGAAACTGTCTTAAGAACCATCCAGTCTTTTTAGCAAAGTTTTGGGTAAAGTGCGAGTTGACAAAATAAAAAAAAAATAATGCGAATGTACTCTGTTTCATGTTAAGATCATTACATGGTATCGGATGATAAAAATCATAACAGCAGAAATTAGTCAAATTAAATTAAATGTTTCCTCATACTTTTTCTATTATCTTAATGGGGTCTTCCGAGAATTCCCTCTCCCAGTAGCACTTCGACCTATTGATGTTCTGTACAAAAAAGCCCATTCTAACTCCCCCTGTCTTCTACCAGGCCTCCGAACAGATACGCAGCCTGAAACCAGTGTCCTCCGAGGTGGAACAGATCAGGGCCCAACAGAAGGACTTCGGGGAACTCCGTAGGAAGACCTTGGAGCCTCTGGGGCAGAACGTGGGGCATTGCAACAAGATCGGGCAGGGGCTGGTGCGGTCAGCGCTGCAAGGAGTTAGCACGCAACAGCTAGAGAAGGACTTGGAGAAGATGAACGACAAGTGGAACGCGCTCAAGGAAAAGGTGGGTTTATATCTCTTGATCTAGATTGAGTGGTTACGACATTTTTAAAGACTGAATCTTATGTCTATGCCATATGATTGAAAATCTATTGAACTTTGTCAGATTTAAGAAGTCTGATGTGCAGCCGTGCGCACGATTATAACTTGAATAGAATAGTAAATACAATTTTTAACTTCCGCTGTCGTGTTCAATTATAAACAGAGATTTTAATGAGGTTGAACGCAAACTATTTAATATAGCTAGTTTAGGCATACTTTTTATATATCCGAACTCGCTTGAAATCAAGCGACTCGCACCGGCCGCATTGACAGGTTAATTCAAGTCAGTTAAACATAAAACCCCGTTAAATTCCTTTAACGGGGCCAGCCTTAAGACCGGTAAAGCGATTGTCCGCCGTCTATTATAGCTGTTGGCGCACGCAGTAGTTAAAGTTGGTAAGATGAAGCAACGTTCGGCAAAGTATTAGTATATAGTTAATCAGTTGTTTGCAGTGCCAAGGTAACTGTTAATTACTTGACTTTACATAATTTATTTACTTTACCCCAATCAGATGAACGAACGCGAGCGGCGTCTAGACGTTGGCCTGCTCCAATCCGGCAAGTTCGCTGAAGCGCTCGCCGGCCTGGAGAAGTGGCTCGCCGACACTGAGGATATGGTCAACAACCAGAAACCACCCTCCGCCGACTACAAGGTCGTCAAGGCACAACTACAGGAGCAGAAGGTGAACTAAGCAAACTATAATTCTTTAAAATATATTTAACAAATTTTCCAACAATTAACATTAATATTATCTTGTTATCAATTGCAAGGTTGAACTGCTAATTTAATAACGTCTCAATAGTGGGTCGGTGGCCTGATATTCACATTAGGACTTATCAGGCCATCGACACACAATTATTGATGTTTTTAAATCGCAGAATCAAAGCTCTGGTGTTATCGAGGGTTTTTAACGCCTTATCAAGTCCCTGAAATTTCTTGTTTGTTTTTCAATCAACAATCTTCCAATAACAGTTGGAAGATCAAACAAATGTTTGGTACGCTGACCACGTTTTGCAGTTTTCCCCATTTTCACTGCGTCATGTGTAGCTGTACGATCACGGACTATAAACTACGCTTACTGCAATATAAGTGGCTTGATTTGCATTGTTTTGAAATCTAAAAATTGATAATAATTATCTAAATAAGTGCCAGGACAACATACATACTTTAGAGCTTTACCCAAAAACTCCTTTTTATACCTACTACAGTTCCTCAAGAAAATGCTGATGGACCGTCAGAACTCGATGTCGTCCCTATTCGCTATGGGTAACGAGGTGGCCGCTGGCTGTGAGACTGCAGAACGCAAGGCCATTGAGAAACAGCTGAAGGGATTGATGCAGAGGTTCGACGCGCTGACTGACGGTGCTCAGCAGAGGATGCTGGACCTTGAACAGGCGATGAAGGTGAGGAAACTATCAGTAATATAGTATTTTTTTTTTATTATTGTTAATTAAACCTACATGGAGGACAGTTCTGGTTTCAGTTGCTGTTTATTCTAATGAGATTTTCAGTTTAAATTAGACTATATGTGCCTTAAAAATAAACAAAGAATAAGGTCCGGATAGCTGTTCCGTGTTTTGTCTCTTTTACTCTAATTTGAAATGACGTTTAAATGAAAGGAACAAAACACGGAATAACTATTCGGACCTTATTCTTTGTTTATTTGTAAGGCACTATGGCTATAAAATAAGAGATAGAGAGATTAGTGTAATTGGCATGCCACAAGGCTCCATACTAGGCCCTCTTCTATTTCTCTGCTATTGCCTCTTCTGTTTCTGTTGTAACTTTTGAATTCTAATATGCCACAAGGCAGCATACTAGGACCTATTTTGTTTCTCTGCCAAAGCCTTTTCTGTTTCTGTCGTGACATAAGAATCTTTGCTCTAGGTGGCGAGGCAGTTCCAAGAAGAGCTGCAGCCGTTGGTGGAATGGCTGGGCACCGCCGAGCGACGCGTTAAGGCTCTACAGCTGGTACCGACTGATGAGGAGAAGATACAGATCAAGATCAGGGAGCATAAGGTACTATATAATATGTATATTTAATAAATTTTGTTGTCAAACTATTACGTTTACATTACGATAGTAAGGAGATATAAAGATCATATCATGAACACTGGAGCATGCAATTTAGGTTGCTTTCTGTTATTTTCTCTTGATTTCTGCAGAATATCCGCGTTGGGACACTCTTGATGTCTTAAAAAAAGATGACTTGTGGATTCTTTTTCTGTCTTGAAAAGCTCTACTTATATAAATACCTCTATCAAATTATGAACACTGACAGGCATGCAATATAGAATGCTTTCTGTTATTGTCTTTTGATGTCTGCGGAAGATCAGCATTGGAACTCATCTTGACAAAAGATCACAAGTAGATGCGTTTACTGTGTCTTAAGAAACACTAGATAGACATCAAAGTATAAACTCTGTCGGGCAAGTAATTAAGGGTTTTCTCTATTGCTCGCTCTAGGTATCTGCGAAAGATTAGCGTTGGGACGTAGCAATTGCAACGCCAAGACAAACCATTTAGGTTTAAAGGCGTAAAGATATATTTTGTAAAGTTGTATTTTCGATAAATAAATTAAAAAAAGAAATTATTAATCTTTTCTGACACCAAGTGAGTTCCAAGTTGGGATGTTCCCTTGATGTCATGCGCTTAAGATTTATGAATGCTTTATCTGTCTTAAAAAAATATTACACTGTACTTATGGCATTGTTTAACAGAACCTCCACGACGACATCCTGTCGAAGCAGCCGCCTTTCAAGAAGCTGACCGAGACTGCTTCCACACTGATGGGTCTCGTGGGAGACGACGAGGCCTCGGCCCTCGCCGACAGGCTGCAGGCCGCCACTGACAGGTCAGTATACAGCTTTGCTTCTAGCGTGGGATAAAAATCAAACAGCCAATGTGATGATTATAGCTTCGCGAGCTGAAGTATTTAGTATTCTTTCTTAATTCAAAACTAGGTTGCCACTGACAGGTCGCTATAACAGCGGACACGGGGCATAATGTTTCATAATCGCATCCGGCTCAAAGGACCAATTTAGTATTCTTTCTTAATTCAAAACCGACAAACCACAGGCCACCACTAACAGGCGTGCTTACCACTGTTGTTTTCTTTCTACACACAGATAGAGATTTTTCTATCGATATCAGAATATTTATGTCATAAATTAGTAGGCAGAGATCACACGAAACTCTTGCGATTTGCTACGATTCTTACATAGGTACTTCAATAGAGACTATTTATATTATATTTACTTGATTGTGGTTTTATATAATTTTTGTTTTTAAAATTTAAATAACTTGTTCTTTCTCCTAGATACCAAGCGCTAGTTGAGAACAGCTTGACGATCGGCGAGCTCCTAGACAGCTCTCGCAAGGGTCTAAGGCACCTGGTGCTCACGTACCAAGACCTGGCTGCCTGGATGGACTCCATGGAGCAGTACCTTAGCAAGAGGAAGCTGCTGCCGCTGCATATGGAGAAGCTGCTGAGACAGATGGATGAACTGGCGGTATGTACAGTTAAAAATAGTTTTGTATACATTAAACTCTTTAAATTAAAAGGCTCTGTTTTTTTGGTGTTTTTAATGCTAGTCTGTAAAACAAACTATTCAATTTTGTAAAAAAAAAAAATGTTTTGATCAAAAAATAATTATCTATCTACCTTGAATAATAATAATAATGATATTGTTTTCTAAAGTTTACGCGAACACTACACATTGAAATGAAACAACTTTTACGGATCTACTCGCGTTTATTTTACACATTACTTATTTAATGTTTATCCTGACGTTTCGAACGCTTTGCAGGGTCCGTCTCCCTGTGACCACGGACCCTGCAAAGGGTTCGAAACGTCAGGATAAACATTAAATAAGTAATGTGTAAAATAAACGCGAGTAGATCCGTAAAAGTTGTTTCATTTCAATAATAATAATGATTTACATTAGCATTATATACTATTACATATCCTCCACACTAGGCTATACTATAGTGAAACAAGTTAAGTACAGCTAAACATATGAATTATTTATGTATGTATTATTAGAATGTAATATGTTGTAACTAAGTTGTAACATGAAAATATTTTTTGTGGTTTCCATATAAAAATAGCTGTATATCCAAAACTGGTAATTACTTAACGTTGCAACTTTACACAATCGATTACCATGTTACAGACTTTTTATTCCGAAATCCTAGCCAAATCGACCGAAAAGGTTTTACCTATACATTTCGTGCGGAGTCCTTTGCATTTAACTAAAGAAAAAGAAATGACTTCTGCCTTCGCCTTATACGAAACCAGCTTAAAACAAAACATTTAAAAACTGCCACTGTTTCTAATACCGATGAAAATATACAGGAGAAAACCGAAGAGATCGCGTCCAAACAAGAGGCGGTAGACTCGACCGTAGAATCCGGGCTGGAGCTCATGAAACACATCTCCGGAGACGAAGCTCTGCAGCTCAAGGACAAGTTGGATGCTCTACAACGGCGGTACAATGAGCTGGTGGCACGCGGAGCAGATCTACTGCGAGTGGCTAGCGAGACCTTGCCGCTCGTTCAGCAACTGTATAACAGCCATAACAAGTAAGTTGTGTTATATCTATATCTATATTTAATATTATAAAGATAAAGAGTTTGTTTGTTTGAACGCGCTAATCTCAGGAACTACTGGTTCGAATTGAAAAAATATTTTTGTGTTGGATAGTCCATTTATCGAGGAAGGCTTTAGGCTATATAACATCACGCTGCGACCAATAGGAGCGAAGCATCAGTGAAAAATGTTGCAAAAACGGGAACAAGAGCCTAAAAAATTAAAAATGCTGCCGAAAGTCACTATTCCACGCGGACGAAGTCGCGAGCACAGCTAGTATTGTATAGTATACAACAGACACAAGTAAGCAACGTTATACTGGCTACAACGAAAATAACACGAAATGGTAGAACGCAGGGCAGATCTATTACGAGTAGCTAGTGAAACCCTGCCGTTCGTACAGCAGCTATATAACAACCATAACATGTAAGTTTCTTCTTATAACTTACGGGTAGGTATTTGGCCTTTATCTCACCTGAGGTTAAGTGCTGATAAGGCCGAAGGTGGAAGCGCACTTCACCCGGAATCCTCAACTACTGAGACACTGGCTATCAGAGGGGTGAATCTTCCATACATTGAATAGTTACAAAAATTTCATGTACGGCAGCGCCATCTTCCGTAAGAGGAACCTCAAGTTACTAACTGGTTATCCGTATAATGTCACTAGATGGCGGTAGTATAGATAGCATTTTAAATTAATAAGTTACGTTTAGTTATTTTCTAGTGACTTTCTTATAGCCACAACTTTCGTCATCTCCTCAAAGTGCTAGAGAAATCCTAGGTTCGATCCTTCGGAAACGAATTAATTTTTATTGATTTTTATGTTCATTTATAAGTTTTTATCAATCTTACAATTAATAATTATACACAAAAAAAATATTAACTAGTTTTTTGTAAATATTATATTTATTTTTAGCGCAATCTATCGGAAAGAAGCGTAAACGCGCACGCAAACGTCTATTACCGCCATCTATTGTACAGGGAACCTAGTTTCCCATCTTTTTTTCTATTAGAGGTACATCTATACCCAATATTATACATAGTCTATGCTGGCTATCTTATCTCTAGCTGCCGGAACACAACAATGCTATTAACATTGATGTTATGGTACATATTTAGATAATATGGTGGTAGCTACAAGCCCTGCCACCACAAACCCAACTACACAAATATGTACTCCCCTCTGGGAATCGTATCCGGGCCCTTTGGGTCTGAAACCGGTTATCTTAACCACTAGACTACAGAGTGTATTTATACTGGACACAGGACTCCACTAGGATTTGAAAGAAAAAACCAACAGTTTAAATTCAAAAATAAAGAAAAAAAAAATCTAAGTCTTCGTTAGTAAGAAGTTTGATAATCATTTTAATCATTATTAGCAGGATTTATACTATTTTCTATACGTTTCTCCGTATTGGAATTAAATTAAAAACAATCTTCTACCAACAGGTTGAACGAATGGCTGTCGGGTGCTGAGAACTGCCTACAATCTGTAGAGCCGCGTGAAGAAGACATCCTGAGACTAGAAGCCGAGCTGCAGGAGTTCAGGGCAGTCCTGGACACCATCAACGTGGTCGGTCCACAGCTGTGCCAGGTATGTGGACCTTATTGTGTATGCCATATGGGCTATATTTGCAGTGTTCATTTCGTATAATACGGTCTCATATTGCATCGATGCTCCATTTAATCATTTATGCATGGAGACGATTACAATTTTGTGAGGACACTTATAAGGGAATATATTATGGCTTCCTACTGTTTTCAAATAGCGGAATCGAGACTCTGTTGCTCTGCGCGCGTGTTTTCGATTTATCAAATAGTTAATAGTTTTGGAAGCTTTGGTTTGCGAAATAAGAATTTGTGAGTCATGTTTTTATAAATGAATGTATTTACAAAAATGCAATTAATACATGTGGTGCTAATTTCGCATTAATTGTTGCTGTTTAATAAATTAATATAATTTAAAAATGGTGTAGTTTCAAATACTGTAATATAACTAGACAAGTTAACAAAGAGTTATTTTAATTTCACATATTCGGTAAAGTAACGCCCTAATTCCCTTAATTATTACAGCTATGCTTAGTCTATATCATTAAATTATTGGGCAATCATTATTTATTTATCATTTAATACAGCAATCAGGAAATTTCCTAATACAATAGTGCTATTTGTAGTGTAGTTATGAATGTAATTATAATTTGTGTACAGATCTCCCCTGGAGAGGGCGCGGCGCACGTGGAGGCGTTAGTGACGCGCGACAACCGACGTTTCGACGCCGTCGCCGAGCAGATACAGCGCAAGGCCGAGCGATTGCTGCTCAGCAAGAAGGTAACTTACAGAATAAATAGGACTTTTCTTTTTATTTATTAGTCTATCAGCAAAATTATCTAGTAAACATAAAAACAATGAGTATATTATACCTATGCAGCTATGGTGACAACAAATCTTCGCTAATACAAGTTTTATTGCACTTAAAATTAATTAATGAATTAATCCTTTGTTGTACAAAGAAATTACATTTAAACGTTACACATGACATATACAAAGGTAAGCTAATCTCTAGAAGAGATCTCTTTCAGACAACCCTAGCTGTGGTGTAATATACAAGTATGCAGGACTAATAAATTGTAAATAATATTATACTAACAAACATATTTAAACTAATTATCAAAGACAGACATTATAATATAAATATATACATATTATAATAAAAACTAATTAAGCAATTGTTGGACTGGATTAGTGAAACATGCTTGAGTGAAACCTTGTTAGCTATCATTCTAGCTTTGAAGAGGCCAAATAACACAACACAATAGAAATAAATATAAATTATGTTGCACATCCCGTTAGTTGCAAAATATGTTCAATAAAAAAATGTATAGTAAAATTTGTATGATAATCCTAATTGCATTTGTATTTATTTCTTATAATTTATTATTATAAAAATTTATTCAGTTGCTGTTATAACATTTATTGCCTGGATGACCGAGCTTTGCACGGTATTTATTTTTTTGGTAATTTTCTAAAAATGAAACCTCGCTAGATCGATTTATCGCCCCCGAAACCCCCTGCATACAAAATTTCATGAAAATCGTTAGAGCCGTTTCCGATATTCAGATTATATGTATACATATAATATATACAAGAATTGCTTGTTTAAAGGTATTAGATATATTAAAAACAAAATTATTAAGGGTGCGCCGACAAAAAAATGCCAAAACGCAGTTACGGTTAAGTAGATATAATTGAAAATACTATCGTATTAAATGAACAAAATATATATTTAGTATCATAAGGAACGTGTTTACAATTTGTCAGAACCATAAATTCATTACACGCTATAGTTTTTTCTACAATATCATTTAAAGTTGGGCAAAAATCATGAAAACGAGTGGCGGCGTTTAGTAGATTTCTTATAGTTTATCTAAATTATTGTACGTCTGATTTTTTCTAAACAATCATTAATGGATAAACTACAAATTGCTAGACTACATTTTCGATTCATCAAGTGGTTATTTAAATAATTATTTTTTATTAAGCACTTTAAATTCCCCATACAAAATTAGTATGGCCGCGCGACATCAAATAAATATGGACGACGACATTTCAAATAAAACATATGACACTTGTCACTTATGGACGACGCACCCTTAAATATGATAGAAATCAAAATCTAACACTGTCACCTCGCCCGCAGCGTTCACTCGAAGTAGTAGGCGACATGGAGGAAGCGGTGGAATGGCTGCGTTCCGCGGAAAGCGCCTTGCGTGCCGCCGCCCCGCCCTCCGCGGACGCGGCCGCGGTGCGTGCGCAGCTCAACCACCAGCGCCCGCTCAGCGACGACGTGGCGGCGCAGCGGGTGCGCGTGCGGGACCTGCTGGCGCAGGCCAAGAAGGTAATACTCGCATCCGACTTCTTTTATTATTATTTATTTATTGGTTATAATAAATAATAAATAACCAATAATAACCCTGTGTGGTGCCGGGGATAAAGAATTGCACCACCCCATCTCAACCCGTGGGTGTCGTAAAAGGCGACTAAGGGACCATTCCAGAGGATGGGCAGCAGCATCTCTCTGAGGTTACCCACAACCTACTGCGATCGCCAACCCGCCTGCCAAGCGTGGCGATTATGGCAAATACCCCCCATCTTGGGGGAGGCCTTTGTCCAGCAGTGGACGTCTTTTAGCTGAGATGATGATGATGATGATGACTTAAAAAATAAATAACACAGTAACTTTTGGTATATATATAGGCATGCATTTGACCACACCTCACCTGATGTTAAGTGACGGTGCGGTCGAGGATGGAACATGCCTGCCTAGAAATAGCCTATTCACTCTGCCCTTGAAGAGGTCCAGATTATACCTTTCAGGGAACACACTCGCAGGCAGCGCGTTCCATTCCCTAGCTGTACGCATTAAGAGAGTTGAACCGAATCGGCTCGTGCGACAAGGTGGTATATCTACAACATAGGGATGGAACTCGCGTCTCGCGCTCCGATAGCGGAAAGTGGATGGTGGGATTAGGTCGGCAACTTCCTTCTTGGCGGGAAACTGAAGAGTCTGCGTTTTTATTATATTATCTCAAATTGTGTTATGTCGAATATCGATCGTTATGTCAAATATCGATCTACTACTGTGCGTTTCTCACGTAATTTTTTACCACGAACTACAGTGCTATGGAACCAGCTCTCAGCGGCGGTATTTCCGGACCAATACGACTTAGGGATCTTCAAGAAACGAGCCTATTCCTTCCTTAAAGGCCGGCAACGCATCTGCGATTCCTTTGGTTTTGCGGGTTGTCCATGGGCGGCGGTAATTGCTTCCCATCAGGTGACCTGCCTGCTCGTTTGTCTCCTTCTAATATAAAAATAATATATATATTAATGTGGAATAATGGTGGATTATTGACCATTAAGTGTTCGTGAGTGTGTATGAGTGTTGGCGAATGAAAAGAAACGGTGCGACATCACTTTTTAAATTCTCTCGAGAAGTTCGCGTGAGGACTAAATAGTGAAGCCCCACATCTTTACTGCTGAGATACTCGAGGGGTTGGGGGTATATCATTTCACACTTCCCATTTCTATTAACATTCATCATCATCATACAGGAAGGACATATTGTTTATTTATGTATTACTCGTAAGAAAAATTACTTTGGCACTGGCTAAATGTCCTAATCGCACGAAGCCATCAACTAAAGAAGAAAAAAAAATACTTACATCATCATCATTTCAGCCAAAAGACGTCCATTTTTTTATTTTAAATATTTTAACGGGTAATCACAGTGCCTTGATCTCACCTGATGTTAAGTGATCATGAGGCCACCGATGACTTCCCCGTGTCCACAACGGTTTTGTGCTGTTCGCATCCAGCGGCTACAAGTGTCAAATATACTCAATAGACTTTTAACTTTATATCTGTGGAAAGTTCGTGATATGCTAGCGCAGGCTAAGAGGGTAAAAGCTCATTCTATATCTATTCTTTTTTATTCTATCCCCACTTTATTCAGTTTATTAGTAACACTTAGTTTTTTCGCGAGTGCCAACCAATAAACCAACTCTAACAATAAACTCTTTAGCTCGCTTATTCAATACCATTTTCCTTTCACCCAGGTCCTTCGCGAGTGCCAGTCTTCCGAAGAGACGGCCGTCATCCGCGACCGCAGCGAGGAGTTGAAGGAGCTGATGGAGGAAGTGGGTCAGCTCAGCGCAAACCGTCTCGCTGCTTTGGAGCAAGCCTTGCCGCTGGCCGAGCACTTCGCTGATACTCATCACGGGTGAGTGATTGGGAATACAGTAATTTATATGCTGGCAAGACTGGAGCGAATAGTTACCAGAGTTAAAGCGACTTGTGGAAGAAAAGTACTTCTTATATTGTGTTTGCTTCAGTAGTTGAGGATTTCGGGTGAAGGGCGCTTCCATCTCCGACCTTGTCATCACTTAACATCATTTGAGATGACGGCAAAGTGCTTATACGTAGATATAAAAAAAATTGTCGACCATGACATTATATATCTTTCTTTGTTTTATGGACTCTAATGTGCTTTTGCACAATTCTGCTAAAAAGTCAAATAATTTATTCAATACATGCCTTCACAGGCACTAAACAGGTTCACTGTCCCGCAGACCACATATGGTCCGTAACAATTGATTTAACCATCGTTATAAGTTTTGGACAGTGAACCTGTTAATGACGTCAAAACTCAAGACGTCATAATCCAATTGAAATCCAAGAAAATACACGGTATCGATATATGTTTTGTTTACTTTTGATAATGTTAAGTTTCTTCGTTGTTTACCAGAAACAAGACAACACATATTGGTCCTTACGTAACAAGTGACAGATACATTTTCCTCATTGACAATAAGCCTAAGCGAAATTCTTCAACTATTCAACTATTCGTGCATGGCTACTTACGTGATATTGGCGGAATTGTGTTCGGTAATAGACACAAAACATGCCATAAATAAAAGAAGAAAAAAGAAACGAAAAGACGAAATTCACCTTAAAAAAATTAAAATATAACAATAATTCTTCCCTGCAGCTTGGCATCCTGGATGGACGACATGGAAAGGCAGATCCAGATGCTGGCGATGCCGGCGCTCCGCCCCGAGCAGATCGTCCAGCAGCAAGATAAAAACGAGGTATGAGGCGTGAGATGTCAAGCTAGTTTGGACTTTAAATATGATGTAATAAGTGTCACAATACAGTGTTCATTAGTTAACTTTTATGTGTGATGAACGAGACAACGACGTGCTACTTTTTCAAGTTATTAATACTTTGCTATTTATCTTCATTAGTAATTTGTGTTTGTTGCTAATCTAAGTCTTTTCGCTAGTCACATAAATTATAACAAATCCTTGTTTTAATATCCTTATAATGACCGCTTCCCCTTTGAGTAAAACATTTTTTTTCATTTCTAAAATAAAAAAAAACGCTTCGAACTAAAAATTGGATTATTTTATACAGTTCCAAGATTTGTGCCCAATATGAAAGTTTAGGATTTATTTATTTATTGTTTAGTGTCTTATATTCTAGGAAACACATTTACGCCTTCTGGTCAGGCAACCAATTTTCTCGAATGATGGGAAGCCATCGCGACAGACGCATAGAGTATCCTTATAAGTAGTAACTTTAAACTTAATTACTTACTTACTCATTACTTTTATTTCTTTAGTTGACAAACAAGATCTCATGCGAACCATGTGTCCCTAACAGATGCTGCAGCAGTCGATTGCAGGCCACAAGCCTTTAGTCGACAAGCTAGTGAAGACGGGCGAAGCCCTAGCGCGCCTGTGCGGGGAGGACGACGCCGCCAAAGTACTGGACACCGTCGAGGGAGACTGCGAGCGGTACAACGCGCTTAGGGCGGAGCTGAGGCAGCGACAGCAGGAATTAGAACAGGTGCGTGACTTTAGATTAGAAACCAGGTCTTACGTATGCATTATTAGAAAGAAGAAAACATTAACTAACACACACGTACTAAAGAAATAAGGTAGACGGTATACAAGACTGAAGAAAAAAAGTAAACATCACACTAATATTATAAATGCGAAAGTTTGTGTTGTATATTTGTTGCTTCTTCACGCTGCAACGGATGGATGGATGTGGATGAAATTCGGCATATAGATAGTTTATAACTTGGATTAAAACATAGGATACTTTTTAACCCGATATTCCCACGGAAATGGGAACCACGCGGGTTAAACCGCGAGCGGCCACTAGTTTGTAATAAAAAGGAATCGAAGAGTGTGAAGCTATGAACATCTCGAGCAGCATTGGGATCCTTGGTGTTGACATATCCAGTGATGTGCAATTCCGCAAGTATCTAGAGGACAAAGTGAAGATGGCATCACTGAAATTAGGAGTTCTTCGGAAAGCCAGACGGTACTTCACGTCTAACCAGCTTTTACAGTTTTACAAAGCCCAAGTTAGATCGGATGTTGATGACGTAGTTGTCGACATTGAATAGGGCTCCTCTGGCTTACAGAGTACGAGTAGATAGTGTTGATTAATTTCGGCGAGTTGTATTGAGCCACGATAGCATAGTTAGCAATAAACCTGACCCGGCATGTCATGGGGTGCGGGTTCGAATCCCGCTCGTGGAATTTTTTCAACTCTTTGTCCATTTTCAAATTGTAATTTGTTCGCAACAACATATTTTGTTTGCGTAAAATTATATATGAGCATAATCTTTACACCTATGATTGATCTCACCCAGTATTCCAAGTATTTATAAGTATTTTTATTTTTGTAATCTAATTAAATGCTTTACTAACATAGCCTGTAAGAATGTATTCATCTCAGCCAAAAGACGTCCACTGCTGGACAAAGGCCTCCCCCAAGGATATGAGGGGTATTTGCCGTAATCGCCACGCTTGGCAGGCGGGTTGGCGATCGCAGTAGGTTGAGGGTAACCTCAGAGAGATGCTGCTGCCCATCCTCTGGAATGGTCCCTTAGTCGGCTTTTACGACACCCACGGGAAGAGACGGGAATAAGAATGTATTATCTAACACATTTATACTACTAATATATTTATACTCACTGTCTGTAATAAAGTTTATATTTTTATTATTATCTCTTTATTTCTTTTTTTTCTTAGCCTAGGTTTGTTATAATATTAATATAAAAGTAAAATACAAAAGCACATACAAAACATAAAAATATTATAAAAAACATATATATATATTATTATTATTATTATAATCATTTTGAAATCCATTATTCATGTACCAACAACATGTATGTATTCTTTCAGGCGCTGCAAGAGTCGTCCCAGTTCTCGGACAAGCTGGAGGGCATGCTGCGCGCGCTCAACGGCGCCCGCGACCAGATCCGCCGCGCCGAGCCCGTGTCCGCGCACCCGCCCAAGATACAGTCAGTCATTACTATATTTTTTATTTTCTGAATCACCAACAGTTCATTAAAACAATTATGTGGTTTATATTTATAGTGACATGTACTTACTGTACAACTACTTAGAGGTGAACTCGGCATGCATTGAGGTACAGACAGTATTTACAGAGTAAAATGAAACCAAAGTTACCCGTAGATTAAATCATAAGAGTAAAGTTATACTGGGATAGCTAATGTCGTATAAATTGGATGTTGGTAAAATCAATTTAAAAAAAAAATGATGATCATAATAAATAAATAAATAAAAAAATAAAATAATAATAATAAATAAATAATCATGATGATGATGATGATGAAAATCCACCCAAGCTTTGTATTTCTAAAACTATTTCTTACTATAAGTGTATTTTAAAAAGTCACAGTCATATCCGTTTCATTATCGTCAGCTCATTTTATGTCCTCACTGCAGGGGCACGAGCCATCCCTTCGGATGGATAGGGAGACTGGGACATAAACTACCTCGTGGGCTTAGTGCGGATCGGTGGTTGATAACGACTGCTAATGCAGCCGGAACCAACGGCTTGACGTGCCTTACGAAGCATGGAGGAGATTGAGATTATGCATTTTTGGTCACCCATCCGATGAAAATTGAAAGTTGCTTAACTTTAGCAATCGTAAACCGGGCACGTTGCTACTGCGCCGTCTAGCTCCTCGTTTACAAATTAATTTCATTGTATCCATAACATTATTGGCCAACTGGCCTATTATTGTACTGCCATTGAAGAAAAAAACTCTTTCTGCATTTCCTTTCATCTTCTTTTGTCCTCCATGAAAGGAGGGAGGGGACACCTTTGCCCTGCAATGGGAAAGTAGTGGCTGAAAATAATAATAATATCACCTTAACTATCCTTATGATCATTACCTAATACCGTTTAATCTCAACAGAGACCAGATTGAGGAGAACAACGCCTTAACCGAAGACCTGGAGAAACGCCAGGAGGCCTACAACGCGGTGCAACGGGCCGCCAGTGACGTCATCAGCAAGGCCGACCGCAGCGATCCCGCCGTTAGGGACATACGCAGCAAACTCGACAAACTTAACAAGTCAGTACAACAATCCATTTTTACCGATATATTCGTTATTGTGACGTAATTATGATCATTATTGAAGCCATTAGCAAACCGCTGTTAGGGAGTTATATAGGCAGCGAGCTCGACAAACTCAACAAGATAGTCCGAGATATACGCAGCAGCTCTTAAGCAATAGAAACTTACACTTACTTAAGCCATTATGGCGTGTCACAATAAAAAAAAAAAATAAAAAAAAAAACACCAACCCCCCCCCCACCCCTCAAGAGAGGTGGGACCCCTTTATTAAATTCAAATAAAGCAGCTATGAACTGCAGTAGCAACTTGCAATCTGCAACCGCTATCGGAATCAAATCCATCTTGCCGTCGACTTTACAAATAATACCGCGATACGCAGTCAATTATCAGTGTAAATTCTTTATTATTATACAAAATTTCTAACACACCTTACAGACTATGGGACGAAGTACAGAAAGCGACGAATGACCGCGGCGCCTCCTTGGAGAGCGCTCTCGAAGTCGCTCGCCGCTTCTGGCAACAGCTGGACGCTCTCATGGCGACGCTTTCGGAACTACAAGACACTCTCGCATCGCAACCGCCGCCCGCCGCGCAGCCGCGAGCCATACAGCAGCAGCAGGTCGCGCTGCAGGAGATACGCCACGAGATCGACCACACCAAGCCCGAGGTGAGTTGGTACACGTAACACGACGCTTCTGGGAACAGCTGGACGTATTCGTGGCGACGCTACAGGAGATAAAGCACGAGATAGATCATACTAAAGCTGAGGTGAGATGGTGAATGTAGCTCGCTTATATCAACAGCTGGACGCGCTAATAGCAACGCTATTAGAAAGTTGACACGAGATCAACAAATTGTTAAAAGCCGCCGCTGACAACAGCTGGACGCGTTCATGGCGACGCTGCAGGAGATACGGCACTACATAGATCAGTTTAGTGATGTGACCTACAGCAATAACTCAATCATATAAATAGTAAATAGTGACGTCATTAGTTGAGGATTCCGAGTGAATTATTATCAAATGAGGTGAAGTCCAAACGCTACCTCGTGGGATCCCTATCGTATGCTTACTTACTTACTTCGCTGACTCAACGACCCGAAGTGGGTCTTGGCCTCCAACGTTAAAGTAAGAATAAGAAAAAGAATAAAAGACATTTAAAAGTACGCCATTTTGTTCGGTCTTGTGCCAGTTCCGACCATTCAGGTATGTTGATCTCCTTCAGGTCCTTGGTGACTTCACCCTTTCGACGATATCTCGGCCAACCCACCTAATATCCCTATCGTATATCATCATATAATAATAACTATTCATAAACTCAGGTGGAGAAAGTCCGCAAGACCGGCTCGACCCTGATGTCTCTCTGCGGGGAGCCCGATAAGCCAGAAGTCAAGAAGCACATGGAAGATCTGGACCAGGCCTGGGACAACGTCACAGCGCTATACGCGCGTCGCGAGGAAAACCTCATCGACGCCATGGAGAAGGCCATGGAGTTCCACGACACGCTGCAGGTGAGATTGTCGTCAGAGTTTAATCTCTAGCCTCACAGACCGAAAGAGAACGCATGAGGTATTTCACCAAGTAAATATTTAAAGAAGGGGTAATTGTAGTTAGTGCATTTAATAAAAGCATCGTTATGTTCTAACAGTAACATGTAAGATAGCTAGTTTCTCAGTAGATTACATAGTAGGTAGCCCTTCACTTGGAACCTACTCAGGTTCCATGTGAAGGGCACTTTACACAGGTTAAGGATGAGATGGAACGAGATGTTCCTAGGTACGAAATAATAATTTTACCTATTTTCCTTCCCTTCGTACAGAACCTCCAAGAGTTCCTGGACACTGCCGAGGACAAGTTTTCGCGTATGGGCGCTCTAGGCAGCGACATCGACGCGGTGAAGCGGCAGATCTCACAGCTGGCGTCCTTCAAGCAGGAGGTGGACCCTCACATGGTGAAGGTCGAGGCGCTTAACAGGTCAGCAATCTTATCTTTTTAGAATTTTAGATCTGTTTTAGATTCAGCAACCTTATCTCAAAGGACTAAGGTCTGTTTTAGATTCAGCAACCTTATCTCAGAGTACTTGAGGTCTGATTTAGATTGACGAGTGATTGCTTGATGTTTTGTTTGTAAGGACATGAAACTTTTTCTGAAAACGCACTTATCCTTTCAGTTGTCCTATACCTCAAAGGTAAGGGAAGAGATCGCTTTAAGCGATAAGACCGCCTTTGCCCACCCCGATATAAAAATTTCGTTGTTTGTTTTTTTATTTTTACTTTTCTGTGTGTGTGTGTGTGTGCAATAAAGAGTTTTATCTATCTATCTATTTATCTTATCTCCAAGTAATTAAGGTCTATTTTAGATTGATGAGTGATTGCTTAATATTTTGTTTGTAATGACGTAATCATTTTTTTGAGTGAATTAATAATAGCTTAGGAGTGATTGAATGGACTGTCCGACAGACAGAATGAATGAATTTATGAACGAACATTATGTTTGGTTTCGTTCTAACTTGTTTATATTTGTATTGCCAATGAGTTTTTTGCTTCATAATGGGGATATCTTTTGCTTCCTTATGCTTTAAATCGACGAGTAGATTAACAAGTTTTTCGAATATATAGGTCGGTGATATAGTTTATTATAGAATGATTAGGGCGTCTATAAGTGTAGTGTAAGTGTGTTACACCCCTAAAAATATTATATAGATGTACCCTAATACGATACTTTTAGAGTTTCATTTACAACAACGCCTGGTGAACTAAATGGCTTCTGTTAGGTTAATTTTAAATTCCATTAATTTATTTGAAATTGCCGAGTTGTCTAACTCGGCTTCATAGTGTTCTTAAGTATGAATGTATAAAATTATTTTTTACTGATTTTTAAGATATGGCTTGTGTGATTTATTAAAGAAACGTGTCAGTGGTGGTGGTTGACCTTTCCCTTTGTTTAATAATACGATAGAGTTTACCCTGTAACTTAACTGCTATACTTAGAGCAATCAATTACCATTAATGACTTCTAAGGTAGAGTTGCACCATCCAATCAATTTAATTCAAATAAATAGTTTTGCGAAAAATTTGTTGCACCATGTAATAACAATCACTAAAATGACGATTATAGAAGTCATATTTTAACGTTGGCCATAACTACTCAAATTTGGCTGTACTCAAGTTAAAGCTTAATGTCAAAGTAGCAGTCAAATATCAGTAATTTTTATTTATACAAAATGTATAATTATGTATGTATGTATTATTATTGCGATGCTATTAAAATCTTATATCTAACGAACAATGGCCTCAGGAAAAAGCTTTTCCCTTCCTTGTTTAGGGGTCAAATGTATCTCATTTTACTAGCAACCCTTGTAACTTAAACTTAAACGTTTTTTTTTTTGAGAGAGATTGCTGGTTGCCTTAAATGGCATTTTTAGCGTCACCGGGCTTTTTTGGGGGCGGCGAGGTACGTAAAGGGTACCTCAAGCCGTGTGAAACGAATCGCCTTCGGAGGTTTTCTAGAGGGAACGGCATCACACACTTAAAAGTGCGTGTCCCCGTGCCCTACTAAATTCTCCGAAGGGTTCGGATCGGATCGGTAATTTTAACGTAAGCAAAGTATTGTATGGTGCAACGCATTGTACTAGACGTGTCCCCGTGGCCTACTAGATTCTTACTAGATCGGATCGGTAACTTTAACGTAAGCAAAGTATTGTATGGTGCAACGCATTGTACTAGACGTGTCCCCGTGGCCTACTAGATTCTTACTAGATCGGATCGGTAACTTTAACGTAAGCAAAGTATTGTATGGTGCAACGCATTGTACTAGACGTGTCCCCGTGGCCTACTAGATTCTTACTAGATCGGATCGGTAACTTTAACGTAAGCAAAGTATTGTATGGTGCAACGCATTGTACTAGACGTGTCCCCGTGGCCTACTAGATTCTTACTAGATCGGATCGGTAACTTTAACGTAAGCCAGGTATTGTATGGTGCAACGCATTGTACTAGACGTGTCCCCGTGGCCTACTAGATTCTAACTAGATCGGATCGGTAACTTTAACGTAAGCAAAGTATTGTATGGTGCAACGCATTTTACTAGACGTGTCCCCGTGGCCTACTAGATTCTTACTAGATCGGATCGGTAACTTTAACGTAAGCAAAGTATTGTATGGTGCAACGCATTGTACTAGACGTGTCCCCGTGGCCTACTAGATTCTTACTAGATCGGATCGGTAACTTTAACGTAAGCAAAGTATTGTATGGTGCAACGCATTGTACTAGACGTGTCCCCGTGGCCTACTAGATTCTTACTAGATCGGATCGGTAACTTTAACGTAAGCAAAGTATTGTATGGTGCAACGCATTGTACTAGAAGTGTCCCCGTGGCCTACTAGATTCTTACTAGATCGGATCGGTAACTTTAACGTAAGCAAAGTATTGTATGGTGCAACGTATAGTACTAGGTGCCACCGGCAGTGAGGATCGTCCATGTTAAAGTTATCTTTAACAGTTACATTAACCGGAATTTTGGTGCAATCTTACTTAGTAAGTTATAATTTTGCATTTCAAAAAGCTTTACTATGTAACTCTTAGATACCTTTTTTAAATGATCATTACACACCTATGATTAACAATAAAACTAATTGATTACCTGAGTACAGCAGTTATGTGCTATGGAATTAATTTTCTGTTTGTACCTTTCTCGTAGATTCCCCTTTAAATTTCAAAGCGATAATCTATTGCGCAATACAAAACTATCATAGGAGTAAAAAGCCTTTATACTCCTGCTGCTGGGTCCTACTGGGTCCTACTGCTGTGCAAAGGCTCTATAATTGAAATCAAGTCATCGCTACATCGATGGGTATCCAACCAATCAAAAACTTTGTTCATGAAAATGTATTGATTTGATTTATACGTCAATATTAGTTTTGTGTGTTTGCAATCGATAATCGCCGATACATTATCCTGTCTGTGATGTGTACTAATGGTATATTTTTCTATGCACCCTGGACCTTCGCTCAGGAGTCTCGTAAGGCAAGGAATACAATTTATTAGAGTGTGCCGCTTTAGCCATCCGTTTGTCCTGTAGTTTGTCCTTTATTTGTGACTGCCACTTTCTTGTAAAGTTAAAGTGAGATTTGCATAACAATAACTTGCATAAAGAAACAAAAAAAACGACAGACGAGTAGTAGATAAGATCTACTGACGTTTTATTTATTTATAATAGTTCTGCATTTTATAAGAAAGTGGTATGTATGTGTTGTGAGTTTGTATTTTTTTCATTGAATTTTCCAGAATAATTATTTAGATTGCAAATTCAATTTAACTAACCAAATTACATAATGAGATATCACTGTAAAGAAAAAGAAGAAATAAGCGTACTCTGATTTTTATCTACTAAGACCTATTGAAGACCTATTTTAAGCTTAAAAAAGCCTAAAATAGTTAGGGTTTTATCGGCCTTTAAACTTTATCGCAATGGTCTATGCTTTTCTTGTTCTGTGTGTGTGTCTTGTATTGTTGTCGTGCTGTGTTACGCTTACTAGTAACACTTTAATCAATGACGCTAAACGAAAGATGTATCTTGTTTTAAATCTAATAACAAATTTCAAAATATTACTATTCAAAGAGTAAAAGTAAAAAAAGATGTCGATAAAAAAATATAACGCACTAATTGTTAGCACATCGTTTTTTAAATAATATTATAGAAAATTATTTTAAGCTATATACTAAAACGATACAATAACTAGTGAAGTCGATCTACGCAGCATGTGACTGTCATTATACAAACATAATAACTTTTACAATGACAAAAATCACTGTTCACGCATCCAAGGTTTAGCCAATAGCGACTATAATAACGGTGAAATAAGTGACATAAATTAGTATCAGACAGCTATTTTGTAACACTGACTAAAGATATACGTTACCAAGATGCATCACAACCGTTTAGCTTCCCAAATTCAAGCAATAACGTCACCAACCACCCACAGGCAAGCCCAAGAGCTGACTGAGCGCACATCGTCCGAACAAGCGTCCGCCATCAAGCAGCCGCTGATAGAAGTGAACGCACGTTGGGGCGCGCTGCTCCGAGGCATGGTGGAACGTCAGCAACAGCTGGAGCGCGCGCTGCTGCGGTTAGGACAGCTGCAACACGCGCTGCAAGAGCTGCTGCACTGGATACATCATACTACGGAGACGCTGGACACTTTGAAGCCGGTAAGTGCGAATCATCCATCCGGCGGTATTTCTGTAAAAGTTGTTAAGCTTGCAAGATCGCAATCCGAACGCATTAGTCATTTCTTCATCGAGATCTCTTAACTGTCTGAATGGTTTTACCTTTACATTTATTTTCATGTCTAGACCGTTTCAAAGCGACATACAAATCGCACAATACAATGTTATTGAGCCCGATAATTACAGTTTACAATGATCTTACAGTTTATTAGCTCTCTCCATCCGACTGGTTGTCTAGAAACGATAAGACCGCCAAATTGTAACTTTGTAATTTTTTTTTTCTGTTCATGATTATGTTTTATAGTGTTGCAATAAAAGTATCTATCTATCTGTAATTATGTATATTACATTTTAGAGGCAGCGAGAAACTAACGCTATTCTTAGCATAGTGGATTATTTGAGATACTTAACTTACAAAAAAATTAAAAAAAGAACATTTTTATACATGAAATATATATAATTCCACAAAAAAAAAACTCTGCCAAGTATAGGGTTAAGTTTGCATCAAGCTGCCATAGTGATCGAACATCTTCATAGAGTTTATAGAGGGGATGCATCACGAAAGCGAGCGGTGTTGGTAGTAAGTTGCTAACCTGTTTTGCTTTTCGCAGGTTGCCGGCGACCCTCAGATCCTGGAAGTAGAGCTGGCCAAGCTGAAGGTGCTGGTGAACGACATCGCGGCGCACCAGGCCAGCGTCGACACGCTCAACGACGCGGGCGCGCAGATACAGATACACGGCGGTATGGCAACCTTTTTATTTACCCCACCTTTAATATGTAACTGCGTAAACTTTTACCGACTTTAATAATTCGTAAACATATACATAGTTAAATATACAAAGTTGACGTGCGAAAGAATTACAATTCGGAAAATAATTTATCGCAGACGCAATTTGAACCAGCACTTTCTAGGTCATATGCTGTGATCGGAATGAAGGGGACTAAAATACTATTTAAAATTGTTAATTAGCTTAGAGTAAGAGTGGTTAGAACCACCAAAATATTGTTAAATTATTTTTATCGATTCTCGGATCCCGGAAATAGTTTTACTTTTATTAGTCCATACTAAAATGAAATTACTCGTATTTCTGCATATGAAGAGGGCTACCCCTTTATTCCGATCACTGGTCATAAGATATGAAGCGTCAGCGTCCATGGGCTACGGTGGCCGCTTTCCACTAGACGGGCCGTATCGTTTGCACGATTAATAACATAAAATAAAAATGGACAACTATCATATCAGATCGGCTTCAACTTAAGCCGCGATTCTGCTAATTTTAGAATAGAATAATTAAAATCTTTATTGCATGTCACAAATTTACACAGTACAAGTACTTAGGTCTTAAAAAAATGTTATGTCATATATGTGAAGCCCTGCAAAGGCATAGCAATTAAGTAAATGAATTTTTGGTCCAGAGGGCCCTAGATGTCACAATACAAAAATCAATAATTCAATTTAATTTAAAAAAAAATACAAATTAACATAAAATAAATTCTTAATAGTTTAATTTCAACAAAATATAACATATTAAATTATCTGCATGTCTTAATTTAAAACGTCTACAATTGTTTGTCGGCGATCGGCGGTGAATGTCAAATCAGGCTACCAACTATCTACTAACACACTATTGAGACGTCACTGAATTAGTAGACTTGAGGCGTAGGATACAAATTCTGTAAAAACTCCTGTCTTCACAAGACTGTCTTCCAACACAGGTACTGAAGAAGCGGGTGAAACTGCAGAAAAGCTGGCAACACTGAACAGGAAGTGGCGCGAGCTGCAGCAGAAGGCTCGCGACCGGCAGGCGGAGCTCGAGGACGCGCTTAGAGAGGCGCAGAGGTATGTGTTTGCAATGTACTGCACAGCGCCATCTAGTATCACTCGCGGGAATAAGTGGCTTGTTTGTTAACCCTTTGTAAAAACCGTCTGACTAAAATAGATTTGTTAAATAAAAGCGAATAAATCCGTATGAAGTATTCAATAAATGATTAAACAAACTTACCTGTACATGAAATTCTATCATAATTATACGAAGTGCTATGTATAATTATGATTAGTAACATTAAGGTAATATAAGTTGAAACCGGTGAACGTTTGAAGTAGTTGAGCACAAAAATGCGAATGAAGCCTAGAAGTGGGTGCGGAAGCGCAAGAAGCGGACATGACAGATAGTTGGCACCATTAAGTTAAAACGGAACGCGCGAAATGAAAATGCCAGGGTTGCCAATGCAACGGTATAAATAAGGTCACATTTTGTCAACTGCAAATATTTTGACAAAACATCTAATTATATCAGAAAAATAAGGCCCTAGCATTAAAAATAAATCAGGCTAGTTTTTTTTACTTTTCCTGACACGAGAATTGTAATATTTTTAAGAACGACCTTTCTGTAGGCTCCTTTGAATGAAACTACAGGCACGTGTAAGCGGTGAAGGCATTGCGGCCTCTCTGTTTCGGCACCTTTGAATTGAAACTACCGAAAGTGCTTTATTTTACTTTTTAATCGAAATGTCTATTGGCGTTTATCTTGAAAACTAGCGTTTAAAAATTTAAGGTTTTTTCTTAAAAATAGTCTATTATACAGGGTGTTTGGAAGGTCGGTGCAAAGCCTTAAGGGGATGTTAGTATGGACCATCTAGAACATTTTGAGCCACACTTGTCTTAGACCAAGTCTAATATTATTGTTTTTTTTTGTTGACCTGCGATTTTAGAGCCAAAAATCCAAAATTTGCTAATTAATTGCTAACAACTTTCAGTTTAAGTTGAAATGTCTATTTTTTACAATTTATTTTATTAGTATAATGTGTCTCTAATCGTATCGAAGCATTTTTGAAGCACCATTGTTACCAAAAAATAAAGTTACCGGCCATTCAAATGTGATAGAAAACTTGGGAAAATAAATTTTCTACTTTTAATGTCAATTTAAAAAACAAAGAAAATAGCTGCAGATGTTCAAACACATTTAAAAACATGCTAGGTTATTACCCTTTCTTTTGAGATATCACTTGTGCAGATATCTTACCATTTCTTGAAATTATGGTGTTTAAACCAGTTAAGAGTGATAATATCGATTTTTAAGGATATTAAAAAAGTCATTTTTGGTTATCTAACTTTGATTTTCATGTTCAAAATGTTGTCCACCATTACGGAATACATGCTCGAGCACGTTTTCTTACTTCAATCGTGCTGATTTTTAGCATCATTTCTGGTTTCATCCGTTCAAACGCAGAATGGATTCTCTCCAATAATTCCTCCTTCGTAGAAATTTCCGTCGTGTAGACAAGTTCTTTTGCCCTTCCCCATACATAAAAATCTACCTTAAGTCAGGCGATCTCGCGGGCCAAGGAATTGGCCCGTCTTTGCCGATCCAGCTCTCTGGAAAACAATTATTCAGGTGTTCTCGTACAGTTAAGGTCCAATGCGCTGGGCATCCATCTGCAGCTATTTTCTTTATTTTTTAAATTGACATTATAAGTCGAAAATTTATTTTGCCAAGTTTTCTATCACATTTGAATGGCCTGTAACTTTATTTTTTGGTAACAATGGTGCTTGAAAAATGCTTCGATACGATTAGAGACACATTACATTAATAAAATAAATTGTAAAAAATAGTCATTTCAACTTAAACTGAAAGTTGTTAGCAATTAATTAACAAATTTTGGATTTTTGGCTCTAAAATCGCAGGTCAACAAAAAAAAACAATAATATTAGACTTGGTCTAAGACAAGTGTGGCTCAAAATGTTCTAGATGGTCCATACTAACATCCCCTTAAGGCTTTGCACCGACCTTCCTAACACCCTGTATTATTGTTGAATTTATCCTCAAAATATTTGCAGTTGATAAAATGTGACCTTATATACTGCTGATGTGGTGTCACTTACGCGTTACTTCATTGTGTCTATAAATAAATAAATAAATAAATAAATAAATGTTATTAATCTTGAGGACGTTAGGGCGTTTACACAATTCACAGAAACCAAAAACCTATTTTTGTTGAAACTTAAGTTTCAAATCGCATGTAAATTAAAGAGAACAAACTTTTTTAATAGTTTGTGTCCTATACAAATCGAAATGCACAAACGCTCTTAACATAACTAAGAATAGAAATAAAAAATACTATAGCAGTCCGGTACTAATACTTATTGTTTTCGCCTCTCGTTAGCTTCAACGCGGAGATCGGTGACCTGCTCTCATGGCTGGCTGAAGTGGACGGCGTCATAGCAGCCTCCAAGCCCGTCGGCGGCTTACCAGAGACTGCCACGGAACAGCTAGAGAGGTTCATGGTACGTATAATAAGGTTCATGTACTACTAGCGACGGATGGTTTTGTCAACTCTGTAACCTTCCAACTCAAGGTGAGCGTTTCCGACTGTGAGATTTCGAAGGCGTTCCGCTCGGGACTGAATGTTGGCGCGAGCGTCGAATTACGCAATAATGTGGATTTTATTGAACGTTTACTTATTATTAAAATTATAATGGCCGACAACTATTACATATTCAAAGACAATTGGTTTGGTATGTTTTTCTTTGTCTGAAACATTGTATAGCCTGAATAAAATGATATTTAGTTTATTAATAAGACGTCGTATGTTTGATATTATATTCGATGCAGGAAATTGTAAAATATCGTGAAAATACCAGCCGAAATTACTAGATAAAAGGCCAATGAATAACATATATTTTTTTGGATTTAAAATCCTTATACATTTCGAATAAAACTTATTTAAAAACACCGTTTTTTGGAAACCCTCGCCTTAATAAGTTTATTGATCATGAAATAAAAACATATATTTCATTCCTATTGTAGTGTATTTCGGAACCTTATACATTGTAATTTCCCCATTAAAAATTAGCAAGAATTAAAAAACAACAAAAAAAGACATTTGAAGGCACTTGATAATTTGTAGTGAAAACTAGGTAAATTACCATAGATTTAATAGAGACAATAAGGAGGTGGATCGTCAATGTAATAGTTCTAGTAGTTTATACAAAGGATCAAATCGGGGACGTCTTGAAAAAAGGCCAGGTCAGGAGTACCCTAAACCGAAGAGCATGTATGAAGGAAATAATGAAAGTGGACGAAGCGAAACAAGTATGTACGGATCGTAGCAAGTTGAAAAAGTGGTCTCTGCCTACCCCTACGGGAAAGAGGCGTGATTATATGTATGTATGTATGTATACAAAGGATTTGACATTTGGTTAGTTTTCTCTGATGGAGGAATTCACTTGATCGATATAGGTATACTGTACTCTTTTTTTATACTATTTACCTAAAGTTTAAGACAAGACATGAGATAAAGCTGTTACTACCGCCGTATTAGATACCGGTATTTCATGTACCGGTAATTGTTTCGTAATTTTATCGACTCTGATACTGTCCAATTGAAATATCTAAACCATTTCGTTCGTAGAATAGGAATGTTAACCCGATCCGATCAGAACCCTTCGGAGAATCTAATAGGGCACGGGGACGCACACTTTTAAGTGTGCGATGCCGTTCCCTCTCGAAAACCTCCGAAGGTGATTCGTTTCACACGGCTTGAGGTACACTTTACGTACCTCGCCGCCCCCCGGTTAAGCTGAAAATGCCTGAAAAAGCCCGGTGACGCTGAAAATGCCGTTTGAGGCAATCAGCAATCTCTCTAAAAAAAAAAGGAATGTTGACAGCAACAACAAATCATTCCAGAACATTAAACAAATAAATGAAATCACGTAACAGTTCTTTACATTGACCTATTTTTTATTTGGCCTAAGCATGAATTTCTGTAACCTAAAAAGTTATAACAAACACTGAATTGACGGAACCAAATAGTGACGTCATAGTTCACCATTCCCATTCAATTTCTATAAAAAAAAATCATTTTGATTGTTAAAATTTTTACTTTTCATTTTCAAGTGCTAATTGCTGCACTAAAGCTAAATTAAATATTTATAAAATTTTATAAAATACACTATGTGCCGCTATTAGCACTCAAAAAAAAAGCAGTGACAAAATTCAGCGCTTACGTCAACCTTCCCGGTAGCATAGCGGTCAGTGCAGCCGCCCAGATTGCGGAAGACCCAGGTTCGATTCCTGGCTGGGTCGGGTAGGCGTTTAATTTTTTCACCGTATTTTATAAAGTTTTATAAATATTTAATTTTGACAGTTGCTAAAAATGCTAATGCTACCCAATTGCGATAGCTACAAACGAGGCAACAAATGTAACTTACTCTTTCGTACAGGAAATCTACAACGAGATCGAGGCCAACCGTCCTAAGGTGGAAGCTGTGCTGCAGCAAGGCCAGGAGTACCTGCGCCGCCAGGAGAAACCCAACCCCACCGCGCAACTGCCACTCAACCTTAAGAACCTCAAGTCTCGATGGGACAATGTTACCGCCAGGTGAGAATTAACCTTATGTCGAGTGCGTTATGGTTGAAAGTGCTTTGGGAAATATTTGTGTTCAATAGGGGTGTTGACGGTACATTTAAGGTTAAAATGAAATAATGTTCTTACTGTATTGTAGCTTCAATAGTGTTGTTGATAATCACTTAATGTAATGTGACGACGCCATAGTTCGCTATTCCAATTTCTAACATTACGTTTTAAGAATAATTATCTTAAAATTTTATTTATTGACTGACCAGTCAAAACTTAAGATTTGTTTTGAATTAATCAGTTTTCACCACCGGATGTGTGTAGCAATCCTTTTTAATTAAATCTTCTTTATAAAACGAGGAAATAAGTGTGTAACAAGCTTTTTTAGTAAAATATTCTTCTTAAAAAGGTAAAGTGTGTGTAGCAATTTTTTTATAAAATAAAATCTACTTAAAACCTCTTTTGATAAAATCTTTTCTTCAAAAGGTTAAGTGTGTGTAGCAACCTTCTTTAATAAAATCTTCACTTACAGGGCGGGTGACAAGAAGATCAAGCTAGAGATAGCTCTAAAGGAGGCCACTGAGTTCCACGACGCGCTGCAAGCCTTCGTGGACTGGCTGACCGGCGCCGAGAAGACCTTGACCTCCGCCAAGCCTGTCTCCAGAGTCATGGAGACTCTGCTCAGTGAGTAGCTCGTTTATGTTTGGTGATAATTTGGCTTCGGCCGAATGGTATGAGAGGTTTCGTTGGTTGAAATGTTGATGTGCAAGAAAAGTTGGACTTAAACGAGACTGGAAATGATTGAGGATTATTTGTGCTCCATGGAGTTCCGATTTGTAATTTTTTTTCGATTGCCATTGCGATTTGATGTTATCTATATTTCAATCACCTTGGTCGCTTTCCATGTGAACGATCTAGAGTATTCTAGAGCATAGAAATATTTTTAAGTAAAGTTTTTTTTTACATGTCCCGTTACAAATAGTGCACAACTATCGTTATCACAAAAAGTGTTACAAAACTATATTTCTAAAAGCTGAACTATATCACAACTTGAACTTTAAGCCAATTACTTTAAGCACTTTATCTTAATCCACCGTTACATTACAACAATGTTTTTCACGAAACTAAAAAGGTTAGTTAAACCTTAAGTCAATCGTAGTAAACCTCACAACTGCATAACAAAAATACACTCCATACCCGTAGTATATCTTTTCGCACTTCTATCTCTGCCATTACATTCACAGCCCAAATAGAAGATAGCCTTCGAAAAGTTACTTAAGATTATATAATTTTCACAAAATTTTAAATGTAGCAGAAGTTGAACCTTAATTCAATTGATATAAAGCCCACAACTGCGTAACAACGCGCTATAAACTTATCCCGCCATTTTATTCATAGCTCAAATCGAAGAGCACAAAGCCTTCCAAAAGGAGGTTGGCACACACCGCGAGACCATGCTCCTCCTCGACAAGAAAGGCACCCACCTCAAGTACTTCAGCCAGAAGCAAGACGTGATCCTGATCAAGAACCTGTTGGTGTCGGTGCAGCATCGGTGGGAGAGGGTGGTGTCGAAGGCCGCTGAGAGGACCAGGGCGCTCGACCACGGGTTCAAGGAGGCCAAGGAGTTCAGCGAGATGTGGTAAGTTAATATTCCTTGGAGCACGTAGGTTCTTCAAAGTGAAATTTTGATCGAGACGGAGCGAGTCGAAATCCAACCTCCTTTGCGATTGTTGTTTCTTCTTTCTTTCTTCTTCATAGACAATTTACAGCTTACTTTTTAAATAAATTAAAGAGATTACTAGATAGTACTATATAGTACTTTATTAATTAATAACTTTGTATATTTTATATTATTATAATTTTATGTGTTTATGTAATACTTAAAACTAAACGCTTAAAACTTTATTATTTACTACTATGTTATTTTAATATGAAAAGAAAGTAGATTCTATGAACTAGCGTTTTAAATGTTTTATAACTACTCTTATATACATACCAACAGGAACAACTTGATGAACTGGCTCTCGGACACCGAACAACAGCTGGACGAGCTCAACAAGGAGACGACGGTCAACGACCCGGAGAAGATCAAACAGAGGTAAGTTCACTTGCAGTTGTCAAAAACGTAATAAAAGAACCTTTTAGTTGTTTATCGTATGAAGAATGACATCGTAAATAGAACCTTATGCGATTGTAATAATATTCAAAATGAATGAAAAATGTATGTCCTACGCTGTACAAGTCAGAGGGTATCAGATCTTTTTTTAAATTTAAATATTCATAAAAATAAAAAATAAATAAAAAAACAAAAAAATCTAAAAAAATTTTTTTTACTGAAATTTTGTTGAACTTGTGCTTACCTGTAAGGAATTAAAAAAATATAGAATTCAATTAACCTCGTCTCCCCAGGTTGCACAAACATCGCGACTTCCAAAAGGCTTTAGGGGGCAAACAGCCGACCTACGACCAGACGATGAAGGCCGGCAAGCAGCTCAAGGACAAGGCCCCGAAGGCCGACGAGCCCGCGCTGCGCACCATGCTCGCCGACCTCAAGACCAAATGGACCACCGTATGCTCTAAGGCCGTGGACAGGTAAGGCCTTAACTGAACATATTAAAAACTATAAAAAATAAATATTGAATAGTAATTTTATGCCCATTTTGTTGTAAACTATTTTTTTTAGATTTGTAATTTACTTTTTGACTTTTATTTCTTTATTTGAATTTTACATTACGGTTATAAATCCACCATTGGTTCACATTCATATTTGGCGAATCACTAATTTTAGAAAATATTACAATCCAGTAAAGACTTATCTGCACTTTTCCTGTCAAGAATTCTTCATTAACCTTGTGTTTTTTTATCGCTTCAACAATGTTTTTATACACCCTTTCTCCCAATGTTGTCTACACTACAACAATAAAAAAAGCCTGCTTAGCATAACAAATCCTTAAAGGTCAACACTGCTTAACTACACAAAATAAGCACAAAAGTTTTACTCATAAGTGTCTATAATACAAAAACATCGAATCATCATTATCTTAATCGAAAGATGTCCAAGGGACAAAGACCTCCTCCAAGGATCTTCACATCGACCGGTTTTGTGCTGCTCGCATCCAGCAAAAATCTAATAGCAGGCATTTAATATCATCATCATCATCATCATCATCATCATCATCATCAGCTCATTTTATGTCCCCACTGCTGGGGCACGAGCCTTCCCTATGGATGGAAAGGGAGAACGGGCCGTAAACCACCACGCGGGCCCAGTGCGGGATGGTGGTTGTTAACGACTGCTAATACAGCCGGGACCATCGGATGGGTATCCGATGACCGGCCTTTGTGAAAGTTGCTTAACCACAGCACTCGCAGACCAGGCGTGTTAACCACTGCGCCATCGAGCTCCTCCATTTAATGTCAACTTATTTGTATTTAACCTCTGACGTGTCGGCCCACAGACAACGCAAGTTGGAGGAGGCTTTGCTGTACTCCGGCCAGTTCAAGGACGCGATGTCCGCGTTGCTGGACTGGCTGAAGAAGCAGCAGCTGTCTCTCTCCACCGACCTGCCGGTGCACGGAGACCTGGACACCGTCATGGCGCTTATAGAACAGCACAAGGTGACTTTGCATTGATATAATTAAGTTTTTACTCTCTCCAAAGATTACAGATACTCGATTGAAGTTTCAAAGCTCTTTTTAATACAACAATCAACATGAACATTAAGTGCCTTACAAAATAAACAAAGAATGAGCTACGAATAGTTATTCCGTGTTTTGTCTCTTTTACTCTAATTTGAAATGACGTTTACATGACAGGAACAAAACACGGAATAACTATTCGGAGCTTATTCTTTGTTTAAATGTAAGGCACTAAGTGTATTTTTAGACTGGCATCCTTCGATCTATAATAGTACTTTTTATTGATAAAGGATCTGGAAGAAAAAGTGGCCGCGTTTGCATACTGATACCTACATTCATATTTCCTATTACAATAATGAGAAAACATCTTTTATTTTAAAAGTAATGTGTAAAATAAACGCGAGTAGATCCGTAAAAGTTGTTTCATTTCAATGTGTAGTGTTCGCGTAAACTTTAGAAAACAATAACTTGTAAATCATCAACAACTTCACCTTATTATGAACTTTAAATCTTTTGTATTAAGTTTCATTAAGATTGCAAAGTATGTTACTGAATACTATCTGTCATCGGCGAAAGGTAATAAGTAATAACCAAGAGACAAAATAATTACAACTTTTTTTCGTTAGTTTGTCTACCAATATTAAATCTGTTTTCAGTTTAATTTTAATGTTTATTGTTTGTTTCTTACTAAGTCAGAGATAACACAATTCCTTGAACATATAAAAACTAAAGGCTAGATTACATAAAATCCCTTTGTTGCAGCAATTCGAAGAAGATCTACACTCTCGCGAACAACAGATGCAGTCTGTCATGAAGACTGGCAAAGAATTGGAAGCTACGGTACGTACTATTGGTTACGCTTATATTTAAACCCATAGATTAAAATATTTCATCTACACTTTCAATGAACATAACCTATGGTAGGATTGTGCCCAGCCTTTCCCCAGGTGACGTCACCGTAATACCTATTTCTACATCCAATCAGCAATGTTTTGCATAGTTATGTTTCATTTTGAAGGGTACAGTCAAGGTAACTGATGATTGGTCATGTTTCAAAATATGAAATCAGTATAAAAATCTAAACATTTTAGACGCATATCGAAAAAACTTCGAGTGTCTACTAGTACCTGCAGACTTTGACTGTAGTTATATAGAAAATACCGGCTTACACTATCGAAACTTAATTTTGAAATCTAGTAAACATCATCTACTTATGCTGTTGACTGTACAAGATCCAGTGAAGTTACAGGACGTAAGCATAAATACTAAGGCTTCATGGTCGGCATGGTGCGCACAATACCTTTGGTGTTGCAAGCGTTCATGTGCTACGGTGAAAGCTTTCTATTAGGCAGGCCGTATTCTTATTTCCCTGCTCAGTAACCTCAGAACAATAATTTAGTTATTGTTCAATTCAATTTCAAGAAAGATGGCTCTCGCTACGATTTAGCCAGTGTCTAGTTTTAGGGCAGGTTATTAGTGTTATGACATTGTCCGTAACTCTGCTTAAAACTTTAATAGGCGTTGTGCTTGTACAAGAGATAAAATGTCTCACACTGAGACCCAATTTTGAGGATACAGGTGGATTGTTCTGAGTCAGTAACATAACAAAATGGTAGACAATGTCAATGTCATTAACAAGACAATGTTGTCTTTTTGCTTTTGAATTTAGCATCTTACCCTTATTTGAATAAAGTCTACATTTATGTATTGATCAATAGATAAATATGCCTTCGCGGCTAGGCCTGTGACAGCTCTTCTACTTTGCCTTGGAGACAGTGGAAGAACTGCCATGAAACAATCTTGTGTACACCTTACCAGTATATAAATAAGGTTGATGTTTCCGTGCAGGTACCCCGCGAGGACGCGACCAGTATTCGCATGCAGTGCGGCGAACTCAAGCAACTTTGGGAGAGCGTACTGACCCTTAGCGAGAAGAAGGCGCACAAACTGGAAGGCGCCCTCAAAGAGGTAACAAACACCTTCTTGTATGTCCTTATATGTATCACGATATGGTTGAAAGTCGTTTACATGTTATAGAGTTACAAGTACTAATTTAGAAGAGGTTTTTGAAGAGGCAACCCTTGAACTGGAGTCATCACCAGCTCACTTTTAACGGGTGATGGTAATCGAGACCGAAGAGTTTAGGCGTCCATTTTCATTGTTTTCTCAATTTTATTCCTAGTGCGTAGGGTTAGCTTTTTTGTGACTTTAAATTTTTAGATAACTACTTAGTTATAATCTTTTTTTCACAAATTTGACGCGCCTATTATATATTTTGTTCAATTTAATTCAATTTCTTGTAAGATGGCTCTCGCTATGATTTAGGTTTTTTGGTGTCAATACAACGTCAGGACACTTTTGGTGTTTCTCTTCTGTATCACTTAGTATTTTTTATTCTGTTTTATATTTTAATTTATTTAATGTATTATTTCATTTAAATATTATTTTTTTATATCAAAGGCGGAGAAACTCCACCGCTCCGTGAACATGTTGCTGGAGTGGCTCTCGGACGCGGAGACCAAGCTGAGGTTCGCGGGCCAGCTGCCCGAGGGCGATCTGGAGACGCAGCAGCAGATACGGGACCACGACAAGTTCCTCAGGGACCTCAAGGAGAAGCAGCACGACAAGGTTAGTAACTTCAACAGTAGCTGAGGTTGGTGCTATCCAAGGGAGACTTAGAGACACGGGCAGCAGTTTCAGCGAAAAGTTCCTCAGAGACTTCAAGGAGAAGCAGCACGACAAAGTAACTACCAGCTAGACTTTGTATTAAAGGACATTATGACACAATGGGCTGAGGTTCTCGGCAGCTGTCCAAAGGAGACCTGGAGACGCATCAGCAGATACGGGACCACGACAAGTTCCTCAAGAGACGAGAAGCAACATGACAATGTAACCACTAGCTAGGCTTCTCTTAATCAGTCTCACGGGCCTGTTGGCAGAAGTAAATAAACTAAACATCAAGTAAAGTAAAGTAAATAGCCTATAGCTGTCCCACTGCTGGGCAAAGGCCTTCATCATTGAAATCAAGTCATCACTACAGTTAATGGGTAATGGCTTAATCACCACGCTTGCCAAAAGCGGGTTGGTGATCACAAACCCGGGCTATGCATCGAAAAAGCCCAAACACTGTTTGTCCGACCTGGAAACTGAACCCGGGACCTTCAGGTATCGGGATGAGCGCTTTGCCAGTTGACTGCCGAGGCGTGCACTCGGCTACCGAGGCGTTCAGGCGTTCAAACACCAAGATGTAATTAAAATAATTTGTGTGTGTTAGCTAATACATATTATTAGGTCCTTACCTATGAAGTTTTGTATGAAGATTTTTTTAAATTTTATTTTTCATACTAACGTTTTTTTAATTTTCTTAGCATCTATTTATGTTAACACTATAAAAATTGTAGAGTAGCGTGTTTGTTTCACTAGCTAAATATAGCAGACATTAAAAAGAAAAAAAATCAAGTCCCTTCAAAGCTACAATGAAACAAAAAGACAACCGAGAACATAAAAAGTAGTCAATTTAAAAAAAATATTGGGCGATAAAGACAAAATTAATAATCATTGTTATTACTGAAGCCTAAGTAACATAGTCCTAATTGTGGTGTGTAATAATATTAACAACCGTTATTGACTTTTAGAACTTTTAGACCTTTTAATAAGTGAGAAAAAAACGTCAATTTCATAGGTAAGGACCTAATATTATTTTAATTACATTTTTGTATGCCATGGATTTCCGCAAAAAAATAGAGTTCAAAATATTTTACGGAGTTAGTTAAGTATTTAATTTAGATAAGTAAACAACAGCATGTGCGCAGTTAAATAGTGATACGGCTCTGATCTAATAGTAAATTGTTCAAAGTTTTATAAATCCTGTCTCTTTTCTGAACCTGCATTTGCTACCAGTATGTAGCAACCCCCGAGTGGTGCCGGGGATAAAGAATTGCACCACCCCATCTCTTCCCGTGGGTGTCGTAGAAGGCGACTATGGGACCATTCCAGAGGATGGGCAGCAGCGTCTCTCTGTGATTATTCTCACCCTTCTGCGATCGCCAACCCGCCTGCCAAGCGTGGCGATTATGGCAAATTCCCCTCAAAGTGATTTATCCTTGAGGGAGGCCTTTGTCCAGCAGTGGACGTCTTTTTGGCTGAGATGATGATGATGATGATGATGTAGCAACATGACCTGTACTAAGTTTTGTATTCACAGGACGAGACCATCACGCTAGCCCAGTCTATACTGAGCAAGGCGCACCCCGACGCAGTCACGGTCATCAAACACTGGATCACCATCATCCAAAGCCGGTGGGACGAGGTGAGCTATCAAAACATTTATACATTTATAAAAAATTCTAGCAAAACATTATTTTACTCTATTGTCCCCACGGCTGGGGCAGCTAGCCTTTCCTATAGATGGTGGCACCACAGGGAGAACGGGCCATAAGAGTTCTTGGCGGGAAAGTGAAGAGACATGTCTGCGGTTTTGTTTTATCTTCTAAAATTTGTGTTATGTCAAATATTAATGTGAAATAATGGTGGATTATTAACCGTTAAGTGTTCGTGAGTGTGCATGAGTGTTGGCAAATGAAACAAAACAGTGCAACGGCACTTTTCAAATTCTCTCAAGAAGTCGCGTAAGGACTTAGTAAAGCCCCACATCTTTACTGAGATACTCGAGGGGTTGGGGGGGTTCATCATCATCTTATATAGAGTTTAAACGTATAAATTAAGTTTTCGACTGAAGGACTAGTATCCATGGTCATGAACAAATTAAAAAAAATCGCCATATTATACAACCACGCGGGCCTAGTGCGATGCAGTGGTTTATGACTGCTAATGCAACTGGGGCCAACGGCTTTACGTGCCTTTCGAAGCACGGAGGAGCTCGAGATGATAAAGATTTGGTCACCCATCTGATCATTGGCTTTGCGAAAGTTGATTAATTTCAGCAATCGGGGATCAAACGATTTAAGTAACTGTGCCATCTAGATCATCAATCAAATTAATAATAATAATAAGAGCCTCGATCAACATCTCATGAGGCTCTCGTTAGGCGGCTGGATCAAGGGCCTGATTCAGAAGGCAGCTCTCCTCGATACGGCACGCATTGTGAGGAGGTTCCTGTCTCTGGTGCCCTAATCACCGGTATTTTGGACCTTGGTCCCGATGCCGGCGGACGCCTATTTTTTATATTTTTTTTTTTTTTTTTTTAGAAAATATTTAAGACTAAATTAATATGTAAAAAAATAAATAAAGATAATAATAATAATAATAATGAATCAAATAATTAATTTAAAGCTTTCAGAGGTGGACTTTAAATCGAAACAAAGTTTTAAATAAAAAAAAAAATTAAATGATTATAAGTTTAATGAAAAAGAAATGAAAAATATTTGTTTGTTACTACATAGTTATGTTGTATAATTATGTAGAAAATAAAACAACTCATATATCCATTTGTAATATAGGTTCTGTTTATTATGTGATCGTGTGTAAATCATTATCGATCGATAATAGCAATATAATATAATGAGCTTGCTATCTTATCGATCCAACGGTATATCCAATAAGTGATTAAATCTGAAATGCAAATGCGCATGATTTTGCGTTACAATTATTGTATAAAAACTGGTTTAATTTCTTTCTACCATGTGTTAGGAGTGTTAGTTTTTGTTTATAATATTTTAATTATAATCTTTAAAATGAGTGGGTTCCAAAAACCGCGTCAACTCGTTATGACAGTGTTACCAATCATTAGAATCTTCAGCAAAGTCTCAGCAGGACAGGTACTGTTATTATTGTAATGAAAACTATTTCAATAATATCTGTGTTATGTGTTGTTTATGTTTACCACCGACCAAACATAGTAGATAATACGTGATGTCTTTTGCCGGTAAACGTACCAATAGGTCAATAATAATTTTATTATTTTGTTTTACATATTTTTTATATTAAAATAAATTGCAAATAAATAAAAATACTTTAAAAATGTTTTTGTTCTGTTTATATAATTTTTAACGCAAATTTTGTTGCAAACAAATTACTAAAACACAAATATTTAAAAAATTTCCACGAGCAGGATTTGAACCTGCACCCTTCTGACATACCGGGTCAGGTGCTCTCCCAATTAAGCTATCGTAGTTCTAACCTTTAACTTTTTTTTTGAATACTTCATTAAATAAAACACTATAAAAAAGTATTGTCACAATTTAAATAAATGTAGTTTAAAAGTAGTTTCATTTCAATGTGTAGTGTTCGCGTAAACTTTAGTAAACAATACGCGTAAACTTTAGAAAACAGTATACTGATGTGTTTGGTGTCGGTAGGTGTGGCAATGGGCGATGCAGCGCGGAACAAAACTGGAGACGCACATGCAGAGTCTACGCGACCTGGATCTAGTGCTGGAGGAACTGCTGCAGTGGCTGCTAGGGTTGGAGAACACGCTGCTCTGTAAGTGGATAGATCTAGCTCTCGATATATATTAAGATTTTAAATATTGGAGAACTATCTAGTTGGTTTAAAATTATTCACATCCACAAATTTTATTTTCAACATGCTTGGAAATGGGGTCATTATTTTGACCATCTTTTTAGAGATAAATCGAAATCGCTGTACTGGTCAAATACATGCCACCAGCGGCCGGCAAAGTTAGTATGAAAACTCATATCTGTCGTGCTATTTAAAAATGAAACGAACTTTTTACCTACCAAGGATTTTCTTTACATTTCGAACAAAGAAGCTGTTAAAATAGAATCAAATAACCAAAATATTAGTGTGTACAAAATGTTCTTTCACTTCATCGACTTGATCGATGTTTTACTCTAACATAGAGATAGCTACTACTTACTTTGAATTTCCTCGCATTATTTGAGAAAAACAAGAGCAATACAAGCCTTGACTGTAACTGGACATTGATGGACTCACGTGTATATGACCCGGTTTCCCTACGACCCACATTGCCACGTTCGTCCATCCATACCTGTTTTGCCGGCCGTCTTATCTATACTAATACGACTATAATAAAGAGCTCAAGAGTATGTTTGTTAAACGCGCCAATCTCTAGAACTACCTGTCCGATTTAATATATAATTTTTTTTGCGTTTGATAGCCCAACTTTTGTGGAAAGCAAGATAAATAATAATAGTAATCCAATTTCTATCAAAAAATAGCCGGCGGGTGTAACCGCGGGGCACAGCTAGTATAATGTAGTAGTAGTAGTAAACAGCCTATAACTGTCCCACTGCTGGGCAAAGGCCTCCATCATTGACCACCTCCTTGGTCGAGTGGTTTGTACACCGGTTTTCATGGTGTCGCCATCTGAGGTCCCGGGTTCAATCCCCGGTCGGGTCAATTTAGAAATTATTATTTTTCTAAATTGTCTCGGGTCTAGGTGTTTTCTATGTATAATATATAATGTATAATAATAAGTATGTATTTAAGTATTTTAAGAGCGTTTAGAACGCCGCACACTAGCGCCGCCAATGAAAAAAAAAACATATCTAGTAATTAGAGATAGAAAATCAAATTATGCTCAACAAACTATCTGAATGAAGTAATTTAGCATTTTTACGTCACCTAGAGAACACCTCACATGTTATGGCTTAGTTAAATAAGGCGTTATAGTTAAAAGTGGCCGTAACGTCCGTTGTCTAGTAACCATATAACGAGTTTCATAACGAAGCTTCTCTTGGGCTAGATAATTGGTGTGAGTGTAGGAAAATTTATTTATTTATTTATTGAAATCAATAAGTATTAATATAATATATTTTGAATTTATTACACTGGCGTTAGAGTTGAAAATATGAAACTGTCGATAGCTTTGGAGGCGGAGCCGTTGCCCGAGTCCATTGAGCTGCTTGAAGGTCTCATTGAAGACCACAAAGAGCTAATGGAACACACTCAGAAGCGGCAGACCGAGGTCGACCGCGTCTGCAAGGCGTACCAGGTAACTACCATGATTTACAGCTTTCGTAGTGGCATATGGCGCCGGTGTTCGACATATAAGCCAAATGTATGTACCAGTTTTCGTTACCAAAAAATAATACAGTATTTAATCGAAATTTTACTGAACAACAGCCGGGAAGCAGATTGTATTCTCCGATCCGATCTAGTAGGGCACGGGGACACGCACTAGTGCGTGATGCCGTTCCCTCTAGAAAACCTCCGAAGGTGATTCGTTTCACTCGGATTGAGGAACCCTTTAAGTTTCTCGCCGCCCCCAAAAAATACAAGTCTGAGGCAATCGGCAAACTCCATAAGAAAAGTATTGTCTTTTGGTTTAATGTTATTTTTTTCTCTTGCCTATGTGTATACTGTCTATCTCTCCTTTTTTTTGTATTTATGTGTGTTTGTTAATAAATGGTTTTCTATTCTATACTATTCAATTGTTGCTGAAATACAAAGTTGAACTCTTCGGAGAATCTAGTAGGGCAAGGGTACACGCACACGCACTTCTAAGTGTGTGACGCCGTTCCCTCTAGAAAACCTCTCAAGGCAATATCTCTCAAAAAACAAAAGACCCCTATTTTGAATGATTAAACGAGAAGCTTCGATCAAGCACAGGCCCTGCCAGAATACCAGCGCCGTTGCGATGTGTCTTGCTCACACCGTAGCGGCATATGCTGAGGTAGGGTCCTGCCCCCCGACCGCCTAACCGATCGCTTTGACTACGCGTATAGTTTATGACGTCATCTTGCCACCTCGCACCGCACCGCCTTTGAAAGCAATATCAAAAGCTAAAGGCTATAGCTGTCGATATTGCTTTCATAGGCGGCACGAAACGACAAGATGGCGTCATTAACTACACACGAAGTCAAAGCGATCGGTTAGGCGGTCGGGTCCCTGATTGGCTCGTCACACTGTTGTCTTTGTTATTTATTTTTTTTGTTTTTGTATTTCATGTCTTTTATTATTAACATATATATATTATATTTTTAATCATATGTGAGATACAATAAATGTTTTTTCTTTCTTTCAATTGTTTCTATCGAACACTGGTGCCATCACCACTATGACCTGCGTTGATATTGTATTTGTATGAGATCAAGTAAAACGACGAGCGTTGTTAAAAATAGCGCCTATGAAAATAGAAAATTAAAATACTAGGGCTAGTTTCGCCGCTATCTTTTACGAACAGGCTAATCTCATGGATTTTATATGATTTTTTATGACCAATATTTTCGATGTCTTTTTTTTATCATCATCATCATCAGCTTATTTTTTATGTCCCCACTGCTGAGGTACGAGCTTTCGCCACCACGCCCAGTGTGGATTGGTGGTTGTTAACCACTACTAATGCACCCGGGACCAACGGCTTTACATGCACCGAAAGCACGGAGGAGCTCGAGATGATTAATTTTTGGTCACCCATCCGATGACTGGCCTTTGCGAAAGTTGCTTAACCTCAGCACTCGCAGGCCGGGCGCGTTAACCACTGCGCCATTGAGCTCCTCGAGACTTTTTTTATACTCAATCGAAACTTCGTTGTACAGAATGTTTTATAATTTTTTTCGTTGTACAGGTCAAGAGTCAAAGTCAGGGCAGGGAATCGACACCACGAAAGGTTTCCGCAAAGACAGCCACGAAGGGGACACCTGGGTACGTAACTATGTATTTATTAGGTACGGTGGGACGCGGTTACTTTTGAATCTAGTTTTACAGCACCTTTGAGTAGCTGCTAAAAAGCTCTACCGTTCTGGGCGTTTCTAGCGTTCGTTCTAGACTAGAGATAGCGTGACTACCCCCAGAATCATATGTAAGGTATCTTGACAAGAACTGTGATTAAAGTAACCCATTCTACTGTATCTATCTATAGTTTTTCTGTGTTCATCGACTGGTTTTCGATGTTGAAATAACGTTTAAATTGTAACGATTTTCTTTGTTTCATCCCATTAATTTGTTCGCACGATTACGTACAGTTACTAGCAGTGAGCTTGGCGTTGTACAAAATGTTATGTCATGCCAAACTACAAGAGGAAGTTACCAAGTTTGAACTCTAAAAAGCTAAAGCTAAACTACTTAAATAGAAGATTAGATGTACTAAAATCAGATGAAATTATTATTGTAAATTTAAAAATAACAGATGAGATTGTTAACAGTTTATGTTTCAAAGAACATTGTAAATTTTTATTTGAATTTACTGTCAAGATACACTGATTACTGTGACGTTTTCTTTAAACCGATTACCAATGATTAATTTTAGTTACAACATATTAATTTTGATATTTTATAAACAAAACTAAACTCACTGTTGGTAAATGTCGATTTCTTTGTTTGCTTTATTTCCGTTTCTCATGTTTCGTTTTGTCCCTCTCCCCCCTCCCCACTCGTGTCGCACGCCGCCATCTTGTGACGTCATTGCATGGTGTCGACCACAGTCGAGGCTCTCAGCTCGACCTCAATAGGGAGAGGTCCGTCTCACCCGATTACTATGGAACGAGACGCTACAGGTGTGTTTCATTGTCGAATGATAACTTTTTTGTATAATTTGATGTCAATAAAGGTCTGTTTCGTTAATGGTTTAAAGCTTTTGAAAGTATTTGTTGAATACGACTTTGTAACAATACAATAAATATGTTTTTATTTAAATCGCGACTTTAAGTCCATTTCTTAGTAAGGCTTTCTTATTTTAACATTTTAACTTAGTGTAATGAATCTTTTGAATATTTGTATTTAAATACATTTAAAGAACCAGACTCTTAAATTTTTTTTGTGGCATTTATTTTCTCTTTAACTGTCCTACTTAGAGATATTATTTATACCAACACTATCCACATCTGGCGTAACATACTAAAGTATACATTTGTTACGTATTAGTAGACCCCCTTATACATCTCTGAGTGCGACAGTTAATCGATTGTTATTTTAAAACGATTCTTGGTGTTAATTTAACCTCCATTTTGCTTCTACATGTTAATACTTTAATATCGGTATCAAAAGATGCTATTATATAAAAAAAAACATTAAATTTAAATATCAAAACGCCCTTTTTTATAATGAATCACTTTATACGGATCTACTTTCGTTTATTTTATATTGTATTATATCCTAACCTTTTGAACCCTTAGTGGGGTCCGTGGTCTAAGGTTTGTAAAATATTATGCAATATAAACGCAAGTATATTCGTTAAAAATGTTTCATTTAAATGTGGAGTGTACGCAGAGAAATTAACAAACAAAAACCGCCATTAAAATATTGGTTTTTGCCAAACTAATAGCATCGTTTGAACCGCAACAATTGTCATATATCTGTCCCGCTCTAACACGATGTAAATGTTGCTTTCTGTCTCGTCTGACGCGCACGCTTCAACACGACAGGTCCCGGATACACAGTCGCGGTAGGAGAGGAAGGTTTGCTCAATGTTTTTCTAGGATTGTCTATGCCAAAACTTTTTATTCTAAGTAGGTACCTACTTGTAGTTTTTGGCATGCACTTTGGCATGTAAAATATTTGATGAAATCTGTAGTTTAGTAGTTGGATTGTAGATTAGTTTAAAATTTTCTTGTAGCTAGAATTAATGGTTTTCAATTTTTTATTGCTTTCTTTCGACTGCAGACGATTTGGATACTATTATTATAGGTAAATAGTTTTATATTGTTATTTGTTTTTGTATGTTTTATTTCTAAGTAGGCAATTATAACCGAATTTACCGAAAGGTTCTCTGTGCAGATAGAGGAACCAAATCTTACATATAACAAAATAAAAGTTACTGAGTTACAGCAGTTGTTGTGGGACTAATAATTAAAATCGTTTTTATTATTATTAAATCTTTCATTTGAGCAAACAACATAAATATCAAGATATACTGACAACTCATATAGCAATTGCAGACTTTGATTAAAGGTGATGGTAATTTTAGTCGCATAGGTTTGCTACTGCACAAAAATGCATGAAGGATCTGGGTTGCCAATCACAATAAGTATTTGGTATTTATTTTTAATTATTCGGAATAATAGTTACATACAAATACTTACTACGTAATCTTAAAAATTACAGACCTTCGAGTAGACTCAGTAGTGTATTAAAAATATTATAAGTAAATTATGCAAGGTTGCTTTATTTAACATAATTATATATTTGTTAGGTATAGCGTTATTTTATAATGATGAGTAAAGAATTACTAAGTTAAAGTAAACTATTAAAGTCGCTTTGTAATATGAAATAAGCTATTGAAGACACAGTATTGAATGAAAAATTAACATTTACCAATGTATTTATGTAATGTAGTATACCCCAAAGAAAACACGATAGTAAGTCATTAGACTCATTTTGACCCTTAAACTACTACAAACCGAAACTTTACTCTAAAATACCTGATACTTTTTCTAACTGCTAACACACACTTATAGTTCACCAATCTACTAACCGAACACATTAGTTTAGGGTTGACGTTTCAGCAACTACTAACTTGTTTTCTAGGACTGTTTTCATATTACTAAATAGATTTACAGGGTTAACTTACACCAAACTATTAGTAGGACTTTTAGGGTTGTCACCAATTTGCTATCCGGACTTTTAGGTGTCACCAATTTACTAACGACTCCAAACACTTTATGGGCATGCACTAAGGTCGCCACCACTACTAACCAGGTCGCTAGGGTTGTCACCAACCACTAACGTTTGCTAACGGTGTGGGTGTGTCTCGTGGTCGTGTGTTAAACTGTTACGTGTGCTTTAGTCGCGTGAGTCCCGGTCGGGAGACACCAGACCGCGCCCTGCCACACTACGGACCGAGGTTCCCGCCCAAGGGAAGGTAAGATGATGACGGCTTGCTACGAAAGTTTTGAAGAACTCATAGTTTTGGATGCCTAGTGTGAGTTTTGTTTACTATCCGTATTCATTCGATTACGTTTACGAAAACGAAAATTAGTATGGCATTGAAGCAGCGCCTCCTGGCGGCATACGAGAAGAGTTAAAATTTTGCTATACAAATTCTCATTTTCGTTAACGTGATCGAATTGCGAATTAAACTCGCGCTAGACACCCTGAATGATTTACTGATTATAATTATTATGGAACATAATTAGAAAGTGATAGTTTAATATACTTATAAAATTAATGCATTTCAAACAGTAATGTAATAAATTTTTACTTTTTATTTTCAAGTGCTAATTGCTGCACTGAAGCTGAATTAAATATTTATAAAACTTTATAAAATACAGAGAAAAAATTGAGTTAGCACTCAAAAAAAAAAAAAAAAAAAATTAAAAAGCAGTGACAAAATTCAGCGCTTACATCAGCCTTCCCGGTAGCATAGCGGTCAGTACAGCCGCCCGGATTGCGGAAGACCCAGGTTCGATTCCTGACTGGGTCGGGTAGGCGTTTAATTTTTTCACCGTATTTTATAAAAATTTAGTGATGTAATATTTCAACGCAATTAATTGAGAAATTATTCATTTAATTAAAAAATACCAATACGTTTTTCAACCAGATCTTATAATATTGATTTTTATGTAATCTTGTGTATACCAAGATCTAAAAAGCAATAATACTCGTATAATAAAAATGTATAAATTGTTCTGTTCCGCCTCTTTAGCGATATTCAAAACATTCGTATCAATCGACCAACCTTTTCCAAGCCCTTTACAAATTAAAAATTTCAGGTATCAACGACGTTCTGTGTTATATAAGTAGCTATATTCGCCTTGGGAAGAAAGCGAGTGTTTGTGCATATGTGTGTGAATGCATCAAAATGATTTTTGTCCGTAGCAGCCCTATTTATAAATGCTGGTCCTTTTGTAAGCTTTCTGGTTTATTACTTATTAGCTAGCATGACTTCTAGCTACCTATGTGTAGAGTAAACATTACTTTTATATAATATATTATTTTAATAGTCAATAGTCAATATATTTAGTAGTATTGTATAGTAGTGTAAGTAAATTAATGCACTTAATATTTGTTGATCCTTTTTGTTAATTATTTTAGCACCTGATAAAACTATTACAAAAAATATATTAGTACTTAAACGATTGGAAATAAGCTACGAGTATAACGTCACTAGGATCGCCAAATTATTTTTAAATTGTTACTATTCGAATGACTAAACTTTTCGAAAGTTTTACATATTATTTTTATCTTGCGCCGTTCCAAAACGAGAGATAGATTTGTAAATATTTTTTTTTTAATGGGTCTACATAAAAATTCTTCCTGACGCGATCTTTACCAACAGCAAAGGCGCCGAACCGGAATTCCGGTCGCCACGCGTGAAGCAACTATGGGACAAGTGGAGGACGGTGTGGCTGCTCGCGTGGGAGCGACAGAGACGGCTGCACGAGCGTCTCGCTCACCTCAAGGAGCTGCAGCGCGTGTCCAACTTCAGCTGGGACGACTGGAGGAAGCGCTTCCTCAAGTTTATGAACCACAAGAAATCTAGGCTGACAGACTTGTTCAGGAAAATGGATAAGGACAACAACGGGCTGATACCGAGGAACGAGTTCATCGATGGCATTATTAATACCAGTAAGTGACGACCTCCGTAGCCGAATGGCTTGCACGCCGACTTAGGGCGGCACCCAAGGTCCGGCGTTAAGTATTTTTTTATTATGTATATTTGAGTGTAGAATCCACCCCTAAAATTTGTACAGTGCATGCAAATACAGATTGTTTATTTATTTAACCTTTTCACCGCCCAACTATCCTGCACGCAATGTCCCGCTGTACGCCAACGTATAAATGTATTTTAATAAAGTAGGTACAAAGAAGAACTTCTATAGAAGTGCTGGTGTGGACGGCACGAAAATCTCGAACTTCTATAGAAGTTGTTGGCGGTAAAAAGGTTAAGTTAAAAATACTCAACGTACACATAGAGTAGCGGCAACAGTGTTGAACAGGAACCAGTGATCGACCCTTCCCTTTATTCATCTATAACGATACCAGAAGTATCAAATAACGTAAGGGACATTTTGGTCAAAATGAGTTTTATATATATTAGGATTCAGAATTTCCCGCTCTATCCATTGGTTAACTTAGAATTGCTCTATCGTTCAATAAATGTCCCTTACGTTAACCATTTACAGGTCTATCTAGAACGATTTTCGCAAAAATATTTGATTATTATTCACTTACATTAAATTTCACCACTAAAATTATCCTTTACAGTAAATTAACGTATATTTTTCGAAAGCTTTTAGCTGCTTACATTATTTTTCATCATTTATTTTTTATTTACACCTTAAATTTCAGTAACGTAAGAAGCATGTTAACATTTATTTTTAATGTAAGGGACATGCTATCTTTGAAACTACTAACTTTTATGAAACTTAACAACAATGATAGGAAAGAGAAGACAAACCTTTGAAACTTTGTCCTGTACGTTAATAGAATAGGATAAAACGCTAAAAAGTTACAGACGGATATCGAAAAATATCGTTTTTTGGCTCTCCAGTAAAATCGTGGTTTGTCCCTTACATTAATTGATACTTCTGGTATCGATAATAGGTGTCAGCAACTGATTTTAGACTTAGCAACAATTAAAAACAGGCCACCTGCCTCCTAGCTGCCATGCCGTGAAACTTCAATGAATATCTTTATTATTTGGTGACGAGAAATTTGTCGAACACTGAATGGTCTTAAAGTGTCCACCAGTGTGTGCCACTGCCATAGGTGATACAATAACAAGTATTTATTGCAAACCCAGTGGACAAGATGTCTGCATATACTATCCAAAACTGTAAAAAAACAACACTATCTACTTTTACTTTATAAGCCAAAAGAGCCCTATTTAATGTCGACAACTACGTCATCAACATCCGATCTTAATATTTTTACAAATATTGAAAGACCAGTCAAGAATTAGGCGAGCTATATTTATGATTATTGATTATTTCTCTGAGTGGTAGAGCCTCGCTGCGTTGCAGCACGAAATGGGCCGGCTCGCCCGGCGTAATACCACCCTCTCACAGAATATCGGCGTGAAACAACGGCACTCGTTGTTGTTGTGTTTCGTCCGGTGAGTGAAAGTACCGGAGGCCCATCTCACCCCTCCCCCCCTCCCAATTCCTACTCCCTCCTCAAGATCGAACTCCTTCCTCAAGGTCGGCAACGCATCTGCGATAACTTTGGTTTTGCGGGTGTCCATGGGCGGCGGTGATTACTTTCCATCAGGTGACCCGCCTGCTCGTTTGCCTCCTTTTAACATAAAAAATATATATATATATATAATTTTACGCTAATATTGTTGCGAACAAATTACAATTTAAAAAAGACAAAGTGTTGAAAAAATTCCACGAGCGGGATTCGAACTCGCACCTGCATGACATGCCGGGTGGCTTTGTTTTTTTTTTCAAATTTTAATTTGTTCGCAACAATATTTGCGTAAAATTATATGTAAACTAGCTGTGCCCCGCGGTTTCACCCGCGTATTTTCCCGTTTTTGCAACATTTTTCATTGCTGCTCCACTCCTATTAGTCATTGCGTGATGTAATATAGCCTATAGTCTTCCTCAATAAATGGACTATTCAACACAAAATAGTAGTTCCTGAGATTAGCGCGTTCAACCAAACAAACAAACTCTTCAGCTTTATAATATTAGTATAGATATCATATCTATTGAGGTTTGACAGTTTGTGGTAGTCTGATGCGCAGGCGCGTCTACGACCACCACTATATCACCATAAAGGCGTTAAAACAATGAGATCTACACCTCTCAACTGTCCCACCAGAGTTCGACACATCCCGGCTGGAGATGGGCGCCGTGGCCGACCTGTTCGACAGGAACGGCGGCGGGCTCATCGATTGGGAGGAGTTCATCGCGGCCCTGCGACCTGATTGGGTAAATTTGTTTTTCTAGTTTTTTTTTTTTGCAAATTCAATACATTTACGTAATTCAGACACAAGTCCATACAGCAAAAGAGAAAGATACATTTAGTTAGATCGATATGATAATTACAGTCATCATAGAAATATAACGGTTTCATTATTAATGATATTATTATTATTCTCGCCCAAATCTCTTGAGTATTTAGTAAAAATGTGGTTTACTAAGACAGCACGCGGTCTTTTTGAAATAATTTAAGAGGTGAGATTCTTTGTTTTGTTCCATTTACTAGTCCTTCGAACTCCGATTCGAAGGACTATTTAAATTATAGCAATAATTTACAAAGCATAGTATTTTGGAAAAAATAATTTTAGTTAGCGACCTACATACTTTATCAATACAAACCTCTGTGTATTGCACCGACTATCTTATCAATCGTGATACTAGAGTGATTCATCGATATTTTTTCTCATTTTTGCAACACTCATCTTTTGGACACAGGCGGTACGTATACATTGCAATAGTTTATTTATAATGAAAACAAAAGTAAATAAATAAAACAGTATTTTTAAACTGATTTTTTATACTTTACACAAAACATAAAGCAAATAAATTTTATGATTAAGACTACTTCGAAAAAAGTCCTAAGAATCTCCTAAAATGCAAAGACTTTTTTATTTTAACTGTATTCACTTTTTACAGTAGTAGACAAAGAGGATTTTGCAAAAGTATTTGTCTCTCTAAAATAACAAATTCAAAAACAATTTATTTACTCTATGGAAAGTTTGGAATCGCTAAACTTTGAAGTTTTTATAGGACACCAAAATGTATAAAGGCTGAAACAAATCATGACTTAATACTCCTCTCTCTCACAAATCTTGTAAAGTTTCCAGCCCTGTTTTTGACTGTGCGTGATAGGATATAGACATTTTTTTTTAATACCTACTTATATTGGAAGCATTTGACCAACAACCTGCCTAATAGTGGCCGGATGTGGCCTAAGGCACAACATAAGGAGACTGCAGAAGTAAGCTTCATACAAACCCGCTATGTATTAAGCTTATCTTCTGGTCAAGGTGTCACTAGCTTACACAGGATATTTATTGTTTATTTTCTCTTGTGTAGGTGGAACGCCGAGGCCCTCCGACAGACGCCGACAAGATCCACGATGAGGTGAAGCGGCTCGTGATGCTGTGCACCTGCCGCCAGAAGTTCAGAGTTTTCCAGGTCGGCGAAGGGAAGTACCGGGTGAGTACATCAATAAAATAAATACGATTATCTCAAACATGCTTGGAAATGAGGTCATTATTTTGACAACCTTCTTAGAGGTAAATCGAGGTACTGGCCAAATAAACGCGAGCAGCGGTCAGCAATCTATATATGAAATCCATAGCTGTGTGTTATTTAAAAATGGAACGATCTTTTACTCCAATACATAGCAATCAAAATACTTTATTTAAATTTCGAACTAGCTGCAAAGAGTCTACTTAGTAATAAAAAAGAAAAAAAATAAAAGAAATTAAGTAATAGTGCTTGCAAAATGTTCCGAACATTATTTAGAGAATCTTTACATATTTTTATTCTCTTACTATCTACTCTTACTTTGTAAGCCAAAGGAGCCTTATTCAATGTCGACAACAACGTCTTTTCAACGTCCATTATTAATAATTGTAAAAATATTGAGATCTAATACTTATTTATTACGATATTTGTAAATATTATTGCCTGAACTAAGCTTTCCCTCCTACAGTTCGGTGACTCCCAAAAGCTCCGACTTGTGCGTATCTTACGGTCAACGGTGATGGTGCGCGTTGGCGGAGGTTGGGTGGCCCTAGACGAGTTCCTAGTCAAGAACGACCCGTGTCGCGGTAAGTCACTACTCTATAGCATAGATCTAAATTATTGTCTCTGGCCGAACGTGAAAAGAGTTTTGTTGCGATAAACGTTAGTTCATGTATATAGCCATTGTAGCTTGAATTATAGAAAGAAATTAAATTAAAAAACATCGTCAACTATACTTATAGCAAATCCGATAAGGAATGTTTGCAAACAAATTATTCACAATTCTCTTTGATAAGTATTTAGTAGCAGTCAGTTTTTTACTGTTCCTTGGGGACTTCCACTCATTACCTTCGCCATTATAAGTGGTTTAAATCATGTCTGGCATTAGATGTTTGCATTAAAATGACTGAATAATTTGTTAACTAACATTTTATGTACACACGGCGGCAGATCAACCTACCCAAACCTGTCAAATTTCTCCAATGAATATTGATCGTTATGACCATACGATAAAGTTCAAAATTTATTGTAGAAATTTGTCAGTTTTGGGTCTGCCGCCGTGTGTACACACGCCCATGAAGCTGTGGCATACAGCTTCATGCACACGCCTGCGTGTCGTGTGTACATCGAATTTGACCTTAGTATAGTGAGCTACAACGGCTGATAATTACATGAGGCATGAATGCAAAAATGAAAAAACCGGCCAAGTGCGAGTCGGACTCGCGCACGAAGGGTTCCGTACCATTATCTATAAAAACGGCAAAAAAAATTATGTCTGTTGTATGGGAGTCCCCTTAAATATTTATTTTATTCTGTTTTTTAGTATTTGTTATTATAACGGCAACAGGAATACATCATCTGTAAAAATTTCAACAGTAACTATCACGTTTATGAGATACAGCCTGGTGACAGACGCACAGACGGACAGACGGACGGACAGCGGAGTCTTTGTAATAGGGTCACGTTTTACCCTTTGGGTACGGAACCCTAAAAAGCATGAGCCTTGCAGACTTACATTTATATAAATTTGTTTTAAACCTTATACCTACAGTGTAGGTATTGTAACGTTTATGGTAACAAAACTGTTTCGGGTTATTCACACAGGAATCTTAAAACTAAATTTATAATTATTGGTTTTTCACTGTGATTACCCAGTGACACAGTGTCTATAGTTGCTTAATCTTTCGTAAAACGACTTTCGGTTACTATCAACAGTAACTTATAACAACTGACAGAGTCGGTGTATTTTACAAGGATCAACGATATATCTGTTTTTAAGATTTTGGTGTACATACCTTTACAAAATTATATTACTATTTGCCAAGAAATGGCATTGGAATATGAAAAACGTGGTTTTAATACTGTTTGCACATCACACGTGGCTGCGTCTACTATTTCTATGTCGCATAGGTCTCATAGAATCATAGAAATAATATATGGGTATTGGCTCAATCACCACGCTTACCAAGTACGGGTTGTTGATCACAAACCCGGGCTATGCATCAACAAATCCGCAACACACTGCGCGACTTGGAAATTGAACCCCGAACCTCAGCATATAGCGCCATTCAGCCACCGATTTAACCATCATTCATTAGTTAGCAATGACGGATTTAATGTGCCCGCGATAATGGACGACAAGCGACTTAGGATAATTGACAATACCTAGTATTATATTGATGAAGATGAAATCCTGTGATCCCTCATCAAGGACATAGGGCTCGCAGTAGGGACTTCCATGCGTCGCGGTCTTGTGCTGTGGCTTTGAGGTCCCGTCAGTTGCAACCAATCGCTGCGATCTTAGTATATCTAGTATTATATTCATCATCATCAGCCTACACACGTCCACTGCTGGACATAGGCCTCTCCAAGTGCACGCCACTGAGCACGATCCGATTATATTACTATTAACCTTTTTACCGCCAACAACTTCTATAGAAGTTCAAGATTTTCGTGCCGTCCACGCCAGCACTTCTATAGAAGTTCTTCTTTGTACCTACTTTATTAAAATACATTTATACGTTGGCGTACAGCGGGACATCGCGTGCAGGATAGTTGGGCGGTGAAAAGGTTAAATAATTATCAGGCAAGACAAGATGTCGAGACAAAGCGTGTGATATGCAATAGTATTATAATCATTAAGATTTTCACTCTTACATATTACAAGGTTTCAATTAAACCGAGAAACTAGTAAAGACTTGCAAAGTGAAATTATTCAAATGTTAAATTATTTACTACGTAAAAATTAATTATTTTTTAATATTATTACTATGATGTCAAGATGGATTGATTTTACACAATTACATATTATATTCGAAATTATAGTCGTATTAAAAATGTCAATGTACATATCGTCATCCTGATTTCATAGTAATAAAAATATTTATTTCAATAATGCACCACTTTGGTACACAATAAATATTTCTAGTCTACTTTCAGAATGAAATCCATTATGCATACTAATTGATACTATGAGTACCTGTTATTTTATTAGTTTTAAGAACTCAAACTTCAAGGCCTCTGGACGGGACAGTGTTTTTAATAAAATATAAATGTTAATTTATATTTCATGAAATAATAGAAATCTTTTGCCAGTGGCCTTGTTTGTACTATGATTTTCAAAGTGTCAATCAAAAACATTACTCGGGAAACAAACAAATAATATTGTGTGTCCTTAACATGTTAACAAAGGAAACTAATTATTGACCAATATATTATTATTGTGATGTTGTCTAACTTTTGTTACTAAAATCGATATAGCAGAGGAAAACTAAATGTGTGTTGAATAACAAAATAACAGTATATTAAAAATAATTAATAAAATGTTTATCATAATCATTTATTATAATCTAACCGCATACAAATTTGATAATGGCTACAATACAAGTGATAAAACTACAATATTAGATTCAATTATATCACTAAAATACATGCACCTAAAGTTTGTGCTGGCAATACGGATAAAATAAAACTAACAATACTGTTCAAAGAGAAATAAATGCAATACAAAACTATCACAGAGTATAAGTCAATGAAATGGCGCGCTAAAATACAGGCGTAGTTTAAAGCACAGCATATTTTTGGAAGCACAGATCAACTGGAGTCAAGGTCGCAAAACCAGTTTTAGAATTAGTCAGACATACAAATATCTGAATCATTTCCTTTAGACCAAACTGGAACATTTTAAGTAAAGTAATTTATAAGCTAAACTAAAAACTAGAGATCGAGAACTTAATAACATAGCTCACTTAAACATTGTTAATCGCATCTTCATTTAAAAATACATAGAAAAATCTTAAGTACTTATGACACTATGGTTATCTGCTTTACCTATTTAGGCCTACATGAGTTAGATAAAAACCTAATATGGACTACACTTCCCATACAAATATTTGATTACAGATTGTTCATTACAACAGTCAATAATGCCACTTATGTAATACTAGTTATTGTTCATTCAATAATATCAGTAGAACTAGTTATATAATATTATTTATGGCAATCCAGTTATGGGCAAGACAGCACACATCTAAAATAATCATGAATGACAATATTTAGTCAATGGTAGCTTTTCTTATGAATGATGTCAGAGAGGAGATCTCACTGCTAGCTCTCTCACCAGAGATGCGGCTAAATTCAATCTCCTCGCTCAAGTTCTGAGTGTCCGAAGTATTGTCAGCAACTGGCCAACGTTTGTGACTAGGGGCATACAACACAAGCAATGCAAAGATGTAGATATTCCACATTCCATAAACGCCCGTAAAGAATGCTGAGGTGTATTCCAGCTCAATATTCTCATCCCATTTCCATTGACCTTCAGCAACCTGTCCCAATACGAATCCGATGACTGTTAGAGCAGCACATAACAGTGTGGCTAACATAAGGAACTTGAATCGGTAAATTATCCCTTCGTAATGTAAACGGCGGACAGAGCACATTGTAGGCAGAGACTGGCGCTTCTGCGAAATATTAATGAAAACTTGCCAGACCATGTAGCAAAGAAACAGGAAATAGACCCCTGTGGAAATGCCAGCTAAGATTATGAATGTTAGTGCCAAATTTGTGCCGATATCTGTTACCCAGATAGAGTAAAAAGGGTTCCGAAGTTGCACTCCCCGCTCGCACATGTCAAAGATAAATAGCGAAACACAGCCCATAGCAACAGCACTCAAATGCCTCCAATACTGCTTGAGGGAACTCTGTGTAGATGTGTCTTGGATCAGCATATGTTCTCCGGCAAACACTAACCAGAATGAAAATAGCATTGCATAAAAGATTCCCTGTCTTATATCTCCCAACAGTAACATAAATGGCAAGTCGAAATGCAAGGTGAAATACTCCAGGGGCATGTTTAGAGCACACAATGATATTCCTAAACTGAGAAGCATTTTTTCTAACAACACAGGCTTCCTTTGAAGCATGTGTATGCGTCTCCAAAACCATGTCAGTATGGCTATAATGCAAGGGAAGAAAACAGTTTTTAATGAAACCCAGACTTTTGTAAAGCCTCCATTTTGGTTGATCACTGTGAGCCACATGTCTTGTATGTGCCCAATGTGAGTGTTCATGTCAGGCGTATCTACTGGCAGTCTTACGTTGAGTAGATAATAATCATGGAATAAAGACCCTAGCTCAAACAGTGGTATAGCTGAACAGTTGTACAGATACTCCTCAGTTTTAATATCGATGTCGCAGTCTAAGTGGCGTTTCTCTACAGATTGCGTGTACAATTTCCACCCGTCGTCTGGGTCACCTTTGTTGCGATACGCTAACCTCGCGTCGATCGTAACTTCGCTGCGTGGGCGGACTTCCATTTGCGAATGGTACCGTATATCCACCTGTAGTACGCCTATTAGATTCTGTTGCCACCTGGAATAGTCCAATATCTTGCTTTCGCGAGGCACCGGCATTTGGAACGCGAAAACAATGTCTGTTTCCGACAAATCTTGATGCATATCGCCAAGGTCAATTTTAATACAAGAACCCTTTCCGCGATTGTAATACCATTTGGTCGTGTCGTTTTTCATTGTCGATGTATCTTTACACACTGTGCCGAGAATGATTTGCGCATTCGCTGGCATGGGTGCGACCAATCCGCCGATCAGAAAACATGTTAGTTGACAAAGAAGCAGGAACGTAACAAGCACGGCTAGTTTTCGCCCACTCAAGTTTTCGATTATCGTCCCGGTCATTTTGTTGCTTATTTCACTTAAACCCACATTGATAAATTAAATACCACGAATTAAAAACTGGTAAAAAAATGATTCCATTGTTCGTGTTGTCCCGACTCCCGACGCGTTTCGATTTGACAGAAATGACATGCGCAGAAAACTGTGTTGCCAAGTACAAGTTATCACGTTCTAAGCGCTTCGTTATTGCGTTTCGTTATAACGTTATGTTATTAGTAAAAACGGGTTTCCAATGAAGCTTAAATAAATACATATTAATAATGTTCTAACAAATAAAAAGCAGATTAAATTGTTAATTAAAATAAATAATTTAAAATAAATAAAACAATATTTGACAAAAAGTTATAAACGTTTCAAACTATTGTAAAAAAATCATTGTAATAGATTTCGTTTACCATTGTCGAATTTTAATTACATATCATGATGATGGAAAATCAGTAATCACTACGTGTTAAAAGCTAGTCATTCCAGCAGAACCGTACAGCTAAAGTAAGCATCTTTTTTGTCCACATTAAAACTAAGATGTTGCTACTAATTTTACTAATTCGTATTCGCTTTGCCCATTCCTAAATCCCGTGGTCCTTTAAAATTTTAATTTTCATTATTTTATTTTATATTACGTTAAATCCCCGTGTCAATCTCCTTTACATAAAGTAGTATCATTAGTGCTACCGCTGCCTGATCCGGGCAAGCCGGAGCAGCATGAAGCTTGTTGCCCGCTCGGTAAGATTAAGACCTTTTGTTGGAACCAAATTAAGTTATTTTATTTCGTACACATTGAACTTATTGCTTATTGTTATTACTGTTTACAGATCTTGGTTCCAACTCAAGGACTGTATTAGTTGGTGTGGCTTAGAGTTGATTTTTTTGCGATATCTAGTATATTTTTTAATTTGCTCATATCGTTTAACGTTTTACACGTTTGGTGCTTTAGTAGTTTTTTCTAGCTTATTAATAAGTATCAAATGTGTAAAATATTTACTTCTTCATGATCGCATTCAAGGAATTATACTTACGTTATAAAATAAGTTGCTTATAGTTTCGGCATGATGTATAAAACATTTAATTTATTTGCATTTGTATCATATTTTATAACGTTTTTATTTATTTAGTAGACTACTAATACATATACACCAAGCGCAAGATATTCATTTTGCACTCTTGGTATATAAATTATTAAGTTTTCATCCATGCAATCTAAGTGCCAACTATTGAGTATTCCTTTTTCAATGAAATATAATGTTTTGATGAAAAATATGTTTAATAAAAATACGTAATATCTTGCCCTTGATATATATTTTAAATGCAAAATAATTTGGTGTGAGTTGAAACTAATCGTGTTTTATAATTCCTGTTCCTAACTGCACACAATACAAAAATCCGTCTGTTTTTTTTTGTGTATGTTTTTATGTTTGAAATGTTCTGATTTTGTTTGTTGTTTTTTTTCTTTTCCTCACTTCCATTGCACGCTATCCTTTTGATTTAACACTTTTGTGTTATTTTCAATCCATCCTGTTACCTGACCGTTTTCTTTACCCTTATCCTGGTTCCTCCCGTTTGTATCCCTGCGCACTGGACGCCGCCCGCATGCAGCCAAGGGACGCACCAACATCGAACTGCGGGAACAATTCATACTGGCCGATGGAGTTTCACAGAGCATGGCTGCGTTCAGACCTCGTACGCCCCGCTCTAACACAAACACCCCACCGTCCACAGGACCGATCACAAAGGTAAGGCGCTGCAAGCTGCTAATTAAATCAAATAAACTATTTGTTCTCCCATACAGGTTATGTAATTTAGTTTTAGTTTCGCACAAGTACCACATAAAGCGCACAGTAGTTGTTGGAGGGAGCAATCGGTTTGGGATTCATTTTGTTTTGCTTTTTCTCTTTGCAACTTGTATATGGATGTACATAAATCCATATGCAAGGTGTATAGTCGTGAGTACGCATGTGTTGAGCTCGTAGCCTTTGGTCGTATTGCATTAGTGTGTTCAAGCTATGCATTCATGCACAGGCTCGTTGTAGTGCGTTGGTGTTGTTTGTTATTGTATCTACTCATTGGAACCACTGCATTGGAGAGGTGGCACGTCAGCGCATTATGGAATGTATGGTAACGTATTTTGTTCACCCTTCCCGCTAGATCCCATCATACCTGCATTTCGTTAAAACGCGCGGCCGTCAACTAAACGTGTGGACTAATCGTAATACCGTCTAGAAACTCGTGGCAAACGTTCGCGTTCTTTGATAAGATTGGCACTATGAAGGCAAAAACCTGTTTTTGTAACGGATGTTCCCTTTCTCCCTTAATGAGATTCCTGGTTTTGTATTGGTACGTTTAGCTGAGGAGTTTATGGAGCAGCTGAGGCCTATATTTGAGGCTCTCAGGCAACGAGAAGAGCTTCCATGTTCGTATCCTCTGCACGTCGGCTCAACACATGGCACTAAGCAGGCGTTTATATATGGCCACTCAAGATCTCAAGGTTCGACGACTCCAGGGGCTCACCACTATACACACCATCACGGATACCAGCCGTCACCGGGATACCACTGGGTAACTGCTAAATAGGCTATGTGATAGTGTCGGTCGATTGCACCATTGAACTGAAGTTCTACCAGCTCGTTTTATTTGTTTGTCTTTTGTCAATGTTTGAGTACATTAGATATCAAGTGTCAAGTCCATATTTATATACATATATATTAGATTAGCATGCTTATTTTACTCACGTAAAATCATTATTTATTTTTATATAAATGTAACAAATTATCAAAGACATTCACATTTTATTCAACAACGTTAAAGTTTTAATTGCACTTTGTTGCAATACCCGATTTAACATTAATTTACTAACGTGCAGGTCAGAGAACGTACAGCAAGATCCGTCCCAATGTCCGCGGGCGGTGTTGCCGGCCGCGCATCAAGGTCTTCACTCAGTGCAGGAACGCCAGACTCACTGAGTGACAACGAAGCAGCCAGCGGACTTGGCACAAGATACAGAAAACCTAGTGTGCCTAGGTAAGTTTTAAAATAATTTGGTGTTGTAAAAATGGTACTGCCATGGCCGTGCTAGTAAAAATATCAGCTTCACGTGTGTTGTGGTTTTTTTTTGCAGATCTACTCTAACTCCTGGAGGTTCACGGCCCGGATCAAGGCCAGGCTCGAGGACGGGATCGAAACCACCTTCTAGGCATGGGTCAAATCTATCATTGGATAGCACGGGTACGTAAAAACAAAACAACAAATATAATTCTTACATTCTCTAGTTTTTGATAGAACTTTAATTAAAACCAGTTTCCTACTTTAGACGATGTGTCAACACCATCCCGTATTCCGATGCGAAAAGTAACGAACACAAGAGCTTCGATAGCTCGCGCGGCAGCTACAGCCAGTAAACTTGGCGTGACAACACCTAATGGAGGATCGCGGCCACGCACCCCAACAGGTTTCTTGACGCCTGCTAGTGGAAGGTATGTACACAAATCGTAACTTTCTCAAATTTAACTAATCAAGATTGGTAATGGTTTTATTTTATGCCACAATCTGTTATTGTTATATGTATTTTATAATCTAAACGTCATGTTCTATTTCTATTAAAACGTCAACTGGTATGCACACGGACAGGTATCCTAGCGGAGCGATGTACCGCACGTCCAGTATTCCGACATTGTCTCCGGTGCCGGCGTTAGTGAGGTACAAATTGAGAGTTTGAGTGGTTTGCTCATCCTTATGCAACTAAAACTTGTTTCGATGTTAATTTATATGTTATTTAGTCTTAACCGTATTTTTAAAATTAAATCCAATCAAGTTCAAGTTGTAGGTTCAAAAAACATATTTTTTGAAAAGCACGAGGTGGAGCTTTATAGGGGAACAGGTTTTTGTAGTGACGTCGAGGGGACGCATTTTGAGGAGTACCGCACTATTCGCAGTATTTTTGCATATACACAATATTTTGTCAGTCAGGGTGCATTGATTTGTGATGTCGATTCATCGATGATCATTATGGTGGTGGAGCGAAACTTGGAACAAAACTGCTTAAAAATAAAGCATGTGACAGTAGTTAGGAAAACTAATACCCAGCTTAAGGTTGTGTGAAAACTAACAATATTTCTTTACATAAATGAAAGCAATGTAACTGAAACATTATATTTTTTCCTTTTCCCCGCATGCATCGTTAACGAAAATGGACACAAACTAATAGCTCAACACATTCCCAGCCATCTTCTATGGCATCTGAACATCCTAAATCTATATCACATACACATCCAGCATTCCAAACTCAAGGGTCGACTAAAATTCCTGTTTATGTCGGCACCCGTTCCCAGAGAACACCATCTGTCGAGAGGCGTATGAAAAAGCCTAGGAAATCCCATTCTAGAGATACTTCCCAAGAGCCTAGTCCTACGTCCTTAGATCCTTCAAGGAAATCCGAGCAAAGAAGTCCAGAAGACGACTCCTCACTGTTCAGCATATCGGGAATGACGAGCGACAATGAATATGAGAGTAATATAAGCGAGTCGAGCGGCGAAGCGTCAAAGCCGACCCAGCGAGATGCCAAAGGGTACAAGCTTGTAGAATGCTAGCTTGAAATATGTTGATTGATGCTCTTTTTGTTGTTTTATAATGGTCATTCATAATAGTAAATCCTCATCACACCCCTTTAGAGTTTAGCATCATTTTTCGTCACCATTTCAGACATCTCCTTGAGACCTTGCTCGTATCTACTTATCTAGTAATTGCCTCACCTTATGGCAATCTTTATTTTTCAATGTAAACCACGTTTGATTGATGCTTGGGCGCATAGCATCTTTTCTGCAAGTTTATGATTGGATCATCTTAAACTAAACACCGCTTGGCAATAGAGTCCATCTCATTTATTCTCACTGGAACCAACAATTCCATTCATTAATTTTTCATTACGGGTCATCACGCTTTTATGTTGTATGGTATTAAAATGCTTGGTTTATTGTTTATTAACTATATTACGACTTTCGAGCAATAAGACTTTTGGCAACCATTATAATTATTGTGATCGATTATGTGGGTGAATGCTTAAAAGTTTGATTTGAATTGAATTGAATGTTACCTAAAGCCTCATTGTTGTTTTAAACAATCTTATTCTACGTTCTTGTTCTCATTAATCTTATTCTATAATTGTATATTTTTTATTATTTACCTATTATATTATTAAAAAAAACCATTGTGCTTTTGTTTTCTCTGTTATATTGTTAATGCACATGCACTCATCCTTATTGGCTCAGTTTCCGCACTTAGATTTTTTAGTCAAAGAAACTTATTATTGAAATTAAAATATTATTAAAACACCAGGAACTTTTGATAAATGTTCTAGTGTATACTTACATTACTGGCAATGGCAAGCATGTGCAATAACATTGAAACTAACATGACTTCTTCTCTTCCTATTTACTAATGTTTCTGTATGTCCTGCGTGCTCGCTAACTCATCATAGGAGCGGGTCGTTTGCCTCGACGGATGGACAAACGCCCGGCAAGAGTCGCATCCCCGTTCTTAAGGATCACCATACTAACTGTAATCTCAATAGGTAAACTTAACTTTGTAGTGATTTGCTTTTTTCCTTTTCTTATCAGCATTTGATTTTAATTGTGTGTGTTGTTGTCTTTGGTACGAGTAGTAAGCAAAATTGTATTGGCTCTCCGACACCTTTGCTTTGCAGACCTGCCAATGTATTTTTTCGTTTAAAACAGGGTTATACAAGAATTATCAAAAAAAGTAGTTTTGTAGTTTGTGTTTGGTTTTAGTGCTTAATGCATGTACGTCATAACCGAAATATAAGATATTAATTTATTTACTCATGACGTGGCAGGCAAAGGACACCTTCCGGAAGTACGACTCCCGTACGCCCGGGACAACAGACGGCGGTGTCACGCCTGCTGCGTAAACCCTCAGACGCGTCCGACAGCGGCACGCCCACTACGCCCGGATCCCGACGTGGCACACCGTCATCCTCTCGAACCATAGAGAAACGCGAACCATTCCGACTATAATCGAAATAATATTAAGTTTTGCAAACCCATCTCCGAAATAAGACGTTATAAGATCATATCCGACTGTGGGTTTGGAATAAGTTATCTATGTAATGCTAGTCGCTTCGATGTTTTGTTTATTATAATATTAAACACTTTACTTTCTTTACATTATAATCTTTATGTAAATTTATGTCATTCCTACCCTTTCTCGTAATTACATATTTCAAAGTTTATATCAAAGCGACTGGCGTAACTTGAATAACAATAATATAATAAAAAAACTAACATGAATTAACCAATTCGCGAATCAAGCCAAGCTTAATAAAAAATCGAATTTGCGAATGTGGCTTTTTTAATTAAGTAAAACATAGATGTAGTAGTAAAACTTAAAGTCTGCACTTGTTGCCTTGTATACTTATTTTTTTCTATGAACCGTGCAATTTTGTGCACGTTGGATTTATTTTTTATTTATTTTGTGCTGTCAGTATTTCCCCATTAAGTTAAATACTATGGGTGGATTAAGGAACCAGTATCTGTGTCAATGTGAATGTTATTCATTTCTCTTATTTATTGTCAACGTTGCCATAATTGTTAGCGTATGTTTTGTATGTAAAATACGTATTACGTCTCTCTATGGAGACCTAATGAAAGTGTGATTTTATAAACTGTTTGTAATTATTTTTCCTGTAGGGCCATTTTGTTATTTGGACTATACGAAGTAGGAGATTTCGAAACAACGCTTTTTTTGTATTTTATCCTGCGCGTAATTTCGCCAGATTACGCATGGCAATGGTTCAGTCAAAAGTTGTGCTTCGCGATCTGTTAAAGTGATAATAGAGTTTTATAAATATTTTCTTTTGTAATGCACAATCATGTTTCTTCATTATTTAAATCCTTGGTGTTCAATTATTTGTTGGATGGTATATTGATAGTTATCATACGCAATGTACATTAATTGTATGTGATTTATTAATATGTTGATAATTGCACAATATACAATTTGTTGATGGTTATAGACTTATTTCGGATGGTCAACTAAAAACTTAACCCATGACTGTCGCCAGAGTCGAAGGGTATATGTTAGTGTTGACCTTGAAAATCTGCTCAGAAAAAATCACAACTAACGTTAGTTCTCTTGAATTAACTGCAGTCCATTTGGTCATATAAGACATTTACTTAATAAAAGCTAGGAATAGTTTTGATATGGAATAAATGCTTTAAAAATGTAACCTTCGTTTAAAAATGTTAACCAACACTCACACTTATTTGTTAATTTTATTATAAATCTGACTCTTAAGCTTATTATTAGAGATATATAAAACTATTAATCTGGTCATTTTTTATTTAAATCATTGTTGTATTTGTTAAATATAAATCGAGACAGATTTACTAAAAGCTTGCAATTTTTATTGTATAAAATAATGATTCTAAAGACCTACAGTTTTAAAATCTCATTATTGATTTCAAAATATAAAATAACAATTATCTGTTTTGTTTTATTTCTTTCTTTTGTACCAATGAGATATTTGTGTTATCTACGTTTTATTGTTATCTTCATACATCTCAACCAACCTATATATATACCTACTTTCGAATTATAGGTACATAATCTATGATTACCTTTACAATGACTCCTATGTTTTTATTTTTACTAATATTATCTAAAAGAAGACAGTAATTTTAATCATTGTTCAGGCTGAATAGTTTATCCCTTCAAATTATTTAGCGTGACGATAATTCCAGAAGCCACCAAACAAGAAATACAATTAAATCCTATTAGGAGGCATGATAAATATACGAAAAATGCGATTGAAATATTGATAATCAGGAAAGATTCGTGAATTTTAAACAATTTTTTGTATTACAGTGGCAATGAATCACAAATTATAATTAGGTAATATTTCTTTGTTTGTATGTAGTGAGTCATTTCTGGAACTACTGTATATTACAAATTACAATAAAACCTTAGGGTTTCGCACTATATTCAATAGTATCAAGTTATCTGGGACAGTTTGCGATTCTAAAGATTGGTTTATACCTATTTATTTATTAACCACCTTTTCTCGTCTATATTAACGACAAGATTAAACTTTTGTATGTTATAATTATGATGTATAAAGAGCAAAGATCGCTAATCTGCTAGTTACAACGTTATAACACGCTATAATCCATAACGTTATCTAAAATAGGCAGTAAAAGTGGCAACTCTTGCATAAAAAGCACAAAGTAAAGATGAAAAGTATCAACCGAGAGATTAAAAAAGTGATGTGTAGTTTTAGAATCATAAAAGTGAAAAATTTATTAATTGAACAATTCATCAGCTAAAAGATTATCTTCGGAATTAATTTGATAATATAAAGAACATTACCTTAAGTATATTCTTTATTACCAGCTAGGCATCACTATTGATTCACACCGTCACTTACATAGCTGCTTAGCTGAAATAAAACGTAAGCTATCCAAGTTTACATATGCCCTATGTGTTCTTCTAAAAGCTAACACCAATGAACAGTGTACTTTAAATGCATATTTCGCGTACGCATACATGCGTACCATGCGGTTATGCTATGGAACTATCATGTGGGGGCACAGCATCAATGCACAACCTATTTGTCCAGCAGAAAAAATGTATCTGTATAATCGCCAACATCCATCAACCGGAGTCCTGCAAGCCCCATTTTGTAAAATACAACTTTCTTACTCTTCCGTGCATTTACATTTTTAACAGCCTTTTTTTAAAGAAAAATCCCTCATATTTCGAATATAATAAAAACTACCGTCATCAAAATAAACTTATTCTTTCTGAACCCAAATTAGAAATGTATAAAAATAGTCTCTACTATAGATCCATCCATATCTCCTTTTAATAAAATGCCGAAAAATATAAAAGCCGAAAATGTTGAAAACTTATTTAAAAAAAGATTAAAGCACTATATAGCACAAAAATGCAACTACTCAAAACTGGAGTTTATGTCAGACAAAGACAATAAATAAGTTCTTATCTTAAACATGTCCACGGAAAGCTCACTCTTTAACAACATTTTTAATTTAGCATTTTGTTTATATTTAGCATTACTTTACAAGATTAATTATAATTTTGCGATACCGTAACAGGGTTTGAAACAGGCCATCATATACTATTATATTACTACATTACTGTATCAAAGTGATACTGTATACAAAGGTGCAATAAATAAATAATTATTAATTACCCGTTAGCATCGTTAGCATCTTTAGTGTGATTACAATGCTGGTGAGATTGAACGCTTAACAAGTGTAATTCGATGCTCATTGAACACAAGGGGGTCTTACAAAATAAACAAAGAATAAGCTTCGAATTACCCAATTATTAGAAACGTTCTAGATACTGTATAAGTTGTGTTCCATGTACCAACCAACTTATTATAAAAATGACTAATATGTTAGTAGGAAGTTTAAGTATAAGTTTACTAAACCAACCGCAATGTTTTTAAATTGGTAAGTAATTTGTATCAATAGGAAGAACTAGAAATAGAATTTTTAAAGTAATTTGGCTATTTTCTAGGGTATCAGTTCATTTTGGAAAAGGGGTCTCTTGCCCTTAATAGTTTGGGAATCCCTGATTTAAACGAATGAAATTAATAACCATTCATGCACTAAGTAAGACTTAAGTAAGACGCCCAACAGTGTATGGTGTTAAATACTTTAAAGTGTCAACATTGATAATTATTACCAATAAACCAATAGTGTAATTTATTACAGTGTAACTAGCAAGGATCCTTATATAACTTGTCACTGACCGGATCTTATCGAAATGCCAAATCACAATAATACATTTCAATTGAACTTCCTTATAATAATATTTTGAAAAATCGATATTAAACATCGAATAACAATGCTCGTTTCACACCCCTATACAAAATGTAAACTACTAAAAAAAACAACAAGAACAGTAACCCGGTTGCCATAAACAAAAATTGAAGTTGAAGTTGACAGACCAGCGTTGCCAGAATGTTACTTTTGTAACATTTTACGTTACTTTTGACCATCTCATGTTACTTCCATGTTACACGACTCAAAATGTTACTTTTACGTTACTTTGAGAACTTGATAAAAATATAGGTACCTATCTATAATTAAATATTTTCCAGCATACAAAGATAATCGTGAAACGGAACGCAAAATAGTTTTAACTGTTTTTATTTATTTACTTTTTGTCCATTTTCTTCTCTTTCTTACTAGATAGTACAGGTCGCGTCATGTAAAAAGAACGCTGGAAGAAAGTGGAGGGGGTGTGTCTGCGCATGTGTACACTCGCGCACGAAAGTACTAGGCCCATTGTTTTATTTTTGGACTAGCCTTTCGCTCGCGGCTTCGTATTATTAAATAAATAAATAAATAATCTTTAAAAAGTAAAAGTAAAAAATAATAACAATAAACAGACGTTTTTTCAGTGTATAATATAAAAAATTAAAGTAATGTTGAAACTCCTTCCATTAAGTCGTCGTGCATGACGTGGAAACCAGATGAGGATGCGGTGTTGGTGCTAGAGGTCGCCATTTCATCGTCGTCGTTGTCGTCACTAGAGATTTCATCATCATTTGAGTCAGAATCATCATCTACGCGAATAATAAACGTTTCTGTCATCATGTCAACCACATGATCGCTTTTAGAATAATCAGCCTCTATTTCCTTCACATTGGTACATAATTTCCCCCATACTGTGGCTCCCATTAAATTAACTTTTTCATTTATTAGTTCAGTTATCTGTGTGAGGTTCCAACTTACATTTTTGCTGGCGACATATCCCTTTATTTGGGACCAGGCCATTTCGATAGGATTCAGGTCCGGATGATATGGCGGCAAACGTAATACAGAATGGCCTGCTTCGTTTAATATGGCATCAATATTAAATTTTTTGAACTGATCTTTGTATTTTTTTACTAGGGTGTACAACTCCGGCTTTAGCATTGATTCTTCAAATTCAATGCCTTTTTGACAGAGCCAGCTTTGCATGTCTGCTTTCTTTGTATTGGACGTTGGTGCAGCATCGAGTTGTTTGTTGTGGTACGATGCATTGTCGACTACCACGACTGAATTAGCCGGTAAATTCGGCACCAGTTTAGTAAGGAGCCACCGTTCGTAGTTCTCATAATTCATATTGTCGTGGTAGTCGCCGGTTTTTGTACCGGCTTTGAACGTCAGCAAAGCATTTGGTACAAATCCTGCTTCACCACACGCGTGCACTATTACCAAACGCAACCTTTAGATAGAGGTTTTTTAATGCCTTTGGTGGGACCGTCTGTCCAAGAATGGTGAGACGCATGCGAATTATCGATGTATGATTCATCAGTGTAAATAATAGGTCTTCCTTCCTCTCTATAATTTTTTAACTTTCTCAGATAGTCAATTCTTTGAAATCGAATTTGTGACTGCTCAATTAAAAGTTGTCTATTGGTTTTAGTTTTTTTCCACTGACATCCCAATTTTTTTATTATTCGCCTTAGACTTGTTGCAGATCCTTGGAATTGTAGGTCATCCTGTAACTTCCTCCGCAACTTGCCTATAGTAGGCAATTCTTTTTCAGTGACGTGGAAATTGTGGATGATTCTTTTTATAACACCCTGGTCAAAGCTGTCAATGTCTGTTATTGGTTTTTCTTTTATTCTTTTATTTTTGCCGGGAGTTCCAAAGACAGTAAGAAATTCCGAATCTTTTGAACCTTTTACAATTCGTCTCACTGTAGACTCGGAACATTTTGTTGCCTCGGCGGTCCGTTTCATACATTGTTTTAAATTATCAACTGCATTATTATCAGCCTCTCTCTTCATAAAACAATATACGTCATAAATAATTTTTCTCACTTTTCTATGTAAAACCATTATTTTCGTGATTAGAAACTTTTGTGCGCGATGTTATTTTGAGAATGACAGTGACGTTAGCCACAGCGCGGAAACCAAAGGTCGACTGACGAACCAATAGCGCGCTAGCAAGCATGCGGTGCGTGACCCCCCCTCCCCCGCGCCGCACCTCATACCACCAAATAGACCGATAAATCGCATAATGCGCAGCTTGACCGCCAGCGTTCTTTTTACATGACGCGGACTATAAAGGCAGCTAACGAACTTTGAAACAAAGTTCGATAATTTATTACTTTTATTACTTAAGGCGACGCATTGGAAATTTACGTGGCGGGGATCATGATTTTTCCCAACAACTACAAAACATATGAAAGTGATATTTGATGACATCATTTTTCATTTAATTGACTGCATTTTGCTAGTTGCAGAAACACGATTTGTCAACTTTTATAACAGAGAAAAAAATATCAAAGTAACCGCTTTTAAAACATAGATTTGAATTTTACAGGCTAACCAGACCGATTTAAGCATCTAAATTTTCTTAGTAGATTAGTCTTAACACACACTTCAATATTGTAGTTCATTTTTTTTTAAATAATTTGTAGTTTTAATTTGAAGGAAAAAAAACAGTTTTTCTTATGGTACGGGGCGCAAACACCGTATGAGATTTATTGTTTAGCGGTGCGTCACCTTAACTACTTTACTTACCTTACTTTCAATAAGTTTTAATACTACTGATTTCTGAAGGAAGGCACTGACCTCGGTCATACCGGAACAAAATACATAAATACCGGTAGTATACCTAGCATTGGAGGTCAGGGTAAATAATAATAAAAATAATAGTTATAGGTACTTATTAATAGAATAGAAAGTTAAAAAAAAAATAGTTAAATGTTACTTTTCTCGAGAAAATGTTACTTTTTGAACCGTCTTGTGTTACTTTTGACTATCGGCCACTGGCAACACTGTGACAGACAGCATTTCCGTAGTATTATTATACTTTATGACAGACAGTGTTGTGCATTGTGCAATGGAAATATCCAGCAATCAACCTGCCCTTTGCCCTAAAACTAGACACTGGCTGAATCGTAGCGAGAGCCATCTTTCAAGACGTGTTGTTTGTTCTCCATGCGTAATAATTCATAGTCCGTAGGTACATTATACAGAAGTGTTAACTACATATCCAAACCAATAAAGTGACTTGCAGATAATGGTCGGTTTTAAGATGGATGGCCCAGCAAGAGACGGAGTGATGAAGCTGATGGATGACAAGGATAGAATTGAAAGGCAGATCAGGGAGCAGTCAGCCATCCTTGAGACTAACCATGTAGGCATGACTGATTCCTTGGTAGACAGTCAAGGTTACCCTCGAGGGGATATTGATGTGTACAAAGTTCGTCATGCGCGGCACCAAATCATATGTAAGTTTACACTTTTACATCACAGCAAAAAGAGTTTAAAAAAAGAAATATCATAATAAGGGTTAGCACTTGGCCTTCATCATGTAAAGTGATGTAAGACCGAAGGTGGTGTGGTGGTTTTATATATAAACGTAGGTGGTGTAACAAGGGCCCATGCATTAAATAATGTGATACTTCGAAACATAATCAAGAAAATGTCAGTATTTCACAATGCATGGCAAACTGTTGGTACTGGTTGTAGTTCAAAAATGGCTTTTATCCTTATCTACTTGTTGACCCACTGAAGTTTAGTTTTAACCTGTAGGCCTAGCACAAACATAACTAAACAAGATGTCTTAAATTTTCCTAAGTTATTTATGCATATCATGTTACCCAAGACCCCTTTATAATCCTGTCTAAGCGACTGACTTAAGAGGGTTTACGCCGCACACTAGCGTCGCCAATGAAAAAAAAAACATCTAGTAATTAGAGATAGAAAATCAAATTATGCTCAACAAACTATGGCGTTATAGTTAAAAGTGGCCGTAACGTCTTATTTAACTAAACCATAACATGTGAGGTGTTCATTAGGTGACGTAAAAATGCTAAATTACTTCATTCAAATAGTTTGTTGAGCATAATTTGATTTTCTATCTAATTACTAGATATGTTTTTTTTTTATTAGTGGCGCTAGTGTGCGGCATAAACGCTCTTAACTGAGATCCTTTAGGTGACTCACTTAGGTTCTCTGCTCTCATTGCATGTCTAGAGCGCCTCATTAAGCCCCTAAGACTATGATGCACCAAGATTCTCAGCATACCTAAAATGTTACATGTTATTTGTTTATTTATTTCATTGTACATGCTAGTTTACAGATTATGCGTCCAAAACACTGACATGTCATACGTCAAATAAAAATGTAAAATCTTAAGAACAAGAGTCACAGATATACAATAAAATTATGTCACACAAACTGCACATTAAAATAACAAAATCAAAATTACTACAAAATAATTAAAAATTAAATAGCTTACTCTATAGTTTATTTAATAGTTGTGGTCGAGAAAGTAAAAAGCTGCTGCCACTAAACGCCCTAAGCCATCAGCAAACAAATCAACATCGTCGTATTGAGCGAGCATGTCCTCGATGAGGCGCAGAGCGCGTGCGGTAGGTGCCTGCACATCAGATTGTAACAATCTTCCAAATTTCCTCAATAGACTTTAAGTTTTAATATATGACACAAAGGGTTGAACATTAATTGAAGAGATTTGTCAGTTTGGATAGAATTTATAAAATACAGTGAAAAAATTAAGACTGACGTAAGCGCTGATTTTTGTCACTGCTTTTTTAAAATTTTTTGAGTGCTAATAGCGGCACAGTGTGCAATCTATCCAACGGTAATTGCAACCGATGGCTATGTAGATTCATCTTTGCAGATGACATACCACAATTTTGATAACATAACGCTATAGTAAATTGCAGCAAGCACTGAAGTTTTTCACTGTATTTAAAAATCTTATATATATTTAATTTAGCTTTAGTGCAGCAATTAGCACATGGAAATAAAAAAGTAAAAGGTTTTGGATAGGTTGATAATTATTTTTTTCTTTAACTCATTTCATGGCAACCAAAATTTCTATTTAGATAAATTCAAATGAAAGTTAATACAAAATTATCAATGATATAATTTCAGGTTTACAGAATGACCACAAAGCAATTATGAAGAGGATTGAGCAAGGGCTCGCTGCGATGCACTCCGACTTTGTTGGTCCCAACAGTGAAGGACCTTCTGAGGTGGTGCCTCTTTGCAACTCCACACCATACACCAACGGTTATTCGATAAATATACTGAGCAATGAAGGGGATGCTGACAACCAAAACGAGCCCGCATTTGCATCCATAGGACGAGTTCAGATTGGATCCCCTGCTGATATGGATGTAAGTTTACAAAATACTCTCACGTCCGTCTTTCTCCCAAATAGGGGTAGACCAAGTATAAATAAAAACAAAAATAAAATCCACCATTTTCGAGTATAAGTATAGTATCAGTGATGGGATGTTAGCGGATCGCCTGATGTGCAAGCATTTTGAAACCTTTGTCTTTTAGTCGGCTCTTACGCCAACACCACTAATTAATCAACCCAGGAAGGGCTTAAATGATATAATACTCATTGCCCAACATGCATGGCATCATATAAAAAGACATCTACAATATAGAATCTACATTATATAAAAACTTATGTATCTATATTGGTCACATTTGCTTTTGTATACCATTCATCCGATTATTGTGATGACACTTTGGTGAGTTGTTAGCACGTTGTTATTTCTCAGTTGGTAAAATCATCACGTTTCCAGACGTTGCCTGTGTATGTGACACAGTCTTCATTTGAAGAAAGCTGTGGGCGGGTCGCTATAAATGTAAATTAACCAAGGCCATAAGTTGGCTATAATCGTCAAACGATGGCGTGCCCTGTACGTTATCGACGCCAATATTCGACATTTGGAAATTTTTAGAAATTCCTGTTTGTTTTGCAAGTTTTTACTTTGAATTGAATGCTTGGCGTACATAGCACGACGACGCATTTATACAGTGGCGGTAAAAAGGTAAAAAAATGTGTCTTTTTTATTTGCAGGGTCTATGCGAAGGCGATGAGATCCTTCAATTTGGTTCGATTAACAGCAGTAACTTCACGGACATCACCCAGATCAACCAGATCGTCTCCCACTCTGTTAACCAGAGTATACGGGTGCAGTTGAGAAGAGACCAGAGGCTTCTCACTGTGAATGTAACCCCGAGACGTTGGACTCAGCCAGGTCTGCTCGGCTGCCATATCCAGAGATTAGCGAGCTAATAGCACAAAATAAGGAAGCCCAGGGGCCTGACCGCCTAACTGATCGCTTTGACTTCGTGTGTGGTTTATGACGTCATCTTGTCGTTTCGTGCCGCCTATGAAAGCAATATCGAAAGCTATATAGCCTTTAGCTTTTGATATTGCTTTCATAGGCGGTGCGAGGTGGCAAGATGACGTTATAAACTATACGCGTAGTCAAAGCGATCGGTTAGGCGGTCGGGGGGCTGAGGGTAAGCTAAATAAATACCACGCTCAAGTAAATCACACATAGACTCTTTCACGGATGTAGAATCTTGGACCATCTCGAACCGGTCCGAGTGAAGCTGTTGCAAGATTTCTTGTCCATGAGAGGTTGTCTATGTGTGTTGCTCGAGCACGTTTGTGTGAAGCTTACCTTCTGCAGTCTCCTTCATCATCATCATCATCATCATCATCGTCATCATCATCATCATCATCATCATCATCATCATCATCATCATCATCATCATCATCAGCCTACACACGTCCACTGCTGGACATAGGCTTCTCCAAGTGCACGCAGTCTCCCTATATTGAGCTAATAGTGTTCCAATGATGATAATAAAATACTTTGTCTCAGTTCTAAAATGTTCTTGAATTATTTATACAAATGTAACTTATGTGTGTTTATGATTATCTAATTATATGGTTATTGTCACGTTAATTGGAACAATTTCTGTGGTCAAAAATATGGTGCTTGAGTAGGGTTACCATTTGTGTAATCAATTAACGAGGATATATAGTTTGTTGAGATTTTGGAGATAAAATCTTTTTTTTTATAAAAGTATCATTTAATTAATGTATTGTTTTCTAAAGTTTACGCGAACACTACACATTGAAATAAAACAACTTTTACGGATCTGCTCGCGTTTATTTTACACATTACTTTTACGGTTAAAGACATTTATTTCTCTAAAGAATTTACAAAATCCACTTACAAAGAAAATAAAATGTTAAATAAATAAAAGTTTGATTTCACAATAGCACCGACTAGCATTTTTAAAAAGGTAGGTAGGTCAACAATAAAGTACACCGGCGAGCCGGCGGTCGGCGGCGACTGCGCGCGCGCATTAGCAAAATGTTTGAGCGGGGATATTAGGGTGATGTCACAGTGCGACATAAACGATCCCGCGTATTGAACAAGTAAACAAAACAAAAACACTCGCCATGAAATACTAAAATCTCAAAAACACATTGATACCCATTTACAACAACAAACAATAACAATCATATAATTAATTCATTCTATATTAGTATATTTAAATTTTTACTCATATATAGGTATGTAAATGTAATGTATATTTGTAAGTTGTACAATAATTTATAGCTTGCATTCATTTCATGTAACGTTGTTTCATCTATAATAACTTATTTTCGCGCGTCAAGCATAGGCGCGAAAATACGTCTGCAATATGCGAACATGCCCCTAAAGGGCTAACCCAACCATTACATCGGATTTGATAAACCACAATTACTCGCTAGAGAACAACGATTCATCCCTAGGATGATACGCGAGGCTATTGATATTAAAAAAAAACATCCTAATTTCAATACAGAAGATGGTTGGAACCTACCACCAGCCTGGGGTCCCATCATATAATAATAATAATAATAATGCCTTTATTTCCAACACATTTTTGACATTCTTAAAAACTTAAGTACTACATATAACTATGTGTCGGCTTGCCTTTTGGCAAAGGTCTCCACGATTCCCTGTCCATTGCCTTTCTTATCCACAGAACACCTGCCATCTCTCTTATTTCACCTTCCCATATTTTTCGTTGTCGTTCCTTTTTTCTTTCATCCCGTCCCGTGGGTACCATGTGGTGATGTTTTTGGATAATTTTGGTTTCTGGCTCCTTAATGTATGTCCAATCCATTTCCATTTTAATTGGATGGGATCCCATCATACAAAATAATAAATCCCAGCCCCAACACCATACTACCAGACCAAAAGATACTGTAAGCTCTTTCTGCGTAAAACGGAACGCACCTGATTAAATTTAAATGAGGGTATACAAGCTACTAATTAATTATGAGACAACCAATACCTCAGTCTCCCTGTGACCACGGACCCTGCAAAGGGTTCGACGTGTCAGGATAAACATTAATTAAAAGTAATGTGTAAAATAAACGCGAGTAGATCCGTAAAGGTTGTTTCATTTCAATAATTTAATGTAATTAAGTTATTTGTAAATTATTGTATAGACAATTACCTATTTTTCAACTAGTCTTTAAAGTCTTAGTAGTAAAAATCTTTCCATCAGGCGGGCAGTGACACCATTTGCCGGTTTAAATATCGAAAACAAAACCCCCACTGAAACTGTCTGCCAATTAGGACAAATCCGATTAAATTCGGACCGTTTGGTAACCCTACACTTGAGTAAAACCTTATTTCATATTTTTACGTTACATTCAAAATACTGTTACGTTCTAAAAATAAATTGTATGATTTATGACCATGGCTTTAGTTTTCTTTTTCTTGTGCAACTGAAGAGTATCTACCCTCTCTTTGATATCCGACCTCTTTGCCTCAATTATGTTCTCCAATGTTGTTTTTTTTTCGTCGGCCATATTGTTTTCGGCATTTGCTTCGTCATCGGCGCCGGAAGCTTCGTCGTCGCTGTACAAGTGCTTCATCGAGTAATCAAAGTAAAGCTTGTCTTCGACCAAGCGGTAGTCCGGCTTTGGTATAGTGCCGCGGACGCAGTCGTGGTAATGGCACACGATTTTTTCTTGTTCGAAGGTCTCGCAAGAGCCTGCAATTTAAGAAATGAGTTTTATGAGCGTTAATACTATATACTTATTACACATTATTAGTTTTCAATTTAAAATCAGTTAGTTATTCAGTTTAGGCTACAAATAGCTCTTATAAACGACATTATGCTACCGGTTCGTAAGTCTACTCTGGGCGGGAGATCTTGTACTGAGAAGAACCGGCAAGAAACTCAGCAAGTGTCCAGCTCTTTTCTCCCTTACAGCAACCGTTTAGTAATATTATTTGTTGTACTTTTAAAACCATTTAAGGAATGCGTATCGAATACAGACCTCCCTCCTGCTTCCTAGCTGACCGGTAAAATTTCAATGAAATTCTGTTATTTTAGGCGACATAAATTAGCGTCGAACTCTTCTGTACATACAGACCATAATCTTAAAAGTAGTCAGAGCAAAAGCGGTCGCTGCAAGCAATCTCTTCTAGACAACCTTTGGTTATGGTAAGCCATCTGGATGTTCTCAATAGTGCGAGCGAGCGAAAATTAAAGTATAGCATAAAATCACTCATTCATCTCAAAAGGCGCTAACAACATTTAATTTTTTGCTTGAAATTGTTTTCGCATGTCCTTTGCCACCAGGCCTAGACTGAACGCTCCACTCGATCTACCCTTGCCGGCGCCGGCGTTGAACACTAGTTAAGCGGTCTTAACTGAGTCCTCGCCTGCGGTAGGTATGCGGGGCGGGAGGTACGTAGGGCCTCTGCCGCGAACACGAGCGAATTGCGACGCGGCAAACGGATTTCTAGTTCATTGCGTTTTTTCTATCACTGCTGACTATGACTGCCGTAGTATAACGCGCAATGAACTAGAAATCTGTTCACCGCGTCGCAAAACGCTCGTACTCATGGCAGTTCCTATATACGTACCTCCCGCCCCGCGTATCTACCGCAGGCGAGGACTCAGTTAAGCGGTCTAGGTATAGTAAAGTAAGTAAATAGCTTATAATTGCCCACGGCTGGGCAAAGGCCTCCATCGTTGAAATCAAGTCATCACTACGATTGATGGGTAATGGCTAATCACCAAGCTTGCCCTTTGGGGGTTGATGGAAGGCGCCAACAAAATTTTATTTTTCTCTTGAACTGTAACCTTTTCACCGCCCAACTATCCTGCACGCGATGTCCCGCTGTACGCCAACGTATAAATGTATTTTAATAAAGTAAGTAGGTACAAAGAAGAACTTCTATAGAAGTGCTGGCGTGGACGGCACGAAAATCTCGAACTTCTATAGAAGTTGTTGGCGGTAAAAAGGTTAACCGCATCTGTGGTCTAATTTTTAAGACCACGGTCTTAGACCCAGAGAGCCTGGGTTCGATTACCAATGGAGGTAGGTACATGTTTGTGTACTCGGTTTGGTTGGAAGTAGGACTTGTTTGTCCGCCTGGCTAGCTCCACCGTCTTATCTAAATATGTCACCATAACATCAATGTTTGTAGCATTGTTGTGTTCTGGCAGCTAGAGATATGATAGCCAGTGTATCAGTAGGCAGTTGAGGTTTTCGAGTGAGGTGCGTTTCCACCATCACCTTATCATTGCTTACATACAGTATTACATACAGTAGATAATTAAAATATATAAAAGAACAACATTGCGAAAAGTGACTGTATTTTCTTCTTACAGCATGCACACAAAAAGAGATGAGATAATGACACTGCTTACCTGTAAAACAAAATAAAAAAAGAAGTTCGTTTTCGCATTTTGCATTTTGGCGCACCTGCCATCAGGCGTAGACCGACCGTTTCATTCGCTCTACCCTAATAAGGGCCGAAACATAAACACGATACGACGTCGCACCGCAAAAATAAGCGTTGCCCCAGGCTAGTATAAACCTTATTGTCTGTCAAATTACTAGACAGACGCCTCATCGTGGTACGACGCGACGTCGTGTCGTGTTTATGTGTTTCGGCCCTAAAGCCGGCGCTGTACACCAGTGCCACTATAGTACGCTCCTAGCTTCTCACCTGGCCGCTGGACCCGCACGGTGAGCACCGCTCGCTCGGGCGCCATGTTCTTGAAGTAGACAAGGTAGCAGGCCAGCAGCGTGCCGGTGCGCCCGCGACCATGCCGGCAGTGCACGCCGACCACCTGCCGGCAAATAACACGATTTGTTATTACAGAATTCAAATTCAAAAAAAATATTTTAGTAAAATGTAAAATTTTAAATGGGTGTAACCCCGTGGTATTCCCGGCTAGGCAATGCCTTATGCTAAGGCAATCGGATGTTTTAGTTTTTTTAGAGGTTTTAATCACGAAGTAATCATCACAATGTCATCTGATCTGAGCCCTTGAGAATCTAGATAGGGAAAAGGGACACGCTTGATTGATGCCATAAATTCCCTCTAAACTCTCTGACGGTGTTTCGATCACACGGCTTGAGGAACCCTCCTAAGTTTCTCACCCCCCACCCCCTAAAAGTACGGTGACGCTGAAAATCCGCCATCAGAAAACTCTTTCCAAAAGAAAACCCTCGTTGATTAAAATCCATTACCAAAAATCAACTTTAGCCAAACATTAGCTCAGCATAAAAAAAGTTAACGTTTCAAAGTGTTCATTTCATTTCTTTATTCATTATACTTACTTACTTTTAATGTTGGGAGTTAAGTACTCTATAATTACTTAATACAAAACAATATCAGCTTTCAAAACTCACCTCACCTCTTATCTCTGCCCTCTCACAGATCTCTATAAACTTCAAGATCTGTTTCAGCGTCGGCGCCCCGAACTCCTTTATCCGAATCTCCGACCACTTCAATTTCTTCTTGCATTCCAAAATGGGGGGCAGTCTCTCCGGAGAAACGGTTATCAGCCGGTCCACCCCCGCATCAGCCAAATAGTTTAGGTTAGCAACGGTCTGGGGCCATCCCATAGCTGCGATTTTCTTCTCTATGAACCAAGAGAAGTTGTACGGCGGATAGGACTCATAGTCTTTCTCTTCTACTAACTCTTCTTCTGGCTTTAATTCGTCAGTTTTCTGCTCCTTCGGGTCGTCCAAGTATTTGTAGAAGAGTTTGGCCAGCTTTACATTGGTTCTCATTCTTTGGCTACTCATGGTGGCTGATGGAGAAGTCTAAAAAGTATGAATATGGTTAAAAAAATTAAAAAAAATTTCAACATTTGTGTTTTTGTAATTTGTTCGGAACAAAAAAAAAAATTATTTGTTAAAAATTATATAAACATTAATGAATATGGTTGTTGATTTGTTTTATTTCGTCATAATATATTGGGTCCTTACCTATGAAATTTACGTTTTTGTCTCACTTAATAATAGGTGTATTACTTCTAAAGGTCAATACCGGTTGTTAATTTTATTATACACCTTTAATTAGGACTATGTTACTTAGGCTTCAGTAATAACAATGATTATTTATATTGTGACTTTATCACCCAATATTTTTTTTAATTGATTTCTTTTTTGTTCGCGGAATTGACCTTTTGTTTCATTGTAGCTTTAAAGGGTCTTAATTTTTTTCTTTTTAATGTCTGCTATATTTAGTGAAACAAATACAATACTCTACAATTTTTATAGTGTTAACATAAATATATGCTAAGAAAATTAAAAAAAACGTTAGTACTTATGAAAAATATAATTTTATAAAAAATATTTATACAAAACGTCAATTTCATAGGTAAGGACCTAATATGATTCAATTATGGACATATATACCTACATAATTTTAATTTTGTAGTGGACTATTAACAATTTAGAAAAGTGTATCCACGAGCAGGATTCGAACCCGCCCCTCTAACAGAATCAGACTGGGTCAGGTTCGCTTCCAATTGCGCTATCGTGGCACTGTAACACTAGGTATCTACTCTTACTTTGTAAGCTAATTGTTTATTGGTTAATTTGTTTTATTAAATACTTGTCCAAAAATAATATAGGTACCTAACTATATGATGGTTATTTCTTAGAGCATAAAACCAACTATTCATTATAAATCTCAAAAAAGTGTAAGTATTAACTTACAATGTCCCACTTTGGGCCATTGAAGTCATATATTTTTGTGAACGTAGAGATATGAGAGGTTTATCAAATTACTTGTATGAAACATTCATCATTATCATCATCATCATCAGCTTATTTTATGTCCCCACTGCTGGGGTACAAGCCTTCCTTATAGATGAATAGGAAGAAGGAAGTAGGAAAGGGAGTAGAAAACATTATCACTTTTTAAAAACCCGTAAGTGTAGTTATTAACACCAGTTAGAGCCAGAGGTTGCGGGTTCAATTTCCAGCATGGGTATATTATGCTGGTGTTCACAGCCATTGCCTTATTCCGACAGTAAAAGGAAAGATACCCGTTCCTCAGTAGTTAAGCATTCGGCCTAACTGTCACCCACCATCGTCATCATTAGCTCATTTTTATGTCCCCACTGCTGGGGCACGAGCCTTCCCTATGGATGGATAGGGAGAACGGGCCGTAAACCACCACGCGGGCCCAGTGCGGTGCGGTGGTTGTTAACGACTGCTAATGCGGCCGGGACCAACGGCTTTACGTGCCTTCCGAAGCACCGAGGAGCTCGAGATGATACATTTTTGGTCACCCATCACCTGTCACCCACAATCAGGCAAAATAAAGCTAGGCGTTTCTAAAAATTACTTAATTAAGAATCCTTTCTTTTAAATTACTATAGCTAGTTTTAGAACTGCAGACAAATACTTAAGAAGTCAGGTAAATTTACCTAAACGTAGGTAAATCAATACTTCAAGATCGAACGAAATCCTACCTAAAGAGATAGTAATTTCAATTTCGAACAAGACATTGTAGCAATCTGGCCGTCTATTTATATCATAGTACATACCCTCTTCCTATATAATAGGTAGGTACCTAAACTGTCAATTACCGAACTTCACATCAATTTCACAGGCACAGTTCCGTCACCACTGAATTTACGTGTTTACTAGTAACACTAACTACTTTAGCGGATCAAATAGTCGCCAAAACATGGTAGGTAAACACAAGATATAGCCGCTTAGACAAGTTTCAAGCGAACGCTTCGTAGTTGGGGGTTTGCCAACGAAATTGGCAAATGCATTGGCACGGATAGAATAGTGACATTTAGTGGTGTGGGATGATGCCAATGGTTAATTGAACTCGCACCAGAATAGGAGTGGCAAAGTTCACACGTGACGTCAAACGTCATGGCTGCAGGATTTATTTATTTATTTATTTTTTAATAAGAAAACCAACAGCGTTACAAAATGTATACAATTTTTCAGGTAGGTAAAGAGTAAGGCCAATTATAGGTTTCCCTGTTTAAATTAATACAAACTTACTACTTAAAGAACAGAAGCCCATATGATTAACACATTGAGATGTTGTTGTGCATCCGTATTTACACCGTAATAAATAACAAGAATACTAAAACAAAACATTTACATAAATCTTAATTTGTGTTTTTAAATGAGGTAGGGTTGAGTGATATGTTCAATAATCGAGAATGTTTACGAAAACGAGCGACTTCGAATGGCAAATAAAATTATTAAGTACCTATGTAAACGAAAATTTGTATACACTTTTTAGGGCGGCCAGAAACTGGTTAATAGTCCCTCTAGTAACCAGTTTCCAGCACCACACAACCCAAGCGTGTCCTCTTTCCCTATTGGGTTCTCCGAGGGATTCGGATCGGATCGAGAGAATTGTATAGCCTTCTGGGTGTCTAGGGCGAGTATAATTTGCCGTTTGGTCACATTAACGAAAACTAGAATATGTATAGCATTGTAGCAGCACCTTTTGGTGACAAACGAGCACAATTAAAAGCTTGACACAAATTCGTTAACGTGCTCGGATGGCAAACAAAACTGGTGCCCGACCGCTTTGACTTCGTGTGTGGTTTATCACGTCATCTTGTCGTTTCGTGCCGCCTATGAAAGCAATATCGAAAGCTATAGCCTTTACCTTTTGATATTGCTTTCATAGGCGGTGCGAGGTGGCAAGATGACGTCATAAACTATACGCGTAGTCAAAGAAAGCGATCGGTTAGGCGGGGAGGGGGGGGGGGGGGGGGGGGCTCGCACTGGGATCTCGTGTGGTATGTGCTTAAAAAGCTCGGTACCTGCTACTGCTACTTTTACCACTAGATCCCAGAGGCGGTATCTTCTCTATTGTATCTTAAGAATGAATATAAAGTAAGTAAAGTAAACAACCTATAATTGTCCCACTGCTGGGAAAAGGCCTCCATCATTGAAATCAAGTCATCGTTCTAATTGATGTGTAATGGCTTAATCATCACGCTTGCCAAATGCGGGTTGGTGACCACAAACCCGGGCTATACATCGAAAAATCCGAAATACATTTTGCCCGACCTGGGAATTGAACCCGGGATCTCGGATGCGGGCCGAGCGCTCTGCCACTCGGCCACCGAGGCGTTAAGAATGAATATAAATATCACTTATTATATTTACGCAGTTACGCTTCATTTTGAATGCTCTACCTGAATTACGGATTTACTAAAGCTGGGTATATATATATTATTTACACATAATCAGTTTTATACAGAAATAAACAGACCAATTGTAGAAAACAACGAGTAACCATTTAATCTCAGGTACAAAGCAATCATACTCATCAAACTCCTTAATTCACTAGACTCAGTTCGCTAAAAAAGTTCACTAAACCCAGTTGACTAAACTCAGTTCAGTAAACTCAACACAGCCAAATCAGTTCAGCCCAGCGACCTCTTCGTGGCTTCCTTCGCGGACTCTATCATCTCCTCCATGACGTCACCGCTGACGCCAAACTTCAAGGGATTGTCCTCTGTGAGGTACATGAAATATTTTCCTACTGCTTCTTCTTGCTCTTCGAAGTCGAGGGATCCTGAAATTAAGAGGATAGGAATTTAACAGATTGTAATAAAGATGTGTTTTTTGGAAAGAGATTGCTGATGGTTGCAGGTATAGTGTTGCCAGGTCCAGTGTGTCAAACAGCTACTTTATTGCTAAAAAATGCAGGTTTTTGTGAATCGTCATTTATTTACGAAACTAAAACAATGAAACTAAAACTAGATTAGACTTCTACATATTATAACAACATGAATTCTTTTTCACGCCGTGAAAGAGACAATTCATATTTGCTGTCAAAATTATTTTATCGATCTAAGTACCTACACGCTAAGGAGGTAGGGAGGAGGTGAAAAATCGGGACATTTGGCGTCTCGATCAAGGGTAAATCGGGACCTGTCACCAGAACCTGGAAAATCGGGACGTCCCGCGCATATCGGGACACCTGGCAATGCTAGTCGCAGGTGGCCATAAGAGCGTCACCGGACTTTTGTGGGCGGCGAGAAACATAGCTTTTGAAGTGGCTGGACGAGGGGAAGCCTATCCACTAAAAACGCGTTTGACACCGGTTTTCGTCGCCAAAAATAACATAGAATTTCATTGACATTTTAAATAATTACGATTTACTGGTTTCTGACGAACACTGATGGTGACACTACCCTACCATCCCTTCTCTGCCACGGGGATGACTCGGGATCACGAACTGTAAGCACCGAGTTCCCCCCCCCCGAATCGCACTCGAATTATCGTGCGGTGCTCCAACTCCGCGGTGAATGTGGGGTTAGCCTGATGTTATGGCCGACCCATTAAAAATCTAGGGCACCCGTCTACCACTTCAGCGGCATCCCAAGAACTGTGAGGAGTAAATCACGACCGCCACGATGGTCTCCTTAGACAGGTCGCTTACTAAGGCACCTCACCCTTCCGGATCCTCTGCACCTTGAGGAGTTTATACAGGGAGTGTGGGGAGGATGGTGATCCCCACTCCCGAAGTAAGGACGGGTGGAGTAGCCCATACAGACGCCTCCTCCGAATAGGAGAGACGCGCTGGATATGCGATATGCTGTCCGTCGTCGCCGCGTCTCGTCTACCTTCTCGGACCTATCTTCGTGTGTCGTGCGGGCATTATGCTGAGACAGGGTCGTTGTTGGACACACTCCTGTGTGTGAGGCCAACAAGGAAGGATGGAAAAAAGTAAAATTATAAACAAAAAAAAGAAGGATCTTTTTTTATGTTTATATTTTTACTTTTTTCTGTTATTCTTTATTTTGTATTCACTTTGATTTGTGCTGTTTTTTTTAATTGTGAATCGTGTGCGTGTATGTGCCAATAAATGTCTTTTTTCTTTCTTTATATGCGTTCCTCACCTGGCCTGATCATGCGCACGACGTTCATCGCCTCGTCTGGGTGGAAGCGGTGGAAGTGCACAAGGTAGCACGCCAGCATCACGCCGCTGCGACTGCGGCCTTGCCGGCAGTGTACGCCAACCACCTATGACAAACGCTTTTGTTTCAAATACTATAACTAAACTAAACTCACCGTCTCTTGCACATAGACGGTTAGTTTATAGTAGGTAGTTAGTTGTTATTAGGTAATGATGATGAAGACCATTAGTCTTGGACCCAGAGGTCCCGGGTTCGATTCCCAACGTACTTGGAAGTACTTGGTTTAGTTGGTGGTAAGTAAGGCTTGTTAGGCTTGCTCTCAACCTACTGCGATCGCCAACCCGCCTGCCAAGCGTGGCGATTACGGCAAATACCCCTCATATCATTGGGGGAGGCCTTTGTCCAGCAGTGGACGTCTTTTGGCTGAGATGGTGATGATGATTAAGGCTTAGAGACAGAGATGATGATGATGATGACTCGATTTTCTTATTCCATCTTTGGCCTTATCATCACAAACTCGAGATGAAGGCCAAGTGGCTCAAAAGAAATATTTAAAAAATGGCGTAAAGCAAGCCAAGTCTGAATGTATAACGAAATTACATATTATGATATACGTCTTATTTACAAAAATACATTTGAGAAGTGCTCTGAACGCCGAGTACATTCACCCATGCTATTTGTTTTTGTTACTTTGCCAAAACGTTACGATAAGATGAAATATACCTACAGGTTGATTTGAAAAACATTAAAAAACAGTACCTTAAAAATAAACAAAGAATAAGCTCCGAATAGTTATTCCGTGTTTTGTCCCCTTTACTCTTATTTAAAATGACGTTTACATGACAGGAACAAAACACGGAATGATATTCTTTGTTTATTTGTAAGGCTAAGGTTTTATTTTGACTTTGATATTAAAAATTTAGGTACTAAGCCTGGTTCGCGAAGGGTTCCATTCCAATATGAGACAAGTAGGCTTCTTATTTTTAAAAGGTTTTTGAATCTACCAGAATGTAATAATATGGCAGAACTAAACTAAAATCTTCTCCTACGTAGCAATCCCAAGCAAGGTTAAGATTATAACATATTTATAAACACGTCATCATGAGCTAACGGATGGAGACAAGGTCAATATATTTAATGCAAAACACAAATTAATCACACAGTGTTTCAATGTTTTTACTAAAAAATTGGTAACAAGAAAGAAAAGTTGGCATACAACACCAAGCCGTGTGCGTATACGCGCGGTGGGTTATTTTGACTTAAGTCGTGCGAGTTTTAAACACCATTTACGTTCGCACTATCGAGCAGGGCCGGATTAACCATGACAGGTCCCGTAAGCAATGCAAGTCTCGGGGCCCCTTTACCGTTTTCTAAATATAATAATTTGTAAATGTGTTCTGAGAATATGTACTAAATATGTCGATATCATATTAAAAAAACAAGGCAATACCAAATATTGTCATTGATGGTTTGTTGCATACCTACAAATAAAAAGTCTCATAAAAAATTTCGGTTCTCGGGCCCCTAGCCGATGCGGTGCTCTTAAGCAGTTAATGTTCTTTCTGCCTATTGGATAATCCGACCCTGATAACGAGAATAAGTATGGCATTGAAGTACGCGTCCTGGGAGCCTACAGTGCGAGTTTTATTTGTCATTCAATAAACGTTAACGAAAAGAGAGTTAATTAATGGAATCAGGCGTTACTTTGCGGAAATCCATGGTAGGTACACCGTTATAACTAGTTAGCGGAATTAACACAACATATTATATAAATTATTTTTTTTTTGAAAAGAGAGTTACAAACTTGCCTCATAACGAACGCTACATAAAACTCGCCCTACTCTCCATTTTTCTAATTCTTGATTTCTAAATGATCGAAAGGTGAACGAAAGACGTATGTTTCCATAATGAGAGAGAGATAGCATAAGATAGGAATAGATTTTTTCTAGTAAAATTTTATCTAGAAATAGATATTCCGTGTTTTTTTCCGTCAAGAAAATTTCATTTCAAATTGAAGTTACAAACATAACATGGTATAACTTTTCGAAGTTCATACACTGGTTATTCTTCTGGGGGTAAAATAACATACAAATGACATCGCGTAACAGACCTACAAGTCAATATGCGTGTAGGTACCTAAGTCAATATGCGTGTATGTCAAAATGCGTGTAAGTCAAAATGCGTGTAAGTCAATATGCGTGAAATAAATCAGTCGTTATGCGTGTAACCCCCTAATTTAAATTTTTGATTTGACCTCTTAACAGCTTTAATTAACGTTTTGATTGTCCTAAACACGAATTTCTGTGACCTACACTTAAGGCGACGCACCGCTAAACAATAAATCTCATACGGAGCGTTTGCGCCCCGTACCATAAGAAAAACTGTTTTTTTTCCTTCAAATTAAAACTAAAAATTATTAAAAAAAATGAACTAGCATATTGAAGTGTGTGTTAAGACGAATCTACTAAGAAAATTTAGATGCTCAAATCGGTCTGGTTAGCCTGTAAAATGTCTTCTCTTCTCTTCTTCTCTCTTGTTTGTTTTAAAAGCGGTTACTTTGATATTTTTTTATCTGTTATAAAAGTTGACAAATCGTGTTTCTGCAACTAGCAAAATGAAGTCAATTAAATGAAAAATTATGTCATCAAATATCACTTTCATATGTTTTGTAATTGTTGAGAAAAATCAAGATCCCCGCCACGTAAATTTCCAATGCGTCGCCTTAATTGAATGGAACATAATAGTGAGGTCACGTATTAGCAAAGCGCTCGGCTCGATAAACAAAGGTACCTACTGAGTTCAATTCCCAGACCGGGCAAAGCGTGTTTTGGATTATCCGATGCAAATCCCGAGTTTGTGATCGCAACGCATTTGGTAAGCGTGGTGATTAAGTCAATTCCCATAAATTGTAGCGATGATTTGATTACAATGATGGAAGCTTTTGCCCAGCAGTGAGACAGTGTAAAGAGTATTTAAAATGAAATGAAACATATTTATTAGAACACTGTATAAACTTATGTGAAACAAAACAACGAAAATCATAATTAAAAAGTGTGTTTTAAAAGGACTCCTCTCAGCATTTGTTGCAGCGGACAAAATTCAAAAAATTCAATTCAAAATTCAAAATCATTTATTCAGTTTAGGCTACAAATAGCTCTTATGAACGTCATTTTATGCCATGACAAAAACTACAACGCTGATCTTCCGTGGAGACCTGTATTGCTCACCTTTAATAATCACTCAGTTGTTCTTAAACCAGACACAATAGAAATTCAATTGTTCTATGGAACTGTTGCACAGTTTAATAGTAATACGTGACTGTGGTTACCTTGGGCGTCCAAGTATCTAACTTAAATTAATATAAAAGCTATACTCAACACTCACCTCGCCATTTTTGTCCGCTCGTTTGCAAATTTCAATAAACTTTTTCACGTCTTCAACAGTGGGTACTTCAAATTCTTCGATTGGTATTTCTGTCCACTTTAATCTCGCAATATCATCGACTGGAGGCTTCTTCCCGGCCGTCAGTGTTACCAGATGTGTGATACCCTGATTTACGACGAACTTCAAATTCTCCTTATTCCTAGGATAAGCCATCGCTGCCAATGTCTTTGGTATCAACCATGAAAACTTTAAGGGAGGGTAAGCGTCTACCTCGATCTCTGGAAACGGATTTTCCGGTATAATCACCGTGAGCTCGTTCCGAATCTCTTTTGTGGCTCCTGCTAAGTGTCTGTCATCCTGTTCCGTGATTGCTTCTATCCTAGAAAAGACTTCATATGTTTCGTCTGCCATTTTGAATACGCTGGATTTCACTGCCACAAAAAAAGAAAGTAAGACCAAGGAGTTTTATTTGTTTTGAATTTTCAAATTTAGAACACTAGCACTTTTGATACTGGCACTTAGTACCACGGGAGTATCTGGCGCGCTTTTGGTTGGTCGACTGGCGAAAGGGCAGGCGCTTTTGGCACAATCTCTTGGTTTCTGGAGAGAATGTATTTCTGGAGTCTCAGACGGGGCCCACCTTGACAAAGATTGTAATGCCAATGCCAAGGGAAATGTCGACACAATTTTAGACCTTATGGTAAGGTAATAAGAAGTGAGAGACGTTTTATTTTGTGTTTCGTAAGATTTTTTATGTGGGTGGTCTATAAGTCATTAACGTTGAACACTAGCTGACAGAGCTTTGTAAAAATTGGACGTATAAAAAGATTAATGGCTGGATAACAAGCGTACCTACATGTAGATTTGCAAATGGCGTCCGTTGGATTTTACTCAATGGAGTGATGACGTCAACGATAAATTTAATTTAGTAAACAGCAGGACGGATTGCGCATTAAGCTCTTAAGTATCGTTTTCATATTGCAATATTGTAAACAGTTTTAAGTACCTATACCATTCTATGCTATTCTCGGATGCAGCAATAAATTATTTCAATTATTTGACGTTCATAAAATAACTATAAAATACATAGAGAATATGAGATACTAGGTAATCCTTGAAACTGATTTTTTATTTTCGACTCTTTTAATGCTAAGTTTCTAAACAATCAAGTATTTCAACATTCTAATGTAGGTGCATTATTTAAAATTTAAAATATACCTATTCATACTTAAGTAACATAGCCAATGTATGATAATTTAGAAGAACATCTTTACCTATACTTTCCCATAGAAAGACTACAGTAAAATAAACTGTTTAAAATGCTGTACAACTCACATTCGTTCGTTATATCGGTGTTAGTTCATGTCTGGGTTCGATTCCTGGCTGGGTCGGGTAGGCGTTTAATTTTTTCACTATATTTTATAAATATTTAATTAAACTCACATTATTGATGTCAGCACTGATGAAGCACTCTTACTAAAATCAAAATCGATACTAAACATTCGTTGAATAGATGCCACATAAGGGCAGGTTGGTTGCTGGTCAGAAAAAAAAACAATATCAAACCTATAGCCCTTATTTTAAGGAACATAGAGCTTGTTTCAGAATACGTGCTGATTACACTTCGACAAGGGCAGTTTGAATTTGATTGGCGAAATGAAATTGATTGATTAAATGCATCTTTTAGTGATGTGCTTATTATCGATATTTTTCTTCACATTATCAGTACAGTAGATACACAACACACGACTGCACATAAAAAAAAACTGACAAATTTCTTGACTTGACTTTGAACTTTACATCCATCAGTTAAGGTTGAATTTATTGAAGACATTTGACAGTTTTGGATGGTCTGATGTGCAGGCGTCTGTAATTTGTATACATAAATTCCAGTCCTTAATGCACATCTTGTATTTTACAAGCGGTACTTTAGCGACATCATCGTCGTCTTCTATCGCTGAGGAACTGGTCTTGATCTCACATAATGGTAAGTGCCGATAAGGCCCAAAATGGAAGTGCATTTTACCCGGAGTCTTCTATTCCATCGCATCGTTAAGAAGTTGGATTACTCACCTTTGTCCGTAAAGTTAAGCTTACTTAACTTAACTTTTCAGGAACACAAAAATGCTGATACATTATTAGCTATCTAGGCAGCTTTAATACAAGCCAACTCCTCTTCCAACCAAAATAAACACAATGTGTACTCCTGCCTGGATTCAAACCCAGGACCTATGCGTCTTAGATCAGTGGTCTAACAACTAAGCTACCTATATAGCTATGAAAGATGAATGACCTATTAATACATTAACTCGCACAATACGAAGTTTATAAAAGAACAACCGATCATCGATTTTTAAATCCGTAAGCCTAAGAACATCACTAGACACACCTACTAAAATGAACCTTACTCGGCAGTATTAAAGCTCAATTCTAACTTACGTTCTACTATGAACAGTATTGCGCAAGAGTTGACAGAATTAGTATGGTCGAACGAGACTGCGTGGACTTGAGATGATGTGATGTGACAGTTTCATGACGCCGTTCGTTACGCATAGCGGGTCAAGGAGTAAACACGCAATTATATAGCACCCGTATTGTAGAGGTTATAAGGTGGTTAATCACGTAAATCATTCGTCAGATAGTCGCACTGAAATAATAAGGATAACTAGAACGAAAAATGTGAAACAGACTCAGGGTAATCGCACATATTGATCGACAGGTATTACAAATGTGATCTACTTTTTTCCTTAATCGTTAAAAAAGGGGTCTGCAACAAATGTTTGAATTAAGCAACATTTGAATACAGACAGACCACCTGCTTATAGCTATAATTCAGTGTTTCAATTAAATTCTATACAGGTTGACGTTTTTATCACCGTCCAAAACTTGATGGCACCCGAAAAAACAAAAAAAAAAAAAAAAAAAAAAAAAAAAAAAAAAAAAAAAAAAAAAAAAAACAAAAACAACACACAAACGAACAACTCTTACTATTGGACCAACTCCCCAACTCGAAAATAAAAATCAGCTGTTCCATACATTTTGGTCGAATGAATATTGTATGTTTATGTTTTGTATGGAACAGCTGATTTTTATTTTCGAGTTAGGGAGTTGGTCCAATAGTAAGAGTTGTTGGTTATCACGAGAGTCATCTCAGGTTTGGACGGTGATAAAAAAAGTGACCCTGTATTATGTTTTGGCGACAAAAACTGCTTTCGACCACTGGTGTCACTACGGCACCATTCATCAGCAGCTCATTTTACGTCCCCACTGCTAGGGCACAAGCCTTCCCTATGAATAGATAGGGAGAACGGGCCATCAACCACCACACGGGCCCAGTGCGGATTGGTGGCTGTTAACGACGGCTAACGTAGCCGGGACCAACGGCTTTACGTGCCTTCCGAAGCACGGTGGAGATTTATTTATTTATTTATTTATGGACATCCAACAAAGCATACACCAAGACATACATAATTTTTAATACTCTATAACTATTACACAAGCGCTGCTTTAATTAAAGGCTGCCACGGCATGCTTAATTTCAAACTAGTAAACAAAGTAACTTAAAACTAGAGATAACAGAGCAAAATCACTCCGCTTATCTTATTGTAAGTGTTATCTAATATATTTTTTAAACTTATTTAGGAACTAGACGTGCTTTAACATTGATCTGTGAAAATCTGTGAAGATCGAGAATACATTTTTGGTCACCCATCAAATGACTGACCTTTGCGAAAGTTGCTTAACTTTAGCAATCGCAAACCCGGCGCGTTAAACACTTCGCCTTCGAGCTCCTAGGGGGGTGGTATCACCAACTCGAAAAACCTTCATGGACAACAACTTACCAAAGTTTCATCGCTTTCGAATACAGTGGCGGTAGCCAAAGTAACATTAAGAAAACGATAGCGAAGTTCGAAAATAATAAAATGTATGGGATTGTCATAAGATTGACCACGTGATTTAGCGCGGCTTATGTCAATCCCATACATATTATTCTTTTCGAACTTCGTTATCGTTTTTTTTAATGTTACTTACTGTATAGAAACGTTACACTACTGTATAGAAACGCATACGGGATCTTTAAAGAAACATTTGTTTTACATACTACCTAACTCTTGTTTTTTTTATATCGTACGGTAAGCACTTGACCTTCATCAGACCTGTAAGTGATGATAGCCCTATCATCAAGATGGAAGCGCACTTTACCCGGAATCCTCAACTAGTGAGACACTCGCTGTCTTTATCTCTAGCTGCCGAAACACAACAATGCTACAAACATTGATGTTATGGCGACATATTTAGATAAGATGGTGGTAGCTAGCCAGGCGGACAAACGAGCCCTACCACCAACTAAACCGAGTACATAAACATGTACCCCCTGCTGGGAATCTAACCCGGGACCTATGGGTCTAAACCGGTGGTCTTAACCACTAGACTACAGAGACGGTTTCAGTCATGCATGTCACTTCATGTTAATTTAAACGTATCTAACAGAAATTTGTCATATACCTATATGCATTTTGTGAATGTATAATGTATGACTTGGTAACGACATATTTGTTTTAAAAATATAGATTACCTATTACAAGCTGTATAGTTTCTTGCACCCATGTTACTCTACAAAATAAAGCCAGTAAAATATTTTTTGGACGATTCCAAAGAGGTGATTAATTAAGTTGATTAGATTTTTTTTTTATTATACTTAGCTCGGCAAATGCCTCCATCCCACCTGATATTAAGTGGAAATGAAGTCCAGACACGAAAACAATTGGTGCAGCGTGGAAACAAATGTAGCATCAGTTAACTTCACTCTGCCGGCCCACAAGATGCTTCTTCACGCCTCTCTTGAAGGACCCCATATCATAGGAAGGAGGGAAAACGTGTGCTGGTAGACTATTCCATCTTTTGGAGGTACGACAAAGAAACGAGTCTCCAAATTTCTTTGTGCGCGATGGGATATTTGAGACAGTAAAGCGGTGACTCCGAAGAGCAGCACGTGTACTCCTATAAAGAAAGGGAGAAGGTGGGATGAGGTCAAAGAGCTCTTCAGAGCACTCGCCATGGTATAAGCGGTAAAACACGCTGAGTGACGCAACATCTCAAGTATTTGACTATGTCAGAAAGACATTTACAAGGTAAATAAGTAAAAGATAGAGAAGAAGAAAAATTGTAAAAAACAAAAAACAAATTTTCAATTAAATAAGAATATATTTTATTACATACAACACAAGTGTATACTAGCTTATTGTAAATATAACGTTATTTCCTACACTATAGTATATATAATCTGACTGTTACATCGTATCGTTTGGACCATTATGCTTTGAGCCGATTGTATGCAACTGAATATACTTTTAACAATTAAGTATATTTTCCCTTCATATATAAAACAGGTTAATACTAGGCTAAGTTTTGTTTACAGCTCACTACTTCTATAATAGTGTTGTAACAATATTATTAAGTTGAAAGTTTAAAAAATATATAATTGTGGGAATGAAAATTAAGTACTTTACTTTTGCTGCTGATAAGGGCGGCGGCCTTACACGGGCAGCTTGAAGCAGTCAGAAATCAGGGGTCCGACCGCCTAACCGATCGCTTTGACTTCGTGTGTGGTTTATGACGTCATCTTGTCGTTTTGTGCCGCCTTTGAAAGCAATATCGAAAGCTATAGCCTTTAGCTTTTGATATTGCTTTCATAGGCGGTGCGAGGTGGCAAGATGACGTCATAACCTATACGCGTAGTCAAAGCGATCGGTTAGGCGGTCGGGGGGCAGGATCGACTGCTCCAAGCTGCGACTGCATAGTGAACTACAGTCTTCTATTTACAAACATACATGGACCCCTCAAGCAGTTTCGACTGCTCCGGGCGGTCAGCAGCTCGGTGGAATGGCAGCTTGAACACGACTGCTCAAGCGGTCCGTGTATTTTGATCACTAGCTAACTGCTCGTAGAAAGAATACAAATAAACAAACAATAAGCTCCGAATAGTTATTCCGTGTTTTGTTCCTGTCATGTAAACGTCATTTCAAATTAATAATAATAATAATAAACTTTCCTACACTCACACCAATTATCTAGCGGCTAGATTCTAGCCCAAGGATGGGCAAACTTTTTCATTCGCGTGACAATATTTACTATCAAAATCTATGGCGGGCCAGGCTATTGAATTTTTTGCTGTATTTCTTCAATAAATAAATATTTTTTTGTGAAATAAAAATATTGATACAGAAAATGCATACCATTTTCTGAAACACACACGCACTTGTATTTTTGTTAGATGATCGCGGGCCGGACTTTAGTCATTCACGGGCGGGATATGGCCCGCGGGCCGTAGTTTGTCCATTCCTGTTCTAGCCCAAGAGAAGCTTCGTTATGAAACTCGTTAAATGGTTACTAGACAACGGATAAACATACTTAAAATATTTAAATACATACTTATTATACATAGAAACACCCAGAGCCAAACTAAATACCCGGCTTAAACTAAACTCATCAAACACATTTATTCAATCAATAAAAATATATAATAAGCTTCCAAAGGAATGGATAGAAGAAAAAAACGACAATATATTTATAAATAAAGTAAAGAAACTATTAACTTCTAAAAGCTATTATGATATAGATGAATATCTGAATGATAAGTTAAAGTAAATTATTTTATATATATATATATATATATATTTAATACTCTATTATAATAACTAAAAGCGCTTCCTCTCTTCTACTTAATTTTCGTGCCACTGCGGGGTCCATAATTATCATGTGTATCTATTTATAAGTATATACATTGTGAATTATGGCTGTGAAATAAATAAATAAATACATAAATTAGAGTAAAAGAGACAAATACGGAATAACTATATGAAGATTATTCTTTGTCTATTTGTCAGACCCTTAGGCTTCAGCCACAAACGTCCTGCGACGCGGCGAGCGGCAAGCATATTACCGAAAAATGCAACCGGTTGTTAATTGTACAGTCAACAGCAAATGTAGATGATGTTTACTAGATTTCAAAATTAAGTTTCGATAGTGTAAGTCAGTATTTTCTATATAACTATACTCGTCTGTCTGAAGGTACTAGTAGAAACTCGAAGGGTTTTCGATATGCGTTTAAAAAGTTTTGATTTTCATACTGGTTTCATATTTTGAAACTTGACCAATCATCAGTTACCTTTGCTGTTGACTGTACAATTGCAACGCGACTGCTTTAGTTGCGGTTAATGAATTGGTATTACGGACACAAAGAAATGGTTGCTGTTTTCGATAATAAGCCTGCCTTCCTAGTTCGTCGCGCGTTATACTAAGGCAGTCATAATCAACGGTGATAGAAAGAACGCAATGAACTAGAAATCCGTTCGCCGCATCCCAGCACACCAATGGTCGTGGCGTTACTGCTAGACAAGGCTTATCTTTTTTTTTGAGCCATGACTGTTTTCCTACTAAAGGCATCTCTCTATCCTTCAGAATACATCACGATTTAATAGATATAAAGTCGAGTGCAATTTGTATGGAAAAGAAGCAACGCCATCTAGTGATCGACTTATGAAACTCACTCATTTGCTTTCTATACAAATTAAAGACAACAGTTAAAATAAGTACCTAGACGAAACAAACTTTAAATTCATTAGAAAAGTCTTACCACCTTACAAATAAACAAAGAATAAGTTCCGATTATTCCGTGTTTTGTTTCTGTCATGTAAACGTCATTTCAAATTAGAGTAACAGAGATAAAACACAGTATAACTATTCAGAGATTATTCTCTGTTCATTTGTAAGGGGTAAAAGTAATAATTATAATACTTTCTAATACTCAGCCTTAAAAGCAACATAAAAGTCACCGGCGTTCAAAACTGATTAAGTACACGCGACATATACATATACACTACAAAAATACAATATCGCATTGTCCATAATTATTATTAAAAATAGACATAAATACTGCACGATCTCATAATAATACATACGTTTAATATTTATTGAATGGTTCAGTGATAGAATTACAATTGACATGAGTGTTGAATATTCTTCCGATCAGGAACTCCTCGGAGAATCTAGAAAGGGAATTGCGTGGTGCCATCCCCCCTCGAAACCATCTAAGGGTGTTTCGATCACATTGCCTGAGGAACCCTTTAAGTGTCTCACCGCCCATAAAACGTCCAGTGACGCTGTAAAGGCGTGATACATTTTTTTAAATAATAATTTATTACAAAATGGTGGCAAAATTACAAGATGCCAATTCTCGCCGCTAGTGGTAGCGCTATCATCGTTTGCGCCATAGTACTTAATATATTAAAATAACTGTCTTCAACAAATTAATACCACAAATAAGTACACAGTATTCAAGAGACAAATTTACAGTATTCTGTGTTTATAAAGGGTGAACGATCAACTTATATACTATTTCAGGAAATTTATGATGTGTAACATCTTTCCTCTGAGACGGAAGTTTGTAATAGGAAGTCGGGGAAGCGCGCGAGCGCGCGCCATTTGATTTGACGAATGTGCGCGCGGTGATAGTTGGCCGTCGGATGGTACCAACCAATCGGGGAAGCACGCGCCATTTGATTTGACGAATGAGCGCTCGGTATTGCATTACTCTTCGTGTCAATTAAATAAAATACAATTTTCATTAAAAATAATTATTCTTTGTTATGAAAAATCATTTCAAATAATACATTTTATTCAGAATATAATTTAGAATTGCTAATAAGCAATTGACATCTTGACTTAGTAATAACTAAGGTGAGATGTTAAATGTTACACATCATATGCGGCTACTGTAAGGCTCGCTCGTTTTTTATTCTACCTTAAAGATTGGATACAATTGTAATGAAGACTAATTAATATACACTCTTAGAGCTTAATAAACAGAATAATAATATATGCTTGGAATAGTAATTCCGTGTTTTGTTCCCGTCAAGATGTAGCATTTCAAATTAGTTTAGTTATTAAGTTAAATTTTATTAACTTAAGAGACAGTTACGATTTTATAAATCTGATATGTTGGCCGATTCATAATATCATCTCTCAAATTTGACTATTAGTCGAATGATATACGTAAAATAGATATTACAAATATACTAAACTACATTTAATTTAAGCTCGTTACAACTAAAATTAATTTGATCTAGAGATACCTGTAAACATATCAATATACAGCATGATGTATAACATTGTATAACGGTGCCGCCAGATCTCGTGTGACACTTCTGTCTTTTATAATGTATCTATGGACAACTGTTGGTTGGTTAAAAAGTATTTTTATTTAATTTTTTTAAGTATTTTTTTATTATTATTAAAATATCTAAACATTTGACAAAAGACAATCTTATGTCAATGATAGTTAAGTACATTTTTAATTGACGTCGAAGTGAAAATACACTTTAAAATCTTCGTAATAATAAGTTTGATTTTTGACAAATGTTCAAATATTTTGGTAGGTTTGTACGCTTAGATCATATTGGCGCTGATTGAAAATATTATTTTACACTGACGTCACAGAGACACAGAAATATTTATGCACAAAACAAACGCCAGTAGATCTTTATTTAGTGTTACATATATATTATAGAAGAATATAGATGCATTACAAAAGACATAATTACAAAACTATTTGCCGGCATACTCACACACTTCACATGTGGTCCTGATATTAAAACCTAACAATATATTGGTTTAGCATACACGCCTTTACATCAGTCTGACTACCACAATCTGTCAAAGGACATGGCTAAGCAACTGCACTCAAAATGTATACGAACTTCTCACTAGCTTGAATTATTCAAATATTGATTAAATAATACTAACGTGTTTATTATTTTCCCAGAACTTTCATGAACAAATCAATAATTTAAAAGATGTTAAATTGATTTATGGTTTTGTTTGACAAGGATTAAGACGTTCCGTTTAAAAAAAAATGCAAAATATATTTTTATCATTAATGATTTAGTTTTTCCAAGCAAAATATATTGTTGTACCTAGTTTGTAACGTCTGTAAACAAACGCCTAGCTAAAGTTTATAGCAAAATGGCTAATTGAAGCTTGTTAACCTATTTACGAAGTAGGAGTTTCTGTGATTCTATTTTCAGAATTGCAAAGATTTGAAAAGTTCCTGAATCGTTTTACATATGAAATAACAATATTTAGGTATCCAGCATTACGTACTACTAGATACGATGTTTATACATTTCAGGGCAATCGTCCATACTGCATTTAGTCATGTCCTTTCCTCAAAAGACTTTGAACTTTATGTAGATGTTTTAAGGTTGATTATTTATTAAAGAAATTTGACAGTTTTAGGTAGGTTGATGTATAGGCGTCTTCTGTACTATGAACATGATTTATATATAACCACGATTAAACAAATTAACTGCTAAAAAAGTTGCGCTTAAAAATTACTGAACTGACAGCAAGGCACTGTTTTAGGCCACATAGTATACTCGTATATAAGCACACTGTAGTTTTAACTAAGAAGTTTACATAGACAAAAGTCTTTTATAGACAATAAATTGTTAAAATCGTTTTGGAACTGGAGTGGAGAAGCTTGACTTATTTATTTTGTCCTTAATGTAGGCCAATTTATACTTTCAGGGGTCGCTAAACTGCATGGAACAATCATGTTGTCGCTTAGCAACACACAATAGCAATAGTTTTGACAACGCAGTTTTATTTCCGTATTAAACTCGTTCAACACTTGGCAGCCTTTGCATAGATGCGTCTCAAGCAAGCAACATAGCTATGTTGCTTCCCTTTCTACATCCATACGCATGACAAGGACGTATGTGTTATTCGAGGATGGAGTTATAAGTAATCTGTGCAACATTGTTGTCTCACTATGTGTTAAGACAAGGCTCTTGACAATTTTCAATTACTTGTTGCACTTATGAGAGATTCTCATGGAACGTTAATGGAATGTAGGTAATTCAATCACGATAATGCGAGTAAATAAGTTAGCGCTTTTGGAAAAGTATAGAAAAATCTGAGCTGCAATAGAAAAACTTTAAATGTACTGTACTAATGCAATGTGTTACTAACGGGATTATTGCCATGGTTTTTGTTCCTTCCGAGTATCCGATATTTATTTATTTATAGGAAAACCTACAACACTAAATTAGAATATTAGTGTTAAATGACAATTACAGGTGCAAAAAAGTAACAAACAATATCTATTTTATTTTAAGTGTCGACATTTACGAGAAAAGTTTTCGAAAGATTTCAAACCCCCCCCCCCCTCCCCAATAAGTGATTAATTGATCCAAAATGTCCCCCCATTTCGGCTCAAAGTTGCATCGGATTTACTGAAGTTACTGCGGGTGGATTTATGAGCAGACAAACAATCCTCACAACTCCTTTTTTTTCCTTATAAAAGGTAGCATTTAGCCTACCCTCTTAATTGTGTTTGCGCTCGACACCTACCACTGTTTCCTAAGTCACTATTTAATCGAACTTGCTTTCGACACACTACACCCAAATCAGACAAAAAACGTGTAACAATCCCGCATATAACAACTCTAATACAATAGACGATGTAGAAAACTCATCTCACCCTAAAATACCACGAATTTTGATCACTATTTGACATAATATTATTATATTAGCACCCTCGCAAAGGAAGTGTTACATGATAACTAAATGAACCACATACTAAAACGTTATTATTGTGTAAAAACCGTATTAAGCTATTTAACCGCAAAAAACCACACTGTTAAAGACATATATATGAGACTGTAGACCTATAAATTCGCCACTTAAGCACTTAAAGGGTAACTGATAAAGATGGAGCCATTTGCCGAGCTAACTATTAAAAAAAAAACTTAATGTTTGCGTCTAGTTAGGGTTCCGTACCCGAAGGGTAAACGGGACCCTATTACTAAGACTCCGCTTCCGTCCGTCCGTCTGTCTGTGCGTCTGTCACCAGGCTGTATCTCATGAACCGTGATAGTTAGACAGTTGAAATTTTCACAGCTATAACAACCCATACTAAAAAACAGAATAAATTAAATATTTAAGGGGGCTCCCATACAACAAAAGTGATTTTTTTTTTGCTCGTTTTTATAGATAATGATACGGAACCCTTCGTGCGCGAGTCCGACTCGCACTTGTTTTTTTTTCTAAGTTACTCCATCTTTTCCTCAAAATGTGGACTTTAATAAAATCTAATTTAGCCCGATATCTGTCGAATTATGGGATACGATAATTTTGACTTTATTCCTTTAACAGAAGGTCGAATATGAAAAGAAAAAATTCAACACGCTTTGCTTAGTAAAAGGATTAAAATAAGTGCCGTCTCATTAATTTTATAAATGTATAAAGAGACAGCAACAACAATTTAAAATTAGATTCAACTTACTCCACTTACTGATTCCACTTTTTATAAAACCTTATACGGGTTTGACGCTTTATAAGGCTCTGTCGATATATTAGACACTGTAATTTTAACTTAATACCCTTATCATAAGGTCAAAAGCCAATTAACACATTCTGTGCCCGTTTAAAAGCTGTTTAAGCCCTTACAATTGAGACGATTTCAAGTATTAGGCCTTTAGAAGTACATAAAATTAATTTTGCCTATATATTCTTAAACTTGTGCCAATACTAATAGTAACTTTATAACACAATAATTGACTCACAATTGCTTGCTAATAATTAAAGGTATTATAGTTAGGTAGTTCACATTAATCAAAGACTTATACACATTATAAAACGACGGGTGGCAAACTTTGAAACGAATTGTATATTAGGGATTGAAGTATTTATGTTTAAAGAGTCTGTACAATGTTGTACTTTAAACCATCGCATACATTTTCATATTCAAAGTTATTTAAGAACATCAACCCAAAATTCCTGATACAGTACCTTCATTTAAGTCGGAATTGTCTTACTAAAATGCTCTATCAAAAAAAATGCCAAATCAACTGGATTCACAATAGAAATAAAAGTAAAAGTCTAGGCTGTATGGACAAGATCCCTTTTCCTTTTAAATGGAAGAAGATGGCCATGATGGATTTGACACTGGTCATTTCTCTCGGTCAGAAAGTACCAAAACATCTTGCCCTATTTTAATACACGTTCCGATCCGAACGTATCTGCAATTTTTAGTATGGAACCCTCAGGAAATATTTCGATCACAAGTCTTAAGGTACTCTTTGTTGAATGTCTTATTACGCTGTAAAGGCCACCTGAGGCCAACAGCAACTACTTTCTAAAAAAATACTAATTTTGATCTTTCTGTCATTGTTATCCATGGTTTTACAAACAGTGTATATTTTACAACTTTAATTTTAAGTATAAGCATAATAAGTTCACAAAAGCACCTGAGCGCTTATGTCTTCAAAGCATCTGAAAAACCCATAACACAAAATCAACCCTATCTCTATACAATTATGGTGTACTTTTACACACTTTTAACACAGAATTTATGTCAAAAATGATCCATAAAAATAATGAGGTAAAGTTGATTTTATACTACTTTTTAGACAATTTAATGAGATATGATCACATGGCTTCGTTTAGGCTTAAATAATGATATTTTCCATTGTTCCAACAACAACGACAATTAAGTCATTCTTTAAGTATTTTAATTATTAAGAACACAGTACATAACTTCATACAACTAATATAACATTTTAAACTAGCAACTCGAAAATATTGAGACGGATGAATTTCATACAAAAATGGAAACAACTATATACTAACTACTAATATCTCACAGTATATAATATAAGCAACATTATTGTCGGTAATATAAAATTATATTTGATAAATATTTAACCCAATATTTAAGTAAACATACTAATACATTAAAAAATTTCTACCCTGGCAACATTTGTTATTTGTTAACAAATTGTCAACAGGCAACATTCATAAGAAATCATAGATAAAGATAGTTATCTTAATTAATCAAAAATTGATGTTAATTAGAGTTTTAATGGAATTTGGTAATAAGTAAGTGTTTGTGATTTTGTAAAATCTTATACTAAACAATATTAATGTAATAACTAAATAATGGTTTAAAAAATATTTGCACATTATATAATTCATAGATTCAATAAACACATAATTGATAGCATTCACTTAACAATAACTTCGCTTACAAAGAAGGTTGCATAAGAATAAATTGTATCTAATGTATATTTACATATATAATCACTACTTTGACACTTAATTGATGGAATAAGGCATAAAGTGGAATGTTTACACTTTGAAGCAATTCGAGCTCGTGTAATTATTTGTATTGTCTTTTTAATAGATAAATCTATGCACCGTTTAACACTAGTGGAATGTTCATTCGATTTTGGAGAAAATCACTTGGTGGTGAAGGTTGGGTTTTGCTTGCGCGCGCGCCGGTAGTTGTCGAGTATGTACTAGAGATGTAATACTTGCCCGTCGTCCTTCGTCGGGATGCTGTGGGGGAAACCCGACGGTTCGGGCTGATCTTCTAGTGTGACTGCTGTGAGATCCACTATTTCGTCTTGGTCGTCTTGATCGAATCTGGAATGCCAACAATTCTAGTAAATATCGGTTTAAAGATTGATTAACTATGCTTGTCGTACAGTATTATACTTTAGTGAAGAGTTTGGATGAAGCCTTTGCTCAGCAGTGGGATGGAAAAGTGGGAAAACCATTATTATTCCAGATTAATACTGTAAGGTTTTCTGGATTAGGTTACTATTTAAATTAAGCATGGTTTCGGAATCATGGTGCATGCACAACACGAAGTACAAGTTCGTTTTAAATATATTTTTAGTGAGTGAGAGAGATGATACCTCCTAAGCGAATACCTCTTCTGTGTGAAATTAGCGAATAAATTACTTTTCATTTCATTTCAAAGCATATTTTTTTCATAAATAAATAAAACTGCATTCACGACGACTCTTCATCTTCCCGCCAAGATATCAGGGTGGCGATTTTTGAACCGGTAACTAATTCTAACGCTGTGATAATAATCAAGAACGAGTGCTCCTTTTCCTCTTAAGCAATGTCAATGATATCTTATTTTTGATACCGGAAGTGTATAATATGTATTTATAAAATTTTAAATAATCAATAAATTTTACTTTTTATTTTTCAGTGCTAATTGCTGCACTTAAGCTGAATTAAATATTTATAAAATATAGTAACAAAATTAAATGCCTACCCGACACAGCCAGGAATCGAACCTGAGTCTTCTGCAATTCGGGCGGCAGCAATGACCATTATGATACCAAAGTCAAAGTCAAATATTCTTTATTCAAATAAACTGTAGAAAAGTGCTTTTGAATCGTCCATAATTTTTTTACCTACTACCCATTCAGGACGTCTATTTTTTAGCTGGCTGGCTTATACCGGGAAGGCTGACGTAAGCACTGATTTTTTTTACTGCGTGGGGGACAAATAATAATGATTACCTGTCTGTATCGGGGTCGCTGGGGGGCGCGCGGGGTTCTGGCGCGGGCGCTCGCTGGTTGGCCGGCCGCACCGTCACGATCAGGTTCGAGGAGTTGGCTACCATCATGTCCGTCACCTGGCCAAAGAAGGAGAAACAGTTTTTATTTAAGCCAACCCCACGCTCCAATACTAAGATATTCAGCAGAGAACTATAAATAAAGTCACAGGAGTCAGCACCATGAAATGGAAGTGGGCCGGTCATGTCTGCAGAAGAACCGACCGATCGGTCAACCCGAGCCGAGGTCTTAGCCTTCAGAGGCGCCCTCAGGTTATTCTGCTCCCCATCCGATCCGAACCCCTCATAGAATCTAGTAGGGAACGGGGTCACGCACTAGTTCGTAATGCCATTCTCTCTAGAAAACTTTTGACGCTGCTTCATTTCACACGGCTTCTCGCCGCCTCCAAAAAAGTCCAGTGACGTTCAAAATGTCGTCTGTGGCAATCAGCAAACTTTCACAAGAATAAAAAAAGAGGAAGTATATGAAGAAGAGGAAAACGGGAAGATGATAATGTAGAAGAGTAAGACGAAAAAAAGGAAGAAGAGGAAGGAGATAAAGAAGAGGAAAAAAGTGGAAGGAGAGCATGAAGAAAAAAGTAAAAAGTGGAAGATAAAGAGTAATGCTTCTGGATCCTGAGAGATTGCCTTTTCGCAAATATCAGCCGTGAATCCATCAGAGCCAGATGCCTTCTTGGGATTAAAGCTGTTGGTCGCGGCGTGTCATTCAGTGGACGTGAAGGCGGGATCTTTGTTATGTTATTGGTCTGTCTGTTTTTTCCTAGGTCTGATTAGAATCAGTTAGTTAGGGTAGACCCTAACAGCCTTGTGTACAGCTGTAAACGGATCATCTTTGTGATAAAGAGTAAAAAGAAAAAAAGAGCAAGAAGAAGAAAAGAAGAATCACAAAAAGAAAAAGCAGAGGTAGAAGATGACGATGAAGAGGAAGAAAAAAAATAGGTAAAGGAAAAAAAGGAAATACAGTGAAAAATAATGAAAAGAAGAAGAGGGAACATAGGAAGAGAAGAATAATAAAAATATGAAGAATTGGAAGAAAAAGATGGACATATTAAAACATAGGAAGAATACAAGAATATTAAAAGAGATAGAGAAGAATAATAAATAGAGGCAAAAGGTAAAAGAGGAAGATAAAAATTGAAGAAGATGATGATGTAGAAGAGGAATAAAAAGTGGAAGAAGAAGACGAAAAAGAGGAAGAAGATGAAAATAGAAGGCAGGAAGAAAAAAAGGCTGACAAAGGCTCACTGACCTGGTCCAGCGTCTTGTTAGAGACGTCGATGCCGTTCACCTCGAGCACCTCGTCGTTGACGCCGAGCAGGCCGGTCGACTCGGCCAGCCCGCCCGGCACCAGCCGCGATATGAAAATGCCAGGCGAGCGTTCCACGCCGTGCGGCGTCACGCGGACTGAGGTGCCGTCCCTGGTTGATAATGCATCTTCTATATAATAGGTATGGGAAAAAGTTTCTTCGCATTTTTTAAGAAAATTCAAAACATTTTTTAATATAGTTTATTTGCATTTAACTAAAGTATGTAGGTGCCATTTTGTTCGATAACTTTTGCCATCTTGTAGGTAGCTAGCTAGGGACATGATCTCATTGCTATAGACATTTTGGGGCTTCTGATCAAAATACCGCGACAAGTGGTTTTGGTAGTCCTCTCGTGATGTTAACCTGACACTGCCTAAAGAATTCTGAAGAGCCCGAAACAGGTGGAAATCTGAAGGTGCAAGCTCAGGACTATACGGCGGATGCATTAGCATCTCCCAGCCAAACTCTCTTAGCCTTTTCAACGCCAACAACTTTTATAGAAGTTCGAGATTTTCGTGCCGCCCACGCCAGCATTTCTATAGAAGTTCTTCATTGTACCTACTTTATTAAAATACATTTACGATACATAAAACATTTGTTTTTTTTGTAATTTTGTAAGATGGACACAACTGAAGTCCTATTTTTTATGTTCCGAGGCAAAACAGGCCTTTATGTGTTTTAAAATAAATAAAATCAAAAATGTCTTTGAAATTTCAATATTTTTTGATTAGTATATTTTTTAAGATAAACGAGTAAATAACAGCGTGAAGTAAGAATATTACGTAACCTAGTGTGTTGTTGTCAACTTGATGCAAGTAAAACGCAAAAAATGTTATGAACTAGTATTTCTCAATCCATCGCAGCTAGTAAACTGATCTGATCTGATGATACTATGAACTAGTATTTCTCAATTCCCCATCACGGTAGACTGACCTGATGAAGAAGCCCAGCGGTCGGTCCGAGCCGTGCTTCAACAGCTTGACACGCCGACACGTCTCCGGCACTATGTCCACATCAATGATCGCAGATACCTAAACAAGAATAGTTACATTTACATTATATATACCATCTATTACCAGGGGCCCGACCGCCTAACCGATCGCTTTGACTTCGCGTGTAGTTTATGACGTCATCTTGTCGTTTCGTGCCGCCTATGAAAGCAATATCGAAAGCTATAGCCTATAGCTTTTGATATTGCTTTATTTTCTTCTTGTCATAGAAACTGTTAAAGCGGGTACGAAGTCCGCATTAGTTGATTGTACTATTGAGAATATGTGCACAACATTTCATGATGATCGGTTGAATAGTATACGCGTGAAAGCGTAACAAACAACAAAGAAACTCACTTTCGTTCATTTATACTCGTAATATTAGTCAGGATAAGCCTTCACAGTGACCTGAAGGTACTACTTGAGGTCACAAAGAAGTTAGTCAAAAAACTGAAATATCTCACTCACCATTCTGAAGTCATGAGGGTTGGATATGGCCAGCCCCTTGTTCTTCGCCGGCGTCCCGCTCAGTATCGACGAAATGATATTACGGCGCCGCATCGTCCCGTATCCATTGAGCTCTTCCAAACTGTCACCTGTGCAAAGAGAAAGAAATGCTATTATATAAAATGACTAGCTGTGTTCCGCGGTTTCACCCGCGTTCTATTAGTCATAGCGTGATGTAATATAGCCTATAGCCTTCCTCAATAAATGGATTATTCAACACAAAAATAATTTTTCAATTCGAACCAGTAGTTCCTGAGATTAGCGTGTTCAACCAAACAAACAAACTCTTCAGCTTTATTAATATAAATTACCATCTATACTAATGTATACTAATTTAATGTATACTTATCTATACTAATGTATAGATGGTAATACAGTTTGCCTAGTTGATGTATGTTCGACGAAGAGTTGGTAGTGTTAGTGAAGTTATGAAAAATAGAATTAAAAAAGTCAAAAGTATAAATTGATATAATTTGTGAACTGCACAAGTCAAGGGTTGTCAAAGGAGTGGGTTAGAAATATATGTATATGATGATTAAATATTACATCGTTACCATTGACCAATTGATGACCTAGGTAATTGTGACAAATACAAAACCATGTGTAATACCTACATGGATTGGCACAACTATAGTGCCGAATATGGCAGTAGGGTACCTTGCATAGGACCCCGGAAAATTACGAACATGATACCCAAAAAGCAACACATGGCTGAGATGTTGAGTTCGTTTGTTACAAAGCTATATAGCAAACCGACAACCTTAGGTCCATCAAGCCGATCCATTGTCTAAGGCAGGGTTTCTTAAAGCGGGGTCCGTAGCAATAGTGTTAGGGGTCCTCAGTAGCTCTCATTATAATAGTAGTAATTGTAATGAAACTACCAATAAAAGTGTTTTAAAAAAAAAATAAGTCTTGTTTTCCTTTCCTAATATTTTGACAGGGGTCCGCGTGATTGTTTCAATTGTGAAAGTGATTCGTGACTGCAAAAAGTTTAAGAAACCGTGTGGTGTAAGGTGACGTCAGCGCTTTGGTTAGAGAAAAATCTCGTTAGCCAATCTATGTCGTCCATATAATCTAGTCCACGTGGATAAAAAAAAGCATCCTGTATAAAATCGCTCCTATCTTGGAATTGTTACAATTAGGGCTAAGCTAAGCTATAAAATATTAACCCACTTGCTCCGACAGGGTGTTATAACACCCCTAAAAGTATTATATAGATGTACCCTAATGTAATACTTTTAGAATTTTATTTACAACAACAACACACAAACACTTGGTCGGACTAATTGGGTTAATTGTATGGATGCCCTACTACACTATAACCATGTTTTATTCGTGCGCAAACATTTAAAAAAAAGGCAACAAAGCCGTCCATTGTCCTTTGTATAGATGCGATGGTATTGAGTAGATGGACTAAAGTGACAGCTGCCGGCGCACTTTATATTTTTAATGTTGTCAACTGAAGAGCAAAGTGTTGTGACACGAGTGATTTTACCGATTAAATTGAATTATTGAGTCATCGACATAGCTGTAAGTAAGTATTTAACAAAATACTTACTTACAGCTATGTCGATGACTTGTACTCGAAAGTACTATCGAATCAAAGTATCGATGCCATATTCAATACCATATTAAACAGTTACATAATAAAGACCCTGCATGAAAGTGCTACAGAATCGATTTCATCCATTTATAAGTAAGACCAGACGCAGGCACATCAGACAATCCAAAACTGTCTCTGACTTTTTTCTGTCAGTGTAATAAAAATTATGTACCTACCTACTATTTTTTTTTTCAGCAGCGCGTATTACAGGCGTTCAAAAGTGACAAAACAAACATCTGAATAACGCATTTAAATATTTTTATAAACTATGTAAAAGTATTATCTTTGAACCTCATTTATCAATACAAAAAATGATCCAACAGGTTGGGTTCCATAGTAAAAAATGAATAGAATAATATAAGTTAATAAAATGTAATAATATTTTTGATTGGCCGGCACTTTCAGAATTAGCCCAAAAATGTATGGACGCTGAATGATGTCCTTTCAAAGTATAGACTTTGAACTTTGTTTCTACCACAAATTGTCACCTCTATAGTTTGTGGTAGTTTGATGTGCAGGTTGTCAACCAAGAACAATGTATCAGTTGGGCCTACTACTTTGCAATTTTAATTAGTAACAAAGAACCTCAAAATTTAGGGCAAAATGGTGATTATATCAGGTATCTTCATAATTTTCCGGGGTTCTATTCACGGTACTCTATCTGCTATATTCGGGAACATACAGGTATTACCAAACACCATGTATATTATTGTCTATCCTTTTTTTTAATATTATAAGGAGACATAGGAAGATATGTTTAAGACGCTGGACTGGAGAGGAAAGGGCATTAACATAAACGGTGACTACATCTCACACCTGCGATTCGCTGATGACACAGTTCTAATGGCGGAGTCGCTAGAGGAGCTAAACCAGATGCTGGACGGTCTAGCTTCAGCCTTGCGACGCATCGGTCATGGCATGAATTTGGATAAAACCAAAGTCATGATCATTGGCCACATTGATTCGATACCGGTCGTCGTACATGGTCACCTTCTTGAAATCGTTTCCGAATATACTTACCTCGGGCAGATTCTGCAATTAGGTAAAAACAATTTTGAGAAGGAGGCCAAGAGGAGGATCCAGCTGGGCTGGGCAGCGTTTGGGAAACTACGTCGAGTCTTCTCGTCATCCATACCGCAATGCTTGAATACGAAAGTTTTCAATCAGTGCGTCCTACCCGTCATGACCTACGGAGCTGAGACGTGGACACTCACGGTAGGGCTGGTCCACCAGTTTAAAGTCGCTCAGCGAGCTATGGAAAGAGCTATGCTCGGAGTTTCTTGAAGGATAGGATTCGTAGCGAATACATCGGACAGAGAAAGTCAATGACAAAGTTATTGACATAGCTCTAAGAATTAGCAAGATGAAGTGGCAGTGGGCCGGCCATATCTGGCGAAGAACCGACAACCGCTGGGGTAAACGTGTTCTTGAGTGGAGACCACGACTCGGTAAACGTAGTGTAGGACGCCCTCCAGCCAGGTGGGATGATGACCTGCGAAAGACTGCAGGCAGATGCTGGACGCGTCAAGCTGAGGACAGGGCGCTGTGGCGCTTATTAGGGGAGGCCTATGTCCAGCAGTGGACTAAGATAGGCCGATGATGATGATGATGATGATGATGATGATGATGATGATGATGATGATGATGATGATGATGATGATGATGATGATGATGATGATAAGGAGGCAAACGAGCAGGCAGCAATCACCGCCGCCCGTGGACATCCGCAAAACCAGAGGAATCGCAGATGCGTTGCCGTGCCGGCCTTTAAATTATTTATTCTGTGTTATCATCATCATAATCTCAGCCAAAAGACGTCCACTGCTGGACAAAGGCTCTCCACAACGACCGGTTTTGTGGTGCTCGCATCCAGCGGCTTCCAGCGACTTCTGTGCTATATTAAAATTAAATGGCAGTGAACGCGTCGTATCGGAACGGCCGGCGCATGCCGCGTGGTGATGCGTGACGTGACAGGTTCAAAACACGTGATGCACTTTTATGTCATAGGCGGAAGCGATTATCTATTATATTAATACGTGAAGCAAAAACTTTGTACCCCCTTTTTACGAAAATTGCGCGGACGGAGGAGTATGAAATTTCGCACACTTATAGTTTATATAGAGAAGGATAACCGAATGTTATTATATATTTTTTTAATTATGCATAAAAGTACATTAAATCAATAAAACAAACATTACACACACTACCATGTATTTGACACACACGCATAATGTATAATGATGACACACACGTATATATACTCTTTTCAAAAATTTCAAAAATGGGAGAGGAGCGGCCGGTATCTGTCAATGCCAATACAAACTCGCATTCTATCTTTTTAAATTTTTCATTGCTTAGGATACAATCCGTGCAGCCTTAATAAAATTACGGTCGAATTTCGACCACTGGGCGACCACTATTATAGTAGCGACAAATAGGAGTGTCACGTCACCTAACCATTATCATCATCACCTCATTTATATGTCTCCACTGCTTCCCTATGGATGGAAAAACTACATGGGAGAACGGGGCATGGACCACCACGCGGGCCCAGTGCTGTTTAACAGTTGTTAAGGACTAGTCATGCAATCAGCAGGCTTATTTATTACCAATCTTTAAGTGGCAGTCGCAATCGAAACAATCTAAAATAATAAATGGGAAGGTTGATTGCCCGCTTCTTTTACGCAAGATAAACTTTAGTTTGCCATATAAGATCCCACGCCCTAGTAGATATTTTCTTTTCCCTATAAAGGGTAGCAGAAGCAATTTGGGTCACCACGCCTTCCTAGGAAGCCTATTCATTGTCTAGACAATATAATATTCTTTGTAAGAACAAGGAATATTCCGGTGATATTTTTGCTGACACAGTACACAAATTTAAACACGAAGTATCGAAGTGTCTCACAACTGGGTCTTCTTAGTTTCCTCTTAGTTTGTTTAAAATTTTATAGATAATTAAGTTAAGGTTTTAAAATTATTTGAATAATATAAAAATATTGTAAGCCCACATTTGCATGCCGTGGCAGCCTTTAAGTAAGACAGCACTTAGATTAAGACTTTTTTCCAATGTTTCTTTTTTTTTGTAATTTTTTTGGTGTATGTTTTGTTGGTTTTCCTTAATAAATAAATAAATAAATTTGCAATTTTTCGCTCATTACGGAACGTAGAACACTACGATAGCGCCACAAGCGAGCGATTGGCGAACTAAAAGTGCATGTCGGCGCTCTAAAATAAACCGACCGATTGCAGCAACGGCAACTAGTAGCAGTCGCGTTGCCATTTGTGCAATTAGTATCTGGTTGCTCATTTTCGGTAATTAGCCTGAGCTGAGGGACCAACGGTTTAACGTGTCTTCCGAAGCACAGAGGAGCGCGACATAATACATTTTTGGTTACCCATTCGATGACCGGCCTTTGCCGAAAGTTGCTCATTTTTGATAATCGTAGACCAAGCGTGTTTACTACTCCGCCATTGAGCTCTTCAACTGGAGCCCCTTAACTGATTAAAATTATTATATTAACATGACTTGATTTTCTATAAAATGTTTTTGTTTTGTTTATATAATTTTTAACGCAAATTTTGTTGCGAACAAATTAAAAAAACACAAATGTCGAAAAAATTTCCACGAGCAGGATTTGAACCTGCACCCTTCTGACTTACCGGGACAAACACATTTTATAAATATCTTGCCTACTTCTTAACTGATCTTTAGTATTTGTAAAAATATTATGATCGGATGTTAAATGACGGTATTTGTTGACATTGAATGGGCGCCTTTGGCTTTCAAAGTAAAAAAGTAAATAGTGTTGAATAATTTCGTCGGGCTGGATAGAACCACGATCCTGGCCCAGTATGTCAGAAGGGTGCAGGTTCAAATCCTACTCGTGGAAAATTTTTCAACATTTGTGTTTTTGTAATTTGATGTTCTATTCTTACAAATCAAAGACTCTTATGACTTGGCCCTAACTTTACTGTGATATATTCTATTCTATTTGTATAATCCCGTGTCACGGTCACGGAATGTACGCAGTGTTGTATATGAGAACATGCTTGCCTGGCAGTTTGTACAATTCCTATTTCGTACAATTGATAAATCATTCACGATTATTACATTTTTATGAGGAGCTCGATAGCGTAGTGGTTAACCTTTTCACCGCCCAACTATCCTGCACGCGATGTCCCGCTGTACGCCAACGTATAAATGTATTTTAATAAAGTAGATACAAAGAATAACTTCTATAGAAGTGCTGGCGTGGACGGCACGAAAATCTCGAAATTCTATAGAAGTTGTTGGCGGTAAAAAGGTTAACGCGCCCAGTCTGCGAGTGCTGAGGTTAAGCCACTTCACAAATTTCGGTCATCGGATATGGGTGACCAAAAATTTTTCATCTCTCGCTCCTCCGTGCTTCGGAAGGCACGTAAAGACGTTGCACTAGCAGTCGTTAACAACCGCTAATAAGCACTGGGCCCGCGTGTTGGTTCATGGCCCGTTCTCCCTATCCATCCATAGGGAAGGCTCGTGCCCCAGCAGTGGGGACATAAAACGAGCTGATGATGATGACATTTTTCCCCCGAATTTGTACAACGTCATTTTATGGGAAATAAAATGTCAAAAGTGAAAAATCTGCATACAAAAACAAATGAGGATGGGAACGGTTTTTTTAAATTGATTTGACTTAAAATTGGTGCAAGTTTAATATATCATTTAACGTTAACATTTAATAATCACGTTAACGAAAACGACAATTTGAATGGCAGCTTATGGCTTTTGCTCGATGTCGCGCCATGTCTGGCTATTGCTTTCGCAAAGGTCGGTCATCGGATAAGTGACCGAAAATATATCATCTCGAGCTTCTCCGTGCTAAGGCACGCAAAACCGTTTGCCCCGCTACATTAACAGTCGTTAACATATCAACCATCATTCCGCACTGGGCCCGCGTGGTGGTTTATGGCCCGTTCTCCCTGTGATGTTTCCATTCATCATCATCATCATCATCATCATCATCATCATCATCATCATCATCATCATCATCATCAGCCTAAAGACGTCCACTGCTGGACATAGGCCTCTCCAAGTGCACGCCACTGAGCACGGTCCGCGGCTACTCTCATCCAGCTCTTGCCAGCCACAATCATCATCAATCTCTTCCATTCATATCATAAGGAATATATGTGTCGTGGTTGTTAAAACATTCGGCACCAGTCAGAGACTCCGAGGTTGCGGCTTCGATTCCCGGCGAAGCGAACATGTTTCTACTCGTTTTGATTAGTGATTAGGGCTTTCTGAAGTAATGTTCTGACAGCCAGAGATTAACATAGTTAGTGCCTCAGTAGTTGAAGATTCCGGGTAAAGTACATGCTTAAATGTGTTTTTAAAATTTAGTTTTACTTAGATAATTGCCTTATACACAACCTTATTTTTAGTTTATACAAAAATCGAAACACGGGTCAAATATTTTCATTTACCTTTTTTTTTTTTTTTTTATTGGTTATAGGCAGGCATTTGACTACACCTTACCTGATGTTAAGTGACGGTGCGGTCGAGGATGGAACATGCCTGCCTAGAAATAGCCTATTCACTCTAGCCTTGAAGAGGTCCAGATTATACCTTTCAGGGAACACATTCGCAGGCAGCGCGTTCCATTCCCTAGCTGTACGCACTAAGAAAGTTGAACCGAATCGGCTCGTGCGACAAGGTGGCATATCTACAACATAGGGATGGAACTCGCGCCTCGCGCTCCGATAGCGGAAAGTGGATGGTGGGATTAGGTCGTGCAACTCCTTCGCGCACTCCCCGAAATGAATCCTGTAGAAGACCGACAGACGAGCCACCCTACGCCGATGTTCTAGATTTTGCAGCTTGGCGTCTATCAGGGCAGGGTCACCAATGAGTCTCTTAGCTCGTTTTTCAATCGAGTCCAAAGCAGCCAGATGGTATTTGGCTGATCCATCCCAAAGGTGGCAGCAGTACTCCATACATGATCGAACTTGTGCTTGATAAAGTTGGAGCAGCTGTTCTGGCGTGAAGTACCGCCTGACCTTAGAGAGAACCCCCAGTTTTTTAGCTGCAGTCTTTGCTTTGGACTCGATGTACTGCCCGAAGTTGAGGTTGGACGAGAGCTCAACACCTAAGAGCTGTAGGCTGTCAGTCATAGCTACAGTCACATTCCGGAAAGTCGGAGCCAAGTGAAATGGGCTCCGCTTAGCTGAGAACAAACAAGCCTGTGTTTTGGCAGCGTTGAATGTGACCAAATTGGCATCGCCCCAATCGGATACTGCTTGGAGGGCTTCGTTCAAGCGGCTAACCATGGCCTCTCGACAAGAGGCGACATCTTGTCTGCCAGCCCCTGCACTCGACATGTATATATCCGCAACGGTGCTATCGTCTGCGTACCCAAAGGTACCGGGCACAAGCAGGTCGTTTATATGAAGCAGGAATAGGGTTGCGGATAGAACCGATCCCTGAGGCACACCGGCATCGATAGCCTTTTGGTCCGATGAGTAGCCGTCGAGGACAACGCGTATCGATCTTCCCTTCAGGAAATCAGATATCCAAGCGCAAAAGTTAGCAGGAAGACCAAATGATGGGAGCCTGCTTATAAGGCTCGCGTGCCAAACCCTGTCAAAGGCCTTTGAGATATCGAGGGACACCGCAAGGGCCTCTCCGTATTTCTCAATGGCCTCACTCCATAGATGTGTGGCATATATTAGAAGGTCCCCAGTTGAGCGGCCTCGGCGGAATCCATATTGGCGGTCGCTGAGGAGATCGTTACCTTCCAAATGAGCCAGGAGTTTATTATTCAGTGCACGTTCCATTATCTTACAGAGTATGGACGTGACTGAGATGGGTCGATAATTAGCAGGGTCAGCTCGACTGCCTTTTTTGGGCACGGGTTGCACGTTAACAAGCTTCCATGACTCCGGTACAATGCCTGTTTCAAGTGAGAGGCGGTACAGGCGTGTGAGGGGTGGAGACAACTCGGGAGCACATGAACGCAGAACTATTGCTGGTATGCCATCAGGTCCGTTCGCCTTGTTCACGTCCAGGGTCTGCAGGATTTTTAAGATCTCTTTCTGGTGAATGCGCACTTCTGCCATATAGCAGTCAGCACGAGATGAGATTGGTGGAGTTTTCCCAGCAGAGTCCAGACGCGAATTCTCCGCAAAAAGAGAGACAAATAAATTTGCTTTCTCTTCCGCAGAGTGGGCAAGAGAACCGTCAGGCTTCAGCAATGGTGGTAGGGATGGCCGACTGAAATTAGATTCAACCGCTTTTGCCAGGGACCAAAAAACCTTACTACCTGGGGGGTAAGAGGCTAATTTAGCCCCGATCCGGCTTATGTGGTTGAATCGAGCTCTGCGTAGTGTCCTTTTACACGACTTGGCGGCTTGGTTAAAGGCTCTCTTCAGAAAACGAGTATTCGAAGACTTGCGTGCCTTCGCGTTGCGTGTGAAGACTTCAGCCCATGCGGAATAAGCAGACAATTTCAGCGCCTCAGCACTACGACAGTCAGCATTAAACCACGGGCGAGCTTTGCCATGTGATGTTACGTCCGAGTACGGTATAAAATACTCCATACCCTGCCGTATCACCGCGGTAACGGCTTCAGCACAGCTCGTTGGATCTCCTGAATTGAAGCAAACTCTCCGCCAAGGGTAGGACGAGAAAAAGTGACGCATTTACGTTTATTTTAGTGACCTAAAGAATCAGTACAAAAAAATGGAAATAATATCTTGAAAACTCACGAATTTACAAGCTTTTTGTGCTGTCCCGTTGTGTTTTTTAGTAGGGTATACTTTATTAGAGATTTTGTAAATATTATTTTGTCAAAATGTAACATGGTAAGTATAAAAAATAATTCAATATATTAAGTACTGATTCTGAACAAACAGTTTTCAGGTTTCGTATAAACTAAAAATAACGTTGTTTAAAGAACTTTAAACATTATCTCCCATACAAATAAACAGAGAATAAGGTCCGAATAGTTATTCCGTGTTTTGTTCCTGTCATGTAAATGTCATTTCAAATTAGAGTATAAAAGAGACAAAACACGGTATAACTATTCGGACCTTATTCTTTGTTTATTTGTAAGGCCCTATGTAGTTATTCTTAGGGAAGAGCGGCTCTCTCACAGGTTATCGTTTAATTAAAGGGTGGAAGTCCCCCCCGTATTTACTAAACCTGATTTTTTTTTAACCTTCGGCCTAAACGTTTCTTGACATTAGGTGAGATGAAGCATGTGCTTAACCTAAACAATTTTTTTAAAAAGAGTGTAAATAAAAATTAAATTTGTAGATAATGATACCGTATAGAAATCAAGTCCATATGTAGGTAATTCACTAACAGTAATTAGAGGCAGATAACCAGCGTCACGCGAGACTGCTCCGCTCTTTATCAGGCCGACTGTACACGGTCAGGTGCCCCTGCCGATACTTTAGGATTATGACACTTAACACTCTCAAAATAGAGACTATCAATGATGCAAATGACATTGTAACGAAATCTTTATTCAACTTTTGATATGAAAACAGTATTTTGTTTGAATAGAACGGTTTTTTATGTTATTGAAATGCTTTTTATTGCCCAAACCAAATACCAACCAAAACTGTTTCCGCTGGGAATCGAACCCAACCTTTGGTGCCGGTGGTTAAGACAAAGATACCCACAGATAACATTACCATCATCGTGCGCCTATACATATACGGCCCTGCCATAGAAAACAGCTCTATACTAGTCTATGCATTCACCTGAATTATTTATACCTATTATTATTGCAAGTAATCAGCACTCTTTCCAAAATAATATATGAAACATGAAACCATTAACAATTCGTCGGGGATAATTCAAAAGCGCGTAGGTAAGTAGTATTTGGCTAATGCCGCGTAAGCGTCATACACCTGTTTTTTTAAGAGAATGGGTAGGATAGAAAACCAAATATTTAATTATTTACTTGGTAGTTTCACGTACGTACCAATCAGAACATAGCAATTGTTTTGGCTCCTATTATGTAATAATGAATAGTTATTTTCTAAAAGAACTATCTTCGTAAGTCATAAAGATAAAAGCACTTACGCTGTTTTGCTCATATTTAAGAGTTTGTGCGGAATCTACCAATGGTAGATTAGTATGGTAGATTACTTACGCGGTTTTGAACTATCCCCGACGAATTCTGTTATTTATAATAGTTTTGCCGTAGTTTCGCCTTAATTGTCAAGTTGTAATTGAGCTTACGGTCCAAAATCCGGAGGTCCTGGCTTTATTTATTTATTTTATTTAATAGGACAACCAACAACATTAACACTAAATTAAATTAAAGTTAATTATTATTAATTGTTATTATTTTTTAATTTAAGCTCAGGTCGGGCAAAGTGTGTATTCGATTTGATTTCGATAATGGCGGCCTTTGCCCAGCAGTGGGACAGTATATAGGCAAACTTGTTGCTTACTAATTACATGTTAATAAAGGGTTTTTAAACATGCTTTTTAAAAATAAAATTTTACTAGATAAAATTAACCAATCTCAGGTACCGAGAGTGGGAATCGAACCTACGACCTTGGGACAACTACCCATAATAGCATTGCGAATGCAAAATTCAAAATAATAAAAATGTTTTTTAAAATCTGTATCTATAGGAATTTTTCTAATAGCATCATTGTACACACGGCGGCAGATCAACCTTCCCAAAACTGTCAAATATCTACAATCAATTTTGAACTTTATCGTTTGGTTGTAAGGATCAATATTAATTGGAGAATTTTGACAGATTTGGGTAGGTAGATCTGCCGCTGTGTGACGTAGGTAGGTCTCCATACAAGCAAACTGTGTATCAATTCAATGAACCATTGATATGGTTAACAATTCAATAGTCGGGCAACTCGAGGAAGTAGCTAATTATCATAGAATGTGACAGGTGCAATCAACTTGTATTGGTTGATGTTTGCACTCGTTATTATTGAGATTAATGGATTCTTGTGACATTTATGAGAATTTTTTTTTTTTTTTTTTATTTATTTATTTAGCTTATGAGCGTTTCTGGGTGCCTAGTGTGTTTTGTTTACTATCCGTATTCATTCGATTACGTTTACGAAAACGGCAATTAGTATGGCATTAGCGCCTCCTGGCGACGAGAAAAGTTAAAGATTTGCTATACAAATTCTCGTTATCGTTAAAGTGATCGAATGGCGAATGAAACTCACACTAGGCCCTCTGTACGTTTTTGGACCATCGTTTAGTAGGTAAGTCCCTCCCTTTTGCACCTTGGATGCTATTTTCTTAGGCTCCAGACAAGAAAAGAGGGATGGAATAACCGCCACATAACTTTGGGGCTTGTATCCCAGTAAGAAGGATTCACACAGTCAAAAAAGAGGTAGCTTATGGCCGTGTGTTCATCTGGGTGGATTTAATTTGAACAGTTTTTTTTGAGTTTTCAAAAGGCCTCAGGCAGCATTTTCAGCGTCATTCACCAGACTTTGTTGGAGGCGGCGAGAAACTTAAAGGTTTCCTTGAGCCGTGTGATTGAAACAGACGGTTTCTAGAGGCAAGCGTGACACCTTTCTCTACTAGATTCTATGAGGGTTTCGAGTTGGATCCGGTAAAAGTTTTTAGTTGAATCAGAAGTTTTAATCTGCCCTTTATGTGCCCGGGAACTTTGCATTTAGTGGGTATTAAAAGTATCATGTGGTGACGTTAGACATGACTGAAATGTGGCTTATTTTGTAATATAAGTTAGGATTAAAAATGTTTTAGAGACTTATATCGGGTAGCTATAATTTACGGATGACAAAGTTTCCTCACATATATTTATAAAATACATTCCACATGCACATACACAGGTTTAAAATGTGAAAAATAAATCACACTTTATATTGCTCAACATATGCAGTGAAGTGTGCTCCTACAATCATTATTTTATGCTCATACATAACATACACATGTCTCTCAGTGAGACCACAGTCAATTTTGCCTTTCCAAAAGTTTTGTGAAAGAGATAACTTTTAGTGTTAACGCCATCTTTTTGTCTACCGTTTTATGTTTCTTTATATTATATGCTATACTTGGCATAGATAGTTTATTATAGTATATGTGTACAGTCAGAGTAGACACTATAGCATATTAATAGAAGATTTTTTGTTTTTCTTTTCATTTGTATCAGCATTCATTCATTCAAGTCTTGTGCCTAATGTGTTAAGTGACAACTGCCTTGAAGGTGAAGAAGCCAGAGTCTAATCTGTCCTTTTACATAATCTTCTTCCTTTTCAGTTTCTATACAGTTAACCCACTTAGCCCAACAGAATGTTATGCTCTTTAAAAGTATATAGATTTATACTTTTAGTTTCATTTACAAACAAACACCTGGTCGGGCTAAATGGGTTAAGGGAGGCTTCAGGAGTATAGTAGCCAAGTGATTTGGATGAGAGACCAGACATTTCTGGTATAGCAGTGACGTGATTGATATAGTTTAGTTATTAATAAAACTGACCTTTTCTCTGTATGATGACCCTGAGCAGAGGGCGCGCGTTTAGCAACGCTCGTGCCAAGTTATCATCATTGTTAATCGGCAGCAGGTCACCATCCCGAGGGTCCGTGTACGAGATCAGGAACGCGACATCGTGCAGCCTATGCAACTTCTCTATCAACGCCTTGAAGTCCTCGTACTTCAATTTTTCCGTGCGACTTAGGGAGAAGCGACGGAACTCGGCATCAAACTGAAAGATTAACAGTTGCGTTTAGTAAATGGTATCCTGAAAGTTGCGACAAAATGTAAGGCTTAACCACCTTTGTGGTCTAGTGGTTAAGACTACCAGTCTCAGAAACAAGGGGTAACGGGTTCGCTTCCCAGCAGGGGGTACATGTTTGTGTAATCGGCTTAGTGCTTTTCCTGACTTTTCTTTTACGCATCATAGCATGATGATAAAGTGGGCTATCAAATGCAAAAAAATTTTTTCAAATCTGACTGGCAGTTCTAGAGACAATTTGGTGTGCCTTTTGGGATAGGCTTCCTCCTACTGTCTCTAATGAGCCCTGTCAGCTGCAAGCTTTGTACAGTATGGTTTGGGACCATACTGTACAAACTAAGAAGCCAAGAACTAAGGCCAGACTAAGAAGAAGGTCAGAAGGATATCGTCTGCATCAGTCATTCAAATACCTATTATAAAAGTTTATTCATTCATTACATAAGGTGTAACAACTGCATAACATTATGACATTTGTTACAAAGAAAAACCTAAATAAAATATTGAACTTGTTAGCATATTTTATTGTATCATATAACCCTATAAATAGGTGTCCACAGATTTTAGAAATAAAAGGCAACGCTATAATATTTGATTAAAGAAAAGCTATATTAGAGGGCTAGCTTTGTGTGAGATTATTATTATTATTTCTTATGGGGACGTCGCCAGCCGAACGGACGATCCACCCGCGTTGTTGCGGGCCACTTCATCCTTTTCCCCGTTCTCCCTTTTAAGGGAGTTAAGGTTCATCCAGCTTTCACGGCGCCCCGTCGAATCTTTTGGTCTCTTTAGTGAATCTTGCTATCTGTTCCACCTTCAGATCCTTTAGGTCCTCTATGTGTAGTCTATCCGACCCCCAGAGCTCCCATCTTGCCAGCGAATACATAGGGCACTCGGCTAGTAGGTGGAGGCTGGTCTCCTCGCTTTCCATGCACTCCGGGCATATGGGGTCGGTTTTCACTCCTATCACTGTCATATGTCTGTTCAGTCGACAGTGTCCTGTTATGACTTCAATGACTAGCCTCATGTTCTCTCTGGAGAGTCCCATTAGTTTGCTAGTCTTTTTCTTATCCATTTCCTTGATGAAGATCTTCGATTGTCTCATACCATTCGAGGACCTCCATCTTCTGTTGGTTTCTGATGTAATACTGTGACTGATTACTCCCTTGGTGATGTTGTGCGCTATTGGCAGCCGAGGTTCCGGCCCCACCAAGTTTTCCTCTGCTCCCTTTCTGGCTAGTTCGTCAGCCTGTTCGTTTCCCGTGTTTCCCTCGTGTCCGGGAACCCACGCTATCGTCAGGTCCGTTCTCTCAGCCAGCCTTTTTAATGATTCCTTGCATTCTCTGACAATTGCTGATGTCGTCTCTTCTTTGCCTAGTGCCTTCAGCGCCGCTTGGCTGTCGCTGTAGATAGCCATCTTTCCTGTAATAGTGAGGTGTTCAGCTATCTCAGCGCATGCCATTATTGCGTATATTTCCGCCTGGAAGACACTAGCGAATCTTCCTAACGGTATCGACTTGTCTATCTCCGTCCCGTCTGCACATTTAATGTGCACGCCAGATCCAGAGAGCTTTGTCGACTCCTTTCTGGAGCCGCCTGTATAGCAAATGATGCCATCAGTTTCTACGCTCCAGTCCTCTCTTGAACCTATATGTATTCTATATTTTTTGTCAAAAATCCTTTCCTTTCGTATTAAGTCGTTGTTGGAAAGGATCATTGTGTGAGATAGCCTATTTAAAGTTTGTATGGTCATTTAAACATCAGACAATATGATGGATGTCAGGAAGTTGTGTACATGGCGCTATGTGTACATAGTTTTTAAGTTCATTTTGTGTATTTTGATATTATCACAAGCAGCATTCAATTTTTGACAACACAATGGCCATATAAGTTGGTTCTCAGACAATGACACAAGTTAATTTAAACCTAGAGTTAATTATTAATGGTACCAACCGTTGTAAATGTTAAATATCTGACCTATTGCTTAGTGCTAGAATTTTATATATTTCAGTCATAGGACTGAATTAGTCATATTTTGTATTTTTTAGTGTAGTATTAATACCATATGTTTGCCTACTTTTGTATTGTTATAAATTTAACTGAATATAAATGTGGAATCCAACAAAAAAATCAGGCTAACAGCCTTGCGTGTCTTCAAATAAGTTAGAAAAGCAGAAATTTGTTCACTCACCTTAGTTTTAACTTCTACACTTATGCTATCAACTCGAGCCGCTATCTTGTTCTTCGACATCGCGAAAGCATTTATTAAATGAACACTAATACTATAGTATTATATTTAAAATATTTAGGCACTTAATTTTATACACAGCATGGTAAAAATATAAAATAAATTATATTTAAAAACGATCTTGCTGAGAACATTCAACTCGCGTCGTCGTAATTTATAAAATTTTTCTCATTGATCACATACTTCAAGCATTAGTAATAAACCACCAATCAAAATTGAGCTAAAAACAAGTAAAATTGATTCGATTGGCGCAAAACTTAAAGCAACAAGAACAAACTAGTCACGTTCCACTTCAGCTAAACTTTAATTAAAACTTAGATCCACAGACGACATGGTAGATAATAATGTAAATTATTTATTTATTTTTATGATTACAAACAAACTTTTCAGTTTTATTAAATCATAAACAGTCAAAAGACATCTTAGTCTGACTTTTCAAGATAACTAGCGTAGTTATGATTGATCAACTATGATTTTTACTAAAAATTTTGCTGTATAAGCTCGATCCCATTGCTAGAACCCTGAAGTAAGTAGTAAAAAAAAGCCATCAGCTCATCAGCTGTCAGTGTCAACGTCAACAAAATAAATAAAAACCGAATGAATATGTTTCAGTACTCAGAGGAATGAATTGATTGAATACCATACTATTACCAGTGTTACCAACTTAGCACTTTCGGAGCTAGATTTAGCACTATTTTCATGAATCCAGCACGAAACAACAGCATATAGCACCTAGCACTAAATGTAGCACTAAATAGTAGGTACTCATCCACTCAAACGTCAGGAGACACTTGAGTGTCTTCTATGGGCAAGTGATAAAAAGTCGTTCTAAGTGATTCTAAAAAGCATCGTCTTGTGCCTTTGTCATTCGTATTTAGGGACAGATTTTTAATAAACTAAGGAATAAAATGAACTTGGAGTCTTTAAATAAGATTATTCATATCCGAACGGGGCTTAAATTTTTTAACAAGACTTGCCATACATACGAAATTCCCCGATATAATTATTAATAAAATAGGCAATAAAGAAATGCACACATTTCAATTAAAAAAGTCGGCTGAAAGTCATCTCACGATGACTTTGACTTGACTTTCTTTTTGATGGTTTCTCACCAATCATCCACTTCAACGGCGGCAGTACAAGGAGAAGAAAACACGGTAGCGGATACAGATGACAGTGAAGATGAAGGGATATAGATTTAAAATATTTATTACAGCTACATTCTGCTTATAATTTTTATTTTTTCATTTATACTATGTCATTTTATTAATTATAAATTATATTATAATTTTATTTCAAGTCCAAAAAAACTAGCACTATTTTTCTATCTAGCACTTTTTCAGATGTCATTTATTAGCACCTATTTGTGGTATTGTGTTGGCAACCCTGCCTATTACCTACCTAACCACAAAACATAAAACACAATCTGAATTTTAAAACAAATAAACTATTCCTAGACTAGAGTCAAATGTTTTATGATTTAATGTATAGAAAGATATTAGAATGACAAAGCTGAAAAATAATGAAGCCGCTCGTTTGAATCCGTGCCTGAAGGTTGGTTTTAAAATTTATATTTCTAAGTAGGTACCCAAATGCTGAATTTTTTAGTTGAGAAAGAAGAATGTTCAATCTGTTTATAATAGCTATCATTTCGATCGCTATAAACCTTTTTTGAATCACTCTATCTACTACTGAAAACTGCATTTAAATCCGTTGCGTAGTTAAAAAGAGTTATGATCAGAAAGCCTAACTTGCAAAACGTCTTTAAAGCAAAATGTCTAAAATCAATGTCTAAGTTGTAAAAAGTCTAAGAAGCAAAATGTCTAAAAGGTAAATTGCCTTAGCAGCATTACGTCTACTATGTTAAAATGTCTGAGAAGCAAAATGTCTAAAATGTAAATTGCCTTAGCAGCATTACGTCTACTATGTTAAAATATCTAAGAAGCAAAATGTCTAAAAGGAGAAACAAAAAGCATGAAAAGTAGACAAAATCAGCGTTTGGTAGTCCCCTGATTCCTCCTCAAAAACTGGATTGATTTAATTACATTTTAGTTTTGGCTGTGTCCCTATGTTTCCCTTTTTTTCATAAATTAATAATTTAAAAAAATATGAACCGTTAAAACCTTAAAAATTGGCCAGATTTTCCACTGTTTTTTTGAAATTTTACGAGGTTATATAAAAAGCATAACAGGGACACAGCCAAAGCCTTTCTTTAATTTTTAATGGAAAATGTAATTAAATCGGTCCAGTTTTGGAGGAGGAATCAGGGGACTACGAAACGTTGATTTTGTCTACTTTTCATTCTTTTCATTTTCAATGTTTGTAGCATTGATGTGTTCCGGCAGCTAGAGATAAGATAGCCAGTGCCTCACTAGTTGAGGATCCCGGGTGAAGTGCGCTTCCATCATTGGCCTTATCATTACTTAACATCAGGTGAGATCAAGGCACTGCGCTAACCCGTAAAATATTTAAAAAAATAATCTATTTAGTCAACCTTAGTATTTTCTCTTAAGAGCGTTTACGCCGTTTTGCTCAAAAACTGTACTTTTCAAACCTCTTAATATCTATGAATATCTACTTTACAAATATGTTAAATACTTATATCATTAGGCGATCTTGTCATCAAAATAGTTTGTTGAAAACATTTTTAGATTTATGGATATTTTGGAATTTATAACAAGATAATTGAACAGAGGTTGTCATAATTTGACTTTCCGCGTCAACTTCGAAGCTTAAAAATGTGTTTAAATTACTGACAAACCTAAGAACAAAAATTTTATTTCAATTTGAAAGATCTTCAGCAAAATAGTTTGTTGAAAACATTTTTAGATTTTGGTTACTAACAAAAACTATAAAAATCCAAACATTGTGAATTTTTAAAGAAATTATAGGTGATAAAATAATTGTTTTCTCTAATATGCTAACTATATAAATATAAGATAAAAGCTTTTTACTATAGAAAAAAGTGTTCTTTAAATTATGCGCAAAATTCTTTTTACTAAATTAGCTCTATAATTTTTCTATAAATATTTTAAAACTGCTCTAAAACTACTACAAAACTCTGCGTTCTATTAGTATCAAATCAGTCCGCCACGAGGCTTCTGAGAGAGTGGTCACGTCGCTCGACGCTCTACCCGACGATTATCGAACAATTGCCGTAATTTCGAACATAGTTCAAATTTATAGCGCGATAAGCAAATCTTAGTACTTTAGTGAATAAATTATTTTATGTTACTTTTGATGAATTGCAACATTTTTAAATTGGACGACCTCCGTGGTCGAGTGGTTAGCGCGCCGGATCGGGCGTCGCGCTGTCTCCGAAGCCCCGGGTTCAATTCCCGGTGGGGTTAATTTAGAGAAGGACTGTTTTTCTAAATTTATTTCGGGTCTAGGTGTTTCTTCTATGTTTATGAATATTTATCCATTATCTTACTTACTTAGATAATTGGTGAGAGCATAAACAAATTAAATTTTTAAACTGACAACGTATTATTATGTTGCAGAGATAATGGGTAACAAATTCAACGAAACATACACCCCCCCCCCCCTCCTATCCGAAACGGGCGTGGTGTAAGTATGTAGGTAAAAAGCTTCCACCTAAACTAAAGTAAGCTTTAAGTAACTTTCGCAATGCTGGCCCACGGGATGGGTGGGAAATACCATCTATGCGTGTCTTTCTCTCTCCTCTCCTTTGCAAGACACGTAAAACCGTTGGTCCCAGTTTTTGTCACGATTGCTCCGCACCCGTGCCAGTGTGTTCTATGGGCTATGGCCCAATCTCCTCGCCATATCCTAGCAGTGCGACTTTTGTAAACTAATTATTTATTTAATAAGTGTATTCCTTTTTAATTTTTTTTAAGTATTCTTAGCTATTATGTTTTTTAGAATTCTACTTATTTAAGTTTTTCTTCCAATGTATTACAAAGAAATGATTAATTGTATGGGCAGTCAAATAACTTGACCGATATTTTGACAGCACCTATTTTATTGCTGCATGATGCGCTTTGTGCTTACGTGGCTCATATTGTCCCAGTAGTTTTTATACACAATTTATTTTAAAAGGAGATTAGCAAAATTGGGCTTGGTAATAGACAACATATTATTATTGATATATTCTTAAAAATCGGTCAATTTATTTGACTGTCCATACAATTAATCATTTCTTTGTAAAATATTGGAAGAAAAACTTAAATAAGAAGGATTCTTAAATGTTTCGTATCTCAAACCATCAACAAACTGTCAACTGTCAACGTCATGCAGGGAACAACAGGGACTCCATTTCCACTTAACATCAGGTGGAGTGGAGACATTTGCCGAGCTATGAATAAAATAAAATAAAATGTGTCGTCGTCAAATCAATTCGTCCAAAATAAATCGTTGAGGAACAGATAGGTATTGATTATAATTTTGTGATATAAGATTAATTACAACATTAATAAAAATACATACAATATAATATTATACTTAGGTACTTATTTCATGTATCCGTAGTTTAGTCATTTGCGTACGCCCATAGTTAAAAATAAAAAAACGACGGGTTGCACTCCGGGAGTGCCGGCAGAAGTGAAAACTTGAATATTAACGTTGTGCATTTTTGATATTTTGGAATGGTTAGGGAATAATTTTGCACGAATTGCTTCAATTATCAGTATAAAAGTACTATCATTTATGTGGTATAATACAATATTTATTTATTGTGCTATCGTACACAAACATGACAATTTATTCGCGCAAGCGCCCTGCGCCACCTAAACGAAACAGCAGGCATACATTTTCGCCGCGCCGTAGAAAGAGAGGGGGATACTTTCTCTCCTACGCCGCGCCGGCTGTCTACTCTCCACCCGTCTTACGATTTTAGGTCTTACATTTTCGATCAGGTCACGTGTCCTGGCGCGAATTCAACATTTTTTACCCATTACAAAAAAAGTGTACAACGCCGCTAAAGAAGTTTTCACTTCAATAATTTCGAAGTATACCGAAAAACTAAATTCGAACGGATCAAAGTAGTGAGTTTGACTATAGTGAGCAGAACTAGCCTACTCTACGCACACACTCGCGCGCGCTCACAGCCCGCTTCAGTGTGCGTGATATTTGGACTTAAAAACCTAAACTTAAGGTCTCGCGCTCGGCGTAAACGCTCTTAAGCATTATAGACGTCTTGCTTTAAATACGTTCTGCAAGCTAGGCTATCTGCATTTTAGTCATTAAGCATTGTAGACGTCTTGCTTTAAAAACGTTCTGCAAGTTAGGCTATATGCATTTTAGTCATCAAGCAGTGTAGACGTCTTGCTTTAAAGACGTTCTGCAAGTTAGGCTATCTGCATTTTAGTCATTAAGCAATGTAGCCGTCTTGCTTTAAAGACGTTCTGCAAGTTCGGCTATCTGCATTTTAGTCATTAAGCATTGTAGACGTTTTGCTTTAAAGACGTTCTGCAAGTTAGGCTTTCTGATCATAAGTCGTTAAAAAGATCTAAGCGTACAGACAGTGCAGCGGGAGGAACTTTGTTTTTTACAATGAAAAGACTACAAACTTCACTATATTTTTGGTCAGAGTATCGCCTTAACTTTACATCTTCGCCCACAGCTTTGCTTTACACTAGTATGCTAGTTTTAAATTTTATATTCTTTCTAATAAATAAATAAATTAATATTTCTATTGCTTTTTAATCCTAATTATTTCATTAGACCTGTGACACCTGTTATTCTATCTACCCTTTACGTACCTCGCCGCCCCCAAAAATCCCGGTGAAGCTGAAAATGCCGTCTGAGGCAATCAGCAATCTCTCCAAAATAAAATCCAATCCTCATAATAATGTGTTATCTTATCTTATCTTAGTGGGGCCTGCCGAGGTTTCCACCTCCCAGTAACACTTCGACCCATTGGGATCTTTTGTGCAACCAAATAATGTGTTAAGTACAAGTACTGTATGTCATGTAAGATAAGATAAAATCAATAAGATGTTTTTTTACAGGAACAAGAGCAAACCTACCAGTGTTTAAATAAAAACAACTATGACCATGAGAAATGTGAAAAATATTTTGACAACTACAACATTTGTAAAAAGTTTTGGGTAAGTTAATAAAACAACAAAATGCTAAATGTAGATCTACTCACATTTATTTTTACAATATATCGTCACTGTAGAGCAAAAAGTCGCTAAGTCGACATTTGACCAAAATTGATTTAGAAACATAATCAAATTCTCCAATTTTTTTGCACAATTTCAACCTTTTTCGACATTCTATATGTGTCATAGTTTTTATTTAAAAACACATTAACTTTCCATTTGCACGACTTATTAGCAGTCAAAAACTAATCATTTTCGTTAAATACTTTTTTTATAGTTCAATATGCTTGCATTTGACTACTATCTCACCTGATGTTAAGTGATGATGTAGCCTACGATGTAACATTCTTGCCTAGAAGGTACCGATTCACTCGTGATTTGAAGACCCCAATATTATATTTGATAGGGTACACAGATTGAGGCAAGGAGTTCCACAGCTTTGTGGTACGCAAGAAAAACGTGGACGCAAAACGCTTTGTACGCATGGGTAGAATCTCTATTGTGTAACTATGGCGTCGTGCGGTTTGTCTGGTTGTCCTGTGATAGAAAGGTGATGGAAGAATCCAAACTGAACAATTCCATTGCACACTCTTCTAAGGGAATCCGATAAAAAATCGAAAAACTTGCGACCTGGCGCCGATGAGCTTGGCGTGAAAAAGTTCGTCATCGTCAATGAGCCTTCTGGCCCTCCTGTCAATTGATTCCAGTGCTCCAAGTTGGTATTTGGCGGAACCATCCCAAAGGTGAGAACAATACTCCATACACAACCGGACTTGTGCTTGATATAGAATAAGCAGCTGTCCTGGTGTGAAGTACCTTCTCACCTTTGAGAGATACTCAGCTTTTTTGCGGCAAGTTGTGACTTCGATTCCTCATCATCATCATCATCGGCCTATCTTAGTCCACTGCTGGACATAGACCTCCCCTAATGAGCGCCATAGCGCCCTGTCCTCAGCTTGACGCATCCAGCATCTGCCTGCAGTCTTTCGCAGGTCATCATCCCACCTGGCTGGAGGGCGTCCTACACTACGTTTACCGAGTCGTGGTCTCCACTCAAGAACACGTTTACCCCAGCGGTTGTTTGTTCTTCGCCAGATATGGCCGGCCCACTGCCACTTCAACTTGCTAATTCTTAGAGCTATGTCGATGACTATGGTTCTCTGTTGGATGTATTCGTTACAAATCCTATCCTTCAGAGAAACTCCAAGCATAGCTATTTACATAGCTCGCTGAGCGACTTTAAACTGGTGGACCAGCCCTACCGTCCACGTCTCAGCTCCGTAAGTCATGACGGGTAGGACGCACTGATTGAAAACTTTCGTTTTGATTATACTCTTCAGACTTCTGTATAATATGCCTCACTCTGTGAATGTGGTCTATGGTACTGTAACAGTCAGATGGACTGTTACATAAATGGGGGAGTGAATTGAAAAGAACTAGAGAGTTTACTTTTATATATTGAATGTTTTCAAGAAATTACAATAATAATAATTCTATTAATACGTCGAAGCCGCACCAGCCGTCGATGCTCAACCCCATTGTCCTTTCTTCCGCCGCATGTCGTTTTAAATAAGATTTGAAATGAGAACGCGACGGCTGCCAGTAGGTCCGCGCCTCCAAGCAGTCCCGATCACTACAGTACCATATCCTCCGCGAAACCCGGCCTGTTTCGGTGGCTGGAACTCGTCGAATATAGGATTTTATCCATGCCGATATCTACAAGAATCTACAACGTTGAGAAATGAAGGTCTTCAAGGTGACGGAGACGCCGATAACAGATGTCATCACGAGCAAACAAGCACACGCCTGCACGAGGCCTGAAGTGGTGCTCAAGGACGTAGCCTGGGTACGCTAAATAAGCAGCATCGGCTGGACATCTGATCTGCGTCTCGGTGAGGAATAGAAAGTGCGGCTTAGCAGTCTCGAGGTGGTGGTGGACTGAGACGATATTTGAGTGCAGTCCTCGGATATTTGAGAGGTGCACTTGGTGCATCCGCTGTGGAACCGTTTTTCTATTTTAGACCTCATGTGTGGAGTTAGAAAGGAGGTAGGTAAAGGGTCGCGGCGCCACTATCCGTCCCAAAGATGCAAAACAAAGCACTACTTAAAGTGGGGGACCAAACTGGAGACCGCGGGGACGCCCGAGCGTCTATCGGGTCCTCCCATCCGTGCGCCAACCGGCACGATAGCGCGCTCCTGGGATTTGTCGGCCAGCGGAGAACCGTGCCTCGGATCCCGCTGCTACTCTCCAAGTTTGGCCATCCGAAGCAGTGCCGATGAGTGCATCTTAGACCGGACGTCAAGTAAACAAAAACCCGACCTTTCCCCCTGGTACGGCTTATCCGGACATCATGATGGAACGCGAACCGCTTGGCACCATGGCTTTGTCCGGAGAGTGGTGATTGAGCCGGCGGCTAAAGTTTTTTGTCATTATCTCAGTATTTCAACGTAATAAATTGAAAGTAGTACGAACAGATAAGCACATATTACCTATGTGCTTATCTGTTCTTTAAGATAAGACACCATAAAATTAGAATTATCTCTTAACAAACCTAAGTTACGATTTTTTTGTTTTATAAAACTTTAAACCGTCATAACTCAAAAACATGCTTTAGACCTATTTAGTGACTTTTCGCTCTACGCCGACGATATTGTTTACATAAGTCAGACATTTTTTTTATATTTTTAACCGACTTCAAAAAAGGAGGAGGTTACTCAATTCGACTCGTGTATATATATATATATATATTTTTTTTATGTGTGTTCGCGGATAACTTCGTCGTTTATGAACCGATTTTGATGATTCTTTTTTTGTTGGAAAGGAGATATCCCAAGGGTGGTACCATGATAAGGAAACCAGGATCTGATGATGGCATCCCAGAGAAATTGAGGGGAACTTTCGGAAATTGTAGGGGCGACTAGTGCGTTTGTTAATGTTTTCATTAAATATTTTAAAGCACTACTACTTGCTGAAGGTCTGGAGTCGATCTGATGATGGAGCCGAAAGACAGTCGAGGGAACTCCTCAACGATTTACAGCAATTACATGGTGTTTGGGCTTGATTAATTTGTATTGATGAGAACTTTACACCAAGATGGGTTGTGACTGCCATTAGGGGTCTGATGATGAAGACGAAGGGCAGTCAAGGGAACTCCTCAACGTTTTACAGTAGCTACCTTGTGTTTGGTCTTAATTCATTTCTATTTATAAGAACTTTGCACCCATATATAAGTGGTTATAAGTTATAAGTGCCATTTCAGGTCTGATGATGGAGACCATAGACAGTCGAGGGAATTCCTCAACGATTTACAGCAGTTACCTTTTGTTGGGCTTACTTCATACAGCCAAAATGTTTAGTTCGTACAAAAATAATACCTAATTAAGATTGAAGTTTTACATAGGAATACCACTACCTACTAGGCCATCGTTTCCTCTTTCGAGAAGCATCTTTGTTAGGTCGACGTCTACCCATCACTAAAAATCGTAAAATAAAATATTTTTTCACAAAAAAAACCGACTTCGAAAAAAAACCGGAAACTTAAAAAAGTAAAACAGCTCTAAAAAGCAATAAATAATATTGAAATCATAATATTAATTACCTAGACACGCATGTCAGTTTTAAAAAATGTCTACTGAAGTCGGGTGGAGCTTTTACGATAAAAAGTGGAAATAATGGAACAACTATAAAAGTTTAAATGAAACAAAATTGTCCCCCAGCCGACCACCAACCACCCGACTTCAATAGACAATTTTTAAAACTGACATGCGTGTCTAGGTAATTAATATTATGATTTCAATATTATTTATTGCTTTTTAGAGCTGTTTTACTTTTTTAAGTTTCCGGTTTTTTTTCGAAGTCGGTTTTTTTTTGACAAATTTTTTAAATTTTAACAAATATGTTGTAATCTGTAAATGTAGTTGATAACCCATGATTTTCTAAGCCACTAAAGAATTCCTGTTAGTAAATTTGTGTATTTAATTACCATTTTGAACTCAAGAAATTTGATCCAATTATAAGAATATTATGTATTCTAAAAATAATGTAATAGTAAAATATCAGTATTTATTTATATATTATATTAAGGTGGACCGACGATCTGGTGAAGGTCGCGGGAAGCCGCTGGATGCAAGCAGCACAAAACCGGTCGTTGTGGAGATCCTTGGGGGAGGCCTTTGTCCAGCAGTGGACGTCTTTTGGCTGAGATGATGATGATGATGATGATGAAAATATTGTCTATCTCAATAAATAGTATTCAAAATCAGGCAACTTCTTTTTTTTGATGTAGAAAGTTGTGGAAAAGTCTTAAATAATTGATTTGTATTGAGGAAAAATAGTTTTCATAAAAACAAACTGAACAATTTTGATAACCTTTTTTAGGGCAAAGTATATAAAGATAGAAGAGCTAAGGGACTGCATCCTTACCTCCCAGATGTAGAAGACAGAGAGAAAATCAAAGAAGAATATATGAAAAGTGTTTGGTTTTCTACATAAGTAATCATAACTACATTCATAGTTAGTTACTAACATTAAAGAGTTAAACCTTATATTGTACTCACTTAGAAAATGTTTTAAAGTTTCTTATAGGTATTATTTATTATATATATTAGATGTGAATTACATCTCTGATATTTTTATGAAGAACAACAATATAAAATGTACTTTATTTGTTACCTTTTTTGTTTTTTTTTTCAAATTATTGCCTTTTTTAAATTATAAAAGTTTATAGGGCCTATTATGGAATGTTGTGGTTACACCAACCGGTCTCAGATCCAAAGGCACTGGGTTCAACTTCCAACAGGGGTACATGTTTGTACTCGGTTTGGTTTGTGGCGGCTCCACCTACCGCATACGCCGCACATTATTTGACACGAAGCAAATACCTTCTCAAACCGTGTCAACAGATGGCGCCACAAACGCAAACCAACGACGTCGCCATACATACGACGATAAATAGTATGGGAAGCCTGCATCGCGGTAGCGAAAGTTTCACCTCTCCTTCGCTATATATAGCACCTCCAACTAACATCCGTTAGACTTCGGTCCCCGAGCTATATCACCCAGCTCGGAGGAAGATCTTCCCTTTGGCCTTCCTCAGTGTGGCATTCTCCATACCATCAGGCTCCCTACAGTGGCACACCCGACGTGATTAACTTACCACTGGCCCTCCCTACAGTGGTGACCCCTACGAAGCACAGAAGCACCTTGGTTTCCGCAGCCCACACCAGCAGCTCGGATCCACCGTCATCATCACCTGTCTCGACTCACCGCAGACAGGAATACTGCCGTCATAAGGAAAAAGGGCACAACTAACATTTTTTTAAAATTTGAGTCTCACCATTTACAATAGCTAGCACAAATAAAACAAAAATAACACTCCTTATAACAATCATCGTTAAAAGAGACATAATCATAATAAAAAACAAGTTTGGCATTATTAAAAAAGGTAGATCTACAATTAAAACACATTGTAACATGAGAATCCCAACGATTTAAACCGATATAAAATTTAACCCTAATTTTAACGTGTAAAAGAGGGGCCTTCAGTAAATCGTCATACCATAAGAATAATTGATCAACAGTCTGTAGATCTTCAGCAGAGCAAACAGGCGACGGTAGTTCAGGGCACCGAGTGATCCGACGCCCAGCAACAGAGGACCGATACCGGTCAGCGGTGTCAGACAAAATCTCAGCATATGTAGTAGAAGAAACCCGGCGAACATCATCATCATCTTCACCAAGAGGGGGAATATCGTTATTATCTTCACCAAGAGGAGAAGGAGGAGTAGGCACCATCGGCGAGGCATCCGGAGTATCAAACGCAGGTGAATAAGAAGACATTGTAGATTGAACACGTTACAACTTGAACTGTGCAAAAATAGAAGGCGACACGAGCTTACATACCCACCGAACAAGGACATGGATTTAAATGTCAGACGAGGTCACCAGACAGGACACAAATAATCGAGGCCAGCAGACACATTAATAACATTTTATTGCCCATTTAAAGTAAATGTCAGCAGACACATTAATAACAAAATTTAAATATTTATTGGCCATATCGTTAAAAAATAATTGGAAAAACACACACATAAAGGTCAGAGCATGTATAAGGAAGGAGACACGATATAAATAGCAGTGGAGCGGGGACACAACATCAGTTATGAACAAGACACAGTATTACTACCACATCGTGACTCACAAGGACGTGAGCGAATATCTCAACCAGTTGGACGCATATCCAGAAGTACATATAAAAAATGAAGCGTGCAAAGGTAAGTGTTACGAAGAAACAGCAACAGAAGATAGAAGAGAACCCAGTGGAAGTGGAGGGGGAGGAAAAGAAGGAAGAGAAGAAGATGGACGAGGAGATGTTCCAGATACAGGATTGGGGGAAATTCAAGAAGGAGAAAATAAACAATTTTGTGCTGGACCAGATGGAGTTGTCGAGTCTGAGACAGCAAGTGGATGCACAGTCCGATGGGGAAACGGAATCAGACGACGATACAGTGTCGATGGATCAAGCTGCGACAGAGATGACGGCAGTAATGGAGAGTTGGGACGAATACACCCAGTCGGTTCGTATTCAACAAACGCAAAAGGCTGCGGCCAAAAATTTTATAATGGACCTTATAAACTCGTCGCTGTCCATAACGGAACAAGAAGACGACACTGGCACATTATATACGTCAGTGCAAATCACCAGTGGGGATTTAACTCACGATTGGGAAGAGCTATTCGCGTGGGAGACTACAAAAATAGCTCAATTGACTGTATCACTTGTCTACGCGAGTATGTTTATAGTGGGAATGGTCGTCAAGTGTTACAGGACATTCTCAGCGAAAAAATTGTTAAAGATTGTCAGTGCGCAGAGCATCGTTGTGGAATGGTCGGGTACAATAAATGGAAAGGCAAAACATACTACGCTGACTGTTCCGAAAGGGGAACTTCAATATTTGCCGGAGAAGGCAGCTCATCTGGTGAAGGGATCAGTGGATTGGTGGTTCCAAATCTTCAAGCCGGTGGGAGTCAAACTGAAAATGAAGATGGGAACGGAGATCAGACTGGATTCGAAAAAGGGCAAGGTGTACGTGGACGGAAAAATAATGAATTCAATAACTTTGAAGGAAATGGCGAATATTTGTGTGGAGACTCAAATATTATTATACATTTATGCAAAGAAGGTGCTTTCACAGAGGGAGAAGCAATGGCAGTATTTAGTCGACAACCTGAAGGGATTAAAATCTTATGCACCAAGCAATACTCTGAAAAAATCAGGACCTACATACACATCGCGAGAGTTTTGGTATTTCAAGAGTCAATAAAGCAGAGATTTGAAAGAGCAAAAAATAAATTTGAAAAGACCAACACTCTGGACATGGACTTGGAAAATATTATAAAGTTGAAGGCCATTCTGGAATCCAACAAGATAAACGAAGAGAAATTCATGAAGAGCACCTTTGAACATTTCGTACAGAGAAGTGGAAAAAAGAATAATTTATTTTTCCTGGGTCCATCGTCAACGGGCAAGACAATGATAATGAACTCTTTGGTAGCGTGTCATTTTAATTATTGTTTGCTCACGGGACTGATATCAAATTCAAGTTTCAACTTTAGTGGACTGCTGCACACAAATGCGTGTCTGATGGACGAGTGTAAGCTGACGGACAACCAGTTTGAGCGGTGGAAAATGTTGGCGTCGGGAATGGCAATGTCGACAGACGTAAAGTATAAGGATAGGTGTGACGTTAAAAATTGTGTTTTATATACTTGCAGTAATTATCCGATAGAAATGTATTGTAACGTGCCGATGTCAGATAAAGCGGTACGATCGAGAACGATAAAATTTGAGTTGCATCAAAAGTGCCACATGTATTTTAATCTTAGTCCACATGCATGGGAGCAATGTTGGAACGAACATCAATGTTTTTTGTAATTAGATATAAGTAATGGTGGAGGGTTTTTTTTAATATTGTAAATGGTGGAGGGTTTTTTGATTAATAAATGATTATATTTAATTTTTTTGTTTTTTTATTATTAGGTTAGGTTAGGTTAGTATTTATTATGGATTACCAATCCGATGTCAAGCAATAAATTCTAATGCCATGATGTTATTATTGCACGCTCTCTTCCATCTGCTAAGAGGGAAGGGCGTGCCATGGTCTTTTATACTCACGTCTTGCACAATATTTAATATTATTGCATTCGATGATTCATTTATCTTGATGACCTTCTCTCGGAATCTTTTCACCACTAAATTGGGTCCAATGTTGTGCATCTGGTGTGTTTGTTGGGGCGTTGATAAAAGGTCATATTTATTACATTATTTAACGTGATATAGGTAGTAGTAGTAGCATGACATACCTAACCTAACCTAACCTAACCTAACGACCTAACCGACACGAAGCAAATACCTTCTCAAACCGTGTCAACAGATGGCGCCACAAACGCAAACCAACGACGTCGCCATACATACGACGATAAATAGTATGGGAAGCCTGCATCGCGGCGCGATGGCGAAAGTTTTACCATCTCCTTCGCTATATATAACACCTCCAACTAACTTCCGTTGGACTTCGGTCCCCGAGCTATATCACCCAGCTCGGAGGAAGATCTTCCCTTTGGCCTTCCTCAGTGTGGCATTCTACCCTGCCATCGGCTTCCTACATTGGTGACCCCGACGTTCTACCTACCATTGGCTCTCCCTATAGGTTGGTGGTTGGATTGAAGTCCACCGGCTAGCTGTACCATAGCTGGCTATAGCTATAGAAATAGCAAGATTATTATTTTAAAAAATATTTGTAAATATACCTCCTCGACCTCCTTGGTCGAGTGGTTTGTACACCGGTTTTCATGGTGTCGCCATCTCTGAGGGGACCTCAGAGATGGCGACACCATGAAAAACGGGTTCGATCCCCGGTCGGATCAATTTAGAAATGTCGAATGAATATTGATGTTTTGTAGAGTTGTTCGTTTGTATCATGGGAGTCATCTCAGTAGGTCTGGACAGTGATAAAGTTACCCTGTATAAAAGCTAAATAGGAAAGCAATACCACGCAAAAAATATATTGTTGTCGCTTTTTGAGGTGAAAGAGTTATATTTTATCTATCATGCTTTATTTTATTGCTCGCTCTACCCTGCCTGATCCAGGTATCTAGGACCGCCGCGCCGCAATATAACGCTATAGTTTGATTAACAATTACTTTTTATAGTACTGATGATGAACAAGAACAAGTTTATGTACAGGGTCGACTCTGAAATCACAAAAAAGGCAGATCAGTTTAGGTAGTAGGTAGGTAGAGGGGTACATATTACCGATCCGATCCGAACCCTTCGGAGACTCTGGAAGGGCACGGGGACGCGCACTTTTAAGTGTGCGATGCCGTACCCCTCTAGAAATCCTCTGAAGGTGATTCGTTTCAACACGGCTTGAGGTACCCTTTACGTACCTCGCCGCCCCTAAAACAAGCAACCAGCAGTCTCTCTCCAAAAAAAAAAAAAAAAGGTACATATTATTGTTATGTATGTTAGGTAGGTATCTGCTGATTTACTTTTAAAGATTTCCGATTTGGTTCAGTACTAAAAGGTTGTTCCTATTTATGATAGACAGATAGCGTCGCGATCGCAATCTATGTCAAGACTGCAGGAGGCATGTTGTACCCAGAAACTTCTTAAATTCTTACAAAAAAAGTAAGGAATCAGCTTCGAACAGGCACAAAATGCGGAATAACTATTCGGAGCATATTCTTTGTTTATTTTTAAGGCACAAACTGCCACACTCATAGACGTCAATTTATCATTAATGATTAAGTACTTAGCACCCAAAAATTGTCTATTGTAAAATATTCTCTAACAGTGACGTTATAAGCACATTTTCGACTGAACAATTGTAGGTGCTAAATAACCATTAATGATAATTGACGTATAAGAGTGTGGCAGTAAAAGTTGGGGGAAGATTTTTGAACAGGTATCTAACTCATACCCGAGATCACCGGTCAGATTCAAAAATCGCTCCTTAGAACCTTAATATTGTTATAACAATTTTCCTTAATCGCTTGACTCAGCTAGACAAACGGCTTTTACATAAAGACACCTACCTTGTCAACGTTTTCACGATAATGTATTATTGTATATCACTGAAAAAATAAATGTGAATTGTAAAAAAAATCGGTTTTTCATTGTTCTACCGACCCGCTTATCTATATAAAATAAACAGGTACCTAGCGCGAGTTTTATTTGCAATAGATTTCGTCAAAGGTCGCCTTACATTACGTTAAAAGTCACCATGAGGCGATGCTTCAACGCCATCCGATTCTCGTTTTCGCTAACGTGATCAAATGGCAAATAAAAATCGCGCTAGGTACCCTGGAGGCGCCGCGTCGTTGAAAACACGCAGAGTGCGTTTCCAGCAGTCACTTGTGTTATTATGTTCTCCATTGCAAGCGTACCTGAGGTCCCCTCAGAGATGGCGACACCATGAAAAACGGGTTCGATCCCCGGTCGGATCAATTTAGAAATTATTGTTTTTCTAAATTGTCTGGGTGTTTTCTATGTATAATAAGTATGTATTTAAGTGTATTTTCAGTATGTTTATCCGTTGTCTAGTAACCATTTAACGAGTTTCATAACGAAGCTTCTCTTGGTTGGGCTAGATAATTGGTGTGAGTGAACGAAAGTTTATTTTTTTTATACTTTCGTGATTTAATAATTTGTAGTTAGTAGATTTTCATTTTACAGCCACATTGTTTCGACTTTAAAGTAGATAGGTACGCTTGCAATGGAGAACATAATAACACAAGTGACTGCTGGAAACGCACTCTGCGTGTTTTCAACGACGCGGCGCCTCCAGGGTACCTAGCGCGATTTTTATTTGCCATTTGATCACGTTAGCGAAAACGAGAATCGGATGGCGTTGAAGCATCGCCTCATGGTGACTTTTAACGTAATGTAAGGCGACCTTTGACGAAATCTATTGCAAATAAAACTCGCGCTAGGTACCTGTTTATTTTATATAGATAAGCGGGTCGGTAGAACAATGAAAAACCGATTTTTTTACAATTCACATTTATTTTTTCAGTGATATACAATAATACATTATCGTGAAAACGTTGACAAGGTAGGTGTCTTTATGTAAAAGCCGTTTGTCTAGCTGAGTCAAGCGATTAAGGAAAATTGTTATAACAATATTAAGGTTCTAAGGAGCGATTTTTGAATCTGACCGGTGATCTCGGGTATGAGTTAGATACCTGTTCAAAAATCTTCCCCCAACTTTTACTGCCACACTCTTATACGTCAATTATCATTAATGGTTATTTAGCACCTACAATTGTTCAGTCGAAAATGTGCTTATAACGTCACTGTTAGAGAATATTTTACAATAGACAATTTTTGGGTGCTAAGTACTTAATCATTAATGATAAATTGACGTCTATGAGTGTGGCAGTTTGTGCCTTAAAAATAAACAAAGAATATGCTCCGAATAGTTATTCCGCATTTTGTGCCTGTTCGAAGCTGATTCCTTACTTTTTTTGTAAGAATTTAAGAAGTTTCTGGGTACAACATGCCTCCTGCAGTCTTGACATAGATTGCGATCGCGACGCTATCTGTCTATCATAAATAGGAACAACCTTTTAGTACTGAACCAAATCGGAAATCTTTAAAAGTAAATCAGCAGATACCTACCTAACATACATAACAATAATATGTACCTTTTTTTTTTTTTTTTTGGAGAGAGACTGCTGGTTGCTTGTTTTAGGGGCGGCGAGGTACGTAAAGGGTACCTCAAGCCGTGTTGAAACGAATCACCTTCAGAGGATTTCTAGAGGGGTACGGCATCGCACACTTAAAAGTGCGCGTCCCCGTGCCCTTCCAGAGTCTCCGAAGGGTTCGGATCGGATCGGTAATATGTACCCCTCTACCTACCTACTACCTAAACTGATCTGCCTTTTTTGTGATTTCAGAGTCGACCCTGTACATAAACTTGTTCTTGTTCATCATCAGTACTATAAAAAGTAATTGTTAATCAAACTATAGCGTTATATTGCGGCGCGGCGGTCCTAGATACCTGGATCAGGCAGGGTAGAGCGAGCAATAAAATAAAGCATGATAGATAAAATATAACTCTTTCACCTCAAAAGGCGACAACAATATATTTTTTGCGTGGTATTGCTTTCCTATTTAGCTTTTATACAGGGTGACTTTATCACCGTCCAGACCTACTGAGATGACTCCCATGATACAAACGAACAACTCTACAAAACATCAATATTCATTCGACCAAAATGTATGGAACAGCCGAATTTTATTTTTGAATTAAGGAGTTTGTCCAATAGTAAGAGTTGTTCGTTGGCATCTCAGAAGGTTTGGACGGTGATAAAAAAATCAATCTGTATACCGACCGGTCCACTCCCTTCATCCTAGGGCCAGCGCTGGCGATAATTTTGCTCTCAGATTTCTTATTAAAAGTGATAAAACTAGTTTCTCTCCCCGGCTATAGGTACTCAAATTGTTTTGTTAGCACTAAGCAAGTTTACATTACAGAGAAATAGTGTCGGGTGTAAGTCCAACAAATTAAAATGGTGTCTGAACTTAAACGGCAATTAATTATTATAATACTTAAAGGCAATAATTAGGTCAATTTGTAATTGCTGACTACGCGCGTCGCGACCGCGAGGTAAATGTGCTTTGTACAAATAGTATGAACATACAGCAGCAAATTGATTGAAGTACCTATACACTTCGGATCCTCTAAACGCCACTACACATTTACAGAATACACTTAACACGCACACTCGCAGGCCCAAGACACCGTACTCGTAGAACAAGGGTACGACGAGCCGGTTCACATGCGCTCTATACAAGGTAGAGACATGTACCTTCGCGCTTCTCCCTACCCCCACGTCCTAGCCTTAAGAGCGTTTACGCCGCACACTAGCGCCACTAATGAAAAAAAAACATATCTAGTAATTAGAGATAGAAAATCAAATTATGCTCAACAAACTATTTGAATGAAGTAATTTAGCATTTTTACGTCACCTAATGAACACCTCACATGTTATGGTTTAGTTAAATAAGACGTTACGGCCACTTTTAACTATAACGCCTCTTAAAAGCGCTCGGGTTGCTCCGCTCCCGATCGGATCCGAAGTAATCAGCCAACTTAAAAAAAAAGGACTACAGAGCTAATTACGATGACGACATGAGCTAAGCGAAACTAACTTATCTTCGTTTTTCTTCGCTATTGCTTGAATCATTTTTTTATTGTTAGTTCAATGTATACTTTAATTACACAACAGTAAAGTGTATTTTCTTAAATGGCATCACATTTTGACAAGTGTAAAGATAGGTGCATCGATCAATTTGCCGCTTAACGCACACGCAATACAATTTGTAGCAGTTCTGAATATTATGTACCTATTCATTAATGTACATACATTGTTATTATAATAAAGCTTCACTAACGAATTGAGAGGCACTTTGATTTGTATGATTTAGTTTATATTATAATTATTACAATAATCGATACTTTTGTTAGGCATACAAAAATATGTACTTCTGTGTCAAAATTAAAGTAAAATACAATCACATATCAAAGAATTAAAAAAGTATGAACCCAGTGTTGGACAGGAACCAGTGATAAACACTTCCTTCCTTTTAATTAATTAATTATTATTTTCTTCTTTCATTCTTACTTTTAATGAAATTATTAAAAATAGGGGTCAGCAACCGCAACTGATTTTTGTATTTAGCAACAATAATTGAAAAGACAACCTGCTCCTATACTATAGCCAAATTGAATAAAGAATTAAATATTTATAAAACTTATAAAATACAGTGAACTAATTAAACGCCTACCCGACCCAGCCAGGAATCGAACCTGGGTCTTCCGCAATCCGGGCGGCTGCACTGACCACTATGCTACCGGCAAGGCTTCCCGGTAGCATAGAATTTTCCTGGCTGGGTCGGGTAGGCGTTTAATTTTTTCACTGGATTTTATAAATTTTATAAATATTTTATTTAGCTTCAGTGCAGCAATTAGCACTTGAAAATAAAAAAAAGTAAAAATTTGGATAAAGAATGTTGAATGAAGAAGAAAGCAACCAGTGAAAGGCATGTATTGACAACCTTTTCCACTTGGTCAACAGGAAAGATTTTACGTAAAAGATTTATTTATACTAAATATTGTATGAACAATTTAAAAACCAAAAACCATGGTACAATCATAGTTTAGTTTTAACTTATGTGAGTGAACAAATTAGCTACCTTGAAATAATTAAAAAACTGAACTTGCAAGATTCAATAATTTATTTATTACATAAATTAATCAACTGCTGTTACAATCCAATTTTCTTCAATGTCAATTCAATTTGTTCATTAATGTTTGTTTTGCATTGCAAATGCACTGTTTACGCTGTAGATTTCAGAGGTAGGTAGTTAAGATAATCGACCCCATATGGATATTAGTGTCATCTTCATTTGGAATGCTGCTAGTTTATAATAACGGAATGGGGTATTTGACAGGTTTTAGAAGAATATGTCTAATGGTTCATTATAGCATAACATATTTGCAATTTGATTAATTCGTTATGAATTTCTTAATTTTTTATGAAAATCGCCATTAAAATTCAAATTAATAAAATAGCCGCCAAAACGCTGATTGCAGGTCACGTGATGTCGTGACGTTCACCTGCTTGTAAACAAACTTTTAGCTGTCAAAATTAAACGTACAAAACTTTGATTGACATTTTACTGTTTACAAGCTGGTGACGTCACTCCAGATTCAGCGTCATCCCGTGCGTTTTTGACCACGTAGTCAATCATAAAAATTTTATCATGTTATTAATGTTTTTTTTATAAAAATCATTCTTATTTTAAAGTTTTGTGCTGGCTTAATTAGTTTAAAAACATGTTCACTATTAAGTTAACAACAGTTTGATCGATATTTTCATTGTAGTCAAATACTCTATTGTTTAGAATACCTCAATTTTAGTAATGACATTTGTTTAATAGGGTTAACAAGTGAAAATAGTTTACTTTTTTTTACGTTCTTCGTATTATAACGTTTTTACCGACGCAACGTTGAGCGACTGATTTAAGTGAGATGAGATGTGAAGTGAGAATAATTAGTCTTACAGTATATTTTATGTAAAATGCAGTAAGTAATCAAGTAATAATACGAAAAACACAACATTTTTGCCCAGATTTGTGATGACCCTATTTTGGCTTGTTTACATTTTTTTTTCTTTTAGTTGATGGCTTCGTGCGATTAGCACATTAAGCCAGTGTCAAAGTAATTTTTCTTTGAATTTTACTGTTTTGTTTCATTTGCCAACACATGCACGCTCACGAACACTTAACGGTTAATAATCCACCATTACTTCACATTAATATTCGACATAACACAAATTTTAGAAAATAAAACAAAACCGCAGACATGACTCTTCCCTTTCCCGCCAAGAAGCCTCTTGTTTACATTTATTCTTTATCGAGTTTGGCTAGAGTATAGGAGCTATTGTAGCTGTGGACAGCTGTCATTCAGTAAAGTTTCAATGAAATTCAATGCTATTTTTTGGTGAAGAAAACTGCATGTTGAGCGCTGGTGCCGCCACTACAATATATTGTTTAAAAAAAAACCTAATACAAAAAGAGTATAATACTAAGTATAGCAAACGTGAGCATGTACACACGGCGGCAGATCAACCGACCCAAAACTGTCAAATTTCTACGGTCAATTTTGAACTTTATTTTTTGGTTGTAAGGATCAATATTCATTGGAGAAATTTGACAGATTTGGGTAGGTTGTTCTGCCGCCGACTGTACTGTGATGGTGTCCATAAACGATGCATTAAAAAATTCGAAATAAATAAAACACTTTAAAAACCCCTGCACGTTATCTCGAGCGACCAATGGAGTGGCAGGGAGTTGCGCACGCGCGACCTAACGAGCCAATCACCAGCAACGGCGACTGCTAACCAGCCAGTTGAAAGGAACGACAACGGTTAACGAGTCAATCACGACAGAGTATTCTGTTAGTGAAGCTCCATCGGTTGCAAACGTGGTCAAGCCCACTGCTGAGGTTTTCTTTCAGTTAAGTCTTTACTCACTCCAGTTACTTGCATCGTGTAAAAATACCAGGAATACAGGAATGTTTAAGAACAGACAAATTATAACAATTATTATTATTAATGCTATGTACTGATTATTAAACTTGCAAAATATGTATACTGAGATTCCAGTAACGTTATTGAATTATAGTAATATGGTATCTCAATATAACAATAAATTAAAAACAAAAAAAGCATGATATAATAAAAAAAGTAAACAATACATGTTTGGTACAATAATATCTCTTAATACTATTATTTGAATTGATAAGTTACTTCTATTATTAAAAGGGTTTTTTATTTATCTTATAAACAATACTTTCATATAATTTCGGGTAATTATGCATCTAATTGAACTAAGTAAAACTATATAAAAAAACAAATAAGAGGCAAAAAAAAATTCATACATAAATAATTTATAAAACTAGATAGCAAATTAAGAGATTTGCTTTTAAAATAATATATATACTGGCAAGACGGTATTTATTCTATTGAAAACGGCACGTTCCGAATTCTTTCTGATTAAATCATTAGCATAGAATTAAAAATTATACTTATTTTATATGCAGGCATTTTTCAAGTGACCTATTTTAAAACTTTAGAAATAAAATATTCAAAAGACCTTTGTGAAAACTAAAACAGTCCGTTATGATTCTTTAAATCTGATATTTTTAATACGTTGTCCTAGCCAGGAATCGAAGCCATTGGCTTAGCAGTCCTGGTCATTATGCCTCTGCGAATCGAAACTTTTTTTAATATTAACGTATTTCAATATTAATTAATCTCTCTTTCTTATGGTCCCATCAACCAACTGTGATGAGGAAATATTCGCGACTTTATAGGCCAATCGTTGTGAATAATTTGACGTTGACCAAACAAGTTGTACTTAGTACCAAACTTATATAAACACTCTTTTACAAAATGTATGGTAATAGGTGTATAATCCCGAAACATAGCCATGTGACCAAGTAAAAGAAACAGCGTGATAATATGCAAAACCATTTAAGTATTTTAAAGTTACTTTCCCTTAAGGGTGCGCCGTCCATAAGTGACAAGTGTCATATGTTTTATTTGAAATGTCGTTCATATTTATTTGATGCCGCGCGGCCATACTAATTTTGTAAGGGGAATTTAAGGTGCTTAATAAAAAATAATTATTTAAATAACCACTTGATGAATCGAAAATGTAGTCTAGCAATTTGTAGTTTATCCATTGATGATTGTTTAGACAAAATCAGAGGTACAATAATTTAGATAAACTATAAGAAATCTAATTAACGCCGCCACTCGTTTTCATGATTTTTGCCCAACTTTAAATGATATTGTAGAAAAAACTAAAGCGTGTTATGAATTTATGGTTCTGACAAATTGTAAACACGTTCACTATGATACTAAATATATATTTTCTTCATTTAATACGATAGTATTTTCAATTATATTTACTTAACCGCAACTGCATTTTTGGCATTTTTTTGTCGGCGCACCCTTAAATAAACTCAATAAAAGATAATATAAGATGTAGTTCAAGTGCTGCATAGTCATATTGCCAGGTAGACATTTTGCTTCTTAGTCAATACTAGCTGTGCTCGCGACTTCGTCCGCGTGGAATAGTGACTTTCGGCAGCATTTTTAATTTTTTAGGCTCTTTTCCCGTTTTTGCAACATTTTTCACTGAGGCTTCGCTCCTATTGGTCGCAGCGTGATGTTATATAGCCTAAAGCCTTCCTCGATAAATGGACTATCCAACACAAAAAGAATTATTCAATTCGAACCAGTAGTTCCTGAGATTAGCGCGTTCAAACAAACAAACAAACTCTTCAGCTTTATATATTAGTATAGATAAGTTTTAGGCCAAAGGAGATTGCCACGGAGCAGGTCCCTTTTGTGGTATCGTGTGCCTGATTTGAATAATAACCTACATAAATGATTTATAATTAAAGTAAATATAAATAAATAAAGTGGGACCTATAAGAGATATTTAATTTGATCCCCAAATGGTGATGTTTAATAGATAGATGGGCTGTAGGTGGTATCTATCATTTAAAGAATTAAGAGGAAATGTCAATGTCAGTTAATAACCTCAATTTCTTTAACAGAAAAAAAATTATAACTCTTGAACCAGGGTGAATATATGAGTAATTGTTTTTAATTATGAATATACTATGTTTTGACTATAATATAAAGCAAAAATCTTCAGGGCACAACAATTTTCCACAGGGACCCAACTTCCCATACAGAAGTGGCTATCTCCTTTCACGTAGACGTTTTCATTTTTAGGCAGCACGATTATAAAGGATTTATTTTATTAAATTATTTTTGTTTAACCCTGACATGAATGAAAACCTACTCTCTGCTTCATCTCAACCACCACGAGGTTGATAACTACCCACTTTTAATGCAAATATACAACTCTATTCTATTCGACCACAAACAATGTATCGGCTGAACTTAGGGTTGTCACTTTGTAACCAACAACCTCAATATCTCGGCTATGTGGCATGTTCAGATTTTTCCGGGGATCTATACACGGTATAGCCATATTCGGGATAATACAGGTATTACTGAACACCCTGTATATACAACGTAAAGCTAAATATATTAAAGGAGCGGTGGGTTAACTAATTTTATGATAAATAAAGTTTTCGTGCCTCTAAGCGAAATATAATATGTACCATCAACAATATGTACTGGAAATTAATAAACTTAAAATATGCTGTTGCACAATGTTATTTAGGCTTATATCAATAAAGATCATTTCACATTACATATACATTGCATACTCAAAAAGAGCTATTCAACGATGTATCTCTCATGTTGAATGGACATAAGGATCAAAATGCCCATTGTTATTTGTATGGAATCGAATTTGCGCCATCTAGTGACCAAATAATGCTTTAAATCAGTTGGAGCGCAGTCGCACACACGCCTGCACGCCAAACTACCACAAACTGTCAAATATCCTGAATAGACTTTAAACTTTATTTCTATGACATAAAGTTGAAACTTCAATAAAAGTTCAATAAATGTTCAACCATAGTTGAACCATAACAAAAAAAAACCATAGTTGTTTTTGGATAGTTGACTTGACGTGCAGGCGTGTGCACTATCCAAACATTGCTTCGGCCCCATATGTATTGAGGAAAACTATTCATCAATCGATTAGTAAAAATTCCTTTCTAGGCACACTGGTAAATAATTGCGAGTGCATACATTATGTTATGCAACAACTTAAGTTATTTCAATAAAAAAATATACAACAAGTTAAAAAAATCATTAAAAATAATACAACAGTGATTTAAGGTCGATCCACACACGCACGCACACAAACAAATAGACAGCCAGATGTCGATACTTCTTATCTACAATTTCCAAAAAAAGTAATTCTATATTGAGTATGAATACCATATTTTTATTCTTTTAGTTGATGGCTTCGTGCGGTTAGCACATTTAGCCAGTGTCAAAGTAATTTTCTTACAAGTTATTATAAACAGATAATATTATCTTTTATTATTATATGATGATGAATGTTATTAGTAATGAGAAGTGAGAAATAGGGGTATATCACCCCTTGAGTATCACAAGTTTATCCATGTTTAATCATACGGATTTTATGGAATGGAATGGAACAAATTCGATAGGATGTATCAACACGTCGCCGTCCATACGCAACTTAATTAATAAAGAAAAGCCAAACTTAATCTATTATGTAATAATTTTCTTCATAAGAAAATTTCACCTGGAATATCTTATTGTTAGACAAAGAGGATCAATTTAAATCAAATAATCTTATAAGTAGGTTAGGGCCGATTTTTCAATCAATATTATTACACAACTATTTTAAAAATGTGTTGTGATTCTGTCTTTCTGGTATTGCAGGTAACATTTTCATCTGATTGGATAATACTTTTAAATAGGTTTCATCCAATAAAATGAAAAACAACTTTGAACCCAAACAAACACTGAAATAGACCGATTTCCAAACAAAACTGCATTTCGTGTGATATATCTAATATCAATCACTCTGTTAGTTACATAATTAATAATAAAAAATACTCGTTAAAACATATAATACGAATTAGTGTGTACTTGTTTACACGTTTCTGAGTGACATAACTTACAATTAACGTAAATAAAAATTAAACACCTAATGGAAAAAGTGTAACTAAATCTATAATAAACAATCAAATATAGTACTAGGTAACTTAATTTATAAAATAATGTGGACAATGCGTGCGATAATACAAAATGTATCGAATAAAGATTTGCACAAAAAATGGAGAGTAACGTAAAGGTGAATTAAAAAAAATATTCAAAAATAAATTCAAATGATTTACCGATTTCATTTTTATAAGTTCCTCAGTGAAACTATAAAGCTCTTGTAGATTATACTATGCAAGTAACTTACGCAAGGTTTTGTCACTATTTTTAACGGCTGCAAATCAAACTATTCAATACTGTCAAATTTATTCAATAATTTGTAGCCCTATAAACGTCATGACTATGGAGTCATGACGTTTGAAGTCTATTGAGAAAATATGGCAGTTGTGGTAGTCCTGTGAGTTCCACTGTCAATAACGTATAACAACGGTTAAATCAATTGTTAGCCACCGGTGGGTGGCCTGTCGTTCGACAGTGGAGGGGTGTGCCAACGTTTGTCCCTGTTTAACCTACGTCAATGGTGTAACGAAAACCATTTTTTTGAAGAGATTGCCGATTGCCTCAAACGGCATTTTCAGCTTCACCTGGCTTTTTTGGGGGCGGCGAGAAACTTAAAGGGTTCCTCAAGCCGTATGAAACGAATCACCTTTGGATGTTTTCTAGAGGGAACGGCATCACGCACTTAAGTGCGTGTCCCCGTGCCCTACTAGATTCTCCGAAGGGTTCGGTTCGGATGGGATCGAAAACCTCGCCAAATTAAACTCTATTCGCGTCATAACAGAATGCAACCACAGCCTTACCTTGCCCCAGTGACTTGCATAATACACAAGAACCAATAACCATTATCCATACACATAATAAGCTCACAGAAAGAGCAATCAGAATATAGGTTTGATTAAATGTGAAATATCTAAGTATACCGCGGTACATCAAATAGCTTGCTATATTCACTTTAAACGTGTCTACTGCAACAACATTAGTTACTCAACTTGTTTCAATGCACAATCTTTAAATATATCATAACATGTTAAACAACATATTTATGTACTAAAAAGGCCATTATAGTTAAGAATAAAGACATACAAGTAGTGCTAATACCAAATTCAATTATGCACCCCGTAATCATCCTGTTTTTGATAAGGTCAGAGGACATTCGATCACGTTAACGAAAACGAGATTTGTATGGCAAAATTTTAACTCATCTCGTATGTCGCCAGGAGGCGCTGCTAAAATGCCATACTAATTTTCGTTTTCGTAAACGTAATCGAATGAATACGGATAGTAAACAAAACTCACACTAGGCATCTAGTTAAGTATCTTGTAAGTTCTGAACTAACTTATCCCGCTTTGCCATTACAATTACAAAGCAATGCAGGAAACGTATTGATACAAAGAACATAAAAGAAAGTGTCATCAACATAGATCGGAATATGTAGTTTTTTCTGTGAATTGCGTCATAACGTTATCAATAGTATGGATAACCCGATAAAATAATAAGAGAAAATACACTTTTAACTCTTTTGCACGTCAGACTATCAAGGTGTGATTTAGGTGATCGTTACTGGAGATTATTTTCAAAAATCTTATACTTCGTTTTATCCAAATTTTGGAAAAAACTAAGTTTCCTTAAGATTATCCATGATATGCTAACATTGCAAAGTTATGTCAAAAAACTCTACCTAATCCGATCTATGGTCATCAAACAACTTAATCCACCATCTTGTTTTTACTTGAGATCAACTTTAATTATAAGTCTGTATATTAATTTTAAAAGTCAATTTGTCTTATATTAAATTATGTGTCTTTCTTTACAGAATTCTAAATTAATACTTTTTAATAATATATTTTAGTTGAGTATGTAACTAAAGTACTGTTACAGAAAAGTGTATTGACTTTTTTTTACTTGATTCTTATATACATAGATAGTTAACAATTTTTTTTGCATACTGCTGAGCTGTCTTTTGGATAAATTAAATTTTATTGTCTTTAAAGTAAACTGCTTCTTGTACTTACATATTTCAATAACAAATAATAATTATAATATAAGGCCGTTGCTTTTTTATCATAAACACTTTTTCACTTTTTTATGCAACAGTACTAGTCATAATATGAAGAATACATTTTTCTTATTGCAATTACGGTGTGTATCGAATTTGATGTGTCAGGGTTTATTCACACCAACACGAGCAGCAAATATTGTCCATCTTTTTATGTACTATTGGCTACTGGTAAGTTATTTGCATTTTCAATATAAAAAAAATACTTCGGAACTCTTTAAAAAAAATAAAGTATCGATCTGTACAGCAATTCTTTGTCTTTACCAGCCAGTCTTTAGTAAAATGTATATAAACCAAATTGATGTACATATAAGTATGTAACAACAGTGCTTAAAAAAAATCGGTTTACACATAATACAGTAAAACACTTAAAATAGGTTTCTATTGTACTTTCAATGTTCTATTTCCATTTTGCTATTGTTATCCCATATTCTAGCACGTGCTTTCAATGTGAATATACCCTTAATTGTATGAGTGTGTAGATATGTATGGCGTACATAATGTTGTCTTACGTCTGTCACGTCTAGCACGCATTGTCGTCAAGAAGTCAATCCGAGCGCTGCTTTATGTGGAAACAGCTTATCCGGAAGTGAGCGCACATTTGGCGGACCTGTAACAAATGTATAATTTATTTATTTATTTATTGGGAAACAAACAGCATTTTATAGTACAAAGATAATAACTTAATCTATGTTTCTAATTTGTCAAAACATTGGATAATAATAATAGTTATGGATGGATAGGAGCGAAGAGCTCGATGGCGCAGTGGTTAACGCGCTCAGTCTGCGATTGCTGAAGTTAAGCAACTTTCGCAAAGGCCGGTCATCGGATGGGTGACCAAAAATGTATCATCTCGGGCTCCACTTTGCTTCGGAAGGCACGTGAAGCCGTTGGTCCCGGCTGCATGTTGCAGTCGTTAACAATCATCACACCGCACTGACCCTGCGTAGTGATTTATGGCCTGTTCTAAAAAAACGAGCGTGCCTAACAGTAGTCGCATAATGATGTGTAACATTTGACATCTCACCTTAGTAATAAGCAATTTTAACATTATATTCTGAAAAAAATGGGTCAGGTATTACATCATTTTACAACTATAAAATAAATGCAGTAAATTGTACTCATAAGAAGACATTTTGACATATCAAAATGACCTTTGATAGTCAAATGACACAATGTGTCACATATAATATGTCATATTCATAAAGTCGATTTTAAATTTACAAAAAGGTGCGCGCTTGCGCACTTCCCCGACATCCTGTCATACTGTTACACTTACTTCCGTCACATTTCACGAAATCACTCCCACAATTTGTATATGTATATAGAAGGCGAGCGGAAATATGTTACTCGTAAAAAAGTACAAAATGTGTGTCCCATAACATCTCAGAAGGGTAGTATTCATCCGCATTGCAAGTAAATCGTGGTGAGCGTAGAAAGGGCCGGTCCCCCGCGACCTACTATATAGGGAGGGACTCCCGCTCGCCCGCGCCCCTTGGCTGTGCGTTTGACCCGCCGTGCTACGCGCGACGCGCTTCTACAGGCTGCACGTGTGCGCCGCAATGTTACCACAGAAGGCTTGCCTCTACCTGGACCTGCGCGCCCCATCTACGTCAACGAGAGGCTAACCAAGCACTATCGTCAACTGTTTCTAAGGGCGCGTGAACTCGCTCGGTCTCATAAGTTTAAATATGTTTGGACACGAGAAGGTAAAATCTTTGTACGCCAGGAGGATGGTAAAGCACGTTACAGACTCCGCTCCGAGGCGGACTTAAAGAAGGTTTTTGGCGAACTTCGAATTTGACCCAATATAAGATTATAATCTGTTTTTATTTTTGGCTATGCTTGGTATTTTATCTCATAGGTTTAAGTTTGTGTTTCTCTTGCTACGACTGTTGTCTGGATATTATTTTTTTATGACGATTTCTTATATAAAAATTTTAAAGACAAAGTTAAGCACTCCTCCGAACAAAACGGCGCACTTGCACTCTCATTAATTAAGACCATGCACTCACAAAGGAAAAAAAAACACTTTCTAACACTATCTACACATCACACACTTATACATACACACGAGCTACCATACATGTATTACACTACACAGTTACACATTTATCACAATTCTTCCTTGACGAGCTCGTCATCAGTTTAGCAGATTATTATGCATATTTTCAATTTTATAGCAATGGCTAACGTAAGACAAAAACGTTTGAAATTGGGGCTTTTAAATGCAAGATCCTTAAATACTGGACAAGATGAATTTATGATTATGCTTTTAAAATATAAAATAGATATTCTGGCAATCAATGAATCATGGATTCGTGACGGGGAAGAGGCGCTTGCGCCTGTTATACCCAATTACAGATTCATTCACAAAGCTCGAAAGAGCAAGCGAGGTGGAGGCGTTGGTTTTTACGTACGAAATGGTATCACTACTAGAATAAGGCACCACCCCCAGTCCCCGCTAGAACAACTATGGACCGAAATTCGACTACCAGGAGGGACATTAGCTTTAGGTACAGCTTATAGACCGGAGAGCGTTAGTATAGAAGATGCTTTAGACTCTCTCAGTGAATCGATAAATATGATGGCACGTTGCGACTATACCTGTATACTTGGAGACTTAAATGTTAATCTACGCCATAATAATTCGAAACAAGCCAGAGAGCTATTATCATTCTGCAGCCAGCACAATCTTGATCAGTTAGTACAGGAACCAACTAGAATTACAGATAATACAGAAACAATTTTGGATCTTATCATTACTGACACCCCAGCCCGTTGTAAAAATATCAATGTAGTACATAACCATTGTCTTAGTGACCATGCAACAGTCATGTTGGACTTTGATCTCAAAGCGCCGAAATTTATTAAACAAATTAGATATCAACGTGCGTTACATGATATAATCACAAATCTCTTTGAAAATGATTTAGAGTCTATTCCTTGGAACTCCATCGATCAAGCCCATAATATTGACGAAATGGTATCTTCATTCAATAAGTATATTCTAGCACTATTTGATCTACACGCACCTATCAAAAAAATCATCATCAAAGATAAATCTAAACCCTGGATTACAGACACTATAAAGTTTATCATGAGTCTAAGGGATGATGCTTTAATTAAATTTCACCAAACAAAGACAGATACAGCCAAACAGTACTACTGCAGTCTCAAAAATTATGTAACAACAGCAATAAAACACGAAAAAAAAGCCTACTTCAATTCGTTTATAAATAATAATCTTAAAAAACCTAACATCCTATGGAAAAACATAAAAAACACCGCCCTATTAAATAATAGACGTTTAGACTGTATACCGGACCAAATCAACGACCCAAATAAAATTAGTGATCATTTCTTAAAGCTACCGCCTTCTAAAAACATAAGACTTGAAATGTGTAATAGATAACATGAAACATATTAACTTAGAGCCGAGTAATACCTTTGATCTAAAACTAACAACTGAGACAGAAGTTCTTAAAATAATCAATAATATCTCTACTAACTCCTCAGGTTGTGATGGCTTAAGCATAGAAATGATTAAGTTGACATTACCTAAAACCCTTCCTATTATTACAAAAATCATTAACAAATCTTTTGAGACCCAAACATTCCCTAATCTTTAGAAAAAAGCACTAGTTAGGCCTATACCCAAAAAGGACTCAATAGAGGATTTTAAGGACTTGCGCCCTATTTCGATCTTACCAATACTGTCGAAAGTATTGGAAAAGGTCGTACTAAACCAATTGATAGACTACTTGGATAAAAATCATATTATTCCTCGGTTTCAGTCTGGGTTTCGGCGAGGACATGGCACGGAGACGGCTCTACTACATGTTGCAGACGACCTCTCGGAAGCATCAGATATGGGTCTGAGTAGTATTTTGGTGCTACTGGATTACACGCGAGCATTTGATTCCTTACACCCACAGCTTTTGCTCGCCAAACTAAGGCACTACGGCTTTTCATCTAACACATGTAAATGGTTTGAAACTTATTTGACAAATAGGGAACAAACAGTAGTGACTTACGCAAGTGATGGTACAAAAATGTGTTCTTCTCCAAAAACGGTCGATCGGGGCGTACCGCAGGGGTCTATATTGAGTCCTGTTTTATTCACAATTTTTACAGCAGACCTTCCAAAGTGCATAAAGACGTGTAAGTACCATTTATATGCAGATGATACTCAATTATATTGTTCCTTTGATGCCAATAACACACAAGAAGCGTTGAAAAATGTTAATGCTGATCTGCAAAGAATATATGATTGGTCGGAGAACAATTCCCTATGCTTAAATCCCACTAAGTCTCAGGTTTTGATATTAGGAACTAAACACCAAATTGAACGAGTTGCAAACTGTAATGGAGAAGTCTCTATTAATGATGTGGTCTTAGAAAAAGTAAAATCGGGTCGTAATTTGGGGTTGATTCTAGATGGAGAACAGAAGTATGAAGATCATGTGAATAGGAAAGTTAGGAATGCATTTTTCAAGCTAAAAACGCTGTATAAAATTAGACCACACCTAAAAGAAGACCTACGACTACTTTTAATAGACTTGCTTGTTCTCTTTACGTTTAATTACTGTAGTTCCATCGTTAGCCCAAATTTAAGAGCCCACTCCGAAAAATCCATACAACGCGTACAAAATGCTTGTATTTGCTTCTGTTACAATGTTCCCAGGAGAGAATTTATCACTCCATACCTAAACAAGAAAGGCATTCTAAATATGAAAGCAAGAAGCGAACTCCAGTATGCCTGCACTGTTCACAGGATAATCTGGAACAAAAAACCTGAGTACCTTTTCGAAAAGCTTACCTGGATTGGAAATACCACTCTGAGAAGTTTGCGGCCTGCTCTACAAAACCTTCTAAAAATACCTAAGCATAAGTCCACACGACATCGAGGATCTTTTAAAATCCACGCTGCAAGCATCTGGAACGTTCTACCTCCTCCTATGAGAGTAAAAATTAGCATTGAATGTTTCAAAGCTAAATATAAAACAGCCTTATTGAGGAAACAAGCAGCGGCGGAAAACCTTAGTCGTGGATATTGGAAATCCCTGCCCCTAAATAAGTATTTTTAAAATCTTGTATATTAGAATCAAATACACACACACACACACACACTCACATACACACCCACCTCACACAAACATTACAATTACACGCACACAGTTAGACAGAGTGCTACTCGTACTTCGCCGTTCTTTTTATTATAAACTAATAGTTTTTTGAGGAATTATTTTTGTTATCTGTTTTAAGCCCTCCTAACTCAACCCTCACAATAGACCTTAGAGGAGTGGAAGCGGCTGAAAATCAGCGCTGTCCTATGTCAGCACTAGCTGAGCCGCCTCCATTTGCTTTCAAAATTTATTTGTTGATCTACCCATGTATGTTCTTCCATGAAAATGTATATCTTTGTTGTTTTTTTTTTCTTTAGTTATCTAAGTACCTATGGAATTGTTACCTAAATACTCGTTTTTGAAAGCAATAAACGCATTTATTATTATTTAAATCGCTGAATTTCAGCAACACTGTACCGATTACCAACAACCTTAATCTCCTAGGCATGAAGTTGACTTCCAGTCTGAACTTCGGCGACACCATCGAAATTAAGGCTCAAACAGCGGCAAAAAAACTGGGTGTCCTAAATAAGGTTAAGCGATATTTCACGCCGGGACAGCTTCTAACTTTATATAAAGCGCAAGTCCGATCGTGCATGGAGTATTGCTGCCACCTTTGGGACGGTTCAGCAAAATACCAGCTCGCCGCGCTTGATTCGGTGGAATGCAGAGCCAGGAAAATTATAGGTGACGATAAGCTTGTTAAAACTAAGCTTCACAGTCTCGCTCACCGCCGCACAGTTGCCTGCTTGTCGGTCTTTTACAGGCTACATTTCGGAGAGTGTGCTATTGAGCTGCATGAGCTCATTCCACCTTCCCCTTTTTACCATCGAGAATCCAGACGTACGGCTGGCTACCATCCTTACCTGGTTGATATTCCACTTCTGCGCATTAAGCGTTTTGCTTCTACATTTATAATGCGTACAGCCAAAGAGTGGAATTTCCTACCGGCGTCTGTGTTCCCGAGTGCATATAACCCTAAAGTTTTTAAAGCCCGAGTGAATAGGCTATTTCTGGGCAAGCTTGTTCCATCTTCGGCCTCTTCTTAGCCCTAGGGATTAGAATGAGGCCAAGAGCAAGCCCATCTCACAATTAAAAAAACAATTAAAAAAAAAACACCCAACTATATATTTGATTGATCTGTACACATCCACTGCTATTGAACTGTAAATCTTGTAAAAACCATATATATTTAATAGTAGTAATTTTCGAGACTCTTTTAATTGCGAGTTCACCGCTGAGATTTAAAAATCGCCTCCCTGTATGGGGAAATAAGTGACAATGCTAATCGCTCACCACGCACGCGCCGTAGTGCACGTGAGCGGCCACAGCGAGCGCGGCGAGCGTGTAGAGCGCGGCCGGCTCCAGCCGCGGCCGCAGCAGCGAGGTCGCCGCCGCCGCGGTCAGCGGCCACAGTAGCCACGGCAGGGCTTCGCAGCGTTGGCCACTCATCTGGCTAACTATTAGGCGGCACTGTGCAAAAATATTCAAATCACTCTATAGCTCTTTTGTTTATACTTTTAAATTGAATATCAATCATCCATCCCGCGTTCTCCGTTCTCCGTTGTGTCACTTGAAGATGGTGAATATGTTGGCAGGTGAGAATCCAAGTCTCTGATCCGTAGGACATGACAGGCAGTATCTACCATTGGTCAAAAGCACGCCGTTTTAACCTTTTCACCGCCCAACTATCCTGCACGCGATGTCCCGTTGTACGCCAACGTATAAATGTATTTTAATAAAGTAGGTACAAAGAAGAACTTATATAGAAGTGCTGGCGTGGACGGCACGAAAGTCTCGAACTTCTATAGCAGTTATTGGCGGTAAAAAGGTTAAAGGCTTAGGTATCGTGCCCTTGATTATATCCGACATGTTGCTGAAGCCGAGATGGATCCGGCGTTGTATTTCTCTGGCATCTATCCTTAATTTGATAGATCAAAATACGACAAAAGTAACTATTCAATCAAATCCTGACATTGATACCGATTTGTGTACTCACCGCTACGTTACTGAAGATAGTGCCAATGAGCAGGAACACGATCCTCAAATCGTAATCCGGCAATCGCGTCGACTTATGCACCCATATGGAGCATACCGCGAACACGGACAGAAACGCCCATAACGGCCTTAAGGCTTCTAGCGGAGTCCGCATCTTGCCCGTGCGCAACTTATACGACCTGCAAATAGTGAGTTCGTTAGACTCAGGGTTGGGGGTAATGTGATTTCGTTAGTGAGTTCGATAGACTCAAGGTTGGGAACAATGCGATTTTGTTACTGCTTTAGATAATCAAGGTTGGGGATAGTGTGATTTCGTTAGTGAGTTCGATAGACTCAAGTTTGGGGTGTTGTGACATTGACACTTCTTATTGTAAATGTTGGATATATAGCTGTAAGATTAAAATTGCACTTCTATAACACTTTATATAGTAATCCAGTCAGCAGCTCTTCCATCTGTGCTACCAATACAACTCCTTGAAGAATTTGAAAGTACTTTTATATAAATACTTAACAATCGGTTAAGATGAAACAGCTTTTTGATTACAAGACTGTAAAATGTGTTGCGATTACTGACAGACAATTACATTGACAAAAGTATTACTGTGTTGTTTATACAATCTGTCCCGGGAAGTAGTAATCTAACTTTAAGAGCGTGATCTATGAATAATTTTATCGATAAAAATACCTCAAATCAGGGGTCTGACCCGCCTCTCGCCAAATTACAAGAATTTAAGTTTTTTATTTTTAGTATTGACCTCTTCCTTAAAAAAAAGCGATGACAAGGGCACCTTGACACTGATAAGCAAATATTTGATATCATTCGATAGCTAACAAGATTACCTATTAGTAGAAGTAGCAAACATACACGGGCCCTATACATTTTGAGTGAGTAAGGATTGATTTAAGTAAAAAAACATGTCATATTTTCACGTCTTTTAAAATATCATAAAAACAAGGTCATTAAAGTGTTTTATTTGCACTGCATTACTAGTATTTCATCTATTCTACAAAACGAGGGGAAATTTATTACTCTACGTCTATTAGTTCCGATGCTATCGTTGAACAAAAAGATCCTTCGTTTTATAGATCACGCTCTTAAAGTTAGATTACCACTTCCCGGGACAGATTGTATAATCACATCAGATTACAACAATGCATTATATTTCCAATGTCTATCATTATTTTACACTAAATACAAAAACTAAAAGCCTACATTTAAAAATACGCAATCAATATACCTTCGTCACACAGACTCACATGTAAATGTTGTATATAGCGACGGGTAGATTGGTGAACACCCCAGTGCCATATATGAGGAACTCGAACACATTGGCCAGAGTATAGCTGCCGAAGGCGTACTGCTTGTAGAAGGCTGTTCCTTTCATACCGGTCCATAGGAAGCAGAACGTGGAAGCCTAAAAGAGTTTTTAAATTACACACTTTTTGATGGCTTTGAGCTTAAAGTAAATTTGGCCAGTTTTATGAAAAAATATATATTTTTAAGAGCCATTTCTTGTTTTGGGTCATCATCATCATCTCTTTTTGTGTCCTCACTGTTGGGGCACGAGCCTTCCCTATGGATGGATACGGAGAACGGGCCGTAAACCACCACGCGGGCCCAGTGGGTGCCTCTTACATCCCAGTGCCAAACCAATGACAGCGCCCGGCCGATGACGTAATTCGCAAAATGGCGAATACCTAACGTCGATGTTCACAAAAATAATGATTACGTTGCAACCAGATCATATTTTATCATTCTGTAAACGGCAATTTACTAATTGATAAATTTCCTTTCCGGCAGGTATCAAGATATATGTGATTATTGAAATAGTTTATTGGTCATACATGATCAAACTTTACGAACCATATTGTGGCCTCAATCACAAGAAATAAACGCGCAGTAGTACATAAAACAAAGAACAAGGACCCATGCTGTCTAATTGTGTAAACAATGTAACAAAAAACCCCGAGATGTTTACAAAAACAACACTTGAAATACGACCTACGAAAGCAAAAAATGAACTAGGGGTGTTACTTCACTTTTTGTAATGTCATCGATAGTTGTTTTTTATGTTATTTTTGTAAGCTACTTGTTGCGGAAACCCACAACAGACACTAAAATTACACATCAAAATTACCTTAAAATTAACAAAGTCCACTTACAGTTCCATGCTGCTCCCGCCGTCCTGAACGGGATCCATATGATCCGATGGGGCCCGAATCCGGCTCCGGGTCTTCTAGGGTCCCTAAACACACCCAAACTACCCCAAAGTGCACTTCCCCCTGAAAAATACCTTTTATTTCAGCCGCGGTGTGGCCGACATCCCGGCTAATTGTTTTCCCGAAACAATTAGTTTACGACGCACACACAATTTGCACTATCACCTTAAGTAGAATAATACGGCTCCAAATGCCCTTATTACTACACAAAACTATTTAATTATTAACACACGATAACTATGATCCAGCCATATTTGCTTTCCAGAGACAAGAGAATAAAAAAAGAACAACTAGTGATGGGGCCATTATGCCACCAAACAAAATTGAATCTCGATAATCGATTCGTCCATAATAAATCAAAGTTTTATTTCTAACAAAAATAAATGCCTGTTTATTTGCAACATCCCGCCACCCAAAGCGGACGTACCGCTTTCTAGCCTGAAATCTTAAACTAGTCAACCGGTAATCGAGCTAAGGTCGCGACCGCGCGATTTAGCACCGATCCATCAACCAACACTTGCGCCACACGCGGAGTCCCGTCCGCGCCCCAGATTAACTTTAAAATGCGACCTCGTCTCCAAAATAACGATGGCAAATTAGCCTCTTTTAATAAAACCAGATCCCCCTCCGAAGGGGGCGACGTCCGGTCTGTCCACTTTACACGCTGCTGCAATAAATGCAGATACTCCAGTGACCAACGACGCCACAAGTCCTGACTCATTTGTTGTATCATTTGAAAACGAGACATCCGGTGTCTGCGTTCATCCTTCCAGGGATACTCAGGCAGGGCAGTGAGTGGCTGACCGACCAAAAAATGACCAGGGGTCAGGACTTCCATGTCATTTGCGTCAGAGGAGAGTGGACAAAGCGGACGCGAGTTGAGAACCGCCTCAACCTTACAAAACACAGTTGTAAGTTCCTCATACGTGAGGGTAGTTTCCCCGACTACCCGGCGCAAGTGGGTTTTTGCCGATTTTACCGCGGCTTCAAATATCCCGCCCCAGTGGGGACAGGCTGGCACACTAAATCGCCATGTGATTCCCCGCTGTGCGAGAGCTTGACTTATGCTATTACAATTTTTATCCAGAAAATCGTTCACATCTTTTAAGTAGTTGGCAGTGCCCCTGTAGTTGGTACCGTTGTCGGACCGAATGAGAGAAGGTAAACCCCGTCGCGAAACAAAACGATCCAGCGTGGCGACAAAGGCTTCCGTAGACAGAGCCGAAACCACTTCCAGGTGGACGGCCTTAGTGGCCAGGCAGACAAAAACGCACAGGTATGCTTTCGTGACCCTAGTGTTACGATAGGCTGTGGTTTTCACCAGAAACGGTCCAGCAAAATCCGTACCGACCCCGTCGAACGGCCTAGTTGTCTGACAAACCCGGTCAGAAGGGAGATCCCCCATCTGTGGCTGCATAGTGGAGGCCTTCACCCGATAACAAGCCACACACTTAAATAACACGCTGCGAACCACTCTCCGAGAGGACAAAATCCAGAACTCCCTCTGTAATATCGCCAGTAACGCATTACACCCCGCGTGAGCGTTTTTCAGGTGTCTATCCGAGACCACCAGTTCTACCAAAGGTCCTCCTTTGGGGAGTAGCAGAGGATGACGGCTACCGAAGGGCAGGTCGGCATTTTTGAGGCGACCTCCAACGCGTAACAGTCCATCCGCATCCAGAAATGGGTTGAGCCGAGAGATCGCTCCCTTGAGCTTTGCGCGACCGACGCGCAAACTCTTCAGTTCGTCCTCGAACCGGTCAGCTTGAACCAGCCGTATCAGGGCCAACAGTGACCTCCTGCGTTCCTCAGCACCCGCCACGGGTGATAACTGCCTCTTGTCTGGATGGCGGCAGTTATGTAGAAATCTCCGGATCCAGCAAGTTACACCTAGCAATTTGTCCAGTTTGCTGTATCGAGCCGTCAACCAATTCGGATCTGGCCTTGACTCGTTTGTTGTCACCAAAACTTTTACTCCAGGGAGCATCCCTAGAGAGCCATCGATCATGGTGACCGGCCATGATGACTCACCCTCCTTTAACCACTCTGGACCCCACCAGAGGGCATGCTGCACCAATTCCGGCGCGGTGCAGCCCCGAGAGGCACAATCGGCAGGATTCCAGGGGCCGGGAACGTGCCTCCAACAAATTTCGATGCCCGAGTTCTGTACCTGAGATACCCGATTGGCCACAAACGTTTCCAATACGTGGGGTGCCCCGCGTAGCCATGCCAGAGCTACCTGACTGTCAGACCAGGCGTAGACATTCCGGATGTCCACCGTAGACGTCAGTTCCTTGTGCACGTGGCACAACAGTTTGGCCAATAGATGCGCCCCGCAAAGCTCCAGCTTCGGGATTGTCAGCCTAGTTTTGAGGGGAGCCACCTTGCTTTTAGCCAGAAGCAAGGAGACGGCGACTCGACCCTTCGAGTCCACCGTTCGCAGATACACCACTGCGGCATACCCTCGTTCTGACGCATCGCAGAAGCCATGTAGGCTTGCCCTGTATTTGCCCCGCGGCAAGATCCGCCGCGGCAACGCCACCTGATTGATCGCCTCGATCGTAGAGATCAGAGCGAGCCAAGTGTCGAGTGAGAGCCCTACCAGTGGCTCATCCCACGAGACTCCGAGTGTCCACAGTGTTTGCAATAAACACTTCGCCATAAAAATGCACGGGCTGATCCATCCATTTGGATCAAACATCCGAGCGATGGTGGAAAGGACCGTCCTTTTCGACCAAACTCTTGTAGTTTCCAGTTCTACCCGGAATGTGAAAATATCGTGAACCGGCTGATATTTAATTCCCAAAACGGCGATAGAGTTCGGGTCTCCTGCGTCCTCGAATAGCTGAGGATTCTGTTGGTGATCTTCCGGAATCCCAACCAGAAGCTGTGGCTCGTTGGATAACCATTTCCTCAACTCATAACCACCAGCCGCGAGGAGTCCGATAAGTTCATTCCTGATGATGAGCGCCTCCTCCAGAGAGGCTGCCCCTGTGCAGATATCATCTACGAACACGTCACGTGTCAGTACAGCGGCTGCCCGGGGAAAGCGAGCCCGTTCCTGCTCCGCCAGTTCCAGCAGTGACCGGATGGCAATGAAGGGACTCGACTTCAGGCCGTACGTGTTGGTGTTGAGCTCGTAGACGGTGATGGGATCCTCCGAACGTTCCCTCCAGAGTATTAACTGAAACCTCCTGTCCGCAGGATGTATTACTGTTTGGCGGAACATCATCCGGATGTCCGCACCGATCACCACCTGGTGTCTTCGGAAATTTAAAATGATGTCGACAATGTCCCGATGTAACTTCGGACCAGAATGGAGACATTGGTTCAATGAAACTCCAGTCGACGACGGTGCCGATCCGTCAAAAACAGTCCGTAGTTTTCCAGATGATGCCTTCAACACCGCGTGGTGAGGCAAGAAAAAATGATCTGTCGTTGTCCAGTCGACAGTCGCCCGCGACATATGCCCCAAGGCCTCGTATTCTCGCATGAACTCGATATACTTTTCCCGAAGTACCGGATCGCGAGACATACGACGCTCCATGGACAAGAGTCGTTTCTCTGCCAACGCCCTCGATTTTCCCAAGAGAGGGGGACAGTCGATAAAGGGCAGTCGAGTTTCGATCCTACCCGACGCCATCCGGCGTGTGTGATCCTTATAAAAGGTTTCGCACTCCACATGCTCCGGATCCAGACGGGAGACCATGGGAGGCTCTTCCAGTTCCCAGAATTTTTGCATCGTCCTAGCGATGGAGGTAGTAGCGACGACAGGTGAGACATCCCGCGTCTCCTGGTCGAAAACCGGTCCCATTAAAACGTGTCCAAAGATGGTAGGTATAGCTACCAACGAAGAGCGGCCCAGACTCCGCTGAGGCCCTAAAAGGATCCAGCCTAGTACATCCGCTCCCAATATGAGGTCCACCGGAGCCGGCTCCTCGAAATGAGGGTCTGCCAGCATGAGACCTGATGTGTCAGGCATTGCGTCCCGCGGAATGTCTGTCGGTGGATGCCAACCCAGCAGATTGTCGAGTACGATCGCGGCCGCCGCAATCCGTATCGAAGCGGAATGCACAGGAGAGAAGGAAATGTGGGTCTGACCGGACAGACCCCCCACTTCTGTATCTCCGACTCCCCGAATCGGAACTGAGGGAGGCGCGCACTCCAGACGTAGGCGCCTCGCTACCCTCGTAGTAATTAAGCAGCCCTGTGCCCCAGTGTCTAGGAGGGCTCGTATCCGGACGAAGTCCCCCCTAGGTCCCCAAACGCGTACCTGCGCGATGGGCAAAAGAACCGTCCTCGGTTCCGACGTAGCCCGACCACAGGCTAGTCACGCGTCAGAGCCAGCAGCCGACCCTGTCGAACCGTGATGACTCGGCCAGTAAGTCGGACGCGTGCAGGCCACCATCCGGGGTGGTGCGTATCCAGGTGCCCTACCATACCGGTGATAGGGTGGGTGGTATTCCAACCTCGGGTACTCGTGCAGTACCGGTGAGAACTGTTGACTGTTCTCACGTCGTTGTTGTTCCGGTAACGGCGGCGGAGGATACGCGTACGAGTATCCGGGTGTTGGGTCCGGAGGTGGGGCTCCCTGTACCCAGTGGCCCTTAGAGGCACCAACTCCTGGTGTTGGTCGCGCCGGGTGCCGGGTTGTAGCCAGAACCCGGCTCCGCTCCGGCGGTCCCCAACTCACCTGAGCCGGGGTGTACGAGGGGTTGTAGTGTGGCGGCCGTGGTGGACTCCGTCTTTCCGGAGGCGGAGTTGACCCCGGCCCCAAACCGCCACCCGTGGGAGATCCCCTCTCCCGAACCGGTGCTGAGCCCTCAGCACTACGGGTGCACAGTAAGCGATGGTGCGGTCCGCCGCACACATCGCAAGGCCTCGCCTGGGGACACTCATTGTACCTATGTCCTCCCAGGCAGGCATAACACAATCCTCGTGTCCGAACGAGGTTTCGGCGCTCTTTTGTGGGCAGCCCGAGAATTGCTGGACATAGCTGCTCCAAGTGCTGCTGTCCGCAAATCCGGCATCCAGAGCCGGGGTTGATGGCGGCCGCAGCCACCAGCCTGCCGCGACCCTTCCCTGGGTTGCGTGGCGGCTGGGCTCCGTAGACTCCGGAAGTGCGGGCCGGCGCACTTGTCGGAGCCTCCTGGGAGGCTAGCTGGTTTTCCAGCAGGCCAGCCTCCTCTTCCAGGAACTCCAGAAGTTCCCCTATGGTGGGCAGAACGCTGCCGAGATCCTTGTGGACCAGTCGATTCCGCTCGAACTTGTCCCTCATCTCCTGCGACAACTTGGCCAGAACTATGTGCAGAAGAAGGAAGGACCACTGGTCGACGGGCAGTCCGAGCGTCCTTAACCCGTTTAAGGACACTGTGAGCGGGGTGATCAGCTGCGCCCTCAGCTGAGCCCTATGGTTGACCCTCGGCAATCCCAGCAGATGGGTCACGTGCGCGTCCGCCTGAAGACGCGGCTTCTCGTACCGCTTCTCCAGCAGCTGCATGGCGGTGTCGTAGCTCGCATCCTGCAGCTCCAGATGCTGTACGAGCTGTCTGGGTTCTCCATCTAGGAAGGAACGGAGATATGCCAGCTTTTCGGCCTTGGTGAAATCCTTCCGAGTATCCACCAAGGCCAAAAACATGTTCCGGAATCCAGCCCAGTCCCGCATACATCCGGTGAAATGCGGGACCTCCAGGGCACCCAATCTTCCCATGGCGCTGGGTCCAGGGGTGTGGAGCGAAGCGGGGCGCGCAACAGGCTTCCCCTCCCGCAGTCGCTCGATGTCCTTCACCCGCTGAAGGACCTCGTCGTAGATGTCTTGGATGTGCTCCAGATCCTTGACATATTGGGCGTGGAGGGCCAGCTCCTTCTCCCCGACCGGGTCGGTTGACAATAGAGCGGTTACCGACCGCTCGGCCAACAAGAAACGAGCCTGCATTTCTTTCGAACGCGTCTCCAAGGCGTCCTCCCGGTTAGGCCGATCTACTAATGCAAGCAGCCCGGTGAACCACCGGAGCTGCTGAGCCAACTCCTGCCGTGACGCTGTCATTATAAATAATTTAAACTAAATAAACCTAAACACAAAATTAAAACGAGTCAATGAAAACACGGAATCGATTATCCGAATCGACTCGATGCCCTCAATTGAACGAAATTAAATTAAATTAACGTTCTGAGAAATGTCCCAGCCCAAATGAATGAACGAACAAAACAACGGTACTACCAACCTTACAATTTAACCGCACCTGTCCCGGAAGTGCGATTTTACACAAAATGAGCTTAACCTATTACGAACTAACAAAAAATACACAAAATTACACCGATTAACCTAGAGGTCCGGTATTAACCACGCTCTGCTACCAAAATGTTGCGGAAACCCACAACAGACACTAAAATTACACATCAAAATTACCTTAAAATTAACAAAGTCCACTTACAGTTCCATGCTGCTCCCGCCGTCCTGAACGGGATCCATATGATCCGATGGGGCCCGAATCCGGCTCCGGGTCTTCTAGGGTCCCTAAACACACCCAAACTACCCCAAAGTGCACTTCCCCCTGAAAAATACCTTTTATTTCAGCCGCGGTGTGGCCGACATCCCGGCTAATTGTTTTCCCGAAACAATTAGTTTACGACGCACACACAATTTGCACTATCACCTTAAGTAGAATAATACGGCTCCAAATGCCCTTATTACTACACAAAACTATTTAATTATTAACACACGATAACTATGATCCAGCCATATTTGCTTTCCAGAGACAAGAGAATAAAAAAAGAACAACTAGTGATGGGGCCATTATGCCACCAAACAAAATTGAATCTCGATAATCGATTCGTCCATAATAAATCAAAGTTTTATTTCTAACAAAAATAAATGCCTGTTTATTTGCAACACTACTAGTTTATATGAATAAATAAAATGTACAATGTCAGTCTCAATTTTATTTTGTTTCATCATCATCATCATCATCATAGGTATAAAATCAAAGTCAAAGTCAAAGTGAAAGTATAAATTGTATATTGTAAAAATAATGAAATAATATTGAAAATCGTCCAATGTTTTTTACCTACTACCCATTCAGGACGTCTATTTTTTAACTCCACAGTTTTTATTATAGAAGTAACGACATTTACAATACTTATGTCGTTACCAAATGATACAATACAAATAAAAATACAATACAAAAATGTTTAATAAAATCTTCTTCTCCTCCACCACGGCAGCAGCCACGCTGAGAAGTCGAAGTGCTCGGAGAACGGAGCGGTTGTATATATGTATATGTAACTGACCTCCATCCAGTCAACCTCCTCATGGCGTCGTGGAGATGTGAGCGGAGAGTAGGCAGGAGCCAATGGCGAAGGTTCGCCCTAAAACATACAAAAAAGTGAAACAGTTATTACTACAATCATACCAGTAGAAACCAAACACAATAAACAAATTATTTGATGATGATGATGATGATGATGGTAGTGGTGATGGTGAAATAAATAACCGGCGCCATACGTATCCTAGCGCATAATCCTAGCACAATAAACACATCACCAGTACAAACCAAACACAATAAACAGATTATTTGATGATGATGATGATGATGGTAGTGGTGATGGTGAAATAAATAACCGGCGCCATACGATCGCATAATCCTAGCACAGTAAACACATCACCAGTACAAACCAAACACAATAAACAGATTATTTGATGATGATGATGATGATGGTAGTGGTGATGGTGAAATAAATAACCGGCGCCATACGATCGCATAATCCTAGCACAATAAACACATCACCAGTACAAACCAAACACAATAAACAGATTACTTGATGATGATGATGATGATGGTGGTGATGATGGTGGTGATGGTGAAATAAATAACCGGCGCCATATGATCGCATAATCCTAGCACAATCCTTGTAACACAATAAACACAATAAACAGATTATTTGATGATGATGATGATGAAATAAATTCTACTAACCTCGTCATCACTGACTACTTCCTCGCACTCCTCCTCCGCGTCGGCCTCGTCGTATAAAATATCAAAAGTCGCTTGGAGCCTCCTCATCTCTCCCAATTCTCCAATTAGCCATTCTATAATCAAAATCAAACAAACAACATAAAATAATATGCTATACAACATACTTATACACAATAACACAATATAGCATACTTATATAACTGTCTCAATACAAAAGTAAATTTAGAAACATTACAAGAATATCACCATTACTATCGAAAATAACAAAATGTTATCGTAAAAGCTATCGACACTATCCTCCTACTACTAAGAAAGAAATTTCAAACTGTCTGCCGACAAGTATGGCCGTAAGCTCTATACAAATATAGCCCAAAATGGTATGGCAAAAAATTTCGGCCATTTCGAATGTCAGTACATGAAACGGTCGTAATTTTATTTCACAAAAAATGATAATAAATGTCGTTATTTCTTTGTGTAAACTAGTTTCCATTACTTATACACTGTTTTTATTCATTTTACTGTATTTCTAACAAACTGTACATGCATTTACGCACTAAAATCACTCTGGCATCACTCCGAAATCGAAAATTTAAAAATCACTATTAGATACGATATTCGTTGAAAACTTATAGCTAAAAACGTTCACTATAAACTCAGCAAGATGATTTACAACAGTTTCTAATATAAAACACTACTTACATGAGTATTTCCAGTTTTTTCCTCAATGCACTAAGTAACCTTGATGCACAAATGACAAATGTTCGAACTGTCATACAACCCGAAAAACGCGAGTAGAATAACCTTGTCTTGTGTTTTTAATATAGCAAATTTACTCTAGTTTGTCTATGGCCAAACATCTTCATACAAAAGTATACTCTAACCTATCGATAATAATTATTATAGTCGCGTGGTCGGGTGCGGTGACATGACACCGCGCGATTTTTGACCGAATATTGCCGCGGTGTCATGACACCGCGGCCAGGTAGAGAGTTAACGACTGCTAATGCAGCCGGGACTTTAGGTGCCTTCCGAAGCACGGAGGAGCTCGAGATGATACATTTTTGGTCACCCAAACAATTAGCGGCCTTTGCGAAAGTTGCTTAACCTCAGCATTTGCAGACCGGGCGCGTTAACCACTGCGCCATCGAGCTCGAGATGGATATCCCATACAATTTTCTTGAGGAGGTCAATGGCGCAGTTTTACGCGCTAGTCATAATGAACGTGCTTCGAAAGGCACGTAAAGCCATTGGTCACGGCTGCATTAGCAGTCGTTAAGGCGACGCACCGCTAAACAATAAATCTCATATGATACGAGCCTTTGCGCCCCGTACCATAAGAAAAACTGGTTTTTTTCCTTCAAATTAAAACTACAAATTATTTAAAAAAAATGAACTACAATTTTGAAGTGTGTGTTAAGACTAATCTACTAAGAAAATTTAGATGCCTAAATCGGTCTGGTTAGCCTGTAAAATGTGAATCTATGTTTTAAAAGAGGTTACTTTGATATTTTTTTCTCTGTTATAAAAGTTGAAAAATCGTGTTTCTGCAACTAACAAAATGAAGTCAATTAAATGAAAAATCATGTCATCAAATATCACTTTCATGTTTTGTAATTGTTGGGAAAAATCAAGATCCCCGCCACGTAAATTACCAATGCAACCAGTCTTAACAACCACCAATCCAAAAAGCGCTTGTTTTTTATTTCTTTTTATTTTTTCTGTCTCTTTTGTTTGTTTGTTTGTAATATACGTTGTAAAAATTATATTGTCCTGCACCGGCGCCGGTGCGGCGACAGGCTCCGCCAGAATACCAGCGTTGTTGTTTACCCCTCCTGATTGACCTATTGTTTGTTTTTATTGTTGTTTTATGTATGTGTGTGTATGGTCAATAAATGTTTCTCTCTCTCTCTCTCAATCCGCACTGGGCCCGCGTGGTGGTTTACGGCCCGATCTCCATGTGATGTTTCAGGGATGACTCGTGCCCTAGCAGCGAAGACATAATACAGCGAATGTATGTACTGGTGATGTGATGAATTTTTAAAATCGTAATGATGGGAATAATATGGCTCTCGGCTTAGTTAAGGGTAGGGACTGCATATCGGTATAAATATATGTATTTCTACTAGTAAGTAGAAATATGAGTACATAAATTCGGTACCGGACTAATTTCTGTACTCATATTTCTCTTATCTACAGTTATTTAAATATTTTATTGAATTTCTGTACTGATATTATGACGGTGCGTGAGTGCGGGACGCGGGGTACGAATTAATTATACTATGAAAGTTCTCATTTCATACATCACTTGCCATTTCTGAAATGAAAATGGATATTCTAATATTTTATAATATTGATTGATAATAGGCTTATGATCAATTTCATAAAACAAACTCAATATACACCCAAGGTCAACGTTTCGTAACAGTACTGCAATAAATAACTGTATAAAACATCTTCATCATCATCTGTACTAGAATTTAATGCTACCCAAATTTAAATGTATGTAATGTATGACGTCATACAGAAAAATAATATACTTATATTCATACCGGTATACAGCCACCTTGTATAATAGGGCCTTACCAATGAACAGAGTATAAGCGTGGTATAGATAATCCGTGTTTTGTTTCCGCCATGTAAACTTAACTTCAAACTGACTTTACTTCAATAAAGACAAAACACGAAACATAATTATACACTGTTTATAACTACAAGGGTAAGAGTTCTTAAATACCAAAGACAACTTACCCACATGCTAAAATCGTAACCCCAAGGCAAAAATAGCACTCCAGTATTATATTTCTCCCAATGACTGATGTAGAAGTTGAGCAATAAATTCCACATCACGTAGTATATCCTGAAAAAATATGCATATTATTATATATGTCGGCTGGGAGGCTGGATTGTAGTAGGACGGTTGAGCAAACTCTGATTCGTCGATAACACAGTTCATCTTGGATCTTCAAAATAAAGACGCAGTCGTATTCCTTACAGTCACTTTAATGTTATTTTAATATCACAATTACAATATTCAGAAATAGTTGCCCGATGCAAATGGATTATAGAAACGAAGTGAGTTCTGCGCGTGCGTACTCTCCGGCCGCTACCGTTCAAATGTGTTCAGTCCGTTGTTGCGCCAACTGACGTTGACGTTCCGCGTACCATAGAGCATAGGCTGCGCAGACCACACTCAAGTATAGACTATACTTGTCGTTTCTAAGCGATGCTAGCGCCATGTCTCCGACATATATTAGTGGACCCGGCGGACTTCGTACCGCTTTGACAGTTTCCATCAAGTGATTAAATTCTCTTTGGTTTCCATGACAACAAAACAAACAAATCATTTTGTATTGGAAAATTAAATTGTCGTTTTTAGTATATTTATAGTGTGATTCCCGTGGGAATATCAGGATAAAAACTATCCTATGTGTTAATCCAGGTTATAAACTATCTGTATGCCGAATTTCATCCAAATCCATCCATCCGTTGCAACTTGAAGAAGGAACAAATATAGACATACACACAAACTTTCGCATTTATAATATTAGTGTGATTTAGTAGTATATTCATATTTTTGTATATATATGTAGTTTAATGTGTGGTTTTCTATAAGTTATTTAAGGCTTCGCCAAACAGAACGCGCTATAGCGCGGCGTCAGAGCGTCGCCTTTTAACGTCGCGCTCTTTGAAGTCACACTACGCCAAACAGAACGCGCTATAGCGCGGCGTCAGAGCGTCGCCTTTTAACGTCGCGCTCTTTGAAGTCACACTACGCCAAACAGAACGCGCTATAGCGCGGCGTCAGAGCGTCGCCTTTTAACGTCGCGCTCTTTGAAGTCATACTACGCCAAACAGAACGCGCTATAGCGCGGCGTCAGAGCGTCGCCTTTTAACGTCGCGCTCTTTGAAGTCACACTACGCCAAACAGAACGCGCTATAGCGCGGCGTCAGAGCGTCGCCTTTTAACGTCGCGCTCTTTGAAGTCATACTACGCCAAACAGAACGCGCTATAGCGCGGCGTCAGAGCGTCGCCTTTTAACGTCGCGCTCTTTGAAGTCACACTACGCCAAACAGAACGCGCTATAGCGCGGCGTCAGAGCGTCGCCTTTTAACGTCGCGCTCTTTGAAGTCACACTACGCCAAACAGAACGCGCTATAGCGCGGCGTCAGAGCGTCGCCTTTTAACGTCGCGCTCTTTGAAGTCATACTACGCCAAACAGATCGCGCTATAGCGCGGCGTCAGAGCGTCGCCTTTTAACGTCGCGCTCTTTGAAGTCACACTACGCCAAACAGAACGCGCTATAGCGCGGCGTCAGAGCGTCGCCTTTTAACGTCGCGCTCTTTGAAGTCACACTACGCCAAACAGAACGCGCTATAGCGCGGCGTCAGAGAGTCGCCTTTTAACGTCGCGCTCTTTGAAGTCACACTACGCCAAACAGAACGCGCTATAGCGTGGCGTCAGAGCGTCGCCTTTTAACGTCGCGCTCTTTGAAGTCACACTACGCCAAACAGAACGCGCTATAGCGCGGCGTCAGAGCGTCGCCTTTTAACGTCGCGCTCTTTGAAGTCATACTACGCCAAACAGAACGCGCTATAGCGCGGCGTCAGAGCGTCGCCTTTTAACGTCGCGCTCTTTGAAGTCATACTACGCCAAACAGAACGCGCTATAGCGCGGCGTCAGAGCGTCGCCTTTTAACGTCGCGCTCTTTGAAGTCATACTACGCCAAACAGAACGCGCTATAGCGCGGCGTCAGAGCGTCGCCTTTTAACGTCGCGCTCTTTGAAGTCACACTACGCCAAACAGAACGCGCTATAGCGCGGCGTCAGAGCGTCGCCTTTTAACGTCGCGCTCTTTGAAGTCACACTACGCCAAACAGAACGCGCTATAGCGCGGCGTCAGAGCGTCGCCTTTTAACGTCGCGCTCTTTGAAGTCACACTACGCCAAACAGAACGCGCTATAGCGCGGCGTCAGAGCGTCGCCTTTTAACGTCGCGCTCTTTGAAGTCACACTACGCCAAATAGAACGCGCTATAGCGCGGCGTCAGAGCGTCGCCTATTAACGTCGCGCTCTTTGAAGACATACTACGCCAAACAGAACGCGCTATAGCGCGGCGTCAGAGCGTCGCCTTTTAACGTCGCGCTCTTTGAAGTCACACTACGCCAAACAGAACGCGCTATAGCGCGGCGTCAGAGCGTCGCCTTTTAACGTCGCGCTCTTTGAAGTCATACTACGCCAAACAGAACGCGCTATAGCGCGGCGTCAGAGCGTCGCCTTTTAACGTCGCGCTCTTTGAAGTCATACTACGCCAAACAGAACGCGCTATAGCGCGGCGTCAGAGCGTCGCCTTTTAACGTCGCGCTCTTTGAAGTCATACTACGCCAAACAGAACGCGCTATAGCGCGGCGTCAGAGCGTCGCCTTTTAACGTCGCGCTCTTTGAAGTCATACTACGCCAAACAGAACGCGCTATAGCGCGGCGTCAGAGCGTCGCCTTTTAACGTCGCGCTCTTTGAAGTCATACTACGCCAAACAGAACGCGCTATAGCGCGGCGTCAGAGCGTCGCCTTTTAACGTCGCGCTCTGTGAAGTCACACTACGCCAAACAGAACGCGCTATAGCGCGGCGTAAGAGCGTCGCCTTTTAACGTCGCGCTCTGTGAAGTCACACTACGCCAAACAGAACGCGCTATAGCGCGGCGTCAGAGCGTCGCCTTTTAACGTCGCGCTCTTTGAAGTCATACTACGCCAAACAGAACGCGCTATAGCGCGGCGTCAGAGCGTCGCCTTTTAACGTCGCGCTCTTTGAAGTCACACTACGCCAAACAGAACGCGCTATAGCGCGGCGTCAGAGCGTCGCCTTTTAACGTCGCGCTCTTTGAAGTCACACTACGCCAAACAGAACGCGCTATAGCGCGGCGTCAGAGAGTCGCCTTTTAACGTCGCGCTCTTTGAAGTCACACTACGCCAAACAGAACGCGCTATAGCGCGGCGTCAGAGAGTCGCCTTTTAACGTCGCGCTCTTTGAAGTCACACTACGCCAAACAGAACGCGCTATAGCGCGGCGTCAGAGCGTCGCCTTTTAACGTCGCGCTCTTTGAAGTCACACTACGCCAAACAGAACGCGCTATAGCGCGGCGTCAGAGCGTCGCCTTTTAACGTCGCGCTCTTTGAAGTCATACTACGCCAAACAGAACGCGCTATAGCGCGGCGTCAGAGCGTCGCCTTTTAACGTCGCGCTCTTTGAAGTCACACTACGCCAAACAGAACGCGCTATAGCGCGGCGTCAGAGCGTCGCCTTTTAACGTCGCGCTCTTTGAAGTCATACTACGCCAAACAGAACGCGCTATAGCGCGGCGTCAGAGCGTCGCCTTTTAACGTCGCGCTCTTTGAAGTCATACTACGCCAAACAGAACGCGCTATAGCGCGGCGTCAGAGCGTCGCCTTTTAACGTCGCGCTCTTTGAAGTCATACTACGCCAAACAGAACGCGCTATAGCGCGGCGTCAGAGCGTCGCCTTATAACGTCGCGCTCTTTGAAGTCACACTACGCCAAACAGAACGCGCTATAGCGCGGCGTCAGAGCGTCGCCTTATAACGTCGCGCTCTTTGAAGTCATACTACGCCAAACAGAACGCGCTATAGCGCGGCGTCAGAGCGTCGCCTTTTAACGTCGCGCTCTTTGAAGTCACACTACGCCAAACAGAACGCGCTATAGCGCGGCGTCAGAGCGTCGCCTTTTAACGTCGCGCTCTTTGAAGTCACACTACGCCAAACAGAACGCGCTATAGCGCGGCGTCAGAGCGTCGCCTTTTAACGTCGCGCTCTTTGAAGTCACACTACGCCAAACAGAACGCGCTATAGCGCGGCGTCAGAGCGTCGCCTTTTAACGTCGCGCTCTTTGAAGTCACACTACGCCAAACAGAACGCGCTATAGCGCGGCGTCAGAGCGTCGCCTTTTAACGTCGCGCTCTTTGAAGTCACACTACGCCAAACAGAACGCGCTATAGCGCGGCGTCAGAGCGTCGCCTTTTAACGTCGCGCTCTTTGAAGTCACACTACGCCAAACAGAACGCGCTATAGCGCGGCGTCAGAGCGTCGCCTTTTAACGTCGCGCTCTTTGAAGTCACACTACGCCAAACAGAACGCGCTATAGCGCGGCGTCAGAGCGTCGCCTTTTAACGTCGCGCTCTTTGAAGTCACACTACGCCAAACAGAACGCGCTATAGCGCGGCGTCAGAGCGTCGCCTTTTAACGTCGCGCTCTTTGAAGTCATACTACGCCAAACAGAACGCGCTATAGCGCGGCGTCAGAGCGTCGCCTTTTAACGTCGCGCTCTTTGAAGTCATACTACGCCAAACAGAACGCGCTATAGCGCGGCGTCAGAGCGTCGCCTTTTAACGTCGCGCTCTTTGAAGTCATACTACGCCAAACAGAACGCGCTATAGCGCGGCGTCAGAGCGTCGCCTTTTAACGTCGCGCTCTTTGAAGTCACACTACGCCAAACAGAACGCGCTATAGCGCGGCGTCAGAGCGTCGCCTTTTAACGTCGCGCTCTTTGAAGTCATACTACGCCAAACAGAACGCGCTATAGCGCGGCGTCAGAGCGTCGCCTTTTAACGTCGCGCTCTTTGAAGTCACACTACGCCAAACAGAACGCGCTATAGCGCGGCGTCAGAGCGTCGCCTTTTAACGTCGCGCTCTTTGAAGTCACACTACGCCAAACAGAACGCGCTATAGCGCGGCGTCAGAGCGTCGCCTTTTAACGTCGCGCTCTTTGAAGTCACACTACGCCAAACAGAACGCGCTATAGCGCGGCGTCAGAGCGTCGCCTTTTAACGTCGCGCTCTTTGAAGTCACACTACGCCAAACAGAACGCGCTATAGCGCGGCGTCAGAGCGTCGCCTTTTAACGTCGCGCTCTTTGAAGTCACACTACGCCAAACAGAACGCGCTATAGCGCGGCGTCAGAGCGTCGCCTTTTAACGTCGCGCTCTTTGAAGTCACACTACGCCAAACAGAACGCGCTATAGCGCGGCGTCAGAGCGTCGCCTTTTAACGTCGCGCTCTTTGAAGTCACACTACGCCAAACAGAACGCGCTATAGCGCGGCGTCAGAGCGTCGCCTTTTAACGTCGCGCTCTTTGAAGTCACACTACGCCAAACAGAACGCGCTATAGCGCGACGTCAGAGCGTCGCCTTTTAACGTCGCGCTCTTTGAAGTCATACTACGCCAAACAGAACGCGCTATAGCGCGGCGTCAGAGCGTCGCCTTTTAACGTCGCGCTCTTTGAAGTCATACTACGCCAAACAGAACGCGCTATAGCGCGGCGTCAGAGCGTCGCCTTTTAACGTCGCGCTCTTTGAAGTCATACTACGCCAAACAGAACGCGCTATAGCGCGGCGTCAGAGCGTCGCCTTTTAACGTCGCGCTCTTTGAAGTCACACTACGCCAAACAGAACGCGCTATAGCGCGGCGTCAGAGCGTCGCCTTTTAACGTCGCGCTCTTTGAAGTCATACTACGCCAAACAGAACGCGCTATAGCGCGGCGTCAGAGCGTCGCCTTTTAACGTCGCGCTCTTTGAAGTCACACTACGCCAAACAGAACGCGCTATAGCGCGGCGTCAGAGCGTCGCCTTTTAACGTCGCGCTCTTTGAAGTCACACTACGCCAAACAGAACGCGCTATAGCGCGGCGTCAGAGCGTCGCCTTTTAACGTCGCGCTCTTTGAAGTCATACTACGCCAAACAGAACGCGCTATAGCGCGGCGTCAGAGCGTCGCCTTTTAACGTCGCGCTCTTTGAAGTCACACTACGCCAAACAGAACGCGCTATAGCGCGGCGTCAGAGCGTCGCCTTTTAACGTCGCGCTCTTTGAAGTCATACTACGCCAAACAGAACGCGCTATAGCGCGGCGTCAGAGCGTCGCCTTTTAACGTCGCGCTCTTTGAAGTCACACTACGCCAAACAGAACGCGCTATAGCGCGGCGTCAGAGCGTCGCCTTTTAACGTCGCGCTCTTTGAAGTCACACTACGCCAAACAGAACGCGCTATAGCGCGGCGTCAGAGCGTCGCCTTTTAACGTCGCGCTCTTTGAAGTCATACTACGCCAAACAGAACGCGCTATAGCGCGGCGTCAGAGCGTCGCCTTTTAACGTCGCGCTCTTTGAAGTCACACTACGCCAAACAGAACGCGCTATAGCGCGGCGTCAGAGCGTCGCCTTTTAACGTCGCGCTCTTTGAAGTCACACTACGCCAAACAGAACGCGCTATAGCGCGGCGTCAGAGAGTCGCCTTTTAACGTCGCGCTCTTTGAAGTCACACTACGCCAAACAGAACGCGCTATAGCGTGGCGTCAGAGCGTCGCCTTTTAACGTCGCGCTCTTTGAAGTCACACTACGCCAAACAGAACGCGCTATAGCGCGGCGTCAGAGCGTCGCCTTTTAACGTCGCGCTCTTTGAAGTCATACTACGCCAAACAGAACGCGCTATAGCGCGGCGTCAGAGCGTCGCCTTTTAACGTCGCGCTCTTTGAAGTCATACTACGCCAAACAGAACGCGCTATAGCGCGGCGTCAGAGCGTCGCCTTTTAACGTCGCGCTCTTTGAAGTCATACTACGCCAAACAGAACGCGCTATAGCGCGGCGTCAGAGCGTCGCCTTTTAACGTCGCGCTCTTTGAAGTCACACTACGCCAAACAGAACGCGCTATAGCGCGGCGTCAGAGCGTCGCCTTTTAACGTCGCGCTCTTTGAAGTCACACTACGCCAAACAGAACGCGCTATAGCGCGGCGTCAGAGCGTCGCCTTTTAACGTCGCGCTCTTTGAAGTCACACTACGCCAAACAGAACGCGCTATAGCGCGGCGTCAGAGCGTCGCCTTTTAACGTCGCGCTCTTTGAAGTCACACTACGCCAAATAGAACGCGCTATAGCGCGGCGTCAGAGCGTCGCCTATTAACGTCGCGCTCTTTGAAGACATACTACGCCAAACAGAACGCGCTATAGCGCGGCGTCAGAGCGTCGCCTTTTAACGTCGCGCTCTTTGAAGTCACACTACGCCAAACAGAACGCGCTATAGCGCGGCGTCAGAGCGTCGCCTTTTAACGTCGCGCTCTTTGAAGTCATACTACGCCAAACAGAACGCGCTATAGCGCGGCGTCAGAGCGTCGCCTTTTAACGTCGCGCTCTTTGAAGTCATACTACGCCAAACAGAACGCGCTATAGCGCGGCGTCAGAGCGTCGCCTTTTAACGTCGCGCTCTTTGAAGTCATACTACGCCAAACAGAACGCGCTATAGCGCGGCGTCAGAGCGTCGCCTTTTAACGTCGCGCTCTTTGAAGTCATACTACGCCAAACAGAACGCGCTATAGCGCGGCGTCAGAGCGTCGCCTTTTAACGTCGCGCTCTTTGAAGTCATACTACGCCAAACAGAACGCGCTATAGCGCGGCGTCAGAGCGTCGCCTTTTAACGTCGCGCTCTGTGAAGTCACACTACGCCAAACAGAACGCGCTATAGCGCGGCGTCAGAGCGTCGCCTTTTAACGTCGCGCTCTGTGAAGTCACACTACGCCAAACAGAACGCGCTATAGCGCGGCGTCAGAGCGTCGCCTTTTAACGTCGCGCTCTTTGAAGTCATACTACGCCAAACAGAACGCGCTATAGCGCGGCGTCAGAGCGTCGCCTTTTAACGTCGCGCTCTTTGAAGTCACACTACGCCAAACAGAACGCGCTATAGCGCGGCGTCAGAGCGTCGCCTTTTAACGTCGCGCTCTTTGAAGTCACACTACGCCAAACAGAACGCGCTATAGCGCGGCGTCAGAGAGTCGCCTTTTAACGTCGCGCTCTTTGAAGTCACACTACGCCAAACAGAACGCGCTATAGCGCGGCGTCAGAGAGTCGCCTTTTAACGTCGCGCTCTTTGAAGTCACACTACGCCAAACAGAACGCGCTATAGCGCGGCGTCAGAGCGTCGCCTTTTAACGTCGCGCTCTTTGAAGTCACACTACGCCAAACAGAACGCGCTATAGCGCGGCGTCAGAGCGTCGCCTTTTAACGTCGCGCTCTTTGAAGTCATACTACGCCAAACAGAACGCGCTATAGCGCGGCGTCAGAGCGTCGCCTTTTAACGTCGCGCTCTTTGAAGTCACACTACGCCAAACAGAACGCGCTATAGCGCGGCGTCAGAGCGTCGCCTTTTAACGTCGCGCTCTTTGAAGTCATACTACGCCAAACAGAACGCGCTATAGCGCGGCGTCAGAGCGTCGCCTTTTAACGTCGCGCTCTTTGAAGTCATACTACGCCAAACAGAACGCGCTATAGCGCGGCGTCAGAGCGTCGCCTTTTAACGTCGCGCTCTTTGAAGTCATACTACGCCAAACAGAACGCGCTATAGCGCGGCGTCAGAGCGTCGCCTTATAACGTCGCGCTCTTTGAAGTCACACTACGCCAAACAGAACGCGCTATAGCGCGGCGTCAGAGCGTCGCCTTATAACGTCGCGCTCTTTGAAGTCATACTACGCCAAACAGAACGCGCTATAGCGCGGCGTCAGAGCGTCGCCTTTTAACGTCGCGCTCTTTGAAGTCACACTACGCCAAACAGAACGCGCTATAGCGCGGCGTCAGAGCGTCGCCTTTTAACGTCGCGCTCTTTGAAGTCACACTACGCCAAACAGAACGCGCTATAGCGCGGCGTCAGAGCGTCGCCTTTTAACGTCGCGCTCTTTGAAGTCACACTACGCCAAACAGAACGCGCTATAGCGCGGCGTCAGAGCGTCGCCTTTTAACGTCGCGCTCTTTGAAGTCACACTACGCCAAACAGAACGCGCTATAGCGCGGCGTCAGAGCGTCGCCTTTTAACGTCGCGCTCTTTGAAGTCACACTACGCCAAACAGAACGCGCTATAGCGCGGCGTCAGAGCGTCGCCTTTTAACGTCGCGCTCTTTGAAGTCACACTACGCCAAACAGAACGCGCTATAGCGCGGCGTCAGAGCGTCGCCTTTTAACGTCGCGCTCTTTGAAGTCACACTACGCCAAACAGAACGCGCTATAGCGCGGCGTCAGAGCGTCGCCTTTTAACGTCGCGCTCTTTGAAGTCACACTACGCCAAACAGAACGCGCTATAGCGCGGCGTCAGAGCGTCGCCTTTTAACGTCGCGCTCTTTGAAGTCATACTACGCCAAACAGAACGCGCTATAGCGCGGCGTCAGAGCGTCGCCTTTTAACGTCGCGCTCTTTGAAGTCATACTACGCCAAACAGAACGCGCTATAGCGCGGCGTCAGAGCGTCGCCTTTTAACGTCGCGCTCTTTGAAGTCATACTACGCCAAACAGAACGCGCTATAGCGCGGCGTCAGAGCGTCGCCTTTTAACGTCGCGCTCTTTGAAGTCACACTACGCCAAACAGAACGCGCTATAGCGCGGCGTCAGAGCGTCGCCTTTTAACGTCGCGCTCTTTGAAGTCATACTACGCCAAACAGAACGCGCTATAGCGCGGCGTCAGAGCGTCGCCTTTTAACGTCGCGCTCTTTGAAGTCACACTACGCCAAACAGAACGCGCTATAGCGCGGCGTCAGAGCGTCGCCTTTTAACGTCGCGCTCTTTGAAGTCACACTACGCCAAACAGAACGCGCTATAGCGCGGCGTCAGAGCGTCGCCTTTTAACGTCGCGCTCTTTGAAGTCACACTACGCCAAACAGAACGCGCTATAGCGCGGCGTCAGAGCGTCGCCTTTTAACGTCGCGCTCTTTGAAGTCACACTACGCCAAACAGAACGCGCTATAGCGCGGCGTCAGAGCGTCGCCTTTTAACGTCGCGCTCTTTGAAGTCACACTACGCCAAACAGAACGCGCTATAGCGCGGCGTCAGAGCGTCGCCTTTTAACGTCGCGCTCTTTGAAGTCACACTACGCCAAACAGAACGCGCTATAGCGCGGCGTCAGAGCGTCGCCTTTTAACGTCGCGCTCTTTGAAGTCACACTACGCCAAACAGAACGCGCTATAGCGCGGCGTCAGAGCGTCGCCTTTTAACGTCGCGCTCTTTGAAGTCACACTACGCCAAACAGAACGCGCTATAGCGCGGCGTCAGAGCGTCGCCTTTTAACGTCGCGCTCTTTGAAGTCATACTACGCCAAACAGAACGCGCTATAGCGCGGCGTCAGAGCGTCGCCTTTTAACGTCGCGCTCTTTGAAGTCATACTACGCCAAACAGAACGCGCTATAGCGCGGCGTCAGAGCGTCGCCTTTTAACGTCGCGCTCTTTGAAGTCATACTACGCCAAACAGAACGCGCTATAGCGCGGCGTCAGAGCGTCGCCTTTTAACGTCGCGCTCTTTGAAGTCACACTACGCCAAACAGAACGCGCTATAGCGCGGCGTCAGAGCGTCGCCTTTTAACGTCGCGCTCTTTGAAGTCATACTACGCCAAACAGAACGCGCTATAGCGCGGCGTCAGAGCGTCGCCTTTTAACGTCGCGCTCTTTGAAGTCACACTACGCCAAACAGAACGCGCTATAGCGCGGCGTCAGAGCGTCGCCTTTTAACGTCGCGCTCTTTGAAGTCACACTACGCCAAACAGAACGCGCTATAGCGCGGCGTCAGAGCGTCGCCTTTTAACGTCGCGCTCTTTGAAGTCACACTACGCCAAACAGAACGCGCTATAGCGCGGCGTCAGAGCGTCGCCTTTTAACGTCGCGCTCTTTGAAGTCATACTACGCCAAACAGAACGCGCTATAGCGCGGCGTCAGAGCGTCGCCTTTTAACGTCGCGCTCTTTGAAGTCACACTACGCCAAACAGAACGCGCTATAGCGCGGCGTCAGAGCGTCGCCTTTTAACGTCGCGCTCTTTGAAGTCATACTACGCCAAACAGAACGCGCTATAGCGCGGCGTCAGAGCGTCGCCTTTTAACGTCGCGCTCTTTGAAGTCACACTACGCCAAACAGAACGCGCTATAGCGCGGCGTCAGAGCGTCGCCTTTTAACGTCGCGCTCTTTGAAGTCACACTACGCCAAACAGAACGCGCTATAGCGCGGCTTCAGAGCGTCGCCTTTTAACGTCGCGCTCTTTGAAGTCACACTACGCCAAACAGAACGCGCTATAGCGCGGCGTCAGAGCGTCGCCTTTTAACGTCGCGCTCTTTGAAGTCACACTACGCCAAACAGAACGCGCTATAGCGCGGCGTCAGAGCGTCGCCTTTTAACGTCGCGCTCTTTGAAGTCATACTACGCCAAACAGAACGCGCTATAGCGCGGCGTCAGAGCGTCGCCTTTTAACGTCGCGCTCTTTGAAGTCATACTACGCCAAACAGAACGCGCTATAGCGCGGCGTCAGAGCGTCGCCTTTTAACGTCGCGCTCTTTGAAGTCACACTACGCCAAACAGAACGCGCTATAGCGCGGCGTCAGAGCGTCGCCTTTTAACGTCGCGCTCTTTGAAGTCACACTACGCCAAACAGAACGCGCTATAGCGCGGCGTCAGAGCGTCGCCTTTTAACGTCGCGCTCTTTGAAGTCATACTACGCCAAACAGAACGCGCTATAGCGCGGCGTCAGAGCGTCGCCTTTTAACGTCGCGCTCTTTGAAGTCACACTACGCCAAACAGAACGCGCTATAGCGCGGCGTCAGAGCGTCGCCTTTTAACGTCGCGCTCTTTGAAGTCACACTACGCCAAACAGAACGCGCTATAGCGCGGCGTCAGAGCGTCGCCTTTTAACGTCGCGCTCTTTGAAGTCACACTACGCCAAACAGAACGCGCTATAGCGCGGCGTCAGAGCGTCGCCTTTTAACGTCGCGCTCTTTGAAGTCACACTACGCCAAACAGAACGCGCTATAGCGCGGCGTCAGAGCGTCGCCTTTTAACGTCGCGCTCTTTGAAGTCATACTACGCCAAACAGAACGCGCTATAGCGCGGCGTCAGAGCGTCGCCTTTTAACGTCGCGCTCTTTGAAGTCATACTACGCCAAACAGAACGCGCTGTAGCGCGGCGTCAGAGCGTCGCCTTTTAACGTCGCGCTCTTTGAAGTCACACTACGCCAAACAGAACGCGCTATAGCGCGGCGTCAGAGCGTCACCTTTTAACGTCGCGCTCTTTGAAGTCATACTACGCCAAACAGAACGCGCTATAGCGCGGCGTCAGAGCGTCGCCTTTTAACGTCGCGCTCTTTGAAGTCACACTACGCCAAACAGAACGCGCTATAGCGCGGCGTCAGAGCGTCGCCTTTTAACGTCGCGCTCTTTGAAGTCATACTACGCCAAACAGAACGCGCTATAGCGCGGCGTCAGAGCGTCGCCTTTTAACGTCGCGCTCTTTGAAGTCATACTACGCCAAACAGAACGCGCTATAGCGCGGCGTCAGAGCGTCGCCTTTTAACGTCGCGCTCTTTGAAGTCACACTACGCCAAACAGAACGCGCTATAGCGCGGCGTCAGAGCGTCGCGTTTTAACGTCGCGCTCTTTGAAGTCACACTACGCCAAACAGAACGCGCTATAGCGCGGCGTCAGAGCGTCGCGTTGTCTTTGGAAAGTTTATTCGCTATTGAGATGTCGAGTGATTCAGATGTGGAAGAATTGTTACTTTTATACGCTTTATTACGATCACAGAGAAAAAGAGTATGGGTTCACGACATCAATAAAAAGAGAAACGAATTAGGAGAATATCATCGTTTGTGTCGCGAGCTTTCATCACCATGAAGATCGTTTTTATATGATTTCTTTATTACTATGTTTTTATAAAAAGTATCCTTTATATTAATAAGCAGGGGTGTTTTCGAACCATTTCTAACAGATTTACAAACATATTTTCAGTCATAAAGCATTATTTCAGTCGGTCGCTAAAATAAATTCTGTAAAATAATAGAACGCCTGGCGTCAGAGCGTCCTAGCGGCGCGTCAGAGCGTTGCGTACTGCTAGCGCCGGTGCTCTGTTTGACAGCGTCTACCGACATAGTACATTACAATTCGACGCTATAGCGCGACGTCAGGCTAGCGCTCTGACGCCGCGCTATAGCGCGTTCTGTTTGGCGAAGCCTTTATATATCATATTTTCTTAATAGTTCTGTGCGCAGTTTGTCTATCTAACTAGCTACTTTCATACGTTTGTGAGCACGGTCGCACGAGGACAACGGAACAGCACAAAAAGCTTGTAACTTCGTGAGTTTTCAAGATATCGTTTTATTTTTTTTTGTACTGATTCTTTATATGAAGATATTTTGACCCGTGTTTCGGTTTTCGTATAAACTAAAAATAAGGTTGTAGGTATATTATTATATATATTAAATATTTATTCTATTATTATTTATTACTTTATAAACATTTCCGACAATGAAAGTTTATATGAAGAAACCAACCATAAATTTTCAAGTTAGCAATATAAAAATTCATATTTGTGTTAATTTATTAGTCCTCCTGAATCTGCAAGAGCACACAACCACTACACTACATATAGGGTCTAACAATATCAATAAGCGAACGTTTAAGGGGAGCATCTATACATCACACTGAGCATGCTCACCAAATTTGGTCCAAAACTACAGGCTCATTACCGAGATAATCAACAAAACATTATCATAATTCACCAAAAAATACACCCTTTCCAAACCCGTACAGCTGTACTTCACGCACACAAAGATAGCCGTGTGCGTGTATCTGTACACTATTTTTTTATTGGCGCTTGCGTGCGTGTTAGTAAAGATACAGCATGTTTCATGATGTGCATTATTTTAATTGATTTAGTTTGTTAGAAAACATAACTTTGAAAAATCACCATAAAACTGGAGCCCATTTTATGTCATTGTATTCAGAATGATGTATAGATACCGCCCTTAAACGTTCGCTTATTGATTTTGTTAGACCCTGTATATTCAAGGTTTCCGGAAAACTATTATAATTGAAAAATAAATGAGGTAAAGTTTTATGGTGTGGTAAAGAGACCACAACATAATATAATATGACATAGTATATTGAATGTTTCTTGCATGGTACAACTGAAACCTCTAGAAATCGTATAGTATTTCTTTTAAATATTCCAACTGACCTTATAGGCGGAATGGAGAAGTCCCCTCTTCCAAATATGGAGTACAAACAGGCTGGTATGAAGAACACCGAGTACGAGTCCAACCCGTGGTCGAACAGCTCACCCAGAGGGCCTGACGTCTGCGTCCTTCGAGCCTGCTTCCCGTCGATGCCGTCTGGAAAACAAATTGAACTTTAGCCCGCTTGATATAAAGTCTAAATTTTAAATAACTTTTATATTAATTTCTTGTAGATATTAAATTTAAAAACTTAAACAATCATTAACTAAAGGCCAACAACAAAACACGACGAGTTAAATTAAAACAATCATGACGTTATTATTTTTACTTCAAGCTTCTAGTACAAATGTCTTTAAAGGAGCCTCTTTGTCCTTTTTGAATGAATTAATGAGTGTTTTAAAATAATATTAGCATAGATATAGTGACCTTAAGGCACCAATGTAGCTATCTTGTTATTTTAAATTGTTACTCATGTCAAGGTTACATGCTGATAGTTTGGTATACAAGATTTATATAGACTTTGTGCTAGTTCTTTAACTGTTGCCTCTAGTAGGTCCTTATTTTGATCCGACAGAATCACAACGCCTCGGAGAATCTAGTAGAGGACGGGGACATGCTTGCGTGATAACATCCCCTCTAAAAACCCTCTGAGGTTGTTTCGATTACATGGCTTGAGGAACCCTTTAAGTTTCACGCCGCTCACCAACCGTCCATTTACGTTGTAGAGGCCAAAGGTGGTCAATAGCAAACTTTAAAAAAAAGTGTCCATATATATGAAATAAAGTGCTCTAAAGAACTCTAGAAGAATAAGGTGCCAATTGAAACCAGCGTCAGGTTTCACAAACCTGACGTACGCTGAATTGGATACCTTTTCTAGAATTTTTGACACAGCGCAGTGAGACACTAAAACGTATTTTCTTTTTGTTAACTCCTTCTATTTTCTATCTTACCTTATCTTATCTTATCTTAGTGGGGCCTGTCGAGGTTTCCCTCTCGCAGTAATACTTCGACCCATCGGGATCTTTTGTGCAACCCCATCCTTTCACTCTTCTTCCTCTGTAAAGATAGATGCCATAAGCTTGGCAACATCCTTAAGAGTGAAGAGCCTGAAGTCCACCGGTTACGGATAGGCCGACCCCAGGAGTCCCATTCTTTTCCTAGCCAGAGAGTGGCAGTCACACAGTAGGTGCTGCAGTGAGTCCATTAACAACAGGTGGAGTGAAGTCATTTGAAATGCAAGCAAACTTTGTACAAAGTTTGTATTTGTAGAAAACAAAAATAAACAACCTTACCAAGCGTGTACGCCAGAAACAGGAACACAGCGAGCGCGTACCACAACGGCCTCGGGATGACGTCAGCGTGCCCGTTCAAGGGCGCTACAGTGGTAGTGGTGGCGTTCACCAGCGGCGTGCTGGCCGCATAGTAATCGTAGTCATAGTACGAGAGCAGCAGGAAGTCGAGCACAGTCAGGAGAAATCCCGCAAACGTCAGCACGTTCGGCGCCACCCATCGCGGTACCAACTGCAAAATGATATCGTCATCAAGAGCTCATTTTGTTTTTTTTTTTTAATTTTTTAATATGTACCTATGTTTTTTTTTAAACGTTGGCTTTAGTTCTTCTTCAAAATTATCATTAGTCTAGAAGAATTCTGAAAAAGGTAACAACCCTCCATTCAAATTGCCCATTGCTCTTGCCTCAATAGACTTTTGAACATTTATTTTTGAAATTGGACAGTTTGGGATAATGATATGCAGGCGCCCTATACCAGCGTCACTATCATAACAAAATTGTGTTATGCCAACAGATAAGAAAAAAAACTTGGCAGTTTGTGTAACATATCACGAGTGAAATTTTATCATATTATTATCTTTTACAGATAACTATTCTATTATAAAGATATGTCTGTTCCCATATTTGTTTTATGGTGGTTCTACATAATAGACTTTTATATGAAAAATCTAACAAAGCTATTCCTTCATTGTTATGTTACTTACGTATAATTTTATCAACCATTTACAAGGGTCCACTGTCACAGGGAAGCTATTTACCTACTCAATAAAATAATCAAAGTATACACAACATAATTTGTTGTGTGTAAAATTTAAATCTCTGCTCGGATTGACGGTGCTATAAAAATAATAAAAAATAATTAAAAAAAAATAATAATTTGAATACTTCAATAAATAAATACCTACTCACCTCTACAACTTTATTCCAAAATGGATGCATTACATAGACACTGAGTGGACTGGTGTCTATGGCCATATACTGAAAAAGAAAAAGCATATTTATTTAACCGAGAAAATATTTAACGGTTTAGTGCGACTCCGGTTTAAGGGACCAACTGTTATAGCAACCATTATTTATGATAATACGTCCAGTTAATACGGCACACAATGTTTTGTTTACACAACCTACGCACCTATTACCTCAGCACCCCAACTTCACCCCGCCCCGCACGCTTCATCTCATTATTGGCGCGTAAATCACAGTTAGTGTTTGTCACCTGTTCTGACAAGTTCAAAAAGCTCGACAAAATGAGTTCTGTGAAGCGAAAGAGTTTTACAATTGAAGAAAAAAGTGCAATATTACACCAATCACAATCACGTGAATCAAATGCAACCCTCGCAAAGTAGTTTGGCGTATCTCATTCTACAATATCCTTAAGAAGTAATCCTGCCTTTTGTGCGTCATCGGTTAGTACGACATATTATCGCCGGTCCCTTGAAGGTTGTTATATCTGGATTCTACTGTAGTTAATATAGTTATTTCAAATTGTATATTAGTTAATATTTTTCCTGTGCTTTTCAATAGTCAATAGTCAAAAGCAAGCAGTATTTGCTTAAAATCATAATAATCATATTAGAGATTTAGACAAAATATTTACTAATTTACTACTATTCTAGAATAGTATATGCTATATAGATTCTACATATAATTATTTCATGTTCATTTACTATGACTAGTGTTACATAACTTAATTAAAAACTTATTTTTTTATTATAAAACTGATTACAGAATAATAATATTATGGTAGTGAAAAATTGTGGATAATTAATTAGTAAATAAGATAAGTTAAAAAACATAGGTATCAACAGTACAGAAAAAATTAATGTTTATTAATTGGTCTTTAAAGGATTACCTAATTACAGACTCGGACTAAGCTGTGCAATAAGGACCCATGAGTTGAATAATACATGATTTAGAAACTAGCTCCCTCGCTCTGGGGAAGCTGATACCGTGGGGGGGCTCAGGGGTCTTACTGAAACCCCTGATATCGATTTTGGTTGCTGGAGAGGTACCTATGTATATTCAAACTTGAAAATCGTAGGAAAGGAAGGGGTTGGGGGAGTACGGGAGAGCCTCCTCACCCCCAAAACCATCAAATTCGTGGTTTCGTATTGAACAGCTTTACCCAGACTCGTAAATCTTTGTTCTAGTTAAGGAAAATAAACACTTAATTTTTTTTTGCAAAGTTCCAAACTTTGTAGGTTATAAAACCAATAATGCTCATAATATTACTAGTTAAAAAAATAATAATAGAACCACTTTCAAGCAGTATTTAGGACGATAATTAAAATCAATAAATTACCTTATAATTATCGAAGCCCTCGAGGTGTTCGCGGGTGAGATACTTGTAGGTAAACATTGTAGCCAATTCAATCTGTCTAACTTACGCTAAAACTGTTACTTAACTATGGACTTCTGTTAAATAATCGTAAAGAACATGTTTGATCGATAATTTAAAAGAAATTATGGAAAACGAATTTGAGTTACACCGCAACGCCACACGAAAATGACAATTTTTAGTGACATGACTGATGACAATGACAGACACACACATAGAGAAATAATAATATACATTTATTTTATACTTCCTCCCCCGTTGCAAAATGGCAATGATGTATATCCCATACAGCCTGATGAACAGTGAGTTTTCCTTCTCTAGTTTCTAGTTTCTAGCATGTTTCTAGTACACGACAATGAGTTATTGAAGTTATGTATTGGTTGATGAATAATAAATTGTGTGTATAAATCGTGTTAAACAAACAATTTAACACCTAGTATTTAGTTCACTATTAGAACCGTAATGTAAATTATATGGAGAACGGAAAATAGTTTTAGATAGAACATAGAATTGATAAATTTATTTAGAAATAAACATAAAAGGTATGTGTGTAATATTAAAGTGTTATTTAGAATGGGATGTAAACTTTATTAATATAGTTTCTAATGTTTGTCCGAACTGAATGTTCAACGCTTAGACAAACCATTAGGTTTAGAGGCGTAAAGCTGTTGTCTAAGTAATTATTTGTAAAGTTTTATTTTAGATAAATAAATAAAAAAATTAAGTGATGTACGGTTTACTCCGTTTTGTTTATATATTATGACTAACACCTATATTTTTAAGTGTCTCACTAACTCGTCTACTGTAAACTACTCAATAAACGGAAAATCTTTTATTGTGGGTTTTCTTCTCGACACTTCGCAACATCTCTGATACTTCATCAAAACTCTACATCAACGTCATCAGATAAATTTATGGTGAACTGTCGCAGCGTGGTCAACTAAGCGCTGCACCGTACAAGTGATAATATTTGATTTTTAGCAAGACATCGGTACTAGGTGCCTAGTATCTGTTTAGGTTTTTATAATTTCATAACAGTTTAAATATTTCTTATTTTATAGAAACGCTTCTTATTTTGAATTAGTAAACGATATTATAAGATATTCTTTATGCTTTCGGTATCTCTAAAGTTAGTTAGTATCGATTTTATGTATGATACATCATACCTATAAGTAACATATTTTTGATTAGTATTTCCATGGCCTAATTTTTCTCGATTTTTCTAGTATTTCTTTTTAAAATTTATGTGGTCTTGCCTATTTATTTATTACTGTAATGTTGTACAAATCAATGTTATACATAGATATGTATAACATTGATTTGTACAACATTACAGTTTAGGTACAAAAATACACAAATCTAAACTAACTTCTCTCGAATGCCAATTAAGATAATAGTACCTAACTACCGTACGGATGACAGAGCTTTGCTCGTTATTTTTTTTTATACTTAACGTACTTACGTTTTTTAAAAATTAAACCTAGTTAAATCGATTTGTCGTCCCCGAAACCCCCTTGCATTCTAAACATGAAATCGTTGGAGCCGTTTCCGAGATTCAGGGTGCCAAGTGCGAATTACGTTCGCCATTCGATCACGTTAACGAAAACGAGAATTTGTATGATAAAATGTTAACTCCTCTCGACCATATATGTCGCCACGAGGCGATGCTTCAATGCCATACTAAAAAGTTGTCGTAAACGTAATCGAATGAATACGGATAGTAAACAAAACTCACTCTAGGCAAATTGAAAAGGGTCCGTGGCTTACGCCCCCAGTGGTGGACGCACCCGTGGTCGACGCCCCCAGTCAGTTTAATTTACTTTGAAGAAATTTTTAATCAAATGTACTGGCAGGCATAAAAGGCATAAGATTGTAATAATAATATATCATAACGATTCTTATTAGAAATGCTTTAATTTGGATGTATGTTTAAAAAAAACTTTTAATTATTTCGAATCATAGATTTATTTAAACCGATAAGTAATCTAGTAAAAATTGGTATTTAAATCACAGTTTTGATCGCCTATATCAAGAACATTATTTTACTTACTTATTTCAATAATTAGTCTTAAAAAGTAGTGTAGAGCTACTAACTTTACATGTAAAATGTTCTTTTAAACTTTGTAACAAAAATAACTATGGAATAAGTATCCAACTTCTTTTAAACTTTGTAATAATAATATTACAAAATACTTAAGTATTAAAAATTAAATCTTTTTATTATTTTTATAAAATTATGATACGATCTTCCAAGATCGAATCGATATCGGCATCATATCATTCGATATCGGCAAAATATTTGAAACTAGTAATAACCACGCATAAGGTACACTTTTGACATTAACTGTACTAAGTGCAAAAGCACAAAAAAAATTATTCAGAAAATTATTAGAATCGGGGGCGTCGACCACGGGTGCGTCCACCACTGGGGGCGTAAGCCACGGACCCATTGAAAACGGAGTTAGCATTGTATTGTGTCTTTTCTTAAATTTTTGAACTCATCTCCACATTATTAACACTTTTACATAAGGCATTTTCTTAGTGAATGTTTTGCTTTCGTGATATAACGACATCTTTGTTTTCATAATATCATCATCATCATCATCATCTCAGCCCAAAGACGTCCACTGCTGAACAAAGGCAAAATATGGTAGGTATACGAGTACTACGAATGTCACTTCCGATAAATGGTCAAAAAAACAAAATGTCACGTATGTAACAAAACATTTTCTAATGGCATCAGTAAAAAGTGTTTGTACCTAACTGTAACCGATGGGGTCGCTGATGTGAGGATACAGAGAAATGAAGACGATGTAGGTACTATGTTCACAAACGGTCTCTCGACAGCAAGCGTGCGGTCGGCGCGGCGCCGGAGTTATTTGAGCACGACTGACGTGGTGACGGACGGACCGATAGTCCTTTGTATAGCAAATTACCGTCAACAGAGAATATTAATAGTTAGGTTCCTACCGCACAATTGCCGCCGATACAATGACAAATTTATTCAAATAAAATGTTTACAGTATTACAGTATTTTTATATATAAAGGTGTATGTACGTTTACAATATTTATTTAACAATTTTATCTATTTATTTATACCTATAATTTTACACATATTTCGCAGCAGTGTGGCCATCGTCAACACTAACTATCTAATGATTATGTTCCGGACGGACAATTACAGTTTAAATGGTAATAATAAGATTTAACAGCTATAAATAGAAGTTAGTTCTAGAAAAACGTCGTTATTACGTCGCAAATTAGGTTAAAATTAGTTAGAACCACATAAGCTTTGTATTTATGCGCTTATCTTTTGTTAACAATAGTTTAGAGATAGTTAAAATCATAAATAGAACGAAACTAACTAAAGAAGATTCTAGAAATGTGTTTCAGAAAAGTATGGAAAGTTATAGAAAAATCTAGAAACTTCCTAGTAAGTGTCAAACCGATCATAGAAAAGTCTAGAAACATCGTCGAATATTCTAGAATATAAAAGAACATTTAAATGACAGTGACAGCAACATGTCAGAAAGAGGGGCATGTATTCGCTGGACTATAAATACGCGGGACTTTTCTATGGTCGGCAATTGATTCAGATAAATTGATTCAAACAATTGATTCAGACAATTGATTCAGATTCATTCAAACGGAGCAATCGGATACAGTAATAGTTCGTCTTACGATTCAGTGATCAATAGATCGCCTTACGAATCAATAGTAAATAGATTAATATAGTTCTACGGGTATAATAGTAAATTGCTGAACGCTCTAGTGTTTACTTCGTACTACGGAAGTTTCATTTCGTCACCATCACACGACCTCCGTAACTTGGCCATAGCAAGAAATAATTGCGCAATCCAGCAATAGGTGCATAAGGGACTTATAGAATATAGTATTCGTAATAGTTTCGGTCCCGCACAGATAAGATGAATGAATAAAAAAAATAGAAAAGAGTGACAAAATGTGCTAATAAGTCCATTTTCAATTGTTTCCAGACCAGTGTGCAGCGCAATCGACACATCATCATCATCAGCCCAAACACGTCCACTGCTGGACATAGACCTCTCCAAGAGGACATAAAATCTAAGGTAATCGGGTTTCGGCGATAATAAATACTAATAACATTTTATAATTATTTTATTTTATTTCTATAAAGGATAACATACAGTTACTTACACATTAAAGTAAGGCCTTTGATTCTAGATATAGAATAAGTGCTAAAGACTTCCACCAGGGGGTGTCACTCCGCAGTTTAGGTACGTTCGGCCGGCGCGCCTCCCGGGTACTCCGGAGAGGCGTATGGCAGTAGCATTAGTGATATATATACTCATGTGGTAGCATACTAGCATAATTTCCTCTTTTTGCAATGGGCAGTAGAGTAGGGTGCCGCTCGGCTCGCATTCTTCACGTCGCCGCCGCGGGTCGTCGCGCGTAAAACGAACGATCATTTCTGTGATTTTTGTGCACCTAACAATGACTACTAAACGATCTTATAATCCGTATAAAAGATACTGTTGTGTTTACGGGTGTCTGAATAAAAGAAAGAATAATGAATCGAAATTACATTTTTTAAAATTCCGAAAGATATTGAAGTTAAACTATTTAGTTGTCTATTTAAATCACCCCTATCCAGAATAGTTAGCCGAGATTGTCATACTATAGGTAAGCGGTTTAGGGCGTCTGAAGTGAAATAATTAGGTAGATAAAATATTAACTATTTAGCAGCCTAGATATTTAGTAGGTAGGTATACCTAGATCTTCGTATTGACCACAAAATAATATTGGATTCCCTTTTTGATTAAATATAGTTTTATGTAGGTACCTACTTAAAATTAAACGCTTTAGACTTTGTTTAAAACAAACACAAAAACAAATTATCATTAGGTACCTAGCAAATAAACGAAATATCCTAAGGGCCTTACAAATAACAAAGAATAAGGTCCGAATAGTTATTCCATGTTTTGTCTCCTTTACTCTAATTTGAAATTACGTTTACATGACAGAAACAAAACACGGAATAACGATTTGGGGACCTTATTCTTTGTTTATTTAAAAGGTTAAGGTTAGAGTTAATAGTTTATCAAGCACTTTAAAAAATATCACTAAAGATTAACAAAGAGGTCCGCTTACCTAGGTTTGTTTGTGACTCATGTTTATATAACTGATATGATAAGCTGTGAGTGGGAACTCTGCGCTCCTGACGTCAAATCAAATCGATATCGAGTCAGTGTTGCCCGAGGGAATATGAACGCTCGGGTCACAGTATAAGTTTCAATTTCGCGTGAAAGTCAAAAGAGTAGGCAATTTTTTATACCTAAACTTGACTTTTGTTAGAGAGTGAGTCTTCTGTACGAATTAGTTTTTCTGTGCTTCCACACACCAAAAGCAGGTTAGTAGCAGAATAGCAGCGTGGGGCAGTTGACGAAGATAGTGATATAACTCATGCTCATACTTGGGTGCCTGGTGTTAGTTTTATTCTCCATTCGTTCACTTTAACCATCTTTAACGAAACAAAATCTATGGCACAGAATAAATAATAGTACTACGTTTTATGGCATAATTTTAATTGTCCTTGTTTACTACCGAAACTGGCGCGAACTAGAGGGCGCTGCTTCAATGCCATACAAACTCTAGTTTTGGTTAACGTGATCGAGTAGCATAACAATCGCACTTGGCGCCGCCCGATCATATAAACGCCAATACAAAACAGAATACACTAAACATACCACTCGCATAGGTACTCGTGGCACTAGGGTACGACGACCCGGCTCACACGCGCCCTATACCAGGTACAGACATGTACCTGGGCACTTTTCCACTTCCCCCCCCCCCCCCTCCATGACCCGGTACATCCGATCTGAACCCCTCGGAGAATCTAATGGGGAACTGGGACACGCACTAGTGCGTGATACCATTCCCTTTAGAGAACCTCTGACGGTGCTTCGTTTCACACGGCTCACGGCTCGAGGAACCCTTTAAGTTTCTCGCCGCCCCCAAAAAGCAAGTCAGAGTGCCAGGTGCGGCACTCTGAGGTGTCTCGGCCCTCATTCAATGATTTGATTGCTCTATGGTATACCCGACGCGACGTTTGGGCCGAGTTGCACCGTGTGGCAGTGATCCACCGATGCGAAACCACAATATGATTGTCGCGTTAAGCCCCGCTAAACAGTTAAATTATATAGATTAAGCATACAAATATAAAAATATGTTTATTCATAAAGGTTACATAGGTACTTTTAAGCACTAAGGGTCTCTTACCCCCTAGTGGCACTAAATAATGCGTTCGATAAACGTAAGCGCCGGCGCAGACGCCACCTTACGAAGATTCACCCCAATCAGGGGTACAAACCGATCCGATCTGAACCCTTCGGAGAATCTGTAGGGCACGGGGACACGCACTTAAGTGCGTGATGCCGTTCCCTCTAGAAAACCTCCAAAAGTGATTCGTTTCACAAGGCTTGCCCCTTGGCCCTTTAAGTTTTTCGCCGCTACCAAACAAGCCCAGTAAAGTTGAAAATGCCGCCTGAGGCAATCAGCAATCTCTCTCAAAAAAAGGGGTACAATCACGTCTACTGCGCGACGCGAACAGCGTTTTACAGCTCCGCTCGCCCATGACCACTGGCGTCTTACGACACGGCGAGCGGATCTCTAGTTCATAACGTTCTTCCTATCATCGTTGACTGTGACTTCCGTAGCATAACGCACGCATAACGCACGCATAACGCATAACGCGCAATGCACCAGAAATCCGCTCGCCGCGCCGCGCCGTGTAGGTACGTTACCACAGCAGGAAAGTAGCTCCTAGAGTGTTATGAGTGGAACGATAATTAGTGCGTAATCTGCTGTGCATGTGCGCCACATAAAAAATTTGTGCGTGTTAATTCTGTCACTAATACGCACAAATCAATAGCTACTCGTGTATAAATGTTTATATAATTTTTAACGCAAATTTTGTTGCGAACAAATTACAAAAACACAAATGTTGAAAAAATTTTCACGAGCAGGGTTTGAACCTGCACCCTTCTGACATACCGGGTCAGGTGCTCTTCCAATTGAGCTATCGTGGTTCTAACCAGCCCGCCGAAATTATTCAACACTATTTACTTTTTACTTTGAAAGCCAAAGGCGCCCATTCAATGTTAACAACTACCGTCATTAACATCCGATCATAATATTTTTACAAATACTAAAGATCAGTTAAGAAGTAGGCAAGCTATTTATAAATGTTTATATAATTTTTAACGCAAATTTTGTTGCGAACAAATTACAAAAACACAAATGTTGAAAAAATTTTCACGAGCAGGGTTTGAACCTGCACCCTTCTGACATACCGGGTCAGGTGCTCTTCCAATTGAGCTATCGTGGTTCTAACCAGCCCGCCGAAATTATTCAACACTATTTACTTTTTACTTTGAAAGCCAAAGGCGCCCATTCAATGTTAACAACTACCGTCATTAACATCCGATCATAATATTTTACTCGTGTATGTTTATTCTACAGGTGCGCATACAATGGCTTTAGAGATACACCATTCTGCAAAACGTTACTCTAGCAGGAAATGCAATATCTCGAAAACCTAAAGAAGCACATATTTTATTATCGGCGCACGTTTTTGCACAAATGTAAGCTCTCTGCCCATGCACAATTTTTCTCTCTGATCATTCGTTTAGAATTTTCCTGCTGGAACAACGTTACTGCAGCAGGAATCGTTTTTTTCGTTTCTCCCCAAAATGACAACACGCACTAATTTTTTATGCGGCGCACATGCACAGCAGATTACGCATTAATTATACGTTCTGCTCATAACACTCTAGGAGCTACTTTCCTGCTGCGGTAACGTACACCGCCGCGCCTGCCGCTGCAGGCAGGCGTCTGCGCTGCGCTTGCGCATACGTTTATGAAACGTCTACGCTAAAAAATGCTAGTAGTGTGAAGAGCTCTTACTGTACCTAATTATAAAAGTGTATATACTTCTGATACTTGAATGTGGATTTATTGAGACACTTTGAGATGCTTTTCAGCATCTTCTCTTTGGTGCCATGGAACGCTGGCCCATTCTGGAACTCGGTGGCTACGTTATAGCACATCACGGCTGCCATGTCATCAGAGTGGTCTTTAAGATAACATCTGGAATAAATGTTAAGGAAGTTACAAATGAACGAGCCCATATACCTACTGTCCCGTTGCTAGGCAAATTGCCCTTATAATTGACATCAAGCCATAGCTATGTTTAGCTCAGTGCAGCAGCAGAATCCGCTGAGACTGGGACCGAGTTTTGGCCTCACATAATTATTTTTTACTACATGAGGAGAGTAGTGTTTTTATCGCTAAAATAAACATAATCTTCATTTAAACTTTACGGGATTACAGATAGGAAACAGATAGAAAATCAGTTGCTCATCCGTTTTTTTAATGATTAAAGAAAAAAAATGTCGATACCTAACTGGTGCCTGTCGAACCTAACTTTTTATTTTTCAATAAGCTAATGTTTTTTCTTTTCTTTTCTTATTTGCCAATTTCGTACAGGGTACTTACCTCAAACAATTCAACATGTAGTTAAAACGATCCAAAAAGCAGAAACAAGGTCCATATTGAACGAGCAACGCTGCATCAGCCGCCAAGTTCTGGTTAGCCGCTTGCGACGTCTGTGGACCTGATAGTGACTCTGAAGGGTCCTTGCAGTATCGCGCGTACGGCTTCGCGCAATGTTTCAAATATAATTTCCTTGTCAAAGTAGAAGTTGTAACTGGCATTTGTTTGTACTGGTCCGTTTCAAAAGTACTCCTGTTGAGCACTGCAACCTGGCGCTCTATGGCCACTTCCCGCTTTATTTCAGTGAGAATGGAGTTAAGGTCAACAGATGACGCTAGTTTGTTGATTTTTTCGCAAAGGGTTTTGATGAGCCACGATCCATAAAGCGGGTGCCTAAAATATAAAAAAAATATGCTTATATTTTTCTATTAAAGAAGAAGGTAAAGTGTTAGGTTGCGGGTAACTGCTGGATGCGAGCAGCACAAAACCGGTCGTTGTGGAGATCATGGGATCATCATTGTGCCTTTGTCCAGCAGTGGACGTCTTTTGGTTGAAATGATGATTATGCTAATGACGAAAGAGGATTGCTAGAAAAGAGCGTCTTGATTTTGTTATTTTTATGGCCCCCATTCACGGGCATCTCACTCCATCACCACTCAATTATATATTTTCTTTGGATTTCCAAACATTTCAAAACCCATTAATTTGGAGCGATGGCGTGCCCGCGAATTGTGGACATTAAATAAAAAAATAAATCACCGTTGCAGTTTTTTGAAACTAATTTTCTAAGCTTAGCTAGCTTTACCTCTGCCTCTTCGGAAAATTGTAGGAAACACACTTTTTTATCATACCCTAAGCGGCGCGGGGCCCATATGCACGTGCCTATATTGCCTTTAGATTTATCTGTTATTATACATGATGTAAGTGACTCTTTAGCCAAAGACGGAAACGAACTTCACCCAGAACCTTTGGTTCTGAGACTGGGATAGTCTAGCTTCTAGATCACAGTCTGTCGAATGCTTGTTAAGCGTACCGTTAGATTCTAACGTTAAAATACCTGAAGCTGTTCTTCGCAAGGTATGAGCTGTGCACAACAAGCATATTGGACTCCAACGGCAAAGAATAATGTTTGGTTTCCTCCTCATATTGGGTGGTCTCCGGAGTAGAGGTGTCTTCAGGGCTCTCTGCAGTTCTTTCAGTTTCGAAAACGGTGACACCTTTAGTGTTTGATAAGTTTATACCAAATCCACGGCATGCCTAAACAAAGGGAATGGTTTGGAAACGTAAAACAAAACTATTAGTTGTTGAAAATGGTAACCGAAAAGTTACATATACTATATTAAGAGTGTTGTGTGTGAGTTTTCGTCTAGGTAGCACTGCTTGCTACCTGCTTATTCCAGCGTTGATCTCCGTTCGGCGAAAAAGTTATTTTCTTCAGCTATCTATCACCTGAACAGTCAATCCCTTTTCATTCATATTACCCTTCTCACAATCAATTTTTTTTTCTTTGGACACCATCTTCCCTCTTTGCTTCCATCCATCAACACTCAATTGCGTTCCACAAAGTTTTCAAGATTTAATTGAAGACCATTTCTCACTGTAGCTGTTTGAAAAATATTTGCTCTACTAAAATCGCAACCAAACAACTTTGGTAAATGTAAACCCTCAAATACGGGGTTGAACGACCTTTAAGGGTCTATTAATGGCATCCACATAAAGTTCATCACAATCATTTCATTAAACACCTATCAAGATAAACAATTTCCACTTTACTTTCTGTCACTGGCGCTACTTTCATACTTCCCTTAATACTTACTCATTTCTTACTTTATCCATTCGTGTTGCTCCACACATCCATCTCAACTCAACATTTTTGTCTCCGCTGCTTGCAATCTTCTTGTATCCGTATTCTTCGAGGCTCAGCATTCCCATCCATCCATATTATACGTCAGGCCATAGGAACGGATTTGTTAAGACCTTTTGATTTAAGGGCATTAAATTGCTATGATCTCATTTTAATTTTAGGTAAAAATGTTCTTAATCGAACAGTAAAAACAACTTGCACCCAGAACTCAGTCTAACAGCATAAATATGAAAAAAGTTGTACCCCAAGGATCAATATTGGGGCCGGTACAATTCAAAATTATAATCCGCACAGTATTTATGATAGGACGGCAGTAATGCGAAGAAAAATGTTTTTGATTATCTAATAATTAAATACACGGCTCAATTTTCAATATTGTTTTTTTTTTTAATTTATTTTCTTCAAAAGAAATGTTACAGTGGTATTTTGTGCATTACTCTGCCAAACCGTAAAACGGTTTGTCGGCAGCGTTCTCGTGGGCTCTTAGTACGTTTTATAGAAAACTATTAACACTAACTTACTAAATAATTAAAATAACTCACAGAACATAATTATTGATATTTTCGAGATACCACTTAACCACGTGCCCCTAGTTTGTCAAACTATGGACACATAGTCAAATAATGCCTTCGTAAAATATTCTTTAACCTTTTTACCGCCAACAACTTCTATAGAAGTTTGAGATTTTCGTGCCGTCCACGCCAGCACTTCTATAGAAGTTCTTCTTTGTACTTACTTCATTAAAATATATTTATACGTTAGCGTACAGCGGGACATCGCGTGCAGGATAGTTGAGCGGTGAAAAGGTTAAGCAATTTCTTGTTATGTTATTATCACATTTGGCCAATAGTGGTTTCGGTAATGCGTTTAGCAGCGTTGGGGTCAGCCAATGTCTTGTGCGCTTACCGTAATAGTTTGTATATTTAGGTACTTCATAATATCTTTTTGTGGGCTGCTTGACGGATTGGGTGCTTATGTACCCTGCTTAATATATGCTGTTTTATCGTGTTGTTCTAGTATAATTGTAATTTTTACCTTATTTTCTATTGGTTGTACTTTGCAAATTTTAAATAATTTATTGTATTCTTTTTTTTATGCCATTTTATCTTTCTTGTTGATAAGTAATTTTAACAGTCTTATTTGTAGATTTTTAATTTTATTTCGTTAGATGAATATAAAATCAATATTTTTACCTGGATTATCAATATTCTGGGCTTGCCCATCAAAGTCTTGTTGTTCGAACACTTCAAATACCTGATGATGTCTCTTTCATTATAAATACATCCATCTGAACTCATGAGATCACCGTTGTTGCTTCCGTGAGTTAGCACAGCCACTACCACACACCCGATGTTGGTGAAGTCGCGACTGCAGACTGATTGAAAAAAACGACACGGCTGGTAAGTTTTTTGTTAACCCAAGTTAGCGCGCCACAGATCACATACATAGCCAAATAAACATCACTTATGAGTTAGATATGCAATCGGCAAAAGTCAAGGGGATGCCGACACCACTTCACTCCCAGACGTGACGTTATTGCTCAGACGGACTTTACAACGTCACCGGACTTTTTTGTGGGCGGCGAGAAACTTATACTAATAATAATAATATACTTATTTATTCAGATACAAAATTCCATTTTTGTAAATAACAATATAACTTAAGATTATGTTAGTAAACATTAAAATTATATTGAGATACTTACATTATTATTTGTAACGTTCTTAACAAACTTTCTAAATTGGTATTCTCTAAATTATTAAAATTATATCCCTCAAATTATTTCACATTAATTGGAATTATTAAAATTAGATTAAAATTTAATTAGAATAAAATCATAAAAATAACAATAATAATAATAATAATCAAGGTAATCAAAATTTAGGTCTAGAACCAGAGTGCTCAACATGCAACCTGGTCCAGTGCTGCATTATTGGGCAGTCCAGATCCATCCTCGCGGCGAACAGCTGCAGGTAGCCGTTGGAGCTGCCCCGTACGCGGCACATCAGGGACGCGATTCGTTTGCGCACAATCGCTGCGAAGAAGACTTCAACATGTGCGTCCGCAAACATCCCTGAAGCACTACAGTATGGTGGCAGCTTCAACAGTGCCCTGAAAGCATTGTTGTATTGTGTGCTTGATCCATAGGCTGCAGGTGTAGAATGATTGGCAAAATGCTCTGACTTCTGTGGTACATCGCGCAAACATACGAGCCAGCATATTAGCTTGAACAGTCAATGCCCTACGCTCCATTTCCATGTCAGCATCATCTGCAAGTGTCTCGGTGACCCAATGGCCCAGATACTTAAACTGCGAAACTTAAAACTGTTGTTGATAAAAACCAATACCTTAATTACAATAAACTACTTAAGAAGTGTACGAACACAGCTAAAAGAATCGCAAACGAAAAGTATTTACAAATAGCAAGAATGTATGCAGGGCTACGTGGAATATTATAAAAAGTGAGACTAACGGAACATATACTACAGAGTATATACACAAAATAAAAGATGATAATAAGGAAATTACAGAACCTAAAGAAATTGCAGTAACTTTCAATAATTATTTTATCAACAATACAATTCCATTCCACAACAAATTAGAAAAAACTTCAAAGTTATTATTTACCGAACTCTATTTTTTTGGCACCAATAACTGAAAATTACGTTAGAAAAGTTAAATCTTTGCAATAAAATAATATTACCTACACAGTTATTTTGTAATTACAGGACATATTTTTTCTTTTTTTAGAATAGTTTTAGATTTTATTATAGTTAGGTACTGTAAGTATGTGATAGTGTACTTATATGAGTTCATTCTTTTTTGGTGAATATTTTAAAAATACATATACGCAAAACTGTGATGACAACTTGCCGATCAACACCCACCCGGTCAACCCGAGCCGGGTTCCTAGCCTTTAGAAGCGGTCTAGCGTTCTGATCCGAACCCCTCGGAGAATCTAGTAGGGAACCGGGACAGTGCGTGATGCAATTCCCTCCCAGAAAAACCTCTAACGGCAATTAGCTTCACATGGCTCGAGGAACCCTTTAAGGTTCTCGCCGCCCCCAAAAAAGTCCAGTGACGCTGAAAATGCCCAGTGGCAATCGGCGAACTCTCTCCAAAGAAATAAAATTAAAATAAAACGATTTTAAATTAAACTCGTACTTGGCACTTAGTTGTACTTACAGTTTTGTAGTTCCACAAACACCTTCTCCTTTATTAATGGTTCACCAGGAATATCAACTTTGAAGCCCAACTTTGTGAACGTGTCGTACAATGCTTCACAGTCCTTTTCAGTGCCATATCTCGGCTTATAACCGATTATATTTTTATGGTTAATAATAAGCATAGCGTGTTCTTGGTAGTTTTCCAAATTATATGTCGGTGATTGAGATTTCTGTTTGTCATTTGAACCATGAGGTGACCATTGTAGATTTGGGGAACAGTTGTCATTCGGTTTGGGTTCAGATGACTCTTCTGATGTTTCTTCTTGTTCCTCCGAAGGTACTAACACAGTGGGCTTTGCAAACATTTGCGCGTCGGCGGTAGTTCCTGTGTCACTCATTCTCATATTTTCTTCCGCCATAACTGATCAACTATATTTGCAAAACACTGAATGTAGATAATATATTCAACGATTTTTACTTAAAACTTTTGGTATGTGAACAAAAACAGACGAGTCGTCAGTCTCTATCAAGCGATAAAGTGATAGTGAAGCGATAAAGTCTTATCAAATATAGGAAAACCCCAAGTTTATGTTTGCAGATTGTGATTATTATGTACTAGCACTCTGCCCGCGACTTCGTCCATGTAGATTTCGTATTTTTTCCCGACTGCGTCAGAAGGAGGGTTATGTTTTTCGAATGTATGTATAATAATGAAATCGTTTATTTTTCTCTCCACAATAATAAATAGGTCTTAATTATTCTACGACTTAGTGCTAATTGTAGTTGTAGTTCTATTTTTTTATGACCTATATCGTTGTGAGAGACTGGTGCCTGAAGGGGGTTTGAAGAAAACCTGTAGTACAGGTCACCAGGGCCCTCCCGCGGATATTAATCAATAGACAGGTAAGTGTCTATATACATTTGTTAGCAAATAGATAAGTATCAAGCCTTGCGAGAAAAGGTAAGTAATACAAACTAAAGGGTAGATACAAGTTACAACTAATTGAATTGTTTCTTCTGTGCTAGGTATATATATGTGTGTGTGTCTGTGTGTGTATGTGTGTGTACATACACACACACATGAAACGTGTGTGATGTGAGCGCATGAGTGAGTTAGTGAAGGATGTATGTTATTTTGATACTTAATAGTTGTCCAATTCTTTTCAGTCTCTTCGTAATTTAGCGACTTAAAGTATGTCATAATTTTATTTTTACAATTGTATTTATTTAGCGGGAACAGGTTAAGTATTTTATTTAATTTGTTGTGAAGATGTGGGCCAAGGAAGGTAAATGTTTTGTGGCAAGATGCGGTGTTTCTTCTTTTAGTATGGCACACAGTGTATTTTCTTCGTTTTCCTTCTACATTACTTGGGTTATATGTTAGCAGGGCATGTTGTTTAGTAACCGTGTGTAGAATGAAGGATTGCCTGATCGTAAGAAGATCCCAATATTTGTATAGATCGAAGGTAGGTGAGCGAAAGGGTAGGCCAGCGCTGACTTTCAGTATTGCTCGGTGTGGTCTCTCAGCTTCGATGAGGAAGGTTTTAGCTGAGCCGCCCCATGCTGTTATACAATATTCAACGAGTGACTGACACAGAGAGAAGAACACCATTTTGATAATGTTGTGGTCAGCTACATTCCTGAGGCATTTAAACAGGAAGATTAATTTACGTAATCTAGAAACGAGAGCTTCAATATGTTCCTTAAAGCTGAGCGTACGATCCAAAAGGACTCATAAGTATTTAGAGTCAGTTTGGCATATTTGAGGGCACTTACAATGCTGTTGGTCGTTGCAGCCTGGAGTGTGGGCTGTAATGGATAGGGATCAGGGAGGGCGTTGGTCGGATCTCAAGACGAGGGACATAAATTTAGTTTTTTGCACATTTAGGGTCAACACGTTGGTATGGAGCCATTTACTGATTTACGTGAATCCAGTTTGTGCCAAGTTAAAGACCTCCGACCAGGTTCCCCCAGAGAAGAAGAGGGCAGTATCGTCGGCAAAAGTAACTATTCATCCACCCTTTAGGTTAAGCTGGCAGAGGTCGTTGATGTAGGTTAAGATAAGGTAGGTCCCAGAATGCTCCCCTGAGGTACCCCATAGTCAATTGGGCACTCATCGCTGACATTTTCTAAGATTTTTACCCTCTGTCTTCTATCGCACAGGTAGCTATGAAGTAGGCTCAGTGGCAGTCCTCTGATTCCTAGATTGTGCAGTTTATTTAAGAGGTGGGGTAAAGAGACCGTGTCGAACGCTTTTGCCAGGTCAATGAAGATAGTGAGGCACCTCTCTCTTGTATCCAAGGTGGGCACAATACTCGTTAGAAGTTCGTGAACCGCGTCGCTGGTAGACTTACACCGTCGGAACCCGAATTGAGCGGATGAGAAAAGGTTATTTTTTTCTAGGAAGTCCACCAGCCGCACGTTAAAGAGGCGCTCCAGTACCTTAGACATGGCAGGCAAGATCGAAATGTGTCTGTAGTTTCCGACTTAATGAGGGCAGTTTTAATAATATCAATTGATAATGAGATCAGTTGCCGAATTGACATCAGCACAGTTTAAAACGTCCTGAAAGTCTATATTCTTCATGTCCTTATCTAAGCCGTCGTAGTCAAGGCGGTGCGGTGGGTGACGAGTTTGGTATAGTTAGGTCTCGCCGTCGACCCAAGGCTAATAGCTGTACATTTGTGATCCGTGACCGTAGATTAAAATATGATACATTTAGCTTCTGCTTTAGTTTTAACCATAATGTGGTCGAGACATGTTTTACCATGTGTTGGAAGAGAATGGGCCGGTAGCATGCCGTGACTTGCCAGTAAGTTAAAGTATGTTAAAGTATGTAGGTATGTATGTATATATGTATGTATGTATGTATGTAGATAGATAGATAGATAGATAATACTTTTATTGCAACACTATAAAACATAAACATGAACAAAAGAAAAAAAAAATACAAAGTTACAATTTGGCGGTCTTATCGCTTTCAAGCGATTTCTTCCAGACAACCAGTCGGATGGAGAGAGCTAATAAACTGTAAGATCAGAGGTGAAACTATGAAAACATGCTAGAATAATGTGTATTTCATAAATGAAGCAAAATAATAATAATAATGGTAATGATAATAATGATAAACATTTATACATAATATATAAATACCTTATATATAAATAAACCTACTTAAACATAATAGTAGTCTCAGGTAGGAAAGTAGCGGATATGGCAGTTTTGCAGCAGGACAGGGTTAATCGGAAAGGTAAAATTTTTTCACGAGCTCTTTAAATAAGTGAATGGATTTCGCACGCCTGATCGCAACTGGAAGCGAATTCCAGAGACGGACAGCTTGGACGGTAAAAGAATAATCATAAAAGGTGGTGCTGTGTAGGGGTGTTTTAAGGCTTAAGTTTTCTGATGACCGTAATGAGCGCGAACCTGAATAATTAAGATAACTGAAACGTTCCTTAAGATAAGAAGGATAGGTGGGATTAAACAATATGTTATAAAGAAGGGACAGTATATGAGCATTCCGGCGAAGACGAATAGGAAGCCATTTGAGTTTTAAGCGATAGAAAGAGACAGAAACATGGTCATATTTGCGCAAGCCGAATATGAACCGAATACAAACATTTTGAAGACGCTCAAGTTTATTTAGCTGGTCCTCTGTGAGATCAAGATAGCAGGCGTCAGCATAATCTAGAACTGGAAGCAGCAGAGATTGCGCTAGCGCAATTTTAGTGGCAGTGGGTAAAAAGTTGCGCAGCCTCCTCAAGGATGATGACGATGCGTAAAGCTTGCGGCTAACAGCTTGCAGTTGCGGCCCCCAACCCAAGCAACTATCAATGACCACACCCAAATTTGTGACAGATTGACTGAAAGGAATTTCCACGCCATCAAAGTTAACTTTAGGGAGGGTTTCCCAGTCGACCCTTGAGAGCAATCTGGAACTGCCAACTACTATAGTCTGCGTTTTACCAGGATTGACTCTAAGACCGAAGGCTCGACCCCAATCAACGATAAGTCCCAGATTGGCATTGGTGGTCAATATAGCTTCGGAAAGATTGACCAGTGGTGCCTGACAATATATCTGTAAATCGTCTGCATATAAGTGGTAGGAAGTAGAAAGCCTTTCTGAAATAGTGTTGATGAAGGTTGCAAATAGAAGAGGAGACAATACACCACCTTGAGGGACACCAGCCGTCGAGTCACACCATGAAGAGAACTTCTCTTCAAGACGAACTCGCTGCCTTCGCCCGTTCAGATAACTTTGAAACCAATCAGTTGCCGTTGGAGATATATTAAGTGATCGAAGTAAAGCTAAAAGAATTTCAAAGTTAACGGTGTTGAAGGCATTACTGAAGTCAAGCAGAGTTAGCACAGTTAAGTGGCCGTTTTCCATTCCAAGGCGGATGTCGTCGGTGATCTTAATCAAAGTAGTGACAGTGCTGTGGCCTGGACGGAAACCGGATTGGAATGGGTTAAGGAGATTATGACTAGAAAGGAATTTACTGATTTGGTTGTGGACAAGGCGCTCGAGGACTTTGGATAGAAAAGGAAGAATGGAAATGGGTCGGTATTCAGTAAATGATTTAAGGTTACTTTTTTTGGGTAGAGAAATTATTTGAGCGTCTTTCCAAGAGGATGGAAAAACTGCATTAGAAATAGAACTGTTAAAAAGGAATGTTAGGACTGGAAGGATGATGTCAAGGATCGGCACTAACATATTGCGGCTAATACCGTCACTACCCACCGCATTGGAAGTTATTGATAACAAGTTCTTCTTAACATCGCAATCCGATAGTTGGTCAAATGCAAAGGGAGTAAAATTAAGAACCGGTATGGTAGACAATTTGTGCAACGTAGTGGCTTTGTCGGCATCACTGATAAACGATGAAGAGGAGAAATGGAGATTCAGTGTATCAATATTTATATTATTTATAATAGGATTATGTCTTGCCTTACCAATTCCAAGCGACCTAAGAAATTTCCAAACTTTTGAAGTGTCGATATTTTCTACTGAGTTATGTATGTGGCGGCGTAATGCATCCCTACACGCCCTATTGCAGCGATTACGAACCTTAGAATAATTTGCTTTATTGTGGTCATTTGGTCGAAGCTTAAATCTGCTTTTCGCAGTGGCTTTTTTATGCATCAACACCTTTATATCGTCAGTTAGCCATGGTGCAGGAAGGTGCTTGATCTTAACAGCTCGAAATGGTGCATGCTTGTCATACAGTTGGGTTACAAGTGAGTTAAAAATATTAAGTTGTTCATCAACAGACTGAGCGTGTACAACAGGAGACCAATCGATATTTCAAGCGTCATCACGGAACACTTGTTGATCCATACCACTAAAATTGCGCTGAAGAATGACTTGGGGTTTTGCTTTAGGAGGACGAACTTTATAGGACAAGAATATGAGATCATGATACGAAAAAGCGTCGGCTGAGCATTAACTGATTGAAGCGAAATAGCGCGAGAATCATTCTTAAGAAGGCAAGTATTGAAGTAACCCATGGTAATTGAATGGCTGTAGGCAGGAATTATTTCATCAAGTAGTTTTTCAAATGATGTGAAAAAATTTACATGTGAAGATGGGCTGTAGTAAACTCCAAGTAAGATTTTGTTGTGAGAAAGAAGAACTTCAACCAACAAATGCTCGCCTGCGTTAGAAGGCGGTGGTTGTGCCGAGGTGCTAATTACAGAGAAAGGAATATGAGCACGTAAGTATATAGCAACCCCGCCACCCCGTGAGCCAGTTCGATCATTGCGTATAAGATGAAAGCCAGGCAGAGCATAAGAGGTAGAAGGCAAACATGGTTTAAGCCAAGACTCCAAGAAGGCAAGAAGAAGAAGATGTAGGTATGTATGTATGTATGTTTGTATGTTTATTTCTTTGGCACGCCCTACAGCCCAAACGGTATGGTGGATTTTAACATATGAGTTGTCGTTAGATTTGTTTTGACTGTGGGAGTGAAATAGGCTATAAAAAATCCGGAATATACTTAGTAAAAAAAAGTAAAAAGTATGAAATAAACCAAATTACTAAAATAAAACAAAAAACCCAACTGCTAAAACAACTATACAACCTTATTTTTAGTGTATACGAAAATCGAAACACGGGTCAAATATTTTCATTTAAAGAATCAGAACAATTTTTTTTTAATAATATCTTGAAAACTCACGAAGTTACAAGCTTTTTGTGCTGTCCCGTTGTGTGTTTTTAGTAGGGTATACTTTATTTGAGATTTTGTAAATATTATTTGGTCAAAATGTAACATTGTATAAAAAATATTGAAATAGATTCTATTACTGATTCTGAACAAACAGTTTTCAGGTTTCGTATAAACTAAAAATAACATTGTATAAAAAACAATTATATACCTACTCGTAAAAACCGTAAGTAACATAAAAAATAACAGCAAAGAGAAAAAACTGAAAAGAAAAAAACAAGCTCCCAGAATTCAATTTGAGCAATGTTGAATGCAACGTGATATATTTTATTATCCGTTACATAAACTTAAATAATAAAATCTATAATAAATGCTCAATTAAATCCGCACTCTCTTTGGTTTGGTGATTGCCCCCCCACCTGCGACAACTATCAATATTCAATGTATTTATAAATACTCATTTATTATAGATTTTATTATTTAAGTATAGGTATCAGACAAGAAAATATTTCACGTTGCATTCAACATTGCTCAAATTGAATTCTGCGATCGTAGAGCTTGTTTTTTTCTTTTCAGTTTTTTCTCTTTGCAGTTATTTTTTATGTTAGTCCGGTTTTTACGAGTGTATAATTGTTTTTTATATAAATGTTTTAGCAGTCGGGTTTTTTGTTTTATTTTTAATACAGCCCACTACTACATATCCTAAATCCAAAAAATAATTATTATATTAAAATAAAAGAACTTGTTTCTTTGGCAGGCATTCCGCATACCGCTGCGTTTGCGAAATCACGGCGGTTATGTGAGACTTCCACTCCCCCAAGCCAAGAAGGTACGGGAGGGGTGGGTGTTTTTTTTACCGAAAACTGAGGATGGATCGCATCCATTAAAGCTTTACCTCTTAAATGAATAAATAAATAAATAAACTCTTCCCAAAATTACCCATCACATGGCGATGGCCAGTATGGTCTATACCACCTTTGCCAGCGAGAGATCGCGGAGCTAATTACCGCCGCACCCGCCGCCCGCCGGTGCGGCGTTGCTGCTCCCAAGTCGTTAACTCTTGCAGGCAATGCTGAGCATTATCTGTGGCAGTTTCTTCCGGTATAATGGTGGCACAATGGGCTTGTCCATCTATACCATTAGTGCTGACAAATAACGTTATTGCGGCTGTACTATAAAAGCTAGGTATACTGTGTCGCTGACTTTTTTTTCATCAATTATTGACTAGCTAGGTATACTGTGTCGCTGACTTTTTTTTTCATCAACTAATGACTGACAATTTTGTAGTACCTACATTATTTTTATGTATACCCATCCGTTTAGTCAGCGTACGCCGATGAAGCAGCTAAGCAGTGTTTTCTTTACCGACTTCATTTACAAAAGAGATTTCGAGCTGAAAACTAATCTTTATCAAAATAATATTTAACCTATGTTACCGGCAAGGTACATACGTAGCATTCTATCAGTGTATAAAAAAATCCACCAGTAGTTCCTGAGATCTTTTTTAATAGTATAAAGAGTATAGATAACCACAAGAGATTAGATAGACTGTGGTATAACTATAGATACTTTATGGACACATAAAAGACTAATTCATAAAAACCATTTAAGTAAGCATTTTTTAGTTTTATATCTTTTAGTTTTGTAATATTGTTTTGTCAAAGTCACACAAACGTCATTTTGTATTTGAGAAAAAGAGACAAAACAATAATTAACTAAATAATGCTTATATGGTTTTTATGAATATGGAGGTTAGTCTTTTATGTGTCCATAGTTTTTATGAATAAGGGGGTTAAAATTAATAACCTAACCTAATTACAATTTACATTAACATTAACAATTAACATGGTGGCATGGATTTTTTGTGTGTTTGTTTGTTATTGTAGTGTGTCATATCTGGAACTACTGAACTGAACCTACACATGGAACAAATAATTAGTTACTCAAGTCCGTTAAATTGAGTAAGTACGTGCATTTTCGATGGCCAGCAATTTAATTGCAATACGAATTGAGGCAAATTTGTTTAGAGGAGTTTAAACATTGCTGGTGGCTCTCATAATCAAAATTAATTTCTATAAATCGACACTTTAGTCGCCCGCGGCGTTTATCGGCGTCAGATATTCGCAGTAATCTTCCGGATAAGAACATTTTAAACGGAAATCATTATCATTCAAGTGGTGCCGTGAGCTAGATATCACATTTTATATTTAAACATTATAATAGTTTTAACAAACTTTGAATGTCGTATTTATTTATATCTAATCAAAAGCTTAAAAAATAAGTTTCAAGCTTCTAGCTTCAAAAATGACGTAATTTCCTTACCAACTTTCATCTCCTATTTCAACCCCTTACAGCCCTTTTTCGCATTAAAAAGTAGTATATGTCCTTTCATTTTAATTGGTTCAGTAGTTTAGGCGTGATTGCGTAACACACAGACAGACAGAGTTACTTTCGCATTTATAATATTAAAAAATAATAGTAAGGATTGAAGAGAAACAACAATTAGAAGAGCTAATTGTTCCAACGCCTAGATTACCTAGAATAACTAACACAAGGGCTCTGTCAAAGGAAGCGCAAACGTACGAGTTGCAAAAGTTAAAAAAAATGCATTGGTCATATTCAGACTAATAAAGACGGTTATGACAATAAGTTTTGTCATAAGTGTGATGAAGATGTACTAAAACAGACATTTGCACATTTCGACTTCGAATATATTGAAGAGGAGAACTCTGGTGAAACACCAGAGTTCTTTGTGTAATATTATGACATTGTTGTTATGGCGACAGGCTTAAGCTCTGTTCTCCTAGGAAGGCGGTGCCGACATATTATAGCTAATACGTTCACAAGTTCCTCCTTGATAATCTGCCGAATGTTTTCTGTTGTTACGGCGGCGGCACCGAATTCACACGCCGACCACGCCTGCTGCGGTCGGCCGCTGCCTCGTAGTGTTAACGTTACACGATGATAGGTCTTCCAGAGTCATTTGCTTTAATATTTATTAGCCCTCTTATTGGTGTATTGGTGTTATCTGACTTCGGTACTTTACTGAGACAGCAAGGACACGTATAGTTTGACTTAAACTCCTCTAGCAATTCTTTGAGTGATTTAGTTATACTAACACAGCTCAGGTGGTACTTGCACTCACGATTGACAGCGTAGGACATTTGGTGATGACGTCAGCCTTTCGCAGCAGCCAAATTTAGTTTTTTTTGTGTCATAATTCACTCACTGTTTAAGCAGCAGTAAACAATCTCGCCGGCTAGTAAACTTGCACGTTGCAACGCAGCACGACGCGGGGGAGGTGTGCGGGGCACGGACGCACGGCGAGCAGCTGCAGCGGCCCGCGGTAGCGTTAATCTGTCGTGTAGTCGTGTTCTAACGAATCGTAGCATTCGTAGCACTCGTAGTGTAGGTAGTCGTAGCAGTGCCGTGCCGTGCGTAGCAGGCAACATGCAATTTCGACGCCATGCATCCAGTGCCCGCAGCCCAGCGGCTAAGACGTCGGCATACACCTCAAGGGTACGCGGTTCGAATCCGGCAATTCACGACCACAACTAATTAAATTTTGTCACCGCTCTGTATTCAACTTTATCCATTTTTCAAAAATTACAGATACTGATACTGGGCTTTGATTATATACCTTTTTATAGTCAAAGATACTGGGTTACAAAATCGACTGTCAAGCAAAAACTGACCATCACAAATGCCAGAAATTTAAAAAAGGAACGCTCAAGAAAAGTATAATTGTAGAGTACCAAAGAGATTTTATAAAAAAAAGTTCTTATTCTATAGTGCGGCCAGAAACTTTTCAGACGACCCTAGTATTGCGAAATCAAAAATAAGTCACAGAGAAGTAGTTCCAGGTCGGCAATGTGTGTTTCTGATTTTCAGACGCAGCATAGCGCAGCATAGCAACGGCGTAGTACTCTTGCGGGGAGACTCAGTTCCGCTGTATACGCTGTAAGAAACAGCTAACGGATGAAAAAACGGCTCGATTAGTTTATTTTAGTTACTTCTACAGTATTATGTCTTATGGAATCCTTCTGTGGGGTAAAGCTGCTGACAGAGAATAGTAGATTGTGTCCTAAGGGAGCAAAATAATATTTTTACGGCGAGGGCGCTTTTTTGAATCCAGAGCTAAGTGAGGGATTCTAGAGTAGAATCCCGAGCGTAGCGAGGGATTCTTTAGTAGAATCCTGAACGTAGCGAGGGATTCAAAGTACGTCGCCCGAGCCAAAAATATGATTTGCGCCCGAGTGATACACTCTACTTTTCATCACCCTCTATGAGAAAATAAAAGGTGCCTCATATTTTATTGTAATATTATTATTTAATAAAACATAGAGAAACAACTAAATTGAAATTAAATAGTATTTAATAATAAAACAACTAAATACTTATATTTACATTTGAGACATTTTCGCAATTATGAAAATTTATTGTTACAGTTTTATTAGGAATAGAGATTGTTGTAGATTTTATATTCTGCGTGTTTGAAATAATGTCCGAATCTGGCTTATTTTAAGGAAAATGTGACGGTGAATCTCGTTGTTTGGATGTAGATGGGCGCGACAGACAGACAGACAGTGGCATGGATGGATTAACTGATGGTTGCAATTTAATGTTTTCCACGATGCGTTCACATGTTTTCGCCTTGTTCTCAATGGAATCTTCTATATACCCCTATGCTACAGCACTCGACTTCCATCCTCCATGTCGCTTGAGAACAGTTAAGTCCGCTCCAGAATCTGCCAAAAGGGTAGCAGAAGTATGACGAAAACAATGTCCTGTATACAGTTTGAAGAATTCATTTTTCAAAACAAAACCATAATTTTCTAACAATCCGTGAAAATTGGCGAAAACGCGGGCTGTATTTTACGCGTTTTTAATTTGATTTCTTTTTTTTTATTCAGCCGGCGGCGTACCAGCCTGTCTTTATTCAAACAATATTTGCGTTCGATTTCTATGGCGCTGAACACTAAGATGTTCCAAATTCAAAAAGTGCGCGGCAAAGATAATTGCGGCGCACTTATAAAGAGGATTAAAAACTCATTACTGCCCGCTAAAAGTTTCTTATAGAAAATCCCACCTTTGGGTGCACTTAAAGGCGAACCAAGTCGTCTTTTTCGAATAGATGGAATGAAAACCATTTTTATTTTACAGAAAAGAGCAGTAAGGTCTATATATAACCTAAGAGCACGTGTGTCTCTTATGGAGTGCTTAAAGAAATTAATATTCTAACGGTTGCGTCACAGTTTATTTATAACTGTATTCTATATGTGCGCCAAAACATTTCTTTTTACAGAAAACATTGCGATATACTGTAGTGATCGGGACTGCTTGGAGGCGCGGACCTATTGGCAGCCATCGCGTTCTGCGTTTAAATCTTAAAACGACACGCGGCGGAAGAAAGGACGATCGACTTGGACTTCATCCGCAGAAGCGGCGACATTCTATTTTAATTATTATATTCATGTTTTGTCATTTAAATACCAATATAATATTAATTAATTGAGCTGTCTTATTCCATCTTACGCCCCCAATATAAGTGAAGGCCCGTCCGACCCTCACAATACACAATCTTAATACTACAAATAAAAATAAACTTGCAATACCTAAACTTCGACTGCACTAAGTTTATAGATCATTCATGGGACAAGGTGTCACTTATTATAATAAAATTCCGAATGATGTTTTAACTTTGCCCTTTGAGAAATTTAAGATACTAGGCCGTCGGTCGTTTCTACACTGGTGTGACATGTTGGTGTGACCACGAGTTCGTACTCGTTTCTGAGTATCTTCATCCGAGAAGCATCCATGTTTTTAGGTCTACCCATCACTAAGAATCGTAAAATAAAATAATTTTATACAAAAAAACCGACTTCAAAAAGGAAACTAAAAAATAAGAAAGCAAGAAATAATATTGAAATCATATTATTAATGACCTAGATACGCATATCAGTTTAAAAATATTTATTTATTTATTTATTTGCTTGTTGGAAGATTTACAGTCAAATATTAACTATTACTAGACAATGTGACTTAACCAATGCCATTTACAAATCTCCACATATATAGGTATAATTATAATTAAGTAAGTTGTAAGATCAAATTTTTGTAAGTATCTTATCTATAATATTGTATATCTAATGTATATTGTACTTTTACATTAAAATAAAAAAACCAAAACAGTTGTGCTTTAAGCTTTACAGCTTATCATCATGACTATTCATGACTCAACTTACGTTGAATCATGTACAATCATGATGCAAAGTTATGACCAACTAATGACTAATTATTAATAACTAAGAAACTAGGAAAAATTCATTAGACATAACTTTCCTAACTGAAGTTGTGCTGGAACAAAACAGGTCTATATCATGGGATAGTTTATTAAATGAGCTACTTGCTCGCTAGACAAATGTGTTTGCTCTGTATTGAGTCTTAGCCGGCTGTACACTTAAAATGGACCGCTGTCTCAACCTTAGCAAGTTAGTTTTTAGATTTATTTTAGAAAGTAATTCAGGACAGTCAACGGATCCGTTAGCAATGTTCATAAGATAACAGATGCCACTGATTTTACGCCTTATTTCCAGAGGGAGAAAATGGTACTTTCTGCATCTTTTATGGTAATCGTTGCAGTAATGATTAGATCTAAAATCAAGGTATCTTAAAAACCGATTTTGTATACGTTCAATTCTTAGTTTATAGATTTCATATTGAGGGTTCCATATTTGGCAGGCATATTCCAAATGACTCCGTACGTATGCACAGTACAATATTTTTAAAGTTTTTATATTTTTAAAGTTATGTGACCTACGTAAAATAAAACCCATGGCCTTGGATGCCTTTTTAACTATACAATCTGTGTGTTTGTCAAATAGGAGCTTTTCATCATGAATAACACCCAGGTCTCTGATCTCATGTACTTTAAATAATTCCTGACCCATTAAAGAATACCCCGAGTCTATAGTCTGGTGGCAGCGTGTATACGACATGTAAAAACATTTTGAAACGTTAAGGTCTAATTTATTAGAAGCGCAATAAATCTCAAATCGTAGAAGGTCGGCTTTCAGCTCATTAACATCAACTGTACTGCGAACAGTCTTAAAAATTTTCATATCGTCAGCAAATAACAATATTTTAGAACAAAGAAAACAACATTTAATATCCGAAATAAATATGTTAAACAGTAATGGTCCTAGTATGGAGCCCTGGGGCACACCAGACGGAATAAGACCCCAGGTTGATATGTAACCACAAAGTGCTACCGCCTGACTACGGTTATCTATGTAGGATACGAACCACCTAAACAAACTACCGTGTATCCCGGCTGACGCCAACTTACCAAGGAGTACAGTATAGTCTATGCGATCGAAGCATTTAATGTAATCAGTGTAAATAACATCGACCTGAGCTCTTTGCTCCATACCTGAAGTAATAATATCATTAGCTACAGAAAGATTGGACACTGTGGACCGATTCCTCAGGAAGCCGTGCTGTTCATCACCAAACGTGTTCTTCAATGCAGCGTAAACCTGGCAGTATACTATTTTTTCGAGTATCTTAGCAAACAACAGGCATAATTTCGAGATCGGTCTGTAGTACTGGACCTGACTCCTATCTCCTTTTTTAAAGACTGGAGTTATGAACGCTGTCTTCCATACAGATGGCATAACGCCCTCAGTAAGGGAACGATTGTAAAGTATGCATAATGGCGCCACGAGACCGTCGGCACAATTGATTATTAGGTATGGAGGTATCTGATCAGGGCCACCCGACTTGTGTGCATCAAGAGACTTCAGTAATGCCAGCACATTTTCTGAATCTATAGTGATGGAGCTGACAGTTGCGCTAGCGATAAGGCCGTTAGATAAGTAAGGCGATGAGTTGACAACACCCGGCTGGTTAAAGGTCGATAGGAAATATTTCGCAAATAAGTCACTGATTGCTTCTCCAGTGTCAGCTGTCTCATTATTGTATGTCATCTTATTTGGACAGGGACCTGATTTATTTTTACTTTTCAAGTATGACCAAAATCTCTTTGGATCCTTTGTTATGCCATCTTCAATATTTTTTATATAAGTATTAAAACAATCATGTTCGAGTTCAACAGCACGGCGACGTAAGAGTGAGAAAGAGTTGTAGTCAGTTAGATTTCCGTAATTACGATATTTTGAGTGGTATTTGTGTTTTTCTTTTAACATTTTAACCACTAAAATGACTTTGGGAAGTAGACCTCCCAACTTTGCGCACCTCTAAACTGCTTGTGGTAACTGTGGTTACCAAAATGAGTGTATGTAATTTTTGATTTTTAATCTGTAGATGGTTGCATAGATCTGATATAATCTGTGTGCAAAATACAGAATACCAACCTGACAACATCTAAAAAAAGTTTCAGCAGTCTAGACACAACAGAAATATTTTTTTTCTGCATTTATTGCGAAGTGTTTCAAAAGTTAGTGCGCGAAATTCCGCTAAGTGTTTTTAAAATGCCGTAAGTATTCAAATTGATGTATTTCTACTAGTATTATACCTCAAAATACTCAGTGTTTGTTAATCTATCAGATTGAAACTATATTTAAGTCCTATTTAATATTTATGAACAACAAATCCTACTTTGAATCCAAAGATCATTAGTTTTTTCACGAGTTCGCTATTTTACGAATATATTATTATTATATTATATATTATTATATTCCAACAAATATGCATTCTATTTAAAGATTATTAGTGTCTCGTCTTTTTTATGACTATATTTTGGTACTTCATTGCGTAAATTATTCTTAAATAAATCATAAACCTGACTCATTAATTTGCGGCATATAACGAGATTTATACCGAAATTAAAATATTTTTTTACGCTGCATTTAAATTAGAAACTAATAAGTTTTTTGTATCAAATTAAAGCTTATTTCGTTTACTTTAAATTAAATAACAATAAACGATATGTTATCGATTTAGATTTTTAATTAAAAATAATTATCTACTAAAAATTTTTAATTTTATTAGTTACGTGAATTTTGTGAATTTTTAATTATTTTTTCTACTATGATAACTCACAGTTAAAGAATCGCAAATTAATTCTTCATTTCTTTATCTTTAAAGAAAATTAAAAATAAATACAATAGCACTAGTAGAAAAAAAATGACAAATTTTTAAATTAAATCATGCGATTTTGCGGTCGAAGCCAGGAAATGTCAAAACAAATGGGGCTACTGTTTAAAGATTCGCAAATCATCATAGCGGAGCCGTATTATACCAAGGAGGATAAGATTTAGATGTGCAGGTTTTAATGGGAACATACACTGGCCTGCAAAATTAAGTATCACACTTTTAAAATTGCAATAACTTTTTAAGTACACAAGATATACTTTCGAAACAAAAAGGAAAATGTTACTAATGTATAATTTACTTTAGTTTTAAAGAAAGCTGATAAAAATTGCTGCAAAACGTTTTTTATTTAAAAATCTCTAATTTCTATAGTTTAGAAAATAAATAAATTTTAAAAGTGTAGTACTTATTTTTGCAGGCCAGTATATTTATCGCGAAGTTCAAGCAAACGTGAGTAGAAAAGGTCGACGGATTGTTCAAGAGGGATATTATTGAGAAGCTGCTCCCAGTTAGCATCTACAAGTTCAGAGATGATAGCTGCGTAATTGGCCTTATTATAATTATATTTAGAAATTTTCTCCTGTGCGAGCATGTGGAGTTGCACAAAATTAGCTTGTATGCAGAGTGACTTATGATGTGGATCTTCTTTAATAATAGGCGAATCGCATGCCTGAACTATAACTACATCGTTAGATAGGATCAAGTCCAATATACGTTCATTGCAGTTCAGGGCGTGATTGTACTGACTAAGATTACAAGTATTAAGACTATCAATAAAACTCACTAAATATTCCAATATGCTAATACAGGTTCGTCATCGCCATCTTCTTTGACCCAGCCGATCATGTTTCCCAGATTGAAATCACCATCTTCTTTGACCCAGCCGATCATGTTTCCCAGATTGAAATCACCCAAAACAATGAATTTATCTAGGGGGTGCGACAAAATTAACTGCGTCAACTGTTCCATAAAATTACACAGCTGGACCTTATGACTGTTACCTCTATCCTCCCTTACTAGATATACACTGCAAATATGAATATTATACGATACTGGAAGTCGTTTATCGCGCACTGCAACCGTCACCCAAACATCTTCTGCCGAGCTTCCCCAATCGTATCTGTCTATTACTGTGTGATTACGTTTAACCGCTAATAAAACACCCCCCCCTAGAGTCTGCCCCGTCCGTACATAGTCCCTGTCACTCCTCCAGACTAAATAGCGGTCATCAAATAGTTCAGCATCGGCTATGCCATCAATAAGCCATGTTTCAGTTAATGCTATGACGTCATAATTGTTAAGACTAACCATTCTAAGAGTATCCGTTTTTGAACGTAAACCACGTACGTTTTGGTAATACATATTAAGGGACGCCATTAAAATGATGTTGATGTAATAGGTTTACTATAAATAATAATGTAATTTTGAATACTCTGTTATAAATTATAATAAACATTAAATGGTATTAACATGTCTATTGAAGTCGTCCATCGCGACCTATTCGTTCGTCGTTAAGGACTAGAACTACTGGACCAAGCGCAAACATGGAGCGCTAACATTTCGACTGGTGCAGGTACTATCAGGACACGGATGTTTTTTGAAGTATCTGCTTTAGATCGCTTAAAGAGAGGGACAAGCCCATTATGCCACCATTGAAGAAACTGCCACAGATAAAGCTCAGCATTGCCTGCAAGAGTTGACGAATTGGGAGCAGCAACCCCTCTGTGGTGCCGGGGATAAAGAATTGCACCACCCCATCTCTTCCCGTGGGTGTCGTAAAAGCCGACTAAGGGACCATTCCAGAGGATGGGCAGCAGCATCTCTCTGAGGTTACCCTCAACCTACTGCGATCGCCAACCCGCCTGCCAAGCGTGGCGATTACGGCAAATACCCCCCATGATTATTTGGGGGAGGCCTTTGTCCAGCAGTGGACGTCTTTTGGCTGAGATGAGATGATGAGATGAGCAGCAACGCCGCACCGGGCGGCGGGCGCGGCGGTAATTAGCTCAGCGATCTCTCGTTGGCAAGGGTAGTAAAGACCCTAATTGGCCATCGCCATGTGATGGGTAATTTTGGGAAGAGTTTATTTATTTATTTATTTATTCATTTAAGACGTAAAGCTTTATTGGATGCGATCCCTCCTTATACATATATTTATATACCAATCTTATATCTACAAAACTAAAGTTGGAGCGAACTAGTCCCTGAGCTAGGTAGTATTAGATCCCCCTGTTAAACGGGTCACCAGGCTCACTCCGCCCGTTTTTTATTACAAGCTAGATGCACAATGTTTTTCAACTGGTGTTCAAATTCAGATGAATTGAGAGATTCAACTTATGCTAAAACAATCGCAAGCAAAAGTATTTTAGGTGTGTATACTAAAAGTAAAAGAGGAGACAATGTATCCTTTTGGGTAGTTGGTTTTGGGTAAAAAAAACACCCACCCTACCCGTACCATCTTGGGGGAGTAGAAGTCTCACATGACCGCCCGCCGTGTTTTCGCAAACACAGTGGTATGCGGAATGCCTGCAAAAGAAAAAGTTTATATAATATATTTTTTTTTGGATTTAGGATATGTAGTAGTGGGTTGTATTAAAAATATGAAATCTACGTGGGCGAAGTCGCGGGCAGAGTGCTAGTACATAATAATCACAAACTGCAAAACATAAACTTGCGGTTTCCCTATATTTGATAAGAAAATACATTGTACCAGGAACTCAGTACATAAATACTTTATCGCTTGATAGAGACTGACGGCTCGTCTAGTTTTTGTTCACATACCAAAAGTTTTGAGTAGAAATCGTTGAATATATTATCTACATTCAGTGTTTTGCAAATAGTTGATCAATTATGGCGGAAGAAAATATGAGAATGAGTGACACAGGAACTACCGCCGACGCGCAAATACTGGCAATGCCCACTGTGTTAATACCTTCGGAGGAACAAGAAGAAACACCAGAAGAAGAGTCATCTGAACCCAAACCGAATGACAACTGTTCCCCAAATCTAAAATGGTCACCTCATGGTTCAAATGACAAACAGAAATCTCAATCACCGACATATAATTTGGAAAACTACGAAGAACACGCTATGCTTATTATTAATCATAAAAATATAATCGGTTATTTGCCGAGATTTGGCACTGAAAAGGACGGTAAAGCACTGTACGACACGTTCACAAAGTTGGGCTTCAAAGTTGATATTCCTGTTGATATTCCTGTTGATCCATTAATAAAGGAGAAGGTGTTTGTGGAACTACAAAACTGTAAGTACAACTAAGTGCCAAGTACGAGTTTAATTTAAAATCGTTTTATTTTAATTTTATTTCTTTGGAGAGAGTTCGCCGATTGCCACTGGGCATTTTCAGCGTCACTGGACTTTTTTGGGGGCGGCGAGAACTTTAAAGGGTTCCTCGAGCTATGTGAAGCTTTTTTTTTTTTTTTTTTAATTGTGAGATGGGCTTGCTCTTGGCCTCATTCTAATCCCTAGGGCTAAGAAGAGGCCGACGATGGAACAAGCTTGCCCAGAAATAGCCTATTCACTCGGGCTTTAAAAACTTTAGGGTTATATGCACTCGGGAACACAGACGCCGGTAGGGAATTCCACTCTTTGGCTGTACGCATTATAAACGTAGAAGCAAAACGCTTAGTGCGCAGAAGTGGAATATCAACCAGGTAAGGGTGGTAGCCAGCCGTACGTCTGGATTCTCGATGGTAAAATGGGGAAGGTGGAATGAGCTCATGCAGCTCAATAGCACACTCTCCGAAGTATAGCCTGTAAAAGACCGACAAGCTAAGCACCGTCAGAGGTTTTTCTGGGGGGAGTTGCATCACGCACTAGTGCGTGTCCCGGTTCCCTACTAGATTCTCCGAGGGGTTCGGATCAGAACGCTAGACCGCCTCTAAAGGCTAGGAACCCGGCTCGGGTTGACCGGGTGGGTGTTGGTGGGCAAGTTGTCATCAAAGAATGAACTCATATAAGTACACTATCACATACTTACAGTACCTAACCACAGATTAAAGAAGAGTTACCTAACTACAATAAAATCTAAATCTATTCTGAAAAAGATAAAATATGTCCTGTAATTACAAAATACCTACATTTGAAAATTTGAACTCGTGATTGTGTAGGTAATATTATTTTATTGCAAAGATTTGTAATCTTACCTTTGCTTAAAAATTTAATCTAAACCGCAGAATAAAAATTATATTTAACCATTTCTCGCATTATCTCCAACTTTATGCGACCATATTACACGCTGTGAAGGGCAAAGTTTATCGTCATGAAATTCTCCAGATGATGAAATAATTACACTTATCTACATAAATAAAAATGAATCACTAAAATGTATGTACGCTCATAACTTCCGATCGACTGCACAAAATTGGATAATTCTTTTCTTTTTGAGTTTGTTATTGTCAGGACAAAGTTTCTACAGAAGAAAATTACAAGAAAAAAAGATATTTTTACAGATTTTTACTAAAATATGTTTATTTTAAATATCATGATATGAAAAGTGAGTGAGTGAATGTGGCATTGTGACAGAATGACGTACAGTTCTTCAGCTAGCATTTGACAACTTCAAACGGACAATACGTTATATGACATGGTATTCGATTCGACTTAATTAATTAATTAATTTACAAACTTATTCGTAAATCTATATATATAAAAATCAATTGCTGTCCGTTAGTCGGGCTAAAACTCGAGAATAGCTGGACCGATTTGGCTTATTTTGATTATGAAATATTTGTGGAGGTTGAGGGAAGGTTTAAGCGGTGAGAAACATAAATAATAAGTAACGAAAAACACTAAAACCGACAATTTAATTTTCCAATACAAAATTATTTGTTTATTTCGTTGTCATGGAAACTTTTGATCTTTTGTCACTTGGTGGTTGTCAAATATTTATAGGTGTGTATTGTGTATGTTTCTGTTTCATAGCTGTAGTATGAGGTCCGATCTCTTTGGTCTGTTTTGTTGGAATACAAAACATTTCTGTTTCAGAAATAAAAATGTGTAAAAGTGTCAGTTGGTTGTCGTAAAAAGAAAATCATCATCATCATCAACATCATCATCAGCTCATAAAGTCCCCACTGCTGGGGCACGAGCCTTCCCTATGGATGGATAGGGAGAACAGGCCATAAACCACTACGCGGGCCCAGTGTGGATTGGTGATTGTTAACAACTACTAACGCAGCCGAAAAAAGAAAAAAAAAATTTGAAGACGATTATTAAAATCTATCATCAGTTTGTCAGTGCGCGAAAACTTTATTTACTGTATTACTGTTATTGTTTTAAAATGCCAAGGAGAAGAGGGCCTGACTTAGGTCGCGATGTCAATCAAATGTGTGACGAGCTAACGCGTGCAAACCGCACTGACGACCAGCGAGAGACAGATAATGATAACATTAGTTTGTATGGCAGAATTGCGTTCCACAGTGAATAATAATGAAGTAGATAGGCTTAGAATGGAACGAGTTCGGGCACACCAAACACAACAACAGCGAGCACGAGTGCATGACATAATGAAATAGAGCGATTCCGCAGACGCAGTGTTCCTGTAAACCTTCAACGAGTAGCATTCCACTACGACCCGGAAATAGATTATTGTGCCGTAACAATTGGGAAAATGACATCCATTTGTCAATATTGTAAAGCGTTAAATACAGCGGTGAATCTACTAGACTATGTTGTATTGGTGGTAAAGTAAAATTGCCACAATTAATAATTTATCAAAAACAATAATTATGGTATACTACCTTGAAAGTAGGCATGAAATTTTCCTGTACGATATGCGTTGCGCCAAACGACGTCATTTGAAAGCAATTGTTATATTTTTGGATGTTGGCCAAGAAATGTTTAGAGTAATTTCCCACCCCAGCCGATAATGTTTAAGTATTGACCATGTTTCTCACCAATTCATGTAGGAGATACGAAGTTCCGGTGAACTTGAACGTGAATGACCCGGTGGTCATTTAGTTTTCAAATAAAAAACTAATTATCGCTGGTGATCTAAATATAAATATGCTTAAAATCAGTCCACAATCAACCCGTTTACAGGACATCTTAAAAAAATATAAGTTGTTATCGCATATCACCATGCCTACCAGAGGTAATACTTGTATCGACAATATAATTAGTAATTTATAGTGTGCGACAGGATGCACGCTTCCCCTGGGGTTATCGGATCTCGATACCGGCCAAATACTAACATTCAACGTAGCACAAAAAAATGAGGTCCCAAAAAAAGTTTTCATTTCAAAGAGATGTTACTCGCTGGACAATATTTCTTGTTTCAAACACCATCTGCAAAGCCTTTCATTTTTTGAAGTCTATAGACACACAGAGCTCAATGCTGCCTTTGAAGAGTTTAATGACCTTTTTTGTTTACTGTATAAACTTTGTTTTCCTTCCGAAAAGCTACAAGCAAACCTATTATCTAAGCCACGATGGATAACAAAGGGTTTGAAACAGTTGTAAAAATAAAAGGTATAAATAAAAGGCGTTTTAGGTACTACTCAAATAAAACTGTTGTTGATAAAAACCAATACCTTAATTACAATAAACTACTTAAGAAGTGTACGAACACAGCTAAAAGAATCGCAAACGTAAAGTATTTACAAATAGCAAGAATGTATGCAGGGCTACGTGGAATATTATAAAAAGTAAACTTAAGTTGCAGGACAGACTTCAAAGAGTAGAAATAGCGTATATAAATATATACGCGTTAAAAATTATATAAACAAAACAGAAACATTTTATAAATAGCTTGCCTACTTCTTAACTGCCCCCCGACCGCCTAACCGATCGCTTTGACTACGCGTATAGTTTATGACGTCATCTTGCCACCTCGCACCGTCTATGAAAGCAATATCAAAAGCTAAAGGCTATAGTTTTCGATATTGCTTTCATAGGCGGCACGAAATGACAAGATAACGTAATAAACCACACACGAAGTCAAAGCGATCGGTTAGGCGGTCGGGCCCCTGATCTTTGGTATTTGTAAAAATATTATGATCGGATGTTAATGAAATTTTGCATCTGAACAAATGAATATATTATTATTATTAGTATAAGTTTCTCGCCGCCCACAAAAAAGTCCGGTGACGTTGTAAAGTCCGTCTGAGCAATAACGTCACGTCTGGGAGTGAAGTGGGGTCCGCATCCCCTTGACTTTTGCCGATTGCATATCAAACTCACTAAAAGTGATGTTTATTTGGCTATGTATGTGATATGTGGCGCGCTGACTTGGGTTAACAAAAAACTTCCAGCCGTGTCGTTTTTTTCAATCAGTTTGCAGTCGCGACTTCACCAACATCGGATGTGTGGTAGTGGCTGTGCTGACTCACGGAAGCAACAACGGCGATCTCTTAAGTTCAGATGGATGTACTTATAATGAAAGAGACATAATCAAGTATTTGAAGTGTTCGAACAACAAGACTTTGATGGGCAAGCCCAGAATATTGATAATCCAGGTAAAAATATTTATTTTATATTCATTCTAACAATATTGAAAACTGAGCCGTGTATTTAATTATTAGATAATCAAAAACATTTTTCTTCGCATTCCTGAATTGTACCGGCCGGCCCCAATATTGATCCTTGGGGTAGGTATGTATGTATGTATGTATGTATTAATGTATGTATGTATGTATGTATGTATGTATGTATGTATGTATGTATGTATGTATGTATGTATGTATGTATGTATGTATGTATGTATGTATGTATGTATGTATGTATGTATGTATGTATGTATGTATGTATGTATGTATGTATGTATGTATGTATGTATGTATGTATGTATGTATGTATGTATGTATGTATGTATGTATGTATGTATGTATGTATGTATGTATGTATGTATGTATGTATGTATGTATGTTTCCAATCTTCGGTTTCCTAAACGGCCGAAGGGATCTCAACATCCTTATGAACGGATTTGTTAAAACCCTTTGACTTGAGGGCATTAAATTGCTATGATTTATTTTTAATTTTAGGTAAAAATGTAGTAAAAAAAAATCCCGACTGAAAAAACTGAAAAGAAAAAAACAAGCTCTAAGATCCTAGAATTCAATTTGAGCAACGTGAAATATTTCTAAATACATTGAATATTGCTCCACACATCCATTAGTTTCATGTGAAACTAATGGATGTGTGGAGCAACACGAATGTAGGAAAGTAAGGAATGAGTGAGTATTAAGGGAAGTTTGAAAGTAGCGCCAGTGACAGAAAGTAAAGAGGAAATAGTTTATCTTGCTATGTGTTTATTATGGGAAGGAATGAAATGATTGTAACTAAAGAGTGATGTAATTATATTTACTAGTGGTCGCCCAGTGGTCGAAATTCAACCGTAATTTTATTAAGGCTGCACGGATTGTATCATAAGCAATGTAAAATTTAAAAAGATAGAATGTGAGTTTGGATTGGCATTTCATCATTCATCTCATTGAGATTTCGGCCTTTCCTCTTCCATTTTTGAAATTTTTGAAAAGAGTTACGTGTGTGTCAAATACATGGTAGTGTGTGTAATGTTTGTTTTATTGATTTAATGTATTTTTATGCATAATTTAAAAAAATACTAATATTCGGATAACCTTCTCTGTATAAACTATAAGTGTGCGAAATTTCATACTCCTCCGTCCGCGCAATTTTCGTAAAAAGGGGTACAAAGTTTTTGCTTCGCGTATTAATATATAAATGCGTGTTGATGAATGATGGAGGCTAAGAGGAAAGATGGAGTCCAAAGAAAAAATGAATGGATTGTGTGAAGGGTAATGTGAATGAAAAGGGATTGACTGTTCAGGTGATAGATAGCTAACGAATAGTAGATTGTACAAGGGTAAAATGAGTTTTATACTCGAGTTTTACACTCTGCTTTTCCCTTCGATTGCAAGGAAATAAAACCAGAATTAAAGCTTAAACAAGAAAATTTTATAAATTTTTATAATGTAATTAAATGACGAATAATTAGCTTCCCGCCACACAATTTTTCTTATTTTTTTTAAAATTTTCAACTATGTGACGTTCGACTATGTTATGAGCCATAATGCCATGTTATTATAAATATTTGCGTTATATTTTTTTTACGTAAATGCACGCCCTTATTAGTCGTAAATTTGTATTTAGATAGTAATACATAATTATGTCGTAATTAAATTAAGATATAACCTAAATCTCATAAAAATATAGCAATTAAATGAAGGTGAATGTAATTGTGCATGTGGCTGTAAGGCCTAATTGCCTTAGTCTTAAAAGAAGAAATTACTTTATGCACAAGAGCATAAAAACACATTTTATGCCGCCTTCTCTCGACATAAAGAACAACTTTACGAGCATGAGAAGTGAAAAATAACTTTTTCCGCCGAACGGAGATCAAGGCAGGATAAGCAGATAGCAGTGTAGCCATAAATTGGCTTTACAACATTTTCAGTCGGCAGTGTTCCGATTAAATTTTAGTTAACTGTAACGCTTAAAGAAATCTCACACACAACTCTCCTAATATAGTATAAGTAACCTTATGGTTACCATTTTCAACAACGAATAGTTTTGTTCTACTTTTCCAAACCATTTCCTTTGTTTAGGCATGCCGTGGATTTGGTATTAACTTATCAAACACTAAAGGTGTCACCGTTTTCGAAACTGAAAAAACTGCAGAGAGCCCTGAAGACGCCTCTACTCCGGAGACCACCGAGCAAGAGGAGGAAACCAGACATTATTATTTGCCATTGGAGTCCAACATGCTTGTTGTGCACAGCTCATACCTTGGGAAGAACAGCTTCAGGTATTTTAACGGTAGAATCTAAAAGGGTGCCTGCCTAGTGTGAGTTTTGTTTACTATCCGTATTCATTCGATTACGTTTACGAAAACGAAAATTAGTATGGCATTGAAGCAGCGCCTCCTGGCGGCATACGAAAGGAGTTAACATTTTGCCATACGAATTCTCATTTTCGTTAACGTGATCGAATGGCAGATGAAACTCGCACTTGACACCCTGTACGCTTAACAAGCATTCGACAGACTGTGATCTAGAAGTTAGACTAACCAGTCTCAGAACCGGGTGAAGCACGTTTCCGTCTTTGGCTTAAGAGTCACTTAACATCAGGTAGGTAGGGGTGCCCCTTTTTTCGCATAACATTTTCTGTCCTAATATCGAATAGCATAAAATGTTTTGCATAATATTCACTTCGCATAATGGTTTTTTGGCATAATGGTCTTTACGCATAATGTATTCTTTGGCATAATTATCAATTGCCTTAATTGTGTTAACCATAACTTTGTTATTCATAAATTTTAAAGTCATAATATCTTAACGCATAAACTACAGAAGTAGGAGGTAATTATTATACCGAGATGAGCAATGAAACTAATACGATAAATCAAAGTGTGTAATGTCATTGTCATATGCATTTCGAAATTATGAATTTTAATTTTACAATATGGACCCTTTTACTTTGCCCTAATCCTGTAGGTCATGTGATAGGTTAGGTATTTTTTTTTTATTAGACAACAGAAATACTAGCTGCCCTACTCCCGTAGGTCACGTGAAAATTTTGTTTAAGTAAAAAAAAACGTTTGACAATTCAGAACTTTTTATTGGCTTGACCAGTTGAAACAAAAATAAGGCTTTTCAAATCGAAACAAAATTGGGACTTGACTAATTATTACTTTTGCATTGCATTGCTTTAAAATTAAGGGGGTTTTACTTGTGAACGTTCCGTACATTATGCTTAAATATCGTTATACGATATACCATTATGCTTTATCATTTTATGGTTTTAGACTATTATGACTAAAGAAATATGCGAAAGAAAATTGGGCGTCAAAATTGTATACCGAATTAGCGTTATGCGAAAAGATGATTATGCCAAAACCAGTTATGTATTTCGAAATTATGAATTTTAATTTTATGCGACCCAATATGGACCCGGTAGGTAGGTAGGTAGATAGTACCGGATTAACCTAAAGGAAAAAAAGGCACGTGCATATGGGCCCCGCGCCGCTTATACAACGTGTAACACAAAGGTGTGGTAAAAATAAAAAGATCCAATGTGTATCCGATCTAGAACTTGTATGCAGAATTACTAAGTCATGATTATTAACTTTAATGTGCTATGTAGTTTTTAATTTAATATTTCTATTGTGACGTCACATCAAAATAAACAAGTATCAGCCCTAGTGGTTTAGTAACCTCTGTGTACTTACATTTATGATCACTGCTGCTTGCTTATGCGCGCCTGACGCACTCACTTCACAAATATAAATATTTCATTAACCATTGCATGACAAACTAAAGTTAATAATTATGTCTTGATAACAACACATAACAACACAAGTTCTACCCCCCCGCCCGATCCTCTAAATGACACTACACATTTACAGAATACACTAAACATGCACACTAATTTAGGCCCAAGACACCGTACTCGTAGAACAAGGGTACGAAGAACCGGTTCACACGCGCTCTATACCAGGTACAGATATGTACCTGGGCGCTTCTCTCCTCCTCCACGGCCCGGTCTACCCGAGCAGAGGTCCGTGCCTTTAGAGGCGCCCTTGGGTGGTTCCACTCCCCGATCCGATCCGAACCCTTCGGAGACTGGTAGGGCACGGGGACGCGCACTTTTAAGTGTGCGATGCCGTTTCCTCTAGAAAACCTCCGAAGGTGATTCGTTTCACACGGCTTGAGGGACCCTTTACGTACCTCGCCGCCCCCAAAAAGCCCGGTGACGCTGAAAATGCCGTTCGAGGCAATCAGCAAACTCTCTCAAAAAAAAATCACAGTCAGGGGACAGGCCATTGAGACACAATTCAAATTCAAAAACTCAAATTCAAATTCGAATTCAAAATATTTATTCGGCGTAGTAGGCTTATGTTCTATTCCAACTAACAATAAAACTAATACATAACGTTAAAATTTAAATGCTATGACGAACTGGACTCCTCTCAGCTTATGTTGCAGCTTCAAGAAACTGTAACGCTGATTTTTTATTTATTTAAAGTCCACCACTCACGGGCCCATCCGATGACCGGCCTTTGCGAAAGTTACTTAATCTTAGCAATTGCAGACCGGGCGCGTTAAGCACTGCGCCATCGAGCTCCTCCTCGGATGGGTGACCAAAACTTTATCATCTCGAGCTCCTCCGTGCTTCGGAAGGCACGTAAAGCCGTTGGTCCCGGCTGCATTAGCAGTCGTTAACAACCACCAATCCGCACTGGGCCCGCGTGTTGGTTTATGGCCCGTTCTCCCTATCCATCTATAGGGAAGGCTCGTGCCCCAGCAGTGGGGACATAAAATGAGCTGATGATGATGACTCACAGGCACTCCATCACTCCCAATTAATTGGTTTTGGAATGTTTGAAAATTCAAAGAAAATATATAATTGAGTGGTGATGGAGTGAGGTGCCCGTGAATGGGGGCCATAAGAATAATAAAATCAGGACGCTCTTTTCTAGTAATTTTCTTTCTTCATCATCATCATCATCATCATCATCTCAGCCAAAAGACGTCCACTGCTGGACAAAGGCCCTCCCCCCATTATCTCCACAACGACCGGTTGTGTGCTGCTCGCATCCAGCGGCTTTATCTTGACCTTTTCTTTAATAAAAATATAATAAACATATTTTTTTTTTATTTTAGGCACCAGGTTGATGGATCGTGGCTCATCGAAACCCTTTGCAAAAAAATCAACAAACTAGCGCCATCTGTTGACCTAATCTCCATTCTTACTGAAATAAAGCGGGAAGTGGCCATAGAGCACCACGTTGCAGTGCTCAACAAGAGTACTTCTGAAACGGACAAGTACAAACAAATGCCAGTTACAACTTCTACTTTGACAAGGAAATTATATTTGAAACATTGCGCGAAGCCGTACGCGCGATACTGCAAGGACCCTTCAGAGTCACTATCAGGTCCACAGACGTCGCAAGCGGCTAACCAGAACTTGGCGGCTGATGCAGCGTTGCTCGTTCAATATGGACCTTGTTTCTGCTTTTTGGATCGTTTTAACTACATGTTGAATTGTTTGAGGTAAGTACCCTGTACGAAATTGGCAAATAAGAAAAGGAAAGAAAAAACATTAGCTCATTGAAAAATAAAAAGTTAGGTTCGACAGGCACCAGTTAGGTATCGACATTTTTTTTCTTTAATCATTAAAAAAACGGATGAGCAACTGATTTTCTATCTGTTTCCTATCTGTCATCCCGTAAAGTTTTAATGAAGATTATGTTTATTTTAGCGATAAAAACACTACCCTCCTCATATAGAAAAAAATAATTATGTGAGGCCAAAACTCGGTCCCAGTCTCAGCGGAATCTGCTGCTGCACTGAGCTAAACATAGCTATGGCTTGATGTCAATGATAAGGGCAATTTGCCTAGCAACGGGACAGTAGGTATATGGGCTCGTTCATTTGTAACTTCTTTAACATTTATTCCAGATGTTACCTTAAAGACCACTCTGATGACATGGCAGCCGTGATGTGCTATAACGTAGCCACCGAGTTCCAGAATGGGCCAGCGTTCCATGGCACCAAAGAGAAGATGCTGAAAAGCATCTCAAAGTGTCTCAATAAGTCCACTTTCAAGTATCATAAGTATATACACTTTTATAATTAGGTACAGTAAGAGCTCTTCACACTACTAGCATTTTTTAGCATAGACGTTTGATAAACGTATGCGCAGGCGCATCGCAGACGCCTGCCGCGACAATGTCACACGTTGTGACAATGTAACGCGGCGAGCGGATTTTTGGTGCATTGCGCGTTATGCGTTATGCGTGCGGGCGTGCGTTCTGCTGCGGAAGTCACAGTCAACGGTGATAGGAAGAACGCAATGAACTAGAGATCCGCTCGCCGTGTCGTAAGACGCCAGTGGTCATGGGCGAGCGGAGCTGTAAAACGCTGTTCGTGTCGCGCAGTAGACGTGATTGTACCCCTGATTGGGATGAATCTTCGTAAGGCGGCGTCTGCGCCGGCGCTTACGTTTATCGAACGCCTTAGTTTTAGTGACTCTAGGGGTAAGAAACCCTTAGTGCTTATAAGTACCTAACCTTTATGAATAAACATATTTTTATATTTGTATGCATAATCTATATAATTTAAATGTTTAGCGCGACAATTATAATGTGGTTTCACAGTGGTGGATCACTGCCGGTGCAATTCGGCCCAAACGTCGCGTCGTCGGGTATACTACATAGAGCAGGGACGGGCAAACTTTTTCAATCGCGTGACAATATTTACTAACAAAATCTATGGCGGGCCAGACTATGAAATCGTTTGCTGTAATTTTTCAAATATTTTTTTTTTGTGAAATAAAAATATTAACAGGTATGCATTATTTGAAACACACACGCACTTGAATTTTTGTTTGAAGGTCGCGGGCCGGACTTCGATCTTTCGCGGGCCGGAGAATTCTGTGCCCGCGGGCCGTAGTTTGCCCATCCCTGCTATAGAGCCATCAAAATTTTTGAATGAGGGCCGAGACACCTTAGAGTGCCGCACCTGGCATTCTGACTTGTTTTTTGGAGAGAGTTTGCTGATCGCCACGGGCCATTTCAGCGTTCCCGGACTGTTTTGGGGGCGACGAGAAGCTTAGAGGGTTCCTCAAGCCGTGTGAAACGAAGCACCTTCAGAGGTTCTCTAGAGCAGGGACGGGCAAACTACGGCCCGCGGGCCATCTCCGGCCCGTGAATGATCCAAGTCCGGCCCGCGACCATTAAACAAAAATTCAAGTGCGTGTGTGTTTCAGAAAAGGCATACCTATCAATATTTTTTCACAAAAAAGATATTTTATTTATTGAAAAAAATACAGCGAAAAATTCAATAGCCTGGCCCGCCATAGATTTAGTTAGTAAATATTGTCATGCGAATGAAAAAGTTTGCCCATCCCTGCACTAGAGGGAATGGCATCACGCATTAGTGCGTGTCCCAGTTCCCCACTCGTTGGTCGTAGGGGGGGAGGTGGAAAAGTGCCCAGATACACGTCTGTACCTGGTATAGGGCGCGTGTGAGCCGGGTCGTCGTACCCTAGTGCCACGAGTACGGTGTCTTGGGCCTATGCGAGTGGTATGTTTAGTGTATGTTTTGTATTGGCGTTTATATGATCGGGCGGCGCCAAGTGCGATTGTTATGCTACTCGATCACGTTAACCAAAACTAGAGTTTGTATGGCATTGAAGCAGCGCCTTCTGGTTCGCGCCAGTTTCGGTAGTAAACAAGAACAATTAAAATTTTGCCATACATATATCGTTTTCGTAAAAGATAGTTAAAGTGAACGAACGAGAATAAAACTAACACCAGGCGCCCAAGTCGGTCTATTCGGCACTTGCTGCCCTCTTTCTGATCTTGTCTACAAATTATCATTTCCATACAAACTGTAGATTTTTGCCCTCTTTTCTGATTCATATACTTTTTATTCATAATTCGACCACTTTCGTTGTTCGCCCCCTTTTTTTACAAAACAGACACTATATTCGTCAACTGTCCCACGCTGCTATTCTGCTACTAACCTGCTTTTGGTGTGTGAAAGTCTTCTTTAACCTTTTCACCGCCAACAACTTCTATAGAAGTTCGAGATTTTCGTGCCGTCCACGCCAGCACTTCTATAGAAGTTCTTCTTTGTACCTACTTTATTAAAATACATTTATACGTTGGCGTACAGCGGGACATCGCGTGCAGGATAGTTGGGCGGTGAAAAGGTTAACTAGAATCAAAGGCCTTACTTTAATGTGTAACTGTATGTTATCCTTTATAGAACTAAAATAAAATTATTATAAAATGTTATTAGTATTTATTATCGCCGAAACCCGATAACTTTAGATTATAATAAAAAATAAAATTATGTGCACTTGGAGAGGCCTATGTCCAGCAGTGGACGTGTTTGGTTGGGCTGCTGATGATGATGTGCCGGTTACGCTGCACATCATCATCATCATCTTAGCCAAAAGACGTCTACTGCTGGACAGGACAAAGGCCTCTCCCAAGGATATGAGGGGTATTTGCCGTAATCGCCACGCTTGGCAGGCGGGTTGGCGATCGCAGTAGGTTGAGGGTAACCTCAGAGAGATGCTGCTGCCCATCCTCTGGAATGGTCCCTTAGTCGGCTTTTACGACACCCTCGGGAAGAGATGGGGTGGTGCAATTCTTTATCCCCGGCACCACACAGGGATCACGCTGCACACTGGTCTCGAAACAATGAAAATGGACTTATAAGCATATTTTGTCACTCTTTCCTATTTTTAATTCATCTCATCATTAGGTAAGCCAACACTAGGCCTCCGTCACTCCATTTACTTGCGCGTGTTAATTACCTACCGAGCGGTTGATCGCCGGTGGTCAAAAAGTCAGTGGGCTGCCGCAAGCGCTCGTTATCGCACGCTGCATCGTAAAACATCGATGATTTGAATTCTGTAGTACATAATTATTAAATAAATTAATAAATAATAAATAAATGTTCCCCACACTCACACCAATTACTTATCTAGCCCCAAGAAAAGCTTCCTTAAGAAACTCGAGAAATGGTTAACTAGACAACGGATAAACATACTTAATATACTTAAATATACTTATTATACATAGGAAACACCCAGACCCGAAACAATTTAGAAAAACAGGTATTTCTAAATTGATCCGACCAGGGATCGAACCCGGGACCTCAGAGATGGTGACACCATGAAAACCGGTGTGCAAGCCACTCGACCAAGGAGGTCGTCAAATACTGTAAATAGTAAATCTCTAGATTTTAAATCTCGTTTTAATAATAAAAAAACAATGCCGCCCGCGCCTGGCAATTTTTGTGAAGTTGATGGTTGTAAATCTAAGAAATATAGCCCTAGACTAACAAGGTACCAATGAGTTTTTCTTAATTACTTATTACATTTATCCGATTGCTCTCGAACTGTGAAGAAAAACATCGTGAGGAAACCGGCATACCTGAGAAATAATTAATTCAAAGGCATGCAAAGTCCCCCATCCGCATTCTTGCATCTATATTCCAGCAGTGGGATATTATGGACTGGATGGTGATGAAGATTTATAACTAAGTAATTCATTTAATATCATAGGTAACATTATAATCCGAGTTCCCTGTTATCGCACTGATCATAAACTATTGGGCTTATCAATTTATCATTCATTTTAATTTACATTACAAATCTTAGACAAGCCATTTAGGCACAGATTACTTAATAGTTAATTTAGGTACAAGTTATTGTCTGTGAACTATATTTTTATCGTAGCAGCAGCCCTGGCATTACTATGAATGGCAGCGAGGCCGCGCGGCTGCGAATCGATAACAACTCTATAGTCGAGCCTATTAGGCACAATTTAGCACGCAGCAGTCGCCGACGCGTCTCGGCGCGACGAAATGAAGTAGGCTATTAAGGCGACGCATCGCTAAACAATAAATCTCATACGTTTTGATACGAGCGTTTGCGCCCCGTACCATAAGAAAAACTGTTTTTTTTTCGTTCAAATTAAAACTACAAATTATTTAAAAAAAATGAACTACAATTTTGAAGTGTGTGTTAAGACTAATCTACTAAGAAAATTTAGATGCTTAAATCGTAGCCTGTAAAATAAATCTGTTTTAAAAGAGGTTACTAGAGAAAAAAATATCATTATTTCTCTATTATAAAAGTTGTCAAATCGTGTTTCTGCAACTAGCAAAATGAAGTCAATTAAATGAAAAATCATGTCACCAATATCACTTTCATATGTTTTGTAATTGTTGGGAAAAATCAAGATCCCCGCCACGTAAATTACCAATGCGTCGCCTTAACGCGGTAGGTAGGTATACGAATATTTGTACGGAGTGATTTATCTGTTACGTAGTTACTATTAAGTAATCTGTACCAACATTTTTCACTGATGCCATTTTCTTAGAACCAAAATGTTTTGTTATCTTGATTGACGATTTTATTTTTTTTGATAATTTTGACCATTTAGCGGAAGTGGCATTCGTTATACATATGAAAACAAAGATGTCGTTATATCACGAAAGTAAAACATTTAAGAAAATGCCTTACGTAAAAGTGTTAATTATGTGGAGAGTTAAAAAAATTAAGAAAAAACAATACAATGCTAACTCTATATAACTCTATATGCTGACTATGTATGCACTCAAATGGATAGCCGAAGGCAGGTCGACGCAGCCTATTTTGACTTCAAAAAAGCGTTCGACTTGGTGGACAACGATATCCTTATCGAAAAACTGGCGGTTATTGGATTCACCCCGCAGCTCCTAAAATTTTTCTCTTGCTACATTTACAATCGTCGGCAATTCGTAAGGTTAAATGGATATGATTCCGGAGACTACTTTACGAGGTCAGGAGTATGTCAGGGAAGTACTTTGGGACCATTACTGTTCGTTATATTCATTAACGATTTACTGGAAGTCGTCCTGACTTCCTTTTTGCGGATTTTTTAAAACTAAGTTTAGGTGTTCAAACTGAGGCTGACGTGGCGGCATTGCAGAGAGATATTGATGCGGTATCTATATGGAGTCAAGACAACCACGTCCCATTCAATAATCTCAAATGTAAAATGATCACATTCTCGCGCAAATCTTGTTGAGTAGGTATAATTTATTGGACGCTCCTTTGGATAGAGTTTTTGACATTCGAGATTTAGGTTTAGTATTAGATAGTAAGTTAGACTTTCACACGCATATCATTAAAATGTGTAAGTCAGCGCATAAAATGTTAGGGTTTGTTATGAGAACAGCATCACAGTTCGGGAACATAGGGGTTCCAAAAGTATTATACAATGCATACCTACGCAGCAAACTAGAGTATGGCGCGGTTATTTGGAATCCTTATGAGGAGAAATATGCTCTCATTATTGAAAAAATTCAAAGAAAATTGCTCGATGGATATACAAAAAACAATACGGATACTATCCGTACCTATATCCGTCCTTATTCGTTACGGGTATGGTGGACATGGACACGCTGAAATTTAGACGAGCTATGTCTCAAATCGCGCATTATCTGTCAATAATTCGTAAACAAATCGACAGTCCCCAAATATTACAGCGTGTCCGCATGTTGGTTCCCGGGAATATATCGGCGGACTCGGGCGGGCAGGTGGCGCCGCGTCGCCGCCCGCGTTTGCTGGAGCGGCCTGTGGTGCACACCGAGCGAGGCCGGCACTCGCGGTCTGTTAACAGTCTAAGTCTGCTCTGGTAACTGTCACAGTTCTAACCTAACTAACCTTTTTTTTCTAGCTAGTTCTAATCTAGCCTACTTAACCTTTAACAACTGAGTTTATTTAAGATCAATTGCTAATGAGATACGCTTTTTGTTAGGCAAGTTCAAGCCCTGTATTCCTAAGTTAAAAATAAATTACCATATGTCAGACTTACGTTTTAGGTTGAGTGTGTGAAGTAACAATTTGAACAAACATACTTTTGGAATTTATTTGACAAAATAAAACGTTTGCTTAATGTATATTTGACTAAACAAAACTTGACCAAATAAAATGTTGCAAAATGATTATTTGAACAAGTAAATTAAATGCGAAACGAAAATTTGCCAAAGATTCATTTGGGAAATGAAACTTTGCTATTCGTTTTTTGGGAAGTGAAATTTCACGAAAAGTTTTCTAATTCAATAAATAAGTAATGTGTAAAATAAACGCGAGTAGGTCCGTAAAAGTTGTTTCATTTCACGAAAAGTGTTTTGCGAAACGGCAGGATACCGCGCTAATTATTGGATGTATGATTAATACTAAATTCCAGTTAATAATTACGTAATAAATACGAAAGTCGTCTATACTCTTAGTTAAAAGTAGTTATAAGTACTAAAACTGATATATTTGGATTTAAAAAAAAATAAAGGTGGTATTCCACTCGTTATAATTATATTCACGTGAAGACCTTAAAATCCACCATAAAGACCGGCTGTCATCAAATTTGATTGCTGATTCTTACATTACAGACATCTATAAGTAAGTGTTCCTAATAAAATCAATTAATAGAAAAATATATTAAATTGATAAAAATTTACTAGTTTCTGATTTATTCCTTTATATTCGCCCAACTACCTATCTGGATGCCAAATTTGAACTTTCTAGGTCACCTGGAACTGGGTTAGAGTTTTGATCTATCTATAGATCAGTCAGTCAGTCAGTGATAAAAATGATGGTTTTTGGACGTTAATGTTTATTTAAAAAACCGTTTGAGGTGTGTTTGAACTTTAGAGCACATATGTATCTCACAAGTCTCAATATATGAGCCAAATTTGACATGTTTATGAGAAATAGTTTTTGAGTTATGAGGGGGTCAAAAGTAGCTCCAAATGGTTCGTGTAATATTACACACGGTGCTGCTCCCCAGTTCTGTAAGTTAGTTATTTAATATTTAATGTTGACACGACGGGGACGATATTATCTTATCAAATACAGGAAAACCCCAAGTTTAATTATTGCAGTGCGTGATTATTCTGTATAACCTACCACAAGAGGTTAGATAGACTGTGGTATAACTAAGTATATATACTTTATGAACACTTATAATACTAATAATTACAATAATGTATAGTAACATGATGGCATGGGTTTTTTGTTATTTGTTATGTAGTGTGTCATATCTGGAACTACTGAACTGACATACACATGGAACATATAATTAATTACTCAAGTCCGTCAAAGTGAGTAAGTACTTGCCTTTTCGATGGCCAGCAATTTAATTGCAATACGAATTGAGGCAAATTTGTTTATAAAAGTATAAACATTGCTGGTGGCTCTCATAATCAAAACTAATTCTTTATTATTATCGAGACTTCGTCGATTATTATCGAGTCGCTCGCGGCGTTTATCGACGTCAGATATTCGCAATAACCTTTCAGATAAGATCATTTTCAACGGAAATCATTATCATTCAAGTGGTGGCGTGAGCTGGATATCACATATTTTATATTTAAACATTATATATTAATATTACGTTTAGTGATACCATGGAGGGCGGTATTGAGACTGTTGCAACTACGAGCAATGCTGCAGAACATAAAGCCCTTGGACTAGTTAAAGAGGAACAACAATTAGAAGAGCTAGTTGTTCCAACGCCTAGAATACCTAGAATAACTAACACAAGGGCTCTGTCAAAGGAAGCGCAAACGTACGAGTTGCAAAAGTTCAAAAAAAATGCATTGATCATATTTAAACAGACTAACATAGACGGTTATGACAATAAGTTTTGTCATAAGTATGATGAAGATGTACTAAAACAGACATTTGCACACTTCGGCTTCGAATGTATCGTGAGAGAAGACTGGACAAAGGCAGAAATAATGGAAGAGCTGCGGGAATGTAAGTACATTGGTTTTTAATTTTATATTCTCTGTTGGGGAAACAGGTCTTTTGAAACTTTTAAAAGACCAGGTGGCAGGAACGTGTTAATGTTGCCAGTCACATAAACACTAGTGTTACGAACTACTTAGAGAGCATTTTATGTTTTTTGTTTGTTTTAATAAGAGGAAACGATACGATTGGCTCTCTCGTATTAATCGAAGGCATTCTCACATAATGGTAATCGCACTTCATCGTACCGAGGAACAGTGTGTCAACTGCGACTTTTATTCGGTAGTCGATCACGTTAGAGTAAACGACATTTTTTATGGGAAATTGTAGCTCCCTTAATTTTCCACCAGGATTTGCTGCTTTTATGCCATAAAAAATCTCGTTTTCGTTAACATCGTTAACGCCCTGCCGGTTCACATGTGAACCGGTAACTTGCAGGCGAAATTTTGTGTTATTGTGAAGAAGTTAAGCACTAGATTTGTATGAACTAACCCAGACAAAGCGAATGCGTCGGGGCTTGAGAGGTTAAAATTCAAAATTATTTATATGTTATAAATAGCTACAAATAGCTCTAATGAATGTCACTATGCTGTCGGTTTGTACTCAGACAGGCAGGAGATCTTGAAACGTTATCGTATGGCGAATGAACCTGCATTGGGCATTCTGGCTATCTATGTCACTGTCGAAACACAAATGCTACCGAAATTGTTTGTCATTGTCGTTATTCATTTATAATGAATTATCTTAATCGCCATTCTGAACGTTGGTAGTTAACCGCCTCCGTGGTCTAGTGGCTAAGACCACCAGTTTAGACCCAGAGGTCCCGGGTTCAATTCCCAGCGGGGGTACATGTTTGTGTATTCAGTTTGGTTGGTGGTTGGGCTTGTTTGTCCGCTTGGCTAGCTACCACTATCTTATCTAAATATGTCGCCATAACATCAATGTTTGTAGCATTGTTGTGTTCCGATAGCTAGAGATAAGTTAGCCAGTGCTTCACTAGTTGAGGATCCCGGGTGAAGAGCGCTTCATCATTCAAAAAATCAAAATCAAAAAAGTTTATTAGGTGGTGGCTTTTAGAGGATCGTGCGGGGTCGGGGGAAATTAAAATTTATAACACTGCTCTAAATAAGTCTATGGTTAATGTTACCTCCAATTTCAGGGTTATATTCCTTTTGGCTACTAAGGACTACAAGGAAAAATTACTAGGTATAAAAATAACTGTAACGTGATATTATGTCATACAATATTTACTGTGTTCACAGTCTATTGACCCGAAGACAGATAAAAATATATCTATCTAAAGTGTTTTACGTGTCATCAACATTTTCCTTAATAGACTTTGAGCTGTATGCTTAAACATTATGGTTGAAAATGTATTAAAGAAATTTAACAGTTTTGCATAGGTTAAATGTGCAGACGTCTGTACTTTGGTTGAATTAAAGTGATAGTGACAAAATGATTAAACATTCGCTGTCAGATACGATAGTGAAATCCGGGTATTAAAAAGTCTGCCCCGAATAGCAGTTCATCGAATTTAGATTGTCAAATACCTATAAGTACTTATCTAATGATTAATTTATTATAACAAAATGCTATCTAAGTGTTTGTACCCCCATCATTTTAATAATATTATCTACTTATACAGTAAATATTTTTTATATTTTTTTATATTAATATTTAGTGTTTTTATCGACTGTTCTGTGGTTCACAGATTTCAGATTTCACCTTAGTCCTCTCTTTTTATGAATAACTAGCGACCCGCCCCGGCTTCGCACGGGTGCAATCCTGATACGCGCAACCGCTATGTCCCTGCATTTTAAATCTGTAATATCTTCGAAAATATTTATTTAAATTACATGCTGTAAAAGGCCATATTGATCTATATTAAATGCACAATGTATTTAAGGTACTTAATTGGATAAGGATTAATGCTGTATTGCTTAAAATTGCTTCGTAAATAAGCCATTATTTCTCGTTATAAGTAAAAGATAAAAAATGATTATTGTGGGTTATCCCTAAGAGATAGACATATAGCATCGCGGACTTTTTTGTAGATATTTTTAAGGTGTACAATACTGTAGTACATTATTTTGATCTATCTCGTAGGGTTCAGCCAGCGTTTGCAATGTAAACGCAAAAAAATGTAAAACCTCTAAAATTATCAGTGTTTCTCTACTTTATGCATGCAATGCAGCATGTATTTATACACATAAACCTTCCTCTTGAATCACTCTATCTATTAAAAAAAACCGCATCAAAATCCGTTGCGTAGTTTTAAAGATCTAGGCATACATACATACATAGGGACAGCGGGAAGCGACTTTGTTTTATACTATGTAGTGATGTGATTGTTGCTAGTTTTAGTGTTTATGCACCATATGTCATTACTTTTATTTATTTTTTGTCATCAACTTATGCTAGCTGTGTACATTTATATTGGCCTTGGCTGTTTATGTACCGATAAAATTAAAAAAAAAAATTTGGTATTCGAATATGTACCACACTTAGATACCGTTGTTGCGAGCTGTTGCGAGATTCCGAGACTGTGAAAGGTTGTCTATGTGTGCGTTAGTCGAACGCGTTCGTATGAAGCTTATCTACCTTATGCAGTCTTATTTGGTACCTGGGGCCTTACAAAGAGCCCGTAAAGCAGTATTCATCATCATCATCTCAGCCAAAAGACGTCCACTGCTGAACAAAGGCATCCCCCAAGGATCTCCACAACGACCGGTTTTGTGCTGCTCGCATCCAGCGGCTTCCTGCGACCTTCAGCAGATCGTCGGTCCACCTTGTTGGAGGCCTGCCCACGCTGCGCCTTTCGGTACGCGGTCGCCTGCAAGGACTATCCCGCCCCAGCGGCCATCAGTCCTGCGAGCAATGTGCCCTGCCCACTGCCATTTGAGCTTAGCAACTCTTCGGGCTATGTCAGTTACCTTTGTTCTTCTGTGGATCTCCTCATTTCTGATTCGATCACGCAGAGAAACCCCGAGCATAGCCCTCTCCATTGCTCTTTGAGTGACCTTGAACCTTTTTATGAGGCCCATAGTGAGCGACCACGTATTGCTGCAATTTTATATAGTTGGGGACGAGTAAGATGCTGGTATGAAATTTGGATTGTATTACATTTAATTTTATGAAAAGATAGAATAGTCGGGCAAAAAAAATAGAAAAATCTACACGCAGATCGCAATACAAATGCCACCAAACTTTATTCCCGTTTTATAGTATCTGCGGTGGGAGTTCTTCAGCTGATGATGGAGCTGCGTGACCGATGACGTCACAGATAAAAGTCCAATCCAAAAACATACGAAAGTGGAGCTTACGGTTCGTTTACGTAAGAAAAATAGTCACAGTTTGATGAACACAAGCCTGTAATGTTGCTATCAATCGGAAGTTATAAGTAACAGGGTGCCAATTGCGACTTGTATTCGCCTTTTGATTACGTTAACGAAAACGAAAATTAGTATGGCATTGAAGCAGCTCCTACTGGCGACATAAGAATAAGAATAAGAATAAAGTTTATTTCGTTTAAAAAGTTTCATGTTACAATTTGGCTAGTCATCATCATCATCCCAGCCAAAATACGTCCACTGCTGGACAAAGGCCTCCCCAAAGGATATGAGGGGTATTTGCCGTAATCGCTACGCTTGGCAGGCGGGTTGGCGATCGCAGTAGGTTGAGGGTAACCTCAGAGAGATGCTGCTGCCCATCCTCTGGAATAGTCCCTTAGTCGGCTTTTACGACACCCACGGGAAGAGATGGGGTGGTGCAATTCTTTAACCCCGGCACCACACAGGGAACAATAGCTAGTGGTGGCTAGAATCTCCTTTTAGGCTTAACAGCCGTACCTACCAGGAGACTGCTCTTCCAATAAATACAATGTTTTATGTGTACAGTTTACAGTCTCTATACAATATTAATTAAACTTATCACTAAAATAAACTTAAAATACTGGACAATGTGCGTTTATATGTGTGTCAGTGTTTATGTGTTTGTGTGCGAGGGTGAGGGTGTGTGTATGTGCGTACATACGAGAAGAATTACAATTGCCATACAAATTATCGTTTTCGTTAACGTGATCGAATCGTGAAACTCGCACCAGGCACCTTGATAGCGAACGACGCGCGTTCGTTCGTTAGAATTGCGAACAGCAGTTTTTCACACACGCAACAACACTGTTTTGTTTCAAGCCCCCTGGGCCTTTACCCAAGTAGCTATAGGAATTGCTGTTAAGGCGCTGAACGATCTAAAAATCGTTCTAACCATCGATTTAAAAAATATCGAACACATCGATTATGGCTGAACAACAATGAAACAGCGAGCGCTCTCTCTCTCCCAATCCGCATACAAAGAAAAGGGATGCAAATATGAACTCAAAAAACGCTTTTTATTTAAGATCTTGACTTTTTATTTAGCAAATAAAACAAATTCGTCTTTCTAATTGAGTATTACGTATAAGTATAGGGACTTAATTCCATCGACGTACTTTAATTAGTAAATGAAGTAGATAATCATGTAAAGATACTGCTGTGAGGGGTTCACCCTTGTTTGGTATAACAACTTTTGATATAATTTTACTAATTCGAACAACGTATAAGAAGATTATTTTCTTTGTATAATATCGATTGACATAATTTTCATTTCACCGAATATTTATTTGCGATAACAACATTTGCGCTAATGATCGTAAAATAGAATGTTCATTTGATGAAATGTTCAGGTGGTATAACATGTATTTTATCGAATATATAATGTATAATGGTGGTATATAGGTATAATGTAGTGTAGCAAAGAAAACGCTGTAAATATTTGCAACTTTTTTATTTCTTATCTTTCGACTAAATCATTATTAGTCTAGTTCAAGCTTTAGATTTTTATCTTTCGAGGTTTCATAGCTCTTCGTTTAGGAAACAATAAAATTGTTGCTAATATAGCATTTTATAACATACCTATATTTCACAGTAGGCAGCGCTTTAATCTGTTTTCTTCGATTCCAGTTTGTGGCAGAAACTATACAGAGTATGGGTGCGTGGCTGTGGTCGTGTTGACCGTCGGCTCCAACGACGGCCTCATCAAAGCCAAGGATCAGGACTACAGCGAATTCGAAATCATCGATCACTTCAATGTTAGGACCAATCCAACTCTAATCACTAAGCCGAAGTTCCTTTTGATACAGGTAGTATTTTTTATTTATAGGTTTTATTTTGTCTTTAGTTAAGTTAAGCTTATTTTTTTTTTGCTTTATTTTTTCTTTAATGTTTCATTATTTGATAGGGATCACCATCATTATTTCAAACTAGCGGCCTGCTCCGGCTTATGTTATGTGAAATAATGAAGTAGGTATAATCAAGTATTTTTAACCGACTTAAAAGAGGAGGAGGTTTCTCAATTCGACTCGTTTATTTATATTTTTTTATGTGTGTCCGCGGATAACTTCGTCGTTTATGAACTGATTTTGATGATTCTTTTTTTGTTGGAAAGGAGATATCCCTAAGGTGGTACCATGTTAAGGAAACCAGGATCTGATAATGGCATCCCAGAGAAATCGAGGGAAACCTTCGAAAATAGTAGTGGCGACTAGTGCGTTTATTAATGTTTTCATTAAGTATTTTAAAGCACTACTATTTAACGAAGGTCTGGAGTCGATCTGATGGTGAAGCCAAAAGACAGTCGAGGGAACTCCTCAACGATTTACAGCAATTACATGGTGTTTGGACTTGATTAGTTTGTATTGATGAGAACTTTACACCTAGATGGGTTGTGACTGTCATTAGGGGTCTGATGATGAAGACGAAGAAAGTCAAGGGAACTCGTCAACGTTTTACAGTAGCTACCTTGTGTTTGGTCTTAATTCATTTCTATTGATAAGAACTTTGCACCCATATGGGTTATAAGTGCCATTACAGGTCTGATGATGGAGACCATAGACAGTCGAGGGAATTCCTCAACGATTTACAGCAGTTACCTTTTGTTGGGCTTACTTCATATGGTTCAATATGCCAAAATGTTTAATTCGTACAAAAATAATACCTAATTAAGATTGAAGTTTTACATAGGAATACCACTACCTCCTAGGTCGTCGTTTTCTCATCCAAGAAGCATCCTTGTTAAGTCTACGTCTACCCATCACTAAAAATCATAAAATAAAATATTTTTTAACAAAAAAAACTGACTTTAAAAAACAGGAAACTTCAAAAAGTAAAAACAGCTCTAAAAAGCAAGAAATAATATTGAAATAAATTAAGATAATAGAAAAGAAATATTATTAATTACCTAGATACGCATGTCAGTTTTAAAAAATGTCTACCGAAATCGGGTGTTTTACAATAAAAAGGTGGCGATAATGGAACAACTATAAAAGTTTAAATGAAACAAAATTATCCCCAAAATTGAAATATTTTAAAACTGACATGCGTATCTAGGTAATTAATAATATGATTTCAATATTATTTCTTGCTTTTTAGAGCTGTTTTAACTTTTTTAAGTTTCCTATTTCTGATGTGGTTTTTTTTTGTTAAAAATTATTGTTTCATATTCGATTGCATACATACGTACGGCTGGTAATGATGAAATTCGTGCGAGGAAGCGGATAGCGTCGAAAGGGCAACCGCATTATTTTTGTAGATTTACCACCCCGTGCCCTACTAGATTCCCCGAGGGGTTCGGATCGGATCAGTTTGTGTTCTTTGCTCGACTCATTAAGCTCGATGTGCGTTTGTATGACGCTTGCCTCCTACTGTCTGTTTTGTGGCACTGGAATTACTAAAAACAATATGAAAATGAAAAAATAATAAAAAAATATTTTTTATAAAAAAAAAAAATATTTTGTTATTTTTAGGCACACCATGTTGGCGGTACCGTAGCGGACATAGATAATGAAATGGAATCGTACACCCTGCCAATGGAGAGTGACATTCTAATTGTACACAGCTCATACATTGAAAACCAGGCTACCGAGTACGTTTATTTTTTTTATATCCTATGGGTAAGCACTTGTCCTTCATCCCACTGATGTTAGGTGATGATAAGGCCGAAGGTGGAAGCGCACTTCACCCAGAATCCTCAACTACTGAGGCACTGGCTATCTTATCTCTAGCTGCCGGAACACAACAATGCTACAAACATTGATGTTATGGCGACATATTTAGATAATATGGTGGCAGCTAGCCAGCAGTACGTACCGAAAAGCACGAGGGCAATTAACCCTTGTACGTGGGCTTAAAAAAGTAAATACACTATAGCATCAGTGTCCGGCAAGGAGTTCGATATTTTTTATGATACATATCCAGATCCTGCTGGAGCATGCTTGGCATTCTGTGAGCGAGAAGTATGAAATTGGTGTCCTTATTTAAATTGTGCATCGTCATGGTTTAAACTGTAATGTTGTATAATTCAATGTAATAATAATAAGAAATAATAGGGTCAGATGCAAAAGGCAGTGTACTCCTACACGCACGTATTGCCAGGAGGTTCCTCACTCTGCAGCCCTGACCACCGGTAGCTTGGGCCCTGCCTCGCTGCTGGCGGTACTCTAGGATTAGGTTTTTTATAATGTTTTATTGTTTTTATATTAAAATATTGTAAAAATCTAGTTTTAAGAAAGAAAAAAATAAAGTGTATAATAATAATTAATAATTATACATACAATTTCACTGTTTTAATAATAATAATTTAAGTACATTGGACTTTATTTAAATGTTCTATAAGTGAGAATTATTTAAGGCATGTTTTTTTCTAATGATACATATGTTACTAAATTAAGTATAGAAGCTGTTAGTTTTCCTGAAATGAATAAATAAATAAATAAATAAATAATTAAATATTTAAACGTTCTTTGGTATCTATTAGGAAAAATCTCTATATAGCACATTGCGCGCACGGTAGAGTGTCAGATATGGCACAGGTAAAGTTCATAATTTGGAGAAGAAGTACAGAAGGTGTAGGTAACTATGTATAATTTTTTTTTTTTACGTGTAATGGACGATATAATGTGTCATCATTTCGATATGGCAAATGTCTTCTAATGAGTATTTACTGCATTCTCTTTAAGATTTTTTTGTACAATATGCGTTGCGCCAAACGACATCATTTGAAAGCAATTGTTATATTTTTGGATCCAACATCCAAGAAATGTTTAGAGTAATTTCCCACCCCAGCCGATAATGTTTAAGTTTTGACCATATTTTTCACCAATACATGTAGGTGATACGAAGGTCACTGGGTCATCTAGTTACAATATAAAATAGAATATATAATTAACAATGACGTATAATTTTTAACAAATCTTAAAGAGACTCATTAGAAGACATTTGCCATATCAAAATGATGGCCAATCAATAATCTAAGGATGACACATTATATCACTTAAAATAATAATATGTCTTGTTCTTATCGATTTTAAATTTGCGCGCGCTTCCGAATCCGTATATTTTTTTACAAATCATAAAGAGAATGCAGTAAATACTCACTAGAAGACAATGTCACACATCCTGCTGCGCAAGTTTCGAGAAAATAGATCGTAATGTCAGCACCCCAAATATCACAATCACAAACACAGTAAGTAAGTTGTACTTACTGCGTTCATAAGTTGTGCGGCAGCATCACACTGTTACGATCACATTTCTACGAAATCACTCCCACAACCTCACTGTTACGGATCACACTTTTACGACCCGACTTCCGTTCCTTTTTTACGAAATCACTCTCACAAATTGTACATATAGAAAGCGAGCGAAATGATGTTACACATCAATAATGGGTTACAATTACTCATTATGATTTTATGCATTTTCCAGGAGCAGCGAGGGTACGTGGTTCATCCGAAATCTTTGTAGAAAAATTCAACAGTTATCAAAGGAGAAAGACTTGGAGTGCATACTGGATGAGTTGAAGCTTGATATAGAGGGGCTACAGGAGCACGACTCCCATCTACGTATACCCGCGACTATGTCCACTCTGATACGACAGTTGCATCTGAAGAGATTTGGGGACGAGCCTACAGTGGTCGTGGTAATTTCTTCGGTTGATTTGGCAGCCGCAAGCAACAGCAACATGGACAATGACGTTGATATGAAAGCTGCCGAGGACATAGCACCTTGCGCTTGTTTCTTAGAGCATTTCGATTACATGAAGACGTGCTTGAGGTAATATCATAAAATCATCATCATCAGCTCATTTTATGTCCCCACTGCTGGGGCACGAGCCTTCCCATGGATGGAAAGGAAGAACAGGCCATAAACCACCACGCGGGCCCAGTGCGGTGCAGTGGTTGTAAACGAGTGCTAATGCAGCCGGGACCAAAGGCTTTACGTGACTTCCGAAGCACGGAGGAGCTCAAGATTCTGATTTTCAAATCACCCATCCGATGACCGGCCTTTGCGAAAGTTGCTTAACCTCAGCACTCGCAGACCGAGCGCTTTGATGTCTGACACACATAAACCAATGACCAATGAACTTCTTCAATTTTCAACCAACTTCATTACAATAAAATCACCATCACTAAACTCATCAATACTAAAACATCAACATCTTCAACACCATCAGCTCCAATCTCCAACACCATCAATACCAATCTCCAACATCATCAGCTCCAATCTTTGACATGATACTCTCTCTCTTCATCTTTATTTTCAAACTACGATACACATCATAATCATTGGTCTTCCCCTGTTCAATGTCTATTGAGGTGACAGTTTGTGGTAATAATGTGCGGTGTACATGTTTTTGTTGACTGCCCATTAAGTGAACAAACAAATATAAAAGCTCTACAGAGCCATTCACATAGTTCAGTATTAGGAAGTCCAATACGACTAGGTCATCATCATCATCTCAGCCAAGAGACGTCCACTGCTGGACAAAGGCTTCCCCCAAGGATATGAGGGGTATTTGCCGTAATCGCCACGCTTGGCAGGCGGGTTGGCGATCGCAGTAGGTTGAGGGTAACCTCAGAGAGATGCTGCTGCCCATCCTCTGGAATGGTCCCTTAGTCGCCTTTTACGACACCCATGGGAAGAGATGGGTTGGTGCAATTATTTATCCCAGGCACCACACAGGGAACGACTACGATAAGGATACGACTAGGTACTAATTAGTGACTACTTTTTTTTCGTAAATTGTAACTAGCTTTTTTGCGCCCATTTTTCTCCACAGTTAAAAAATAGAATGGGTAGTAGGTAAAAAAAGTTTATTGAATAAAACATTTTGACTTTGAATTAGACTTACGAGTATAATGGAGAAACCTGTATGAATGGCTGTTTTAAAAATATACATACTTTTATCCTACAAAAACACAAATGTTGAAAAAAAAATCCACGAGCAGGATTTGAACCTGCAGCCTTCTGACATACCGGGTCAAGTGCTCTCCCAATTGAGCTATCGTGATTCTAACCAGCCCGCCGAAATTATTCAACACTATTTACTTTTTACTTTGAAAGCCAAAGGCGCCCATTCAGTGTCAACAACAACCGTCACCAATATCCGATCATTTGCGATTTGCGTTAAAAATTATATAAACAAAACAAAAAAAAAAAACATTTTACATACATAACTGTTTCTTTATTTATTTAATGAAATTAATATGAAATAAAATTTAAGCCATAACAATATCATAAGCCCCGTTCATTTAAAGCATATCATTAAGGAAAACGTGGTTAACGCATATTGTTATGACTATTACAGATGTGTACCTTTAGCATTATCAACCACAAAAGTTAATGATTAAGGATGAATACTAACCCCCTTATTCATAAAAACTATAATTTAGTTAATCATTGTTTTGTCTCTTTTTCTCAAATTCAAAATGACGTTTGTGTGACGTTGACAAAACAATATTTAACTAAATAATGCATAGTTTTTCTGAATAAGGGGGTAAAGTTATATTTACTTTACGGAAATGTTGTTGCGAACAAATCACAATTTGAAAAAGACAAAGTGTTGATAAAATTCCACGAGCGGGATTCGAACCCGCACCCCATGACATGCCGGGTCAGGTGCACTACCAAGCTATCGTGGCTCAATCCAACTCGCCGAAAATAATCAACACTATCTACTTTTTACTTTATAAGTCAAAGGAGCCCTATTCACTGTCGACAACACGTCATCAACGTCCGATTTTAATATTTTTAATATTTTATTTACTATGCTATCGAGCAGTGGCTCGAAGTCTAAAGCTATTTTAGTTTATCTAATGCCCCTGACCACTGTAAACTTTTAAATAGGTAGTTACTTACTTTCGAAGATGGCGAAACAAAACCGGAACATCTTACAACTTACAATCTAAATAATCTAAAACTAATCTAAAAAAGCCAGATGAAACCCAATTTAAAAGAAAATTACTTCTATTTCAGTTCCTAGTGGGACATTAAAAGTTATAATACAATAATAACAGCCAAAAATTAAATTCTTTTGATAATCTAACAATACTAAACTCAATTTTCTTTTCTATTTTGGTTTTCTCATTCAAATCATAGATAACACTAAAAAAATTTTTCTTCATTAAAGTTTTACTTACTTAAGTAAGTAAGTAGTGACTTATAGCATAGTTGGCAGTGCACCTGACCCGGCATGACATGGGGTGCGGGTGCGTCAAGTTAATCATCAGTATTAACATGTAAGCAATATAAACAACACTTAATACCATGGAATAAGAGTCAATAATGTTTACTCATGTTAAAGCTCGCGACTGTAAATGTTTGTGGACTCGGTTTGGTGGTGGTAGGCCTTGTTTGCCCGCATGGCTAGCTACCACCATCTTATCTAAATATGTCGCCATAACATCAATGTTTGTAGCATTAGGTATTCCGGCCGAGGTATTTTGACGACCTCCTTAGTCGAGTGGCTCGCACACCGGTTTTCATGGTGTCGCCATGTCTGACGCTCCGGGTTCGTTCCCCGGTCGGCTCAATTTAGAAATACCTGTTTTTCTAAATTGTTTTGGGGCCTAAGTGTTTCCTATGTATAATAAGTATGTATTTCAGTATATTAATTATGTTTATCCGTTGTCTAGTTAACCATTTCTGAAGTTTCTTAAGGAAGCTTTTCTTCTAGATAATTGGTGTGAGTGTGGGAAACATTATTTTTTAATTTTATTCCGGCAGCTAGTGATAAGATAGCCAGTGCCTCAGTAGTTGAGGATTACGGGTGAAGTGCGTTTCCACCATTGGCCTTACATCACTTAACATCAAGTGATATGATAGCACTGCTTACCCGTAAGATATTAAAGAAATATAATAAAATAATTTGTGTTGATTCCAGCCATTACATTGAAGAAAACCCTAAAGATGAGGAAGCCTGGCAACTGATTAACGAGGCTTCTTTCTTAGGAATGGGAGCGGCCTTCAACAAAGAGAAAGAGATAATGCTAGCAGTAATCACAAAATATTTGAAGGAGAAGACTAGAGACTGCGAATATGCTAAGTGTATACATTTTTACATGGAGCATATGTGTGATGGCGAACAAAATTGACATTTAAACTACATATGATTCATGCAAGGGCTTATACAACGTGTAACTGAAAGGTTCGGTCAAAATGAAAAGATCCACAGTGTATCCGATCTAGATCTTGTACGCAGAGTTATAAGACAAAATGATTCATCATCATCATCATCATCATCATCAGCTTATACTATTTTTTTTTTTTTTTTTAATATTAGAAAGAGGCAAACGAGCAGGCAGGTCACCTGATGGGAAGCAATCACCGTCGCCGATGGACACCCGCAAAACCAAAGGAATCACAGATGCGTTGCCGGCCTTTAAGGAAGGAATAGGCTCGTTTCTTGAAGATCCCTAAGTCGTATTGGTCCGGAAATACCGCCGCTGAGAGCTGGTTCCACAGCACTGTAGTTCGTGGTGAAAAATTACGTGAGAAACGCACAGTAGTAGATCGCCATCAATCAAGATGATGTCTAGTATACTAGTCCACTGCTGGACATAGGCCTCTCCAAGTGCACGCCACCGAGCACGATCCGCGGCTACTCTCATCCAGCTCTTGCCAGCCACCTTGCGAAGATCATCGCTCCACCTAGTCTGAGGGCGTCCTACACTACGTTTGCCGATACGCGGTCTCCACTCAAGCTCTCGTTTACCCCAACGGTTGTCGGTTTTGCGGCTAATATGACCGGCGCACTGCCACTTCAGCTTGCTGATCCGATGGGCTATGTCGATTTCTTTCGTTCTCTGAAATGATTAACTTTAATTTATTATGCAATTTTTAATTAAATATTTCAATTGTGACGTGTCAATCAATTTAAACGAGTCACAGCCCTAGTGGTTTAGTAACCTCAGTGTACTTACATTTATGATCACTGATGCTTTCTTATGTGCGCTGACGCGCATGACTTCACTAATATAAGTTTTTAGTTTACAATTACATGACAATTAAAGTTAATGATTATGTCTCAGTAACAACACATACAAGATCAAGCAGTTGACGCACGGAAAAGATTTGCTCATATATAGGGTCTAACAATATTAATAAGCGAACGTTTAAGGGGAACATCTATACATCACACTGAGCATGCTCACCAAATTTGGTCCAAAACGACAGGCTCGTTACCGAGATAATCAACAAAACATAGTCATGATTTACCAAAAAATACACCCTTTCCAAACTCGTACAGCTGTACTACACGCACACAAAGATAGCCGTTGTGTCGTGTATCTGTACACTATCTTTTTATCGACGCCTGCGTGCGTGTTAGTAAAGATACAGCATGTTTCATGGTGTGCATTATTTTAATTGATTTAGTTTGTTAGAAAACATAACTTTGAAAAATCACTATAAAACTGGAGCCCATTTTTTGTCATTGTATTCAGAATGTTGTATAGATACCGCCCTTAAACGTTCGCTTATTGCTTTTTTTAGACCCTGTATAGGGATCAGACGGTTGAGTAAAGCTCGGGCAAGAGCCTTTCCAGGGGTTGAAAGTAATGAAATGCCCCGGTAAGAGTTGCAGTCGGAACTGTCACCCTTGTTCTTATACAGAGCACTAATGCGAGACACTTTAAATTCATTACGTACTCGCTCCCACATACGATCAAAAAGATCTCAAACCCGCGTGTGCAACACCTCACCGCCACATTTTAAAAGCTCTTCCGATATACGATCAACGCCAACCGCCCGCTTATTATGCTGCCTGATGGCAGTAACAACCTCACCACGCGACAATGGGTCGTCCAGCTCCGTTGATAAAGGAAGTTGGGCAATCAAGCTGATCGTTGTAGATCAGCTAATCGATCTACATTGAGCAGGGTGTTAAAATATTCTGCCCAACGTTTTGCCACGTCCTCTCTGCCAGTTATGAGGTGCCTACCGTCTAGTGACATTAAATGCATCCTAGCTCGGTAGGACGTGCCAATCAGCTGACGAGGCTCGGTATAAAACTTCTCGAGCTGGTTAGTGTCTGCGAGCCATTGCATGCGACAAGCCTTGTCTTTTAGTTGGCGTTGGTTTTAGTAGACAGCTCACGCAATCTTAAGTCACTTTCCTTGACCATCGTATCGCTTCCACCACGACGTGTATACTGTGGTAAGAGAGCTCAGTGTTTGTCAAGTGCATTTATAAGAACCACGTCATTCTCATTAAACCAGTCTTCATTGCGTCGGTTTCTCGAACCCAAAGCAAATGAGGCGGCTTCTTTGAGGTGAGATGACAACGTTTCCCAGTTAGCCTTAACGTCGTCGGTCTCAGTAATCGACAATAAATTACCAGCCAGAGCTTTAGCGAATTTCTGCCCCACCACGCGATCATTTACTTTGTCTAAATTTAAAGGTGTGACGAACCTTTGCATCTTCGACCTGCGTGGTTTACGGAGGCGTAGTCGCAGTTTAGTGACAACCAGCCTGTGATCAGTCCAACAATGAGCACCACGCATGACCAAAGGACATAATTCACGTTTCATACATCTTGAAAATAATAAGAAGTTTATGAAAGTTAGTGATACGCGTTAAATACACGACATAAAGATAGACTATACCTAGCTCAATCTAGGATAGAAATGATAAACTGCAGTCCATACTATATAGCTGTAAAAATATTTAATAAATTACCGCCTGATATAAAAAATCAAGTAACATTTCAAGCATTTCAAAAGTAGTTACGAGATTATCTTATTGCGATCTTCTTATCTTAATAAATAGTCTTGACATGACGATTATTTATTTAATTATTTAATTTAATTTTGTTATTTTTTTTACTTTTAGACTAAAGATGTTTATTAATCATAGACTTATATAAAAATACTTAGCTCTCTATAAATTGCCGTGTCCGAAAAGGGCGACTAAGTTTTAAGTTCCTTCAAAATGTAACACCTTTTATACACTTAGTTAGCAATAAAGATTTCGATTTTGATTTTTTGATTGTTTTTTTTTTCAGTGTAAGTAAATAATATTGATAATCTATCTTATTACATTAAAGAAAATATAAAGCAAAAGAAACATTACTTAATTAAAAACAAAATAAAACCTTTCAATAAAAAATGTCCTCTAGCTTTGGGCTCATGGGGACGCCAAGAATGCTGCCACCAAGAGGTAATCTCTTTGGATCGCCAAGCTAATACAAGTAAAGTAAAGCAAGTAAATAGCCTATATACTGTCCCACTGCTGGGCAAAGGTGTTATCAATTTCAATCATTCAATTGTTATCAAGTCATCGCTGCAATTGATGGGAATTTATTGGCTCAATCACCACGCTTGCTAAATGCGGGTTGGTGATCACAAAACCAGGCTATGTATGGCAAATCCAAAACACACTTTGCCCGACCTGGGAATTGAACCCAGGACCTTCGGGTCCTTTAAGACCATAATGCCCACTTCTTAAAATTCTTCTTCCCAAAAGGACCACATCCCACAATTACCATTCCCAGATCGTCCACTTCCCGTAATGACTACTTTCTCAGATTGACCACTTCCCATAAATTAACGACCACTTCCCAATATGTCCATTTCCCATGATGACCACTTAAAAACTATTAAATTCTGAGGTTTGTATATAACAAAATAGAACATCCTCGTTTTCTGATTATTAGTCGCTTTCATTGTCCACTTCTGTTGCGTTAAGCTCACAGCAAATGAAACAACATAACTTCCTACATTCGAAATATATATTATATTCAATATAATTTTCATTTTTTACTGACGTATCACTGTAATTAAAATAATTACTTGTTTTCGAACTCCGAACAAGTAGTATACCACTTTTAAATTTTAGCTTTTTATAAGTAGCCTGAAAAGTGGACGTTTTGGGAAATGGACATATTGGGAAGTGGACGTTATGGGAAGAGGTCGTTTTGGGAATAGTCATTACGGGAAGTGGACGATCTGGGAATTTAAGAAATGGACATTATGGTCTATGGTCCTAAAGCCGAAGTATGGGGCCTAGCTCTTTGTCACACGGCCACCGAGGTCACCCAAAATGTACGTTTTTTTGTGAATTCCATTAGTTACAGAGTTTGTATAGTACGAAATTTGATCCTATTCATAAATGAACGTTTAACCGCCTCTGTGATCTAGTGGTTAAGACCACCGGTTTAGACCCAGAGGTCCCGAGTTCGATTCCCAGCGGGGGTTGCATGTTGGTGTACTCGGTTTGGTTGGTGGTTTTTTTCTCAGATTGATTAAAATTTCAAAATAAATGTTACCTATATTATGATTAAATACTTGTGACTATTTTTGTGACAATAGATAAGATAAAAATAGTGAGTTAAATTTTGCAATGATAAGCGGAATACCTTTATTGGTAGATAACACTATTTTGCGACATCCTAAAACATTGAACATATTTATAACTCATATTAAACACAAGGTTATCTATATTTTGGCAGTCTTGTCACTTAAAAGCGATTTCTTCTAGACAATCAGCAGAATAGTGGCGTAACGGAATTTGAACAGCCAATACAAGATAGTTAAGCTGAAAATAACAAACATTTATATAATTTATTTATGAAGCTGTGGTCATTGCCCAACAGTGGGACAATACACATGCTAACTTTAAGGAAACTGGAAATATTAGTAAAAGGATGGATAATAATTAGTTTTATAAAATATTCTTCACTGACGATCTGGTGAAGGTTGCGGGTAGCCGCTGGATGCGAGCAGCACAAAACCGGTCGTTGTGGAGATCCTTGGGTAAAGCCTTTGTCCAGCAGTGGACGTCTTTTGGCTGAGATGATGACGATGATGATTATTTACAACGCTTTTATGAATCATAGTCAAAGTCAAAGTCATAGTATTTTTTTTTTAAATTTAAATAAACTTACGAAAAGTGCTTTTGAATCATCCAAAAATTTTTTTACCTACTACCCATTCAGGACGTCTATTTTTTAGCAGTGGAAAAGAATGGGCATTATGTTGTGTGTGTAGCTTACATTAGTAAAGGAGCTCGATGGCGCAAAAATTGTATCATCTCGAGCTCCTCAGTGCTTTAGAATAAATAAACTACATCGAAAAAGGCGTGAGAATCAAAAGATAAAAGTATGTATAGATTACAAGGCCGCCTGGCCTATTTCACAATATTTTTATATTTCTAATCAATACCAAAAATCATTCGATCGATTTCGTTGATAAACAGAAAACATTATCTAGATGCAACAACGTCATCACCGAGGGATTCTGTCTTCCTTCCTTTGTTATAAGATTATCTTAAGTGAGTCACCAATCAAACGAAAGGTTCGTCCTTCAGTATAAAATTTAAAAAATGTGTAGGCATTGAAATGAAACAACTTTTATGGATCTACTCGCGTTTATTTTATACATTACTTTATTTAATGTTTATCCTGACGTTTCGAACCTTTTGCAAGGTCCGTGGTCACAGGGAGACTGGTACCAGGTAGATAACTGTGTACTATCACAATATCTGTGGTCACGAGAACACGTTGATAAAAAAATACAAATAAAGTGAGCTGAAAGAAATATGGATTCAACGAACCACGAGGACTTGGCAACTCCTCCTACCCCGCGAGAGGAGAGTGTCCCATTCGAATATGTGGTCAGAAAGAGAAAGTAATGTGTAAAATAAACGCGAGTAGATCTGTAAAAGTTGTTTTATTTCAATGTGTAGTGTTCGCTTAAACTTTAGAAAACAATAAATGTGAAGGCTTTAAAACTATGATGTCATGCTATAAATGGCTCGAAATTTCAATTGCATTATCAATAAGATTAGATAAACTATACCAGGAGTCGATAGATAACTGTGTACTATCACAATATATGTGGTCACGAGAACACGTTGTTAAAAAAATACAAATAAAGTGAGCTGAAAGAAATATGGATTCAACGAACCACGAGGACTTGGAAACTCCTCCTACCCCGCGAGAGGAGAGTGTCCCATTCGAATATGAGGTCAGAAAGAGAAAAGGAAAAAAAAGGGGGAAAGCGGTATCCCTTTCATATTTCAATAAAAAAAAAAGGATCGAACCACAGAGCTCTGCCGCTAGCTCTACAATTATTTCGGAAGAAACAAGTGAGAACGACGAAAAATCCACGAACATTAATGTGATTTACGGTGTCAAGTCTGTAGATTGCGTAGAATCAATCGAGAATGATGCTGCAGACGCTGAAGATTTTACAACTGTTAATTCCAGAATTACATTAGACGGTCAAATGAAGGCACCGCCTGTTATATCTACAACACCAACACAAGAAGTTAATGAAAATGCGATCGAAACAAAAGAATATTCGCCTAAAGAAGAAGTTGAATTGATTGAGGATTTGCCAGTGCCGTTATTGACTTACAATACAAGGTCATTACCGAAAAACTCGTTGACATACGAATTAGAGAAATTCCAGAAGCACGCGCTGCTTATCTTCAATCAGGAAAACATAATTGGTTATGAGCCAAGGCTAGGCACTTGGAAAGATGTAAAAGAACTTAAAAAGACGTTTTCAAGTTTTGGCTTTGAAGTAAACATAGAAAATGATCTTACGAAGGAGCAGATTACGCAGAAGCTACAAGAATGTAAGTTTTTATTACTGACTTTTTGTTTTTATTATTTAAATGGCTTGTTGACGGGTAAGATTAACTCTGAAGCCCGCATGTGGTCAGACGTGTACATAATTTAAATTTATTGGAATGTGCCTAGACGTGCATAATTTAGTTCCGGCAGTTTACACTAGGTTCGTGTATACGGGCTGGTGTATTTAGAACTTTTATGGAGTCGCCTAAACGCCTTCCAGTCGAAATCCCACGTTGTCAGCTCGCTGCTGCCCAGAGTACCGATGCGAAACGCGATTGTTTACGATTAGCGTGGTCAGAATGTTCTAACATTTTACTTTACTTTTGACCATCTCATGTTACTTCCATGTTACACGACTCAAAATGTTACTTTTACGTTACTTTGAGAACTTGATAAAAATAAAGGTACCTATAATTAAATATTTTCCACCATACAAAAATAATCGTGAAACGGAACGCAAGATAGTTTCATCTTATTTTGTTTATTTACTTTTAGTTAATTTTCTTCTCTTTTTTACGAGGTAGCGAATGTAGCTTATGCTGTATGCCAGGGTCCGCTTTCAGGCTCTCTTGTCTACTTGGCTCTGTCTTTTGTATCCTCCTTAGTATCCTTCTCTCTCATGTCTGCCTTCACAACGCGCCCGCGCTTCCCTATATATTAATTATTTTTACTTTTTAAAGGAATGATTTTATTCTTGGGAGTTATTTAAATTTAAATTTAACTTTTATTTCATACTTTATAAACTTTAAGTTGAATTGTGAATATTTTATTCGAAACATTTTTTTTTATTATAGCTCGACATGTGACTTTAAAATGTAAAACATGTAAAATAGCTCCTGAGATCCAGGTGCTACTGATCTGGTCATCATCAGACCCTCAAGATTGTGGGTATGAGAACTGCACAGAATGAAGCAAAAGCTATTGCTCTAAGTTGAAAATTCTATCTACAGGGTTATTTGAAAAAACATCGACAACCTCGCACGACTAAACAACCGCACCATCATCAAACAACATCATAGACAACAACATTAAGTTGGTTCTAGGAGTTTTATCATAACTCAATACATTAATTAAAAAGGATTTTCCAAGCTTTAATTATACTGTCGTGACATTTGTAAATCTATGTTCCATTCACATACGAAAAGGCGACTCGCGCGACGCTCGCGATGCGTTGCGCGCAAGAACATTCAGACGTAAAATTAAATGGATATTTATTTTTGTATGAAAGTAAAATGTGTCAAATTATCAAAAGTCGTAGAACAAATGTTGTTGTTCATGATGTTAGCTACCTAGTCTTGCGAGGTTGTTGATGTTTTACAAATAACCCTGTACAATAGTCGATGAGATCCAGGCACCATTCATCTGATCATTGTCAAACCCTCAAAATTGTGGGTGTGAGAACTGAACCATGAAACTTAACATTTTGCTCAAAGTTGAAGTTTCTATTTATAATAGTTCCTGAAATCCAGGCACCATTTAACTGGTCATCATCAGACCTTCAAAATTGCGTGTGTGAGAACTGCAACTAACATTTTCTTATAAGTCGAAGTTTCTAACTGGTCATCATCACTCTCCAAATTTTAGGTGTGGGATCTGCATCATGTAACTAAACATTTGTGTTCAAACATGAAGCTTCTATCTGTTAACAGTTCCTAAGATCCAGAGGCTATTCATCTGATAATCATCCTCAAGATAGCGGTTGTGAGAACTGCAACATGAAACTAAACATAAATAAGAAACACGAAGTTTGTAACTATAATAGTGGCTGAGATCTCTTCGAGGCTGTGATTAATGCTGTAAATCTTGGAAACAGCTACACCGATTTTTGCCAAAAACGGCTAGGAATCATCTCGTCTAAACACGCAATCATTATAAGAAAACCATGTTCTAATCTGTCAATCTATTCTTGAGAGAGTCAAATTTTAACAATTTTTTACGCATCTTTGCTTCATTTATCTGCTACAGCATGGGTTCTTGAAGGGTTAATGTGATGGTTATAGCTAATAACCTTCTCGATAGCGTAAAGAAAACCGCATCTCAATCAGACAATCCGTTTTTCTTGCTAGAAGCCACAGACAAACGGACAGACTCACACGTCAAACATACCTCTCGGTTGGTCAGGAATTAAAAACAATGGTATGGTATGGTAACAATAGGTACGCAATATTAACAATCAAATAGAAATTAAGATTTGTGTAACATTTGATTCATTTCCTTTGTAGTATTTAGACCTACTTTACAGCTTTAACAAAATGATTACAAATATTTAAATAAGTATAAATACGTTTTCACAAGTTAAGGAAATACTTACTATATTTAGTACTTCCCAATGGTAGTTTAATCAGCTTCTCAGTCTCTATAATGATAATTAAGAAACACAAGTCTCCCGGTCTATCTGACCGCCTTCATATACGTATTTCTTCATGCAGGTATCACTGTTTACTATGTTTGATTAATGATTAAAGGTATTAATGTAAATTTTACGTTAAATGACTTACTATGGATTCCATATCTGATACCCAATTGGAGGTAGCATGTTAGTTATTACACTAAACTTAAATATACATATTTTATACAAAGACACCATAAGTACGGTGCAGTGATTGGGAAGCTTAAAGTGCTTAGAAATAAATGTAGTAAATACAAAAAAATACGGGTTTGGTTTAAACGTTTTAATAGATGGTAGGACTACTGCTGTAAAGTGAATAGAAATATACGTTCAATATACAGGGACTGCAAATGTGTGGTATAGTAGTTTGGCCGTCAAAAGTTCTGCAGAAAGCATCGACAGTTGTATAAATTTATTTTTTGAATAACTGCATAAATGTTTTTTCTAAATAGTTCAAGTTGCTTAAACACTACAATTAAATTAACATTCGTAGCTAGTGTTCTTTTACCATCAACAGAAGTGGTGGTTACCAAACAGTTGCTGAATAAAAGGTCGCCAAATGTGTTCTGGGATTTAAAGAAGATATAAAGATTAGCATAACTGTCAAATGTCTTTCAACTAAGAATAAGGCTGTTTTTGATCCAGCTATCTCTCCTTACTCCCATTACTGATTTGAAGTAAAATCTGTCTTTAAATCGGTAATGTTCGATCTGAAAAAATTCGGTTAAGTCCAAAGCTGTAAATGACCTAACATCTTGCTGGCTGCGATATTAGCTTCCAGCGAACCACGCGCCGGTTGCAACAAGCGAACGCCTCGCTAATTGATTGAAAGTGACACATTATGTTACTGCGACGGCACTTGCATCTTGCTTCACACCGCCCGTCATGAAGTTTCCATCGCACTTGATCTTGATTACGTATCATTAATCAAATACAAACTCTACGTAGGCGCAATAGAGTTGAGATTTAATTAATGCATGTAGATAAAGCACATAGACATTTACACATGTACAATAAAGCGTAAACGTGTAATTAAACTTGTTAAATAATTTATAATGCAGTTTTATTTATCACTACGCGTTTGCAACACAAGATGTCCGAGCAGAGAGAAAGAGGTCATCGAGCGAGCGAGACCCGCGAGACCGCAGACCTCAGAATAATAACTAAATTATTATTCTGAGCCGCAGACGACACATTCCATTTCTCACATTCTCCCACACTTATTAATAATATAGATATGTTATCAAAATATTTAGGTAATAGTCAGCGGGAATGGTGTTTAGTGTTACCTTTGGTATTCCATGCTTATAACACAAGTGTACAAGCATCGACGAAAGTATCACCATATAATATTTTGTATGGTAGAGAGCAATACTCAATGGTTGATTGTGTGTTAGGATTAAACGTCATAGGAATAGATGAGACGGTGACTGAAAGGGTAGACCGTATGGGTAGATTACTTTCTAAGGCTTTAAATAATGTCGCGGGAGCACAGGTAGTACAAAACCGGTATTATGATAGAAAAGCCAGACCTAGATCGTTTCGTAGGAATGATTTGGTTTTACTATTTGTACCAAGGCGAGTAACTGAAAAATGGTTGAAATTGACACGTCTGTATCAGGGACCATATAAAGTCATTGAAGTGGTCGGCCGGTCTGATGTGTTGATTCGTCGTTTGAATTCATGATCACGGGGTGTGGTTGTTCATACAAACCGGTTAAAGCATTTCATGTTACGTTAATGTATCCGTATATGTGTGGTATGTAATTATATGTGTTTACATGGCTGTATAGTATTAAGATGTTAAGTGGTATTGCCCGAAGGTTACCTGATGTACGGTTATAATATAATAGTGTAGGAGGTGTTGTGTTGTTGTTATGATTTGTTATTAATTGATATATTTGTTTTTCATGCTTTCGAGTGAAAAGATACTGTGAAAAAAGAACATTGAGCAGCAGAGTGAGGCCAATGTTAGGCGCATACTGAGACGTGCGAATAACCAAGCCCAAGTGAAAGTTTTTAACATATTAGAATTTTCCGTGGTAGTCTAATATCGTAAGAGAAATATTTGTTAGTTTGTGTGGTTTGTTGGACTAATCGACTGGTTTTGCTTTTTGAGTGTAACATGATAAGGCAATAAGCTATTTGTCATGGCGTCCTGAGTTGGGTCCCACGCACTTAAAAAATGGAATTGAGACGATATGGTAAGGTAAGTGTAAGTGTTGGTTATCCAATGTTGACAATAAATGTAAGGTTTTAAACTATCATGGTCACTTACATTAGAATAAATATTATTAACGGGATTATTACCATGTTTATTGTCGTGTTTGAGTATCCGATATTTCGGCACAGTTGCATGCGCCATGATCACGGATGTACTGAAGTTATTGCGGGTGGGGTGATTATGAGCAGACAAAACGATCTACCCTCTTCCTTAATCGTTTTTTGCGCTCAATACTCGTACCACTGGCTCCTAAGTCACTATTCACTCGAACTTGTTCTCGACACACTTCACTGACCGTATCAGATCGCGAAACGGCACTTTTGTTCTTTTTGCGGTCTTTAAATAGGCTAGTCACTGGATTCCAAATACGCAACAGTTTAAACCCATCTTCGCGATTGAATTTTTTTTTGTATTTTGTAATTTCAATCGCTTCTCAAGATTTCTCAAGATCAAGATTGGTAAGAGAAGCGATTGAAATAACAAAATACAAAAAAAAATTCAATCGCGAAGATGGGTTTAAACTGTCGCGTATCTGGAAACTTTGTTGTATATCATGTGCGGGTTCCACACGACACTACAATACTCTAAAGTGCTGCGTACGAGGGCGTTGTAAATTGCAATTTTAGTAGTGGGCCTCTTAAAAGCCTTACAAGTGCGCAGCAAAAAGCCCAGAGATCTAAATCCCTTCTTCACAATGTCGTCGATATGGAGATTAAAACGTAACTTACTATCAAGTGTGACCCCTAGGTCGCGTATGTGGTATACTTCAGTTAGAGTCATTGCGTCAATACTCTACGTTCTAGGAACCAAGTTTTTCTTTCTAGTGAAATGGATGACATGACACTTATCTATGTTTAAGGTCATGCCATTCAATTGACACCAAGCAATTAGTCTGTCTAAGTCGTTTTGGAGCAACTGTGCCTCATTTGCCGAGTTGACCTGCTTAAAGACCTTCAAGTCATCAGCGAACATGTAGAAACTTGAATTCACAAAGCATTTAATAGCATAATAAAGCAATAAATTGTATTAACTTATATTATATTACCCAGATCGCCAAACGTAATCACAAATCAACATATCGCATGGTTAAGTATTCCTCTACAGTGTAAAAACATTTATTTATCAGAAACTTTTTTAATTTTGTTTTAAAAACTTTGTAGTTTGGTTCAGTTTGTAATTCGATCGGTAATTTATTATATATTTTTACAGCCATATGATGTGAGCTATGATTTAGCAAAATAAATAAATTGGATAATAATTTCAAGAGGCCAGAAGAGGCTGATAGCAGACATCACCGTACGGCGACGACGTACGCACAGCAGTGAACTTACGTACCTCCCCCGCATATTTGATTACTCCAATTCAATTTTGTGATACTAATAATTATTGTGTTGTGTTTATTTATTTACGTGTGGATACCTGGCTCTCACCCAGGAGGCTCGGGTTCGATTCCCGGTATCAGAACCAAAGCTATAATTTTGTAAATTTTTAATAATCCCATAATACGTTTTCGTTAAAAGCATATTCGATTTTGAACAATCCATCCATTAATTCCATTATTTAGTTGAACATTTCTTCACACTATACCATACTTTAGTGCTACTACACCTACAGGACCCTATTCAAATCGTTACACACCCAGTGATCACACAGTTACACAATCACGCCGTTTAAGAATGGTAGCACCGTACGCTTAGGTTCAAGAGTTTAAACTATATAATTATTCTAAATTAATTATATAGTTATTCTTGACCTGAGAATACATTTAACTTGGCTTCTAGGACAATATCCTGGAAGTCAAACTTTCGAGTAGAGGTACCTCGAGGAGTAAGAGTCCGACTTTTGAGTCAGTGGGTGGTATCGAAACCAAAACATTACACTCACTGCCTACTCACTCATCCATCTGCACCTCATTCATCATATTAAACTATAATAATACTAATTTACAACCCCAATCTAAAAATCCTTATTATGAACTTTTATGATTTTTTTATTATACAACGTGTAATACTTATACAACGTGTTTAGGTATAAAGTTGGTATTACCATAACAAATACCAAAACTCATTTAAAATTCATTAAAATAAATAAAAATGGCTTTGATTTCGAATTTTGATCAACTTAATAAACCTGAAATATGTTTTGAATTATTAGTACAAAACATAGAATTTTTCCAATCGATACTTCAGAAATTTTAAACATTCAATTTTAAAGGCGAAGGCTGTCCCAAAGATTTCATAAAATTCTTTACATTATTTACAATTACATTTTACATTATTTTTTTCCATTATTTACTTACTCATAAGTACTCATAGTATAGTAAGCAACTAATAATTATAATTCTTTATCATTTTACTTAATTTTTAATTAATTAATTAGTTAGGAGTATTTTTAATAATTTTAATTAATTAAAATGTACCTCATTCGTTACTTTAACCTTTTAATTCCAATTATCTACTTGAACATTTTTATAACTGCAATAGTGCGGTTGAATACTTTTAAAATAAGCCTCATTCACTAACCATTTTTTTGTTAATCCTCAAACTTACTTTTTCAAGGAACGTGAGGCTCATCACACGGGAAATAAGCCTTGATTAAACTAAACGTGCGGCTCATCACACGGTAAATAAGCCTTGATTAAACTAAACGTGCGGCTCATCACACGGTAAATAAGCCTTGATTAAACTAAACGTGCGGCTCATCACACGCTAATAAGCCTTGATTAAACTAAACGTGCGGCTCATCACACGCTAAATAAGCCTTGATTAAACAATCTTATGTTTTTATCATATCTTTTGCGTGTATACAACGCATCGTATCGTTTGATACGTCAGCTAAATTTAGCTTACACTTGTTTATAGTTATCATTGTGCGGTTATAGCGACACAAAAAATAAGCCTTAAGCTACACTTATTAGCGGGTAGTGACTAATTTAATTTTTTTTTTTTTTTTTTCAAAAAGCCTCTTTTTAGGGTTTTCCTCAGCTTAATTAATAATTTTATGTAAATAAATATTTTCTGTGGATTCCTAAGCTTTTTAATGGCCTTCAGGCCACAGTGACACCAAAAATGATGGCCATAGCTTCTTTATATGGTTGTATACATGTGTTCTACTTCATTTAGTTTTTTACTAGCGTAAGATAGGTTTCACTACACCGTTACTATCTCTATTTGATAACACTGTACCTAAATCCAACATCAGATGCATCACAAGTTAATATCAGCGGTAATTGTGGGTCATAATCACGTCAATTATTAGCATTAGACAGCTTTCTCTTAATACTATTAAAAGCATTTTCACATTCTGCACTCTACATAAATTTAGTTTTCCTTGTACATTCATTTAAAAAAGAGCAATGACAGTGGCCATATCTTTTAGGAAACGACTGTAATAATTAATTTTACCCAAAAATTATTTCAGCATAGTTAAATTGGTTGGTGAATTATACATAAGTAGGGGCTCTATGTTTGAATTTATTGTGCTAATACCATTTTTGTCCACATGATAACCAAAAACTTCTAAATTTTTGCTAAATAATTTACATTACTAAATTTTAAGTTTGAATTCACATTCATGTAATTTTTTAAATACCATACACAAGGTTTTATATGTATTCTGTAAGTTACTTCCCTTTATGTAAATGTTATGTATTGAATACAACAGTGTTTGGAATGTTATGTAACTTTTTGTCATCAAATGCTAAAATGCTCCAGGTCCTGAGCTTACACCATATGGAAGGTATTGATATTTATATGTTCCTACTTCAGTTACAATATTAGTACAGTTTTGGCTATCTCTACTTAGCCGTGCCTGCAGATAGGCTTCTTTAAGATCTAATTCTGATCTATTTTCCGGTTTTTACTAAAGCAACTTTTTCGTGGTTTATGTTACTGCTGCAATTCTCATACTTTAAGTCAGATTCTGATTCTGACGATGATGATGACATAAATGTCGAGTCGATGCTGCGCAATGGCGGCAATGTAAAAACTTTATTTGTACTACTATTTTGATCACTTAATTTCGTGAAATTTATATTTAGTTTTTTTGCACTCTGGTTCTGTTACTTGTCGCCAATGACGTATTGTAATTAAACTAATAGAATAATTTATAATGCAGTTTTATTTATCACTACGCGTTTATAACACAAGATGTCCGAGCAGAGAGAAAGAGCTGTCATCGAGCGAGCGAGACCGCAGACGTCACGTTCAGTTTCTCACAGTGGTAAAGCTTGTTTCAAAATTAATATATTTGCTTTTTTCCTTTTTAACTCCGCCTGGCAGCTCCATCTAAACTAAATATGTTGCCATAACATTCCAACAGTTAGAGATTAGAAAGCCAATTCCTCAGTGGTTGAGGGCTGCGCATGCGCACGCCTCCATTTTCAGCCTTATCATCACTTAACACCAGGTTAGATGAAAGCCAAGTTACCAGTAAGGATTAAAAAAATAATAGATACCTATTAAATCTAATAACTATTAAAACTATAATTGTCCGTCCGGACCAATAGACTACAGAGGCGGTTAAGGATTTTTTTTTCAATTCCAGTTAGTGGTAAGGACTACACAGACTACGGATGCGTAGCAGTGGCTGTGCTGACCCACGGCTCCAAACATGGCCTGATCAGAGCCAAGGACCAGCAGTACAGCGAACTGGAGATTATCAAACATTTCAAGGTCGACAGGGTACCTACTCTGATTACCAAGCCAAAGATCGTCATTATTCAGGTAAGCCACTGCGACATTCGAGCTCCACACAAACATCGATATTAATAAAAACTATTTGCCACCATGTATTTCAGAGCATCACTTGAGAACGGCTCGACCGATTTGGCTGATTTCGATTAACACAATTAATTCACGGTCAAAATGGTATTCTATGGTGGTATAATGGTAGCTTCAACCAATTACCTCCAGAATTCACTTTACATACTACAACATATGCTTTAACATTTTGCTTTAACACTCTTTTTCATCATTCTCTTTTTTTCACACGTTCAATTTGTAATTTTGCCCACACGTAATATTGTACTAAATTGCTTTTAATCGTGAAGACCTGTTATTGGTCTTCTGCTACCTATATATCAAATGTATACTGTTGCATGTGCTGTTGGTTTTCCATAAATAAACAAATACATACATTTTTTTTAAGTTGTGTTCGTAATTTTCAAGACAAGGTTTGATAAAAATGAAAGGCGAACATCCAGCCGGTCCCCAAAAAAAGGGATAGGTCTGACCAGGCAACTATCGACCTATTGCTGTCACCTCTGTCCTTTGTAAGGTTTTTAAGCGAATCATAAACAGGCAACTCATCCGCTACCTAGAAGATCATTCCCTGATTCATGATCGACAATACGGGTTCAGACCAAAACGATCAACGGGCGATCTCCTAGCGTTCATGTGGGGTGAAGCAATGGACAAGCACGGAGAAGCACTGGCTGTTAGCCTGGACATCTCCAAGGCTTTCGATCGAGTTTGGCATCGTTCGCTTCTCTGCAAGCTTTCGGCATACGGCTTGCCACCTCGCCTATGCGATTGGGTCGCCGGGATCCTGCATGAGCGCAGCATTCGCGTACTCTGCGAAAGCAGTGCCTCACAGTTTCTGCAGGTGAACGCCGGAGTGCCGCAGGGTTCTATAATATCGCCCACGCTGTTCCGTCTGCATATCAATGACAGTTATCCTTGGGTAACATTCATTGCTATGCAGACGACAGTACAGTACATCGGCGTTATTTGGGTCACCCTGCGGCAAAGCAAGCTGATGTAGTGGAGTCGAGACGGAAGATTGTCATTGAGCTGGACGAGGAATTAGACCGCATTTATAAATGGGGCTCTGATAACCTGGTCCAGTTCAATGCCAAAAAAACACAGGTCTGCGCTGTCACTTCTAAAAAGTCTGCATTCCTCCCCCAACCCTCCTTCCAGAGCAACCTATTACCAGACTGGTCTCAATCTCTTTTAGGTATGGACATACACAGCGACCTCAACCCGAAGAGCTATATTGAGAGCATCATAACCACAGCCTCACGTAAACTCGAAATCCTGAACAGAGTGAAGCGGTTCTTCACGCCTGAGCAACGTTGTCTTTTGTATAAGACTCAGGTGCGCTCCTGCGTGGAGTATTGCTCTCATCTTTGGGACGGATCCGCCAAGTACTTGCTCGAAGCTCTTGACAGGTTGCAGAGACGTGCTGTCCGTATTTTCGGTAACGATGACGTTACGACCAGTCTGGAGCCGTTACAGCTACGTCGTAGGGACATTGCTTCCCTTAGTGCTTTCTACTGCCTTTACTACAGTGAATGCTCTGAGGAGCTCTTTGACCTTATTCCTCCCTCTCCATTCCTTTCCAGATCGGCGCGTGCAGGTCTGAGAAGCCACCCTCATACCGTGATGACCATCAAGACACGTACCAAAAAATTTGGACAATCGTTTCTTTGCCGAACTGCCCGTATGTGGAATGCGCTTCCCGCACACGTGTTCCCCTCTTCTTTCTCTCCCGGCTTATTTAAGCGGGGCGTGAAAAAGCATTTATGCAGGTTGCCATAGTGTGAGCGTTCGGCATAGCGTGGTAGTGCTGTGATGAACGCTTTCACTTCTTGGGCTTCACTGGCTGGTTTACATCAGGCAGAGTGAGGCCATTTTGGCATGCCAAAATAAAAAAAAATAAAAAAAAATTCCGTGAATAAACAAATACATACATTTATTTTATATTGTGTTCGTAATTTTCAAGACAAGGTTTGATAAAATAAGTTTTCGTGCTAGTAAAACCATCACGGGATACGGAATTGCGAGCGGGCCATACTAGTGTGTGTTATAAAAATGTGATCCAATGCAACTCAAATCACACACAGCAAATGTCAATATGAAGAACAAAACGTTTAATTTTTAACTGATCTTTAAATTTTTGTAAAAATATTAATCAGTCAGGCACCGTAAAACCAGACACAATAGAAAACCAATTGTTATAAGTTCACATGTGAACCTGCGGGGCGTCAGACGTAGATCGGATGTTGATTGATGACGTGTTGTCGACATTGAATAGGGCTCCTTTGGCTTAAATACTAAGAGTAAATAGCGTTGATTAATTTCGGCGAGTTGGATTGAGCCATAATAGCATAGTTGGTAGTGCACCTGACCCGGCATGTCATGGGGTGGGGGTTCGAATCCCGCTCATGGATTTTTTTCAACACTTTGTCGTTTTTCAAATGCAAAAAATTAACATTATGGTGTATATTTTTACAGGCTTGCCGAGGCGCAGAAGAAATTAAAGGTGTCACCGTCAATCAAGCGATGAGCAAGATTCAAAAAGACCATGTCAAAGTAGTAGAGCCTTACACGCTTCCTGTGGAATCTGATATGCTTATATTGCATAGCTCGTACATTGGAAAGCCATCGCACAGGTACACACGGCGGCAGATCAACCTACCCAAAACTGTCAAATTTCTACAATCAATTTTGAACTTTATTGTCTAGTTTTAAGGATCAATATTCATTGGAGAAATTTGACAGATTTGGGTAGGTTGATCTGCCGCCGACTGTACCTACGTGTTTCTTATTTTATCAAGAACTTTGGCCATTTTGATTCTTTTGTACACACCCAGATATAACTAGTACACTTTCGGCTTTATCTTCACTTAACATCAGGTGTGGTGAACTGATAACCAGTATAGGAATAGGTAGTGCCTATTCACCTAAAGTTCGAAGAACAGACACATAAATCGGAGACTTCCTTAGTACTAATTTTTTTTTTCTGGGACAACTTTATCCCAGCAGCAGTTTATTAAAAATAATGTTAATTGGAATAAGTAGGTACTAACCCGAACTTTACAATTTATAATTTCGGAATATTAGAAAAATTTAAATTCTAATAAAACATGCATTTCAAACAAATTGTCGTCTTTTTACGTAACATGAACTGTACAAGTGTCATCATCATCATCATCATCATCATCATCAGCCTATCTTAGTCCACTGCTGGACATAGGCCTCCCCTAATGAGCGCCATAGCGCCCTGTCATACAAGTGTACAACTGTACATTCTCAAGACAATGCCCCGAAAAAAAATTGTCTTAAGGAAGTTTTCACTTTTTGTCTATGTTCCCCGAAAAAGCACTACCTATTCTTATTAACTGCTCATGACATATAGAATTACACATATCACTGAATGCTTCACTTTATCTTACTGCGATATATACAATGTTATTTTTAGTTTATACGAAACCTGAAAACTGTTTGTTCACAATCAGTAATAGAATCGATTTCAATATTTTTTATACCATGTTACATTTTGACCAAATAATAGATAGATAGATAACATCTTTATTCGGACACTATAGACACACACAATATACAATCGTAAAAAAAACAACAATTACACTAAAAATAAACATAATTTCATAACAAAACTATTAAAAAATACAAAAATGTGTGTGTGCCGCAGCATCTCAAAAGGGTCGTTGCTCAGCGTGCATAATATTTACAAAATCTCAAATAAAGTATACCATACTAAAAACACAACGGAACAGCACAAAAACTTGAAACTTCGTGAGTTTTCAAGATATTATTTTAATTTTTTTTATACTGATTCGTTAGATGAAAATATTTGACCCGTGTTTCGATTTTCGTATAAACTAAAAATAAGGTTGTATACCTACAAAGATTCCATTCAACAATTTTATGACCGACAATTTGTTTGAAATGCATATTTTATTAGTATTTAAATTTCTGTAATATTCCGAAAATTAAATTGTAATGTTCAGGTTAGTACCTCTTTATTCCAATTAACATTATTTTTAATAAACTGCTGCTAGGGTAAAGTTGTCCCAGAAAAAAAAATTGTCGTAAGGAAGTCCCCGATTTATGTCTCTGTTCTTTGAACTTTAGGTGAATAGGCACTACCTATTCCTATCACTGCTGATAATTCAAGTCTTCCCTTATAGATGATAGATTTTGACGCAAAGCAGGGAGGGAGGAAAGAGGAGGAGGAATTAGTTTGAAGTTCTTGAATAGCTTTCAAATGTCAAATTAAACGGTACTAGTGGTCGCCCAGTGGTCGAAATTCGACCGTAATTTTGTTAAGGCTGCACGGATTGTATCCTAAGCTGTAATGTTGTTTTAACGAGTTATCATTATTATATAATAAATGGTGACAAGTGACAGGTCATGTCATGTCATTGTCTCTGATCAATAGAGACGGGTGTATTAATAGTATCGTAAAATAATAGAGGGGTAAAAACCGGCATTATCTATTCAACTTATATATACAGCGTCCGATTTTATCAGTGACCGATATTGAAAGTACAGGTACTTTACGCCAAAATAAAAATATTATTCCCAATAAACAGTAGTATTTTGTCATTGGTTTAGATTTTAATTTTTCAAACAAAATAATTTATTATTTAATTGGCAAAAACTGCAACATACTGTAGATGCCTCGATGAAATCACTCACACATGCGATTGCACTGTGGAAGTTGTTGCACTCATGCACACGCAGAGAAACACACACACAGCTACACATGCAGTGCAGCCTACAGCCAATCACAAGCTTGCGCGCGATAGCGTGCGTAAATGAGCATTCGTTCTCGCTCACTGACATTTAGTACCTAACTAGTATCTCATTTTATTTTATAATAATCTATCTTTTAGGCATCATAATCAGCCTATAACGGTCCCACTGCTGGGCACAGGCCTTTCCACATGGATAACATCAAATGGGGACATTGGGCCATAACTTACCACGCTGACCCAATGCGGGTTGGTGGGTTCTAAGTCAAAATAAACGTTATTTTTAATACCACTTGAGCTTAGTCTTCATCGAATTTGTTGGTAAATGACGACAAAACCATTTACCTGGAATCATCAACAACTAAACCACAAATGTTTATATAATTTTTTTAACGCAAATTTTGTTCTCTGTCTGTTGTGTTTGTCTGCTCGTGGAAATTTTTTCAACATTTGTGTTTTTTTAACTAAACCACAAATTAAAGTAATACTAAACCTCAATTAGGTATGTACCTACCCATGGGTCTTTAGTACAGAGTTGCAGAACAGCTTATCGCCTCGGTCTTATCATACTGGGCAAGTTAAAATAAAAAATACAGTTTATTGTAGTTGGTATTTTTATTGAAAAACCATTAAAAACACAAATTGTAATTATTTATGGTAATAAGTTGTTAAATTACGTAATGTTATCCCTAACACTGTGTTACAAACAAGACTGGCAACAAGATAGAATTGCTTTAGGCAGGGATGATTATGAAAATAAAAATGCAAGAGAACTTATATAACACGTTCACAATAATTTTGGCACCGTTAGCAGAGAGGGAGAAGTTGACATTGCCACATGGCCAATTAAAATAACCCTTATTAATATTGTTTACTAAAGTTTACGCAAACACTACACATTTAATTAAAACACTTTTATTTAAACTTTCCAATATGTAAAAGTAAAATTAAACGCGAGTAATATCCGTTCAAAGGTGTTTTATTTAAACCCTTATTATACTTATTAATGTTGCAATAATCAGTTAAAAATGTATTTAGTAGATACATTTTGTTTATTTTAATAGGTACCTTAGCACGTTGGAAGTACCGATTTTATCTAATCACAACATGACAATAACAATAATTAGTTTTAAGACTACGTAAGTACCTACCTAGGTGCTTAGGTTAATTATGTAGGTAGATATTAAAGTTACCGTAGTACCGTATTGTTTTTCAATTCTAAATTTACACGACACTGAGAAACAGTTAACATTGCCATAAGCAATCAATAAATCGGGTTTGATAAGACACACGCAACGCAACAAACAAAACACTTCGGCACTGGTAATGAAACAGTTCGCACAGTCAGGCACATCACATCACAGTTGGGTGGAAATGGCAATGGTGCGTGGCCGCACCGAGCAAAGCAGCCGATGTCCCAGGCGGTTGAAAAAAACCGATTCGATCACCTACTCAGGCGGGCGCGCTGAGCAGCCAGTCTACGAGGCGGTTGATGATTACTGGACTGAGCATGAGCTCAGGTGAATAATAGTTCTGCGGCGTCAGCTCCTGAACTAGACATCAGTCATAATAAGCATTGATGTCAATAGTTTCTTTCGCGTTTTAGCCCTCGCTACTCGCTACTCTCGTGTTAGCCGTGTGGTGGTTGGTGCTTGGTGGTGTACAAAATCTCCAATTTATGCTTCAACATGCATGCAACATCTTCAAAATGCATATGGACTTCTGGAGGCCGGAATCATTAGTCAGGAAGCAGAAAGTAAAGCGCCAAAAGCCGCTACTATCACAATCACAATGTATTCTGTGACACAAGTCTCTTTAGGGTGGTTTAGTTCTCAGAGTTAGGAGTACGTTACGCACGGCACGACTGACGTGGACTAACGCATCGCATCGCACGCGCCGCGGCTGCGCTGCGCGGCGGCATAGCACAAACAATGGCGGCATCGCAGAGGCTATGGTTGCCAACTCAAACAAAATCACTTGTTAATTTGAAATTTACAAAAAGTTATTTTTTAAGATAGTATGTATCTTCTTCTTCACAACTACTCATTGCTTTGTTGCTAAATAACATAACGATAATGAGCGCAATGGTACAGCGGCTTACGCTTTTCGTGTAGTGATTGCGATCTTATTTAAGCTGTTTGCGGCTTGCGCCAAATTCCCTTTAACTCGTGCATGAATAACCGACACTCAACGGATGAAAAACATGAGCAACATAAAAATAAGAACACAGTTTTTTAATTGTCGCTGGCCGCTTTGAGCGAAGCGGTTGTACCGCGACGCTCTGTCTATGTATATAGTCAAAGTTGTTATAGGTTATTGACAGTGGAACTCATATAGATTAAGAAATTATAGATATAAGAGTTAGACAATAAGAGGGCAGGTCGATCTGCATACGCTTCTAAAAATTCTTTCTTCCACTTTCCAGGGACGAACTGCACGGGTCGTGGTTCATCCAATCTCTGTGCAGCAAGATCAACCAGTTGGCTGGGACGCAGGACCTCGAATCCATACTGACCGAGGTGAGGCGGGAGGTGGCGATCGACAAGTCCCACGAAGAGCACAACAAGAGAACCTTCGAGAATGACATTAACAAACAGATGCCAGTGACCACATCCACTTTGATCAGGAAACTGTACCTTAGAAAGTTTCGAGACCCGCCGTCCACAGCTGCGGTGCTTTCTTTAGCTGATGTGGCTCCGATGAATGATAACTGTGTGCTGGACGACGGTTCCGCGAGTTCACCCCTGTACGATCAATATGGTCCATGCAACTGTTTCCTACCACATTTTGACTACATGAAACTTTGTTTGAAGTAAGTTTGAATCAATATAGTAGTAGCTTCGTGAGGTAGTTGCGGTACTAATCAGTAATAGGATAACTCTATTCTCGCGCATCGCTTAGCTACCCCGCACAGTTCTGGTAAATAGGCAGTTTAAATAATCACGTCACTTACATGGAATGCTGACCCACTGTTTTGTTTATTTTTGAATAAAGACCTGCATATAATAGAGTATATAATAGTTATTTGTGCAACAAGAGAGCAAAGTCGTTTTTTGCTGCGAGTGCTGATTTTGAATCCTGAGTGTGGCGAGGGATTCAAAGGCACGAGATGCAAAAAACTTTGCTCTCGTGTAACACACATAACTTTTCACTTCAGCGGCGAGAACACTTTAGGAGATGAAATAATAAACAGGAATAGATTGAAATAACTATTTATTGTGAATCAAAATAATTAACATTGTAGGTAGAGATACCAATTCAATAAAATGGAACTTTTTAAAAGTTAAAAGTAAAATTACTGCAAGTATTGCTAAGCCAGACTAGGATTCATTGCGCCTCCAAAATTTAGTAGTAGGCAGTAAGTACCTTTATCTACACTAATGTTGTAACATTCTACTTATGTTTCCAATACTTGACTTATAATTACTACTGTTATAGCGCAGACAACAAAACACTCAATTTAAGCAATTTCACATGATGGTATAATATCCACATCGATATCGTAAAATCTCATTATAACATCAGTAAAACGCGACCAATTAACCTGGCGAGCCTTATGTCAAAATCCTCATACAAGTTGTATAAAATTTTGATATTAGGCTGGCTTTTGAAAACAGTTGGGTTATACGTGAAAACTTCGTCGAAACTACTAAACTTACATACACAAAACTAACTTACATACATAAACTTTGGTAAGATCTTGTGCCAATTAAATAAAAAAAGAACAGCGCGCGCTCGCTCCTGATTGGCCCTGTTCGCGCAGCTGCGCTCTCATTGGTTAGATTTTAATGGCGGCAAGTTCACTGTGACAATACACGTACGCGTGAATTTAATGTTTCGCAATGTGTTTTGTTTTTAAAATACAAATAAAAAGTTAAAAATGGACAGCGACGATGATATTTGTACGCCTCCGGATATTCTAGAATTGGCAACAAAAGTAACTCACAATCTTTTGCCAGAAAAATCTAGAAAATTATATGAAAAAGAATGTAATAACTTTTTGGCATGAAAGATCGAAAAGAAAACTACATCATTTTCTGAAAATGTCATTCTTGTGTATCTCAAAGACCTCTCCGACCAATTCAAGCCATCTTCTATGTGGGCTAAATATTCTATGCTCAAGTCCACACTGAGTATCTACAACAATATTGATATCACGAAGTATTCAAAAGTCATAGCGTTCCTGAAACGCAGTTCAGAAGGACACAAGGAAAAAAAGTCCTTGACGTTTACATCAGGTCAAATAAAGATGTTCCTGAAAGATTCACCAGATATTTTGTATCTTTTTGAAAAGGTAAGTGTATTTTAGTTCTGTTATTTAATCTACCTAGTACTTACGTACTACACACGCAAGTTATCTAGACACTCCGTTTAAGCGCTTTGTGTATAAATTAGGTAGTAGGTACCTACACTTTACTACTTCATAAATCATAGTTTTTGCCTTGGCTATGTACCTCAAGCTTATTATATCGTTTATTGTTACAGGTTGCACTAATCTTCGGCATAATGGGGGCATGCCGAAGGCAAGAGCTATACAACATCCAGTTCGATGAAGTCTCTAACATAGACGACAGTACAATCATGGTGAAAGTTTCGAAAACAAAAACGAAAATAGATCGTTCTTTCGTTGTGACGGGCAACTGCTATGCCGTATGTAAAAAATACATGGAACTTCGACCCACCCCCTGTCGAAACCCTGCATTTTTCTTGAGCTATAGATCGGGGAAGTGCGTCGATCAAAGAACTGGTATTAATAAATTTGGTGCTCTGGGAAAAACTATCGCAAGTTTTTTGTGCCCTGTGTGGTGCCGGGGATAAAGAATTGCACCACCCCATCTCAACCCGTGGGTGTCGTAAAAGGCGACTAAGGGACCATTCCAGAGGATGGGCAGCAGCATCTCTCTGAGGATACTTTCAACCTACTGCGATCGCCAACCCGCCTGCCAAGCGTGGCGATTATGGCAAATACCCCCCATCTTGGGGGAGGCCTTTGTCCAGCAGTGGACGTCTTTTGGCTGAGATGAAGTTTTTTGAATCTGCCTAACCCAGCGTTGTACACGGGGCATTGCTTCCGGCGCACCTCGGCGACCCTTCTCATAGATAGCGGTGGTGATTTGACCGCACTGAAACGACACGGGGGGTGGAAGTCTTCTACTGTGGCTGAAAGCTACATTGATGAGTCTTTAATGAATAAAATTCAAGTCTCAAATACGATCTTGAACAGTATAGAAAACAAGACGAATGAAGTTATTATAAATATTCCAACTCCGTCTACGAGCTCTACTGCTTGCCCCGCGACCGCTACAGCTGCTGGATCAATAATTAACATTAACTTACAAAATTGTACCATCCAAAATTTGAACATTTATTATAAATAAACTATTGTCAGCTTTTACTCTTGTTGTTTGACTAATTGCATTAGTGAAGATAAAGTAGTGTATGCAACTGCATATAACACGGGTATTAAAACACTCGTTACTATTATGAAACTCGCTGCGATCGTTTCATAAACTCACACTCGTGTTTTAATACCCTTCATTATATGACAGTTGCATAAACTACTATTATACATTACAGTCTACACACAAATTTTAATAACTAACTACATAGATTCATAGGCACCACTTACTTTAGCGGCAAGAAAATTGAAGTCCGTAGCTTCATTAAGAAATTTTTCTATGTTAAAGGTCGTGAAAATTTTGGACTTTTTAGCCTTATGAGCGTTTACGCCGCACACTAGCGCCACTATTGAAAAAATAAACATATCTAGTAATTGGAGATAGAAAATCAAATTATGCTCATCAAACTATTTGAATGAAGTAATTTAGCATTTTTACGTCACCTAATGAACACCTCAAATGTTATGGTTTAGTTAAATAAGACGTTACGGCCACTTTTAACTATAATGCCATATTTAACTAAACCATAACATGTCAGGTGTTCATTAGGTGATGTAAAAATGCTAAATTACTTCATTCAAATAGTTTGTTGAGCATAATTTGATTTACTATCTCTAATTATTAGATATGTTTTTTTTTTCATTGGCGGCGCTAGTGAGCGGCGTAAACGCTCTTATGTCCAACTGACATTCTTTTTAGAAAAGATACGAGTTCTGCGTATGTTTCAATATGCACGTTATGTTTTGTTTTTAAAGTAGCTTTCAACATTGAGTAAAAATTCCACGTTGTAGATGATCGCCTCGTCTGTGATAAATCTAAAAAATAAGATAGCAACACCGTCTCCGAAAAACTGCTTGCGCCCTTTGTAAGTCTCCATTCATTGAAGACATGGTATGCTTTCAGATATTTCTCGCGAGACTTCTCAGATAGGAAACTTAGTTCTGCAATAATAACTTGTTGTTTTAACTCTTCCGGTGTTAAAATACTGTTCTCGTCGCTAGTTTCACTCATATTTTACGATTATTTTAATATTTTTTAACTTATTCAACTCTTTACGCCAGTCACGAAATTTTATTTCCGCTCTTTTATTTAAATTAAGGCGTGTTCAGAAATAGCACCCATGATATTTTATTATTCAAAATATATTACGTAACATTATTGAAACTAGAAATAAATATTTACAGGTTAAAAATCAGTTTTATTTGCAGTAAATACCTACTTATTTTCGTTTAAATACAACAATAAGTTAAACATTCAATAAATTACATTAAAAGACATAATTATACTTTTGCAAAATTTCTTTAGTTAGTAGGTACGAGATTCCGAACGTGTTTGTCTTTGAGGTCGAATTCAAAATTGGAACTTCGAAAGGGCTGGTCTTTGTCTCTCTCTCTCTCTCTTTCTAATGGCGGGAAAGAGATAGAGTGTGAATGTTTCGAATTGTATGATTAACCCAAGGCTGAATAAGATAATCGCGGCTTTCTGAAAAAAAAAATTAAAAGTTACTTGGGCTCACTCAGTGAGCAAAATCGCATTTTGCTCACTGATTTCAGACAGCAAAACTTACATGTTTGAGCTACTGAAGTGAAAATTTAATTGATATGCCCAGCAATCATACAGCAAGCATACAGTTCGCAATCGCAATGCTGGGTAAAGCATTATATTGTAATATTGCAATCAAGTCATCTGATTACAATTGTTGGGTATAATCACCACACTTTTAAAACGTGCGTTGGTGATCACAAATCTGAGCTAAGCATCAAAAAATACGAAACAAATAATAATATGCCCGACCTTGGAATTGAACCCAGGACCCCTGGATATCAGAGTGCTTTGCCACTCAGCAACCAAGACGTCTGGAATCTCGATAGTTATTTAATAGTCTAGTTAATTTCATTCACAAAAAAAACATGGGAATAAAATCTGCTAATATTCCCGAAATAGAATAAATAGAATAGAATAGAATAGAATAAAATACATTATTGTACACAAAAAAAAGAAAAAAAAATAGCTTTGTATTAATGTTCAAATTCAAATTCAAATTCAAATTCAAATTCAAAATCATTTATTCAGTTTAGGCTACAAATAGCTCTTATGAACGTTGAGACCGCACAAAGCCTGGATCGAGGCATTCAGGCTCCAATGGGTGCCGCGTAAACTCCTTAACCCGCAATTATTTATTTGAAAAGAAAGCGTTTAAGGCGATGCGTATGCTTGTTAGAATCCTTACAAATTGCTGAGTTGCTTGTATATGGTTTTCGATGATAGGATTGGTTTCTTCTACCCTAACGCTAAAGACAGTAATTTGAAAGGTTAATGTTGATTGATTTAAGAGCTAACTTATGCATGCAGTAAGTATTTATTTTGTCGTTGTTCTCAAAAGTGCGGCGTCCCGCGGCTTACAATGCGTTCAAAAATACAAAATTCAAAATTCAAAATCATTTATTCAGTTTAGACTACAAGTAGTTGTGAATGTCACTATGTCATCGGTTCGTAAGTCTACTCTGGGCGGGAGACCTTGTACTGAGAAGAACCGGCAAGAAACTCAGCAAGTGTCCAGCTCTTTTCTCCCTTACAGCGTCAAAAATATTGGAAAATGCCCTATCATAAAGGACACTTTCCATCACAAATAAAAACACAAAATATAAAAGACAATCACACATATTAAAAAAAAACAAAAGAGAAAATATAATATAATAAATTTTCACAATGTCATACAGCACTAATAAAGGTCAAAAATTGTCTAAGAAAAAAACAAAAAAAAATAAAAAAGAAAACTTTATTTGAGATTTTGTAAATATTATTTGGTCAAAATGTAACATGGTATAAAAGATATTGAAATAGATTCTATTACTGATTCTGAACAAACAGTTTTCAGGTTTCGTATAAACTAAAAATAACGTGTATATAATGATTACTTTCTGTAGTCTCTTTACTTTGTGCTTCATTCCTCTCTGTCGATCTGCATACAAGCAAAAGGGATGCAAACAAATAGCTCGTGATCTACTGGATTCATGTCAGGAAATTCGAAAACAGAAATTTATCGAGGCATAATTTTGCATTTTGGAAACAATAACATTGTTGCAAATATAGTCTATTGTATCATTCCTATATTTTTCTTTGCGTTGTATGTATGTTTTTATACCTATAAGCCGTGCTTGGGCGTATTTCGTGGTATTTCACTGTTTGTCAGCAAAATAAATAATACTTAATAATACCCCCGATCCGATCCGAACCCCTCGGGAATCAAGTAGGGACACGCACTGTGGTGCGTGATGCCGTTCCCTATAGAAAACCTCCGAAAGTAATTCGTTTCACACGGCTTGAGGAACCCTTTAAGTTTCTTGCCGCCCCCCAAAAAGGCCGGGAAAGCTGAGAATGCCGTTTGAGGCAATCAGCAAACTTTCACAAAAAAAAACTTAATAATACGCTCTTGATTTCAGGCATTATCTAAAAAAACACCCTGATGATACTACAGCCAAATCGTTCTACGATGTGGCTCTCACGTTCGAGCAGAACGTAGCTTTTAACAGCGCAAAGAAGACGATGCTGGCTGCCATCTCACACCACCTCAGTTGCAGTGTACCAACTAACTCTGTTTACTACAATTACATTTACTTTTATCAGAAGAACCGTTGAATGTTCATAATTATAAGTCTAACCTAGCAGCTACCTAACCTACCTACTTAATTATTTAATTAATAATTTATTGTATAGTCGGCCTTGAAATTGCTATCACTTTTGATAAAAACTTCCTTTACAATAAAATTTCGCTAAGGCTCATTGTCAATGATGACAACGTATCTGTCACTTGGTATTTTAAACAAAAATAGAACTTGTTGTTTTATTAATGCAAACAAAATTCACTTCTAAGGTGGTAAGGCAATTTCATTGTCGACTATACATAGAAAATTGATTTTTATTTAATAAAGATTGTTCGAAAGAGTATGTTAGTATGAATTAATTTGTTTTGACGACCTCCGTTACGTCCGTAGCCGAGTTTGGTAGCACGCCGGACTTTGGGCGGCGCTAACTCTGAGGGCCCGGGTTCGATTCCCAGTCGAGTCAATGTCGAAAACGTACTTACTTATCTTACTTTAGTAATATTCACTATAGTTTTACTTTGTTTTTCTTAACCCTTACAGGACCATAAGGTTACTGAGAGTAAATGTTAGGATGTAACTATTAATTTTAGTTTATTTAGATATAAAATAAATAAAAACCATTAGAAAAACACGTTACATCATGTAACTTTTTTGGAATTTCTTGGGAAATATTTTTCCCTATGGACTATAAAGGTAATAAAAATTATAACGAGGCTTATTATGCAATATCTTTAATTTATGTAGGTACTTGTAGTTCTTCTTCATCACTGTTGTCTGCTTAGAGCATTAAAACAACTTAATGCTCTAAGGTTGTCTGCCATGAGCAAATGCAATATGTCATCCTTGCGGATGTGACATTCTCTACACTGTCTTTTAGCCATTTCTCTAAAAAAAAACAATAAAAAAGTAAAAATTCCTGATTGCCTCTATTCTATACTAGCCTTTGCCCACGACTTCGTTCCCCTTATCCCATATAAACCTACTACGGGGATAAAAGTATTCTATGTTTAAGTCCACGCTATGAACTATCTATGTGCCAAATTTCATTAAAATCCGTCGATGCGTATGACTTTGTTTTATTTATAAGTAGTTGTCGCCCGCGACTTCGTTCGCGAAGACTACACTATCCCACAGGAACCTGTTACCGGGATAGAAATCCGTTCAGCCATTTTCACGTGATGCGCCGTCAAATAAACAGACAAACAGATAAACAGATACTTAAACAGACAGACAAAAAATCTAAAAACTGTTGGAACGTGTTCTGTTATCGATTCTAAGTATCCCCAGCCAACTTTTTTTCAAAAATCTTCCATGTAAAGACATTCAACCCTCTTTAGCTTTATTATATGTATAGAAGAAAATAAAGTACACAAAGATTTACAATGTTCAATCTAGCAACAAAGCCGAGTTTATCTCTATAAGAGATCTCTTCCAGCCAATCCACACCAAAATTAAAAAAAACCAACGTAACAACATACTGAAATACCAATTACTACCAAAATATCAATAGTTGACAAAACAGGTCCCCTAAAGACCACAGGGAAATATCCTTCCCATGCAATAATTTGTCAATAATAGGCATTTGGTTTGTTTTATACTAATATTTTGTTAGTTTTGTAAACATATTATTTACCAAATAACAGAAAACGAGTGAGAAAACACACTAATTATATTTTTACGCAACACAATAAACGAAATAAAATCGGAGTGTAGCCCGCGAAAGTTTTAAATTATTATTTTTTTCCTTTTTTGATGGCTTTGTGCGATTAACACATTTAGCCAGTGTCAAAGTAATTTTTCTTACAAGTATTATATAAATAAATAATATTTCCATCCTAAAGATGATGATGACTGATAATAGAAATGAGAAGTGAGAAATGATATACCCTCCAACCCCTCGAGTATCACAGTAAAGATGTGGGGCTTTTCTAAGTCCTCGGGCAGACTTCTTGAGAGAATTTGAAAAGTGAAGTTGCACTGTTTTGTTTCATTTGCCAACACTTATGCGTACTTACGAACACTTAACGGTTAATAGTCCACTATTATTTCACATTAATAATACGACGTAACACAAATTTTAGAAAATAAAACAAAACCGCAGACATGACTGAAATTAATATTAGGGCTAATTGATTTGACAGTTCTTTTTGTTTAAGCGTTCCTTTTTACGTAGTTACGTTCAGCCTATGTCCTATTTCAAGACTAAGTTTAAAAAACTCAAATAAATTTGTACTTAAATACGATAATTGTTAATTTTAAAGTCAGGAAAAATGTTTCACCTAGTTGTAAAAGGGTACAATATTTGACTTTTACTAGAGTACTGTTGTGGTACTGTATGACATTGTGGAAATTGAAACTTTTACCTGATGTAAATTTGTTAACTTAGATTTTTTTTATTTTGTTTTTTTTTACATATTGTGGTTGTCTTTTATATTTTGAACAGACTTCAAAAAAAGGAGGAGGTTCTCAATTCCACTGAATGTTTTTTTTTTGTATGTTTGTTCCGCGATATCTCCGTAAGTTTGTCTTTGTTTGATTGTCACCATGACAAAATCTGATGATGGGATCCCAGAAAAATCAAGGGCATTCCTTAAATTTTATAGGCATATATAACGTTTTTAGTGTATTTTCCAATGCTACACTAATACTTGCGTCTTGTAGTCATTATCATGTGTGGCTGAGCTGATCATGAAAGGTCAACTCTTTAACGGTTAAGAGTTAAAAGATAATTCTTTGAATTCTGTATGCACATTTACACTTCTAGTTATATTTTTACTACTTCATCAGGTGAGCTGATGAAGGAAGGACTTAACCCTCAACAGCTATGAGTAAGGGGATAATTCTTTAATTATCATATTGTATCCGTGGCGAGTCTCCCTCCAGGACAACGAGGTAGATAAAAAAGGCACTTCCCATACGGAACGGAAATTTGATAAGCACGTACCTAAATGGTGTCTTAATTGATGACCCCTATCGAGTGTGGTGCCCTGCAGCTTATGTACTGTAACGGCGCCACTTAAAATGATCGGCAGCATTCTTCGTTCGACGTCTCCAAAATCCTTCTGAGCTTAAAAATTGTGATGTACATACAGCACCATTTGCTACACAGCCATAATTGACTTTAATTCGGACTGGCCAGGTTACGTAACCTCAACATTTCCATTAAAGCTTTCTCATCATGTGGTCTATTTAACAATTTGTTAGCATCTAGGTCTGATAAAATAATACTGTAGGGACATATACAGTAATGCATTGTAATCATATTTCGGAGTCCCGGCTCTCCTTCCTTTAGTCACTGATTCATCGGCGCGCGGGACGGTTGTACAATTTGTACATGTGTACTCGTAACGAGTTGTGTAACTAAATATTGTGTTATGGGCGAACAATAAACTGGGTTTAATCAAATAGTGTTTACTTATTTATCTTTGACAATTAATAGTGCAATTAGTAACCTTCTGTAGTGTAACTAACGGACATACACTTAAGTTCGACAGTGGTGACCCGACGTCTTTAAAGTATTTTTATCAGTGACTCGAAAAAGCCTAGAGCCCGCGCGTCCTTCACAAATATCGCTTCGTGCCTTATTTAACTATTTTTCCTTACCTTTTGTTTTAAACGGGTTCGACCATGAATCCCGCGTCTGGAGTCAATCCTGGTGGTGATATTTCGGGACCAAATGGAAGCAGCAACGATGCCGTAAACACAGAGGAGGCACAGAAACTTAACGAGATGGCCGCCGTGTCTTTGGCATCCAAGATACCAGATTTTTGGACAGATCAACCATCCCTATGGTTCATGCAGGCTGAAGCCATGTTAACCCCTCAACACTTGTCAGATCAAATTAAATTTAACATGATCATTACTAAGTTAGGTAAAGACGTCATAGGACAAGTCACGGACATATTGATAAAACCGCCAGCTAGTGGAAAATATGAGGCACTGAAAAAGAGATTAATTCAAATTTACGAAGAGACAGAAATTAGACAAATACAAAAGCTCATCAGCGAAATGGAGCTGGGAGAGCAAAAGCCGTCACAATTATTGCGGCGCATGAAGGAACTAGCAAGGAACAGGATAGCTGATGAAACGTTACGTTGTGGCAAGGTCATCTGCCAGCCCCCGTCAGAGGTGTCCTCGCTGTAGCCGAAATAAAGGAGCTTGATAAAATAGCAGCTACAGCCGATAAGATAATGGAGAGTACCAGACCACTTTTTGTGTCGGAAGTAAACAGCAACGCGTCGGCATCAGTTGGTTCTTCAGGCTGTACTAGCGTTTCTAATACTAAGGGAACCACGAATAACAGCACGCAGACAGACCAAATACTAAAAGAGATTGCAAAGTTACACCTGAAAATAAATAAGATTAATAATAAACATGGAAGATCAAGGTCAAGGAGTCGTAACCGGAGAAACGATTGGAACCGCGGCCGCAGCAACAGTGTGAAAACACGCATAACACCTGATAACCCCGAATGGCTGTGTTTTTATCACTTTCGTTTCCGGGAGAAGGCAAGTAAGTGTGTAGCACCCTGTAATTGGAAAAACCAGGGAAACTAAAGAAGGCCGTTGGCGCGTTGTCAAAGGATTCCATCGGTACATCGAATCACAGACTTTGCGTAAGTGATAGAAATAGTGGTTTATTTTTTTTAATAGACAGTGGTGCTAATGTGTCAGTGTTACCTAACCTATCAAAACTTCGCGCGGTAAACACCGAGCAAAAGTATTCTTTGTACGCGGCTAACGGCAGTGTTATCAAAACTTATGGAACTAAGACACTTGATTTAGATTTAGGACTGCGACGTTCATTCAAATGGATTTTTGTCATTGCTGACGTACGGCAACCCATCTTGGGTGCCGATTTCTTAGGTTACTATCAGCTGTTAATCGATTTGAATAAACGACGTTTAATAGATAATGTAACCAGTTTAAAAGCGATTGCGTTTGTTAGGTCTAGTGATAATAATATGTCAATTAAAACTATTGATAAGGATCATCCTTACTATGACATTATTTCAAAGTTCCCGGACATCACGCGACCGATTTCTTTTAAGGAAACGCCTAAGCGCTCGGTAGTACACCGCATAGAAACAAATGGTCCGCCGGTTTATGCGCGAGCGCGACCTCTGCCCCCGGACAGGTACGCGAAGGTTAAAGAGGAATTTAGGGTTATGCAAGAGATGGGTATTTGTAGACCATCACTCAGTCCTTGGGCAAGTCCATTACACGTAGTACCGAAGAGGGACGGACAGTTGCGTCCATGCGGAGACTACAGAGCGCTTAACGCGGTAACAAAGCCTGATAGATATCCGATACCACGTTTACATGATTTCACATACATAATGGCTGGGAAAGCTATTTTTACAAGGGTCGATATTAATAGGGCTTATCATTTTATAAGCGTCGCTCCGGAAGATATAGAAAAAACAGCCATAATTACGCCTTTCGGTTTATTTGAATTTCCCAGGTTAAGCTTTGGACTGCGTAACGCAGCACAAAGTTTTCAAAGATTCATGAATCATACAGTGTTACAAGGTCTCGATTTTTTATTCTGCTACATTGATGACGTCATCGTGGCAAGCCGTGACGAAAACGAGCATAAAAACATTTACATCAACTTTTTGAGCGATTCAATACTTTTGGCATTACACTAAATCTATCAAAGTGCGAATTTGGGCAAGCAAAAGTCAGTTTTCTTGGTTTTGAAGTAAGCACAAGTGGTATCAAGCCGCTACCGGAGAAAGTCGAAATCATAAGAAACTTCCCAAAACCAAAAACAGTTGAAGAATTACGCAGGTTTCTGGGAATGATCAACTTTTATCGTTCCCACATGCCCCAAGGTGTTAAATATCAGTTACCGCTAAATGATATGTTACCTAAAACAAAGCGTAAAGACAAAACAATATTGAAATGGGCTCCCGAGTCTGACGAAGCGTTTTTACAGTGTAAAAACAACCTAGTGAACGCTGCGTGTTTGGCGTTCCCAGAAGCAAACGCGCAACTTGCAATAATGACTGACGCTTCCAATAACAGAATCGGAGCAGTGCTTCAACAAAGACAAAATAGTAAATGGCAACCTTTATCATTTTTTTCTAAAAAAATTAGCTTAGCACAAGAAAAATACAGCACATACGACAGGGAGTTGTTGGCGATTTATGAAGCCCTGAGGTATTTTAGAAATTTAGTAGAAGGTCGACCAGTCATAATATTTACAGATCACAAACCCTTAACGTTTGCTTTTACAAAGTTATTTAGTGATAAAGAAACACCGAGACGCACTCGCCAGTTAATCTATATTAGCGAGTTTACGACGGATATCCGTCACGTAATAGGTAACGAGAACGTGGTAGCGGACACCTTATCGCGTATTGAAACAATAACGTGCCCAACAACGGTTGATTATGTTGAGTTAGCCAAAGCACAGGAATTAGACTCGACATTAAAAGAATTAATGAATGCCGGCGGGATATTATTATTCAAACGTATTTTTATTCCGGGCAGCAATGTTGCTATCGTGTGTGAAGCAACAACTGATAGGGCTAGGCCATACTTACCGGTATCTTTTCGGCGAACAGCTTTTGACAGTGTTCACGGCCAAAGTCATCCCGGAATCCGTACCTCGCGCAAGCTTATGAGGGAACGATTCTTTTGGGAAAGAATGAATGTTGATGTCGGTAAATGGGCCAAAACATGTGTTGAGTGTCAAAAATGCAAAGTTATAAGACATAATGTAGCACCTTACGGTAGTTATCCTAAGGCAGCCCGTTTTGATCACGTACACGTCGATATTGTAGGAGCTTTAGTGATGGATATCGATATTTGGTAACCATGATCGACAGGCAAACAGGTTGGCCAGAAGCTCATCCAGTTAAAGAAATAACGGCAGAAAGTGTAGCACAGACCGTATTTAGGGGTTGGATTGCACGCTTTGGTTGCCCGTCACGAATAACGTGTGACCAAGGCAGGCAATTCGAAAGTAGCATTTTTACAAATTTATCCAAGCTGTTAGGAATAGAAAAAAATAGAACTAGTCCTTATCACCCACAATCCAACGGGCACATCGAGAGATGGCATCGGAGCCTTAAGGCTGCGCTCATGACTAAACTCGATCACGGAGGTTGGTTAGAGGAGTTGCCGATGGTTTTGCTTGGGTTACGCACGGCACATCGGTCTGACACAGGAGTAAGTGCCGCCGAGTTTACTTACGGACAGGTTTTAAGACTTCCAGGTGATTTTTATGGCGAGACTAATTACTTTGCAAATAATGGCTATGATTATGTTAGTAAGCTACGAGAAATAATCGCGAACCTCAGACCGAAGTCCGAGAACTTTAGAAATAAGCGTTCATTTTTTATTCATAAGGACCTAATGACTTGTTCCCATGTGTTTGTTCGAAATGATTTGGTAAAAAAATCGTTACAGCCTCCTTACGAGGGCCCGTATCCAGTAATAAAAAGAAATGAAAAAGTTTTTGTGATACAATTACCATTAAGAAAGGCAACAATTTCCGTTGATAGACTTAAATCCGCACACTATGCAGTGGAACAAGCACATGAGAACAATGATTATAGCAGTAAGCAGTTAAGTAATACGTTAAATAAGAAAGTAACTTTCAATGATGACCCGAATAAAACGATCCAAAGGCGGGAGCGTTCCGCTACGCTGGGCGCAGCGGACCGCAGCCTTACGTTACGCGCAGTGGCCGGGTAGTAAAGCCGACTAGCCGATTTATTTAGGTCATCATAGCGATTTCGCAACATTATTGAATATGTTTTTTTAATAAAATAAGTATTTAGTAGTCATTTCAACACAAGTCTCAGTTAAGGTCAGATATTTTTGTTGTAAATCCGTACATTCGTCCTAAAAATTTTTTTGTCAACATGGGAAACCCATCAAGCAAGGTGGAAAATAGTCAAAATGTCCTGGCGCAGGCGCAAGTAAATTTGGCAGGGTTGCAAACCATGCAATCACAACTTAGCTATTTTACCATAGCGGTCATTGTGCTGTTATGTATTGTGGCCATTATAATCACGTACTGTGTAATGGCGAAATGTAAAGAAAGGATAGACAAATGGGTTGTAAAGAGACTAACAAAAATTGTCTTCAAACAGAAGGTGCAGGATGGAGCCCCTAACATAATAATTTCGTAATGACCTACTAAAGTGAAGTGCAGTGAAACACGGTTGAAGTGATTGCTAAATTGCTATTTTCATGTTTTTTATATTTCTTTTTAACTTTGTGTTTTTTTTTTATCATGGGGTCTTTTAACAACGTTTTTTTTTATGTTGTTTGTTTTAACAATAAAATGGTTTTGTTTTTGTTAATAGAACGTAATGCAACATAATTTTAAAACACGGATTAATTCATATTATGAACTGTTTTTTTTTTACAAATATTTTTTTTATACTTTTCTATACTTTTTACACCATTTTTACTATATTTTATACTGATTTTTTTTAATCTATCGAATATTAAGGTAATTTTTAATATTGTCATCGGAGTTACCCTGCTTACATTTACATCAGATAAATGTATCTACAAGGTGTTTCATGTGTTGCTAAGTTGTTTACGTAATATTAATTATAGCAGCAACCGGCCCGGTGACGCTTTCCTTATCGCAGTACGCAGAAATGTAACACGACACATTCGGTTGTGTAGCTGTAGCTAGTAGGTTTATAACAACTTCATACTTTGAATTTCGTTTGGAATGTACAGTCAGAGAGAAAAAAAAAAACTATTCGTATATTTTTTTTATAAATAATTAGTATAAAAAAATTTTTATAAGGAGGGAAGTACTGTAGGGACACATACAGTAATGCATTGTAATCACATTTCGGAGTCCCGGCTCTCCTTCCTTTAGTCACTGATTCATCGGCGCGCGGGACGGTTGTACAATTTGTACATGTGTACTCGTAACGAGTTGTGTAACTAAATATTGTGTTATGGGCGAACAATAAACTGGGTTTAATCAAATAGTGTTTACTTATTTATCTTTGACAATTAATAGTGCAATTAGTAACCTTCTGTAGTGTAACTAACGGACATACACTTAAGTTCGACAATACCTTCTAACGATTTTACATGACTTAAGGCCACATAAGTCTGTCCTTTCGCAAAAGTTTTACATAGGAATATCTCTACCTACTAGGCCGTCGTTTCCTCTTCCGAGAAGCATCCTTGTTAGGTCTACCCATCACTAATAATCGTAAAATAAAATAATTTTTAACAAAAAATAAAACCGACTTCAAAAAGAAAAGTAAAAAATAAATTTACTTAGCACAAAGTAATTCATATTTTGATTTAGTTAATCAGAAATGATTAAATAAGTATACAAAAACAGCTCTAAAAAGCAAGAGTTGAAATCATATTTGTAATTACCTAGATACGCATATTAGTTTTAAAGAAGGTCTATTGAAGTCGGGTGGGACTTTTACAGTGAAAAAGTGGAACAACTTTAAAAGTTTAAATGAAACAAAATTGTCCCCCAGCCAACCACCAACCACCCCGACTTCAATAGTCGTCTTTAAAATTAATATGCGTATCTAGGTAATTACAAATATGATTTCAACTCTTGCTTTTTAGAGCTGTTTTTTGTATACTTATTTAATAATTTCTGATTAACTAAATCAAAATACGAATTACTTTGTGCTAAGCAAATTTATTTTTACTTTTTTTATTTTCCTTTTTGAAGTCGGTTTTTTTATTTTCCAATATTTTTGACGCTGTAAGGGAGAAAAGAGCTGGACACTTGCTGAGTTTCTTGCCGGTTCTTCTCAGCACAAGATCGGCCGCCCAGAGTAAACATACGAACCGATAGCATTGTGACGTTCACAAGAGCTACTTGTAGCCTTAAACTGATTAAATGATTTTGAATTTTTGAATATTGTTATTTTCTGTTAGTTGTTTAAATTAAATGATGAAGACCTCGATGATGAAGAAGTAGCATTATTTATAAAAAAAGTGTTAACCTCTAGTGGTTTCGAAGTGCTAGTTAGCATAATTTGTGTGAATTGATATATACAATTTTAAATTAACAAAAATTAAACATAGAGAGAGAGAGAGAGAGAGAGAGAGAAACATTTATTGACCACACACACACATACATAAAACATAACAATAAAAACAAACAATAGGTCAATCAGGACCCCGCCTCAGCTTGTGTTGTTGCGAACGAAGCATGTCGCAACAACGCTGGTATTCTGGCGGAGCCAGGAGACAGGCTTCATGGGACCATGGGATACTCATTGATCCCATGGTGAATGAAAAAAAACATACCTAGGTATCCTTGGTATTCGGGTGTTTTGATACGGCACACTGTGTTTTGATACGAAACATTGATAAGATAAGATAGGTAGGTCTTTTTCTCAGATTGTTAAAATTTCAAAATAAATGTTATCTATACTTATTATGATTAAATACCTAAAACTGTTTTTGTGACAATAGATAAAATGCCGCCAGGAGGCGCTGCTTCAATGCCATACTAATTTTCGTTTTCGCAAACGTAATCTAATGAATACGGATAGCTTTTTTTTTTAAAAAGGGATTAATTTTGTTCGCCTTTGGTCTTTACTGAGCAACCGGAGTTTAGGGGCGGGCGGCGAAAACCAAAGGTTCCTCAAACCGTAGCGTTCGAACGTCCGAAAGAGGGCTTAAAGGGAATAGCATCACGCAAGCGTTTCCCTGCCCCTTATTCTAGATTATTCACGTCGTCGTTCGGATAGGGTTCTGTTCAATAAGTAGACGAGATTCATATTCACTCAGAGAGCCAATCTATTCTTACAAATATAATAGAGCAACATTCAAGGAGAAGAAAAATATTACTGTACGATCTGTTGGCCGTACAACTTTAGATGATAGAAATGATAGGCAAAACTTGCTGATAAAAAGTGTATTGATAGTAAAGTAAATTGATACAAAATATGAGTGCACGCGATATGAATGATAATTGTGTACTACTTATTTAATTGCCACGCGTCGCGGGTAAAGTGCTGACACAAACCAATGTTCAGTGCTTGCACTGTACATGCTCCGGGGCACGAGAAGATTATGACAAGATGAAATGTAAAATATAATAATTTGCTTAAAAATAAGTTTATAAAAAGTTAGTTGAAGTTAAAATGTTTTCGAGTAGTCGGTGACGTCGCCCTGTTGACAACAGGATTGCTGGACTGATATAGGTCGGCGACCGCCGCCGCGCCATAATAATTACTCTGATACATAAACGAAATTATTGACATAAATAAACTACATCAAAAAATGCAACAACGTCATCACCGAGGGATTCTGTCTTCCTTCCTTTGTTATATGATTATCTTAAGTTAGTCACCAATCAAACGAAAGGTTCGTCCTTCAGCATAAAATTTAAAAATTGTGTATTCTTTAGAACAATGATGTCATGCTATAAATGCATTATCAATAAGATTAGATAAACTATAACACGAGTCGATAGATAACTGTGTAATATCACAATACCAGTGGTCACGAGAACACGTTGTTAAAAAAATACAAATAAAATAAGCTGAAAGAAATATGGATTCAACGAACCACGAGGACTTGGCAACGCCTCCTACCCCGCGAGAGGAGAGTGTCCCATTCGAATATGTGGTCAGAAAGAGAAAAGGAAAAAAAAGGGGGAAAGCGGTATCCCGTTCATATTTCAATAAAAATAAAAATAAATGGTTCGAATTACACAGCTCTGCCGCAAGCTCTACAACTATTTTGGAAGAAACAAGTGAGAACGAAGAACAATCCACGAACATTAATGAGATTGTAAATTGCGCAGAATCAATCGAGAATGATGCTGAAGATGCTGAAGATTTTACAACTGTTAATTCCAGAATTACATTATACGGTCAAATGAAGGCACCGCCTGTTATATCTACAACACCAACACAAGAAGTTAATGAAAATGCGTTCGAAACAAAAGAATATTCGCCTAAAGAAGATTTGCCAGTGCCGTTATTGACCTACAATACAAGGCCATTACCGAAAAACGCATTGACATACGAATTAGAGAAATTCCAGAAGCACGCGCTGCTTATCTTCAATCAGAAAAACATAATTGGTTATGAGCCAAGGCTAGGCACTGAGAAAGATGTAAAAGAACTTAAAAAGACGTTTTCAAGTTTTGGCTTTAAAGTAAACGTAGAAAATGATCTTACGAAGGAGGAGATTATGCAGAAGCTACAAGAATGTATGTTTTTATTACTGACTTTTTGTTTTTATTATTTAAATGGCTTGGTGACGGCTAAGGTTAACTCTAAAGCCCGCATGTGGTCAGACGTGTACATAATTTAAGGGTCAGCTGTAAATGACACACACTTAAAAGTTTACCTGACGTCATTATATTTGTTTACCTATATACAAAGATTAGCATATAACTAACTGTCAAATGTCTTTCAACTAAGAATAAGGCTGTCTTTGATCCAGCTATCTCTCCTAACTCCCATTACTGATTTGAAGTAAAATCTGTCTTTAAATCGGTAATGTTCGATCAGGAAAAATACGGTCAAGTCCAAAGCTAAAGTAGTCCAACTGGTCTAATTAGCGACTGGTCTAAAACGCAACTGGTCTAATTGGCAACTGGTCTAAAAAGCAACTGGTCTAAAACGCAACTGGTCTAGTGGTCTGTAAAATAAAATAATTATAAACTGCTAAAAATATTTTATATTAATTAAATTTAAAAAAATATGTGTGCTGAACTTAAAAAACATAATATCTTCTTAAACCAAATACCTAACGTTTTCATACTTAAACTTGATTAATGTTTTATGTTATATTATAAAAGGGTGCTGATCTTACAACAGGTATTTCATCTTTAAACCAAAAATATTCCTTTAAACGAAATTAATGTTTTTTTTAAATTGACTTCGAAAAAAGGAGGAGGTTCTCAATTCGTCGGAATCTTTTTTTTAATTTTTTTATGTATGTTTCCTATGTAATGAATATTTCTTTAACTTTCTTTTAGTTTCAATAATTTTTACCAAGCAGTCAAATGGTAAAATGTTTCCTTTTTCCAACATTTGTAACAGCTCTTTGTGCTTTTTATTAAATTTTATATCGCCTTGTTTTTTGTTGTTGACACTATTTCAACTAATATTCACGAAAGGTAAATGTGAATCTTATAAAAAAATTCTAATAACGCTTAAAATCTGATGTTTGAAATAATATAATTATGACAATGCATGACCATAATGACAATCATCTTTTTTATCAGTAGTGGCCAGTGATTAATAAAAGGTCGTACCTAGTATAGTCTATTCAGATTATTCTAAGCATGATAATTTTGGGGATCTAGGATACTTTCGTCAGATTCCGCTTTCGTCAGAATAAAATATAGGCTGTTTTTTTCTGACGCAAACTAAATTTTGGTTAGATTTCGCTTTAGTCGGAAGGTATATACAATATATACATATATACAACGTGTATCAGAATTAATGGCACAACTAGAATATTTAGTCGGAAGGGGGGTAGGTACTATATTTTAATCTGATGAAAGCGTAATCTGATGAATGTGTTTTCCGTACCCAAGAAAAACAAAAAACTAAATATTATTTAAAGGACAATATTTGCTTTTGGAAGTTATTTTAGACCAGTTGCTTTTTAGACCAGTTCCTAATTAGACCAGTTGCTTTTTAGACCAGTTGCTAATTAGACCAGTTGCTACTTAGACCAGTCGCTACTTAGACCAGTTGCGTTTTAGACCAGTTGCTCCTTAGACCTGTTGCGTTTTAGACTAGTTGCTACTTAGACCAATTGCGTTTTAGACCAACTGATACTAACTCTTGCTAACTGGTTGAAAGTGACACATTATGTTACTCGTGCTGCGACGGTACTTGCGCCTTACTTCACGCCGCTCGCCATGAAGTTTCCGTCGCACTAGATCTTGATTACGTATCATTAATCAAATTCGAACTCTACGTAGGCGCAATAGAGTTGAGACTTAATTAATGCATATAGATTAAGCACATAGACATTTACACATGTACAATAAAGCGTAAACGTGTAATTAAATTAGTTAAATAATTTATAATGCAGTTTTATTTATCACTACGCGTTTACAACACAAGATGTCCGAGCAGAGAGAAAGAGCTGTCAAAGATCGAGCGAGAGACCGCAGACGACACGTTCCATTTCTCACACTCTCCCACACTTATTCTAACACATGTACAATATTCAAATATGCATAACTAGAGCAACAAAATTTTACAACTAACATTTTACTAAACAACATCAGGGTTTATTTTAGGTAACAGTCTCAAGTTCCTGTGAACATTGCAACATTTGATTAACATGTCTCTTTCATTTAATTCCTTCTACATCTACGACATAAATTACTCCTGGTACTGGCTCTTCTATTACTAATGTCTGAACCCATGGCCTGGCTCCCTTCCTATAGTCTTTAACCATTACTTTCTGTCCTATCTCAAGGTGTTTTTGCCTTTTTCCTTGGCCCCTTTTTTCAAATTCAAATTCAAATCATTTATTGCATGCCACATTGGTGTACAAAGAAATTAAATAAATAGGTACAAAAGGTGTTAAAATAAAAATGTAGCGCCCCGTAAGGGCATAGCAAACAGAGGGAGTATAGCTAGCTTATTAAATATTGTATTATACATTTTAACATTAAATAAATTAAAAATTAAAAATTGTAATACATGTAACATTATTAGATACTATTCATTATAAAATAAAAAATAAAGAAATTAATAATAACAAAATGATAACAATAAAAATAAAAAATAAAATAAAAATTGAAAATAAAAATAAAAATTATTGTCTTATATGTCATGCATGATAAAATAAAAATATTACTTAAATTTAAAATGATTTATCTCATATTCAATTAAATAAAATATTTGTAAAATTAAATTACAGTAAAATATTGCCCTTTAAAATTATTGTTAAAATTTATCATTAAAGAACTCATTTATATTATAGTAACTTTTATTAATAAGATATTTCATCAAGTTTGTTATGAACTGTGTCATTTCTTTTATTTCTTTTATGTCATTAGGTAAATTATTGTAAATTTTTACAGCCATTGAGTGTGGACCTGATGTAACAAATTTTAATTTAGAGACAGTTCTCTCACAGTTCAGACTCAGTAGTCTTTAGCATGTTTACGCCACGATTGTTCCTTTTTGCCGCGATTTTGACTGGGGAATATAAGCTCTCGTGTTTTCTCACAAATTTACAACATTCCAAAATATATAAAGATGTTAATGTTAAAATAGCATGATTTTTAAAATGAGGTCTACAAGATTCCATCTGATGAATATTAATTAGTATTCTAAGACATTTTTTTTGTAAAATAAAAACGCTTTGAATATCAGCAGTTTCCCCACAAAATAACTCCATATGTTAGTCTGGAGTGTGCGTATGCGTAATAGGCCGATAATGCAGTTTTGAAGTCTGTTAAATAAAGTTTTTTTAATTGATAAAGTGCATATCGAGGGGTGAAAGGCTAAGTGAGTTAAGCGACATTTTTGCAACTTTACAGTAGAGCGTTTTAAAGTTTTGAAATTCAGAAAAAAATTCGTAGATATTCGGTTTTTTAATCAATTTAGAATTTAAATATAGTTTTTTTTAAAATCAAACGCCTCATCAGATGTTTTAGTTTTTAACCTAATGAAACGAAAGGCTGCAGAAATAAATGTCGCTTAAAGCAACAATACCACTTGGCCCTTTTTTTCTAAGCAAGGAAAAACGACTTAAACGACGTGTCCCCTTGTTTCCGGAGTAAAACTAAATGTCTTAAGATACAATGACTAGTAAAATTAGCATACGCCAAAAAGGCTCAAAGGTATAAGAAAGTAATTTTCTTGTAAAGCTAAAAGATTGAATTACCTTGCTACAGATGTAAAGATTTCGGCTCATGTGCTGAAAGCCCAATTCTGTCTTTAAGTACCTTTAGGAAAAGTAGCTCAAGCAACGATCAACATCCTAATTTTGTTAATTTAAATCCTCATGATTTAAAATTTTATTTAAGGTTGGTTGTTGAAACCATCACTATAACCTTTGTACCATTAAAATTTTAGCATGTATCTGACGAGTTATTTGATTTTTATACGTTTAAAATAAAAGAAAGTAAAGTCAATAACGAAATTTAATTTTAGAGATTTTTTTAAATTTAATAATCAGTCTCGTAATATGTATGTTTGGTGTAGGCACATGTAATTAATAATCTTACAAAGTAGATATTTTAAATAAGTTTAAATGTTACTTTTTCACAATATTAACTGTAGTTAGTGATCAAAATCAAACTACCTGCTTTTTACGATTATTTAATCAAATCTATTGTTTTAATTGATAACTACAAAATGTTATCGTAGTTAGTAATCAGTACTTAGACTACATTTTGCCCAAGACTGTAATAATTCAACAAACAATGCGGTGATAACAGTCTCAATAAAACATATAATCTCAAAGCTCTCAAAAATTTTCTCAAACGCGGCTCAAGCACAACACACACGTACCGCCTCCTTTACTATTTGGGACCGACTGAAGCGCCCCGCGCGAGCGCATCCTTTTTATTATTGGGTAATTTTAAGGCAATGAAAACATTTTGAATAGGTTTTAAACGACATTGATTTTAATAGTGTATAGAATACCATGTTTGCTGAACGCACATTACTAACTCACTCTAGTTTAGGAAAACTGATTCATGTGCAAATGTAATGTATAATTTTTGAATTAAGCGACCGCTTTTTGTAAACAAATATAGGGACTAATAGATCAAACAACGAATTCACCTAAAATTGTAAAAAGCTAATTAATTTATGTACCTAGATAAAGATAAAATAAGCGAAAGCCAAATAATTCAAAGGACGAATTTATTTATTTTTGTCACCGGCTAATTTATTCAAGCGACATACTTCATATACTTTTGTGGAAAGCTATTTGCTTTAAAAAACAAGCTTAATATATTTTGTCGCAAGCTATTTGCTTTAAGCGACATTGGTTTGTATATTTAGAAGCAAGCTAAATAATTTAACCTACAAGTGCTGTAGTTATAGATATTGGAAGAAAGATTTAACAACCGTATGAGTTTAAATGTGAGAAAGGAAAACTGGTTCAAGTAACAATTGGTAATGTTTTGATATAACTTAAGTCAAACACATTAAGAAAATGGCAAATTCTTGCGTCGGTTCAGCTAGTAGCGGAGCGGAAAAAGCGTCCAAATCTAAATGACTTAAGCGACAAAAAATAGGTCAGATTGCCATGAAACTCGGCTCATTCGACGCAGAAAAATTTGCTGTAGTACACTCTTCTGTTGGTTGATCAGGTAAAAATCGTCGAGGTAGGTCAGGAGCCGGACACCTCTTTCTATTAGTTGCTGAGCTATCGAATTTGATAGGGATGCGAAAGTTTTCGGGGCGGAGCTTAGAGCAAACAGTAAGGCCGTCATTTCGTACAGTTTCTCGTTGTAGATCACACGGAGAAACCTTCTGTGTCTTGGGATAACGCCCACGTGAAAATATGCCTGATGTAAATCTATTTTCGCCATCCAGTCCTGATGTTGTATAAAATCTGGTACTTTGTGCATATTGACGAGACGAAACTTGTCTGCGGGAACGAATTTGTTTAGGTTCTTCAGATTGAAGATTGGCCTTAAACTTCCGTCGCTTTTGGGTCTTAGGAATATAGTTGAGACAAAACTCGGAGTGTACGGAGCTGGTACAGTTACGTGTTGATCGAGTAATTTCTGTATAACGTGATCCATTTCTGGCGATTAAGCTGTTTGATTGCTGCGGTAGTTCGGCAGGCACAAAGGTGGTTTTGCTTTGAATGGAATTCTTCTTGGGTTAACCTCTCCTATCCCGGTGGGAAAAGGGAGAGCGCGCTCGAGCTTCTCTTTGCGATCCACCTCGTGATGTCGGAAAATTACCATGACGTCCATGGTTGCCAACACGGTTTCCTTGTTTAGCTGGTGGTCCTGGTTTATAAGTTCTTTGGCGATTGGCAATCGGTTGAGAAGGGCCCGGAGTGGTAACTTCGTTCTGCTAAACTGGGAAGCGCCGGTCTTTTTGTTTAGACTAGAAAACATTTCTCATGCCTATCGCTTTATCAATAACGGCGCTAAACTTTTCACAGTCAAATAAATTGGAACAGAGTGGTGGGATTTTCCGTAATGCGCTTTTGTGATAAGCGTCCTTTGCAGACACTAAAATAGCCTCTCGTCTATGTTGCACAATCTCAGTTCTATGAGCGCAAACCAACTGCAAAGTATCTCTGCATACTTTTGTATACTCACTACTGCTAAATAACTTATTAAGCTTGATATAAATTTCATTATTGCCAAGCTCCTTCGCTTCATAGGCCCACATCAGAATTTTTCTCATTTCAGATTGTAAAACGTCCTTTTGTTTGAGTAAAACAAAAATTACAGCAGCAAAATCAATCAAATTGTTTAACTTCATCATTAGGGTCGAGCTCAACAAATCCAGGGCAGTGTGCATACAGTTTTTGAAGTTCCGCATAACGGACATTGTTCTACTCAGGCGAATCGAAGTGTTGCAACTCTTTTAACTGGTTGAGATATTCCATAGAAGCCTTTGGAACAGACGGTTGCTTTAAATTTTGACATTTTAAATTTTTTTGATTAATTACTTTTTTCTAAATTATGTAATTTCACACTAGTTTTAGGACATCTGTACCTCTATTAAGGACAGGAATAGTTGTAGGATTTTAACTAGGTTTTAAATTTTGACATTTTAAAATTTTTTGATTAAGTAATTATTTTATTCTAATTTATTTAATTTGACACTAGTTTTATAACACATGTACCTCTATTAAGGACAGGAATAGTTGTAGGATTTTAATTAGGTTTTAAATTTTGACATTTTAAAATTTTTTGATTAAGTAATTATTTTATTCTAATTTATTTAATTTGACACTAGTTTTAGAATACTTGTACCTCTATTGAGGACAGGCTCTAGTTTTATAATTTTAAAATAATTAAATTTAATTATTTATTTGACATTTTTAACTTTTTAACTTTTAATTTTTTATTATTAGATTAGGGTGTTATTACACATTTTATTTTTAACTTCACTCCCTATTGGGAGTGTTTACTTATTGACACATCCCCCGACATAGCCACAGTTAGGCCACAGTTAGCCCGGCAAGACCAGGTAGAACCGACCCCAGGGGCCGGACTGTCTCCCCTAAGAGAACCGACGACGGACCCTGTACATCCGGAGTCAGGAAGAGTGTTGGAGAGACTGTAGATGAGTTTAAGGGCAGGCCGGCCCTTGGTGCCAAAGTTGTAGGTAGGAGCCCGGTGGCGACATCGACGACCTCAGTGAAGGTCCCCCGAGTCGGCTCCAGATGGCAGTCAGGCAGCTGGATGCTGGGCTGAAATGCTTGGCCAAATCGCGAAACCTGAAAACAGAGGTCAAAGAAGGAGTCACCCTGGCACTTAGGAAGCTATGTGACCTCATGAAGGAAGCCGAGGCCGACTTGGCCAGGGCCAAGAAAGAAAAACCGAAAAGTGGAGACAGTATGAAAGACGATAGAATGATAGAGAAGATTGAAAAAATGATGAAAAAGAATGAAAGAAGAGGTAGGGAACAGGAAGAAAGACAAAAGTTGACAACAGAAAGAATAGAGAGAATCATGGAAGAGAACGAAATAAGAGTTAGGGAACAGGAGGAATGGAGAAAAGTAGAGAAAGAAAAGATAGAAGACTTAAAAAGAACCATCTCCGAACATAAGGAAGTAATCAAAGGGGTGTCCTATGCGAGTGTGGCGGCGGGCAGGCTGCAGAGATCTGCTCCGGCTGGCGAGCAGCTACACTCCATTATAGTGACAGCCAAGGATGAGACGGAAACTGGGGATCAGATCATCGAGCGGGTTCGGAGAGCGGTGAAGGCGAAAGAGGGAGGAGTGGAGATTGATAGGATTAGGAAGACCAAAGAAAGGAAGGTGCTTATTAGCTGCAGCAGCAAGGGAGCAAGACAAGAGGTGAAGGAACGAATAGAGGGAGAAGAATCCTTCTTCTATTCGTGCCTCAATGTAGAAGAAGTACGGAATAAGGACCCCCTTCTGGTTCTAAAGGACGTTCTTCAGACAAATACGGATGAGGAGATTGTCAGATGCCTGAAGAGCCAGAACGGGGACCTTTTCCGCGACCACGGTGAGTAAGAAGATAGAATAGCTGTTAAGTATAGAAGGAGAGCACGCAACCCGTACTTAGCACACGTAGTGCTAATGGTCTCCCCACAGATCTGTCGAAGAGCAGTGGAAAGAGGGTCCGTACAACTGGACATACAGAGGGTCAGGGTGGAGGACCAGTCCCCACTCATACAGTGCTCTATGTGTCTGGGGTACGGACACGGCAGATAATACTGCAAAGAGACCGAAACAAAGTGTAGCCACTGTGGGGGGCCACATATGCGGGCGAACTGCGAGGAAGTGTTAGCAGGATCACCTCCGTCTTGCCTGAACTGCTGTAGAGCGGGAAAAGGTGGCGTCCACCACAACGCCTTCGATGTTGACTGCCCGGTCAGGAAGAGGTGGAACGACTTGGCAAGAGCAAGAGTGGCCTACTGCTAAGGGCGTCCCGGGAACAACACAGCAGCCAAGCGATCCCAACAGAGGCCAGAGGTACACCGTGGCGCAGGCCAATCTCCAGCGCAGCAATTTGGTGACCACGGAGCTGGTCCTCGAAGCTTCGAGGAGGAGAGTGGCCTTCCCCTTGGTGCAGGAGCCGTATGTGGGCAACACAGGCAGAGTGAGGAACCACGGGACGGCGAGGGTCTACAAAACCGCAGGACAGGAAAAGGGGGCTGTCAAGGCGGCGATTATTGTCTTTGACGCCAGCCTTGATGTGGAACAGCACCCAGAACTCACGACGAACAACATAACAGTCGTGAGGATCCGGACCAGCACTTAGTCGATCATCACCGTTTATTCTACCTCAAGCCTAATGCCCCGATCGAGCCCTACGTTGCCCAGATAGCGAGGATCATTGCGAAGATAGGAACGGCAGGACTCGTTATCGGGGGTGTAAAAACTGTTCACTTTTTCGCTTGGTATAAACCATATTTGCGTTTTTTACCGCCAATTTGCATGTAATGCACTTTATTTTTCTTTAGGCGACCTCTTCGGTCAGAAATCACTATGCTAATGACGAAAATTATGTGCCCCCACACATCCTGCCTGGTTAATGGTAAAAAAAAATGGCGCGAACAGAAAGTGAACGCTGATTGGTCGAAGACGACCAATGGACGGTGTTGTTGTACACGATTTTAGGCCGGAAATCAAGTATGCTACTCTCATATATATATTAGGCTTCGAATAACAGTGGAGTACTGTTTAATAATTATGTTAATAGGATGAATCAAATCTAATCGTGATTTTAGGTTACGGCCAAACAAAAGTTTGGCAGGGCTTTCACCTGTAGTGCAGTGCACAGTATTCCTGTACTCAAATAGGTATTGTATAAGTGTCAACCATTTGTCGCACTCCAACCTCCTTTTCTAGCCATAAGATAGAACGGAACTAAACATAGTTGCACGATTTTTATTTTAGCCATCCTTCTATAGCTTTAGTTATTGTTCTGAGGCTTTAGTTATTATTCTGAGCATTGTATATACTAGAAATAGAGACTTATCTTCGACGTCAAAATAGGTACTAGACAAGTAGCGCCCTCTGAATCTGATAGTTGGTACTATATCCGCGTGTACTCGTTCTACGCACGGGATCCCATTACTTCCAGTACTTTTAATTAATAAATAAAGGATATGTAAAGAAATACACATTTGAATTTTAATGACGGTTTTTATTTATTAATAATTGAAAGTAGTTTTTACAGTGTAAAGAACTTTTCAAAATCCGATTTTGCATGTTAATTTTATTGACAGAATGGAGCACTAATATAGGTGTTTCGTAAATAAAACATGAACGGAACCTTAACTGACCAATAATTGGCATTTTTAAATAAGAAACTAGCATAATTTGTAATAAAGTACAAAAATGTCGTCTTATTATGAAGCTATTACCAACTACAAGCAATATAAACACACTATCTTAAGTTATTTCAAAACAAAAATATCATTTGCATAAATTGCCTATAATTATTATAGGCAATTTATGCAAACTATCATAAATTATTCCAAAACAAAAATATAATTTAAGATGCTATTCACAAAATGTAAGCAAAAATTATTTTTGGTTCCTAAATGTACATTTAGATATTAAACAATAATAACAAAAGATCGCTCAATCCAGATGGATTGAGCGATCTTTTCTTATTTTGAGCATACTACTTCACTAGAACTTATTTTATTTCTTATTTAAAATATGCCAATTATTGATTTTTCTTAAGTACCTATTATTATTTTTCTTTTAAAACATTTACTGTGATATTTTTTGCTTAAATTTTGTACCTTATCCTCCTCGTCATCAACCAGCTTTCGCCCAGACAAAATCTTATTTATATCTTTACAGTAATTGTATACTAAGCAGCGGCTTACAATATTTATTAAATATGTGGTTAATCGATCTTTATGTATTGTGCAATTTGTTTTGGACATAGTAACATTTTTATTATTTTTATTATTCCTGCTGCAATAAAGCAAAGGCACTGCGTCCCACACATCCTTTCCATATTCCGTTTCCTTTCCCGCTCACTTCAGCTCCGAATCAACGGTTGCCTAGGACGATCAGCGCCGTCGATGTTGGTAGCACTGTTTTTGTGATGGCAATACTGGATATCACAAAGAAGCAGATATAACCGTCGTTCCCGCCACGACTGGTTCGCTTTTTCATTAATATTTTGTTAACGGTTGTAAACAACCGTTAACAAAATATTAATATTAACCCACTATAAACTACATAAACCGCTATTGTGAACCTATATATAAAGTGTTATAGTGTTATTGAAGTGAAGCTTGAAGATCAACATCCAGTCTGGCCCATAAAGACCGTGCGGCGCATTGCAGACCTGCTGTAACTGTGTGAGTTTCCCATCTTGCCGCCTTTCCTTTTGATTATCCATAAGCCGGCGGAAATCCCACCCAATTTGTGTATCGCAGCAGTGCCCTTAGCCTCAGATTGCATTTTCATATTCTATAGACTTAAATAGGACGCCTCCCCGCATCATCATTTTTTGGTCCTTCGAGCCGGCTCGAAGTGGAAGGTTGGGTTGAAGGTTATTTATCCGGATAAATAACCTATTTACCTATGTATTATGTAAATAGGTTATTTATCCGTATATTTATGTATTATTACTACACCGCTTATTTATATATCATTTGAGTCTATTATAAATTATAATAATATAATTATAATATATTATAATCTAATATATTAAAATTATAATTATAATCATTACTATTATATAAAGTTAATATAACACTCTTCTTCTATAGTCTAGTAATAAGGAACGAATTACCTGCGGGTTGGGAGCCTGGTGATCTGTAACACAGGCCTACGCCTAGCTCAAACACCAGTCTCACAAATGAATCTAAAAATTATTGCACATTGTTTCTTTACTTTAAGAACGATCATTTGTGAAGAGAAAATAAACGTTTTATTTATTTATTTATTATTATTATTATAACACTATTACACTTCCCGCATATCTTTCGCAGCTAATTATTGAATTTCACTTTAGTCGCGTGGCTGAGCCAGCTGCTAATTTTCATTTGCCGCTACGTTTTTATACGTGTTTTTTGTTTTCTCGCATAGATAAACCACTCCGCTTCGATTTTCGCTGAATTTGTTGTAATTCATAACACACCGCTCGCCTGACCACCCGGTCGCTTCATAAGAAGTAGGTTTATCTACCTACCTTACACCGCCGCTTTATTTGCCGCGCTAAATAACCGTTGCAGTACCTAATCTAAATCGCCATCTTTGCTATGGATGCAAATCAAGTAAAAATATTACAAGCTAAAAACAAAGCCAGTTTAAATAGGCTTTTTACTATTTATGATAGTGGAAAAAAGATTACTTTCACTCGAATGGATCTTCGTTCAACGGAAACATTTATGGCCGATTCAGAGTCGCTGAATATTGTTCGAGATGAGTATATCCGAAATACAGATACTATAAATGAAATTTACCTTATAAATAATGAAAAGTTTGAACCTGATTATTCGAATCTTACACAATTTGAAGAAATATTTACTAAAATAATGCGAATTAGGTCGCAAATTGATTCCAATAACGCTCAAGTAAAACCTAAAGTTTGTTCAATAAAACTCCCGCCTATCAACATACCATTTTTTGATAGTAAATTTGAAAATTGGCCCGTATTTTACGAGTCATTTAAGTCGAACATTCACGAAAATACCGAACTAACAGATTCGCAGCGAATACAATACCTTATGGGTAAATTAACTGGAAGTGCTTTAAAATTAACCGCAGGAATTACTTGGTCAGGGGAAAATTATAATTCTATGTGGAACAACTTAGTTCAAAAATACTCGAGCACTTGACTCACATTACATGAATATTTTATTAAACATTAAACCAGCTTCAAATTGTTTTTCTTCATTGAACACATTCATAGAAACGTTTGACGTTACTGTCTCCGCTATGGAACAATTAAAAAATTACTTAAAAGATTATAAATTGCTGAATTTAGCTCTTCGCAAGTTAGATTCTTCTACTGCTCAAGCCTTTGAAATGTCTGTTCGTAACCAAAAAATTCCACCATATAAAAAATTATCTGAATTTATTAAAAGTCAAATCAAAATACTCGAACGTACTGCATTACCTATTTCTACTGTGCGAGCTACATCTAGCTCATCTTTACGTAATGATAATCGCCCGCAATCGCATAATACAGTCCACAAGTTCCACCACTCATTCGTAGCCCGCGAGTCCCGCGACGATTTTGTCAACCAGGGTCCTGAGCTTACACCATATGGAAGGTATTGATATTTATGTGTTCCTACTTCAGTTACAATAGTAGTACAGTTTTGGCTATCTCTTAAGAAGCCTTAAAGACTTAGCTCAGCTGCCTATGCGGTTAGAAAAATGAGGTCACTTACTGATGTAGAAACGGCAAGATTGGTTTACTTTAGTTACTTTCACAGCGTCATGTCGTATGGTATTTTATTGTGGGGCTCAGCGGCTGACATTGAAACCATTTTTGTTTTACAGAAAAGAGCCATTCGAGCTATTTATAGCCTTAAGCCCCGTGATACGCTGAGAGAGTTATTTAAGCAGATTAATATTTTAACTGTAGCTTCACAGTATATTTATGAAAATATCATTTATGTTTATAAAAACTTAGATAAATTCGAAAAAAAAAGTAATACCCATAATTTTAACACAAGAAATAAAAACAAACTTGCTGTTCCAAAACTTAGACTCAATAAAGTTGGTAATTCATTTGTTGGGAAATGTATAAAAATATACAATAAAGTGCCTTTCACTCTAACAGAATTGCCATTACACAAGTTTAAGACAGAAATAAAACAAGGTCTAATGAAAAAAGGTTACTATAAAATTGATGATTATTTTAATGATAAGAATGTGTGGTCATCTTAGTCTGCTCGCCTGCACATGTTATTTCACATTGTAAGTAGTTACACTTTTTTATAAAAGGTTATTATTAAAGTCAAAGAATAATTGGATGATAAAACAGCCTGGTTGTAATAAAAAACACATTATACTCTATTTGTATCAATATACATAATAAAATTAATTTATATAATTTTTATACTGATATGATAGTTTTGAACAGTGTCCTACAGATAACAAACAGCGTTAAATAGATCATTAAGTTTTTATTTAAAGTATCTTGAGTGTGTCATGCTCTCTTTATTGTCTCTGCGGTGGTGGCGTGTGCGTCGGGTCGTTACGTTCCCTAAAATATGGTTGAGCGAAGCGATGGCTGATTCATATGTCATACTCGTGAACGGGTGCCGCCTGTGGAGGCTGGTCTGCTCTTGCATACTTATCTCATTTAACAATGAGATAAGTATGCAAGAGCAGACCAGCAGTAATTCTGTGGCGTCAAGGAAAAAGGAGATAAGTACATACTCTTGAACTTTTCACTAGGGGCAAATTAAGAAAACATCTCATGTGTTTTATTAGAAAATTGTAATTTATTAGTGTTAGTAGTTGAATTTTATTAGTGGCACTTTTAGTATTTATTTAAACAATCGTAAGTGATATGAGGTTTTTACAAAAATAATAATAATAATAGAATTATATTATATTTAAATAATTGACATGTCGCATTTTACCTTATCGAGAAAAAAAAAAACAAAAAATGTAATTTAGTTACATATCTCGTTATTACATTACAAATGTTGTAACTGTAAACATTTAAACTGTCAACGAAATCATTTTAGAGATCGTTAAATTCTTCTAAGTTACGTCTACGTCGTGGCTGTTTGAATTGGTGTCTAATTTTTTTTAAATTCATGGCAATCACTGTCGATCAAATGAAGAATACTAAGGAGATCTTTTTTCTTTTCCTGGTTTACAGGCAATGGTTTATCGTAACATTTCTGGGGATTTAACGGTTCATTTGCTTTGCCTCTTCTGCAAAAAGAGATATTTTTGAATTCAGTCGAGTCGCTTGTTTTAAATTGTATCACACTTAATTCGTTTTCACCACTGTGCCAAAACCGTTTCACATCATGCCATATAATTTTTTCCCCAGATGAATCGACTTTCCTCAACTGCAGAGGGCCCTTATACAAACTTGCAAAATCTAGAAACATATCATTTTTCATGACAATTACAGTAATATTTGGACTTGTCAATCTAACTAAATTTTACCAATCTCTAGGCAAATGTATGGACATATCAGTGTGTTTCTTTTTTCGCTCTATTTGAGCATGAATAGAATCGCATTCCATTTGAGTATGACCAGGGGTTAAGAATTTGTGATCAATTCGCATGTCCGGTATAAGTTTGCTTAAGCAAAGAAACATAGCAGTGACGTGGCTGTTTTTGTTTTGTCCACCACATGTATCCGAGTAGAATGTAATCTCTTCTGAGGATGAATCCTCAGAAGAGATTGAGCTGTCTTCGGATGATGAACTTTGTTCTAGTCCTGGATTGAATGTTTGATCACGTACACTGTCGTCCGAATCAAAATCAGCTGGTTCCGTTTGCTCTTAATTAAAACCTGGTCGAGGACTTTCTATGTTAAGTACTGAGAGCGGCTTATTTACATTATCATTTATGTCATTAGATGTTATTCCTAAATCTGAGAGAGTTATAAAATCTAAAGATTCGGCAGCCTCTTTTTGTTCTTGGGTAAGCTCACTGCTAACTTCGGATGTGTTTGACATATCCAAAGGACATCCAGTATCAGAATACTGTAAAAAATAAACGAATGGTTTAATAGTAATAGACGAATTTTAATTCATAAAGCAAACGAAAACCGCACGGCGCAAATATCACTAATACTGCATGCACAGTTATACCTACTACTTACTTATACACAATAATGTTTATCATTATTTACATGCCTATCCTATTAAATGATCATAAAATAATACAGGTTGTATTATAATTTTAATTATAATCTAATAGTTTAGAAAGTAGGTATATTAGCCAAATATACGAACAAAAGCCGCGCGGCGGGCGTGAGCCTCGTACGTAGGTATATTACACAGCACAGCTCCAATTACGTACCCACCTATGATTAATATTATTATGACCTGCATATTAACTAAAATAATCATAAAAAAACAGTTTCAGTCTTAAAAACAGTGCAAAACAATAACCCAATTATTTTGAACTTAGCATTTTAAATGTTTATCGGTTACCTACAAAAAATGTAAAAATACACAATGCTTACGTTCTGTGGCTCTCTCTTTTAAAACTAATGACATTATCATTAATTCTCTTCATATTGATGTGTATCAACACTTAAAACGCGATGAAACTAATTTTAAACAGAATTTCTGTCAGAGCAACACACGACAAGTCCATGCACACGTTACAAACTGATGCAAAATATCGGTACGTACTTTAGGTAAGTCGACTCATCTCACTATGCATAACTGAATTATTGGCGGTAAAAAGCGCGATACTGAGATATCTTGATTGAACTCTCTTTACTTATTTATACATTTTGATGTTATGACTAGTCCCTTTTTAAACATAGGGGTGTGAAAATAAAATATACAATTTATTGACTCATCTCCTTAATGCCGTGACACATATTAATGTTTTGAACAAAAAGGTGCAAAAATCTCATTTTTTAAATTTTTTGACTCATCTCCTTTTTCCTTGACATCACAGAATTAATACTAACGTATTAATTACTATAGTTTGACTTTGTTTTTCTTAAACAATTTTTGACTTTTATTAGAGTACTGTAGTGGTACTGTATGACATTGTGGAAATTTAACTTATACCAGATGTAAATTTGATATATTAGATTTGTTTATTTGTTTTGTTTTTTTACATGTTGTAGTTGTCTTCTATATTTTTTGTGTTTATTTGTAATGGAAAGTGTCCTGCTATGATAGGGCATTTTCAAATTTTTATTTTTTTTGACGCTGTAAGGGAGAAAAGAGCTGGACACTTGCTGAGTTTCTTGCCGGTTCTTCTCAGTGCAAGATCTCCCGCCCAGAGTAGACTTACGAACCGATGGCATAGCGACATTCATAAGAGCTACTTGTAGCCTAAACTGAATAAATGATTTTTGAATTTGAATCTACTTAGCCGTGCCTGCAGATAAGCTACTTTAAGATCTAATTCTGTTCTATTTTTCCGGTTTTAACTAAAGCAACTTTTTCGTGGTTTATGTTACTGCTGCAATTCTCATACTCTAAGTCAGATTCTGATTGTGACGATGATGATGACATAAATGTCAAGTCGATGCTGCGCAATGGCGGCAATGTATTTCACTGAAAAACTTTTTTTGCACTACTATTTTTATCACTTAATTTCTTTTAATTTACATTTAGTTTTTTTTCACTCTGGTTCTGTTACTCGTCGCCAATGACGTATTGTAATTAAACTACTTGAATAATTTATAATGCAGTTTTATTTATCACTACGCGTTTATATTAACGAAACATTTTTTTTATTTGAAAGGCCCATTAATGCCATTATGAATGGAATATAACATCGTTCAAATGTCCGCCGCGGCTTCGAATGGTGGCACGAATCCGAGAGGTCCAACTTTCAATTGTGGCCGAAAAATAATCTTTAGCGACGAGGCACATTTTTGGATGAATGGTTTTGTTAATAAGCAAAATTGCCGTATATGGGATGACCACAACCCACATGCGGTTCACTAGGTGGAAATGCATCCACAAAAAGTTACTGTTTGGTGCGGATTTTGGTCTGGCGGCGTCATTGGTCCGTACTTCTTCGAAAACGACGTTGGCGAGGCCATCACCGTCAACGGCGAGCGCTACAGATCAATGATTAACAATTTATTTTGGCTTGAATTGAACAATATGGACGTGGACGACATGTGGTTCCAGCAAGACGGCGCTACGTGCCACACAGCAAACGACACAATGGACATTCTGCGTGAACGGTTTGAGGGTAGGGTTATCTCTCGCAGAGGTGACGTGAATTGGCCACCAAGATCGTGTGATTTGACCCCGCTAGACTTTTTCTTGTGGGGTTTTCTGAAGTCACACGTCTATGCCAATAACCCACAATCGACCGTTGCCCTGAAAGCCAACATAACGCAGGCCATCGCTCAGATTCAGCTGGATCAATGCAGCAGAGTCATTGAAAATTGGACCTCTCGGATTCGTGCCACCATTCGAAGCCGCGGCAGACATTTGAACGATGTTATATTCCATTCATAATGGTATTAATGGGCCTTTCAAATAAAAAAAAATTCGTTAATATCTCACACACATCTAGTTTTATACAATTTTAACATCGACCCGTCTTTGTTGAAAGACCCTTTCGATACCTATAAAATCTTATAACTATTTAAACTATAATTGTCCGTCCGGAACAATAGACTACAGAAGCGGTTAAGAATTTTTTTTTCAATTCCAGTTAGTGGTCAGAACTACACAGACTACGGATGCGTAGCAGTGGCTGTGCTGACCCACGGCTCCGAACATGGCCTGATCAGTGCCAAGGACAAGCAGTACAACGAACTGGAGATTATCAATCATTTCAAGGTCGACAGGATACCTTCTCTGATTACCAAGCCAAAGATCGTCATTATTCAGGTAAGCCACTGCGACATCGAGCTCCACACAAACATACATACATACACACATATAATCACGCCTCTTTCCCGTAGGGGTAGGCAGAGACCACTTTTTTCCGTTTTTTACACAAACATCGATATTAATAAAAACTATTTGCCACACATCCTGCACCCATCCAAATCCAAAACCCCGAAAGCTTTCAGCTCGAATTGCAGAATCGCTTCGAGTACCTAAATGGTTGCGAAAATGTGGACGAATACAGCAACGGGTTTGTGGAAACTGTCCAAACGGTTCGGTTCAAGTTCTTTAAAACCCACCGTGCAAAAGGAACCAAAAAGTTCTCAGATCATACCCTGAAACTAATGGAAGAGTGGCGCGCAATGGTTCTGCTTTCCTCAGGTGATGCGTCTCAGTTTCGGCGGCTAAATAGGCAGATTTCGAAGTCTATGACTCGCGACACGCGCCAATTTAATACTAACCGTATTAAAGAGGCCATTGAGCGGAACAAAAGCTCAAAAGTGTTCGCAAGAGATCTGGGTATTGGGCAGTGCCAACTGACCACGCTGAAAACCGATGACGGCAGAACTGTCACGACCAGGTCCGATGTTATGGGAGAGGTCGAGAAGTTCTATGGACAGCTTTACACATCCACACGGCCACCTGTACAAAGCTTAGCTAAAGACCCTAGAGCTAAGTTAACCCGGCACTATACCGAAGACATCCCGGACATCAGCCTATACGAGATTAGTATGGCTCTCAAACAGGTGCTGACGGAATTACGGCCGAGCTTCTGAAAGCAGGCGGAAGACCGGTACTCGTAGCTCTTCAGAAGCTATTTAATTCCGTCGTACTAGGGGGCAGAACGCCAGAGACGTGGCACGAAGGTATGGTGGTACTGTTCTTCAAAAAGGGCGATAAAACCCTGCTGAAGAACTACAGGCCCATCTCACTTCTAAGCCACGTCTACGAGAGTCATAACGAATCGTCTTGCTTGTAGGTTTGATGACTTCCAGCCTATCGAACAAGCCGGTTTCCGAAAAGGCTTCAGCACCATAGACCACGTACATACGCTGCGGCAGGTTATACAGAAGACCGAAGAGTATAACCAGCCTCTTTGCTTAGCGTTTGTGGACTATGAAAAAGCCTTCGATTCGATTGAAACATGGGCCGTGATACAGTCTCTCCAGCGGTGCCAAATTGACTATCGGTACATCGAAGTGTTGAGGTGTTTGTATGAAAGCGCCACTATGTCAGTCCGTCTTCAGGACCAGAGCTCGAAACCTATCCAGTTGCAGTGAGGAGTGAGATAGGAGATGTGATATCTCTGAAACTGTTCACTGCTGCACTGGAAGATGTTTTCAAGCTTCTGGACTGGAAAAGACTCGGCATCAACGTCAACGGCGTATACATCACTCATGGATATGAGACCATGGAAGACCTCTGCGCAATGCTCGGTGACCTCAACAGAGTCTCGCAACAAGTGGATCTTAAAATGAACATGGAGAAGACGAAAGTTATGTCGAACTCACGTGTCGTACCCACTCCTCTAAAAGTTAGGGACTCTGCCCTTGAAGTTGTGGACGATTATGTTTACCTGGGACAAACGGTTCAGCTAGGTAGGTTCAACTTCAGCAAAGAGGTCAATCGTCGAATCCAATTAGGCTGGGCAGCGTTCGGTAAGCTACGAAATATCTTTTCATCCGATACACCGCAGTGTCTCAAGACGAAAGTCTTTGACCAGTTTGTGTTGCCAGTGATGACATACGGGACTGAGAAGTGGTCGCTCGCTATGGGCCTCATAAAAAGGCTCAAGGTCACTCAAAGAGCAATGGAGAGGGCTATGCTCGGGATTTCTCTGCGTGATCGAATCAGAAATGAGGAGATCCGCAGAAGAACAAAAGTAACCGACATAGCCCGAAGAGTTGCTAAGCTCAAGTGGCAGTGGGCAGGGCACATTGCTCGCAGGACTGATGGCCGCTGGGGTGGGATAGTCCTGGAGTGGCGACCGCGTACCGGAAAGCGCAGTGTGGGCAGGCCTCCAACAAGGTGGACAGACGCTCTGGTGAAGGTCGCGGGAAGCCGCTCGATGCGTGCAGCACAAAACCGGTCGTTGTGGAGATTCTTGGGGGAGGCCTTTGTCCAGCAGTAGACGTCCTTTGGCTGAAATGATGATTTGCCACATGTATTTCAGAGCATCACTTGAGAACGGCTCGACCGATTTGGCTGATTTCGATTAACACAATTAATTCACGGTCAAAATGGTATTCTACTCTAATTCATCTACCTATAGCTTCAACCAATTACCTCCAGAATTCACTTTACATACTACAACATACGCTTTAACTTTTTGCTTTAACACTCTTTTTCATCATTCTCTTTTTTTCACACGTTCAATTTGTAATTTTGCCCACACGTAATATTGTATTAAATTGCTTTTAATCGTGAAGACCTGGTATTGGCCTTCTGCTACCTATATATCTAATGTATACTGTTGCATGTGCTGTTGGTTTTCCAGAAATAAACAAATACATACATTTATTTTATGTTGTGTTCGTAATTTTCAAGACAAGGTTTGATAAAAATAAGTTTTCGTGCTAGTAAAACCATCACGGGATACGGAATCGCGAGCGGGCCACTAGTGTGTGTTATAAAGATGTGATCCAATGCTACTCAAATCACACACAGCAAATGCCACTTCAATGTGAAGAACAAAAAGTTTAATTTTTAACTGATTTTTCAATTTTAGTAAAAATATTAAGATCGGATGTTGATTGATGACGTGTTGTCGACATTGAATAGGGCAGGGCTCACATAGTAAGAGTAGATAGCGTTGATTAATTTCGGCGAGTTGGATTGAGCCATAATAGCATAGCTGGTAGTGCTCCTGACCCGGCATGCCATGGAGTGGGGGTTTGAATCCCGCTCATGGATTTTGTTCAAATTCAAAAAGTTAACATTATGGTGTATATTTTTGCAGGCTTGCCGAGGCACAGAAGAATATCAAGGTGTCACCGTCAATCAAGCGCCGAGCAAGATTCAAAAAGACCATAACAAAGAAGTAGAGCCCTACACGCTTCCTGTGGAATCTGATATACTTATATTGCATAGCTCGTACATTGGAAAGCCATCGCACAGGTACCTATGTGTTTCTTATTTTATCACGAACTTTGGCCTTTTTGATTCTTTCAATGTCAGTACACACCCACTTAATCTTAATAAGCTATCGATAAAGGTCAATTTTGCTTCTGGAATATTGTGGCGGCTACGGCTGAGAATGCTAATATGAAATGAAATGAAATGAAATGGAATATGTTTATTAGAACACAGTACAAACTTATGTAGGTACTTAAAACAAAACAAACAAATTATAATAAAAATGTGTGTTTTAAAAGGACTCCACTCAGCATATGTTGCAGTAGTGGACAAAAACTACAACGCTGATCTTCCGTGGAGACCCATTTTGTGTAAATGTGCGCGGCGTCGCGCTGTACATAACATTAATTAAATGTACAGTGACAATAACATCAATATGAGCACATAGTTACTAGTTATAATACTCGTTACTGTTATTGGAGGTATCCCAACAAATTCAGTTGAATACAACTAAGATAAGATTAAATTAAAACCTAATTCGACATCTTACACATTACCAGTTGTCTGCAAATTCAAAAAGTATCTCTTTGTGTTAACCTTAAAGGACCCCCCTGAAACAGAGTTACAGAGTGGTGGTGGTAAATTGTTCCAACACTTCGTTGCAGCATACCGAAAACTTTCATGAAAAGCCGCCGTTCTATGTAGGGAGCCAACCAAACGTATTGCAAATCTAATGTGTGATTTAGAGAAAGTTAGTTTCTCATATAGATATAGTGGTTTTTTATTTTTGATAACACCAAATAAAAGCGAGGCAAAATGTAACATACGTCTATTTGACATATTTAACTTACGGTTATCATTCAAAAAAGGTATGATATGTGCCCTACGTGGCACTGGAAAGCAAAAACGTACGCAGGCATTCTGAATTCGCTGCAATAACTTCCTGGAGCGACCCAACAGACATTCACCAAATACAGTGTCAACGTAATTTAGTTTTGATAAGACTAGCGCCTCGCAAAGTTTGATACGAAATTCAACAGACAGGTAATCGCGCATGCGGTTCAGTACTGAGAGCCTATAGAAGCAATTACGAGCAGTTTGCAAAACGTAGTTTTCAAATCGAAGTGACTCATCCATCAAAAGAACCAAATTTCGAACCTCAGCAACATGTTCTAAAGGAGCTCCCCGCACGCATACCTGAGGGTTGAAACTCATTATTTTGTGTCTATGAACTTTGGAAGCAAATACTAAATAATTTGACTTTAGGGAATTTATAACTAGACTGTTAGCACTGCACCAACCAGCAATGCTATCAAAGTCCTTGTTTAAGGTATCAAAAGCAGCTATCGTTTCATTAGGATTAAAAGAAATGTATATTTGGACGTCATCTGCATAAGGGTGAAACTTGCAATGAGAAATACATGAAGCTATGTCAGCGAATAATACAAAAAGCAGTGGACCAAGGATAGAACCTTGCGGTACCCCTCTATTTACTGGTAGAATATCTGATATAGATGCTATTCCATTTGTATTAAGTATTTCTACTGCCTGAAACCGCTTATCAAGGTAGGAGGAAAACCATTTGATTGCCATATCGTCAAATCCAATAAGAGTGAAGTATTTATTGTATCGAATGCACGGGACAGATCCAACAGTGCCAGTAAAGTACTTTGCTTTTTATCTTGTGCAGCTTTCAATAATTTTAGATAGAAATGGCAAAATGTTAATAGGACGTAGATCTTTGCAACCAGAAGGGTTACTAACTTTAGGCAACGGACGCACCAAAGAGATTTTCCAGGAATCAGGGAATGTTCCCGTGCAATGGAGGTATTAACTATAGCTGTGATTAAATTAAGTGTATGTGGAAGTGTTAGTAGCATCATATCTTTGGAAATGCCGTCTATGCCTTTTGCATTAGTTTTTGTTTAAAATTTTAAGCACTGCACTCTCATCGCTAGGTTGCATATTATGAAAGACTGCAGAACTAAATCTATGAAATTCATAGTATGTTAAATCAGACAAACTTACGTTATTACTACCAGGTACAGAGTAAGCAAAGTGATTATTAATAAGATTAGGATCCAGCAAGTGAGAAGGAAGTTCCGCGGTTTTTGCCTTAAAATTAACAACATTCTGCTTTATATTTTTCCATAATAAACGTGGCTCATTGATGTTTGCATTAATGTAGTTCTGAAAATAAGCATCTTTTTCAGTATATAAAGCTTTATTAACAACTGTTTTTAATTCCTTATAATATTTTTTATGGAGCTCACAATTCGTTTTAAGACTGCGTGAAAATGCTTCATCGCGTAACCTCATCATCTCTCTCACATTATAAGTTACCCAAGGGTAAGAGTGTTCCTTATTGAATACCTTTTTGATTGGAGCATACCTGTTGTACAATTGAGTTATGTGGAAGGTCAACTTTTCGACCATTTCGTTAACATCATGACAAATAATCTTATCCCAATCAATACAACCAAGATCCTCATTAAATAGGTCAAAATCTATATCTTTGAGTGGTCTATAAGTAATCCACCTTGGTGAATGGTGACTGCTTTAATTTTTTAATATATATAAACTACACGATACAAGTGCGTGACTACTTAGTTCAGGAATATGATTTACCTGCACATTTATTAACTGAGTATTAGAACAAATTAAATCTATAAGAGTCTCACTATGCGTTAAAAAGCATAAAGCGTAAAGTTGCGTATAAAGTGCGTTGGCTGATGGACATGTTGTGTAAGGCCCACACAATTTATAAAATCAAACAACTTTTTTGTGTTTGTGGCTTCATTATGCAACATATTGACATTGAAATCACCCACTAGAACAATGTGATCAAATCCCGAAAAAGATGTAACCGATTCATTAAGGCCATCAATAAAGGTATCTAAGTCTAACCAAGGCGGACGATATGCAGTACCAATAGCTAATTTAAGACAATTAACATTAACACTTAGCCACATTTGTTCTACATTGTTAGAAGCAGGGTCAGCGAGCAAACGCGCATGTATGCCAGACTTAAGGTAAAAGCCAACACCACCACCACGCGCACGCATTGTCGTCAGTGGGCGTGGCTTATGCCGCAGGCGATAACCCGCAAGTACCGGAGCCCGTGCCTCTTCGCCCTCCCGCAACCAGGTTTCATTTATCGCTAATATGTCAACAGGATGCCTCAAAACGGCCGCTACAAACTTATCATGCCTCGTACTAAGCGATCCGGGATTTAGTAATCCAACCGAAAATAATTTATTTTTAAGAAACTGAATGACAACCGCATAAAGTATGTGATTGAATTTACAGTTATTTAAGAAAAAAGTAAGAGCTGTTATATGGCGACTGTCAGTAATTTTTAATAAACATTGTATAATACTAATGTGCATAGTGGGCAAAAACCAATCAATTGCAGATAAAGATTTAAAAAAGCAATATTGTTTTTTATGTAAATAACTGCAATAAAGGACAGTCAACAAGCCCTTGAAAGAAACTATTGACAACAGATAGTAAACAATGTATTTAACAACATAACAGCAATGATCCAAAAAGGTCAACACAACAAACACATTTAAGAAAACAGACAATGTTAGCCGCAGCATTACTGCATTATGCACAATCAATAACAAGCCAAAAAAATAAAAATCTATCTCTGCAAAATAATAATATATACCTATAAAAGGCCTTTCATTTATGTAACTGAGATAAAAAAACAAACAGCTGGCTTCTAAAAGTAGCTGTTAACAACATATAGCTATGAAAATATGTTAAAGTAACACTAAGAATATAGTAATTTATTTATTTATAAGCATGCGAGTCTGCTGCTTGGGCCAAGACGCCAGCAGACTAATTATTACAATTAATTACTTCGATCAATTAAAGTGATAAAATTAAAATAGCTAATTATACAAAATTAAAATTAAAATTAATATAAATAATAATGCAATTCAGATACAAATACGAAAATGTCAACTTAATAATTTACAATTGCAAAAAGTACAAAAAATAAAAGATATAAAATAAACGGATTAAATACAAAAACAATTAAAATTAAAATATTAGGTACTAGTTAAAATGTCTAAATTAAATTCAAATAAACATAAATAATAATACATTTTTAACAAAATTACAAAAATGTCAACTTAATTACAAATAAAAAAAAATGAAGATGAAAGATGAAAGATGATAATGAAGATAATTACAAATAAAAAAAATTAAACATAGTTTGGCAAAATTCATGTCCAAAAAAGTTCCATTTGTATGTCAGCTATCCAAGAATTTAAAACATTATGTCAGTCAATCAATATGTACATTATTTAAATACAAATGAAATTTATTAAATATATGTCCCAAATGGTCAGAGAAGATGTCAATATCGTTGTGCTGCGCAATCAAGTCTCCTATGCATCGCAGCGCGCGGCCGGTAGGTGCGGCGTCGGCACGCTTGGTGCGCGTCGTCGGCCGGGCCAGGAGCCGCGGCCTGCGGCGCGGCGGAATTTGTCCTTCTGCATCCCGTGGAATATTCCTTGAGCCCAGTAAACATATTTTTTCCAATACCTCCGGGCTCTCTATTTTGTGGTGCATCACTGACAAGTAATGCTTAACCATGCACATAACCCTGAATTTCAGAGTGTCCATACCCACCATGCCAGATACAAACATCGACGGATACAAATATGGGTAGTAACCATATTGTTGTTTGTACAGCCAGCGCGCAAACTTGCGCTGTATCTTTTCTACCATCAGAGCATACTTATTCTCATACGGGTCCCAAATAACAGCAGCGTATTCTAGTTTGCTGCGGACATATGCGTTATATAGAACCATAGCAACCTTTGAGTTGTTAAACTGAGTCGCGGTTCGTTTAACAAAGCCTAACATTTTACTAGCCTTTTTGCAGATTGTTGTCACGTGTGTATGGAAGTCAAATTCTATATCTATTAATAATCCTAAATCACGAATATTGTTAACCCTTTCCAGTGGTGCGTCAGATATGTCGTAAGTTGCATGTATCGGATGTCACTTACGTGAACAAGTAATAACCTTACATTTGTCATTGTTCAAAGGAAGATGATTATCTAGACTCCATTGCCATACAGAATCGATGTCTTTCTGTAATGATATGGTATCGTCAACGTCGGCAATGCTCAAACTCAACTTGAGATCATCTGCAAACAAAAGACACTTGGCTTCGTGTACATTCTTTGGGAGGTCATTAACAAAGATCAGGAATAAGGTAGGCCCTAAGGTACTACCTTGACTCACTCCTGATCTTGTGTAGTATACTTCGGATTAATACCCATTCAGCCTGACATATTGAGAGCGATTTTGGAGGTAGCAAGACATTAACTTTAACAGGCTTGGTGTGAAGCCTATTACAGCCAATTTCTGCAACAGAATGTCATTGTCGACCAGATCAAAAGCCTTTCTGAAATCAAAGTAGGCCACGTCCACCTGACGACCTCTATCCATTTCTGCAGATACGTGATCCACATGTGCCACAAGGTTTGTTGTGGTGGAGCGAGCCTTGCGGAAACCATGTTGGCTGTCATGTAATAAGTGACCAATTTGGTAGCTAATTTGATGGTTCAGAATAAATTCAAAAAGTTTGGCAAAAACAGTAAACACAGCAATGGGTCTGAAAGATGAAACATTCTCCTCCTTCGTTCTTAGGAACTGGAGTCACCCGCGATAGTTTCCATTTCTCCGGATATTTTAGTTTGTTGAGAGAGAGATTAAAAATGTAGAGGAGGGGTTTAGTCAGGACAGCGGAGCAATCCCTTGCCAGGAAAACCGGAATGCGATCAGGGCCTTCTGAAGATCGTGGCTTAAGGCGTTTTATAGCTTCTTTAAGGTCAGTTTCATCAACTGACAAGACTGAGATCGATGTAGCATCGGTTTGAGCGTAAGCAGCGCGGGCAGCATCAACATGATCCAGGCGCGGAACGTCAGTACGAAATACAGATCCAAAATACTTAGCAAAGGAATTAACTGCTGCCTGCCCTTGCACGGCGACACCTTCATAAGTGTAGGTATCGGCGCAGCGACGCTGCCTTTTCTTGTCATTGACATAGTTCCAGAACTGGACAGGATCATCAATAATCCTATTTCCTATACGGTTAAGATGTTGCCGATACTCTACATCCATCAAATTTTTAACACGCTCTCGGTAGTATTTAAAAAGCTCTCTGTTAAATTCTTTACCCTCTTTCTTGTATCTTTCCAAATGAAAATGTTTCTGATTGATGTTTTTAATTATTTCCGAAGTGAACCAAACAGGGTAAGTGTAAGAGCGCTTTATCATCGAGTGGCTTTTAAGCGGGACAAAGTTTGCTATACAGTCATACAACTTATCATAAAACCATTCAACGGCAGAGTCTACATCAGACATTACGTATAACTTTGACCAGTCCAAACTATCTAGTGCCGTATACAACCCTTGTAGATCACCCTTACGCCAGTTGAAATCGGGACCAGTCGCAGAAAATCGCATGGGAGAGGAGACATAGCAGTCGAAATCCGTTTCCGACGGACAAATTTGATGTCTGCTTCAAGCGCTGGGTGGTGTTTGTCAAGGTGAACTAAGGGGTCGAGGCTCGAGGTTACCCAGATATCGTCGAGCTCAAGATTGCTCAGCACAAGATCTAACATGACGCCACGATTGTTGAATACGCTATTGTGTTGCTGTAGCGAACAGAAGTCACAAAATAAATCAAATTGCATTTTGATGTTAACAGTACAAGAGTTAAGATTAAAGTCACCTATAACTAAAACATCTAAGTCAGAATAAGTACAAAGAGCATCTTCAATACACGTCAATACATTCAGATATTGTTCGTCTTTATAATCAGGAGGGATATAAACTACACAACACAAAAATTTGATATCCGTAATAGAACAAAATAAACTTAACTATCAACAGAAGCATTTGCAAAATTGAAAAAAGAACATGTCTAACTAAAATAACATAACTGCAATTATTTATGCCAAAGACACATAAATAATAATAATATTTGCTTTCATAGAAATTATTGTGGCAGTAAGTAGACAACAGGCTTCTTAACATAGCCATGAACAAAAAAGTTTTTTTAGTATGAGATAACGCAACATTAAGAACAAAATTTTGCAAAAAAATTAACTTAACTAAGAAAAGCAGTAACAGATGCCATTGCAACATTGCAAACAGAACACCTTTAACTAAAACAACATAGCTGTGGTTTACTATCACTGTGGCGAGGCATATGTAGCATAAATAATAATATTTATTTTTGTAGAAACAATTTTGACAAAAAACAAAAGCTGAGCAGTAATTAATTCCGGTTAACAAAACATAATCAGTAATATAATATGCAACTGTCAACAAAAGACAATTAGTATTACATATCATCGCACCACTATACAAGTAATAATCTAAAAAAAATAACACAATTATGATCACCTCTTGCAATAATTTTAACTGTAATAGCACTGTTATCACCACAGTAATTCCAAAACAAAGTAAACAGTATTTAGTGTAATCCACATCTGTAAGACTTATGTGACCTTCAGATAAATAAACACGATTACCATTTATATATAAATAAACGCTATTAAAAACAATAAACACACACATTAAATCAGCTGTAAACTGAAAACCACAAGTGTTTCTAACAACAACCTTAAGAATGAGACTATGCAATAAAATTAGCTTTAATAACTTAAGTTGCAACATATGCAACTGAAACCAAATAGACAGATAGACTTTCCTTAAAATAAAAATAAAGTTGTTACAACCTTCTGCTAAACATAGATAATAATAGCAATATTGCCTTACATAGAAACAAATGTTATAAGAAACAATGAACAGATATTCTAAAGTCACTGTCAACATATAATAATGATTAATGTATGCAATGATACAGGCAATTAACACAACTAACTCAAGCCGTAACATATGTAACAATATTACACTCAAAATAATAATGTTGCAAACAAAAAGACAGCCTGCAAGACCTGAATTAAAAGATAGTTTTCCATGTAAACAATTATGATAAAAAACAATAAATTGGTACTTATAAAAAATTAACATCAAAAAATATATACTTTTGAATGTTGAAGTTACATTATAATTGAAGTTACAAGCAGGTAGGCAGATTGAAGTTACCTTGTTTAAAATAGATGGCACAATAAACTCCTGCTGCAAAACTAACAACTTTAGCAGTAACAGCACTGTAACCAAATAAAAATTCTCAAAAATAAATAAAGTTCTATCAACCTCCGCTAACGGAGTCAATGCTAAAAACCTTATTCAGGTTTTTTTCTGTACGGATTCTTGTAATTGGCTCACCCTGGTCACGTCTGGCAAAGATAGCACCATTCTTCGTCCATACAAACTTCCATTGGACTCTTTGCTTTTGCTCGCGGGCTCGCCGGAAAAGCTGTCTATTAAACCGGGTCAAACGTTCGTTAACATAGAAACGGCGAGCTGCCACAGGAAGACCGAAGTCTGCAGTATCCGCACCACGCCGAACACGTGCCGCTTGCAACACTTCATCACGCTGAGCACGACGCAGCAGGCGTACAACTAGCACGCGCGGGGCAGCCGCAGCAGCATCACGCCTCACTCCCGCGCGCACTGCGCTCACCACGTCATGGCTGCTAATGGGCACTCCAAGCTTGCTGCCAACGAGTGTAGCTATATGCACTGGGTTCTCACCGGCCGTTTCTGGAACTCCTGAGATCTCCAAATCGTTTGACAAAAGCTCTTGGTCTTGATCGTTCAGCTCAGCCTTTAGCTGATCTATAGTCACCATGAGGTTAGATTGCATTGGAGCATCCTCCTGGTCCAAGCATCTTTCTATTGCAATGAGTCGGTCCTCAAAATTACACAGACGTATGTTAAAGGACTGTATGGCCGATGTAAGGGTATCCATTTTGGAGACCATGTTCTCATAAGAATCGTGGAAGTCTGCCGTTATAACGTCCCCACAAGGAGACTCATGCGGCGGCGGCCATATAGTATGCTTCGGCTCGCTGTCGCTGGTCTCATGGCTCCCTCCAGGTGCGACGGCAATATCATCAACTGTCGGACGCAAAGTCTTTTCATTACTTTTGATTTTTTTGTCACAACAACCTAGACATTTCCATCTAGACTTGTGTTCTTTCTTCATGATGTAGAACCTTTTCTCACAACCAACACACTCAACATTCAAAATTCAAAATCATTTATTCAGTTTAGGCTACAAATAGCTCTTATGAACGTCATTATGCCATCGGTTCGTAAGTCTACTCTGGGCGGGAGATCTTGTACTGAGAAGAACCGGCAAGAAACTCAGCAAGTGTCCAGCTCTTTTCTCCCTTACAGCGTCAAAAATATTGGAAAATGCCCTATCATAAAAGGACACTTTCCATCACAAATAAAAACACAAAATATAAAGGACAATCACACATATTAAAAAAACAAAAGAGAAAATATAATAATATCTACATTTGCAAAACATCAGTTACCATTTAAAATTTTGACGCCGATTTCACCTAGTATTTGTGGCAAGTGTAAGCAGGCGGTTAAGACTTGAAGTTGTGACAGTGACAGTGAAGTGTATGACATTGTGAAAATTATACTTCACTGTCACTGTCACAACTTCTAGTCTTAACCGCCTGCTTACACTTGCCACAAATGCTAGGTGAAATCGGCGTCATTTCGCTGTTGTTGTTGTAGAATCACGAAGTATTTATTGTATGTAATGTAGTTGCACTCGTATCGTAATAACAAACGCCGGCCGGTGCTCTATAATAAGCCGTTAACTAATGATGTTGCTAGTATCAAGAATCCCTAAGACGAAAAAAGGGTAATATTTACCTCACTTAGTCGGCAAAAAAATCATGACGAATAACACGCTGGATGTCACAAACGCGTTTTGTCACTTACGTGAATCGTCATTCAGTTTAAATGGTTGGGACAAACCGCGTAAATGACAAGCTGCGATTGTGATCAACTGCGAATATGACCAAACGCAAATGTGACCAACTGAGTAAATGACGAGCTGCGATTGTGACCAACTGCGAATATGACCAAACGCAAATGTGCCCAACTGAGTAATTTTAAACTGCATGACGATTCACGTAAGTGACAAAACGCGTTTGTGACGTCCAGCGTCGAATCCATAGACGATAGATTTTGACACAAAGCAGGGAGGGAGGAAAGAGGAGGAGGAATTAGTTTGAAGTTCTTGAATAGCTTTCAAATGTCAAATTAAACGGTACTACTGGTCGCCCAGTGGTCGAAATTCGACCGTAATTTTGTTAAGGCTGCACGGATTGTATCCTAAGCAATGAAAAATAAAAAAGATAGAAAGTTTGTATTGGCATTCACAGATTTCGGCCGCTCCTCTTCCATTTTTGAAATTTTTGAAAAGAGTAAGCGTGTGTCAAATACATGGTAGTGTGTGTAATGTTTGTTTTATTGATTTAATGTATTTATAAGCATAATTAAAAAAATAATTAACTCTTTACTCCTTCTATATATAAACTATAAGTGTGCGAATTTTCATACTCCGTCCGCGCAATTTTGGTAAAAAGGGGTACAAACTTTTTGCTTCAGGTATTAATATATAGATTAAGAAATGATAGATATAAGAGTTAGACAATATAAAACAATAATAAGAGGGCAGGTCGATCTGCATACGCTTCTAAAAATTCTTTCTCCCACTTTCCAGGGACGCACTGCACGGGTCGTGGTTCATTCAATCGCTGTGCAGCAAGATCAACCAGTTGGCTGCGACGCACGACCTCGAATCCATACTGACCGAGGTGAGGCGGGACGTGGCGATCAACAAGTCCCTCGAAGAGCACAACAAGAGAACTTTCGAGACTGAGATTAACAAACAGATGCCAGTGGCGACAACCACTTTGATCAGGAAACTGTACCTTAGAAGGTTTCGAGACGCGCCGTCCACAGCTGCGGTGCTTTCTCTAGCTCCGATGAACGATAACGGTTCCACGAGTTCACACCGGCATGATCAATATGATCCATGCACCTGTTTCCTACCATATTTTGACTACATGAAAGATTGTTTGAAGTAAGTTTGAATCATTTTTTTTTTAATGTTAAAAGGAGGCAAACGAGCAGGCGGGTCACCTGATGGAAAGTAATCACCGCCGCCCATGGACACCCGCAAAACCAAAGTTATCGCAGATGCGTTGCCAACCTTGGAAAGGAGTTGAATCTTGAGGAGGGAGTAGGAATTGGGAGGGGGGAGGGGTGAGAGATGGGCCTCCGGTACTTTCACTCACCGGACGAAACACAACAGCAACGAGTGCCGTTGTTTCACGCCGATATTCAGTGAGAGGGTGGTGTTACGCCGGGCGAGCCGGCCCATTTCGTGGTGCAACGCAGCGTGGCTCTACCACTCAGACAGTGTTACTCATTTAGCATCACCCAGGGGTCAAGTGTAGGGTCTCAAGGGTAAACCTACGGACGCGAGTAACTCTAACCCCCTAAAATATATAGTAGTAGCTTCGTGCGGTAGCTGCGGTACTAATCACTAATAGGATAACTCCATTCTCGCGTATCGCTCAGCTACCTCGCACAGTTCTTGTAAATAGGCAGTTTAAATAATCACGTCACTTACATGGAATGCTGACCCACTGTTTTGTTTATTTTTGAATAAAGACCTGCATTTATTAGAGTATATAATTTTAATTGCTATGCCCAGCAATGGGACAGTTCGCAATCGCTATGCTGAGTAAAGCATTGTATTGTAATATTGCAATCAAGTCATCTGATTACAATTGTTGGGTATAATCACCACACTTTTAAAACGTGCGTCGGTGATCACAAATCTGAGCTAAGCATTAAAAAATACGAAACAAATAATAAAATGCCCGACCTTGGACTTGAACCCAGGACCCCTGGATATCAGGGTGCTTTGCCACTCAGCAACCAAAACGTCTGGAATCTCGATAGTTAGTTAATAGTCTAGTTAATTTCATTCATAAAAAAAACATTGGAATAAAATCTGCTAATATTCCCGAATTAGAATAAATAGAATAGAATGGAATAAAATACTTTATTGTACACAAAAAAAAGAAAAAAAAATTAGCTTTGTATTAATGTTATTTTTTGTTTTTAATGTTTTTACTTTTTTTTGTTGTTTTTTTTATAGCCTACTACTACATACATACATACATACGACCTCCTTTGACGACCTCCGTAGCCGAGTAGCTTGCACGCCGGTCTTTGGGCGGCGCTAACTCTGAGGGTTCGATTCTCGGTCGGGTCAATGTCGTAAACGAACTTTTCGATATTGTGTCGGGTCTGGGTGGTTGTAGTCCGTCGTTTTTTCTGATTTCCATGAAACGAGTGCTTTAGCTACTTACCTTGGGATCAGAACAATGTATATGAGATGTTGTCTAATATATAGATATATATAATATATACATACGTACATACATACGTACATATTAGGTTGGGGAAAAGTCTTTTCGCATATATTATGTATGAACTTGTCATAAAATCTCTTTGGCTATTACTATTTGTATCTGGCTGGTTTTGGTATCATTAAAAGATTAAATTATAAAGTAGATAATTCCAAATTCAAATTAGGAAAATATGTGATTTTCATTTGTTTTTTTTACTGTCAAGAAGAGTCAATCTAATCAAGAAATTCGATACATTTTAAAATTTTACTCTATAAAAGGTAAAAATGTAACGCAAGCCGCGAATTTACGATTTTTATGGACCTAGTGCAGTGTCTGTGAGAGTAGCACAAATTTGGTTTAAGCTCTTTTACCCGGAAATTTTGATGTCAAAGATGCACATCGTCGCTCTGGTCGCCCTATTACGGATAAAATGGATGCCATTTTTGAAAAAGTGGAGCATATCAGTAGTTATGACGTAGCTAAAGAACTGGGAATTGACCACAAAACAGTTTTGGCGCATTTGAAAAAAAAACTGGATACACAAAAAGCTCGATATTTGGGTACCTCACGAGCTCACTGAAAGACACCTAATAAACCGTGTACTCATTTGTGATTCTTTATTACGACGTAATGAAACTGAACCATTTTTGAAGAAGCTGATAACTAGTGATGAAAAGTGGATCACGTACGACAAGAACGTAGGAAAAAGGTCGTGGTCAAAAGCCGGTCAGGCTTCACAGACTCTGGCGAAACATGGGTTGTTATGAAGCAACAATTTTAATAAAAGAAGAAAAATAAATGATATTTAATAATTAAAAAATATTTACAAAATAACTATACAAAACAAAATATATACAATAATCTATCAGCGCCAGATGGCGCTACCTCAGTGATACGTAGCGAGCGAAGCGAATAAATTTTCATTGAATGGAAGTTATTTTATAAACAAAGCCTTGACAACCATGTCAAATGTTTTGATGGCAAAGACAATATTTTCTTTTAAACTTTTTATGTTATTCTTAATTTGTATAAATTTAAATTAAATTGTGTTCTACGGGAAGGGTATATAAGCGTCCTGTCCTGCGCTCAAAGACCATTCTAATTACGAGTTCCGAACAAGGAGTATCTAATTACGGAACCTCTGGCTGACTATGGAACCTCTGGCTGACTGCGGAACCTCTGTCTGACTGCGGAACCTCTACCTGGCCTGACCTCTACCGGTCTGACCTCTGCCGGCCTGACCTCTGCCGGCCTGACCTCTGCTGGCCTGACCTCTGCCAGTCTGACCTCTGCCGGTCTGACCTCTGCCGGTCTGACCTCTGCTGGCCTGACCTCTGCCGGCCTGACCTCTAACGGTCTGACCCCAAGATCCTGTGCGGTGCTGCTGAGCCAGTCTGACCCCGAGATCCTGTGCAGTGCTGCTGAGCCAGTCCTTCGCTCGCTACGTATCACTGAGGTAGCGCCATCTGGCGCTGATAGATTATTGTATATATTTTGTTTTGTATAGTTATTTTGTAAATATTTTTTAATTATTAAATATCATTTATTTTTCTTCTTTTATTAAAATTGTTGCTTCATAACAGTTTGAAATGTAGTATTCACTTTTTATAACATGTAAATAAGATAGAGGATAGAGAAAGGTTTGTGTAAATACGAAAATACTTACGGTTTTTATTGTTGCTAAGCATTTTTTATAAGAACCTCTTGTATTCACATTATTTTTAGGTCCAGTTGTTTCCTTCTATCTTTCTATCAAAATATTACATGTTGTCCTTATTTTCTTACAACACTTCTTTAGATATTATAAAATAACTTCCATTCAATGAAAATTTATAAACAAAGCCTTGACAACCATGTCAAATGTTTTGATGGCAAAGACAATATTTTCTTTTAAAAATGCTTAGCAACAATAAAAACCGTAAGTATTTTCGTATTTACACAAACCTTTCTCTATCCTCTATCTTATTTACATGTTATAAAAAGTGAATACTACAGGGTTAACTCGCAACAAGGTGATGCTGTGTGTGTGGTGGGATTGAAAGGGCATTATTCATTATGAGCTATTACCACCAGGCAGGACCATCGATTTTGAACTCTACTGCGAACAACTGTTGAGATTAAAGCAAGAAGTTGAGAGAAAGCGGCCGGAATTAATCAACAGAAGGGGTGTGGTTTTTCATCATAATAACGCTAGACCTCGCACATCTTTAGCCACTCAGCAAAAATTAAGAGAGTTTGGCTGGGAGGTGTTAATGCATCCGCCGTATAGTCCTGACCTTGCACCTTTAGCTTTCCACCTGTTTCGGTCTCTTCAGAATTCTTTAGGCAGTGTCAGGTTAACATCACGAGAGGACTGCCAAAACCACTTGTCGCGGTATTTTGATCAGAAGCGCCAAAATCTTCTATAGCACCATTGCTATAGAAGATTACTAAGATTTTGGGGCATGATCCCATGATCATGTCCCTATCTACAAGATGGCAAAAAGTTATTGATCAAAATGGCACCTACACCTACTTTAGTTAAATGTAAATAAACAATATTAAAAAATGTTTTGAATTTTCTTTAAAAATGCGAAGAAACTTTTTCCCCAACCTATTACATACATACATACATTACCCTCCTTCTGACGCAGTCGGGTAATAAGGAAACTAAAGAAGGTAAGCTTTATGCAAACGCACTCGAACAACGCACACATAGACAAGCTCTCAGGGGCGCGGAATCGCGCAACAGTGCCACAGTTTACAACCTTATTTTTAGTTTTTACGAAAATCGAAACACGAGTCAAATGTTTTCATATAAAGAAACAGTACAAAAAAAATATCTTGAAAACTCACGAAGTTACAAGTTTTTTGTGCTGTCCCGTTGTCCTCGTGCGAACGTGGTCACAAACAGCACGTGACACTGCACTTTATTGTCATTCTACATCGGTACGTCTCTGCAACAGGATGTGTCTCTTTAAGTGATTATCTAACTACCTGCACTGGTCATTAAAAAGTGTGCTAAGTGCAATACAAATATTACCAAGAAAACACCAGGATTGGAGTGTAGCAGATGTGATGTGGTGGTGCACGCTGACCCTGGATGTGCTAAACTGTCTAACAAGCAGCTGAATACACTCCGGAACTCGACCAGCATTGAATGGAGCTGCGAAGATTGCATGAAAAATACCTCTCGCAGATCCTCGTTCCTAATACCTGATGACGATGACGAAGAAGATGAACCAACTGCAGGGCCCCCAGGGAAATTCCATCTGCTTGATACCGAAAAACTCATCCGGGACATCAGCCGGGAGCTAAAAAAAACCTTTCGAGAAGAGTTAAGCAATTTGGAATCCTCGCTCGACTTTGTAAGTGACCAAATTACCAATATGGAGCAGTCAATTAAGAATCAAGATAATAAAATCAAAGATCTTGAAAACAAAAACCAAGACCTACAAAATAGGAATAAAAATCTTGAACTGAGAATATCAGTTCTAGAACACGATATTAATACGTTTGAACAAAACTATCTTTCAACGTCCATTGAAATTGCTGGCTTGGCGGAATCGAATATTAACAACGGTGGCCTCACAACTAGATGTCAATTTAGGTGACATACAATCATCTCGTCGTCTACCAGGATCCAAGGACAGGCCTGGCCCAAGGACAGGCCTGGCCCACTTCAAGTAATTATGAAAAAAAAAAAAATGAAAATTAAAACTAAGATGTCCCAAAGGCAGTGGATTGAAGCCGGAAAAGAAAAAAGTCTCTCGTTGAAAGCCCTGTTTTCTGACATCCCCAAGGAAAAAGCGGACAACCGTATTTTTATTAGAGAAGCCGTAACAAAACATCTGAAGACACACTTGTATAATGCTAAAACAAGTCTCGGGAATTCTTATGCGTTTGTTTGGTGTAAAAACGGTCAGGTTTGTGTCAGAAAAGACAGTAGTAGCAAAATCTATTATATCAGATCCGTACAAGACATTGCTAAACTTCAAAAAGACGTCAAAGCTACGGTCACCTTGTAAGACTAAATTTATTTTTTATTATTTCTTTTTCATTTTAAATAACTTTCTATAATTATTATGAATAGACAAGTTCAAGAAATGTTCGATTGTACCACTATTAACGTTACGTAGTTACAACAGTTAAACTTAAAAATCAATTCCGTAATGACGAGAGTAATTTCTTTAAGCATTGTAAAATCCTGCACATAATGACTCAATTTAGGTACTGTTTTCTAAAACAATATTTTTTAATAATGAAATCCAAACTGAGCGGCATCCTGTATACACCTGAGCAGTCGCCGAGCGCCGGCTGAGCACCACTCAAGCCAACAATATGCAAGGCGAGCGGACCGCGGCATACCTTACGCCCCGGTTTATTAACGAATTACCCTCTGATTTACGAAAAAGCATTACGACGGACAATATCAAATCGAAACTTAAAAATCATTTCAAGTAACGTGAATGTTGTTGAAGCTTAGAGATGAATTACCAGTTACTTTAACCTATAGTAAGTACATTCACAGGCCATTCACAGGCCATTGGGCGGGCGTTGGCGCAAATTACTTGTAAATATAAAAGGATGCCTTTAATGGGTGACTAACGTTGATCCCCGTCTAGGTGTTTATTTATTTATTTATAATGAAACGCGAAAGTTTAAAAGTGTATGTAACTAGGTAGGTACCTACTTATACTGTGATTTTATATTACTTACTTATATATATTTTACAATGTAATGTACCTATGGCTATGTCAATTATTGTATTAACGGCATTAACACAAACCTCAGTGGTTTTAAATGCTGAGCTAATTTTAAGGTTTTAATCATGTTATTGTGCAATAATAAATAATAAAATAAAAAAATAAAACTTATTGATTACGTATTGGTAACGTCGCACTGCCGCCCGCGCCGCGGAAACGTTATCACCACACACAGCTTGCGTTCGTACCATTTCTGTTTTTCTCAATATGAAACTAACACTGCGCGGGAGCAAAAGTCAGGCCAGGCAGGACGCGCGGGGCGCATGCAACACATACACACCGGTCGATAGCTTCCGGGTTAGTCTATGTTCCGGGTGACTGACACGGGGGGTGGGGGTGGCATGCGTCCACGTGCGTGCAGCCGGCGCGTGCCTCGATTGGGGCGCTGCGACTGTACCTTGCGCCCTCTCGCATCCACGTGACAAGCGATGCGCGCGGCCGGCGGCGCAGGAGTGAGTTTTTTTTAGTAGGGTGTACTTTATTTGAGATTTTGTAAATATTATTTGGTCAAAATGTAACATGGTATAAAAAATATTGAAATAGATTCTATTACTGATTCTGAACAAACAGTTTTCAGGTTTCGTATAAACTAAAAATAACGTGTATATAATGATTACTTTCTGTAGTCTCCTTACTTTTTGCTTCATTTCTCTCTGTCGATCTGCATACAAGCAAAAGGGATGCAAACAAATAGCTCGTGATCTACTGAATTCATGTCAGGAAATTCGAAAACATAAATTTATCGAGGCATAATTTTGCATTTTGGAAACAATAACATTGTTGCAAATATAGTCTATTGTATCATTCCTATATTTTTCTTTTCACTGTTTGTCAGCAAAATAAATAGTACTTAATAATAACCCCCGATCCGATCCGAACCCCTCGGAAATCAAGTAGGGACACGCACTGTGATACGTGATGCCGTTCCCTCTAGAAAACCTCCGAAAATAATTCGTTTCACACGGCTTGAGGAACCCTTTAAGTTTTTTGCCGCCCCCCAAAAAGGCCGGGGAAGCTAAGAATGCCATTTGAGGCAATCAGCAAACTTTCACAAAAAAAAACTTAATAATACGCTCTTGATTTCAGGCATTATCTAAAAAAACACCCTGATGATCATACAGCCAAATCGTTCTACGACGTGGCTCTCACGTTCGAGCAGAACGTAGCTTTTAACAGCGCAAAGAAGAAGATGTTGACTGCCATCTCACACCACCTCAGTTGCAGTGTACCAACTAACTCTGTTTACTACGATTACATTTACTTCTATCAGAAGAACCGTTGAATGTTCATAATTATAAGTCTAACCTAGCAGCTACCTAACCTACCTACTTAATTATTTAATTAATAATTTATTGTATAGTCGGCCATGAAATTGCTTTATCACTTTTGACAAAAACTCCCATTACAATAAAATTTCGCTATGGCTCATTGTCAATGATGACAACGTATCTGTCACTTGGTATTTTAAACAAAAATAGAACTTGTTGTTTTATTAATGCAAACAAAATTCACTTCTAAGGTGGTAAAGCAATTTCATTGTCGACTATACATAGAAAATTTAATAAATTTAAATTTTATTTAATTTAAAGATTGTTCATTTGTTTAATAAAGATTGTTCGAAAGAGTATGTAAGTATGAATTAATTTGTGTTGCCGTCCTCCGTTACCTCCGTAGCCGAGTGGCTTGCACGCCGGACTTTGGACGGCGCTAACTCTGAGGGCCCGGGTTCGATTCCCAGTCGGGTCAATGTCGAAAACGTATTTACTTATCTTACTTTAGTAATATTTACTATAGTTTGACTTTGTTTTTCTTAACCCTTACAGGACCATAAGGTTACTGAGAGTAAATGTTAGGATGTAACTATTAATTTTAGTTTATTTAGATATAAAATAAATAAAAACCATTAGAAAAACACGTTACATCATGTAACTTTTTTGGAATTTCTTGGGAAATATTTTTCCCTATGGACTATAAAGGTAATAAAAATTATAATGAGGCTTATTATGCAATATCTTTAATTTATGTAGGTACTTGTAGTTCTTCTTCATCACTGTTGTCTGCTTAGAGCATTAAAGCAACTTAATGCTCTAAGGTTGTCTGCCATGAGCAAATGCAATATGTCATACGGATGTGACATTCTCTACACTGTCTTTTAGCCATTTCTCTAAAAAAAAAAACAAAAAAAAAGTAAAAATTCCTGATTACCTCTATGCTATACTAGCCTTTGCTCACGACTTCGTTCCCCTTATCCCATATAAACCTACTACGGGGATAAAAGTATTCTATGTTTAAGTCCACGCTATGAACTATCTATGTGCCAAATTTCATTAAAATCCGTCGATGCGTATGACTTTGTTTTATTTATAAGTAGTTGTCGCCCGCGACTTCGTTCGCGAAGACTACACTATCCCACAGGAACCTGTTACCGGGATAGAAATCCGTTCAGCCATTTTCACGTGATGCGCCGTCAAATAAACATACAAGCAGATAAACAGATACTTAAACAGACAGACAAAAAATCTAAAACTGTTGGAACGTGTTCTGTTATCGATTCTAAGTATCCCCAGCCAACTTTTTTTCAAAAATCTTCCATGTTAAGACATTCAACCCTCTTTAGCTTTATTATATGTATAGAAGAAGATAAAGTACACAAAGATTTACAATGTTCAATCTAGCAACAAAGCCGAGTTTATCTCTATAAGAGATCTCTTCCAGCCAATCCACACCAAAATTTAAAAAAACCAATGTAACAACATACTGAAATACCAATTACTACCAAAATATCAATAGTTGACAAAACAGGTCCCCTAAAGACCACAGGGAAATGTCCTTCCCATGCAATAATTTGTCAATAATAGGCATTTGGTTTGTTTTATACTAATATTTTGTTAGTTTTGTAAACATATTATTTACCAAATAACAGAAAACGAGTGAGAAAACACACTAATTATATTTTTACGCAACACAATAAACGAAATAAAATCGGAGTGTAGCCCGCGAAAGTTTTAAATTATTATTTTTTTCCTTTTTTGATGGCTTTGTGCGATTAACACATTTAGCCAGTGTCAAAGTAATTTTTCTTACAAGTATATAAATAAATAAACAATATTTCCTTCCTAAAGATGATGATGACTGATAATAGAAATGAGAAGTGAGAAATGATATACCCTCCAACCCCTCGAGTATCTCAGTAAAGATGTGGGGCTTTACTAAGTCCTCGGGCAGACTTCTTGAGAGAATTTGAAAAGTGAAGTTGCACTGTTTTGTTTCATTTGCCAACACTCATGCGTACTTACGAACACTTAACGGTTAATAGTCCACTATTATTTCACATTAATAATACGACGTAACACAAATTTTAGAAAATAAAACCAAACCGCAGACATGACTCTCCACTTTCCCGCCAAGAAGTCTAAATTAATATTAGGGCTAATTGATTTGACGGTTCTTTTTTTTTACGCGTTCCTTCTTACGTAGTTACGTTCCTATGTTCTATTTCAACACTAAGTTTAAAAACTCAAATAAATTTGTACTTAAATACGATAATTGTTAATTTTAAAGTAGGGAAAAGATTTTCACCTAGTCGTGAAAGGGTACATACAATATTTAACTTTTACTAGAGTACTGTTTGTGGTACTGTATGACATTGTGGAAATCGAAACTTTTACCTGATGTATATTTGTTAACTTAGATTTTTTTATGTTTTTTTTTACATGTTGTGGTTGTCTTTTATATTTTTAACCGACTTCAAAAAAAGGAGGAGGTTCTCAATTCGACTGAATGTTTTTTAAATATTTTTTCGATATCTCCATAAGTTTGTCTTTGTTTGATTGTCACCATGACAAAATCTAATGATGGGATCCCAGAAAAATCGAGGGCATTCCTTAAATTTAATAGGCATGTATAACGTTTTTAGTGTATTTTCCAACGCTACACCAATACTTGCGTCTGGTAGTCATTATCATGTGTGGCTGAGCTGATGATGAAACGTCAACTCTTAAAAGGTTAAGAGTTAAAAGATTAGTAAACAGCCTATAACTGTCCCACTGCTGGGCAAAAGGTCAATTAAAGTCGGGTGGGGCTTTTACAGTAAAAAAGTGGAACAACTTTAAAAGTTTAAATGAAACAATAGTGTCCCCCAGCCGACCACCAACCCTACCCCGACTTCAATAGTCGTCTTCAAAACTAATATGCGTATCTAGGTAATTAATAATATGATTTCAATTCTTGCTTTTAAGAGCTGTTTTTTGTATACTTATATAATAATTTCTGATTAACTAAATCAAAATACGAATTACTTTGTGCTAAGCAAATTTATTTTTTACTTTTTTATTTTTCTTTTTGAAGTCGGTTTTTTTTGGTTATTTGTAATGGAAAGTGTCCTGCTATGATAGGGTATTTTCCAATATTTTTGACGCTGTAAGGGAGAAAAGAGCTGGACACTTGCTGAGTTACTTGCCGGTTCTTCTCAGTACAAGATCTCCCGCCCAGTTGCGAACCGATGGCATAGTGACGTTCACAAGAGCTACTTGTAGCCTTAAACTGATTAAATGATTTTGAATTTTGAATTTTGATTTTTGTTATTTTCTGTTAGTTGTTTAAATTAAATGATGAAGACCTCGATGTTGATGAAGTATCATTATTTATAAACCTCTAGTGGTTTCTAAGCGCTAGTAAGCATAACTTGTGTAAATTGATATATAAAATTTTAAATTAATATAAATAAAACATACGCATTGATCTCATGGTGGATGAAAAAAAACATACCTAGGTAGATACCTAGGATACCAAGAGATCTTGGTATTCGGGTGTTTTGATACGGCTTTTGATATGAAACATTGATAAGATAAGATAGGTAGGTTTTTTCTCAGATTGATTAAAATATCAAAATAAATGTTACCTATATTATGATTAAATACTTAAGACTATTTTTGTGAATTGTCACAATAATCAAATAATATCTATTGAGATAAGATAAAAATAGTGAGTTAAATTTTTTGCAATGATAAGCGGAATACCTTTATTGGTAGATAACACTATCATTCAAGACGCCATGATAGTCTTCGTGCGTTTTGGAGCTAAATTTAAATTGGTTTTTTAAAACGCGAAATTTATAATGTAAATGCTCAATTAAAAATAAATAAACCTTTATTTTCGATAAAAGGCATAATAAGCTAAAGTATTAAGCAGTTATTGAAATTTAGTCAATTAGCCTATTGCATTATCAATAAGATTAGATAAACTATAACACGAGTCGATAGATAACTGTATAATATCACAATATATGTGGTCACGAGAACACGTTGTTAAAAAAATACAAATAAAATGAGCTGAAAGAAATATGGATTCAACGAACCACGAGGACTTGGCAACGCCTCCTACCCCGCGAGAGGAGAGTGTCCCATTCGAATATGTGGTCAGAAAGAAAAAAGGAAAAAAAAGGGGGAAAGCGGTATCCTGTTCATATTTCAATAAAAATAAAAATAAATGGTTCGAATTACAGAGCTCTGCCGCAAGCTCTACAACTATTTCGGAAGAAACAAGTGAGAACGAAGAACAATCCACGAACATTAATGTGATTGTAAATTGCGCAGAATCAATCGAGAATGATGCTGAAGATGCTGAAGATTTTACAACTGTTAATTCAAGAATTACATTATACGGTCAAATGAAGGCACCGCCTGTTATATCTACAACACCAACACAAGAAGTTAATGAAAATGCGTTCGAAACAAAAGAATATTCGCCTAAAGAAGATTTGCCAGTGCCGTTATTGACCTACAATACAAGGCCATTACCGAAAAACGCATTGACATACGAATTAGAGAAATTCCAGAAGCACGCGCTGCTTATCTTCAATCAGAAAAACATAATTGGTTATGAGCCAAGGCTAGGCACTGAAAAAGATGTAAAAGAACTTAAAAAGACGTTTTCAAGTTTTGGCTTTAAAGTAAACGTAGAAAATGATCTTACGAAGGAGGAGGTTATGCAGAAGCTACAAGAATGTATGTTTTTATTACTGACTTTTTGTTTATATTATTTAAATGGCTTGGTGACGGCTAAGGTTAACTCTGAAGCCCGCATGTGGTTAGACGTGTACATAATTTAAGGGTCAGCTGTAAATAACACACACTTAAAAATCTACCTGACGTCATTATATTTGTTTACCTATATACAAAGATTAGCATATAACTAACTGTTAAATGTCTTTCAACTAAGAATAAGGCTGTCTTTGATCCAGCTATCTCTCCTTACTCCCATTACTGATTTGAAGTAAAATCTGTCTTTAAATCGGTAATGTTCGATCAGGAAAAATACGGTCAAGTCCAAAGCTGTAAATGACCTAACATCTTGCTGGCTGCGATATTAGCTTCCAGCGAACCACGCGCCGGTTGCAACAAGCGTACGCCTCGCTAACTGGTTGAAAGTGACACATTATGTTACTCGTACTGCGACGGTACTTGCGCCTTACTTCACGACGCTCGCCATGAAGTTTCCGTCGCACTAGATCTTGATTACGTATCATTAATCAAATATGAACTCTACGTAGGCGCAATAGAGTTGAGACTTAATTAATGCATATAGATAAAGCACATAGACATTTACACATGTACAATAAAGCGTAAACGTGTAATTAAACTAGTTAAATAATTTATAATGCAGTGTTATTTATCACTACGCGTTTACGACACAAGATGTCCGAGCAGAGGGAAAGAGCTGTCAAAGAGCGAGCGAGAGCCGCGAGACCGCAGACGACACGTTCCATTTCTCACACTCTCCCACACTTATTCTAACACATGTACAATATTCCAATATGCATAACTAGAGCAACAAAATTTTACAACTAACATTTTACTAAACAACATCAGGGTTTATTTTAGGTAACAGTCTCAAGTTCCTTTGAACATAGCAACATTTGATTAACATGTCTCTTCCATTTAATTCCTTCTACATCTACGACATAAATTACTCCTGGTACTGGCTCTTCTATTACTAATGTCTGAACCCATGGCCTGGCTCCCTTCCTATAGTCTTTAACCATTACTTTCTGTCCTATCTCAAAGTGTTTTTGCCTTTTTCCTTGGCCCCTTTTTTCCAAATTCTCTCTAACCTGGTCTACTAACGGGGGCGGTCGTAACAGACTAAATCGGTTTTGGATTTCTCTTCCCAACATTAGTCGAGCTGGTGCCACTCCTGTATGCTGGGGTGTACTTCTATAATCTGATCAGAATAAATAAACTGCCAATGATAACTTATAGCCACTTTCCTTAATTTTTGTTAATGCTGATTTAAATGTGTCAACTGTCAACAAATCTTTCTGCAGCTCCATTGGTGGCTGGGTGGTAAGGGGGAGAAAATGTGTGTTTTATTTGATTTTCATTACAAAAATTTTGAAACTTATTACTAGTGAATGTTCTACCGTTATCTGTAACTAGATGGACAGTTTGTATTTTCACGGTTTGGTTTTAAATATTTCTATAGTGCACAATGAAGTTGTTTGTCATTTCAAATGCACTACCACTAAATACATTTGATTGAAGAATGGGCCCAGGAAATCAGCATGAATTCTATACCAAGGTGAGGGAGGTATAGGCCATGGCTTCTGTATTTTCGATGGTGTTTTACTATTCTGCAAACATACAATACAATTTTTGGTTAAACTCTCTATATCTACATCTAGATTAGGCCATCAGAAATATGACCTTGCAATTTGTTTCATGCGAATATTCCGAAATGACTCATAATAATTCTTTTAATATAAGTTGTCTAAGCTTATTTGGTATTAAAATTTGGTAGCCCCAGAATACACAACCTCTATCTATTGAAACCTCCTCTTTTCTATTGTAAAACGGTAATATATCTTTAGGTATTATTCTCTTTTCTGGCCACCCATTTGAAAGGAATCTAATCAATTTTGTTAAAATAAAAAATAAAATGATATTTCGGAATCATTCAAATAACATACATAGCTCAGCTCTTTGTCTAATGAATTGACATTTGTATTATTATTTTCATTAATTACAGTTACCGTGCGAGACAAAAAATCTGTTGGATTCTCAGTGGTTTTAATATATCGTACTTTATAATTAAATGCTGACATAAAAATCTTTTGGCTGCCATTTTTGGTATATTTTTCGTTGGTCCAAATATTCGCATCAGGGCTTCATTATCAGTCTCCAATTCAAAATGATGACCACCCTTCGAGCCCCGAACCGGTCGGAACGAACACTCGTGTATGCCCGAGCACTTGACAACCGACCGTTTTTTTTTGTTTAGATAAAGAGATCAAGCGCTGAGATCAGCGCGATGTGTTATTGTTTTCGTTCTAGCGATAGCAATTTGAAACTTACGACGTTGGTTGTTATGGTTCTGAAAAGCTATACAAATACGCAACAAAGTTATCTACATAGTAAAGGGATATTATGTTTATGTAATTTCTTATCGCAGTTCAAAACAGACGATTTGTACTGCAGATACTGCAAAAGCGTAGTCTTGACGTAAAATGCTTATATTAGACGATTTTATTGATAAGACTTCCAACAATGTATATATATTTGTATTGTACGATATGTAACCTTATTTATAAAAATATAACATGTACAGGAACACATAGAAAAAAATTAAAAGCAACGCACGTGAAAATGGTCCAGTTTTTTGTTCCCACTTACGCGCGGCGTGATTTTGAAATTTTATTGTGAAGTCATTATTACACCTAGCCAGCTGATTTTTACTTAGTTTTATAGATACACTATCAGAACACATTACAGAATTTATTTATATGTTACATTATTGATAGTTTTTTTTAGAGAAGGTTTTATTTTGAAACGGTCAGAAAAGGAAAGTTAGTGTTTCGATAGACTTTACAGTTTTTGCAATAATTATCAAGTTTCAGAAATAGTAGGAATGTTTAGCCTACGAAATTATCTTTCTAATGATATAAAACACATGTATACTCTCTAAACTTATCATTTTACTCAAAAAAAATTATTTCCAACTGGAAAAAAATATTATTTCGCGCGTTTTTTTTACAACTGTTTCTACTCGCTACTTTATGGTTTACGAATTAAAATGATATTATTACAAAAGATATGCACAAAAACGGTTTCCTTGATAAATTATCTTTCCATTTATGTACGATTATGTGAGTTTTTATTGTAATATCAAGTAATAATAACGTTTGCAAAAAATAAAAGAAAAAGATGGACGCCATTTTCGTCGGACCACATTTTGATGCTCGATTTATAAAAAACTATGGAATAAAATACATTTGTTTAGCGCTGTACGTCACAAAAACACTAAAAACAATAAATATTATACAACTTTACTCACTTGTTCTCACTCCAAATAACCAAAAACACTCACAACACGGACACAACACAGGGCGGTTCACTGAACTTTGCACTTTGACTGAGATGATGCAACAAGCGACTGAACATGATTTTATTTAGAATGAATTTTGTACTACACATTCACAGCTCTGGCCTCTAACATGTAGCCAACTTCACTCTCCTTTCACGAAAAAAAAATCGTTCCAAAATACGCTTTATTTGCTTTACTGTTACGTTTGTATTAGGTCGGTTACTTAAGCGCTTGCCGGCAAGCTCGCGGGAAACGATGCAATTTCGAGATAGCTTGCCGGCAAGCGCTCGGGGCTAATAAAAGTGTAATAGCTATTAATGAACAACAGTCGGTTGCACGCAGTTTTGCTCCTGGCGATATTGTATGGGTGAGATGGTACAGTGCACGCAAGGAATCTTGGCAATTGGGGAGAGTGCAACAAATTGTAGGCAAAAGAACGTTTAAAGTTTTTGTATTTGAATATTCAATAGACTGTATCAGACATGTCGATCAGCTTATTAGATATAGAAGGAGCGCTCCTGGTGACTCGATAAATGACACCTCAAATTCACCAACCCCTGTTTGTAATTCAACCCAGCAACAGAGCAATACTGCTACGCATTCATCGTCCAATCCGGAAAGAAATACCGAGCTAGTCGGACCACTTTTACCAGAAGATAGTTCCTCAAGTATTGTTGATATATAATTAGATGATGATTGCATAGATGAGTTTGTAGATTGTGCTGAGGAAGGTGAAGGTGGCTCGTGACGGCCCGCAGGCGACGATGCCGCCGCAGTCGCCTGCGGGCGGGCCCTCGTCCGCGTCGCCGACGCCGTCAGACCTCCCCTCGCCAGCTGGTGGCGACTCACTACCTGCCCTTGATTCTGTACCGCTAGTGGGCCGCCCAAAGCGACAAAGGAAGGAAGTCTGTTATAAGAAATTCTTTTAGTTATTGTACCAATGAAATGTTTAATATTGTTAACAGGTTTCAATACTAAGTGTGGAGGAATGATGTGTATGTGTGCGTGCGCTGCGCCGCCGCCCGCTAGCCAATTCGAATATTAGCCAGTAATAAACGGACTACGACCCCAAACGCTTGTATCATTTACCATCTATATCACTTAGCCACCATTCCAGCTCTGCCAGAGCCTTGTGTGGTAATAAGAAAGCTTTCATTGTTTTCGTCTTCAGGAGTAAATTCATTTGAGTTTGTATTGCTCGAAAATTCAATCGTCCCCTTGTGACTGGAAAACTGGCAAAGTTCAACATTCCGATTAATTTCTGCAGCTCTGCGAGACTTGCCTTGTTCTTGGTCAAAATTGCAGCAACTTGCGATTCTATTTTGGCAGCTAACCTCTCTGGTAAATATTTTATGTCCCGCACAGAATCCCACATAATGCCGAGAAATTCTAGAACTTTTTGTGGTTCGTATACGGATTTCTCTGTTTATTATCCAACCCAGACGTTTAAAGAGGTTTATTGTAATCGAGACATGTTTGCGTAGTACACTCTTCTGTTGGTTGACCAGGTAAAAACCGTCGAGGTAGGTCAGGAGCCGGACACCTCTTTCTATTAGTTGCTGAGCTATCGAATTTGATAGGGATGCGAAAGTTTTCGGGGCGGAGCTTAGAGCAAACAGTAAGGCCGTCATTTCGTACAGTTTCTCGTTGTAGATCAGACGGAGAAACCTTCTGTGTCTTGGGATAACGCCCACGTGAAAATATGCCTGATGTAAATCTATTTTCGCCATCCAGTCCTGATGTTGTATAAAATCTGGTACTTTGTGCATATTGACGAGACGAAACTTGTCTGCAGGAACGAATTTGTTTAGGTTCTTCAGATTGAAGATTGGCCTTAAACTTCCGTCGCTTTTGGGTCTTAGGAATATAGTTGAGACAAAACTCGGAGTGTACGGAGCTGGTACAATTACGTGTTGATCGAGTAATTTCTGTATAACGTGATCCATTTCTGGCGATTAAGCTGTTTGATTGCTGCGGTAGTTCGGCAGGCACAAAGGTGGTTTTGCTTTGAATGGAATATGGTAACCGGTCACTATATTCAGGATGTAGGGCGGTGCCCCGAGATCCTTCCATCGATCGCAGTACTGCTGCAACTGACCGGCTTGAAAAGGCATGACGTAGTCAGTACCTCTTTTTGGGTTAACCTCTCCTATCTCGGTGGGAAAAGGGAGAGCGCGCTCGAGCTTCTCTTTGCGATCCACCTCGTGATGTCGGAAAATTACCATGACGTCCACGGTTGCCAACACGGTTTCCTTGTTTAGCTGGTGGTCCTGGTTTATAAGTTCTTTGGCGATTGGCAATCGGTTGAGAAGGGCCCGGAGTGGTAACTTCGTTCTGCTAAACTAGGAAGCTCCGGTCTTTTTGTTTAGATAGAAAACATTTCTCATGCCACCCGCTTTATCAATAACGGCGCTAAACTTTTCACTGTCAAATAAATTGGAACAGGGTGGTGGGATTTTCCGTAATGCGCTTTTGTGATAAGCGTCCTTTGCAGACACTAAAATAGCCTCTCGTCTATGTTGCACAATCTCAGTTCTATGAGCGCAAACCAACTGCAAAGTATCGCTGCATACTTTTGTATACTCACTACTGCTAAATAACTTATTAAGCTTGATATAAATTTCATTATTGCCAAGCTCCTTCGCTTCATAGGCCCACATCAGAATTTTTCTCATTTCAGATTGTAAAACGTCCTTTTGTTTGAGTAAAACAAAAATTACAGCAGCAAAATCAATCAAATTGTTTAACTTCATCATTAGGGTCGAGCTCAACAAACCCAGGGCAGTGTGCATACAGTTTTTGAAGTTCCGCATAACAGACATTGTTCTACTCAGGCGAATCGAAGTGTTGCAACTCTTTTAACTGGTTGAGATATTCCATAGAAGCCTTTGGAACAGACGGTTGCTTTAAATTTTGACATTTTAAATTTTTTTGATTAATTACTTTTTTCTAATTTATTTAATTTGACACTAGTTTTAGGACATCTGTACCTCTATTAAGGACAGGAATAGTTGTAGGATTTTAATTAGGTTTTAAATTTTGACATTTTAAAATTTTTTGATTAAGTAATTATTTTATTCTAATTTATTTAATTTGACACTAGTTTTAGAATACTTGTACCTCTATTGAGGACAGGAATAGTTGTAGGATTTTAATTAGGCTTTAAATTTTGACATTTTTTTATTTTATTTTTTTTATTTATTTAAATTGACACTAGCTTTAGGACACTTGTACCTCTATTGAGGACAAGCTCTAGTTTTATAATTTTAAAATAATTAAATTTAATTATTTATTTGACATTTTTAACTTTTTAACTTTTAATTTTTTATTATTAGATTAGGGTGTTATTACACATTTTATTTTTAACTTCACTCCCCATTGGGAGTGTTTACTTATTGACACATCCCCCGACAATATGTAAAAATGCTAAAAAATACAGTAAACTTATCCAAAAAAATGCAATATATTAACAATATAAGAACATCAAAAAGTGTAATAAAAACTACTTGGCAAATTATTAAGGAACGTACAAATAAAACTAATAAAAAAATTCATAAAGATATCGATTTAAAGATTAATGGTGATAGCGTTAAGGATCCTCTCCTTGTGGCAAACATTCTTAACAAATACTTTGTATCAGTAGGTTCCAACGAGAATAACAACGAGGATCCCGAAGGCCACCCTGTTCTTGCATCAATAGATAACTCCATGTTTCTCAATCCGGTGAATATACGCGAAGTTAGCAATATTATAAGATCATTAAAAAATAAATCAAGTTACGGTAATGATGAATTCCCGCCGACATTAATCAAACAATGTATAGATGAGCTAGTTATACCCTTAACTTACCTAATTAACCAGTCTTTTGTAGAAGCAACATTCCCCGAATTATTGAAAACAACTGTAATCAAACCAGTGCCTAAAAAAAGGGATGCAAATGAACCACAACAATTTCGACCTATAGCTCTATTATCAACATTTTCTAAAATATTTGAATCAGCTATGGCTGTACGCCTTAGTACTTTTTGTGAAAAATATGGTATATTTAATGAAAGCCAAAACGGCTTCCGAAAACATCGGTCAACTACCACAGCAGTATATGAATATGTTAACGAAATATTGAAAATAATTGATACAAAAAAATATGCCGTAGGAATGATGTTGGATATGAGTAAAGCCTACGATCGCGTCTCGCATAAAATACTCCTCAGAAAACTGTATGGAATAGGTGTGCGCGGAACAGCGTATTATTGGTTTGCATCATATCTACAAAATAGACAACAATTTGTACAAGTGGATTATTACGATTTTAATAGTAACACCCTTAACAACATAAGATCGCAAACACTGAGTGTAGAATGCTCAATCCCTCAGGGAAGTATACTGGGATGTATTTTATTCATTATTTATATAAATGATATAGTAAAATGTATAAATGAAAAATGCATACTTTACGCCGACGATATATCAGTAGTATTTCCAAGTACAAATAGTCAAGACCTTCAACGTCAACTTTATAACACTCTGGATCAATTGATACAATGGCTAAAAGACCACAATTTGGAACTTAATATACCTAAAACTAAATTGATGCAGTTTAAACCAAGACAGAAATGTCCGTTAGTAACTAATATTTTGATCAATAATAATAAATTGGATTTTGTAACGACATGTACTCTATTAGGAATAGAAATAGATTCAGATATAAATTGGAAACCACACATACAAAAAATTACTTCTAAACTTTCTAAATTTATTTATGCACTTTACGAATTGAAAAAATGTACTGACTTGAAAACAGCCACATGTGCCTACTACGCTTATGCTAATGCTTGGTTAAATTATGGAATAATATTATGGGGAAACAGCCCAGATGTAAACAAACTTTTTATACTACAAAAAAAATGTATTAGAATTTTAGTCAATATAAAAGATACGGAAAGCTGTAGATCACATTTTGTTAAACTAAATATTCTCACACTAACTTCACTATATATATTTGAATTATGTAAATTTGTAAGAAAGAATAAAAATTCATATTCACAGGCAAAAGATCAGTATTCACAACCAAGAAATCTAAGACACAAAAATAGACTGGCTCTTCCCTTCACTAAACTCCATATGGTTAGCTCATCCACTCATCACATGTCAATTAAAATATTTAATAAAATACCTACTGCAATTAAAAATATTTCTAAAGATAGAGAGTTTTATGTCAAGTTAAAGAAATATTTAGCAGAGAATTGTTTTTATAGTTTACTAGAGTTTTTTAATAGTTAAGTTATTTAAGTATATTACGATCTCAAGAATTCGTGTTAATTAAGATTAAGTTTAAATTAAATAATTAATTATGTTTATTGTTGCAATGCCCTTGCAGGGCCATGTTTGGGACTTAATACTGTTTTTAGAAAATCTTTGTACAACATGATGCAATAAATACCTATGACTATGACTATGACTATGACATAGCCACAGTTAGGACCCCGGCAAGACCAGGTAGAACCGACCCCAGGGGCCGGACTGTCTCCCCTAAGAGAACCGACAACGGACCCTGTACATCCGGAGTCAGGAAGAGTGTTGGAGAGACTGTAGATGAGTTTAAGGGCAGGCCGGCCCTTGGTGCCAAAGTTGTAGGTAGGAGCCCGGTGGCGACATCGACGACCTCAGTGAATTTCCCCCGAGTCGGCTCCAGATGGCAGTCAGGCAGCTGGATGCTGGGCTGAAATGCTTGGCCAAATCGCGAAACCTGAAAACAGAGGTCAAAGAAGGAGTCACCCTGGCACTTAGGAAGCTATGTGACCTCATGAAGGAAGCCGAGGCCGACTTGGCCAGGGCCAAGAAAGAAAAACCGAAAAGTGGAGACAGTATGAAAGACGATAGAATGATAGAGAAGATTGAAAAAATGATGAAAAAGAATGAAAGAAGAGGTAGGGAACAGGAAGAAAGACAAAAGTTGACAACAGAAAGAATAGAGAGAATCATGGAAGAGAACGAAATAAGAGTTAGGGAACAGGAGGAATGGAGAAAAGTAGAGAAAGAAAAGATAGAAGACTTAAAAAGAACCATCTCCGAACATAAGGAAGTAATCAAAGGGGTGTCCTATGCGAGTGTGGCGGCGGGCAGGCTGCAGAGATCTGCTCCGGCTGGCGAGCAGCTACACTCCATTATAGTGACAGCCAAGGATGAGACGGAAACTGGGGATCAGATCATCGAGCGGGTTCGGAGAGCGGTGAAGGCGAAAGAGGGAGGAGTGGAGATTGATAGGATTAGGAAGACCAAAGAAAGGAAGGTGCTTATTAGCTGCAGCAGCAAGGGAGCAAGACAAGAGGTGAAGGAACGAATAGAGGGAGAAGAATCCTTCTTCTATTCGTGCCTCAATGTAGAAGAAGTACGGAATAAGGACCCCCTTCTGGTTCTAAAGGACGTTCTTCAGACAAATACGGATGAGGAGATTGTCAGATGCCTGAAGAGCCAGAACGGGGACCTTTTCCGCGACCACGGTGAGTAAGAAGATAGAATAGCTGTTAAGTATAGAAGGAGAGCACGCAACCCGCACTTAGCACACGTAGTGCTAATGGTCTCCCAACAGATCTGGCGAAGAGCAGTGGAAAGAGGGTCCGTACAACTGGACATACAGAGGGTCAGGGTGGAGGACCAGTCCCCACTCATACAGTGCTCTATGTGTCTGGGGTACGGACACGGCAGATAATACTGCAAAGAGACCGAAACAAAGTGTAGCCACTGTGGGGGGCCACATATGCGGGCGAACTGCGAGGAAGTGTTAGCAGGATCACCTCCGTCTTGCCTGAACTGCTGTAGAGCGGGAAAAGGTGGCGTCCACCACAACGCCTTCGATGTTGACTGCCCGGTCAGGAAGAGGTGGAACGACTTGGCAAGAGCAAGAGTGGCCTACTGCTAAGGGCGTCCCGGGAACAACACAGCAGCCAAGCGATCCCAACAGAGGCCAGAGGTACACCGTGGCGCAGGCCAATCTCCAGCGCAGCAATTTGGTGACCACGGAGCTGGTCCTCGAAGCTTCGAGGAGGAGAGTGGCCTTCCCCTTGGTGCAGGAGCCGTATGTGGGCAACACAGGCAGAGTGAGGAACCACGGGACGGCGAGGGTCTACAAAACCGCAGGACAGGAAAAGGGGGCTGTCAAGGCGGCGATTATTGTCTTTGACGCCAGCCTTGATGTGGAACAGCACCCAGAACTCATGACGAACAACATAACAGTCGTGAGGATCCGGACCAGCACTTAGTCGATCATCATTGTTTATTCTACCTCAAGCCTAATGCCCCGATCGAGCCCTACGTCGCCCAGATAGCGAGGATCATTGCGAAGATAGGAACGGCAGGACTCGTTATCGGGGGTGTAAAAACTGTTCACTTTTTCGCTTGGTATAAACCATATTTGCGTTTTTTACCGCCAATTTGCATGTAATGCACTTTATTTTTCTTTAGGCGACCTCTTCGGTCAGAAATCACTATGCTAATGACGAAAATTATGTGCCCCCACACATCCTGCCTGGTTAGTGGTAAAAAAAAATGGCGCGAACAGAAAGTGAACGCTGATTGGTCGAAGACGACCAATGGACGGTGTTGTTGTACACGATTTTAGGCCGGAAATCAAGTATGCTACTCTCATATATATATTAGGCTTCGAATAACAGTGGAGTACTGTTTAATAATTATGTTAATAGGATGAATCAAATCTAATCGTGATTTTAGGTTACGGCCAAACAAAAGTTTGGCAGGGCTTTCACCTGTAGTGCATTGCACAGTATTCCTGTACTCAAATAGGTATTGTATAAGTGTCAACCATTTGTCGCACTCCAACCTCCTTTTCTAGCCATAAGATAGAACGGAACTAAACATAGTTGCACGATTTTTATTTTAGCCATCCTTCTATAGCTTTAGTTATTGTTCTGAGGCTTTAGTTATTATTCTGAGCATTGTATATACTAGAAATAGAGACTTATCTTCGACGTCAAAATAGGTACTAGACAAGTAGCGCCCTCTGAATCTGATAGTTGGTACTATATCCGCGTGTACTCGTTCTACGCACGGGATCCCATTACTTCCAGTACTTTTAATTAATAAATAAAGGATATGTAAAGAAATACACATTTGAATTTTAATGACGGTTTTTATTTATTAATAATTGAAAGTAGTTTTTACAGTGTAAAGAACTTTTCAAAATCCGATTTTGCATGTTAATTTTATTGACAGAATGGAGCACTAATATAGGTGTTTCGTAAATAAAACATGAACGGAACCTTAACTGACCAATAATTGGCATTTTTAAATAAGAAACTAGCATAATTTGTAATAAAGTACAAAAATGTCGTCTTATTATGAAGCTATTACCAACTACAAGCAATATAAACACACTATCTTAAGTTATTTCAAAACAAAAATATCATTTGCATAAATTGCCTATAATTATTATAGGCAATTTATGCAAACTATCATAAATTATTCCAAAACAAAAATATAATTTAAGATGCTATTCACAAAATGTAAGCAAAAATTATTTTTGGTTCCTAAATGTACATTTAGATATTAAACAATAATAACAAAAGATCGCTCAATCCAGATGGATTGAGCGATCTTTTCTTATTTTGAGCATACTACTTCACTAGAACTTATTTTATTTCTTATTTAAAATATGCCAATTATTGATTTTTCTTAAGTACCTATTATTATTTTTCTTTTAAAACATTTACTGTGATATTTTTTGCTTAAATTTTGTACCTTATCCTCCTCGTCATCAACCAGCTTTCGCCCAGACAAAATCTTATTTATATCTTTACAGTAATTGTATACTAAGCAGCGGCTTACAATATTTATTAAATATGTGGTTAATCGATCTTTATGTATTGTGCAATTTGTTTTGGACATAGTAACATTTTTATTATTTTTATTATTCCTGCTGCAATAAAGCAAAGGCACTGCGTCCCACACATCCTTTCCATATTCCGTTTCCTTTCCCGCTCACTTCAGCTCCGAATCAACGGTTGCCTAGGACGATCAGCGCCGTCGATGTTGGTAGCACTGTTTTTGTGATGGCAATACTGGATATCACAAAGAAGCAGATATAACCGTCGTTCCCGCCACGACTGGTTCGCTTTTTCATTAATATTTTGTTAACGGTTGTAAACAACCGTTAACAAAATATTAATATTAACCCACTATAAACTACATAAACCGCTATTGTGAACCTATATATAAAGTGTTATAGTGTTATTGAAGTGAAGCTTGAAGATCAACATCCAGTCTGGCCCATAAAGACCGTGCGGCGCATTGCAGACCTGCTGTAACTGTGTGAGTTTCCCATCTTGCCGCCTTTCCTTTTGATTATCCATAAGCCGGCGGAAATCCCACCCAATTTGTGTATCGCAGCAGTGCCCTTAGCCTCAGATTGCATTTTCATATTCTATAGACTTAAATAGGACGCCTCCCCGCATCATCATTTTTTGGTCCTTCGAGCCGGCTCGAAGTGGAAGGTTGGGTTGAAGGTTATTTATCCGGATAAATAACCTATTTACCTATGTATTATGTAAATAGGTTATTTATCCGTATATTTATGTATTATTACTACACCGCTTATTTATATATCATTTGAGTCTATTATAAATTATAATAATATAATTATAATATATTATAATCTAATATATTAAAATTATAATTATAATCATTACTATTATATAAAGTTAATATAACACTCTTCTTCTATAGTCTAGTAATAAGGAACGAATTACCTGCGGGTTGGGAGCCTGGTGATCTGTAACACAGGCCTACGCCTAGCTCAAACACCAGTCTCACAAATGAATCTAAAAATTATTGCACATTGTTTCTTTACTTTAAGAACGATCATTTGTGAAGAGAAAATAAACGTTTTATTTATTTATTTATTATTATTATTATAACACTATTACACTTCCCGCATATCTTTCGCAGCTAATTATTGAATTTCACTTTAGTCGCGTGGCTGAGCCAGCTGCTAATTTTCATTTGCCGCTACGTTTTTATACGTGTTTTTTGTTTTCTCGCATAGATAAACCACTCCGCTTCGATTTTCGCTGAATTTGTTGTAATTCATAACACACCGCTCGCCTGACCACCCGGTCGCTTCATAAGAAGTAGGTTTATCTACCTACCTTACACCGCCGCTTTATTTGCCGCGCTAAATAACCGTTGCAGTACCTAATCTAAATCGCCATCTTTGCTATGGATGCAAATCAAGTAAAAATATTACAAGCTAAAAACAAAGCCAGTTTAAATAGGCTTTTTACTATTTATGATAGTGGAAAAAAGATTACTTTCACTCGAATGGATCTTCGTTCAACGGAAACATTTATGGCCGATTCAGAGTCGCTGAATATTGTTCGAGATGAGTATATCCGAAATACAGATACTATAAATGAAATTTACCTTATAAATAATGAAAAGTTTGAACCTGATTATTCGAATCTTACACAATTTGAAGAAATATTTACTAAAATAATGCGAATTAGGTCGCAAATTGATTCCAATAACGCTCAAGTAAAACCTAAAGTTTGTTCAATAAAACTCCCGCCTATCAACATACCATTTTTTGATAGTAAATTTGAAAATTGGCCCGTATTTTACGAGTCATTTAAGTCGAACATTCACGAAAATACCGAACTAACAGATTCGCAGCGAATACAATACCTTATGGGTAAATTAACTGGAAGTGCTTTAAAATTAACCGCAGGAATTACTTGGTCAGGGGAAAATTATAATTCTATGTGGAACAACTTAGTTCAAAAATACTCGAGCACTTGACTCACATTACATGAATATTTTATTAAACATTAAACCAGCTTCAAATTGTTTTTCTTCATTGAACACATTCATAGAAACGTTTGACGTTACTGTCTCCGCTATGGAACAATTAAAAAATTACTTAAAAGATTATAAATTGCTGAATTTAGCTCTTCGCAAGTTAGATTCTTCTACTGCTCAAGCCTTTGAAATGTCTGTTCGTAACCAAAAAATTCCACCATATAAAAAATTATCTGAATTTATTAAAAGTCAAATCAAAATACTCGAACGTACTGCATTACCTATTTCTACTGTGCGAGCTACATCTAGCTCAACTTTACGTAATGATAATCGCCCGCAATCGCATAATACAGTCCACAAGTTCCACCACTCATTCGTAGCCCGCGAGTCCCGCGACGATTTTGTCAACCAGGGTCCTGAGCTTACACCATATGGAAGGTATAGATATTTATGTGTTCCTACTTCAGTTACAATAGTAGTACAGTTTTGGCTATCTCTTAACACGTTAAGTGCGAAGCGAGGCCTAAATCACCCCTGATGCAACTTCCCTGTGGTGCGGCAAGCAAAAAAGTGAATTTCTCTGTCGTGCGAATGGCATAGCTTTGGTTTGGTCCAGTGTAGGAAAGAGATAAATATATATTTGAGATCACTAATGGTTCCGGACTCGGTGGTGTACCTACCTTGGTACCGGATGTCTTAGGCCTCGTGCCGCACTGAATTAATATAATTTTAATGCAGTGCGGAACGAGGCTAAAACGTCCCATATCCCCCCTGACCTCGTACCGCACTCAACGCGAGCTTCCCGCGACCAGTGTTGTGCATCACGTCGATTGGAGAGCACGTCCTTTTACAGCGCCGAACATGTCTAAACGATGTCGGAAGAAGTTAATTTAAAAAAACCCAGAAACAGAGCTAAAACAGGTAAGTTTTTAATGAAAAAATCTTACGTAAGTACCTAGTTTTTTCTTATCTTGGTAGCTATGTACCTAAAGTAAGTGTAAGATATTATTACTTAAGTATATTATACCTAAAGATATTATTGGTAATAACGATTATTGACGTACCTAATACTTTGCAACATATCTAGAATTACCTATTATTCTATATCGTGATAATAATGTTATTATTATTAGGACTTAACACTTAATTGATATTTTTGTAGGTAGTGAAAAACTCCACAAGAAACGCAAAGCAGCCGTTGACAAAACAGGTAAGTAATATAATTAATATTTCAGTAGTTCTTTGTCTAGGTTTTGAAAGTAGGTATATAAATATTAAAGATTTTTAGGGTTCCGTATCGAAAGGATAAAAACAGGACCCTCTATTACTAAGACTTCGCTGTCTGTCCGTTTGTCGCGATAGATAGATAGTTGAAGTTTTCTCAAATTATGTAGGCCGCTATTACAATAATACTAAAAAGTTAAAAACAACAAAATACCTATGTAAAGGGATATTTTTAATCACCAAGTTTGTTAAGTGTGTTAGATTCGACTTATGTAAATTTTACGATATATGTCACGTGGTCGGAAGAGAGCACCAGGCGGAGTATATTATTGTACGATGGTAAAAGTACAGAAATTATTGTGTTAGTAATTTAAGAAACTCAATATTTTAATATGAAATGTTTTGTTTTTAGCCATCTTAAATAAAGGATTACAGTGTTTGTAAGTACGTTTTGTATAAGCATGCGTGGATATGATATTTCTAACATTTATCTATAAGATTACTTGTGTGAAAAGCTTGATACGAGAATTAATTTTGCACTAACTAATACACCGTTTTTATATTAAACCTTTAACATAATATTCAACAACATAAGGTGCTGCCAAATGTAATCGCATGTAAATAATCTGGACCATAATAAAGCTTGAGAAGAAAGATGTAGCATACAGACTATTTGGTATAAAATGACAGTATATTATATATAATATACCGCAGCTTCACTCGCTTCAGTCTTCACTCGAAATCTAGGCTTAATGCGTCTCGATTAAATCTGCTATCGGTTCATGAATAAAGCGTTTACGGAGTGGGACTGGGATTCTAAGTATTTATTGTAAAACAAATCTTAAAAACTTTCTTTAAAAGTGTGTGGTGTGTGTGTGTGTGAGTTTGTTTTTTGTAATGAATAAGCATGCCAAATTCATCTCTATTTTTAAACTGCTGTTTATATTTTGCACCACTTACATGAATAATAATATAACATCTAATAAAGCGAACCCTCCTAGGTTGTAACCACTCGCGAAATAGAACAACTTTCATAAGAAAACGATAAAAATACTTTTTTATCGTTTGTAAAAATACTTTTTTAAGAAAATTTGTATACAGGTAATATCAGTTGTTCCAACTGGTTGCCTTAATTATGATACCTATACTTATTGGTAATAAAATTAACTTGTCACACAAAACTTACTCTTGGGACTTTGTATAGGAAGTATTATATTTTTTCTTTCTTTTATTTTGATGAAACTTGTTTACTTACACGAGTTGTATCACCACCTAAAGAGGGTTTTCATTTAAGAATAACACTTTGTTTAAACTATCACCAAGCAAAGGCTTTCTCTAGCAGCTTATTAATTAATTCTATTTTCAAGTGTACCGGTCATACAAAGCCAATATTTTTAATTAGGTACTGAATTGTCACTATGACGAAGACATTTTGAAGAAAAGAAAGAAAAAGAAAAAAAAGACATTTTTTTTGTGGAGAAACTTATAGAATCTTTAATAAAAAAGGAAATCGATGAGACCCCAGGTAATGTAATGCTTAGATATATTTCTTGACAGTCAACGTGTTGAAGCTTTCATAAACTAAGCTTGACATTTGGTCATTATTAAGTTATTTATTATTGTTTCCTTTTAATTATTCTGAATTTAAGCTACCTTACCTACCTACTCTTTCAACATTTTAAGTATAAAACAAACACATTCATTTGATGCAGTTATACCTACATTATCATTGTTATTCTCATCTACGATCTAACCTAAGTAACAATGTCAGTTTTATTACGTTATCTTTACATTTTTGTTATTTTTCAGCACCTGAAAGCGCACGCCATTGCCCCTCGAAAAGGGTGAAAAAAGGAGAAGATGTGTTGGTTGTTACCAAAAACTACGCACATTTTTACCATCTCGTGAAGCTGATAAAAAATCCAAAAAGATTTTGACTCAGTGCACTCAGTGCAAAAAATCTTATTGTCTACCCTGTTTCAATGAAAAACACTCATAAATAAGTACAACATATATATTGAGATTTTTATAAAAAAAGTATATTGATATTGATTTTTTAATGTTAATTCAAGTTCTAATAATTGTATTTTTAAAGCCCGAGGCAGAATAAATAGGACAGTTTCTTTTCTACTTCTGGTTGCCTTTTTTTCTATTCTGTGAACCGCATTAAGATTTTCATATACAAATAGAAAAATAAACCTTATGCATAAACCGTAATCCATTATTTTCCAATAATAAGTCTGTAATAGGTGCCTCTTAATGGTATAGAATGGAACGCTTCGTGCGCGAGTCCGACTCGCACTTGGCCGGTTTTTTTTTCTTTATGGCGCCTTCAAGCACAATTTAGATTATTTAAAAAAAAATGTATCCTTTGATAGCTTTGTGTTGTTTTGCCAGGTTTTGCCCTTAAAACGATCTAATGAGATATAATTGATCAAAATCGGTCAAGTCGTTGCGTAGTTAAGACAGTTTAAAAACGTCGATATTATTTTTCCCATCACTAATCGCAGCGAAAATTTGCCCTATTTCAGTGCGTTACGAGGTGTATAAGATCCCATATTTTGTTTTGCTAATAATTCCTAAACTAGCCATCAGATCCCGGGGCGACGGTGGATTAGGGTTCATCAATTCACTGTCTATATCAATAAGGACCAAAATTCTCATTTATCTTTGATTTCGCGCCAGAAAATGGATTTTAGTCTGTAAAAGGAGGTGGGGTCTAATAGACCGCGTGTCGCCCTAACGTCTGGTCACGGTACGGGCCGATTATACCTCGTGCCGCAGGAACGGAAAGTATGCAAAAATTGGTGCCGCAGCTAACGTGTTAAGAAGCCTTAAAGACTTAGCTCAGCTGCCTATGCGGTTAGAAAAATGAGGTCACTTACTGATGTAGAAACGGCAAGATTGGTTTACTTTAGTTACTTTCACAGCGTCATGTCGTATGGTATTTTATTGTGGGGCTCAGCGGCTGACATTGAAACCATTTTTGTTTTACAGAAAAGAGCCATTCGAGCTATTTATAGCCTTAAGCCCCGTGATACGCTGAGAGAGTTATTTAAGCAGATTAATATTTTAACTGTAGCTTCACAGTATATTTATGAAAATATCATTTATGTTTATAAAAACTTAGATAAATTCGAAAAAAAAGTAATACCCATAATTTTAACACAAGAAATAAAAACAAACTTGCTGTTCCAAAACTTAGACTCAATAAAGTTGGTAATTCATTTGTTGGGAAATGTATAAAAATATACAATAAAGTGCCTTTCACTCTAACAGAATTGCCATTACACAAGTTTAAGACAGAAATAAAACAAGGTCTAATGAAAAAAGGTTACTATAAAATTGATGATTATTTTAATGATAAGAATGTGTGGTCATCTTAGTCTGCTCGCCTGCACATGTTATTTCACATTGTAAGTAGTTTGTAGTTACACTTTTTTATAAAAGGTTATTATTAAAGTCAAAGAATAATTGGATGATAAAACAGCCTGGTTGTAATAAAAAACACATTATACTCTATTTGTATCAATATACATAATAAAATTAATTTATATAATTTTTATACTGATATGATAGTTTTGAACAGTGTCCTACAGATAACAAACAGCGTTAAATAGATCATTAAGTTTTTATTTAAAGTATCTTGAGTGTGTCATGCTCTCTTTATTGTCTCTGCGGTGGTGGCGTGTGCGTCGGGTCGTTACGTTCCCTAAAATATGGTTGAGCGAAGCGATGGCTGATTCATATGTCATACTCGTGAACGGGTGCCGCCTGTGGAGGCTGGTCTGCTCTTGCATACTTATCTCATTTAACAATGAGATAAGTATGCACGAGCAGACCAGCAGTAATTCTGTGGCGTCAAGGAAAAAGGAGATAAGTACATACTCTTGAACTTTTCACTAGGGGCAAATTAAGAAAACATCTCATGTGTTTTATTAGAAAATTGTAATTTACATAATGTTGAATTTTATTAGTGGCACTTTTAGTATTTATTTAAACAATCGTAAGTGATATGAGGTTTTTACAAAAATAATAATAATAATAGAATTATATTATATTTAAATAATTGACATGTCGCATTTTACCTTATCGAGAAAAAAAAAACAAAAAATGTAATTTAGTTACATATCTCGTTATTACATTACAAATGTTGTAACTGTAAACATTTAAACTGTCAACGAAATCATTTTAGAGATCGTTAAATTCTTCTAAGTTACGTCTACGTCGTGGCTGTTTGAATTGGTGTCTAATTTTTTTTAAATTCATGGCAATCACTGTCGATCAAATGAAGAATACTAAGGAGATCTTTTTTCTTTTCCTGGTTTACAGGCAATGGTTTATCGTAACATTTCTGGGGATTTAACGGTTCATTTGCTTTGCCTCTTCTGCAAAAAGAGATATTTTTGAATTCAGTCGAGTCGCTTGTTTTAAATTGTATCACACTTAATTCGTTTTCACCACTGTGCCAAAACCGTTTCACATCATGCCATATAATTTTTTCCCCAGATGAATCGACTTTCCTCAACTGCAGAGGGCCCTTATACAAACTTGCAAAATCTAGAAACATATCATTTTTCATGACAATTACAGTAATATTTGGACTTGTCAATCTAACTGAATTTTACCAATCTCTAGGCAAATGTATGGACATATCAGTGTGTTTCTTTTTTCGCTCTATTTGAGCATGAATAGAATCGCATTCCATTTGAGTATGACCAGGGGTTAAGAATTTGTGATCAATTCGCATGTCCGGTATAAGTTTGCTTAAGCAAAGAAACATAGCAGTGACGTGGCTGTTTTTGTTTTGTCCACCACATGTATCCGAGTAGAATGTAATCTCTTCTGAGGATGAATCCTCAGAAGAGATTGAGCTGTCTTCGGATGATGAACTTTGTTCTAGTCCTGGATTGAATGTTTGATCACGTACACTGTCGTCCGAATCAAAATCAGCTGGTTCCGTTTGCTCTTAATTAAAACCTGGTCGAGGACTTTCTATGTTAAGTACTGAGAGCGGCTTATTTACATTATCATTTATGTCATTAGATGTTATTCCTAAATCTGAGAGAGTTATAAAATCTAAAGATTCGGCAGCCTCTTTTTGTTCTTGGGTAAGCTCACTGCTAACTTCGGATGTGTTTGACATATCCAAAGGACATCCAGTATCAGAATACTGTAAAAAATAAACGAATGGTTTAATAGTAATAGACGAATTTTAATTCATAAAGCAAACGAAAACCGCACGGCGCAAATATCACTAATACTGCATGCACAGTTATACCTACTACTTACTTATACACAATAATGTTTATCATTATTTACATGCCTATCCTATTAAATGATCATAAAATAATACAGGTTGTATTATAATTTTAATTATAATCTAATAGTTTAGAAAGTAGGTATATTAGCCAAATATACGAACAAAAGCCGCGCGGCGGGCGTGAGCCTCGTACGTAGGTATATTACACAGCACAGCTCCAATTACGTACCCACCTATGATTAATATTATTATGACCTGCATATTAACTAAAATAATCATAAAAAAACAGTTTCAGTCTTAAAAACAGTGCAAAACAATAACCCAATTATTTTGAACTGAGCATTTTAAATGTTTATCGGTTACCTACAAAAAATGTAAAAATACACAATGCTTACGTTCTGTGGCTCTCTCTTTTAAAACTAATGACATTATCATTAATTCTCTTCATATTGATGTGTATCAACACTTAAAACGCGATGAAACTAATTTTAAACAGAATTTCTGTCCGAGCAACACACGACAAGTCCACGCACACGTTACAAACTGATGCAAAATATCGGTACGTACTTTAGGTAAGTCGACTCATCTCACTATGCATAACTGAATTATTGGCGGTAAAAAGCGCGATACTGAGATATCTTGATTGAACTCTCTTTACTTATTTATACATTTTGATGTTATGACTAGTCCCTTTTTAAACATAGGGGTGTGAAAATAAAATATACAATTTATTGACTCATCTCCTTAATGCCGTGACACATATTAATGTTTTGAACAAAAAGGTGCAAAAATCTCATTTTTTAAATTTTTTGACTCATCTCCTTTTTCCTTGACACCACAGAATTAATACTAACGTATTAATTACTATAGTTTGACTTTGTTTTTCTTAAACAATTTTTGACTTTTATTAGAGTACTGTAGTGGTACTGTATGACATTGTGGAAATTTAACTTATACCAGATGTAAATTTGATATATTAGATTTGTTTATTTGTTTTGTTTTTTTACATGTTGTAGTTGTCTTCTATATTTTTTGTGTTTATTTGTAATGGAAAGTGTCCTGCTATGATAGGGCATTTTCCAATTTTTATTTTTTTTGACGCTGTAAGGGAGAAAAGAGCTGGACACTTGCTGAGTTTCTTGCCGGTTCTTCTCAGTGCAAGATCTCCCGCCCAGAGTAGACTTACGAACCGATGGCATAGCGACATTCATAAGAGCTACTTGTAGCCTAAACTGAATAAATGATTTTTGAATTTGAATCTACTTAGCCGTGCCTGCAGATAAGCTTCTTTAAGATCTAATTCTGTTCTATTTTTCCGGTTTTAACTAAAGCAACTTTTTCGTGGTTTATGTTACTGCTGCAATTCTCATACTCTAAGTCAGATTCTGATTGTGACGATGATGATGACATAAATGTCAAGTCGATGCTGCGCAATGGCGGCAATGTATTTCACTGAAAAACTTTTTTTGCACTACTATTTTTATCACTTAATTTCTTTTAACTTACATTTAGTTTTTTTTCACTCTGGTTCTGTTACTCGTCGCCAATGACGTATTGTAATTAAACTACTTGAATAATTTATAATGCAGTTTTATTTATCACTACGCGTTTATATTAACGAAACATTTTTTTTATTTGAAAGGCCCATTAATGCCATTATGAATGGAATATAACATCGTTCAAATGTCCGCCGCGGCTTCGAATGGTGGCACGAATCCGAGAGGTCCAACTTTCAATTGTGGCCGAAAAATAATCTTTAGCGACGAGGCACATTTATGGATGAATGGTTTTGTTAATAAGCAAAATTGCCGTATATGGGATGACCACAACCCACATGCGGTTCACTAGGTGGAAATGCATCCACAAAAAGTTACTGTTTGGTGCGGATTTTGGTCTGGCGGCGTCATTGGTCCGTACTTCTTCGAAAACGACGTTGGCGAGGCCATCACCGTCAACGGCGAGCGCTACAGATCAATGATTAACAATTTATTTTGGCTTGAATTGAACAATATGGACGTGGACGACATGTGGTTCCAGCAAGACGGCGCTACGTGCCACACAGCAAACGACACAATGGACATTCTGCGTGAACGGTTTGAGGGTAGGGTTATCTCTCGCAGAGGTGACGTGAATTGGCCACCAAGATCGTGTGATTTGACCCCGCTAGACTTTTTCTTGTGGGGTTTTCTGAAGTCACACGTCTATGCCAATAACCCACAATCGACCGTTGCCCTGAAAGCCAACATAACGCAGGCCATCGCTCAGATTCAGCTGGATCCATGCAGCAGAGTCATTGAAAATTGGACCTCTCGGATTCGTGCCACCATTCGAAGCCGCGGCGGACATTTAAACGATGTTATATTCCATTCATAATGGTATTAATGGGCCTTTCAAATAAAAAAAAAATTCGTTAATATCTCACACACATCTAGTTTTATACAATTTTAACATCGACCCGTCTTTGTTGAAAGACCCTTTCGATACCTATAAAATCTTATAACTATTTAAACTATAATTGTCCGTCCGGAACAATAGACTACAGAAGCGGTTAAGAATTTTTTTTTCAATTCCAGTTAGTGCTCAGAACTACACAGACTACGGATGCGTAGCAGTGGCTGTGCTGACCCACGGCTCCGAACATGGCCTGATCAGTGCCAAGGACAAGCAGTACAACGAACTGGAGATTATCAATCATTTCAAGGTCGACAGGATACCTTCTCTGATTACCAAGCCAAAGATCGTCATTATTCAGGTAAGCCACTGCAACATCGAGCTCCACACAAACACACATATAATCACGCCTCTTTCCCGTAGGGGTAGGCAGAGACCACTTTTTCCGTTTTTTACACAAACATCGATATTAATAAAAACTATTTGCCACACATCCTGCACCCATCCAAATCCAAAACCCCGAAAGCTTTCAGCTCGAATTGCAGAATCGCTTCGAGTACCTAAATGATTGCGAAAATGTGGACGAATACAGCAACGGGTTTGTGGAAACTGTCCAAACGGTTCGGTTCAAGTTCTTTAAAACCCACCGTGCAAAAGGAACCAAAAAGTTCTCAGATCATACCCTGAAACTAATGGAAGAGTGGCGCGCAATGGTTCTGCTTTCCTCAGGTGATGCGTCTCAGTTTCGGCGGCTAAATAGGCAGATTTCGAAGTCTATGACTCGCGACACGCGTCAATTTAATACTAACCGTATTAAAGAGGCCATTGAGCGGAACAAAAGCTCAAAAGTGTTCGCAAGAGATCTGGGTATTGGGCAGTGCCAACTGACCACGCTGAAAACCGATGACGGCAGAACTGTCACGACCAGGTCCGATGTTATGGGAGAGGTCGAGAAGTTCTATGGACAGCTTTACACATCCACACGGCCACCTGTACAAAGCTTAGCTAAAGACCCTAGAGCTAAGTTAACCCGGCACTATACCGAAGACATCCCGGACATCAGCCTATACGAGATTAGTATGGCTCTCAAACAGCTCGAAAACGGCAGGGCACCAGGTGCTGACGGAATTACGGCCGAGCTTCTGAAAGCAGGCGGAAGACCGGTACTCGTAGCTCTTCAGAAGCTATTTAATTCCGTCGTACTAGGGGGCAGAACGCCAGAGACGTGGCACGAAGGTATGGTGGTACTGTTCTTCAAAAAGGGCGATAAAACCCTGCTGAAGAACTACAGGCCCATCTCACTTCTAAGCCACGTCTACGAGAGTCATAACGAATCGTCTTGCTTGTAGGTTTGATGACTTCCAGCCTATCGAACAAGCCGGTTTCCGAAAAGGCTTCAGCACCATAGACCACGTACATACGCTGCGGCAGGTTATACAGAAGACCGAAGAGTATAACCAGCCTCTTTGCTTAGCGTTTGTGGACTATGAAAAAGCCTTCGATTCGATTGAAACATGGGCCGTGATACAGTCTCTCCAGCGGTGCCAAATTGACTATCGGTACATCGAAGTGTTGAGGTGTTTGTATGAAAGCGCCACTATGTCAGTCCGTCTTCAGGACCAGAGCTCGAAACCTATCCAGTTGCAGTGAGGAGTGAGATAGGAGATGTGATATCTCTGAAACTGTTCACTGCTGCACTGGAAGATGTTTTCAAGCTTCTGGACTGGAAAAGACTCGGCATCAACGTCAACGGCGTATACATCACTCATGGATATGAGACCATGGAAGACCTCTGCGCAATGCTCGGTGACCTCAACAGAGTCTCGCAACAGGTGGGTCTTAAAATGAACATGGAGAAGACGAAAGTTATGTCGAACTCACGTGTCGTACCCACTCCTCTAAAAGTTAGGGACTCTGCCCTTGAAGTTGTGGACGATTATGTTTACCTGGGACAAACGGTTCAGCTAGGTAGGTTCAACTTCAGCAAAGAGGTCAATCGTCGAATCCAATTAGGCTGGGCAGCGTTCGGTAAGCTACGAAATATCTTTTCATCCGATACACCGCAGTGTCTCAAGACGAAAGTCTTTGACCAGTTTGTGTTGCCAGTGATGACATACGGGACTGAGAAGTGGTCGCTCGCTATGGGCCTCATAAAAAGGCTCAAGGTCACTCAAAGAGCAATGGAGAGGGCTATGCTCGGGATTTCTCTGCGTGATCGAATCAGAAATGAGGAGATCCGCAGAAGAACAAAAGTAACCGACATAGCCCGAAGAGTTGCTAAGCTCAAGTGGCAGTGGGCAGGGCACATTGCTCGCAGGACTGATGGCCGCTGGGGTGGGATAGTCCTGGAGTGGCGACCGCGTACCGGAAAGCGCAGTGTGGGCAGGCCTCCAACAAGGTGGACAGACGCTCTGGTGAAGGTCGCGGGAAGCCGCTCGATGCGTGCAGCACAAAACCGGTCGTTGTGGAGATTCTTGGGGGAGGCCTTTGTCCAGCAGTAGACGTCCTTTGGCTGAAATGATGATTTGCCACATGTATTTCAGAGCATCACTTGAGAACGGCTCGACCGATTTGGCTGATTTCGATTAACACAATTAATTCACGGTCAAAATGGTATTCTACTCTAATTCATCTACCTATAGCTTCAACCAATTACCTCCAGAATTCACTTTACATACTACAACATACGCTTTAACACTCTTTTTCATCATTCTCTTTTTTTCACACGTTCAATTTGTAATTTTGCCCACACGTAATATTGTATTAAATTGCTTTTAATCGTGAAGACCTGGTATTGGCCTTCTGCTACCTATATATCTAATGTATACTGTTGCATGTGCTGTTGGTTTTCCAGAAATAAACAAATACATACATTTATTTTATGTTGTGTTCGTAATTTTCAAGACAAGGTTTGATAAAAATAAGTTTTCGTGCTAGTAAAACCATCACGGGATACGGAATCGCGAGCGGGCCACTAGTGTGTGTTATAAAGATGTGATCCAATGCTACTCAAATCACACACAGCAAATGCCACTTCAATGTGAAGAACAAAAAGTTTAATTTTTAACTGATTTTTCAATTTTAGTAAAAATATTAAGATCGGATGTTGATTGATGACGTGTTGTCGACATTGAATAGGGCAGGGCTCACATAGTAAGAGTAGATAGCGTTGATTAATTTCGGCGAGTTGGATTGAGCCATAATAGCATAGCTGGTAGTGCTCCTGACCCGGCATGCCATGGGGTGGGGGTTTGAATCCCGCTCATAAATTTTGTTGAAATTCAAAAAGTTAACATTATGGTGTATATTTTTGCAGGCTTGCCGAGGCACAGAAGAATATCAAGGTGTCACCGTCAATCAAGCGCCGAGCAAGATTCAAAAAGACCATAACAAAGAAGTAGAGCCCTACACGCTTCCTGTGGAATCTGATATACTTATATTGCATAGCTCGTACATTGGAAAGCCATCGCACAGGTACCTATGTGTTTCTTATTTTATCACGAACTTTGGCCTTTTTGATTCTTTCAATGTCAGTACACACCCACTTAATCTTAATAAGCTATCGATAAAGGTCAATTTTGCTTCTGGAATATTGTGGCGGCTACGGCTGAGAATGCTAATATGAAATGAAATGAAATGAAATGGAATATGTTTATTAGAACACAGTACAAACTTATGTAGGTACTTAAAACAAAACAAACAAATTATAATAAAAATGTGTGTTTTAAAAGGACTCCACTCAGCATATGTTGCAGTAGTGGACAAAAACTACAACGCTGATCTTCCGTGGAGACCCATTTTGTGTAAATGTGCGCGGCGTCGCGCTGTACATAACATTAATTAAATGTACAGTGACAATAACATCAATATGAGCACATAGTTACTAGTTATAATACTCGTTACTGTTATTGGAGGTATCCCAACAAATTCAGTTGAATACAACTAAGATAAGATTAAATTAAAACCTAATTCGACATCTTACACATTACCAGTTGTCTGCAAATTCAAAAAGTATCTCTTTGTGTTAACCTTAAAGGACCCCCCTGAAACAGAGTTACAGAGTGGTGGTGGTAAATTGTTCCAACACTTCGTTGCAGCATACCGAAAACTTTCATGAAAAGCCGCCGTTCTATGTAGGGAGCCAACCAAACGTATTGCAAATCTAATGTGTGATTTAGAGAAAGTTAGTTTCTCATATAGATATAGTGGTTTTTTATTTTTGATAACACCAAATAAAAGCGAGGCAAAATGTAACACACGTCTGTTTGACATATTTAACTTACGGTTATCATTCAAAAAAGGTGTGATATGTGCCCTACGTGGCACTGGAAAGCAAAAACGTACGCAGGCATTCTGAATTCGCTGCAATAACTTCCTGGAGCGACCCAACAGACATTCACCAAATACAGTGTCAACGTAATTTAGTTTTGATAAGACTAGCGCCTCGCAAAGTTTGATACGAAATTCAACAGACAGGTAATCGCGCATGCGGTTCAGTACTGAGAGCCTATAGAAGCAATTACGAGCAGTTTGCAAAACGTAGTTTTCAAATCGAAGTGACTCATCCATCAAAAGAACCAAATTTCGAACCTCAGCAACATGTTCTAAAGGAGCTCCCCGCACGCATACCTGAGGGTTGAAACTCATTATTTTGTGTCTATGAACTTTGGAAGCAAATACTAAATAATTTGACTTTAGGGAATTTATAACTAGACTGTTAGCACTGCACCAACCAGCAATGCTATCAAAGTCCTTGTTTAAGGTATCAAAAGCAGCTATCGTTTCATTAGGATTAAAAGAAATGTATATTTGGACGTCATCTGCATAAGGGTGAAACTTGCAATGAGAAATACATGAAGCTATGTCAGCGAATAATACAAAAAGCAGTGGACCAAGGATAGAACCTTGCGGTACCCCTCTATTTACTGGTAGAATATCTGATATAGATGCTATTCCATTTGTATTAAGTATTTCTACTGCCTGAAACCGCTTATCAAGGTAGGAGGAAAACCATTTGATTGCCATATCGTCAAATCCAATAAGAGTGAAGTATTTATTGTATCGAATGCACGGGACAGATCCAACAGTGCCAGTAAAGTACTTTGCTTTTTATCTTGTGCAGCTTTCAATAATTTTAGATAGAAATGGCAAAATGTTAATAGGACGTAGATCTTTGCAACCAGAAGGGTTACTAACTTTAGGCAACGGACGCACCAAAGAGATTTTCCAGGAATCAGGGAATGTTCCCGTGCAATGGAGGTATTAACTATAGCTGTGATTAAATTAAGTGTATGTGGAAGTGTTAGTAGCATCATATCTTTGGAAATGCCGTCTATGCCTTTTGCATTAGTTTTTGTTTAAAATTTTAAGCACTGCACTCTCATCGCTAGGTTGCATATTATGAAAGACTGCAGAACTAAATCTATGAAATTCATAGTATGTTAAATCAGACAAACTTACGTTATTACTACCAGGTACAGAGTAAACAAAGTGATTATTAATAAGATTAGGATCCAGCAAGTGAGAAGGAAGTTCCGCGGTTTTTGCCTTAAAATTAACAACATTCTGCTTTATATTTTTCCATAATAAACGTGGCTCATTGATGTTTGCATTAATGTAGTTCTGAAAATAAGCAGTTTTTTCAGTATATAAAGCTTTATTAACAACTGTTTTTAATTCCTTATAATATTTTTTATGGAGCTCACAATTCGTTTTAAGACTGCGTGAAAATGCTTCATCGCGTAACCTCATCATCTCTCTCACATTATAAGTTACCCAAGGGTAAGAGTGTTCCTTATTGAATACCTTTTTGATTGGAGCATACCTGTTGTACAATTGAGTTATGTGGAAGGTCAACTTTTCGACCATTTCGTTAACATCATGACAAATAATCTTATCCCAATCAATACAACCAAGATCCTCATTAAATAGGTCAAAATCTATATCTTTGAGTGGTCTATAAGTAATCCACCTTGGTGAATGGTGACTGCTTTAATTTTTTAATATATAAGGTGACTGAAAAAAATGTCAAAAACGACAAGGGTTGGTCAAGTCAAGCTTTTTAAAAATAAAAGTGGGCAAAAAAAAAAGTTTTTTTTTTCAATTTTAATTTAATAAATAGGTACATAACGCATCTAGTACATTTAAATTAAGTTATTCGTTAGGTATCAAATTTATTTTAAAGCGAACTAAAAAAATAATAGAAAACTAATAAAAAATAACGATTATTTACTGACTGAGAGACTGGGGCGGCCGTCGACCCGTCGCGTCATAGCGCCAGCCAGCTGAGAGAGATAAATGCCTACGCCTACGTTACATACAGTCTGGCTGGAATGAGTGAGACCCCATTTATTTTCCCTTTACAACTGAATTGAAACTCTAACGACTATCGATAACATCTACTTACCTATGTTATGATATGTGTGTTATGAGCGCAATTCCAATTCTTATCTACGTATTACAAAATAAGTCTAACACACATGAATAGAAGTTACAACTATCTTTCCTTTACAAATTAAATATCAAATGTAGGTAACATCTAAAGTACGACCAACGACCGAACTGCCATGTAGGTATTGCAAAATAAGTCAATCACACAATTCACACATCAAAAGAAGTTACTACCTACTATCTTTCCTTACAAATGAATGATGAAATGTAGATAGGTACCTAAAGTACGACTAACGACCGAACTTCTATGTAGGTAAGTAAGTAGTAAGTAAACAGCCTACAATTGTCCCACTGCTGGGCAAAGGCCTCCGTCATTGATATCAAGTCATCGCTACATTTGATGGGTTATGGCTTTATCACCACGCTTGCCAAGTGCGGGTTGGTGATCACAAACCCGGGCTATGCATCGAAAAATCCGAATTACATTTTGCCCGACCTGGGAATTGAACCCGGGACCTTCGGGTATAGGGCCGAGCGCTCTGCCACTCGGCCACCGAGGCTATGTAGGTATTGCAAAATAAGTCAATCACATAAATTACACATTAAAAGAAGTTTCATTCATTACAAATCAAAGATCAAATGTAGGTATCTAAAGGGTAACGGCCGGTCGATGACAAAGTACCTATTACCTATGCGTTATTATTATTCTAAGTACCTATGTTATGTTGTTGTTAAAAGCATTATTTTATTTTTCAGTCTTACCTAATAAGCCTAAAGTAATAAGTAATAACATAACACTAAATTAAATAAACAAATGAATGTCTCGCATTAAAGGCAAAGTTAAACATCTGCTTAACGAATAGGTGTAGGTAGGTACTTACATGGTGATAAAGAGCATTCCAGTTTATGTCATCCGCGTACAGCAAAGGCTATGATAAGCTTTCCATCACACTTAACAGGTTTTGGACTGTCAAACTAATGTAATAATAACAAAATAAAAGTCAACCTTTGGTATAATTACGTAACTAAATTAAAATTAATTAAGGGAGCTAGAATAACTTATTTATTATTATCGACGCATCGTTTTTATTATTACCGACACTAATTCAGCTTGTTTACAAGTTCATCACCTATTTTACCTACAAGTCTTATAATACATTTTACACCCACTGCATTGCTTGGTACCTAATCATAATTTGTCACTGCACTGATTATTACCTTACTCAGCTTAGAACACTAATCTATTACTACATTAATTAACTAATACGTAAATAGCATCTCTAAGAACTGTTGGTTCGTAATCCAAGGCATTTTTACGCACGCGCAACGCGATAGCTCAAGATGCACAAGTAGACTGCGACAAAAATCCTTGCGTGCAGCCGTGTGAAGGTCGTGTGATTAGGGTTGGAACGCACGAGAATTAAATTAAAACCATTAGACCATACAAGATATTGACATGTCAAAACTTTTGTCTTTTGTTGATTACAAACTCTTTCACAATTGCAAACATACGAATAGGCTTAACTTAACTTAAATAATTAAGCTATCGTCAAAACTTGCATAATAAGCGAATTTACAATAAGAAAATTTGACGACCTTCGTGGTCAAGTGGTTAGCACTCCGGTTCTGGCGTCGCCATCTTTAAGGTCCTGGGTTCAATTCCCGGTCATGACAATTTTATAAATAACTGTTTTTAAATTTATTTCGGGTCTGGCCCTTTTACAAGTATGTTTATCCGTTATCTAGTTTAACCATTAAAACAAGTTTCTAAAGGAGCTTAACTTGTGCTAGCTATAACTTGTAACCAAAAACTTTTAATGTCAAGCACTTGTATTGACTATAGTTTTATGGCATTTGTTGGTTTTTTATCGTCATAAAAATATCAAAAATGTTTACTCGTTAAAGTTTAAAAGGAAGAAAGTAACGACTGTGAGACTAGTTGTTTTGGTAAGCATAACGTGATTTCAAAATTATTTATAAATCATTAAAAAATTTGGTTATTTATTTGGATATTACATTACATAGGTACTCAAGCAATTAATACATTTTCGCTTCACCGTTCCTTTGAAATAAAACACATTTATGAATTAGAAACAACGTTATTACGGTCGTTTACCACAAATTCTTATCTTATTAACTTTAAGATATTGAAACTTCAAATAAAGTTGAATAGGTACCTCATGTAGAAATTGAACCCACATCGTCTTCAATGCGGGCGGCTGCGTTGACCACTCTGTCTAAGGCTAAATTCGATGAAGAATTGAAATATTTATGAAATAATCGTAATAATTCATATCGAAAAAGCGCTGCTCATAGTTAGGGGCAGCCCTGAAGCGGCTAAAGTGATTGGTCGTCGCAAAAGCTTAGTCAACTGCCGCCACACAGCCAGCTCAAAAGGCGGGCGGGCTGTAGGTAGGTAGCACATGAGTACCTAAATACCCGTCATGTAGTAGGTAGTCTAGTCTCAACTTGCGGCCGGCCGAGGTTGTGTTGTTATGTGGTGGGTGCATTTTCGTATGCGCAATTGAATTAATAATAGTACGTATTAGTTAATTAATGTAGTAATAGATTAGTGTTCTAAGCTGAGTAAGGTAATAATCAGTGCAGTGACAAATTATGATTAGGTACCAAGCAATGCAGTGGGTGTAAAATGTATTATAAGACTTGTAGGTAAAATAGGTGATGAACTTGTAAACAAGCTGAATTAGTGTCGGTAATAATAAAAACGATGCGTCGATAATAATAAATAAGTTATTCTAGCTCCCTTAATTAATTTTAATTTAGTTACGTAATTATACCAAAGGTTGACTTTTTTTTTGTTATTATTACATTAGTTTGACAGTCCAAAACCTGTTAAGTGTGATGGAAAGCTTATCATAGCCCTTGCTGTACGCGGATGACATAAACTGGAATGCTCTTTATCACCATGTAAGTACCTACCTACACCTATTCGTTAAGCAGATGTTTAACTTTGCCTTTAATGCGAGACATTCATTTGTTTATTTAATTTAGTGTTATGTTATTACTTATTACTTTAGGCTTATTAGGTAAGACTGAATAATAAAATAATGCTTTTAACAACAACATAACATAGGTACTTAGAATAATAATAACGCATAGGTAATAGGTACTTTGTCATCGACCGGCCGTTGCCCTTTGGATACCTACATTTGATCTTTGATTTGTAATGAATGAAACTTCTTTTAATGTGTAATTTATGTGATTGACTTATTTTGCAATACCTACATAGCCTCGGTGGCCGAGTGGCAGAGCGCTCGGCCCTATACCCGAAGGTCCCGGGTTCAATTCCCAGGTCGGGCAAAATGTAATTCGGATTTTTCGATGCATAGCCCGGGTTTGTGATCACCAACCCGCACTTGGCAAGCGTGGTGATAAAGCCATAACCCATCAAATGTAGCGATGACTTGATATCAATGACGGAGGCCTTTGCCCAGCAGTGGGACAATTGTAGGCTGTTTACTTACTACTTACTTACCTACATAGAAGTTCGGTCGTTAGTCGTACTTTAGGTACCTATCTACATTTCATCATTCATTTGTAAGGAAAGATAGTAGGTAGTAACTTCTTTTGATGTGTGAATTGTGTGATTGACTTATTTTGCAATACCTACATGGCAGTTCGGTCGTTGGTCGTACTTTAGATGTTACCTACATTTGATATTTAATTTGTAAAGGAAAGATAGTTGTAACTTCTATTCATGTGTGTTAGACTTATTTTGTAATACGTAGATAAGAATTGGAATTGCGCTCATAACACACATATCATAACATAGGTAAGTAGATGTTATCGATAGTCGTTAGAGTTTCAATTCAGTTGTAAAGGGAAAATAAATGGGGTCTCACTCATTCCAGCCAGACTGTATGTAACGTAGGCGTAGGCATTTATCTCTCTCAGCTGGCTGGCGCTATGACGCGACGGGTCGACGGCCGCCCCAGTCTCTCAGTCAGTAAATAATCGTTATTTTTTATTAGTTTTCTATTATTTTTTTAGTTCGCTTTAAAATAAATTTGATACCTAACGAATAACTTAATTTAAATGTACTAGATGCGTTATGTACCTATTTATTAAATTAAAATTGAAAAAAAAAACTTTTTTTTTTGGCCACTTTTATTTTTAAAAAGCTTGACTTGACCAACCCTTGTCGTTTTTGACATTTTTTTCAGTCACCTTATATAAACTACACGATACAAGTGCGTGACTACTTAGTTCAGGAATATGATTTACCTGCACATTTATTAACTGAGTATTAGAACAAATTAAATCTATAAGAGTCTCACTATGCGTTAAAAAGCATAAAGCGTAAAGTTGCGTATAAAGTGCGTTGGCTGATGGACATGTTGTGTAAGGCCCACACAATTTATAAAATCAAACAACTTTTTTGTGTTTGTGGCTTCATTATGCAACATATTGACATTGAAATCACCCACTAGAACAATGTGATCAAATCCCGAAAAAGATGTAACCGATTCATTAAGGCCATCAATAAAGGTATCTAAGTCTAACCAAGGCGGACGATATGCAGTACCAATAGCTAACATTAGCTAACATTAACACTGAGCCACATTTGTTCTACATTGTTAGAAGCAGGGTGAGCGAGCAAACGCGCATGTATGCCAGACTTAAGGTAAAAGCCAACACCACCACCACGCGCACGCATTGTCGTCAGTGGGCGTGGCTTATGCCGCAGGCGATAACCCGCAAGTACCGGAGCCCGTGCCTCCTCGCCCTCCCGCAACCAGGTTTCATTTATCGCTAATATGTCAACAGGATGCCTCAAAACGGCCGCTACAAACTCATCATGCCTCGTACTAAGCGATCCGGGATTTAGTAATCCAACCGAAAATAATTTATTTTTAAGAAACTGAATGACAACCGCATAAAGTATGTGATTGAATTTACAGTTATTTAAGAAAAAAGTAAGAGCTGTTATATGGCGACTGTCAGTAATTTTTAATAAACATTGTATAATACTAATGTGCATAGTGGGCAAAAACCAATCAATTGCAGATAAAGATTTAAAAAAGCAATATTGTTTTTTATGTAAATAACTGCAATAAAGGACAGTCAACAAGCCCTTGAAAGAAACTATTGACAACAGATAGTAAACAATGTATTTAACAACATAACAGCAATGATCCAAAAAGGTCAACACAACAAACACATTTAAGAAAACAGACAATGTTAGCCGCAGCATTACTGCATTATGCACAATCAATAACAAGCCAAAAAAATAAAAATCTACCTCTGCAAAATAATAATATATACCTATAAAAGGCCTTTCATTTATGTAACTGAGATAAAAAAACAAACAGCTGGCTTCTAAAAGTAGCTGTTAACAACATATAGCTATGAAAATATGTTAAAGTAACACTAAGAATATAGTAATTTATTTATTTATAAGCATGCGAGTCTGCTGCTTGGGCCAAGACGCCAGCAGACTAATTATTACAATTAATTACTTCGATCAATTAAAGTGATAAAATTAAAATAGCTAATTATACAAAATTAAAATTAAAATTAATATAAATAATAATGCAATTCAGATACAAATACGAAAATGTCAACTTAATAATTTACAATTGCAAAAAGTACAAAAAATAAAAGATATAAAATAAACGGATTAAATACAAAAACAATTAAAATTAAAATATTAGGTACTAATTAAAATGTCTAAATTAAATTCAAATAAACATAAATAATAATACATTTTTAACAAAATTACAAAAATGTCAACTTAATTACAAATAAAAAAAAATGAAGATGAAAGATGAAAGATGATAATGAAGATAATTACAAATAAAAAAAATTAAACATAGTTTGGCAAAATTCATGTCCAAAAAAGTTCCATTTGTATGTCAGCTATCCAAGAATTTAAAACATTATGTCAGTCAATCAATATGTACATTATTTAAATACAAATGAAATTTATTAAATATATGTCCCAAATGGTCAGAGAAGATGTCAATATCGTTGTGCTGCGCAATCAAGTCTCCTATGCATCGCAGCGCGCGGCCGGTAGGTGCGGCGTCGGCACGCTTGGTGCGCGTCGTCGGCCGGGCCAGGAGCCGCGGCCTGCGGCGCGGCGGAATTTGTCCTTCTGCATCCTGTGGAATATTCCTTGAGACCAGTAAACATATTTTTTCCAATACCTCCGGGCTCTCTATTTTGTGGTGCATCACTGACAAGTAATGCTTAACCATGCACATAACTCTGAATTTCAGAGTGTCCATACCCACCATGCCAGATACAAACATCGACGGATACAAATATGGGTAGTAACCATATTGTTGTTTGTACAGCCAGCGCGCAAACTTGCGCTGTATCTTTTCTACCATCAGAGCATACTTATTCTCATACGGGTCCCAAATAACAGCAACGTATTCTAGTTTGCTGCGGACATATGCGTTATAGAGAACCATAGCAACCTTTGAGTTGTTAAACTGAGTCGCGGTTCGTATAACAAAGCCTAACATTTTACTAGCCTTTTTGCAGATTGTTGTCACGTGTGTATGGAAGTCAAATTCTATATCTATTAATAATCCTAAATCACGAATATTGTTAACCCTTTCCAGTGGTGCGTCAGATATGTCGTAAGTTGCATGTATCGGATGTCACTTACGTGAACAAGTAATAACCTTACATTTGTCATTGTTCAAAGGAAGATGATTATCTAGACTCCATTGCCATACAGAATCGATGTCTTTCTGTAATGATATGGTATCGTCAACGTCGGCAATGCTCAAACTCAACTTGAGATCATCTGCAAACAAAAGACACTTGGCTTCGTGTACATTCTTTGGGAGGTCATTAACAAAGATCAGGAATAAGGTAGGCCCTAAGGTACTACCTTGACTCACTCCTGATCTTGTGTAGTATACTTCGGATTAATACCCATTCAGCCTGACATATTGAGAGCGATTTTGGAGGTAGCAAGACATTAACTTTAACAGGCTTGGTGTGAAGCCTATTACAGCCAATTTCTGCAACAGAATGTCGTTGTCGACCAGATCAAAAGCCTTTCTGAAATCAAAGTAGGCCACGTCCACCTGACGACCTCTATCCATTTCTGCAGATACGTGATCCACATGTGCCACAAGGTTTGTTGTGGTGGAGCGAGCCTTGCGGAAACCATGTTGGCTGTCATGTAATAAGTGACCAATTTGGTAGCTAATTTGATGGTTCAGAATAAATTCAAAAAGTTTGACAAAAACAGAAAACACAGCAATGGGTCTGAAAGATGAAACATTCTCCTCCTTCGTTCTTAGGAACTGGAGTCACCCGCGATAGTTTCCATTTCTCCGGATATTTTAGTTTGTTGAGAGAGAAATTAAAAATGTAGAGGAGGGGTTTAGTCAGGACAGCGGAGCAATCCCTTGCCAGGAAAACCGGAATGCGATCAGGGCCTTCTGAGGATCGTGGCTTAAGGCGTTTTATAGCTTCTTTAAGGTCAGTTTCATCAACTGACAAGACTGAGATCGATGTAGCATCGGTTTGAGCGTAAGCAGCGCGGGCAGCATCAACATGTTCCAGGCGCGGAACGTCAGTACGAAATACAGATCCAAAATACTTAGCAAAGGAATTAACTGCTGCCTGCCCTTGCACGGCGACACCTTCATAAGTGTAGGTATCGGCGCAGCGACGCTGCCTTTTCTTGTCATTGACATAGTTCCAGAACTGGACAGGATCATCAATAATCCTATTTCCTATACGGTTAAGATGTTGCCGATACTCTACATCCATCAAATTTTTAACACGCTCTCGGTAGTATTTAAAAAGCTCTCTGTTAAATTCTTTACCCTCTTTCTTGTATCTTACCAAATGAAAATGTTTCTGATTGATGTTTTTAATTATTTCCGAAGTGAACCAAACAGGGTAAGTGTGAGAGCGCTTTATCATCGAGTGGCTTTTAAGCGGGACAAAGTTTGCTATACAGTCATACAACTTATCATAAAACCATTCAACGGCAGAGTCTACATCAGACATTACGTATAACTTTGACCAGTCCAAACTATCTAGTGCCGTATACAACCCTTGTAGATCACCATTACGCCAGTTGAAATCGGGACCAGTCGCAGAAAATCGCATGGGAGAGGAGACATAGCAGTCGAAATCCGTTTCCGACGGACAAATTTGATGTCTGCTTCAAGCGCTGGGTGGTGTTTGTCAAGGTGAACTAAGGGGTCGAGGCTCGAGGTTACCCAGATATCGTCGAGCTCAAGATTGCTCAGCACAAGATCTAACATGACGCCACGATTGTTGAATACGCTATTGTGTTGCTGTAGCGAACAGAAGTCACAAAATAAATCAAATTGCATTTTGATGTTAACAGTACAAGAGTTAAGATTAAAGTCACCTATAACTAAAACATCTAAGTCAGAATAAGTACAAAGAGCATCTTCAATACACGTCAATACATTCAGATATTGTTCGTCTTTATAATCAGGAAGGATATAAACTACACAACACAAAAATTTGATATCCGTAATGGAACAAAATAAACTTAACTATCAACAGAAGCATTTGCAAAATTGAAAAAAGAACATGTCTAACTAAAATAACATAACTGCAATTATTTATGCCAAAGACACATAAATAATAATAATATTTGCTTTCATAGAAATTATTGTGGCAGTAAGTAGACAACAGGCTTCTTAACATAGCCATGAACAAAAAAGTTTTTTTAGTATGAGATAACGCAACATTAAGAACAAAATTTTGCAAAAAAATTAACTTAACTAAGAAAAGCAGTAACAGATGCCATTGCAACATTGCAAACAGAACACCTTTAACTAAAACAACATAGCTGTGGTTTACTATCACTGTGGCGAGGCATATGTAGCATAAATAATAATATTTATTTTTGTAGAAACAATTTTGACAAAAAACAAAAGCTGAGCAGTAATTAATTCCGGTTAACAAAACATAATCAGTAATATAATATGCAACTGTCAACAAAAGACAATTAGTATTACATATCATCGCACCACTATACAAGTAATAATCTAAAAAAAATAACACAATTATGATCACCTCTTGCAATAATTTTAACTGTAATAGCACTGTTATCACCACAGTAATTCCAAAACAAAGTAAACAGTATTTAGTGTAATCCACATCTGTAAGACTTATGTGACCTTCAGATAAATAAACACGATTACCATTTATATATAAATAAACGCTATTAAAAACAATAAACACACACATTAAATCAGCTGTAAACTGAAAACCACAAGTGTTTCTAACAACAACCTTAAGAATGAGACTATGCAATAAAATTAGCTTTAATAACTTAAGTTGCAACATATGCAACTGAAACCAAATAGACAGATAGACTTTCCTTAAAATAAAAATAAAGTTGTTACAACCTTCTGCTAAACATAGATAATAATAGCAATATTGCCTTACATAGAAACAAATGTTATAAGAAACAATGAACAGATATTCTAAAGTCACTGTCAACATATAATAATGATTAATGTATGCAATGATACAGGCAATTAACACAACTAACTCAAGCCGTAACATATGTAACAATATTACACTCAAAATAATAATGTTGCAAACAAAAAGACAGCCTGCAAGACCTGAATTAAAAGATAGTTTTCCATGTAAACAATTATGATAAAAAACAATAAATTGGTACTTATAAAAAATTAACATCAAAAAATATATACTTTTGAATGTTGAAGTTACATTATAATTGAAGTTACAAGCAGGTAGGCAGATTGAAGTTACCTTGTTTAAAATAGATGGCACAATAAACTCCTGCTGCAAAACTAACAACTTTAGCAGTAACACCACTGTAACCAAATAAAAATTCTCAAAAATAAATAAAGTTCTATCAACCTCCGCTAACGGAGTCAATGCTAAAAACCTTATTCAGGTTTTTTTCTGTACGGATTCTTGTAATTGGCTCACCCTGGTCACGTCTGGCAAAGATAGCACCATTCTTCGTCCATACAAACTTCCATTGGACTCTTTGCTTTTGCTCGCGGGCTCGCCGGAAAAGCTGTCTATTAAACCGGGTCAAACGTTCGTTAACATAGAAACGGCGAGCTGCCACAGGAAGACCGAAGTCTGCAGTATCCGCACCACGCCGAACACGTGCCGCTTGCAACACTTCATCACGCTGAGCACGACGCAGCAGGCGTACAACTAGCACGCGCGGGGCAGCCGCAGCAGCATCACGCCTCACTCCCGCGCGCACTGCGCTCACCACGTCATGGCTGCTAATGGGCACTCCAAGCTTGCTGCCAACGAGTGTAGCTATATGCACTGGGTTCTCACCGGCCGTTTCTGGAACTCCTGAGATCTCCAAATCGTTTGACAAAAGCTCTTGGTCTTGATCGTTCAGCTCAGCCTTTAGCTGATCTATAGTCACCATGAGGTTAGATTGCATTGGAGCATCCTCCTGGTCCAAGCATCTTTCTATTGCAATGAGTCGGTCCTCAAAATTACACAGACGTATGTTAAAGGACTGTATGGCCGATGTAAGGGTATCCATTTTGGAGACCAGTTGATCACCCAGATATTTCATCTGTTCAGCGATGTATTCTTTTAGTCAGACATTCGTTGATTCATTAACCATCACTGCTTTTGGCGATGAAGATGGTGGGCGCTGTTGAGATTTTTCACGTAGAGTAATGTTCTCATAAGAATCGTGGAAGTCTGCCGTTATAACGTCCCCACAAGGAGACTCATGCGGCGGCGGCCATATAGTATGCTTCGGCTCGCTGTCGCTGGTCTCATGGCTCCCTCCAGGTGCGACGGCAATATCATCAACTGTCGGACGCAAAGTCTTTTCATTACTTTTGATTTTTTTGTCACAACAACCTAGACATTTCCATCTAGACTTGTGTTCTTTCTTCATGATGTAGAACCTTTTCTCACAACCAACACACTCAACATTCAAAATTCAAAATCATTTATTCAGTTTAGGCTACAAATAGCTCTTATGAACGTCATTATGCCATCGGTTCGTAAGTCTACTCTGGGCTCTATCTTGTACTGAGAAGAACCGGCAAGAAACTCAGCAAGTGTCCAGCTCTTTTCTCCCTTACAGCGTCAAAAATATTGGAAAATGCCCTATCATAAAAGGACACTTTCCATCACAAATAAAAACACAAAATATGTGTATGACATTGTGAAAATTACACTTCACTGTCACTGTCACAACTTCTAGTCTTAACCGCCTGCTTACACTTGCCACAAATGCTAGGTGAAATCGGCGTCATTTCGCTGTTGTTGTTGTAGAATCACGAAGTATTTATTGTATGTAATGTAGTTGCACTCGTATCGTAATAACAAACGCCGGCCGGTGCTCTATAATAAGCCGTTAACTAATGATGTTGCTAGTATCAAGAATCCCTAAGACGAAAAAAGGGTAATATTTACCTCACTTAGTCGGCAAAAAAATCATGACGAATAACACGCTGGATGTCACAAACGCGTTTTGTCACTTACGTGAATCGTCATTCAGTTTAAATGGTTGGGACAAACCGCGTAAATGACAAGCTGCGATTGTGATCAATTGCGAATATGACCAAACGCAAATGTGACCAACTGAGTAAATGACGAGCTGCGATTGTGACCAACTGCGAATATGACCAAACGCAAATGTGCCCAACTGAGTAATTTTAAACTGCATGACGATTCACGTAAGTGACAAAACGCGTTTGTGACGTCCAGCGTCGAATCCATAGACGATAGATTTTGACACAAAGCAGGGAGGGAGGAAAGAGGAGGAGAAATTAGTTTGAAGTTCTTGAATAGCTTTCAAATGTCAAATTAAACGGTACTACTGGTCGCCCAGTGGTCGAAATTCGACCGTAATTTTGTTAAGGCTGCACGGATTGTATCCTAAGCAATGAAAAATAAAAAAGATAGAAAGTTTGTATTGGCATTCACAGATTTCGGCCGCTCCTCTTCCATTTTTGAAATTTTTGAAAAGAGTAAGCGTGTGTCAAATACATGGTAGTGTGTGTAATGTTTGTTTTATTGATTTAATGTATTTATAAGCATAATTAAAAAAATAATTAACTCTTTACTCCTTCTATATATAAACTATAAGTGTGCGAATTTTCATACTCCGTCCGCGCAATTTTGGTAAAAAGGGGTACAAACTTTTTGCTTCAGGTATTAATATATAGATTAAGAAATGATAGATATAAGAGTTAGACAATATAAAACAATAATAAGAGGGCAGGTCGATCTACATACGCTTCTAAAAATTCTTTCTCCCACTTTCCAGGGACGCACTGCACGGGTCGTGGTTCATTCAATCGCTGTGCAGCAAGATCAACCAGTTGGCTGGGACGCACGACCTCGAATCCATACTGACCGAGGTGAGGCGGGACGTGGCGATCAACAAGTCCCTCGAAAAGCACAACAAGAGAACTTTCGAGACTGAGATTAACAAACAGATGCCAGTGGCGACAACCACTTTGATCAGAAAACTGTACCTTAGAAGGTTTCGAGACGCGCCGTCCACAGCTGCGGTGCTTTCTCTAGCTCCGATGAACGATAACGGTTCCACGAGTTCACCCCGGCATGATCAATATGATCCATGCACCTGTTTCCTACCATATTTTGACTACATGAAAGATTGTTTGAAGTAAGTTTGAATCAATATAGTAGTAGCTTCGTGCGGTAGCTGCGGTACTAATCACTAATAGGATAACTCCATTCTCGCGCATCGCTCAGCTACCTCGCACAGTTCTGGTAAATAGGCAGTTTAAATAATCACGTCACTTACATGGAATGCTGACCCACTGTTTTGTTTATTTTTGAATAAAGACCTGCATTATTAGACTATATAAATCTAATTGCTATGCCCAGCAATGGTACAGTTCGCAATCGCTATGCTGGGTAAAGCATTGTATTGTAATATTGCAATCAAGTCATCTGATTACAATTGTTGGGTATAATCACCACACTTTTAAAACGTGCGTCGGTGATCACAAATCTGAGCTAAGCATCAAAAAATACGAAACAAATAATAATATGCCCGACCTTGGAATTGAACCCAGGACCCCTGAATGTAGGTAGTTGTTAATTGTAATGTGTGGAGGTAGGAAAAGAAAGGTGAATAAACAGTCTGCATCTAACGCTGGTGTTTGAGTGACCTTCCCATAAGTACACAACTTGGCGCAGCCGGTATCGAACTAAATAATTCGTGGTTTTAGTTTTTGTGTTCATATCATAATAACGAGTTAGACAAAAGTTTACAAAGTGTACACGATTACACTACTGAACAATGGAATCTGTTTTGCCACCCCCGCCGCCATTTGCCTATGTGAATAATTTAGAAAACGTAACATCGGGAAGTGTTTGTCAAGATTGGATAAAATGGAAAAGTTCATTCCTTATTTATTATGAAGCATATGAATTATCAGAGAAGACTGATAAAGTGCAAATAAATATATTTTTGCATATCATCGGACAGCAGTGTCGTGAGGTGTATGATCAGTTTAACGAAAAAATTTTAAATTTGAAGACGTTAATTCAATAATTTCATATTTTTTTTTTATTGAAGAAAAATATTACGGTAATACGTCATCAATTTTTTATTCGTGATCAACGCAATGGAGAATCCATAGAACAGTACGCTTTTGAGTTAAAGGAAATAGCTGCAAATTGCGAGTTTAAGGAACTTTGCGACGATTTGATACGAGACAGATTAATATGCGGTATTCAAGAAAATGCGCTGCGGGAACGTTTGCTACGTGAATCAGATTTGTCATTAAAGAAGTCTTTAGACATATGTAATCTCGCTCAAATGTTTAAAATGCAGGCAGGAACACTGAAAAGGGAATATGCTGAACACTCCGCTTATGCTGTAAAGGAGCAATCCAATGACGAAGTTGGAGAGTACAGCACATACTGGGTGGCACGCCGAGGGGACCGGGCTGGCTCGGCCGGCCGCGGAGCTGCGCGAGCGCGCCCCTTCCACCGCCGCCCTGCGATACCGATGACGTCATCGTCCCGAGCGCCACACGGTTATCGTTCAATGCCAGCAGTGAAACAACATATTAAAAATAAGCCAAGTAAATGGCAACGAGATGATGTGAAAAATAATGCGCGCTCGACTTGTTTTAAATGTGGAATGACTCATAATTTTAACGAATGCCCAGCGTATGGTAAAAGGTGTTTACGATGCAATAATTGGAATCACTTCTCACGAGTTTGTAATGTGTACGAGATGCAGACGGACGAGGGCGCCGGCGCCGGTCAGGTAATTCATTATCTTAACCCATTAAGACCTGAGTTTTCATTTTCGAGCTAATGAATTTATTTTTAGTTATGGTTATATAATGGCATTAAAATGAATAATTAAATTTTGTTTTGATTTTTTTCTTCTTACTTTTTGAGATTTTAGCTGTGACCATATGGTAACACTAGGCTAAAATATAGTACAAAAATTGTCTCAAGATTTTAAATGTAGGTAAATGTTTATAACTGACATAACTACTTATTACCTACATTGTGTATTCTTATATTAGAAACTATAATATATAAAATAAAACAACTGTATTTTTTTAAATATATATTAGAAGGATATATTATATTGGTTATTATTTGGTATAAGGATTATATTGGCAATGAAAAGCAAATGTAATGAACGTACCTAGTAACAATTATTTTATTATGTGATAAATCTCGAAACAGTTTAGGCAGAGACCTACGTCACATTTTGCGCAGATTATCCGTCCAACTGTCTTGCAGCCATCCCCCGCACATCGTCGCCTTTTCTCTATAATCGGGAAATGTTTGACGCCATCAAATCTTACGCAGCTCAGCACTTTGCCTCCAGATTTCGCCGTAGAGGGGCGGCCCCCAGATTTTGGTAATGTTTGGTATTTTTGTAGGTATGTTTGAGCTATTTCCCGGCGAAATTCTAACTGTTGGCTTATTATCCCTGGAGTAACGGTCAGCTAATCCAGTAGGGTTAACCTTGTATTCTGTTGATGCTACCGTCACCACAGAAATGTCCATCCAGCGAACAACAACAACGTCGCCTTGGGTAGCATACTCATAAGAACTCATAAGAAGAAGAAGCCTATCAACTGGTCATTAAAAAAATAGTTCAAAAAAATCTATACATGTAAATTGTTCGTAATTGGGTTTAGGTGCAGACGTAAACGCAGTGGACTCACCGTCAGGCAGGTCATCTTTTCGCCAAGTAAAAACTACCCTTTGTTTCTTCTTTGGAGGCGCAGTTGGCTCCTCTTCATCATCACCAGAGGACTCCTCTGATGACTCCTGTTGAATAACCAAAGATTGACCTAAAGTAGCGGGAGCCTGAAGCTGCCGGCCATTCAAATTTTCCACAACACCACCGTCGTCTTCATCGGCAGAATCTTCATCAGTATACTGAGCAACATTCGGAGGTTCGATGAAAATGTCTCGAACGAGTATCTCGTCATCCTGTTCTAACTCGTCCAAAATTTCAGCCACGTTCAAGCCAAAATGTAAAAATAATATTTATTAGAAATAATGTACCATATGATGTACTAGCGTGACCATACGGTCACAGTAAAAAAAAACATTTGTAGCTGCATAACTATTAAAAATTCAATAATATTTATTCATCCTACAAATAATTTGAACCACATTAGACAATAGTTTATTATTCAAACATGCAAAAACACTATAAAAATTAAATAAAACAAAACTTACTTTTTTCTGGCCGCCATTTCTTAGTAGTGATAACTAACACTAAAAACTTTTCATTTTACCGGCATATCAAATAAAAACAAACACTAATAAATGTCATTAGTCTATGGAGGATGCGTTCATAAACACGTTCGGAACAAAAAAATCTAAATTAAACAAGTTTTTCTTTTTTAAATTTACAAAACATTAGATTGAATCGAGTGTTACCATATGGTAACGCTAGTACATAATGGGTTAATCAGCCTTATAATAATTGGTGTGTAAAACTTTCCATAAACAACAGTGAAATGTCATTTAAAATAGATACAGGTGCAGATACGAATGTCATTCCCCGTAGGTATTTGAGTCAGATTGAGGTAAATGAAAATGACTTAATGAAAACATCAATTAAATTACCAGGATATTCAGGTAGTGATATCATGGTAATAGGTACATGCAATTTAAAAATTAAATATAAAAATGTCGACTACATTATAAATTTTGTAATAGCAGACGTTCTTTCTCCTCCAATACTTGGATGCCACTCGTGTCAAGAACTAAATTTAATGGAAATGGAAATGGAGAAGGATAAAATTATTTCGAGAGTGGAAGGGCCAAGTGATTGGGTCAACATTATGACAGTGGTCAGAAAACCAAATGGTGATCTGCGTATTTGTCTAGATCCTAAGGATCTAAACAAAGCTATAAAACGAGAACATTTCCATTTACCAACAATAAGTAAAATAACCGCTAGCCTGGCAGGCTCAAAGTACTTTAGTACCCTTGACGCAAAAAATGGATTTTGGCAACAAAAGTTGCATAGGGATAGTACAGATCTGTGTACTTTCAACACAGCATTTGGGCGATATAAGTTTTTGCGTTTACCATATGGTATAACGTCAGTTTCAGAAGTTTTTCACAAAAAAATGTACGAACACTTTGATGATTTGGAAGGAGTCAGTCTATTTGTTGATGATTTGTTAGTACATGGTAAAACGGAGAAAGAACATGACTATCGATTAAGAAAGGTATTAGACAGATGTAGGGAAATAAACTTAAAATTGAATAAAGAAAAGTGTAAATGTTCTCTTACTGAAATAAAATACTTGGGTCATAAAATCACACAAAGCGGCATTTATCCTGACGGGTCGCATACATCTGCAATAAGAAATATGAAAGTACCTGAAAGTAAAAAAGATCTAGAAAGATTCTTAGGCCTCGTCAATTATATAGGTAGCTTTGTCCCGAATTTGGCAGAAAAAACACATACGCTTAGACAGTTGCTTAAAAAAGAAATAGAATGGCATTGGTCGGCAGAACATAAAAAATCATTTGATAATTTAAAAACTGTATAACGAGTGTACCCGTGTTACAATATTATGTTGTAGACAGACCCGTAGTGCTATCAGTAGATGCTAGTAAGAATGGATTAGGCGCGTGTTTGCTGCAAAATAACTTACCCGTTAGCTATGCGTCCAGGTCATTATCAAGTGCTGAACAGAACTACGCACAGATAGAAAAAGAGCTCCTAGCGTGTGTATTTGCATGTGAAAAGTTTTATTCATATATATGTCGTCGCAAGCGAATTCTTAGCGATAGGCGATACGTAGATATTAAGCTTCAGTCATTGTTTATGGAAATAAGGTTCCTGATTGGTCAAACTGTTAATACTGTGAACACCGTGTGGTTGTGCTAGCATCGCACATCACTCGTGAGTATTGTCGATCGCGGCCGCCCGGGGCATTGAATCTGAGACCCTCTCGCGGTCCACACACGCGGCGCGCATCGAAACTGCTAAGTTCACTTAGAATAGACTATCAGTGTACAATAGTGATTAATTATAGGAAGAGACATTAAAATTAGTTAGTGAGTTAATAGCTGTTATTTAAGTGACTAATGTAAACTATTATTAGAATAATTAAACTGTGTGTGTAAAATTAAGTAGTGTGTTATTTAATTGAGACTATGGAGGACCTACCAAGAGACAATGGCGAAAACGCGCCCCACGTTAGTTTACCGTCTGCTACGAGATCAGAAGTGGGATCTGCTCAGGCACCACAATCTGATGCTTATTGGAAGCAGTTATTGGAACAACAGTCACAAACAATGTTGCGCATGGTTGAGGCTATGCACGGATCAACGAGATCAGCTGCAATAAAGTTGCCGGAATTTAATCCAGACCTGCCAGATGTTGACCCTCGTTCCTGGTCTTCCACGGTGGACATTTGCTTAACAGAAAACCCGTTGGAAGGTGGAGCTCTGATCATCGCACTCAGTAAGTCCCTAAAAGGCAGTGCTTCGTTGTGGCTTTCTCAAGTTTCACATCCTGGCATGACCTGGAGTCAGTTCAAAGACCTCTTCTTAGCACGATACGATAGTGTTGAGACCTGCGCAGCTACTATAACAAACACTCACAACAGCAGACCGAAGGAAGGCGAAAGTTTGGCTGCATATGCGAGTCGCCTGATGACGTCACTTTTATCTAAATGGAAGAATATGACCACGGAGGAAATTGCTGTTTCTTATGTACTGGCTCATGTCGCACAAATTGATAATCGCATCAATCGTTTGGCATTCACGACTGAAATCAAAACGAGATCGAAATTAGTGCAAGAAATACAAGCGCATTCCTTAAAACGTAAACAAGACCGAAATCTTGAAAGCTTCACTCCGGATGTGAAACGTACTCAAACTAATGTAAACAAAGTCGAATGTAACTATTGTCACAAAATCGGACACAAGTGGATGGAATGTCGTGCACGAAAGAGTAAGATGTCGACTACATCATTCAAACCGTTGGCATCATCATCAACATCATCATCATCGATGAAAGACCACTCTCATGTAACTTGTTACCGCTGCGGGGAAAAAGGCCACTTCGCAACAAGATGTCCGAAGAGCAGCGGAGCAGCACGCAGCGGCGGCGGCAACGCAGCGCCGGTCAGCACCGGGGCCAGCAAGGCGTTAGAACGGCATGTAAACTCTTGTCAAGTCCAAGGCGTACGTGGAGAGTTGAAAGTATCCGGTGAGCCGTACCCCTTTTATTTTGATAGTGGCGCTGAATGTTCTCTCGTTAAACAGAGTATAGCAAACAAATTTTTGGGAAGGCGTTCGATTACTAACGTTCGTTTGATAGGTTTAGGAAACACGCATGTTTATGCCACTAAACAAATTTTATGTGACGTACTTATAGACGGGCATTGTTTAAAAATTTTGTTCCTTATCTTGCCAGACGAAAACATGCCGCATGATTTAATGATCGGTTCAGATATTTTACAACATGACGTGACTGTAAGCCTGTCTAAAGAGCGTTTAACTATTTCAAGGCCGATCGCTTGCTTAAGTGCCCTTACTGAAATCGATTTCAGTATGATAAAAACTGATGTACCGGCTGCGTTTAGAGATAGTCTCATGCGCGTATTGGGTGAATTTTCGTTTACTTTTATTAACGGCCTACCGCAAACCCGTGTGACAACTGGTGATTTAAAAATTCGTTTAAAAGATCCAACTCGTACTGTTTATCGGCGCCCTTATCGCCTTAGCCCACACGAGAGAGAGGTAGTGCGTAGTAAAGTAGATGAGTTATTAAGTGCGAACATAATCCGGCCGAGTAATTCCCCGTACGCGAGCCTGATTCTACTAGTACAAAAACGGGACGGTACTGCGCGCATGGTCATAGATTACCGCGAACTGAATTCTAATACGGTGCCAGATCGCTTTCCATTGCCGCGTATTGACGACCAAATTGCTAGATTAAATGGCGCTTACTATTTCACTTGTTTGGATTGCTCAAACGGTTTTAACCAGATATCCATATTGGACCCGGAAAGCATTGAGCGCACTGCTTTCGTTACACCTGATGGACAATATGAGTACCTAGCTATGCCCTTCGGATTACGTAATGCGCCTAGTGTTTTCCAGCGAGCTGTGTCTAATGCACTAGGTTCTCTGACCAATTCTTACGTGATCTTGTACATGGATGACATCTTAATACCATCATGTAATGTGGAAGAAGGCCTCACTAGACTACATGAAGTATTGACTTCTTTAAGCAATGCTGGTTTTTCACTTAACCCTTCGAAATGCTCCTTTCTCATGTCGCAAGTTGAATTTTTGGGCTACAAAATTTCTTCAGGGCAAATACAACCAAACCCCCGTAAAGTCGAGGCACTTACGAAGCTTCCTTCACCAGATAATAACACTCAGCTTAGGCAGTTCATTGGACTTGCGTCCTATTTCCGGAAATTTATAAAGGATTTTTCACGTATTATGCTTCCTTTATTTCATTTGAACACTAGTGCCCAATTTGATTGGAAGCCTGAACATGAAAAAGTTAGACAGCAAATAATTTCAATCTTGACAAATGAGCCAATACTTACAATTTTTAACCCTGACCTTCCAGTCGAATTGCACACTGACGCCAGTGCCGTTGGTTATGGCGGCATTCTGTTCCAAAAAGTTAATGATCAATTGCGCGTTGTCGAATATTATAGCCGTAGGACCACGGACGTTGAGTCTAGATACCACTCATACGAGTTGGAAACTCTAGCTGTGGTAAGAGCTGTAGAACATTTCCATTATTTCCTGCAAGGCCGTCATTTTGTTACCAGTTTATTTTTATATTTGAAACAAAATGTAAAAACTAAATGGATTTGTTATTATGTCATAGTTTATATTTCTAAATATCTATTGTTATGAAGTTTTATTGCATGAATATGTGTTCATATGTGTTTATATGTATAAATACTATGTTAAAATTACTGGTATGTAGTCAAATAAATTAATAGAAGTAATAAAAAATAATAAGTTGCAATAGTTAATGTAATAGTAATGTAGAATTTTAATTAAAATCAATCAAATCACAATTGTATCGATATCATCTACTTATATATAAGCTTATAATGTACCTATAGATAGGATAATGAATCTGATTGTAAATAAATAATAATAATTGTTCCTTTAAATATCACTGTTAATAAAAGGAAAGCTCTTATAAATATATATATACTTACAATTAGAGATGAAACAGATATCCGGCAACTATCCGGTATCCGGCCTATCCGGCCCAAATTTACTATCCGGCCGGATAACGGATAGTAACTCAATATCCGGCCGGATACCGGATAGGCATTATTTTTCTAAAAAATCGTTTAAAACGTACAACGTACAACAGCTCGCAATAATAATGATTCCCTTCACCACCTCGAGAAATCTGGAGTCGACGCAACAAACAAACAGCAAACTTATTATTTTCACTTGAAATGTCAAAATATTGCCGAATAGGCGATCTTTTTACTGACGACATGTTTCTGTCCCTCAATTCTTTTATTAAGTACTACGTATTTTTACAAAATCCAAACTCAATCAAATAACGCACGTACGGCCACACAAGCATCAAGTAAACGATTGATTGATTTTCGCCTGTCATTCACTCAAGCTTGCGCACGATCACTCCCGATGAGTCCCGATGACACCCGAAACCGCCCAAAATGTTGCAATCGCGTTGCTGCTGCACGGCGCTAAACATGTCACAACTTGCCTCAGATATCCGGCGGCCGGCTATCCGGCCATCCGGCCTCACAGATCGCCGGATATACGGTATCCGGTATCCGGCCAAATAACTATCCGTTTCATCTCTACTTACAATACTAAAATAAACATTTATAAATAAAAAAATAAAAGGAGTTGTAGGTAGTTGTTAATTGTAATGTGTGGAGGTAGGAAAAGAAAGGTGAATGAACAGTCTGCATCTAACGCTGGTGTTTGAGTGACCTTCCCATAAGTACACAACAGATATCGGGGTGCTTTGCCACTCAGCAACCAAGACGTCTGGAATCTCGATAGTTAGTTAATAGTCTAGTTAATTTCATTCACAAAAAAAACATGGGAATAAAATCTGCTAATATTCCCGAATTAGAATAAATATAATAGAATAGAATAAAATACTTTATTGTACACAAAAAAAAAGAAAAAAAAGAATTAGCTTTGTATTAATGTTATTTTTTGTTTTTAATGTTTTTACTTTTTTGTTGTTTTTTTTATAATATGTACGTACTTACATACGTACATATTAGGTTGGGGAAAAGTCTTTTCGCACATAAGTATGAACTTGTCATAATGGCTATTACTATTTGTATCTGGCTGGTTTTGGTATCATTAAAAGTTTAAATTGTAAAGTAGATAATTCAAAGTAGATAATTCCAAATTCCAATTACGAAAATATGTGATTTTCATTTGTTTTTTTTATTGTCAAGATGAGTCAATCTAATGAAGAAATTCGATACGTTTTAAAATTTTACTACAAAAAAGGTAAAAATGCGACGCAAGCCGCGAATTTGCGATTTTTATGGACCAGCAGTGTCTGTGAGAGTAGCACAAATTTGGTTTAAGCGTTTTCACCCGGAAATTTTGATGTCAAAGATGCACGTCGTCGCTCTGGTCGCCCTATTACGGATAAAATTGAAAGTGGAGCAAGATCGGCATATCAGTAGTTACTTATGACGTAGCTGAAGAACTGGGAATTGACCACAAAACAGTTTTGGCGCATTTGAAAAAAAAACTGGGTACACAAAAAGCTCGATATTTGGGTACCTCACGAGCTCACTGAAAGACACCTAATAAACCGTGTACTCATTTGTGATTCTTTATTACGACGTAATGAAACTGAACCATTTTTGAAGAAGCTGAAAACCGGTGATGAAAAGTGAATCACGTACGACAAAAACGTGGGAAAAAGGTCGTGGTCAAAAGCCGGTCGGGCTTCACAGACTCGGGCGAAACCCGGGTTAACTCGCAACAAGGTGATGCTGTGTGTGTGGTGAGATTGGAAGGGCATTATTCATTATGAGCTATTACCACCAGGCAGGACCATCGATTCTGAACTCTACTGCGAACAACTGATGAGATTAAAGCAAGAAGTTGAGAGAAAGCGGCCGGAATTAATCAACAGAAGGGAGTGTGTTTTTTCATCATGATAACGCTAGACCTCGCACATCTTTAGCCACTCAGCAAAAATTAAGAGAGTTTGGCTAGAAGGTGTTAATGCATCCGCCGTATAGTCCAAACGGCTATCTCTTGTATCTTATGTCATAGATGAAATTAAATGTCATTTCTAGTTTTAAGTAAAAATCAACATAAAAAGAACAAATAAAAATCAACATTAAAGAACAAATAAAGTTTAACGTATAATCAACAATAACCTCTCGATCAGTAGAACACGTAATGAATCAAAAACAACTCTAGTGCTAAAAAAAAAATTTTAAAGTTAACATAAAAACTACTAAACTCACGATTAGCAGACAACTTTATGATTAAATGTCATTGTCTAGATCTTTTGCATTTACATTAACAATTAATTTTTCAAAGAATTTACGGCGAGATGCTGGCATACTAGGACAAAGTTTAAGCAAGTCCTGTTTTTTTACCGAACTTATCCCTCGTGGCTCTGTTTCTCGACATGTAGTTTCAAGTAGGTATTCTCTATTTTCTAGAAACAAGGCTTCTACTGCTGGTTTTAGTGCTGAAAATTCTTTGAATTCTTTTTAATCATACGATATTTTTAAGAAAACTGATTGAGAACCATGCCTGAACTCTACTATCTTTGGTGATGTAATATTATAGTTTTTAGGAAATACTCGTTTCAAATCGTCTTTGAAAATGATCATGTCTGCGTGTGTCAATTCTAGGACCTCTATTTTTTTTCTAGATTCTTTAATTTTTTGGATAAAATTGTTTTTGTCATAATGTACTCAAAATAAAGGTTTTACAAACTTGTGTGTCACTTAAATTCCAAATCAGAGTATTATGTCTCCGAGAATTAGATTTCGTTGATACTTTCTTAGGTTTTTTTTCTACATTGCGTGATAAAAAAAAATTCTGATTTTGTTTGCTTAGATTTCTAAAACAGATCCATATATTTTTTTCGATCCTCATTATTAAATTATGTGATACATTTTTTTGTACAACTTTCTTTACAGGACTTTAGCATAGTATATTTCTTTTTCTCAAGCTGTTTTTTTTTGGGGATTTCGTACTCTTTTCTTTTTTTCTGTATTCTTACTACTTGAACTGTTGTTTGATTCGCGGGATAATTAGTTTATTAACTCTTCCGCGCTCTTCTCATAATTATCCGTATCACTAGTTTGACATACAGAATTTCGTTTTGGTGTAGAGCTTTGTATCGGGACTATATTTTCCAAAGTTTCATTCATGCTTGTCGAAAATTTAGAAATATTGTTATTAATTTTATTTATCCCTAACGTAATTCCAGAAGAAGGGTCACTTACTATACGATCCTAATTTTGAATAGATTCTGAAGTGCTTGGACGTGAGAAACTATCTTCGTTTATATTGCAATAAGGTGGTTCTTTGATCTCCTCAGTACTACTTTTCGTGGTATTTGTAAAATTGGTGGTTGAACAGACGGTTCAGACTGAGTTGAAACACAAACTTGAGTGTGGTTCTCATTACCATCATTCAAAATTATTAGTTCTTCAGCATTACAAGAGTTGCGAGTTACGAGATTAGAAGATATATCTTGATAAATTAAAGGCGAAGTAAGTATCTCTGCATAATAAAATAACATCCATCCCCGCGATTGGAGTACAGCATCTTAACAATTCACTGGCACAACTGAATGGTGAAATCCCACGGTCATCAACAAACTGAGAACCAAAGTCATGCTCCGGAGACGGTTCTCGTTCAAGATCTTTTAATAATCATCGTAAACAAACCTCACTAGATTGTCATTCCTTGATTTACTTGTATCTAACACTTTATTTTGTTTAGATAATTGTAACATCACATTTGTACATGATATGATTCACTTAAATCTTAAAGTTTCACAAAACTATTCATAAACTAATTAAATTAATGCACTCTGATTGTATGCGTGCGAGCTCTCATCAATAACTGATTATATGTAGGTAAACAAACACTTGACCCGCGCGATGAATGCCGACAAGTCCTTACAGGTTTTAAAATGCCTATCTCACGTAACTAATGTTGCGAGAGATGTGCGTTTGCAGCAAGTTATTGTTTGTAATGCAATTCTATTTTATCTAAAGATAAAGCAACCCGCCGTTACGAATCACTCAAATACATGAGTTAAGCGTATGTGCAATATCGAATATTATTACGTAAAAACATAAAAAATATATAAATTACACAGTGTCCATATAAATGATACCCTAACAATTCGATTAAGCTTTGTTACGCGTAACTCACCTATCTTAAGATAGGTTAGATAGGTGTGACTCGGCAGCTATAGTAAGTACATTCACAGGCCATTCACAGGCCATTGGGCGGGCGTTGGCGCAAATTACTTGTTAATATAAAAGGATGCCTTTAATGGGTGACTAACGTTGATCCCCGTCTAGGTGTTTATTTATTTATTTATAATGAAACGCGAAAGTTTAAAAGTGTATGTAACTAGGTAGGTACCTACTTATACTGTGATTTTATATTACTTACTTATATATATTTTACAATGTAATGTACCTATGGCTATGTCAATTATTGTATTAACGGCATTAACACAAACCTCAGTGGTTTTAAATGCTGAGCTAATTTTAAGGTTTTAATCATGTTATTGTGCAATAATAAATAATAAAATAAAACAATAAAACTTATTGATTACGTATTGGTAACGTCGCACTGCCGCCCGCGCCGCGGAAACGTTATCACCACACACAGCTTGCGTTCGTACCATTTCTGTTTTTCTCAATATGAAACTAACACTGCGCGGGAGCAAAAGTCAGGCCAGGCAGGACGCGCGGGGCGCATGCGACACATACACACCGGTCGATAGCTTCCGGGTTAGTCTATGTTCCGGGTGACTGACACGGGGGGTGGGGGTGGCATGCGTCCACGTGCGTGCAGCCGGTGCGTGCCTCGATTGGGGCGCTGCGACTGTACCTTGCGCCCTCTCGCATCCACGTGACAAGCGATGCGCGCGGCCGGCGGCGCAGGAGTGAGATTTTTTTAGTAGGGTGTACTTTATTTGAGATTTTGTAAATATTATTTGGTCAAAATGTAACATGGTATAAAAAATATTGAAATAGATTCTATTACTGATTCTGAACAAACAGTTTTCAGGTTTCGTATAAACTAAAAATAAAGTGTATATAATGATTACTTTCTGTAGTCTCCTTACTTTTTGCTTCATTTCTCTCTGTCAATCTGCATACAAGCAAAAGGGATGCAAACAAATAGCTCGTGATCTACTGGATTCATGTCAGGAAATTCGAAAACAGAAATTTATCGAGGCATAATTTTGCATTTTGGAAACAATAACATTGTTGCAAATATAGTCTATTGTATCATTCCTATATTTTTCTTTGCGTTGTATGTATGTTTTTATACCTATAAGCCGTGCTTGGGCGTATTTCGTGGTATTTCACTGTTTGTCAGCAAAATAAATAATACTTAATAATACCCCCGATCCGATCCGAACCCCTCGGAGAATCAAGTAGGGACACGCACTGTGGTGCGTGATGCCGTTCCCTCTAGAAAACCTCCGAAAGTAATTCGTTTCACACGGCTTGAGGAACCCTTAAAGTTTCTTGCCGCCCCCAAACAAGCCCGGTGAAGCTGAAAATGCCGTTTGAGGCAATCAGCAAACTTTCACAAAAAAAAACTTAATAATACGCTCTTGATTTCAGGCATTATCTACAAAAACACCCTAATGATGATACAGCCAAATCGTTCTACGACGTGGCTCTCACGTTCAAGCAGAACGTAGAGTTTAACAGCGCAAAGAAGACGATGCTGGCTGCCATCTCACACCACCTCAGTTGCAGTGTACCAACTAACTCTGTTTACTACGATTACATTTACTTTTATCAGAAGAACCGTTGAATGTTCATAATTATAAGTCTAACCTAGCAGCTACCTAACCTACCTACTTAATTATTTAATTAATAATTTATTGTAAATAGAAAATTTACTTTTATTTAATAAAGATTGTTCGAAAGAGTATGTAAGTATGAATTAATTTGTTTTGACGACCTCCGTTACGTCCGTAGCCGAGTTTGGTAGCACGCCGGACTTTGTGCGGCGCTAACTCTGAGGGCCCGGGTTCGATTCCCAGTCGAGTCAATGTCGAAAACGTACTTACTTATCTTACTTTAGTAATATTCACTATAGTTTTACTTTGTTTTTCTTAACCCTTACAGGACCATAAGGTTACTGAGAGTAAATGTTAGGATGTAACTATTAATTTTAGTTTATTTAGATATAAAATAAATAAAAACCATTAGAAAAACACGTTACATCATTGTTAAGGGTCCGAAGACTTAATTGAAAGGCGGACTGTATATCATAAGGTGGTTTAATACCAACAAATTACAAAAGGGTAGTTCCCGGACAAACAGATAGTATTGTAATAAGAGGGTCGCGAATGTACTTAGTCAGTGCCGTCCGAAAGCCAAGTGTCGTCCGGTCGGTAGTCGGTGCCGGCCGGGGGTTGGCAGCGGGGGGTGCCCGCGGCAACCGGTTCTATGCTCGCCGCGAGGGAGGAGGGCGCGACATCAGCCCTCCTCCCTCGCGTCTCCTCCCGTGCGTATGTAGGCATCAACATGCTCCCCGGGTTGAAGTCTGTCGAAGGCTTCAAAAATCTGAAGAGGACATATATTATTAAAGGCTCTCCGAATAGTGCCTCTCTTGGTCTTCAGCTCAGCCACCCTGATGACGCCGTCGCTGCCAGGGTAAATGTTGGTCACGCGTCCTAGCGACCAAAGAAGGGGTGGTAGAGCTCTGTCCTTTATGATCACAAGTGTTTGCAAGTTTTTGCTGAAGCTGATTGATGTACTCCAGTGAAAATCGACTCCAAAAATGCTGCCTTATGTACTCTATCCTCGTGAAGCGGTCAAGGCGAGTGATGCTCATGTCGGCCACCTGTGGATGCGGAATGGATATCAGCGGTCGTCCAATTAAAAAGTGTGCAGGAGTTAGAGCGGAAAAATCAAGGGGATCAGAGGATAACTGGGTAAAGGGGCGAGAGTTCAAGACAGCCTCAATTTGGGTGAGACAAGTGGCCATCTCCTCGTAGGTAAGATGCGTTGTATCTAGGAGCCGTTTAAGATGGTGTTTTGTGGAGCGAACGGCTTCCTCCGCTAAGCCATTGAAGTGAGGAGTGTAAGCAGGGACAAACTTAAATTCTATCCCCTCTTGAGCTACTAAACCCTCAAGATCAGATGGTGCAATAAATTTGGAAAACTTGTTATTAGTGCCAACAAAATTGGTTCCGTTGTCGGACGTGATGCTTTGGGGCTTTCCACGACGTGACACAAAACGATTTAATGCGGCTATGTATGCTTCAGTAGATATCGCCGTGACGAGCTCGATATGTACAGCCTTTATCGAATTGCATACAAAAATTGCCAAAAATGACTTAAGGAGCTTACAGCCTCTACCTTTTCTGTCTGCTATTAACACTGGCCCGGCGTAGTCAACACTAGTATGTAAGAAAGGGAACTCTAGTTCAGTTCGAGATGCCGGCAACTGACCCATGATAGGCTGAGTTGTTTCAGCTTTATATCTGCAACATCGAACACACTTTTTCACAGTTTTCTTTGACAAGTTGCGGCCACCTAAAGGCCAATAAGATTGTTTAATATTAGATAGTAAGAGCTGCCCAGCATGACCAGCTAGACCAGCATGTAAATATTTAAGATGAAAATGTTGAAAAATGATAATTGTAAGATGATGTTTACTGCATAAAAGAACAGGATGTTTCGCATCATAACTATAAGGAGAGTTATTGAGTCTGCCTCCGACTCTAATAATATCATTACGATCTAAAAAAGGGGATAAAGCAATGAGACGGTTTTTATGGGCACTGATTTTCCCGCTTTAAGAAAAGCATATTCATCTTGAACCGAAAGATGACCAGATGTTGTTATTTTTGTTTTTGCAGTTGTGAATGAATCTCAATAAATATGCGATTGAACGTTGGATTAAAGTAAATTTAGATTTTGTGTTAATAAATTCACTAATTAAGTCAGCATTAGTATTTTCATTTACAAGCGCTACAGAACAAGAAACCATTTCTGGTAGATCGTGCTTCACGCTCTCATTAGGCATTGTTGGCCAAAAAGCCTCATTATTTAATAAGAAGGTGGGACCTGACCACCACAAAGAAGAACTGCTGATGAGGTCAGCCTTCAGCCCGCGAGAAACAAGATCCGCCGGATTGTCTTTCGACGGTACGTAACTCCACGTGTGACCCTCTGTGCTCTCCTAAATTTCGTGAACACGGTTGCGAACGAAGCTTTTAAGCTCAGTAGGTGGAGTAGTTAACCACCCTAGTACAATTGTGGAATCGCACCAAAATCTACAAATGAAAACCGAGAGTGTTAAAGAGGTCAATACTTTAGTACACAATGTTGCTGCCAATAAAGCTCCGCAAAGCTCCAGTCGGGGAATGGTCATGGGCTTAATAGGCGCGACTCGACTTTTAGATGTAAGAAGATGTACTGTCACTGTGCCTGATTTGTCCACAGAACGTATGTACACACAAACGCCGTACGCTTTTTCTGATGCGTCACTAAACGTGAACTTCGTGAGTTAGTGAGTTGTCGCTAAGAATCCATCGAGGAATATTAAGTTTGTTCAGAAAAGGTAATGTGTTTGCAAATTCAAACCATAATTGTTTTATGTCCTCTGACACTTCGTCGTCCCATGAGCATTGATTGATCCACAACCTTTGCATGATGATCTTTACCAACTAAACCTAAGGGATCGAATATTTGACTTATCACTGAGAGTATGTGACGCTTGGTTACTTGTTTATTTATATCAATATTTATTGAAAATGATAACGTGTCAGAATCACAAAGCCAGTTGACACCAAGTGTTTTAGAAGAAACGTTATTATTTATGTTTGAAATATCTAAAATATTACTTGAGTTAGGGGAATTTGGGGAACTTTGATCTAACATAAATTGACTATTTGATTAAAATTTTCTTAAGTGAAATTGTGCTGAATTTAATGTTGATATGACCCCTTGAATAATTCTGATTGCATCATCAAGAGATGATGCACCTCCTGAATAATCATCGACGTAAAAATCTCTTTGTATGGACTTTTTTACGTCATTATCTAACGCACTAGATGCCAAGCTTACTAAACATTTAGTAGCTAAATACGGGGCACAGGCGGTGCCATAAGTCACCGTATTAAGGGTGTACGTTTTGAGGGGTTCTTTGGGACTGTGGCGAAAAATAATTTGCTGAAGAGAGCGTTGAGAAGGATTGAGCTCAATCGCTCGGTACATTTTTTCCACATCCCCGGTTACGACGTATTTAAATTGCCGAAACCTTAATAATATGGAATAAAGATCTTCCTGTACAGTGGGGCCAACCATAAGGATGTTATTAAGTGACAACCCTGTGCTGGTCTTGGCGGACGCGTCAAAGACTGTACGGAGCTTCGTGGTAACGCTCGACTCACGCAGAACACCGTGGTGAGGTAAAAAATAATAAGGCTGTTGCTCATTGTTAGCTGAAGGCTCCTTATTTATGGTCATGTGACCTAAGCGCTCATACTCGAGCATGAATTCCAAATACATATTTTTAAAGACAGGATCTCTCATGAATCTACGTTCTAGAGATAAAAAGCGGCACTTAGCTTGTTGAAACGATTCGCCTAAGACTGAGGCATCCTCCTTCAGTGGCATTGTTACAACAAACCGACCATCGTCATTACGTGTAGTATTTAAAAAAAAACTCTGCTCACATGCACGTTCTTCAGTGGACAGGGAATGCTTTGACGCAACAGTGTCTAATACCCAGAATCGAGTTAAGTCTGGGTTGGGTTCCTCAAAAAAAAAATTACAAATGGGGGAAGAAGATTGCTTAAGACGGGAAGCATACCCAGACACCAACCAACCTAACTTGGTTTCATATAATTTGGGTTGATTTTTTCCAAAGTCAATGTGGTTACTACCTAAACTAGACCAAAATACATCGGCCCCCACTAATATGTCTATGGCGGACGGGACATTAAAAGTAGGGTCAGCAAGACATATTCCCTTAGGTAGAGAAATATGTTCGACATCTATGTAGGAAGATGGTAAACATTTAGTCAAATGAGGAAGAATAAGACAGTCAACAATAAGTCTATAATCATCATGTATGGACATTATAGTAAGGCTGCAAGACTGTGTACTTTGAGAAGTATGATTGTTAATACCTGTCACCGTGGAGTACGCCTCGCGACGCGACAAATCCAGCTTACCACATAGCGAGTTTGTTATGAAGTTCGCCGTGCTCCCGTTGTCGAGCAGAACTCGGGCAGAGTGCACGTCTCCCTTGCTGTCGATGACTTTCACAAGCGCTGTGGAAAGCAAAACATGCGGAGGGGTAGTTCGCTGTTGAAAATCATTTGAATTTGCAAAGTTTGTGATATTATTCACTGGCAAGGCAGGTACAGGCATTTTTTCGGGCTCATGCCAATGCAAAAGTGTGTTATGCCTCTTTTTACAATATTTACAAGACACTAGACTACATTTGCTTTCAAAATGTCCTGGCCGAAGACAGTTAAGACACACTTTTGATTCTTTGGCCTTTTGAATTCTACTTTCAATAGGAAGGGACCTGAATGTTTCACAGTTAAATCAATAGTGACTTTCACTGCATAAGGAACATTTTGATTTTTTTGTATTATAGTTAAGTTTTATTTTTGAATGTTTTTATTATTGTAAATATTAGAATTATTATAATTAGGAGTCATCATCTCATCTCAGCCAAAATACGTCCACTGCTGGACAAAGGCCTCCCCCAAGGATATGAGGGGTATTTGCCGTAATCGCCACGCTTGGCAGGCGGGTTGGCGATCGCAGTAGGTTGAGGGTAACCTCAGAGAGATGCTGCTGCCCATCCTCTGGAATAGTTCCTTAGTCGGCTTTTACTACACCCACGGGAAGAGAGGGGGTGGTGCAATTCTTTATCCCCGGCACCACACAGGGGTGATGAGGGGTAATTAGGAGTATCTATAAGTAAATTAGAATTATTAGATTTATAAGTTTCGATTTTTTGAATTTTATTACCTTTACTTTCTTGTATAGTCTCCAATAAGTTTGCCCTGTTGCTAAGAAAATCAATAAAAATGTCTAAGGAAGGGGGTTTAGTTAATGTATTTCTATGTTCTTCCCAGACTCGATGGGTAACACTATCTAATTTTTCAGCCATCATATATATAATTAGAGTATCCCAATATTCAGTGGGCTGATCTAAAGTAGATAAGGCTCGCAAGTTTTTATTTGTAACATCTATCAGATGACGAATAGACGCACAAGACTCCTGTAGTAGAGTGCGCCACATAACATCATATGAAAATGACTCACACAAACTCAACATATGTTCCATATAAATTAAATGCACAAATCATGTAACCTTGAAATAGCACGTATTTCTAATATGCTATCATATGATTGAACAAAGTCCATTTTTACTATTAATTACTTTAATATTTTCCTTTGTTTAGAAACAGTATAAAAGCAGTATTTTTTCATAAATAAAGACAGTTAAGAACCGACGTCCGTCGTATCATTTCGTCTCCCGACTTCACACATCACATGGCGACCCTGCCAGTGCACTGCTTCTAGGCAGTGCTGATCCGTCGTTTGGGAACCGAGTCAAGAGAAGACCAGTCACGACCACACCCATGGGGTCCACGCTTTGCATCCGCAAGTTCACGCTTCGCATCCGCAAGTCCACGCTTCGCATCCGCAAGTCCAGCCACGCTGCAAGTTTTTAATGTTGCCGCTACGAATCACATCAGCCCAACGTGACGTCACAACTGCTCCGTGTGAGTTCCGCGCCGAATACGTGAGTCATAATCACGCGTTTGAAAACAGCTGTACACCAATACAACAACCATTTGGCCGTTTAATGGGAATATGGGCGCGCAGCAATCAAAGAATGAAGATATCAAGGAAGAAATAATAATAGCACAGAACGGTGCAGGAAATACTGCGGTTCAGGAAAAACCACAACACCACCTGCCGACATTGGTATACTTAGTTACTGTATTAGTCACAGTAATATCGATCATCTTCGCCTACCTGGCATGGAAGAAGGTTAATAAATGCCTAACAAGAAAAATTGAGCGCCAAACAGTTGCAGTACTGATGCAGAAACAAAATCTGACAGTTTAGACAACGTCGAGCACAGACATCGAGCGAAGAAAAAGAAAACAAGTTGGTGCCGAAGAAAGAAAATATAAATGAGAGGTAACAAATAGGCTAAACATAGGGTTATAGTCGCGGTAAAATAAGCAATTAATTAATAATAATAACGTATCATTAAAACTTTTATGTAATGTGGGTAATTATAGTCTGTCAGAAATTAAAAACTATCTTGATCAAATCACGATATAATAATAAACACATTTTTTTGCGTGTAACAGTTGTTGACTATAAAATGAACTAGATTTGATAAACAAGAATTCAGTAGCTTAAGGTGGCTACTCAAAATTAATTATTGTTTTCATTGATAAAACAAAATTGTTTTTTCTTATATAATATAAACGTGGAGTAATATATACAACACAAGTAGACAAAGTTAGTAAAACTTAAAAAAAAATAAAAAATAAATTATCAGGTGATTTAAATGAGAAAGTTGCTATAAATAGGTTCAGTCAAGCTTTACGGAACGATAAGCTAAACACGATTATATCGGCACGCGCTTACTCATCCCTAACAGATGCAATTCAAGAAGCGACAGCCGAAGAGGTAACGATGACCTCATCATCAGGCCCCGAACAAATAATTTATGCACGTAGAAAAGGGTTAGAATCGTTACGATGGCGAAAAACCGTTTAGGGGAGCATATTACAAATTGTAGAAAGAAACCCACGGTTTATATAAAAATACAAGTTTTCTAACTAAAAAAACCTTTCCAGCAAAATAAGCCGCGAGGTTCTTATAACCAAAATAACAAATACTACAGCCAAGGGCGTAATCATAATAAAAATAGAAATTACTCTAAATGCCACCAAGTAAATACGGCGATTGAAGATACAAATAATCTAAGTGACAAAAAAATGCAGTTTTTTCGAGAGTGGAAGCTACATTCTGACTTATAATCACATGAATTCAGTTCAATTTGCAATAAAGGGTAAAAAATACATTTGTCTAATCGACACAGGTGCGTCACTCACTGCAATTAAACGTGACGTCGCATTATCAACACACGAGAACATAAGTACAAAGGTCACATAGTACATAGATGGTATAGAAGGTAAAGTTACATCTTACGGAACGATTCGTTTAAACCAAGAAAGAAACAGAAAATTTTTTAAACATAAATTTTACGTGTTTTCCAACTTACCGTTAAAAGTAGATGGAATAATTGGACAAGACTTTTTAATTAAATTTAAATGTGTTTTAAATTTGGAAAAACAGATAATTACTTTAAACCATAATAACAAATTCTTTAACTTACCTTTACACTTAACAATAAAAACTCAAAGCGGTATTATACACTCAAATTAAATAAAATTACCAACCCAGTGCGAGTCTAAAATAAAGTTGTCTAATAATAATAATTACAAAGGTGATTGTGTAAATAAAAATTAAATAACATTACGTTTTGACACAGTAAAAATTATAGTAGAAACGTGTTAGTAGTTTATAACATAAACAAATTAAAACGTTACTTTTTATTAAAAGAGATTTTTACAAAAATAAATGATAAGAAGATTAGTTTCAACAAAAATTTTAAATGCATATAATAATATACGAAGTCATGCAAGCCGATAATGGAAATACGTTCAGCAAAAAGTTAAAAAATTATAATAATACTAATTGTATTAGTTACGTAAAGTAGTTTCAGGTCGGAATGAGATTTTATACATAATGCAAAGTCTAATTTTTTTAATGAATAAGTATATTAAATTTTCTTTAGGAATATTTTAAAGGTAACCTTCTGCTTACAATTATTTATAAAAAAATATATATATAGATATTAAACGGTTGCTTTGTATAAAAGAAACTTAATCACTCGGGATGATCGAGTCATTTCAATTAGGTTATTATTAAACATGGCACTGATTAGCAACTTGTCATGGGTGCGAGTTTTAAAGAGAAATATTTCAAGCTCACAGGAAGATTAGGTCTGGTATATTTTAAAATTGATTAAAAATTAATTGTGTAATGATAAAAGTTAAAGTAAATTTACTTAGATGGTATTTTTAAAATAATAATTTACAGGTATTTGCTATAGAAAAAGAAATGTTACATTAAAACAGAATCAATACTTCGAATAGCATGATAAATATTTGAAATAAAACAAATCATGATAAGATTTAGAATAATGAAAGAACTAGCTATGACATTTTTGTAGGTACGACCGCACGAGATAAGTAACTCCTTATACAGATGTAGCGATAGATATGTTTTCGAAATGATTTTGTAAACAATGCCACCCGAGTTGAGTTCGATTGTTTGTATAACTAAACCGGACTATAAGAAAATAAATTATCAAAGAATTAAAACGTAAACGAAAATATATAAAGAGATGAAGAATAGAATAGAAAAATAAAATGTTTTAATGAATTATGAGGACAAAAAGTATAAAATAAAGATAGTAAGTAAAGATTATATTGCTATAGCCAATCTGTATTAAAAATCTTTTGTTACAATATGTTGACAATTATATACGGATATGGAAGCTTTTAAGACTAAAAATGGTCAATTGATTAATGAGTGAATGTAAGATGAATATTAGAAGTTTCAGAACAATTAGGTTCTTGAGCATGACATGCAATTGGACTGATCACCCAAGAGCAATGAAAAATTGCATCAACCTAATTTTTCTTATTTTTGATTGCATGTTTTATGAAAGAAATATAAATAGTTAAGTAAGAGGTAAGGTATTCGGTACACGTTTAAAAAGGTACATAGGGAACAGGACCTTCAGGTTTATCTAGATGTGAACGAGATTCCTCTTAGAAAACAGCTGTTGGAGACCAAATATGTCTTAATTCATAACCCTATTAAAATGGTACATGGAGGGTCGGATCCTTCGATTCGATCATGGTGTAAACGAGTTTTCTCTGTGAGATAAGTTAGAGTCCAAAAGAGGCTTAAACGATGACTCCCGTAAATTTTGTTGTACGTACAACCCAAACAGGCACTAAGATGCACTGTTATTATAAAAAAATAAATATTAAAGTCGACTTTATGTACCAATAAAATAAAGGGACCGGCCGGCACAATTAATAAAAGTACCTATCTAATGTGTTACATTATAAAAAAGTGTACCGATACGTAATGAAAGGATTTACCGATACGTAATGTGAGGACTGAAATGTCTAAGTACCTATATAAAATAATTAGGAGAAAGTGAAATAAATAAATACGTGTGCACACACACGGTAATATAATGATAAGATATATCGACACGATAATATAAAACGAAAAAGTCGAAGTAGTAAAACGATGTAAGATACCTTAGTAATAACTTAAATTATCGAAAGTAAATAAAAAACTAAAATAAGAGTTGTCATATGGATTATTTATAAAAAAAACAAAATTATGACATTACGACAAATAAGTAGATAATGAAATCCAATAAAGATATACGAAAACTTAACTAGATAAAAGTAATATTAAAACTAGAGCATGGATACTGGTTTTCGGTAATACCGAAAAACCGGAATATCGGAGCAAATTTCCGATATTGAAAAACCGATATTTAAATTACATAATACCGGTTATTCGATATTATAGTTTTACAATAAATTAGGGTTAATAAAGGAGACGGTCTAGATTACCATAGAAAGTCTTCACTAAAATGCAGCTGGACCAAAATGAATGAAAATCAGGAGAATGCAATATGCAGAACTCGTGTGAGTTGAAAAAAAAAATCTTAGTCTAGCCAATTTTTTACAATTAATTATTGAAAATTAAATGTTTTTTCATTTTTTAAACGGCCATCATGTTGTTTAAGTTTTATGGCAGCACTAGCACAAGCCGTAGAGAAGAGATAGTGTCAATCAGTAACAGTGTATCGATTTGTTATACAGTATCGATATGTATCGCGGGCAATTATATCGATTTTTTATATTTTGCAACAGCTTTGTATTCTATTCGATATTTTGTTACGAGATTAAAAACAATGCCTTAATATTATTGATTTTGTTGAGTTATTAAAACTAAGTCAAGAGCATGACTTTTTTACGCGAATTAATATAATGTCACCGCATATCGGTTGGTAATGAATCGATACTCAACTCAGTAATATGGATATATTTGGCTCATCTCTAACAAATGGTTATGTCATGCATTGACATTGTCAATTTGACAATGACAATAATTGACAGTCAAATACTTTTTTAAAATCAGGTATGTTCTCATCTTCAAACTAAGAATAGCTGCGTTCTCTAACGCAATTAGGAGTAAATTGTATTTTTTTTTAAATTAAATATAAAAAAATGGGCTAGCTTTAGAATTTAAATAATAACGTAAGGACATTACGTTTTAATGGCTTTATCGATTACAAGTCTCATTATGCCAGCTGCTTCTTAGGGGATTTTTATTCCGTCTCCTTTAATGAAACAATATTTATATATTTTAATACCGATGACGGCAGAACGGTCACGACCAGGTCCAATGTTATGGGAGAGGTCAAAAAGTTCTATGGACAGCTTTACACATCCACACAGCCACCTGTACAAAGCTTAGCTAAAGACCCTAGAGCTAAGTTAACCCGGCACTACACCGAAGACATCCCGAACATCAGCCTGTACGAGATTAGTATGGCTCCCAAACAGCTCAAGAACGGCAAGGCACCAGGTGCTGACGGAATTACGGCCTAGCTTCTGAAAGCAAGCGGAAGACCGGTACTCGTAGCTCTTCAGAAACCTTTTTACCGCCAACAACTTCTATAGAAGTTCGAGATTTTCGTGCCGTCCACGCCAGCACTTCTATAGAAGTTCTTCTTTGTACCTACTTTATTAAATTACATTTATACGTTCGCGTACAGCGGGACGTCGCGTGCAGGATAGTTGGGCGGTGAAAAAGTTAATTCCGTCGTACTAGGGGGCAGAACGCCAGGGATGTGGCACGAAGGTATGGTGGTACTGTTCTTTAAAAAGGGCGACAAAACCCTGCTGAAGAACTTCAGGCCCATCTCTCTTTTAAGCCACGTCTACAAGCTGTTTTCGAGAGTCATAACGAATCGTCTCGCACGCAAGTTTGATGACTTCCAGCCTATCGAACAAGCCCGTTTCCGAAAAGGCTTCAGCACCATAGACAACATACATACGCTGTGGCAGGTTATACAGAAGACCGAAGAGTATAACCAGCCTCTTTGCTTAGCGTTTGTGGACTATGAAAAAGCCTTCGATTCGATTGAAACATGGGCCGTGTTACAGTCTCTCCAGCGGTGCCAAATTGACTACCGGTACATCGAAGTGTTGAAGTGTTTGTATGAAAGCGCCACTATGTCAGACCGTCTTCAGGACCGGAGCTCGAAACCTATCCAGTTGCAGTGAGGAGTGAGATAGGAGATGTGATATCTCCGAAACTGTTCACTGCTGCACTGGAAGATGTTTTCAAGCTTCTGGATTGGAAAGGACTCGACATCAACCTCAACGGCGTATACATCACTTACCTTCAATTATTGACGATATAGTGGTCATGGCTGAGACCCTGAAAGACCTCGGCACACTGCTCGGTGACCTCAACAGAGTCTCTCAACAAGTGGGTCTTAAAATGAACATGGAGTAGACGAAAATTATGTCAAACTCACGTGGCGTACCCACTCCTCTAAAAGTTAGGGACTCTGCCCTTGAAGTTGCGGACGATTACGTTTACCTGGGACAAACGGTCCAGCTAGGTAGTTCCAACTTCAGCAAAGAGGTCAATCGTCGAATCCAGTTAGGCTGGGCAGCGTTCGGTAAGCTACGAAATATCTTCTCGTCCGATATACCGCAGTGTCTCAAGACGAAAGTCTTTGACCAGTGTGTGTTGCTATGCCAGTGATGACATACGGGACTGAGACGTGGTCACTCAAAGAGCAATGGAGAGGGCTATGCTCGGGGTTTCTCTGCGTGATCGAATCAGAAATGAGCAGATCCGCAGAAGAACAAAGGTAACCGTCATGGCCCGAAGAGTTTCTAAGCCCAAATAGCAGTGGGCAGGGCACATTGCTCGCAGGACTGATGGCCGCTGGGGCGGAATAGCTCTTGAGTGGCGACCGCGTACCGGAAAGCGCGGTGTGGGCAGACCACCAACAAGGTGGACCGACGATCTGGTGAAGGTCGCGGGAAGCCACTGGATGCGAGCAGCGCAAAACCGGTCGTTGTGGAGATCCTTGGGGGATGGGGCCTTTGTCCAGCAGTGGACGTCTTTTAGCTGAGATGATGAGGAGCTCAATGGCGCAATGCATTCGGGTTGCGAAATTAGCCTAAGTAATTCTCACTTGTAGTAGATTTTATGTGTTTACTAAAGCAAAGCTTAAAATTGTAATATTTTTCATTATTTCAATTCAAGCCGATTTATATTATGCTGCCAGTGCTGTGATTTTGTGGCAATTTGATTTTGCATGTTGTGATCTTATTTTAAATGGTAAAGTTTGTAAATAAAGCCTTATTTCTTTTATTTAAAAAAACACACTTTTGGAAAAATACCGAAAAAATACCGAAATACCGGTTTTCCGGTATTTTTAAAACTAATACCGAAATAATACCGGTATTGAAAAAAATATCCGATAGTCCATGCTCTAATTAAAACAAATGTGAAATGATAACTAATGTTATTTTGTTAGGAGTATAAACAAAAGCTTTAAGCTTTGAGACAATTCTATAAAATTATAGTATAATTAACATTGTTCGTCAACAACTGCGTAGTTTAGATTAAAGAAATTGTAATTTACGGTTAAATACTAATAGTTATTTAGAAAAGTATATTTTATATTAGTAGAATATAATAACATTATTGATAAAATGTAAGTATATGTATTAAAAAAAGAGGATGTTCTTTGATTTTTTTGAAGTGTTTAATTACTAAAATTATTGGTTTTTAAATAAAATGGTATGTATTTGCATAATTTTTTTTTTTTTTATTTCTGTGTTAGAATAAATAATAAGGTTAGATAGTTTGACTTGTAACAGTTAATTTCAGAAATCGTATTTAACAAAACACAATTTATTATAGCAAAAGTTATGTTGTCAAATGTGTGTTTTAAAATAAAGATAAAAACATTAGAATTTGGTTTATATTATTATAGCGAAAATGTTTATTTTATATTCTTAAATTTTTAGTTATTGTTAACTAGAGTAATTTTAAATAAAATTGTTAAAAGTAATATCTAAATTATCTAAAGGTAAAGATAATAATTGGTTTGGTTATGGTTCGATTTTTTTAACATTAATAATAGATTTTGTAAAATTTTGGTTTAAGTAACAGTGTATTTTTAGTATGTAAACAAACATTGTTTGTTAATTTAAGTTTGTAATACTTAATACAATAGTAAGTTAGTAAGTTTGTAACACGATATGGTGTAATTTTAGTAAATAAGAATATAGAGATTAGCATAGATTTAAGGGTTCTAGAGGTTTTATTTTTTTTTTTTTTTTAAAAAAAAGGGGGAAGGTTTAGTAGAGTGCGCCACATAACATCATATGGAAATGACTCACACATAATATTGTAACTCAACATATGTTCCATATAAATTAAATGCACAAATCATGTAACCTTGAAATAGCACGTATTTCTAATATGCTATCATATGATTGAACAAAGTCCATTTTTACTATTAATTACTTTAATATTTTCCTTTGTTTAGAAACAGTATAAAAGCAGTATTTTTTCATAAATAAAGACAGTTAAGAACCGACGTCCGTCGTATCATTTCGTCTCCCGACTTCACACATCACACTCCCTTTGCATGCGTTCAAGACTAAACAATGCTTAAATGTGATTATTCACGAGCAATCTTTTGTTTGTAGGTACGACACCTACTGCATACCAACTTCAATGCAGCTTCGTAATTTTCGGCTTTAAAATCTAAATTATCGATTATAAGCAAAGCTCTGCCTTTAAGAGAAGCGCGAAGATAATGCAGCTTATTAATGTTATCTATATCATGTGTAGTGTGTATTAAAGAAATAAAGGTGTCCCTAAACTCAAGCCAGTGTTGATAGTGACCATGAAAAACCGGTAAGTCAATTTTAGGCAATCTAACGCAATTGGATTTAAAGGAACTCGCCTGTACATCCTCGTAGCACGACACGGAGCTGTCAACTGGAAGCCCGCGCTGATGGGAAGAGCAAGCGCCAAGCAGAATGCGCGCTGATGCCACCAGGGAATGATACAAGTCCTCGAACTGTTCGCGTTCTTTACACTCATCGTCGGGTTCCTCCAAAAGCATCTCGATGTCACACTGTAATTTATCAAAATCAGAGTATAGGGCATCAAATTTACTCAAACGGTTTTCCAAATCTAGTTGTTGTACGCTAGTAATCTCTGTGCAACTTTTATGTTTAGTAATATAATTATTAAATATAGTCAGTTTAGACTTCATACAACTACGCTTTCTAATTAATTATTCAATTTTTTCGTCTGACATGATAATAAAACTAGAACGCTGTTGCAAACAAAAATCAAATAGGATCCAATGAATGCGTGCGGCTTTAAAGAGATGACCTTGCTTGAATGCAATGGCCGAGAACAAAAGAACAGCTGAGCGGGCGGTCGGGCGGTCGGCTACCTGTTGCACTTATAGAAAAAAAAACGGGACGATAGGTAGCTATATGCAAGCAATGCGCCCGCGCCACGCAGTCTAGTGAACGATGTTTGCAATAATTGATTATTGAGTGTAGTGTTAAGCTTTTTAGCAATTTTAAAGCAATTATGAATTTAAATGATTGTGAAAAAAAAAGAAGTCACCCACATACGTAAAAAAGATTGAAATGTCACACTTAATTTAAAGCTATCGAGAACTTTTATAGTGGTAAGGAAGGAAAATAGAAGGAATAAATTGGAACGAACTCACAAAATACCCAAACCGTCCACTTGGGATACGATGATTTGCACTTTTCGTCCGTTGGATGACCGTTGAATTTGAATCGACCGTCTAACGGGTTCAAAGTCTAACTTGCGGCGACCTTCTATGGTTTTGTTCTTGAGCGGTCGTGGCTGCTATGATGAAACTTCCACAGGATGATGACTCCCGAAGATGAATTCGATGTTGAAGACCACAACTGAAGAGCTTCAGAACAAAAATGGGCGTATTCCGGCTCCACTTCTCTATTAACCGTTGGCAATTTTTACGGCGAGATGGACCAATGTTAAGGATCCGAAGACTTAATTGAAAGGCGGACTGTATATCATAGGGTGGTTTAATACCAACAAATTTCAAAAGGGTAGTTCCCGGACAAACAAATAGTATTGTAATAAGAGGGTCGCGAATGTAGTCAGTGCCGTCCGAAAGCCAAGTGTCGTCCGGTCGGTAGTCGGTACCGGCCGGGGGTTGGCAGCGGGGGGTGCCCGCGGCAACCGGTTCGATGCTCGCCGCGAGGGAGGAGGGCGCGACATCAGCCCTCCTCCCTCGCGTCTCCTCCCGTGCGTATGTATGTAGGCATCAACAATCATGTAACTTTTTTGGAATTTCTTGGGAAATATTTTTCCCTATGGACTATAAAGGTAATAAAAATTATAATGAGGCTTATTATGCAATATCTTTAATTTATGTAGGTACTTGTAGTTCTTCTTCATCACTGTTGTCTGCCATGAGCAAATGCAATATGTCATCCTTGCGGATGTGACATTCTCTACACTGTCTTTTAGCCATTTCTCTAAAAAAAAACAATAAAAAAGTAAAAATTCCTGATTGCCTCTATTCTATACTAGCCTTTGCCCACGACTTCGTTCCCCTTATCCCATATAAACCTACTACGGGGATAAAAGTATTCTATGTTTAAGTCCACGCTATGAACTATCTATGTGCCAAATTTCATTAAAATCCGTCGATGCGTATGACTTTGTTTTATTTATAAGTAGTTGTCGCCCGCGACTTCGTTCGCGAAGACTACACTATCCCACAGGAACCTGTTACCGGGATAGAAATCCGTTCAGCCATTTTCACGTGATGCGCCGTCAAATAAACAGACAAGCAGATAAACAGATACTTAAACAGACAGACAAAAATCTAAAAACTGTTGGAACGTGTTCTGTTATCGATTCTAAGTATCCCCAGCCAACTTTTTTTCAAAAATCTTCCATGTAAAGACATTCAACCCTCTTTAGCTTTATTATATGTATAGAAGAAAATAAAGTACACAAAGATTTACAATGTTCAATCTAGCAACAAAGCCGAGTTTATCTCTATAAGAGATCTCTTCCAGCCAATCCACACCAAAATTAAAAAAAACCAACGTAACAACATACTGAAATACCAATTACTACCAAAATATCAATAGTTGACAAAACAGGTCCCCTAAAGACCACAGGGAAATATCCTTCCCATGCAATAATTTGTCAATAATAGGCATTTGGTTTGTTTTATACTAATATTTTGTTAGTTTTGTAAACATATTATTTACCAAATAACAGAAAACGAGTGAGAAAACACACTAATTATATTTTTACGCAACACAATAAACGAAATAAAATCGGAGTGTAGCCCGCGAAAGTTTTAAATTATTATTTTTTTCCTTTTTTGATGGCTTTGTGCGATTAACACATTTAGCCAGTGTCAAAGTAATTTTTCTTACAAGTATTATATAAATAAACAATATTTCCTTCCTAAAGATGATGATGACTGATAATAGAAATGAGAAGTGAGAAATGATATACCCTCCAACCCCTCGAGTATCTCAGTAAAGATGTGGGGCTTTACTAAGTCCTCGGGCAGACTTCTTGAGAGAATTTGAAAAGTGAAGTTGCACTGTTTTGTTTCATTTGCCAACACTCATGCGTACTTACGAACACTTAACGGTTAATAGTCCACTATTATTTCACATTAATAATACGACGTAACACAAATTTTAGAAAATAAAACAAAACCGCAGACATGACTGAAATTAATATTAGGGCTAATTGATTTGACAGTTCTTTTTGTTTAAGCGTTCCTTTTTACGTAGTTACGTTCAGCCTATGTCCTATTTCAAGACTAAGTTTAAAAAACTCAAATAAATTTGTACTTAAATACGATAATTGTTAATTTTAAAGTCAGGAAAAATGTTTCACCTAGTTGTAAAAGGGTACAATATTTGACTTTTACTAGAGTACTGTTGTGGTACTGTATGACATTGTGGAAATTGAAACTTTTACCTGATGTAAATTTGTTAACTTAGATTTTTTTTATTTTGTTTTTTTTTACATGTTGTGGTTGTCTTTTATATTTTGAACAGACTTCAAAAAAAGGAGGAGGTTCTCAATTCCACTGAATGCTTTTTTTTTGTATGTTTGTTCCGCGATATCTCCGTAAGTTTGTCATTGTTTGATTGTCACCATGACAAAATCTGATGATGGGATCCCAGAAAAATCAAGGGCATTCCTTAAATTTTATAGGCATATATAACGTTTTTAGTGTATTTTCCAATGCTACACTAATACTTGCGTCTTGTAGTCATTATCATGTGTGGCTGAGCTGATCATGAAAGGTCAACTCTTTAACGGTTAAGAGTTAAAAGATAATTCTTTGAATTCTGTATGTACATTTACACTTCTAGTTATATTTTTACTACTTCATCAGGTGAGCTGATGAAGGAAGGACTTAACCCTCAACAGCCATGAGTAAGGGGATAATTCTTTAATTATCATATTGTATCCGTGGCGAGTCTCCCTCCAGGACAACGAGGTAGATAAAAAAGGCACTTCCCATATGGAACGGAAATTTGATAAGCACTTACCTAAATGGTGTCTTAATTGATGACCCCTATCGAGTGTGGTGCCCTGCAGCTTATGTACTGTAACGGCGCCACTTAAAATGATCGGCAGCATTCTTCGTTCGACGTCTCCAAAATCCTTCTGAGCTTAAAAAAAGTGATGTACATACAGCACCATTTGCTACACAGCCATAATTGGCTTTAATTCGGACTGGCCAGGTTACGTAACCTCAACATTTCCATTAAAGCTTTCTCATCATGTGGTCTATTTAACAATTTGTTAGCATCTAGGTCTGATAAAATAATACCTTCTAACGATTTTACATGACTTAAGGCCACATAAGTCTGTCCTTTCGCAAAAGTTTTACATAGGAATACCTCTACCTACTAGGCCGTCGTTTCCTCATCCGAGAAGCATCTTTGTTAGGTCTACCCATCACTAAAAATCGTAAAATAAAATATTTTTTAACAAAAAATAAAACCGACTTCAAAAAGGAAAATAAAAAAAGTAAAAAATAAATTTACTTAGCACAAAGTAATTCATATTTTGATTTAGTTAATCAGAAATGATTAAATAAGTATACAAAAACAGCTCTAAAAAGCAAGAGTTGAAATCATATTTGTAATTACCTAGATACGCATATTAGTTTTAAAGAAGGTCTATTGAAGTCGGGTGGGGCTTTTACAGTGAAAAAGTGGAACAACTTTAAAAGTTTAAATGAAACAAAATTGTCCCCCAGCCAACCACCAACCACCCCGACTTCAATAGTCGTCTTTAAAATTAATATGCGTATCTAGGTAATTACAAATATGATTTCAACTCTTGCTTTTTAGAGCTGTTTTTTGTATACTTATTTAATAATTTCTGATTAACTAAATCAAAATACGAATTACTTTGTGCTAAGCAAATTTATTTTTTACTTTTTTTATTTTCCTTTTTGAAGTCGGTTTTTTTATTTTCCAATATTTTTGACGCTGTAAGGGAGAAAAGAGCTGGACACTTGCTGAGTTTCTTGCCGGTTCTTCTCAGCACAAGATCGGCCGCCCAGAGTAAACATACGAACCGATAGCATTGTGACGTTCACAAGAGCTACTTGTAGCCTTAAACTGATTAAATGATTTTGAATTTTTGAATATTGTTATTTTCTGTTAGTTGTTTAAATTAAATGATGAAGACCTCGATGATGAAGAAGTAGCATTACTTATAAACCTCTAGTGGTTTCGAAGTGCTAGTTAGCATAACTTGTGTGAATTGATATATACAATTTTAAATTAACAAAAATTAAACATAGAGAGAGAGAGAGAGAGAAACATTTATTGACCACACACACACATACATAAAACATAACAATAAAAACAAACAATAGGTCAATCAGGACCCCGCCTCAGCTTGTGTTGTTGCGAACGAAGCATGTCGCAACAACGCTGGTATTCTGGCGGAGCCAGGAGACAGGCTTCATGGGACCATGGGATACGCATTGATCCCATGGTGAATGAAAAAAAACATACCTAGGTATCCTTGGTATTCGGGTGTTTTGATACGGCACACTGTGTTTTGATACGAAACATTGATAAGATAAGATAGGTAGGTCTTTTTCTCAGATTGTTAAAATCTTCAAAATAAATGTTATCTATACTTATTATGATTAAATACCTAAAACTGTTTTTGTGACAATAGATAAGATGCCGCCAGGAGGCGCTGCTTCAATGCCATACTAATTTTCGTTTTCGCAAACGTAATCTAATGAATACGGATAGCTTTTTTTTTTAAAAAGGGATTAATTTTGTTCGCCTTTGGTCTTTACTGAGCAACCGGAGTTTAGGGGCGGGCGGCGAAAACCAAAGGTTCCTCAAACCGTAGCGTTCGAACGTCCGAAAGAGGGCTTAAAGGGAATAGCATCACGCTTGCGTGATGCTATTCCCTTTAAGCTTTAAGAATAAGGGGCAGGGAAACGCTTGCGTTTCCCTGCCCCTTATTCTAGATTATTCGCGTCGTCGTTCGGATAGGGTTCTGTTCAATAAGTAGACGAGATTCATATTCACTCAGAGAGCCAATCTATTCTTACAAATATAATAGAGCAACATTCAAGGAGAAGAAAAATATTACTGTACGATCTGTTGGCCGTACAACTTTAGATGATAGAAATGATAGGCAAAACTTGCTGATAAAAAGTGTATTGATAGTAAAGTAAATTGATACAAAATATGAGTGCACGCGATATGAATGATAATTGTGTACTACTTATTTAATTGCCACGCGTCGCGGGTAAAGTGCTGAAACAAACCAATGTTCAGTGCTTGCACTGTACAATTATCTCATCATAAAACTTATAGGACAAGCTTTAGCCAAAGGTTTTATTATTTTCTTGGCCGATTTCTTTACAACAAGGCAAATAAAACATGTTGACATTATCTCCAATGACGAAGTATGAATGCAAAAAGAGCGTAATGAAATGGATTTGTACTCTTAGCTACGATGAGACTGAAAATTTATTACACCCGATATTGTGTTAGTTGGATAGACAAATAATACACTTACATTCTTAATATTATACAAAATAAACAAACATAATTACATACATACATTTTACATTATTTGATAATAGACCAAAAGTATGGATGTTATGAAGTGTACTTCTTGATTAGTTTTTTAAATTTTAATTGTTTAGATTGTATTGATGTATTCTGTTATAATTATATCTACTTAGTTTAATAGTGTCGTAGAAAGGAGCTAGTACTTGTAGCACGGGTTTTCCCAGTTTAAGTACTAGCTGCACGAATTAATGTTCATATCCTAGAATAAGTATGATGTATCATGACATGCATTGTAACAAATGTTTTAAGTAAATTTACAATTTTTACTATTTACTATTTATATTAGATTATATTGTGATCGAAAGATACATAATATTAAATTATGTGCACGCGGTGAGTGGGTACATGTGATGCTAAGAAAAAGCTAAGCTCGTCATCCGCCTCTGTGGCCTATTCTTAAGACCACCGGTTTAGACCCAGAGGTCCCGGATTCGATTCCCAGCACGGGGTACATGTTTGTGAACTCGGTTTGGTTGGTGGTAGGCTTGTTTGTCCGCCTGGCTAGCTACCACCTATTTTATCTAAATATGTCGACATAACATCAATGTTTGTAGCATTGTTGTTTTCCGGCAGCTAGAGATAAGATAGCCAGTGCCCCAGTAAATCCGGGTGAAGTGCGCTTCCACCATTGGCCTTATCAACACTTGACACCAGATGAGATGAAGGCACTGTGCTTACCCGTAAAATATAAAAAAAGAAAAATGTCAAGGAATATCAGAGGGCGCCGAGCCCGCTCGCTCCTCTTGTCTCTGATACCCGCTTACTACAAAAGCTACTATTGACATTATTTCAGCTTATAAACGTCCTGCTGCTCAGTCAGGCCTCAGGTAGGCTTCTCCTTCCCCCGAATCCCTGTCGACGCCCTCGGGCCTGGGCAGGGCTTGCTTTGAGTGGTAGAGCCACACTGCGTTGCAGCACGAAATGGGCCGGCTCGCCCGGCGTAATACCACCCTCTCACAGAATATCAGCGTGAAACAATGGCACTCGTTGCTGTTGTGTTTCGTCCGGTGAGTGAAAGTACCGGAGGCCCATCTCTCCCCCCTCCCCCCTCCCAATTCCTACTCCCTCCTCAAGATCCAACTCCTTCCTCAAGGCCGGCAACGCATCTGCGATTCCTCTAGTTTTGCGGGTGTCCATGGACAGCGATGATTGCTTCCCATCTGGTGACCCGCCTGCTCGTTTGCCTCCTTCTAATATAAAAAAAAAAACTGGAGGGGAGAACCCCATATAACCATCCGCGCCTCTTCGGGCGCGGTGGTACTCTGATGACGAGTTTTGTATTGTCCAAAAGATGCCCCCATACAAAAATAATGTATCATATTTAGATCTTGATTGACAATAATTGTTATTATGTTTATTTTGTGTGTCAATAAATGATTCTCTCTCTATCTCTCGCTCTCTCTCATATGGGGACTTTTTGGCGAAAAATTAAAGAGTCATATGTGCGGAATTGTTTTGTTTTCAAAGAATTGTGTTGTATATACACATAACTTCGACATGGCTAAATGTGCTAACCGCACGAAACCCACGAAATAAACAAGGGGAAAAAAATGCATTGGCACATTTAGAGCCCTCACCCACGACCGACAGTCGGTGACCGATTTTTTAGTCGGTGAAAATGAAACGTACCTATGGAATTCTATGTTGCAAAACGTCGATCACAAAATCGGTACTAAAACCTCCGCAAAAACCGTCGCAGGAACGAAAATCGGACCGGTTGGTCCGATTATCGGTCCTACAAAAAGTCGTTCATGGGCGGGAGCCGTTATTATTATGTAATAATATAATTATTTATTCACATAATAGTTAACATAGACAAATACAAATAGTGTTAAAAAAATTATAATAATTTACTCTGATATATAATCGAAATTATTGACATAAATAAACTACATCAAAAAAGGCATGAGAATCGAAAGATAAAAGTATGTATAGATTACAAGGCCACCTGGCCTATTTCACAATATTTTTGTATTTCTAATCAATACCAAAAATCAAATTGTTAAATCCGATTTCGTTGATAAACAGGAAACGTAATCTAAATGCAACAACGTCATCACTGAGGGATTTAGTCTTCCTTCTTTTGTTATATGATTATCTTAAGTTAGTCACCAATCAAACGAAAGGTTCGTCCTTCAGCATAGAATTTAAAAATTGTGTATTCTTTAGAACAATGATGTCATGCTATAAATGGCTCGAAGTTTCAATTGCATTATCAATAAGATTAGATAAACTATAACACGAGTCGATAGATAACTGTGTACTATCACAATATCTGTGGCCAGGAGAACACGTTGTTAAAAAAATACAAATAAAATGAGCTGAAAGAAATATGGATTCAACGAACCACGAGGACTTGGCAACGCCTCCTACCCCGCGAGAGGAGAGTGTCCCATTCGAATATGTGGTCAGAAAGAGAAAAGGAAAAAAAAGGGGGAAAACGGTATCCCTTTCAAATTTCAATAAAAATAAATGGATCGAACCACAGAGCTCTGCCGCTAGCTCTACAACTATTTCGGAAGAAACAAGTGAGAACGACGAACAATCCACGAACAATAATGTGATTTACGGTGTCAAATTTGTAGATTGTGCAGAATCAATCGAGAATGATGCTGAAGACGCTGAATATTTTACAACTGGTAAATCCAGAATTACATTAGACGGTCAAATGAAGGCACCGCCTCTTATATGTGTAACACCAACACAAGAAGTTAATGAAAATGCGTTCGAAACAAAAGAATATTCGCCTAAAGAAGAAGTTGAATTGATTGAGGATTTGCCAGTGCCGTTATTGACTTACAATACAAGGGCATTATCGAAAAACTCATTGACATACGAATTAGAGAAATTCCAGAAGCACGCGCTGCTTATCTTCAATCAGAAAAACATAAATGGTTATAAGCCAAGGCTAGGCACTGAAAAAGATGAAGACGAACTTATAAAGACGTTTTCTAGTTTTGGCTTTGAAGTAAACGTAGAAAATGATCTTACGAAGGAGGAGATTATGCTAAAGCTACAAGAATGTAAGTTTTTATTAGTCTCTTTGTTTTTATTATTTAAATGACTTGGTGACGGCTAAGGTTAACTCTGAAGCCCGCATGTGGTCAGACGTGTACATAATTTAAGGGTCAGCTGTTATTAACACACACTTAAAAGTCTACGTGAGGTCATTGTTTGTTTACCTATATATATATATATACAAAGATAAGCATAACTGTCAAATGTCTTTCAACTAAGAATAAAGCTGTTTTTGATCGAGCTATCTACTCCTATTACTGATTTGAAGTAAAATCTGTCTTTAAATCTGTAATGTTCCCAGCGGGGTTACACATAGTTTAGTTAGTGGTAAAGCTTGTTTCAAAATAAATATATTTGCTTTTTTTCTAAAATGTTTACCTATATAATTTTTAACGCAAATGTTGTTGCGAACAAATTACAAAAACACAAATGTTTCTTCACTTCTGACATACCGGGTCAGGTGCTCTCCCAATTGAGCTATCGCGTTTCTAACCAGCCCACCGAAATTATTCAACATTATTTACTTTTTACTTTGAAAGCCAAAGGCGCCTTTTTATTTTTTTTTGTTCGCAACAAAATTTGCGTTAAAAATTATATAGACATTTTAAAAATAGCTTGCCTACTTCTTATCTGATCTTAAGTATTTGTAAAAATATTATGATCAGATGTTAATGACGGTAGTTGTTGACATTGAATGGGCGCCTTTGGCTTTCAAAGTAAAAAGTAAATAGTGTTGAATAATTTCGGCGGGCTGGTTAGAACCACGATAGCTTAATTGGGAGAGCACCTGGCCCCGGTATGTCAGAAGGGTGCGGGTTCAAATCCTGCTCGTGGAAATTATTTCAACATTTGTGTTTTTGCTTTTTTTCTTTTTAACTCCGCCTAGCTAGCTCCATCTAAACTAAATATGTTGCCATAATATTCCAACAGTTAGAAATTAGAAAGCCAGTTCCTTAGTGGTTGAGAGCTGCGCATGCGCACGGCTCCATTTTCAGCCTTATTATCGCTTAACACCAGATTAGTTGAAAGCAAAGTTACCGGTAAGGATTAAAAAATTACAGATACCTATTAAATCTTATAACTATTTAACCGGTCACATCCAGTGCCAAACGGCGACAGCACGGGCGCCGATGACGTAATTCGCAAAATGGCAAATACCTATCGTCGATGTTCACAAAAATAATGATTACGTTGCAATTAGATCATATTTTATCATTTTGTAAACGACATTTTACTAATTGATATATTTCCTCTGGCAGTTATCAAAATAAATGTGATTACCGAAATAGTTTGTTAGTTCTACATGATCAAACTATTTATTCTAGATTTTTTATAGCTAAACTTCTTCATACAAAAGTAGGCTCTAATTACACGACATAGAGTCCATAGAATTTGATCGCTCAATTGTCAAAATTTGACATTGACATTTTATAAAGTTTAACGCACAGAGCACACAATTGTTGCGGGGTTTTAGTGTAGCAAATTTACTCTAGTTTGTCTATAGCCAAACATCTTCATACAAAAGTATACTCTAACCTATCGAAAATAATTATTATAGTCGCGTGGTCGGGTGCGGTGACATGACACCGTCCGGGTGTTGACCGAATATTGCCACGGTTACATGTAACCGTTTTATATATGGAGAGGTAACAATGGCGGTTAATGATTTTTTTTCCAATTCCAGTTAGTGATCAGGACTACACAGACTACGGATGCGTAGCAGTGGCTGTGCTGACCCACGGCTCCAAACATGGCCTGATCAGAGCCAAGGACCAGCAGTACAGCGAACTGGAGATTATCAAACATTTCAAGGTCGACAAGAGACCTACTCTGATTACCAAGCCCAAGATTGTCATTATTCAGGTAAGCCACTGCGACATCGAACTCCTCACAAACATCGATATTGATAAAAACTATTTGCCACGTGTATTTCAGAGCATCACTTGAGAACGGCTCAACCGATTTGGCTGATTTCGATTAACACAATTAATTCACAGTCAAAATAGTTGGGTGATTTATTAATAGGAAAGGAGGATAAGGCTTACTTGCTGTATACTATAGGTAGATTCTCCTCGCTGCACCAGGGCTGTATCACCAAATGCACTACACTAGAATGTACATTCACAACACGTTGATTGTTCCAAATATATCAATTTTAACGGTTTCTATAATATAAAGTTTCCGCGCGCGTAGATGTCAAGATTTTCAATGACACTCGATAGACTGTTCGAGGACGACTGGTGTGGTGCGTGCGCGGCGGTTGTATTTCAGCCAGGGGAGAGACCAAATAAAAAAGGGTAGATATATAATAATAAAATAAGGACTGTGGTTTGTGTACCGTGTATAGTGGCGCGTCCATTTCCCCCGGCCTGAAGGTTCTCCTTCTGAGTAAATAAGAGATAGCGGAGCAAATGAGTAAGCTAGTCAAACAAATGTATAGATATCCAATTGAATGCGTTGAACTTAATTAATATAAATATATGTGTATATAAAATATAACTGAAATAATTATGCAATCGATTTTATTGTGAAGGTAGCGGGCAAAGGCGTACGACAGGTCGCACGTAAGTGCCAGTTTTCGTTTTAATTTTTGCAGCTCTACTGACTCCGTCACTGCCTGGTAAAAGCCTTTCTACGATAGCAAGAGGCCAACTTAACGGAGGGGAGTTGTCTTCGCGTACTACCACCACACAATTTTCCTGAATAGGTTTAGATGGAGTATTCCATTTTAGTCTGCTTTGAAGAGATGAGAGATATTCAGTACTCCACCTTTGCCAATAAGATTGTACTAGCTTACTAAGTAAGTTGTAGCGACTGAGCCTATGCTCAGGAACCTGGCTAAAATCTTCTGCAGGTAAATACTTGAGAGGAGTTATATTTAAGAAGTGCGCTGGCGTTAGAGCGGTTAAATCGGCTGGGTCTGAACTTAAAACCGTTAGAGGGCGGCTATTCATAATAGCTTCAATTTGAACCAATACGGTATTAAGCTCTTCATATGTCAAAACTTGATTGCCAAATTACTTTAATAAGATGCGTTTTAACTGATTATACGTTTGTTTCCCAAATGCCGCCCAAGTGTGGACTCAAAGGGGGGTTTCTTTGTAGTGAGACATATAAATAGACAGAGGTAAGCTTTGGTACTTTTTAATCCGCGGCGGCGATAAGGCGTAACATAGAATGGACCAGCGTAGTCTACGCCAGTAAAAACAAAACTTTTGACTTGACTAACGCGGAAGTAAGGCAAATCTCCCATAATGGGATTACTACTTTTAGGTTTATGTCTAAAACAAATATTACATTGTTGGTAGCGTTTACGAATCATGTTTCTAGCTGCGACAATCCAATAGTTCTGCGTAAGAACTGATTGCAGTAGGCTAGGACCAGCGTGTAAATTCGATATGTGATAGAAGTCGACGAGTAAATGAACTATAGGATCCCTCGCAGGCAGAACAATCGGATGTCGCTGTCGAAACGTTAACCGAGCGTGTCGCAAACGACCACTACTCTACTCTGATTAAGTTCTTATCGTCAAGAAAAGCATTCAACTTTTGCAAAGCGGGACTACAAGTTTTACCTTGTTTTAAAGCGAGTAAATCAGTACTAAAATGCTTTTCCTGTACGCTGCGAAGAACATAAGTTTCGGCCTTTTCTATATCATCAACCGAGACAAGGCCGCGTGATTTTATAAGTTTAGTAAAGCGTAAGACATAAACACAAGCGTGTAGGAATTTAGTCCACTTCGAAATTCTATGCGCTAAATTATAAAATAACGAATCCTCTACGTTTATTACGTTAACATTTAATAATGTTACTGTTTTGAGCTCTGGTAATTCTGTATTTTTATTGTCGAAAATATTTATAGGCCACTCAGACCGCGGAAGCGTAGCCCATGATGGACCATAGAACCATAGTTTATTTTTAATAAGTTTGCTAGGCGTCACTGGGCGAGAAATTATATCTGCGGGATTGTCTAAGCCGGGAATGTGATACCAATGCTGAGCCGGTATATTTTCATTTATTGCGGAGATTCTATTGGCTACGAACGTATGAAATTTATAAGGCGGTGCGTGTATCCATGAAAGTGCTACAGTGGAGTCAGAAAATGCGGCGATTTCGGTAACTTTAACTCGTTCACCAATAGAATCACGCACTGCAACCAACAGGTTGGATAGCAGTAAGGCAGCGCAAAGCTCGAGACGTGCAAGATTAACATTTTTAAGCGGAGCAACGCGAGACTTAGCGCACAAAAGTTTTACATGACCAGCGTCAAACTTAGTATTGCTCGTGCGCAAATATATAACAGCGCCGTAACAGCGTTCACTTGCGTCTGCGTATCCTAACAGCGTTACATAGCGCGTGTTGGAGAAGATACCCACGTGACCCGGTATTTTTAATGTACCTAGCAAATGAAGTTCGTTTTGAAACTGCTTCCATTGATCATTTATATAACTGGGTACGTCGTCGTCCCATCCTAAATTCTGTTTCCAGCACTCCTGGACAAGTAACTTTAATAAAGCGGTCACGGGACCGACAAGTGAAAGCGGGTCAAATAAGCGCGCCGCTACCATTGAGTTATAATGACGTAGTACATTATAACTCAATGGCCGCTACAGACAAAATATTGCGTTTAGTACCTTTAGAGTTATCTATATATTAATATTAAAGAAGAAATGATCTTCTTTGGGTTTCCATTTTAAACCTATAATTTTTGCGTGTGTATCATCCTCGAACTCGATAATATCACTCGCGCGGTGATGAGCGGGGATACGTTGCATAAGCTCCGGACTGTTTGAAATCCATTTGACGAGTTTAAACCCCCCGGCCATGAACATCTGTACCAGCTGCTGGTATAGTTGCTCGGCCGACTCAACAGAGGGCAGTGATGATACGTAATCATCCATATAAAAATGGCGTACCGCGGCCCAGGCTGCTTCAGGCCAGCGTTCGCGTTCGTCCTCTGCCAATTGCCTAACAACTCGCATTGCCAGGAATGGAGAAGCCGAAACACCGAAAGACACACAATTAAACTCGTAAGTAGAAACCGGTTCGTTAGCGTTAAATCTAAATAATATTCTTTGGAACTTATGATGTTAAGGAATTAAATTTACGTTAAAATACATCCTTTGTATATCTGCGGTAAGTGCGATCGAAAAAAGTCTAAGGTTTATTATAAGATCGAATATATTAGCTTGTAGATTAGGTCCAGTGTACAACAAGTCATTAAGTGATTTGTTAGTTGTTGTTTTACAGCTTGCGTCTAACACGATCCTTATTTTTGAGGTCGTTTTGTCTGGACGTAATATAGCGTGATGCGGAATGTAGTAACATGGACCCAATTCGGGAATTTCGATTTTATTTAAATAGCCGTTTTGAATGTATTCATTAATCGTTGCGTTATAGCCTTCGCGTAGGGTTTTATTTGCGTTAAGTTTTCTTTCTAGATTAAAAAGGCGTTTTCTTGCGATTGCCTCGGAGTTACCTAAGTCTGTAGGCGGAGATTTAAATGGTAGCGACACCATGTACCGACCCGTCCCGTCGCGTGAGTAGTTAGCTAAAAAATCCTGTTCACAAACTACGTCATCGGGGGAGAAATGTTTTTTAATGGGGACGTTCTCTAATTCCCAAAAGCGTTGGGTCAATATGTCGAGGCGTCGGTCAACAGTCGCGTGGAACGACTGCGAGTAGGAAGACTGCGGCTCGCACTCGGCTCTGCCCATCATCACATACCCGAGAGTAGTCTCCACCGCGACTACCTGTGAATCAGGCAGTATTTTCTTTTCGCTGCTTAACAAGAACGGGAGCAACTCGTTGCCAATTAATAAGTCGATATCTCCGGGCTTGTAATAGTCTTCGTCACTAAGCGGTAAATTTTTAAATTCGCGTAAGCGATCAGTATTTATATAAGCGTTAGGAACCGTGTCAGTTATAATATTTATAACTCTTGCGTTAATAGAATATGAACAGCGTTCATCAAAGCGGGAATATATTGTTAAACACGTTGAACCTATGACGGGGCGCTCTGATAGACCGATTCCCTTTACCGTGGAAGGCACTTGTAAAACATCCAAGCTCAAACGGTCGCAACATGATTGAGTGATAAAATGACTCATCGAACCGCTATCCAGAAAAGCCCTAATTTTAAATCGCTTGCCGTTCTTATCATACGCAAACACCGTAGCCGTAGGTAACAGCACAGATGAATGTATATTATAGTTCTCATTCACAGGTACCAGAGTCATCGTAATGTTATCGCTCGGTCCTACCCCGAGCACGAACCACACTCGTAATGGTATAGTAATCGTATTTGCTTACTATACCATAACGTTCACGATATTAAATTGGCAGCATGAAACAATAACAAGTTACTATCGTGCCCTCGATAGTAACACGATACTATGGTAAACTTAGGGCGATCCACAACTGTACAACGCATAAACAAAGCGCGTTCATAAACCCATGTAGCGTTATTGTGATTTACAAATAAACGAAAAAACTACCCAATAAGTACAATATTTGTTAAAGAAATGAAACTATATTCACTTTCATACTAATCACGACAAAATTTTTCGCTTAAATTAATGTTTACGGCATAATAATGTGCTTTGTGGTTTTTTTCGGTACCAACCGACCCACTTAATACAGTTTTGGGACGGACGCAATTCATCATGTCAACTACATAAACAAAACCTCTCAATAACAAAAACTCGTAGATCCAAGTGGACTTCAAATGAAATTTATTTATTGCTTAAATGTGCATGTGCAAGCTATTCAAAACGCCTGGGTCAAAGACGAAAAGGGTCTTGGTAATATGTGAAGTTACGTATTTGTTTTTAAACCGTCTTACGATGAGGACTAGTCCAACGCAGTTTGTAATGATGGTGGATTTCATGGAGAGGTGAGTTTTTTCTTTTGTTTAATCTTTAAATAGGTACTTCAAATTTTGTGATTAAGTGATTATGTAAACTCATTCTTGTGTTATTTACACAGAAATGGGGATTTAGCGAAGCCCACTGGCGGTCCAAGAGGTCGGCAGTGGGCCACAAACAAATGGCGGGAGCTCTCTGCAAAATTAAATAGCGATGGCACAGGGGAATCCCGTTCGGAAGAAAAGTGGCGAAAGGTTAGTTATGAATTAATATTTAACATGCAAAAGCAAACGTTCTTCTTTTTTTTGTAAAGTTGGCCCCCACCCTATCTTATTTTGTTTTTCTTTTACTGCTCAAAACAATTATTTTATATTTTAAAATTATTTTTAATGATAAATTATAATTTCACTTTAAGTATACAAGCGAATAGATATTTAATATCACATTTATGTATTGTAAATATAATGTACATACTACAATGTGTAATATGTTTTATAAGTATTATATTATTTTTTTTAGGTTTGGACAGACTTTAAAAATAACACCAAGAGGAAGGCAGCTAAACTGAATAGGTCAATGACTGGCACGGGTGGTGGTCCAGCTTTGAAGCTAACCCTCACTGATTTGGAGCTCAGAGTCCTGGCCATCATGGGAGAGCAGGCTGCCACAGGGATGACTACCATCTCTGAAGTTGGTTTTTTGCATGTAAGTAAGATATTCATGTTTAATCTGTCGTAAAATATTTTGCCACATCTGTCTGATACAGGATTTTATTTACACAAATTAAATTGAGTGGCACAACAAAGCTTACTTTATGTGACTCATATAATGTCCCTGTGTATTCTATAAAGAAGTCATATGGAACCATTTCACTGTGATGTTAATACAGGTTTTGGTGCACTACCTATGGATAAATTAGATTCTTTCTTGTACATTTATAGACTGATTATGTTTTTTTGATATCTACAGATAGAACAAGATGTGGAGTTGGTGTCTCAGGATGTTGACTCCAACCAAATCGAAGTCACTGCAGAAGAGTCAGATTTGGGGAAGGAGCCATCTCCTCAACTTGATAGAGGTATGATCAATCAATATACATTTACCTTAATAAAAGAAATATCTTTCTATTTTTAAAAATATTGAAAGGTCAGTTAAGAATTAGGAAAGCTATATTTATGACGTAGCTGTCGGCATTGGATAGGGCTCATTTATCTTACAGAGTAAGAGTAGATAGTGTTGGTTAATTTCGGCGAGTTGGATTGAGCTAAGATAGCATAGTTGGCAGTGCACCTGACCCGGCATGTCATGGGGTGCGGGTTCGAATCCCGCTCGTGGAAGTTTTCAACATTTTTTTTCAAATTGTAATTTGTTCGCAACAATATTTGCGTAAAATTATAAAAATGTAAATAATCACTACTTATGTATTTAAATTTGATTTGTTATTATTACATACATATTTACATTTCATCTACTTATTATTAAACTGAATAATAAAGCTAATCGTAGTGTTTATACTGCCGTATAAAACATATTATTACACTTATGCAATAAAATATATTTTAATAAAATGAAATATAAAATTTACAGGGGATGAAGATTGGAACCTTCCTAGCACCAGCCAAGAACAACCATCTCCAGCGTCAACTCCAGCACCAGCTAGGAAGTGGACCCCACTAGGCAAGAAGACTCGCGACACAAAAACTTCTAGCGATGGGTTTTTGAAGGCTGAAAGGGATCGTGATAAAATGTTTTATGAACTGGAAAAAGAGAGAATACGGCAGAGAGATTTTGAGCTGGAACTGCAAGCCAAATGGCTTGCATTCATGAATGAAGCTTTGAGTAGGATAATGAAATTTATGGAAGAGAAAAGGAGAGATGAGTGATATATTTTATGAAAAGGGTTTATGTGAGAGATTTGTGTAAGGAAATAGAGAAAAAAGTATTTTTTACAAAACACTATAATAAATGTATAATATAGAATCTTGCATGTGGAAACAACTTATTTTATTTTGGCTCTTTCCAATAAATACTACAAAGTAGTGATGTTTTTTATTCTAATTATAATTAACTATAAATTATCCTTTAATGTAACCTATTTATTCTATCTACTAACTGACGTCTTATGGCTCTGCCTCTGATAAGTAAGTCCCTTCCACCGTCTGCCCTTTCCACTGGTGACACGGGCCTTATAAGATCTTCGACGATCAACTCTTGCTCATTGTCAGGGTCAGGAACATTAAAATTGAGTGCAAGGTTGTGCAAAACACTGCATGCAGTTATAATGCTAGCACATTTTTCCGGCTTATAATGCAGTGTTCTATCCTTGCTCAGACATCTCCAGCGATTTTTTAACCTTCCAAAGGTGTTTTCAATTACCACCCTTGTCCTGCCATGTATGGAAGTGTATTTAGCCTCGGGACTATTATCAACTGCATCGGTAATAGGTGTCATCAGCCAAGGCCTTTGTGGATATCCAGAATCACCTACAAAATAAAAATATGAAATACTTATTTTATTGATGTAAAAGAACGAAATTGTTATATCTGACTGATTACAAAAACAGTGCTGTGAAGCACTGTTATTAAATATCTATAAATAGACTGGATGCCCAACTCACCTAGCAACCATGTGTATTCATTATTTTGGTCAAATCTTTGCATAAAGGTATTCACGGCACTATTTTCCCAAATAAATGCATCGTGAGTGGCTCCACCGTATCTCGCGTTAATATTTAAAATACGCCCGTCGCTGTCACACACCTGTGAAGCAGAAATCTTTTTTTATGTTGCCCACTTAGACTTTTTACTTAGATGTTACATAAATCATAGTAAAGTGCTATTTTATTAGTATTTTCGACTATCTTACGTACCATTTGCACATTTAAAGAATAATAATGTTTTCTACAGAAAAAAAGATGCTCCATGTCTTTTGGTGGTGAAAATATATGAAAGTGCGAGCCATCTATGCACCCAAGAACTCCAGGAAATCCATATTGTGTATAAAACCTATTGAAAAAATTCGAAACATTAATAGCCTGAAGAATTAAAATCAAAAATTAAAATCTCTCATAGATTTATTATAAATGAAAGTCTTACTTTTGCCTGACGAGATCTCTTTCGGCTCTTGTGGTAGGAAATTTTATGAACTCACTCAATATTTCTCGATCATTAAGAGCATTAGTCACATCTCTGACATATTTGCTGACTGTGGTTTGTCCTAAATACTTGGCCATACCAACAATTCGTTGATATGAACCTGTCGCATAAAAAGAAAGGACGCACAAAACCTGTAAAAAGCAATTAAATGTAATTTAAGTAAGTACCATGAGTACACATCTATAATAATTCTAATAAAATTGTATTTTTTATAGTTACCTACCATATGCTCTAAACTGACTCTTTTGCTGGATCTTAAGGACGTTTTTTCACGGAGCTTATTACATAAATAATGGAAGGCTGCTTTATTGAGGCGGTATCTATTTATAAACTCTCTTTCGTTTATAGTTAAGGGATTCAACATTTTCCTCAGTGAAGATCTCTGTTGAATTTCTCTGTAGATACAACGAAAAAAAAACTATAATTTAGGAAGGGGCATTTGTGTTAAAAAAAATATTTTGTAAGAATACTTATCCATGAATTGAATAAATTTTACAAAAAAACTTACCTTATTTTCTTCACTAAGACTATTTACTAAACGCCAAAGGAAGTAATAACTACGTAATGGACGATTTCTGAATAACATAGACATAATTTTTAGACACTAAAATCACCTAATATCAACGAAATAAAATTATTTTATCCCACAACAAGCGTAACGATAGTTCTCTCACTGCAAAATACTCGGCGAGTGATATTACTATGGCTAGATATCGTATAAAACGATACGATCCGTCAAAAGCGAGTTCGTGCTGCCGATTCCATACTTTAGCTGTCGTTAACTATACCATTACCATTACGATTACGAGACTAGTTAGTTCGTGTTACTTAATTTAAGTTCCCAAAACGACCGTAGTGGCGCTGCTCTAGTTTTCATACAAAATAATACGATTACGATTACTATAACCAGTACCCCGAGCACGAACCACACTCGTAATGGTATAGTAATCGTATTTGCTTACTATACCATAACGTTCACGATATTAAATTGGCAGCATGAAACAATAACAAGTTACTATCGTGCCCTCGATAGTAACACGATACTATGGTAAACTTAGGGCGATCCACAACTGTACAACGCATAAACAAAGCGCGTTCATAAACCCATGTAGCGTCATTGTGATTTACAAATAAACGAAAAAACTACCCAATAAGTACAATATTTGTTAAAGAAATGAAACTATATTCACTTTCATACTAATCACGACAAAATTTTTCGCTTAAATTAATGTTTACGGCATAATAATGTGCTTTGTGGTTTTTTTCGGTACCAACCGACCCACTTAATACAGTTTTGGGACGGACGCAATTCATCATGTCAACTACATAAACAAAACCTCTCAATAACAAAAACTCGTAGATCCAAGTGGACTTCAAATGAAATTTATTTATTGCTTAAATGTGCATGTGCAAGCTATTCAAAACGCCTGGGTCAAAGACGAAAAGGGTCTTGGTAATATGTGAAGTTACGTATTTGTTTTTAAACCGTCTTACGATGAGGACTAGTCCAACGCAGTTTGTAATGATGGTGGATTTCATGGAGAGGTGAGTTTTTTCTTTTGTTTAATCTTTAAATAGGTACTTCAAATTTTGTGATTAAGTGATTATGTAAACTCATTCTTGTGTTATTTACACAGAAATGGGGATTTAGCGAAGCCCACTGGCGGTCCAAGAGGTCGGCAGTGGGCCACAAACAAATGGCGGGAGCTCTCTGCAAAATTAAATAGCGATGGCACAGGGGAATCCCGTTCGGAAGAAAAGTGGCGAAAGGTTAGTTATGAATTAATATTTAACATGCAAAAGCAAACGTTCTTCTTTTTTTTGTAAAGTTGGCCCCCACCCTATCTTATTTTGTTTTTCTTTTACTGCTCAAAACAATTATTTTATATTTTAAAATTATTTTTAATGATAAATTATAATTTCACTTTAAGTATACAAGCGAATAGATATTTAATATCACATTTATGTATTGTAAATATAATGTACATACTACAATGTGTAATATGTTTTATAAGTATTATATTATTTTTTTTAGGTTTGGACAGACTTTAAAAATAACACCAAGAGGAAGGCAGCTAAACTGAATAGGTCAATGACTGGCACGGGTGGTGGTCCAGCTTTGAAGCTAACCCTCACTGATTTGGAGCTCAGAGTCCTGGCCATCATGGGAGAGCAGGCTGCCACAGGGATGACTACCATCTCTGAAGTTGGTTTTTTGCATGTAAGTAAGATATTCATGTTTAATCTGTCGTAAAATATTTTGCCACATCTGTCTGATACAGGATTTTATTTACACAAATTAAATTGAGTGGCACAACAAAGCTTACTTTATGTGACTCATATAATGTCCCTGTGTATTCTATAAAGAAGTCATATGGAACCATTTCACTGTGATGTTAATACAGGTTTTGGTGCACTACCTATGGATAAATTAGATTCTTTCTTGTACATTTATAGACTGATTATGTTTTTTTGATATCTACAGATAGAACAAGATGTGGAGTTGGTGTCTCAGGATGTTGACTCCAACCAAATCGAAGTCACTGCAGAAGAGTCAGATTTGGGGAAGGAGCCATCTCCTCAACTTGATAGAGGTATGATCAATCAATATACATTTACCTTAATAAAAGAAATATCTTTCTATTTTTAAAAATATTGAAAGGTCAGTTAAGAATTAGGAAAGCTATATTTATGACGTAGCTGTCGGCATTGGATAGGGCTCATTTATCTTACAGAGTAAGAGTAGATAGTGTTGGTTAATTTCGGCGAGTTGGATTGAGCTAAGATAGCATAGTTGGCAGTGCACCTGACCCGGCATGTCATGGGGTGCGGGTTCGAATCCCGCTCGTGGAAGTTTTCAACATTTTTTTTCAAATTGTAATTTGTTCGCAACAATATTTGCGTAAAATTATAAAAATGTAAATAATCACTACTTATGTATTTAAATTTGATTTGTTATTATTACATACATATTTACATTTCATCTACTTATTATTAAACTGAATAATAAAGCTAATCGTAGTGTTTATACTGCCGTATAAAACATATTATTACACTTATGCAATAAAATATATTTTAATAAAATGAAATATAAAATTTACAGGGGATGAAGATTGGAACCTTCCTAGCACCAGCCAAGAACAACCATCTCCAGCGTCAACTCCAGCACCAGCTAGGAAGTGGACCCCACTAGGCAAGAAGACTCGCGACACAAAAACTTCTAGCGATGGGTTTTTGAAGGCTGAAAGGGATCGTGATAAAATGTTTTATGAACTGGAAAAAGAGAGAATACGGCAGAGAGATTTTGAGCTGGAACTGCAAGCCAAATGGCTTGCATTCATGAATGAAGCTTTGAGTAGGATAATGAAATTTATGGAAGAGAAAAGGAGAGATGAGTGATATATTTTATGAAAAGGGTTTATGTGAGAGATTTGTGTAAGGAAATAGAGAAAAAAGTATTTTTTACAAAACACTATAATAAATGTATAATATAGAATCTTGCATGTGGAAACAACTTATTTTATTTTGGCTCTTTCCAATAAATACTACAAAGTAGTGATGTTTTTTATTCTAATTATAATTAACTATAAATTATCCTTTAATGTAACCTATTTATTCTATCTACTAACTGACGTCTTATGGCTCTGCCTCTGATAAGTAAGTCCCTTCCACCGTCTGCCCTTTCCACTGGTGACACGGGCCTTATAAGATCTTCGACGATCAACTCTTGCTCATTGTCAGGGTCAGGAACATTAAAATTGAGTGCAAGGTTGTGCAAAACACTGCATGCAGTTATAATGCTAGCACATTTTTCCGGCTTATAATGCAGTGTTCTATCCTTGCTCAGACATCTCCAGCGATTTTTTAACCTTCCAAAGGTGTTTTCAATTACCACCCTTGTCCTGCCATGTATGGAAGTGTATTTAGCCTCGGGACTATTATCAACTGCATCGGTAATAGGTGTCATCAGCCAAGGCCTTTGTGGATATCCAGAATCACCTACAAAATAAAAATATGAAATACTTATTTTATTGATGTAAAAGAACGAAATTGTTATATCTGACTGATTACAAAAACAGTGCTGTGAAGCACTGTTATTAAATATCTATAAATAGACTGGATGCCCAACTCACCTAGCAACCATGTGTATTCATTATTTTGGTCAAATCTTTGCATAAAGGTATTCACGGCACTATTTTCCCAAATAAATGCATCGTGAGTGGCTCCACCGTATCTCGCGTTAATATTTAAAATACGCCCGTCGCTGTCACACACCTGTGAAGCAGAAATCTTTTTTTATGTTGCCCACTTAGACTTTTTACTTAGATGTTACATAAATCATAGTAAAGTGCTATTTTATTAGTATTTTCGACTATCTTACGTACCATTTGCACATTTAAAGAATAATAATGTTTTCTACAGAAAAAAAGATGCTCCATGTCTTTTGGTGGTGAAAATATATGAAAGTGCGAGCCATCTATGCACCCAAGAACTCCAGGAAATCCATATTGTGTATAAAACCTATTGAAAAAATTCGAAACATTAATAGCCTGAAGAATTAAAATCAAAAATTAAAATCTCTCATAGATTTATTATAAATGAAAGTCTTACTTTTGCCTGACGAGATCTCTTTCGGCTCTTGTGGTAGGAAATTTTATGAACTCACTCAATATTTCTCGATCATTAAGAGCATTAGTCACATCTCTGACATATTTGCTGACTGTGGTTTGTCCTAAATACTTGGCCATACCAACAATTCGTTGATATGAACCTGTCGCATAAAAAGAAAGGACGCACAAAACCTGTAAAAAGCAATTAAATGTAATTTAAGTAAGTACCATGAGTACACATCTATAATAATTCTAATAAAATTGTATTTTTTATAGTTACCTACCATATGCTCTAAACTGACTCTTTTGCTGGATCTTAAGGACGTTTTTTCACGGAGCTTATTACATAAATAATGGAAGGCTGCTTTATTGAGGCGGTATCTATTTATAAACTCTCTTTCGTTTATAGTTAAGGGATTCAACATTTTCCTCAGTGAAGATCTCTGTTGAATTTCTCTGTAGATACAACGAAAAAAAAACTATAATTTAGGAAGGGGCATTTGTGTTAAAAAAAATATTTTGTAAGAATACTTATCCATGAATTGAATAAATTTTACAAAAAAACTTACCTTATTTTCTTCACTAAGACTATTTACTAAACGCCAAAGGAAGTAATAACTACGTAATGGACGATTTCTGAATAACATAGACATAATTTTTAGACACTAAAATCACCTAATATCAACGAAATAAAATTATTTTATCCCACAACAAGCGTAACGATAGTTCTCTCACTGCAAAATACTCGGCGAGTGATATTACTATGGCTAGATATCGTATAAAACGATACGATCCGTCAAAAGCGAGTTCGTGCTGCCGATTCCATACTTTAGCTGTCGTTAACTATACCATTACCATTACGATTACGAGACTAGTTAGTTCGTGTTACTTAATTTAAGTTCCCAAAACGACCGTAGTGGCGCTGCTCTAGTTTTCATACAAAATAATACGATTACGATTACTATAACCAGAACTATAGTGGTAACTCGACTTTATTGCGTGTGCGTAAGGCGTTGAGTCGTTAATAACAAGCGCAGTTGGAACGCGGTTCTCGCGCGACAGTGGCGCGCTCGCTTCTGCGGATAAATGTTGGTTAGTTGCGCTTGCGCTTAACGACGCGGGTTCGAATCTTGGCGTATAATTCATGTGTAGTTTTGTGTGATGCGACCGTCGACAAATAGAACACTTGTGTATTGACTTACAATTGTTTACGTGATGGAAACCCAAGCAATTAATGCATAAATTATTTTGGCGTACAAAGTTATTGCGGTTTGATACGTTTGTATTCAAGAAACCTTCACAATTGAATAGAGAGTGATTTTTATTGCAGTAGGGACATGCGGGAATAGAAGTTTTATGCGGGGGGGCGCGCGGCGGCGGCGGCGTTGCGTTACTTGCGTTAGAATAATTAGTATTGATTGCGTTTGAGAAATAAGATTGAGTTGGATTTTTATAATTTTTATTTTGCGTTTGGGTCCTACTTGCTTGCGTTTTACTATAATTTACTGTAGAAGGTTTATAAGCGTCTGAAGAGCGTATCGAATAAAACTTACTTTGTTCTTTTAAGAATTTTAATAATGTATTAAAACTAGGGATGTCTTGATCCCTATGCGATTGCTCAAATAAAGACACGGTGTCTTTATCTAGTTTGGAAAGCGCCAAATGCGTTATCATGAAGTCGGCTAAGTCGTCAAATTGAAGCTGTCTAAGTGCTGTTTGAGCTGAGGCGAATTTTTAAAAAAAAGCGTCTATGGAATTTTGTGATGCGGACTGACTGCCCTTATAAGATAGTATTTGATTAAAATACATTGTCGCCTGAGTTCTTTTATCCTGATACTTTTCTTTTAAAGAGTTCCATAGAATATCGTAATTAGCTCCTATGGGCGGGATACCGGCACACACAGTGACAGCGCGACCTTGAAGTCTGCCCACTAAGTACTGAACCTTTTCTGCATTTGACAAGTTTGGATTACTGTGAATCAGTGAGTTAAAATTTTCGTAAAACATTACCCATTTATTGGGTGAACCGTCAAATGACATTAATTCTAAGGCAGGTAATTTTTTATTCAAGATGTCGTAATTAACAGCTGATTGAGTCGGTGGCATGCTGGTGGAAGCACTGGTAGACAAGACCTCGTCATGCTTATATTTTACTTAACAGTACAGTTTATCGAATGATTTTAAAGCTGAAAAATTAGGTTTTGTTTAAAATTAGGTAGTAAAGTTGGAATTGTCCAACTTTACACACAACATTAAGCTCTAACATTTTGTAAACTCTTTTTTTCACACGTTCAATTTGTAATTTTGCCCACACGTAATATTGCTCTAAATTGCTTTTAATCGTGAAGACCTGTTATTGGTTCTGCTACCTATATATCAAATTATACTGTTGCATGTGCTGTTGGTTTTCCATGAATAAACAAATACATACATTTATTTTATATTGTGTTCGTAATTTTCAAGACAAGGTTTGATAAAATAAGTTTTCGTGCTAGTAAAACCATCACGGGATACGGAATTGCGAGCGGGCCATACTAGTGTGTTATAAAAAAGTGATCCAATGCAACTCAAATCACACACAGCAAATGCCACTTCAATGTGAAGAACAAAAAGTTTAATTATTAACTGATCTTTAAATTTTTGTAAAAATATTAAGATCGGATGTTGATTGATGACGTAGTTGTCGACATTGAATAGGGCAGGGCTCCTTTGGCTTACATAGTAATGACGGCAGTACACTCTCGCTGAGACACCACGAGACAGGCCGAGTGCGAGAGTGTACAGGGAGCTCTCGCTACCTCTCGGCCTGTCTCGCTGTCGCTCGCCTGCTCTCGGTCCCGTGTCGGTTTTTTGCGCACGAGTCAAAGGGCCTCGCTCTCCCTCGCGAGACCAGACGAGCGCATCCAAGTACACTCTCGCGTCTTTAGTCCTTTAGACCATCCACCATCGCCGCTTACGCCATATCTTCTTAATTTTTTTGTGTGTGCAATCAATAGGTATTTGTAAAAAGTGATGGCACACAAGGCAACGGCAGCAGCAATCTCAATAGAATAGAATAGAATAGATTTATTTATTTCAGGCAACAAAACAGTGTACATGATGGTAAAATACAAAGAGGCCCATAGAATAGATACCTTACAGACTAACATACAAAAAAATAATATACTTGTATAAATTAAAAACTATGCTACACGTAAAGACGGCGACGTGCGACGCATTGTCTACGTCCATCCTCTCGGCGTTCACAACTGCGACTGAAGACGCGAGAAAGTACAGGGTTGCTCTCGTGCATGGGGCTGTCGCGCGAGACATTCGGGCGAGGCTGGGCGAGAGCTCTCGGACGAGAGTGTACTGCCGCCAAAAAAGTAGATAGCGTTGATTAATTTCGGCGAGTTGGATTGAGCTACAATAGCATAGATGGTAGTGCACCTGACCCGGCATGACATGGGGTGGGGGTTCAAATCCCGCTCATGGATTTTTTTCAATACTTTGTCTTTCTTCAAATTCAAAAAGTTAACATTATGGTGTATATTTTTGCAGGCTTGCCGAGGCAGTGAAGAAATTAAAGGTGTCACCGTTCACCAAGCGATGGGCAAGATTCAAAAAGACTATGACGAAGAAGTAGAGCCCTACACGCTTCCTGTGGAATCTGATATGCTTATATTGCATAGCTCGTACATTGGAAAGCCATCGCACAGGTACCTATGTATTTCTTATTTTATAACGAGCTTTGGCCTTTTTGATTCTTTCAATGTCAGTACACACCCAGATAAAACTAGTACACTTTCGGCTTTATGTTCACTTAACATCAGGTGTGGTGCCTCAGGTCTTCCCTTATAGATGATAGATTTTGACGCATAAGGTAGGGATGGAGCTTCTAGTCTGATTTCAACCTCCATCGCGATACCTTTCAATGGTATTTATGCTTGTCATTTTGCATAGACGATTCCAATTCCATGTGGTTTCGGACGCAAAGAATTGCACCAACCCATCTCTTCCCGTGAGTTTCGTAAAAGTCGAGGGAATTAAGGACTCCGTGCATATCGAAAAGCACCCTGGGTCACCCGCGCGGTGGCGGATAAACCCCCATTCGAATTCCCAACATACTTTACCAAAACCTTAGCAAGAATGGACGTGGAAGAAACGAACATTTTGCGCCGACCTCAAGTAACATGGGTCTAGGACAGAAAGAAAATTTTGCATAGACGCTTCCAATAAATGTCAAATTGACGATGTCGTTCATCAACATCATTCAATAACACGTCGCGTTCGCAATCACTGATACTTGTGAATTAGTTTGAAGTTCTTGAATAGCTTTCAAATGTCAAATTAAACGGTATTATGAAATGATAGATATAAGAGTTAGACAATAAGGGGGCAGGTCGATCTGCATACGCTTCTAAGAATTCTTTCTCCCACTTTCCAGGGACGAACTGCACGGGTCGTGGTTCATCCAATCGCTATGCAGCAAGATCAACCAGTTGGCTGTGACGCACGACCTCGAATCTATCCTGACCGAGGTGAAGCGGGACGTGGCGGTCGACAAGTCCTACGAAGAGCACAACAAGAGAACCTTTGAGACTGACATTAACAAACAGATGCCAGTGACCACATCCACTTTGATCAGGAAACTGTACCTTAGAAGGTTTCGAGATGCGCCGTCCACACCTGTGGTGCTTTCTCTAGCTGATGTGGCTCCGATGAATGATAACTGTGTGCTGGACGACGGTTCCCCGACTTCACCCCTGTATGATCAATATGGTCCATGCAACTGTTTCCTACCACATTTTGACTACATGAAAGATTGTTTGAAGTAAGTTTGAATCAATATAGTAGTAGCTTCGTGCGGCAGCTGCGGTACTAATCACTAATAGGATAACTCCATTCTCGCGCATCGCTTAGCTACCTCGCACAGTTCTGGTAAATAGGCAGTTTGAGTAACTACGTCACTTACATGGAATGCTGACCCACTGATTTGTTTATTTTTTAATAAAGGCCTTCATCATTATCGTATAAAAGTAATAGCCTACATCAGCAATTGCCTTTGCCTGCCGTTTGAGGCGATCAGTTAACTCTTACAAAAAACTTAATAATACCCTCTTGATTTCAGGAATTATCTAGAAGAGCACCCTGATGATCATACAGCCAAATCGTTCTACGATGTGGCTCTCACGTTCGAGCAGAACATAGACTTTAACAGCGCAAAGAAGATGATGTTGGCTGCCATCTCACACCACCTCAGTTGCAATGCACCTACTAACTCTGTTTACTACAAATACCTTTACTTCTATCAGAAGAACCATTGAATGTTCATAATTATAAGTCTAAGCTAGCAACTACCTAACCAAATTGACTTTTATTTAATAAAGATTGTTCGCTAGAGTAAGTATGTTACCTCTGCAGCCGAGTGGCTTGCACGCCGGATTTGGGCGGCGTGGGCGCTAACTCTGAGGGCCCGGGTTCGATTCCCGGTCGGGTCAATGTCGAAAACGAACTTTTTGATATTTTGTCAGGTCTGGTGGTTGTGGTGATTTACTCCCACCCACTTCATCATTTTACCTACTCATTTGATAATTTTAAATTTATTCCATTTATTATTTTCCCATTTCATCACGCTTACTATGAAAAAAAAACACAAATAAAAAGACTTTATATTTATTTTACTAAGTACTAAAAAATGTGCAATATAAATTTAAAAAAACTAAATTGTTATAATTTCTTTCAATAAAATTAGTTAACTTTTGAAAAATATTGCAACAAATGTTAAAAAAAACAGTCTTAATAAAAATTGTTGCTAATTTAACTTAACTTTAAAAAAAATACTTTTACAATCTAAAGCCACGCGCTCTTGTCGGTGTAGCCTTTTCTACTCATCTTTGTCCAAAGCTAATTATTTTACTTCTTTAAAAGATTTTTGCCACTTTCTAAAAAAAAATACATATATTATGTAGTTTTCTTGCACTTAACGTAAGTTTTATTTATTTTACAGTTTAGATAACATTACAATTTTGCTTTAGATAATGTTTTGTCACTGATATTCAGCCACTGGATAACACTTTCTAATTTTTTTGTTATTTTGCTTCATAAAGAATTATTCTGTTTGATAACGATAACACTTCTTCTCGGGGCTATGAATAATGTTATGTACCTACTTTTTATGCAATTCTAACTTTTAAAATATTTTTAATCAGACTTAAAACACAGAGCCAATGTTTACATTGAGCACCATCTCAAAAACTGGACTAAAATAAATTTATTTTCAACGAATGATTTGTTAAACTTTATTTTTTGCCAACTAGGTACTTTAACGTTATTGAAATGAAATGAAATGAAAATACACTTTATTGTACACCATACAAAATACAAAAAGAGGACAATACAAGAAAAAGTACAAATGGCGGCCTTATCGCTAAAAAGCAATTTCTTCCAGGCAACCATGTGTTGAACTGGACAAAAAAAACTAAGAAGTGGGTGGTTTATGGTGCTTTCCAAATTATAAGTTTATTTACAGACAATATAAATATACTTATATTATTGTTATTGTTATATATATATATTTTTTTTTTTTTTTTTTTTTTGTATAAATTGGATAGGTACTATAATATCAAACTCAATACCTACTTAATGTCATTAATATGAATTGATAAAATTAATAGTTACTCTATTGTATTGGGTTAATCCTGTAATGATAGATATAAGTGTGGAAATAAATAAATAAATAAATAAATATATATGTCGTATATTCCTTTAGAATATTTTTAACCTTTTTACCGCCAACAACTTCTATAGAAGTTCGAGATTTTCGTGCCGTCCACGCCAGCACTTCTATAGAAGTTTTTCTTTGTAACTACTTTATTAAAATATATTTATACGTTGGCGTACAGCGGGACATCGCGTGCAGGATAGTTGGGCGGTGAAAAGGTTAAAACTCGGCAATATCAAAATATTCTTAATAAACAAATACGAATAAGTATAGTATAATTCCATTGCCAACAAAAAAAGCTGTTAAAATACGTGCCGTTTTTATGGTTCTTTTTTTCTCTTTGATTTTTCGGTTTGTTTGTTTTGTAATAACTCATTTTCCCCGGGTTCTAAAAATACAACTCCTGCTGGAAGTTACTGTTCCGAAGGTAAGGATTTAAAACATATCAATATAATTTTCTCAAATTTTTATTTTTTATGTACAAATCTCGCCATCATTCTTTATGTAGGTAAGTATGCTGAAAAGCGCTAAGCGCTTCATAAATGGTCCAATAAATACCACTACACACTCTCTATTGTGGTCCTTTATTTTTATATATTTAACTGGTAAGCACAGTGTCTTGATCTCACTTGATGGCAGGTGATGATAAGGCTAATTAATGGAAGCGCACTTCACCCAGAATTCTCAACTAGTGAGGCACTGGCTATCTTATCTCTAGCTGCCGGAACACAACAATGCTATAAACATTGATATTATGGCTACATATTTAAATGAGATGGTGGTAGCTAGCCAAGCGGACAAACAAGCCCTACCACCAACCAAACCGAGTACCTATACAAACATGCACCCCCCGCTGGAAATCGAACCCGGGACCTCAGGGTCTAAACCGGTGGTCTTAACCACTAGACCTGTGGATTTTGCAATCTAAAGTAACTTTTATGTTCGAGATTTAAGGTTTTTTAAATAAACCTCATCATCTCAGCCAAAAGACGTCCACTGCTGGACAAAGGCCTCCCCCGAGGATATGAGGGGTATTTGCCGTAATCGCCACGCTTGGCAGGCGGGTTGGCGATCGCAGTAGGTTGAGGGTAACTTCAGAGAGATGCTGATGCCCATCCTCTGGAATAGTCCCTTAGTCGGCTTTTACGACACCCACGGGAAGAGAGGAGGTGGTGCAATTCTTTATCCCCGGCACCACACAGGGGAAATAAACCTATTTATGTCTAATACTTAAGAGCGTTTACGCCGCACACTAGCGCCGCCAATGAAAAAAAAAACATATCTAGTAATTAGAGATAAAAAATCAAATTATGCTCAACAAACTATCTGAATGAAGTAATTTAGCGTTTTTACGGCACCTAATGAACACCTGACATGTTATGGCTTAGTTAAATATGGCGTTATAGTTAAAAGTGGCCGTAAAGTCTTATTTAACTAAACCATAACATGTGAGGTGTTCATTAGGTGACGTAAAAATGCTAAATTACTTCATTCAAATAGTTTGTTGAGCATAATTTATTTTCTATCTCTAATTACTAGATATGTTTTTTTTCATTAGTGGCGCTAGTGTGCGGCGTAAACGCTCTTAAGTTCTAAAGATTTTTTACAAAATCTTTAGATGTCAAACGTGGCTATTTTTGTGATGAAGATATTTTTATTCCAGATCCTATTATTTGATCGAAGATTTACGAATGTACTAGAGTATATGTATTTCGGTGTGAAGATAAATTGCTGTTCTGTATTGAGTACCAACAGGTATCCGAGGGCTTAATGTGTGATATTTTTACATTCGATCACGTTAAGGGTGCGCCGTCCTTATGTGACAAGTGTCATATGTTTTATTTGAAATGTCGTCGTCCATATTTATTTGATGCCGCGCGGCCATACTAATTTTGTATGGGGAATTTAAGGTGCTTAATAAAAAATGAATATTTAAATAACCACTTGATGAATCGAAAATGTAGTCTAGCAATTTGTAGTTTATCCATTGATGATTGTTTAGACAAAATCAGAGGTACAATAATTTAGATAAACTATAAGAAATCTACTAAACGCCGCCACTCGTTTTCATGATTTTTGCCCAACTTTAAATGATATTGTAGAAAAAACTATAGCGTGTTATGAATTTATGGTTCTGACTACTACTAAATATATATTTTGTTCATTTAATACGATAGTATTTTAAATTATATCTACTTAACCGTAACTGCAATTTTGGCATTTTTTTGTCGGCGCACCCTTAACGAAACGAGAATTTGTATGGCAAAATGTTAACTCTTCTCGTATGTCGCCAGGAGGCGCTGCTTCAATGCCAGTACATAGTTTTCGTTTTCGTAAACGTAATCGAATGAATACGGATAGTAAACAAATCTGACAAAATGTCTGAATATTTCTGTTGGCGCCTGACAGTTCCTGTCCACACATTTCACCGTTTCATGATTTCTTGCTGTGCATTTTATGGTAGGGTAGAGGAACCGATTTATCGAAACATTTTTTATTAACTAGAAAAAGGGTTATATAATATTATGTGGTGTGGTAAACGCCTCGGTGGCCGAATGGCAGAGCGCTCGGCCCGATACCCGAAGGTCCCGGGTTCAATTCCCAGGTCGGGCAAAATGTATTTCGGATTTTTCGATGTATAGCCCGGGTTTGTGATCACCAACCCGCATTTGGCAAGCGTGGTGATTAAGCCATTACCCATCAATTTTAGCGATGACTTGATTTCAATGATGGAGGCCTTTGCCCAGCAGTGGGACAATTATAGGCTGTTTACTTTACTTTACTTATGTGGTATAAAATATAGTTATATGTATGTGTGTATTGTGGTACCGTCGTTGTTTCTGATTTCCATACAAGTGCTTTAGCTGCTTACTTGGGATCAGAACGATGTAGGTATGTGATATTGTCTAATACTTGGTTATTTAATATTTATTATATATACATAAAAATAATAATTGAAACAACACGTACTGAGCAGATGCCCTTTCAGTGTCATATACACAAATTAGGTAGAGATACTGTCATATATTACCTTTTTTGAAACAAATGTTTTTTGTTTAATTTTATTTTTGAAGTGAAAACTTCTTTAGCGGCGTTGTACACTTTTTTTGTAATGGGTAAAAAATGTTAAATTCGCGTCAGGACACGTGACCGTCAGGACACGTGGCCTGATCGTTTCTCTGATCCTGAAAATTCGTAAGACGGATGACAGCGGGCGCGGCGTAGGAGAGGAAGTATCCCCCTCACTTTCTACGGCGCGGCGAAAATGTATGCCTGCTGTTTCGTTTAGGCGGCGCAGGACGCTTGCGCGAATTTTCGAGTGCTTTTTAATGTAATATAAATTGTCATGTTTGTGTATGATAGCGCAATAAATAAATATTGTATTCTACCACATAAATGATAGTACTTTTATAATGATAACTAGCTGTGCTCGCGACTTCGTCCGCGTGGAATAGTGACTTTCGGCAGCATTTTTAATTTTTTAGGCTCTTTTCCCGTTTTTGCAACATTTTTCACTGATGCTTCGCTCCTATTGGTCGCAGCGTGATGTTATATAGCCTAAAGCCTTCCTCGATAAATGGACTATCCAACACAAAAAGAATTATTCAATTCGAACCAGTAGTTCCTGAGATTAGCGCGTTCAAACAAACAAACAAACAAACAAACAAACAAACAAACAAACAAACAAACAAACTCTTCAGCTTTATATATATTAGTATAGATTGAAGCAATTCGTGCAAAATTATTCCAAAATATCAAAAATGCACAACTTTAATATTCAAGTTTCCAAGTACTCCCGGAGTGCAACCCGTCGTTTTTATTTATTTTTCTATCTGTCAGATAGATAGATTCAGCACGAAAATGAGTTGTCCGATACATCTTTAATAGCTTAACGTTAAAAGGGTTAATTAACAGGTGCGAAAAGCCAAGCTCAGTTGTTGTGAAAAACACAACAGGCAGATAAATGCATTCTTTAGGGCTAAAGACTTACTGCAATATCTCCGATTAAGACATAGGTAATCAAGGCTTATCGTCTTTAATCTCGTCAAGTCTTTGCTAAATCCGGTGACGTCAATGCATTAATATGGTTGGCTGGAAGTCTAGACCAAAAGATTAATACTACATAATATTAGTGAGTGATCGTCCAACAGTACCGATTAACCTAAAGGCAAAAAAGGTACGTGCTGGGTCCCGAGTTGCTCATGGACCCCTCATCATCATCATCATCATCAGCTCTCTCTTTTGTCCCCACTGCTGGGGCACGAGCCTTCCCTATGGATGGAAAGGGAGAACGGGCTATAAACCGCAACGCGGGCCCAGTGCGGATTGGTGGTTGTTAAAATCTTGGTCTGCACCTGGATTCTACACTCAGCTGGCATTCACAGGTTGCTCATGTCAGTAAAAAGGTTACCTGGACTTTGCGCTCATTGAATCGCCTGAGGAATTTTTTGCCGTTCAAGACGAAGGTAATGCTTGCGCAAACTTTAATATTTCCCATGATCGATTATGGTGACGTGTGCTATTATGACCTCAACGCCGTCCTGCTTGATAAGCTTGATAGATTGCTTAACAATGGTATCAGATTCATCTTTAATTTGAAAAAATATGACTACATCTCACAGTATAGGTCCGAGCTGAAATGGTTACCCATTCGTCAGCGAAGAAGTTCACGAGCCCTAAGTACCTACACTGTTTTCCATTCTTTATTCTCCAAATTCTCCTTCCTATCTTACCCCCCATTTTCAATTCCTTTGCTCTTCCCACAGTAAGAATCTCCGATCTTCTAATAACCTGCTTCTTCTCTGTCCTTCCCATACTTCCGGATTCGTACATTCTTCCTTTTATATCCAGTCCATTCTCACGTGGAACGCGCTGCCTCTCGAAATCAGGATGGCTACAAGTCGCGATGTCTTTAAAAAGAAAGTCCGCATGCTTTTTCTTAATGAAACCTTGTCAGAATCATCTCAATAGCGACCGATTTTAAATTATTTATAAATTATGTATTTATGTAGGTATATTTATATATATATTTTATTTTTTATTTAAGTATTTTATGTAATTGTAATTTATAGAATATTTATTTATGTAGTTTGAATTCTTTTGTTACACTGTTTTCTACTTTTATTGTCTCTCAAAATTTGCACCTCCCATGTCATTTCTGCACCACCCTATGGTTGCCTTAGGCATTAAGTCCGCCATGTAATATTTGTTGCAAAAGTTAAAAAATAATAATAATAAACGACTGCAGCCGGGACCAACGGCTTTACGTGCCTTACGAAGCACAGAGGAGCTCGAGATGATAAATGTTCGGTCACCCATCCGACGACCGGCCCTTGCGAAAGCTGCCGAACCTCAGCGCCGTTAACCACTGCACCATCGAGCCCCTCAGTCAGCAAAAAAGTTATCTTCCTAGTAGACATATGTGCAGACCATATGCAGTGCCTAGGGGCCTAAAAATGGCTTAACCCTTACTGGGAACGGGTAGTTGCCTGCCTAAAATTTCTCTCGAAATTATGTAAAAGAGATGTTTAATTTTATGCCAAGACCCTGTACATTTTAATACCTTGTACACAATACCGAAAGATAGCTAATGTATGAAATAAGCTTATTCGAAATTATTTTCTTCAAATAAATTAATAGTTTTCATGTAACAATTATCTGAAACACTAAAATAAATCAACTTTCGTGATGTCAGCGGTATTCTGCCAATGTCAAGTAGCTGTCAACACAACATAATATGTCTTTCGGTTTCTTTTTACATTTTTACGTAAAAACGATAAAGAAAAAACACGAACGTTGGTTTATTTTAGTGTTTCAGATAATTCTTACATGAAAACTATTCATTTATTTGAAGAAAATCATTTCGAATAAGCTATCTTTCGGTATTGCGTACAAGGTGTTGGCATTTTCTCCATACAAAATTAAACATCTCCTTCGTCAGGAATAACCACCATATTATGTACCTATTCTCTAGCTAGAGATATTTACCGTCAACCTCGTAATTTAAGACGTAGAAATAGACTGGCTCAACCTTTCACAAAATTAAATATGGTAAGCTCAGGAACTTACCACATGTCAATAAAGATAATAGAATACAATAGAATACCAAAAGAAATCCAGGTCGAACACCTACTAAAATAAATTAAAGTATGTGAAAACAATGCATTTTATTAATTTTAGACATCATGTTTCATAGAAAAAATAAATAAAAAATAAAATAAAGATTTATTATTATCATTATCTCTCTATTTATTTTTTTACATATTAATTTACATTTTTAAATATTTTATTTAAAAATGTAAATTATATATTTTTTTTATTATTATTATACTCTTTATTAATTTTTTTCCTTAAAACTAGATTTTTACAATATTTTAATATAAAAGCAATAAAACATTATAAAAACCTAATCCTAGAGTACCGCCAGCAGCGAGGCAGGGCCCAAACTATCGGTGGTCAGGGCTGCAGAGTGAGGAACCTCCTGACAATACGTGCCGTGTCAAGGATTACTGCCTTTTGCTCTCGCTGAAAGGTTGGGTCAAGGGTCAGCCCTTGACCCAACCTTTCAGCGAGAGCCTCTCAAGGTGTTGATCGAGGCTCTTGGCTAAAAGACCGTTTGCCGAAACGACTATCGGTACAATAATGGTTGAATCCACATCCCACATGGCGGTAACCTCGTGAGCCAAGTCAAGGTACTTAGTGAGCTTGTCCTTCTCGGCTTTCACGAGGTTCTCATCATGAGGTATGGTGATATCAACCAGTATTGCCCGGCGCTGGGATCGGTCGACCACCACGATATCAGGCTTATTGGCGACAATAGTCCTGTCCGTAATGATAGAGCGATCCCAGTAGAGCGTTGCATGACCATTTTCGAGTACTGGCGCAGGTGCGTACTTATAGTACGGCACCTCCGATTCAACAAGGCTATATCCAAGAGCAAGTTGCTGGTGAATTATTCTGGCTACTTGGTTGTGTCTGTGCAAATACTCTCCGTTAGCAAGATGAGAACAACCAGAAATAATGTCGGAGTGATTCTCCAGGACGGCGGCATGCCCGACAGATGTCGACCGTACCGTCCCTCATAATATATTTCCGGTAGTTATTCGTCTTAATAACTTCATCTTCAATGGCACAGACAAAACCTTCAGTTTCCCCAAAGAGGTCACCGAAACGTAGCCAGTTCACCGAGGCAGTCAAATCTACATCAGGCCCAGTTAGAGCCCGATAGTAGCGACCGTGTAGCACCTTGCTCTTCCATATATCCTTGCGATCGAGAGTGCTTAGCACCACTGGTTTGCGCCAGTTTTCTGTTGCCAAGGAGAGCGGCGTAAAGTGTCTATCAACTGCCACGACATCCAAATGCATCCCGCACTCACTGTTAAGCAAGTAATCCCTGAGACTGCACACCTCACGGTTATGTAGGTTCTTGGCATTTAAAAAGCCCCGACCCCCACATCTCCGCGGGATGTACAGCCTCATAACAGATGAGCGCGGGTGTAGCATTCTGGAAGTCGTGAGCATTTGACGGACTCTTCTATCCAAGGCGTCCAATTCGGTCTGAGACCACCTTAGTATGCCAAAGGAGTATGTGAGCAGAGGCATAACCCAGCCATTAAAGGCACGAGTCTTATTGCCACCCGATAAAAGACTGTTAAGTACTTTTCTCAAGCGGCAAAAGAATCGCTCCCGTAATGACTGCTTTATGTCCCCGTCATCAACACCCAAAGCCTGTGACATACCAAGATATTTATATGTTTCAACTTCAGAGAGAGATCTGATGTTTATCGCATCGGAGAGTTGTAAATTGGTTGAATTTACTACTCTCCCATGCTGTACATGCATAACCGCAAATTTATCTACCCCAAATTCCATCTTGATGGCACTGCTGAAAGTCTCAGTAATTTTCAGCAGTTTCATCAAGTCTTGGCGGTTTGGTGCGAATAACTTGAGGTCATCCATGTACAACAAATGCGACATAACTTCACCCCCTCTCCGCAGTCGACAGCCTAACCTTGAATTTCTCAACAAAGTACTGAGCGAATTCAAAGCTAGACAAAACCATAAAGGACTCAGACTGTCGCCCTGGAATATGCCACGCTCTGTCCTTATAAAATCCTGCGTGGCAGAAACACTATCTCGACATCCTGGTTGACACAAGACCGTGGTCCACTGCCGCATACATGACATCAAAAAAGATTTTAAAGTTATATCAATTTTATATAACTCTAAAATCCTTACCAACCATGAATGCGGCACCGAATCATAGGCCTTCTTATAGTCAATCCAGGCTGTGGAGAGACTCCCTCTGCCACGCCGAATCTTCTGGCATATGGTCATGTCAATGAGGAGAAGCTCCTTAGTACCACGGGACCCAACCCTACATCCATTCTGAGTCATGTCCAAAATATTGTTTGCAACAATGTGTGAGTAAATTTTTGTTCTCAGAATGGATGTAAGGAGCTTATAAAAAGTTGGTAAGCACGTGATGGGTCTATAATTTTTCGGTTCCGTGATACTAACTGATTTATGAAGCAGAAAAGTGACACCAGTAGTCAACAAACTTGGGAGTGAGCCGAGCTCTATAGCTTCTTGGAATTGCGTTGCCAGTAACTCGTGTGAACATCGAAACCATTTGATCCAAAAGTTGTGCAATCCGTCCGGTCCTGGGCATTTCCAATTTTGGGCCGTTCGGATCGCACAACTTACGTCAGCTGTGCTAATGTTTATAGCGTGCATGGTCTCGATAGGTTCACACGCCTCCCTGACAACACTCATCCATTCACCTTCCGTGTGCTCGACGGGCACCGACCAAATTCTGCGCCAGAAATTAGTCATGGCATCAACATCTGGTAGCTGCTCGTCGCTCACACGTTGATCAGTTCCTTCCCAGCGTCTGTATACTTTTCTTTGGTCACTTTGAAAGAGGCGATTTTGTTGGTATCGGTCCACACGCACTTTGTAGCGACGTATACGGTTTGCCCACGCATAGACTTTTTGCTTCAGAAAGTCAATACGTTCCGTCACACAAGCCATATAGTTTTCCGGACGAACATCAGTCCCGACAAAGGCTTGTGTTACGAATCGCATGACACGAGGCCGATTATTGCCATTTCTGAAGCAAATTAGCTTTGCAATGAGTGTCCTGAACCTAATAATACGCCCCTCGATCCTCAATTGCCAAGCAGGGGCAGTCCCGATTCGCCGCGGTACTCGGCCAGAATCCTGGAATTTGACACGAGCAACGCGACACACCGCGGTGGCCCCACAATAAAGGATCGAGTGGGTATCAATTAAATTTTCACTGGTTCCAAGATAAGGCACCAGTAAATCGTTCAAGGCACTCATTAACGCCAAATTATGCTTATTCGTGGGCAAACAAGGTATACGCGGCCTAGAGTTACGCGTGTCACGATACTGTAGAATGGCATCGTTCAAAGCGCTCCTCATTTGCTCATTCACCTGTGTACTTACATTCATATTTATGAAATCTTCTTCCTCGGGTATTGAATCTACTCGCGCCACCAAGACCGGCGTCACCGCCGGTAATTGTGGGGCAGGGCGATCCTGCACCGAAGAAGAAGCCGCACAAATACGTAGTGACTCCAGGCGTAGCCGATCAAGTGTTGACTGATCCAGCAAGTTGTTACGCTGGATCACCCGCACTTGATCCGACAATCGTTGGGCAGACACGTCGATGGTCGGTTCAAGGGCCTGAAACAAAGACAGCAGCCGAACACGATACTCCGTAAGGTTTGTTCCTCCCTCTGTTGCCCCGTAGTAGGCGCGCATGCAGTTCTTATTTATAGGCTGAGTCCATCGCATGCGGCGCACTACACCACCGGCAGCGGGAGCCGTAGGTGGGGCAGTGTGTCCCGCAGGCCCCAAGCGTGCCGGCAGCGGTGGTCGTCCCCGTCGCGCAGGTGGTCATGGCGGCGGGGGCGGTGTCGGCCCGCGCTCGTCGCTCGATCCGTCTATGTCAGCTGCAGTGGCAAAATCACCGACCGATGACGCACCAAACAGAGAGCTAGACGAGGCAGGCGAGGGTGGTGGTCGTGCGCTTTGAGTGCTATGATCCGGATTTGCCTCTCACTGCCTGCTCCTTGTATACATTTTTCTTCATTTTTGTTGTAAAATATGTTCAAAAATTTTCATTTTTTCAATAAAAATATAGAAAATTATAAAAAAGCAGTTGACAGCGTCAACGGACCATTATTATTATTAATATAGAGCCATTTACTGTTTAAGACCTACACAATCGATATCTAAATAGAAATAGTGTAAGTTTATTTTTTCAAAACAACCGGGTTCGATTCCCGAGCTGAGTACAGGTTTTTTTAAATGTATGAATGCAGTTTTTCTTATTAAAATCGATGAAATGATTCCTAAGAACAGATCTTCGTATGTCTTATAGTTTCAGACTTCCCCATACTGACCGATTTAAAAAGACACCTTGTATAATAATTTGTCAGAAAAATTGCATGTACAGTCAGAGCCTACAGATGTATGATATGATAATCATAGACACATTATGTTGCAATTAAATATTGTAATGTAGGTATATTTATGAACTTGGAATCCATTATAAATGTGAACAAAAAGTTTTGCATTAAAAAGTATGCAGACAGTGTTTATTACAAAGGTGACTTTCAATTGATCAAGAAAAAGAAGTTTTAATCTTTGATGTGTAATATCTTTCCGCTCGCCTTCTATATGTATACACGGTGTTAAAAAATACCCCGTAAAAATATAATAAATTATCAAAGCCAAAAATATTGTCAACCCTACGAAGCTGTCATGTCAGGGAACCGGAGTTAGCATAAATTATTTAACAGAGAGGCCTACCTACCAATTTTAATAATTGTCAACTTTAATGGTTTTTCTGTTTTTCATTCACAAAGGTTCAATACTATGATGTCATTATGCTTAAGTACTGGCTTCAAAAACGCCAAGACGGAAAAAATTTTATGTTATCAATTTCAAATCTTCTTATCGATATTCTACTTGTTTCGTGTTATTTCCATTTTTTTTCCAAAATGACAATGTTTTCTAACTCAGAATATTACGATATGATGTTATGCGTAGGCCATGAAGACAGCAATTTAAATTGTGCTCGCGAACTGTTTCGGCAACGATTTATCGATAGAAGACCACCCGCTGAACAGCGACGGCTACCTTCGTACCAGTGTTTTCTCAACATGTCAAGACGCCTACATTCCATAGGCTCCTTTCATCGGTCTACTGGAAGTGGACGTCCAAGCACAGTCGATGCCAGGCAGGCTGAATTAGTATTAGAGCATTTTAAAGAAGATCCAACCACGAGTACGAGACGAGCCGGAGCAAGATTCGGTATGAACCATGTTGCAGTTTGGCCAACACCAGTGGCGGCTGAATGTGTGGGCTGGCATTTATGACGGGCATGTCATTGGTCCCGTCATTTTACAAATGAATTTCGAAGAGGCGATTGCCGACTTTCCTGTGGCCGATAGGGATTACTTTGACAACCAAAGGAACATGGTGTTTCAGCACGATGGAGCTCCGACTCATTTTGCTCGCGACGTGCGAGAGTATCTCAACGTTCGCTTTCCGCGAAGAGGGATCAGCCGTGGGGGACCGGTGCTATGGCCCGCTCGTACTCCGGACCTCACACCCGGACCCCTTGGACTTCTTCTTAAGGGGTTATGTTAAGGACAGAGTCTATTTCTCCGATTGCCCAACGGTTTTCAAGATGGAGCAGCGTGTAAGATCGCTGTTCGCGTCAATAACACCGACGATGGTGCGAATGCCACACAAGCCATATCCCGACAAGCGAGATTGTGCATTGAGCAAGGCGGAGCTCACTTTGAGCCGTTCCTGTAAATTTGACGTTCATTACGAATAAGTAAGTGTTGTTAGTTTAGGTTTTTTCGTTAGGTTAGGTCTTATAAAATCTTCCAAAACTCGACTTAATATTTATCTAATCGAATTCTGTACATTTTGTTAGTATGTCTCTTTATCGTTTCACGAATTAGGTAAAAATGTACATAAACATTCTTCGTAGTTTACTCTTTATTTTACTGAAATAGAGTTTGCACATCAATGAAAAAAATAATGGTTTTATTTTTTTTGGCGGTAAGTCATACAGTGACAGTACGGTTCTTAAATATTGTGAATGGACTTGTTATAAAGCACCGTTTAACCCTCTTTTGGTTTAACGGGTATTTTTGTAACATCCTGTATACAATTTGTGGGAGCGATTTCGTGGAATGTGACGGAAGTAGGTGTAACAGTGTGATAGGAAGTCGGGGAACTACTGTATGACATTGTGAAAGTTGAAACTGGTAACTGATGTTTTGAAACATAGATTTTTTTTCTCTTTTGCTTTCAAACATGTTGTTATTGTTATTGATTGTCCATTATATTTTGTGTTTTTATTTGTGATGGAATAAGTGCCCTAAGAAGAACGATTTGTTCTTCTTAGGGCACGTTAGCACGTGTTACTTCAGTAATGGCAGATTTGCTTTACTTCAGCAAAGACCGTGCGCGTTTACCTCTGCGCCATCGAACTCCTCCAACGCTTATAAGCTTAAATTAAACCTTTCAAAATACCAATACAGCACTTGTTTAAATTCGAATCTCTAAATATAATTCTTAGCACAACAGACGGCATTCCATTTCGAAGTTCAGTGTAATAATATTGGCGAGAGCGAACACACACTATCGACTTTTGTTCTTCATGTTTAAAAACAATATCTTAATTACTTATTTATATATATTTTTTTATATTAGTAGGAGGCAAACGAGCAGGCGGGTCACCTGATGGGAAGTAATCACCGCCGCCCATGGAACCAGAGGAATCGCAGATGCGTTGCCGGCCTTTAAGGAAGGAATAGGCTCGTTTCTTGAAAATCCCTAAGTCGTAATGGTCCGGAAATACCGCCGCTGAGAGCTGGTTCCACAGCACTGTAGTTCGTGGTAAAAAATTACGTGAGAAACGCACAGTAGTAGATCGCCATCCATCAAGATGATGTGGATGGGAAGACAGTCGATTGCGTGTGGTGCGGTGAAGAAAATCAGCGGCAGGGATCAAACCGAACAATTCCTCAGAGCACTCCCTATGATAAAGGCTATAATAATATTTAGGTTACTTAGATACGTTACTTCATCACCAGCTCATGGATAGGAAGAACGGGCCATAAACCACCGGCACCGCGTAAGCCCTGTGCGGATTCATCTCAGCCAAAAGACGTCCACTGCTGGAAAAAGGCCTCCCCCAAGGATATGAGGGGTATTTGCCGTAATCGCCACGCATGGCAGGCGGGTTGGCGATCGCAGTAGGCTGAGGGTAACCTCAGAGAGATGCTGCTGCCCGTCCTCTGGAAATCCATCCATCCATCCATCCTCTGTGCGGATTGGTGGTTGTTAATTAATTATTAACGACGATCTACGCAAGGTGACTGGCAAGAACTGGATGAGAGTAGCCACGGATCGTGCTCAGTGGCGTGCACTTGGAGAGGCCTATGTCCAGCAGTGGACGTGTGTAGGCTGATGATGATGATGATGAATTAATGATTGCTAATGCAGCTGGGACCAACGGCTTTACATGCCTCCCGCAGCACGGAGGAGCTCGAAGTGATGGTCAGCCATCCGGTGACCGGCCTTTGCGAAAGTTGCTTAACCTCAGCACTCACATACCTGGCGCGTTAACCACTGCGCCATCGAGCTCTTCTCAGTTACTTAGTTACTTACTTACATGTAAGTGTAACATAATAAGCGCCCGATCCGATCCGAACCCCTCAGAGAATCTAGTAGAGAAAGGGTACACGTAGTCGTGATGTCAATCAGTTTAGAAAGCCTATTGCTGTGTTTCGAATACACGGCTTGAGGAACTTAAAGTATCTCGGCAGCCCCCAAAAAAGTTCGGTGATGCTGAAAATGTCGTTTGAGGCCAACAACAAACTCTCTCCTGAAAAGAAAAGGCTACGCTGAATAAATATTTTAAATTTGAATTTGAATTTTGAATTATTTGCAAAGATAACGTCAGTTTTAACAGCAAAATGTATTGAGTGTGCGCGCGCGCAGCTCGCTGAATGGTATATCGAATCAATGGCATATTTCTAGCGTGCGCGTAGGTGGGGCGAACTCAATCATATTATGTCGAAATCCCAAACATTTTCGAATGAGTTCAATCCATACTTTCGTTTTGTTTTTCGTGTGTCTGCCATACGTGTTTGTTGAATCAGTTCGATGTTTCATCTGTATATTAATACGTGAAGCGATAATTTTCTGCCCTTTTTTAAGCTCATGTTTTTAAGCCGACAACGGGCGCAATGACATACTATTAATTAGATTTTGGCCCGTACGCGCGTCCCTATTTTTATTATTGCATTTTTTTTACAGCGCATTTTATTCCGAGTAAAGGAATTTTACTGTTTTTTCGTTGTATTATTTAACCAGGCATCGTCGTAAATAAATCTTGACCCGCGCACATGGGTAGTGTAAGATTTGGTACCGATCCGATCCGAACCCCTCGGAGAATCTAGTAGGGGCCGTTCCCTCTAGAAAACTTTTGACGGTGATTCGTTTCACACGGTTTGCGGAGCCCTCGCCGTCCCCATAAAAGCCCGGTGAAAATGAAAATGCCCAGAGGCAATGAGCAAACTCTCCATGGAGAAGAAATCCCGAAAGATAAAATGTATATGGTACGTATAGTATGTATAACATTACATTGTATATCTATATATTAAATACGTGAAGCAAAAACTTTGTACTTTCCCCTTTTTTTATGAAAATTGCGCGGACGGAGGAGTACAAAATTTCGCACACTTATACTTTATATAGAAAATTATCCCAATGTTATTTTTTTTAATTGTGCATAAAAGTACATTAAATCAATAAAACATGTTTTTACACACACTATCATGTGTTTGACACACACGTATCTACACTCTTTTCAAAAATTTCAAAATTGGAAGAGGAGCGGCCGAAATCTGTCAATGCCAATCCAAACTCACATTCTATCTTTTTTAATTTTTCATTGCCTAGGATACAATCCGTACAGCCTTAATAAAATTACGATCGATATTCGATCAGTGGGCGACCACTAGTATTAATAAACAACCATAAATAACATACTGGTTGAGTTAAATGCAAATATTTTTCACTTTGTCGCACCACCAAAACGTGCAATGCTTTCCTAGCACACGTATTTCCTCCTTCTTACGAATATAATCATACTGTTAATTTTATTTTAACTTGTATGTATTTTGGTTTTTATGTACAATAAATGTGTTCTATTCTATTATATACTTACTATTCTACACTATATTCTATTCTATTCTATGCTATTCTATTATGGGCATTGTCACCACATAATGGGACCCTAGAGATGGCTGAAGATAGCAGCTAAGGAAAAGCAAATAAATAAATAATACCTACTTGACAATAATAATAATATTATGCTGAATTAGCCACTTGTTTTGACGCAGCAGCCTTAAAACATTGAACGACTCAACCACCTTCGATTAGTGCTTTTTTATGTTAATATTATTGTCTTGTGTCAGTGTTTTTTTTTTAGTTAAAGGCTTCGTGCGATTAGCACATTTAGCCAGTGTCAAAGTAATTTTTCTTACAAGTAATACATAAATAAACAATATTTCCTTATATGATGATGATAAATGATATTAGAAATGGGAAGTGAGAAATGATATACCCCCCAACCCCTCGAGTATCTCAGTAAAGATGTGGGGCTTTACTAAGTCCTCACGCGAGCTTCTTGAGAGAATCTGAAAAGTAACGTTGCACTGTTTTGTTTCATTTGCCAACACTTATGCACACTCACGAACACTTGACGGTTAATAATCCACCATTATTTCACATTAATATTCGACATAACACAAATTTTAGAAAATAAAACAAAACCGCAGACATGACGCTTCACTTTCCCGCCACGAAGTCCTTGTGTCAGTGTTAATGTAAACGTTACTTCTTTTTTTTTTCTTTGTTTGTTTGTATGTTTCTTTCTAAAGGTCGTTAATGACCGGTTTTTAAGACATGTGTAACACTGCGACTTTTTTTTTGAAAGGTGATTCAAGCTGATTGTTTCTGTCGGCATTTTCAGTTTCACCGGGCTTGTTTGGGGGCAGTGAGAAACTTAAAGGGTTCCTCAAGCGGGGGGAACGGCATCACGAACTAGTGCGTGTCCCCGTGCCCTACTAGATTCTCCGAAGGGTTCGGATCGGATGGGGGTGCGGAACAACCCGAGGGCGCCTCTAAAGGCTTTGACCTCGGCTCGGGTTGACCGGGCCGTGGTGGAAAAGAGAAGCGCCCAGGTACATGTCTGTAGGTACCTGTACAGAGCGCGTGTGAACCGGTTCATCGTACCCTTGTTCTACGAGCACGATGTCTTGGGCCTTCAAAATGTGTTGGTGTAATTTTGAGATAACTCAATGAGCCGGCGGGCGTAGTGCGCTGCGCCAGAGTTATTGAGTTGACGCAAGTAATTTTGCTGTTTTCATTGCATACCGACGCGGATGTCTAGTCTCCTAATTTTGTGTCTGCAGCGAGTCTAGTGGAGAAATAATCGAATGTAATTAAGCCGCACCGGACGACAATTTGTCAATCTAAATACAATTGTACAACAGATGGTAATAGTACAATTGATTTGTCCTTAGCTGTTGCTATGGTCAATGAAAAGAAGACTACACTATGTATCAACAATTACATACCGTCAGAGTGCCTTGTGCGAGTTTTATTAACTATGCTTTAACGCCATTCTTCCAACTTCAACGTTATAGAAGTACTATAACGTTGACGTAGCCTGATGATGCTATCATCACCAGGCCGTGTCTCGGTGACCAAAGAACTTAAACTTGGTCACCCATCCGATGACCTGGCATTGTAAATGTTGCTTTGCTTCCGAGATTGCAACCCGAACGCGCAAACCATCGGGCTTCTCTCAGGAATCCATAATCATCATCTTCATCATTAGCTCATTTTGTCCCTGTTGATGGGGCACGAGCCTTCCCTACGGATGGAAGCACTACAGAGAATGGGCCATAAACCACCACGCGGGCCCAGTACGGTACGATGGTTGTTATGGCGAGCGTTTCCGACTGTGAGATTTCCAAGGCGTTCCGCTCGGGACTGAATGGCGTATAAGTACTGGCGTATACTGGCGCGAGCGTCGAATTAGGCAATAATGTGGCTTTTATTGAACGTTTACTTATTATTAAAATTATAATGGCCGACCACTATTACATATTCAAAGACAATTGGTTTGGTATGTTATTCTTTGTCTGAAACGGTGTATAGCCTGAGTAAATTGATATTTAGTCGATTTAGACGTATATTGACCAATGAAAATAGCATCATGAATATGCAAAATGACCAACACGCCAAATGACCAATTCTAATAATAAGACGTTTGATATTATATTCGATGCAGGAAATTGTAAAATATCGTGAAAATACCAGCCGAAATTACTAGATAAAAGGCCAATGAATAACATATTTTTTTTTTAACCCCTCGCCTTAACGACTGGTGATGCAGCCGGGACCAACGGCTTCACGTGCCTTCGGAAGCACGGAGGAGCTCGAGATAACTAATGTTTTGTCACCTATCGGATGTAACACCGGCTTTTGTAAAAGCTGCTTATCTTCAGCAATCAGGTTCCGTGACTGCCACCTAGCCTTTTGCTTATCAGAGTTTCGTCCCCCAGGGGTTAGTAGTAATCCCCCTCCGTCTCGCCCTCCTAGCTTGGACTTCATCAGCTGACTTGGGGCTTCTCTCCTTGTCAGTGGGTGTGGAAAGGCGGACGGGTGAGTCTAAGCTTGCCAACAATTTTTTAGGAAATTAAAGTAAATCTATCACTAACTAGTATAAAAAAAGGATTTGAAGAAAGAAAAATTAAAGTATTATCCTAATTTATTTATTTAAATGTTTAAAAACATATTCCTTTGTACTCTTGGCACTACTTATCTATATAATCTTATTTATCTTATCTTATCTTATCTTATCTAATATTTTTTTATTGTTTTATAGCGCGAAGTTAGCGTTGCGTTTCGTTTCACTTCACCTGAGTCTGAGTATCATTCAATAATTCAGAAATTAAGTCAACAGGAATATTCCGTTCAAACGCACGCATTAGTCGGAAATAAAGTGAGGGATGGAAAATAACGTAGGATACGTTATTTTAAAGTATGGTTGACAACCCTAGGCGAGTCCCACATAACCGACAGGCCTCTTCAAGGTCGGGTAGTCATATGGCTCAACCTGGGTCAAAAAAAAAGCCTGGCCGGCACTCAGACGTTGTCAGAATAACAACGCTTCTGCGTCATTCTGAACATCCATGAATGACACAGGAGCTTATGCTGCCATTAACTTTACGATCTTCCTTCCTTTTCTTTTTTAACTGTTCTGTCCTGTAGGCTTAGCCAAAGTAAACTTAAGAAAACGATAGCGAAGTTCGAAAATAATAAAATGTACGGGATTGACATAAGCCGCGCTAAATCACGTGGTCAATCTTATGTCAATCCCATACATTTTATTCTTTTCGAACTTCGCTATCGTTTTCTTAATGTTACTTTGGCTACCGCCACTGTACACTAACCATTCAATCCAGAGTAAAAACTTGCAACAGGAATCTTCATCTTCCCAGTCGTTCACTCTTGACAGAGTGGTCGTGATCACGTCTTGGTCATTTCCCCGTTCACCGCTTCCCTCGCGAAGCGTCGCCATGTGTCCCGATGCTTGGCAGAGTGAGAGCAAACGTTAATGTTCGTCATAGATTTAATGAGGTCCGTTCACCGTGTCGGAGAGCGCCCGCGAGGTCTCTTGCCCTTAACTTTCCCTTGCACCACCAGCCGTTCCATGGAGTCTTCGTTACGGGTGATGTGTCCGAATAACTTGAGGATTCGTATTTGCACAGTCGACGATAATCTCTCTTTGATGTTAAGGAAACAGGAATAGAGGGATTCAAAAATTTCCAAATATCTTTATTGTGTGATTTTGTATATAACAATAATTTTTTACCACGAACTACAGTGCTGTGGAACCAGCTCTCAGCGGTGGTATTTCCGGACCAATATGACTTAGGAATCTTCAAGAAACGAGCCTATTCCTTTCTTAAATGCCGGCAACGCATCTGTGATTCCTCTGGTTTTGCGGGTGTCCATGGGCGGCGGTGATTGCTTTCCATCAGGTGACCCGCCTGCTCGTTTGCCTCCTTCAAATATATAAAAAAAAAAAAAACTATAAGTATTGTCATCGCCGTCGTTGGTGTCAAGGCCCGCTATCACGTGTCGATTATAGCCGACTGCGGCAGTCAAGAGTTTCATACTCTTTTTTTTTCATGCTGTCTGCCTTATTTCTTTTGTATATCATGTATGTGTGTGTTTATTAATAAATGTTTTTCTCACCTCAGGAATGCGCATGGAGCCCTATAAATATTTGTGTATGTGGGTCAAACATAAAAATATTTGTGGTTTATTTCGATTCGTATCGGATATAAGTTTCAAAGCGTCAAGGTGAATTATTATGTGTCGGTTATTTCTGATCTGGGATTTGAGAGCTGCAAATCAAAGGTTGCAATAAAACAAAAGAAATATAAATAGATTATGAGTGTGAGCTATTTAAATTTAAATTTTTACTTTTTTTTATTTTCAAGTGCTAATTGCTGCACTGAAGCTAAATTAAATATTTATAAAGGGTAGGCGTTTAATTTTTTCACTGTATTTTGTAAATTTTATAAATATTCTATTTAAATTTGTTTTGAGATATACTAGGGTTGGAATAGTATTAACTATTTAGGGTTACTTATTAGTAGTGGTAGTAAGAAGTTAGGGAAGTGCGAGTTTTATTAGCCGTTAGATCACGTTAAGACACTAAAAACCATGCAACAGCGGTCTCTGTCGATGCAAAACGGATGCAAATAGTGCGTGATCCAATGTATTCAAGTCAGATCATTCGATTCGATTTATTTAGGGCCTTACAAATAAACAAGGAATGAGGTCCGAATAGTAATTCCGTGTTTTGTTCCTGTCACGTAAACCTCATTTCAAATTAGAGTGAAAGAGACAATACACGGAATAACTATTCGGACCTTATTCTTTGTTTATTTGTAAGGCTATCCCCCTTTGATTTTGTTTAGACTAAAACTTTGTTTTTTTCTATCGTGAAAATTTTATAGTTCTGCATTTTCGAAACAATAACATTAGAGTAATTATTATATGGATTCTTACCATGTTTATTATTTGTGAGTATCCGATATTTCGGCACCGTAGCATGCGCCATGCTCACGGAATTACTGAAGTTAATGCGGGTGAGTTTTTTATGAGCAGACAAAACGATCTACCCTCTTCCTTAGTCGTTTTTTGCGCTCGATGCCCGTACCACCGGTTTCTAAGTCACTATTCACTCGAAATTACTCACGTCACGACACACTACACTCACAGTATTGGAGCGCGAAACGGCTTTATTGTTGTTTTTGCAGTTTTTAACCAGACTCTGGATTCCAGACACGCGACAGTTTGAATCCATCTTTACGATTGAAATGTTTATATTTTGTGATATCAATCGCTTCTCTCACCAATCTAGGTACGTAGTGGCGTTCTGTCGAAATTATCTGTATCTGAGGGTTGTAAAACTTCATTCAGTGATTAGGACCCGACTGGATCAGATGATACAGTGGTACGTGCATCGAGCGCAAAAAATGACTAAGGAAAGGGTAAATATGTATGTAACTATGGTTTATTTATTTATTTATTTTTATTTTATTTTTCATTATACGATCTTATGTACACGCACACACACAACACTACAGTCACACTCACACACTATAGGCCCTGTCAGAATACCAGCGTCGTTGTGGTGGTGTTTGTTTCTCAGCACCGCAACGGCACAAGCTGAGGCAGGGTCCTAGTTGGCCTTCACACACATCCATCCTTCCTTGTTGTTGCTTTAGTTATTATTATTATCAGTTTTATTATTTATTTTTTTAAATGTTTCCTCATTCATTGTCTTTTTTTTCTGTTATGTCTGTGTGATCGTCAATAAATAATTTCTTATTCTTATTCTTATACTTAAATCGTTTTGTCTGCTCATAAAAAACTCACCCGCATTAACTGCAGTAATTCCGTGATCATGGCGCATGCTACGGTGCCGAAATATCGGATACTCACAAATAATAAATATGGTAAGAATCCCGTTAATAATTACTCTATTGCAAGTGACCATGATAGTTTAAATAGTTACAAAAATAACATTGTTGCAAATATAAGTAGTCTTAATATAAACATATAAATTTGTTGGCGTTGTATGCTATACACTTTTGAAATAAAAAAGTGAGCGCATTTCACAGTTGTCAGCGCCTTAAGGCGACACGTGGAGAAAATACATCAACTTTCATCGAAAGTTGTAGGAGTATGACAAGAGCAAGAAATCTGAAATTTTGATATAGACAACTTCATGCCTTTGTCTTTAAAACTCTTGCTCAAACACACGTTTGTACAAGTTTGACTCGATCGTAATTCTTTACGAAAACACCTCTAAAAATCATTAATGCTACAATTACAATGAAATTACTTAATCTATAGATATGTTTTGAAATCACTCAGATATATTGGTAACATCAATATTCGTAATTTAGTTGCTGCATATTTTTTGATAACTAAAACCAGTAAGTAATTTTATAAAAATATTTTTTAAGATTCTGTTAATTTGCGGTCTCAATTGTCGGAGGCGCTACGTACAGGGTGTCCCAAAAATGGCACGCCAGGCTGACACTGGAGATAGCTTAGCTATAAACCTATCAGATAAAAAAAAATAAACAAAGAAATTATCATAAAAAAAAATTAAAAAATTACAACGATCTAAAAGTGGAGATTTTATAAAATAAAAAAGTGGCATTTTCTCCAAAACTATGAGACTTTTACTAGAGTCATGTTATTTTTATCTGATAGGTTTATAGCTAAGCTATCTCCAGTGTCAGCCTGGTGTGCCATTTTTGGGACACCCTGTATAACAAAATCTAAAAAAATACTTTTATAAAATTACTGGTAGGTATTACTAGATTCTCCGACGGGTTTGGATCGGATCGAGAGCGATACACCCGAGGGCGCCTCTAAAGGGTAAGACCTCGGCTCGGGTTGACCGGGCCGTGGTGGTGGGGAGAAGCGCCCAGGTACATGTCTGTACCTGGTATAGAGCGCGTGTGAACCGGTTCTTCGTACCCTTATTTTACGAGTACGATGTGTTGGGCTTAAACTAGTGTGCATGTTTAGTGTGTTCTGTAAATGTGTAGTGGCATTTAGAGGATCGAGGAGGTGTGCGTGCGCGTTGCTCAAGCGGGGCATGTGTTAAGCTTACCTTCTATGGGTCTCCTAATCTTGCGACTGATACCACTACGCTACGTACAAAATTTTACGAACTTTAAATAATTTTAAAATACAGTGAAAAAAATTAAACGCCCACCCGACCCAGCCAGGAATCGAACCTGGGTCTTCCGCAATATTTAATTTAGCTTTAGTGCAGCAATTACCACTTGAAAATAAAAAGTAAAATTTACTATAGCGTTGTGTTATCAAATTTGTGGTTTCATCTGCAAAGGTGAATCTGCATGGCCATCGGTTGCAATGACCGTTGGATAGATGGCGCACTGTGTCGCTATTAGCATTGAAAAATTAAAAAGCAGTGACAAAATTCGGCGCTTACGTCAGCCTTCCCGGTAGTATAGTGGTCAGTGCAGCCGCCCGGATTGCGGAAGACAGGTTCGATTCCTGGCTGGGTCGGGAGGGCGTTTAATTTTTTCACTGTATTTTATAAATATTTAATTTAGCTTCAGTGCAGCTAGCACTTGAAAATAAAAATAAAAATTTACAAACTTTTAACAATTTTTTTTGTGACAAAATTATATAACTACTGCATTTCTATTGTTGAAGTTAGCTGTCATCGCTGCAATGATGTATTATGGGTGGAATGCCATCACAGTTCGAAATTAAACCGCGGTTGTTTGGCACACGGCTCGTCGTAAACCACGGCATCAGGTGTAACGGCCATAGAGGCAATCATTGTGGCTCTAAATCTGGATTAGTTAGTCTATGAGCTAACGTGAGAGCCATTCATCTATTCTCAGAGCTGTAAGCTAACCGCCTCGGTGGTGTAACGGTGTGACCATCTATTTTTTTTTTTTTTTTTTTTTTTTATACTTAGCTCGGCAAATGACTCCATCCCACCTGATGTTAAGTGGAAATGAAGTCCAGACGTGAAGACAACTGGTGCAGCGTGGAAACAAACGTAGCATCAGTTAACTTCACTCTGCCGGCCCACAAGGTGCTTCTTCACGCCTCTCTTGAAGGACCCCATATCATAGGAAGGAGGGAAAACGTGTGCTGGTAGACTATTCCATCTTTTGGAGGTGCGACAAAGAAACGAGTCACTAAATTTCTTTGTGCGCGATGGGATATTTGAGACAGTGAATCGGTGACTCCGAAGAGCAGCACGTGTACTCGTATGAAGAAAGGGAGAAGGTGGGATGAGGTCAAAGAGCTCTTCAGAGCACTCGCATTTATCTAGTAGTAGTAGTAGTATACTAGTAGTGTACTAGTAGTATCTGAGGTTAAATTTCGCAAAGGCCGGTCATCGGATGGGTGATCAAAAATTTATCATCTCGAACAACTCCGTGCTTCGGAAGGCGCGTAAAGCCGTTGGTCCCGGCTGCATTGGCAGTCGTTAACCACCAATCCGCATTGGACCCGCGTGCTGTTTTATGGCCCGTTCTCTCTGGAAGGCTCGTGCTCCAGCAGTGGGGACATAAAAATGAGCTGATGATGATGCTGAAGTGAATAGCCTATGACTGTCCTGCTAGGCAAAGGAGTCCATCATTGAAATCAGGTAATTACTACAATCGATGGGTATTGGATTATTCACCACGCTGGCAATTTACTTCATTTTTAATTCTTATTTTTTTGTAACCTTAAATACTGTTTGTTATGTCGGTAATTCAATAATTAAATAAAAAATACTTAAATCATAATTAACAGCTTAATAAGTGAAACTCATTTCACAGTTGTAAGCGCCTTAGGTTTCTAATTTCAAACACCAAAAATAATTGTACTTAAATTATTGGGGTCTATATTAGAAACAATAAAATCTACTTATACAGAAATAATAAAAAAATATACTAGAAGAATGAACCTAAAACTAAAAACCTTAAAAAATATAATATATTATTATTATTAAAACAACAACAACTTAATTACATAAGGTGCATCTATTTTCTTAATTTCTCTCGCAAAATTCGTGTTTTGCCTGTCGTCGGATTGCTATCAGTTATAGTGCCCCATCGGTGACCGTGTTTTTAGTCGGTGAAATGAAACGTATGAAACTCTATGTTGTAACGCACACGTCCTTCGAAAAGTCGGTCACAAAATCGGTACTAAAACCTCGGCGAAAAATCGGTCCGATTATTATCGGTTCTACAAAAAGTCGGTCGTGGGCGAGAGGCGATAGAGTAGGTACGAGTACGAGTATACGTATAGAGTTGTTACTATTCCTTTTACTTATTAATTATTTACTTTAGACTGAGGGGAAATACTTGTCATACGTAATTGATTTCACATATTTTATTGTTATAATTAAATTTATTTTTACTTGCACCCATTTTTAGCAATAAAGTCGCCTGTTTTGTAAATTGTTTCTGTATCAATTTGTTTGTATCTGCCTTTTTTTTAAATAAATTGTATTATTATTTGTCTACACGATTACACACGATCGATGTTACACGATTTGCAGTTGAGAAGCACAATAAAATTTGGAAAGATAGGAGAATAACCTTTCTAATTAAAAATAACCTCTTTCCAATTTTTCTCTACGGAGCTCATTTTATTTTTTTGTTTTTTTAATTTTTTTTATCATTCCAATAGTTATTACAAAAAAAACATATATGCGATAACTTTAAAAACCACTAAGGTTTAAGCTTAAGTTATCGAGAGTTTACAATGAACAAGTAGGTATAACTTATTATAATTTTACACACACATACAATTAGGTCTTACAATAATATAATTATCCACAAACAGTTCTTAAGTAAAAAGTGACAAGAAGTCTAGAAATGTTATTTTACATGTTGTGATTGTCCTTTACATTTTGTGTTTTTATTTGTGATGGAAAGTGTCCTTTATGATAGGGCTTTTTCCAATATTTTATGACGCTGTAAGGGAGAAAAGAGCTGGACACTTGCTGAGTTTCTTGCCGGTTCTTCTCAGTACAAGATCTCCCGCCCAGAGTAGATAGACTTACGAACCGATGGCTTAAAATGACGTTCATAAGAGCTATTTGTAGCCTAAACTGAATAAATGATTTTGTCGACAAGGTTGTCGGTTGTTGTTGTTGTTGTTGTTGTTGTTGTTGTTGTTGTTGTTTACTTGGCCCCTGCGCTTGAAAGACCGCCGAAAAATCGACGCGTTAGAGATGTGGTGTTGGAGGCGTATGTTGAAGATCCCTTGGACCGCCTTCCGCACTAACATCTCTATCCTAAAGGAACTCAAGGTCAAGGAACGGCTTTCGTCGACTGTGCAATTGCGAGTACTAAAATTCTTTGGCCATATATCCAGGGACGAGCACTTGATTGACAGACTGGTGGTGCACGGCCATGTAGGAGGCAAAAGATCTAGAGGCCGATCACCCACCCGATGGACAGACCTAATTAAATCATCCACGCAGATTATGACAGAATGCTCTCGCAACGCAGCAAACCGGCGAAAATGGAGAGACATTGCCGTGAAAGCAGTTCAAGCCGAAACGACCAACGAAGTTTGGCCATGTACGGTACCCCCAACCTCGTACGCCATCGAAACAACCACGACCACTCAGTCTGTCAAGAGTGTACGACTGAGAAGAAGAGATTATTATTTGTAAGTGTGTGTGTTTTTTTAGTCAACTAAAAGCTGGTTTTCTCTATAATAAGAGGTACAAACCAAGTAATTAACACCACACTCTGGAATTAGTAATAAGAAACTACAGAGTATGGTGTGTTATTTGAATTAATATTGTTATAATACTCTTTGAAATTTTAATTTAGTATTTTTAAATGCTAAAAACAATTCGTAAACAAAATTCCTTTATGTTTTGAACGATGCTTCACCGTTTATTTTCGTAAGGACCTCCACACATCACGGATGGATTTAAATCGGGAATTTGGGGCGAAAGATCCTTGAATATTAATGTCTGCTTTGGACAATACAATCTGACTTTTATTAAAAAAAATTTTAACACTCACTGTGGGGTATAGGGTTGCCACGTTATACTTATCATAGTTTTAAATTTTAATGACCATTTAAAACTGTTGTGGCTGCCGAGGTAGCAGCAGTTATTTTTATTAAGGGTGCGCCGTCCGTAAGTGACAAGTGTCATATGTTTTATGGGCCTAATAATTTTGTATGGGCAATTTAAGGTGCTTAATAAAAAAATATTATTTAAATAACCACTTGATGAATCAAAAATGTAGTCTAGCAATTTGTAGTTTATCCATTGATGATTGTTTAGACAAAATCAGAGGTACAATAATTTAGATAAACTATAAGAAATCTACTAAACGCCGCCACTCGTTTTCATGATCTTTGCCCGACTTTAAATGATATTGTAGAAAAAACTATAGCGTGTTATGATATGATACTAAATATATATTTTGTTCATTTAATACGATAGTATTTTCAATTATATTTACTTTACCGTAACTGCATTTTTGGCATTTTTTGGTCGGCGCACCCTTAACTACTAGCGGCCGCTCGCGGTTTCACCCGCGTGGTTTCAGTTCCCGTGGAAATATCGAGATAAAAAGTATACATACATACTTATAATCACGCCTCTTTCCCGTAGGTAGGTTGGTATAAAAAGTATCCTATGTTTTAATCCAAGTTATAAACTATCTGTATGCCGAATTCCATCCAAATCCATCTATCCGTTGCAGCGTGAAGAAGCAACAAATATACACACAAACTTTCGCATTTATAATATTAGTGTGATAGTTTAACTTTGTTTTTTCTTAGACAGTTTTTGACTTTTATGTACTGTATGACATTGTGTGGTAACTGATGTGAATTAATTTACAAACTTATATATTGGTTTTTTATCTTTTGTTGTTTTTACATGTTGTGATTATCCTTTATATTTTGTGTTTTTATTTGTGATGGAAATTGTCCTTTTATGATAGGGCATTTTCCAATATTTTTGATGATGTAAAGGAGAAAAGAGCTTGACACTTGCTTTCTTGCCAGTTCTTCTCAGTACAAGGTCTCCCGCCCAGAGCAGACTTACGAACCGATGGCATAATGACGTTCATAAGAGCTATTCGTAGCCCAAATTGAATAAATGATTTTGAATTTCAAAATCGTCAGGAATGTTGCGGATGCGCAGATCGACAGTTTCCCGGCCATACTGCGCAAAAAAAGCAGGTTCTCTGCTGCGACGGGTTCGGGGCAGTCACCAGTTTTATGGAGCGTATAGCTAATGGTGGTGTCTGTCCACTGATTGGCCAATTAGTTTGTAGAATTAAGTCTCTTTTTAATATTAATTACTAACATTGAATTTATGTTATTTGTATACTTACACATGGATCTTTGTTGTCTTTTAATAAATAAATATTATCTTATCTAAGTATCTAAGTAAGAATCTATATAATCCGGCTCGCTTCTCCGAAACGGCTCGATCGATTTTTATGAAATTTTATATTCGGTAGGTCTAATCGGTCGTAATTAATTTTTTATACACCTAAGTGATAAGGCTGGTCCACCCCAAAAATTTTTTTAGTGTTTGTATTTTTTTCCAACACAAAATGATTTGTTTCTTTTGTTGTCATGGAAACTGTCAAAGCGGTACGATGTTCGCCGGGTCAGCTAGTTTATTATATAAGATTAGTACAATAGTTATGAATGACTTTGTATAATTTAACACAAATTTGGTTGCAAACAAATTACTATTTGAAAAGGTGTTGAAGAAATTCCACGAGTCAGATGCGTCTATCTGGCTCTGCATGTCCAACCCTGCTTTATCAACAATATTTATTCTTACTTTGGTTGTCAGTGCTTTGCCACTCGGCCGCCGATATTTTTTTAAAGAGTTTGCTCAACAGGGGGGTAACCACGAGCTCTTATAGCAGTATTATTGCAGTTGTGAGAACGAGACGCGTGTAGCGGCGAATATACTCGCGTCTCTTTTCCACAACTGCAATAATACTGCTATTTAATTATTTATTTATTTATGTATTTAACAAACATTGCCAGCATTACAGTATACACTAATGCACTGAACAATATGTAACATACACCAATAAACAATGAAAACCATATAACAAAGGACAGACCATTCAATCATCTCGCTCACAGAACTCCAAGCAATCCTTAAGTACATCAGTCAATCTTCCAGCAAACACATCACTCTGTGGTGCCACTGCCAGAAGCGCATTCAGATGCACCATTGCACGAACTAAAGGGCGAGTTACGATGCTCTACGGTACGCGCCTTGTCGATTGCCAACAAACGGTGGTGACGGGCTCTACCATAACTAAGAGCTCATAGTCAGGGAGCAGGTAGGTATATGTTCGCGTTGCTCGAGCGCGCTATGTATAGTCGACAATGAAATTGCTTTACCACCTTAGAAGTGCAATTTTGTTGGCTGAAAATAAAACAACAAGTTCCATTTTTGTATATAAGATTAAGTGACAGATACGTTGTTATTATTGACAATGAGCCTTAGCGAAATTATACACTGTGCATGCATACGCGTAAGATATCTGTCCTACTAAATTCTCCGAAGGGTGCGGTTCGTATTGGTCGGGCACCGATTGCAAAACTTGCAATATATAATATATACAGCGTGTCCAAAAAACGAAAGATAATCCTTTACCAGCGGGTGGGTCACATCATGTCCTACCACATACTGGAATTTCAGTTTAATGAAAGTCTCACGGTTTTCGAGATATCGTTTCTTTTTCATTTTTTTTAGAAAAATCTTCCCTCGTTTAGTTTATTTCATGCCATTTCTACAAATGATAACTTTTTAAGCCCCATTTTTTTTTCAAATACTCATGGTTATTTGCTTCACCTAAAACAATATTCTTTCGTTTTTTGGACACGCTGTATAATATATAATATGCACCTTGCTTACATTAATGTCCAAAAGCGTCAACCCTATTTCAAACCCAAATCCTGGGATCGTAAAGTGTTTTCAAAAGAGTTGCGGTAGAATAAGGTCGCTGATTTCGCTCGCTTTTGAAGTTTTATCACCGTTTGGCGTGTTTTATCGATACGCATAAAAAGGTTAATTGGCTGCTAAATCTCATTCTACTTGCGAATTCGTGTGCGTTTGTTGATGTGCAGTTAGCAATAATTTTGGAGAAGGAAAGATAAAGATAAAAAGATAAATATAAAAAGATAAAGATAAAATATAAATAAATAAATAAATAAACTTTCCTACACTCACACCAATTATCTAGCCCAAGAGAAGCTTCGTTATGAAACTCGTTAAATGGTTACTAGACAACGGATAAACATACGTAAAATACATACTTATTATACATAGAAAACACCCAGACCCGAGACAATTTAGAAAAACAACAATTTCTAAATTGACCCGACCGGGGATCGAACCCGTGACCTCAGAGATGGCGACACCATGAAAATCGGTGTACAAACCACTCGACCAAGGAGATCGTCGACCAGAGAAAAGATATAAAGATAAAGATAAAGAGATTAAATCTATACTAATACTATAAAGCTGAAGAGTTTGTTTGTTTGTTTGTTTGAACGCGCTAATCTCAGGAACTACTGGTTCGAATTGAATAATTCTTTTTGTGTTGGATAGTCCATTTATCGAGGAAGGCTTTAGGCTATATAACATCACGCTGCGTGGTCGCAGGAGCGAAGCATCAGTGAAAAATGTTGCAAAAACGGGAAAAGAGCCTAAAAAATTAAAAATGCTGCCGAAAGTCACTATTCCACGCGGACGAAGTCGCGAGCACAGCTATAAAAAGATAAAGATAAAAAGATAAAGCCCACCTGGGGGATTTTTTAAATCTCACCGATGATTTCGATATTAAAGGTGACATAAATCCTCTTTTTAGTCGGTACACTCTTGACGGAGTGGTCGTGGTCGTTACTTTGATCCATAACGACTTTCTTGGGAAAATAGTGCAGTGGTTTCCAGTTGCCTTCTGCACCAGGTGTTTTTGGAGTGATTTAAACCCCAAGGTCGCTGAAGCTTCTTCCACCTGGCGTATGGTTATACCGCCATTGCTCGGTCGCCAGAGCCTCGTTCGTTATCTAGCAGAAAAACCACGGCGAGCAGGTGAGGTTGACAATAGGGTCGGGTATAGATCTTATTTCCGTTCTTCCCTTTCTCCCCATGAATGTGACATGAATACATTATGAAATATAATAAGTATTGCATCAGGGATTTAAAATTTCATTTATTTATTTATTTTATTCGGGATAACATCAGCTTAAATACTAAATGTTTTACAAATATGTCAAATCATAACGAAGCCAATAACAGTTAGGTATCCACATAATTTTAGTAAATACAAATAATATGTGTCTTTTTAAAAAGAAAAAATTATAGCATACATCAGGGACACAAGCACCTAATTATAATTTTAAGCTAATACAAAAACAAAAAACTTCATTAATAAGATACCTACAAAACCGTTCGAGAATTTTCTGTGTTATAATAAGTTACTTACCAGTAAGCACTCGTAATTGATCATAAGATCAAAGCATGAGAATTAGTCACCGGTTCAAAACTCGCCCGCCGACCCGGTTTGTTAGAGAGTGCGTGTTCGAATCCCGCTCATGGAAATTTATTCAAAACTTTCCAAAATTTTAATTTGTTTGCAACAAAATTTATGTAAAATATATATGTATATCCATATTTTTTTTTTATTTAAAATTTATTTATTTATTTGTTTAAAAAAAAGTATTGTCTACTTGTGGACCTGGCGGACTTCGTAACGCTTTGACAGTTTCCATCAAGTGATTAAATTCTCCTTGGTTTCCATGACAACAAAAAAAACAAATCATATTGTATTGGAAAATTAAATTGTCGTTTTTAGTATTTTCCGTTACATATGTTTATGTTTCTCACCGCTTAAACCTTCCCTGAACTTCCACTAATATTTTAAAATCAAAATTAGCCAAATCGGTCCAGCCATTCTCGAGTTTTAGCGAGACAAACGAAAAGCTATTGATTTTTAAATATATAAGATGTATTTATTGTTTTCTAAAGTTTACGCGAACGCTACACATTGAAATTAAACTTTTACTGATCTACTTACTCGCGGTTTATTTAATTTTAATTTGATTTTAATGTTGATAAATCCTGACGTTTCGAACCGTTGGCAGGGTCCGTTGTTACGGGAGACTGAGGTGTTGGTCGTCTATTTTAATTAGTTGGTGTGCGTTCCGTTTTACGCAGAAAGTGAAAGAGCTTATTGTATATTTTCGTCTGGCAGACTGGTGTTAGGGCTGGGGTTTAATAGTTTGTATAATTGGATTCCAGGCCATTGGTAAATTCCAACCATCTTCTCTATTGAAATTAGGATGCTTTTTTTTTTATTTCAATAGCCTCGCGTGTCATCGTAGGGATGAATCGTTGTTCTTTAGCGAGTATTTGAGGTCTATCGAATCTGATGTATAGTTGGGTCCCTCTAGGGCATGTTCGCGTACTGCAGATATATTTTCTCCGCGTATACTTAACGTTGGGCTGTATGTTCTTTTACCCGTTTGTTTGGCCGATGTACAAGTATGTTGTTGTAAGTATCTGATAGTTATATCGATACATTGTAATAGGTTTTTCGATGAACAGTGCTTACTGCGACCCTTCTTCAGATACCCAGAAATAACTACTCTATCTTGAAACAGTTTATTTACTTGCCAGTTTATCCTCATCCCGTTCCTCGCGGTCAGATTGCTTTGTAAATAAACAAATGGTTTAGCGCAATACGCTTACACAAGATACAGATGAGTATACGACAGTAGGCAATCTCTGTAAAAAAGGTAGAATGGGCCCCTACTTTTGAATCAGGTGTTACATTGATCATAGGTATAGTTCCAGAGCTGCTAATATAAGTATTCCCAGAATCGTACCTTAAAACTTCATGCAGAAGACCACTTTTGAGAACAGAGGCTGTGATCATTGCTACACCTGATTCAAAAGTAGCCGTAGAAGAAGAGCTGTAGATGTGCGACTGTCTTGTAAAAGTTATTATTAGCCACTAGCTGTGCCCCGCGGTTTCCCTCGCGTTCTATTAGTCATAGCGTTATGTAATATAACCTATAGCCTTCCTCAATAAATGGGCTATTCAACACAAAAATAATTTTTCAATTTGAACCAGTAGTTCCTGAGATTACCGCGTTCAAACAAACAAAGAAACTCTTCAGCTTTATAATATTATTATTAGTATAGATTTTTATTGAAATAAAAACTACCTACGGTAATGGCAGTGATCGACAGGAACCAAAGATCGACATTTAAAAATTAATTAATTTAAAAGTTTTAAAATCAAACATAGGTGTCAGCAATTGGTTTTAGTGTTATGCCAGAGTGAACGAGAGTGCAGCAACTCCATACAAGAGCTCCGAAACGCACGCAAAATATAATTTTAGAAAAAATCTTGATACAAAACGTCAACTTCATAGGTAAGGAGCTAATATTTAGCAACATTTAAATACCGAGCACTTGCTTCCTATCCTTGCTGTCATCCCGTAACATTTCAATGAAAATTTATGTTATTTTCTGGCGACGGAAACTGTGTCAAGCACTGGGCAAGTGTCAACAATGGCGCCAATACCCTACTCATTTATACGTTAACTATGTAGCATGTTAATGTTACAATTAAACGTTCGCGGAGGGCCACTAAACATTATATTGTACTATTTGGCCTCGAATCGCGGTTTGAGCCACTCCACTTTTATACAGGCCATACGAGAGCCCGATGTCGTAGTGGTTAATGTTACTGTCTGTCGATTCCCCGTGATCCGAACCCTTCGGAGAATCTAGTAGGTCGGGGACTCGCACTAGTGCGTGATGCCGTTCCTTCAAGAAACCTCCGAAGGTGATTCACACGGCTGGAGGAAACCCTTTATGTTTCTCGCTGCCCCCAAAAAAGCCAGGTGAAGCTGTAAATGCCGTGTGAGGCAATCACCGAACTCTCAAAAAAAACAAATGTCTGTTTTTTTTTCCTTTAGTTGATGGTTTCCTGCGATTAGCACATTTAGCCAGTGTCAAAGTAATTTTTCTTACAAGTAATACATAAATATAAAAATCCTTCCAGTAGGTACATAATGATGATGAATGATAATAGAAATGAGAAGTGAGAAATGATATCCCCCCAACCCCTCAGTATCTCAGTAAAGATGTGGGGCTTTACTAAGTCCTCGGGCAGACTTCTTGAGAGAATTTGAAAACTGAAGTTGCACCGTCTTGTTTCATTTGCCAACACTCATGCACACTCACGAATACTTAACGGTTAATAATCCACCATTATTTCACATTAATATTCGACAAAACACAAATTTTAGAAAATAAAACAAAACCGCAGACATGACTCTTTACTTTCCCGCCAAGAAGTCCCAAATGTCTGTTAATTGTTTAATTGTTACTGACTCGCAGCGCCATCAAACCGACGGAAGATCAGCGTTGTTCCCTAGGCCAGGATATGCTGAGTCATAACTGTTTGGCATATTTTTTTTAAATACATTGTTTTCTTTTTGTTTGTAATGCATTAATGGATTTAACCCAAATTAGTATGAAATAGACAAAAGCCTCCAAAGAAATAAGATAATAAAAAATTTTATGTTAAAAGGAGGCAAACGAGCAGGCGGGTCACCTGATGGAAAGTAATCCATCAGGTGACCCGCCGAGATCGATCTACTGGGGATCTTTTAGTGTATACTACCCACCTCTGGGGCAAAGCTATCGAGAAGCATGGTGAAGCACTAGCTGTCTCACTGGATATCTCGAAGGCCTTCGACAGGGTTTGGCATGATAGTCTGCTCAGCAAGCTTCCATCTTATGGATTGCCATCTAGCCTGTGCGCCTGGATATCAAACTTTCTGAGTGAGCGGTCCATTCGAGTTGTCGTCGATGGATGCTCTTCGGACCTTAAGGCCATTAATGCCGGAGTTCCTCAGGGGTCTATTCTCTCTGCTACTCTATTCTTGCTGCATATCAACGACATGCTTAAACCCGGTATCTATGGGTATGCTGATGACAGCACAGTATGCAGAGTTATGTTTCCGATCCTCGGGCTAGTAGAGCCGAAATCGAGTCTCTCAGGGAGAGTATGGTAGCACGTGTGAACTCGACCCTGATGGATGTTACCCAATGGGGAAAGGCCAACCGGGTCGAGTTTAATGCGTCAAAAACACAAGCCTGTCTTTTTTCCTCCAAAAAGAGTCGTTTCCTTCTGACTCCCGTATTCTGTGATGAGCCTGTAGAAGTTTCAGACCAACTGGACCTCTTAGGTCTCACCTTATCTTCCGACCTGAACTTTGGGCGATCCATCGAGTCAAAAGCAAAAACAGCTGCAAAAAAACTTGGTATCCTGAACAAAGTGAGACGGTACTTTACTAAGGAACAGCTTTTAATCTTATACAAAGCTCAGGTTAGACCCTGCATAGAGTACTGTTCACACTTGTGGGAAGGAGCTGCCAAATGCCACCTGGACTCACTTAATTCGCTAGACAGACGTGCTCGAAGAATTATAGGTGACAAGGACCTAACAAGCAAAAAGCTGCATAGCCTGAGCCATCGCCGCCAAATCGCATGCTTGTCTATTTTCAACAGGCTATTCCACGGAAAATGCGCTCAAAATCTCCATAACCTCATTCCACCATCTCCATTTTTCTATCGAACGACAAGGCGTCGCGGGGGCCTCCACCGCTTTGTCGTAGATATTCCACCTTGCCGCACTAAGCGTTTTGCATCATCCTTCCTTGTGCGGACGGCGAAGTTGTGGAATGCTCTTCCGGCGACTGTGTTTCCCGACACATATGACATGGGTCTATTCAAGGTCAGAGTGAATGGGCACCTTATGGGTGAGCGCGGTCCATCTTAGACCACATCTAAACTTTCCATCAGGTGAGATAGTGGTCAAGCGCAAACCTATTAATTTAAAAAAAAAAAATCACCGCCGCCCATGGACACCCGCAAAACCAAAGTAATCGCAGATGCGTTGCCGGCCTTGAGGAAGGAGTTGGATCTTGAGGATGGTAGGAATTGGGAGGGGGGAGGGGTGAAAGATGGGCCTCCAGTACTTAAATAAATGTTTTTTCTTGCTTCTTCCTTTCTAATGCGCTTGGTCTGCAACGGTTGAAGTTAAACATCTTTCGCAAAGGCCGGTCATTAAATGGGTGACCAAGATTTACCATCTCAGTACCAGCTCCGCCGTGCTTTTGCCGTCGTCTCGGTCCCGCCCGGCTGCATTAGTCGTTAACAACCACCGCACCGCACTGGGCCCGCGTGCTGGTTAATGGCCCGTTCTCCCTGTGCTGCTTCCATGCAGAGGGAAGGCTCGTGCCCCAGCAGTGGGAACATACAATTTGATAGTGATGATGAAAAAAGGTGAAAGACGGGCGACAACTTACAAAAAATTTAAACAAAAAAAACACATCTTGTTGCTCGAATTGCAATTTTTACGCAACAAAAAAATGCGTAAAACCTTTTTATATATAAATCTTCTGTGCGTGTGTATGCTATTGAACTCCTTCTAAACGGCTGGATCGATTTGGGTAAAATTTTCTGTGTGTGTTCAAGTGGATCCGAGAATGGTTCAGATTTACAATGGGACCCGGTAGGTGGTGCTGCTATAGGGGTCCATCATGGGATACGGATGTTCTTAAGCGGACGAATGATTTGTTTTGTTGTCATGGAAACTGTCAAAGGGGTACGAAGTCCGCCGGTCAGCTAGTTATATATAAAATACTTATCAATATGTTTGGTAATCTACCAACATACATAACACTAACAATTCATTGCACAACTCAATTTTAAATCAACATCTCGTTCGAGTTAAACATTAATTTAACGCTACATAAATCAATTAAAATCATATAAAACTCAATACTTAACAATCATTTCTGAACAATACCGACAGCTTGGCGATTTATTGTCGACATCTTGAGATACATTTTAGGGAGTGATAGTAACACAACCACAAATACTCGCTAGAGAACAACGATTCATCCCCAGGATGATCCTAAAAAACATCCTAATTTTAATAGAGAAGATGGTTGGAATCTACCACCAGCCTAGGATCCCATCATACAAAATATTAAATCCCAGCCCCGACACCATACTGCCAGACCAAAAGATACTGTAAGCTCTTTCTGCGTAAAACGGAACGCACCTGATTAAATTTAAATGAGGGTATACAAGCTACCAACTAATTATGAGATGACCAACACCTCAGTCTCCCTGTGACCACGGACCCTGCAAAGGGTTCGAAACGTCAGGATAAACATTAAATAAGTAATGTGCAAAATAAACGCGAGTAGATCCGTAAAAGTTGTTTCATTTCAATGTGTAGTGTTCGCGTAAACTTTAGAAAACAATACGAGTGATAGTAAATTATAAGCACTTGATGCCCATTGAATAGGATTACTATTAAATCAAATGTATACGTAATTAAAGACATCTAATATATACATATCTTTAAGTAGTAGCTAACACAAAAACGGCGCAGTGGTTACAAAGGCCGGTCATCAGATGGGTGACCAAAAATCGTCTCATTTCGAAGTTTGTGCTTAGGAAGGCACGTGAAGCCGTTAGTCCCGGCATAAGCATTGTTAAGGCTAATGCCCCAGCAATAGACATAAAAATTTGAGCTAGTGATGAGGTAGAATAGCTCTCTGGCTATGTACGAGTATTTATAGTTTGCACGTCAAATGACTCCACCCCATCTGATGTTAAGTGGAAATGGAGTCCAGACACGAGGGCAACTGATGCAGCGTGGAAACAACGCAGCAGCATTCACCCTCACCCTTTTTGTTTCCACCGTGTGGAAAACTCGTTGGCCGAGTACCACTGCGCTCGGGGAGGCGCGGTTATGTAAGGTTCTCCCCTCCAGCTCCCGAGGATGTTTGAGCGTGCTCCAGACGTCCTAAGGCTAGTGGACGGCCAAGGATTCCCCGTCCCTGACCGTTACCTCAATGCGGGGGAATGAGGCGGGCATAATGCCGCCTCCTTCTTCCATTTCGTCTGCGTCGGATTAGGTCCGCATGGATAGATTCCTCGCGGAACCTCTCCGCGGCCTCCTTGGTGAAATTACCGCTTCACAGAAGGAGGCCATGGCCGTCCACGACCTCTCACTGTCCAGCATGGATTTTATTACGCTGGACAGGGAGGGGTCACCCCCGATAGTGCATAACAGAGTATGTCGCTGCGCAGCCCACGTACCGCACACCGCTGCTGGCCCACAAAGTGCCTCTTCACGCATCATTTATTTATTTATTTATTTATTAGCCACACATAACAGAGTTACAACAGAAAATAAAATTAAACAAACAAGGACACAGGAACATTGGTATGCCGTAACTCCACGGGCATGTGCAGACAACATGTAAAGCATACCACAATAATTAATTATATTAATAAACACAAAAAAAAATAAAATAAAACATATCAATAAAATAAAAAACAATTAATTAGAGACTTATAAAATGGATTTCAATAGAACATATAAAATATTAAAATAAAAATTAATAAAAAATAAAAATAAAAATAAAATAAAATCAAACAAAATTGAATATAGGAGGACGATTTTTGTTTTTAAATTTGAATTTATTTAAATTTAAGTTAGTGCCGTTCAAACATAATCATTTATTAATTGAATGAAGAATATACTTCCACTTAGCGAGCGATGAACCGTAGATGTCAGGCATACTCAATAACCGACTCTGCAGCGCGTTAAATTCTCGACACATTCTAAAGATAGGGTTATGGAAGGAGACGTTATTATTACAAAACGGAACTGAGAATGGAGAATCACGTCTCGAGGATTTGCTTGGAAGTTTGAAATTAATTTCCGATAAAAGGGTAGTTGTCAACGAGCCACTTAAGATCTTGTGCAGAAAGGTGAGGTCATGCAGTTTGCGTCGGACTTCTAGGCTTTTCACGTTGAAGTAGCACAAGCGGTCCTCATACGTTGTCAGTTCTCTTCTGAGGCCAAATCTCAACGTCAGGATTCTGAGTAGGCGTCTTTGAGACGACTCTAGCATGTCGACGTACGCATTGTATTGTGGAGACCAAACGACAGAAGCGTAATCCAGCTGGCTCAGGATCAGCGATTTATAAAGAATGAGTAGGCTCCTCGGAGATTTGAACTCTCTGGATGCGCGACAAATGAAACCTGAGAGCTTATTACACTTTCTTGACAGTGCTTCGCAATAGTGATTAAAACTTAGCTTAGTGTCAAAGATCACACCCAGGTCACTCAACACTGTTTTCCTTTTAAGTTTTATACCATCAATAGCATAGTCAAAAACAATGGGGCTCCTTTTGCGAGTAAATGATATAACAGAGCATTTTTCAATGCTGAGAGACATATCGTTGACCCTACACCAGTTCAAGATAACATCAATGTCCCTCTGCAAATTTACACAGTCTCTAACCGTATTTATCTGACAAAAAACTTTTAGGTCATCTGCGTATAATAAAGATAAGTTCTTTAGCTTAGGGATTAAGTCGTTTATATAAATAATAAACATTAAAGGCCCCAAATGCGACCCTTGCGGGACGCCAGACACGATAGAGACCGACTGAGAAAGATAACCCTTGAGAGCGACCAACTGGCTCCTGTTAGAGATGTAAGACATTAGCCAGCGTAAAAGACAGCCGTGGACACCCATACTCTCTAGTTTACAAAGCAAGATTCTATGATTGACTCTGTCAAAGGCCTTTTGAAAGTCTGTATAGATAGAGTCCACCTGACCATGGGTATTGAAAGCCTTGCAAATAAAGTTAGTATATTCTAACAAGTTGCTGACGGTAGATTTCCCACGAACAAAGCCGTGCTGTTCTTGGCAGAGATGTGGTATACAGTGGTGATAGAGTTGATTATACACCAAGGACTCGAATACTTTACCAAAACAAGACAATATGCTTATTGGTCTGTAATTAGTACAATCATTAGAATCACCAGTCTTAAGTATGGGAACGACGTGTGCAGTCTTCCAGGGACTAGGAAAAGTACCCGATTGTAAGGACTTGTTATATATAATATAAAGCGGCTCTGTTAGAGCTGTTGCACAGCTTTTAATGAAAAAAGGAGGAATTCCGTCTGGTCCCGCTCCCTTGTTTGGGGCTAATGCTCTAAGTTTTTTAAAGATATCGCATTCAGACACGCTTACTGCAAATAGAGTGTTATTAAAGCACTGCCGGTCCACCCTCGGAGGAGCACAACCACTGTCTGGCGTAAACACCGAGGAGAAAAACTCTGAGAATAATTCAGCTGCGGCTTGACCACCAGAGACAGTTCTATTACCAAACCTAACGGTGTCGGGGATAGAGGGGCGTGACCTTTTGTTTTTTATAAAAGAGAAAAACAGCTTTGTTGATTCAACAAGTGATTCCTCAACATTGGCAACATACTTACTGTAGCAGGCTTTTATAAGTTTCTTTGATCTAGAACGCAACAACTTAAACTCATCGTAGTCCCTTGGGTTTTTATATTTTTTAAATCTTTTATGAGTGCGGATTTTCTCAATAATACACGCTTTTAAGGCTTTCGAGAACCATACAGGATAATTCGACTTACCAATTAGCTTAAGTGGGGTATTATTCCTTATAATATCGTTTAAGACATCATAAAAACAAACAACATCCATGCTTACAGTACTATGGTTAAGAATATGTAACCAGTTGACAGCATTAAGTTGCTCGATACATTTAGAAATGTCACATTTACGGAAATTAGGCACCTTAACGTTGTTTTGTGACATCTCCTTGTCAATAAATTTAACATTGGCGATAATTTCTATGGCAGGGTGATGGCGATCAGGTGTACTCAAAGGTGAACACTCCGATAATGACAAGTCGGGCAAGTCTGTCATAATGAGATCGAGGATTCTATCATTGCAATTGCTCACATGATTATATTGAAATAGACCACCCAATTCCAACAAGTCAACAAGTAACGCCGACTTAGAGTCGTAGGCTTGGTTGCAAAGCATACGAGGCGGAGAAGATAGATCAAGTGACCAGGTTAAACCTGGTATGTTGAAGTCACCGACAATGATAGTTTTGGAGTCACAGTTGTTGCAATTTAAAAGCGTGTTATAACAGTGGTCATAAAAATGTTGACACTTAGCAATGCTGAGATCAGGAGGCAAGTACACAAGATATATGTTTAATGAAGGATTGCGCGACTCTAGACCCTTACGAATAGTGATCCATAAATCCTCGAGAGAGCTCTCAAATTCCGTACGCCTTACCGCAAATAAATTCTTTTTAAGTGCTATCAAAACACCGCCTCCTGATTTCTTAGAGGAGCCAGTAGTTTCACGGTCTCTGCGAAATACAGTATACCTGTCGTCCACGAATACGCTGTCAGAGAAAGAACCATCTAAGCTAGTTTCGCATAAACAAATGACATCGTAATCTTCACTTAAAATATTAATATATAACTGTTGCAGTTTACTTCTAATTCGGTTAACATTTTGATAGAATATTTTCATAATCAAATAATAGTTAAGTACCTATTTAACCTAGTGCAAAAACAATACAAAACAATAATTTTGAAATTTTGTAAAAAGATAAAAAAAAAAAATAGAGAATTAAATTAATTAAGATAAGGCCTTTTTTAGGCTATCAATGTCTTTTACATATACAGCAGGCGAGGTGTCGTCTTTCCTTATGTAAATACGGCCGTATTTAACCCACACAAACTTAAAGCCTTTCTCTTTGGTCAATCTGCGAGCTGCTGCGTGCAGTTCCTTAGATGCTTTCGACAGATGTTCACCTACGAAGATTATGCGTTTGTCCCCGGTGATGCCAATGTGTGCCGAATGGAGGACTTTATGTCATAGGAAGGAGGGAAAACGGGTGCTAGTAGGCTCTTGGAAGGCGACAAAGAAACGAGTCGCGAAATTTCTTTGTGTGCGATTTGGAACAGTATAGCGTCGACTTCGGATACATTTTAATATCTGGTCACAACGCAATGTGTTCAAGCAAATAAACAATTTGATTGATTGATTTATTTGTGAGTTTCTTGCGAGTTCTTCTCATTTCAATGTCTCCCGGAGACGGAGACTTAAGTATTATTTATTATTTATCTTAAGAATAGTCTTAAGATAAATAATAAATAATACTTAATTTGATTGGTTTTGATACCAGACAGTCTGATACCAATGCTTTGTTATTAAACGTATCCTCGACTAAGCTATCCCGGTACCGCCTTTGATTGACACCCTTAATATATGATTTTACTAAATTTGGTAATAGTGTTGTTATTTTTTGTGCTGTTTGCTAATTGTGTCATTGTTTTTTTGTCGACTTTTATTAATTTTGATTTTTATAGTGCTGTATGTGTGGCTTTGTTTTTGTGTGTTTCATGCTTGTCATGTTGTATGTACACCTTTTTTGGGGTCACAATCTGGTACCTTTATTAATGGGATTTATATTTAATGTAACAACGATTGTAACCTGTCGTGCATACGTATGTTAAATAAATAAATGCGATAGAAAAGCATTAGGTACTAAGCGCTATAACATAAAATTAACAACGCATAACACTTATGTACCGATATGCTTTGACATTCACAAGGGCTGCAGGTATTATCTGAGCTAACATGAGATAAAAATATATCTTAATCAGTCACTTTAATCAGATCGTCACCATAACAACAATGTTAGTAATAAAAGCATTGTTGTATTCCGTCAATTAGAGATAAGATAGCCATAGCCAGTTCTTGAGTACCTGAGGAATGTGGCTGAAGTGCACTTGCACCTTCGACCATTTCGTCATTATCATATATATTTTTGAACAATAAATCTAATTGAAATGAAACCATTTTTTTCGGATCTACTCGCGTTTATTTTACACATTACTTATTTAATGTTTATCCTGACGTTACGAACCCTTTGCAGGGTCCGTGGTCACAGGAAGACTAAGGTCGTCTCATAATTAGTTCGTAGCTTGTATACCCTCATTTAAATTTAATCAGGTGCGTTCCGTTTTACGCAGAAAGAGCTTACAGTATTCTTTGGTCTGGCAGTATAGAGTTGAGGCTGGAATTTAATATTTTGTATGAGGGATCCCAGGCTGGTGGTAGATTCCAACCATCTTCTCTATTGAAATTAGGATGTTTTTTTAATTTCAATAGCCTCGCGTATCATCCTAGGTATGAATCGTTGTTCTCTAGCGAGTACTTGTGGTTTATCAAATCTGATGTAATGGTTTTTTTCGCGCCTATGCTTGACGTCGGCTATATGTTTTTTAACGCGGGTTCCTACACTTCTCTTTGTTTGCCCGATGTAAGAGAGCCCACAGTCGCAGTCCAGTTTATACACGCCTGCATCTTGAAGGGGTATGTTGCTCTTGACAGGTCTTAAAAATTGGTTGATCTTCTTCAGTGGCTTGAAGTAAGTGTAAGCTATGGCTATAAATCTAAGCCATGGCTTCGTAAACCTTATGGTGGAGTTATACCGAGAAGAAGCTTCTCGGTATAACTCCTTAAACTCGGCAAGGGTTACAAACCATGCAAGTTTATTGAAATAAAGACAACTACAATTAGGCAACACTGATTTCGGAGGAGACAGCTGCACCGTCAGCTCCACCCGTCCTCCTAGTCGTGTCGCGATGTGGGGAACACCATCTTACCCACACCCCCCGCAAACAAATAAATAACTGTTGAGATAGAAAGATACATAGATAGCACACTTTATTGCACACACACATAGAAAACAAATAACAAGATTATTCATACAGAGGTGGGCAAAGGCGGTCGTTGCTACTTGCATCATGCAGCCATTCTATATATATATATATATATTTTATTTTTATTTATTTATTTATTTATTTTTTCTTAATGTATGTGTAAGTGTTTTTAAGTATATAATTTTCCTATTAGTATTTATGTAGTATATTATTTTTGTCACACCACAAGTCGTCGCCACTTCACTTTCAGGGAGCTGTCTGAAAACCAGCGCTTCTGTGGCACTATGTGTATTGCCATAAAAGCATTGCTGAGACAGCTACCCGTTGGCCTTGCACATATCGTAGTTATTTATAGTGTTCTTTCTCTTTTATTTTTATTTCTATTTTTTTGTGATTGTGTTAATTGTTTTAAGATGTTCTTCTTTTTTATTTTATTTTAATTTTTCTCATCTGTTTGTATTTGTTTTTGTGCAGGTCAATAAATGTTTCTTATTCTTATTCTTATTCTTATACTTAGACCAGTTGCGTTTTAGACCAGTTGCTACTTAGACCAGTTGCGTTTTAGACCAGTTGCTACTTAGACCAGTTGCGTTTTAGACCAGTTGCGTTTTAGACCAGTTGCGTTTTAGACCAGTTGCTACTTAGACCAGTTGCGTTTTAGACCAACTGGTACTAACTCGTCTTATCGTTTAAAGCGATCTCTTCCAGACAACCATTGAGATATAGGAACACGCGGAAAATGAGAGGTAGTACAGCAACGAGCAATTTAAATGTATATAAAGATCTAATTACATAATAAAGCAATTCATTTAATAAACTTACACAAAATAAAAAATATATGACAAGTATTTACATGTATGAAATGAAATGAAACACATTTATTGGCACACAGTACAAAATTACACGATATTCTCAATAACAATACAAAACAAAGACAGAAGAAGTGTGGCCAACTAGGCCCCAGCCTCAGCACATGCTACAGCGACATAGAGCCGCTGCAACGCTGGTATTCTGGAAGGGCCTAAATTGGTGACGTGTCTACAAAACAAAGAGGAACCAACATAGACAATAAAATAGTAAAACGCTTAAACACGCAAAAAAAACAAAAAACAATTAATAGGTCTCAGCACCATCCTGGCCGCCTGCCTGCCTTCCCGTGCTTAAAGCAGGAAATAAAAATAAAAATATGTATCGTTTCAGACTTTTTGACGTGACCGAAAAGAGAGAAAGTAGAAAAAAGTGGCCTTGCCATGGTTTCTTTCTATGGACCAATGTTTCGCGTACTGTAAGTTATTTAAATATTATATAGTTATTTCAATACTATAATACAGTATATATAATACATATACATACATAATGGAAGAGTTGTAGCAAACTAAGACTTAGCCAAGAGATACAAATGCAGTTTGTTCTTAAAAGTGGAAAGTGACTTGGAGTGACGAACATCAGGCGGGAGATTATTCCAAAAGCAGGTAGCCTTAACCGTGGAAGAGTCTCTAAAGTATTCCGAACGAAATAAGGGATGTTTAAGCAGGTTGTCAGCCCATTAAGGGTGCGCCGACCAAAAAATGCCAAAAATGCAGTTACGGTTAAGTAAATATAATTGAAAATACTATCGTATTAAATGAACAAAATATATATTTAGTATCATAGGGAACGTGTTTACAATTTGTCAGAACCATAATGTCATAACACGCTATAGTTTTTTCTACAATATCATTTAAAGTTGGGCAAAAATCATGAAAACGAGTGGCGGCGTTTAGTAGATTTCTTATAGTTTATCTAAATTATTGTACCTCTGATTTTGTCTAAACAATCATCAATGGATAAACTACAAATTGCTAGACTACATTTTCGATTCATCAAGTGGTTATTTAAATAATTATTTTTTATTAAGCACCTTAAATTCCCCATACAAAATTAGTATGGCCGCGCGGCATCAAATAAATATGGACGACGACATTTCAAATAAAACATATGACACTTGTCACTTACGGACGGCGCACTCTTAAGAAAACAATAGGTAGCGATTTAAAATGGGATTGACATAAGCCGCGCTAAATCACGTGGTCAATCTTATGTCAATCCCATACATTTTATTCTTTTCGAACTTCGCTATCGTTTTCTTAATGTTAATTTGGCTAACCGCCCCTGGACCTAAGCTCAGAATTGTGAGGTTGTTGAGGTGTACTTAAAGGCTTTCTTTTTGAGAGAGAGAGATTTCTTTTTAAACCTTTCCAAATACCTGTCAAGATCTCTGAATTGAGATTTTATTAAAATTGGCTTATTTGTTTGAAAGAATAAGAACATTGAAGTTTTTATGTGACACTGAAATGTAAAACATAGCTCTTAAATACATAATAACCTTTATCCGGTGATGCAGATTGTTTTATTTTAATTTTTAACATTATGTGCACCACTTGTACATAAATAAATGTTCCGTTAGCCTCATTCCAGTGACGAAGGAGATGTTATAATCGGCTGACCTAAAATGTCTTGTTTCAATTTCATCTGTCTGTCCATTTTCATTTATAATCGGCCAAGTGTGTACCCAGAATCGCTTTATTAATACCATTGTTTAATCATAACAGTATTATAAAGACGAAAACTTTGTCTTTTTGTATATTTACAACGAATAAACTCAAAAAATACTGCACCGATTTAAAAAAAATATTTCACCATTATTTATTTTGTTTATTAAAATTTGCAAAGATACTTAATGTTAATCTATAGATCGAAGCATTGACAGTGCAAAAACCAATATTGGTTTGTCCACACACCGGCACTCACTGCCTTACGCTCACAATATACACAAAAATAAATAGTCAAACAATGTAGAGTAGACATTACAATCCACTCACAACAGGGCTAACATTTTGCGTGAAGTTCGCACAGCCTAGCGCTGCGCTGCCCGGTGGTTTGTGATACTTCATTTTTTATGTATTTTCTATTGTATACTATTTCAATGTCTTAACTGCACAAAGTGTTTATTTTTCTCCTAAATATTATGAGCTTAGTTGGTTAGGTTAGCTACTATAAATGATAAAAAATAATCTTTTAATTTATTTTTGGTATTTGATTCAGTAATTTGTTCCTTTAAAGTTGACGGAAGGTCGTTAATCAATTAGGTAGGTACTCGGTACTGTAGTAGTAGTTTGCCGTAAAGGTTATATAAAAGGGTAATTTGAGTTTAATTTGAGACTATATAGAATATTAGAATGCTACATTAGCGCTGAGTAACAAAGGCTATATTAAAAAAGAAATGTCCACCCGTGCGAAGCCGGGACGGGCCGCTAGTTTGTTATCTATTATTATAGTTTGTATAGAGAAGGATAACCTTCTCTATATAAACTATAAGTGTACAAATAGTAGTAAAGTGTAGTTTTAAAAAAATATTAAGGGTGCGCCGTCCAGAAGTGACAAGTGTCATATGTTTTATTTGAAATGTCGTCGTCCATATTTATTTGACGCCGCGCGGCCATAGTAATTTTGTATGGGGAATTTAAGGTACTTAATAAAAAATAATTATTTAAATAACCACTTGATGAATCGAAAATGTAGTCTAGCAATTTGTAGTTTATCCATTGATGATTGTTTAGACAAAATCAGAGGTACAATAATTTAGATAAACTATAAGAAATCTACTAAACGCCGCCACTCGTTTTCATGATTTTTGCCCAACTTTAAATGATATTGTAGAAAAAACTATAGCGTGTTATGAATTTATGGTTCTGACAAATTGTAAACACGTTCCCTATGATACTAAATATATATTTTTTTCATTTAATACGATAGTATTTTCAATTATATCTACTTAACCGTAACTGCATTTTTGGCATTTTTTTTGTCGGCGCACCCTTATCATTCGGATAACCGAATGTTAATATTTTTTTTAAACTATGTATAAAAATACATTAAATCAATAAAACAAACATTACACACACTACCATGTTGACATACACGTCTAATACTCTTTTCAAAAATTTCTAAAATGGAAGAGGATCGACCGAAATCTGTCAATGCCAATCCAAACTCACATTCTATCTTCTTTATTTTTCATTGCTTAGGATACAATCCGTGCAGCCTTAATAAAATTACGTTCGAGTTTCGATCACTGGGCGACCACTAGTAACTTAAAACGTTTAAACAGTTTCCCGATCCAGTTCAGCAGCGCTATTCTCAAAGCAAAACAGCGTCAAACTCGACGTTGAACTCGCTCATAACTTGCAAACTAATTTCAACCTACTTTTACATAGTAATAAAGTCTACCTACATTCGTTTGCAAGTTATGAGCGAGTTCAATTTCGAGGTCAACGCTGTTTTGCTTAGAGAATAGCACTGCATATAGTGGTCACGGTGGAGATTTACATTGCGATAGTACCACGGGCAACCCGTGGCACCACGCAAACGATATTGGAGGGATACAGATAGGAGGGCGCGGTATGCGCAAAAACTACGCTAGCGTAAGTCATGACGGGGCAAATGCAAGTTTTGTAAATTATCGTCTTATGTCTATCTAAGAGACATTTTACTCCGCCTGCCTATAATAACCGACTTAATATGAACGCGGCCCTGTTACGGACGATTTTAAGATGAGGCGCAAACGACATTCTTCTATCCAAGGTGACACCGAGATATTTCACTTGCTTAACCCAAGGGATAGCACGGTCAAATAAACGAATAGGAGGGCGACGATCGTCGACACCTCGGGAAAAGAACACAGCGGCGCTTTTCTCGGAGTTGACTTCAATCCGCCATTTACGAAACCAAACGCCGAGTGTGTTAACGGCTTTTTGGAGTCGGTTGGAAACTCAGAATAATAACTAAAGCGGAGCTAGAAACCGGACTAAAATAGCAAAGGTGTCACCAGATTTGTGACGTCATATTTGAGGTAATGTAAGTGACTATATAAAGGACTCAAAGATTTTTTTTGATTACCGATTATCTGATGACCGTTTGACATAACAATACAAAAAATAAAAACTTAGTGTCAACCATTTGTCGCACTCCAACCTCCTTTTCTAGCCATAAGATAGAACGGAACTAAACATAGTTGCACGATTTTTATTTTAGCCATCCTTCTATCATCATCATCATCATCATCTCAGCCAAAAGACGTCCACTGCTGGACAAAGGCCTCCCCCAAGGATCTCCACAACGACCGGTTTTGTGCTGCTCGCATCCAGCGGCTTCCCGCGACCTTCACCAGATCGTCGGTCCACCTTGTTGGAGGCCTGCCCACACTGCGCTTTCCGGTACGCGGTCGCCACTCCAGGACTATCCCGCCCCAGCGGCCATCAGTCCTACGAGCAATGTGACCTGCCCACTGCCACTTGAGCTTAGCAACTCTTCGGGCGATGTCGGTTACCTTTGTTCTTCTGCGGATCTCCTCATTTCTGATTCGATCACGCAGATTCCAGGCAGGCATCCTTCTATACCTTTAGTTATTGTTCTGAGGTTGGAAACCGCGGCTTTGTCTCTGCCGGACGAATATAGCGCAGTGTCATCAGCGAATAGAGCCAACTCTAAGCGAGGGGTCTGAGGAATTACAGCGTCACATATTGTAAAATGTCTTCGTTGACATGGAAGGACACTTCCCAACGTTCCACTCTCCACTCTCCATTGCTTGGTAAAGTCCCCCATTAAAATCAAGTCGTCGATACTGATAATTGGCTCAATCATCACGCTTGCCGAATGCGAAGAGAAAAAAGTGGCTCCAGGAAATGTGTGTGTGCTTTGATCCGATGGCGAACAGTGCGATGATAGAAGGACGAAGTGGGCTAAAAATTTAATAGTTCCATAGCAAATTCAAAATCTATAATAAATAGTGAAAGAGCAACAAAAAAAAGAGATTGAAAACTACAATCGAATCGAATCAAAGATACAGCATCGAGCGTCGACAATCGCTTATATCCCTATAAACTAACTACAATTCGTGATAAGAAACTCTTTACAACCTTATTTTTAGTTTATACGAAAACCGAAACACGGGTCAAATATTTTCATAAAAAGAATTAAAATAATATCTTCAAAACTCACGAAGTTACAAGCTTTTTGTGCTGCCCCGTTGTGTGTTTTTAGTAGAGTATAATTTATTTGAGGTTTTGTAAATATTATTTGGTCAAAATGTAACATGGTATATATAAAAAATATTGAAATCGATTCTATTACTGATTCTGAACAAACAGTTTTCAGGTTTCATATAAACTAAAAATAACATTGTATATACCTATTTGTCCGTCTATAGACTTACTGTTTTCTCCCCTTTGCTGTGGAGACGATGGGCCCATAGGGACTTAATGCAAAAATGTTTTTAAGGGACTTAACTGCTCGCCTGTACGAGGCAGGGTGACCGGAGATAAGGTAATTTTTTCGCACAGCGCATTAGCTTGGCCATTCAAAGTGGCAATGTCGTCAATATTAGGCACCTTACCTCGGACAGGCGAGTTAGCTGAAGTTTTTTATTTATGATTTCGTAATTATTATTTTTGTTTTTATTTTTATTGTTTTTTATGAACAAAGCCATTGTTTACTTTTTCTATAAGATAAAATATTAAACATTCCTTTATATCACTAGAATTTCAAGTGACATAACATAAGGCGTGTTGACTCCTAACTTGTCCTAGAGACTAAAAGAAAGTCACGCACGCCATTTTTTAAAATTTCACGACAAAAGCGCACTCAACACGGAATTCGCTTTAATGTCTCAAAATACCATCGCACACAAAGGAATTTGGTGACTCGCTTTTTCATCGTACCTCTAAAAGAAGGAATAGTCTACCAGCACACGTTTTCCATCCTTCTTATGAAATGAGGTCCTTCAAACGAGGCGCGAAGAGGCACCTTGTGACTGTTGCTGACACGTTTTCTAGCTACGCCAGTGTATCTTCGCGTCTGGATTCCATTTCCACCTGACCTCCATCATCAGGTGGAAAGAAGTCGTTCAATAAAACTACTACTACAATATTTTAACTATAGGCAGGCACTTTGTTTGACACCGAGATTCGCTTCAATACGATGAAAATTATCGTTTTTGTGAACGGGATCAGCAATGTACGAGTGTTATGCCTGATTTCAACATTGACCCTTAAGTTTTAGGTGACCCCTAAGCCATGTTAGGTGACAGTTGTTGGAGCAAAACCGTCACCTAAAATGGCTTAACCTAAAACTTAGGGGTCAATGGTGAACATGTTCATTAGCCCCCTAAGCCATGTTAGGTGACAGTTGTTGGAGCAAAACCGTCACCTAAAATGGCTTAACCTAAAACTTAGGGGTCAATGGTGAACATGTTCATTAGCCCCCTAAGCCATGTTAGGTGACAGTTGTTGGAGCAAAACCGTCACCTAAAATGGCTTAACCTAAAACTTAGGGGTCAATGGTGAACATGTTCATTAGCCCCCTAAGCCATGTTAGGTGACAGTTGTTGGAGCAAAACCGTCACCTAAAATGGCTTAACCTAAAACTTAGGGGTCAATGGTGAACATGTTCATTAGCTAGCTAGACATTACTAGGTATTTATTGTTAAAACTTTTTCCTGTGTAATATCTATAATCTTAATGGCCAACTGAAAGAGCAACAAGTTGCTAACTGTATACAATTGCAACGCGACTCGACACAAATCGCTCAAGATATCAAATCAAATAATTTATTTTGCACACTGTTACACAGAGAAGGGTTACAAAAATAAAAAGAAGCATAAGAATATTATGGTGAGCAGTGAAACAGTGGCAAAAAAGTCTCCGGCACAGCATGTGTCACAGCATTAGCAAAGCCATCGCCATGTCGCTGATTTTCAGACGGAGGCCGAGATGCATTCGTAGGTACAAAAGTTGTTCCTTGTATCAATTAATTATTGTTATTCTATCAGTTATTATTGTATCAGTTAATATGTAAACTCATTCTAATCGCAAATGCACTAAGCGAGCGATCATTGAGCGATTTGTGTCCGTAATATAAAGGAGATCACCCAAGTTGGGCTATTTTCAAAAGTACCTACCGGCCAACAAAAAAAAACTTAATTATTTATTAGACCATAACATAATGAACATTATGACACCAAAGTTGTAAGTCCAGTCTTTGAATTATTATTCAACCGCTAATTAATTAATATTCTGTCAGTGTAATAAAAATTATGTACTATTTTTTTTTTCAGCAGCCCGTGTGACAGGCGTTCGAAAGTGACAAAACAAACATTTGAATAACGCATTTAAATATTTTTATAGATGACCCGGTAAACTTCGTATCACCTACATGTGTTGGTGAAAAATATGGTCAAAAAACTTAAAGATTATCAGCTGCGGTGGTAAATTAATCTAAACATTTCTTGGCCAACATCCAAAAATATAACAATTGCTTTCAAATGACGTCGTTTGGCGCAACGCTTATTGTACAGAAAAATTTCACGGCCACTTTCAAGGTAGTATACCATAGTTATTGTTTTTGATAAATTATTAATTTCCCACCCCAGAAACTAATGAGCGTAATGGATGTGGCGGTGGGACCAATTTTGGCAATTTTACTTTACCACCAGCATAACATAATCTAGTAGATTCACCGCTGTATTTTAACGCTTTACAATATTGACAAATGGTTGTCATTTCCCCAATTGTTACGGCACAATAATCTTTTTTCGGGTCGTAGAGGAATGATAATCGTTCAGGTTTACAGGAACACTGCGCCTGCGGAATCGCTCTATTTCATTGTGTCGTGCACTCTCGTGCTCGCTGTTGTTGTGTTTGGTGTGCCCTAACTCTTCCATTCTAAGCCTATCTACTTCATTATTGTTTACTGTGGAACGCAATTCTGCCATACAAACGAATGTTATCATTATCTGTCTCTCGCTGGTCGTCAGTGCGGTTTGCACGTGAGTTAGCTCGTCGCACATTTGATTGACTTCGACGACCAAAGTCAGGTCCTCTTCTCCTTGGCATTTCAAAACAATAACAGTAATACAGTAAATAAAGTTTTTGCGCACTGACAAACTGATGACAGATTTTAATAATCGTCTTGAAATTTATTTATTTATTTTCTCTTTACGACAACCAACTGACAGTTTTACACATTTTTATTTCTGAAACAGAACTGTTATGTGCACTACTACAGCTATGAAACATACACAATACTCTTAGTTATTATTCTGAGACACAATACACACCTATAAATATTTGACAACAAACCAAGTGACAAAAGACATAAAATTTTTCACAGCTAGGAACATTTTGTTGTACCGCCTTGAGAGTTTCCATGACAACGAAATAAACAAATAATTTTGTATTCGAAAATTAAATTGTCGTTTTTAGTATTTTCCGTTACTTATCATTTATGTTTCTCACCGCTTAAACCTTCCCTGAACTTCCACTAATATTTCAAAATCAAAATTAGCCGAATCGGTCCAGCCATTCTCGAGTTTTTGCCAGACAAACGGACAGCAATTGATTTTTATATATATGATGTAAAAATATTATCTTTGAACCTCATTTAACAATACAAGAAATGATCCAACAGGTTGGGTTCCATAGTAACAAATGAATAGAATAATATATGATAATAAATATAATAATATTTGTGATTGGCCTGCACTTTCAGAATTAGCCCAAAAATGTATGGACGGTGAATGATGTCCTTTATCAATCGCAACTAGAGCTGTCGCGTTGCAAATTGCAATTGTACAATTATTAACTGGTGGCTTATTTAATAAGCCAGCGGGACGACCAAAGTAACATTATTTTCTACATATTTGTAGAAGATTCAACAAGTCATTAAGACTGATACATAGAAAAAAAACGTTTTGTTTTCATCGTTTTCGACGAAGTTTTCCATTGTTTCGCAAACACTCAATTCAGCCAAAACAAAAGCAGAACATCTCTTCTAGGTCATCATAAAACTCCAGATGTTATTTGTTTTGAACGTGTAAATATAAAATTGACTTATTCACGGCGAACTATCATAACATTTGGATATCTTTTCCAAGTATCCATTCAGTTTAATGTTTTCATCAAAAGAAATTTTATCGTGCGTCTACCGGTTATCAATGGATATCGAGTATAAAGATAATGATGATAAGATTTAGATTTGTATGTCTCGAAAGTGACCGTGAAAGTGTAGAGCTCTTTTGAGGTTAAATTGGGGATACGATTGAGATTTAAATGTTTTTTTATATGTGCATTACATAGAATTTAAACGGGGATTAACGCAAACTAATGAGTAAAAGGTATCATACCTTTTTTATTATACCCGACGTTTCGACCGAGTTACTTACAACGGCCGTGTCACGGGCTAACCCGTGACCACGTCAGCCCGTGACCTATTTGCAACCTAAGCTGTACCTATGAACGATTTTTTATTTTTGAATTTATTGGTAAAAAAACCGGCCTAGTGTGAGCCAGACTCACGCACGAAGGGTTCCGTACCATTACCTATAAAAACGGCAAAAAAATCATGTCTGTTGTATGGGAGCCCCCTAAAATATTTATTTTATTTTGTTTTTTAGTATTTGTTGTTATAGCGGCAACAGAAATACATCATCTGTGAAAATTTCAACTGTCTAACTATCACGGTTCATGAGATACAGCCGTGACAGACATATTTTTAATAGAAATGTCCTCCAGCTCATGGGAACGGAATATATTTTTTTTAATTATAAGTTTTATTTTGTCTTTAATTAAGTTCTGATTCTTTTGCTTTATTTTTTCTTTAGTAGTAAGTTTAGTTAATTATCTTTTCTATTACCATTTTAACCTTTAAGTACATAGATGTTACAATATTATTCATAAACAGCACCTCCGCTTTCATTATGAAAATTTATATATTAAGCAATACAAGTATTGAGCCTTTATACTGCCCTTACTTATATGAAGTAAGTAATTACGCATTTTTCTGTAACCTAATGAACATCTGACATGTTATGGTTTAGTTAAATAAGACGAAACGGCCACTTTTAACTATAACGCCATATTTAACTAAACCATAACATGTCAGATGTTCATTAGGTGACGTAAATATGCTAAATTACTTCATTCAAATAGTTTGTTGAGCATAATTTGATTTTCTATCTCTAATTACTGGATATGTTCTCTTAATACTTACCACGCTTTAAATTTGCAAGTAGGGATCACAAACCCGGGCTTTGCTTGGGACTTGGCTTGGGAACTCAGAAAAATAATATACGGAGCATTTTAGCTAACACAGGATGCCTAGCGTGAGTATTGTTGACTATCCGTATTCATTCGCTGTGATCTGAATCAAAAGGACTACATCGAAGCCGTGATCAAAACTGCCTCACGAAAACTCGGTGTCCTGAACAGAGTGCGGCGATTCTTTACGCCTGACCAGTTGTGTCTTTTGTACAAGACTCAGGTACGGTCTTGCGTGGAGTATTGCTCGCACATCTGGGACGGTTCCGCAAAGTACCTTCTCGATGCCTTAGACAGATTGCAGCGTCGCACTGTACGCATTATCGGCAATGCAGAGGTCACTACACTAATACTCTCGAACCCCTACAATTGCGTAGAGATATAGCGTCACTCAGCGTTTTCTATCGCTTGTACCACGGCGAGTGCTCTGAAGAACTCTTTGACCTTATCCCACCTTCTCCCTTCCTCCATAGAAGTACACGTGCTGCTCTCCGGAGTCATCGCTTTACTGTCACACATATCCCATCGCGCACAAAGAAATTTGGTGACTCGTTTCTTTGTCGCACCTCCAAAAGATGGAATAGTCTACCAGCACACGTTTTTCCTCCTTCCTATGATATTGGGTCCTTCAAACGAGGCGTGAAGAAGCACCTTGTGGGCCGGCAGAGTGAGGTTGACTGATGCTGCGTTGTTTTCACGCTGCACCAGTTGTCTTCGCGTCTGGACTTCATTTCCACTTAACATCAGGTGGTATGGAGTCATTTGCCGTGCTAAGTATAAAAAAAAAAAAAAAAAAAAAAATTCGATTACGTTAACGTAAACGAAAATTAGTATGGCATTGAAACAGCGTCTCCTGGCGACATACGAAAACCCAGATCGATAAATTTTCATATAGGCACTATACAAGCCTGTGAATGGGCGCCTTTGGCTTTCAAAGTAAAAAGTAAATAGTGTTGAATAATTTCGGCGGGCTGGTTAGAACCACGATAGCTCAATTGGGAGAGCACCTGACCCGGTATGTCAGAAGGGTGTTTCAAATCCTGCTCGTGGAAATTTTTTCAACATTTGTGTTTTTTTTATATTGTGACAGATCAAAACTAAGAAAAGTAAAAGAAAAACGAATCAAAAAAAATGCAAATTAATATTCAATTTCATTGATTTCTGATGCTACTTGATATTTCCTTTGTAAAATGTTACCCTCAGAACAATAGAGGATGTTACCATATTTTATAGTAGGTGTTGTTTTCTCTTTTTTAAGTGAAGCAAAGTTATTCAGATAATACAGTCTTGTATTCAGACATAGTCTATTCGTTTAATCAATTAAGGACTAATAGAGTAAATATATTTAAAAAAATACATTTAAAAAACCCGGTTTTTTTACATTTAATCCACACTTAGTCATAAACCTATATTTTTTTAACCGTTACGTTTAAACACTTGGCTGCCATCTCACCTTAAACCTGATGATAAGGCCGAAGGTGGAAGCCCACTTCATCCGGAATCCTCAACTACTGAGGCACTGCCTATCTTATCTCTAACGGTCGGAACACAACAATGCTACTAACATTAATGTTACAACGACATAATTAGATAAGATAGTGGTTCTTACTAGCTAGAACTCAAATCAAGCCCAACTACCAATCAATCCTAATTCGACATATTTTATCATAATTTGCAAACACGACGCTTCACTTTCCCAAGAAGTCGTAATCTTTTTTTTCAAATGAGACATTATTTGCACAGTGATTTGCTATCTGGTGAGTTCGCAAAGTTAAAACAACTTTATTCGTAAAACACCTTCGCAAAACTCATACCTGTAAGAACTTGTTTGTACTAAGTAAGTTTATTGTGGTTTATTTAAATAACTATAAAGAATATTTAAAGTTGGAAGAATTAAAAGAAGCGTTTGAAGTGTGCATAAAGAGAGATCAAGCAATGCATTTCTATGAATAAATTGAAGTAATAAAGAAGAAAAAAGATATAAAAAAGAAAATTTCTTTAAAATTATTAAATCCAATTTTAGACAAGAAAAGTATATTAAGAGTGGGAGGACGATTGGAAATATCAAATTTAGAGACTAACAGGAAGCATCCCATAGTAATGGCAAAGAAATTAAGACTATCCACCTTGATAATTGCAAACGCACATAGTCAACCCCTGCATGGGAGGTCCACAATTAACTTTAAATTATGTAAGGAACAAATATTTTATAGTCGGTGCTAAGCAGTTGGTTAAGGCTTACATACGAAAATGTGTTCAATGTGGACGTACTTACCAACAGTTAATGGGACAACTTCCTCCAGTTAGAGTCACCCCAGCACGTCCATTTCAAAGTAGTGGAGTCGATTTTGCGGGTCCAATTCAAATACGTACCCCTAAAGGTCGTGGCCACAAGTCATATAAGGGCTACATATGTCTGTTTGTGCATGGCCACGAAGGCGGTACATATTTAAGCAATTAGTTATCTAACGGCTCATGGATTTTTACAGGCTTTTAAACGCTTTGTCGCTAGAAGAGGTCGTTGCGATAATATTTGAAGTGACAACGGAACCAATTTTGTGGGTGCCGCGGGGGAAATAAGGACGCTGTTCCTTGACGAGCAAAATAGCATTTTGCCAGAAATTGCTGAAACGTTGGCTAATAACAGTATCTCTTGGCACTTTATACCACCACATGCACCCAATTTTGGCGGATTATGGGAAGCAGGCATAAAAACAGTAAAGTTTCACTTAAAGAGAGTGGTCGGCTCTTCCACATTGACCTATGAAAAGTTAGTAATGATGCTTACTCAAGTTGAAGCTTGTTTGAACTCTGTCGAGACTGGACCCAAACAATTCAGATGTTTTAATCCCTGGACCTTTTCTAGTTGGCTAACCTTTGGTCACTGCACCAAATCGCAATTAAGAGACATCCAATGTAGGTTCACTCCGGAGATGGCAATGCACGCAACGTATGGCGCAAGAGTTTATTTATTTATTTGATAAGATACACCATCGACAATATCATTCTACACAGTAATAAAGGTAAGTACTTAGGGACTATTTTTAATGACATGCCTTTACAGGCGTATACAGCCTTCAAAAATTGGGTTGCAACCAATAAAAAAAAAAAGGTTATAAACTAAAACTAATAAATAAATATATTAATTAACAATTTAAAAATCTTTTTTGAATTAATCTCACCAAGTAAAAAGGGGACAAAAACGACTTCTTTAAGTAGGTAGTAAATTTAACATTGCCACACACTTCCTCTTGTAAAGGCATTCAGTATCATTAAAGATATCAATAGCTTGGGTATTTAAGTCATTATAAGATAAGTTATAAAATATTTAAACCAAATTTTTCATAGATACCGTTGGTCAAACGAAACTCCCCAGCCGAAGGTAGCAGATATTGTTCTCATTAAAGAGGATGGCCTCCCCCCATGTCGTTGGCTCTATGGTAAAATTATAGAGGAACATCCAGGTCGCGACGGTATCACGAGGTCACATTGAGAAGCAAAAATTCAGATAAGAAAAGACCTACAAATAAGTTATGTATCTTGCCTGTAACTGACTGAATTTATACTGTAATGTGTAGACAGATTTATTTATGTTTATTTATTTACATCAAAAAAAAAAATAATAATAATAATATTAACAAAAAAAAAAAAAAAAATTGTAGTAGTACATAGTTATTGTCTGGGTTTGGGGAGTGGCCTGGTGACTTGAAAATGGCAAGCCCTTCAAAGGCTTAGTTTCAGGCTCCAGTCTACCACAAGACTAGGTTTATATAACATTTTTATAGCATATTTGTTCTGTAGCACTAGTTTGTAAGCTTAAGTTTGTGGAAGAGAAATAAATGATATTGTATTGTATTGTATTGTATTGTATTTTAAGTTCTAAATGTTAATGGTTAAGGTATACTGGGTTTTTTTCATAAATAAATTAGGGTTTTATATTTTACTGGTTATTGTTTTAAGTACACACGTTCTGGTTAGGAATATTTTGTGAAAGTCCAACCGGGACCAATGGTTTGTGTTAGGTATAATTGATTACTGTTTAAAAGGACAACATATCAGTTTGTCCTTGGTAAGCGGTAATGTAAGAACTTATATGTACTAAGTAAGTTTATTGTGGCACAAAAATGGTTCTAAACAAAGTTTAGTTCTCATAGATCCCGATAGATGGCGTAGGGTGTTGTGCCGTCTGCATCGCGCTAATGAAGCTCTGCTCCATATATAAGGTGCAATCGTATTTTTAATCGAGCCCGACGACCCAATAACAGTTGCGGACGCCCCCCCGCCCGATCCTCCAAATGACAGCACATATTTACAGAATACACTAAACATGCACACTAATTTAGGCCCAAGACACCGTACTCGTAGAACAAGGGTACGAAGAACCGGTTCACACGCGCTCTACGCCACTCTCGGGCGCTCCTCTCCTCCTCCACGGCCCGGTCTACCCGAGCCGAGGTCCGTGCCTTTAGAGGCGCCCTCGGGTGGTTCCGCTCCCCGATCCGATCCGAACCCTACGGAGACTTTAGTAGGGCACGGGGACGCGCACTTTTAAGTGTGCGATGCCGTTCCCTCTAGAAAACCTCTGAAGGTGATTCGTTTTAACACGGCTTGAGGTACCCTTTACGTACCTCGCCGCCCCAAAAAAGCCCGGTGACGCTGAAAAAGCTGTCTGAGGCAATCAGTACTCAATCTCTCTCAAAAAAAGCGTTTTTAACTATCCAATAAACCTGTCGTATACTAGTTGGTTTTTTATTACAAAGGACACCCTCGACCTTGATAACCTGGGATTGTTCATACCTATTTGAAGTGTTTGTTGTGCACATACAATATTGCATCTCTGAATAAATTTTATAAAATAATCACAAATTGAAAATATTGAAATAGATGTTTTATATGAATAATACTATTTTATTAGTTAAATTATAATAGGCATTTTGTATAAGGCATGCTTTCTAACATTTTTTAATAAAACTACATGCATTGTTATGCTACGTATTATGTGGTATTATTGTGTATTCGCGATATGTATTAAAATCAGGTGAGCGCGCGCGGCCTAAGGCAGTTCGTACGCAATCGTCAATCCGCATTGACGCTTGCCGTTCGAAATTTAAAAATTCGCGCGCGACATCGAGAAGTGACAATTTATTCTTTTATTAAAAAGAAACATAAGTTTTATACTGCCAGTGCCTACTGCCATAATGGGTAGTTGATAATTTTTTAATTTATTCCTTTGTGCGTGGTCCGTGGTCTGACTGATTTGAGTTTGTTTTGCAAAATTAACATTTCTCTTCGCTCTGGTTCCTTCAGGCTGTGTTTAGGTGGTAGTGTTAACAAAAGCTGACATGGAGAACAAGTGAGTTAAACATTATTTTGAATAACAATAAGGCTGTTTTCAATTGGCATCACAAGAGGTATTGAAATGGCTCTACGTTTTCATATTTTATAATTAAATTAAATTCATTTAGATTTAACCTATCATCTTACTTCTTAAGAAGATTTGGAAAAATATTTTTTTTGCAGTCTGTTGTTATTTTTGTCATAGGGGTGAAAACCTTGATTCCTTTGCTGTATTTTTTAAGTTAAAAACGCCAATAAATACTTGGACGCCCAATGTAACCACAGTGCCATAGACAATTGAATTTCTATTGTGTCTGGTTTAAGAACAACTAAATCGTTATGGAAAGTGTACTTACATAAAAAATGTATTTCAATTATTTTAAATGATAAAAAGATTTGTCAAGATTGTTTATCTTTTTCGACAATTTTAATTAGATCAGACTAATTAGGTACCTATCTACTTTAACCTTTAACACTACACTTATCGAAATCGGTCGCATAAAAAAAACAATTAGCCGAAAATAATACGAACAGTAGGTATTAAAAAAAATGTAGGCATCTAGAAAAATAAAGTACAACACAATACTCAATTACGTTATTGAACAACACTTTAACCATTCTTGAAGTATTTTTGATTGATTCTGGACTCATGCTTAAACCATTTCTTCCCTACAACTAAAACACGGCTTGATTGGAAAATAACAACAAAACAAAATTAATCCCTTTTACATTATTTTTATGTGATTTGATATTATTTTTATCAAAAATTAAAGTAGCACTTGGTAAGACTGCTCCAATGGGGACTCGAACCGGCATCAGCTCTTCTATTAGAGCAACTCTACTTACTGTTGCTACCACAGAACAGTTAAATACCTTCTTTATCTATTCCGTGGTTGCTACCACGCCAAGGATAATTATAGAATATATCAATTCAATATATAGGTAGGTATATTTATTATACTATATATGTCTCAAGCACTGATACTATTTAGCGTCGGCATACAAACATTTGCTTATCTGTAGATATCTGATATCTCTTTCCTGTCTAACAGTGATTTGTCATAACGCGATACTATTCTCCAAGAGTGCTACGTTTTATTTATTTTAAGAACGAAATTAAAAATATTTTAATTATTTTAATTTTTGCTTTTACAATGCTTTCATGTAGTTAAAAGATTAAGGCGCACCCTTAATCTTTTAACTACATGAAAGCATTGTAAAAGCGACCAAAAAATGCCAAAAATGCAGTTACGGTTAAGTAAATATAATTGAAAATACTATCGTATTAAATGAACAAAATATATATATTTAGTATCATAGGGAACATGTTTACAATTTGTCAGAACCATAAATTCATAACACGCTATAGTTTTTTCTACAATATCATTTAAAGTTGGGCAAAAATCATCGAACCGAGTGGCGGCGTTTAGTAGATTTCTTATAGTTTATCTAAATTATTGTACCTCTGATTTTGTCTAAACAATCATCAATGGATAAACTACAAATTGCTAGACTACATTTTCGATTCATCAAGTGGTAATTATTTTTTATTAAGCACCTTAAATTCCCCATATAATTAGTATGGCCGCGCGGCATCAAATAAATATGGACGACGACATTTCAAATAAAACATATGACACTTGTCACTTACGGACGGCGCACCCTTAAATGTTTACTAAAAAATTAACCAGTCTCACTCTCAGGAAGCTAGAGTGGGAATCGAACCCACACCACCCACATATCGAGAACCCTAGCGGTCAGAGCATTAAACCGGTAATCCAAGGTCGTGGATTCGATTCCCACTCGGGCTCCCTGAGTCTGGTTGATTTTTTCTAGTAGAAATATATTATCTTGTATAATTTAAGTAATAGTCAAAGTCAAATTCAAAGTCAAAAATCGTCCATACATTTTTACCTACTACCCATTCAGGATGTCTATTTTTTAGCTGTGGAGAAGAATGAGCGCAAGAAACTCCACAGCTTTATTAGAAGTAACGACATTTACAAAAAAAAAAGAACTTATGTCGTTACCAAATCATTCAATATTATTAATTAATAAAAATATTGACTTCTTGGCGGGAAAGTGAAGCGTCATGTCTGCGGTTTTGTCTTATTTTCCAAAATTTGTGTTTGGTCGAATATTAATGTGAAATAATGGTGGATTATTAACCGTTATGTGTTCGTGAGTGTGCATAAGTGTTGGCAAATGAAACAAAACAGTGCAACGTTACTTTTCAAATTCTCTCAAGAAGCTCGCGTGAGGACTTAGTAAAGCCCCACATCTTTACTGAGATACTCGAAGGGTTGGGGGTATATCATTTCTCACTTCCCATTTCTAATATCATTCATCATCATTTAAGGAAATATTGTTTATTTATGTATTACTTGTACGAAAAATTACTTTGACACTGGCTAAATGTGCTAATCGCACGAAGCCATCAACTTAAAGAAAAAAAGAAAAATATTTCTTGTTTAAAAAAAAATATTAGGTAGGTACTCCGTCAGTGAAATACTCAACAGATACTTACCTCTAACCCTATAAATAAACAAACTATTGCCTAGTTTGGCGATATTTTGATGCAAAATTCCATACATGCAAAGGTTGTCCTGTTTCTTTATTGTTTATATTGATTGAGAAACCACTACCACCAACACAACCACCAGTTAGTGGTATCGACATTATTTTCCTTTAATCGTTTAATTTAATTGAAATAAAAGTTAAATTACTTAAACTAAATTAAAAATAACGTAACGAATCCTACTAATATTATAAACGCGAAAGTTTGTAAATATGGATGGATGTTTGTTACTCTTTCACGTAAAAACTACTGAAAGGATTTGGATGAAATCCGGCATACATATAGTTTATAACCTGGATTAACACATAGGATAGTTTTTATTCCGATATTCCCACGGGAACGGGAACCACGCGGGTGAAACCGCGAGCGGCCGCTAGTATTGAATAGATAATACAGACATACATCTTATATTATCTCATCTTAGTGAGGCCTGCCGAGGTTTCCCTCTCGCAGTGGCACTTTTACACATCGGGATCTTTTGTGCAACCCCATCCTTTCACTCTTCTTCCTCTGTAAAAATGATGCCATACCTAAGGTTGGCAACGTAAACGCAACAGACATACATACACAATTTACTAAAGATTGTACTCATTAATAAGAATGTGACAAACAGCCACAAAAACTCGGTCAATGTCATACACGGGACGGGCTGCTTTGTATTTTATCTGTTTGTTCATACAACAGTGGCTTTGTTTGGGAATTTGAATTTTTCCATTTCAAAGAAAGGTATATACTGTTCATAACTACATATAAAGCTACATAAAGCTACATAAATTGTTATATGCCTTATCAATCATCATCCCATATTAGCCCACTGCTGGACAGTGGACATAAGCTTAAGAGACTGCAGAAGCAAACACGCTCGAGTAACGCAACGCACACATACACAACCTTTCACGGACACGGAATCTCGCAATAGGGTCATCATCATCATCATCAGCTCATTTTTTATGTTCTCACTGCTGGGGCACGAGCCTTCCTTACGGATAGGGAGAACGGGCCATAAACCACCACGCAGGCCCACTGCGGCTTTACGTGCCTTCCGAAGCACGGAGGAGCTCGAGATGATACATTTTTGGTCACCCATCCGATGACCGGTCTTTGCGAAAGCTGCTTAACCTCAGCACTCGCAGACCGGGCGCGTTATCCACTGCGCCATCGAGCTCCTCGCAAACGCCTCTGCCTAGTGTGAGTTTTGTTTACTATCCGTATTCATTACTATTACATTATGTCAGTGAACGCTGGTGTCCCTCAAGGATCCGTTCTATCCCCCACGCTGTTCCTTCTGCTTATCAATGATATGCTTCTACTTGAAATATTCATTGCTATGCAGATGATAGTACAGTGCACGAAGGGTTTAACGTAAACGAAAATAAGTACCTATGGCATTGAAGCAGCGCCTCCCGGCGACATAAAGGAAGTGTTAAAATGTTGGCATACAAATTCTCGCTTTCGTAAATCGATCGAATGACGACCGATCCGATCCGAACCCTTCGGAAAATCTTAGGGCACGGGGACACGCACTTTTAAGTGTGCGATGCCGTTCCCTCTAGAAAACCTCCGAAGGTGATTCGTTTTACACGGCTTGAGGTACCCTTTACGTACCTCGCCGCCCCCAAAAAAAGCCCGGTGACGCTGAACATGCCGTTTGAGGCAATCAGCAATCTCTCTCAAAAAAAATGAATGACGAATGAAAGCTGGGCCAAGATTCCGTTTTTTTTTGAAGAGAGATTGCTTATTGTCTCATACGGCATTTTCAGCGTCACCGGGCTTGTTTGGGGGCATCATACAAGGCTATATACCCACCCACCCACCCATAGCTCAGTTGCTGTACAAGCCATTTAAATATTTCTACTAACTTGCACTCTGCGTTGATGCATTGCGTTATTGCTCAATAATGACCTACTTTTATGTAAATGCATTTGTTCACGATGTTTGACAGTGTATTAAAGACATTCGACCTCTATTGACGTATTTTAATTGCATCTACGTAGAACGTCCCGTGACAATTGACATAATATTCTTGACATCAGTACGGGTTCATACGGGCTCGTACAGTTGCGGAAAGGAGGAGCTTTTAAAAAAAAAACGTTTATTTTCTCTTCAAAATAAGGAGTTGCAAAAGGCTTAAAATATACAATTAAGATGCATAGCATCCTATCATTTGTGAGAGACTGGTGCCTGAAATATATAGATTTCATAAGAAAATACAGGTCACCAGGACCCTCGCGGACATAGACAGTTTAAAACTATAATATAGCAACATGATTAAGATGTAAAGAGGCGAAAAAGAACAAAGACATAGATAATTTAGATCCAGTAGTCCTGACCACAACAAAGGCAAAAATAAGTCAAACCCTAATTATTGACTATTACTAAATTTATGGTGCAGAAGTTTGAAGTTTGAAGAAGAAGCACTTGATCTGCGATTACTGAAGTTGAGCAACTTTTGCAAAGGCCGGTCATCGGATGGGTGACCAAAAATGTATTATCTCGAGATCCTCCGTGCTCCGGGATGCACGTAGACCACAAAGAATTTCACCTAAAGCAGAGTTAGTATACTGAGTGTGTCTTACTCTCTAGATTAAGTTACCATACATTAATTGAGCATAGTATGGACAAACGCAACTTGACAGAATAAGGCCCTCCGTAGAGAGAGCAACTTTAGTTGCAGAAACTATCAACTTAGTTTAACAAACTATTAACTTTAAAAAGTTTTCGTTAAAAGTAGCCAGTTGCAGCAACAGCTTACGGTTGCCGAAATTCTGAATAAACTATACAAATCCATAGTCAAAAGTCAATGTTTGCTAGATGTAGGAACTAGAAACTAGACACAACTAGTACAAATATAACAGTTGCTAGTTGCACCAACGGTAAACTGGGTGTCAAGTGCGAATTTCATTCGCTATTCGATTACGTTAACGAAAACGAGAATTTGTATGGCAAAATTTTAACTCCACTCGTATGTCGCCAGGAGGTGCTGCTTCAATGCCATACTAATCGTCGTTTTCGTAAACGTAATCGAATGAATACGGATAGTTAACAAAACTCACACTCTATAGGCACTGTTGTCGATTATCTAAACTCGCAACTAGAATTGCTATGTCTGCGCAGTTTCTTTAGGTTATATTGAAACAGCTAGATGCGAGTTGCCTGTTGCTGCAACACGGAGATCAAAGATGTTTAGTCTACGGAGCGCCTTATTAAGCATAGACTATATGAACACAGGTAACTTAACTTGACAGATTAAAAACTGGCGCCAACTTAATAAGAATCAGTTCCTTTTTTAATTCCGGTCAGTTATCGAAGATTAACAGATTACCATTTCAACGTTCGGTACTTTGATACGGGAAATTGAACCTAATGTGAATGGAGTGACGTGTCTAAAATAATTGACAGTGATCTTTTAATTGATGCGTGAAATGTTAATGAGTATGTCTGTTTTGTTTTTGTTCGGTGGCAGGCAGACCGGTCACAGACGGATCGGCGATTAAGGTTGGGTGTGCGAAGGTGAAATATATAATTGATATTAGCGTTTGTGCATATTTAAATTAGTATATGTACCTAGTTAAGCTTTTATGGATAGCACGATGAACAATTTAAATTCAATTTATATCTGTGGTCGTAAAAAGGAAATAAAACGCAAAATGTTCCGTAAATGTAGACACTATTGCACACTCCGTAAATAGAAAAGCAAAACGTAACGCCATGTTAAGGATGTGAGAACGCCAAACACCAAACAAAACAAGATGTAAGGACACTAAATAATTGAATTACTGAAACAGTTAAGACGGACGCCATGGTGACTGAGTACTAGCATATTATCGCTCGAATCGATTTCCCAAACTCCTTGGTTCAAATCTTGTTAAAAGACCAGAAAGACAATAAAAAACATATGTATTCTATACTTTAGATACCTAGGTACCAACTAAGAGGAATATCCAGTCAATTTTGAAGAGAAAAACATCAATAGATATTATATTTCTAAATGCAAATGAGCCCACAGTACCAATAAAATCTATCTAGGTAGCACCCAAAGCACATTCAACATTTTACATATCTAGAAAGAAGAAAGATAAAAAATGAAATAATCATAAATCTGTATAGGTGCCAAGGAGAGTGCTAGAACGAAATAGCTAAACGGTATTTCGGTGTGGCTACTTGACCGATTAAAATGGATGTAATAGTGGCGTTATTTTACCACGGCGTATTAAGGAACGCTTGAAAATTCACACCGTGAAATATAGTTATTGGCTGTGACGTGAGCGTAAGCTAACGATGCCTGCCAAATGCATTCGAATTTTAAAAACCAAGTTCTTTTTTTATTTAGCACTTTTCAATTGATGTTCTCGATTATGTACATATTAAGTATCGCCGTTTTCTATCGATTTTAATGCATCCTTTTTAACGTGTGATCCATTCCGAGTAATGAGTATCTAATGAATTAAATTAAATTAGTTAAAGTAAAATATTCAAAACACACACAAAAGACGTTATAAAGTTATAATTATTTATTTATTACAAAATAATTTTTTTAACAAGTTTGAGGCTTAAATAAATACCTACCTAATTTCGTATATTTAGATTTGTCACCTAGACAAGATGGGAGTGCACTTCATCGAAATCCTTATTACTGAGAAGCTGGATTATTAACTCTTAACTGTCGGTCGGTACACATTTGTTACAGTGACAGACTTAGCCATCCAGTCAGAAAAAGCTTTACCATCAACCAAATGTACAATTTATAGCCTCAGCTGATAATCGAATCCGGGTTCCCGGGATCGAGACCGGTTGTCCAACCACTAGAGCACTTAAATTATAAATTACTTCGAAATCAAAGTTAAAATTTCTTTTTAAGTTCACATAAAAATTGTTTAGATTGACATATTTTTAAAGGACAGGATATTTTTTAGCTGTGGATAAGAATGGGTGCAAGACACTGGACTGTTTAAAAATAAATAACTTCTTATTTTTATTCGTCTAAACATTAAAGTAAGTATATTGTCACTGCAATGAAGAGAATATATTTCTTGACGAGCGTATTACTGTAGGCATGCCTGTTAAGGCATTTGCATTAAACATGAAACGTTAATGTTTTCAAAAGTGGTTAACGTCTGTGACAATTCAAAATAGGGTTGTCCAAAAAACTTTAAGTAATTGTTTCTCAAATTTTCATCATCATTATTATCAGCCTATTAACGCCCTATACTACTACTGTACTCAAGGCCTTTCTTACTCAAAACTGAAACTGAAACATTAAAACTTTTTAATTTAAATTTATTTAAGGCGGTTGCATTCTAAGTTCTCTTTTAAAAAACAGGTTAAGTCTCATCTGCTCGCCGAACAGAAGTTAGATATTCCTAAACGATTTTTGTAGGTGGCGTGGTAACAAAAGCGAACTAGGTGGCACACTTATTATATGTATATATATATATATATATTATTTTATTTTTTTTATTTTACTTTGCATTTTACTTATATATTATTATATCCTTATCTAATTTAATGTCAATTATAAACATAATATACACTGCACAGCTTATACATTAAAAAATCTTTATTTACAAATTTTTTAATATTTTTTTACAACACGGTCAAGGCTACGCTCATGGGCACTTTACTGATAATCGTTACGGGCACCGTCCTTGTGGTCACTCCTGGTTGTTGCTGAAAATCAGCGACTAGCTATGCGAGTGAATACCACGCTGAGCAACGACCCTTTTGAGATGCTGCGGCACACACACATTTTTGTATTTTTAATACTTGTGTTATGAAATTATGTTTAGTGTAATTGTTGTTTTTTTATTTACGATTGTATATTGTGTGTGTCTATAGTGTCTAAATAAAGACGTTATCTATCTATCTTAAACGCCTCGGAGAATCTAGTAGGGGGCGGGAACATGCTTTCGTCTTCTCTAGAAACCATCGGAGGATGTTCGATCACAGAGATCTACGGCTAAGTCTTGCGCCGTCCGCGCTCATAAATATTGGTTACCTGCACTGTAAAAGTATCTGAGTAGATTATTATACCATTAGCGATACGGATGTTCACGCTGTCGATGTAAACAATAAAAAAGAAAACATTATGATCATCATCATCGCCAGCTCAATTTATGACCCCACTGCTGGGGCACTGACCACTGCGCGAACGGGTCATGAACCATCACGAGGGCTCAGAGCGGATTTGGTGGTTGTTAAAGCAGCCGGGACCAACGGCTTTACATGCTCTCCGAAACAAGTAGGAGCTCGAGATGAGATAATTAAGTTGAAATAGAAATAGAAAAGTCTTTATTTGGTACAAAACATTAAATTTATTAATAATTCGATTATTTTTTAAATGGGCAGCCCTAGCTCGAGAGCTGGCGCCGGCGCCGACGTCAAACCAGTTTACGCGCGAAATGAAACGCGTGTAAAAAGTATGAGCGCGAAAGTCTATGGCTACGTTACGGTTTTTTTCTTTATTAGATCGATTCATTAGTTGCCAGCTATTTAATAATTGATTGGTAGTATGGTAGGTTGGTCTTTTTGGCTGACAGGATGATGATGGTAGGTTAGTAAACTTATATTGAACCTAGAGTACCGAGTTATCATAGATGTTTATATAATTTTTAACGCAAATTTTGTTGCGAACAATATACAAAAACACAAATGTTGAAAAAATTTCCACGAGCAGGGTTTGAACCTGCACCCTTCTGACATACCGGGCCAGGTGCTCTTCCAATTGAGCTATCGTGGTTCTAACCAGCCCGCCGAAATTATTCAACACTATATATATGTCAGAAGGGTGCAGGTTCAAACCCTGCTCGTGGAAATTTTTTCAACATTTGTGTTTTTGTAATTTGTTCGCAACAAAGTTTGCGTTAAAAATATATAAACATTTATAATATAGCTTGCCTACTTCTTAACTGATCTTTAGTATTTGTAAAAATATTATGATCGGATGTTAATGACGGTAGTTGTTAACATTGAATGGGCGCCTTTGGCTTTCAAAGTAAAAAGTAAATAGTGTTGAATAGCTTCGGCGGGCTGGTTAGAACCACGATAGCTCAATTGGAAGAGCACCTGACCCGGTATGTCAGAAGGGTGCAGGTTCAAACCCTGCTCGTGGAAATTTTTTCAACATTTGTGTTTTTGAGTTATCATAGTTTTGAATTTGCATGCATTGCATTTAGTCAGCAATATTAATTAAATAAATATTAGACAACATCACATACATTGCTCTGACTCCAAAGAAAGTAGCAAAGCACTTGTGTTATGGAAATCAGGAACAACGATGATACCACAACCACCCAGACCCGAAGAAATATAGAAAACGTTTTTCTTCTTTGACCCAACCGGGAATCAAAACCGGGACCTTAGAGATGGCAACACCAGAAACCGGCGCGCGTCAGCCACTCGACTACGGAGGCATTCTTAATATTAATACCACGTTGTAAGCCAAACAAAAAATAAAAGACAAAATTTAAAAAAAACTTTCCGATAGTTGGGAGTGGACTGACTTGGTAATACCACGTTAATGGTAATATTCGTACCGTTTTTATTATTTATTTAATAATACAAAGTTATTAGATACTTACATATAACTGTAATTATAGACGGCCTCACCTTGCACCTAATACTAATTCATTAACATAATAATACATTTATTATCGCGTTCTTCGCGTTCATTCAACTGATTTTTTTAGGAATTTGGAAACCTATGACAGGTTTCTTCATTTTTCTATACATCTACGGCTGGAGTTCTTCAAAATGAGACCATAACCATAAGAGGTTTTTTATGTGCAGCTATCGTCCTATAATCAATCAAAAATCGGCTTACGCTATTAATACATATAATATATATTTTACTACACATCTAAATAAAAACAGCTGTTTCTAGACTATGTATTAACATAACTAATTTCTAATAGTAAATAAGTACTAGTTTAATGTTACCAGCACACCTTGAAAACCTTTTTGAAGATCCAAGCACATAATAATGTCTTTGAATTTATCGAAACGTCTGGCAAAGATCGAACATAACTATTTATAGCTACAATAATGCCGTCCATTCGTTAGCGACCGCAGGTGTTGAGTTTCCGCGCAGACGCAGCAGCATTTTATGTCGTTCTTTTATTACTGAGATCTAGTTAATTGAAATGACACACTTTGTCGAGGTCTACTCGAGAGATTATTTTTCACAAAAATACTTTTGTAGCATTTAGTTGCAAAGATTTGGAATACTTTGCTGGATCACAGACACAAGGAGAGGGGCTATTTTTGATTCCTTACGGGTAAGCACTCTTGCACTTGGCCTCATCACACCTGACGTATAGTATTGATAAGGCCAAATGTGGAAGTGCTTCACCCATAATCTTCAATCACCGAGGAACTGTTCTTACCTTTAGATGAAGAACACAACAGCATTACAAGGCTACAAACATTGTTAATGTTATGGCGATATTTAAGAAAAGATGGTGGAAGGTAGCCAGCCCCCCAATTCTGCTATTTATTTTGATCTGAAACGCTTTAGTTTCTCCGTTTTCGTATTCTGCTAACTACGAAATCAATTCTATAGAGTTAAAATAAAATAAAATAAATACGCACACAAATATTACTGCGCTTTTTCTGTCAGTGTTTGTTTTATTTTTATTTTAACTCTATAGAGTTGATTTCGTAGTTAGCAGAATACGAAAACGTTGAACCTATAGCGTTTCAGTGGCGGTAGCCAAAGTAACATTAAGAAAACGATAGCGAAGTTCGAAAAGTGTAAAATGTATGGGATTGGCATAAGATTGATCATGTGATTTAGCGCGGCTTATGTCAATCTCATACATTTTATTATTTTCGAACTTCGCTATCGTTTTCTTATTGTTACTTTGGCTAAGCCAAGCCTACTGATTCATTTCAGATCAAAATCAATAGCAGAATTGGGGGGCAGGTGGATTCTAAACAAGCCCTACCACCAACAAAAGCAAGAACAAACAAGTTACCCTCGCTGGGTATCGATTATCGAACTCGAAACCTCTGGGTTTGAGATCCGATGGTGGTAGCTGGTCAGGAGGATTCAGGATGAGTCGTGCCATCAACCAAACCGAGGATACACCGAATCGAAGTAGACACCACGGCGTCTGACACCGGTGGTCTAACCGCTAGACCTAGGAAGTGGCTTAGTACAGCTAGATCACGATGAAAGTCTAACATGAACTTTGCACTTTGGCAGTGAAAGGGTATTGGATAGAATGAGAGAGGTGATGAGGAAAATGATACGCTCGCTATTTATGCATGGTAATATTCATGTTCCCGTAATCAAGGGGGTTTTATACATGTTACGGTATCCCATACAAAATAACGACTTCAATATGTTTAACGTAATAAGCCAAATATTTCCACGTCATCATCACCATCATCAGCTCATTTTATGTCCCCACTGCTGGGGCACGAGCCTTGCCTATGGATGGATAGGGAGAACGGGCCATAAACCACCACGCGGGCCCAGTGCGGATTGGTGGTGGTTAACGACTGCTAATGCAGCCGGGACCAACGGCTTTACGTGCCTTCCGAAGCACGGAGGAGCTCGAGATGATAAAGTTTTGGTCACCCATCCGATGACCGGCCTTTGCGAAAGTTGCTTAACCTCAGCACTCGCAGACCGGGCGCGTTAATTTCCACGTATCCCCACTTAAATAAAAGCGTCTAAATAGGTTCCACCTATCTCTACCAGTGGGGACAGGTGGAAGACAAATCCACCTATCCCTACCAGTGGAGATAGCCTGGTAGGGATAGGTGGAACAGGGGAATCTATCTATATAAATAAAAATGAATGTTGCTAAGCGCAAAACTCGAGAACGGCTGAACGGATTTGGATGAAACTTTGCACATAGACAGACCATGGTCCGGACTAGGACATAGGATACTTTTTATCCCGGTAACCAGCCCCCCGACCGCCTAACCGATCGCTTTGACTACGCGTATAGTTTATGACGTCATCTTGCCACCTCGCACCGCCTATGAAAGCAATTTTAAAAGCTAAAGGCTATAGCTTTCGATATTGCTTTCATAGGCGGCACGAAACGACAAGATGACGTCATAAACCACACACGAAGTCAAAGCGATCGGTTTGGCGGTCGTGGTCCTGTTCCTGTGGTTCCTGTGGGATAGTGTAGTCTTCGCGGACGAAGACGCGGGCGACAACTACTTTTATAAATAAAAACTTTTATGCTTATCAGATACACTTTAGATCTTTTCATTTTGACAACACCTTTCTGTTACACGTTACACGTTCCTTTTATTTATTTATTTATTTATCTTATTGTTTTTCTGGTTTCCACGGAAGATCAGCGTCGGGGTGCCAACCAGGTATCTCGACACTATGCTGAGTGGAGACCGTTTCAACACCACTAGTCCTAAGTATTTTGTCTATGTATTTACATTAATTTAAGTGGTTTTAAATAAAAAATTCTATTCTATTCTATTCTATTCTTATATAGTAGAGCGAGTTAGGTAAGTAACTAACTTAAAAAAACTAACTAGAATGAAGCAACGACCCAAAGTGAGTCTTAGCCTCCGATAATAAGAGTCGCCATCGGGTTGGTCCTGCGCCACCTGGTGCCAGTCATCATCACCACCTCACGCACGTCCTTACCGACCTCGTCCTCCCAGCGGTACCTGGGTCTTCCAACCGGTCGTCCGGCCACTAGGACGTCCCATGTATGCTCGAAATACACACACAAAAGGTAAGATTCGTGTCTATATGTGCGTCGTTGCTCGAGCGCGGAATGTATTTAACTTCTTTCTGTGGGTCTCCTAATGTTGTAGTAAAATACAGAGAAATACCTAAAAACAAAAATAAAGAAAAAAAATTAAGATAATGTTCTCCAGCTGTGGGCTCATGGGAACGGTTCCAAGAATGCTGGCAACATTACTTTTTTTTTTATTCTAAAAAACATAAAAAAAGCGAATTATTCGACGTTCATGCCAATATCGTTTCTTCCTATTTGTAATTATGCACAATCTGAATTCCACACAATACTATTTCACCACATTCGCTACTGTGCACAGTCAGTATGAAACTGACTGACTGTATGAAATAGCGATTGTGCTGTACAGAAATTTTAATAATGACTGTGCACAGTAGCGAATGTGGTGAAATAGTATTGTGTGGAATTCAGATTGTGCATAATTACGAATAGGAAGAAACGATATTGGCATGAACGTCGAATAATTCAAAAAAACCTTTATTAAATTTAATGCGATTTAAAACTATCCATAGTTGACTTCAAATCGCATAAATTCAGATAAAAAACGTTCAATTAAATTAAGATATTTCGACTTTGACATTGTTATTGTTATAAAGGTTCTTTACGCATTATTTTCTGTCATCAACAGTTTGTGTCGTTCCGCGATTATAAAGAATACCGTTATCAGCAGATTCCGAAGCGATGACGTCGCATATGAGTATGCATGTATGTAGTTCATATTGTCATGCATTCTATCAATAAGAAGCAATTATAGTAAACAAGTGGCCATTTGCGGTTTCACCCGCGTGGTTCCCGTTCCCATGGGAATATCTGGATAAAAAGTATTCTATATGTTATTCCCGGTTATAAACTATCTGTATGCCGAATTTCATCCAAATCCATTCAGTAGTTTTTACGTGAAAGCGTAACAAACATCCATACTTACAAACTTTCGCGTTTATAATATTAGTAGGAATAGAGGAGTTCGACGGCGCTGTGGTTACCGTGCTCGGTCTGCGATGAAGCCGGTCATCGGATGGGTGACCAAAAAATTGTTATCTCGGGCTCCTCCGGACTTGGAGTCTTGCAACAGCTGCGCTTGGACTGTTGCGAGTTGTTCTGAGATTCCATGTCCGTGAGAGGTTGTCTATGTGTGCGTTGCTTGAGCGGGGTTTAAGAAGCCTACCTTCTCAGCTTCCTTTTGCTGTGGCACCGAGGCTTCTTCAGAAGCACGGAGGAGCATTTTTGGTCATCCATATCCTAGCTTACCTTCTGTGTAGCTGATGTGGCTGAGATAATGAAGTTTTTGTCTTTCTGCGTAAAACGGAACGCACCTGATTAAATTTAAATGAGGGTATACAAGCTACCAACTAATTATGAGATGATCAACACCTCAGTCTCCCTGTGACCACGGACCCTGCAAAGGGTTCGAAACGTCAGGATAAACATTAAATAAGTAATGTGTAAAATAAACGCGAATAAATCGTAAAAGTTGTTTCATTTCAATGTGTTCGCGTAAACTTTAGAAAACAATATAATGAAGTTGTTTGCTAAAAGGGAAAATTGCAAAGTGCCAATCCAAACATCATGTAAGATTGAACAAAATAATGTAATATTAATAAATTTGAGTTTTGTATGGAAAAGTAAATGTACGTCAATATTATTAAATTTCGAATAACATCACGGTGTTCTTTTTATTTGGTTGCATAGCTTTGTCACAGAATAGATATATGTTATTCATCATGTGGCTTTGTGTTGTCATCATCATGTGTTCACGATTATACACTTATTTCCAAACATTCTGTATAAATCAAATCAAAGCAAATAATTTACTTTGCCCACTGTTACACAGAAAAGGGTTACAAAAAAAGAAGCATTTAATAAAGATATTAAGGTGAGCAGTGAAACAGCGGTAAAACAGTCTCCGGCTCAGCATGTGTCTCACGGCATATGATTTTCAGACGGAGGCCGAGTTGCATTCGTTCGTAGGTCCTAAACTTGACCTATGCATCAATGAATTATTGTAATTCGTGTTAAACTATGATTGTATTATATAGATTAATAATACTTTAAATAAATAATAAGTAATTCGATTGGTCGAATAATATATAAATCGTCATCATCATCATTTAATATTTATATGCAAAATGTCAAATAAAAAATAAAAATACGGTAAATAAACCAACAACAGTATGTTTGGAAGTAGTAAAACAATAAGCGGTTTCTTACAAAAATATGGTACGCCTAATGAATATATAACAAACGAATCGAAAACACAAATACGCCTTTGAACATGAAAAGAATAGTTTTCGGATGATTCAAAACGTTTGTATTGTTTCCACAGCTGTTCGCTAGTTTTGTTGGCGTTAAATAAATAAAAGACGAGTCATTCATATCGCACTACCAATACAATACTGGTGCAAGTCAAAATATACTGATATTGGAAATTTTGTCTTATTGAATAACAGTACAGTTTAATTTCAAATATCAGTAATTATGACTTGCGCCAGTATTGTATTGGTAGTGCGATATGACTTGATGACGACTCGGACACAATATAGTAGGGCACTGTCCGAAATGACACTTTTAAAGTTTAATATTTTTACACCGAGACGATTCGGACACTATAAAATTAAAGCTGTTTTGTACAGTCAGATAAAGAAGTTATAAACATAGGTTTGTGGCGCCAGTGGTTATAGGAACTAGTGATCGATACGTTTCTTTAAGACGATGCATTGGTAATTTACGTGGCGGGGATCTTGATTTTTCTCAACAATTACAAAACATATGAAATTGATATTTGATGACATGATTTTTCATTTAATTGACTTCATTTTGTTAGTTGCAGAAACGCAATTTTTCAACTTTTATAACAGAGAAAAAATATCAAAGTAACCTCTTTTAAAACATAGATTCACATTTTACAGGCTAACCAGACCGATTTAAGCATCAAAATTTTCTTAGTAGATTAGTCTTAACACACACTTTAGAATTGTAGTTCATTTTTTTTAAATAATTTGTAGTTTTAATTTGAAGTAAAAAAAAACCAGTTTTTCTTATGGTACGGGGCGCAAACGCTCGTATCAAAACGTATGAGATTTATTGTTTAGCCATGCGTCGCCTTAACTAATAAAATAGGGATCGGCAACTTGGTTTTTAAAAATTCAAAATTCAAAATCATTTATTCAGTTTAGGCTACAAATAGCTCTTATGAACGTCATTTTATGCCATATTTAGGGTTCCTTACCCAAATGGTAAAACGGGACCCTATTACTAAGACTCCGCTGTCCGTCTGCCCGTCTGTCACCAGGCAAATTCGTCACCGATGATGTATTTCTGTTGCCGCTATAACAACAAATACTAAAAAACAGAATAAAATACATATTTAAGGGGGCTCCCATACAACAGACATGACTTTTTTGCCGTTTTTAGGGTTCCGTACCTCAAAAGGAAAAAACGGAACCCTTATAGGATCATTTTGTTGACTGTCTGTCCGTCTGTCCGTCTGTCTGTCTGTCTGTCGGACCCTTTATCTCGGGAACGCGCGGAGCTATCGAGTTGAAATTAAAACCATATAGGTACTCAGGTCTGCGGTCCTTTGAAGCTGTGAAAAAATCGAACCTCTAAGTAGGTAATTTAAAAAATAAAGATACGGCCATTTATGTCGCAAAAAACGTATATTTCGACACTCTCAAGGGAATCAAAATTCATCGGGTACTTGCCGTTGACCTAAAACTATGATATTTAGCAAGTAATATCGTCTTATACTTCAAGTACTTACTTACTACGCTGGCTCAGCGATCCGAAGTGGATCTTGGCCTCCGACATCAAAGTGCGCCATTCCTTCCTATTTTGTGCCAAGTGAGACCAGTCGGGCACTTCCAGCTCTTTCAGGTCTTTGACAACTTCATCTTTCCAGCGGTATCTTGGACGACCAACTGGGCGTCGTCCAAATGGTTGACAAGTACTTACAGAGAAAAGTCAGAAAACCATACATATTTAATTAAATCACAAAAAAACAGGATCTATAAGCAAGGAACGGGGGTCCAAATTTTGAAGTAAGTTGTCATGTAAGGTATTACGAAAGGGCTTTATTTGCACAAGCTTGAACAGTTTTTTGATTATTTTTATGATGTAAGTATAGTTTTCGCGTATAGAACGCGTGTGAGCCGGGTCGTCGTACCCTTGTTCTACTTAAACCCCGCAAGCGTCCCCGTCGATTACTAGATTCGTCCTGAGCAGATACTCCGAGGTGTTTACATCAGATCGAGGTACTGTGGCCTAATGCACCTGCATTACTTAGCCCACCAACCTTGGTGGGCTAAGTAACGCTGGCTATATCATCAAAATAAAGAAACGTTGTTATGACAGACTCCTTTTAAGTTGCGCCAAATCACTATAAAGTCTTTCTGACTATCATTAATCATAAGCCATAAATTTGGACTGCATGTATGAAGGCATAGTCACTTTCGACTTTATGTTGAAGCGATAGAGTTCTATATTAAGAAAGCAATGTTAGCATAAAGGATAAATTCTACTTATGGCTCTAATAAAGATTGATTGAGCATAATCAATATACATTTGAGATAATGTAACTAGTTATAGGTTACATTGCATATTAAAATGCATTTTTTTTATCTTATCTAAATATAAATGTTTATATAATTTTTAATGCAAATTTTGTTGTGAATGGGCGCCTTTGGCTTTCAAAGTAAAAAGTAAATAGTGTTGAATAATTTCGGCGGGCTGGTTAGAACCACGATAGCTCAATTGGCCCGGTATGTCAGAAGGGTGCAGGTTCAAACCCTGCTCGTGGAAATTTTTTCAACATTTGTGTTTTTATCTAAATATTCTAGTGAGTATTTTATAAAGTAGATAGAGTTATAGTGGATTTACAGAGCTTTCCTTTAATCATTCATTTGTATTCCACATTCCACATGGCGGACTGTTTTTTTATTAGTTTTTATCAAACCAATTAAATATGCAGTTACAGTGACCACATTAAATTATTTTACTTAAAGGTGCCTACCTAGTTTTTTTACTTTTTCGCCGTCCAGACGCCTAAGCACGATACTTATTAATAAACAAAAAATAAAAATACTCTTTATCAAAAAATATATTTTCAAAAAAAAAGTAAGTTATTTTTTAAGGAAACAGTACAGTTCTTTTTCGTTTTTCCTAATGATTTGGTATAGTTGGCACATAATAATATAAGCTAGTGTAAAAGTAAGCAAAAGATTTATATTGAATTTTCATTCTAAATTTGATGATTTATTTGGCTTTTCTTAGACATGACACTTCACTTTCCCGTCAAGGATCCATACATTCATTTTTTCCCATAATAAATTGATAGCTTCGTGCGATTAACACAATTTTAGCCAGTGTCAAAGTAATTTTTCTTCCAAGTAATAGAAATAAATAACATTTCCTTTGATATTATTATGATGATTATGATGAATGAAAATAGTAATAAGTAGTGATAAATGATATACCCTCAACCTCTCGAGTATCTCAGTAAAGATGTGGGGCTTTACAGAGTCCTCACGCGGACTTCTTGAGAAAATTTGAAAAGTGACGTTGCAGTGTTTTGTTTCAATTGCCAATACTCTTGCACGTTCACGAACTTAACGGTTAACAATCCACTTTTATTTGACATTAACATTCGACATATCACTATTTTTTTTAATAATACATAACCGCAGACATGAATCTTAACTTTCCTTCCAAAAGGTTTATTGTTCCATACATCATTGGGCTCGTCAATTGCCCAAAAATACATTTAAAACCTCGTTAACAAAATACTTTTTACGATTCAAAATAAAAGGAATAAGGCTGTTTTATTATATTAAAAGACAGTTAAATTTTAATCCGAACCAGTTTATAATCTGTCGTGTCTGGTTATTTCGCAACGTTTTTTTGTTGGTCTAAAAAGGCCTGATTGAGCAATTCTGCTTTAAAAAAATTTATTTTTATTTTAAAGTTGTCTGAAAGAGATTGGTTGTTTGCACTAAGCTCGTCTATTTTATACTCTGTCGTTTATTAATTAATCTTTTAGTATACCTTGTGCGCAATTATAAAAGTAAGTATATCATTATTATTCTGGTTCTTTTTCAATATACCCTCATGACAAAATTAATTTTAAAATAATAATATTATTTTATATGAATTGTGAAAAGCGGCCTTTTTAGTTCTGCTGGTCGTATGGCGCCACGAGAAATAAAGAAAGTTGTAAAATGAATTAAGATAATGGTCAATAAAAAACATGACAAAACGTAAGTATTAAAAAAAACCACTATTTGTTAACAAATGGATATCAGTTACACTTTTATGTAAATGGCAAACATAATGGAAGTATACTTTTATTACAAGTAACACACTTTTTTAAATTTGATACCTATGACGACGTCGTTATAAAGATATCATCATCATCATCTCAGCCAAAAGACGTCCACTGCTGGACCAAGGCCTCCCCCAAGGATCTCCACAACGACCGGTTTTGTGCTGCTTGCATCCAGCGGCTTCCCGCCACCTTCACCAGATCGTCGGTCCACCTTGTTGGAGGCCTGCCCACACTGCGCTTTCCGGTATAAAGATATACCTTTTTATAATTCATTTCTGAAGCAAATTGACTTGAAATCAGTTACACGTAATCTTAACTTTGGGTAAAGCTGGTTTTATCGCTATAATTAATATGTATTAAGCAAATACAAGAAATATATTATTATTTATTTATTTATTGCGCTGGAGCACCTGTTATCATCCCGTGATGGTATCACCAACTCGGAAACCTTTACGGGCGTGCGCACAACTACTCATCAAAGAATCATCACATTCGGATGAATGGTATAGGAATACGTAAATAACAATAATATTTATTTGATGCCGCGCGGCCGTACTAATTTTGTATAGGGAATATAACGTGTTAAATTAAAAAATAATAATAAAAAAAACCGCCCGATAAACCGAAAATGTGAGACGGACGATTTGTAGTTTACACCATTGGTAATAGTTTAAACAAAATCAGAGGTACAATAATTTAGATAAACTATAGATATCAACTAAACGCCGCCACTCGTTTTTATGATATTTGCCCAACTTTAAATTATATTGTAGAAAAAACTATAGTGTGTTATGAATTTATGGATCGGACTAATTGTAAACACGTTCCCTTTGATACTAAATATATATTTTGTTTATTTAATATGATAGTATTTTCAATTATATCAACTTAACCGTGACTGCAATTTTTTCATTTTTTGGTCGACGCACCCTTAGAGTCATCTTAACCCACATAAAAAGCTGACCTTGTATAAGGTATGGGCCATGGGCACAGATTAAGGTTTGTATGGGTTCACGTTAGAATCTAAGGGAGCTATATGAGTTGAACCACGATTCGTCGCAATCAACCCAAATTTCTGTCAATTTCAAATTCAAATTTCTTTATTTCGTCGCTTAAGTTCTAACACCGCGCTACTCAACGATTCAGGCAGGAGACAAAAAAGCCGTTATTTCCTTAGCGTTTGAGTGTACACTACACTGTGACTACTCTCTGAGTTTATCAATGAAATAAAGCGTTGCAATTGGCGTAACATCGTTTTGATTGGTCGTAAGATGCATCTTCGATTTTTTTTATTTTTCAAAAACAAGTCAAATTCAAAATTACCAATTTTTACTTACGCGCTGTTAGAACTTAAGCGACGATTTGTTAGATTTCTTTACATCCTTTCGGCTACCGACGAATTAGATGGATACTGACAGCTACTTGGATTATAACAAGTTTTTAGCTATTCTATAACTCATAATAAAAACTACTGGAGTATCATAAATGTTATCCACTTAGCATCTGATTTGTATTGAACTCTCAAACACTTGTCATGCACTTGTGAAACAGCAGTGACGTCAAAGTGATGTCAGCATTAAATCGCTAAGTATGCTTACCCGCGAAATGTTACAATACAATTCATATCAATATGATTACAATTTTTTAACGAGATTTATGTTGGCTGCAAGTGGCTTTTACAGTGTAACCGGACTAATTGTGGGCGACGAGAAACTAGGGCGTATCCCCGTCCGTCCCTTACTAGATTCTCCGAGTCGTTCTATAGTTCTCTCACTGCAAAATACTCGGCGAGTGATATTACTATGGCTAGTTAGCGTAATAAAACGATACGATCCGTCAAAAGCGAGTGCGACATCTAAAGTATGGGAGTGCTGCCGACTCCCATACTTTAGATGTCGTTAACTAACTGTACCATTACGATTATGGGACTAGTTAGTTCGTGTTACTGAATTTAAGTTCCCTAAACGACAGTTAGCGGCGCTGCTCTGTCTTTCATACAAAATAATACGATTACGATTACTATAACCAGAACTATAGTGGTTCGTGCTTGGGGTATTCATTCGCCATTCGATCAACGAAAACGAGAATTTGTATGGCAAAAGGGGAATGACCAAAACCAGGCTCTTTTTTACTTACCTTGCGTCTCAAGCATTTATGCATCATAAATTATGGTATTTAATATTTAAAAATTCAGTATAAAGAATGTGGGGCTTAAAAATTATTATAGATCATAGACTAGAGTAGGTATATTCTATGGTCTTATTCTATCTTATATCTTATTCTTAAACAATCTTTTCTTGTTTCTAGAAAAAACACCGAAACATTATTTTATTTGGTCTGTGGCATCGATGTATAAAATCATCGATGCTATAACATCGATTGCCTAGATTATTATTGTTGTTTCTATTTTCGATCAAGTTATTCTATTCTACTCGTACGTTATCGTTATCTATTTCTTTAAGATGCATATTAGATAAGTAAATAAGTACCTAGGTACTTAAGAAATTATTTTATATTATTTAAATAAATTCATAATTAAAAGCCTGATATATTTACTACCTCACTTTATATTATCTCAAAATAGCTGCTTAATACACTATTCCGTGCTTAAAATAAAGGTTGCTTCCCGTTTAAGATTAGACTGAATTTTTTTCTTCATAATCCAGATCAATTTTGCAATTGTTTATTACTGATTTCATTAAAGCGCATAACTCCCATAGTAAACTGGTCATTTTCCTTTTAACTCTTCTCGTATGTCGCCAGGAGGCGCTGCTGCTTTCATGCCTTACTAATTTTCGTTTTTGTATACGTTTGTTTTTTGGCTCGGGATCACGAACGGTAAGCACGGAAGCACCGAGTTAATTTCATCTTTATTTATATACTAGCAATTTAGGATTTGAGTTTTTAAAAATAAATCTTTTTTATCAAAATAAAATGTAGCTTAAGTTACTCACAAAGGTAAGGTAAGGTAGGTATATAGCATTCTATCAGTGAAAGATAATAATTGAACCTCGTGAAAGCCGAGAAGGACAAGCTCAGTAAGTACCTTGACTTGGCTCACGAGGTTACCGCCATGTGGGATGTGGATTCAACCATTATTGTACCGATAGTCGTTTCGGCAAACGGTCTTTTAGCCAAGAGCCTCGATCAACACCTAGAGGCTCTCGCTGAAAGGTTGGGTCAAGGGTCAGATGCAAAAGGCAGTACTCCTTGACACGGCACGTATTGTCAGGAGGTTCCTCACTCTGCAGCCCTGACCACATTCTAGGATTAGGTTTTTATAATGTTTAATAAAGAGTATAATAATAAACTTTATTAGCACACAAAAAATACAGATACAGACAAATTGATGAAAAAAGAAAATAGTACAAAATAGGCGGCCTTATGCTAACAAGCAATCTGTTCCAGGCAACCTTGGGCGAAAAATAATAAAATTGAGAATATAAAAAAGATTTTAGTAATTGGACCAGTAGTTCTAGTCCGACAAACAAACAAACATAGTCACAAATGTTACCTCTTTATCAATGGTATAGATATACATCTTTATATAGGTACAGGATAATTTTTTTATCAGTGCGCAAATTTTCTGGAGCGACTCAGAATCGGTAAGAAAACTACTTTCTCATAGTAACATGGGTTGAAATATGTCAAAAATTTTGGGACTTCATACAAATCAGGCTAATCAAGTGTTCGCTAAAGTATGTGAAGTACAAAAATTTGCGCACTGTAAAAAAATTTGCCAGTATATACTTAAATCTTCAGTGCGTGTCGTATGTTGTCGTAAGGGAGAAAAGAGCTGGACACTTGCTGAGTTTCTTGCCGGTTCTTCTCAGTACAAGATCTCCCGCCCAGAGTAGATAGACTTACGAACCGATGGCATAAATGACGTTCATAAGAGCTATTTGTAGCCTAAACTGAATAAATGATTTTGAATTTTGATTTTTTTTGAATTTTGTTATTGAACGCTTTGTTTGATTGTTGCCTTCTAAACGGCTGGACCGATTTAGATGATTTTTTTCTGTGTGTGTTCAAGTTGATTCGAGAATGGTTTTGATTTACAATTGGACCCGGTAGGTGGCGCTGCTATAGGGGTCCATCATGGGATACGGGTGTTCTAAAGCAGACGAATGATTTGTTTGTTTGTTGTCATGGAAACTGTCAAAGCGGTACAAAGTCCGCCGGTCAGCTATTATACAATAGATTCTTAAACTCGTGTGTATGTCAACTCCTCCTGAATGGCTGGACCGATTTTGGTGATTTTTTTAGTTTGTGTTTGAGTGGGTCTCTAGATGGTTTCGATTTACAATTGGACCCGGTAGGTAGCGATGGCATAGGGGTTCTAGATTTTTTTTGACGCTCACGTAATATAATAATTTACCCTAAATATTTTTCAGCTCAATTGTATTGTAGTGGGTCTACGTAGAGCAGGGATGCACAGACTACGGCCCGCGGGCCGCATGCGGCCCGCCGGTCGAATACTGGTGGCCCGCCGACAGCAAAAATAATACTCTCGTACATTCGAAAATATTGAGTTCTATTCCAGAATAAAACCAATAACAAATGTTCGAAAAGTAATTTGAATCTCGCGCGCGCGCTCTATCAATCTTATCGGTGCGCCGTGCATGCGTCGGTAACAGCGGTCGGTAATGTTCGTGCTGATCTCGGTTAAATTCGTTTTCTTGAGGAAGCGCGCCGCGTTATTATTATACTGTTCGAGCGAGCGAGATAGCAATAGTCCCAAATTCCCGATAGCTCGCGTAGGTAGATACACGAAGCTTCCAGAGTCGGTTTCGAGATTTCTCCAGACAGTTTTCGACTCTATGCGCGTGGTATAAAAGCCACGCTAACCGCAGCGACCGACAGTTCGGTTTTAATTTGAGTAAAGTGTCGTTAGTTCTAGTGTAGATTTTAACTCGACTAGCCGGTGTCATAATTATAATATATTTAGATCCACATTCAACGTAGATTTCCCGTCAAGTGCCGTGTATAATTGTGTTGTGAAACCGTAAGTAAAACTGTTATTAATTTTATCTACATATTTTATCAATTATTTTTGGTAATTAATTAGGAACTGTAATTGGTTTTAGGTGCTGTGGTAATCCTAGTCAGGATTAAAACGCAACATGGACATGCCAGGAACTAGTAAAAAACGTAAGGTTAAAGATGAAAATCGGCAGTTTCAAGAAATTTGGACTGAGAAATACTTTTTTGTATGGTCGCATAACAAAGTCGTTTGTTTAATTTGCAAGAATTCTGTTGCGATTGCAAAGGAATATAATGTAAAAAGGCACTATGAAACGCAGCATCCTACTTTTACGAAGTTTACAGGCGAATTAAGAAAGCAAAAAGTTTTGTCTTTAAAACGGGAGCTTATTGGTCAACAAGCTATGTTTACAAAACCCATTCAAGATACAGAAACAGCTACAGAAGTTAGTTATGAAATTTCTCGAATGATAGCAAAGCGGAGTCGCCCCTTCAATGATGGGGATTTTGTAAAAGAATGCATAGAAATTGCCGCTAAGAAAATGTGTCCAGAAGCAGCAAAAAAGTTTGAGAAAATTCAACTGAATCGTATGACCATCCAAAGACGAATTATGTCTTTGTCAGATAATATTGCGGAACAATTAAATGAAAAAACTAAGATAATTGATTTTTTTTCATTAGCACTCGACGAATCCACTGATATTAGTTCCACAGCTCAACTTCTTATATTCATACGAGGTGTTACTCAAGATTTTGAAGTCTTCGAAGAGTTATTAGGAATGTGTTCATTGAAAGGTCAAACCAGAGGAGTTGATATACTCAATGTACTTTTGGACGAGTGTTCAAAAACTGATTTGGACTTATCGAAATTATCGGGAGTTTCGACTGACGGTGCTCCTTCGATGATTGGTGTCAATTCTGGGCTAGTTACTTTGTTGAAAAAGCATTTGCAAGAAAAAAACTTAAACGCTGAAGATCTCATGCAGTTTCACTGCATTATACACCAAGAAGCCCTCTGTTCTAAAAAAATTGAATTTGAAAATGTCATGAAAGTGGTAGTTTCGACTGTGAATTTCATAAAATCACGAGGACTCAATCACAGGCAATTCAAACAATTCCTTGATGACATTGAATGCGAACATGGAGATTTACTGTATTATACAGAAGTAAGGTGGCTAAGTCGTGGATTGACACTGGAACGATTTTTAAATTTAATAGAAGAAATTGATATTTTTCTGGCGGAAAAGCAAAGGGACGTCCCGGAACTTAAAAGTCCTGATTGGTTGTGTGATTTGGCTTTTTTAGTTGACATTACAAATCATTTGAATGTCTTGAACACACGGCTTCAAGGCAAAAATCAACTGATATCCCAGCTCTACGCACATGTATCATCCTTTCAATGCAAGCTGACACTTTTCAGATCGCAATTGAATTCTGGAAATTACAATCATTTTCCGAATTATAAGAAAATGGCTGAAAAATTCAAAAAAACTGCTATTAATTTCAGTTATGTAAAAAAGCTAGATATTTTGATTCAATCTTTTCAAGACAGATTTTCGGAGTTTAAAACAGTGAAACCTCTGTTGGACATATTTAGCAATCCTTTCACGATTTCAGTTGAAAATGCGCCAGAGTTAATGCAGTTAGAAATTATCGACATTCAGAACGACCAAGATTTACGCAACAAATTCAACGAAGGAGACTTGCTGAACTTTTACCGCTGCATTGATAAAAATACGTACAAAGAGTTGCGCATAAACGCTCTGAAATGTGCAAGCTTATTTGGTTCTACCTATATATGTGAACAAACCTTTTCAATCCTAAATAATAATAAAACAAAAAATCGAAACCGCCTTGCAAATGAAAGTTTGGAAGCAGTTTTACGTGTTGCTACAAGTAAATTTGAGCCAAATATAAAAAAGATTGTAAGTACTATGCAGTGCCACGCTTCAAATTAATAAATTCTTTTTCAATTTGAATACATTATTATCAATTTTTCATTGTCTTTAATTACCTATACTTCTGGTGGCCCACCATCAGTTCATAATTTGCCCGAGTGGCCCCTAGTCTTAATAAGTCTGTGCATCCATGACGTAGAGGATACAATAATAGTCTGGTGTACTTATTAATAATTTCTTGGAAGTTGTCCTGAGCTGAGCAACATGACCGAGCTAAATGGTTCAAGGGTCGGGTTAAATGGAGGTTCAGAGTTACATTGTACCGTTCCGAGAAGCACGGTTACGTTTCAACGATAAAAGATAAGGATTTTGATAAGCTGCGGCTTAACTGCGCACGCGCAGCTTATACTTTCACTTGATACGGCAATCATATTTTAAGCTAAAGAGTAGCAGATACACATTTGTTTCTTACATTCCTGGGCTAGATTTTTAAAGATATTGCCAATGGCCGCCTGCATCCTATATAGGGTAATCCGACTTTTTGTGGGCTCCGGGAAACTCAAATGGTTCCTAATGCTGATCAAAACATCCTCAGAGGGTTTTAAGAGGGGATGGCATCACGCGCAAGCGTAACCGATCTGGATATTAGGTAGTGGACTATACGTGTCCTCGGGGCAACTCGCTTGAGACACTAGTACTAAGAGTTCCGGATGAAGAATGCGCTTCAGCGCATCCTGATCTGGTGTTATGACCTGAGGCAGATGGTCTCTTGTGCGAGTTAGTTTGCTTCACCTTTTTTTCCTAACTGTTGGTAGGAGGTGACAGAATAAACTTGAAGTCTTATATAGCAGGGTTGTCCCTACTAGATTTTTCGAGGCGTTCGGATTGGTTTGACAGCAGCGAATTATTCCGAGGGCTAAAGGCTTTGATTATTACAATAATCAAAGGCTAAAGACTAAGTGTAGGAACACACTATGCCGAAATTACGCGACCGAAGTTCCGCGGCTGATTTTACGTTGCGACGTATTCGGCTGATATGACACACCATAAGTGCCGAACTTACGCCCCGCCCCCGGATCTTCGTAGGCAATCGAAACGAACTTCGGTCGCGTATAATGTGTGCTCTATAAAATAAGTTGCCGCTGAACTTACGCTCGACCGAAGTTCGGCTGTACGCTATAACGCAAAGTAATTTCGGTATTGTGTCGTCAGTAATTCAAATAGAATTGTAGGCGTAATCATACCGAACTTCGGTCGCGTAATTTCGGCATAGTGTGTTCCTACACTTAGGACCTCGACTCGGATTGACCGGGTAACTCAACTGATGGAAAGCTACTGCGACATCAAGGGTGTCGTGCTCTAATACAGGGATGGGCAAACTTTTTCATTCGCGTGACAATATTTACTAACAAAATCTATGGCGGGCCAGGCTATTGAATTTTTTTGCTTTATTTTTTCAATAAATAAATACATATATTTTTTGTGAAATTAAAATATTGATACAGAAAATGCATGCAAAATGCATTTTCTGAAACATACATGCACTTAAATTTTTGTTTGATGGTCGCGGGCCGGACTTCGGTCATTCACGGGCCGCAGATGGCCCGCGGGCCGTAGTTTGACTATCCCTGCTCTAATACGAAAAAGCCTTCTTATGCCTCTATGCGCTCTGTATTTTCAATAGACCAAGTAAGTATTCTTTAAACAGGAACATAGCGATTTAAAACAATGTTGCTTGGAGAGATATAGGTGTTGCTGTCCAGGCACAATCTTACCACTAATTCCCTCATTTCTTTATTTATTATTGAAACATTCATCAGATCATCATCATTCACCACTCATTCATCATTCATTCGTACATTCATTCATCATACATCAATTTATCATGTATTCAACTGAACATGAATTTTATTCATTCTTGTTCAGTCGCACACAACATGGCGGTTACTTTATACCTTTGATTTTCTCAAATTTATTGCTCGATTCTTACGTAAATATTAAAGTTTTTATTGGCATATGTCGTTAACATTTTTTACTAAACAAAGGCCTTTGTTGTATTGTATCACACATAAATATTCTATGTAAATCTTAACTTGATGACGTTTATCAAACTAAACTTTTGTCATCGTAAAATGAACGAATGACGGCTTTCAACTCTTTAAGTAAGTGAGTGAAGGTTCAATTTTGAATGTGTTCTCGATGTTGATTTGAGGTGTATCGTAAATCAGCTTACACAGCCACATTAGTTTGAATGATTTATAGGTGCGTTTTGTTTCGCCGATGAAATGCTAAACCTCCATACCCTTTGGCGATCGAGTTACGACTTCTTTCTGTTTAGTGTGTTTAGTATAACAGAGTGAACGATAATACTTACCAACCAGAGTCCGAGTTTCTTTTAACCTTTTTACCGCCAACAACTTCTATAGAAGTTCTTCTTTGTACCTACTTTATTAAAATACATTTATACGTTGGCGTCCAGCGGGTCATCGCGTGCAGGATAGTTGGGCGGTGAAAAGGTTAATAAGTAGTTTGAACTTTCTGGCGGGAAATTGAAGTCTTGGCTCATTTTAGCAGGGTGGTGCTGTCTTTCATCAGGTAGAAAGTAGCCTATGACTGTCCCACTGTTGGGTGAAAAGCCTCATTGAAATCAAGTCATCACTACAATTGATGGGTAATGGTTTCATCACCACGCTTGCCAAATGCGGGTTGGTGATCACAAGCCCGGGCTATTTACGCATCGAAAAATCCTAGTCAAACTTGCCCGACCTGGGAATTGAACGGGAACCTTCGGGTATCAGGCCGAGTGCTTTGACACTCGGCGGCCAGGTAGAATGCCAAAGTAATTATTTTGATTTTTTTCTCGATACATTTTTTTGGAGGCTATGAAGCGATTTTTTCATTTATAGTATTTTTTCATTATTTACTTGTAACTTTAACAATGAGATATTAGTATTTGTATGCGTACCTACTATTACAGGTAAGTATACCTACCTGACATTTATACATTTAAAAAACGTTTTTGTTTTGTTTAGGTATATAATTTTTAACGCAAATTTTGTTGCGAACAAATTACAAAGACACAAACTTTCAGATTTTTAAAACTTTTTAAATTTTTAATATTTTTTTTTAAATTTTTCAAACAAATTTTTCAAAAACACATTTATTGAAAAAAATTCCACGAACAGGTTTTAACCCGCACCCTTCTGACATACAGGGTCAGGTGCTCTCCCAATTGAGCTATCGTGGTTCTAACCAGCCCGCCGAAATTATTCAACACTATTTACTTTATACTTTGAAAGCCAAAGGCGCCCATTCAATGTCAACAACTACCGTCATTAACATCCGATCATAATATTTTTACAAATACTAAAGATCAGTTAAGAAGTAGGCAAGATATTTATAAAATGTTTTTATAAATTTGTGTTAAAAATTATATAAACAAAACAAAAACATTTACATTTATTTAACTTTAAATGCCTTAATACCAGGGTTTACTGATATAATATATCAAGATTTTTTTTTATTTTTTTTTATTGTGACACGCCAAAATGGCTTCACCCTGCCTGATGAAAAGCAGCCAGTGAAGCCCAAGAAGTGAAAGCGTTCATCACAGCGCTACCACGCTATGCCGAACGCTCACACTATGGCGGCCTGCATAAATGCTTTTTCACGCCCCGCTTAAATAACCCGGGAGAGAAAGAGGAGGGAAACACGTGTGCGGGAAGCGCATTCCACATACGGGCAGTTCGGCAAAGGAACGATTGTCCAAACTTTTTGGTACGTGTCTTGATGGTCAGCACGGTATGAGGGTGGCTTCTCAGACCTGCACGCGTCGATGTGGAAAGGAATGGAGAGGGAGGAATGAGGTTAAAGAGCTCCTCAGAGCATTCACCGTGGTAAAGGCGGTAGAAAGCACTAAGGGAAGCAATGTCCCTACGTAGCTGTAACGGCTCCAGACTAATTGTAACGTCATCATTACCGATAATACGGACAGCACGTCTCTGCAACCTGTCAAGAGCTTCGAGCAAGTACTTGGCGGATCCGTCCCAAAGATGAGAGCAATACTCCACGCAGGAGCGCACTTGAGTCTTATACAAAAGACAACGTTGCTCAGGCGTGAAGAACCGCTTCACTTTGTTCAGGATTCCGAGTTTACGTGAGGCTGTGGTTATGATGCAATCAATATAGCTCTTCGGGTTGAGGTCGCTGTGTATGTCCATACCTAAGAGACTGAGACCAGTCTGGATGGGTAATAGGTTGCTCTGGAAGGAGGGCTGGGGGAGAAATGCGGACTTTTTGGCAGTGACAGCGCAGACCTGTGTCTTTTTGGCATTGAACTGGACGAGGTTATCAGAGCCCCATTTATAAATGCGGTCTAATTCCTCGTCCAGCTCAATGACAATTTTACGTCTTGACTCCACTATATCGGCTTGCTTTGCCGCAGGGTGACCCAAATAACGCCGATGAACTGTACTGTCGTCTGCATAGCAATGAATGTTACCCAAGGATAACATGTCATTGATATGCAGAAGGAACAGCGTGGGCGATAATATAGAACCCTGCGGCACTCCGGCGTTCACCTGCAGAAACTGTGAGGCACTGCTTTCGCAGAGTACGCGAATGCTGCGCTCATGCAGGAACCCGGCGACCCAATCGCGTAGGCGAGGTGGCAAGCTGTATGCCGAAAGCTTGCAGAGAAATGAACGATGCCAAACTCGATCGAAAGCCTTGGAGATGTCCAGGCTAACAGCCAGTGCTTCTCCGTGCTTGTCCATTGCTTCACCCCACAGGTGTGTTATGAACGCTAGGAGATCACCCGTTGATCGTTTCGGTCTGAACCCGTATTGTCGATCATGAATCAGGGAATGATCTTCTAGGTAGCGAATGAGTTGCCTGTTTATGATTCGCTCAAAAACTTTACAAAGGACAGAGGTGACAGCAATAGGTCGATAGTTGGCTGGGTCGGACCTATCCCCTTTTTTGGGGACCGGCTGGATGATATATATATATTATGATATAATATCAATTGATATTATATTGATACTAGCTGAGGCGGCGGATTTCGTATCGCTGACAGTTTCTATGACAACAAAACAAAGAAATCGTTAAATAGTTTACGCGTGAAAGCGTATCAAACAAACATACAAACTCACTTTTTTTAAATTATATATAAATATAACTAGTATACTATATACTATATATGTATAATACTTTTAGAGTTTCATTTACAACAACACACAAACGCCTGGCCAAACTATTTGGGTTAAATAACAGGTATCCTGTGTCTAATTGATTATACTCTCGAGAATATGTGTACAACATTTCATGATGATCGGTTGAATAGTTTACGCGTGAATGGCAAGAAATAAAAAACAAAGTCATTTTCGCATTTTTAATATTAGTTAGCAGTTGATTTTTGTCATATTAATTTTTGATAATATCGGAAGCATATGCCCAGAAATAGGTGGAGGGGCTATGATGATGTTGACGATGATCTATAGTGACTGTCTGACTCCATCCAGTCTTGCTCTGTAGGTAAGCCAAAGAAGTCCTATCCAATGTCAACAACTACGTCATCCATACCCGATCTTACTAATATTTTACCAAATAACACAAAATTAAATGTGATTTCCACGAGGCGGCAACCTTGTAACGTTATACGTCTGGAAGCCGCGTCAACTGAATATGTTTGTCTAATGTTTGTTTCCGTTACGGTCAAGGCTCAGTTCAGATTATGTTATTTGGTAACTTGAAATCAAGGACTTACGCTCGTTGGCTACTGAGACGACGCTGACGCTATGCGTTGCGAAAGAATTTAAGTATTATTTTTATAAAGGTTTTTAAATGTGATGACCTGTTACATTATCCTTTGAAGTTTTCGCAAATAACCCAACCTAGGAATAATAAGAGTTTCGGAGTTTCTCTGAAGGATAGGATTCGTAACGAATACATCCGACAGAGAACCAAAGTCATCGACATAGCTCTAAGAATTAGCAAGCTGAAGTGGCAGTGGGCCGGCCATATCTGGCGAAGAACCGACAACCGCTGGGGTAAACGTGTTCTTGAGTGGAGACCACGACTCGGTAAACGTAGTGTAGGACGCCCGCCGGCCAGGTGGGATGATGACCTGCGAAAGACTACAGGCAGATGCTGGACGCGTCAAGCTGAGGACAGGGCGCTATGGCGCTCATTAGGGGAGGCCTATGTCCAGCAGTGGACTAAGATAGGCCGATGATGATGATGATGAGGAATAATAATGAGAATAATGGGAAAAGCTCGGAAAGGATTGATGATAATCATTTGATAATGCATGTATACACTAGAAATATGTATGTTAGTAAGGAAACACCCAGAATACTTTCCAAAATGTAACACTAGTGTGTTCGTAGAGTGTAGATCAAATATACGAGATTCGAGAATGAATAAATTATCCATACCCAAATGTAAATTAAGTTTAGGTATTTAAAAAAAATGCTTACTATAAGTATGGTTATCAAAATATTTAATAAACTACCGTTGGACATTATTGATCAGCCACAAGACAAAAATATATTTAAAAAAAAGTTATTTCAATGGCTCTTACAGCACAAATTGTACTCCATTAGTGAGTACATGAATAAAAAATTATAATTATAGTCTATTTATTTTTAATTACTTCATTGAAAAACTAATTATTTAAATTAAAAATTTGCATTTATGCAGGTAGCTATATTGTTTATAAAATTTTATACTGTATTGACATTAAGCCTACAAAATGAAGGCAGAATATTGTTGACCCTGCTCAACATTGTCGCTCATCTCAATGTACTGTACACAATATTGTGCAAATAAATGTTTGAATTTGACTTTGACTTTAAGGGGGGGGGGGAGGCGCATTAACCGTATTCTTGACGTTCTTTCTTTTCTTGACATTCTTGTGTTATGTTGTCATGGGAACTGTCAAAGCGGTACGAAGTCCGCCGCCGCCGCCGCCGCCGGTCAGCTAGTACATTTTATTATAACAATATTTGTTTGAACTATTTATAGTTGTAGCAACGTTAGGTACGTTTCTTAGGTATATTATTTATCTGTGAAAGTGAAAGTAAACTTGCTGAGAAAACAAATTATGGCATTAGGCGTCGCTGCTTCAACCCTATACAAATTGTAATTTCTTATGCTCGATAAAATAGTCAGGCATCAAATATAGCGCGTTAACGCTTACATGATTGAATAGATAGTGAGTCTATAAACACGAATATGTGTAGATTAGAATGTAAACAGTGGATGAGGTTGTCGATCGGTAGCTAAATAGTTAGATGTTCTAGCTAACTATGTTATCTAGGATCACAAGCTAAGGCGGGGTCCTGATTGACCTTTTGTTTGTTTTTATTGTTATGTGTTATGTATGTGTGTGTGTGGTCAATAAATGTCTCTCTCTCTATCTCTCTCTCTCTCTCTCTCTCTCTCTCTCTCACTAAGTACCACTACTACTAGTTACTAGTAGTTTACTACTTACCTTCACTTAGCTTTAGTTTTTACGTAAATACTTTTAATGTGTTAACAACACAATAATTATCAATGTTAAGGATTTCAGGTATATAGGTACTTATAACATAATTATTATAGATCCACGATACCATAGTTGGAGCACCAGACCCCGTATGTCATGGGATGCGGGTTCGAATCCCGCTCTTGTTTTTTTTTTAAACTTTGTCTTTTTTCAAATTGTAATCATTATATATTTTTTATTATACTTAAAGATATAAAACCTATTTTGAGCTACCTATTAAAAATACAATTTTCATTCATAGTAGTAGTTTACTGCGGTAAGCAATATTGATATGATAACATAATATTAAAACAATATAGGTGACTCTACAGCTGCTTCGTACAGTTTACAATATTTTCTATTCTACTATTTTAAGAGATCCACAATCGTGTTTTAGTGGTTTGATTTTGTCATTCAGTCTATGGGAACGAGAGAAGTAGAATCTAGTCCCAGTAGTGACTGCCCTATGGCATTCGGATTTAGCCAAAAAGAAGATGTTCCATTTTTGTATGGAGGCTGGGCCCCCTAATTCTTACAGTGATAAAATTATATTTTATATAAAGAGCACATAATAAGGAACCTTTCCGTGTATTAAAATATTTTTTAAACATACTCAAACATTGTATTATATAATAAAAAAGGTCCGATAATAAAAAATCATAAAATAGCAATCCTAAACTTTTTCTACCTTGGCAACTTCGCTTTTCTAATGTATTTAAAAAATATAACTTAGTTTTTAAATTAGTAATGCAATGGTATATGGCTGTAGCCAGCAACCGCATGGTTTCATTTCCAGGAAATTGCATTGAAACCCTAAAATACCTTTTAGAATGTATAAATAAGTTCAGCAATATATAATAAACACTTAAAACTTTCATTAGAACCCAAAAATAATAAGAAAAGTTTGATGAAGAAAACAAAATTTCCAGTTTTTAAATATTTTATAAATTATGTTGAGGCCTTTTTATTTTTTTTCTTTTTGGAAACATCATCTCAGAAGGCAGATCTATCAGAAAAGCATCACTTCAAAAATGTAATAAAATAAGAGCCCACAAACGAACATCTCCTTTACGAAAAAATTCGAATTGTCGTCGACATAGCCCACAGGATTAGCAAGCTGAAGTGGCAGTGGGCCGGCCATATTAGCCGCAGAACCGATAACCGATGGGGCAAACGAGTCCTTGAGTTTAGATTGCGTATCGGCAAACGTAGTGTAGGACGCCCTCAGACTAGGTGGAACGACGATTTTCGCAAGGTGGCTGGCATAAGCTGGATGAGAGTAGCCGCGGATCGTGCTCAGTGGCATGCACTTGGAGAGGCCTATGCCCAGCAGTGGACTAGTATAGGCTGATGATGATGATGGTGATGCTGATGATGATGATGATGATGATGATGAATTTTAACGATTCAAGTGTTATTACAATACAAACAAAATAAAACTAATGACCACCGGCGACTTTGTTCGCGTAAGCAGCAGCGTTAATACGCTATTTTATTCCTCTATATAACCAGTTTCTTCTAAAAATCAGCACCAAAGTAACCGTTATTTTCTGTTTTTTCTACATTATTAAAAATATGTGTATTTGTTAGTTAATATTAATATTTTGAAGTGTCAAATAAACGTTTCTTATTCTTATTTGATCTCTAGGAATTCCATTAAGGCGACGCACCGCTAAACAATAAATCTCATACGGAGCGTTTGCGAAAAACGCAACGTACCATTTTACCATTTGAAAAACTGTTTTTTTTTCTTCAAATTAAAACTACAAATTATTTAAAAAAAATGAACTATAATATTGAAGTGTGTGTTAAGACTAATCTACTAAGAAAATTTAGATGCTTAAATCGGTCTAGTTAGCCTGTAAAATGCAAATCTATGTATTAAAAGAGGTTACTTTGATATTTTTTTCTCTGTTATAAAAGATGACAAATCGTGTTTCTGCAACTAGCAAAATGAAGTCAATTAAATGAAAAATCATGTCATTAAATATCACATTCATATGTATTGTAATTGCTGGGAAAAATCAAGATCCCCGCCACGTAAATTTCTAATGCGTCGCCTTCGACTAATCTCATGCCTATGCCAGCAATATGCGACGCGGAGACTGCCACTGAACTGAGAATATAAAAATGAACATTATATTAAAATATCACATTTAATTTTAAAGTGTGTCACATTACAAGTGCGTATGACACGGTTAAAATGAGTTCCGCGTATACATTTTCATTATTTTCGCAAGGCCGTGTCTGTCCGATTATAGGTCATTGTGAAAATAAAGATGTCAATTGATTTATGAATTATTAATTACAGCAAAAACAAACAAAACAGTGCAACGTCACTATTCAAATTCTCCCAAGAAGTCCGCGTGAGGTCTTGTAAAGCCCCACATTTTTACTTATATTCTCAAGGGGTTGGGGGGTATATACTTTCACACTTCTCATTATTATTATCATTTATTATTACTGGGTCCGCGTGGTGGTTTATGGCCCGTCCTCCCTATCCATCCATAGGGAAGGCTCGTGCCCCAGCAGTGGGGAGATAACAATGAGCTGATGATGATATTAACAAATTAAATATGAAATGTTACTTTTTTTTAAGTGCTAATTGCTGCACTGACGCTGAATTAAATATGCATACATCAGCCTTTCCGGTAGCATATTGGGCAGTGCAGTCGCCCGGATTACGGAAGATTCGTTCGATTCCTGGGTGGGTCGGGTAGGCATTTAATTTCTTCACTGTATTTTATAAATATTTAAAAGAAATATTACTTGTGTATCTATTTAATAGGAAATGACTTTGACACTGGCTAAATATGCTAACCGCACGAAGCCATCAACTAATGGAATAAAAAAACACTTCGGTGGCTGAGATGCGAAGCGCTCGGCCCGATATCCGGAAGTTCTGGGTTCATTTCCCAGGCCGGAGTCAGTGATTAGCATTTTTAATAAATAGTAGTGATCACTTGATTTCAATAATGGTGGCTTCTGCATAGCAGAGAGACATCAATCATAGGCCGTGGATTTTTTTTTAAACTTTAAATTGAAATAAATTAACTTGACAAAACTTTTTTTTTTAAATTTCAAAAAAAAAAATCCAAGATAGTAATCCAAAAATAATAATAAAGAAAATTGAAATTTGAACGTGTAAATAGCGGCTGGGTATTGATGTCGGGATCGACGACCCACTGGCGAGCGATAAGCGCACGCGCTGTGCCACTTACGGCACTTTTCATTGCGATTTATACAGATTTACGACTGATTAGTGTCGCTTTTGGTGCACACGTGCACAGTAGGCTTAGCCAAAGTAACATTCAGAAAACGATAGCTAAGTTTAAAAAGAACAAAATGTATGGGATTGACATAAGCCGCGCTAAATCACGTAGTCAATCTTATGTCAATCCCATACATTTTCTTTTCGAACTACGCTATCGTTTTCTTAATGTTACTTTGGCTACCGCCACTGGGTGGCTAGGGCGAGTTTCGTTTTCCATTGAATCATGTTAATGAAGACAAGAGTTTGTATGGCCACAAAATAAAGAGGACCCAGTAAGCTTAATTGGTACAGACGCCTGTACATTTACCTATCCAAACTTCTTCAATAAACCACCACATCACATCACCAGCTCATTTTACGTCCCCACTGCTGGGACACGAGGCTTCCCTATGGAAGGATAGGGAGAAAGGGCCATAAACCACCGCGCGGGCCAGTGCGGATTGGTGGTTGTTAACGACTGCTAATGCAGCCGGGACCAACGGCTTTACGTGCCTTCCGAAGCACGGAGGAGCTCGGGATGATAAATTTTTGGTCACCTATCCGATGACAGAGAAATATATAGATAGTAATAAGAAAAATGTAAAAATAAGAGCCAATCTGGTTTATAAATTTTTCATAAATGTTTTCAGGAGTAGAGTACACTCATTGCCCCTGCAACCCTGTTTTAGAAATTAAGCTTTGTAAAGAAAATAAATAAATATCAGATAGTTAGGAAGATGATTAAGTCCAAGTAAAACAGTAATGACAAAGAGAATTAGGAATGAAAATGCGAGAGGAATTAATAAAAGAACTGGAATGAAAGAGAAAATCAGAATAAAATTCCTAAAAAAAAAAAGTTCAAAAACTATTGAGGAAACTTGACAGTTTGTTGTAGGTTGATGCGCAGGCGTCTCTACATACATACCGCGCGAGAGCAACTCAGATATAGACCCCTCACACGGACACGGATCTCGGAACATTCCGAGCGTGAGCCTTTAGGGGCGCCCTCGGTTTGTTCCGCTCCCCGACCCGATCCGAACCCCTCGGAGAACTAGTAGGGCACGGGGACACGCACTAGTGCGTGATGCCGATCCCTCTGGGAAACCTCAGACGGTGCCACAGCTTGACGGTGCTTCGCTTCACACGCTTTGAGGAACCCTTTAAGACGAAATACTAAGGTCGACTGAATTGAAAATATGTATGAAAAGTAGACAAAATCAACGTTTCGTAGTCCATTGATTTCTCCTCCAAAACTGGACCGATTTAATTGCTTTTTTCATTAAAAAATTAAACAAAGGCTTTGGCTGTGTGTCTATGTTTTGCTTTTTTTTATATAATCTCGTCAAATTTGGGAAACGCAGAGGAAAATCAAACCAATTTTTAAGGTTTTTAAAGGTTCATATCTTTTTAAATAATTAATTTATGAATAAAGGGGAACAAGGAACATAGCCAAAACCTTTCTTTAATTTTTAATGAAAAAAGTAATTAAATCGGTCCAGTTTTGGAGGAGGAATCAAGGGACTACGGAACGTTGATTTTGTCTACTTTTCATAAATATTTTTCGAGTCGACCTTAGTGTTTCCTCATGAGGTTCTCGCCGCCCCCAAATTCCCAGTGGATATCAGTCTCTCAAAAAAGTCCTTATTTTGAGGCATGGCCTTATCCTAGCACTCTTCTCTATCCTCTCTTGTCTCCCTTGTAAATAACCACGACTAGGCAGGTATTCAAAAATACCTTTCTTTTATTTTTTAATTACTAATCTTTTAAACAAACAATTACAATTGAATGGCATGCAATACATTTAAAAAACCACAAAGGTTTAAACATAAGCTAACGCGTGATTTACTTCTAAGAATGAACTTCCTTAAATAAAAACTTTTCTTACTTTTTTTTACTTTAAATAATGTATAGTTAGTGTCTCTTCCAACGTCTCAGGGTAATACAATTACATAGATATACACAACAGACAGATATATAAAAAACACTCGTATTAAATAGTCCATTTTATATTCCTATAATAAGAAGATTCGCAAAATAACAAAGGTTACCGACATAGCCCAAAGAGTCGTTAAGCTCAAGTTTATTTTTTTTTATACTTAGCTCGGCAAATGACTCCATCCCACCTGATGTTAAGTGGAAATGAAGTCCAGACGCGAAGACAACTGGTGCAGCGTGGAAACAAACGTAGCATCAGTCAACTTTACTCTGCCGGCCCACAAGCTGCTTCTTCACGCCTCTCTTGAAGGATCCCATATCAAAGGAAGGAGGGAAAACGTGTGCTGGTAGACTATTCCATCTTTTGGAGGTGCGACAAAGAAACGAGTCACCAAATTTCTTTGTGCGCGATGGGATATTTGAGACAGTGAATCGGTGACTCCGAAGAGCAGCACGTGTACTCCTATGAATGAAAGGAGAAGGTGGGATGAGGTCAAAGAGCTCTTCAGAGCACTCGCCATGGTATAAGCGGTAAAACACGCTGAGTGACGCAACATCTCTACGCAATTGCAGAGATTCAAGAGTATTTGCCACTTCTGCATTTCTGATAATGCGTTCAGCGCGACGCTGCAATCTGTCCAAGGCATCGAGAAGGTACTTAGCGGAACCGTCCCAGATGTGCGAGCAATACTCCACGCAAGACCGTACCTGTGTCTTGTACAAAAGGCACAACTGGTCTGGCGTAAAGAATCGCCGCACTCTGTTTAGAATTCCGAGTTTTCGTGAGGCTGTTGAGTGGCAGTAGACAGGGCACATCAAGGCTCGCAGGACTGATGTCGAGTTCTCGAGTGGACAGTTCTCGAGTGTCGACAGCGTATAGCGCAGTGTGGGCAGGCCTCTAACAAGGTGGACCGACGATCTGGTAAAGGTCGCGGGAAGCCGCTGGATGCGAGCAGCACAAAACAGATCGTTGTGGAGATCCTTGGAAGAAGCCTTTGTCCAGCAGTGAACGTCTTTTGGCTGAGATGATGATTGGACATTTCTGTCTCATTATATGACTGTGGCGCAGTCAGATGCAAGCGACGTATTTTATACCGATCCACAAAGAAAGTAAATTGTCAGTTCTCTAAATAAGCAGAATTTATTTCGTGTAAAGATACAATGCGATGTCGATGATAGGATTAAATGAATGTAATCTATAGTTAGTGTAGACATTAAATTAATGTTGAGCACGGTGTCATTGATTTACTATATCTAGCATTCCATCGCGCACAAAGTATTTGGTAATTCGTATCTTTGTCGCACACACACGCAATATGAAATAGTCTACCAGTCCCCCCTAGACAAGTGGCATAACGCTAAATAGAAATTAAATAGAATGATTATTGTATGGGATTTACATAAGCGTCATTCCCGTACAATAATCAGTCTATTTCATTTCTATTCTATTAGCGTTATGCCACTTATCTAGGGCGGCAGCACACGTTCTCTTCTTCCTATGATAATGGTCCTTCGGATGAGGCGTGAAGAGGCACCTTGTGGGCCGGCAGGGTGAGGGTGACTGATGTCGCGTTGTTTTCATGCTGCAACAGTTCATTTCCACTTAACATCAGGTGAAGTAGATTCAGTGCCGTGTCAACTTTAAACAAAACAAGGATGCAATGACGGGCGTTTTAAAAAAATTAAAATATTTATTACGAGTATAACAACAATTTCACGTGACTCAACAAAATATGTCAAAAATTCGTCTTTTATTTTTTTGCCAATCCATACGTTATCTACATACATTCTTTCCTTATATCATACGAATTTAATTTGACTCTCGACCTCATTTTTTATCAAGTCCGTTTAATTAATCGAAATATAGTGGGCCTTTCAATTTCTGCGATAGTCGAACAACGTCCTTTGTTAATAACATTTTGATAGAGAAATGAAGTCATTTCTCTATCTAACTGAAAATACATTTTTACATTTATTTAATGTTGTTGTTTCTTTTCCATCCTCGGAAGGCACGTTAAAGCGCTGTCCACACATTTCCGGGTCAGGGCCATCCGAGTTTTGAGTTGTCCGTGTCAGTGTTCCCGCCAGGGACGTGCCACCCGTCACCCATGTCTACACTTATCAGGGAAATCAGTGTCGGTTCGGTCACCAAGGTCCAATTCCCTAAATGTCCAGTTTTCGAAAGTCTATTGTCTGCAAGTCCATTCCTCAAATGTCTTACTCCTTGAATGTCTATTCCCTGAACGTCTATTCCCCGATTTCGGTGGCTAATACGCACACAACCCCATGTCTTTGTTTAACACAGAAGAATTGGCAATGATTACAATAGTTCTATCAACCTTTCTGTGTTCATGTTGCACTTGCACAAAATGTCGTCCAGTCCACGTAGATAAAAATCGGATAGCACTGTCTGAGTGTCCGTGCGGCCGAGTTTTCTCCGGAACACTGATGATCGGGATGCCCTGTAACGGAGATGTGTGAACCAGGTCGCACAAATCGTATGTAATCGATTATTTTTCGGAAATGGTCCTTTTTTTCACCGGAGATAACGCCTTGCGCGTACCACTGCGTCCGGGAGACGCGGATGGTTATGAGACTGTCCTCCCAACCCCCATCTCCTTACCCAGTCCCTAAGCGTTCGGCTGGACACGTACACCCACAAGAACTCCAGTACCCCCCTCTTTAGCCACCAGGGTTATCCAGGATCGACTAGCACATAATAAAACAAACAAACACAAATCTCGCAGCACAAAAACAGCTTCGCTCGGACTGTTCCGAGGGTCCATATCCGTGAGAGCATAGAGTAAGTCTAAGTGTGCGTAACTCGAGCGCTGTATGTCATACCTTCCTTAACTATTTATTGGATAGAGCATGTTGAAATTTTTCATTGGTTTTCGACCTTATATTAAGGTAATAAAGTTAAAACTATGGTGTCCAATATATCGACAGAGCCCTATAAAGGGTTCTTACGATCTGGGCCTCCGTATTGTGTGCTAGTTCGATCACGGAAAACTGTGGTAAGAGAGGGGAAGTATCAGTGTTTTTGTGGGTACACCTCCCTTCTCCCATAACTCTAGCAGCGGCACGCCAGAATGATGGGTATATCTCCCTTCTCCCTTAACTCTAGCAACGGCCAGAGCATGCCTGCGGAAGTTTGGGCATGTTCCAGACTTATGATGAGGCTTGTGTCAAAAATTGTGTCAAGATTGTGATTCGCGGGCCAACTCCGGCCCGTGAATGATCGAAGTCCGGCCCGCGACCATCAAACAAAAATTCAAGTGCGTGCGTGTGTTCAGAAAATGCATACCTATCAATATTTTTATTTCACAAAAAAATATTTATTTAAGTATTGAAAATATACAGCAAAAAATTCAATAGCCTGGCTCGCCATAGATTTTGTTAGTAAATATTGTCATGCGAATGAAAAAGTTTGCTCATCCCTGGTCTAGACGGTAGCTATAGTACACAGTATAGTACCTGTTTGTAGTTTGTCAAATCAGTGTTTTAGTTATACATACCAAGCAACTAGCTACCGGTATTAGATAACGTTCGAGTGCTATTGCTGGTTTTAATTGTTTAGTGATGGCGAGATTTCCTATCGGCCGTTAAACCTAACAAATAGGTACTTGATGAAAAGTAACTTGCCAACGAGAAAGCAAAGTTTTATAGTTGACGAGGATTTTATAAAACACTGTTAGGTTCTCGATGGCGCAGTTGTTAACGCGCCCGGTCTGTGATTGCTAAGGTTAAGCAACTTTCGCAAAGGCCGGTCATCGGATGGGTGACCAAAAATTTATCGTCTCGAGCTCCTCCGTGCTTCGGAAGGCACGTAAAGCCATTGGCCCCAGCTGCATTAGCAGTCCTTAAGACCACCAATCCGCATTGGGCCCTCGTGGTGGTTTATGGCCCGTCCTCCTTATCCATCCATAGGGAAGGCTCGTGGCCCAGCAGTGGGGTCATAATATGTAATGGTGATGAATGTGTGGTTTAATACTAATTAATTAATTAATTAATTGTGTCTCCTCTTATTTACAGATTTTATAAATATATAGAAAATTCGTTATTGGCTGTATGTTTAAATATATAAGTTTGTTAATTTAGATTAAGAGCTGTGAATTTTGAAATATATTAAAATAAAATAAATAAAATAAAAGTAGGATAGGGGCAGTGACACTTTTTTCGATCTTCAACTGACAGTATTAAAAGCGTTTACATTAACGGACATTAACGCAATTACTTCCTAGTACTTATGTAACCTGGAGATGACACCACGACAATAAATTACCCATAGTATACCTAATGACGCTCCCAATCTATATATAAAAAAAACATTTAAAAACATTCAATAATTTAGCCACAGGACATAATTTTTAATTAGTAACATTTACACATGATGTATCTGTTATTAAACTAGTACGGCCAGGTTAAAGACCTCTCATCGGTGTTTTAAACACGTCGCAAAACTTCATCTGTTCTTAGATGTTAAATCCCGATGCAAATCAAAGCATATCATGCCTAATGCTGAAGCTCTAAGAGTCAAAAAGCAAGCAAGCCAAATTACGCGGAAAGAAGATTATTGCATGCGTAAGTGATGCATTCGTGATGCATTCGTAATGACTCGTGTCAAACGAAAATTTAGTATGTACGAAAGGGACAAATATTGGTTTGTTTGTGTTAGTTTTTTTCTATTGGCTCGGGCGGCGATCAGGTGACAAGTAAATATTTATTTTATTTAAGTAGGCCAAGTTCAGTATCGCCGCGATCCTGTGACGTAATACATGTCTACGCGTTTGATGCGCCGTCGCCGCCGCCGCCGCCCGACCGCCCGGCGCGGCGTACTTTTGTTTGTAATTGTTGACAATTGTTATGTTAGTGTAGTTGACTAGTGACTGATAAAGACGCAGTGCGAATTGTGCGAAATTTAACGCTTCGTTAGTGTTTTCTAAAGTTTACGCGAACACTACACATTGAAATGAAACAACTTTTACGGATCTACTCGCGTTTATTTTACACATTACTTATTTAATGTTTATCCTGACGTTTCGAACCCTTTGCGTCTCCCTGTGACCACGGACCCTGCAAAGGGTTCGAAACGTCAGGATAAACATTAAATAAGTAATGTGTAAAATAAACGCGAGTAGATCCGTAAAAGTTGTTTCATTTCAATGCTTCGTTAGTGGTGATAGGACACGTAAAGTAGAGTTAGGTATCTAGTTAAATGATCTGGATTGTGCGAAATTGACGCATAAAGTTAGTCTTTTTTTATTACGATGTCTCGGTATTCTTATACTGCTTCGGAATACACCGACATGATTTTAATTTATGGAGAATGCAATGGAAACGCTGCATCAGCTATACGGACATACCGAGAGAGATATGGAAACACTCGTGTGTGTCCTACTAACGGCCGCGTTATTAGATTTTTTCTTGTGGGGCTATGTCAAGAATGATGTGTACTCAACAGACGGACGTTAATATTGTAGATGAATTAAAAAAACGAATAATAAGATCCTTTGAAAAATTTAAAAACATGGCCGCTAATGACGATCTACTGCCTAAAGTTAGAAATAACATTTTGAGAAGGTGCAATTTATGTGTTCGGGGGACACATTGAAGATTTCAAAATTTAAAAGCAAAATGAATTATTTAAACTTTACCTATAATAATGCAAATTGCAAGTGCAACGTTGTGATCTTGTTCGGCATTAATGGCGCCAAAACGTCTCGTCACCTGACACTGCGCTGTTGCCGCTCTTATCAAAGGTCAGTCACCTAACATTTCCTAATGATGTTCTATTTTGCTTGCGTTTTTGTTCTATTTAGTTTGTTTGAAAAATAAAAATAAAAAATTTCAGCGCTAAGATTTATTTGATAGTTTCAAATTATTTCTATGAACTAGTATAGCCAATATTTTCATTTATTGTCGTAGTGTCATATCCAGGTGTATAAATAATTTTGGCACGCCGGTTTTTGGTGTTGCCATCTCAAATTGTAGCACTATTTGATAAGCAGATAAATTAACCGACTTGGTATTACCACAGAATCCTAATAATATTATAAACGCGAGAGTTTGTTTGGATGTTTGTTACTCTTTCACGTAAAAACTACTAAATGGATTTGGATGAAACTCGGCATACAGATAGTTTATAACCGAGAATAACACATAGGATACTTTTTGTCCCGATATTCCTACGGGAACGGGAACCACAGGTTGAAACCGCGAGCGGCCACAAGTAACTAATATGAGGTACTGTATTACATTGATGGATCTCACAACTTTTTACCGGATCCTGTGTAAAATAAAGGCGAGTAACGAAACCGAGATCTTTATCCCCTGTGTGGTGCCGGGGATAAAGAATTGCACCACCCCCTCTCTTCCCGTGGGTGTCGTAAAAGCCGACTAAGGGACTATTCCAGAGGATGGGCAGCAGCATCTCTCTGAGGTTATCCTCAACCTACTGCGATCGCCAACCCGCCTGCCAAGCGTGGCGATTACGGCAAATACCCCTCATATCCTTGGGGGAGGCCTTTGTCCAGCAGTGGACGTCTTTTGGCTGATATGATGATGAACGAAACCGAGAATTTTTATGGCCACTTTTATTTAAATAAAAATAAAAACTTTTTTCGTGTGTATTACAAAGTATTTAATTAATTTCATCGAAGACAAAAAAACGGCGCCTGGAAAATCGTGATCGTGTACAAAATCAAAAGCCTTTTCTTTTATGTTTCTGTCAGTATCTTTTTTCTATCTAATTCAGTTATAGAATAATAACTAATAAGTAACTAGTTATAACTGTTTTTCAGGGAAGTGGGGCGGCGTCAACGAGGGAGGGGTCTTGACCCTCGCTCCGAGTCATTCCTGATGCAAAGGTTGTCTATCGCTGTTCAACGCGGAAACGCGGCAAGTGTGTTGGGCACCTTTGCACCTGGAATGGCGCGGGGAGGATTATTTGATTGAGCAGTGGTTGTTTTTATTTATTTTTGTTTTATTATTATTATTATATAATATTTAGGCTTTAAGATACTATTTCCCAATTTTCCACTTATACAATAATATTTTTTTAATTAGTTATAGAATATAATTGAATAGAATACCTAATCCTTTATTTTCGACCAACCAAAACCACGAACAGCCGAGGTCACGGGCTGACTGCTATCGCGATGTTACGCCTCCCTTTACGTTATTTGTGTTCTGTGGTTATTCCCATGAGGTAGGCCTCTACAATGTTCGCGAACCTTTCGTGCTTTGCGCTCCTGCTTTATTTTCATTTATTTATTACAAAAACAAACAGTCAATATAACAACTAAATACATAGTTTAGACAACATCACATACATTGTTCTAATCCCAAGGTAAGTAGCTAAAGCACTTGTTTTAAGGAAAATTAGAAACAACGAAGTACCACAACTACCCAGGCCAGACTCAATATAGAAAATATCGATTTCGACATTGACCCGACCGGGAATCAAACCCGGGACCTCAGAATTAGCGCCGCCCAAAGTCCGGCGTGCAAGCCACTCGGCTACGGAGCCCGTATTACATGGTTTTATCATCTTTGGTTTCCTTAATTATTTTATCTTGTCTTGTCAGTTCATACGAGGCTTAAACAAAACTTAGTGGGTCGCCCGCAAAACTTCGCGTTTATTCAACAGATTTTTTAGGAATTTCGAAACCTGTGATAGGTTTCTTTATTTTTCTGCACATCTACGGCTGGAGCTCTTGTAAATGAGACCATAACCGATTTTTTATGTGCAGTTATCATCCCATTCACTGGGACAAAAATCGGCTTACGCTACTAATATATATATTTGCAATTTACTCTAACAAGGCTTTCGGGTTCCTTTGAAATTTTTCCAATGAAGTTTGATTTGAAGAAAGTCTCACATGATCGCCTGATAAAAAAAACTATTGCCAACGTAATGTTTATAAAAAAAAAATGGTCAAAAGTCATGGTGATTTATTCATCATCATCATCATCATCAGCTCATTTTTTAGGTCCCCACTGCTAGGGCACGAGCCTTCCCTATGGATAGATAGAGAACCACCACGCGGGCCCAGTGCGCAGATTGGTGGTTAGTAACGACTGCTAACGCAGCCGGGACCAATGGCTTTACGTGCCTTCCGAAGCACGGAGGAGCTCGAGATGATACATTTTTGGTCACCCATCCGATGACCGGCCTTTGCGAAGGTTGCTTAACCCCAGCATTCGCAGGCCGGGCGCGTTAACCACTGCGTCATCGAGCTTCTCAATAGGGCTATCAAATGACCAATCAAATATAATTGATTATTATCATTTATTAACAAATGCTTGTGTTTGTTCCAGAATATACGTGCTACTAGTGGTGGCATTAGGGGCGGTGGTGGCGTACCGGTACCCGGACCTGCCCCCAGGGCCCTACTGCGGGGTGACCGGTACCGGCACCTGCTGCTACAACAGACAGGACTCTTGCTCACACAGCATACTCGGTAAGATCATTCATACTTTAATTCTTTTAAGGAGGAACTTCGGTCGCCTGGACGAGAGCGGCCAGCGCAGCCCGCGCATGCCACACTAAGTTTCAACTCCTGATGCCCTTATCACAGAATAACTAATAGTACTCCCTTATCGCGATATAACCGGGGTTTGCATAGATACCTACTTGGTGAGGTGGTGAGATTTTAAGCATCTCCGTGGTCTAGTAGTCAAGACCACGTCTTAGACCCTGGGGCCACTGGTTCGATTCCGATTAGGCCCTAATCATTGGGGCTTGTTTGTCCGCCTAGCCCAGCCACCACCATCTTATCTGATTCAATATTCAAATTAATGTATTCTGTTTAGGCTGCAAATAGCTCTTATGAACGTCATTATGCCATAAATACTTATACCTACGGAGGAGCTCGAGATGATACATTTTTGGTCACCCATCCGATAATCGGCCTTTGCGAAAGTTGCTTAACCTCAGCACTCGCAGACCGGGCGCGTTAACCACTGCGCCAGTTTATCCAGGGAATCCGCAACAACTTGGCCCGACATGGTGTTACAATAACACTTCTAAAAGTATTATTATAGATGTACCCTAATGGAATACTTTGAGAGTTTCATTTACAAGAACACACAAACGCCTGGCCGCGTTAAATGGGTTCGCCGGGCAGCCAGGCGATGGTCACAGTTCAGTGGTTTTTAAAGGGTATGCTCTTACCCTCCCGAATCCCTGACGAGACCTTTGGACTGGGAGGCGGAAATAGGTAGGGAGAGCTCCTAATGGATACCAGCTAGCAGAGGGGTATCATGAAACTGGTGGTTCTCCCATCCCTCTTTTACTGGACGAGAGGGAGAGGCATAGCCACTGAACCATAGGGAAATCGCAATCAATTAAGCGGAATCCTCGTGGAGTTCAAGGGGGTAACCACGAGATCTTTAGCAGTAATATTGCAGTTGTAAAAACGAGACGCGTGTAGCGGCGAATATACTTGCGTCTCTTTTTCACAACTGCTTTATGAGCTCGTGGTTACCCACGAGTATCTACTCGTCAAAGCGCTCGCCCCGATATCGGAAGGTCTTAGGTTCCAGTCCTAGGTCGAGCAAAGTGCCATAACGCCAGATTAGGACGCGCCGAAGCGCATTTTTCATCCGGAAAAAGACTAGTGTCTCGAGCGACTTGCCCTGTGGACACGTATAGTCCACTACCTAATACCCAGATAGGTAATAAATATAAGAAATATATTAGATATAAGAAATGTACTAGTTAATAAGAAAGCATGCATTAGTATATAAGAAACAATGTAAAACATAATAAACAACAGAAAATTGTATTAGAAATAAGAGCAATATTGTAAAAGAAAAAGAAAAAAAAAAAAGACAAAACAAAAGAAAATAGTGGAGCTCTTATAGCTCCAGTTTATTAAAACCCCGAAAAATAAATGAAAAGAATAAAAATGAACAAAATGTCCTGCAAAAAAGCGGGGAGTAGCTGAAACAAAATACCGACGAGCAGGATTTGAACCCGCACCCTTCTGACATACCGGGTCAGGTGCTCTTCCAATTGAGCTATCGTGGTTCTAACTAGCTCGCCGAAATTATTCAACACTAAGTATTTACTTTTTACTTTGACAGCCAAAGGCGCCCGTTCAATGTCAACAACTACCGTTATTAACATCTGATCATAATATTTTTACAAATACTAAAGATCAGCTAAGAAGTAGGCAAGCTATTTATAAAATGTTTATATAATTTTTAACGCAAATTTTGTTGCGAACAAATTACAAAAACACAAATGTTAAAAAAAAAATTTCAATACTCAGATAGGTTACCGGAGCTAGCTTACTTCTCGTAGCACTAACAGCACAACTCCAGCGCAGTTTCCACCCCAGCACTGGAGCAGTATATAGGCTATTACTTAAGTAGGTACTTGCTTACCATAGACTCAGACAAGAAGTGTGGCTGACCCTGACATTTTTTGGTCTTATGCCGAGAATTATGTGTTCAAAAGTGTGTGTGCCCGATTCGGATGCGACCTTGGTGTATCATCGAGCAAACAGTGTATAAGAATGTGGAGCAGTTTCACAACTCACCCACAAAGATAGAGGAGATCAACAAAGATTACGAACTGAATGAACCTGAGCGCAGCGCTGCAAAAATAGTAGATTGTACAACAAGAACATAAAACGAGCCATTTTACCCAAGCCGGTACGGCGAGGGTGGATAGTCACGTCGAGGGTAAAATGGGTTTTATACTCGAGTTTTACACTCTGCTTTTCCCTTCGATTGCAAGGAAATAAAACAAACCGCAACACAACAAAAGCTAGTTTCTTGTTTTGTTTGACGAATTATTAGCTACCCGCCACACAATTTCACTTTTTTTTTTTAATTTTCAACTATGTGACGTTCGACTACGGTCTGAGCCGTAATGCCAAGTTATTTTATATATTTGCGTTATATTTTTTTACGTAAATGCACGCCCGTATTAATCGTAAATTTGTATTTAGATAGTAATACATAATTATGTCGTAATTAAATTAAGATATAACCTAAATCTCACAAAATATAAGAATAAGAATAAGAATAATAAGAATAAATTTATTTCTGTATAAAACTTAGTCTAAATACATAAAACTTATAAAATAACATTGTTTAAATATTAATATAGTGCATTTTGAGTATACTGCTTATATTGTGGTTTTAAAATTAAGGTTAGTAGTGCAAAATAATCGAAGTGATACCTAAACTATGTAAACTAGTTTACCTGTATCTTAGGTATCAATTTGGTGAATGAAGGTTAGCGCTTGCTTACTTAACATTTTATTAAATAACAATAAATTATAATGTTTTGATTACATTTACATAGGATTTTTACTTATCTAGCATGATTGTTACACAAATTAACTTAAGTAATAATTAATAGTAGGACTATGTTATCACAATAATATGTTTTCCTTTAAGTTAGCCTTGTCTTATTTTACTACATTCATTTACGTCTTACATTTTACTATAATCATATGTTTTAAATTTAATGCTGAACGATGTCTATGCGGCGCTCTGGGCGCCTTCATAGTCTACTGTACTATGGTATCTATTCTCAGCAGTTGTTCTGGCTGGGCATTGGTCGTCTCCTGTTTTGTGTTGGCTGGGCTTGTTAAATCGCTTACATGAAGCACACGTGGCCGGTTCTTGACGTTTTCTGCAATCCTTGATTGAGTGGCCGACGCATCCACAGTGTCCACAGGTAGAGTCTGTTTCACGACAATATTTCGCGGAATGGCCATACAATTGACACTTGTAACATCTTGTTACAAGTGTGAAGTCTCTGACCGGGCAAGATATCCAGTTAATATATAGTCGCTCCTGCGTTATGAGAATTTTCCTTAGTTCTGGTGGTAATTCTATTATATAATTACAATATGAGGTGTCTTTTTTGCCAGATTTGTGGCTTAGTTTGATAGAGCTAAGGAATTGGTCCCGATGTATGTGAGTATGTGATATATCAATTAAATGAAGGTGTATTTAATTGTGTATGTGGCTGTAAGGCCTAATTGCCTTAGTCTTAAAAGAAGAAATTACTTTATGCACAAGAGCATAAAAACACATTTTATGCCGCCTTCTCTCGACATAAAGAACAACTTTACGAGCATGAGAAGTGAAAAATATACTTTTCATAGACAATCGTCACTTACATGAGTTTACATAATGACAACACTACATAGATACATCCTACTAATATTATAAACGCGAAAGTTTGTTTGGATGTTTGTTACTCTTTCACGTAAAAACTACTGAATGGATTTGGATGAAACTCGGCATACAGATAGTTTATAACCGGGAAAAACACATAGGATACTTTTTATCCCGATATTCCTACGGGAACGAGAACCACGCGGGTGAAACCGCGAGCGGCCACAAAGAAAAAAAACAGTTTTTCTTATGGTACGGGGCGCAAACGCTCCGTATTAGATTAATTGTTTAACAATAAATCTCATACGTTTTGATATGAGCGTTTGCGCCCCACCCCGTACCATAAGAAAAACTGTTTTTTTTCCTTCAAATTAAAACAATAATAATAATAATAATTTCTTTATTTTCACAAAACAGCAGATACAATAATTAATCTTAACCTGCAAATTATTTAAAAAAAATGAACTACAATTTTGAAGTGTGTGTTAAGACTAATCTACTAAGAAAATTTAGATGCTTAAATCGGTCTGGTTAGCCTGTAAAATGCAAATCTATGTTTTAAAATCTATAAATCTATAAATAAATCTATAAATAATAAATCTTTATTAAATAACTTATTTTACAATATAACCAGAATACTAAACATACTATATAATCTCAAAAATACACAAGTGCCTGAACTAGGATTATCCTGTTTTCCAGGCAAAAGTAAAGGACTTACTAAAATCTTAAATTAGCAAAATACATTTTTATTCTTAGTGACTAAATAAAAATAAAAACAAAACTATATTCTTCCTAATGTATATAAATTAAATATTATTTATTTCGAACTAGGAACCTTACTAAATTCTTAAATAATAATATTAATAATGCAAACTACTCTTTTATTCTTTGTGACTAAGTAAATAAATAGCAAAAACAACATTCATTTATAAACTTAACTACTTCATGTATAAAAATTTAAACAATATTCATTTTAAACTACTAGGTATAAAGATAAAATCAACATTCATCTTAGGACAACTAATAATTTTTCCTGTATCCTCGTAGGACATATTGAGAAGGGCTTCTTTGAGTATATTCTTTGTTTTACTATAGCAATGATGATATATGCCTAATTTAGCGTTTAACCTATTATAAAGAAGTGGACCTAAGAACAAGTAAAATCTAGAAGAGAAGGCATGTTTTGTTGCTGTATTTTGAGGGCAAACTATATCTTTTCGTCTTTTGTTAGTAGTTTCAGTGCTGTATGGAAGTGCGACGTGTTGTTTGATAACTGTGTTTAGAATAAATAACTGTCTAACCGATAATACTTTACAGGATTTATAAAGAATGTCAGTGGGGAAAAGGAAAGGACGAAAAGTAGAGACTTTTAATAAAAGAGGTTACTTTGACATTTTTTTCTCTGTTATAAAAGTTGACATATCGTGTTTCTGCAACTAGCAAAATGAAGTCAATTAAATGAAAAATCATGTCATCAAATATCACTTTCATATGTTTTGTAATTGTTTGGAAAAATCACGATTCCCGCCACGTAAATTTCCAATGAGTCGCCTTAACCACAACACTCGCTGACCGGGCGCGTTAACCACTGCGCCATCGAGCTACTCGATAGAGATTGAGATTTTATTATTTAAGGACATTGTGCCAATAATTTTAGTACTTAAATTTTTTTACCAACCTTTTGTACTTAATATTAACTATTTAACATTTCGGAGCCAAATAAATTGAAATTAAATAAATTAACACCTTTCCACAGACACGCTATGCTACTGCGACGAGTTCTGCAACCGCACGATGTCGCACGACGACTGCTGCCCCGACTACGAGGAGGTGTGCCTCGGGCTTCCGAGGCCCAACCCGGAGCCCCTGGGCCAGGCCTGCGAGGACGGCGGCCGCAATTACTACCCCGACGACAAGGTCCTGCGGGACTGCAATACGTGGTAAGTGTCATCCATCATCATTCATCATCATCATCATCTCAGCCAAAAGACGTCCACTGCTGGACAAAGGCCTCCCCCAAGGATATGAGGGGTATTTGCCGTAATCGCCACGCTTGCCATCATCATTATAACCAGCTTATTTTATGTCCCACTGTTGGGGCTTGAGCCTTTCCTATGAAAGGAAACAGTACAGAGAAAACGGGCCATAAACCACCACGCGGGCCCAGTGTACAGTTAGCATTAGCAAACCAATGTAATTCTCTCTTTGTGGTGCCGGGTCTGGCGTCTGTCGCGCCATCTCTGAGGTCCCGGGTTCAATTCCCGGCCGGGTCAATTTAGAGAAAACTGTTTTTCAGAATTGTCGGTGGTTGTTAACAACTGCTGATGCAGCCGGCACCGACGGCTTTACATGTTTTTTTTTTTAATCTTATTTTTTTGGAGGCTTTTGTCTATTCATAGACAGGTCAGCCTCATCGTAACCTAACCTTAATGTTTAATTAAATCTACTTACTTAAATAAAAGACAGGAAAGGGACTCAGTGATGTGACAAACAGTCCACAAAACATTTTGCAGCTTTCGAAGTTGGTTCTGCTAGAATACTTGTAAATGCCCCTATATCATATTTATTCATATTAAACTTTTGCATCATTACATGATTGCGGCTTTACATGATGCCTTCCGAAGCCATCGAAGCTTAGGTCGTGAATCTTTGTTCATTTGTTTGGTATTCTTTTTTTGTGCCAATTGGATTGATTTGATTTGACGGTGACTGTACAATATGATGTCCTCTAATGAGCCCAACAAGGGCATTACAGTGTCAACAGGGACACTGATATTGATAAAGATTAGATAAAGATGCATACACATACATAGCTGCAGCTGAGTTTGACTTTAAGGCATACAATACTATAAAAATCAAGCAAAAAAATAAAAAACAATTACAATTCCAAAAACTATTTAATCTACATATTATCTTAAGGGTGCATCCGTAAGTGACATGTGTCATATGTTTTATTTGAAATGTCGTCGTCCATATTTATTTGATGCCGCGCGGCCATACTAATTTTGTATGGGGAATTTAAGGTGCTTAATAAAAAATAACTATTAAAATAACCACTTGATGAATCGAAAATGTAGTCTAGCAATTTGTAGTTTATCCATTGATGATTGTTTAGACAAAATCAGAGGTACAATAATTTAGATAAACTATAAGAAATCTACTAAACGCCGCCACTCGTTTTCATGATTTTTGTCCAACTTTAAATGATATTGTAGAAAAAACTATAGCGTGTTATGAATTTATGGTTCTAACAAATTGCAAACACGTTCCCTATGATACTAAATATATATTTTGTTCATTTAATACGATAGTATTTTTAATTATATTTACTTAACCGTAACTGCATTTTTGGCATTTTTTGGTCGGCGCACCCTTAAACTAGCTGATCCGTCGGACATCGTACCGCTTTAACAGTTTCCATGACAACAAAACAAACAAATTATTTTGTATTGGAAAATTAAATTGACGTTTTTAGTACTTTCCGTTTTTTTTTTTTTTATGTTAAAAGGAGGCAAACGAGCAGGCGGGTCACCTGATGGAAAGTAATCACCGCCGCCCATGGACACCCGCAAAACCAAAGTTATCGAAGATGCGGTGCCAACCTTGGAAAGGAGTTGGATCTTGAGGAGGGAGTAGGAATTGGGAGGGGGGAGGGATGAGAGATGGGCCTCCGGTACTTTCCACCACTCAGACAGTGTTACTCATTTAGCACCACCCAGGGGTCACGTGTAGGGTCTCAAGGGTAAACCTACGGACGCGAGTAACTTTAACCCCCAAAACGTTACTATTATTTACGTTTCTCACCGTTTAAACCTTCCCTGAACTTCCACTAATATTCTCGAGTTTTAGCGAGACAAACGAACAGCAATTATTTTAAATTGTAATTGTAATTTTTTTTGTTGATGTTTATGTTTTATAGTGTTGCAATAAGAGTATTATCTATATATCTATATTCAGATATTTGTGTGAAATAAAAATAAATAAATAAATCACGCAAGCGTGGGCACGCTTAATTAAAAATTAAAACAAATAAAATCATTGTTTGTTATGTATGATACCTTATTTCTTAGTTGTCTTGTCACCGAAATTTTCCTTGGAATAAGATCACAGAGTTGTACGACCTATATGAGACGTACGCAATGTATTATTAATGTACACTCACAAACAAAAGTTATTAAAATAATTAATAGCAGCATATCGACAGAAAAAGTTGTGGATTACATTTTTGATTATTTACTAAGCAGTAAAAACAACGCAATTCGATGTTTTGATTTAGTTTCTTGCTGTTTATAAGAATTATTGGTTTTAAAACTTTTACTATTAAACTATTTCAGTTTAACCACAGATTAGTTAAATTTAGTTATTACGTCTTTAACTTTAACAATTTATTTAAATGATTACGAGCTTCGGTTTGAGTCATCATTAAATGGTTTCATCATCAGAGATGATGAATGAAAGTTAATAATCGGGTAAATAAACTGTAACTACTCTTTATTAGTCTTAGTGGCTTTTTTATACTTTTTACCTATGTTATGCTTTTTGAATCAATTCGTTTCTATTGTCTGTGCTGTCATATATTTTGCATTATTACCCAGCTGTCTCTCTATAATATAGTACAGTCGTATGGTTAATATTAATATGGCATAGTGACATTCAAAAGAGCTACTTTTGTAGCCTAAACTGAACGAATGATTTTTAATTTTGTATTTTGATATATCTATTTAAACTTTCATGGTCTCTTGCATTAGATTAATTATTAACCCACACCGCATTAACTTCGGTAATTCCGTAATCATGGCCATGCAACTGTGCTGAAATATCGGATACTCAAGTATAATAAACATGGTAAGAATCCCGTTAATACATAATTACTCTAATGGCTTGAATTTTGAATTTTGAATAATAAGTAATTTTTATTACTTATTATTCAAAATTCAAAATTCAAGCCATTCTTTTTACACAAATGTTGAAAAAAAACGACGGGTTGCACTCCGGGAGTGCCGGCAGTAGTGAAAACTTGAATATTAACGTTGTGCATTTTTGATATTTTGGAATGGTTAGGGAATAGTTTTCACGAATTGCTTCAATTATCAGTATAAAAGTACTATCATTTATGTGGTAGAATACAATATGTATTTATTGCGCTATCGTACACAAACATGACAATTTATATTACATTAAAAAGCACTCGAACAGTCGCGCAAGCGCCCTGCGCCGCCTAAACGAAACAGCAGGCATACATTTTCGCCACGCCGTAGAAAGAGAGGGGGATACTTCCTCTCCTACGCCGCGCCGGCTGTCTACTCTCCATCCGTCTTACGAATTTTCGATCAGGCCACGTGTCCTGACGCCTGACGCAACGCAAGTCACGTGTCCTGACGCCTGACGCAACGCAAGTCACGTGTCCTGACGCGAATTTAACATTTTTTACCCATTACAAAAAAAGTGTACAACGCCGCTAAAGAAGTTTTCACTTCAAAATCCGATATGACCCGGTATGTCAGACGGTGCAGGTTCAAATCCTGCTCGTGGAAATTTTTTCAACATTTTTTTCAACATTTGTGTTTTTGTAATTTGTTCGCAACAAAATTTGCGTTAAAATTATAAAAACAAAACAAAAACATTTTATAATAATTAATATTAATTTAAACTACAACTTTTATCTTGGATTGTACGTCAACGTGCAGTTACGAAACGCTCAGTGTGACACGAATGGAATGTACAATAAATTAAACGTAACACAAGCAGCCATGCTATTTGACGCTATATTTAATTTTCACGTTGTTTTCTGATTTCGACCTACTTTGTTGCGGACAGATTTATCAAACGTAAAGGGATGGTGTTTTCGGAGAAGAGTTAAAACTATTTTTTGCACGAAAGAGATTCGAACCCGCCCCCTCGGACATATCAGGGTAAGATGCATCAAGGAAAAGGAGAACAAGGAACGGATTTAGCTCGTGATACCTTTAAAAAAAACGAATAAGTAGTTATTATTGGTTGGGTTGCGTAAAATAATATAAAGGAAAGACTGTATTTTTGAATAGCAATGTATTTGAACTAGTAACATCTATGTACTCGCCTGCTTCCAAATTCAAATGTCAAAAGTCATCATCGAAATAAAAGTTTGATTTTTAATTAAAACTAGACTTAATGTAAGAGTTTTATTAAATACTTACAACTTTTTAAGATTAAAAATAATTAAAGGAATTTTAAGTGAACTTCAAATTAGTAGTATGCGTAGGTAGTACTTTAATGGGTGTCATTTTTACTTTCAAAACCTGTGTGTTAAATCACGGATCTGATTCAAAACTTCGCAACTCGACCCTGTTTTGTGCGAAAACTCTTCTTACAAAGATCATGATCACATGTATCTTCATGTTGTAAGACATTTTCTATCAGCACTAATTTAAGTTCGTTATTCAATTGTCAATGGCTTTTGTATATAAACACTTAATTGCTAGACGTCAACGGATTAACTGCTTACAATAAAATGGTCAACTTGTTACCGAAAAGTCTACTTGTCGTTCATTGCAATCTTTTTTTTATTATTGTCTATTGCCGTGGTGCTGTTGTCGATTTTTTATTTATTTATTTATGACCAAGGATACTAGTCCTTCAGTCGAAAACTTAATTTATACATTTCTCAAAACTGAACTCTATATAGGATTAGGATGAATAATAATAGAAATGAGAAGTGAGAAATGATATACCCCCCAACCCCTCGAGTATCTTAGTAAAGATGTGGGGCTTTATGGGGGCTTTACTAAGTCCTCACGCGGACTTCTTGAGAGAATTTGAAAAGTGCCGTTGCACTGTTTTGTTTCATTTGCCAACACTCATGCACACTCACGAACACTTAACGGTTAATAATCCACCATTATTTCACATTAATATTCGACATAACACACATTTTAGAAAATAAAACAAAACCGCAGACATGACTCTTCACTTTCCCGCCAAGAAGTCTGTTGTTGTCGAGTGTGTTGGATGTTGCCAACATTAATGATATAATAATTATTATCATATATTTATCACCCATTGTAAAAATGGCAACTATTTAAATATTGTGCTCTCTCTCTCACGGCGTATCTGAAAGAAATACACGTCTGTTCAGCAGTCCTGGTGTTTATTATTTATAACCAGAATCCAGCTAATCAAGCACTCTATCAACCCAGACACAGACGCTGCACAGAATGACATAACGGCCTGATATCCGGAAGACCTTGGTTAAATTCCCATGTGTTAATTATAAAATCATATAACAAAACAATGCTATATTACTCAATTAACATTTTGACATAGAATTGAGAGACCGCAGAATAATATCTAGTGGTCGCCCAGTGGTTGAAGATCGACCGTAAGTCACAAAATATACATTTTATCTTTCAGCACTTCTTCTCCGTTCGTACTTTAACTACATATTCCAATTCTCACACTTCACCGTGGTGCTTAAAAAGGGGTAGGTGCAAAGTTTTTTGTTCACGTATTAAAGAGACAGATATAGTCTCAATTATTATTAACAGCTCGATGGCGCAATGGTTAACACGCCCGGTCTGTGATTGCTGAGGTTAAGCAACTTTCGCAAAGGCCGGTCATCGGATGGGTGACCAAAAATTTATCATCTCGAGCTCCTCCGTGCTTCGGAAGGCACGTAAAGCCGTTGGTCCCGGCTGCATTAGTAGTCGTTAACAACCACCAATCCGCACTGGGCCCGCGTGGTGGTTTATGGCCCGTTCTCCCTATCCATCCATAGGGAAGGCTCATACCCCAGCATTGGGGACTTTATGAGCTGATGATGATTATTAACAGTGCCTTCATTTGATCTGAGTCAGCCCGAGACCATGACCGGTGCAATAAGGCCAAAACGTCGGGTATTTCAAAGAGTATTGAATACCGAGTTTGCGTTAAACTCCATTATAAAATTAAAAACGAAAATCAAACGAACACGAAATTTTAAAAGTATCAAATCAATACGTTCTATTTGCATATCTAACTATATCCACAGATTTACTCATGTGCCATAACTATATGTCACATATAGGAGGTGGGAGATATATTTTGGCAGCATAGAAACTTTGTAACCCTCACAAATAGAACCATGACATGACAGACAACAAATGATGCATTTTCTTTTTTTAAATGACAAGCTGTTCCCCAACTCACCGCGTCGCAGAATCCGATCCGAACCCTTCGGAGAATCTAGTAGGGCACGAGGACACTCACTTTTAAGTGTGTGATGCCGTTCTCTCTAGAGAACCTCCGAAGGTGATTCGTTTCACACGTCTTGAGGTACTCTTTACGTACCTCACCGCCCCCAAAAAAGCCCGGTGACGCTGAAAATGCCGTTTGAGGCAATCAGCAATTTCTTTCAAAAAAAGACCACGTCGCATCTCTTCGCCTAAATGTGCAAATAAGAGCCGAGCAAAAAAAAAGTCAGAAAAAACGCTAAGCGAAACGTACACGTAAGTAGGTACCTACTTACTAGTACTACTAGCGTACTAGCGTTTTTTGTGACTTTTTTTGCTCGGCTCATAAGGGTCATAGCGTGATGTTGAATAAACAAACAAACAAACTCACAAGCTTTACCTCTTCAGTAATAGCAGAGTGAACGAGAGTGCGGCAACAGCGGCGTGACCTTGAATCGCCGTACCGAGCTGTACCTACCGGCTAGGGTTGAGTCACACATAGTTAATTTATTATTGTGTGAATTTGAGTTTCTTTTATATCGTAAACTTACCTTGTTATATCTGTCGGCAAAGTAAAAAAGGACAAACTGGGATTATGGTTGTGTGTGTTGAGACATACACACCTCATAAACAACAGGTTTTTTTTCCAGATATTTTCAATAGGCACCTACCTATATGCAACAAAGCTCGCAATCGCGACACCCAAACCAAGAAAAATACGTGTTACTGATCGGTAGCGCTCAGTGACATACTTGCTATTCTCCGTTACTACAGCAACATACGCTGCCCGATCCGCGTTTGCGGGCAAAGAGTAGAGTTATATATTTTGCGGGGACAGCCCGCGTCATCGCGTACTCCTTTCCCATGCTTTTTTCTGTGTGCTAATGTAGGTGAACTACGAGCTTGTGTGCGTGCGTTTCGGAGCTCTTGTATGAAGTTGCCGCACTCTTATAGATTGCTTTACATTTTCGTACGAAAAGTATAAGGTGTCTTAATTCATCATCATCTCAGCCAAAAGACGTCCACTGCTGTACAAAGGCCTCCCCCAAGGATATGAAGGGTATTTGCCGTAATCGCCACGCTTGGCAGGCGGGTTGGCGATCGCAGTAGGTTGAGGGTAACCTCAGAGAGATGCTGCTGCCCATCCTCTGGAATGGTCCCTTAGTCGGCTTTTACGACACCCAAGGGAAGAGATGGGGTGGTGTAATTCTTTATCCCCGGCACCACACAGGTTAAGGGTCTTTATATCGAGCTATAATTTCGGTTTGCGTTTAGTAGGTACGGCTTAACAAACAGTTAACCCTTAACCGGCCATATTTCGATGGATCAATCAACATTCCCCCGCATGTGTGTCATCCATTAATTGATAACAATTGTTCGAAAGTAAACAAGCAAGGCAACGTCTCAAGGCCTAAGTAATTCGGGCTCAGTGAAGTTGAGGAGCTCGAGTGGTTAACGCGCCCGGTCTGAGAGTGCTGAGGTTAAGCAACTTATGCAAAGGCCGGTCATCGGATGGGTAACCAAAAATGTATCATCTCGAGCTCCTCCGTGCTGCGGAAGGCACGTAAAGCCGTTGGTCCCGGCTGCATTAGCAATCGTTAACAACTACCAACTGGGCCTGCGTGGTGGTTTATGGCCCGTTCTCCCTATCCATCCATAGGGAAGGCTCGTGCCCCAGCAGTGGGTGGCGTTCGGTGGACAATTTCTGGGAATAGGTCGTCTTTTTTCGAAGAGAGTTTGATGATTCTCTCCGACGCCATTTTCAGTTTCACCTGACATCCGTGTGATTGACACATCGTCAGAGGTTTCTAGAGGGAACGGCATCACGCACTAGAGCTAGGGTTGCCAACCATACTTTAAAATAACGCATCCTACGTTATTTTCCATCCCCATACTTTATTCTTTTTAATACAGATAAAGTACAAAAACACAAATGAAATGAAATGAAATAAAAATGAAAATGAAATAAAATAATAATTTATTGGCACACTGTTCTTACATATAGGTACAACATAATATTTCGCTATTTATTTACTTATTTATTGTACATGTAGCTACAAATATTAGACTTTGTAATGTAACAATATGTATGCCAAAGGCTACCGGCTCAGCTTAATGCGACATAGGCATAATGCCTATGTAGCGCTGGTTTTCGGCCAGTACCGTTTGCTTTCAAAGTTTTTCTTAAAGGGTACATGCAATTAAAAAGAAGAAAAACCTGCTTTAGCAATTCACAGAAAGAAAATAAATAATACATAACGCATCAGCATGAGCACATTTACTTGACTAGCTCGAATAAATGCTAAATGCCACAAATGTTGAAAAAATTTACGAGCAGGATTTGGACCTGCACCCTTCTGTCTTACCGGGTCAGGTGCTCTCCCAATTGAGCTATCGTGGTTTGGTTGGTGGTGGTAACAAAATTTGCGTTAAAAATTATATAAACAAAGCAAAAACATTTTACAGATAAAGTATGGAAAGTACTTTATTTCCGACTAATGCGTGCGTTTGAACGGAATATTCCTGTTGACTTAATTTCTGAACTACTGAATGATTCCCTGTGTGGTGCCGGGGATAAAGAATTGCACCACCCCATCTCTTCCCGTGGGTGTCGTAAAAGCCGACTAAGGAACCATTCCAGAGAATGGGCAGCAGCATCTCTCTGAGGTTACCCTCAACCTACTGCGATCGCCAACCCGCCTGCCAAGCGTGGCGATTAAGGCAAATACCCCTCATACCCTTGGGGGAGGCCTTTGTCCAGCAGTGGACGTCTTTTGGTTGAGATGATGATGAATGATACTCAGACTCAGGTGAAGTGAAACGAAAATAAATAAATTTGGAAAATACTTTATTTTTTCTTCAAATCCGTTTTTTTGACTAGTTAAAAATAGATTTACTTTAATTTCCTAAAAAATAGTTAGCAACCCCAACTAGAGCGTATCCCCGTTCCCTACTAGATCGGATCGTGAGCAGAACAACCTGAGGGCGCCGCAAGGCTAGGACCTCGTCTCGGGTTGTCATGGTCGTGGGGATGGGGAGAAGCGCCCAGGTACATCTGTACCTGGAATTGAGCGCGTGTGAACCGGGTCTTCGTACTCCTGTTCTACGGTGTCTTGGGCCTATACGAGTGTGCATGTTTAGTGTACCATGTGAATGTGTAGTGGCATTTTTAGGATCGGGCTGGGGGCGGGGGGATAAGTCAGGGATAGGATAGTCTATCCGATAGACGGACGGTAAGATTTCCATCGTCTTCAACAAAGACGGACTTTAGCGACCCTTATCTTTGAAAATATCTCTGTTGTCCGGCTTGTGTTCCTGAGATTCTTGCCAGCTCTCCTCGATCGAAGACTCTCCCAAAATCCGATGTTAGATTTAGGTAAACTGGTGTTAGATTCAGTAGTATAATTAATGGAATCAGGCGTTATTTTGCGGAAATCCATAGTACAAAAAAATGTAATTTAAATAATATGTAGTGTTGATTCCGCTAACTCACTCGTTTATACAGCTTGGATGCAGTACGCATGCACCGCCCTCCCGCCCGCAAAAAGTATGCACATGCAGGAGAAACAATGCGTGCAAGCGAAAATGCATCCAAGCTGTATAAACGAGTGAGTTAGCGGAATTAACACTACATATTATTTAAATTACATTTTTTTGTTCAGTAGTATAATCTAAACATTTTATTTTTATTTGGATTTTATAGTTTTGACGTCAATTAGTACCTGTGAAGGCTCACACTATCACACTAATATTATAAATGCGAAAGTTTGTGTGCATGTGTGTATATTTGTTGCTTCTTCACACTGCAACGGATGGATGGATTTGGATGAAATTCGGCATACAGATAGTTTATAACCTGGATTAACACATAGGATAGACATACACATTTTTACCCCGATATTCCCACGGGAATGAAACTCATACCTTTTCTCTATATTTGGTTCAGATAGGACAACGTCTGTCAGGTCAGCTAGTATTGAATAAATGATTTGACTTAGGTTTTACATTCTAGGATTTTTATGAAGATCCGGTATATACGATTAACCTAAGACAAACACAATTAATTTGGTGAATACCACAAAACGTGCTTTGTTTACGATTTAGCGTCGTTATGCCATGAATAATGAATGAGAAAAAAACCTCAATGAAAGAAACTGTGATAAGATGAATAACATTTTTCGTGTTTGTTTTTCGCATAGTTGGAAATGTTTGTATGGAGATTACATTCGGCATTTGCAGTTGCTATTCATAAAAAAACGGTTTGTTTGCCCACCACAGATGTTACGTAAAGAAAAACAGAACAGCTTAGTAGGTACCTACTTATTGTTTTGTCATTTCTGCGACGCGAGGTCTCCTTTTGTATTCTGCAATTTACATATACCATTAGTCAATATTTTTAGGCAGACCTACTTTAAAAATGCATGTAACTTAAGTTGCATCAATAGGGTTGTCAACAACTACAGTAACATAGTACTGTGCAGCATCGATAATTAATTCCAGAAACATTGCTCGTTTTAAAATTGTAAACTAACCAAAACACTAAGATTTCGAAAGAAATATTGTTTTTTTGGTAAATTTATAATAATTAAAGTGTTTTTTCACATAAGTATGTAGTAAAAATAAAGTTAAAAACAGTAGGTAATAAAGTTGTTTGCTGCAAACGCGCCAACTATTCTAACAGACAATGAAAATAAGTTTTTTTTAAATTTTGTCTTCTAGTAAGGAACTGTCAAAGTCTCCGTATTTATTTCTCTTAGGCATATAAAAAATCATTCACTTTAAAATTTTCATTAGAACTGCAAAGTTTCATGGTAGGTATACCGAATAATGTAAAATGGCTTTTAACTTCATACTTTCGTAAACAATACCTATGCTAAATGTACCGATGAGTAAAAAACATTAAAAAAAAAACAAAGTAACCAACAGGTGATCTTATGTACACAGAGCTCAGTCCCTTTGTTTGGAGAGAGGTTGCTGATGGGCTCAGACGGCCTTTTCAGAGTTACTGAACTTTTTGAGAGTATGCGGCGTGAAACTTAAAGGGTACAAGTAATGTGGTCTAAATACCGGCAGAAGTTTTCTAGAGAGAAGGGATCCCGCGAGCGCGTCCTCCGTGTGTGGAGGACCTCGGTGGCACCCCGCCCGATCCTCTAAATGCCACTACACATTTACAGAATACACTAAACATGCAGACTAGTTTAGGCCCAACACACCGTACTTGTAGAACAAGGGTACGTAGAACCGGTTCACACGCGCTCTATACCAGGTACAGACATGTCGCTTCTCTCCTCCTCCACGGCCCGGTCTACCCGAGCCGAGGTCCGTGCCTTTAGAGGCGCCCTCGGGTGGTTCCGCTCCCCGATCCAATCCAAACCCTTAGGAGAATCTAGTAGGGCACGGGGACGCGCATTTTTAAGTGTGCGATGCGGTTTCCTCTAGAAAACCTCTGAAGGTGATTCGTTTCACACGGCTTGAGATACCCTTTACGTACCTCGGCCGTCCCCAAAAAGCCCGGTGACGCTGAAAATGCCGTTTGAGGCAATCAACAATCTCTCTCAAAAAAAAACCTCGGTGGCGCAGTGTTTAATGCTCCCGGTCTGCGATTGCTAAGGTTAAGCAACTTTCGCATAGGCCGGGCTTCGGATGGGTGGCCAAAATCGGAGCGCATCATCTTGAGCGGAGCTTCGGAAGGCACGTAAAGCCTTTGGTCCCGGTCGTTAACAACGGTGGTTTATGGTCTATCCATCCATAGAATAGGGAAGGCTCGTGCCCTAGCAGTGGGGACATAAAATTGAGTTGGTAAGCGTGTATTCGTCCCCTACGATTGGTTCGTATCGGAACGGAAAGTTAAGGGTCCCGCCCGAGCGGTAGAAGGGTGAACTGAGGTTTTAGTGTAGCGGCCAAAACATCGGATAACCCTACATACATATCGGATACCTACCTCGCGGAGTCGAAGCCCCGCCGTGGAGTTGATTCGGCTTGCGAATTTACTCAGTATAAAAAAAACGTGATATTGTGTGACTGTGCAGGCGCAGCGTCTTCGTCAGCCACTTGCACAAGTAGGTATTTCGGGGCGTGCTCTTGACAGATGAGACAATGTTTATTTCTGTCTCGAGATTCTCAACTCAGGTGGGCTGTATAGGGCCGCCAACGATGCGCTGTTGTTGTTTCTGTTTATTTTACACTTTACTTTTTTAACCAACGTGTATAAAAAAACGATGCTGTTTATTTTTATTTTATACTGGTAAAAAAAAATTTACAACGCATCGGTGGTTGTTTGTCGAACCCCTCGGACGATATCTGGAGTGCCGGGTTTATTTCCCCGGTCGGGCTTAGGATTCGGTGTTTCGGATTACATATTTGATATTATAGCCCGAGTTTGTGATCACCAACCTGCATTTCAAGAAATTTTGTGATAAAATGTTAACACATTATTGACTGTTTGTACTTAGTAATGTTATAATTACTATTTTAAAAGAGAACACGAGTATAAATTATATACACTACTGCTTTTCAATTTAATAATTGATGTTATCTTCGTCAAACGGAGATGGTATTTTTATAATTTTATAGTATTTTTATATTATATGTTAAAAATATCAAACATTTTAATCTTCTAATAAATAAAGAAATATATTATTATATTATTTTTATATCAGCCATAGCTGTCCCACTCCTGGGCAAAGACCTCCCCACACTTTTTCCACACCTTCCGGTCTTCTGCAACATAACGCCATTCCTTCATGAACCTATCAAGGTCGTCCCGCCTTCTGCGTCTTGGTCTACCTGGTCGCCTTTAAAAAATATATAAGTAATATTTTAAAAAACGGGTTCCAAACAATCCTAAAAGCGAAGATATTTTTTTTGTGTACTTTAATTGTGATACCATCCCTAGAGTTCCGATAACCCATCAATCTACCGGGTTGGCGCGTCTCCACAGGGTCGGCAGATTTGCCATTGTGTCGATGGAGTCAAGAGCAAACCCGTTATATATGATCCACACATTTTCACTTATATTTACTAAATTCCTTTTGATTTTTTTCTCCTATTGATTGTAATTTTTTTTACTTTTTTATTGATGATCTTTGCAAGGTGGCTGGCAAGAGCTGGATGAGAGTAGCCGCGGATCGTGCTCTGTGGTGTGCACTTGTAGAGGCCTATGTTCAGCAGTGGACTAGTGTAGGCTGATGATGATGACGATTTTGATTGTGTTATTTGCTGTTTGTAACATAAAACAAGCTATTTAAGTGTGATACCGAAATGTATTTAAAAGAGCAGAGTCTCCTGATACAGGCATTGTTATGCTTAAGACGACACCTCGATTTGTGAACATTCAAAAAGGCTGATCCTTACTGACGCTGGCATAAGGTCGATAATACGTAGCGCCTGCGACAACATAGACCGCAAATTAACAGTTAACCATAAAATATTTTAAAAAAAATATTGGTTTTTGTTATCAAAATATGTAGCAACTAAATTACGAATATTGATGTTATCAATATATTTGAGTGGTTTCCAAGCATATAAATTAAGTAATTTTGTTGTAATTTCAACAATAGTGATTTTTTTGGTGGTGTTTTCGAAAATAATTATGATCGAGTCAAAATTATACAATCGTGTATTTGAGCAAGCTTATGCAAGATAAAGACATGAATTTACCTATATCAACATTTCAGAATCGTAAGTCATATTATAGTCTTAACCTTTTCACCGCCCAACTATCCTGCACGCGATGTCCCGCTGTACGCCAACGTATAAATGTTTTTTTAATAAAGTAGGTACAAAGAAGAACTTCTATAGAAGTGCTGGCGTGGACGGCACGAAAATCTCGAACTTGTATAGAAGTTATTGGCGGAAAAAGGTTAAACTATTCGACGAAAGTTGGTGCATTTTTCAGTGTGTCGTCTTTTGTCAACTACGTATAAGTTTTGTTGTTATAACTGGTGCAGCGTGAGGACAACGCAGTTTCTCTCTGCACCAGATGTCTTCTGGACTCCATTTCGACTTCACATCAGGTGGAGTGAAGTCATTTGCCGCGCTAAAAAGAAAAACATTAAGCAATCTTCTTGAAGAGCTCGATGGCACAGTGGGTTAACGCTTGCGGTCTACGATTGCTGACGTTAAGCAACTTTAGAAAAAGGCCGGTCATTAGATGGGTGACCAAAAATTTAACTTCTTGAGCTCCTCCGTGCTTCGGAAGGCACGTAAAGCCGTTGGTTTCGGCTGCATTAGCAGTCGTTAACAACCACCAATCCGCACTGGGCCCGCGTGGTGGTTTATGGCCCGTTCTCCCTATCCATAGGGAAGGCTCGTGCCCAAGCAGTGGGGACATAAAAATGGAGATGAATCCTCCTCTCGTATCGCCTTCGCTTAGAGTCCAGGCTTAAGTGGTATCAAAAGCTATCGTTTCTGAATGCAATGATGTAGTCACACATATTTCAGGAGCGCTGAACGGCTCGTGATGCATTGTGTCACCTTGGACTCTTGAATTAGACACTTGACGTTTTCCGTTTGTCATCAGTCATTCGCGAAACGGTGCATTGTAGAGGGGCGGATCAAGTTCGGTCAGGTTATTAATTGTACTCAAACAGGGAATTCAAATCAATTATTCCAACATTCCGAAGGATTACGAAAGATAAGAAAAACGAATTTTATTTACCGTTAACAAAAACGATGATTCGTAAGAAAGTAAAGTGAATAGCCTATAATAACTGTCCCACTGCTGGGCAAAGGTCTCCATCGCTGTTATCAAAGTCATCACTTAATGCGTAATGGTCTAATCACTACGCTTGCCAGATGCGGGTTGGTGATCACAAACCCGGGCTAAGCATCGAAAACTCCGAAACCATTAGAATCACGTTAGAATTTCTTTGGCAAAATCTGTGTCACTGGGATGTTTCAACGCCATACAATTTCTTGTTTTCGTTATAGTAATCGAATGAATTCAAATAGATAGATCGCTTTGACCTCGTGTGTAGTTTATGACGTCATCTTGACGTTTCGTGCCGCCTATGAAAGCAATATCGAAAGCTATACAGCCTTTATCATTTGATATTGCTATCATACGCGGTGCGAGGTGGCAAGATAACGTCATAAACTATACGCGTAGTCAAAGCGATCGGTTAGGCGGTCGGAGGGCAGGTGATGAAGGCCAAGTTTCCCGGTTTAGAATCCTATTAATATTATAAACGCGAAAGTTTGTTTGGATGTTTGTTACTCTTTCACGTAAAAACTACTAAATGGATTTGGATGATATTTGGCATACAGATAGTTTATAACCGGGAATAACACATAGGATACTTTTTATCCCGATATTCCCACGGGAACGGAAACCACGCGGGTGAAACCGGGAATCACGCGGGTGAAACCGCGAGCGTCCACTAGTAATACATAAATATGTTACTTTTCCCAAAAAAGGCAGAGCATCAAAGTCACCAATTTTAAGTAAACTTGCCGTTTGTGACAGACGCCATATTTAGCATAAACAAAGTATATATCCGTGGTGGAATAGATAAAATGAGTGATGGGTTGCTAGCCGATCACCTGATCTGCGAGTGCGAGCATCTTGGAACCCTTGTCGTCTCTTACGAAATGAACATCATCATCATCATCATCAGCCTACACACGTCCACTGCTGGTCATAGGCTCCAAGTGCACGCCACTGAGCACGATCCGCGGCTACCCTCATCCAGCTCTTGCCAGCTACCTTGCGAAGATCGTCGTTCCACCTAGTTCCTAAATGCACGGGAAGACATTATTTTCACGTCCCAGACCAGGATGGGAAATTAATAAAGATAAAAAGCAAACACCTCTCAACTTGGCCTAGTTCTCTATTGCGCATACACAGCCGGTAGTAACGCGCAAACAATTAAAATTAATCATTGTGCCAAAACACAAGGTTTCAGCCATGCATCGCAACGCCGATTTACATACGACAGATAAAATGATGGAACAGTGTCATGTAAATATGTTTAAATATTTAAACGAACGTCAAGGAGAATTTAGCTGGCGCGTTTTTAAGCCCCGATCCGATCCGAACCCCCGAACCGATCCGAACCCTTCGGAGAATCTTAGGGCACGGGGACACGCACAGTAAGTGATGGCGTTCGTTCACCAATAGAAAACCTCCGAAGGTGATTCGTTTCACACGGCTTTGGGACCTTTAAAACCCTTCAAGTATCTAGCCGCCCCCAAACAAGCCCGGTGAAGCTGAAAATGCCGTATAAGGTAATCAGTATACTCTCTCAAAAAAAAATAGCGTTTATAAGTTATTCGCAACAAACGCAACTCAGAACAACTAGTGGTCGCCCAGTGGTCAAAATTCGACCATAATTTTATTAAGGCTGCACGGATTGTATCCTAAGCAATGAAAAATTAAAAAAGATAGAATGTGAGTTTGGATTACCATTTGACAGATTTCGGCCGCTCGTCTTCCATTTTTGAAATTTTTGAAAAGAGTATATAATGCGTGTGTGTCAAATACATGGTAGTGTGTGTAATGTTTGTTTTATTGATTTAATGTATTTTTTATGCATAATTTTTAAGAAAATATTAACATTCTGTACTCCTTCTCTGTATAAACTATAAGTGTGCGATTCATACTTACATTTATGATCACTGCTGCTTGCTTATGCGCACCTGACGCGCATCACTTCACTCAATAATTATGTTATTAAGAAATAACAACACATACAAGTTCTAGATGGGATTGTATCAATGAAATAATTTTTGGAATTGGTTCCAGATATTAGCCCCGACATACAAGCAAATAAAGTTACATATATACAACCTTATTCTTAGTTTATACGAAAACCGAAACACGGGTCAAATATTTTCATTTAAAGAATCAGTACAAAAAAAAATATCTTGAAAACTCACGAAGTTACAAGCTTTTTGTGCTGTCCCGTTGTCTGTTTTTAGTAGAGTATACTATAATTGAGATTTTGTAAATATTATTTGGTCGAAATGTAACATGGTATAAAAAATATTGAAATCGATTCCATTACTGATTCTGAACAAACAGTTTCAGGTTTCGTATAAACTAAAAATAACATAGTAGGTATATATGCTATTATTGGTTCTCAGAAATAGTTTAAACAACTGCATTAGATTGCCCAAATACAAATGGATGGATACAATCATCATTCATTTGCTACTGACACATATTTATGATTTAGAACAATCATTTCGAGGTCACCTCGAAGGCGTTATCGATTTGAATTATGTATCGATACATCTGCAGTTTATTGGTCATCTGTCAAGTGCATTAGAAGGCTAAACACTAAACAGTGACGTCATGACTCATTCATGACTGACGAGCATAGGAAGAAATCGCTATGCGATGACCTTTACCTAAATTTGATGTGTATTGTAACGGTTTGCATAATTAAATGAGTTGTTTACTATTATTATTATTATTCACTTTATTTCTCTTTTTTGTTAGCCTAGGGACTTATGTTATAATATTATACAAAAGCACATACAAAACATAAAAATATTATAAAAAACCTAGCCTAGGGTGCCGCCGGCAACGGGGCAGGGCTCAAGCTGCCGGTGGTTAGGGCTGCAGAGACAGGAACCTTCGGACTATCCGCGCCTTGTCCAAGAGTACCCTTGATCCAACCATTGAGCAAGAGTTTCTTAAGGTGTTGGTCGAGACTCTTCGCTACCAGACCGATCGCAGACACGACTATCAGCACAATGATTGTCGAGTCAATATCCCACATGGCTGTTACCTCGTGAGCCAAGTCAAGGTACTTGCTGGCCTTGTCCTTCTCAGCCTTTCCAAGGTTCTCGTCATGTGGGATGGTGACATCGTCGTCTTATTATTATTATTATTATACTCTTTATTTATTTTTTTCCTTAAAACTAGATTTTTACAATATTTTAATATAAAAACAATAAAACATTATAAAAACCTAATCCAAGAGTAATCCTATTATTATTATATCAGCCATAGCTGTCTCACTCCTGGGCAAAAGCCTCCCCACAATTTTCCACACCTTCCGATCCCCTGCGTTGTTTAAAAGTATTAAGGCGTGAGGCAGTGATAACTCGAGAGACGAAGACATGAGGTGCCAATTTTTTTAAATAAGTAGGCAGCACAGATAACATAGCCAGTGCCTCACTAGTTAAGGATTTCGGGTAAAGTGCGCTTCCACTATTGGCCTTATTATCACTTATCAGGTGAGATAAAGGCACTGTGCTTACCCGTAACCCGTAAGATATGTATAAAAAAAAGACATTTCGAACCCACAGGATTCATAGCGCGAAGCTGTATGGCACAGGAGTGTTATTGCTTATTGCTATAAGGAGCCTGTTGTTCCAAAAATAACATAATAAAGAAAGGCAGGTCTGTACCACACGGCTCGTCTGCCGATATATTATTATTCTCGTATCGTTTGTTTTGTTGCGAAACTGGTTTAGTAGGACACGACGCGACGCCGCAAAGGATCGAGTTAGCTTTTTTGGTCAGTTGAACTCACAATAAACCATTGTTGTGGTAGGAACGACACACTTTTATCTTCCGAAGAGCCTTTTTAAATTTTGCAAGTTCATCCTAATAATATTATGCGAAAAATGCGAAAGTTTGTGTGTATGTTTGTATATTTGTTGCTTCTTCACGCTGCAACAGATGGATGGATTTGGATGAAATTCGGCATACAGATAGTTTATAGCCTGGAATAACACAAAGGATACTTTTTATCCAGATATTCCCACGGGAACGGGAATAACGCGGGTGAAACGGCCGCTAGTGTATCATAAATTTTAATACTTGAATATCTATACACATATACAGGGTGTCCCAAAAATGGCACGCCAGGCTGACACTGGAGATAGCTTAGCTATAAACCTATCAGATAAAAAAATAAACAAAAAATAATAATAATCAAAAAAAATAATAAAAAAATAAAAATAAAAACAAAGTAAAAGTGGAGTTTTTAGAGAAGAAAAAAGTGGCATTTTCTCCAAAACTAAGAGACTTTTACTAGAGTCATGTTATTTTTATCTGATAGGTTTAAAACGAACTAAAAGTGGAGTTTTTAGAACATAAAAAAGTGTCAAAACTATGAGACTTTTACTAGAGTCATGTTATTTTTATCTGATAGGTTTATAGCTAAGCTATCTCCAGTGTCAGCCTGGCGTGCCATTTTTGGGACACCCTGTATAGATACATACATTGCAAAAATAAACATAGAATACTGCTAAATAGGTATGCTAAAAAAAACATATAAAGAATACATTAACTCAATACAAATTAAATAAATAACTTGAAACGCTGGGGTGTTAGGCAGTGGTTAGCCACCACCAGTTCCAGAAAAGAATAATCACCACATAGTATAATACAAAGTCGCTTCCCGCTGTCTGTCTGTCCCTATGTATGTATGCTTAGATCTTTAAAACTACGCAACGGATTTTGAATGTGGTTTTTTTTAATAGATAGAGTGATTCAAGAGGAAGGTTTATATGTATACAACATGCATATAATTGGACCCGGTAGGTGGCGCTGCGCTGCCATAGGGTTTTATAGGATACGGGTGTTCACTCAAGCGGACGAAATCGCGAGGCGGGCCGCTAGTTTGTAATAAAAGTGTCCTACTATGATTAGATATTTTCCAATATTTTGACAGTTTAAAAAAGAGGGAGAGAAGAAATACCCTTGCTTTGTCGGTTCTTGAGTTTTTTTGTCGGTTCTTCTCAGAACAAGTTCTCCCGCCCTGTGCAGACTTACGAACCGATGACATTAAATGACATTCTTAAGAGGTAATTTGTAGCCAAAACTGGAAAAAAATTGCATTAAATGACATTCTTAAGAGCTAATGAAAAAAATGGCATTAAATGACATTCATAAGAGCTAATTTGTAGCCTAAACTGTATAAAGATGGCATTAAATGTCATTCATAAAACTAATTTGTAGCATAACTGAACAAATGATTTTAATTTTACTGAGAAGGTAGCCAGTTAAAGTAAAGCAGGTTAGGCAGCGCAAGTATAAAACTTAAAACTTTCCTACACTTACACCAATTATCTAGCCCAAGAGAAGCTTCGTTATGAAACTCGTTAAATGGTTACTAGACAACGGATAAACATACGTAAAATACTTAAATACTTACTTATTATACATAGAAAACACCCAGACCCGGGACAATTTAGAAAAACAATAATTTCTAAATTGACCCGACCGGGGATCGAACCCGGGACCTCAGAGATGGCGACACCTTGAAAACCGGTGTACAAAACCACTCGACCAAGGAGGTCGTCCAAAGGGTAGCATAGTTAAAACTTTTACGGATCTACTCGCGTTTATTATATTACATTAATTTTATTTTATTATCCTGACGTGTCGTTTTCAATGTGTATGTTAGCATAAACTTTAGAAAAAAAATATAAGTCTAGTTTACTTTATTAAATTTAATTTCACTATGGAATGTTTCAAATGGCATAGAATCAGTTGGACATACTTTTCTTATTGTTTTCTATACTGCCAACATCTCTCTCAACATATTTTCTCTTTGATTGAATTCTTTTATACAATTACCGAATATTTTAATTATAAATCAAATTAGCATTACATTAATTATTGGTTTTTTTTAATTTAATTTGTGTATATTATATTGTATTTTTCGTATAAAAATACTTTAGCTAAATGTGTGATCCTGTTATTGTCATAGACCTTATACATTAATTAATGCAAAATAAAGAAATTTAATTTGAATTTTACGCATACCTACAAAGTTTGTTTCGGCTTACCTAATGGTTTGAAAGAATTAGAACTCGACAAACTGTATGTACCTAAATACATGGACGCCTAATGTAACCACAATGCCATAGACAATTGAATTTCTATTGTGTCTGGTTTAAGAACAACTAAGTCGCTAAAGAGGTTTAAACCTCAGAACAATAACTAAAGCTATAGAAGGATGGCTAAAATAAAAATCGTGCAACTATGTTTAGTTCCGTTCTATCTTATGGCTAGAAAAGGAGGTTGGAGTGCGACAAATGGTTGACACTTAGTTTTTATTTTTTGTATTGTTATGTCAATCGGTCATCAGATAATCGGTGATCAAAAAAATCTTTGAGTCCTTTATAAAGTCACTCACTACATTACTTCAAATATGACGTCACAAATCTGGTGACACTTTCGAAATAACGAAAGAAAAGGGACAATCGATCTCTTTCCAATACATCACTTAGGTTCATTAGTTAAAATAGTACGAACTGATGAATGAGTGTTGCTATTTTAGTCCGGTTTCTATAGCTTTAGTTATTATTCTGAGGTTTAAACCTTTGATTGTCCCTTTTCTTTCGTTATTTCGAAGGTGTCACCAGATTTGTGACGTCATATTTGAGGTAATATAGTGAGTGACTTTATAAAGGACTCAAGATTTTTTTTGATCACCGATTATCTGATGACCGTTTGACATAACAATACAAAAAATAAAAACTAAGTGTCAACCATTTGTCGCACTCCAGCCTCCATTTCTAGCCATAAGATAGAACGGAACTAAACATAGTTGCACGATTTTTATTTTAACCATCCTTCTATAGCTTTAGTTATTATTCTGAGGTTTAAACGCTCTTCACACTGACATACGAAGCCCCAAACGATTTACGATCACGATAAACCTATCATATTCGCACTTCAATTAAGCCTTGTATAATGCGATATTCTCAAATATTTGCGCAGACTGCTAAGGCAGGGCGCCACTCGGCTTCACAAATTGGGAGTTGACATTGACTTACATAATGTTGGCATTACTATAAATAACTTCTACTTAAGTCTTAAAGCGTCTTGTGGCTAACCCAACTAAATATACAATAGAATCTCTGCGATTTGATGATGTTGAAACAACTTTTACGGATCTACTCGCGTTTATTTTGTACATACATTAGTTTTAATTAATGTTTATCCTGACGTTTCGAACCCTTTGCAGGGTCCGTGGTCACAGGGAGACTGAGGTGTTGGTCGTCTCACACTCATTTAAACTTAATCATGTGCGTTCCGTTTTTGATGATATTAAAATGACTATTTTATGCAAATATTGTTGAGAATAAAAATTGAAAAATTGTTGTGAGGAGCTTGATGGCGCAGTGGTTAACGCGCCCGGTCTGCGAGTGCTGAGGTTAAACAACTTTCGCAAAGGCCGGTCATCGGATGGGTGACCAAAAATGTATCATCTCGAGCTCCTCCGTGCTTCGGAAGGCACGTAAAGCCGTTGGTCCCGGCTGCATTAGCAGTCGTTAACAACCACCAATCCGCACTGGGCCCGCGTGGTGGTTTATGGCCCGTTCTCCCTATCCATTCATTGGGAAGGCACGTGCCCCAGCAGTGGGGACATCAAAATAAGCTGATAATGAATACCTACAGACCACCTGCTTTCTAGTTAGAGTTGCCAACTTTTTTTAGACCCAAATATTTGAAATATTTTGAAATTTGTAATATATTTAAAAATTTGAAATATTTTGAAATAAGTAGTGGCAATGTTGCCAGCATTCTTGGAACCGTTCCCATGAGCCCAGAGTTGGAGGACATCTTTTATTTATAGGTCTTCAGTTTTTAATTTTCTAATTATTTTTCTCTGTTTTTTTTCAAGTTAAGTTCAGTCGGTTCAGTCGGATATTAATAATAAAGATCGGCTATTAATTTCGGCCGTAAATTACCACTTTCCTATCGAAATCTGTCGCCATAGCAACAACATTTGTGTGTTTGTGCTCCGACAGTTAGCGAAAGATAGCCAGTTCCTCAGTTGGTATGTTAAACGCGAACAAAAATTAAGAAAAGCTCTTTTAAGGATTGTAAGAAGCGTAAATAGCATTGTTGACGAGAACATAGCCAATCCTTAGTGGTTGAGCGTTTTCAACCTCATATTTACTTACTAACAAGTGAGATAAATGCCAAGTATTTCCCAAAATAAACAAAAGAAAAACGCTGTTCCATAAAAAAAACAAATTGAATACGTTTTACAATTATAACGCATCTCTATTAAAAGCTCAACGAATTGTTTTAGTGTATTTAAACAAACGAATGTCGAAAACAAACAAAACAGCAACGTGCTAATAATGAGTTATGCAACGCGCATGACGTGATGTCATACTTAGTGACGTATGGTGACGTGATGCGAACGGTATGCGCGTGACATCGACGCGGGTGATCGCGAAGGATAACATTGGATTACATAAAGCTCAATGCTAGTTTTATTTACCGTTCAATCTTGTTAACGAAAACGGTAACGAAAAAAATAAATACATACCTACTATCTTTTGAAAGGAAGTTAATATCTTTTGACTGTCCCACCGCTGGGCAAAGGCTTCCTAATCTTACTTATTTACAATCTTTAAACAATATAAATACATACCTAATAAATAGATACATTTTATCTTTCTTCATATACACTTTTATTACTTATACAAAATCTGACATTCCTCCTTGCGCGCAATATGCTTAAAAAAGGTTAAAAAGTATTCTCTTTAAGACGACGCATTGGTAATTTACGTGGCGGGGATCTTGATTTTTCCCAACAATTACAAAACATATGAAAGTGATATTTGATGACATGATTTTTCATTTAATTGACTTCATTTTGTTCGTTGCAGAAACACGACTTTTCAACTTTTATAACAGAGAAAAAAATATCAAAGTTACCTCTTTTAAAACATAGATTCGCATTTTACAGGCTAACCAGACCGATTTAAGCATCTAAATTTTCTTAATAGATTAGTCTTAACACACACTTCAAAATTGTAGTTAATTTTTTAAAAATAATTTGTAGTTTTAATTTGAAGGAAAAAAAACAGTTTTTCTTATGGTACTTATGGTACTTATGGCAAACGCTCGTATCAAAACGTATGAGATTTATTGTTTAGCGGTGCGTCGTCTTAAGTATTAATATACATTAAGCTAAAAATCATTATAATCCGATTAAAAAATTCCAAATGCGATACGTATTTATAAAAAATATGTATTTCCACTCCATCAAATTTGTAGACGGAAAGCGTCTGTTTATCAAAAATACTCTTAAAAGATCAACAAGCTTCCAAATAAGCTATATGAATCATACTATCGTAAAAAAGTTGTATAAGTCTCTGCCTAAAGCAAACATTGATTAAGTGCGTTTCCAATCGCTAAATCAGCAAACGATTATGTTTGCTCCCACGGGAATAATATAACCTGTAGGGAATATAATCTGACACTGACATGACTGGCTGTTTGCGGTTTATTCCTTCGCAAATACAAACTTTTTGTAATGCAATTTTTTATCTTTTAATACTTAACTTTTTTTAACTTCCTTGTTTTGTACCCTGAAATTTAATTGTAGTTAATTTACGTTTTGTAAATGTATCTTACTGATGCTTTATTTTTAGCCCCCAAAACGCAATATTTTTTTAAACTGAAATGAGTAAAAAACAAATCGTGAATCCAAGCTTTCGCTTCGAAAGCAAAACAAATGAAAGTCGGCTCCAGGTAGAATGGAAAAGAATAAAGCGAAACCTCTTTATTAAAAACAAAAAAAATCTACGATCTCGTATCTCTGATAGAGGCCACTATTTGAAAAAGGAACTTTTTAAAAAGGGAATGTACAGAACTTATTAGGGATGTGCAAATGGGTGTGTATGTTTAGTAATACGCACAATTCGCAACTCTGAACGGGCAGACCGCTGCGCCATCGAAATCTTCGGTAAAACTAATTACCAAACAAAAAAACAACATTGCTGCAAAGAGCAAACCCTAATTACATATTGTTAACTAAACACACGCCAGACAGTAGCCAAACTTAGTTTAATCGCTATGTGGGCTGACGACAAATTCTCGAGTCCCAGGAAGCCATTAACAAGACACCGCGAGCTTTTGTTGTTTTCTAATTAGGTATGAACAGTTTTGCAGATACCATCGAAATGGAGCTTGAAATTATCTTAATTAGCGTATTAAAAAGTTGAAGGATTATTATTAAAAAACATTATTTATTTTTGTGGTACACAGGCAGAACTAAGTATCATTAGGGAACTTAAGATAGAATTTTAAAATGGACGTTCCCCTTTGCTCATGTTCATACACATTTACGAATATTTAGCGGTTAGTAAACCGCCATTGTTTCACATTTTATATTCGATAAAAACAAAATTTCTGTAAATAAAACAAAATCGCAAAAATGACTTCACTTTCCCGCCAAGTGTGTTTTTGTTACATGCCGTGATTCTTATTAAACAACTTTTAGGGATCTACTAGTGTTTATTTAACAAATTATTGTAAAAAAGTTTTATTAAAATGTGTGGTAGTGTCGCGTAAAGTTTATAAAACTATATTCATGATCATCTCCGCTGTTGTTTCTAAAAATTTGCTGCCACCTGTACAAGACAATCGTACCGCATTACAAAATAACAAGACACTCCAATAAATTACCTTGTTAGCGCTATATTGTGACAGTTATTAGCACCTTAATTTTATTTAAGACATTAGGCCGGACGAGTGCGACGTCTTTGCCCCCATTGCCGTATTTTTAGTTTGTGATTTGTATACGAACTCTTTTATTAATATTAAAGTGTTTTAATAATAAAATTAAGATTTGGATACAAGCCCAATGACTGTGTTAAAGTCGAATGATTCAATATTTTACAACTAAATATTTACCTACCTCTATGCGTTTTATCGCTTGTAACGTTTTTGGCAACTGTTGAATTTTTAGTATATTTGAGTGCAAATATTTTTTTTTACTCGGTTGGAGTCAATGACCGACGATGAGTGTGCGTTGAGGCATTACGTGAAGTATTTCTTTGCCAAAATAAAAAAAATATGAACACCTGTATTTTTTTGCTGTGCTGTTACATGTAGTGGGCCTTGGTGGCCGAGTGGCAAACCGCTTGACCCGATATCTGGAGGTTCAGGGTTCAATTCCCAGATCTCAGCAAGTGTGATTCAGAATTTTCGATGCATACCTAGGTAACATGCATTTGGCAAAAGTGTTTTGATCAAGGCGACTTATAATGACTTAAATTCAATCATGAATGTCTTTGCCCATCTGTAGGACAGTATCTATAGTCTATATATGTATAATAAAGCTATAGAGGGTCGAAATTCTGTACATGGAAGATATTCGAAAAAATGTTGGCTGGGGATAGGTACTTAGAATCGATAACAGAACACGTTCCAACAGAATTATTAGATTTTTTGTCTGTTTATCTGTTTGTCTGTTTATTTGACTTTGCACATAGACAGACCATGACCCGGACTACTATAGGATACTTTTTTATCCCGGTAACAGGTTCTTGTGGGATAGAGTAGCCTTCGCGAACGAAGTCGCGGGCGACAACTAGTATATTAATACGTGAAGAGAAAACTCCACCAAGGAGGTCTGTGAGATTTGGTAAATTTATATGTGGGCTATCCCACTTAGCTCGACAGGGTGTTATAACACCTCTAAAATGATATCTTTCAAAGTTTTTTTTACAGCAACACAAAAGCCAGGGGCCCGACCACCTAACCGATCGCTTTGACTTCGTGTGAGGTTTATGACGTCATCTTGTCGTTTCGTGCCGCCTATGAAAGTAATATCGAAAGATATAGCCTTTAGCTTTTGATATTGCTTTCATAGGCGGTGCGAGGTGGCAAGATGACGTCATAAACTATACGCGTGGTCAAAGCGATCGGTTAGGCGGTCGGGGGGCTGGTCGGTCTAAATGGGATAAGTTGTAATAGAAAAGAGTCCTGAAAGATAAAGTTATGTGTAATACGTAGGTAAAGGTATGTTGCTATCCTATTAATATTACAAACGCGAAAGTTTGTTTGGATGTATGTTACTCTTTCACGTAAAAACTACTGAATGGATTTTGATGAAATTCGGCTTACAGATAGTTTATAACCGGGAGTAACACATAGGATACTTTTTATCCCGATATTCCCACGGGAACGGGAACCACGCGGGTGAAACCGCGAGCGGCCACTAGTTATTTATATGAAACGGTCGAATTTCGACTAGGGAAATGCACCAGGGTTCGACAGAAGCCAGTGATCGACATTTTTGTCCTTTCCATCTCCATTAAAAATAGGTCAGCTCTTTCCGCTCGCTTTCTAGCAATTTGTGGGAGTGATTTCATGAAATGGGACGGAAGTATGTGTAACAGCGTAACAAGTGTGTAACAGGAAGTCGGAGAAACTTGTGGGAGTGATTTCGTGAAATGTGTAACAGTTTAAAGTGTGTAACAGGAAGTCGGGGAAGCGTGCAAGCGCGCGCCATTTTGTAAATTTAAAATCGAAATTAAGAACATGACATATTATGATTATATGTAACATATTATGTCATTTGACTATCAAAGGTCATTTTGATATGTCAAATGTATTCTAATGAGTAATTACTGTATTCTCTTTATGATTTGTAAAAAAATATACGGAGTCGTAAGCGCGCGTAAATTTAAAATCGATAATTAAGAACAAGACATATTATTATTTTAAGTGACATATTGTGTCATCATTTTGATATGGCAAATGTCTTTTAATGAGTATTTACTGCATTCTCTTTGAGATTTGTAAAAAAATATACGTCATTGTGCCTTTTACTAAGGTGAGATGTCAAATGTTACACATCATTATGCGACTACCTATTGTAAGGCTCGTTTTTTTTTCTTTCTTTTTTTGCGAGTTGCTGATTGCGTCGAACGGCATTTTCAGCTTCACCGGGCTTTTTTGGAAGCGGCGAGAAACTTAAAGGGTTCCTCAAGCCGTGTGAAACGAATCATCCTTGGAGGTTTTCCAGAGGGAACGGCATCACGCACTAGTGGGTGTCCCCGTGTCCTAATAGATTCTCCGAGGGTTCGGATCGGATCTTGTACAGACCACTTGCTTCTTCGCTGTCATCCCATAATATATCAATGAAAATCTATGTTTTATTAGCGACAAAAACTCTGTCGACAGTGTCTGTGAAAGTGTTTAACTCTACATGTAACACTTTTGATTAGTTTCGACTCGCATTCCTATAAATTAAGAGTTATACCGTAATTACATCAGGGATGGGCAAACTACGGCCCGCGGGCCATCTCCGGCCCGTGAATGATCGAAGTCCGGCCCGCGACCATCAAACAAAAATTCAAGTGCGTGTGTGTTTCAAAAAATGCATACCGCAAAAAAAAATACAGCAAAAAATTCAATAGTCTGGCCCGCCATATATTTTGTTAGTAAATATTGTCACGCGAATGAAAAAGTTTGCCCATCCCTGGTTAACATGTTAATGCTTGTGACTGTACTAAGCGACCACATGTAATTAAAAAAATATTTTAACAACTTCGCTGTCCAAAAATTAAAACAATAGATAAATCAATTGTTATACAATCACATTTTTTTTTATTGTGGCACGCCAAAATGGCCTCACCCTGCCTGATGAAAAGCAGCCAGTGAAGCCTAAGAAATGAAAGCGTTCATCACAGCGCTACCACGCTATGCCGAACGCTCACACTTTCGCGGCCTGCATAAATGCTTTTTCACGCCCCGCTTAAATAACCCGGGAGAGAAAGAGGAGGGAAACACGTGTGCGGGAAGCGCATTCCACATCCGGGCAGTTCGGCAAAGGAACGATTGTCCAAACTTTTTGGTACGTGTCTTGATGGTCAGCACGGTATGAGGGTGGCTTCTCAGACCTGCACGCGTCGATCTGGAAAGGAATGGAGAGTGAGAAATGAGGTTAAAGAGCTCCTCAGAGCATTCACCGTGATAAAGGCGGTAAAGGCGCATGTGACTCATGGGACAGGGAAGTTGTTAAAAAACCAACATACCTACCTTTCTGTACTCTTTCTTCCTTTCTCGTCATCTTCAGCCTTTAAACTTCCCACGGCTGGGCTCAGGCCTTTCCACATAAACAATAAATAGCGCATGGGGAGATTGGGTCATAAACTACCCACACTGAGTTGTTGGGTTTTCCACGTATTTTTAATATTTACTTCCGATTAAAAACGCCATGTTAATTTAACGACCTACAGCGTATTAAGTATCAACATTATTGTATCACGTTTAAAAATACTCCAAAGACTCGTCCAATCGAGCAGAATTTTGATCAATTTGTTAATTTTAAAACTTGACATTTACGTGTGTGCGGCCATTAAAAGAACATTTGTCATGAAATGTCACTATGACATCACGTCAGTTCCGCATTATATATGATTATATTACTGAATGGAAGGACGCCCGCTAAATTGGTACAATTTATTGCGGACGAAACTGTTATAAATCAAAATCCTTATTTTATAACATTATTTCTATCTAATGAGGAGCTAGATGGCGCAGTGGTTAAAGCGCTCGGTCTGCTATTGCTAAGTTTAAGCAATTTTTGCAAAGGCTGATCATCGGAATAGGTTACCAATGATTTATCATCTCGAGCTCCGTACTTCAGAAGGCACGTAAAGCTGTTGGTCCCGGGTGTATTAGCAGTCGTTACCTACCGCTAACCCGCAATGGGCCCGCATGGTGGTTTATGGCCCGTTCTCCCTATCCATCCATAGGCAAGGCTCGTGTCCCACCTGTGGGGACGTATATGAGCTGGTGATGACATGATGATGATGATTTTTATCTAATGTGTTGTTAAAACATTAATGATCAGTTAAAGAATAACGTAGAAATCACGCGTTAATAATAGCTTAATCATAAATTGTGATCTCGTTTAGCATTAAGCCAATTCCAAGTATTTGTTATAAGTAGTAAAGGTACAATTATACGGTAGATAGAAAGGAGATGTTTAATTTTTTGCCAAGACCATGTACACCTACTCAAAAAATAGTATTAAATACATGTATTTAGTTGATATATTTAATATTCCGATATGCTTTACCATTTTTGCGTAAGAATAAAAAAATGAAACATAATTTTTAATAACCTGGCAACTTGAGATGTCTTTCTGAGATTAAACACAAGTGTCCAAAGCTGTAAAGAACGTAATTAAAAGTGCAACTGTCACCATGATTTAAAAAAAAAAACCGGTGTTTTGTTTTCATTCCGTTTTTACATGGATTCTGAGTCGTTGTGGTTTTGTGCTGTGCTGTTTTTAAATTCTGATTTGGACCGATTACCTGCTAACCGTTTACTGCCTCACTTGTTGACTTCTGCCTGCTATCCTGGACTTCCGTTTGCTGCCTCACTTGTTGACTTCTGCCTGCTATCCCGGACTTCGATTTGCATTTGACCCTGCTACTGTTGATACCATTGCATTGTTGCTACTACATTCGTTGTTTTTAGGTGAGTTTTTCGTATTTTAATTAGGCACTTAACAGCTTAAGTTTAACTCTACTCTACCTACATGTTATGAAAGTAATAGCCAGAAGTAAGTTAATTTATTAACATTAACAATTTTCATGCATACGGTACTTTTGTTATGACAGCTACTTGACATGACATGACATTGACAGAATACCACCATTACCCCCTGCGATCACGAAACTTGCCATTATTGGTTATCTATAATACTTCTTACGTAAAAACTATTCATTTATTTGAAGAAAATCATTTTGAATAAGCTTATTTCATGCATTAGCTACATTTTGGTATTATGTACAAGGTGTTGGCATTTTCTCCATACAAAATTAAACATCTCCTTTAAATGGAGTTTCACAACACGCAACACAACACGTACTTTTACGAGAAGAACTTGGGTGTAACTCCCCTATCACTGATGTTAAATCTATTCCACCTCAGAGCCTTACTTTGATAATGCAAAATGTGGCGTCACTAACGGCGAATTTACTTAAAATTTGTGATTTTGATACTCTATCTAAATCTATCGTCTACCGCTTTTTTTTTTTTTTATTGTGAGATGGGCTTGCTCTTGGCCTCATTCTAATCCCTAGGGCTAAGAAGAGGCCGACGATGGAACAAGCTTGCCCAGAAATAGCCTATTCACTCGGGCTTTAAAAACTTTAGGGTTATATGCACTCGGGAACACAGACGCCGGTAGGGAATTCCACTCTTTGGCTGTACGCATTATAAATGAAGAAGCAAAACGCTTAATGCGCAGAAGTGGAATATCAACCAGGTAAGGGTGGTAGCCAGCCGTACGTCTGGATTCTCGATGGTAAAATGGGGAAGGTGGAATGAGCTCATGCAGCTTTTTGAGAGAAGAACGTGACAATATGTCCGTATGTATTTGATTGGCAACCGACGACGGACGGTCCGACGATGCTCCAAACAAAACTTTGATATGCATGATTGTATTGCATTGTGTCATTATTGCAATACATTGATTAGCTAAATACTAAAATTATTGACCGTGACTACTGACATTGGACTATTAACGAGCTTCATTTAGTATCAGATGGGACCATAGAGCTAAATATATCTAAAGCTGCATCCCAAATACTTGGCACTCTAGTGACAAAAGAGGTTAGTTAAAACTTTGCAATACAAATTCTTACTGTGTCGTAAACTTGATCATTTATTCATTTATGAAATGAAATCACACTAATATTATAAATGCGAAAGTTTGTGTGTATGTGTTTGTTGCTTCTTCGCGCTGCAACGGATGGATGGATTTGGATGAAATTCGGCATACAGATAGTTTATAACCTGGATTAGACTTTTTATCCCGATGTTCCTACGGGAACGGGAACCACGCGGGTGAAACCGCGAGCGGCTTCTAGTAGTAAATAAAACTCTGTTTAGGGATGTAGTTTTTACCCAGAGTGCCTAGTGTGGTACTATCCGTATTCATTTTACGTTAAATAACAAAAACGAAAATTTGTAGATAGGTCTGGCAAAATTTTAACTCTTCACGTATGTTGCCAGTAGACTTAGCCAAAGTAATATTAAGAAAACGATAGCGATGTTCGAAAATAATAAAATGTATGGGATTGTCATAAGCCGCGCTAAATCACGTGGTCAATCTTATGTCGACCCCATACATTTTATTCTTTTCGAACTTCGTTATCGTTTTTATAGTGTTACTTCGGCTACCGCCACAGGAGGCCCTGCTTCAATGCCATATTAAAACGTGATAAAAATTTTTTTCGTTAACGTGAAACTCAGACTATGCCTAGTCTGAGTTTCATTTGACATCAATTTCAGTTCAGAGTTTCAGGGTGCCCCCTGGTGACAATAAGACGAGATGAGCTTCTATTTTGCCATACAAACTCTTATTTTTGTTAACGTAGTCGAAAAATATAAAAAAATATCACACCTGTGTTAAACTTCCGGTTGATAACTCGATAAAAATAATAATCTATATATATATATATATATATCTATATATCTATATCTATAATCTTCTCCATTAGAAGAAGATGAATTTACTTCTGTTAAAAATATTGTTCTTTTTACGCACATTTAATTACTTTCATATTTTAACAGCAAATGTCCTCTTATGATTTTAAAACAAGCATTCCCTTTTCGTCTCAAACGACACATGATGACACATTACAACAAGACATTTTGTCACTTCTATCAGCCTTTATAGCTCTACGATGTGCAGCGACTATCGATCCTACAATTACTGGAATTGCCAACTAATGGATGATCTCGGAAAGAGGCATTCAACGTTAATGTCATAATTAAACTTCGTAATGATCATTAAAGGGCTATATAATAAAACTGAGGAGCTCGATGGCGCAGTGGTTAACGCGCCCGGTCTGCGAGTGCTGAGGTGAAGCAACTTTCGCAAAGGCCGATCATTGGATGAGTTACCAAAAATTTATCATCTCGAGCTTCTCCGTGCTTCGGAAGGCACATAAAGCCGTTGGTCCCGGCTGCACTAGCAGTCGTTAATAACCACCGATCCGCACTGGGCCCGCGTGGTGGTTTATGACCCGTTCTCCCTATCCATCCATAGGGAAGGCTCGTGCCCCAGCAGTGGGGACATCAAAATGAGCTGATGATGATGATGATGATGATGATAATAAAACACCAACTATAATAAAAAATAGATTAACGACACATGGTATGGTCTTGTGGCTAAAACCACCAAAGGTAAAAAGTTTAGACCCAAAGGTCCCGTGTTCGATTCCCAGCGGGGTGAACTCGGTTTGTAGTTTGTCCGCCTGGCTAGACCACCATCTTACCTAAATATGTCGCCATAACATCAATGTTAGTAGCGTTGTTGTGTTCCGGCAGCTAGAGATAAGATATAGTGCCTCAGTAGTTGAGGATTCCTGGCGAAGTGGGCTTCCACCTTCGGCCTATCATCACTTAACATCAGGTGAGATGAAGGCCAAGTGCTACCCGTAAGTTATTTTAAAAAAACTTTTGAAGTAACAGGGTGCCTAGTGCGAATTTTATTTGACTTCTACAACGTTAGTCGGAACGGGGTACTAAGCCGATAGGAGGGTAAAGTATACATTTTTTTTTTCTTTTAATTGATGGCTTCGTGCGATTAGCACATTTAGCCAGTGTCAAAGTAATTAAATTTACAAGTAATACATAAATAAACAATATTTCTTTAAATGATGATGAATGATATTAGAAATGGGAAGTGAGAAATGATATACCCCCCATCCCCTCGAGTATCTCAGTAAAGATGTGGGGCTTTACTAAGTCCTCACGCAAGCTTCTTGAGAGAATTTGAAAAGTGACGTTGCACTGTTTTGTTTAATTTGCCAACACTTATGCACACTCACGAACACTTAACCGTTAATAATCCACCATTATTTCAAATTAATATTCGACATAACACAAATTTTGGAAAATAAAGCAAAACCGCAGACATGACGCTTCACTTTCCCGCCAAGAAGTCCTCTAAAGTATACATGATAGTGAATAACTTTTTTATTTTTTAAAGTTTTTTTTGTATTTCTTTTTTCTATTTACATTTGATTGGTCTAAAAAAATCTAGTAGGCTACGGTTTTGACGCAGGTTCTCAGCAAATAGGTTTACCTCTAATGTCAATGTACAGGCATTATAAAGAGTCGAGTTTTCTCTCATATAATTGGACTAATGTATCCAATAATATTAACTTTTTTTTTATTGTGACCGCCAGGGCTATCACAGCGTAATTTCTTTTGAAATCTTAACGAAGCTGTTAATCTAAAATTATCCATTTTTAAGGAAAAGTTCTTAGACAAAAGTTGTTCACTATCATGTATACTTTACCCTCCTTTCGGCTTGTTACCCCCGTTCCGACTAACGTTGTATAAACAGTCCTGTTGACCGACCTAGAAAGGTAATATGTTTGTTAATAGGCATGGGTTTTCGTCAGTTAGTGTTAAGAGCTGTAGAGCTACGAGAATGGAACATACAACAAATGGAACACATAATGCGCTTACTTTAAATTAAGGGCAGGCATAGACAACCATTAATCCGCACTGGGCGCGTATGGTGGTTTATGGCACATTTTCCCTATCCATCCATAGGGAAGGCTCGTGTCCCAGCAGTGAAGACATAAAAAATTAGACTGATAAATTGCACTAAAATTAAAAAATAATTGCATAGTTTAATTTGTTCAATTTACTTGCAATTAACCTTTATTATACTCAACCTCATCCTTTTTTGAAGTCGGTTAAAAAGAACTGATGATGATGACGATGAGGATATTTTCACCATATTGGCAATACGGGTACTTCATCGATTCACACCACGACTGGTTCGCACCACGGTGTGAATCGCAGAAGGACGCTTTTTGAATTGGCTGTTTCGAACCATGGTATGAATCGGCGAATGTCTTTTTCGTACTTCAGCGATTCGCACCACGGTGCAAACCACCCAAGTATATTTTTGACTTCGCAGATTACTTTGCGCCATATGACTTTGATTAAGATTCTTCATCAGACTATGCTAGTCCACTGCTGGGCATAGGCTTCTTCAACTACACGCCACTGAGCACGATCCGCGGCTACTCTCATCATTGTATACTATCAGTAAAAAAAACACTAAAATTGGTATGCCTATAAAAAATGCTAGAATGGAAAAAACGCAAAAGAACCAAATTACAATACCTACCAGTTTCCACAAAAATCTATTTTTAACACCAAATTCAGCGTCTCGTCTCTTTTTTGCGACTGAAACCGATGAACTAAAAGTGGTCTATTTTTTATCAGCCCACATTCAGTAGGATTGTAATAAAATTCAATTAATTATAAAATGTAGGCAGTAAAAAACCCAGCACGCGCTAACATTTAAAATCTAATAAACCTAGATGTTTCAGTATTTAGGTATATAGTTTATTGTGTAGGTCGTTTTTTTGTATACAGGATGTTTGGTATCATGTGTATAATCCCAAAACCTTGCAATGCAGCTATGTAAAAAACCGGCCAAGTCGAGTCAGACTCGCGCACGAAGGGTTCCGTACGTATCTATAAAAACGGCAAAAAATCTCATAGCTGCCGGAACACAACAATGCTACAAACATAGAGATAAGATCGTGATAGCTAGCCATTTGAATGAAGACAAGAAATTTTTGATCACCCATCCGCGTTGCATCCACTCGTAAGAGAGCTTAACATTTGCGATCGAACCAACAAATAATGAATGCAGTTTATTGTCAAATACAAAAATTGTCTTCTGTCGCTCTAAAGCCACGTAATACAAATCGGTTATTCAAAAGATTCGAACTTTGCACTTCGGAATTTCGCTAATTGGCGCCACTTAAGGAAGACACGCAAAACATTTAAGTTCATTTTAACTGCCGATATTAATTCTCATTACAGTTTATAAACGCAATGACCATTAAAATCTTTTGAGGATTTGTTCGACAAGTTTCCCAAAAGCGTTTTTTCATAGTAGCGAATTTTCACATCGCGTTCTTTCATGATCGCAAATTTAATTATTCGTCTATTTTCATGTAGCGAATTTTCATAAAGCGTTTCATAATGTTCGCGTTTAATTTTTTCGCTTACTTTACCAGTAGATTCTGTATCAATCGCATATATTTGTAGTCTTTTTATATCGACTTTTTTACACGTTAATATTAAATATTAGCGTATTTTAATATATCTATTTAAAACTACGATTAAAAAAGAATATTGCCCCTGGAAGTCGGCGGAGCAAGGTAGTGTAAATAAGTTTGTCATTTTTCTTTTTAGGAATAGTACGATTAAGCCATTGTACTTAAAACACGGATCCGTGCCATATTTAAGGCAATATTGTTGTATTTTTTTAAATCTGTATAATTCGATTTATATGAGAGTAAACAGAGTTTAAAAAGTTGAGATTAGAATACACGATTTTTTTCACTTTCCGCAACGAGAGATTAGTCGACCACATCATATGTCCAGTTAAAATTTGAACCTTATCACATTTACTGGTTCAAACCAGATTATTTAAGTGAAAAGTTACTTAAAATTAATGCCCAAAACCATGCTGGTCCAACCTAGAAAAGAGTAAATAAAATTCACCGTTTCGGAGTGTGATAGCACATGTGTAGATATATGTATTATATCAAGTCATGTGGTGATAGGCTGTTTTATCCCGCGGCGTGGCCCAGGTTTCTTGTAATAACTTTTGTAATTTAATCGTAGTTTTTTATAAGTACCAACTGACCGGCGGACTACCGCTTTGACAGTTTCCATGACAACAAAACAAACAAAACGTTGACAGTTTCCATGACAACAAAACAAACAAATCATTCGTCCGCTTAAGAACATCCGTATCCCAAGATGGACCCCTATAGCAACGCCACCTACCGGGTCCAATTGTAAATCTAAACCATTCTCGAATCCACTTGAACACACACAGAAAATTTCATCCAAATCGGTCCAGCCGTTTAGAAGGAGTTCAATAAAATACACACGTACAGAAGATTTATTTGAATAAAGACTAGCTGACCGGCGGACTTCGTACCGCTTTGCCAGTTTCCATGACAACAAAACAAACAAATCATTCGTCCGCTTAAGAACACCCGTATCCCATGATGGACCCCTCTAGCAGCGCCACCTACCTGGTTCAATTGTAAATCTAAACCATTCTCGAATCCACTTGAACACACACAGAAAACATCCAAATCGGTCTAGCCGTTTAGAAGGAGTTCAATAGCATACACACGCACAGAAGATTTTTATATATAAAAGACTAGTATAAAGATTGCCTCAATTGAGAACGGCTCGACCGATTTGGGCGATTTATTTTTTGTAGAGTCAAGGTTGTCGAAATAGTCAGGAGACGTAACAAAAAAGAAGGATTTTCGACGGGATTTGGATAATCGTAAAGTTCTTCGATAATTCCGTGTTCACTTCAAACAATTTGATAATAACTATACCACCTCAATTGGATCGCAAACCTAAGATAAAGCTTATAAACACAACAATCTTCATTAAACTTTGCTTAGCATACACATTGCTAGTCATAATTATTGACATTATGCAAAATCAGGACCTTGCATGTCGATGAATGTGGTTCTTAGATAATGCGTAACGTTAAATAATAGTCGATCCATTATAACACGGTCTTTAGAATACGGTTTTAACAACTCCGTATGGTTGCCTGCATATTTTGTGGCTATAAGATGGCAATGAATCTAATATTGAGGAGCTCGATAGCACAGTCGCTCATCATCATCATCAGCTCATTTTTATGTCCCCACTGTTGGGCCACGAGCCTTCCCTATGGATGGATGGCCCGCGTGGTGGTTGTAACGACTGCTAGTGCAGCTACGGCTTTACGTGCCTTCCGAAGCACGGAGAAGCTCGAGATGATAAATTTTTGGTCACCCATCCAATGACCGGCCGTTGCGAAAGTTGCTTAACCTCAGCACTCGCAGACCGGGCGCGTTAACCACTGCGCCATCGATCTCCTGTAAATTTTGTGGCTATAAGATGGCAATGAATCTAATGGTGAGAAACAAAGAGAAGTGTAGGAACCCGCGTTAAAGAACATATAGCCGACGTCAAGCATAGGCGCGAAAATAAGTCTGCAGTATGCGAACATTCCATGGGGGTCCAACCATTACATCAGATTTGATAAACCACAAATACTCGCTAGAGAACAACGATTCATCCCTAGGATGCTACGTGAGGCTATTGAAATTAAAAAACATCCTAATTTTAATAGAGAAGATGGTTGGAATCTACCACTAGCCTGGGATCCCATCATACAAAATATTAAATCCCAGCCCCGACACCATACTGCCAGACCAAAAGATACTGTAAGATCTTTCTGCGTAAAACGGAACGCACCTGATTAAATTTAAATGAGGGTATACAAGCTACCAACTAATTATGAGACGACCAACACCTCAGTCTCCCTGTGACCACGGACCCTGCAAAGGGTTCGAAACGTCAGGATAAACATTAAATAAGTAATGTGTAATATAAATGCGAGTAGATCCGTAAAAGTTGTTTCATTTCAATGTGTAGTGTTCGCGTAAACTTCAGAAAACAATATAATGGTGAGGAGCTCAGTAGCACAGTCGTTAACGCGCTGCGATTGCTAAGGTTAAGGCAACATAGCGATTTGTGCTCGTAATACCAATTTATTTGTCAACTGCAACTAGAGCAATTGTACAATTAACGACTGGTTGCTTTTTTGGTAATAAGCCTACCGGTCTGCGACTAAGCGACTAAGTGCTGTTAAGCGAATTTTGCAAAGGCCGGTTAAGGCGACGCGTTGGTAGTTTACGTGGCGGGATCTTGATTTTTCCCAACAATTACAAAACATATGAAAGTGATATTTGATGACATGATTTTTCATTTAATTGACTTCATTTTGCTAGTTGCAGAAACACGATTTGTCAACTTTTATAACAGAGAAAAAAATATCAAAGTAACCTCTTTTAAAACATAGATTCGCATTTTACAGGCTAACCAGACCGATTTAAGCATCTAAATTTTCTAAGTAGATTAGTCTTAACACACACTTAAATATTGTAGTTCATTTTTTAATATATACACATACATATTTTAATAATTTGTAGTTTTAATTTGAAGGAAAAAAATAGTTTTTCTTATGGTACGGGGCGCAAACGCTCCGTATGAGATTTATTGTTTAGCGGTGCGTCGCCTTAAGGCAACTTAGCGATTTGTGCTCGTAATACCAATTTATTTGTCACTAGAGCAATCGCGTTGCAATTGTACACAACAACTGGTTGCATTTTTCGGTAATAAGCCTGCCGGTCTGCGACTAAGCGACTAAAGTGCTGTTAAGCGAATTTTGAGGTAAGTGCGAGTGTCCGATCAGCCACCACTGGACTGGACGACTGGGCTAGTTAGGTGAGGCCAAGTAATTATTTATTTAACTTTCATGAATTTTATTATTATTGATTGATTGAGTGTGATTGTATTGTATTGTGTAGAATTTTATATTGATAATATTGGGAAAAATATGCCTGAAATAAATGATTTTAATTTATAAATGTTTATATATATATTTTTTTTTTTACAACGATAGCTCAATTGGAAGAGCACCTGACCCGGTATGTCAGAAGGGTGCGGGTTCAAACCCTGCTCGTGTAATCTTTTTCAACATTTGTGTTTTTGATTTTAATTTAATTTAATTTAATTTAATTTTGCAAAGGCCGGTTATTGAGTATTTAAGTATGTTTATCCGTTGTCTAGTAACCATTTAACGAGTTTTATAACGAAGCTTTTCTTGGGCTAGATAATTGGTGTGAGTGTAAGAAAAGTTTTATAGTTTTTTTTATTGGATGGGCGACCAAATAAATGTTCTCATTACAGAACAAATTTGGGCACGCAGAGCATTGTCAACAGGCTATGTGATGATGCACATAATCACACTAATATTATAAATGCGAAAGTTTGTTTGTTCGTATATTTGTTGCTTCTTCACGCTGCAACGGATGGATGATACAGATAGTTTATAACCTGGATTAACACATAGGATAGTTTTTATCCCGATATTCCCACGGGAGTCACACTATAAATATACTAAAAACGACAATTTCATTTTCCAATACATAATGATTTGTTTGTTTTGTTGTCATGGAAACCAAAGAGAATTTAATCACGTGATGGAAACTTTCAGAGCGGTACAAAGTCCGCCGGGTGCCCTAGTAAGTTTTATAAAGTCGAAAACGAAACAGATTTGTTGGTTTCGTCGTTGAACCTCCCTTTTAACTTTGAACTTTTACTCCTTTTTAACTTCATACTCATTTAAGATAGCATACTTAATTAGTTTAATTTAATAATTTAACTAATTTCTAGAAATCTTCACTCTTATTATCCTAATCGTCACCTGACGACGTACCTACGTAATCTCTTATTTTATATGTTTGTACACAGTTTATATTATATTACTAACGCTGTGTTAGCCTGTTATTGTTTTTGCACTATACTTAATATAAGAAAAAAAATATTTTAGAGAATAAGTAATTGGTGGAAAATTTTGGCAAACCTTATAAATAAATAAAAAAAAAATCTCAAGCTCTGTGCTTCGGAAGGTACGTAATTAGGTATAAAGGTCAAAATATTTTCGTTGCTAACTACAATTGTTTATAGTTTTACTACTTATGCTTTTGTACGCATCTAATAGAGGAAGTTTCCACCTTAAGTAATCGATATCTAATATTATTATAGATTCCTTAAAATGATTAAAACATTTATTATTATTATTATTATTATGAATTAAAATTAATTTTAAAAATAACATAACTACAATATATTTATATTATTATGGTTTTTGCATTCACAATGCTTTATAGTTACAAAATAATTGTTTTACTTGCTGATTGATTTTTGGCTGGTTGATTTTTTCTAGAAATAAAATATAGAAGTTAATAAATCTTTCTTTATATAAAATTCTCGTGTCACGGCGTTTGTAATTAAACTCCTCCGAAATGGCTTGACCGATTTTCGTGAAATTTTGTGTGCATATCGGTTAGGTCTGTGAATCAGACAACATAATTTAAAACCCCTAAATTTTTATTTTATTTTTTAGACTAAATTTTTTGTTCTTATTTTTTTATGATACAGCATACAAAAATACATACAACCCTTAATTTTCACTCCTCTACGATCAACCCCTATTTTTTATTTGTTAATAAAACTTAAATTTAATTAAATTAACTTTAATTTTTTTTTGCAAGATTTTTTTTATTTTGTCATGACTTAGAATAAAAAAAATCATATTACTCTTAATTTTCACCCTTAAACGATCAACCCCTATTTTTCCATCGCGTTTTTTTTTATTCTATCCACAGATCCGCAATAGGGTTGCAAGATGGCAATCGAATATAATAATTGTAGTATAAAATATATTACTAAAGTCTTTCAATGTTATTTTATTTCTGTTAGACTGCGACAGGCCAATAATTTTTGACAGAACGAAATCTGTCGGGGCAGCTATTAACATAAAAAAATCAATGTAACTTTGTTTTAAAGAAATAGGGCAGAACAAGGTCTACGGGACAGCTAGCAATAATATAAAATAACGCTATAAAATTCCGGACATAACTTACAATAGTTGCGGGTATTGAAAATAGGTATTTTCTTTGTTCTTTGCAGATTAGTTAGTACATGGTTAGTACAAGGTTAGTACGAACTGTTTGCTGATTAATCCCGACTATAATTAAGTGTCTGACTAATCGGTGCATCTCACAATACGAAATAAAATTAAAATCAAACATTATATCTTCCGCATTCCTATTACCTACATCTTCAAAAGAATTCGCATTACATTTTATCGCGCATTAAACTAAGTAGATCCATTATAAAAATAATATGCATTTTTATGTGCTCGCATTACTTATTCTTAACATATGAATCACCAATCAAGTTGAGTGTAACTAATTATTTGTTATTAATATTCATGTAATGAATGACAGACGCGCATGATTCGCATCTGTGATGTTCCAAAGGTTAACACGACACTAAAATGTAATTTATTTTTGATTCTTGTTTAAGGCTGCTTTTCCACTTCTCAAAACTAAAGATGAAAGACTGGTATTATACCACTTGTACTTTTTGGTAAAATACGAAAAGTACCGTACAATACATTTGACAATTTATTACTTAACTCGAATATTTCATCGCGCAAAAAGAAATTAGATAGATAGATAAAACTCTTTATTGCACACATACACACACACAGAAAAGTAAAAACAAACAACGAAATTTTTATATCGGGGTGGGCAAAGGCGGTCTTGTCGCTTAAAGCGATCTCCTCCAGACAACCTTTGAGGTATAGGACTACTGAAAGGGAAATAAAAGGCTTATGAATACCCGTATCCCATGATGGACCCTTATTGCAGCGCCACCTACTGGGTCCAATTGTAAATCTAAACCATTTTCGAATCCACTTGAACACACAAAAATTTCATCAAAATCGGTCCAGCCGTTTAGAAGGAGTTCAATTACACACGCACAGAAGATTTATATAATTATAATAAAGATAAAGATGTTTATCACCTATGGGGCAGTGTAATTAAAACCAGATTTTATCACTGTTTTTTACACAATAACGTCAAGTTTAACACAAATACGTCAAATGGACAAAGATATAATAATCAATTTTAATTTAATATAATAGTTACTTGGCCAGTAAGGCATTAGGCAATATTCCGGCCAGGAAGAACGGAAAGCATGCCCGCTTCATTCCCCCGCATTGAGGTGACGGTCAGGGACGGGGAATCCCTGGCCGTCCACTAGCCTCAGGACGTCTGGAGCACGCTCAAACATCCTCGGGCGTGCTCTCTCTGGCGGGCCGCCGCTAGGGTGAACACTGGTGACTGTCTAACCAGTGACCCCAGTCATCTTAGCGGCACGTGAAGGGGATGCACAGTGGTTTTTAGTGGGTAGGCCCCTCCTCCTCCCGAATCCCTGTCGAGACCCTCGGGTCTGGGCGGAGAGGCGGGAGCTGGATGGGAGAACCCCACATAACCATCCGCGCCTTCCCAAGCGCGGTGGTACTCGGCCAACGACTTTTCCACTGTTTAAAAAAAAAGGGGGACGAACGGACAGGACACTAGGGGGACTCGCGGGGCGGAGTCCCCCGTAACAAAGAACAGGAAAGTGAGGGTTTGTAAGGTTTGGAGTGGTTAGGTTAGGTTAGATCAGTGTACGCGGCAGAGGTGCCCCAGCGCGGTCGATCGCTCCGGATTTTGCTTCCGGTGCGGACTGCCTGGGCACCAAATGAGGGAGTGCTCTCGCGAGCCCAAGTGTGCGGTGTGCCTTGCGGCACAAAAACCGCACCATCACCTGATGGGAGGTAGGGGTTGTAGTCCCCCTACTGTCAGGGGCTGCCCTGATCCCCCCGCAACGGGGGCGGAGACTGTCACGAGGGAGCCCGCTCCAACGGAGCCTATGGTGGAGACCCCTTCGCCAGCGGTGTCGGACATGGAGGCGACGGAGGAGCCACTGTCGCCCCAGGTCGTTGACCCTACAGCCGACCACCCACGTACCTCTCCCTTGAGAGGAGCTGGGTTGGAGAGCGTCAGGGAGGTAGAGGATGAGGTGCGGGACGCAAGTCCGATGTCCACCTCTCCTTCTCGGCCTAAACCGCTGAGAGCGCCGGACGGGCGGTTTATGAAAAAACCCCCTACCACTAGACCATGATCGGAAAATCCTGCAAGGGTGTATGCGGCCTACCAGCAGGCCGCACAGAGGAAGGGCACCAACGTGTTGCTGGTGGGAGGCGCGGCTCACTATCTACGACAGATTCCGCGCCAACCACAAATCAGGCTGACTGCAGGTCCCGGGGGTTTTAGTGGGTCGGGCAGACCATCGCCCAACCCCACATACCTCGACAACGGGTTGAGCACATTGCTCCCCGTGGGATGACTTGGTCGCAAGTTTCCCCCGGGTCAAAAAAAAAAAAAAAAAAAAAAAAGGTTAGATCAGTGACCAAAACAAAGCGCTAGAAACAAAATTAATAATGTAAGTACTAGTTGTCCCCCGCGAATATGTTCGCGAAAACTAACCTGTAGGTAACAGGAACATCCCGGTAACAGGAACCTGTTACCGGGATGAAAAGTATCCTATATCCTAGTCCGGGTCAAGGTCTGTCTATGTGCAAAGTTTCATCCAAATCCGTTCAGCCATTTTCACGTGATGCGCGGTCAAATAAACAGACAAACAGATAAACAGACGAACAGACAAAAATTCTAAAAACTTATAAGTAAGTATCCCCAGCCAACTATTTTTCGAATAACTTCCATGTACAGAATTTCGACCCTCTTTAGCTTTATATGACGATAATTTTGATAGTTGAGGCTCGACCGCGAAAGAGGCTAGCGGAGAGCCTCAACTATGAAAATTATCGTTACGAGTTAAGAGGGTTGATTAATGACCTCGCTCATTTCGCGGTCGAGTACGGGCTTTAAAATAAAATAAAATTATGATTTATAAAATAACAACTTGCCATTGTTAAAGCAATAGTCTGTGAAATGAAACGTTAACAAAATATTGCTTGTGGAATGAAAATTGGCTAATTAATTGTGTGTAAAACATTATAAAACCCCTTGTTCTCCTCCCCGCATTCCGTGCGATTGCTGTGTATTTTAGATTTAAAATACACAGGGTATTATCAGATTGCCCGAAAACCACATGGCAATATTCATAATGTCTAGGCAATGTGACAAATAAGGAAGTTCAAATTATAACTATTTACTTCGCCCTAAGTAATAGCTTGTCATCACACTAATATTATAAATGCGAAAGGTTGTGTGTATGCATGTCTGTATATTTGTTCCTTCTTCACGCTGCAACGGATAGATGGATTTGGATGAAATTCGGCATTCAGATAATTTATAACCTGGATTAACACATATGTTAGTTTTTATCCCGATATTCCCACGGGAATCACACTATAAATATACTAAAATGGACAATTTATTAATTTTCCAATACAAAAAGATTTGCTTATTTTATTGTCATGGAAACCAAGGAGAATTTAATCGCTTGATGGAAACTGTCAAAGCGGTGCGAAGTCCTTCGGGTTCACTAATTATTCATAATGCCCGGGCATTAGGAAAAATGCCCCAATTTATTACTTGGTCCATCACATAATCTAAGTGTGTTACTGTATAAAGTCTTACAAGCATTTGAAAACAATAGATTAAATGGTTGATTGATTAACTCTGTAATGGAGCCAAGGACAGTATGCCGACAAACGAAGTCAGGAATGCGAAGACAACGTTTGCTTCGTAATATTGAAGCTTCTATAAATATTACCTTAAAGGGTACATCACTTATGTATCGTTTATTGAACAGTAGTTAATAACTAGCCTTTACCACGGCTTTACTCACGTGTAGTACCTATTAATAAGATGTTGCACCAGTGTTCGATACTTTAAACCCAGTGTTGGACACAGTTCGTTGCCAAAAAATAACACAGATTTTTTTTTGCGCCCTGCCGATAGGACAACCCACCTATAGCAACCCGGAAGTGGGAGGAGGTCAATACTACATGTATGAATACTACAATACTACCTCAAGCGGTTGAACTAGACTATGTCAGACTCCTACTGACTAAACACCCCCTGGCGGTAGCCAAAGTAACATTAAGAAAACGATAGCGAAGTTCGAAAATAATAAAATGTATGGGATTGACATAAGATCGACCACGTGATTTAGTGCGGCTTATGTCAATCCCATACATTTTATTATTTTCGAACTTCGCTATCGTTTTCTTAATGTTACTTTGGTTAAGCCTACTGGTATTGCTTATTTCTATTTTAATTCTGATCTAATTTATTAATTTTACTATATTATTTATGTGACTGTTGTTTTCTGAGTAAGTTCTTATAATTTTAATTGAAAATTGAATAATTTTATTTTTGTAGTTAATTTAAATTTTTATTCTCTGATTTTTATCTTGTAATTTTATTTTACTTTTTTTTAATTTTTTTAATTTTATTTTTATTTTTAATTTAATTTGAATTGTTTAATACTGTACTAAGATCCTAAGTTGGTCGAAATAAACGCATTTCATTTCATTTCATTTCATAGCCTTGGAAGGGCTACATAGGCTGACGGAACGGTCGCCTCCCGTAGGTTCCACCTACGGGAGGCGACCGGCGACGTTGGCGTTACTCAGTCAGAGTGCACGCCGTGGCGCGCCCCCTAGTGAGGCTGTACTGAAACCAGTTGCTGACTACTATATTTAGAGGCTGACTTTGCAAAAGTTAAATCACGTTCGTTTTGCTATTTTAACTTGCAATCATCGTCATCAACACTAGCTCATTTTATATCCCCGCTGCTGGAGCACGAGCCTTCCTTATGGATTTAAGCATCACAGGGAGAACGGACAATACCACCAACTACAAATACAACCACCACGCCACGGGTGCCTTCCGAAGCACGGAAGACTTAGATATTATAAATATTTGGACATCTTTTCGATGCGGTCTTTGCGTTTTATTTTGACTGTTCGTCGAAACCATATAGCATTCTCTAGGGTCGAAACTGAACGACGAACTTATTTTACAAAATTTTAATAGGAAATTTATTAATACTTAAGTATCTAGGTTTAAGAGGAAATACTAAGGTTGACGAAAAGTAGACAAAATCAATGTTTCGTAGTCCCCTGATTCTTCCTCAAAAACTGGATCGATTTAATTATTTTTTTATTTAAAATTAAAGAAAGGCTTTGGCTGTGTCCCTATGTTTTCCTTTTTTTCATAAATTAATTATTAAAAAAGATATGAACCTTATAAATTGGCCAGATTTTCCGCTGTTTTTTCGTTACGAGATTATATAAAAAAAAAGCAAAACATACCCACACACAGCAACAAAGCAACAGGACACAGCCAAAGCCTTTCTTTGATTTTTGATGAAAAAAGTAATTAAATCGATCCAGTTTTGGAGGAGGAATCAGGGGACTCCGAAACGCTGATTTTGTCTACTTTTCATACATATTTTTCAATTCAGTCGACCTTAGAATTTCCGCTTAAAAATGGCCGAAATCTATTCAGTAGCCAATTTTTAACAAACAATTTTCAGACAGTTACATGTACAACGACGTGAGTTGCGTACTAACAAACCACCACGCGTGCCTATACTTAGTAGATTACTATACTGTGGTAGGCCTTCGGTCATTAAGGATACCATCATCACATAGCCCTTTGTATTGTCTATCATACGACGACCTCCGTTGTCACTACTTACTATAAACGTTTTTATGACATTAATATTTATAATCCGCCTCTGTGGTCGATCATTACATTAATAGTTGCATCTGTAAGCGTTGCAATGTAGCCGTATGCAATTTGAACTAAACATGGACGTGCGAATACAAATATTTTGTATCTACCTATCAAACTAAATTCTTTAGCTTAAACTTAATGTTCGAAACTGACTTTGTCTCATCTCTGTACATCAATAAATGGGAAATAAACAGAAAACTTGAATTTGGAACAACGTAGATTCTATTAGAGTAATTATTAGCGGGATTCTTACCATGTTTAACTACACTGGCCTGCAAAATTAAGTATCACACTTTTAAAATTGCAATAACTTTTTAAGTACACAAGATATACTTTCGAAACAAAAAGTAAAAATGTTACTAATGTATAATTTACTTTAGTTTCAAAGAAAGCTGATAAAAATTGCTGCAAAACGTTTTTTATTTAAAAATCTCTAACTTATATAGTTTAGAAAAAAAAAAATATTAAAAGTGTAGTACTTATTTTTGCAGGCCAGTGTATTATAATATCTGAGTATATCAGTAATTAGATCGACTCCGTAACGTAGTTCTTTGTAGTCCTTCCTTACCTATGAAATTGGCGTTTTTTTTCTCAATTATTAATAGTTGTATTACTTCTAAAAGTCAATACCGATTGTTAATATTATTATACACCTTTAATTAGGACTATGTTACTTAGGCTTCAGTAATAACAATGATTATTCATTTTGTGTCTTTATCGCCCAATTTTTTTTTAAATATAGTTCTTTTTTGTTCGCGTACCTTTTGTTTCATTGTAGCTTTGAAGGGACTTGATTTTTTTTCTTTTTAATGTCTGCTATATTAAGCGATTTGTTCCGGATTCGTCGTGTTCCTGATTCGTCGTATTCCAGATTCGACGTATTCCAGATCTGACGTATTCTAGGTTCGTCGTAATACAGTCCACTTTAGTAGGTACCTATCATATTTGTTATAAAATAAAAAAAACAAATACAAATTGTTACTTATTTTAATTAACAAATAAAAGTAATGAAACAAAAATCTCTTCTCGATAGAACAAAAAATAGTTTGTTACTAACTCACAAAATGCATAATATTTAACGATTAAACTCACAATTCACAAAATCTAGAAAGGCACTCAATAACTGTGGATTTATTATTTATGAAATCATTAATAATGTCCTTCTCTTTTTTAAATTAAATTAAATCTTTGGGCCGTCTTCGTTGTTTTTGGCCGGAGCTGAGTGCAAAAGATACTTTTTTATTCTTATGTCCTGATAGTTTGCTTTACATCTCTATTTCTTTGTGTGCCTATTCGACTGTACGTATTACGACGAATCTGGAATACGTCGAACCCGGAATACGACGAATCAGGAATACGACGAATCCGGAACAAATCTTCACTAACACACTACTCTACAATTTTTATAGTGTTAACATAAATTATAGGCGCCTTTGGATTTCAAAGAAAAATTAAATAGTGTTGAATAATTACGGTGGGCTGGTTAGAATCACGATAGCTCAATTGAGAGAGCACCTGACCCGGTATGTCAGAAGGGTGCAGGTTCAAATCCTGCTCGTGGATTTTTTTCAACTTTTGTGTTTTTGTAATTTGTTCGCAACAAAATTTGCATTAAAAATTATATAAACAAAACAAAAACATTTTATCGTTAGATGCTAAGAAATAAAAAAAACGTTAGTGGGAAAAGTATAATTTTATAAAAAATCTTCATACAAAACGTCAATTTCATTTTACCGTTGAGTATCGGCAAACGTAGTGTAGGACGCCCTCAGACTAGGTGGAGCGACGATCTTCGCAAGGTGGTTGGCAAGAGCTGGATGAGAGTAGCCGCTTATCGTGCTCAGTGGCGTGCACTTGGAGAGGCCCATGTCCAGTAGTGGACTAGTCTAGGCCGATGATGATGATGATGATGATATTTTCATTATTCCAATGCCTTGTCCAAGTTCTTTATATGTCTATGTACTTATGATTCGACGTAGCTTTAACGTGGCTCTTAGTTTTTCAAATTACATATTAAAGTTAAAAGGAGTTTTATCTAGGAATAGTAGGTACTTACTAGGTAACTACTAATATCTCGATAGGTGTCATCATAATCGTAAAATTTATAAGGGAGTATAAGAAACATTTTAAACTGTCAGGTAAAAAGTACAAAAACTTGGTAAGCCTCCCTGCTAAATAACACTTGTGTATAATTTTTTTTTTCTATTTATGACACTTTCTTGTTTCTTGTGGTTGTTAAGGGTGGGCCGACCAAAAAATGCCAAAAAAGCAGTTACGGTTAAGTAAATATAATTGAAAATACTATCGTATTAAATGAACAAAATATATATTTAGTATCATAGGGAACGTGTTTACAATTTGTCAGAACCATAAATTCATAACACGCTATAGTTTTTTCTACAATATCATTTAAAGTTGGGCAAAGATCATGAAAACGAGTGGCGGCGTTTAGTAGATTTCTTATAGTTTATCTAAATTATTGTACCTCTGATTTTGTCTTAACAATCATCAATGGATAAACTACAAATTGCTAGACTACATTTTTGATTCATCAAGTGGTTATTTAAATAATATTTTTTTATTAAGCACCTTAAATTCCCCATACAAAATTAGTATGGCCGCGCGGCATCAAATAAATATGGACGACGACATTTCAAATAAAACATATGACACTTGTCACTTACGGACGGCGCACCCTTAACGACTGCTAATGCAGCCGTAGAAAACGGCTTCACTTGCCGAAGCACGGAGGAGCTCGAGATGATAAGTTTTTGGTCACCAATCCGATGAACTTAAGTAATTACTTAATTAATTCTAATCGTATTATGAGTAATGAAAAGTAATAATTTAATGTTTTATTTAATGTGATTTTAGAATAACTTATGTCATTTAAAATAAATATAATATAAAATAAATTGTAGTAATATTGTAGTGCCCTAACAGGGTTCATGTCATGCCTATAATGTACCTATAAGTTAATTTCCATACACCTGACGTGAGACAATAAAATTATGAATTATGAATTATGAACACTCTTTGCGAAAGTTGCATAACTTCAACGAGCGCCATCGAGTTCCTCTTAATGGTCAAATAATGGTATAACCCTTCACTATTTCACCCTAACCCTCTCTCGTCCACAGCAAGTGCCGGCAAAGGTCACCCGGCGTTGCGGACTGGGAGTGCGAGAACGACCCTTGCCTCATGAGCAAGGACGTGGTGGACGGCGTCAACCGGGCCCGCAGTAGCTGGCGGGCTGCTAACTACACCCAGTTCCAGGGCAAGAAGCTTAAAGAAGCGCTAGTCTACAAACTAGGTGAGGAACAAACAGATTTTTAAGTTACATAGCTGGCATACGAGCATACAACTTACCTGATGGGTAGCAGACACTATACAGCCCATGGACGCTTGCTCCAAGGGTATTAAAAGGTCCGCAGGGTCTGTGTTGTTTAGCGGGGATGAAACCGGCGGGCGGTATTTTCAGTAGTTTAGTTGATTTAAATTTAATAATAAAATTGGATTTTTTTATAGTTTCAACGTCAATAAGTGCCTGTGAAGTACCTACCTTATATTTAATAAATGATTTTGAGTTTGACGAGTCATAAAATACTTTGTCGATACAAACTCCACTGGCGAAATGCTCCGAATTAAACAAACGACGACAGTCGTGAGTGGCTGCACGAAGTGACAATAACATTGCCCAACTATCACTCTTAATACCAAAATAATAAAGGTCAGAATAGCAGAATGCATTGTTTGGGACGCGAAATCATGAGCACGGTATCAGATAGCATGAATTTGCATGACAACAGTAAGTTGTAATGTTGTAAACACACCTTAAGAATTAAAATGTGATACGAATCGTTAGCGAATGCTTGGTAGCCGATGTCATAACGTCGTCGTTGTTGTGACAATAGCATTCAATATAGCTCATAACTGTAGACAGTTAGGGCTATTTGTATAAGACTAGTGGTCGCCCAGTGGTCGAAATTCGACCGTAATTTTATTAAGGCTGCACGGATTGTATCCTAAGCAATGAAAAATTAAAAAAGATAGAATGTGAGTTTGGATTGGCATTGACAGATTTCGAGCGCTCCTCTTCCATTTTTGAAATTTTAGAAAGAGTATAATTATTATGCGTTTGTGTCAAATACATGGCAGTGTGTGTAATATTGTTTTATTGATTTAATGTATTTTTATGCATAATTAAAAAAAAATTATTAACATTCCGATAACCTTCTCTATATAAACTATAAGTGTGCGAAATTTCATACTCCTCCGTCCGCGCAATTTTCGTAAAAAAGGGGTACAAAGTTTTTGCTTCACGTATTAATAAATACAGATACCTAACTAGGTATTTTACTTGGCCACGTGTTACTGTGCCATAGATCTATAAGACTTTGCTTCTATGAATTTCAATTTTCAACCCCTTTGTTTCAAACAAATGGGCAGCTGTTAACAAAGGGGCTTTCGGACGCGAAAGAGGGCAGCGCAAACTCGGTTTCGTTAATGTGATCGCTCATACCTATGCCAATAAAACTCGCTCTAGGCACCCTGACAGCGCTTTGGTGCCTATTTGGGCGCCTAGTGCAATTTTTATTCGCCTTTCGACCACGTTAACGATAACGAAAAGTATGGCTAAATTTTCCTCGTTTACCACCAGGAGCAAGGTTGGAAACAAAACAATTATTTTATAATTTATAAAACAAACAGCTCAAAGTGTTTAAAACTAGTGTTTTTTGCTTTTTTTTGTTTTTTTTTACTTTTTACCTTTAGGCATCAATTTCAAATCAATTATAGCGAATAATAATCCATTTCTAAATAATTAAAAATTAACAAACAATAAATAGGTATTTACTTTTTATTGCATATCTCTAATCTACCGCGGTGTACAAACCACTCGACCAAGGAGGTCGACTATATTATATAGTAGGGTTGGCAACCCTACCTACTGCTCAAGTAATACTTATATATTTTAGTAGGAAATGTATGTTTACAAAGGTTCAATAATCCACCTGCTTCATATACATTTCCTTTCAACAACAACTGGCACTCACGTTCTGTTCACCTTCCCTATAATAATGTTGTTGTGAGCGAAAGTAAATACATGATTGTTATGTTGCCAAAGCGGCCGACAGATCGGGAGAAAGCTAAAAGGATATCTACATTCATACACACGCAGATCTACTGTGGATCTTATGTATGCCAACACAAGGTTCATATTACAAAGCTGCATTTGACCGAACCGCGATTGAGATTTAGCAGTTTACTCTTTGAATTTGAACGTGCACAGCTGACTATATAATAGTTTATTATTCAAATGCGAACGGTAATGTGTTAACTGTTGTTTTGGCTAAAGGCTACAAACACAAGGATTAAGAACTCTGGCGTCATAGGCGTACCTACATTAGGTAGGTACGTACCTACATACATATAACACAACATTTTCGTAAGATTCAAGTTAGGACTTATGACAAAGATAATAGCATTTATTAACTAAAAATTACATAATTATGTTAAAAAACCGGCCAAGTCCGAGTCGGACTCGCGCACGAAGGGTTCCGTACCATCTATATATTTATACGTGAAGCAAAAATTTTGTACTTACCCCTTTTTACAAAAATTGCGCGGACGGAGGAGTATGAAATTTCGTACACCTATAGTTTATAAGCAGGAGTACAGAATGTTAATATTCTTTCAAAATTATACATAAACAATACATTAAATCAATAAAACAAACATTACACACACTACACACACGCATAAATACTCTTTTCAAAAATTTCAAAAATGGAAGAGCGGCCGAAATCTATCAATGCCAATCCAACCAAACTCAAATTCTATCTTTTTTAATTTTTCATTGCAGGATACAATCCGTGCAGCCTTAATAAAATTACGGTCGAATTTCGACCACTGGGCGACCACTAGTTATCTATAAAAACGACAAAAAAATCATATCTGTTGTATGGGAGCCCCCTTAAATAATTATTTTATTCTGTTTTTTAGTATTTGTTGTTATAGCGGCAACGGAAATACTTACATCATCTGTGAAATTTGCAACTGTCTAATTATCACGGTTCATGAGATAGTCTGGTGACAGACGGACAGACGGACGGACGGACAGACAGCGGAGTCTTAATAATAGGGTTCCCGAATTACCCTTTGGGTACGGAACCCTAAAAACCTAAAATAACAGAAAAGTCCTGTTGTCACCTTTGCGAATGCCTCTGGGTTTTTCTGCATCACATCTTCATCATCACCAACGCATTTTATGTCCCTACTACTCGGCACGAGCCTTCCCTATACAGAAACAACGGGCCATAAAACACCACGCGGGACCAGTGCGGTGCGTTAGTTGTTAACGACTGCTAATGTAACCAGCCGAGCGAGACCAACGGCTTTACGTGCCTTCCGAAGCACGGAGAAGCTCGAGATGATACATATTAAGTCACCCATCCGATGACGGGCCTTAGCGAAAGATGCTTACCTCATAAATTTATTTAACTATCCTTACAGACTAATCCAATGCGATAGTTGCTTTCATTTAAGCTTACATTAATAACATATTAACTTATCTACTAAATATTGAACTAATTAAATTTTACACATTTATACAATTATTTAATGTACTCATAACAATTGCATTACATACATTACAATTACTAATCTATATAAACTGTAATCGCAGACCGTATAATCCCTGCGCTATCGAGCTCCAGAATAATCCAACTCATTATTTACAGGTACCCTCCCCCTCTCGCCCGAGACGAAACGAATGGGCCCGATACGACACGACAAGGATGTCGCCTACCCGAGGGTTTTCGATTCGCGGCGCGCCTGGCCCGGGTACATCTCGCCCGTGCGTGACCAGGGCTGGTGCGGCTCCGACTGGGCAGTCGCCATCGCCGGAGTCATGTCTGACCGGTGAGTACAAGCACTAGTACCAGCTATTATATGTTCCTAGGTCTGACCGGTAAGAACATTACGCTATTATCAGCTCTATACTAGTAAACGCCTCTGTGGTCCAGCTTTAGTAACCGCCTCTATGGTCTGATGGTTATACTACCCGTCTCAGAGCTTTTACTATAAATAAATCTTAGTTGACGCTTCTATGGTCTACTACGAGTAGGTAGAGCTCACGCTTACTCTCAGAGCCAGAGGCACTAGTCGGATACCACGTAGGTATCTACATGAAATCGCCTGGGTCCGATACGAAACTACAAGGCCATCGCCTACCCGACGGTGTTCGATTCGCGGCGCGCCTGGCCCGGGTACATGTCGCCCGTGCGTGACCAGGGCTGGTGCGGCTCCGACTGGGCAGTCGCCATTGCCGGAGTCATGTCCGACCGGTGACAACATTACACTATTGCCGTGTGCGTCATCCCAGCAGCGCCACACTCATGGATTTTGACATGGATTATTGAATCATTTAGTCATCAATTTGTGGCACTTAACTTTATGGAAACAGAAGAAATTTTTCGAAGTTAAATATATTAAATTACTTACATCTCATACACACAGACACACACTCTGTCTTGCACATAAAAATAACTGATTATGAAGAACTTTATGGTCGTAAAATCAGTTTGTAAATGGTTTAATGTTACTTCCCTTTATATATACATCTATTTTTGTTTTTATATTTATTAAATTTTTTTGGAACTCTTATTCAAATCACAACAAAATATGTAAAACGCCCTTGGGTGGAGCGCTGCTGGCAGCTGTGCCCCAGCTGATACTACTACAGCTGTCAACGTTTACCTACCTCTTAAAAATGTTGTGCTCAACTTTTGTACTTTGTTCAGTAGCATATGAGAATATTGTAACATTGAAAATATTTTTTTGAAGTGAAAACTTCTTTAGCGGCGTTGTACACTTTTTTGTAATGGGTAAAAAATGTTAATTTCGCGTCAGGACACGTGACCGTCAGGACACGTGACCGTCAGGACACGTGACCGTCAGGACACGTGCCTTGATCGAAAATTCGTAAGACGATGACAGCCGGCGCGGCGTAGGAGAGGAAGTATCCCCCTCTCTTTCTACGGCGCGGCGAAAATATTTCGTTTAGGCGGCGCAGGGCACTTGCGCGAATGTTCGAGTGCTTTTTAATGTAATATAAATTGTCATGTTTGTGTACATACATACATACATACATATAATCACGCCTCTTTCCCGTAGGGGTAGGCAGAGACCACTTTTTTCCACTTGCTACGATCCATACATACTTGTTTCGCTTCGTCCACTTTCATTTTTTTCTTTTTTTCTTTTCTTTTTTTGTGTACGATAGCGCAATAAATAAATATTGTATTCTACCACATAAATGATAGTACTTTTATACTGATAATTGAAGCAATTCGCGCAAAATTTTTCCCTAACCATTCCAAAATATCAAAAATACACAACGTTAATATTCAAGTTTTCACTTCTGCCGGCACTCCCGGAGTGCAACCCGTCGTTTTTTTTATTATTATTATTTTATTATTATTATATTATATAACACTACATGATTCTGTGGTCTAATGGTTAGACTACCCGTCTCGGAGCCAATTACAATTATTTTAATATAGCTCAGTAGCCGCTTCTTCTTCTTCGCTTGGTCTTGAGCTGTCTCAACCCCACACAGGTATCAGGTTCGATACCCCAGCGGCGACATCTCTGACATTAACACCTGCCCCCCGACCGCCTAACCGATCGCTTTGACTACGCGTATTGTTTATGACGTCATCTTGCCACTTCGCATCGCCTATGAAAGCAATATCAAAAACTAAAGACTTTCGATATTGCTTTTATATTCAGCACGAAACGACAATATGACGTCATAAACCACACACGAAGTCAAAGCGATCGGTTAGGCGGTCGGGCCCCTGATAGGTGTTAATGTCAGAGATAAGATATTCACAGGATGCCAAGTGCGAGTTGTTATACTATTCCAATTCATTTGATACATTTTAACAAAATGGACAGCAAGGCCTTAGAGTACCTATTGCAAAATTAAACTTTCTTTGTTTTTCAACAAGAGGCGCTAGTTTAATGCCAAAATATTGCGCTTGGCAATCTGTTTTGTTGTGAGCCAGCAACCTTGAAATAGGATGTAGAGCAGTGGATCCAGTTCGCCAGGAACCAGTGATCGACCTTTTTGTCCTTTTAAATTAAAAACAAGGGCCAGCAACTAATTTCAGTCTTTTATGGGTGCGCCGGCGCCGTTCGTTCAACAAGTGGACACAAAGACAGGTGTCATATATTTTATTTGAAATGTCTTCGTCCATATTGATTTGATGCCGCGCGGCCATGTTAATTTAATTTGGTATGGGGAATTAAACGTGTTAATTTGAAAAATCATAATTTAAAAATCCGCTCGATGAATCGAAAATGTGAGAAGGACGTCTTATAGTTTAGCCATTGGTGATTGTTTAGACACAAATCAGAGGTACAATACTTTAGATTAACTATAAAAAAACAACTACACGCCGCCACTCGTTTTCATGATTTTTGCCCATCTTTAAAAATAATATAGTAGAAAAAACTATATACAGGGTGGCAAAAAAAGACCGTGGTTGGAGGAAAAGTATCCATATTATTGATGATAGCAAACTTCACTAAAAGAAAACATTCCTTTATTTTAAAAAATAATTAAAACTGCAATTAAAGATTTTTGAAAAATTACCTGCTTGAGCCAGGAATCGAACCGGTGAAGTGTAAAAAAAACATCCTATATTTTATGATACCAACCGAAAGAGTCATTCATTAGGATCAATTCCTTTTAAACAACATAGTATCTTAAATTAAATAAAGACCAAGAATTTTTTTTTTATTGTAAAGCTTACTCACTATCTAAAGAAAATATAGTAATAGTAAATAATAGTTCACTTACTTAACTTATGAATTGCTGAAAATGAGACCCATTTTTACGTATGCACAGACGTATTCTTCGACTGAATTTGTTACGTGTCGCCTTTTGTGTCGCCTTTTGTATCGAGTTATGGTAAATATTTAAAATATTAGTTCAACTTTTCTGTGAATGGAACCGTTAATATTCGTACTGGCCACTTAAAAAAAAATATAATTGCATTTTGGTACCTGTGCACTTGGCTGTTTTCTTTTTCTAATAATCAGTTTGAATTTGGAACCAAAGCTTTGTTTTTCTTTTGTTATTTGTTTTAAGTTAACTACATTTTATTTTTCTGCTTTTTTACTCTTATAATAATTATGGCATATCAGGAAAAGTTTGATTTCAGTACTTGAAGCATATTTTCTTAACCACAAAAGTATAACAATAGCCTTACGTTGGTAGGTATTAACAATTTTCTTTAGATAGTGATAAGTAGTAAAAAGCTTAAAATAAAAATTAAAAAAATATTATTTTTAGTCTTTCTTTAATTTAAGTCACTATGTTGTTTAAAAGAAATTGATCTTTATGAATGACTCTTTCGGTTGGTATCATAAAATACAGATGTTTTTTTTTTTCACGTTTCACCGGTTTGATTACCGGCTCAAGCAGGTGATTTTTCAAAAATCATTAAATGCAGTTTTATTTATTTTTGGAATTAAAGGAATGTTTCCTTTCAGTAAAATTTGCCATCATCAATATTAAGGGTACTTTTCCCACGGTCTTTTTTTCCCACCTTGTATAGGTAGTGTGTTATGATAAGAATTTATGGATCAGACTAATTGTTAACACGTTCCCTTTGATACTAAGTATATATTTTGTTTATTGGTTATTTGACGACCTCTTTGTTTGTTGGTTTGTACACCGGATTTCATGGTGTCGCCATCTCCGGGGTTCGATCCCCGGTCGGGTCAATTCAGAAATTATTGTTATTCTAAATTGTCTCGGGTCTGGGTGTTTTCTTTGTATAATAAGTATGTACTTAAGTATATTAAGTATATCTATCCGTTGTCTAGTAACTATTTAACGAGTATCATAACGAAGCTTCTCTTGGGCTAGATAATTGGTGTAAGTGTAGGAAAGTTTTTTTTTTTAATTCAATAGCATTTTCAATTATATCCACTTATGACTTAACCGTGACTGCATTTTTCGCATTTTTTGGTCGGAATGCCGACCTGCTTTCTTGCTGTCATCCCGTTAGTATTTTAATGAACATTTTTGTTATTTTTTGGCGACGTAAACTCTGTCGAACATTAGACTTTAAGTCTCGAAGACTGGTGCTAATACCCTAGGTATAGTGAGCTGAGGCTACAATATTTATTTAAAAACTGTTTAATTATTTAATTAATTGAATTGTCCTAGTTAAGACCAGTTGTTATGGGGGAGCGAGACTTCCTGGAACAAGTAACTAATAGTTTATTTATACATAGGCACAATAACGGACATCAGACAGAAAACTTACAATAATAACATTAAACAAAACAAATAAAAGTACATGCCTGTGCCCAATTAGAATTGAGCACAACATTTAGATACCAAAATGGTTGACAATGATAAGAAAAAATAAGAAAAATTTGGAATTAAAATTAAAAAGTGTTTAAATTAAATTAAAAGTTAGATACTTACAATTCTAATAAAAAATAATAAAATTCGTTACACAGAAGGCTCACAAACTTCAACTAAGTAAGTTATTGTAATATTTTTAGACAATAAAAAACTTTATTATTAATGTTTATATAATTTTTAACGCAAATTTTGTTGCAAACTAATTACAAAAACACTAATGTTGAAAAAATTTCCACGAGCAGGGTTTGAACCTGCACCCTTCTGACATACCGGGTCAGGTGCTCTTCCAATTGAGCTATCGTGGTTCTAACCAGCCCGCCGAAATTATTCAACACTATTTATTTTTTACTTTGAAAGCCAAAGGCGCCCATTCAATGTTAACAACTACCGTCATTAATGGCGAATAATTTCAGCGGGCTGGTTAGAACCACGATAGCTCAATTGGAAGAGCACCTGACCCGGTATGTCAGAAGGGTGCAGGTTCAAACCCTGCTCGTGGAAATTTTTTCAACATTAGTGTTTTTGTAACTTTATTATTGTTATTTAAAAACTTTTTGCAACATAAATTACATGGCGGACTTAATGCATGAGGCATTATCTACCAGTCAACCATTGGGTGGTGCAGAGATAACTTAAAACATGGTCTTTTGGATAACTTTGTCGAGGCATTTTTTTCCGTATTTTACTCGCTCAAGATTAAAGGTTGAAGCAACTCTGTGCTACCCCTGTGTTTAGACCTAAGGGTCTGACTGTGAAGTGCCTCTCATTTATTTTTAGCGCACTAGGCACCTACTTCAGGTATGCTAGAGAGACGTGAAGCGGCTCGACTTTACCATAGCAACTCACACACAACTCGCTAGCAACATCGCTTTGTAACATTTGTATTTTATTAGGTACCCTTTGCCGGCATCAATATTGAAGAGGTCTTTATGTGACCACGGAGCCGTAAAAGGTTCGAATTCGAAACGTCATCACGACAAAATAATAAGTTTTCATTTTATTGTGCAGTGTTCGCTTAAACTTTAGAAAACAATTTAAGAGCGTTTACGCCGCACACTAGCGCCGCTAATGAAAAAAAAAACATATCTAGTAATTAGAGATAGAAAATCAAATTATGCTCAACAAACTATCTGAATGAAGTAATTTAGCATTTTTACGTCACCTAATAAACACCTCACATGTTATGGTTTAGGTGACGTAAAAATGTTAAATTACTTCATTCAGATAGTTTGTTGAGCATAATTTGATTTTCTATCTCTAATTACTAGATATGTTTTTTTTTTTCATTAGCGGCGCTAGTGTGCGGCGTAAACGCTCTTAAGGTTTATTTTATTTAAAAATGGTGATCCATCTTGATATCGACCTTGACCAAATTAGATTCACTTTTGCTATTGTTATAAAGAACGCGTGAGCCGTTGTCGCTAGTTAGTTAGAACTAGGGTTGCTCTCTCTCTCTCTCTCTCTATCTCTAAAATTTGGCAACCAGGACAAGACGCGTGAAACCCCCGGTTTTTGGAGCCCAGAACTCGGACATGTCAACTCTTCTTTTCGATCCGAATTGATTCGAATCAACAAATAAATAGATACGAATCTAGGGTCAACTCGAATCATGGCTCGAATATTTTAACAGTTCGAATTGATTCGAGTTTTAATTTTCGATTCGGCACGGGACGCGGCGGCCCAAAACTTAATTTTTTTTAAACCCGGGCTACAAATGAAACTTTCCCGGACGTCCTCTAAACTAGGACAAATCCGGGAAACCCGGACGGATGGCCACCCTAGTTAGAACTCACTGCATACCTACACTCGCTCATGGTAGGGCTGCAGGTTTCAGAATGAAGTGTCTCCGACAACGGGCGAGTATGTTCACAAAGATGCGTTGTTAGAACGATATTCCTACCATATGTAAACTAAATATGTAAGCGACTAAATAATGACTGAATTTATTTATTTATTTATTTATTTTATTTAGGATAACAACAGCCATCAACTTACATAGATACAATTTGTTTATAGCATGGTTTTTAGGGTCAATAACAGTTACCCACTTATTCAAATAAGAAAATAGAATCACCGAGTAAATTACAAAACTGAATGAGTAGTACTTACTAAAACTGAAAAAAAAAATATAGAACCATAAAAAGAGCCATAGACTTAATAATAATTAAAATAAATAAATAAATATATACTTACATACATACTACACATATATACAATAAATATATACTACATATATATATATATATATATACATATATACCATATACACATAAGTAATCAGTAATAGAATCGATTTCAATATTTTTATACCATGTTACATTTTGACCAAATAATATTTACAAAATCTCAAATAAATTATTCCCTACTAAAAACACACAACGGGGCAGCATAAAAAGCTTGTAACTTCGTAAGTTTTCAAGATATTATTTTAATTTTTTTGTACGGATTCTTTAAATGAAAATATTTGATCCGTGTTTCGGTTTTCGTACAAACCAAAAACAAGGTTGTACATATACTACTATAACTTATACACATACAATCTTCACTGACTGACCATATCTAATATTCAACACCTAATATAGTTTTGATTATTTAAAATTTAAAAGAAATTTTAGAATTATTAAATGGATTCACGTGTGGGAACCTTTTATTATAGGAATTAAGAATTCTACCAAGTGTTCGATTTTGTCCGTAGTTAGTAGAATGAAGTGGAACACTAAACAGGGATGTATGTCTTGTTCTACGGTTTGGCACATTGAAAGTTATTTGTGCAAGTAAATCAGGGCTGTCGATATGTCCGCTTAAGATATCATATAGGAGTACAATATCTAACACGTCTCGGCGTTCCTCCAGCGCAAGAAGGTTATGGTGCTTTTTAGAATAATTTTAAAGAAAGCATATTGTCACTAGCAAGGGCTATTTCACATTGACATTTGGTCTAAGAAGAGCTCGATGGCTCAGTGGTTAACGCGCTCAGTTTGCGATTGTTAAAGTTAAGCAACTTTCGCAAAGGCCGGTCATCGGATGGGTGACCAAAAATGTATCATCTCCAGCTCCTCCGTGCTTCGGAAGGCACTTAAATCCGTTGGTCCCGGCTGCATCAGCATTCGTTAACAACCACCGCTTGAAAATAACAGGTCGAGAGCCTTTGAACCAAATGTTTATTCTTGTGTGTTTGCAGATTCGCCATCCAGTCGAACGGCGCTGAGAATTTGGTGCTGAGCCCTCAGAGCCTGCTCTCCTGCAACAGAAGGATGCAGCGCGGCTGCGACGGAGGCCACATCGACGTGGCCTGGAACTACGCCAAGAAGCATGGGTGAGGACTTGAAATTGGTGCTTAGATCTAGAGTCTGGCTGCCTTGCAATATAGATATCCAGGGCGACTGCGACAGAAGCCACATTGAGTGCTTAACCCAGTAACCGAGTTTTCTTTAACTAGAAGATCTGTCTGCTCCTAGAACTAGGTGAGGACTAAAACTTAGTGCTTAGCTCCAGAGTCTGATGTACTGCAACAAGAGTATGCAGCGCGGCTGCGACGGAGGCCATATCGACGTGGCCTGGAACTTCGCCAAGAACCTTGATTGAGGACTAGAAGTTGAACTAAAGAACTAGAACTCAGTACTTAGCTTCAGAATTTGCTGTTTTGCAAAAGAAAGATCCAGCACGGCTGCGATAGAGACCATATTGACCAGAACTTGGTTTATTTTAAATTTGCTGGTAGCCTTAAATCGCTTTTTAGCGTCACCAGGCTTTTAAAACCAAATGATTAGCCCAAGAGCCTAGTTTCCAAAGGAAAGGCAAGATCTGGAAGTGCTACATGAACCATGTGTGAGGACTTGAACTTGGTGCTCAGCTCCAGAGTCTGCTGTCTTGCAATAGAAAGATCCGAGGCGCTGCGATGGTGGCCGCGTGAACAGGGCCTAGAACCCGCTTGTTGTGGCGGCCGCCAACTATAAGGTTTAAGGCCTTCCCACAACAAGACGGTACTTGTCCAGACGGCCTAAGCACTTCCTACAGTTGCGAACGCCCCCCCCCCCCCCCCCGCCCGATCCTCTAAATGGCAGCACACATTTACAGAATACACTAAACATGCACACTAATTTAAGCCCAAGACACCGTACTCGTAGAACAAGGGTACGAAGAACCGGTTCACACGCGCTCTACACCAGGTACAGACATGTAGCTGGGCGCTTCTCTCCTCCTCTACGGCTCGGTTTACCCAAGCCGAGGTCCGCGCCTTTAGAGGCACCCCCGGGTGGTTCCGCTCCCCGATCCGATCCGAACCCTTCGGAGACTCTGGGGGGGCACGGGGACGCGCACTTTTAAGTGTGCGATGCCGTACCCTCTAGAAATTCTCCGAAGGTGATTCGTTTCAACACGGCTTGAGGTACCCTTTACGTACCTCGCCGCCCCAAAGAAGCCCGGTGAAGCTGAAAATGCCCCCTGTGGCAATCAGCAGTCCTTCTCCAAAAAAAAAGGGCCTAGAATTTTGCCAAGAACCATACCTAGATGAGGACTACAACTTGTACTACAGAACTAGAACGCAGTTCATAACAATTAAGTCTACTGTTCTGCAAGGAGCATGCAGTGCGTCTGCGACCTAGGCCACTTCAATGTGGCCTAGACCTTCACCAAGAAGCATGGGTGAGGAGTTGAACTTAGGCTGTCTTGCAATATAAAGATCCAGCGCGATTGCAAGAGAAGCCTCACTGTCTAGAACTTAGTGATATGTACAGTAACCAAGTTCTCTGTAATATGAGGAACTGGAACTGTTCCAAGAACCATGGGCGAGGACTTGAACGCGTAGTTCCAGTGAGGTAGTCCACTTAGAGCACAAGACCGAATAGGACATGCGCGAACAGCACAAGGCCTAGTCCACGAACAGCACATATCAATATTTTAGGCATGTGCTGTTCGTGGATTCAAATTTATTTTTACATTTTTGTCCACGAACAGCACATACAACTGCGGAGTTGTAGATACTGTTGGAGCCTAATGCTGGCTGCTAATGTATTTCTTATACAGGACGTTATTAAATGAAAGATATCGATAAAATCACTTGAACGTATAATATTTACATTACATTTAGTGCCTGCTGTTCTCTAACTCAGCAAGGGCAACTATTTTTCCCTCTTTTTTACAGTGTCAAATATTAGAAATTCCCTTATCGACAATATCTCCCGACCCAGTCACCCTGAGCCGAGGTACTAAGTACCCTTTAGGGCCCTCGCCCACGGCGACTTTTTGTAGTCGTGTGTTTACGACGACAGCATCGCTACTAACGCACGTTAGTCGCATTTGCAACGCGCTATGTATGTATGTATCGATGCGAATGCGCGACCGTGTCGGACATCGGGGAGAGAACGGAGGGAGGGTGGCGCGTGAGTTGAGAACCGGAGCATCAGTGTAATCTCTCTTTATTAAATGGGTGCATCCAATATTGACGCTGCTTTCGTTGCCCACGCTTCGGCGGTCCACGCGTCGGCTGCTTACGTAAAAGCAGCACCAAAGACAACTTGACTAATGTTGCCTCAACGGAGTCCATCTTGCATCTGTAGCGACGATCGCAGGCATTTTTGTGCCGTTACTGAATCGCGTTTACATCGCGACTGAATCGCGTTTGCATCGCGACTGAATCGTGGTTATGTGGGCGAGGGCAAACAGCTAGCGACACCATCGCGACTGTATCGATGCGAACGTGCGACAGCATCACTACTGCATCGCTACAAAATGTCGCCGCGGGCGAGGGGTCTTAGAGACACCCTCGGGATGGGGCACTCGCGATCCTCCATCCGAGAATCTAGTAGTGAACGAGATCCATGCTTGCGTAATGCCATTCCCTCTAGGAAACATCTGAGGGTGTTTCGATCACACGACTTGAGGAACCTTCAAATTTCTCGCCGTCCCCAAAATTAAAGATTCTCCCGCTTCCCCATTTAAGCTTCTCCCCGTAACGCTGCAAAGGCGTTTTGAGGCCAAAAGCAAACTCTTAAAAAAAACACTTTCGTTTCATCATCATCACCAGCTCATATATGTCCCCACTGCTGGGGCACGAGCCTTCCCTATGGAAGGAATAGGGAGAACAGGCCATAAACCCCCACACTGGCTGGCCCAGTGTTGATTAGTGGTTGTTAACGACTGCTAATGCAGCCGGGACCAACGGCTTTACGTGCCTTCCTAAGCACGGAACAATGAAACAATTAATTGTTCTTCTTCCTCTCTCAAAAACTCAGCACTCGCTGACTGTAGCGTTAAACTCCGACATCGAGCTCCTCGTTATCGTTTACTAATTTGTAACTCCAACTCCTAACAGCTTGGTAGACGAAGAATGCTACCCATACGTAGCGGAGACGATACCGTGCAAGCTGCGTAGCTACAGCAACCTGGTCGAGAGTGGGTGTGCGCCGCCCGCTTCTGTGCCGCAGCGCACCTCCCGCTACAAGGTGGGCCCGCCCAGCCGCCTACAGAAGGAACTCGACATCATGTATGATATCATGCAGTCGGGACCTGTTCATGGTGAGTTACTTATGAATAAAAGCTTTTTGACGTATGTTATCAACTATTTCTTCATTGTTAATAATTTCAAACAAAAAATTAAAGATGAAAAATGAAAGATGCCAAAGAAATATTTTCTGCACACACTCCAATCGTTTAATGTGAACATTGTATACAGGTGACCAAATAACACTACAGTAGTATTCAAGCAGTGACCTTACAAGACTCTAATGCCGTCATAAGGAAAAAGGGCACAACTAACATTATTTTAAATTTGAGTTAGATACACATTTGAAATCAGGAGAAAAAGGCTTATCTGTTCAAACCCGTTTTTCTCCTGATTTGAAAAATGTTAGATGTGCCTTTTTTAATGATGACGGCAGTTAAATCGTTATAATAGCTAGAGGGTTTTTTAAATCTTTTGTGTTCCTTAGAACAAAACCTATTGTCCTAAAGCATTTGGTGACTATTTTGTCGATGTGAGTGTTGAACTGTAGCTTAACATCCAGATAGACCCCAAGACCCTTAATGACTTTAACTTCAAATTAATATGTAATAATAATACGTAATATTATATTGTGTCGTTGCTTCGCCTTCCAGCCATCATGACGGTGTACCAGGACTTCTTCCACTACCGCGACGGCGTGTACCGCCGATCCAGATACGGCAATAGCCAGCTGCAGGGGCTGCACAGCGTCAGGATCCTCGGATGGGGCGAGGAGGCCGGCGAGAAGTACTGGGTATGTTGATAATCAGCACCAGCTCATTATGCCCCCATTGCGTGGGCACGAGCCTTCCCTATGGATGGATAGGGAGAACGGGCCATAAACCAGCACGCGGGCCCAGTGCGGATTGGTGGTTGTTAACGACTGCTAGTGCAGCCGGGACAAACGGCTTTACGTGCCTTCCGAAGCACGGAGGAGCTTAAGCTGATACATTTTTGGTCACTTATCCGATGAGACTTTACGGAAGTTGTGTATTTTTTTAACTTACAAAAACAATCTCTTACAGCTGGTAGCCAACAGCTGGGGCAGCTGGTGGGGCGAGAACGGCTACTTCAAGATAGCTCGAGGCGAGAACGAGGTCGACATCGAGTCCTTCGTGATCACCGTCCTGAGTGACGTCACGGAATCCTACAGGAAGAAATAACAGCGGGAGGTACTCATCTCCCCGCTGTGTGTGCGCACGAAGGTGATACACACGCGCCGCGGGATCGTCCTCCTCAACATCACTAAGGACTTTGGATAGTGTTTTCTATACTCGAACAGTACAATAAGCAGCAGCGTCACCTAGTGTCAAGTTTCTTTAACAAATCTATTAACGAGTTAGTTCCACAAGATTGTCATAGATGGCGCTGCTTCAATCTTCGGATAGTGATTTTTAAGTATACTCGTATACTTCAATGATGGCAACGTCGTCTATTAACAAGTTAGTTTCACAAGACCGTCACAAGATAGCACTTATACGATCCCATACCCAAAGTAACTTAAATTAGTTTTTCATCGAGACAACGCCTTCTAGTAACTATCTTGTGAAATTAACTTGTTATATTTTATTATATTGTGTACATGAAGAAGTCCTACGGGAATTGAAATAACAGCGGAAGGTACTCATCACCCTTTAAGACACAAACAGTGTAATGAGTAGCAACGACACCTAGTGACGAGTGTCTATAACAAAATCATCACTAGTTAAAGCACCATTTATTAACGAGTTAGTTCCATAAGATTGTAATAGATGGCGCTGCTTCGACCCTATTAAAAATTTTAACTAAGGACTTTGGATAGTTACATGAACAGTACAAGGACTTCGGATAGTGTTTTCTTACACGAACAGTACAATGAGTAGCAACGACACCTACTGACAAGTTACTTTAACACGAGTTAAGTTTCACAAGATTGTCATAGATGGCGCTTCTTTGACCCTATAAAAATTGTAGAAAAATTCAACAAGACCATAGTAATAGTCCTTTCGTTTGCACCATTGATGGTGCAGGTCAATGGTGCATACGGTACGACAGGCTTTTAACGACAGTAGTCTAACAGATAGTGGGAATTGAACCATGATTTGTCGTATACAATACAACCCGAGCGACTATCACTATCAATTTGTATTAAAACGAAATGATTAACAAATAAATCATAAAAACGAATAGTGGGTTGAGAAAAGGAAAGAGAGAGAAAGTGTGAAAGAAAGAGTGAAATAAAGCTGGCACTAGGAGTAAGCACTCAATATTGTATGCAAACAGCATTTCGGCCAGTATTACAACTTAGGTAGGTACCTATTTCGTTCCGATCCGAACGCCTCGAAGTATCTAGTAGGGGACGCAAACAAGTTTGCGTGATGCCGTTCCCTCGAGAAACCCTCTGACGATGTTTCGATCACACGGCTTGAGGAACCCTATAAGTATCTTGCCGCCCATCAGGATACGCTGTAAAGACCTTTGGCAGCCAACTGTAATATCTTTACAAAAAAAACTTACCTATTTCGACATCTATAATTTCGATTCGACAACCTCCGTAGCCGAGTGGCTTGCACGCCGGACTTTGGGCGGCGCTAACTCTGAGATCCCGGGTTCGATTCCCGGTCGGGTCAATGTCGTAAACTAAGTTTTCGATATTGTGTCGGGTCTGAGTGGTTGTGGTACCGTCGTTGTTTCTGATTTCCATGAAACGAGTGCTTTAGCTACTTACCTTGGGATCAGAACAATGTATGTGATGTTGTCTAGTACCTATATTTTATATATTAGGTCCTCACCTATGAAATTGACGTTTTTTTCTCACTTATTAATAGGTGTATTACTTCTAAAAGTTAATACCGGTTGTTAATATTATTATACACCTTTAAATAGCACTATGTTACTTAGGCTTCAGTAATAACAATGATCGCCCAATTTTTTTTTTTAAATTGACTTTTTTTTTTCGCAAAATTGACCTTTTGTCTCATTGTAGCATTGGAAGGGTCTTGATTTTTTTTCTTTTTAATGTCTGCTATGTTTAGCTAGTGAAACAAACACACTGCTCTACAATTTTTATAGTGTTAAAATAAATAGACGCTAAGAAAATTAAAAAAACGTTAGTATAAAAATAAAAAAATATAAAAAATCTTCATAAAAAACGTCAATTTCATAGGTAAGGACCTAATATTATATAATTTCGATTAGGTAAAGCTCTCACGTCCTCCCAAAAAGGGGTGAGTAACAAAGTATTGAAATCACCAATTTTCAGTATACTCGCTAAAAGTGACCCGACGGACGCTAAAATCATAAATAAACAAAGTAGGGCTCTGAGGGGGAATAGGTAACATCAGTGATGGGTTGCAGCTGATCGCCTGATGTGCGAGCATCTTGGAACCCTTGTCCCTTAGTCGGCTCTTACGACATGCACGGGAAGTGTAGTAGTAAGTGTAAGTCAAATATTCTTTATTCAAATAAACTTTAGAAAAGTGCTTTTGAATCGTCCATAATTTTTTACCTACTACCCATTCAGGACGTCTATTTTTTAGCTGTGGAGAAGAATGGGCGCAAGAAACTCCACAGCTTTAATTCAATATGTAACGACATTTACAAAATTATATGCCGTTACGTTACGTTACGTCCCAGACCAGCATGGGATTGCATGAACTACATTGGTGGAGAGCCTGTGTAAATAGAAGATTCTCGAACGTTATTGCTACTTAGTAGATACGATGCGATCTCCCACGAATTAGGTATAGTGAAAGATATGTAATACTATATATCTCCACGTACATAGTAACTGTTTGTATACCACTCAAATAATAGAGTGACAGTTGAAAACATAAAATAATTGCAGTGGCACCAATGTTTGACATAGGGACCCAGATTTCGACACCAGTTTACGTCGTCTAAAATAACAAAAAACTTCATTAATTAAAATGTTGATAAAATTTTACTACTAAAATCATTACATTTTTACATTTTGTTACATTTTGACCAAACAATATTTACAAAATCTCAAATAAAGTATACCCTACTAAAAAACACACAGCACAAAAAGTTTGTAACTTCGTGAGTTTTCAAGATATTATTTTAATTGTTTTTGTACTGAATCTTTAAATGAAAATAATTGACCCGTGCTTCAATTTTCGTATAAACTAAAAATAAGGTTGTATACATTATATAATAAAGCTAAAGAGGGTCGAAAGTCTGTACATAGAAGATATTTGAAAAAAAGTTGGCTGGGGCTACTTAGAATCGATAACAGAACACGTTCCAACAGTTTTTAGAAATTTTTATCTGTTTGTCTGTTTATTTGACGTCACGTAAAAATGGCTGAACTGATTTGGATGAAGCTTTGCACATAGACAGACCATGACCCGGACTAGGATATAAGATACTTTGTATCCCGGTAACAGGTTCCCGTTGGATAGTGTAGTCTTCGCGAACGAAGTCGCGGGCGACAACTAGTATGTTAAATAATTATTAAAAGAAAAAGCGTCTATAATTGGTTCCTGCCGAATACTGGTGCCATTACCTTAGTAAATACGATTTTTTGTAAAACGCTTTTATTATTGTAACATTTATTTATATTTGTACAGTATTTTAATCTGTTTTGTGAATTTTTAACTGCCATTTTAAAATGTAGCACATATTTGCTTATAAACTAATAATTATTCGTATTTTGTTTATTTTTTCTTTTTAATTTATTAATTTTATTTATCATTCCAATGCAAGCATAGCAATTAACAATGTAAGAAATACAAAATTACAATTTTTTTTAAAATTCAAATAAGATTAATTTATTTTATTTGTTTCTATTTATATCAAAAAGCCAATTTAAGATATGTATCTTGAATATGTATTCATTATCAGTTCATAAGCAAAATAGTACTAGTAAATCACTGAATATTAATAAAATTAATATTACTTATACTTAAATCTATATAAAAAAGATAAAAACTAGTCTTAGGAAACAATAAACAGAATTTAGAGTTTAAGTATTTACAGTACGCGCCTAACTCAAAATAAAAAAAACCTGTCAGATTTACAGTTAGGGAGTGAGGAAAAACATACTTAATTATGATATATTTAACACCTATTTTGGTCTATTTCGATTACGACTCTTATGTTAAACCACTTAACTCTAAATCACTCTGCAAGAGAAATGATTTTGATATTTGTCACTATCTTTTAAGTATGAAATTAGACAATGACGAAGCATACATTCAAAGCGAAAAGTGTTTGGCGCGAACTGTGAATAATCTGACAAGGATATTTTTGAAATTGGATGACATTTTGCGCACGCCTGTAATTTTTTATAACAGATTTTTCAAGACTCAGCTACAAGTCCTTCAGTCGGTATATTGTTAGATATATAAAACTACCTATATTTCGCATTACCAATTTAATACTTTTGTTACTCAAAAGCTGAAATTCAAGATTAAACCGTACTGCTATTACAATACTATAAAATCTCAAATATCAATATATTTTGAGTTACAATAGTATTGTATTGCGAGTGCCATTAACAGATGATGAATGATATTTCCACGATCTCCTTGGCTTTCAGCAATGAAGTGGGGAAACGCGTAAAACAGCAAAATGTGACGTCATCACAAGGCGGCGGCGCTAGTTCCGATTTTGGCCACATTCATCCTTGTCGCTTATAATATGTTATTTAAATATCTCATTAATAAATTAGGTAGGTACATTAAAACTAAGTTTGCTTATTGGATAAAAGTATATTTTTTATACATAAAGTTTTGACAGTCATACATAAAGGAATGCACATTAATATTTAGGATATAGTCAATAGGCAGGTTACTAAGTATTTTTTACCAAATAAGCGTGTTTTTAAAGTCAAAGATTAATGCAAACATTTACATTGAAATACCGTAATTGGGATTTGACCTTTTTTGTTTGACATATTTGCTAAAGCCTTATTATTATTATTATTATATTAGTGTTAAAAATTACAATTATGCATGTTATTGTTATAATTAATCTTATATAATTGAAGATTATTAATTAAATCAACTGAAATTGTTTTTACCCTTAATAGCACTCTTAAAAATAATTGGACTTAAGAAACAGTACATTTGACGTTAGATTTTTTTTATTGTGTTTTCTTTGACTTTAAATACAACATAAAAGTATCATAGCATTAAGACTTACTAAGGACAAAGTACTTATAACTTGTTCATTTAGTACTTACAAAAATGTATCTATGATAATAATAAATAAATTTAAAAAATATTTGTTTGTTTTATTATATTTAAGTTCTTATCACACAATAAATATTTTGATGACTATTCTGAACAAAAATATATTATTTTAATATTAACAAAAACTCTACATAAACTTAATGAAAATTTAGAAAAGTGTTTCTAAAACATAGGTACTATACTTACAAACTATAAAAATGCTTGAACGTATCATAACAAATCTTGTGCTTAAGTTATTTAAAAAAAATGCATTAAAATATAACAACAACGTGGTGCCACACCAGTGATCGACGTTCAAGCCCAATCTTCGACACAGTTTTTGACGCCAAAAACTATCATATTAAGTCATCATTGAATTTTTACGGGATGATAAATTACATACAATTTTAAGCAAATATTGTTGCGAAAAATTACAATTTGAAAAAAGACGAGGTGTTGAAAAGTTCCCACGAGCGGGATTTGAATTTCAAATTTTACGGGATGACAGCTAGCCTGTCAAGCGAGTCGTGACCACGACCCTTTAGCTGATTTCTTATAACGGGTGTTTTTTTAGAGGTTTGGTTTTTAAATTGGCAACACTGTTAATGGTGATTGTCAATTTGAAAGTTGGCGGTATATTTGTGGTCAGTACGTTTTGCCATTTTTATTTTGAATAGACTTACTTCAGAAAAACGCTTGCAAATTGTGCAAAATTATTTTGAAATCATGGTTCAGTTCGCCAAACTTACCGTACACTACGTCTATTTTACGGTCGACATAATCGTCCATCTGAGCAAGTTATTCGGAAAACCATGGATCGTTTTCGTACCACGCACACTCTAGTTGATAATATGCATCCACAAAGACGCCAGACAGTGCGCACAGAAGAAGTTATTACTGCTGTGGAGCGTAGTTTTGAATAGGACCCGAATGAGTCAATTCGCTAGATAAGCGCATAATTTCGCGTAGTGGACCTGTAAGCTGGCCTCCACGAACGTCCTCCATATCTTTCTTTGGGGATATGTAAAGTCACACGTCTACGCAGATAAACCACAGACGTTGGACCACTTGAAAGCCAACATTCGCCGCGTTATGCCGATGTACGCCTTAACGAAAAGGTGGTCGAAAATTGGACTTCCGAATTACGCTTCATTCGAACCAGCCGTGGCGCCCATGTGCCCGAAATCAATTTTAAGCACTAATGGCATAAGAATATTTTTTAAATAAAACCAATACCACGATAATGAAATTTGTTTTAACGTGTTTTATTTCATTTTAAACTTGTATACCTCTCAAAAAAACACCCTTTACTAGCAACACTACCTGTCAAACGGGATTGTCACAAGTTCTGTTCTAACCTCGTAGCGTGACAAAAATAAAATAAAAATATCTACGAAAATTCTAATAACAAACATACGTTTTCAGCGTACTATCTGTGTTGACCACAAACTACTTTTTGTGTTGACACCTGTAAGAATTTTGAATTTGCCGCCTTTTTCATGGGACACGACTCGCTTGACAGACTCTAGGAAGCAGGTGGTCTATATTAAATAGTCGCTAAAGACTAAAACCAGTTACTGACCCATATTCATAATGATCAAAGGAAAAAAATGACGATCATTGGCCTTTGTCGAAAACCGGTGAAACCTTATTAAAAAATATTAAATCCAGACTTTTTACCACTATCTTAATAAAGCCTATCAAAATGATGTGGCGGCGTGGCGTCACCTACCGCATACGCCGCACATTATTCGACACGAAGCAAACACCTTCTCAACCGTGTCAACAGATGGCGCCACAAACGCATACCAACGACATCGCCATACTACGACGATAAAATAGTATGGGAAACCTGCATCGCGGTAGCGAAGTCACCATCTCCTTCGCTATATATAGTACCTCCAACTAACATCCGTTGGACCTCGGTCCCCGAGCTATAGCACCCAGCTCGGAGGAAGATCTTCCCTTTGGCCTTCCTCAATGTGGCATTTTACCTACCATTGGCTCCCTACAATAATTACTATTGTTTGTAACATTGTTGTGTTCTGACTGCTTAACATAAGATAGCAACTTCCTCTGGCAGTGAGAATTCCAGGTGAAGTGCGCTTCCAGCTTTTGACTTATCATCACTTACCTTCAGGGTGTTTAGTGCGAGCAGCAGCGCTATTCTCTAAGCAAAACAGCGTCGATCTCGACATTGAACTCACTCATAACTTGTAAACGAATGTAGACTTTATTACTAATTAAAAGTAGGTTGAAATTCGTTTGCAAGTTATGAGCGAGTTCAACGTCGAGTTCGACGCTGATTTGCTTAGAGAATAGCACTGCTGCATTCGCCATTCGATCACGTTAACGAAAACGAGAATTAATATGGCAAAACTTTTAGTCTTCTCGTATGTCACCTGGAGGCGCTGCATCAATGGCAAACTAATTTTCGTTTTCGTAAACGTAATCGAATGAATACGGATTGTAAAAAAAGATAAATATAATAATGTCAAAAATATTTTGCTGTTACCTTACAAAACCTTTCTCTTAAAGGTATTGCGAGCGAATAGATAGACAGTCTATCCATACTATTGTGACATATAATACAGATACTAACGTCAGCATGTTGTACCATACTATCGATAGTATCGATACTATTGCCGTTTTACAATATCGATAGTTTAGCACGTGTCTATATCAATTTTCAATTATAATTTCAATTTCTTTATTTGCCTAGTGATACAAAAGGTGTTACAACAATAAAGAACTTATAACTTAGTACCTAACATTTGAGGACAGCAGTTTAACATATTAAATTAACACTATAGTCTAATCATTAATTCACTGGAGTAATCTGACATTAACGGTGTTCCCAGTTTCTGATGAACAGAAAATAGTGTTGTGACAAGAAGATTGACATCAATTACTCACTCATTCATTCTCAGAACGTTCTGAATCAAATCACATTAGGTACTCATTTTATTTACTTTATTAAGAAATCTCCTATGCCAGGTTTGTTTAATCGATATAAAAATATTAGCATTGGTACTTTTAAAGGCCAAGAAATGATAACTTTGAAAAGGCGAATTACTCGAATTATATAAAATTAAACAAAAATGCAATGGATATATTTTTATTCGTCGTCGTCAGACAGACATAGAGATGAGTCGTTCATGTTCATGAATGAATCCTTCAATTGGACTAGTCCATTTAGCAAGTATATCACTTAGTTCACACTTAACTGAAGGAGAGTAAAGCGAACAGATAGATGACGAACAGCGCGTGCGGAAACGAGACAGTTGCACCGGTCGGAGTCGGAGTCTGCCCGCACTCAATTTGACGTCTTACGGTATGAAACATTAGTATTTTCACGGCTTATTTCTACTTGACTATTAGTTGACGGCGTAATTTGTTTACGTTTTGAAATTTGATTTTGTTCTCTATTATTCTAGTCTGTGTCAAAATAGGTATGAGCGCGATCCGTGCTGCGTGCGACAATAACATTATTTAGTTTTAATAATTTTACTGTTTGACGATGCTTTTAAAAGTAATTGTAAATAGTTTATGTTTTAGTTGTCGTAAAAGTAACCCATCTGAAAATTTATTCGTAGACAGAGAAAGTGCTATGTGAGAAAGTGATAAAAAATGTTTTTAGAACGGGTCAGAGTGATTTTTCATTTTGGAACGGGATCGAGTGATTATTGACGTAAAACGGTACTATATTGTTGTGGTTATCTCCATTTCAACGTTATTAATTTATAGTATTCTGTTTTGTCTTAACTGTTATTCAGTAAATGGTACTCCTACACAGTGGTTAAACCTGTATTTTTTTTTAAAAAGACGAATGATGTAAAAATTGCAATAATTAGCGATACATAAAAATTACGAGTCTCCCGATACTGCTCGAATAATTTCTGAAAGTCACTAGTTGCAAGTGTCAACGCAATTTTTTGAGAAACAGAATTAGTTTTACACGTGTAAGGATTTACTTGTGATGTTGATCATTTGATTGAGATTTTATTCTACATACGTGTTAAGTACAGTTTCGTGAAACGCTACACTTGTAAGTTCGGTATTTCACAAGTGTTATAATAATACTTCCAAAATTTTCAAATAATAACAGCTCCCAAAGCAAAACAAACACTGACAACTAAACTGTCAGGTGAAATTTCTAGGTACAAAAAGATTAATTAAGTACCTTTTTATAATAAACGTTCCTACTGACTTTGTGTGAGTGATCTGAATGACAATGAACGAAACGCATCACTAGTACAATAAATGTGGCAACATAATTTTACAATGTGACATTAGCATCTGTCAGTTTACTCCAGTGAATTAATGATTAGACTGTAATACACGTCTAATAATAGGTATACAACATTCAACACTTAAAAGGTATGCATGCACAGAGAAGTTATCATTATTAAGGTGACCAACGTGTGACCGACGAACAACTGCCAGATTCTGCTGCTCCAATTAATTTCTGGCTGAGTATTTGGTCGGTGCCAGTCGAACACAAGGGTGGTTGGATGAGTGTGAGACCATCGAATCTATGGGGGCTTTAACAATCAGCCCCGGTGACATAAGCTGTTATTATTAATATTATTATTGTAGGTAATTCAGGCAGGCAGTTGGAACAACTGATAGTTGCTTGTATCCAATGTAAACTAAAATTATTTGATTCTTATTTCATTTTGTTGTAGTATTATAGGTCTAGTCTATTCTTAAACTGGTTGGCACTTTGTGGTGTTATAATTTTTTCGGGCAGTTTATTCCAGGCATCAACCACTCTGTTGCTCAAAAAGTGCTTATGTGAGTTGTTGTGGGAAATTATTTTGGTGAGTTTACGACTGTGTCGTCTCAAATGCAGATTTTTGTGTTGGTCAACATCCCTTCAAATCTCTGTATGTCATAGTGACCAGTAAGAATTTCAAAGGTTCCTATCATATCTCCCCGTTCTCTTCTATCCTTTAGGCTGGTAATTTTAAGGAACTTTAACCTTTCCTCATACTGCATGTTTTTAAGTTGTCTTGATTATGTTCTAAATTGATATTAATTTATTTTTAATTACTATATTTTTTTATTTTAAATACTATCGATAAAACTATAGATAGTGTAACTTCTTTTCCAGGTCTATCGACCTCGATCGTAAAGTATCGATAGTTCTGCAGCACTACATAAAGGGTGCTTCTCGATCGAATTTTGCCATGTCAATTTAGTGTAGTGATGCGCTCGACTTATTTACATGCTGATCAAAGCTGATCAAACTAATCGAGAAGAAACAACTTAAGAAGACCCTGTGACCAACCGGTTTGAACGCAGGCGAATCCGCGCGCGTAGGCTTCATTCAATAGGTACAATACATGGATTATTATATGTTTACTAACTAGTAGAGGCTCTGCTTGGGCTGGCAACTCTGTTCTTGGCGGCTTTCTCTATGTTGGCTGCTCGCAACTGAAAAACATCGAACAATAATATGTTTTATTAACTCTTCAGCCAATGCAGCACTTAGGCTTGTTACACACGTATCACAACCACACCACACCGTCGTCGTCGCGACAAATGGTGGTCAAGCTGTGGTTACGTGTGAATAGTGCGGCTACGGCTACTTGCGTTTGCGTTGTGCTACCTACACATACAAAATGTTTGCGATATGGCCGGCCGCTAGTTCGCGGTGTCGCAGGTGGTTGCGTTGTGGTTGCGACGTGGCTGCGATATAGTCGGTATCAAACACGCGGTCAATAATGACGGCAAAATGTAGCCCGTGTGAAATCAACTATTAATTTTCATACAAATTAGCGCCCGCCCACGTGTTGTGGGTGGTTGTGGTTGTGCTACGTGTGAAACAAGCCTTACTGTGGGACTGAATATCTGGTTAGGAAAGTAATGTTATTTTTTTTTAAATGTTTGTTTGCATTTACATGTTCTCAGGACAGTAAGTATATCGCTGTATAACACACCTGCTGGGGTTGGCTTCAGTACCTGGCCGCACGAATTTCGTTACTTTTATAGTTGTAATCAATCGATAGTAATGTATGGATACCCGTATTATTATTCTTTTTATGCGAAACTTTTTTTTTACTTTTATACATAATTTTTTAATTTTATTATTTTTCATATAAATCAGACAAGGATGTATGTGCTACGACTTAAAGAACGGACTCGGGACACCAGGGGGGGTACGAGGGGGGCGGAGCCCCCCCGAAAAGGGGCTCGGGGGGCACGGCCCCCCGCAATGAAACAAACCCAAACTGGGTCGGTTCGGTTAGGTGTACATGTAAGAAAATAAAGTGCGAGCCGAGCGAGCCGAGCGAGCGAAGCGAGCGTTTCAAAGAAACTGCCCAGAACCGACTTTATAAATAATCAGTTCTTTAACGTGACGGTAGTCAGGGGCCCGACCGCGACGTCATCTTGTCGTTTCGTGCCGCCTATGAAAGTAATATCGAAAGCTATATATAGCCTTTAGCTTTGATATAGCTTTCATAGGCGGTGCGAGGTAACAATATGACGTCATAAACTATACGCGTAGTCAAAGCAATCGGTTAGGCGGTCAGGGGGCAGGTGGGAGTAAAGGGAATTGGTTTGATGACCTTTTTTTTAATAAAAAATGCATTTTTTTCAAAAAAACGACTAAGTCCCTGAACTTTAGATGTTAGGGAAATGACATAATCTCCAAATATTAATTTGTCAATATCTCGAAAACTACTCATTTTCGCAAAATGGGAGTGGGTAGGGGGGTTCCCCCCCTTTCCTCCCCTCCCTCCAAAAAATACTTACTTGTGCGGCCGGATACTAAAGAAACCCCACCAGCTGTTCCCCTGCCCACGGCGTCGCATCGCGTCGCCCCAATGCGCTACTAGTAGCGCATAGCGTTTTTTCTGACTTCTTTTGCTAATTCTAAAGATTAGCGCTTTCAAACAAAAAACTAACTCTTCAGCTTTAATATATTATTATAGTAAGTATAGATGTAAATACGCTTGCACACCAGACCACCACAAAGCGCCAAACTCCCTCAAAAGACTTATCAATATCTACTGAAGAAATGACAGATTTCTCGCATTCGACCCAAGCATCTATTTGACCATCTGAGACGACGTTAACGCATCGGTTTGCGATTGCTGAGGTTAAGCATCTTTCGCATAGGTCGGTCATCGGATGGATGACCAAAAATGTATCATCTCTAGCTCCCCCGTGCTTCGAAAGACACGTAAAGCCGTCGGTCCCGGCTGTTAACAACCATCGCCCCGCACTGGGCCCATGTGGTGGTCTATGACCCGATCTCTCTGTAGTGTTTTCATCTATAGGAAAGGCTGATGAAGCTGGTGATATGACGATGATGATCTATCTGACCATGGGATCTCCTGCCCTCCATTCTGCATTGAAACTGATCTTACTTACTTGTAATGACTGTACTCTCTTGTGCAAGCTCATCATGGTGGTAGACATTGATACAAGTTTTTCTCTATTGGTAGCGATGTCGGCCAGCTAAAAAACAAAAGAATCAGTCATTAGAGCTAATGCATTTATGATAAAATGAGATAATTTTATGAATTTTTGTTTCTAAATTATAACACTTTATTGGCACCCATAAAAGTTAATTATTTATGTTGATAATTATTCTTATCTAAAATAGTATGTCACTTAATCTTTGATGAGCGGCTTTGTTCACTTCATCTGCTGCTGGACGAGGGCCACCCCCAAGGATCTCCACAACAAATGGTTTTGTGCTGCTCAAATACAGCGACTTCTCGCTTTTGTGAGTTTAGTTTACAAATAAAAAAAAATACAAATGTGATATAAATCCATCGCTTTTTTGTAACTTCCATGCATTAACGGAAGACTCACTATAAAAACAAAAACTGTGTTATGTAAATTTGTCACAGATAGGTAAGAATTACTGTGAGCTCGCCACAAGTCTCCCTATATGATATCATTTTTGCAAAAGGTATGATGATTTTATTCTATTTAATGTTTAATATTTCGGCAGTGTGTGAGCAAGCAGTGTTGCCGTTTACAAGTTTACTTTATAAAAAAAAAATAGTACCTAACATTATAATAGAACTGACAAGTTTACATGTACTTTTCTTGTGTGGCAAATATACTTTATGTCGAGTTAACAATAATCCCATGTAGCCATTGTCAAAATTATGAAGATAAGCCTAGTACTTACAATATTTTTTCCAAGCTAGTAAATCATTTACAGCTTCTATTTAACAAAATAGAATAGTGACAATAGAATAGTATGTGACTTGCCAAACAGTCAGCTATAAAGTCCAAAGAATTTGTAACACTTATTCAACTACTATACCCCTCATATCCTTGGGGGAGGCCTTTGTCCAGCAGTGGACGTCCTTTGGCTGAGATGATGATGATGATGATGATGATGATGATGATGATGATGATGATGATGATGATGATGATGATGATGATGATGATGATGATGATGATGATGATGATGATGATGATGATGATGATGATGATGATGATGATGATGATGATGATGATGATGATGATGATGATGATGATGATGATGATGATGATGATTCAACTACTTATGGTTAAAGTCCAAGCTGAGAAAGTTATTTTTAAAGTTTTCAACAATTAAGTTAATAAAAAACAAATAATAACTAGTCCATAGTTTTAAATATAGAAAAGTATGTAATACACTAATTAATTACCAAAGCATCCAGGGTTGCATCATTTTGGATGTCTTCAAGTTTACGCCTTTCAGACGTCAGCATATTATGAACTGCATCTTGTTTTTCACTATAAAAACACAATGTTAAAAAAAACATTATCACTATAATTTACTGTGTCGGTACAGATATGATAATTTAAAAATATTTTTATTTTAAAAATATTTAAGTATATTATTATTTTTCTGAATAGGATGGTGGTATATATAAATAGTTTAGTTCAATCGATACTCAAAATAGCACTTGAATTATTGTTATTTTTTAAAGTAAGTAATAAGATCTTTAACCAGTGGAGCACAAAGTGTTTTAGTGGTAGAACACATTGTATATCAGTTTTGACTTGACATGCTGCTCCACAGGTTAAGTAGATAACAGTAACTACTACTGAATACATTTAAATCACTGAGGTATTATTACTATGTATAGAGGAGACACCACGAACAAAATTTCTGCCACACGAGTTGAGGAACATGGGAATACAAAGTCTCTCACAGTCTTTCAATCTTTAGCTCGCCCGCCGCGCACCCTGCAGTGTCCCCGCTGCCGGCCGGGCGCAAGGATTTTGTTTGTGGTGTCCGCTCTAGTTTTAATACCTTATTGATTTTAATAGAGAAAGAGAAGATGAGAGAGATTTTAATAGAGGTTTTTAATAGTAGGAATTGTTTCGCTAGTTAACTTACGTCAACTCTTTCAAATGAGTGTTAATCGTTGTAAGAGGCGGTTCATACAGCTCTAATACGCCTTTTGCTAAAAGCTGGACAGTCTTCACCTCTTCTGGATTTAACGAGCTGGAACTAATTAATCACAAAATTTAGTTCTTTCCGATCTTGTCTTAACTACAAAAATAGTTTAAATATGCCTATTTAATTACCTTTCCATAATTAGTCAACCTAATCAGCGCGAAGAAATAAATAGAAAAGTTATTTGTTTTAGTACTTATAATCAATAAAAAGTTATTTAATTTGAAAATACATGTAGGTACATACATACATACCTACATAAAAATGACTTTTTGTAGTTTTTGTTAAGTTCTTCATTGAGTAAAAGGCAATGAGATCAAGCCCGTGCAGCCATTGCATAAACTTTGATTTGTCTCAACATCTCAACTCAAGCCATTCAAAACCAATCAATCAAATTACTTCATTCAAATAGTTTGATGAGCATAATTTGATTTTCTATCTCTAATTACTAGATATGATTTTTTTTCATTGGCGGCGCTAGTGTGCGGCGTAAACGCTCTTAAACTGGTACAGTTATTTGTGCGTTTACAGATAGACAGACAAACTTTTTTATTTGAAATATCAGTAGATTGGTAGATTATATATAGAATTAAACAAGCATAAGCTCATTTTAAAAATTAAAAAGTCATTAAAATAGACATGAATTCGCACAAGAGTTACACGCGAGCGTGTCAAAAATAAATTCACGTGCTTGCGATTATTGTAGTTTAAAACCTAAAATATATGAAAGATCACGATCTAGATTGGCCTAGGGGGCGCTTAAATTCTCATTTTGAGACAGTGCTGCCACCATTTCATTATTTCTATACTAATATATGAATAAACTCAAAAAGTGCTGGACCGATTCAAAAAATTCTTTTACCATTAGCAATGATTAGGATGCTACATTAGCGCTGAGTAACATAGGCTACATAACTAACCACTCAGCCGTCCGTGGATAGTATAGTATCCAAAAAAAAAACGCCAACTTACGTCCGTGGATACTTTAGTATCCATACAACATCCATACCGAAAGTAGTCATAAAATGTTAGAGTTCTCTGAACTATTTTGACGGTTGATCACCTTGTCTATGAACTAATTCAGTTATACAATCATAGATGGCACTACCTTTCGACTAAAGTTTGTTAAATAAATTTTTTTTTCAGTACTCTTTGTTGACCGTTTTTATTTTAGTGCGTGTGTGACGAAGCTCTTCCTTATTATGTTTTATGTACCTTGTTATATTATTTATTTCTGTGATTATTGTTTATCCAAATAATCTTTATGAAATGCCCTTCCACATTATAATACTTAAAGTAGTTTGTATTGAGAAATAAGACGAAAATCCGTTTTGAAATGAACTGTCAAAAACAATGGCCACATTCAACAAGATATATTGTAAAATAATCTTGTGATTACTAAAATAATCGTTGCGAAACGATCAATAACTTGTATTTGTGTACTCATAGGTCTAGGTTTTTTTATTGGAAATATATGGAAAGTAATTAAGATTCATGAAATAAGAGCAACGCGTTCCTCGAGTTATCGTCAAGGACAGTTTAGTATCCATGGACGTTACTAGATACATCGCAAATAAGGGTGTGTATAAACGAGAAAATGGTGCCAGAAGCACAGATTACTTGCCAGGAGCCCAATGGAGACGAGATCCTTTTTTCTTGTGTAATAATATCTAATATAATAATTGTGATAAAAATCACATAAAAATAAATAAACATTAATACAAATATTTTTCTTGTTTAATAATGATTTTAGTTATTATAACATACAAATAAACTATGATAATAAATATTATTTGTGTTATAATTTTTAATATAATAATTGTGATAAAAATTACATGAATAAATAAACATTAATACAAAAAAAATCTTGTGTAATAATGGTTTTAGTTAATATATTTTATTAAAACATACAAATAAACTATAACAATGAATACCTTTTAAATTCTTAAAAATATGTCATGTTTTATTAAAATCTTAAACCAACTCGCTTTATTAATACATTTAATAACCCGTGAGTAGTGAGCCTTATCGGCGGCCATATTGCAATAATTCAGCACAGCGCTTGAAACAAAATGTTGCGGAGTAAGAGTGTTTTGTTTAATTTATTTTGCATATGTAAAAACTATTAAACTTATATATTTCGTCATCATATGAGAGTTAAATTAATGAAGATATTGTTAGATATTTATTTGATATTAAATCTGGCCTATTTATCTAAGAAAAGTTATTATATTTGAATAATTACTGTTTTTTTCCTCGGTTTCTTATGTTTTATCGCATTTTTAGTATAATAAATTGAGGTGAATGCTTTTAGTAGATATGTAGTTTTAATCTATATACTTTTACCAAAGTACGTGATTTTTTTCGTAAATGTAGCTATTGTAATTACGTTAATAAAAAACATTTTCTGATGAAGGTATAGAGTGAGATAGTGCATCGCGATCCACCGAGCGACCATGGACGTAAGTTCGGATTATAGACGCGCGGGCTGGACGGAAAAAGATATGTCCACACGTGCGAAGCCGGGACGGGCGGCTAGTGTTTTATATTTTGAGTAGTTCATGCTTTGATTTCTGGGTTTAGATTAAAGTAAAATATTAGATTAGATCTTCGATTGTTCTTTATCCAATAAACATATTTTACACAGTAAAAATTGCCGGAATACTCTCAGTCATTTGCTAATAAAGTAATAATGAAAATAAAACTTCGATACTTTTTCTCTTTCGTGAAACGAAACGGATTTTTTTTTATGGCCGCGGATTCCCTTGTTTTGACGTTCTTATTTTCTGTAGTTCGTTCGTACAAAGCTATTCCAATTCCTGTTTCCTTTCAGAATTAACTGTAACGAGCGTTCAGCATAATTTGCATAATTTATTGTGAACCAAAGTTACCAATCTGGAAGTTCTAAGAGTGACCCGCGAGGACGCCGAGATGACGTCCGTTGCAAGACGAGAGCATGACGATTCCGGCGAATACTCCGATGCATCCCAGGATATCGAGCACATTAACTCTGGAAATGTGAGTTGGTTGTAGTACCTACTAGCAACAAAATTGTCTAAAAATAATGACTTTCGTTTTGGCGCTCAAAATGGTACTTCCGTGGCCACTTTCTCCTGTGTCTCGCGTGACGGAATGCTCATTTCTTTTCGTACTATTGAGGTCAAGAATTGGGCACCACTCACTAAACCGCCGCTGATGTGTTTGGACGGCCTAACTTGGTTAGCGCCACGTAAACAAAAAAAGGTGCAAAATGCAATTGTTGAAAGTTGGGGAATGTTTGCAGGACGTCGGTCAGCCCGAATCTGACTACGACTCCCAGGGCAGCGACTCCGAGCGATCAGACAGGGACCCTGAAAGCCAGGTTTGATTGTTTACCTTCATACTTTGTTCTGACTGTTTGTACTAAGCAGAGTACTTGCCTACCTACCTGCAATCTAATCAAATTACATTAATTGACTTGCACTCCATGTTTCATTAGGATGCCTTGGTTATTTGCATATAATAGTGGTTTCCAAAAGTTTCTGTTTCATATAAAAACTCCTGATGGATACCACACTAATCTAAGATCAATGATGGAACAAAAAAATGGCAAATAAAAATTTTGTCTAAGAAAGTTAAAAAGGCAATTTTTTATAAATAAAAAATTTAAAATAGTTTATAGTCATACATTGGGCTAAAGTTATGCATTAGAAAGTTATGAGTTTGTATTAATTTTCAGAAAGCTACTTTCTATGTCCAGCTAACTTTATTTTTTGTTTGTTTTGTTTTTTATACAACACCTATGCTATAAAGGCTATTAGACTGATTCTATTTAAAAATCTAAAGTTGTCATCAACTTTAGGTTAACTAAGATACAGATTGAGTTAAAACAACTGTCTGTTTTTGCACATTTTATTAAATCATTTCTTCCTTTAAACTGTAAAGTGTTCAAACATCAGGATAACATAAAAAATCAATGTGTTAAATAAATGTAGGTAATTAGTTTTTTAAAAGTTGTGTTATTTCAAGATAATATTATAAACAAAAATAATAATATATAAACAAAAAGCATGAAAATGATGCCTGTTTTTGTTTAATCAGTTTTATAAAAATGTTATTTACATATAAGTAGAGCTACTTGTCTGTTTTTACTGTTTCTTATTACCCTTAACTAATTTTAATTACTTATTAGGATGCTTCTTTATTTCAATTGCTTCACGCACTACTCTTGAATAAAAGTGGCGATCTGTGGAGAGGACTTGCGTACGGTAAAATTCAATCCAGTGATTTGTGTAAAACTTTGTTATAATTGTAAGTTACAAGCTCACACATTGTTTTTGTGTTACAGGAGACTGAAAGAAGAGTAGATGATGATGAGGACAGGAGCAATCCTCAGTATATCCCAAAGAGAGGCACTTTCTATGAACATGACGATCGAACTGCCGCTAGGTAAATCTTAAAGCAAATATTACTTCCTATAATCTACGATGAAGAGTGAGGACTTGGTCAACTTGAACCAAGTTTTTTATAGGCATCCTCATGTTCTTTGCCGGCTACTCTTGATTAAAAGCACCCAGAGAATGATTTAAGATGTCGACAAACTTGCATAGTGAGTAAGAAAATCCTACAAATATTATAAACGCTAAAGTTTGTAAGTATGGATTTTTTTTTTTTTTTTTAATGGTTATAGGCAGGCATTTGACTACACCTCACCTGATGTTAAGTGATTAAAGATTAAGGATTGATGTTTGTTACTCTTTCACGTAAAAACTACTAAATGAATTTGGATGAAATTCGGCATACAGATAGTTTATAACCTGGATTAACACATAGGATACTTTTTATCCTTATATTCCCACGGGAACGGGAACCACTCAGGTGAAACCTTAGGTGAAAACTTAATTAACTTCCAGGGATATATTAGGTCTCCATTATTTGACCATAGAGATGCTGGAGGTAGACAAACCTTGTCGTACTGTAAAAATGTTTTAATAGACTTTTATGCAAAGAAAATTCAATCAACAATCTCTAGGAGGATTGTCGATCATGATATTCAGATATAACAATTTATAAGAGAAGAAACTAAAGCTAGATAAAGTTCTTTACAAAGAGTAAAAGTGAAGTGGTTTTGAAACGTCTAGTGTTTCTTTTTATATGTTAAAAGATAGCATACGAGCAGGCAAGCCATCAGATGGGAAGGGATCATTGCCACCCATTATTATTTCTAATATAATCAGTAACATAGCAGTTGTTATGATGATAATGATTTAGCAACTTAATACTAGTGTAGCCTTCCTACGCAGTTGTTCCAAAGCAGTGTACGCTTTCCAATCTGCTTTATTATGATAATTTTTGCCGCTCCACTGAACAGTTTGGCCATTGGCACTGTTTTTACAGTAATAAGTCTTATGTGTGAACAGTGATTATGTGCTGAAGAAATTAGGTTTTGGATTATGTAAATTCAGTATTATTAGTAGTTATATGTGTCTATAATTATGGTATTTCAAAATCTACGAGTGCAATCCAATCAATTCTCTTTTGGCATTGCTATATACTACACCTCTTCTTGAATACAACTTTAATGAGTAGCTTCCTGTTACATTAGATCATAATTAATTATTAAGCAGGAATCTTGGTAATAATAAAATTTATAATTAAGACTTGATTAGTACAATTATGTGTTTAACCATGTGTTCAAACACTATTAAGCAATAGTTCATAAAATTTATAAGAAACTATAAATGATTTAGCTTATAACAATGTCTTCAGGCATCATCAATGTTGGGTACAAGCTTCCCCATGACACGCCAATTTGATCTTTAGGCATCATCATCATCATCATCATCATCATCATCATCATCAGCCTATACCAGTCTGCTGCTGGGCATAGGCCTCTCAAGTGCACGCTACTGAGCACAATCCGCGGCTACTCACATCTTTCTCTTGCCAACCTTTAGGCATGTTCTGTACAAATTTCAAGTCAACAACACAGGATTTATTGAACAAAACAACATGTTAATTTTTTAGCTACTTAATAAGTTGTCTGTTCTAAAACGAAATAATGAATATGTTTGACTTATTTTGATGCATCAGTAGCCCACACGGATAGAGATTTAATGCGAGAAATGGTGGTCTACTGACGTGACTGCAAATCAATTTGTAACACAAGCTTATTAGATTTCTGGAAACCCAACCAGAACGCAGATACAGGCACAGAATAAGTAAGTGTTATACAGGGATGTGTAACAGGCTATAGCAGGCTTTGTAGCAATAGTACGAGTATTATTAATGGAGAATGGTGGAGCTCGATGGCACAGTGGTTAACGCGCCTGTTCTGTTAAGCAACTGTCGCAAAGGCCGGTAATCGTATGGGTGACCAAAATTTAATATCTCGAGCTCTTCCGTGTTACCGAGAAGGCATGTAAAGCCGTTCGTTGGTCCCATTAGTTGGCTGCATTTAATAATAATACCTGGGTATGTCAGGGGTTAGGAATAAGTGTGGCTGACATGAAGCAATTGTTGCTGGAGCGTTTCTTTGGTCGCCTGAAAAAGGCGCTCACAAGCTCCTTGTCAGGCGGCAATAAGGTGCAGGCTTCAACGGTTGGGTCATGCCAGTCCTGATGTACTCCTTTGGCATACTCAATTGGACTCAGACAGAACTGGATGCCCTGGATAGGCGAGTCCGTACATTGCTGACCGCAAATCGGATGCATCACGATCGTCGGCAATGAGGCATCCTGCGGAAGTGCGGGGGTCGAGGTTTTTTAAATGCCCTCCACAACCGTGAGGTGTGCAGTCTCAGGGAATATTTCCTAAAAGCCGATGTGGGTATGCACCGAGATGTGGTAGCAGTGGACAAGGGACTCACCCCGCTGTCCTTGGCTAAAGAGAACTGGCACAAACCCGTAATACTTAGTGCTAATGACCGCAAGGAGGTATGGCAAGGCAAGGAGCTCCACGGGCGCTTTTATCGGGCCCTCCATGGACCCGATGTAGACTTTTTAGCGTCCGTATCCTGGCTGCGTTTCTGTGACCTCTTCGGGGAAACTGAAGGTTTTGTCTGTGCAATTATGGACGAAGTTATGCTGTCGAATAACTACCGGAAATATATAATGGAGGACGGGACGGTTGACATAAAATATATCGGGCATGTCACCGTCCGGGTAGGGTTCCCTACGTGTGTTCGAAACACCTTCCTTCGAAAATTGATACTTCGACAACCTTATACCGAAGCTTTTATAGTGTGATGGTTTGTTTTAGCTAAGGTTTTTTTGTTCGACGTATCTGAACATCGAACATCTTACTTCGGTACCTTGTTGCTCCAACTATTGTTTGTCCGATGTAATGTTACTTCGACAATTTTGTCGATACATTTTACTGAGACGTGGTAGGTAAAACCTAAGGTAAGACCAACAAAAACATTTGTTTAGTGTAAATCAATGTATTTTTAATCAATTGGTCTGCACCAAAATAACATAACAAGTACAAGTTGTACGATAATAAAAACGCAAAGAAACAAAATAACATATCTAACAATATCTATCTCTTTAATTTAATTAATTCACTAATACACCGTTACCTTTTTGTTGTTTTCATGCCGAAAGGCCCTTAATAGGTATTTTGAATAAAGTCCTTTTAGCAAGTTAGATCAACAAAATATTGACTGTATTGACAAAATTGTCGAAGTAACGTTAAACAATAGTTGGAGCAACAAGGTACCGAAGTAAGATGTTCGATGTTCAGATACGTCGAACAAAAAAACCTTCGCTAAACAAGCCATCGCACTATGAAAGCTTCGGTATAAGTTTGTCGAAGTATCAATTTTCGAAGGAAGGTGTTTCGAACACACGTGGGACCCGTCCGGGTGAGTCTATCAGACATTATTTCTGGCTGTTCTCGTCTGGCTAACTGCGAGTACTTGGATAGGCATAACCAAGTGGTCAGGATTATCCACCAGCAACTTGCTTTGAAATACAAACTTGTGGATTCTGATTCGTACTACAAGTATGTGCCCGACCCAGTTCTCGAAAATTACCATGTCACGTTGTACTGGGATCGATCTATCATCACCGACAGGACTATTGTAGCCAATAAGTCTGACATTGTGGTGATAGATCGATTAGCGCGCCGCACGATGATTTTCGATATCACCATTCCCCATGACGAGAACCTTGTGAAAGCTGAGAAAGAGAAACAAATCAAATGTCTCGACTTAAGGATTCGGCTGTTTCAGAAGGCAGTTCTCCTCGATACGGCACGCATTGTGAGGAGGTTCCTGTCTCTGGAGCTCTAACCACCGGTAGCTTGGACCCTGGTCCCGATGCCGGTGGACCCCTATTTTTTAATATTTTTAAATGTTTTAATTTATTTTGTTTTAATAAAATATTTAAAAATGTAAATTTATATGAGAAAATATAAATAAAGGCAATAATAATATCTTTATTCATCACAACAACAATATACACAGTAAAAGTGAATTCCCTGCAGCCTGTGAAAGTAAAACTGTGTTACAGGCCACTGTGTCTTCCCTGACTTTGCTAACAAACATCTATGGGTTAACTTAACTTACACATCAGAAAACCTATCACAATCTTACCTTAGATGTTCATGTTCCTGTACATGTAAAATTTGAAAGTTGAATTATAATTTGGAGTGAACGGGGTAACTTTGTGTAGTTGGTTTAAGAAAAAGCTGCAGTCGTTCATCTCATCATCATCTCAGCTAAAAGACGTCCACTGCTGGACAAAGGCCTCCCCCAAGGATATGAGGGGTATTTGCCATATTCGCCACGCTTGGCAGGCGGGTTGGCGATCGCAGTAGGTTGAGGGTAACCTCAGAGAGATGCTGCTGCCCATCCTCTGGAATAGTCCCTTAGTCGGCATTTACGACACCCACGGGAAGAGAGGGGGTGGTGCAATTCTTTATCCCCGACACCACACAGGGGCAGCAGGGGCTGCAGTCGTTAACAACCACTAATCTGCACTAAGCCCGCGTGGTGGTATATATGGTTTAAGAACTTTATTTTCTCATAAAGAATTACAATATTCACTTACTGAGAAACATAAACATTTTAACTTAACATAACAAAGCAAGACATAATGAGCGTACACTTTAAAACACAAAATTAAATAAAAAATTATGTCGGGTAAATTACAAAAATGTCAGCGACCGACGATTGTATGCACCGACAACCACGGATCTAAAGCGCGCAGAGCGTACTTGCATTATGGATGTGGCAGATCAATACTGATAGTTTAAAAGTTTGATTAGTAATTTCATAAGTGTGTTAAATGATTTTAAATATTATTTTATGATATATATGCCCCGTTCTCGCTATCCATCCATAAGGATGGCTTGTGCCCCGGCGTCTCATGATGAGAAATTCAAGTTTCCTTAAGTCTTAGTGATCGAATATCCTCAGACGGTTTCTAGAGGCGACGGCATCACACAAGCGTGTCCAATTCCCCTACTAGATTTTAAGAGGTAATCGAAATTTATATCCCTTTCAGACCCAAATCGCGACGTCCCTCGGACGGAATCTCGACTTAAAATCGCCGGGCTATAGTTTATAACGAGTCGTTGATTAATGTTATGATCATAGTCGATATTTCTTCGGAATGGCCCCGGCTTCCAGCTTTTTTTTTTGATTTTTTTAAAACTGTTAGATTAAAGTGTTTATTTGAATGAGCCATTACCCATCAATTGTAGTGATGACTTGATTTCAATGATGGAGGCATTTGCCCAGCAGCGGCACAGTTACAGACTATTTACTTTAAATGTTAACAAGTAGCATGTTAACAGTACATTTCCTATCCAACAGCGGTGAAGAATCGAGTAACACAACCTCAGAGACAGCTTCGGAGAAGAAGGAGGGCAGCGAGACACCCGCCGAGCGACGCCGCGCGCCCCGCAAGTCTGACGTCATCAACAAATGGTCCCACGACAAGTACAATGAGAATGAACAGGTAACACCAAGGGATACGGTCGCTTTTGCATCGGTTTGGTAGCTACTTTTAAGCTTCTCATGGTCCAGCCAGTACAATGAAAATGTACATGTAATACTGCAGGATACGGTCGCTTTTGCAACGAATTCTTCGTTACCGTTACGCTTACAATGACAATTACGGTTTCAGAGTAGAGCTATACCTGTAGAGCTTAGATAACATCTTAAACAGATGCTGTCATTTTATCCAATACATTCAGATCAAGACACAGACAGACATTTCATCTGCTAAACTCTTGTGAAACTTTAGGGGCCTATTACATTTTGACCGTGATTTTTGCATAAAATGCCCATCATCGGCGTTCTAGTTCAGAGAAACTGAAACCCTTAGACACTTTTGACTTATTGTATGGTGGAGAATAGTTATTAGTATAATTCGTAGCGGCCTCGCTTTCTGCAATTTTCCCTTATCTATTTATAGAAAGCCAAAATTCCGAATCTAGTTTTCAATTAAATACGCTGACGGCAATTTTCAAGCTCGTAGATTAATCTCCTGTACTAAGCAAACGAAATGAAAAATATATAATAATATGTCTTAAATTGTGGTTAAGTTCGTAGCAGCCTCGGAATTTCGAAATATGAATGGAATTTCTACAAAAAAAAATTCCATTCAAAGCCATAAAACGTTCAGAATTAGCTGTCAATATCTCCTTACTCCATTAATATTATTGAGTAAAATGTACACCAGTATTAACGTTAGTTTATAAGATTTCAAATTTTATACTTTTCTTGAGCAATAAAAAATGATTAAACTTCAAATAAATGTAATTACAACTGCACAAAATGCTACTTTTGTGATGCGTGCGACAAAATAGAGCTGATGATGATGATGATGATGAATTGATTGGTGACTTAAGTGACAATTGAATACAGACCACATCCTCCTAGCTGTCATCTAAAAGTAAAATTTCAATGAAATTCTAAATAATTATTTGGGGAAGAAAACTGTTGTCGTACACTGGGCTTAACCAATCACGGCCCGATGACTCGATATCGAGTCCATTAGCTTTATTTTTCTATTGTGTCTAGGTTTCTTGGTACGAAGTGTGTTGTCACTGGTGTCACTATGATAATACTTATTTTTTGTTTAGGTACCGAAATCCCGCGACGAGTTGGTAGCGATATATGGGTACGACATTAGGAACGAGGACGCCCCGCCGCACGCGCGCCGCAACCGCAGATATGGGTAATTATCACATCAGTTAATTGTATTAACTTATTCTGTAGGTAAAACTGTAGGGTAATACTCGTAATCCTTGAAAGTCAATATCAGTTTCTAGCCGTAACATTGTCTTTAAGAAAAATGAAATGAAAAATTATTTTTTTAGTTTATTTTTTTAAGAGATCACTTTATAAAGAAAAGATCGACATATTGTGACTTTGTATTTGTTAAAAGATGCAATGTTCATTGTAATTTTTTCTGGTGTGGCAAATAAAGTATTATCTGTCTATCTTAATAGACGGGATTTCAAATAGACTAATCTAAATGATCTATCGTAGTTTCTCTACAACTTTTGGTAAATTAGTTCAGACAATTTTACCCAAATTTAGTCAAAATTAGTTTTGACTAAGCAAAACACGGCAAATAAGTCGAACTGACCTAGCCTGTCTAAGTTTATTCAGTATCGAACTCCCGATCCGATCCGAACCCTTCGGAAAATCTAGTAGGGCACGGGGAAACGCACTAGTGCGTGATGCCGTTCCCTCTAGAAAATCTCGGAAGGTGATTCGTTTCACACGGCTTGAGGAACCCTTTAAGTTTCTCGCCGCCCTCAAACAAGCCCGGTGAAGCTGAAAATGCCGTCGGAGGCAATCAACACACTCTGTAAAAAAAAAAGTATCGAACTTCAACAAACTGTGTCAATTCTAACACGTCAAATAGTCTGAAATGGGTTTTTACAGTATTTTGACAGTTCGTGACTCTTATTACATAGACAATAACGTATAAATTTAATCCGGCGAAAACTCAGCAATGTTTTTTCTTTTTTTCTTAGAAGGACTTTGAATAGGTACCGTTAAAAATTTGGTAACGATACTTCTGTCAAAAGAAGATACCGTTAAAAAAGCAAACGTTATATTTGGTATCGTTACCTGGGTGGCATTTTTACCGGTAAATTAACTAACCGCCCTACGCGGGTTAGCTAAAGCGCATTAAGTAACGAACTAAATAACGATACTTTTCTAGATTACGTTACCTGTATTACCTCTACTAATTTAAACTTTATAGAAACAACGTTACTTACCGATACTTATAGTGGGATTTTGGTAACGGTATCAAGCCCTGGTTCAAAGAATCAGTCTATATGTTGCATGTTATGTTATGCTATACGTATACTTTATTCTGGATACTTTATTTGGATACTTTAAAAAAACGATTAAGGAAGAGGGTAGATCGTTTTGTCTGCTCATAATCACCCATCCGCAATAACTTCAGTACATCCGTGATAATGGCGCATGCAACTGTGCCGAAATATAGGATCGAGTGTGACTCGACAAACAAATATGGTAATAATAATTATTCTAATGTTAGTGACCATGATAGTTAAAAAAATTATCTATACATATAATAAAGCTAAAGAGGGTCGAAAGTCTGTACATGGAAGATATTCGAAAAAAGTTGGCTGGGGATACTTAGAATCGATAACAGAACACGTTCCAACAGTTTTTAGAATTTTTGTCTGTTTGTCTGTTTATTTGACGGAAAATGCATCACGTGAAAATGGCTGAACGGATTTGGATGAAGCTTTGCACATAGACAGACCATGACCCGGACTTGGATATAGGATACTTTTCATCCTGGTAACAGGTTCCTGTGGGATATTGTAGTCTTTGCGAACGAAGTCGCGGGCGACAACTAGTACTTTATAAAGTAATAACGTTGTATCTAATTTAATAAATAGTGTTGTGTTTTCCTCTTGCTTTACCAACCGGAGGTACCGACATTGGCGGTTAGTTCTAAATGTTCTGCATGCCATCCGCTTCTGAGATTGTCTATGAATGTACTACATACTGGAAATAATTGCATGTCTACATGTTTATTTCAATGCAATCGATTGATTTAGTTTGGTTATGTAATTGTGTATTTTATAGCTTAAAGCTTGCTTGAGAAAAGCTTTGTCTTTTGTATTGCAGAAACTTAAAATTGTATGCCCAGAATAGCGTTACTTTAAAGAACAGTGAATCTGAAAAGGTTACATTGAGAAATTCTACGAAATATATTTATTACGTCAGCCTTCCCGGTAGTATAATGGTCAGTGCAGCCGCCCGAATTGCGGAAGACACAGGTTGGATTCCTGGCTGGGTCGGGTAGGCATTTAATTTTTCACTGTATTTTAATAAATATTTAAATATAATTATAATTTTTGACGTATTCTTAGCAATACCTTTCATGTTTCGTATATTGATCATTAAATTGAATTCAAATCAAACTAATGATCGCCCAGTAGTAGAAACTCTACCGCAATTCACAAAATTTACATAAGTTGTATCTTTGTGCACCAATTCTCCATTATGAACTTTAACTATGTCAAATCTCAAACTCCTCCGTAAGCGCAATGTGCTTAACCCTCTTCTTGGCATAGTGCATTATTTGAGATGCTTACAAAAATTTCGAGTAGTGGAAAAAGAATACATTTTATATAAAAAATATAAACACCGAGACATTTTAGTGGTTGTTTTCCCGCAGGTGGGTAGATCAGACCATGGAACTGAACAACTTTCCCCAAGAAACATAGGTTAAAAAACGAGATAATTTTTTAACTTTTCCATACAAACCATGCTCGGTCAATAGAGGCTTTGTATAGAAAAGTGAAAAAAATATCTCGATTTTTTGACCTATGTTTCCTGGGGAAGTTGTTCAGTTTCTTGGTCTGATCTACCCACCTGCGGGAAACCAATCACTAAAATGTCTCAATGTATAATTCCACAAAAAAAAGCCCTGGCAAGTAAACGGGTACAAAGTTCTATCTTCACTTATAATATTTTTTTGAAATTGAAATTAAATATGTACTGTCCAATGTTGCCTTTTTAGACCCTGCAATAATTTCTTTGTCATTGAACAGGATTAACATGTAAGTATAGTTCAAATGCAAAACGATAAATGGTTTAAGCTTATGATTGATTTCGAATCATACGAGTATATATGTAGTTCTACTAACGAATTGTAATGTTGTATGTACTAAAGCATATTTATACATTTCAATATCTCATACAAACCAGAGTGAACGAGAGTGCGGCAACTTCATACAAGCGCTCCGAAACACACGCAAGCTCGTAGTTCACCTACATTAGCACACGGAAAAAGTCACGGGTAAAAAGTACCCGATGACGCGACTGTCCCCGCAAACGCGGATCGGGCAGCGTATGTTGCTATAGTAACGGAGAATAACAAGTATGTCACTGAGCGCTACCGATCAGTATACACGTATTTTTTTTGGTTTGGGTGTCCCTATTGCGAGTTTTATTGCATATTATAGGTGGGTGCCTATCGAAAATGTCTGAAAGAAAAAGCTGTTGTGTATGGAGATGTCTTAACACAAACAAGCATAATCCCAGTTTGTCCTTTTTTTCTGAAGAAATGTGCCGAACACGACAAATGTTCAGCCGTGAAATATTACATTCGGCCACAGGAAACTGCTCATAACTTTAGTTCGGAGACTCGGTACACAAGATACAGAAGTTATTCTACAGATAACTTAAACACTTTTTTGATAATACCTCCCGACGATTTTGTACACTTAGTTGAAAAAATGGAAGAAATTTTCAGAAATTATATTACCATAGAAAACTGTAAAACCGGCAAAACAGCCAAAACTACTTTTGATAATATGTATGTACGTCCATGTAAATGCTTTCCAATAATATATTTAAAAAAATTATACATTCGCATGCGGATATATTACATTATTAAATTTTATAACGCAGCTCTCAAAACTGGCCGAGCGAGGCGTAAATATTTTGCTGTGTCCAATTTGTAAATTAATATTTGATTATGATTGTACCTTATAATGATATAAGTATTTTATAGTGTACACCTAAATTGTGTGTTTCATTTATAATACATAAGACACCCAACTTCACACAATAATAAATTAACTATGTGTGGTTCAACCCTAGCCGGTAGCTACAGCTCGTACGTCAATTCAAGATCACGGCACGCTGCCGCACTCTCGTTCACTCTGTACAAACTCAAAGCTTAATTTTAAATTTAAATCTATTAGCCAATTTTAATGTAACTTTGTTATTATATACATACAAAATATTTGGCACATACAAAGATCAAAAAATATATTCGACAGAATTTATGCTTTTTAAAGTCAGCTTTTGCTTGTTTTCAATCGCATAATTTAGTTTAACAATTTTATGAAAACATCTCTGTATTTGCCTTAAGAGCGTTTACGCCGCACACTAGCGCCACTAATGAAAAAAAAACATATCTCGTAATTAGAGATAGAAAATCAAATTATGCTCAACAAACTATTTGAATGAAGTAATTAAGCATTTTTACGGCACCTAATGAACACCTCACATGTTATGGTTTAGTCAAATAAGACGTTACGGCCACTTTTAACTATAACGCCATATTTAACTAAACCATAACATGTCAGGTGTTCATTATGTGACGTAAAAATGTTAAATTACTTCATTCAGATAGTTTGTTGAGCATAATTTGATTTTCTATCTCTAATTACTAGATATGTTTTTTTTTCATTGGCGGCGCTAGTGTGCGGCGTAAACGCTCTTAAGCATAGAATGTTTAAGACTTGGCTATTGTCAGTTCGCCCTCCCGATCTCCATACTTCAGTTTAAAGATGGCACTTAATGATGATGACGTTAGAAAGTTTAAATGAAATCAGCTTATTGTTTTGAAATAATAAAGGTCGATTCACACATCAGTGAAGTCACAGTTCCGACACAGTACCGGCACAGTGCGTAATATTCTTTCATACATTCTCTATGAACGCATCCCCACTTGTCAGTGTCAGTGACGACACAGTGCTCTCACTGTCAGTGCCGCCACCGGCAATCACGGACGTATTCGTTGACATCGATATTTTTTGTCAGATCACAGACGCCGCCGCCTTGGCGTCTGGCTTACCTTAGACATATTGCTAGTCTCTCTCTTGGAGTATAGCCTTCCTCCAACGAGTATCTTTCTTCAATAACTTACTTCCTACTTTCTGCAGAAGAATATTGAAACAACTCTCTGGCATTTTAAAAATATTCAAATATTTCCTTTCATCTTTAACTAATTCTTTGTGTAATGTCATGAATTCTCCTTCTGTCTCTCTTAATTGCCATGCTTCATGCACCCATTTTATCTTTTTTCCTTGATGCTGCTCTTCTTCTTCGTCTAAAGCAATAGCTATCATTGCTAGCTTCGTAGTATTGAATCACTGAAGCTCCGTGAACTGAGTACTGACACTTTGTGAATTGAATCACTGACGCGACACTGTAGCACTGATACTGAACTGAGCGAACACGTTGACGGAACTGTGACTTCACTGATACGTGTGAATCGACCTTAAGAGCTTTGGAAGTTTGTATACAATAGCGAAATGTAAAATAGCTCTTAAGTCTAATGCACTAAAGTCTACCTTCCCTCTATATAGCCGTGGCCCTAACAAGTACACTCGCACCTGGGAAGATGAGGAGGCGTACAAGCGGCAGGCGGCCGCGCAGCCGCAGCCGAGGAAGCCGCCAAACCCCGACGAGTTCCCGGAGCTGGACGCCAGCAGGAGGCACAGGTACTACTATGAACGTCTTGGAGAATCTAGTAGGGAAAAATGACGCGCTTGCGTGATGTCAGACCCTCTAGAAACCCTGACGGTGTTTCGATCACACGGCTTAAGGAACCCTTTAAGTTTCTCGCCGCCCTGAAAAGGCCTAAGGCCATCAGAAAACTCTCTTTGTAGTAGTCTCTAGCAAGATAGAGTACAATTGTAGGCGGCCATTTTCTATATCAATACACACTGAATGTCCTAACCGTTCCACAGTAGAAAGGCGCGTACGCCCCGCCCCCGATCCAAGTCGCAGCCGGCGTCGAACGAATCCCTCGAGAATGGGAGCAATAACCAGCTGCGAAGGAACGCTTCTATCAAAACACCCAAAGGTATGTCTGTGTCCAAGTACATGTTTGTGTAGGTACTCGGTTTGGTTGGTGGTAGGGCTTGTTTGGCTGGCTAGCTACCAACATCTTATCTAAATATGTCGCCATAACATCAATATTTGTAGCATTGGTGCGTTAGCCATTGCGCCATCGAGCACCTCGGAAGTTTGTGACGTCACATCAGAATAAACAGCCGTAGTGGTTTAGTAACCTCTTGTGTTCTTACATTTTATGATGCTTGCTTATGCGCGCCTGACTTCTCTTATATAAATAAATAAATAAATAAATAAATAAATATGTAATCCACAATTGCATGACAAATTGAAAGTTAATAATTATATATTAGCATGGTCTTAGTAACACCTTATTCAGGACTAAATAGGATTCACTTTGGATCTTTTCATTTTTACCACACCTTTCTGTCACACGTTGTAGAATATTCAAATCATAGCTGTCTGTCTCGCTCCTTCCCCATAGGTAAAAGCGAGAGGCCGGTGAAGGCGACCGTCCACAGCCGGCCGAGCCGCCAGGACTCCGTGAAGCCGTCCCCCCGCACCCCACCCAAGGACAAGATGCCGCCGCTCGAAAACCTCACCATCACCGCCACGGTACACGCCAACAAGTAAGTATGAGCAAGCTGTGTGACAGCCAAGCCGCGCTCAAGTCACTCATATCGCCCCGAATCGACACAAGTCTTGTATTAGAAACCACCAAAGCCCTGAACAAGCTAGGTGGACATAACAAGGTGAGATATGATCTGGGTCCCAGGCCATATGGGAATCCATCCAACGAGATGGCGGATGCACTTGCCAGGGAGGGCTCGACTCGTAACTCATTGGTCCTAAGCCGTTCTGCCACTTGCACCAAGTACCATCAACAAGGCCTTGAAAGATTACATCGAAAACAGGCACGATCTCGAATCGGAGGTAGTAGAAGGCAGGCCCATTTATGCGTGTAAGTCAATATGCGTGTATGTCAAAATGCGTGTAAGTCAAAATGCGTGTAGGTCAAAATGCGTGTAAGTCAAAATGCGTGTAAGTCAATATGCGGTGCCTTGACAGGGCACTATGCCACAAAACAAATGTTTCACAAAATACATTTATCAGCGAATAGCTTGTGTAGGGCATGTGGAGAGAAAACGGAGTCAATGCAGCACCTACTGTGTGATTGTAACTCTGGCTAGGAAAAGAATGGGAATCCTGGGACCGGCTTATCCGAAACTGGAGGACTTCAGTGGCGGTAGCCAATGTAACATTAAGAAAACGATAGCGAAGTTCTAAAACAATAAAATGTATGGGATTGACCACGTGATTTAGCGCGGCTTATGTCAATCCCATACATTTTATTATTTTCGAACTCTGCTATCGTTTTCTTAATGTTACTTTGGATAAGCCTACTGGCTCTTCGCTCTTAAAGACGTTGCCAAACTTATGGCATCTACCTTTGCAGAGGAAGAAGAGTGAAAGGATGGGGTTGCACAAAAGATCGCGATGGGTCGAAGTGCTACTGCAAGAGGGAAACCTCAGCAGGCCCCAATAAGATTAGCTAAGTAGGAGCAGTTCGGTGGCTTACCGCTCTCACGACCCGGTCAACGCGAGCCGAGGCCCTAGCCTTTAGAGGCGCCCTCAGGTTTTTCCGCTCCCGATCCGATCCGAACCCCTCGGAGAATCTAGTAGGGCACGGGAACGCGCACTTTTAAGTATCTTTTCCCCCGTTCCCTACCGGGGTTCGGATCGGATCGGGAGCGGAACAACCTGAGGGCGCCTCTAAAGAAACAGGACCTCGGCTCGGGTAGACCGGGCCGTGGAGGAGGAGAAAAGCGCCCAGGTACAAGTCTGTACCTGGTATAGAGCGCGTGTGAACCGGTTCCACGTACCTTTGTTCTACGAGTACGGTGTCTTGGGTCTCAACTAGTGTGCATGTTTAGTGTATTCTGTAAATGTGTAGTGGCATTTAGAGGATCGGGCGCTACAAATAGCTCTTATGAAAGTCATTATGCCATTGGTTCGTAAGTCTATCTACTCTGGGCCGGAGATCTTGTACTGAAAGAAACTCAGCAAGTGTCCAGCTCTTTTCTCCCTTACAGCGTCATTCTTCTGGTACCCGCTGGAAGACCAGGGTCGTTGTGCCAATCCGGTACCTCGATATTATGCTAATTGGGAGCCATTACGGGGTCACTAGTTTTTAGTGTTTCTTTGTTATGTATCTACTTATTGTTTTTATTTTTCTTTGTGTGGCAATTAATAAATGCTTTTAAGTTTCTCGTCGACCCCAATAGAGCCTGGAATAGCTGCAAATGCAATATTCAAAAATTACAGCCCATTGCCCATTTGCATTTTTTTTAACATTTATTTATCATTTATTTTCATTGTCGAGCAAGGCAAATGGATTTTGGCCATACAGCCAAAACTCAGCGTTTATTATTATGTAGTATTAGTATGTAGTTTATTATATTATAGTAACGCCTCATATATATAATTCTTTCCTTCTTTTTTTTTTAAATATATATCCCTTATTATTTTACGAGTTTGTATGAGTATTTTTTTTTGTCTAAGTCCGTCGTCGTCACTCTAAGGCCCTGTCAGAATAACAGCGCTCCTACGCCACTCAGCCTAACTGCGAGTGACGTGGGAGTATTATGCTGAGACAGGGTCCTTATTGGCCTCACACAATGTTTTTTATTATTTATTTTTTTATTTTCTCTATTTTATTTGTCTTTGTTTGTATATGTACGTTTTTTCTTTTTTTTGTTTGTAATGAATTTTTTGTGTGTGTCAATAAAAATATTTCTATTTCTATTTCTATTTCAAATGCTGTCTGAAACAATCAGCAAAACTATCTAAAAATCAAGACGAACATTATTTTGTTCCTTTTTTATTTTTTTCCTATTATCAGCTTTCTATTTGGAAGTGTTTGGTCAGTACAGCAATTTGGAAGAAAATAATGACCTCATTTCCAAGCTTGTTTGAGAAAATATTTCTTTTACCTTTTACTTTAGTGTTACCTGTGTTTTAGCTCTGTTCCCGGTGCGCCCGCGCAGCGAAAAGTAAACGCGACCGTCGCACAGCAAAGGCCTGTGCCCACGGAGCAAGCAAAGCGCAAGCCTACGCAGCAGGTAAGGGCTCCCACACATAAACACGATACGACGTCGCGTCGTACTACGATGGGGCGCCGCGCCGGTCTAGTATTTGACAGGCAATAACGTACGGCAACCTAGGCCCGAAATGTTGCGGCTCTGAAAAGCTTTGACCTACTCAGATTGTATCCTCGGCGAGGTACTGTAGCCATTGCACCTTTCTACGGCCTGGGGCCCGACCGCCTAACCGATCGATAGCTTTGACTACGCGTATAGTTTATGACGTCATCTTGTTGTTTCGTGCAGCCTATGAAAGCAATATCGAAAGCTACTTTAGCTTTTGATATTGCTTTCATAGGCGGTGCGAGTTGGCAAGATGACGTCCTAAACCACACACGAAGTCAAAGCGATCGGTTAGGCGGTCGGGCCCCAGGTCTTCTCTGGCCTTGTATTTTTCCTTACAGTATGAGCAATGAGCCTTCATTAATCTATCTATCTAATTCCTTTAAACGACAATTCTTGTATATATGTATATATATAATCTGAATCTCGAAAACGGCTCCCAACGATTTTCAGGAAATTTAGTATGCAGGGGATTTCGGGGGCGATAAATCGAGCTAGCTAGGTTTCATTTCTAGAAAATTATCTAATTCCTTTAAACGACAATTCTTGTATATATGTATATATATAATCTGAATCTCGAAAACGGCTCCCAACGATTTTCAGGAAATTTAGTATGCAGGGGATTTCGGGGGCGATAAATCGAGCTAGCTAGGTTTCATTTCTAGAAAATTATCTAATTCCTTTAAACGACAATTCTTGTATATATGTATATATATATAATCTGAATCTCGAAAACGGCTCCCAACGATTTTCAGGAAATTTAGTATGCAGGGGATTTCGGGGGCGATAAATCGAGCTAGCTAGGTTTCATTTATAGAAAATTACCAAAAAAAATACCGAGCAAAGCTCGGTCATCCAGGCACTATAACATTATAACACACATAACATTAGCTTTACATTATAAGAAACAACATATAAATAAAAACAACAAAAAAAGAATAAAATAAAATTCATACCTTCTGTACCAATACCCTTTAGCCCCAACCGCCTGCAACGCTACCGCCGAACAAATCGCCGCCGCAACAACATCCGCAGCCCAAACCGATGCCGCTGCTGCCGCCGCAACCCGCGCAGCCCGCGCAGTCCGCGCAGCCCGCACCCGCAGGTTAGTGAACACTTCATATATTTCATATTATTTTCTTTTATTTCTTAGGGGGGATGACCTTCAGTCAAGCGATTACCCCTAGTCGAGGATGTATGTCCACTAACACTTGGAAACGTTGCTCCACAAAAAGTAACTTTTTGTTTATTACTATATGTGTGATCCCGAAACATAGCCAAGTACAGTAGAGTCCGTTTATAGTGACATCGAAAGGAATTGACAAACACGTCATAATAAGCGGACGTCATATAAAGCGTTATGTGAAATGAAAAACTTTTTTTATGTAAATATGTATGTATTTAAGTATGTATTTTAATACAGAAACATAGTACATATGTAATTACATATGTATGTATACATACATATTAAATCAAAATCAAAATTGCACGTAATCAGCACATTATTATAATAACACATACAAATGTATTTTTTACTGTAAGTAATCTGTAATTTTTGTCTGCTTTTGTTTTTTCATTTAATTGTAAAAACAGTCTCTAATACTATTGTGTATAGAAGTCATAGCTATGGTCAAATTATCATTTTCAATATTGCTGTGAACGAGCCACGTGCCGAACGTCGTCGGGAACCAACGAACAATACCGAAAGTGTAAAGAATCATGTCGGTCATTATAACCGGACATAATTTATTAAAAATGGGTCATAATAAGCGACATGTCACTGTAAGGGAAGTCATTATATCCGACTTTTTTATAAAGAATTTTGTATGAAAACCAAACTTCGTAGTGCAATTACGTCATAATAACCGGCTGGTCAATATAGGCGGAGTCATAATAAACGGATTCTACTGTATAAATAACATCGTGATATCATGCAAAATCATATTTAAGAAGATTTATTTTTCCATACAAAAACTCAAATTAATTTTATTACATTATATTTGTTCAACCCTGACATGTTTTGACTTCTGTTATGTTTGGTTGGACCATGAGGTTGACGAACAAGAACAATGTATCAGCTGGACCTAGGGTTGTCACTTTGCAATTTTTATTAGTAACAGACACCACCCTAATATCACGGCCATATGGTGCGTTTCAGGTTTGTTTATAATTCTCTGGGATTCAACGCCCTGTACCCTAACTGCCATATTCGGGATTATACAGATATTACCAAACACCCTGTATAACAATGTATACAATCTGTATTGGCATGCACTGTACAAACTTTAGGGGTGGATTCTACACTCAAATATACATAATAGAAAAAATACTTAAAAAATTCCAAGCTCTATAGTTTAGAAATGGCAGCCTTTTTTATTTTATTGTCTTCGATTTCTGCAGGAGCTAAAAAAGGTGAAACTAGTCGCAAGTAAATAACAATCAGTAAAGGAGCCAAGAGTTAGAACATCAATAGGACAAAAAAAACAAATATGTCGGTTTTCAACACCAAAAATAACGAAAAAACCACAAAGTGACCAATTTACTACGTGCAGTTTAGAATTTTTTAAATATTTTTTATCATGTATATTTGAGTGTAGAATCCACCCCTAAAGTTTGTACAGTGCATGCCAATACATATTGTATAGGTTTCTAGTACTCGCCTCGTCCTCCTTAAATTTACCAAACCTTATTACACATTCAGGCACGGAAGTCCGCGGTGGTAGTAAACGCTACAGCAGCTTGCGCCAACGGCCGCTCGCCGATGCGTATGCGCCGCAACAACAACAGCAGCAACAACAACAACAGCAACAACAACAACAGCAACAACAACAACAACAACAACAACAGCAGCAGCAGCAGCAGCAACAGCAGCCGCAACTGCCGCAACAGCAGCCGCAGCCGCAGATGAGGTTTGCTGGTAAGTGTTTGATGTCAACTTCTCTGTCATAAGCAGTGATCGAAATAGGTATATTCTTGTATAGGACTATATTTTCCTAAACTTCACGACGAGACACAACATGGAACATGAAAAATTTAATTTGTTTACATAATTCGACAATTAGATTAGCAAAAACGATAAAATTAAGACTAATAACGATCAGTATTCGAAATAACGGTTTCAATTTAGGTGGTAATAACAGCTTCATTTTATGTTAGGTGTAGATAGTTTGGGTAGAATACGAGAGATCGTGGTCTCTTTTAGACTCTTTTAGCTCCTTTAGACTGCTTTACGACGACCAAGGGTCGTGGGATCGATTCCCACAGCTTCCTGAGACAGGTTGATTTTTTCTAGTACAATTTTACTTTAGATGACTTAATTCTTGACACAAGCGTGTCAGCTTTCTGTATAGGTCAGGATTATTATTGATGTGTTGTGTTATAGCATGTGAATAATATTCTTTGATTATTTACATATAATTTTACACAAATATTGTTGCAAACAAATTACAATTTGAAATGACGCAGTCGGGTAAAAAAAAGACAAAGTGTCGAAAAAATACCACGAGCGGGATTCGAACCCGCACCCCGTGACATGCGGGGTCAGGTGCACTGCCAACTATGCTATCGTAGCTTAATCCAACTCGCCGAAATTAATCAACACTATCTAATCTTACTCTGTAAGCCAGAGGAGCCCTATTTAATGTCGACAACTACGTCATCAACATCATCTTTCATTTATTTTTTACCCGACTGCGTCAAAAGGAGGGTTATGTTTTTCGAGTGTATGTATGTATGTATGTTTATTTCTTTGGCACGCCCTACAAGCCTATGAGGTGTCGTTAGATTTGTTTTGACTGAGGGAGTGACATAGGCTATAAAAAATCCGGAACGTGTAAATGGGAATAAGATAAGTGACAAAATATGACACGTAAAAGTATGGCCATCTATCGGGAAAAAGCGTAAACGATGCGCGTTTACGCTTCTTCCCGATAGATGGCGCAAACGTCCACTACCGCCATCTATTGTACACCTTTTTTCTATGAGAAACACATCTATACCCAATATTATACATAGTATAAGAATGATCAACTTAGCTATTTGTAATTAATTTTTTTCAAATAATATTTATTATAAATCATAAGAAATTACGCTATATTACGCTATAACGTGAATTATTTTGTATGTATAGATGGTGCCGAATATGCGGCGAGCGCGCCTCCGCACCAGGGAAGCCCCGCCCCGCAGATGCACCCACAGCCCATAATGCATCAGGTGAATATTATACTAATGCTATTATACTATTATTATATTATTATTATTACTTATTATTATATCTCAGCACTACCCTATGGTTGACTGGTAGAGAATGCCTCAGGCATTAAGTCCGCCATGTAACATTTATGTTGCTAAAGTTTAAATAAATAAATAAATAAATACTAGTGTATCTATATTTAATGTTATACTACTGTTATTAGTTATTATACTAGCTTGTATATCTATTCATATAAAAATCAATTGATGTTTGACTCGAGAAAGACTGGATCGATTTGGCTAATTTTTGTTTTGAAATATTTGGAAGTTCAGGGAAGGTTTGAACGGTGAGAAACATAAATAATAAGTAACGGAAAATACTAAAAACGACAGTTTAATTTTCCAATACAAAATGATTTGTTTATTTTGTGGCCATGGAAACTATCAAAGCGGTACGAAGGCCGCCGGGTCAGCTTGTATATTATATTTAAGGCGACGCATTGGAAATTTGGCGGGATCTTGATTTTTCCCAACAATTACAAAACATGAAAGTGATATTTGATGACATGATTTTTCATTTAATTGACTTCATTTTGCTAGTTGCAGAAACACGATTTGTCAACTTTTGTAACAGAGAAAAAAATATCAAAGTAACCTCTTTTAAAACATAGATTTGCATTTTACAGGCAAACCAAACCGATTTAAGCATCAAAATTTTCTTAGTAGATTAGTCTTAACACACACTTCAATATGCTAGTTCATTTTTTTAAGATAATTTGTAGTTTAATTTGAAGGAAAAAAAAACCAGTTTTTCTTATGGTACGGGGCGCAAACGCTTCGTATTAGATTAATTGTTTAGCGATGTGTCGCCTTAACGGGAGCTCGATAGCACAGTGATTAACGCGCACGGTCTGTAAATGCTGAGGTTAATAAAGCAACTTTCGTAAAGGCCGGTGATTGGATGGGTGACAAAAAATGTATCATGTCGAACTCTTCCGTGCTTCGGAAGGCACGTAAAGCCGTTGGTCCCGGCTGCATTAGCAGTCGTTAACAACCACCAATCGGCACTGGGCCCGCGTGGTGGTTTATGGCCCGTTCTTCCTGTGGCGTTTCCATCTATAGAGAAGGCTCGTGCTCCAGCAGTGGGGACATAAAATGAACTGGTGATTTATTAATAAATAAAAAAAAAACTTTCCTACACTCACACCAATTATCTAGCCCAAGAGAAGCTTCGTTATGAAACTCGTTAAATGGTTACTAGACAACGGATAAACATTACTTAAATACATACTTGTTATACATAGAAAACACATAGACCCAAGACAATTTAGAAAAACAATCATTTCTAAATTGACCCGACCGGGGATCGAACCCGAGACCTCAGAGATGGCGACTCCATGAAAACCGGTGTACAAACCACTCGACCAAGGAGGTCGTCAAAATTTATTGTGATAATATTGATGATGATGATGTTGATGATGATAATGATGATGATGTCGCCGCCAGCAGGTGCACCGCGGCAACGTGGCCCCGCACGGGCCTTCGCCCCCGCACCAGCAGCAGCTGCAACAGCCACAGCATTCGCAACAGGTCAATTTTGTAATATGGTAGTAAAGGTGTGGTAAAAAATATGTAATCTGCCATTTTGTGGTGGCGGCCATCTTGGACCGATTTTCATCAAACATAGCTAAGAACACTCCCGACTAATTTACCTTTCAAACAAAAAAAACAAAATCGAAATCGGTTCATCCGTTCGGGAGCTACGATGCCACAGACAGACACACACACACACACACACACACACACACACACACACACACACACACACACACACACACACACACACACACACACACACACACACACACACACACACACACACACACACAGAGACACGTCAAACTTATAACACCCCGTCGTTTTTGCGTCGGGGGTTAAAAATGAAGAGATACAATATGTATCCGATATAGATCTTGTATTCTTGTATGATTCGCGTAAATCACTAACTTCCTTACGCAATTCACACACGGTATTTTCTGATGCTTGGAACTTCTGCATCACATCAGCCAAGCCCTTCTTCAGGATAACGATATCCTTAAGGAGGCTGGTGACGTCAACATGGTCGAAGGTGACTGGAGGCAGCTTGTTGAGATCCCTCGCCACGAACGTCGGCATGTCATCAGGGTCGGTTTCCTTCAGCAGGGCGATGATCTCCTGCAGGCTCTTCTGTGTCCCGTCTCGTCTACGGGATACCATCTGGTCGCTCTTATTGAGTGACTCGTACAACAGCTTCTTAGCTCCAGCTACATCGTCTTCGCTGAAGCTGGACTTGCATATCTGCAGAGCGCTCACCTCATCCATGACGTCCAGCTTTTGTTGCAAGAACGCTAAGAGTTCGTTCGCCACAAGTTTAAGTTCACTCATGGTGATGGCTTATATCGAGCAGCGGCTTGCGCCGCGCTGCGCGCTCGTTAATAAATATTATTAATACGATACGTATGCACCGATCCGCGCACTGTACACGACTGATTTATGATCACTGCTGCTTGCTTATGCGCGCCTGACGCATGACTACTAATATATTTATTTTCAAATGCATGAAAAATTAAAGTTAATAATTATTATGTCTTAGTAAAACACATACAGTATCTAGATCTGATACCCTTTGGATCTTTTCATTTTTACCATACCTTTATGTGACACGTTGTATAGTTTATAATAGTCTTACACCATGGGCCTTAACATGAGCTCTTATAGCTTTTTTATAATTTGCAAATAACTCCTTCCACCTGATGTTAAGTGAAAATGGAGTCCAGACGCTAAGACAACTGGTGCAGCGTGAAAACAGCGCAGCATCAGTCACCCTCACCCTGCCGGCCCACAAGGTGCCTCTTCACGCCTCGTTTGAAGGACGCTATGTCATAAGAAGGAGGGAAAACGTGTGCTAGTAGACTATTCTATCTTTTGGAAGTGCGATAAAGAAATGAAACACCAAATGTCTTTGTAGCATTGTTGTTGCAGATTTTTTTGCATCTGCGAAAATGAGACGGGTATATACACGCGTCTCATTCTCACAACCGCAATAACATTGCAGATAATGCTTTAAAACTTATGGTAAAGCCCCTGGACTATACATACATTATTTTAAATGTCATTTTATTTTCAAAGATCGAATTTTTGAAACTCCACAGTAGGTAACGCCTGAGCTTTACTATACTCGTTCTCACAACCGCAATAACATTGCAGATAATGCTTTAAAACTTATGGTAAAGCCCCTGGACTATACATACATTATTTTAAATGTCATTTTATTTTCAAAGATCGAATTTTTGAAACTCCACAGTAGGTAATGCCTGAGCTTTACTATAATATAAAGTACAGGTATGTAATTGTAATGAAAGTTACTTCATGTAAAAGTTAACCTAAAATCTCTTATTCACTTGACTACCCCTTGTTTTGCCCTTAACAGGGAGATATTACTCGTTATATATTTATTTATTTTTAGGACAGTCAACAAAAATATATACGACCGAAAAAAAATTGTTTTACGAGTATTGTAACTGAATAAGATTAAGGTATAGTCGACCATGAAATTGCTTTATCATTTTTGACAAAAACTTCCATTACAATAAAATTTCGCTAAGGCTCATTGTCAATGATGACAACGTACCTGTCACTTGGTTTTTTTAACAAAAATAGAACTTGTTGTTTTGTTATATGCAAACAAAATTCACTTCTACGGTGGTAAAGCAATTTCATTGTCGACTATACAATCAACTTTATCACAAAACGATGGCTAAAGTTAGACAATGCTCAAAACAGCTGATGCTGGCACTTTTTAGGGTTCCGTACCCTAAGGGTAAAACGGGACCCTATTACTAAGACTCCGCTGTCCGTGTCACCAGGCTGTATCTCATGCACGGTGATAGTTAAACAGTTGAATTCACAGATGATGTATTTCTGTTGCTGCTATAACAAAAATACTAAAAAACAGAATAAAATAAATTGTTAAGAGGGCTCCCATACAACAGACATGATTTTTTTTTGTCGTTTTTATAGATAATGGTACGGAACCCTTCGTGCGCGAGTCTGACTCGCACTTGGCCGGTTTTTATCTAATATTATTAGACAGAGACACAATATTTTAAACACGTATTTAGCCATTGTTTTACTTTAAACACTGGTTTATTGTAAAAATGTATGTTTGCCAACAGGTCAGGTTAGGTCTCATGGAGCAGCAGCAGCTGGTCTCGCACCCCCATCCCATACACAACATGCCGCAACCCCACTCTATAGGTACGTACCAACTCAATATACTACCACAATCATAACTTTTTTTTTAATATTTTTTATTAGCCTATTTTTAATGATAATAATGTAATTAATTATTTAATAGTTTTAATTGATTATTTTAGGTATATGTTTTATTTAATTGTTTTCATTTATTATTCTTGGTATTTATTTTGATTGTTAATTTATTTATTTTATTATTTTGATTGTAATTTTTTTTTCTGTTTTATTTTTTGTAATTGCTTTTTATAATTGTTTTATTTTAACGTAGCTTATGGTAGTACTCGAATCATGATGTGTATGCAATTTATGGATTACAGTCTAGTCTTACTATATTGTTAAATTCTCATGGCTGTGTAATTGACTGTAATCTGTCTGCGTACCTAATTCAAATAAATAAATAAATATAAATATTTAATACAAATTAGGTATTGATGAAAGTGACCTTCATACTTTGATCTCTCTTCCAGGACAATTACAAGCATCACAAGGTTACGCGCCACCAGCGATGATGCCTGCCCAGTATATGCAGGTGTGTTTTTTTATCATCAGCTTAATGCGTCCCACATTTGGGCTATGTCTTCCTACAGAGGAGTGCAGTTACCAACAGTCACTATGATGAAAAAGCAAAGATATTATATGCATCTTTAAATCGCTTTTCAAAGTGGTAGTATGTCAAGCAGATTGTTAGTTGGTGAAAAAGATGGAGAAAAAGGAAAAGATTCTTATTATTCTTGCCAGCACTTCGCGGTCGAGAACTCCCCAAAACTTCGAACTGGGGGTGACCCCAGTGTGTGAATCAGAATGTGAATTCAGTAGTTTAGTATAAACATATACAACTTGTTGATTTGCATTCACGCCATATTCATAGCAGCGGTCGTAATGCTTATACTTATTACAAATAAATTATAAAAAAAATATGAAAAAATAATAATCATATTTTCAAAATCTATAAATACGAATCGCACGTCTGCGTAGCACTAAAAAATAAACGCTCGTTCGCGTACGCCCCGCTCACCCGACCACGCGTAGGTAGCAACAAGCTCGAGCTTCGCGGCGCGCCCGCAGCTTTGTCGGCGCGGCGAGCGCCGGCGGCCGGCGGGCGGCGAGCGCACGCCGCACGCATCAAAGCCAGTGTGCCGCGCAACCCCGAACGAGTGACACATTTCTTTGCCCTAGCGAATTTGGAGCGAAACGTGTTCTTAGGTGTGTTGTTTGTGTGTGTAAAAAAAGTAAAATGACGGAAAATTATTCTAACGTAGAACTTGTGGAGATGGTGCGATTATACGCAATTAGTGGGAACAGTCTACGTCGAGCCGTGGTCATGTTTGTGGAAATGTTTCCAAACAGACCAACTCCATCGCGCGAGGTGGTTTATAAAGACGAAATCACGAGTGTTGTGCAGTTAAAACAAAATATTTTAATGGCTTTTGAGAGTGTAAGGTGAAATCGTAGTGTGCTGCAAAAGTTACCTAGAAACTTAAGGCGCCGTGCTCATTTGTGCATAGAACGTGAAGGTGCCCACTTTGAGCAGTACCTGCGAGTATCTTAAACATGATCAGTAAGTACCTAATAATAGTTTATTGCAACAAAGTATACTTATGCGTAAGAGTTAGCCACTTTACCACAGAATACATAATAGTACCTACAAGTTTACGTAAGTTCATCGACTTAATGTCCGCCCGCTGCGCTCTTATGTACCTACTACGGTCTGCACCCCTATTCTCATCAGTCGACGGTCGCTATTCTAATTTACACTGAGATCATTTTATTAATCAATCGGTTCCTTATTACTTTCTCCGTGTTAAAAGTATTTTTTAGTCATTAAGTGTACCAATTACGATCAGCTGTAAAATTATGGCGGGAATGCAAATCTACAACCTGTATTATTATGTTGTATACTTTTTACAAAAATCATGCATAAGTAAAGCGAGTTTCACAGTTTTATGGCGCAGTGGTTAACGCGCCCAGTCTATGTGCTGAGGTTAAACAACTTTCGTAAAGGCCGGTCACCGGATTAGTGACCATAAATTTATTATCTCGAGCTCCTCCGTGCTTCGGAAGGCACGTAAAGCCGTTGGTCCCGGCTGCACCTACACAGTCGTTAACAACCACCAATCCGCACTGGGCCCGCGTGGTGGTTTATGGCCCGTTCTCCCTATTCATCCATAGGGAAGGCTCGTGTCCCAGACATAATATGAGCTGATGATGATTTCACAGTTGTGACCGTAAGTGACAAGTGTCATATATTTTATTTGAAATGTCTTCGACCATATTTATTTGATGCCGCGCGGCCATACTAATTTTATATGGGGAATTTAACGTGTTAATTTGAAAAATAATAATTTATAAACCCCTCGATAAATCGAAAATGTGAGACGGACGATTTGTAGTTTAGACCATTGGTGATTGTTTAGACAAAATCAGAGGTAGGTACAATAATTTAGATAAACTACAATATATCCGCCACTCGTTTTCATGATTTTTGCCCAACTAAATGCTAATGTAGAAAAAACTATAGTGTGTTATGAATTTTGAAAATGAAAAGTGAGAGAAAATTTTGAAAATGAAAAATAAAGAATAATGAAAATTTATGGATCGGACTAATTGTAAACACGATCCTTTTGATACTAAATATATATTTTGTTTATATATTATAATAATATTTTTAATTATATCAACTTAACCGTGACTGCATTTTGGGCATTTTTTGGTCGGTGCACCCTTAAGCATTGTTTGTTTGCGCAGCCCGCGGGCGGCGGCGGCGGCGGTGGCGTGTTCGCCGGCGCCATGTACGCGCAACCTCCCGCGCCTTACCCCATGTATCCGCACCACAACTATGTGAGTACCGTAATGAAGCTATGATTGGAATCGGTAACTTTAGGTAAAACAGCGGCAAGTTTGCGTAAAATAGAGACATTTTACCTAAAGTTGCCGGCAAGACCTAAGATGGTCAAAAAAACAAAAGTTTTTGTTAATTTATTTTAATTTTAAGATTATTTATAGGCCGCATCTAGTAAACGCAGTGAGCGTAGTTAGTACACACGGCGGCAGATCAACATACCCAAAACTGTCAAATTTCTTCAAATGAATATTGATCCTTATAACCAAACAATAAAGTTCAAAATTGATTGTAGAAATTTAAATTATAATTATTTGTCAGTTTTGGGTAGGTTGATCTGCCGACGTGTGTACATTTGTGGTATCGCTAATCACTGCACCACATGAGTAAATATCCTACAGAGACCAAGCTTCCTAACAACGTGTCGGTGAGAGGTCACACAGACATCGGCCGCGCTATGTGTGAGTGTACCAACAGCGGGCCGCTTATAGGCAGCTTGGACTCTGTAGTGAATACATTTTATCTACTCTGTGACTGCACCTTGAGACCTTGTTTGACATCTTAGTAAAATTGTGTGGCGGTGATTTTTTGTAACAGGAACTACCGTCTTTACGTACGTTTTATGTTTTTCTCATGTAAGTGAATTTGTTTGTAATTCTTAATGAGAATAAAAATCTTAAACCATAAGCCATATTAAGGTTCATTAGTTGACATCGAATATTGCGGGGAGATGAAGGGGTTAAGTATGGGGATCCCCACTTTGTCCCCCCAAAAGAATATAACTCGGAAACGCAATTTTATTTTTAAAAATAAGGACTATTTTACAAGATAATAAAGGTTTTAGCATTAGTAAAATTGACGAGATTGTAAAAGAAGTAGCCAATTAGGTAGGTGCATGTAATGATTGGAAAATAATCAATATTTAGAAAAAAATTGTTTTCAGATTGTAGTGTTTTGTAGCCTACTGACTAATTTACTTGCAACTTATATTTATTAGCTGTTTCATGGGGGCGCATAAAACACTTTAAAGATATTGAAGCTATTTTTCAAAATACTTGTATTTTTTAATATCAATTCAAACGTCCGCATTAACAATTTTTTTGTCCAAGTCTCACTAATTTATTTTATTCATATGTTTTCATTATATAACTTGTTTAAGTAGCTCAATAAGTATTCTGTAGGCTTAGCCAAAGTAACATTAAGAAAACGATAGCGAAGTTCGAAAATAATAAAATGTATGGGATTGACATAAGCCGCGCTAAATCACGTGGTCAATCTTATGTTACTTTGGCTACCGCCACTGATTTCAATTTGATTTCAACCCGTATTGACATTTGATGACAGCTTCCTTCGCAGCAAACGCGGCCGATGGCTCCGAAGCACGACCAGAGCAGAACCATCATACAGAACTACCTGCCGCCGCCCGGGCCCGCGCCAGACCTATTGGTTTGTATACATTTACCTTAAATATGGAAGAAATAAGCACCCATGTTGGTCTGGGACGAGAAAGTAATGTATGAGCCGCTCAACTTCCCGTGCATGTCGTAAGAGACGACTAAGGCTTGTATCACACGTACCACAACCGCAACCACACCACAACACTTGGGCGGGCGCTAATGTGCACTACCTTACCGATGACCTTAAAGATGATGTTGACATTGAGAGGGAACGGAGGGCGCTAGCGGTTAGAGGTAATATGTTGACTCGCAGATTCTCCCGGTGCACTGAGCAGGTTAAAATAACGCTTTTTTAAGCTTATTGTCAGAGTTGCTACACGGGAAGTTTGTGGGTCAATCACACCAGAAGGTCGCTGGACGCCCTTCGCGTCCAATACAATAATATCTTTAGGATGATGTTGGGGCTGCCTCGCTTCTTTAGCGCATCGGGGATGTTTGCACACTATCGCACTGATGGCTTTAATGCCATTTTACGTAAAAAGACGGCATCCCTGATCCGGAGGGTGCGGGACAGTCCCAATAGCATCCTGATGACTATAGCTGAGAGGTTCTCTTCACATTTATGGGAGAGTCTTATAAATAAAGTTTTAAATTAATTAGTTTACTAACAATCTTTATGTATTGTACTACTAACTGATATGGATTAAGTTATCTGAAATAAATGGCTTTTTTTTTAAATGTGTATGAAAATTAAGAAGCCGCGGTCGGTCAGCTAAAATGAGCCTCCCATACTACCGTGATGTTATTCAGATTAAGACAGTATTAAATAAAAAATTGATCCAAAATACCTACTCAATTAAAAAATAACGGCAATTACAGTTTTGTATAGAAAACTGTAATTGGCGTTATTTTTTATTGAGTAGGTATTTTGGATATTTTTTTTACTAGTGACCTAGATAAATACTATGTTAAGCAAGAAGCCGCAGCGACACTATTCACACGTAACCACAGTCTGACATCTTTTGTCGCGACGGTGTGCTGTGGTTGTGGTACAGTGGCCCATGAAAGTGGTGTACCAATTTTGATTTAATTTTCTAGTCATCGAAAATTACAACAACGTTCATACTACACTACTACTACTATCACTGAAAGAGACGCATAATAATAATGACGTAAATCTAATTGAAAAGTATTCATACGTCGTAGGTCACATACGTGCATGACATTTTAACCTTTATTACAAATGGATAAAACATTAATTACTGTAAAGAAAATATAAATTTTCTAAACAAAAGTAATAAAAACTATTTATATAGACAACCAAATTCTATTTGATAAAAGGAAAACTGACAATTGACATTTTGTCAAATATATTTAAGTAATTTCTATTATTTTCCTTAGAAAAATCGTTTTTTTTTTCCGTTTTATTTTTTTACTCAACTGCATATAAATAACATCTTCAATGCCTGCCAACTTGACTATTGCTGAAAGGGCGCAAAACCACTTCATAAATATAATATCGTGTCTTTACTTTTCTTTTTATGTATACCTGCCTTTCTTTTTTTGAAATATAAGAAAAAAGTTTGTTGTTAACCCATGGCTAGCCGCACCCTCATAATATTATTGGCAATTCAATTTTGACCATAATAATTATTTATCATCCCCCGGCCCTTAGATAAATGATGGTCTCGCTGCGCTCGACTAGATACCGCGCTACCTAGAAACAATAGCTCCGTGAATGCGGCAACTCAATATTGTAGTGTGTGTAAGAACGGTGTCCTTCTTATTTCTTGTAGTATTATTTTTACACAGTTTTTTTGCCATGCATCAAACTTTACTTATATTATAGACAGGAAAGAGACTTAGAGATGTGACAAACAGTCTTCCAAACCTTTTTCAGCTTCCGAAGATGGTTCGGCTTGAATCATCATCATCTCATTTTTATGTCCACACTGCTGGGGCATGAGCCTTCCCTATAGATTGATAAGGAGAACGGGCCACAAACCACCACGCGGGCTCAGTGCGGGCGTGCTCAATTTCATGCAGCCGGAATCAACGACAAAGATGATAAATTTTTGGTCACTTTACCTTCATTGTAGACCCTTCACTATTCTCTTTTAATATTTCACTAATTTAATTGTTTAGATTTATTGTAGATCCGGTTGAAATAGTTTCTGTTAATTTAATTTCATCTAATACTTTAACAATCATCACCATCTCACCCATCATGTCCCATATGGTTGATAAACTTAGGCGACGCAGGCAGGCGGGGTGACGTACTACAACTGCGTGGAGCAGGAGCCGCCGCCGCCGCTACCGCGCGCCCAGCGGCGGCCCACGGCGGCCATACCCATCGTCAGCCCGGCGCCCGACAGGTGAGCGGGGGATATCATAATAGGTATACAGGTTCACTTTTTATCACCGTCCAAACCAGGGGTGAATCTTCCATACATTGAATAATTACAAAAATTTCATATACGGTATCGCCATCTTCCGTAAGAGGAACCACAAGTTACTAACTGGTTATCCATATAATGTCACTAGATGGCGGTAGTATAGATAGCATTTTAAATTAATAAGTTACGTTTAGTTATTTTCTAGTAACTTTCTTATAGCCACAACTTTCGTCGTCTTTTCAAAGAGCTCATTGGCCGAGCGGCTGCGACGGTGCATCGTGCTATAGAAATCTTGGTTCGAACCTTTAGAAATGAATTAATATGTATTCATATAACAATCCCATTTATTCAGTACAAATTTTATAATTAAGAGAAGTTAAAAAATATACAATCTGTCCGGTCACCGGTGTCGGAGCTTTAAATATCATAAAATATGGTCAACTTTATTGATAAAGCACCCCTTATATGTAGGTTTTCTCTAACCATAATGAAATGGCAGACTTTTAATTATTTGTTTTACCGAAAAGTAGTTGTGCGTACAAGTTTGACCATATCTACTCTTCGAGAGGTCCTACGTTTACAAACGAGGTGTCATTAGAAAGCTAAAAAGCTAGGTAAGGAACTGATGCTAAGAATGTTATCACAACAGTTCATAAAAATACAACATAAATTTTTTTTATGAAAAAAAAAAGAACAAAGGAACGAGTTTTTTTTAGTTATTATGTTTTAAAAAACAAATTAGGTCATTGAACTACACTTTTTATGTTTTAAATAAGTAGTACAAGGTATGTGCTAAAGGCAGACACTAAAATATTAGACCTAACTTAGATAGTTTAGGTTTTACAACAGTCTGAATATGACCCTCTTAAAAGCGCGTCCTTCATCGCCATAGCAAACTCAACTTCCTTATCGGTGGGTCGGGGACAGGAGCAGGTAAAAAAAAACAAAAGAATGCCAGCTGAAACGTCAGTTGTTACGGGCTTGTCAGGTCAGTCGTCCCTCGCTCCGCGTTGTGATTACACTACTTGCTGTTTTAAAATCTACCACATAGTTTTGTTGTTATTGTTGAATTTTTGTTACGTTTTTATTTTGTTGTTGAACATTTCTTGTTAGTTTCAATGGAAGACGGTTACAACTCAAGTCAGCACCTCGCCGATATCCATTTTGTGTACGGATTGTGCAACGGAAATGCCAATGCTGCTGTTAGAGAATACGTAAGAAGATTTCCAAATCGACCTACACCGAATGCCCGGACTTTTATAAGAATACACATGAGACTAGCTGAAAATGGAATCAGAAGACCTGCCAATGAACGTGCTCGTCTTGTGTCTCACCAAGAGGAAGAAGAAATATTAAATTTGATTACTCAAGATCCTAGACTTAGTGTCAGACGAATTGCTAATCAACTGAATTTATCCAGATGGTCAGTGTGGAGAGTTCTTAAAAGGGAAGGATTACATCCGTATCACTTCCGAAGGGTACAAGATATACTAGAACCGGATTTCGCGACAAGGTCAGTTTTTTGTTCGTGGGTTATTAGAAGAGTGCGACACAACCCAAATTTTTTAAAAAGAATTTTGTGGCCTGACGAAGCCACTTTCACTAGATCGGGATATACGAACCACCGCAATGATCATCTGTGGCTTCATGAAAATCCCCATGCCGTGAGACCAAGTTCATTTCAGCATAAATTTTCTGTGAATGTTTGGGCTGGAATGATTGATGATCTTTTAATTGGACCGTTTATTTTACCGGCGACATTGAATGGCCCAAGATTTTTGGAATTCCTGCAAACTCAGTTCCAAGACGCACTACTGGATTTACCGTTGTCCTACAGAGCTGGTATGATATTATAATTAGACGGCGCCCCGGCACACTTTGCAGTAAATGTCCGAAATTTTTTAAACGAACAATTTACGACGTGGATTGGACGCGGTGGAACGATCGCTTGGCCACCGCGTTCACCCGACTTAACGCCACTCGATTTCTTTTTGTGGGGTACTATGAAGCAGAGAGTGTACGTAGACGTGCCAAACACACGAGAAGAGTTGGAACAGAAAATAATTGATGTCGGTAATGATTTGAGAAGAGACAGGGAGATGATACGACGCTCGACCAGTCATGTATCATTAAGAGCCACTGCATGTCTTCAGTACCACGGAAATCACTTTGAGCAGTTGCTGTTATAAAAAATATTAAAATGAAAATTCTTTATGTGAATGATTAAAATGTTATTATCATTAGTTACCAGCTTTTCTTTTTATTTCTACTTTCCTACAAAATTGAACTATTTAAATGGTCATGTTCAAACTGTTGTAAATCCTAAACTATCTAAGTTAGGTCTAATATTTTAGTGTCTGCCTTTAGCACATACCTTGTACTACTTATTTAAAACATAAAAAATGTAGTTCAATGACCTAATTTGTTTTTTAAAACATAATAACTAAAAAAAACTCGTTCTTTTGTTCTTTTTTTTTTTCATAAAAAATTTTATGTTGTATTTTTATGAACTGTTGTGATAACATTCTTAGCATCAGTTCCTTACCTAGCTTTTTAGCTTTCTAATGACACCTCGTTTGTAAACGTAGGACCTCTAGAAGAGTAGATATGGTCAAACTTGTACGCACACCTACTTTTCGGTAAAATAAATAATTAAAAGTCTGCCATTTCATTATGGTTAGAGAAAACCTACATATAAGGGGTGCTTTATCAATAAAGTTGACCATATTTTATGATATTTAAAGCTCCGACACCGGTGACCGGACAGATTGTATATACATAGAAATTTACACATAATTATTACAAATAAAAAAGGGACTCCAAATCGCTGCCAAGCGGGAGAGTGCCCAGGACGCTAGCGGCGTTTCCTCTTTGGATGACCAAACTTAGGCGTTGGCCAAAATACGCGCCAGCTCGAGGGTCACCAGTGGTCTCTATAAGTCGAGCGGAAATTTGTTGGTAAAGTTTTCGAGCTGCCGGTCCCCATGGTCCCAAAGTTTCAACCCCAAACGGCGCAAATATGTGCCCAAGGCTTAGAGAACTATATTTGCGCCGTTTGAGGTCCTCAGCCGCTGAAGCTGCCGCGCCAGCACTAACCGAGGTTGCCCTAATGTGGGATGGAGCCAGGGTGTCCACGCATGTCGCATCCCACACCAGGGATCGACCCTGCGACCAGGCAACGAGCGTCATTCCATTGGGCCTCTTTCCATCGTCACGAGCCAGCCCATTGGGTTCCAATACAGCTGGCACATTGACGGTAGAAAGGGCACGGCGAATGACGTCGTTAAGATTCGCGTGTCGCGACAGACGACCAGCGCTTCGCAGGCAAGAAAGACCGTGGTGCCCAAAAATATCCACTCCAGTCCCGCAATGGCAACGATGAGGTTCATTTGTTTTAATGCCCAGGCGTAAGCAAACTGACAAAGTGAGTGTAGGGCCGGTGAGAAGGGTGCCTGTGTTGGGTGAAGGTATGGCGTGTAGCCAAAAGCCCGCCTCCCTCTCCGAAACGGCAAGAAGACGAGCTCGTTCTGTATCATTTACAGCACTCTCTATTAGTGCGGAGAAAGTCCTCTTACAAAGCGGCTCGTCCCAGTGTCTTTGGGAGTTAGGGAAGGTTGGTAGGTCGCAATTTGGGCAGATAGCAGACCAGGCAATTCTGGCTTCCGACAGGCACGACACTTCAACGCCGCCCAGGGACGGAAGAATAATTTTAGTTGTTAAAGTGTGCGTGCTGTTTACAGAAGACAGAAAAGCCGGTAGTGATAGGTCTATAATACTGCGAATACCCAAGCCCCCAAACCTGATTTGAAGGGAGGCCTGGGTCCATGATTTGCTATCGAAATGACAATTTAAAACTGATGATAAAGTACACTGAATGGACGCGTCGAGTGATAGAAGAAGATTTGGATGCTTCCACAATGGACTACATCGGAGCAGATATATAGCCCTTGGAGCAAACAAACAAAAACGGATGATGGTGAAAGCTATATGAGGATGGATATTTAATAGGCGCTCTACGATGCTGGTGAATTTGTGGGAGATTGAATCGATGAGAGGCGGAATGGAATCTGAGAAAATGGGAGCGCCTAGTAAGGAAAGGGTATCTTTATTCTGAGTTTTGATGTTTGGGGCCAAAGAATTAAATTTCGAAATAATATTAGTTTTTTCCAATTCCGATTTTAAATTAGAGACATATAATTCACATTTACTGAAATTTAGATCTAAAAGTATATGTATTTGATTTTTATGTTCATTTATAAGTTGTTAATATGTTTTTATCAATCTTACAATAAATGTTATACACAAAAAGCATATTAACTAGTTTTTGTAAATATTATATATATTTTTAGCGCCATATATCGAAAAGGAAAAAGCGTAAACGCGCACGCAAACGTCTACTACCGCCATCTATTGTACAGGGAACCTAGTTTCCCATCTTTTTTTCTATGAGAGGCACATCTATACCCAATATTATACATAGTCTATGGTCCAAACCTTCTGAGATGATTCCCATGATACAAACGAACAACTCTTACTATTGGACCAATTCCTTAACTCGAAAATAAAATTCAGCTGTTCCATACATTTTGGTCGAATGAATATTGATGTTTTGTATGGAACAGCTGAATTTTATTTTCGAGTTAGGGAGTTGGTCCAATAGTAGGAGTTGTTCGTTTGTATCACGGGAGTCATCTCAGAAGGTTTGGACGGTGATACAAAAGGTGACCATGTATAGATAATAAGCCAGGAGAATTTGTATAAGTCAGGGGTATGTGCTAAAACCAGGGGAAAGTATTACGAATATGTGCTAGCCAGAGGAATGTGAATATACTAGGGTAGTGTGTGCCAGGGAGGTATGTACAAGCCAAGGAAACACATGTATATTCCAGGGAAGTATGCACAAGTCAGGGAATATGTGTAGGTAGGATAGTATGTATGAGGCAGGGGAGTATGCAGAAGGCAAAGAAGTATGCACTAACCAGGGGAGTATGTTTAACAGATTTTTTTAATTTAATTTTTAATCATTTTTTATGTACCATATGTGGTCTGCAGGAGAATGAACCGGTAAAGGCGGGGGAGTAAGCATAGGCCAGGGGAGTACTTATGCTTAATAAGTTCATGATCCAAAAATAAAAATAAAACAAATTAATAGCCTATATGTCCCACTTTTATACAAATTTGATCTGCTAGAGAGTGAACCGGGAGTATAAAAAAACTAGTTAGTATGTAGAGTATGCACACATACCTCAATTAATAACCAATTCTTCAATAGAATAGTTTTATATATCTAAAATATATAAATAATAAAACGTATATTTCTCCCACGCAGAGCGGTAAATTCAACGGAAAAGGACAACATTGACCGGATCGTGGAGAACATGTTCGTGAGGAAGCCGTGGCCGGCGACGCACGGCGCCGGTAAACATATACATTATATGCTTCTTATATACAATATAATTATGGTTCTGGTTCAGTATTCAATATTTTTTTGTTAATTAATTAATTATTTTAATTAACCTTTTCACCGCCCAACTATCATGCACGCGATGTCCCGCTGTACGCCAACGTATAAATGTATTTTAATAAAGTAGGTACAAAGAAGAACTTCTATAGAAGTTGTTGGCGGTAAAAAGGTTAATGGCTTTGCGTTTAGCATTTAGCCAATTTCAAGTGTTTTTTCTATTATTATTAGGGTACAATAAATTGTACGGTAGATAGAAATTAAAATGGAGTCTCACAACACGTGTTATTACAAGAAGAACTCGGGTGAAACTCCTATTTTTTTTTTGTTATTTTTTCATAATGGTTTGTGTAATAATGTGGCTTATAGCCAGTGTCAAAGTTAGCAAAACCTTTGCCTTTTTAATAATATAATGATAATTTGTGAGTAAAAGCCTGAGTGATCAGAATCAATGGGGTTTAATATACCTAAAGTTGCTGACAAGACAATACTAAAAGTGGTTAAAAGTTAAAACCACAAAAATGTAGTTATTTTTTATTAAACCCGGATTCCGGAAATAGTTTTACTTCTTTGTAGTCTTAGAACATCTGAAATTACTCGTACTGTAGCGTTTTATAGCAATTCTCTTGTCCGCAATTGCAATTTTATTTCTGAATATTAAGAATTTCACAATTTGCCAATCTATTTTCGAGATTTGCGATTGACTAAAAATAAATCAACATCATTTAGGTGGTTCTAACTAAAAAACATAAAGTTATATTACTGATGTAACTTAAAATGTGTTTACTACTCTTGGTGACCAGCTAAATATCTATTTCTAAATGTTATTTTGATTTATTCTCCAAGATTTGCTTTGGGCGAAGCTGTCGATACAAGCGTGGCTCAATTCTCGAATGAACTAGAAGAGAATGTAGAGGAGAAACATTCATTTCTATATCTGCATTATGAAGAAGATTTCACAATAAGTTTTACCCTTTTTATTTACTGTTAGTGTCAGATTCTTATTTCAATGTACACAGCTGTATATCAGGCTACCACTAACTCTTATTTCCTCAATGGATTTTGAACTTAATGTCGACGGCATATGGTTGAATATTTATTGAAGAAATTTGACAGTTATGGCTAATCTGATGTGCCGTCGTCAGTACTTAGTCTAGTATAGTGTATTATAGTTTGTTAGTGTATCATTAGACTTTAATATAATTAAGTACCTAGTCATATCTCAACTATTATAATATTTCGGAAACTAATATTTTGCCATTTCAAAAAAACTTCACCGTTACATTGAAACTTGGAACAGTTACTATTGTTATAGTATAATTATATTTGTCTGTAGGATATGCAGAGATAGCTCTGCCCGGACGATAGTAGTGAAAAACATTCTTATAAAGTAAAATGTATAAAATTGTAATTTGGCAAATTTTTCATCTTTTATCATTAGGGCATCAACCACGAGTTCGACCGTCTTGCGACATGGCGAGTAGATTCCTAGTTCATTGCGCGTTATACTACAGCATTAATTGTCAACGGTGATAGAAAAAACGCAATGGAACTAGAAATCTGCTCGTTGCATCTCAAGAAGCCAATGGTCGTGGCCGTGCGGTACTTATCATGTAGATTATTGTAGATCATTATTAAAAACACATATTTAGTAAATAAAACCAATATATATGCAATAACACTCCCGCAGATTCCAAAGAGAAGCCTCAAGGCGAGAGCCGGAGTTCTCAGGAGCCGCCAAGCAAAGACTCTTCCCAGCCCAACAGCCTAACTTCCAGCTCAATATCGACCGACTCGAAACCCTCGGATAGCAAGGAGGAGAGGACAGAAGAGAGGATCGAGGAGAGGAGAGAGGAGAAGGAGACGCCAGAGAGCGAGCCAGTGGTGACACAAGAGACTATACATGATGCCTGACTAGTAAGGATCAAGTACGTTGAGTGCTACCAATCTAAATACTACAGTGGGAGGTAAGGGTGGTCACACTATTAGGTTATAATTATATGCTATTCAAAAGTTCTTTTTTATAATTACAATCAGAGGGAAATTATGTTTTGTGAAATGTTAAAAATCGCCTAAAAAATTCTCAGTATGAAATGATTACTTAGTAAAATTTGTTTAGTTGATAAATCTACTACCTGTTGTAGGGTGTCATTAAATTAAGTGCGGACAACTTTAGGTCTCGTTTTAAAAGCTCATTTAATTACACAATGATTTTTAGATTCTAAATTATCGAACAAAATTATGACGCACACGCGAATTCGTTGTGAAAGTCACACAAATCAATAGAATAGACACACAGTAGAATTGTAATCAGCTCATATTACTGCATCATATTATTATTATACCTAATATTATTTGTGTGGCGAAAACTTATCTTATTGATTATACTTACATAACGCTAATATCTTTATTCATACTTTAAATGAGAGACTTGTTCTCGTTCACTCGAATTATCTTCACTGGATTTAACGTCACCCTATTATACCATTGTATCATGCTATAAGCTGTCTTCTTAATAAGACGTACTATAAAGTTATAATTTGGAACCATCCGATATAAATTTATTACGATATTAATATCACTTACCTACATAGTGGGTTAATGTCAAAAGATCGCGAACGAATATAGCTTTATCACACCATCACCCTTACACGTTAGAATAGTTATAAATGTATTTTCATTTGTTGTGTGACTGTCATTGTAAATAAGGGGATGCATATTTATTCTAAAACACTGTTTGGCTGTGTTGTATGTTGTATACCAAGTGGACTGTAAAATATACAAAATAATCTATTGTTCATTACAAATTCTAGCCCCAAAGTGTTTGATATGGTAGCGAACTCATAATCTAATTTACATTTTTTTAGCCGATCAATAGAGCGCAAATAGAGCTTAATTAGTAAACTCTCTTAGTCGGACTGGGTGTTATAACACCTCTAAAAATATGATATAGATGTAAGTACCTTAGCTATGATAATTTTAAAGTTTCATTTACACACAAACGCCTGGTCAGTCTAAATGGGTTAAAATAAATAGTTCTTCAGTTTAAAAACTAAAGATATTTTTTACTGTGTCCGCTGACATAACGGTCAATCCAGCGTCTTCGCGTCTTTCCGAGTACGTCTCATGTGCACACGCCTACACATCCGACTACCGCAAACTGTCAAATTACTTCATTAGATCTTTATGTCAATGGCATATCATTCATTAAAGAGATTTAAGAGCTTTGGATAGGTTGATGTGCTTGCGGCTGTGCGCTTGATTGACCGTTATGCCAGCAGCGTAAACAGTTAAGATGGTATTTCTTAAATTATTTTACTATTAATTTACTGTACGAGCCCGTATGGAACCGTACTGATATTATGTCAATCGTCACGGGACGAACTACGTAGATGTAATAAAAAATACGTCAGTAAAGGTCGAATGCCTTAATTATACTGTCAAATACGGCAAACAAATGCATCTACATAAAAGTAGGTCATTATTGAATAAAACCAGATAAATAAAACTAGCTAATAAAACTATTAAAACCACAAACTATCATATTTCCTTAATTTGACTTTGAACTTTTACCCTCTATTGATGGTTATGAACAAACGTGAATTAGACGTGCTACCATAACGGACACCGCCTAAAATTGTGTTTTTACAGCCCACCTTAAACTCAATCTAGATCTAGTAATCAAATGTAACTCATATTAAATTATTATGTTAATATTGTCTATATAAATAAATTTTAATCTAACGAATACTTTTAAAATGTTATCTATCTATGTATAGAAGCAAAATGCTACTTACTGACCGACTGACTAATTGCGAAATCTCATGAAGTATAATTATTACAAACTTTAAATTAAGCTGATAGTAGAAAAAGGACAAAATAAAGGATTTAATAAAACTGTATTCGCAACCACCAGATACCGTCCATTTATCGTCGGTGCAAAGAGAACACTGCTAAAGTGCTATAATTCACACAAAATATTTTTTCCAGCGCGTAAGCAGTTTTCCTTTCCACAGACGGTGTGTTAAAGAGCGGTAGCAAGTTAAATTGTTTGTAGCAACGCGAAGACAATGAACGGTCTTCTGTCTCAGTAAATAGTCGAAAATTTGTCAATTGCCTTTTTATAAAGAACGTAATACTAGGAATTGTGTATCCAAAATACTTATAAAAGAAAACATTTTAGTTTCTAACACAGCGCCCAAGTTATCTGAGCGTTGAACTTACCAAAATAGCTGAGCGTTTGCCAAAAATCAATCTTTTGTCATTGACAGTTGAGTGCACTTTTGTTTGACGTCTGTGAACAAACGAATATGCACCATAAAGCCGTGAATCAAAGTTGATTTTTGTCAAGCAGATATTTTGAAGGTTTGAAGATGCTTAGATTATTTTGACTACTAACTTTACAAATACACATTACAAAATAACAAACTACCAGTTTCACTATAGGCTTTGCCCGTCCTATAGGGTATACTTATGGTCACGTAAAGGCCTAAATATCTTATTTATTACGTATTACTGAAAACAAAGGAGTTGTTAGTGGAATAGACATATCTAATCATTTATTCTGTCACCACATTATCGTTCGCTCTCGTCATTCTTAACTCTATCAAGGCTATGTTGTCACCTAATATTGAACCCTATGCACTTGGGTTAAGATTGAAAACTAATGACAATTATATTGCCTGTTAAAGGTTATAAAAAACCACTTTTTATCGGCAAAACCGTTTTTATTGGCTCTATATTTTCCAAATAAGTTGAACTATCAGTTTTAATTATTTTTATAGTTTATAATGTAACCATACATTCATTGATTAATCGGAATTATCATCTATCACAGTCAAACAAAGTATCTCCAAATTATAAACCTTTCCACTTAGTACAAGATCTCAGTGTTTTGTTAGCTTTTCACGGTTGCTTTTTATATGTTTTAAACATATAGGTTTATTCGTTATTTTGTTTGTATTATTAATTATCATTGTTGTGTTTTCGGAATGAAAAAGCTATAGAGGTATATATAATAGAAAACACACGTTCTTATAATATAATTCCTTTTTTGTTAAGTCTGTTGGGTTTTCACTATAAAGTGTTGAACAAATATTTAATCCCAACCAAAATACGTAAACACATACAGCGCTTATGTTTCAATAATACATTTTGACTATGAAAAACTATATCAATTAAATATTATTAAATAAAACAAAAAGGCCTGTCGTGATAAGTGTCAGATAGCCAGTCTAGAACTTTTATTACACCTCACACAAAGTTTTTGTTATGCTAACTAAGTTAGGCAGATGTCTGTGGTCTTAAATGTCTAGAGATAACATAAAAAAAAAATGAAAAATAAAACATTAAAAACACTTTTAAATAAGTGGACATAGATTTTACATTTGTATGCAGAAACGATTAGACTCGTTATTTGGATGTGATCTGTAGAGCATATAGAGTTTATATGAGTATGAACATGTAGAACAAATGCGGTCATAAGCAGTTACTCACTCGGTGGTGTAGCACGTAATATGTCTGATACTGCATTAACCTATAAGTGTGTACACCTCGTCTGCAAGTAACTTCGTATCCAGTGGAGGTAGCCAAAGTAACATTAAGATAACGATAGCGAAGTTCGAAAAGAATAAAATGTATGGGATTGACATAGGGGTTAAAGATATTTATTTCTCATAAAGAATTTACAATTCACTTACATGAGAGATACAAAGTTATTTTAAAACACATTGAACGACAAAAACAAAGCGATCAACAAAAATTAACAAAACACGTACGTAGGTAGTTTTATTAAAACTCCGATTCGACCGCTAGGAGCGGTTCGTACAAGACCGCTGCCCGGCGAGTCCCAAGATAGAACCCTGGGGCACTCCGAAGCTAATACGTTTAGGTTCACTATGATCAGAGCCAATTTTGACGACTTGGTATCTATTTGATAAATAAGAGGCAAAAATATTCCAAGCAGACCCCACAATACCAATGTTTTTTAATGTATTTAGAAGCAATTCATGGCTGACCGTATCGAACGCTTTTTTCAGGTCTATAAAGATCCCAAGTGCTAATTGTTTTTTATCTATGCCAACTTTTACCCTTGTGACCAAATCAATTGTTGCCGCAAGTGTATTTGATTTAGGTCTAAAGCCATACTGTCTCACAAATAAGAATTTTTGGTTATCCAGATAGTCTGATAGACGACTGTGTAAAACACGCTCAAAAATTTTGGATAAAACTGGCAGGACTGAAATAGGCCTATAATTACCGGGATCTGATTTACTACCCGTTTTATATATTGGAGTGACCTTCGCCACTTTCAGACTGTCTGGATACACTCCCAGCCGGAGACAGCAATTAACACAGTTTGTGAGCTCATTGACAATTGTATCTTTGATGCACTTTATACATTTCGTATTAATACCATCTAATCCAGCACTAGTATTTAGGTTTAAACTATCTATAATCTTACCTATCTCATCAGCAGTAACAGGTGACCAATAAGAAACATCACCACTTCCAGTTCGGTTAATCGATGCCGTGGCCACTTGCCGGTGTACTTTAGGTATTTGATTTGCTAGCAACAAACCTACACTAGAGAAAAAGTCATTGAAACATTCACAAATTGCCCTATTTTCTGTTGCGATTATGCCTTCTTGTGTCAGCAATTTACTCGGAGCACTGGTTCCTTTTATCCGATTATTGGATAAATCATTGATGAGTTTCCACATCTTTGCCGATTTGTTTTTACATTCTTTAAATGCTTTACAATAATATTCACTCTTTGTCTTTTGTATAATGTTATTTACTTCAGTTCTTTTCTTGATAAAAGTGTTCCTTATATTCTTGTCATCTGCATTAGTTTTATAGTTTAGCCATAGTTCATTCCTTTCGTTGATTTTATTAATTATGTCCTTATTGATCCAGTCTCTTCTTGGTGGATTTAAGATTTTAATTTTAGTTACTTTACTTTTATTTATACAATATATTAATCTTTCTTCCAAATTTTTATAGTCTTCGTTACTATTGTCCGAAGTCATTATTTTGTGTAATTTAGTATGGTCAACAGCTTCATATTCGCTTCTTGAAACAATTTTGTGCTTATATTTTTGAATCTCAAAATAGAGCTGCTTGTGGTCAGACATAGCCGAATCTATGACGGCAAAATGAAATTGGTGTTCTTTGAGATTTGTGCTGATGTGATCAATAATAGTTTTAGAAGAAGAGGTTGCACGAGTGGAGTATGCATCGTTAATTTTATTGATCAATTTATAGCCGCATTGTTTTAACATTTCTGTGTATAGTACAGTTGTGCGCTCTGAGGACAATAAATCCATATTGAAGTCACCAAAAACCACCGATCTCTTGCGAGTTTCTAGTTTCGCTGAGTAGGTTTCCATAAAATTGTTGATATTAGTGCTTTCAGGTTTTCTATAGACAACACCTATATCTAATGAATACATGTCGACATGAATCCATAAAAAGTGATTATTTTCAAGGCACTTAGATTCAATCAGGCTATGTTTCATGTTGTTGTGTGCAAATATAGACACTCCACCGCCTCTGCTGTTGGATCTAAAGTTATAATAGTGTGTATAGCCATTAATTTGGATTCGTTTGGCTTCATCTTCAGATTTAATCCATGTTTCCGTTAACAAAACTAGATGTATAGTTATTTTAAAAGATGTAATAATACATTTTAGTTCGTCCAGTTTTCCCGGCTTAATAATACTGCGTGCATTTATATAGTGGCATCTTAAGGAATCTAGTGGTTATTATGTTCTCATATCGGGTGGCTAGTTGGAAAGATATATTATCAGACCTCGAGATCTGATTGCTGTTGATAGTCGTTAGTTTTTTGTCACGGTGTTGACTATAGTAGGAATTCCTTTGTTGTATTTAATGGTCAAATTTAACTCTCCATTATCATTCCGACGCTTTAATTCCTCCTTAAGCTTTTTGAAATATGCTTGTTGCTGGGGTGTTTTATCAGAGAAGATTTTGATGGGACCCAACTTTTCATTATCTTTAGAACGCAGCACTAAAACAGCTTCATCCTGAGTCGAGAAGCATACTTTGAGTGGGCGATGCTTGTTTGGCATGTATTTTCCAAGGCGCACTATACTTTTTGGCTCTGTAAAATCATTGGAAATCTTCTGTAATATATCTAGAACCTCCCTTTTATCAGCCTCACGCCTTTCCCTGCTATTTGTTGAACTTGGTTCTATTATGCCCATAATTATTATATTTTTACTCCTAGCCAGTCGTTCGGATAGTTCTGCTATCATGTTTTCTTCGGTAAAATTATCATAAGCCGTTTTATTTGAAGAAGATGTTGGTGTTGTAGCATGAAGTGTTTGTAATTTTGATTCTATTTTTACGATTTGCTTGTTATTTTCATCGTACTTAAGGCTCAAGTTTTCCAGATTTGATTTTAGCCTGTCTTGTTCAAGTTCAAGGTTATTTGTTACATTTTTAATTTCCTGCACATGCTCTTTCAGTGTGATAACTTCTTCTGATAATTTGTTTAAAGTTTCTGTTTGGTTATTACTGATCGATGTTAGCATTTGCATCATTTCGGCCATACCTTTTCGTATTTCACTCAATTCCTCTTTAATATCTTCGCCATCCGTATGCTTTCGTTTGCTTCGGAACGTAATTTGCGTAGCTGTAGAAACGTCAGCCTTTAACACAGCGGATGACAAGTTGGGTTGTGAGCCACTAAGTCCCGCACCCATGCCACTTCTAGTAGGTGAGCGTATTGGAATCATGTTGATCCGTGGCGCGTGAGCAAGCTTGAGGTGACGTATGTATTAACTTGTAGGAGCAGGACAAAATATCAGAGCCCGTCTTTTTTCCTCGCAGGGGTGAAGAGCCGTCACGGCGAAGCTCACTGCGGCTTGATTGACTGCACAATGTCTCAACGCATTAGACAATGTATGCTAATTTACACTTTTTAACTTATGGATTTAAGGAGCACTGTTGTATGTATGTTATTTTTATAAATTTCTATTTAAACCGATAACACGTCTACTCTGCTTAAGGTCGCACGGCGTTGTCCAAGACATAAGATTGTGACATAAGATTGACTATGTGATTTAGCGCGGCTTATGTCAATCCCATACATTTTATTCTTTTCGAACTTCGCTATTGTTTTCTTAATGTTACTTTGGCTAAGCCTAAAGGTACGACCTTTAGAATATTTGAATCAATCAATCAAATCAATTCGAATCGTTTTGCTCCCGATTCAATCGAAACTCCTCGGAGAATCTTGTAGGAACGGGGACACGCTTCTGTGACGCCATTCCCTCTAGAAACCCTCTAACGGTATTTCGTTCACACGGCTTGAGAAACCCTTTAAGTTTCTTGCAGCCCCCAAAAAGGCAGGTGACGCTGTAAAAACAACTGAAGACAATAGCAAACTCTCAAAACAAAAAAAAGCGTACCGACGTTCAGTAACATTACATGATACACCGCCAAGTGAGTATTCTGCTTTAGAGAGATGTACACTTGGTCTTTAAATGAGGTTTTTAGTTTTTTTTAGAATGTCTTTGTAGCCGTGGTTAATTGGCATTTGATTCAGTAACATTACGTGTTACACCGCCAAGTGAGTATTCTGCTTTAGAGATACACTTGGGCTGCGTTCCAAGTAACGATTATATCGATATTAGCGCGATAACAGTCGTTCCGAATCGCCGTGAGCGCGTTCACGAAATCTAGCGTCATGTCTGCGCCATCTTGCGCTCACAGCGATCATGCCTCGGAGCGAAATCACTGTGAGCGTCCTGTCAGTTAGCTGTCAATGTCAAAAGTAGCCGCCGTCGGCGCCGGCGCCGCGCCGTCTAGACGCGTGAGCCGTGTGTTTCTTTTAAATTTGTAAACATGGATTTTGTCAGCCTTATTGTGAGGGACGAAGAAAAAGAAAATAACAAACAAAGTTCGATGTTATGAATAACGTAAGCACGGTAACGAGCGTTCCGAATCAACATCTGTCATTTGTCGGTTTTAGCGCGATATCCGACTCGGAACGGCTGTGAGCGTTCGTAGCGCTGTAATCGATATAATCGTGGCTCGGAACGCACCCTTGGCCTTTAAATGAGGTTTTTTGTTTTTTGTAGAATGTCTTTGTAGCCGTGGTTAATTGTCATTTGATTCAGTAACATTACGTGATACACCGCCAAGTGAGTATTCTGCTTTAGAGAGATGTACACTTGGCCTTTAAATGAGGTTTTTGTTTTTTTTCAGAATGCTTTGTAGCCGTGGTCAATTGTCAAAACACAACATTTTGCGATTGGCAAAATTTTATGACGTGTCTGAAATAGAAAACTTTTATCAATTATAAATGCATAAGATAAAAGACTTAAATATGACTAATATATGCTTAAACAATGAATTTGACGGGGTATAATGTAAACTACTTAGATTAGTATAGGTGTCCAAGAAAATTTTAATTTTGTACCCGACTTAAATTCTTTGTTTATAATCGAACGTGAAAGTTTGAAAGTGTAAATGTGTTTTTGTCTCTTTCTTTTGATGTAAACTCTATATGCGAGAGAGAGACGAACCACATTTTAGCCTCAACAACTTTGACGTATTGTTAACAGGGTAAATGTATTACCATTAAGAATGTATTGCGAACGTGTCAAAAATCTAAATAACAATAAATGCAGAAACAAAAACTTAAAAAAAATAAGTATGGATAAGAAATTTTCATCGGAATCCTGATTTACAACTGCTTAAAACTTTAAACATACAACCACAAATATAGTTATGTTTAAGCTTGATTGAAAGAATTCTGATCTTCTTGAAATTTTGAATTCTTGATTATATAAAGGCCAAAATTGGGTAGTTATTTAAAAACTATTCGATTATGTTATGCATTTAAAGCTGTCTTGTGTTTGAACTATTCATCTGTCAAACAATTTAAAAATGCTATCTATGCAAGATGTGTGTCTTGATTAAATTATAATGCTTTTCTGTAATGCCATTGGTTAACGAAAATACGCAGTGCCTCTTCAATCGTGGAACCAAAGAGAACTCGTCCTTGTTTTGTGTGAATAAGAGTTAATTTTAAATGTTGTTTTCGTTTTTAATTATTCACAATAAAATATCGTAGTTTAATTAGTTCGGACCTTATCAGCAGTATAACATACTGACAGTGTTCCTATTACTTGAAGTAATGTGAAAATATTATTTTACTAAGATTAACAAAAGACAATAATTGGCCACCATTTTGTTTTCGCGTGATTTGGTTCCATGATTAGGTTATGTTCGTAAAGTTTAAATGGTAGCTTTTATAAATAAGCTTATAAATGTAACACCAAGTTTTTTTTCAAAAATATCACTTTAACTGTAAGTAAGCATTTGAACGTTTTGCTTTGATGATCACACTTCCAGATTTTATTGTATAGTTATATCATAACCATTGTTGTTTGTGACTAGTCTTATAAATAAGTATTGTGGAGTCACCCCTACGGGAACATATTTTTTAATGGGCAACAAATCATTGTTATACGTTCACACTCAAATGTAACTATTGGCAATAATGATGTATCACCACTTGAGATAGTTTCGAACGATATTTTCTAATAAAATGTAAAAAAAAAATGACAAAAAAAATAATGCTTTTGTAAACTAAGCTGGTTATTTATTAAAAATAAGTAAATCTTCTAAAGTCTGGTTTTAGCTTTTTATTTATTTTTCCTGATAGTCTTTTTAAAGTTTATGGTGAACAAGCTTATGATCCGCCTGAAGGTAAGCGGTAATGCGGGTGTAACGAGCAAGTTAACATCAGGTGAGGGAGAGAAGATGCAAGTGCTTTTCCCTGAGGAATAAAAAGTGGCCGACCCCGATTTTTTGTTGCAATTCCGTTACGTCCAGTAATTGAACTGTGTCTATACTCTTTCATTCTTACAAATAAACAGACAATAAGCTCTGAATAGTTATTCCGTGTTTTGTTTCTGTCATGTAAACTTCATTTTAGATTAGAGTAAAAGAGACAATACACGGAATAACTACATATTCCAAGTTTATTCTTCGTTTATTTGGGCCCTTTGAATACAGATCTATATTATAGTGAAATAATTAGATTCTGGCTACTCGGTTTCTCAAGGTATCTACCGTCAGCATTTTTTACCTTTTTATTGCAGCTTTTACTTTATATCCCTCATTTTGTGAGAGAATAAAAATAATAAATAAAGGATAGAAAGATAAATCCGCTTATGGTAAATATGAGCTCACGTCAGTATTCCTAACAAAAATCACTATTTCTCGCATTCAATCCGAGTATGTAATAAGTATGGTAAATTTTAAAATTAACATTTAGAAAGTTTATTTCTAATAATACTACAACTATTTATTAAATTAAATTTTATTATAATATACAAAGAATGTTAAAGTCTGTACTAATCTATTATATACAATACAACTTGATTAATATTTAAAACCTTAACATATTAAGAGATTTACTTTCTTAATTAGGCATCTTTTAGTTTGTCTTAGATATATTTACATAAAATGATTTTGGATATTATACTGCATAATGCACTTAGATTTAGATTAATGTTAATATTTTAACGGAATATAAACATGCACTTTTGACTAGAGAATTTACGAAAATACCCAAAATCATTTTTAACTGCCCCACTAAACAGGGATTGTTTTTAACACACTTTTATGTTGGATCTACTTTTATTTCTGGCAACATGGAATGATTAATCTATTGTCTATACCTACTATACTCTCAGAACCTGTGCTCAGAACCTCAGAACAATAACTAAAGCTATTAGTTATTATTCTAAGCTCAGAACAATAACAGACTAAATTATTCTGAGACTATACTCTATCTATACCATAGACAAGATTTGGACAGAGTGTCATTCCATCAAAAACCAAGAGAACTGCGGGCGGTCAGTACCTATATATTACATACCTACGCAGTGCCGAAATCTGTCGCTCCAGCAAAAAATTGAAAATTGAAAATCATTTATTCAGTTTAAGCTACAAGTAGCTCTACTAAATGTCGCTATGCCACACTGTGGGCTGAAATTAGCTTTTCATAGACATTCAAATTGTTTCTTTAAGTGCTCCACTTCTTTTTTGCTTGGAAACGATCGAGAATACCTATTATATGCCTTAAATAATAAACTTTCAGGTTTATAATCGTAAACAGCGCACTTAGAATTTTTTTCGAAAAAAGTTGTATGGAGTCAGCATAATAAATGATAATATCTCCATTATCGCACAATTGCGCCTAATATCCTGTTAGGGTATTAATATATGAATTATTTAGGATTTTTTCACATACTTCATGCTAAGGTCAAACGTGCGTCTTTTTTTTGAAATCCTAAAGTTTTTTTTGTAATTTTTTTCGTTTAAATCAATTATGTGCCATATTAGAAAGTGAAATTAGCTTAAAAACTCATTAGCTAAAATCTGAAATTATAGTTGGGTACTGACAACAACAATAATTAATTCGAGAACAATAAATGTTCCTATTAATATTGTAAGAATAATATTACAAATAAATTGCTGATTCTTTTCAACTTACCATTCGTTTTATTCTTTAAATCTTATTTTATCAAATTAAATTAAATCTTATCTCAAAGCCAAGACTTCAAATTGTTCTGATGAGGTATAAAAAGCTTGAATTGCGAGCATATTTTTTCGTGTAATATAAGTAAAATTTCCAAAAACTTGTTTAAGTAGCCCCGGTTTACGGTACTCTTTGGCTGGTACAGCATAATTTATATTTTTTACTAATTATCGAATTTATTGCAACTGCATAAGGTTCAAATTATGGTGGCATCAATATTGCCTATACCAGTACCAGTGACTTCACTGGTTAGATATATTCTAGCACTAACATTAACTAAAAGTAAATAGGAACTATACATGGTTTGTTTCTACGTCAATCTCTTCTTTCTTCTGTCGTTTCTTACCCTCTAAGTCGGCGTAAATGTCCTCTAGACTCCTCATATTTGTCTCTGGCACGCAGAAGATCAAATAAAAGACGTTGGATAGGCAGATGGCACTGAAGATCCAGAATGTGGAGTGAAAACCGATCCAGGCGTTGAGGGGCGCGAACAGCTTGAGCAGAGCGAAGTCTGTGCCCATCGAGATGGCCATGATGAGGGTGGCGACAGTTCCGCGGAGCTGATGGTGGAAAACACAGAGTTATATCTCTCTTATTTATTCGGAAAAGTGGTGAAAACATTTTTACAAGCGTAATTTGAACCAGATTGTCATACTATCGGATCTGGTGCACTTACAATTCTTTTTAATGTCGTTTCGGAAACGTTATACACAATTTATATTTAAAGGCTATTATAAAATCTCGTGCAGACAATTTAAGGTCTGAATGTAAAGTCATAAATTCATTTGCTGTGACAAGTCGACATAGTCAGCTCTCGACAAGTCGACTTAGCCACAGAAGAGATATACGTAGCTCCTAGGAATGCTTTTAGGGATAAAACACGTATCGGGGCTTTCAGTTTGTTGTGCATGCTTGCTCGAATTTATATTTAAAGCTCTTTCTGCATGTGCATATAATGAGGCATCGGATAAAAACGAAACACGCTTTGGTCGACTTTGGAATTGACCTTCAGTTATCGGGCCGAACGTTTAGCCACTCTATCTACCACAGAGGTGTTTTTAGAAGCTAGTTCAATCAAAATCCCCAATCACCTGGAAGCTGAACATCTCCGTCATAATGACGAACGGCAGCGGCTGCAGACCCGACGCGTCCGCGAATATGCAGAAGCAGAGCGCCACTATAGGTACCCATCCCGGCATGACCACGCCCGTGCTCTGCAGGTAGAACCACACGCCGAGGAGGCACATGCTGAAGCCGGCTACCACGCTCGTCACAGCTAAGAGTGGCTGAAAAGTGAAACATTTATATGTATTCTCAAAAAGTCAGATACATACAGAGAAGAACGAACTACGGTAAGTACGGATCCACGATTTAATTTCTTTTGTGTTGACTGTCCGTCAGTTCTTACTAGAGATGGGTCGTACTAGGTAAATTTGAGACTAGGTGCACCTGTTCCTAGTTTTATCTAATACTCGATCCAGATACCTATTCTACCTAGTCCACCTAGTGTTAGTAGTCACTGATTAAAAACCTTATGATCATACATATAGGACCTAAATTAAATTGGTTTCACACTCCACAGTATTACGCGATACTTCAAGCACCTATTCTTCTAGGCTCAAGTATTGTACTAACCTACATATGGAATCTTATTCCGTGGTATTAAAGGTATTAAAGTCGAAAACCGTGAAATGGAAAGAAATACTTGGTGTGCACAATACGCGAATACGTGTGCATGGGAATATCACCTCTAATGTTTTAACGTAAGGTCGAAAATCGTGTAATTTACAAAAATACTAGGTAGATCACGTATATTTATAAAAGTAGAATAGGTGCCGCCTAGTATTGAAAAATACCTAGTGTGTGGATCTGTTCTAGTAAATACATCTCTCCTCTAGTTCTTACACGATGCTACTCAAAGCAAACTAGTTAATTATTTCAATTACCTATGAGTATTTAGAAAGTAACAGCCACAGCAGAGCACTGAATAGATATCTGTGGTCACAGCACAGCACTAATATTTCAATGGCTGTCTGTACCGTAAACGACGCAACTAATCACAAACTTAAAACTGGCTTAAGCTATGAATAAGCCCTTAAGCACTGCATATTCCAAGGTTTGCCCTATCTTTTAGGCTAGGCAAAAAGAGTTTTTTTTCTCTGACCGACTGGTCCTCTAAACGGCGCGGGGTCCATAGGCACGTGCCCCTTTTGCCTTTATGTTAATACCGGATTAACCAACCACAAACCGTTTGTAACACACGTAACGTTAGTACCTACCCAGCCGTGAAGTAAATCTGTAATTAATTTAATTTTTATTTATTGGAAAAAAATAACCCAGTTCCTAAAAATGCTAAAATTGCCAAATCATAACAAAGGGCGTACGTTTATTGTGTATCGTGTATTAGTAATTAGTATTTCTTATAATCATTGATAAGAAAAGAAGATTATTGTACCTTTCTCCCAGTTCTATCCACGAGTTGACATGCCAAAAACGACCCCACTATCTGGACTGCCGCGAGCAGTATCGACTGTTTGTTGGGTGACAAAGCGATGCTGGTGTGAGGGTCCTTGCCAGCCTCTGCGAAGATGTGGCTTGCGTAGACCAGCACGACGATGCAGCCGCAGAACTCACGCGTCAGGTTCACTATGAGGGCAACCCAGAACGCCTTCACTGCTGTCTTGTCTTTGACTGGGGAAAAATAGATTATCAACATCATTATCATCAGCTCATTTTTATGTCCCAACTGCTGAGGTACGACCCTTCCCTATGGATGGATAGGGAGAACGGGCCATAAACCACCTCGCGGGCCTAGTGCGGATTAGTGGCTGTTAACGACTGCTAATGCAGCTGGCACCAACACCTTTACGTGCCTTCCAAAGTACGGAGGAGATCGAGATGATAAACTTTTGGTCACCCATCTGATGACCGGCCTTTGCGATAGTTGCTTAACCTCAGCACTCGCAGACTGGGCGCGTTAACTACTGCGCCATCGAGCTCCTACATCGAGCTCATCAAAAAATAGATGTGTAAGAACTATTGAATTGTTTTAAACAAAGACTATTTTTAAATCACCGTCCCGATACGATGTTCCATTTAATGAGATTGATAAGCTTTGCTCTAGGAAAATGGGACGAAATTCAATATATAATTGGATTTCTTAACTCATTATTAAGTCTTCATCTTGCACGATCAAAATAATGTCAATCAATATAATAGGTATAAAACAACATTTTATTCTTTTCGCCTGATGTAGCCTACAGTAGGTACACACGGCGGCAGATCAACCTATCCAAAACTGTCAAATTTCTACAATCAATTTTGAACTTTATTGTTTGGTTATAAAGATCAATATTCATTGGAGAAATTTGACAGATTTGGGTAGGTTGATCTGCCGCCGACTGTACTTGCTAAGAAAACAAAATAAAATGTAAAAAGTGTTCAAAAATAACAATACACACTAAAGTTTAAACACTTACCTTTCCAATTTATCAAGATAAGACAAGACACAAGCAGAACATTCTTTTATAATTTTTTTAAATCACAGCCAACGGATAGTCTTAAAACGAATCTCAATTTGCAACAAGTAGCGCCATCTAGTTGGTTTTTTGGTACTAGTTCGTTAAGTCAGTGTACACCATGGGTTACAGTGCGCGATTACGTTATAGAAATCAATTCTATTGATTTTGGTGGCGTTCGAACCTACAGTTCGAACCTACCACTATGCTACAGAGAGGTAGTTACATTACGCGCAAAGAGGAGTAGCTACGAGATTTGGGATAGCTAAAGTTCATAAAGTTCAACCCTTTTAATGAGATTTAATGAGTTCTAGACTCAGGAGGCTTGAGCCTTTTAAAAACACTATCTCTTTCGATAACTAACAAGAATTTTGTAATTCTTTAGTGAAATGGCTAGGGGCTGATGACTCACCAGGATAACCACATACCCCCGCAAAAAAGGGGGCTAATGGCTAATAGCTAATGGGCAACCCTAGGAAATATCGACTACAATCCTGCTCACGTGCAATAAAAACAAAACACGAGGGGTCAATGGGGGGTTGGCCTGGCCACTTGACCCGCGTCATCTGACACCGTGCTCCAAGCAAATTACGCGAACAAATTGGTAATAACGGCCGAGATATCAAGGCCGGCTGACCAGACGCCTTCCAATCAATTACAATTTATTGTGACAATCGATATGTTTGCAAACTTTTGGACGTCAGGCGTTCAATTGTTTAGATTGGTCGTTACGTTGACAACAAACTGTGGAGTCACGTTGAATACCATTTAAATACTAACCTTTAAGTTTTCTAAGAAAGTTCTTAATCTAGAAATTAGTAGTGCCTAAGTAATACCCCAGTATTTCAAGTGAAAGCATCTGAATGAAAAGAAGAAAATATCCAAAATACAACCTCCAATTCACAAATAGAAGGCAAGATAACCAGTAAAAGAAACGTTGCCAGAAGAAGGCATATTCATTTTGATATCCCAAACTAATGAAAAGATCTAAATAGTTAAAACAGTCAACTGAATTTATGCAATTTAAAACTTTTTACAGTGGACCTTTAATCATTATTTTATATAAAAGTTCTAGACCCACGGAATGTAAACTTTTATGGTAGGTGCTTACACAACGCTGCTAGGGTGAATACGGTGATTGCTAAATCGGTGATCCCAGTCACACTGGCGGCACGTGAAGGGGATGTACAGTGGTTTCCGAATCCCTGTCGAGACCCTTGGACCCGCGCAGTGAGGGGGGAGCTGGAGGGGAGAACCCCACATAAGCATCGGCACCTCCCCGAGGTTTCCACTGTCCAAAAAGGTACTTACACAAAAGTTTCGGTGAGAACTTGGTTTCGCTGGCGGTTTGTTCCACGATCAGTCGGTTTACCTCCTCGCTTATGGATTTGTCGTCTTCCGACAGGGATCGCAGCCACGCTAGCACTTTTGTTGCCTTCTGTCAAATAACCAGACAATGTTTACTCACTTTTTTTTTAAAGATATTGCTGTTGTCGGAGGTTTTCTAGAGAGAATGTCATCACTCACTAGTGCGTGGTCTCGTTCCCTACTAGATACTCCGAGGGGTTTGGTTCGGAGTTAACTTACTACATAGTAAACGGTATAACTACTATTTGTTGTAGATAATACACGATTCCAATTGAAACATCTCGGGGAATCAACTGAAAATGTTACCTATAGTGTGAGTATTAATTTGACATTTGATTACGTTTACGAAAGCAAAAATTAGTATGGCATTGAGACAATGCCTCCTGGCGACATACGAGAAGTTAAATAATTTTGCCACGAAAATTTTCGCTTTCGTAATCGTAATCGAATGAATACGGATAGTAATCAGATCTCACACTAGGCACTCTGGAGGCGCTGCTTATATGACATACAAATTCTCGTTATCGTTAACGCGATCGAATGAAACACGCACTAGAGGACTAGAGAGGATAAGTGACGGTAAAGCTAAAAACTGAAGAAGAATATTCAATCACTGGCTATTTTACAAAATATTTAAGTGTCGGAATACAGCAATGCCACCAACTAATCCGACAACAGTGCTGCCCCCTGACTATGAGATCTTATAGCAGTATTATTACAGTTGTGGAAAAGAGACGCGAATATATTCGCCGCTACACGTATCTCTTTTTCACAATTGCAATAATACTGCTATAAGAGCTCGTGGTTACCCCCCAGGTCTCTCGATAATCATCGCATTTCCGAATGCAATCGAATATTAATTTCCATGTCCACTAATTATTAGCAGAGTGAACGAGAGTGCGGCAACTGCCGTGATCTTGAATTGACGTACGAGCTGTAGCTACCGGCTAGGGTTGAGTGAGCCACACATAGTTAATTTATTATTGTGTGAATTTGGGTGTCTTATATATTATAAATGAAACACAAAATTTAGGTGTACACTATAAAATACTTATATCATTATAAAGTACAATCGTAATCAAATATTAATTTACAAATTGGACACAACAAAATATTTACGCCTCGCTCGGCCAGTTTTGAAAGCTGCGTTATTAAATTTAATAACGTAATATATCCGCATGCCAATGTATAATTTTTTTAAATATATTATTGGAAAGCATTTACATGGAGGTACATATTTAAGGTCGGACATATTATCAAAAATAGTTTTGGCTAGTTTTGAATACTTATGTAATAAATTTTTCTATTTCCAATAAAGAAACAAGGTTTAAATAAGATCGGCAGCGCTCAGTGACATACTTGTTATTCTCCGTTACTACAGCAACATACGCTGCCCGATCCGCGTTTGCGATGACAGCCGCGTCATCGGGTACTCCTTTCCCATGCTTTTTTCCGTGTGCTAATTTAGGTGAACTACGAGTTTGTGTGCGTGCGTTTCGGAGCGCTTGTGTGAAGTTGCCGCATTCTCGTTCACTCTGTTATTAGTTTGAATTCAGAACAACGTAGGTACTCTAATTTTGTTTTGTTTTGTTTTTTCGTGTGAACTACATAGAGCTGTATAACTATAAATCGTAAATCAATTACGTATAACACAATTATAGTGTTACCCCACATTCTAAAATAAATCAGTAATAAGAAAAAGAAGTTAGGTATATGGACTAATCCCCTAGTAGCAACTCTATATAGGTAGGTACTTTATAACTGATAGAAATCCGACGACAGCCGCGACACATTAAGAAAATAGATGCACGTACAATAATTATGTTCCTACCTCCCCTCTGGGAATCGAACCCTTGGCTTAACCACTGGCTTCTATCAATCTTCGATTTCACAGTTCGCTCCATTTAGCAAACGATCGTGCCTAATCGGTTGTTTTACGAATGGAATTACGGATTGTTGAAATGCTTTCGAAGTAAGCTTTTCCAAGCGAAAGGCTTCAACTGAATGATTTGAGAAAATTCTATCCGTCGCCGTCCGTCGCTCGCATTAAGGGTGCGCCGTCCGTAAGTGACAAGTGTCATATGTTTTATTTGAAATGTCGTCGTCCATATTTATTTGATGCCGCGTGGCCATACTAATTTTGTATGGGGAATTTAAGGTGCGTAATAAAAAATAATTATTTAAATAACCACTTGATGAATCGAAAATGTAGTCTAGCAATTTGTAGTTTATCCATTGATGATTGTTTAGACAAAATCAGAGGTACAATAATTTAGATAAACTATAAGAAATCTACTAAACGCCGCCACTCGTTTTCATGATCTTTGCCCAACTTTAAATGATATTGTAGAAAAAACTATAGCGTGTTATGAATTTATGGTTCTGACAAATTGTAAACACGTTCCCTATGATACTAAATATATATTTTGTTCATTTAATACGATAGTATTTTCAATTATATTTACTTAACCGTAACTGCATTTTTGGCATTTTTTGGTCGGCCCACCCTTAACTAACGTCCTATTTTGTTAGAACAAGCGTTTTTCCGTTGGCGGTTTTCAAACTATCACTATCACTAATATCTTACTTTCTCATTATTTTCTTGAAGCGAGGAAAGATTTTCATTTTAGCAAACGTACTCGCAGATAAGGTTAAACTAGGCTATAAAATAAAATTGGAACTTTGAAATTTGTACGGGGCATCGTAGGTTTAGCAGGCTGAAGTGGCAGGTGGGCTGGTCATATTAGTCGCAGGACCGATAACCGCTGGGGTAGCCTAGGACGCCTACCGGCGCGTTTTATCGACGATATACGCAAAATGGCTGGCAGCGGTTAGAGGAGAATAGCTGAAAATGATTAATGGAATCAGGTGTTCATCATAATCATCATCATCAGCTCATTTTATGTCCTCACTGCTGGGACACGAGCTTTCCCTATGGATGGTTAAGGAGAATGGGCCATAAACCACCACGCGGGCCCAGTGCGGATTGGTGGTTGTTATCGACTGCTAATGCAGCCGGGACCAACCAACGGCTTTACGTCCCTTCTGAAGCACAGAGGAGCTCGAGATGATACATTTTTTTGGTCACCCATCCGATGACCGGTCTTTTCGAAAGTTGCTTAACCTCAGCAATCGCAGACCGGGCGCGTTAACCATTGCACCACGAGCTCCTCAAGCGTTACGTTGCGGAAATCCATGGCACACAAATGCAATTGAAGATATAAGACACGAAGAATAACTGAAGATCGGGTTCAGTGGTATGCATTAGAATATGCGTATCAGAATACGGCCTGATTATGATGATGCTAATTATGATGACGGGGCAAAACTCGTGGAAGCAAGAGTTTAACATAAATGTTACCTGAGTCTTGCCACACTTGATGAGGTAGGACGGTGTCTCCGGCAGCCGTAGCAGGATGCAGAAGTGGACGAGGGGTATGGCTAGCAGGATCCACAGGGTCGTGTTGAAGGGCAGCAGGTCACCCAGCACAAACACGAACAGGTTACCCACCGTCTGTCGGAACATGAACATTATCAAGAGTAAAAAATAATCGACTATTCGCTGGCAACAGCTCCCATAATATTTCTTTATCACACCACCGAAAAATGGAATGAACCCAGCACACGTATTTCCTCCTCCTCACCATATGGGGTAAGCATTTGTGCTGTCCAAATTAGCTTAGACCAAATGCGTTAGCATTTGACTAAGATTGACGAAGCTTCTGTTGAATTTACTAAGCTTCTGTTGAATTTTACTAAGCTTCTGTTGAATTGGACTAAGCTTCTGTTGAATTGGACTAAGCTTCTGTTGAATTGGACTAAGCTTCTGTTGAATTTGACGAAGCTACTGTTGAATGTGCCGTCTATACAATGAACTGGTTGCACTTAATAACAACATCGACATATTTTCCATGAAATTACATAATTTAAAAAAAAATGTCCGGGAAATTCTCGGCTCGGCATCTCCCACTTAATAAAAATTGTAAAGTCAACATTAACCTAGAATAAGTTTTCAATTTGTTATATTTTATTTTTTTTATATATTTTTTCACCATTACTATGTATTGTATTTATTTAGTTTTTAATTGGATATAGTTGTAGATTAGGTAAACTTTAACATGGACGCTTATTGTTAATCGTGTTGTGTACACATGTTTTAGATAGGAACTTAGCTCTTATACAATTTATCATGCATTATTGTCATTTTTTAATTTCTATTTGTTCTGTGTACCTAATAAATAAATAAATAAATAAATAAATTTGACTAAGCTTCTGTTGAATTTGACTAAGCTTCTGCTTAACATCAGGAAGAGCGGAGTCCTTTGCCTACGTTTTCGTTAAAAAATAAATACTTACATTTTTTTTCTCTCTTTGGATTCAAAAGTTATTTTATATTGTGTATATAATATTCATAATCTCGTTAAAAGTTTTAGGCGATTTTTAGAAATTATTTACTCACCTGCGCGGTTGGGACTCGGTGCTTGTCGTCGAGGTTCTAAGCCATTCTCGTAGCAGAGAAGGGATTTCACTAGAGTTTTTGGCACTGCCTCCACTACCCTCGTCGTGCTTTTAGGGGATATGTAGGGGGAGGAGAGAAAAGTCCCGCATAACATAAGATTGCCCCTGACCCCAATGCATGCTTAAAGGATCATACATTTATAACTATCACGACACTTATGAAACTTGTTAAGCTGGTCGAGGTTATTAAAACTGCTATTTACCTAGACCTGTGGCTAGACTTAAAAAATAGGGTCAAACGTGGGTCAAACTAACCTGTGAGAATATGATAAAGGTTCCAGTCATGCCCCTGATGCTGTCCTCGCTGATTTCCTTGATGTAGAGCGGACAGACGACGTACGCGCCGCCCGACCCGAAGCCGATTAAAGCCCGGGCGCTGATGAGGGCTATTGGATGGGCACATATCAGCTTAACTGCCCAGCCAGCCTGTGGGAAGATAATACGAATTGAAATGAAACAACTTTTACGGATCTACTCGCGTTTATTTTACAAATTACTTATTTCATGTTTATCTTGACGTTTTGAACCCTTTGCAAGGTCCGTGGTCACAGGGAGACTGAGGTGTTGGTTGTCTCATAATTATATGGTAGCTTGTATACCCTCATTCAAATTTAATCAGGTGCGTTTTACGCAGAAAGAGCTTACAGTATCTTTTGGTCTGGCTGGCAGTATGGTGTTGGGGCTGGGATTTAATATTTTGTATGATGGGATCCCAGGCTGGTGGTAGATTCCAACCATCTTCTCTATTGAAATTAGGATCAATTAGGATCAACGTCGCCATAACATCAATGTGTGTAGCATTGTTGTGTTCCGACAGCTAGAGAAAAGATAGCCAGTGCCTCAGTAGTTGAGGACCCGGGGTTAAGGGCTCTTCCACCAAATGGCCCAAGATTTTTTAAAAATATCTTACGGGTAAGTTATTACGTGTAAGATACAAAGAAAAAAGGTTTTGGTTACGTAATATAAAAGCGTTGTACATGCGTCAGATAAATTAAGTTTTATTTAACCGTAAGTATCTCTTAACACGTCGTAAAACAACGGCTTTGGTGGAACATTAAACAAGTCGTTTATTTCCATTAAGCTTAAAGTAGGAAGCGGAAAACTCGGATACTCAGTAAACTAGGTAGAATCAAAATATAGGGATGTACATACCGTCTACCGTCACCCAATCAATTATTTATACCGCAGCAGTATTTTATTTAGAGTGTCAACATTTGGTATGCACACATTGTTAAATTCCAATTAATGACATTGATGCCTCTGTCAGTGATTGGGTAACTAGGCTTTTTTGTTAAATTAATTTATTAAAATTAATTAAATTAAGAAATGGTTTTTACTGACTCACACCTTGCCCGCCCTAGGAATTGAATAAAAACCTCCAAATACTTAAAACAAAAATAAAATAAAATTAACATCGTGTTGTAGAAAAATACCTGCTTATTAAAGTTGATGTTATTAAGAAGGACAACCAAATAACAACTGAAAAACACTTTGTGCTTCTGTAATTGGCTTTTGATTATGTACGTAGAATCTGTTTCCGTCTTTTCTGTACAAAATATGCTTGAAACCAACATTGTTAAAATATCATAAAAACATTCTACTTTCGCAACAGTTATGGGATCATCGGGATCATCTAGCGTCCTAGATGTTTAGGACGTCTAGATGAGTACCGTATTGTTGGCCTTCAACATTATAGTTGGCGGCCGCCACAAAAAACGGGTTAGAGTGATAGGGGGCGTTATTGAAGTAGCGTATGGAAACGTCCTTCAATCTTTGATAGTGGGAAGATCAAGATCACGGTGGAGGTCTACATTGCGGTAGTACCACAGGCAACCCGTGGCACCATGCATGTCGCCGAGGGGTTCGGTGCGGATCGGTATAAATAGCGCGTAGTCAGCAGTTACAACGTAGCCGTAGCACCGTAGCGAAAACTGTAGCTGCTGTGGTCAGTCGTAGCGCTCGTAGCCCTACGCGTCCCCACCTGTCTTGTCTTTTATACTACGAATATATTTAAATTGGACGTTTAACCAAGTACAACCCGTTCTATTTAAAAATAAAATATAATAACAGTTTTTATGTAAGTTAACGCTTTTACGTTTGGGTAAAGATTGTGAATACTAAACTTTATTTTGACTCGTCAATGCGAGGCTATACTTCTTACAACGGAGTTCGATGGTTCAGTGGTAAACGCGCTCGTTTTGCGATTGCTGAAGTTATACAACGATGGGTGACCAATGCTATATACATATATCATCTCGAGCTCCTCTGTGCTTGTAAAGCCGTTTGTCCCGGCTGCACTAGGATTCGTTAACATCAACCAACCTACACTGAGCCCGAGTGGTGGCATATATTGTTGTTTTCCATAGGCAAGGCTAGTGCCCCAGCAGCGAGGATATAAGACGAGTTGGTGATGGTGATAAAAGATGAAAAGATAAAAGATAATATATATGTAAAAACATGTGATGTGATGATGTTGACACTTACCGCGATAGGGACAGAAGCGCACAACAAAGCGTTCTTCCTCCCAAACTTGTCCGCCCCAACTCCGTACACGAAGACAGCGATTGGTGCGAAGATGAACATGATGGAAGCCATCCAGGACACGTCCTCCTCTGAGACTCCCCCCGAGTTGGAGGGGGAGTAGTCCCCCATTAGAAACGCTTTGTTCGGGGAGATCCAGCCCATCGCTGTACCGTAGGCCAGGACCGGCAGGCATACTGGAAAAGGGAAGACGTACTAAAAAAAACACTTTTTAAACTTTCGCGTTTAATTTTAATCAAAGTTTTTATAATGAGGATTTCGCAAACTACTATGTACTCGTATACGTATCATAGACATACCTTTGTGCCCCTGTTACGAAAAATTACGGTTATGCTTTACATTATCTTAGCAAGTAAACGTTCCACTGCTGGGGCTGAGAACTACATCAACTTAAGCTTTATTTGAGGTATGTAAAACTTTAATAAGTTACTTATGAATAGTATATATATATATTTTTTTATATTAGAAGGAGGCAAACGAGCAGGCGGGTCACCTGATGGAAAGCAATCACCGCCGCCCATGGACACCCGCAAAACCAGAGGAATCACAGATGCGTTGCCGGCCTTTAAGGAAGGAATAGGCTCGTTTCTTGAAGATTCCTAAGTCATATTGGTCCGGAAATACCGCCGCTGAGAGCTGGTTCCACAGCACTGTAGTTCGTGGTAAAAAATTACGTGAGAAACGCACAGTAGTAGATCGCCATCCATCAAGATGGTGTGGATGGAAAGACAGTCGATTGCGTGTAGTGCGGTGAAGGAAATCAGCGGCAGGGATCAAACCGAACAATTCCTCAGAGCACTCCCCATGATAAAGGCGATAAAATATACAGAGAGATGCAACTATTAGCTGGTAAAACACACCTTACAGTGAAAGCTTTAACGATAGCAAACTTCCCACATCTTTATTACCATCATATTTATTAACGACCTTCTTGGTCGAGTGAATTTAAAAGAATTTTAAGAATTTTAGAAATTATTGTTTTTCTAAATTGTCTCGGGTCAGGGTGTTTTCTATGTATAATAAGTATTAATATTATTATTATTATTATAAATTATCAGGCAGGCAGTTGAAACAACTGATAAGTGCCTGTATTCTGCTATATACACCACTAGTTATCATATTATCTTTTATTTTAATTTATTGAGAATATATTTGTCGAGTCTGTTTTTAAATTGGTTCAAGTTTTGGGCTGAGACCACTTCTTCCGGGAGCTTGTTCCATGCACTCACAACACGATTGCTCAAAAAATATTTGTGAGGGTTGTTATTTGAGAAACTGGTACATAATTTAAAGTGGTGGCCTCTTAGATGGGTGTTGTCGTTTCGGATAAATAATTTGTCCCAGTTCTGAAGATCATAATGTCTGTTTAAAATCTTAAATGTCTCAATCAGATCTCCACGGTCTCTGCGATCCTTTAGAGTCGTGAGTTTCAGTACTTCTAATCGCTCCTCATATGATCGCCGTTTTAGTAGTCGTGGTATTTTAGTGAAACTGCGCTGTACCTTTTCTAAGAGTTCAATGTCCTTAACAAAATAGGGGCTCCAGACCTGAAATGCGTACTCTAAGATGGGTCTTATGAAAGTTTTGTGAATTTTAAGCATCATTTCTGGTGTTATGACTCCAAAGGCTTTCCTTATGAGGTAGATAAGACTTTTAGCTTTCTTTGTAATCAAAGTTATATGCTCTTCCCACTTCAGGTCCTCTGTAATCTTCACTCCCAGGTCTGTTTGCACCTTGGTCTCCATTAGTTGTGCATCACCCAATTTATAAGACAGACGGGGATTTCGACTGCCTATGCAAAACAGTACACTTCGAGGCATTGAGATTTATGAGCCAGTCCTTCGACCAGCAGGGCTGAGATGAACGCCGCGACATATGTCATGGACGAGACGAGAAAACTGCCGCGCAATTTATGAACGCAGTAAAGAACATGTAAAAAGTTTCGAGAAATAGATCGTAATGTCAGCACTTCAAATGTCACAATCATAAACACAGTAAGTGGTACTTACTGCGTTCATAAAATGTGCGTCAGAAATTTTGTCGACTTCGATTCATTTGTTGTTTACCCTAACATGTACACCACGACAGAGAAATATCTCGTCATGACATCGGCTTGTCGATCCGATAAACCAATGTTGCCGTTTAGAGACTTTTACTCCATTAAAACGGTTTTCATTCCTTTCCATAGCTTTTCACTCGTTCTTTTCTTCATGAACGCAACCTTTTTTTATGGACGCTGCAATCGCTAGTCTATTTGATGCCGATTGTTGTCAGTTACTTTGAAAATTTAAAAAATAATTAATTTGTGAGTTTTAGATTAAATATAACTCTAATAATAATAACTATAATATATACAACAACGCCTACGACATCGTGTGCCAAGAAAATGTAAGTAAAGTGTAATGTAAAGGTCACTACATATTCTCAATCTCAAAGATTAAACAGATTCTTCATCATCAGCTCATTTAACACCCCACTGCTGGGGCACGAGCCTACCCTATGAATGGATAGGGAGAACGGGCCATAAACCACCACGCGGGCCCAGTGCGGATTGGTGGTTGTTAACGACTGCTAATGCAGCTAGGGCCTAACGGCTTAACATGCCTTCCAAAGCACGGAGGAGCTCGAGATGATAAATTTTTGGTCACCCATCCGATGACCGGCCTTTGCGAAAGTTGCTTAACCTTACCACTCGCAGACCGGGCGAGTTAACCACTGCGCCATCGAGCTCCCCTCAACAGATTCTTATTTTATATATATTCTGCGACGATTCAGGAATCGAAGCACTAATTATCCTCCGGTGTTGTAAGAAAAATACAAACAAAAATATAAGGATATACCGTTAATAAATAGTTAAAACAAGGCACTGTCATGATGAAAATGAAAATAAAAATAAAAATTTACTTAAGTCGCGGACAGTCTTCAGTGAGATACTACGGCGATAAACATGTCGATTTTAAGTGTCAGAATTCGACAAAATTATGGCGCTCATGTTAGAGTCTGTCGACAAAAACAACAACAATCACTACGAATCACGATTTGACAGAACGAGTTAAGTTTGGTGGGCTGCCATGGTAACACCCATAGACATACAGACATATCTCTATTCTGCCGCACAATTATGAACGCAGTAAGTACCACTTACTGTGTTTATGATTGTGATATTTGAGGTGCTGACTTTACGATCTATTTTCTCGAAACTGTTCACATGTTATTTACTGCGTTCTTAAATTGCGCGGCAGTATTCTGCACGAGATAATGCGATGACAAATTATGTTGCGGCGTTCCCCGACGACTAATGAATTCACATCGACAAATTTTCTTGTCTCGTCCACGACATATGTCGCGGCGTACATCTTAGCCCTGCAGTTGACAATTGTGTTAAGGTCGTCTTGAAGGCGGTCGTAGTCTATCAACGGGTTGGCAAATATTTTAGTGTCGTCGGCAAAGATGCTAACGTTACTTTGAAGGCAGCGTGGCAGATCAAAAGTGTATATTATATACAACACGGTCCCGAGGACCGAGCCTTGCGGCACACCACTGCGTACCTCTCGGCGGTGTGACATCGTTTCACCTACTCTCACTTGTAAGGTTCTTTGCTGTAGGAAAGCCTCGATCCAGGTTAGTAGTTTCCCACGTATTCCCACATATTCTAGTTTTTGGAGAAGTCTTCTCGTAGGGACTTTATCAAAAGCTTTTTCATAGTCTAGGTAGATAACATCGATAGGCTCTTTCTCATTAAAGTGTTTTGTCCACAATGACAGACATGACAACAAGTTGGATACCGTAGAGCGATGCGGGCAAAAACCATGCTGCACTTCAGCAATGTCTTGATGGTTGGTGAAGAAATTCCGAATATGCTTAACTATAATTTTTTCCATGGCCTTGCAAACCACACTAGTTAAGCTTATAGGTCTATAGTTAGAAGCTTCTAATTTACTTCCTTTTTTAAAGATGGGCGTCACCATTGCCGTTTTCCACAAATGAGGTAGGGTTCCCGTCTCATATGACGTCTGCATTATTATTGCTAGGTAGTTAGTGAGGTCACATTTGTTTAATATGGCTACAGGGATGTCATCGAGCATAGAGCAACACGGGCCTCTGGCGGACCGGAGGGGAGTAGCCATAGCGTTTATTCCCGATACAGATTTGTCTGTCATTTTTTGCGGGGGGTGAGGCAGCTACATTGACAAGTTGCGACTGCCGTGGCTGCGACATTGTCGATATGCATGTATCGATAAGTTCGAGAACTCGGTTAGGATAATGGTTTAAAAGTGGGACACAGGTGAGATGTTATAAAAAGGATTTATTTATTACGATATCATTCAGAATCTGTTCAAAAAGTCAGTTTACATGGGTAAGTTACAAAAGTTATTAAATAAAGAAATATGAAAGGATTATCGAATGTTGATGTTTTACCTAGAATCCGTTTTTAATAAAACAAAATTATGCACAAATTAATTGATTTTCATTTCTGCTGAATTTCTCATGTAAACTGACTTTTTATAATATAATGAAATATTGATATAATGTATTAAAACAATAATAACATAAACTACTTATATAATAAAATCTTTAGACACTACATTCAGCGTCATCTAGTTCCAAACTAAGCAAAGCTTGTGCTATGGATACTAGACGACGGATATTAAATACATATACTTATACTTTTTTTGTAAACAAACTTATAATACATACAAACAAACACACTTAGACCGAAGGCAAACAACATTTATGTGATGAACTTAGGTAAGTTCATCAAATAAATGTTTGTCTTCTGTGGGAATTGAACCCACAACCCCGAGGTCATTAGTCCACTATGTACACCACTGGGCCACGGAGGTTGTCATTTAGTAATATATTTAGTTAGGAACAACTTTTACGGATCTACTCGCGTTTATTTTACACATTACTTATTTGATGTTTATCCTGACGTTTCGGACCCTTTGCAGGGTCCGTGGTCACAGGGAGACTGAGGTGTTGGTCATCTCATAATTAGTTGGTAGCTTGTATACCCTCATTAAAATTTCATCAGGTGCGTTGCGTTTTACGCAGAAAGAGCTTACAGTATCTTTTGGTCTGGCAGTATGGTGTTGGGGCTTGGATTTAATATTTTGTATGTTGGGATCCCAGGCTGGTGGCAGATTCCAACCATCTTCTCTATTAAAATTAGGATGTTTTTTAATTTCAATAGCCTTGCGCATCATCCTAGGGATGAATCGTTGTTCTCTAACGAGTATTTGTGGTTTATCAAATCTGATGTAATGGTTGGACCCCTCTAGGGAGTGTTCGCATACGTCAGACTTATTTTCGCGCCTATGCTTGACGTCGGCTATATGTTCTTTAACGCGGGTTCCTACACTTCTCTTTGTTTGCCCGAATATAAGAAAGCCCACAGTCGCAGTCCAGTTTGTACACGCCTGCATCTTGAAGGGGTATATTGTACTTGACAGGTCGTAAAAAATGGTTGATCTTCTTCGGCGGCTTGAAGTAAGTGTTGATTGAAGCTCGCTTTAAGATATGTCCAATCTTGTCAGTGACACCTTTCATATATGGAAGTACAGCAGGTTTGCGCTCGACTGTGGTTGGTTTATTGTGTTTTCTGTGACAAAGCCGTGGTACTTTTAGTTGTCACAGATGCCGCGTGCTCTCTCAAACAAAGATTTCCCTACAGTAGCCAACTGTCTAGGATGGTGGTGAGAATCACCATTGAGGTACCTATCTGTATGGGTTACTTTACAGTGCACAGTGTGACTCAAACTATGGTCCGGATTCCTGATGATTAAAATATCCAAGAAAGCTAACTTACTATCTGCCTCTAACTCCATTGTGAATTGTATTTTTGGATGCATAGAGTTAAGATGATCTAGAAAAGCAGATACTTTATCAGTTGGTAGAATAGTGAAAGTGTCATTTACGTACCGCTTGTAGAACCTAGAGGTTACCGGTGCTGTGCTCAGGGCACTCTCCTGGAAGTCTTCCATAAAGATATCCGCGACGACGGGTGATACAGGGGAACCCATGGCAACACCCTCTACTTGCAGGTAGTAAATGTCATTCCATAAAACAAAAAAACGCGAAAAAAAAACGCGTAAATTAAACGCGAGTAAATCCGTAAAAGTTGTTTCATTTCAACGTGTAGTGTTCGCAAAAACTTTAGAAAAAAATATTTAATTAGTTTTATATTTAACTTGAATCAATTTTAACAGATACGTATCATTATTATACTATATTAAAATACATTTCACTATATTAGAAAACATTACCTAATCTAAAAATGATTAAATGCACGAGAGACGTGGCTGTCTAGACTTTACCTTTGTCATTTTTATCGATGAAAATGATAACAACACTATCGCTCAGTGACAGCGTAAACTTGGATACAGACTCGGATCAGCCGTTTGACCGATCCACATATTGTACGAGGGCAAGCGGCCTCAGTTGGTAAACAAATCCAAAACAACACGGCCGCTTATTATTGTATTTTTTTGAATAAATAGAAATACATAGTAATAATGTGATCTAAATTAATTACATATGAAAGGTAACGCCATCTTTTTGTAAATTTGACGTGGCAGATCTCTTTTTGCAGCAAAAAACTGAACAATTCGGCATTTTTCTAGGACGTCGTTTTACCCGCGCAACTAGATTCAGTCTAGTGAGCAGTGCGGGCTGCAACTAGTTTTATTGTACGCATAGGTCCGCGTGGACTTGTACTTTGACAGAGGGGAACGCCTGCGTATGGCTACTCCCCTCCGGTCCGCCGGAGGCTCGTGTTGCTCTATGTCATCGAGTCCTGGCGAAGAATCCGTTTTCATTTATTTTATGACTTGCTGGATTTTACCAAAGAGGTAAAAAGTATTTCTTCAATGGAGTCCCCAACTCGAAGTAGCGGGTCTAAAATTGGTACTTGGCTCTGTGGTTCTATTTCGAAGACACTCGCGTACTGATCCGCAAATACTTCAGCTATATCAAGGGGCTGTGTCACGATGTGGCCTTGTTTGTTGAGTAGGGCATTAGGAATGGTAACCCTTGAATGTATTTGTTGCCGAATGTAAGAGTAAAATTTTTTAGGCCCAGCATGCAGTATGTTTTTTTCATATAATATACTGTCAAAAGAGGTTGTAATCGTGATTCGTAACTGGCCGTATGTGTGACTGATGGATGTTTGAATATTATGATTGACGGGAAAAATAGAAGAGAATGAATGTCTCTCGATATTTTTCCACCTACGGTCTTGTTGTGATTTTTATGAAATTTTTTTATTTTTTTATTCTCAATATATTTTATCTACAGTTTAACTTTGCGTATTATTACTCTACTAGTCGTAGTAGACAGTAATTACATCTGTAATCACAGGTTATGGGCAACAGCAGCTGATCTACAAAGCAGTGCGATAGAATTGTGAGAGGTGAGAGTGAAAAGTCACAACCATGTCGGAAGCTTCAACTTCGGGATGTGGATTTCACGCAGAAAAGCTAGAAGGTTTACGTAATTATCAAAGCTGGAAGTTTGACATGAAATGCACATTAATGCATGACGACCTATGGAAATACGTAGAGAGCACGCCTATTGAGAGTGATACAGCAGGCCAAAGAGGAGTCCAGAAGGCATTCAGTAAAGTATGTCTGTCGGTAAGCAAGGACTGCAAGGTCCATGTAAGTTCATGTGAAACGGCGAAGGAGGCTTGGGAGGCCCTCCAAAAGGCATTTGAAGACAAAGGTCTAAACAATCGTTGCCGACTTTTAACAAAACTAGTAAGTCTCAAGTTTAATCAGTTTAACAGTATGGGAGCCTATGTAAACGAGCTATTGAACGTTGCTCAGCAACTAGGAGATGTTGGCAAGTTTATTGATGACGAGCTTTTAGCTGCAATGATGCTAGCAGGACTCCCTGAGCAGTATATACCGATTTGACTAGCCTTAGAGAATACCAATATTACCTTGAGCACTGATTACATCAAAACCAAACTCTTACAAATGACTGACTATGAGGAGAGCAGTTCTAGTGCTGAGACAGCGCTGACAGCTAAGAAAAAGCACTTCAAGAAGATACCACAAGAAAAAGCTGCCAATAAGCAATGCAAATGTTTCATCTGTCAAGGCCCACATAAAATGATAGACTGTCCTGACAATCCTCGCAACAAGAAGCAGCAACGTGCACACGTTGCCACCGCTCTGGCTGCGATGACACCTTCCAAAGAAGAAGAGTGGATTCTGGACTCAGGAGCGTCTACTACTCGTCTAAACATGTGTAGTCGTAGAGATTTGTTAAAAGATTTTGTTAAGCATGAGAATATTGAAGTATCTTGTGCAAATGGAGGTAAGGTGTATGGTAAAGGTTTTGGCGACGTAGTGAGTGACGAGGTAACAGTAGAAGATGTTATGTTCGTACCAAATTTAGCATCTAATCTCTTGAGTGTGAGTAAGATTGCTAAGAAAAACAAAGTAACTAGTTGTGTTTAGGAGTGATGCATGCGCAATTTACGATGTAAATGAGTTTGAGGTTAAGGCAGATGCATGTGTGGAAGGAATACTTGAGCTGGGTATCTATAAACTAATGATAACCACTTCACAGGTTGCTGCAGCGACAGCTGCAGAGCAAATTGATGACATGGAGATGTGGAACAAGCGACTTGCACACTTGGGAATTCGTAACCTTTTACTTTTGAAAAATAAACTCGCGGACGGGGTGAGTTTTTCAAATTCCAAAAAGATAGACTGCAAAGCCTGTTGCTTGGGGAAGCAAACCACAGAGCCCTTTCCCAAAGATGGTGCAACAAGAGCTACGGAGGTACTACAATTGGTACACTCTGATGTCTGTGGCCCAATGATTGATAGTTTTGGAAATTTTTTATATTTTTTGACGTTTATTGACGATTTTTCGCGAAAAACTTTTATATACTTCATTAAATACAAAAGCGAGGTGTTTGACAAAATAAAAGAGTTCAAGGCATTAGCGGAAAAAACAAACAAATAAAAAAACTTAATGTATTACGTACACACAACGGGTCTGAGTTTAAAAATAAAAATGTCAATCAGTTTTTGAGTGAACATGGTATTGTTCACCAACTTACCTGCACGTCTACACCCGAGCAAAACGGTGTGGCAGAGCGCGCCAACCGTACAATCGTCGAGAAGGCTCGATGTATGCTACAAGAGGCTGGCTTGGAAGCCCGCTTCCTGGGAGAAGCTGTAAATACTGCACTGTATTTGAAGAATAGATCTCCACGAACAAAGTAAGAGACAGGACACCAGAAGAAGTGTGGACTGGAACGAAAGTTGACCTCCAAGGACTGCGAATCTTTGGATGCAGAGCCTTCGTTCACATTCCTGATGAACTCACTGGATAGCAGCAAAGCGAATTCTTCGGTACCTGAAGAAAACATCAAGTTTAGGACTGAAGTAAAGCAAACCCTGCGAGATAGAAGGTTTTGCTGATGCAGATTATGGAGGGAATATCATTGACCGGAAGAGTTTCTCCGGATATGTATTAAAGCTCAGTGGAGCTGCAATTTCCTGGCAAAGCATCAAACAGAAGACAGTGGCTTTATCAACTGCAGAGGCAGAGTATGTAAGCCTATCTGAAGCTACCAAAGAAGCTGTATACCTGAAGAGATTCTTGGAAGAAGTTGCAGGTATACAAAACACAAAACTGTGTATTTACACAGATAGCCAATCGGCTATGGCCATTGCACTTAACCCAGTGCATCACAACCAAACCAAACATATTGATGTGAGGTATCATTTTGTGCGGGATACTCTAATGAGTGATATAGAGGTGGTCCAACTCAAGTACCTCGAGACAAATAAGATGACGGCAGACAGTCTGACGAAGAGCCCGTCTAAAAGCAAGTTTGAGTTTTGTACACAAGCGATGGGTGTGGTGTGAAGCACTGTTGAGGGTGTGTAAGAAGTGTTGATATGGTTGAGTGTGTGATGAGTGAGGGTAGCTGAAGAGGATGAGAGGACGACGAAAGCGATTAAGGAGGAGTGTCGAAAGAGGTTGTAATCGTGATTCGTAGCTGGCCGTATGTGTGACTGACGGATGTTTGAATATTATGATTGACGGGAAAAATAGAAGAGAATGAATGTCTCTCGATATTTTTCCACCTACGGTCTTGTTGTGATTTTTATGTAATTTTTTTTTATTTTATTCTCAATATATTTTATCCACAGTTTAACTTTGCGTATTATTACTCTACTAGTGTAGGTAGACAGTGATTACACCTGTAATCACATATACGAGCTGTTCTGTTTTGGTTTATTAATTTGTTGTTAAATTTACTATAATCCCTGAAGTGTTCATCAAGCCCAGTCAACACATATCTTTTCCATAGTGCCAGTTTATGATTTATATGCTTTTTGGTGTCATTTGATATCCACGGCTTATTTGTAGCCGGTTCCAATCCTACCACTTCCTTCGCACACCCAAGCCACAACCACAGGAGTAACACTGAGTTCATTTCAACTTGTAATTTTGTGGGAGCTTACTCTAAGTCATTGCTGTTAGCTAAAATATTAAATTTCAGGTAACCCACAAGCTCAAGACTGACAGAAGTTCATCTGACGTACCTACCCTACATCGAGTATCTCATTTCTTTTTTTATAGACGTACGCAAAAAGAAGTTTTTTGATGGAGTTCTTTGACTGTCTGTGAAGTTTTACAAAAAAGGTTAATGTTTTGCGACTGCCTCGCCTTGTTCCAGTAGTGGGACGTTTAACTTGGTCTTTCTGTTTAAAAGGAATTGATCCTTATGAATGACTCATTCAGTTGGTATCATAAAATACAAGATGGTTTTTTTCACATTTCACCGGTTCGATTCTTTGCTCAAGCAGGTGATTTTTTTAAAATCTTTAAATGCATTTTTAATTATTTTTGAAAATAAAGGAATGTTTCTTTTCAGTAAAATTTGCCATCATCAATATTATGGGTACTTTTCCTCCAACCACGGACTTTTTTTCCAACCTGTATATTACAACGTGAAGCAAAAACTTTGTAAATACCCCTTTTTTACGAAAATTGTGCGGACGGAAAAGTATGAGATTTCACACACTTATAGTTTATATGTAGAAGGTTATCCGAATGTTGATATTTTTTTTAAATTGTGCATAAAAACACATTAAATCAATAAAACAAACATTTCACACACTACCATGTATTTGACACACACGCATATTAAACTCTTTTTAAAAATTTAAAAAATGGAAGAGGAGCAGCCGAGTTCTGTCAAATGCCATTAATCCAAACCTCAGAACAATAACTAAAGCTATAGAAGGATGGCTAAAATAAAAATCGTGCAACTATGTTTAGTTCCGTTCTATCTTATGGCTAGAAAAGGAGGTTGGAGTGTGACAAATGGTTGACACTTACTTTTTATTTTTTGTATTGTTATGTCAAACGGTCATCAGATAATCGGTGATCAAAAAAAATCTTTGAGTCCTTTATAAAGTCACTCACTACATTACCTCAAATATGACGTCACAAATCTGGTGACACCTTCGAAATAACGAAAGAAAAGGGACAATCGATCTCTTTCCAATACATCACTTAGGTTCATTAGTTAAAATAGTACGAACTAATGAATGAGTGTTGCTATTTTAGTCCGGTTTCTATAGCTTTAGTTATTATTCTGAGATCCAAACACACATTGTATCTTTTTTAATTTTTCATTGCTAGGAATACAATCCGTGCCTTAATAAAATTACGGTCGAATTTCGACCACTGGGCGACCACTAGTAGTGATAATAACACCACAAAATAAGGACACGAATCTCGGAACATCTCGCAACAGTCCAAGCACACAGCAACGGACACGAATCTCGGAACAGCTCGCAACAGTCCAAGCACAGCTGTTCCGTGTCAGTGAGTTTAGTTTCTGTGACAGTTAATTACCTTCTTTGGATCTCCTACTTTCGTGATGCCACTTAGAAACCGTACAAAAGGGACAATTTCGTTGGTAAAGAAGACGTGCTTATCAACGTTGAAGAAAAAATGATATTAACAAGGCTTGTCGCTAACAAAGTGCCTCGTTACTCGTAACACGATGCAGCAATTATTTCACACCACTTCCACTTCTAGCGGGACGTAGCTCGCGCGGTATCAAGGCTAGTAAGTTGTATCACCTATAAGGCTTATCCATTAATTTCTACTTCACTGTGACAGTAGGTAGTTAGGTAGCTGTAGTTACATTTCATTATTGTTGTCTTAAGTTTCCGCAAAGGCAAGTATGGTACATCGTAAGCTTTACATAATTGTGCTACAGGTTCTCAATATTATATTTAAAAGATCTAGGTCACGTATACGTTTTAGTAATCAGTCAGGCACCGTAAAACCAGACACAATTGAAAACCAATTGTTATAAGTTCACATGTGAACCTGCGGGGCGTCAGACGATATTGTAGGTAGGTACAGTCAACAGCAAAGGTAACTGATGATTCAAGTTTCAAAATATGAAATCAGTATGAAAATCAAAACTTTTTAAACGCATATCGAAAAACCTTCGAGTGTCTACTAGTACCTGCAGACTTTGACTGTAGTTATATAGAAAATACCGACTTAAACTTAATTTTGAAATCAAGTAAACATCATCTACTTTTGCTGTTGACTGTACTCTATTTAATATTTATAAAATACGAGAATCGAACCTGGGTCTTCCGCAATCCGGGCGGCTGCACTGACCGTATATACAATTTTCTTTATGACTGACCGCTATGCTACCGGGAAGGCTGTAGTAAGCGCTGAATTTTGTTACTGCTTTTTAATTTTTGAGTGCTAATAGCGGCACAGTGCGCCATCTATCCAACGGTCATTGCAATAAGTTTGATAACAAAACGCTATAATAAATTTTACTTTTTATTTTCAAGTGCTAATTACTGCACTGAAGCTATATTAAATATTTATCTCTATTTGTAAACATAAATAAAAATGAAATGCTGTTGCTTGGTAAGCGTAAGCGCATCACTTGGGTACGACTGAACGGATTTGGATGACATTTTGCGCATAGACAGAACATAACCCAGAATTGAACATAGGATACTTCTTATCCCGGTAACGGGTTCCCATAGGTTAGGATATGATGTAGTTCTCGCAAACGAAGTCGCGGGCGAAGTAGCATAAAATAAATCTAGAAACTCATTTAAGCACCAAGGGTTTCTATAAAAAAAAATCCCTGATTAAGTAAACTCAACATAGTTATGAGAAAATATTTTATTTTTAAAAATCCACGCAAAGCAATCTATGGTCTGGCATAGCCCATAAATTGCGGAGTCGCGAGAAAAAGTAAGTAATGGCCAACTCATTATACCACAGTCGGGAACGTCGCCGGCGCCTGTCCACAATAAATTTATACCGTGTTATAAATAGCCGAGATTCGACGAATGTGAGGGCTTGTACTTAATTAGCGCACTTAACGCATCTCTTAAGCTTATAAATATACGTGAATATATTCGTTATTTACCCGTCGACGCGTCGTCGGTCTTATAGCAGTATTTTTGCAGTTGTGGAAAAGAAACGCAAGTATATTCGCCGCTACACGCGTCTCGTTTTCACAACTGCAATAATACTGCTATATGAGCTTGTGGTTACCCCCTTGGTCTTGTGAGTAATGTTACACAGCAAAAGTTTTGTTCCACGATGTTGGTTCCATGATGTCTTTATCTTACTGAGGGGAAGAAACGATAAAGCTGAACGTGACCTCTAACCATCACGTAGGCCACTTTTGCAGCGTAACCGGGTTTTTATGTAGCGAACCTACGAGGACCATAAGTTTAGTTAAAATACGGCGGCGGCGGTCCGGCGGCTTGAAAAGCATAAGGTGACTATAGACTTTTCAAACCCCAGGGGTTTTCTAGAGGCTAAAATCACGAAAACTCGTGTTCCCGTCCTTTACTAGTTTCTCTAAAAGGTTCAAGTCAGCTGACGAGAGCGGACAACCCGAGAAATGGAGTCCAGGGTGCCAAGTGTAAGTTTCATTCGCCATTCGATCACGTTAACGAAGAGTTAAAGGAGACCTTTCCTCACCCCTTACAACAAGGGCCCCGAATGTACCTAAGATTCAAAGGTATCAAAATGTAGGGAAAAAATCGTAGATTCTAAAAATATCTATAACATATTTTTTATTCAATTTGTACCACCCAAAAACATCATTAGAAATGTTTGATGACTTGCAACATTGAATTAATTTAACTGGCAAGCACAACTCTCTCGCTGTCTGATGCGTTTCGTTAGCTTACTCTCAGGCACAACAAATTTTATGATAAAAGCCTTTTAATACATTATTTTTACATAAGCTTATCGATTTTTAGCAAGTAAATGATAAATAATAACAAAAATAAGTGTTTTTAACTATTTCGAATTATTTTGTGCGTTTGATTATTTTGTTACCCAGAAGAAATTGCTAAAAATACTTTATGCCAGAGCTGTACTGTAACGAACGAATTAAAAAGACAGTGACTTGTCAGTCATGACATATCATATTGAGATTAACCATACTCTTTGGATTAACCTTTTTTTATTCCGTTTCGGTGTTTACTGGCTCTGGCTGGAGTGTTTTCCGTGTGTATTGTATTGCTTTGATTATTTGACTCGGCTATTCTCCCTGGACTTTCGTTTATCTGAATCTGAAGACTCGGCGATATCAACTGGACCTCGGTACCCCCGCCCCGTAACTTGGCTGCTATTGATATATTGACGATTCCCGATAACCTGAGCTATTATTTTGGATCCCGATTCAAAAGATCTTCTTATTATACTCATGAAATAAAATGAAAAAATGGAATTATTTATATAATAATGCTGCTTGCAAACATCTAATAACTGATTTCCGAATAGCAGGGGCCACGATAAATGCATTCCATCTACTCATTACAGATAGACCATCTAGTCTATCTGTGATGCATGTGATGCATGCAGGGCATCTGCCCTAAGTGGCCCTAAGTGCCCTAAGCAGATTAGATCAACCAAATGTTGTGGCAGAGTATATTATAGAAAATAATATTAATAGAAAGAGAGCTCTTTTTGACAATATAAATGTTGAAAATTACTATTGAATGAGTTTCCAGTCATGACAGAATCGGATTTAATATTATTTGCACTGGGAACTTATCAAATTAAGCAGGCACGCTCATATTATGGTAAGCACATTAGACCAAATGGAACATTTGGAATTGAAGTATGCCGTGATATTGAGCCTCTCCTTTTACCACATTCTGAAAATGAAATGTATCTGTGATTATTGTCAAGGCACCGTAGTGGTCGAACATATTATACATATATATTGTTAAATATGCAGCACAATAGTTGGGAGCACAGAATTCACGGTTATTACTGTAATGTATAATAGGAAAACGTACAGTAGGTTGCTGTGCTCATGTAGGACCATTGTGTGGTATATGAGGTGGGCTCGATACCAACAAAATATAACTGCTCCAGCATCCCTCCTTGATGATATATTAATCAGAGAAGATGTAGAAAATGAAGAAACATAATAAAAGAAATTAAAAAATATACTCATTGTTTTATTCCAACAAACAACCTAATGTTTTACATTGCCATCTAAAGTGCGCTCAACCATTTCTATGTCATTATAGAACTGTGTTGCTTTTAAAATCAATACAATTGGTTATTATGACATGAAATACGTATAGGTTTGATGTAAAAGATAGACTACTACACAACTGCTTGTGCTGTTGGGAAGGACTTTGTAGAAGCATTACTGATGTGTCAGTTGGTTGACAATAAGTCTTGTTTAGAAAGACTGCTTATGAATCAAATTGGTCAACTGTAGTAAACATGAACATTCTTGTTTCTATTAGCATTTATGGTTCCGTGTAAGTGTGGACCTTTCTAAATAATTATTTCAGTACCTACTAGATTCTATGATATAAACATTCGTTTTCATCACACAATCATGTTTTCTATCCTGATTTGAATCCGGGATCTGTAGAGCAAAGTAAACAAGTTTCTATGGCTGCATAAAAGCGGCTTTGGTTCAGCAAAAAATAATACGGTCACGCACGCACGATCTGTTTATTATTTATGTGAGTTTGTAGAAAACCGTATAATATTAACTATATTTTGGACGTATTTTTTTTATAATATTCTTTGTGAGATTTAAAAAAAACCACAATGTTTCCACCACAAACCGCTATGACACAGATGTCACTGTCAGTCATATTTTGCACGCTTCGTTTCATGTTTACGATTTCTAGGACCATTTTGACGATTTTTTTTATTTTCCAAAAAATCTAGTTTCGGCAAGTTTTATAAAAAAATTATATCACAAGGTGTATCTGCATAATGTAGAGAATATTTTAAAATAAAGTGTACCTTGGTACCACGGGGGCCCATATGGAAAGGTCTCCTTTGGCCTAAACATTCTCGTTTTCGTTAACGTTAACGATTGGCGAATGAAACTCGCACTTGGCACCCAGATGCAAAGAATTGCTCCTCACTATAGCCATTCCCACTTTGCCGATTCCCATAAACAAGTTTTTAGGCTTTGAAGTGGATACAATTATTACGTAACTTGGTTTAAATTAGACATATGAAGTTTTTACGTTCCCATGAGCCAACAGTTGGAAGACATATTTTATTTATAGTTTTATATATACCTATATAAAAATCAAATGCTGTTCGTTTGTCTCGCTAAAACTCGTGAATGGCTGGACCGACTTGGCTAATTTTGATTTTGAAATATTTGTGGAAATTCAGGGAAGGTTTAAATGGTGGGAAACATAAATAATATAGTGTAACTTAAGATAAGTTAGAGTAACTTAGTTTGGCGTGCCAGTACTAATTATAAGCACGTATGTTTCCGTCTAAGCTAGTTCTTATGAAGCGTGCGCGGGGCGGGCGTCGACCCCGCAGTGCCCACATACCGATTATTCATAGTAAATACATTTTATATGTTAATGCGCAGCCGTGATTATCTCGCGCAGTGTCACGTTGGGTAATCAACCGGTAATCAACTGGGGAACAACTGTGTGATTTGTCGCCGACTGTTGACTTGTGCAGTATGCGTCGAGGGATGTAAATAGGAAGGTTTTTTCTTTGTTTCCCCATTTTTTAGGATTTTGTCGTCAACAACAATCCCCCGACGTGGGTCATGTCGGAGATTTTGCACTTCTAGTCTAGACTAATAGTGGCTTTGCGCGCAAGGTGCAAGGTCAGGACTATACGGCGGATGCATCATTAACACCTCCCAGCCAAACTCTCTTAATTTTTGTTGAGTGGCTGTAAATGTGCGAGGTCTAGACCTCTAGCGTTATCATGATGAAAAACCACACCCTTTCTGTTGATTAATTCCGACCGCTTTCTCTCAACTTCTTGCTTTAATCTCATCAGTTGTTCGCAGTAAAGTTCAGAATCGATGGTCCTGCCTGGTGGTAACAGCTCATAATGAATAATGCCCTTCCAATCCCATCACACACACAGCATCACCTTGTTGCGAGTTAATCCGAGTTTCGCCACAGTCTGTGAAGCCTGACCGGCCTTTGACCACGAGCTTTTTCGCACGTTCTTGTCGTACGTGATCCACTTTTCATCACCAGATAACAGCTTCTTCAAAAATGGTTCGGTTTCATTACATCGTAATAAAGAATCACAAATGAGTACACGGTTCATTAGGTTTCTTTCAGTGAGTTTGTGAGATACCCAAATATCGACCTCTTTTGTGTACCCAGTTTTTTTCAAATGCGCCAAAACTGTTTTGTGGTCAATTCCCAGTTCTTCAGCTACGCCATAACTACTGATATGCCGATCTTGCTCCACTTTTTCAAAAATGGCATCCATTTTATTCGTAATAGGGCGACCACGTGCATCTTTGACATCAAAATTTCCGGATTGAAAACGCTTACCAAATTTGAGCTACTCTCCAAATTGGTTTGAGGATGATCTTGTATATAGCTAACTTGCTTTATGCGACAAATTGGATTTGCGACCTGTCAACCAGTACATTGATCTTAATTTGGTATCCAGTTGCTTGCGTTTGGTCCTGTGCCTATGCCAGGTGAGTCTTCGATCCAGGTGCATACCCAGATATTTCGCATAGTCAACCTGCGGTATTTCCTCATTATGTAGTTTTATTGGGGGACAGGTCTGCCTTCTGAGAGTAAAGGTCACATGAACCGTATTCCCCTGATTTGTCTTGATGCGCCATTTGTCTAGCCACTTCTCCACTTCATGTACATGGCTTTGTAGTTCGGCTGATGCTATAGCTGGATTCTTGTGCACCGACTGAAGGGCGGTGTCACCCGCGTAGGTGGCAGTTATAGTGTCAGCGGGGGTTGGTAGGTCGGCAGTAAACAGCAAGTATAGCAATGGGCCCAATATATACTACTACTACAATATATACTATACCTAATACTTCTCTGTGGCATTCCTGAGGAGATATTGTTTAAGGGAGATACTGCATTCTAGAATTTTACCTCAAAACATCTCCTATCAAGGTATGATCGCAAGATCGGGAAGAAACAGTGCGGTAGAAGCTTCTTGAGTTTGAAGAGTAGTCCTTCATGCTAAACCCTGTCAAATGCCTGGCTAATGTCTAGGAAGATTATGACGAAATTGAAAGGAAAACTATCATAGCTAAGTAAGCTTTACAAGTTTACGAGTAACAGTCGACCAACTTATAAAATGTACTTGGCGCAGTACAAATTCCTCATTGGGAACTACTTAGATAACGTTGTCAGGTTTGTGAAACCGGTAGTATCCGCATTATTGAGATGGGCTACGGAACCCTATACTACACTGCGTGTGGCCCGCACTTGGCCGGTTTTTTTTATTATTCTATATAAGTAACATGCATATGCTGGGCGTCCAATAGTGCGTACTGGCGCGCGGCGTAGACCAGTCGGTGGCTCACGTTAACGCTAGAGGGACGTAGTTCTAAAGGACCTAGAAAAGCTTTACGTAGACAACTGACAGGAAGCAGTTCGGAACCGGGACCAATGGCGCCCACTTGTATCAGAGGCCAAAGCTCGTAAGTAAATAATATTTTCTGAACAAAACTCTTTTTCATTTATTCATTAACAATGTTTTTTTTTTATGTTAAAAGGAGGCAAACGAGTGTCACCCGATGGAAAGCAATCACCGCCGCCCATGGACACCCGCAAAACCAAAGTAATCGCGGATGCGTTGCCGACCTTGAGGAAGGAGTGCCTCGCGTATCATCCCAAGGATGAAACGCGAGGCTATTGAAATTAAAAAACATCCTAATTTTAATAGAAAAGATAATTGAAATCTACCACCAGCCTGGGATCCCATCATACAAAATATTAAATCCCAGCCTCGACACCATACTGCCAGACCAAAAGATACTGTAAGCCCTTTCTGCGTAAAACGGAACGCACCTGATTAAATTTAAATGAGGGTATACAAGCTACCAACTAATTATGAGATGACCAACAACTCAGTCTCCCTGTGACCACGGACCCTGCAAAGGGTTCGAAACGTCAGGATAAACATTAAATAAGTAATGTGTAAAATAAACGCGAGTAGATCCGTAAAAGTTGTTTCATTTCAATGTGTAGTGTTCGCGTAAACTTTAGAAAACAAAATGTGAAAAGACAATGGGAATAGAGGAACTGGTGCAGATCAGACACACTTCCTCAATGAGCTATTAATCTATTGAACGGATGCCGACACCTCAGAACAATAACTAAAGCTATAGAAGGATGGCTAAAATAAAAATCGTGACACTATGTTTAGTTCCGTTCTATCTTATGGCTAGAAAAGGAGGTTGGAGTGCAACAAATGGTTGACACTTAGTTTTTATTTTTTGTATTGTTATGTCAAACGGTCATCAGATAATCGGTGATCAAACAAAATCTTGAGTCCTTTATAAAGTCACTCACTACATTACCTCAAATATGACGTCACAAATCTGGTAACACCTTTGCTATTTTAATCCGGTTTCTATAGCTTTAGTTATTATTCTGAGGCCGACACCGAGACCGAGAGAATAAAAGAAGACAAATTAATACTTTCGCGGGCGGTAACGTATCTACACGTTCCGAGACAATTATGTATAATGATGACAAAATGTACTATTACGTCTATCTTAATTTTATTCTTTTGAGCAGAACGTTTGCGCACGTTGAATCGCAATACAAAATTTTATTAGCTTTAAGTATAGTCGACCATGAAATTGCTTTATCACTTTTGCCATAAACTTCCATTACAACAATAAAATTTCGCTAAGGCTCATTGTCAATGATGACAACGTATCTGTCACTTAAATTCTAAAGCAATTTCATTGTCGACTATACGCTTAGACTATACGTCATTCCGTAGCGAGACCAATCATTCATTTAAGCGTACAACTATGTTTTGTTCCGTTCTATCCTATGGCTGGAAAAAGAGGTTGGAGTGAGACAAATGGTTTTTATTTTATGTATTGTTATGTCATCGGTCAGAGGATGAACTCTCAAAATAAGATCTTGAGTTCTTCTGCCCGGTCAAATTCAGAAGTACATTGATTATAAAGCTGACAGTTCGTTTAAGATATATTTGACTTATTCGCGTATTATAGTATCGACTGTCAATAACTTCGGATATTATCATTGTCTAACTCTGTCTAACTCATAATTATTTCAGATTTTAATAGTATTTCTGTCTAGATACGACTACGATTCGAACTTTTTAATCCAGGCTCATTGGGTACCCGACACGACGAGGTACTACTCCCCCCCCCTCGGCAATGAATAGTTTTTGAGATATGGGGGTTGCTTTAGTATTCGGCGGCAGTCGAGGGGGGTAGGGGAGCGGGGGGAGATGGGATTTTTTGACCCTCCCCACTTCCATGACTGGCCCTCGCTACGCTGCGTCTTGCTCAGGAAAAAAAAAATTAACTTAACCTAACCAACAGTATGGATTTACATAATTTTAAATACGTGTAAAAAAACCACGCATCTCCGCAGGGAGGGGGGGGGGGGGGGGGGGTCGATTGAAAGGTGTAACCGACCTCTATAACAACCAACCCTTATCAATTCCAAATCCGTGCCGCCGATTACTAAAGCCAATCCGACATAGATATTTTCTGATTAACTTTAATAGAGTGAGTGACAATAAAAGTTTGTAAAAACCCCTTTGTTTCTATAAAGCAGACAGACCAGGCAAGTCGGTTTCGTGGCATAAAGGGTTCCGTAGGTAGGCTGTATAATTATTGGCTGTATAATTATTGCAGTTGTCAATAACCCGGGTCCCTTTTCCGGGCAGCTGTCAACATGGTTAAAATGGCTATAATATTGTTCAACCTTCGCTGAGAAGAGGAACGTTATGAAGAAAAATAACAACCACCAATCCGCATTCTATGATAGGGCATTTTCCAATGTTATGACGCTGTATAGGGAGAAAAGAAATACCCCTGCTGATTTTCTTGCCAGTTTTACGAAAGGACTTACGAACTGATAGCATAGTATTCATAAGAGCTAGTTTGTAGCCTAAACTGAATTAATGATTTTAAATTTTGAATTTTGAAAAAAAAACTTTTCACTTTTTAGAAAACACGTTATCTGAATAATAATTGTGATTGTTAGTTTGTCATTATAATTTTGCCTTTACTAACATAGAATAAGAAAAAATAAAAGAATAACAAAAAATTTAATGGTAACATGAATAAAAAAATATTACAATTATATAAAACTAGCTGTGCCCCGCGGTTTCACCCGCGTATTTTCCCGTTTTCGCAACATTTTTCATTGCTGCTCCACTCCTATTAGTCATAGCGAGATGTAATATAGCCTATAGCCTTTCTCAATAAATGGACTATTCAACACAAAAATATTTTTTCAATTCGAACCGGTAGTTTCTGAGATTAGCGCGTTCAATCAAACAAACAAACAAACTCTTAGCCTTATAATATTTTCATTATAGTTATCCATATTTTATAAGTTCTCTAGCAAGTTTTATGTTAGTTCGGTTTTTACGAGTATAATTGTTTTTATAAGTTTTATTTTTTAATATAGCATTACTATCAGCGCTATAGCATTCTAATGGTGAAAATTTTTTTTCAATCGGTCCAGTAGTTTTTGAGTTTATTCGTTGCAAACATACAAAAATACAAAGCTTTCCTCTTTATAATATTAGTATGATTATAAATAGGGGTCAGTCAACATCAGGGGCTCAATTTTCGATTCCTTCGCCACGAGTCGAGCGCTTAGTTTCTACTGATTTTCGTTAGACATTTGACTTTTCATATATTTGAATCGCTCGACCGCAACGAGTGCCCTCACCCACTCGTAGCAGTCGAGCGAGCGACACAAAGCGATTGATAGAACAACCGTCAAAATCAATGCGTTGTGTCAATGTCATGTCATTCGTTTGTTTGTGTCATTGAAAATTTGAAACTGCCAAAATAAGTAAATGTAAATACAAGCAAAACAGCTTTTCGTTCTGAGGAAAATAATTATTGCTACTTTGAAAACAACTTGAAAATGAATCTAGAGGAATATTTAGTGCACCATAGTTATTTAAGAGCGTTTACGCCGCGCACTAGCGCCGGCAATGAAAAAAAAACATATCTAATAATTAGAGATAGAAAGTCAAATTATACTCAACAAACTATCTGAATGAAGTAATTTAGCATTTTTACGTCACCTAATGAACACCTGACTAGTTTGTTGAGCATAATTTGATTTTCTATCTCTAATTACTAGATATGTTTTTTTTTCATTAGTGGCGCTAGTGTGCGGCGTAAACGCTCATAAGCAGTGGAGAAGAAGATAGTGAAGGGAAGTTTTCATTGCGGTTGTTACCGGTTTTCTTTAAATTCTGCGTGGAACGGATAACATCCAACATTTCGTATTATGTTGGCAGCACCGGAAACGAATGATTCAAAAATACGGAAAATCGGCGTCATGTGACTTGGAAGACCAATGTGACTTAAGCACTAAGCAAGTAATCACTACGTTTTAAGAGTAGGCACTTTCTAACTAGCCGTTTAAAAATTAACGTAGTTTCTACCAACCCAATAAATAAAATCGTACTACCAACATAAACAGGAAATGTCAAAAGAATAGTGAAGTAGCTTAAATACCAACTGAGCATAATGTCGATATCGATAAAAAATTCTTCGTGGCGTATATACTCATTAACCTGAAATATTTCATACGTTGGAAATAAAAGCAGGCGATAAATCCCAACACAACATGCCAGCAAAATACATATTTGTCTAAAAATAATCTAGAATTTTTTTCCTGATGACATGCTGTGATGCATTCATTAACGCTAACGCTGTTATTCTTAACGCTTGTTTTTTTGTTTTTTTAAAGAAAAAAAGGGGCAAGAATCAACTCGGTACTAGATGGCGCACCCGTTACTCAGTAACGAATACATACGGTTTGCTACAGCTCTATTTAAGTCGCATGCGACAACACAATATCATACGTGCGATTCAAAAATAGATCCTCAGTTAGTAACCACCCACGAGCTCTTATAGCAGCATTGTTGCAGTTGTGAAAACGAGACGCGTGTAGCGGCGAATGTACACGCGTCTCGTTTTCACAACTGCAATAATACTGCTATAAGAGCTCGTGGTTACCCCCCAGGGGCCCGACCGCCTAACCGATCGCTTTGATTTCGTGTGTGATTTATGACGTCATCTTGTCGTTTCGTACTGCCTATGAAAGCAATATCGAAAGCTATAGCCTTTAGCTTTTGATATTGCTTTCATAGGCGGTGCGAGGTGGCAAGATGACGTCATAAACTATACGCGTAGTCAAAGCGATCGGTTAGGCGGTCGGGGGCAGATTTGTGATAGCGGCAATTGAATATAGACCACCTTCCTGCTTCCTAGCTGTCATGCCATTCAGTGAAATTAATGAAACTCTATATAATTTAATTGCGAAAAAACTGTGCTGAACACTGTGCTTAAAGTGTTGAACACTGCGCGACTAAGATATAAATAATCACATCACACTAATATTATAAATGCGAGAGTATGTGTGTGTATTTGTTGCTTCTTCTGGATGAAATTTGGCATATTTTTTTGTTTGGAGCTAGATTTCTGTTGTCTAATGAAAAAAAAACTTCGAAATTCAAGACAATCGCTACCCTGCGCTTCGTGATTGTCTTAAATTTCTAACCTATCATGTGACCTACAGCAAAAAGTGAAAAATTTTACATGTCCTAGCTCCATACAAAACATGATCGAAAAATTTGCTGTCTCGGACCCCCTTTGCTACACCCTAACCGTTGTTTCTTTTTAATTTGCATTTCGTGAACTAGGTTCTACAAAAAATATTACTTATCTTATAAATAAAAGAATAAAAATAATCTGAAAAAATACTGACATATAAAAAATAATTCTGAACAATTAACAATATATAATATTGAAATGAAACAACTTTTACGGATCTACTCTCGTTTATTTTACACATTACTTATTTAATGTTTATCCTGACGTTTCAAACCCTTTGCACTATTAACTAATTATGAGACGACCAACACCTAGAGATGGGTCGTACTAGGTAAATTTGATACTACGTGCACCTGTTCCTAGTATTATCTAATACTCGATCCAGATACCTATTCTACCTAGTCCACCTAGTATTAGTAGTTTCACGTTGTAACTGATTAGACTAGACGTCGACTAGCGCTGACTTCTAATTTCTAATCGCAATTATCACGCGCGCGTGCCAAAATGTATTCAACACTGATTGATTGTGTCGCATCGTGAACTTCAACTTGCCAGGAGAACAAGTAAAAACAAGTTTTTACCGGTTAGTAAACAAGGAGTGAGCAGAATTACAAAACACAAAAATGGTAATAATATTTTTTTCATTCGGGACCTTATTTTCATACAAATAGGACCTAAATTACATTAGTTTCACACTCCACAGTATCACGCAATACTTCAAGCACCTATTATTCTAGGATCTAGTCTTGTACTTACCTACCAATAGAAATCTTATTCCGTGGTGTTAAAGTCGAAAATCGTGAAATAGAAAGAAATACTAGGTGTGCACAATACGCGAATACGTGTACATGGGAATATTACCTCTAATGTATTAATGTAAGGTCGAAAATCGTGTAATTTTCAAAAATACTAGGTGGATCACGTATATTCATAAAAGTAGAATAGGTGCCACCTAGTATTGAAAAATACCTAGTACAAGGATCTGTTCTAGTAAATACGCCTCACCTCTACCAACACCTCAGTCTCCCTGTGACCACGGACCCTGCAAAGGGTTCGAAACGTCAGGATAAACATTAAATAAGTAATGTGTAAAATAAACGCGAGTAGATCCGTAATAGTAGATTATTAACCAAGGGGATAAAGCAGCAGTTCTGCCGCGGGTGACGATTTAAATCGCGAGCGTAACGAAGGACTCGAGGTTTACTCCCGAGCGTAGCAAGGGTTTTTTTATTTATCACCTTTATCACCGAGGAAAATACTCTACTTTTCGTACCATTTGCGAAAAAATTAACACAATAATAATATGAGATAAGCCATTATTAAAAATAATGACAATTAAAAGTAAAAGTTAACATTCAAAACATTGATCCAATTATTGATAGAGAGTTACATTTTTGTTTGGTACATTTATTGTTGATGAGTTGATTTGAGTATTTCTCTGTTCTTGCGTCTGAGGAACTTGCGTTTCATTGTAGATAGTATACGTCGGAGATAGTGGTGGTGGTGCATCGTGAGTTACGGACGAAGATAAGATGCCGGAAGTTGATGGTTGTGGCTCTGATGGATTAGGTTTTATATTTTTGTTAATTTGACTGCTTAATATGGTTTTATTCGCCATTGAGCTTTCGATATAACCCTCAGCTACTCTATCAGAGCTCAAACCACCGCGTCTTTTTATTGACGTAATATCCGCCCCTGAATCCGCCAAGAAAGTCGCCGAAGTTCTTCTAAAGCAGTGACCGGTGTAGAGTTCAACATCTTTAAGTTTTAAATATTTAGCAATTTCCTTTGGCATATTGCTAATTTTATTTTTGCCGATGGCTTGTCGAGTACATTTCCCATTGCGATAGTTTATAAAAAATCTATTGTTTTCCGTGTTGGTGGGACGTAATGCTTGGTATTTATGAATGATTTTAGTATATTGTCCTTGTACAATGAATGACCGATTTTTCTTTGTCTTAGTTTTCTTTACATTAATCAGCAGCAACTCATTGGAATGATTTACAACGTCCTCCACCTTTAAGTTTACAAGTTCACATCCGCGGCAAGCACCGTTGAGTCTAAAAATTAAGGCTAAAACAAAGATAAAAAACAGGTAAATACACTGGACAGCAAAAATAACGGGTCATTTAGAAAAACCGTGATATCTCCCAAAGTTATTTACATAGATCCCTCGTATAAATAATATATTATAGGCAGATTTCTGACGCTTATTATACATATCAAAAGAGGTTGCATTTGAACAAGTTACAGCTTCAAAAAAAGAAATTCCGATTTTTGAAAAATATCAAAGTTCAAATTTTTGTAATAGAAAATTTTCTCGCTTATGTTTCAAACCGAGCTGTCGTCATAAACAGTTTTTTTTGGCTGGTCACAGTATTTTGTGCATCAACCATGCACCAACATGTCGTTATCTACTGAAGAATGTACACGAATTATCACCATGGTACAAGAAGGAAGCAGTCAGCGGAGTACTGCTAGAACAGTAGGTGTATCTTTATCCACGGTCCAAAGAGTACTCCAGCGATTTCAAGAGACCGGCATGAACATCAGGAGACCAGGGAATGGCAGGCCAAGGTGTACAACTACACGAGAAGACCGATTCATCGTGAGTACTATGTTAAGAAATCGACATCTCACGGCTGTTCAGGTCCGAAATAGCCTTCAAGAAATTCACCACAACAATGTAAGCTCTGACACGATCCGGCGGCGACTTCGGGAAGCTGATATAAAGCCTTATAGGCCAGTAAATGGCCCTAAATTTCTCAGAGAACATCGAGTTGCCAGGTTGCGGTTTGCTCGAGAACACGTCCGATGGACAGATGAAGATTGGTCCAGGGTTATGTTGTCCGATGAGTCAAGATTTTGTTTATTCGCACACGATGGGAGACGAAGAGTATATAGGCGATCAAATGAATGTTATCGTCAAGCGTGTTTTGAGGAAAAGGTGCCATTCGGTGGAGGATCAATAATGGTTTGGGCTGGGATATCTTCAGAGGATCGTACGGAGTTCGTAATTATAGAAAACGGTTCTCTGACAGCTCCCAGATATGTAGAGGAGATTTTAAATGAGCATGCTGGTCCTTTCTTGGTGAATATGGGCGCAAATTCCATTTTTATGGACGATAATGCGCGACCACATACAACACATTTGGTCAACGCGTATATTCAAGACGTCGGTATCACCCGCATGGAGTGGCCAGCTCGCAGCCCAGACTTAAATCCCATAGAGCATTTATGGGACGAGCTCGGGAGATGCGTTAAACAACGCTCTCCAGCTGCAGCTAACTTACGTGAGTTAAGAAGTGCGCTAGTAGAAGAATGGTCAAACATAGAACAAAACCGTATTAGAAATTTGATTTACAGCATGCCACATCGTCTTAATGAATCGATACTGGCTCGTGGAGGAAATACAAGATATTAAATTTACAGAAAAGCTTTCATTTTGCAGATAAACTGTGTTGTATATTTTTGTTGTCAAAAGTTAAAAGTGTTTTTTTTGTATTTTCTAGTACTTAAATAAAATTATACAGTTTACAAACGTGTTATGTATTTTTTTTAATGTATAAGTCAGTCATCTATAACATACTACAGTTTCACTAGTTTGTGTTGTGTAGATAAGAAACTATCACACTTTTTATAAGCGACCCGGAATTTTTGCGGCCCAGTGTATATAGAATAATTACCATTACTAAGATACGAAATATTCATAGTTAAATCATGTATACTTACTTTTGTGGCCAGAAAAATTTCGTCAGGAGCTTCATTAAGAAATTTTTCCACATTTTGAGTCGTAAAAATTTTAGACTTCTTTGCGCAATGCCCTTCTGATTTTCTTTTTAAAAAAGCCAGTAATTTCGTGAATCTATTTATTTCAATGCTATGTTTGATGCTTATTGTAGTTTTGAGTATATGCACCAAAGTGTATTCGGATTCTTTGTCTTGGATAAATAATCAAAATAGACAAGAAGTACTGATTCTGAAATTGATAGGCCTTTCGCACTTCTCCACGTTGAAAATTCTTCATAAGTTTTTAAATAATTTTCCTTGGATTTTGTTGAAAGCAAATTATTTATAATTGCGGCATCATTTGCACTGATGGAATCCGACAATTCACTGTCACTGTCGCTTTGATTTAACATCGTATCGTATTTTTTAGAATATTAACTTATTTATAAAAATAAATTAAAATTAACTTAACGTTTATGTATTTGAAATTCCTAGACTAATAGTTTTTTGTCGGAAAAGCAAAGGCATCAAGCTCATACGGCCTCGTCGGTTTTCGTAATTTTATTTAATAATCATGACTGCATAATAAATGCGTATTCCTTTTTCAAAAAGATGTATAATGCTGTATATACAAACTCAATGGTGTAAACACAGATGTAGTTCAGTATAAATTTCGGTAAGTATTCCAAATTTAAATCACATTCTCCCCCTAGAGGTGAATAAAATTAAGTACCTACAATTTTCTTTCCCTGTTTTTAACAGATTAAAATAGTAGATTATTAACCAAGGGGATAAAGCAGTGTCTTCTGCCGCGGGTGACGATTTAAATCGCGAGCGTAACGAAGGACTCGAGGTTTACTCCCGAGCGTAGCGAGGGTGTTAAAAACTTAAATCACGAGCGAAGCGAGAGATTTAAGACGAGTCCTGAGTGTAGCGAGGGATTTAAGTTCACCCAAGACTAAGACACTTTTATCACCGAGGAAAATACTCTACTTTTCGTGCCATTTGCGAAAAAATTAACACAATATTAATATGAGATAAGCCTTTATTAAAAATAATGACAATTAAAAGTAAAATGCGTATTCCTTTTTTAAAAAGATGTATATTGCTTTATAAACAAACTCAATGGTGTAAACACAGATGTAGTTCAGTATAAATTTCGGTAAGTATTCCAAATTTAAATCACATTCTCCCCCTAGAGCAGCCTTACTCAACCTTTTTTTTATAGGGCCACAAATACTGTTCATTCATGGTGTCGCGGGCCGCAAGTAAAAATTGTTTAGGTATAAGTAAATATAAAACTTAATTTTAACATTTAACCATGTATTTAATTTTTGATACTGTAACTTATCTTATTTGATGCTAACCTTATCACATCATCCAGATGAGAGTCTGTAAGTTATTTTCTGTACACATTCTTTGTGTACTTACTTCATTTTTGAAAAAGACGATTCGCACACGTAAGGCGACCCAAAGAATGTTAATAGGATTTGAGCACTCCTTTGGACGCTTTTATATTTTTGAGGAATAATGCTCCAAAATTCCACATACTCTTTTTTTCACTTTTAAACAAAATTGGGTGTCGTTTTTAAAATCGATGAATTCATCTAACAACTCTGGGTAAATTACAATTCAAAATTAAAGCCAACTCTGAGATAGTGGTTGTTTCTAAATGCCAAGTGGGTTTGAACAACGTCGCCCGAAACGTAGTTATGGTGCCTAGTGTGAGTTTTGTTTGCTAACCGTATTCATTCGATTACGTTTACGAAAACGAAAATTAGTATGGCATTGAAGTAGCGCCTCCTGGCGGCAAACGAAAGGGGTAAACATTTTGCCATACAAATTCTCGTTTTCGTTAACGTGATCGAATGGCGAATGAAACTCGCACTTGGCACCCAGAAGTGTCTGTCTGGCTGTCTCGCTCGCGCAACCCGCACCGCTGAGTTGTGCGAGGTATTATGAGAGATTGATATATCCCAACACTGCGCGCACCGCGGTAGGGAAGGGATTTATAGTTTCTCTGATGAGCGCGCAATTTAAAATGCTTGGCAATTTGAGGTGGGCCAATCACAATAGCTCGGCGGGCCGTAAGCGGCCCACGGGCCGCAGGTTGAGTATAGCTGCCCTAGAGGTGAATGAAATTCAGTACAATTTTCTTTCCCTGTTTTTAACAGATTAAAAATGACTATTGTTATGTTCGCTTTTTGTGGCATAGAATGTCACTTTTTTCAGCAAGTGGTACGAAAATGACTATTGTTATGTTCGCTTTTTGTGGCATAGAATGTCACTTTTTTGAGCAAGTGGTACGTAAATATGTTTTTTAACTTAAATGAATTGGATTAAGATCGTCCAAAAACTGAAAAAAGATCCTCAAAACCAAAAGATACAATGTTAATAGCTGTGCAAACTATACGCAATTAAAGTGTGTACGGACGTTATACAAATTTGCAAAGGCTCAACGATCCGTTTGCTTAGGAAGCGATTCGCTGATTTTCTACGTCTATCCAAGTTGAGTCCGGGACGGGTCCATATTGGGTCGCATAAAATTAAAATTCATAATTTCGAAATGCATAACTGGTTTTTGGCATAATCATCTTTTCGCATAACGGTAATTCCGCATAAAATTTTGACGCCCAATTTTGTTTCGCTTATTTACTTTAGTCATAATAATCTAAAACCATAAAATTATAAAGCATAATGGTTTATGGTATAACGATATTTAAGCATAATGTACGTAACGTTCGCAAGTTAAACTCCTTAAATTTTAAAGCAGTGCAATGCAAAAGTAATAATTGGTCAAGAAAGTCCCAATTTTGTTTTGATTTGCCAAGCCTTATTTTTGTTTGAACTGGTCAAGCCAATAAAAAGTTCTGAATAATTTTCAAATGTTTTTTTTACTTAAACACAATTTTCACGTGACCTACGGGAGTAGGGCAGCTAGTATTTCTGTTGTCTAATAAAAAAAAATATCCATATTGGGTCGCATAAAATTAAAATTCATAATTTCGAAATGCATAGGTATGACAATGACATTACACACTTTGATTAATCGGACATTACACACTTTGATTTATCGTATTAGTTTCATTTCTCATCTCGGCATAATAATTACCTACTTCTTCTGTAGTTTATGCGTTAAGATATTATGACTTTAAAATTTATGGATAACAAAGTTATGGTTAACACAATTAGGGCAATTGATAATTATGCCAAAGAATACATTATGCGTAAAGACCATTATGCCAAAAAACCATTATGCGAAGTGACTATTATGCTAAACATTTTATGCCATTCGATACTAGGACAGAAAATGTTATGCGAAAAAACTTATACTTAGATAAGTAACTAATAATAACTAGACCGTAAATCAAAAAATGTACAATGTAATTGTTGCAGACTCATTTTGCCCCCCCCCCCCCCCCTTTTTATGATATTTTGTATAGTTTTAACTTTGGATAAGTTTTAAACATTGATATACTCGTATTATTATTTATATTATTATTTTTTAATTTGTCACAATTAACGTTTGATGTTTTTTATTTATTACTAGCTGACCCGGCAAACGTTGTTTTGCCAATTATTTCTAGGGAATTTGTAGGGTAGAAAAAAATAACGAACTTATTGTAAGTGTGTGAGGATGTGGTATATGAGTGAAAGTGGCATGGAGCGCTGTGAACGATGACGGAATATAAAAATAACAAAGCACTGAACATTTATTTTTTTACTTTATTATAATTTGAGAAGCTCGGCGGCGCAGTGGATAACACGCCTGCCTGGTCTGCGAGTGCTGAGGTTAAGCAACTTCCGCAAAGGCCGGTCATCGGATGGGTGACCAAAAGTGTATCTTCTCGAGCTCCTCCGTGCTTCGAAGGCACGTAAAGCAGTTGGCCCCGGTTGCATTAGCAGTCGTTAACAACCACCAATCCGCACTGGGCCCGCTTGGTGATTTAAAAGCCTGTTCTCCCTATCCATCCTTAGGGAAGGCTCGTGCCCCAGCAGTGGGGACATAAAATGAGCTAATGATGGTTATAATTTATTCCTATTATATATCATTAATAACGACAGTAACACTAACAAACAATATCAATCCATTAATGCTACAGTGTGTACAATATTTTTGTTAGCCCATCTTTAGCTAAGACCTTAGCTTACACAAACAAACTGGATGGTTTGCCCACTCGAGAGCATGCCGTGTATAATTTTCCGTGTGAAAAACATGGTGTGCTCAAATCTAAGCCACAAACAGACATCGTTTGGCCTTGGGACTTATTGATAGTCATTCCTACTCCGTGCTGTTTACTGGGTGAGAAGCACAGAACACAAGAAAGAGTGAGAAGTGACACTGGTAGACGCCTGGCGGAGACAACTGAACAAGTGATTAATATGGCTATAAAAAAGATTCCCTATATAAACTCGAAAATTGTGACATCTAACGCCGCGACCGTGAACACGGTTCGCCGAACGGTCTTCAAAGCGATGGTACGCCACATTGAATGTCGCGGAATCGAATGTCTCGATGTCAAACCATTACTGCATCGAATGGTTAACACAGCGAATGTCTTGACATCCAAAGGTTGTAGTATCGATTAATCATTACGTCGTAAACCTAAATAAAGAAGTGGTAGGTTCGAATACAAAGAGTGATTTGTAATTTCGTTGTTTATAATATATATTAATAAAAAAATTATTAAAAATAGATGAGTATTATTCGACTAACTGTTAACCAACTTATATGTCGTAAATATTCACTATGGCGGCGCCAGCGGCGTCCCGTCAATTGCAACCGATGTTGAATGAAACCTGTTGATACTGTGGCTATTCGATTTCGTGACAATCGATGTCGCGAAATTTGCGGTGGTATACCGTCGATTTCATAACCTTTCGATGATTTAATCTGTCGATACTATGATCATTCAATGTCGCGACATTCGATGTGGCGTACCATCGATCGCTTTGAAGACCGTTCAGCGTACCTTGTTCGCGGTCGCGGCGTTCGATGTCGCAATTTTCGAGTTTATGTAGGGAACCCATAAAAAATAGGGGTTGGTGATAGAAGGGTGAAAATTTAGGGTTGAATGTATTTTTTGATGCCAAATATTTTAAATCAAAAGAATAAAAAAAAATCCAAAAAAAAAAAAAAAAATTGGGGTAAGTATATATATTACTTTAACGTGCAACCTAAAATGGATAGAAATCACTAATCTGTTATTATCCGGTCAATCATCCAGCGATCGTCATGACATAACAGCACGAGTGTTCAAGCAGAAACTCAAAGCGCTTATGAACTTCATTGTAAAATATCATGTCTTCGGAGACGTACGACGTTGGATGTACTCTGTAGAGTGGCAGAAGAGAGGACTGCCTCATGCGCATATTCTTCTGTGGATGGTCGAAAAAATAAGACCAGATGAAAATGACTCAATAATTTGCGCAGAAATTCCCGAAGTTCTAGAATTGTATGAAATAGTGAAGAAGAACATGATTCATGGACAGTGTTGTGAACTCAACTTGCATTAATTTCCATTGTGTATTTTCTCAGTTTCAATGATGTAATAATATTATAGATTTACGGTCTCATTATTATTAGTTACTAAGATAATATTTTTGTATAATATACAAGAGCTTTATATAATCGGCTAAACGATTTCCTAACAGCAATTCTTGATCGACGAACTTCGGCTTTCGTCCAAAGTCTAGTACCCTCACAGCTGCCATATACTTAGTTACTAAAATTAAAACTCATATAGACATGAAAGACATTGCAGTAGGTATATTTATCGACTTGAAAAAAGCTTTTGATACCGTCAGTCATCAAAAATTACTTCTAAAACTAAATGATATAGGAATCAATGGCGCAGCTTTAAATTTATTTAAGTCATATCTACACAATCGACATCAAATTGTTAAAATTGACAATTCTGTGGGTAGTTATCAGAATATCACATTTGGTATACCTCAAGGATTCATACTGGGCCCGTTGCTTTTTTTGGTGTATATGAATAACATCAAAATATTGGCTTAACCGGATGTCTTACATTGTACGCTGACGATACGTGCTTATTTTATTTCGGCCAATCAATTCACAAAACAATCACTGACGCTCAAAAGGATTTGGACTTGCTCAATGAATGGTTGTTAATGAACTTGCTAACTGTTAATACTTCAAAAACGTCTTACATGATACTAAGGGCTAAAAACAAAGTGATTCCTTAATTTGAACCTCTAAGAATAAATAATGAATTGATAACTAGATCTCACCAGGAAAAATACCTAGGATTACTCATTGACGATAAATTAACGTGGAAACCGCGCATTGAGCGTGTCCAATCCAAATTAACTTATTTGCTGGGTGCACTTCGTAAGATAGCCCATTGCATTCCGAAAAGGGTTAAACCTATTATACAGGTTGTAGATTTGCATTCCCGCCATAATTTTACAGCAGGCCCGCGACACCATGAATGAACAGTATTTGTGGCCCTATAAAAAAAAGGTTGAGTAAGGCTGCTCTAGGGGGAGAATGTGATTTAAATTTGGAATACTTACCGAAATTTATACTGAACTACATCTGTGTTTACACCATTGAGTTTGTTTATAAAGCAATATACATCTTTTTAAAAAAGGAATACGCATTTTACTTTTAATTGTCATTATTTTTAATAAAGGCTTATCTCATATTAATATTGTGTTAATTTTTTCGCAAATGGCACGAAAAGTAGAGTATTTTCCTCGGTGATAAAAGTGTCTTAGTCTTGGGTGAACTTAAATCCCTCGCTACACTCAGGACTCGTCTTAAATCTCTCGCTTCGCTCGTGATTTAAGTTTTTAACACCCTCGCTACGCTCGGGAGTAAACCTCGAGTCCTTCGTTACGCTCGCGATTTAAATCGTCACCCGCGGCAGAAGACACTGCTTTATCCCCTTGGTTAATAATCTACTATTTTAATCTGTTAAAAACAGGGAAAGAAAATTGTAGGTACTTAATTTTATTCACCTCTAGGGGGAGAATGTGATTTAAATTTGGAATACTTACCGAAATTTATACTGAACTACATCTGTGTTTACACCATTGAGTTTGTATATACAGCATTATACATCTTTTTGAAAAAGGAATACGCATTTATTATGCAGTCATGATTATTAAATAAAATTACGAAAACCGACGAGGCCGTATGAGCTTGATGCCTTTGCTTTTCCGACAAAAAACTATTAGTCTAGGAATTTCAAATACATAAACGTTAAGTTAATTATATTATTATTAGTTTATTAGTTAGTTATTTATTTTTATAAATAAGTTAATGTTCTAAAAAATACGTTACGATGTTAAATCAAAGCGACAGTGACAGTGAATTGTCGGATTCCATCAGTGCAAATGATGCCGCAATTATAAATAATTTGCTTCCAACAAAATCCAAGGAAAATTATTTAAAAACTTATGAAGAATTTTCAACGTGGAGAAGTGCGAAAGGCCTATCAATTTCAGAATCAGTACTTCTTGTCTATTTTGATTATTTATCCAAGACAAAGAATCCGAATACACTTTGGTGCATATACTCAAAACTGAAAGCTACAATAAGCATCAAACATAGCATTGAAATAAATAGATTCACGAAATTACTGGCTTTTTTAAAAAGAAAATCAGAAGGGCATTGCGCAAAGAAGTCTAAAATTTTTACGACTCAAAATGTGGAAAAATTTCTTAATGAAGCTCCTGACGAAATTTTTCTGGCCACAAAAGTAAGTATACATGATTTAACTATGAATATTTCGTATCTTAGTAATGGTAATTATTCTATATACACTGGGCCGCAAAAATTCCGGGTCGCTTATAAAAAGTGTGATAGTTTCTTATCTACACAACACAAACTAGTGAAACTGTAGTATGTTATAGATGACTGACTTATACATTAAAAAAAATACATAACACGTTTGTAAACTGTATAATTTTATTTAAGTACTAGAAAATACAAAAAAAACACTTTTAACTTTTGACAACAAAAATATACAACACAGTTAATCTGCAAAATGAAAGCTTTTCTGTAAATTTAATATCTTGTATTTCCTCCACGAGCCAGTATCGATTCATTAAGACGATGTGGCATGCTGTAAATCAAATTTCTAATACGGTTTTGTTCTATGTTTGACCATTCTTCTACTAGCGCACTTCTTAACTCACGTAAGTTAGCTGCAGCTGGAGAGCGTTGTTTAACGCATCTCCCGAGCTCGTCCCATAAATGCTCTATGGGATTTAAGTCTGGGCTGCGAGCTGGCCACTCCATGCGGGTGATACCGACGTCTTGAATATACGCGTTGACCAAATGTGTTGTATGTGGTCGCGCATTATCGTCCATAAAAATGGAATTTGCGCCCATATTCACCAAGAAAGGACCAGCATGCTCATTTAAAATCTCCTCTACATATCTGGGAGCTGTCAGAGAACCGTTTTCTATAATTACGAACTCCGTACGATCCTCTGAAGATATCCCAGCCCAAACCATTATTGATCCTCCACCGAATGGCACCTTTTCCTCAAAACACGCTTGACGATAACATTCATTTGATCGCCTATATACTCTTCGTCTCCCATCGTGTGCGAATAAACAAAATCTTGACTCATCGGACAACATAACCCTGGACCAATCTTCATCTGTCCATCGGACGTGTTCTCGAGCAAACCGCAACCTGGCAACTCGATGTTCTCTGAGCAATTTAGGGCCATTTACTGGCCTATAAGGCTTTATATCAGCTTCCCGAAGTCGCCGCCGGATCGTGTCAGAGCTTACATTGTTGTGGTGAATTTCTTGAAGGCTATTTCGGACCTGAACAGCCGTGAGATGTCGATTTCTTAACATAGTACTCACGATGAATCGGTCTTCTCGTGTAGTTGTACACCTTGGCCTGCCATTCCCTGGTCTCCTGATGTTCATGCCGGTCTCTTGAAATCGCTGGAGTACTCTTTGGACCGTGGATAAAGATACACCTACTGTTCTAGCAGTACTCCGCTGACTGCTTCCTTCTTGTACCATGGTGATAATTCGTGTACATTCTTCAGTAGATAACGACATGTTGGTGCATGGTTGATGCACAAAATACTGTGACCAGCCAAAAAAAACTGTTTATGACGACAGCTCGGTTTGAAACATAAGCGAGAAAATTTTCTATTCCAAAAATTTGAACTTTGATATTTTTCAAAAATCGGAATTTCTTTTTTTGAAGCTGTAACTTGTTCAAATGCAACCTCTTTTGATATGTATAATAAGCGTCAGAAATCTGCCTATAATATATTATTTATACGAGGGATCTATGTAAATAACTTTGGGAGATATCGCGGTTTTTCTAAATGACCCGTTATTTTTGCTGTCCAGTGTATTTACCTGTTTTTTATCTTTGTTTTAGCCTTAATTTTTAGACACAACGGTGCTTGCCGCGGATGTGAACTTGTAAACTTAAAGGTGGAGGACGTTGTAAATCATTCCAATGAGTTGCTGCTGGTTAATGTAAAGAAAACTAAGACAAAGAAAAATCGGTCATTCATTGTACAAGGACAATATACTAAAATCATTCATAAATACCAAGCATTACGTCCCACCAACACGGAAAACAATAGATTTTTTATAAACTATCGCAATGGGAAATGTACTCGACAAGCCATCGGCAAAAATAAAATTAGCAATATGCCAAAGGAAATTGCTAAATATTTAAAACTTAAAGATGTTGAACTCTACACCGGTCACTGCTTTAGAAGAACTTCGGCGACTTTCTTGGCGGATTCAGGGGCGGATATTACGTCAATAAAAAGACGCGGTGGTTTGAGCTCTGATAGAGTAGCTGAGGGTTATATCGAAAGCTCAATGGCGAATAAAACCATATTAAGCAGTCAAATTAACAAAAATATAAAACCTAATCCATCAGAGCCACAACCATCAACTTCCGGCATCTTATCTTCGTCCGTAACTCACGATGCACCACCACCACTATCTCCGACGTATACTATCTACAATGAAACGCAAGTTCCTCAGACGCAAGAACAGAGAAATACTCAAATCAACTCATCAACAATAAATGTACCAAACAAAAATGTAACTCTCTATCAATAATTGGATCAATGTTTTGAATGTTAACTTTTACTTTTAATTGTCATTATTTTTAATAAAGGCTTATCTCATACTAGCTGTGCTCGCGACTTCGTCCGCGTGGAATAGTGACTTTCGGCAGCATTTTTAATTTTTTAGGCTCTTTTCCCGTTTTTGCAACATTTTTCACTGATGCTTCGCTCCTATTGGTCGCAGCGTGATGTTATATAGCCTAAAGCCTTCCTCGATAAATGGACTATCCAACACAAAAAGAATTATTCAATTCAAACCAGTAGTTCCTGAGATTAGCGCGTTCAAACAAACAAACAAACAAACAAACAAACAAACAAACAAACAAACAAACAAACAAACAAACAAACAAACTCTTCAGCTTTATATATTAGTATAGATTATTATTGTGTTAATTTTTTCGCAAATGGTACGAAAAGTAGAGTATTTTCCTCGGTGATAAAGGTGATAAATAAAAAAACCCTTGCTACGCTCGGGAGTAAACCTCGAGTCCTTCGTTACGCTCGCGATTTAAATCGTCACCCGCGGCAGAACTGCTGCTTTATCCCCTTGGTTAATAATCTACTATTACGGATCTACTCGCGTTTATTTTACACATTACTTATTTAATGTTTATCCTGACGTTTCGAACCCTTTGCAGGGTCCGTGGTCACAGGGAGACTGAGGTGTTGGTAGAGGTGAGGCGTATTTACTAGAACAGATCCTTGTACTAGGTATTTTTCAATACTAGGTGGCACCTATTCTACTTTTATGAATATACGTGATCCACCTAGTATTTTTGAAAATTACACGATTTTCGACCTTACATTAATACATTAGAGGTAATATTCCCATGTACACGTATTCGCGTATTGTGCACACCTAGTATTTCTTTCTATTTCACGATTTTCGACTTTAACACCACGGAATAAGATTTCTATTGGTAGGTAAGTACAAGACTAGATCCTAGAATAATAGGTGCTTGAAGTATTGCGTGATACTGTGGAGTGTGAAACTAATGTAATTTAGGTCCTATTTGTATGAAAATAAGGTCCCGAATGAAAAAAATATTATTACCATTTTTGTGTTTTGTAATTCTGCTCACTCCTTGTTTACTAACCGGTAAAAAATTGTTTTTACTTGTTCTCCTGGCAAGTTGAAGTTCACGATGCGACACAATCAATCAGTGTTGAATACATTTTGGCACGCGCGCGTGATAATTGCGATTAGAAATTAGAAGTCAGCGCTAGTCGACGTCTAGTCTAATCAGTTACAACGTGAAACTACTAATACAAGGTGGACTAGGTAGAATAGGTATCTGGATCGAGTATTAGATAATACTAGGAACAGGTGCACGTAGTATCAAATTTACCTAGTACGACCCATCTCTAGGTGTTGGTCGTCTCATAATTAGTTAATAGTGCAAAGGGTTTGAAACGTCAGGATAAACATTAAATAAGTAATGTGTAAAATAAACGAGAGTAGATCCGTAAAAGTTGTTTCATTTCAATATTATATATTGTTAATTGTTCAGAATTACTTTTTTATATGTCAGTATTTTTTCAGATTATTTTTATTCTTTTATTTATAAGATAAGTAATATTTTTTGTAGAACCTAGTTCACGAAATGCAAATTAAAAAGAAACAACGGTTAGGGTGTAGCAAAGGGGGTCCGAGACAGCAAATTTTTCGATCATGTTTTGTATGGAGCTAGGACATGTAAAATTTTTCACTTTTTGCTGTAGGTCACGTGATAGGTTAGAAATTTAAGACAATCAAGAAGCGCAGGGTAGCGATTGTCTTGAATTTCGAAGTTTTTTTTTCATTAGACAACAGAAATCTAGCTCCAAACAAAAAAATATGCCAAATTTCATCCAGAAGAAGCAACAAATACACACACATACTCTCGCATTTATAATATTAGTGTGATGTGATTATTTATATCTTAGTCGCGCAGTGTTCAACACTTTAAGCACAGTGTTCAGCACAGTTTTTTCGCAATTAAATTATATAGAGTTTCATTAATTTCACTGAATGACATGACAGCTAGGAAGCAGGCAGGTGGTCTATATTCAATTGCCGCTATCACAAATCTGCCCCCGACCGCCTAACCGATCGCTTTGACTACGCGTATAGTTTATGACGTCATCTTGCCACCTCGCACCGCCTATGAAAGCAATATCAAAAGCTAAAGGCTATAGCTTTCGATATTGCTTTCATAGGCAGTACGAAACGACAAGATGACGTCATAAATCACACACGAAATCAAAGCGATCGGTTAGGCGGTCGGGCCCCTGGGGGGTAACCACGAGCTCTTATAGCAGTATTATTGCAGTTTTGAAAACGAGACGCGTGTACATTCGCCGCTACACGCGTCTCGTTTTCACAACTGCAACAATGCTGCTATAAGAGCTCGTGGGTGGTTACTAACTGGGGATCTATTTTTGAATCGCACGTATGATATTGTGTTGTCGCATGCGACTTAAGTAGAGCTGTAGCAAACCGTATGTATTCGTTACTGAGTAACGGGTGCGCCATCTAGTACCGAGTTGATTCTTGCCCCTTTTTTTCTTTAAAAAAACAAAAAAAAACAAGCGTTAAGAATAACAGCGTTAGCGTTAATGAATGCATCACAGCATGTCATCAGGAAAAAATTCTAGATTATTTTTAGACAAATATGTATTTTGCTGGCATGTTGTGTTGGGATTTATCGCCTGCTTTTATTTCCAACGTATGAAATATTTCAGGTTAATGAGTATATACGCCACGAAGAATTTTTTATCGATATCGACATTATGCTCAGTTGGTATTTAAGCTACTTCACTATTCTTTTGACATTTCCTGTTTATGTTGGTAGTACGATTTTATTTATTGGGTTGGTAGAAACTACGTTAATTTTTAAACGGCTAGTTAGAAAGCGCCTACTCTTAAAACGTAGTGATTACTTGCTTAGTGCTTAAGTCACATTGGTCTTCCAAGTCACATGACGCCGATTTTCCGTATTTTTGAATCATTCGTTTCCGGTGCTGCCAACATAATACGAAATGTTGGATGTTATCCGTTCCACGCAGAATTTAAAGAAAACCGGTAACAACCGCAATGAAAACTTCCCTTCACTATCTTCTTCTCCACTGCTTATGAGCGTTTACGCCGCACACTAGCGCCACTAATGAAAAAAAAACATATCTAGTAATTAGAGATAGAAAATCAAATTATGCTCAACAAACTAGTCAGGTGTTCATTAGGTGACGTAAAAATGCTAAATTACTTCATTCAGATAGTTTGTTGAGTATAATTTGACTTTCTATCTCTAATTATTAGATATGTTTTTTTTTCATTGTCGGCGCTAGTGTGCGGCGGAAACGCTCTTAAATAACTATGGTGCACTAAATATTCCTCTAGATTCATTTTCAAGTTGTTTTCAAAGTAGCAACAATTATTTTCCTCAGAACGAAAAGCTGTTTTGCTTGTATTTACATTTACTTATTTTGGCAGTTTCAAATTTTCAATGACACAAACAAACGAATGACATGACATTGACACAACGCATTGATTTTGACGGTTGTTCTATCAATCGCTTTGTGTCGCTCGCTCGACTGCTACGAGTGGGTGAGGGCACTCGTTGCGGTCGAGCGATTCAAATATATGAAAAGTCAAATGTCTAACGAAAATCAGTAGAAACTAAGCGCTCGACTCGTGGCGAAGGAATCGAAAATTGAGCCCCTGATGTTGACTGACCCCTATTTATAATCATACTAATATTATAAAGAGGAAAGCTTTGTATTTTTGTATGTTTGCAACGAATAAACTCAAAAACTACTGGACCGATTGAAAAAAAATTTTCACCATTAGAATGCTATAGCGCTGATAGTAATGCTATATTAAAAAATAAAACTTATAAAAACAATTATACTCGTAAAAACCGAACTAACATAAAACTTGCTAGAGAACTTACAAAATATGGATAACTATAATGAAAATATTATAAAGCTAAGAGTTTGTTTGTTTGTTTGATTGAACGCGCTAATCTCAGAAACTACCGGTTCGAATTGAAAAAATATTTTTGTGTTGAATAGTCCATTTATTGAGAAAGGCTATAGGCTATATTACATCTCGCTATGACTAATAGGAGTGGAGCAGCAATGAAAAATGTTGCGAAAACGGGAAAATACGCGGGTGAAACCGCGGGGCACAGCTAGTTTTATATAATTGTAATATTTTTTTATTCATGTTACCATTAAATTTTTTGTTATTCTTTTATTTTTTCTTATTCTATGTTAGTAAAGGCAAAATTATAATGACAAACTAACAATCACAATTATTATTCAGATAACGTATTTTCTAAAAAGTGAAAAGTTTTTTTTTCAAAATTCAAAATTTAAAATCATTAATTCAGTTTAGGCTACAAACTAGCTCTTATGAATACTATGCTATCAGTTCGTAAGTCCTTTCGTAAAACTGGCAAGAAAATCAGCAGGGGTATTTCTTTTCTCCCTATACAGCGTCATAACATTGGAAAATGCCCTATCATAGAATGCGGATTGGTGGTTGTTATTTTTCTTCATAACGTTCCTCTTCTCAGCGAAGGTTGAACAACATTATAGCCATTTTAACCATGTTGACAGCTGCCCGGAAAAGGGACCCGGGTTATTGACAACTGCAATAATTATACAGCCAATAATTATACAGCCTACCTACGGAACCCTTTATGCCACGAAACCGACTTGCCTGGTCTGTCTGCTTTATAGAAACAAAGGGGTTTTTACAAACTTTTATTGTCACTCACTCTATTAAAGTTAATCAGAAAATATCTATGTCGGATTGGCTTTAGTAATCGGCGGCACGGATTTGGAATTGATAAGGGTTGGTTGTTATAGAGGTCGGTTACCCCTTTCAATCGACCCCCCCCCCCCCCCCTCCCTGCGGAGATGCGTGGTTTTTTTACACGTATTTAAAATTATGTAAATCCATACTGTTGGTTAGGTTAAGTTAATTTTTTTTTTCCTGAGTTAGACGCAGCGTAGCGAGGGCCAGTCATGGAAGTGGGGAGGGTCAAAAAATCCCATCTCCCCCCGCTCCCCTACCCCCCTCGACTGCCGCCGAATACTAAAGCAACCCCCATATCTCAAAAACTATTCATTGCCGAGGGGGGGGAGTAGTACCTCGTCGTGTCGGGTACCCAATGAGCCTGGATTAAAAAGTTCGAATCGTAGTCGTATCTAGACAGAAATACTATTAAAATCTGAAATAATTATGGGTTAGACAGAGTTAGACAATGATAATATCCGAAGTTATTGACAGTCGATACTATAATACGCGAATAAGTCAAATATATCTTAAACGAACTGTCAGCTTTATAATCAATGTACTTCTGAATTTGACCGGGCAGAAGAACTCAAGATCTTATTTTGAGAGTTCATCCTCTGACCGATGACATAACAATACATAAAATAAAAACCATTTGTCTCACTCCAACCTCTTTTTCCAGCCATAGGATAGAACGGAACAAAACATAGTTGTACGCTTAAATGAATGATTGGTCTCGCTACGGAATGACGTATAGTCTAAGCGTATAGTCGACAATGAAATTGCTTTAGAATTTAAGTGACAGATACGTTGTCATCATTGACAATGAGCCTTAGCGAAATTTTATTGTTGTAATGGAAGTTTATGGCAAAAGTGATAAAGCAATTTCATGGTCGACTATACTTAAAGCTAATAAAATTTTGTATTGCGATTCAACGTGCGCAAACGTTCTGCTCAAAAGAATAAAATTAAGATAGACGTAATAGTACATTTTGTCATCATTATACATAATTGTCTCGGAACGTGTAGATACGTTACCGCCCGCGAAAGTATTAATTTGTCTTCTTTTATTCTCTCGGTCTCGGTGTCGGCTTCAGAATAATAACTAAAGCTATAGAAACCGGACTAAAATAGCAAAGGTGTTACCAGATTTGTGACGTCATATTTGAGGTAATGTAGTGAGTGACTTTATAAAGGACTCAAGATTTTGTTTGATCACCGATTATCTGATGACCGTTTGACATAACAATACAAAAAATAAAAACTAAGTGTCAACCATTTGTTGCACTCCAACCTCCTTTTCTAGCCATAAGATAGAACGGAACTAAACATAGTTTCACGATTTTTATTTTAGCCATCCTTCTATAGCTTTAGTTATTGTTCTGAGGTGTCGGCATCCGTTCAATAGATTAATAGCTCATTGAGGAAGTGTGTCTGATCTGCACCAGTTCCTCTATTCCCATTGTCTTTTCACATTTTGTTTTCTAAAGTTTACGCGAACACTACACATTGAAATGAAACAACTTTTACGGATCTACTCGCGTTTATTTTACACATTACTTATTTAATGTTTATCCTGACGTTTCGAACCCTTTGCAGGGTCCGTGTTCACAGGGAGACTGAGTTGTTGGTCATCTCATAATTAGTTGGTAGCTTGTATACCCTCATTTAAATTTAATCAGGTGCGTTCCGTTTTACGCAGAAAGGGCTTACAGTATCTTTTGGTCTGGCAGTATGGTGTCGAGGCTGGGATTTAATATTTTGTATGATGGGATCCCAGGCTGGTGGTAGATTTCAACCATCTTTTCTATTAAAATTAGGATGTTTTTTAATTTCAATAGCCTCGCGTTTCATCCTTGGGATGATACGCGAGGCACTCCTTCCTCAAGGTCGGCAACGCATCCGCGATTACTTTGGTTTTGCGGGTGTCCATGGGCGGCGGTGATTGCTTTCCATCGGGTGACACTCGTTTGCCTCCTTTTAACATAAAAAAAAAACATTGTTAATGAATAAATGAAAAAGAGTTTTGTTCAGAAAATATTATTTACTTACGAGCTTTGGCCTCTGATACAAGTGGGCGCCATTGGTCCCGGTTCCGAACTGCTTCCTGTCAGTTGTCTACGTAAAGCTTTTCTAGGTCCTTTAGAACTACGTCCCTCTAGCGTTAACGTGAGCCACCGACTGGTCTACGCCGCGCGCCAGTACGCCCTATTGGACGCCCAGCATATGCATGTTACTTATATAGAATAATAAAAAAACCGGCCAAGTGCGGGCCACACGCAGTGTAGTATAGGGTTCCGTAGCCCATCTCAATAATGCGGATACTACCGGTTTCACAAACCTGACAACGTTATCTAAGTAGTTCCCAATGAGGAATTTGTACTGCGCCAAGTACATTTTATAAGTTGGTCGACTGTTACTCGTAAACTTGTAAAGCTTACTTAGTTGTGATAGTTTTCCTTTCAATTTCGTCATAATCTTCCTAGACATTAGCCAGGCATTTGACAGGGTTTAGCATGAAGGACTACTCTTCAAACTCAAGAAGCTTCTACCGCACTGTTTCTTCCCGATCTTGCGATCATACCTTGATAGGAGATGTTTTGAGGTGAAATTCTAGAATGCAGTATCTCCCTTAAACAATATCTCCTCAGGAATGCCACAGAGAAGTATTAGGTATAGTATATATTGTAGTAGTAGTATATATTGGGCCCATTGCTATACTTGCTGTTTACTGCCGACCTACCAACCCCCGCTGACACTATAACTGCCACCTACGCGGTGGACACCGCCCTTCTGTCGGTGCACAAGAATCCAGCTATAGCATCAGCCGAACTACAGTGCCATGTACATGAAGTGGAGAAGTGGCTAGACAAATGGCGCATCAAGACAAATCAGGGGAAAACGGTTCATGTGACCTTTACTCTCAGAAGGCAGACCTGTCCCCCAATAAAACTACATAATGAGGAAATACCGCAGGTTGACTATGCGAAATATCTGGGTATGCACCTGGATCGAAGACTCACCTGGCATAGGCAAAGGACCAAACGCAAGCAACTGGATACCAAATTAAGATCAATGTACTGGTTGACAGGTCGCAAATCCAATTTGTCGCATGAAGCAAGTTAGCTATATACAAGATCATCCTCAAACCAATTTGGAGAGTAGCTCAAATTTGGTAAGCGTTTTCAATCCGGAAATTTTGATGTCAAAGATGCACGTGGTCGCCCTATTACGGATAAAATGGATGCCATTTTTGAAAAAGTGGAGCAAGATCGGCATATCAGTAGTTATGGCGTAGCTGAAGAACTGGGAATTGACCACAAAACAGTTTTGGCGCATTTGAAAAAAACTGGGTACACAAAAGAGGTCGATATTTGGGTATCTCACAAACTCACTGAAAGAAACCTAATGAACCGTGTACTCATTTGTGATTCTTTATTACGATGTAATGAAACCGAACCATTTTTGAAGAAGCTGTTATCTGGTGATGAAAAGTGGATCACGTACGACAAGAACGTGCGAAAAAGCTCGTGGTCAAAAGCCGGTCAGGCTTCACAGACTGTGGCGAAACTCGGATTAACTCGCAACAAGGTGATGCTGTGTGTGTGATGGGATTGGAAGGGCATTATTCATTATGAGCTGTTACCACCAGGCAGGACCATCGATTCTGAACTTTACTGCGAACAACTGATGAGATTAAAGCAAGAAGTTGAGAGAAAGCGGTCGGAATTAATCAACAGAAAGGGTGTGGTTTTTCATCATGATAACGCTAGAGGTCTAGACCTCGCACATTTACAGCCACTCAGCAAAAATTAAGAGAGTTTGGCTGGGAGGTGTTAATGATGCATCCGCCGTATAGTCCTGACCTTGCACCTTGCGCGCAAAGCCACTATTAGTCTAGACTAGAAGTGCAAAATCTCCGACATGACCCACGTCGGGGGATTGTTGTTGACGACAAAATCCTAAAAAATGGGGAAACAAAGAAAAAACCTTCCTATTTACATCCCTCGACGCATACTGCACAAGTCAACAGTCGGCGACAAATCACACAGTTGTTCCCCAGTTGATTACCGGTTGATTACCCAACGTGACACTGCGCGAGATAATCACGGCTGCGCATTAACATATAAAATGTATTTACTATGAATAATCGGTATGTGGGCACTGCGGGGTCGACGCCCGCCCCGCGCACGCTTCATAAGAACTAGCTTAGAAACATACGTGCTTATAATTAGTACTGGCACGCCAAACTAAGTTACTCTAACTTATCTTAAGTTACACTATATTATTTATGTTTCCCACCATTTAAACCTTCCCTGAATTTCCACAAATATTTCAAAATCAAAATTAGCCAAGTCGGTCCAGCCATTCACGAGTTTTAGCGAGACAAACGAACAGCATTTGATTTTTATATAGGTATATATAAAACTATAAATAAAATATGTCTTCCAACTGTTGGCTCATGGGAACGTAAAAACTTCATATGTCTAATTTAAACCAAGTTACGTAATAATTGTATCCACTTCAAAGCCTAAAAACTTGTTTATGGGAATCGGCAAAGTGGGAATGGCTATAGTGAGGAGCAATTCTTTGCATCTGGGTGCCAAGTGCGAGTTTCATTCGCCAATCGTTAACGTTAACGAAAACGAGAATGTTTAGGCCAAAGGAGACCTTTCCATATGGGCCCCCGTGGTACCGAGGTACACTTTATTTTAAAATATTCTCTACATTATGCAGATACACCTTGTGATATAATTTTTTTATAAAACTTGCCGAAACTAGATTTTTTGGAATTTTTTTTGTCGAAACGTGCAAAATATGACTGACAGTGACATCTGTGTCATAGCGGTTTGTGGTGGAAACATTGTGGTTTTTTTAAAATCTCACAAAGAATATTATAAAAAAAATACGTCCAAAATATAGTTAATATTATACGGTTTTCTACAAACTCACATAAATAATAAACAGATCGTACGTGCGTGACCGTATTATTTTTTGCTGAACCAAAGCCGCTTTTATGCAGCCATAGAAACTTGTTTACTTTGCTCTACAGATCCCGGATTCAAATCAGGATAGAAAACATGATTGTGTGATGAAAACGAATGTTTATATCATAGAATCTAGTAGGTACTGAAATAATTATTTAGAAAGGTCCACACTTACACGGAACCATAAATGCTAATAGAAACAAGAATGTTCATGTTTACTACAGTTGACCAACTTGATTCATAAGCAGTCTTTCTAAACAAGACTTATTGTCAACCAACTGACACATCAGTAATGCTTCTACAAAGTCCTTCCCAACAGCACAAGCAGTTGTGTAGTAGTCTATCTTTTACATCAAACCTATACGTATTTCATGTCATAATAACCAATTGTATTGATTTTAAAAGCAACACAGTTTTATAATGACATAGAAATGGTTGAGCGCACTTTAGATGGCAATGTAAAACATTAGGTTGTTTGTTGGAATAAAACAATGAGTATATTTTTTAATTTCTTTTATTATGTTTCTTCATTTTCTACATCTTCTCTGATTAATATATCATCAAGGAGGGATGCTGGAGCAGTTATATTTTGTTGGTATCGAGCCCACCTCATATACCACACAATGGTCCTACATGAGCACAGCAACCCACTGTACGTTTTCCTATTATACATTACAGTAATAACCGTGAATTCTGTGCTCCCAACTATTGTGCTGCATATTTAACAATATATATGTATAATATGTTCGACCACTACGGTGCCTTGACAATAATCACAGATACATTTCATTTTCAGAATGTGGTATAAGGAGAGGCTCAATATCACGGCATACTTCAATTCCAAATGTTCCATTTGGTCTAATGTGCTTACCATAATATGAGCGTGCCTGCTTAATTTGATAAGTTCCCAGTGCAAATAATATTAAAACCGATTCTGTCATGACTAGAAACTCATTCAATAGTAATTTTCAACATTTATATTGTCAAAAAGAGCTCTCTTTCTATTAATATTATTTTCTATAATATACTCTGCCACAACATTTGGTTGATCTAATCTGCTTAGGGCACTTAGGGCCACTTAGGGCAGATGCCCTGCATGCATCACATGCATCACAGATAGACCAGATGGTCTATCTGTAATGAGTAGATGGAATGCATTTATCGTGGCCCCTGCTATTCGGAAATCAGTTATTAGATGTTTGCAAGCAGCATTATTATATAAATAATTCCATTTTTTCATTTTATTTCATGAGTATAATAAGAAGATCTTTTGAATCGGGATCCAAAATAATAGCGCAGGTTATCGGGAATCGTCAATATATCAATAGCAGCCAAGTTACGGGGCGGGGGAACCGAGGTCCAGTCCAGGGAGAATAGCCGAGTCAAATAATCAAAGCAATACAGATACACACGGAAAACACTCCAGCCAGAGCCAGTAAACACCGAAACGGAATAAAAAAAGGTTAATCCAAAGAGTATGGTTAATCTCAATATGATATGTCATGACTGACAAGACACTGTCTTTTTAATTCGTTCGTTACAGTACAGCTCTGGCATAAAGTGTTTTTAGCAATTTCTTCTGGGTGACAAAATAATCAAACGCACAAAATAATTCGTAATAGTTAAAAACACTTATTTTTGTTATTATTTATCATTTACTTGCTAAAAATCGATAAGCTTATGTAAAAATAATGTATTAAAAGGCTTTTATCATAAAATTAGTTGTGCCTGAGAGTAAGCTAACGAAACGCATCAGACAGCGAGAGAGTTGTGCTTGCCAGTTAAATTAATTCAATGTTGCAAGTCATCAAACATTTCTAATGATGTTTTTGGGTGGTACAAATTGAATAAAAAATATGTTATAGATATTTTTAGAATCTACGATTTTTTCCCTACATTTTGATACCTTTGAATCTTAGGTACATTCGGGGCCCTTGTTGTAAGGGGTGAGGAAAGGTCTCCTTTAACTCTTCGTTAACGTGATCGAATGGCGAATGAAACTTACACTTGGCACCCTGGACTCCATTTCTCGGGTTGTCCGCTCTCGTCAGCTGACTTGAACCTTTTAGAGAAACTAGTAAAGGACGGGAACACGAGTCTATAGTCACCTTATGCTTTTCAAGCCGCCGCACCGCCGCCGCCGTATTTTAACTAAACTTATGGTCCTCGTAGGTTCGCTACATAAAAACCCGGTTACGCTGCAAAAGTGGCCTACGTGATGGTTAGAGGTCACGTTCAGCTTTATCGTTTCTTCCCCTCAGTAAGATAAAGACATCATGGAACCAACATCGTGGAACAAAACTTTTGCTGTGTAACATTACTCACAAGACCAAGGGGGTAACCACAAGCTCATATAGCAGTATTATTGCAGTTGTGAAAACGAGACGCGTGTAGCGGCGAATATACTTGCGTCTCTTTTCCACAACTGCAATAATACTGCTATAAGACCGACGACGCGTCGACGGGTAAATAACGAATATATTCACGTATATTTATAAGCTTAAGAGATGCGTTAAGTGCGCTAATTAAGTACAAGCCCTCACATTCGTCGAATCTCGGCTATTTATAACACGGTATAAATTTATTGTGGACAGGCGCCGGCGCCGTTCCCGACTGTGGTATAATGAGTTGGCCATTACTTACTTTTTCTCGCGACTCCGCAATTTATGGGCTATGCCAGACCATAGATTGCTTTGCGTGGATTTTTAAAAATAAAATATTTTTATAGAAACCCTTGGTGCTTAAATGAGTTTCTAGATTTATTTTATGCTACTTCGCCCGCGACTTCGTTTGCGAGAACTACATCATATCCTAACCTATGGGAACCCGTTACCGGGATAAGAAGTATCCTATGTTCAATTCTGGGTTATGTTCTGTCTATGCGCAAAATGTCATCCAAATCCGTTCAGTCGTACCCAAGTGATGCGCTTACGCTTACCAAGCAACAGCATTTCATTTTTATTTATGTTTACAAATAGAGATAAATATTTAATATAGCTTCAGTGCAGTAATTAGCACTTGAAAATAAAAAGTAAAATTTATTATAGCGTTTTGTTATCAAACTTATTGCAATGACCGTTGGATAGATGGCGCACTGTGCCGCTATTAGCACTCAAAAATTAAAAAGCAGTAACAAAATTCAGCGCTTACTACAGCCTTCCCGGTAGCATAGCGGTCAGTCATAAAGAAAATTGTATATACGGTCAGTGCAGCCGCCCGGATTGCGGAAGACCCAGGTTCGATTCTCGTATTTTATAAATATTAAATAGAGTACAGTCAACAGCAAAAGTAGATGATGTTTACTTGATTTCAAAATTAAGTTTCGATAGTGTAAGTCGGTATTTTCTATATAACTACAGTCAAAGTCTGCAGGTACTAGTAGACACTCGAAGGTTTTTCGATATGCGTTTAAAAAGTTTTGATTTTCATACTGATTTCATATTTTGAAACTTGAATCATCAGTTACCTTTGCTGTTGACTGTACCTACCTACAATATCGTCTGACGCCCCGCAGGTTCACATGTGAACTTATAACAATTGGTTTTCAATTGTGTCTGGTTTTACGGTGCCTGACTGATTACTAAAACGTATACGTGACCTAGATCTTTTAAATATAATATTGAGAACCTGTAGCACAATTATGTAAAGCTTACGATGTACCATACTTGCCTTTGCGGAAACTTAAGAAAACAATAATGAAATGTAACTACAGCTACCTAACTACCTACTGTCACAGTGAAGTAGAAATTAATGGATAAGCCCTATAGGTGATACAACTTACTAGCCTTGATACCGCGCGAGCTACGTCCCGCTAGAAGTGGAAGTGGTGTGAAATAATTGCTGCATCGTGTTACGAGTAACGAGGCACTTTGTTAGCGACAAGCCTTGTTAATATCATTTTTTCTTCAACGTTGATAAGCACGTTTTCTTTACCAACGAAATTGTCCCTTTTGTACGGTTTCTAAGTGGCATCACGAAAGTAGGAGATCCAAAGAAGGTAATTAACTGTCACAGAAACTAAACTCACTGACACGGAACAGCTGTGCTTGGACTGTTGCGAGCTGTTCCGAGATTCGTGTCCGTTGCTGTGTGCTTGGACTGTTGCGAGATGTTCCGAGATTCGTGTCCTTATTTTGTGGTGTGATTATCACTACTAGTGGTCGCCCAGTGGTCGAAATTCGACCGTAATTTTATTAAGGCACGGATTGTATTCCTAGCAATGAAAAATTAAAAAAGATACAATGTGTGTTTGGATCTCAGAATAATAACTAAAGCTATAGAAACCGGACTAAAATAGCAACACTCATTCATTAGTTCGTACTATTTTAACTAATGAACCTAAGTGATGTATTGGAAAGAGATCGATTGTCCCTTTTCTTTCGTTATTTCGAAGGTGTCACCAGATTTGTGACGTCATATTTGAGGTAATGTAGTGAGTGACTTTATAAAGGACTCAAAGAATTTTTTTGATCACCGATTATCTGATGACCGTTTGACATAACAATACAAAAAATAAAAAGTAAGTATCAACCATTTGTCACACTCCAACCTCCTTTTCTAGCCATAAGATAGAACGGAACTAAACATAGTTGCACGATTTTTATTTTAGCCATCCTTCTATAGCTTTAGTTATTGTTCTGAGGTTTAGATTAATGGCATTTGACAGAACTCGGCTGCTCCTCTTCCATTATTTAAATTTTTAAAAAGAGTTTAATATGCGTGTGTGTCAAATACATGGTAGTGTGTGAAATGTTTGTTTTATTGATTTAATGTGTTTTTATGCACAATTTAAAAAAAATATCAACATTCGGATAACCTTCTACATATAAACTATAAGTGTGTGAAATCTCATACTTTTCCGTCCGCACAATTTTCGTAAAAACAACGTGAAGCAAAAACTTTGTAAATACCCCTATTTACAAAGTTTTTGCTTCACGTTGTAATATACAGGTTGGAAAAAAAGTCCGTGGTTGGAGGAAAAGTACCCATAATATTGATGATGGCAAATTTTACTGAAAAGAAACATTCCTTTATTTTCAAAAATAATTAAAAATGCATTTAAAGATTTAAAAAAAATCACCTGCTTGAGCAAAGAATCGAACCGGTGAAATGTGAAAAAAAACATCCTGTATTTTATGATACCAACTGAATGATTTATTCATAAGGATCAATTCCTTTTAAACAGAAAGACCAAGTTAAACGTCCCACTACTGGAACAAGGCGAGGCAGTCGCAAAACATTAACCTTTTTTGTAAAACTTCACAGACAGTCAAAGAACTCCATCAAAAAACTTCTTTTTGCGTACGTCTATAAAAAAAGAAATGAGATACTCGATGTAGGGTAGGTACGTCAGATGAACTTCTGTCAGTCTTGAGCTTGTGGGTTACCTGAAATTTAATATTTTAGCTAACAGCAATGACTTAGAGTAAGCTCCCACAAAATTACAAGTTGAAATGAACTCAGTGTTACTCCTGTGGTTGTGGCTTGGGTGTGCGAAGGAAGTGGTAGGATTGGAACCGGCTCGCGTGGAGCCAGGTTACACGATGTGCAGTGCTTACGGGCACAGGCTGGTGGTAGCGAAGTTCGGGAAGGAGACGCACCTGCTCTGCCTCAAATTGAAGGCCATAGAAGGATACAAATAAGCCGTGGATATCAAATGACACCAAAAAGCATATAAATCATAAACTGGCACTATGGAAAAGATATGTGTTTACTGGGCTTGATGAACACTTCAGGGATTATAGTAAATTTAACAACAAATTAATAAACCAAAACAGAACAGCTCGTATATGTGATTACAGGTGTAATCACTGTCTACCTACACTAGTAGAGTAATAATACGCAAAGTTAAACTGTGGATAAAATATATTGAGAATAAAATAAAAAAAAAATTACATAAAAATCACAACAAGACCGTAGGTGGAAAAATATCGAGAGGCATTCATTCTCTTCTATTTTTCCCGTCAATCATAATATTCAAACATCCGTCAGTCACACATACGGCCAGCTACGAATCACGATTACAACCTCTTTCGACACTCCTCCTTAATCGCTTTCGTCGTCCTCTCATCCTCTTCAGCTACCCTTACTCATCACACACTCAACCATATCAACACTTCTTACACACCCTCAACAGTGCTTCACACCACACCCATCGCTTGTGTACAAAACTCAAACTTGCTTTTAGACGGGCTCTTCGTCAGACTGTCTGCCGTCATCTTATTTGTCTCGAGGTACTTGAGTTGGACCTCTATATCACTCATTAGAGTATCCCGCACAAAATGATACCTCACATCAATATGTTTGGTTTGGTTGTGATGCACTGGGTTAAGTGCAATGGCCATAGCCGATTGGCTATCTGTGTGAATACACAGTTTTGTGTTTTGTATACCTGCAACTTCTTCCAAGAATCTCTTCAGGTATACAGCTTCTTTGGTAGCTTCAGATAGGCTTACATACTCTGCCTCTGCAGTTGATAAAGCCACTGTCTTCTGTTTGATGCTTTGCCAGGAAATTGCAGCTCCACTGAGCTTTAATACATATCCGGAGAAACTCTTCCGGTCAATGATATTCCCTCCATAATCTGCATCAGCAAAACCTTCTATCTCGCAGGGTTTGCTTTACTTCAGTCCTAAACTTGATGTTTTCTTCAGGTACCGAAGAATTCGCTTTGCTGCTATCCAGTGAGTTCATCAGGAATGTGAACGAAGGCTCTGCATCCAAAGATTCGCAGTCCTTGGAGGTCAACTTTCGTTCCAGTCCACACTTCTTCTGGTGTCCTGTCTCTTACTTTGTTTGTTGGAGATCTATTCTTCAAATACAGTGCAGTATTTACAGCTTCTCCCCAGAAGCGGGCTTCCAAGCCAGCCTCTTGTAGCATACATCGAGCCTTCTCGACGATTGTACGGTTGGCGCGCTCTGCCACACCGTTTTGCTCGGGTGTATACGTGCAGGTAAGTTGGTGAACAATACCATGTTCACTCAAAAACTGATTGACATTTTTATTTTTAAACTCAGACCCGTTGTGTGTACGTAATACATTAAGTTTTTTTATTTGTTTGTTTTTCCGCTAATGCCTTGAACTCTTTTATTTTGTCAAACACCTCGCTTTTGTATTTAATGAAGTATATAAAAGTTTTTCGCGAAAAATCGTCAATAAACGTCAAAAAATATAAAATTTTTCCAAAACTATCAATCATTGGGCCACAGACATCAGAGTGTACCAATTGTAGTACCTCCGTAGCTCTTGTTGCACCATCTTTGGGGAAGGGCTCTGTGGTTTGCTTCCCCAAGCAACAGGCTTTGCAGTCTATCTTTTTGGAATTTGAAAAACTCACCCCGTCCGCGAGTTTATTTTTCAAAAGTAAAAGGTTACGAATTCCCAAGTGTGCAAGTCGCTTGTTCCACATCTCCATGTCATCAATTTGCTCTGCAGCTGTCGCTGCAGCAACCTGTGAAGTGGTTATCATTAGTTTATAGATACCCAGCTCAAGTATTCCTTCCACACATGCATCTGCCTTAACCTCAAATTCATTTACATCGTAAATTGCGCATGCATCACTCCTAAATACAACTAGTTACTTTGTTTTTCTTAGCAATCTTACTCACACTCAAGAGATTAAATGCTAAATTTGGTACGAACATAACATCTTCTACTGTTACCTCGTCACTCACTACGTCGCCAAAACCTTTACCATACACCTTACCTCCATTTGCACAAGATACTTCAATATTCTCATGCTTAACAAAATCTTTTAACAAATCTCTACGACTACACATGTTTAGACGAGTAGTAGACGCTCCTGAGTCCAGAATCCACTCTTCTTCTTTGGAAGGTGTCATCGCAGCCAGAGCGGTGGCAACGTGTGCACGTTGCTGCTTCTTGTTGCGAGGATTGTCAGGACAGTCTATCATTTTATGTGGGCCTTGACAGATGAAACATTTGCATTGCTTATTGGCAGCTTTTTCTTGTGGTATCTTCTTGAAGTGCTTTTTCTTAGCTGTCAGCGCTGTCTCAGCACTAGAACTGCTCTCCTCATAGTCAGTCATTTGTAAGAGTTTGGTTTTGATGTAATCAGTGCTCAAGGTAATATTGGTATTCTCTAAGGCTAGTCAAATCGGTATATACTGCTCAGGGAGTCCTGCTAGCATCATTGCAGCTAAAAGCTCGTCATCAATAAACTTGCCAAGATCTCCTAGTTGCTGAGCAACGTTCAATAGCTCGTTTACATACGCTCCCATACTGTTAAACTGATTAAACTTGAGACTTACTAGTTTTGTTAAAAGTCGGCAACGATTGTTTAGACCTTTGTCTTCAAATGCCTTTTGGAGGGCCTCCCAAGCCTCCTTCGCCGTTTCACATGACCTTACATGGACCTTGCAGTCCTTGCTTACCGACAGAAATACTTTACTGAATGCCTTCTGGACTCCTCTTTGGCCTGCTGTATCACTCTCAATAGGCGTGCTCTCTACGTATTTCCATAGGTCGTCATGCATTAATGTGCATTTCATGTCAAACTTCCAGCTTTGATAATTACGTAAACCTTCTAGCTTTTCTGCGTGAAATCCACATCCCGAAGTTGAAGCTTCCGACATGGTTGTGACTTTTCACTCTCACCTCTCACAATTCTATCGCACTGCTTTGCAGATCAGCTGCTGTTGCCCATAACCTGTGATTACAGGTGTAATTACTGTCTACTACGACTAGTAGAGTAATAATACGCAAAGTTAAACTGTGGATAAAATATATTGAGAATAAAAAAATAAAAAAATTTACATAAAAATCACAACAAGACCGTAGGTGGAAAAATATCGAGAGACATTCATTCTCTTCTATTTTTCCCGTCAATCATAATATTCAAACATCCATCAGTCACACATACGGCCAGTTACGAATCACGATTACAACCTCTTTTGACAGTATATTATATGAAAAAAACATACTGCATGCTGGGCCTAAAAAATTTTACTCTTACATTCGGCAACAAATACATTCAAGGGTTACCATTCCTAATGTCCTACTCAACAAACAAGGCGTCGTCTTGTTCAAGCAGAAACTCAAAGCGCTTATGAACTTCATTGTAAAATATCATGTCTTCGGAGACGTACGACGTTGGATGTACTCTGTAGAGTGGCAGAAGAGAGGACTGCCTCATGCGCATATTCTTCTGTGGATGGTCGAAAAAATAAGACCAGATGAAAATGACTCAATAATTTGCGCAGAAATTCCCGAAGTTCTAGAATTGTATGAAATAGTGAAGAAGAACATGATTCATGGACAGTGTTGTGAACTCAACTTGCATTAATTTCCATTGTGTATTTTCTCAGTTTCAATGATGTAATAATATTATAGATTTACGGTCTCATTATTATTAGTTACTAAGATAATATTTTTGTATAATATACAAGAGCTTTATATAATCGGCTAAACGATTTCCTAACAGCAATTCTTGATCGACGAACTTCGGCTTTCGTCCAAAGTCTAGTACCCTCACAGCTGCCATATACTTAGTTACTAAAATTAAAACTCATATAGACATGAAAGACATTGCAGTAGGTATATTTATCGACTTGAAAAAAGCTTTTGATACCGTCAGTCATCAAAAATTACTTCTAAAACTAAATGATATAGGAATCAATGGCGCAGCTTTAAATTTATTTAAGTCATATCTACACAATCGACATCAAATTGTTAAAATTGACAATTCTGTGGGTAGTTATCAGAATATCACATTTGGTATACCTCAAGGATTCATACTGGGCCCGTTGCTTTTTTTGGTGTATATGAATAACATCAAAATATTGGCTTAACCGGATGTCTTACATTGTACGCTGACGATACGTGCTTATTTTATTTCGGCCAATCAATTCACAAAACAATCACTGACGCTCAAAAGGATTTGGACTTGCTCAATGAATGGTTGTTAATGAACTTGCTAACTGTTAATACTTCAAAAACGTCTTACATGATACTAAGGGCTAAAAACAAAGTGATTCCTTAATTTGAACCTCTAAGAATAAATAATGAATTGATAACTAGATCTCACCAGGAAAAATACCTAGGATTACTCATTGACGATAAATTAACGTGGAAACCGCGCATTGAGCGTGTCCAATCCAAATTAACTTATTTGCTGGGTGCACTTCGTAAGATAGCCCATTGCATTCCGAAAAGGGTTAAACCTATTATACAGGTTGTAGATTTGCATTCCCGCCATAATTTTACAGCTGATCGTTATTGGTACACTTAATGACTAAAAAATACTTTTAACACGGAGAAAGTAATAAGGAACCGATTGATTAATAAAATGATCTCAGTGTAAATTAGAATAGCGACCGTCGACTGACGAGAATAGGGGTGCAGACCGTAGTAGGTACATAAGAGCGCAGCGGGCGGACATTAAGTCGATGAACTTACGTAAACTTGTAGGTACTATTATGTATTCTGTGGTAAAGTGGCTTACCCTTACGCATAAGTATACTTTGTTGCAATAAACTATTATTAGGTACTTACTGATCATGTTTAAGATCCTCGCAGGTACTGCTCAAAGTGGGCACCTTCACGTTCTATGCACAAATGAGCACGGCGCCTTAAGTTTCTAGGTAACTTTTGCAGCACACTACGATTTGACCTTACACTCTCAAAAGCCATTAAAATATTTTGTTTTAACTGCACAACACTCGTGATTTCGTCTTTATAAACCATTCTTTTTATGTCTCCCCACAAATAAAAGTCACACGGAGTCAAGTCTGGTGACCTCGGAGGCCAGGGCACTGGCCCACCTCGACCAATCCTCTGGGTTCCGAACACTTCGTCCAAATAATCGCGCACTTGGCGTCCATAATGCGGAGGCGCCCCGTCCTGGTGGTAAAAGAGATTCCGGTAAAGAGCGAATGGCACGTCGTCAAGCATTACGTCAACTACGTGCTGCAAAAGTTGCAAATTCGAGTTGCTGTTGAGATAACCCTCGATGAAATAGGGCCCGAGTAAATGTCCACCAACAATGCCAGCCCACACATTGATGCTAAACCTATGCTGGAACGAATCTTTTTTGGTCTTATGCGGGTTCTGCTCGCGGTGAGCCCACCAATGTTCATTGTGGACGTTGTAAACACCGATGCGCGTAAACATACACTCGTCCGTCCATAGAATGCTGGCTTCTCGGTGTTCTAGTACCCAGTGACAAAAAGTAACCCGGGCGGCATGATCTTGCTCGTTCAATTCTTGAACTCTTCTGAAGTGGAACGGGTGCTGTTGCTCCGACTTAAGAAGCCGCCAGACTGTTGTGTGGTGGACATTGAAGTGGCGGCCAGCATCACGAGTACTGGCACGTGGTTCCCTCTCGAAGTATTCGAGTATTTGCTCTTGCAAATCGACTGAGAGGCCCACACTGCCGCGACCCTGCGCATGTCGAGGAACGTTGAACTGGCCATGATCCCTCAGTCGTTGCGTGGCAGCAAGCATTACCTCGCACGATGGAGTTGGTCTGTTTGGAAACATTTCCACAAACATGACCACGGCTCGACGTAGACTGTTCCCACTAATTGCGTATAATCGCACCATCTCCACAAGTTCTACGTTAGAATAATTTTCCGTCATTTTACTTTTTTTACACACACAAACAACACACCTAAGAACACGTTTCGCTCCAAATTCGCTAGGGCTAAGAAATGTGTCACTCGTTCGGGGTTGCGCGGCACACTGGCTTTGATGCGTGCGGCGTGCGCCCGCCGCCCGCCGGCCGCCGGCGCTCGCCGCGCCGACAAAGCTGCGGGCGCGCCGCGAAGCTCGAGCTTGTTGCTGCCTACTCGTGGTCGGGTGAGCGGGCGTACGCGAACGAGCGTTTATTTTTTAGTGCTACGCAGACGTGCGATTCGTATTTACAGATTTTGAAAATATGATTATTATTTTTTCATATTTTTTTTATAATTTATTTGTAATAAGTATAAGCATTACGACCGCTGCTATGAATATGGCGTGAATGCAAATCAACAAGTTGTATACAACACCCTAGCTAAATCACATTTAGATTACTTGATTGAAATTTGGGGATCTGCCGCATCATCTAACTTAAACTCGTTACAGAGAACTCAAAACAAAATGATTAAAGTCTTATTCCATTATCCATTTCGAACTCCAACCAAACAACTGTATAAAAAAAAAATAATCTAAGTCAAACTTACACGTATTACACTTGCATTTTGATAAAAAAGATTTTGACTAAAACAATAAAATCTAATTTGGAAATGAATATAAAATTTAATAAACATAATCTACGAAATCAAAACAAGGTAAAACTTATTACTCCAAGGACTAATTACGGTAAGTAGACGATATTATTGGAAGGAGCACAGTTATTTATCAGATTACCAAATACCGTTAAAAATTGTGAGAGTGTGGAAGCATTTTAGTGTAAGCTTAAAGTCACACATAGCAGTGAGCACCGACGATTGAATGCATGTAGATCGTGTCTAGATCTTGTATGTGTTGTTACTAAGACATAATAATTAACTTTAATTTGCCATGCAATTGTAAATTAAATATTTATATTAGTAAAGTCATGTTTTGTAGTCAAAGTCAGTTTTTTTTTCTTTCTTAGACAATTTTTGACCGTTATTAGTGCTGTATGACATTGTGAAAATTTTAACTGGTAACTGATGTATATTTGCAAACTTAGATATTATTATATTTTCTCTTTTGTTTTTTTTTAACATGTGTGATTGTCCTTTATATTTTGTGTCTTTATTTGTGATGGAAAGTGTCCTTTTATGATAGGGCATTTTTCAATATTTTTTTGACGCTGTAAAGGAGAAAAGAGCTGGACACTTGCTGAGTTTCTTGCCGGTTCTTCTCAGTACAAGATCTCCCGCCCAGAGTAGACTTACGAACCGATGGCATAATGACGTTCATAAGAGCTATTTGTAGCCTAAACTGAATAATTGATTTTGAATTTTGAATTTTGAATTTCATGCGCGTCAGGTATCAGCAAGCAGCAGCGATCAAAATGTAAGAACGCACATGGGGGTAACCACGAGCTCTTATAGCAGTATTAATGTAGTTGTGAAAACGAGACGCGTGTAGCGGCGAATATACTCGCGTCTCTTTTCCACATTTGCAATAATACTTGACTGCTATAAGAGTGCACTAGGGCTGTGACTTGTTTATTTTGATATAAAAATATTAATTTAAAAATTGAATAACACATATAAGTTGTAGCGGCATACAATGTTGCAATATGTCTGATCAGCAATCTGCACCTCGGCCGGCGTAGCATGGGGCCCGGTGGTCGTCTACAGAGCACCGCCTCGCTAGGTCATTTTAATTAGCTATTGTGTACTGAAATATTGTATCGTCATTATACATACTGTGTTATATCTATGTGCAAACTAGAAATACACAAGTGAATGAACTGAACGTTTTTGTTATTATTTCCTTCTGATGAACTATAAGGGAACCCTCTAAAAAGTTAATAGTTATGTCTTACTAACTCTGCAATTCTGCATACAAGATCTAGATAGGCTACACTTTGGATCTTTTTATTTTTACCAAACCTTTATGTTACACGTTATATAGTATAAACATTTTTATTTGCATAAAATGTATTAAATACCCACATAATTATGGTATCATTAAGAGCGTTTACGCCGCACACTAGCGCCGCCAATGAAAAAAAAAACATATCTAGTAATTAGAGATAGAAAATCAAATTATGCTCAACAAACTATCTGAATGAAGTAATTTAGCATTTTTACGTCACCTAATGAACACCTGACATGTTATGGTTTAGTTAAATATAGCGTTATAGTTAAAAGTGGCCGTAACGTCTTATAACGTCTATAACATGTCAGGTGTTCATTAGGTGACGTAAAAATGCTAAATTACTTCATTCAGATAGTTTGTTGAGCATAATTTGATTTTCTATCTCTAATTACTAGATATGTTTTTTTTCATTGGCGGCGCTAGTGTGCGGCGTAAACGCTCTTAAAGTGAGCGTGTTTAGAACATAATGACGTACGGTCTGCCGACGACATTATTCACAATAGTATACCTATCCTATACGCCGGTTTGTTAATGTAAAAAATGCAACCTATCCGTTTCCGTTCCATTATTATGTCTATGTAATTAATCTATATGTCCATTGAAATATTTGGCAACGACTTTAAATACAACGGCGCTAATAATAGAACATTGTGATTGGAATCGAACACGTGGAGTCTCCTGTTTGATTTCGAATGGCGTTTGGTCGAAAATATTATTAGTAGGAACATTACTCTTTATTATCTATGTGATCGGCCGATTACGAGCCGTTTTATTTTACAACACGAAATATACTTATTCGTTTATGTAAGTGTGAGTTTTATTGACCATATTTTTATTACGTTGATAAAAAAAAATGCATGGCAAAATTGCAATTCCTCTCGTTTGTCACCAGGAACCTCTTTTAATGCCATACAAATTAGTAATTAGTAATCTTCGTTAACTTGATTGAGTGGTTAATAAAACTCGCTCTCAATACGCTTTCTGATTTAAGCCCACAAAAAAATCTAGTTTTTATTAGCTTAAAAGAACTGCGAATGAAACTAGCACTCAGCTACCAATATGTATTTATTTATTTAAAGAAAGCAAGCAAGAATAAGCTCACTTGAGGCTACAGCGTCAGGATAGTAAGTGAATAAGTAAGCACCAAAACAATGAATTGATAAATAGTTGATCAATTAACTATCAGCATTGATTGATAGATAAATTTATAAGCTACCACGACAGTTTCTGCCATCGCGCTGATGATCTTTCGAGATTTTGATGCTAATTTGAACAAACTCTCAAAATTGTCATCACGCGATCTCATAGACAATCGAGTAAAACGTGTACATCATCATCAACTTAGCCCTAATACGTTTACTGCTGGACAAAGGCTGTTCAAGCAAATAATGTTCGACGAATTGGCATTCGAATTTATATAGGAGACCCGAACACGTGTGTAACCCGAAGTGAATGAACGATTCTGCAAGACACGTTAATAATATATTATACGTTTATGTCATACTGTTATTATTTACCTTAAGTCTTTTAGCTTGGTCACACATACATTTGTTGTTTACACGAGGATCGTATTTCCCTTTATAAGGAAAATTGTCAAACAATACAATTCCAGTAACTCTTTTAGTCGAAATCTTTTGCGACTTTCTTGGAAAATTACGAGATTGATCGGTGGTTGGTTCTCTACAGAATCAGTTTAAAAGGCTATCCTTTATGTTTATATTTCTGCTCCCAGACATTCCTTTGTTTTAGTTTGAGAGACATTTTCCTAATTTTATATAACAAAATAGCTTATAGCCACCGAATGGTACCGATCCAAACTCCTCGGCGAATCTAGTAGGGCACGGAGACACGCACTAGTGCGTGATGCCGTTCCCTCCAGAAAACCTCCCAAGGATATTCGATTCACACGGCTTGAGTAAACCCTTTAGGTTTCTCGCTGCCCCAGAAAGACCCAGTGAAGCTGAAAATGTTGTATGAGGCAATCACCAAACTCTACCAAAAAAAAACCTATTGGTAAAGGAATATAGTGAAAACGTAGCATCACCCAAAAAGTCGGAACTAACGATAGTGTTAAGGTGACGCATTGGAAATTTACGCGGCGGGGATTTTGATTTTTCCCAACAATTATAAATCATTATGATAGTGATATTTGATGACATGATTTTTCATTTAATTGACTTCACTTTGCTAGTTGCAGATCTTAGAGTTGCTGGCTCTAAGCAAACACAATATTAATAATTATGCTGATTCTACCACCTGGTTCGGAATGCAAGTCTTCAATCGAGAAGCGCTCGAGAAACTCGAGAAACTCAACTTGTACCTGGTTTGCTCTAAGTTGCAGATACACGATTTGTTAACTTATTATATGTTTATAACAGAGAAAAAAATATCTAAGTAACCTCTTTTAAAACATAGATTTGCATTTTACAGGCTAACCAGACCGATTTAAGCATCTAAATTTTCTTAGTTAATTAGTCTTAACACACACTTCAGTAAGCTCATGTTCATTTTTTTAAACTTATTTGTAGTTTTAATTGGAAAGAAAAAAACAGTTTTTCTTATGGTACGGGGCGCAAACACTTCGTATTAAATTAATTGTTTAACGATGCGTCGCCTTAAGGCGACAGACTTAGATGACCTGGTGACAGCCACCTTGATTCTTCCTAAAACGTCCACAATTGTTAACACACTTTTTTATCTCTTCCCGAGTTTGGTGCTTTACTCAGGCATCCTTATCAGCGTTACCGAACTTATTCGGGGGCGCAGGTGGCAAGAACAAGCCGCGTCATGGAATCACCGTCAGATGGTTCTTAATGGCATCATAGATGCGTCGCCTCTTTCTTTTTTTTTTAGAGAGAGATTGCTAATTTCCTCTGACGGCATTTTCAGCTTCACCAGGGTTTTTGGGGGCGGCGAGGTACGTAAAGGGTACCTCAAGCCGTGTTGAAACGAATTACCCTCGGAGGATTTCTAGAGGGAACGGCATCGCACACTTAAAAGTGCGCGTCCCCGTGCCCTACCAGTCTCCGAAGGGTTCGGATCGGATAAGGGAGCGGAACCACCCGAGGGCGCCTCTAAAGGCACGGACCTCGGCTCGGGTAGACCGGGCCGTGGAGGAGGAGAGAAGCGCCCAGGTACATGTCTGTACCTGGTATAGAGCGCGTGTGAACCGGTTCTTGGTACCCTTGTTCTACGAGTACGGTGTGTTGGGCCTAAATTAGTGTGCATGTTTAGTGTATTCTGTAAATGTGTAGTGTCATTTAGAGGATCAGGCGGGGGGTCTCCTCTTTCCCTACAACATTCTCCAAGGGGTTAGGATCGGATCGGGCGTATTAACAAACTTTCCTTAGTTCTAATTTCTAAATTGGGAAAGTTGAGACTCAAAACAAGTATTACCAGTCACCAAATAGAATTTATCAGAATATACCGCCGCTTGTAATCGAACCCGGAACCTCTAGGTCTTAGATCGGTGGTTAACCTCTATTCATAAAGACCTTTGGAAGGCAGCCACTAAACTTTCAAACCCTTTGGGGTCTTTGAAGCAATTAAATAGCCAGTTCTGGGGAACACCACCAATTATGGACTTTTAATTGATGTTTGGTGAAGCAAACGGGTATAACTCACATTATTTCAAATTTATGTAGTTACATACTTTCTCCGTATATGTATACAGGACAGCCAGCCACACTGATCTTATGACTGTTATTGTATTTTTAATGTTACCGTAAAGTATTGCTATTTTTATCTAAATAATAACTTAGAAATAAAATGAGTTGTACTAAAAAAAAATAAACTCAAATATTTGGAATTCCCTTATAGGGTCATGTTAAAGGACTATTATACATATAATACTAGCCGCCACCCGCCCGCTTCGCCGTGCGAAAATTTGTGAATAAAGTTTAATTTCTTTTATAGCCTATCATTTGCACAATCTCATGTTCTTACTACATACAAATTTTCATCAAGATCGGTCAAGCCGTTTTTGAGTTATAAGAGGACATACAGACAGACAGACAAAAATCGTAGAATTGGTGAGTGAGTCATAAAACGAATATTTATCCCAATTTGTCAGAAAAATTGCATGTATTGACATAAACTACAGATTTATATAGTAGTATATGTATATTGTATTGATAAGATATATTTACCATACACATATGTATAATATGACTATAGTTTTTAAAAAACAAAAAAAAACAAAAAAACAAAGATGTAGGTCAAAAAAATATTGTCGTCCTTCATGCAAAACCGTGGCACTTTTATTATGAAATTCAAGCTCAATACTTTTCGTCACATTATGACAGAAGTTTCATGGGAAAAGTTATTCAATATTACGTTATTTTGAAAAACACCCTGACCTAAATTTTGTTTACAAAAACAATTTCTTTCTAAAATATCTTGGTTGGAAGCGTACCAGACCCACTTTGTCTTAAGGGAAGAATTGAGTCCTATTCGTGAAAATATTTTGAGTCATTTTCAAAAGTTTTTTTTTCGTGTTTTCAAACAAATCAGTGTTATGAAAACCTTATCTTAAAATGACATAGACAAATTATCAATATCAACTTTTTTTTTTAAATTTAACTTTAGAATTTTAAAAATTAACAATTATAATAATTAGTCTAGAAAAAACGTAACGTGAGATATATTCATTGGTTGACTTAAAAATTACACAGCTTCAAAATGTAATTTATTCACCATGAAAGCGCAAAATTAAACAACATTCATAGTAATTATAAACCATTTAAATGTAAAAGGAAAGAGCGGCGCATCGGGTAGCACATTCGGGTGGCGATCTTAAAAGTTAAGCAATTTTCGAAATGCCTAGACTATAGATGGTCACCCATCTATAGTCAAGGCCGGTAATTTAAATATCTCGAGTACTTTATAAGGCACGTCAAGCCGTTGGTCTGGGCCAGTTGGTTCGTCACATGGCAACTAACTATATAGTTAGAATCCATTTTTCAACCCGGATGGGGGGGTGAGGTATAGCCAGCTTCCCTAGACAAGTGGCAAAAAGCTAATAGAATAGAAATGAATTGGCTTTGCGTTTAGTATTTAGCCATTATCAAGTATTTTTTATTATTAGTGGTAAGGGTACAATTTTATTGTACGGTAGATAGAAGTTAAAATGAGTCTCACAACACCGTGTTATTACAGCAAAAACTCGGGTGAAACTCAATAGAAATTAAAGAGCATGATTATTGTATGGGATTGACATAAACGTCATTTATACGTATCGTTGACTTATGTCAATCCCATTTAATAATCAAATAAAATGAATCGCACAACACGTGTTATTACAGGAAGAACTCGGGTGAAACTCAATAGAAATGAAAGAGCATGATTATTGTATGGGATTTACATAAACGTATCGTTGACTTATGTCAATCCCATTCAATAATCATTCTAAGATTTCGTTCTGTTAGCGTTTTGCCACTTGTCTAGGAGGGCTGATCTTGTGTGCTCAACCATGTGACCTGAACGCGGGAAGGCCTGAGTCTAGCAATGGGACATTTCGCTGCCGATCAAAAATAGGGGATTTTTATAGTTAAGCCCTTTGATTATATACCTGTCAGTAAAGCCATTTAAAAAAAAGACAATGTTTTGTGCCATATCTTTTAGTCATTATCACCAGCTCATATACGTCCCCACTGCTGGGCCACGAGCCTTCTCTATGGATGGATTGGGAGAGCGGGCCGTAAACCACCACGCGGGCCCAGTGCGGATTGGTGGTTGTTAACGACTGCTAAGCCGAGACCGACGGCTTTACGTGCCTTCCGAACACGGAGGAGCTCGAGATGATAAACCTTTGGTCACCCATCCGATAACCAGCCTTTGCGAAAGTTGCCACACCGGGCGCGTTAACCACTGCGCCATTGAGCTCCACGCAATCCTCCTTTTCAAATACAGCAATTTTTAAATCATCATCATCATCATCTCAGCCAAAAGACGTCCACTGCTGGACAAAGGCCTCCCCCAAGGATCTCCACAACAAAAAAAGGTTTTGTGCTTTTTTTTTTGTTTTTGTGTTTTTTTGTTTTTTTTTTAATTTTTAAATAAGACAAAATATTTTGTGCCATATCTTTTAGTAAAATTTACGAAAATTACAGTTTAGTTAATGTTGAGCACCGAAGTGTCGCTACTTTTCTTTATTAAAACAATAAATTATTTTATTTGCATTTACTTCAACCATTCTTAACTGACAAAATCATTCTTCTAAAAAACGTAAAAAAGAACATATATTCCAAAAGGTATAAAAAGGTATAATACATATCAAAAGAGGTTTTCTGTCGCCAACAGTTACATTAAAACTGGTAACCGAATAAGTATCTTACAGTAAACTTTGGGATGTTCCGAGTGTGAGTGATAAATGAAACATTTTAGAATATGGTAGTATTCATGATAGACAGCGGGTTTATGTCAATGGTGATATTAAATAATCGGCAACTGTTTGTAAAGATTGGTATAAGTAGGTGTGTACACAAAATACTCGTTTTTTTTAGAAAACAACGCATTATTAAAATAAACCAATCAACTTACCAACTATAGACATAAGGATCTGGTTGTGTTTGCTCCCAATTTTCTGCACTTTACCTGAACTAACTTTGTACACTTTATTCACCATTTTGAATAGTTATGCGCAAAATTTCTTAAAAAATAATGACAGATAAAAAAAACTGTTTAACCAGTTCCTCGTCTTAAAAGGCCCGCCTAAATAAATGAAATAAGTGTTTTTTAAATTTTAATAATAATATGCAAAAAAATAAATTATTCAAAAAAGCTGTATTTTTATTTATTAAAGTTAAATTTAAGATTTAACAATCTAAATACGCTACAAATCTGCCGTGTCGTGACAGTGGAAGACGTCCCCGCGCGATCGTCTTATTAACTGCGTATGCGCACTGAAGATGCGCTAGCAACATCTCTTTATATTGGCTAGACTTCCGAAGGGGTTGTGAGACAGTCAAGCTGCTTGATTGGTCACGAGCGCGAGCACGAGACATTTGTACTCGTTCGGCTTGCCAAATAATGGGAACATATAAAATCAAATCAAGTTAATGTAAAAATTAAACGCTAAAAGTTAATGTAAATTAACATAATAAACTTTCCTACACTTACACCAATTATATAGCTCAAGAGAAGTTTCGTTATGAATCTCGTTAAATGGTTACTAGACAACGGATAAACATACTTAAAATACTTAAATAAATACTTATTATACACAGAAAACACCCAGACACGAGACAATTTAGAAAAACAATAATTTCTAAATTGACCCGACCGGGGATCGAACCCGGGACCTCAGAGATGGCGACACCATGAAAACCGGTGTACAAACCACTCGACTAAGGAGGTCGTCCAATATAATACAATAATGTAAAGATTCATAAAAAGTGTTTTATTCAATGTTTATATAATTTTTAACGCAAATTTTGTTGCGAACAAATTACAAAAACACAAATGTTGAAAAAATTTCCACGAGCAGGGTTTGAACCTGCACCCTTCTGACATACCGGGTCAGGTGCTCTTCCAATTGAGCTATCGTGGTTCTAACCAGCCCGCCGAAATTATTCAACACTATTTACTTATTACTTTGAAAGCCAAAGGCGCCCATTCAATGTTAACAACTACCGTCATTAACATCCGATCATAATATTTTTACAAATACTAAAGATCAGTTAAGAAGTAGGCAAGCTATTTATAAATGTTTATATAATTTTTAACGCAAATTTTGTTGCGAACAAATTACAAAAACACAAATGTTGAAAAAATTATATAATTTCGGCGGGCTGGTTAGAACCACGATAGCTCAATTGGAAGAGCACCTGACCCGGTATGTCAGAAGGGTGCAGGTTCAAACCCTGCTCGTGGAAATTTTTTCAACATTTGTGTTTTTTTTGTTTTATTCAAATTTAGTGTTCGCAAAACTTTAGAAATACAATTATAATAATACAAAATGAATTAACTTTTCAATTGCTCTACTAAGAGTTACTTTGAATTACTTTTCGAATAATCTTATCTTGTACAGTCGAGTCGTCAAGCGTTTGCCCGCAACTTCGTCCACGTGGATTTCGTATTTTTTCGTAAATAAATAAATACTTACTACGTTTCCCAAACCAAAAAATAGAATAACTATAGAAACTTCAGGATGGATCACATCCAATAAAACTTTAACTCTTAACAAAACTACCATCACATAGCGATGCTCAGTTCTGGTCTTTACGTCGCCATAACATCAAAGTTTGTACCATTGTTGTGTTCTGGCAGCTAGAGATAAGATAGCCAGTGCCGCACTAGTTGAGGATTCCGCGTAAAGTGCGCTTCCACCTTCGGCCTGATCATCACTTAACATCAGGTGAGATGAAGACCATGTACTTACCCGTAACTTATGAAAAAAAACTATGCTTCCGAAAATCATAAACACCCATCCATTTAATCAGCGTACGCCGATGAAGCAGCTAAGCGAAGCGCTATTTTACCGACTTCATTTACAAATTTAAAGATTTCGAGCTGAAGACTAATCTTTACCAAAATAAAACAGAGCCTATGTTACCCACAAGGTATGTAGCATTATATCAGTGAAGATCAGAGAATTTTTGGAATCGGATCAGTAGTTCCAGAGATTAGCCCCGACAAACAAACAAACAAACAAACAAACATTATCACAAACGTTACCTCTTTATTAAGAGTATAGATAAATAATAAGGGCGACTAAACAGGCTTGACTGAAGTAAAAATAAATATTTAAAAGTCCTACGACAAACAGGGCGTTTTTAAATTTTATAACGCTGTAAGAAAGGGATAAAAGTAACGGCCTTGATGAGTTTTTTTATCGGTTCTCATCATTACGTGTGAAACGGAGAAAATAGCAATGGAAAAGATGAATCCTTTAATAATGAAAAATGCTCTTATAAAACGGAATGTGGGTTTATTATCATAACTTACAACATTAATTCTACCACCTCAAATGACAAGCAAAACAATAATTCATATAAAACATCAAAGTCAAATGTGACAAATTAAAAAGAATAATATTTAAAACTATACCTACAAAATATCATAAAAAGGGCGGCTCAAAATGAGTCTGCAACAACGTGGTTCCTCGGCGTAGAATTACGAACCAATGATGGCGTAATGACTCCTAAAATCTAGCCCTAAGAAGTAGAAAGTAGGATTATGGATACTTATTTGATTTAATCAAGCAGCTAGACCGCCTAAAACCCCTTATCGCTGACAGCACAGACGGTCTAGAAGATAAACTTTATAACTAAGCATTAAAAAACCATGTGATTTAATTAACAAAAATTGCATTTAGTCATAAATATATTGTGTTAGGCACTTGGTATGTTATTTGGGAATTCTGGGACTTTTAAGCGGCCTAACGTTCGTTGTGTGTACGAGAAAGAATATGCCTGTGAATTCTTGGAAGTCGATCGATAAATCCAACTGAGAGTCCACATGTATAGTGCGTTTGTAACCAACGTTGCACCACTTATTAACAAGTTAGTAACACATAATGAATTTCGTATGTTTCATTTTAGAGTAAGTTATATTATTATGCTTTTGGGGCAAGAAGTTTTTGTGACCAATATTATTTATTAACTTAACATGACGTACTTAATGCTTGGCACATTCTCTACCAGTCAATCGTAGGATAATGCTGAGTCGATACAATTATGACCGAAAATAAAAATGTAACATTGTTTTAATAAAAAAATATTGTGTAGGCTTGACAGATGTAACGTCTCTTATTCCCAGATTGTTCGTTAAGCACAAACTTGTAACACTTCAGTCGCTGTGTATACCCTGCGGTTGGCCTATTTGTTACAGGCAATCTTAACTTCTTGCCACGTGTATCGAATAAGGAAACCAGCGCCGGCCGGCGTGATCAGGATAGACTGCTTGCAGCCTGCCAAAGAGGCTTTGCTACAAAAAAATTTGACATAATATTGGCTTCTATAATCTGTAAGAAATACATAGAATACAATGTTTATATCATTTTTAGCGCAAATTTCCACGAGCAGGATTTGAACCTGCACCCTTCTGACATACCGGGTCAGGTGCTCTCTCAATTGAGCTATCGTGGTTCTAACCAGCCCGCCGAAATTATTCAACACTATTTACTTTTTATTTTGAAAGCCAAAGGCGCCCATTCAATGTCAACAACTACCGTCATTAACATCCGATCATAATATTTTTACAAATACTAAAGATCAGTTAAGAAGTAGGCAAGCTATTTATAAATGTTTTTGTTTTGTTTATATCATTTTCAAATCCTGCTCGTGGAATTATTTTCAACATTTGTGTTTTTGTAATACATAGAATACTGTACTATACATTTTGGTGAAAAGTGAAGAATCATGTTTGTTGCATTTATTTGCAAAGACAACAACAAGATAATAATTAAACTACTTAAAATTAAACTTATAAAAACTATTAAAATATAAATGTTTATATAATTTTTAACGCAAATTTTGTTGCGAACAAATTACAAAAACACAAATGTTGAAAAAATTTCCACGAGCAGGGTTTGAACCTGCACCCTTCTGACATACCGGGTCAGGTGCTCTTCCAATTGAGCTATCGTGGTTCTAACCAGCCCGCCGAAATTATTCAACACTATTTACTTATTACTTTGAAAGCCAAAGGCGCCCATTCAATGTTAACAACTACCGTCATTAACATCCGATCATAATATTTTTACAAATACTAAAGATCAGTTAAGAAGTAGGCAAGCTATTTTTAAATGTTTATATAATTTTTAACGCAAATTTTGTTGCGAACAAATTACAAAAACACAAATGTTGAAAAAATTTCCACGAGCAGGGTTTGAACCTGCACCCTTCTGACATACTTTTTTTATTTTTTTTTTATTTTTTATTAAAATATAACTACTACTAACTATAAATAAGAAAGTTGCCCCAAATCATCCCCATCAGGCAGAGTGCCCAGTAAGCTAGCAGCAGTTTTGTTATGTTTTCTAAACCTTGTGTTTTGTCGAATATATATGTTAAATTATTAACTGTAATTGTTTTTGAACGTGCATTGGCAAACGTATTGGCAAATTAAACAAAACAGTGCAACGTTACTTTTCAAATTCTCTCAAATTCCGTGTGGCAGTTTCATAGGAGTTTTACGCGATGCAATATTTGAATTCTTTCTGTTGTTAGAAGTTTGTTAGTTAGTTTGTTGTTTTGCGATACTCCATTTTAAACCCAATCTATCGTATAAATCTGCGTTTACTATTACCAATACTACTTGTATTTGGCTGAATGCGTTAACCGAAGCCATTCAATAATATTTTAATTGGTAGTCCGTCTGAGATCTCAGTGTAGTCACGCATCTTTAGGCACTGGACTGATACTCAAGAGGGGAATAAAATTAAACATGACTATTGCCACTCATTAACATTTAAACCTATTATTAAACAAAGACATTGTTTTATAAACGAGACTCTAACTTCGACTCCCATACATATAATTGTACTCGTTTTCGGTGGTGGGGCTTGTTTGAAGTAGTTTAAAATAATATTAGAGAAACATACAATTTCTTTAATAAAATAACATTAAATACTTTTTAGGGTTTCGTACCTCAAAAGGAAAAAAACGGAACCCTTATAGGATCACTTTGTTGTCTGTCTGTCTGTATGTCTGTCTGTCAAGACCCTTTATCTCGGGAACGCGTGGAGGTATCGAGTTTAAATTAAAACCTATATACTCAGGTCTGCGGTCCCTTGAAGCTGTGAAAAAATCAAACTTCTAAATTAACGAAAAAAAAGATACGGCCGTTTATGTCGCAAAAAACGTATAATTTCGACACTCAAGGGAATCAAAATTCATAGGGTACTTGCCGTTGACCTAGAACTTTTAAATTTGTCAAGTAATATCGTCTTATACTAGAAATGCAAGGAAAAATCTGAAAACTATACATATTTAATTAACCACAAAAAACAGGGTCTTTTATGCAAGTAACTAATTTTTAAGTAAGTTAACCGTGTCATGTGGGGTATCGTATGAAAGGGCTTCATTTGCACAAGCTTAAACCGATTTTTAATTATTTTTGTGGTGTATACTTTTTGATATGGTCGAAGAATGAAAATAGAAATACTTTGGAAACTGAATTTTGGGAAAAGTTCAAGACTCGATTCCTGAACTATGATGTACCCATAAATTTTTTATGGAACCCTCGGTGGGCGAGTCCGACTCGCACTTGACCGGTTTTTATACCTTTTGAAGAGTTAATATCAGTTGACCTAAAACGCAACTGGTCTAAGTAGAAAGTGGTCTAAAACGCAACTGGTCTACTGGTCTAAATCGCAACTGGTCTAAAACTGGAGTGGTCTGTAAAATAAAATATTTTAAACTACTGAAAATATTTTATAGTAATTAAATTTAAAAAAATATGTCTGCAACACCTCAGTGGCCGAGTGCCAAAGCGCGCGGTCCGATACCCGAAGGTCCCGGGTTCGATTCCCAGGTCGGGCAATGTGTGTTTCGGAGTTTCCGATAATAAGCCCGGGTTTGTGATCACCAACCCGCATTTGGCAAGCGTGGTGATTATGCCATGATGATTTGATTCCAATGATGGAGGATATAGATATTTTCTTGTTCTTTTTACTTTTTTATAAAAAAGTTTTTAAAAGTTCACTTCATATCTTAAAACTAGTGGCCGCTCGCGGTTTCACCCGCGTGGTTCCCGGTTTCATCCGCGTGGTTCCCGTTCCCATGGGAATATCGAGATAAAAAGTATCCTATGTGTTATTCCCGGTTATAAACTATCTGTATGCCGAATGTCATCCAAATCCATTCAGTAGTTTTTACGTTAAAGAGTAACAAACATCTAAACAAACTTTCGCGTTTATAATATTAATAGGATAAGTAGGCAACTAATGTTATTAGTTCAAGAGATTTCTTGCGGGTACAATGATACACCGTTAATCATATTTTCGTGTATCAGACACTATGACCTTATTATCAGTAGTTGCATATTTCTGTCGCTAAGGGAATCCCCTTTTTCGTAAATAAGAAATAGAATGGGTCTTTAAAAAGACCCTGATATTTTGACGTTTTCTTTAAGATATGGATTCTTCTGGTATTGTGTGAATGAATGGGTGGCGATGATTGCTTTCATCACGGTGTCAGTGCTAATTTTTCTCACTATTAGATCTCGTTTAACGAATACAAAATTAAAGTGGCTAAAAATTTCACTCTCCTCATTTGTATAGAAATTAATTTTAAAACGTGAACAAATTAAACCAAATTTCTCAGTAGGAAGAAAAAACTTATAATATTTAATTATTTGGTGGTTTCACTTACCAATTGAATAAAGCATTATTATACGCTCCAGCTAATAATAACGAAGTTATCTACATATATACTTACTACTATATAAATCTGTAGGCTCTGTCAATACATGCAATTTTTCTGACAAGTTTTGGGATAAATATTCGTTTTATGACTCACTGACACCAATTCTACGATTATTGAAATTTTTGTCTGGCTGTCTGTCTGTATGTACTCTTATAACTCAAGAACGGCTTGACCGATCTTGATGAAAATTTGTATGTAGTAAGAACATGAGATTGTGCAAATGATAGGTTATGAAAAAAAAATCATTCACAGTGTTTTGTTTGTGTTGTTTGTGACGGCTAGTTTTTTATAAAAAGAGCGACACTCATTAGTAGGTCTTATGACGACACCACGGTATGTGAACATTCAAAAAGGCTGATCCTTACTGACGCTGGCATAAGGTCGATAATACGTAGCACTTGCGACAATATAGACCGCAAATTAACAGTTAACCTAAAAAATATAAAAAAAAAAAATTGGTTGTAGTTATCAAAATATGCAGCAACTAAATTACGAATATTGATGTTATCAATATATTTGAGTGGTTTCCAAGCATACAAATTAAGTAATGTTGTTGTAAATTTAAAAATAGGGATTTTTAGTGGTGTTTTCGCTTCGATCAACATTGATCGTGTGTGAAGTGTTTTCGAAAATAATTATGATCGAGTCAAAATTATACAATCGTGTATTTGAGCAAGCATATGCAAGATAAAGACATGAATTTAACTATATCAACATTTCAGATTGGTAAGTCATATATAGTCTTAAACTATACGACGAAAGTTGGTGCATTTTTTCAGTGTGTCGCCATATCAACACTTTACCCTGTTTTGTCTTTTATACCATTAAGTATTGGTTAACCAGTATTCACCAATGCTACTTACGCGCTTTAGAACTATCCCCGACGCCATCTTTTTCTTCATCTTCATCTTCATCATCATCATCATCATCAATATCATCATCGCCAGCTCATTTTGTGCTCACTGCTGGGGCACGAGCCTTCCCTATGGATGGATAGGGAGAACGGCCCATAAACCAGCCCAGTGCGGATTGGTGGTTGTTAACGACTGCTAATGCAGCCAAGATCAACGGTTTTACATGCCTCCCGAAGCACGGAGTGCTCGAGATGTTAAATTTTTTTTGGATATGTATCCGATGACTGGCCTTTACGATAGTTGCTTAACCTTAGCAGACGGAGCGCATTAACCACCATCGATTTCCTCGGAATCCTTTCCTAACATAAATTCAAAGATTCGTACAAAGTGTGTCATATCAACTCACCTTATTGTGTGAGTAAGTATGTCTGTAGTCCAGTAGTAATTATTTTTGTGTAGTGTTTTTGTCATAACAATTTGGGCAGTGTCACAATGTCAATTGGCATTAGACACGTCTAACAAATGAATATTTATGAGACTCAGTTGACATAAAAGTTCATAACAATTTAACGCATCGTTATAACCTTTTTATTAACAACTTTTTCTAGATTCATTCTGTTGATTGATTAGTGTGTGGCGGCTCCACCTACTGCATACGCCGCACATTAATCGACACGAAGCAAACACCTTCTCAACCGTGTCAACAGATGGCGCCACAAACGCATACCAACGACGTCGCCATACTACGACGATGAAACAGTATGGGTTGCCTGCATCGCGGTAGCGAAGTTTCACTATCTCCTTCGCTATATATAGCACCTCCAACTAACATCCGTTGGACTTCGGTCCCCGAGCTATACCACCCAGCTCGGAGGAAGATCTTCCCTTTGGCCTTCCTCAGTGTGGCATTCTACCCTGCCATTGGCTTCCTACAGTGGTGACCCCGATGTGATTACCTACCATCGGCTCCCCTACAAGTGAAACCCAACCAAAATAACCGCTTCTGTGGTCTAGTGGTAAGATAACGATCTCGGACACAGACTTTCCCGGATTCAATTTTAGATTGTTTAAATGTATATATAGTTAAATCCCTTACAAATATTGAGCTAGCGTGGTTGGTTATGAGCTGATCTCTTTATATGCTCTTTCTTATCTTTATATGATGTATCCGTCTCAGAGTTGCAGTACGACCCGCTATTACTTGCGCATAAACGGAGGAAAGATAAAGTTTGTTCTCTCCAACGATTTAGAACCGCCTCTTCGCACAACTTTTTCTGTTTTCTTGGCTGTTACTTGTACAACAAATTAAACCGGGCACTAAACATTTATCCGCTCCCAAAATCTGTCTGTAAGGTAACTGTCTAAAAAATATCTTAAAACACTATAAAACAACAGAGGAATTATCTTTTCCCCCCGTCTAAATTTCGGTCTAAATAATATAATATAAAGTATATTCCATAATTTAATTCAAAAATAAATATAACTCAAATATAATAATAACAAAAAAAAATTTTGTTTCACATCTATCCACACAGACTACCACTTGTCATTCTCACATTCACTCACACTCACTAACAGTCACTCACACTCACTTACACATACACTAAATCGTATACGCTCCATATCAATACGTATATACATAGGTTGGGAAATTCTGCAGTTTTACCTTAGTTTTCATTTAGTTTTTAATTATTTTATTTTTTTATCAATAGTCAATTTAGGGTTTGACTTATAATTCTGACTTTGTTGTGGTCAGGGATACTGGATCCTTATCTACGTCGTTGTTCTCTTTCGCCTCTTTACATCTTACTCATGTTGCTATATATCATAGTTATATATTGTCTATGTCCGAGAGGGGGTCCTGGTGACCTGTATTTGCAGGTTTCTTATAAAATCTATTTCAGGCACCAGTCTCTCAAAAATGATAGGATGCTATGTATCTTAATTGTACATCCTTAATCCTTTTTTCTCAATTGTACACCTTTTGTAACTCCTTATTGTGAAGAGAAAATAAACGTTTATTTATTTATTTGAGGTATAGTGGGTAAGATCACCATTCTCTTTCTCTGCCTAGAGGTCCCAGGTTCGATACCAATCGTGGCGTACATGTTTATGTACTCGATTTGGTTGGTTGTAGTGCTTGTTTGTCCGCCTCGCTAGCTACTATCAACTTATTTAAACATGTCGCCATAACATCAATGTTGGTAGCATTGTTGTTACGGCAGCTAGAAATAAGAGAGCCAGCGCCATGGTACAGCTTCTGTATCTTAGAAGCATATTAATGAGGTTTTTTTTTCCATTAGTTGTTGGCTTCGTGCGCGATTAGCACATTTAACCAGTGGCAAAGTAATTTTTCTTACAAGTAAGTAATACATAAATAAACAATATTTCCTTCCTGTATGATAATGATGAATGACAATAGAAATGAGAAGTGAGAAATTTAGTGAAAAAAATGCCGTTGCACTGTTTTGTTTCATTTGCCAACACTCATGCACACTCACGAACACTAATTAACAGTTAATAATCCACCATTATTTCACATTAATATTCGACATGACATAAATTTTAGAAAATAAAACAAAACCGCAGACATGACTCATCACTTTCCCGCCAAGAAGTCATCAAAGAGGTTTTTAAGATCATCATCATCTCAGCCAAAGACGTCCACTGCTGGACAAAGGCCTCCCCCAAGGATATGAGGGGTATTTGCCGTAATCGCCACGCTTGGCAGGCGGGTTGGCGATCGCAGTAGGTTGAGGGTAACCTCAGAGAGATGCTGCTGCCCATCCTCTGGAATGGTCCCTTAGTCGGCTTTTACGACACCCACAGGAAGAGATGGGGTGGTGAAATTCTTTATCCCCGGCACCACACAGATACATATGATTATATTAAATTATGTACAATCACGAGCACTAACATGGTAAACAATGTATCTCATATGACTATGGTAGAAGAGTCAAAATTGAATAAATGTTAACTGTGTGTCTGGTTTTGAGGCAGTCAACGTTTTAATGCACGTGACTGTACTAGGTACTATGGAGCTAAATAAAATGGAAACTTTTTCATTCAATCGAGGCACTTAAAGGAATATGGAACGTCAAAGGATAAATACTTTCCTTGGATTCTTATATTTCAATTTGCCTATCATGTAGTTAGCTTTTATCTTTCATTTATGGAATGAGATATAGATCATACAGTCAGCCTTTTTGTTCTTTTTGTTGATTTAATGGTGATATATATATATATAATTTTATCCTGATCTTTATTTAGTTTTTGTCAGTCCACAAAAATGATTGTGATTGGGATCTCATTTTATATCGGGTGCAAGGGTTATAATAAGATTATGGTTAAGTTAAGATTATTGTAACCGCCTCATGTGGTCTAGATGTTAAGACCACCGGCTTACACCCAGAGGTCCCGGGTTCGATTCCCAGTGGTGTGTACTCGTTTTGGTTGGTGGTAGGGGTTGTTTGTCCGCCTGGCTAGCTAACACCATCTTATCTAAATATGTCGCCGTAACATCAATGTTAATTAGCATTGTTGTGTTCCGGCAGCTACAGATAAGATAGCCAGTGTCTCAGTAGTTGAGGATTACGGGTGAAGTGCGCTTCCACCTTGGGCCCATCAGGTGAGATGATGGCTTACCCGTAAGATATAACAGTTAGCCTTTGTACATACGCCGCCTCCAAACCCTTCCCATTTCTTTCTGTCGCTAGCCACTTTCAAATTCTCACTCTCAATTCAAAATTTTGTTTAAAATATATATACTTTTTTTCATTCGTAAACCTTACGGTGGCGACATTGTGCCGAGAAGATGCCCCAAGAAACCCGTCAAATGCTATTTCTTCCTTATTAAAGTTATTTTTTACGATTTACACTGTCAAAGGAAAATCGATATACAATTTCCATTGTTAACTATAGTAATGAGTTGTTGAATAGGTGTTAAATCATTAATGCTACTCCTTCCACCTCTTCTCGGGTATCAGTAAGATGATACTTTAATGAGACCTCACCGGTACTGTTTGAGAGTATTTGAAAAGTGGTTATGCGCTGTTTTGTTTAATTTAACTAGTAATTTGAAACTAGCAAAGCTAATTGTTTTCTAAAGTTTACGCGAACACTACACATTGAAATGAAACAACTTTTACGGATCTAGGTACTCGTGTTTATTTTACACATTACTTTTATTTAATGTTTGTCCTGACGTTTCGAACCCTTTGCAGAGTCCGTGGTCACAGGGAGAAAAAAGCTTAAGCAAAGCTTAGTTATGTGATGTAATGTTTATTTAATTTGTATTGTTACTCGTGACGAAATAAATATATTAGTTATTTTATTTTCTCAGCTCAGTTTTTCTGTAATTACGGGTCATCATCTCAGCCAAAAGACGTTCACTGCTGGACAAAGGCCTCCCCCAAAGATCTGCACAACGACCGGTTTTGTGGTGCTCGCAACCAGCGGCTTCCCGCGACTTTCACCAGATCGTCGGTCCACCTTGTTGGAGGCTCGCCCACACTGCGCTTTCTGGTACGCGGTCCTGCGAGCTTTTGTGAGATTTTTTATTTAATTTATATTTAAATTAAAAAAAAACAAACGCTGAAATATTTCCACGAGCAGGATTTGAACCTGCACCCTTCTGACATAACTATAAATATAAATAGTGTTGAATAATTTCGGCGGGCTGGTTAGAACCACGATAGCTCAATTGGGAGAGCACCTGACCCGGTATGTCAAAAGGGTGCAGTGCAGGTACAAATCATGCACGTGGAAATTTTTCAGCATTTGTGTTTTTATCATCATCAGTTCATTTATATGTCCCCACTGCTGGGGTACGAGCCTTCCCTATGGATGGATAGGTAGAACGGGCCATAAACCACCACGCGGGCCCAGTGCGGATTGGTGACTGCTAATGCAGCCGGGACCAAAGGCTTTACGTGCCTCCCGAAGCTCGGAGGAGCTCAAGCTGACAAATGTTTGGTCACCCATCCGATGACCGGCCTTTGCGAAAGTTGCTTAACCTCAGCACTCGCAGACCGGGCGCGTTGACCACTGCGCCATCGAGCTACTCAGTTTTCTACTTATCACTAATAATTAAAAAAAAAAGGTTTCCCATCCGGCGACTTTACAATGCCAAAATTGCTTAACATACACGATCGCAGCCAATACGTGCAAGCCGCTGCGTTATCGATTTCCCCAATGCTAATTATTAATAAGGTCGAATCAAATTGATTGATAAATGTCCGCTGGTGGTCTTATATACAATGGTTTCATTATGCTTAAGTTGTAGTATATTTACGACAGTTAGTTAGTAATCAATCTCCATTTTGTTTTGATTATAATTTATGATTCTAGTGTGCAAACTCATTAGAGTGGTATTGAGGTCAGATTTATCACTTTTTTTAAAAGCTTTCATTTAACTTGCAATGTACCTATGTAGGTATGTAATTTTTCGGGTGGAATCTTGCAACTAATTTTGAAGCAGATGTCTTCAACCGATTGAGCTGATTTTTCTTTACTTTAGCACGGCAGATGACTCCGTACAACAGGTTGTATGGAGTCATCCACTTAACATCAGGATGTTCTGTTCAGGACACTGAGTCCTTATCGTCATACCGAGCATGTTGATACTTCTCTGCAGGCTTAGAGATGTACCCTAAAGAGTTGGAAGGGGAAGGAATGGTCATATTTTTGCCGTGAACGCACATACCTGTGTTTTCTTGGCATTGAACTCAACAAGATTATTGGAGCCCCAATTAGATATGAGGTCCAATACGCGATTGAGCTCAATCACAACATTCACTCGATTCACTTCGACCCGCCCTGCCTCTGTGTGACCGTTATATCCCCCATGCACCGTGCTATCATCTGCATAGCAATAAATTTTTCCAAGTGGAAGCAAATCATTGTTATGCAGAAAGAACAGCGTGGAGGACAGAACGGAACACCAGCATGAGGGTCATCAGCGTTCACTAACAAGAGCCGCAAAGCGCATCCATCAGACAGGACACGGATTCGACGCTCATGATGGAAGCCAGTGACCCAGTTGCAGAACTGAGCAGGTAGACCGTAAAACTGAAGTTACGGCTATGGGGCGGTAGTTCGATGGATCTGACCGATCTCCTTTTATGGGGACCGGTTGCACATTAGCCTCTCTCCAAGATTCCGGCACACAACCAGAAGAGAGCGAGAGACGGTAAAGGCGTGTTAACACGGGGGATAATTCCGCTGCACATATTTTTAGGACTATTGCTGGGATGCCATCAGGGCATCCAGCAATAGCTTTCCGGACATCGACTGACTGCAGCTCCGCGCGGACTTCGCAATGGCTGATTTTAAAATCAGGCATTGTGTGGCCACAGTGACAAATTGTAGGTGGCTGTGCATTGCAGTCATCGATTCGTTAGCCGCAAAAAGTTTAGCCAGGAGATCGACCTTCTCTTGCGACTTGTGAAGTTCCGTCAGGATATCTCAATGGTGGCAGCGAGGATTGGCAAAAGTTCGATTGCACAGCATTGATTAGACGCCAGTAGCTACGGCTGCCCGTACGATGCATCAGTAGTACTTGGCCGACCCGTGCAACGCGCTGGGCATCCGCTCTAACGTAGGTTCTTTTGCAGGACTTGGTGGCATTATTATGAGCTGCTTTTAGCGAGCGGGTTTCGAGATCCCCAAGTGCTTTACCCCTGATCCAAGCCCGGTATGCCGCCTGCTTGTTATCAACAGCGTTGGCACACTCGCGGTTGAACCATCGGTTGCGCCTGCCTTTGCTGATGAGATAGGAGTGCGGAATATAGTATTCCATCCCTAAACTATCTCATAAGGAACTGCAGTCACGCTATTTATGTGTCAGAAGAAGGACTTAAAAATAACATCGAAAATACACAGCGTGTTTACATTTCATTATTCTTGACACAGATACAAAAACAAGGAGCAGTAGTTTGGTGTAGTTTTAAGAAAATAATACAACAATGATCATGTTACATTAGATTTATTTCAATTCAAAGCGTTTCTTTACAAAAACATCATACAGCTATAATTACATTTACTTAATAAAATCATCGATATACATATAACTGTTCATATAATTATATACAATTAAAGCAAAAAGTGCGCATATACAAAGTTATATTTACAATAAAAAAATATTGAAGATCCTTTTTTTTTTGATAGAGATTGCTGATTGCCTCAAACGGCATTTTCAGCGTCACCGGGGTTTTTCGGAGGCGGCGAGGTACGTAAAGGGTACCTCAAGCCGTGTTGAAACGAATCACATTCGGAGGATTTCTAGAGGAAACGGCATCGCACACTTAAAAGTGCGCGTCCCCGTGCCCTACTAGTCTCTGAAGGGTTCGATCGGATCGGGAATATTCAAGATCGCATCATTAGTGGCTAAAAAGTTATTATGATGCCTACTCAGCCGAACCGAGTTTTTTTTGGCCGAGCTGACGAGCAAGTCACATATTTTTTGTAACATAATGCTTTATGGTACTTATATCGGCTGGCGAACTTAACTAAGTTTTCTGATATTTACGCGAACGCTAAAATCTAGAAAATCTAGCCTACATACTGACCCACTGCTAGTCAAAGGCTTCCATTATTAAAATCAAGTCATTGCCTAAGTTAATGGGCATTGTTTCATCTTGCCTAATCTTTCTTAACGTTATCGTTGTTTGGAGACCCTAGGGAGAAAAACGCCCTCCAGGAAGACCTCAGATGTGCTGGTATGATGACCTGAAGAAGGTGGCCGGCTTCAAGTGGATAGAGAAAGCACAAAACAGGGAAGAATGGCAAAAATTGAAGGAGGCCTACATCCACAGGATTGAGAACGGCTGAGAAGAAAAAGAAGAAGCTAGCTTAAGCTTGCAAAACGCGGGTTGGTGATCACAGACCTGGGTTATGCATCGAAAACATCAAAACACCTTGCCTGCCACGAGAATTGAGCCCAAGACTTTCGGATATCGGGCCGAGCAGTTTACAATATCATCATCATCACCATCATCATCATCATCATCATCACCAGCAAATTTTATGCCCCAACTACTTATACACTTTCCTATGGATTGAAACACTACAGGTAGAACGGGCCATATGATATGAATAATACATAAAGAGTTACATTACTCATCATCTTCATCATCAGCTCATTTTTATGTCCCCACTGCTGGGGCACGAGCCTTCCCTATGTATGGATAGGGAGAACGGGCCATAAACCACCACGCGGGCCAAGTGCAGATTGGTGGTTGTTAAAGACTGCTAATGCAACCGGGACCAACGGTTTTACGTGCTTTCCGAAGCACGGAGGAGCTTGAGATAATAAATTTTTGCTCACCCATCCGATGACTGGCCTTTAAGAAAGTTGCATAACCTCAGCTATCGCAGGCCGGGCGCGTTAACCACTGCACCATCGAGCTCCATCATCGAGTTACATTTCTCAATCTTTATTATTACTTTTAATAGTTCTAATAAAGGCGATGATTTATTATGATTGTGACAATCTGTACGTAGTCTGGTTATGAACAAAGTCTGTTTGTGATAATCTCGAGAGCCGGCTGATAGTTCCATTGATTTCTTGATAAAAGCGTCAAACTTAATTAATCCCTTTATCGGATATTAATTTTGGAAGCAGCAATAACAACAGGACCTTTTGATATATCGCCGTTAGGTGTCGACGACCTTTGAAATAATATAATTTACCCAACCCTCAATTTTGTATTCCCCACAAAATTTCAGAGTTTTAAAAGAGTTACGTGTTCGACAGTACTTAAAGTGTACTAGTTGCAACAATTTACAAGAGTAAGTGACATTTTCTATAGTCTGATAACTCTTACCTATAAAAAAATAAAAGTGTATATTTTGCGAAAGTGTACTAAATGCGAAAGCACCTGAGAAAGTCTAGATAAGTTATTAATTTGCGATAGGATGTATCAAGTATTTAAAAAGTGTACTAGAAGAGAAAGTGTATAAAATGCGAATAAATCGTAACTTTACTTTAAGCTCTTAACCACAAAATAAATCAAATCAAATCAAATAATTTATTTTGCACACTGTTACACAGAGGAGGGTTACAAAAAAAAAGAAACATATAGATATTATGGTGAGCAGTGAAACAGTGGCAAAAAAGTCTCCGGCTCAGCATATGTCATAGCATTAGCAAAGCCATTGCCATGACGCTGATTATCAGACGGAGGCCGAGTTGCATTCGTAGGTACTAAAGTTGTTCCATGCATCAATGAATTATTGTAATTCGTGTTAATCTATGATTGTATTGCATAAATTAATAATATGTTATGATAAAACTTACATGTCAGCGTTCCATTTTTATTTTTTTGTCTGGTAAGTTAAGTTAATAACTATGAATATTAAAAGCATGGTCATCCTACTCGTCCTTGTTACAAATAAAACCTCTTCATAAGTACAGGTGCAACGATGACAACAAACCTCATTGAAGATTTAAAGTTTTTCATGTTATTAGTAGTAAACTGTCAAATGGCAGACAACGTGAAAAAAATCACTTTAATCTTCACTTCATAAAAATGTAGGAAGACCATACATTCTAATTAATTTTGGTTACCTAATTAAAAATACAAAATTAAATTTATAAAAAGAAAACATGTAACTACTATCATTATTGCAATGGCCATTACTTACTTAGTCGGAATCAGTAGTTCCTAGTTCCTACCCCCTGACTATGAGCTGTGAACTCGATGGCGCAGTGGTTACCGCGCCCGGCCTGCGAGTGCTGAGGTTAAGCAACTTTCGCATAGGCTGATCATCGGAGGGGTGACCAAAAATTGATCATCTCCAACTCCTCCGTGCTTCGGAAGGCACGAAAGCCGTTGGTCTCGCTGCATTAGCATTCGTTAACAACCACTTATCTGCACTGTGGGTCCGTGTTACATCCAAAATGAATCCATCCATAGGGATGGCTCGTGCCCCAGCAGTGGGGACATAAAATGAGCTGATGATGACCAAACATCCTTTAAGCGATGCTTCACGCATCTCTTTACATTTTGGAGTGAGTTAGCTGATAGCCTCAGGCGGTCTATAGCGTCACCAGACTTTTTTGAGGGCAGCGAGAAACTTAAAGGGTTCAAGCCGTGCGATCGAAACACCGTCAGACCGTTTCTAGAGGGAACAGCATCACGCTAGCATGTTCCCTTTCCTTGCTAGATTCTCCGAGGGGTTCGCTTCGGATCGGGTCTCGACTCTCGTTTTCACCCTTTCACGGGTACTTCATCGATTCACACCACGACTGGTTCGCAGCACGGTGTGAATCGAAAAAGGACGCCTTTTGAATTGGCTGTTGCGAACCATGGTATGAATCGGCGAATGTCTTTTGTAACCACAACTAACAGTGCTTTAAGTACTCATGATAAGTCACTAGTACATTTTTGAATCTCTAAAAAATATAATAAGTGCGATCTACAAATAGCAGACTAGTACTATTTAGCTGACCTTGAGATAGACTAATCAAGCTATTTAAGCCCTATGTACATACAACGCTTATCTATTCATTAACATGTGCTATGTATCAAATTACGTTTGTCTATGAAACTCACCGAACTTGCACATTTTTTCAGTGTATCAGTGTAGCACATATTTCGCAAGATCTAAATCTTAACCTTTTATAGCGTACCATACGAGATGCCCGTAAAAGATTATGACATTTACATTAAAAAACAAGGAGGTGGTCAAGGTTTGCCAAATAAACAGAACACATACAGAACAGTGGCGGTAAGTAGCCAAAGTAAAATTAAGAAAACGATAGCGGAGTTCGATCCCATACATTTTATTCTTTTCGAACTTCGCTATCGTTTTCTTAATGTTACTTTGGCTAAGCCTACAGTTCAGTTTTAAATTGACTTGTCCTTTTATAAGACTTTGTTCTAAGCTATTAGATGCTACATAACTATACAATTATCAATATTTTCCCTATAGATATAATAAAACAAAAAATAAAAATTGACTAGAATTTTAAGACATTTAAGTCGATAGCTAATTGTAGGTAATGTAGTCCTTAGCACTATGGTTGTGTATGAAGGGTGTGGTGCAAATATGTGTCTGCTGGTACGACCGGCGGGCTTTGGAAGTGGTTACGCGGCTAAGGGTTGTGAAGTTCTCCTGCACTGAGGAGTTGGAGCACCAGAAGGAGCGACGGAACTCCCGACGGAATTTACCTGCGATGGGAAAGAAGAAAATGAGATCACGTTATTATTAGCTCATTTTATAATAATAATAATTATAAATCTTTATTTCAGGCAACAAACAATGTAGCAGATGATAAAAATACAGAGCGGCCCATATAATAAATATATTACAGACTAATATACATACAAAATAAAATCTATTTTTGTTAGTATATAAAATAACTCAATAACTATTTTTATTATTATTTTTTTTAATTATTTTTTTATGGCCTGCTGAGGTACGAGTCTTCCCTTTAGATGGAAACACCACCAAGTGGTAGGTTAAGGCCAGATCTTCCAATCTTAATGAGGGAAGGCTTGTGCCTATTAGGATTATGGAAGCGAATGAGACACGAAACTTAGTTTGTAATAAAAGATTTATTAAATATTTAGAAAGGGGTGTCGTGTCTAATAAGAGTAGCGCACACGGTTAAACTAGGCAAGAGCCACAACGGAACTAACAGTAAGAACTAAGAACACACAGAGGAAATGTACTCGGCCTAAGAAACAAAGCATTATTGTTTCTTATAGTTAATATAAACAAAATGTGTGATAGAGAAAGATTAAGTGTGGTTAGAGAGAGACGTATTTATTTTTGTACATTCCAACACGCCCCCTCAAAAATAAATACTAAAATAAAAAATAATAAAAATGAAAATTAATCACTTTTAAAATATTCTAAATGTATAAAACCTATCACATAATGTTACACTACTGACACACCCTTTCTTAGTCTGGGAGTAATATACAATTTTTATCATATGGTCCAACATTTGTTGCGCAGGATTAGGGAAAACCCAGAAAAACCTAATCAAACCATATATGTTACGTATTAATTAAATAATTTTATACTAAATTAAAACTTAAACTTTCACTTAAGACCGAGTTTCTCCCTCATTTGAGTGAATTTCACTGATGGCAACGGTTTTGTCAAAATGTCTGCCAACTGGTCACCTGTAAATATATAAACCATTTTAATGACATTTTTCTCCACCTGTTCTCTGGAAAAATGATATTTTATGTCAATGTGTTTTGATCGCTTGTGACTAGTTGGATTATTTGCAATGCTGATACACCCATTATTGTCTTCATAAATAGGAATTGCGTGAGGTATTTCCAGGCTTATACTGGTTACCAATGATTTCAGCCATAACACCTCTCGAACTGCTTCAAACAAAGCCATATACTCAGCTTCAGTGGATGAAGCTGCGACTGTTTGTTGCCTCTTTGTTTGCCAGCAAATAGTGCATTGTTCAAATAATCTAAACAAATAACCTGTTGTACTTTTCCTTTCTAATTGATCACTTCCCCAATCAGAATCAACAAAGCCACAGAGTGTATGAGTGTTTATATTAGAACTCCGAATATAAGTGAGTTTTAAATCTTTCGACCCTTTTAAATATCGTAACACTCGTTTCAGTTGTGACCAAAGTGATTGATTGTTATTGTTACTAAATCTACTTAGGATGTTTACACTAAAGCTCAAGTCGGGTCTGGTGCACAGCATAATATACATTAAGCAACCGATAAGATTTCTACACGGAGCCCTTGTTCTTTCAGTGGAATTCAATGCTTCATAATCAACTTTAGTTTCTAATGGCGTAGCGACACTTTTACAATCAATCATATTAAACTTCTCTAAAACTTTGTTTATATACGCCGTCTGATCTAAAGTGATTGTGTCATTTTGTCTTTGTATTCGAATTCCCAAGAAACATTTAATTTCCTTTAAATCTACCATTTTAAATTTATTCATTAAATACGTTTTAAAGCTATTCATAGTGTTTATGTTTGCTGTTGCAATAACTACATCATCGACATAAAGTACCAAATAAATGTTCTTTGAAATATCTGTATACCTTTGTCTAGAATATAAATGCATCGATCAGCTGATGAGTAACGAAATCCTCTTTCAATCAGTGTCTGTTCAAACATTTGAAACCAACAGCGTGCTGACTGTTTTAAACCATACAAGGATTTATTCAATTTGCAGACCATATTATTATCTGCACATGGGATATCTTCAGGAATTTTCATATATATTTCTTCCTCTAATTTCCCATTTAAAAACGCTGTTTTCACGTCCATATGGTGAACAACCAAATTAAATTGATTCGCAAAAGCTAATACGAATCTAAAACTTGCAATCCTTGCAACAGGTGCAAAGGTTTCGTAATAGTCAGTCATGTACTCCTGACTAAAACCACGAGCCACTAATCGATCTTTATATTTTAGAGGCTTTCCAAACTCATCATTTTTAATACTAAATATCCATTTACAATCGATAATATTTCTGTCAATAGGTTTCGGAACTAGTATCCAAGTTTGATTATCGGTTAATGATTGAATTTCCTCTTTGATAGCATTTTCCCACAAAAGTCTATCATCGCTGGATTCAATGTCTTTAAATGAGCTAGGTATTTTGCATACTAAAGAATCTGAATACAATAGATAGTTGACAGAAATATCTTCGCTTTCATTATAGTTTTTAGTGGGTAAACTTTTAATCCTTTCACTTCTCCTAAGATTTTGTGAAACTAATGGGGTATGCGGCACTGTCAAGTGGTAACTTATACCTTTTTGCACACAGAAATCTTTCATCCCTTTGGACAAATATTCACCACCGTTATCACAATATAAGTTGACAATTCTCAAGTTAAAATGAGCCTCACTCTTAGCAACATAATCTTGAAAGTAGTAAAAACATCTGATTTATGAACTATTATGTATGTCGCACAGTAGTGAGTAAACTCATCGACAAAAATTAAGAAGTAGTTTTTGCCGTCAAGTGTTGAAGGAGTGATAGGACCACCACACACATCTGAGTGAACATTGAATAGAGGTCGTTTCGTTAATTTTGGTTTTGCCTTTTGAAGTGGCAAACATGCTTGCTTTCCCCTAGTACAAGCTTCACAAATGTTATCATTAGGTGTGATATGATTTATTTGTTCCATATCACAAAACATTTGCTTACTTTTTATTTCTTTAAACTTTAACTTTCCAATGTGACCTAATCTTTGATGCCATAATTCGTAATTATTGTTCACGACTCTATTCAATGCACAACTAGTATTTAGAACACACTTATTAATTAAAAAGTTAATTCCAATAAGATTGTTCAAAGACTCACCCTTTGTTACCACCTTACCCTTATCGTAACATATGGTAACTTCGCCATTTTTGTCAAAAATTACGCTTATTCCCGCTTGCTGTATCTTTCTTACAGACAATAGGTTATATTGGATGTCGGCACAATAAAGTACATCTTTCAGTACACATTGTATGCCAACTTTACTGGTAACCTGTAGATTGCCTTTCTTTGTGGCGTATATATATGAGCCATTTTTCGCAACTGAAATCTTAACGGGTACTTTTAGATGAGTGAAGTACTGTGTTAAGTCCTGTCTGTTTATTAAATGGTCAGTTGCTCCGGAATCCAATATGAAATTGATACTTTCCTTGTCCAGTGCACTTTCATTTTGTAAAGTTTTTCTTCCGACCATAAAAGCAAATCCTGAATAATTTGGCTTTTCTATACAGTTTATCGTCTGTATTGTTCTTAAGTTTCCTGGTCGTTCTTGGCGTTCTTTTGCCATTTTTGCAAAACAGTTTTTCTGTAAATGTCCTGTTCTTCCACAATAGTTGCACCCTGCTCGGTTTTTGAATTTGAAGGATGGTTTATAAGACTGGTTCATTTTATTGGTTTTCTTTGAATGTCTGAATTTTGATTTACCAGTTTCTGATACAAGTTTCTCTGTTTGTAAGACTTTTAACGATGTGTCACGTCTCTGATGAGTTAATTTTACTTCATGATCTAAAAGTCTGGTTTTTACAAATTGTAGAGTTAAATCATTTTCTGTCAAAGTTTCAATAGCTGTGATGACACCATTGTAACTACTGGGTAAAGTCATAAATAAATGAATCACTTTGTCCGCTTCTTCAAGTCTAGCGCCTGCAGCCAACAATTCGCAGGTCATCTCGTCGAAATTTTGGAAGTGCTTCGTCAGAGAGTCAGTTTCTTCTAATTTAAAATTAAGTAAGCATTTCCGCAAAGCAAGCTGTGTTGCAACGCTTTTTCTCGCATATATGGAGTCCAATTTTTAATATTATGTTCTTTGCATTGCTGTCTTCACTTGTAAGACCTAGTAGCGAGTCCGATAAATATTCTATAATGGTGTTTTTCGCCAAACTCTCTTTTTTCTGTCACTCAGCACTGAGTTCACTTGGAGTGTTACCGTCGATAACGTCCAACACGTTTAATTCATTTAACAAATTTCTCAGTCTTAATTTCCACACACTATACTTTTCACCGTCGAAGGGCTTAATGTTCCTTTTTGAATTCATTATACTTGTAGTCTTTTTTATTTAACAAACACTTATAAAAGTTTATTTTTAGAAACTAATTCACAGTCCACGAGCTGCCTTAAACTTACTTACAGCTTACGAGATAACATCACTTGAGTCTATTTCAAACACAAAAGGTTTTATTTTCTATTTTAAACTTCTTTTATTATTTTAATTTCACTGGGCCCATAACCTATTAGGATTATGGAAGCGAATGAGACACGAAACTTAGTTTGTAATAAAAGATTTATTAAATATTTAGAAAGGGGTGTCGTGTCTAATAAGAGTAGCGCACACGGTTAAACTAGGCAAGAGCCACAACGGAACTAACAGTAAGAACTAAGAACACACAGAGGAAATGTACTCGGCCTAAGAAACAAAGCATTATTGTTTCTTATAGTTAATATAAACAAAATGTGTGATAGAGAAAGATTAACTGTGGTTAGAGAGAGACGTATTTATTTTTGTACATTCCAACAGTGCCCAACAGTGGGATGTTTGTGGCAGTAGATCGGGAGTGGACAGCCCGGGGGCGCCTCTGAAGGATAGCAGCTCGGCTCGTTATGACCGGATCGTGGGGGTGGAGAGAAGCGCCCAGGTACAAGACTGTACATGGTATAGAGTCATGTGAACCGGGTATTCGTAGGTACCTTTATTCTACGACTACCGTGTTTTGGGCATCGGCCCAAAACACGGTACTCGCATTGGCGAGTGTGCATGTTTAGTGTATGATGTGAATGTTTTTGAGGATCGGGCTGGGTAACCACATGTCATATTTCTGTGGTGGTTCAAGCCACACTGTGATCGTCTAGTATAATTTATAAGTATATCGAGTATGTTATGCCAGATACAGAGATTCTACATTATAGGAGAGCTTGATTATCTTGATTGAATCACTTCAACGTCGGTAGCTAAACCAGGATATATGATCAGGTTGATCTTAATGAGATTTCAGGCAGTTCGTGTTTTATATTACTAAACCGAAAAGAAAGATAATGAGTTTTAGGGCAGCCTAAATGAGATTCGACTGTTATTATGCGAACTAAGGTCCATTAAGGAAAGTTTTAAATCTCTTCGTTTTAGAAAGTTTTAAGAATATAATTAGAGTTGACTGATTAGTTACAAAAATATTGTACTTTGAAATTTGAATGAGATACCAAAATCTATAAAGGGTTTTAATTTCCACACGTGTTTTAATATTAATGCACTCATTCATTTACACCTTAATTCACTCATTCGTTTACACATTCATTCACCCATTTTATCACCCATTCACTCATTCATTTACTTGTTCGTTCACCCATTCGTTCACTTTTTCGTTCAACCATTAATTCACTCTTTCGTTCATCCATTAATTCACTCTTTTGTACTCTTATTCATTCATTCATTCGTTTACACATTCATACACTCATTCGTTCACCTATTCATTCACATATTTATTGACCTATTCATTCAATCATCCATTCGCTCTCTACTCACCACTCATGAAGTTGTAGATGAGCGGGTTGACCGCGGAGTTGGCGTAGCACATCACGTGGGAGACCAGTGCCAGGAACGTCACCGAATCGTTCTGCTCCATGTCCACGGTGTACCTGCAGGTTGAAGAAGTGGGTGCTACAGTCATCATCATCATCACCAGCTCATATACGTCCCCACTGCTGGGGCACGAGCCTTCCCTATGGATGGATAGGAAGAACGGGCTATAAACCACCACGCGGGCCCAGTGCGGGTTGGTGGTTGTTAACGACTGCTAATGCAGCCAGGACCAACGGCTTTACTTGCCTTCCGAAGCACGGAGGAGCTCGAGATGATACATTTTTGGTCACCCATCCGATGACAGGCTTTTGCGAAAGTTGCTTAACCTTAGCAATCGCAGACCGGGCGCATTAACCACTGAGCCATCGAGCATCGGTGCAGTAAGCCACAAAAATCGCTGAAAACAGTGTCAAATCTGTCTGCTACCTTTAAACGAGCAATTCTTATATGTTTTTATTCAGAATCTCGGAAACAGCTAACGATTTTCATGAAATTTAGTATGCAGGGGGTTTCGGGGGCGATAAATCGATCTAGCTAGGTTTCATTTTTAGAAAACATTATAAAAAAAAATAACGAGCAAAGCTAGGTCGTCCAGGTACTGTTATTTAAGAATCTAACATTCGCAAGCGTGGTGATTAAACCATTACCCATCCATTGTAGTGATGACTTGATTTCAATGATGGAGGCCTTTGCCCAACAGTGGGACAGTCACTACTACTACTACTACTAAATAAAATGAAATGAAAAAATATTTATTTAGGGTCACACATCATTATCATCATCATCTCAGCCAAAAGACGTCCACTGCTGGACAAAGGCCTTCCCCTAGGATCTCGACAACGACCGGTTTTGTGCTGCTCACATCCATACACACAACAGTAATACAGTAAAATAAAAATAAAATAGAGTTAAAAAAAAATACTTTTTATTTTCGAGTGCTAATTTAGCTTCAGTGCAGCAATTAGCTGCACTGAAGCTAAATTAAATATTTTATAAAATGAGTAAATATTAACTATAGAAAAAAGTAAAAATTTACTATAGCGTTGTGTTATCAAAGAAACTTTCACTGTTCTGTTTCATTTGCCAACATTCATGCACGCTAACGAACATTAGGACCCAGAACAGACAGTGCAACGCGAATGCAACGAAACTGCAACCTCTAGTTACTTCAGAGTTTCATTTGAGTTTCGGTCATAGACTCCTAAGAGAGACCGCGCATGGCGCGACCATTTTGAAACCGGTTTGAAACGCAATGCAGATCAGTTGCATTGAAACCGGCGTGCAGGAAACTTGTGATTGCGTTTCATTGATTTTGACGCGTTTTTTCGGTACAACAAAATGGTTGACGACGAAAATAAAAACATTTGAGAGATTCATAGGTTGCGGCGTGTGTGGAAAACGATTGAAACTGGTTTCAAACTAATAATTTCAAAAGGGTTTCGTTGCAGTTGCGTTTCACCATGTGTTCTGGTTAATGGCTCGACATAACACACATTTTAGAAAATAAAACAAAACCGCAGAAATGACTCTTCATTTTTCCGCCAAGAAGTCCACAAGTAATAACTGTTTGATGCTTTGACTATGCGTAGGTATGGGTTAGCATTTTTGTCATGTATTGTATGGGATGTTATGTTATGGGATTGTATGGGTTTTATTTGTATGAGAACAAGTGAGGCCTTATTTCTTACCTGAGGATACACAGCAGATGTATGGGGAAGTAGCAGACCGCAAACACGATGACCACAGCGACCAGCATCTTAGCCGCCTTCCTTCTGGAACGGAGTTGCGCTAAAACAAAGCAAGATAAGATATGATAAAGTAAAGAGAAGTAAGTAAGTTTTTCTCATGTATTTATACACTAAACAGAGAGAAACCATTTAACATTTTAAACACTTAGGGCCTTACAAATAAACAAAGAGTAAGGTCCGAATAGTTATTCCCTCAGAACAATAACTAAAGCTATAGAAGGATGGCTAAAATAAAAATCGTGCAACTATGTTTAGTTCCGTTCTATCTTATAGCTAGAAAAGGAGGTTGTAGTGCGACAAATGGTTGACACTTAGTTTTTATTTTTTGTATTGTTATGTCAAACGGTCATCAGATAATCGGTGATCAAAAAAAATCTTTGAGTCCTTTTTATAGTCACTCACTTCATTACCTCAAATATGACGTCACAAATCTGGTGACACCTTCGAAATAACGGAAGAAAAGGGATAATCGATCTCTTTCCAATACATCACTTAGGTTCATTAGTTAAAATAGTACGAACTGATGAAAGAGTGTTGCTATTTTAGTCCGGTTTCTATAGCTTTAGTTATTATTCTGAGGTTATTCCGTGTTTTGTTCCTGTCACCTAAACGTCAATTCAAATTAGAGTAAAAGAGACAATTCGGACCTTAGTCTTTGTTTATTTGTAAGGCACTTAAACTTAAATCTTTTAAATCTTTCTTGTCTACACAACCCAAAGGCTGTCTGGAAGAGATCTCTCTTAGTGATAATACTGCCATTGTGTGCTTTTATGAAGTAATTTTACAAATATTTTTTTACACTTTTAAAATTTTCGTGCCATAGTTAAACAAAGAATTTAAACAGGGGTTAACGCCAACTAATTAGTAAAAATATATATCATACTTTATTTATACCCGACGATTCAACCGAGTTACAACGGCCGTGGTCATGGGCCCGTGACCACTCAACATTTTTACTAATTAGTTTGCGCTAATTCCCGTTGGCGCAGTGGTTAACGCGCCTGGTCTGTGAGTGCTGAGGTTAAGCAACTTTCGCAATGGCCGGTCATCGGATGGGTGACCAAAAGTGTTTCATCTCGAGCTCCTCCATGCTTCGGAAGGCACGTAAAGCCGTTGGTCCCGGTTGCATTAGCAGTCGTTAACAACCACCAATCCGCACTGGGCCCGCGTGGTGGTTTAAAAGCCCGTTCTCCCTATCCATCCATAGGGAAGGCTCGTGCCCCAGCAGTGGGGACATAAAATGAGCTGATGATGATGATGATGAATTCCCGTTTAAATTCTTTGTTTACATATTTTTTAGCTGTATATATTTTTTTAAATTTTTTTTAAGAGACAAACAGTTTTATCACAAAGAAAAAATATATATCAAATTTCCTTAAATGTAAAGCTATGGTCCCCTAAGTTGTATTAAGAAACAGCACAATATAAAAACAAAAACATTCAAATAATTAAAAAAACATTAATAAACATACAGAAACAAAAATAAAAATAGTACCAAGACAGAAACTAAAAAAACAATTCTTAGGCTGTATGGACGTACTGCACTGCCCTTGCACAAATAAGAGTGAATCTGTGAATCTTAAAGAAACTTGTATGAGTGAATGCTTTGATTGAGGGAGCAGAGTGATTTCAATGTAAACAAAAACAAAATAAAAAGGCAACGCAGATAAGACGGCCAAAAAAGAAATAACCAATAACCAATTCTCTTCTCTTAACTTTATCTTATCATAAGCTTAGAAACGTTCCACTTCTCGGCACAGGCCTTCTCACGTTAATTTCAACATAATACAACCGGGGTACTTCTGGCTTTAAGACCAGTGGTGGTCTTACCACTAGACCATAGAGGCGGTAGCGTTCGTTCCTGATATTTCTACAGATCAATAATAAAAAATAAATGAAATAAATAAACTTTCCTACACTCACACCAATTATCTAGCCCAAGAAAAGCTTTGTTATGAAACTCGTTAAACATAAACATACTTAAATAAAATACTTAAAAAGATACTTATTATACATAGAAAACACCCAGACCCGAGACAATTTAGAAAAACAATAATTTCTAAATTGACCTGACCGGGGATCGAACCCGTAATCTCAGAGATGGCGACACCATGAAAACCGGTGTACAAACCACTCGACCAAGGAGGTCGTCAAAAAATATAATAAGAAAACTCTGAATGTAGGTAGATATAATAATTATAAAACTTTTGTTCCTTTACTCGTATTACTTTTCTGTTTTAAATTATTTTTGCCTTTTTATTTTAATGTTTTACGGGTAAGCACAGTGCCTTGATCTCACCTGAAAGTGATGATAGCGCACCAATGATGGAAGCGCACTTCACCCGGAATCCTCAACTACTGAGGCACTGGCTATCTTATCTCTAGCTGCCGGAACACAACAATGCTACACACATTGATGTTATGGCGCCATATTTAGATAGATGGTGGTAGCTAGCCAGGCGGACAAACCTAGCCCTACCACCAACCAAACCGAGTACACAAACATGTACCCCCCGCTGGGAATCGAACCCGGAACCTCTGGGTCTCAACACAGGCGGTAAACATAACATAACAATGTTTTGAAAATTTAAGCTAAAGGTAAGGTAAGTTTCATATTATGTATAATCTATATATTGTACCCCTTTTTTACGAAAATTGTGCGGACGGAGGAGTATGAAATTTCGCACACTTATAGTTTATATAGAGAAGGTTATCCGATTTTGAATATTTTTTTAAAATTATTCATAAATATACATTAAATCAATAATACAAACATTACACACTACCATGTATTTGACACACACGCATATGTATTTGACACACACGCATAAATAAACTCTTTTAAAAAATTTCAAAAATGCAAGAGGAGCGGCCGAAATCTGTCAATGCCAATCCAAACTCACATTCTATCTTTTTAAATTTTTCATTGCTTAGGACACAATCCGTGCAGCCAAAATAAAATTAGGGTCGAATTTCGACCACTGGGCGACTACTAGTACCTATTATTATGTCGCTAGCAATCAATCGGAGACGTCAATTAATGTAATTATGATAGCTCAGTAGTATCTTAAAACTTTTTTACTTGAAAATACTGCTAAGGCGGCATCATTAGAAGCTTATACACTAAAACATTTTCCGGTCTCTTTCTTCGGCAGATGTTATATTTAATTTGACGAGGGTTATGTCGCAATAAGGACTTCTTTTACAGTTTTAGTAATAGGTTCTCACCTATGAAATTGACGTTTTTTCTCACTTATTAATAGGTGTATTACTTCTAAAAGTCAATACCGGTTGTTAATATTATTATACACCTGTAATTAGGACTATGTTACTTAGGCTTCAGTAATAACAATGATTATTCATTTTGTGTCTTTATCGCCCAATTTTTTTTTAAATTCACTTTTTTTTCTGTTCGCGGAATTGACCTTTTGTCTCATTGTAGCTTTGAAAGGTCTTGAAGTATTAAAACAAACACACTGCTCTACAATTTTTATAGTGTTAACATAAATAGATGCTAAGAAAATTGAAAAAAACGTTAGTAAGAAAAATATAATTTTAGAAAAAATCTTCATACAAAACGTCAATATCATAGGTAAGGACTTAGTATATAAATGTGATGTAATCAGATGTATTGTGCTTGCATCTAGTAGGTGGTAGTGTAAAAATAGTTTTTAGTATGTAAAAATGAAGTTAAATGCATTGTAGCCAGTTTTGTGAGCCAAATAAAATAAATACAAAAATATATAATGTAGTATACCAAACATACACTATGTATCTCGGTGTCCGGGAAAAGCGCCGTCTTTTCAGGTCAGGTAATATAGTGTGTTTCGGATTTTTCGATGCATAGCCCGGGTTTGTAATCACCAAACCCAAAATTTTGCTTTTTCTTAATGAAACCATGGCAGAATCATCTCAGTAACGACCGATTTTTAAATTATTTATAAATTATTTATTTATCAAAATTTGCACCTCCCATGTCATTTCTGCACCACCCTATGGTTGACTGGTAGAGAATGCCTCAGGCATTAAGTCTGCCATGTAATATTTTGTTGCAAAAGTTTAAAATAAATAAATAAACTTTGCGGATTGCAGACTTGATTTCAATGGGAAGCCGTTGCATTAGTGGCTTATTGCTTATGTAGAAGGTAATGAGGTTCGTGTAATGAAGGTAAGAAAAATACGGGTGAGAAGATGACTAATTTATTTAGTTACATAGCGAACGGTACATTAGGTAAGTGGGACTGTGACTCTATGACCTATTAGGGGCGGAATACAGGTGAGATCCCGGAACTCAACTCAACGCCTGCCCCACGACCGCCTAATCGATCGCTTTGACTACGCGTATAGTTTATGACGTCATCTTGCCACCTCGCACCGCCTATGAAAGCAATATCAAAAGCTAAAGGCTATAGCTTTTGATATTGCTTTTATAGGCGGCACGAAACGACAAGATGACGTCACAAACCACACACGAAGTCAAAGCGATCGGTTAGGCGGTCGGGCCCCTGATCGGTTGTTTGTATGTTACTTATGGGCTTAGCCGTTGAAACCATTTTCGTATTTACATAAGTAAAAGTAAGTAAACAGCCTATAACTGTCCCACTGCTGGGCAAAGGCCTCCATCATTGAAATCAAGTCATCACTACAATGATAGGTAATGGCTTAATCACCACGCTTGCCAAATGCGGGTTGGTGATCACAAACCCGGGCTATGCATCGAAAAATCCGAAATACATTTTGCCCGACCTGGGAATTGAACCCGGGACCTTCGGGTATCGAGCCGAGCGCTCTGCCACTCGGCCACCGAGGCGTATTTACATCCGTTCCAACTAACCGTACCACCAACCTACCAGGCCACCGAGCCGTTCACATTTTTGAAACAGAACGAATAAATATCACTTTTTCTATAATAACTGGATAAAAGCTTTTGTTCAATGCAATTTATTATCGATATTTTGGGTAACGTAATGCATTCTTTTGTTCAATATCGTAAGCAGACTTCTCAATGAAAGCAAACAATATGTAGGTAATCTATGGAATCGTTTCCTGGATTAGAAAGTTAAATAAACTTGAAATGAAACGTCTTTTAAGCATTTACTCGCGTTTATTTTACACATTCACGATTTTAGTTTTATCTTATCATGTCTTACCCTTTTCAGGGTCTCGCAGATCCGTAAAAGTTGTTTCATATCAATGTGTAGTGTTCGCATAAAGAAACGCAAAATTTGCGAAGCTCGTAGCTACTCAAAAGGGTCACAAGATAAGGGAACTGCACGAAGCCTGACCGGCCTTTGACCACGACCTTTTCCGCACGTTGTTGTCGTACGTGATCCACTTTTCATCACCAGTTATCAGCTTCTTCAAAAATGGTTCGGTTTCAATACGTCGTAATAAAGAATCACAAATGAGTACACGGTTCATTTGTTTTCTTTCAGTGAGCTTGTGAGGTACCCAAATATAGAGCTTTTTTGTGTGCCCAATTTTTTTTCAAATGCGCCAAAACTGTTTTGTGGTCAATACCGTAGCCGAAGAACTGTCTTCGGCTACGTCGTAACTACTGATATGCCGATCTTGCTCCACTTTTTAAAAAATGGCAATATTTTATCCGTAATAGGGCGACCAGAGCGACGTGCATCTTCGACATCAAAATTTCCGGATTGAAAACGCTTAAACCAAATTTGTGCTACTCTCACAGATACTGCACTAGGTCCATAAACATCGCAAATTTGTGCTACTCTCACAGACACTGCACTAGGTCCATAAACATCGCAAATTTTTTTTCACGGCTTTTTACCTTTTTTGTAGTAAAATTTTAAAATGTATCGAATTTCTTCATTAGATTGACTCATCTTGACAGTAAGAAAAACAAATGAAAATCACACAATTATCTTCTTTAAAATTTAAACTTTTAATGATACCAAAACCAGCCAGATACGAAGAGAAATAGTATAGCCAAAGAGATTTTATTACAAGTTCATACATACTATATGCGAAAAGACTTTTTCCCCAACCTAATATTTAAAAAATATATATATTTAAAGCTTCATACAAACGAGCTCGTACAACGCACACATAGACAACATCTCACAGACACGGCGTCTCGCAACAGCTGCTATCGGTTTGAGATGGTCCGAGATCAATGTCGCGCGTTTGTACAAAGCTTACTTCTTGCGGTCTCCATATTTTGAAAAAAGGGTCCTCGCTCAGCGTGGTATCCAACGGCATAGTAAATAAATCGCTGATTTTGTGAATGTTTACTTCAGCAATTGAAGACCGGGCACGTTAACCACTGCGCCATCGAGCTCTAGTATATAAGGTCACATTTTATCAACTGCAAATATTTTGACAAAACATCTAATTGTTTCAGAGAAATAAGGCTCTAGCATTTAAAAAAAATTCAGACTAGTTTTTTTTTTTACTTTTCCAGACACAAAAATTGTAATATTTCTAAGAGCGGCCTCTCTCGATTAATTGATTTTGTCGATATCTTTCATTTAATAACGCTCTGTTTAAGAAATACATTAGCAGCCAGCACTAGGCTCCAACAGTACCTATCTACTACTCAGCAGTTGTATGTGCTGTTCGTGGACAAAAATGTAAAAATAAATTTGAATCCACGAATAGCACATCCCTAAAATATTGATATGTGCTGTTCGTGGACTAGGCCTCGTGCTGTTCGCGCATGTGCTATTCGGTATTGTGCTCTAAGTGGACTACCTCTCTCTGTCGGCTCCTTTGAATGAAACTACGGGCACGTGTAAGCGGTGAAGGCATTGCGGCCTCTCTGCTTCGGCTCCTTTGAATTTAAACTACCGAAAGTGCTTTATTTTACTTTTTAATCGGAACGTCTTTTGGCGTTTTTTTTGAAAACTAGCGTTCAAAAAATTTAAGGTTTTTCATAAATATAGTTTATATAATATGTTGCTGAATTTATCCTCAAAATATTTGCAGTTGATATAATGTGACCTTATATTTACAGCTTGTATTTAAATAAATCACCTCTGGTCTGCCTGAATACCAGACACAATAGAATTTCAATTGTTTGGGCCGTGGATCCACGTTCCGGCATACTAAAGGTTAATATTTAATACAAGATTATCTATTGACCTTTTTTATCCTCATCAGCTCATTTTGTGTCCCCACTGCTGGGGCACGAGCCTTCCCTATGTATGTTAAAAAGAACGGGCCTTAAACCACCACTTACATGAGCTTACGTGATGCCTTCTAGAAACCCCCCCCTTCTTTTTATCCGTGCGGAGACGGAGAAAGAATACTATTCTCCGCCCCTCTCCTCCGGTGGGTGTCGTAAGAGGCGACTAACGGATTTTCGAGCTTCCATATGCTCCACTGCGTGGTAGGGCTTGCCCGTCTGGTTAGTGACCACCGTACGCATGGTGTAAAACCCGTCAAGTGACCGCTGGTCGGTCGCGTTTCGGGATCAGCCAGCGTATAACCAGAGCTCGAGTGGATGTTACTGCGATGCACTTGGTCTGTGGAGGCTTCCGTCAAACCAGTGCCAGGAGGACTTCGTTAACCCGCCGACCAGGGAGACCCGTAGAAACGGCTGTCCCGCTGGCCACCCGTGGCACAGTACAGGGGCCCAAGCGAGCCTAACCAGCTCGTGAGGCTGCCTCACCATGCCATGCATAATCTCGGGGTGGTCCGTCGTGCCGGTTGGTGACCGGAAGGTGGGGTCCCGGCGGCCATTCCCGGGGGGGTTCGGGGGCCCTTCCGTTCGGCGGGTTAATTATACTCATCTGTAGGCAGATCCCTGGTGAAACAGGCCGCTGCACTTTGACTATTTGCATCGCGGTAGCATTTCCTCGATTCACACCTCCCTCCTTTTCTCCACCATGACAGCGCCTCACAATAAAACTGGTCCTACAGCGGTGCACACCCCCACCACAACTATACCGTTTGAGGTCGAGTTCGCTAACATCCGCGGACTCCATGCAAACCTCAATGCCGTCCACCACCATCTTGAGACGGCACGGCCAGCAATGTTGTTTTTGACGGAGACGCAAATAATCTGTCCGGCCGACACCAGCTACCTGCACTATCCGGGCTTTGTGCTTGAAGAATCCTTCAAAGCCAAAGCCGGAGTTTGCTTGTTCGTTCGGACGGATGTTTGCTGTCGCCGTCTGCGCTGTCTGGAGGACCCTTCCTTTTCCCTCCTTGTGGTACACGTCGACTTGGACTCACATAGCCGTGTCTACGTCTGCGTCTACCGATCCCATAATGGCGACATGGAGACAACTCGACTTATGGACCATCTTAGTCGGGTAGCAGATGATGCGCAGGAGCGGTTTCCATCGGCGGAATTGGTGTTTTTGGGGGACTTCAATGCTCACCACGAGTTGTGGTTAAGTTCCTCCAAAACTGACCATGCTGGTAGAACTGCCCATGCTTTCGCTCTCACGCACGACCTGACTCAACTGGTGAACCAGCCCACCAGGATCCCAGACATAGTCGGTCACGCGCCCTCTTTGTTGGACCTTCTGCTGACGAGTCGCCCAGCTGGCTACCGAGTGGAGGTTCGAGCTCCTTTGGGATCTTCGGATCACTGCTTGGTATCCAGTAAAGTACCTCTGGCCCCGCTACCGCCTTCAGCGGTATCGAAACGCCAGATTTGGCACTACTCGTCGGCAGATTGGGATGGTATGCGGGACTATTTCGCATCCGTTCCTTGGGGGCAGCGCTGCTTCAGTGGGAAGGACCCGACAGCTAGTGCGACTGCAGTTGCTGATGAGATAGTTTTAGGGATGGAATACTATATTCCGCACTCCTATCTCATCAGCAAAGGCAGGCGCAACCGATGGTTCAACCGCGAGTGTGCCAACGCTGCTGATAACAAGCAAGCGGCATACCGCGCTTGGATCAGGGGTAAAGCTCTTGGGGATCCCGTAACCCGCTCGCTGAAAGCAGCCTATAATAATGCCACCAAGTCCTGCAAAAGAGCTTACATTAGAGCGGATGCCCAGCGCGTTGCACGAGTCGGCCAAGAACTACTGACGCATCCTACGGGCAGCCGTAGCTACTGGCGTCTGGCCAAAGCCGTGCAATCGAACTTCTGCCAACCCTCGCTGCCACCATTGAGATGTCCTGACGGAACTTTAGCTCACAAGCCGCAGGAGAAAGTCGATCTCCTGGCCAAACTCTTTGCGGCTAACTCTCGAGTCGATGACTGCAATGCACAGCCACCTACTATTTCTCACTGTGGCCACACAATGCCCGATTTTAAAATCAGGCAGCGTGACGTCCGTGCGGAGCTGCAGTCAATCGATGTCCGGAAAGCTAATGGTCCTGATGGCATCCCTCCAATAGTCCTAAAAATGTGTGCAGCGGAGTTGTCCTCCGTGTTAACGCGCCTTTACCGTCTCTCGCTCTCTTCAGGTTGTGTGCCGGAATCTTGGAGAGAAGCTAATGTGCAACCGGTCCCCAAAAAAGGAGATCGGTCAGATCCATCGAATTACCGCCCCATAGCCGTAACTTCAGTTTTGTGCAAAGTAATGGAGCGCATTTTAAATAAACAACTTGTCCACTACCTAGAAGAACACTCCATAATTCACGATCGCCAATACGGGTTTCGGCCGAAACGGTCAGCGGGTGATCTTCTAGCATACGTTGCAAATCTTTGGGGTGAGGCTATTGACAAGCGTGGTGAGTCGGTGGCTGTTAGCCTTGACATAGCCAAGGCTTTTGATCGGGTCTGGCACAAAGCTCTTCTCTCCAAGTTCCCGGCATACGGTCTGCCTGCTCAGTTCTGCAACTGGGTCGCTGGCTTCCTGCATGAGCGCAGAATCCGTGTTATATCTGATGGATGCGCTTCGCGGCTCATGTCAGTGAACGCTGGTGTCCCTCAGGGGTCCGTTCTATCCCCCACGCTGTTCCTTCTGCATATCAATGATATGCTTCCACTTGGAAATATTCATTGCTATGCAGATGATAGTACGGTCCATGGAGGATATAACGGTCACCCAGCGGCAGGGCGGGTCGAAACCGAAGTGAATCGAGCTAATCTTGTCATTGAGCTCAATCGGGTATGGGACCTCATATCTAATTGGGGCACCAATAATCTGGTTGAGTTCAATGCCAAGAAAACACAGGTGTGCGCTTTCACGGCAAAAAAGTCACCATTCCTTCCCCTTCCAACTCTTCAGGGTACATCTCTACGCCTGCAGAGCAGTATCAACATGCTCGGTATGACGATACGCTGCGATCTGAACCAAAGGGACTACATCGAAGCCGTGATCAAAACAGCCTCACGAAAACTCGGAATTCTGAACAGAGTGCGGCGATTCTTTACGCCGGACCAGTTGTGCCTTTTGTACAAGACACAGATACGGTCTTGCGTGGAGTATTGCTCGCACATCTGGGATGGTTCCGCTAAGTACCTTCTCGATGCCTTGGACAGATTGCAGCGTCGCGCTGAACGCATTATCGGCAATGCAGAAGTGGTAAATACTCGAATCGAATCTCTGCAATTGCGTAGAGATGTTGCGTCACTCAGCGTGTTTTACCGCTTATACCATGGCGAGTGCTCTGAAGAGCTCTTTGACCTCATCCCACCTTCTCCCTTTCTTCATAGGAGTACACGTGCTGCTCTTCGGAGTCACCGATTCACTGTCTCAAATATCCCATCGCGCACAAAGAAATTTGGTGACTCGTTTCTTTGTCGCACCTCCAAAAGATGGAATAGTCTACCAGCACACGTTTTCCTTCCTTCCTATGATATGGGGTCCTTCAAGAGAGGCGTGAAGAAGCACCTTGTGGGCCGGCAGAGTGAAGTTGACTGATGCTACGTTTGTTTCCACGCTGCACCAGTTGTTTTCGCGTCTGGACTTCATTTCCACTTAACATCAGGTGGGATGGAGTCATTTGCCGAGCTAAGTATAAAAAAAAAAAACCCCCTGATAGTTCATTTATTTATTTATTTATTTACTAGCTGACCCAGCGGACTTCGTCGTATCGCTTTGACAGTTTCTGTTAAATGGTATACCTTGAACTGTATGTAAATACTAATAGGGTTGAAAATAAAACCGCTAAGAGTACTTTTGCTCTATAGTAGGTAACAACTTAATTTGATAACTCAAATTACTATATACATTTTTATGTGAAATGTCGATAGCGCAATTAAGAAATACATCCGCGCTGCCATCTTGTAACATCTATTGGAACTAATAGACGTCACAAGTATTGGCATATATTATTATTTTACGTACTTAAATAAATAGTATCAAAAGGGTTTTGAACAGTTTCTATGTCAACAATACAATCAAATCGTTTCTATGACAACAAAACAAACAAATCGTGAAACATTTTGTATTGGAAAAAAATTGTTTGGGGTGGACCACCCTTTTCACTAAGGGTATGAAAAATAGATTAAGACCGATCAGACCTACCGAATATGCATATAAAATTTCATAAAAATCGATCGAGCCGTTTCGGAGGAGTATGGCAACTATAATGTGATACGACAAATAATAATAACTAAAAATATTATAATTAATAAACATAACAAAATTAATCAAAACAATAAAGACAATCAAAATAATACAATTAGTTAAAATAATGAAACTGGTTTCAATTTACACAACTTAACAAAAAAGTATAAATTATCATGCTTTTAAATAGCTTGCCTACTTCTTATCTGATCTTTAGTATTTGTAAAAATATTATGATCAGATGTTAATGACAGTAGTTGTTGACATTGAATGGGCGCCTTTGGCTTTCAAAGTAAAAAAAAAGTAAATAGTGTTGAATAATTTTGGCGGGCTGATTAGAATCACGTTAGCTCAATTGGGAGAGCACCTGACCCGGTATGTCAGAAGGGTGCGGGTTCAAATCCTTTTTTTAAACATTTGTGTTTTTTTTTTTATAAATTATCATTTACACATTCTTTTCACAGAACTCTAGGCTCTCAGACAGAATCATATTCCATTCATCCACCAATAATAGTGTTCAATCACTACGGCTTCAGGATCCTTTAGTATCTAAACCCTGAACATTCCTATATCCTCCCCCGTCCATAAACAGAGTATCGAAATAGGAATAAAGTGAACTCATTATAAACTCATTATTCTTTTAACCGCCTCTGTGGTCAAGTGGTTGAGACCACTGGTTTAGCCCAGAGGTCCCGCGTTCGATTCCCAGCGGGGGTACAAGTTTGTGTACTCGGTTTGGTTGGTGGTACGGCTAGTTTGTCCGCCTGGCTAGCTACCACCATCGTGTCTGAATATGTCGCCATAACATCAATGTTTGTAGCATTGTTGTGTTCCGGTAGCTAGAGATAAGATAGCCAGTGCCTCAGTAGTTGAGGATTCCGAGTGAGGTGCGCTTCCATCTTCGACCTTATCATCACTTAACATAAGGTGAGATAAAGGCATATCCGTAAGATATATAAAAAAGAACTTGCCATTAGTGACCTGACGCCACATCACTACATATGTAGTATAAAACAAAGTCGTTTCCCGCTTTCCCTATGTATGTATGCTTAGATCTTTAAAACTAAGCAACGGATTTTGATGCGGTTCTTTTTAATAGATAGAGTTATTCAAGAGGTAGGTTTATATGTATAATATAGTAGAGAAACACTGATAATTTTAGAGGTTTCACATTTTTTGCGCTTACATTGCAAACGCTGCCGCTGGCTGAACCCTACGAGATAGATCAAAATAATGTACTACAGTATTGTACACCTTAAAAAGGTCTACAAAATGTCCGCAATGGTATATGTCTATCTCTTAGGGATAACCCATAATAAAAATGTTTTATCCTTTACTTTTAACGAGAAATAATGACTTATTTACGAAGCGATTTTAAGCAATACAGCATTAATCCTTATCCAATTAAGTACTTTAAATACATTGTGCATTTAATATAGATCAATATGGCCCTTTACAGCTTGTAATTTAAATGAATATCTTCGAAGATATTACAGATTTAAAATGCAGGGACATAGCGGTTGCGTGTATTAGCATTGCACCCGTGCGAAGCCGGGGCGGGTCGCTAGTTAAGCATATAAAAAGTAGGATCACCGGGAAGCCGCTAGATGCGAGCAGCACAAAACCGGTCGTTGTGAAGATCCTTGGGGGAGGCCATTGTCCAGCAGTGGACGTCTTTTGGCTGAGATGATGATGATGATGATGATGATGATGATGAAAGTAGGGTCCTAAGGCAGAAAAGATAACATCAGTGATGGGTTGCTAGCCGATGGCCTGATGTGCGAGCATCTTGGAACCTTTGCCCCTTAGTCTGCTCTTAAGACATGCACAGGAAGTTAAGCCGCTGATATATTTAATTCTCCTCCCAGACCAGCATGACTCTGCAAACCCTGAATATGGTGGAAAAGAAGTCTTACTTTGCTCAGCCGGCGCAAGTTTCACGGTTTCCGCTTGACCTGGGATCTTCTCTTTGGACCACAGCACCCTCACTATCTGGTGGTACGCCACCGTCATCAGCAGGAGAGGTATTCTGAAACAAAAACAACACTCAGAAAAGTGTCAGGATATAGCTTTGCCGGCTTTTTTGTCTTCCGTGCATGAATCAGGATCCTTAAGCGGTAGTATTCTTAACCTATCTATGGGTTCCGTTGGGATTCTGGGACACTGGGAGGTGAAAGATGAGTGGCCGTCGCTGTGCACTGAGGATACTCCAATAGTATTACACTCGTAGAGGCAATGGGATGAGCCTCTGTGCAAGCGCACTTTTCGGGCACAAATTGAGGGATGTGACAACTCCGTGGATCAAGCCCGCCTGTTGGCGGTATCTGAAAAGGAGTAAAGGAGGTAGAGAAGGTATCTGAAATCAGTACGCTGCTAGACAAGTGCACCCTCATTCTATCGGTAGCTCTTCGTTTGGGCATCAAAACTTACGAACCACATCGGTGTCGGTGTGGAGAATGGGTAAACGAGCTGGGTCATCACTGTCTCTCGTGTCGGAGGAGTGCAGGGCGCATGAGCAGACATGCTTCAATTAATGATACCATTCGCAGAGCTTTATGTGACTGCTAGTGTGCCCACAATTTTGAAGCCGAGTGGGATGTTGCGATCCGATGGTAGGAGGCCGGACGGAATGTCTCTTGCCTTGGAGCATGGGGAGGAGTCTGGTTTGGGAGGAGTCTGGTTTGGGATGCGACATGTGTGGATACTTCGGCCCCGTGTCACATTGGCGCGACATCATCCCAGCCATGTGCGGCTGCAATCACAGAAGATTTGAATAAAGTACGGAAATACCGGGACTTGGGTGAGACTTACTTTTTCCTCCCCTTTGCTGTGGAGACATGGAGACCTAATGCAAAAATGTTTTTATAAGACTGAACTGCTCGCTTGTACGACGCATCGGGTGACCAGAGATCAGGTAATTTTTTCGCACAGCGCATTAGCTTGGCCATTCAAATGGGCAATGCCGCAAGCATTTTGGGCACCTTGCCTCGGACAGGCGAGTAAGTTGAAGTTTTTTATTTATGAATTAATTGTTATTTTTAGTTTTTATTGATTTTTTTATGAATAAAGCTGTATATAAACACTAGTTAATAATCATTATGCTTCGGAAAGCACTTAAAGCTGTTGGTCCCGGTTGCATTAGCAGTCGTTATCAACCACCGCCTCGTACTGGGCCCGTGGTGGTTTATGGCCCGTTCTCTCTGTGATGTTTTCATCCATAGGAAAGGCTTGTAGGGCACAAGTGGGAACATAAAATGAGCTTATTGTGATGATAAACCAAACGCCTTAGTAGTTCAGTGGTAAAGCACTCGGCTTAATAGCACAAGGTCCTGGGTTCCATTCAAAGATAAATTTATCTAATCTTAAAGGCCGGGTTTTAACGACAACTGAGAAAGAAAGAGGAGACTGAGTAATCTTATTTTTCAGTATCCGGTCACCCATCCGACGACCTGAAACTTGCTTAACTTGCAAGATCGCAGCCCAAACCACATGAGTAGATATAATGTAGTCACATTATATCTGCTTAAGTCCTTTTTTGTACAAAAACAACTTTAATTTAATTTAGTGTTAATTTTGTTGATTGTCCTATTAAATAACATAAAAATAAATAAATAAATAAATATCTCACTCATGTGCCTACACGCAATGAACTCTCTCGCATAAGAATTTAAGAATAGGTGCATTCAAAAATTCAAATTAAAATTAAAATTAAAATAAAAAAAAATAAAAAAAATATAAAAAATAAATAAATAAATAAATAAAAAAAATAAAAAATAATAAAAAAATAAATAAATAAATTATTTTAATTAAAATTCACTTGTTTTTTTCGTGTCACTGAACATCAAGGAATATTAGAAAAAGGTTTTTCAACTGTCAAAAGTTTGTTTTGCTCTTTTCTTTGCGCAAATACACAGAAGTCTGCAACAGACACAACGAATTGTTGTGCGTTCAAAATGTTTACTTTGAAAGTGGCACGCTTGAGCGTGGGCGGGCAAAAACATTTTTTATTTGTTATTTATTACAGGACACTGTTGTTAAGTGCGTTACCACTTTCACATTAAAAAGTACACTTACATAATGTATATTATTAATATTATACATAATTGTGAAAACATATGTCGAGAAGTAAGAGTTAAGGTTTAATGCGATGACAAAAATTGAGATTAAAAAAAATGAGTTAATGTCTAAATACGACGAAAAAACTGAGAGTATAAAATATGAGACTAATATAAAAAGCTACTATACATATAGCATATATGACAAAACACGATAACACGATGGAGAGACGACATAGATAGAGTCGCTGGTAAGAACTGGTTTGGTATGGCTACCAACAGAGAGAGATGGCGTGCAAAGGGAGAGGTCTCCGCTCAGCATTAGATGGCGACAGGCTCAGGTTAACAGGTGCCGCCTGTGGAGGCTGGTCTGCTCTTGCATACTTATCTTATTTTTAGTATTATTAATTATAGTTTGACTTTGTTTTACCTAAACAATTTTTGACTTTTACTAGAGTACTGTAGTGGTGCTGTATGACATTGTGGAAATTGAAACTTTTACATAATTATCTGATGTAAATTTGTTAACTTACATTTTTTATTTTGTTTTTTTACATGTTGTGGTTGTCTTATATATATTTTTTGTGTTTATTTGTAATGGAAAGTGTCCTGCTATGATAGGGCATTTTCCAATATTTTTGAAGTAAGGGAGTAAAGAGCTGGACACTTGCTGAGTTTCTTGCCGGTTCTTCTCAGTACAAGATCTCCCGCCCAGAATAGACTTACGAACCGATGGCATAGTGTCATTCACAAGAGCTACTTGTAGCCTAAACTGAATAAATGATTTTGAATTTTGAATTTTTTTTTTTCAAAAAGAAGTTGTAAAACCTACTAGTTTATTTTAAAGCTCCAGCGAGCGCAACAAAGTTCCCGAAACTGAATAAACAGTGGTCAGGTTTTGTGTACACTAAAAATAGCGTTGTATATTAACTTAAATTATCATGGTCTTATCTTTGATCTACGATCTAAATAACTGATGGGTGCTGATGGTCGAAAACAACAAAAAGCATGCCAAAAATCTCTTTAATAATTACAGGACAATTGTTTATGCGCCGACATTGAAAAGAATATGCATTTTTTTCATTGTTTCTGTGTTACATATAGGGTTGCCACCTTCTTTTTGTGCAAATAAAGTACATTGATTATTTCAAGGTAGAAAAAAAATACATTGTGTCAAATTAAAGTACGATTATTTATTTAGCTTAAAAACATACTTCTCATTGTTTTTAGCAACTTTTAACAAATGATTATCACTGATAAATATCTGCACAGCAACTTTTTTGTGTTATATGTAAAAAGAATCCCAGAGAAATAAAATACTTAGGTATGTGAAAGTATTTTCGCGTACTTTATTGTTCTCATAAAGTGTAGAGTACAAATTACTTATAATAAAGTACGGGTGGCAACCCTAGTGACATACCTATCGATTTAAAAAATCATAAACGCGTTCTTGTTTTTCCTCAGTAGCACCGTGGGCGCGACTCGTGGCATGCTTCATAACAACTCTAAACATTTATTTGAACCGCTCAACGCTCTTTATAGCTCCTTGCTATCGTTTCTTGTTTGATAAGCGTATGCGCATTTTTGCGCAATGCATATTTGTTGGTAATAGCCTTATGCGGTCTTTTCAGCGTCTCGGACTTTTATTGGGGGGGCGAGCATTTTAAAGGCTTCTTAAAGCAGTGTGATCAAACACCATCAGAGGGGTTTAATAGGTGATGGCATTACGCAAGCTTGTTCCTTCTTATATCATACTTCGAGGGTTCGGATCGGATCGAGGGGGCATAGACTGTGCGGAAGTGCTCGATGGTGCAGTGGTTAACGCGCCCGGTCTGCGAGTGCTGAGGTTAAGGCGACGCATTGGAAATTTACGTGGCGGGGATCTTGATTTTTCCCAACAATTACAAAACATATGAAAGTGATATTTGATGACATGATTTTTCATTTAACTGACTTCATTTTGCTAGTTGCAGAAACACGATTTGTCAACTTTTATAACAGAGAAAAAAATATCAAAGTAACCTCTTTTAAACATAGATTTGCATTTTACAGGCAAACCAGACCGATTTAAGCATCTAAATTAGCTAGTTAATTTTTTTTAAATAATTTGTAGTTTTAATTCGAAGGAAAAAAAACAGTTTTTCTTATGGTACGGGGCGCAAACGCTCCGTATTAGATTAATTGTTTAGCGGTGCGTCGCCTTTAACTGATTTTACGCGTATTGAAACTTACCATTTAGTGAACTTTAAATAGCATATAGTCATTTAGGTACACGAAAGTTATCTTTTATATGTTTTCTGTTAACTGTCAAGATCCCTGTATTTCTCTTAAGCATGGAAAATTCGATTGAAAATTGATTATTGAGTTAAAAAAACTATGTTTCTAGCGAATAACTGTTTATGTTCATGTATTAATTTGTTTTTGTTTAACTCTGACATATTTACGGGATACTGAAATGTAAAATTACTCTTAAACACTTACGTATAGATGAGCACCACTTTGAGGACGTGCCAGACCACCTCGCTGGCCGGAGACCAGGTCGCCATGCACTGCACCAGGTACTGAAGGTCGAAGCGGAGCGGCACCATGTGTACCGTCTCCAGGACTATCAGCTCTGGACAATCTGTTGGAGAAGACTTATTTGTGAGGATCTATCATCGGACTTAACGTAGCTGAACGAATAGATCATCATCGTCATGCGCAATTTTTGTATCCTCACTGATGGGGCACGAGCCATCCCTATGGATGGATAGGGAGAAATGGACATAAATCACCACGCGGGCCTAGTGCGGGACGGTGGTTGTTAACCGAACCCTTCGGAGAATCTAGTAGGGCACGGGGACACGTACTTTTAAGTGGGTGATGCCGTTCCCTCTAGAAAACCTCCGAAGGTGATTCGTTTCACACGGCTTAAGGTACCCTTTACGTACCTCGCCGCCCCCAAAAAACGCGGTGACGCTGAAAATACCGTTTGAGGCAGTCAGCAATCTCTCTCAAAAGAAAAAGACTGCTCATGCAGCCGGGACTAACGGCTTTACGTGCCTTTCGAAGCGCGGAGCAGCTCGAGATGAACATTTTTAGTCACCCATCCGATGACCGGTCTTAGCGAAAGTTGCTTAACCTCAGCAATCGCGGACCGTGCGCGTTTACCGCTGCGCCATCCAGCTCCTCTTATCTACCAAATCCTCTTAACCTACAAAAAAGCTAAAATGCTCGTAATTTTTTTTTTAAGTTTAAGTGCTGATTTGTACTCAAGCTAAATTAAATATTTATAAAATTTATAATACAGTGAAAAAATTAAACGCCTACCCCACCCAGCCTGGAATCGAACCTGGGTCTTCCGCAATCCGGGCGGCCGTTGGATAGATGGCGCACTGTGCCGCATTAGCAATCAAAAAATTAAAAAAGCAGTGACAAAATTCAGCGCTTACGTCAGCCTTCCCGGTAGCATAGCGGTCAGTGCAGCCGCCCGGATTGCGGAAGACCCAGGTTCGATTTCTGGCTGAGTCGGGTAGGCGTTAAATTTTTTCACTATAATTTATAAATTTTATAAATATTTAATATGCTCGTAATAGGCAAAGGTTTACGGCAGTAATCTGACGGAGCTCTGAAGATTGAACCAGGAGTTCTCCCATTCAACCCAAGCGCCTATTCGTTCGTCGAGAAGCTCGATGGCGCAGTAGGTAACGCACCAGTAGGCTTAGCCAAAGTAACATTAAGAAAACGACAGCGAAGTTCGAAAAGAATAAAATGTATGGGATTGACATAAGCCGCGCTAAATCACGTGGTAAATTTTATGTCAATCCCATACATTTTATTCTTTTCGAACTTCGCTATCGTTTTCTTAATGTTACTTTGGCTACCGCCACTGGTCTGGTCCCGGTCGATTATTATCGTTAACCAACTTTCGCTAAGCATTATTATAATTTTTGTTTCATTTATAAAATACTTACTATTCTTGTATGTTTTAATAGTTTCACCTCTGATCTTAGTTTATTAGCTCTCCATCCGATTGATTGTCTGGAAGAAATCGCTTTAAAGCGATAACACCGCCAAATTGTAACTTTGTGAGTAATTTATTTTTGTGTTCATGTTTGTTTCATAGTGTTGCAATTAAACTATAAATGTTCATCCGTGATTCGTGGGGCACGTCAAGCCGTTGTTCCGGCTGCATTGGCAGAACTTTCAGAAACACGAAGGTATTCGAGATGTTTTTTTTTGGTTTCCTATAATTGTATCCTCAGCTGAGAATCGAAAACGGGACTTCTGGGTTTCAGACTGGCGATAACGAAATATGCAAAAAAAAGTATTGTATAACCCTTTTTTATTAGGTTTACTATATTTGCGCGAAAGATAAGCACTATGCTGATTTGTCAGGATATGTTATCGCTTGTGTGCGATAATCTAAATACATAAAAAGGAAAACTTTAATGACTGACTGACTGATTGACACATCAACGCACAGCTCAAACTGCTACGATTGTAAACTTGAAATTTTGCACCATGCTTCGTTTTCCAGTGTAGGTGAGCACTAAGAAAGGATTTTTGGAAATTCACCCCATAAGGGGGTAAAAAGAAGGGGGGGGGATGAGTTTGTATGAAAGGCATGTCATAGGGTGTCCCGCTCGTGGAATTTTTTCAACACTGTCGTTTTTTCAATTTACCTCTTTATCAATAGTCTCTCTATCCTTTGTGGTCTAATGGTTAAGACCACCGGTTTAGACCCAGAGGTCCCGGGTTCGATTCCCAGTGGAGGGTACATGTTTGTGTCGGTTTGGTTGGGGTAGGGCTTGTTTGTCCGCCTGGCTAAGAGGAGATAAGATAGCCAGAGCCTCAGTAAGTGATGAATCCGGGTAAAGCGCGCTTCCACCTTTTGCCTTATCATCACTTAACATCAGGTGAGGTGTAGTCAAATGCCTGCCTATAACCAATAAAAAAAAAAAAAAAGCAATATAAAAAAAAAATGAACGAGCCTTACAGTAGTCGCATATGATGTGTAACATTTGACATCTCACCTTTTGAAATCAATATTACAATAGAAAACAGAATATAGATTTACAAATCATGAAGAGAATGCAGTAAATACTCATTAGAAAAGCTGAAGGTAACACAAAGGGCCACGGAGCGATCTATGCTAGGAGTATCCCTGCGAGACAATACGCCAACGCACCAGGGTTACAGACTTCGGAAAACGGGTAGCGCAAATAAAATAGCAATGGGCACATTTCTCGCAGGGACGACGGTAGATGAAGCGAGAGAGTACTGGCGTGGAGACCCCGAACAGGAAGAAGGAGTGTTGGCAGACCACTGGCTAGATGGTCTGAGGATATAAAAATGTCAGCAGGCCCGACCTGGATCAGAAAGGCCACAGACCGCACAGTATGGAGATAAATTGGAGAGGCATAAGTCCTGCAGTGGACATCACTATGCTGAAAAGAAGGAAGAAAGGAAGGACTCATTAGAAGACATGTCACACTGTTATCCTGTTACACTGTTACGATCACATTTCTATGAAATCACTCTCACAAATATTACGACCTACAACGGACATTGGGCTTAAAGTGTCGATCACTGGTGGCTTCCCCGACTAACATGTAACAGTTACAGTATCACACTGTTACGACCCTACTTCCGTCCCTTTTCTACGAAATCACTCGCACAAATTGTATATATAGAAGGCGAGCGGAAAGATCATATCAAAAATCTTTAGGTACCTCTTTATTAATAGTAAAGAATATAGAAGATAGATAAAGATAGATAAAAACACTTACTGAATAGCAGTGAGACTGTCCAAATAACTAAGATGGCGGTTTTCGCGCGGCCGGTGGTGGACTTGAACTTGAGCGGGAAGCAGATGGCGTACCAGCGGTCCACGCTGATGAAGGTCAGCGTCAGCACCGACACCGTCACCGACACAGACTGGAAGCAAAACCTTTTTACAATTCAATTTATAAGAACTAGTGGTCGGTCGCCCAGTGGTCGATATTCGACCGTAATTTTTATTAAAGATGTTTACTATTCCGGCTGAAGGGTTTGTAGGTACCAACGGCCATGACAATGAAAAAAAATGTATTTGACATTGTCAGATTTGCATCATGTTTTAATATCCTTTGAAGTTTTTTTTATGTAACACATAATAAACATACATTTTATCTTTCTGCACTTCGTCTCCTTATGAACTTTAACTATGCTAAGTCTTACAGTCCTTTGTGCGCGCTTAAAAAGGGGGACAAAGCTTTTTATTACCTAGATAAATAAATTTAAACATAAAGATTACCTTTATTATACCTTTAAGAAAATCTCTACTTTAGGTGACTGTTTGACCACCGGCCAATATGGAGTCTATTCACGCCAAAAGAACATGGCCGTCAAAATTATTGTATCTCAGATTTGCACCTCGACTTTGTTTTGAACTAAAAATGGTGTTTTTGTTGCTCGCTCGACTTGTAAATCGAATATAATAATTGAATGAATTCATAATTGGCACCCACGTAAACCTTAAAAATTATACCCATATTGACTTTGATCTGCTCTTGCTAACTTATCTTATTTTTAGTTTTATTTACTATAAGTTTTACTTTGTTTTTCTTAAACAAATTTTGACTTTTACTAGAGTACTGTAGTGGTACTGTATGACATTGTAGAAATTGAAACTTTTACATAATCTGATGTAAACTTTTTAACTTAGATTTTATATTTTGTTATTTTACATGTTGTGGTTCTCTTCTATATATGTGTGTTTATTTGTAATTGAAAGTGTCCTGCTATGATAGGGCATTTTCCAATATTTTTGACGCTGTAAGGGAGAAAAGAGCTGGACACTTACTGAGTTTCTTGCCGGTTCTTCTCAGTACAAGATCTCTCGCCCAGAGTAGACTTACGAACCGACGATGGCATAGTGACATTCACAAGAGCTACTTGTAGCCTAAACTGAATAAATGATTTTGAATTTTGAATTTTGAATCTTGAAAAAAAAACACCTCCGCCATCTTGGATCTCGAAATAGATTTTACGTTTATAAAAATCTTGATTGCGAAAGAAATACTTACCCAACATATTTGTACAAATATACTTTTTAAATTAATAGATAAGTCTCATGTAAGTGAATGTAATTAATTTTGAGAAAAAAGTTTTTAAAACATAAACATAACATTGATTTGTACTACACAGTGTTTGTCGTTCGAGATCCCGAGCTATTCCAGTTTTATTGGGTACTAGCAGCCGCTCGCGGTTTCACCCGCGTGGTTCCCGTTCCCGTGGGAATATCGGGATAAAAAGTGTTCTATGTTTTAATCGAGGTTATAAACTATCTGTATGCCGAATTTCATCCAAATCCATCCATCCGTTGCAGCGTGAAGAAAGAACAAATATACACACATACACACAAGCTTTCGCTTTTTTAATATTAGTGTGTTATTTCTAATTTATTAAAAATTCATCAGAAAAATGGCCGTGTTGGCTCATACATAAACACCTAATATCTTATTCATCACCAGCTCGTTTTACGTCTCCACTGCTGGGGCACGAGCCTTCCCTACGGATGAAGACACCACAGGAATAGCATTTTTAGCTTCACCGGGTTCTTTGGGGTGGCGAGAAACTTAAAGGATTCCTACAGCCATGTGAAACGAATCACCGTCAGAAGTTCTCAGACGGAACGGCATCACACACTCCGCTAAGTGTTTTTAAAATGCCGTAAGTATTCAAATTGATGTATTTCTACTAGTATTATACCTCAAAATACTCAGTGTTTGTTAATCTATCAGATTGAAACTATATTTAAGTCCTATTTAATATTTATGAACAACAAATCCTACTTTGAATCCAAAGATCATTAGTTTTTTCACGAGTTCGCTATTTTACGAATGTATTATTATTATATTATATATTATTAAAATATTATTATATTCCAACAAATATGCATTTTATTTAAAGATTATTAGTGTCTCGTCTTTTTATGACTATATTTTGGTACTTCATTGCGTAAATTATTCTTAAATAAATCATAAACCTGACTCATTAATTTGCGGCAAGATAAGTATATAACGAGATTTATACCGAAATTAAAATATTTTTTTACGCTGCATTTAAATTAGAAACTAATAAGTTTTTTGTATCAAATTAAAGCTTATTTCGTTTACTTTAAATTAAATAACAATAAACGATATGTTATCGATTTAGATTTTTAATTAAAAATAATTATCTACTAAAATTTTTTAATTTTATAAGTTACGTGAATTTTGTGAATTTTTAATTATTTTTTCTACTATGATAACTCACAGTTAAAGAATCGCAAATTAATTCTTCATTTCTTTATCTTTAAAGAAAATTAAAAATAAATACAATAGCACTAGTAGAAAAAAAATGACAAATTTTTAAATTAAATCATGCGATTTTGCGGTCGAAGCCAGGAAATGTCAAAACAAATGGGGCTACCGTTTAAAGATTCGCAATCATCATAGCGGTTAAATAACCTTTTAGTGTCAGCCATCTTGCGACTTCAAACGGGACCGACGTCTAACGTGCCTTCCTGATATTTTAATCTAGCCACCCATCCGATGATACGGTATTGCGATGGTTGCTTAACTTGCGAGATAGCGCGTTCGCGCTAGAACGCGAAAGACAAACAAAAATTTTGAGCTGAGAATCAACGTAATGTTAGTGGCTTAAATGTTAAGAGCGTTTACGCCGCACACTAGCGCCGCCAATGAAAAAAAAACATATCTAGTAATTAGAGATAGAAAATCAAATTATGCTCAACAAACTATCTGAATGAAGTAATTTAGCATTTTTACGTCACATAATGAACACCTGACATGTTATGGTTTAGTTAAATATCGCGTTATAGTTAAAAGTGGCCGTAACGTCTTATTTAACTAAACCATAACATGTGAGGTGTTAAAAAAACACAAATGTTGAAAAAATTTCCACGAGCAGGGTTTGAACCTGCACCCTTCTGACATACCGGGTCAGGTGCTCTTCTAATTGAGCTATCGTGGTTCTAACCAGCCCGCCGAAATTATTCAACACTATTTACTTTTTACTTTGAAAGCTTGTGAGAAAGAAGTAAACAAGCTATTTATAAACTTGTCTACTTATGCTTGTCTACTTCTAACTGATCTTTAGTATTTGTAAAAATATTATGATCGGATGTTAATGACGGTAGTTGTTAACATTGAATGGGCGCCTTTGGCTTTCAAAGTAAAAGGTATATAGTGTTGAATAATTTCGGCGGGCTAGTTAGAACCACGACAGCTCAATTGGAAGAGCACCTGACCCGGTATGTCAGAAGGGTGCAGGTTCAAACCCTGCTCGTGGAAATTTTTTCAACATTTGTGTTTTTGTAATTTGTTCGCAACAAAATTTGCGTTAAAAATTATATAAACATTTATGTGAGGTGTTCATTAGGAGCTGTAAAAATGCTAAATTACTTCATTCAAATAGTTTGTTGAGCATAATTTGATTTTCTATCTCTAGTTACTAGATATGTTTTTTATTCATTAGTGGCGCTAGTGTGCGGCGTTAACGCTCTTAATAGTATTGTTTGTTTCGACAATTAGTGATAAGATAGTCAGTTTCTCTGTAGCTGAGAATTCCGGGTGAAGTGCGCTTCCACCTACGGCCTTATCATCACTTAGCATCAGGTCAGACGAAGACCAAGAGGTTACCCATAAGGAAAAATAAATAAATCGAATCTGTATATTTCACGGAAATAAATGAACTTTATTCAAATTAGTTTTTGAGCTTCTTTTTTATTCAAGCGCAAATTTTCTTGTCAAAAATATCCACATCTAATTCATGGCAACGCGTACAAAGGTCTGCTGATTAAAATTGTCGATGTCTCAAAATTTTGGGAGGAAGTAAAAACATTCTTTGTTAAAATAACTTTGAAGAACAGATACGAGATAACGAAGCTTGTTTTCCCTGTACAAGTTGTGTATCGTTATATCACGATCAACAATGGAATAGACATGAAAACAACGTCAAAAATCCATTACAGAGATAAAAATGTAGACTTTGATAAAAATAAACGTGTTGTCTGAAAGTAACAACGTACTAATTTGGTGAGTTCTTGGCGGGAAAGTGAAGCGTCATGTCTGCGGTTTTGTCTTATTTTCCAAAATTTGTGTTATGTCGAATATTGTGAAATAATGGTGGATTATTAACCGTTAAGTGTTCGTGAGTGTGCATAAGTGTTGGCTAATGAAACAAAACAGTGCAACGTCACTTTTCAAATTCTCTCAAGAAGCTCGCGTGAGGACTTAGTAAAGCCCCACATCTTTACTGAGATACTCGAGGGGTTGGGGGGTATATCATTTCTCACTTTCCATTTCTAATATCATTCATCATCATTTATGGAAATATTGTTTATTTATGTACTTATTACTTGTACGAAAAATTACTTTGACACTGGCTAAATGTGCTAATCGCACGAAGCCATCAACTAAAAGAAAAAAAAAAAAAAACGTACTAATTGAAATCTGTCAGTTCGGACGCGACTTCTTGGCGGGAAGAGAGTTTTTGTTTCTAAAAGTGTTATGTCCGTTAGGTGTTCGTGAGTGTGCATGAGTGTTGGCAAATGAAACAAAACAGGGCAACGTCACTTGTCATACCTACCGCGATAAGCGCCTACAGCGCGCGAGCAACTTGAAGTTGTAAATCAGTCAGGGCCCCAGCGCGCTTTGGAGCACACGCACAGGCATAGTTTGAAGTGGATTGCAATTTTGATTTGTTTAAAAAAACTACCTCTTTGATATCAGTCAATCTACAAGCTCCGTAATAATGGTGAAACGCAACAGTAATAATTGTTGTGTGGAAGGCTGTCGAAATAAATAGAAAGATTCGAAGTTATTTATTCTGTGCTTATAGTTAGGTAAGTATTTAGTTCACCTAACTGTAGGTAAGGGAGCAGTGTGCGACCTGAATTGCACTTTATTGTGTCTTAGCAAGAGTCGCTATTTATTTAAATGACTGTGCGTAGTGCACCTTCTGGTACTATTATTTATTCTGTGGCTGAGTGTACAATTATATTCGCGGTTCGTTAATTTAAAGTTGCAATAAGATAACAAATTTTAGCTCGATTGCGTTGTTAAATTTAGTCTCAAGCACTCATCCTCTACTAGACCTGTGTCAATCGATCATTTGTCGTAACGTAACCCGGGTCGATCATGATCCACTCGTGTGGTGATCAGGTTAAAATGATTCGATCTTCTCGATCATTTGGGTCACGTTCGTTTGTTTTGTTAATGTACCTACTACAATAAATAAATAAATAAATAAATAAATAAATAAATAAATAAATAAATAAATAAATAAATAAATAAATAAATAAATAAATAAATAAATAAATAAATAAATAAATAAATAAATAAATAAATAAATAAATAAATAAATAAATAAATAAATAAATAAATAAATAAATAAATAAATAAATAAATAAATAAATAAATAAATAAATAAATAAATAAATAAATAAATAAATAAATAAATAAATAAATAAATAAATAAATAAATAAATAAATAAATAAATAAATAAATAAATAAATAAATAAATAAATAAATAAATAAATAAATAAATAAATAAATAAATAAATAAATAAATAAATAAATAAATAAATAAATAAATAAATAAATAAATAAATAAATAAATAAATAAATAAATAAATAAATAAATAAATAAATAAATAAATAAATAAATAAATAAATAAATAAATAAATAAATAAATAAATAAATAAATAAATAAATAAATAAATAAATAAATAAATAAATAAATAAATAAATAAATAAATAAATAAATAAATAAATAAATAAATAAATAAATAAATAAATAAATAAATAAATAAATAAATAAATAAATAAATAAATAAATAAATAAATAAATAAATAAATAAATAAATAAATAAATAAATAAATAAATAAATAAATAAATAAATAAATAAATAAATAAATAAATAAATAAATAAATAAATAAATAAATAAATAAATAAATAAATAAATAAATAAATAAATAAATAAATAAATAAATAAATAAATAAATAAATAAATAAATAAATAAATAAATAAATAAATAAATAAATAAATAAATAAATAAATAAATAAATAAATAAATAAATAAATAAATAAATAAATAAATAAATAAATAAATAAATAAATAAATAAATAAATAAATAAATAAATAAATAAATAAATAAATAAATAAATAAATAAATAAATAAATAAATAAATAAATAAATAAATAAATAAATAAATAAATAAATAAATAAATAAATAAATAAATAAATAAATAAATAAATAAATAAATAAATAAATAAATAAATAAATAAATAAATAAATAAATAAATAAATAAATAAATAAATAAATAAATAAATAAATAAATAAATAAATAAATAAATAAATAAATAAATAAATAAATAAATAAATAAATAAATAAATAAATAAATAAATAAATAAATAAATAAATAAATAAATAAATAAATAAATAAATAAATAAATAAATAAATAAATAAATAAATAAATAAATAAATAAATAAATAAATAAATAAATAAATAAATAAATAAATAAATAAATAAATAAATAAATAAATAAATAAATAAATAAATAAATAAATAAATAAATAAATAAATAAATAAATAAATAAATAAATAAATAAATAAATAAATAAATAAATAAATAAATAAATAAATAAATAAATAAATAAATAAATAAATAAATAAATAAATAAATAAATAAATAAATAAATAAATAAATAAATAAATAAATAAATAAATAAATAAATAAATAAATAAATAAATAAATAAATAAATAAATAAATAAATAAATAAATAAATAAATAAATAAATAAATAAATAAATAAATAAATAAATAAATAAATAAATAAATAAATAAATAAATAAATAAATAAATAAATAAATAAATAAATAAATAAATAAATAAATAAATAAATAAATAAATAAATAAATAAATAAATAAATAAATAAATAAATAAATAAATAAATAAATAAATAAATAAATAAATAAATAAATAAATAAATAAATAAATAAATAAATAAATAAATAAATAAATAAATAAATAAATAAATAAATAAATAAATAAATAAATAAATAAATAAATAAATAAATAAATAAATAAATAAATAAATAAATAAATAAATAAATAAATAAATAAATAAATAAATAAATAAATAAATAAATAAATAAATAAATAAATAAATAAATAAATAAATAAATAAATAAATAAATAAATAAATAAATAAATAAATAAATAAATAAATAAATAAATAAATAAATAAATAAATAAATAAATAAATAAATAAATAAATAAATAAATAAATAAATAAATAAATAAATAAATAAATAAATAAATAAATAAATAAATAAATAAATAAATAAATAAATAAATAAATAAATAAATAAATAAATAAATAAATAAATAAATAAATAAATAAATAAATAAATAAATAAATAAATAAATAAATAAATAAATAAATAAATAAATAAATAAATGAATGAATGAATGAATGAATAAATAAATAAATAAATAAATAAATAAATAAATAAATAAATAAATAAATAAATAAATAAATAAATAAATAAATAAATAAATAAATAAATAAATAAATAAATAAATAAATAAATAAATAAATAAATAAATAAATAAATAATTAAATAAATAAATAAATAAATACACGGCGGCAGATCAACCTACCCGAAACTGTCAAATTTCTACAATCAATTCTGAACTTTAGTGTTTGGTTATAAAGATCAATATTTATTGGAGCAATTTGACAGGTTTAGGTAGGCTGATCTGCCGCCGTGTAAATTATAATTTCATCACCACTTATTTTATCCCCCCACTACTGCGCCGGCGCCGCAAGTCACCCCTATGGTTGGTAACAAACACCACAGAGAAACCGGACTATAAAAACCACGCGGGTCCAGTGCTAGCACGACTATTATTTATTTGACCCTTACAATTAAATAAATTTACATAATGCAATGTAATGTTTCTCATGTATAGTCGACCATGAAATTGCTTCATCACTTTTGACAAAAACTTCCGTAACAATAAAATTTCGCTAAGGCTCATTGTCAACGATGCCAACGTATATGGCACTTGGTCTTTTAAACAAAAATAGAACTTGTTGTTTTATTATATGCAAACAAAATTCACTTCTAAGGTGGAAAAGCAATTTCATTGTCGACTATACATAAGTTATCTCTGTGAAGAAAAATTATTATTAGTATTATAAGACTAGCGGCCGCTCACGGTTTCACCTGCGTGGTTCCCGTTCCCGTGGGAATATCGGGATAAAAAGTATCCTATGTTTTAATCCTGGTTATAAACTGTCTGTATGCCGAATTTTATCCAAACCCATCCATCCGATGCAGCGTGAAGAAGCAACAAATATACACACATACATACTTAAACACAAACTTTTGCATTTATAATATTAGTGTGATTAACCAAGTTTGTAAAATTTTATCATTTTATAAAGTTACGCCGCGTGGTGGTTTATGGCCTGTTCCCCCTATCCATCCATAGGGAAGGCTCGTGTCCCAGCAGTGGGGACATAAAATGAGCTGATAATGATAATAATAATAAAGTTACGATGAACATTGCTACTTTTGAGACATATTTAAGACTTCAAACTTACCTGAAAATAGAGAAGTACTTTGCATAGCGCGTTCCCCAGGAACCACGTCTCCGTTACATCCCACAGCACAGTTGGCGGCAAACAAAACAATATCACCATGAAGTCTGCTACCGCCAAGTTCACAATGAAGTAGTTCGTCACAGTTCTCATCGTATGGTTTCTGTATACCGCAATGCACACTAGGGCATTCCCCATCAACCCTATTAGGAAAACTGTAGAATGTGTCGCTATCAGCACCCATTCATACGTCTGTGGGTATATATATTCATGTAACATATACACGTAGTCTTCTTCAGACAAGTTGCAATACAATTTTGGTCCTACGCAAGATTCTTGTGCAGTCATATTTGCTAATTCTGCAGCTGTCTCATTATTTCTATATTCCGTATAATTATCATCTATATCTATAAATCTTTTTCGTATATAATGGAATTGTCTTTCATTCTTTTCTTTGACAATATTGAACTGTTTAAAAGTATCATTATTTTTAAAGATATCTTTCAAATTTTCTGGCTTGTGAAATTCTTTATCAAACATTCCATCTGGTTTTATATGTATTTGTTTATTGCTAGTTTTAGTTGTTTCTCTGCTTACTTCTTGTTTATATTTTTCCTGTATGGTGTCGTATAGTTTACTGTTTAGTATGTGTTCAACATCGGTAGTAACACTTGAAGCTTTACTAACTAAAAATATGCTTATGGCAAAAAATATGTAGGCGTCTGTGTACACCATGTTGTGTTTTTCTTCGTTGCTATGAGTGAGACTTTTCCTGCAATCCTCATTCCATTTTTAGCCTGTAACAAAAAAATAACAAGTCATACTCTATTTCTAAAATTGGTAACCACCATCTATCTATATAAATAAAAATTAATGTTGCTAAGCGCAAAATTCGAGATTGGCTGGACCGATTTGGCAAATTTTTTTTCGTATTTGCCATAAGGCACACGAATAATTAATAAGAGAAAAAAAAGAAACATATTTATTTAATGTTTGACTTATATGTCTCCATAACCTCAATGTTTGTAGCATTGTTGTGTTCCGGCAGCTAGAGATAAGATAGCCAGTGCCTCAGTATTTGAGGATCCCGGTGAAGTACACTTCCACCATTGGCCTTATCATCACTTCATCACAGGTGAGATGAAGGCACGTTGCTTAGCAGTAAGTTATAAAAACAAATGGCAAAGTTAACAACAAAAGTAACTTAACACTAGTAGTGCTATAGTGTTCTTTTATTATTAAATTCTCATATCTAACAGTTTTATTAGAAGTTGTCCAGCGCCTGTCACTTAGTATGATATTGTGTTACAGTAGGGTATTTTGCACCATGTAAGAAAACATCTAAAAATACGTATTTACGATAGATTTTGTGAGAAACTAACCGGAAATGTTGTCATAAAAATGAAATGTAAATTTTGTAATTCCATTTGAAAAATATATTTTTTAATCTATTCTTCAAATGTCTAAAACGCTATTCTACATATTGGATTCCAACGTGACGTCGCTTCGATAGTAAACAAATTTTGACTTTTGCATCAGTTTCCTTTTGTTGGTCAAACGATAGTTATTTATAATAACACTTACTTACATCAAAGTGATCTTCACAGAAATATAGTCTAGTATTTGTGGATAATGACTTTGGGTTTCTTCTTGCCAATTTTAACCAAGAATTTCTCATATTTATATAAGATGGCACTTGAATCTACAACTTCCCCGGCGTTTTTATGCTCGTATTTTTGCATTCAGGCACAATACAACAATGATATGGGTTATAACTCATTATTAATTTCGAAAAATAGTCTATTGTATTTTATTTGTAAACCAATGTTCTTAAGTGATATTTATTTACTGATGCAGTGACGTCACGAGCCGAAACAGCATGGCGGCTAGCGTTTTCGCTCGAAAATTTGAAATGATACATTATAAGTAGTTTTTATGGCATTAATCGGTTTACAAAAAAAGACGGGTTGCACTCCGGGAGTGCCGGCAGAAGTGAAAACTTGAATATTAACGTTGTGCATTTTTGATATTTTGGAATGATTAGGGAATAATTTTGCACGAATTGCTTCAATTATCAGTATAAAAGTACTATCATTTATGTGGTAGAATACAATATTTATTGACAGCCATCAGCTGTCACCATCCATGGATGATCCACGAACATTCGCGCAAGCGCCCTGCGCCGCCTAAACGAAACAGCAGGCATACATTTTCGCCGCGCCGTAGAAAGAGAGGGGGATACTTCCTCTCCTACGCCGCGCCGGCTGTCTACTCTCCATCCGTCTTACGAATTTTCGATCAGGTCACGTGTCCTGACGCGAATTTAACATTTTTTACCCATTACAAAAAAAGTGTACAACGCCGCTAAAGAAGTTTTCACTTCAAAAAAATATATAAAAATTATAGTGGTTAGGAGTAATTTAAAACACTTTTCGAAAAAGGGTGTAATACCCTATTACAACCTAAGTAAAATAGCGGACGAATCCCAAATGAAATAAACAGCTGATGATTTCAAACGTAACGAAAACAAAATTACACAAAAAGGCGGCTTCTCGAATCTTTAAATGAATAAATGTGTTTACTAATAAATTTTACCTAACATCAACAAATGACTCGTAAATACCAAGCAGACATGAAAACATGTTTACGTAAACTGACAAATCAATTGGCAATGAAAATATTTTTGTGTTCCTCATTTTTAATTAGTTTTCAGCCTCGCCACGCAATAGAGCGAATGTCGCTTGCGATCAGCGAATTCCTCTCCATTGCGCACTCGAAACGCTCACAGTACTGCGGTTAATTGGCATCACACGATATGTAATTGGGTGACTCTCCATTAAAGCCCAGCTGAGCGGAGCGGCAGCTGAGCGGAGATGAGCGGAGCTGAGCGGAGCTGAGCGGAGCTGAGCGGAGCTGAGCGGAGCTGAGCGGAGATGAGCGGAGCTGAGCGGAGCTGAGCGGAGATGAGCGGAGCTGAGCGGAGCTGAGCGGAGCTGAGCGGAGATGAGCGGAGCTGAGCGGAGCTGAGCGGAGCTGAGCGGAGATGAACGGAGCTGAGCGGAGATGAGCGGAGATGAGCGGAGATGAGCGGAGATGAGCGGAGATGAGCGGAGTTGAACGGAGTTGAGCAGAGCTGAGCGAAGCTGAGCGGTACGGAGCAGAGCTGTGTGGAAATCAACCAATAGAGTCCCTTTTTTTAACGGCTCTGCTCCGCAACGTTCTGCTCCAACCAGCTTTTACAAGTTTGTAGTTGGTCAGACGGACTTAAGGGTGCGCCGTCCATAAGTGACAAGTGTCATATGTTTTATTTGAAATGTCGTCGTCCATATTTATTTGATGCCGCGCGGCCATACTAATTTTGTATGGGGAATTTAAGGTGCGTAATAAAAAATAATTATTTAAATAACCACTTGATGAATCGAAAATGTAGTCTAGCAATTTGTAGTTTATCCATTGATGATTGTTTAAATAAAATCAGAGGTACAATAATTTAGATAAACTATAAGAAATCTACTAAACGCCGCCACTCGTTTTCATGATCTTTGCCCAACTTTAAATGATATTGTAGAAAAAACTATAGCGTGTTATGAATTTATGGTTCTGACAAATTGTTAACACGTTCCCTATGATACTAAATATATATTTTGTTCATTTAATACGATAATATTTTCAATTATATCTACTTAACCGTAACTGCATTTTTGGCATTTTTTTGTCGGCGCACCCTTAAGCTCTACTAGTTTGTAGCCAAGACAGAAGTTGATGAAATTAACTTTTCACGACCTTCGTAGTCGAGTGGCTCGCACGCCGGTTTCTGGTGTTAGCATCTCCGAAGTCCCGGGTTCGATTCCCGGTCGGGTCATTGTAGAAAAACGAACTTTTCCTATATTTTCTCGGGTCTAGGTGGGTGTGGGGCTGTCGTTGTTCCTGATTTCCATAACATAAGTGCTTAAGTTACTGTCTTGGGAGTCAGCGCAACGTATGTGATGTTGTCTAATTAATTATTTATATTTATTGAGAGGTCCTTCCGTAAGTTAAGCAGAGTAAAACTTTTACAAAAGCCGCGGATAGCGAGTACCTGCTACTATCTTATTTTAATATCTTTATTGCTGCCCCACCCATAAGCAATTCCTGAGTAGAAGAAGAAGAAAGAAAAAGAAAATACATTTACTGAAATACAGGTAGGTAACAAAAAGAAAAAAAAAAACATACATTGCGCCCTATAGTACGCCTATAACCTGATGCCTTTTAGGCAAGCAATTAAGAAGGCGTAAGTTCTGTTTAAGTAAGACGTACATAATATTAGCTCATAAGTTTGGGTGTACTGTTTCGAAGTGATAAGATTATTCTCCTTGCATAAATTATACTTGGATTTTGAATCACTTAGTAATATTATGATTTAGCGACCGGCCCACGATTTTACAACGACCCGTATCCCGTGATGGTATCACTATCCCGGAAACCTTCCCGGGCGCACTAAAGTTTCATCGCAATCGGATTAATGGTATAAGAACATTATCTTTTACATTTAGTACGCCTTGCACATCAACCTGATGACGATCAACTTGACAACCACCGTAGCCGAGTGGCTTGCACGCCGGACTTTGGGCGGCACTAACTCTCAGGTCCCGGGTTCGATTCCCGGTCGGGTCAATGTCGAAAACGAGCTTTTCGATAATGTGTCGGGTCTGTGTGGTTGGTGGTTGGTCAGTCGTTGTTTATGACTTCCTTGAAACGAGTGCTTTAGCTACTTACCTTGGGATCAGAACAATGTATGTGATATTGTCTCATGTTTAAAAAAATAAATAAAAAAAACCTAGATAGGTACCACAACTTTTTTTTTTAATTAGAAGGAGGCAAACGAGCAGGCGGGTCACCTGATGGGAAGCAATCACCACCGCCCATGGACACCCGCAAAACTAGAGGAATCACAGATGCGTTGCCGGCCTTGAGAAGGAGTTGGATCTTGAGGAGGGAGTAGGAATTGGGAGGGGGGAGGGGTGAAAGATGAGCCTCCGGTACTTTCACTCACCGGACGAAACACAACAGCAACGAGTGTCATTATTTCACGCCGATATTCTGTGAGAGGGTGGTATTACGCCGGGCCATTTCGTGCTGCAACGCAGCGTAGCTCTACCACTGTGTCACTCATTTAGCACCACCCAACTAACTGTCAATTTTCTTTAATAAATGTTCAACCATATGCCATATACATAAAGTTTAAAGTCTATTGACATAGTTTGACGGTTTGTGGTAGTCTGAATGTGCAGGCGTGTTACCTAAGTCGATACGGTGGGAGTCGATACCGGGGGAAGTCGATACGGCGGGAGTCGATACCGGGGGAAGTCGATACGGCGGGAGTCGATACCGGGGGAAGTCGATACGGCGGGAGTCGATACCGGGGGAAGGCGATACGGCGGGAGTCGATACCGGGGGAAGTCGATACGCAGGGAATCGATACCGGGGGAACAAATGATTTTTCATAATAGAATGCACTTACAGGTTAATCCTAAATAATTTTTCATATATGTAACACCTTATACCCTAAATAATAAACCAAACACTCTGTATTGGGGATAACCACCAGCTCTTCCAACTCCTTGTCCTTGTTCCTTCTTATGTATGGTTTGTATCAGCAAATAAAATTAAAAGCTAAGTTTTCGAGCTGGTAAAACCATTACGCGACACGCTGATGATATCGATTGTCATCATCATCATCATCATCTCATCCAAAAGACGTCCACTGCTGGACAAAGACCTCTCCCAAGGATCTCCACCACGACCGGTTTTGTGCTGCTTGCATCCAGCGGCTTCCCGCGACCTTCACCAGATCGTCGGTCGACCTTGTCGGAGGCCTGCCCACACTGCACTTTCCAGTACGTGGTCGCCATTCAAGGACTATTCCGCCTTAGCGCCCATCAGTCCTGCGAGCAATGTGCCCTGCCCACTGCCACTTGAGCTTAGCAACTCTTCGGGCTATGTCGGTTACCTTTATTCTTCTGCGGATCTCCTCATTTCTGATTCGATCACGCAGAAATACCCCGAGCATAGCCCTCTCCATTGCTCTTTGAGTGACTTTGAGCCTTCTGATAAGGCCCATAGTGAGCGACCACGTCTCAGTCCCAGTCTCATCTCAGTCCTTGAAGGTCGATTGTAATTCCCACTTGGTGCTACCGGGTGTTATAACACCTCTAAAACTATTATATAGATGTACCCTAATGCGATACTTTTAATGTTGCATTTAGAACCACACATAAACGCCTGGTCGCGATCGGTTTAAATGGGTAAGTACCCAAGTAGCATTGGGGGTTCTATAGCGGTTGACTTATGGTACACATTTATTCTTTAAGCTGTCTATGTGAGCTGCACAAGAGCTGTATAGCATGCTATACAGCCCTTGTATCACCCATTTGGGCACAAATTTTTCAGCTTTGAGTGTACAAAAGGTACACGGTAGCAGTATAGTAGATCTTTAATGGTAGTTTAAAGAGAGAACTGTGATTTTAAAGCTGATGAACGGCACTATATTAGATTCCGTGTGGTTATTCATACAGACAAGTGAGTTATAAAAAGTAACAAGTGAACAATTATACAGCTGATTATCCAAAACCCAAACCACAAGTGTACCCAAAACCAACTATTAGGCCGCTTTTTCCTCAAATAATCACTTTGGTACCACATTTTTTAATAAATATTTATTTGTGATAGCTTACGGCCATGGCCATAGTCGAATCGTGTCTAACAGCCATTTTGATGTGATTTATTGTTACTGGTAAACTGTGTTTATATATGATATTGTGTTAATATTACGGGGTAATGTAAATTTATTGTAAAGTACATACATATTTATAGTTAAAATTTTTACGCGCCTCGGCTATATGCCTTTTTATCAAATAAATATATCGAAATAAGCAGATACAAACAAAGCAATATTTCATATTTTTGTTTTATTGGCATTTAAATCGTTGTATGGTTTTGTATTTAAACATCAACCATAAAATCAATAACGAAAACTCCGTGTTAAGTGACAAAATCATAAATTAATATAGACATATTATAGGTTATTAAAAGTGAAAATGGTGGTCATTGTCTCCACAATCTACAATCTACAGTGAACCATTATAACTCAAAATTAGTGTTGTGACCTCTTTAAAGTTTCACGCGTGTACCATTATAATGACGTCAGCTCTAGAAAGGTTCACATGTGTACTATCACAATGCCAATTTCTGTACAACATAATCTGAGCTGGGCACATATTCAGCCCTCGGCTGGTATGCATTGCCTCAGAATTCACGTGAATTCAATCAAATTCAATTCGCTTCATAAAAGGTTATATATAACAGCTTTGGGCTGCAATAATGTTCACATGTGTTATATTATAATGCCAGCAATCTAACACCGTATATGTGAACCTCTGAACAGCCTATGCCGTATTTTACTTCTCTTAAAACGCTCTTGTTCAGCTTTGAAAATGAAAGCTGACTAAAAGAGTAATGTTGTCCTGACAAAACGCCAATAGTTACATAATAGGCTACATTTACACCCCTATACATGCCTTATACAGGTATAGGTGGACATGTTTACTTTATTGCAGCCGATGAACCAAGTGTGACCACTATAAATGCTAAGAGACCACCAGTGAAATAAATGTGGCCTTTTAAAGAGAATAAAATGCTACTTGGGTAAGAAGTAAAGTTTGTGAGTTTGTTTGTGTGTAATACTATTGGTTCAATTTCAAAAATACTTTCGAAATAGAATGAAATAGTCCTTGCGAGTAACATTGCCTATATTTTATTTTGATGATTTTTTTTTTGTGAAAAATTCGAAATCAACGCGAACGACAAATTAATAATTTTTATCTATTGACCGACGATCTGGTGAAGGTCGCGGAAAGCCGCTGGACGCAAGCAGCACAAAACCGGTCGATGTGGAGACCCTTGGGGGAGGCCTTTGTCCAGCAGTGGACGTCTTTTGGCTGAGATGGTGATGATGATGATCTGTTAATAATATTAGTTTCAAAAATATATCATAGGAGTAAAAACTTCGCGTTTCATTACATAGTAAAAATGAATGATATTTTTTTTTTAAATGAGGTATCTATACATAAAGAGGTAATAAAGAGATAACGTTTGTGACTTTGATTGTTTGTATGTCGGGGCTAATCTCTGGAATTACTGGTCCAATTCCAAAAACTCTTTCACTGATAGAAAGCTACATTCCTTGCGAGTAACATAGGATATGTTTTATTTAAAAAAAAGCTTTTGTTACAAAGTAGACTTAAAAATGTCAAATAACGTTATTCCATGAGAAAGTCAAGGCTACAATGAAAACGTATTTTGATCGAAAATGCAAAGTTATATTGTTAACTAGTTGTCGCCCGCGACTTCGTTCGCGAAGCCTACACTATCCCACAGGAACCTGTTACCGGGGTAAAAAGTATGTCCTATATCCTAGTCCGGGTCATGGTCTGTCTATGTGCAAAGTTTCATCCAAATCCGTTCAGCCATTTTCACGTGTTTCAAACAAACAGACAAACAGACAAAAATTCTAAAAACTGTTGGAACGAGTTCTATTATCGCTTCTAAGTATCCCCAGCTAACTTTTTTCGAATATCTTCCATGTACAGACTTTGGACCCTCTTTAGCTTATATTGCCTGTCTAAGACAGTTTATTTGTCAGGTACTTTAATTGAATCACGGTGGTAGAACTCCAGAGTCCCATTGAATTTCGAATCAGATTAACGCAATATTAAAGTATTTTTCACTGACTACCTAACACTTTTAATGAAACATGAACGGTATATAGGCAAGTTACTGTAATAAAACAATTATTACAGTAACTTGCATATATACCGTCCCACTGTTGGTCAAGGCCATCCATCCATCATTGAAATCAAGTCATTGCTACAATTTTTGCATTGCAGGAATTGCAAGCAAGTAATCCGAAACAGGGCGCTATGGCGCTCATTAGGGGAGGCCTATGTCCAACAGTGGACTAATATAGGCCGATGATGATGATGATGATGATGATGAATCCAAAACTCGCTTGACGCGACTAAGGAAATGAACCAAAGACCAATTTCTGGAATTACTGGTCCAATTCCAAAAACTACATTCCTTGCGAGTAACATCACACTAAAATTATAAATGAGAAACTTTGTGTGTATGTATGTTTGTATATTTGTTGCTTCTTCACGCTGCAACGGATGGATGGATTTCGATGAAATTCGGCATACATATAGTTTATAACCTGGATTAAAACATAGGAAACTTTTTATCCACACTAATATCATAAATGCGAAAGTTTGTGTGTATGTATGTCTGTATATTTGTTGCTTCTTCACGTTGTAACGGATGGATGGATTTGGATAAAATTCGGCATACAGATAGTTTATAACCTGGATTAAAATATAGGATCACTTTTTATCCCGATATTCCCACGGGAATGGGAACAATGCGGGTGAAACCACGAGCGGCCGCTAATGGGATATATTTTATTTAAAAAAAAGTTTCTTTGTCCACGTGGAAAAAAGCGCTAAGCCACTCCGTCGCCGAGATTGTATATTTTTTGACCGTTCTCAAGTAATTCTATTACAAATGGCACCGACGATGGCTCAGTAGCTCCTACTTGTATAACGAAACGTGATTATCCTCTTTCACATAACGTTGACAATGCGGACAGTGAGATGGACTTTGATAAATGGACATACGGCATGGAGGTACAGTTTCTATGGAAACTATTTGCACGTATTCTGCTTGGATATTCTGAATACATCATAACATGACCTAGATAAAAGTAATTTCCGAAGAAGGCTCATACAAGTTACTACGGAGTGTATACTTTTTGGTGAATTAAAACTTTTTATATTTTTTTATCAGCTGTGTCAAAGCTCTTTTGCTTTTGTTTTCTTCGCTTCTCTTGTTAGTTGTTAGGAATAGAATAGAAATCATTTAAATCGAGCAACAAATTCAGATGGTAAATTACATAGAGGCTTATATTATAAATACCTTACAGACTAACATACATACAATTTATATATAAAACTAAAACTGTGCTACACGTAAGGACGGCGACGTGCGACGCAGCGTGGTGTCCGGTAGCCGGCCTTGGAACCGCCGGAACATGACAACCTTCGACCAAAACTCTTCTTTTATGAAAGTCGACAGATGTTCGGTCTCACCACAAATGAATTAAAATTCGACCGTTCGACCCTCAGAGTGAATTTGGTTTTGATCCGCACATACTCTACGATCTCCTCTGCTTTTGAAGAGTACTAGAGCCGGGACACGTATAGTAGCGTCGTAGGTGTAGCTGCACGCAGCAGGTGGTTCTGTCTAGTCGGCGCGACACCGCACAGGTTGCGACAGACAGATTTATTTACTTAAGTATTCATAATTATTGCAAGAAGGCTTGATAACACTGTTTAATATTTCAGCTCAAGGCTTGTACTTTTGTGAAAATAATAAAAAAAGACAAACATGAAAGCATGAAGCTGTAGATTTTAAGCATGAAAGCAAGAAACAGACGTGAAATAGCATTTTGCTCCAACATGCTTGGAAATAAGGTCATTATTTTGACAACCTTCTTCATGAATATCCTTATCTGGCTTGTTATTTAAAAATGGAACCAACTTTTTTCTCCTAAACATGGCAACAGAGATAATATTATTTAAATTTAGAATTACTTCTACTTGACTTGTACTCCATCGACCGGTGTGTGGCTCATAAAATGTTCTACTCATACCTCAGTGATTACATATACTTAGGTATCGACTAAAATCTAAGTATCTACTCGTACAATTTAGTTTGAATTTACACGCATTATTTTGAGAATAGAAAACTAGCCTTGGCCGCAACTAGGTATAGGCATTGAATAACATAAAATCAATGAGTAAAATAAACTCGAGTAGATCCGTAAAAATTTTTTTTTTTACGTATTAACTTTATAAATATTATAAATTATAAATTTTATAAGTAATAACTTTGCTTTCCTTTCTCCTCTTACACGGTTTTAACCACCCCTGTGGTCTAGTGGTTAAGACCTTCGGTCTCAGACCCAGAGGTCCGGAGTTCGAGTCCCAATGTAGGGTACATGTTTGTTTACTCGGTTTGGTAGGGCTTGTCGGTCCGCCTGGCTAGCTACCTCCATCTTACCGAAATATGTCGCCTTAACATCAATGTTTGTAGCATTGTTGTGTTCCGGCAGCTAGAGATAAGATGCAGTGCCTCAGCAGTTAAGGATTCCGGGTGAAGTGCGCTTCCACCATTGGCCATTATGATCACTTAACATCAGGTGAGATTAAAGGTACCAGCTGGTAGCCGACTCCACGCAGCAGCAGCAGACGACGTGGCCTCGCGTCATTCACAAATTTCATAGAAAAACATAGACACCAGTAATGCCGCACAACTTATGAACGCAGTAAGTGCCACTTACTGTGTTCATGATTGTGATATTTGAGGTGCTGACATTACGGTTTATTTTCTCGAAACTGTTCACATGTTCTTTACTGCGTTCTTAAATTGTGCGGCAGAGTAGAGTCGCGACGACGCGACGACGCGTCATCCGCTGCTGCTGCGTGGAGTCGGCTACCAACTGGTACCTTTAGGCACTGTGCTTACTCGTAAAATATTTAAAAAAAAGAAACCCTAAGTAATTGCAAAATAAAAAATTAAACGTAGTAATGAATTCTTGAAAGCTTCAAACCAATCCAATTAACTGATGGCACAGTAACCTCGCTCCTACTATTACAAACAAGTCATCAAGCCGTAACCCCTTTAGGATTCGCTTCCTGGCCATTAAGACGTAACTTTCCATTGTCTCCATCAACAAAGTAAACACTAAAGAGCTTTTACATTCGTCGCTAGTAGAAAATGTGGTTTTACTTAATTGACAGTACTTTATAAGCGGTAGTGTGACGCCACCCTTAGCAACGAAATGGACTGTTTAATGAACTAAAAGAATATTAATTAGTGGTGTGTTATATGTAATAATATGATCATGCTATTGAAAAATAATATAAATCTAATATCTTTAAACGACAAATTCTTGCATATATAAGAAAGAAGAAAGAAAGAAATACATTTTATTGGCACACTGTTGCACAACGAAAACTAATTACATTTACAAAAAAAAATATATATATATATACATAAACACAAATGTTGAAAAAATTTCCACGAGCAGGATTTGAACCCGCACCTTTCTGACATACCGGGTCAGGTGCTGTCCCAATTGAGCTATCGTGGTTCTAACCAGCCCGCCGAAATTATTCAACACTATTTACTTTTTACTTTGAAAGCCAAAGGCGCCCATTCAATGTCAACAACTACCGTCATTAACATTTGATCATAATATTTTTACAAATACTAAAGATCAGTTAAGAAGTAGGCAAGCTATTATAAAATGTTTATATAATTTTTAACGCAAATTCCCAATTGAGCCATCGTGGTTAACCACGATAGCTCAATTGGGAGAGCACCTGACCCGGTATGTCAGAAGGATGCGGGTTCAAATCCTGCTCGTGGAAATTTTTTCAACATTTGTGTTTTTGTAATTTGTTCGCAACAAAATTTGCGTTAAAAATTATATAAACATTATATATACATATTGAAAAACAAAGTACATAATATATGTAAATATATAATTTGAATCTCGGAAACGGCTCCAACGATTTTCATGAAATTTAGTATGCAGGGGGTTTCGGGGGCGATAAATCGATCTAGCTAGGTTTCATTTTTAAAAAATTACCAAAAAAAAAACCGAGCAAAGCTCATCCAGGTACTTACTTGTATTTATACCAAGTAAAAATTAACTCAAGTGAACGTTATTTATATCTTTTAAAATTAGTTTAAGTAAATTAAATTTCCAAGCGGATTTACAAGCGAACTAAAAGCGAATTTACAAGCGGGTGGACAAGCGGGGCGATGGCCGACCACCTGCTAGATGGGCCAGAGATGTAGAGTTGGTAGCTGGAAACTTGGATGCGATCAGCTCATTCAGAAGAGAATGGCGTTACATGGAGGAGACCTGTTTTTATTTTTTTATTGTGTCACGGCAAAATGGCCTTACCCTGCCTAACGAAAAGCAGCCATTGAAGCCCAAGAAGTGAAAGCGTTCATCGCAGCGCTACCACGCTATGCCGAACGCTCACACTATGGCGGCCTGCATAAATGCTTTTTACGCCCCGCTTAAATAACCCGGGAGAGAAAGAGGAGGGAAACACGTGTGCGGGAAGCGCATTCCACATACGGGCAGTTCGGCAAAGGAACGATTGTCCAAACTTTTTGGTACGTGTGTTGATGTGTTGGACGTGTCTGTGCCCAGCAGTGGGTAGATACGGGGTGAAAATGATGAATGACGAAATTAATCCCTTTAATTAGCACAACATGTTGAATTTTTCATTGGTTTTTGACCTTATGTTAGGTAATAAAGTTAAAATTACAGTGTCCAATATAGACAGAGCCCTGTAGGTTAAATAGTTTTGCGGTACATTACCTCTTATTGGCCTCGTTGTACTAACCGGTATCAAAGAAAAAGAATTTTTTTTTATTAAAAAAGCCTAAGAAAATGCTTTTGAATCGTCCAAAATGTTTTTATCTACTACCCATTCAGCACATCTTTTTTTTAGCTGTGGAGAAGAATGGGCGCAAGAAACTCCACAGCTTTAATAGAAGTAACGAAATTTACAAAAAAAAATGTCAATATTTAATTTTACGGAATTACAAAAAATGTTTACCTGTATACATTATTCAACCCAGAGTTCCTAGATTCAACCTCTTCATCACCAGCTCATTTTATGTCCCCACTGCTGGGGCACCAGCCTTCCCTATGGATGGATAGGAACGGGACAAACCACCACGCGGGCCCAGTGCGGATTGGTGGTTGTTAACGACTGCTAATGCAGCCGGGACCGACGGCCTTACGTGCTTTCCAAAGCACGGAAGAGCTCGAGATGATATATTTTTGGTCACCATTCTCATGACCGGCCTTTGCGAAAGTTGCTTAACCTTAGCACTCGCAGACCGGGCGCGTTAACCAATACGTCATCGAGTTTCTAATCGGAATCCTTATGTGCATTAAAAAAACTGTATTAGGTACTATAAGAGCATTAACCCTTCTGATTTGCATTTATTCATTGTTATGCTCATAAAGCTCTATCAGTCGAACATTAATCAAACACGCTTTTTAATGATGCCTAACCACTATTAAACCTAATGAAGCAGTTTACGGCTAAGGATTTAGATAGTACCTACTAACATAGAATAATTAGATACAGAAAAACAAATGAGCAACACAGGCGCTATTTATTGTGATATATGGAGGTCTTTGTCCAGCAGCGGACGTCTTTTGGCTGAGATGATGATGATGACGATATTGTGATATGGTACTTATAAACTTTTTTTATTCTTTTCTATTCTATAATATTTTGTTTATCTTTTGCAGTGCCTTATTCAGAGCACTTGTTTGAATCAAAATATTATTTTAAATTTATTATAATGTATACAGCAAATAGCAATAAAATAATTTGAATTGCAATGAATTGACGTCATGTGTGCTTTAAAACAATGAGTTGATGACGTTTATAATAAATAGTTTTTATTTAATTGTTTAAATACGAAAAAAAAAATGAGTTGACGCTTTTTGCTTTCATATAATAGTGAAATTATAATAATAATAACCCTAGCACTACGACCAAGCATAGGTATTTAAAATCACCATCGGCCGTTGCCACCCTTCTGTATCTATTAATTTTATACTACTATAGAGAGTGAGCATTTCTACAAAGCATAAAGAAACGCTATTTTGTCTGAAACAATTGCTTTTCAGAACATTCGAGAACAAAAAATGAGTTTGTGAATCATTGAAATGGTCTGACTGAACGATTCGGCTGGCTTAAGCTCTACACTAATGCGTTTAATGTTTGAGAAAGTCAGGACATAACAGACGGTTAAAAAAGTCTGGAATATTTCATACTAGCGGCCGCTCGCGTTTTCACCCGCGTGGTTCCCGTTCCCGTGGGAATATCGGGATAAAAAGTATCCTATGTTTTAATCCAGGTTATAAACATTATCTGTACGCCGAATTTTATCCAAATCCATCCATCCGTTGCAGCGGGAAGAAGCAACAAATATACACACTTACATACACACAAACTTTCGCATTTTTAATATTAGTGTAACTATTCTAGAAAATATTTTTTCATGGAAAATATCGTTTCATTTTTTTTTAATTACGACCTTCATTTCACCTGATGTTAAGCGATGATAAGGCCGAAGGTAGAAGCGCACAGGCACTGGCTACACAACAATGCTTCAAACATTGATGTTATGGCGACACATTTAGATAAGATGGTGGTAGCTAGCTAACCGGAAAAACAAGCCCTACCACCAACCAAACCGAGTACACAAACATGTAGATACCTCTCACTGCGAGTCAATAAATGTTTCTTTATCTCTATAATTATAAGCCGACACTCGAAAGGTCAAACAACTTAGAAATATTAAAACAACTACGAAATATTGAGTTTTTTCAATGATAAACAAAAGCGACGCAAATCAATTTCAAAAAAAATAGTTTGTACGTTAAATATGACTGCAACTGAAATAACATCTCTTAGATATAACTTAACCTTGGTTTCACATTTGTATGAATGAACATTATTTATGTTTGTGTTTAAAAATGAAAATAACACTATAAAGGAAGACGACTGACACTATAAAGAAGTAAAAACTAAACTGCATGTTAATCTACAAAGTTAGAAATGGCAATATAATAGTTTACAAGCTTTCAGCTACTAAAACTCCAGCTTGGCAGCTATAAATACTGCCATTTCTAACCATGTAGATCAAATCGCTATTACTATAGCTGATAGTCAAAAGTTTGTGCGCAATGTGCCTTAAAAAGTGCACGAAGTTACAATTTTTTTTTTTTTTTTTTGAGAGAGACTGCTGGTTGCCGAGGGGCATTTCCAGCTTCACCGGGCTTGTTTTAGGGGCGGCGAGGTACGTAAAGGGTACCTCAAGCCGTGTTGAAACGAAACACCTTCAGAGGATTTCTAGAGGGGTACGGCATCGCACACTTAAAAGTGCGCGTCCCCGTGCCCTTCCAGAGTCTCCGAAGGGTTCGGATCGGATCGGGGAGCGGAACCACCCGAGGGCGCCTCTAAAGGCACGGACCTCGGCTCGGGTAGACCGGGCCGTGGAGGAGGAGAGGAGCTCCCAGGCACATGACTGTGCCTGGCATAGAGCGCGTGTGAACCGGTTCTTCGTACCCTTGTTCTACGAGTACGGTGTCTTGGGCCTAAAACAGTGTGCATGTTTAGTGTATTCTGTAAATGTGTGCTGTCATTTGGAGGATCGGGCGGGGGGGCGTTCGCAACTGTGATTGGGTCGTCGGGGTCGTGTAGGACGTGCTTAGGACAAAGTTACAATTCACGTATAATATTAAGTATGGCGCAGTAATGAAGTGCGGTATATTTAAAAAAAATATTTAACTAACAAAATATGTCTTGGTCATTTTAATAAATAAATATTCAATTCTATTCTATTAATTATGTAGAAGATGTGTCATTTATTTATTTAATTAATTAACACGGTAATATCACCAATCACATATATTAATCTATATAAATTACAAATTTGAAAAAATATTCAAATGAAATATAACAGTTGCGATTAAAATTGCCATGCCAACATTATGCAATCTATACTAATATTATAAATCTGAAAATCTGAGTTTGTTTGTTTGTTTGTTTGGCGCGCTAATCTCAGGAACTACTGGTTCGAATTGAAAAATTATTTTTGTGTTGAATAGTCCATTTATTGAGATAGGCTATAGGCTATATTACATCACGCTATGACTAATAGGAGCAGCAATGAAAAATGTTTCAAAAACGGGAAAATATTTTTTTTGAGAGCTAATTAACGAGGGTGAAACCGCGGGGCACAGCTAGCAAATATATTATTATATGTCGGCGCCAAAAAAAATAAAGCACTCAATTGACTAGTTCGAGGTACAAGCGCGCGACTGCATGACAGCGTCATCAGATGGCGCTGCTGTTTGGCGCGCTTTCGGAACGTTGGAGCGGAGCGGGGCATGCGGGTGGGCTGCCGCGTGCTTGGAGCATGGTTGGAGCGGCACTTTGATTCCGGCACGTACCGCGCGAACATCGCCTTGTCTGACGGACCGTTGTGTATAAAATTATTTATAATTTGATTTTTATACCTTGTAATATTTTGTGATTTAATTAAATTGTTTCTTATTGTCGTAGTAAGTTATTTCAATCTAGCCTACCATGTCTGGGTCGAACGACAAGGAGCGTAGCTCTGGCCATTAGCCGACATACTTACCTACATTATAATGACTAATTAGGCATACGTCCCTGTTTCTAGATTATGATTAACACACCGAATGAACTAATCCTATGAATGGGTATTGTCCCGAAAGTAATGTTATCTATTCACTGTAACTACAAATAATTTTCGTGCTTCAGTATTACGAAGGGAATTACTTTAAAAACATGGTTTTGAATGCCCCGAGCTCTGGTAAGCTACTGAGTGAACCCTTTCTTCACACAAGAGTATTCACTTTCTGGATGGGTTAACAGGACATAATCTTATACGTGAAGCAAAAACTTTGTACCCCTTTTTTACGAAAATTGCGTGGCGGAGGAGTATGAAATTTCGCACACTTATAGTTTATAAGATAATCCGAATGTTAATTTTTTTTTAATTATGCATAAAATTACATTAAATCAATAAAACAAACATTACACACACTACCATGTATTGGACGCACACGCATATGTATTTGACACACACGTAAATTATACTCTTTTCAAAAATTTCAAAAATGAAAGAGGAGCGGCTGAAATCTGTCAATGCCAATCCAAACTCACATTCTATCTTTTTTAATTTTTCATTGCTTAAGATACAATCCATGCAGCCTTAATAAAATTACGGTCGAATTTCGATCACTCGGCGACCACTAGTGTTTTATATGTCTATACCTATATTTTGTCTACAATTAATATTGGAATTTTTTTGCTTTTTTTCTCTTGATACTCTTACTGGTCGACTGGTAGAGAATGCCTCAGGGCATTAAGTCCGCCTTTTGCTGTATTTTTTAATAAAGAATAAATGAATAAATAAATACCCTAATCCGATCCAAACCCTTTGGAGAATCTAGTATGGAAGGAGACACGCTTGAACGAAACAAATCCCTTTTAGAAGCCCTCTGACGGTGTTTCGGTCACACGGCTTGAGGAACCCTTTAAGTTTCTCAAGTTCAAAAGTAGTCCGGTGACGCTGAAAGGTAATGCAGCCAGGACTAACGGCTTAACGTGCTTTCCGAAGCACGCAAGGGTATGTGTATATAGAGCATTTTCTCCAAAATATTTTAAAATATTTTTCCGTCATAACAATTTCAATTTCCAAATGTATTGATTACACTCACTTGCGCCATTTTTACCATAAAAAATAGGAATGAGGTCGTAAAATGTACAAGCGGTGTATACACGAATCCACACACTGAGTGATTACGGTTTTTATACAAAAAAAGTATTCAATAACAAAATATTAATTTTGTTTACATTTTTTATGCAAACAACTTGTCTTCCATCCATTAACACTGGTTAATGTATACAATGTTATTTTTACTAATAGTACAATTTTTTTATTATTCAACAGCAGGGAAGTGCTTAGCGTTCCTCTCACCTGATGTTAAGTGATGATAAGGCCGGTGGAAGCGCACTTCACCCGGAACCTCAATTAATGAAGCACTGGCTATCTTATCTCTAGCTGCCGGAACAAACAATGCTACAAACATTGATGTTATGGCGTTATATCACTAACCAAACCGAGTAGACAAACATGTACCCGCTGGGAATCGAACCAGGGACCTCTGGGTCTAAACCGGTGGTCATAACCACCATTTTTTTATTATTCTACAGCAGGGAAGTGCTTAGCGTTCATCTCACTTAAACTAATCTATATTATTATTATATATATAAAATTATTAAGCTGAAGAGTTTGTTTGTTTGAACGCGCTAATCTCAGGAACTGCTGGTTCGAATTAAAAAAAACTTTTTGTGTTGGATAGTCCATTTATCGAGAAAGGCTTTAAACTATAAAACATTACGCTGCAACCAATAGGAGCGAAGCATCAGTGAAAAATGTTGCAAAAACGGGAACAAGAGCCTAAAAAATTAAAAATGCTACCTAAGGTCACTATTCCACGCGGACGAAGTCGCGAGCACAGCTAGTTGATTACAAAGTTGTTTGCGAAAGCGCACTTCACTCGGAATCCTCAACCAATAAGTCATCATCATCATCATCATCTCAGCCAAAAGACGTCCACAACGACCGGTTTTGTGCTGCTCGCATCCAGCGGCTTCCCGCGGCCTTCACCAGATCGTCGGTCCACCTTGTTGGAGGCCTGCCCACACTGCGTTTTCCGGTACGCGGTCGCCACTCAAGGACTATTCCGCCCCAGCGGCCATCAGTCCTGCGAGCAATGTGCCCTGCCCACTGCCACTTGAGCTTAGAAACTCTTCGGAACCAATAAGTAACTATATCTTATCTTTAGCCTTCTTCAGCCAGTATTCTTAGGACCGTGCCCACGAGGAGGACATAAATGTTGTTGTATGTATTTTTTTTTATTTATTCTTCTGAGGAGTTCGATAGCGCAGTGGTTAACACGCCCGGTCTGCGAGTGCTGATGTTGTTGTTGATTGTTTCTTATTGTCGTAGTTAGTTTCAATCTCGTAGTCTACCATGTCTGGGTCGAACGACAAGGAGCGTAGCTCAGGCCATCAGCCGACACCCTACTAATAATAAACGCGAAAGTTTGTAAGTATGGATGGATGTTTGTTACTCTTTCACGTAAAAACTACTGAATGGATTTGAATGAAATTCGGCATACAGATAGTTTACAACCTGGATTAACACATAGAATAGTTTTAAACCCGATATCCCCACGGGAACGGGAACCACGCGGGTGAAACCGCGAGCAGTCGCTAGTATATTTATGAAAATGACTAATATGGCATACGTCCCTGTCTATGGGTATTGTCCCGAAAGTAATGTTATCTATTCACTGTAACTACAAATAATTTTGGTGCTTCAGTGTTATTAAACGAAGGGAATTACTTTACCAACTTTGTTTTGAATGCCCAGAGCTCTGGTAAGCTACTGAGTGAACCCTTTCTTCACACAAGAGTATTTATTCACTTTCTGGATGGGTTAACAGGACATAATCTTAATAGCTATCTTCTATATATTTTGTGTTGGAGATCGATGGTGCAGGGGTTAACGCGTCCGGTCTGCGAGTGCTGATGTTAACCAAACTTTCGCAAAGGCCGGTCACCGGAAGGGTGACCAAAAATTTATCATCTCAGCTTCTCCGTGCTCGAAAGGCACGTAAAGCCGCTGGTCCCGGCTGCTTTAGCAGTCGTTACCAAACACCAATCCGCACTGGGCCTGCGTGGTGGTTCTGGCATGTACTCCCTATCCATTCATAGGGAAGGCTCGTAGTCCAGCGGTGGGGACAAAAGATGAGATGATGATGATGTTTCTATGTTTTCTTTTAAGTTAAGTTATGTTTCTGCCAGATTAGGGATGTTTTGATGATTAGGGATTGTGTGGTGTGTATAGGTTTCTTTTTGTTGTGACAAATATTCTATAATAATCTAAGTATGCTTGTAATTATTAAGTTATTTTTCAGATACCGAAATGTGAAATGGTTCTTAAGGCGAGGGTTTCCAAGAAAACGGTGTTTTTAAATGAGTTTTATTCGAAATGTATATGGATTTTATATCAAAAAAAAATGTTATTAATTGGCATTTTATCTAGTAATTTCGGCTGGTATTTTCACGATATTTTACAATTTCCTGCATCGAATATAATATCAAACATACGTCTTATTAATAAACTTAATAACATTTTATTCAGGCTATACACCGTTTCATATACCAAACTAATTGTCTTTGAATATGTAATAGTTGTCGGCCTTTATAATTTTAATAATAAGTAAACGTTCAATAAAATCCACATTATTGCCTAATTCGACGCTCGCGCTATCATTCAGTCCCGAGCGGAACGCCTTGGAAATCTCACAGTCGGAAACGCTCGCTTTAATGGTAAGTATGCCAGGGACTCCTTTGTCAAACCTTAAAAAATCTTTTACTGGTTAGTTAGCCACTGTCTTTGAGTAATGAAGGCTACATTTTATTCCGCGGAAACATCTCGTTCCTCCGAGAATTCACTATATCAATTTCTCCCGGCTACTATTACATAAGGGTACTGCAGAAGGTAAACTTCATACATGACACGCCTTAGCACTTTTAATTGCTTTTAACTCTTAATTGGAATTCTGCTATTTATTTTGATCTGAAACGAATCTGAAACGCTATGGTTTCAACGTTTTCGTGTTCTGCTAACTACGAAATCAACTCCTTCCTGTAACACTGTTACTTCCGTCCCATTTCACGAAATCATTGACTTTTAGAAGTAATACAACTATTAATAGACCCAATATTAGGCTTACCTTCTAGTCCTTCTTATTAAGTGGTGAGAGGCTCCTTGTGCGTTTCTCGAGGCGAGAGCGTAATGTATTATAGCTGACCTTCTACATTCTATTTCTTTTGTTCTACTTTCATATAAAGAGCTTACCATTTCCTTTGACGCGTACAAACGGGTTCAATGACGAACGAGCGCTGTAGAGCCAAGAGAAAAAATTGACGATCAAATGAGACAAAAGAGAAACATATAATAATATTAACAAATATTTTGTTCGTCTTCATTTCTGCTTATACTCGTTCTAATATAAATTTAAACTTATTTATTATTATTGGAATATGTATAGATATTGTTTACAGTTATATTCAAAGTCAAAGTCAAATATTTTTTACTCAAATAAACTTTAGAAAAGTGCTTTTGAATCGTCCAAAAAATTTTTTACCTACTACCCATTCAGTCATCATCATCAAAAATACCTGTTACCTAAATATAATAATATATATGGTGCTAGACTTCATTCATATGTACTACCTAAAATAATTAACGATATGCCAGAAGAAGTCAGAATAAAATATCTAAGTGGTAAATATATAAAAAATGTCATAAAAACTTACTTTAAATCTAGTGAATTAAGCTTCATTTTGTAAGAAAAAATTGTGCTGATTTCTATATAACTTCTTTGAACTCCCCATCGGCACACAAACCACTCTGGTTTTGCCAATGATGGGTCTTGCATGAACCAATATTATATTTTTTGTTTATTCAATAAATTAAAAAAAAAAAAAAAAAAAAAAAGTAAGTCTACTTTTTAGATGTGGAGAAGAATGAATAATGAATAATAATAAATATAATGAATGAATATTATCATGGTCACAATCGCTATGTACCAACATTGTGAGATATTTATCCCAGTAGTATTGTTATATTCAAACCATACTTAGTTATTAGACAAATATAGGTACTAAGTTTGTGCTAATCCTGGGTATTATACCATACCTAACTATTTGAACTAGTGGTCACCCACTGGTCGAAATTCGACCGTTATTTTATTAAGGCTGCATAGATTGTATCTTAAGCAATGCAAAATTAAAAAAGATAGAATGTGAGTTCGGCTTGGCATTGACAGATTACGGCCGCTCCTCTTGCATTTTTGAAATTTTTGAAAATAGAAGAAGCGTTTTTATCAAATACATAATATGCGTGTGTGTCAAATACATGGTAGTGTGTGTGTAATGTTTGTTTTATTGGTTTAATTGTATTTTTATGCATAATTTAAAACTAATTAATATTAACATTCGAATAACCTTCTCTATATAAACTATAACTGTGCGAAATTTTATACTCCGCGTAATTTTCGTAAAAAAGAGGTACAAAGTTTTTGCTTCACGTATTAATATATAAAATGTATATAATGTACCCGAGTAATATTATGTATATTAATAAAATGCTTATCGTTGAATTTTACCTTAGCGTTATTTAACGATACCAGGATTTGTTTAAAAATGTGATTATACAACCATCTGAAACGTTGGTCACATAAAAACAAAAACAACTTCAAACGTTTACTTATGCCATTTCAATCGCTGCGTAATAATAATATTATTATTATTTACTTGTCAAACATGGCGAAGCATACACATCTTATATTGAATCTTTAGTTCAATTAGTATTTTGATTTCAAACCTCGAGTTTTCTTCCTAACTGTAACTTGGTCACAGTAACATGTCCGAGTTGAGTTGATGTTTATCAAGCGTCAGCACTAAAAGTTAGATTATCACCACACTATGTTTACAGTGACAAAGTTCTAAGCTGATTAAGACTCTATTGAATACCGAGTTATTACTAAGTTCCTAACTATTAGAATTCTGTGATATAATTAAAGGTTTCAACCGCATCTGTGTTGTGGTTAAACCGAAAGTGTGATTCTTTCAATAATCTATCTATATACAGGGTCTAACAAAATCAATAAGCGAACGTTTAAGGGCGGTATCTATACATCATTCTGAATAAAATGACATAAAATGGGCTACAGTTTTATAGTGATTTTTCAAAGTTATGTTTTCTAACAAACTAAATCAATTAAAATAATGCACATCATGAAACATACTGTATTTTTACTAACACGCACGCAAGCGCCAATAAAAAGATACTGTACAGATACACGCACACAATTGAAAAACCATTGTATGACATTCATACACACATCTTTGTGTGCGTTTAGTACAGCTGTAAAGAAAGGGGAAAGGGTGTATTTTTTGGTGAATTATGATAATGTTTTTTTGATTATCTCGGTAACGAGCCTGTAGTTTTGGACCAAATTTGGTGAGCATGCTCAGTGTGATGTATTCGCTTATTGATATTGTTAGACCCTATATATAAAATTCTCGTGTCACAGTGCTCCTCCGAAACGGCTCGATCGATTTTTATGAAATTTTATATGTATATTCGGTAGGTCTGACAAACGGTCGTGCGTAATCTATTTTTCATACGGGTGGTCCACCCCGAAATTTTTTTTTTCACAATTTAACTTTCCAATACAAAATGTTCCACGATTTGTTTGCAAAAATTTTTTTTTTACAAATTAATTTTCTAATACAAAATGTTCCACGATTTGTTTGTTTTGTTGTCACAGAAACTGTCAAAGCGGTACGAAGTCCGCCGGGTCAGCTAGTTTTATTATAAACTCTCTTTTATTATTGCTTCCGGAATGCTAATAATTATATAGTAGTATTGAAAAATTCAAAATAATAAAAATAATTTTTAACTGTAATTACCAATAACATTCTAAAATGTCCAGCTTTCTTTCTGGGCGTAGCATCAAAGTCGTAGTTGACGGATCATGCTCTGACCTGAAGCCCGTGAATGCTGGAGTCCCGCAGGGGTGTGTGCTGTCGCCTACACTGTTTCTTCTGCATATCAATGACATGTTGCATAACAACAGCATTCATTGCTATGCAGACGACAGTACTGGGGATACGCTTTACACCGGACGTACTAATATTTCTCTGGAAAGCGTCATCGAGAACCGGAATAAACTTGTGACTGACACTGAGAACATGTTAAGTCATGTCTCGAACTGGGGCCGACTTAATCTAGTCCATTTTAACCCTTCCAAAACACAAGTTTGCGTGTTTACCGCTAAAAAACATCCCTTCGTCGTATCTCTAAACTTTGAAGGAGCTCCCCTTGATACCAAACCGACCATTGGAATCCTTGGCGTCGATATTTCGAGTGACGTTCAATTTCGCGGTCATTTGGAAGGTAAAGCTAAATTAGCTTCGAAAAAGCTGGGTGTGCTCAATAGAGCGGGACAGTATTTCACGCCGACCCATCGCTTACAGCTTTACAAAGCACAGGTCAGGCCTCATATGGAATACTGTTCCCATCTTTGGGCTGGAGCGCCCCAGTACCAACTCCTCCCATTTGACCGCATTCAACGCAGAGCTGCTCGAGTTGTCGGCGGCGTGGTAACCTCTGGTCGGCTCGATCCACTGGCCCTTCGGAGAGACGTTGCATCTCTCTGTATATTTTATCGCCTTTATCATGGGGAGTGCTCTGAGGAATTGTTCGGTTTGATCCCTGCCGCTGATTTCCTTCACCGCACTACACGCAATCGACTGTCTTTCCATCCACACCATCTTGATGGATGGCGATCTACTACTGTGCGTTTCTCACGTAATTTTTTACCACGAACTACAGTGCTGTGGAACCAGCTCTCAGCGGCGGTATTTCCGGACCAATATGACTTAGGAATCTTCAAGAAACGAGCCTATTCCTTCCTTAAAGGCCGGCAACGCATCTGTGATTCCTCTGGTTTTGCGGGTGTCCATGGGCGGCGGTGATTGCTTTCCATCAGGTGACCCGCCTGCTCGTTTGCCTACTTCTGATATAAAAAAAAAAAAAAAAAAAAAATGTCACAGCACTAATATACCAGTGGCAGTCCACGACAGTATACGACGCAATCAATAATGAACTGTACAAAACAAACGTTAGTATCAGTTTTTGCTAATCATATTAATGTTGATAGTGTTTATTAGAACATTGTCTAATCTTAGAACGATAATTTTAGTATACACTTTTAAACTTTCGCGTTCCATAATTAAACAAATTTAAACGGGGATTAACGCAAACTAATTAGTAAAAAGGTATCATACCTTCTTTACGTCGTGGTCACGGGCGGACTCAACCCGCCCGTGACCACGGCCGTTGTAACTCGGTCGATACGTCGGGTATAAAAAAGGTATGATACTTTTTTACTAATTAGTTTGCGTTAATCCCCGTTTAAAGTTTTTTAATTTTTGTATCTTGTAATCGTGTGCATAATTTCGATCACTATTTTTAATGGCTTTGCACAAGCATTATCCAATGAAATAATTTTTCTTACAAGTAATAAATAAATAAACAATATTTCCTTCCTGTATGATGATGATGAATGATAATAGAAATGGGATGTGAGAAATGATATACCCCCCAACCCCTCGAGTATCTCAGTAAAGATGTGGGGCTTTACTAAGTCCTCACGCGGACTTCTTTTGTTTCATTTGCCAGCACTCATGCACACTCACGAACCCTTAACGGTTAATAATCCACCATTATTTCACATTAATATTCGACATAACACAAATTTTCGACATAACACAAACATAACATAACACAAAATCTTACTAAAGATATCAAGTCGTTTTGGAGATACACCAAATCCAAAAAAATAACTAATAACTATCCTGACAGACTTTTTTATATAAGTCAATCAGCTGAGGGAGGTACGGATATCGCTAACCTGTTTTCAAAATTTTTTTCGGCGGTCTACAGTACTCCAAACCAGTCGGTATATACACCTAATTTTGAACGAAATACTTCTACTCTTGCTTCAATTTATATTGCCGATAAAAGTATTAAAACATGCATCAAGTCTATTGATACAAAAAAGGGAGCAGGTCCTGATGCAATACCGCCTGTATTCGTTCATCGATGTGCAGATGAACTAATAAAACCTTTAGGTATCATTTTTAATAAGTCACTAAACAGTGGTAGCTTCCCTGACTTGTGGAAAATCTCAAAAATCGTACCCATACATAAATCTGGTGATAGGCGGTGCGTATCAAACTACAGACCCATTAGCATTTTTAGCTGTTTTGCAAAGATTTTTGAGAGCTTAGTATATGACTATATGTATGCACATTTCAAACAAGTTATAAGCCCCAAGCAGCACGGATTTGTGAAATCTCGGTCCACAACAACAAACTTATTAAGTTATTCACATTATTTGCACGCGGTTTTTGATCAGGCGGGACAGGTAGATGCTGTTTACACCGATTTTGCGAAGGCTTTTGATCGTGTCGATCATACTATACTATGCATAAAAGCTGAACATCTTGGTTTGCATGGTACTCTTCTGCGATGGCTGCACTCATACTTGCAAAATCGTTCTCAAATCGTGACGATTGGTGGTCATGAATCTGCGCCATTTATAGCCGAATCTGGCGTTCCTTAGGGATCGAATCTGGGACCTCTACTGTTTTTAATTTTTATTAATGATTTGCTTGGTTCATTTAATTGTGAATGTCTAGCATTTGCAGACGATATAAAACTTTTTAAACATATACAATCTGTTGTGGAATGCGATGCGCTCCAGGCAGATGTCAACACTCTTGTTGATTGGTGCACTGCTAACAACATGTCCTTAAATATTAAAAAATGTCAAGTAATTCAATTTACTAAGAAAAGAAAAGTAACATTATATCCGTACAAAATCCTAAATGTCCCATTGGAACATGTGAACATAGTGCGTGACCTGGGCGTTTTATTTGACTCCAAACTTTCTTTTAGAACCCACTACGATTCGTTCATCTTAAGAGCTAGGAGAACCTTAGGTTTTGTTAATCGAGTCACTAAGCCATTTAGAAAAAAGGAAAACTTAATTATTCTGTATACTTCCCTTGTGAGAAGCGTTCTTGAATATTGTTGCACCATATGGTCACCCTGTTATGATAATCACATAAACAGGATTGAGTCTGTACAGAAACGGTTTGTTCGTGGTCTCAGTTATAAGCTGGGCCTAGGTAAATTGCTGACAACGTACGATGACAGACTCGGAAACTTTAAGCTGGATTCCCTACTCATGCGACGGCAAATTTGTGACCTTTCAACATTGCATAAATTACTTAATTCTACCCTTGATTCAGATGTCTTGTGCCATGTTTCTTTGAGATTTTCACCCAAATCCAACCGTAGACAACTTCTTTTTCATGTACCTTTAGCTAGAAACAATGTATCACATCATAGCCCATTGATACGGATGTGTCGAAAATTTAATGTTTTATGTAAGGACCTTGATATATTTCATCAAAAATTATATTCATTCTTAAATAGTATCAAATGTTCAGAAAGCGTTGGCTTGCTTCTTACTATGAAATAAGACTGAATTATGAATGGTACCTACTTTTATATCTTTTTTTCTCTCTTTATTTTAATATATTTTAATTGAATGTTGTGCTCGGTTGTTACTGAAATGCAAAATTAGAAATATCATTTTACCTATGTAAAAAATTGTATGTTTTGATTTGGATTTTGTTACCATGCCAAAAATAAATAAATAAATAAATTTTAGAAAATAAAACAAAACCGCAGTCATGACTCTTCAATTTCCCGCCAAGAAGTCCCTGGTAAGGCTAATACATACCATCTCGGAACAGCTCAGAACAGTACGAGCGCTGCTGTTGCGAAATTCCGTGTCCGTGAAAAGGCGTTTATATGGTAATGCTATAATGACTGAAATCCTCAGAATAATAACTAAAGCTATAGAAACCGGACTAAAATAGCAACACAAATTCAACAGTTCGCACTATTTTAACTAATGAACCTAGGTGATGTATTGGAAAGAGATCGATTGTCCCTTTTCTTTCGTTATTTCGAAAGTGTCACCAGATTTGTGAAACGAACTGTCAGCTTTTAAATCAATGTACTTCTGATAAGGACTCGAGATTTTATTTTTCTGATGACCGAATGACATAACAATACAAAAAATAAAAACTAAGGGTCAACCATTTGTCGCACTCCAACCTCCTTTTCTAGCCATAAGATAGAACGGAACTAAACATAGTTGCACAATTTTTATTTTAGCCATCCTTCTATAGCTTTAGTTATTGTTCTGAGCTGAAATCGCTCATAGCAAGCTACTTTCAGCTTCTTTCATAAAACCTGCTTCAAGCTTCCTAATGCATATAACAAACATAAAAGCAAATCCTCTCACTTCTGCTCAACTAAACACACAGTGGGTAACGCGACGCAAACAAACCGCTCAGACGCCACTCGCAGCCGAAATACAGACATGAAAGCAATTTACTACAGATTCGGCTAAATAAAATTTCCCACGCATTTATTTTTGTGTTACTACCTTTATTTAAATAAAGACGACCTCCTTGGTCGAGTGGTTTGTACGCCGGTTTTCATGGTGTCGCCATCTCTGAGGTCCCGGGTTCGATCCCCGGTCGGGTCAATTTAGAAATTATTGTTTTTCTGAATTGTCTCGGGTCTGGGTGTTTTCTATGTATAACAAGTATGTATTTAAGTATTTTAAGTATGTTTATCCGTTGTCTAGTAACCATTTAACGAGTTTCATGAGAAGCTTCTCTTGGGCTAGATAATTGGTGTGAGTGTAGGAAAGTTTAAATATTAAGCTCAACTAGCTAAACCGCTCAAAACAGTCAGAACAAAACAAAGGCTCAGAACGTAAAAACTGTTTACAAGGCTTTGTGGTCACTGTAAAACAACCACATTGCAAAATTAGAGTTATAGCTCTTATAAAAACACCCATGACGCGTTGTAGCAAACACATACAGACCGTATAGCAAAATACGTGTCGTGACAGTCATGCTATTCCACCTCAACGCGTTGTGGCATTGGCGCTGCTGTGAGCTGTATTTTCGCTCATTTTTTTTTTTTTTGGAGTGAGATTGCTGATTGCCTCGAACGGCATTTTCAGCGTCACCGGGGTTTTTGGGGCCAGCGAGGTATGTAAAGGGTTCAAGCCGTGTTGAAACGAATCACCTTCGCAGGATTTCTAGAGGGTACGGCATTGCACACTTAAAAGTGCGCGTCCCCGTGCCCTACCAGAGTCTCCGAAGGGTTCGGATCGGATCGGGGAGCGGAACCACCCGAGGGCGCCTCTAAAGGCACGGACCTCGGCTCGGGTAGACCGGGCCGGGGAAGAGGAGAGAAGCGCCCAGGTACATGTCTGTATCTGGTGTAGAGCGCGTGTGAACCGGTTCTTCGTACCCTTGTTCTACGAGTACGGTGTCTTGGGCCTAAATTAGTGTGCATGTTTAGTGTATTCTGTAAATATGTGGTTTCGTTTAGAGGATCGGGAGGGGGGGCGTTCGCAACTGTTATAGGATCATCGGGGTCGTTTAGGACGTGTTTAGGACGTCTGGACGTGTACCGTCTTGTTGGTGGAAGGCCTTCAACATTATAGTTGGCGGCCGCCACAACAAGCGGGTTGGAGTGGTGGGGGGCGTTATCAAAGTAACGTCGATTTTCGCTCAATGAGCGTGTCTGTTATTTGAGCCTACATACGAGTATGTAACAAATACATCTGGTACCTTTTACTCGTTGGTATATAATCCAAAACCAACAAAACCTACCTGAAGTTTCTGATTGCACAGAAACTTATAGGCAAATCGTATGCTCCCCACTTGTACCCAACTAGACACACAGTGGGGAACGCGACGCAAACAAACCGTTCAGATGCCACCGCAATACAGACATGAAAGCAATTTACTACAGATTTGGTTTGATCCAATTTCGCACGCATTTATTTCAGTTAGGTTATATTAACTTTTTTTTTTAATATTAGAAGGAGGCAAACGAGCAGGCAGGTCACCTGATGGGAAGCAATCGCCGCCGCCCATGGACACCCGCAAAACCAGAGGAATCACAGATGCGTTGCCGGCCTTTAAGGAAGGAATAGGCTCGTTTCTTGAAGATCCCTAAGTCGTATTGGTTTAACTGCTTTAGGCCGGGGGCGATCGCTTGTATAAAAATGGAGAAATCTATACTAATATATAAAGCTGAAGAGTTTGTTTGTTTGTTTGTTTGTTTGTTTGTTTGTTTGAACGCGCTAATCTCAGGAACTACTGGTTCGAATTGAATAATTCTTTTTGTGTTGGATAGTCCATTTATCGAGGAAGGCTTTAGGCTATATAACATCACGCTGCGACCAATAGGAGCGAAGCATCAGTGAAAAATGTTGCAAAAACGGGAAAAGAGCCTAAAAAATTAAAAATGCTGCCGAAAGTCACTATTCCACGCGGACGAAGTCGCGAGCACAGCTAGTGTAAACATAAATACCTTATTCTTTTTTTCGTAAAAAGTTGTGTTTTATTGCGGCCCGATACCCGAAGGTCTCGGGTTCAATTCCCGGGTCGGACATAGTGTGATTTGGATTTATTCGGTGCATAGCCCGGGTTTGTGCGTCACCAACCCACATTTCACAAGCGTGGTGATTAAACCATTACCCATCAATTATAGTGATTGACTTAATTTTAATGATGGAGGCCTTTGCCCAGCAGTGGGACAGTTATAGACTATTTACTTATTTACTTACTTCATCGATAATAATAATAAATAATAATGATAGAAACCATATTAACAAAATAACCTATTATTTTAATTTAAATATTAGACAATGCCGAAGCTTTTGCCCAGCAGTCATCATCATCAGCTCATTTTATGTCCCCACTGCTGGGGCATGAGCCTTCCCTATGGATAGATAGGAAGAACGGGCAATAAACCACCACGCGGGCCCAGTGCGGATTGGTGGTTGTTAACGACTGCTAATGCAGCCGGGACCAACGGCTCCGTGCCTTCCGAAGCACGAAGGAGCTCGAGATGAAAATTTTTTGGTCACCCATCCAGTGACCAGCCTTTGCGAAAGTTGCTTAACCTCAGCACTCGCAGACCGGGCGCGTTAACCACTGCGCCATCAAGTTCCTCACACTGCCCACCAGTGGGATAGCAAAAATGCTATTTACATACGCAGAATTCAGCAAAACATTACAAGAAGACTAACACTATTGTTCATGAACAAAGGTAGCAACCAAACGAGCTATTTTTATTTCATTGTGCAAGCTATTAAAAAAATATTTAATACCACAAATGTTTACGCGCCTACGAAACAAACATACCGGGTAATCATAACATCAATTTGGGTAAAGCCAGTTGTCGTTATAGCAAGCCGAGTTGAAGCGATGGGTTACGAGCTTCGATTAATTATGTACTAGGTTCTCGACGAGCGCTTCGGTACGCGACTTTGGGGCTACTGAGCCGCAATGACGTTTGTGGCGAAGACGAAGAAGAAGTAAATATTAAGTAGGTACAAATATTTTGCAACCTTAATTAAATTTTTATGTTTAAGGTTTAAGGTTGTTAAGTTGAAGTTGTTAATGCTATCCAGTGATTTTTCAGATTTTGTTATTCGAATTTTAAATGTACACACGCCTGCACATCAACTTACCACAAACTGTCAAATTTCCTCAATAGACTTTGAACTTTATCCCAAACGCATATGGTTGAAAATGTATTGAAGAAATTTGACAGTTTTGGATAGGTTGATGTGCAGGCGTCTGTACCTAGGTACGGTATGTAATTTATGGGGGTCTCGAATGCTTTACCGGTTTGAACAACAAATCAAAAATTTGATGTCAATTTTTTTTATTACATAAAGGCCTGTTTTCAAGGCGGCTAAGCACTTGGCCTTCATCTCACCTGATGTTGTGATGATAAGGCTGAAGGTGGAAGCGCACTTCACCCGGAATAAGACCAACACCCGTTTGCACTAAACTTATGAATCGCCTAAGTCTTGGCTTGGTCCTGTTCCTTGCCAAGTTAACTCGGCACCTGCCCCCCGACCGCCTAACCGATCGCTTTGACTACGCGTATAGTATATGACGTCATCTTGCCACCTCGCACCGCCTATGAAAGCAATATCGAAAGCCTTTCGCTTTTGATATTGCTTTCATAGGCGGTGCGGTGGTATGAAAGCAATATCGAAAGCCTTTAGCTTTTTGATATTGTTTTCATAGGCGGTGCGAGGTGGCAAGATGACGTCATATACTATACGCGTAGTCAAAGCGATCGGTTAGGCGGTCGGGCCCCTGGCTCGAAAACGTCGCTTACACTCAACCGGGTAGTTAGGGTTGCCAACTATTTTTCAGGAAAATAAAGTAAATCTATCACTAACTAGTATAAAAAAAGGATTTGAAGAAAAAATTAAGTATTTTCCAAATTTCAGTAGTTCAGAAATTAAGTCAACAGGAATATTCTGTTCAAATGCACGCATTAGTCGGAAATAAATCTAAAATTTATAACAGATTACCAGCTGACATTAGAAAATGTAATGAGTTTGCGATATTTAAGAATAGATTATTTAACTACCTTATAGAGGAGACATTTTACTCAATGAATTATTTTTTTAACCATTCAAAATACTAGTATAATATATTATTTTTCAATGTATTTTGAGTACGGGACATGACGTTATTTAGTTTAATTTTAATTATAGGATTATAAGGACATTTTAATTATTTTATTCAAATTTGACTACTTACTTATCAATTTGCTATTTTATACATTCGATTGTGATATTTTAATTTTAATTCCATGCCTAATGGACTGATCACGGATAACATTATTATTTTTAAAACCCTTAAAACATTTTATTACAATATATTAATTACTAATGTATCATCATTTTTTTTTTTTTTTAGAACTTTAATAATTTTAATTATAATTCTATCGAGTGGATATTATATAAATTCAACTGCATTATTGTAATTATATTTTATTTAATTTGTATGCCTAATAGGCTGATCACAGATGTACTTATCATTATAATGACTTGTAAGACCTTGTAAAACCTGTGATGTACAAATAAACATTTCATAAACATTTCATTTCATTTCAAAGTATTTTCCATACTTTATTTTTATTAAAAAGAATAATGTATGGGGATGGAAAATAACATAGGATACGTTATTTTAAAGTATGGTTGGCAACCCTACGGGAAGTAGTTAGGCAAAGACTTAGGCGATTTATAAGTTTAGTGCAAACGGGTGCAATACACTCAACTATTAAGGCACTACCTATCTTACTTACTGCTGGAACACAACAATGCCACAAACATTGATGTTATGGCGACATATTTAGATAAGATGGTGGTAGCTAGCCAGGCGGGCAAACACCACCAACCAAAAGGGGTAAAAGGTTTTTTCTTCACGTATTATTATAGACTAGTAGACCCGGCGGACTTCGTATCGCTTTGACAGTTTCCATCAAGTGACTAAATTCTCTTTGGTTTCCATGACAACAAAACAAACAAATATTTTTTTATTGGAAAATGAAATTGTCGTTTTTAGTATATTTATAGTGTGATTCCCGTGGGAATATCGGGATAAAAACTCCTATGTGTTAATCCAGGTTATAAACTATCTGCATGCTGAATTTCATCCAAATCCATCCATCCGTTGCAGCGTGAAGAAGCAACAAATATATGAACATACACACAAACTTTCGCATTTATAATATTAGTGTGATTGTTTTTAATGCGACTCTCTGGCTGGGAAAAGAACGGGACTCCTGGGGTCGGCCTATCCGAAACCAGAGGACTTCGCTTCGCTTCTTCTATCGCACTTCACTTTTAAGGACGTCGCCAAACATATGTTATCTATCTTTACAGAGAAAGAAGAGTGAAAGGATGGGTTAGCACAAAGATCCCGATGGATCGAAGTGTTACTGGGAGAGGGAACCTCAGCAGGCCCCACTAAGATAAGATAAGATAAGATACTTGTTGCTATTAGGAGTGAAATAAAACACCGTAGTCTATGTAGACGCTGCGCCTAAAAGGAAATGGCTATTTTTAATACCACGCTCGTGAGTCAAGCGGCTTAAATCAACCGAAAGATCTTGTTTATGTGTTTCCACTAATACTATTTGTGTTTTGTTATGAATGGGATCGTTTTTAACCTGAATTGATAGAGTTTATTGCGCAGGATTCTTCATTTTGGACAAATGGCCGCAAGACCGACGCAACGATGTAAAAATAGAAGGCGATAGCAGAATGAAAACATGCGTTTTTTTGCGTTTATGGTTTACACATTATCTACGTGATTGCTGATCGTAAAAAAAGTAATGGCCTATTTATACTGTTCCACTTCGCCAAGTGTAAATTTTATTTGGCATTTGATCACGTTAACGGAAACGAATAAAACGTATGGATGCCGGTTTTTTTCTTTTCTTTTTTTTAATTGATGACTTCGTGCGATTAGCACATTTAGCCAGTGTCAAAGTAATTTAACTTACAAGTAAAACATAAATAAACAATATTTCCATATAAGATAAAGATGTGGGTCTTTACTAAGTCCTCACGCGAGCTTCTTGAGAGAATTTGAAAAGTGACGTTGCACTGTTTTGTTTCATTTGCCAACACTTATGCACACTCACGAACACTTAACGGTTAATAATCCACCATTATTTCACATTAATATTCGACATAACACAAATTTTGGAAAATAAAGCAAAACCGCGGACATGACGCTTCACTTTCCCGCCAAGAAGTCTCGGATGCCGGTTTCAAAGGGAAATAATTTATTTTATATACAATAGACTATTACAAATTTGTCATAGACAAATACACAAAGTACACTTTATTCTCATTTTAGTAACAGTAACAGTAACAAAAGATGTTTTTTTATGGCATTTTGAAGCAACGCCTACCTACTGGTGACAAACGAGGAGGGACCGCCAAAAAACATCCCTTCATCGTATATCTTAACTTAGTATTAAAATATTAACACGTTCATATTTTAATAAGCTAAGCTAAAATATTAACACGTTCATATTTTAATATTTTAATAAGCTGACGACCTCCTTGGTCGAGTGGTATGTACACCGGTTTTCATGGTGTCGCCATCTCTGAGGTCCCGGGTTCGATCCCCGGTCGGGTAAATTTAGAAATTATTGTTTTTCTAATTTGTCTCGGGTCTGGGTGTTTTCTATGTATAATAAATATGTATTTAAGTATTTTAAGTATGTTTATCCGTTGTCTAGTAACCATATAACGAGTTTCATGACGATGCTTCTCTTGGGCTAGATAATTGGTGTGAGTGTAGGAAAATTTATTTATTTATTTTAATATTAGCGTATTATAATACCCATATAAGACTAAGATTAAAATAAGAATATTGCCGCGGTGTTAATTCACTGATAGGTAACAGTTTATTAAACAATTATCTTTAAGAAACAACCTCTTTAGAATCAAGTATATGTATTTTTACATTATTAAAAGCAGTATGGTAGTCTAATATGGGTATTATAATATGCTAATATTAAAATATTAACGTGTAAAAAATCGAAATTTGAAAAAAAAAAGACTACAAAATTGGTAAAAAAAGCGAAAAAATTAAACACGAACATTATAAAACGCTTTATGAAAAATCGCTACATGAAAAAAGACGAATAATTAAATTTGCAATCATGAAAGAACGCGATGTGAAAATTCGCTACTATGAAAAAATGCTTTTGTGAAATTTGTCGAACATAAACGATATTCTCATAAATATACTGTGAAGCTACAGTTAAAATATTAATTTGCTTAAGTAACTCTCCGTGCTTGTCCGTAAGGAATTTAAAAACAATGTATTCCATTTGGTGGCTGGAGGTTTTAGATCTGGTTAGCTAATACCATTCTATTTAAGTCTATCGCCACAACAATAATGTTAGTAGGTTTTTGATAGCACGGTGGTAGGGGATTGGTAATGGAAGGGGATTCAAGAGTGAGCTGCGTTTTCACCTCACAGGCGTAACTGTCACGTGTCAATCAAACGTGTGAAGGCTAAGAGATTTGTCTTTGCGAAATAAAAATATAACAAAATGGAGTTATACCAGAGTTCTTTCCGTAATAACACGTGTTGTGAGACTCCATTTTTAAGTCTCTCTCTATCTTCCGTACAACCTTTTTTTTTTACCTCACCTGATGTTGAGTAAGGTCTAAGGTCTAAGGTCGAAGGTGGAAGCGCACTTCACCCGGATTTCTCAACTAGTGAGGCACTGGCTATCTTATCTCTAGCTGCCGGAACACAACAATGCTACAAACATTGATGTTATGGCGACATAATTAGTTAAGATGGTGGTAGCTAGCTTGGCAGGCTGACAAGCCCTACCACCAATCAACCAACCGAACCGAATACACATACATGAACCCATCGCTGGGAATCGAACCCGGGACCTCTGGGTTTAAACCGGTGGTCTTAGCCACCACCTTCTTTATTATCATCATCTATCTAGAAGTTACATATTTATTAGTTCGTAACTTTGTATGATCTTTTTCATTTAAAAGAAGTAAAATTATAATGATTTGAAATATTCATACAGGGTTTTGGACGTCAATAAGCCTGTGAAAGCGCCAATAAGTGTCTTATAAGTAAAAACGAAACAGCAGGCATAAATTTTCGCCGCGCCGTAGAAAGAGAGGGGGATACTTCCTCTCCTACGCCGCGCCGGCTGTAATCCGTCTTACGAATTTTCGATCAGGCCACGTGTCCTGACGCGAATTTAACATTTTTTACCCATTACAAAAAAAGTGTACAACGCCGCTAAAGAAGTTTTCACTTCAAAAAACTTATTAAATACTGAATGATTTGACTTTAAACGTAATTATTCTATTAACTTTTAAATTGAAAACGTTACGCACAGTCAAATTTCATTACAATTTGTTTTTGTAAAGTCCCAAAAGGCAAGAAAACATTTCCCTAGCTGTAATTTCTTTTCAATTCGCAATCACAAAGTCGTCGATCGTACGGTTTCGAACTGATAGTATAATTAAAATATCTTTGACGTTCACAAGAATACCAAGATTGGATAAAAAGTATTTGACTTTGAGCTTTAGATTTAGATTTTAAAAAATAGAATAAAAAATAATTTTTCATCAGGAATTATTCATCAGGAAAGACAGACTGTATTAATATGATCTATATAAAAGTTAAAGGTGAAAAGTGCCATTCTATTATAATCTGATATTAGAATAAAAAAACAATTGTTCACCAGGAAAGACAGACTAATTATGATCGACATGAAAGTTCAAAATGAAAAGTGTCATTCTATTTTAATCGTAATCATCATCATCGTTGTCTATAGTCGTCCCACTGCTTGGCTCAGGCAGTCCAAGAGCGGCAACAACGATAGCCTAATAACAAAAAACACTTCTATTCGTTGATGCAGCAAGATTATGCATGTTTTAAGATTACTTATCGTCATTAGTAAAACATTACATTCTATCGAACTAAGGTTTGGTAATAATAAGATAAGATAAGTCGCAAAAATCCAAAAAAACTAATTTTATATTAAAACTTTACATTTACCCAACTCATGTACAGTCGGCGGCAGATCAACCTACCCAGATCTGTCAAATTTCTCCAATGAATATTGATCCTTATATCCAAACAAAAAGTTCAAAATTGATTGTAGAAATTTGACAGTTTTGGGTAGGTTGATCTGCCGCCGTGTGTACGTAAATCTTACGATTTTACTATTATTAGGAATTGTACAGTAACACAATTATTATATACTAGCTGTGCTCGTGACTTCGTCCGCGTGGAATAGTGACTTTCGGCAGCATTTTTATTTTTTTAGGCTCTTGTTCCCGTTTTTGCAACATTTTTCACTGAAGCTTCGCTCCTATTGGTTGCAGCTTAATGTTATATAGCCTAAAGCCTTTTGCAATAAATGGACTATCCATCACAAAAAGAATTTTTCAATTCGAACCAGTAGTTATTGAGATTAGCGCGTTCAAACAAACAAACTCTTCAGCTTTATAATATTAAAAATAGAAAATCAAAAACACTTTTCCGTCAGCAAAAGTTGCTTTGTTATAACGATGGTTGTTCCCACCCTTTGAAATGTAATACCCTTTCATCTAAGCTGTTATATAAAATCGACCACCAAAGGGACAGTTCTATTCATCAGTACATAAGAGATTACGTTTCTGGAATGGTGACTAGGCATTAACAAAGGTCACGTTATAAATATCAAAGCTACTGAGTACTACCTAATGGTAGAACCCCCCCCCTCCCCCCATAATTAAATTCGCACATAAGTAATCAAAATTTTACCAAATATTCAAAAACAGAAATCGATGCAAATCGCATGGTTATCCTATTCAAATAGCGCAAATACGCACTACGCTGGTTTAAAACACCAAAAGCTAATACAATCGAATGTTACTGTGGGAATGCATCTTAATTTATACTTCTATCATCATCTCAGCCAAAAAGACATCCACTGCTGGACAAAGGCCTCCCTCAAGGATAAATCATTTTGAGGGGAATTTGCCATAATCGCCACGCTTGGCAGGCGGGTTGACGATCGCAGTAAGGTGAGAATAATCACAGAGAGACGCTGCTGCCCATCCTCTGGAATGGTCCCATAGTCGCCTTCTACGACACCCACGGGAAGAGATGGGGTGGTGCAATTCTTATCCCCGGCACCACACGGGGATATACTTGTATAATGTGCCAGTAACACTAGATTAACAAAGAGTCCAAACGTAACTCTTCAACAGTTACTAACAACCACTGATTAAACGCCATCCCATCCCGGTCAGGGACGTGAAATAAATGCATCAGTTTCTTAGGAGGAAACACTAAGATCGACTGAATCGTATGTATGAAAAGTAGACAAAATATCAACGTTTCGTAGCCCCTGATTCCTACTCCAAAACTGGGCCGATTTTAAACTTAGCAGAGGCCTATTTGGTGTACCTACCTACATTTGATGTAGGTAGGTTTATTTTTAGTTTAATTTCATTGTTTTAATTTAATTTTTTTGTTTTTTTTCTGTTTGTACTGGTACGCAATAAACGTTTATTATATTCTATTCTAATTACTTTTTTCAATAAATATACTAGAATATATTAGATAACACTTACAATAAGCTAAGCGGAATGATTTTGCTCTGTTATCTCTACTTTTAAGTTACTTTTGTTTACTAGTTTGAAATTAAGCATGCCGTGGCAGCCTTTAAAGCAGCGCCTGTGTAATACATAGTTATAGGGTTTATAATGTAATGTATGTCTTGGTGTATGCTTTGTTGGATGTCCATAAATAAATAAATAAAAATTAAAGAAGGGCTTTGGCTGTGTCGCTGTTTTCCTTTTTTTTCATAAATTAATTATTAAAAAAGATATGAACCTTTGAAAACCTTAAAAATTGGCCAGATTTCCCACTGTTTCTCAAATTTGACGAGATTATATAAAAAAAGCAAAACATAGGGACACAGCCAAAGCCTATCTTTATTTTTTAATGAAAAAAGTAATTAAATCGGCCCAGTTTTGGAGGAGGAATCGGGGGACTACGAAACGTGGATTTTGTCTACTTTTCATGCATATTTTTCAACTAGTGGACCCGGCAGATTTCGTACCGCTTTGACAGTTTCCATCATTGACTTATATTTGAATAGACAAGAACGTTCTTGTAAACTATTTGTTCAAATACTGGGAATTAGAACTAAAGTTCGCTGCGCTAAAACATTTTATTATGTCGTTTTGCCAAACTAAAAACATACAGCGCTAGATTGCTAATAGAGTATAGTTTTCTCGCGACCAAAACGTTGTAAGCACCGAGAATTTCAAAGCGCTTACGCGTTTCGTTCAACGTAAAGTAACAAGAGTCGGTCCTATAGATTTTACACCACAGAAGTGCGCGGCTATTGTACCTACAAAACTTCATTAGAATTCATACTCTATTTCAAAATGTATTAATGAATATATAAAGAAAGCAGATGATGATATAAATAAAAAAATATAAAGTTGAAAAGAAAATCAATCAAATGTAATTTTACAGTGTCGAAATACGCACGTCGTCATATTTTTTGAACTTTACTGTACTAAAAAAATAAAAATGTCAAACTGGTTATAAAACAATTAAACAAATCAAAACACAAGTCAAGTCTGTGTTCAGTTACATTTTACCTACAACCGATTTGAACATCTGCATGTTTTAGTCTATGATTGTAGAAGGCGTCAGTGGCGTCGCATTTAAATTAATAAATACTATTTCTATTGTGGAATTACGATATTATTACCTATTTATTCACTTGAATAGTAAGTAGTTTTACTTACTTGACTAAAATTATTATTTTCTCTTCATAATTCACTTTGATTTATCGACTTTTCGATTTATTAGCGCCGCTCCGTTCGCACCCACGCACCATGAATGTCAAAGTCACACTAACTTAAGGTGTACGGACTGCAGTACACCTGAGTCGAACACAATGAGTGTTCGGAACGCCATATCTAGTGTAACATATATATCGATGGTTTCCATCAAGTGATTAAATTCTCTTTGGTTTCCATGACAACAAAACAAACAAATCATTTAGTAATGGAAAATGAAATTGTCGTTTTTAGTATATTTATAGAGTGATTCTCGTGGGAATATCGGGATAAAAACTATCTTATGTGTTAATCCAGGTTATAAACTATCTGTATGCCGAATTTCATCCAAATCCATTCATCTGTTGCAGCGTGAAGAAGGAACAAATATACAGACATACATACACACAAACTTTTGCATTAATAATATTAGTGTGATTCAGTCGACCTAAGTGTTTCCTCTTAACTTTCTAATAACTAACTAACGACTATGGGACAAGGGTTCCAAGTTGCTCGCACATCAGCCGATCGGCTAGCAACCCATCACTGATGTTCATCATCATCATCATCTATTCCACTTCGAAGCCCTACTTAGTTTATGCTGAATGTGGCAGCGGGTCGCTAAGTAATGGCGTGATCATCATCATCATCTCAGCCAAAAGACGTCCACTGCTGGACAAAGGCCTCCCCCTAGGGTATCATGGGGGGTGTTTGCCGTAATCGCCACGCTTGGCAGGCGGGTTGGCGATCGCAGTAGGTTGAGGGTAACCTCAGAGAGATGCTGCTGCCCATCCTCTGCAATGGTCCCTTAGTTGGCTTTTACGACACCCACGGGAAGAGATGGGGGTAAGTAATGGCGTGTATACTCAAAATTATTGATTTCGATGCTCTGTCTGTGCCTTTCTGGAAGTAGGACGTGAGAGTAGTTCCTATGTATTTATGTATGCATGCATGTATGTATGTATGTATGTATATGTATGTATTTATGTATGTTTGTATGTATGTATGTCTGTATGCATGTATGTATGTATGTATGTATGTATGTATGTATGTATGTATGTGTGTATGTATGTATGTATGTATATAAGTAACAAAGGTATTTCAGTGACTAAAAGGTCTGGAGATAAATGCGGAGGCACCACAGCTTTACAGTAAGCAATTTGAAAATAATTACCCAGTCGACCAATGAGGAGTGAGGAAAGGATAAACAATGAGTCGAGCTTGGCCTTTAAAAAGCACAATTTAATTTCGCTATTAGGTACCTAATATCCTACTGAGGTAGCGGTGTTTGTATATAAAATATTATTACTTTTTTATATATATATTTTTTTATATTAGAAGGAGGCAAACGAGCAGGCGGGTCACCTGATGACCAATCACCGCCGCCCATGGACACCCGCAAAACCAGAGGAATCACAGATGCGTTGCCGGCCGTTAAGGAAGGAATAGGCTCGTTTCTTGAAGATTCCAAAGTCGTATTGGTCCGGGAATAACGCCGCTGAGAAAAAAAATATATATATAAAGGACACGTTTCAGGGCTGGCCTGCACCTTGTACACCTAATGCAAAATTGAAGAAAAATGTAGAGATTAATAGAAAAATACCAAAATTGCAATCTGTGTAGTATTTTTTTTGTACAAAAGCATTATTTAATTACTTATAAGGCAATACGGCAATTTTACTCCATTACGTATTCGTTCCGAAACTTAATAGAATGTAACATTAATCTTAAATAATGTACCTATCCTTAGATTTACTTACCGCATTATTAATTTTAAAAAAAGCTTACATACCTTTCGTCATATGTTAGTTTACTTTTTAAAGTTACAAAAGCATTATTTTATTGCGAAATCACGTGTCGTCTTAGTCTTCTGATTTCCGAACGCATTTCAAACGTCAATTAGACAGAAGGATGACTGACAGAAAAAACGGAGCTTAGCGTTTTGTTTTGTCGTTGATTTTTTTCTTTCATTCCGTGTTTGTTTTACCCTCAGGTTTTACCGTGAATGACGGCCAATTGTTATTAGCGATGGCACATATATTTATTTGCAAAAGTCCTCATACTATATGTTTCAAAAAAGTCTTATAGCTTGCACAAGTACCGGAATCTTGTTAAGCCTTTTTTAATTGTTGCTACAGATGGACATATTATTGATGTCTTTGGCCCCTATCCGGGAACTGTGTCTGATGCGGACATCATGAAAGCCTTATTCCAAAATGATAATAAAGATTTTATAATGTTTTGATACATGAGACGGTACTTGTGAGGGGCCGTATCAAGTCTTGCCATCAATCTGGTAGAACTTATTATACATATATATTGTTGGCGAGACATGGCACAACCTGGAATGAGAAAATAGCCGGATACTATTGCAATTGCTTATGTGGTCTCCGCACTGTTGGTTGCTGTGCTCATGTGATGACCATTGGGTATTTAGGTTGGGCTCGGTACCAAGAAAGCATAGAAGCACCGGCATCATTTCTGAATGGAATTTTAATAAGAGAGGATGTTGAAAATTAATAAAAATCATTAAATAGTCTGAGTTGTTTTATTTATTTAATTGCACAGTTCAAAATGAATACCTGTTCTTTTTTAAGTTTGTTGAAGGACAAACTTCGCTATTCACTAATTACATACCTATTGCAGTGAGAGGACAGATTTTTTTTTTTTTTTTTTAAATTCTACCTCCAACGTTATCGGAGCCTGTTTTAGCAATTCTCATTCATACTAGTTCTCGCATTTTTTCCTCTTGCACTTTTATTCAGCATTCTTCACATTCATTCGTCATCTTTTATTCCAAGGCAGTAGGTGGTCCGCCTTTTATTTATAAAAGTCTATTAATCTATTTATTTTATTTTATGTAGTTCTATATATATTCAGGGTAAATAAGTTTTTCAGGGCACGTTTTAATTACAGTATGGGAAACAGAGACTTATAGTATACATTTTTTCTTATTTATAACCTAATATTATTTTACGTTTTCCCATTTGGGCAGCTTAAAATTAGTTACTTGTTTTTCCTTCTGTTATATCTATTAATTGGTATACAAATCTTATAATTAATTTTATAACTATGTAATTTTTATTTGAAATAGACATTTGTACACGCAGGTACAATTGTCCTTTCTATTTTATTAATCTACTAGCTGACCCGGCGGACTTCGTACCGCTTTGACAGTTTCCATGACAACAAAAGAAACATTTTTTATTGGAAATTAATTTTTTTTTTCACTAATTTCCGTTACTTATTATTTATATTTCTCACCGTTTAAACCTTCCCTAAACTTCCACAAATATTTCAAAATCAAAATTAGCCAAATCGGTCCAGCCATTCTCGAGTTTTAGCCACTCAAACGAACAGCAATTGATTTTGATATATATAGATGATACTAACACTTATTCTAAATAGCTGTTGCCCGCGACTTCGTCCGCGTGAGCTAAAGGCTGTAGTCTGTACAGTTTAATTTTTATGTAGGTATCTATTTAAGCTTATTAGGGTATAATAAAATTATATGCATCGGAAATTTAAAAAATTGACATTGTATTTACCGACATACGTACATCTACTAACTCTTAATATCCTTTCAGCTGGGAATGCTGAGATAGACAAAGACAATCGATCTCCATTTAGTTTGGTTCTGGCATACTTCCTGTGCCTCCTTTACGTTCATCATTATTTTCATACATTATCTCTTATTTTTTCGACTATCATCTCTGCCATGTACATACATATATTCAGTTTGAAGCACAGAATCGTCCCGTTCATACAGATTCTCACTCAGTTTCCCGTTTCAATTATCCCTCCACATACATTCAGTATACAACACCGTTTCTCGGTGGGTTGCGCGTATTTGCTACGTCATACAAACCTGAAATGGGTTTACTGACGCTCAATTATATGTAATAAAATTGGTATTTTACAGCTCAGGTACTCGTCCGGAGTCGTCCTAGGCACTGGTGTATCTTAGCTAAAATGTGTCTACTGTTATACTGTCCAACCACGGACTTCAAAATATTTTTTGCCTTGTCCACCGAAGCTGGATATCGAGTAGCAGGTAGCGGTCCAGGATTATTGGTTGTCGGCCAGAAGGCACAAAAAATTATTTACCAACTATGTTCTTATTCGTAGATACAAAATATCAATAAATTAAGAACTGTAATAAATTATATTATTGTCTATTAGGTAATACATTATAGTATTTTATGTTACATACATACTTGCGATAAATTTGAACTTCTTCGTGGCATCTTGTTAGGTAGGTAGCTTTTTAGAGGTAGATCACAGGACATAGAAAGAAGTTACCTCTAATAAAAAAAAAATCTGAAGTCCGTGCCTCTAATACAGTTGTACCCTGCAAACTTAAACATTTTTGCAACTCTGATACCAGAGGTAGCCATCGTCTTATGCGATAGAAGAATGGAAAAACCATTTTTCTGTAATCTAGAAGTATGTACAAAATTCATTATTAAAAGGTTTTATGATATTAAAATTGTTATGATACTTACTTGCTTATATTGTATCATTGAACACCGATTTATCCTATAAACATGTTAAGAAACCATAGTAAGAAACCGCTTACATGTAAAATAAGTACTGAAATATGTGTTTAACTTACCTGCATCAAATGTTTCATAAAACTTTTACACAATGAATAAATCTTATTTGAAAATTAATAAGATCTGAATAAGTACTGAAATATTTAACGTACCTGCATAAAATGTTTTAAAAAACTTTTACACAATGAATAATTAATATAATTTGAAAATTATTAACAAAATAAAAATAGGTACTTATTGCATTGCAAAACATCAAAATTTCCTTCTGTTCGTTTCAAAATTTGAGCGCCAATTTTTTTTTTAATTTTCCTGTTCTCGCGTTTTTTCACCAAATAGATTTAAAAAAATAACATTAAGTATTTTGGGCAACGACCCAAAGGTTTATACAGCCATGCTATGTAATTCAAGATATCTTCTATGTGCAATATTTTAAAAAATAGAGACATGATTTTGGGCAATGATACAAAGTTTTATACAGCCAAATTTAATGAGTAGGTAACATTTTTATGCATAACTAAAAAAAGAGACATTATGTTGGGCAACGACACAGAGGTTTATACCGCCAAATATAGGTAATGTTTTAACTTTTAACATTTCTGTGTATTAGAAAACTGCAATAAGCGCCGCGCGCAGGCGCGACTAAATAGCCATATTATTATTGGTTATTTTGGAAAAATGAAACAAAAGGTGTACCTATGTACAGCCAAGTTTAATGATGTGCGTGATTTCGAGCTTGTTTTTAATTTCCGTTGCTTTACTACTGCAGTGCTAATGTTCGCTTAGGTGCCTCACAGATTTATAAAGGGTAGGTTTTACCTTAGAAAGTAACAAAACTTTTCTAAAATAATAACTCAACGAACGTTAATCTAACAGTTGGTCGCGTAAATACGTATATCAAAATTTATTTAACATTTTTCGATTTGTATGTTATTCTCCGAAATTTTCTAAGCATTTTGGTGATAACCGCATCAAAATCGGTATTCTCATGACAACAACTATCAATGACAGGCTCAAAAGGGCAAAGAACCCAGAGCCGTAAAACACGATAGCAATAGAGAGCCAGAGCCTCAAATGCCAGAGCCGTAAAACTCATTAAAAAAAATTCCCCTATGTTACATAATAAACAACAGTTGCCAAGCAACCAAGGATTAAATCCCGGTTTAGACCAAATCAAAATTTAACAATTTTCGAGTATTTATGTAGCCTATGTTATTCTCCGGAATTTTCTTAGCATTTCGGTAAAACCGGATCAAAATCCGTTTAGTAGTTCTCGAGTTTATCGTGTTCAAACAAACAAATAAACAAACAAACAAACAAACAATTTCTTTTTAAACTATTCTATCGTGTTCCGTAAGTGATTTTAAAGTATTTTTTTTATATCTTGCAATTACAGATTTTTGATCCTTACGTTCTTATTATACAGGGTGTCTCATTTAAATCGGTCAGTTTGGGAAAGTCTGAAACTATAAGACATACGAAGATCTGTTCTTAGGAACCATGTCATCGATTTTAATAAGAAGAAAAACTGCATTCATACATTTAAAAAAAACCTGTACTCAGCTCGGAAATCGAACCCGGTTGTTTTGAAAAAATAAACTTATACTATTTCTATTTAGATATCGATTGTGTAGGTCAATACAATATTCAACACGTTTAGGTAACGATCTTACAATTACAAAACCAGCAAAGAGGTACAAACAACCATAGAGACAATTTTACATGCCTGAACTTGTTGAATGTAACGGTGGTCACTTCGAACACCTACTAAAATAAATTAAAGTACGTGAAAACAATGCATTTTATTCATTTTAGACATCATGTTTCAAAGAGCCATTTACTGCTTAAGACCTACACAATCGATATCTAAATAGAAATAGTATAAGTTTATTTTTTTCAAAACAACCGGGTTCGATTTCCGAGCTGAGTACAGGTTTTTTTTAAATGTATGAATGCAGTTTTTCTTCTTATTAAAATCGATGACATGGTTTCTAAGGACAGATCTTCGTATGTCTTATAGTTTCAGACTTTCCCATACTGACAGATTTAAATGAGACACCCTGTATTTTTCGAGTATTTATGTAGCCTATATTATTCTCCGGATTTTTTTTAGCATTTTGGTAAAAACCGGATCAAAATCCGTTCAGTAGTTCTCGAGTTTATCCACTTCAAACAAACAAACAAACAAACAAACAAAAAAACAAACAATTTTTTTTAAAACTATTCTATCGTGTTCCGTAAGTGATTTTAAGGCAACCTGAGTAATTTTTTTTTTATATCGCAATTACAGATTTTTTTATCCCTACGTTCTTATTATATGTATAGATTTTTAACAATAATTATTTTCTATATTTTATATGTTTTGTTTCGCTTTATAACTATTGCTATAACTTTGGTACAATATTTTAAGAAGCTATCTCTATATTTGCCTGATATGAGAGTCGCAAAAGTGGCCGGTTCAACTTTCACACCTGCTTGGATTTCTATGTTCAGCCTCTCCAGAGCGTGTATAGGGCACTCGGAGAGGATGTGTGTAAGGGTTTCGTGAGTATCAGGATCACAGGCACAAGACGGGCTATCCTTACACTTGAACCTGTACAAGTATGCAGACATCCCGCCATGGCCCGTAAGAGCCTGTGTGGTGAGGTGCGTATGCGTCAGCTTCCGGGTGGTCTGGTAAGCTGTTATGGCATCTGGGAAGAATAACTTGGTCACCTTGGCTGTGTCACTGGACACGTACCTTTCGTTCTATTTCTCAAGAGACTCACCTTTGATGATTCTCTTGACAAATGAAATGGGGCACGCGTAGTAGTCTGGTTTCTTTTTGGACTTTATAGCGGCTTCCTTGGCAAGTTGGTCGGCTCTCTCGTTTCCCTCCAACCCCGCGTGTGCTTTAATCCAGTATAAAGCGACAGTTTTATGCTGTTTTAATGCAAGTTTAAGATAGTTGCGCATTTCTACTGCGAGGGGGTGGAGAGATGTCACGTTTGTGACTGTCTGGAGAGCTGCCATGGAGTCGCTATAAATGCCAAAACTACTTTCCTTTCTAGCTAGCAACATTTCCGAGGCTTTGTGTAACGCAAGGAGCTCAGCCTGATACACGGTGGCGTATGACGGCAGTGCAAGCTTTACGGCTTTGGTTTCGCCAGCACTATTCCACAAGGATAGCGCCGCTCAAACCTTGCCGTCGATCTTGCTGCCGTCCGTGTAGATGCGGATGTCGTGCATGTGTGTGTCTATCTGAATGTCCTGCGTGATAGGCGTGAGCTCAAGTGTTGTCTGTTCTGCCGGATGTGGTTGTTTCAGTGCGGGGTGTGGCGTCTCTATGTGTCTGCCGCGTAGATCGGGTCGGGGCACCCCTTTCCTGGCCTCATAAAGGGCGGCTGCCTCTTTAATCCGGAGGTCCAGGGGGAGTGTCCCAGTCAGCACTAGGGCAGAGTTGAGTGAGACGGTCCGATACGCCCTACATATTTTCTGCGCGAATCCCCGTTGCAACGCTCCCAGCTGCTTACGCGTCATTATCTTGTCCGCGGCTGAGGACCAGGCCGCAGCTGAGTAAGTAACAACGGGTTCCACGGCGGCTATGTAAATAGACCTAGCCACCTCCGGGTTCAGTCCCCAGTTCACTTTCGCGGCCCGTGACAAGTGTTTATATATATTTGCCGCCTTCTTACATACGTTTGCCACGTGCTGGTTGAAGGTCAACTTACGGTCGATTGTGAGACCCAGGAGTTTAATTTCTGCACAGTCTTTGATCACTATTCCGCCCACGTTGAGGCGAGGGGTGTCGAATTTCAGCTTGTTTGTAATTGTTAAGCTATTGGTCTTGTGTGCTGCAAATTTGAGCTTATTTTCGACACCCCACTCCTCAACACGTGCTAGAGTAGGATTTGCCGCTTCTTCAATTTCCCTCCCGGTCTCTCCTATGAACAGAAGGATGACGTCGTCTGCAAAAGCTTGGGCTATGACCTGTCGTTTCTCCAAGTCCTTTAGCAGAGGGTCCAGTAGCAGGTTCCATAAAATGGGTCCCGCAATGGACCCTTGGACGCACCCTTTTGTTGTGACGCGCTCGACCTCTTCACCAGCGTATCGTCGTAAAACCCTTCTGTCGCACATGTAGTCGCTAAACACTCTTCGAAGGTTGACTGGACAATCCTCTTCAGCGAGTCGGACTTTGATCGCCGGCCACCAGGCACTGTCAAAGGCTCCCTCTATGTTTAGCGAAACAATGGTGACTATTTTCTTTAGCTTTAGGTTTGCTCTGATGGTATTAATGAGGGCATAGAGGGAGTCTTCGGTGCTCTTCTGTGGCATGAAACCATATTGGTGTGGGCTCATCTTTGGTAATAGATGATGTTTAAGTCGCCCAACCAGCATCTTCTCATAAATTTTCCCAAGCAAAGGAAGAAGGCCTATGGGACGGTAAGATTTTGGTACTCTGTATGTTTCTTTTCCCGGCTTCCTAAGAACGACAATGGTAGCCCGTTTCCACATAGCCGGGAAAGAGCCGAGTTCCAGGCACTTATTTATCACGGAGAGATGGAAGTCTGGATCCGCATAGACGGCAGTGCGGCAGATATCGGCTGTTAAGCCGTCGTTACCCGGGGCTTTTTTCGGATTGAAAGAGTCGACGGCGGATTTCAGTTCTGTGCTTGTGAAAGGCAGATCGTATACATCAGTATACGATTCGTCATTTACACTCTTAGCTTTTCTGCTTATTTCTGTGTGTGTCGCGCCGTCATTCTCCTCTAGGTCCTCCGGGTAGAACGTTCTTGCCAATAATTCTGCAGACTTTCGTTCTGACACTGTGGTTCCGTTCTCCTCTAGCGTCTGGTCTTCCGGTCTGCACGTGTCATTATCCTATAAATCCCGTCCCAGACGGACTCCCTATCCTGCTTCCCACAGAAGTTTTTCCACGAGGTGGTCTGGGCTGTTGAAACAGCGGTTTCATACTTTCCTTTCTCTTCGAGGTACTCTTTGACTACCTTCGCCCTTCGATGTTGTGCTGCGTTTCGAACTCTCCGCTTCTTGGTGGCGACCCTCTTCTTCATAACACCACACGTGAGACCACACGCCTCTGTTAATGCTTTGTTTAATGTGTTTGCTATTTCTTCTATTTCTTTTTTAGTTTCAATTTTTTCAATGTGTTTGTTTTCTAATTTGTTATTTATTTTAATTGTGTTTAATGATTCCTTAAATTTATTCCAGTCGGCTTTTTTAGTGTTGAAGATTCGTGTGGTTCTCTCTATTCCAATGCCTTTTGTGTTGTGTGTGGTGATCCTAAAGACTATTCCGTTATGGTCGGAGCTGGTCAAGCCCTCGTCCACGTGCCAGTTTTCCACGAGGTTCAGCAGATTATCCGAACACGCTGTAACGTCTATGAAGCTAGTGTATCGTTTTCCCCCTCTAATTGTGTCAAAGGTTGGTATGCTACCGCTGTTCAATATATTGAGCCCCATTTCATGGATAGCTCCTGCCATGTCGTCCCCTCTGTGACATATCAGCAAATATGGAGCTAATGATTACGTGGTGGCACTATCTTGCGTTCCGGAGTAGTAGTTAGTACGGAGTTGCCAGTGGCCGTAGTCGTGTCGTAGCAATCGTAGCACTCGTCTCGCAGCACTCGTAATATGTACACGTAGCGTAGCAGTGCCGTGCCGCGCGTAGTAGGCGATGTGTTATTTCGGCGCCTCGCGTCCAGCGTCCGTAGCTCAGCGGCTAAGAGGTCGGCGTTTACCTCAAAGGTACGTGGTTCAAAACCAGCAATTTGCAACCACAACGAAATTAATCTTCTCACCGCTTTGGGGGCTCCGAAGACAGTAGGGCGAAGTCTCGGCGATATCAAGGCAAAGACCGGGGCTCCCTCACAAAAATAAAATAATAATTTAATAAATTCACAGAAACCAGCAACACGTCCGGACGCTACAGAGATCAGCCGCCGAAAGAAACGAGAGGACAGATAGGTTCACATCACATTATTTTCATCAGCCAGCAATAATCACAATTGCCCTAATTCTTTGTATTGCATTGCACACTGCAGTGGGCACAGATAGGTGCCAACATATTCTCATCAGTGGTGATCACATTTTTGCCCTTGTTGCTAGATTCTTTGTACTGCATACTGAACGTAGTGAGGATAGGTAGGATCCAACACATTATTTTCATTTGTGATCATCGCAATTACCTTAGTAGATTCTTTGTTTGTACTACATACCACAGTGAGTAAGTAGGTTTCAACACATTTCATCTGCAATGATTACAATTGTTTTGCTAGATTCTTTTTTCACACAGCAGCAAGGATATGTATTAGGTAAGTAGTTTTAACAGGAACTGGTTTCATTCGACATATCTATATTTTCATCAGCTGATGATCACAAATTGTCTTTTTGCTGGGTTCTTCATATACCGCATATCGCAGTGAGGATAAGTAAGGTAAGTGGTTTACAATTATGAACTGTTTCTACTTAGTTTCATCTAATGATAACAATGGTTGCTAGATTATTTGCCAAGTACACCGCACAGTGAGGTTACACAGAGAGGAGGCAGTGTGGGATCGGAAAGAACCCTAGAAGGAACATATTATTCCTTGATATTTCCAATAATTCCAGTGCATTAGAGTGGAAGGGTGTATTGGTACAATCTTAGATGAATGAAGGTCTCGCTGCGCTCGACTAGATACCGCGCTTCCTACAAACAATAGCTTCGTGAATGCGGCAACTCATTGCTTGTGTGCGCGAAAAATTGTGTTGCCAGTACTCAACTGTTACCCGATTTAATGGGAAATATATTTTATGTTGTAGCCTATTAGTTAAGTTACTGGTTATAGGTAGTTATGGTAGGTAATTGTAAAATACTTAAAAATTAATAATTAATTATAAGCGATTGTATCAATATATTTGTCTATAGGTTAGGCGTACGTTTCTTCTTTAAAAAAATGGTAGGTTATGTATATCAATGATTAAGCCTAATTTTTAATAGTTTTTTTTATTGACATATAATATTTACAAATTTTTATTAAAAATAATCATATATAAATAAGGTGTTACCAAAATAGTGCTTTCTATTTCTATTCTACCCGTCAATAGTTTGGTTACACATTATTTAGTACCTATATAACTCTTTAAAGTAAGTCTTACTAAGGTTAATTTACAATTAAAAGTCGAGTAGAAAAAAAAATGAATAAATCAATAAACACATTACAGGTATACATTTAGTTTAACCTACTATAAAAAACTACTATTTTTATTAATAATTAAAAACTAAATGTATACCTGTAATGTGTTTATTGATTTATTCATTTTTTTTTTTTTCTACTCGACTTTTAATTGTAAATTAACCTTTACGGACTTTGGGGAGTCCGTAAAGGTTAATTTACAATTAAAAGTCGAGTAGAAAAAAAAATGAATAAATCAATAAACACATTACAGGTATACATTTAGTTTAACCTACTATAAAAAACTACTATTTTTATTAATAATTAAAAATTACATTCCAGTAACTTGTTCAAGTTTAGGATACATTTGCCTTTTGGAAATTTCATTTTTTTGCAAATTTTCTCTTTTGGATATATAATGAAGTCGAATTTGTAAATACTTCTCAACTACTAGCCGAATCAAATTAACTTGATGTATAGCACCGATAACATGGCTTGTGCCAAAGTCGAAATATCGTCTAGAACCCCTCCCAATAAATCACCCCTTAAAAGCGAGCCTAGCAAACATTTTTACACCTTATGTGTATAGATTACAAAGATACTTATTAACTAATATAAAACTAGGTTAAGTATATAATAAATAACAAATAACTAGTTAAGATAAATGAAATAGGTAACACCACATTATAAAAATCTCAACCACGGGGAACTTGATTCTCGTATACACGGCAACACTGAATGGCGTTTATAGTTCATGTTATTTTATGTTGAAATTTCAAAATTATACGATAATTACTGATGGTATGTGATGCCAGTGTCCTTCTTATTTCTTGTAGTATTATTTTTACACAATATGATTACGCAAACTGTCATTTTACTTCGGATTATGCTCAAAATTAATTAAAACATTCGGTACGTACACCTCACACAAAGCTGTCAGAGTGACTGGCTCGGGTACGCCAACTTGGCGTAGTATTTTTTTCACATTTGACAAGTACGCCGGCGGTATCTAGTCGAGCGCAGCGAGACCTTTTATTCATCTAAGGGTACAATATTGCAATTGCTCTTTGGTGGAAGTAACGTTGAAATGAATGATTGAAACGTCAAGACAAGAGATGTCATTGAAGTGAATGACAGTCAATGACACACACCATCTTTATTTTAGGTTAGGTATTGCCTTAACGATGAGTATTTAATAAACAAAAAACGACAAAAATGATAGTTAGAACACTCTCAGTAATTAATGACGGTTCTAAAATACAAGTGTACAAAGTCCAGGCCATTGCTCCATACATTCCTGAAACGTGTCCTTTTATTTTACAATATTCTTTGTTTTTTTTTTGTTGTTTATTTCTTACGGGTAACTTTACCTTCTTCTGATGTTAAGTGATGATAAGGCCAGAGGTGGAAACGCACTTCACCCGGTATCCTCAACTACTGAGGCACTGGCTATCTTATTTATATCTGTCGGAATACAATATAGAAACCTTAGATAAATGATTGGTCTCGCGCGCTCGACTAGATACCGCGCTACCTAGAAACAATAGCTCCGTGAATGTGGCAACTCAATATTGTAGTGTGTGTAAGAACGGTGTCCTTATTATTTCTTGAGGTATTATTTTTACACAGTTTACTACGCAAACTGGCATTTTACTTCGGTTTATGACCAAAATTTAACAAAACACACGGTACGCGCACCTCCACACACAGTTTGCAACGCGACTGACTCGGCTTAGTATTTTTTGCCGCATTTAACAAGTACGCCGGTGGTATCTAGTCGAGCGCGCGATACCAATCATTTATCTAAGATAGAAACTAACAATGATGTTATGGTGACATATTTAGATAAGATGATGATGATAGCTAGCCAGGCGGGCTTAAAACAAGACCTACCATCAAGCCATACCTCGGCAGGCCCCACTTAGATACTTAAAAAAACCGACTTCAAAAACAGTAAACTTAAAAAAGTAAAAACAGCTCTAAAAAATGTCTCTTGAAGTCGGGTGGTTTGTGGTCGGCTGGGAGACAATTTTGTTTCATTTAAACTTTGATAGTTGTTCCATTATTTCCACTTTTTTATTCTAAAAGCCCCACCCGACTTCAGTAGACATTTTTTTAAACTGACATGCGTATCTAGGTAATTAATAATATGATTTCAATATTATTTATTGCTTTTTAGAGCTGTTTTTACTTTTTTAAGTTTACTGTTTTTGAAGTCGGTTTTTTTTTGTAAAAAAACATTTTATTTTACGATTTTTAGTGATGGGTAGACGTAGACCAGGTATTATTTTTGTACGAACTGAACATTTTGGCATATTGAACCGTATGAAGTAAGCCCAACAAAAGGTAACTGCTGTAAATCGTTGAGGAATTCCCTCGACTGTCTATGGTCTCCATCATCAGACCTGAAATGGCACTTATAACCCTTATGGGTGCAAAGTTCTTATCAATACAAATTAATCAAGCCCAAACACCATGTAATTGCTGTAAATCGTTGAGGAGTTCCATCGATTGTCTTCCGGCTCCATCATCAGATCGACTCCATACCTTCATTAAGTAGTAGTGCTTTAAAATACTTAATGAAAACATTAACAAACGCACTAGTCGCCCCTATAATTTTCGAAAGTTCCCCTCGATTTCTCAAAGATGCCATCATCAGATCCTGGTTTCCTTATCATGGTACCACCCTTGGGATATCTCCTATCCAACAAAAAAAGAATCATCAAAATCGGTTCATAAACGAAGAAGTTATCCGCGAACACACATAAAAAAAATATATATATATATACGAGTCGAATTGAGTAACCTCCTCCTTTTTTGAAGTCGGATAAAAATAAGATCGGAGTGAATAAATATACAAATAGTTTTTTACTTCATGAGTTTGTAAGTAAAAACCAGAGGAGGTCGTTGATCTTTGCCAAACTGATCAAGCTGAATTCTGTTCTCGCCTCTAATGTACAGGCTATTTTAATAAAAATAATTAATTATTAATGTGCTGTTAAACTCCGAGGTGCTCGATGGCGCAGTGGTCTGCGAGTGCTAAGGTTAAGCAACTTTCGCAAAGGCCGGTCATCGGATGGGTGTATCATGCTTCGGAAACGTAAAGCTGATCCCGGCTGCATTAGCAGTCTTTAACAACCGCCAATCTCTTCCTTCTTCCTACCCATCCATAGGGAAGGCTCGTGCCCCAGCAGTGGGGACATAAAAATGAGCTGGTGTTGGTGATGGCAATGACATAATACCTATACTATATGCTATCGTGACTGCTCAACCCGTGCAAAATCAACACTATTTACTCTTACTTTGTAAGTCATAAGCCATATTCAATGTCATCAACTACTTATTGTTTTCTAAAGTTTACGCGAACACTACACATTAAAATGAAACAACTTTTACGGATCTACTCGCGTTTATTTTACACATTACTTATTTAATGTTTATCCTGACGTTTCGAACCCTTTGCAGGGTCCGTGGTCACAGGAAGACTGAGGTGTTGGTCGTCTCATAATTAGTTGGTAGCTTGTATAACCTCATTTAAATTTAATCAGGTGCGTTCCGTTTTACGCAGAAAGAGCTTACAGTATCTTTTGGTCTGGCAGTATGGTGTTGGGGCTGGGATTTAATATTTTGTATGATGGGATCCCAGGCTGGTGGTAGATTCCAACCATCTTCTCTATTAAAATGTGTAATAAGTAATGTGTAAAATAAACGCGAGTAGATCCGTAAAAGTTGTTTCATTTCAATGTCATCAACGTCCGATCATATATGTATAATCAAAGATTTCATATTAATTAAATTTAAATTGTATAACATTTAAAATTTTTAACTTGATAGTGAATTGATATAACATTTGAATACCTTGACGAAGGTGGCCTAGTTTGACGACCTCCTTGGTCGAGTGGTTTGTACACCGGTTTTCATGGTGTCGCCATCTCTGAGGTCCCGGGTTCGATCCCCGGTCGGGTTAATTTAGAAATTATCGTTTTTCTAAATTGTCTCGGGTCTGGATGTTTTCTATGTATAATAAATATGTATTTAAACATTTTAAGTATGTTTATCCGTTGTCTAATAACCATTTAACGAGTTTCATAATGAAGCTTCTCTTGGGCTAGATAATTGGTGTGAGTGTAGGAAGGTTTAGTTTTTTAGTTTATTCTAATACATAATTATGTGAATTGTAATTTGTTTGCAACCAAAATAAAATTTACTTATACCAATATACTTTGTTGGATTCCTATTTTTTATTCACATGTGAATGACCTGTACTTCAAATATCCGAAATTGATTCAATGTCCTTTTAAACAGGGCTTTGAGGAAAACATGAAGGTATTCATTGTTACAGAACAATTATTTTATTGTGTATATTTGCAAATGTCAAGTGTACTTTCAATAATAATTAAGCTACCGTAGCTCTGTACATCAAAGTTATTCCTAAATGCAACAGTGAATAAGTTCTTATAATGAAGACATTTTTTCCTACTATACAAGTATACCATATACATAATCCTACTTAATCTAAAATCTAACAAACCTATTAAAACGATGCTGTTCATGACTCAACCAAAACAATTTAAATGTAAATAAATAATGTTTATTTTTTTTGGAGGAGCTCTATGGTGCAGTGGTTACCGCGCCCGGTCTGCGAGTGCTGAGGTTAAGCAACTTTCGCAAAGGCCGGTCATCGGATGGGTGACCAAAATATTATCATATCGAGCTCCTCCGTGCTTCGGAAGGCACGTAAAGCCGTTGGTCCCGGCTGCATTAGCAGTCGTTAACAACCACCAATCCGCACTGGGCCCGCGTGGTGGTTTATGGCCCGTTCTCCCTATCCATCCATAGGGAAGGCTAATATTAAAATGAATGCGCTATCAACACATTAAATAAGCTAGTTTAAGGGTGCGCCGACAAAAAAATGCCAAAAATGCAGTTACGGTTAAGTAGATATAATTGAAAATACTATCGTATTAAATGAACAAAATATATATTTAGTATCACAGGGAACGTGTTTACAATTTGTCAGAACCATAAATTCATAACACGCTATAGTTTTTTCTACAATATCATTTAAAGTTGGGCAAAGATCATGAAAACGAGTGGCGGCGTTTAGTAGATTCCTTATAGTTTATCTAAATTATTGTACCTCTGATTTTGTCTAAACAATCATCAATGGATAAATTACAAATTGCTAGACTACATTTTCGATTCATCAAGTGGTTATTTAAATAATTATTTTTTATTAAGCACCTTATATTCCCTATACAAAATTAGTATGGCCGCGCGGCATCAAATAAATATGGACGACGACATTTCAAATAAAACATATGCCACTTGTCACTTATGGACGGCGCACCCTTAATGTGTGGTTGTCTATAAGGTATTTAAATATCATATTTTCTTAATAGTTCTGTGCGCAGTTTGTTTATCTTACTAGCTACTTTCATACTATCCTGCCACCATGGTCTGCTGGAAGAAATCTCTTTTTAGAGATAAGCTTACCTGTACTATTGCGATCCAAAATGTTAACCATTGTAAATGTTTGTTTGTGTATGAACTAATAATAAATAAAAATAATAAAATTAATAACAAACCACCCATGTTCGCTATCAACACATTAATAACAGTCCTTTAAACCCACCTAGAAATCTAATATGCTTGTGTAAGGCATGGGTGGGGTCTCCATTCTGCGCACAGACGTGCTAAAAATATTATTTCTCAAACATGCCTTAGTAGTGTGGTCGTTACTTTGACAAACTATTTCGAGATAAATGGTAATTGCTTCATTTGCCAACTTAGAGCATTAAATAATGCTCTAAGTTGGCCAAATGCACGCGCGCAGCGGCCAGCAATGTTTGTATGAAATCTATATCTGACGTGTTATTTAAAAATGGAACGAACTTTTTATCCGAAACCTTCTTGGCGGAAAAGAAGAAGAGTCAAGTCTGCGGTTTTGTTTTATTTTCTAAAACTTGTGTTATGTCGAATATTAATGTGAAATAATGGTGGATTATTAACCGTTAAGTGTTTGTGAGTGTGCATGAGTGTTGGCAAATGAAACAAAACAGTGCAACGGCCCTTTTTAAATTCTCTCAAGAAGTTTTTTCACTGATGTACACGTTTGAAAACAAGTACTTAGTACAAGTAAGTAGTAGTGAACCGTCTGAAAAGTGCCGAGTCCATCCGGTCACCAATCATCTTTAGGACTGTGTTGGCGCCGAAGTCGTCTACATTGGCGTCTGCAAACATGCCTAATGCACTGCAATACCACAGTATTACCATTTCTAAACTGTGGTAATACTTTGGTAGCCTCAACAGAGCCCTAAAAATGTTATTCTATTGTATACTCGTATACGATTTTTTGGAAAAGCTGGCCCACAAAGCACCCTTGTACAAGCTTTGACAATACGTTTTAAACAGCGTTAGCTTTACGTCAACGGCACAACGAGCGAATCTATGCGCCACCAACAGTATCTCACGCTCGATACCGCTCGGTACCGCGAACCAACAGTGTCTCACGCTCGATATCTAAAACGCTATATCCCTAAGCGGCCACGAATGCCCGCGGCCGGGGTCCGTCAAACCCCAAGCGAGCATATATGCTCGCGCTTCTCCACTCGACATTAGTCTGAATGTCGTCTATTTAGAGCCTACTTTTGTATGAAGAAGTTTAGCCATAAACAAACTAGGATAAATTTGCTACACTCAAAACCCCTAACAACTTTATTCTCTGTGCGTTTTCCATTTAATTTTTTTTTTATTTTTTTTAGCTATTTTGCGAATTACGTCATCGGTGCCGGTGCTGTCATTAGTTTTGTTCGAATCCTTGAAAGGTTAAATCTTCTGTCACAATGTGACCGAAGTACTTAAACCTTGCAATACGTTTCAACTGTACACCGTTTAAGAGAACAGGCGGGACTACTTTAGGCAGTTTAGGCAAACTTTGTAGACCAAAAATTCAGGTTTTTTCTCGTTATATTTTAAGCCATAGTGCACAGCGTAAGCTTCACAAGTTTTCAACAACTGTCGCAAGCCGCTGATCGATGGGCTCAACAACACCATATCATCTGCGTAACTGAAGTTGTTGACACTAACATAGTCTATACGGGATCCTACACGCACGTTGCTGAGCTCATCGATCAGCTGGTTAACATATAGGTTAATAAACACTCTCGGCGATGTAAGCCCGCCTTGTCTCACACCACAGTTTAGGTTGTATTCGTCGGAACACACATTAGCCCACCTCACTACATTGCTCTGTCTCTTGTGCCAATACGACAACAACCATACCACTTCATGACATATACCCGCTTCCCTCAGCTTATCCCAGTGTAGGTCATAATATGACACAAGGTCAAATGCTTTCGACAGGTCTAAGAAGCAGGCATAGACAGGAATACTTCTTTTCGTATAGTAGTTGACAGTGTACTTTAGTGATAGTATCGCGCTTTCGGTAGACAGTCCCTCACGAAAATCAAATTGCGAGTCTCCCAAGCTTATGTAACTTCTAATTGCAGGTCTATAACTCTTTCCAGTATTTTAGCGATTACAAATTGGTCGATAAGTAGTTAGTTTTATCGGCTATGTCACCTGTAGCATTTTTAACTAGCGGAACTGAAATAGTCTTAATTAAACCTGATGGTAAATAACAATGTCTTAAGATAACCGTGAATAACTTTGTTAACAATCTATTTATAATATGAGGACCAGCGTGCTACAAATGCTCAATATTGAGTCCGTCATGCCCAGGTGATTTTCCCCTTCTCATAGATTTTATAGCTGTTAAAACTTCCTTACTAGTACTACTTCAAATCGTAGCATCATATGTAGTGTAAGTCACTATTCATGGGGTCCGTCACATGACAATTATGGCCAAGAGCCTCGATCAACATCTCATGAGGCTCTCGTTAGGCGGCTGGATCAAGGGCCTGATTCAGAAGGCATTTCTCCTCGATACGGCACGCATTGTGAGGAGGTTCCTGTCTCTGGAGCCCTAATCACCGGTAGTTTGGACCCTGGTCCCGATGCCGGTGGACCCCTATTTTTTATATTTTTAATTGTTTGTTTTGTTTTTTAGAAAATATTTAAAAATGTAAATTAATATGTAAAAAATAAATAGAGAGATAATAATAATAATAAATTTATTTCAAAATATAAGTTTACATGGAATCTTAATAATAAACTACACTAGGCTGTTTGATTATATAAATTTCAAAATAGCATCCGCTGCTGAGCTAGGTTTGTAGACCCGTATTTCAGCAACCGGCGCCACCTCCCACGATCTTAACAACAACAGTAGTAGTCAACATAGCTTAATAATCTTAAAAAACTTAAATAAAAGACTTAAATAATAGAAGAAAGTATCATATATCCTTCCTAATACCTTTGAGAATATGTGTGCAAAGTTTCATGATGATCGGTTGAGTAGTTTCTGCGTGAAAACGTAACAAACAAACTCACATTCACATTTATATATTAGTAAGGGTAAGGATTTATATGTAGGGACAAACATACATAGGCAGAAATAGTATAAAAATACAACACTTAGGTAACTAGTAATACATTAAAAAAAAAAATTCGGCGGGCTGGTTAGAACCACGATAACTCAATTGGAAGAGCACCTGACCCGGTATGTCAGAAGGGTGCGGGTTCAAATTCTGCTTGTGGATTTTTTTTTCAACATTTGTGTTTTTGTAATTTGTTCGCAACAAAATTTGCGTTAAAAATTATATAAACATTTTAGTAATATACATGTATATTAAATAAAATAAATTTAATTATTTATATTTAAACTAAGTCTAAAAATTAAAAATAAACCTAAAAGAAACCTTTTTATTTGGCGCAATGGCAGGAATATAATATACCGTATATATATATATATATATATATATATATATATATATATATATATATATAATATACCGTATATATATATATATATATATATATATATATATTTAAATATATATAGTTATCCCTACCAGAAGTTCTTTGATCCAACGGTACGTATAATCAGTTTTTGGTTGATCCCTTCGAATTTGTTGATCCAGACACAATTTGTTGATCCAATGCTATATTACAAGCCATTTGTAGCTCCGTTTCGGATCAACAAATGGCTTGTGATGTTTATTCGTAAGAACTAACTATTTATACAAATCCACTCCGTAGTTGTTTGATCCAATTCAAACGGACCAATCACAAAATAGCTTGTCACTGATTGGTCTTTTTAAGTCGAGTGCTTTGCGAGCACATTGACCCCATCCTCATACATACATTACCTACACCACAGAATATGTAATAGCACATGCAACAACAATGTAAGCGCCTACTACCACCTACTAATTTTTAACTGACTTAAAAAAAGGAGTATTGTGAACCGTTTTGAATAATTGATTTTTTATTTGAAGGGATAGTACCGAGGTGGTCCCATTTAAATTTGATAATGACCTGATGACGATCTTCAGTGATAGAAAAATATTTGTAAACCGATTTAGATGATTCTCATATGATTCAAAGAGTTTGCTTTCCAGATAGTCCCCCTTAAATTTGGTGACGATCTGATGACGACTTTCAGAGATAGAGGAAACTCCTTAATGGGAAACAGTACAACAAGTACATTTATGAACCGATTTGGAAAAATTTTTGTATGAAATAATTTACTTACTAAGAAGGTGCTCCATTTAAATTTGGTGACGATCTGATAAAGACATTCGGAGATAGAAAACGGAACTCTTTAATGATGAAAAGTACAAGTATTGTGATTGGTGCAATGCAATAATTGTGTTGCGGATAAACTAAGTATTATGTTAATTTAGCTTTAGCTAAGGCCGCTTAAAAGGATAAAATAAAAAACTTTTTTAACAAAAAATGAAACGGACTTAAAAAAACAAACAAAAATTTAATTCGTTTGATTTAAGTATTTTCTTAATTGCCATAATAATACTTACCTACACCATTATATTTTATAGTTTTTGGGAGTCAGTGCCAAGTCTATAAATAAAACTTCTTTCTTAATTGCTGACTGTACCTATATTAAACAGATTATTATACAAATAGGAAGAACAAATAGGAGGAACACTAACTATGATTAAATAATTATGTACAAACTGCTGTGTAAGTTAAAGGTAAATATTCAATAAATAAATAAATAAAGGATCTAAAATGCAGGCTACTTGGCTTCGGCACCGATTCCAAAAAATGTTAAATTTAATGATATTAGGTAAGTATATTTATGGTACCAAGTTCGGCTTTGCAAGTCACATCAGGGCGCACACCAGGAGATGACGCCAGAGTGTCGCCATCGGCGGATACGTCGTGGAGGGCATCATCATCATCATATTTATGGTAGTAATTAAGGATATGGTGTCTGGCAGAGTACCAACCCTCCGGTTGGTGCTATTCTATTCTGCCGAACACATTGTGTGTCTCCACACACAAGGGTGTCGACTAATGTGTTTGAGAGGTAGTCCATCTTACACCTCAGTAGACCAGAAAATGGGCAGCAGCGTTTTTTTGTTATCTGTGGCCTATAACTGCGATCTCCAACCTGCCTGCCAAGCGAGGAGATTATGGCAAAACCCTCCTACGGGAGAGTCCTACGTCCAGCAGTGGACTGTCAAGGGCTCTTGATGATGATGATTTTAACGTTTGACGACCGCCATATTAGTTCAACTTTATTTTTCCTTTAGTTGATGGCTTCGTGCGATTAGGACATTTAGCCAGTGTCAAAGTAATTTTTCTTACAAGACAAGAGTAATACATTTAACAATATTTCCTTCCTGTCTGATGATGATGAACGATAATTAAAATGAGAAGTGAGAAATGATATACCCCCCAACCCCTCGAGTATCTCAGTAAAGATGTGGGGCTTTACTAAGTCCTCGGGTGGACTTCTTGAGAGAATTTGAAAAGTGACGTTGCACTGTTTTGTTTCATTTGCCAACACTCATGCACACTCACGAACATTTAACGGTTAATAATCTACCATTATTTCACATTAATGTTCGACATAACACAAAAATAGAAAATAAAACAAAACCGAAGACATGACTTTTTACTTTTACCGCCTTAGTTCAACTTACGGGACGAGATCTGTACGTACCTAAATTACATTGTGTATACATGTACATTAATGTGCAACTTGTGACACAAAAAATGCTAGTGGCTACCTTACTAAGATTAGTAGGTCCTATCTACTGTACATATAATTAAAAGAAGGTTAGCAAAGGTATTTACTTTTTATTATTTAATTTTAAAATCACCAAATAATTGTCTTCAGAAACCTTTTGACATTGCATCATATACTAAAAATAAAAGGGATCCTTTTTAGTTCAGGTCCAATCGAGAACATGCCTGACAATAAATTGTACTACTTAGGTAGGTACCTACTCTTTAAAATTATAAAATATGAACGTAAAATAAATACTGACTTTTTCATTATTTTCATGCAATTTCTCAATTGAACCCAACGCATAGATTAAAACAGAAAATCTACTTCTGACGGGTCTCACTAAACGATAACTTAAACTTAATAACAGAATTATCAAAATAAAATATCTCTCATAGATTAAAACAGAAAATCTACTTCTGATGGGTCTCACTAAACGATAACTTAACCTTAATAACAGAATTATCAAAATAAAAATCTCTCATAGATTAAAACAGAAAATCTACTTCTGATGGGTCTCACTAAACGATAACTTAAACTTAATAACAGAATTATCAAAATAAAATATCTCTCATAGATTAAAACAGAAAATCTACTTCTGATGGGTCTCACTAAACGATAACTTAACCTTAATAACAGAATTATCAAAATAAAAATCTCTCATAGATTAAAACAGAAAATCTACTTCTGACGGGTCTCACTAAACGATAACTTAAACTTAATAACAGAATTATCAAAATAAAAAATCTCTCACAGATTAAAACAGAAAATCTACTTCTGACGGGTCTCACTAAACGATAACTTAAACTTAATAATAGAATTATCAAAATAAAAATCTCTCATAGATTAAAACAGAAAATCTACTTCTGACGGGTCTCACTAAACAATAACTTAAACTTAATAACAGAATTATCAAAACAAAAAATCTCTTCAGAATAAGAAAAACAATAATTAAGTAATTAATATGATAAGATTTAAACAAAAAGTTATTCTGACGGGCCTGCATCACACAATCGTCGAAATATAGTTAGTAATTGCTAGACTAAAATTTTCGGAAATAAAATAGTTTTTAAATAGATAAAATAGCATGTTTAATGTGTTTATACTTAACCGTTTTATAAGCGTTTAAATATACGTGAGTAAAAATTTTTAGCACTGAAAAAAGATGACAACTTCAGGCGGGAATCGTACCACGCACCTTCCGCAATCCGGGGGCTGCTTTAACCACTTGGCTACCGAGGTCACCCGTCGAAATTTTTCCGTGCTCGATGCTGATGTTTTTTAGTCAACATAGTTTCATTAAATCTTAGAAGTTTACACATCTGAGATGCGAAAAAATATTTTTACAAATATTTAAACATTTGGTTAAGATGAAGCTGCTTAAATATATTTAACTATAAAAAAAAGTATTTAAGTGTATTATTAAGCTTTAATACAACGCTAAAATATAAAAAATAATATAAAACGCAGCTTCATCTTAACATGTTCATATATTTCTAAAATTATTTCTTTCGGATTTTAGAGGTGAAAACTTATAAGACTTGATGAAGCAATTTTGATTAAAAACATAAGCATCAAGCACTGACAAATTTCGATGGGTGCAAACCAGACCTCGGTAGCCAAATGGTTTAAGGCAGCAGCAGCAGCCGCCCTGATTGCGCAAGGTGCGTGGTTCCGATTCCCGTCTGAAGTTGTCGTCTTTTTCATTGTTACTTATAGCATATTTATTTTACTCTTCAATTTCGAGATTTGAGTACTAAAAGAAAAATAAAACACAAAGTCACAAAAAAATATAGTAATAGAAATATCAAATCGCAATGTGTAGTAAGTATTGCATTTTGAAAGTTTTATGGTAGGTATATATATGAGGGTTCCGTAAGTAAACGTCTCGCGAGTAAATTTTTGCTAGGTAGGTAAGAAAGCCTCATAACCTAGAAGATGAAGATATGACGATGTGTTCTACGAATATGAGCCGAAATCAAATATCAAATTTTTCAAAGTAATTTTCAAAGAAAAAATAATGAAACGGTTGATTTTTCAAAATATAAAGGTACTTAGCGCTTACTAATATTTTTTTCTTTTTTTAACAGCCCATATTCGTAGGACTCATCGATAAATGTAGATATAGGTATATTGAGTTTTGGATCCACAACAAATCAATACTGGAATGATAAACGTACGTCATCTGTATATGGGAAGCGACTGGAGAAAAGAGAACATAAGGTCAAAATTACCGATTAACAAAATTCGCATTCGTCGGCGGGATAGTGATCGTAAACGGCGTAACTGCATGTTTTGCACCAAAAATGTGAATATATAAGTAGGATTTTTAAATTTGTGTCACCTAAAGAATGTACAAAATGAGGTGGTGAATTTATAACTATAGAGTGACAACCAAAACATACCTTACGTCTTATAAAATGAATTACGGGCCATGGCCATTTTAAATTATATCTAACGCAGATACGAAAATCTTCTTTACATAAGAACTTATCCACTTCCATATACTCGTAAGTCACCATATTTTTAACAAAAATTTGTTATCAGTTATTGAATTTATTACAATCGAAATAAATTTGTGATAGTGTAAAAATATTTTGATTTCTATCTTTGTTCACGAAATAACTTTACTATCCTTGGAACTTAATCAATTTCTCTGAAAAAAAAATTAAATAAATTTAATTAACTAAATATTTCTTGAATAATTAATTATAATAGTTACTTACTAACAAAAACAAAAAATATTAGTGTAATTTTAATTTTATTTTATGTAAACCTAACCGCCTCTGTGGTCTAGTGGTTAGACCACCGGTCTCAGGCCCAAAGGTCCCGGATTCGATGCCCAGCGGTGGGTACATGTTGTATTTGTACTCGTTTGGTTGGTTGTGCCTGGCCTACTACTACCACCATCACGCCGCCATAACAGTGGTGTTATTAGCACTGTTGCTTTTCGACAGTTACGTGGTAAGATAGCCAGGGGCCCTACTATGAGCTTTAAAGCAGTCTTATTTTAATATTGCTACAGCATGCCATCTCTGTCTCATTGTATGGCAAGTAAAAGAGACTGCATGCTCTAGCATTATTAAAATAAGACTGCTTTATAGCTCATGGTAAGGCCCCAGTTCCTCAGTTGTTGAGGATTCCGGGTAAAGTGCGCTTCCACCACGTGCGTCCCCGTTGTGAAGTAAAAAAACCTATTAATCCCACGAATATAATAAATGCAAAAGTTCTTTGGATAAATTGATGTAGGTATACTAATCAAAAACTCAATCATGCAAAACTATTGAACGGATTTTGATGAAATTTGGTATGAAGATAGCTTACAACCTGGTAAAAAGACATAGTAAGTAGGCTACTTTTTATTCCCGGCAAACGCCGCCCGGCGGAGTAAGCAAGACAGTAACAAGCTTATTCCCATATTGGTGTACTACTTACCAATTATGAGCTGTTTCTCATTCGTTGAACTTTATGAGACCATAATATTATGACATTACCTAAAAAAAGGAAAAAAAATCATAAGCTGTAAAATTACCAAAAGAAACCTTCAAAAATCAGGAATTGTGTAAAACATGTACGTACAGACAGGAACACATCAGGTCATACATAACTGTCAAACGTGACGTATTAGACATAAAGTTCAAGATTGATTAATTACAGTTTTAGTATGACCTGAAGTTGCTCTCTGTATACCATAACAATCACCGTCATCACCATAGCAATTCCTAACCTAATTACTATGTCATTCATAACAATATGTGTGTGATAAGAATATGTGGAAAGTGTACGGACGTGCTAAGTGTAGCCAATACAGCTCTGTATACACTTGACTAAGCATGAACACTACTGGCGTAATTCCTGATACATACCCTTCTTATTATTTCTTCCTTAATGATCTTTTTTTGCCTGTCCCTTTTACGTACATGTTATTTACACAAGTGTTTAGCTGCATCCACGTTCTCCTGTAGAGAATTGGTTCTTCTCTCAATATTGTGGTACATTTGGCCTTGCCAGGATTTACTTTTTCAGTAAGCTCTTTCTTAAAACGTTTTCGCACGATGTTCAGCTCCTCATCGGTCCAGCGAAGATGAGCTTTCTTCTTTCTTTGTGTCTTATCTGATAAATTGTCACTTATTTCTGTTAATTCTATTTTTAATTCATGCTCCGTTTCTTCGTAGCTTCCATCGTCTGAATCAGTATCAGATCTGCAAAGTCTATTTTTTGTTGTGTTTTGTCTAGTTTTCATTTTATTTTTACAAGTTTCGTTGTTTTTAATAGCTACGTCAATATTTATGTTATGTTTTTGTACTACATCGTCTCTCAAATTTTCGGCTTCTACAATGTGTCTGTCATCTGTTGTGATGTTTTTTTGTTCTTCATTAGCTTTGTTGCCACTGTTCGCTTTATTTTTTTTATACGAGTCTTCCATTTCAATCAATCGGCTGCCAATTATGCCTTTCTGTAATGCATCTAATGGTAATCTATAATTCTGAGAATGAATATTGACATCGTGACCCATAAATCCCGCCAGGTGTTCTGTATACTTATCATTACGCCCAGCATGCACTTGCGACATTGTAGCGATATGGTGTCGCATTCCAGTGGCTGTTAACATTTCCGGCTTTTTTAGCGTGCATTTTTCCTTTATGCGGTTAAGGCACTTCCCTCCATCAAAAGGCTCAGCAAATAAATATGGGTTTGTATTTGGAATCTGTAGTTGTTGCCTTGAAGTTACGATAGTGTCTATATTTTCTCGCATGTTTTGTGTTAGTAAAACGGGCACGGCCCGTACGCGTTTTCCCGGTATTTGAAATATATCTAATTTGTCAATAGCTCCTTGTTGTTCCGGAGTCAAAAATTTAAGTATACTTAATGGAATATCGTTATTTTTTCTGTTCACATAATACTGCAATTCAGCTTCAGCCACGTCACCTGATCTCTTCCTATCAAGCATAATAATGTGTGCGATTGTCACTTCACACAAATTTTCATAAGTTAAAATAGTTAAATCTCTTTTAAGGTCTTTCGCGTATTTTTCTTCGAGTTCGTGAATTTTTTTAATCAAAATTTCGATGTCTTCGTCTAAGGGTAAAATTGTTTCTTTTGTCATATTTTTTCTTTTTCTAGCCTTCTCCGCGTTAGATGAAATTTCCCACTGCCAGTTTGCTTCTAATATTAATTTGAAATCATCTAATTTTTTTTTCTTGTGAACTTTTTCTGCTGTAGTTAATGACTTGTTCAATATGATTTGTGTGTAGAGTAAATCTATACAGCTAAGTAGAGAAGGTCGTAGTCGTGCTGGTATACTTGTAATTTTTACATCACCAGTTTTATTATTAAATCCACACATTTTTTTAATAGAGTTAATGAGCACTTCATAATTAAAAGGGTCAAGTACCTCCTCTAACATTGTTATCTCCGGGTTTTCGTTCTTAACTATTTGCAATAGGGTTGCTAAATCTCGCATTTTAGAGCATATGGCCTTACGGCTTCGGCGTTCTTTCTTTTTTTTAAAAAGCTTTGTTCCGAAAGACAGTATTAAAAAGTCTTTTCTAACTACATCAGATATTTCATCATTACGTAAATGTGGCAAAATCATTTCTTTTAATTCTTCACTAGCACCGTGTAAAGATGGTAAAATTGGTAATGATTTACTAGAAATCACGCGTCTTTTGTACCCTGAAAGTGTCTCTTGATTTAAATCCTTCTCACAGTATTTTAAATGCTTAAAAAATGTAGTGCGTTTAAAAGTACCGAGGCAGTTTTTGCAGACAACGAAGCTGGATGGACTATTTGGTGCAACTGTAACTTTTCTAATAGATCTTCTATTTGGTATTATATTTTTTCCTTGTTCATTTGCTACATTATTATTATATAAAAAGTTACCACGATTCCTTAATTTATCAGTTATCTCTTGACGTCTTCTTTTTCTTTCTTTTAAATCTGAGTCATTTATGGAGGCATATAGTAAAACTTCATGTTCATTCTTATGCTTGCGTAGTAGATGTCTTGAGAAATTAGTGACTAATTGTTTACAGTAACAACACGCGTTCTTGCGGTCCCAGATTCTTTTTTTTTTAATTGTTCTTGTTTTCAATTGTTGTTGTTGACTTCTGAAAGTGAAAAAAGCGTATGGTATAACCAATAATTAGATTTTTTAAAACAGCTTCAAAAAAGTAAAGTTCTCTGTTTCACTCGTTTGTATGTATGCGATTATCTCGAAAACTTCTTGCCCGATTTTAATAAATTAAGAATTAATGGATTATATAATATATAAATTTTAACTTACTCTAATAACACAAATGTTTTGTTATACTTCCGTTTATTTTGACCGGATATTTCTTCTGGTTCGTAATCCGACCCATCAGTGGGGGAAAAGTCAACATCATCATCAGCTTCACAGTTTGAGTCCAGTTCAATTTCCGAGTTCAATTCTGAATTCAAGCCTACTTCCATCGCTTTTTGTAATAAGCTCTCATTTACTTTGCTCAGATGCCAGGAATCATTTTCAGTCGGTGTGTCATCACTAGGTCAAAAAGTTTAAGAAAAATAAAACAATCCTTTTTGTATACGGTAGTTACACATACAGTATGAGTAGATACCGTCCTGTCTGATCACCATTAGGATTAGCATTTATTTGCATGATATGACAGGAAAACATTGTGCCATTTTATTTGTACGCATGTCTGAAGGAATAACAATCTTTTCCATGCATTTTAATAGGTAGCATTTTTGAGCTCTCTTTATTATTTTATACTTTATTATATTTAGTATTTATTTATTTTGAGTTGCCATTACATATATTTTTTTTATTCTACAACCAGGAAGCGCTGACGAAACGCAGCAATGCTACCAACATTGTTGATAAAGATGGTGATAGCTAGCCAGGCGGACTTAAAACTAGCCCTACCATCAACCAAACCGAGTATAAATTAATCTTGTACCCGCGCTGGAAATCGAACCCGGGACCTATGGTCCGGTAGTCTAACCACTAGAACCGACGCTGTTTAATTATTAAATAATTCATAGACAAAAATTTTATAATCATTCATAGAGGAACTCCTTGTCATTAAGAATATCCTTTGGCCACCTCCCGGCACCACCTCCTGGTTATCACCTAGGTTTATGGTACTTGTCAGGACAAAACGAATGAACCCAGACACAACGGGATTATGTTGTGTAGTTGAGAAGTTTGTTTCGTATTTTTTTAATATTCATCGAGGAGTTGGTTGCCATGCCTGTCGTACGTATAAATAACTGGCATTTAATTTTTACAAAGTAGGTACCTACCTACCATCTTCAAATTGATGCTAAGTATTTCTATAGGAGGTTCGAGAATATTAGGAACACATTTACATCTGTACATCATAGAAGATATAAGCAGTACTGAATTAACCGTTGGCATGACATAACGGTAGCGGTGGTGGCGTCGAACTTACGATCGATAGGTCTCAGGTTCGATCCCAGCCTACCCACGACCGACTACCGACGTGAACCCAACATACATACATACATAAAAAAATACCCTCTTAATAGGTAGGTACTAATATCTAGATTACAATGTTTGAGTGTAGCAATAAATAAAATAAGAAAAGTACGTTATAATAGTTTTATATGTAGGTAAGTATATAACGATAAAATTCCTCGTTGAATTTAACTTTGTAGTGGAGTAGTAAACTAAAAAATCAGCTTTTGTACGTAGGGCATAAAGACGGTCTCAAGGTCGACATGTATAATCTGATGTGCCGCCCAGTGTGTACATGGATGACGTTTGATAAATAATTCATTTAATGTTTAGGTACCTATCTACTTAAAACAACAAAAATGCGATTCCTAATTGTTTTTTAAGTTTAACGATTTTATTGAAAATTGTACTAAAAGCTAAAATATTATTCGGTAGGTTCTAGGTACAGGTACAGGTCAAAAATAAAATTAGTACAATTTTCAATAAAACCGTTTAGCTTCAAAAAAATTTTTATTTTTTTTATTTTCCAGTTTTTAGTTACCTACCTATTAATTTTTCATTTTATTTTTATAAAGAACTATTCTACTAATCAAGCCCTTTCATTTGATAAACATTTTGAGAAAGTAGTGATGTGTGACATGTTTATACAACACCCTCATACCATTCAGCCCTCGGTACGTGCTCATCTTGGCATTGGGTCATCCATTTAATCCATCTAATCAAAGACAGAATCCAAATTCATAACAAACGGAACGAACGAACGAACTTATTTTCCCGAGTTCCTATGGCCATCTTCCAGCTCCATCATCAGATCCTGGTTACCATCTAGCATCAAAGTATGTACTCGTCAAGACGGATCAAACGAGTCCAAACTCGATGGGGCTGTGTCGTTTAACTACCGAGTTCCTATGGCCACCGTTTCTATCATCAGATCAGCTCCATGTCATAATAATTTTGCATTGTCATCCTATTTACACATGCATGCAAAATTTCAGCTCAATCCGTCAACAGGAAGGGGGTCAAATTTCAATTACTAGATTTAATTAACCCAAACAAAGAAATAAATATACAGGCAAGCTAAATAAAACCGTTTAAAAAAATCTAAATCAGACAGAATTTACTTACGGTAGGTACCTACACAGGCACTGACGTCAATTCACCAGATTGCCTACTACCTACCACAGCTAACGCGTTGGAACTTGCCGCGTACCGCCCGCCCCGTCCCGGTTTCTTCCAAGTAGGTAGGTAGTTCCAAGTTCTAACACGTAGGCACAGTTTTTACTGTGACGTAGGTTCATACGAGCGACGCGAATTATTTAGCTTCTTTTATAGTTCTATAAAAGTCGATTAATATTTTGTCAAATAAGCTAAGCTTAGCTGAAATAGCTAGGTAGGTAAGTAACTAAAAATATATTTAAACATGTCTTAAACGCGTTCCCGGGAGAAAGTTATCAATTACATACTTACCTACATGCTAAGTAACCCCAGAACAGTGTAAGTAACCAACATAAAACACTCAAACCAAACAAAAAAGCATATAGGTACGTGACTAGAGGTAGGTATATTACAAACAATCACTTACTTTTCACTATAATATGTCTCCTGTGTTGATCCGGACATGCCTCGAACTTCAAAGCCACAATCACGTAGGTAATTAATGTATCGATCTATAGTTTAGTTTAAAATCATGTACTATGTAGAAGATATCAATACGTTCGCGTGTCACCGTGAGTGCAAGTTGCTACACCTGTCGATGTCTGTCCGTGAATAATGAGTTTTGACTTTGAATTTGTTTAAAATGCAGTTTGAATATCTTCATCTCCGTCTATCTTTAAAACATTCCCGCATTATTTCAGTCTAACAGCCCGCACATACTTAAGATAGTTGTTGATCCGTTTCGATATGACACAAATAAAGACCAACGAGGGAGACAAAATGTAGTTTTTTTATTTGAATTAAGTACTTAGTGGATTTTGATAAAAATTGGCATGGAGATAACTTAAACTACCATACGGATGATGAGAGCTGGTAAATTATTACTATCATAGGTACCTAAAGTACCGTGCTATAAATTTCTATTATTTGCCACTGCTATTTCATTTGACGTGTAGGGTTCCATATTTCAACTGGGCAGTGTGTGGCCTCGTAAAAATCATGCGAATTTCATTGTATCCATTGGATCAGGGTCTGTAAGATATTGCTTGGAAATGGCTGAAGTGAAAATTATCAAACATAGCCAAAATCTTTCCCGACTAAGCCAGTACCTATTCAAACTAAAAAACTCATTATAATCAGTTACTCGTTTTATAGTTAGACACGTACGATAATCAGTAATCACATACAAACACACAGAAAAAGCATCAAATTTATAACACCCTTCTTTTTACGCCGGAGGATAAAAAAAAACTTAAATTTTAATGTTAGTAGGTAACTCAAACAAAAACATTTTCATTGTTCCGTGAGACTAATTTTATTATTTTTATTTAGTAGTTAAGTATTTTATTCTATACATACTACAATGTCATTTATGCTGATCTGACGATGCAACCAGGATAGCCAGTTCGCGGCTTTTTAACCGACTTCAAAAAAGGAGGAGGTTTCTCAATTCGACCGTATATATATTTTTTTTGTGTGTTCGCGGATATCTTCGTTGATTATGAACCGATTTTGATGATTCTTTTTTATTGAAAAGGAGATATCCCAAGGGTGGTACCATGATAAGGAAACCAGGATCTGATGATGGCATCCCAGAGAAATCGAGGGGAACCTTCAAAAATCGTAGTGGCGACTAGTGCGTTTGTTAATTTTTTCATTAAGTATTTTAAAGCACTACTAATTAATAAAGGTTCGGAGTCGATCTGATGATGGAGCCGAAAGACAGTCGAGGGAACTCCTTAACTATTTACAGTAATTACATGGTGTGTGGGCTTGATTAATTTGTATTGATGAGAACTTTACACCTAGATGGGGTATGACTGTCATTAGGGGTCTGATGATGAAGACGACGGACAGTCAAGGGAACTCCTCAACGATTTACAGCATTACCTTTTGTTGGGCTTACTTCATACGGTTCAATATGCCAAAATGTTCAGTTCGTACAAAAATAATACCTAATTAAGATTGAAGTTTTACATAGGAATACCACTACCTACTAAGCCGTCGTTTCCACATCCGAGAAGCATCCTTGTTGGGTCTACCCATCACTAAAAATCGTAATTTTTTTTATTTTATAACAAAAAAAACCGACTTCAAAAAACAGGAAACTAAAAAAAATAAAAACAGCTCTAAAAAGCAATAAATAATATTGAAATCATATTATTAATTACTAGATACGAATATCATAGAGTATGTGTTTGAAGTCGGGTGGGGCTTTTACAATAAAAAAGTGACAACTTTAAAAGTTTAAATGAAACAAAATTGTCCCCCAACCGACCACCAACCACCCAACTTCAATAGACCTTCTTTAAAACTGATATGCGTATCTAGTAATCAATAATATGAATTCAATATTATTTCTTGATTTTTAGAGCTGTTTTTAATTTTTTGAGTTTCCTGTTTTTACAAAAACACAAATGTTGAAAAAATTTCCACGAGCAGGATTTGAACCCCAGAAGGGTTTCTGACATACCGGGTCAGGTGCTCTCCCAATTGAGCTATCGTGGTTCTAACCAGCCCGCCGAAATTATTCAACACTATTATTACTTTTTACTTTGAAAGCCAAAGGTGCCCATTCAATGTCAACAACTGCCGTCATTAACATCTGATCATAATATTTTTACAAATACTAAAGATCAGTTAAGAAGTAGGCAAGCTATTTATAAAATGTTTTTGATTTGATTATATAATTTTTAACGCAAATTTTGTTGCGAACAAATTACAAAAACACAAATGTTGATAAAATTTGCGTTAAAAATTATACATTTATAAATAGCTTGCCTACTTCTTAAGAGCGTTTACGCCGCACACTAGCGTTACTAATGAAAAAATAAACATATCTAGTAATTAGAGATAGAAAATCAAATTATGCTCAACAAACTATTTGAATGAAGTAATTTAGCATTTTTACGTCACCTAATGAACACCTCACATGTTATGGTTTAGTTAAATAAGACGTTACGGCCACTTTTAACTATAACGCCGTATTTATTTGGCGGCGCTAGTGTGCAGCGTAAACGCTCATAACTGATCTTTAGTGGCTTTCAAAGTAAAAAGTAAATAGTGTTGAATAATTTCGGGGGGCTGGTTAGAACCACGATAGCTCAATTGGGAGAGCACCTGACCCGGTATGTCAGAAGGGTGCAGGTGGAAATTTTTTCAACATTTGTTTTTGTAATTTGTTCGCAACAAAATTTGTGTTAAAAATTATATAAACAGTTTCCTGTTTTTTTTAATTACTTACTCCCTTATTCATAAAAACTAGAATGAAAATAAAATAAAAATAAAAACTAGACAAAACAATGTTTAACTTTAGTTAAGCATTGTTTTGTCTCTTTTTCTCAAATTCAAAATGACGTTTGTGTGACGATGACAAAACAATATTTAACTAAATAATGCTTAAATAGTTTTTATGAATAAGGATGTTAATTGTTTATGTTAGATCAACTTACGCCTATTATTATAGAAATATACAGTATCAATGACCTCTACGGCTAATGTTGGCCAGCGGGTCGCCTTTTTTATATAAATTAAAGATGGATCAAAAAGTATCCAGAATGTATTGGATTCAAAGATCAAGAAATGCCTTACGAGGGTCTGAGAAAAAACCGTTAGTTGGAGCCACTAAATACTTCTAAAATATGTACAGGAAAAGGTACAGTACACTAATAGCTGATTCCATAGTAATAAGAAACACGTTGTGCTGTTCAAATATATTCATTCAGTGACTGAGAATACAGCTCAGGAGCCAATAAAATGGATTAGTTAGGTGGATCAAAAAAGTAGTCTTTAAAATTGGCTGGATCAAACAAGTATCAGAAAACGACTATATATATATATATATATAGAGATCCCTTAAGGCGTTATATATATATATACATATATATACATATATATATATATATATATGTATGTCATATCCCTTTACGGTAAATGTTGATCAGACGCGACTTCACGCGAGCACTTTGTTGATCCGAAAATGCATGTTGATCCGGCGCCTTTTGTTGATCCAATATGCATCTCTAGTAACTAATGTGGCTCCGACCGGATCAACATCTACACTCACGGGACTGCTTACTAACATTCGCCGAAGTTGATCCGATATACAAATCCACCTTGCGATAGTTACGGAAAATGTTGATCCGATTTAAATGAGCCAATCAGAGCACAGCAAACGATCGGATTGGCTGAAAGCAGCCGCGACGTTGCCGTTTCGTATCTTTGGCCACAAAATAAGAATAAAAGCTTCATACAATGTGCGCTCCGACAACCGCTCACGGACACGTAGTCAGTCGGAATCAAAGGCGGTTTCTGGGTAATGCGAGCGCGAGTGCCGCCCGCTGCATTGTAAGTCAATTGTGAACTAGTAGTTTACGTTATCGGAATAAGCTGACATTTTGTACACTTAAGTAATCTTGATGACAATGCAATAATATGGTGACCTGGACCTGATGCTGCAGCCAGGATCGTCTCTCACAAGGGAACTCCTCAATGGCGTATAGAGTTGAAATTTAGACATTTATGTACACCCGATGACAATGCAATAATGTGGTGACCTTGACCTGATGCTGCAGCCAGGATTGTCTTTCACAAGAGAACTCCTCTATGTATATATATATATATGCAGCCAGGATCGTCTCTCACAAGGGAACTCCTCAATGGTTAAGCTTATAGAGTTGAAATTTGGACATTTATGTACACCCGATGACAATGCAATAATGTGGTGACCTTGAGCTGATGCTGCAGTCAGGATCGTCTCTCACAAGGGAACTCCTCAATAGCCTCAAAAGCGTATAGAGTTGAAATTTGGTACACATATATACACCCGATGACAATGCAATAATGTGGTGACCTTGACTTGATGCTGCAGCCAGGATCGTCTCTCACAAGGGAACTCCTCATCTGTTAAGCGTCTAAAGTTGAAATTTGGTAAACGTATGTACATCCGATGACAATGCAATAATAAGGTGGCCTTGACCTGATGCTGCAGCCAGGATCGTCTTCTCATGAACAACTGTTAACTGTCTCGAGTTCAAATTTCACAGAACGCTGATTATGGCTTGTATTCACTACACAGTTTGGACCTGCCAAACTGGCGGATGTCCAACAGTGGACTTCAAATGTTTCTTGAGCTATAGTTTGTCAAAACAAATCTAATAAGCACAAACACGACGAGGATATCCTCGTTTGCTTAGTTGAAGAGTTCCTATGGCCAACTTTCGGCTTCCATCATCAGACCAGCTCCATGGTACCATATTATTGCATTTTCACCCAAGATGAAATCATCATCATCAGCCCAAACTAGTCCACTGCTGGACATAGGCCTCCCAACAAGGCGCGCTACTGAACCCAATCCTCGGTTCTCCGATTCAGTCGCTGCCAGCCACCTTACACAAGATACCTAGGTATGCCAAATTTTATCTCAATCAGGCACCGGAAAGTAGGTCAAAATTAATTTACTTGATTTGAACCGGAAAGACATACAGACATACGAACGAAACTAGTTAATTAATAAAATCCATACTTTCATATTGCATACTTAAATTATAAAATCAAAAGTAACTATGTCTTTCTGTTTGTCTGTCTGTCTTCATAAAATTTGAAATGAAACAACTTTTACGGATCTACTCGCGTTTATTTTACCCATTACTTTTAGTTACTGTTTATCCTGACATTTTGAACCCTAAAATAAACGTGAGTAAAAGTTGTTTTATTTCAATGTGTAGTGTTCACGTAAACTTTAGAAAACATATCGTCAAATTTGTTTATTTTGTTTTGTGTAAACCTGTTTTAAAGGATAGCGACATGAGTAAATAAAATAAAAAAAACAGTGCCTCAAGCTTTTAAAATTGAAATGTTCGTGCTCACCTTCATCCATCTAATCCATCTAATCAAAGACAGAATCCGCATTCAGTTCGAGTCTTGACTCGAACTCTTGAGTTCGAGTTCGAGTTCGAGTTCATAGTTTTCGGGTGCGCCGATGGAATACAACATCTATTTCGAGATCCAACATTGGCGGCGTGACTTTTTATGTAAAATCAATATGGGTATCATTTCCATGGTTTTCGGGGGTGCCGATTTCGAATACAACTATTTATTTATTTATTTATAGAAATTGGTTTTGGCAAATTGGTGCTGTTGGCAGCTTATTACAGTTATGTGTGCTTATTCATAATTATTATTATATCATAAGAGTCACTGGAGCAACGGAGATGATAATTAAGATGATAATTTGATGAATACTTTTTGAGTATTTCTTATACTTGTTTTTTTTATTTATTTTTTTTACTTTTTTTTTTTACTCTTTTTTATTTTTTAAGTTCTAGTTCGAGTTCGAGTTCGAGTTCGAGTTCGCGTTCGAGTTCGGGTTCGGGTTCGGGTTCGGGTTCGGGTTCGGGTTCGGGTTCGGGTTCGGGTTCGGGTTCGGGTTCGGGTTCGAGTTCGGGTTCGAGTTCGAGTTCGAGTTCGAGTTCGAGTTCGAGTTCGAGTTCGAGTTCGAGTTCGAGTTCGAGTTCGAGTTCGAGTTCGAGTTCGAGTTCGAGTTCGAGTTCGAGTTCGAGTTCGAGTTCGAGTTCGAGTTCGGGTTCGGGTTCGGGTTCGGGTTCGGGTTCGGGTTCGGGTTCGGGTTCGGGTTCGGGTTCGGGTTCGGGTTCGAGTTCGAGTTCGAGTTCGAGTTCGAGTTCGAGTTCGAGTTCGAGTTCGAGTTGAGTTCGAGTTCGAGTTCGAGTTCGAGTTCGAGTTCGAGTTCGAGTTCGAGTTCGAGTTCGAGTTCGAGTTCGAGTTCGAGTTCGAGTTCGAGTTCGAGTTCGAGTTCGAGTTCGAGTTCGAGTTCGAGTTCGAGTTCGAGTTCGAGTTCGAGTTCGAGTTCGAGTTCGAGTTCGAGTTCGAGTTCGAGTTCGAGTTCGAGTTCGAGTTCGATTTCGAGTTCGAGTTCGAGTTCGAGTTCGAGTTCGAGTTCGAGTTCGAGTTCGAGTTCGAGTTCGAGTTCGAGTTCGAGTTCGAGTTCGAGTTCGAGTTCGAGTTCGAGTTCGAGTTCGAGTTCGAGTTCGAGTTCGAGTTCGAGTTCGAGTTCGAGTTCGAGTCCGAGTCCGAGTCCGAGTCCGAGTCCGAGTCCGAGTCCGAGTCCGAGTCCGAGTCCGAGTCCGAGTCCGAGTATTTCTTATACTTGTTTTTTTTATTTATTTTTTTTACTTTTTTTTTACTCTTTTTTATTTTTTAAGTTCGAGTTAGAGCCTGAGATCGAGTTCGAGTTCGAGTTCGAGTTCGAGTTCGAGTTCGAGTCCGAGTCCGAGTTCGAGTTCGAGTTCGAGTTCGAGTTCGAGTTCGAGTTCGAGTTCGAGTTCGAGTTCGAGTCCGAGTCCGAGTCCGAGTCCGAGTCCGAGTCCGAGTTCGAGTTCGTGGCAACCAATCCAACATTGGCGGACGTGACTTTTTATGTAAAATCAATTATGGGTATTATTTCCATGGTTTTCGGGGGTGCCGATTTCGAATACATTTATTTATTTATTTATTTATAGAAACCAACAGCTTATTACTATGTGTGCCTTATCTACTAATGCTTATAGTAAAGCCAATTTACAGGTTTCTGCATTTACATTTTTTTATTATTTGTAATAAAAAAATAGAAAAAAAGAGTGTGACCTCTTTTTTTATGAATATTTGTTTATATGTATATTTTGTGAATATTTTGTTTCTCTATTGAGAAATAAAAATAAAACGCTATAAACGGAACACTAACCAACTTTTAACAAAATAAACTTTTCCTTACCTAGAACTTAATTCAAAACCCATTACCTAAGAATAGCCTTATTAAGAATTTAACCTTGCAATGAGCGTAAGTGAGTCATTGAATGCTGCTCTTTAAATGAGAAAAAATACTGAATATATTTAATAATTATATAATGTGTAGACCACCACCTGATTACTTTGTATTTTCTGCACTACTTAATTATCGCACTTGATAGCTTCGATTGTTTTTTTAAAGGTAAATTTGGACAGGAAGAAAACATCTTCCTTGCATTTTTAGCATTATTTATTATTAGCGTTAGCAGTCCATGGTTTTCGGGGGTGCCAATTTCGAATACAACATCTATTTCGAGATTGCATAACGCTGGCTGAACCCTACGAGATAGATCAAAATAATATACTAGGTACAGTAATTTTAAACAATACAGCATTAATCCTAATCCAATTACCTTAAATAGATTGTGCATTTAATATAGATCAATATGTATACCTTTACGGTAAATTAGATACCTTTACGGTAAATGTTGATCAGGCGCGACTTCACGCGAGCACTTTGTTGATCCGAAAATGTATGTTGATCCGGCGCCTTTTGTTGATCCAATATGCATCTCTGGTAACTAATGTGGCTCCGACCGGATCAACATCTACACTCACGGGACTTCTTACTAACGTTCGCCGAAGTTGATCCGATATACAAATCCACCTTGCGATAGCTACGGAAAATGTTAATCCGATTCAAATGAGCCAATCAGAGCACAGCAAACGATCGGATTGGCTGAAAGCAGCCGCGACGTTGCCGTTTCGTATCTTTAGCCACAAAATACAGAATTAAAGCTTCATACAATGTGCGCTCCGACAACCGCTCACGGACACGTAGTCAGTCGGAATCAAAGGCGGTTTCTGGGTAATGCGAGCGCGAGTGCCGCCCGCTGCATTGTAAGTCAATTGTGAACTAGTAGTTTACGTTATCGGAATAAGCTGACATTTTGTACACTTAAGTAATCTTGATGACAATGCAATAATATGTTGACCTGGACCTGATGCTGCAGCCAGGATCGTCTCTCACAAGGGAACTCCTCAATGGTTAAGCGTATAGAGTTGAAATTTAGACATTTATGTACACCCGATGACAATGCAATAATGTGGTGACCTTGACCTGATGCTGTAGCCAGGATTGTCTTTCACAAGAGAACTCCTCTATGTATATATATATATATGCAGCCAGGATCGTCTCTCACAAGGGAACTCCTCAATGGTTAAGCTTATAGAGTTGAAATTTGGACATTTATGTACACCCGATGACAATGCAATAATGTGGTGACCTTGAGCTGATGCTGCAGTCAGGATCGTCTCTCACAAGGGAACTTCTCAATGGTTAAGCGTATAGAGTTGAAATTTGGTACACATATATACACCCGATGACAATGCAATAATGTGGTGACCTTGACTTGATGCTGCAGCCAGGATCGTCTCTCACAAGGGAACTCCTCAATGGTTAAGCGTATAGAGTTGAAATTTTGGTACACATATGTACACCCGATGACAATGCAATAATGTGGTGACCTTGACCTGATGCTGCAGCCAGGATCGTCTCTCACAAAGGAACTCCTCAACTGTTAAGCGTATAGAGTTGAAATTTGGTACACATATGTACACCCGATAACAATGCAATAATGTGGTGACCTTGACCTGATGCTGCAGCCAGGATCGTCTCTCACAAGGGAACTCCTCAATGGTTAAGCGTATAGAGTTGAAATTTAGACATTTATGTACACCCGATGACAATGCAATAATGTGGTGACCTTGACCTGATGCTGCAGCCAGGATTGTCTTTCACAAGAGAACTCCTCTATGTATATATATATATGCAGCCAAGATCGTGTCTCACAAGGGAACTCCTCAATGGTTAAGCTTATAGAGTTGAAATTTGGACATTTATGTACACCCGATGACAATGCAATAATGTGGTGACCTTGAGCTGATGCTGCAGTCAGGATCGTCTCTCACAAGGGAACTCCTCAATGGTTAAGCGTATAGAGTTGAAATTTGGTACACATATAAACACCCGATGACAATGCAATAATGTGGTGACCTTGACTTGATGCTGCAGCCAGGATCGTCTCTCACAAGGGAACTCCTCAATGGTTAAGCGTATAGAGTTGAAATTTTGGTACACATATGTACACCCGATGACAATGCAATAATGTGGTGACCTTGACCTGATGCTGCAGCCAGGATCGTCTCTCACAAAGGAACTCCTCAACTGTTAAGCGTATAGAGTTGAAATTTGGTACACATATGTACACCCGATAACAATGCAATAATGTGGTGACCTTGACCTGATGCTGCAGCCAGGATCGTCTCTCACAAGGGAACTCCTCAATGGTTAAGCGTATAGAGTTGAAATTTGGTACACATATGTACACCCGATGACAATGCAATAATACGGTGACCTTGACCTGATGCTGCAGCGAGGATCGTCTCTCACAAGGGAACTCCTCAACTGTTAAGCGTATAGAGTTGAAATTTGGTAAACGTATGTACATCCGATGACAATGCAATAATAAGGTGACCTTGACCTGATGCTGCAGCCAGGATCGTCTTCTCATGAACAACTGTTAACTGTCTCGAGTTCAAATTTCACAGAACGCTGATTATGGCTTGTATTCACTACACAGTTTGGACCTGCCAAACTGGCGGATGTCCAACAGTGGACTTCAAATGTTTCTTGAGCTATAGTTTGTCAAAACAAATCTAATAAGCACAAACACGACGAGGATATCCTCGTTTGCTTAGTTGAAGAGTTCCTATGGCCAACTTTCGGCTTCCATCATCAGACCAGCTCCATGGTACCATATTATTGCATTTTCACCCAAGATGAAATCATCATCATCAGCCCAAACTAGTCCACTGCTGGACATAGGCCTCCCAACAAGGCGCGCTACTGAACCCAATCCTCGGTTCTCCGATTCAGTCGCTGCCAGCCACCTTACACAAGATACCTAGGTATGCCAAATTTTATCTCAAACAGGCACCGGAAAGTAGGTCAAAATTAATTTACTTGATTTGAACCGGAAAGACATACAGACATACGAACGAAACTAGTTAATTAATAAAAGCTTGTATTAGGCAATCCATAATTTCATATTGCATACCTACTTATATTATAAAAGCAAAAGTACTATGTCTTTCTGTTTGTCTGTTACCTCTTCACGACTAAACCGCTGAACCGATCTTCATGAAATTTAAAATGAAACAACTTTTACGGATCTACTCGCGAATATTTTACACATTCATCATCATCATCACCATCAGCTCATTTTTGTCCCCACTGCTGGAGCACGAGCCTTCCCTATGGATGGATAGGGAGAACGGGTCATAAACCACCACGCGGGCCCAGTGCGGATTGGTGGTTGTTAACGACTGCTAATGCAGCCGGGACCAACGGCTTTACGTGCCTTCCGAAGCACGGAGAAGCTCGAGATGATAAATTTTTGGTCACCCATCCGATGACCGGCCTTTGCGAAAGTTGCTTAACCTCAACACTCGCAGACCGGGCGCGTTAACCACTGCGCCATCGAGCACATTACACATTACTTTTAGTTAATGTTTATCCTGACGTTTCGAACCCTAAAATAAATGCGAGTAGATCCGTAAAAGTTGTTTTATTTCAATGTGTAGTGTTCACGTAAACTTTAGAAAACTATTCATAAGTTTAATTTGTTTTGTGTAAGCCTGTTTTAAAGGATAGCGACATGAGTAAATAAAATAAAAAAAATGAATGCCTCAAGCTTTTAAAATTGAAATGTTCGTGCTCACCTTGGCATTGCGTCATCCATCTAATCAAAGACAGAATCCACATTCATAACAAACTGAACGTACGAACGTACGAACTTATTTTCCCGAGTTTCCTATGGCCATCTTCCAGCATCATCAGACTCTGGTTACCATCTAGCACCAAAGTACTCGTCAAGACGAATCATACGAGCCCAAACTCGATGGGATTGTGTCGTTTAATTACCGAGTTCCTATGGCCATCTTCCAGCTCCATCATCAGACCCTGGTTACCATCTAGCATCAAAGTATTCGAGACGAATCATACGAGCCCAAACTCGATGGGGTTGTGTCGTTTAATTACCGAATTCCTATGGCCATTTTCCAGCTCCATCATTAGACCCTGGTTACCATCTAGCACCAAAGTACTCGTCAAGACGAATCATACGAGCCCAAACTCGATGGGATTGTGTCGTTTAATTACCGAGTTCCTATGGCCATCTTCCAGCTCCATCATCAGACCCTGGTTACCATCTAGCATCAAAGTATTCGTCAAGACGAATCATACGAGCCCAAACTCGATGGGGTTGTGTCGTTTAATTACCGAATTCCTATGGCCATTTTCCAGCTCCATCATTAGACCCTGGTTACCATCTAGCACCAAAGTACTCGTCAAGACGAATCATACGAGCCCAAACTCGATGGGATTGTGTCGTTTAATTACCGAGTTCCTATGGCCATCTTCCAGCTCCATCATCAGACCCTGGTTACCATCTAGCATCAAAGTACTCATCAAGACGAATCATACGAGCCCAAACTCGATGGGGTTGTGTCGTTTAACTACCGAGTTCCTATGGCCACCTTCCGGTTCTATCATCAGATCAGCTCCATGTCATAATAATTTTGCATTGTCGTCCGATTCACACATGCATGCAAAATTTCATCTCAATCGATAACCGGGAAGTGGATCAAATTTAACTTGCCAGATTTAATTACAGACGAACAAACAACGGGGCAGGTGAAACTAAATAAAAGCTTGTATTGTAAAATAACACAAATTCACTCTATATTCTAACTGGGTTCTCTCTCTGTCACACGCAGAACGCGACGTTGCCGCTTTGTGTTCAAGTACCTATTCGTCCATTTTGGCTCCGGATCAACTTAGTCTAAGTAAATGTCGCATATAAGTTAAATATATTCTGGATCTAAGAAATCATATTCAGTATGAGTTTTTCGAACGTTGCTGGATCAACAAATGTTGGTCAAATCGCTGACGAGTATGTTGAAAACCTGTAAGTGCAGCTCCACCGACGTCACACGCGCATCAAGAACGGGTCAAAGTATATCAGTTTGCGCTACGGGGAGCCGAGTATACACGTAAAATAGGTGGATCAACAATTGTTCTAACTTCACACTTGATCAACATTTACCGTGAAAGGTTCATTATATATATATATATATATATATATATATATATATATATATATATATATATATATATATATATATATATATATATATAGGTGTTACCCCTTTTTAATTAAACTAAAAATAAATAAATAAATAGAGATAACCGGTACAACATGTTTGTATGTGTGTACAACACAATGTATAAAAATATACAATAAAGTGCCTTTCACTCTAACAGAATTGCCATTACACAAGTTTAAGACAGAAATAAAACAAGGTCTAATGAAAAAAGGTTACTATAAAATTGATGATTATTTTAATGATAAGAATGTGTGGTCATCTTAGTCTGCTCGCCTGCATATGTTATTTCACATTGTAAGTAGTTACACTTTTTTATAAAAGGTTATTATTAAAGTCAAAGAATAATTGGATGATAAAACAGCCTGGTTGTAATAAAAAACACATTATACTCTATTTGTATTAATATACATAATAAAATTAATTTATATAATTTTTATACTGATATGATAGTTTTGAACAGTGTCCTACAGATAACAAACAGCGTTAAATAGATCATTAAGTTTTTATTTAAAGTATCTTGAGTGTGTCATGCTCTCTTTATTGTCTCTGCGGTGGTGGCGTGTGCGTCGGGTCGTTACGTTCCCTAAAATATGGTTGAGCGAAGCGATGGCTGATTCATATGTCATACTCGTGAACGGGTGCCGCCTGTGGAGGCTGGTCTGCTCTTGCATACTTATCTCATTGTTAGTATTAATTACTATAGTTTGACTTTGTTTTTCTTAAACAGTTTTTGACTTTTATTAGAGTACTGTAGTGGTACTGTATGACATTGTGGAAATTTAACTTATACCAGATGTAAATTTGATATATTAGATTTGTTTATTTGTTTTGTTTTTTTACATGTTGTAGTTGTCTTCTATATTTTTTGTGTTTATTTGTAATGGAAAGTGTCCTGCTATGATAGGGCATTTTCCAATTTTTATTTTTTTTGACGCTGTAAGGGAGAAAAGAGCTGTACACTTGCTGAGTTTCTTGCCGGTTCTTCTCAGTGCAAGATCTCCCGCCCAGAGTAGACTTACGAACCGATAGCATAGCGACATTCATAAGAGCTACTTGTAGCCTAAACTGAATAAATGATTTTTGAATTTGAATTTGAATTTGAACATACCACAATCCCAACTGATATCATATATAACTAAATAGCTCCAATATATTATATATACGATACATATACTATTTCTACCTACACTCAATTGAGTTTTTTATTAGTGATAATATAGAGAAAACAAATGTTTGTACAAACAAGATATGAGGCGCCAAGCGGCAAACACAAAGGGACATAATATTGGCTTTGATAAAGGATATAGTGTAAAGGCTTGTGCCGATTGTTGTTGCCTAGTAACGAAGCGTCAGTTGATACATCACACACACCAACAGTTCATTTGTCCCCACTGCTGGGGCATGAGCTTTCCTTAGATGGAAACATCACAGGGAGAACGGGACGTAACCACCACGCAGGCCCAGAGCGGATTGGTGGTTGTTAACGACTGCTAATGCAGCCGGGAACGACGGATTTACGTGCCTTCCGAAGCACGGAGGAGCTCGAGTGAAAATGTTTGGTCACCCATCCGATAACCGGCCTTTGCAAAATTTGCTTAAATTTTGTATGGTAGACCGGGCGCGTTAACCATTGCGCCATCGAGCTCCATCACTGGTGGGTTATTTGATACATATCATGAAAGACTATCATTTGCATATTTTGATTTGGGTACAATCATGCTATGATGTTGTGGAGAATACCCTTTATACGTTTTTATTAATACTAGTGGTCGCGCAGTGGTCGAAATTCGACCGTTATTTTTATTAAGGCTGCATGGATTGTGTCATAAGCAATGAAAAATTAAAAAAGATAGAATGTGAGTTTGGATTGGCATTGACAGATGTCGGCCGCTCCTCTTCCATTTTTGAAATTTTTGAAAATTTTGAAAAGAGTACTTATATTGCGTGTGTCATATACATGGTAGTGTGTGTAATGTTTGTTTTATTGATTTAATGTATAATATATGCATAATTAAAAAAATATAACATTCTGTACTCCTTCTTTTTATGTATAAACTTTAAGTGTGCGAAATTTCATACTCCTCCGTCCGCGCAATTTTCGTAAAAACACACAATTACAAAGTTTTTGGCTTCACGTATTATTAAATAGATATTTGGGCCTCCCATACCAGCTTCGAAATATGAAAATGATTAAAATTATATGGCTTCCTTTGCATCAGGCATTTACAGAGATCTATTTAGTAGCTAAAAAGAGTTTTTAAACTGGCTTTATGCGGTTTAAAGCTACTGAGCCAGCAAGCTACTAATGCAGCTTCCAGAAAACTAATCTTTTGCTAAACAGATATCTCTAACTAACGGTATATTTATATAAACTAAAACAAACCAAAACTAAAATAAACCATTAGTCCATGGATAAACTAAACATGGTAGTAGATGTAAACACAGTTGCTATGGTAACAGGATGGTGATGTTCTTTTACGAACTTTATTTATTAACTTTGGATCGGAGTTAAGTTACACGTGGTACGCCTGCTTTAGACATTGTGTAATATAATAATCAGTGTTTTGTGGTGGTTAGGGTCGCTAACGTACTTTAACGACCTTACCTTACCTTTACCTTGTAGGGTTACCACAGACATAAATATTAGTTAAATACAGAGTGTAAACGACGCGCACCTACCATTCCTTAATTTATACATTTTGTTACTATATTTTACATAAGCAATCTTAAATTGTTTTCTTCAATGTAGGAATTGGGAGGGGGGAGGGGTGAGAGATGAGCCTCCGGTACTTTCACTCACCGGACGAAACACAACAGCAACGAGTGCCGTTGTTTCACGCCGATATTCTGTGAGAGGGTGGTGTTACGCCGGGCGAGCCGGCCCATTTTGTGCTGCACCGCAGCGTGGCTCTACCACTCAGACAGTGTTACTTACTCATTTAGCACCACCCAGGGGTCACGTGTAGGGTCTCAAGGGTAAACCTACAGACGCGAGTAACTTTAACCCCCGAATCCCGAATCTATTTTTTGAGAGAGATTTCCAACTGCGAGGACCTATAGTGCACACAGAATATTTGGTAACCTAGCCTGTATACTTCCGAATGAGGCAGATAGGGCGCCGTGCATGAAGCCCTGGAAAGTTTAGAAAATTCCTGAAAAGCACCGCATGGTCGAGATTTTGGAGTTATTTGTTATAGTGGAAAATTGCAAATTGACAATCTAGTCTGGACGTTTACTAACCTGGACCTAGTCAAGCCGAGTTTTTGTATGGAAAAGTAACAATGGATAATTTTGCATATTATCACGGAGTCCTTTTTACTTAGTTGCATCTATTTAACCGCTTCTGTGGTCTAGTGGTTAAGGCCACCGGTATAGACCCAGAGGTCCCGGGTTCGATTATCAGTTTGGTTGGTTGTTTTTTTTTATATTAGTAGGAGCAAACGAGCAGGCAGGTCACCTGATGGGAAGCAATCACCGCCGCCCATGGACACCCGCAAAACCAAAGGAATCACAGATGCGTTGCCGGCCTTTAAGGAAGGAATAGGCTCGTTTCTTGAAGATCCCTAAGTCGTATTGGTCCGGAAATACCGCCGCCGAGAGCTGGTTCCACAACACTGTAGTAGCTTGTTGTCCGCCTGGCTAGTTACCACCATCTTATCTAAATATGTCGCCATAACATCAACGTTTGTAGCATTGTTGTGTTCCGGCAGCTACGTAGAGATAAAATAGCCAGTGCCTCACTAATTGAGGTTCCCGGGTGAAGTGCGCTTCCACCATTGGCCTTATCATCACTTAAAATCAAGTGAGATCAAGGTACTGTGCTTACCCGTACAATACTAAAGATTTTTTTTTTTTTTTTAATATTAGAAGGAGGCAAACGAGCAGGCGGGTCACCTGATGGAAAGCAATCACTGCCGCCCATGGACACCCGCAAAACCAGAGGAATCACAGATGCGTTGCCGGCCTTTAAGGAAGGAATAGGCTCGTTTCTTGAAGATTCCTAAGTCATATTGGTCCGGAAATACCGCCGCTGAGAGCTGGTTCCACAGCACTGTAGTTCGTGGTAAAAAATTACGTGAGAAACGCACAGTAGTAGATCGCCATCCATCAAGATGGTGTGGATGGAAAGACAGTCGATTGCGTGTAGTGTGGTGAAGGAAATCAGCGGCAGGGATCAAACCGAACAATTCCTCAGAGCACTCCCCATGATAAAGGCGATAAAATATACAGAGAGATGCAACGTCTCTCCGAAGGGCCAGTGGATCGAGCCGACCAGAGGTTACCACACCGCCGACAACTCGAGCAGCTCTGCGTTGAATGCGGTCAAATGGGAGGAGTTGGTACTGGGGCGCTCCAGCCCAAAGATGGGAACAGTATTCCATATGAGGCCTGACCTGTGCTTTGTAAAGCTGTAAGCGATGGGTCGGCGTGAAATACTGTCCCGCTCTATTGAGCACACCCAGCTTTTTCGAAGCTAATTTAGCTTTACCTTCCAAATGACCGCGAAATTGAACGTCACTCGAAATATCGACGCCAAGGATTCCAATGGTCGGTTTGGTATCAAGGGGAGCTCCTTCAAAGTTTAGAGATACGACGAAGGGATGTTTTTTAGCGGTAAACACGCAAACTTGTGTTTTGGAAGGGTTAAAATGGACTAGATTAAGTCGGCCCCAATTCGAGACATGACTTAACATGTTCTCAGTGTCAGTCACAAGTTTATTCCGGTTCTCGATTTTTTTATTTATTTGGGTAAAAAAACAATGTTGAATACAATGTTGCTTAGAATATTAGATGATAGTAGTATTAATTTCAACACCAGCATCAATTACCACAACTTAAATTTACATTTTAGACGTTGAGAGTGATATTAATTACTGCAAAACAAACTAAGTATGTAAACGTACTTAACATAAAACATTGGGACTATATCAAAAATATGTTATTTTAAGAAAACATTAAACTATTCAAAAGAGAATACACTCGAGAAAAAAAAAACCAATTTTTTGACTATAGTACCTATACAGGTTGAAGAGTAAACATTAACATTTAAAATTTTAAAAAATGACAATTAAATAACTACTTCATTAATTAAATGAAACTTAACTAAGAATAACTACTGCGCAATGTTTTCAGCAATATTTTTTTAAAGGAAGGCGTCGTCGCCAAAATGTCAATTTTGTTAAAGTATGTATTATATGAGTATACTAGACGATGCATCGGCGACCGTTTTCCCGCGTTTGTACGACATCGGGAAGTGGCAAATAATCGGCAAATATTTCGGCTATGAGTTCTGGTAGGAACACTATAACACAATCTGTTCACAATGGGGATGCAATCGTATCGGTTATGGCATATGTCGTATAACATCATTGCCTCGAGTTGCTTACGTCTGTCCTCAAGTTCAAGAGTTTTATATTTTTTTTAAAGTTGTAAATAGGGCAAACGATTGTGAAAACATCTGTAATGCATTGTACGCAGAAATTTCTTTTGTACCATTTCCACACTTTCAATATATTTACTATAAAAAGGGTTCCAAATGGGCACGGCATATTCCAGCTGAGATCTGACTAGAGCGTTATAGAGGCTTAAAAATGTATAGGGTTGTGTGAATTTTTTACTGGATCTCATAACAAATCCGTACATCTTATAGGCTTTATTTATTATATTATCTACATGTAAATCAAGATGTAGTTTACTGTCTAGCGTTATACCTAGGTCCTTAATGTATTGCACATTTTCAAGATTGGCATCAGTGAGTTTGTAAGTACAATTACTAATTAGCCGCTTTTTAGTGAAGGTTATTGATTTACACTTATTTATGCTAAGACTAAGTTTATTTACAGCACAATAGGCAGAGAAGCGATCGAGATCGGCCTGAAATTTAACATGATCATCACTGTTGTCTATTATGTGGAAGATTTTTAGGTCATCTGCGTACAATAAAAAATCACAAAAGTGAAAGCAGCTAGATATGTCATTGATAAATATAATAAACAAGAGTGGGCCTAATATTGAGCCCTGTGGAACACCAGAGCTTATTGGTACAAAATCTGATTCGTAGCCACTTATAACAACTTTCTGTGTACGGTTAGTTATGTACGATTTGAACCAACGCCAGAGGTTTCCGCGAATGCCATTGTATGCGATTTTTTCTAATAATATTTTATGGTCCACCCTGTCAAAAGCTTTTCGAAAGTCCGTGTAGACACTATCAGTTTGCTTGTTTCTATCTATACCTTCGAAGACGTACGATGTATATATCAGTAAATTGGTTGTGGTTGATCGACGTTTTACAAACCCGTGTTGCTGCGGAATAATAATATTTTGCAATGGAGGGTATATAATATTGTGTACCAGCCTTTCGAAAAGCTTCGACAGGGTAGATAAGATAGATATAGGGCGATAATTTTCCACGTTTGATCTATTTCCGCTTTTAAAGATGGGAACAACACGTGCGGTCTTCCAGATGGTGGGAAAGGTACCCTCTCTTAAACACAAGTTATACAAAAAGCATATAGGTTGGTAAATTGTCGCTGCAGTGGACCTAAAGAAAATCGGTGGTATGTTGTCTATTCCAGCGCCCTTTGAGATATCTAAAGTGCGTAGTTCCTCCAGCAGTTGCTTATCTGTGATCGATATATCACTCATAATCAGGTCAGGTGTATGATTATTATTTTGATATTGGCAGTCGTTTGCGTCACTGACACTTGATGGCTCGAAAACCGACTGGAAAAAAGTGGAAAAGAGCCGACATACGTCCACTGGGCTGTCAACAGTCATTTCACCATACTTCATTCTGCCTGGAACATCAGCACTCATTTGTCTGTTTTTTACATACCTCCAGAAATGTTTTACATTATCCTGAATACTAGACTCCACTGATTTAATATAGCTACTGTAACATATACGTGACTCCTTTTTGAACCTAGTTCTGTACAGGGAGAAAGTTTCGAAGTCAGATAAGTTGCGGTATTTTTTCCACTTGATCCAAGCGCTGTTCTTATCTTTAAAAATATGGACTAAAGATGGAGTAAACCAAATGGGAAAGCGAGAAGACTTTATATTTTTAGTTGGAATATTATTTTTTATAATACTATATATTTTTTCATAAAACAATGAGACTGCACCTTCGGCATTAGTATTTGAGAATAAATCATCCCAGTTTATTTTGGACACATCTATGTTTATGTTTTCATAGTCAGCTTTAAAATAATTAAATTGTATACTGGGTTTTTTTTTAATGTGTGAGAGATGAGTTTTATTTATTGGTAATAATACATAAAAAGGAGGATGGTTTTCATCCGGTGGCACCAGCGGTAGTGATACAATGGCTGTTGTGGAATCTACAATGTTGGTAATAAATGGATCTAATATTCTATTTTTTAAGTTTCTGTGTGTATTTATCTGGTACCCATCCAAGGAAGATATTAGATTAATAAGATGTTTATTAGATGAACAGTATGAACTGTTAATTATGGGTTCCAAATAAGTCCCACAGTCTCGCCATTCTAAAGTCGGTAAGTTGTAATCGCCAACGATTACAAAATCATTGACATCTGTATCTTGCATTACACGCGAGATAACATCAAAATGTGGAATATAGACATGTGATCCTAAGTTTGGTGGAATATATGCCGCGCTTACCACGCAGCAATAATCGCGCGATCGTAACTCGACAAAAACGTGATCAATGAGCGGTGAGCGCGAGGAGGATGTGACGGCGGCGCGGGCGCACGCCGCGGCGGCGATATCACGGCGTACCGCAACCAGCACGCCCCCGCCGTCGCACTTACCACTGCCCGCCCGGTCCCTGTCACAACGAAATACCCGATACCGCGTATCTATAAATTCGCTGTCGGATATATCACCGTGCAGCCAGGTCTCCGTTAGGATAATAATATCGTAGGTATTAGCCAGGACATTCATGTAAATTGTGTGTAGTTTTGTTCTTATTCCTCGACAGTTTTGATAATAAACAGATATGCTTTTATTCATTTTGAGAAAATACGATATGTAAAAAGTAGTAGTAAAATTGTAATAATGTGTAAATAGTGGGTACTTATAGCTGTCCTGGACTGGCCATATCGAGGTGTAATAATTGTAGTCGAATAATTTAATTTATCGTAATAATTTAAATTAAATGGATTAAATAACAATGTATATGTAAGCCTTAAATAAGTTTGAGCCCAGCAGATTTCTATACTGCACGAAAGGGCATTTTGAACGCTGAGATAAAGTGATTTAAAAAATATTTTGCTATGTTTTAATGTCAGAGTAAGCCTTGGATAAATATACTTGAAATTATTATTATCAATAAAAAAATTATAGTGCCTAGTATTTAACGCAGGTGATAAAAAGTTAGGAAAATAAAAGTAAAACAGGTGTATCAATGTCCCACAAGTAAACGGCCGTTTTAACTCATATTTATGTAACATATTCACAGTAGTATGTATTGTATAGGCTATACACCGCGCAGTAATCATCCCTAGAGTAAACAAACTATAAAAACAACTAATAATACTACAAAACCTATCACTTAATTTTAGCAATGTCCTCCACGCACCGTATAGCGATGACCGGGGACGTGTCCGATTTTCGTGCCAGGATTGTACCGTGCTTAACCCAAACATATCGATAAGCTTGCTTTTTCGCCATCTCCCTGGATTGCCGAAATAGCAGTTTGTTGTTAATTGTGAGGTGCTCGTTGACGTAAATAGTGGACGACGGCCCAGTTATGCATAGTTTGGTCGAGTCCAGTCCCTTGGTCGATCGATAAGCCGAAATCACATTATCACGTAACATTCTGTTATTAAGTTTGACAATAACATTCTTCGGGCGATTGTTTTTCGGGTCTGCGTGAGGTACGCGATGAACTGCGACAATGTCGGACGCGCGTACTGGGCATGCAATCACGTCACCTAGTTTTTCTACTATAGACACAAGATTTTCATTGCGCCTTTCGGTCAAGTTGCAGATTTCGATATTGCATTGCCTGGCGTTTTGTTCCATGGCGGATATTTTATATTCCAGTGATTTTATTTGCGACACCTGCTCAGCAGAGCACGCCATTTTATCTTCTACCGTCTTGAGGCGGTTGTCAAAAGAATCTTGTCGCTCCGCTGAGTAATTAAGCGATTTTTCCAGTTCACTAAGCCTAGTATTAGTCTCCTTTAAGGATTTGTTGATGTTTACGTTGTCTGCGCTAAGCTTCATCATGTTTGCATTAATTTCACTTAGTACACCTGATATTTTTGTCATCTCCTTAGAGACAGATGAACCAACCGCAATCGCAATACTTTCAATAATTTTAGCATCCCAAATTGACAATTGCTTAGTGAATCTATCTTCAAGGCTGGCCATGTCGTCGCAGTCCGGTTGTTTACGCTTGCGTGCGTTTATATATGAGACATGCTCGCTGTCAACCGATGAAATTATGTTGGAGTCCGAAGGAAACTTGTTAGGTGGCGAATGTTGTAAAGCCATTGTGTATGTCCGGAGCCGTTCAGTGTCCCACCCAAGTGCGAGGGAGTTAAAAAATAGTATCTGTCCCTTAGCTCAGAGGTGAGGTATGAGGTATCCCCGCTGAGACAGCCGATAGATGCGGTGCCGGAACGGAAGGGCAATAATTTGCCGCTTGCCTTCTCACTCTGTATATTGCAGCATGCGCACACGACTAACGCACTAACGAGTTACTAAAGTTAGCACAAATGTGAACTTTTTTCCCGTGAATCTACTCAAATTAAGTTTGTAAAAACGCAGTAGCACTACCACTCTCAATGCTAGCTCAACAAAGACTGCTGTTGTTATGCAACATGTCATTGATATGCAGAAGAAACAGTGTAGGCGACAGCACACACCCCTGTGGGACTCCAGCATTCACGGGCTTCAGGTCAGAGCATGATCCGTCAACTACGACTTTGATGCTACGCCCAGAAAGAAAGCTGGCGACCCACGCACACAATTTCTCAGGGAGCCCGTATGATGGAAGTTTCGAGAGAAGAGCCCTGTGCCATACCCTGTCGAAGGCTTTCGCTATATCCAAGCTAACTGCCAGTGCCTCCCCTTTCCTCTCGACTGCCTCCGCCCTGTGCTGGCGTGGACGGCACGAAAATCTCGAACTTCTATAGAAGTTGTTTGCGGTAAAAAGGATAACTAGTGGTCGCCCAGTGTTCGAAATTCGACCGTAATTTTTATAAGAAGCTGTATACTAAACAATATTTTATTAAGGCATTAACTAATTAATCCATGTAGATTGTATACTAAGCAATGAAAAATTAAAAAAAATAAGATGTGAGTTTGGTTTGGCATTGACAAATTTCGGCCGCTCCTCTTCCATTTTTGAAATTTTTGGAAAATGTATGAAACAATGTTTGTTTAATTAAATGTATTTTTTGTGCATATTTAAAAAAAAATAGCATTCTACACTCCTTTTCTTTATTAAACTATAAGTGTGCGAAATTTCATACTCCTTCGTCCGCGCAATTTTCGTAAAAAAGGGTACGAAGTTTTTGCTTCACGTATTAATATATAGATTATCAGCGTAGAGGGGAACTGATGACCCTGGCCTTAAGTACAGACGCCTGACATCAGACTATATAATCTGTCAAATTTCTTTAATCAATATTCAACCGTACTGCATCGACATACAGTTCATAGTCTATAGATAAACATCGTCTTTTACACTACGTAATTTGGACTAATATTTTAAAATTTACGACGATGAGAAAAATGGTTTGGTCCGGTGCAGGGCGATCAGGCGCACTGCGAGTGAAAACTTCTCGAAATTGGTGAGTGAAAGCTATCTACAAAACTAAGTGAAAGCTGAAGAGTATAACCAGCCTCTTTGCTTAACGATTGTGGGCTATGAAAAAGCCTTAGATTCGATTGAAACATGGGTCGTGCTACAATCTATTCAGCGGTGCCAAATTGAAAACCGGTTGGTACATCGAAATGTTGAAGTGTTTGGTATGAAAACGCCACCACGTCCCTCCGTCTTCAGTCTCGAACCCCATTCAGTTTCAGCGAGGAGTGAGACAATGAGACGTTATGTCTCAGACACTTTTCACTGCTGCACTGGAAGATGTCTTCAAGCTTCTTGACTGAAAAGGACTCTGCATCAACGTCAACGGCATATCGGTATAACGGCACTCAGCTTCGATTTGCTGATGATAAAGTTGTAATGGCTAAGAGCCTGAAGACCTCACCAAGTGGATATTAAAATGAAAATAGAGAAGCCAAAAAGTATGTCGAACTTACCTGTCATACCCACTCCTCTGAACATTGAAGACTCTGCTCTTGAAGTTATACGATTATGTTTACTTGGGACCAAGCAACGGTCCAGTTAGGTAGGTCCAACTTTAGCAAATATATCAATCATCCAATTAGGCTTTTTTTTTTTTTTTTGAGAGAGTCTGCTGATTGCCACTGGGCATTTTCAGCTTCACCGGGCTTGTTTTAGGGGCGGCGAGGTACGGATCGGGGAGCGGAACCATCCGAGGGCGCCTCTAAAGGCACGGACCTCGGCTCGGGTAGACCGGGCCGTGGAGGAGGAGAGGAGCGCCCAGTCACATAACTGTGCCTGGCGTAGAGCGCGTGTGAACCGGTTCTTCGTACTCTTGTTCTACGAGTACGGTGTCTTGGGCCTAAATTAGTGTGCATGTTTAGTGTATTCTGTAAATGTGTGCTGTCATTTGGAGGATCGGGCGGGGGGGGGGGGGGGCTGTCGCTACTGTTATTGGGTCGTCGGGGTCGTTTAGGACGTGCTTAGGACACCTAGACGAGTGCCGTCTTGTTGCGGGAAGGCCTTCAACCTTATAGTTGGCAGCCGCCACAACAAGCGGGTTAGGGTGGTGGGGGGCATTATCAAAGTAACGTCAGGAGACGTCCTTGATTAAGTCTTTGATAGTAGGGAGATCGAGGTCGCGATGGAGATCTACATTACGAACGTAATGCGGACAACCAGTCGCGCCCCGCATAAAGGGTCCCGGTTTTGAAGGGTTTGTAAGTGGTACAAGTAGGAGGGCGCGGAATGCGCGAAAACTACGCTAGCGTAGGTCATGACTGGGCGGATTCAGGCTTTGTAAATTGTCGTCTTATTTCTAAGAGACATTTTACTCTGCCTGCCCACAAGGTGGTATAACCGACCTAAATAGAACGCGGCTCTGTTGCGGACGATGTTGAGATGCGGTGCAAACGTAAGTTTCCTATCGAGGGTGACACCGAGATATTTCACCTGTCTGACCCATGGGATGGGACGGTCAAATAAACGAATCGGACGGTCCAATTAGGCTGGGCAGCGTTTGGTGAACTATGAAATACTTTTTCGGCCGATATACCGCAGTGTCTTAGACGAAAGTCTTTGAATATTGCGTGTTGCCAGTGATGACACCGGGGACCGAGATGTGATCGCTCACCATAGTGAGGGCCTCATAAGAAGTATCAAGATCACCCCAGGGTTTCTCTTGGCAGTGGGCAAGGCACATCGCTGCGGCAGCTAGAGCGAAACAGTTCTCAAGTGGTCACTGGACAATGCAGTGTCTGCAGGCCTTCAAAAAGGTGGACGGACGATCTGGTGAAGGTCGCGGGTAGCTGCTGGATGCGAGTAGCACAAAACCGATCGTGGTGAAGGAAGGTATGGTTCTGTGCACACACCAACTTTGTCATGTCGTGGATTCAAAATACGACGAGCATGTATAGTGGGTTCGGATAAACTTGTGTGCAACAATGCATTCCGTCAAAAATTGATTGTGTAACTGCCACCAAAAAATTCAATTGTTCCGAAAAAAAATAAAAAAAATCATCGATCGATATCGATATCGATACTACGAGCTATCCCATGGAGTTCCTAAACTCTTTGGAGCTATCCGGGGTGCCATCCCATAAACTGGAATTCAGTTAGCTACACGCGTTTTTAAAATGCGCGACTTGGACGCGCTAAGGTTAGTTATGCAACTTTACTCGATAGCGAGTCACAATCTTAACTTGACTTAAGTAACGACTAAACCAATAGAAAAAATGTACTTATACCACCACGCATCTCAAATCTACTAAATAATAGCTAATATAGAGTCTGACTAACGAAGGTGGCACTAAAAAAGAGTGGCAATTTCAATAATCTTTTAGGTATAAACATTGAATTTTATGGAAAAAACCAACTTGATATTTTTTGTTTTTTTACAGAAACAATGTAAACAATTGTAAGTTGTGTTCTAGTATGTAAGCTATTGTTGACAGACATATAGCCCGTTGACAGACGGACGGACGGACGGCCGGACAGACGGACGGACGGACAGCGAAGTCTTAGTAATAGGGTCCCGTTGGCTCCCTTTGGGTACAGAATCCTAAAAAAGGTTTTATATTCCTACACTCACGACTCACAGATACCTAATAATATAAACGTATCCTAACATTCTTAAAACGTATCTTTTCTCACTTTGGCGATAGAAGATCATGCTTTCACATGACTCTAGCTGTATATTTTCTAGATTAAAATATAACAAATAAATGAAAATAATATTATTGTATATTTTTTATTCCTTTTAGGAAATATTTTTTTGTCGCATTAAAAAATATTATATCATAATTATTGTTTCTTAACATCATTCAAGAGGATTCATAATCAAAATCAGTTTCTAAGTATTCTATGGAATCCGAATCGTCATGTTTGTCACTGCTGTCTTCGCCAACATTAATTATAAACCTTTTTTCTTCATCGTCAATAATAAAATAAAAAATAAAAAAATAATAATAATATATATTCCAGAGGATGGGCAGCAGCATCTCTCTGAGGTTACCCTCATCCTACTGCGATCGCCAACCCGCCTGCCAAGCGTGGCGATTACGGCAAATACCCCTCATATCCTTGGGGGAGGCCTTTGTCCAGCAGTGGACGTTTTTTGGCTGAGATGATGAATAATCACTACATAGTATAAAACAAAGACGCTTCCCGCTGTCCCTATGTATGTATGTATGCTTAGATCTTTAAAACTATGCAACAGATTTTGATGCGGTTTTGTTTAATAGATAGAGCGATTGAAGAGGAAGGTTTATGTGTATAAATACATGTTGCATTGTATGCATAATATAGTAGAGAAACACTGATAACTGAAGAGGTTTCGCATTTTTTTGCGCTTACATTGTAAACGCTGGCTGAACCCTACAAGATAGATCAAAATAATGTACTACAGTATTGTACACCTTAAAAAGGTCTTTAAAAAAGTCCGCGATGGTATATGTCTATCTCTTAGGGATAATCCACAATAATCATTTTTTATTCTTTACTTTTTACGAGAAATAATGGCTTATTTACGAAGCCATTTTAAGCAATACAGCTTTAATCCTTATCCAATTAAGTACGTTAAATATATTGTGCATTTAATATAGATCAATATGGCCCTTTACAGCATGTAATTTAAATAAATATTTTCGAAGATATTACAGATTTAAAATGCAGGGACATATATAAAACAAAGTCGGGTTTGTTCGAACACTTATAACTCGAGAACGGCTGGACCGATTTTCATGGTTTTTGATTTGTTGTATTTGTCTTCGTCCCCAATAGCAGAATAATTATTAAAAACATTGGAAAATTGACGAAAAAATAAAATAAAAGAAAAACATAATTCCAATACAAAATGTTCGTGGGTTTCGTAACTGTCAAAAATGTAATGTTCATCCCGTCGATACGGTAAACTCTCCCCTCCAATAAAGAACGTATTTAAATAAAGGTTTCGAATCGATAACATATATCCACAATATTCGGATAATGGCATATTCTAGATTTTAAAAATGTTGAATAATGTCAGTAATGAAAAAGGATTGACATATATATTTGTTGTCAACTCAGAATAAATTGTTCTGAGGTTGTCAAATATTTATGCGTGCGTTCAGAAATTTATTTTGTGTAAACTAGGAAAATATATCAAGCTACTTCAGCTAATCTGTAACACGACATTTTTGACTGTTAGGCGGTACGAAGTTCGCCGGGTCAGCTAGTAATTTATTTATTTATTTATTTATTTATTTATTAAAAAAAAAAAAAAAAAAACACAAATGTTGAAAAAATTTCCACGAGCAGGGTTTGAACCTGCACCCTTCTGACATACCGGGTCAGGTGCTCTTCCAATTGAGCTATCGTGGTTCTAACCAGTCCGCCGAAATTATTCAACACTATTTACTTTTTACTTTGAAAGCCAAAGGCGCCCATTCAATGTTAACAACTACCGTCATTAACATCCGATCATAATATTTTTACAAATACTAAAGATCAGTTAAGAAGTAGGCAAGCTATTTATAAATGTTTATATAATTTTTAACGCAAATTATGTTGCGAACAAATTACAAAAACACAAATGTTGAAAAAATTTCCACGAGCAGGGTTTGAACCTGCACCCTTCTGACATACCGGGTCAGGTGCTCTTCCAATTGAGCTATCGTGGTTCTAACCAGCCCGCCGAAATTATTCAACACTATTTACTTTTTACTTTGAAAGCCAAAGGCGCCCATTCAATGTTAACAACTACCGTCATTAACATCCGATCATAATATTTTTACAAATACTAAAGATCAGTTAAGAAGTAGGCAAGCTATTTATAAATGTTTATATAATTTTTAACGCAAATTATGTTGCGAACAAATTACAAAAAACCTGCTCGTGGAAATTTTTTCAACATTTGTGTTTTTGTAATTTGTTCGCAACAAAATTTGCGTTAAAAATTATATAAACATTTATAAATATATATATCATTATCGACCAAATCGAACGCTTTTTTGTAGTCAAAGTAAGCGGCGTCGACTTGCATGCCCGCGTCTACATGAGGTACCACGTAGGCCATTGCGTCGAGCAGGTTGCTGGTGGTGCTGCGCGCCGGGCGGAACCCGTGCTGCGCGTCGGAAAGCTGGGCCGCTACCTGCGACTGGATACTGCGCTGTACTGCTCCCTCGAACACTTTAGCCGGCGTCGACAGAATTGCGACAGGTCTGAACCCATTCACCTCGGAGCCCCCATTACCTTTAGGTATGGGAATCACTCGTGATGTTTTCCAGCGTTCTGGGTAAAAAGATGCCTTAAGCATAAATTAAAAAGATGCAAAAGCGGCTTTTCGAAAACAGCCCGACAGTCTTTGATGACGAAAGTAGGAATGCCGTCCGGTCCCGCGGAGCGCTTTGGCTTAAGTCGCACCAGCGCCGTCCGCACCTCGGACAGCGTCAGCTGCGCGAGGTATCATAACGTTTCGGCTTCGAGTTGACACACTCCGGACATAACCATTGCCGCTTGTAGTCCTCCGTAAACGATTTAAAATCTTTTTGTTTGATCCCAAGGCACACCAAGTCGTAAACTTTCTCGCAGTTGGTCTGAGAACACTTTAATATTTGTTCACCGCTAACTTTCTTGTTACAAGCACTACAGTGATTAAACATTGCGATGCGTATATTATATTTAATTGGATTACTATTCAAAAGCAGCGAAGACACGTCCGTTCTGTATGCGCGCAAGTGGGAGCATTACTACTATTACTTATTCTGTGCGACTGCTAATGCAGCCGGGACGGGACCCGGGACCACCGGCAACGGCATGTAAAGACGTGCCTTTCGAAGCACGAAGGAGCTCGAGATGATATTTTAAACTACTGAGGTACTGGGTATCTGGTCAAGACAAAGCCGCACGGACCGACTCCGCGGCCACGGAAGGATAATATAATAAAATCACATTAACTTAACAACATAACTTCTTAACTGATCTTTAGTATTTGTAAAAATATTATGATCGGATGTTAATGACGGTAGTTGTTAACATTGAATGGGCGCCTTTGGCTTTCAAAGTAAAAAGTAAATAGTGTTGAATAATTTCGGCGGGCTGGTTAGAACCACGATAGCTCAATTGGAAGAGCACCTGACCCGGTATGTCAGAAGGGTGCAGGTTCAAACCCTGCTCGTGGAAATTTTTTCAACATTTGTGTTTTTGTAATTTGTTCGCAACAAAATTTGCGTTAAAAATTATATAAACATTTATAAATAGCTTGCCTACTTCTTAACTGATCTTTAGTATTTGTAAAAATATTATGATCGGATGTTAATGACGGTAGTTGTTAACATTGAATGGGCGCCTTTGGCTTTCAAAGTAAAAAGTAAATAGTGTTGAATAATTTCGGCGGGGCTGGTTAGAACCACGATAGCTCAATTGGAAGAGCACCTGACCCGGTATGTCAGAAGGGTGCAGGTTCAAACCCTGCTCGTGGAAATTTTTTCAACATTTGTGTTTTTTTTTTTAACAACATAAATAAAAATAAAGTATCAAAGGTTGTTGATCCAAACACAATAACTAAACTGTAAGCGTGGCAATTTCATTTAATTGTTGTATTTTCAACTCACAATTCGAGTTTAAATCGCTCTTCACATCTTCGTATTTATTTATCATAGTGAAAAGCCGTTTTCCTTGTGGTGCTTGTAATTGGTTTCGCCATTATTTTTCGCAATTTATTGAAAAACGCAATGCACCAGACTCGTAATTACGTAACTTCAAAGTGACAGTTGTAATGTTGTCATACATAAACTTCAAAAAATAGCGAGTGACTCGATTCATTAGACAAACTCTGCCATCAACATTTAAAATTCTACTATTTCCATAAAAAGTTGAATTTTCAATGTCTATCAAAAGTCACAGGGTCAAACCTTAAAGGTAGCAGAAATACATTATTTTATAGGAGTATATTAGTAAAAAAAGACAAAAAAAAAAAGTTATAGCTTATACAACAGAATAGGCCATAATTTCTAAAGATATATATATACGCAGACCAAGTCATGGGTAGGCGCTAGTTATGGTGTATACAACCTTATTTTTAGTTTATACGAAAGCCGAAACACGGGTCAAATATTTTCATTTAAAGAATCCGTACCTACAAGAAAAATTTAAATAATATCTTGAAAACTCACGAAGTTACAAGCTTTTTGTGCCGCCCCGTTGTGTGTTTTTAGTAGGGAATAATTTATTTGCGATTTTGTAAATATTATTTGGTCAAAATGTAACATGGTATAAAAAATATTGAAATCGACTCTATTACTGATTCTGAACAAACAGTTTTCAGGTTTCGTATAAACTAATATAAACATTGTATAAAGTTCAAAGGTGAATTGTTGCGCGTAGGATTAAGGCTTCTAGAAATAGGTTCACAAAGGATGTTTCAATGTCTAATGGCGGCGGCTGGCGTTACAATGTCTTCCAATTTACATCAAAGTTCACAAATAATTTGTCAATACCTATGTAATTGGGGGTTTATTATTAGTACCTGGATGACCGAGCTTTGCTCGTTGTATTTTTTATAATGTTTTCTAAAATGAAGCCTAGCTATATCGATTGATTGCCCCCGAAACCCCCTGCATATTAAATTTCATGGTAATCGTTGGAGCGGTTTCCGAGATTCAGATTAGGTATATTTAGCAATTCTTGTATATACATATAAAAGAATTGCTAAAGGCTAAGTTGTCTTAATAGGCAGTCATGACATCCAATATAATTATCATCAATAAACGGAACAGAAATAGACAAGACAAATATGCAAAACAGGCAGGACAAACACTTTTCATTAGTAATAAATTAAATTAAACAGGAGGAGGTTTTCAATTCATCTGTATACCAGTATGTTGTTTTATGTATATATGTATTTTATTTATTTTTTTATATTAAAAGGAGGCAAACGAGCAGGCGGGTCACCTGATGGAAAGCAATCACCGCCGCCCATGGACACCCGCAAAACCAGAGGAATCACAGATGCGTTGCCGGCCTTTAAGGAAGGAATAGGCTCGTTTCTTGAAGATTCCTAAGTCATATTGGTCCGGAAATACCACCGCTGTACGTTTGGCATAGAACAAGCGCAATGCGGTATTGTTGGTGGCGAGTTTTTCCCATCGTCCAAGGTCGAGTTTGATGCGAAAAGAGTACCCAAGAGATCGGCTTTCTCTTTTGCAGTATGGGCAAGGTCAATCATCGGTCTTGTGCAGTGGTGGAAGTGACGGTCGACAGAAATTCCCCAAGACACGCGCAGAATGCACGCAACGTATGCACGCGTACCCGAAGGAAGACGCACTAGCCTCTCCCCAATTCTACCTATAAATGATGACTTCGCCTTGGCAATGTCCTTCTTAAAAGACCTGGCAGCAAAGTTGTACTTCTTTTTGAGCACACTGGTACTTGGATCCTTTGATGACACCGCATTAGCCCAGGCTTGGTAATGCTCGCGCTTCTGGCGAGATGTTATTTTGCAACATCGACCAAACCATGGTTGGGATCTGCTGCCAACGGGAACCATAGAGTTTGGAATAAAGAGTTCCATTCCCTGCAGTATCACATCAACGACAGAATCGGCGGCGACATCAGGATCATCCAGCGAGAAGCAAACTCGCCACCATGGGTACGACGCAAAGAAACTTCGCATCCCATCCCAGTCCGCTGACCTATAATGCCAGACCCGACGGCTGACCGCACGTTGCGATTTTAAAGTTTCCGTGAGGGGCACTGTGCTCCGAATCAGGCAATGATCTGATGAGCCTAGTGGTGCATCAACGGACACTTGATAGCCGTCTGGGTGCGAGGTCAACAAGAGGTCCAGTAAGGAAGGTGAATGGCCCTCCACATCTGGTACCCGCGTAGGCTCGGCAACCAGTTGGGACAGACTGTAGGCCAAAGCGAATTCATGAACGGCTCTACCCGCATGGTCAGTAGTGCGTGAACCAAGCCATTCGACGTGGTGGGCATTAAAGTCTCCCAGCACCACGATCTCGGCAGAGGGGATCCGTTGGAGAAGGGAATCTGTGGCCGTTTGGACGCTCTCGACAAGTTGGTCAGTCTCAATGTTACCGCTGTGGGACCTATACAGGCACGCGTAGACGCGAGGGTGGTGTCCGCAGTCGACGTGCAGCCATAAGATGGAAAGGTCCCTAACTTCAAGATTGCCGAGGCGACGAACGCACATATCCTCCCTGACGTAAGCACAAACACCGGCGCGTGGCACAAACGAATGCTCCATATTGTATCCCGGGTAGCGCAAGTAGGAGACGTCAAGAGGGGGGGATATCTGCGTTTCAGTCAGGAAAAGCAAGGCCGGCTTCTCCGTCTCAAGGTGGTAATGGACGGCGCTTAAGTTGGAGTGAATTCCCCTGATGTTGCAGAAGTCCACGCGAAGCGTAGGAGGGGGTGCCGAATGTCTTGCCTTACTCCTGCCTGCAGCATATGCTGATACGAGCGGACTTTTGCCCTCCCCAGAATACGTAGGGCAGCCTGAGCGTGGACGCTCAGGGGGGAATTTCCTACACAGGAGGTGTAGGTACCCCCTTGGGGTAAATCTAAATTTAAGTTCGCTGCCATATCAATTGTGTGTGTGGGGGGGGGGGGGGATAGGGCCTCCGGAACTATAATACTACATATACTATATATACTATGTATGGGCATCTCCGACATTTATGCACCAACATGGAGCATTCCTGTTTTGATTCCCACCGGGGGGCACAAGTTTACTTGTACTTTGTTTGGTTGATTGTAGGGTTTGTTTTAGCTTGTTTTGCGGAGAAAGGGAATAAGATCTATACCCGACCCTATTGCCAACCTCACCTGAACGTCGTGATTCTCCTGCTAGATAACGAACGAGGCTCTGGGAACCGAGCAATGGCGGTATAACCATACGCCAGGTTCGACACCCCTATCCTGCTGGAAGAGGCTTCAGTGACCTTGGGGCTTAAAATAAATCACTACAAAAGGACCTGGTGCAGGTGGCAAGTAGAAACCACTGCACTATTTTCCCAAGAAAGTCGTTATGGACCGAAGTACGACCACGACCTCTCTGCCAAGAGTGTAGCGAAATTAATGCCAAGTGCTTGCCGTAACACAAAAAACACAAAAATCAATCAATCAATCAATCAAAATATTTATTTGCATAAATATGGTACAAAAATGTTCTTAGAATAATGTTCGCCAGCATATTCTATCGAAAACGAGGAAGAAAAGAATCCATGTAAAGTATTTCATAAACAAATGTACCTAGTGTTCGGTTAAACGTTAGAAAATAAAGTGAGACTATTTTCTCTGTTTTAACTAAAACGTATTATATTTTTGACAGAATAATTAATTAAGGCATCAAGCTGAGGCATGTTTCACGAGGGTAGCAGTTGTTATTAATCACTGTGTTTAATAAATTTATCATAGCCACTTCCATTATTTATTATAAGGTCAGAGAGAAAGGCCTTCCCTAAGTATGAAGGTAGGTAACGAATTGATATATGACTGTAACAATGTTGGATTGTGCGAGTGATTCTGAGTGCTTATATCATATTAATACGTGAAGCAAAAACTTTGTACCCCTTTTTTACGAAAATTGCGCGGACGAAGGAGTATGAAATTTCGCACACTTAAGAAGGTTATCCGAATGTTAATATTTTTTAAAAATTATGCATAAATATATATTAAAACAGTAAAAAACATTACACACAACCATTAAATCTGTCAATGTCAATCCAAACTCACATTCTATCTTTTTTAATTTTTCATTGCATTAGATACAATCCGTGCAGCCTTAATAAAATTACGATCGAATTTCGACCACTGGGCGACCACTAGTAAATATGAATCGATTACTTTACTACGTTATATTTAAACATAATATTTTTTATTTATATATTTCTTTTTCAAATTTTTTACAAAGAGAAAATGGCGGGACTACCTTGACTCCCATCTAAAAGATTGGTCAGTATTTGCTTAAGATAGAACATAATGGGAGGCCTTTGCCCTGCAGTGGGACACTACAGGCTTATAATAATAATAATAGTTATAGTACATTTCAGTATCTCATACAAAATGCAAAGATCGAATTTTTTAATCCTATAAGCTAATAAAGTTTTTTATGCTGAAGGGAAATATAGAGATCTAATTTGTTTGAACAAAACATTTAAAAAAAGCAATATTGTGTATTAAACAGAACTAGTGGTGGCCCAGTGGTCGAAATTCGACTGTATATTTATAAAAAGCTGTTTACTAAACAATATTTTATTAAGGCGTAGGTAAGGATTATCCGAATTTATTAGAGGTATCCGAAGCAATCAAGAATAAAAAAAGATAGAATGTGAGTTTGGATTGGCATTGACAGATTTCGGACGCTCGGCTCCTCTTCCATTTTTGAATTTTTTGAAAAATGTATGAAACAATGTTTATTTAATTTTATGTATAAAAATGGAAATATATGGATAAAAATATCCATATATTAAAAAAAAATTAGCATTCTGCACTCCTTCTTTATAAGAACTATATCATCATCATCATCATCATCTCAGCCAAAACGTCCACTGCTGGACAAAGGCCTCCCCCAAAGATATGAGGGGTATTTGAGTTTTTTTTTTTTGATAGAGACTGCTGATTGCCGATGGGCATTTTCAGCTTCACCGGGCTTGTTTTAGGGGCGGCGAGGTACGTAAAGGGTACCTCAAGCCGTGTTGAAACGAATCACCTTCGGAGGATTTCTAGAGGGTTACGGCATCGCACACTTAAAAGTGCGCGTCCCCGTGCCCTTCCAGAGTCTCCGAAGGGTTCGGATCGGATCGGGGAACTATAAGTGTGCAAAATTTCATACTCCTCCGTCCGCGCAATTTTCGTAAAAAGGGGTACAAAGTTTTTGCTTCACGTATTAATAGATATAGATTTTTGCGATTTGAAACTTTTCTGAGTGGAATTGCATTTGACAATCGCATTTGAATTTGAGTAGTAAGAACTTTTTTTTTTACTTTAAATTTAATTAAAACTGTCATAAAAAATATGGGAGTATCGAGCAGTAGGTAGGTACCTACTGTCGTCTATGCGAACTCGTGGTAGGGCTTTTGGTAACAGATGGCTTTTGAGGTTGATATCGAAGTAGGTTAATGTGGCTTCGATCAATCACTTTATATAACTATTTTAGGTTTCTTGGCGAAAACCTCTTTGGAGAATGGATAGAAAAAGTAAAAAGTTAAGTAAAAAGTTTCTATTCGAGTAACCTGATTCCTGTAGGCTTTTTAAATAAGTAATGGGACTTTTTGGTGGGAAAGTGAAGAGTCAGTCTGCGGTTTTGTTTTATTTTCTAAAATTTGTGTTATGTCGAATATTAATGTGAATTAATGGTGGATTATTAACTGTTAGAGCTCGTGAGTGTGCATGAGTGTTGGCAGATGAAACAAAACAGTGCAACGTCACTTTCAAATTCTCTCAAGAAGTCCGCGTGAGGACTTAGTAAAGCCCCACATCTTTACTGAGATACTCGAGGGGTTGGGGGGTATATCATTTCTCACTTCTCATTTCTATTATCATTCATCATCATCTATACAAGAAGGAAATATTGTTTATTTATATATAACTTGTAAGAAAAATTACTTTGACACTGGCTAAATGTGCTAATCGCACGAAGCCATCAACTAAGGGGGGAAAAAAACCTGATTCCTGTAGGCTTTTTAAATAAGCAATGGAACTTTTTGGCGGGAAAGTGAAAAGTTATGTCTTCGGTTTTGTTTTATTAAAGGATCATAGCGAGATCTGTACATAAAACAATATAAAATTATAGAAGTTGGAAATGCCTTACAATTGATCTTGGGTGCATAAAGAATACTTTTAGGCATTTGCAATGCCGGAAAGTATTCTTGCAGCAATGAGCAATTATTCTATCATGGAGCTTCTTTTTTTTATAGAGAGTTTGCTGATTGCCCACTGCTGGGCATTTTCAGCATCGGGTTTTTTGGGGCGGCGAGAAACTTAAAGGGTTCCTGTGAAATGAATCACCATCAGAGGTTTTCTAGAGGGAACGGCATCACGCACTACTGCGTGTCCCCGTGCCCTACTAGATTCTCTGAGGGGTTCGGGTCATTAAGCTGTAGTTATAAGGACTAGTAGGTCGCCCGCAAAACTTCGCGTTTATTCATCAGATATTTGAGGAATTTGGAAACCTATGATAGGTTTCTTTATTTTTCTGCACATCTACGGCTGGAGCTCTTCAAAATGAGACCATAACCGATTTTTTATATGCAGCTATCGTCCTATAATCACTGGGACAAAAATCGGCTTACGCTATTGATATATTATTATTATTATTTTTATTTAATTCATAACGAAGCTTCTCTTGGGCTAGATAATTGGTGTGAGTGTAGGAAAATTTATTATTATTATTATTATTATTATCTCTCTATTTATTTTTTTACATATTAATTTACATTTTTAAATATTTTCTAAAAAACAAAACAAACATTTAAAAATATAAAAAATAGGGGTCCACCGGCATTGGGACCAGGGTCCAAACTACTGGTGATTAGGGCTCCAGAGACAGGAACCTCCATTATTATATTCTTTTCTACACACTTCCTACTAAAGTTTGGTAGTGCAACCTTCTTTCATAGTTTTTTTATGATATAGATATCTAGCAGTTTCCTTTTTTACCAAAATGTTGTTTTTGGACCAACATTATTATTTTTATTTAAAAAAACTGATAACAGTACCAAATGACCGATTGTTGATTTAAGGGTCAACTCCAATTAATCTAACTCCAACAACGTCATCAATAACGTTGTTCAGATTTGGGAATATTCCGTTTTACGCAATTTTTTTTGCAAAAGTCATGTAATGTAAATCATTGTTGTGTGATATCGCGTGGAATGGAGCGATGATAACAATTAACAATAATAATAAAATACTTATAAAATACAATGAAAAAAATAAATGCATACCCGACCCAGCCAGGAATCGAACCTGGGTCTTCCGCAATCCGGGCGGCGGCACTAACCATTATGCTACCGGGAAGGCTGACGTAAGCACTGAATCTTTCCACTGATTTTTGATTTTTTTTTACTGCTTTGTGCCAGGTTCGATTTTTGGCTGGGTCGTGTAGGCATTTAATTTTTACACTGCATTTTATAAATATTTAATTCGGCTTCAGTGCAGCAATTAGCACTTAAAATTAAAAAGTAAAATTTATTAATTCAGTCGCGTCTGCGCATCTCTAAGCGACGGGCGTGTTTCTGCCGTTTGTGAAGCTGCGTACGCTCCGCAAAAATGTCGTGTTTAGTAAAGTGTAACAATTGAAATATTGTTATTGATGAACTGTTGTCATATACACAGAATAAAATATCGATAGCAGACGAAGAAAATTTAGTGCGAATCTGTGCGTTTTCGGGTGAGAAAAGTCAAGCAAGTTATTGTTTGACTCTTTATTACATGAGTTACGAAGAACCATACGCAGAGGAAAAGGAAAGGACAGTCGTGCACTGTGGGATATCACCAGTTTCTTTAAAGTTACAGACCCGGACGTGATACCAGTGTCTGTGGCCCGGGATTTAGAGAAACTACCACCCATAACCTTCGATCATCTCGATGTCTCCAAGCTATTGAAAGATATGATTCTACTACAAACTGAAATAAAAACAATCAAATCATCTTATGTCACTACCGAGCAATCAGAGAAAGTTAAGAAGGAAAGCCTCGGTAGCGGGCAAACTAGAGTATCGCCCCCATTCTCAGGGGTAAAGATCAATATGAGGAGAGGCGCTTACCACGATAGTCGGACTATCGCTTGTGGACAATTCATTTTCAATTAATGGTCAATCAATTAATAATTATCAAGACAATAGTGGCGATTTACAGTATAGAAGTATAAATTTTAATCCCAAGGAGGGTAGTATCGACGCAAGTAAAGTACAAATTCAAACGGTCGCCGGCGAGTGCTGCGATAAAACGAGTTGTGACGACAAATCCCGAGCGGCCGTGCGCCATGAGTCACCAATAGCGCCCGAGCCGGTTACTGCCGCCGTCGTCGCTGTCAACAATACAAGAGATATTTGCACACGGAATAATGAATCGTATGCCGAAGTGTTAAGGACGAAAGACGACTGGACGGTTGTTCCAAAGAAAACACCTAAGATAAAAACCGTTTTGAAGGCAAATCGGGTATCGTCGTTGTAGACCCCGATGAAAAGTTAAGGGCTGCCGATAGAATATTGCCTATGTTACAGATGTTGCTATAATAAATTTATTTATTTTAAACTTTTGCAACAAAATATTACATGGCGGACTTAATGCCTGAGGCATTAAGTGTCTACCAGTCAACCATAGGGTGGTGCAGAAGTGACATGGGAGGTGCAAATTTTGAGAGACAACAAAAGTAGAAAACAGTGTAACAAAAAGATTCAAACTTATTATAATACATAAATAAATATTCTATAAATTACAATTACATGAGATACTTTAAAAAAATAAATATAAGTATAAATACATATACATAAATAAATAATTTAAAAAACATTTAAAAATCAGTCGTTACTGAGAAGATGATGATTCTGCCAAGGTTTCATTAAAAAAAAGCATGCGGACTTTCTTTTTCTGGAGCTAGAGCTACCAAAATGAAAGTCTTGGAGTTGGAACGGGCTCAAAGATTATTGTTAAAAGTAATGTACTTTAAACCTCGCAGATTCTCGACAGAGCTCCTATATCAATATGCTGACCTACTTACAGTCCGAAAATTGTATGTATTGAATGTAGTGGTTAAAGTACATAGATCTATTGGATTTGATCCCGCATTAACTAACAGACGAAGAAAACATGCAGTAGCCTATTCGAAACCTATAAAAACAGTATTTGCTAGTCGACAATATAACAGCCGATCTTCACAGCTATATAATTTAATAAACAGCAAGTTATGTAGCTACCCGCTGAATCTTTACGAATGTAAAAATGTAGTACATGACTGGCTAAAACAATTACCATATAAAGACACTAAATGTCTTATGGAAGTTATATCATAGATAATAAATAAATAATTAAATATATACATCAATTTCTATACATATAATATATATATGAGCATTGATACACCACACAAACACACACACACACACACACACACACACACACACACACACGTAAAATTAGTAATAGTAACCTGTAAAATTGTAAACTCAATCGTTTTTGTATGTTATTTTAGGAAGAGCGGACACTCCTGAAACAAGTTTTTATAAAACTCAAAAGGAGTGTTCCTATAAATATTAATTTATTATGTTCCTATAATATGTTGATTGAGAAACTGAAATAAATACATTTTTTTATTTTTTTATTTTTTATTTTTTTTTAGTTTTTTTCTTAAAAGTTCTAATGACATTATTAAAGTGATGATTTGATGTTAACGATAAAGGTTTTTGCTCAGCAGTGGGACACTTATAAGCTAACTTTATTTCATAATATTCGACGAGTATTGTATTCGTTATATCTATATATTATTACGTAAAGAAAAAACTTTGGAGCCCTTATTTACGAAAATTGCGCGGACGGAGGAGTATGAAATTTCGCACACTTATAGTTTATTTAAAGAAGGTTATCCAATGTTTTTTTTTTAATTATGCATTTAAATAAATTAAATCAATAAAACAAACATTACACACACTACCATTTATTTGACACACACGCATATGTATTTGACACACACGTATCTACAATCTTTTCAAACATTTCAAAAATGGAAGAGGAGCGGCCGAAATCTGTCAATGCCAATCCAAACTCACATTTTATCTTTTTTAATTTTTCATTGCTTAGGATACAATCCGTGCGGTCTTAAGAAAATTACGGTCTGGGCGACCACTAGTTTAAATAAAAAAGATTAAAAAGATTTGCAATTCTTACAAGTTCTACTAACATTAATTGTAGCGATGATTTGATGAAGGTTTTTGCCCAGCAGTGGGACAGTTATAAGCTAACTTTATTTCATAATATTCGACGAGTATTGTATTCGTTTTATTAATAATTAATTAAATTTCTATTTAGATTCAGTGGTAAGCCGAAAACCGGTGTCTTAGATTGTATTGAGTGAGATAAGACCGAAGGTAGAAGCGAATTTCACCCGGAATCCTCCACTACAGGACTGGTTATCTTATCTTATCTATATTGAATTTTGAGCGTGGCAAACATACCTTGTCGTCAGTCTGTCGACAATCCATCATTCATCACTTCTCACTCAAAATAATGCTTCAGTAGAAACGTTTGAGGATTATATATATTATTGTCTACGTATGTTTTAAAGTGATCTATCATCAAGACTTGTGTTATTGTTTAGAAAGTAAGAGCAGCCAACATAATAGTTCCATCCGCGCGTCACTAGATGGCGCTGTTCACGTTGTGCCTGAATGGCGCTATAGAGATTTTCTTTGAAATTGTATACTCAATAAATATTTGAGTTTTCCGCTGAGATTATTTGCTTTATTCCTAATATCGAAACAGTTATGATGAGCGATTTAATACATGTTTTAAAAGAATAGCTAGTAAAGCTTTCGTGATCGTGTAAGTAAATCGGTTTTCGAAGTGACATGTTAGAAGATGGGTGACCAAACAAACGTCAATCAACCTCTGTGGTTATAATAAGGCCGCCTGATCCAGGTCGTGAGCTCAATTCCCAGAGGGGTTACATACATATTTGAGATTCAACCAATTAAATTACTTATTATTTATTTTCACTAATCATATTTAACATATTATTATTAATTTATACAATACAATCATAGATTAACACGAATTACAATAATTCATTGATGCATGGAACAACTTTGGTACCCACGAATGTAACTCGGCCACCGTCTGATAATCAGCGTCATGGCAATGGCTTTGCTAATGCCGTGACACATGCTGAGCCGGAGACCTTTTTGTAACTGTTTCACTGCTCACCATTATAACTTTATGCTTACAAAAACACAAATGTTGAAAAAATTTCCACGAGCAGGATATATTTTTTATTCAACATAATTGTGTTTTTGTAATTTGTTCGCAACAAAATTTTGCGTTAAAAATTATATAAAGAAAACAAAAACTTTAGGCTTCTTATTTTTTTGTAACTCTTGTGCAAAACAAATTACATAATTGATTTGATTTGACTTTTACTCGGTTAGGTTGGTGGTAGGGCTAGTCTTAAATCCGCCTGGCTTGCTACCACCATATTATCTAAATTAAGTATGTCGCCATAACATCAATGTTTTGTAGCATTGTGGTGTTCCAACCGTTAAGCCCGATTTACACTTCGATAAGTGTAAATGAGGCCTATGTCCAGCAGTGGACTAATATAGGCCGATGATGATGATGAAGTGCAGTAGCGACAACTTACGACATCGGCGAGTTAAGTTGTAATTGTCGTTTGAACTGCAAAAGCGAGTTAAGTAGTACTTACTACTTAAGCACTTGGTTAATTAAGTTGATTTGGAATAGATCGTGATTCTATTTTTCGGCTAGTCCAGTGCGAAGGGCCCCTCCCTCGCTTCTCCCGCACCCCGCCAACTTAACTGGCGGGCATGTAGACGGGCGAGTTTAGTACAGTGCATACATTTTTCTTCTTGTTGGAACACGGCAACTTAAGGTTAACTTCTTGGCAGGAAAGTGAAGAGATATGTCTGCGGTTATGTTTTATTTTCTAAAATTTGTGTTGTCGAATGTTAATGTAATATAATGGTGGATTATTAACCGTTAAGTGTTCGTAAGTGCGCATGAGTGTTGGCAAATGAAACAAAACATTGCAACTTCACTTTAAATTTTTTTCAAATTCTCTCAAGAAGCTCGCGTGAGGACTTAGTAAAGCCCCACATCTTTACTGAGATACTCGAGGGGTTGGGGGGTCTGTCATTTCTCACTTCTCATTTCTATTATCATTCATCATCATCTATACAAGAAGGAAATATTGTTTATTTATATATTACTTGTAAGAAAAAATACTTTGACACTGGCTAAATGTGCTAATTGCACGAAGCCATCAACTAAAGGAAAAAATAAACTTATGGTTACTCACGCGCCCACGTTTGGACGCTACTTACAATTTACTAGGTACTTGTTACTTAATTGACTGATTTCTAAACTCGCTATTGTACTTATTGAAGTGTAAATCGGTCTTTAGAGACAGATAAGTGCGCTCAACCTTCGGCCTCGAAACGAGATGAAGACTATCACCGGGCTCGAACCCTGAGGTTCCGGGTTCGATGCCTAGCTTAGGAGCCTAAATTATTGTATTGTATCGGATGAGGTAGCTTTTAAAAGCTTCAATCTGTCGCCATGACAACAATGTTAGTTATACTTTTTTTTGTAGCTTTGTAAAAAATAAAAAAATAAAACAAAAAGCCTGACTGTTAAAACAACTATTATATAAAAAACAATTATATACTCGTAAAAACCAGACTAACATAAAAAATAACTGCAAAGAAATAAAACAAGCTTACGATCGCAGAATTCAATTTGAGCAATGTTGAATGCAACGTGAAATATTTCCTTGTCCAATTTTTCCCAGTCGTTCACTCTTGACAGAGAGGTCGTGGTCACGTCTTGGTCACTTCCCCGTTCACCGCTTCCCTCGCGATGCGTCGCCATGTGTCCCGATGCTTGGCAGAGTGAGAGCAAACGTTAATGTTTGAGTTCGTCACAGATTTAATGAGGTCTGTCCACCGTGTCGGAGAGCGCCCGCGAGGTCTCTTGCCCTTAACTTTCCCCTGCACCACCAGCCGTTCCATGGAGTCTTCGTTACGGGTGATGTGTCCTTGTCCAATACCTATACTTAAATAATAAAATCTATAATAAGAGTAAGAATAAGAAGAATAAGAATAAGAAGAATAAGAAACATTTATTGACCTGCACAAATACAAACAGAAACAGTAGATACATTGAATATTGATACCAAAAAGAGTGCGGGCCGCTTGGTTGATAATTGTCCCCGTCTGCGACAACTATCAATATTCAATGTATTATACTCATTTATTATCGAGTCGGGTGGGTGTTTAATTATTTCACTGTATTTTATAAGTATTTAATTCAACAATGTAAGTACTTTCAAAGACAAAGGAGAAAGTTGAAAAGTATTTTTAATTCGACCAAATTGTTTGCTTTCAAAGAAATTCTTACGACAAAACTTGTCCTGCTTACCTACTTAGTAAGCTTTTAATCAGATTTGCTTTAACAACTCTGTGAAAAGATAAATAGGTACATGTCTTATATAAAAAAAAAAACACAAATGTTGAAAAAATTTCCACGAGCAGGATTTGAACCCGCACCCTTCTGACATACCGGGTCAGGTGCTCTCCCAATTGAGCTATCGTGGTTCTAACCAGCCCGCCGAAATTATTCAACACTATTTACTTTTTACTTTGAAAGCCAAAGGCGCCCATTCAATGTCAACAACTGCCGTCATTAACATCTGATCATAATATTTTTACTAATATTAAAGATCAGTTAAGAAGTAGGCAAGCTATTATAAAATGTTTATATAATTTTTAACGCAAAGTTTGTTGCGAACAAATTACAAAAACACAAATGTTGAAAAAATTTCCACGAGCAGGATTTGAACCCGCACCCTTCTGACATACCGGGTCAGGTGCTCTCCCAATTGAGCTATCGTTGTTCTAACCAGCCCGCCGAAATTATATAGTAAATAATACAATATTGAACGATTTCGAGTGAATACCTACTGAGTGCCTTGCCCTTCTCTCTAAATCACATCTCGTAAGCATCTCTGTATACGAGAGTACATCGATGGCGAAGTAAGACATAGGGTAAAATCACCATAAAGTACGCACTACGAAAGAGTACGTATACTTATACGCAATTCTATTTTTCCTATTGGCAAACACACATAATTACTACGTAGCATAATACTCCATGCACACGTGTCACAGGCAAGTTGCTGCTAGAAGATTTAATATTATTATTACAGTAGCACTGCGGTACTCTTTGATAGTGCGTAATCTTTGGTGGCTTTACCCTAAGTGGGATTTTTGGAACCGCCTCTTTGGTCTAGTGGTGAATACACTGGTATTTACCACTAGACCAAAGAGGCGGTTCTTCTGAGACTGCTCAGAATCAGAGGACCCAGGTTCGGTTCCCAGCGGGGGGTACATGTTTGTGTACTCGGTTTGGTTGGTGGTAGGGCTTGTTTGTCCGCCTGGCTAGCTACCACCATCTTATCAAAATATGTCGCCATAACATCAATGTTTGAAGCATTGTTGTGTTCCGGCAGCTAGAGATAAGATAGCCAGTGCCTCAATAGTTGAGGATCCCGGGTGAAGTGCGCTTCCATCATTGGCCTTAACATCACTTAACATCAGGTGAGATCAAGGCACTGTGCTTACCCGTTAATATATATAAAAAAAATACATTCCTTGCTAGTTTTTTTTAAAGTCTTAAAGCCACGCGGACTAATAATGTAATAAAGTAAAGAACCGTCTCTCATGACAAAGTCAAAGCATTTAATTGATGATCACAATTTGGTTTAGGTTGTAAAGATTAATTAATTAATTATGTCGACATAATTTTGATAAGTTTAATGAATTTCTAAGCCGTAGGTACGTATAATACTCGTTGTTGTGGTCCCGAGCTCGTATCCGAGAAGGGATTTATTATACTTATAAGTTTTAATTATATTAAATACTTTAATTTCAAACAAGAAAACATAATATACAAATAAATTAACACAGAGCCAGAGTAGAATATTGGCGGTTTTATTGCATTTAACAAGCAATCTTTTAAACTTAGGTAATAATAATGATTATAGGTTTCAAAGAGAAAAATCATTTATCTTTATCACACAATAAATATAATAAAAATAATAATGAGCTTAATGCTTCTTCTGTCGACTGACAAAAGTACTTAAAAGCTTTTTGTCGGGGGGCAATAAGGTGCGCGCCTTTAACGCTTAGGTGATGCCCCTACTCACGTACCCCTTTGGCATACTAAGATGGACTCAGACTGTTAGACGCTCTGGATAGGAGAGTCCGCACACAGATCACAACGCCTCGCATGCTTCACCCACGCTCATCTGTTATGAGACCGTACATCCCGCGTAAGTCGTGGCTTTTTAAACGCCAAGACTCTCCATAACCGCGAGGTGTGCAGTCTTAGGGATTACTTCCTTAAACAACGAGTGTGGGACGTACCGTTATGTTGTAGCAGTAGATAGGAGCCTCACGCCGCTCTCCTTGGCAAACGAGAACTGGTGTAGACCAACGGTGCTGAGCTCTGAAGACCGCAGAAACATAATGAATCCTTTATTGTACAAATAAATTACATTTAAACACACGTTACACAGGACATATACAAAGGTGAGCTTATCTCTAGAAGAGATCTCTTCCAGCCAACCCTAGCTGTGGTGCAATAAACAAGTATGCGGGACTAATAAATTATAAATAATACTATACTAACAAACATATATACACTAATTACCAAGGATTTATATAATTGAAAATAAAATATTATATTATAAATATAAACATACATACATATTAAAATAAAAAAAAAACTAATTATGTTACTACAACGGTATGTAACCGATTAGCCGTTAGACAGATAATGCTCTTTGAGCTTGTGTTTGAAAGATTCTACCGATGAACTCTCACGAATGCTGGCAGGCAGTCTATTCCACATTCGAGCGGCATATACTGTGAATGATTTATGGTAAAAATTGGAATTACATTGGGGACATAGAAGGGTTCGTGTGTCGCAGGATCGTTTGGGACGGGAAGAGACGGGTATGAGCGTAAAACGGGAACGCAGATAATGAGGGAGCTGGGGGTAGTTAAGTATTTTGAAAAGGAGGGAAAGGATGTGCATATCTCGACGCAGTCGAACTGGGAGCCACTTTAACTTCGACCGAAATTCAGAAACGTGGTCAAATTTACGCAAACCGAATATAAACCGGATTGCCAGATTTTGCAGTCGTTCCAGTTTGTTAAGCAGCTCTTCAGTAGCGTCCAGATAACAAACGTCAGCATAGTCGAGAAGGGGAAGTAGAAGCGACTGAGCGAGCATAATTTTGGTATTGTACGGTAAGAAAAACTGGAGTCGCTTGAGGGAATGGTAGGAGTAGTGCATGCGCCGACTAACTTCATTTACCTGCGCCTTCCAGGACAGTGAACGGTCAAAAACGAGGCCAAGATTTTTAGTTTTTTCAGTATATTCAATATTTACTCCGTCATATGAAATACAGGGGAGACCGCTAACATCCAGTCTGCTGTACAGTCTGCTGCTACCAATGATTATTGCTTGCGACTTAGTTGGGTTCACAAGTAAACCGAATGCCTCAGCCCAAGACTTCACCAAGAGGAGATCCTTATTGATGTCTTCAATAACCGCGTGTGTGTTGGCTGCATCAAAATGTCGATAAAGTTGCATATCGTCTGCATATAGGTGGTACGGGGAAGGTATTACTTTGGTAAGTTCATTTATAAACAATGAAAAAAGGAGAGGTGAGAGTACCCCCCCCCCCCCGTGGCACACCCGCAGTTAGAAAAGCCCAATCAGAAAAGCAGTCATCACTCTTAATTCTCTGGCAGCGAATGCAAAGGTAGTCTGCAAACCAAGCGATCACAGAAGGGGTAATGTTAAGAGAGCGGAGAGTGGCAAGGAGGATGTCATGGTCAACAGAGTTGAAGGCGCTGCTAAAGTCAAGTAGAATTACAATTGTAAGCAAGCGATTATCCATAGCATGTCGAATATCGTCTGTGACTTTTAGCAAGGCGGTTACCGTGCTATGGCCAGGACGAAAACCAGATTGAAACTGACTGATAAGATTATTATGAGAAACGTATGCGGACAATTGTTTTTGAACAGCGCCTTCAAGGACCTTGGAGAGAAATGGAAGGATTGAGATGGGACGATACTGGGACAAATTGGTAGGAGAAGTGGTCTTTGGAATGGGAATTACGTCAGCCAATTTCCACTCATTAGGGAAGACGTTGGTTGCCAGCGAGGAGTTAAAAATGTGAGTAATGACAGGCACAACGTCATCAAGAATAGGTACAAGCATGTCACGGCAAATGCCATCATTGCCCACCGCCTTGGATGTTATGGAGAGAATACCCTTCTTAACCTCCTCTTCAGTGACCTCGCGAAATGAAAAAGGCTCACAGTCAGGGCGGGTAACAGTGCCTAGAAAGGCAAGCGTGGATGCCTTGGTAGAATCAGCAACAGAGACTGGTGAGTTTGCAAAATGCTCGTTAAGCAGCTGAAGATCAGGTAAGTCACAAGTAACGTTGAGGTCTCCACCCACACCAATAGTTCTAAGAAACTTCCAGACCTGACCTGAAGGTAAGTCGTGAATCGAGGAATGAATGTATCGTCTCTTAGCGTCCCGACAGAGTCTGTTACAAAGATTCCGCAGCTTCTTGTAGGAGTGCAGACTGTCGTCACTAGGACATCTCTTAAGCACGGATTTGGCTTTATCCCTACGTCGCATAACCTTCTTAATCATTGGCGTAAGCCAAGGCGCAGGAAGGTGTTTTACTCGCACTGCTCTGAGAGGAGCATGATAATTAAACAGCTGTATTATTTGTTTGTTAAAAACTCTGACCTTCTCATTTACAGCGCAAGCTGCAAACAAGGAAGACCAGTCAATCGCAGCAAAATCTTCCCTCAAGCGATCCATACAAATGCTACCAAAACTACGCCGAAGAATGACTTTAGTATTTGATTTGGGTTTGCGTACACGATAGGACAGATATATGAGGTCATGATATGAGAATGGAGCAGTAGTTTGCCCATGTAAAAGGACTGAATCTGGTCTAGAAACTATCTGTACGTCTAAGAGAGATGGCTGACAATTAGGAGAGTGATGGGTGGCAGTGAGAGGGAGCAAAACAAAGTTGACAGAAGTTACAATTGAATTTAGGCGGGAAGACCGAACGTTATTTTTTAGTAAGCAATTATTAAGATCACCCATCAATATAACATGGTTGTAAGTAGAACTCAGGGATTCAAGTGTAGTCTCAAAGGTTTCAAAATAATTTACGTATGGAAGAGTAAGGAGCTCCAGGGGCGGTACTACCGGGCCTTAACAGGACCCGATGTGGATCTGCTCGCGTCGGTAAACTGGCTACGATTCGGAGACCTTTTTAGGGAAACGGAGGGTTTTGTCTGTGCAATTGCAGACAAAGTCATGATGACGAATAATCACCGGAAATATATCCCGAAGGACGGTACGGTCGACATCTGTCGGGCATGCCGCCGAGTCTCAGGCATATTATTTCCGGTTGTTCTCATCTGGCTAACGGTGAGTACTAGCACAGACATAACCTTGTAGCCAGGATTATCCATCAGCAACTTGCTCTTCGATATAGTCTTGTAGAATCTGAGGTGCCGTATTATAAGTAGACGCCGTCACGGGTCAGGTGCACTACCATATATGCTATCGTGGCTCGCTAAAATATAGTTAGTGGTGCACCTGACCCGGCATGTCATGGGGAGCGGGTTCGAATCCTGCTCGTGGTTTTTTTTTCAATACTTTGTCTTTTTTTAAATTGTAATTATGTTCGCAACAAAATTTGCGTAAAATTATCTACAACCAAAATATTTTCTTATTTAACTTTCGTTGAAATAATTAAGGTTTTATTAACACAATATGTTTTTTGCTCCGCACCGCTTTTATAGATCAAAGAAGCGGCAACAAAAGCAATATCGTAACGAAACTCGCTTCATCATAATTGGATATTGTTAACTTTTCTATAGTTTACCTTTTGATTCATAAAAATCGGCCAGTACTTACCGGGTACCTTTATGAGATCAGGTGAAAGAAATTAATTTACAAAATATTTTTATTTTATTTTACATGTAATCAAAACAAATATAAACGGGGATTAACGCAATCTAATAAGTAAAAAGGTATTATACCTTTATACTCGATGTTTCGACCGAGTTTCAATGGCCGCGGTTGCGGTAGGACAGCTTTCGCGATGTTGCGCCTCCGTTTGCGCGGCAGTCTTCATCCACCGTCACATTATTTTGCCAACCAACGGATGCGTTAATCACCGTTTAAATTTGTTTAACTATGGAACGCGAAAGTTTAAAAGTGGATGTAATCAAAAATCATGGTTTATAGCGTATCATACCCGGGCACTGACACCGGCAAAATATTCTCGCCAACAAAATGTTGACGGTCCATGCATGGTACGCAACGGTGTTGCGCGGTGACTGAACAGTCTAGTGGGCAAAATCTCATACTGAAAAATGAAAAAAAAAAAAATATTTATCACAACAAATCAGTTTTAACAATTATAGAGGTTGATTCTCTCCTTTGGAGTGTGAGAACACTTGTGACAGGAGAGAATCGCTCTCATTTAACATAATAATACTTAACAATTTGTTGAGTAGCCGCAATACTTAGGTTCTAGTACTTTGATTTTCATAATATCTATACTTAATATTATAAAGCTGAAGAGTTTGTTTGTTTGTTTGTTTGTTTGTTTGAACGCGCTAATCTCAGGAATTATTCAATTCGAACCAGTAGGGTTCGAATTGAATAATTCTTTTTGTGTTGGATAGTCCATTTATCGAGGAAGGCTTTAGGCTATATAACATCACGCTGCGACTAATAGGAGCGAAGCATCAGTGAAAAATGTTGCAAAAACGGGAAAAGAGCCTAAAAAATTAAAAATACTGCCGAAAGTCACTATTCCACGCGGACGAAGTCGCGAGCACAGCTAGTATATATATATATATATATGTCGGAGACGTGGCGCTAGCATCGCTTAGAAACGACAAGTATAGTCTATACTTAGTGTGGTCTGCGCAGCCTATGCTCTATGGTACGCGAAACGTCAACGTCAGTTGGCGCGACAACGGACGGGAAACATTCGAACGGGAGCGGTCGGAGAGTACGCACGCGCAGAACTCACTTCGTTTCTAAAATCCATTTGCATCGGGCAACTATAACTAAATATTGTAATTGTGATATTAAAATAACATTAAAGTGACTGTAAGGAATACGACTGCGTCTTTATTTTGTAGATCCAAGATGAACTGTGTTATCGACGAATCCGAGTTTGCTCGACCGTCCTACTACAAACCAGCCTCGCCGCTGACATATATATATATATATATATATATATGTGTGTGTGTGTGTGTGTGGTGTGTGGTGTGTGTGTGTGTGTGTGTGTGTGTGTGTGTGTGTGTGTGTGTGTGTGTGTGTGTGTGTGTGTGTGTGTATACTTTTCAATACAAAGAATATTTTTGTGCCTGACACGCTCCTAGCACGGTCATAATATGATACGGTCTAGTGGGCAGAGATTTGTTAGGTGGGTGCCTCGAACGCATTTTGTACCAGTAAGGTTTTTGCCCTAATCGCAATTTGCCACGATCGTGTATTTTATCCTATAGGTGATTTGTCTCAGACCAAAAAGCGATTAAATCAACTTGCTTGGACCTATTGAGAATTGAGTATGGTGCTTGCTGGCAGAAATAGGTATTAGGGTCGCAATCCAATTGGATTCGGGGTAGAACAAAGTTATGCCGAGAACGCAGCGGGCTTGGTATACGGTATTTCGATTCAACTATAATTTAAAATATTGTGTTCTTTAACTATGGTTATATAGGATATTATGTGGTTAACGCGCCCGGTCTGTGAGTGCTGAGGTTAAGCAATTTTCGCAAAGGCCGGTCATCGGATGGGTGACCAAAAGTTTATCTTCTCATGATCCTCCGTGCTACGGAATGCACGTAAAGCCGTTGTTCCCGGCTGCATTAGCAGTCGTTAACAACCACCAACCCGCACTGAGTCCGCGTGGTGGTTTATGACCCGTTCTCCCTATCCATCCATCCATAGGGAAGGCTCGTGCCCCAGCAGTGGGGACATAACATACAACTACTTACGTACTAGTTAACTTTCTGTAAGGGTTACCGAACTATTAGTCATCATTCGTCTGCTCCGTACCCAATAATATTTGGGTCAGTTCGATATATCACTATTAGTAAGAACATCATTAATCTCTTAAAGGCATACTATTAATGATCCCTTTTTAATAAAAGTTTTTGTATAGTCTATATCTATACTATATCCATACTAGAATGTTTAAATTCAATTTAAAACGATTAATTTACATTTCAAAATAATATTATATGTTAGGGAAATACCTCAGCCAGGATCCCGGTTTCGTTGGGGCCCATAGCAACAACCGCCTAGACGTCAGTGGGTAATCCCCGTCCTGCCTGGCGTTTCGCCGATCAGGACTTTTAAAAATAGACGTTTCCTTAGCTGGCCACTCCTCAGAGCGGCTAAAAGGAAATCTGCTGCAATTAAACGTTCAATAACTCACCTGGTAATCCAAGCGGAGGAGCTCGATGGTGCAGTGGATAACAAAGACCGGTCATCGGATGGGTGGTCAAATTTTTTTCATCTCGTCTTCCTCCGTGCTTTGGCACGTAAAGCCGTTGGTTCCAGCTGCATTGGCAGTCGTTAACAACCACCAACCCGCACTGGGCCCGCGTGGTGGTTTGTGGCCCGTTCTCCTTACTCATCCATAGGGAAGGCTCGTGCCCCAGCAGTGGGGACATAAATGAGCTAATAGTGATTATAATTACTAGTGGCCCGCTCACAACTTCGTCAACTTGAGAACATCCGTATCAAATGATGGTTTTACCAGTTCGAAAACCTTTTTTAGGGTGATAACCTTTTTTACCGTGATAGTTAGACAGTTGAAATTTTCACTGATGATGTATTTCTGTTGCCGCTACAACAACAAATACTAAAAAACAGAATAAAATAAATATTTAAGGGGACTCCCATACAACAAATTTTTTTTTCTCGTTTTTGCTACAGGTAGACGCTTGAAATATTCAGAGAATATTGAGTTATATTATTCACTTTAAAAATAAATAATTAAATTAAAATAAAATTAATATTTAAGGGAGCTCCCATACAACAAACGTGATTTTTTTCTAATTTTTTTCTCGGTCTTAATAACGATAACAGGTAGAAACTTGAAATATTTTTATAGATAATGGTACGGAACCCTTCGTGCGCGAGTCCGCCTCGCACTTGGGCGGTTTTTTATATATACAAACCTGGTCCTGACAATTACGAACACAACACAAAAATAAATCAGCCAAATCGGTTGAGCCGTTCTCAAGTGACGCTCGAACATACATGTGGCAATTGATTTTTATTAATATAGATACAATAGATAAGTATTATATTTTATTTGCACGAGTAGATTGCTTGCGAATTGAAAATTGGGAATGAAATATTATTTTTTCTGACGCTGTAAAGGAAAGCGGGACAGCCCTCCTAGACAAGTGGCATATAGTTAAGGGTGCGCCGACAAAAAAATGCCAAAAATGCAGTTACGGTTAAGTAGATATAATTGAAAATACTATCGTATTAAATGAACAAATATTTTGTTCCTCGCTTCAAGAAAATAATGAGAAAGTAAGATATTAGTGATAGTGATAGTTTGAAAACCGCCAACGGAAAAACGCTTGTTCTAACAAAATAGGACGTTAGTTAAGGGTGGGCCGACCAAAAAATGCCAAAAATGCAGTTACGGTTAAGTAAATATAATTGAAAATACTATCGTATTAAATGAACAAAATATATATTTTGTATCATAGGGAACGTGTTTACAATTTGTCGGAACCATAAATTCATAACACGCTATAGTTTTTTCTACAATATCATTTAAAGTTGGGCAAAGATCATGAAAACGAGTGGCGGCGTTTAGTAGATTTCTTATAGTTTATCTAAATTATTGTACCTCTGATTTTGTCTAAACAATCATCAATGGATAAACTACAAATTGCTAGACTACATTTTCGATTCATCAAGTGGTTATTTAAATAATTATTTTTTATTAAGCACCTTAAATTCCCCATACAAAATTAGTATGGCCGCGCGGCATCAAATAAATATGGACGACGACATTTCAAATAAAACATATGACACTTGTCACTTATGGACGGCGCACCCTTAATAGAATAGAAACAATTCAATTTCTTGTAACATGACTCTCGCTATGATTTAGCCAGAATGTTAATGTTTTGGAGGCTGGTCTGCTCTTGCATACTATTAATTTTATTATTATTAACTATAGTTTAACTTTGTTTTCCTTTTTTCTTAGGCAATTTTTGACCTTTATTAGTACTGTATGACATTGTGAAAACTTTAACTGGTAACTGATGTAAATTTGCAAACTTAGATACTTATTATTATATTTTTTCTTTTGGTTTTTTTTTTAACATGTGTGATTGTCCTTTATGTTTTGTGTTTTTATTTGTGATGGAAAGTGTCCTTTTATGATAGGGCATTTTCCAATATTTTTGACGCTGTAAGGGAGAAAAGAGTTTGACACTTGCCGAGTTTCTTGCCAATTCTTCTCAGTACAAGATTTCCCGCCCAGAGTAGACTTGCGAACTGATGGCATAATGACGTTCATAAGAGCTAATTGTAGCCTAAACTGAATAAATCATTTTGAATATTGCTTTTTTTTTATTTTGAATGTACGGGATTGACATAATCAACGATACGTATAAATGACGTTTATGTCAATCCTATACAATAATCACTCTATTTTTGATTTATAATCTTATAGCAGTGCCCCGCTGTTTCACTCGCGTTCTATTAGTCATAGCGTGATGTGATATAGCCTATAGCCTTCCTCAATAAATGGACTATTCAACACAAAAATAATTTTTCAATTCGAACCAGTAGTTCCTGAGATTAGCGCGTTCAACCAAACAAACAAACAAACAAACAAACTCTTTAGCTTTATGTGAGTTTTGTTTACTATCCGTATTCATTCGATTTCTTTTTATACATAGCTCGGCAAATGACTCCACTCCACCTGATGTTAAGTGGAAATGGAGTCCAGGCGTAAGGACAACTGGTGCAGCGAGAAAACACCGCAGCATCAGTCACCCTCACCCTGCCGGCCCACAAGGTGCCTCTTCACGCCTCGTTTGAAGGACCCCATGTCATAGGAAGGAGGGAAAACGTGTGTTGGTAGACTATTCCATCTTTTGGAAGTGCGACAAAGAAACGAGACACCAAATTTCTTTGTGCGCGATGGAATGTTCGAGACAGTACAGCGGTGACTCCGGAGAGCAGCACGCGTACTCCTATGGAGGAAGGGAGAAGGTGGGATGAGGTCAAAAAGCTCTTGAGAGCACTCGCCGTGGTATAAGCGGTAGAAGACGCTGAGTGACGCTATATCTCTACGCAATTGCAGGGGCTCGAGAGCATTAGTGACCACTGCACTGCCGATAATGCGTATTAGCGCGCCGCTGCAATCTGTCCAAGGCATCGAGAAGGTACTTTACGGAACCGTCCCAGAGGTGCGAGCAGAACTCCACGCAAGATCGAACCTTAACCTCGAAACGAAAATTAGTATGGTATTGAAGCAGCGCCTCCTGGCGGCATACGATAGGAGTTAACATTTTGCCATACAAATTCTCGTTTTCGTTAACGTGATCGAATAGCGAATTAAACTCGCACTTGGCACCCTGCACTCTGAATGAATTCACAACAGTCACATTGTTTGTTCTTTATTATAGAAGTAGTTAATGGAAAGAAAGTGTTCTTTTATGATAGGGCATTTTCCAATATTTTTGACGCTGTAAGGGAGAAAAGAGTTTGACACTTGCCGAGTTTCTTGCCAATTCTTCTCAGTACAAGATCTCCCGCCCAGAGTAGACTTACGAACCGATGGCATAATGACGTTTATAAGAGCTAATTGTAGCCTAAACTGAATGAATCATTTTGAATATTGTTTATTTTTATAAATTTTGAATGTACGGGATTGACATAATCAACGATACGTATAAATGACGTTTATGTCAATCCTATACAGTAATCACTCCATTTTTGATTTATAATCTTATAGCTGTGCCCCGCTGTTTCACTCGCGTTCTATTAGTCATAGCGTGATGTGATTTAGCCTATAGTCTTTTTCAATAAATGGACTATTCAACACAAAAATATTATTTCAATTTGAACCAGTAGTTTCTGAGATTAGCGCGTTCAACCAAACAAACAAACAAACAAACAAACAAACAAACAAACAAACTCTTCAGCTTTATGTGAGTTTTGCTTACTATCCGTATTCATTCGATTACGTTTACGAAAACATAAATTAGTAAGGCATTGAAGCAGCGCGTCCTGGCGCCATACGAAAGGAGTTAACATTTTGCCATACAAATTCTCGTTTTCGTTAACGTGATCGAATAACGAATTAAACTCGCACTTGGCACCCTGCACTCTGAATGAATTCACAACAGTCACATTGTTTGTTCTTTGTTATAGAAGTAGTTAAAATAAAATAATAAATAATTATAATAAAAATAAACTATTGCAATAGGAATAGGTATCCGGTAATTATAGTTGTAGGTTTTTTGTAAACAAATAAATAATTAAAAATGTTTGTTAGTTAGTTCGGTTAGTGCTGGCGCGGCAGCTTCAGCGGCTGAGGACCTCAAACGGCGCAAATATAGTTATCTAAGCCATAGACACATATTTGCGCCGTTTGGGGTTGAAACTTTGGGACCATGGGGACCAGCAGCTCGAAAACTTTTTAAAGAAATTTCCGCTCGCCATACAGAGACTACTGGTCGAGCTGGCGCGTATTTTGGCCAACAACGCTTAAGTTTGGTCATCCAAAGAGGCAACGCCGGCAGCGTCCTGGGTGTTATATCATGTTCCAAAGCCGTAAATACTTTTAAGAAAAAATATCAACTGTCAAAAAACGCACTTCCACTTCCTGTCAGTGCTTATGTTACGTTATATAGTCAAATAAAGATCGCCGTTTCAACTGAAGACTGGATTATTTTATTTACCACAAGGCCATAAAAGACACTGGGCACTCTCCCGCTTGGCAGCGATTTGGAGTCCCTTCTTTATTTGTAAAAATTATGTGTATATTTCTATATTTTTTTTAATTTCTCTTAATTATAATACACAATGTTACTAAATGTTAACAAAAATATATTTTCTAAAGTGAATTTGTTATTATGTCAAAGTTATTCAATAAATAATAAATAAATAAATGAAATGAAAAATTTCAAAATAAAGGTAGATGTGAGAAAATTGTAAATTCGTACACGTTTTCAATATTTTTGTTCGATATTAAAAACTCACGGGCGGGGGCGGCTCGATCGCCCATTTCTAAATCCTATAATCTCCACCGAGAGCGAAGCGAAACCAATATTGGTTCGTTATAGTTAAGTTATTAATTTTATGTTGGTGTACTTAATATTTTTTTCTAAAGTTTACGCGAACACTACACATTGAAATTAAATTTTTTTCACGGATCTACTCGTGTTTAAAACGTCAGGATAAACATTAGACAAAACTAATGTATAAAATAAACGCGGGTAGATCCGTATAAGTAGTTTCATTTCAATGTTATACTTAAGGTAAAGAAGTCATCATCATCATCATCATCATCTCAGCCAAAAGACGTCCACTGCTGGACAAAGGCCTCCCCCAAGGATATGAGGGGTATTTGCCGTAATCGCCACGCTTGGCAGGCGGGTTGGCGATCGCAGTAGGTTGAGGGTAACCTCAGAGAGATGCTGCTGCCCATCCTCTGGAATGCTCCCTTAGTCGGCTTTTACGACACCCACGGGAAGAGATGGGGTGGTAGAAGTATCTAAAGTATATAGTCTAAAACTGTTCCACTGCTGGGCAAAGGCCTCCATTATTGAAATCAAGTCATCACAACAATGATGGGTTGATTGGCTTGCCAAATGCGGTTTGGTGATCACAAACCCGGGCTGTGCATCGAAAAAATCTGAAAAAACTTTATTTATTTGTTTTTTTGTTTATTATGGACAGTTAGCGAAAACTTTTAGTAAAAAAAAACTATGTAACATACAATAACATCTTAAATGCTATGTACAGCGTTCTATTATGACGACCTCCTTGGTTGAGTGGTTTGTACATCGGTTTTTATGGTGTCGCCATCTCTGAGGTTCCGGGTTCGATCCCCGGTCGGGTCAATTTAGAAATAATTGTTTTTTTAAATTGTCTCGGGTCTGGGTTTTTTCTATGTATAATAAGTATGTATTTAAGTATTTTAAGTATGTTTATCCGTTGTCTAGTAACCATTTAACGAGTTTCATAACGAAGCTTCTCTTGGGCTAGATAATTGGTGTGAGTGTAGGAAAGTTTATTTTAAGTTTATTGTTTATTATTGACCGCCACGGCATGCAAATGTGGAGAGTCTGTGTAAATTTTAAAAGAGGAAAAACTACATTAATTTTCCAAGTAATTAGTAATAACAAACTTAACAATATAAATAAGTGCAAAAAATATACAACTGATTTCAAATGCTAGTAAGAATTACGTAGGGTTTACGTAGCTGTCGGACATCAGTTTTCTAAATTTGTGGACACTTAGATGAAATATGTCAATGTCAGCGTTGGATCGTGACAAAACATTATAATGTCGCTGTAGCCCATTAAGTGTTGAATGGTGACCCAAGTTACTCTTAGAGGGCTGCTCCGAAAATAGATTAAATCTACTGACCCGTGGCAATTTCCTTGGTATGTTAATATTGATTTGTCCTAGGAGATTCAAACAATCAATCACTTTGCCCCAACTGTAAATAATTATATAGTTTAATAAGTATATTAGTTAAAATTATACTACTTTTACGGATCTACTCGCATTTATTTTGCACATTACTTATTTAATGTTAATCCTGACGTTTCGAACCCTTTGCAGGGTCCGTGGTCACAGGGAGACTGAGGTGTTGGTCATCTCATAATTAGTTGGTACCCTCATTTAAATTTAATCAGGTGCGTTCCGTTTTACGCAGAAAGAGCTTACGGTATCTTTTGGTCTGGCAGTATGGTGTCGGGGCTGGGATTTAATATTTTGTATGATGGGATCCCAGGCTGGTGGTAGATTCCAACCATCTTAAGATGGTTGGAATTACATTAAATAAGTAATGTGCAAAATAAACGCGAGTAGATCCGTAAAAGTTGTATCATTTCAATGTGTAGTGTTCGCGTAAACTTTAGAAAACAATATATATTAGTTAAATTGTTATAATGCTTATTTTAAAAAAAATCATAATAATATAGACTGTATCTGTTTATGTAGGAGGAGCTTGATAGCGCAGTGGTTCACACGCACTGTCTAAAATGCTGAAGTTAATTCAAATGCTTTATTTTGCATTAAATGTGGTAAGTACTACATGGATGGTTTAAGACAGTAACAGGATCACACATTTAGCCAAATACATACAAAAAATACACTTTTTGTATGCCAATACAAAAGTGTGATTACATTTAAAAAATAATAAAAACAATAATATAATGTAATGCTAAGTATTTGATTTATAATTAAAATATTTGATAATTGTATAAAAAGAATTCTGTAACAACCATTTACGTAATGTCAACTTAAATTTATTAAAGGGAAGGGCTTTTATAGGCTCTGGTATATTGTTATAAATGTTAATGCACATTGCGTAAATTTTTTCCCAAAACGGGCCGTTTTCGGTCTGGTGTCAGCAGTTAAGTTAGGTTATGCAACTTTCGCAAAGGCTGGTCATCAGATTGGTGACCAAAAATGAATTTGGAATTAAATGCCTATCTTACGCAGTGGTTAGCTCGTCCTGTCTGCTATTGCTAAAGATTAAGCAACTTTTGTAAAGGTCGGCTATTGGATGGGTGATCAAAAGTTTATCATCTTGAGCTCAAAGACCTCTTGAGCTCCTCTGTGTTTCGGAAGGCACGTTAAGCCATTCGTCCTAGTTGCATAAGCAGTCGTTAACAACCACCAAATCCGCACTGGCCCCTGGTGGTTTATAACCCGTTCTCCCTATCCATCCATAGGAAAGACTCTTGTCTCAGCAGTGGGGACATAAAATGAGTTAATCACTCTAATATTATAAATGCGAAAGTTTGTGTGTATGTATGTTCGTAATTTTGTTGCTTCTTCACGCTGCAACGGATGGATGGATTTGGATGAAATTCCGCATACAGATAGTTTATAACCTAGATTAACAATAGGTTAGTTTTGTCCCGATATTCCCACGGGAATCACACTAAGTATATACTAAAATCGACAATTTAATTTTCGAATACAAAATGATTTTTTTTTGTTGTCATGGAAACCAAAGAGAATTTAATCACTTGATGGAAACTGTCAAAGCGCTACGAAGTCCGCCGGGTCCACTAGTGATGTGATAATGATGATTATGTTTAAAATTTTAAAATGTTTACCTAGCTTTTAATATTAGACTGTCTAAGGTACAATACGCAAAACAGTAATTTACTAAATAAAAAAAGAATTAATTTCTTGTCCAACTGTCCCAGTACAAGTATCTCTAAAGCTTTCACTAATTAATCAACTCTTTTAACATCTGCGACCGTTCAAAATAATGACTGCTCTGTTTCTTTTTAAAATCGCAATCACTTACCAAAATAAGACTTGAAAGCAGAGTAAAGCCCGTCACAGACTTAGCCTTAATATATATTAATATGATGTGCTATAATATAGCTATATATTATATTATATTATAGCAATCCACCACACACGGTAGCTATAATATAATAAATATTTTTGTCCTCATTAAGTCCGCGGTCGCATATACCATAATATAATATTAATATTTCTTGCTATATCTGTCCACATATTTTGGTAACGTAATAGAAATATATATATTATAGCTCCGTCTGTGGTTGCTCGAAGATTACTATGGATATTTATCGTAAATTCATTAATAATAAATAAGTAATACTTACTATTTAAACATGTTATTTTATCACAACAACAGCAACAAGAGTTTGTCACAAAAACAGTTTTTTTATGTTTTTGCTTTTTTTTTATGGGTCCAGCTGAAAATCAGCGTTGTGGCTACAAGTTACAACATGAGCTGAGCTGGTCAGCCGTTTCAGTTGTTTCTCATTATACCTTAGATATAAGAAACCTATTGTAATGTTTATGTATTGGAAGCACTGAATAAATAATTACTTACTTACTTACTTACTAATATGTCTCGCTATAATATATATTATTGCTGCGTCTATGACGGGCTTAAAGGTATTTAATTAAAAGCGCTTTCTCACTTGTCGAATCAAAAACTTGACTGTGACTTTTTGTTTGTAAATGTCGTTACTTTTATGAAAGCTGTGCAGTTTCTTGCGCATGTTCTCCATAGCTAAAATATAGACGACCTTAATAGGTAAAAAAACCGGCCAAGTGCGAGTCGGGCTCGCGCACGAAGTGTTCCGTACCATTATCTATAAAATCAGTAATTATTAGAAAATAATGGTTGACAGTTTATGCATAAGGTTTATTTTTATGAAATTATTTTTTTGAAATTATATTTGAGTTGATTGAATGAAAGGTAAATTGCGGTTTACGATTTATGACGTATTAAAAAAAAACTAATTACTATATCTCGTTCAAACCAATTTTTGGTGGAAGTTTGCATGGTAATGTACATCATATATATTTTTTTAGTTTTATCATTCTCTTATTTTAGAAGTTACTGGGGGGGACACATTTTACTACTTTGGAAGTGTCTCTCGCGCAAACTATTCAGTTTAGAAAAAAAATGATATTCGAAACCTCAATACCATTTTTGAAGACCTATCCATAGATACCCCACACGTATGGGTTGGATGAAATAAAAAATTTTGAGTTTCAGTTCTAAGTATGGGGAACCCCCAAAATTTATTGTTTTTTTTTCTATTTTTGTGTGAAATTCTTAATGCTTGAAATGTTTTAATCCAGGTTATAAACTATCTGTATGCCGAATTTCATCCAAATCCATCCATCCGTTGCAGCGTGAAGAAGCAACAAATATACACACATACATACACACAAACTTTCACATTTATTTTAATAGTGTGTTAAAGCTAAAGAGGGTTGAAAGCCTGTACATGGAAGATATTAAAAAAAAAGTGGGCTGGGGATACTTAGAATCGATAACAGAACACGTTCTAACAGTTTTTAGAATTTCTGCCTGTTTGTCTGTTTATTTGACCGCGCATCACGTGAAAATGGCTGAACGGATTTGGATGAAACTTTGCACAGACCATGACCCCAACTAGGGTATAGGATACTTTATCCCGGCAATCTTCGCGAACAAAGTCGCGAGTGACAACTAGTATTAAAAAAATTTTTTTTTTTTGGCAACGTAACTTATTTGGCTCCAATTAAATTTTAACACTGGGTTTAAAGTGTCGAACGCTGGCGGTGTCACTACGACAGGTTAAACATGATAAAATTTTACTAGAAAAAATCAACCATCCCCAGAAAGCGTGGGAATCGAACCCCGCGAATACTGTTGACTTGCAGTGTAAATCACAAAATTTAAAGACTCTTCTGGGGCCTCGGTAGCTCAGCGGACCGGACCGAGTATGCAAAGGTCGTGGGTTCGATTCCTACTCGAGTTTCCTTGAGGCTTGTTGATTTTTTCTAGTAATTTTTTTTTTCTTGTAACTTTAAATAGCATTGTGATTGGAAAATTCAAAATAATAAAATATACTTACTATATGTAAATTAATGTCACCCATGTTTTTTGTCTTAAGTTAAGTTTTGTGTCTTTTTCTTTAAGGCGACGCACCGCTAACCAATTAATCGAATACGGAGCGTTTGCGCTCCGAACCATAAGAAAAACTGTTTTTTTTTCTTCAAATTAAAACTACAAATTATTAAAAAAAAATGAACTAGCATATTAAAGTGTGTGTTAAGACTAATCTACTAAGAAAATTTAGATGCTTAAATCGGTCTGGTTTGCCTGTAAAATGCAAATCTGTTTTAAAAAAGGTTACTTTCATATTTTTTTCTCTGTTACAAAAGTTGACAAATCGTATTTCTGCAACTAGCAAAATGAAGTCAATTAAATGAAAAATCATGTTAACAAATATCACTTTCATATGTTTTGTAATTGTTGGGAAAAATCAAGATCCCCGCAACGTAAATTTCCAATACGTCGCCTTAATAATTCATAACCCTTTTTATTGGAGTCACTTTTGATATTGGTTTTTACACTCGATGAGCCTTACTGGTTAACTAGTAGAACATGCGTCAGGGCATTAAGTCCCTATTTGTAATTATGTTATTATATACTCATATTTTATAGATACTCATTATTATTTATTATGCATACTGTTTCTTTCTTTAAAGACACGTACCTATGCCAAAATTGAAGAAAGAACTTTCATTTAGATTCCGCTTATTGCAATTAAATGTAAAATAAATTTAAAAAAGTTTGACTTACCCTCACTGAAGCAATAACGCAAAGACACTATGAAGTCCCAGTCACCAAATCGTTAACTAAACAACATAGGGATCTTTTAAAAGTTAATCATTACACATAAACACGAATCACAAAACAGTTTACAAGTTACAACTCTAAAAAAATAGTCATTAATTCAAATATACAACATAAGTACAAATCTTATTCAACTTAGTCAAAGACGTGGTCAACTGCACACGTATCAATCACTAAAGAGTTTTAAACGCAACTCTTACATTGCTATTTAGTCTTATAAACATCGCGCACAAAACTTCTCGCGATCCTTTTCGCTCCGCGGCAGAATCAGTACTGACGATACGGTGTATAAGCTATCCTCAAATCACAGAATTTTTCCCCTTTGTAGTGTTAAGCCGTTGTTTAGATAAATCTCCATTTCATTGGTATTCCATTAGTAAATTGCCTTCATCCTCCTTCATTGCAGAACTGTTTTTTTTTCAACTAAAAAGTTTAGTGTTGACATTGCAAACGATTTATGTTTACTGTGGTTGTCCAGTGGTTGAAATTCGACATTAATTCACTATGTTAAAAATTATATGTTAAAATTATACTATGTTTAATGATCGACGACCTCCTTGGTAGATTGGTTTGTACGATGGTTTTCATGGTGTCGCTATCTCTGAGGTCCCGGCTTCGATCCCCAGTCGGGTCAATTTAGAAATTATTGTTTTTCTAAATTGTCTCGGGTCTGGGTGTTTTCTATATATAATAAGTATGTATTTAAATATTTTAAGTATGTTTATCCGTTGTCTAGTAACCATTTTAACGAGTTTCATAACGAAGCTTCTCTTGGGCTGGTGAGAGTGTAGGAAAGTTTATTTATTATAATATATTTGTTCAGCGTATTGTACCACAATATAACACATTTTAAATACATTTTTGTCTCTCTGCTACTCCTTCTCCTTATATTTGAACCTAAAGTATGCCAATTCTCACATTCCTTCTTTAGCGCAATATGGTTAAAAAGGTGAACAAAGATTCCCTTTTGTTATTATAAACCATAAACCAAGCGGCCGTGGCTAGCTCAATTAAATCCGCACTCTCTTTGGTTGGTGATTGTTCCCGTCTGCGACAATTATCAATATTCAAAGTATTTATAAATACTCATTTATTATAGATTTTATTATTTAAGTATAGGTATCGGACATGGAAATATTCCACGTTGCATTCAACATTGCTCAAATTGAGTTCTGGGATCGTAGAGCTTGTTTTTTTCTTTTTTTTCTATTTGCAGTTATTTTTATGTGAGTCCGGTTTAATTACGAGTATAATTATAATTGTTTTAGCAGTCGGTTTTTTGTTTTATTGTAGTATAATTTTTTTGTAAAAAATTGCTCTGACGTAGTATTACATAGTAGGTATTAATAGTAGACGTTAATTAAAGATTACATTGGCTTAGAAAGTATGGTGTCAGCTGCTTAAATTGCGAATAGTATTGTTTGTTAATGGCACTTAATGACAAGCCCATTAATTTTAACCGAAGGGCTGATTAAGCCAGGGCTGTGATATATTAATAAGAACCATTTATTTTTTCATTACTCAGTAATATGTGGTAATTAAGCAAGCGGGTCACCTAATGGGAAGTAATCAACACCACTGATATACGGGAACACCAAAATATACCGAAATGTTTGATTCCGAATTTCGATATAAAAAAAAAAAAATCATAAAAAAAAAAAAAAAAAAACATATAAAATATAATAAAATAAAATACATAATATAAAATAAAAAAATAAATAAATATAATATATAAATAAATATATTAATAAATATACATATAATATACATTATAAAATCCGTACTTCATAATTCCGAATAAATAATTTTTTTATTTCATTGAATATTAAGTCTTTAATCGCCGTGATGGTCACTGGTGACCGACAAACAATAAATTTTTAAATTCGAAATTCACAATAATCGAAGTTTTGTTTTTTAATTACACAGTGCCTTGTGTGAGTTTTTTTACTATCCGTCGGTATTTATTTGATTACGTTTACGAAAACGAAAATTAGTATGGCATTGATGCAGCGCCTCCTGGCGACATACGAGAAGGGTTAAAATTTTGCGATACAAATTCTAATAGCTATGATATACATTATATTATAGCTAGCTATGCTATTATAGCATAAATAATAGTTAGACAGCTATTATATGCTATAATAGCATATAATAGCTAGACAGCTATTATATGCTATAATAGCATATAATAGCTGTCAGTTAGGTTAGGTTAGACTTGTGACCAAAAGCAGAAAAGCGAACACTTTTCGCGATTTTCAATATTTCGGAATTATGCGATTAGGGATTTTGAAATTCGTGTTTATTATTATATTCGGAATTTAGTTTTTCGTGCTTATGTAGTGCACCCCTCATGTACCTATACTTATAATTGAACCATACCTAATTTTACATCATCGCAGAGCCAACATTATGGAAGATGTTTAATCAAGCATTTTTCACCTTCTTAGTAAATTAATTCGAGTTCACAACATTGGAATAACGTTAATAAAAATGCCGGTTTGCAACTTTAAGGCTTGATACAAATAAGACCCAACTTCGTGAAGCCAGTGTTACATTTCTCATGTTGTCGATCGTATTGTTGGTAGACTCGTTACGTCTGATTTGGCGTTTGTTACAAACCAATATTGACTTTTGCTGCTACATGCTATAACTGGCTTCTGATGTGGGTATAGTCAGCAAAATACTTTGAAGGTACATGTACTTTAATCTTACTTACTTACTTACTTACTATCCTGGCGCTGTAGCCCCAATGAGCTTTGGCCCCGATACAATACTTGTTATCTCTACTTAACTATTATTATTTTCTATTTCAACAAAAAATTTAGTCTCATTATCGTTTTTCATGTCAATAATTCATTTGATTTTTCAAGGTGTTTTTAAATGTGCTTATTAGGCACAATTTATTAATCGTTACTAAAATAAATAGATAACACCCGAGGAATTTTATGACGATCAAATTTGCTCATCTCAGCGTCTAATTTGGTCGCTTAGTTCTGAAAATATTGCGAAATCAAAAATTAGTCAATACTCAATACTCAATACTCAATACTTTATTGCATTCCATAATGTTTACATAATAAGATGGTAGGTTTTTACAATGGATCAATTATGGACCCTGTCGGGCACAGCACAGCTTTAGTAGGAGAGAGGAAGAGAGATCATTATTATTTTAATTATAATTATATCATATTTAATTGTATTCGTAATTTATCATTGATTAAAAATTCATTTATAATGTTATATTGGAATATTATACCTATGTATTTTTGGGTTGTTTGCCGAGCGAGCGGTATATAGAATAATTACTTACTTTACTTACTTTAGTTATAATTTATTATCTGTTGAAAAAATATATATATATAACCTTTAAATATAATAATTATTACACACAGTTAGTCACAGAGAAATACGTGCAAATATTATTATTTCCCTCTTTGATCATCACTTTTTTTTTATTTCTATTACATTGATGTTTTAAACACGATGCTCCCATTCAACCTTAGGTTGGCTGGAAGAGATCTCTTTTAGAGATAAGTCTACCTTTGCTCACCATTGTTTGTAAACTGTTCTCTGTATGTGTGTTTTTTGTGCAATAAATAATGTTTTGAAGAGATATTTAGATAAGATGGCTGTACTGTAACTAGTCTTACAAACTTAAAACAAAAATAAAAAAATGTAAATAAATATTACCTAAAATCGAAACCGAGATTTCTAGGTCTGATTGTCTAACCAGTAGACCGCAGAGACGATTGCTGTTCTAACTTGGGGAAAGAAAAATCCCTTCTTCAGCACTCATGGCAGTGATGCTGAGATCGAACTGGACAATAGAATAGCTCGCAAAGTACGTAGTAGGTATCTACGTACCTTATAGACGCAAATACCCCAATACCTACATCAGAGACCTAGTATCACCCAGATGTCTTAGGTTCATTTCCCCGTCGGCAATGTGTGTTTCAGAGTTTCGGAAGCATAGTTCCGTTAGTGTACGATCACCAACCCGCATTTCGGAAGCTTTGTGTTTAAGCCGATACCTATCAGTTAGTCAAGCAGATTTTTCACCGCCCAACTATCCTGCACGCAATGTCCCGCTGTACGCCAACGTATAAATGTATTTTAATAAAGTAGGTACAAAGAAGAACTTCTATAGAAGTGCTGGCGTGGACGGCACGAAAATCTCGAACTTCTATAGAAGTTGTTGGCGGTAAAAAGGTTAATATGTGTAGTATTTTGTTTTGAATGGTGCAAAATAGCTTTTGTCACCGACGAAATTACAGTTTGCTATCGAACCGATAGTCTTTATTCGGTTGTGTTGTTTCGTTCGTCAATGCTTTCTGCCGTTGTATGGAAGCGATCGTTACCAAATAGGTACAAGAGTTGTTTCATTGATAGTTGAAGCTGGCGAACGCTATCGGCGTGCAACGGTTTAATTAAAATAACATACAAAACTTGTGGTCTCTTCTAATCTCTTTTAAACTAACTCTATTATTAAAGTAACTGTCTAAGTTGCGTCGATGTCTTGAGCATCACAGTGCCGCGTAAAATGCCTGAAATGCAAGCTGCCATGGTTAAAGTTCATACTTACTTAAAATAAACACAATACTTATTAGGTAAAAGTTTTTTCCAGTTTGACTCACACGAACACGTACGAATACGAACGATACATCCGGATCCTTCGACTTCTATGCTGTCACATACAATACTTGCGAGCTAGTCGTTCGTGTCGCATAAAAATCCAATCAAGTTGGGATAGATTTTGGACATCCACGTCGGTACTATACGCGCGACTAGCTTGCACCTAGAGTGCGAAGAACAGTAGTCGATAAAAAAGCTTTGCGAGACATTTAATATTGGCGATCATTCTAACATCTTCAGTATCATCATGGGCTGTGGTCAACGCATATTCTTAATAGATCTTTTTATTCTATTTTTAAATTTATAAGCTCAGGAGCAAACACTGGTGGGTAACGAATTCAGAAAAGGGTACCTACCTATCCCATTAAAACCATTTTGGCTTGGCCAGGGTGGTAAAGAATGATTTCTTTCTTTCTTAACTGGGTATCGTTATGTGATGGCAAATTTAGGGACGAGCTTAAGCTTATTGGATGTGATCTATTGTTAGTTTTGGGTAAACCCCCCCCCCCCCCGCCCCCTTTTCCCATACTATTTTGGGGGAGTGGAAGTCTCACATAACCGCCGCGCCTCCGTGTTTGCGCAACGCGGTGTTAGGCCTCATCCTCACCGGCTCGGTACGTTTTCGTTTCGGTACCACCTCTGCACCGAATCTGTACAGATTCTGTACAGTGGCGGTAGCCAAAGTAACATTAAGAAAACGATAGCGAAGTAAAATAATAAAATGTATGGGATTGACATAAGATTGACCACGTGATTTAGCGCGGCTTATGTCAATCCCATACATTTTATTCTTTTCGAACTTCGCTATCGTTTTCTTAATTTTACTTTGGCTAAGCCCACTGATTCGATGTTCCTGGCCGGCTCTGGATGTTTTTGGTACGGTATTGTTCATTCGATATGAGTCGGGCGCTGAGTGAGGCTGGTGTGTGACTGGTGTGAGTGAGGCGCGCAGCGGAGCTGGCGGAGGTGAGACGAAGGAGGCCGGCCGCTCGGTACAGATTCTGTGCAGAGGTGCGCGATGCGCTTGGTAAAAAATCTGTACCGAAACGACTCGGTGTGAAAGCTCTCTTTTAATTACATGCGCTCGGTAAACAATCTGTACAGAGGCGGTACCGAAACGAAAACGTACCGAGCCGGTGAGGAAGAGGCCTTACGCGGAATGCATGCAAAAGTAACAGTTTCTATCATTATAGAAATCGAAGAAAAGAAGAAAGAAAGAAGAAAGAGAATCATTATTCTCTTTTGTTATTTGGGAAACTTGTGTTGACTTTGTACAAAAAAATACGTACGTGGACCCTCGAAGTCACGGGCAAACTGCTAGTATAAAATAAAAAACATTTTTTTAGTCCATATCCTTATTAAGCATTACGTTTCGGTCATTGACCCGAACCAATCTATTTTGATCTGTGGTAAGTAATTAGTCTATCAGGCATACAAATTTAAACAATTGAAAAAGAGCCAGCGTTTGTAAACACCAATCCGCATTTGTCAAGCGTGGTGAATAAGCGATGGTACAGTGGTAGACGCGCTCGGTCTGTGATTATTAGGGTTAAGCAACTTTCGCAAAGGTCAGTCATCGGATGGGCGATCAAAAATGTATCATCTCGAGCTCCTCCGTGCTTCGGAAGGCACGTAAAGCCGTCGGTCCATACTGCATTAGCAGTGGTTTACAACCATCATACCGCAATGGACCCGCTTGGTGGTTTATGTTATTTTTCGTAAATTTATAAATTTTACTTACTCTAAATATTTAGAGTAAGTAAATTTTACTTACTCTAAATACTTACTTATTACTTACTTACTTTTTGTTTGTTGTTTTTGTTTTTTAAAAACTTTTTTTTTTTTTGCGTCTACCGATGTCACTTTTTACCCATCAGCACGGAGTAGGAATGACTATCAATAAGTCCCAAGGCCAAACGATGCCTGTTTGTGGCTTAGATTTGAGCACACCATGTTTCCCCGTTCTCCCTGTGTTTTCATCCATAGCGAAGGCTGGTGCCCCAGCAGTGGACATATAATGAGCTAGTGATCATGATAACACTAATTTTTTTTATCATAAGTAAGTAATTGATTTAACAAAAACGTAACATCTTGTATTACCCTTCGATCAACAATGTCTAGACTTCCAATGAAGGCTTAAAAAACGAACCGCGACTTAGGGCCACGGGGCCGCAATGACGTTTTTTTGTATTGTTTTATGGCTCCGGATGAAATCCATCAAGCCTATTCATTCGTTCATTCTAGACACTTCTTGTCTGTCTAGTTTATTAATTTCATTAGTATTTTTCCCTTCATGTATGATGTTGATGATGATGATGAAGAAGTGAGAAATGATAGACCCCCCAACCCCTCGAGTATCTCAGTAAAGATGTGGGGCTTTACTAAGTCCTCGGGCCGACTTCTTGAGAGAATTTGAAAAGTGACGTTGCGCTGTTTTGTTTTATTTACTCACGAACACTTAACGGTTAATAATCCACCATTATTTCACATTAATATTCGACTTAACACAAATTTTAGAAAATAAAACAAAACCGCAGACATGGCTTTTCACTTTCCCGCCAAGAAGCCCCCACAATGACGTTTGTGGGCGATGACAGTAAGTATTAAGTTCAAATATTTTGCAACCCTATTAAATCTTTGTGTTTAAGTTTTAAGGTTCACAGTAAGCTGTTACTCGAAATTTAAACGTCTATACGTTTAAGCAAATAGAACCACTTTCGTAATACATTTTTATTCTAACTTCTTTATACACTGGCCTGCAAAATTAAGTATCACACTTTTAAAATTGCAATAACTTTTTAAGTACACAAGATATACTTTCGAAACAAAAAGGAAAATGTTACTAATGTATAATTTACTTTAGTTTTAAAGAAAGCTGATAAAAATTGCTGCAAAACGTTTTTTATTTAAAAATCTCTAACTTCTATAATTTAAAAAATATCTGTAATAACCAACTTTATTATCTCAGGGTAGGGTACGTCGGTCGCTGTAGTGCTCAGTGTTGTCGCGTGGTTTGGAAGAGGACTTAGCTTCTAGGGGAGGTTTTGACACGCGCGCAGGTCGGCGCATAGGTCAGTCTAGACCCGGGGCGTAGACTGCGCCGGTGGACTCAAGAACCGAAGCTGGATCGCCGCAGTAGCTGCCTCCGGAACGCAGTCGGGTAGGCGTGTGTAGAGCTTCCGGAGGTGCAGGCGGGTAGTGTGACCCAGGGGTTCAGTTGCCCGGTAGAGGGACCCTGGAATGACCCTGGAATGACGACCTCCTTGGTCGAGTGGCTTGAACATCGGTTTTCATGGTCACCATCTCTGAAGTCCCGGGTTCGATCCCCGGTTGGATCAATTTAGAAATACCTGTTTTTAAATAAGATATGTATTTAAGTATATTAAGTATATTTATCCGTTGTCTAGTTAACCATTTCTCGAATTTCTTAAGGAAGCTATTCTTGGGGCTAGATAACTGGTGTGAGTGTGGAAAACATCAATTTATTTATTTATTTATATAGTTTGGATATCAGTATACAAAATTTTTTGCGATCCCATATAAGTAGCTTGTTTTAATTGGCGGTAACTAAGTCTTGTCCACTTTTTGATGTCGTCCAGCCATTTGCGTCGCAGACGTCCCGGAGCTCTCTTTCCCGGAATTTTGCCTACGAGGATTAGCCGTGGGAATTTGTTTATTAATCCACTCTGCACGTGTCCGATATAGGCGACCATGCGTCTCATGACTGTAGACATCAGCTCTACATCATCAGTTGGTATCTAATTGATCAAAGTATATACCACATGAGAAAACAAAAAACATTATTATGATTTATTGGCGGCCGTTTGCGGTTATACCCGCGTGGTTTCCGTTCCCGTGGGAATATCGGGATAGAAAGTATCCTAAATCCAGGTTATAAACTATCTGTATGCCGAATTTCATCCAAATCCATCTGTCCGTTGCAGCGTGAAGAAGCAACAAATATACACACATACCTACACACAAACTTTCGCATTTATAATATTAGTGTGACTAATTTAATTTTAAGATTAAATTTTACTAAAAAACATCAACCAGCCCGGAAAGCTATGAGTGGGAATCGAACCCACATTCTTTTTTTCGTTATCCAAAGGTCGTGGGTTCGATGGCCACTCGAGCTTCCTGAAACTGGTTGATTTTTTCTTGTAAAATTTTATCTTGTAATAAAAATATCTATTTTTAATAATTCTTTTTGCCGACCGTACCTACATGCGCAGAGTAAAAGTATATTCCATACGGTAGATACCTTAAACAATAATAATTACTAGTTACTAGTTTTTTTTTCGCAATATTGTTCGCGTGAACACACACACTATTACTACTAGGCATTTTTAAAGGACCTTTCATGTAGGATGTTTACCTTATAAGATTAAGTTTGTGGTATTTATAGTTCATGAGAATTTGTAATAAATTAGCAGTGACATAACTTAATACATACGATTCCTAAAGTCAATACCAAATTCCTCCTAAATTTATTTACAGTCAAAGCAGCCAGCGCAGCTATGGAACAGGCTCCTACGGACATCCAGGATAGTTCGTCCATTTATATCCTTTAAAAAGAAAGTCGAGGATAACTCTCTGTCACTTTATGTCATCGCAATCATAGACACTATATTACAATGTTTATTATTATTATCTCTCTATTTATTTTTTTACATATTAATTTACATTTTTAAATATTTTATATTTATTATTATTATTTTTTATTTTTTTTATTTTTTTTTTATTTTTTATTATTATTATTATTAGTATTATTTGTATATGTTAATATTTATAAAAAATAATATATAAATAAATTTTCCTACACTTACACCAATTATAAAGCCTAAGAGAAGCTTCGTTATGAAACTCGTTAAAATGGCTACTAGACAACGGATAAACATACTTAAAATGCTTAAATACATACTTATTATACATAGAAGACCTGACCCAAGAAAATTTAAAAAAAAACAATAATTTCTAAATTGACCCGACCGGGGATCGAACCCGGGACCTCAGAGATGGCGACACCATGAAAACCGGTGTATAGACCACTCGACCAAGGAGGTCGTCAAGGTGAATTGGTGAAGGTGAGGTTGGTAGGTTATTCGTTTCACACGGTTTGAGGAACCCTTTAAGTTTCTCACCGCCCCCAAACAAGCCCGGTGATGCTGAAAATGTCGTTTGAGGCTTATAGCATTAGCTAAGTCTCTCAAAAAAAAGCGTTATGTCTGAAGATTACCTTCTACAGTCGTCCTATTCTGTGATACCAACCTTTTAAGATACGAACGTCTGTTCACTGTTGATGAATGTTTTTTTTTCCTTTAGTTGTTGGCTTCGTGCGATTAACACATTTAGCTAGTGTTAAAGTAATTTTTCTTACAATTAATACATAAATAAACAATATAACCTCCCTGTATGATGATGATGAATGATAATAGAAATGGGAAGTGAGAAATGATATACCCCCCAACCTTTCGAGTATCTCAGTAAAGATGTGGGGCTTTACTAAGTCCTCGGGCGGACTTCTTGAGATAATTTGAAAAGTGACGTTGAATTGTTTTGTTTCATTTGCCAACACTCATGCCCACTCACGAGTGGGTATAAAAATAAAATGAGGTAGGCATTTACGTCAAGTTTAATTTTCACATTACATGAAAGTAATAATTATTTATTGAAATGAAACAACTTTTACGGATCTACTCGCGTTTATTTTAATGTGTCAATGAGAAATGTGTAAAATAAACGCGAGTAGATCCGTAAAAGTTGTTTCATTTAAATGTGTAGTGTTCGCGTAAACTTTAGAAAATAATTATTTATACTTATAACACCTTACCTAACCTAATAAATAATTAATTTCAGTTAGCGAGTGACGCCAACGCCAGCGCCGACCATCCTCTGGCACCGACTACTCTGCATCTCTTACCCCATACCCACCTGTTTAAAGACTTTATGAACCGATTTAGAGTGACTAAGATGTGCGCGATCGACAAAATAAACAAACAAACGGGCAGATTATGTTACAAGAACAACATTGGTCAGGTCGACCCGTGACCGGTTATTACCGGATAAAATATATTTTTTTAATAAGAAATAGCTCAAAATCTGCCCATGTTATAGACTTACTCTGTTTAAGATCTTTAACATGAAATTTTTTTTTAAAGCGACATCGCTAAAGAAATAATACTCACCCCCAAATTACTCAAACCCTTTTAGAAATAAAACAAAATCGCAAGATGTTTTGTTTGTGTGTGTCTTGTGAAATAGTTTTAATTGTTTTTCATTATAAAAAGATTCGTATTTAATCAAATTTACTTTGAAGAGTTATTCAAAGGTTCGCTAGCTTAGCATACAAAGTAAGTACCTAATAATCTTATCTAGATACGATATATTTATTATAGTATAAAAACCTAGCCTAGAGACAAATAGCTTAGATGTTCGGAAATTAACGTTAAGGTATAAAGTAGTATAAATTATTTGTAGGTAAAGGTATGATTCCGAACTCCGCTGCTCGCAGCAGTGTTGCCGCAGCACTACTGGTCCCCATATATTATCTATAAGTTTATATGAGATTACATTCCGAGCCACGCAGCAATGTCGCCGCAGCAATGCAGGACCAGTAGTACTGCGGGCAGCATTGCTGCGTGCAGCGGAGTTCGGAATCATACCTTAAGGTACCTAGGTACTACCTGGGCAACAAGGCATCACTTACGTTTTAAGCTTTTGACCGCTACTGCATAAATGCGTCGCCGTGTCCTATAAGCCAAGCATTCAATTCAGAGTAAAAACTCGCAACAGTAATAAATAAGGATTCCAAAATTTCCCATTTTTTTTTCTTTTAGTTGATGGCTTTGTGCGATTAGCACATTTAGCCAGTGTCAAAGTAATTTTTCTTACAAGTAATACATAAATAAACAATATATTCTTCCTGTATTAATGGTATGAATGGTAATAGAAATAGGAAGTGAGAAATTATACCCTTCCACCCCAACCCCTCGAGTATCTAGTAAAGATGAGGGGGCTTTCTAAACTAAGCCCTCACGCGGACTTCTTGAGAGAATTTGAAAAGTGATGTTGCACTGTTTTATTTCATTTGCCAACACTCATCCACCATTATTACACATTAATATTCGACATAACACCAATTTTAGAAAATAAAACTTAACCGCCCCGACATGACTCTTCACTTTCCCGCAAAGAAGTCCTCCAAGTAACTTTATTTTGTAGTTTTTAAACTATATGTCAGGGGTTCCCAATCTTTTTTAGCCCGCGGCACACGTACACGTTTAGTATTTTGTCCCTCATTATATTATCGATAATTGTCGTCGTTGACGTGCAGGGCACGCTATCACTTGTCGAAGTAAAGCCTTTTCAAAATGGGATTATAGAAGGAAGTTTTGTTTTTAAACGTCCGTAGGTCTCTTAGTTACGAATATTAAAATTCTATAGAACGACGAAAAATATACACTTACCTACCTACATTTACCAAAAAAATGATTCACAAATAAAATGATGTTCGATAATAATTCTATTGTTCGTTGCTACATTTAATTTTATTTTTCTTACTAAATGAAAATTTCTTTTCCTTACTTACGCAATAAAAGAATTGCTTTTGAACATAGAATTTCACAATTTTCCTCAATACTCTGTATTAAAGGTGACATTGAATAAATTTTGGATATTTCGGGCACAGGTCACTAACGCGTAAATAAGGAAAAGGAATTATGAAAGTGTATAACGATATAAGTATGAATATAATCTATATTAATATTACGCAAATATTGTTGCGATATACAATTCGGATTTTAAGATCGTATTTGGATGACGTAGTTGTTCATCATCAGCTCATTTTTATGTCCCCTCTGCTGGAGCACGAGCATTCCCTATGGATGGATAGGGAGAACGGACCATAAACCAAGACCGGTTCTTCATCGATTCACACCACGACTGGTTCGCACCACGGTGTGAATCGCAGAAGGACGCTTTTTGATTTGGGTGTTTCGAACCACGGCTCATACCATGGTATGAATCGGCGAATGTCTTTGTTGGCTCCTATTAGCTTCGTTGATTCGGAGCACTACCATTATAAATGTGATTTTTGTACTAGCGGATGGAAAACGGTTACTGAAACAAACAGTTGGTATAAAATACGACGCAGGCCCAGTGTGGATTGGAGGTTGTTAAAAAGTGTTAATGCAGTCGGGACTAACGGCTTTACGTGCTTCCAGAAGCACGGAGGAGCTCGACATGATAAACTTTTGGTCACCCATCCAATGAACGGCCTTTGCGAATGTTGCTTAACTTCAGCAACCGCAAACTGGGCGTGTTAACCACAGCGCCGTCGAGGTACTCTCGTACACAGAGATGTGTCGAAGTTGTTAATAAGGCTCTTTTGGCTTATATATAAGTGTCCATAACGCCTTGTGAGCTGTTTCTTTGCACAATTAGTGGCTTCGTTCTTTAAGCTTCACATATCGTCGGTGGAAAGGCAAAACTGCTTGAGGGTGCGCCGACCAAAAAATGCCAAAAATGCAGTTACGGTTAAGTATATACACGATAGTATTTTCAATTATATCTACTTAGATATAATTGAAAATACTATCGTATTTAATGAACAAAATATAGATTTAGTATCATAGGGAACGTGTTTACAATTTATCAGAACCACAAATTCATAACACGCTATAGTTTTTTCTACAATATCATTTAAAGTTGGGCAAAAATTATGAAAACGAGTGGCGACGTTTAGTAGTTAGTAGTTTTCTTATAGTTTATCTAAATTATTGTACCTCTGATTTTGTCTAAACAATCATCAATGGATAAACTACAAATTGCTAGACTACATTTTCGATGCATCAAGTGGTTATTTAAATAATTATTTTTTATTAAGCACCTTAAATTCCCCATACAAAATTAGTATGGCCGCGCGGCATCAAATAAATATGGACGACGACATTTCAAATAAAACATATGACACTTGTCACTTATGGACGGCGCACCTTTATTATTATTATTTATTGAAACATCAAATACCTGCTACACTTACAGCAACGCCAAGACGTGTAGCAGGTCATTACAATTTAAAAACATAAATATATATATTATACATAGGTACAGATTAACAACTTAAAAAACTAACACAAAAATCAATGAATATATACAATTTCGTATTGAAGATGTCTAGATCTGGCTCCTGTGCAATCAAGGCGTTAAGTAGCCTGATCGCTTGAGTCGTAGGAGCGAAATGAGCGGTTTGCGTGCGCGTCAGCGGGGCGGCGAGCAGGCGCCGTGCGTGCGCCCTCCGCAATCGCTGGGGCGCTATGAGAGAGCACTGCGACAGGGTAGTGGGGTTATCTATGCTGTTATTGAGAAGCAAGTAATAGTGAACCATGATAGCACACTTGCGCCTCAACTCCAGCGTGTTCATGCCCACCATGCCTGCTACAAATAAGGACGGATAGAGAAAAGGGTAGTACCCGAACAGTTTTTTGTATAGATAGCGCGCAAATTTTTTTTGGACCTTCTCTATCATCAGTTTGTACTTAGCTTCGTGGGGGTCTCAGATCATTGAATTGTACTCTAATTTGCTTCTCACAAAAGCGTAGAAAAGGGTGATAATACTGCACCTATCGTCAAAGTGAGAGGCCTGCCTCATGACGAATCCTAACGATTTGTAGGCACGGGCACACACTTCAACTATGTGATCATTGAAAGTCAGACCTATGTCCAGGGTCAAGCCTAAGTCACGAATTTGGGTCACGCGTTCGAGAGGGACACTATCTATGGTGTAAGAGTATTCGATGGGCGAACGGGCACGAGTAAAAGTGATTGTTTTACACTTAGATATGTTAAACTCAAGTTGGTTGCGCTCACTCCATGCGACAACACCATCGACGTCCCTCTGCAACGCTTCGCAATCAGAGATACTCTTTACAGCCATGAAAAGTTTCAGATCGTCGGCAAACATTAGGCACCTAGCTGACCTGACGACACTTGGCAAGTCGTTTATCATGATCAGAAACTGAGTAGGTCCAAGCGTGCTTCCTTGACTCACACCAGAACAGGTCTCGTACGAGACGGAGCGATAGCGTTGAAGTTGCACATATTGAAAACGGTTAGAAAAGTAGCTAGAGAATAGTTTTATTAATTTTGGAGTGAAACCTATAGCCGAACATTTATTAAGCAATACGTCTGTATTGACGCGGTCAAAAGCCTTTTTAAAATCAAAGTAGGTGGTATCCACCTGCTTGTTTAAGTCCATTTCAACCACGACAAAATCTACAAAATTTACATGGTTCGTGGCAGTGGACCGGCCTGCCCTAAAGCCATGTTGAGCGTCAGTAAGCTGCAGAGTGATTTGCCTGGTGATGTCGCGGTTCAAAATCGTTTCGAATACTTTACCGAAAGCCGACAAAACAACTATAGGCCTATAGTTTTCAACCTCCGAACTGGCTCCACACTTTGGTATAGGGGTGACCCTGGATACTTTCCACATATTGGGGTAAGTTGCTGTTTTTAAGGCCAAGTTAAATATAAATAAGAGTGGTAATTCAAAAATATTAATACAGTCTTTTACCAAGTAAGGCGGCATGCCATCAGGTCCAGTCGATGAGTAAGGTTTTAGCCTGCGAACTGCTAGCTTCAGGTCACTCAGGCTAATGCTATCAACTGCAATGCGAGAAGAGCAAAGAGAGTCGGCTGCGGTTGGTTGGACGGCGTCATCGGCTGATAGTGTCAGGTCGGTGGTTAAAAATACTGACTTAAAATATGAAGCAAAAGCGTTAGCAGCATCTCTGCCAGAAACCGCATTCCCTCCATATTTGAACTCGCAATTGGACTGCCTTGCAGATTGCTGATCCTTAATAAATTTCCAAAATCGTTTAGGATTAAGTCTTATGTCAGTCTCGGTTTGATTAATATACACACTATATGACCTATCAATAAGTTCTTTGACTCTTTGTCTATAAAATTTAAACATCTCCAAGTTAAACTCCTTTTGCTCCGCTCTAAACCTTTTCAAATGAAAGTGCTTGGTTTTAATGCAATTTATTATGTGCGATGAAAACCAAGTCGGATATTGGTACCGCGAATCACGCGTGCGCGATCGTTTGAATGGAACGCAACTATTGAAACATTCACTTAATTTGTCATACAAAATACTGACCGCTGCATCTACCTCAGTGGCCTTGTACATTTCATCCCATTTTATAGAGGCAAGAGTCGTGTACAACAGGTGGAAATCAGCTTTACGAAAGTTCCACTCAGGCGGCAAGTCATCACAGATCGATCTTTAAGTGTCAAAAGTTAAGTCCAGTCCCGAAGAGCTTGGCAGGGCGAAGGGGGTTAGAGAAAGGCGTTTGCTATTTCTCCCCTTTTTTTAAACTAGAGCATCCTCTTGGACCAGGTGGTAGGTGGGTAAGGTTACCCAGGGCAAGAGCCTTAATGAGACTGGTGAGAGGGAGACGTATACCCATTAAAGGCTCATGACTCGTCATTCCATGTTAACAATTTTCAAAGAGCAAGCGCGTACGTGCGAAGCACAGCCATACACGGCGGTTCCCTAATACTAGTAAGAAGTAATATTAAATACAAAAATCGCAACGATATTGTAAACCTTTCAGTGGAGCGTAACATTGAACTATCGTGTGTGGAGTTCAATAGTTTCGTAATAGTGTGTGTATACCGACCCCCATCGGGCAACTTCAGTATTTTCGAATCAGTAATGGAGGACGTACTTAGAAAATTAAAATTAAAAAAGAAATTTGTTTTAGTATGTGGAGATTTTAATATAAATATTCTAGAAATTACCCCAATGAGTGTTCGTCTTGTTGCGTTATTTAAATGCTTTAATCTTATGAATCTATTTCTCGAACCTACTAGAATAACTTCACATTCTGCCACTTGTCTTGATAATGTTTTTTCAGACTATGACCCTGTTTCTAAGTCAGTATTTGATAATCTTACGTCTGATCATTGTGGTTTAAAAGTGACCTATGATTTTGATATTAAGGATGAGCCAAAATAAGTAAAATGTAAACCAGTAACAAAGAAACGAATGGAGTGTTTCAAAAATAATGTAGTTTGTAAAATTGATGCGTTACCCTTTGTACATGATGACCCAGATGTACTATATAATAATCTTTTTGATTTTATAAAAACAGAATACAACCAAGTTTTTACTACGAGAACAATTAAAAATTCCCAAAAACTTAAGTTCTGTGATTGGGCTACATCAGGTATTTATATCAGTAGAAATAGACTGTATGAGTTATGTAATTTGAGGCAATGCAACCATAGCCTTAGTTTTACAGAATATGTAAAAAATTATTCTAAAATGTTTAAGAAAGTGTGCATATTAGCAAAATCAAATTTCATTAATTCATTAAGCTTCTACATAAGAAACAATATGGTTTTACAAAGGGTCGTTCCACTACTGACGCAGGTGTTGCTTTAATAAAACACATCGATCATCTCGATGCCTGGGAGAAGTCTCAGAACGCTCTTGGAGTTTTTTGCGACTTATCCAAGGCTTTCGATTGCGTTGAGCACAGGACTCTGGTGATGAAGTTACACTACTATAGTCTTAATGATTTTGCACTTAAATTGATAGAGTCGTATCTCAGTTCTAGGACACAAACTGTCGATATCAATGGATCTAAATCATCTGGATCTCTTGTAAAAATGGGAGTTTCGCAAGGGTCAATCCTCGGGCCCTTCCTATTTTTAATTTATATTAACGACTTGCCATTCTTTGTGGAGAACTTCTGTGAAATTGTTTTATTTGCAGATGATACTTCACTCATTTTTAATGTTACTAGGTGTAAGAATAATTATGATGATGTAAACAATGCTCTAGCAAAAGTACTCAGTTGGTTTACTGTAACCCGTCTAGCGTCCAGACTCCAAAAAAAAAAAGTGTCTAAAATGTCCAGGGGTGTAGTGTTTTTATTTTTTTTGCCACTTTTATTGACATTTATTTAAATAGTTTATTTTTGGCTAGGTTGTAAAATCCAAAAAAAATATTAATAGAAAGAGGATAAAAAATTTTATATGTAAAATAATAGTAATTACGCTAATGTACTTACATTTCTCTGGAATTTGTTGATTTTTATCAGGATTTTGTTTTTGTTTTTTTCGATATTTCGAAAAAATTCGAAACACTAATTTGGTGATATATTATCACATTCTCACTACACTTCACTAAAGATTATTTATTCACGAGTAGATTTTACAAAAAAGTTTATTCGAAATTAAACAAAATATATAAAAAATAATATATATTTACGCGGAAGTGCAGCGGTGCACTTGTAATGGCTGACACAGTTCCGATACGGTACTAAAAACCGTGCAATACACTGACACTTGATGCAAAGAAAACGAGATTTCTCAATATGTAAGTAACTCTGGACAAGTCTAATGGTACCATTAAATTCCTCAATAAATTTCCAACAAACCTATCACTAGTTCACAACATTTAGAACAAAACACCTATTACTATTTTGAACATAAACTGGGTCGCACTGAACGATTATCCGCTCAAACGGCCACTGGTTACTTTTGTAACCAAATCAAAATGGCTCAAAACGGCCATGGGCAGTATAGTAACCAAACGATCTTGCGTTCGTAAAAGTTCTTCTTATCTTTAAAATAAAGATTCAATTCGTTTGCTTTAACTTTTATATAATTCTGTATTAAATTCCTAACCTTTTATATTAAAGAAACACTCCAATCCAGTCCGCCATTTAATATACAAGAGCGTTTGAAATCTGACACCTGTCATCTGTGATTGTTATAGTATGTTGTGCCAAGTAATGTGTTTTAGTGAAATTAACTGCATTTTTTGGTATTACTGTTAAGAGAAGGCTAAGACGCCAAAACAAAGTTCGATGCTTTTTTCACCAAAGTATTTCGTAAAACGGGTAAAACAAATACTAAAAACACATTCTACACTTATTTACCAGTAATTTGATACATAACTCTAGTAATAAACATAAAACGTTTAAATGTTTGAGACATAATGCAACAACACAGTGCACACGATTTCCGCGTCGGATTTACTAATGGCGGACATTTTTTTCCGAATGAAACTAAAATATTTTTATTAATTTCAACACTCGTTTTCAATTGGTTGTCAGGACTTGACATTTTAAAACTGTAAACTCTGATTGGGTTTAAGCTAAACGGAAACACAGCTAGCGCCATTCGGACCGCTAAAAATTGAATGAAAGTTTCATGTGCGTTTTGTTAACCTACGATGTTAACAAAGCGCGTCAGAGTCCGCGTTTTGCAGTCACACACCGTGTTAACAAATCGCGCCACGGCTACAGCTACAGCTTAATGCAAAAAAAACAAAATGTATTAAATTTACACTACCTAATGTTAAAACTGAACAAACTGATATTAGAATAAACGGTGATAAATTAGATTTGGTAGACTCAACAGTCTTCACACTTGACTCAAAACTTCAATGGAATCCTCATATATCGAAATTGTCCGGTAAACTCAGTTCTGCTGCTTACGCTATCAGAAAAATTAGACAATTAACAGACGTTGAAACTGCTAGAACAGTTTACTTTAGCTATTTTCATAGTGTCATGTCGTATGGTGTCTTACTGTGGGCTACAGCAGCTGATGTTGAATCTATATTTATTTTGCAGAAACGAGCAATAAGAACCATTTATAGACTAGGTTCCCGAACTACTTTAAGAAATATTTTTAAAGAAATTGGTGTTCTTACAGTTGCATCTCAGTTTATTTATAATTGCATAGTTTTTGTGCGTTGCAACATCAACTCTTTTACTAAACACGGTGATGTACACAATTTCAATACTAGAAATAAGAAAAAACTTGTAATGCCACTGTTCAGGTTGCAAAAGGTTCTTGGCTCTTTCTTGGGGCAAGGTATACACTACTATAATAAAATACCTAGTCCTGTACAAGATTTACCTTTAGATAAGTTTAAAAAACATGTAAAATCTTCTTTACTTAAGAAAGGTTATTATACAGTCAAAGAATATTTAGATGACAAAACAGCTTGGTTATAATAAAAAATAAAACTACTCTTTATTTTATTTTATTGGGATCAATAATTACTTTAAAAATATCTTAGCGCTGATATGATAGCCTTTATCAGCAATGTCCTACAGTTTACAAATAATATTTATGTTACGTTAAACTTTTCATTAGGTTTTTATTTAGAGTATCTTGAGTGTGTCATGCTCTCTTTAGTGTCTCTGCGGTGGTGGCGTGTGCGTCGGGTCGTTACATTCCCTAAGACATGGTTGAGTGAAGCGATGGCTGATTCATATGTCATACTCGTGAACGGGTGCCGCCTGTGGAGGCTGGTCTGCTCTTGCATACTATTATTTTTATTACTTTTATTTTTATTATTATTAACTATAATTTAATTTTGTTTTTTTTTTTGTTTTTTTCTTAGACAATTTTTGACCTTTATTAGTGCTGTATGACATTGTGAAAATTTTAACTGGTAACTGATGTTTTGCAAATGTAGATATTATTATATTTTCTCTTTTGTTTTTTTTTTAATATGTGTGATTGTCCTTTATTTTATGTGTTTTTATTTGTGATGGAAAGTGTCCTTTTATGATAGGGCATTTTCCAATATTTTTGACGCTGTAAGGGAGAAAAGAGCTGGACACTTGCTGAGTTTCTTGCCGGTTCTTCTCAGTACAAGATCTCCCGCCCAGAGTAGACTTACGAACCGATGGCATAATGACGTTCATAAGAGCTATTTGTAGCCTAAACTGAATAAATGATTTTGAATTTTGAATTTTGAATTGAATTTTGAATTTTTTAAAGCCAAGGAGAATCGTAACGTCACGTGGGGTCAGAAATTACCATTTCTATCTGCCCTTACAAAGTTTGTTTACAAAAGGTTGCTAATCCGTGTTCTACTTTGTTTGCTTCAAGCTATCTTCAGTATAACAATACTAAATTTATATCAATTAGATGAAGGACTGCGGCTTACTTATAGCGATGCTATATATCTCCTGGCCAAACTCTTTGCGGTTAACTCCCAAGTCGATGATTGCAATGCACAGCCACCTACAATCTCTCACTGTGGCCACACAATGGCCGATTTTAAAATCAGGCAGTGTGACGTCCGTGCGGAGCTGCAGTCAATCGATGTCCGGAAAGCTAATGGCCCTGATGGCATCCCTCCAGTAGTACTAAAAATGTGTGCAGCGGAGTTGTCCCCCGTATCAACGCGCCTTTACCGTCTCTCGCTCTCTTCAGGTTGTGTGCCGGAATCTTGGAGAGAGGCTAATGTGCAACCGGTCCCCAAAAAAGGTGATCGGTCAGATCCATCGAATTACCGCCCCATAGCCGTAACTTCAGTTTTGTGCAAAGTAATGGAGCGCATTTTAAATAAACAACTTGTCCACTACCTAGAAGAACACTCCATCATTCACGATCGCCAATACGGGTTTCGGCCGAAGCGGTCAACGGGTGATCTTCTAGCGTACGTCGCACATCTCTGGGGTGAGGCTATTGACAAGCGTGGTGAGTCGGTGGCTGTTAGCCTCGACATAGCCAAGGCATTTGATCGGGTCTGGCACAAAGCTCTTCTCTCCAAGCTCCCGGCATACGGTCTGCCTGCACAGTTCTGCAACTGGGTCGCTGGCTTCCTGCACGAGCGTAGAATTCGTGTCCTGTCTGATGGATGCGCTTCGCGGCTCATGTCAGTGAACGCTGGTGTCCCTCAGGGTTCCGTTCTGTCACCCACGTTGTTTCTTCTGCATATCAATGATATGCTTCCACTTGGAAATATTCATTGCTATGCAGATGATAGTACAGTGCACGGTGGGTATAACGGTCACCCTGCGGCTGGGCGAGTCGAAACTGAAGAGAAACGAGTGAATCTTGTCATTGAGCTCAATCGGGTATTGGACCTCATATCTAATTGGGGCTCCAATAATCTTGTTGAGTTTAATGCCAAGAAAACACAGGTATGTGCGTTTACGGCCAAGAAGTCACCATTTCTTCCCCTTCCAACTCTTCAGGGCACATCTCTAAGCCTGCAGAGCATTATCAACATGCTCGGTATGACGATTCGCTGTGATCTGAATCAAAAGGACTACATCGAAGCCGTGATCAAAACTGCCTCACGAAAACTCGGTGTCCTGAACAGAGTGCGGCGATTCTTTACGCCTGACCAGTTGTGTCTTTTGTACAAGACTCAGGTACGGTCTTGCGTGGAGTATTGCTCGCACATCTGGGACGGTTCCGCAAAGTACCTTCTCGATGCCTTAGACAGATTGCAGCGTCGCGCTGTACGCATTATCGGCAATGCAGAGGTCACTAATACTCTCGAACCCCTACAATTGCGTAGAGATATAGCGTCACTCAGCGTTTTCTATCGCTTGTACCACGGCGAGTGCTCTGAAGAACTCTTTGACCTTATCCCACCTTCTCCCTTCCTCCATAGAAGTACACGTGCTGCTCTCCGGAGTCATCGCTTTACTGTCACACATATCCCATCGCGCACAAAGAAATTTGGTGACTCGTTTCTTTGTCGCACCTCCAAAAGATGGAATAGTCTACCAGCACACGTTTTTCCTCCTTCCTATGATATTGGGTCCTTCAAACGAGGCGTGAAGAAGCACCTTGTGGGCCGGCAGAGTGAGGTTGACTGATGCTGCGTTGTTTTCACGCTGCACCAGTTGTCTTCGCGTCTGGACTCCATTTCCACTTAACATCAGGTGGTATGGAGTCATTTGCCGTGCTAAGTATAAAAAAAAAAAAAAAAAAAAATATGAAGCTTTGGCGTGTTGAAGGGGATGATTTTACCCAGAAGTGGGTGAAAGCGGGCCGAAATGGCGATGTTGATGATGGTGATGATTAAGCGATAGCCGAACTAGATTGAGTTAACAGACGAGAAATCAAATCAAATCAAAATATTTATTCAGTTTCAAATTAAAGTATGTGATAAACAAAAATAAAATATAAAATAAAAAAGCGAAACTGAAAGGACCCCACTCAGCACATGTTGCAGCATGAACATCATCTGCAACGCTTATATTCTGCGGAGCCTTAAGTATTGTTTATATGTGTGGAACAGCGTAGCAGAAGCGGCTAGAAGCGCCTCGCTTTTACCCTTTTAAATAGTCAGTTACATAATTTGTAAAATAAAATTATTATATTACTAATCTCTTGTTCACATCAGTCTAGATATTATTCACAAATATCTGACGAGATTCGTATGAGTTGCGTTGCGTGTCTGACGAACTGCGTGAGTTTGGATTAATTCATTTCACAACTAAGCCCCTCATTGACGAACTGCGTAATGACGATTCACGAAATGGACGAACTGCGTAATGACGATTCACGAAATGGACGAACTGCATAAAGACGAATCTCGAAATGGACGAACTGCGTAATGACGATTCACGAAATGGTCGAATCAAATTATTGACGAATTGAGTAGTAGGCGAACGGCAAAATGCGAAATGGACGAATCGTGTATTGGACCTACGGCCAACAAATCTTCTGTTTTGTAGTCTGATAAAATGCATATAATGACCACCTGCGTATCTGACGACATGCGTGTGATCCAATATAATGACACAAGAAGTAATAAACAAAATTGATTGATATAAATATGTTTTTTAACCAACTTCAAAAAAGGAGGAAGTTTCTTAATTTGACTCGTATATATATATTTTTTTTATGTGTGTTCGCGGATAACTTCGTCGTTTATGAACCGAATTTGATGATTCTTTTTTTGTTGGAAATTTGTTGGAAATTTTTTGTTGTACCATGATAAGGAAACCAGGATCTGATGATGGCATCCCAGAGAAATCGAAGGGAACTTTCAAAAATTGTATGGGCGACTAGTGCGTTTGTTAATGTTTTCATTAAGTATTTTAAAGCACTACTTTTTAATAAAGGTCTGGAGTCAATCTGATGATGGAGCATAAAGACAGTCGAGGGAACTCCTCAACGATTAACAGCAATTACATGGTGTTTTTTGCTTGATTGATTTGTATTGATGAGAACTTTACACCTAGATGGGTTGTGACTGCCATTAGGGGCCTGATGATGAAGACGAAGGACAGTCAAGGGAACTCTTCAATGTTTTACAGTAGCTACCTTGTGTTTGGTCTTAATTCATTTCTATTGATAAGAACTTTGGACCCATATGGGTTATAAGTGCCATTTCAGGTCTGATGATGGAGACCATAGACAGTCGAGGGAGTTCCTCAACTATTTACAGCAGTTACCTTTTGTTGGGCTTACTTCATACGGTTTAATATGCCAAAATGTTTAGTTCGTACAAAAATATACCTAATTAAGATTGAAGTTTTATTGGTGAAACCGCGAGCGGCAACTAGTTTTAAATAAAATAACTTTTACGGACTTTACTCGCGGTTATTTTACGCATAGGTAGATCTAGATTATTTTATCGTCACGTTTCAAACCAAAAAAAAGAGATGGTCGTTTCATAATTAATAAGTAACTTGCATACCCTCATTTCAATGCAATTTGGTGCGTTTCGTTTTACGTAGAAAGACTTATAGTATCTTTTTGTATAGTGTTGGGGCTGGGATTTCTCTTCATTTAATTCAAAATTATATTTGAGTAACAAATAAAGTACCCTGGCTCACTTATTCCAAGCTTAAACTTAGTTTTTTTATAAGACACAAAATGTTTTCTGTATTATTAATTAATGTTCTATTTCAAGCTTAGGCAGGTACTTATACTCAGTTTATTTGAAGGAAAATTATTTTTTATAAATAAAATATAAATCTTCCTTGTATATTGCACTGTCCTCCAACCTAACTATGCTACGATTAACAATGTCTGGAGTGATTAATAGCGATCGACGTCATCGGCTGCCCTTGGAGCCCAATTGTTGGTTCAAGCCTAATTTATGTGGTGCTGACCACTCGTGCGGTTTCCTGGTAAACATGCGTATCGGTCGCAATGTTTGTCCGAATCATGGAGCTGTGTCATCATAACAATATTTGCATGTCCGATTCATGAATTGGAATGTTTATTTTGTAGTAGGTAAGTACTCAAGCACAAAACGGGCGTGGGCGGATTTCATGTAAAACTGATTGCATGAGAGACATTGAATAATGTCTAATTATAAAATTAGTTTTTTTTATTTAAAATTAGTATATAGAACAAGTTTCCAACCTTTGTATGGAATACCGAATTGTAAAATGGCTGACCCGAGAGAAAAAAAAATCATTCATTAACAACACTCACATACATAATATATATAAAATAAACGAGGCAGACAGTATACACACAATATAAAAAAATAAGATGAAACAAAAAGAGTAATAAAAAAGAAATCAAAGAGTCTAAAGTTAATGGGCTCTGACTCGTTATAGAGAGAACTAACGATACATATTTCTTCTCGTGTGTGCGTTTTTATGGTATAAATTTTACTAACAATACATGAGTCTTGGAAATTTACGTGGCGGGATCTTGATTTTTCCCAACAATTACAAAACATGTGAAAATGATATTTGTTGACATGATTTTTCATTTAATTGACTTCATTTTGCTAGTTGCAGAAACACGATTTGTCAACTTTTATAACAGAGAAAAAAAAACAAAATAACCTCTTTTAAAACATAGATTTGCATTTTACAGGCAAACCAGACCGATTTAAGCATCTAAATTTTCTTAGTAGATTAGTCTTAACACACACTTCAATATGCTAGTTCATTTTTTAAAAACATAATTTGTAGTTTTAATTTAAAGGAAAAAAACAGTTTTTCTTATGGTACGGGGCGCAATCGGTCCGTATTAGATTAATTGTTTAGCGGTGCGTTGCCTTAACAACATTTTGGAACTTAAGAGCGTTTACGCCGCACACTAGCGCCACTACGTATTGGAAAATTAAATTGTCGTTTTTAGTTTTAGTGGGTATATTTATAGTGTGATTCACGTAGAAATATCGGGATAAAAACTATCCTATGTGTTAATCCAGGTTATAAACTATCTGTATGCCGAATTTCACCCAAATCCATCCATCCGTTGCAGCGTGAAGAAGGAACAAATACCGATACAGACATACACAAACTTTCGCATTTATAACATTAGTGTGATTAAAATCTTGTTAAATATTTTGTTTATGGCTCTTTAAAAATCACTACGTTGTGTCATCTAATAATAAAGAAAGCGTTGTTTTCATGCTTTTGGAGAAAAGCTTTGCAGAGACATCTATGAGCAATAGACAAAAACTGATGTCACTTGAAACTTGAAAGCATCGCTGAAATTGAGCTTTCCGAAGAAGCAGTCGTTTTTCCAATTCGGAAAGTAATTGGACAAAACTGCAATAGATGGCGCTGAAATAAACTTTTTACGGTTTTCCCCAACCTGGCAAATGTGGCCGAGTGCTACCACTTGGCTCAATAACTGGAGGTCCTGGCTTCAATTCCTAGGTCGGGCAAAGTATGTTTCGAATGTTTAATTACTAGATATGTTTTTTTTTCATTGGCGGCGCTAGTGTGCGGCGTTAACGCTCTTTAGAATAAGCCTCACCGATCAATCCAAACATCTTACTTGCATGTACTCTTTCTAGGAAATGAACTCAATTTGATACAGCTTCTAGTCCGCAGGGTATAAGATCTAAAATCTAAAATGAAACAACTTTTACGGATCTACTCGCGTTTGTTTTACACATAACTTATTTAATGTTTATCTCCTGACGTTTCGAACCCTTTGCAGGGTCCGTGGTCACAGGGAGACTCGCTAAACTTCGCGTAAACTTTAGAAAACAATATCTATAATCTAGTTCAGCCTGGTCTTCAGAAATATTTTTTTTGTTTGATAATAGATGATTAATGAGTGCTGATGATTTTGCTACCTAACTCTATGAATTCAATAAACAAGTGAACATTTACTGAGACCTCATTGGACACTGTTTTCGTTTTGACGACTTTTTGACGAATTTGACGAATTTTTGACGAATATTTGACGAATTTTGACGACCTCCTTGGTCGAGTGGTTTGTACACCGGTTTTCATGGTGTCGCCATCTCTGAGGTCCCGGGTTCGGACCCCGGTCGGGTCAATTTAGAAATTATTGTTTTTTTAAATTGTCTCGGATCTGGGTGTTTTCTTTGTATAATAAGTATGTATTTAAGTATTTTAAGCATGTTTATCCGTTGTCTAGTACTTAACCATTTAATGAGTTTCATTACGAAGCCCACGAACACAACTATTTCACAATAATATTTATTTATTTAATTAGGTTTGCCAACATTTGTATACATAAGCTCACTTATATACTAGTTATATGTGTACATATGTATATATATATATATATATATATATATATATATATATATATATATATATATATATAAACTAATTGTCACAAATTCTTACAGGCAAACACAGCATGCACTAAACAATTATATTTGCCAAAAGAAACTAATAATAATAATAAAGTAAATTATTCTATTCCTATGATTCCTACAGGTACTTAAATTACAAAAAAAAATGATTACTTTTTGATTGTATGGAACTAATAAATTAAATAATTACATAAACCAAAAATAAAGTAAACTAAAAAAAAACATGACCGAACCGGGACAGGAAAGATAATAGGAAAAAAAGCAATCTTAAGATTGCGCTTCACTGTTAAGCTTGGCCAAAATGATCCTACGGACCTTGGTGGGTGAGTCGTAGTGAATATCAATATCGTTACTATACTCATTAACCAGCTTACAGAACCTTGCAATTGGTGAGTTTGAACCGTAAACGGTTTTACGAAACCTAATATAAATAATATCGGGCAAATAAGGTTTGTAATTAAAACAAAACTGCAAACATGGCTTGACTTTTCACCAAGTACCCTCCTTTCAGCTGTATAATATTTGAAATATTTTGTTTAACTTATTTTTAGGATTTTTATCACATTCAATTACCTTTTTTTTATGTTAAAAGGAGGCAAACGAGCAGGCGGGTCACGTGATGGAAAGCAATCACCGCCGCCCATGGACACCCGCAAAACCAAAGTAATCGCGGATGCGTTGCCGACCTTGAGGAAGGAGTTGGATCTTGAGGAGGGAGTAGGAATTGGGAGGGGGGAGGGGTGAGAGATGGGCCTCCGGTACTTTCACTCACCGGACGAAACACAACAGCAACGAGTGCCGTTGTTTCACGCCGATATTCTGTGAGAGGGTGGTATTTCGCTGGGCGAGCCGGCCCATTTTGTGCTGCAACGCAGCGTGGCTCTACCACTCAGACAGTGTCACTCATTTAGCACCACCCAGGGGTCACGTGTAGGGTCTCAAGGGTAAACCTACGGACGCGAGTAACTTTAACCCCCAAAAGCCTACCTACGATTCTTACGCTGTTACGCGTTGCTAGTACGACAAAATAAAAATGTATCGTTCTGAATACATAATAACTTAACGACTGCAATTTGCTAGTTTTCGGTAAACGTCACAGCTTAAGAAAATAACCACAAAATAACAATAGCGAACCCAAATATTATATTACAGTTAATGTACAGCCATAACGATAACATCAGTGCCAAGTAAACTCAAGAGCGTACAATTTAATTTATGCGAAAGCTATTTTGTATCAAATTACACAACATTATCGGGAAATAGCTAAAACCACGCGAACTGGAGCGAATTATATGGGTAAGTAAATATTTTGTGAAATGTGTGGATTACATAATAATTAGTGAAAATAATATGGCGGTAATTTTAGATTATGTACGAGTATGTATATAGGGAGGAGCTCGATGGCGCAGCGGTTAATGCGTCTGGTCAGTAAGTACTAAGTTCAGGCATGTAAAATTGTCTCTATGGTTGTTTGTACCTCTTTGCTGGTTTTGTAATTGTAAGATCGTTACCTAAACGTGTTGAATATTGTATTGAAAAAAACGGTGGTCACTTCGAACACCTACTACTCGTAAAACAAGTTAAACAATGTGAAAACAATGCATTTTATTAATTTATGACATCATATTTCAAAGAGCTATTTACTGCTTAAGACCTACACAATCGATATCTAAATAGAAACAGTGTAAGTTTATTTTTTTCAAAACAACCGGGTTCGATTCCCGAGCTGAATACAAGTTTTTTTTAAATGTATGAATGCAGTTTTTCTTCTTATTAAAATCGATGACATGGTTCCTAAGAACAGATCTTCGTATGTCTTATAGTTTCAGACTTTCCCATACTGACCGATTTAAATGAGACATTCTGAATTCTAAAATAACGTAGTTACTTACTTACGTTATTTTGAAATTAAGTGCAATTTGAAAAAAATGTATAGAGATAGGTAAGAATTATTTGTAATTCCGGGCTCTAGCAAATGTTTTAATAATTGTGAATGTAAATATTTTTTTATTTTATTTTTATTGATGGCTTTGTGCGATTAGCACATTTAGCCAGTGTCAAAGTAATTTAACTTACAAGTAATTTATTTTATTTATTTATTTTATTTATCCAACAAAACATACACCAAAAAAATTACAAAAAAAAAGAAACGTTGGAAAAAAGTCTTAATCTAAGTGCTGTCTTACTTAAAGGCTGCCACGGCATGCAAAAGTGGGCTTACAATATTTTATATTATTTAAATAATTTTAAAACTTTAACTTAATTATCTATAAAATTTAAAACAAACAGAACAAACAGAAGAATAATACTAGTAATACCTACATAAATAAACAATATTTCCATATATGATGATGATGAATGATATTAGAAATGGGAAGTGAGAAATGATATACCCCCCAACCCCTCAAGTATCTCAGTAAAGATGTGGGGCTTTACTAAGTCCTCACGCGAGCTTCTTGAGAGAATTTGAAAAGTGACGTTGCACTGTTTTGTTTCATTTGCCAACACTTATGCACACTCACGAACACTTAACGGTTAATAATCCACCATTATTTCACATTAATATTCGACATAACACAAATTTTGGAAAATAAAGCAAAACCGCAGACATGACGCTTCACTTTCCCGCCAAGAAGCAATATAATTTTTTTTTTTTTTTCGTTGATGGCTTTTTGCGATTAGCACATTTAGCCAGTGTCAAAGTAATTTTTCTTTCAAGTAATACATAAATAAACAATATTTCCTTCGTTCTCCAGTAATGATGAGGAATGATAATAGAAATGAGAAGTGAGAAATGATATACCCCCCAACCCCTAGAGTATCTCAGTAAAGATGTGGGGCTTTACTAAGTCCTCGGGCGTACTTCTTGAGAGAATTTGAAAAGTGACGTTGCACTGTTTTGTTTCATTTGCCAACACTCATGCACACTCACGAACACTTAACGGTTAATAATCCACCATTATTTCACATTAATATTCGACACTCTCATTCGAGCTCTGCGGCTTATGCAGTAATGAAAATTCGTCAGATCACTGACATTGAAACAGCTAGACTTGTTTACTTAGGTTATTTCCATAGCGTAATGTCGTACGGCATTTTACTGTGGGGCAATGCTGCCGTTATTCAAACTATCTTTGTGCTGCAGAAGCGGGCTATTCGAGCAATTTATAATCTAAAAGCTGGTAATTCTCTTAGGGAGAGATTTAAAGATATTAATATAATGACAGTTGCATCACAATACAATTTACGAGAACCTAATGTATGTATATAAAAATATTGAAACTTTTTCTAAAAACAGTGATATTCCCAATGTAAACACTAGAAATAAAAACAAACTAGCAGTACCTAATACTAGGCTCCACAAAGTAAATAATTCATTTAGAGGCCTGTGTGTACGTTTTTACAATAAAGTTCCAAGTAATATCCAAAAACTAGATATTAAGAATTTAAAATCGCTATTAAAGAAAAGCTTTATAAAAAGCTTATTATAAAGTGTCTGATTACATTGAAGACAAAACAGCATGGGTTTAAAATGCTCCAATCTATTTCTAATCCAAAATATTGTTAAGGTTATTTTTTTTTAAAACTTGTATAACTTGGTAACGTAACGGCATATAATTTTGTAAATGTCGTTACATATTGAATTAAAGCTGTGGAGTTTCTTGCGCCCATTCTTCTCCACAGCTAAAATATAGACGTCCTGAATGGGTGTAGGTAAAAAAATTATGGACGATTCAAAAGCACTTTTCAAAGTTTATTTGAATAAAGAATATTTGACTTTGACTTTGACATAACACAAATTTTGGAAAATAAAACAAAATCGCAGACATGACTCTTCACTTTCCCGCCAAGAAGCAATGTAAATATTGTATGATTTGGTAACAACATTTTTTTTTTGTAAACGTTACTTCTATTAAAGCTTTGAAGTTTCTTGCGCCTGTACTTCTCCACATCTAAAACATAGACGTCTTGTATGGGTTAAAAACTTTTTGGACGTTTCAAAAACACTTTTCTTAAAATTATTTAAATAAAAAAAATTGACTTTGCCTGGCTAGCTACCACCGTCTTATCTAAAACTAGCGGCCGTTTGCGGTTTCACCCGCGTGGTTCCCGTTCCCGTGCGAATATCGGGATAAAAAGTATTCTATGTTTTAATCCAGGTTATAAACTATCTGTATGCCGAATTTCATCCAAATCCATCACTTTGCAGCGTGAAGAAGCAACAAATATACACACATACATACACACAAACTTTTGCATTTATAATATTAGTGTGATTATGTCGCCATAACATCAATGTTAGTACCATTCGCTGTGTTCCAGCAGCTAGATATAAGATAGCCAGTGCCTCAGTAGTGAGGATTCCGGTTGAAGTGCGCTTCCACCATTGGCCTTATCATCACTTAACATCAGGTGATATGTATGCCATGTGCTTCCCCGTGAATAAAAAAGTCACAAATGGTTTTAAGTTAACTGTGATAGCTAAATCGCAACAAAATTAGAACAATATCATCCCGGATAAATTATCAGTTGGTTCTACGGGAATTTATGACCTTCCCTCGCAGCGAGTTTATGGAAATGAAGACCTTTTGTCACCCTTCATGGGCCATAGAGCTAAAATTCTATGATGCATCCTGATATCAAAGAAAAACCTTTTTTTTAGTTTCGTTTATCATCTCACTTGATGTCTTATCGCGAAGGGCCGAAGGTGGAAACCTTCATTACTGAGGAGCTGGCCATCTTATCTCAGAGCACACGATGTTAATAAATCTGTTTTTTCTTCTTTTATTTATTTTATTTATTTATTAGGTACACAAAACAGATAGAAATTAAAAAATAACAAAAAGGCATGAGAAATTTTATAAGAGCTAAATTCCTATCTAAAACATGTGTACACAACACGATTAATAATAAGCGTTTATGTTAAAGTTTACCTAATCTACAACTACAACTCCTTCTTCATTATTTTAGAATCAAACAGTCATGTTTTTACAAAGGAGTTGATAATCATAGAAAACTAATATAAAAAGACTTAGCAGTACCAAATAGCCAACTAGCAATGAACAAGCTCTACTACAAAGCGCTGTGGACTTCCCGCTGGGTATCAAACCCGGGACCTCTGGATCTGTGACCAACGGCTTCATTTGACTTTAGAAGCACGGAAGAGCATACGCATACACTAGCGCCTGCCCGTACAAGTTTCTTTTTTTCCTTTAGTTGATGGCTTCGTGCGATTAGCACATTTAGCCAGTGTCAAAGTAATTTTTCTTACAAGTAAGTATTACTTGTAAGGAAATATTGTTTATTTATGTATATAAATAAACAATATTTCCTTCCTGTATGTTAATGATGAATGATAATAGAAATGAGAAGTGAGAAATGATATAACCCCAACCCCTCGAGTATCTCAGTAAAGATGTGGGGCTTTTTTTGGACACTTGCTGAGTTTCTTGCCGGTTCTTCTCAGTACAAGATCTCCCGCCCAGAGTAGATAGCCTTTCGAACCGAAGGCATAATGACGTTCATAAGAGCTATTTGTAGCCTAAACTGAATAAATGATAATTAATTTTGTTTTTTTTTTAATTTTACTAAGTCCTCACGTGGAGTTCTTGAAAGAATTTGTTATGTGACATTGCACTGTTTTGTTTCATTTGCCAACACTCCTGCACACTCACGAACACTTAACGGTTAATAATCCAGCATTATTTCACATTAATATTCGATGAATTTTGATTATACTTTTTTTATTTTACTAAGTCCTCACGCGGACTTCTTGAGAGGACTTGTTATGTGACATTGCACTGTCTGTTTCATTTGCCAACACTCCTGCACACTCACGAACACTTAACGGTTAATAATCCAGCATTATTTCACATTATTATTCGACAAAGCACAAACTTTAGAAAATAAAACATAACCGCAGACATGACTCTTCACTTTCACGCCAAGAAGTCCACCCGTACAAGTTCAAACGTCCTGTTTATACTTCTTTTTGCCTATTTCATTTTTATTTTTTGGTAAATCATGCTGGCGCTGTGGTTAACACACAAGGCCTGCCCACTCGGTTGCTAAGATTAAGCAACTTTCGCAAAGGTCGGTCATTGGATGGGTGAACACAAATTTATCATTTCGAACTCCTCCGAGCTTCGAAGGCTCGTAAATGGGCCCGGCTGCATTAACAGACGTTACCAACCACCAATCCGCACTGGGCACGCGTGGTGGTTTATGACCTGTTCTCCCTATCCATGCTTTAGGAAGGCTCGAGCCCCAACAATGGAGACAAAATGAGCTGATGATGATGATTTTTATTTTTGACGATTTCTTTTTCCATGCAAATTTTTTGCTGGAATCTCTTCCGATTTCTAAGTCTATGGCGTACAAAGTAATGGCGGGAAATGTTTTCACCAGTTTTACGCATTATACATCCAATGGAAGGGGTGATCGCGGCCATTGTCGACGCCCGCCCGCCGTGGCGACTATGAATCGTCTTTTGGGATTTGAATAATTTCGTAATTTATTTTATTTGAACCATTCAACTTTATTTATGTTAAATCTTTAGCAGAGAGAGTTGCAATCGTGAATGTTAAGCAACTTTCGGAATGTCGGGTGACCGGATGGGTGACCGTAATAAAAATATATATCGAGCCTCTTCGCGTTTCAAAAGGCATGTCACCGGCATGTTCTTGGTTTGTCGTCGTACGATGGTTGTCGTTAAAACCCACCGCATTGGGCCAGCAATGCCTATACAGGATTCATAATTCCAAATTCAAAATCATTTCAATAATCTTCCGCAATCTGGGCGGCTGCACTGACAATAAAAATGACCCAGGTTCGAGTCCTGGCTGGGTCGGGCTATATTCACTATATTTTATAATTATTTAAATTATTATTCAGCTTAAGCACTTAAAAATAAAAAATAAAAATTCAAAATCATTTATTCAGTTTAGGCTACAAGTAGCTCATATGTCACTATGCTATCGGTTCGTTATTCTACACAGGATGTTTGGCAATATCAGTTTATTACCAAAACTTTTTACTTTCCCATACCAAACATTTATTTTAAAAACTTTTTTTCTATTTTTTTTTATTAACCCTAACATTTTGACTTCTGTTTTTTTAACCTTGACCAAGAACAAAGTATGAGCTGGACCTAGGGTCACTTTGCAATTTAACCTTGTGCCAAACAACGTCGACATGTCGGCCATGTTGTGTTTTTCAGGCATGATCATAAATTTCCAGAGTCTACAAAACATCGTGTATATTAACCGATATAAATATGAAATATAGAACAACAGATAACCAATAGGATATAATACAATACATAAATCAAATGCGAATACAGCTGGCACAACAATGCTTTGTGAGAAAGCTAGTGTGCTGTTCATTGTCTGTCTTGCAAAGAATAATCGGCCTAACACTATATAGTGACGTAAATAACATCAATTAATATAAGCAAACGTTTGGGGAAACGTGAGTAAGGAATATCTGGCTTCTTTTTTAAGGGATATTCATTAACACCTGGATGGCTATGCTAGACCGCTTAACAGAGTCCTCGCCTGCGGTAGGTACGCGGGGCGGGAGGTACGTAGGGCCTCTGCCACGAGTACGAGCGTTTTGCGACGCTCCGTCCGCCGCGTCGCAAGTCGCTCGTGTTCGTGGCAGTAGGCCGTACGTACCTCCCGCCCCGCGTACCTACCGCAGGCGAGGACTCAGTTAAGCGGTCTTGCTTATAGCGTGAGTTTTGTTAGCTATCCATATTCATCCGATTACGTTTACGAAAACGAAAATTAGTATGGTATTGAAGCAGCGCCTCCTAGCGACATACCAGAAGAGTTAACATTTTGCCATACAAATTCTCGTTTTCGTTTACGTGATTGAATGGCGGATGAAACTCGCTCTAGGCACCGGTGCCTGGTGAATTTATAGGTTGTGACGACCTCCGTAGTCGAGTGGCTAGCACGCCCGCCGGTTTTTGGTGTGTTAAATAGGTAGCAGGTAAAAAAATTTTTCATCATCATCATCATCTCAGCCAAAAGACGTCCACTGCTGGACAAAGGCCTCCCCCAAATAATCATGGGGGGTATTTGCCGTAATCGCCACGCTTGGCAGGCGGGTTGGCGATCGCAGTAGGTTGAGGGTAACCTCAGAGAGATGCTGCTGCCCATCCTCTGGAATGGTCCCTTAGTCGGCTTTTACGACACCCACGGGAAGAGATGGGGTGGTGCAATACTTTATCCCCGGCACCACACAGGGAAAAAATTTTTGGACGATTCAAAAGCACTTTTCTAAAGTTTATTTGAACTAGTGGTCGCCCAGTGGTTGAAATTCGACCGTAATTTTATTAAGGCTGCACGGATTGTATCCTAAGCAATGGAAAATTAAAAAAGATAGAATGTCAGTTTGGATTGGCGTTGACAGATTTCGGCCGCTCCTCTTTTCCATTTTTGAAATTTTTGAAAAGAGTACTATATATACTTACGTGTGTGTCAAATACTAGTGTGTGTAATGTTTGTTTTATTGATTTAATGTATTTTTATGCATAATTAAAAAAATATAATAACATTCGGATAACCTTCTCTATAAAATACGTAGCGCGTGCGACAATTGAAGCTGCATATTCTAATATCACAGAATTTAAAAAATATTTTAAAAATTATTAGTTTTGGGTATTAAGGAGCTACTAAATTACGAATATTGATGTTATTATTGTATTTGAGTGGTTTCCAAACATGTAAGTTAAGTAATTTTGTTGTAATTTTTAGCACTAGTGATTTTTAGGGTTCCGTACCGAAAGGGTAAAGCGGGACCCTTTAATAAGGATCCGCTGTCCGTCTGTCTGTCTGTCCGTCTGCCACCAGGCTGTATCTCATGAACCGTGATAGTTAGACAGTTGAAATTTTCACAGATGATGTATTTCTGTTGCCGCTATAACAACAAATACTATAAAACAGAATATATTAAATATTTAAGGGGCTCCCATATACAACAAACGTGATTTTTTTGCCGTTTTTATAGATAATGGTACGGAGCCTTTCGTGCGCGAGTCCGACTCGCACTTGGCCGGCTTTTTTGTGGTGTTTTCGAAAATAATTATAATCAAGTCAAAATTATACAATCGTGTATTTAAGCTAGCAAATTCAAGACAAAGACATGAATTTACCTATATCAACATTTCAGAATGGTTAGTCTTTATAAAGTCTTAAACTATTTGACGAAAATTGATGCATTTTTCAGGCTTCGCCTTAAGGTGATGCACCGCTAAAAAATTAATCTAATACGGAGCGTTGGCGCCCCGTACCATAAGAAAAACTGTTTTTTTCCCTACTAATTAAAACTACAAATTACTTAAAAAAAATAACTAGCATATTGAAGTGTTAAGCTAATCTACTAAAAAAAAATTAAATGCTTAAATCGGTCTGGTTTGCCTGTAAAATGTAAATCTATGTTTTAAAAGAGGTTACTTTGATATTTTTTTCTCTGTTATAAAAGTTAACAAATCGTGTTTCTGCAACTAGCAAAATTAAGTCAATGAAATGAAAAATCATGTCATCAAATATCACTTTCATAATGGTTTGTAAATTGTTGGGAAAAACCAAGATCCCCGCCACGCAAATTTCCAATGCGTCGCTTAATAATTATGATTATTTGATTTACTTGGTAATAATGGCCCATTCTCCATAAGTTGCTATAGCTTACGTAACTTCCCATTTGACAGGCCCTCATCAGAACTCCACAGTGGGCCATTAAAAACCTTATAATGATAAAGAAGTAAAATATAATTCATTATTTTCAATTAACAAGTAAGTAATTCTCTCTAAGTATCTCTCTTTTTATACACCCGTCTTTGTCACGCTTTATTACTCAGAAACACCCACATAACATACCCCGTTCCTTGTGATTAATGTATGTATCCTACTCAAAGAACAAGGCGTGCCAACGTCTACTTTGCTATGCTCAAAGCGTTGCTTTGTACTCGTACTACTCATACATACGCCCCAGTCACAATATAAGAAGGACCCAGAAAGTAAGTTTAGTACATACTGCGCTCAACGCACACATAACCCTTGCCCGGACACGTATCTCGGCAGGCTTATTACCGATTGTAATTATTATATGCTCAATATATGTACACATACACACTATATATTATATATGTGTGTAGCCTGAAGGCCATTAAAAGCTCAGGAATCCACAGTAAATATTTGTTATAAAAATGTATTTAAATTTATGTAAAATTTATAAGTAAGCAGAAAAAATACAGGTTTTCACATATTATATTTTAAATATTATTAACCCCTTGCGCGACAACGTTGTTCCGTAGAAAAAAAGTGCACGATGCGTCCTGCGGAACAACGTTGTTCCGTAGGAAGTTTTGTTGTCTTTGGCAAAATATCTGTATTTTTGTTCTCTAATTGGCTGGGTTTATATTTTTATGTTGGCTTTCGGGACTCATAGACATTACAAATTTAAAGTTTGACCAATGAAAACGAAGTAAACCGAATGTAAGAAAATATTTTGTCTTATAAGAATGTCAGTCTGCCATTTTTTTCAATACGTAGTCACTTGTGCTTGTTGTTGTGTTTTGGAATAATTTCTCTAGCATTTAAACGTTGAGTGATTACTATATGTATTATATATCAAATTACTAGGAAATTAGTGTAGAATGTGTTTTTAGTGTTTGTTTCACCCATTTTACGAAATACTTTGGTGAAAAAAGTATCGAACTTTTTCGTTTTGGCGTCATAATCGCACAGTACGACCCGGTTTATGTCCAAAATGCTAATAGATTTTTGTTCTAAATGTTATGAACTAGTGATAGGTTTGTTGGAAATTTATTCAGGAATCTAATGGTACCATTAGATTCGTTCAGAGTTACTTACCTTTTGAGAAATCTTTTTTTTTTGCATCAAGTGTCAGTGTATTGCACGGTTTTTAGTACCGGTACGGAACTGTGACGGCCATTACAAGTGCACCGCTGCACTTCCGCGTAAATAAATATTATTTGTGAAGTGTTTTGTTTAGTTTCGAATAAACTTTTTTGTATAATCTACTCGTGAATACATAATCTTTAATGAAGTGTCAAGAGAATGTGATAATATGTCACCAAAAAAGTTTTTCGGTTTTTTTTCTAAAAAAAAAAGGAAAAAGAAAAAGAAAATGAAAAAGTCAACAAATTATCCAGACAGGTAAGTAAATAGGATTAATTTATTTTAAATGTTATTATTTTAGGTAATTTTATCCTCTTTGTGTGATTTTTTTTTTGGATTTTTTAACCTTACCAAAAATAAGCTATTTAATAAATATCAAAAAAAGTGACTAAAAATATAAAAATACCTACACCCCCATGACACTACCGGAAGTTTTTTTTTTTGAGGCTCGGCGTCAGAGGGGTTAATTGCACAATCGATGTGACTATCATCATCATTTATTGCCATCTTCATACTGAAGTTTGGAGATCAGTATACAAAATTTTCTGCGATCCTATACAGCTTGTTTTAATTGGCGATAACTCTAAGTCCAGTCCTCTTTTTGATTAAAAAAAAACTATAAAAGAATGTTATTGAACTGAAGAATTTAGAAAGACTGATCATATCAAAAATACTATAAAACTCCATGACAATGACATGATACTCAAGGTATTCTTTTTCAGAACCTGCAAATAAATTTGACAGATAGTTTTTAAAACTACCAAGGAGGCTATAAGATGCACAGCAAAAATATAACGTGGAGTAAATTGCAACGACAACGTTACAATTATGTATACATACATTTTAATCGCAAATTCACTAGCCTCGGCGCACACGAGCCACACGCGACAACCACAAATGCCGCCACTTGAAACTAGAAGCGGCTACAAGTGTAGCTGAAGCGCGTGACAGACACTTGTGGTCGGTAGTAGACACTTGCGGGCGGGCGGTGGCCGCTTCCAATTAACACCTGCCGTGCGATTCTGTAACAAAAACCGCGATCACTTCGACACCAATTCACTCGTAGCTTGCAAATGAATTCGCCTTTATTACACACTGTCAAAGTCGATTGTTATTGGCACGTCTTGAGTGAATTCAGTATCGAGTTCGGCGGTGATTTTGTTACAGAATCGCACGACTGGGTGCATAGTGTGAGTTTCATTGACATTCGATTACGGTTATGAATACGAAAATTAGTATGGCATTGAAGTAGCGCCTTCTGGCGACACACGAGAATAGTTAAATTTTTGCCATACAAATTGTAGTTTTCGTTGGTTGCTTTTTTCGGTTATAAGCCCGAGATCCCGTGTCCGTGAGAGGTTGTCTATGCGTGCGTTGCTTCAGCGCGTTTGTATCGAAGCTTACATTCTGCAGTCACCTTATCTTGTGCTCCGAGTATATTAGGGCGCTGTATCGGAAAGCTTCTAGGTCTTAATTGATTGAGAAGATCCCCTTTAGGTATATAAAGTGTGGTGAAGTTGCAATTCCTCAAAAAATGAGCTGATGATGATGATGAAAAATATTGATTTTTCATCATCATCATCATCAGCTCATTTTTATGTCCTCACTGCTGGCACGAGCCTTCCCTATGGATGGATGGGAGAACGGGCCATATACCACCACGCGGGTCCAGTGCGAGTTGGTGGTTGTTAATGACTGCTAATGCAGCCGGGACCGGCTTTACGTGCCTTCCGAAGCACGGAGGAGCTCGAGATGATAAATTTTTAGTCCTCCAACCGATGACCGGCCTTTGCAAAAGTTGCTTAACCTCAGCACTCGCAGACCGGGCGCGTTAACCACTGCGCCATCGAGCTCCTATCAATATTAATTTTATTTAATGCATATTTGTGAGAGCAGTTAGTTTAGAGCAGGGATTCCCAAACTATTTTGGGCAATAGACCCCTTTTCCAGAATGAACTGATATCTCAGACCCGCATAGCCAAATTAATTTACAAATTCTGTCTCTAGTTTTTTTCCTATTGATACAGAATACTTACCAATTTAAAAACTTTGCGATGGGTTAAGTTAACTTATACGTAAAGTTCCTATACTTAAATATTACTCATTCTCATAACAAGTTGGTACACGTAACATAACTTATGCAGTATTTAGACCTCGACGACCCCCAAAATCAGACCCCAAGGGGTAGATATCGGCCACTTCGGGAATCCCTGGCTTAGAACAACACGATTGTTATATTTTATTTATAACATTAAAATACTTACTGTTACTTAAGTCGGTAGTAAAATAAACAGATAAATTTCAAAAAAATTGTGAGGATCTTGGATAAACAGTATGATAGATCGTCAATGTAGGATAATGAACAAAGTGCAGAGTCCTGTTTGAAATTTAATTTAATTTCAGGATATGTTTTTTTAGGAGGGAGTTTGTTAATTGCCTCGGACGGCATATTCAGCGTCACCGGATTTTTTTGGTGGCGAGAAACTGAAAGGGTTCTATATTGTTTTCTTAAGTTTACGCGAACACTACACATTTAAATGAAACAACTTTTTCGGATTAACTCGGGTATATTTTAAACATTAGTTTTAATAATGTTTATCCTGACGTTACGAACCCTTTGCAGGGTTCGTGGTCACATGGCGACTGAGGTGTTGGTCCTCTCATAAATAGCTGGTAGGTTGTTGCGAACAAATTAAAATTTGAAAAAGACAAAGTGAAAAACTTCTACTAGCGGGATTCGAACCTGCACCCCATGACATGCATCATGCATGAATAGGGCTCCTTCGGCTTACCGAAGTAGTGTTGATTAATTTCGGCGAGTTGGATTGAGCTGGATTAACCCTTAATCAAATTAAGCAATTGCCTAAGGCATCAAGTCTAGGGGGGCACCAGAAGAAGAACAAAAAAATCCGTCCTTAGGGCATCACGTCTCACTCTCACGTCACCAAAAACCTTACCAAAAAGTTTCAAGGACTAATTTGAAAATTCGCGCTTTTTAAGTTGACATAGAGTCACCACAGTTCGACCTAGAGTCATAACCCCGCTCCCGCTTGCCCCCTCGCTGCCCGCTAGTGCATTCGGCAATTCGAATGCACCGGAATTGCGATCAGCCAATCACAAACCACCCCTTCCCCGCGGGCCCCCCGCCTGGCGCCCCCGCAAATCTGTGTCAATCAAATGTTTTGTTATTTGAAAAAACTAATGTTTTTAGGCGGTAAAGGTTTTAAAGACCTATTTTACTTGACATACGGATAGGGGGGCCCACAGGCGTGGATTGCTTAGGGCATCAAGTAGTCTTAATCCGTCACTGATTGAGCCACGATAGCATAGTTAGTAGTGCACCTGACCCGGCATGTCATGGGGTTCGATTCCCGCTCGTAGAATGTTTTTAAGGGTTAGGTAATAACAAATATTTATATTATAATATCTAAAATCTAAAAAAGCAAGGTTGCTGACAGTCAGCTCGTGACCACGGCCGATGCAACTCCGTTGAAACGTCGATTATGAAAAGATATGCATAAGGCATATACTTACTCAGATATTTACGTTAAACCACTTCTGTGGTCTAGGTCGGGTTCGATTCCCAGCGGGGGGTAAATGTTTGTGTACTCGGTTTGGTTGGTGGTATATAGGGCTTGTTTGTCTGCCCGGCTAGCTACCACCATCTTGTCTAAATATGTCGCTATAACATAAATGTTTTTAGCATTGTTGTGTTCCGGCAGCTAGAGATAAGATAGCCAGTGCCTCAGTAGTTGAGGATTCCGGGTGAAGTGCGCTTCCACCTTCGGCCTTATCATTACTTAACATCAGGTGAGACGAAGGCCTAGTGCTTATCTGTAAGATATAAAAAAAAACCCTTTTTTGAGTTTTTAACTCAATTAAAAATAGAACGTGAAAGTTTAAAAGCAAGACCTTCTCTAATACATCCTTTGGGCGATATGAAATTGACACTCAATGAGCCTACGTTCTCAAAATATCAGTCGCGTCTCCTGTCGAATTTTCTCTCGCTAAAAGGCATTTTCGCCTCGTAATTGACTGGGATTGGTGCCTTTTTGTTCGTCGACATTATTACATGGATGACGCTCACACCAACCTGTACTTAGTTGCCGAACATTGAACATATTTAGTGGGCGAACCGAACATTGAACACGAACACAATAAAACACAAACTAAGAATTATATAGTACCTTTATAAACTAATGCGACTGTCCTTTAACCTAACGGTACATTAATCCATAGCCATTATTAAAAAAATATAGGAATGAGATACGAATTTTTTCATGCAATTGGACAAACAGCTGCTGCATTTTTCATGGTCTATTATCGTTTCTAAGTAAATGGCGGTTACAATCTTGATCACGTTAACATTTAATTATAAACGTCATAAAACAATATAACATAAAAACTATCCTGGTCACTAAAGTAATTATGACATAACCATGGTGAGAAATCCCTTTAATAATCACTCTAAAGTCATTAATCATGTGTCCGGTCTTAGAATTATAAGTCCCGGGTGCGATTCACGAGGGGCATGTATATTATACCTATTGCATAATTATTATTTTCTTTTTGTTACCTGTTGTACTATGTTAAATTGTGTATTTGTTTTGTGATTCCAATTTATTTCTTTTCGTTCTTTTCATTCTTTCTTTTCTTAATGTTCTCAGCTTGGTTGGTGGTAGAACGTGTTCTATGCCCGCCTAGCTAGCCACCATCAAGAGTACTTTTTAACTGAAATTATGCTACGTAGGTACTTGAATTGTTCACTAATGGTCTTTTTGAAGTTTGCATGGGATACCGAGTTGTATACAGACTTTTAAGTTTTTATCACAATCAATCACATTCTACATCGGTGTGACATACATCCTAACATAATTTACAATTTGTGGTGGTAATTTGTTTTTCCTACTTATCTGTTGAGAAACGTAACCGAATACTTCACGAGCCTCTAATTTTTTTCTAGAATACCAACATCAAACATTAGAATTATGCTGTTTATTGTTTTGTTTTGAAATTAGATATTTCAGGACAAAACCAGATCAAATAAGTGGGACAAAAAATAATTTAAGTAGACTGACAGACATATAGACAGACACACAGATAGACGGATAGACGGATAAACGGATGAAAATATAGACATATAGACATATATTTATAGATAGATAGAAAGTTAGACAGATGGGCAGATGGGCATATGGGAAGACGGACAGATAGATAAACAGATGAAATGATAGACAGATAGACATATATACTAGATACATAGAAAAATAAAAAGATGGGCAGATATGAGCAGTTCTACAGAAGGGTATTATTTTCCTCAATTCGGTGGTTAAATTAATATTTGGTTTTTAGAAGCAGTTTAATGACAAAGATTGAAGTATATTCCATTCTGAATCTAATGATGACAATGGGACTAAATATTGTGAAGTGGTTTACGAGAAAAGTTAATCACCGAATTGCGAACGCATCGAATTGAGAAAATGAATCACCGAATTGAGAAGTGGCCCAGTGACTTCAGAAAATGAATCACCGTATTTAGAAATAGCCCAGCCAATCTAGAAACGCTGTCACCTAATATAGAAATTATGTGATGAATGACCAAAACTACAAATACCTAAAAACGTTTTTGATTACTGACTGATGGTCTACTAGTCAGATGTTTAATTTCAGGCTTAAGTGCCTATAGTAATGTTTCTGAAATAAAAAAATAAAAAAAAAAAAACAAAATTAGAATCAGTGTGCATATTCTTTTTCAATAAAGAACAAAGAAAGGAGTCATAATCTTGTACTAATTAATTATTTACCTACCTAGGTACTTATTTTAATTTAGTTTGATCAGTCTTTATTTGCATTTTAGTAATAAAATATATATACCTCACGCTATACCTAATTTTAAAAGTTAGTAATCACGAGATCGTCGGTTGAATATCTTAATTGTTAATAATCATTTCTGTTTTCTTAATTTATTTTAAACTTTGTAGTCTCTTTTTCCAAGATACATGAGGCTATTTTCATCGTCTTCGTAAAAATTTACTACTGCTTCTTTTATATTTACCGAGGACATTGTAAATCTCTATTTCAATTCCGCAGATTCTTCTTTACTTGAACTTTCTGATGTATTTTTTGTCAATGTCGTCAAGACTTTATTTTTTTTACTTCTTAATCTATGTATCGTTCTTTGGCATGTCTGATTCTTTCTTTGTAATTCAGCTATCCTATGATGCAGTAATTTAAACTCCTTATTTACCCTGTATTTGTAAAGAATGACGTTCGCGCACACGGCTGTTTCTTGGGTGTTTCTGTGATACTGTTGTTGGCTGCATCAATCAAGTCTTTATGAACTTTCGAACGTAATCTGCGACTTTTTGAAGAGTTTGGTGAAGTGGCTGTTATTGGATTAAAGCATTCCGATGAAAGTGAAGTTGGCGTAACATTACGTAGGGCTCCAATTGATTCTAAATCAGAAATAGTAGGAGAAACGGGTACTAAAGAATTAGTAAAGGTATTTATCGGAGACTGAGGCTCTGTAACACATATTGGAGAATTCGTAACAAGGGTACGGGATGCACTCAAAGAATCGTGATCGTTTAAAACTTCAGGATCAGAAGGACTTCGAACCCATGTCGCTTGGGTTTTTCGTCTAGAACTTTGAGTAAGTTTTTTTCTTCTTTTCGTAACTTTTCTTCGAATGTTCTCTGCAATACTTCCTCAAAGCTTTTTGTTCACGATGAGGTCTTTCACTCATTCTCTTTACCTTACCTTCAGCCTTTCTTTTTGCATATCTTTCCCTGTACTTTTGTTTATGTACCTCATATAATATCGAACCATTTTTTATTCTCTCCTTTTTCCTTCTCTCCGCGATCTTTTTCTTTCCCTTTTTTCGGCTTCACTCAGTTTGCCCATTTGAAAAAAAATATCGAAATAAAACCGCTCAAGCAGCTCTCGCCTTTGATTTCCAAAAAAATAGTTCTAAAATCTTAATAAAACATCATGACAACCTATTTCAACATGATTGCCTTGTGGAGATCACTTTTTAGCGATAAGGTCGCCCGCTTTACTTATTATGAATATGGTGTGCAATAAAGAGTATTCTATTCTATTATTGACAAATCTCAGTTCGGTGTAAATTCTCTCAATTCGGTGTAGCATTTTCCATGGAATTGAGATCCACCGAATTGAGAAAATAACACATTTCATCAAATAACTTGTAAACTTTATAAATTGAAACCATTTCTACAAAACATACTGGTAGACATCACTTGAATATTGAATTAATTTAGCAAAAATCTCAATAAATACTTCATAAACATAATTAATGTCGTCCACCGATTTGAGAAATGACCCGACCCCAAAAGCACCGAATAATTTCATTCCTTCGAAAAATGCTCCTTTGCAGCACAGTCCTTCCGTCCACATTGCTCGGCCGCTCGGGCGCAACTGTCAGGTTGCGGGAACCAGCTAGTGACGTTCGTACTGCGCGTAGTTAGTGATGTAGATAAATAAAACTAAATTACACCGAATTGAGGCATACGCTTCGGACAAGATCAAAACATGTTATTGTATTAAAACCCATGAATTCACAATAAATATAATTATTTAAATGGCTTTATTATCTATCCCTTGTTCTGTAAATGGTGGAATTATAATTAGCAACTTATTATTTTGAAAGTTATGAAGCATTAACGAGTCTATTTTGGAAACCGGACACGTCATTTTAAACCAAATTCTGCCCGCTTTTAAAGTTTAGGATTTTTTTTGGCGCTATATAAAACTTGACGGTTTTCTAGATATGCTCTCCATCAGGTCAAGAGTCCTATAAACATGTGTGATTTTTTTCAAGTACGTGATTAGACGTTAAAGGTACTTTGTTCGTTCCAGTAGCTCAATCTGCTCTACCCGTAGAAATACCCATATACTGACAGAAATAAAGATGGACGGATGGGCATATGTACAGCCGGACAGATAGACAGTTATTGTAGATACACAGACAGACAGATGAACAGTTAGACAGGTAGACAGATATGCAGATAGACAGATATACAGACATTTGGATAGATAGACAAATAGACGGATGAGCAGATAGGCAGATAGATAGACAGACAGAGAGACAGATATTAAAAGCAAACAGTCTGACAAATAATTTAGAACATGTTTTGAATATCGCACAGTAGTAATTTGAGGAAAACTATAAAGCTCCATTTTGTTTTTACGGCTGTATGTTTTACGATATTATTATGATGCACACAGTGGATAGCTCCGTAAACATAAAATGGATACGTTCTCTACTAATAAACTATTGATAGCCAAATACGGTATAAACAATTTTATTTGCGGACGATCAAAATAGTATTGCATCGCATGAACTATGCTGTAGTTGCACTGTGAATTTCGTGTTTGTAAATAACAACTATTTTTTTTTTTTGTAAAAATGCATTCTGCATACCGTCGCTTCAACAAGATGGTACAGGGGGAGGGGTTCACTCATTAAACATTCTTAGCGTGTCTTGCTTGCTGGTCGCAAAAAAAAAGGAAGCAAGCCACAGGTACGCTATTGCGCTTTAAATCTATCAAAGTAAGTTACCCGTAACTTTCAATAACAGAAAAAGGAGCACTTGTAACTGATAACATAGTGTGAGTAGTCAACGCGTCAAAAATGACTGTTGAGACGTTATTGAAGTAGTTACTTCAATAACGTCTCAACAGTGTGTCGGTTGGTGGCTTAATTTTGCCATTAGGACTATGAGAAATTAAGTCAAAATAAGGTTGTGGATATTACAAAAACAGTCTGTCTCTACTTCCTCACTTTTCCGCCTAAATATCCTGTTTTGAAACAAGCATAACAATTCCTCGAATGCGTCGAAAAGCCAAATCAAAGAGTTTTACAAAAATGAAAAAAGTCGGAACAGAATAATAAATGTAATTGCTCGCTGGCTTTCGTTAATATTGTACTTAACAAACACACGTTTTGGAAAAACAACCTGAAAAAAATTGAGACGCTTTATAATAACCGCCGGCCAGCCGTCCGCACTTTCATCCACGTAGACACTTGGGATTTATAAAAAAATGGTTTTACTAGGTATATTTATTTATTTATTTATTTAAACATAAAGGCACAATAACGGACATCAGGCAGAAAACTTACAATAATAACATAAAACAAAAAATAAAAGTACATTGCCTGTGCCCAATTAAATTTGTTGAAAACAAACTTTTTTTTATATAAATTTTACTTTTTATATATAATAATTTTATATATATCTATGTTTTTACCTTAATCGTAGAAAGTTACAGTCAAATTGAGTGTGTGTGGAACAACGAAATGTTTTGCAACACAAAGTCTATTTTATGACGTTGCTCAAAAAGCAGATTTGACATACTACACGTGGCATACATTTAACTGAAGGATATTGTGCCTTATATTCATGCATCATTTCGGGAAGTCAATGACTTAGTTAACCACGTTTCCATTGAGTCACGGCAATCATACACGATTTTTTGTTTAGAACAGAAACAAATGGTCTTTTGAAATGAAACAACTTTTACGGATCTACTCGCGTTTATTTTACACATTACTTATTTACATTTATTACAGTCTCCCTGTGACCACGGACCCTGCCAAGGGTTCGAAACGTCAGGATAAACATTAAATAAGTAATGTGTAAAATAAACGCGAGTAGATCCGTAAAAGTTGTTTTATTTCAATGTGTAGTATTCGCGTAAACTTTAGAAAACAATAAATGGTCTTTTGTAAAATAATATGTAAATTAAGTGCAAGTAGATATTTATTGAAACTTTAGCAGCTGATTTCTACTTACTACTCACCCACGTACTTCTTCCAAAAAGGAAAAGATCATCAAAATCACCAATTTTAAGTACCCAAACTCGCCATTAGTCACTTCGATGCCACATTTGGCATAATAATCATAGTAGGGCTAGATTATTGATGTCATAGACGACATAAAACAGTGGACTGGACTCAGTTATCGCCAGTTAAAACAAGCTATATATATCTCCAATAATAGGTAAAATCAAGAGGTGCCATCTCGCACACCTATGCGAGTTTAAAGTGTGCGAGTTGACGAATGACTCGAAATTTTGAAGATCGCACTAAAGATCGCACTAAATGATGATAGTAGGGCTCCGAGATGGAAGATTTTTACTTGTTCAGTAAAAATCGTTATTTAAAGAAGCTTCAAAGTGGTGTGACTAGCGTGTTCCAGTTTCAATTATTCTTCTTGAAGTCATAGTCACCGAATAACTAAAATCTTCTTAAGGGGATAGCATAATGCAAGTGTGTTTTCCAGATTCTTTGAGGCGTTTGTCCTGTTAATATAAGATAAGATAATTTTATATTGCCATACAATTGTGTAAATACATATCTCATGTTGTGCTTAAAAGGGAACAAACAATTAACTCTAGACGGGCATACCGAAGTACCGAAATATTCAGTTGAGCTGTAGAACGCTTGTAGTGTCATAGTTATTCCGTGTTTAGCCTCTTTTACTCTAACTTGAAATGAAGTTTACATGACAGGAACAAAACACGGAATAACTATTCGGAGGTTATTGTTTGTTTAATTGTAAGGCAAGTGCCTTCAAAATAAACAAATTTAATTTTGAAGCAATTTATTGACGCCTCGTTGGCCGGGTGGTAAAGCTCTCGGCACGATACCCGAAGGTCCCGGGTTCAATTCGAAGGTCGAGCAAAGTGTGTTACGGATTTTTTGATGCATAGCCCGGGTTTGTGATCACCAACACTTGGCAAGCGTGGTGAGTTAGCCAATACCCATTAATTGTATTGATGACTTGATTTCACTGATGGAGGCCTTTGCCCTTTGCCCAGCACAAAGGCAGACAGTATCAAGGCTATTTACTTTACTTTTACTTATTGACGACCTCCTTGGTCGAGTGGTTTGTACACCGGTTTTCATGGTGTCGCCATCTCTGAGGTTCCGGGTTCGATCCCCGGTCGGGTCAATTTAGAAATTATTGTTTTTCTAAATTGTCTCGGGTCTGGATGTTTTCTATGTATAATGAGTATGTATTTAAGTATTTTAAGTATGTTTATCCGTTGTCTAGTAACCATTTAACGAGTTTCATAACAAAGCTTCTCTTGGGCTAGATAATTGGTGTGAGTGTAGGAAAGTTTTTTTAATTTTTTAATGACTAAGCATTTGGTTGACGACAACAAGCCTGTTTCAGGATTACAAAATGGAAACGCACTCAATTTATCGGTTTGATCAGCCTGAATATGTGTTGCCATGAGGGCCAATTCTGGATAATACCACTAAAAGGTATGAGTACCGAGAAATTTCTCAATACGTATTTCACACGTCAGAGCGCATTTTGAAAGAAACGGATAAGTTAGAAATGAGTGATGGTTGATGAATAGGGAGTGATAAATTCGAGCGTAGCGTAATTTACCGTGAAGGCTAAAAAGCCTTTTTTATGTAGATTTTTCAATGCTAAGAAGTACATAATAATATGTGGTTAGATTTTCTTATGGAAATAGTAAATAATGGGTGAGTAAGGAGCCTTCGCTATAGATGTAGGGGGACAACGGTTCATAACCACACGGGCCCAGTGCTGATTGGTAACCACCAATGTAATATTATAACTATTTAAACTATCAAGGTCATTTGCAATAGAGTAATTATTAACGGGATTCTTACCATGTTTATTATTTGTGAGTATCCGATATTTCGACACAGTTGCATGCGCCATGATCACGGAATTACTGAAGTTAATGCGGGTGAGTTTTTTATGAGCAGACAAAACAATCTACCCTCTTCCTTAGTCGTTTTTTGCGCTCGATGCCCGTAGCACCGGTTTCTAAGTCACTATTCACTCGAAATTGCTCACTACACACTACACTCACAGTATCGGAACGCGAAACGGCTTTATTGATGTTTTTGCAGTTTTTAAGAAGACTAATCACTGGATTCCAGACACGCGACAGTTTGAATCCATCTTCACGATTAAAATTTTTGTATTTCGTAATTTCAATCGCTTCTCTCACCAATTTAGGTACGTAGTGACGTTCTGTCAAAATTATCTGGGTGTTGTAAAACTCAATCCAGTGATTAGGACCCGACTGGATCAGATGTTCAGCAATGGCCGATTTTTGCGTATCGTGACAGCTTTGATGTGCTCCTTAATTCGGCAAGCAACTGTACGTTTCGTTTGGCCAATATAGGAGCTACCGCAGCTGCAAGTGATCTTATATACATCAGGCTTTTCCAAGGGAAAACTATCTTTCGGCGACCGTAAACATTGTGCTACTTTTCTAAAAGGAGTGAAGATAGTATTGATTGAGTACTTATTAAGTATGTTTGAGACCTTATCTGTCACTCCCTTCAATATCGGCTACTCATAAATAATAAATATGGTAAGAATCCCGTCAATAATAATTACTCCAATGTAATATTGTTTACGACTGCGAATGCTGACTCGACCACCGGCTTTACGTGCCTTCCGAAGCACTGAGAGAATCGAGTAGACACATTTTTGGTCATCCATCTGAAGGTCGGGCTATGGCATGCATTGGGAGAGGTCCAGCAGTGGACCGATGTGGGCTGATTATGATGACGAAAGAGTTTATTGTGCTGTAAGTTTTAAATTTATTGATTTAGGTGGTGAATTACTTGACATGACAGTTAAAGAATACAATCTTTACCAAATATTTATAAAATGTATAAAATACAGTGAAAAAATTAAACGCCCACTCGACCCAGCCAGGACTCGAACCTGGGTCTTCCGCAATCCGGGCGGCTGCACTGACCGCTATGCTACCGGGAAGGCTGACGTAAGCGCTGAATTTTGTCACTGCTTTTTAATTTTTGATTTTTAGAGGTATTTTTGAAAATAGTTATTTATTTAATTATTTAAAACTTTTGCAACATATATTACATGGCGGACTTAATGCCTGAGGCATTCTCTACCAGTCAACCATAGGGTGGTGCAGAAATAACATGATAGGTGCAAATGGGTGAAGACAACAATTTTAGAAATAAAAATAATATAATATTATAAAACGCACAATACATACCTACATATATACAATTTATCTATGAAATTGAAGTTTTGTATGAAAACTTTTTATAAAATTATATTTTTTATACTAACGTTTATTTTTATTTTCATAATATCTATTTATGTTAACACTATACAAATTGTACAGTAGTGTGTTTGTTTCACTAGCTAAATATAGCAGACATTAAAAAAAAATCAAGACCCTTCAAAGCTACAATGTAACAAAAGGTCAATTCCGGAAACAAAAAAGAAGTCAAATTAAAAAATATATTGGGCGATAAAGTTACAAAATGACTAATCATTGTTTTTACTGATGCCTAAGTAACATAGTACTAATTCATTATTATACACCTTTAATTAGGACTATGTTACTTAGGCATCTGTAAAAATAAGTAATTAACAACCGGTATTGACTTTTAGAACTTATAGACTTTTTAATAAGTGAGAAAAAAACGTCAATTTAATAAGTAAGGACCCAATATATATATATATATATATACTTATATAAACAAATATAATGTATATTATTAAATAAACTTTACAAATATATCTACTACAAAAATAAACGTATACATATTTGAAAAAAGACGAGGTGTCGAAAAAATCCCCCAAGCGGGATTCAAACCCGCACTCCATGACTTGCCGGGTCAGGTGCACTGCCAACTATGCAGGTGCGGGTTCGAATCCCGCTCGTGGAATTTTTTCGATACTTTGTCTTTTTCAAATTGTAATTTGTTCGCAACAATATTTGCGTAAAATTATAAGTAAATAATCGTTTAATACATAATTTATAAACAGTACGTTACTGAGATGATTCTGCCAGGGTTTTATCAAAAAAGAGCATACGGACTTTTGTTAGTGAAATGGAACGCAACCATTTATTTCTTTTTCGACGCGTGTGGCGCTTGTGTGCTTTTCTATCTGACATCTGTCTCTTTTGCTAGTTAGTTGCCGCGTAAACTGTTAGAGTAATAAAACGATTCCCTAAACTAATTATTTCATTGTCACAACCACAATATCCATATTCCTTCAACTTTCTTTTAAAAGCGTCACGACTCGTAGCCATCCTGATTTCAAGAGGTCGCAGTAGAGGTAGTTATGATCGAGTCAAAATAACACAATCATGTATTTAAGCTAGCAAATTCAAGATAAAGACATGATTTTACCTATATCAACATTTCAGATTGGTCAGTCATAATATAGTCTTACCCACGTACTCTAATTTGAAATGACGTTTACATGACAGGAACGGTTCACCTTTGTTTGGTATAACAACGTTTCGTAGAAAATCGCTTCGGCTAATTTCAGTTACAATAAAGTCATTCCACATAATTATTCATTTGATCGAATATTTTATTGTTATAATTTTATTTCGTATAATTATTTCTTTGGAATAATGTCATTTTACTGAATTTTCATTTGCGCTAATTGTATTTAAACTAATGTTTAACTAGACTAATAATGATTTAGTCGAAAGATCGTATCGAATATTACTATTCCTGTACTACTCCTGTAGGTCACGTGATAGGTTAGGTTAGGTTAGGTTAGAAGCGAAGCGCAGCGTAGCGATTGTCTTGATTTTCGAGGTTATTTTTTTTATTAGACAACAGAAAAAGTTTCTTTTTGGCATATTTTGGTTTCTGTAGCGTAGCGATTGTCTCGAATTTCGAGGTTATTTATTTTTATTAGACAAGAGAAACCAAAATATTCCAAAAAGAAACTCTTTCTGTTGTCTAATAAAAAAAAATAAAAAAATGCGCAAATGTTGTTATCGCAAATAAATATTCGATGAAATGAAAATTATGTCAATCGATATTATACAAAGTGATTATTTTCTTAAACGTTGTTCGAATTAGTAAAATTATATCAAAAGTTGTTATACCAAACAAGGGTGAACCGGCGTTAACAATGTGGTTTATGGCCCGTTCTCACTACCCATCTATAGGGAAGACTCGTGCCCCAGCAGTGGGGACATAAAATGAGCTGATGATGATGATGATGATGATGATGATGATGATGATGATGAAGAAGATTTTGTGGGAGTAGGCAGAATACCTTTTGTTCGAACTCTTCTGTGGCTTGACTTATTCGTGCAGCCGCGCTGACGGGGTATGGTAATAACCAATAATTAGTCTACATTGTGTTTTTTGTGCCTTATAAAACAAAATATGAAATTCTGCTACAGTCTTGTATCTTCTAAATGCGTTAACACATTCGCACGATGGATCGCATTTACGCATTTTTATAGCGTCCCAACGTTTACGCGTTTACGCACCGCGACATACTCATAAAAGCCTCATTTCCATTCCGTATTCGTGTAATCGAGTAACATTGTGGAACTCGCACTGAATTTGAAAGAGACATGTTTGGTACAATTCTGTGTTCGAACTTTGTCTACTAACCTATGAACGTAAGTAAAAAAAGTAAAAGTAACAATAAGGGTGGTGTACACATACATTTAACCCATATATTAATACGTGAAGCAAAAACTTTGTACCCCTTTTTTACGAAAATTGCGAGGACGGAGAAGTATGAAATTTCGGACACTTATAGTTTGTATAGAGAAGGTTATCCGAATGTGAATATTTTTTTAAAATTATGCATAAAAATACATTAAATCAATAATACAAACATGACACACACTACCATGTATTTGACACACACGTATAAATATACTCTTTTCAAAAATTTCAAAAATGGAAGAGGAGCGTCTGAAATCTGTCAATGCCAATCCAAACTTAGTTATTGTTCTGAGATCTAAACTCACATTCTATCTTTTGTTAATTTTTCTTTGCTACAATCCGTGCAGCCTTAATAAAATTACGGTCGAATTTCGGCCACTGGGCGACCACTATTTATTAAATGGTTGGAAAAACTTTTCCAATATGTGACACTGTGAAAGAAAGGGAGAAATTAAACGCCCTTGCTATGGTAGGAGTCTACCTGTCGCAGCGTAGGCTGGTCTGTTTTGCATACTTCCATAGTATTATGTCATACGGATTATTGTTATGGGGATCAGCAGCAGACATAGGTCGAAGTTTTATTCTCCAGAAAAGGGCAGTCCGGTTTATATACCAGTTAAAGCCACGTGATCCCTTAAAGGATTTATTTAAACATATAGATATTTTATCTTTACCGTCATCATTATTGTATATTTGTAAATATTATGTATGCGCGTTAAAACCTACACATTTATACCAAGAAAAACGAGGCTCACGGATTTAATACAAGGAATCAGAATAAATTATGTGCACCGAAGCTCAGACTCAGCAAGAGTAGTAAATCCTATAAACTCAATTCGATTTTATAATAAAATACCTGATCGACTATATTGCAGACAAATGCGTGTGGAAATAAGTCGCCTGCACTGGCTTGGATATTATTATTAATGTGTACAAAATTGTATAAAAGGAGGACGGGCAAAAATATATGGAAGCATACCTAGGAACCAATAACAACATGCGATATATCATTAGAAAGATTTTTTAATGTAATTTAATTATTGTTATGGTGGGAAGTCTCAAGCTGCTGTGTAAAAATTAAGACGCAATAAAGCCAAACTCTTCCTTAAAAATATTAGGTGTTTATTTTTATGTTTATCATCAATTTCTTAATTTTTTTGAAAAACAACATTAGCTACTAGTATAACATATAGCAAAAATCACAGAATTCGATAAACAAAGCCAAAGGTCGATAACATAATAATATAGCAAAAATCACAGTTCGATAAACAAAGCCAAAGTATTATTTATTTATTACCATTAGCAAAACATACATACCCACTTTTTTTTACAAGTGACAGTTCTGTTCAATATGGCCGAATAATAAACTTCAATCGATCTATTGACGATCGATTAATACTTATCGGTTTTAGTTTTCTATAATGTATTATTTTATAATTTTACACTAATATTGATAAAGCTTATTCGACTAGTACTTGTCTGCACAGACTACTTGAGTTTTAGTACCTACTTAAAATAACGTAATGCTTGTTAAACCATTCTATAATTAAATTCTGAAAAAATTTTTTTTCTTTACGTCTGCTTTATTGTGCCATAACTTTTGCCACACAGTGATTTGGTACTTCCCGCTATAACAATAATTAAAGTACATAAAAAATCCTTTCCAATCATATATCGCATGTTGTTATTAGTTCCTAGGCAATAATGCCCGTCCTCCTTTGTATATTATATTACATGATTGTAATTTGGTTAAAAAGATGGAGAAAAAGAAATAAGCCTCCTGAGTTTCTTGCCAGTTCGTCTCGGTCGAAGGCTCTCCCAAAATCCGAATTGGTAGTAGATTCAGTAGCTTAGTCTAAACAATTTTTGATGTGTTCTTTCCGCTCGCCTTCTATATATACAATTTGTGGGAGTGATTTCGTATAAAAGGGACGGAAGTAGGGTCGTAACAGTGAGATCGGCTGTTACGACAACACAATCACAAACGCAGTAAGTACAACTTACTGTGTTTGTGATTGTGATATTTGAGGGGTTGACATTTAGATCTGTTTTCTCGAAACTTGCGCGGCAGGATAGGATAACAATGTGACATGTCTTCTAATGAGTATTTACTGCATTGTCTTTATGATTTGTAAAAGAATATAAGGAGTCGGAGGCGCGCGCAAATTTAAAATCGATATTAAGAACAAGACATAATTATTATTTTAAGAGACATATTGTGACATCATTTTGATAGTGCAATGGCAACTACATTCTCTTGATGTGTAAAAAAATAAACGTCATTGTTAATTCTATACATTTTCTATTGTAATATTGATTTCAAAAGGTGAGATATCAAATGTTAAACATCATAGGCGAATACCGTAAGGCTCGTTCGTTTTTTTTTAGTTTTATAATTTATAGTTTTGACGTCAATAAGTGCCTGTAAAGGCTAATGTTGAATAAAATGATTTGACTTTGACTCTGAGCACGCTCTAAGGAAGCTTGGACTCTGTTCGGGTATTTACTCATGTGGTACAAGGTCTCCCGCCCTGGGTAGACTTAAGAACTGATGGCATAGTGACATTCATATGTGATTTCAATTTTTTCATTCGATTTGAAAACGATGTGTAAGGACGTGTAGTGTAGAGTAGTGATGTATGTATGTAAAACCTTAGCTTTTTTATATTTTCATCGATTTGAAAATATATAATTCCGCTACAGATATGATGCAACAAAACAATAAGAAAATAATATACTCACCTCAGGTCAAACGTCAGGATAAACATTAATTAAAAGTAATGTGTAAAATAAACGCGAGTAGATCCGTAAAAGTTGTTTCATTTCAATACTTACCTATATTAAATTAATTTACACAGCTTTAGGAAGAAGAATTATAGCCCTGCCTAAACTCAACGTGTATTTCGTTAAAGGGAAAACAGTAGCGGAATTTTAAAAGGGAAATTTCTAGAAAGAATTTTCAGATTAATGACTTGGAGTAAGGAAGGTGCTTGAGAGACGTCTAGTGTATTACCAACCAGAAGGAGAAAGAACGCTCCCCAAGTAGCAAAATTCTCCTATAATTGTTGGATTATAAGACTAAACATCGTATAGCACACTAATAGACGTTTTGATTAAAATCACTGATTTTATAAAAGCAGCTTAAAAGACTATTTGCGCTACAAGCACTATCGATCCTATTACGTAGTTTTAGTAGTTTACAGGATTACATTATATGATTCATATAGGACCTTAAGTCTTTTAAGTGCATGTTATAAAAATAAATAGCAAGTTCAAATCAAAGCTCCTATAAATGCATTTAATATGACTTTATTCTTGTTAACATTTTGTTTTATTCTTCTTCTCCTGTAAACGTTTTGGGTGGTAGCTACTATATGTCAAAAGATATTATAAGATTGATTTGTCTTTGTCGTGACTTCTAATATATTGGTAGTACCTATTATAGGAAACAATGATCTTGTAGAATCACTCAATAAAATAATAATCAAATCAATTTGCACTTTACCTGACCTACCTAAAAAATATCTGGTCCTAGGATACTTACACGACTACATTTTTAATTTCTGTTGTATATTAGTGATTTATCTATACTAATATTATAAAGCTGAAGAGTTTGTTTGTTTGTTTGTTTGAACGCGCTAATCTCAGGAACTACTGGTTCGAATTGAATAATTATTTTTGTGTTGGATAGTCCATTTATCGAGGAAGGCTTTAGGCTATATAACATCACGCTGCGACCAATAGGAGCGAAGCATCAGTGAAAAATGTTGCAAAAACGGGAAAAGAGCCTAAAAAATTAAAAATGCTGCCGAAAGTCACTATTCCACGCGGACGAAGTCGCGAGCACAGCTAGTCACTCAATAAAATAATAATCAAATCAATTTGCACTTTACCTGACCTACTTAAAAATATCTGGTCCTAGGATACTTACACGACTACATTTTTAATTTCTGTTGTATATTAGTGATTTATTTATTTAATAAGTAATAACGTAATCAGTAAAAAGTAACATAGATCTCGCTAAGTGTTATTCTATACCTAACAATTATGTTTATTGTTATTTTTAGTTTATTTATTGAAAAATCGAATCATCATCACCTGAATGTTCTAACTGCTGAGGCACTAGCCTTCCCTATGAATGGGTAAGTAAAGAACGGGTTAAAACCCACCACGCGGGCCCAGTGCGGCTCGGAGAAGCTCGAGATGCCACATTTTTGGTCACCCATCTGATGACCGGCCTTTGCAAAAGTTGGTTAACGTCAGCAATCGCATACCGGGCGCGTTAACCACTGCACCATTGAGCTCCTCCAAAAAACTGAATACAATTAAATAGCCACGGTGGAATCGAAAAGGATCTGAACCCTAAAAACCTAAAGATCTATGAATAAAATGACGATACAAGAAAATCTTTTGTTTCAATATTAATATGTAAAACATTAAACTACTTTTCATTGCATGACTTGGGGAGGAAGTTTTTTTTTTATTTTTTTTATTGTGGCACGCCAAAACGGCCTCACCCTGCCTGATGTAAAGCAGCCAGTGAAGCCCAAGAAGTGAAAGCGTTCATCACAGTGCTACCACGCTATGCCGAACGCTCACACTATGGCGGCCTGCATAAATCTTTTTCATGCCCCGCTTAAATAACCCGGGAGAGAAAGAGGAGGGAAACACGTGTGCGGGAAGCGCATTCCACATACGGGCAGTTCGGCAAAGAAACGATTGTCCAAACTTTTTGGTACGTGTCTTGATGGTCAGCACGGTACGGAGTAATTCATATAATTGATTTATTTTAAAACGAGTTAGTGTTCATAGTTAGTTAGTTAGGACAAACATTAATTTAAACAAATGGATAAAATAAACGCGAGTAGATCTGTAAAAGTTGTTTCATTTCAACGAGTTAGTATAAGTATTATACTTTCCGACAGAAAAGTTTAAGACATTATTTAGTGGTTGTGGAATATTTTTTTATAAATTATTTTTAGTTTGATTTTAGACTTCGATGAATCTATAAAACCTGTGACAGCATTCTCACTGAAAATATAAAAAATCGCGTTTATGTTTCAGACATATTATTATTCAACTAAAAAATTGGTGCACATTACCTACTTCTATTTAAGTTCACTGTGCCAAAGAGTTTTCTCCTTACGTTGTACATTTTCTTTTCCACAAAATATGTCGAGAGGTGTAGTTAAATAAATTGAAGAGAAAATAGAATTATTAAAAGTTTTGCTCACTGTAAATTTTAAGCAAAATGCGTGACAATGTTTTTGTATTTCGTTATCTTTTGCTAAATGAGGGCGACGTGAGACTTTTGAGTCGTAAAACCGGTAAGTAATTATGAAATTAAACGGCAAAATATACACCTTTTATATAAATTACGGTTAATATTTATTTCGTTAAACCGCTATAGAATTTTCAGTTTCAAAATAGCCTCAGTCAGGAGCATATTCTTGTTTATAAAATGTTTTTGTTATGTTTATATAATTTTTAACGCAAATTTTGTTGTGAACAAATTATAAAAACACATATAAGTATCTCAATTGGGAGAGCACCTGACCCGGTATGTCAGAAGGGTGCAGGTTCAAATCCTGCTCGTTGAAATTTTTTTTTAACATTTGTTTTTGTAATATTTTTGTTTATTCACATCTAATATTTCGACAAATTATTTTAAGGTAATGTCATATACCAAGCTTAGGCTTTGACAAAATCACCGGATTGGTTGTTGTTAACAACTTCTAATGCAGCCGGGACCAACGGCTTTACGTGCCTTATGAGCACGGAGAGACTTGTCTTATGATACATTTTTGGTCATACATCCGATGACTGACCTTTTCGAAAGTTGCTTAACATCAACAATCGCAGAACCTGCGTTATCACCTATACCATCGAGCGTCTCTAAAATATTATTTTAATAAAATCTCTCATACGCCGTTTTATACTAAACATAAATAAGGTAGCATTCATTACCTCTAACGCATGCACAAACGCACACACCCTCATACACATGACCCTCTCTCTCTCTCACACACACACACACACACACCCCCTTAAACACTAACACACATATAAACGCACATTAAGTTTATTTTAGTGATAAGTTTAATTATTATTGTAGAGACTGCAAACTGTACACATAAAACATTGTATTTATTGGAAGAGCAGTCTCCTGGTACGGGTGTTAAGCCTAAAATGAGATTCTAGCCACTAGCTATTGTAACATGAAACTTTTTAACGAAATAATCCTTTATTCTTATTCTTATTCTAACGCAGCACAACGCTTCTCTCATTGGTTTACGAGCCCACCCAAATTATTCGCAAACTCTCAGTTACCTGATCAGCTATCGATTGACTCCTGTAACGTAAGCCTGACCTTCATGCCATTCGGCCTATGCAAATGTGATAGTCGAAAAGGTTAGCTCATACTGCCGGCACCAAATAAGGAAACTGCAGAAAGTAACCTTCATATATGACACACTCGAGTAACGTACAGTGGGCAGCAGATCAACCTACCACAAAATGTCAAATTTCTTGAATAAATTTTGTACCTTAGCATTTGGGTATAAAGATCAATATCGATTAGAAAAATTTGACAGTTTTGGATAGGTTGATGTGCAGGCGTGTGTATTATGGCGGCCACATACGCTTTACCAGTCTAAAGGCGAGACCTCCATAGTACCTACTTATAGACAACCTTTCACGGACGCGGAATCTCGCAACAGCTATCTCTCTCTCTCTCGCAAAGCACTTAATAGCTACAGTCCGAGCACAACTATTGCCCGATCCGATCCGAACCCTTCGGAGAATGTAATAGGGCATAGGGACACGCACTTTTAAGTGTGTGATGCCGTTCCCTCTAGAAAACCTCCTAAGGTGATTCGTTTCACACGGCTTGAGGTACCCTTTACGTACCTCGCCGCCCTCAAAAAATCCCGGTGAAGCTGAAAATGCCGTCTGAGGCAATAAGTAATCATCAAAAAAAAAATGTGTTTTCTTTTATAAAGACTTTACTGATTGCCTCATACATTTTTAGCGTCACCGGATTTTTTGGGGGTGGAAAGAATCTTAAATGGTTCCTCGCCGTGTGAAACGAAGCACCGTCAGAGCTTTAGGTACTAGAGGGAACGAAATCACGCACAAACGCGTGTCCCCGTACCCTGCTAGATTCTCCGAGGTGTTCGGATCGGATCCAAAGCAGAATAACCCGAAGGCGCCTATTAAGGCTAGGATCCGGCTCGGGTTGACCAGCCCCCCGACCGCCTAACCGATCGCTTTGACTACGCGTATAGTTTATGACGTCATCTTGCCTTGTTACCTTTCAACGCCTGCCAATCCCGGAACAAAACTAACGACAACACCCGCGCCTATGACGTAACTCGCTAAATGGCGAAAAAAAAAATTTAAAAATAAAATAAAATGGAAAACAGAAGTCAGGTATGGAGCTTACCTTTTGCGGTGTCTTTATTTTTTGCTGCCTGCCGTTGACAAAAGAGATTGTTTTATGACATATAGCACTTAATTTTATTTAAGCCAGACCCAGTGGGAGTGCTCTTATTTCCTTCGTGTTTGTTGGCATTTGGCATTTTGTCCTTTTCTAAGCAAATGGTGTGACCTTTTTTGACATAACGAGCTAGCGTTTGTCCTTCATATTCGTCATATAAATATTGCTGAAATGCTATTTCACAGGTTAAAATATGAAATGTTTCTTTCATAAAGGGTTATTTTTTACATTTTGGGACGTTGAAACACTTTTTACGAACAAACACGCGGTTGATTTTTACATTTGATTTTGTTTTCGTTACGTTTCGAATACTTTACTGGGTCTGTGGTCAGTCTCCCTGTGACCACGGATTCAGTGAAAAGCTTTACATTACAGTCTCATAGTCGGCTTTCACGACACCCACGGGAAGAGATGGGGTGGTGCAATTCTTTATCCCCGGCACCACACAGGCTGTGCACAATTTATCATTACTATTTCTTATTATAAAGTTAGTGATTATCTCATTAGAAGAGGAAGGGAGGAGAAGAATAAAAATAAAAAACCCTCATGATTTTCTTGCCAGCTCTTTTCAGTCGGAGGCTCTCCCAAAACTGATGGTATATTCAGTTCTTTAGTTAATTATAATTTGAATTTTTATACTTACTTTTGTCGTCGATAAATAATTTATAATGGTTTGAAATGAAATTTTTTATTTTGATAGCTTTTGCCTAGCCACTGCTCTCACCGGTCTCTTTTATTATCTATCATTGGTCTATTAAAATTTCCCAGTGAACAGTAGGCTTAGCCAAAGTATCATTAAGAAAACGATAGCGAATCGTGTGGTCAATCTTATGTCAATCCCATACATTTTATTATTTTCGAACTTCGCTATCGTTTTCATAATGTTACTTTGGCTACAGCCATTGGTCCCACGGCCTCCCTGTTAAAAAAAAAGTTAGGTTAGCTTTACTTATAATGCATTACGAATTTGTTACATAAAATTAAAATATTATTATTTAGTTTCATAGTCGAGAGTTCATTATTAACATATTCCTTTATGTTATTTAAAGCAGTTATTTAAGTCTTAAGTATTTTCTCCTTCAGTAAGTGTTCTAAAGCCATATCAGCTTAAAGTGAACCGTTCTAGACCGTTACCCACTGTTTTATAGAGCACAGATAGCAGTTACCTCGAAATGGGACGAAGGATACAGCTTAGACAAAGCGAAGTAGCAAGGAGAGAGAATAGCTGACGTCACGTCTCGGTTGACATGACGCCAAACTATTTTTGTATTATGACTGTATCCTCAAAGTCATTGTTCTGAGGTTTCCAAGCTTTTATTTATTCATTTATTGCACATGTAGCTATGAACATTAGACTTAGGGATAAAATCTTAGAAATAGGTATACGGACCCTGTTTATAGGGTGTTGCAAATCTGGTCGTTTACATAGGTGGGCGCTTAGTTATTTAAAAAAAAACAAATTATATTACATACAGTCATGATAATTCGGGCAAGTTTAGCGCACATTGCATTATTAAATAAAATAAAATAAAATTGCATTCAATAAGTTAATTACATAAATAGTGCATACCTACCAATAAAGCTTATAAGGTATTGATTAGAATATTTATTATTATTATTAGTTTAATATTATTATATTGTTAGTATTATTTTTATTGTTATTATTGTCTTATTATTTTTTTATGGCAGCGTGCGACAGCTATATTTCTGTTACATAGGGATTATATATCCTTCTTCTATACGTGTGCATATCACTGAGCTCTGATTTTTTTGTGTGTGATGCTTTAGACTAGATAAGACCGTCACTCACCATGGGAGTCTTGGCCGCGCTGGCTCGTTTGCCACATCTTACTTTTTTTAATACCTAGCTCGGCAAATGACTCCACTCCACCTGATGTTACCTAAGTGGAAATGGAGTCCAGACGCGACGACACTGGTGCAGCGTGAAAATAACGCAGCATCAGTCACCCTCACCCTGCCGGCCCTCAAGGTGCCTCTTCACGCCTCGTTTGAAAGACCCCATGTCATGAAGGGAAAACGTGTGCTGGAAGACAATTCCATCTTTTGGAAGTGCGACAAAGGAATGAGTCACCAAATTTCTTTGTGCGCGATGGAATGTTAGAGACAGTACAGCGATGACTCCGGAAAGCAGCACGCGGAGTACGCGTAGGAATCTACCACTAGCCTGGGATGCCATCATACAAAACATTAAATCCCAGCCCCAACACCATACTGCCAGACCAAAAGATACTGTAAATTCTTTCTGCGTAAAACGGAACGCATCTGATTAAATTTAAATGAGGGTATACAAGCTACCAACTAATTATGAGACGACCAACACCTCAGTCTCCCTGTGACCACGGACCCTGCAAAGGGTTCGAAACGTCAGGATAAGCATTAAATAAGTAATGTGTAAAATAAACGCGAGTAGATAAGTAAAAGTTGTTTTATTTCAATGTTTTTGTTTTGTTTATATAATTTTTAACGCAAATTTTGTTGCGAACAATGTTAATGACAGTAGTTGTTGACATGGAATGGGCGCCATTGGCTTTTAAAGTAAAAGTAAATAGTGTTGAACAATTTCGGCGGGCTGGTTAGAACCACGATAGCTCAATTGGGAGAGCACTTTTTTGTTTACGAGCAGAATCTGCATCCAGACTGTCTCGACCGGGCTGTTGCAGGCCCGGGAGGTGTGTGGGGTTGGTCACCTGATGGGCTGTGACCGACCCACTGAACCGCTCGACATCCGTCTACCGCTTTTGCGACCCGGTATGTCAGAAGGGTGCAGGTTCAAATCCTGCTCGTGGAAATTTTTCCAACATTTTTTTTAAAATAAATTTGTTTTTTTTATTTAAAGTAAATCTTCGTTAAAAATATTTTGCATGATTTTACGGTGTTCTCTGTACTTGGTTATATGGTTATGTTTCGGGATTATACACCTATTACCAAACACCCTGTAAGTTCAATAATAATAACGGTCGTGCTAAGGTCCTATCAGACAGAGAGCGGTCACGCGGTCAAGCGTTCTGCGTTCGAGCGTGCAATTGCTCACGAACCTCGCTGTTGAACGGCCGACGCGGTACCACTAGTGTCACCATGTTTTTTGACGACAGTTCTTCATCGGAAGACGAATTATTGATTTTGTGGTCATTATCAGCGTCAAGATGGAAAAGAAAATACTGGGTGCGCTTAGTAAATAAGGATAGAGAACAAGATGGAGAATTACATAGACTTTTTTCTAAATGGGTTAATGATGAAGAAATTGTTTATAATTCTTTTCGGATCACAATTGATTCCTTCAATGAACTGTATGACAAAATTAAACATGACTTAGCTAAACAAGATACTAACTGGAGGAAAGCCATTTCAGCAAAAGAAAGATTGGTGGTATGTTTGAGGTAAGTTACTATATTCCTTAAATAAATTAATTAATGCATATTCTTAAGCATTATACATTATCATTAAAATGAAATGAAATGAAAATAAATTTATTTAGGACAGAACAGTTTAAACATAAAGATAAAAGTGGAAAATTAAAAAAAAAACACATAGGAGTCCCAAAACGGTTCCGACTCAGCAAGATGCTAGCCTTGAGGTTAGCGCTGATCTTCCGTCGGAACCGGTTTCAGTGATGTTGCGATAGCAACATAACCGTAACACACAAAAATAAAAAAATATAAAAACAAAAATAGAAGATTAAAAACATATATACAAGGCGTCCCACGGCCATGTCACATGGAGGGAAAGTACCTTAATTATTGTAGATGGAACATTTTACTGAAAGAAGACTTTATTTTAATTTTAAAAACAATTTAAACTGCATTCATACATTTTTAAATAATTGCGTGGTTGTACTGGGAATCGAACTCGGTACACGAGAAAAAAATCATCCTGCAGTTTTATCATACAGATCGGAAGGCTTCATCATAAGGATTATTTTTTGCTAAATAACATAGCATCAGAAATAAAAGGAAGACCATGAATTTTAACATTTAATGTAAAAATATGTTCAGAAAAATGAAAAGCTGACATTGCCGTAAGGATGGACAAAACTGTTGCATACAACCAGGTACCTACTGATCTCTTTATTATTTTATTTCAAGTGGGTACTCATTAATTTATAGGTACTTTAAAATGAATCTTAGTTTATGTCCTTACGGCAATGTCAGCTTTTCATTTTTCTGAACATAATTAATTTTACATTAAATGTTAAAATTCATGGTCTTCCTTTTATTTCTGATGCTGTTATTTAGCAAAAAATAATCCTTATGATGAAGCCTTCCGATCGGTATGATAAAACTACGGGTTGATTTTTTTCTCGTGTACCGGGTTTGATTCCCGGTTCAACCAGGCAATTATTTAAAAATGTATGAATGCAGTTTAAATTGTTTTTAAAATTAAAATAAAGTCTTCTTTCAGTAAAATGTTCCATCTACAATAATTAAGGTACTTTCCCTCCATGTGGCATGGCCGTGGGACGCCCTGTATATATAGGCTGTATATTCTAATAATTATTTCCTAATAGTAATCCATTATTTATTACTTCAGCGGCTTCTTCATAACACCGTCTAAGCTCAGCAAACTCAGATATATTTTGGTCTTTATTTTCGTTTCCGTTCGTTCCTAAACACCCTATGTGTGTTTAGGATTTTTCATTATATATATACCGGGTTTGTGATTTGACCTTTAAGTTGACATTTAAGTTGACCAACCCGTATCTAGCAAGCGTGGCGTAAAGTCAACTCCCAGTATTGTAGCGATGACTTGAATGCAACGATCTTTGCCCAGCTTGGGATAGTGTCCAGGCTAATACATTTTTCACTTACTGTCTCAACAAAGATGGCTGGCGAGGCGACGACGTCAATTGTTTTCATCGAATAGAAACAAACCAACTGCAGATATCTTTTAAACGAATCGAGTTCGTGAATTCTGGAGTGAAAGAAATTAGATTTGTCTTGACAGTTTAAAGAGTTCACATTCAGTGGGTTCACAGTGAGCTTAGCAACATGATACTTATCTCTTTACCATCTAACTAAGTGATTACCTTTCTAACATAGGTTATTACATAAAGACACAACACCATACATTGTATGTATTACATATTAAATAATAAATTATTATTATTATCTCTTTTAAAGTTCTGTTTTATGTGTATGTGAAGAACATAGTGTAACGATTTAAGAATAGACGTCCATTATAATATTTATGAACTCCAAGAAAAGTCAAAAGTCAAAAGTATTTTTTTTTATTCAAATAAACTTAAGTAGTGCTTTTAAATCGTCCATACATTTTTTACCTACTACCCATTCAGGACGTCTATTTTTTAGCTGTGGAGAAGAATGGGCGCAAGAAACTCCACAGCTTTATTAGAAGTAACGACACTTGCAAAAACAGTATGTGGTTACCAAATCATACAAAATTTAATTTAAATTTACAATTAAAAACTTTTACCTACCTATTTTTTATTTTTTATTTAAGGTATTTATTTGTTATGATCGACAATTGGTCCCGCAGACTTTCTTTTCCAACTACAGCTAGGGTTGGCTGGAAGAGATCTCTTTTAGAGATAAGCTTACTCTTGTATATGTTTTTTTTTATAATGTAATTTACACTGTAAATAAAATAAATAAAGACGAAATAGGTGAAAAAATGCCTATTTTTTTTAGTTCTTAATTTGTTTTGAGTATTTAGAGCTGGGTTTAAAGCATATACTTTAAAATAATAATATTGTGTATCTAATAGGCAAAACAGTGATATTTTTAGTCTTTATCAAGTTCTTATAATTAATTTTTGACAATTTTTTTTATCGGAAGAGATAAATAAATAAAAAATAAATTAGGGTGCGAAATATGACACTTCCGCCGCGTGACGTAAGCGTGCATTGACAGGTGTGTCGCTGGGCGCTTGAGTGGCTAACATTACACTTGATTCTAAAATAACATACTTAGGTACTATGTTTGTAAGAGTGAGTAGAAGACGAAAGTGGCAGTGTAGCAGGTATCCATCATGGTTTTGGTTTTGCAGTGAGTTTGCTGATTGGCTTTTTTAGGGAAATTTATATGGGGGCGGCGAGAAACTTAAAGGGTTTCTCAAGCCTTGTGAACGAATCATCGTCAGAAGTTTTATATGGTTTTATTAGTGGGATGGCCTCACGCACTAGTGCGTGTCCCAATTCTTTACTAGATCTACGAATTTATGGGTTTCAATGAAAATATACTAACAATAGGTATAAATGTGGTTTATACCTCTAAAGTACTTTTCCTAACACCCTGTATAGATAAATCAATTTGTGTCAGTCAGGGTTGCCACCTATATCTATGACGGACAAACTGCAAATCGATCCTTTGCCTTTATTTACATCAACACAATAGTGACCCACTTACATAAAAACAAGGTGTAAACCAAGTGACACAACCCTACATCTATAAGCTTTGTTACTTGAAACAGAGGATAGGGTTGACACGTTTTATTTTATCTTATATAAGTATTAAGAGACAATTAACCCCATAGATTTATAGCAATACCATGGGTTTAAATATAAATGCGTACATATAAAGGTATTAATTTCTAAATATTTTTAAAATTAATCTTGACTGCTCATTTTTGAATAATAATTTGTAATGTTAATTCTGCTAAACTATTCGATCCAAAGATTAGATGCAGTACGCAAGCACCTCCCTCTCGCCCGCAAATATATGTACATGCAGAAGGATCAATGTATGCAAGCAAACATGGACTGCACACCAAACCGATAATATTTCATACCAAGAAACACGTATTAATAGCGTACACAAAAACAATTTTATTATATCAACAAAATTATGAGTATATTACGCCAATTTTGTTGCACAATGAGGAAACCAGAGGTTTAGACCCAGAGGCCCAGAGGTCCCAGCTTCGACTCCCAGCGGGGAGTGCATGTTTGTGTACTCGGTTTGGTTGAATTTTTAATACCATGAACAGAAATATTTAATTTTTCAATAAACTTTTTTTTCAGTAAAAAATTAAACAAAAAAGCGCCAACCCTACACTCCGAGCGTAAAAACGACACTAAAACCAGATTGAAAGCTCAAAAGCCAGTTAACGTTCCTTTGCCGTCAAAGGCAGCGACCCTCGCGTTTATGTTTGAAGGATTTCGACGCTAACGTCAGTGACGTAACAAAGCACAAGCAAACATGACACTATAGCAGGAATAGCGCTGGCCGTCGATCAGGAAAGTTTTTTTTTGCTACTGAGCCTACACACCTTTAACCGCCTCTCTGGTCTACCACTGGTCTTAGACTCAGAGGTCCCGGGTTCGATTCTTATGCTACGGCCAGACTTGAAGGCGAAGATTCGTGTTCGCGTTGTTACGATAAAACTTCGTGTTCGATCTACGACGAAGTGCTTGGCTACATCAAAAAAAACTTAGCTACGTCGCGATAATCTAGAACGTCGCGACAATTCATTTAGCGGAAAAAAATGGAAGAGGCAATTGCGCTATATTACCTACATGTCGGCTAATAATTATTTACTGCATCTTTATTATTTGAACAAAATAAATAAAAGGGTAAAGAATAAAAATAAAAGGCGATGTTAGATCTTAATCCAAAGTTTCGATTCCCAAACTAAATTACCAATTTTAAATTTTTCGATTTCTTTGCAACAACAAAAGAAACAAAAAGAAAAAAAATAAACTTCAATAAAGATATTTGAGTTTGTATCTTCTTTTCTTTTCTAATTTACATTAAACGAACAAAACAGAAAAAAAATATTGAAATCGTCCAAGCCGTTTTTGGGTTTTAGCCACTCAACTTTGGTCTGTGGTTTTAGCAAGACTATAATGAACAGCAATTGTTTCACATTTATATAGATAGATATTTAGCTCATAGGCTGCTATCTTAACTGTGGAGCTCCACACCAAAAAGTCATATTTCCATCATAAATGATTGTTTAAAAAACAAAGAAATAATAACTCACAGAAAAAAAAACAAAATTACAAAATTATAACAGTTTATAAAAATGAACTCTAAGTGCCATGCTTAATTTTGGGAAAAAATCAAAATAATCAATTCATTGATACAAGCTCTATGGTTTTGACATCATTTTTGAATAATAATTTGTAATGTTAATTCTGCTAAACTATTCGATCCAAAGATTAGATGCAGTACGCAAGCACCTCCCTCTCGCCCGCAAATATATGTACATGCAGAAGGATCAATGTATGCAAGCAAACATGGACTGCACACCAAACCGATAATATTTCATACCAAGAAACACGTATTAATAGCGTACACAAAAACAATTTTATTATATCAACAAAATTATGAGTATATTACGCCAATTTTGTTGCACAATGAGGAAACCAGAGGTTTAGACCCAGAGGCCCAGAGGTCCCAGCTTCGACTCCCAGCGGGGAGTGCATGTTTGTGTACTCGGTTTGGTTGAATTTTTAATACCATGAACAGAAATATTTAATTTTTCAATAAACTTTTTTTTCAGTAAAAAATTAAACAAAAAAGCGCCAACCCTACACTCCGAGCGTAAAAACGACACTAAAACCAGATTGAAAGCTCAAAAGCCAGTTAACGTTCCTTTGCCGTCAAAGGCAGCGACCCTCGCGTTTATGTTTGAAGGATTTCGACGCTAACGTCAGTGACGTAACAAAGCACAAGCAAACATGACACTATAGCAGGAATAGCGCTGGCCGTCGATCAGGAAAGTTTTTTTTTGCTACTGAGCCTACACACCTTTAACCGCCTCTCTGGTCTACCACTGGTCTTAGACTCAGAGGTCCCGGGTTCGATTCTTATGCTACGGCCAGACTTGAAGGCGAAGATTCGTGTTCGCGTTGTTACGATAAAACTTCGTGTTCGATCTACGACGAAGTGCTTGGCTACATCAAAAAAAACTTAGCTACGTCGCGATAATCTAGAACGTCGCGACAATTCATTTAGCGGAAAAAAATGGAAGAGGCAATTGCGCTATATTACCTACATGTCGGCTAATAATTATTTACTGCATCTTTATTATTTGAACAAAATAAATAAAAGGGTAAAGAATAAAAATAAAAGGCGATGTTAGATCTTAATCCAAAGTTTCGATTCCCAAACTAAATTACCAATTTTAAATTTTTCGATTTCTTTGCAACAACAAAAGAAACAAAAAGAAAAAAAATAAACTTCAATAAAGATATTTGAGTTTGTATCTTCTTTTCTTTTCTAATTTACATTAAACGAACAAAACAGAAAAAAAATATTGAAATCGTCCAAGCCGTTTTTGGGTTTTAGCCACTCAACTTTGGTCTGTGGTTTTAGCAAGACTATAATGAACAGCAATTGTTTCACATTTATATAGATAGATATTTAGCTCATAGGCTGCTATCTTAACTGTGGAGCTCCACACCAAAAAGTTACATTTCCTCATAAGGTGAAAAAATAAACTGAGTATAGGAATCGGTCGTTAAGGATAAAAATTTATCTCTAAAACATCAAAATTGCACCAAAACGTCTTAACTACAAAGCATGACAAAACGAAGTTTTGCACCAAAACGTTACATTTCATTTGTCCGATTTCCATCTCATTAAGTTGCGATAAAACGTAACATTTTCACTACAACATCGGTGATTTCATATCATTTAATCGCACCAAAAAGTTATATTTTCCGTTTGAATAAAATACAATCTTTTGAAGCTCTCAGCATTTTCACAAATGCTCAGGTTAGTTTTTGGGTGTAATGGAACGCTATCAAAATTGTCAAAACGCATAAAGCTACCAAAATAATTTCTCGATGTTGGTCCAATGACAGGAATATATTTTCTAGGAAAAATGATACATTTACAAACATGATGTCAAAACCATAGAGCTAGTATCAATGAATTGATTATTTTGATTTTTTCCCAAAATTAAGCATGGCACTTAGAGTTCATTTTTATAAACTGTTATAATTTTGTAATTTTGTTTATTTTTCTGTGAGTTATTATTTCTTTGTTTTTTAAACAATCATTTATGATGGAAATATGACTTTTTGGTGTGGAGCTCCACAACTGATCTTTGTTATTAATTGTAACATTGTTGAGATATCCTCCGTGTTGGCATTGTTAACGACTAAAACTCAAATGATTAGAAAATGCCTATAAATTTAGAGATTCTTTTGAAATTAAGTACTCATTAGAAAATTTAAAAACTTAATTAATCGCTCATTGTGCAACAAGTCTTTTCACACGAGAGATACGAGTATAATATGATTACTATTAGACAAATAATTATGGTGATTGTGTCGACAAGGGCTGTCGACGAAATAAATACAAATTCTATGTAAGTAGCTTGTCCGAAACAATACAGCTGGGTACGCTGAAACAGACAGAGCGCAAAATACCCGGGAAAATAGCGCTCTATTGCTCAGAATGATTGCTGCGCGCGCAAGCGTAGGGCTGGCGATGCCTTTTACAAAATAATAGGTCTTTACCTATGAAATTTCCGTTTTTTTTCTCACTTATTAATAGGTGTATTACTTCTAAAAGTCAATACCGGTTGTTAATATTATTATACACCTTTAATTAGGACTATGTTACTTAGGCTTCAGTAATAACAATGATTATTCATTTTGTGTCTATATCGCCCAATTTTTATTTTTAAATTGACTTCTTTTTTTGTTCGCGGAATTGACCTTTTGTTTCATTGTAGCTTTGAAGGGTCTAGATTTTGTTTCTTTTTTATGTCTGCTATATTTGGCTAGTGAAACAAATACTCTACAATTTATAGTGTTAACATAAATAGATGCTAAGAAAATTTAAAAATAGTTAGTATGAAAAATATAATTTAAAAAATCTTCATACAAAACGGCAATGTCATAGGTAAGGACCTATTATCAGTTTTGCATTCAACACCACAGGAAAAAAAATAAGGAGCAGAAGGTGGGCCGTTAAAGCGCACACATAGACAACCTCTCACGGACACAGAATCTCGCAATAGCTGCGCTGGGACTGTTCCCAGCTGTTCCGAAATTCCATGCTGAAATGTAAACAGTGTCATGGCCCCACAAAACAAAATTATAATTTTTGTTTTTTTTAATATTATTTTTAGTTTAAATATGGCATCCGCGGAAGACCAGCGTCGTGGTTAACACCAGGACATATGCTGAGCGGAAACCAATTTTGTATATGCAAAAGTGATGTTCCTGTGTTTTGAATGTGTATGTGTAATTTCCCAAATAAAGATTATTAATATTTCTATTTAAAGGGTCTATGTGTGCGTTACTCGAGCGGGGAATAAATAAATAAATAAATAAATGTTTCCCACACTCGCACCAATTATCTAGCCCCAAGAAAAGCTTCCTAAAGAAACTCGAGAAGTAGTTAACTAGACAACTACGGATAAACATACTTAATATACGAATGTATGAAGCATGCCTTCTTCAGTCTCCTTTCTTTGTGATGGGGTGAACATGGGGTATATATCGGGTCGCATAATTTTTTGTACTTCTAATTGGCAATGGCACACAAACGGTTAGCCTAATTTTTTTTCGCATAATTTCACTCTTCATAGTCGTGTTTGGTCTAATTTAGCCTAACTTTTTATCGCCATATTGTTATTTACCAAATGCGACATTTGGCGGAACAATTTGTAATCCCTAAAGTTTGCAATTACTAAATATCAATTCACACAAAATTAAAAATCACAATATAAAAGAGCTATAAAAAATATATTTTTGTATGGAGCTAGATTTCTGTAGTCTAATTAAAAAAAAACCTCAAAATTAAAAAAAAATCTAACCTATCACGTGACCTACAGGAGTAGGGCAGCTAGTATTTTTGACATAGATATGCTAAAATTCGAGCTTTTATCATCATCTCAGCCAAAAGACGTCCACTGCTGGACAAAGGCCTCCCCCAAGGATCTCCACAACGACCGGTTTTGTGCTGCTTGCATCCAGCGGCTTCCCGCGACCTTCACCAGATCGTCGGTCCACCTTGTTGGAGGCCTGCCCACACTGCGCTTTCCGGTACGCGGTCGCCACTCCAGGACTATCCCGCCCCAGCGGTCATCAGTCCTGCGAGCAATGTGACCTGCCCACTGCCACTTGAGCTTAGCAACTCTTCGGGCTATGTCGGTTACCTTTGTTCTTCTGCGGATCTCCTCATTTCTGATTCGATCACGCAGAGAAACCCCGAGCATAGCCCTCTCCATTGCTCTTTGAGTGACCTTGAGCCTTTTTATGAGGCCCATAGTGAGCGACCACGTCTCAGTCCCGTATGTCATCACTGGCAACACACACTGGTCAAAGACTTTCGTCTTGAGACACTGCGGTATATCGGACGAGAAGAGCTTTTATATATTAAGCGAAATCGTCGTAATGCCAAAATAACGTTATGCCAATATATTTTAGGGTATTTCACATCATAGATCCTAAAATTAGGGCTTTCAATTCATAGACCAAATTATAATGGTGGCAAAACAATTGTTAGGCGAAACAATAATTGTTCGTTTTAAGTTTAGGCCAATACGGTTTGGCCATGTAATATTAGGACTAAAATTTTAGGCGAACCGAAGGACACCTGCGGACATGACATAAGCCACCACGCGGTCCCAGTGCGGTGCGGTGGTTGTGCAAGACTGCTAATGCAGCCGGAGCTAACGGCTTAACGTGTCTTCCGAAGAACGGAGAAGTGCGACATCGCCTTTTTAGCATCATAAGACTTCTTAGGGGCGGTGAGAAACTTAAATGGTTCCTCAAGATGTAGGGAGTCAAGAATTGCGCGCGACAGAGTGCACTTGCAGATTCCGCGCGCAACTCCCGCGATTCGGCCTGTATGACCGGAAGGTCGGTAAGGCCATGGGTGGTTGGTGGGTTCCTCAAGATGTGTTATCAAAACACCTTCAAAGGTTTCTAGAGGTAATGGCATCATGAAATCTTGTCTCCTTTTCCCACTAGACTTTTTTAAGGGTTCGGATTGGATCGGAAGTGGGAGTGGAACAACCCGAGGACATCTCTTAGGCTCAGGCTAGGATCTCGGCTCGGGTTGACCGGGTCGTGGGGGTGGGGAGAAGCGCCCAGGTAAAAGAAGAAGCGCCTAGATCGCCTAACCGCGGCACGGGACGCGGCGTCAAGTAGTTAAGTCAGCGGACATAGGCAGCCTCACTGCAGTAAGCGCGCCCTACCAGGGGGCACGCCGTTTTCCTATATGTAGGCGACTCCATCTGAGTAACGCCAACCGCGCCTCTCGTTTTCAAGGCTGAAGGCGGTAAACCCTTTAGGCGACGCACCGCTAAACAATAAATCTCATACGTTTTGATACGAGCGTTTGCGCCCCGTACCATAAGAAAAACTGTTTTTTTTTCCTTCAAATTAAAACTACAAATTATTTTTAAAAAATGAACTACAATTTTGAAGTGTGTGTTAAGACTAATCTACTAAGGAAATTTTGATGCTTAAATCGGTCTGGTTAGCCTGTAAAATGTGAATCTATGTTTTAAAAGAGGTTACTTTGATATTTTTTTCTCTGTTATAAAAGTTGAAAAACCGTGTTTCTGCAACTAACAATATGAAGTCAATTAAATGAAAAATCATGTCATCAAATATCACTTTCATATGTTTTGTAATTGTTGAGAAAAATCAAGATCCCCGCCACGTAAATTACCAATGCGTCGTATTGACAAGGCAAGCCAACAAAAAAAAACCAAAAAAAAAAAGAAGGGATACCAGGTTTACCTTACGTTCACGTGCCACTAGGGTGACTGGGACCACCGGTTTGGCAATCACCAGTATTCACCCAAGCGGCCTGCCCTAGGGAGCACGTCCGAGGATGTTTGACAGCCCTAGCGAAGCAGACGTGACTGATAAATCTACAGCTTTATGACTGATACTTGCGATTCAGACAGTTTTGAAAACTTTTTATAATTGCAGTTGACTTGGTGTTATAAAAACAGATATTAGCGACAAGCAATGGTGTTTCATCTTTACTTTATGATGGAGGACGAAACCGAGTAGTGTGTTTATGAATGAGTTTCGTTACAAACATTTTGCACCTACAACAATGAAATACTTAGTAGATGTTTTATAATTGCCACTGTAGTGTACCGGTTAAGACCACTGGTTTTAAACCCAGAGACTGCGGGTTCGACTCCCAGCGGGAGTTGTGGGTAGGACTTTTTAAGTCCACCTGGCTAGCAACCATCATCTTATCTACATAAATATGTCGCCATAACGTCAGTGTTAGTGGCATTGTTGGGGTGCGCTTCATTTGATAGAAAATTAAATGATCTAATTTTAACTGGTATAACGTTCATTTTATATAATTTTTACTTCAAATAAATACAGTTTCTATAATTTAATTTCGTATAATCATTGTTTGGTATAATATACAGGTGTTATAAAAGCATTTTGTATACCAGTCATGGGATATAAAAATAATTTTATTTAGTGCTTAAATGTTAAAACTTTTATGAGATATAACAATAATTTGCTATAAAAAATTGGAATTTGTTTCTACTTTAGGGCGAATCCGACTCAGTCAACCTCTCCCACCACGTGGTACCTACTTGTCTGCCCCTAGAGTGTAATTCAATAAGGCGGAGACGCGGAGGGTGGCAGCCCCCACCAGCCGTAGCAAGACAGCGTAACAAGCCGTAACTTCGGCTTGCTGGTCGCCTTCGGCAACCAGCCTCAGCCGCTACGGAGAGCCCGGCCGCCTGTGCCTTGTTACGCCAGGGTGGAGGGGCTGCCTACCCGTAGCGTTGGAGCACACGCAAACCTAATTGCATGCTGCATGCCTGCATGCCTGTATGCTGCCTGCCTGCATGCTTGCATGCTGCATGCCTGTATGCTGCATGCCTACATGTCTGCATGCCTGTATGCTGCATGTCTGTATGCTGCCTGCCTGCATGCCGACTGTTTGACACGTTGTTTGATGTGACACGTTTGACATTTTTGCTGTTTGATGTAGGGCAGGCGTTATACGATATAAGACTTATATTTATCAATTTTACATTGAATAATAATTATAGCATTTGAATAGTATATAAAATGAATTTTAGAGATGTTGATTGTTATATCAAATGAAATAAGACAATGTAAATTTATGTCAAACGTAAACTATATTAAATGAGTTGTTATACCACAAAAGCATTATATTAGATGATTTTATATCATTTAAATGTTAGATCAAATATACTTATAACAAAATTTCTACACTTATTTATAATATTTGAACATTATATGAAATGAACTTTAGAGTTATTGATTGTTATATCAAATAAAATTAGATTTCGTGAATTTATATCAAACGTTTATTATATGAAATGAGTTGTTATATCATAAAAGATTATCTTAAATGAATTTATATCACTTAAATGTTAGATCAAATATAATTATACCAAACATTACACATCTAGATTGTCGTACCACAAGGCGGGTGCCTTGTGGTACGACAATCTAGAGATAAGATACCCAGTATTATTCCTCAGTAATTGAAGAGTCCGGGTGAAGTAAGCGGTGGAAGCTTTTTTTTTATTGGTTATAGGCAGGCATTTGACCACACCTCACCTGATGTTAAGTGACGGTGCGGTCGAGGATGGAACATGCCTGCCTAGAAATAGCCTATTCACTCTGGCCCTGAAGAGGTCCAGATTATACCTTTCAGGGAACACACTCGCAGGCAGCGCGTTCCATTCCCTAGCTTTACGCACTAAGAAAGTTGAACCGAATCGGCTCGTGCGACAAGGAGGCATATCTACAACAGGGATGGAACTCGCCCCTCGCGCTCCGATAGCGGAATGTGGATGATGGGATTAGATCGTGCAACTCCTTCGCGCACTCCTCGAAATGAATCCTGTAGAAGACCGACAGACGAGCTACCCTACGCCGATGTTCTAGATTTTGCAGCTTGGCGTCTATCAGGGCAGGGTCACCAATGAGTCTCATATCCGAAAATCGGCCTTATCATCACCTATTATGAAGACCAAGTGTTTATTCGTATACTAAGTATAAAAGGCGACTTCCATCAAATGGTAATGTACGTCATCATCTCAGCCAAAAGACATTAACTGCTGGACAAAGGCCTCCCCAAGAATCTCCACAACGACCAGTTTTGTGCTGCTCGCACCCAGCGGCTACATAACGGCTACCCGCGACCTTCACCAGATCGTCGGTCCACCTGTTTGGAGGCCCACACTGCGCTTTCCGGCAATAGTAATGTGCCTATTGTACATTAAGCCCCAAAAAATGCCCCAAAGAAGCCCTAGAAAGGGTTTTTTGAATGATCAAAAGTTATGACAGCTATAAAGTTTTTAACAAAAACTTCAATTCCGCGATTCAGAAATCGTATAAACAAATACAGCGCCATCTAGTAATATCCTTAGAAACTAATTTGTAATTACGAGACGAGAAATTCTAGTAGTATCTAGGTAGAATGATGTCGCAACCTCTATAAAGTAGGACCGGCTTAAACACAAAAATAATCAAAAAAATCAAATCAAAAATCAAAAATGCTTTATTCATAACAGACCATTTGATTACAATTTAACTGTGGTGACATACCTACTAAGTAAGAAAATACCTGTTTTAGGTAGTCACCGCCCATAGAGACCGTGGTAGTTACAATTTGATCGATCGATTATCGAATTAAATAAAACTAAAAACTATAAGTAAATTACATTCCTACAAAGTTGAATAACGGTAATAAGTGTTTTAGTGTTTGTATATAATTTCGTACCAAATATGCGTGTGCGTGTGCGTGTGTGTGTGTGTGTGTGCGTGTGCGTGTGCGTGTGCGCGCGTGTGTGTGTGTGTGTGTGTGTGTGTGTGTGTGTGTGTGTGTGTGTGTGTGTGTGTGTGTGTGTGTGTGTGTGTGTGTGTGTGTGTGTGTGTGTATGTGTGTATGTTTGTGTGTATTATTGATGTGTATTATTTAAGTAGTTGTTCAGTATCTGAATAACTAAGTGTCTTTAACCATACTACTAGCTTAATTTTACAAGCTTGTGTTGTTAGTTTGTATATGTTTAATAATTTATTGATTTTATTGTACAGGAAACTAGCTTGTCTAGTATACTGCCTGGCGGCAAAGATTGTTTTTGTTAGCTTTATAGGGACTACTTTATGGTTTATTCTTCTATTTAAGATGTCGGGGTCATAAGTTAAGGTTTTGTGTAGCTTTAAAACAGTAGATAGAATGTATAATTTTCTTACAGTAAGAAGATCTGCGTGAGAATATAGTTGTTCAGTGGGATAGCGGAACGGTAAGAAGTACATAACTTTAAGTAGTCGCCTTTGTGTACGTTCTAATTCTAGGAGTTTTGTCTTAGTGCTACCGCCCCAAACTGAAATGCCATAACTTAAAATAGATTGTGTTAGAGCTATGTAAATGTTTTTTAATAAATCTTTTTGCGTGATACTTCTAAGCTTTTTGAAAACCCATGTTAACGTTCTTATCCTTTTCATCAACGTATCCAAATGTGAATGCCACGATAGGTGGCGATCTATTGTTAGACCCAAATATCGCGTTGTGGTAACTCTATTAATAGGGGGACAATTACATATATTAAGTAGGGGTACACCACAATTGTGAATTTTAATTTGGTATGTGTCGTTTGGCTGAGTCCGTATACTTGGGGAAAAACAGATGTAGTTTGTTTTTTCTATGTTTAGAGTAAGTAATTTTAAGTTAAGCCATTGTTTAATTTTGACAAGACCAGCTTCCGCCATCCTCTTGGTTTCGTCCCACGTTTTACCCGTAAAGATGATGGCCGTGTCGTCTGCATACGAGATAATTTTCCCATTTAAAATGTTTAAGTTACACAGCTCATTTATGTAAAGAAGAAAAAGGGTAGGGCCAAGGACGCTACCCTGTGGGACCCCATAAGATGTAAGTGTTAGCAGGTCACTAATATGATCCTGAATTTTAATCTGTTGTTTCCTATTTTTTAAGTAATCTTCTAAGAGAGCAAGGGTTCCACGAATTCCATTTTTTTCCAGAACCTGTAAAAGAGTGGAGACGGAGACAGTATCGAAGGCTTTTTTAAGGTCTATAAATACTGTAAGGCATTTCTCACCTTTGTCAACATGTCCAACTATTGAAGTCGTCAAGGACAAAATTGCGTCTTCAGTTGATAGTCCCTGTCTAAACCCGTATTGTGAATTTGATAGAATATTATATTTGTTTAGGTAAGTTGTCAATCTGGTATTTATTATTTTTTCTAATATTTTTGATATAACTGTTAGGACAGAAATAGGACGATAATTGCCGACACTGCGTCCGTCACCACTCTTAAATACGGGGATAATAATTGCCTGTTTTAATGCATTGGGAAATATTCCCAGCTTAAAGCATGTATTGGTTAGGTGACAAATAATTGGTACGATTAATTCGTGGGCTCCCTTTAAAAACTTTGTAGTTATTTCATCCCATCCAGGTGCGCTATCATTTTTGAGATTCATAAGGACCTTATAAACCTCCTCATCATCAGTGTCTAATAAGACAAAGGATGTGCTTTGAGTTTGTGATGAGTTATGAGAATTGGTTTCCACAGGAAGTCGCTGAGTGCAGTTTGTTGAGCTAATTTGATTCGAATTGTTTTCCGCCAGTAATTTACTTGCCAGACTCTCTCCAATCTCAGAAAAGTAGGTGTTAATTTCATTCATTGATTCATAAATAGAAGGTTTAATATTAAGTAAATCTGTGTTGTTCAATTTCTTAGGCTTCATGTTAGTTATATTGTTTATACAGTTCCATAGTGATTTAGGAGTATTTTTTGACTTTGCAAGTTGATCTCTTTCATAGATACGTTTTAACTTTTTTATTAAATTGTTTATATAATTCCGATACCTCCGATAAGTTATTTTTAGGATTTCATTTTCAGGGTCACTATGTAAAGATTTGTGCATTTTATTTCTATTTTTTATACATCTTAGGATGCCAGCAGTAATCCAGGGTTTAATTATTCTTTTGCTTCTACTAAGTTTTATGACTTTGGTGTTTTTATCAATAGATTGTTTTATTTCACTAATTAGAATGTCAGCTATAGTATTGGGATCCGTAGCATTAAGTAGTGAATGTATATTTGATTGTGCTAAGGTTTTTAACGCTTCGTCATACTCTACTTTTTTTTATACTTTTTTTGTGACGGTTACTGTTTCTAGTTACTTTTTTTAGGTTTAGCAATACCAGGCAATGATCTGTAATTGTTGTTTCGAGAACAGATATAAGTGCAGAGTTACTATTTGTGTTTAATTTAATCATAAAGTGGTCGAGGCAGTTTGTATCTCTGGTAGGTAAAGAGTGACCAGTTAAAACTCCGTGAGAGGATAACATATCTAAGTAGTTAAGTCGGTTGTTACGTTCCTGTGAGTGATCATTAGGTCCTGGACTTAGGTTTATGTTGATGCCAATAAATGTGTGTTTGTTTGTTTGTTTGTTTGTTTGTTTGATATCTCCGGTTATTATAATATTTTTACAGTTTGCCATAGTGTGTAGATGTTCATTTAGGGAGTTGATAAAGAGTTCCGCGTTTGAATTTGATGGAGATCGGTATACTCCAATGATCACAATGTTGTTTAGAACCACCTGTAGACATGAGGCATGTTGAAGGAAGATTTCTCTTACGCATACAACATGATGATCTTTTATGTATATTACAACACCATCAGCTTTGTTCAGGTGATTTGTAGTAGCATACGATTGGTATTGAGTAAGATTGGGTATTGGTTTATTACAATTTATTTGGCATTCCGTTAAAACTTGTATATCTGGTTCAAAATCCAGTTGCGATATTGTTATTTGTAGATCGTCAAAATTGCTGTATATGCTTCTAATGTTTTGGGTGATTATATTTAGGTCGGAAGTATTTTTATTGATATGTTTAGGTAAGTCACTTATGTCACATTTTATTGATTTGGCAACTTGAATTTGGTCTAACTCGTTCATATTTTTTAGTGTATTATTCATAGAAATTGGTATTATACAGAGATACAGTATTTAGAGATTCTCTTGTTTGTTTATGTAATAGGTTGTATAATAGAGAGGCCAGCAGATACTTTGACATGTTTGTAAATAAAGCTTTAACATTTTTATGTATGTAAGTAGATGTGTGTTTAAAATTTTTATAAGTGTTATTGGCGTAAGATGTGTTGTGTGTTTGTGTATGGCAAGCATTGGTGTTCGTAAAATTATAAGTGTATAATATGTGTGCGTGTGTAGATTTTGTGTATAAAGTAGCTATTTGTAAACCGCTGTTTGCAATTGGCGGTTGATTTATAACAAAATTAGACAGAGAAAAGTAAAAGATAAAATAAAAATAATAAAGTCATGCTTCCTGTATGAGAATGTTCACTTGTGCCTCATTTTTTATTATTATTATAGGTGAGTTATCCTCTCTTCTGACGTATACCCTGCCAAAGCTGGTCCAGCAGTATTTGTATGCCTTTGATTTGGCTAAGTCTCTAGCCAAAAAAAACAATCGGGAGCCCTTGGCTGTCAGTTGTTCGGTGACATAGATGGGCGTGTCTTCATTTTTAGTCAGACCTAGATGTTTTGCACAGAGTTTATCTTTCGTTTTTGCGTTAAAAGACTTACAGTTTTTCAATAACTCACTCCTTAAAATTGTTGAAGACGTTTCCAAAACAATTGGTGTGTTTCTTATTCCTTCCTTGGTACTTTTCACTCTGTAAATGTCCTTTATATCAGACTTATTCGATAGTAAATTTCAAGAAAAATGTCGAAATTGAATCCATTACTAGTACATATTCCAAGCGGGCGGTACGAACTAATTTTTTGTTAGGACGAAGCGAATTCACGAAATATAAGACTGCAGAGGAACGTAAGCTACATACATGATGCGCTCGAACAAAGCACACATAGGCCTGTAACGCACTATCCGGCTAGCCGTAATACGGCGCGCCGTTGCGGCAGGCCGCATGTTTACGTATTTACATATGAAAACGTATTGTTCAAACGCACTACTCGCGGCCAGCCGTCTACTATCTACAAGGCATAAATGCGTGTCGGATTGCGGCTGGCCGGATAGTGCGTTGTAGGCCTAGACCTGCAACGCACTATCCGGCTAGCCGTAACAGGCCGCATGTCTATTTTCATGTGAAAACGTATTGTTCAAACGCACTACTCGCGGCCAGCCATCTACTATCTACAAGGCACAAAGGTATGTCGGATTGCGGCTGGCCGGATAGTGCGATCCGGCTAGCCGTAACACGGCGCGCCGTTGCGGCAGGCCGCACGCGTATTTTCATAATGAAAACGTATTGTTCAAATGCACTACTCGCGGCCAGCCGTCTACTATCTACAAGGCACAAACGCGTGTCGGATTGCGGCTAGCCGGATAGTGCGTTGCGGCCTAGGCCTGTAACGCACTATCCGGCTCCCACGGACACTGAATCTCGCAATTGCTGCGCTAGGACTGTTGCAAGCTGACTGTGACCTCAATCTCTGTCTGATGATGCTCTCCATTCTGCTTCAAAACAAACGAGATCCATTTGACCAGAAATTTATAATTTTGACTTGTGGACCCGGCGGACTTCGTACCGCTTTGACAGTTTCCATCGAGTGATTAAATACTCTTTGGTTTCCATGACAACAAAACAAACAAATCATTTTGTATTGGAAAATTAAATTGTCATTTTTAGTATTTTCCGTTACTTATTATTTATGTTTCTCATCGCTTAAGCCTTCCCTAAACTTCAACTAATATTTTAAAATCGAAATTAGTCAAATCGGTCCTGCCATTCTCAAAATTTTAGCGAGACAAACGAACAGCAATTGATTTTTATATTATAGATATTTACTAAAAAGTAAAACTGTCAAAAATATTTAAAAAGTAGCCTAGTAATTGAAATGTCACTCTAAATATTTATCTCAGATACATTTTAGCATCATCATCATCATCATCAGCTTAATTTTATCCCCACTGCTGGGACACGAGCCTTCCCTATTAATGGATAGGGAGAACGGGCCATAAACCACCACGCGGGCCCAATGTGGATTGGTGGTTACCGAGAGCGACAAGAAGCCGGGACCAACGGCCTTACGTGCCTTCCAAAGCACGGAGAAGCTCTAGAGATACATTTTTGGATGACCCACCGGATGACCGGCCTTTGCGAAATTTACTTAACCTCAGAACTCGTATTCCGGGCGCGTTAACCACTGCGCCATCGAACTTCTCCTGCAACTGTAACTAATGTGGTTTTAAACAGGTAAACTTACTCCATTCAATCAAAGCCTGAAGCACACTTTGAAACTTCAAGCGTTAAAAGTCAAACTTTTAAGGGAACATCAAACACATTTCATTCATAAAAAAATATTTTACTTCATAACTTTATCAAGGGTACCCTTTTGAGCTGCCTCTCAATTTGTCTGACGCTCTTGTCCTTCACATCTGGGATCACAAACAAACCATAAACACCACCATACAGGTTGATTGCAGCAAATATGTAGAACAGGACAAATATTCCCATGTAATCTTCAATGTACTGGTGGGTATGTATATGTACGAGTTTGATTATTTGGGAGTATGAAAATAGTGCTCCGATCATGGTCGCTCGAATCTGTAACAAGATATAAAGAAATTTATTTTTAAGTGCTATCTGCTACACATAAGCTGAATTAAATGTTTACCCGATCCAGCCAGGAATCGAACCTGTTGTTAAATAAATAAATAAACTGTCCCACACAAACACCAATTATCTAGCCCAAGAGAAGCTTCGTTATAAAGCTCGTTAAATGGTTACTAGACAACGGATAAACATACTTAAAATACTTAAATACATACATAATATACATAGAAAACACCCAGACCCGAGACAATATCGAAAAACAATAATTTCTAAATTGACTCGACCGGGGATCAAACCCAGGACCTCAAAGATGGCGACACCATGAAAACCGGTGTACAAACCACTTGACCAAGGAGGTCGTCATTAAGATAAATATAAATATTGTTTCATAAAACCATTGTGTATCTCGTATTCATTTAGTGTTAGAGAATTTATTTATAATTTACTTTTAATAATCACAAAAAAGCTGAGTCATATTCTAATTGGTCATATAAAAATACTTAAATATTAGACCCAGAGGGTATTTTGCTCATTTTGCTTTTCAAAGGCTGATATTTTATTCTTTGGATGCCGATATTTCTTTCTTTCTATTCTTTATTCAGAGATGATGTTACTGTATAATTTCTTTTTATGCAAAAATTTTAACGTTCCTTTACAGTGATAACATTTTATATTCAATTTTATTGGACGTTCCTAACGACCCGCCAGGGCTCAGGAGGTTAAATTTACAGCTACAGTAAGTAGGTTATAGGTAGGTAGGTACACCCTAAAACACGTCCAAAAGCTTCAAATAGCCCAAAGAAAAATGGAACGCGCCATGCTGGTTATCAAACTAAGCGACAAAATAAGAAACTCAGCCATCCGGAGTCGCACTAAATTAACCGACGTGGGGCGTATCATTGCGCAAAAAAAGTGGCGATGGGCGGGTCACGTAAGCCGCAGAACTGATGGCCGGTGAAGCGGGACGGTGCTAGAGTGGAGACCACGGACCGGCACCAGAAGCGTGGGCCTCCAGAAGGCTAGAAGGGCAGATGACATCACGAAGGTCACGGGAAAAAACTGGACGCAGAAAGCCCAAAACCGAATAGAATGGCGTGCATATGAGGAGGCCTACACTCAGCAGTAGGTGGTTATATGCTGATGAAGAAGAAGAAGAGAAGTAGGTAGGTTACTACCTGTAAAAACTCATTAGAATTTAATATTATTGACGTAAAACCGAAAAAGTCTACCACGTCCTATCTTATCTTATCTTTGTGGGGCCTGCTGAGGTCTTCCTCTCCCAGTAACACTTCGACCCATCGGGATCTTTTGTGCAACCCCATTCTTCCACTCCTCTTCCTCTGTAAAGATAGATGCCATACGTTTGGCAACGTCTTTAAGAGCGAAGAGCCTGAAGTCCTCCGGTTTCAGATAAGCCGATCCCAGGAGTCCCATTCTTTTCCTAGCCAGAATCTATATTTATTAGGTGTAACATTATAAGTTAATAATGACTCAAAAAAGATGATGGATCGGGTAGCGGAACAACCCGAGGGTGCCTCTAAAGGCACGGAACTCGGCTCGGGTTGACCGGGCCGTGGTGGGGGAGAGAAGCGCCCAGGTACATTTCTGTACCTGGTATAAAGCGCGTGTGAACCGGTTCGTCGTACCCTTGTTCTACGAGTACGGCGTCTTGGGCCTAAACTAGTGTGCGTATTTAGTGTATTCTGTAAATGTGTAGTGGCATTTAGAGGATAGAGGAGGAGGCCAGCTACCGCCATCTTATTTAAGTATGTCACCATAATAACAATATTAGTAGCATTGTTGTGTTCCAACAGATAGAGATAAGAAGGGAAGTGTGCTACCACCATCCTCATACCAGCCTTATCATCACTTAACATGAGGTGAGATGAAAGCAAAGTGCTAACCCATAAAGAATAAAAAAGAAGATACATACCTCCAGATTGTAGATTTCCACCATGACGATAGTAGGCAATCCCCACGATATGCCGTACCCGAAGACCAGTACTGCCAAGGCGGCGACCGGTAGCCATCTTAGTGACGTCACAGTCAGGTCTACTTGCGTGTATATGGCCAGGACACCCAGTGACATAACCATGGTTATAAAGCCGAAGGTGAGGATGTACTGAAAAAGAAAAGTAAGTAAGTATTAATCTATTTACACACGGCGGCAGATCAACCTACCCAACATTTTCAAATTTCTACAATAAATTTTGAGCTTTATGGTTTGTAAAATGTTTATATAATTTTTAACGCAAATTTAGTTGCGAACAAATTACAAAAACATAAATGTTGAAAGAATTTTCACGAGCAGGATTTGAACCTTTTTTTTTTCCTTTATGGTTTGGTTCTATGGATCAATATTCATTGGAGAAATTTGACAGGCTCGGGTAGATTGATCTGCCGCCGTGTGTACTTGTTATCCTATATCCTTGGTCGGATACTTGTCCTTTCTAATGCGCTGTATGGTGTGGAGATGTGTACACTTAAAGCCGCCGACAGACGAAGAATTGACGCCTTTGAAATGTGTTTTTTTTATACCTAGCACGGCAAATGACTCCATACCACCAGATGTTAAGTGGAAAGAAGTCCAGACGCGAAGACAACTGGTGCAGCGTGAAAACAACGCAGCATCAACCAACCTCACCCTGCCGGCCCACAAAGTGCTTCTTCAAGACTCGTTTGAGGACCCCATATCATAGGAAGGAGAGATAACGTGTGCTGGTAGACTATTCTATCTTGGTGTATTTGTGGTGGTGGCGCCGCATGATAAGAATATTATAGACAGTCCATCGCACAAACATCTCGATACTGAAGGATCTCAAAATAGAGAACGACCAGCGGCTGACCACAACCTGCTTGTTGCGCCACATTTTCGCCACATCGCACGATGAGGCAGTGATGATCAGGAACGTCTGATGGTGACAGGAGAAATTGAAGGGAAAAGACCTAAAGGCTGAATTCTCAAACGCTGGTCAGACCAGATATCTAGAGAACTAGAGATACCTATCAGTGACGCACTACACCAAGCGACGGAGAGCAACCAATGGAGGCAGCTTGTTGACAGTTTCAAGAGTCACGATATTCAACAGTGAATCAACGAATACGAAGAAAAGAGAGAGCCTTTATACGGTCCCACTGCTGGATAAGGCTATCATTGAAATCAAGTCATCACTAAAATTTATAGGTGTTGAGTTAAACGCCACGCTTGCTCAAATTAACGGGCTATACACGAAAATACGTTATTCACACCGAGAGGTTAAAATTATCAATAAATTTTTTCAAATCATCTTCAGCTCGTAAAGGTCCCACTGTCAGGCTCTGGTCTTCCCACATCAACAATAGATGGGGAGATTGGGTACAACACACCACAAAGGCTCTATGCGGGTTGGTGGGTTTAAACGAATGCCAATTTTTTTCAACAAATAACGGTACCAACACCTAAACTAACAACACTTATGTAAAAGCTAGTATTAATTTTGATACTGACATAATCCTCTATTTCATTATTTTGAGCTAAAATTGTACAAAATTTGTATATGATATTACATGATTGTAATTTGGTTGAAAAGACGGAGAAAAAGAAATAAGCCTCCCAAAAGCCGAACATTCAGTAGTTTAGTCTAAACTAGTTTTTTAGTTTTTTATACTTAGATGAACGATGGTCTCGCTGCGTTTAATTGGTCTCGCTGCGCTCGACTAGATATTTTTTTTTATTGGTTATAGGCAGGCATTTGACTACACCTCACCTGATGTTAAGTGACGGTGCGGTCGAGGATGGAACATGCCTGCCTAGAAAAAGCCTATTCACTCTAGCGTTGATGAGGTCTAGATTATACCTTTCAGGGAACACACTCGCAGGCAGCACGTTCCATTCCCTAGCTGTACGCACTAAGAAAGTTGAACCGAATCGGCTCGTGCGACAAGGTGGCATATCTACAACATAGGGATGGAACTCGCGCCTCGCGCTCCTATAGCGGGAAGTGGATGGTGGGATTAGGTCGTGCAACTCCTTCGCGCACTCCCCGAAATGAACCCTGTAGAAGACCCACAGACGAGCTACCCTACGCCGATGTTCTAGAGTTTGCAGCTTGGCGTCTATCAGGGCAGGGTCACCAATGAGTCTCTTAGCTCGTTTTTCAATCGAGTCCAAAGCAGCCAGATGGTATTTGGCTGATCCATCCTAAAGGTTACCGAGATAGATACCGCCGGCGTACTTGTTAAATGCGGCAAAAAATACTACGCCGAAGTCAGCGTCAGTCGCATTGCAAACTGTGTGTGAGGTGCGCGTACCGTTTGTTTTGTAAAATTTTGGTCATAAACCGAAGTAAAATGCCAGTTTGCATAGTTAAACTGTGTAAAAATAATACTACAAGAAATAAGAAGGATACCGTTCTTACACACACTACAATATTGAGTTGCCGCATTCACGGAGCTATTGTTTCTAGGTAGCGCGGTATCTAGTCGAACGCAGCGAGACCAATCATTCGTCTAAGTTTTATTGTTATTTCAATTTTATAGTTTTGACGTCAATAAGTACCTGTGAAGGCTTTTGTTGAACATACGAGTTGCTATGCTGCGCTCTTGATCCAATTCCAACGCCTTGGATATTCTAGTAGAGGGCAGGGACATGCTTACGTGATGCTATCCCCTCTAAATACACTTCTGAGCATGTCTCAATAACACGGCGACGCAAGACAATGAATTTGTTAATTAAAACAAACGCATTTTTTAAAAACAAATTAATATCCAGGCACCTTATTATTCCCCCAAGTATCTTATGTTAAAATAATTGTCTAATAAGGTACATGATTTGAATAATTAATGTAGGATTTACTTTATTGGAGAAAAATATTAATGGCAGATTTAAGACAGCTAAGTTGAAATATTAATTTGGTACCATTGTTTTGCTTTTAGCTAGTATAAATAGCACATGAATTTAAATTCATAAACTGGCACTTTGTCTAGTGGTAAGATCGGCCTCAGACCACAGAGTAGATAGACCCAGTGGTCTCCAGTTCAATTTCCGACATCCGAGCAAGCACTTCGTATATTTGTTGCTTCTTTACGCTGCAACGGATTGATGGATTTGGATGAAATTCGGCATACAGATAGTTTATAACCTGGATTAACACATAAGATAGTTTTTATCCCGATATTCCCACGAGAATCACACTATAAATATACTAAAAACGACAATTTCATTTTCCATTACTAAATGATTTGTTTGTTTTGTTGTCATGGAAACCAAAGAGAATGTAATCACTTGATAGAAACTGTCAAAGCGGTACGAAGTCCACCGGGTCCACTAGTCTATTATAAATATCACCAGTTTTGTCCCCCCCGCCCGATTCTCTAAATGCCATTACACATTTACTGAATACACTTAACATGCACACTGGTTTAGGCTTAAGACACCGTACTGTAACACCGTAAGGACCGGTTCACACGCGCTCGATACCAGGTACAGACATGTACCTGGGCGCTTCTCTCCTCCACCATGGCCCGGTCAACCCGAGCCGAGGCCTGAGCCTTTAGAGGCGCCCTCGGGTTGATCCGAACCCTTCGGAGAATCTAGTAGGGCACGGGGACACGCACTTTTAAGTGTGTGATGCCGTTCCCTCTAGAAAACCTCCGAAGGTGATTCGTTTCACACGGCTTGAGGTACCCTTTAAGTACCTCGCCGCCCCCAAAAAAGCCCGGTGAAGCTGAAAATGCCGTTTGAGGCAATCAGCAATCTGTCTCCAAAAAAAAACAGTTTTGAAATTCACAGACAGAATATAAATCAGGCTCCAACTGCTTTGTTATTACACAAGATTTGTTTCGGATCCTTCCCTTATCTTGCAAAAGAAAATTCTGGTTAGTCTTAAAATTAATGTGTTACAAGCTACCGTCCAATTAATTTAATCGGCTGTTTCGTTTTACGTAAGATGAGCTTACAGTGTCTTGTATCACTTGAAGAAAGATGATAATGAATATATTCTGTATGATCTGCAGGTTATTTTTGCACCACCAAAAAATAGAATGTTATCCCAGCACACGTGTTTCCTCCGCCCAACAACAAAGGTTTTTTAACATGGCGTGAAAAGAAACTTGCGGGGACGGCTAGTCTAGACAACGTTTGTGTTTAGGTGGTGGTGTATGAAAATTATAAGAATAAAGGTAGCTAAATTAGTTTACTTTAGATTTAATCATCATTATAAACCAAACAAAGAAATACAACACTTATTTCATGGATATAGACCTATTTCCAAAACATCTCTGACAAATAAAATATTAAAATAGTCCTATTCCACTGCTGTGTCACATTTTAGGTAGGTAGGTAGATAAATATCACCCACCACTGGTTATATCAGTGCCGCTTTGTAAAGGGGCCTGAGAGACTAGGGTTCCGACCGCTTCCACCTTAGTATATCCCACGGACGTAGGATTAAGAGACGCGGGCTCACAGTGGTACTTCTATAAAGCTACAAAACCACAAATGCTGAAAAAAAATCCACGAGCAGGATTTGAAACTGCACCCTTCTGACATACCGGGTCAGGTGCTCTCCCAATTGAGCTATCGTGGTTCTAAACAAAAATATTCTATAAAGCTGATTACAGTTTATTATACATTTATTAGCATCTATTGATTGGACTTCGATGTATAGTTTAAGTGACCCGGAAGATATTTTAAATTATTTTTATGACACTGTAAATAATATATTAGTGACTGCGTTCCCAAAAAACAGCGAGAATTTTATCCGGAATGGTACACGATTGATATTATTCGCAAAATTAAAGAGAAGGCTAGGTGATATAAGTTGTATAAAAGGAGTGGGACGAGTTGTGATTACGAAATGTTTGCTCGGTGTAGGACGAAGGTTAAAGAAATGATAGCGGCCGCGCATAAACAACATCAGGACAGGGTTCAAAAGAACATCACAAATGACCCGAAATCGTTTTGGCAATATGTAAGGGCGAAAAAAGGGGCAAATCATTGTAAAAAAATTACAAAGGACGGCAATGTTTTAACGGATGCTGAGTGTGCAAATGAGTTTGCTAGGTATTTTCACTCTGTTTATAACAGCCAGCGGGCAAAATTTGATGTAGACTCTGCTGTTGCGGCGAGCGGTAGTACAAGCGGATTAACCAGTACGCGGGTGCATATCGGTCGTCTAGAATTGAGCCAAGTATCAAAGGCACTGGCGCGACTTGAACCAAAACACTCAGCGGGGCCGGACGGCATACCCGCTTTCACTGTGCGGGATTGCCGCGCTTTGTTTCAGCGGAGCCTTTGTTACATGTGTTTAATCAGTGTCTTGAAACGTCATATATTCCGACGAGATGGAAAAACATGCGAGTAATTCCCGTACCAAAAGGAGAGGCAGGATTTGAAGTTAGTGGATACAGACCCGGTTGAAGTACTGTCGACACCGGCTAAAGTATTTGAATCGATCCTACATAGTTGTGTATTTGAGCAAGTTTCCGCTCAACTTTGTGAGGCTCAACACGGATTTAGGCCGGTTCGCAGCACGACCAGCAATCTATTAAATTTTATGTCACACGTTGTCCCCCAAGTCGATGCGGGAGTGCAAGTCGATGGTGCCTATTTTGATTTCAAAAAAGCTTTCGACATGGTGGATAACGACATATTACTGGAAAAATTGGCAGCGGTCGGTTGCACTCCTAAATTGCTACATTTTTTCGCTTCATTTACTTATGACGGACAGGCAAGAGTTTGTGGAGTTTGCTGGTCATAGATCCGATGCTTATTTTACAAGATCCGGCGTAAGTCAGGGAAGTAATTTAGGTCCTTTAAATTTTATTATAATGATAAATGACTTACCGGAGATCATTGAGAGTGCTACCTGTTTATTATTTGCGGACGATTCAAAACTGCTACTCGCTATTAAAGATAATAATGACAGCGAGAAGCTGCAACGTGATATAAACAGAGCGGTAGAGTGGATTAGAAAAAACAAACTTCTTTTCAATGCTTCAAAGTGCTCAATAATAACGTTTACCAAAAGGAAACAGCCACAAAAATATAACTACCAACTGGATGGAGAAGTGTCGGAGCGATCTGAAACAGTTCGTGACTTGGGCGTGCTCATATATAAATTAATAAGTTTAATTTTGGACTATTCAGTCAGGCATGTGTCTTTATCAGCAAAAAACTTCCGCAGTGAATAATAACATTTAAATAATAGATAGGTACTTATTGAGTTTATTTTTGAAAATTTGTATTTCTTGTAAATTTCTGATTGATTCCGGAATTTGATTATAGGTTTTGATTAACATTGAAAACGGACCTGAATTAACCATTAGTAACTTAGATGAGGTATTTTATTATATTATTCATTATTTTTATTGCGCTGAAAGTTCTGATGTGACAGTTAAAGTTATAAAAATCATTCGGTATTTATTTGTCGGTTAATTAGTTAGCACTTACCTTCCTCTCAGTAAACTTGATCAGCAGCACAGTGACCAAGCTGCCAGCACACATTCCCACAAGCACCAGCATCCTGTCAGGGTCCAAAGCCATCTTCAGCTGCATCAGTGTCTTATCCTGGTTCAGAAACACGATGCTCCCGCACAGCACCACCGTTGTGTGGAGCAAGATGCCAATCTTAGTAGCATCTCTCCAGATCAGATTCCGTACTGTGAAAACGTAACAATTTTTTCAAGATTTATTATCGTCTTCTATCTGTAAATGCACACTCCTACTTCTGAGCTCAAGGTCTTGTGCGGTGTTCAAAGTATAGGGGTTGAGCCACCAGCCTACTATGCTAGTCGAGTATGGGTTGACTGGCGGCTGAAGGTTACTTTCTTACCATGGAGAGAACTTCCAAATTAGTTGTAATGGCGTCAGACTTCATTAATATGACCGCTGGCCCGAAATACTTAAAACCTTAGCACCAAACAAACCAATACCAACCATTCCAGTGAGTGTTTCGGAAGTTAAAAACTACTTTTTAAGAAAAAGTAGTTTTAAAAGTGGTTCCTAAATAAGTAACAAACATAGTTACTTACAACTATTTAAAGTATCGTGGTCACTTGCACTAGAGTAATTATTAACGAGAGATCTGCTGCATTACTGCAAACATAAAACGGCAGCATTCAGGGGCATTTTTCGTTACCAGGCAACCAAATGTTGGAACAACATTCCTCCACCTCTTCGGCAAGAACCTAAATTCTTCTTCAAATAGTATTTTATGGCATATGTAATGGAATGGCAGAAAGACTGTAGTGTGCCGTTCAAATGTTTTTTTTTTATTGGAGCAAATGGTTTTATGTAACCGCCTTACTTTATTTATTTAGAAATGTATAATTTTGTAATTGCGCTGACATTATTTGATATTTGCTGACTTTGCATATCGACTGACTACCTATTTTTTTTTATATTATTATTTATATCGGCAATTTAATGTTTATTTCACACTTTGTCACACCAAACAGACGCAACACGCCAATTATGTAAAAATTATTGTTTTTACGGGGTCCTGAGGCTAAATACACGGTTTTGGCAGAATAACAGCGAGCGTCTACTGCTAACACAGTAGGCATTAGCTGAGTCGAGACTCATTTGATGCTGTAGCACACATACTTCAATGGGCACCAAAATGATAAAATACTGTTAGTTTTTAATATTAAATTATTATTGTTGTTGTGTTCGTGGATTTATTTCTGTTTGTATTTATGTTTTCTTCCTTTGTTGTAATTGTTAATTTAATCGCCTTGTTTAAATGTATTTATGTGTGTGCTTATGTAGTAAATAAATGAATGTCTATGTCTCTGAGATTCTTACCATGCTTATGTGTACAATAAATAAATAGTAAATAAATAAACTTTCCTACACTCACACCAATTATCTAGCCCAAGAGAAGCTACGTTATGAAACTCGTTAAAAATGGTGACTAGACAACGGATAAACTTACTTAAAATACTTAAATACATACTTATAAAACATGGTAAGAATCCCATTAATAATTACTATAGTTCCTTACTTCTATCAACTTCATTCCTTAGCTTTATCGTAAATTTGTTATAGATTAAGTTCGCGTAAATAATATATTATGTTATTTTGTATTATGCATGTAGTGTTCACCTTAAGGAGGTACTGCACTCACTGTTTGTATCATTATGTATTGTATGTGTTTTTTTCTGTGTACTGACCAGTTTGGTTAACCAACAATAAAAAATAAAAAAAACGAGCGAGCCTAGCAGTAATCGCATATTATGATGTGTAAGATTTGACATCTCACCTTAGTAATAGGCAATTTTAACATTATATTCTGAAAAAATGGGTCAGGTATTATTTGAAATGATTTTTCAAAATGGCGCGTGCTTGCGCACTTCCCCGGCTTCCTGTTACACACTTCCGTCCCATTTCACGAAATCACTCCCACAAATTGCAAGAAAGCGAGAGGAAAGATTTAACACATCAAAAAGGTACCGTAACGAAATGTATGTAAAGCCGTTGGTACCGCCTGCATAAGCAGTCGTTAACAGCAACGGCACCGCACTGCGCCTGCGTTGGTTTATGGCCCATTCTCTCTGTAGTGTTTTCATCCATAGGGAAGGTTCGTGCCCGATGATGATGATGATGATGATGATGATGATACGGAGAGTAATCGGAGAAGAACCCGGGAAATCTGGGTATAACATCGGTAGCCTTACCAATACCCCTTCGTAGTAAGTCGACACAATGAAAGAAAATTTAAATTGAAAAGCCCATCTTACTTCAGATAAGAGTGTCGCCAATAACAAAACATTCAAATGAATGCAAAAACACAAACCAAATAAACAAAAGTTGGCTTTTATTCATCACAAAGTAAAAGCAAAAAAATGCCGAAGCGAAGAGAATAAGCCGCCATTGTTCACATGAGATAATAAAATTCACTTTGCCGTAAAGCTAATTTGTTAGTATGCTAATGCTGTCTTGAAAGCGAAAAGTTTTTCAAAAGTTTCACGTATTATGATGGAAAATTCGTATTTGCCAACGAATGGTATTATTCGATGAGACGCTCGATGGCGCAGTTTACCGGGCCGGTCTGCGATTGTTAAGGTTAAGCAACTTTCGCAAAGGCCGGTCATCGGATGGGTGACCTAAATGTTTTATAGCAAAGTTAAAGCTTAATGGATGTGATCCATCCTTAGTTTTAAGGAACAACCCCCCCCCCCCCTCTCCCGTGCCATTGAAGTCTCACATAACCGCCGTGTTTTCTCAAACGCGGTATTATGCGGAATGCATGCTAAAAAAATCAGTTTGGATGACTATTTTTTGATTTGTGAAACGTAGTATTGATTTTTGTAAATGTTAGTATCTTATACACAAACATACACATACATATTAAACTGTTTGTAAGTAAATAACTTATAAACTATGTTAGTACTTTTGTTGAGCAGTCCCTTGTGCTCCAGTGGACAAAATTTATTTAAGCGTTGAAGTGCCAAATTGTTAAAGTTCCGCTCTTCGCTCACCTGTGTCTAGCCGCTGACATTTGACCCATAACCCTCCTAATGTTTACCGGGACGAGGGTGGACTTAATCCATAAATCAATCACTCACCTTGTCTCATCTCTAGGAACGTGGCCTTTAACTATTTGGCATGTAGACATAGACATATAAATAGACATTCATTTATTTATTACATAATAAGCACACATAAGTACATTTATACAAGGCGACTAAATTAAGAATTACATTAAAGGAAACAAACATAAATACAAACAGAATTAAATCAACAAAGACAACAACTTTAATAATTTAATATTTAAATAGAAATCTTATAATAAACTAATAGTATTTCATCAGTTTGGTGCCCATTGAAGTATGTGTGCTACAGCAGCAAATGAGTCTCGACTCAGCAAATGCCTACTGTGTTAGCAGTAGACGCTGTTATTCTGCCAAAACCGTGCATTTAGCCTCAGGACCCCGTGAAAACAATAACTTTTACTTATTTGGTGTGTGTTTGGTGTGACAAAGTGTGAAATAAACATTAAATTGGCGATATAATTTATAATATTAAAAAAAATAGAGTTGGGTCAAGGGTCAGATGCAACTACTCCTTGACACGGCACTTATTGTCGGAAGGTTCCTCACTCTGCAGCCCTAACCACAGATAGCTTCGGTCTATCCCCGCTGCCGGTGGCAACCTAGATTAGTTTTTTATAGTATTTTATATTGTAAATACGTTTTTATATAAAATGTTTAAAAAAGAAATTCTTACAATATTTTATATAAAAACATATTACATATACATTTAAAATGTATATTTAATAATAGTAACAGTCAGTCGATGTGCAAAGTAAGCAAATATAAAATAATGTCAGCGCAATTACAAAATTATACATAAATAAAATAAGTCGGTTACACAACTTTGTCCAGCAGTGGACGTCTTTGGCTGAGATGATGATGATGATGACACAACTTTATCTATTCCGTGCACAAAGGCATCTGTTCGCACCAGACAATCCACCTTTCTGCTTTTTTATTACATAATAATATGCCTTAAAATCCTTTTTGAAGGAGAATTTAGGTTTTTGCCGAAGAGTTGGAGGAATGTTGTTCCAACATTTAATTTGCATGCCTGGTAACTAATGTGGATGAGTTGTTCAGATAGGGTGTGTACGCAAGATAATAAAGAAATTTATTTATTTGAATATTCTTATGCCGATTTTTTCAAGTTAGTTTTTAAGGAACTTACAATAACTTAATTTAATTAGATCTGTTGGCATAATCAATGTCAATTGTTACTTTTCACTGACTATTCTAGAGAGTCAGAAATATATAAAACCTTATTTTGGTTACAATAAAATTCTACAGATTTGTTCTCATTGGTTTATTTTTACGGATGCAGTGAAATTAATGATATTTTTTGGTTTCTTCAGGACTGTGTACGTTTCACATTTTTACAAAATAATCTTATATTTATTTGTTTTGTGATGTAATGTTTGGTTTTGATCTTTCATGATTTTGATGCCCTTTTTTAAATAAATGCAAAAGTTCTATGCGGATGACCAGACAGCGGACGGAGTGCCACCAAATCTTTTTGTTCTATACAAAGTTTATTAGGATAATATAAATTTTCCTAAGTACAGGAACAAACAAAACAGACATAACATCAATCATACAGACACTTATTACAAGATCTCCCGCCCAGAGTAGACTTACGAACCGATGGCATAGCGACATTCACAAGAGCTGCTTGTAGCCTAAACTGAGTAAATGATTTTTGAATTTGAATTTGAATTTAAGTGAGTTCATTGTAAGTTCATTGTCTCGTATTTTCCTATCATACCCTAAATTAAGAGAAACATACGTATCATTAGCTCAAATAACCTTATCTGATGATTCACTGCTTTCATAAACTTGACGGCGTCTGTCTTTTATTGTCACTTCATAGTACTGTGTTAAAAAAATAAACGATTACCTTATCTGAACTTGGTAGCACAATTGGAAGATCATTCGCTCTGATTGCGGAAGACTGTGAACTATAATCCCATTAAAGGCAGTGTAATTAAGTTGTTTTGTTGTGTTCTACAGCTTGACTGAATATTTCGGTGCTAAAACATTATAGTTTAGTATAACTAATAAGATATGTACCTACTAAAATCGCATGCCCGTCTAAGGTAACTATTGTTTGAACTCTTAATTTGTTAAATGTAACGGCAATAACATCTTCTTATTTAGTTTTGTGTGTCAGTGTATGCGAACGTGTGTGTAAGTTATTAAAAAAATAAATCAAAATGTTTGTCTATAAACATCCAATTTCTGAATGTATCTTCGCCCTATCGTTACGTAAGTCTAACTTTGCACCGTTAGGACCCGTCAAGCAACTCGGAAAGCGCTTAAAATTACCGGATGCCTCGATCAGTCATCCAAGTTAGTTCGGTTTTAGCTTGCGAACCTAATTTATTGCACGCTATTGTGCTCCAGATAAATTTATCTGCCCATCCATTATATACTTCGGCATTATAATAGGAGTAAATTGGACACCTACCAGATACATGAAATTCTTCCCCCTGAAATACGCATTACGAATACTAATGTAAAATTGGAATCCTATTCCGTAAATCGTATATTCGATCATTTTAACCGTTGTTTTTTTATATCTCACGGAGCACTTGGCCTTCATCTCACAAGTGATGATAAGGCTGAAGGTGGAAGCGCACTTCACCAGGAATCCTCAACTACTGAGCAGATAGTAGTAGATCTACATGTCATCAGCATAGTATATCACATTTTCAATTCCCAGGTCGGGCAAAATGTATTTCGGATTTTTCGATGCATAGCCCGGGTTTGTGATCACCAACCCACATTTGGCAAGCGTTGTGATTAAGCCATTACCCATCCATTGTAGTGATGACTTGATTTCAATGATGGAAACCTTTGCCCAGCAGTGGGACAGTTATAGTCTGTTTACTTTTTACTTATATCCTTTACATATAATATATCTCATTATAATCTTATTCCTTTAAACGAGCAATTCTTGTATACTCGTATAAGGTCACATTTTAACAACTGCAAATATTTTGACAAAACATCTAATTTTAACAGAGAAATAAGGACCTAGCATTTAAAAAAAAATCTGGCTAGTTTTTTTTTTACTTTTCCTGACACAAAAATTGTAATATTTTAAGAGTGGCCTCGCTGTCGGCTCCTTTGAATGAAACTACGGGCACTTGTAAGCGGTGAAGGCATTGCAGTCTCTCTGTTTTGTTCGGCTCCTATGAATTGAAACTACTGAAAGTGCTATAATTTACTTTTTGATCGAAATGTCGTTTGGCGTTTTTCTTGAAAACTAGCGGTTAAAAATTTAAGGTTTTTTCATAAAAAATAGTTTATATAATGTTGTTAAACTTATCCTCAAAATGTTTGCAGTTAATAAAATGTGACCTTAGGTATATTTATGTACCTAATTATATAGTCTGAATCTCGGAAACGACTCCAACGATTTTCATGAAATTTTCTATGCAGGGTGTTTCGGCGGCGATAATAGGTTTCATTTTTAGAAAATTACCAAAAAATACCGAGCAAAGCTCAATAATCCAGGTACTATTCTTTACACAAGCATTCTTTTTCATATCAAACAACATAGCCTTTATAGACAAAGTCGGGGGTACAAATATGTTCAAAATTCATTTGAAAGACGCGCTCGGCCCAAGTCAATACACTAGAAAGCTTATCTCAATCGAAATATATCATTTTCTTCATCTTAGAAATAGATCCTTATTCCTTGGGAATTACACTCTACAACGCAAAGTAAGGGGAAAATGTTATAAACATAGATTTTTTATGCGTTTCTAGGTTCATATTTTTATGGGCTAATGTTTATTAACGCTTTCTGTATATACAATTTGTGGGAGTGATTTCGTGAAATGTGACGGAAGTAGGTGTAACAGTGTGACAGGAAGTCGGGGAAGCGCGCAAGCGTGCGCCATTTTGTAAATTTAAAATCGATGTTACTAATAAGAAGACAATGGAGATATTTTACCTATGTGAAAAAGCCTAAACCCAGTGGGTTGAGTGGGTCGAGGATATTGTATAATAGAGTACCTATCTGATACTTTACAGCTTGCTTACAGCTAAAAGACATCATGAAATGGGTGGCAGGCAAAATATTTTGAGATGATTTAAAAGCGCTTACATAGCTAATAAGTTAACTTGAATAAAGATTAATTTAATTCCATTCATTTAGTTATTTAAATGGCACAACTACAGAATACAATAAAAACAATTCAGTACATTGACAACAGCAGGTATTAAAAACTTGCTCCCTGACTATGAGCTCATAAAGCAGCATTGATGCAGTTGTGGAAAAGAGACGCGTGTATATTCGCCGCTACACGCGTCTCGTTTTCACAACTGCAATAACACTGCTATAAGAGCTCGTGGTCACCCCTTTGTTGGTCTCACATAAATTCCGATTATTGCTACGCTCTGTAAAGAATTAATCAATAAATATAGTTATTATTTAAATCAACTTCAATACAAAAAATATTTAAAAAATATGCGATTATAATTGTCACACTGTGAAATATTTATTAAAACCACTCTACTTTAGAATGTAATAGTAGACCCCTGAGTTTGACAAACAACAAATGACTGCCAACATATCGTATTAATAAAAAGAGACGTTAATTCCCGCCACATTTAAGGAGGAGTATCATGCTTTAATTGAGCCCCATCTAAATATTCATAAGATGTAGGTACTCAGAAAACTCATGAATGTTACATTAAAATAAAGGTTCAAAGTTTATATCAGGTCCTCAGTGAATTAATGGCGGTTGTAAATAAATTAATATTCAAATTTGTTCAGGAGATACACAACCTTTTTTTATTAGGACAAAATACTAGTCTTACCCAAATACCAAGGCCAGGGGACACCCTAGGTATATGTGGGACATATTTTCCCACGCCCAGCTACAAAGAAAACCCAAAGAAAGAGCCAGAAGGCGTAGCCACTTAATAATACACAGCCTTTTTTATTAGGACATAATACTAGTCTTACCCAAATACCAAGGCCAGGGGACACCCTAGGTATATGTGGGACATATTTTCCCACGCTCAGCTACAAAGAAAAGCCAAAGAAAGAGCCAAAAGGCGTAGCCACTTAATAACCATTATTTCTTTGCCATTGGAATGGCTCGAGACCACGAATAGAGTTACAGAGCCTAACGTAATATTAATAATTTGAAATATAAACAGCTACACTGAAAAAAATATTTTGTTGTACGAAGCTGAACTTTCATTTACTTGTAACATAAAATGGATGACCACAAAACTAGGGCAACACGTAACCAAAAGTAGTTTGGTTAATTAATTAACCGAACTGTTTTGTTAAATTGTCAAAACAATAATGTCTAGTTCTAACTAACATGTTCGTTCATGGCTAAGCCTATTTTTGACTAACTCTAGCAAAACTTTTAGCAGCTAGTAAGCTAACTTTTTGCATACTTAACCGAAAATTCTCGTTTACTTTTAGACTAATGCTTAAGTTTTTTTGTTGATTATAACCAAACTACTAGATATTGAACAGCCATTTTACTTATTTAATTATAACCCTAAACTAATTTTAGTAAGCTAACTTTTTGGTTACTTGCAACCTAAATTCTCGTTTACTTTAGCTTAAGTTTATTGTTGATTATAACCAAACTACTCGGTATTGCACAACCATAGTCTCATTTTACTTATGCTATTGTTTCCAAAACTGTTTGATTGCTACTAACAGACTTGTTGCTTGATTTAGCTGTACTTGTTTTGTTATATGATGCCTATTACTTTTGTTGCATGCAGCAATTTATTTTTGTTGCTAGTAGCACGTGTATTTCTAAGTACGCAAAACCTCTCATAGGATGAAAGTACCCACCAAAATGAACAACTGTCATTATGGGCCCAACGTCGAAGTCGCGAAAAAAAAATCAGCCGTTCCATACATTTTCTTCGAGTACCTAGTACTGTGTTTTTCTATGGAACAACTGATTTTCTTTTGCGATTTGGAAGTTTGTCCTGTGAAAGTGGTTCATATTGGTGTGTACTTTCACCCTTTGAGATTGCGGACTTGGAATTACACGATGCATAATTGTATAATAAAATATTGAGTAATTTCAAAAATAGTTATATTTATTCATTGTAACATAACATAACATATATATATTTAAGTACTAAATTATAACATTAAAGATAAAGTAGGGCCATTTTAATAGATTACATCTGACACATCATAAACATATTTATATTTTAAAAGGTACACAACTGCCTGAGTTTTGAATACCTACATCTATTTTAATAATCACAAAATTTTGACTGTTTTGAAACTTTGACTGCCAGATGACTGATGACTAAGTAGGGCCAATTTAATATGATCTATTAAATTTAGTAACCGAATCACAGCTCAATCATATAGTTTCAATTTATAGATAAAAAAGCGTAAGAACATCTTTAGTAAGTACTTATCTTTAGATACTTAGCTAACTATCGGTAAAACACTGATACACAATTTCCAAAATACACAGTTCAGAATTCAGATTTCAGAATCACAGCTCAATCATAGTTCCAACTATTGAACTTAGAGAAGTTCCAAAGCGTAGGTAATAGAATTTTCTAGGTAAGTAGTTGCATCCAGAATCTCCTCGGTATCTGAAAATAATATTGATAATTAGGTAAAAATTAAAATTTTATTTAAACCGCTGACATGAAACTTCTAAATATTAAAAATAGTTTGAGCTTTCATGAAAGTTTTCAAAATCATTGGTGCACAAGTGAACTTACCATCATTTTCCATGTTGGTCAAAATTTCATGTAAGGCCGGATCTTGTTTTTTTCTTCGCATAATTAATTATAGAGGGCCTTATAAATTTCCAGTTATCATGCAAATGATTAATGTACTGTAGATGGAGAACTTTGAAGTCTTTTATGAGCTGAAAAAAAAATTACTGTGTTAGTCAAAGTAATAAATAAAAAATAAAAAATAAATTCTCACATTCAATAATAAAAAACAATAATACCCTAATGGTAGCACAAATTTTTGTGCTACAAAGTATAACAAGTCTATAGCTTGTTCTGGAAATATACATGAAGTGGTAGGTCATTCAGGTTCCAAGTCAACTAGGCACCCAGGTAAGACAAGCGATAATTAGATATTAAACATAAAAATAAAGAAATGTTCTTGATAACAGTGATATCATACCTTTGAATTTAGGAATATATAATTCCAAGCACCATTCTCGCATGTAATCTTCTCGAGGGTCTAGAGGCAGGTTACTGCGTCAGCCCTTGTCAGCCCAAACACCATGTAAGAATGTACAACTCTCTGCACTTAATAATAAATACTGTCTCTCAGAATGCGAGCGGCACATAAATAAAAATGAACAAAACAAACTAATGACTAAAAAAATTATATTAGTAGTTGAACCAAACCAAACGACCGCGTGGAGTGCCTGGCGACTGGCGCGAGCGGTGAAAACGAAACGAGTGGACGTGCGGTGCGGAGTGAGGCGGGGGAAGCGAGTTAGGTTACCCATAGACAAAAGTGTTTGATTACATACAATCAAAATATGACTGTCGTTTGATAACCCTTATGTTAGATATAATAGATGGGTTTGTAGTAACAAACAAATTAGTAAATTACAAAATTTGCAGTTTTGTTATTAAGTAACCAAAAAATGGTTATTTGTTGCAAAATATACTCTTAAAATAGTCAAACTTTATTGACTGTTAGTAACCAAGATGATTGTCCAAAGATAACAAAAATAATTGGTTGCTAGCAAAGAATGGTTTTAGTAACATACAATCAATGAACTTAGCACATAATGATTAAAGTGATTTTGTCATACGTTACCACCTCAGTTTGTTTATTTATTTATGGTTAATAAATGACGAAGCATTGGCTTTAAGTAACACAATTGAAAATAACACAACCAGTTTTGTGTTTCAAAAATAAACTACTTTTATTAATTTAAAGAAACTTCGATCATGACTAAACGAATTATGGTTAAAAGTGAAATAGCTGAAGTACTTTTGTTGTTTCGTTTTTTCAGTGTAACCGCTTATGTCGTCTATTTTTTATAAAAATCAGTCACCATAGCCGTTGGGGTAAACGACTCGGATACCGCGTATCGACAAACGTAGTGTAGGACGCTCTCAGACTAGGTGGAGCGACGATCCTGTAAGGTGGTTGGCAAGAGCTGGGTGAGGGTAGCCGCGGATCGTGGTTAGTGGCGTGTGGCGTGGACAAGGAGAGGCTATGTCCAGCAGTGGACTAGTATAGGCTGATGATGATGATAGGACGTTATGATTCTTTATACATTTTGATTTTATTAACTCATTTGGTAAAAAACTTTCACAAATTCGAATCATGTAGAAAGAAAACAGAGAGAACTTACGCGCCGAAAATATTTAAAAAGTAATTTTATACCTAAATTGAACGTTGTAAGTCACTGTGTAAGATTTCAAGCCATCAAACTGTTTACTGCTTTGCCTATAGAGTTGAAAACCATTTATATTCCGTACAAATTTCAAGATAAACTAAAATCATTCCTATTGGTAAAATGTTTTTACTCAGTTGATGAATATTTAAATGACCGATGATATGTATAATGATAATAATTAATGTAAATGCCTTAAGTAAATGCATGGCTTGTTAACTTAATTTATTTTTATGGTAATGATTAATCTTATTTAATTTAAGTTATTTATATTTATTTTTGTGTTATTATAAACTAGTGGCCGCTCGCGGTTTCACCCGCGTGGTTCCCGTTCCCGTAGGAATATCGGGATAAAAACTCCTATGTGTTAATCCAGGTTATAAACTATCTGTATGCCGAATTTCATCCCAATCCATTCAGTAGTTTTTACGTGAAAGAGTAACAAACATCCATCCACACTTGCAAACTTTCGCGTTTATAATAGTATAATTAGTAGGATTATGTGTATGTTGATTTCCAATACGTTATTATTGTTTTATGGAATAAATGACTTTTGACTTATGACTTTTGACTTATGACTTATGACACCGCTCCACCTGATGTTAAGCAGGAGTGGAGTTGAACTGTGCCTCATCAGCCTCCTAATCCTCACGTTGCCGACCCGCAAGTTGCTTCTTCACATCTCATTTAAAAGACCCCATGTTTCAGGAAGGAAGGAAGGAATACGTGTGCAGGGAGAGCATTCCATAATTATATTGGTGGTACGATAAAAAAAAGATTCAACAAAGTGGGCGTAGCTTTCCACTCACGCACACTGGATTTATTCTTGAGAATAATACACTCAAGGTTGATTGAGATACTTTTAACGCCTTTTGCAGGACAATTACACTGTATTACATATCCTACTTAACCTACTAATATTATAAACGCGAAAGTTTGTAAGTATGAATGGATGTTTGTTATTCTTTCACGTAAAAACTACTTAATAGATTTGGATGAAATTCGGCATACAGACAGTTTATAACGTGGATTAACACATAGGATACTTTTTATCCCGATATTCCCACGGGAACGGGAACCACGCGGGTGAAACCGTGAGCGGCCGCTAGTATTACTTAAAGTTAAAACGGAGCTACGAATATTGCGTGGTTACACAAGATGGATGCAGAGAAGAAGAGAGCAAACGATATATGTACCTTTATTTCGCACAAAACAGATGTAAAGGCATTATTGTTTATGTTGCCAACACAAAGGAGATGTTTAATTTTGTATGGAAAAAATGCCAACACCTTGTACACAATACTGAAAGATAGCTAATGTATGAAATTTAGGTTTATTACAAATGATTTTCTTTAAATAAATTAATAGTTTTCATATTCGAATTATCTGAAACACTCACAGTCCAAGTATCTAGAGGTCTGTGGAAACTATAAAGTTAAAATACCGTATATTAACTTTATGGTGGAAACACTAAAATTAATCAACTTTCGTAAGAACTTCTTGGCGGGAAAGTGAAGAGTCATGTCTGCGGTTTTGTTTTATTTTCTAAAATTTGTGATAAGTCGAATATTAATGTGAAATAATGGTGGATTATTAACCGTTAAGTGTTCGTGAGTGTGCATGAGTGTTGGCAAATGAAACAAAACAGTGCAACGGCACTTTTCAAATTCTCTCAAGAAGTCCGCGTGAGGACTTAGTAAAGCCCCACATCTTTACTGAGATACTCGAGGGGTTGTGGGGTATATCATTTCTCACTTCTCATTTCTCTTATCATTCATCATCATCCTTTATAGAGTTTAATTTTGAGAAACGTATAAATTAAGTTTTCGACTGAAGGACTAGTCACGGTCATGAATAAATTAAAAAATAAATCAACTTTCGTGATGGCAGCAGCATGCAGCGGTATTCTGCCAATGTCAAGTAGCTGTCAAAACAACGTAATAAATGTGTTTCGGTTTCTTTTTACATTTTTACTTAAGGGTGCGCCGTCCGTAAGTGACAAGTGTCATATGTTTTATTTGAAATGTCGTCGTCCATATTTATTTGATGCCGCGCGGCTATACTAATTTTGTATGGGGAATTTAAGGTGCTTAATAAAAAAATATTATTTAAATAACCACTTGATGAATCAAAAATGTAGTCTAGCAATTTGTAGTTTATCCATTGATGATTGTTTAGACAAAATCAGAGGTACAATAATTTAGATAAACTATAAGAAATCTACTAAACGCCGCCACTCGTTTTCATGATCTTTGCCCAACTTTAAATGATATTGTAGAAAAAACTATAGCGTATTATGAATTTATGGTTCTGACAAATTGTAAACACGTTCCCTATGATACTAAATATATATTTTGTTCATTTAATACGATAGTATTTTCAATTATATTTACTCAACCGTAACTGCATTTTTGGCATTTTTTGGTCGGCCGAAAAAACGATAAAACTTATTGAAGTATTACTTATTTTAACTAAATACATATTACAATTTTTACATTTTTTTTAGTAAATGTATAGGGTCTTGGCATAAAACTAAACATCTCCTTTCTTCGTTTGCTACGGAATAGGGGCCACAGTAAATCGGTGAAAAAGAAGTTCTCAGATGCATACTAAGAGATAAGATTGCCAGTGCAATGCGATGCGCGCTCGGAAACACACGTGCTCCATTGTGCAGTAAGAATTTTTAATTCGCGATTCCCGCGGCAATAGCCGACGAGCTGTAGGCGTGTATATGAAAACGCCATTGACAGATCTGCAAGTCCAACTGTAAGGAGGATGAGATTGGTACCTAGGACTAGGAAGTATTCTCCCGATCCGATCCGAACCCCCGTGCTTCGTTTCACACGGCTTGAGGAACCCTTTAAGTTTCTCGCCGCCCCCAAAAAAGAGCGGTGAAGGAAATGCGGTCTGTGGCAATCGGCAAACCTTAGTATGAATGATTGGTCTCGCTACGTTCGACTAGATAAATGCGGCAACAAAATATTATAGTGTGTGTAAGAACGGTGTCCTTCTTATTTCTTGTAGTATTATTTTTACACAGTTTAACTACGCAAACTGGCCTTTTACTTTGGTTTATGACCAAAATTTAACAAAACATTCGGTACGCGCACCTCACACACAGTTTGAGGTGCGCGTACCTGACTGACTGACTCGGGTACGCCGACTTCGGCGTAGTATTTTTTGCCGCATTTAACAAGTACGCCGCCGCGCGCCGGTGGGATCTAGTATCGGCGGTATCTCAAAAAAAAAGAAGTAGGTATCTATAGGGCATTGCCACAAAAAATGGTACTTTTTGTGTACTTATTTCATAACTAGCGGCCGCTCGCGGTTTTACCCGCGTGGTTCCCGTTCCCGTGGGAATATCGGGATAAAAAGTATCTTATGTGTTAATCCAGATTATAAACTATCTGTATGTCGAATTTCATCCAAATCCATTCAGTAGTTTTTACGTGAAAGAGTAACAAACATCCATCCATATTTACAAACTTTCGCGTTTTTATTATTAGTAGGATAAAATTTCTACAAGCAGGCCCATAAAAGGTAAAGACGAGTAGTAAGTAGCCTATGACTGTCCCACTGCTGGGCAAAGGCCTCTATCATTGAAATCGAGTCATCACTACCTGTACAGGCTATTTTTTTGTGAAATTTGGTTGAAGCAGTAAATTTAGTGTACGTTCTTCACTCGTCGGGTTTGGTTATTTTAGCTCTCTACGGAGTCACCACCTTTCAGCATCCCTTAGCATTTTAATAGTGTGTGGTTACTACCATTACAACAAAATACAACTGATGGGTAATGTCTTAATCACAAAGACAAGTGCACTTCACAAAACATTAGGTATAGAAGAAACTATATTCATAATTGTGTGCAGTTAGCAATAAGATTAATAGACAATAGAAGCGGTAAAATTTAATTTTTTGTTACTTGTATCTTTGATAGTGTTTATTTCTAAACAAATATTAAGTCAATGTCTAAAATGTTTAATACAGTTTTAGATTTTACCTTTAAATTTTGCTTAGTCTTAATAATCTCTTTAGCCGCGTTTAACGAAAGCACACAACCACAAAGGTTTAGATTTGACGAATTCGCCTTTATATTATTATCAAAGAAAAATCAAATCATAATAAATTCTCTTTTGGGCAAATACTTACAAATATTAATCAATGTAAGTTTGCCGTGCGATCTCGCTCTGATGCTCTCATCTTTGAGCCCCTCCAGTTCTTTTGTCAAATTTAGATTGTCATCAGCGACGCACTTCAGACTCGATATTTTTCTGCTTGCCATCTGTAAATAAGATATGTTTTTATTGCGAAATCGTTTTATGATGATGAATTATGTTTTTATGTCAATATTACGTAAAGGTCTACGTCCACTATAGCGTAAATAATAACATAACTATGTTCAGATTTCAGTAATTCTATAATTACTACTAAGTAGGACTCGACTTTATACCCATACATAGGTAAATGGTCCATTTGTGTAATTCCCCGTTTTAGAACTCTGTTTGAAATAGTAGGCGCACATTTAAAAGTATGCATAAGGCACTATAGTATCTAGTTATAAGCCATCATCTTTCAATTTCGAACGAACTATTTATTATATTAAAAAATACACTGTGCCTTCGGTTCGTAATTCTACGCTGAAAGTCTTGTATTGACTAGAACTGTCTAGAAACTCAATAAGAACATTAATTTCTACCACATAAAATAAAGACATTGATTGCATCTCTTCGCGTTATAATTTAAAATCATCGTGAGAATTGGAAGCACAAAGCTTAAACGTAAACACTAATATTTCTACCAAACCAGCAGACTCAAATTTTAACTTTAAGCAGTGTTTTGTGCTGTGTTTTTGAATAAATATGATTATAATTAACTAACACTTTCCTCGCGACTTCGACCGCGTAGATTTTACAATTTAAAAATAAACTCTTTTTTAAATATAGCCTATGTTACGTTCGAAGAACGTAGCATTCTTTCAGTGAAAGAATTTTTGGAATTGGATCAGTAATTCCAGAGCAAACAAACAAACATACAGACAAAGTTACAAACTTTATCTCTTTAGTATTATATAGATATAGATATAGATGACTAAATCTAAAATAATATTTCACAAAAAATCACCTCAATTTCCCCAACCATCACCAAATAGCTCGGTGACTCCAATAAGCACAACATCGACAGCAACTGTATCACCACCAACGCCGTCATCAAGTACATCATGACCTCCAGATCCATCAACAGCTTCATCACATACCCCAACGTCGTCATCACCATCATCAACGACAGAGAGAAACCTCTAGTTGTTATAGAGTTTATTTCACAAATGTATATCGGGAGTACTGTGAATATGCCTCCTGTTGAGATTCCAGCTATTGCATGTAGGATTACAGTGTTCGTTTCGTTTGGAGGCAAGAATAGCGGGATGCAAGACGCCTGAGAACAAAAGAATAGTTATTTAATTATTACTATTATTATCTTATACTTCCCACTTAGTATTTTAAGTATGTTTATCCGTTGTCTTCTCAATTCTTTCATATTTCGGCCACGCAGTGCACAGGGGCGACAAAAGTCTGGAAAAACTGATTGTGGTTGGGAACACCGACGGCAAAAGATCGCGCGGTCGTTCACCAACAAGATGGACGGATCAAGTGAAAGATTCGCCGTCCTCCAAATTCTACACGGTCGTAAGAGACGCGCTGGTCAGTAACCGGTGAAGGCAGATCATCCGCTTCAGATGCAACCCTGATGCTGACCACGATCCTCAGACATGAGGGGCCGACCCTAGAGAGATCCGTTGTCTAGTAACCATTTAACGAGTTTTATAACGAAGCTTCTCTTGGGCTAGATAATTGGTGTGAGTGTAGGAAAGTTTATTTATTTATTTATTTTACTGCAAAGCAAAAGCGTCCCCTCCTTCCTTCCACCTAACTGTATCTTGAGCTAGTTCGGGCTAATTCTCCAAGTGAGAGTCTAACTCATCCCGCCATATCCGTCTAGACCTTCCACGTCGTGGTTGTCGTCTGTTTGTTGAGATCCATTTTTTTCTTCCATTCCATTCATTCTTTGCCCAGAATTTGTCCGACATACGAATCAAACCTGGGACCTCAGGATTTGAGAATCCGCCCATCTCTTGTAATATATGTCCCGATTATTATTTACTATTATGTATTTCAAATATTTTGGCCATGTAATCTTCAGATATAAGAAAGGTTTAAAGACATTTTCTTAATCTTGAAATAAGGCTCTATTTTTAGTGATCACTAAATATTTTCAAAGAGTCGTTACTCAAAGAAGCTCATGCTAATTGAAATCGACTGTTAGAAGTCTCAATTCACATGAATTTCGTTATAAAACAGTTTGTAGAAAATATTAAATGATAAAGTCTAGCTATCTTTTTGTTAAATATTGAATATTCTTTAGTTATAAAGTTTTAAGAAGTTGATGGTAATCTTTAGTTTGAAATAAACACTGTTGTCAGCACAGTCACATTCAGCGAAAAGAGATCTTGATATTAAGGCGACGCATTGGAAATTTACGTGGCGGGATCTTGATTTTTTCCCCTGTGTGGTGCCGGGGATAAAGAATTGCACCACCCCCTCTCTTCCCGTGGGTATCGTAAAAGCCGACTAAGGGACCATTCCAGAGGATGGGCAGTAGCATCTCTCTGAGGTTACCCTCAACCTACTGCGATCGCCAACCCGCCTGCCAAGCGTGGCGATTACGGCAAATACCCCTCATATCCTTGGGGGAGGCCTTTGTCCAGCAGTGGACGTCTTTTGGCTGAAATGAGATGAGATGATGATGATCTTGATTTTTCCCAACAATCACAAAACATATGAAAGTGATATTTGATGACATGATTTTTCATTTAATTGACTTCGTTTTGCTAGTTGCAGATACACGATTTGTCAACTTTTATAACAGAGGAAAAAATATCAATGTAACCTCTTTAAAAACATAGATTTGCATTTTACAGGCTAACCAGACCGATTTAAGCATCTAAATTTTCTTAGTAAATTAGTATTAACACACACTTCAATATGCTAGTTAATTTTTTTTTTAAATTTGTAGTTTTAATTTGAAGGAAAAAAAAACAGTTTTTCTTATGTTACGGGGCGCAAACACTCCGTATGAGATTTATTGTTTAGCGGTGCGTCGCCTTAAGATCATTCACTCACTTACGCACGATTAGAAGTTCAAAATGTTATCGGCGGGGATATCTCAAAAGTGCGTAAGTAGCATTTGAGGAATAGGGTGGTGGCACCCGTGCTCGACCGGATCCAGTGATCGATATTTTTAGGGTTCCGTACCCAAAGGGTAAAACGGGAACCCTATTACTAAGACTCCGCTGTTCGTCCGTCCGCCCGTCCGTCCGTCTGTCACCAGGCTGTATATCATGAACCGTGATAGTTAGACAGTTGAAATTTTCACAGATGATGTATTTCTGATGCCGCTATAACAACGAATACAAAAAAACAAAATAAAATAAATATTTAAGGGGGCTCCCATTTAACAGACATGATTTTTTTTGCCGTTTTTATAGATTGTTATCATTACGGAACCCTTCGTGCGCGAGTCCGACTCGCACTAGACCGGTTTTTTCCTTCAATCATAGAAATAAGCAACTAAGCAAAAATTTTATACAAACCACCTGCTTCCTAACTGACATGTCGTAAAATTTCAATAAAATGATAAAAAAGATAAATTGTTGAAAACATCCACGAGCGGAATTCGAAACCGCCACCCCATGACGGTTCGAATCCCGCTCGTGGATTTCGCTTTATTTTTCAACACTTTGACTTTTTCGAATTATAATTTGTTCGCAACAATATTTGCGTAAAATTAATAATCATTTCAATAAAAACTTATTTTTTTTTGGTGACGAAAAATGTGCTGATCATAAAGTCGTTTTATAATATATTATTTATATCTCAAAATTTTTTGTCTTCACCCAATTGCACTCTACCATGTTATCTCTGTACCACCCTATGGTAAAGAATGCCTCAGACATTAAGTCCGCCATGTAATTTATGTTGCAAAAGTTTATATTTTTAATTAATTAATAAATTAAAGTGTCCCGATCCGATCCGAACCCTTCGGAGACTCTGGAAGGGCACGGGGACGCGCACTTTTAAGTGTGCGATGCCGTACCCCTCTAGAAATCCTCCGAAGGTGATTCGTTTCAACACGGCTTGAGGTACCCTTTACGTACCTCGCCGCCCCTAAAACAAGCCCGGTGAAGCTGGAAATGCCCCTCGGCAACCAGCAGTCTCTCTCCAAAAAAAAAAAAAAAAAATTAAAGTGTCAAACGCTTGTCGAACGCTGGTGCTACTACCCTACTTTGTACGGCCAGCCGCACGTTAGATGCGTTTTCGTGCGACAAGTACAAAAACGCACGATACATCCAGTTCCTCCGCTTACTTGGTACTATTGTGATCGGGAGTCCTTGCTTCGGGCAGCTTTGTGGCACATGACGTGACCTGAGTTTAAACCATGGTAAGACTAAAACTGTAAAAACCACGGCTTTTAATTTAAAACCATTTTCTGTTTTGAAGTATACATACTTCTTCCGTTGGTATATTAACTTTATGGTTTAAACGTAGAACGTTAGGAAAAAGGAAGAAAAAGAACAAGTGAAGACATTTTTTGGATATTGTTTTTTTTTACTTTTTATTTAATTTGGGGTTTTTGTCCACATGGATATGTGGATGTGTATTGATTTTGTGACAACAAGCTAAGGCTTGATTGTAATTTGTCTCTCGATAAAATACACAATTCTAGTTATTTGTGTTCTCATTTATAAAGTTCCTACAGTACCTCACACACTAGGTGCGAACTAGTCGTGCGTGCACGTGCGTATAGTTTCGACGGCCGCAATCAATCCCAACTTGTTTGGATTTTTCATGCGTTCTAATAAACACCAGCTCGTGTCTCTGGCATTTCAACTTAGAAAAAAACGCAACCAGTGTGCGCGTTCAATTCGTACGTTCAATATCGTATGTCTACGTTCGAGTACAAAACGATTCCGAAATGCGGCTGGCCTAAGTGTCGAAAATAAACATTTTTCTGGAGTAAGGACAAGGGAAAAATAACCAAAATATTTAATTATTTACTCTGTGGGTTTACGTACGAATTAAAACATAGCAATTTTTCTAGCTTCTGCAAAAAATAATTGAGTTTTTTCTCAAATAAAAATCCCTAACTTTTATTATAAAGAAACTTACGCTGTTTTGCTATAAACTTTTTAAAGAAGAAGAAGGCGCGCACTACTACTTACGCGTACCACAACTTACGCGCTTTCGAACTTTCCCCAACTCTATAGAACTAAATTGTAAGAAAATTGGCCTTTATCAAAATAATGACAGACAGACAGACCCTTAGAAAGAACCTTCGCTCAATAGTAATCTGTCAGTACCAATCTTTGCACGCAATAACGCAGTTGGAATATTTAACTTCGTTTTATATTTACCATACCCACTTTGATATAGGCATAATATGAATACCAAATAAACTATTCATGAATAATACCAAGCGATTTGCAAGCTAACAAACAAAATTAGGTTGCTTTACTTTTACTAACTAATATGGTGACTATACAAAGGTACCTGGAATAAACCACTACAAATGTATTCATGGAATTTATCTTTTCTGTGATTTAATTAGTCCCGACCCCTTGACTGATGCTAAATATCACTAATTTTTAATATACTCGCCATTAGTGACCCGACGCCATATTTAGCATAAAATAAGAGTGACGGTAGTTGTTGACATTGAATGGGCGTCTTTGGCTTTCAAAGTAAAAAGTAAATAGTGTTGAATAATTTCGGCGGGCTGGTTAGAACCACGATAGCTCAATTGGAAGAGCACCTGACCCGGTATGTCAGAAGGGTGCGGGTTCAAATCCTGCTCGTGGAAATTTTTTCAACATTTGTGTTTTTTTTTTTTAAATAAGTAGAGTTCCGAGGTGGAATATACAGTGTGACTTTTTTATCACCGTCCAAACTCCAAACCTTCTTAGATGACTTCCGTGATACAAACGAACAACTCTTACTATTTGATCAACTCCCTAACTCGAAAATAAAATTCAACTGTTTCATACATTGAAATGAAACAACTTTTACGGATCTACTCGCGTTTATTTTGCACATTACTTATTAAATGTTTATCCTGACGTTGGTCATCTCATAATTAGTTGGTAGCTTGTATACCCTCATTTAAATTTAATAAGGTGCGTTCCGTTTTACGCAGAAAGAGCTTACATTATCTTTTCCTGTGACCACGGACCCTGCAAAGGGTTCGAAACGTCAGGATAAACATTTAATAAGTAATGTGCAAAATAAACTCGAGTAGATCCGTAAAAGTTGTTTCATTTCAATGTGTAGTGTTCGCGTAAACTTTAGACAACAATATGTTTCCTACATTTTGGTCGGATCAAAGTCAAAGGCAAAGTCAAATCATTTTATTCATTCATTCATTCATAACCTTCACAGGCACTTATTGACGTCAAAACTATAAATCATGGTATTTAAATAAATCCTTTAAGGAATCATGTAGCAATAACTGGTATATAAAACGGACCCTTCCGGTTGATTTGGACTGAATATCACAGACCACCCTTTTCTGGAGAAAGGAAATTCGACCTATGTCTGCTACTGATCCCCATAACAATAATCCGTATTTATTTATTTATTTGATAGGTACAAAAACAGATAACAAACTGTAACATTCAATTGGTCATACATTTACATTTTGAGTTCTTTCTAAATTTGTTAACCTAAATATTGTACACGGCATTAAAATAAAAAATAAAGTCCGTTATCAACATACAGCATTAAATACAGTGTTTTAGTTAATAGTAATTTTAAACAAGTTATTCCTAAAGCAATTAGCACTCTGATGAAAAATATCGAGCTCAGTGCACACACTGTTATAGGCTTCGCACATACGATAAAGTGGGTTGTTTTGAGAAACATTATTGTTGGACAGTGGGACGTTGAACAAACGAGGGTTGCGAAACATACGTTTAGGAGTGCTTATATACAAATATTGGAGCAACTCATCACTCAAAGAACCATTTGCGATTTTATGTAATAAACAGAGATCTCGGATTTTACGTCTATTCTCTAAACTATAAAATTTAAAATGCTGAAGTCGATCGAGATAATCTGGAAGCTTACGCCTCAAGCCGAACTTACAACACATTTGTCTCAAGAACTGCATTTGTACAGATTCAATTCTGTTGGTATCTATTTTATAAATTGGTGACCACACAGATGAACAGTATTCTAATTGGGTACGAACTAAAGAATTAAAAAGAATTATTAAAGATTTCTGTTCTCTAAAAGGTTTGGTTGTACGCATGATAAAACCAAGCATTCGTTTAGCCTTACGAACGACAGTCTCATATTGAAATTTAAAAGTTAATGTGGGATCATACCATACTCCCAAATCCTTTACCAATGTTACCTGAGTTAAGGCCGTCCCGTCGATAGAATATGGAAAAGTGATACACGTTTTCTTTCTTGTGAATGTGATGTAATGACATTTACTGATATTCAAGGACATGCAATTAGTTTTACACCAATCACTGAGTACATCCAAATTATGCTGAAGAAGCGCGCAGTTCTCGATACAAGACACTTTGATAAAAAGCTTTATATCATCAGCATAGGCAAGACATTCACAAGTCATCATATCAAGGAGGTCATTTATAAAAATTATAAATAACAGAGGACCCAGGTTCGAACCCTGCGGCACACCAGACGGTGGTATAAATGGGGTCGATTCGTAACCATATAGAGCAACTAGCTGAGTACGATTAAATAGATAAGAATGGAACCAACGAAGAAGGTTTCCGTGGATACCAATATGCTGCAGTTTTGCAAGAAGTATAGTATGATTAATGCGGTCAAATGCCTTTGCGAAGTCGGTGTAAACTGAATCTACCTGTGATTTTTTATTGAATGTTCTGCATAGATAACTTGTGTATGTCAAGAGATTAGAGTCTGTAGATTTACCACTTACAAACCCGTGCTGGCACCTACTGATCATGTGTTTAAAATGGCTGTAAAGATGGTTATAAATTAAGCTTTCAAAGAGCTTAGCAAAACAGTTCAAAATACTAATAGGTCTGTAATTGGACACATTGTTTTTATCACCGGTCTTGTGAATAGGCATTATTCTGGCAATCTTCCATAAATTAGGGAAAACTCCTTCATTTAAAGATTTATTAAAAATAATCGTTAATGGCGTAACTAGCGCAGAGGCACACATTCGAACAAAAACTGGGGGAACATCATCAGGTCCTGATCCCTTCTTTATATCCAGTTTAGAAAGTAACTTAAGAACATCATGCGAAGAGATCGATAATGAGCACAAGCTGTAGTTTGAGCGAGGAAACGATGGAACATAATTATTGGAAGTAGAATCAATTGAACTGTATACAGAGAAAAAATATTCGGAAAAAAGATTCACAACATCTATTCCGACATAATACTATGGAAGTATGCAAAATAAACCATGAATGAATATTGATGTTTTGTATGGATCAGCTGAATTTTATTTTCGAGTTAGAGTTGGTCCAATAGTAAGAGTTATTCGCTTGTATCACGGGAGTCATCTCAGAAGGTTTGGACGGTGAGAAAAAAGTGACCCTGTATGACATCAGTGATGTGCGGGCATCTTCGACCCCTTGTCCCTTAGTCGGCTCTTACGACATGCACGGGAAGATAACCAGCTGTTCCATTCTTTTCACGTCCCAGACCAGCATGGGTTAACGCATTAATAAATAAATAATAATAATAGATATTTTTTTCCTACACTCACACCAATTATCTAGCCCAAGAGAAGCTTCGTTATGAAACTCGTTAAATGGTTATTAGACAACGGATAAACATACTTAAAATACTTAAATACATACTTATTATACATAGAAAAGACCAGACCCGAGACAATTTAGACAAACAATAACTTCTAAATTGTCCCGACCGGGGATCGAACCCGGGACCTCAGAGATGGCGACACCATGAAAACCGACAAACCACTCCACCAAGGAGGTCGTCATTAATAAAGCCTCGAAACTCACCCCTTGCGTAAGGCTCACTATAAAAATCTCCACTTTTCTGCCATATTTGTCTACCACGTAACAGTAAATTGGGGCTGTGACAGCAGCTGCCACGATCAGCGCCGTTGCGTTCCATGGTACAGGTTCTTGAGTGCTGAGGTAGTGGCCGGAAGGTGATGCGTACAACTCTGTCGTTAAAACATTAATAAAGCCTCAAACTCACCCCTTGCGTAAGGCTCACTATAAAAATCCCCACTTTTCTGCCATATTTGTCTACCACGTAACAGTAAATTGGGGCTGTGACAGCAGCTGCCACGATCAGCGCCGTTGCGTTCCATGGTACAGGTTCTTGAATGCTGAGGTAGTGGCCGGAATGTGATGCATACAACTCTGTCGTCTCCAGACCATGAGTAAAGAAGGGGAGGCTGGCTGAAACAAGTAAGTAAGTAAATAGCTTATAACTGTCCCACTGCTGGGCAAAGGCCTCTATCATTAAAATCAAGTCATCATTACAATGATGGGTAATGACTTAATCACCACGCTCGCCTAATGCGGGTTGGTGATCACAAACCCGGGCTATGTATAGAAAAATCCGAAACACAATTTGCCTGACCTGGGACCTTCGGGCCGAGCGTGTTGGCACTCGGCCATTGAGGCGCGAGGCTGAAACAAATGAGTTTTAATTTTTTTAGGTTTATTTTAGGAGGAGCTTGACGGCGCAGTGATTCCCGCTCCCGGTCTGCGAGTGAGGTTAAGCAACTTTCGCAAAAGCCAAATGGGTGACCAAAAAATTTATCATCTCGACCTCCTCCGTGCTTCGTATGCCACGTAAAGCCGCTGGTCCCGGCTGCATTAGCAGTTGTCGACAACAAACAACCCGCACTGGGCCCGCGTAGTGGTTTATGGCCCGTTCTTCCTATCCACCCATATGGCAGCATCGTGCCCGCCAGTGGAAACTTAAAAAAAAATAGGCTGATGATGGTTATTGTGCTATATTCGCATAAGGGTAACTTCTCATAAAGGCAAATTCTCAGATAGGCAACTGTAGTACAGTGGCCCAAGAAAGTGGTGTACCAGTTTTGATTTAGTTTTCTAGTCATCGAAAATTACAACAACGTTCATACTAGATATCACTGAAAGAGATGCATAATAATAACGTAAACCTAATTGATAAGTATTCATACGTCGTAGGTCACTTATAAGTGCATGACATTTTAACCTTTATTACAAATGGATAAGACATTAATTACTGTAAAGAAAATGTTATTTTTTTAAACAAAAGTAATAAAAACTATTTATACGAGATAATAAGAAAACTGACAATTGTTTGTCAAAACAAACAGTAATCTAATCAAATATTGATGGCAATAGAAGTTGTCAGATCGATTTGCAAACGAAACTAATCTTTATCGCCTATGAATCTGCCAAGCAACATTCAACCTTAGGGTGGTAAACCAATTTTTTGGGGGACCGTACAATAATCTGCACAAATACTTTGTTGAGTGCGGATCCGATGTCATACCATTTGTTGCCTTATTTGCAACAGGATTTCAAAGAGGACAATTCCAAATTAGGTGTACGTGAGAGGGCGTGAGAGGCGTCCGTAGTAAGTTGCGCTAGGGTCTTTTTATTTTGTATTTAAAGCGTCTTTGATTGTCAAAGCAATGAACAAAGTTAATATCTATAAACTAATAGTTTATGAATGCAGCATCGGGTTGAAGATGCTATATACAAGGAAGGGTTGACGTTTATTGGAAGGAAAATTGTTCAGCTTATGAACAGAATATTATTTAATCGAAATATATTTTATTGACTTTTATATATATTTCAAAATAATAATAAGTAATTTTTTTTTGAGAGATTTTGCTGATTGCCTCAGATGGCATTTTTAGCTTCACCGGGCTTTTTTTTGGGGGCAGCGAGAAACTTAAAGGGTTCCTCAAGCCGTGTGAAACGAATCACTTTCGGAGGTTTTCTAGAGGGAACAGCATCACGCAAATAGTGCGTGACCCCGTGCTCTACTAGATTCTCCGAAGGGTTCGGATCGGATCGGGAAGCGAAACAACCCGAGGGCGCCTCTAAAGGCTCGGACCTCGGCTCTGGTTGACCGGGCCGTGGTAGAGGAGAGAAGCGCCCAGGTACATGTCTGTTTTGGTATAGAACGCGTGTGAACCGGTTCTTCGTATATCCTTGTTCTACGAGTACGGTGTCTTGGGCCTAAACTAGTGTGCATGTTTGGTGTATTCTGTAAATGTGTAGTGGCATTTAGAGGATCGGGCGGGGCAAAACATGTTGGTTTTATTTAAGTCACAATTTGTATTTTACCATGTTTTATGCAAATTAATTCTATTCCATTGTATTTCGTGTGACTTAATTCAGCCTGAATGAATTAGAATACAAACTTGTATCGTCTATTGTGACTAGAAAATAATCCTACTAATATTATAAATGCGAAAGTTTGTGTGTATGTTCGTATATTTGTTGCTTCTTCACGCTGCAACGGATGGATAGATTTGGATGAAATTCGGCATACAGATAGTTTATAACCTGGAATAACACCTTTTTTTATATACTTAGCTCGGCAAATGACTCCATCCCACCTGATGTTAAGTGGAATTGAAGTCCAGACGCGAAGACAACTGGTGCAGCGTGGAAACAAACTTAGCATCAGTCAACTTCACTCTGCCGGCCCACAAGGTGCTTCTTCACGCCTCTCTTGAAGGACCCCATATCATAGGAAGGAGGGAAAACGTGTGCTGGTAGACTTTTCCATCTTTTGGAGGTACGACAAAGAAACGAGTCACCAAATTTCTTTGTGCGCGATGGGATATTTGAGACAGTGAATCGGTGACTCCGAAGAGCAGCACGTGTACTCCTATGAAGAAAGGGAGAAGGTGGGATGAGATCAAAGAGCTCTTCAGAGCACTCGCCATACATACATACATACATACATACTTTTTATGCCGACATTCCCACAGGAAGCGGAACGCGAGCGACCGTTAGTAATAAATATAACAACAGGTGATTGCCTTCATACATTTATAGTAAATCTACTTATCTTAGCTAGATATATTATCTTAGCTTTCGCGATTGCCGACCGAGCTTTTTAACCGCTGAGCCATAGAGCTCTAATTGACCACATTAATCTCCGGATATCATCTCTCAATTAGTCCAATCAGCAGCATGGATGACATGTTTAGCCTAGAACAAGCATGTTCCCTGTGTGGTGCCGGGAATATAGAATTGCACCACCCCATCTCTTCCCTTGGGTGTCGTAAAAGCCGACTAAGGGACCATTCCAGAGGATGGGCAGCAGCATCTCTCTGAGGTTACCCTCAAACTACTGCGATCGCCAACCCACCTGCCAAGCGTGGCGATTACGGCAAATACCCCTCATATCCTTGGGGGAGGCCTTTGTCCAGCAGTGGACGTTTTTTGGCTGAGATGAAGCATGTTCCCTCCGCTGTGAATGGAACCAAAGACCTCCAAGTCTAATCGGTGATTTAACCACTACACCAAAGAGGCGGTTATTTAATGTTGATTCGTGATCACAATAATTTAAAACTCCAGTTCCTATCCACCTAACCACACCAAGTAGGTACAATAATTTACCATTCGCTGGATAATAGAACACGGGACCTCTAAGTCTGATCGGTGATTTAACCACTGGACTACAAAGGCGTTGAAAGTTTAAGTGACAAACTTTGGGGGTGCTAGCCTCGCTCACTCTAAGCCGCAAATATAACTTTGATCCGCTATTATGCCACAACAGATTCGAAATTCCCTCGCATGTTCGCGCCACTTCACTTCATGTGGGGGCTGCTGCGGTGAGCGCTGAAAATCGCAAACGGCCAAATACGCAAACTTAGGTCGAAAATATTGATTTGTTCCGTTTGCGGGGGAAACAATGGGTCCATGGGGGCCGGAGGCAAAGCAGCTTGTTAATAAGTTAAGTGGTCGCCATATCGAGGCCTCCGGTGACAAGAAGGCTGGCAGCTGCCTCTGCCAGCGTATTAGTTTGGCAATCCAAAGGGGCAATGTTGCCAGCATTCTAGGGACCGCTCCCATGAGCCCACAGTTAGAGGACATCTTTTATTTATAGGTTTTTAGTTTTTATTTTCTAAATATTTTTCTGTTTTTATTTTTCAAGTTAAGATATGTAATTTTTATTTTTGTTGTGTATTGAAATTTAATTATGTTTAGATTTTATTTAAAAGCTACTTGGTATAGAGCTGAATGAATTAAAATGTTTCTTAATGCAAGAGGTTTTAAAAATGATATGATGATAGCCTCGGTGGCCGAGAGGCAAAGGGCTCGGTCTGATACCCGAAGGTCCCGGGTTCAATTCCCAGGTCGGGCAAAGTGTGTGTTCGGATTGTTCGATAATAGCCCGGGTTTGTGATCACCAACCCGCATTTGGCAAGCGTGGTGATTAAGCCATTACCCATCAATTGTAGCGATGACTTGATTTCAATGATGGAGGCCTTTGCCCAACAGTGGGACAGTATACTCGTATAGGCTGTTTACTATACTTTTATGACATTATTAACAAAAGTGTTATAATAAATCGACTGATTAGTAATGCACAAAAATATAAGTAAAGGCTTATAGATTAACAATGACGATAGAACATACAAAAAGAATACAAACACTAATTAGATTACTAAAGCTACTACCTTTAAACGAGCAATTCTTGTATATATGTGGGTATATTATATAATCTGAATCTCGGAGACGGCTCCAACAATTTTCATGAAATTTAGTATGCAGAGGGTTTCGGGGGCGATAAATCGATCTAGATATGTTTCATTTTTAGAAAATTACAAAAATATCGAGCAAGGCTCGGTCATACAGTTACTAGTATTTATAATGCACAGTGACACTCAAGTGTTTTAAATTAATCTAATTCCTTTAAACGGGTTGTAGTACATTCGCCACAAAGTTAGTCTGCCACAGAAAAAAGTATGTGTAAATTCGCCACAGTTCTATTTTTATCAAGTAAATTCGCCACACTCTTATTTTCGACACAGACAGCAGAAAAATCGAATTATTCCCCAGAGATACACTTTCCCCGTAGAGACACTTTTAATAAAACTGCGCTTTTATTCCTGTAAGATACACTTTTTTTAAACCCTAACAATTTGTCCTCTTAGATACACTTTTAGGTAGGTACTGTTGTGTATAAAATAATTGCTGGAGATAAATAATTTGTATGTATGAACCACAGGCACAAACAATCTTTTATATACCTACCTACATGTTGCACTAGATTTAATATTTCTAACATTCAGTACCAGGCTACCATAACTATGCAGGAGATTGCTTATTAATATAAAAGAATATTATTATAATCTTTGCTTTAAGTATATGTATTTACAAGACAATATTATTCTTTTATATTAATAAGCAATCTCCTGCATAGTTATGGTAGCCTGGTACTTTATGTTGGAAATATTAAATCTAGTGCACTAATAATATATATTTTTTTTATTTAAAAAACATTTCTATGTAGTATGTAGGTACATGTAACATTATTTATATTTTTTTTAAAAGAGAGATTTATGGTTACTTTGTTTTAATTTTTTTTCGTAGGTTATCTATATACATCAATAACTTTAGAATAAAATAACTACCTTTCATTTCAAGCGCTCAAAACGAACTTTCCTTGCTACCGGTACTTTATGCAAAAATGATGTACTATGAAGACTTGTGGCGAATTTACAATAACCCTTACCTACCTGTGGCGAATTTACTTTCAATGTATGGAGTTACAAAAACGTGGCAAACTAACTTTGTGGCGAATGTACAACAACCCTTTTTAATGAGCAATTCTTGTGTATATAAATATATATACTAGTGGTCGCCCAGTGGTCAAAATTCGACCGTAATTTTATTAAGGCTGCACGGATTATATCCTAAGCATTAAAAATTTAAAAAGATAGAATGTGAGTTTGGATTGACATTGACAGATTTCGGCCGCTCCTCTTCCGTTTTTGAAATTTATGAAAATAGTATATAATGCGTGTGTGTCAAATACATGGTAGTATGTGTAATGTTTGTTTTATTGATTTAAAGTTTTTTTTATGCATAATTAAAAAAAAATTACATTCTGTACCTACTCTGTTCTCTATACAGTTTATGTAAGTGTGCGAAATTTCATACTCCTCCGTCCACGCAATTTTCGTAAAAAGGGGTACTAAGTTTTTGCTTTACGTATTAATAATATATTATATACCTAGGTAGATAGGTAGATAGGTAGATAGATAGGTATATACCTACATATATACAAGAATTTTAGTGAAAGACAAAGACTTCTTATTAAAAACATTATTACTTTAATTTAAAATTAACCTTTTTATTTTTCGTTACCCATGCGTAAGCGCATTGCCTTTATCTCACCTTAAGTTGTGTAATGATAAGGCCGAAAATGGAAGCGCACTTAACCCGAAATCCTCAACTACTGAGGCACTGGCTATCTCAAGTAAATAGCCTATTACTGTCCCACTGCTGGGCAAAGGACTCCATCATAGAAATCAAGTCATCACTACAATTGATGGGTAATGGCTAAATCAAACTAACATTGATGCTATGAAAATTTAATATGATAAATTTAAGTACCTACCTATGATAATAATTTCAACTTTATTCCAAGTAGATAGTTTATGGTAAAAATGCCCTTGACAGTAAAATTAAAAGATTTTTGGCTTTGATTTTTTTATCACGTGGCATTTAACCCTAAAAATAAAATGGGTATAATAAATAATTAAAGTGCCAGCCACGACATCTATTAAATGTAATGGTTTTTTCGTGTTGTTTCACTAACTGCAAGTAATAAACTAAATTATGATAGTTTTATTTGTAACGGTACATTTTCATAGCTTTAGGTAATTAGGTATAAGTATGGACTATTACCAGATCGTCGGTCCACCTTGCTGGGGCCCACTGCGTTTTTCGGTACGCGGTCGCCACTCAAGGACTGTTCCGCCCCAGCGGCCATCAGTCCTGCGAGCGATGTGCCCTGACCACTGCCCACTTGAGCTTAGCAACTCTTCGGGCTATGTTCGGGGTAACCTTTGTTCTTCTGCGGATCTCCTCATTTCTGATTCGATCACGCAGAGAAACCCCGAGCATAGCCCTCGATAGGTGGACCGACGATCTGGTGAAGATCGCGGGAAGCCGCTGGATGCGACTACCACAAAACCGGTCGTTGCGGAGATTCTTGGGGGAGGCCTTTGTCCAGCAGTGGACGTCTTTTGTCTGAGATAATGATGATGATGATGGACAATTAATATATTATTAGACTATTCAATTCAATTCAAATAATTTATTTCGGACCGTAGTCCATATTGAGTTAGTAACAATAATTACTTAAAGACTAGTGTTAAAAATACAGTTATTATTATTAATATTATTCATGTACATTATATTTCTTTATTATTACCTATAATATATTACATTATATTATATTATATCATTACATTATATTATAATATTATATTAAATTATATTACATTATAATGTTTACATAATTATATTACAATTTATTTAATTGGGCGAGTGTGGAGCTGCATCCACCTGCGTAGGAGCGGAGAGTCCCACCTATCTGAGAAAAGTTTCAGGATGCCGTTAGTGCTACCACGAAGTCTGGCCAAAGCGGAGGCACACCGGTTCCTCCTAATCGCTGCGAAGCCATCCGTATGAGCGTCCGCAAACATCCCTGACGCACTACATCGCCATGGTAACCCTAACAGCGCCCTGAAAGCGTTATTGTATTGGACACGCAGATCGCTGAAAGCTCGCTGCGTATAGCTAACCCACAGGCTGCACGTGTAAAAAGACTGACAGTATGCTTTAAACAGCGTTATTTTGACTGGTGTAGAACAACGTGCAAACCTGCGAGCCAGCATGTTACATCGAACCGCCAGCGACCTACGTTCCCTCTCAATGTCACAGTTGTCCCTCAGGTCCTCGGTGACCCAGTGACCCAAATATTTAAATTTGCTCGCCCTATTTAAGAGGGTGCCGCAGAGTGAGACTTCAGGTATTTGCGAGTATGATATGGAACCGGCCTTGAAGAGCATAAACTCACTCTTCCTGGCGTTATATTTGAGCCCATGAGCCTCCGCATAAGCCTCACACATGGACAAAAGCTTTCTTAACCCACCGATAGATGGACTCAGCAACACCATGTCGTCGGCGTAGCTAATATTATTTATAGATACTCCATCAATATGACAGCCAACTCCGGTGCTACTGAGTCCATCAATCAGCTGGTTCATATATATATTAAAGAGACGAGGTGAACTCAAACCCCCCTGTCTCACGCCGCAGTCCAAGGCATACATGTCTGTGCAAGAGCCTGCCTATCTGACGCTATTCTTCTGATTAGCATACCAATACCTAAATGTAGATACAATCTCAGGAGGAACGGTTGTTTCATACCGTAGCTTATGCCACAGCACATCATAACAAACTAGGTCGAATGCCTTTGACAGGTCCAAGAAACAGGCGAATACTGGCGTTTTCCTAGCAGTATAGTATTGTACAGTCTGCTTGAGACTAAGAATAGCGCTTTCGGTGGAGAGGCCAGACCTAAAACCGAACTAGCCGTCATGCAGCTCGACGTGCTTAGCAAGTTGTTTATCAAGCAGACTGTCCAGCACCTTCGCCATTATAGTAGCCAGAGATATGGGCCTGTAATTGGAAATGTCAGAGGCATCTCCCGTTTTGTTTTTAATGATGGGAACTACGGTCGTATACATCAGGTCGTTCGGTATATAACTGTGACTTATGCACAGAACTCTCTGTGTGGTGCCGGGGATAAAGAATTGCACCACCCCATCTCTTCCCGTGGGTGACGTAAAAGCCGACTAAGGGACCATTCCAGAGGATGGGCAGCAGCATCTCTCTGAGGTTACCCTCAACCTACTGCGATCGCCAACCCGCCTGCCAAGCGTGGCGATTACGGCAAATACCCTCCATGATTATTTGGGGGAGGCCTTTGTCCAGCAGTGGACGTCTTTTGGCTGAGATGATGATGATTGATGATGCACAGAACTATGGTAATGGGAATGAGCCGTATAGGCTAGTACGCATTATTTAAATTACCTTTTTTATGTCAAAGCCCAGAGGTACTGATTCGAATACTGCAGATTTTTTCCCCAAATCTTTTGTATATTGTCTTTTATCTAAATTATTATTTTTATATTTATCATTATCATAATAATATGATAATTATGACGTTTACGTCCGTCAGCTGAGCTTGGGCCCTTCTATGAACAACAGCACATGGGGACATTTGAGCCATGATCCACCACACTGCACCACACAATCCGGAATGGTGGGTTTTAACGACTGCCATCTTACAACAAAAACCGGGACCAACGGCAAGACTGATCTTTTAATGCACGGAAGAGCTCAATATAATTCAATACGGTCACCCATCTGATAACATAACAAAATTGTTATACATTGTAGCTTGTTAAAATGCTACATTATTCTAGGAAGGCCGGAATATGTGGAAAAAGTGTGAGCAGACCTTTGCCCAGAAGTGAGACACTTACGACTGATATACATTTTTTTTACATCTTACAGGTAAGCACTTACGGGTAAGGTTAAAGGCCACTTCATCTCATAAGGCCGAAGGAAGCGCACTTCATCCGGAACCTTAACTACTGAGACACTGGCTATCTTATCTCTAGCTACCGGAATACAACAATGCTACAAAGATTGATGTTATGGCGACATATTTAGATAAGACGGTGGTAGCTAGCCAGGCGGACAAACACCACCACCAACCAAAACGAGCACCTACACAAACGTACCCCCGCCAGGTGGCTGGCAAGAGCTGGATGAGAGTAGCCGTGGATCGAACTCAGTGGCGTGCGCTTGGTGAGCCCTATGTCCAGCAGTGGACTGGTATAGGATGATGATGATGATGTTGATGACATTTCTCAAAGTAAATATATAACGAAATTTAATATGGATAATTTATGTCACAAATAAAAAGACGGCCATTATATTATCTTATCAGGCTTACGTAGAATAGGTAGCGCGTTATGGTCCTATTATGAGGGGCAATACCACAGACTGGAATATTGAAGTCGTTGGAGTCGTTAGAGCACAAAAAAAAATGCATCAGAGCGATTTGCGGAATCCCGCCTGACAAATCATGTGAACCGTTAATTAAGAGTCTTGGTTCATTGCCGCTGCCTTTATCCACTCAAGCGTCCAGTTACACTACCTGTCAATGCACGCATACGTCACGCGGCGGAAGTGTCAGATCTCGCGCCCGAAATAAATTTTTATTGATTTATCTCTTCCGATAAAAAAAATTGACAAAAAATAATTATGGTACGAACTTGATCAAAACTAAAAATATCAATGCGTAGCCTATTAGATACATAATATAATTATTTTAAAGTAAATGCTTCAAACCCAGATGTAAATACTCAAAGTAAATTGAGAATTTTAAAAAAGTAGCAAATTTTTTTACCTATTTCGTCATTAACTATGGCGCAAATAAAATTATGTTTTGAAGTTTGTAACTTTATAAAAAAGAACCTGCAACTTTTTAAGAAAGCTAGTGATTAAATGCCTAAATGCAAGACAACGTAGAGATCCACATAAATGAACATTTAACGTTATTCCTAAATCAGACAAGTACAGAAGAAGCTGTAACTATGTGCGTCAATGTTTTTAATAAAATTCCTTATGAATTTAAAACTTTACAATATGGGTTGTTCAGAAAGAAATTGTATAAATGGTAACAATTATAGTATTAAGGAGTTTTTTAATAAGCGGAGCTAATTTGACATTGTATTGTATTCTTTATTTTACTAATTGTAATGAATGTGATTAAATAATTTAATATAATGTGAATGTTTAATTAGTCGTTTAGTTGCATAGTTTTATATTGTAAATGTCACTTCAATAATTATTAATGAATGGCTAAACATGAGAACATGTTAATTTATTATTAATATCTTTATACCATGTTTGACGCAATAAAGTGTTTTATTATAATTATTATTTATTTATTTATGAACATCGTTATAAAAATACTGTTATTCTAATTATTAAACTTTCAGAACTAAATACATGACCTACCTTGTATAACATTCTACGTTTTAAGTTTAATAAATAATAAACAAAAAAAACAAAATAAAACCTACTCACTAATAAATGATAACACCACCTCCTTCCAAACACTACACTTCTTCGCATTTCTCGTCTCACTGTCTCCGGCAGCAGTAATTGCGTAAACCATTTTGAACCACCCAACAAATGTCTATCGCTAAACTGTCGTTTATATTATGTACGTCAGAAGCTTTAAAGAGAATCACACTTTATCTGTCACGTAATTGAGACGAATATCAAATGACGCATACAATAAATGTTTGTAAAGAATAAAAAACATTTAAGTTATTATGTTGAACTGGGAGTTAGAACTGGTGGGATTCCGTGCATAGCCGCTTTACGACTGATAGAGAGTACAAATACGAATTGACAAACAAGTAGGTAGATAGCAATTGTGTCAATAGATCCCAGTCACAATGGGTTATTATGGCTAATGTGGAAGCGCACGTACGCATACGTGTACACGAGTCTATTGACAGTAAGATAATTTTTTTCTTTTTTTTATTGGTGACTACGTACTGCCTTTAGTAAAGGCTTCAATCAATAATGTAGGTAGGTACTAGTTATAGGACCGGAACAAAAAAGCATCTGTGTTAATTCGGACACTGTGTCCGAATATAATGTGTCCGAAACGTCAGCGAACCATGTCATGGTCGTGTTTGCTCATACCAACATACCTATACCTACATTTAAATTTCGAATAACAAGATTTGAACAAAAAAAAGGATAGCATCCACTTCAGCTTACTGTGAACCTTAAATCTTAAGTCTAAAGATTAAATTAAGGTTGCAAAATATAGTACCTACTTAGCAAAGGATTTTTCATTAAGAGCGTTCGAACTTTGAAATGAAATAAAACAAACAACAAGTGATATTGCCACAACTTTTATTTTATTTTAAGGGATATTTGATGACATTATGTACGGAATATGATTTCAGCCAAATGGCCGCCGAGACTCCGCCGTAGGTGGTGTATCCTTGCGGACCAATTTTGAATGACATCTTCGCATAAATGTGGCTTAATTTCATCAAGGATGCGAGTTATGTTGGCCTTCAGGGCGGCAATTGACTGTGCTTTGTCTGCATAAACCAGAGATTTTACGTACAGAAAGTAGTCGAGCGGAGTTAAGTTACACGATCTCGGTGGCCAGTTGATGTCGCCATGATGCTAGGTGACGAAGCCCTCGAACTTCTCACACCATTTATCTAGCCCAAAAGAAGCTTCGTTATGAAACTCGTTATATGGTTACTAGACAACGGATAAACATACTTAAAATACTTAAATACATACTTATTATACATAGAAAACACCCAGACCCGAGACAATTTAGAAAAACAATAATTTCTAAATTGACCCGACCGGGGATCGAACCCGGGACCTCAGAGATGGCGACTCCATGAAAACCGGTGTCAATTGAATGTTTAAAAAACAAATAAATTTAAATTTAATACTTTTTAACAACTTCTACGCGTCGTTGAAGCGTGTAGCGTTCACCGGTCGGGTCAATTTAGAAATAATTGTTTTTCTAAATTGTCTCGGGTCTGGGTGTTTTCTGTATATATATTTATGATCATATTAATAGAAAACCACTGACTTCTCGCCCCCCAGAAAAGTCTGGTGACGCTGACAACGTCGCGTGACGCAAGCAACTAATTCTCTCTAAAAAAACAAAGCCTTTATTTATTTATTTATTTTATTTTAAAACTTTTGCAAAATATATTACATGGCGGACTTAATGCCTGAGCCATTCTCTACCAGTCAACCATAGGGTGGTGCAGAAATAACAAGGTAGGTGAAATTGGGTGAAGACAACAATTTAGAAATAAAAATAATATATTATAAAACGCACAGTATATACCTACATTATGTACAATTTAAATAAATATACATATATAAACAAATATAATGTATACTATTACATAGACTTTTACTAATATAGAACAAAAATAAACATATAATACATAATTTATAAATAGGACGTTACTGAGATGATTCTGCCAAGGTTTTATCAAAAAAGAGAATACGGACTTTCTTTTTAAAAGCGTCACGACTCGTAGCCATCCTGATTTCAAGAGGAAACGCATTCCACAGGAGAATGGACTGAATATGGAAGGACGAGTGTACAACGCCAGATGTATGGGAAGGACAGAGGAGGAGAAGATTATTAGTAGATCGGAGATTCCTACTATAAGAGGAGCAAAGGTATTGAAAATGAGGAGTGAGATAAGAGGGAGTATTTGGAGAATTAAGCAGTGAAAATAGTGACCTTTACTAGATTCCCGATGAGCGCTTGGAAAACGGTAGGCGACTTTGGGGCCACGGAGCCACAATGACGTGTGTTGCGAGATGGCAGTAAAGGGTTTTTTAAGAGTACGCGCACACTACAGACTTTTGATCGGCCCATAGTTTGGTCGGCGTCCTAATCAGTATGGAGAAGTATGCAAATGCGCACATTACAGCGATTCAGTATCGGCCGATAAAAAAGTTTGAAGGGCTTCACAATTGCCTTCAAACTATTCTATCGGCGAACTATCGGCCGACCGCTTGATCAGTACAGCGCTCTTCCCCGCCCGCACACTTGCTGATAGTTTGGTCGGCCGACAGCTTCAGTGCTTCAGTTCGACCCGCGTTGGATGCGAGAATGGTCGTAATTTTTTTCGGGAAATCTAGTAATTTTAAATGAATCATGTAAAACTTTTGCAATAATCTATTACTGTAGATGGGATGCACCCAATACTCTCGTTTTCTCTTCTTCTTCTTCATCCTTCTTCTCCTTTGTATAAAAGCAATAATAACATTTCTGGGCAACATTCCACTAATATGCGACTGACATCTCCATGAGCCACCAACCAACTACCTAGCGAATATAATCATATAATCAATCGGCCGACTTTTGGTTGGCTAGTCTGCGCACTCACGCCCAACCCAACTGTTTTGTTGGCACAGTGTGCGCCCTAGCAACCCAACCCGACTAAACTATTGGCCGATTAAAAGTCTGCAGTTTGCGAGGACTCTAATAAGGACGCTCGAACTTTGACAGCGTATAGCGGCCATCTTGGTAGAGCGATACCTGTCAAATTTGACATGAATATAATATTCAGTGGTGACAATTCACCATGGAACGCTACACGCTTCAACAACGCGTGCGCAAGCGTGGTGATTAAGCCAATACCCGGCGTTTGTAGTAATAACTTGATTTTTATGATAAAGCATTTTGCTCAGCAGTTATCTTCAACATCAGCACATTTTTTATGTCCCCACTGCTGGGGCACAAGCCTTCCCTATGGATGGATAGGGCGAACGGGTCATAAACCACCACGCGGGCCCAATGTGGATTGGTGGTTGTTAACGACTGCTAATGCAGCCGGGACCAACCGCTTTACGTGCCTTTCGAAGCAGGGAAGAGCTCGAGATGATACATCTTTGGTCACCCATCCGATGACCGGCCTTTGCGAAAGTTGCTGAACCTCAACACTCGCAGACCGGGCGCTTTAACCACTGCGCCATCGAGCTCCTCGCAGTTATCTTAATATTTTTTTAAAGATAAATGTCCCACTGCTGCCATGCATGGTCATACCTAGTTATAAATAACTAGTGGTCGCCCAGTGGTCAAAATTCGACCGTAATTTTATTAAGGCTGCACGGATTGTATCATAAGAAATGAAAAATTTAAAAAGATAGAATGTGAGTTTGGATTGGCATTGACAGATTTCGGCCGCTCCTCTTCCATTTTTGAAATTTTTGAAAAGAGTTTATATGCGTGTATTGCGTGTGTGTCAAATACATCCGCGTGTGTGTCAAATACAAGGTAGTGTATGTAATGTTTGTTTTATTAATTTAATCTATTTTTATGCACAATTAAAAAAAAAAATTAACATTCGGATAACCTTCTCTATATAAATTATAAGTGTGCGAAATTTCATACTTCTCCGTCCGCGCAATTTTCGTAAAAAGGGGTACCTACAAAGTTTTTGCTTCACTTAATATATAGATAATGTGTCATAATATTTTTTTCTATACAATTCTAATGATTTTATTTATTGTAAAAAGTTAAATAATTTAAATTGTAATAGCTCTGTCAAATTGCAAACTACCGTTTCTATAATACATTTAAGTCGTCACTCAAGTTTGTGATGTTGATTTTGAGTTTAAATTCTACTCTGAATTTGAGTTTCACAGGTAAGTAACGTAACGACCCATCTCACTCGCCACCACCGCAGAGTCAATTGGCGAGCGCAACACACTCAAGCATCTCCAATTAGTCCGGGGAACAATGCCTGGACAGTTCCACGCAACACGATATATGTAATTATCTGTGGAACACTGTTTATTAACGTCTAATTGAATTGATTACATATGAGCTTTCAAATATTTCGGTTTCAAAAATATACTTCTAGTGATCAGTGGCGTGCGTTTGAAGGCTTTATGTCTAGCAGTGAACTAATATAGACTGGTGATGACCGATGATGACGATGATGATACCTACTTTGTCATACACACTTCAAAGCTAAAATTGCTTTTCGACCGTATCATCGTTTAATAAAAATGTTTTTTTGGAGACTTTGTTAATTGCCTCTAACGGCATTTTCAGCTTCACCGGGCTTGTTTGGGGACGGCGAGAAACTTAAAGGGTTCCTCAAGCCGTGTGAAATGAACCCACCCACCCACCTTCCGATGTTTTTTAGAGGGAACGTCATCACTCACTAGTGCGTGTCCCCGTGCCCTACTAGATTCTCCGAAGGGTTCGGAACAACCCGAGGGCGCCTCTAAAGGATCGGACCTCGGCTCGGGTTGACCGGTTCGTAGTGGTGGGTGAAATAAAAGAAGAATAAAAGAAGCGTTATAATTAAAATGTCTCTAAACTTTCCAACTGTGTTCCAAAGTGTGGAGAAACAGAGGAGTGAGACTAAAAATAAAGATAAGACTAGTCCGCACCTTGGTCTTTTCCATTTTCCTTTATGGCGCTGAGACCTGGACTCTCAAAGCTGCGGATCGTGGGCGCATCGATGCTTTCGAGATGTGGTGTTGGAGAAGATTGCTCAGAATACCATGGACAGCACATCGGACCAACGTATCAATACTTCAACAGCTCAAGGTCACGACAAGACTTTCTACTATCTGTCTCAAACGTGTCCTTGATTACTTCGGTCACATTGCCAGGAAAGAAGGCGACAACCTGGAAAAACTGATAGTGACAGGCAAAGTCGACGGCAAAAGAACTCGAGGTCGCAGCCCGATGCGTTGGTCCGATCAGATTCGCACTGCACTCGACACTTCAGTTTACGACGCGATGCTTGCCGCCGGGAACAGGGGACGATGGCAAAACACCATTAGAGAAAGACTGCTGGGAGGTGGTGGTCACGACCCTCAGACATGAGGAATACGATGCGAGGAGGAGGAAACTTTCCAACTAAAAAACGGAACAATATACCCAATACGTAATTACTCCATTCTGGTCCAATCAAGACGATTGTGAACGATTCTGCTTCAGTTCTTATAAAAAGCGTTGATTGGAAAAGTTCTTACCAACCCCGCGTCGTCGGCAGGTAGCGGCAAGTTCCGACCGATGTGTTACCGACACTTACGTTGCTATAAGCGTTTTATAAAGCACTAGCGACCCGCCCCGGCTTTGCACGGGTGCAATGCTGATACACGCAACCGCTACGTCCCTGCATTATAAATCTGTAATATCTTCGAAAATATTCATTAAAATTACATGCTGTAAAGGGCCATATTGATCTATATTAAATGCACAATGTATTTAAGGTATTTAATTGGATAAGGATTAATGCTGTATTGCTTAAAATAGCTTCGTAAATAAGCCATTATTTCTCGTAAAAAGTAAAGGATAAAAAAATGATTATTGTGGGTTATCCCTAAGAGATAGACATATACCATCGCGGACTTTTTTGTAGACCTTTTTAAGGTGTACAATACTGTAGTACATTATTTTGATCTATCTCGTAGGATTCAGCCAGCGTTTACAATGTAAGCGCAAAAAAATGTGAAACTTTTAAAATTATCAGTGTTTTTCTAATATATTATGCATGTATTTATACATATAAACCTTCCTTTTGAATCACTTTATCTATTAAAAAAACCGCATCAAAATCCGTTGCGTAGTTTTAAAGATCTAAGCATACATACATTCATAGGGACAGCGGAAGCGACGTAGTGATTGTGAATTTTTCTGTTTGTTCTGTTTGTGTGTTTTGTATAATCGAGCATCCTGAGATCGATTGATATTTTCTAATAAAATTTTATCCTTCTTGGACGACCTCCTTGGTCGAGTGGTCAGTTTTCATGGTGTCGCCACCTCTGAGGTCCCGGGTTCGATCCCCGGTCGGGTCAATTTAGAAATTATAATTTTACTAAATTGTCTGCGGGTCTGGGTGTTTTCTATGTATAATAAGTATGTATTTAAGTATTTTAAGTATGTTTATCCGTTGTCTAGTAACCATTTAACGAGTTTCGTAACGAAGCTTCTCTTGGGCTAGATAATTGGTGTAAGTAGGAAAGTTTATTTATTTTATTTATTTATCAATAATAGTTTTTTAAAGCCAAAGTCAAATGATTTGTTCAATATAACATTTGAAAAACATGTTAATTACTAAATCTTTTTACTGTATGAAACAATATTTTGAATGCAAATTATAATATATTATATTAATTGTTTTAGACACAGAACACAGAAAGTATTAGATTAGTTTAGCTTTAATTGTATTTCATTTTATTTTATTTCGTAAATGCTTATATATGATATTTGCAATGCCCTTGTAGGATTCATGTGTGGCCCTTACTATACTAAGACCTTTAAAAAACAATAAAGATGATTATGTTTATGATTATAAGCTATTACTGATATAATGCCAGAATAGATAGATAGATGCTAGATAGAATGCTATGTTAATCCTAGATTTATAGGGTATATTTTATATTGATAAAATATATTGTTTTAAGCTATACGGAATCTACGTGGACGAAGTCGCGGGTCAAATGCTTGTGGTGAATCAAATTAGGAAATCAACTATCGATCGAAGTACCTACCTACCAACTAAAATATACATTAGTATACTTACACAACAAAGACAAACTACATTACAAAAACACAAATGTTGAAAAAAAATCCACGAGCAGGATTTGAACCTGCACCCTTCTGACATACCGGGTCAGGTGCTCTCCCAATTGAGCTATCGTGGTTCTAACCAGCCCGCCGAAATTATTCAACACTATTTACTTTTTTACTTTGAAAGCCAAAGGCGCCCATTCAATGTTAACAACTACCGTCATTAACATCTGATCATAATATTTTTACAAATACTAATAAAGTAAGTACGTTAGTAGAAGCAACAAAATTTGCGTTAAAAATTATATAAACAAAACAAAAACATTTCAGACTACATTATTGGGTCCTTTCCTATGAAATTGACGTTTTTTTCTCACTTAATAATACTTAAGTGTATTACTTCTAAAAGACAATACTGGGTTTTTAATATTAATATACACCTTTAATTAGGACTAGGTTAAGTACTTAGGCTTCAGTAATAACAATGATTATTCATTTTGTGTCTTTATCGCCCATTTTTTTTTAATTGACTAACTTTTTTGTTCGCGGAATTGTCCTTTTGTTTCATTGTAGCTTTGAAGAGACTTGATTTCTTTTCTTTTTAATGTCTGCTATATTTAGCTAGTGAAACAAACACACTACTCTATAGATTTATAGTTTTAAAATAAATAGATGCTAAGAAAATTAAAAAAAAACGTTAGTATGAAAAATATAATTTTATAAAAAATCTTCATAAAAAACGCCAATTTCATAGGTAAGGACCTAATATTTAAAAAAAAAACATTTATTAACGGTAACCCTCTTCTTAGCGATAAGGTAGACCTTCGAAGTGTCTGGCGCTTATCAGTGCATCCGGTGTGTCATCGATAGGATCGATATCAACATAAACAGGTTCCTTACGAGCCTAACTCACCGGTCTTGAACTCTCTGAGCGTTTTTTTGATAGAGTCTGCTGATTACTAAGCATTTTCAGCTTCAAATGGCTTTTTTGGGGCGCCGAGAAACTTAAAGGGTTCCTCAAGCCGTGTGAAACGAAGCACCGACAGAGATATTCTAGAGGGAACTGCATCACGCACAAGTGTCGCACGATCGCTCGGATCGGATCGGTAGCGGAACAACCCGAGGAGCTAGAACCTCGGCTCGGGTTAACTGGGTCGTGGGGTAGAGAGAAGCGCCCAGGTACATTTCTGTACCTGGTAAGAGCGCGTGTGAACCGGGTCATTGTAATTTGAATTGTTCAATTTGATTACTCTATCAGCTGTTTATCACAGGACAACCAGACAAACTGCGCGATGCCATAGTTATTCAGTATTACACCTATGCGTACGAAGCGTTTTGCGTCCACGTTTTCTTACGTGCCGCAAATCCCATATTATATATTGTTCCCATCTATAGGACGGCTCGGCTAAATACCTCCTCGATGCACTTGATAGACTGCAAAGGCGAGCGGTACGCATTATTGGAGATGCTGAGGTTACAGCCTGTCTTGAGGACCTCCAGCTGCGTAGAGACATTGCTTCTCTCAGTGTCTTCTACCGGAATCACTGCGGAGAGTGTTCTGAAGAGCTTTTTGATCTAATCCCGCCCTCTCCTTTCCTCTCCCGGACTACACGTGCTTGTCTTAGGAATCACCATCATACTGTACAGACAATCAGTACTCGTACCAAAAAATTTTGCAAGTCGTTCCTCTGTAAGACTATTCGGCTTTGGAATTCTTTGCCGGCGCATGTGTTTCCCAGTTCCTAATCCCGGGTCTTTTAAGCGGGGCGTGAAACGGCATTTATGTAGGCCGTCATGAATGGGTGCGCTTGTTATCGTGCTTGTTCCACGGTGGGGAGCGCTCTTATTATTTTGGGCTGCATCGGCTGCTTACCATCAGGCAAGATGTAGTCACTATGACGTGCCAATATAAAAGAAAAAAAATCTGTGGAACTCCTTGTCTCAGTCTGTGTTTCCTATCAAATATTATTGATTGGGGTCTTCAAATCACAAGCCTTGTGCCTTCCGAAGCACGGAGGAGCTCGAGATGATACATTTTTGGTCACCCATCCGATGACCGGCCTTTGCCAAAGTTGTTTAACTTCAGCACTCGCAGACCAGGCGCGTTAACCACTGCGCCATCAAGCTCCTCAAGAAAATATTAATAATTACATAATCTTCTTTTAAAATTCTGCAATGAGTGCTGCACTTAAACATTTAAATTTCAAGCATAGAACCACCATTGTTCTCTCCAAATATTTGTTATTCCAGTCCTCGTCTGACAACAGCAGAGCTATTCAAGAACAACTGCTGGTTTCGGATTGTCTTGAACAAGTTTTAACTTGCTGCATAATAGCGTTTAAACTATACGTAAGGAAGCGTTTATACTGTAACCAAAGAATATTGACGAATTTATAACTAGTGGTCGCCCAGTGGTCGAAATTCGACCGTAGTTGACGAGAACGTTAATTATTTTCTACCAGAGGCGTTGTTTTAAAGTTATACTAATTTTTGATTTCGTTAACGTGATCGAATTGAGAATAAAACTCGCACTGGCACCCTAGTGATTAACGAAGTGAGTTTTTTTAAATGCCCACTTAAAAAATGCTTCAACTTTCGTCGAATAGTTTAAGACTATAAATATGACTAACGAATCTGAAATTTTCATCTATATAATCTAATACGTGAAGTAAAAACTTTGTACCCAAAGGGGTAAAAAAGTTTACGAAAATTGTGAACTTTGTACCCCTTTTTTACGAAAATTGCGCGGACGGAGGAATATGAAATTTCACACACCTATAGTTCATATTGAGAAGATTATCCAAATATTTATATTTTTTTATATTTTTGCAGAAAAATACATTAAATTAATAAAACAAACATTACACACACTACCATGTATTTGACACACACGCATATGTACTCTTTTCAAAAATTTCAAAAATGGAGCTGAGGAGCGTTTGGATGCCAATCCAAACTCACATTCTATCTTTTTTTAATTTTTCATTGCTTAGGATACAATCCGTGCAGCCTTAATAAAATTACGGTCGAATTTCGACCACTGGGCGACCACTAGTATAGATTAATTCACGTCTTTATCTTGAATTTGCTGGCTCAAATACACGATTGTATATTTTTGACTCAGTCATAATTATTATTTATTTTCAAACACCACTAAAAATCACTATTGTTGAAATAAAAAAAAAATACTTAATTTACTACTTTGGAAACCAGTCAAATACATTGATAACATCAATATTCGTAATTTAGTAGCTTAACCTTATGGCAGCGCCAGCAAAAATCAGCCTTAAGGATAAGCCTTTATCTCAAACTGATGTCAAGTTATGGAAAGGTCGAAAGTGGAAGTGCGCTTCACCCGGAATTCTCAACTAGTGCTGCATGGATATAGAATAAGAAATAAATAAGTAATGTGTAAAACAAAAGCGAGTAGATCCGTAAAAGTTGTTTCTTTTCAACGTGTATAGTGTTCGCGTAAACTTTAGAAAACTATATGCATGGCTATGTTAACTTTAACTGTCGTAACATAAAAATGTTACTAAAATTAATGTTATGGCGACATATTTAAATAAAACTGTGGTAGTTAGGCGGTCTTAAAACAATCAGCCCAAATCATGTACACTGCTGGGAATTGAACTCGGGACCTCTGGATCTTAGATAGATGGTCTTAACCACTATACCTCAAAGACGTTGAATAGCTGGACCTCTCACTCAGCACACTGTGGTTATCTCATCTGAGGCGTATATAAAAAAAACTTTATAATATTTATTAATTTTTGAATGACGTTTAGTTTTTATTTTTAAGTGCTAATTACTGTACTGAAGCTGAAGCGTAGGCATTTAATTTTTTCACTGTATTTTATAAATATTTAATTCAGCTTCAGTGCAGAAATTAGCACTTAAAAATAAAAAGTAAAAAATTTACTAAAGCGTTGTGTTATCAAACTTGTGGTATTTAATCTGTAAAGATGAATCTGCATGTCCATCGGTTACAATAACCGTTGGATAGCGAACACTCTGCCGCTAAAAAGCAGTAAAAAATCAAGAAGCTGTGAAAAAAATCAGTGCTTACGTCAGCCTTTCCGGTAGCATATTGGTCAGTGCAGCCGTTCGGATTGCGAAAGAGCCAGGTTCGATTCCTGGCTAGGTCGGGTAGGCATTTAATTTTTTTACTGTAACTGTTGTGTACTGTGTGTGTGTGTGTGTGTGTGTGTGTGTGTGTGTTTAACTTTTTATAAATATCTTAAATGACTATTATTTGATGCAATATAATTTATTTAGCTCTTGTGCAAAAGCAGCCTAAAGGCAATACTATAGCCTCCTCAAGCTCTATATTCTAAACGTGTGTCCCAAGTGTTCTCGGTTCGTTTCCTTCGTACATACGTCGTCAACTTGAAAGCCTCACACTTTGGCTTCCAGATTTATTACGGTACCGGAACTTCGAACTGTGCTCTGAATTCAGATGTAAACTAAAACACTTGTCTGTAGTGCGATTTATAATTCAAACATAGTTATGACAATTTCGTAGTTAGCACATACGCACACACGTGCGTACGCATGCACCCACGCACGCACGCACAAACGTACACACAGGCACGCATACGCATACGCACGCACGCTCGTACGCACGCACGAACGCACGCAGGCACGCACGCACGCACGTACACACGCACGCAGGCACACGAACCTATATTAACTTTAAGAAATGTTTTTGAAACGAAATGTTGTGTTGACACTTGAAAGCGCGAAACCTTCTTACACAAGCTAACTATTACTAAAATGAAGGTTTCCGTAATGGTACAACCAAATAGGCTTAAGGCGACGCATCGCTAAACAATAAATCTCATACGTTTTGATACGAGCGTTTGCGCCCCGTACCATAAGAAAAACTGTTTTTTTTTCCTTCAAATTAAAACTACAAATCATTTAAAAAAAATGAACTACAATTTTAAAGTGTGTGCTAAGACTAATCTACAAAGAAAATTTTGATGCTTAAATCGATCTGGTTAGCCTGTAAAATGTGAATCTATGTTTTAAAAGAGGTTACTTTGATATTTTTTTCTCTGTTATAAAAGTTGAAAAATCGTGTTTCTGCAACTAACAAAATGAAGTCAATTAAATGAAAAATCATGTCATCAAATATCACTTTCATATGTTTTGTAATTGTTGAGAAAAATCAAGATCCCCGTCACGTAAATTACTACTGCGTCGTCTTAAGTTAAGATTTTTATTCATTTTTTATTTCGTTTTCGTTTCTTCAAATAACGAGAAAAAATACAATAATAATGACAGGTGTTTATTAGTAGCCTCCAATTTGGGAAAGCTTCCGAAGCAATTTCATAAACCTTTCTCCTTTTTCCATTACATAAATCTTTCAAAGCAAACACGTGTCTGTGACAGGAAAAAAAAAACAAAAACCTTTTTCACGGATTCTGTTTTAGAATAATGAGGATAAATCTCCAGCTTATCAGCAAATAAATACATTATTTTTTATTATATGTTTGCAAATATTGAATGAATTAATTTTAGTCTGCTACAACTTTGAACTGTAAACTACGCTGCTCGCATTGTCATCATAAAAATATTATTTATTTAGGATAAATCAAGAAAGGCACAAAAACAAAGAAACATCCATTTTCTAAGGGATTTCCAATAAGAGGTTTCATTTTGATATTTAAAAAAAAACAGGTATTTTTAAGAGAAATCAATTAATGGGACTTCTTGGCGGGAAAGTGAAGAGTGATGTCTGCGGTTTTGTTTAATTTTCTAAAATTTGTGTTATGTCGAATATCAAAGTGAAATAATGGTGGATTATTAACCGTTAAGTGTTCGTGAGTGTGCATGAGTGTTGGCAAATGAAACAAAACAATGCAACGTCACTTTTCAAATTCTCTCAAGAAGTACGCCCACGGACTTAGTAAAGCCCCACATCTTTACTGAGATACTCGAGGGGTTGGGGGGTATATATATCATTTCTCACTTCTTATTTCTTTTATCATTCATCATCATACAGGAAGAAAATATTGTTTTTTGTATTACTTGTAAGAAAAATTACTTTGACACTGGCTAAATGTGCTAATCGCACGAAGCCATCAACTAAAACAAAAACAATTAATGTTTATTTCATTGTAGAGGAGAAAACGATATCAGCCAAATGGCCGCCATGGCTACGCTTGCAGCACCATATCCTTTACATGAAATTTTCCATGACCAATTTGCAAATTTGCGTCTGTATGTCCTCGATAACATAAATAAAAAAAATAATAATAATAAAATAACTTCACGAATTCCATCTTAAAGGTCTTGAATCGATTGTGGAGCATTGGCATAGACCTTATCTTACACGTGGCCCCAAAGAAAAAAGTCTAAACGTGTTGTTACATCACAAGATCTCGGTGGCCAATTGTGATCACCTCTTCGAGAAATAACACGATCAGGAAGATTTTCTTGCATAATTGCGATTGTTTCGTTGCTTGTGTGGCCGTCTTGCTGCAAATAAACGTCCACATCTTCCAATTCCGGCCATAAAATATCATTGCAAGCAAGCATTAATTAAGTCTGTTAGACTCTATCATGTTGGGTGCTCGGTACTGTAGTGATCGGGACTGCTTGGAGGCGCGGACCTACTGGCAGCCGTCGCGTTCTGGATTTAAATCGAATTAAAAACGACTCGCGGCAGAGAAAAAGGACGATCGACTTGAACATCAACCGCGGGAGCGGCGACGTCTTATTAACGTTTATATCAATGTAATATCTTGAAAATACCAATATATGAAGTAAACGCTCTATTTGTTTCAATATACGCCCCCAATTAAGTAAAGGCCCGTCCGGCTTTTACAGTACCTAAACAAACTATTTTTTACTAAGACTTTTTATACAGCCAAATATTCAAAAATAGTTTTGCAGCTATATGGCTAATTATAAATCAATATTAAGTAGTATATTAGCTAATTTAATAAAGTTTCCATTGCGCGCGATGCCGCAGCATTGCAGACCGGGCGCGTTAACCATTCCGCCATCGAATTCCTCTTTTTTTCAATTTATAAAAACACATTGCTAAAGTATTAAAGAAGGACGAAGGAAAACGTACATTTAAAATTTATAGCGTGATTTCAAATCGGAAAATGTGATTTTGAATGCCATTTATTCTGCGGGGGTGGTACCCAAAGTAGAAATAAAAAATATTTATTGCTTAAACAAGACTCCGTGTGTGATTACTTTATCAGACTTGTTTTTTCAATATTACAATAAGTATTAAAATTTTATTGACCACTTTTTCTACTGACGGTTCTTTTAAGCTAAACGTAGTATTGATTAAGTTTATGAAGATAAAAACAAATCGAGATCCTCCGGGTCAGGATCCTCGGGGAATGAGATCCTCAGGGAATAACCCGTTTTAAAGGGGTATAAATTTAAATTTGAATTTTAAAATTTCCCTTTTTTCATATCGGGTACATATGTAGCCCCGGGATGCGATCTTTAAATTTAACCGGTGAAAATGACAAACATATCAAGCTTCTTTATTTTATTTTAATAACTATCTGATATAAAGCTGTAGGCCGCCATCACACGGACTGCACCACAACAACCGCACGAACTCGCATCATCATTCGCACGCAGTCGCTATATTCAACTGCATGCAGTTGTCTGCAGTCGGATCTGACTTCACGCAGTAGCCCAATCATTATTGCACTTTATTTTGTCGCTATATTCTGGAGTTTTATAATTCCATATGCTGACTTTACTTTTTATTAAAGAAATAAAAGACCCACCCTCCAAGACTAACTGCAGACTAATTGCATCAACTGCATGCGAACGGCGGTGGACAGCATGCGGCGACACTACACAACTGTAGCCGACCGTGCGAAGTTGAAGGCACGACTGCATACAGTTGATATTGATTTCACTCGACTGCAGCCGACCGCGTGCAGTTGATATTATGACTGTACGAAGTCGAACGTACAACTGCATGCCGTTAAATATATTGACCGCGCGCGGTAGCTGTGATGTAGTCCGTCTGATGTCAGCCGTAGATATCAACAGCTTCATGAGTTGACCCGGCGGACTTAGTACCGCTTTGATAGTTTCTATGACAACAAAACAAACAAATCGTTAAATAGCTTACGCGTGAAAGCATTTCAAACAAACAAACTTATTTTTTTAAAATAATAAGTACCTATCCCTTTGATTATACTCTTGAGAATATGTGTATCACATTTTATTTATTTATTCATTCATTTATTGCACATGTAGCTACTAACATTAGACTTAGGGCTAAAATCTTAGTAATAGGTACATGGACCCTGTTTATAGGTAGTAGTAGGCTTAGTTATTTTTTAAAAAACAAATTATATTACATTCAGTCATGATAATTCAAGCAAGTTTAGCGCACATTGCATTATTAAATAAAATAAATTAAAATAAAATTGATGAAAATTGAATTGATTTATGATGACCGGTGAATAGTATAAGCGTGAAAGCGTATAATAAGTCATGCTCGAGTGAAGTTACCTGACCAACCGGTTTTTTCGGAAAAACAATAGGGACAAGCCCTTCCTCAAATTCTTATCTAGTCCTTCTCTTTTGTTTTTATGTAAATAGAGAGAGGCAGTATGATTGCGGTTTTAGTGTCCGAATTGCAGCTGGAACTTAGCGGTAAGAGTAATTAAAAAAGTTATGATCAAATATTGATAACTTCAGGTCTTTATATAGTTAAGTCTAGGTTCTCTAAATTTTCTGCTATTAATGACTATGTGGTGTATATTTTCATAAAACATCGTAGGACTTTTCTTTTCGTCAGTCCCAGAAACTGAAGGGTGCCAAAGTGGGACTTTTTGGTAGGCATTTTGTGATAATGCCATAGCGGAACCATACCATAGCGGAACCATACCATAGCGGAACCATACCATAGCGGAACTAACCGACAATTACAACAAGCTAACAAATAAAGTCACTTTCGCATCACACTAATATTATAAATGGGAAAGTTTGTGTGTATGTGTGTATATTCGTTGCTTCTTCACGCTGCAACAGATGGATGGATTTGGATGAAATTCGGCATACAGATAGTTTAGAACCTGGATTAACACATAGGATAGTTTTTATCGTGATATTCCCACGGGATAGTCCTCGCGAACGAAGTTGTGGGCAACAGTTAGTTTATAATTTTAAGTTAGGATTTTGTTTGACATCATGAATAGGGTTTTTTTATATTGGCACGTCATAGTGACTACATCCTGCCTGGTAGTAAGCAACCGATGCAATCCCAAATAATGAGAGCGCTCCACACCGTGGAACAAGCACGGTAACAAACGCACCCATTCATGACGGCCTGCATAAATGCCGTTTCACGCCCCGCCTAAAAGACCCGGGACTATAGGAACTGGGAAACATGCGCCGGTAAAGAATTCCAAAGCCTAATAGTCTTACAGAGGAACGACTTGCCAAATTTTTTGGTACGAGTACTGATTGTCTGTACAGTATGATGGTGGTTCCTAAGACCAGCACGTGTAGTCCGGGAGAGGAAAGGAGAGGTCGGAATTAGATCAAAAAGCTCTTCTTGTTTTTAAGATACTTAATTCTCTCTTTTATTTAAATTATTGTTGTAAGTCTGTATGTTACGAGTATCTACAAACGTAAATTTTGTGACAAATCATTTAATTTTATTAATCGTGAAAACAAATATACCGTCTTGAGTTAAAAATAAACAGGAAAATAGCACCGAACAACATCACATTAGACACGTTTAAAAAGACACACAATTCGCAGTCCCGTTACCTTTAAAAACCACCTTAAACAAAGTACAAGAAAAAAAAACAAATTTCAATGTAAACAAAAAAAAGAAAAAAACTTCCAACAATTCACCATTACGGTGGCAACCTTTCAATGGCCTAATCACTTTGCAAACACTGGCCAGTTGTTACCAAAGTACAACAACCCACGTTTGATTACAAAACAATTTCTCTTGGGCTCCATATTATTTAATATTTTCTCTTCCAACTCCGCGACTACAGCTTTGAATTATGAACCTCAATGTTTTAGCAACTTTTATTCTGATTTATCTGACAATAAATACTTCAGCCAAACTGAAACTTAAAAAAGACTCAGGAGAGCGCAATTCGCTAATAGATCATACAGTGATCACAGATAGTAATATTTTTCCGTATGTGGTGGCCATTTTGAAAAAATTCTCGTACTTCAGTGCTGGTATGTTGTTAAACGACAGATGGGTGTTGACGGCGGCGGATTCTCTGTTCTTGTAAGTTATTTTGTATGTCTATGTCAAATTTTATATCTCACTGCCTTTGTATTCTAGACTCCGCTTCTTCTTAATGAGGTGAAACGAAGGCATTTCCTTCTCAAATATATAAAAAATATCTTTAAAACAATTATTAGCAGCAAAATTAAAGCTGTAACGAATAAAACTACACAAAAATCGGTTATTGCTGAACATTTTGGTATTATTAAGTCTTTCTAACTGGATTGGCTTTAAGCAAAAATTTTTGTTTTGTAGACAATCTCGCTATTGAAATAAAAAAATGTACAAAAAACGAGTGAAACTGTTCTGGGGTTTCGAGAGAAAGTTCTACTGAATAGTGACTTTCAGAAATAGAAAATTCTCTAAATCCCCTAACACACGTAATTATGACCTATTTACCACGTGAGACGAGGATAGCGAAACCGTTGGAAAACCGTTGGACGTAGCCTACCTTAAGTATCCTGGCTACTCACTTGAGCATGAGTTCAAGAAGCAAACCGGGGTCTGTGCGTATGTCCGCGATGAGTGTGCTGTCGACGTCTCACCAGCTACGAGGTTTCAGGTTTATCCACACTATGGTTGCTGGTAGACACCGGCATAGAGAAAACTCTCTATGTCGGTGCTATCGGTCGCACAGCGGAGATCAGGAGACGACTCGGTTGTTTGACCACCTTACTGAGGCAGCTGATCTGGCTCAACGAAGGTATCCAACTGCGGAGCTTCTTTTTCTGAGGGACTTCAACGCTCACCATAGCGATTGGCTATTCCCGTTCCAGAAAACGGACCATGCTGGAAGAGAGGCACGCAAGTTTGCGTTATCGCAAAATCTCTCCCAGCTGGTGAACCAAGCAACCCGCGTACCTGATGGCCACACACCCAATTGCCCAGACCTTCTCCAGACAGACACTCAGTATCGGTCTTGGCTTCGCTGGGATCTTCTGACCACTGTCTGGTGAAATCCGTATCTATATGCTCTCCTCCGGACACTACCCTTCGGGGATCGAGGCGAGTATGGAAATCTGGGTCGGCAGATTGGGACGAGATGCGGCACTACTTCTTCTTCTGCGAACCTTCTGCCTGTGCCGGCGTAATCGCTGGCGTCATTCGCCAGGGGATGGAATATTTTATCCCATTCTCTGACGTCCCCATAGGCATAAGGGCCCATCCGTGGTTCAATGCTGACTTGCGCTCACGCTGAAACGCGGAAGGAGGCAGCGTACTAAGCCTGGGCCCAGGCTCGCGGTTGCAAATGCAGGGACAGCAGTATCCACGCAAAGAAGAGAGCCTTTAATTCTGCCACCAAGTTTTGCAAACGGGTGTTAAGGAAGGCACGTTTCGATCATGTTGGTCGTATTGGGGCAAAGTTGGCGTCCTACTCACAAGGTTACAAGCAGTTTTGGTCCCTGTCCAAATCGATCGAAACCAACTTCTGTCGTCCTTTACTTCCTCCCATGCTAAAACCAGATGGGACATTGGCCCACACACCAAAAACCTAAATCACTACCTAGCATACCTCACCGTGACATGTCGCAGATCACTATTCACAACAAAGAGGTTCGTAGAGTACTCTGAAATCTCGACGTCAATAAAGCCAATGGTCCAGATGGAATACCAGGTAGATTTTTGAGGAATTGTGCACCTGAGTTGTCTCCTATTTTGACGCGCTTGTATCGTCTCTCCTAAGCAGGGAGTGGTGCCAAAATCGTGAAAGCTTGCTAATGTACAGCCTGTTCCCAAGAAGGGTACTCGTGCCGACCCTGCAAACTACAGACCAATCGCCATAACCTCCATAATCTGCAAAGTTATGGAAAAGGTCCTAAACCACAAACTGCTGACGTGCATAGAGCGCAACGATCTCCTCAGCGATCGTCAGTACGGCTTTCGCCAGGGATGGTCTACTAGGGACCGTCACACACTGTTGGAGTGAAGCCATCGAGAAACACGGCAAAGCTCTTGCCGTCTCCTCGCCCTTTTACCACCGAACCTCCAGACGTACTGCGGGATATCATCCCCACCTAGTAGAAGTTCCACTATGTCGCACTAAGAGCTTCATGTCATCATTTTTACTGCGCACTGGCAAGGAGTGGAATTCTCTGCCATCGTCTGTGTTCCCAAAAACTTATAACCTGAATGCCTTCAAGGCGAGAGTTATTAGGCTAAGTTAATAATGTAAAAAAAAGTATCCTACAACATGCGGTCCTATAAACGAGATGCAATTGCAGGTCGGCTAGGAGAGGACGGCTGGTGAGACAATATCTGGTCTCTGATTCTACTTAACATACTGGAGTCGTTTAAATACTGTTCGGTAAAAAAACAAATATTTCTTATGTGATCATAAACGTACTATCTCCTTTTAGAGTCAGAGAATCCGCGAGAGTGATAAGGGTGCGTCTTGGGAGCATCAACTACAAGAAAGGTGGAATACTGCAGCCGGTGAAGATCATAGAAGTCCACCCTTACTTTGATGACAGCAAGCCAGCTTATGACATAGCTTTGGTGATGTTGGCTCATAGAGTGAGGTTCACCCCAAGTCTGCGCCCAATAAGGCTGCAGACGAAGCTGAATGAGGTGACGGCGACGCATTTCATTGTGACAGCTTGGACGCCATCAATGGTAATATCATTATTTTTAATTAAACCATATTATCTGTGAAGGCTAAAGCCTTTTTATACAGAAGTAAATGCATTAGCTCCTTAGGTGACGCTGATGGTTAGGTGAGAATTTTCTCCCCAACCCCTAAAGGGGGAAGGAGCTACTACCCACTTAATTCTCGTAGTTCCTTTCACATGCTACCCGATTCGTGAGTACCATAAGCAATCACTGGTATTGGCCCCAACAGCGGTTGCTAGAGGGAGAATGCCTGAGGAAGTTTAATCATTTTGCAGACGACTTGGGGCTTGTGACAACTAAAGGTTTCCTTTCCATAACGGTCACCTCATTGACGTGGGATGAGGTTAGCAAGCTGTGAGAAAACTTATTCCTAACAGCCAGACGTGTATAGACTGATGATGATGCACAGAAAGGACAGTTCCTATGTATGCATGTAAAGCTGATTTGATGATGATGATCCATACCATATTTTACCAAGTTTTACAGAATCTACTGCAAATTAACACCAGTTAAACAACATTGCTTCCCATTCTCGATCGGTAGGACCGGTGTGCAAACCACTCGACCTCCTTGGTCAAGTAGTTTGTACACTGGTTTTTCATGGTGTTGCCATCTCTGAGTTCCGAAGGTTCGACCCCCGGTCGGGTCAATTTAGAAATTATTGTTTTTCTAAATTGTCTCGGGTCTGGGTGTTTTAATGTATAATAAGTATGTATTTAAGTAATTTAAGTATGTTTATCCGTTGTCTAGTAACCATTTAACGAGTTTCATAACGAAGCTTCTCTTGGGCTAGATAATTGGTGGGAGTGTAGGAAAGTTTTTTTTTATTGCTTCCCATTCTATTAATCTCTCATTGCGGCGAGATCACGTCATTAATATTTATACACGCTTTTTTTTTATTTATTCAAATTATTTTTCTCTGTTTTTTTTCAAGTTAAGTTAAGTACTGTTTCTTTTTGTTGTGTATTTAAATAAACGTCTTTTAGGTAGTACAAATTTGAACTTATTCTACATTTAAGCTTCAACGCGTTATTCTTCCAGCTTCAAAAGGTACGTCAGAAAAACCAGCCTGTCTCAATGGACTTCATCAAGCAACATCGCATGCTGTCCTTGTCACACCTGCACCCCGGGAGCGCAGCCGCATGTCAGGAAGAACTTAATTTTTTGGAGATAAACGACACTGATACAATAATGTGTCTCGATCCAGATTTCAACGCGGATCCATGTTGGGTAAGAACTTTAACTAGACTACTTATTTTTATTTGCTGCCGATGCTGGTCTGGGTCTCATGCTGGTCTGGGACGTGAAAATAATTTATCAACTACTTTACTTGTCCTAAGAGCCGACTAAGGGACTGAATTCCAAGATGCTCACACTTGGCGATCGGCTGCAACCCATTACTGATGTTATAATATACTTACTAATGGCGAGTAAATTCAAGATTAGTGTTTAAGTCAAAGTTAAGTGAGTCGATCGTCGATCCTAAATCTAAGAGAAACTGGCTTACTTTATAACGGTTAGAACACAAAAAAGCGAAACTGTTGTTTTGCCAAATTGAAATTGGAAATTATATCTACATATTAGGCCCTTACTTTTGAAATTGACGTTATGTATGAAGATTTTTTATAAAATGTTATTTTTCATACTAAGGTTCTTTTTTAATTTTTTTAGCATCTATTTATGTTCACACTATGAGTTGTAGAGTAGTGTTTGTTTCAAAGCTACAATGAAACAAAAAGACAATTCCACGAACATAAAAAGTAGTCAATTAAAAAAAAAACTGGGCTATAAAGACACAAAATTAATAATTATTGTTATTACTGAAGCCTAAGTAACATAGTCCTAATTAAAGGTGTATAATAATAGTAACAACTGGTATTTGACTTTTAGAACTTTTAGACCTTATAATAAGTAAGAAAAAGACGTCAATTTCATAGATAAGGACCTAATACTACTAGGCAGCTCATAAACTATAAAGCTAATGGGTATAGTCCCCGCTGGGAGTCGAAGTCTAACTCTAAAACGGCATAACCAATGGGTGACAGAGGTAGTAAGAAGCTTATAGATATTTATGAGAGTCGCTTTTAATAATATTTCAGATAATAAATCTAGTATCGTATAAACTATAATTTTTTTTTTTTAAATTTATTAATTATTGTATAAGTGGAAAATTGGGAAATAGTATCTTAAAGCCTTAATATTATATAATAATTATAATAAAACAAAAACAAATAAAAACAACCACTGCTCAATCAAATAACCCTCCCCGCGCCATTCCAGGTGCAAAGGTGCCCAACACACTTGCCGCGTTTCCGCGTTGAACAGCGATAAACTATAATTGATGTTATTATAACTATACTATATAATCAGTTGGGAGTAGACTTTATATACAAAAACTTTAGGTAATAACCAACGGCAGACTATGACTTATGATTTTCACCTATTTGGCTAGTAGTGTGGCCGTTTGTAAAGTAATTTTTACCTCTCATTTCACGAATATCTTCTTTCAAAACATAAACCAGAATTAACTTAGTCTAAAACTGTTGCTGGACCATTTTCATTAATTGTGAGGCAGACAGAGACAGTAGTCATTTAAAACCAGAATCAAATTAAATGCATCATTATGAATTTATTTAAGGAGAAAAAACTTTGTACCCCTTTTTACGAAAATTGCGCGGACGGAGGAGTATGAAATTTCGCACACTTATAGTTTATGTAGAGAAGGAGTGCAAAATGCTAATATTTTTTTTAAATTATGCTTAAAAATACATTAAATTAAACAAACATTGTTCCATACATATTTCAAAAATTTCAAAAATAGAAGAGGAGCGGCCGAAATCTGTCAATCAATGCCAATCTAAACTCACATTCTATCTTTTTAATTTTTCATCGCTTAGGATACAATCCGTGCAGCCTTAACTACTCCAAGCTTACACTTTGTTTATTAATACGGGGGTAAAGGTCCGGACCTCAAATTAAGGAGACACAGAAGGAAATAATAATAATAATAAATCTTTATTTGCAGAAAACATGGTATAGAGTTGTTACATTAGTCTGTTATAATTAAAGTGCACATGTTCAGCTAACACACGGATAGCATGCAAATCACAATAGTTCATTTAATACATTCAAATTCAAAATATAATTATAATTGAAACATTTAAAAGATAATAACCAATTCATAAAATAAACAATGACTATATTCGTTTAATGAACAGTTCCTTAACATCATAAAATCATTCCTCCCTAAGCCATTCCAAAAGTTTCTTTTTTAATAAATTATAGTTTAGCTTCTTTATTTCATTAGGTATTACATTATATACTCGAACACACATAGTTAAGCAGCTTTTCCCATATTTATCGGATCTAGGAATATCATTGAGGACTAGTCTGTGTAGATCTCTTTTTAGTCTAGAATTGACATCACAAGCTTGTTTAAAAAGATTCTTGTTTTTTTTAACAAAATTACATATTTCGAAAATATACAAAGATGGTAGCGGTAACAAGCCAAGACTCCTAAATAAAGCTTCATATATATCGCGTTCGAGCAACGCACATATAGACCCTCAAGGCGAGCTCGACCGCGAAATGAACGGACAAAGCTGAGTTGGGCGAGGTTTAGGAAACGAGAAATAGTTGAAATGAAGCGCCACTAAGCGCCCGCGCCACAATACACATAATATACAGTAGTTCGACTTCATACTAAGCGCCCGAATCGACGCACGCACACACAGGCGTCGTTTACACGGCCGCTAAGTTAGTTGGAAATGGCAAAACTCCGCAGTGCCACGCCGCGCGCCGGCGAGACTGGTCAAGTGAGCTGTCGGTTGTTTCTTTTTTTAATAACGTGGTTATAACAGCGGCGTCACGACAATAATATACAAACTGCTGTGTTTACGGATGCCTAAGTGACAAAACCATCAATATCATTTTTTGAACTTCCTGCTGAAACACTTTTCTGTTACAAACTTATAAATAATGTAATTAATAAATGAATATGCTATTAAATGTAATTATGTACATTATGTTTCATTCCTGAACCTAAAACTCCACACATAGGTACTTACAATACAAATCTACACACGCCTGCTTTATTTTTGTAGGCGCCAACCCTAGCGCTCTGCCTAGCCGTAGATATTTAACTCACTGTATATTACTAGTTAAACTACTGTATATTATGTGTATTGTGCCTGCGCGTCCCTGCATTCGGGCGAGCGAGAGACGCGGACGGGGTACGGGACAGCCGAAACACCTCGCTCCGCTCGAAACTAGCAACCAACGTGACGACACAGCGAGGCCGCTTTTGCGTATTTTTGCTTTCTCATACCGCTCCGCTAGCCTATTTCGTGGTCGAGTCTCAACTGTGAAAATTATCGTTGCGAGTTAAGAAGGCTTTATTGACCTCGCTCATTTCGCGGTCAAGCCCGGGCTTCGTACGGACACGGGTCTCGGAACAGCTCGTAGCGAGATTACGTGTACACACGGCGGCAGATCAACCTACCCAAAAAAGTCAAATTTCTACAATCAATTTTGAACTTTATCGTTTGGTTATAAGGATCAATATTCATTGGAGAAATTTGACAGGTTTGGATAGGTTGAACTGCCGCCGTGTGTACGTGAGAGGTTGTCTATGTGTGCGTCGCTCAAACGCGTTTTATGAAGATAACCTTCTTCAGTCTCATTTTGTTTTCGGACAAAGAACATGATTCCGTTCTGATCTGTCGTAAAAACCTGACGTGGATGATCCCCCGCGTGGTATATTTCGCTTGCTTAAATTCTATATCTATTCTATTCTTATGTATGTATGTATGTATGTATGTATGTATGTATGTATGTATGTAAATTACGAAGGCTGCGGCCGTAGGATTTAAAAAAAACCAATTTTTTTTATACTAATTTAATTTCGATATAAGAAATTACAAAGAATATTTAATTAACTAAAATTAGATGACAATCGTTCAATGTATGAATAGAGAGTGATGTCATTCCGGCCGCGGTTGCGATGCGCCGCACGGGGTCACGTTGTGCGCTGTCAGCACCTCGTGGCTGTAGCTAGGCCATGCGATGTTGAAATAGGTGTTTTGGCGTAAACTGCAACGTTGGCGGAACGCACGTAGAGTAGGCACGTAACACCTCCCTCCTGAAGATCAGCGCTTATTTGATAGATTTTCTTGAGAATAACGCTGATAGATTTGGTTCAGTCGGATGCTGGTTGTTCTTTCTGTCTTCCTTTATTTCAGCATAGATTCCTGTTTCCGGCTCTGTTGCTGGGGTAAGTATGTTTGCTGTCCTTTTCTTTATGTAGTAGTATAGTGTTAGGCCGATGCTAAGTGCAAGTGCACTTAACAAGATAGCATATACCGGTATAGTGGTGTGGTATATGACGTCATTTCCAGGTTTGTTAATTGTTATGGGCCTTTCGAGTGATATCTCGGTATTACTCGCGCGAAGGTTCTGGAGATCTATCGAGTTAAGCTTGATCGTCCTCGTCTTTGTCTCCTTCGTTTCCAGGCTGGCGTAAGGTAGATTCATGATTTTCAGGACTTGGCCTTTGATGCGGTCGTCGATATTGGTGATGGTGAACTCCGTGGTCTGTAGAGTACATCCTTTAGGGATGGTGACCAGGTAGCTCCCTTGCATTACGTCGTACTGATTTTCTGTGCAGGATAGTCGTACTTTAGTTGAAGAGGGTAGACTGATTATATAGTTCCTGTCGTCCAGTTGTTCCAGGGCTCCGGTTTCCATTATTACTTTGGTAGGCTGGCAGGATTGGCTTAGCTGTTGGGTGACGATTAGGTGGTGTAGGCAGTCAGGTTGATCGATGTATCGATGGTTTAGTTTGTCTTCGCAGAGATACCAGAGGCTGTACTTCGGACATTCTGTCTCTATATACATAAAATCTTTGTCGTGAATTGCCAGGTAGGGATGAGACGGGATAAGTACATTGCCATTTTTATTGGGTACAGGAGATAATTTATAGAATATATATGTTTTAGGGATGACAATCGGGATTTTAAATACTAATACCAGATTTTTATTACTATAATAATAACCTAATCTAACTACATCTAGATATTCCCTGAAACTAATATTTAATATCTGATCCTTATTGTATACTTCAGACAAACGTTTCATCATATCCCTAAATGTATCTAATTTAAGCATGGAATGGTGAGTGCTCTTAGCTCGTATAAAGCCTAACAAATTTTCTAAACTTATTAAGATATCTGATATACTTTCTATATTGTCGCCTAAAATTATAAGAAATTGAGCAAGATGTGCATATTTAACTAATTCCATCTCTCGCTCAGCATCACTTTTCATTACATCATTAACCAAAGTTTCTATCTTATTCTGATTTTCTACTAGCTTATTTATAATATTAGTATTTTGTGTAGCCCATTGCTTGTTTAAACTGATATGACTATTTATTTCGTTGGCTAATTTATTTTCATTTTCTTGAAGAGTTCTAATCGCGTTATCGTAGTGAATAGCATCGGTGTAATCGAGGTTTCCTGAAATACTTTTTACAATTGAACCTAATCCGTTGATGAGACCTCTCTTAACACGACCGGGCTCAAACGCAAGGAGCTGTTCAGAAATTTTATCAATTTTGGACTTTAAGTATTCAATATGTGGTTCATAAAGATATTTTGTTTTATTATGTAATTCCGGGCCGAAAGTAACTAATTGGCTTCTAACAGTTTCCACACTACTCTTTATGCCTTCTAAATCAATCATCTGAAGAAATGAGTGATAGTGAGAAGTTATCTTAGTCGACCCTAACTTAAACGGCACGATCCCAGGTCCATCTTGGAGGCTAGTTAACGTTATCTCCTCCGCTCCCGCCAGGTTCAGGGTTAGAAGAAGGGTCCTGTAACAAGCGTGAGCTATTAGGTATTCGCTTTAACCGCGATTTAGCTACGGGACCACGTTTACGTTTAGTATAAATATGTATTGGCAAATCCGCTAGGACCGTATCGCTAGTATACCGGGGAGCTGTTTTCTGTCTATTTGCTAAGGGATTGCGAATAAAGACTTGCTGATTTGGGGAGTATTCCGCTTCCGGCTCGCGGTCTCTATTAGCGTTTTCAATAAGTACTGTACGTTTATGTAAGGATGATTCATTGAGTAAGTCGTAGACTTTCAGCATTCTATTGCGATGGTCCTGAACATATTGTTGTAGAGAATTTTCAGATAAATTGATGTCTAAAGGATCTCTAGGATCTAGATGTCCTGTTATAATATCTATAGGTCTACATTTCGTAAAACTGTGGATGGAGCTATTGTAGGCTAAGATTGCATAAGGCATTATATTCACAGAAGGTTCTCCTCTGCGCTCTAATTTTAAAATTCGTATGTGTTCTAATAAGGTCGAATGCAGCCTCTCCACCATACCGTTTTCATTGGGCGCATATGCTAATGTCTTATGATGTTGGATCTTATGAAGTCTTACGAACTCTAGAAACAATTGATTGTTAAATTCGGGCCCTCTGTCTGTTACTACAGTCATAGGGACACCATGGTGAGTGCTAAACAATAAAAGGGCTTGAACTACACTGATGGCTGTCGCGTCCCGAAGGTAATACGCTTGGGCGTATTTCGAGAAGGCATCTATAATAGTAAGATATTTCTGATTTTCGACACTAAAAAGATCTAAATGAACTATTTCAAATGGCTTCGCCGGAGGAGGTACTAAGTTAAATTTTTGTTTTATGGGGTTTCTATCATATTTCGTTTGACCACATATGGCGCACTCATTGATGTATTTAATAATTGATTCCTTCATACGTGGCCAAAAATATTTATTGGATAACGACAAGTAGCATTCATTGATACCACGGTGGTTTGTTTTACCCTCATGGTAACCGCGGATGACTTCTTGTTGTTTGAAATAGTCTTTAATATTAGTTAGTTCTATTTTTGTAAGAACAAGGTTCATAGCTGAACTTTTAAAATGGTTTTGAATCACAGGAATGATGGAGTACAGTTCCAGGTAAGGGTTGATCAAGATTCCCGTTTTAACTTTAGGGTTAACAAATTCCTTTACGGCGTTTACCACGTCCTCTTCCAGGTTAGATTTTGATATTTGGATGCTGGTACGAGTGTGACTATCAAAAGGTTTAGACACTGTGGACCGACCTTTAATATCTCCTACAACGGTAAAGACAATTTGCTTGTGAAACTTATTTAGAGGTTCGTCTGAGATGGGTACCTCTAATATAGGATTCTCAGCATCTGTATGGGCTGTAAGGGTGCGAGATTCATCTGCTAACGAAGGTGAAGTTTCAGACGGGTTTACAGCGACGGAGCTAGTCTCCTCGTTGTTAAGTTCGATGCGAGATAGTGCGTCAGCGTTAGTGTTGTACTTTCCTTGCTTGTATGTTACAGTAAAGTCGTATTCGCTCAGCTTGAGACGCCAACGAGTTAGACGTGAGTTAGGTTCTTTAAGCGACATAACCCATTGCAAAGGTCTATGATCTGTTAAGATCTTGAACTTTCGCCCAAAGAGGTAAGGACGAAAATACTTAGTGGCCCAGACTATAGCTAAAAGCTCCTTCTCGATTGTGCTATAGTTGATCTCACTAGTATTTAACGTTCTCGAGGCATATGCAATCGGTTTGTCAGCGCCTATGGGACCTTGAGAAAGCACAGCACCAATGGCTAAATTACTCGCGTCTGTGGTAAGAATGAAGTCCTTTGTGAAATCAGGATACTGAAGGATGGGGTCGTTAACGAGAAGGGTCTTACATTTCTCGAAGCATTCTATATAGCTATTATTGTCTAAGTTAATCTTTGATCCTTTTTTAAGGCACTGTGTCATAGGCTTCGTTATACGGGCGAAATCTGGGATAAACTTTCTATAATAACCTAGAAGTCCCAGAAATCGTTTTATTTCCGTTGAGGTTTTTGGTAATGGGTAATTCTGGATTGCCGATATCTTGTCTGGATTTGGCTTAATACCGTCTTTGCTGATGATGTGCCCAAGATAAGCGGTTTCCAATTTCAAGAACTCAGACTTGTCCATCTGAATTTTGAAATTGGACTCGCGAAGTCTTTGGAAGACCTTTTGAAGGTTGACCATGTGCTCCTGCAATGAGGTACTGAATACAATGATGTCATCCAAGTACACGAGGCAGATAGTGTTTTGAAGGTCTCTAAGCACATTGTCCATCACTCGCTGGAATGTGGACGGACTGTTCTTTAAGCCCATGGGCATTCTCAGGAATTCAAAATGCCCATGCTCTACGTTAAATGCAGTCTTGGGGACATCCTCAGGTCTCATTTCAACTTGGTAAAAGCCACTGGCCAGGTCAAGGGTTGTAAAATAATGACAATTACCCAACTTGTCCAAAACATCAGCTATATTTGGTATCGGGTACTTGTCATCCAAGGTTTTCTCATTTACCTTACGAAAATCTATAACAATGCGCCACTTCACCTTGCCTGAGGCGTCCGCCTTTTTGGGCACAACCCAAATAGGGGAACTCCAGGCCGATGAAGAGGGTTGGATTATCCCTTGCTCCAACATTTTATTAATTTGATCCTGAACTTCCTGTCTATGTATAAAGGGATAGCGGTAGCTTTTGGTGTAGACGGGAATCTCATCCGTAGTTTTAATGGAATGTTTTATCTTATTTGTGAAGGTTAGGGGTTCATCATCCAGGTAGAATACGTCGGCGTATTGAGAGCAAAGTGATTCAAGATTACGACGTTCTTCTTCATTAAGATGGTTAGTACGTAATTTAGAGAGAACTTCCCTAACGCGACTGGGTAATTGTTCATATTGGGCGCTTTCTACATAAGGCTCTGCTTGAACGGGACGGTCCATCGAAAAAATAACATCATTACGAGTGTGATTATGAATTTCTATAATACCGCGATTGTTTTTTACATTTGTTAAACATTCCGCTATAAGACAATTACATATTGATTGCTCAGCAATGACGGCATCCCCGTCATGGCTATTAATCGGCACCCTTACTAACTTGGAGGATCCCGCGGGTATCATATCCTCATACAGGTTCGCATTCCGGGAATCGTAAACTCTAATATCATTTGTAGCATATTTAGTCGTAAAAATCTTATTTTTAAAATCGATAGTGGCCTCCCATCTATCTAACAAATCCGAACCGATCAGGCCGTCGAAATATTCATGGAACTTATATATAAAAAACGTAACATTATTATTATCCTTAAACTCTACGAAACATGGTATATTAATAGAATAATCACTACGAGTTACAGCATGCATATTACAAACTTCAAAAGGGTTAAAATCTAGCGGTATATCTCTGAAATGCCTTTCCACAGCTTCCGGACTAAGAAAGGATTGGTTTGCTCCTGTATCTATAAGTAGTTTAAGTGGCGGATTTTTTATCTCGATATACGGCAACTGACGTTGCGTTTGTAGATTAACTTCTATTTTGGCTTGTCTGATCTGGACGCTATCTGAAAATTTTGATTATTATCGCTGGTAGGAGCAGTTGGATGCTGAGACTGCTCATCATTACAATTATCCAGTGATAACTGAGGATGCTGGTCGTAAAATTGTGGATCATCATCAGCGTAGTAATAATCAGAATAATCATTTGGTTCAGTAGCAACATAGTAATCGGAATAGTAATCTTCAAACGGAGCGTCATAGGTAGCACAATCATTAAAATTCATCTCCCTCGTCTTAAAATAATTGCTGGGAGGCGGGTTGCCCGACTTAGTCCAATCGTGAGCGTTGTGACCAAAAGGGTTTGGGCGGAACGGCTTAGACACAAAATGGCTAACACCGCTCATAGGCCGAGGCTGTGACTGTGAAGCGTTATAATGTGGAGCGTTATTGCGTTGTGGAACCCTAAATGCGTTATTTGGGTTATAGTTAGGCGGCGGAGCACGGAACATCTGTTGAGTACGAGATGGCCCTGCTTGCTGTAACTGACCGAAATTCTGCCTAAATTGAGGAGGAGCTGTCGGCTTAAACTGATGGGATGCTGCAGGCATATTATAATATTGGTACTTCGATGGACCCGGCATATTGTAATTAAAGGGCTTTGGTTGCGGCATGTTAAAATTGAAGTTTGGTTGTAATTTAGGATAACTAATGGGTGCCTGAATTTGCCACTTTTTATCTGGCAACTGATCGTTTCGTTGCTGTAGGTACATAGTGTTAAGCTCGCCTTGAACAAATTCAAGCGCCTTTTCAATGGTTTCAGGGCGCATGCATCGAATACGACACCCTAAGGGGTCTTTTAGACCGCGTAAGTACGCTTGCAGTGTTAATTTCTTATAGAGGTCCCTTTTCGCTACGACCGTTGAGTCTATAGACTCGTGCAACGATACGTATGTCATAATAGTAGCAAAAAGATTTTGGCATCTTTCATAAAATTCCTGTGGCGATCCAGGCCCTTGCGTTAATAGAGCCAAGTCATTGTAAAGAGCAGTTTCATCGCGTTGGTCTGAAAAGTTATTAATTAACGCGGTGCGAATGCCACTCCAGTCAGAAGGACTGCCGTTAGTGTTTAAGAGTCTGGCGGCAGGACCTACCACTTTATTAAGGATTCCATTAAGAAGCGCGAGCCTCGCTAGTTGACTACAAGCGGCGTCGTTATCTATAAATTCAGCAACTAATTGGTCACACAGTTTAATAAACCGCGTGAGAACATTTGGGTTCCCGTCGAATTCGGGGACTAAACGTAATGTCTTAAAAATGTGCTCTAAATCAGCCATCTTAGCCTCCTCAAAGCTATCTAAACTATTGCTACTAAAACTTAAATCTCTGTTAGAATCGTGACGAGATAATCTACTACAACTACTTAATCTAGAGATCCCGGATTGCCTAGGATGGGTAATCTTGGATAAATTTAAGGAACTTAAAGTGTAGGAAAAGCAAGACACTAAAAGATTTTAATGTACTTACATGAGCAGCATCTTTTGGCCTCTTCTAAGGTATCGATTTTCGGATACTCCTGGCAGCAGCTCGACGTGTAGATTCGGATACTCTGTCGGTGGAGCTGGAAAGCCCCCGGGCTTACGCGAACGCGGATATTGGTTTATTACGAAAACGCGATTCGCGAACCGGCCCGCGAGTATCCTACCGACTGCGCCAATTACGAAGGCTGCGGCCGTAGGATTTAAAAAAAACCAATTTTTTTTATACTAATTTAATTTCGATATAAGAAATTACAAAGAATATTTAATTAACTAAAATTAGATGACAATCGTTCGATGTATGAATAGAGAGTGATGTCATTCCGGCCGCGGTTGCGATGCGCCGCACGGGGTCACGTTGTGCGCTGTCAGCACCTCGTGGCTGTAGCTAGGCCATGCGATGTTGAAATAGGTGTTTTGGCGTAAACTGCAACGTTGGCGGAACGCACGTAGAGTAGGCACGTAACATGTATGTATGTATGTATGTATGTATGTGTGTATGTGTGTATGTGTGTATGTGTGTATGTGCGTGCGTGCGTGCGTGCGTGCGTGCGTGCGTGCGTGCGTGCGTGCGTGCGTGCGTGCGTGCGTGCGTGCGTGTGTGTGTACGTACGTACGTGCGTACGTACGTACGTATGTATGTATGTATGTATGTATTGACCTCTTTCTAAATTCTGAAGGTTGGAATGCTACTAGATTCAAAATTGCCAATAACTTGAAGGATTATTTTATTATTTTATTTATTTATTTCAGAAACAAACAGTCAATATACAATAGTGTATTACATGATTCTATCATGTGTCTAGATCTTTAGTTTCCTTAATAAACTTATTTATGAACAACACTTAAGGCTAAAAAAAAGATATAATATGTCGCTTCTAAATGTTTATATAATTTTAACTCAAATTTTGTTGCGAACAAATTACGAAATCACAAATATTGAAAAAATTTCCACGAGCAGGATTTGAACCCGCACCCTTCTGACATACCGGGTCAGGTGCTCTCCCAATTGAGCTATCGTGATTCTAACCAGCCCGCCGAAATTATTCAACACTATTTACTTTTTACTTTGAAAGCCAAAGGCGCCCATCAATGTCCACAACTACCGTCATTAAATCAAATCCTGCTCGTGGAAATTTTTTCAACATTTGTGTTTATGTATCTTCTAAATAATTTAAGCTACCATTCATCATATCATCGGCCTATACTACTCCACTGCTGGACATAGAACTCTCCAAGTGCACGCCACTGAGCTCGATCCGCAACTACACTCGCCCAGCTCTTGTCATAACATTACCAAAACCTTTCAGAGAGACACAGGAGCGCCAGTTGTTTTAAACGGAGTCCTATGGGGGGTAGTCTCCTCCTGGCGTCCAGACGACTGCTTGATAGAAGCTGGCTCAAGCTTCGTGAGCCTGGTGGCAGCCCACAATATCAGCTCGTGGATTCATGCCATCATCATGGGTAAGAAATGGGACTATAGTAAATACTATAGCTTTGAGAAGAGCAGAGAAGATAATTACAATGAGATTTTTTAGTAAACTGATTGTTTTATTTGTCAGCGTTGAGTTAGTGGGTTCGTAGCCCACGTTTGGATGACTAACAAAGTCACAGCTTTTTTATGTGATTGCCCAATGAGAAAGAGTATTCGTTTCATTTTACCCGATGGTAAGTAATAAGTGGTAAGTATATTTCGAATGAATTGTTCAACCAATGAGGAATTTGGTAGCATCATGATTCTAATAGTTAGAATACATTTATTAAAAATGTTTTACAAATGCTTTCCCGCTATTACAACAGAGATACGGCTTAGTGTGCTTTCAGAAACTCGAAGGAAATCGAGAATCATCAAGCCGGTGACCTGGCGTCGCTAAAATTTCACCACCGTCTTCAATTTAAACACATAAGCTTGGAGTAGTTATACAGTTTTTGTAACCTTTACTCTTATTTGAAATTAAGTTTACATGACGGGTACAAATACGGAATTACTATAAGTTCTTTGTTTATTAATATGGAAGTTAGTCCGCCTGTCCACTGAAGCTAAGAAGATAGGAGCGGAGTGGAGCTGAGCAATATTAACCAATATGATTGCTTAAAATCTCCACCCCGCTGCAGTGGACAGCGATTTGCGAAGTAGCTCAGAGTTTTATACATTTTAAATGCGAAGCGTGGAAACGGAGTGAAGTAGCGTAACTGGGAAGCAGAGCGTGGAAGTGGAGCGGGGAATCGGGGCAATGAAGCGGAGCGGGGAAGCGGATATTTCGCGTATAACTGACTAAAATGAATCGTTGCGTCAACTCGGTCCAGCTCAGTTCGCAACTCCGCTCTGCATTACTTTCTCACTCCGTCACGTTTTTTCACTAGGTATTACTGGACAGGCACAGTCTACAACTCCGCTCCGCTGCCTCGCTCCGCTCCAGTGCATAGGCAGCCGTAGCCGTAACATGAAAAATGTCAACACGAATCCGGTATCAGCTGCGCCAGCGAGCTCTTTTCATCAGATGAAATTGAATTCTTATAATGCTCACTATTTACATAGTGTTTAAAAAAGGAAAGGACTGCTAGTCATATTGTGTGGTTGAGTTCAATTTTGCCGAGCGTTTTCAACGATATAATAAGAATCCTTGCAATGTTTCATTCGTAGAACTTAGTCACAATACCATACGATTGCAAACCATTCTCCAAGCGTATAGGAAACTTAGAAATAAGTCTTATATTTGTTTCTCATTATTTTGCAACGCAACGGTTGTTTGTTCACATTATCATATCACCAGCTCATTGTATGTCACGACTGTTGGGGTTCGAGTCTTCCCTGTGGATGGATTAAGGAGAACGAGCCATAAACCACCACGCGGGCCCAGGGCAGATTGGTGGTTGTTAACGACTGGTAATGCAGCCGGGAGCAACGGCCTTACGTGCCTTCCGTAGAACGGAGCAGCTGAGATGATATATTTTTGGTCACCTATCCGATGACCGCAGACCGCAGACCATTGCAGAAAATCTGATAACTTTCACGCTGTCTCTATTACGGGCACTTACTTTGAACAAATCAAATTATTATAATATACCTAATGATGTCAACGAGTGCTCTGAAGAACTCTTAGACTTCATCACACCTTCCCTTCCTATATAAAAGTAAAGTAAAGCTCTCCAGAGACGCTCCTGTAGTCTCGAACACCATCCATCCATCACGAACACAGGAATTTTGTGACTCGTTTCTATGTCGCATTTCCAAAAGATGGAATAGTCTACAAGCACACGTTTTTCCTCCTTCATATTTCAAATATGGTGTGATGAAGCACCTGTGGGACGGCAAGGTTAAGATGACTGATGCTGCGATGTTTTCACGATGCACCAGTTGTCCATTTTCATTAACATCAGGTGGTGGAGTAATTTACCGGTCTATGAATAAAATAATTATTCATATGGTATTTAACACAGGTCAAAGTTTTTAGAACATTAATTTGTTGATCATTTGTCTACATTAATGACGTGGCAGCTAGCAGCAGCCCAGACGCAAAACCTACTGATATGACGTAGGTATGGCGCGGACGGTGTCAGTCAGTTTCTTTTTAAAAATTACTTTTAGTTCTCTAATCTTCCAATTGAAAGAAATCTTGAGACACATCAGGGTGCCAAGTACGAATTTCATTCGTGATTCGATCACGATAACGAAAACGAGAAATTGTATGGCAAAATTTTAACTCTTCTCGTATGTCGCCAGGAGTTGCCGCTTCAATGCCATACTAATTTTCGTTTTCGTAAGCGTAATCGAATGAATACGGATAGTAAACAGAACTCACACTAGGCACGCTGTCCTGAGGTCTTGTTTTTTTTTTTTTGTGGCACGCCAAAATGGCTTCACCCTGCCTGATGAAAAGCAGCCAGTGAAGCCCAAGAAGTGAAAGCATTCATCACAGCGCTACCACGCTATGCCGAACGCTCACACTATGGCGGCCTGCATAAATGCTTTTTCATTTGTTCTTGTTGAAGCTCAATTGAGATATTGATCTAAATAGAGACAAATAAATAAATATTGTACCAAAGTTTGTTAAACTTAAGGATGTGGTAAAAGCTATGTGGCTTTTGTATGTTGCTTGCTTTATCAAGAGAATTCAAGTTTCGCAGAGACGGTTGAGGTCTGACTGATGTTCGCATACAAAGCGCAGTATGTGAGTTATTCTCGCTGACATACCAAACAAGAACAAGATATTACGGGAAGATGTGAACAGACGAGCTCCTATCTAAGACTGCTTATTGTTGAATATGAAATAAAACATAATCTAAAGTTCTTTTTTTCTATTCCATTCTTGGTGATCGTGTGGATAAGCACTCTGCCTGATATCCGGAGGTCATGAGTCCAGGTTTTTCGACTTCTCACAAATTTTTCGATGTCTATGCATCGAATACCATGAAATCAGGCTATCCCAGGGTTATGAATATTAATCGCATTTGGCTAGTGTGATGATTAGTTAAGTTAATATCTATATTAACATGTATTAACTTCAATTGTAATTTGAAAACTCTTTATGTCATTTTATGTTAATGTTGTTAAATTTTTTTTTTCCTTTTTTTTATATATCCTGCACACTGTTTTGAGAAAACACATGACCTTGGAGTACGATATCTCTATTCCCAAAAGGCGTAGAGGGGACAAAGTGGCTACCACTAAACGAACACACTCTCAGTTTGCCTTATGTCAATATGACTATCTGTCTTCCTATTTAGTTAACACAATAAATAAGAGCCGAAAAGACATTACGTGAATGTAGACAAAAATTATCAATATGGCTAAAGTCCTTGAAATAGGATGAGACTTAGTTTAGTTTAAGTAGTTTTGTTTATTAGTTTGTAGGTACTTCGTTTAAGAGCGTTTACGCCGCACACTAGCGCCACTAATGAAAAAAAAACATATCTAGTAATTAGAGATAGAAAATCAAATTATGCTCAACAAATTATACTTCGTATCTCTTCGAAGATGATTACCAGTTAACATGCAGCAGTACGTAGTCTGATGCAGTCCTTGTCACATATTTTAAAGCTACTAAAGAAAAAAAAAATCTCTGTCTCACTCCCTGCCGCCCTACACAGCCGGTCGCCAGACGGCCGCCATTACGTTTTTTTGTGCGGTCTAAGTCACACGTTCGTGTTGTTAATAGTTAGTAATACTTCAATTGCGATCATTAGTGCTACTATGAGTGGAAAAAAGCGGTCGAGAGACGACGATTATGTTCATTAGAACAAAATAATAAATCACGGCGTTATCGTCATGTGCATCGTAGAAAAATATTAACCTCCAAAAGTGAATCTTTAAAACGAGTCATCTCATTAAAAACGGTTAAGGAACACACTGTAAGTAGGATTCCTTTGTTTGCTAAAAGATTTTCTAATAAGCCAATGCACACGCTCGGCGACACCAACAGTGCATAGGCGCCGCGCCGGCCGGCGCCATCATGTCGCGACGGCTTTTGTTCTAAGCGTATTAAAATTCTGCTTGATGCTAGGTATATTATTGCGTTGGCTTTTGTACCAGTAAACAGTATTCTAGGTCCTAGATCCTAGAATCTAGGATACAATAAATTATACAAATTTAAAACGACTACTTAACTACTTAGTTGTTCATAAACCAGCCACAATAGAAATTCAATTGTTCTTTGGCACTGCGGTTACATTGGGCGTCCAAGTATCTAATTATGGTATAAAATAACATAATTATTTAAAAGAGTTTATCGTACCTACTTCCTTTTTTATTTACACTGACCAAATATCATGAGCTCCATGTATTGTATTTGAGCATCAATAGAATTCTATATAGATTGATAAATTTAAAATAATAACATAACAGTGTAATCATCGTCATAAGTATTTATTGCATTATGTATCCTTCTTTACGAATGGAAATATTTTACGAATTTTATATTAAAGTTGTTTTGGGTGTAAGTAATTTTATATGTAGTTGTATCCTGAATTGACTAAGTTATTTAAAAAATATTGGGCGATAACTCTAGTGCTATATTCTGCACCATTCAGTGACAACTTGTACAAACATGTTTCCACTTGTAGGTAACATATTTTATAATATGATTTATCGAAGAAAATAGTCACAGTTGTTAAAAACGTCCATGACTTTAGAAAACTGCCCCAGTGTGAGTGGGCATATACTTAATCTAGAAATTATAGTGGCTTTTACAAAAATGAATCAAAAGAAAGATGTGTGTTCTCAGACAAAACAAACAATTACCCACTTGTTATTCGGGTTTGGGAAAAGCCCTTAAATTGTTAATAACTAAAAATGAAATGAAATGAAGTAAAGTAAAATGAAATGAATTGAAATTAAATGAAATGAAATTAAAGGAAATTAAATGAAATTGAATAAAATAAAATAAAATAAAATAAAATAACATAAAATAAAATTAAATAAAATAAAATAAAATTATATGAAATTAAATTATATGAAATTAAATTAAATTAAATTAAATCAAATCAAATTAAATTAAATTAAATCATTGAAATGAATTGAAATGAAATGGAATGAATACACAGATCTCCACGCAAGTCGTGTTGAGGGTGGTTTGCTAAACTCTACGTAAATTGTGTTGAGGATTGTCTGCAGATCTCCACGTAAGTCGTGTTGAGGATTGTCTGCTAAACTCCACGTAAAAGAGAACATCTACTTCAGAGGTACCTAGTTCCTAAATGTTAGTTAGTTAGTAACGACCCTATAATTTTATCTTGGGTCAATGGCAACAAAAATTCTATAATAGATATCCAATAGAATACAACCTACTACAAAACAAGAGCTGTACACTAAAAGATGCCGAAATTATTGACGGTGGCATTTCTAATCTTACTAAGTCTAGTTTTACTTCAACTTGCAGTCCGTGCGCAAAACTAATACATTTCAGCAATTTTTACTGTTTCTAAATTGAACGGCAAACACAGCTTATATTAAATCTAAAAGGTTAATCATGAACACTTTAAAATTAAGGATTTTCAATGAGTTTTATGAGCCATGAGCAGTGATGAGCAAGGCCGTACGGTTTTGAAACTCATGGATCAAAATGACTAACATGGCAACAATAGAACAATATACTTACTTTTTAGCATGTATGAATATTGAAGATCGTTCTTTACACAAATTAATCTTACTACTTTTTTTGTATTTAACTTGTTTTGTGTACTGCACCATTTTGTTTACACGAAACTTCTAACACATGAGTAAATATCCTATATCTATTCTCTTCTAAGGCCTGTATTGTGTCAGATAGTGCCTAGCATGTTGTGCATTTTTTTTTATTGAATACAACAACCATGACAAAATCTTTAACAGATAAAATTAATCTTGAATAAAGGATAAGGTTATTAAGTTGCTCAATACCAACAAATTTACTTTATGATAACTTTCTGAATTTATTGAACTTCTGACCTTAGCACGCCCAGCAGTTCGTTATGGCTGGGTTTACACAAAATTGTTGAAGTGGGAAAAATATTTAGTTTTTATTATTCCAATAATAACAAGTAGAAAGTAGTTTCTTTCTGATTCGAAAAAACAAATATGATATGGTCAACTTGAATTAAAAGCTGATATCCATGCATTAGAAACATTTACTTCTCATATTTATGTCTAATATACTTATTCGGATTGATCGTGTCGATCGTGCGTCACGTCAGTTAAATGTTGATACCGAATGGCAACTTGCTGGATATGCGCTTATACCAATCATAAGAACATTTCGCTAGCCGAACTTTGACCTTTTACCAGCTTATAAAATGACAAATGCTAGAAATGCGCTTCATGGAAGCTTCATCCTCAATCCGAATTAATGAATTTACCAGTACAGTTACAGGAAAAGAGTAAGCAATGCCAGTGCATTGCTTACTTTTTTCGCATTCTTACCGTGTCACTTCATTACCAAAAAAATATTCAAAAATTAAATTGGAAGCGGAAGGCATTGTTATCGTGTCACACTGGTCATTTGAGCAGTGGCACCTTAAGTATCAAAAAAGGTTTGTTTCTCACGAAATTATATTTGAGCCAAATACGTCATTGCTATATCCTCCTTTTATTATCCGGAAAGCTCTTTTGAAAAGAGGAGCTCCATCTGTCTTTTTTTTTAATATGGTTTCTTTTTCTGATACCTCGTTGAATCAATTTAACTCATCTTTAAAGACTTGGCGGGAGTTTTGCCAAGCTAATTATTACAATTATTGTGATAAGTATATTTATATATATTTTACACAACATTTAATATCAAGAGCTAGTGGATACGGCAAGATCAACTATAGTTTAAACACTTCAGTATCCTCACATGGTATGATTACTAGACTGTTAAAGGGCGTTTCCGAGTAAAGATCTCCTAAGCCAAAATATCATGATACATGGAACCCAAATCTTATGTCCTATTATTAAAGTGATGTTTACCCATATGATAATTTAAGTTTTTGTGATTTATCACTTAAAATAATTACATTACTTGCAATTGCATCTGCTCAGAGAATGCAAAGTTTAATGAAAAATTAAAACATATGTCTTGTTAAAAAGTATTACATATCAATAAAAATCATTGATCTAATTAAAACATACAGACCCAGCGCCTACCAACCACTTGTCGACTTCCTTCAATTAAAGAAAATCCCAATATATGTCCAGCACAGGCTTTACAGTCAAAACAAACAAAACTTTAAATATTAGAATGATGAGAGTTGAGAAATAGTACAATTAGCATAAAAGTGGAATATATATGGTATACAGGTCTGTTTAGTGCACGCAGCACACGCGGCCACCTCGGCCGCGCGCCACTTCGGGATTAACCGTGGGTCTTAAGACTGCGGGAAAGATTTCCCGTAAATATTATAATCGAGATATCAGTACATCTGTAGACAATAACAAATTAGCAATTCTTTTTCTTTTCTTTAATACATAAAACATAAATTTGTGTACATTTTTACAATAATAATACTAGAAAAGTTAGATGCGTTTCGTTTTCTTTAAATAATGTATAAATCATTTTTTGTTATCTGCTTAAAATGTTGTTGTTAAAATGAGTGTTTCCCTATGTATTATAGGCAGTCTGCAAAGATTTCATAAGAACTCTTCATGTAACAAATCAAATTTTTCTTTTGAAGCTCTAAACATCTGCATGTTAACTGGTAATCATCTTCGAAGAGATACGAAGTATAATTAATAATTAAACGAACTTACCTTGTGAAGTTCGGCTTATAATTATACGAGTATCACGAAGAAGATGATTACCATACTCCCACCCAACCCAACTTCGAATACATTCTCCTTCCTTAACCCTTTGAAAAATTTGATTTCAGTTACCTCTAAAATTAATGGCGGCTGTCTGGCGACCGGCTGTGTAGGGCGGCAGGGAGTGAGACAGAGATATTTTTTTTTCTTTAGTAGCTTTAACATATGTGACAAGGACTGCATCAGACTACGTACTGCTGCATGTTAACTGGTCATCATCTTCTTCGTGATACTCGTATAATTATAATCGAACTTCACAAGGTAAGTTCGTTTAATTATTAACTATTTGAACGAAGTAATTTAGCATTTTTACGTCACCTAATGAACACCTCACATGTTATGGTTTAGTAAAATAAGACGTTACGGCCACTTTTAACTATAACGCCATATTTAACTAAACCATAACATGTGAGGTGTTCATTAGGTGATGTAAAAATGCTAAATTACTTCATTCAGATAGTTTGTTGAGCATAATTTGATTTTCTATCTCTAATTACTAGATATGGTTTTTTTTTCATTGGCGGCGCTAGTGTGCGGTTTAAACGCTCATAATACGTACCGCAAATAAAAATGTACAAACGGCGGCAGATCAACCTACCCAAACCTGTCAAATTTCTCCAATGAATATTGATCCTTATAACCAAACGATAAAGTTCAAAATTTATTGTAGAAATTTGACAGTTTTGGGTAGGTTGATCTGCCGCCGTGTGTACATAAGAAAAAGAGACTCCTTTTTGGTACTAGCACCTAATAGGAGGAGTCAATCACTGCCTCTTGTAAAACGGTTTTTGGTACAGAAATAAATGATTTTGATTTTTGATTAAATTTTTGATTGATATACTCCACAGCTAAAAAATAGACGTCCTGAATGGGTAGTAGGTAAAAAATTTTTGGACGATTCCAAAGCACTTATCTAAAGTTTATTTGAATAAAGAATGACTAATGAGTGACTTTGAAATAATTGACTTTGACTTTGACTTTATAATGTAGCGATGGCTCTATTTCAATAATAGAAGCTTTTTCCCAGCAGTGGGATGTTATTTTGGAGAGAGTTTGCTGATTGTCACTGGCAATTTTAGAGTTACCGGATTATTTGGCCGTGTAAAACGAATCACCGTCAGAAGTTTTCTAGAAGGAACGCCATCACGCGCTAGTGCGTGTCTCCGTTCGTTCCCTACTAGATACTCCGAGGGGTTCGGATCGGAGCTAAGTGATAGTATATGATAGTAGAAGTCTTTAGACTATTTACCTTACTTTACTTTTAGATACCCGAACTTTGAATGGCCCCCGTACAATTTATTTTGTAAGGATATCGTTTTGACATAGAAAGGAAAATGATGAGCGATTTGTGTGATAGTTTAAAAGTAATTTAAGGGGTTCATCATAAGTCGACTAAGATAGGGAGCTTAATATAAACACGAACCCTAATTCAAGCTATAACGACATAGTTCTGGCGGCATGTCAACTGCTATCGAGGTACGGCAGGCGTTAATAACTTTGATAATTAGTTACTGAGTCGTCTGCTTTAAATACGTTGTTAGCATTTTTTTTGTAGCTTCTGTCGTAGTATTCTATGTAGTTTCTATTACAGTTTTCATTTATTTATTTATTTTTTAATTATGGACCATTGACATAGTTACATGAAAAAATGCAAACTATTTATACAAAGTTATTGGAAACATTATTATACAGCCTAACTAATTAACTGTAGATAGCCGCAGTTAATACTAATTTATTAACATAATATTTTTTTTTTCAAATAATAATACATTTAAACATTCACATCTAAGTCGTTCATCTTATTTATTAGTTGGAGGACGGAGACTTTTTACTTCACGCTTCTGGGAATCAAATCCGGGACTTATACTTTAAAGGATAATAGTCTAAACACTAGGCACTCTTTAGTATTTTATGTCTTGTCTTCCTGCGTTTTAAATTTATATGTGTGTTGTAATGCACCAAATAAAGTTTTTTTTTCTATACCATTTCTAGTACGGCGGTTAGATCTTTGGCCTCAGACCCCAGGTCCCAGATTTGATTCCGTTCGGCGAATATTCGGTTTGCTTTGTGATAAGAAGGCCAATTGTTGAAGGTGAAGTAATAATAAAGGACAATGTCATCTCTCCACGTTTCGCTAGAACGTAGTCTCGGTGCTCTCCCGTGCGGTGTGCAATCTGTACTGCATTTCACGACGTAGAAGAAGGTATTAACGGTCAAGTAAAAAGAAAGCGGTCTAAGGTATAAGCTTAAGTTAAGTTAAGAGTCCTGTCTCCCTTTGTGGATTCTGTAGAATCAAAAGAAATGTTAAAAGGACGGTCTCGATAGTAAGAGGTAAGATAGCAAGTACTTCAGTAGTTCAAAATTCCAGGTGTAGTGCGCTTCCATCTTTGGCCATAACACAACTTACCATCTGGGCACTCAGTGCAAGTTTTTTGCCATCCAGTTACGTTAACGAAAACGAGATTGATGTTGTTATCAAAGCTACTAGCACTGGGAGAGGCTTATGTCCAGCAGTGGACTAGTATAGGCTGATGATGATGAAAGCAGCTAGTCCTGGTGACAAACGAGGAAAGTTAAAATGTGTGTTGCCTGATAATAAATACATTTAATATTATTATAACAGCTTCGATCATTTAGGTAACTTCTAGATAAAGGATCCGAAGCAAAAATTTATCTCAAAAGTGGTTCTGTTTGCTCATACCTCTACATATAAATTTCAAATTACAAAATCTGAATATACATTGGACAGCCATCTTAGATTAAAACAAAAAGGGATGGCATCAACAATCAACTTAAAGATAAAATTAAGGTTGTAAAATATTTGTACTTATATTCTACTATCATCGCCACAAACGTCATTGCGGCTCCGTGGCCCTAAATTCGCCAATCGTGTTTCAAGCGCTCATAGGGAATCTAGTACATAATTAATCGAAGTATAACAGTTACAGTTACAGTTAGCCTGTATTATCCCATTGTTGGGCAAACGCCTCCCCCCCATTCCCTCCACCCCTCACGATGCTTTGCCACCATTTGCCAGACTTTTTAAAAATATCAGTTTCTCCTGCCACCGTTTGCGTGGCCTACTGTGACGCCATACGCATCTCGATGTCTCAGGGCATATTACTATTTAAAATTAAATCAGCTAATCGCTTCAAATAAAATAAAATTTTGATGTCCAAGCTGACGCCTACAAGGGCTCCAGATCGACCAGTGGTCTGAGAGGGTAAAAAGTAGGGAATATTGGTGTCTTGTTGTGTCGGAGAACAAGATCCACTAAGGGTCACTGAGCCAGCGGAGTAATCGCTTCAGCTTCTGAAGATCGGGCAGTAAAGAGAGCACACATTATGGGACGACAAAGCGGGCGTCGGCTGTTTGGGCTTCTAGGTACCGCTGGAAGGATTAAGTTGAAAAAGACTTACAAGGGCTCCAGACTGACCAGTAGTGGGCTAAGAGGGTAAAAAGTAGTGAATATTGGCGTCTTGTTGTGTCGAAGGTCAAGATCCACTAAGGGTCACTGAGCCAGCGGAGTAATTGCTTCGCCTTGTAAAGATCGGGCAGTGAAGAGAGCATACATGGGACAGCAAAGCGGGCGTCGGCCGTTTGGGCTTCCTAGGTACCGCTGGAAGGATAAAGTTGTAAGAGACCTACAAGGGCTCCAGATCGACCAGTGGTCTGAGAGGGTAGAAAGTAGTGAATATTGGCGTTTTGTTGTGTACGGGTAATGTACGATCTTTTGTGATAGTTGATATGAATGAAAGTCTTTGATAGAAAATTAAACTGATATATTAAAATAATTGATATTTATGATAAAATGATATGTGGTGAAAGAGTACGCGCGCGATAAGTATGATGATCGATTACGAACTGAACTATAGATATTTAAATGACCTAAATTAATGAATGTGGCGTAAAAATGCTTATAAGACAAAACTGTACGCGCTTGCTCGTACATGTTCCCGGGCCATAAATGGGAGGCGGGATTTGATGAATGATATGATAATCGAATGACATGCGACAAGTTGAGGAACAATATTTGACTTATGCTAATAACAAGATGACAACATTTACAATATTTATTTAACGTAAACCTTAAAGCGAAAATTGTCTTTTAAAATTGGGAGACGTAGACCTATCTTTTTGCTTTGATTCACTAGCACTTGGTATATTAACTTTTACACTTTTCACTTTGACACGGTCACCGCACTGATTAATTGACCTTACACTACACTCATTCACTGCACTAGCACTACACTGTACTGTAGGAGGGCAGGCATTGCCAGCCGGGGTAACCGCCTCAACTTGAGGCAGCGGCGGCGGCGGCGCAGAGGCGCGCGCCCGCGCCCGCGCCCGCGCCCGCGCCCGCGCCCGTGACAGGCGACGCCACGCGACCACCACGGCCGCGGTCGCTCCGGCACCCACCAGAAGATAGATAGCAACGTAATGATGCACGTCGTGATACGACACACGATCCGCCAAAACATCTTCATTTGCACTTGCTTTCATAGTTTTTAGCTTTTGTTCAATTTCTTCTAAATATTTTTGATGATCGAAAATGAATGTCGATGCTCTATCTGTGTTAGATATAGGAACGGATACGTTAAAAATATGATTAATTGGCGGAATATCGATCTGAAGAACATCAGCTGTTTCATTTTTATGTTCGTCAGTTTGTTCTGAGTGTAAATCGTAAAGGTGTTTGATTTTATTATACACCCATTACTCAACGTAATTATCCCTACTTTGCTTAGCTTATCAGCTGTAATATGATCTTCACATATGATCCGCACGTTACATTGATTGCAGCAGAAATATAAATATGTATTTGTTTTATGAAGTTTTATCCATTTATCTTGACACAACTCAGTGTTTGTTTTGCATTGTTCAGATGTTTGATTTTAACACATAAGTGTTCATTTGATTTCATCTCGTATACAGGTTGCTTAATGGGGCATATAAGTATATTTTTACTATATACATTACATGCTTATATGTCAGTATATTTTACAGTAACAAAAGTATCTTTGTGTATGTTTACCGCTATGTAATCTGATATTGGCGTGATTGTAATCAAGTTATTTCCTAACTGTTGTGGGATGGGTATTAATTTATAAATATCGTAATTGTCTCGACTCACCAGGGGAATACTTACTTCAAATATGATATATTTTCTTAGCGCTTTAGCTTTCACGGTAAGTATATGATACATTTTTGATAAATCTGATTGCATACTATTCAAGGGTAAGGTTAAGTCTTTTGATAATAAACTTGATATTGTACTTAATTCAGTAAGCAGCTGCTGTGGCGTGAGAAGATGGAAATTGAACTTTCCATGATAAGTATCAGTGATCGAATCTATTAAAGTTTCTTGAAATTTTTTTAAATTATATATGATGCTGTTGGCAATAACGGATGACGTAATAAAATCGTCAGAATTTTCTAAATTTTGAATTTCATTATTTTGCATGTTCAGTGCTTTTTCTAGCTTGTTTAAATGAGAGTTAAAACTTTTGTGTTGTTTATCAATTGTGTCTTCTAATCTCTTGATAAGGTTGAATTCAGCTTCTACTATTGAGGTTTGGTTTTTCCATAAGTTTGCTAAGTGCTTTTGATTATCTCTGAGAATATTTATGTTCTTTTCATATTGTTGAGCGAAATCGTCGTCAAGGACTCCAAATAGCGTATGTGCAATGCTTCCGATGCCGTTGATAAGGCCGCGGCGACGTCGCGTGCGCTCGCGCCTTGGGAGCTGCTGACCGAGCAGAATACTATTGTAATGCTCGAGCTCAGTGAACCCGTGGTGTAATTGGAGCAGCAAAACATTGCACTGTGATATCTTTTTACTGTTGGCATTGAAACATGTGTTTTCAAGGTGATTTAAGTATTTACCTAGTAATTCAGTGCCTTGCCAGTATGGATTCAAATCGTAATATATTACTAGTTTCCATTGATTGCGTTCGATGCGTATGTTAGTAATTTTGTCGAAATAAAAACCTTGAATGGTATTGAGGCTTGATGTTTTATATTCGCATTTTACAGCTGAAGTGAATGATAAAAGCAATGTGAACATGACAAAGAAATAATTAAGTAAATTTAACTTTTTAATTTTGGTTGGTTTATTTCCACTGTCGCGGCGGCGGTGACATTATTTCCCAACTTAGGCTTTTCTTCGCGTTTAGGCTGGGTTTCTTGATATGAGACTGGTAATCGTGATATTTTTGTAATCGGCCTTTTGATAATGCCATTTTTTGTTTTTATTGTGACCACTCGCACATAGCCGTCGCTGCCTGGATGTAAGGTTAAGATTCGGCCTAAAGCCCATTTTCCAGGGGGAAGATTGATATCCTGTATGATAACGACATCGTCAACTTTTAAATTTTCCTTAGGTTGGTGCCATTTGCTTCGGGATGATAACTGACATAGATACTCAGTTTTCCACCTTTGCCATATATCGTTAAATATTTTTTGAGTTAACTGCCATCGTGTTCTTAAATCTCTCTCCGTCTCGATGATAGTAAGGGTCGGTCCGCTTGATAAAAAATGAGATGGTGTAAGGTAATCAATGTTATCGGCGTCTTCAGTTAGAGAGCTTAACGGCCGGGAGTTTAGGCAGGCTTCTAACTGAGCCAAAAGAGTTGAATATTCTTCGTATGTTAAATTTTGTTCTCCGATGACCCTTTTGATGTGGTGTTTCAAACTTTTAACGGCCGCTTCCCATAGACCTCCGGCTGTGGGCCAGGATGGGGCGTTAAAGTGCCAGTTAATTTCCATATCTGTGATGGCAGTGAAAAAATCGTCGTCTAATGTTTCTTTTAAATTGATATACTCATTGTTGAGAATTCTACTAGCACCGACAAAGTTGGTTCCATTGTCGCTGTAGATGTTTTGAGGAGCGCCTCTTCTCGCCGCTATTCTACGCAGAGCTGCCAAAAATGCTGATGAACTCAGATCTGACACTAATTCAAGGTGCACGGCCTTTGTCACCATGCATACGAAGACGGCGATGTACCCCTTAGTTGTCTTGATACCTCGGCCCTTGTTTGCCTTGATATTCACGAAGCCAGTAAAGTCCACTCCACAGTTGAAAAAAGGTCTAGTTGGGGTTATGCGTGCTGCTGGTAGATCGCCCATCAGTTGATTATGGTTTACTGGTTCGTGTCTTCTACATGTGACGCATTCGCGTAGGCGTTTCTTAATTGCTCGATTTCCACCTATGAGCCAAAACTTTTGTCTGATGAATGATGCCGTCAAACGAGGGCCTCCATGTAAACAGAGTTTATGATATGAATCGATCAAGAGTTCTGATAAGCGTGAGTTTTTGGGAACGATTATGGGGTGTTTCATGTCATGACTAATGTTTGCTTTTCTTAGACGTCCTCCGACTCTGAGAAGGCCATTTTTATCCAGAAATGGATCCAAATTACAAATTTGGCTTTTTGGATGAACAGCTTTTCCTTCTTTTAGGTAATAAATTTCCTTTGGAAAATAGATTGATTGAAATTGTCTTAAAATTATATTTCTTGCTCTTTCTAATTCTGATAGTGATAAATAGTTTTGCTTAATTTCTTTTGAAGTAAATCTTAACATCCATGACAAAATTCTAATGATTATGTTAATTGTACTATATTTTAATGATAATTGATAAATTAAATTGTTATTTATATTTTCCTCTGTTATTGCGTTAATTTGGCTTACATTTCTTACTTCTTGTTCGGTGTCGAATATTAATGGTTTTTCTTCTAACCCGTTATAATTTTGTAACCAAGCCGGTCCTTTCCACCACAAAGTATGTTCTTTTAACTGCGACGCTGTTAATCCGCGGCTGGCGCAATCCGCCGGGTTCTCCTCCGATTTCACGTAACGGCAGCTTTCGCGAGGTATGACTCTGACTATCTCCTTTGTACGGTTAGCAACAAAAGTCTTCCACCGTGTCGGATCCCCATTGAGCCACCCTAAAACTATCATTGAGTCGCACCATCCAAATTGCTTGATTTCGTAACCCTTTAAACATTCCGTTATTTTTGACATTAATTTTGATAGAAGTAGAGCTCCACTCAACTCTAATTTTGGAAGTGAGAGCTTTGTACTAGTAGGTACCAGTCTTGATTTTCCTACTAATAGAGTTATTATGAAATTATCACCTCTTTTTATTTTGCAGTATATTACACAGGCATAAGCTTTGTTGGATGAGTCACAAAAGCCGTGTAATTCGATAGCGTCGTTTTCTCGTAATCCTATCCAACGCGGTATTTCTATTAAATTGATATTAATTATGTCATTTTTGATTTTATCCCATTCTGATTGAATTTGTTTAGGTAATTGATCATCCCAAGTGATGTTTGATAACCACACATCTTGAAAAATGATTTTTAATTTAGTAGAAAGGGGTGATAACCAACCGAGCGGGTCAAATAGCTTTGATATGTTGGATAATAAAGATCGTTTGGTTTCATGTTCGTTAGAAAGATCAATTTTTGATTCAAATAGAAATTGATCTTTGCTCGGATCCCATCTCAACCCGAGAGTTTTGCTTTGCTCAGCTCCCTTAAAATCGAAACTATCTTTATTAGATGACTCATGATAAGAATTTGATATCTCCGGTACATTTGATCTCCATTTTCTCAGGTTGAAACCTCCAGATTTAAGAAGTTTTATGAGGTCTTCGTGAAGTTGTTTTGCTGATTCAATGCTATGGGTCCCATGGACGAGGTCATCCATATAAAAATATTGTTCTAAAACATCTGGTGCTTGACTGTTTTTGTAATTGGATCTTTCGTCAGAAGCGAGTTGTTTTAAAGTCATCATGGCTAGGTATGGGGCTGCCTTTGTCCCATACGTCACTGTGGTTAACTGATACTCCTTGATGGGTTCATTGATAGAGTTACGCCAAATAATTTTTTGATAACGTTGATCTTCTTCGTTTATCCAGATTTGTCGAAACATTTTCTCTAAATCTGCGGTAAATCCATATTGATACTGCCTCCATTTGATGATCAGAGACTGAAGGTCTTGTTGGAGGTTGGGTCCAGCGTCCATGACGTCATTCAGACTGTACCCGGATGATGTTCTTGCTGATCCATTAAAAACCACTCTAAATTTGGTACTGGTTGACTCGGCTCTCTGTACACTGTGATGAGTCAGATAACAATCGGGTCGTTTAATAATCGCACCACTAGAGAGTTTCATATGTCCTAAGGTTTCATATTCGTTTATGAATGATTTGTATTCCTTATACATATTTTCGTTGCGAATGAATTTACGCTCTAATGATCTGAATTGAGCGATTGCTTTATTTTTTGAATCGCCTAATTTTTGTGCAACATCTGGTTTTAGTGGTAATCTTACTTCGTATCGACCGTCCTCTCGCCGAACGGTTGTGTTTCGGTAATACTCCAAGCATTGCTGATTTTCCTTTGATAAAGGAGGGTCATCTGCGATGTCCTCTATTTCCCAGAATTTGCGAATTTCGTCTAATTGAGTAATTACGACATTGCACTGAATTGTTTTTACATTACCGCTAAGAATCCATCCTAAACGCGTGTTTTGCGCTAGTGGTGATTCATTGTTTATTTTGCATATGCCATCTAATAAGATCAATGAATAAATATCGGCTCCCAGTAGCAAGTCGATGGGGCGACTGATGTTAAATTCGGGATCTGCTAAGGTAATGTTATTTAAATAAGACCATGTCGGCTTCGTGAAAGAATGGCTAGGCAGATTTTTAATCAGATTATTCATGATCAGTACGTCAGTTTCAAAATCGAAGTCATTGTTATTTGATAGACACTTAATATGCATCATTCCTTTGCAGCTGTTTTCATTAGCACCTATTCCAGAAATAACTCCATGACATTTGCGACGAGGCAACCCTAACAACTGCGCCGCGTTTTCGGTCATTAAGGACGCCTGCGAACCCTGATCCAATAACGCTCTTAGATCAATATATGATCCGTCAGATGACTGTACTTTTATAATCGCTGTAGCTAAAAGAATCTCCGGAACCTCGTGTTGCAAGGACACGTGAGAGTTGCTGCGAACCGTTTGTGCCGTCTCTGGTGGTGGAGCGCGAGTATATGTTTTAGATGACGTCACACCTGGGTTCTCCTGCTTAAACGCTTCATGTAGAAGAGTGTTGTGAGCCTGATTGCAATCACGGCACCTTTTATCTGATATGCATGCCTTACCATAATGGCAATAGAGACAATTTTGGCAAATATTACATTTGGTGACAGTTTTGCGTTTTAAAAATGCATTCATTTCTAAAAATTGTTTGCAATAAAAAATTCCATGATCATCGCTTCTACAAATAGGGCACTTATAATATTTTGTCGTGTAGACATTCTTGTTGCTGTTGCACGGTTGCGAAATATTCCGGCCTTGCGGCGGAAATGATTGCTTAACATTGGAATTGTTAATTATTGGCTTATAAAATTTTGTGTTTGAAGTTGATGGATTATAATAATTAGGGTTCCGTATGATAGTTTTATTCGAATGCTCTTGTTTACGCCTAGAACTTTCCATTGTTGTAAATTTGTTCTCAAGGAAAGATAGAAAATCTGTGATATTGGGTACTTCTCTCGGCTGTTTTAGAGAAGCTATATATTCACTGTGGGTCTCTGTGTCTAATTTCTGACACAAGATATAAATAAGAAGTGGATCCCACGAGTCAACGGTTATACCTAAATTTTTTATTGCATTTAAAGTTTCCTGGGTCGTATCATGTATTCTTTTTAAATGATTAATTGATGGCTGTTGAATAACTGGAATACTGAATAAAATATCAAAGTGCGAATTGAGAATTAACTTCTTATTATCGTACCTATGGGTCAGTATATCCCAGCAAATGGCATAAAGTTCTGATGATATTGATAGGTGTTGAATTAGGCGCTCAGCTTCACCCTTTACCTTTGATTTCAAAAATTGCATTCTTTGAGCGCTCGACAGGGTGGGGTTGTTGTGTATTGTTTCGACAAAGAGGTCCTTAAAAGAGGTCCACTGATGATAACTGCCGCTAAATGAAGGCAACTCTATATGAGGCGTTGACTGTGCACGATGAGATACGCACCACAATTTCCTATTGATGGATTTGATAACTTCATTGTATTTCCTCTCAAACCTGAAATACACAGCCTCATATTCTGGATCCCTGCCGCTTAACTCGCTGTCTAGTTCCCAATGAAGAGAGTCGATTGCAGACCAACGAGCTTGAACTACGCACAACAAATGATCAAACTCCCATTTCTCGGTTATACTTTCTAAATTAATATTACAAATAGTATGCTCAAACGCCTTGAAATGGCTGCTTTGTTTTCGTAACATTTCGTCCGTTTTGCTATTAATACCTTGTGAGCGAGAAGTGCCAGGCTCTGCTACCTGATGAGAGTTCGGCCAGCTTATAGGTGTAGCTGGCTTGATCAGTGGAGTGGACGGCCTGCTGCCGTCATCTTTCGGTTGATAATTTTGAATAGTAGCTCGTATGTTAGAGAACCTATCCCTTGTTATTTCAAATCGATTGGAAGTAAAATATTGGTGAGATTTATCCCCAAACCCACACAGCTTCATATGATTTGATTGATATTCGTTCCAATAAGTGTCTAAAGTTTCCATTCGTTTTTTGATATAGTTACTTGTTTTTCTATCCGAACCATCTTTTTTAAAGTTAGTGAACACTTGTTCTATAGCAGATGAAAGCTGTTCCTGAGTCTGAAGAAAATCTTCCATGCTGGACATGTTGATATTATGATGTTTAAAAAAGTAAATGATACGCCTTACTTGATTGGTTGATACTGCTTGACCGTGGTTACTCACGATCCCAAAAGTGTGTTTGACTTCCTCGTTGCTCCTGTCTTGATAATTTTTCCGATAACTTCAGCGTTAGTCCACCTCACTTGTAACACAGAGTCACGTTTTTTGAGTCCACGTTTACACTTAGTCACTCGCGAGGGCCTTTTCGAAGGACCAAAAAGATGTACGGGTAATGTACGATCTTTTGTGATAGTTGATATGAATGAAAGTCTTTGATAGAAAATTAAACTGATATATTAAAATAATTGATATTTATGATAAAATGATATGTGGTGAAAGAGTACGCGCGCGATGAGTATGATGATCGATTACGAACTGAACTATAGATATTTAAATGACCTAAATTAATGAATGTGGCGTAAAAATGCTTATAAGACAAAACTGTACGCGCTTGCTCGTACATGTTGTGTCGGAGGTCAAGATCCACTAAGGGTCACTGAGCCAGCAGAGTAATCGCTTCAGCTTGTGAAGTTTGGGCAGTGAAGAGAGACTACATGGGACGGCCAAGCAGGCGTCCTACGCACCGCTGGAAGGATAAAGTTTTAAAAAACTTGTAAGGACTCCAGATCGCCCAGTGGTCTGCGTGAGTAGAAATTAGGGAAGATTGGTGTCCAGGTGTGTCGGAGGCCAAGATCTACTACAGGTCACTGAAACAGCGGTGTAATCGCTTCAGCTTGTGAAGTATACCACAACCTAAGAGTTATTACACCGCGCTGCCCGGAGCGCCGAGCTGTCGTCGGCCATTACTAAGATATTATCGCAGGTAGATATGTTGCTATTTATTTCCGCTAGCAGCTGCAACAATGGTCCACCGTGAGCCGGATATTGATGGCGGTGGAAGCAACTGATACGTAACTTACTTTTTTATCTATACCCCGTTGGTTTTAAGTCTTTGTAATATATTATTTATGAATTTTCATTCATAATGCTATTGTATAGTTACGAGATAAAATTTACTAGAAAAATCAACTAGCCTCAGGAAGCTCGAGTGGGACTCGAACTTACGACCTAGAAGACCCAGAAGACTCGTTGAATTTTTCTAATAGTTTGTGATTTACGCTGCAAGTCAGCGGCATTACATAATTGTGAAGTTACAGTCTCACAGTCAAAAGGCTAGGCTAGGTGCTTTTTCCTAGTAAAATGTTATCTTGTAACTATAATATCATCATCATCGTCATCATCATCAGCCTACACACGCCTACTGCTGGCCATAGGCCTCTCCAAGTGCACGCCACTGAGCACGATCCGCGGCTACTCTCATCCAGCTCTTGCCAGCCAACTATAATATATAGTATTGAAATGCAAAATTCAAAAATAATAAAATTATATAAAATTATTTATCGATTGTTAAATACTTGCAAAAGCGTTTTTTCGACTGTTCTTTATATTTCAAGTTACTTAGAATTATTATCGCAAGTAGATAATAATTTTGTTGCTATTTATTTCCGCTTGCAGCTGCAACTATGGCCCACTGAGAGAAACACCCACATAGGTCGTTGTTTTGACTTAAGTAGGTGTTAGTAATGGATCTATATTACGAAAGTAGACTTTATTAATATTAGAAAGTAGGTTGAAATTCGTTTGCAAATTATGAGTGAGTTCAACGTCGAGTTCGACGCTATTTTGCTTAGAGAATAGCGTTACTGGACCGACTCTAAAATTTTTGAAAAACAATTAGCAGTTGCATTCATTTTGGGCGAGTAGCATAATAGCTACTAAACAAAACAACTTCCATAGATTATAGTAATCTATAATCTATGGAAATTGATTTTTTTTTTTAGATTTCATACTTGAAAATTTCATAGTTGTTTGATAATATTGTCTAATAATATTCGCATCGGTATGGTCAATTATGCAAAAATTAGACGAACCACTGACTCATACATAATTCACATAGTAAAATGTAGTATGAGGTTAATTTACTTAAATCTCTTCGATTTTCAATGGATTTTTTTTACAAAAATAAGTTATTATTAATTTCTTATTAAACTGGTTCAGGAATGAGTTAAACAAGTCCAGGTTCATATCCTTACCAACACTATTATACAGTTTGGACACTGATGGCAAAGAAGTTGCTACGAAAATTAGTTAACAATTAGTTAACTAATTAGCTTAAATCATATGGTTGAAATCTGACAGTTTTGAATAGGTTGACGTGCAGGCGTCTTTACATTATAAGCATACGCGTATCTTTGAAAACATCTGATATTGTCAAGTCAGAGTGAACGAGAGTGCGGCAACTTCATACAAGCGCTCCGAAACGCACGCACACAAGCTCGTAGTGCACCTACATTAGCACACAGAAAAAAGCACGGGAAAGGAGTACGCGATGACGCGGGCTGTCCCCTCAAACGCGGATCGGGCAGCGTATGTTGTTGCTGTAGTAATAATAACGGAGAATAACAAGTATGTCACTGAGCGCTGCCGATCAGTATACACGTATTTTTCTTGGTTTGGGTGTCGCGATTGCGAGTTTTGTTGCATAATAGGTGGGTGCCTATTGAAAATGTCTGGAAAAAAAACCTGTTGTGTATAAGGATGTCTCAACACACAACCATAATCCCAGTTTGTCATTTTTTACTTTGCGGACAGATATAACAAGGTAAGTTTACAATATAAAAGACACCCAAAATCACACAATAATAAATTAACTATGTGTGACTCAACCCTAGCCGGTAGGTACAGCTCGGTACGTTGATTCAAGGTCACGCCACTGTTGCCGCACTCTCGTTCACTCTGGTCAAGTCATGTGACGTAACAGAGACGGGATTGTAGGAAATTGTTGACACAACGTCTAGTTCATCCGGGTCACCCACCAAAAATGGTGGTGCGACTCGAAGACCAAATGGTTTAAACCTAAAATGCCTAGCTTGCGGCTTCAACTACTAAAATAGCTAGGTATTTAGGTGCGGTGCGTTTATTTCCTATGGAATATACTAGAAAATCAATTATACAACTATACTATACCTAGTTAAAATCTTTATCACCTCCATCACTATCAGTTCATTTGTGTCCCCACTGCTGGGGCACGAGCCTTCCCTATGTATGGATGGGGAGTGTCATGAACCACCACGCGGCGGGCCTAGTGCAGATTGGTGGTAATTAACGATTGCTAATGCAGCCGTGACCAATAGCTTTACGTGCCTTCCGAAGCGCGGAGGAGCTCGAAATGAAAAATTTTTGGTCACCCATCCGATGACCGGCCTTTGCGAAAGTTACTTAACCTCACCACTCGTAGACCGGGCGCGTTAACCATTGCACCATCGAGCTCCCCCTTTTTAAATTAATTTGTTACATTAAATGTGTCCTTTGAATTGGGTTTTAAATACCTAGAATTGTTTACAGGCAAAAATACTCGAGTTTAAGATTGTAACTGTTTGACAAATAACACTCAAACTACTATTCAAAGAATTAGAACAAATAGGACTAGGGACTGAGTTTTTATTGTATTTACATTACCGTTCTCTGTTGTAACCCTTTCTAGCGCTAATTGCTTTACTTCGTAAATCACTTTGAGGGACAATAGCTAGGTATCTACTTAGTATTTGCGGATTATACTTTGTTAAATTTTGTATGTATATAAAATTGGGCTCTAAAAAAGTGAAAGTGTTTAGGGAAAGCCTTTGCCTGGCAGTGGGGTGAAATAGGTAAAATAATAATTACAACTTATTTTATGAACAGAAACTTCACATAATTTGTTACAATTATTTATTATAATTAGTTAAAGAATTTTATCTGTCTACCGTCGCTTAATAGGATGTTTGCTTTAAATAATTGTATTGGTATTTATGTGTTAGTGTTTGCTGGCTAAAATTTAATATTATTATGATTATTATTTATTATTCAGTAATAATTGCTTTAAAGTTATGTTCAAGCTTTATTTTTTTTTAAATTTGATATTAATGTGGTTCAACATAGGTATAAAACTAATATTATAAATGCGAAAGTTTGTGTGACGGATGGATTTGGATGAAATTCGGCATACAGATAGTTTATAACCTGGATTAACACATAGGATAGTTTTTATCCTGATATTCCCACGGGAATCACACTATAAATATACGAAAAACGACAATTAAATTTTCCAATACAAAATGATTTGTTTGTTTTGTTGTCATGGAAACCAAAGAGAATTTAATCACTTGATGGAAACTGTCAAAACGGTACTACTAGTCTTACTAATATTATAAATGCGAAAGTTTGTGTGTATGTATGTTCGTATATTTTGTGCTTCTTCACGCTGCAACGGATGGATGGATTTGGATGAAGTTCAGCATACACATAGTTTATAACCTGGAATAACACATACAATACTTTTTATCCAGATATTCCCACGGGAACGGGAACCACGCGGGTGAAACCGCGAGCGGCCGCTAGTCAATAATATTTCTATTTACCTAACTGAAAAGTACTCTTGCGTTAGGTATAGGTTCACGGCAGTAGTCTAAGAGAAAAGGGAGTCCACTACCTATCCTTTTCTACGCTTTTTCCTATTCATTGTACTTCTATATCTGAAGCTGTGTAGATTTCTTGCGTCCGTTCTTCTGCACAGCTAAAAGACGTCCTGAATGGGTAGTAGGCAAAGAAGAAATGTTGTCTAAAAACTCAACAAACATTAACTAAAAACGAACCAACGTTATGTTCATTTTATTAAACAATTCTTTTCGTTTTTTTTAATGCTGAAACTCCCAAACTCAGTAATTATCTCTAAGTTTAGTGATTATTATTATTATTATATAAGTTTAGTGATAATTATTATTATTATATATATTATATTCTCTAAGTTTATGATTATTTCCAGAGGATGGGCAGCAGCATCTCTCTGAGGTTACCCTCAACCTACTGCGATCGCCAACCCGCCTGCCAAGCGTGGCGATTACGGCAAATACCCCTCATATCCTTGGGGGAGGCCTTTGTCCAGCAGTGGACGTCTTTTGGCTGAGATGAGATGAAGATGATTAGTGATTATCAATAAATAAAGTTTTTGTTAACTTTGTCTACGTTTATTTATAAATAACTGTACTTGTACAGAAACGAATTCAAGAAGTCATTTTCCTACCCGGTCTATTTGAGATGTAGTCTGATTAAAGATGTGGTCTTTTCGAGAACCAGTCGTTCTGCTACCCGGTCTATTTGAGATGTGGCCTATTAACGATACAGTCGTATAAAGAACCAGTCGTTTTGCTACCCGGTCTATTTGAGATGTGGCTTATTAACGATATGGTCGTTTATAGAACCAGTCGTTTTGCTACCCGGTCTATTTGAGATGTGGCCTATTAACGATATGGTCGTTTATAGAACCAGTCGTTTTGCTACCCGGTCTATTTGAGATATGGCCTATTAACGATATGGTCGTTTATAGAACCAGTCGTTTTGCTACCCGGTCTATTTGAGATGTGGCCTATTAACGATATGGTCGTTTATAGAACCAGTCGTTTTGCTACCCGGTCTATTTGAGATGTGGTCTATTAACGATATGGTCGTTTATAGAACCAGTCGTTTTGCTACCCGGTCTATTTGAGATGTGGCCTATTAACGATATGGTCGTTTATAGAACCAGTCGTTTTGCTACCCGGTCTATTTGAGATGTGGCCTATTAACGATATGGTCGTTTATAGAACCAGTCGTTTTGCTACCCGGTCTATTTGAGATGTGGCCTATTAACGATATGGTCGTTTATAGAACCAGTCGTTTTGCTACCCGGTCTATTTGAGATTTGGCCTATTAACGATATGGTCGTTTATAGAACCAGTCGTTTTGCTACCCGGTCTATTTGAGATGTGGCCTATTAACGATATGGTCGTTTATAGAACCAGTCGTTTTGCTACAAAGTCATTCGGAGATATAGGCTTTCTGTAGAGATGGTCCTTCTGAGATCTGGACCTTATGAGGATTTGGTCATTTTCACAATGTAGTCGTTATGATACCGACCCATTCAAAATCGCTTTTCTAATAAGTTTCACTTCTATTCTCTCCCTTTCCATCCAAAGGGAAGGCTTGATACGAATTTTTATATAACGTGCGGCCGGCATAAATGTGCGAACCATTTCTAGTCTAGAATGAAATCTGTCCACATCTAGCAATTATAAAAATAAATAAACTTTCCTACACTCACACCAATTATCTAGCCCAAGAGAAGCTTCGTTATGAAACTCGTTATATGGTACTAGACAACGGATAAACATACTTAAAATACTTAAATACATACTTATTAAACATAGAGAACACCTAGACCCGAGACAATTTAGAAAAACAATAATTTCTAAATTGACCTGACCGGGGATCGAACCCGGGACCTCAGACCTCATGGCGACACCATGAAAACCGGTGTACAAACCACTCGACCCAGGAGGTCGTCAATTAAATTAAATTTAAAGAAAAATAAATGTTTCAATCCAAGAAAACATAATACGTTGCTACAGTTTTTATTTTATTTGCACAACGCAATGTGTTACCAACTAAATTGAACTAAAGTGTTTAATTATAGCAAGGCTTTCTACCTCGTAGCTTAGCCTCAAACGAATTTATACCCCTATTTCCTCGAGTAAGCGAGCAAAATAAAAATGGAAGCAGCGTTGTAAAGGATTTTCTAGCACAAACTATTTTAAGATCAATGAATTTATTTACTATGGTTTTATTACTTGTTTTATAAAGTTTTTATTTATTAGCACTAAACGCCTTGGTGTAGATTATCTATTTATTTATTTATTGGTTTACCGACATAAGAAACAGTATTTAAGAATAAGAATAAAAACAATGTTCTCTTAGCTCTCTGCTGCTCTTACAATTATGGGCAATCACAGCAGTGCATTAAAACAGAATTAATATTAAAATTAAAAAAAAATATGACACAAATTCAATTAAATAATAAACACAAAATACAACAATTTCTAAACAAAAGTTTTTTTTTAAATAAAAATAAATACCTACCAAATGCAATCTAAAGTACTTCACTAGCTTTAAGACACACTAGTATGTTAACCCATTCAACAAAGCTAATAGGTACATTTTTTGGGTATGGCTTCACATCAGTGGTCTAACGGTTGGTGATTGAACCATGATATCTCGCCTTCAATCCGAGCACCTATCCGTCCAAGTATTGTAATAACTTAATGAACCAAAAAGTGTTCCAATTACATAAAATCATTAGGTCGTGCGCTTATCAAAGAACACCTGAGCGCTCAAAAACAAATACCACTATTGCCGGGCTAGCTACATAAAAGAAGTAGAGACATATAAATTACCTTAACACGTTCGCTGACAGTACGTCAAATAGGGCGAGAAATTTAAACAGATGCTTTTTTTTTTGGAGAGAGAAGGCTGATTGGCTTAAACGACATTTTCTGCTTCACCGAGCTTTTTTGGGGGCGGCGAGAAACTTAAAGGGTTCCTCAAGCCGTGTGAAACGAATCACCTTCGGAGGTTTCCTAGAGGGAACGGCATTACGCACTTAAGTGCGTGTCCCCGTGCTCTACTAGATCCTCCGAAGGGTTCGGATCGGATCGGGGCACCGAACCTCATTTATCTCTATTCCGTGGATCGGGGAGCGGAACAACCCGAGGACGCCTCTAAAGGCTCGGACCTCGGCTCGGGTAGACTGGGCCGTGGTGGAGGAGAGAAACGCCCAGGTACATGTCTGTACCTGGTATAGAGCGCGTGTGAACCGGCTCGTCGTACCCTTGTTCTACGAGTAAGGTGTGTTGGGCCTAAACTAGTGTGCATGTTTAGTGTATTCTGTAAATGTGTAGTGGCATTTAGAGGATCGGGCGGGGGCTTAAACTGATGCGTTGTACGCAGAACGTCAGAGAACGGGCTACTTTTTTTTACGATTTTGGTAACTACGTCAGCTGACGAAGACTTTGGTTAGAGGTGTGTGACCCTGCCCTGATAGACGCCAAGCTGCAAAATCTAGAACATCGGCGTAAGGTGGCTCGTCTGTCGGTCTTCTACAGGATTCATTTCGGGGAGTGCGCGAAGGAGTTGCACGACCTAATCCCACCATCCACTTTCCGCTATCGGAGCGCGAGGCGCGAGTTCCATCCCTATGTTGTAGATCGGCTCGTGCGACAAGGTGATGCCACCTTGTCGCACGAGCCGATTCGGTTCAACTTTCTTAGTGCGTACAGCTAGGGAATGGAATGCGCTGCCTGCGAATGTGTTCCCTGAAAGGTATAATCTGGACCTCTTCAAGGCTAGAGTGAATAGGCTATTTCTAGGCAGGCATGTTCCATCCTCGACCAGTAGTTGATTATTGGGCATTCTAAAACACTTTTTTTTTTCACTTCATTGATCTCACTGCCGTTCGAGCAATGTCGTAAAAAAAGTGTTTTAGAAAGCCCAATAAACATTTGGAAAAGTCAATGCCGTGTATTCGATGACGTAAAATCATCGATGTCGTTTAAAATCATGTTACGTGTTACTTATTAAACAATAAAAAGGAAAGCAAATATAAAATATGTACAATCAAAGTATACCTACTACTTACATAACGTAATTTGCTCCTCAGTTCATTGCACACACAATATCACAACCACAATCTAGATCACAAATTTTATCAGGATTATGCTCAATGATGAACGTAATGGAGGATCTCGTTTTGTTCTAGGCCGTTTGCTCGTGTCAGTGACCAAATTTGGCTGGTGGCACGTATGATCGAGTTTATATCGTAACGCTAAAGGAAATATCGTTCTAGGCCGTTTGCTCGTGTCGGTCGCCCACAGGCTGGTGACACCTCAGAAACGAATTTCCATCACGATACAATTAACAATTTCAGATGATATTCAATGCCAATGCTAATGTTAAGAAACTACTTTTTTTGATCTAGGCCGTTTGCTCGTGTCGGTCGCCCACTGGCTGGTGACACCTAGAAATATTATGTAGTTCTATGTCCACTGCAGAGGCATTGAAATCGTCTGATGGATGATGATCGTGCCAGTGACCAAATTTGGTTGGCGAACCTAGAAACGATTACCCCATCACGAAACCATCGAGAGATAGGTGGGCGCCTATCTATCCTAATTTACCGTATGGTCCAGCAAGCACATACGAGTAGTGCTCGCTATCACTGACGATGTGACTATGGCTATGATTTCAACCAAGGTGTCTTACGGCGAAACGATTACAATATATGTTTAAATTGCAAATGTAATTATGTGACAAGGACATTAGGGATTGATTTGCATTGAGCGTATAATTTACTTATTACGTTTAGTTTTTACAGAGGTGTTATATTTTGTTAACTATGCAAATAGGTAGTCACAACCGTGGGACACATAAAGTCGTGAGAACGAATTTATAACTTAACTAGTTTATTCTACGACTTTACTTGAGTATTACGAAATAATGAAATTTAAGTTCAAAATACTTACACATTTCTGTTAAAATTAATGACTTCAAAATATATTTTTTAAATAAATAAATAAATTTTCCTACACTCACACCAATTATCTAGCCCAGGAGAAGCTTCGTTATGAAACTCGTTATATGGTTGCTAGACAACGGATAAACATACTTAAAATACTTAAATACATAATTATTATACATAGAAAACACCCAGACCCGAGACAAATTAGAAAAACAATATTTCCTAAATTGACCCGACCGGGGATCGAACCCGGGACCTCAGAGATGGCGACACCATGAAAACCGGTGTACAAACCACTCGACCAAGGAGGTCGTCAAATATTAAATATATTAAATATATTCATACATAACATCAAGCCTCTTTCCCACATGGGGGTAGGCAGAGTTGCAGGTGACAATTATGCTACGTTGAAGCCACGTTTAGCAACAAGTAGGTCAGAAAGTAGGATTTCTAGAACAAGTGACTGACATACAGTGACAGGTCGCTTGCCCATCGCCTGCATAGTGCCCACATGAAATGCTTTTCACACGACTTACACAGGATGAGTAGCTGCTGGTGTATTTTTAAATTGTATCTTTCTCCCAGGCCAATAACATGCACCACCACAATAATTGACAATTATACACAAAAAAAAAAAATTAAGTAACGAAAGCAAACACTAAATAAAAAATAGTATCCTTAGCCAAAATATTACTCAATACTTAATATTTAATAGCACCGGGAATCGAATCTATTGATGGTATAGGTCACCGGCCGCTATGCTACTTGGTAATACATTAGAAGTGTAGGCACTAAAGAAGTGTACACAACAGCGTTACAATAAGGCAACGACTTTTTTATGTTGAACTTTTTTTTTTGAATGTATAGTTTTACAACTATAACAAATCAACTAGCTGTACCCGTGACTTCGTTTGCGTAGACTTATCTATACTAATATTATAAAGCTGAAGAGTTTGTTTGTTTGTTTGTTTGTTTGAACGCGCTAATCTCAGGAACTACTGGTTCGAATTGAATAATTCTTTTTGTGTTGGATAGTCCATTTATCGAGGAAGGCTTTAGGCTATATAACATCACGCTGCGACCAATAGGAGCGAAGCATCAGTGAAAAATGTTGCAAAAACGGGAAAAGAGCCTAAAAAATTAAAAATGCTGCCGAAAGTCACTATTCCACGCGGACGAAGTCGCGAGCACAGCTAGTTTGAAATAAATTATGTGGATATTTATTACAAAATATATATGGTACCATAGTAAATACTGATTTCATAACAAGTTGTGAAGTACCCAAATTTTATAATCGAGAAGAAACTTAAAACAATATCATTTATTTATTTATTGTTATACACAAATAATATTAATTATTTATTCGAGTACAAACCTTATCGATACCATCAAATTGTGAAATCTGCCTTACAGGTATGTTTATCGTCATTATGATTGTGTGCATCGAATTCTCGGATTCGAATGAAATATCATGTAACATGAAACTTTTGTTTTTCGTTTATAATTTTTTGCACACGTTTCAGAAAAAGTTGGGATTTTAAACTGTTTTATTTAATATTAATTTATATGGTTATTAAATAACCTTTACGACGCTAAGCCATTGTAGGTATAAGGTATGATTTTGTAATATTTTTGCCTCATGGTTTACGATATATGTAAAATTCCCTATTTAATCGTTAGTAAATCTAAATGCGGTTTATATCTTCTGTCGACTCCGTGCCTCATCGTGATAATTCTGACCGGGAAACAAGTGTTAACAAGTGCGCCGAAATCGCTGCCCGTGTCGCTAGCCAGCCGCCGACAGCCACAGCCACCGCCAGCCGCCAATAGCCACCGCCCGCTCGCCCTAGCCAGCTGCTGCGCTACTCGCCGAACTCCCGCTAGCACCACGAAGATCCGCGCAATTGCAATTATGTTCGTAAGTTTTTAAACTGCTAAAAGTAACTCGGATAATTTTTATAATTTTATTTTTTGCATTTACATGCTATAAAACACCGCCTCGGTTGCTCCTACTACGCTAAACGAGCGAGACCTGCCGGCCTCGGTAGCTTAGTGGTCAGAGCATTGGACCGGTAATCCAAAGGTCGTGGGTTCGATTTCCACTCGATCTTCCCGAGACTTTGGTTGATTTTTTCTAGTAAAATTTTATCATGTCTCGGATAAATTTAACTAATTATAATATGTATGTGTATTTATTATATTTTTAAGTCTAAGTCCGTCGTCGTCTCTCTAAGGCCCTGTCAGAATAACAGCGCTCCTACTACGCCACTCAGCCCAACTGCGAGTGACGTAACGTGACGTAACTGGGAGTATAATGCTGAGACAGGGTCCTTATTGACCTCACACAATGTTATTTTTTTCTCTCTATTCTATTTGTCTTTATTTGTATACGTATGTTTTTTTCTTTTTTGATTGTAATGAATTTTTTGTGTGTGTCAATAAAAATATTTCTATTCTATTCTATTCTAATTATTATCCCGTGTATGCATACTTAATTATATTTTCATTTGGCTTTCAGGTCGGACACTGAGTACAAGCGTACTAAGGAGACCAAGAACAAGAAGAAGTTTGCCAACGACTTCCTCTCGGACGACGAAGGATCAACAACGACTTATAGTACAAAGTATGTATTCGATTTTTTTTTGTATTCTATTGTTTATGTACATTTAAGTGAAAACGTGTTTCTTTTGAAATTGTTGATAGTTTTAAAAACTTATGAAGATTAATTTCAGCCTTGTTTCAGCAGTTGAACACAATCCCCTATACAGAGTACTTATTTGTTTTTATTTTTTATTTCTAGTATCAAGAAAAAAGAAACAAAGTTGCCAGTGAAGAGGAAGCTACCGAAAAAGATATCGTCTTCAACGAAGAAATCGACCGGGTGGCGCCTCGATTCAGACAGTGAAGACGAAACGGCTGCCCAGCACGCGACTAAACAAGGAACCCTAACGTCCTCACTGTCGCGCCGGGTGGCGGACGGCGTGCTACGGCGCACCGCTGACTTGGATGGCGACGTATATATAGACATCAAAGTCTACAACGTAAGGGACATCCTACCGGTCGAGCCTAAGGACCGATGGGAACACGCGGTTGTCTCTTTAAAGTTTCAATGTGACTCAGAATGCTCCGAATTAGTTCAGCTAACTGAGGTCATAAAGGACTGTAAGCGGCAGTTCACCAGCGAGGGCAAATTTTTTAAAACTAAGTAGCTTAAGTAATTTTTAGTATTAGTTTTGTTACGCCTTTTAATTTTGTAATTAACATAAGATTTAAATAATAAATAAAATAAATAAAAATTTAAAAAAACAAGTCTTTGAGAGTAAACCTCATAGATAGCAATAACAAATTCTTACTTACTAATGCTGTCACTAAGAACATAGGTAGGTAAAATACGTTTAAAATACAGATGCTTACTATCTTATCTACATAGTTAATATACATAATTATACTTAGTTATACTTGCAGCCTCTAACAGCATAGCCTCTTTTTTGTTTTAATTGTTCAAACGTACTTTTACTCCGCGTAGATAACCTAAATCTCACTAAATTTAGCTAGCAGTATTATACTATTTTAGTTTAATTGTTTGTTTGTAATAAAATATTGACTTTCTGAAACCGACATGGCAAAGAGGACAGTTTATTGCACAGTTTGTGACATATCTATTAAAAGTAGCGCTTTCTCAGCCCATTTACGAAGTACAATACATAAAAATAATAATTCTATTGAAGTAAGTAGTGGTATTGAAAAAGTAAGTAGTGCCTTCCGCAGTCGGATTGCATCATATCGGGTGCGGCCGGGCTCGGGGGGAGACGGTGACGTCAGCGATCGCAGCGCGTGCCCGCCAGCTGTGTTTTTACGCGGGCTCCGATCTCGTGTGCAGGAGTTGCTATTTGCGCGACAAGCTACCTATCATTCTATTAAAGTCAATTTTGAATTTTTCGCTGATTTTGCTTTACTTAACAGCACAAGTGAAATAAAATCATTTGCTACTGAAAACGTGATATTTCATCAGAATTACTTAATGCTTTTTCCAATAGTCTCTTAAAAAATTTAAACAAAGATGACCACAGTTTATAGTTCCAAACTTTTGATACTGAACATAATTATAATTTATAGACATATACCTTAAATAATTTATCAACTCTAACGGTGGCTTTAGATTGCCAAAACTATCAAAATATTCACAGTAGTCATTATGCTTAACGTAGGCTACCCAATGGGTTCCGGGATTATCAGAACTATCTAAATTTATTATAGCACACTCGTTCTTTCTTGGTTTTGAAGGCAGTGTATTTCTCATGAAAACTCCTCGAAAGTGTGGAATATCAGTAGCATGCTCCAATATATCGAAATTAGTGAGAGGGCGTCTGGGTAGCCGTTGCATTAGTTTTTTGAAGGATTTCGATATAAACCAGCTCCTTTTTTATGAGGCTTGATATACAGTCCTTTTCCTAGAGCTACAGCTTCCATCATCTTGTTATGTCGTTCAGATTCTTGAAGATTTTTCTGAGCGGCCTTGTAATCATTGACAGCCTTTGCTATACCTGCTGCACCACCAGCAAGTGAACCTAGAGCTGACAATCCAGCGAAAATTGGAATAAGAGGTAAGAAACCCCCACTTTTTGGTATAGGGATACACCGCGACAAACGTATTCCCTTTTTCCTAGTAAACAGTTTTTTTGCAGCTGCATATGCATATTTTTTAGCTGTGTGATTGTCTTTAGATTTTAACTTTTTAATTTTATTTTGGATTTTTTTAACACCGGTCATAAATGAACTTACTCCAGCCCCAGCTTTGAGTTTTGCTTTCATAGTTTTTTTTACTATCCATGAGGCAACCTTTTCTCCTTTTCCAGCATCTTTCGATTGCAATCTTTTCTTAGCCATATTTAAAAGTTCTAAATCAGCGTTATGTCGAACGTTTAAATCACTGTTGTTGTAAGCGATATCGTGACACATGCAAGCTTCATCCAATTTGTTTATGCCCCGGTCGCCCCTCAGTAACCGTTTCTTGAGTTTTGTTCCGGGACCACAAAATTGATAACCAGGTAAATGTAACTCAAACGGTATATTATTTATTATATCGTTAATAATACCACTTCCTTCCTTCATAGATGTTTATTAAGTGACCATATTAAATAATAATGCTTAATTTATATTAAAGCACCAATGCATTTTCGTCAATCCAACTGTTTTCGTCATCACTGAGACCCAACCACTTAACAAAAAGTTTGTTTCCTTTTCTTTTTAGAACCTTTTCAATGAGATATAGATCTGGAAATTTTGTTCTCTGTAATTCATAACCGTAAAAAGATCCTAAAATTCTCTGCCTGTGGTTATCTTCTAAGTGGTAAGTTACTGGATTTGTATGATTGACTTTAACAACATTAAATATTTCTGAAGACCAGTTTGGGGTATAACCTTTATAAAAATCCCCTTTGTATTTACTTATACGAACATGATCTCCAGCTCGCAACTTTAATTTCTGGTTTATCTTGTTACTTTGTGATTTAATAATGTTAGATCTGACAATTATTTGGTTTCCTTTATTAACCTCAATTGGCTTATATTTTGTTATTCGATGCCTAGTGTTATTATAGCATTGAACTACGTGTTTCAAATTCTTTTGCATCCATTGATATTGACCACATAAGCTAAATAGCTTGTAAAGGTGACCTTTTAGTGTTCTTAGTACTCTTTCGACAATTGATGCTTTTTTAATAGAGTTAGTGGAATAATGATTAATGCAATACTTTACCATCAACTGTTTAAAGGTATCATTATAAAATTCCTTGCCTAAATCTGTTTGTAAATTTTTAGGCTTTCGAGATGAATTAGTTAGTATATTTAGCATTGCATTTGTAACACAACTTTTATCTTTTGATTTCAAAGGATTAACCCATACATATTTCGATAAAGTATCAATTACTACTAGAACATATTTATATCCTTTATTAAAATGTGAATACTTTTGAAAATCCATAAGGTCAGCTTGCCATAAATCATCTATTCCTTTTATAATTGTACATCGACGTGGAAAATTCTTTCTAACAGCTCTGTGGAGTTCGTCGACTATGTCTTTTTTACTCATTTTTTATTGGTCTTTGCTTGAATCATACTATCTATTTCAGTTTTTGAATAAAACGTAGTAAACAAACGTTCTGAACTTGCTGTTTCTAAGTTCTTTAAGTAGACTTTAACACTACTATGAACCTTATTTATTTCATTTCTGAGCTCTTGAACAGTTTTATCCATATATGCTTTATTTACAGCTTCGTCGTCCTTCTCTGGTGACGTCAGACCTTTTAGTTTCGATGATTTTAAATCGTATTCTCCCGTTTCAGACTTCACCAATGTATCGCTGAAGGTATCAATATATTCCTCTAATCGTAGACGCTTATGAACATGATGACCAAATTTGTCAATGTTCATTGCTACACTGATGCTTTATTCAAAGTGAACCGTTTCCCTGTCAAACGCTCTTTATATTTTATATTCTTGATTATTCCTGCTTCCCACAGTTCTTCCATAATTGCGATAATTTCATTATCTAAACCGGTGTTACCTGCATCTCGTGACGCAAACAACAATTTTAATCGATCTACCAACTCATTCGGATCGTCCCAATAAACAAGGTCTGTATTTTTCTTAAGTTTTTTTAAAAGTTTAATACCTTTTCCCTGTGAAAGGCTTTCCATGCTAGTAGTCACATTTTTAGAGAATTTAAATAGTGGTTTGATAATATTCATATATTTATATCCTTTATTGCTGTTTATTGATTTGGTTGGTTCAAAATTACGCCTATGGGCATTGGTATCTATTAGTAGTAGTTTATATTTATCTAAATCATCATCTGTGATTACATCTAGATTTGGCTTCTTTTTAAACAATAGCTCTTTTAAACCAAGAGTTTTTTTATAAACTCGGTTTCCAACTTTCAAAGTGTTGCCATCGTCATAAACACGAGATTTTCCGAGCATTAGTTTACCTCTGTCATGTTTGATTCCAAAAGGTATATCATTCATTACTTCAGATGATGTTGACCAAGACAAAGACTGATTTTTATAACTTGGTGACGATTGTAGAGATTTAAACGATCCATCGCTCACATTATGGTCTTGAGTAGGTGTTACAGTAAGGGTTTTGTTAGATTTTTCATATAACTCCTGATCTGGCTCATCTTCTTCACTGCTAGGTTCATTAAATTCTTCAATAGAAGAATAGGACTCCTCGCTTACATTATTTTTAATCTTTTTAAAATCAGGAGTATAATTCTTTTCTTGCACATTATGTTTTCCATCATTTTTACTTGTTAACAAGTTAAGAGGATCAACTATAGGTTTGAATATGGTTTCCAAGGTCATATTGCTTGTATTTTTTGCATCCTTGATCATATCTACTTTTCTCTTTACAGCTGCTGCCGATTTTACTATTTGTTTTTTTAGATCTCTTTCCATTTTTTTTTGTGAGGTTTCCTTTCAATTTCAAATCACAGAATAAAGTGATTTATAAATAAAACTACAACGGCTTATGTATATTAATCTACCACAATGAACGTATCAAATGTCATTCTATAACATCCTTTATTTCGCTCACAATCCTTATTAATTACAATATAATTGTACGGCTTTCTCCAAACAGTTGAGCACATTACACGGAATTGAGACCATGACATGTCAGACCTTACATGTTCTTCATAAACGTGTTTTAAATTTACATCGTCCTGCTTGAATAATATTATTAGGTTTGCATTGTCCCTTACAAGTTGTTTAGGTATTTTTGTATAGGTTTGATTTATGTAAAAACAATCGATATTTTTATGACGTCCCATAGCAAAATAATCCCGGATGTGGTTTTGGTTTTCACAAGCAACGTCGTCAAATATGATAATTGAGTTAGCCAAAGCTTCGTGTGGACTTAAAATTTCACTGTTATCATTGTATTTGTTAAAAGATGTACCTGCTACCATATCTAATACCTTTTCTAAAAATATATATTTAGGCTGATATAAAGATTTTGAATATACATAAAGATTATGAAAACGAGGACCGTCACAATGTAATAATAGACTAATTACTAAGTTGGTCTTTCCACAATTGGAAGGACCACAAACAATACAACGTATACTGTTCGGCAACAAAGTACCATGTCGTTTTGGTTCATTCGATAGTGGAGGACATATGCATTCTACTTTTAACGATTGTTTTTGTTTGACGAATTTCATAATCAGCTGCTTGCACTTGACCACAGAGTTTGAAGGAATTGAACAAAATGATTTTATAACATAGCGCCAAAACATTTAAACTCTTGAGGTGGGAGGTCGAATAAATTTTTAAACATCCAATAACAAACTTCAGTTCATTGGTATCCAAGAATCGCTTTGCAAGTGAGTAATGCTTTTTTTTTTTTGCACTGAATATTATTGCTAAGGAAAAGCTACAGTATCTCACAAGTTTCTTATCGACGGAAACTATATTATAAAACACTATTTTCAAAAAGATTATTGGGCATTCTGGTAAACTTTTTTTTACGACATTGCTCGAACGGCAGTGAGATCAATGGAGTGAAAAAAAAAAGTGTTCCAGAATGCCCAATAATCACCTACTTCGACCGCACCGTCACTTAACATTAGGTGAGGTGTAGTCAAATGCCTGCCTATAAACAATAAAAAAAAAAAAGGTATGAAATATAGAGCTGTATCTCTATCATATTGCGAGCAATCCTATTTTTCTCACTGTCGTACCTATTACTTATTTTGTAGGCAATTTTATATTGCTATCTCTTTCTCTCCACACACACACACGCATCGACGTCCTTCGACGTAGTGTCCTAATCACACAGAATCAAATACTATCATTTGTAAGTACGTCAGTAGAACAGTAACCATTTAGTATGAAAAATTCCATTGCCATAGCAAGGTATCTAAGCAAGTGCTTAGCGTCAGGGAATTCATAATAATTATACTTGACACTGTATTTTTCCGCACTGACTTGTTATAATAAAGAAACCAACTAATTAAATAAAATTGTTTTGCCAACAACTACCTTAGGAGTTGGTTAGCAAAGTTCATTATATTCTATTACTTTAATAATTACACAAAATAAGGTTATGGTTGTCTACTACGGTATTTAACTGGGTAACTTTGTTTGGATCGTAGCAAGTGGAAAAAAGTGGTCTCTGCCTACCCCTACGGAAAAGAGGCGTGATTATATGTATGTATGTATGTAACCAGATTGAAGGTAACCAGGGAAACATGATTATATTGCTTTGTTGAAGTGATAATGCCTCCTGATTAATCTATATACTTAGTAATACGTGAAGCAAAAACATTGTACCTACCCCTTTTTACGAAAATTGCGCGGACGGAGGAGTATGAAATTTCGCACACTAAAGGCCTTTTTCCTGTCATGCGTATTTTCACCCGCATGCGGATCTCGTCCGCATGCGGGTTATAATACGCTCCGGGCCACACGCAGAACAAAAATTTCGTTCGCCGCTGCAGTGTCGTGCGTGTCGCCAGTGAGTGTACTCGTGCACAGAGATAAACGTTAAAAAAGTAATTATCGCTTATATATTTCAAAAATAAAAAAATATAAAAATCAATTCAGAGTAGATCCTTATCTTGAAACTAGATCACTTACTGGAATGTTTAATGTAATATTTATCAAAATTAAAAAAATAAGATTAAATATAGGTTTAGAAATGAAACGCTGTGTTCAAATTCAATGTCAGAAGAAGAAAAATTTAATAAAAAGAAAGGCAAGCTACCCCCATACATAATAGTCATTGTTTTTTCCAGCCAAGCAGCCACCCTTGCATCCCGGTTTTTGTAAAGCTCGTCCTGCTTGTTCCACAACAAAGGGCGAAAATGCACTTCAAAAATAAATCTCTCTGTATCAATTTTCATTTTTGTTTGCGATTGTATGCGTACAATGACGATGCGTGTAACCCGCACGACAGTAAAAACTACACTGGCAGTAGAAGAGCGCGCCCCGCAAGCGGGTGGCACGCATGCGGGGCGCGCGCCCGCAGCCAATCCGCGTCCCGCGCGCGTTTTTCCCGCGTGATAGGAAAAGCATGTATGAAATGATAGGATGCGGGCAGCCCGCATGCGGACTAAACCCGCACGCGGGTGAAAATACGCATGACAGGAAAAAGGCTTTTATAGTTTATATAGAGCAGGAGTACAGAATGTTAATATTTTTTTTAAATATGCCAAAAAAATATATAAAATCAATAAAACAAATATTACACACACTACCATGTATTTGGCACACACGCATATACTCTTTTAAAAAATTTCAAAAATGGAAGAGGAGCGGCCGAAATCTGTCAATGCCAATTCAAACGCTGATCCAAACCTCAGAAGATAGCTTTAGTTATTATTCTGAGATCCAAACTCACATTCTATCTTTTTAAATTTTTCATTGCTTAGGATACAATCCGTGCATCCTTAATAAAATTACGGTCGAATTGGCGCTGCGCAAACGTAGACACTTTTTGTTACCGACACAGCACACCATCGAGTTGCTGTATCCGGTGGCGGCAATCGGACACTCTGTTACCGACACGGCACACCATCACAGGAAACCGAGTTGCTGTGTCCGGTGGCGGCGATCGGACATAGTTGCCGGTTGCGGTAACAATTCGTGTTTCATCTCATGAATTAGTTTCACGATGGACGTTGATGAAGAAACATTATCTTTGCTGGTTGTGTAAACGCCGTCGCCGTAAATATTACAGACAAATCAACCACGTCAATTCCAACGGTTTCGTCAGTTCTGGACACATCCTTTTCTTAGAAATCGAAATCTATTTATAAATATTAGTGAACTTAGAAAATATGAAGAAAAATTTAAACGTCAATTTAGATTATCTATGAAATGTTTTGATGAGTTACTCTGCTTATATTACAAGATGATTTAAAAAAACAAAACACGGTGATGAGAGATAGCATTCCACCATCAGAGCGACTTTATATCACCCTACAGTAGTAGTTAATTTTTAGTTTTTCTAGGATATATTTTAGTTAAAACGGACATAATGTCACATTACGTTATTTAATTCTTGTATTGTTTGATAAATAAAATTCACTTCAACATTATGTTACAAATGTTAATTTTACTATACATAGATATAAGTTCTCGAATTTGATAATTTAGATAAGTTACATTTTTTTTAAAATCGATTCAAAGAGAAAAATCATGCATCCCTAATTTCGGGCTTTCGGCTCGCCCCGGGCCCACCCGTGCCACCCGCTCGGTGTGCGTGGCTTGTGTCGCACACAGGATACGGACACCGACTGCATCGTCCGTTTGCGCAGATCAGTACAATTGTAAGGAAGTTTGTTAATGTTGCTTGTGTCTTCAACTGACGACTTTGTGTGTCCAGTTACCTACACCGAACACTTTTTGATTAGTGTCAGGTGGAAGTAACTGGACACAGAAAGTGTCTACGTCTGCGCGGGGAGGGCTGTTTTCATATTCACTGGTAGCTTGTGTCCCACACAAGACACAAAAGTGTCTACGTTTGCGCAGCGGCTTAGACCTCTGGGCGACCACTAGTAGACTAGTAAGTAAATACCCTATGTCCCACTGCTGGGCAAAAGCCTCCATCACTGAGACAACTTCATCACTACTTGATGGGTAATGGCTTAATCATCACGCTTGCCAAATGCAGGTTGGTGGTCACAAATCCGTGCAATGCATCGAAAAGTCCAAAATGTTTTGGTCGACCTGAGAATTAAAATCGGGACCTTAGGGTATCGGGCCAAACGCCTTGCCACTCAACCACCGAGAACTTATTAAGACTAGTAAGTTGGGACTAATAAGCTTTTTAACATATTTTAATGTAATTTGAGAATTTATTTAGATACAAATTTCTTCATATAGTGACACAATTTCTAAATTTGCTTCTATAAAAATATTAGCTACTTACTTCAATATTAACTTTCTACAAATTATCTTATAGAAATATCTCTACATTTAGGTATTTTGATATTCCTAATTCTTTCAGACCAATAAGCCAATTTGCGTCCAAACCTTTGAAACCAATAAATCCATAAGGAAAATACAATCAATTTTACCATCTAATTTTTTTATGTCCCCACAGCTGGGGCATGAGCCTTCCGTTTGAAGGGATAGGGAGAACGGGCCATAAGCCACCATGCGAGCCCAGTGCAGGCTGGTGTTTGTTAACTGCTTTACGTGCCTTCCGAAGCACATCGGAGCTTAAGATGATAAATTTATGGTCACCCATTCGATGACCGGCCTTTGCGAAAGTTGTTTATCCTTATCAACCACAGACCGGGCTCGTCAACCATTGCGCCATCAAGCACCTCCTTAAAAGCGTTTTTTACTGAAATTATGACACTGCTTGCCAATACGCGCCTGACATGCATGAATTCACTACTAAAAATATTGTTAATTTTAACTTTTTATTTTCAAGTGCCATTTGCTGCACTGAAGCTAAATTAAATATTTATAAAATTAATAAAATACAGTGAAAAAATTAAACGCCTCCCGACCCAGCCAGGAAACGAACCTGGGTCTTCCGCAATCCGGGCGGCTGCACTGACCGCTATGCTACCGGGAAGGCAAACGTAAGCGCTGAATTTTGTCACTGCTTTTTTAATGCTTTTTGAGTGCTAATAGCGGCACAGCGCGCCATCTATCCAACGGTAATTGCGACCGATGGCTATGTAGATTCATCTTTGCAGATGAATTACCACAAATTTGATAACACAACGCTATAGTAAATTTTTACTTTTTATTTTCAAGTGCTAATTGCTGCACTGAAGCTAAATTAAATATTTATAAAATTCATAAAATACAGTGAAAAAATTAAACGCCTACCTTCCTGGCTGGGTCGAGTAGGCGTTTAATTTTTTCACTGTATTTTATAAATTTTATAAATATTTAAAAATATTGTATTAACAATTGCATGACAAATTAAAGTTAATATAAAGTCTAAGTAACTCTACATATACGATCTAGATCAGTTACATTACAAAAACACATATTTTGAAAAAAATTCCACGAGCAGGATTTGGACTTGCACCCTTCTGAAATACCGGGTCAGGTGCTCTTCTTATTAAGCTATCGTGGTTCTAACCAGCCCGCCGAAATTATTCAACACTATTTACTTTTTTACTTTGACAGCCAAAGAAATTTTTCGTGGATTTTTTTTTAATATTTGTCTTTTTGTAATTTGTTCGCAACAAAGTTTGCGTTAAAAATTATATAAACAAAACGGTTACATTACATTAAAACCCACTATGGAAAGTTTCAAACCGCATAAACTTTAAAGCCATCGATTCTGGCTGCATTTAGCAGTCGTTAAAAACCACCGCACCGCACTGAGCCCGAGTGGTGGTTTATGGCAGTTCTCCCAGTGGCATTTCTTGTTGGTGATTGGTCGAAGTGCTACTGGAAAATACCTCAGCAGACTTATGAAGATCTTGGTAAGAATTATTCTCACTTCGAAACGGAATCCTTCCTGCGACCTTCACCAGATCTTCGGTCCACCTTGTTGATGGAAGCCTGCCCACACTGCGCTTTCCGGTACGCGGTCGCCACTCAAGGACTATTCCGCCCCAGCGGCCATTAGTCCTGCGAGCAATGTGCCCTGCCCACTGCCACTTGAGCTTAGCAACTCTTCGGGCTATGTCGGTTACCTTTGTTCTTCTGCGGATCGCCTCATTTCTGATTCGATCACGCAGAGAAACCCCGAGCATAGCCCTCTCCATTGCTCTTTGAGTGACCTTGAGCCTTTTTATGAGGCCATAGTGAGCGACCACGTCTCAGTCCCGTATCTGTCAAATTTCTCCAATGAATATTGATCTTTGTAACCAAACGATAAAGTTCAAAATTGATTGTAGAAATTTGACAGTTTTGGGTAGGTTGATCTGCCGCCGTGTGTACATGTCTGTAACTGTTATAGAGTGCATGTGGACCGGGTCTTCGTACTTTGTTCTACGAGTACGGTGCATATGCGAGTGTGCATGTTTAGTGTACCATGTGAATGTGTAGTGGCATTTTTAAGATGGTAAGCCGTTTTCTCATTTCAACGACGATTTGGACGAATGATTACGTCGCAAACCACCTCACTTCGAAATGTAATCACCTAATTTGCGTTTAATCTCCTCGTGGCCCCCAATCTAAATGTTTATCGACTGAAAATTGACTTTGCCTCCAAAGATCTCATTAGAGCCGCGTTGCACGAAGCTGGCTAATATCGGTTAGCATATTCATCGAGAAGGTGGCTTCGGTATAACAAAACGCTTCATGGTTCATATTGCAGTAGGTATCCTACCAGGGTTGTCAACAATAAAAATTAAGTAAGTATATTAGAGTCACAGAAGGAAAAAAAAACAGTATTTTAGAAAAATGAAACAGTACCTATTTTAATTCTTTTTATTTTTCTTACTCTTGCACAACTTATTAATTAATTTAGTGACATTTTAATTCATGCATACCAAAGACGTTGTAAACTGTGGTTTATGTATTTCATTTTTGTCCAACAGTAAGAACAATGTACTTAGTCTTACAACAGTCACAACAATGTCCACTAAGTACATTCAATTTCATTCATTTTTGTGTCCAAATAGTAAAATACTGTTTTTATAAGTTTTTTTTTTAAATTTATTTATTAGACATCATTATCTTACTTTGTTCTGATACCAAGCTAAAGCATTCGTTTTAAGGAAATCAGAAACAACGACGGTACCAATATTCAACTAAACAACTCAGACCAGACACAATATCGAAAAGATCGTTTTCGACTTAATCCGACCGGGAATCGAACACGGGACCTCAGAGTTAGCGCCGCCCAAATAAATAAAAAATTAAATATTTGGAGCATTTGAAGCGTTCATTCATGTTTTCGTGTCGATAACCCTTAAGGGCATCCTATTTGACTCAGAAGAGTGTCACAGGAAATTAACAATCTAGCAACGGCCTAGTTAAGCTGGTCATTGAGTTATGACCAATTTATGAAGACATATTATTAACCTACTAAAAATAACCATTTAATCTTTATACATATAATTCTTCGATACGTTTGTATGTCACTGAACTCCTCCTAAACAGCTGGACCAATTTTGATGTTTTTTTTTGTGTATGTATATGTCAACACCAAGGATGCCAATGCTGCTTGATGTTAAGTGGAGTGTTCTGGTACTGTGGTGCTACGACGAATGGATCCTTTTTGGCGGTGATTGCGCAAACCTGTGTCTTGGAATGGTTGAACTGAACCAGATTCAATCCACCCCATCCTGAGACCCGTTCTAGGGAGTTCTCAACTTTGGACACAAATAAGTGGGTCTTTGGATGGTTTCGATTCATAATTAGACACGGTAGGGCACTGCCATTGGTTTTTTAGAAGATAGTTTGGTGATTGCTTCACACGGCATTTTCAGCGCCACCAAACTTTGAGCTCGAGAGAGAGCATCGAGAAGAGCTTGATGGCGCAGTGATTACGTCCGGTCTGCGAGTGCTGTGGTTAAGCAACTTTCGCAAACGCCGGTCATCGGATGGGTGACCAAAAGTTTATCATCTCGAGCTCCTCCGTGGTTCGGAAGGCACGAAAAGCCGTTGGTCCCGGCTGCATTAGCAGTCGTTAACAATCACTTATCCGCACTGGGCCCGCGTGGTGGTTTATGGCCCGTTCTCTGTACAAAAGACTAAACTTTTCTTTATGAATTTACCCCATGAGCAAAGCACAATGTAAAAGAACCGTACAAGATTGGCTAAAGGGGAAAACATATGATGACACAGAGAAATTATTATTAGTAATTACATAACTTTTAAGACCATCTAGAAAATTCTAATTAAGTAGAGCAATTAATAATATTATTCGAGTACTTTCCAGTTCCGCATTTAAAATAGTTAGTCATTATTTGTAAATGTTTTATTGTAGAATAAGCACTAACGTTCTGTTCTAGATAGATACCTAATACACAGGCAATATTGATTGCTTAGCATAGGTATTACGTAATACATAATATTATATACACTAACCCCAATTACTTTACATAAGTCTTTTGTATCTAGGCTAAGTTTTTATACAGCAATAAATTTATCTTTATCTTATTATTATTACCTTCGGAGGTTTCCTAGACGGAACTGCATCACGCACTAGTGCGTGTCCCCTGCCCTACTAGATTCTCCGAAGGGTTCGGATCGGATCGGATTATCGCACGGTGAATTTGTTACGGCGTATCACAGAGAAATGGATAATTAGCATGAAGCTGCTATGTCAAAACTCCTCACGACCAGGTTAAGAAGAGAATAGAAAGAGCACAATGCGACATCAGTAAATGGGTTGCAAAGCGCTGACAATAATGAAACAATGTTCTCTGTCGATCTACATACAAGGCAAAGGAATGGAATTAGTGTGAGATCCGATGCTTTTAATTCAGGTAATTCGTAAAACGCTATTTATTTCAAATATTATAGCAATATCAGTAGCAAATAATGAAATAATTACAAAATATTGCTGTAACAAAAACAAGCCATGTCAGCTTCGATCAATTATGTACTAGATGAAGAATCTAGAACAAAAATGCATCTCGGAATTGGTCCTGTTAGCTCATACCTATATATTTAAATTTCGAATAACAAAATCTGAAAAAACTTTGAATAGCATCAACAACTTCAGCCTACTATACCTAACTTACCTACTTGTTTTTAAGCTTATTTAAGACTAAATTTGTAAATCAGTGATTAAATTAAGTGACAAATAACATCTGCTAGTGTTTTTTCTGACAAATATTGTGTAGTTTTCAAATTATTTGCTATTGTTATTTTCCAACTGTCATCGCCAGCTGACTGATAGAACAAATTTTACAAAAATTTGTTAAAATAACTACTTTAGCCCTGGACTGCTGCAACATAAACCGGGGGAGTATTGTTCTCATTCTATTTATTATAGATACTAGTAACCTAAGTGTAAAACTTAACTAAACACTTCATTTAATTTGTATAAGTGTCGATGTACTGAGCCAATTAATCGTTATTTTTCTACTTTGTAATCAGATCAAAAGATTAGAAAGAAATAGAACACTAATTTATTGTTATCAGACACTTTGAATTAATTTCTTTTTACCACTAACATTGAGAAAAACTTATTTCTAAATACTATTACTAGGTACATGTTCTATATAACAACAATACTACCTACCACACTCATTACTTCACAAATCTCGCATATTGTGAGTATCGTCACACCTCAAATACGATTTGGCTTGGTTAACCTCTCTTGACTTGACTATATGTGGAAGTGAAGTTGATGGTGACTTTGTTTTGCCACAGACATTCATACACTTCAACACATTACAACCAGAACGTGACTGCTTATTTGAAGCTCATAACTAAATTAATTTAATTTCTAGATTAGGTACCTACCTAGTAATAACTTGCAATTACAATAAAAAACTCTAATTTTAAACCCAAATCTTTTGTGTGTCACATCTACCCCCCACTTATTATTTTAAAATCTCATTTTTAAATTATCTAAATAGCTGCACATAAAAATTAAAAATAAGTTAGATAAACCTAACTTGCAACATATAAGTCTTAATATATCTTAATCTATAATTCTTTAATTTTCAGGTGTTTGTAAAACCAACTTCACAATGCTGACCCGTTAGGCTGCTACTCAAAGTACTGAACTAAAGCTCAGACAGGCACTTGAGGAGTAAAAAGCACTCAAGGAGTGCTGCAGTCAACTGCTAAAAGAGAGGGATGACAGTGAAATAGAAATAAAATCTATGATAGACAGAAACTCACAGCTTAAGAATGAGTTAGGCCAACTGCACATGCAACACCAGGATGTGCTTCACCAGCGTGACCAACTGCAAGATGTCATCTCCAATTTTGAGCAGCAGCACAAACCTATGAAAGGGCACTTGACCGCATCACCGAGTTGGAAAGGGATCTCAGTGCGGCCAACCACCAGATTTCCCAATTTGTTGAGTTGCAGCAGCAGCATGAAGAGGAACATACTCAGTCCTTATTTGAAGAGATTATGGCACCATCTGGTGGTGTGTCGTTACAGGAATTAAAGAAGCAACTGCATAAGGCGAACAACAAAATAATGTTCTTAGAATCATCCAAACACAATACAACTGCCTCGTTAAATCAAAGCCTGTTCGATGAGTTGGTAGTCTGTGCCCCCTCCTTGGTTTCTGCGACAGCTAGCAGTCAACCCACTGTCACAGTAGATCTGACATGTGATGAAAGTAGAAATAGCAACAACTTTGTAAAGATTGCTGGCTGTAGCAAAAACAAACTTAAAAAATATATAAAAATTAATAAATATATTACAAAAACACAAGTTAGTTAAAAAACATAAATTTTTCATCAAAAATGTAAAATTGAATAGAGAAAGATTATACCTAATAGACAAATTATATACTTATTCATCACAGCTGCATAACAAAAATTTGCAATATAAAAAAGACACACAACTTTTACAAAATAGTATAGAACAATTACAGGACTCTCTTCTTTCCATTACCAAAAAATATGAACTTTCACAAGGACAAATAAAAGAACACATGTTGGCTATGATTGAGCTGGTAGAAACGTGTAATGAAAACAATGATAGATTTAATTCATTTACTTGTAACCACACTTGTAAATGTAAGCAATTACCAGGTCGTTTATCGGTGACATGTGATTCTTCCTCTCCATTAAAATTAATTAATACTGATTTACCTAAAGGTTCCCCTAGCCAGTGTAAAATTATAAATACACCACACTTAGTAAAAAATATCAATCAAGAGGATTTAAATTTAGATAATAAGAGTGACACTGTTATATTTAGCGATGAATTTGGTAAAAACATGGGCCGCTTGTTATTTGACTTAGGACATTCAATTACCAATTACTGTATGCCTGGTGCTTCTTATCAAGATATTTTAACAAAAGCAATTGATTATAAATATAAACCTAATAGTACTGTATTAATTTTTGTTGGAAATAGGGGTAAATTAAACAAATCAAGTTTGATTAAGAGTTTAAATAAGTTAAATAATTTAAATGTAGGGAATATTATACTGTTTACTTTACCCTATTGTAATAGCTTGCCACAGGAGGAAAATACTACTAGATATAAGCTTAATTTGACATTACATACATTTTGCAACAATGAAAATTTGCATTTAATTGACACTAACAATTATGTTAGTAATTTTTATTTGACAAAAGATAGTTATTATATGCCAATTTATTTCAAGCGACAAATAGCTTCATCGCTATCATATTTTTTACACATCTCAGCCAAAAACTTGGCTAAACAAGTTGCTCCTATTGAGCAATGTTTAATAGACATAAATGTCAGTAGTGTTTCTACTGACATTCCAATCAATAATTTAAATTAAATCATAAGACAAAAGAGGAATTCTCTTGCAAAATGTTTGGTAATATTTAAAAAAAATGTAAAATTAATTCTAAGAAAAGCCCGTCCCAACCTACAATTATTAAAAATGTTCACTCGATTAATATAGTTCACCAGAACATTCAAGGGATGACAGGTAAAGATCTGGAGATTGAATTGTTCATGAACGATAATAAAGTTGATATTTTATGTATTACTGAACACTGGCTTAAAGATCATCAGTTCATGTTTAATTTTAATAATCATTTGGTAGGTAGTTCATTCAGTCGAGTAAATTCAATTCATGGTGGCTCCTTAATTATAGTTAATAAGAAATTAAAATTAAAGGAACGAAAAGACATAGTGAGCCTCTCGGTTGAGCGAACAATAGAAATAGCTTGTGTGGAGCTGGAGCGACTTGTTGTATTAAGTGTATACAGGCCTCCGTCAGCATTGTATGATTATTTTGAAAAAGTAATGGATGAAGCATTAAATAAAATCCGCAATGTAGGTTAAAAGATAGTTATTTGCGGTGATTTTAATATTAATTTGTTAGAAAAGTCTACAGGTTCTATCAAAATTAAAAATTTATTTCAATCGTATAATTTAAATAATTTATTTTTGGAGCCAACTAGAATAACTGCCACTTCGGCCACTTGTATTGATAACATATATACCGATCTAGTACCACTGTCTAAACTCATTATTAATAAACTGGACTCTGATCATTGTGGCCAAATGGTCAGCCTTCCACATCAGTGTAAGCAAGTGAAGAAACAGAATATCACTGTTGTACCAAAAACTGCAGGTCGTCTAGAACGGTTTAAAAACAATCTTTATGATAATATATGTTTTTTAAAGTATAATGATAACCCAAATGAATTTTATAATGATTTCTTTCATAAATATTGTACAGAATTTAATAAAACTTTTATTCCAAAAAGGATCTCGGTTAGTGGTACTGTTACTTTTAGTGAATGGGCTACAATTGGTATCCACAAAAGTAGAAAGCGACTTTATGAGCTATATGATGAACGCAACTATAACACCAGTGAAGATTTTAAATTGTATGTCAAAAATTATTCTAAGTTATTTAAAATAGTATGTCGATTAGCAAAGGCAAAGTTCCTGAGTTCAAAGATTAAGCTAAGTCATAACAAAATAAAAATGACATGGAATATTATAAATAGTGAAACTGGAAATGTCAAAAGTCGTAACAATGAGTACAAATTGAGCTACGAAAATCAAACCTTAACTTCCGATGCTGATGTTGCTGCGGCATTTGAGAAGTTTTTTACTGATATTCCAGTTTCAACTACAAAGGCTTTGGACTCCCCCTCACTGTAGCTGAAGCGGTTCTAAAGGAAAATGTCAAACCTAGTGAAAACTATTTTAGTTTTCAAAAAATTGATTTTAGAGATATAATTAAAACTTTTAATACTCTTAATAAAAAGAAGACTGCTGATCTGTGGGGTAATTCCGTCGACGTCACTAAATCCATTATTGAGACAATAGCTCCAGTTTTAGCTTGCATATTTAATGAATGCATTGACTGTGGTGTTTTTCCTGACCTAATGAAGCACAGTAAAGTAATCCCATTATTCAAATCAGGTAGCACATGTGACCCCTCTAACTTTAGACCAATTTCTGTGTTACCCACATTTAGTAAAATATTTGAAAAGATAATTCTAGACCAAATTCAAGTTCATTTTTATAGAAATAAACTTTTACATTCTAGACAATATGGTTTCACTAGGGGTCGCTCGACTACTGACGCTAGTGTTGAGCTTTTACTTCAAATATTTAATGCCTGGGAGGATTCACACGATGCGGTAGGGGTTTTTTGTGATTTATCCAAGGCATTTGATTGTGTTTTACATGAAACCCTGGTCAGGAAGCTTTACCACTATGGAATTAGAGATGCGTCACTGAATCTTCTTATCTCATATTTGAGTGATAGGGTTGAGAGGGTTGATGTTAACGGTAAAAGATCTCCGGGATCGGTGGTTACAATGGGAGTTCCACAGGGTTCAATTCTTGGTCCTTTCTTATTTTTAATTTATATTAACGACTTGCCTTACTTTGTAAAAGACAAACATGAGATAGTATTGTTTGCAGATGATACCTCACTTTTATTCAAAGTAAAACGACGACAGCCGATTGATGACGATGTGAACAATGCTGTCTCAAAGATAGTTCATTGGTTTAGTGTTAACAATTTGCTATTAAATGAACAAAAAACCAAATGTATAAGATTTGTATTACCCAACGTTAAGGATGTAAAAACCAGTGTAAAAATTAAAGATAAGAATGTGGACCTTGTGGACACCTTGTGTTTCTAGGCATAACGTTGGATGCAAAGCTACAGTGGGGCCCACATATAGATAAATTGTCGAGTAGACTGAGCTCTGCGGCTTATGCAGTAATGAAAATTCGTCAGATCACTGACATTGAAACAGCTAGACTTGTTTACTTTAGTTATTTCCATAGCGTAATGTCGTACGGCATTTTACTGTGGGGCAATGCTGCCGATATTCAAACTATCTTTGTGCTGCAGAAGCGGGCTATTCGAGCAATTTATAATCTAAAAGCTGGTAATTCTCTTAGGGAGAGATTTAAGGATATTAATATAATGAAAGTTGCATCACAATATATTTACGAGAACCTAATGTATGTATATAAAAATATTGAAGCTTTTTCGAAAAACAGTGATATTCACAATGTAAACACTAGAAATAAAAACAAACTAGCAGTACCTAATACTAGGCTCCACAAAGTAAATAATTCATTTAGAGGCCTGTGTGTACGTTTTTACAATAAAGTTCCAAGTAATATCCAAAAACTAGATATTAATAAATTTAAAATCGCTATTAAAGAAAAGCTTTATAAAAAAGCTTATTATAAAGTGTCTGATTACATTGAAGACAAAACAGCATGGGTTTAAAATGCTCTAATCTATTTCTAATCCAGAATATTGTTAAGATTTTTTTTTTTAAACTTGTATAACTTGGTAACGTAACGGCATATAATTTTGTAAATGTCGTTACATATTGAATTAAAGCTGTGGAGTTTCTTGCGCCCATTCTTCTCCACAGCTAAAATATAGACGTCCTAAATGGGTAGTAGGTAAAAAAATTATGGACGATTCAAAAGCACTTTTCTAAAGTTTATTTGAATAAAGAATATTTGACTTTGACTTTGACTTTGACTTTGACTTTGACTAACCTTACTTAACCTGCTGACCAACATACAATAGGTCAGTTGAGGGATGCTAACAGCGTAGCCGGTGAAAAGCGCGGAACATTATTCTCGTGACAGCCTCCGCGCCAGCCACATTATCGGTGTGAGGTTTCCTCAGGGGTTTTAGTGGGTCGGCCGCGTTTTACGGTCAACCCCACATATCCCGTAGCGCGATCGCCAACCCATTACATAGATTATTCGGGTCGAGTCAAAGCGGGCCGAGTGGGCGAGGACCCAGGTCAGCGAGGCCCCCCAGACGTGGGGGGCCCGGCTTCGGTGTAGGCTGTGGCTTTTGCAAACCGCCCGTCTGGTGCACGTGGTATGACCCACGCGGGAGTGGTGGACCCGCTCGAGCCTACCCCCGGGTCCTCCACCTCTACCACACTACCGCCTTCCGATCCTGTGTCTCTCTCTAGAGAGACATTGGGGTGGTCGGTCGTAGGGATCTTAGGAGACGTGGGTGGCTCCTCCACTGTCTTCATTTTCTCCGTGCGGTCTAGTGGCAGCTCCACTGAAGGCTCCACTTCAGCCCGCATCTTTTAGGAAGACCTAATTCGATCCGGTCTTTGCGGCAGGACGTTCCCGGCCGGAGCTCAGCCCTGTCCCCACCCGGTCGACCACGGTCTTCAGGGACGCCACTTCTCGTCGGAGGGCGTGCACCTCCTCGTGGAGTCGGCGATTTGCCTCCTCAATGCGGCGTGACTCATCAGAAGAGGTCCGCGACGCCAGGTTGGCGAGGCACTTCCGGATGGTCATCGAGGCGTTATTGGGAGTGCGCTGGCAGGTACCTCTGAGGTTCTCGGATTTTCGGGACACCTCCTTTACCGCAAAGGCGCACTTTAGCCCCACCTCGTGTATCTTCGTTTTAAGGTCCGACGAACTGGCGATGAACGACATGTCCACTCGAGTGGCCATCTCCGAGTCCATCTCGTCAAGGGCCGCGGAATCCACCGTGGATTGGTCAGGAGTCAGGCGTCTTTTGGACTGCTCCGCTGGCTCAATCACGACTGGCAATACGACGCCCCTGGCTCGACGGTCGGCAGACATCCTCTTATCCAGCTCTGCGAGCTGTTCCTCTTCTTGATCCAACTGCTCCTCATACTCCCACATTTGGGTGCGGGCAAGGGCAGTTTTAGCCGTCGAAAAACCACCACACCACGGGCTCAATCCCCGAAAGGTCATCGGAATCCATGTCCGCGCCACGCAACCTCTCCTCCGACTGCCTACGGGTCTCAAGAACACGGAATTTCCGTCCGAGTCCGAGCACCCCACAGCCTCCATTTCTCTATCCATTACGCCCATCACATTGCTCCCCCCAGACACGGTGGGCATGCCTGAAACCAGCGTGCTGAGCGTACCCGATCCGCTGGTCCCAGGGAGGTTTTTAGCCGGTGTTCTCCGGGATGTTATTGAGTTTTCCTTCTTTTGGCCGTTTGGCCTCCGGTCTGCCTAATCGCAGCTTACCCACGGCGCCAACGGTGGGGTCGTTTCCGCAAAAGGGCAGATAACGACTTCGGGGTTGGCGTACACCCCGGTTGCACCGCTCTCACCGGTGCCCCCTTTCCCCCCGTGCGGTCTGAGAACCTTTAAGAGGCGGCCGTCTTTTGTGATACGACGCCCAGAAAGGACGCCGTCAGTAACTCCTCTTACTTTTCAGATAGAAAAGTGAGTTATGTGACTCAGAGTGGCCGTATATGGAAGCTGCAAGGCCCAGAAAGGACCCCGCCTAGTCAGATGTCAGTCGGCTGGGTCCAAGCGCCTACTACACTCAGAGCGGGAGACTGTTGGAACCAGCCGTTGCCCAGAGTGCACCAACGTGGAGGTCACCTGACTCGCACCCCACTTAACCCTTACCTAACCTTACTTAACCTTAAATCTTAAAAACAAAGAATAAAAATTAAGGTTTCAAAATATTTGTACTTAATTTTACTGTCATCGCCACTAACGTCATTGTGGCTCCGTGGCACCAAAGTCAGCCCCAAGGACATAATTGATCGAAGCATGTCAGTGACTGATTGAAAAACTCTAGCATCAAGAAAAAGTACCTAAACATAATAAAAAGAATTCTACGCCACTTTCTATGATTATTCGGTCACGTATAACTTTAATATTTTATCCATTTGACTTTAATTATATTACCATTTCATTTAATTTTATTTGAATGAAAGTGACTTCGCTATTTATTGATTACTCCCAACAGTATTTTGTTAACAGTTCACCAAGTAATTCAGAAGCGCTTGTATTTTTCCAGTTGTTATTGTATCAGTTAAAAAAGTCTGACTGAAATGACTAATTTAAATTTCGAATGTTTGCTTGAAAACAAATTGAATGCGGACATTCAAGCATATCTACGTCCATTGATTGGCTTAAACGTTATCCTTTTAAAACCACATTACTCTATACGTTATGGATTTATAACGTCTAACGGAAAAAGAACCATAGCGATGTCACTTATCGGCACTTTGCTTTATTTAATTATGTATATTGTTAACATAAATAATTGTTCCTTGTATAACGTTTTTGACTCCGTCGAGTTATTACTATACTACATCCAGATAATTGTGATTGAGTTACTATTAGTTCTGGATAATGTAACAAATAGCGAGACTAAAACTCAGGTCGTATTAAAAATCCAATCAGCCAGAAAGGTGTTACTTATCTATGGAAATAATTTAAACAAAAAAATCTTAGAAAACTATGGAGTTATATTGTTATTGTGGTTGCATTACTTCTGCATACAACTATTAACTTTTAACTTGATTTGGTTTTCGGCAATGTCCTGTAACGTATTTATTATTTTAACAGATATTGTGATTATTATGTTGGATACCTATTTATTTTATGTCGGTCTAATGGTGAAACTAATAAGAATCAGCCTTGAGGACTGGACTAAGGAGTTATTATACGCTGTTGAAAATAATTCGACGATAGATGAAACAATATATAAGTGCTGTAAGTTCTCAAAGTCGTTCGAAGACTTTAGTGCAGCGTATAATTATTTGAAGAGATCTTCAAATTTTGTGGTAAGTGGTTTTAGCAGGCAAAACATTATTTAGGGCGAGCGTTTCCGACTGTGAGATTTCCAAGGCGTTCCGCTCGGGACTAAATAATGGCGCGTGGGTCGAATTAGGCAATAATGTGGATATTATTGAACGTTTACTTACTATTAAAATTATAATGGCCGACAACTATTACATATTCAAAGACAATTGGTTTGGTATATTTTTATTTGTCTGAAACGGTATATAGCCTGAATAAAATGATATATAGTTTATTAATATGACGTGTTTGATATTATATTCGATGCAGGAAATTGTAAAATGTCGTGAAAATACCAGCCGAAATTACTAGATAAAAGGCCAATGAATAACATATATTTTTTATACATTTCGAATAAAACTCATTTTAGAAACACCGTTTTTTTGGAAACCCTCGCCTTAACATTTGATCACGAAATATAAGGTGACTGCAGAACGTAAGCTTCATACGAACGCGCTGCGCTCGTGCCACGCACACGTAGACAACTTCTCACAGACACGGAATCTCGAAACCACAGAGTACATATACCCCCGAACAGAGTGAAAGCACAATACACATAATATACCTACAGTAGTTTAACTGGGCCGTATTCTTGAGTTAAATACCTACGGCTAGGCGGAGCGCTAGGGTTGGCGCCTACAAAAATAAAGCAGGCGTGTGTAGATTTGAATTGTAAGTACCTATGTGTGGAGTTTTAGGTTCAGGAACAAAACATAATGTACATAATAATAACATATACATATAACATTTAATAACACATTTATTTATTAATTATATTATTTATAAGTTTGTAACAGAAAAGTGTGTCAGCAGGAAGTTCAAAAAATTACATTGTTGGTCATTGTTGTTGTCACTGTTGTGTTTAGGCATCCATAAACACAGCAGTTTGTATTATAATATGGTCGTGACGCCGCCATTGTAACCACGTTATTAAAGAAAGAAACAAAAGGCGGGCGGGCGACAGCGCGCGAGCAGAGCGGTGCGACGACGCGACACAACCGGCCGTTCACTCGACCAGTATCGCGGCACTACGGAGTTTTGCCATTTCGAAAATAGCTTAGCGTAATAATCATCTTCTCGCCACTCCTTTGCATCATTCAGGATTCGTTGCAAATTCCTTTACGGTTCAGGCCATTCGATTATGGAACGCTCTCCCCGAAAAAGTCAGACAAGCTCCAAGGAAAATAGTCTTTAAAACAATGGTGTATAAACTGTTTCTACAGAAATCAACACCCACGTAAAAGATTCCCATCATCTTTTCTTCTGTTATGTTTATGTAGTCTATTTTAATTTAAGTTTTTGTATAGTATGTATATTATATTATTATCATTTAATTTAATAAACTTAATATGTATAATTCAGTTCTTATACATTTATGTAGTATATGTTTCATTTACGTTTTTTGTCGAACCGCTTACCAATTTTTGCGCCTAGCCCTTAGGTCGACTGGTAGAGAATACCATTTGGCATTAAGTCCGCCTTTTGTGTTTTATTTAATTTAATGTGCAATAAAGATTAAATAAATAAATAAATAATTGAGGAGCTCGATGGCGCAGTGGTTAACACGCCCGGTCTGCGAGTGCTAAGGTTAAGCAACTTTCGCAAAGGCGGGCATCGGATGGGTGACCAAAAATGTATCATCTCGAGCTTTTCCGTGCTTCGGAAGGCACGTAAAGCCGTTGGTCCCGGCTGTATTAGCAGTCGTTAACAACCACCAATCCGCACTGGGCCCGCGTGGTGGGTTATGGCCCGTTCTCTTAAACCATCCACATGGAAGGCTCGTGCTCCAACAGTGGGGACATAGAATGAGCTGATGATGAACCAGTTATCCTTTATGAAAGTATGTAACAGTTATTTCCTTAACTTTTCAGATTTTGCTTTACCATTGCCAAACATTCAGTCAAATTTTAGTGATTGCACAAGTGCTTATTGTAGATGGACAGGACGGAAGTGTCATAAACGTAAGTAAATACAAATAAGAAACTGTTTTAATCTATAAACCATTTATGTGGTCTTGTGGTAAGACCAGTAGCAGTCTAAGTCACAAAGATCCTGGTTTCGATTATTAACGGGGTAAAATATTATACTCGATTTGCCTGCTCTCAGTCCGCTTGGGAGCTTGGATGGGTCCGGCCGTTGCGCCCTCGTTCCGCGAGGCGCTCGGCCGGGACGCCCACGATTTTCAAAATTTGTTTGTCCGCGACGCCCTCGGCCGTGACGCCCACGGTTGTAAAAAAAAAACTTTTTTTACTCATAATTTGAGGAAGTACTGTTGTGAATAGAAGTGTTTTTAATTAAGTATCTTTAACGAATCAAAGAAAAATCGATAAACCAAAAGACCATCAAGAGTCTAGATAATGACAAGCATATAGCCAGACTGACAGAAGACTATGAAAACAATAAATTGACGATTATTTCTTTTTTACAAAAGATGTGCCCATTTGTGGTGCTTAAACAAAAAAAAATACTTTTTAATGTTTTCAATTAGTTGATTTTGTATGGTTATATTTTATTGTTAACTTTTTTAGTTTTTTTGCTATCTAAAATTTAGTTACAGACAAATATTTTATTGTTAATTATAAATATTCATTTAATACCTATATTTATATATCTTTTATTGTACAAATACTTATAGTAAGAACACGGTACACCTGCTGCCCATAGGGAACTGAACTAAAAGTATGATCTAGATTTAATTTCTATAAGAGAATAGGTATTTCTTGTTTTTTTTTTATATTCCCTAAGCCTATATTGATTTGTTGATTTTTATAATTTTACATGTTTTATTTACCTTTAAGTATACAAATTTAACTTAACCTGGTAACTCTAAATACTTTATTGTTATAATATAATATCATACTTTATCTAAATAATTTATTTACATTTTACCTCTGTGAAAATACCTACTGTATATTATAGTAAAAACATTGTACACAAGCTGTAACACACCCAGTGAGAACTAAACCAAAAGTATGATCTAGATTTAATTTCATGAAAGTATTTCTTGTTTTTTTTGAATATTTCCAAAGCCTATATTGATTTGTAAAATTTTTATATTTTACATATTTTATTTACCTCTAAGTTTATATCAATCTAACTTTACCCGGTAGCTGTAGTATTGTAGACTTATGGATGTCTGAAAGATTTTGTATGCCCAAATTATGTAATTAATTGTTGATTTTTCAATTTTATTAGTTTGTAGATTTTTATATTCAAAATGATTCAGATTATTAATATTAACAAAAGATAAACAGAAAGCACTTTTTTTTTTTTTCGGCGGTAGGTGTTAAAAAAGTATAGACGCGAATTCGCATTACGATTTTTGATTTAATTATTTTACATAAGTTATTGTCTCTTTTAATGTGAATATACACTTAAATATCAGTAATAATTCAAGACTTATATTGGTGAAAGTCGTATGTGGCACAAGCACATAAAATAGAAACACCACCTGCCAGCACATTCACTTGCACAACGGTTATATCAGTTTTGAAAAGAAAATACTATCCAAGCACAATGGCTCAACTCGAAGACATTCAGACGGCACAGAAGAACTTAGAGGATTGCTTTGTGAAAAAGTTGGGTGAACTCGAAGCCCAGATCCAGAACGCTGGACCTGCTAAGGACACTGTGGCCAAGATTGCAGAGGAGTTTCGCACGTTCCGGGAGCTCATGTTCTCAATGTTGGACAAGTTTGACAAATCAATGAATGTTCCAAAGCAGTTGACGACATAGAAACCAGAAACCGTCGCAAGGCTCTTATCTTTACCGGGTTTATTGAAGAGGACAAGGAGGACACAAAGGCACGTATTTTGGAGACCATAAATGACAAGCTGGGCTTAAAAGATCTTTCTTTCGCTTCCATAAAAGTGTGTCATCGTCTTGGATTAGCCAAACCGCAGCATCATAGACCTATCCTCGTGAAATTCGACAGCATGGAGCATAAGACTGCAGTGTGGAGGGCAAAGTCGGCTTTGAAGGGGTCGCCGGTGTCCGTCCGTGAGTTCTTGACCAAGACCAGGCAGGCACTATTTGGCAAAGCTCGTCTTCACTTTGGTATGCGGGCTTGTTGGACGCAGGACGGAATTGTAATTATTAAGTCTCCTGACGGACACCGCCATAAAATAACATCTGTGGAAGATCTCAACCCCATATTGGCAAAGTATCCGAGGTCAAGTGATTTGCCGGTCCAAGTCAGGAACAAGCCTGCAAAAGGTGTACGTAGGTGAATGTAAAGTTTTGATACGTAGTATTAACTAACATACCTTTTGGTTTAATTTTATTGCATTCTTAAAATACTTACTTGCACATTGATTTTGTTGTTGTGTTGGTGGTGTACAACTTGTATGGTATGTAGTATTTTTGTTTTTATCCTGTCATTTATTTAATTTACTGTTGTGAGGTGTCGTACCCTCAATATAATTACCATTATTTTCCTTTTTTTTTTTGTTGTTTCTGAACCACCAACAAAAATTTCGTATTTTGTTTACCTACTTTTGTGGTTAGAATGATTAACGTTCTGTCTGACAGTAAAGAAATATCAATGACAGTAAATTAATTAATTAATTAACGCAATTGTTATATCGTTCTAATGAACTGTCCTCGGAAGTAGGTTGTCAACAGGGTGATCCCCTTGGGCCTGCAATTTTTAGTTTGGCTATAAATCCGTTAATCAAAAATTTAAATTCTAAATTCAACGTTTGGTATTTGGACGACGGAACCCTAGGAGGTGATGTGGATACTGTGCTTTCGGACCTTTTTTTAATCAAAAATAAATTTGAAGCCATTGGTTTGGAGCTTAATTTTAGCAAATGCGAACTTTTTATAAATAACTGCGACTTAAATTTAAATGACGTAAAACTAAAATTTAATATGTTGGCTCCAAATATTAAAATAGTTAACAGTAATTCCCTTTACCTTTTAGGTTCTTCAATTTTTGATGAATCTATTTCTGAATATATTAATAATTCAATTACTAAATTTCAAAATTCTGCTGAACGTCTCCTTGTAATTAGTCCACATTATGCACTTTGCATCATAAAATTCTGTCTTTTCGTCCCAAAATTTACGTATGTGCTCCGTTGCTGCTCCTTTTGGAATCACTCAGATCTTTTGTCACAAGTAGACGACTTAATCAAAATTAGCTTAGAATCGATTCTTAATATGCAGCTGAACGAGCAATCTTGGGCCCAAGCATCCCTACCCATCCGTTATGGTGGTTTAGGGATTCGCAAAATTTCCAGTGTCGCTTTACCAGCCTTCCTATCTTCTGTCCATAGTTCAGCAAATCTCATAAGTAAGATTTTAAGGGCATCCCCTTCAAACTTTGAGATTGCTGGCTTGGAAGAAGCAAGAAATGCTTTCTTAATTGCATGCCCAGGTCAAAATTTTTCAGATTCTCCAAATTCACAGAGGAGCTGGGACGATATATTCTGCAAATTGTTTTATGACAATCTTTTGAGCTGCAGTACAGGTTCGGCGCGTGCTAGGCTTTTGGCTTTGGGTACGCATGAGGCCCGCTACTGGCTTCACGCGTACCCATCGTCAAATACAGGAACATTTCTTGAGCCTGACACGCTCCGAATCGCAACCTGTTTACGGCTTGGGGTTCCGGTCTGCGCTTCTCATAAATGTCCCTGTGGCAGTGATGTCGACAAGCTAGGACATCACGGACTGTCATGCCAAAAAAGTGCAGGCCGCTTCTCGAGACATGCCGCACTTAACGATATCATACGCCGGTCCCTTGCCACCGTCAACGTGCCAAGTCTACTTGAGCCGACTGATATTGCAAGAGACGATGGCAAGAGACCGGACGGTATGAGTTTGATTCCATGGAAGATGGGCCGGGTGCTGGTATGGGATGCAACCTGTTCTGACACGCTGGCCCCTTCCCATCTACATGGAACCAACAACAGAGCTGGTGCGGCTTGTGAAGCGGCTGAAAAAGCTAAAGCATGCAAATACAGGGGTCTAGGCTCCGAATATGATTTTGTCCCATTCGGTGTCGAGACCCTTGGTCCGTGGGGTCCTAGCGCTTTAAGGCTTTTTAAGGAAATAGCAAAAAGGTTAGTCGACATCACAGGAGACCGAAGAGCTGGCAGCTACCTCGGACAAAGAATTAGTCTAGATATTCAAAGGGGGAACGCTGCCAGTATTTTCGGAACCTTGCCTAAAGGGACTCCTTTTAATAATATGTTTTAATTAATAAATTATATATTTTTTTAAGGTTTATAGTTATGTGTTGTAAAAACGTTCAACTAGTAATAATGTAACACCATGTTATTAATGACAGTTGTCTTTGTTTGACATTTTTATTAAATTTATTGTTGATAAAGGGATATTACTTATACAGCCTTGTCTTCGCTTTTTTGTTATGTTTCTTTGCTGTTGGTTTTACAAAATTGTTAATTTTTTAGTTGTTTCTTTTGGTTTTGTTTTTGATTTGTTTGTTATTTTAAATTAAGTTATTTTGTGAATGGTCTGCTGGCGGGTGGTGCTGAGTGCACCAAACGTAGGACTTTTTTCTTGGTTTTATTTGTGTTTTTAGTTTATTTTATCTATATATTTTATATTTATTTTTATGTTATCTGATGATGATTCTTTCCATTCTGCTAACGACTCAACGGACTTATCTTCTAATAATAGCTTTTGCTCGATGCCTGACTCTGACACTCTTGGTGACTATATTCGTCAAAATTTCAGCATACACACGAACAACTCGTTGAACATCTGCCATATCAACGCCCAAAGCATCCCCAGTCACTATAGTGACTTCGTGGAAGCATTTACAGGCACTAATGTTCACGCTATCCTGATTTCGGAAAGTTGGCTTAAACCTCACTTACTCTCTACTGCCTACCCTCTCTCTGGTTTCATTCTTGTCCGTAATGACAAGGATTGGAAGGGGGGCGGGTGGTGTGGCCATCTACTTACGTAGTGTTTTTTCATACAAAATTATTGCCTCTTCTGTTTCTTCTTCTTGTGCCTCAGCTGAGTACCTTTTTCTCGAAATTAGTGTCAAAGGGGTTAAAACGCTCCTTGGTGTGGTATACTGCCCTCCAGCTGTAGATTATTTCTCGAATCTGGAACTTGTTCTTGAGTCTGTTGGATCGGAGTATGCGCATCACGTTATTATGGGCGATTTTAACACAGACCTCATTCGTAATTCTCCTCGTTCCCGTAAACTCCTTCATATCGTTGAGGCAGCTGGCCTACATGTCCTTCCACTCCAAGTCACTCACTATAACATTACTGGGGAGGACACCTGGCTTGATCTCATCCTTATATCCAACCCGTCCCTTGTCTCTTCACACGGTCAATCTCCTGCTCCTGGTTTTTCCCATCATGACCTCATTTTCCTTTCCTACATCCTTAAACCCCCGAAACCTGTCCCTAAAGTGCTGCGCATACGTTGTTTTGGTTGTATGGATGGTGAAGGGTTGCTCAGGGATGCTTCCAAGATTAATTGGGACCTTTTGATGGCGGATTCCACGGTTGATGAAAAGGTTGCCATATTTAACCATGCAATCCTTTCGCTTTACGAAGTACATGCGCCAATCAGGAATGTGAAGCTAAAGCGTCCACCCGCTCCGTGGCTAACTAGAGGCATACAAAAGGCCATGAGACGTCCCGTGTGGTGCCGGGTTCCCCGTGTGGTGCCGGGTTCCCCGTGTGGTGGCGGGTTAGAATTGCACCACCCCCTCCCCTGTATCATAGCGGGTGTCGTAAGAGGCGACTAAAGGGATTTTGCTGGTGGGAGAGCTTTGCTCGTCCGGCGCTACCACCATGCGGACTTGCAAAACCCGCCAAGTGTTCGGTGCTCAACACAGGACGCGTTCCGGGTTCAGAGCCGCAATACCGGAGCTTGAGGAGGTGCGGTGGCGGCAGGGTCAATGACCGGTGGGAGTCTTTGTGGACGCATTGTTCGGTTGACGCGGGTGGATTCGCCGGCCAGGGAGACCCGTAGAAACGGTGGTGCCGCTGGCCGCCCGCGGCATAGTACAGGAGCCCAACTATGGCTAACCACCTTAGGAGGCTGCTCCACCAGGCCGCGCATAATCCCGAAGTGGCTCGTCGTGCCGGTTGGTGACCGGATTGGTGGGACCCGGCGACTATTTTCGGGGGGTACGGGGGCCCTTCCGTCCGGGGGGTCGATCAACGTCTTACCGAACAACTACATGCACTAGTTCATGAAAGTTTCCCACACCTTGTCTTTTCCTCCTTGCCGCCACAGCATCTCCTTTTACTCACGCCCCCATCCAACCACCATGTCAGTGTCTAATAACAATGCAGGTCAGACAGCGGCATCCCACTTCCCCATCACCAAGTCGCTTTTTGAGGTGGAGTTCACTAACATCCGTGGACTCCATTCAAACCTCAACGCCGTCCACCAACACCTAGAGACGGCCCGGCCTGCATTGCTCTTTCTGACGGAGACACAGATCCGCCGTCCTGCCGACATTGCATATCTGCACTAACCCGGCTACGTGCTTGAGGAATGCTTCCTCGCGAAAGCCAGAGTATGCCTTTTCGTCAGGACGGACGTTTGTTGTCGACGTTTGCGCTGCTTGGAAGACCCCTCCTTCTCTATCCTATGGGTACACGTAGATCTTGGTTCCGAGAGCCATGTCTACGCTTGCCTGTACCGTTCCCACTCCGGAGACCTCGAGACAACTCGGCTATTCGACTACCTGAGCCAAGCAGTTGACGACGTACAGGAGCGGTTTCCGTCTGCCGATGTGGTGCTTTTGGGAGATTTTAATGCCCACCATGAGACCTGGTTGGGCTCTTCCAAAACAGACCACGCAGGCCGAACTGCCCACGCATTCGCACTCACGCATGATCTAATTCAACTGGTTCTCCAGCCCACCAGGATTCCGGATATATCAGGTCAAGCGCCCTTCTTGCTAGACTTACTGCTGACGAGTCGACCAGCCGGGTACAGAGTGTCGATAAGTGCTCCGTTGGGCACTTCTGACCATTGTCTGGTTGGTGCCACCGTACTGCGCCGTAAAAGCTCTCCCTCAGTGGAGTCTATACGGCGTTTGTGGCACTACTCGTCGGCAGATTGGGATGGTATGCGCGACTATTTTGCGTCCATCCCGTGGGGCCAGCGCTGCTTTGTGGGAAGGGACCCGTCGGAGAGTGCCTCTGCTGTTGCTGACGAGATCATGTTGGGGATGGAATATTACATTCCTTACACTGATGTCGTCAGCGGAAGTAAGGCGCGCCCTTGGTTCAATCGCGAATGCGCCAAAGCTGTTGAACTTAAACAGGCGGCGTATCGCGCTTGGACCAAGGCTCGCACGCTCAACGATCGTAACACCCCTTCACTCAAGGTAGTCTTCAACAAGGCCACCAAAGTCTGCAGGAGTGCTCTCTCAAGAGCGAATGCCCAGCGCGTTGCTCGCGTTGGCCAAGAGCTGTTGTCGCACCCAACGGGTAGCCGAAGTTATTGGCGACTGGCCAAAGCGGTGCAAGCCAACTTTTGCGCGCCTTCTCTGCCCCCACTGCGGTACCCTGATGGCTCGTTGGCCCATCAGCCGCTAGACAAGGCTAACCTCTTAGCGAAGCTCTTTGCGGCGAATTCGCGCGTCGATGACTGCGGCGCGGAACCACCTACCATCCCTCACTGTGGCTCCTCAATGCCTGACGTCCAAATCAGGCAACGTGACGTCCGTGCTGTGCTGCAGTCACTTGATGTGCGGAAGGCTAGCGGTCCCTACGGTATACCGGCAGTCGTTCTAAAAAAATGTGCTCCCGAGTTGTCTCCAGTATTGACACGCCTATACCACCTCTCGTACTCTACTGGGATTGTGCCGGAAGCTTGGAGAAAAGCGAACATCCAGCCGGTCCCCAAAAAAGGGGATAGGTCCGACCCAGCCAACTATCGACCTATTGCTGTCACCTCTGTCCTTTGTAAAGTTTTTGAGCGAATCATAAACAGGCAACTCATTCGCTACCTAGAAGATCATTCCCTGATTCATGATCGACAATACGGGTTCAGACCGAAACGATCAACGGGCGATCTCCTAGCGTTCATAACACACCTATGGGGTGAAGCAATGGACAAGCACGGAGAAGCACTGGCTGTTAGCCTGGACATCTCCAAGGCTTTCGATCGAGTTTGGCATCGTTCGCTTCTCTGCAAGCTTTCGGCATACGGCTTGCCACCTCGCCTATGCGATTGGGTCGCCGGGTTCCTGCATGAGCGCAGCATTCGCATACTCTGCGAAAGCAGTGCCTCACAGTTTCTGCAGGTGAACGCCGGAGTGCCGCAGGGTTCTATAATATCGCCCACGCTGTTCCTTCTGCATATCAATGACATGTTATCCTTGGGTAACATTCATTGCTATGCAGACGACAGTACAGTTCATCGGCGTTATTTGGGTCACCCTGCGACAAAGCAAGCCGATATAGTGGAGTCAAGACGTAAAATTGTCATTGAGCTGGACGAGGAATTAGACCGCATTTATAAATGGGGCTCTGATAACCTCATCCAGTTCAATGCCAAAAAGACACAGGTCTGCGCTGTCACTGCCAAAAAGTCCGCATTTCTCCCCCAACCCTCCTTCCAGAGCAACCTATTACCCATTCAGACTGGTCTCAGTCTCTTAGGTATGGACATACACAGTGACCTCAACCCGAAGAGCTATATTGAGAGCATCATAACCTCACCTCACGTAAACTCGGAATCCTGAACAAAGTGAAGCGGTTCTTCACGCCTGAGCAACGTTGTCTTTTGTATAAGACTCAGGTGCGCTCCTGCGTGGAGTATTGCTCTCATCTTTGGGACGGATCCGCCAAGTACTTGCTCGAAGCTCTTGACAGGTTGCAGAGACGTGCTGTCCGTATTATCGGTAACGATGACGTTACAACCAGTCTGGAGCCGTTACAGCTACGTAGGGACATTGCTTCCCTTAGTGCTTTCTACCGCCTTTACCACGGTGAATGCTCTGAGGAGCTCTTTAACCTCATTCCTCCCTCTCCATTCCTTTCCAGATCGACGCGTGCAGGTCTGAGAAGCCACCCTCATACCGTGCTGACCATCAAGACACGCACCAAAAAGTTTGGACAATCGTTCCTTTGCCGAACTGCCCGTATGTGGAATGCGCTTCCCGCACACGTGTTTCCTTCCTCTTTCTCTCCCGGGTTATTTAAGCGGGGCGTGAAAAAGCAGTTATGCAGGCCGCCATAGTGTGAGCGTTCGGCATAGCGTGGTAGCGCTGTGATGAACGCTTTCACTTCTTGGGCTTCACTGGCTGCTTTTCATCAGGCAGGGTGAAGCCATTATGGCGTGTCACAATAAAAAAAAAAAAAAAAAAGACGTAGAATTCGAGCTTTTCGTAAATTTAAAAAAGAACGGTCTGATGACTCTTGGTCTCTTTATAAGTCTGCAAGAAACACATGCAACCAGATGATACGAAACGCTAAACGCCGACACATTCTTGAAAATATTTCATCCTCCACCCCTGCTGATATTTGGAAGTTCCTTGGGACACTAGGTATCGGCAAGACGCGTAGTGCTATTCTGCCTAACACAATTGCGTTGGACGATATAAACCGTCATTTCGCCACAACTGCTAGAATGGATCGTTCAACCATTTGTCAAACGGTAGACTATATTGTAGGTCTGTCTCGTCTTAATATCAACCCTTTTTATTTTTCACCTGTAACTGCTGATGAGATCAAAAAGATTATCCTCTCCATCAAATCCGGAGCCGTGGGACATGATGGCGTCAGTCGCTGTATGATTGTCTCGATCTTAAACCACGTCATTCCTCCAATTACCTACATTATAAATTTTTCTTTAGGCTCTGGCCAATTCCCCTCCCAATGGCGTAAGGCCTATGTACGTCCCTTACCCAAGATTTCCAATCCTTCCATTCCATCACATTTTAGACCCATATCCATTCTCCCGTTCCTGTCCAAAGTTATCGAAGCCTGTGTCCATAAACAGTTTTCACAGTTCATTCACCAAAATAGCCTTCTTAGTTCATTACAATCTGGTTTTAGACCTGGGCACAGCACCACTTCCGCTCTCCTTAAAGTGACTGGCGACATTAGGCAAGGTATGGAAGATACGAAAGTCACCGTTTTAGTTCTCATCGACTTTTCAAATGCCTTTAATGCCGTCAGTCATGACATTCTCCTTGCCATCCTTTCCCATCTTATGGTTTCAGCCGAAGTGCAGGAATGGTTTTCATCTTATCTTCGAGAGCGCCAGCAGTCGGTTCGTGTTGATGAGAAATCATCAAATTGGCATGATCTTGATGCTGGCGTTCCTCAAGGCGGGATTCTTTCTCCTTTATTATTTTCATTATTTATTAATAATATCACTCACCACCTTCAGTGTTCGTATCATCTGTACGCCGATGACCTTCAGCTTTACACTCAAGCACGTGTAGATGACCTCTCAGATGCCATTGGAAAACTGAATCGGGATTTGGAAGTGGTTAACGACTGGTCTCGTAGATTTGGTGTGGCCGTAAATCCCTCAAAGTGTCAGTCGATACTCGTTGGCAGCTTGCGATTGATGGGTAGAGTGGGAATTAGCTCTCTTGAGCCAATTGTGTACGACGGAACGGTCATACCATTTAGCCCGAATGTCAAAAATCTTGGCCTGCATCTCGATTCTACGCTCAGTTGGTACTCTCAGGTCGCTAATGTTGGCCGGAAGGTGACCTGGACCTCCGCGTTCCTTGAATCGCCTGAGGAACTTTTTACCATTTAAGACAAAGGTTATGCTTGCGCAAACTTTAATATTTCCCATGATCGACTATAGTGACGTGTGTTATTTCGATCTTAATGCTGACTTGTTAGACCAACTCGATAGATTGCTCAACAATACTATACGGTTCATCTATAACCTCAAAAAATATGACCACATCTCGCAATATAGAGCCGAGCTAAAATGGCTGCCCATTCGCCAGCGGAGGCGTGTACGAGCCCTGACGACACTTTTTTCACTGCTTAATTCTCCAAATGCTCCCTCTTATCTCACTCCTCATTTTCAATACCTTTGCTCCTCTCATAGTAGGAATCTCCGATCTACTAATAATCTTCTCCTTCTCTGTCCTTCCCATACATCTGGCGTTGTACACTCGTCCTTCCATATTCAGTCCATTCTGCTGTGGAATGCGCTACCTCTTGAAATCAGGATGGCTACTAGTCGTGACGCCTTTAAAAAGAAAGTCCGTATGCTCTATTTTGATAAAACCTTGGCAGAATCATCTCAGTAACGTCCTTACATACATATAATACATAATTTATAACGTAATTTATAAATTATGTATTATATGTTTATGTTTATTTTTGTTTTATATTTGTAAAAGTAGTTTATGTAATAATAGTGTATATAAGTATATTTATATAAATTGTATATATGTAGGTATATACTGTGCGTTTTATAATATATTATTTTTATTTCTAAATTGTTGTCTTCACCCAATTGCACCTACCTTGTTATTTCTGCACCACCCTATGGTTGACTGGTAGAGAATGCCTCAGGCATTAAGTCCGCCATGTAATATATGTTGCAAAAGTTTTAAAATAAATAAAATAAAATAAATAAATAAAGCAAAATAAATGATTATACAAACAAAATCAACTAACTTTTATTTCACCTAATATTTCTATAAAATTCAACTTACTTATTCATATTTAAACAAAAAAATACATAGGTCAACTCAGACTAAAATAATTTATTATTTTCTTTTAACAATTTTAATCGCAACAGTACTTTCTCAAGAAATTGCAAAAAAAAAAATCATGAGCGCCGCGGCCGAGGGCGTCGCGGAAAAACAAATTTTAAAATTCGTGGGCGTCCCGGCCGAGCGCCTCGCGGAACGAGAGCGTAACGGCCGGACCCGCTTGGATGGACGGGGAAAAAAATGGCGGCTGCTCTATTCCCGTCCATCCTCTAAATGCCACATGATGGCATTTTGAAGATGGCATTTTCACTCGCTGAAGTCCGTGCTCATAGAACAAGAGAGGGAAGACCCGGTTCACACGCGTTCTATACCAAGTACAGATATGCACTTGGGATAGTACGCTTCTCCCCACCCCCACAACCCGTTAAACTCGAGCAAAGGTTCTAGCTTTAAGAAGCGCCCTTAGGTTGTTCTACTCCCGATCCGATCCGAACTATTGGAGAATCTAATAGGGAAAGAGGACACGTTTGCGTGATCAATATAGAAGCCTATAGAAGCCATTTGACTATCTGATCCCGCTTAGTCCTACCGGGTGTTACAAACACCTCTAAAAGTATTATTTAGATGTACCCTAATGTGATACTTTTAAAGTTTCATTTACAACCACACACAAACGCCTGGTCGGTTTAAATGGGTGAGCAGAAATAGAGTACAGATGCGAATATAGCTAGTGAATCAGTGTTGTGCTTCACCAGCCGTCCGTCGTCCTCACGTTGCTGACCCGCAAGTTGCTTTTTCACATCTCGTTTAAGGGACCCCCTGTTGTAAAAAGGAGGAAATACGTTTGCCGGGAGAGCATTCCATTTTTTTGTGGTACGGCAATGAAAATCATAATATTATTATTAGGTCTTTACCTATGAAATTGGAGATTTGTATAAAGATTTATTATAAAATTTTATTTTTCATACTAACGTTTTTTTAATTTTCTAAGCTTCTATTTATTTTACCACTATAGAAATTGTAGAGTGTAGTGTGTTTGTTTAACTAGCTAAATATAGCAGACATTAAAAAGAAAAAATCAAGTCCCTTCAAAGCTACAATGAAAGAAAAGAACAATTCCGCGAACAAAAAAGTTAGTCAATTTAAAAATAATAATTGGGCGGTTGAGACACAAAATTAATAATCATTGTTATTACTGAAGCCTAAGTAATATAGTCCTAATTAAAGGTGTATAATAATATTAACAACCGGTATTGACTTTTAGAAGTAATACACTTATTAATAAGTGAGAAAAAAAGCCAATTTCATAGGTCGCCAAAACAATAATGTTCATTAAAACATTTCAGACTATTGCATCGTCCACGACCCTTCTAACAATGATATATTCAACAAAATTCTACATGTTAGTATGCTACCTTAGCTATGAATGTGACAAGCTATATAAAGCAGTTACCGTTGCAGCCACTCAAAGCACTCTTATAATGAATATGAAGACATGTTCAGGTACGTTAGCGTTTTCCTTCCAGGAGCCTTACCATACGCTCTTTTAGCAGTTTTATTGCAGTTGTGAAAGAGATGCGTGTAGCGACGTATGTACACGCGACTCGTTTACACAACTGTTAATAAAACTGCTATATGAGCTCATGGCTCCAGGCCATGGCCAGGCTTTCCACAAGAACAATGACTTAAGGGGAGTTTGAGCCATAACCCACCACGCTGATCTAATGTTGGTTTGTGTTTTTTAACAACTGTCATATGGCAGCAGCGCTACTTCTGAATCCGGATGGCATATAGAATGCCATTGACGAAGACATCCTTAGGTTTCTCCACCCTTTTTGCCTTTAATTCATCACCGCCCCCTCCCTGCAACCGCAATTATTATGTTTACGATAAATTATATTAAACAACGTGTAACAGAAAGGTGTGATAAAAATGAAAAGATCCTAAGTATTTTCGATATAGATCTTATATGCAGAGTTACTAATACATAATAATTTGTTGTGCAGTTTTTAATTAATTTTTTCTATTGTTACTACACATCAAAATAAACAAGTCACAGCCCTACAGGTTCAGTAGTCTCTGTGTACTTACGTTCTAATCACTGCTGCTTGTTATGCGCGCCTGACTCGCATGACTTCACAAATATAAAAATCCAACATGGCGGCACACCCAAGATGGCGGACTTATTACTTTTAATGCAATCCTACAATATGGGTATCAAATGAAAGAGCTTGCTGAGAATAACTCGAATATAAAGTGACGTCACTCTAAATCCAATAAGGCGGACTAAGTTTTTAAAACGTGTCCAGCGATAACTAAAAAGTAAAATATCTATTAAAAGTAAAAAACCTTTTTAAAAAACAAGCTTTTATTTAAATGCGCTAAAAAAACTGTAATTTTAAAACTTTTACTATCAACTTATGACGTCATTACACAATTTATATGATATAAAAGCTTGTCGCGAGATTTACTTGTGTAGATAAACAAGTAAATTAAATAACTTTATGTGATTAATTTTAACTATTAAAATTTTAAATCTAATTAAATACGTACGTACGGGTAAGTAAATACGAGTACATAAAGCACGCGACAATCTATTATATCATAAAAATTGTGTCATGACGTTATAAGTTGATAGTAAAAGTTTTAAAGTAAACGTTTATTTTTTCCCTTTTAGCGCATTTAAATAAAGCTTGTTTTTACCCGACTGCGTCAGAAGGAGGGCTATGTTTTAAACAGGTTTTTTACTTTTATTTTTACCACACCTTATGTTACACGTTGTATAATGTCTAAGGTGTATTTCGCGATGAAATTTTGTAATGTCATCCGGATCTTCAGGAGTAGCGTTATAACCAGAGGTCGGATTTAGGTAGACTTATTTATGTACTTACACTGACTTCATACAGCGAAAGAATAAAGTGGATATGCCTCAAATCCCGAGATTAATTTTATAGAGCAGAAAAATCCCGTGATTTATAAAATAAAAAAGTTAATTTACTTTAACACAAATTGAACCATTGCATGCGCGACGTTGCCAAATTTGCATCAACGACATCGGATGTCCAAAGTTGCAAAATTCCAATGACACACAATAGCGGAAATACAATGAGAAAACCCAGGAAGATCCATATTATTATCAAGATTTCGATGCAAGTAGGTACATAAATAACTCAACCTTATTCCGACCTCTGGTTATAACATACTATATCTATAGCACTAATCGTATGACATCAGTCGTATTGCAAGTCTTAAAGTTGAATGATATGTAACAAACACATTTTGTTGCAATATTTCAGCTGAACAAAAACGTATGTGCAAGAATATTTTACGCGTCAGCAGCATGTGCTTCAACCCAATAGCTCCTTGTTGCTTCTTCCGCGTAGACGCTAAGCTGCCTTTGAATCTCGGACGCCTCATCACTTCCTATTTGGTCGTGCTGCTGCAGTTTGCATACTTGAAAGCGTAGCTCTATAAACACTAACTCGTCTATATTATTGTAGTTTAAAAAAAAAAAAAAATTAGTTACTATAGCGTTGTGTTATCAAATAATCTGTAAAGATGAATCTGCAATTGTTTGATAGATGGCACTGCGCCGCTAAAAAGCACTCAAAAATTAAAAAGCAGTGGAAAAATTCAGTGCTTACGTCAGCCTTCCCGGTAGCATAATGGTCAGTGCAGTCGCCCGGATTACGGAAGACCCAGGTTCGATTCCTGGCTGGGTCGGGTAGGCATTTAATTTTTTCACTGTGTTTTATAAATATTGAATTCAGCTTCAGTGCAGCAATTATCAATTAATAAATAAAATAGTAAAATAAACTATGTAAGTATTGCTAATTGTTAGATTTATGTTTTAAATTATTTTTTTTATTTTTTATTTGGTTTACAAGACTGGTTGCAACTTCATGTTACATTTTTGTATTTTAGTTAGATACTATGCTATCGGTTGGTAAATCTACGGCTTCCTTCTACTGAGAAGAACCGGCAAAAAATGTAGAATAGGCGTTTGTTTGTTTATTTTGTTTACTATGTAAGGAATATTGGAACATGCCTTCTCTGTCACAGATTAACAATTTCGATGATTGTAATAATAACTACCTACCTAACTTTTTATATTACGCACTAAACATTATAAAGTCAAACAAAACAGTACTGATGAAAACAAATTAACACTAGAAAATTAGTGCTTCCGCTGTTTGCTCGCTTTGCTCGCTCAGCTTTGCAAGATGTCACAAGCCAATCGAAATGTATGCCTATGGGAATTTTATGGTGATATCTTTCTCTTTAGCCTTAAGTCAAATGAACTATTTACAGGCTTGACATGTTTTGTTGATCAGTTAGAAATTAAACTATTACTTTTCCAAATTGTAGCTGAGACTTTTCGCTCTTTACATGTATGATTAGTAGGTATAATGTAGCATAGCTAACTTATATCTATAGCTATAAGTAGTATAAGACCTCTTTTATATGTCTGTAAGCTGTATTGTATAATTTATGAACCTCTATCATTTTTTTTTGTCAATTGTTCAGTAAATTGTTTATTTTAATAACAATTCTTGTGTTTTATTCACTTGCGATCCTACAAATCTTCTGAGTGCTTCTTAGCATTGCTTTCACGAAAAAAGCAAACTTGAAAAAACTTGAATTAACCACTGCGCCGGCGCGCCGTCGAGCAATATATACAATGAGTACATTGTTAAGTAAGTGGTGTTAAACGAGGCAGTGGGTCGCCTGATGAGAAGTCATCAATTGACGACCTCCTTGGTAAAGTGGTTTGTACACCGGTTTTTATGGTGTCGCCATCTCTGAGGTCCCGGGTTCGATCCCCGGTCGGGTCAATTTAGAAATTATTGTTTCTTTTTTTTTTTTTTTTATGTATTTCCCTAGAGATTAGTAACGGGAATAATGGCAGAGTAAGGGTGGGTGGGAGTTACTAATCTCTTCGGACGAGGCGCTTCGTATAATTATGATAGAACTTCACTTACAGGTAAGTTCGTTTAATCATCAATTATACTTCGCGCCTCGTCCTCGAGATTAGTAGTTAATTATTTTATATTGTTACTTGTAGACTTTGAGAGTAGTAATAATGTGGGAAATATCATCAATGGAAATACTGTTCGAATTAATGTAGGTTTATTTGTATACTTAATTAAACAACATTATGTAGATCAGTAATTTAACTAATATATAATTATTCTTGTAATAATCATAACAGTTCCTAATTTAAATTTTTCAAATCAATCAGTATTGTAATTTGCTACATAAAATACCTAAGCATCAAAATAGAATGAGGTAAAGATGTACAATCGTCGTTCAAAACAGGTCTATTATACATAGAACCGTGCAAACACAGTGGAGTTGCCGCTCCAACCCGCGGTGTTTCGGATTTAGTAACATAACAAAGTTTTACCAGGACATATAGTAAGTTTATTATTGAAAAAAAGGTATAGTATAATGTGTTGGCAGTTTGCAGCCTGCTTTTGATGTTTTAATTAAATCGGAGATTGTAATAGTAATACGGCTGGATGATGAATGTATATTCTTAATATTTCTTTTTGACAAGGTCTGAACTCTATGGGCAGTTGTAAGTGACAGTAATGTTATTGTCTTTTTGGTCAATGTTAGGTCTTCATTGGGGTACCATTGACTCAATTGATCCAAAACGCAATTTGTATCCCAGGTAACATTATACTTTGGTAACGGTGGTCGGAGACGAAATACACCCAGTCTTTTGATATGTTTGGACCCAGTAACAGCGACAACGCTGATCGGCATGAGTTCAGGGTGCCATATTGACAGGCTTCATTATATAACTGGGTAAAATAATATACCACAGTAGGGACTTAAGCAACTTTTTGATAGCGCGTCTCGGATAAGACTGCTGCCACCAGGGTAATGGATTAGTGTATCCACCGGGAGCTGGAATGGGAAATTATCGTGCGTTTATGAGGTGGAAATGTTATAATTCTGGAGACCACAAGGGCTTTAAATACGGGATACTATGGTTGCGTATGATGGCATAGTGACATTCGCAAGAGCTACTTGTAGCCTAAACTGAATAAATGATTTTGAATTTTGCGTAGGTCACAAGGAAGGAACAACAAGGAACAACCATGATACCTTTTGCTTTGTCAGAAATTATTTTCTTTAATACTTTTAATATAATAGAGAAGGGAGGAAACGCATAAAAATTCAAACCACTCTATGTTATGGTGAAAGAATCAATATTTATAGCATCAGGGTCTGTATGCCATGAGATATAATTCCACACTTTTTATTTATGCGGCTTGCGAACAGGTCAATATCAGCAATACCAAATCATTCTATCAAGCATTGAAAAGTCCAGTTTGCTAACTCCCATTTAATGTCCGGGTGAGATTTGCGTGATTTCGCATCTGCGATGACGTTATCGCTTGATTTGATATAAGATGCGAAAATGAACAGCTTACGATCTTCACACCACTGCCAAATTTCCCTGGTTATCTGTGTAAGGTGTGGGAATTGGATCCCACCCATTCGATTTGTGTAGGCAATTGCAGTAGAATTGTCTATGAACAGAATTTGGCAGCCTTGAAAGCATTTTGCAAACGTTTTCAGCGCAATGAAAGCAGCCAAGAGTTCGAGATAATGTAGATGTTTTAACCGCTCATTATTAGAACATTGGCCACTCGCTGTTTCATCTTGACAGGCCGCACCCCACCCCGTCGTTGAGGCGTCAGAATAAATTTCAGTGCTATTTTCGTCATTCCTAATGCGGCGCACTGAGTGACCTATGTTGTTTAACCAACATTGAATATCGGATACAGTGTAACAGGATATTCATTGTTTTATCATAGTCGTCGTCATTTCTCAGGTTAAGAAATTTACAGCGTTCTAAATCCTTAGTGTCAAGTAGTCCATACAATACAGCTGGGCATGCTGATACTAGCAAGCCAGTGACTTGGGCGAGCTTCCGGACTTTACAATTTCTTATCTTCAAAAAGTTTTCCAATTCTGTTATAATTTGCAATCTTTTATCTAAAGCTAAGCTTAAATTAATTTCGTGCGAATTGATCGTACCAAATTTACAACTTACAGAAGGTTTAAGAACGCTCTTTTCCTCATTGATAATGAACCCAATTGAAGTTAATAGGGTTTTAGTAATTTTTATGTTTGCTATACATTGCTGGTAAGTTTGACCGAATAGCAGCCAGTCATCAAGATAAAGTGTGGAAATTAATCCTGCAGTTCTTAGTAGTTTTAATTTTTTAAGGTTAAAGATAAACCGCATTTTACCGTTAGGTTTTGGCGTAAGGAATATACTTGATATAAACTAGTTTTTACAAGGTTCGCATTCAGTTCAATATCTACGTAATCACCAATAGCTTCGTAAAAAAGAATATTATTTTCATTACTTTTAACCGGAGTGTGTGGGAATCGAATCTTAAAATGCTGGAGCCGAGAAAGGGATTTTATAACCATCAATCCAAGAAAGAATTGTTCTGTCTTTCGTAATAAGGAACCATTGGGTTTTAAAGTAATGTAAACGGCCGGCATACTCAACTGAATTTAGTAGCGACGACGTGCCTGTGTCTGCATCAGTGCCGGCAGCTGTTGCTGACGCAACGGCTGTCTCCATGAGTGCGCGGGCGGCGGTGGTGGAGGTGATGCGGGGGGCCTACAGGCTCGTAGCTCCTCGGCGGCGGGCCCGGCTGCCTGTATGCTGGACCAGGAGCTTTGCGGTTTAAATTCTTCTGGTTTAGTGTCTTCGCCCGCTTAAGTATATTTTTATGGTATGATGCATCAGCCTTTAATTTGACTCCTGATTTAATAATCGATTTAGCTGTTTTATTAGTCTCAGCTAACGTTTTGCTAAATAAAAAGGTGTCAATCTTAGTATTGCTAAGGTGTTCTTTAAGATCCTTTTTCAATGAAAAAGGATGAAGTTTCTTCTTGTTAAGAAGACCCCATGATGAATATCGCATAGCCATCGGCTGAGATCCATAAGCATTTAAAGCGTTTCTTTGTCCATGTCCTTTGACGTAAGTTGGGCAGTAATGATTTCTCCTAGGCAGGAAATAGCACCTGCTATCTGTTTTTGTTTGGCTTCTATACCTTTATCTCGCTTAACAGTGTTTTCAGGAATAGCCACTTTGATTTTGGTATTTATTTTTGGGGGGTTAATACGCAAGCAATTGGCGGGTATCGAGTATTTCGAAATCAATTATTTACGACCCTCTTTATTAAGACCCTCTGTGGATGTGTGTTCAAGTCGGCAAGCAAGCTCTTGCCGAATGTCTTTGCCAAGTTTTTCTGTGAGCAACGTATCGTCACCCAGAATTTCAAGGACATCAGTGTCCAATTCACCATCTTTGTTGGTAGTATCAAGGGCTGGAGCCCTCGAAGACGTACAGGGCGCTTCTGGGGGAGTCATTGCATCTACAAGACTATCGTCAGCAGGCGCCTGTACCTCATGGGTAAAGCCAACTAGCTCGGCATTATCGAGTTCTTCAGACAATCAATCAGATAATTGCGGCATAGGTGTGGATATAAGACAACGTTAATACGTTATACTTAACTAGGTAGGAGCAAAAAGTGCGTATTTGGAAAACATTAAATAATGGCATTGCACTTATATTAGATAACGATTGTTATCTTGTCAAGGTTAGGTAAAAATCCCCAATGGATTCAACGCCAACCGTTACTTTTGAATGCGTCGAAGAAGCCCCAACGGCTAAATCTGGTTGCATTCTGTATGTACCAAAATTAGTTCAGTTACATACATATAAGACAACGTTAATACGTTATACTTAACTAGGTACGAGCAAAAAGTGCGTATTTGGAAAACATTAAATAATGGCATTGCACTTATATTAGATAACGATTGTTATCTTGTCAAGGTTAGGTAAAAATCCCCAATGGATTCAACGCCAACCATTACTTTTGAATGCGTCGAAGAAGCCCCAACGGCTAACTCTGGTTGCATTCTGTATGTACCAAAATTAAAACACTGATAAGTTAATAAAACACTCGTTACCTGAGTTTACGAGTCCGTTGTTGTGTGTTAACGGCGGCGAGTCACTCGCCGGGCTTCCTTTGTCACGTATTTAGCGCTGTAGCTTGCGCATTTTTTCATTATATGTTCAAGTTCTTCTTCACAAGTCTTAGGATTTTTACGTTACGGCATTTTGCGTACGAAAACAGTCGATTGAACACGGAAGAAATTTAAATTGACTGGAGTGGTCGAGCACTAAAATGCGAATGACGAACGCGAGGCAATGGCGCCATAGAGAAAGATAGGGATACCCACAAAAAAAAAAAAAAAAACTAAATCTCAACGATAGTGCAGGAGTGGTGACATCTATGCGATACTACAAGTAACAATATAAAATAATTAACTACTAATCTCGAGGACGAGGCGCGAAGTATAATATTAAAAGGAGTCCCTTTAAGCAAGGTTCTGGCAGCGTTCCCCCTTTGAATAGCTAGACTAATGCTTTGTCCAAGGTAGCTGCCAGCTTTTCGGTCTCCTGTGATGTCGACTAACCTTTTTGCTATTTAGAGTGAAAAAGACAAAACACGGAATAACTATTCGGACCTTATTCTTTGTATATTTGCAAGGGGGCTAGAATTTGCATTACACGAGCTTTCTTATTTATAACCTCATCGCGCGATGCTCTGATTTACATGGGTGTTCTAAAAGCCGTTTCACGTAACATTGGTGATTGTGTTGTCATCAAGTTCCACCCGTCATAATCTTCAGACATTGTGTCCTGGTGATGGTTTGTGCAAGTGGTTGCTGATGCACAGACGTGAGAACATTGGCGGAGCGCGTTCCCGAACTCTTCGAAGAGGGTCAGTGGGTTGAAGAAGCCTTAACGTCCGGTCTGCCTGAATCATCATCTCAGCCAAAAGACGTCCACTGCTGGACAAAGGCCTCCCCCAAGGATCTCCACAACGACCGGTTTTGTGCTGCTTGCATCCAGCGGCTTCCCGCGACCTTCACCAGATCGTCGGTCCACCTTGTTGGAGGCCTGCCCACACTGCGCTTTCCGGTACGCGGTCGCCACTCCAGGACTATCCCGCCCCAGCAGCCATCAGTCCTGCGAGCAATGTGACCTGCCCACTGCCACTTGAGCTTAGCAACTCTTCGGGCTATGTCGGTTACCTTTGTTCTTCTGCGGATCTCCTCATTTCTGATTCGATCACGCAGAGAAACCCCGAGCATAGCCCTCTCCATTGCTCTTTGAGTGACCTTGAGCCTTTTTACGAGGCCCATAGTGAGCGACCACGTCTCAGTCCCGTATGTCATCACTGGCAACACACACTGGTCAAAGACTTTCGTCTTGAGACACTGCGGTATATCGGACGAGAAGATATTTCGTAGCTTACCGAACGCTGCCCAGCCTAATTGGATTCGACGATTGACCTCTTTGCTGAAGTTGGACCTACCTAGCTGGACCGTTTGTCCCAGGTAAACATAATTGTCCACACCTTCAAGGGCAGAGTCCCCAACCTTCAGAGGAGTGGGTACGACACGTGAGTTCGACATAACTTTCGTCTTCTCCATGTTCATTTTAAGACCCACTTGTTGAGAGACTCTGTTGAGGTCACCGAGCATTGCGCCGAGGTCTTCCAGGGTCTCAGCCATGACCACTATATCGTCAGCAAACCGAAGGTGAGTGATGTATACGCCGTTGACGTTGATGCCGAGTCCTTTCCAGTCCAGAAGCTTAAAAACATCTTCCAGTGCAGCAGTGAACAGTTTCGGAGAAATCACATCTCCCTGTCTCACTCCTCGCTGCAACTGTATAGGTTTCGAGCTCTGGTCCTGAAGACGGACTGACATAGTGGCGCTTTCATACAAACACCTCAACACTTCGATGTACCGATAGTCAATTTGGCACCGCTGGAGAGACTGTAGCACGGCCCATGTCTCAATCGAATCGAAGGCTTTTTCATAGTCCACAAACGCTAAGCAAAGAGGCTGGTTATACTCTTCGGTCTTCTGTATAACCTGCCGCAGCGTATGTATGTGGTCTATGGTGCTGAAGCCTTTTCGGAAACCGGCTTGTTCGATAGGCTGGAAGTCATCAAACCTGCGTGCGAGACGATTCGTTATGACTCTCGAAAACAGCTTGTAGACGTGGCTTAGAAGTGAGATGGGCCTGTAGTTCTTCAGCAGGGTTTTATCGCCCTTTTTGAAAAACAGTACCACCATACCTTCGTGCCACGACTCTGGCGTTCTGCCCCCTAGTACGACGGAATTAAATAGCTTCTGAAGAGCTACGAGTACCGGTCTTCCGCCTGCTTTCAGAAGCTCGGCCGTAATTCCGTCAGCACCTGGTGCCCTGCCGTTTTTGAGCTGTTTGAGAGCCATACTAATCTCGTATAGGCTGATGTCCGGGATGTCTTCGGTATAGTGCCGGGTTAACTTAGCTCTAGGGTCTCTAGCTAAGCGTACAGATGGCCGTGTGGATGTGTAAAGCTGTCTATAGAACTTCTCGACCTCTCCCATAACATCGGACCTGGTCGTGACAGTTCTGCCGTCATCGGTTTTCAGCGTCGTCAGTTGGCACTGCCCAATACCCAGATCTCTTGCGAACACTTTTGAGCCTTTGTTCCGCTCAATGGCCTCTCTACGGTTAGTATTAAATTGGCGCGTGTCGCGAGTCATAGACTTCGAGATCTGCCTATTTAGCCGCCGAAACTGAGACGCATCACCTGAGGAAAGCAGAACCATTGCGCGCCGCTCTTCCATTAGTTTGAGAGTATGGTCTGAGAACTTTTTGGTTCCTTTTGCACGGTGGGTTTTAAAGAACTTGGACCCAACCGTTTGGACAGTTTCCACAAACCTGTTGCTGTATTCGTCCACATTTTCGCAATTATTTAGGCGCTCGAAGCGATTCTGCAATTCGAGCTGAAAGCTTTCGGGGTTTTGGATTTGGATGGGTGCAGGACGGAGCGTAGACCTTACCAATCGACGTCTTTCCAGCTTAACGTTGATATTCAATGTGCCTCTTACCAACCGGTGATCGCTGCCAGTTTTAAACGCATTGATCACAGTGACATCATTGAATATTTGCTTCCTCGTCGACATGATAAAGTCAATCTCGTTTTTGGTTGCACCATCGGGACTCATCCAGGTCCACTTGCGGTGTTCAGCTTTCCTGAAAAAAAAAAGTCTGCCTGAATACCAGACACAATAGAATTTCAATTGTTTGGGCCGTGGATCCACGTTCCGGCATACTAAAGGTTAATGTGTTCAAAAAATTAACTAAATTAAATTCCAATTAAGATCCCGAAAGTGGGCAACTATTTACACGTTGCTACTTCAAATAGCGTTGTTTGCATTTCCTTACTTAAGTTGAAGAAGCCTTAATGTGTTCAAAAAATTAACTAAATTAAATTCCAATTAAGATCCCGAAAGTGGGCAACTATTTACATGTTGCTACTTCAAATAGCGTTGTTTGCATTTCCTTACTTGAATAAAGTGGATCACGCACTATTTGCATTCCTTATATACGTATGCAGATCGGCAGAGAGCGCTGTTTCGTGGTCATCGGCGCTTTAATATTTTTAATTACAGAAGTGCATCGGTATGTGGTAATAAATTTGAAATGTAAACCGTATTAGTTTTAATGGATTGAAATGAAACAGCAGACATAGTGGGTGAAATAATTTTCAAAAACCATCATACCTTTAAGAGGATTATTTCCACTGTGTGTTTGTATCTTACTCCACTGTGTGTTTACACCGTACGGTTTCGCTTTTGGTGATAACGCCGCCTTTTGTACGACTTCTTGAACTGTTTTTATAACGTGCCTATATTTTGTGCACAATAAAGTGTTCTATTCTGTGCTATACCTTTCCGTTGAGTATAATGTCAAGAGTCATTATAATCTCTTCAGAGTTTCTACTAGACAACAGTTTAGATAGAGACATGCAAGATTTCCTGCTTCCCTTACACACTATTCAGGTCATCGCATTTCAACGCAAATTCAATATCTGCAACAATTTTGTCACTCCAAATGATAAAACTTCCAATATCATTACTGCCATTGGTATTACAATGTTTTTTATTGCTTATTACTTTCTAAAGGGGAGCTTTTTCTATCACACCGATCTCAAGTACACTTTGGAATATACTGATGATCTAAGTTTTGTTCTAAATCTTGCTCTAAGTTTACTACTGTTTTGTTCGAACATGTTGAACAGTAAACATAATGCCACGGTCATATTGAAGGTGCATAGTGCTAAAAGATTAATTATTGGGGGACTGAGAAACAGTGTTAGACAATTGATTCGTTATAATTGGATAAATTTAGGAATATATATGATGTATATGTTAATAATCGAGATAGCTATAATCGTAGTTTTTCGGATGTCTAGTGTCTATATTATTATGACCCACTCGAATTTGATACTGCTCGACATTGCACAGTTATACTTTATCGGGTTGATAAGACTAATGAGGACGCTATTGAATGAATGGATTGCCATGTTGAGATTGTGCGTGAAGAACCCGCAAATTGAAACAATAGTGAACAGACAGAATGCATCCTGGCGTTGGGACAAGTTGTTCAAAGCATATAGTGACTTAGTTGAATCATTTTGTATTTTGAAAAAGGTTTTCGAAGTAGCGGTAAGTACTTAGTTAAACGTTAACTACATATTCACACTAATATTATAAATGCGAAAGTTTGTGTGTATGTATGTTCGTATATTTGTTGCTTCTTCACGCTGCAACGGATGGATGGATTTGGATGAAATTCGGCATACAGATAGTTTATAACCTGGATTAAAACATAGGATAGTTTTTATCCCGATATTCCCACGGGAATCACACTATAACATACAACAACAATTTCATTTTCTAATAAATAATTATTTGTTTGTTTTGTTGCCATGGAAACCAAATAGAATTTAATCACTTGATGGAAACTATCAAAGCGATACGAAGTCCACCGGGTCCACTAGTTGAAAATAAATAAAACTTTATCCCTCTTAACACAAAAAATAAGTCTAGTTTAGATTCTTTAACTTATATTTCTCTTAATAAAGACAGACAGAAAGAACATCAGTTACAGATGATGTGGTCAATTGCTTTAAGAGCTTTAAGAAGTTTTAAGAAGTTTTAAGAATATAATTAAATATAAGCAATAAAAACTTAATAAACTACAATGAGATTTATTCCCCAGTTCTGTTTTATATTTCAGATTGCTATATACGTTATCTTCAGTTTCTTCTTGTCCGTCATGTATGTGCTCACTTCAATAATCAATCTGGGTAAAATTTTTGACAACACTTTTGGTGTAAGTATAGTTAGTAAAGTTGCAAGAACTCCTTTAGTGTAAGTATAGTTAGAAAAGTTGCACGAAACCCTTTAGTGTAAGTATAATTAGAAAAGTTGCACGAACTCCTTTAGTGTAAGTATAGTTAGAAAAGTTGCACGAACTTTTTAGTGTAAGTGGCAAGTAAAGTTGCACGAACTCCTTTAGTGTAAGTATAGTTAGGAAAGTTGCACGAACTTTTAGTGTAAGTGGCAAGTAAAGTTACACGAACTCCTTTAGTGTAAGTATAGTTAGAAAAGTTGCACGAACTTTTTAGTGTAAGTGCCAAGTAAAGTTATATGAACACTTTTAGTGTAAGTGGCAAGTAAAGTTGCACGAACTCTTTTAGTGTAAGTATAGTTAGGAAAGTTGCACGAACTTTTTAGTGTAAGTATAGTTAGGAAAGTTGCACGAACTCCTTTAGTGTAAGTATAGTTAGAAAAGTTGCACGAACTTTTTAGTGTAAGTGGCAAGTAAAGTTGCACGAACTCTTTTAGTGTAAGTATACGTATAGGTAGTCAAGTTGTACGAACACTTGTAGTGTAACTCAAGTTAGTAAAGTTGCACGAACTCTTGTAGTGTAAGTATAGTTAGTAAAGTTGCACGTTGCTAGGCGGGACGACGGCTCATGGAAAAAGTGGTGGCCTAGAGATGGGAAGTGATCAGACGATATCGTCGAGGTGGCCGGACAGTGGCTCGCATGGGACCGGCTAAGTTAGCGTGTTATAGGGGTGGTTTATACTCAGCAGTAGATGCTTACGGGCTAAAATGGTGATGAAGATGACAACTAGTAAGCCTATAAACCTATACAGCCTATGAACCGGTTCTACTGTGAGTCAAAGGCCATGAGGGTCATAAAAGTAAGTTAAAGTAATCGCTACAATAGACTTTTACCAAATGTGGGTTGGTGATCACAAACTATTACTGCTGTCGAGTTTATTGCCAGCCTATATATTGTTACTGAGAATTAACTTACTTAAATAAAGACATATTTTACTTTTATTTTCGATCTGGAAATGAGCATATTGTAAAAAAAACAATGTATAATTTTATGTTATTGTCTATTTTTACTATTCTCCTCTCCTCTCCACTCTACTCTACTCCACTCCGCTCCACTCCACTCCACTCCACTCCACTCTTATTTTACTTTGCTTTGTTTAACTTTCAGTATACAGCCGAAACTGTAAAATACACTTCATTCTTACTCGTTGTTATTAAATTTCTGATAATTTGCCAAATGAGCTATGAATGCGAAAAGCTGTACTGTGAAGTCACTTCAGTTGGAGTTGAATGTTTGCTTGGACTCAAAACGGAACCTTGCTCAGGTAATGGTTGCAAGCTAATGCAATGCAAGTGCCCACGAGCATATTTATAAGCTTTTAACCCTGAAGATTTCATTTTCCTTTTTCAAAAGAGTTTATTGATGGCCTCATATGGCCTTTTCAACCTCACCGGACTATTTTGAGGGCGGCATGAAACTTAAAGAGCTTACAAACCGTATGATCAAAACACCGTCATAGGATTTCTAAAGGAAATGGCATCATTCAGTGTCTTAGGCCTATGCGAGTGTGCATGTTTTGTGTATTACGTGAATGTGTTGTGGTATTTTGAGAATTGGGCTGGGGTTTTTATCTGCTGGCTGGCGGGCGATAGAGCGGTGCGTGCATGCTATATCCAAGCCTGATAAACGAATAAGTTAGCGAAATTAACTTAACTTTACTATCCTATATGTTTGTGTTACAAATGAAAAATGCCATGTAATAGATCACGTAGAAGTATCGCGTACGTAACGCACACGAAAAGAAAGAAAGAAAGAAAGAAAGAAAAAGCATTTATTCAGTATCATAAAACAACACTCAACAAGTAACGCATTCATAAATATAATAAAAGGTAGCTTTGATGGACAGAAGTATGCCGAAGTTCTTAATTTTCGCCCTGTTTTTTTCAGTCGAGCAGAAGCAGACACTGAAGAACGTGTTTCGCATCAACCGTCTCGTTTTCACCAAAGTGGAACCATTCTCCATGTTTGTCTTGGATGGGCCGCTGCCTCTAAGCTTTGGCAGTCTTATCACAACATACGTAGTTGTTACTCTACAGTTTGGGCTTCTGAAGTCATGAAGCACCGGTAGTTGAACGGATTATAGCTTGGGACGAATGCAAAAAATAGTGGTTCAAGCCCTATAGTTTGAAATACATAGCTAGATTGTTGCTTAGAAATAAAAAACTCAACAGTAAAATATTCTGTATTTAAACTGTTATCAGTTAAACGTTTAAAACAACTGACTTCCAAAAACGTGTACACATAGCATAACATGCAGACGTGCCAAAATATTTGGCACAGGTTCAAAATATGGCAAAAGTATTTATTAAAGGAAGATGACGTCACAAAGTTGTATAGGTATTCGTAATAACATTTGAATTTACTACACATAAGTAGGTACATATCTAAATGCTTACACAGTTAAATTTTAATAAATGAAAAAGAATGAGACCCAAGTAAAAGCCTTGAGGTACTCCTGACCTTGCAAAGTAAGTACAAGACTTAAATGGCCCTACGGCAACAAACTGTGGTCAAGTATTTGAGTAAGAGTCAATCCATCTTGGCAAGGAGCATTAATATTGTCCTATCTTGTTTTTGCCTAATTTGAAAGTTTCGTTTCAATCATTATAATGAATTGGGCTCGGCCATTATCAAAAGGAAATTTAACGCAAAGTAGAAACATACATTAAAGTAATGTCATTTATTATTTACAATTTTTCATCATAGCTCTGAGTGCTGCTTGAACACTATTGTACCTAATCAATGAGTCAAAAAAAGTAGTAGAAGTATACAAACATGTTGAGAAAACAATTACTATGAAACCTATTTCAATATGAAAAGCCTCACAACTCACAACAAAAAGACGATGAGAAGTAGTTGCTGTGTGTCAAGTGTACCGGTTATGATGAAGAAACTAGTGGCACCTCCAGATTTTTTACTAGATAACAGCATCGACTTGGATACACAGAATTGTTTATTGCCGTTGGATATTTTACAGAATCTACTTTTCCAACGCAAATATAATGTTCGCCACAATTTCATTACTCCAAACAGTTGGATGTTACATTTTATTTTATTTATATGTATTATAGTTTACTTTGTACTCTATTATACAACCGGTATAAGCTTCTTAATGCAGATCAAATTGTTTTACGATGTTTATACAAAGATATTTCATTTGGGATTGGCTCTATCGTTTGTCCTAATGATGCCATTGTTCATTTCAAATTCGTTGAACAGAAGGAATTACGTTACAATAATTTTAAAACTGCAAAGTGCTAAAAGAGCTTTAAGTTTTTCAAAAAATGTATTAAAACAATCAATACGCTCCAATTGGTTATACTGCGCTGTTTATGTGATTTACTTATTTATAACAGAGACTGTTATGATGGACTTGATTAGAGTGTCAGGGTTTTTTGTTTTACTGAGTCAGTTAAATTTTGTTATATGGGATGTTGTACAATTATACTTTATCGGAATAGTGAAACTGTTGGAGACCCTAATGAAGGAATGGCTTATTTCTATGAAGTTGTGTTTGAAAGACCAGGGAATATCACAGAACAAGGTGTTTAAGGGCTGGCGTTGGACCGTACTTTATAAAGCTTATTATGAGCTGATACAATCGTTTTGTATTTTGAAAAAAGCTTTTTCTGTAGCGGTAAGTTAAAAATAGTAAATACGACAAATTGTCAAAGACAAAAGTCTGTAAAAATTTAGTACCTATTCAATTAAACTTCCAGATATGTTTATTATAATGTCCTAAAATATTGTACCTACTAATGATGATGTCTTTATTTTATTTGTGGTGTGAAAAAACATTGTTTTCTACTGTAAAAGTACTCGATTGTCACTGAATGACTCAGTAACAATTTGTATGTATTTCATGTTGTAGACTTCATTCTACGTCATCAACAGTTTTTTCATGAGTCTCATGCTTGTGCAGACAGTCATTAACTATCGGAAAATGCCATTCCATATCGCCGATGTAAACGTAAGTAGTACATTATATTGGTATATAAATGTTTAAATAGAGGTGTGGACAAGCAACGTGCGTGTTGGCAAGTCGGCCTCTCAGTCCTCGACTAGTGAGGCACAATTTGGTTCTTTTTTTTTTTTTTTTTTTTTTTATTAGAAGGAGGCAAACGAGCAGGCGGGTCACCTGATGGAAAGCAATCACCGCCGCCCATGGACACCCGCAAAACCAGAGGAATCACAGATGCGTTGCCGGCCTTTAAGGAAGGGATAGGCTCGATTCTTGAAGATTCCTAAGTCATATTGGTCCGGAAATACCGCCGCTGAGAGCTGGTTCCACAGCACTGTAGTTCGTGGTAAAAAATTACGTGAGAAACGCACAGTAGTAGATCGCCATCCATCAAGATGGTGTGGATGGAAAGACAGTCGATTGCGTGTAGTGCGGTGAAGGAAATCAGCGGCAGGGATCAAACCGAACAATTCCTCAGAGCACTCCCCATGATAAAGGCGATAAAATATACAGAGAGATGCAACGTCTCTCCGAAGGGCCAGTGGATCAAGCCGACCAGAGGTTACCACGCCGCCGACAACTCGAGCAGCTCTGCGTTGAATGCGGTCAAATGGGAGGAGTTGGTACTGGGGCGCTCCAGCCCAAAGATGGGAACAGTATTCCATATGAGGCCTGACCTGTGCTTTGTAAAGCTGTAAGCGATGGGTCGGCGTGAAATACTGTCCCGCTCTATTGAGCACACCCAGCTTTTTCGAAGCTAATTTAGCTTTACCTTCCAAATGACCGCGAAATTGAACGTCACTCGAAATATCGACGCCAAGGATTCCAATGGTCGGTTTGGTATCAAGGGGAGCTCCTTCAAAGTTAAGAGATACGACGAAGGGATTTTTTTTAGCGGTAAACACGCAAACTTGTGTTTTGGAAGGGTTAAAATGGACTAGATTAAGTCGGCCCCAATTCGAGACATGACTTAACATGTTCTCAGTGTCAGTCACAAGTTTATTCCGGTTCTCGATGACGCTTTCCAGAGAAATATTAGTACGTCCGGTGTAAAGCGTATCCCCAGTACTGTCGTCTGCATAGCAATGAATGCTGTTGTTATGCAACATGTCATTGATATGCAGAAGAAACAGTGTAGGCGACAGCACACACCCCTGCAGGACTCCAGCATTCACGGGCTTCAGGTCAGAGCATGATCCGTCAACTACGACTTTGATGCTACGCCCAGAAAGAAAGCTGGCGACCCACGCACACAATTTCTCAGGGAGCCCGTATGATGGAAGTTTCGAGAGAAGAGCCCTGTGCCATACCCTGTCGAAGGCTTTCGCTATGTCCAAGCTAACTGCCAGTGCCTCCCCTTTCCTCTCGACTGCCTCCGCCCATCGGTGAGTGAGGTACACTAAAAGATCACCAGCCGAACGACCGCGGCGAAAACCGTACTGGCGATCGCTTAGTAGCTGATTCTCTTCTAGGTACCTCAAGAGATGGCAGTTTGTAATGGACTCCATTACTTTGGAGAGCAAAGAGGTGATGGCTATAGGCCTGTAGTTGGACGGATCTGAGCGATCACCTTTTTTGGGAATCGGGTGGACAAGGGCTGTCTTCCAAGAACTCGGGACAACGCCAGTCGTGTAAGAGAGCCGGAAGAGGCGCGTTAGAACCGGCGCCAACTCAGGAGCACACGTCCGAAGCACAATGGGAGGGACTGCATCAGGCCCACTCGACTTATGAATGTCAAGGGAAAAAAGAGCTTTACGAACTGACATTTGCAGGTACCGAACGTTTGGCATAGAACAAGCGCAATGCGGTATTGTTGGTGGCGAGTTTTCCCCATCGTCCAAGGTCGAGTTTGATGCGAAAAGAGTACCCAAGAGATCGGCTTTCTCTTTTGCAGTATGGGCAAGGCAATCATCGGTCTTGTGCAGTGGTGGAAGTGACGGTCGACAGAAATTCCCCAAGACAGCCTTGGCGAGAGACCAGAATGCACGCGTACCCGAAGGAAGACGCACTAGCCTCTCCCCAATTCTACCTATAAATGATGACTTCGCCTTGGCAATGTCCTTCTTAAAAGACCTGGCAGCAAAGTTGTACTTCTTTTTGAGCACACTGGTACTTGGATCCTTTGATGACACCGCATTAGCCCAGGCTTGGTAATGCTCGCGCTTCTGGCGAGATGTTATTTTGCAACATCGACCAAACCATGGTTGGGATCTGCCGCCAACGGGAACCATAGAGTTTGGAATGAAGAGTTCCATTCCCTGCAGTATCACATCAACGACAGAATCGGCGGCGACATCAGGATCATCCAGCGAGAAGCAAACTCGCCACCATGGGTACGACGCAAAGAAACTTCGCATCCCATCCCAGTCCGCTGACCTATAATGCAAGACCCGACGGCTAACCGCACGTTGCGATTTTAAAGTTTCCGTGAGAGGCACTGTGCTCCGAATCAGGCAATGATCTGATGAGCCTAGTGGTGCATCAACGGACACTTGATAGCCGTCTGGGTGCGAGGTCAACAAGAGGTCCAGTAAGGAAGGTGTATGGCCCTCCACATCTGGTACCTGACATTGCATTGACATTGCATCTGGACTACGCTTCTGCTTATCATCAGGTTCACCATTGGGTCCTTCTGCCTTATCTTCATTTATCACCAGGTACAATGAAGGCCAAGAATTTTTGTTACGGAATAAAAAAAACAATAACTTATTTTTATTTCAGTATTCATCGGACGTTGCAAAACTTAACTCAGTAGCTTGGGTATTCAAAAACTGGATAATTGTTTGGCTGGTAAGCGCGGAGTGCCAAAATTTGTATGACATTATCGAATTGGTTCGATCAGAATGCTTGCAGGCACTCAAGATTCAAGCTTGCACGGGTAATCCTTTTTTCTCAAACCTGTTTGATTGTCTGATCATTTTTTGACCACTTTTACATGGTAACGCGGTTGGAAAGGAATAGCCGAAGATCAGGCTCAGTAGCTTGCATTAAAAACCCGACTTCAAAAAACCGGCAACTTAAAAAAGTAAAAACAGCTGTAAAAAGCAAGAAATAATATTGAAATCATATTAATAATTACCTAGATACGCATATCAGGTTTAAAAAAGGTCTATTGAAGTCGGGTGTTTGGTGGTCGGCTGTGGGACAATTTTGTTTCATTTAAACTTTTATAGTTATTCCATTATCTCCACTTTTTTATTAAAAGCCCCACCCGACTTCAGTCATCAGACATTTTTTAAAACTGATATGCGTATCTAGGTAATTAATAATATGATTTCAATATTATTTCTTGCTTTTTAGAGCTGTTTTTACTTTTTTAAGTATCCTGTTTTTTGAATTCGGTTTTTTTTGTTAAAAATTATTTGATTTTACGATTTTTAGTGATGGGTACCGTAGACCTAACAAGGATGATTCTTGGATGAGGAAACGACGGCCTAGTAGGTTGTGTGGTAGTTGTATTCCTATGTAAAACTTCAATCTTAATTAGGTATTATTTTTGTACGAACTAAACATTTTGGCATATTTAACCGTATGAAGTAAGCCCAACAAAAGGTAACTGCTGTAAATCGTTAAGGAATTCCCTCGACTGTCTATGGTCTCCATCATCAGACCTGTAATGGCACTTACAACCCATATGGGTGCAAAGTTCTTATCAATAGAAATGAATTAAGACTAAACACAAGGTAGGTAGCTACTGTAAAACGTTGAGGAGTTCCCTCGACTGCCTTTCGGCTTTATCATCAGATCGACTCCAGACCTCAGACTCCAAACCAAGGCATTTTTTTTTGTCTACTTGCTGAGTAAATTCCAAGGCATTTTTTTTTGTCTACTTGCTGAGTAATGAAATTGACCAAATCAGATACAGCATTGTTAGTGCCTATTCCTGATCTGAAACCATATTGACATGATGACAATGAATTGTTATAAGTAAGAAAGTCCAGCAACCGCCTATTCAGTATCCTTTCTAGTAGCTTAGAAAAAGTTGGTAGTATTGATATTGGACGATAATTCGTAACATTGTGTTGATCTCCCCCCTTATGAACGGGAGTAATGAGTGAAACCTTAAAGACATCTGGAAAAACACTCTGTTAAACGCCATCATCAGATCTTCATCAGAAGATAGTTTCCTTATCATGGTACCACCCTTGGGATATCTCCTTTCCAACAAAAAAAGAATCATCAAATTCGGTTTATAAACGACGAAGTTATCCGCGAACACACATAAAAAAATATATTATACGAGTCAAATTGAGAAACCTCCTTCTTTTTTGAAGTCGTTAAAAAGTCTGATGTATCTCTCTCTCTTAAGTCTGATATGGGCTGATAATGATGAAGTGTTAACGTGTCAACCCGAAACGTGACCACAGGTTCACCTGATGTTAAGTGATGATAAGGCTAATGATAGAAGCGCACTTCACCCGGGATCCTCAACTAGTGGGGCACTGGCTATCTTATCTTTAGCTGCCAGAACACAATAATGCTACAAACATTGATGTTGTGGCAATATATTTTGATAAGATGGTGGTAGCTAGCCAAGCGGACAAACAAGCCCTACCACTAACCAAACCGAGTACACAAGCATGTACCCCCCGCTGGGAATCGAACTCGGGACACAGAGGCGGTTAATAATAATTAACGCTGTTACGTACGCTTAACCCTATACCCAATTTGCCAGCAGCTGCAGTACTTATACTATTCCCATTATGCAGTCTAATCTTTTCCGTTGGCTCATACAATTTCCACATTAACTCATTAATTCGCTGGTTTCAGTGGACCAAAAGAAGATTTTAAAGAACGTGTTACGAGTGATCCATCACCGATACTCCAAAGTGAATCCGTTCGCTTTGTTTGTAGTGGACGGGGCTCTACCAATTCGGTTCGGCAGTCTCCTCACCACTTATGTGATTGTGTTATTGCAGTTTCATCTTCTGTAGCAGTTTTTTTGTAAACGGTTTCGCTTTGAATATACCTTTTATTATTTGTATTGAATTTGTAAACAATTAAAGTGTTGTAACATATCTCTGTCTCTATTGTGTAGGATGATGCTATTTCTCCTATTACTTAGTGTATCAAAAGAAGTGTATTTGAAGTGTTGGAATGCAAGAAAGAAAGTACCCTATCATTATCATCATTATAATCTCAGCCAAAAGACATACACTGTTGGACAAAGACCTCCCCCAAGGATCTCCACAACGACGGTTTTGTGCTGCTCGCATCCAGTACCCTATTGCGTAAAGAAAAAGGTAACAGTATCATCACCAAATATTTATAAAAAACAGTAAAAAAATCAAATGCCTACCCGACCCAGCCAGGAATCGAACCTGGGTCTTCTACAATCTGGGCGGCTGCACTGACCATTATGCTACGATGGCTATGCAGATTCATCTGTAAATTTGAATCTGCATAGCCATCGTAGCATATGCATCGTAGCATCGTAGCATCGTAGCATGGTAGCATCGGAAGCAATAACCGTTGGATAGATGGCAAGCACTGTGCCGCTGAAAGCACTCAAAAACTAAAAAGCAGTGTAAAAATTCAATGGTTACGTCAGCCTTTTCGGTAGCGTAATGGTCAGTGCAGTCGCCCGGATTGCGGATGACCCAGGTTCGATTCCTGGCAGGGTTGGGTAGGCATTTAATTTTTTCACTGTTTTTTGTAAATACATCAGCTTCAGTGCAGCAATTAGCAATCAAAAATAAAAAAGTAAAGTTAATATCATCATCATCATCATCACTAGCCTATACTAGTCCACTGCTGGGCATAGGTCTCTCCAAGTGCACGCCACCGAGCACGATCCGCGGCTACTCTCATCCGTATATGAAGGTCTTATTGCTAACAAATACTATTCGATAAAACAAACTAGCGAGGGTTACACGCATAACGACTGATTTCTTTCACGCATATTGACTAACACATCATAGTTATATCAACATGTAGTTACCCACTGGCAAATACAATAAGGTATTCATCAAGTAAAAAGGTAATTTCTTTAGAGAGAGTTAACAAGGTAATGTGTTAGTAGAACACTTAAGTAATAGGTTAATTCAGAACAGTATATGCCTCTAACAACAAAATACAGTAAACAGAACTGGTCACATCATATAAATTAATACAAAAATGCGTTTGTTTGTTTTTACCTTCACGTGTAGACATATTTTTTCTGCACAAATACAATCAGAGCGAGGGCTTGCGAGCCCGTAGCAGGCAGGCAGATCTTTTATCCGGACAAATATAATGTTCCGACCACCATTTGTAAATACGAGACTACTTACACGTGCGTAGTCTTTTTTTAAAGAGCTTGCTAATGGCTACATACATGGCTTTTCAGCGTTAACGGACTGTTTTGGGGCGGGCGGAGAAACTTAAGGGGACCCTCTGACGGTGTTTGAATCACTCGTCTTGTTTCTCAAGTTGTGATTGCGTAGAACTGTGGTTTTCAACTTATTTCATGACGCGACCCTCTTAATATGCAAAAGTTTTTGCGACTCCCCGCCCTCCCCTGTTTCTAACATGTATTTAAGTTACAAATATCAAATCCGTGCATTTTAATTTATTTTCATAATTAGGTATCCCTATTACCTATTACGGACATATATTTACATCAATTTCATCACCAAGCGGCTCTACGGAAAGGCGATACGACACAGCTTCGCGATCCCCTGCGACCCCCTGCGACCCCCTTATAAAGGCTTCGCGACCCCCCCACACGTTGAAAAACACTGGCGTAGAAGATCGCGTAGTCACGTGCGTGTGACCGCGTAGAAAACACCGTCAGTGGGTTGCTAGAGGGAATAAAATTATGCTAGCGTGTCCCCTTTCCCTACATAGATTCTCTGAGATGATCGGATCGGAACAGACAGACGAAGTTGTGGATGTAAACTATTTGATGTCAATCACCAAATCATACTAATATTAGGTCCTTAACTATGAAATTGACGTTTTGTATGTATATTTTTTATAAAATTTTATTTTACAATACTAAAGTTTTTTTTTAATTTTCTTAGCATATTTGTATGTTAACACTATAAAAATTGTAGAGTAGTGAGTTTGTTTCACTAGCTAAATATAGCAGACATTAAAAACAAAAAAAATCAAGTCCCTTCAAAGCTACAATGAAACAAAAGGACAATTCCGCGTACAAAAAAAAGAAGTCAATTTAAATATAAATTGGGCGATAGAGACACAAAATTTATAATCATTGTTATTACTGAAGCCTAAGTAACATAGTCCATATTAAAGATGTATAATAATATTGACAACCGGTATTGACTTTTAGAAGTAATACACCTATTACTAAGTGAGAAAAAAACATCAACTTCATTGATAAGGACCTAATATTATATTATAAAGAGGAAAGCTTTATATTTTTGTATGTATGTATGTTTGTAACGAATAAACTCAAAAATTACTGGACCGATTTAATAAATTCTTTCACCATTATGCTACATTAGCGCTGAGTAACATAGGCTTATATTAAAAAAGAAATGTCCACCTGTGCGAAGCCGGGACGGGCCGCTAGTATTCCAGAAAGCCTTGATGTCTAATAGACAAGACTAAAAGTAAAGTACTCAGGGCTGAAAATAAATAAAATTATTGGTTATTGGAAAATAAGTTCTATTAAAAAGAAAGGCGATATCGATGAATAGCTATGTCATTCGTAACTGTCTTTAAGTCTATACCAGCAATTGGACGAACGCTTTGACAATGCAAAGACATCCTGAGATCCACCATGACTGGATCAAATATCCCGCAGAAGAGCTCGCATCAAAGAGTCACCGATCTAAAACATTTAATTTTGTAATTAATGACGATCATTCGGAATTTCATATAGATAATTACATTGAGAAGGATTTGCAGAATTTTCTGCTACCTTTACATTTGATTCTGAACGTGGTTTTGCATTTCAAATATCAAATACGCTACAATTTCATCACACCCACTAGTCGGGTGTCGACTTCTATATCAGGAATTTTCTACTTCATTTATATTGCGACATACTTCGTTTACATGACACAATTTAATTACGAAAACTTCAATTTTAGAGCCGCGTTCGGGATTTTAGTGTTCGCTCATTTTGCAGAGACCGCTACATTGATCTTTGGAGTCTTCATTTCCAACTTAGTCCACAAAGAGTGCAATGTCAGGATGCTAGTTCTATTGCAAAGTGCTAAGCGAATGATAATGTCATCAACTTATCGAATGAAGAATTTGTGTCGTGGCAATTGGATTTCTATTGGGGTGCTCACTCTTAATTTTATCTGTGTTGAGCTCGCTGCCAGTCACACCATAGAATGGTCAAGTATGTTAGTATTGGTGAATTATTATAATCTGACACTGTTCGATGTAACCATAGTATATATTATTCGGGTAACGAAGTTGTTGCGAACTCTTATGGAGTGCTGGATTGTGGATATGAAATTGTTAAGGAAAAATACGGCTTTTGTCGTGGAAGACAAGATTGGCAATTCACTGTGTTGGAATAAAATGTTTAAAGCATACAGCAACTTGGTTGAATCATTTTGTATTATAAATAAATCTAGCGCTGTTGAGGTTAGTAAAATGTTTTTAATTTTTTTTTATTAGACTACAGACATCTAGCTCCCTATAAAAATATATTTTTTATAGCTCTTATACTTTGTGATTTTTAATTTTGTGTGAATTAATATTTAGTAATTGCAAACTTTAGGGATTACGAATTGTTCCGCCAAATGTCGCATTTGGTAAATAACTAAATTAAAAAAATCCCATTCTCAGCTTTTTTTATTATAATTTAAATAATTTATTATAATGTTGTTTTTTTTCAGATTTTCTTCTATTTTATTAAATCGTTTGTGATGAGTGTTATGTTTTTACAAACAGTTATAAATATTGGGAAACTTGGAGTCGCGGGCACAGAAGCGAACGTAAGTTAACAATTTTATTTTTGTTACACAACAGAAAAGTACTCGGCCTTCATCTCATCTGATGGTAAGCGACGATGATGATGTCGAACATGAAGCCAATAATGAACTAACGCATCCTGAATTGTCAATACACATTAATATTGATAACGTTTCTACACATAGTATAAAAGAAAGTCCCAGGAACGCATCTGTTAGGAAAGACTAATCTCAGAAACCACTGGACGGAGTTTGGTGTGGTTTTTCTAATAGATAGAGTTATAGAATTTGAGTTTACGGGAGAAGCCGGGCTGGGTCCCTAATTATGTAAAAGCGTTAGATTTAATAATATGTAGGTAACTAGTTGAATAGACTTCGAACACGCCCTAACGCTAATCAATGTTATAGGATCGCCAATCAATCATTGGTATTTGTATTCTTTGAGAATTTAACTTATTCTTCTTCTTCTGTGCCACTATGCCCTGTTATTGATTTTGGATGTAAGAAACTTCAAACCGTAACATATATATGCACATCATCATCATCATCATCATCAGCCCATTTTATGTCCCCAAGGCTGGGGCACGAGCCTTTGCTATGGATGGATAGAGAGAACGGGCCACAAACCACCACGCGGGCGCAGTGCGGATTGGTGGTTGTTAACGACAGCTAATGCAGCCGGGACCAACTGCTTTACGTACCTCCCGAAGCACGGAAACACATGAATGCTGCTTAATGCTTGGTCGTTGTGGAGATTCTTGGGGGAAGCGTTCATCCAGCAATGGACGACTTTGGCTGAGATGAGGATGATAATGAATGCTGCCCGGTGGCAATAGGTACCTATTAAGGTCGTCGCCATCCAGTCAGATTCTAGACAGAACCTTCATATCAGGCACAAATAACAGTGTTTTTTTTTTCATCATAAGGCGGCATTCTCTACCTTAACTTTTATCAAAGTTGCGGTTTACTCTTGTTGTATTTTGATTCGAACCCCTCAGAGAATCTAGTAGAGAACGGGGACACGAACTAGCGCATGATGCCAAATTCCCTTTAGAAAACTTCTGACGGTGTCTCGATCACACGGATTGAGGAAACCTTTAAGGGTCTCGCCGCTCCCAATAAAGTCCGGTGATGCTGACAATGCCATCTGAGGCAAACTCTACTCCAAAATAATTTTGTTGTATGCTTTTTATGTGAAAATTAGGAATCATTACCTAAGCATACAGCTTGGTGGTGTCAATTAGTTTAGGGATTGCCATACTCTCTTTATCTACTTTTGAGCAGAGGGGCATCATATTGTACACGTAATCAGCACTTTTGTGACAAATTTTTTAATTAAGACATTTTATTATTATAGACTTTATTAAACAGAGAATTATTTATTAAGTATTATTAGTTTTTGTTAATACTTTGTTGTAGTTATTTTTTAAGCATTGTATGTAGCTTAGAGCACTATCTTACCTCCAAACTGGTTCCTTCTGAAAACCAGCGCCATGGATTTCATTTTTTGTACTTTTTTACTATTTTCTTTAATGTATTTCTTTAAAATGTCAAATAAACGTTCCTTTATTTGACATTTTAAAGAAATACGTACAACATACATACAATTTTTTAATTGCTAACTAACAAGGTTTATTACACAATACAGGAATTTCTAAATGATACAATTAAATAACAATGTTTGTTTTTAAATGACCATAATATTATTAATTTGTTTGTACTTCTTAATTCTGAAATTATGTTAATCAATCATCTTCCGACATTTTATTTTATAATAACTACTATTTTAGATTTATATTGTAATTAATTAATTGTAATTAATAACTGGACATGGTCCTTTAAATGTATTTGTATACCTTAGTTAAAGTCGAAGTGTAGTGATACCTAGTAACAAACGATTGTCATCTATTATTGTAATACCTACATTTCACAAATAAAGATATTGCTATTACTATTACTATTACTATTTCTTTCTTTCTTTATAAGCTAAGTTATAGAAACTTTGTTTCAGATCACGGTAATAATTATAAGGATTAACACTTGTACGTGGTTAGTCAAGAACCTGATTATCATCAGCATGTTGTGCTCAGAGTGCGATCAGCTCTACAAAACTGTTAGCACTGTTGAAAAGGAGTGCTATTTAGCACTAAACATGGGTACTTGCTCAGGTCAGTTTCATAAGTAAAGTTATTAGCCTTACTGTAATGGTCGTCGATAGGTAGGCAGACCTCAAGTTCGGTGGTCACAGCCCGTTCATACATAGTCTCCTTATTTACAGTAGCCTTTTTAACGGATACAACAAAAAATTATGCTTTGTACAGACAGGCACCGTATTACGTTTGTGTGGTTAAGGTTCCACTGGCAAGTAGCTATGGAACGCTTCCTTAGGTTATAAAATAAATCCTAAGGGGTGGATCACTTATTGAGCTGTAGTTTAACTAATTATTTTTACTAGATGAAATATGATATATGAGTGGACTGTATTTTTTAAGAGGTTTGGTTCAGCTCGGATCCACAACTAAGGTAATTAAGCCTCGTTCAGTAAAACCTGAGATTAATTAGAAAACACCAAAAAACATCATGGGCAAGGCACTTGTACCAAGATTTAAGGGAAGGTTATGGGAAAAAACACTCACTGTTGCTGCAGATGAGATCCAGTTCACCACTCTTCACAAATACCACAATCACAAGCAGGCCTGCTGTATTTAGTGTATCGATATATCCAATTATAAGAATAAAGTGTTTTTGGAAGAAGATTAGCTTGATTTACTTAGATTTTTAAAACACTGTCGCGTAGGCGAGGTCAGCCATTGCAATCTGTTGCACACGGAGCGACGGACCGAGACGTTGTTTTGTCAGGAGAGGGTAGGAAGAACCTCATACAAGTGCGTAGTATCAAAATATAATTAAAAATGACGGTATGCTAAGTAATTTATGAACGAGACTCAACAACGTTCAACGTATCCGTCATTACTGGATGCGATGTTCACAAAGCAAATTCGCAGTATATCACGCTTCTCTACAAGGATGGATGTTGTCGTGTTGTGTCGTGGTGTGTGACAGTATGTATATGGTAAAGTTGTACGTAATATTTTTAATATTACGCCATCCAGTATTTGATGATAAAACGAAATGTCATTCATAATTCATCGGACCGATATTTTTTACTGTATACAGAATACTGTGTCTTCTATGAAGTCGCTCATACAACTCCATATGCCATCAATGAAAAAAAACGTATTCGATAAAACGGACCAGTAAAACGGAGACCATGTGTGAAGGGGCTGTCAGACGACCTAGTCTGGGTAGCGGGCAGTGGGCGGAAGTGGGCTGATAATGATGATGATGATGATGACTGGGCAAAGGCCTACATCATTTAAATCAAGACGTTGCAACAATTGAGGAGTATTGGCCTAATACCACGATAGTTAAAGGGTTGGTGATCACGAACCCAGACTATGCATCGAAAATATCTGAAAACACATTTGGGCCGACCTGGTAATTAAACTCAAGACCTCCGGGTGCCAGGCCGGGCTGCTTTCTCTCAGATTTCATTCTTCTTGATTGACATAATATGAACACATTTTTTAAAATTCTTTTGCAGAAGTACAGAAGAGAGTGTTGAAGAATGTAATCCGTTTGAACCACTACCATTTATCTAATCTCGCTCCGTGGTCACTGTTTGTAGTGGACGCTACCTTACCAATTAGCTTTGGTAGTCTCATCACCACTTATGCAGTTGTGACACTGCAGTTCGAACTACCGAAACAGGATTGAGTGATGGATTTTGATGGCAACTTGTGTTGTGGTCAGTGAGACTACGTACATCTCAAGACGCGGTGTATCATGCTCACTGCGTTCTCAGTCATGAAAATCCGGGCAGGTGGAAGACGTTCTTTCATTGATCATCATCTCAGTAGATAGGTAGGCAGACCTTCAGTTCACGTTCACTGCTAAACAAAGGCCTCCCCCAAGGTTCTCCACAACGACCGGTTTTGTGCTGCTCGCATTCAGCGGCTAATTCTTTTTTGTTATGAAAAAATTATCTTTCTATTCATAACTATTTTTTGAAACACATACTATTTAAATATTGTTTTTTAATTCCTTTATTGTACATATAAAGCACAAGTTTCCAAAGGAAACTCGATGTTCATGTTAATATCGATTCTTCCTATTCGCAATTCTGCACAATCTGAATTCCACACAATAGTAATTCACCACATTCGCTATTGTGCACAGTCATTATTTGTGTACAGTAGCGATTCTTCCTATTCGCAATTCTGCACCATCCGAATTCCACACAATAGTATTTCACCACATTCGCTACAGTGCACAGTCATTATTTGTGTACAGTAGCGATTCTTCCTATTCGCAATTCTGCACAATCCGAATTCCACACAATAGTATTTCATCACATTCGCTATTTTGCATTGTCCTCGTCCGTTATCAGTCGTACAACAATCACGTTTTTTCATTAATCAGAAAATAAATTAAATAAATATTTGAGTACAGTTGAAGTACATAATAATAGTAAACATTTACACAAATTGGATAGATGGATGGATGGATGTTTATTTGTTACTCAATCACGCCAGAACGACTGAACGGATGGATATGGAGCCGGCAGCATGAGCATGTCATGCTCACTCAAAGGTCTTTGCTTACGGCGGTGTCGTTGATCGGATCACCACCTTCCCTAGCATATGGTTGACGGAGGCGATGGCGGAGATACGCGTCATACTCGTTAACGGGTGCTGTTTGTGGAATCCGGTCTGTTCACGCTGGCAAAGGAGTTTTACTCTTAGCTGATTAGTCGAGTTGTATACTTTTATTTTATTTTATTTTATTTTATAAAAGTATTTATAAATTAAATACGGCCAATTACAAGTTTCCGCTTATAACTTAATACAGGTTAAATTACTCAAATCTCTTCGATTTTCAATGGAATATAGAAAATGTTGGTAAGACTTTTTTTACAAAAAGAAGTTATTATTAAATTTGCTATTGTGTGGAATTCGGATCGTGCAGAATTGCGAATAGGAAGAATCGCTACTGTACACAAAAAATGACTGTGCACAGCACAGTAGCAAATGTGGTGAATTACTATTGTGTGGAATTCCGATTCTGCAGAATTGCGAATAGGAAGAATCGATATTGGCATGAACATCGAATAATTCTTCCAAAAACCTCTGCAAAGGTGAGCTTATCTTTAAGTGATCTTTTTCAGTCAATCCTGGCTGTGTAGTGTAAAAAGAAAGTCTGCGGTTCTGTTAATAAAAGTTTTTTTTATTTTTTATTTTGGTTCACAAATGAAATGTAACGTAGCCTAGTTAATATTTACATAATAAGAAAAAATATTCATATATATTAATCCTTTATTGTACATTAAAAATTACAGTCTAAATTACATAATAAAAAACATATACAAGGGTGAGCTTATCTCTAAAAGAGATCTCTTCCAGCCAACCCTAGCTGTAGTTGGAAAAGAAAGTTTGCGGGACCAATTGTCGACCATAACATAATTAACTAGGTACTTAAACTAATTATAATGCATATACGTACATACCTATACACATATACATATATATATATATAAATATATAATTATCTAATATATACATATTATCATCTGACTGTATAACTATATGATGTTACTGATTACTGCTCAAGCTAGAGTGGTAGTGCTCTTTCAATTTGTGTTTAAAAGATGCTACTGATGGGCTCTCCCGAATGCTGGCAGGCAGTTTATTCCACAATCTGGCTGCATATACGGTGTAAGAATTGTAGAAAAATTTGGAATTGGATTGTGGATAGAGAAGGGTTCTTACATAACGTCCATTCTTATTAAAGTGAACACAGCATGCATTGTGTGGACATGTTTGATAATTATTATATTAACATATAAATATTAAATATTAAAGTAAGACCTACAATACGAAAATGTGAGTTACTTTATTGCCAGTCTAATGCTGGCTTTAGCTGAGGCCAAAGAACCGTGGAAGATATCAAAAGAGGCTGTAATGCTATTATAAGACGTGGTCATTTAGTACCGGGGTTAATGCTGACCTGCTACTGTCTTACTTAAGTATTAAGATTATCAGGTATTCTAGAGCATATTACATACTTCTTGAAGATTCTCATGATATAGCGCACCGCATTCATGACGACGACGGCAAAAGCATGAAAAAAAATCAGGTTTATTATTACCCTTTAGTGGCCATGATAGTTCAAAAGGTTAAAACATTTATCGTCAAGAAGATGACTTGAATAATTGTAGTAAGTCTCTTAAAGCGTAATAAGTCACGTACTTATTCCAAAGTTAAATTTTATTCAAGCTCATATTTAATGTAAAACGTCTAAAGACATTCTAAACAACGGATTCCACAATCCTCCTTCAATAGTGAACGAACGATGTTTCGGTTCAGCAGCTGTGAATTATTGACGCGGATTTATCGCAGTTACGGCGGTGCCATCAATTTTATTGATAGGATGGGGGTTCTCCAGGGTTGACATCAGAGACCTCGACTTTTCCATTTGTCTGTTCGAGATAACAGTTTTTACATGTGTAAATAGGATTGTTTGTCTTCAATAAAAGCTAATCGGAGTAAGATTTAAACATAAATATTACTAACGTTCTTTTGTTTTTTTTTACATAGATAATATGTAGTTAGGTAGTTTATTTTTTTTATAAATGTTGAGGCAGGTAATGTTTAACGTGGTAACTTTACAGTTTTACATGAAAACCGACGATATGATTATAATTTAGTCACACTAAATAAAGACCTATAGCTGTAACTATTGTTTTGCTACACTTAATTCTAAAGTAATATGGTTCTAGATTCTAGATTATGTACTTAGATAAATGTTTTATTTATAAGCAGTGTTTTATGGCAACTCTGAGAAGGACAATGTTTATGACCACGCCTTAACTACTTTTTAAATAAATAAATAACAGTTTTAAAACTTTAACTATTTGAACTATCGTGGTCACTTCCATTATAGTAATTACTGACGGGATTCTTAGCATGTTTATGGTACGCAATGATCCGTGATCACGGCGGCGCATGCAACTATGTCAAAATATCGGATACTTACAAATATTAAACATGGTTAGTTTTAAAATAATATAATTTATGTTCCTTGGTCTAGCTGGTGACTTACGAAAACCAAAATTGTATTTCAGTACTTGTTAATATTTATTCTATTTCGTATTGACAACCCTAATAGTACATATTTCAATGAAACAAGGTAACACGAAATCAAATATAGGAGCATCAATTACTTTCTCTTGAATATAACAGAGAAAATTTCCGTTCACAAATTGTTTTTAGGTACAAAACAATGTCTTAGCGTTTATGTTAATTTTCTTGTTTTCCAACTCAGGTTTGTTATATAATTTTAATACTTGATAATGGAGGCACGAAATAAGAACCATGTCAACACTCTCCTGAATATATAATATATATATACTCTATAAATTAATTTGGAGCCTCGGCAGTTCAGCGGTCAGAGCAATGGACCGGTTATCCAAAGGTCGTGGGTTCGATTCCCAGAGCTTCCTGAGGCTGGTTGATTTTTCTAGCACAATTTATCTTGCAATTTGTATACATTATATTGTACACGGTGATTTTTTTAATTGCGCGTGGTTGACCAAATCGATTTTTTATAATTTCGGTTTGGCCGTTTACGCAAAATTGGAAAATTTACTACTTAGTTGTGTATGTTTAATACTAGTTAAATCTGAAAAATTTATTAGTTAGCTATGTATCACACATACATAGCTAACTAGTAAATTTTCCAAGTGGAGGAGATGAGGAAGGAGTGAGTGTTATTTACTTAATTCTTAAGCTTACGTAAGAATGACCATGTTTCTCACTTTCGTAGTGAATTAAATGGGCCACCGATCAGACATCGCCGTAATGTGCACATCCTTTCCAATCTCTATAACATCCATAACGACCCTAATTCTCGTTCTTACCTTCATCTTAATCTTCGTTCCCGTTTCCAACTCCTGCCCGCACCTTGCCGCTCTAGACGTGCTTGTCTAACAAAGACACTTGAGATTCCTAAAGTCAATACCAACTTCCTCTTAAATTCATTTACAGTCAAAGCAGCGCAGCTATGGAACAGGCTTCCTACGGATTCGTCCATTATATCCAAAAAAAAATACAGTCGAATTGATAACCTCCTCCTTTTTTTGAAGTCGGTTAAAAAGACAGTCAAAGATCACTTTCTGTCACTTAGTAAACAGCCTATAAATGTCCCACTGCTGGGCAAAGGCCTCCATCTTTGAAATCAAGTTACCGCTACAATTGATGGGTAATGGCTTAATCACCACGCTTGCCAAATGCGGGTTGGTGATCACAAACCCGGGCTATGTATCGAAAAATCCGAAATACATTTTGCCCGACCTGGGAATTGAACCAGGGACCTTCGGGTATCGGACCGAGCACTCTGCCACTCGGCCACCGAGGCGTTAACTGTCTGTCACTTAAGTCATCGCAATGATGGGCACTATATTATATTATAACCATGTTTATTATTATTATTGTGTACGTGCATATTTATGTATTAATATTATGCATATTGTTTTTAATAATATTATAGTACATGTATTGTATATGTATTGTACCTAATATTGTTATTTTTATTTGAGATATTTTGTTTGCACTTTTGTCGGTTTCTTTTAAACATGATGCTCCCATTCCACCTTAGGTTGGCTGGAACAGATCTCTTTTAGAGATAAGTCCACCTTTGCTCACCATTGTTTGTAAACTGCTCTCTGTATGTGTGTTTTTTGTGCAATAAAGAATTTATATAAACCTTCACGGTCTATTTGAATCAAAGTTTTAATCGCAGCAGTCAGCCCGTGGCCACGATCGGTCCAACAGCAACAGTCAAAACGTTGGGTTTAAAGGTTTGCTTAACTATTCTAAAGGAGTTTAATGGTACAGCTAAAATCAAGATTTTGAACTTGTTTATGGGTGACATTCGCAGCTTTAAGAAGTCTCTCATCTCCTGATGTGTTAAATATCTATGATATTTATATAGTTATGATGATTAAACATTTTTTTTACAATTTTTTATTTAAATATAAATTTTTCATAATTATTTAATCTCAATTTTAATTCTCATTCTCATTTCTCATTTAATTATATATAAATTTCTGTAAATTTTATTTATGTAACTGCATGTAGTCTTGTGTCCGCTGGATGCGAGCAGCACAAAACCGGTCGTTGTGGAGATCCTTGGGGGAGGCCTTTGTCCAGCAGTGGACGTCTTTTGGCTGAGATGATGATGATGATGATGATGTAGTCTTCACGTAGAATTGTATTGACACCAAACTAAAATCTATTTAAATAGTGTTTTATTTAAAAAATCAATGATGTTTTATAATGTTGGTGATCATTTCAATAAATAAATAAATAAACCTATACTCATTAAACTTCACTTTTTTACTTGTAGCGTGAAAGTGAAGCGCTTCTTTATTGTAGAATAAATAAAAGATCCAATTTAACGTGTTCAAATAATACAAAGCTAAATATACAAATATTATTTTTATAGGAACCTCAAAAAATAATAAAGAAACTCTTCTGTGGTGATAACAAATGGCGTCATTCTTATACTGATATATTTGGCATTGTCACTGGCGCAAGCTACAAGCTTAAAGCTATTTTTCAGATACACTATATTATTTAAATGAAAAAATACTTTTTTTATATAAACACTGGCGGCCCGTCCCGGCATCGCACGGGTGGACATTTTTTTTAATATAGCCTATGTTACTCAGCGCTAATGAGCATTCTAATGGTAAAATATTTTTTTAAATCGGTCCAGTAGTTTTTGAGTTTAGTCGTAGCAAACATACAAAAATACAAAGCTTTCCTCTTTATAATATTAGTATAAAGAGTAAACTGCTGGGCAAAGACCTAAGCGTCTTCCCGGAGGCTTTGCTAAAACATGCCCCGTTTTGGTAAGAGCGTTGCGTTGCTTAGTTTTTAGTCGCCAGGGTAATCCAGAAATGTCGCGTCAGCTATGAGCTTTGAGCTATTTTTCATATACACTATTTTATTTAAATTAAAAAAAAATTTTTTTTATATAAACACTAGCTGACCCGGCGGACTTCATATCGCTTTGACAGTTTCTATGTCAACAATACAATCAAATAGTTTCTATGACAACAAAACAAACAAATCGTGGAACATTTTGTATTGGAAAAAAAATATAGATTACGACCGATTTTCAGATCTACCGAATAGGCATATAAAATTTCATAAAAATCGATCGAGCCGTTTCGGAGGAGTATGGCAACTAACATGAGTGACACGAGAATTTTCTAGATACTGTAGAAGATAGATAGAAGTAAAGTTTAGTAAACTGCTGGGCAAAGACCTCCGCGTCTTCCCGGACGCGTTGCCAAAACATGCCCTGTTTTGGTAAGAGCGTTGCGTTGCTCAGTTTTATTTTTATTTTTTTTATTTATTGCACATGTAGCTTGTGTGGGCAGGCCTCCAACAAGGTGGACCGACGATCTGGTGAAGGTCGCGGGAAGCCGCTGGATGCGAGCAGCACAAAACCGGTCGTTGTGGAGATCCTTGGGGGAGGCCTTTGTCCAGCAGTGGACGGCTTTTGGCTGAGATGATGATGATGATGATGATGACATGTAGCTACAAACATTAGACATTTTATTATCTTTTAGTCGTCAGGGTAATTCAGAAACGTCGCGTCGGTTATACAACCTAACGAACAACAACATCGAGTTTGTAACTTGCACCATACCTGGATACCTGTAAGGGTCGCGATGAAAAATTACCCCCAAACCGCAAGCGAACACAGTGACGTCACCATGACATACTGTGCGGACTTAGAACGAGGGCTATATTGCTTATAAAACGGTGTGTGGCTTATTTTTTATTGTTGTAACGGTGACGGAATGGGTGCCTATAAAGGTTAAATATAGGTCGGGTCGGATCATGGGGTACGGTTGGCTAGGTGGCTTGGTATGAAAAGTTTTGGCAGTCTTCAAATAACTTGATGGGAGTTTTATTTTCTTGATATACTTAGCTTTTATATCTAATATGTATTCATCATCGACTGGACGACTATTTGAACGACCTTCTTGGTCGAGTGGTTTGTACACCGGTTTTCATGGTATTGCCATCTCTGAGGTCCCGGGTTCGATCCCCGGTCGGGTCAATTTAGTAATTATTGTTTTTCTAAATTGTCTTGGGTCTGGGTGTTTTCTATGTATAATAAGTGTGTATTTAAGTAGGTATGTTTATCGGTTGTCTAGTAACCATATAACGAGTTTCATAACGAAGCTTCTCTTGGGCTAGATAATTGGTGTGAGTGTAGGAAAATTTATTTTATTTTAATTTTTATTTTATCATCATCAGTTCATTTCATGTCCCCACTGCTGGGGCACAAGCCTTTTCTATAGATAAATAGGGAGAACGGGCCATAAACCACCACGGGAACCAAACACCCTTAACGACTGCTAATGCAGCCGCGATCAACGGCTTTACGTGCCGTCCGAAACACGGAGGAGCCCGAGATAATAAATTTTTGGTCACCCATTCGATGACCGGCCTTTGCGAAAGTTTCTTAACCTCAGCACTAGCAGACCGGGCGCGTTAACCACTGCGCCATCGAGCTCCTCGAGATAACGCCGTCAGCTATTCAAGATGAATTACTGAAGCAATTCCTTACCAATAGCTTTAAGTCTGTTTACTATTAAGAGAACAGCGCTCGCTTTTAGTGCAGCTAAGTGAGTTGTCAATTAGATTGAGTTTCCCTGAATCAGTCTTCGTTAAATGGTTTGGATCTGTTTTGCATAGCGCATTGTGCGTCAGTGAGGAGAATCAGTCATTTAATTTGTAATATGCTATATTTAAAAAAAAACACGAACGCCTCAATGACCTAGTGGCAGAAAGCTCGGCCTCATACCTGAAGGTCCCGGGTTCAATTCCCAGGTCGGGCAACATTTTTTTTGGACTTTTCGATGCATAGCCCGGGTTTGTGATCACCAACCCGCATTTGGCAAGCGTGGTGATTAAGCCATTACCCATCAAGTGTAGCGATGGTGATTTCAATGATGGAGGCCTTTGCCCTCTTGAAGGTCTGCTCTTGCATACTTATCTTATTGTTAGTATTAATTACTACAGTTTGACTTTGTTTTTCTTAAACAATTTTTTACTTTTATTAGAGTACTGTAGTGGTACTGTATGACATTGTGGAAATTGAAACTTATACCGGATGTAAATTTGATATATTAGATTTGTTTATTTTTTATTTTTTTTACATGTTGTAGTTGTCTTCTATATTTTTCGTGTTTATTTGTAATGGAAAGTGTCCTGCTATGATAGGGCATTTTCCAATTTTTTTTTTTGACGCTGTAAGGGAGAAAAGAGCTGGACACTTGCTGAGTTTCTTGCCGGTTCTTCTCAGTGCAAGATCTCCCGCCCAGAGTAGACTTACGAACTGATGGCATAGCGACATTCATAAGAGCTACTTGTAGCCTAAACTGAATAAATGATTTTTGAATTTGAATTGAATTTGAATTTGAAGGTGATTCATTTCACACGGCTTGAGGTACCCTTTACGTACCTCGCCGCCCACAAAAAAGCCCGGTGACGCTGAAAATGCCGTTTAAGGCAATCCTCAATCTCTCTCAAAAAAAAGCGAGATATTTATATAACTGTTACAAGTACACTATGCCACTGTTTCGCTTTGTCTCCACTTCGATTCCAATGTTAGATTCAACTGGTTGTGATCGGTTAAAATGAATTAGTAATGAGAAAATGTAGTTTGTCTTGATAGATGAACTACCTGATACAGTATTTCTTGGAGGTACAATTGTACAGTTCGATACCCGTCGAACATAATTGCGTAAGAAAGATGTTGTAATACTGTTGATGTTATTAGAGTGCAGAGAAAGATCACAATGAGTGGAACTTGAGTTTAATCTAATACCTTTATACGAGCAATTCTTGTATATATGTAGGTATATATATATAATCTGAATCTTGGAAACGGCTCCAATGATTTTTTTTTTTCATAAAATTTAGTGTGCAAAGGGTTTCGGGGGCGATAAATCGATCTAGCTAGGTTTCATTTTTAGAAAATTACAAAAAAAAACCGAGCAAAGCTCGGTCAAACAGGTACTAATAATTAAAATTACACTAATATTATAAATGCGAAAGTTTGTGTGTATATTTGTTGCTTCTTCACACTGCAACGGATGGATGGAATTGGATGAAATTCGGCATACAGATAGTTTATAACCTGGATAAAACATAGGATACTTTATATTCCGATATTCCCACGTAAACGGGAACCACGCGGGTGAAACCGCAAGCGGCAGCTAGTATACAAAAAAGTGAGTAAGTTGATAGATAGCCTTAGTGGCAGAGTGGCGATGTGCCCAACCAGATATACGGTGGCCGAGAGCTAGATTCCAAGGTTACCCGACACAGAATTGAACCAAGTACCTCCGGATATCGGGTCGAACACTTTGCCACGGTGGCGTTTTTTTTAATTAACATTTCGTCCCACCTAATAGGCCTTTGCCTAACTTGACGAAATAATAAAAGAAACTGATGACATAACCATAAAGGGTTTCATGACGTATGAATATTATTATAAAATTTATAAAACACAGTGAAAAAATTAAATGCCTACCCGACCCAGCCAGGAATCGAACCTGGGTCTTCCGCAATCCGGGCGACTGCACTGACCGCTATGCTATCGGGAAGACTGTCGTAAGCGCTGAATTTCTTTTTTAGTTTTTGAGTGCTAACAGCGGCACAGTGCGCCATCTATCCAACGGTTATTGCAACCGATGGCTATGCATTATGGCTATGCTATGGTATGCTATATTTGTGGTATTTCATCTTTGCAGATGAAACCACAAATACCACAGATTCCTGGATGGGTCGGGTAGGCGTTTAATTGTTTTACTGTATTTTATGAATATTAAATTTAGCTTCAGTGCAGCAATTAGCACATGAAATAAAAGTAAAATTTAATATAGCGTTGTGTTATCAAATTTGTGGTATTTCATCTGCAAAGATGAATCTGCATAGCCATCGGTTGCATTAACCGTTAGATAGATGGCGCACTGTGCCGCTAATAGCACTCAAAAATTTAAAAAGCAGTGACAAAATTCAGCGCTTACGTCAGCGTCATAGCGGTCAGTGCAGCCCTCAGTACAATAACTAAAGGTGCAGCCGCCCGGATTGCGGAAGACCCAGGTTTGTTTTTTTCCTGGCTGGGTCAGGTAGGTGTAATCCTTTTTTACTGTATTTTATAAATATTTATCTACACTAATGTTGTAACATTCTACTTATGTTTCCAATACTTGACTTATAATTACTACTGTTATAGCGCAGACAACAAAACACTCAATTTAAGCAATTTCACATGATGGTATAATATCCACATCGATATCGTAAAATCTCATTATAACATCAATAAAACGCGACCAATTTACCTGGCGAGCCTTATGTTAAAATCCTCATACAAGTTGTATAAAATTTTGATATTAGGCTGGCTTTTGAAAACAGTTGGGTTATACGTGAAAACTTCGTCGAAACTACTAAACTTACATACACAAAACTCTTTGGTAAGATCTTGTGCCAATTAAATAAAAAAAGAACAGCGCGCGCTCGCTCCTGATTGGCCCTGCGCGCGCAGCTGCGCTCTCAATGGTTAGATTTTAATGGCGGCAAGTTCACTGTGACAATACACGTACGCGTGAATTTAATGTTTCGCAATGTGTTTTGTTTTTAAAATACAAATTAAAAGTTAAAAATGGACAGCGACGATGATATTTGTACGCCTCCGGATATTCTAGAATTGGCAACAAAAGTAACTCACAATCTTTTGCCAGAAAAATCTAGAAAATTATATGAAAAAGAATATAATAACTTTTTGGCATGGAAGATCGAAAAGAAAACTACATCATTTTCTGAAAATGTCATTCTTGTGTATCTCAAAGACCTCTCCGACAAATTCAAGCCATCTTCTATGTGGGCTAAATATTCTATGCTCAAGTCCACACTGAGTATCTACAACAATATTGATATCACGAAGTATTCAAAAGTCATAGCGTTCCTGAAACGCAGTTCAGAAGGACACAAGGAAAAAAAGTCCTTGACGTTTACATCAGGTCAAATAAAGATGTTCCTGAAAGATTCACCAGATATTTTGTATCTTTTTGAAAAGGTAAGTGTATTTTAGTTCTGTTATTTAATCTACCTAGTACTTACGTACTACACACGCAAGTTATCTAGACACTCCGTTTAAGCGCTTTGTGTATAAATTAGGTAGTAGGTACCTACACTTTCATCATCATCATCTCAGCCAAAAGACGTCCACTGCTGGACAAAGGCCTCCCCCAAGGATCTCCACAACGACCGGTGGGAGGTGGTTGGTTCTTGTGGTCCAACAAGGTGGACCGACGATCTGGTGAAGGTCGCAGGAAGCCGCTGGATGCAAGCAGCACAAAACCTACACTTTACTACTTCATAAATCATAGTTTTTGCCTTGGCTATGTACCTCAAGCTTATTATATCGTTTATTGTTACAGGTTGCACTAATCTTCGGCATAATGGGGGCATGCCGAAGGCAAGAGCTATACAACATCCAGTTCGATGAAGTCTCTAACATAGACGACAGTACAATCATGGTGAAAGTTTCGAAAACAAAAACGAAAATAGATCGTTCTTTCGTTGTGACGGGCAACTGCTATGCCGTATGTAAAAAATACATGGAACTTCGACCCACCCCCTGTCGAAACCCTGCCTTTTTCTTGAGCTATAGATCGGGGAAGTGCGTCGATCAAAGAACTGGTATTAATAAATTTGGTGCTCTGGGAAAAACTATCGCAAGTTTTTTGAATCTGCCTAACCCAGCATTGTACACGGGGCATTGCTTCCGGCGCACCTCGGCGACCCTTCTCATAGATAGCGGTGGTGATTTGACCGCACTGAAACGACACGGGGGGTGGAAGTCTTCTACTGTGGCTGAAAGCTACATTGATGAGTCTTTAATGAATAAAATTCAAGTCTCATATACGATCTTGAACAATATAGAAAACAAGACGAATGAAGTAATTATAAATATTCCAACTCCGTCTACGAGCTCTACTGCTTGCCCCGCGACCGCTACAGCTGCTGGATCAATAATTAACATTAACTTTCAAAATTGTACCATCCAAAATTTGAACAATAATAATATATATAATATAATATAAATAAACTATTGTCAGCTTTTACTTTTGTTGTTTGACTAATTGCATTAGTGAAGACAAAGTAGTGTATGCAACTGCATATAACACGGGTATTAAAACACTCGTTACTATTATGAAACTCGCTGCGCTCGTTTCATAAACTCACACTCGTGTTTTAATACCCTTCATTATATGACAGTTGCATAAACTACTATTAACTTAGCTTCAGTGCAGCAATTAGCACTTGAAAATAAAAGTAAAATTTACGTATGAATAAATAGATGAAATATCACAAGAAGACAATTCTGTGTTCCCCAATAACGCAACGATTCAAGATGACATTTCAGAAGAATTACCTACTGAATATGTCAGATACTTGTACCAAAACTAAAAAAAAAACAAATAAATACAAATAACTTTAAAGAAAACTTGAAACAGAATTATGATAATATCACGGAAATAGACACCGAGAAATCAATAGCAATAAACGACGACGTATGAAGAAATTTGGGGTCGTCTTGTTCTTTGGCAGTCCTTCACCAATCTCTCATACAGTCGTCCCTACAAAGCTTTCTCGGCGGCCCCTACACTGCTGTCCGCCTTCAGGTATCTAGAGAGTAGTTCACCTCTTACGGACATACTCATTATAAAAAAAATATCATCATCATCATCATAATCATCATTACAATCGTCATCACCAGCTTATATTATATCCCCACTGCTGGGGCAACGAGCCTTCCCTATAAATAAATAAATAATTATATACTTATACTATAATACGGCTCTAGGTAGGCATTCCTACCTACCTAAAAAATCTCATTAGTTCCTCGTGTGTTGAATATCATGATAGCATCGTGTTTAATATTGCAGCGTCAATAACCCTACGGTTTCGCATCGCCAAATATCGTAGGGCAGGCGCAAAACGGAGCTTAGTAGCTTCTGTTGGAGATTTTATACAACTATTATACAGCTTGCATACAACTTTAATGCAGCTTATATGCTGCTCAAACCGTTAGACCACAAAAGCCGTTACAAGAAACCAAATACCATTAAGAGCGTTTACGCCGCACACTAGCGCCACGATGTCACGGCCACTTTTAACCATAACGCCATATTTAACTAAACCATAACATGTCAGGTGTTCATTAAGTGACATAAAAAATGCTAAATTACTTCATTCAGATAGTTTGTTGAGCATAATTTGATTTTCTATCTCTAATTACTAGATATGTTTTTTTTTTCATTGGCGGCGCTAGTGTGCGGCGTAAACGCTCTTAAGTATAATAGTTTTTTTAACTTTTTTTTTATCACACGTTGCACAAAACACATACAAAGGATATCTTATCTCTATAAGAAGTCTCTTCAGCCCCCCTAGACAAGTGGCATAACGCTAATAGAAAAACGTCGACGTCATTTATACGTAACGTTGACTTAAGTCAATCCCGTACAATAATCATTCTACTTCATTTCTATTATTTTGTCTAGGGGGGCAGACCCATGAAGCTGTAGGTCCATGAAGTTCTGGTAGGTCAACCCCATAAAGTAACTTGTATGTCAACCCTAGCCATGGTGTGAAAAGAACATCAGCGGTAATTATTTTGATATATTTTTTTAATATTCACACCAATTATCTAGCCCAAGAGAAGCTTCGTTATGAAACTCGTTAAATGGTTACTAGATAACGGATAAACATACTTAAAATACTTAAATACTTACTTATTATACAAAGAAAACACCCAGACCTGAGACAATTTAGAAAAACAATAATTTCTAAATTGACCCGACCGGGGATCGAACCCGGGACCTCAGAGATGGCGACACCTATAAACCGGTGTACAAACCACTCGACCAAGGAGGTTGTCAAACAAGACAAGTGGCATAACGCTCATAGAAAAACGTAGACGTCATTTATACGTATCGTTGACTTATGTCAATCCCGTACAAATTATTTTGATAATAATAATTATTACAACATTAGGTAATAATTACTTTCGACGAAACTTAAAACTATGAAAGGTCCATTATACTTGTAGTTTAGTTCAAAATTCAAAATTCAAAATTCAAAATCATTTATTCAGTTTAGGCTACAAGTAGCTCTTGTGAATGTCATTATGCCATCGGTTCGTAAATCTACTCTGGGCGGGAGATCTTGTACTGAGAAGAACCGGCAAGAAACTCAGCAAGTGTCCAGCTCTTTTCTCCCTTACAGCGTCAAAAATATTGGAAAATGCCCTATCATAGCAGAACACTTTCCATTACAAATAAACACAAAAAATATATATAAGACAATTACAACATGTAAAAAAACAAAATAAAAAATGTAAGTTAACAAATTTACATCAGATAATTATGTAAAGGTTTCAATTTCCACAATGTCATACAGCACCACTACAGTACTCTAGTAAAAGTCAAAAATTGTTTAGGTAAAACAAAGTCAAACTATAATTAATAATACTAAAAATAAGATAAGTATGCAAGAGCAGACCAGCCTCCACAGGCGGCACCCGTTCACGAGCATGACATATGAATCAGCCATCGCGACCATGATAGTGTATATTAGTTTCAAGTTTTATAATACAAAGTTTTTAAAAAAAACTTTATTTTTTTAAAAAAGGGAGGAGGTTCTCAATTCGTCGAAATACTTAAGTATATATATTTTTATATACTCGTATGTTCCCCGGTTATGGTGTAAGTAATGGTTCAAACACCGTTCTCAGACTATGGCCCATATTGTAAGTACTTGATATCGCCCTCACGCGTTATGACTTCAGCAATTGAAATGAAGCCAATTTTAGGGATCTCAATGTTTTTATTACATACAATTTTTTTTATGTAGAAAGAGTTTTTACTATACATTGATCTGGCAGTATAATTAATATGGATAGCAATTATAAAATGAATTTGAGAAAACCTGTCTCTCGCTTTATGTAGGTAATCTACTAAATTGACAACCCTGGATATATATTGCGAATCACGCAGGTGGGTAGGGCACTAATACGCTGATTCACTGAGACGTTCCCCCAAGGGGGAGCAAGACTTGTCCTAATTCCGACATACTATAATTTTCTTTCTATTTTACCGCACCTTATTTGTGTTATAATAGGGTATTTTGCACCATGTAAGAAAAAATCTAAAAATACGTATTTACGATAGATTTTGTAAGAAACAAACGAGAAATGTAGAGTCTCCCTGTGACCACGGACCCTGCTGGACCAAAGGGTTCGAAACGTCAGGATAAACATTAAATAAGTAATGTGTAAAATAAACGCGAGAAGATCCGTAATAGTTGTTTCATTTCAATGAGAAATGTTGATTTTTATTAATATAAATGAAATATAAATATAATTCAATTAATAATATAATATAATAAATTAATTCAATTCAATTTGAAATTGTTTTTTAAAATCTTTTCTTCATATGTCTAAAACGCTCTTCTCCATATTGGATTCCAACGTGACGTCACTTCGATAGTAAACAAACCAGATTTTTGTTGAGCTGCGTGTTATTTATATTTTTTTCAAGTTATTATCACGTTTGTAGAATTTTATTGAAATCGTGTCATGGAAGAAGGTTTTGTAAAAGCAGAAAGTACTAATCTGCCTAACCATTGGTATTAGTTTTATGATCAAGGTAAAATTAAACAGCAAATTCAAGATAAAGACATGAATTTCCCTATATCAACATTTCAGATTAGTAAGTCATATTATAGTCTTAAACTATTCGACGAAAGTTGGTGCATTTTTTCAGTGTGCCGCTTTAATTTAAAATTTGACAATGATTCTGTAACTTGCTTTCATGTTTTGCTGTAAGCTTACCTAAAAATAAATATCGAAATGTGAAATGTCTCTTAGTATTATTGCTATTATATTATATCAGCCATAACTGTCCCACTCATGGGCAAAGGCCGCCCCACACTTTATCCACACCTTCCGGTCCCCTGCAACATCACGCTATTCCCTCATGTCACCCATCAAGGTCGTCCCGCCATCTTCGTCTTGGTCTACTTAAAATGTTTCTTAAGTAGAATTTTTCACTGCCTTTATTTTTACCCAGTTTTTACCCTAAGGAATCGTGGCATTCTTATCAGTGAAGGGGGATTTAAAAAGAGGTTGCCGTATCTCGAGTTGGTAATGTCTTAGGGTATCTTAATCAAGATTAAAGAGAAGAGATCTAGAAACTCGTTTGTAGCAAAAAATAAGGTATATTTTGTGTTTGTAGCTTGTCTTTTAACTTTTGTTCGCGTCACAGGAGGGTGAGAATAAGCTATTTTTATTTATAAGGTTTACAAACTGAATAATGCAATTCATTTAAGCCGACAAAGCATGAGAAGTAGTAACATTTAATATGCAAATCAAGTGGAAACATTTCCAGGTATTTTTTTTACTTTAGCAAATGTCTGCAACATTCTGTAGATGACAGGAAGTCGGGGAAGCGCGAAAGCGCGCGCCTATTTGTAAATTCAATAATCGATAATAAGAACAAGACATATTATTATAAGTGACATAATGTGTCATTTGACTATCAAAGTTAATTTTGATATGTCAAAATGTCTTCTTATGTGTATTTACTACATTCTCTTTATCGACCTATGCTTTCAAGTATGCAAACTGCAGAAGAACAACCACATAGGTCGTTATGAGGCCTCCGAGATTCAAAGGCAGCTTGGCGTCAATGCTGAAGAACCGCCATGGAGTTATTGGGTTGAAGCACATGCTGCTGACGCGGAGAATATTCTTGCACATGCGTTTATGTTCAACTGAAATATTGCAACAAAGGGATATTACAATAAAAATAGAAGCGCTATAGAAGTATATTATAGCGCTATTATATAGCATAATTATCTCTAATACTTAAAATATATGACCCATGTTTAAAAGATTTTCACAACGACTGACTAATATAAAAATAATATAGCGATTTAGAAGTATATTATAACGCTTATACGAGTATAGGTATGTCTGATATTTAAAAGGCACCGGCGGCAAATATTTGTCTCGATTGCTGCCGAATAATAGAATCTGGTGATAAAACAGACAACGTTGGACCAGCGTAGTGGATTATGGAACGATTTAAATGCTATTATTCGACAGTAAGACGATTATATGCTGATAATGCGATGAAATTTAAACGCTTACGTACCTGAACATGACTTCATATTCATAATGAGAGTGCTCTGAATACAGGCAGAGGTGACAGCTTGGTATAACTTCTCACATTGACAGCTGAGGTAGCTCACCAGTATTAAGAATTTAGCAGAAGAACACATTGTTAAAGGCGTTATTGATCCACTTCTCTGAAAAGTTTAAATATAAATAAATAAATAAACTTTCCTACACTCACACCAATTATTTAGCCCAAGAGAAGCTTTGTTATGAAACTCGTTAAATGGTTACTAGACAACAAACATACTTAAAATACTTATTATACATAGAAAACACCCAGACTCGAGACAATTTAAAAAAACAATAATTTTTAAATTGACCCGACCGGGGATCGAACCCGGGACCTCAGAGATGGGGATACCATGAAAACCGGTGCACAAACCACTCGACCAAGGAGGTCGTCAAAGTAAAAGTAGTAAGTAGTAAGTTTAAAAAAGAACACTAAATGGGAGTAGGAGGTAAAGCTTGTATTGTATTTTAGAAATAAGAAAGAACCTCCATCCAACTGAAGCTTTGCCCGATAGGCGAGAGATTCAAAGAGAGTGGGATGATATGTAGTGTAAACTCATTCATGAGAGTGTCGAGACAAATGCTACTGGGGTCGTCTTGGCTCGTATTAAGGCGGCTTCTAGGCCTGAGTCTAGTGCATAATTACACGCATTACTGTCTCCGCAGTTAGGAACGCTTCTTGATGATAATGCACTGAGAATAGCGGCAGCATTAAGATTAGGCTGTAACGTGTGCGAGCCTCACCGTTGTGATTGTGGCGCATGGGTCGAAGCAAATGGTTACCACGGTTTAAGTTGCGTAAGGTGTGCTGGCAGAATTCCGCGACATTACGAGCTCATCGAGATGATTCGACGGGCCTTGATCTCAATAAACATGCCTTGTGTTTTAGAGCCGCCTGGTCTAAGTCGAACTCATAGTAAAAGACCGGATGGCATGACGTTGGTCCCATGGCGAAGAGGTCAGTGTCTCTTATGGGACGCCACTTGTGTTAGTACCTTAAGTAAAGTAAGCACCTTAAGTAGTAAGTGAAGTATTCGAGCATCCGGTTATGCTGCTGAAACCGCAGCAAGGAACAAGAAGCACAAATATGTAAATTTATGCCACACATACTTATTTGTGTCGTTTGCTGTGGAAACAGGAGGTACGTGAGGCACCGAGGCCAAATTATTTATATCGGAGCTAGGTCGGCGTTGCAGGGACAAGGGCTTCGACCCCCGCTTCGGAGCGTACCTGGTCCGTCCAAAGAGTTTCCTTAGCCATACAGCGGGGTAACGCTGCAAGCGTGATGGGAACTTTTGGGCCGAGTACGTTTCAAGGGGGCTAGTACAATATATAAATTGTTGGCTGTATTTGTTTTGTTTTTTGTAGTGGTTTTAATTATTTATTTTTATTCTGTACCTTTTAGTGATAAGTAAAATTTATAGAATTTTCCAGATAAATAATTTGAATTACTGTTACATATTTGTCGGAAAGTACCATAAAGTTAATATACTAATAAATTTATGGAAAGTACACGCGCCTGGAAATATACTACACAATCTGTCAAATTTCCTCAACAGACTTTGATCTTTATGTAACTGGAATAAGGTTGGTTGGTTGATGATCAAACATAATATGCCAATGTTTTGTATAGAAATTATGATAATACACCTTAACAGTATATATATAAAATACCATCAGCCTCATTGTTGAGATGAGGCAAGATTCATTTTATCACTTTTGATTTCAACCTTATTTTTTTTTTAAGAAAGTCAGATAAATTTTGCTCTGCTTAGTGTTAAGCAGAATCAGATTTTAACCGCCTCTGTGGTCTAGAGGTTAAGACCACCGGCTTAGACCCAGAGGTATCGGGTTTGATTCCCAGCGGGAGGTACATGTTTGTGTACTCGGTTTGGTTGATGGTAGGGCTTGTTTGTCCGTCTGGCTAGCTACCACCGTTTTATCTCAATATGTCACCATAACATCAATGTTTGTAGCCTTGTTGTGTTCCAGCAGCTAGAGATAAGATAGCCAGTGCCTCACTAGCTGAGGATCCGCGTGAAGTGTGCTTCTATCATTGGCCTTATCATCACTTAACATCAGGTGAAATTAAGACCAAGTATTATAATAGGTTGGGGAAAAAGTTTCTTCGCATTTTTTAAGAAAATTAAAAACATTTTTAATTTTTTTTTGTTGGTGGTAGGGCTTGTTTGTCCGCCTGGCTAGCTACCACCATCTTATCTAAATATGTCGCCATAACATCAATGTTTGTAGCATTGTTGTGTTCCGGCAGCTAGAGAAAAGATAGCCAGTAGCTCACTAATTAAGAATCCCAGGTGACGTGCGCTTCCATCATTGGCCTTATCATCACTTAACATCAGGTGAGATCAAGGCACTGTGCTTACTCGTTAATATATAAAAAAAATATATATAGTATATTTACATTTAACTAAAGTATGTAGGTGCCATTTTGTTCGATAAATAACTTTTTGCCATCTTGTAGTTAGGGACATGATCCCATTGCTATAGAAATTTTGGGGCTTCTGATCAAAATACCGCGACAAGTGGTTTTGGCAGTCCTCTCGTGATGTTAACCTGACATGGCCTAAAGAATTCTGAAGAGACCGAAACAGGTGGAAATCTGAAGCTACAAGGTCAGGACTATACGGCGGATGCATTAACACTTCCCAGCCAAACTCTCTTAATTTTTGCAGAGTGGCTAAAGATGTGTGAGGTCTAGCGTTATCATGATGAAAAACCACACCCCTTCTGTTGATTAATTCAGGCAGCTTTCTCTTAACTTCTTGCTATAATCTCATCAGTTGTTCGCAGTAGAGTTCAGAATCGATGGTCCTGCTTGGTGGTAATAGCGAATAATGAATAATGCCCTTCCAATCCCACCACACACACAGCATCACCTTGTTGCGAGTTAACCCGGGTTTTGCCAGTCTGTGAAGCCTGACCAGCCTTTGACCACGACCTTTTTCGCACGTTCTTGTCGTGCGTGATCCACTTTTCATCACCAGTTATCAGCTTCTTCAAAAATGGTTCGTGTTGCGGAAACCCACAACACACACTATGCTACGGTTCATTAAACACACCCAAACTACCCCAAGTGCACTTTTCCCCCGAGGAACTACCTGTTTACTCCAGCAGCGGTGATGCCGACATCCAGGCGAATTGTACTCCCGATGCGATTCGCTTACGACGTACACTCTCACAAAACACAGGTTACACAATACACTTAATTAAAGTAATACGGCTCCAAATGCCCTTATTACTACATAAAATCTATTTAATTATCAACACACGATAACCTATCAACCAGCCGTTGTTGCCTTCCCGAGACAAGTGTACCAACAAAGAAAAAAAGAACAATTAGTGATGGGGCCATTATGCCACCAAACAATTGAATCTCGATAATCGATTCGTCCATAATACAAATCAAAGTTTTATTTCCAACAAAAATAAATGCCTGTTTATTTGCAACAGTTCGGTTTCATTACGTCGTAATAAAGAATCACAAATGAGTACACGGTTCATTAGGTTTCTTTCAGTGAGCTCGTGAGGTACTATACATAAATATCGAGCTTTATTGGGTACCCAATTTTTTTCAAATGCGCCGAAACTGTTTTGTGGTCAATTCACAGTTCTTCAGCTACGTCGTAACTACTGATATGCCGATCTTGCTCCACTTTTTCAAAAATGGCATCCATTTTATCCGTAATAGGCTATACATAAATATCGAGCTTTATTGGGTACCGAATTTTTTTCAAATGCGCCGAAACTGTTTTGTGGTCAATTCACAGTTCTTCAGCTACGTCGTAACTACTGATATGCCGATCTTGCTCCACTTTTTCAAAAATGGCATCCATTTTATCCGTAATAGGGCGACCAGAGCGACGTGCATCTTTGAGATCAAAATTTCTGGACTGAAAACGCTTAAACCAAATTCGTGCTACTCTCACAGACAGTGCACTAGGTCCATAAACATTGCAAATTTTTTTTGCGGCTTGCGTTGCATTTTTACCTTTTTTGTAGTAAAATTTAAAAATCGTCGATTTAGAATATGTATCGAATTTCTTCATTAGATTCACTCATCTTGACAGTAAGAAAAACAAATGAAAATCACACGTTTTCATAGTTTGAATTTGGAATTATCTTCTTTGAAATTTAAAATTTTAATGATACCAAAACCAGCCAGATACAAATAGTACAGCCAAAGAGATTTTATTACAAGTTCATACAAACTAAAATGCGAAAAAACTTTTTCTCCAACCTAATATTTAATAAGGATATAAAAAAAGCATAGTCGAGATGTGAGGACAACTAGAAGAACAGGATTCAGCCTCACTAGCCGTCTTCACCTTGCCTACCCGCAAGTTCCTTCTGCACACCTCGTTAAAAGGACCCCATGTTGTAGAAAGGAGGAACATATACGTGGAATTGGGGAATTCCATTTTTTGGTGGTGTACTGGTCTTACGTATACGAGTAGGTTTGTTCCACTTACCTTATTAAAAGAAATGTGACCTAAATGACAGCTGACGTAAGTGGACTAAATCTACGAGTAGACCACGTTGTGGTTAGTCTACAATGTGTTACAAAAAGTTGTGGTCAAAATGAAAAGATCCAAAGTGTATCCCATCTAGAACTTGTATGTGTTGTTATTAAGACATAATTATTAACTTTAATTTGTCATGCAATTGTTAATGAAATATTTATATTAGTCGTCAGGCGTGCATAGGCAAGCGGCAGTGATCTTATAGGCTACACAGAAGTTACTAAGCTACTAGGGCTGAGACCTGAGACATGTTTATTTTGATGTGACGTCACAATACAATCATTTAATTAAAAATTGCATATCACATTAAAGTTAACCAGTGGTCGCCCAGTTGTCGAAATTCGACCGTAATTTTATTAAGGCTGCACGGATTGTACTCCAAGCAATGAAAAATTAAAAAAGATAGAATGTGACTTTGGATTGGCATTGACAGATTTCGGCCGCTCCTCTTCCATTTTTGAAATTTTTGAAAAAAGTATATATACATAATGTGTGTCAAATACATGGTAGTGTGTGTAATGTTTGTTTTATTGATTTGATATATTTTTATGACTAATTAAAAAAATATATAAACAATCGGATAACCTTCTTTATGTAAACTATAAGTGTGCGAAGTTTCATACTCCTCTGTCCGCGCAATATTCGTAAAAAAGGGGTACAAAGTTTTTGCTTCACGTATTTATATATATATAATCATGACTTAGTAACTCTGCATACAAGATTTAAACCGGATACACTGTAAATCTTTTCATTTTGACCACCCCTTTCTGTTACACGGTGTATATTAATAAAAATCAATTGCCACATGTACGAGTATGCTAGGGCAACACTTGAAAACGGCTCGACCAATTTGGCTGATTTATTTTTTGTTTTCTTTTTTACATTAACATGATTTTTTGTTGTGTTCGTAATTGTCAGGACAATGTTTGTATCAAAAAAAAATTCTACGGGATACGGTGTTTACTGAAGTGGACGAAGTCGCGATCGGGTGACTATGTAGATATACATTATTTGTATTTAATTCCCGTTCACGTTTTTCCTCCTTCCTATGACATGGGGTCCTTCAAACGAGGCGTGAAGAGGCACCTTGTGGGTCGGCAGGATGAGAGTGACTGATGCTGCGGTGTTTTTGCGCTGCACCAGTTGTCCTTGCGTCTGGACTCCATTTCCACTTAACATCAGGTGGAGTGGAGTCATTTGCCGAGCTATGAATTAAAAAAAAATTGAATTTGTTAATTGTACTAACATTAGACTAAGTTAACCTTTTCACCGCCCAACTATCTAGCACGCGATGTCCCGCTGTACGCCAACGTATAAATGTATTTTAATAAAGTAGGTACAAAGAAGAACTTCTATAGAAATGCTAGCGTGGACGGCACGAAAATCTCGAACTTCTATAGAAGTTGTTGGCGGTAAAAAGGTTAATTATTGTAACTTACCCAAATTAGCCATGATGCTTAAATAAAATAAATTAATGAATAAAGTTAATGATTGAATTGACTTACATCTGCGATGACCCCGGTTCCTTCCAATTCAATAAGCATTTGCACATTTATCAAAACTAGACAAAAAGTTAAGCATTGGTACAGTAAAATCTGAAAATAATAACGAAATAACAGATACAGACAAATATAATATAACCATAATAATAAAATATAGCTTGCCTAACTCTTAACTGATCTTTAATATTTGTAAAAATATTAAAGATCTAGATGACGTAGTTGTCGACATTGAATAGGGCTCCTTTGACTTAGAGAAGAGTAGATAGCGTTGATTAATTTCGGCGAGTTGGATTGAGCCACGATATCATAGTTGGTAGTGCGCTTGACCCGGCATGTCATGGGTGCAGGGTCGGATCCCGCTCGTGGAATTTTTAAATTAGCCTGCATTGTGGTTTTTGGCGCGTTATACTCGCCTGCTGAGCCCGTTCATAGACGAACGAGGTTTGCTCAGAGTAGAAGGAAGATTACGGAACTCAACTTTGAACTATTCGGTGCGTCACCCCCTGTTGCTTCCCAAGAAGAGACATCTAGTGGAATTGTTGGTGATGGGTCGGCACATTAGAAATTCCCATGCTGGCTTCAACGCCCTGCTAGCCCCACTTCAAAAGGAACCCTAGATATTATCGGCACGTCGTACAGTCCGGAGCGTCGTGTTTCGGTGCCTGCCTAGTTTTGTCAAGGCTTGGCTCAAGGCGGTCAATATGCATGGAGGACCTACCACCTGACTGGGGATAGGCCGTTTTCCGGAGTCGGTACTGACTTTGCTGGCCCATTCATGATTAAAGCTTCGCGATGACGGAATACGAAGCTCATTAAGGCTTACTTGTGCGTCTTTGTCTGTCTATCCACCAAGGCGGTACATCTCGAAGTAGTTGCTGATCTGACGACGGAAGCTTTCATTGCTAGCTTGGACAGATTTCTGTCACGTAGGAGACTGCCGTCGCTGATCCGTTCCGATAACGGAACCAATTAGTGCGGCACGTTACTTACGAAAAGTAGTTGAGTTTCTGAATGTAAATCAGGTGGACATCGGAACAGCCCTCTCCCGTCGGGGCATCAATTGGACCTTCAGTCCTCCGGCATGCCCCCACTTGGGTGGGATTTTTGAAGCTGTTGTTAACTCGGCAAAGACACATTTAGCTCGCGTGATCGGACAAACCGCGCTAACCTTTGAGGAATTAACTACGGTATTTTGTAAAATTGAGTAACTAACACTTGTAACCAAAGGGTATGTAGCACTTTATGTTTGCTTCTCTACTAAGGCTATCCATGCATAAGTTGTGTCGGATCTTACAACTGCAACCTTTTCGGCATGCGTTGATCGCTTTATTGCTAGGCGCGGTATACCTTCAAAGTTATTCTGTGACAATGCCAAGACTTTTAAGGGTGCCGAAAATCAATTAAAAGAGTTGTACAATTTACAATCTTTAATATATCATAGGGACTCTATATACAATTCCTAGCTACTCTTCTGAATTTGGTGGTCTATGGTCAATTCGCGTCCGTTGTGTCGTCTCAGTTGGGATCCTAATGACCTGGAGGCTTTAACTCCCGGTCATTTCTTGATAGGCCAGCTACTTAACGCATTGCCAGTGTACCCGTTTTCGGAAGGCACTCGGTTGAGGTTGTCTCGGTACCAGGTGTTGCAGCAGATGTCTCAGGATTTTTGGACGCGTTGGTCACTCGAGTATCTGCACATCCTGCAGCAGCGCCTTAAGTGGACTGATAGAACCAGTCCCCCCAGTATTGGTGACCTCGTGTTGGTCAAGGATGCTAACCTGCCGCCACTGCGATGGCAAAGGTGGCGTATTGTTAACCTGTTTTCTGGTAAGGATGAGACCCCCCAGTCTGCTGAGGTTCTGGTTGGGGATTACGGTACGGTACGAGGTGAGCGGTAGCAACGTTGTCTCGCCTGCCCGTGGATTAGGGGACAGGTACGGACCTGTCCGGGCGCGTGACTGTTCGAGATCGAACGCTAAGATTTAATCTTTGGACAGAATGAGCGTAATTCCTTTGCCCATCGGTGAAAACGGTATTGGAAAAAAATATTCTCATTGATCAATGTCAATGTTATTGTCGTGTCGTTCGGACGGCTGGACAGCTCGCGTTGACATCGCTCGGTCTTGAGATTTTTGCAAGGAATAATTAATTCGGTTTATATCGGAGCCATCGGTGCCTAATTTGTGTATAAATAGACGGTACTAGGGCTGATCGGCAGCCTAGATACATAAAATCCTTCTAGTTTCGGTAGGCGTTGCGCGGTACTGCCTTGACCTCGTTGTTGGTCCGTGGGAGATAGTGAGTTTGGTTGTGTTTCTGATCTGCGCGTGAGTCGGCCGTGTGTGCTACTCCGCGAGGGTCGTCACAAGGCGCCCGGGCGCCTACTCCGCAGCGTGGGAACGACGAGCAGTAGGTCACAGCAGCGCAGGTCAGACAACCTCAGAACTTATTAAGCATTTAACGCTGCGTATTGCAGCAGCTTCAGCCCTCTGATCGGAGACCTCCAGGGGTCCAGAGGGTCTGAAACAGTGACATTAAACTCATTTGATTGATATTGGTTTCAAGTGTCAGCCACTTCAGAGAATAATTAAATACAACACCTTACTAAAAGTCTTTCATAAACCACTTACCGCTGAATTCGAAGATCTCTGCAAGTAATTGTACGCTGCACTCAAGTCATTGAACGACTTTAAAAGATTACTGCAATTACATTTTGTTTCAATAGTCGTAAATTTTTTAACAACGTTTGTTAACTCCTTAGTCCAGCTTTCAATGCTTATTCTTATTAGTTTTACCATAAGACTGATATAAATAAAGTATGTATCTAACATAAATACAATAACATAATTTTGTATCATTACTACATTACAAAATATCGAGGGATCCCAAATCAATTTAAGAATTATTAGTTCGACGGTTATGTAATGTAGCCACAAAAGTATTGTAACGCCATAGTTATCTTTGTTTAAATTATTTCCATTGAGAAAGAGCAGCTTTCTAGCCGATTGAATTTTTAAAACGAGCTGAGTTTTAGTTTCGCTCCTTGATACACTATCTAGAGCTAAATTTACTTCAACAAACATTATCTGTAAGTAGTATATTACTGTTACAAAGAAAGTAAAGAATTCAAATCCAGTACAATAATTTATGGTTATACCAAAAATAATTAAGTTGAGCAAAGTGCTGATCAGCGTTATTGCTATGGTTTCCTTTTCGTTTGAAGTTATGAAACCATAGCGTATAGAGTAGTGAGGTTTTAAATAGAGAACGTTTAAATTGATCAACGGACGTAAATATGCTTGAATGTCGGCATTTAAACGGTTTTCTAGCAAACATTCAGAATTTAAATGAGCCATGTTGTAGCTCTCGACTTTTTGACTGATATTATAACAACGTCAGAAAACATACTAGCAATTCTAAAACCCTTGGTAATATATTAAAAAGTACTGTGGAATAATACATTAATAAGGAGTTATCTTTTAAAGTCAAATGGATGAAATATGAAAAGAGTAACTTAGTAATTATTTATTTATTTATTTATTTAATTATAGTAAGTGGTGTGGTGTTTTTATGTGTACTTTTTATTTGTATTAATGTTTGTCATTCAGAAACACAGAAATGGCTTTTTATAAGAGCGTTCGCTGCGTTAAGCGGGCGCACGACGCGGGCGCACGACGACGCAGGCGCCCGCGTGGCCGGGCGGGCGTGCTGCGTCTCCCTGTGACCACGGACCCTGCAAAGGGTTCGAAACGGCGGGATAAACATTAAATAAGTAATGTGTAAAATAAACGCGAGTAGATCAGTAAAAGTTGTTTAATTTCAAATATATCCATCTTTAAAAGACATATCTTTTTGTATTGTCCCGAATATTATGATAAGAGAGTTCGAATACATTTTCGACATGATTTCATATTTATTCTCTTGTTTCAGTGGACCAAAAGAAAACGTTGAAAAACGTGTTACGAGTGATCCGCTACCGATACTCCAAAGTGAATCCGCTCGCATAGTTTGTAGTGGACGGGACTCTGCCAATTCTATTCGGCAGTCTTGTCACCACTTAAGCGAGTGTGCTATTGCAGTTTCAGCTTCTGTAGTAGTTTCATTGCAAATTGCTTCTCTTCCATTCCCGACCTGATGACTTAAGAGTCAAGTAAACATTCAATTGTTTTTCTATTGTGTCGACAGGGGTTAACATATGTTTTGTTTTTTGTATTGAATTGTAAACTATTAAAGTGATGAAACAAATCTGTGTCTGCATTGTTAGGAATGACTATTTTTATTACCTATTATTCAGTTTCCCATGCTGGTGTAGGACGTAAAAAGAATTTATCAGCTGTCTGACTTCACGTGCATGTCGTAACAGCCGACTAAGGGACAAGGGTTCCAAGGTGCTCGCACTTTAGGCGATCGGCAAGAAACTTAAAGTGTTATTCAAGCCGTGGTGCAACGAATGGAGGTTTTCTAGGGGGAACGGCATCACGTGTCCTTGTGCCATATTAGATTCTCCGAGGGGCTCGGTTCGGATCGGGAAGCGGTTTGGTGATCACAAACCCAGATGCTTCGGATAGTCCGAGAAACACGCTTTGCCAACCACCGGAGCGTAGTAACTGTATTAGTGTATTAGTTTTTTTTTTTTTTTTTCTATTATTTGTTTGTCATAATAATTACTGTTCTGTTCTACTGACGCTGCTTATGTTAATTTTATCAAACAAGCAACCGCTCGCGGTTTCACCTGCGTGGTTCCCGTTCCCGTGGGAATATCGGGATAAAAAGTATTCTGTGTTAATCCAGGTTATAAACTATCTGTATGCCGAATTTCATTCAAATCAGTAGTTTTACCTGAAAGAGTAACAAACATCCATCCATAATTACAAACTTTCGCGTCTCTAATATTAGTAGGCTATTACATATTTGTATTCCTACTCCCAACTTCTTCCTCAAGGCCGGCAACGCATCTGCGATTACTTTAGTATTGCCCATGGACACCCGGGCGGCGGTTATTACTTTCCATCAGGTGACTCGCCTGCTCGTTTGCCTCCTTTTAACATAAAAAAAACAAACAACATGTAGGTAATACTCGTGCATCATGCTACCACTTGTCACAAACTGTCCAATTTCCTCGATAGACTTTACACTTTATGTCTCAGGCATTTGGATCAAAATTTATTGAAGATATTTGACAGTTTTCGATAGGCGGATGTGGAGGCGTGTGTACTATGTTATTTATTAAGTGTCTTACCAGATAAACAAAGAATAAGATACGATTAGTTATTTCGTGTTTTGTTCCTGCCATGTAAACGTCATTTCAAATCTATATATTAATACGTGAAGCGAAAGCTTTGTACCCCTTTTTTACGAAAATTGCGCGGACGAAGGAGTTTGAAATTTCGCACACTTATAGTTTATTTAAAGAAGGTTATCCGAATGTTAATATTTTTTTAATGATGCATAAAATACAATAAATCAATAAAACAAACATTACACACACGCAATGTATTTGACAAACATGCATTTAAACTCTTTTCAAAAATTTAAAAATGGAAGAAGAGAGGAGCGGCCGGAATCTGTCAATGCCAATCCAAACTCACATTCTATCTTTTTTAATTTTTCATTGCTTATTTAGGATACATTCCGTGTAGCCTTAATAAAATTACGGTTGAATTTCGACTACTGGGCGACCACTAGTTAGATAGAGTAAAAGGGACAAAACACGGATCTACTATTCGGAGATTATTTGTAAGGGAAGTATTTGTAACTCCCCTACGTAAGGCAATAAATGTCAATGGCGTCAATAGGTTTAATTTCAAGATGGATTCAATTCTGTAAAAGCGATCATCATTCAGCGGTCGTTCTCTAATAGGTTTACCAATGTCTATAAGTAACACTAGCATATACTCGCGACTTTGTTTGTTTGAAGTTTTTCAATAGCAATCATTTTCACTGAAATATTTCATTGTTGTGTTCTGGCAGCTTGCGATAAGATAGCCAGTGCCTCAGTAGTTGAGGCTTCAGGAAATATAAATATTCACTATTTTACAGGAAATGCCAAAAACCAATTACAACATTGGCAGTGATACAATTATTGAAATTCCGTTTTTAATTGGTAGATTTCCTTAAATCTGATTGGCGCGACAATAGCGGGATAAGATTTTCAAGCAATGAATTTAAAACAAATGTATAACGGTATAATTGTATATTCGTGGTGTTGTTATAGTATTGGTAAGCGATATATTCCTTTTGAGAACTCTTAACTCACTAACGCAAACTTCAACAATGAGACACTGCCAGTGCATAAATTAATGTTTTTTTTTCAATAGCCCATCTCATCAAACACGCTAGCAATTCCCAGGCCCAACACCATACTGCCAGAATCAAAGATACGATAAGCTCTTTCTGCGTAAACATGGAACACACCAGATTAAAAAATGAGAGTAAGCAAATTACTAATTAATTATAAGACGAGCAAAACGTCAGTATAAATCTTTAGGTAAACTTTAGAAAACAATATTTAAGCTATTCAGTGTCTCCAGTTATACAAAAAAAATTGTTGGATCACGTCTCGCGCGATGCATGTAAGAAAGAAACATGAAAGTCTCATTTTGGTTTTTGCATAACGTATCGATACTTATGTTTTTCAGTATTTTAGTAAAATATAAATGTATATACGAACTCTGGACTGTTTCACTTTCATTAGTATGGAATGCCCTATTATATTTTAAATGATGTTTCAATGAAGGTAATACTAAGGCTTTTGCATATAAACTACATAAACTAATATGAACGTTTACAGAACAACCCAACATCGACAGTCACAATGTTCTTTATATTAAATTGATAAGTTGACATTGTAACTAAAACTAATGGTATTAAAGGAAACAACATAAAGAGAACTAAAAATTATAGTAGAAAAGAGGAATTAGTCAAGACAACACATACATTAAAAATGCTAACAAGCAAGCTTCGAAAAGCAGGTCCCAAGAATAAATACCAGAAAAACTAATTAATATTTAAGCAAAGCTATGAAAATATTAAAAAGTGATAGAGATACAGTTGTTAAGTTAAATAGAGGAGCACAAACGGAATTCCTTTTAGAAAACTACGTTGACGAAGACCTACAAGACTTCCTCCTTCCTCTGGACACAGCGCAGAATGGAGTTTTTCATAGCAAATACAATATACGCAACAACTTCATCACTCCGAATGGTGTGCTTCCAAATGCTATAACATCTATAGCTTTAATTGTTTACTTTGCTGCGTATTTCACATTTCTATATAGGGTTATCCTAAATGAAACTAAGTCCGTCTTCTTTTATGCCATCAAAATTTCGTCGATAGCTCATTTTGGGTTAGTGGTATTATTGACATTTGCACTTTACATTTGTAACTGGATGAACGGCGAAAACTATGTGAGAATCATAACTCTGATACAACAGATTAAAAACACATTGAGATTCTCAAGGCAGCTTATACGGCCTTTGGTGTTTAGCAATTGGATAGCCATTATAGTTATAACAATAATGTTTATTTTCCAAATACCATGTGTTTATTACGGCATTGGCTTGATTGGTGGTACATATGTGGCGTTGAACTATTACGGTCTATTGTTTTACGATTTTACGCTTTTGTACGTAATTCTAATGGCCAAACTGATGAGGTCAATTAAGGAGCTATGGATAGAAGAATTCAAAATGTGCATTGAAAAATCAACAAATGACAACATCAGTGAACACTTATGGAGTTGGAATGTATTGTTCAAAGCTTACTGTGATATAACAGAATCGTTTTGCATTCTGAAGAAAACATCGGGAATTGTGGTAAGTGATGCTTAAACCCAACATACATAATATTATCCAAGTTTTAATGAATCAATGTTAACGGATCTCCTTGAGTTGGTGTTTTCCGGAGTGTGATTTGTGATCTTGAAATAATTATAAGTGTACATATCGCATTACGAAATTATCATTTTGGTTTATTTAGGAACCTAAATGTATTCTTCTCCTTGTGCCTCTTTTGTTAAACATTTTAAAAGGCTTGCTGTCAGCTTCGTTTATGCCCTCTTTTAAATAGCGAGACGGAACAGTTGTACGACTGAGGTGATGCCGGTCCTCTCTTCGATGTTTCGCAGCCACGATTTCCTTCTTCACCCAATGCGTCTTTTCCAATTCATCTGTCCGGTCGATTCGGTGATGTAGCATCCTCATCAACATCATTATCATCAGCATTTAGTTAACTATTTTTATATAACTTACGTGTAAGCACTTGACTTTCATGCTGAGTTAAGACCGAAGTTGGAAGCGCATTTCAACCGGAATCCTCATCTACTGAGGCACTAGCTATCTTATCTCTAGCTGCCGGAACAGAACAATGCTACAAAAAATAATGTTCTGGCGACATGTTTAGATAAGATAGTGGTAGCTAGCCCGGCGGGCAGTGAAGCCCTACCACCAATCCAAGTACACAAACATGTATCACCCCCCACCCCCGCTGGGAATCGAACCCGGGACCTCTAGATCTAAACCAGTGGTCTTAACCATTAGACCACAGGCGATTATGACCGCTGCTAGAACCACTGAACACTATATACCACATGTATACCGATAGACCATTTGCAGGGTCCGCCCGAGAGAACCAACTTCAAAATGGCGAAATACAAGTTGTAGTTCCATACATTTTGGACAAGTTTGAGTTTGTAGCGCTTATTTCTGTTATTTATGTGGCTGTCCAAAGGAAAAGGGCCCTCATGGTGGTAGGCTTTTTTTAAATTATAACCATAGATCGGTGTAAATAGAGCTGTTTCATGTACTTGCCATAATATGATAGAATAATATGGATATTCCCCGAATGAATGTGAAAGCATACACTTCCTATAAATATAAGGACGGGTTTAAGGATAGTTGAATAAAAAAATAGAAACTTGATTAATTAAACCACATATATTTTTATATGTAACAATTTCTTATATTTATACAAGAATCAAATAATCGAATCCCGGAGTATTAGTCGGAAACTCGTGAAATATCCATATTAACATCAATGTTTGCGGTCAATAAACCTAAATAGCTCTACCTACTCCGATCACTGATTATAACGCTGTTTATTTTATATGTTTCAGATTGTTTTCTATACCATCATGAGTTTTTACCTAGGTCTTTTAATAGAACAGCTTGTCATTAATTTTCGGAAAATAAAAACTACTGATGAAGAACTTGACGTTAGTATTAATTTTTAGCCCATAACTTTTTTTTTACTTTATTATTGTTTCTCAAACGTTTCGCCATCATGTCACCTGATGGTACGTAAATTTTTTTTTATAAAAGGTGGCAAACGCGCAGGCGTGTCACCAGATGGAGAGTAATCACCGCCGCCCATGGACACCCGCAAAACCAGAGGAATCGCAGACGCGATGCCGGCCTTTAAAGAAGGAATAGGCTCGTATCTTGAAGACTCCAAGGTATTAATGGTCTGGAAATACCGCTGCCAAGATCTGGTTCCACAACAATAGTTCGAGACAAGAAATTTCGTGAAAAACACACAGAAGTAGACCGCCAACTGTTCTTGCAGTTTCGACGTCTGTTAACTGCCTTATTTTTCTCTTTGTATATGCGGTACAATATACACGGAGACGCAACGTCTCTCCGAAGAGCCAGTGGATCAAGCCGATCTGAAATAACCATGTCATCGACAATTCGAGCAGCTCTGTGTTGAATGCGGTCAAATAGAAGGAGTTGGTACTGTGGTGCTTTAGCCCAAAGATGGGAGCAGTATTCCATATGCGGCCTGACCTGTGCCGTGTACAGTTGTAAGCGGTGGGCCGGCAAGAAATACTGACCCGCTCTAATAAGCACACCCAGCTTTTACGAAACTAATTTAGCTTTACCTTCCAAACGACCCCGAAACTGAACATCACTTGAAATATCGACGCCAAGGATCCCAATAGTCGGGTTGGTATCAAGGAGAGCTCCCTCAAAGTTCGGAGGTACGACGAAGGGATGTTTTTTGCGGTAAATGCGAAAATTTGTGTTTTGGAGGGGTTAAAGTGGACTCGGTTACGTCGGCTCCTAATTCAAGTTTATTTCGGCTCTCGATGACGCTTTCCAGAGAAATCGTCCGCATTGCAATGATTGCTGTTGTTATGCAACATGTTATTGATATGCAGAGGAAACAGAGTAGGGGATAACACACACCCCTGCGGGAATTCAGCATTCACGGGCTTCAAGTCAGAGCACGAACCGTCGACTACGACTCTGATGCTACAAACAAAATTACTCAGAAAGCCCGTATGATAGAAGTTTAAAGACAAGAGCCCTGTGCCATAGCCCGTTAAAGGCTTTCGCTACGACCAAGCTAACTGCCAGTGCCTCCCCTTTACTCACGACTGTTTCCGCCCATCGGTGAGTAACTACACTAAAAGATCACCAGCCGAACGACCGCGACGAAAACCATACTAGCGATCACTTAGTAGCTGATTCTCTTCTAGGTACCTTAAGAGTTGGCAGTTTGTATTGGACTCCATTACTTTGGAGAACAAAGAGGTGATGGCTATATTGGCCTGTAGTTGGAAGGATCTGAGCGATCGCCTTTTTTGAGAATCGGGTGGACAAGGACTGTTTTCAAAGAACTCTGGACAACGCCAGTAGTGTAAGAGAGCCGGAAAGGGCGCGTTAGAATCGGCGCCAACTCAGGATCACACGTCCGAAGCACAATGGGGGGAACTGCTTCAGGCCCACTCGACTTGTAGATATCAAGGGAAAAAAGTGCCTTACGATCTGACCTTTGTAGGAACCGAGCGTTTGGCATTAATTTAGCGCAATGTGGTACGGTTGGTGGAGAGTTTTCCAGGTCGCGTCGTCCAATGTCGAGTTTGATGCGAAAAGAGTGCCCAAGAAATCGGCTTTCTCTTTTGCAGTATGGGCCAGGCAGTCATCGGTCATGTGTAATGGCGGTAGGAAACCATTCGACGTGGTGGGCATTGAAGTCTCCCAATACCACAATCACGGCAGAGGCTATCCGTTGGAGAAGGGAGTCTGTCGCCGTTTGGACGCTCTCGATGATCAGTTTCGTTGTTACCGCTGTGGGTCCTATACAGGCACGCGTAGACGCAAGAATGGCGTCCGCAGTCGACGTGTAGCCATAAGATGGAAAGGTCCCTATCTTCAAGATTGCCAAGGCAACGGACGTACATATACTCCGTGACGTAAGCACAAACACCGGCTTGAGGCGCAAATTAATGTTACAAATTGTATCCCGGGTAGCGCAAGTAGGAGACGTCAGGAGGAGGGGATATCTGCGTCTCGATAAGGAAGAGCAGGGCCGACTTCTCCGTCTAAAGGAGGTAATGGACGGCGCTCAAGTTAGAGTGGGTTCCCCTGATGTTGCAGAAGTCTACGCGAAGCGTAGGAGGGGTGACCAAGGTCTTGCCTTTCTCCTGTCTGCAGCATGCCTTAAAACGAGCGGACTTTTGTCCTCCCCAGAATACGTAGGGCATCCTGAGCGAGGACGCTCATGGGGGGATTCTCCGACACTGGATGTGTCGGTACCCCCCGAGGTAAATCTAGATTAAGTTTGCTGCCATATCAATTGTAAGGGGTGGGGGGGGGGGGCTCCGGTACTCTCACTCGCCGGACGAAACACAATAGCACCAGGTGCCATTATTTCACGCCGAATATTCATATTATTAAGGCTCTTTCGTGCTTTGGAAGGCACGAAAAGCCGTTGGTCCCGACTGCATTAGCAGTCGTTAACAACCGCACCGCACTAGCCTGCGTGGTGGTTTATGACCCGTTCTCCTTGTTGTGTTTCCATTCATAAGGCAGGCTCGAGCTCCCACGCAGTGAAGACATTATAGGTCTACTAAACGCAACAGGTACATAACCATCAAAATTACCAGACAGTGATGATAATGAAGATGGACCAATTTGATTTCAGCTGGCAATTAAAATTACCCAAACGTCTGTTATATATTGGATGTGTAAAAACATATTGTTGATCATTTATCTGAGCATGCAGTTCGACCAGTTGTACCGCACTGAAACCGAGATCCAATGCGAATGCTTGAAAACTTTGAAGATTAATTTCTCAGGTAAACTTGAAAGAAAAGAATGCGTTTTGTATTGTACTTTAATTAATGGTGTTGGCGACTGGCTAGAGTATTGTAGTTAAACCTTTTTTTTATTTTCTTTTATTGTTTGTTTTTATACATTTTTTTGTGAAAATGTGCTGTTCTGTGTCTGTCAACTACTGACGTTCTAGTATTTTTCCTTAGTTTATAAAATTATTAATAAACACTTCGTTATTAACCACAATCGGTTTTCCATTTCGTAGTTTTAGTTATACAGTCCACACGCTTATCAAAAAATGTAATTAAAATAATTATAATATAGTGTTCATTCCGCTAAATTACTCGTTTATCCAGATTTGCACATGCAGAAGATCAATGGATGCAAGCGGACATGCACACGCCTATGCACACGCACACGCACCCGCACACGCACTCGCACCCGCACACGCACTCGCACCCGCACTCGCACACGCACTCGCACACGCACACAGTGGGTCTTTTAATGATGAAGTTGCGGCTGGAAGCTAGCTAATTAAAAATCCATTGGCTAATAACAGTCCATTGAAATGGAACCAGGTTTGCGATTGTACTCGCGGGTTAGTTGGTTTTTATCCTGACGTTTCAAAACCTTTACAGGGTATGTGGTCACAGGGAGTTCTTGTGACCTCGGTTAAACCAAAATCTATAACACACACAAGTGTTCTCGTAAACTTTGTTTAGAATACAATAATAACAGACCATTATTTTTTACTTTTTATTTTTAAGTGTTAATTGCTGCACTGAAGCTGAATTATTGCATTATTTTTTTCACTGTATTTTATAAATAAGCATATCATTCTTTTTCAGTTAAACAAAAGCAGATCCTGAAGAACGTGCTGCGTGTGAGCCGTATCCACTCCACCAAAATGACTCCGTGGTCAATGTTCGTCGTGGACGCAACCCTCCCCATCGCCTTCGCGAATGTTCTCACCACATACGCAATAGTGTCACTGCAGTTCCAATTGTAAAACAAATAGGAAAATAAGAATCTGCACATTGAGAACCTACAACCACATGTAAAAAATATAACTCTATGGAATAAGAGTCAAAACTAGTCAAAAATGTATACATGTTAATGCTCCTGACTGAATATAGTCTCTCGTGAATGACGAGGGGTCCTAAAAAGGGGTAGATAGAGCATCGAAATCACCAATATTTAGTTAACTCGCCGTTGTAAGTTCGACGCCATTTTAGCATAATCAAAGCAGGGCTCTGATGTGAAAGACATAACATTAGTGTAGGTAGATCACATTAGAAAACCACGACAATAAATGTTTTTATATTTAAATGTAGCATTGTTATTAAACTGAAGCAGAAAAACGGCGGCCGCCGGCGGCGCAGTATATGATATAATGTCGTGTGTGTGATGAAGTATACCAAATAAACTTTTTATCTATCTATCTTTCCATCTTTGTTGAAGGTCTCTCGCCCAAAGTAGACATAAGAACCGATGGCATCATAAGATGCCATCGGTTCTGTCATCGGTCCAACCGATGGACCTTCATAAGAGCTATTTGTAGCTTAAACTGAATATATGATTTTGAATTTTGCGTGGCAAAGTTGACATGATGAGTTGGACGCATACTGTAACCATAATAGACCACTGCGGCGGTGGACAAAAAGAAATGGCAATAGGGAAGGATAAATTTATTGGGCTGATATTATAATAATTAAACAATTGTTATTGCAAGAACACTGGTGTGATTTTTTATTTTTTATTCTGAGCCGATATAACAAAAATAGCCTCTAGCTGTCCCACTGCTGGGCAAAATCCTCCATCATTGAAATTAAGTCATCGCTACAATTTATGGGTAATGACTTGATCACCATGCTTGCTATATTGGTGTTGGTAATCGCAAAACCGGGCTATGCATCGAAAAATTCGAAACACACTTAAGAGCGTTTACGCCGCACACTAGCGCCACTAATGAGAAAAAAAACATATCTAGTAATTAGAGACAGAAAATCAAATTATGTTCAACAAACTATTTGAATAAAGTAATTTAGCATTTTTACGTCACCTAATGAACACCTCACATGTTATAGTTTAGTTAAATAAGACGTTACGGCCACTTTTAACTATAACGCCATATTTAACTAAACCATAAGATGTCAGGAGTTCAAAAAGTGACGTAAAAATGCTAAATTACTTCGTTCAGATAGTTTGTTGAGCATATATATATATATTTTTTTAATATATATTTAGACAACATCAAATACATTGTTCTGATCCCAAGGTAAGTAGCTAAAGTATTCGTTTCATGGAAATCAGAAACAACGACGGTACCACAACCACCCAGACCCGACACAATATCGAAAAGTTCGTTTTCGACATTGACCCGACCGGGAATCGAACCCGGGACCTCAGAGTTAGCGCCGCCCAAAGTCCGGCGTGCAAGCCACTCGGCTACGGAGGTCATCAATTTGATTTTCTATCTCTAATTACTAGATATGTTTTTTTTTCATTGGCGGCGCTAGTGTGCGGCGTAAACGCTCTTAACCCAGGACCTTTATCAACCAAATCCATCTACGACCGTGACGGACTCGTGGTCACACCAGATTGTCACACTGGTGTGACTAACAGGAATTTATTTGGACATCAATTGGCTAACAAGAAAAAGGAGCGCAAGAAACTTAATGGATTTCAAGAGAAGTAAATAACAACATTTATTTTATTAAAGTCATGTGCGTATAGTTATAGAACAATCAATATTTATTATTACAATAGTTAGTAATCATGGTTTTTACAAATAATTTAAGGCGAGGGATTTAAAATCCAAAAAAAAAAAAAATGTATCTAGTAATTTCGGCTGGAATTTTCACGATATTTTACAATTTCCTGCATCGATTAAAATATCAAACTAAATATCATTTTATTCAGGCTATCCATCGTTTCAGACAAAGAAAAATATACCAAACCAATTGTCTTTGAATATGTAATAGTGGTCGGCCATTATAATTTTAATAATAAGTAATAGTTCAATAAAATCCACATTATTGCCTAATTCGACGCTCGCGCCATCATTCAGTCCCCAGCGGAACGCCTTGGAAATCTCACGGTCGGAAACGCTCGCCTTAATAGTCAAAAAGACGTGTCTCTTATCAGCATTGACCAAATGGGTCAGTCTGATCTGGTAGAATGTTTTTGTATAAGATCTTTTGTAGGTACATCAAAACTGATCTCTTGTTAGTTCGCTGTTTTTAGTGGAAATTCTTCGCTGGTCCTACTAACTAATTATTTTTTTTTATGCGCTAAAACTCGATGAGAGGAGCCGCGGATCGTGCTCAGTGGGGTGCACTTGGAGAGGCCTATGTCCAGCAGTGGACGTGTGTAGGCTGATGATGATGATGATGATGATGCGCTAAAACAAATATTAGTATTTAAAAAAACAAAATCATAAAAAGTCTTACAGCCTTACAAATAAACAAAGAATAAGGTCCGAATAGTTATTCCGTGTTTCCTCTCTTTCACTCTAATTTGAAATGACGTTTACATGACAGGAACAAAACACGGAATAACTATTCGGAGCTGATTCTTTGTTTATTGTCTGTTTGTTTGTTTAGTGTTTAATAGTCTTTTCAAAACCTTCTTTGTCAAGTCTAAAACGGAAACAAGAATAATTATGTTTCTTGCATTAAAAAGGGGGTTTTGAAATTTCCTCAATTACAAAACATATGAAAGTGATATTTGATGACATGATTTTTCATTTAATTGACTTCATTTTGCTAGTTGCAGAAACACGATTTGTCAACTTTTATAACAGAAAAAAAAAATCAGAGTAACCTCTTTTAAAACATAGATTTGTATTTTACAGGCTAATCAGACCGATTTAAGCATCTAAATTTTCTTAGTAGATTAGTCTTAACACACACTTCAATATAGTATTTTATTTTTTTTAAATAATTTGTAGTTTTAATTTGAAGGAAAAAAAACAGTTTTTCTTATGGTACGGGGCGCAAACGCTCCGTATGAGATTTATTGTTTAGCGGTGCACCGCCTTAAGCAACTTTCGCAAAGGCCGGTCATCGGATGGGTGACCAAAAATTTATTATCTCGAGCTCCTCCGTGCTTGGGAAGGCACGTAAAGCCGTTGGTCCCGGCTGCATTAGCAGTCGTTGACAACCACCGCACCGCACTGGGCCCGCGTGGTGGTTTATGGCCCGTTCTCCCTATCCATCCATAGGGAAGGCTCGTGCCCCAGCAGTGGGGACATAAAAATGAGCTGATGATGATGATGATGATGATGATGACCCACTGCTGGGCAAAGGCCTCCATAATTGAAATCAAGTCATCGCTACAATTGATGGGGAATGGCTTAATCACCACGTTTGCCAAATGCGGGTTTGTGATCATAAACCAGGGCTATGCATTGAAAAATCCGAAACACACTTTGCCCGACTTGGGAATTGAACCCGGGACCTTCGGGCATGAGGCTGGGCGCTTTGCCACTTGGCCATCGAGGCATTTGAAAGTTTAAATAAAAAAAAATATAAAGGTTTATCTATGACATTGTCGTATTTGCTATTTTTAACTTACCGCTGCAAAAAAAGCTTTTTTTCAAAAAACAAAATGATAGTATCAGCATATCCTACTAATATTATAAACGCGAAAGTTTGCAAGTATAGATGGATGTTTGTTACTCTTTCACGTAAAAACTACTGAATGGATTTAGATGAAATTCGGCATACAGATAGTTTATAACCTGGATTAACACATAGGTTACTTTTTATCCCGATATTCCCACGGGAACGGGAACCACGCGGGTGAAACCGCGAGCGGCCGCTAGTTAAAATAATAAAATTTTATAAATGTTTGTCTTTGACATTTTCGTATTTGCTATTTTTAACTTACCGCTACAAAAAACTTTTTTCAAAAAACAAAACTATTGTATCAGCATATTCTTACTAAGCTTTAAATAAAATAAACAAACATCCAATTGTTTGGAGTAATGAAATTGTGGCGAACATTATAAAATAGTAATAATAGCTGACCAACAAGGACGACAACAACGACAAAAACTAGAAGAATTTGTAGGACCGGCCTTCTCTATTACATGTACACTTACACCGGGATCTAGATTTAAGGATATATTAACAAGTAGTCAAACTGAATTATTAAAGTTAAGCAAAAACGACTACATTGTCTTGGCGGAATAAACGATATTAACCCATGTGAATTTCAAAAAAACTTTATAAGTATGTATAATAACATTAACATTATTGTTTGCGAAATTCCATATAATAAATCTTTGATAGACGAAAAAATAAACAATGACTTGAAATTCATTATGTGGGAAATACAATCACGCGAATTTCGTAGATCTCAATTACTCTGGATATATGCCGAAGGGAAAAACAACTCTCATATTTGGCTGGTAACATACATAGGGAACTAATACGAACACAATATTGTTGTAAATTAGAAATACATAATAATAAAAAAGATGTAAAAAGTGTGAAGCACATGTCTACCCAAACAGATGAAGTAATACATATCAGGAATAATAATTCCAACATACAGACGGTCATAATTTTTTCGTTTTTATAAACAAATATTTATTTGTTCGGTTTTATGAAAAGAATTATGATACATAAGTAGTTATCTACTTAAAAATAATGCATCAAAACATTAACGGCTTAATCACTAAATCAAAGGAATTAATTGTAAATATCGATAACATCCAAAGAAATAAAACCTTTATTGATATATTATGTTTAAACGGAACACAACATGATTGAAGATGATAAAATGTTACTTAAAATACCCAATTATACTCTAGCCGCTGATTTCTGTAGGTCTTACCGAAATGTGGCTCTTGTATATTAATTAATAATCAACATAAATTCAAGAAATTTAGAGCTTTGAACTCTCTTAGTGTAAATAATCTAATAGAGATCTGTGGTATTGAATTTCTTGATGCATATGAAGTGAGAACATGTGAACTAGAGATTTTCTTTACTAAACTTGAAGTAATTTTGAGTAAAATCTGCTTTAAAAATAAAAAAAATCATTGTATGTGGTGATTTTAACATAGATAGACTCACAGAAACAATACTTCAAAACAGTTCGAACACATATTACCAGGATATAATCTTTACTTGTCTAAAAATCAGCCAACTAGAATTTGCAGTAAGACATGCCTAGATAATTTATAATGCGCACATAACATTGGAAAATCTAAGGCTGTGGTCACTGAACTTGCACTATCAGACCACACGGCCCAAATTTTGAAATGCCCTGTACAGAAAGATTTCTCTATTAAATATTTCTTTATAATGAAAAGGGATTTTAGCGAAGAGAATATCACAAAGTTTATCCAGTCCATAAGTAGCTTATCTTTCAAGGAAGTATATGACACAAAAAACCCTAATACTACATATGATCATTTTATTGACACATTTAAATTATTTAATAACCTCTGCTTTCCAGTCTACAAAACACAACAAACAGTTATCGAACAAAATGGCACCTACATACTTTAGATAAAAATAAATAATGAATTAATGAATTTTTTATAAAAAATGCGAAGAAACTTTTTCCCCAACCTATTATAACACTCTTTTTCCTTATACAGTTCGAAATATCATTTATATAAATCAAAAAAGAATACATCCAAGTACACTACCTTGAGGAATTGAACGTTCTCCTTTTTCTTGTAGAGATGTTATATTAGTAAGAATATTAGTTTGTGTGTTGTAATGTTCTACTTGTACAAACTGGATTTTATTTTCCAAATGCGATGCTAACCAGTGTAATGCGACACCTCGTACACCTTTTTCGTGTAATTTTAAAAGCAGGATTTTATGACAAACTCTATCTTAAGCTTTGCTCATATCTAAGCATTATTTCTATAGCATATTTCTAGTCATTTATTATTTTTAATATTTTTAGAACATAGTCATATAAAGCTGTTATAGTGGATCTACCTTCTTGAAAACCGTATTGACTGTCTTTAAAAATATTATATTTTTCACAAAAACAGGTTAAACGGGAAGCCATGGCAGATTGCGCCCATTCTTCTCACAGTTAAAAAATAGACGTCCTGAATGGATAGTAGGTAAAAAATGTATGGACGAATTAAAAACTGGTTTCGTAAGTTTTTTTAAGTAAAAAAAAAATTTGACTTTGACTCAAACAATTTTGAAAACGTTTATAAGAGTGCTATGGGTCGAAAATGTTGTGGTTCAGTCGCATTTCTTTTTTTAGTTATTGGCTTGATGATGGTGGTTTTTAGTAGATCGGGAAAGGTGGTTTTTTGAAAAGATTGTTAATAAATATGTTAAGGGCTCGACGAGTTCCTCTTCACATTGTTTTACCAATGTTGGCGGAAACTCGTCAATACCAAAACTTGATTTATTTTTTAAGGATTTTATAATCTTTTGGACTTCAAATATATTAAATAACTAGACTCAAATACATAGTACTATCGATAATGAACAAACGGGTCACCCGAGGGGCTCTATCTTATTCTCATTCTCTCCCACTGAGACAAAATATTTGTTTAGTGTGTTTGCTATTAAATTAGGTTCTGCTTTATTAGTTTTGTTGTATTTTAATGTTATTTTTTAATGTGATTGTTTAATGGTTCTATTCGTTCGCTCTTTTATAGATTGATTCTTTTCTTCGATTTTCCTTTTCTTTTTACAATTGGAACTGTAGTAACACTATTGCGTATGTGGTGAGAACATTCGCGAAGGCGATGGGTAGGGTTGCGTCCACGACGAACATTGACCACGGAGTCATTTTGGTGGAGTGGATACGGCTCACACGCAGCACATTCTTCAGGATCTGCTTTTGTTTAACTGAAAAAGAATGATATGCTTTGTTTATTTATAAAATACAGTAAAAAAATAAATGCAATAATTTAGCTTCAGTGCAGCAATTAGCAATTAAAAATAAAAGTGAAAAGAGTGGCCTGTTATTATTGCATTCTAAATAAAGTTTACGAGAACACTTGCGTTTATTATAGATTTTGGTTTAACCGATGTCACAAGAACTCCTTGTGACCACAGACCCTGTACAGGTTTTGAAACGTTAGGACAAAAACCAACTAACCCGCGAGTACAATTGCAGTGCTTGTTTCATTTCAATGGACTGCTTTTAACCAAGGGATTTTTAATTAGATAGCTTCCAGTCGCAACTTCATCAATAAAAGACCCACTGTGTGCGTGTGCGTGTGTGTGAGTGTGCGCGTGCGCTTGCACGTGCGAACGTAGGGGACTAGAGGTATTGTCATTTGACACGGCTGGAATGGATGAATGAATGCTGGATGATGGCTGGATGAATTTGAGAACTCGAAGTTAACTTCGAGTTCTCAAATTGTAAAATATGAAGACCTGTAATTAGCCATCGGCCAGTGTGAGTGTGATTTATATAGGTGCATTGCTTTAGATATCGAAATAAAATAAAGCAAAATAAACATAAATCTATTCTTAGAATTCAGCATTTTTATGTTTTGACCGCTAATATCTCGTTCCTTAGTAGTCAGAGATTTCGGGTACCAGTGGTACCCGCTTCCATAGACAGTCTTATTTTCACTTACAAAATAAGATAGAGGCCGTGAATCTCGGCTACCAAATGAAATTACTCGTACAATAAATAAATGTAATTGAAATAATATATTGATTCCGCTAAATCGCTCGTTTATCCGACACAACACGTGTTTCGCCCCTCCGTCGGTGTTGGTGTGCAGGTCCGCTTGCATCCATTGATTCTTCTGCATGTGCAATTTTTTTGAGGGCAGGAGGGCGGTGCCTGCCTTCTGCATCCAAGCTGAATAAACAATTAATTTAGCAGAATGAACACTACGTATTACTTCAATTACATTTTTTGTATCATGGAAGTCCGCAAAGTAACGCCCGATTCCATTAATTATCAATAGCACAATAATAAACTCATTCTTTTCTCTCAAGTTTACCTGAGAAATTAATCTTCATAGTTTTCAAGCATTCGCATTGGATCTTGGTTTCAGTGCGGTACAACTGGTCGAACTGCATGCTCAGATAAATGATGAAGAGTATGTTTTTAGACATCCAATATATAACAGTCGTTTGGGTAATTTCAATTGCCAGCTGAAATTAAATTGATCCATCTTCATTATCATCACTATCTGGTAGTTTTGATGGTTATGTGTCTGTTGCGTTTAGTAGACCTATTATGTCTTCACTGCGTGCGAGCTCGAGCCTGCCCTATGAATGGAAACACAACAGCGACAACGGGTCATAAAGCACCATGCAGGCCAGTGCGGTGCGGCCTCCAATTCTCGCACACTGTATAGGTATAAAGCGTCATTCTATAGTTTTGAATTAGTACATACATAGTGCCCAAGTTCGTTTTTTTTAGATTATAGTGTAATCTTGAAAGTTTTTAATTGTAAATATTGTATGATTTAGTAACGCCATACATTTTTTTTTGGAAATGTCGTTATTTCTAATAAAACTGTGGAGTTGTGCCCGATCTTTTCCATATCTAAAAAATAGACGTTCGTTAGAAGTAAAAAATGAATGGACGATTCAAAAGCACTTGGGACAAATGCAAAAAAATTGTACATATAACAAATAGGAAACAAAGATGAAAATAACTTGATGTTACAAAAAAATAACAAAGATGAACTATAAGGACTAGTTCATGTTGTGCATTCTATTTGAAAGGTAAATTCGTCAATGAGTAAAAAGCAGTATCTTGATTGATTATTTTAATAAAGAATGGCAGCAAGTCTAGTTTGTATTACTTTCGACTTACTTAACATTTTTTTTGCAAATCAACTTTAAAATTAACTGTGATGATGTGAAATATTATATTTTAACTTTAGTAATCCAAGTCAACTATTACAATATGAGTGCGACTTTACTTCATATTTGTTATTTCATATTTGTTACGTCACAAATACGTCACAAAGAAATGTGACAAATTCGTAACAAAAAGGAACAAAACACTCGTGTGTACAACCTAAAATGTGTGAAAAATACTAAGAGATGTCTTTGAATCAAACTGTTTATATGTTTCTAAATATATCATGAAGTATCCTTGAAATAAACTATTTAGAAAGCTAAACATACACTAACCAATTAGTTTAATGGAATGGTTATCAAGATGAAACTAATTTGTGTATTTTTCCCGCACAATTTAGTAAAATTTTTGTAGACCGTCTAACCAGAACTCCAGCAAAATGGCCGTCGTGCAGAACTAGCGCCACCTACAGACGTTATTTATGATTTTAGTTTTGCCAGGTAAAAACTTATTTTTCTACTAAATAACAATAAACAAAGCAGAATAACAAATATGAAAGAAGTTACGGACGGCTTTAAAAATGATATTTAAAACAGTTTTTAATAGAGAGGCCTGATTTATTGTTTAAAGTATTAAAATGTATGTAGTATTCTGTAAATAACTAAAAATATTTAACAGTATAAAATCACTCAACTGTATTTTTTTCCCCATACACAAAGCTGAACACGGACGAGAGGGACACGCGTACTTGTATGAAGAAAACTAAACGTATCCTGATGATTTGATTTTTATTTAATTGATTTATCGGAAAAGTATTATTTATTTCTTTTAGTTTTTGTTATAATGTAATTTTGTAAATGTATTTAAAAAAAATATATGAAAAGAAGTTATGTATTGAACGTTTATTCTAAAAGGACGTTCACGCATTCAGAAATGTAGAATTTTTTTGCATTTGTCCCACTTTTCGTAAGTTTATTTGAATAAAAAAAATTTACTTTGACTTTGACTTTGGTGCGGTGTTAAAGACTGCTAATAGAATAGAATAGAATAGAAATCATTTAATTGCCTTAAAACACGGTATTTAAGTTATCACAATGTTTAAAACGGTACAGCGTGTTTTGCCATTAAGATAGCATGCAAATACATAATAATTATTTAAATAAATTCTAAAATAGTATTTAAAAAAAATACAGATTACATTTTATTTAAATTACATTAATTATTATATTACTTTACAAGTCCAGAAACTCTTTCATACTATAGAAATTATATACATTTAGCCATTTATATAATTTTGTCTTAAATAATTTTAAATTTAATACTAATATTCTTACACACATACACAGACAACTCCTGTTGTATTTTTCTGTTTTAGGTACTTCATCTAATACAAGTCTACCGACATTCCGAATAGTTCGTGGATATAGCTCAATTGCTTTAACAAAATATTGAGGACTAGCTGTTGCCCGCGACTTCGTCCGCGTGAGCTAAAGGCTGTAGTCTGTACAGTTTAATTTTTAAGTAGGTATCTATTTAAGCTTATTAGGGTATAATAAAATTATATGCATCGGAAATTTAGAAAATTGACATTGTATTTACCGACATACATACATCTACTCACTCTTAATATCCTTTCAGCTGGGAATGCTGAGATAGACAAAGACAATCGATCTCCATTTAGTTTGGTTCTGGCATACTTCCTGTGTCTCCTTTACGTCCATCATTATTTTTCATACATTATCTCTTATTCTTTCGACTATCATCTCTGCCATGTACATACATATATTCAGTTTGAAGCACAGAATCGTCCCGTTCATACAGATTCTCACTCAGTTTCCCGTTTCAATTATCCCTCCACATACATTCAGTATACAACACCGTTTCTCGGTGGGTTGCGCGTATTTGCTACGTCATACAAACCTGAAATGTGTTTACTGACGCTCAATTATATGTAATAAAATTGGTATTTTACAGCTCAGGTACTCGTCCGGAGTCGTCCTAGGCACTGGTGTATCTTAGCTAAGATGTGTCTACTGTTATACTGTCCAACCACGGACTTCAAATTTTTTTTTGCCTTGTCCACCGAAGCTGGATATCGAGTACCTAGCAGGTAGCGGTCCAGGATTATTGGTTGTCGGCCATAAGGCACAAAAAACTATTTACCAACTATGTTCTTATTCGTAGATACAAAATATCAATAAATTGAGAACTGTAATGAATTATAATATTGTCTAATAAGTAATACAGTATAGTATTTTATGTTACAAACTTGCGATAAATTTGAACTTCTTCGTGGCATCTTGTTAGGTAGGTAGCTTTTTAGAGGTAGATCACAGGACACAGAAAGAAGTTACCTCTAATAAAAAAAAAATCTGAAGTCCGTGCCTCTAATTCAGTTGTACCCTGCAAACTTAAACATTTTTGCAACTCTGATAACAGAGGTAGCCATCGTCTTATGCGATAGAAGAATGGAAAAACCATTTTTCTGTAATCTAGAAGTATGTACAAAATTCATTCTTTATAGGTTTTATGATATTAAAATTGTTATGATACTTACTTACTTATATTGTATCATTGAACACAGATTTATCCTATAAACATGTTAAGAAACCAAAGTAAGAAACCGCTTACATGTAAAATAAGTACTGAAATAAGTGTTTAACTTACCTGCATCAAATGTTTCATAAAACTTTTACACATTGAATAAATCATATTTGAAAATTAATAAGAAATGAATAAGTACTGAAATATTTAACGTACCTGCATAAAATGTTTTAAAAAAATTTTACACAATGAATAATTAATATAATTTGAAAATTATTAACAAAATAAAAATAGGTACTTAATGCATTGCAAAATATCAAAATTTCCTTCTGTTCGTTTCAAAATTTAAGCGCCAATTTTTTTTTAAATTTTCCTGTTCTCGCGTTTTTTCACCAAAAGATTTAAAAAAATAAGATTAAGTATTTTGGGCAACGACCCAAAGGTTTATACAGCCAAGCTATGTAATTCAAGATATCTTCTATGTGCAATATTTAAAAAAATAGAGACATGATTTTGGGCAATGATACAAAGTTTTATACAGCCAAATTTAATGAGTACCTAGGTAACATTTCTATGCTTAACTAAAAAAGAGACATTATTTTGGGCAACGACACAGAGGTTTATACCGCCAAATATAGGTAATGTTTTAACTTTTAACATTTCTGTGTATTAGAAAACTGCAATAAGCGCCGCGCGCAGGCGCGACTAAATAGCCATATTATTATTGGTTATTTCGGAAAATGAAACAAAAGGTGTACCTATGTACAGCCAAGTTTAATGATGTGCGTGATTTCGAGCTTGTTTTTATTTTCCGTCGCTCTACTATTGCGGTGCTAATGTTCGCTTAGGTGCCTCACAGATTTATAAAGGGTAGGTAACCTTAGAGAGTAACAAAACTTTTCTGAAATAATAACTCAACGAACGTATCTAACAGTTAGTCGCGTAAATAGGTATATCAAAATTTGTTTAACATTTTTCGATTTGTATGTTATTCTCCGAAATTTTCTAAGCATTTTGGTGATAACCGCATCAAAATCGGTATTCTCATGGCAACAACTATCAATGACAGGCTCAAAAGGGCAAAGAACCCAGAGCCGTAAAACACGATAGCAATAGAGAGCCAGAGCCTCAAATGCCAGAGCCGTAAAACTCATTAAAAAAATTCCCCTATGTTACATATGTTATAAACAGTGTGGACTAATATAGGCTGATGATGATGATGATGATGATGATGACATAATAAACAACAGTTGCCAAGCAACCAAGGATTAAATCCCGGTTTAGACCAAATCAAAATTTAACAATTTTCGAGTATTTATGCAGTCTATGTTATTCTCCGGAATTTTCTTAGCATTTCGGTAAAACCGGATCAAAATCCGTTCAGTTCTCGAGTTTATCGTGTTCAAACAAACAAATGAATAAACAAACAAACAAACAATTTCTTTTTAAACTATTCTATTGTGTTCCGTAAGTGATTTTAAAGTATTTTTTTTTATATCTTGCAATTACAGATTTTTTTATCCCAACGTTCTTATTATACAGGGTGTCTCATTTGAATCGGTCAGTATGGGAAAGTCTGAATCTATAAGACATACGAAGATCTGTTCTTAGGAACCATGTCATCGATTTTAATAAGAAGAAAAACTGCATTCATACATTTAAAAAAAACCTGTACTCAGCTCGGGAATCGAACCCGGTTGTTTTGAAAAAAATAAACTTACACTATTTCTATTTAGATATCGATTGTGTAGGTCTTAAGCAGTAAATTGCTCTTTGAAACATAATGTCTAAAATGAATAAAATGCTTTGTTTTCACATACTTTTATTTATTTTAGAAGGTGTTCGAAGTGACCACCGTTTTTTTCAATACAATATTCAACACGTTTAGGTAACGATTTTACAATTACAAAACCAGCAAAGAGGTAGAAACAACCATAGAGACAATTTTACATGCCTGAACTTGTTGAATGTAACGGTGGTCAATTCGAACACCTACTAAAATAAACTAAAGTACGTGAAAACAATGCATTTTATTCATTTTAGACATCATGTTTCAAAGAGCTATTTACTGCTTAGACCTACACAATTGATATCTAAATAGAAAAACTATAAGTTTATTTTTTTCAAAACAACCGGGTTCGATTCCCGAGCTGAGTACAGGTTTTCTTTAAATGTATGAATGCAGTTTTTCTTCTTATTAAAATCGATGACATGGTTCCTAAGGACAGATCTTCGTATGTCTTATAGTTTCAGACTTTCCCATACTGACCGATTTAAATGAGAATCCGTTCAGTAGTTCTCGAGTTTATCGACTTCAAACAAACAAACAAACAAATAATTTTTTTTAAAACTATTCTATCATGTTCCGTAAGTGATTTTAAGGCAACCTGTGCAATTTTTTTTTTATATATTGCATTTACAGATTTTTTTATCCCTACGTTCTTATTATATGTATAGATTTTGTTTTACAAAGACACAAGCTTCATAAATGTATAAACATGGTAGCGGCAACAAACCAAGTTGTTTAAATAATGGCTTACATGAGTCACGCGGCATATTGCCTTTTATTGCTCTTATGCACTTCTTTTGTGCAATAAACGCTCGCTGTATCGCAGAACCGTTACCCCACACTATGAGACCATAACGAAGTACAGATACTACGTATGCATGATAGGTCGACAACACCGTGTTCATATCGGTAATATTTCGGAGACGCTTTAGTGCATAGACAAATTTATTTATTCTTTTGCAAACATGTTCAATATGTATGCTCCAGTTTAAAGCTTTGTCGATTGTTAAGTTGCCAAGAAATATTGTTTCATTTATTTCGTCAATACTAGAAATTTTTATATTTGATATTAAATGACATTGATGTGTTACTATTAAAATTAATGAAATTAGTTTTAGTCAAGTTCATTTGTAAATTATTATTATCTAACCATTTACCTACAGCTTGTATTGTATTATTGATGTCTGTTTCATGTTCCTTCATATTAATGTCAGTTATTTTACTATTTGAGCTAATTGTAATAGAGATGTCATCAGCAAATAAGACACAGTTGTGGTCCGTTACTTCCAGGATATTATTTATATATATTAAAAATAGAAATGGCCCTAACACACTCCCCTGTGGCACACCGCATTTTTGACTTGCATATTCTGAGGTAAATGAGACCACTTCGTTTTTGCTATTTAATTTTGAAATCATTACACACTGTTGCAGATTTCCTAGGTAAGAGCGGATCCAGCCCAAAGGAATCCCCCTTATTCCTATCAGTTCGAGCTTATTTATAAGATTGTCATGATCAACAAAGTCAAAAGCTTTGCTTAAATCAAAAAACAGTGTAGTTGTCGCATGTTTTTTATTTATGCTCTTTAGTATCGACTTTATGAGTGAGACAGCAGCAGTGGTAGTCGACTTGTTTCTTTGAAACCCATGCTGTTCAGGTCGTATTATATTAAAGTTTTCGCAAAATTCTGATAGTCTTTGCAACATACATTTCTCAAAAATCTTTGATAATACTGAAACTAATGTGATCGGACGGTAGTTCGCAATATCACTTTTTACACCTTTTTTATGCAGAGGTTTGACAATAGATAATTTTAAAATATCTGGGTATGTTCCTGATGAGAATGATAAATTAATTAAGAAAGTTAGTACTTTAATAAGACTGCTTATCTACTAGCCTTACTACTAGCCTTTACTATCTTTGTACAAATTTCATCGTGTCCTACAGAATAAGTATTAGTTAGGGACATGACTTTTTTCTGTACTTCACTTTCTGTCATTGGTAGTAAAAACATTGACTGCGGCGCTTCCATCTCCGTCCTTAACGTCACTTATGTACCATTATGATGGCGAAACGTTTGAGAAATAATAGTAAAGTTATAAAAAAATTATGGTCTAAAAATTAATACTTACGTCAGTTTCTTCATCAGTAGTTTTTATATTCCGAAGATCAATGATTAGCTGTTCAATTAAAAGACCTACGTAAAAACTCATGACAGTATAGAAAACAATCTGAAACATATAAAATAAATAGTGTTATAATTTAAAAAGAAGCCTACCGCCGTGAGGACCCTTTTCATTTAGACCGCCACATAAATAACAGAAATAAGCGCTACAAACATACAAACTTGCCAAAAGGTATGGAACTACAACTTGTATTTCGCAATTTTGCAGTTAGTTCTCTCGGACAGACCCTGCAAAGGGTTCAAGACTTCTTAGAGGTCGAGTTTTGAACTTGTGTTTTCCCTTTTACTACTCGTAGCATTCAAATTATCGGTATCTAATATGACATTGAAATTTCTCTATCGGTATACATATGGTGTTCAGTGGCGAACAATTAGAGAGGCCCATTATCCAGCAGTTGTTTTAATCGCCTCTGTGGTCTAACGGTTAAGGTCACCGGTCCCAGATCTAGAGGTCCCGGGTTTGATTTCCGGCGGGGGGTACATGTTTGTGTATTCGGTTTGGATGGTGGTAGGGCATATTTTCCCGCCTGGCTAGGCTAGCTAACACCATCTTATCTAAATATGTCGCCTGAACCATAATTTTTGTAGCAATGTTGTGTTCCGGCAGCTAGAGATAAGATAGCCAGTGCCTCAGTAGATGAGGATTCCGGGTGAAGTGCGGCTTCTACCTTCGGTCTTTTCTTCATCAGATGAGATGAAGGCCAAGTGCTGGACAGCTAAATTGGCAAAGACGCATTGGGTGATGAAGGAAATCACGGCTGTGAATAGTCGTACAACTGTTCCGTCTCGCTATTAATAAAAGAGGACATAAACGAAGGTGACCGCAAACCTTTTAAACAAAACAGGCACAAGAAGAAGAATACGTGTAGGTTCCTAAATAAACCAAAATGATAATTTCGTAGTGCGATATGTACACTAATAAATTATTTCAAGATCACAAATCACAATCCGGAAAACACCAACTCAAAGAGATCCGTTATCATTGATTCATTAAAAATTTGATAATGTTATGTATGTGGGTTTTAAGCATCACTTACTACAATTCCCGATGTTTTCTTCAGAATGCAAAACGATTCTGTTAAATCACAGTAAGCTTTGAACAATACATTCCAACTCCATAAGTGTTCACTGATGTCGTCATTTGTTGATTTTTCAATGCACATTTTGAATTCTTCTATCCATAGCTCCTTAAGTGACCTCATCAGTTTGGCTATTAGAATTACGTACAAAAGCGTAAAATCGTAAAACGATAGACCATAATGGTTCAACGCTATATATGTACTACCAATCAAGTCAATGCCGTAATAAACACATGATAGTTCGAAAATAAAAATTATTGTTAGAACTATAATGGCTATCCAATTGCTAAACACCAAAGGCCGTATATGCTGCCTTGAAAATCTCAAAGTGTTTTTAATCTGTTGTATCAGAGTTATGAGTCTCACATAGTTTTCGCCATTCATCCGGTTAGAAATGTAAAGTGCAAATGTCAATAACAACATTAACCAGAAATGAGCTTCCGCCGAAATTTTGAAGGTATAATAGTAGTCGGACTTAGTTTCATTTTGGTTAACCTTATATAGAATTGTGAAACTCGCAGCAAAATAAACAATTAAAGATAAAGATGTTATAGCATTTGAGAGCACACCATTCGGAGTGATGAAGTTGTTGCGTATATTGTATTTGCTATGTAAAACTCCATTCTGCGCTATGTCCAGAGGAAGGAGGAAGTCTTGTAGGTCTTCGTCAACGTAGTTTTCTAAAAGGAATTCCGTTTGTGCTCTTCTATTTAACTTAACAACTGTATCTCTATCACTTTTTAATAATTTCATAGCTCTGTTTAAATTTTATTTAGTTTTTCTGGTAATTATTGCTGCTTTTCGAAGCTTGCTTGTTATCATTTTTAATGTATGTGTTGTCTTGACTGTTCCTCTTTACTAGTATAGTTTTTTAGTTCTCTTTATATTATTTCCTTTAATACCATTATTTTTAGTTACAATGTCAACATGTCAATTTAATATACTTAAAGAAAATTGTGACCGTTGATGTAGGGTTGTTCTGTATACGTTTATATTAGTATAAGTAGTTTATAAACGAAAGCGTTAGTATTAGTTTCACTGAAACATAATTTAAAATATAATAGTGCATTACTAATGAAAGAGAAACAGTCCAGAGTTAGTAAATTTATATGTTACTAAAATACTTTAAGATAAACTTATGTATCGCTTCATTATGCAAAAATATAACTAGACATAGTAATAGCTTAAATATTGTTTTATAAAGTTAACGCGAATACTACCTATTGATATGAAACCACTTATTGCAGAATCTACTCGCGCTAATTTACAGTTAGGATTTATCCTGACGTTTTGGTCATCTCATATTTAATTAGTAACTTGCTTACCATTTAAATTTAATCTGATGTGTTCCGTTTTACGCAGAAAAAGTTTAGCGTATCTTTTAGTCTTGTAGTACGGTGTTGGGCCTGGGATTTGATAGCGTGTGATGGGATGGGCTATTGAAAAAATAACATCCTAATTTTAGTTGAGAGAATGTTTGATTTTTACTACCGGCTATGCCATGCCATTTTCCACACGGAATTAAAAGAAAACAGATTTGAAAATAGTCTTATTCCTTGTGGAGAATTAATATTATTTAAAGTAGCTAAAATAGCACAAGTAACAGATATTGTGTTGATTCTAGAAGCTTGCTTGCACGGCTTTTGCTAGCAGATGACCAGCACTGGGATTGTCTCAGTTGTTTAACCTTTTTACCGCCAACAACTTCTATAGAAGTTCGAGATTTTCGTGCCGTCCACGCCAGCACTTCTATAGAAGTTCTTCTTTGTACCTACTTTATTAAAATACATTTATACGTTGGCGTACAGCGGGACATCGCGTGCAGGATAGTTGGGCGGTGAAAAGGTTAAAATATAATATAAGAGGCAAAATCTTATTAGAGTAGTGAGGTAGTCGAATTTTTTTTTATGTCTTACGGGTTAGCACATTGCCTTGATCTCACCTGATGTTAAGTGATGATAAGGCCAATGGTGAGAGCGCACTTCACCCGGGAGCCTCAACTACTGAGGCACTGGCTATCTTATCTCTAGCTGTCAGAACACTACAGTGAATGGTTTCAGGAAAAGTGATTGTCATGGAAAAACTTAAAGCAAACAAAGTCGCGAGTATATGCTATAATTACTTAAAGACATTGGTAAACCTTTTAGAGAATGACCGCTGTATGTTGATCGCTTTTACAGAATTGAATCCATCTTGTAATTAAACCTATTTACGCCCTTGACATTTAGTGCCTTACAAAAAAAACAAAGAATAAGCTCCGAATCTCAGAACAATAACTAAACCTATAGAAGGATGGCTAAAACAAAAATCGTGCAACTATGTTTAGTTCCGTTCTATCTTATGGCTAAAAAAGGAGGTTGGAGTGCAACAAATGGTTGACACTTAGTTTTTATTTTTTTTATTGTTATGTCAAACGGTCATCAGTTAAGAGTGCGCCGTCCGTAAGTGACAAGTGTCATATATTTTATCTGAAATGTCTTCGTCCATATTTATTTGATGTTCGCGGCCATACTAATTTTGTATGGGGAATTTAATAAAAAAATATTATTTAAATAACCACTTGATGAATCGAAGATGTGGTTAAGCAATTTGTAGTTTAGCTATTAATGATTGTTTAGACAAAATCAGAGGTACAATAATTTAGATATACTATAAGAAATCTACTAAACGCCGCCACTCGTTTTCATGATTTTCGCCCAACTTTAAATGATATTGTAGAAAAACTATAGCGTGTTATGAGTTTATGGATCTGACTAATTGTAGACACGTTCCCTTTGATACTAAATATATTTTTTGTTTATTTAATACGATGGTATTTTCAATTTTAACTACTTAACCATGACTGCATTTTTGGCATTTTTTGGTCGGCGCACCCTTAATCGGTGATCAAAAAAAATCATGAGTCCTTTATAAAGTCACTCATTACATTACCTCAAATATGACGTCACAAATCTGGTGACACCTTTGCTATTTTAGTCCGGTTTCTTTGGCTTTAGTTATTATTCTGAGCTCCGAATAGTTGTTCCGTGTTTTGTCTCTTTTACTCTAATTTGAAATGACGTTTACATGGCAGGAACAAAACGCCACATTTAGCATAATCAAAGTAAGGCTCAGAAGTGAAATAGTTAACATCAGTGATGGGTTGCTAGCCGATCGCTTGATGTGGGAGCATCTAGAAACCCTTGTCCCTTAGTCGGCTCTTACGACATGCACGGAAGTTAGACAGCTGTTACATTTTTTTACGTCCTACACCAGCATGGGAAACTGAATAATAGGTAATAAATATAACAATTCCTCACAATGCAGACACAGATTTGATTCATCACTTTAATAGTTTAACAATTCAATACAAAAAACAAAACATTATATTAATCCCTGTCGACACAATAGAAAAACAATGCTTACTGGACTCGATATTAAGTCATCGGGTCGGGAACGAAAGAGAAGCCATTTACAGTGAAACTACTACAGAAGCTGAAACTGCAATAGCATAATCGCATAAGTGGTGACAAGACTGCCGAATCGAATTGGCAGAGCCCCGTCCACTACAAACAAAGCGAACGGATTCACTTTGGAGTATCGGTGGCGGATTACTCGTAACACGTTCTTCAACGTTCTCTTTTGGTCCACTGAAACAAAACAATAAGTTTGAACTCATGTCGAAAATGTATTCGAACTGCCTAACCACAGTATTAGAGACAATACGGAAAAGATATGGAATAAAATTCGGATAAGTCAAAAAAGGGGGCCAACTCCTAAAGGGGGCAAAGTACGAATAAAAAGTAAGGCTTTCCTAAAAGGGGGCAAACCTCTACAAATAGTATGGACCTCACAGTTAGTAGGCAAACGCAGAAAGGGGGCAAGTGCCGAACAGATCCTCTAGATAGATATGCTTAATAATATTACCCTACACAACGGCTGAAAAAGCAGTTATCAACGCCTGGTTGAAAACTGCTTTTTCGGTTCCGAATAGTTATTTCGTGTTTTGTTCCTGTTATGTAAACGTCATCTCAAATTAGAGTAAAAGACAAAACACTGAATAACTATTCGAAGTGCATTTTTTAATTATTTGTAAGACCCATCACGATTTCTATTTTTATGGTACCAACTTTCTCGGCCGCTGCTCACATGTAGACCAGCAGAGTAATCAATTACGATTAATCTCGAAGGAGATTGACAAAAATAATGATCCATTTATCAAAAATATTTAAGAGAAGAAGGTTTACCTATGCAAGGTTGTGTCATGAGGGCCTGCAAGCATTCTGCTCGAACCAATCCGATAAAGTCATACAATTTCTGGCACTCTACGCTCAACATGCAGACAAATACCCAGTATTTGAAAACCCATGTCATTGTGATGATTCTTGCTATATTCGTTGAATACTAAAAATATTTTTTTTATTATTATCTTTATACAGGTTGCAGATTTGCATTCCCGCCATAAATTTACGGCTGATCGTAATTGGTACACTTAATGACTAAAAAATACTTTTAACACGGATCAAGTAAGGAACCGATTGATTAATAAAATGATTTCAGTGTAAATCAGAATAGTGACCGTCGACTGACGAGAATAGGGGTGCGGATCGTATTCTGTAGGTAGATTAGAGCGCAGCGGCAGCGGGCGGACGTTTTAGGTCGATGAACTTATGTAAACTTGTACTATGATGTATTCTGTGATAAAGTGGCTTACGCTTACGCTTACGTATAATTTGTTGCAATATTATTTTGCAATGTAGACTGTTAAATAATAAACTTATAATAGGTACTTACCGATCAAGTTTAAGATACTCGTCACTAGTTCGGGGCTGCGCGCTAGCTTTGACTTTGATGCGCCCGCCGGCCGCTGCCGCCGGCCGCGCCGACAAAGCTGCGGGTGCGCAACGATGCTAGCGCTTGTTGCTACCTACTTACGCGTGATCGGGTGGGCGGGCGTACGCGAACGAGCGTTTATGTGAATATGTTAATAACTCGAGTTACATGATTTTTTTTTATTGTTTTTTTCACTTTCTACGCATAGGGTTTACCTTGTATGTTGATAAAACGAGTTACATGTTTTTTTTTAATTGCGTTTTTCACTTTCTACGCATAGGGTTTACCTTGTATAAAATTTTCAGCCCTGAATCTACGATAATTTTAATGTTATGGCGCTTGGTAGTTATTTGATATGTACGATTTTCAACACAATTAGCAATAATTATTTGACAATCGACATGTTCAATTAAAGATTTACATTACTTAAAGTAAAAATATTGATGTTTCGATTTGTCAACATAAATACAAAAGAAGATGTAACACAGTAAACTGATATCTTGAGTTATTCAATTAATAATTGTTTGTGTCAAAGAATTAAAATTTGATATGTTTAGTTATCATTTTATGGCAACCAAAACGAATAAGTTTAAAGCTTACATGTCGAGTTATCAACTTATTACCAATCAAATAGTGATTGCTAAAAAAAATTACACGTTGAGTTATCAAGTTATGGCCAACCAATTCAATTTGTTTCTAAACCGAATTTTGCTTAAATTATGGCATTAATATTATTTATGCCTATTGCTGGTATGAATCGTTTTAAGTGTTACTTTACCTTTCAATGATCTATTGTATAATTAAAAAGGTTGTCGTTAGTCAAATAAGTTCAAATCCCAACAGCACCATAATTTAGAGTCGATAAAATTGACATCACTAAAAAATAAAAATCTCAAACATACAGATAAACTTTTTATTGATTGATCGTACTTGACTGTTGAAGCTTTAATTGTCCTTGCCTTTACGATCTTAATAATAAACACAAATTGTAGGTTTATTTTAAAGTAAATTGCCGTCCATTTTCTATCAATATACTGTAACGGTCAATACCGAGATTCGTCAATTTAAATTTGAAAACATAACTGATTTCCGGAACACGAATTTATACATCATTGGAACATTATGATTTGCTGTTGTAAGCGTGGCAATCTATATATATAAAATGCTTTGTCCTGAATGACTGACTGACGGATCAACGCATAGCCTAAACCGCTGATCGTAGAGACCTGCATCTTGGAGGGTGTGTTCTTTGTATGACGTAGGCATCCGTTAAGAAAGGATTTACCGAAATTCTACCCCTAAGGGGGTGAAAAAAGGGGGCAAAGTTTGTATGGGACAACGTGATTTCTTAGTCCAATCTACTTTATATTTGCATAAACCTTTTTTAACAGAATTGATGGAAGATGTGTTTCGTATTTTATTGAAATTCATCCCCTAACGGTGTTACAAAAGGGGTAGAAAGTTATTTTGGCGGTAATTTGCTTTGAAGTTGATATCAATACTCCATAATGCTTTTGATTTAAATTACATTTTATTTTGACATATGTGTGAAAGCTCTATCCGATTTTATTCAAAAAAGGTTGAACTCACTTAAAAACTTCTCGAAAGTCACCGTACTATATTAGTACCTCATTTGAAGGTTTCTAAGCTTAAAGAGGTTATGCACTTTTAGGACACGGCCTCGTAGGGACGACGTAGAGTTGAAAACTGAAATGGTAAGGATTAGAACATTTTGGTTATAAATTATACGAAACATTCCATATTAAAAAAAACATATATCTACTTAAAATACAAATATAAAAGAATAGGTATTTAAATCGGATTAGAATTCGATAAGTATTTCAATTTAATTTGTTCTTGGATTAAATAAGATTCTTTGTGTTTGATTTGTTAGTGTATAATCTATATTTATAAAAAACAAATGCTGTTCGTTTGTCTCGCTAAAACTCGAAAATGGATGGACGAATTGGCTAATTTCGATTTGGTCAGCTAGACAATAAAATCTGATAATGACTTGTCGGGTTGTGATGTTTCGAACCCTTTTCATTGTTTGAAACTGTATGACTATTTAATTAGAAATGGTTGAACCTAGTTCGATGATTTTTATTAATAATTAAATCATAATCTAATCTAAGCGTATTGTATACTGTAGAGCTTTAGAGCTCTACTTATAATAAAAGGCGGCATTAATAGAACTGTGCTATATGTTATCAAGGAATTAATACATATTTAGCCTACGCGTTTCGGTTGGCTGACACCGAATCCTCTTCTTTCTTTTGTTTCCTTCTTTCGATTTCTTCTCCCTATTTGAATTCTCGGCGTGTGCCATAGAGCTGCCCGAGCAAGGAGACCCGATCACCACAATACCACATACCATTTTTTTGTTTTAAATTAAGTTATTTTGATTTTGGAGATATTTTTTATTTTTTGAAATGGTTTATTAATAATGTTTGGAATTTTTGTTTTTTAGAAGTTTGTTTTAGTTGTTATAATGTATTTTTTAGTAAAATAATAAAAAATGTATCTTTTTAAACTTTTTATTTATTTTATTGCCCCTACTTATATGGTGAATAACTTGATAAGTCATCAAAACACAATTTGATAAGTCTATTTTTGCGGAAACTATAGGAGATTCCTTAAAATACTTGCTAACATTCGAAAGATCGCCCAAAATTACCCTAAGGCCAAGTGGTCAACAAAAACTAAAGTTAAACCCTGATTTACCAGCACAGATCAAACTTTAAAATCGCTCCCCTGTAAAATTGGCATTTTAGACATATCAACTTATTCACGCGCACCACGGATGTATTCTGTGATAAAGTGGCTTACGCTTACGCATACGTATACTTTTATTGCAATATTATTTTGCAATGTAGACTGTCAAATAATAAACTTATAATAGGTACTTACCGATCAAGTTTAAGATACTCGTCACTAGTTCGGGGCTGCGCGCTAGTTTTGACTTTGATGCGCCCGCCGGCCGCTGCCGCCGGCCGCGCCGACAAAAATACTGCGCAACGAAGCTCGCGCTTGTTGCTACCTACTTATGCGTGGCCGGGCGTTCACGAACGAGCGTTTATTTTTTAGTGCTACGCAGACGTGCGATTCTTATTTACAGATTTTTAAAATATGACTATTATGTATGTAATTGAACTCCTTCTAAACGGCTGGACCGAACTCGATGATTTGTGTGTGTTCAAGTGGATTCGAGAATGGTTTAGATTTACAATTGGACAGTTACAGTTACAGTTTCATATAAGGATTCTTGCCGTAACTCCTAAAAATGGCCTAATGCGGGTTGGTGCGGTTAGTAATATAGTCAGTACAAATACAAGTCCTAATTTATTCAAAACCAGTGTTTTATAGTGCACTACACATAACAAAGTTTTCTAACGGGGCTTATCGCAAACTACTTAGTATAGATAGATAACATAGGCATACTATATACCCGATCGATAGTAAGATGAGTATGTGACGTTGGTTTAAGACTCCACCACGCAAACAGAGGGTGAACTTTGTGACAGAAAAAAAAACAAACAGCTGCAGTCATCTTGGGACCACGGATCACGCAAATAGGTCGAAACAAGGACGGGTATGCCTTATCATTTCCACTGCCAGAGCACGAGTCTTCCGTATAAATGAATTTAAAGAACGGGCTATTAACCACCACGCGAACCCAGTGCGGTTGGTGGTTTTTAACGACTGCTAATTCAGCCGGGACCAACGGCTTTACGAGCCTTTCGATGCAATTTATGGTCACATATCCATTGATCGGCCTTTGCGAAATATCGTATCGGGTATGCTGATCCTACTGTTTAGTTCTTTGCGGTAAACTCTGTTCGAAATCTTTCTTTAAAATGTAACGCGAAAGTTTAAAAGTGCCCACACTACTTACGTTTACATTGTCGACATGAAATGACAGCTTTCCAATGTTAATTATGCTTTGTACAAGCATAAAGGATAAAATAAAACTGCTGACGACGTATAGTGAAGTCTATGACATAAAAACATACATATTATTATTGAGACATTCAGCGATAGGCCTTAATAGAAATTAATATTTTATAAATAATTTTCTAACTATAAAATTTTGTTCATTCGACACATCAAAGCCTTATCTATAGCTGTTGTTAAACTTACCAATACAGAAGAAGCTTTTTTCAAATCGCAAAACGACTCTATCAGATCATGATAAGCTTTATACAGGACGGCCCAACGCCAGTCATTATTATCCCCCCTATTCTCTGATGTCGTCTTTTTCTGGTCTTTCAAACACAATTTCATGGTTATCAGCCATTCTTTCATTAAGGTCCTCAAGAGTTTCACTATTCCAATAAAGTACAGTAGCACAACATCCCACATCATATAATTGAATTGACTTACATAAATAAAAAAACACTTCACCCTTTGTGTATCCATCAAAACGGCCTCCATCATTACTGTATACATCACATACACACCACAGTATGTCCAATTTGAGCGTACCGATTGCTTCAAAACTTTCTTTGAAAAGCTTATAGCTCTCTTAGCACTTTGTAATTTCAAAATTATTGTAACATTGTTCTTTCTGTTCAACACATTTGAAATACACAGTATAATAACAAAGACGAAAGTTACGACCGCACTTATGTAAAATAAATTTATATATACTTGGTGCATATGTTCAGTTGCCCTTAGATAGCATGTGCCGGTAATATAATAAACTATATAGTAAACTGCAATACCCAAAGCTGAAATAGAATTCATCAACCAACTGTTTGGAGTGATAAAATCGTGTCGCACATTGTACTTGCGTTGAAAATGTACATTCTGCAAAATGTTCAACGGCAACAAATACTTCTGAGTATACCAATCGATGGTGTTATCTAATAAAACATTAGTAGGTACCGCTAGCTTCCTCATTATAACCGGAACGCCAAACACACGGTCACTAGTTTTGATATTATTTGTATTGTGAGTTGTGAGACTTTTTTATAAATTGAAATGGTTTCAACGTTACTCAATTTCTTATCATGTATTTATACTGATATTACTATTCTTTAATTGTTTATACACCAAGCAACAGTAAGTGTTCAAGTAACGCTCACGTTATTATGAAAAATTATAAATAACAATTTATTACTATTAGGCACTTACACAAAATGTACTCCTACATCCTAAACACGAAACTTTGTTTGGATGTTTGTTACTCTTTCACGTAAAAACTACTGAATGGATTTGGATAAAATTCGGCATACAGATATTTTATAACCGGGAATAACACATAAAATACTTTTTATCCCGATATTCCAACGGGAACGGGAACCACGCGGGTGAAACTGCGAGCGGCCACTAGTAAGGATTGAAAACTTTCCTAGATCATAGGCTGCTTTAATCGTTTAAAGTGATGGTGTATAGAAACACATTGGGTAGTTCACTTGTTAGTCAATAAAGTAACTTTTTAGCAATTGTCAAAACGAATTTCTTTAATAGATATACAAGGTGGAAAAAAAAGACCGTGGTTGGAGGAAAAGTACCCTTAATATTGACGATGGCAAATTTTACTGAAAGGAAACATTCCTTTATTTTCAAAAATAATTAAAACTGCCTAATTTTTGTGTGGAAAATATATAATTTTCCACACATAAATTAGGTTGATACTCGAAGAGATGTTGTTTGGAGAACAAAAGATTATTAAGATGGAGATACCGCTAGTAGTTTCTGAAAGAGAAATCTTAGAAGAAAGTTCACCTGAAAATAAAGTCACTGAAAGGAAAGAGAATGAAAATAAAGAAGAGGAAAGTGAAAGCAATGAGATGGAACAGGAGCAAGATCAGTATATATCCTGTGGGGAAGATAAAGTATCAGAAAGTAAGGAGGCAGAGCATGACCTAAATGAGGAAACTACAAAGACAGATGAACAGAGGAGTAAGCGTATTCGAAAACAGACTTCATTTTATAAGTGTCATAATAACGTTTATACTTCAGAAGATGACCCAATAACATTTGCAGAGGCAATGCAGAGGTATGACGCAGACAAATGGCAAGAAGCAATTTAGTTAAAGAACTACAGACTCTAAAGAAAAATAATACTTGGACTCCATGCTTATAGTCAGGAAAATACTAGTGAGGTAATAAGTAGTATATGGGTTTTTAAAATAAAACATTGGAACACTAATATTTAGTATAAGGCTAGATTAATCGCTAGGTTTTTTGAACAGAATTGTGAGTTTAGTTTAAATGAGCTGTATGCTCCAGTTGCAAAATTATGTACTGTAAGACTGTTTGTTACATTAAATTTACCTATTCATCAATTAGACATCTAATACGAGGGCCTTTCTTTATGGGGATTTGGATGAGGAGGTATTCCTTAGTTTGCTAGATGGCAAGACTGTTGTAAATTTAAATAAGAGTCTATATGGGCTTAAAAAATCTTCTTAATACTGGAACGACAAGTTTCACTCTGTAATTAGTAGTGCTGGGTTTATGAGATCACAAAGCGCTACTCGTGTTTGTATTTAAAATGGTATGAGAAAGGTAAAACACTTTATTATTGTATGTCGATGATTTGATTTTGTTTGGCTCAAATGAAGAAGATCTAATGTATGTAAAGGCAAAACTAAAACAGGAATTTAAAGTGAAGGATTTGGGTCTAGTTTCAGATTTTTTAGGAATATCTATAAAATAAAGTTTAATGACGGGAATAACTATATTATGTAAGTCAAAAAGGTCAATAAAATATGTTCTTGTTTCTACAAAATGTAGATTACAGGTACATTTTCCAATATTACTGACACTAAAGAAAGGTTGATACCTATGCTTTCAAATAAGCATATTGCAGAATCACGACCGAATAAGTCGTAATGAGGCTTCCGAGACTTAATGGCAGCTTGGCGTCTATTCGGCAGAAGCGCCACGGAGTTAATGGGCTGAAGCACATGCTGCTGACACGGAGAATGTTCTTGCACATTCGTTTTTGTTCAACTGAAATATTACAACACAGACATAACATCTTTATAGACGACTTACACTACGACGGTAACAGTGATAAGCGCTAAAGACGTTTATTATAGCGCCGATATATAGCGTATAGCGTCTATAGAAGTACCATAATCGTAAATTTTCCTATTATTTACTTTTTTCCTAAATAAATTTATTGAGTTATAAGATTTATAATAAATGAAGATTTAAAATATTTTGTTACATGCTTGCTAACTTGCGTTATATTGTAACTTGGGGTGTATATTCAACATTAAGAATGACTTGCGCAACGACTGAATTTATTAGCGCCAAACAAGTATAATGATGGCAGCAAAATAAAACTATATATGCATTATATAACGCATCTGCTTGTTTTAAATAAAAACATGTTAAACTTCTGGTCTCGATTACTGTTATTAAGGTATTTACCATCAAGTAGCATGAGCTTGGTGGCAAGTTCATAAGATGATGATTAAGATAAGATTTAGAATCGACTGACCTTCGGAAATCGACCACCATCGATGACACACTAAGGTAGGTATTTTAAAATCGGCTACCTGGTGGTCGATGGACACTCTAATGTAACGTACCTAGATAATAACGTACCTGAACAGGACTTCATACTCATAATAATAATGCTCTGGCTACATGCATCGGTGACGAATTGATATAATTTCTCACATTCATGACTGAGGAAGCACACCATTATGAAGAATCTCATTGAAGAAAACATTGTTAAAAGTGTCGTTGCCGTTACAAAATCCTGAAAAGTTTGAAGTGTTAAGTTTTATTAGATACTACATGACCCTGTGAACTTCGTATCACCTACATGTATTGGTGAAAAATATGGTCAAAATTTAAACATTATCGGCTGGGGTGGGAAATTACTCTAAATATTTCTTGGCCAACATCCAAAAATATAACAATTGCTTTCAAATGACGTCGTTTGGCGCAACGCATATTGTACAGAAAAATTTCATGCCCACTTAGAAGGTAGTATACCATAATTATTGTTTTTAATAAATTATTAATTGTGGCAATTTTACTTTACCACCAACACAACATAATCTAGTAGATTCACCGCTGTATTTTAACGCTTTACAATATTGACAAATGGTTGTCATTTCTCCAATCGTTACGGCACAATAATCTATTTCCGGGTCGTAGTGGAATGCTACTCGTTCCAGGTTTACAGAAACACTGCGTCTGCGGAATCGCTCTATTTCGTTGTGTCGTGCACTCGTGCTCGCTGTTGTTGTGTTTGGTGTGCCCGAACTCGTTCCATTCTAAGCCTACCTACTTCATTATTATTCACTGTGGAACGCAATTCTGCCATACAAACGAATGTTATCTATCATTATCTGTCTTTCGCTGGTCGTCAGTGCGGTTTGCACGTGAGTTAGCTCGTCACACATTTGATTGACATCGCGACCTAAGTCAGGTCCTCTTCTCCTTGGCATTTTAAAACAATAACAGTAATACAGCAAATTGATTTTTATATATATAAATTAACTGTTTGCTAGTTTTCGTTTAAAAATAATTTTAAATTTCAATTATGATTAGTTTTGCCAGGCTATTGTTTTACGTAATGCAGATAATACACACATCAAAAATGTCTAGGGGTCAAGTACATTTTTAGCTATAAAAAAAGGAGAATGTTTTTTTACTGTAGGCCCTGGTTCAAAATATTTTTGTAGCCCCAGGCTTGAGCCCACTGTGGATCGACTTATGCATTCAAACTTAGTATATGTGTAAAGACGCATCAAAATCGAACCTACAGTTTGAGAGTTATATCGGACTAGCGGCTGCACGCGGTTTCACCCGTGTGGTTCCCGTTCCCGTAGGAATATCGGGATAAAAAGTATTCTATGTTTTAATCCAGGTTATAAAGTATCTGTTTGCCGAATTTCATAAAAATCCATCCATCCGTTGCAGCGTGAAAAAGCAACAAATATACACACATACACACAAACTTTCGCATTTATAATGTTAGTGTGATTATCGTGTTCGCTGTAATAACTCCTGGCTAGTTTTAGCTGGAAAGTCCCTAATGCAAACATAATTAAGTTCTTCCTCAGACAATCGTGAAAAATCTCCTAGTTCAGGAGAGTTCAGGTAATTCGGCAGACATATTTTCAAACTGAACTCGTCGGCTGTTGAGGTTATGGTCATACACATATTGCGCCAGACGATTTTATTTTATTTATTTGATTTACCGACAGCTTTTACATTTACGATTCTACGACGATTCCGTCGAGCAGTATTTTGGATGTACCGGTATTGTCTTCGAGTCGTGATACGAGATCTTCCTCCATGTCGCTCGGCCACGCTGCCCGTGAAACGATAGCATGTCCAGAGGCGGCCTATGACACTCTGTGTAATGTCAATGGCGGCAGCCACAGTACGTTGCCTGGAACCAGCTTTGAACATTCCAACGGCTCTCAACATTTCTTCCCTTGTCAAATAACGCCGTCGCTCCACACCGTTGCAATTTTTTTTACTTCCAGTGCAGAAATTGTACTGCTTTTGTAAAATGGCCATTACGGTCTTTTATAGGAATTCAGATTGACAGTTAATTTTCCATATATTTTAAACAACGTAAAAAATTTTTTTTAATTCATAATATCGTGAAATTCACTAAAAAGAATCAAGATCGATCCAAAACAGTTAACAATATTAGTTCTATAACGCATCGATACTTTAAAATGTACTTGATGTCTAGACATGTTTGATGTGTGTATATCAAAATATAATACCTAGTAATATTTCACACGTATTTATGATTTTTGAAGAACATTAAGCAAACAATTCTGTACTTGATTTAATGACAACTGACAAATAAGTATTTGGTACAAAATAATAAGTGTGTTACCTATTATTATAACACAAATAATATAATAACATGAACAACATCAGTATTTGAGGATTCCGGCTGAAGCGCACTTCCACCTTCAGCCTTTTCATCTCATCAAATCAGGTGCGAGAAATGCCAAGTGCCAAAACAAACATTGACTTACATTTCCAAAGTTTCCGTACCGTTGGATTTCAATAAGCATTCCCACATTTATTAAAATAAAAAATAAAGTGAGGTATTGGTAAAGAATAATCTGAAAAGATAACAAATACATTTTCCTAGAGTATTTAAATTAGTAAAGCTATCGATTTTTAATGAAGATTGATAAAGCTCATGTAATGGTAACCAGCTAATATTCCAACATGGCAGTTGGCACAGCCCACCAATCGGGTCTCTCAATTGGGTCTCTCATTGAGTCGCATTATGCCTCGACCTATTTATCTGCTCTTTGTCTATCTTGGAAAGCAATGGAACATCTTTACAATTGTTTTGCTAGGTATGCAGACGGGACAAGTGCAACAACCGATGGTTCTGAACGCACTGTTTAATGGACGCCGAGGACGCTACACATTTAGCGGGTGACAAAGGGGAAGGGGCGGGACGCAGCCGCGCCAAGACGCATACAAAACAACATTTTTAGAGCTTTTATCATATTCGATTGAGCGCATGAGAAGAAAATGCAGATATTGACGACCTCCTTAGTCGAGTGGTTTGTACACCGGTTTTCATGGTGTCGCCATCTCTGAGGTCCCGAATTCGATCCCCGGTCGGGTCAATTTAGAAATTATTGTTTTTTCTAAATTGTCTCGGGTCTGAGTGTTTTCTATGTATAATAAGTATGTATTTAAGTATTTTAAGTATGTTTATCCATTGTCTAGTAACCATTTAACGAGTTTCATAACGAAGCTTCTCTTGGGCTAGATAATTGGTGTAAATGTAAGAAAGTTTATTATTATTATTAGATATATTAACTTGTTGCTCACTGTTAACCATGTAACCAAAGTTGTTATACTTCTATGGCTAGTAATTTAATTGGATGTCATACACATAAAACATAAACAAAGCAATTTCTACTACTGCTATGCGATCAAATTAGTTATAAAGGTAGTATAAGTAATCTAGATTCGCTCGGGGGACCTAGGAACAATACCATTTTATTGAAACCGTTAGTAAATCGTGACTATTTAAAAATGCTTCTAAAACGAGCTTTCTTAATAAAAAATGGCCTATCTTTACTTTTAAAGAGGATATTCAATAATTATGTTGCTAGAATTTTGCCTAGCATCCGGCTGGGTGGTCACTGCTTACTATTACGTCTATTCAGCATTACTATGTTCAGGTTTGTAACAGAACTAGCATTGGATCCAGTAACATTACATGGCATTGGCATTAGAACTTGATATATATTTTTTGTGTTTATTTGTAATGGAAAGTGTCCTGCTATGATAGGGCATTTTCCAATATTTTTGACGCTGTAAGGGAGAAAAGAGCTGGACACTTGCTGAGTTTCTTGCCGGTTCTTCTCAGTACAAGATCTCCCGCCCAGAGTAGACTTACGAACCGATGGCATAGTGACATTCACAAGAGCTACTTGTAGCCTAAACTGAATAAATGATTTTGAATTTTGATCGGAATATCAGAATCAGATCAGAATTTCAAAAAGTCTTTCGTAAACCACTCACCAAAAAATTTGAAGATCTCTGCAAATAATTATACGATGCACTCAAGTCATTGAACGACTTTAAGAACTTAACGCAATTACATTTTGTTTCAGCTGCCGTAGAATTTTTCACAGCATATGTTAACTCTTTAGTCCATCCTTCAAGGCTTATTCTTATTAATTTCACCATTAGACTAACATAAATGAAATATGTATCTAACACAAATACAACAAAACCATTTTGTACATTAACAACGTTACAAGATCTATAAGATGACCAGATGAATATTATTATTGTCCCTTCCACAGATAAGTAAAACAACCACAATAAAAAAGTAACGCCATAGTTTTCTAAGATCAGTTTGTTTAAATTATTTCCATATTGAACAAGTACCTTCCTAGACGATTGAATTTTTAAAACAAGTTGAGTTTTAGATTCGCTCTTCCATACACTGTCTAAAACTAATGCTAATTCAACAAATATTATCTGAATGTAGTAAAGTGATGATAACAAGTAGTTAAAGACATCATCCAGATCCACATAACAATATTTTATGTTAATAGAGTAAACAGTTAAATAAATCAAAGAACAGATAAATGACACTGCAATGGTTCTTTTCCCGTTTGACGTTATAAAACCATAACGTATCGAATAGTAAGGTTTTAAAACAAAAGCGTTCACACTGATCAGAGGACGTAGATAGGCTTGAATGTCGTTATTCAAACTGTTTTCTAGCAAATATTCAGAATTTAAATGAGTCATGTCGAATCTCTTGAATTTTTAAACAAACTAAATAATATATGATTTTATGACTGATTCAGTTGCCATGCTACAATTTATACTAACGATTTTTAAGTACTTTGTGAACTAACTTTCCAAAGTACTGTGGAATCATAAATTAATACTTACCTTTTTATCAAATTTCTTAATCCAAGTCTAATGAATGGAATATGAATGGAATAGGCAAGTAATCATATTAAGTGGCGTGGTGGTTTAATGTCAACTTTTTCTTGATAAAAGTTTTTCAGTCGACATGGCTTGCTCTACTTGATTATCTGATGACAAACATTTGTTATTTATTCTTTCAATTATTTTATTATTAATTGTTTCAGACTTACGATAATATAACGGTAGCTATTAAGGCGGACTAACTACAAGCCATATCACCAACCAAACTGAGTTCAATAATAATTGCCCTTGCGTGTTGCCAAACTCAGAACCTATTGGTCTACTAGACCACAAAGGTATGTAATGGATATGTCACCGGATAATTTTACGAACCGTTAGTTTATAATTAATCTAGTGAGGATTATAAACTGTCGATAGATTGTGAACGGGCTCTATAATTTACAATCTAACGCTTACACTTACACATGTCCAGCCGTCAAATTGTGATTTTGTATTAAAATTTGACGAAACGCAAAGTGCACGCTGATTGGCTGAACAAATCACTTGTTTTTCACCCACTCCAATTATTAGAGTTCCACTATTCAATTTAAAGTTATTAAAACCAGTTTTAACAGTTTGATTTTATAAACAACATTAATATTTACTGACAATGGGTATATGTAGATATATTATTACAGGATAGTTTCACGTTGCTACTTTTTACTGCAATTGGTGAGCCAAACAACATATAGTATATTTTAGAAACCCAATTGAATAAAATACACTTGTCATTATGGTAATAGTTTATTGATCAAAAGAAAAATATTATAAACCGATTTCTAGACTACTATAATCAAAAGAATTATCTTCATTCGATTTTTCCTATAATAATTTCAAGGTTTACTATACAGCTTATAGTCCTATAATAGATGTATACTAGTTGACCGGCGGACTTTGTACCGCTTTGACAGTTTCCATAACAGCAAAGCAAACAAAACGTTGACAGTTTCCATGACAACAAAGCAAACAAATCATTCGTCCGCTTAAGAACACCCGTATCTCATGATGGACCCCTTTAGCAGCGCCATCTATCGGGTCCCATTGTAAATCTAAACCATTCTCTAATCCACTTGAACACACACAAAAAATTTCATCCAAATCGGTCCAGCCATTTAGAAGGAGTTCAATTTCATACACACGCACAGAAGATTTATATATATAAAGATAAAGATACAGACATACGTGAGCTGTACGACCTTTGACGTCTATGAACACAAATTGCATACAAACTTACCATTTAACAATGTTTAATAATCATACATAGGGTCAACATCAGTAACTGACTTAAGCTATTGATAGATACTGTCATTAAATATCAACAAATATCTAATTTAAAATGACGTTTACATGACAGGAACAAAACACGGAATAACTATTCGGAGCTTACTCTTTGTTTATTTGTAAGGCAACTAATCTTAAAAAATAAAATAAATGTTTCCCATACTCACACCAATTATCTAGCCCCAAGAAAAGCTTCCTTAAGAAACTTGTTAAAATGGTTAACTAGACAACGGATAAACATACTTAATATACTTAAATACATACTTATTATACATAGGAAACACCCAGACCCGAAACAATTTAGAAAAACAGGTATTTCTAAATTGATCCGACCGGGGATCGAACCCGGGACCTCAGAGATGGCGACACCATGAAAACCGGTGTGCAAGCCACTCGACCAAGGAGGTCGTCTAATTTGTTTTTGACTGTTACAAAATACACATGTTTATCAATCTATGCTTTCAAGTACCTATGCAAACTGTAAGAGCACACAGTATAGGTCGTGAGAAAGCTTCCGAGGCTTAAAGGTAGCTTGGCGTCTATTCGAAATAGGCACCATGGAGTTATTGGGCTGAAGCACATTTTGCTGACACGGAGAATATTCTTGCACAATCGCTTTTGTTCAACTGAAATATTAGGACACAGGGTCAACATCATTAAAGATGACTTACACTACGACGCACGGTAATTGACCCCGCTCGATCCTTTAAATACCACTACACTACATGCACACTAGGTAAATTACTTGTAGGTACTTAAAATTACTTACTTATGATGTAAACCGGAAAGACCAATCGTGCCCAGTAATGACTATGAATATATAAAGAAAACTATGTAAGCTGTGTTGTTGTGCTGAGGCAAAAGATAGCCAGCTATTACTGAGGTTTCTGAATGAAGTGCGCTTACATGTTTAGACTTCATTATTTACATTTAGTATTACGCAAATATTGTTGCGAACAAATTACAATTTGAAAAAAAACAATTTTTTTTTTGAGAGATAATGCTGAATGCCCCAAACGGCATTTTCAGCGTCACCGCAGGGTACCTCAAGCCGTGTGAAACGAATTACCTTCGGAGGTTTTCTAGAGGGAACGGCATCACACACTTAAAAGTACGTGTCCCCGTGCCCTACTAGATTCTCTGAAGGGTTCGGATCGGATAGGAAAGACAGAGTCCTGAAAAAAATCCACGAGGGGGATTCGAACTGGCACCCCATGACATGCCGGGTCTGGTGCACTTCAAGGTTTCCGTGTGATTCTAAATAACCCTGTCATAGGGTTCCTAAAGAGAATGACTACTAGATTCTCTGAGGGGTTCGAATCGGTTCGGGGGCACCAATCTGAGGTGAAGGGTGCATAACGATGTTACTAGTATTGCTGTTTGGCGTTAAACTTACACCAGAACATCGTGGTTAACCAGGTGGACTTAGAACACACAAATCGAGTAGGTACATTAGAATACAGAGGTCACTAATGCTCTCGAGCCCCTGCAATAGCGTCACTGAGCGTCTTATACCGCTTATACCACGGCGAGTGATCGGTGACCGAAAAACTCTTTGACCTTATCCCTTCCTCCATAGGAGTACGCGTGCTGCTCTCCGGAGTCACCGCTGTACTGTCTCGAACATTCCAGCACGCACAAAGAAATTTGGTGAATCGATTCTTTGTCGCACTTCCAAAAGATGGAATGCCATCAAAAACAAACTTGTAAAAAAAACCAAGTCTCGCAACTCAGTTCTCCTACCGTAAAAAGTTGTCGGATCCATGTAATACAAAGTCGGTTAATTTATTTAGTAGGGATACTTAAGGGACCTTCTGTCTTAAGTTATCATGACCTGCCTGGCAATGCCTTATCATCACTTAACATCAGATGAGATCAGAGCACTGTGCTTACCCGTAAATATTTAAAAAAGATCGAGGTACTAGATTGGCACCATGACGCTGGTCTTCCGTAGGTAGGTATGTACCAGAAAAAAAAATTACAACAATCAAATTAAACATTTTCCGTAAACTTAACGGTAAAAAATTTTTTACATAAAGATAAATAATTTAAAAATCATTTGTATCTGTAGAATGTAAGTAATAATATAAATATGCAACTAATAAATTTAATTAAAAATCGTTAACCACTCACCACAAAATTTGAAGATCTTTGCAAATAATTATACGTTACGACTTTAAGAATTCAATAGAATTACATTTTGTTTCAGATATCGTAGAGTTTTTTATGGCATAATTATGTTAACTCCTTAGTCTTCTTTTCAAGGCTTATTCTTATTAGTTTCACCATAAATTATGTAAATAAAATATGTATCAAACATTAATACACTCAGATCTGTTTGTATATAAATTACATTACAAGACATCAAAGGAGACCAAAGTAAAATAACCAGACATAGTAATTCGACAAATACGTAAAACAGCCACAATAAAAATGATACGCCATGACCTTCTAAGATCAGTTTCTTTAAATTTGTTCCGTTGTAGACGAGCATCTTTCTGGCCGATAGAATTTTTAAAACGAGTTTTAGATTTGCTCTTTGATGCAGTGTTTACAACTAGTACTGCCTCAACCAAGAATATCAGCATGAAGTAAAATATTAATACAAACGGGGTAAATACTTCATATTAATTACAAAGCTTCATGTTATAATAACATACACAGTTAAATTAAGCAAAGTGCTTATTAGCGTTGTTATAATCATAGTTTTTTTTTCCGTTTGACGTTATAAAACCATAACGTATATAGTAGTGAGGTTTCAAAAGGAGAGCGTTTATACTGATCAACGGAAAAAGAAATACTTGAATGTCCGAAGGTAAACTGTTTTCTAGCAAACATTCAGAATTTAAATAAGTCATGTCGTAGCCGTCGTTTCCTCTGACAGCCACAAGCTATAAGCCACAAACTATATTAGAGGTTATTAAAGTGCGTCGACGATGTGTTAAAACAATACTCTAGAATAATAAATTAATATCGCTTGCACCGTCCCACATTCCAAGCACTTCTGTGCAGCGCTGGCGCGGCTGCAAATAATGCAGAAAACCTCAAACGGCGAAAGTATGAGAATCTGATTGGGGATCTCATATTTGAGCCGTTTGGGGTAGAGACATTAGGTCCATGAAGCCCAGGTGCTCACAAACTCTTTAAAGATATTTCTATAAAATTAGTAGAAACCACCGGGGACCCCAGAGCTAGCAGTTACTTGGGCCTGCGTATAAGCAATGCAATCCAACGTGGCAATTCTGCTAGCTTACTGGGTACTCTGCCTGATGGGGATGATTTGGGGCAATTTTTTTATTTATAGTTAGTAGTAGGTAAAGTTTATAGTTTTTTATAAGTTTAATTTTATGTAGTTTAATTACTATCTTGTTAATTGTCTTTGTTTGTAAATAATTTTCCTGAGAAATCTTTGATCAAAATTAGTAAACAAAGTCAAATGGATGAAATATGAAAGGAGTAACCAAGTAGGTATATAAAGTAAGTGGTATATAAAGTAAGAAAATCGATAAAAATACCAATTTTTATCGATTTTCTTTTTCTTAATAATCAATTTTGTCATTCAGAATCACTGACAGTAACTGACACGGCTTTCTTTTATACTACTTTCTATACTACACATACAATTAATTATATTTGTTTGTTTAACAGCTGAATAGAAGTTATGTCAAAAGTCATTAATCGAACTCTTGTAAAACTTAATGCATTACGGATTGATCTTTCTTTTTATACAGCTAAATTATAAGCTTTATACAGTTATTCTGTGTTGCAGTAAACTATTGTTAAAATATTGTATTTAAATATGTGTTTCCCAGTTCCTATATTCCCGGGTCTTTTAAGCGGGGCGTGAAACGGCATTTATGTAGGCCGTCATGAATGGGTGCGCTTGTTATCGTGCTTGTTCCACGGTGGGAAGCGCTCTCATTATTTTGGACTGCATCGGCTGCCATCGGGCAGGATGTAGTCTCTATGACGTGCCAATATAAAATAAAATAAAAAAATAAATAAAAAAGCTTTATAGTTGCTTTAATAAAAATAAAAATAAATCTTTATTAAATAAACATATTTCACAATGTATTAACTAAATACTAAACACACTGATGGAGAAAAATAAAACAATGTGCCTGAACTAGAATTATACTGTTTTTCAGGCGAAAAGAAAATACTAACAAAAGTGTCAAAATTTATCACATATTGAAAATACTTATTTTATCCTAATTACCTAGCTAATAAATTACAAAACAATATTATCAATGAAACTTAGTATAACTTTTACCCTATGAATCTAATTAGAATTATAAAAGACCTAGTTAAAAATATTAAATAACAAGGGCAAGCATTTTTTATTACAATGTCTATTTCCTTATTTATATAAGTCAATGTGTAAATGTTTTGTGGTTGAGAAAGCGCTATCATCTTACCTTAAATATAATATTATAGACACGTCTGACTTCTAAAATGTAAAGACAAAATAAAATAAAATATTTTTTACTACAAAAACTACATATACTTTAAACTACATTAGCGTTGTAAATGCAAATATTAAAAAAATAAAAATATTCTCAAATGTATGTAACTTTAATAAATATTCTTGTTTTAACACTAGAATGCCCAAGTGGGCAAAATGACCACTTTGGCATATCATTTTAGGTTTACTACTTATCTAAACATAACAACTCAGTGAAACTTATTTAATTTATTTTTTTTGGCTTTTTTACCCATAAACGTAGTTTCTGAACTTATTGATGTATTTTTATTAGCGAAATATAACAACATATACCTAGAACGCCCACTAGTGGTCATTTTGACCCTCTCACTTACTTGTAATAAGCAAATCACGTATTAAAAGCCACCTTATTTTTTTTTTGATGCTGACAATAATTGAAAGCTCGTTTTATACATTGTATTATTTGTTAATCAGAGAAAGTTCAAACATAGTAGTTTTTAACTAATTCTAGTGTGTTGTGAGTGTGTTTTTAAAGTATTTTAGCATTTGAAAAACCGTATCGTACCGTAAGAAAACAAAATGTATAAATTCTACTCTTCCAAACGTTAGAAGCGTTGTTAGTACAATAAAATTAAACGATGAACTTTTGGATCTTGTAGAATCAACAGTGTTCTTAGGTTCAAAGGGGTTAGGTTCACCTTAGATTCAAAAATACTGTGGAACCCTCATATTAGTACTCTTGCGGGAAGACTCAGTTCCGTTGCTTACGCTGTAAAAATATTAGACAGCTTACGGATGAAATAACGGCTCGATTATTTTATTTTAGTTACTTTCACAGTGTTATATCTTATGGAACCCTTCTGTGGGGTAAAGCTAAGTAAGACATAGAAACCATTTTTATTTTACAGAAAAGAGCAGTAAGGTCTTTACATATATAACATAGGAGCACGCGTGTCTCTTAAGGAGTTGTTTAAAGAAATTAATATTGTAACGATTGCATCACAGTTAATTTATAACTGTATTCTATATGTGCGCCAATTCATTTATTTTTAAAGAAAACATTGCGATATACACAATCTTAATACTAGAAATAAAAATAAACTTGTAATAACTTCGATACAGAAAGTTCGTAAACTTTCTTTCTTTCATAGATCATTCATGGGACAAGGTGTCACTTATTATAATAAAATCCCGAATGATGTTTTAATTTTGACCTTTGAGAAATTTAAGACATACGTTAAGGAAACACTTTTAAAAAAGGGCTATTACAATGGAAATGATTATATTCAGCATAAGAATGCATGGAACTGACATTCCTCCAATAGGCATGATGACAGTTACCAAAAGTCACTAAAATCATGTGTTTATCTAATGTAACAGAAATATTAGATTATTCAATAAATATTTATTTTCATATTCATAGCGAGATTGTTAATTTATTTTGTAAAATAAAACTACAAATACAGCAATCCGTCATGATAAGTTGAACACCAATAAGATCGAATTACGTCATCTTTATGTACGCCGATGGAAATGTCACTTTATTTCATACGAACTTCGACTATCCCGCGCTGTTTTATTTTTATTACCTGCATTTATAGCGTATTTCGTGGCTCCTAGCGATCAGTTTCTAGTTTAGTTTAGTTTTTGGAAGAAAAATCTAGTCATGGAACAAGGATTTACCAAGGCAAATAGCTCTAATTTGCCTAGAGTTGATTTGTCAAATGGTTAATGTATACAAGACTTGAAATCTGACCTCAAAATTCACAGAAATAAATTGGAGAAATTAGACATACAGCTCATGGATCTCTTCGAGCAAGATTTTCCACATTTTCCGCACTGTTTTGTCGTGAGGAACGTAAACAAATAATTTGGTCGGAGTTTTTATTGATGTATTAATGCACTGAGGAACCGCACACCACTTATATACTTTGGAATTCATATTTAACAAGTAAAATAACGAATTTGTCTTATACGGTCGTAATCTAATACCTTTTAACGAGCAATTCTTGTATATATACAATCTGAATCTCGGAAACGGCTCCAAAGATTTCGACGAAATTTTTGTATGCAGGGGTTTTGGGGGCGATAAATCGATCGGGCTAGGTTTCATTTTTAGAAAATTTTATAAAAAAAAAGCAAGCAAAGCTCGGTCATCCCTGTTTACTGTTGAGTTACATAGAGGTGACGTCACAAGCAGTTGACATGACACTGGAGAGCGTTTTGGGGCGAATTATAAAAAAACTAAAAGCCTTTTTTAACTAAAAAATCTTAATTTTTCACAAAAATAATATTTGTTATGGAAATATTAGCTGCATTAGTATGTTATAGTACAGTTTTTCAAAATCGGTCATCACGCCTTTTCCCGCACACTGTATATTGTATTACACTGTATTCATTCATAGTCATTCTATAGTTTTGAATTAGTAGGTACATGTAGTGCCCAAGTACGTTTTTTTAGAATAAAGTGTAATGTTAAGTATGTATAGAGGTAAGCATCATTTGTATAAGCGGGCTCTTAAAAGTTTTTAAGTGTAAATATCATACTGCATACTGTCAAAAACGCAAATTATCTGATACTCAGATGACCATGATTATTTACGCGTCTTACCATCTACGCAGAATACCAGAATTTCATTTCGCAAATGACCGGATGCTTAAATTACCAGACCAAGCAATCTACGCATAGTGCCAGAAACTTAAAGTACCTGATACGCAGATGCCCATGACTACATACCTACGTATATTGTGACTTCTATTAAAGCTGTGGAGTTTCTTACGTCTATTTTTTAGCTGTGGAGAAGAATGGGCATTCTCCTCCACAGCTAAAAAATAGACGTCCTGAATGGGTAGTAGGTAAAAAATATATAGACAATTCAAAAGCACTTGTCGTAAGTTTATTAATTTAATAAAAAAAAATGACTTTGACTTTGTACCTCTCAAGCCCCGACGCATTCGCTTGTCTGGGTTAGTTCATACAAATCTAGTGCTTAACTTCTTCACAATAACACAAAATTTCGCCTGCAAGTACCAGGTTCACATCTGAACCTGCAGGGCGTTTACCGTGTATAAACCGTGACTCAAAGACGTACTTTGATGTCCAACGATATACAACAAGAGCTGGGAAGAATAAGAAACATTCAATAATAACGATCTGATGATGAATTTGTTTCCAAACCGTTCATCAACGCAGATGATGGCAGGAGTTGCATTCCAGCTATACATAATATGCGTCTTCTTTCTTGGACTCTCTTGATTCTGAGGGACCAAAAAGCAACGGACCTGTATCTGAAGACCCATCTGAAACTCGGTTCCATCCAGTTCAGTTCCGTAAAGATGAAACTGTGAGAAGGTGTGGTGAACATGTCAGCAAAGTAGAATATGGAATGACAATATAGAGGCCAACTACTAAATCCCAATAGTAAGAGAAACGCTTGTAGTACGAGATGACACAGAGGTCAACGTATTCTTGATTCTTGCTAATCAAATGCAGTAGAAGACCTAGAGCTTCTTGTGACACATAATAGAACGATGTAATTTTCAAGGCCCACTTACAATTATAAAGATAATACCTATACCTGTTTATATCATAATTTATTTATTTATTAGGTACCAAAACAGATAGAAATTAAAAATAACAAAAATGCATGATAAATTGTATAAGAGCTAAATTTCTATCTAAAACATGTGTACACAACACGATTAATAATAAGCGTCCATGTTAAAGTTTACCTAATCTACAACTATATCCAATTTAAAATTAAATAAATTATACAATTTATTTATTTATTTATTTATTTCTTGGTACACACACCCTACCACTCTTATACAATTTATCATGCATTTTTGTTATTTTTTAATTTCAATACATAGGAATGGTGAAAAAAATATATAAATAAACATAGTTCATAAAAATAGTAATAATTTTGACTACCTTTGGGCAATCTAGGTAGTGCCAAACGTTGGCCATTATAGTGTAAAATAAAAATAGGTTTCCCTATTCGAAGCCTGTTGATCGTTTTTGACTGTCACATACTTAAATACATGTGTTTAGCAATCTATGGTTTCAAGTACGCGAACTGCAGAAGCACGACCGTGTAGGTCGTGAGAAGGCTTCCAAGACTCAAAGGTAGCTTGACGTCTATTCGGAAGAAGCACCATTGAGTTATTGGGCTGAAGCACATTCTGCTGACACGGAGAATATTCTTGCACAATCGTTTTTGTTCAACTGAAATATTGCAACACAGATATAACATCTTTATAGACGACTTACACTACGACGGTAACAGTGATAAGCGCTAAAGACGTTTATTATAGCGCTGATATATAGCGTATAGCGTCTATAGAAGTACCATAATCGTAAATCGTTTTTGTTCAACTGAAATATTGCGACACAGGGTATAACAACTGCAAAAAAGATTAGCACTAACTAAATATGGTAAGCGCTAAAGACGTATTAGCGCTAACATAGAAGGTCACATTTTATCAACTGCAAATATTTTGACAAAACATCTAATTATATCAGAGAAATAAGGCCCTAGCATTTAAAAAAAAATCAGACCAGTTTTTTTTTTACTTTTCCTGACACAAAAATTGTAATATTTTTAAGAGCGGCCTTTCTGTCGGCTACTTTGAATGAAACTACGGGCACGTGTAAGCGGTGAAGGCATTGCGGCCTCTCTGTTTCGGCTCCTTTGAATTGAAACTACCGAAAGTGCTTTATTTTACTTCGATATGTCTTATGGCGTTTTTCTTGAAAACTAGCGTATAAAAATTTAAGGTTTTTTCATAAAAATAGTTTAAATATATGTTGTTGAATTTATCCTCAAAATAATTATTTGCAGTTGATAAAATGTGACCTTATATAGCGTACAGTGCTTATAGAAGTAGGTTGATAATGATTTTCTCTATAGTTTACGTTTTTGTTTAAACAAACAATAAATATATTTCATTAGAATGTTGCTTAGTGGTAAGTGAAGACCTAAACTACGATAAAACATACTTTTTAACTTGCGTAATTCTGAAGGGGGGCTGGAGGAAATAAGTAATGGTGTAAATGCATTTAAATGCAATTTTATTCACTTTCTCAAAAAAAGACAGTATCGCCACTCAGCTAACGTGATAATAAAAATTATATATTTAATTGAGAGACTGATAGAAGGGTTAGATGGCGCAGCGGTAAGCGCGGTCGGGCTGCAATCTAGAAAGTAAAGCATCTCAGGCAATACCAGGTCACTGCTTGGGGGGCACTTAAAGAAAACATATTTAACTCTCTCGTGCTTTAAAAGGTTCGTCAAACCATTGGTCCTGATTATTGTTGTAAAGTGGCAAATGTTAAAACATTTAGGAAATTGTACAAACTTCCATTTGTTATTTTGTTTTGTGTTTTAAATTACGATCAGGCTTAACCGTTATGTATGTGGGAAGGGTTGAGCTCGGTAGTGGGACACCTAGAAGCTGAAGAGTAGATGAAATTTAAATGCTTACTTACCTGAACATGACTTCATATTCATTATAAGAATGCTTTCGGTGCAGGCAATGGTGACGGCCTGATATAACTTCTCACATTCAAGGCTGAGATAGCAAATCAGTATCAGGTATCTTGCTGAGGCAAACGTTACTGAAAAAGTCGCTGGCGATTCATTATTCTGAAAAAAATAAGTTAAACGGCATTTTTATTTTTAATTCATTATTAAAAATAAAAATAAAATAAATAGATATAACATTATCGGTCAATTGATCCATTATTGCTATGCATTCAAGAAAAAAACAGAAAAACAATAAATTTACGTGAAAATTAACACTTTTTCAATAATTCAATATGCATGTGTAGAGAAAAAATAGAAATTAAAAGTTAATATAAAATTAACATAGTATACAATTAAAAATTTAATCATAATCGAGCAAATTGAAAACTATAATGATTGTAATGATTTTTTAAATAATTGATAATTTTGATTAAAAATATCGTAATCAGAATTCAGATTATGGTATGCGTGACACATTCGGTGCATAGGATTATTGTAAGAGACATTATGGTTGGTTAGTGGTATACTGAAAAGCCTTGAGCAGCGAGTGGAGCGAATGTTTACCTGAAATTTTAAAGAACCCAAAAGATTCTCACCCAAGTTTCCATTGGTGATCAAGCAGCAATAAAAGGTCGGTAACCTGCCTCCTGTGCTGTACCTGCCGTTTTAGGCAATCAGCAATTTCTCTCCAAAAAATCCAAAGAGATTTCTTCGAGATTTGAGATTGAAATCATAATATTTATAAATGACACCTACGAAAATCTTAAAAACGATACCTTTATTGATTTTCTTTTAAAAATCATGTCTACCATAATATATCACATTTACACAAAATATTTTGTATAAAGCTTATGTAAAATCATGTTATATATTTTTATGTTTCATAATTTTTACAACAATTACGCTTTTGTTACATAATTAGAGGATTGCTCTTAAATTCAGTGACGGAAACGAACAGCCGCCGCCACACCGTACATTCGACTGCACGTAGACTTGTCTGCCCTGCTTGCATGCTTGCATGCTTGCTTGCTTGAATGCATGCTTGCTTGTACGCTTGGATGCATGAGAGCTGGTTTGCATATTGCTTACTTGCATGCGTGCTGTCTTGCGTGCTTGCCTGCGAGCTTGCGTGCTTGCTTGCATGTTTGCAGATATTTCTATCGCCATACTATTACATCGTTCGATGAAATGTTACTGCGATAAAAGGTGTTCGGTGAACTAAACAAGATAAACAGTTTAATTGATTAAATAATAGTTATGTAGGTAGTTAATTCGATGAACAGTTGTTCTGGTAATGAAAACATATTTGGAAATGCTATGAAACTTTTTTCGATGGAATGAAAAAGCGTTGATTGGTTAATATGAGAATAAAAAAGATACATTGAATCGAAATGAATTTTGATATTTGAAAATTATGTATAATAATAGACACCTATTGTTCTGACTTACATTCACGACACCTCCGACCTGTTTAAGTTCAATAAGCATTTCCACATTTATTAGAATTTGAAAGAAAGCTACGCATTCGTATATTAAAATCTGAAAAGATAACAATATAACAGATATAGAGAATCGACAGAATCCGTCTGGCCGGATGGCCGATCCCAAAACGTCTGTTCCACATTGCAATGTTTTCGTTGTTTTGAACGGCACTAGATCCAGTAACATTACGGGACATTGAACCGAAAGAAGAGTCAGCATCGCACGCTATACCCTTTGCGTTTATACGGCCATACACGGGCAGCTTGAAGCAGTCAGGATCGTTAGCTTCAAGCAGTGACTGCATTGTGAACTACGCAACTGCTTGAACGGTTTCATTTACTTATTTATTTATTTAATTAAAATGGCAAAAAAACAATTACAATTATTAACAGAAAAAATACATATTACCAACACATTTCATAAACACAAAATAATAAAAACAAAGCAAATTCAATCAAGAAAATCAAAATTAATTCAAAATTTTTTACATTATTATAACTATAAATTAAATTCATTAATTCACATTTAATTATATGAAAAAAAATATAAAGATAACAAAGAGGAGATTTTTAAATTTAATAATTTAACATTACCCCTTTAATTATTAACAGAAAAATGACATTCTACCAATACAATTCATAAACACAAAAAATAAAAACAAAGCAAATTCAATCAAGAAAATCAAAATTAATTAAAAAACTATTACTTACATAATGTAAAATTTGTTAAATTGAACAATTTAACATTACCCCTTGATGATGATTTTCTTTTTTTCTTTTTTTTCCATGTATGTTTGTAAATAGAAGATATGTGAACTACAGGTCTTCTATTTACAAACCTGAGCAGTTGCAGCTTGAAGCAGTCGCATCCTGACTGCTTCAAGCAGCTTCTTGCTGCGATGGCCGATTTTAATGATTTAGTGACATCATTGTCATTGATAATGAAATACGACTACTCCATTTTAAAATGTTTTTCGTAAATACTTATACACTTACCACAAAATTTGAAGATCTCTGCAAATAGTTATACGCTGCACTCAAGTCATTGAACGACTTTATAAATTTAATACAATTACATTTTGTTTCAACTGTCGTAGAGTTTTTTACAGCATATGTTAACTCCTTAGTCCAACTTTCAAGGCTTATTCTTATTAGTTTAACCATAAGAATGATGCAAATAAAATATGCATCGAACATAAATAAAATCAGTACTGTTTGTATATAAAGTACGTTACAAGACATCGATGGAGACCAAATTAATATGACAATTAACAGTTCAACGGATACGTAATACATTAACAATAAAAATGATACGCCATGACTTTCTAAGATCAGTTTGTTTAAATTATTTCCATTATAGAAGAGCACCTTTCTGACCGATAGAATTTTTAAAACGAATTGAGTTTTAGATTCGCTCTTTGATACACTGTTTACAACTAGTACTGCCTCAACTAACAATATCAGTATGTAAAAAAATAATGATATAAACGGAGAAAATATTTCATATTCATATTCAATACAACCTTTCATGTTAATAACATAAACAATTAAGTATAAAGAAGTGCTAATTAGCGTTATTAATGTAATTTTTCTTCCGTTTGATGTTATAAAACCATAACGTATAGAGTAGTGAGGTTTCAAAAGGAGAGCGTTGAAACCGATCAGCGGACGTAGCAATACTTGCATATCCGAAGATAAACTGTTGTCTAGTAAACATTCAGAAGTTAAATAATTCATAATGTAATCTTCGCCTTCTTTGATGTAACACATTGACTGCCTCAAAAGAAGACACAATATAATTGTTATTGTTTGTTGGAGACCGGTGATCACCACTGCGCTTAAAGACTTAGTAATTATGATTCAAAAAACACAGTCCACGGCCACACGCCACAAATTATGCTTGCGATTGTTAATTGCTTGGTGAACTGTTAAAAAATATATGCGGAATGATAAATTTACATCAAGTTATCTTTAATCAAACTTATTGAACAAATATCAAATGGATGACATATGAATCGAATTTGCGTGGTGCTTTTAATTTTTTTACCATTTAATTAATATCAAATGTATGATAAAGGGTTACTATAGCTTTTGGACGTTACTTAGCATGTTCTAGCCACTTCAATCTAAGATAGCAATTATTTATTTCTTTGTTTTAATTGCTACTAATATTACCACTACTGTAATGTGGGTCTTCTACTCCTCCTGTAGGGAGGCTACAAAAAATAAAAAAACGCTCCACACTTAAGAAAATATTTTATTAAAAATAAAATTAAACAGTGCAATGTTGTGGATTTACAGTTTTAGTGAATAAACTATGTGTAAACAACACTATTGCTAAGACAATAAGGGTACCATGAGTCCTGAGGTCAGTTTGGTCGACAAAAGTAACTACTCGATTATTATTTTTTTTTTTTATGTTCGAAGGAGGCAAACGAGCAGGCAGATCACCTGATGGAAAGCAATCACCGCCGCCCATGGACACCCGAAAAACCAGAGGAATCACAGATGCGTTGCCGGCCTTTAAGGAAGGAATAGGCTCGTTTCTTGAAGATTCCTAAGTCTTATTGGTCCGGAAATACCGCCGCTGAGAGCTAGTTCCACATCACTGTAGTTCGTGGTAAAAAATTACGTGAGAAACGCACAGTATCCATCCATCAAAATGATCGATAAAGAAAAACATAAAAACAATAATAAAATGAGGATACACGTACTACAGGATAATAAACTGAAAGTTACCACGGCTTCGTCACAGAAAAGATAGGACATATCTTAGAGCGAGCTTCAATTAACACTAACTTTAAGCCGCCAAAGAAGATGAGCCAATTTTTACGACCTGTCAAGTGGAACATACCCCTTCAAGATGCAGGCGTGTACAAACTGGACTGTGACTGTGGGCTCTCTTACATTGCAAACAAAGAGAAGTATAGAAATCCGCGTTAAAGAACATATAGCCAACATCAAGCATACGCGCGAAAATAAGTCTACAGTATGCGAACATGCCCTAGAGAAGCCCAACCATTACATCAGATTTGATAAACCACAAATACTTGCTAGAGAACAACGATTATCCCTAGGATGATACACGAGGCTATTAAAATTAAAAAATATCCTTATTTCAATAGAGACGATGGATGGGATTTACCACCAGCCTGGGATCCTATTATACAAAATATTAAATCCCAGCCCCAACACCATATTGCCAGACCAAAAGACACTGTAAGCTATTTCTGCGTAAAACGGAACACACCTGATTACATTTAAATGAGGGTATACAAGCTACTAACTAATTATGAGACGACCAACACAACACCTCAGTCTCCATGTGACCACGGACCCTGCAAAGGGTTCGAAAAGTCAGGATAAACATTAATTAAAAGTAATGTGTAAAATAAACGTGAGTAGATCCGTAAAAGTTGTTTTATTTCAATGTGTAGTGTTCGCGTAAACTTTAGAAAACAATATCTATTTGTTTGTATAATAGCTGAATAGACGTTTGAACATTAGTCATTAGTCGACCTCTTCTACAGTGAAAAGTCCCACCCACGAATTGTTTTTACTCTTTATACAGCTTTTCTGTGTTATAGTGGTGTATTTTAAACTATATTTTAACTCTTATTTGGCATGGCATAGCGTTTGTCGCGGTCGCTGTTTGACAAAGCCTTAAGGGTAGTTTTACACGCTATATATTTTTTTAAAGAAAGGTTTATTTGTGACATGGATACAAGACCTTCGGCCGGACACATTGTTAGCTCACACAACATACTTTGATGGATGATGAATGATATTCCGCCGAGCCTTTTGAGATTCAGTAAAGATGTGGGACTTTACTGGAGACTCACGCAGTTTTTTTTTGAGATAATTTGGATAGTGTATTTGCTATTTTAATTGCTAATTATTTTGTTTATTTTGACAGATTTTGAGCATGATCGGGAAACCTTGACGTTGAACAATCACTAATTATTATATATCAACACATTTACACAAAGTAGCACATACGACTTCACTTTACCGTCAAAAGTCTAGTCACTGGCAAACTAATAATAGCTAGGTAATGATGGACAGGATGACTTAGATAAAATTAGCTCTAGTATAATAAAATACTTTAATATATGATATTTTTTTTACAATTATCATAAATTGGATACAATATGTAGCGAGAATTTGTATTTTCAGTTTTCTTTGCTTATTTTTGGGACATTCGTCAGTAGTCTATCGCAATATTATAAATTTTTGCCATAACAATATATATTTTTAGAAAATTATGTGTTTCTAAAGTTTACATAAACACCACACATTGAAAAGCAATTTCAACGTCAATATAAAATACCTATTAGACGCGGGGAAATCCGTAAAAAAAGTTTCTAAATCAATTTTTGTGGCTTCATCACAAGCTCATTTGTATATCCCCACTGCTGGGGCAGTACCATAAACTAGGCTCCACAAAGTATATAATTCATTTAGAGGAGAAGTAATATTTAAAAACTTGATATTAATAAATTTAAAATCACCATTAAAAAAAAGCTTTATAAAAAAGCTTATTATAAAGTGTCAGATTACATTGAAGACAAAACAGCATGGGTTTAAAATGCTCCAATCACTCCAACAAGTATTTCTAATTTTAAATATTGTTAAGTTATTTTAAACTTGTTTACCTTGGTAACGGCGCATATAATTTTGTAAATGTCGTTACTTATATTAAAGCTGTGGAGTTTCTAACGCCCATTCTTCTCCACAGCTAAAAAATAGACGTCCTGAACGGGTAGTAAATAAAACAATTTTTGGACGATTCAAAAGCACTTTTCTTAGGTTTATTTGAATAAAAATATTTGACTTTCACTTTGACTTTGAGCCTTCCTTAGGGATGGATAGGGAACGGGCTATAAACAACCACGCGGACCTAGTGCGGATTAGTGGTTGTTAACGACTGCTAATTAATGCAGCCGGGACCAACGGCTTCATTACCAACGTTATTGGTAACTGAATGAAACATTTTGAATATAAACTTCAGTGCTTCGGTAGTTTAAACTGCAGCAAGACAACAGCGTGCGTGGTGATAAGACTTCCGAAGACCAGTGGCAGCGCACCGTCCACCGTAAACATGGAGAACGGTTTGTATTTGGAGAAGTTGTGGCGGTTGACGCGGAGGACATTTTTCAACACCTTCTTCTGTTCATCTTGAACAAACAAACAGAGGTAATGAATGAATGAACGAATTTATGAAATATCTTTATTGAACTTTCAGAAGTAAAAAATTTACAAACATATCCCCACAAAACTACCTATATAGCTTGGCTGTGGAATGATGTTTAAGAGCTAGATAGATAGATAAATAGATAATTTATTGCTGACACAAATAACAACAAAAAAACAATTACACGTAATGTTAAAGCTAATATGGGCATAGGTTTTATCGCAACATACAATCTCTTCCATACAACCTGTGGTTTAGGAATCCAAGAAGTAGATAGAGGAAGTGCGCAAATACTATAATATAATATAATTAAATCATAGACCAGTAAAAACATATGTATATATTAAAGAGATAACGTAATTAAAGCAATTAAAATACCTTAAAAAGAGCATTTAAGGTCATTAGTCTAACGGCAGGCTTATTATCGATCTTGAAGTGACAGTCGCAATCGCGACAATTTACAATCTATCGCTATCAAAACACATATTCGTATAACAGAACGTAGAACGCTAAGATAGCGCCACGAGCGAGCGATTGACGAACAAAAAGCGCATGACGGCGCCGACGGGCGCTCTAAAATAAACCGACCGATTGTAGCAACCGCAACTAGTAGAACTCCCGTTGCCATTGTGCAATTAGCAACTGGTTGTTCCTTTCAGTAATAAGCCCGCGGAGCTGGGAGAAATGAGGATTACCGAAATGAATTAAGACTCTTTGCGTTACATTAAAGTCTATGTGCCGTATCAGTTTTTTTTTTTAGTTGATGGCTTCGTGTGATTAGCACATTTAGCCAGTGTCAAAGTAATGTTTCTTACAAGTAATACATAAATAAACAATATTTCCTTAAATGATGGTGATGAATGATATTAGAAATGGGAAGTGAGAAATGATATACTCCCCAACCCCTCGAGTATCTCAGTAAAGATGTGGGGCTTTACTAAGTCCCCATGCGAGCTTCTTGAAAGAATTTGAAAAGTGACGTTGCAATGTTTTTTTTCATTTACCAACACTTATGCACACTCACGAACACTTAACGGTTAATAATCCACCATTATTTCACATTAATATTCGACATAACACAAATTTTGGAAAATAAAGCAAAACCGCAGACATGACGCTTCACTTTCCCGCCAAGAAGTCGCCGTATCAGTTAGTTTACAAACACAACTGTTTTTTTTTTAACCGACTTCAAAAAAGAGGAGGTTACTCAATTCGACTCGTATATACTCGTGATCGCGGTGTTCGCGGATAACTTCGTCTTTTATGAACCGATTTTGATGATTATTTTTTTGTTGGAAAGGAGATATCCCAAGGGTGGTACCATGATAAGAAAATCAAGATCTGATGATGGCACCCTAGAGAAATTGAGGGGAACTTTCGAAAACTGTAGGAGCGACTAGTGCGTTTGTTAATGTTTTCATTAAGTATTTTATAGCACTACTACTTAATTAAAGTCTGGAATCAATCTGATGATGAAGCCGAAAGACAGTCGAGGGAACTCCTCAACGATTTACAGCAATTATATGGTGTTTGGGCTTGATTAATTTGTATTGATGAGAAGTTTACACCTAGATGGGTTGTAACTGTCATTAGGGGTCTGATGATGAAGACGAAGGACAGTCAAGGGAACTCCTCAATGTTTTACAGTAGCTACATTGTGTTTGGTCTTAATTAATTTCTATTGATATGAACTTTGCACCCATTTGGGTCATAAGTACCATTACAGGTCTGATGATGGAGACCATAGACAGTCGAGGGAATTTCTCAACGATTTACAGCACTTACCTTTTGTTGGGTTTACTTCATACGGTTCAATATGCCAAAATGTTTAGTTCGTACAAAAATAATACCTAATTAAGATTGAAGTTTTACATAGGAATACCACTACCTACTAGGCCGTCGTTTCCTCATCCGAGAAGCTTCTTTGTTAGGTCTACGTCTACCCATCACTAAAAATCGTAAAATAAAATAATTTTTAACAAAAAAATCGACTTCAAAAAACAGGGAACTTAAAAAAGTAAAAACAGCTCTAAAAAGCAAGAAGTAATATTGAAATGATATCATTAATTACCTAGATTCGCATGTCAGTTTAAAAAAAATGTCTACTGAAGTCGGGTGGGGATTCTTACAATAAAAAAGTGGAGATAATGGAACAACTATAAAAGTATAAAAACAAAATTGTCCCTCAGCCGACCACCAACTACCCGACTTCAATAGACATTTTTTAAATTGACATGCGTATCTAGGTAATGAATAATATCATTTCAAAATTATTTCTTGCATTTTAGAGCTGTTTTTTCTTTTTTAAGTTGCCTGTTTTTTGAAGTCTGTTTTTTTTGTTATTTTTTTAAATTAGTACATACCTGAGCATGACTCCTTATTTAATGCTAGCAGGCATTCCGTCTCCACGGAAGTCACAGTATCGTACAGTTCCTCGCATTCTGCGCTCAGCTGGCATATTAGGAAAAGGTTCTTTAGCAACCAAAATAACACCGCTGTTTGCACTTTGGCTGATGCAAACTGGAAAAGTTTATTCATTAGTTTATCATTCGCGCAATAAGTTGATTAAGTTTAAAATCCACTTTCTCTGTTTTCTATTTGCGCTACAAGCTTTAGAAATAATTTTATGTAATAGAATATTAGGTACAACTATGGATATTTATTTTTTCATCGATTATCCCAACATCGTGCCTTAGTTTTATGGAGGATTTCAATCGTAATTTTTTTTATATTCATTTATATAAATAACATTCATCAGCTTGCATAAAATTATTATTTTCGCTGTAGTACATACAACGCTTAAAAGCTTGTTTAAACTATTTCAACTATTTACTTTTGTCTTAATCTGTGCATTTCTAGTAAGAGTTTCATAAGCAACTTTCCCTCTTCATCTTCAGACCTTGGATATCAAATAGCACCAGAGGCAAAACAAATGAGCTCAAACTCGATGGATTTAGTTTAAGAGTTCCTATGGCCACCTTCCAACTTCATCATCAGACCAGCTTGTACCATATTATTGTATTATCTCCGAAGATACGCAGGTATACCAAATTTGAGTCCAATCGAGCGTCAGGAAGTTGTTCAGGAAGTTGTTCAGGAAGTTGTTTAGTAACTTAGTTGTTCTTAAACCAGGCACAATAGAAATTCAATTGTTCTATGGCACCGTGGTTACATGGGGCGTTCAAGTATTTATCTTTAGATTTGACCCACACTAACAGGGCAAGATAAATTTAATAAAAGCTTGTAAAAACAGTATTGTGTTGTCGGTAAACTAGATTTCTATAAATTAGCTTTTATAATAACATAAACCTCATATGTCACATCGTAAAGCCAAACGTCACATCAATGAACGTATAATGTGAAGTTATAAATAAAGTAAAGTTCAACGCAAGTGGATTGGTGCCAAGTGTTTCACTTTAATGTAATGTTTGTCTGTCTAAACAAATAATGTTAAAGCTTACAATTGAGTCAGCGTCAATAAATCGCAATATCTCGATATTTATCGCAATTTCCACAAGCAGTAGGCCAATACCAAAAGTTACTATAAGATACATTGTAGTCTGAAAAGGAAAATGGTTTAGCTTATTGACAGTAGAAGCAGTAGATGCCCATAGTCTTTCAAATCACCTCTATAGTGCAGTGGTATTACCACTCGTCACCAGACCAGTTAAGAAAAAAGAAGTTAGTTAATCTGTATACCGTGCACTGCTGGGAAAAACCCAATACCAGGGAACCCAGAAGCCCCGTGTTCAATTATCTTACATGAATGAATGATTTATCTTACATGGATGAAGATACATTAAACATCAATTTAATCCAGTATGGTCATAATCACTGGATCAAACGTTAATACCTTCAGATAATTTTATTAGAATGCCACCTTATAGTTACCTATATTGGTAAAATAAGAATCCTTGATCATGGGCTCATGGCGCATGCAAATGTGCCAAAATATCGAATACTCATACACAAGAAAAACCTAATAAGAAAAATGAATAATCCTGACTCTAATGTCAGCTACAATGAAAGTTTAAAAAGGTTCACTAACCGATGTCGCAGTAGTTCTCTTCAAATTGGAAAATGATACATGCAATTGGCAGTACGCTTTGAACAGTTCGTTCCAGGGCCAAGCAGTTCCCATTCTCCCCCTTGCCTGGTCGTGAGGAGTTTTGACACACAGCCTCATGCTGATTATCCATTTCTCCATGACGCGCCGTAACAAATTCACCAATCGAATGAAGTAAAATTGAGTTACGTCGTAAGATATTAAGATGCAATGATTAAATATTATGTAATAACACTGTCCTGCCAGAGAGTCAATGATAAAATATTCAATTATCAGGAGAAAAATAATGTAAAATGCTATGCATATCCAATTATTTCGTGTATGGCGTCTTAAACTATTTTGCGTGAACAGCACTACCCTCTTAGCATTTTGTAAATACAAAATTACTTGGACATTTGTCTCGCGGCTCAGAATGTTGGCAACGAAAGTAGATATTGTCAAAAATGCAGCTATAAAAATGTTCATTTTAGAGATATTTCCGAATGCTATTCTGTACAGTAACTCATCACTATAGAATTTAATCTGAAAAAAGAAATAGCCGACGAAAAAAAAAACGATACCAATAATTGAGATCGAATGAAAGGTCCAGTCCACAGACGTCATGAAATTGTCACGAATGTTGTATTTGCGAAGGAGTACAGCGTTCTGTATTAAGTTCAGTGGTAGTAGAAAGTCTTGTATGTTCTTATCGATGTTGTTATGTAACAAATACTCTACTGGCACAACCTTCTTCATTTTTAAGATTCTTTACAGTGCTTTCATTTTATTTGTGGTGTTACTGCAATAACTAACTCGAAATGAATTGCGATCTCGTTATAGATATTTCCTGTTAAGCTTTTATAATGATGAAAACTACTGTCGCTTAAAATCAACTGTAAAACCTTTCTGACCAATTAATTCACCAATCGTCGATTAATTTCATTGATTAAAAGACTCATAAAGTGCTTAGTGCTTAATTACATTTGATGACAACATTACGCTAGAGTCGGGTCCATTTTGTAATGTGCTGTTGCCTGGAGTTTCCTTTTTCAGCGGAATAGCTCAAAGGGTCTGCTGAGACTTCTTCTACGGGTCTCAATTGAAGAAGAGCTTATCTTGTATTTCTTAATTCCCATGGCTCAAGCGGTGAATCGCATTTTTTAAATATACTTGATGGGGCTATTTACTCGGCTTCATCTGATGTTTAGCAAAAGTTAATATTTATTTTTGCTTGTATCAGTATTTATATTATTGGTTGTCCTAATAAATAAATAAACAAATGGAAGCGGAGTCCAGATGCGTATTGTAGAGCTACATTATAAAAATACAATATAACTTGAATTATGTATTATCGAGAGACCATTTACAATATCCTAGCTCGCTGTTAAGAATAATAATCATCCTCTCTTGTTTTCTTCCTTTTCTTTCCTTGGTCTTTTCTAACGTGTCTACTTTTAAAACTCAGAACGCGCCATGTGTCACAGAGCTGCCCGAAGAAAGGAGCGCCAATCACCACAGTATACATCTAGTGGAGCAGAATTGTGCCACACTAGTCGTCTTCACCTTGCCTACCAGCACAGCAAGCTGCTTCTTCACCCCTCGTTTGAAGGACCCTATGTTGTAGGAAGGAGGGACACGCGAGCTGGGAGAGTATTCCACCGTTTGGTAGACTACCAAGACAAGGCCTCCATCTGCATGGCAGTGGCTGTGGCGTTTCGTATGCGAAAGTTGCATAATGGTTGTATAAGAGCTTGGATTTTACAGTTATAAGTTGCATTATTGCTTACAATTAAGTCTGTAGCTACCATTTCTTTATATTAGTTAATAATATAACACACTTACTACTTGTACCTATACAAGAGAGTTATATAAGGATTTATTTATTTATATGTTACATAGAGGCTTTCCTATAGTTGTTATACACCGCTAAGCTACATAGGGCAGTTGTATTAAAGTTACTATTATAACTATTTTATTACTATTAAGTTTCAAAACAGAGTTAATTTCAACTCTTATACATACTTTGACTTAAAAAGTTAATCAACCCTATTATAAATTGGCAACAAAGCACTTAGGCAGTTGTTTTTGGAATAGATTTTGATTTGTAGTTTTATTTCTGGTAATGTCAATGTATGAGTTGTTTTATTACGCTTTGTTTTATGAGAAAAATTTTATGTTTTCTTACAAAAATAAGTCTTTTTTGATCACGTTACACTATAACTTTCTTTATGTCATGTATTCTTGTTGTAGTGTGTTATTGTTAAATAAACTGTTGGCAATCACAGCTATTGTCGCGATGGAGCAACACCTTCTTGCGGTGCAGCCATAGACTTGTCTATGGTCTCTCGGATTTTTGTCGTTGGTTGAACGGAAAAAGCGCGAAGAGAAAAAAAGTAGATTTGTATCAATAATTAGTTGATGACTATTTATAAGTTTTGATTTTAGCTAAAGCTAATAAATAACTTCGTTCGAAGTGGTTTTTTTTCAGTAATAGTTTATATCAGAAGTGGGATAAGTGACCAACGCACTATGGGAAAGCAAAGTAAGCAAAAAAAACGACCGACAAGAAAAAGAGAACGGTCGAGTTCGAGCTCTAGTAGCACCAGCAGCGCCAGGACCACCGAAACCGTCACCTCCACCGAAACAAAAGAAAAGGTTATCACGTAAAGCTGTAACCTCAACTGTAAGTTCGAATAATAGTTTTATCTTGAGCAACATTATTCCCGAATTTGACCCCTTAAAAGATGACATAAATGCTTGGCTTGGAATTATACAGTCTTACTCTCAAACTTTTGTATGGTCTGACGAAATGATTCGCTACCAGGCTCTAAATAAACTGAAAGGGTCTGCAAAAGTATGGTATGACTCATTACTACGTACTGAAAATCGATGGCCTTCGTGGAAATGGAGGGAATGGAAGAAAAAATTAGCATCAAGCTTTCAAACACATCGTAACATGTTCGAATTATTAAAAGATATAATAGAAAAAAAGCCTACAGAAAATCAATCTCTTTACGAGTTTTATTTTGAACAAAAATGCAAAATTGATCGTCTCTCATTAGAATTCTCGGAACAAGACATAATTTCTATAATTATCGGGAACATAGGTGATAGTAATATAGGCGCGTCAGTTGAAGCGAGTAATTTCGTCACTTGTGACAGCTTAGCTAGCTTTTTACATGGTCGTATTTTTAAATCTAAATTATCGAAACAAACGAGTACAGTACGGGATTACCCTATCAAAATAAGTAGTCACCTACCGGTAACACCTACCCCTACATCGACTTCAGTGTCTTCTGCGAGCGTATCGGGTCAACGTGTGCTCTCCAGTAAACATGCCACAGATCAAACTCAGCATCGTAAACCAATTAAATGTTACGTATGTGGCGGAAACCATAAGAGGAACCAATGCGAGTCCTATAAATGCGATTATTGTGGAAAACGGGGACATTTGGAAGCTGTTTGTTATCATAAGCAGAACGTATTAAAATTAGAGAAACAAGAGATAAAAATAGTTTCAACAATAGACTCACGAAATAAATTTATTAAAACTATTCAAGTAAACGATTTCCACCACGAAGCATTTATTGATACAGGCAGTAGTTGCTCTTTAATATCAGATTCCTTAGCGAAATCAAAATCCTTAAAGTACATTCAATTACCCTCACCCGTTCATTTGCAAGGATTTTCAAAACTAAACATAAAACTGGTTAGCCACAAAGTAACAGTTAGTCTTAAAATCGATTTTGTTTCTTTAATGAATATTGATTTTTACATTATTAATGATTTAGCTGATTGTGAAATTTTGATAGGGAGAAATGTAACTGAGCGCCCTGACCTGATGTACTCGCGTGTGGGGAGTATTCTCAAATTTGATTATGCAAATGCATTCACTGAATTTTGTAATACATTAGCTGAACTTGATATAGATTCTAACGGGCATCAGAACGAAATCGTAACTCTTCTACCAAAATACAGTGATTGCATTGCAACAAACGTGAAAGAGTTGGGTAGGGTTAAAGATCATGAGATGGTTATTAACCTGACCACTTCACAACCGATCCAATGCAGACCCTACAGAGCTTCAAACTGACAGAATAATTATACGGAAAATGGTAAATGAACTATTAGAAAATAATATTATACGTGAAAGCAACTCACCATATGCTAGTCCCGCGTTGCTTGTTAGTAAAAAGAACGGTGAGAAACGGCTCTGCATTGATTATCGGCAATTGAATAAAATCACTGTTAAAGATAAATACCCAATGCCACGTATTGAAGACTTAGTTGACAGGTTACAGGGACGTAAGTGTTTTACGTGCTTGGATTTAAAAAGTGGCTATTATCAAATTATAATGAGCGAAAGCGAACGATCTATCGAGAAAACAGCATTTATTACGGGGGATGGTCATTACGAGTTCCTTAGGCTTCCGTTTGGTTTAGCAAATGCACCATCATGTTTTCAACAAATGATGAATAGGGTTTTGGGAAATTTAAGATTTGAAAATGTAATTTTATATTTAGATGACGTGTATTTAGTGACCGAAACAGTGGAAGAAAATATAAAATTATTAGAAAAAGTATTGCAAATTTTTAGAGACTGTGGTTTGACACTAAACTTAAAAAAATGTAATTTCTTCAAAACTGAAATAGAATTCTTGGGGTATAAGATAAAACAGGATTGTGTGATGCCAAACGAAACAAAATTAGAAGCTGTAAAGAACTTTCCAACACCCAAAACAGTGCACCATCTCCGACAGTTTCTTGGCTTGATAAGTTACTTTAGAAAATTTATTAAAAATTGTGCTATGATTTCTGCTCCATTAACGAAACTGTTAAAGAAGGACGCTGAATGGGTTTGGGATACGAACAAACAACAAGCTTTTCAAATATTGAAAAGCAAATTGACCTCAGAAAATGTTTTGTCAATTTTCGATCCAAGCAGGGAAAATATCTTATATACTGATGCTAGCAGAGCTGGTATTGCCGGAATACTTATGCAGATAACAGACGAAGGAGAAAAGCCGGTACATTATTATAGTAGGCAAACAACAGAAGATGAAAAAAATACCACTCCTTTGAATTAGAATTATTAGCCGTCGTCTGTTCTCTGCAGAAGTTCCGATTATATTTGTTGGGATCGCCCTTTAAAATTATTACGGACTGCAATGCAGTAAGGTATGCATTAACAAAAAAAGAAATTATTCCCCGGGTAGCACGATGGGTTCTATCAACTCAGGAATTCTCATTTGATATTGTGCATCGAGAAGGGTCCCGAATGCAGCATGTAGATGCGTTGAGTAGAAACCCCGTGCCGTCCGGTGAAAAATCGGAAACAGAAATTATATTGTCAATTACTGAAGCAGATTGGTTGCTTACGGTCCAATTACAAGACCATGAATTAAAACGAATTAAATCCATTCTAGAGTCAGGAAATGCCGATAGCGACAAAGATATTTTTAATAAGTATGAATTACTGGGTAATAAAGTTTATAGACGAACATCTCAAGGTCGACGTTGGGTAGTGCCTAAGAAGTGTATATGGCAAATTATAAAATGTAACCATGACGACTTAGGCCACTTTTCAGTCGACAAAACTGTTGAACGAATAGGACATCAATATTGGTTTTCACGAATGCGTCACGTCGTAAAAAAATATATTAGAAACTGCCTTAACTGTATTTATTTTAAAAACAAAGGTGGCCCTAAGGAAGGGGAACTGTACCCGCTGCCAAAATATGCACAACCATTCCACACACTTCACCTCGACCATTTAGGCCCATTTATTGAAACTAAAGGCAAAAATAAATATTTATTAGTTACCGTCGACGCCTTTACAAAGTTTGTATTTATCTCTGCTGTAAGGTCGACTAAAAGTACATGCATCATAACACAGTTAGAAAATATTACAAAGATTTTCGGTAACCCAAGAAGGGTTATCACGGATGCAGGAACTGGGTTTACCTCCGATGAGTTTGTTCGTTACTGCACAAATAAAAACATTCGCATGCACACAGTGGCTACAGGTATGCCTCGCTCCAATGGCCAGGTAGAACACTTTAATAAAACTATTTTAGAAGCTTTAAAAGCCATCGGGGCTAATACAACCGAGGATAATTGGGATCAATTTATTAAAGTGTTACAACAAGGTCTTAATAGCACAATTCATAAAACCACAAAAGCCGTCCCTAGTGAGGTGTTTTTTGGCTACCGATTACGTATAGAAAGTGATAGTTTAGCTCCTCAACTTAATAACGACAATATTTTTGATGTGGCAAGCTTGCGTGAGAGAGTAGATGCTAACATAAAAGCCAATGCCAAAATGCAGAAAGAAAGATTTGATAAGGGTCGAATAAGTGCACGTACTTATTCTGAGGGAGATTTGGTGCTCATTAAGATCCAAAGCCAGAATAATGACGGAAGAAGTCGTAAATTGTTACCAGTCTTCAAAGGACCTTTTAAAGTAAAGAAGATCATGGGTAATGACAGATATGAGGTGTCGGATATAAAAGGCAGCGAAAGATCCTTTAAAAAGTATACTGGCGTGTCAGCTGCTGAAAACATGAAGCCCTGGGTAAAAATTGACAACTGGAGTAATTCTGATTAACTTTTTTAAATACTCACTCACTTGAATCCGTGTTGGCAAGATAAAAACTAAACATTATATTTGCATATTTTGTTGTAAAGATGACCTAAAACATATTATGTTTTAACATATGTGGAGATTTATAATTAGCTTAAAGTAGTTTATAAAGTGATCATATTGTTAAGTGAGCTGTTAAACTCTCTAAATAGTTAATAAATGAATGAAAGTAAAAGATTTGCGGGTCAAAATAAAATGCTTCAAGAATATAGTATCATCAGTCATCACTCATCATCACACATTTTTAAAAAGAAACAATAGAATCTGGAGTGAACTTGGAACGCTCAAGTGTGGTATATAGCCCTTTGGGTGCAAGTCACTTTGTGATTAACAGCGGAAGACTAACTTGGTCTCTTAAGTGTGGCAAGTCCCTTTAAGTGCGAGTAGTCTAGATAAATAAATAATTTGGGATTAACCGCGGAAAACTAACTTGGTCTCTTAAGTGTGGCAAAGTCCCTTTAAGTGCAAGTAGTCTGGTCAAATAAATTCATCGATAAAAATTGATAATGATGTGTGGTCTCAGAAATACTTAATATAAGTTGTCGGCATTACTTTATTATTCAATAAGTTTTATATTTGATGAGGAAGCAGAGATAAGTATTCTAATTATGACTTTATGTTTTAGCATTTTATCATGACCTTGGGAGGCGCCTGGGGCAGGCACCGTGCAGAATGGCCGTGTTGGCAATCACAGCTATTGTCGCGATGGAGCAACACCTTCTTGCGGTGCAGCCATAGACTTGTCTATGGTCTCTCGGATTTTTGTCGTTGGTTGAACGGAAAAAGCGCGAAGAGAAAAAAAGTAGATTTGTATCAATAATTAGTTGATGACTATTTATAAGTTTTGATTTTAGCTAAAGCTAATAAATAACTTCGTTCGAAGTGGTTTTTTTTCAGTAATAGTTTATAAAACTTAAATTTATTCTATCATTTATTTAGTTGTGACTATGGTTACACAACGTTAGTCGGAAAGGAGGTACTAAGCCGAAAGGAGGGTAAAGTATACATGATAGTAAATAACTTTTGTCTAACAACTTTTCCTTAAAAATTGATAATTTTAGATTAATAGCTTTTTTAAAATTTCAAAAGAAATTACGCTGTGGTAGCCCTGGCGGTCACAAAAAAAAACAAATTACAAGTTAATATTATTGGATACATTAGTCCATTTATGGAGAGAAAACTCGACTTTTTATAATGCCCGTACATTGACATTAGAGGTTAACCTATTTGCTGAGAACCTACGTCAAAACCGTAGCCTACTAGATTTAACTCTTTCAGGGTCAGAGTCAGAGGGATGTATATTCCCACCACATTTTGAACTTTATGTGATTGAGATAAGATTAAAAACCAAATGAAATATGTGGTCAAAAAATCAACCACCATGCCCCAAAGAGTTAAATAAAAAAAAGTAAAAAAAAAAGTTATTTACTATCATGTATACTTTACCCTCCTTTCGGCTTAGTACCCCCGATTCGACTAACGTTGTATATATATAATTTTACGCAAGTTTTTTTGCGAACAAATTACAATTTAAAAAAAGACAAAGTCACATTTATCTTTTTTCAAATTTATTCACTTAGTTAAACATTCATATTAATTCAAAATCGCAACCCAAGGTACCCCCTGCGCCATTAAGCTCTACGGACTGACCTATTTACAATATTAGAGTAGATTACACTAAGATTTTACTACGTATACTAGACGAAATACTCTTAGCATGCCCTCATCAAGGAAAGTGACACGGCACACAAATATACATAATCAGTGGGCATACATACACTTTTACGGTCGTTTTACGGATCCGCGAATATGTCATCGTAAAACTTGGTTTATTTTAGTGCCGATAAACAACTACAGCGCTTATACACGTTAGGCAAGACATGACGTAGGAATTGGATGCTCAAATACTACATGGAGTACGTTATTTGGGAGAGTACTATGTATGTATGTATGTATGTATGTATATGTATGTATATGTATGTATGTATGTATGCATGTATTTATGTATGTAAGTGTGTATACAATAACTGATCAAAATAGGGTGAATTAGCGACAAGCAATAATATTATAGTTTTATTAAATCGATGATAATGAGTGATGTGATAAAAGATATTGATTATGAATTAAAATAGAAAATTAAAGTTGCATAGTTTTATTGAATTTCCTAACACTCACAATAATAATAATTCATAATACATCATTTTCTATAATAACATTTTGTTTACTTGTACCGTAATTCTGTATAATAACGAGTTACAAAAAAAATCATTCATTCATTATTTTCCATAAAAAGTCAACAAAAATCACAAACTTTATAAAATAAAAGAAATTTCAAAACAGTTCTGCTCTTTTCAAAAAGCCTAATAGATTCCAAGCGATACTATCATGTTTGCGTCAAATAGCTCTCAAGACACGCCCTACAACATGGAACTTTAAGACGCATTGGACCCATGTCATGTGTCAGATCAAAACCTACACATTCTTTTTCAGCCGCATTTCTACAAGAAACTACATTTTGTCCTAAAACAACTTTTTAATGCTAGCAGTCTCACTATAATCACAGTACTAGCGCAGCGGTCCGTCCCGGCTTCGCACGGGTGGACATTTCTTTTTAATATAACCTATGTTACTCTGCGCTAATGTAGCATTCTAATGGTGAACGAATTTTTTAAATCGGTCCAGTAGTTTTGAGTTTACTCGTTGCAAACATACAAAAATACAAAGTTGTCCTCTTTATAATATTAGTAAGTATGACATAGTAGAAATTACTATTTCTTTTAGCATTTTATCCTTATAGGAAACGATAAACGCGAGTAGATGCGTAAAAGTTGTTTCATTTCAATGTGTAGTGTTTGCGTAAACTTTAGAAAACACTAGGTATTTATTTATTGATTGATTGATTGATTGATTGATTGATTTATTTATTTATTTATTTATTTATTTATTTATTTATTTATTTATTTATTTATTTATTTATTTATTTATTTATTTATTTATTTATTTATTTATTTATTTATTTATTGATTTATTTATTTATTTATTTATTTATTTATTTATTTATTTATTTATTTATTTATTTATTTATTTATTTATTTATTTATTTATTTATTTATTTATTTATTTATTTATTTATTTATTTATTTATTTATTTATTTATTTATTTATTTATTTATTTATTTATTTATTTATTTATTTATTTATTTATTTATTTATTTATTTATTTATTTATTTATTTATTTATTTATTTATTTATTTATTTATTTATTTATTTATTGATTTATTTATTTATTTATTTATTTATTTATTTATTTATTTATTTATTTATTTATTTATTTATTTATTTATTTATTTATTTATTTATTTTTTTATTTTTTTTTATTTATTCATGTTTTCTTACAAGCTAACAGATATTAATATCCAAAACGCTTACAAGAATAATTAAATTATGGGAAATATTACATGCATGTAAATTTTTACAATAAACATTATAATAATAAATTCTGATTAATAATTACAATAGAGAAATAAAAAAAAAATAGGAATAATAATAATGTCCAATTGCTATATGTCATTTAAGATTAAACTGAATTGATTAAACAAATGCCCTAATCCATCGGCAAATAGATCAAGTTCAAAGTGCTGAGCAAGTATGTCCCCAATAACATGTAGTGCGCGGTTGGTGGGCGCGTGTCGGCCTCGCTCGGTGCGCTCCAGCAAACGCGGGCGGCGACGCGGCGCCACCTAGTATGTATGTTTAAGCTAGAAAATATTTCACCAATAAATTTGATCGCCATTCTCTTTATTCTCCGCCACGCGATTAACACTCTATCACTTTAATGGTTTGATGCTTTTCCTCAGCCTCAAAAGTTTAAGTCTCGTTAGCGATTCTCTTAACGCCTCGCCTGCCCGAGTCTTTGTCATTTCAAAAGCAGGTTTTATGAGGGCATGCTAGTGTTAGAATCGTGAGTCTGTCTATAATAGTCTTTCAAAAGTTAGAAAGAAAAGTCTTTAAAAGTTTCTTCATTTATTGACTTCGCAACCAAATAAAAAGGAAAACAAAGAACATGATAAAATAATTGTACTTAAAAATAGAAATCCAAAAATACATAAGTACACCGAGAAATAGAAATAAAAAAAACACCTAAGTAACTATCAAGTTCTAATTGGGTTTATTTACGAAAATTTTATTTTTAACCTTTTTTTTTAAACAAAACAGTTCCTACAGGAAGAAAGAACATAGTGACAGTTCTATGTTTTTTGCGTTTGAGTGCCACCCATGAAGCTAGATAAGAATAAGAATAAGAATAAGAAACATTTATTGACCTGCACAAATACAAATACAAACAGATGAGAAAAAAAAAAATAAAATAAAAAAAGAAGAACATCTTAAAACAATTAACACAATCACAAAAAATTGAAATAAAAAATAAAAGAGAAAGAACACTATAAATAACTACGATATGTGCAACATGATATACAGCATATATATATATGATATATATGATGAAGATACAGCATGATGTAGATACAGCTTCGTGGTGCCATCATAAATATTCATTTTGCAACAAGAGGTATGTACAATGACATACAGAATGTTGGTGTTAATCGATGTTTTGTTATTAACAAATTATTATTTTTTTGCGGCATTGTGATTTTGGTAGGTAACTTAATTATAGGCAAATAATTCAATAATTACAAGAATTAACATAAAAATAAAAATAATAAAACCAAATTAAATTAAAATTAAATTAATGAATTACAATTTTAACATAAATATTTAAAGCGTTAACAAATTAAAAGAAATTACTTATATTATTTTCTCAAAATATTCCTGCATGCTGTAAAAGGATTTAGATATATAGACATTTTAGCAACCCGCCTGCCAAGCGTGGCGATTACGGCAAATACCCCTCATATCCTTGGGGGAGGCCTTTGTCCAGCAGTGGACGTCTTTGGCTGAGATGATGATGATGATATAGACATTTTTAGCTCGTTCTCAAATGTACTGTCTTGGAGAGCTTAAGGGTGGGCCGACTAATAAATGCCAAAAATGCAGTTACGGTTAAGTAAATATAATTGAAAATACTATCGTATTAAATGAACAAAATATATATTTAGTACCATAGGGAACGTGTTTACAATTTGTCAGAACCATAAATTCATAACACGCTATAGTTTTTTCTACAATATCATTTAAAGTTGGGCAAAGATCATGAAAACGAGTGGCGGCGTTTAGTAGATTTCTTATCATCATCATCTCATCTCATCATCATCATCTCACCCAAACGACGTCCACTGCTGGACAAAGACCTCCCTCAAGGATATGAGGGGTATTTGCCGTAATCGCCACGCTTGGCAGGCGGGTTGGCGATCGCAGTAGGTTGAGGGTAACCTCAGAGAGATGCTGCTGCCCATCCTCTGGAATGGTCCCTTAGTCGGCTTTTACGACACCCACAGGAAGAGATGGGGTGGTGCAATTCTTTATCCCCGGCACCACACAGGGAATTTCTTATATTTTATCTAAATTATTGTACCTCTGATTTTGTCTAAACAATCGTCAATGGATAAACTACAAATTGCTAGACTACATTTTTGATTCATCAAGTGGTTATTTAAATAATAATTTGTTATTAAGTTCCTTAAATTCCCCATACAAAACTAGTATGGCCGCGCGGCATCAAATAAATATGGACGACGACATTTCAAATAAAACATATGACACTTGTCACTTACGGACGGCGCACCCTTAATAATGACTTACCACAGCCTGGACCGACCCTCTAAAACCCCTGGGTTGTGCCTTCATCCGTCGAAAGGGGAGGGGGGAGCCCCGGGCAATTGAGCTAGCGATTCTACCGCAGCGACCAAGCTATGACTGGTTATACGATAGCCTCATTCTAATTAATATCGCAATCCGATATCAAAGTGACCTTTGATTATAGACTTCGCACGTCGAGGTATTGCCACGTCTAGTATGTCAAAGTACCTTTGATTAAGCCTAGCCTAGAGGCGAGCCTCGACGCTTTCATCGGTTTGAAGTTACAGATGGCACTACTTATTAAGCGCATTCAGAACTACTGCAAACTTGACTGTTTCAAATCCTATTAACCCTAGAAAGATAATCTTATTTTGTTATACGATAAAGATAATCTTACGTCATAAAGACGTACTATATTTTCAGATTACATATTTGTCATAATATCATATTTAATCAGTTTAAAAGTACATATTCATTTACTTAAAACCAAAATAATTTGCAAAAATTATGTATTTATTATAAATAATCTTTAATTCCTTCCCCTTCCAACTCTTTAGGGCACATCTCTAAGCCTGCAGAGCAATATCAGCATGCTCGGTATGACGATTCGCTGTGATCTGAATCAAAAGGACTACATCGAAGCCGTGATCAAAACTGCCTCATGAAAACTCGGTGTCCTGAACAGAGTGCGGCGATTCTTTACGCCTGACCAGTTGTGTCTTTTGTACAAGACTCAGGTACTCAAAGACAAAGCTGTGGAACTCCTGGCCTCAGTCGGTGTTTCCCATCAAAAAATATAATATTGGGTTCTTTAAATCACGACGTTCATAACACTTTGGATTGTCTTTCATTTTAAAGGTTGTGTTGCTTGCGATGTTTGAATATTAGTTATAGGGTGGAACTAATAATTACATTGATAAAATAACATGTAATTATCATTGAGGAGCTCGATAGAGCAGATGGGTGACCAAACTTGAATATCTCGATTTCGATACACATCTCGTCGGGACACGAGCCTTCCCTAAGGAGGATAGGGAGAACGGGCCATAAACCAACACGCGGGCCCAGTGCGGACTGGTGGTTGTTAACGACTGCTAATGCAGCCTGGACCATAAATTGTTTTTTTTGTGTATTGTGATTGTTCTTTGTTTTATTTTTTTGTGTGTTTATTTGTGATGGAAAGTGTCCTTTTATGATGGGGCACTTTCCAATAATTTTGACGCTGTAAGGGAGAAAAGAGCTGGACACTTGCTGAGTTTCTTGCCGGTTCTTCTCAGTATAAGATCTCCCGCCCAGAGTAGACTTACGAACCGATGGCATAGTGACATTCACAAGTGCTACTTGTAACCTAAACTGAATAAAGTATTTTGAATTTTGAATTTTTTTTAGAAATAATAATAAATAAAATAAAATAAATAAATAAATTTTCCTACACTCACACCAATTATCTAGCCCAAGAGAAGCTTCGTCATGAAACTCGTTATATGGTTACTAGACAACGGAAAAACATACTTAAAATAAATGTTTATATAATTTTTAACGCAAATTTTGTTGTAAAAAAAAAATTATATAAACATTTATAAATAGCTTGCCTACTTCTTAACTGATCTTTAGTATTTGTAAAAATATTATGATCGGATGTTAATGACGGTAGTTGTTAACATTGAATGGGCGCCTTTGGCTTTCAAAGTAAAAAGTAAATAGTGTTGAATAATTTCGGCGGGCTGGTTAGAACCACGATAGCTCAATTGGAAGAGCATCTGACCCGGTATGTCAGAAGGGTGCAGGTTCAAACCCTGCTCGTGGAAATTTTTTCAACATTTGTGTTTTTATACTTAAAATACTTAAATACATACGTATTATACATAGAAAACACCCAGACCCGAGACAAATTAGAAAAACAATAATTTCTAAATTGACCCGACCGGGGATCGAACGCGGGACCTCAGAGATGGCGACACCATGAAAACCGGTGTACAAACCACTCGACCAAGGAGGTCGTCAATAATAAATACTTGCCTTTCGAAGCATCGAGGAGCTTGAGATGAAAAATATTTGGTCACCCATCCGATGACCACTGTGCCTTCGAGCTCCTCAAAAAGAGCTACATAAGATTTAGAGAATTATACATATATAATTATATACCGCCTCTGTGGTCTAGTGGTTGATACCACCGGTTTCAGAACCAGAGGTCCAGGTTTCTATTCTTATCATAACTAAATATGTCGCCATAACGTCAATGATAGTAGCATTATTGTGTTCCGACAGTTAGAGATAAGATAGCCAGCTCTTTAGTAGTTGAGGAATCCAGGTGAATGGCGCATCCACCTTCGGCCTTTACATAACATCAGGTGAGATAAATAAATAAATAATAAATACATAAAATCAAATTTATTTCAAGTAATAGGAACCCATAATATGCTACAATCACACAATTATAATAAAATAACAAATTAAACACAAATCATATCAATAATAAAACCAAGTGCTTTTTCATCAGCTCTTTTTATGTCTCCACTGCTGGGGCACGAGCCTTCCCTATAGATGGATAGGGAGAACGGGCCATAAACCACCACGCGGGCCCAGTGCGGATTGGTGGTTGTTAACGACTGCTAATGCAGCCGGGACTAACGGCTTTACGTGCCTTCCGAAGCACGGAGGAGCTCGAGATGATAAATTTTTGGTCACTCACCGGCCTTTGCGAAAGTTGCTTAACCTCAGCACTCGCAGACCAGCCACGTTAACCACTGCACCATCAAGCTCCTCAAACCAAGTGCTTCCCGCTATGAATTTAAAAACTCTGCTTTGTACTCACATAATAACGCAAATAAAATTTCAAATGAATCTGAATCTTAATTACTATTACATACACTATGTGTACATATATCGACCCTTCCGGGATGAAACGTCGTAAAAGCCATTTTGTCCAAAATCTGTTTTCAACGGTTTCTTAGCCAGAATCGCGCGCTCTATCGATCTGTATATTTAATATGTTCAAATTCGCAAAAAAATGTCTTTTACAACACGCTTCGATTCAGTCTATAAACCCTGTTTTTTATTTATTTTTTCTGTCGTAATGAGTGAATTTTTAAAGTAAATTTTCAAATTTATGAAGTAAGAGACATATTTTTTCGTTTCATGGCTAATACAACTTAAATAATACAGTATCAGAAAATAATACTATTGAACATTTTGTAATAAAAAACAAGATAATATCAAATATAGCTCTTACTACAATTTTTCAACTAAAAATTTACAAATGAACGATGTCAATTTACGTCGTAAAATCCACGACTTTTAAAAATATGGTTTCTACGACCATTTTGTTACTAACAGATTATTGAAAAGTAATGCTGAGTTTGGTGTTAAAGAGCATGACGCATTTTTAATATGGCTTTTACTACAATTTTTCAACTAAACATTTACAAATGAACGATGTCAATTTATGCCGTAAAATCCAAGACTTTTAAAAATATCGACCCCTTCAGGATGAAACGTAGTAAAAGCCAAAAGGCCATTTTTCAGTATGGCCAAAAAACAAAAATGGTAAAGTTTACTTACTGTTTATCTTTTTATATACTAAGTCTATAATAAACCACTATAACACATAGAGCTTAGGTTTTCGAGTTGCTTACTAAATAGAAACTTAAAATAACGTACATTCATTAGTATCCAGAGATGGCATGGCTTTTACTACAAAAAAAATAATTGTAAATGACTTTTACAACAGTTTTCTTCTGCTTGGCAACTGTAACCTTTTTTTTATTAAGGCGTATAGACTTCATAATTTGTTTAATCGAAGGAATTTTGGAATTAAAAGACAATTGTAATAAAAAGAAAGTGTAATTATTATAGTAAATGCAGCACACATTTATGGCCATTATCAGACTATTTACATTTTTTTCATTATTTATCAGTAATATTGTACTTTTTCTCATAAATGAAAAAATAACAGCAAAGAGAAAAAACTGAAAAGAAAAAAAAACAAGCTCTACGATCCCAGAATTAAATTTTGAGCAATGTTAATTACATCGTGATAATATTTCCTTGTCCGATACCTATACTTAATAATAAAATCTATAATAAAAGAGTATTTTTAAATACATTGAATAGGTATTGATAGTTGTCGCAGACGGGGACAATCATCAACCAAGTAGCCGTGACTAGCTCAATTAAATCCGCACTCTCTGTCTTGTGTCTTGTCCCCGCCTGTGACAACTATCAATATTCAATGTATTTATAAATACTCATTTATTATAGATTTTATTCGGACAAGGAAATATTATCACGTTGCAATCAACATTGCTCAAAATTTAATTCTGGGATCGTAGAGCTTGTTTTTTTTCAGTTTTTTCTCTTTGCTGTTATTTTTTATGTTAGCCCGGTAATACGAGTATATAATTATTTTTTATATAGTTGTTTTAGCAGTCGGGTTTTTTGTTTTATTTAATAATTTGGTTTTTAATTTTTATAAGTTCTATGTAAGTCCTACCTAAGTATACAACTTTATTTTTAGTTTATACGAAAACCGAAACACGGGTCAAATATTTTCATTTAAAGAATCCGTACAAAAAAAATTAAAATAATATCTTGAAAATTCACGAAGTTACAAGCTTTTTGTGCTGTCCCGTTGTGTGTTTTTAATAGGGAATAATTTATTTGAAATTTTGTAAATATTATTTGGTCAAAATGTAACTTGGTATAAAAAATATTGAAACCGATTCTATTACTGATTCTGAACAAACAGTTTTCAGGTTTCGTATAAACTAAAAATAACATTGTATACCTACTTACCTATGTCCTTTGCATTATTTCTGTATTGGAATTATCAAGTACACACACGCCGCAGATTATTTATAAGATTATTTACAAGATCTAAATAACATAAGCTTGCCACAATCCTTTGTGGAAAAACTTCCCATTTAAGCACTAAAATATAAAGATTTCAAAAAATTGTGCACAGACGGAACGACACGACGACGACACACGACGGAACGGAAAAGGTTTCACAAAGATTTTTTAGAGATGCCCTACAATGGTAATAAAGATGAGACTGATGATGAAACGGATGAAACGGAACTGATGATGATTGAAACGGATGAAGAAGATGAAGACTTCATCGAATAATATTGACATCGATTTTATCGAACGTATAAAAGTAGTTTGTTAGTGTATATAATAATAATATAATAATGTGCCATTTCTACAATTATTTCCAAAGATGAAAAGCTTCCGCAATTTTTAGTTTAGATATAGACCTAAGAAGGTTTGATATTTCTTTGATAAGTTTAGGAAAATGTACCTAAGCAGTTTTCCTAAAAATACTAGTTACCTAGACATTTATTACGAAGAACTGATTGTTTTAAGACATTGGTTTGTTTTAAGAGATCTTATTGTTAAATACTTTGTCGTGTACCTGATTTTGTGTGCGCACAACGCGCAGTTGTATCTCGTAGTTGAATAAAACAGAAGATTAGAAGATTTTAATTACTAGGTTCGATGTTACTGCCTATTTTTGTATAGTTTAGACGTTGTGTTGATTGTAGTTTGATAATTTTATAAGTGTTAATGAGAAAAAGTACAATATTACTGTTAAATAATGAAAAACATGTAAATAGTCTGATTATGGCCATAATCGTGTGCTGCATTTACTATAATAATTACACTTTCTTTTTATTACAATTGTCTTTTAATTCCAAAATTCCTTCGATTAAACAAATTATGAAGTCTATACGCCTTAATAAAAAAAAGGTTACAGTTGCCAAGCAGAAGAAAACTGTTGTAAAAGCCATTTACAATTATTTTTTTTGTAGTAAAAGCCATGCCATCTCAGGAACTAATGAATTCAAAATTCAAAATTCAAAATCATTTATTCAGTTTAGGCTACAAGTAGCTCTTGTGAATGTCATTATGCCATCGGTTCGTAAATCTACTCTGGGCGGGAGATCTTGTACTGAGAAGAACCGGCAAGAAACTCAGCAAGTGTCCAGCTCTTTTCTCCCTTACAGCGTCAAAAATATTGGAAAATGCCCTATCATAGCAGAACACTTTCCATTACAAATAAACACAAAAAATATATATAAGACAATTACAACATGTAAAAAAACAAAATAAAAAATGTAAGTTAACAAATTTACATCAGATAATTATGTAAAGGTTTCAATTTCCACAATGTCATACAGCACCACTACAGTACTCTAGTAAAAGTCAAAAATTGTTTAGGTAAAACAAAGTCAAACTATAATTAATAATACTAAAAATAAGATAAGTATGCAAGAGCAGACCAGCCTCCACAGGCGGCACCCGTTCACGAGCATGACATATGAATCAGCCATCGCTTCGCTCAACCATATTTTAGGGAACGTAACGACCCGACGCACATGCCACCACCGCAGAGACAGTAAAGAGAGCATGACACACTCAAGATACTCTAAATAAAAACTTAATGATGTATTTAACGCAACGCTGTTTGTTATCTGTAGGACAATGCTGTTAAAATAAAAAATGTAAGTTAACAAATTTACATCAGATAATTATGTAAAAGTTTCAATTTCCACAATGTCATACAGCACCACTACAGTACTCTAGTAAAAGTCAAAAATTGTTTAGGTAAAACAAAGTCAAACTATAATTAATAATACTAAAAATAAGATAAGTATGCAAGAGCAGACCAGCCTCCACAGGCGGCACCCGTTCACGAGCATGACGTATGAATCAGCCATCGCTTCGCTCAACCATATTTTAGGGAACGTAACGACCCGACGCACACGCCACCACCGCAGAGACAGTAAAGAGAGCATGACACACTCAAGATACTCTAAATAAAAACTTAATGATCTATTTAACGCAACGCTGTTTGTTATCTGTAGGACAATGCTGATAAAGGCTGTCATATCAGTATAAAAAGTATAAAAAATAATTTTAATAAATTGATTCAAATATAATATGTGATTTTTATTATAACCAGGCTGTTTTATCATCTAAATATTCTTTGACTGTATAATAACCTTTTATAAGTAATAAAGACTTCACATGTTTTTTAAACTTATCTAAAGGTAAATCTAGTACAGAATTTGGTATTTTATTGTAATAGTGTATACCTTGCCCCAAGAAAGAACCAAGTACCTTCTGTAACCTGAACAGTGGCATTACAAGTTTTGTCTTATTTCTAGTATTGAAATTGTGTACGTCACCGTGTTTAGTAAAGGAGTTGATGTTGCAACGTACAAAAACTATACAATTATAAATATATTGAGATGCAACTGTCAGGACATCAATCTCCTTAAAAAGATTTCTTAGGGAAGTTCGTGATCCTAGTTTATAGATTGCTCTTATTGCTCGTTTCTGTAAAATGAATATAGTTTCAATATCAGCCGCTGTTCCCCACAGTAGGACGCCATACGACATGACACTATGAAAATAACTAAAATAAACTGTTCTAGCAGTTTCAACGTCTGTTAACTGCCTAATTTTTCTAATGGCATAAGCAGCAGAACTGAGTTTACCGGCCAATTTCGATATATGAGGATTCCATTGAAGTTTTGAGTCAAGGGTAATGCCTAAAAAGACTGTAGAATCTACCAAATCTAATTGATCACCGTTTATTCTAATATTGGTTGGTTCATTTCTGACATTTGGTAATATAAATTTAATACATTTTGTTTTCTTAGCGTTAAGCTGTAAATTATTAATAGTAAACCAATGGAGTACCTCTGAAAGAGCTTTATTTACATTTTCATTATTAGTCCTACACCTAGTCACATTAAAAATGAGTGAAGTATCATCTGCAAATAATACAATTTCACAGAAATTCTCTACAAAGAATGGTAAGTCATTAATATAAATCAAGAACAGAAAAGGACCAAGAATGTACGTTATTTTAAGTTTCTATTTAGTAAGCAACTCGAAAACCTAAGCTTAATGTGTTATAGTGGTTTATTATAGACTTAGTATATAAAAAGATATACTGTAAATAAACTTTACCATTTTTGTTTTTTGGCCGTACTGAAAAATGGCCTTTTGGCTTTTACTACGTTTCATCCTGAAGGGGTCGATATGAGCGGAATAAGTTTTTTATTGGAGCTTAAAGGTTGATTATACGCTATTGGTGACAATGAAATCCAGCTCCCAACTTAATATAGAGCAGCTTACGAACCTCATTTAAAATTCTGTGCATGTTGCATGGCTGAAGAGGTCTCGCGACGCGCAATATTTGGAACTTAATACTTGTTGCATGCTAGTTTTATTTCGTTATTAATACCGCTAGTTTGTCCAAACAAAAATCTTAATCTCTTAGTTTTGTGATGAAAGGGGTCCGCCTGCATCAGCTATAGTCTAAGGGATTGAACTATATCTTTATCATCATCATCATCAGCTCATTTTTATGTCTCCACTCCTACTGCTGGGGCACCTGCCTTCCCTATGGATGGATAGGGAGAACGGGCCAAACCCCATTACGCAGGCCCAGTGCGGATTAGTGGTTGTTAACGACTGCTAATGCAGCTGGAACCAACGGCTTAAAGTTTAGTTCCCGAGGACGGGGTTGAAAGGTTCCATTTTATTTGACGACCTCCGTCTCTCCGGCTTGCACGCCGGATTTTGGGCGGCGCTAACTCTGAAGTCGGATTCCATTCCCGGTCGGTTCAATGTCGAAAACGAACTTTTCGATATTGTGTCGAATTTGGGTGGTTGTGGTACCGTCGTTGTTTCTGATTTCCATGAAACGAGTGCTTTAGCTACTTACCTTGGAATCAGAAAAATGTGTGTGATGCTATCTGAGAAAAACCTAGGCTGGATCCTAAAGAGGTTGGTTAGCAAGGAGCTAATTAAGACGCGTTATTCACTTATAGGCTTTATTATAAGACTGGCGATACAACATGACTACCTTCACAGTTTACTAAATAATAATTTATGAATACCGACATTACACTATCTAATATTTATTTCATACTAGCGGCCGCTCGCGGTTTCACCCGCGTGGTTCCCGTTCCCGTGGGAATAACGGGATCAAAAGTATCCTATGTTGTAATCCAGGTAATAAACGATCTGTATGCCGAATCGCATCCAAATCTATACATCCGTTGCAGCGTGAAGAAGCAACAAATATACACACATACATACACACAAACTTTCGCATTTATAATATTAGCGTGATTATATTCAATTATTTTTTTAAGAATTCATATCAATTATTACTATACGTAAAATGGAATGGTCTATTCAATGCAGCTTATACGGCACAAGAAACGCGTCTCAACATCCAAAACATATTTATTGCGAGCAGTAAATACATAAGATGGCGACTGACGTGCCTACGCCTAATTTTATGCCCTGTAAATGAAGATATGGGCATTTCGCATAACAGATTCTGTAATTACAGTGTTTAGTGGCAATCCCGGCGGCGTTATGCGAATTTGTCATTACACTTTGTATCAACTATTTCTGTAGTATTTCTCATTAAATTACAATGTGTTGGTTTAATAATAGCTTTAAAGAGCATATCGAAATACCTACATGCAACTTTTAAACTAACTGTGTAACAAAAGAGACTGGAATTTAGTTCACCAACTGATCACGGCTAACGAAAACGAGTTATGGGACTTTTTATGGCCATATTACAACTTTTGTCATCTAGAGGCGCCGGCGCTACTGTATAGAGTTGTTCTATTTGTTATTATATGACATCAAAAAAAACAAAATCCAAAATCATCAGATTTTCTATTCTTTTTTGAGTATTTGCGGTTTGCCACTGTGCATTTTCAGCTTCACCAGTCTTCTTAGGCGGCGAGAAACTTAACGGGTTCCGCAAGCCGTGTGAAACGAAGCCCTCCTTCCCCACCACAATGCAATTGCGTAGAGATATTGCGTCACTCAGCGTCTTCTACCGCTTCTACCACGGCGAGTGCTCTGAAGAGCTTTTTGACCTCATCCCACCTTCTCCCTTCCTCCATAGGAGTACGCGTGCTGCTCTCCGGAGTCACCGCTGTACTGTCTCGAACATTCCATCGCGCACAAAGAAATTTGGTGACTCGTTTTTCTGTCGCACTTCCAAAAGATGGAATAGTCTACCAGCGCACGTTTTCCCTCCTTCCTATGACATGGGGTCCTTCAAACGAGGCGTGAAGAGGCACCTTGCGGGCCGGCAGGGTGAGGGTGACTGATGCTGCGTTGTTTTCTCGCTGCATCAGTTGTCCTTACGTCTGGACTCCATTTCCACTTAACATCAGGTGGAGTGAAGTCATTTGCCGAGCTATGTATAAAAAAAAACCATAATACTAAGCCGCACTACTGGTAGTGGCATGGGTATTTTTTTTCCCTTCTTTTTTTTTTTTTGGAGAGAGACTGCTGATTGCCGAGGGGCATTTTCAGCTTCACCGGGCTTGTTTTAGGGGCGGCGAGGTACGTAAAGGGTACCTCAAGCCGTGTTGAAACGAATCACCTTCGGAGGATTTCTAGAGGGGTACGGCATCGCACACTTAAAAGTGCGCGTCCCCGTGCCCTCCTAGAGTCTCCGAAGGGTTCGGATCGGATCGGTTTTTCCTTCTGCACTACTGGTCCAGTAGTACCGTAGGTATTTATAAAATACATATATATGCGTTCCCCATTACACTACCTAATTTAATAACCGTCAGTGGTTTTCTATAGAGGGAACGGTATCACGCACTAGTGCGTGTCTCCGTGACCTACTAGATTCTCCGAGGGGTTCAGATCGGATCGGGAGCGGAACCACCCGAGGGCGCTAAAGGCTCGAACCTCGGCTCGGGTGGAGTCGTGGCCGTGGGTAGAAGCGCCCAGGTACATTTCTGTACCTGGTATATAGAGCGCGTGTGAACCGGCTCGTCGTATCCTTGTTCGAGTTCAGTTTAAGTTACGAATAGCATTTATTAATGTCACTATACCATCGGTTCGTAAGTCTACTTTGGGCGGGAAACCTTGCACTGAAAGGAACCGGCAAGACACTTATTAAGGGCATTATTCTTTTCTTCCTTAAAGCGTAAACATAACTGAAAACTAAAAATATACTTAAAGAAGCATTTCTCGATATGTCCTACGAAGATACAGAAAAGTTATTAATTGTTGTTATATGAATATTATGTTATTTTGTCTGAAATGAAACAACTTTCTTTTTTTTTATGTTAAAAGGAGGCAAACGAGCAGGCAGGTCACCTGAAGGAAAGTAATCACCGCCGCCCATGGACACCCGCAAAACCAAAGTTATCACAGATGCGTTGCCAACCTTGGAAAGGAGTTGGATCTTGAGGAGGGAGTAGGAATTGGGAGGGGGGAGGGGTGAGAGATGGACCTTACGGATCTACTCGCGTTTATTTTACACATTACTTATTTAATGTTTATCCTGACGTTTCGAACCCTTTGCAGGGTCTGCGGTCACAGGGAGACTGAGGTGTGGTCGTCTCATAATTAGTTGGTAGCTTGTATACCCTCATTAAAATTTAATCAGGTGCGTTCCGTTTTACGCGGAAAGAGCTTACAGTATCTTTTGTAGTAACTTAAACTAGTAACTAAAACTACAACTAAAACTAGTAAGTTTTAGTTGTAGTTTTAGTTACTAGTTTAAGTTCATAATTAACCAGTCAACTACCCAATTTTTCCTTTAATTTTTGTTAAACCAAAATTTTATTTTCTTTTTCTGTTAATTTTTTTGTAAGTATTGTAATATGTTTCGTGGCTGTGATCAAATAAACGTTTTTCTTTCTTCACATTAACTTAGCACGCATATGCATCACAACAACATTTGCCTTCATCAAAGTATAATGGAAGTGGGTTATAATTACACACACAAAGCCGCTACAAAGAGCAACATTTCAAATGACTTGCATCTCCTTAATTAATGTAATTAATTCGCTTGTAAGTTCAGAGGCGAGGTACAATTAATTTAACGACTAGCCATTGCCTGTTGCGATGCGGACATAGGTACCTTGAATACACATTGTTGACTGGTGGGGGAGCTTCTTTTGTACCTTAGTTATACCCAAGCTATACCTAAGTTATACCTAAGTTGTACCTAAGTTATACCCAAGTTATACCTAAGTTATACCTAAGTTATACCTAAGTTACAACTAAGTTACAACTAAGTTACCCCTAAGTTATACCTAAGTTACAACTAAGTTACTCCTAAGTTATACCTAAGTTATACTCAAGTATTTTTAAAATGCTTACTACTGTTAAACTACGAAGCTGATAACAAAAAAAAGGATTTTAAATTTTGATTTAGATACCGATCGATTTTATTAAGTCTTCATTAATTTAATGCTTTTAGCTTTTTAACAAAACACACATGCTGTTATTAGTCTATAATTGACCCACTGCTGGGCAAAGGCCTCCATGATTGGAACAAAGTCATCGCTACAATTGATTGGTATTTGCGTTGGTGGGTATAAAAGCCATCTTTTAAAAACCAACGGCTTAACGTGATTTACGCGAGCTGGTGATATTTTAACTAGGTCACCCATCCATTGATCTGACATAGCGAAAGTAGCTTAGTTCTCACGATCAAGACGCCGCGCCATCGAACTTCTCACTTAATGTTTATCTACAAAGTTCTATGAATATATTTTCTTACTTATTGTCACTTTTTTTATGTGCGATCCAAATGTTTCTGGAGGAATATCATTTTCACTACATTATCCTGGATTATCTCATCGCGGGCCCATTTCGTTTCGGAACAAGCCATTTGGGCGGGAATAAGCCGAAGCAATATTTACCTAATCTTCGAAAAAGTCCACAAATTATTTCACTTACGATATTATATTTCACTCCAAATGTTAAAATCAAGACGCTGACAACTGTGACATTTAATGCTCTAAGTGTGACATGAGCTTTAATATGCATGGTTTATAAAAAAAGTATACAACATACAATGAACGTCAAAAAGAGTAATATAATAATATGTTTTATTAGACTTTATTTGCAACAATGTTATTTATGAAATTTACTCGATAGAATGATAGAACGTAAGTAGTTCCAAAGTCACCTAAATAGTTCTATTTAGGTACATGATTATCTTTATCATTTAATAAAGTACCTACGTCAATGAAATAAAATGTAAGTAAACAGCCTATAACTGTCCCACTGGTGGGGAAAGGCCTCCATCATTGAAATCAAGTCATCGCTACAATTGATGGGTAATGGCTTAATCACCACGCTTGCCAAATGCGGGTTGGTGATCACAAACCCGGGCTATGCATCGAAAAAATCCGAAATACATTTTGCCCGACCTGAAAATTTATGTGGATTCAACCATTATTGTACCGATAGTCGTTTCGGCAAACGGTCTTTTAGCCAAGAGCCTCGATCAACACCTAGAGAGGCTCTCGCTGAAAGGTTGGGTCAAGGGTCAGATGCAAAAGGCAGTACTTCTTGACACGGCACGTATTGTCAGGAGGTTCCTCACTCTGCAGCCCTAACCACCGATAGCTTGGGTCTATCCCCGCTGCCGGTGGCAACCTAGGTTAAGTTTTTTATAATATTTTATATTGTAAATATATTTTTATATAAAATATTGTAAAAAAGAATCCTAAGATATATCTATACTAATATTATAAAGCTGAAGAGTTTGTTTGTTTGTTTGTTTGTTTGAACGCGCTAATCTCAGGAACTACTGGTTCGAATTGAATAATTCTTTTTGTGTTGGATAGTCCATTTATCGAGGAAGGCTTTAGGCTATATAACATCACGCTGCGACCAATAGGAGCTAAGCATCAGTGAAAAATGTTGCAAAAACGGGAAAAGAGCCTAAAAAATTAAAAATGCTGCCGAAAGTCACTATTCCACGCGGACGAAGTCGCGAGCACAGCTAGTATTTTAATAAAGAGACTAATAATAATAATATAAGACAATATACATACATTGTTCTGGTACCAAAGTAAGTAGCTAAAGCACTCGTTTTATGGAAATCAGAAACAACGACGGTACCACAACCACCCAGACCCGCGTTTTCGACATTGCCCCGACCGGGAATCGAACCCGGGACCTCAGAGTTAGCGCCGCCCAAAGTCCGACGTGCAAGCCACTCGGCTACGGAGGTCGTAAGTGTGGATATTGTTGATTAATTTCGGCCGGTTGGGCATAGCCACGATAGGATAGTTGGTTGTGCACCTGACCCGGCATATGATGGGGTGTAGATGCAAATCCGGTCGTGGAAATTTTTCAACACATTTTACAAGCTGTTATTTGTGTACATGCAACCATAATAATTGTAAAACTTCTATTAGTAATGTTTTTTTCAATTATTTTATTGTATACTTACTGTACATTGAAATGAAACAACTTTTACGGATCTACTCGCGTTTATTTTACACATTAAGTACTTATTTAATGTTTATCCTGACGTTTCGAACCCTTTGCAGGGTCCGTGGTCACAGGGAGACTGAGGTGTTGGTCATCTCATAATTAGTTGGTAGCTTGTATACCCTCATTTAAATTTAATCAGGTGCGTTCCGTTTTACGCAGAAAGAGCTTACAATATCTTTTAGTCTGGCAGTATGGTGTCGGGGCTGGGATTTAATATTTTGTATGATGGGATCCCAGGCTGGTGGTAGATTCCAACCATCTTCTGTATTAAAATTAGGATGTTTTTAATTTCAATAGCCTCGCGTATCATCCTAGGGGTAAATCGTTGTTCTCTAACGAGTATTTGTGGTTTATCAAATCTGATGTAATGGTTGGGCCCCTCTATGGGAATGTTCGCATACTGCAGACTTATTTTCGCGCCTATGCTTGACGTCGGCTATATGTTCTTTAAGACGGGTTCCTACACTTCTCTTTGTTTGCCCGATGTAAGAGAGCCCACAGTCGCAGTCCAGTTTGTACACGCCTGCATCTTGAAGGGGTATGTTGCACTTGACAGGTCGTAAAAATTGGTTGATCTTTTTCGGCGGTTTGAAGTAAGTGTTGATTGAAGCTCGCTTTAAGATATGTCCAATCTTGTCAGTGACACCTTTCATATATGGAAGTACAGCAGGTTGGCGCTCGACTGTGGTTGGTTTATTTTACTTACTGTAAATAAATATTATCGATTCACTTAATTTCCTTTCGTAATTTATGATTCTAGTTCGTGTTATGTACACAAACTGATTTTATAAACGTTTTTTAGTCATACTTAACAAAGAGTAAAGTGTTACACTTCATAATAAGTCGTATTAAAATTAGGCTATTATTGAATACGTTCAGTAAGAGAGTGAAAAGCTTGATGAATAACTTATTAGAATTAAGCAATTTGCAACTGTCATCATAACAAATTCTCCTAAAGCTAACAACACAACACACACAACAACAACACACTAACAATACAACAGCAATTTCACTATTTCACTAGAGAAAGGTTTTCAATTATGTAGGTACAGACTGTCAAGTAATCTCTGAACACTAAATCATAGTGATAGCGGTAGCAGGCCTAATAGGAGCTTGTCAATTTTGACATAGGCAATCTTTTATTTCGTGAATAAAAGATTGCTTAAGTCACTCCTAAAATGTCAAATATAAATGTAATTATAGATAAGAGTTTGTAAATAAATAAATAAAACTGGAGTAAACAAAATTTATATTAGTATTCTCAGTAAACTTCCTTATAATCTCATTATTCACCAATGGATAAAATTTTGTTTTTTTTTACAAGCTTTTACATCTGTCACGGTGTCTGTAATCAAATCTTGCAAGTTAAATTTGAGCCACTTCCCGATTACCGATTGAGCTGAAATTTTGCATGCATGTGTAAATCGGATGACAATGCAAAATTCTTATGACATGGAGCAGATTTGATGATAAAACTGGAAGGTGGCCATAAGAACTCGGTTGTTAAACCCCATCGAGTTTGGACTCGTTTGATCCGTCTTGACGAGTACTTTGGTGCTAGATGGTTACCAGGGTCTGATAATGGAACTGGAAGATGGCTATAGGAACTGGGTAACACACGACACAACCGCATCGAGTTTGGGCTTGTATGATTCGTCTTGACGAGTACTTTGGTACTAGATGGTAACCAGGGTCTGATGATGGAACCGGAAAGTAGCCATAGGAACTCGGTAGTTAAGCATCACAACCCCATCGAGTTTGGACTCGTTTGATCCGTCTTGTCGAGTACTTTGGTGCTAGATATGTCATATCAATTACGTTACGTCTCAGGGTACCAGGGTGAACCATGTTGTACTGAAGCCCTTATCCCCCTACCAAAATACTAAAAAGTTAAAAATTAAATTAAAAGAAAAAAAACATTTAAAAAATAATTTTATTACCTACTTGTTAATAAAAAAAGAACTTAAAAGTTAAATAAGAAATAAATGTTTTTATAAATAAAGGCGTGTTACATTTTGATGGAACGTTATTTTAGCATAATACACCTTCATTATTTTTCTTTTGCAATCACAATGTAATACGCTTTTATTTATAAAAATATTTTTTTCTTATTATCAGGTTTAAATTATTTTTACTTTTTTAGTTATTTTTTTTATTAACAAGTAATAAAAGCTTATTTTTTTTAAAGTTTTTTTCTGATTTAGTTCTGTTTAATTGTTCAACTCGTTGCCTGTTGTTGGTTATACATAAACGATAAATAGTCGCTTATTCGTCGACTCACTATTTTTCTATTTCCATTTCGTTTTAAAAACTCTGGTGCAGATGTAAGTAACTACAATAACTATAATACGACTATTATATAACTCATCCGTGTTCCTTTCCCAGACAGTTTAATTCCGATTGGAGGCTATCTCCCGATTGTAGGTAATTGGCTGTCATGAGACCCTTTCAGGGCGACAACCCTTTTAAAGGGTTGGGACCTACAGCTATATAATACATTTAGATGAGATTCGATGGAGGGAACACCACGCCATTCGATTTCAATAGACTGAAATGTCATAACGTTTTGAACCGTACTAATACATCAGACGTACAGTTGGCATCGAATTATACGAACCTTTTTTGAGTATCTCGATGGCCCAGTGATTAACGCACCCTTTTTGCGATTGCTAAAGTTAAGCAACTTTTGCAAAGGCCGGTCATAGGATGGGTGACCAAAAATGTATCATCTCGAGCTCCTCCGTTCTTCAGAAGGCACGTAAAGCTGTTGTTCCCGTCTGCATTAGCAGTCGTTAACAATCACCGCACCGCTAAGGGCCCACATGGTGGTTTACGGCGCGTTCTGTGGTGTTTCCACCCATAGAAGGCTCGTGCCCCCGCAGTGGGTATATAAACAAGTTTGTGATGTAATGTCACAAAAACAACAAACAACTTCGAGAAAGAGGCTAACAGAAGGGTACAGCTAGGCTGGGCAGCTTATGGGAAATTACGTCGGGTCTTTACGTCGCCTATTCCACAAAGTCTAAAGACGAAAGTCTTCAATCAGTGCGTCCTACTGGTAATGACATACGGAGCTGAAACGTAGACACTCACGGTTGGGCTGGTCCACAAATTTAAAGTCGCTCAGCGAGCTATGGAAAGGGCTATGCTCGGAGTTTCTCTGAAGGACCGACTTAGGAATGAGGTGATCTGACAGAGAACGAAAGTAATCGACATAGCCCATCGAATCAGCAAGCTGAAGTGGCAGTGGGCCGGTCATATTAGCCGCAGAACCGACAACCGTTGGGGTAAACGAGTTCTCGAGTGGAGACCGCGTATCGGCAAACGTAGTGTAGGACGCCCTCAGACTAGGTGGAGCGACGATCTTCGCAAGGTGGCTGGCAAGAGCTGGATGAGAGTAGCCGCGGATGGCGTGCACTTGGAGAGGCCTATGTCCAGCAGTGGACTAGTATAGGCTGATGATGATGATGATGATGATGAAATATGCATATCGCACCAAAATACCATTCATTAACGATCACAGTTTATTTATTAAGATACTATAACCGCAAAATGGAGTGCCTCAGAATGATATAAATGAATTAGTCCCACAACGTAAGTGTTAAAGTGGGCTTATAATATCCTATTAAGGATAGGGAATTGCGTTTAATGGAAATCTCTTAGTTTCAGTGAAGGCGTGCTGTTTACAAGACTATGAAGCCGGGTAAGCTGTAAAGAAAATAAGTCAAAAACGAAAAGTAACACGATGGTGGAAAGAATAAGCAACAGATACCTATACGCCATATTAACAACTGTTCAGGAGAACTATTCAAAGTTTGAAAATTGAAGTCGACGCACCGCTAAACAATTAATCTAATACGGAGCGTTTGCGCCCCGTACCATAAGAAAAACTGTTTTTTTTATTTCCAATTAAAACAACAAATAAGTTTAAAAAATGAACGAGCATATTGAAGTGTGTTAAGACTAATCTACTAAGAAAATTTAGATGCTTAAATCGGTCTGGTTTGCCTGTAAAATGTAAATCTATGTTTTAAAAGAGGTTACTTTCATATTCTTTTCTCTGTTATAAAAGTTGACATATCGTGTTTCTAGCAAAATGAAGTCAATTAAATGAAATATCAAATATCACTCTCATATGTTTTGTAATTGTTGGGAAAAATCAAGATCCTCGCCACGTAAATTTCCAATGGAAATGGCGTCGCCTGTAGGAAAAATGTGTATTTTTGTGTAACTACATTTAGTATTCTTTCTCATTAAAAAAGCAGCGTTCAATGACTCTCTTAAAGTCATTGCAAGGTTAAATTTGTAGTTAATGTGTGTTTAATTATTATATATTTTTTATACATAAGTAGTCTATGCTCTGCTTGATGTTAGGCAGACGCGGAGTCCAGACGCGCGACTCCTCCATCTAAGGATGGAGGAGTCCTCGCGTAAAGTGAGCCTTTACTTGCAAGTTGCACTGAAGCACTGGCTATCTTATCTCTAGCTGCAGTACACAAGAATGCTGCTAAGATTGATGTTATGGCGACATATTTAGAAAAGACGGTGGTAGCTAACGAGAAGCCGAAACAAACAAGCCCTAAGTATTACCAACCAAACCGAGTACAAAAAAGAAACCCCCGCTAATAAACGAACCCGGGACCTCTCAGTGTGAGACTAGCGGTCTTAAACACTTCAATTCAATTCAAAATCATTTATTCAGTTTAGGCTACAAATAGCTCTTATAAACGTCATTATGCCATCGATTCGTAAGTCTACTCTGGGCAGGAGATCTTGTACTGAGAAGAACCGGCAAGAAACTCAGCAAGTGTCCAGCTCTTTTCTCCCTTACAGCGTCAAAAATATTGAAAAGTGCCCTATCATAAAAGGACACTTTCCACACCAGACTACGAAGGCGGTCAAAACTGTTCAGCTGATCTGTTGAAAGTTTGAAAAAATCAAGGAAGAAGTTTTAACGTTTTTTAATTATGTTTGCTTTGTTTTGGTACGCATGAAATCAATTCTGATTAATTTATATACTCTCAGACTTTGTAAATCATAAAAGCCCTCTTCAAAGTCAACAACTACGTCATCAACATTATTATATAAAGGATCAGTTAAGAATAGCCGGACTATTTATGTACATAACGAAATTTGCGTAAATTTTTATATAAAACCCGTATTTATAAAGCTTACCTATTCTTAACTTCTTGAATCTTGATCCTTGATAAAATTGTTTGTAGTCTAATGGTTAGACCACTAGTCACAGACTGATAAGCCCCGGGTTCTATTCTCATTTACACATACGGGTTACGTATTGCACTCAGTTTAGCTGATGGTACGACTTGTTTTCGCCTCGGCAGCCCAGTGACAAGGCGCTTTGCCCGATATTCGACGGTTCCAGGTGTAATTCCCAGGCGGGCAAAGTGTGTTACGGACGGACGGACTTTTTTGTAGACCTTTTTAAGATGTACAATACTGTAGTTCCCTGTGTGGTGCCGGGGATAAAGAATTGCACCACCCCATCTCTTCCCGTGGGTGTCGTAAAAGCCGACTAAGGGACCATTCCAGAGGATGGGCAGCAGCATCCCTCTGAGGTTACCCTCAACCTACTGCGATCGCCAACCCGCCTGCCAAGCGTGGCGATTACGGCAAATACCCCTCATATCCTTGGGGGAGGCCTTTGTCCAGCATTGGACGTCTTTTAGCTGAGAGGATGATGATGATGAATACTGTAGTACATTATTTTGATCTATCTCGTATGGTTCAGCCAGTGTTTGCAATGTAAGCGCAAAGAAATGTGAAACCTCTAAAATTATAGATTATAGGATGCGAGCAGCACAAAACCGGTCGTTGCGGAGATCCTTGGGGGAGGCCTTTGTCCAGCAGTGGACGTCTTTTGGCTGAGATGATGATGATGATGATATTTAAATAAAAAATATTCATTGTCAGCCAGTAAGTTGCTTCTTGCTTGACACCTCGTGTAAAGGACAACATCGCAAAATACCTACAACCTGAAATTAATTGACAAGTATCAAAATATTTTGAGGGGTTTCTCTTCTTTTACCTGTACTTACTCATCCGTATTGCGTGCGGAAAATATTAGAGTTCTGATTTTTTTGAGCGTAATGAATATTAAAATTTGTTCGATCACTGAGCCATTGAGCCTATTTTCTTGGAAACACCAACTAATACACTTTACACGAATATTATTACTTAGATAACTTATATTTGTACACGAAACTGTTTATCAGTTAGTATTATAATTGACATCATTTTTTTATCTTACGTTTTAGCACAGTGCCATAACTCACCTGATATTAAGGGATGATAAGGCCAATGGAGGTTTGGGGGTTAAAGTTACTTGCGTCCGTAGGTTTACTCTTGAGACCCTACACGTGAACCCTGGGTGGTGCTAAATGAATGACACTGTCTGAGTGAGGCCCATCTCTCACCCCTCCCCCCAATTCCCACTCCCTTCTCAAGATTCAACTCCTTCCTCAGGGTTGGCAACGCATCTGCGATAACTTTGGTTTTGCGGGTGTCCATGGGCGGCGGTGATTGCTTTCCATCAGGTGACCCGCTTGCTCATTTGCCTCCTTTTACCATAAAAAAAAAAATTAAATGTAGAAGTGGAAATGGTTAGAAGGTACGACACGAATGTTAGTATAATATTATATAGGTACGCGATCAGTTCGCTTAACCTTTTGTTTCTTTTAGTAAACAATTAAAGTTAACAATTATAGTATTTACGGCTCTGACGTGACACAGCAGCCTTTCGCGCGACCTCCATCATCTTCTGCGAATCGCCAAGCATTTTCCCCTGTACAAAAAAAGGCCTTACAACAATATTAATTATATCCCTGAGCTATTGACCAGCAAGTCAAATACCCTGACTATCCTATTTATGGTTGCCATGGAAGCCATCGCGAAACGAGTTCGTGGGTTGAGCTCTAACAAAACAATTTAATCGTCGGCAGCGTCTTAATAAAAACACTCGTTACTTCTCCTAACAAAAAGACGCGTCAATTAAGACAAGGGCTTAATGAAAGTGTGCCAAATTGATGCTTGAAATATCCGGACGGAGCGCGGCTCAGCTCATGTTTCGGAGACCAGAGCGATGGCGGTTATTAGACACGTTTGCGTCGCACGAAAAGTCTGAGAGTGTGAGTTTCCTTAATTTACGTATGGTAACTACTATTTTGCTTACACATCATTTATTGCCAGCCATAAGTGTTACAATAAAAACCGACTTCAAAAAACAGGAAACTTAAAAAGTAAAAACAGCTCTTTCAGAGCTGTTAGCAAGAAATAATATTATAAATTACCTAGATACGCATATCAGTTTCAAAGAATTTATAGTTGTTCCATTATCTCCACTTTTTTATTGTAAAAGCCCCACCCGACTTCAGTAGACATTCTTTAAAACTGATATGCGTATCTAGGTAATTCATAATATGATTTCAATATTATTTCTTGCTTTTTAGAGCTGTTTTTACTTTTTTGAGTATCCTGTTTTTTGAAGACGAGTTTTTTTTTGTTAAAAATTAATTTATTTTACGATTTTTAGTGATGGATAGACGTAGATCTAAAAAGGATGCTTCTCGGATGAGGAAACGACGGCCTAGTCGGTAGTGGTATTCCTATGTACAACTTCAACCTTAATTAGGTATTATTTTTGTACAAACTAAACATTTTGGCATATTGAACCATATGAAGTATGCCAAACAAGAGGTAACTGCTGTAAATGGTCATGGAATTCCCTCGACTATGTATGGTCTCCATCATCAGACCTGTAAAGGCACTTATAACCCATATGGGTGCAAAGTTCTAATCAATAGAAATGAATTAAGACCAAACACAAGGTAGCTACTGTAAAACGTTGAGGATTTCCCTTGACTGCCCTTCGTCTTCATCATCAGACCCCTAATGACAGCCACAAACCATCTAGGTGTGAAGTTCTCATTTAATACAAATTAATCAAGCCCAAACACCATGTTAATTTTTATGTACTACTATAGCGGCCCGTCAGTCTTCGCACGGGTGGACATTTCTTTTTTAATAAAGCCTATGAGTTTCATTCCCGTGGGAATATATCGGGATGAAAATTATCCTATGTGTTAATCCAGGTTATAAACTATCTGAATGCCGAATTTCATCTAAATCCACCCATCTGTTGCAGCGAGAAGAAGCAACAAATATACACACATACACACATACACACAAACTTTCGCATTTATAATATTAGTGTGATGTGCCTGCCTCCTTGAAATCAAGTCATTGCTACAATACTGGGTATTTACTTATTTACCACGCTTGCCAAATACAGGTTGGTGATCCATACATACCATACATACCATACATACCTAAATAGCCTTATTAGGTAGTTTACTGGTTAGTCAATAGAGAAACTTTATAGCAAATGTCAAAACTATTTTAAAAATAGAAATCGTGTGGGAATGGAAACTATGACGTCACTATTTTGTTCCGTCAATTCAGTGTTTAATAATAGTTTTTTAGATTACAGAAATTCATGCTTAGGTCAAATAGAAAGGAAAGATAAAAAAAAAAAAAAGAAGAATCAGAAATAGGTCAATGTTCTAACCGTTATGTGATTCCATTTATACTATTAACGTCTGGAACTATGAAAATCCCTATTGAACCCAGAATATACTCCCGGTAGCATAATGGTCTGTGCAGCCGCCCGGATTGCGGAAGACTCAGGTTCAATTTCTGGCTGGGTTGGGTAGGCATTTAATTTTTTCACTGTGTTTTATAAATATTTAATTTAGCTTCAGTGCAGCAATTAGCACTTTTTTTTTTTAGTTGATGGCTTCGTGCGATTAGCACATTTAGCCAGTGTCAAAGTTATTTTTCGTACAAGTAATACAAAAATAAACAATATTTCCTTAAATGATGATGAATGATATTACAAATTTATTCCAGTGAAAGCAAGTTTATTAAATTCAACAAAATGATTCACTCATATATACTGAAAATAATATTTTCTCAAATATAAATTTAACATAATCTTGGTTATATTGCTTTAGAATGAGTTTAATTTTGTTTGTTTCGATTAAATATTTTATTTTCTATTCAAATTATTATTTTCTTGAATCCACATATTTACTTTTTTAATTGAATCCTTGTCTTTGTTGACACAATAGGTGGAAGTATTATTCCAAGATTAGATGCAATTTATAATAAGTTAATAATAATTTGGAATAAGTAAATATATTCTTGGAATGAAAAAATGGTTTTTCTTTATTTAATTCTATAAATTCTCAAACTAAATGAATGTTGTTTTTTTATTAAAGAAAATGTGTTTTTCTTTTAACTACAATAACGCCTTCTCTCAATTACTGTTGTAATTTATATCAAATTAACTCTATTTCTTGTTTTAAGATAATACTACTGTTTTCTCTGAAGACGTTAATGTTTTGAAATAATATGATAAATTCTTCGGTCAAATAGAGAGATGTTGTTCACTCAAAACGTTTTATTTTTGGAAGTTTAGGATGTTTCCGCACCTTCTATTCTTTTTTACATAGCATGGCTAGGGTGACATTATCAGTATCATAGAATAAGATTCTTAAACACTGTTTAAGATTGCATTGCTATGGCACTGGCAAGTAATGCCATACTACCCATGGTATATTAAAAAGACTGAAGGTGCAGGAATACCCTAAATTTCTATATAAATATGTGTTACTTACAAATTTGATAAAAATCGATAAAAACCTCTTTATACAAAGCTATAAAACGTTTTAAATGGAACACTTACAAATACATAGAATAATTGAAAGTCATTATTACAAATTTACTGTTTATTTAGAATTTTACATATACTTAAATTAATTGCGTTTTGAACTTTTCATGTCATGTAATTAATAAAAAATATCTATTGATATCTCCGGGCACATTATCTGCTGGTTTTTTCAAACTTTTCAATGAAGCCTTTTCTTTCTGTAGGTATGGCAATCATGTTGTCAACGTCACCAGCAGTCTGTAAATATTAACGTATATTATTCATTAGCTAATTTGACTAAGATATATTAGCACGCACTAGTTTTGCCTATGAACTCAGTAGACAATTGTAATAATGTCAAATAAAATAATACACACCTTAGCAGTTTAGCACTGACAAAATATGCTATCGATAGCTTTTTTGTCGAGAATTTAACTTTCTTCGTGAGCCTTCCAGGTACTTGATGTCCCAACTTCCAATACATTTGTGACGATCATTTACTGAAATAAAAAGATTACCTTCATTTATACCAATTAACTACGGCAATATTATTAAAGAGTTGATTTTATAAAAATAATAAACCAAAAATGTGCTAAGCTAGCTGTGAAGCGAGGCATGTGTATGATATCCACCAATAGGATCGTTTGATTTTATGCTATGCTATGAGAATAATAAAATATACTTACAAACGTCACTTCTTTGGTCAAAGAATATTCGATTCTCCCAGGACATTGTAAAGAGTGTCATAGTCAGTCTTCGTTCTTAAAACAAAGCTCTCCATTTTTGTCCACTTCCTCCCATGGCTCTGTATTGTTTTGCAACCATAGCTGCTTGATTGCTTTCTGCAAAATAGATATTTTTATTATAAAAAATAAAGATTATTAAAATAGATAGGCGCAGCACCAGCTACCAATTCGACTTCTCTGCAAGGGTGACGGGTTCTATTCCTGCATCGGAAAAAAGGTGTCTTTTATTTAAACATGCATTTGTTTCAAGTCGGGGTGGATGTGGTGCCTTCGTTGATTCTAATTTTGATAGCACAAGCGCTTTAGCTACTTACTTTAGATCAGGGCAATGTATTTGATGTTGTCTCTATCTCTATTCATTTAAAATTACATCCTTTACAATACTTTACATGACACTTTAGTCTTTTGCATGACATAATAAAATTAGTTTAGATTACTTCCATCATTTAAAAACAGCACTAACAATGGCTTAAACCTTGGCATAGGTACAACACACAACAACAAAGGCATATAAACAGCGCATAATCTGATGGATGGATACGAACTGAAATCATCAGTAAATATTTTCATTTTAAATACTAGGTTTTGGAAAACAAATTAGGTAGGTACTTACCTATGAAAGTTTTAACAATTTCATCGGGAACTAGTCACGACTCACGATGGTAGCAGCTCCATAAGTTCGTTCATTCTAACGTCCTTAGGTAGGTAAGGTACAAACTACCTAAGTAGTACTTACTGACACACACTTTACACTCGGTGAGTGCATGCGAACAGCGCGCGCGTCGAAAAGCGGCCGGACTGAATGTAAAAGCCTCATAACAATAATAAATAACTAAAGGTAAAAACTAACAGCGCATCAGTAACCAACCAAACCCAGAAAGCTCAAGACAGTAAATAATGACTCGTGGAACTAGTTCAAAGCATTTTAATCTTAACTACAGGCTAATGTTATTTCGTTCTAGTATTGTATAATTTAAGTCAAAAACATGCTTTATTATATCAAGAGAAATATGTTTTGTTAATTTAAGATTTCTATTGTATCAAATCAAATTGATATCCTCTAGGTTTAAATAAATATATGTTAATTGCAATAGTCTGATCTTTTTGTAATCACAAATAAGATGTTGAATTGAAATAACAGGTTGATTCGATTTAACAAAACCATTTTTGCAGATTAAGATATTGTCTTTACTTGAGGTAAAAAAATATATTCTTGCAGTCCAGAAAACTTGATCGAAAGCAATATTTAGTTGATCCAATAAAATTGCTATTTAGATTCAAGAAAAGAGATTTTTCAGATTGAATTAAATATTTTTATTTGATTTCAGTATAATAGTTCTGAATGCAAGTAACTTATTTCTTGGTTTTAAAAAGTATTTTTTACTTTGACGAAATTTCTGGTTTTGGTTTAAAAAAATCGATTACACTTCAATCAAATAAACAAGCAACTCAAATTAAATATATTAGTTTTAAATTTAGAGAATCAAACAAGAAAATATGGGTTTTTGTTTCAAAATATTCAGATTTTTGATATGATGCAAATATGCTCGAATTGAGCTAATATTGCTAAGAAAATCACATTTCTTGACCAGAGAAATCGTTTTTACCCGTGTAGAAATGGGAAGTGAGAAATGATATACCCCCCAACCCCTCGAGTATCTCAGTAAAGTTGTGGGGCCTTACTAAGTCCTCACGCGAGCTTCTTGAGAGAATTTGAAAATGAAACAAAACAGTGCAACGTGCACTGTTTTGTTTCATTTGCCAACACTTATGCACACTCACGAACGCTTAACGGTAAATAATCCACCATTATTTCACATTAATATTCGACATAACACAAATTTTGGAAAATAAGACAAAACCGCAGACTGACGCTTCACTTTCCCGCCAAGAACGACAATTAGCACTTAAAAATAAAAAGTTAAATTTACTCTTAATCTTGTTTGTCACTAGGAGGTGCTGCTTCAATAATGTTTTCTTTAACGTAATCAAACGTAAAGAAAAGTCGCTCTAAGCAATATGGACTAGCTTTTCTCTTTAGCTCATTAAGCCCTGCATTGTCAAGTCGAGTCTTTAAAATGAAGAAGACTCGCCTTTACTCGCCTTCGTGTTAGTTACACTAGTCATGCAAAAAACTCTTTTGTCGATAAAATGTGCCGTCGTACTTTTGTCCAATTAAAAACCTCGTTATCCCTCTCGATCTGTCGAATTGATTAAACATGGCACCGTCAGCCTTATACATATACTCGTATATACTAGTATTATATATGTTAACGTCGGGATTCGGGAACGCTGTAGCAGAAATGAAGTCGAAAAATTTCGTTATTTTTTTGCGGTTATGGCCGTGGCTGCCAGCGATACAAGCTAGTGGAATCACGTGAAAACTAAATTATGAAAATATCACAATATTGTTTTTTTTTTAAATTTAATAAGTACTTGCTGCTGCTGGAGCCGTCTACTGAGGATTAAAGAACTTTACATCAAAGAAAGATTGTCGTCGACTGTGCAAATACGAATACTGAAGTTATTTTTTTTAATTTTTATTTTATTTATTTATTATCGGAATCAAAACATACATTACTTTTATAATATGGGGTACTACTTAAGCCTCTTAGGTTTGTGTGTAGTACCTAACAATGGTATTCTTCCACGTTATCAGAAATAAAGTAGGTAATCAAATACATTCATATTATAATAAATTCTAAGAATCGACACCGTTCTGACAGTACGATCACATTTCCGAACACAACATAGAATACTTATTTTAAAGCTGACAAAAAATAACTTTTTAGTTGGTATTTAATATTGTGTTCAGTGATTGCATCACGCGTGGAGGTAGGCAAAGAATTAATCAGACGTGGAACTTGGAATGCGCTCGTCCGTTCCCCGTAGTAGTTGTTTGCCGATACGGTAACTAGTTTATGTTGTGCGGCTCGACGTGTATATATAGTGATTTATTTCAGCTTGTATCTGCCCATTAAAAAATTGTTCTTTTAAAAGGCAGATGTTAACTTTATCATAAACTGGTAAGGTTTTGCAATATTTAAAAAGATCGTTCTCATTTTTAAACGCAGATTTTATATTTGGAGATATTATTAGCTTAAATATTCTATATTGCAATCTATATATTAAATCAAGATAGGTCTTGAAAGTACGGCCATAGCTGGAAATCCCGTAGGACACTACTGAGTCAAAGAGAGCATTGTACATTTGGGCACATAACTCGCAAAGAGTACTCAATGAAGTGTATTGTAGTTCAGGGCAGAGTCGAGGACTAGAGATCCCGAGGTCGTTCGCCAACCTCACTCAATCCATGATGACCGATTGCTCTCACAAAGCTTTCAATAGAGCCGAATAGAGGCGCATTGCGAGAGCCGTCATTCACCAGGGGCCTGACCGCCTAACCGATCGCTTTGACTTCGTGTGTGGTTTATGACGTTATCTTGTCGTTTCGTGCCGCCTATGAAAGCAATATCGAAAGCTATAGCCTTTAGCTTTTGATATTGCTTTCATAGGCGGTGCGAGGTGGCAAGATGACGTCATAAACTATACGCGTAGTTAAAGCGATCGGTTAGGCGGTCGGGGGGCAGGACCATAACCACGACCACTCCGCCAAGAGTTCTCGACTAAGAAGAATTAAACGCGAACACTACTTACACGTTATAATTCATTTATGAGTTCTTGTCTGTGTTTGTAACAAAAGTGTTTTAAAGTAGAACTAGCTTTAATCGTCTGCCGTGAATACAGACGCAAACTAATTTTAATTGTTTCGCGCATATCAAAGGTTAAGTTATAATTATGCCAGCCTTCTTCTGCCTCTTCTTGCCGGACCAGGGCTAGAAGAAGAAGAGAACTGTGAAAATGAAAACGTCCGTTTCTGCTACTCTCCTTTATCAGCCGTTAACTGCCGGGTAACTGATGTAAATGTAACATGTGATGTACATGTAAATTTGCAAACTTAGATATTACTATATTTTCTCTTTTGTTTTTTTTTTAACATATGTGTGATTGTTTTTTTATATTTTGTGTTTTTATTTGTGATGAAAAGTGTCCTTTTATGATTTTCCAATATTTTTGACGCTGTAAGGGAGAAAAGAGCTTGACACTTGCTGAGTATCTTACCAGTTCTTCTCAGTACAAGATCTCCCGCCCAGAGTGGACTTACGAACCGATGGCATAATGACGTTCATAAGAGCTATTTGTAGCCTAAACTGAATAAATGATTTTGAATTTTTAAATTTGGAATTTTGCATTTTACAAATAAAATGAAACCAGTTTTATTTCGGACCAGTACACATCATTTAAAGCTTTACCTGGCTTTTTTGGGGTTTGGGGGTGGCGAGAAATTTAAAGGGTTCCTCAAGCCGTGTGAAACGTAGCACCGTCAGAGGTTTTCTAGAAGGGTTTGGATCGGATTCGGTAGCGGAACAACCCGAGGGCGCCTCTAAAGGCTCGGATTTCGGCTTGAGTTGACCGGGTCGTGGGGGAAAAACTACAAGAGATAGGGAAATTAGTCCTATTAAAAAGTGGCATATTTTTATTACAAAAGCTCTTATTATTATATCATTAGCCCATAATAATCCATTGCTGGAATAGGCCGTTCCAGTGCACGTCACTGAGCACGACCCGCGGCTAAACCACATGAGTAGATATATGTATCATCATCATCATCATCATCATCATCTCAGCCAAAAGACGTCCACTGCTGGACAAAGGCCTCCCCCAAGGATCTCCACAATGACCGGTTTTGTGCTGCTCGCATCCAGCGGCTTCTCGCGACCTTCACCAGATCGTCGGTCCACCTTCTTGGAGGCCTGCCCACACTGCGTTTTCCGGTACGCGGTTGCCACTCCAGGACTATTTCACCCCAGCAGCCATCAGTCCTGCAGGCAATGTGCCCTGCCCACTGCCACATGAACTTAGAACTCTTCGGACTATGTCGGTTATCTTTGTTCTTCTGCGGATCTCATCATTTCTATTCGATCACGCATAGAAACCTCGAGCAAAGCCCTCTCCATTGCTCTTTGAGTGACCTAGAGCCTTTTTATGATATATGTATAGTGAATACATATATCTACTCATGTGGCTAAACCATGCATCAAAAACTGTCCTAAAAAAATTACATGAATATCAACAATATCCGACAGCAAAATGTTGAACAGGGCTTCATTTTCTTAGCACTTTGGGATCATCATCATCATCATCAGCTCATTTTTATGTCCCCACTGCTGGGGCACGAGCCTTCCCTATGGATGGATAGGGAGAACGGGCCATAAACCACCACCACGCGGGCCCTGCGGAGTGGTGGTTGTTCACGACTGCTAATGCAGTCGGGATCAACGGCTTTACGTGCCTTCCGAAGCACGGAGGAGCTTGAGATGATAAATGTTTGGTCACTCATCCGTAGACCGGCCTTAGGGAAAGTTGCTTAGCCTCAGCACTCGCAGACCGGACGCGTTAACCACTGCGCCATCGAGCTCATCAATCGATCTCGAAGCTAATCGAGCCCTTTGGGATATATTTAAGAATCAAGCCGCTTGGACACGAGCATACCTAAATGGTCTATTCATAAAACATTGTAAATTATTTCTAAAAAAAACTTAGATTTACAAAACGTCAAGTAATTTCCTACTTTGCTATCGAATTGGGAATTACTGTTATGATAATATTAAGTTAAGTTAAATAAAAAAAAAAATAAAAGAAATGTTTCAATCCATTTTTGCCTAAATCTTCATTAACAGTGTTTATCAAAAACATTTTCTAATCCTACACCAATAAGGTCAGCTTTTCTTAAATGCCTATACATAATATCTTTGACTACTCTGTTGCTTCCATCAATTGAGTATACCAGAAATATAAAGGCGTTGTCACACTGCGACGCAAGCTATGCACAGGCACGCGGTCCATTTTGGATGCGGTGACGCTGTCAGAGGACAACATCATACTTTCTCCAAAAAAAAATGTACTGTAGTGCAAATTCATTATAACCGCACGCTTCTGTGTGCTAGCGTGCATAGCGTGCACAACCCCTCGGAAAATCTAGTAGGGCATGGCGGCACGCACTAGTGCGTGACGCCGTTTCCTCTAGAAAACCTCTGACGGTGCTTCGTTTCACACGGCTTTTTGAACCCTTTAGGTTTCTTGTCATCCCTAAAAAAGCTCGGTGAAACTGAAAATGCCATCTGAGACAATCATCATAAAAAAAAACGTTCAGCTGCGTGGGTGACATATCTGAGCAGGCAGGTATTCGTGCGTTGAGGGCCGACGCCCCGTATGTCCCGACGCGTCGGCGACCCGTCTGACCAAATGACGGGTCAAGTGTGTCCGCCCATCGTTTTTCGTTCGAATACGATGGGCGGACAAATCAAACCAATCAGGGGCGGAAGAAGGGTTCGCCCATTTACAGGGCGAGCAGTCACCGACGGGGTTATGGAAGTATCCGAAAGGGTTCCCATAACCTCGTCAGGCTCCACCATGCCGGCGTTCGTTGCGTCCTCCTCAGATAAGGACGACGCGATGGTCGCCGGTTTGCTGCTTCCAAGGTGACGAGAGAACATCGGAGTGATTTTTACCGAGTCGGCCTTGACTCGCTTTCTCTAGGGCTTCGGCCCTGAAACAGAGTATTGGCCAACCTTGGCCAGCTAGCGGGACCCCTCTTGCCCGCTGATGCGTCTGTTAGCAGATTTTACACTCCGCATCAAAAAAAAAAAGTATTCGTGCGTAGCGTGTAGGTGAGTTGCAGTAGGACAGCACCTTAACACTGTACGGAAATGTATCTCCAAATCTTTTATTGTATTTGGAGGTTCCCCCCTATGGCCGTTGTTTGATGTCATGGAAGCAACATGTGCTCGTATCGACTTATTAGATTGCGCCAATTCAATAACAGGATATAAAGGAGTATGTATTTTTATTAAGAAATATAAAAACGTTCGCGAGTCTGCTCAATTCGGTAAAGTAAATCGGGTAATATCTCGGCAGTGAAATTATAGCGGGGTCTTAGTAGTGATATTATATAAAGTAAGATAGCAAAAGGTTCTCAGTTGATTTTATTGAGTGTACTATCATTTATATATATTAATAAATAACATAATAAAAACTCTTTCTGATAACATTTTGTTAAGAATGGAACGAATCGATTTCAGTGCATTTAAAAATAAAAAAGCAGTCGAAACACCATCTCCGTAGTCGAGTGGCTCGCACGCCGGTTTCTGGTGTTGCCATCTCCGAGTCGTGTACATTGACCCGACCGGGAATCAAACCCGGGACGGGTTCGATTCCCGGTCGGGTCACTGTAAAATACGAACTTTTTCTATACTGTATCCGGTCTGGGTGGTTATGGTGCCGTCGTTGTTCCTGACTTCCATATCACAAGTGCTTTAGCTACTGCTGTCTTTGGAGTCAGAGTTACGTTTAATATGCGATATTGTCTAATATATTTTTTAAAACAAGTATTCGTTGGTTCCTGGTTCTCGCCGACTAACTCTTAACCCTGTCCACCATATCAAGGCAAACAAAGAAATTGACTCTTTTATATTTCCGCACCATTAAATCCCAGTCCCAGTCCACTCCTTATCACAACATGGCATTCCAGCGATTCCTGATAACATTTTACGGTACTTCAGCATTTCAACAATTTATATACTGTTATAATTACATTTAATGAAAGGTACCTATACTAATTTAACAGTTAATATCTTCATTATAATATTATTAAAATATAAAAGGAAAACATTTTAAATCATTTCATTCATTCACAAAACGTAAAGATGTTACAACAATGAGTACAGACATCAGCAGCTTTTTTTTATACCTAGCACGGCAAATGACTCCATAAGTACCACCTGATGTTAAGTGGAAATGGAGTTCAGACGCGAAGACAACTGGTGCAGCGTGAAAACAACGCAGCATCAGTCAACCTCACTCTGCCGGCCCACAAGGTGCTTCTTCACGCCTCGTTTGAAGGACCCCGTATCATAGGAAGGAAAACGCGTGCTGGTAGAATATTTTATCTTTTGGAGGTGCGACAAAGAAACAAGTCACCAAATTTCTTTGTGCGCGATGGGATATGTGTGACAGTAAAGCGATGACTCGGAGAGCAGCACGTGTACTCCTATGAAGAAAGGAGAATCGATGGCGTAGTGGTTAACGCACCCGGTCTGCGAGTGCTGAAGTTAAGCAATTTTTGCAGAGACCGGTGATCGGATGACCAAAATCTTATCATCTCGAGCTCTTCCGCGCTTCGGAAGGAACGTAAAGCCGTTGGTCCTAGCTGCATTAGCAGTCGTTACCAACTACCAATCCGCACTGGGCCCGCATGGTGGTTTATGACCAGAGCTTGATACCGGTACCAAAAATACCGGTAAATAACCGGTAACCGGTACCAACTAAAGTACCGGTGCTATATCAAGGTCTGTATTACCGGTATTCGTTAAGGTACCGTTACCGAGGTGCCGTAATGAAAAATACCGGTATTTACCGGTATTTTTGGTACCGGTATCAAGCCCTGATATCACCCCGGACTCGATTACTATGCGCTTTCGCTCGCACTTATGTAAACGCCTATTTGCTCTCGGTTTTAGAACACCTACATTATACCGATATCGAATGGTCAATACTGTATAAATCGATACCGGTACCAACTCGAGTATCGGTATTGTATCAAGTTAATTGAAACCGGTATCTGTGTAAAGCGCCGGTATATTAATACCGGTACCAACTAAAGTACCGGTACTATATCAAGGTCTGTAATATCTGAAAATACCGGTATTCCAAGCCCTATTTATGACCCGTTCTCCCTATCCATCCATATGGAAGGCTAGTGTCCCAGCAGTGGGGATATAAACTGAGCTGGTGGTGGTGATGAAGAAGGAAGAAATCGTGTGATTATCGATCAACTGGACCTCACCGAGCGTCGTCATGTCCGCTGGTGGAGGTCCACGCGAGGAGCGTCAGGTTCTGCGGCAGCCACTCCTTGGTCTTGGACCCCAGCTCGTGCCTCAGCAGTGGGGATACAAAAATTTGCCGAAGATGATGATGATGAATCATGGCACAGACCTTTTTGATTCGTAATCCAAATCTTCGGTATTTCCCACCCAACTGTTGCTAACCAACTAAAAAAAAATATTACACCTAAGTAGGAAAAAATTATTAAAATATCTCATAATGCCAGGCACTGGTGTGGAAAATCAAATACAGAATTGCTCGAACGGGCAGGCTCTCTTTCACGACGTCCTATTGCTTTTACCTATATTTTTATCTCAACGTATAATTTGCGCGTTCTTCTGTGAAAATAGATTTATTTGTGTGTAACAGCATTCATTGCCTGTCTATTTCTTATAGCATTACACATGATTATGAGAAATATGTCATTATTATTATTTCAATACGTAATGGTATTTGGTAATAGTATCTCTTTTAATTTTTATTTTTTTTCATTGATGGCGCAGTGGTTGACGCGCTCGATATACGATTGCTGATGTTAAGCAACTTTCGCGAAGGTTGGTCATCGGATGGGTGACCAAAAACGTATCATTAAAATTAGCTGCTGATGACGTGATGATGATCTCTTTATTTGTAATGGAAAATGTCTATGTGTACTATGCTTTTCCAATATTTTGATGCTATAAAGGAAATGAACTTGCTGAGTTTCTTGCCGGCTCTTCTCTTCTCTTTCACCGTCTATGCAGCCAAATTGTGTAATAAATTGCCTGCCGACATTCGTGAGCGTCCATCGGAAGAATCATTTAAACATAAGTTGAAAGATCACCTTTCCAATACTGGTAATCAGTAACGTCATATCAAATTATACATTTTAATTATTATATGTATTTGTGTATGTATGTATTTTAAATATGTATATGTATTAGACTTCGTAGAATAGTCCCGCAAACTCGTTCCACACCACAGCTAGGGTTGGCTGGAAGAGATCTCTTCTAGAGATAAGCTCACCTCGTCTGTTTTAAAGTGTGTTTTATATGTGCAATAAAGGATTAAATAAAATAAGGTCTCCCGCCCTGTATTACAAACTTACAAACCATACAGCAATTTTTTTAGCTTTAATTAAATAAAAGATTCTAAGTTACATAAATAAAAAGCCCGGAGAGGCAAAAAATGCTATATGAACTACCTTGAAAACTACGAAACACATACCCGACCAGGGATTTGAACCTTAGACTTCCTAAGCTCTTCAGCACTCTACCATTGAGGCGGTGAATAACACTCGTATAAAAAGCAATAAGAAAAAATATAAAGCACATTTTTACTTAGAAATGCAAGGGTAAAAAATTGATTTTATTATAGTAAAAGCTTTTACGTTGTTTCTTTTACTCTACTAATGGGCCCGAGGTCAAGAATAAGTATGGGTCAAAGGAAACGAGAAATTTGTGACCTTCACCCTGAATTTCGCAACGCCAGCATATTATCGACAGCTCTTAACCCTTGTTTTATCTGATCCAATTTGTTTAAAAAACGAAACGAATAGGTTTCTTAAGGCGACGCACCGCTAAACAATAAATCTCATACGGAGCGTTTGCGCCCCGTACCATAAAAAAAACTGTTTTTTCTCCTTTTAATTTAAACTACAAATTATTTAAAAAAAAATGAACTATAATATTGAAGTCTAATCTACTAAGAAAATTTAGATGCTTAAATCGGTGTTAGCCTGTAAAATGCAAATCTATGTTTTAAAAGAGCTTTTTGATATTTTTTTCTCTGTTATAAAAGTTGACAAATCGTGTTTCTGCAACTAGCAAAATGAAGTAAATTAAATGAAAAATCATGTCATCAAATATCACTTTCATATGTTTTGTAATTGTTGGGAAAAATCAAGATCCCCGCCACGTAAAGGAGATTGCCACTTTTGTATGGGATGTTGGGTCCCTGTGGAAAATTGTTGTGCCCTGAAGATTTTTGCTTTATATTATAGTCAAAACATAGTATATTCATAATTAAAAACAATTTTTCATATATTCATCCTGGTTCAAGAGATATAAATTTTTTCTGTTAAAGAAATTGAGGTTATTAACTGACATTGACATGATAGATACCACCTACAGCCCATCTATCTATTAAACATCACCATTTGGGGATTAAATTAAATACCTCTTATAGGTCCCACTTTATTTTTTTATATTTACTTTATTTATAAATCATTTAATTAGATTATTATTCAAATCAGGCACACGATACCACAAAAGGGACCTGCTCCATGGCAATCTCCTTTCCAATGCGTCGCGAACGAAGTTGCGAACGAAGCGTGCGCAACAACGCTGGTATTCTGGCGGAGCCTGCCGCCGCGCCGCGCCGCCGCGGTGCACGACATTAATATTAAAAAGCATGCATACATTTACTACATTTTACACGAAATTTAAGTCTATTAGTTTCTCCCAGTTTTGCAATTAGTACAAACACTCATAACTGTCATAACACATACAATACAAAGACAAATACTTATAAATAATAATTTGTAATTTCTCTGCGATGTAAGGACTGACGATGATTAGGGCTATGTCCGATCTCCAGTCTCATTAGAGAATATAATCTGATGATAATGATAGCAAAAAAACTTTATAATAAGCATTTTATAATCCTCGTAAAAACCGGTATGTTTCTAAAAAAGACCAAGAACTTTCCCGACTGTCTTATAATTTTCCTTCCATTGTTATCGCAGACATTAAGAATTTTATCTGTATTTTTTGTTTACTTTTTTCATGGAATCTCAAGTTTCGTTGGTTTAGCGTAGGTAAATTGTTAAAACACAGAACAATAAGATGCCTAGCTCTGTTTACGAATCTGCGGGTCGATATTCAATTTCCGTTCTTTCTTTGAAATGAAAGGGACAAAAAGTACAAAAGCAATAGGCTTGTGTCCACTATGAATGAATTTAATGGATAGGGGTTTATAATGATTAATTATATCATGGAGAAGACAACAAACAATTTTAATTGTTAAAAGCGTTAAAGAATAATAATATTTTAGAGAAATAAATTTCATAAAAATAAACTTTTAGTCACGTGACAGTGAACACCAATCAGAAAGCCGTGACGTCACGCCGTGCAAGACAATGTCATTGATGTTTCGAGTTGTTCGAGTATCGTTAATTATCTTACTAAATTTTGGTTTTTAGCAAATAATATCAAGTTGATACAATTTTTGCTAGTTCTAATTGAGAGAACTCACCATGGAATCTGAATTCAGCAAAGCCGACAGTAATAGTTTGCCCAGAATCGATGCCGTTATGCTTGGAAATTTTTTCGCGTCGAACAGTGACTTCTGCTCATCTGAATTTCGCAATGTCAAAACTTCCTTGTAAGTAAACATAAGTTATGTTATAAAGTATTAATTATTAAGCTTAAATGCTATGTAATATTTCAGTTCGGTACACAATAACTTAATGTTTTGACGTACATTTTGCAAGATAATTGATACCTATTAATTTTGAGGTTAGATTTACAAAGTATGCAAAATAGTAACAAACTTGTATAATTTCAGGTCTTCGCGAGCTTCATATGGAGATGACGCCATAAGTTATGTCCATGTGACGGTAAATTTTGTACTGTAAAGTGCAAAACATGTCCTGAACACAAGGTTCATGCAATACTATATGGATGCACACTGGTTGTTGATGAAGAAGATGATATTATTATCTCCGTTCAATGTCAAGACTGCGTAGCTTCACAGTGGGGATGTAAAAACGCAATAGCATTTCTTATGTGGGTTCATCGCAGAAGTGAGGAACCATCATGCACTTCGGTGGAATGTCATTGGAGAAAATCTAAACTGTTTAGAGTCGGTAGTAGCCTTAAATATATGACAGTAAAAGACTTGTCCGAGGTCAGGCCCATGTTGCCAGCAAATTCATCTGTTTCAATGAAGTTTTTGGAAGAGGTATTTAAGAAAAAAATTAATAACTGGGAACTTTTAAAATATCAAACCACTTATTGTCAAAGCGAAGAAAAGGCTCTCTCCATGCATCAACTGATATGTAATTCCAAAGAGAAATGTGTTGATGCATTTTTATAAAAAGTTCACATATCACCTTCATTAATACAGAAAGTTGAAGAACAAGAGAACAATCTAAGAGCAGCCTATGGTTTGAACTAAGGTGTGGTTGAATTACGGCTTCAAAAGCCTTTGAAGTTAGCAGATGTAAACTACTGATGGCACACTTTTATCGCTCATATTAGGTGGTAAAATTCCAGACACTACTTCTATGAAACGTGGCCGTCTTCTAGAAAATGAGGTAAGAAAAACAGTGGTAAAAAAAATGAAGAAAAAGATAAATAAGTGTGGCCTGATATTAAATTCCAAATATCCAATGATTGCTGGTTCCCCAGACGAATTTGAAGATGGCATAATCGAGATTAAATGTCCTGTTAATGCTAACACATTTAAAATTTATATAAAAAATGGAAAAGCTACTGAAAAATATTATGCACAAATACAGCTTGATGTATTAACAGAAAAGAGAAATTACCCAGATTATAGTGAAAATCAAAATGTGGAGATTTTAAGTGTGCCATTCAATATTGAGTATGTTGAGAATTTGATTAATAATAAATTATTAAACTTTTGGGAAATTAATGTATACCCATTGTTATATTATCAAAGTCTGGAACTAGAACTGTAACTAATATATAACTAAAAAATTGGAGGCTGGTCTGCTCTTGCATGCTATTATTTTTATTATTATTAACTATAGATTAACTTTGTTTTTTTTTCTTAGACAATTTTTGCCCTTTTATTTATGACATTGTAAAAATTTTAACTGGTCACTGATGTAAATTTGCAAACTTAGATAATATTATTATTTTTCTCTTTTGTTTTTCTTTAACATGTGTGATTGTCCTTTATATTTTGTGTTTTTATTTGTGATGGATAGTGTCCTTATAGGATAGGGCATTTTCCAATATTTTTGACGCTGTAAGGGAGAAAAGAGCTTGACACTTGCTGAGTTTCTTGCCAGTTCTTCTCAGTATAAAGTCTACCGCCCAGAGTAGACTTGCGAACTGATGGCATAATGAAGTTCATAAGAGCTATTTGTAGCCTAAACTGAATAAATGATTTTGAATTTTTAACATATTTGAAATAAAAAAACAATCTTATAGTTTTCCTTAGTTTTATTTTATTATCAACACTTGGAGGTCTTACTAGTGTAAAACCTGATTTTTCAAAATATTGTTCTACATGTTTAAAGCCCCTATCTGCCATCATCATCATCATAACACACATACCACTTTTTAAAGTCTTCATAAAATCACACAATTCAACTAAACATGTGTCAGTGATTCTGCCTCCGAATCCTGGAGAAGTATAGTTCACTAGTTAGTTTGGTGTACAGGATATTAAATACTTTATAGTATTTGCTTTTTGTACTCTGACCATGTCAGAGCTTGATTTACTGCCTTAGATAGCTTTTGCATATTATACTTATGCCTGAATGAAATTGGTAAGCACCTTTTAATCATTGCACTATCTAATTCCACAGTAAAAAGACGCATGACACTGGCTATCATAGGTATATTTTTTTTAAATATCTTGCTTAGGGCGTCTTTCACCATCTACAAGTTCCCATTAGCCTTTACTTGACAGATAGTCCATACAAATACTTCACTTTAATTGCCAAGTATCTCCTAATCAGACATTGTGAAACAGACCCTTAGACTCATAAAGAAAATGGTATACTTTGACTCAAACTTGAACTCAAACTTTCAAACTCAAACTTTTATTTGCAAACTAAGTGGTACATAGATGGTGTTTACAATGTTATAGTGTCCTTATTACTTAGTCATCTTGTATAGGTATAACAAATAATACTTATATTAACTATATAATCCAATATGTTATAAAAATATATACCTATATTTATATAAAATTGATATTAAAGCTTTAATTATATTATGAATTAAATTGTATAATAAAGCAATAAATTGTATTAGATTATATTATATTATATTACCCAGATCGCCTAACGTAATCACAAATCAACATATTGCATGGTTAAGTATTCCTCTACAGTGTAAAAACATTTATTTATCAAAAACTTTTTTAAATTTGTTTTAAAAACTTTGTAGTTTGGTTCAGTATGTAATTCGATCGGTAATTTATTATATATTTTTACAGCCATAATGATGTGGGCTATGATTTGGCATTTTTATTCATGAGGGTGGCAAATGTAGTCTTCCTTAATGGCGAGTGTTAATGGACTCGATGGAGTCATTCCATAATCATCTGACAACTGATTAAATTTACTATCTAATCTTATTTTATTTAAACAGAGTAATAAATATGGTGTTTGGGAATATTTATACAATCTTTTATTAAATCAATTAAGTGGTAACAACTAATTGTAAGACTACAGACTGTATAGTCTTGGCTTTTTCTCAATTTTTTTAATTGTATTCAACATGGCCTTTGTTGATTCTATTTTTTTGTCTTCTTTGATTAATTCACTACAATCAGAAGATGATTTGACTTGTAGTGAAGCCATTGATAGTGAGGGACTATTGGCAGCTACAGATGGTAATATAAAGAAATATCACTGTCTAAATGTTCTTCAATAAATATATTTTTTTGCAATTTTGCTTAGACCAGATACAGAAGGACTTGATTTTGTAGCGGTTACAGTTTTAAATGGTTATGTGGACCTCGATGTTACAGAAGGTTTCAATGATAATGCCTGATCTATCAATTTCACATTGGTTTGCACAGCCTTACATCTGAATTTGTAGGTTATAAATGCTTGAACAGATTTATCTATTGACTGTTGACATAACATTTCTGGCACATTTCCTCCAACTGTTTCAACTGAAAAAGAAATAAAACAAAATAGCTTTTTAATGCTAATAACTGGCTATTTGCCATTTCAAACTTTAAGTATGTTGTTTGTTATTTATAATACATACTTGAACTTGTATCAGAAGTATCTAGAGGAGAACTTGGAGTACAACTTTCTTTTGATTCATTCAGACACTGCTATTATCATCTTTCTTTGTTTTTTTAGAATACATGGTCGTCTGTACTGCTGCATGTTCGTTTTCTTCTGTCTTGACATCCAAATTTACTTGGCATACAACCTGGTTTCATGTCACTTGTGATACTCCATCCATATAATTAATCATATCACTTGGCAACTAGAATAATAAAAAGAGTTTATTTGTAACATTACAATATTAAAAAACTAAAATAAAACGTTAATCCTAAAAGTGAAACAACTTAACCTGAACTCATGTATTTATTTGGAAAATAGAGATTCTACAAAACACATCTAGTTTGTTCAAATTTAAGTAATAGACTGTGTTGTGTGAAATACTTACATCAAAATGATCTTCATAAAAATACATTCTTGAACCTGATATTGATAAACTATGAGCATCATCTCTTCTTGCAAGTTTTAGCCACTTTTTCCAATGACCTTTATAAAATATCATTGACTTTTTCCGTATTTCTCCATTGTTTGGAACATATAACCTAAATGAGTTATTATTTAGAATAATAACTTGTTTGGCGTTTTTATAGTCGTGCTATTACACTGGGGCACTATACAGTACTTATAATATGGGAAATTCATTTTTATACGCTAAAAACTAACTATTATCGAAGACACGATCACTCAGTTTCCATATGTAAACAACAAGTTACTTTGTGCTCTTTGGTTTGTCTGGCACGGCGTGACGTCATTCATGACGCCATGATAGTCTTGTGCGTTTTGGAGCCAAATTTAAATTGGTATTTTAAAACGCGAAATTTATAATGTAAATGCTCAATTAAAAATAAATAAACCATTATCTATACTAATATTATAAAGCTGAAGAGTTTGTTTGTTTGTTTGTTTGTTTGTTTGAACGCGCTAATCTCAAGAACTACTGGTTCGAATTGAATAATTCTTTTTATGTTGGATAGTCCATTTATCGAGGAAGGCTTTAGGCTATATAACATCACGCTGCGACCAATAGGAGCGAAGCATCAGTGAAAAATGTTGCAAAAACGGGAAAAGAGCCTAAAAAATTAAAAATGCTGCCGAAAGTCACTATTCCACGCGGACGAAGTCGCGAGCACAGCTAGTTTTCGATAAAAGGCATAATAAGCTAAAGTATTAAGCAGTTATTGAAATTTAGTCAACTAGCCTATTGTAGAGGTTAGTTCTGTCTACACTTTTTTAAGCTCAATATAAAATGAAAAAGAAAAAAGTGTTTTCCTAAAAAAAATTGCTAGAAAGAATTTTTGATTTTATGTATGTAAGAATAGTACTTTATAAGCTAAGGCATTATACATAATAGTGAGGTTTTTTTTCTGTAAAGAAACAACATAAATATATAATTAAGTAATTAAATAGCCTATAAATGTCCCACTGCTGAGCAAAGGCCTATGTCATTGAAATAAAGTCATCGCTACAATTGATGGGTAATGGCTTAATCACCACGCTTATGCGGATTGGTGATCACAAACTCGAGCTATGCATCGAAAAATCCGAAACTCACTTTGCCCGACCCGGGAATTGAGCCGGGGACCTTCGGGTATCGGGCCGAGTGCTTAAGAAGCTTTAGAAAGCAGTTCAGCCAAACATTTTAATGACAAAGTTAGGTAAGTTATAAAGCTACGCGTACAAAGCTAGGTATTCCATAATAAAGTACGATATGAAAATTAATATCAAACTTATGGTGAAATTTGACAAATGTCTCGAGTTTTCAATATTAAATACTATTTTAGAGAATCTATAATATTAATACGTGAAGCAAACACTTTGTACCTACCTACCCCTTTTTACGAAAATTGCGCGGACGAAGGAATATGAAATTTCGCACAGTTATAGCAGTAATACTGTGGTTATAGTTAATATAGAGAAGGAGTACAGAATGTTAATATTTTTTTTAAATTATGCATAAAAAATACATTAAATCATTAAAACAAACATTACACACACTACCATGTATTTAAAACACACGCGTAGTGAAATAATACGTGAAGTAAAAACTTTGTACCCCTTTTTACGATAATTGCGCGGACGGATGAGTATGAAATTTCGCACACTTATAGTCTGTTTATATAGAGAAAGAGTGCAGAATGCTAATACTTTTTTTTAATTATGCATAAAAAATACAATAAATGAAATAAACATTGTTTCATACATTTTCAAAAATTTCAAAAATGGAATAGGAGCGGCCGAAATCTGTCAATGCCAAACCAAGCTCACATTCTATTTTTTTAAATTTTTCATTGCTTAGGATACAATCAGTGCAGCCTTAATAAAATTACGTTCGAATTTCGACCACTGGGCGACTACTAGTACTTACAAAATGTTTGTAGTGGTTGATGTACAGACGCCAGCACGTCAACCTATCCAAAACTGTCAAATGTCTTAGATGATTGTTCAACCATATGGCATAACGTATAGAGTTCAAAGTCTATTGCGGAATATTGACAGTTTGTGGTAGTCCGACGTACATGCAGGCGTGTGTACTTAGTGTCTAGTTTGAATTAGATACCCGATATTAGGTACAGTCTCAGATGATAAATGGTACAGTGCTTCTTTTTTTTTATGGCTTTGCACAAGCATTTAACCAATAAAATATTTTTTCTTACAAGTAATACATAAATAAACAATATTTCCTTCCTGTACGATGATGATGAATGATAATAGAAATGGGAAGTGAGAAATTATATACCCCCCAACCCCTCGAGTATCTCAGTAAAGATGTGGGGCTGTACTAAGTCCTCACGCGGACTTCTTGAGAAAATTTGAAAAGTGCCGTTGCACTGTTTTGTTTCTTTTGCCAACACTGCACACTCACGAACACTTAACGGTTAATAATCCATCATTATTTCACATTAATATTCGACATAACACAAATTTTAGAAAGTAAAACAAAACCGCAGACTTGACTCTTCACTTTCCCTCCAAGAAGCTCTTTTCTCTATTTTCATAAATGTCTTTCGGAAAATTTCGTGTTTCGGCAGTTGTCGGAATTCTGTCAGTTATCGAGTATATAGAGTTGCTACTACAACTCCTTTTATTAATTTATTTCTTTATGATTGAGGGGAAACACTATTGCGTCCTAAGTAATTAATTTACGATTTTTAATTTTTACAGCTCTATATCATCATAATCATCAGCAGCTCATTTTATATTACGAGCGTTCCCTATGGATGGATAGGGAGAACGGGCCATAAACCACACGCGGGCCCAGTGCGGATTGGTGGTTGTTAACGTCTGCTAATGCAGCTGGGACCAACGGCTTAACGTGCCTTCCGAAGTACGGAGGAGCTCGAGATGATACATTTTTGGGCACCCATTCGATGACCGGCCTTTGCGAAAGATGCTTAACCTCAGCACTCCCAGCCCGGGCACGTTAATCACTGCGCCATCAAGCTCCTCTAGTTAACACGAAAAATCAAAACAAAACAACACTATAGTACGTTGTTCTGAATTCAAATTATTATACATGATAAATGTAATAATCCTACTAATATTATAAATTCGAAAGTTTGTGTGTATGTATGTTCGTATATTTGTTGCTTCTTCACGCTGCAACGGATGGATGGATTGATTTGGATGAAATTCGGCATACAGATAGTTTATAACTTGAAACATGTCGCCATAACAACAATGTTTGTAGCATTGTTGTGTTCCGGCAGCTAGAGATAAGATAGCCAGTACCTCACTAGTTGGGGTCCGTGGCTTACGCCCCCAGTGGTGGACGCACCCGTGGTCGACGCCCCCGATTCTAATAGTTTTATGAATATTTTTTTTTGTGCTTTTGCACTTAGTACAGTTAATGTCAAAAGTGTACTGAGGATCCCGGTTGAAGTGCGCTTCCATCATTGGCCTTAACATCACTTAACATCAGGTGAGATCAAGGCACTGTGCTTACCCGTTAATATAAAAAAAAATAACACATAGGATACTTTTTATCCAGATATTCCCACGGGAACGGGAACCACGCGGGAGAAACCTCGAGCGGCCGCTAGTCATTAATGGCCACGCAAATTAATATTCGATTGCATTCGGAAATGTGATGATAACCGAGAGACATAAAGAAAATAGACGTAAGTAGCTGATGATCAAGTTAAGTTAGCGAGCAAGTAAAGCACTTTTGTAAAAATGCTTTTTATTAAGTAAATATTTAGTATGTTTTCTGTCATTTTGTAATTTTGTATGCATAAAATTAATGTGCGTAATATTTTTTAAAATAATACTTTTACTCTTTTATTTATTTTAAATGAAATTAAATGAAAGATATTTATTCGGAGCATCAATGACAACTTAACATAATGGACACTTTACATTTAAGATGCAACCGAAATGGTCACCACTCAGCTTATGCCATGACATTGACGTGCCAAGGCGCTGATATTCTGTGGAACCAGTAAGAAAGGGAGGCGCAGCTCCAGACAATGAATTAAAAAAAAATTACACAGTTACAGCTATATACAATATTAACCATCAGCACACATAAACATGAGGCTACATAAAAAATAACATATAAAAGAAAAAAGCAAAAAAAAAAAAATAATAATAATTAATAACAATATCAACATAGCACGACCGTTTAACCCTTTCAGGCCTGATGGTATGTGTATGTCCCGTACCACGTAAGACCGATGGGAATATACATCCCGTCACACTTTGATTCAAGACTGAAGTATAGTTTTTACTTGGCAATAGGGACCTATCGTCCCAAACGGTTCTGAGCTGTAAAATTAATTACCTACTATCTTTCCCATTAAATTAAATTTAATCCATATTTACTTAAATTATGCAGATAATTTGAAAAATTGGTTTCAGTCCTGGCACTGCACCCCCACACCGAACCGAAAGGGTTAAGCGCTGGAATGGAACTCTTTTTTAACTTTATTTTGAATGTGCTAGCAGTTCTATTTGACAACAATACAACTCGTTTCGATAGTACAAAGCATAAACTTATAAGGTTGTCCGTGTACTTACTATAACACGTTTTAAGATACTTTAACAGGTAACAAATAAATCAACACAAAGCAAGAACAAAGAAAATATATGATAAACACGAACACGTCTTATCAAAACTATGAAGCCCGCACAACAGTTATTTTGCGTAATTCCTTACACAATGCGTCCTATTTATCACATTTCAAACAAAATCGGGGAAATGCAATGTCGATATTCACGCTTTGATACGCCATAGGCGCACGTAGGACGCAAAGGAATCGTAGCCGAGCGGCGAGAACCGAGTTTAGTTGAATATCGTACACCGACGCTCGTGCATGCGTGGCGCGCGGGACGGTTCGAATAAAGTTTGCTGGCTGGCTAATTCTGTGTGATTGTTGTACAATTGCTTGCTACGTTCTTAATTTGAAATTTGAATTTGATGTTTGGTTTTTGTTTTTATTTTTTTGTGGCGTTGTGTGGTTAGCGAAAAGTTTTTAGTGTTGGTTCGTTGTGTTGTGGAACAAAGGAGGGTTGAAAGTTGAAGAAAAGTTTGTACGGCAGCGATTTTTGCAGAGTGAGTATTTATTAACCTACTTTTGTTTTTTATTTTGTTTTTTTATTACATAATTTTTGAAAAGGGCGCGATTGAGTTTGAACTTTACTTTGGTTGAAGTAGAAATAGGTTTACTGCTTTCTAGCAGTTATATTCTTATAATAATATACTTTTGTGAAAGTTGTTTCGCAATTACGGTGGATATTTATTTTATTTTATTTACACTTTAATGTCCTGGAACTAATGTTTTTAAATCGAACAAAAGTTCGTAATGTAGATTGTAAGTTTTTTATTTCAATAATACCTCATTTATGAAGGACAAGGTAAAATAAACAACAATTTTGATCTATGGTTATATATACACGATAATATAAAGCTACGACAGCATAGAGTGCATCTTACCCGGCATGTCGTAGGCTTGCGGGTTGGAACTCCGCTCGTACCCGATTTATTTTCAAATAATTGTGTATCTAAATGAACCCTAAGAAGTAAAATATTATTATAAAGAAACGACAGCACAGAGACAGGAGATCTAGAATGTTATTAAACTAAAACCATAAATATTTTTATGAGAGGAAACTTGAGTTTTTAGTAGTCTCCTGTTTATTCTGCCTTGGACTGACGACATAATAATACAAGTTCTAAAATTAGTTGGGTGCAGATTAGTGGGAAGCAGATTGGGTTATTTATTTTTCGAATAGTCAGATAAAAAAGTACTTTGTGCAATGTACTATAATTAAAACTAATGGTCGCCCTTACAAAATCATAATCAATTAATGCCTTCTCAAACTAAAGTTTGGAGATCAGTTTAACAAAATTAAATTACTTTTACAAAATATACAAATTAGGGTGTCGCAAAGGTAAAAAAAAAAAAAACTTCACAAAAATGACTGAAATCATAACTAACGAAAAACAATCAAAAGAGAAACAATTTTTTTTTAAAGTTTAAAAAAAAAACATAATTATCAATCATACATATTGTTGCGAACAAATTACATTTTGATAAAGATTAGTCTTCAGCTGGAAATCTCTAAATTTGTAAATCAAGTCGGTAAAAAAGCACTGCTTAGCTGCTTCATCGGCGTACGCTGACCAAACGGATAGGTATACACTTGGTATACATGAAAATAATGCATTACAAAGGTGTCAATCATCAAATGATTTAAAAAAAGTCAGCGACACAGTATACCCAGCTTTTATAAATAAAATAATAAATAAATAAATGTTTCCCACACTCACACCAATTATCTAGCCTCAAGAAAAGCTTCCTTAAGAAACTCGAGAAATGGTTAACAACGGATAAACATACTTAATATACTTAAATACATAGGTACTTAGGATACATAGAAAACACCTAGACCCGAATCGATTTAGATAAACAGGTATTTCTAAATTGATCCGACCGGGGATCGAACCCGGAACCTCAGAGATGGCGACACCATGAAAACCGGTGTGCAAGCCACTTGACCAAGGAGGTCGTCAGGTTTATACTCGTAGTACAGCCACAATAACGTTATTTATCTACACCAATGTTAAAAAGAGATAAAGTTTTAAATTTGGATTTAGGTTTCAATGCAATTTTAGAGTTAACCTCGGCTATAATTTATGTTGATAATGATATTTGGTCTGTGTTGATAAACAATATTGTACACTTTGAAATCTTAAAATTTGTAATTAAAGTCGGAAAAATTAAGCGCAACTTCGCTGCTTTATCGTCGAGTGCTGATTAAACAGTTGAGTATACATATCGATGTACTACAAAATCATAAGTCATCAGGAGATCTAAAAAAAAGTCAGCGACACGATATAACTAGCTTTTAATAACGTTTTTCATGTTAAAGTTTATAAAATTTTTAAGTGTACTTATTAGGAACAATACATCAATCTTTACTAAAACAAATGATTTCATCACAAGAGTAATTTTATAACGATCAAATTTGCTCTTCACAGCAGCGTCAAATTTGGTCGCATAATTCTAGAAATATTGCGAAATCAAAAATAAGTCACGGATAAATACCTGTAAATTTGATTATTTCCATCTACTTAAAGATAAGATAAGATTTTTGTTTAGCTATTACATTGATGTTTTGACGACATAATTTTTTTTTTATTTTTATTCGCCATCTACTCATTAAATTATAATTTTTACACAACTTTACAATTTTTTACATAAATTTACACTACTTATTTTTATTTCTTAAATTAGCAATTTTAACTACTTTTATAATAAACTCTAGCAAATCTTTTCTATATTTCTTACTTTAAATCAAAGCACTCACTGTCTTTACGTTGACGTGACACTATGATATGCTCCAAGACATATTTCAATTGAGCGTTAATAGGGCAATCGAATAACAAACGTTGTATGTTCTCGTCATTGGTGTTGCATTCGCAAATGGGCTCTCTTGAATCTATGCAATATTCGGAGAACCCGCCGTGTCCAGTCAGTGCTTGTGTAGTGTGGTTTGTGTGGCTTATCTTTCTGACGGTGGTGTAGGCTTCCCTGGCATAATGACGATATATTTAGATATGCTGTTTGTAACTAGCCTTACAGACTTATAACAAGCCCTACCTAAAATCGAAGCCGAGACCTCTAGATCGGGTTGACTAACCAGTAGACCGACAAGCGATTGCTGTTAACTTGGAGAAGGAAAAATCCTTTTACCAGCATTAACGCAGTGACGCTGAAATATAACTGGACAATACACTGGCCTGCAAAACTAAGTACCACACTTTTAATATTATTTTTTTTCTAAACTATAGAAGTTAGAGATTTTTAAATAAAAAACGTTTTGCAGCAATCTTTATCAGCTTTCTTTGAAACTAAAGTAAATTAGTACATTAGTAACATTTTTCCTTTTTGTTTCGAAAGTATATCTTGTGTACTTAAAAAGTTATTGCAATTTTAAAAGTGGTGATACTTAATTTTGCAGGCCAGTGTAGATTGGCTCGCAAAGTACATAGTAGGAATGTAACATCCTATACGCAATATATTAAAATACCTATTTCGTCGGTGGCCGAGTACCATCCAGATGTCTTTGGCAGGGATATTCCGGTTAGGGTTAACGTAACCGAAATCATCTGTTATTAACCCGATTGGAAATGGGTTAACATATATTTTGGGTTAACATAAATAGATGTTACAGAATTAAATGTGTTAACAGGCTACCTGTTACAGGATAATAGCGGTTAACCTTAACCGAATCGTTAATAGGTTTTTGCATGTTAGTTCGTGTTTCATTTCTCGTCACTCAGTCGCGGGTCAACCAATTGTTCGGTAACCATTTATAAAAGATTACCGTTATGAATGGCTTTCCCGATCCCGACTTGGGAATTGAACTGAACCTAAGACTCTTAGGTTCAGTTCCCAAGTCGGCAATGAGTGTTTCTGGTTTTCTGAAGCTTTGTTTGTGATCACCGAGCTTTACCTATCAGTTATAGCTATACCTTGATTTCAGTGATAGAGGTCTTTACCAGCAGTGGGACAGAATATAGTGCTAATTAATTATGTGTGTAGGTAATGGCACAAACACTAATGACAATAAAATCACACCAAAATCTTAACCGCCTCTGTGGTCTAATAGTGGCTATGACCACCGGTTTAGACCCAGAGGTCCCGGGTTCGATTCCCAGCGGGGGTACATGTTGTTTACTCGGTTTGGTTGGTGGTAGGGCTTGTTTGTCCGCCTGGCTAGCTACCACCATCTAATTTGTGGCATTGTTGTGTTCCGGCAGCTAGAGATAAGATAGCCAGTGCCTCACTTAGTTGAGGATCCCGGGTGAAGTGCGCTTCCATCATTGGCCTTATCGTCACTTAACATCAGGTCAGATCAAGGCACTGTGCTTACCCGTTAATATAAAAAAAACAATCATTCTGACCTTATCACAAGCTGGTCAACGCATATTCTTTTAATTTTTTTTTTTATGAGTCTCATGTATAAACATTTGCACTGTTGGGTAACGAGTTGAGAAGTGGGTGCATTTACCATGAACAACTATTTTGTCTTAACCTGAGTGCTATCATAGTTTTTCTACCAAAACAAGAAAAAACAAACATTGTTCATAGAGAAGCGTTGTAACATAGATTATTGAAGTAAAACGAAAATCTAAAACAACAATGTCGAAAATGTAAGTAGGTACTAATAACATGATTGGACGTGGTGCGTCCAGTCCTTAACTCCAACTATTAATCGTAAACATGGAGCGCTAATACATCGTCTGGTACAGGTACTGTCAGGAGTTTTTTGAAGTATTAGATCGCTTAGAGAGAGGCAAGCCCATTGTGCCACCATTATACCTGAAGGTACTCCACAGATAATGCTCAGCATTGCCTGCAAGATTGCACGACTTGGTATGGTAGCAGCAACGCCGCACCCTAACGGCGGTGATTGGCTCCGATCTCTCGCAGGCCAGCTTAGTAAAGGCCATAACTGGGCATCACTGTGATGGGTAGTTATGGGGAAAAGTTAAAGCTAAGGATTTGATCAATTCATGGGGGTGTAGGAGTCTCACATAACCGCCGGCGCCGTATTTTCGCGGTGGTATGCGAAATGCATGCAAAAGAAACAATTTCTATAATGATTATATTTTATGATTCGGGAAACGTAGCATTGATTTTTGTACGAAAAAATACGAAATCCACGTAGACGAAGTCGCGGGCAAACTGCTAGTAAATTATAAAAAAACGACGGGTAGCACTCCGGGAGTGCCAGCAGAAGTGAAAACTTGAATATTAACGTCGTGCATTTTTGATATTTTGGAATGGTTAGGGAATAATTTTGCACGAATTGCTTCAATTATTAGTATAAAAGTACTATCATTTATGTGGTAGAATACAACATTTATTTATTGCGCTATCGTACACAAACATGACAATTTATAATACATTAAAAAGCACTCGAACATTCGCGCAAGCGCCCTGCGCCGCCTAAACGAAACAGCAGGCATACATTTTCGCCGCGCCGTAGAAAGAGAGGGGGATACTTCCTCTCCTACGCCGCGCCGGCTGTCTTCCGTCTAACGAATTTTCGATCAGGCCACGTGTCCTGACGGTCACGTGTCCTGACACGAATTTAACATTTTTTACCCATTACAAAAAAAATGTACAACGCCACTAAAGAAGTTTTCACTTCAAAAAACGTTTCTTTGTGGTGCGTGCCAAGGTAGGGACTTTGGAACGCACTACGAAGAAAGGTTTTTCTTTGGCAGAAGGCCTTTGTCCTGCTGTGGACGTCTTTCGGCTGAGATGATGTTAAAGTCTATTGAGTCGTTGTGGAGATCCTTGAGGGAGGCCTTTGTTGCGCTCTCGGGTTGTTCAGCTTCCCTATCTGATCCGAATCCCGCGGAATCTAGTAGAGCACGGGGACATGCAATAGTGCGTGATGCCGTTCTCTTTAAAACTTCTGGCGGTGATTCGTTTCACACGGCTTGAGGAAGCCTTTAAGAATGCCGCCCTTCAAAAAATTCGGAAAACCTGAAAATGTCCAGTGGCAATCAGCTAAATGTCTCCCAATAAAAAACGTACCAATAAAATTTATTAGAAAATAACTGAATTAAAGAAACATAAACTACGTCTTATAAAACAGTAGGTTTCCTTTATGACGTAGGTAAGCAGCAGAAAAATATTATTCGATTCTGAAAGTAATAATAATATAATGTATGAAAGAAAGATGAAAGGTTTGAACGGGGGCGTCAATTTACTGAAGGCTACCATGCTACGTTTGTACCGGAAGCTACTAAGGCAAACTTGTGTTGTAAGTACATGCTACAAAACAACAACATTTTATGTATGATCATGGTTAGGTATACAACGTTAGTTGGAACGGAGGTACTAAAGCTGATAGGAGGGTAAAGTATACATGATAGTAAATAACTTTTTTTTTTAATCCTTTTTTTTATTTTATTTTTTTGTTTTTTTTTTTTTTTACATTTGATGTATCTACAAAAATCTAGTGGACTACGGTTTTGACGTAGGTTCTCAGCAAATAGATTTACCTCTAATGTCAATGTACGGGCATTGTAAGGAGTCGAGTTTTCTCTCCATAATTGGACTAATGTATCTAATAATATTAACTTTTAATATGTTTTCTTTTATGACCGCCAGGGCTACCACAGTGTAATATCTTTTGAAATCTTTAAAAAGCTGTTAATCTAAAATTATCCATTATTATGAAAAAGTTTTTCACTATCATATACACTTTACCCTCCTTTCGGCTTAGTACCCCTATTCTGACTTCCCCCATTCCCACAACCGGTCGTTGTGGAAATCCTTGGGGAGGCCTTTGTCCAGCAGTGGAAGTCTTTTGGCAGAGATAATGATGATGATGATGATTAGGTACCTATATTTTATTTTACGCAAATTTTGTTGCGAACAAATTACAATTTGAAAAAAGACAGTGTTAAAAAAATTCCACGAGCAAGATTCAAACCCGCACCCCATGACATGCCGGGTCAGGTGCACTACCAACTATGCTATCGTAGCTCAATCCAACACGTCGAAATTTTTCAAATATTTTTTGTGTTTTTGAACAGCGGAATTGTTTTAACAGTTCTAATGAATATTGAAAAGTCTAAAAGTTTATTGTATATTTTCTAATGTAAACGTAAAGAAATAGTATTTAAATATTTTTACACTGCTGTAATGTTATTATCCTTATTTTTTGTGTTTTTTTGTAGGTAATTGAAAAGTCCTTCAATGATTTTTTTTTCAATTATTTGACTCTGTAAATGATAGAAGCTTAATAGCGCATTGGTTAAAGCGCCCGGTCTGCGAGTGCTGAGGTTAAGCAACTTTCGCAAAGGCCGGTCATCGGATGGGTGACCAAAACTGATCATCTCCAGCCCCTCCGTGCTTCGGAAGGCACGTAAAGCCGTTGATCCCGGTTGCATTCGCAGTCGTTAACAACCATCAATCCGCACTGGTCCCGCATGGTGTTTTGTGGCCCGTTTTTATCTATCCATAGGGAAGGCTCGTGTCCCAGCAGTGGGGACATTAAATGAGCTGATGATGACGATGCAACGACAATTGCTGAGTTTCTCTCTGGTTCTTATCAGTGCAAGGTACAAGGTTCTTCCACCCTGTGGACTTAAACACCGATGGCGTATTGACTTTCATAAGAGCTAACATTTTGTAACACTCGATAAAAAAAAGAAAAGATGAATTCATTATTGTATTTATCGTGCTTAGATAACTCGTATATACACGTAGACGTGTATATACGAATTATCTAAGCACGATAAATACAACATAGATACATAGACTATGTAGAGTCTATATAAGTTATCGTGTTTAACGTAAAAAAAACACAAATGTTGAAAAAATTTCCACGATCAGGATTTGAACCCGCACCCTTCTGACATACCGGGTCAGGTGCTCTTCCAATTGAGCTATCGTGGTCAACGTAACGTAACGTGTTTAACGTAATTTTTTTGTGCATGTGAGTTTAATAGAAATTACACAATATGTCGACTGGTGGGAGATATTGTAAAATAAAATGAATTCCGTGTATAAGAGGGTAGCGACGTAGGACAGCGACATGCCAGCTGGTTCAGACTAAACAGCTGGTTGAACGGATATTAAAAATCACTTTATACAGAATGTATTATACGAATATCATATCAGAGTACTTATTTATTTACTCAATAACGAATCATAACGGAGTGGCAAAGCGAAAAAATGTTGAGAATATAAGTACTTAATCCCAGTGACACAATAACTTCATCATTATCATCGGCCTATCTTAGTCCACTGCTGGACATAGGCCTACCCTAATGAGCGCCATAGCGCCATGCTCCTCAGCTTGACGCATCCAGCATCTGCCTGCAGTCGTTCGCAGGTCGCCATCACACCTGGCCGGAGGGCGCCCTACACTACGTTTACCGAGTCGTGGTATCCACTCAAGAACACGTTTACCCCAGCGGTTGTAGGTTCTTCGCCAGATATGGCCGGCACAATAACTTATTTTTTTTAACCTTTTCACCGCCCAACTATCCTGCACACGATGTCTCGCTGTACGCCAACGTATAAATGTATTTTAATAAAGTAGGTACAAAGAAGAACTTCTATAGAAGTGCTAGCGTGGACGGCACGAAAACCTCGAACTTCTATAGAAGTTGTTGGCGGTAAAAAGGTTAAATTCTATAATTTTTAATGCGTCCTAAACAAAGGCTACAACCAACAACAAATAAATATATAAATAAATATAATCGTTCTCCTTTCCCATTCTTCTCTTTATTAATTCATTAGATTTAAGCTCGTCTTGGAATCTCAATTAATAAGGATTATAAAATAATTTGATAAATAAGAAACAAAGCCCTTTTTTCTCCTTTTGACCGTCTTAAGGAATGAAAAGGCAAGCCGAAATAAGACAATAAGATTGACGTTACAGGAATAATCCTACGAATATTATAAACGCGAAAGTTTGTAAGTATGGATGGATGTGTGTTACTCTTTCACGTAAAAACTACTGAATGGATTTGGATGAAATTCGGCATACAGATAGTTTGGAAACGGGGATAACACATAGAATACTTTTTATCCCGGTATTCCCACGGGAACGGGAACCACGCGGGTGAAACCGCGAGCGGCCGCTAGTATTTTATATTACGACATTAACACCTCATTGGCTGAGTGGGAAAATGATCAGGTCCATATCCGGAGGTGCAGGGTTCAATTCCAGGTGTCTTTCAGAATTTTAATGTTTATATAGTCTAGGTTTGTGATCACCAACCCGCGTTTGGCAAGCGTGGTCATTAATCAAATACCTATCAATTGTAGCGATGACTTGACTTTGTTTTACTTTGTTTTATGATATTTTTTGTAAATAGCTTGCTTACTTCTTAACTGATCTTTAGTATTTGTAAAAATATTATAATCGGATGTAAATGTCGGTAGTTGTTGACATTGAATGGGCACCTTTGGTTATCAAAGTTAAAAAGTAAATAGTGTTGAATAATTTCGGCGGGCTGGTTAGAACAACGATAGCTTAATTGGGAGAGCACCTGACCCGGTATGTCAGAAGGGTGCAGGTTCAAATCCTGCTCGTAGAAATTTTTTCAACATTTGATTTTTTGTAATTTGTTCGCAACAAAATTTGCGTTTGAAAATCATTTTTTTTATGATATTATAAATTACATTAAAATTTCTCATCATCTTGGTCAAGCCTTAACTCAGTAGTTGAAGATTCCGGGTCAACAACATATGGGGAGATGAAGCCCAAGTGCTTACCCATAAGGAATAAATAAATATATATTGTAACTGACTGACCGAAGAATAGTCTTTTGCTACCTTACGGCAAAAACCGGGAGCAACGGCTTGACGTGCCTTCCGAGCTCGATACATTAGAATTTGGTCACCCATCCGACGACCAGTCATTGCAAAAGTTGGTTAACTTGCACCTTTCTTTTTGCGAGGACAGCAGGCTAAGTGGCGCAGGATTGTACCTGACCAGCCGTCTTTACCTTGCCGACCTTGAAGTTGCTTGTTCACTCCTCGTTTAAAGGACCACAATATGTTGTTGGAAGAAGGAAATACGTATGCTGAAAGAATATTTCATTTCTTAATGGTGCGAAAAAGATAAGTCGTAAGCAAATACTTGAAGTTACGTAAAACGAATCTTATATGTTCTAATACTAGCCAACTCGAATAAAACTCCGGTTCCGTTCAAAACCTAATAGCACGCTAAGAGATATTTGAATAGGTTTTTATCTAGAACATGAACAAAAAATTATAGGAGATATTCGAATATCTAGATACGGAGGAAATATTGGACTATCTCGTACACTTGCGAGCAAAGAAAACGACTTATGGCAACGTTTTCTTACAGTGGCGTGCATTTGGAGGGGCCTTTGTCCAGTCCAGCTAAGAACTAATTTAGGCTGAACATAATGATGATAATGATGGTGATGGCGATGATAACGATGATGATGATGATGATGTTGATGATAATAACTAGCATCTATGAACCGGTTTGACCAACCAGAGGTCCCTTGTACGATTGTCTAACGATTCGTTACATTTTATAATGCTAACTAAACTCTTCAGTTGCAAGTTCCCTCGTTGTAATTACGCCCAAAATACTATTAAACATCGCCTCCAAAACACATATAACACATACAATGACGACTACTTTTCCGCAGAGTTATATGTATTTATCCTACAGAATTATTTTGTTCGTCATTGCAATCTTTCAAGAGAGATATGAGCAATTATTAAAAAATCATTAGTATTATTCATTTATAAGTATTATTTTAATTTCCCATTTATTAATTATCTAGTTTTAGTTAATTGTTATTTTTTATTGTTTATTTATTTATTTATTTATTTATTTAAAATTCATCACATAAACTTACAGCCTGTTCAGCCAACGCGCTTATATGCTATATAAACTAATCTACTAGTAACAAAAACAAGTACTTAAATGTAAAATAATAACATAAAAACACATTGCAATTTTTTATTAAATTAAATAAAATTAATTTATACCGGAAGTAATTCCTATTTATTGCTCCGGCAGTGTGACACGTCAAGACACAAGCTAGTATTAATAAATATTATGAAAATGTTGCCATACACATAATTTATGAAAAGACATTCTTCAAAGACAGAAACTTATATGGTTTATATTTTAGAAAAATAGCGGTTGAAAAAATGTACGTGAAATATTACGACTCGAAAAATTCAGGAATATAACATGTAATATTTCTAGGTCGCCAACATTCTGATAGCAACCGGGAGCTACAGCTTAAGTACGGAGGAAAATAGAGGGCAAATGTTTGGTCACCCATCCGATTACCGTCCACACTGAACGTCGCTTGACATTTGCGATCGTCGTTAACAAACTGGTTGTGTAGTGCTAATTTTATTACGCGATCAGATCGCGTTAACAAACACGATAAATTTGTATGGTAAAATTTTGTCTCTTCTCGTCATCACCAGAAGGCGTTGCTTCAAAGCGTTCTTAAATCGTTGTTGAACGAATAGGTGACCTACTATTAGGTCCTTATCTATGAAATTGACGTTTTGTATAAAAAAAAATTATAAAATTTTATTTTTCATACTAACGTTTATTTTTTTATTTTCTTAGCATATATTTATGTTAAACACTATAAAAGTTGTAGAGTAGTGTGTTTGTTTCACTAGCTAAATATAGCAGACATTAAAAAGAAAAAAAAATCAAGTCCCTTCAAAGCTACAATGAAACAAAAAGACAACTGAAGCCTAAGTAACATAGGCCTAATTAAAGGTGTATAATAATATTAACAACCGGTATCGACTTTTAGAAGTAATACAACTTTTAATAAATGAGAAAAAAATGTCAATTTCATAGGTAAGGACCTAATACATACATACAAGCATACGTACATAGTCTCAAGTCTTTCTCCCAAAAAGGGGTATACAAAAAAGCATCATAATCACCAGTTTTGAGTAAACTCGGTGTAAATGATCTTGACACCACATTTAGTCTAATCAAAGTGCGGCTCCAAAGTGGAATAGATACCATCAGTAATGTGTTGCTAGCCGTTCGCCTGATCTGCGACCTTCTTGGAACCCTTGTCCATAAGTCGGCTCTTACGCCATTAACGATCCAGACCAGCATGGTATATTATTAATAACTAGTGGTCGCCCAGTGGTCGAAATTGACCGTAATTTTGTTATGGCTGCACGGATTGTATCCTAAGCAATGAAAAATTAAAAAAGATAGAATGTGAGTTTGGATTGGCATTGACAGATTTCGGCCGCTCCTCTTGCATTTTTGAAATTTTTGAAAAGAGTAATATATGCGTGTGTGTCAAATACATGGTAGTGTGTGTGATGTTTGTTTTATTGATTTAATGTATTTTTATGCATGATTAAAAAAAATTATTAACATTCGGTTAACCTTCTCTATACTAAATTATAAGTGTGCGACATTTCATACTCCTCCGTCCGCGCAATTTTTGTAAAAAAGGATTACAAAGTTTTTGCTTCACGTATTAATATAAAAATAATTTTCATAACAACTCTTGTTTTTGATAACCGCCGCTATGGTCTAGTGGTTAAGACCACCGGTTTAGATCTAGAGGTCCCGGGTTCGATTCCTAACGAGGGATACATGTCTGTGTACTCGATTTGGCTAGTGGTGGGGTGTGTTTGTCCGCCTGGCTAGCTACCACCATCATATCTAAATATGTCACCATAACATCAATTTGTAGTATTGTTGTGTCCCGGCAACTAGAGATAAGATAGCCAGTGCCTCAGAAGGTAAAGAATCCCCTTTGACCTTATCATCACTTAACATCAGGTGAGGTATAGGCTAATTACTTACCCGTAATATATGAAAAAAAGTAGTGGAATGACGAATTAAACTTGCACTAGGTAGGCACCATACCGTGGCTGCCACTAAACTCCTAAACTGCAACTTGTTAAGACTAAATTGAGTCCATCCGTAAGCATTTTCCAATCACACGAATTCTGAAGCGCTGGCTGGGCCAGTTCAATCAAATTTTAACGATTGCAATCTTCCGCTGCGGCTAGGCGTACGGCTTAGGCGGCTTTTCCACTAGAGATGTGCGAGTAAGCTGACTGGAGCGAGTAAGCATGGTGAGACTGTTGAACGTTTTTTTTTTTAGTGAGCTTGCCTGATTTTGTCACACGGCATTTTCAACGTCACCGAACTTTTTTGGGAATGGCGAGAAACTTAAAGGGTACCTCAAGCCGCGTGTGAAACGTGCACCGTCAGAAGTTTTCTAGAGGGAACGGCATCACGCACTATTGTGTGTCCCCGTACCCTACCAGATTCTCCGAGTGGTTCGGATAGGTTCGGGAGTTGAACGGTGTGGCAGCTGAGTGGTGCGAGGATGCATAGCGAGGCCGTGAAACGATGGTGGCAAACATGCACAGTCTATCCCTCATCACCTAAAGCAGTTTTTGAAGAAGTACAAATACTCTCTTTTATCATACTAATATTATAATAAACTCAAAAACTACTAGGCCGATTCAAAAAATTCTTTCACCAATAGAATGCTACATTAGCGCTGAGTACCATAGGCTATATTAAAAAGAAATGCCGCTAGTATATTATTATTGTTCTTCAACAATAATCTGCTATTTAACGCGAAAAAAGTAATGTTTGAAATGCTCGATGCTCAATGTGAAGCAGGTATGTAAATAAAGAAGTTTGGATCATAAATTAAATAATCATACATGACTTGACCACTTTTGCCGAAGTGGTATGAGGTAGCTCATAATAGACACGAGTGGAGATGCAGGGAAGGCTTTTGAAAAATTGTAGGATAAAATATAAGCTTGTAAAATAAAAACCTAAATTCGCAAAGTGTAAGTTTACAAGCTTTAAAAATGTTAATAACGGGCACAGAGTGAACCAACTAAGTAACTAATATATTAGCAATCATATAATAATAATAATAAAACAAAAATAAATAAAAACAACCACTGCTCAATCAAATAACCCACCCCGCGCCATTAAAAAAAAAAGATATATTGTGTCATATTATTTAAAGTTTTTTCATTTCATTTCATTACCACTACCCTCGAAACATATCACATGCAAAATATCCCTCGCATCACATTTCTTGCGCACATCCCTCGAACCGTTTTGACATTTTCTACCAAAGCTGCACAAAGCTAAGAAAATGTTATCCAATTGGTGGATTTTTTTCTCGCACGCTGCTTAGCTACCTCGCACAGCTCCGGTGGAAAACCACCTTTAACGTGCCTTCGCAATTCGAAACGACTGTGTGCATAAACATATATTTCATTTGACGATCGGATGCTATACGATTATAAAGCTCGAAGTTGGGTGTGAAATGTATGACCTGCAAACTGTGTAGAGTCGCCTTAACAACAATGTTAGTAGCTGGTTGTATTCTGGGTGAAGTGTTCACCCACTAAAGAGCATTTCCAGGTACATATGAAGTCTACGAGGAGCTTGATAGCGCAGTGGTTAACGCGCCCGGTCTGGGAGTGCTGAGGTTAAGCAATTTTTGCGGTTAACGCGCCCGGTCTGCGAGTGCTGAGGTCCCCGCCCGATCCTCCAAATGACAGCACACATTTACAGAATACACTAAACATGCACACTGTTTTAGGCCCAAGACACCGTACTCGTAGAACAAGGGTACGAAGAACCGGTTCACACGCGCTCTATGCCAGGCACAGTCATGTGCCTGGGAGCTCCTCTCCTCCTCCACGGCCCGGTCTACCCGAGCCGAGGTCCGTGCCTTTAGAGGCGCCCTCGGGTGGTTCCGCTGCCCGATCCGATCCGAACCCTTCGGAGACTCTGGAAGGGCACGGGGACGCGCACTTTTAAGTGTGCGATGCCGTACCCCTCTAGAAATCCTCCGAAGGTGATTCGTTTCAACACGGCTTGAGGTACCCTTTACGTACCTCGCCGCCCCTAAAACAAGCCCGGTGAAGCTGGAAATGCCCCTCGGCAACCAGCAGTCTTTCTCAAAAAAAAAAAAAAAAAACGAGTGCTGAGGTTAAGCAATTTTCGCAAAGGCCGGTCATCGGACGTGTGACCAAAAATCTATCATCTCGGGCTCCTCCGTGCTTCAGAAGGCATGTAGACATTGGTCCCGACTGCATTAGCCGTAGTAAACATCCACTGCACTGGGCTCGCGTGGTGGTTTATGGCCCGTTCTCCCTACCCATCCTTAAGGAAGGCTCGTGCCCCAGCAGTGGGGACATAAATGACGATAATGATAACCGATGATGATGAAGTCTACACTTCATCATCATCGGCTCATTTATGTCCCCAACTGTAGAGTTGAAAGTTACAAATCGCATAAATTTTGATGCTTATAATTTTTTTCTTCCAGCTGTTCGATCTTTGTAGTTTCCTTAAGCACAGAGAACTTCATTAAATTGGGCTTATTGGTTTTTAAAGTTGGGATATTTAAAGATATGAAGTTTGCATGGGACATCAAAATGTGTTAGCTCTTAGCAAACAAGTAAGGGTGAAAAGAAAAGGTCAAGCCTTGTTTAGATCACCTATTTCTAGGAACAACAGAACTATTTCTAAAGTAATCATGCTTCTGATAGTGAGTTTACTTATATAAAATACATAACTTTTTATGCATGATTTGGTATCGCCTTTTTTGTAAACAAACGTTATTTTTATAGGTATTTTTTATATTAGAAGGAGGCAAACGAGCAGGCGGGTCACCTGATGGAAAGCAATCACCGCCGCCCATGGACACCCGCAAAACCAGAGGAATCACAGATGCGTTGCCGGCCTTTAAGGAAGGAATAGGCTCGTTTCTTGAAGATTCCTAAGTCATATTGGTCCGGAAATACCGCCGCTGAGAGCTGGTTCCACAGCACTGTAGTTCGTGGTAAAAAATTAAGTATCTATGAAAGCTGTAGAGGTACAGTTTCTTGCGCCTCGTAAAAAAACATAACTAAATTAACTAGGTATAACTAATAAACTTTCCTAAACTCACACCAATTATTTAGCCCAAGAGAAGCTTCGTTAAGAAACTCGTTAAATGGTTACTAGACAACGGATAAACATACTTAAAATACTTAAATACATACTTATTATACCTACATAGAAAACACCCAGACCCGAGACAATTTAGAAAAACAATAATTTCTAGATTGACTCGACCGGGGATCGAACCCGGGACCTCAGAGATGGCGACATCATGAAAACCGGTGTACAAACCACTCGACCAAGGAGGTTGTCAACCCTATTAATTGTATGACTTATTCATCATCATCAATTATTTGTATGTTTGTTTATATTTCTGGTCTAAATTAGTTTTTAGTGAAAAAAAAACACAAATGTTGAAAAAATTTCCACGAGCAGGATTTGAACCCGCACCCTTCTGACATACCGGTTAATGACGGTAGTTGTTGACATTGAATGGGCGCCTTTGGCTTTCAAAGTAAAAAGTAAATAGTGTTGAATAATTTCGGCGCGCTGGTTAGAACCACGATAGCTCAATTGGGAGAGCACCTGACCCGGTATGTCAGAAGAGTGCGGGTTTCAAATCCTGCTCGTGGAAATTTTTTCAACTTTTGTGTTTTTGTAGTTTGTCCGCAACAAAATTTGCGTTAAAAATTGTATAAACATTTGAATTTTTAGTAGTTAATTGTCTTTATTTCTAAGCATGCAGTATTTACCTGGAATTAGTTGTTACATTTAGCTTAAGTAACCTGTAAGGTTCCCTGTGTGGTGCCGGGGATAAAGAATTGCACCACCCCATCTCTTCCCGTGGGTGTCGTAAAAGCCGACTAAGGGACCTTTCCAGAGGATGGGCAGCAGCATCTCTCTGAGGTTACCCTCTACCTACTGCGATCGCCAAACCGCCTGCCAAGCGTGGCGATTACGGCAAATACCCCTCATATCCTTGGGGGAGGCCTTTGTCCAGCAGTGGACGTCTTTGGCTGAGATGATGATGATGATGATGCAGTATTTACCTGGAATTAGTTGTTACATTTAGCTTAAGTAACCTGTAAGAGTCTTTAATAGTATATGAATGTAAACAACTGTTGTTAAACCTAATAAAATAAATAAAAATCAGCTCATTTTTAAGTCCTCACTGCTGGGGCACTTCACCTTTGGATGGATAGAGAGAACGGTCGAAAGAACCATAAACCACCCCGGCCCAGTGCGGATTGCAACTTACACAAATAGCGATAGCTTTAACAATTAGCGATTGCTAACGTAGCCGGGACCAACGGCTTTACGTGCCTTCCGAAGCACGGAGGAGCTCGAGATGATACATTTTTGGTCACCTATCCTATGACTGGCCTTTGCGAAAGTTGCTTAACCTCAGCACTCGCAGACCGGGCGCGTTGACCACTGCGCTATTGGGTAAGGATCTATTAATTAAGTTTATTTAAATAAATTTTCGACTAAGGATTTGAATAATGACCTCATCCCACCTTCTCCCTTTCTTCATAGGAGTACACGTGCTGCTCTTCGGAGTCACCGATTCACTGTCTCAAATATCCCATCGCGCACAAAAAAATTTAGTGACTCGTTTCTTTGTCGCACCTCCAAAAGATGGAATAGTCTACCAGCACACGTTTTCCCTCCTTCCTATGATATGGGGTCCTTCAAGAGAGGCGTGAAGAAGCACCTTGTGGGCCGGCAGAGTGAAGTTGACTGATGCTACGTTTGTTTCCACGCTGCACCAGTTGTCTTCGCGTCTGGACTTCATTTCCACTTAACATCAGGTGGGATGGAGTCATTTGCCGAGCTAAGTATAAAAAAATAATAATAATAATGACTTTAATAATGATTGTTGATTGTTAGTACTAGTTGTCTTACAATAGACTTACGTATGTGCATGCTTGGTATTTTTGTAGCTGAACTAAAGGAACTTCAAATTAAAACCATTTATTACACAAAGCCCATTAGTTATTCCGTAAATATACGAGAGTAAGAGCACTAGAAAATTATATCAAAACTGTTTCTTCTAACGAATAGCACCTGCGTCTTGTGCACGAAACATCCCAAAGACAAATTGGATACATCAAGGGAACCACAGGTAGCACGTAGAGATGGAACTGCGCAATGAAGTTAATAAATTAGTAAATATTAATAACGCCTCAGCGGCAAATCGCTAGGCCCTATAACTGCAGGTCTTGGATTCAATTCCGGGTAGGACAAAGTATGTTTCGAAATCTTCGATACAAAGCTTGAGTTTGTGATAAACTGATAACCAACCCGCATTTGGAAAGCGAGGTAATTAAGCCAATACCCATCGATTGTGGATTAGTGGTTGTACGCCTGCTAATGCAGCCGGTACCAACGGCTTTACGTAAGCTTCCTGGCTTTAATAGCATCAAAATGTTAAAACACATTTTGCCCGATCTGAGAATTGAAACCAGACCGGATATCAAAATCAAATGAAATATTTCAAATATTTTATTCACAAAAATACAGGTTTGGTAAATACAGGTGGACTCCCTCCTTTTAAGTTAAACAATAACCTGTATTGGGAGAGAGCCGCTCTTCACTAAGAATAACTACACAACTGTATTTATATTTTTTTTTGTAAAGAATTAGGAAGTCTTTTTTTTTTAAATACATTTTCTTACTTTTATTTTAATACAAGTACCTACTTAAATACCTACATATGGAATACATGGATAAATATATACATATATAAATATAATATTATATAGTTATAGATACAACCATTTCCACAACAATGCCAGTAAATACGCAAGAGCTAGTTTTTAGATAATTGTTTATTAAGTTGTCTTTACTAGTATGAATTAATTGTGAATCAATCTTCCAATATTTTATTTATTTAACTCGTCTCAACAGGTTCTCGGTATCATCATAATTCAGATTTTTCAACCATGTCGATATAGCGAATTGTATTAAATAAAAATATCAATTTTAAAGCTTTAATATCAATTTCAATAAAATGCGAGCGACGATAATAATTCAATTTATATTAACTGTTATTGAAAAGGGGCAGAGGAAATAAGAGAGAGATAGCATTGCCGAGTACAATATCAATTTATTAAGCTGACAATTGTCTGCAGAGACGGTCCAGCCATCCATGTAATGCTTATTGTATCCTGGCTGGCGAATTCGTCCGTGCAGCGACTATTTCACACTGTGAAAGGATTAATGCCTGGCAAAAGCATACACTCTGTTAATAATGCTATTGCAGTAACAAAGGGAAAACAGTATGAGTCTTATAGTTAAACAAAGATCAAGCTGCGAATAGTTGTTCCGTGTTTTGTCTCTTTTTTTATGTTAAAAGGAGGCAAACGAGCAGGCGGGTCACCTGATGGAAAGTAATCACCGCCGCCCATGGACACCCGCAAAACCAAAGTTATCGCAGATGCGTTGCCACCTTGCAAGATCTCCCGCCCAGAGTAGACTTACGAACCGATGGCATAGCGACATTCATAAGAGCTACTTGTAGCCTAAACTGAATAAATGATTTTTGAATTTGAATTTGAATTTGGAAAGGAGTTGGATCGTGAGGAGGGAGTAGGAATTGGGAGAGGGGAGGGGTGAGAGATGGGCCTCCGGTACTTTCACTCACCGGACGAAACACAACAGCAACGAGTGCCGTTGTTTCACGCCGATATTCTGTGAGAGGGTGGTGTTACGCCGGGCGTGCCGGCCCATTTCGTGATGCAACGCAGCGTGGCTCTACCACTCAGAAATCTCTTTTACTCTAATTTGAAACGACGTTTACATGACAGGAACAAAACACTATTTACTATTCTTTGTTGATCGGTAGGGCACACTATGTTTATGTATATCCATTACTTTTACTGTGGTATAACTATGAGGGAAACAAAGTCTAAGAAAAAGAAGGTAAAACATATATTTAATACCTATTACAAAAAATATTAGATTTTGATGTCCCGTTGCATATAAAAATACACTAACTGTACCTATCAGTACTGGTTCAAAGCACAGAAACAAAGTTAAACAACTTATTGAACTAGCACAAAGAACCATAAAAAAAATTTAAAAAAAATAATTATAAATTACAAAAATTAAAAAGGTTTAACATAAAAAAGCAATAGAAATATTATGTAGTGTAGTTTAAAGGCCGGCAACATATCTGCGATTTCTCTGGTTTTGCGGGTGGGCGGTGATTGCTTCCCATCAGGTGACCCGCCTGCTCGTTTGCCTCCTTCTAATATAAAAAAAGTGTTAATTCCGCTGAATCACTCGTACAAGCAATCTCTCATCTCAATATATATAGCTCGTATCAAGCTTGGATGCAGTACGAATGCACCGTCCTCCCACCCGCAAAAATTTGTAAATACTTACAGAAGAATCAATGAATCAGTAAGTCAATGGATGCAAGCGAACATCCACATCAAAGCCGATAACCCGTCACGTTTCACTCCTCCACGGGGCACCCTCAGGAGGCTGTTGACAGCTGTTTTGCCATGCTTGTTGAAGGAGTGATTTAGCGGAAATTAACACTACAAATAATTTCTATTTTGTTTGCCATGGATTTCCGCAAAGTAACGCCGGATTACATTATTTAAAAAAAAACGAACGAGCCTAGTAGTCGCATATGATGTGTAACATTTGACATCTGACCTTTTGAAATCAATATTACAAATAGAAAATAGAATATAGAATTAACAATGACGTATTTTTTTTTCATTTTTTTCTTTTTTTTGCTTTTTTTCTTTTTTTTCCTTTTTTTTTCTTTTTTTTTTCTTTCTTTTAATATTGTTTAAACGTCTATTACACACGAAACGGTTGAAATCAATTTTACAATAGAATATAGATTTACAAATCATAAAGAGAATGCAGAAAAAGCTCTTTAGAAGACATGTTACGCTGTTATCCTGTTACACTGCCTGTTACGATAACATTTCTATGAAATCACTCCCACAAATATTACGACCTACAACGGACATTAGGCTTAAAGTGTCGATCACTAGTGGCTTCCCCGACTAACACATAACAGTTACAGGATCACACTGTTACGACCCTACTTCCGTCCCTTTTCTACGAAATCACTCCTACATATTGTATATATAATATTATAAAGCTGAAGAGTTTGTTTGTTTGTTTGTTTGTTTGAACGCGCTAATCTCAGGAACTACTGGTTCGAATTGAATAATTCTTTTTGTGTTGGATAGTCCATTTATCGAGGAAGGCTTTAGGCTATATAACATCACGCTGCGACCAATAGGAGCGAAGCATCAGTGAAAAATGTTGCAAAAACGGGAAAAGAGCCTAAAAAATTAAAAATGCTGCCGAAAGTCACTATTCCACGCGGACGAAGTCGCGAGCACAGCTAGTTGTATATATAGAAGGTGAGCGGATAGATGTTACAAATCAAAAATGTTAATTATTATTTAACACACTTTCCAACACAAAACCCCGTGTCCTATATCTAATACCACATGAGTCAAAGTCAAATTAAAACATACCTACGTGTATGTCTAATGTTCATTTTAAGAAGCATTATTGCCTTAGTAATGAAAAATGCACTGGTATAGGTATGTCGACTATATAATTATAATTATTAAACTAAATTGTATTTTGTTTGAATGTTACGTGTAACAAATCTTTAAAACTAAAAATGAATGTTGCCCAACGCAAAACTCTAAAACGGCTGAACGGATTTGAATGAAACTTTGCACATAGACAGACCATGACCCGGACTAGGACATAGGATACTTTTTATACCGGTAACAGGTTCCTGTGGGATAGTGTAGTCTTCGCGAACGAAGTCGCGGGCGACAATTAGTATATTATATAATAACTAGCTATTCTCTGACCCGCCGCATCGCGTCGTCGCCCGTATGCGCTAGTACTTCATTGCTTTTTTCTGACTCTTTTGAAGGGTCATAGCGAGATGCCTTACACAAAAATTGGGCTATTTATTTTATTTATTTATTATTTTATTTAATAGGACAACCAATAAAATTAACACTAAATTAAATTAAAGTTGTTTTTGTACAAAAAAGGACTTAAGCTAAGTGTCATCTTACTTATAGGCTGCCACGGCATGCAATGAGGACTAAAATATAATATTTAAATACTATAATTATTCAAAACAAGTATACAATTAACGAAAAATCAAATACAATTTATGATAACCTACTTATATATAATTTTACGCAAATATTATTGCAACAAATTACAATTTGAAAAAATACAATTTATTGCAACTGTTCAATAATTATTAGGCGTTACTTCAAGGGACTGCAGTATCACATGCAAAGAGAATTTTTCCAATCCGACTAGTAGCTCTAGAGATAGCGTGTTCAAACAAAAACAAACAAGCTCTTCAGCTTTATTATTTAGAATAAATATCATATAAATAGTTACATAATTTACGATACACATCATTTTGTTAATTTATATCATAATTATTCGTTTATCTCCCTCTAACGATTGTCGATGCCGTGCCACAAAGGCAAACGGATTAACGGCTTATCATGCCTTACGGAGCATGGTTATTTAGTGATATAGATTATTACATAAGCCCTTTCCTGCGTCTATACAGGATATTCAGTAATAGATTTAACCCCAAAACAGTCACTGAACCAAGTAAAAAGAAAAACGTAATAATATGCAGTCATATTAAAAGTTCGTAGATTTATGTAGTTTTTTTTTTTACAAAAATTAAAAGAGATCTCTACTAGGGATAAGCTCACCTTTGTCTAAGTCTTATGTAACGTGTGTTTATATAATGTGCAATTAGAAAGGATTAATGGCAACCTGTAGCCCAGGTTTTCTTTTATTTGAAACCTTTATCAGGCACCTAGGATGGTATCTTAATTATTAGTTAATAAGCCTTAGTCAAATGGAACTATTTTGTGATGGGAAAAATAATTTTATTTTTTATTTTTATTATTTATTACATTTTTTGTTCTCTAAAGTTTACGCGAACACTACACATTGAAATGAAAGAACTTTTACAGATCTACCCGCGTTTATTTACGTCAGCATAAACATTAATTAAAAGTAATGTGTAAAATAAACGCGAGCAGTTCCGTTAAAGTTGTTTCATTTCAACATTACATTTTATTTTATTACATTATTTTTGTTCAACCCTGCATGAATAGTTGACTACACTGCAATGTTTCGACTGGACCTAGAGTTGTGTGTGTGTAGGCTAAATAGTGCTTTTCAGGCATGTTCATAATTTTCCGGGGTTCCATGCACGGTGCCCTATCTAGAAAGAAAGAAGAAAAAAATAAAAACATTTACTTACAACACACATAAATACAAAAAAAAGAAGAGACAGACAGTATATTTTTTATTTTTTTTTATTTTACGGGTAAGCACAGTATCTAGATCTCACCTGATGTTAAGTGATGATAAAGGCCAATGATAGAAGCGCACTTTACCCGGGACCCTCAACTAGTGAGAGGCACTGGCTATCTTATCTCTAGCTGCCAGAACACAACAATGCTACAAACATTGATGTTATGGCGACATATGAAGATAAGATGGTGGTAGCTAACCAGGTGGACAAACAAGCCCTACCACCAACCAAACCGAGTACACAAACATTTAACCCCCGCTGGGAATCGAACCCGCGACCTCTGGGTCTAAACCGGTGGTCTTAGCCACTAGACCACAGAAGCGGTATACACACAAGACAAAAAAATAAGATTAAACAAAAATAGTAAAAAAGAAAAAACAAACAAAGAGTGTTATGTTAATTGGCCCCGAAACATTCAGCATATCTGCCATTTTCAGGATTATATAGGTATTACCAAGCAACCTGTGTGTAAGTTCAGTAAGCGATAGGATAATATGTAATCCGTTGGCCCCTTTCAGGTTGTTGTAGAGCCTTCATTGGATCAAAGGACTTACTAATCTCCCGGATTGGCCTACGAGGAAGGTTGCCGTATTTGCGAACAGCCAATCAACTGTTCAGAATATTTAATAGGGATTAAAGTCAGGAACAGTATTTTTTTTAAAGAGTTGCTAAGCACAATTGACAGTGGCAGGACACATCGCTTGTAGGACTGATGTTTCTTTTCTCTTTATTTTGTTTGCTGATTGCTGCTACGCATCAGCTTCACGGGTTTTTTTGGGGGCGACGTGATTAAAGGGTTCCTCAAGCCGTGTGAAACGAAGCACCTTCCGAGGTTTTTTTATATTGACACGTCATAGTGACCATCCTGCCTGATGGTAAGCAGCCGATGCAGTCCAAGGTAATGAGAGCGCTCCTCACCGTGGAACAAGCACGGTAACAAGAGCACCAATTCATGACGGCCTGCCCTGCATAAATGCCGTTTCTACGCCTCAATGCCGGGTCTTTTTAGCGTAAAAGCCCCGGGATTATAGGAACTAGGAAAAACATGCACCGGCAAAGAATTCCAAAGCCGAATGGTCTTACAGAGGAACGACTTGCCAAATTTTTTAGTACGAGTACTGATACTGAGTATTGTACTGGTTTTTAGAGGGAACGGCATCACGCACTAGTGCGTGTCCCCGTGCCCTGCTAGATTCTCCGAGGGGTTTGGATCGGATAGGGGTAGGACTGACGGCCGCTTAAGTGGTGACCGCGCACAGTAAGACGCAGTATAGGCAGGCTTCCAACAAGGTGGACTGTCGCATGTTTAGCGCCATCTGGCACCGTCAAAGGGAAATAAATCTATTATGTTGCAAGCAAACTAGACAATGTATCACGAGTAGCGAGTAGTTCCTATATTTCCCGCAAACAGCGACAGCCCGCCAACATATAAGGGCCTGCGCGCCCGCCACTCGCCCTCTTTTTCCCCTATTTCTCACGGCTGCAAGGTTGAGCACAATAAATCTATTTTACTAGTTACAGGTGGTTTCACTCGTCCATTGCTCCTTACATGGACCGACGATCTGGTGACAGTGAAGGTGGCGGGTAGCTGCTAGATGCGAGCACCACAAAACCGGTCGTTGTGGAGATTCTTTGTCCAGCAGTGGACACCTGTTAGCTGAGATGATGATGATGAAATTATAAGTGACTCACCTGATGATTTAGTGATGATAAGCCACTTCACTTCGGAATTCCCAAATACTAAGGAACTGGTTATCTTATCTCTAGCTGCCGGAACATATCAATGCTACTAACATTGGTGTTATGGCGACTTATTTAGATAAGATAGTGGTAGCTAGATAAGCAGATTTAAAACAAGCCCTACCACCAACCAAGCCGAGGACAAACATGTAAGTACCCCCACTGGGAATCGAACCAGGGACCTCTAGGTCTATGACCTAAGGTCTTAACCAATAGAAACTGTTTTATTTAAGTTTCTAGTATTTTTTTTTCAACATTTGTGGTTTTTTTTTTCTAGTATTTGTTTTTTTGTTTTATTATTTATTTGTCGCACAAAGAAACAAATTTGTAAGTTTCAATGTAGTCGTTATGATACCAACCCAATGTCATGTCAACGTCATTTCAAATTAGAGTAAAAGAAACAAAACCCGGAATAACTATTCGGACCTTATTCTTTGTTTATTTGTAAGAGGGTTAGAGAATCAGTATTCAGAAGGGCTTAAGGGATCCGTTAAACGGGTTAGTTAACAAAGCTTAGCTAAGATGAGAAATTGAATACAACATCTCAGTTAAATTTTTAAATTAGAAAATGGTGTAGGTTCTAAGAAACTTTTTACATCTTTAAGTAATACTAACTTCAAAGTTAAATTCGCTTTTAAAACTGTCGCGTTCCATTTTAATCAAAGTTTTTTAACGAGGATTGACGCAAACTACTTTGGAAAGGTATCAAAGGCATTGTTACACAACAATAAAGAAATGGATTAGTACACAATATAAAGAACGAAAAAAAGAAAGAAGACGAATAGAATAGTATAGGTATTTATTTGACTAACACTGTACACTCAACATTCATAAACAAAAGATTACAAAAAGAAAATAAAATGTTTAAAAAAATCGAAATAAAACAGTAAGTTCATACTCTAGTTATTATGCACTAGCTGTGCTCGCGACTTCGTCCGCGTGGAATAGTGACTTTCGGCAGCATTTTTAATTTTTTAGGCTCTTTTCCCGTTTTTGCAACATTTTTCACTGATGCTTCGCTCCTATTGGTCGCAGCGTGATGTTATATAGCCTAAAGCCTTCCTCGATAAATGGACTATCCAACACAAAAAGAATTATTCAATTCGAACCAGTAGTTCCTGAGATTAGCGCGTTCAAACAAACAAACAAACAAACAAACTCTTCAGCTTTATATATTAGTATAGATATGCATACGTTGCTGCATGCACAGTGTCGCCAAACAAGGTCTGCACTCAGGTAAGATAAGTTATTTTTCTAATAAGCGGTTCATGTCAGAGAGTAGGGCAAGAGATCCCGTGGTTGCTTGCGAACCCTTACCTTAGTACCTTTTCGATGCCCTGGAGAGACTGCAGCGTCGCGCTATACGTATTATCGGCAATGCAGAGGTCACTAATACTCTCGAACCCTGCAAATGCGTAAAGATGTAGCGTCACTTAGCGTCTTTCACCGCTTATACCATGGCGAGTGCTCTGAAGAACTCTTTGACCTTATCCCACCTTCTCTCTACCTCCAGAGAAGTACGCGTTCTGCAGTCCGGGGTCACCGACTACCTCGAACATATCATCGCGCACCAAAGGAATATGGTGATTCGTTTCTTTGTCGCACTTTCAAAAGATGGAATAAATGTATGGTAAACAGGGGTACATGCTTGCACTCGGTTGGTGGGAGGGGTTGTTTTAAGTCTGCCTGGCTTGCAACCTCTATCTTATCAAATCTATCACCATAACATTAATGTAAGTAGGTCATGCAATGTTCCTATTCAATAATAATAATAATAATAAACTTTCCTAAACTCACACCAATTATCTAGCCCAAGAGAAGCTTCGTTATGAAACTTGATAAATGGTTACTAGACAACGGATAAACATACTTAAAATACTTAAATACATACTTGTTATACATAGAAAACACCCAGACCCGAGACAATTTATAAAAACAATAATTTCTAAATTGACCCGACCGAGGATCGAATCCGGGACCTCAGAGATGGCGACACCACGAAAACCGGTGTACAAACCACTCGACCAAAGAGGTCAAATAAATAAATAAAATATGGCATCCACGGAAGATCAGCGTCGTCGTCGTGATTAAAACCAGGACATAAATGCTGAGCAGAAACCAATTTCGTATATGCATAAGTGATGTTTCTGTATTTTGAATTTGTATGTTATAATTTTGATTTGACGACCTCCTTGGTCAAGTGGCTTGCACACCGGTTTTCATGGTGTCGCCATCTCTGAGGTCCCGGGTTCGATCGCCGGTCGGATCAATTTAGAAATACCTGTTTTTCTAAATTGTTTCGGGTCTGAGTGTTTCCTAAGTATAAGTAATAAGTATGTATTTAAGTATAATAAGTATGTTTATCCGTTGTCTAGTTAACCATTTCTCGAGTGTCATAAAGAAGCTTTTCTTGGGGCTAGGAATTGGTGTGAGTGTAGGAAACATTAATTTTATTTTATTTTTTATTTATCTATACTAATACATAAAGCTGAAGAGTTTGTTTGTTTGTTTGTTTGTTTGTTTGTTTGTTTGTTTGTTTGTTTGTTTGAACGCGCTAATCTCAGGAACTACTGGTTCGAATTGAATAATTATTTTTGTGTTGGATAGTCCATTTATCGAGGAAGGCTTTAGGCTATATAACATCACGCTGCGACCAATAGGAGCAAAGCATTAGTGAAAAATGTTGCAAAAACGGGAACAAGAGCCTAAAAAATTAAAAATGCTGCCGAAAGTCACTATTCCACGCGGACGAAGTCGCGAGCACAGCTAGTTTATAATATTTTTTCGATTTCTATTTCAATAAAATATGACTTTTTTCAGAAAGATAATATTTTATAAAATAATGATTGTATATTATATAATCCTTCTTTTATGTTCAATTAGTTGACTGTATGTATAAATGTATAAATAATAGGTACTATAAATGGAAATGTAATAATTCAACCGTATCATAATGTTTGTTCGCATGTCGGGAATCCTGGCGGAAATATATTATGATACCACTGTCTAAGTAAATATATTGTGTTCGCCATATTTCATGCAAATAAATTATCTTTACCTTTTCGTTGTGGGCCGACAGTTAGATATGAGATATCCATTTCCTCAATAGTTGAGGATTCCGGGTGAAGGCGCGAAGTATACCCTTGGCTCTACCATCACTTCACACATCAGATGGAATCACGGTTGACCCGTTAAGGAATTAAAACAAGAAAAGCTTACATGTGATACAGGAGAATTAAATTTACTTTGTAAATGATCAAGATATTTGTCACTAGCGGCCGCTCGCGGTTTCACCCGCGTGGTTCCCGTTTCCGTGCAAATATCAGGATAAAAAGTATTCTATGTGTTAATCCAGGTTATAAACTATCTGTATGCCGAATTTCATCCAAATCCATTCAGTAGTTTTTACGTGAAGGAGTAACAAACATCCATACATATTTACAAACTTTCGCGTTTATAATCTTAGTAGGATTTGGATCGATTCCCAGGACGGGTAAAGTGTGTGTTCGTATTTATGGAAGCATAGCCTGTTCACAAGCCAAGCGAAAGGTTTGATGATGATTTGTTCCCTTGACGTCGAGTCCCGCCACGTCGAGTCGCCTTCACGTCTACTTGGAAAACTCCCGCTTTTATTCCCGCCACGTCGAATCGTTGAAAAAGTCTTTTTTATTACCGCCACGTCTACTTTGCATTTGGCAAGTATGGTAAGTGGTGAGAGTAAGAAAGTGGTGTCCGATGATGATGATTAGATCGCTGGAACTCATCATCATCAGCTCATTTTATGCTGGGGCATGAGCCTTCCCTAAGGATGGATAGGAAGAACGGGCCATAAATCACCACGCGCGGGCCCAGTGCGGGTTGGTGGTTGTTAATGACTGCTAATGCAGCCGGGACCAACGGCTTAACGTGCCTTCCGAAGCGCGGAGGAGCTCGAGATGATACATTTTTGGTCACCCATCCAATGACCGGCCTTTGCGAAAGTTGCGCGTTAACCACTGCGCCATCGAGCTCCTCATAAACTCATTGTACTTCAGCCACATCTTTCGATTGGTTAGTTCTACGTTCTACGTTCCATTGTAGTAAATTTCGATCCGAGTCATCATCATCATTTTCAGCCTGTATCCCACAGCTGGGCATAGACCTCCTCCATGTTACGCCATTCCCTTCTGTTTTGAGGTGATTGCATCTAGGTTTCTTCCAGCGACCAGCTCTATATCTCTGGCCCATCTAGCAGTCGGCCAGCGCTCCGCTTGTCCGTCCTCGGCAGCCATTCTATGAAAAATGAAAAAATGAAAATGAAAAATGATTTATTCGTTAACATGTTAACAATTAACAAAAATCAGGGCAAACTACTTCTATTAAACGCGAAATGCATCCGTATCAGATGTAGCCACTCCTCCATAGCTTACAATTAAAACTTTTTTCACTTCAAATTCAGTTACACAAGTGTGTGTGTGTGTGTGTGTGTGTGAAAGTGTGAGGGTGTGTGTGTGTGTGTGTGTGTGTGTGTGTGTGTGTGTGTGTGTGTGTGTGTGTGTGTGTGTGTGTGTGTGTGTGAGAGAGAGAGTGAATGAGAGTGAGTGTGTAAAAGTGTAAATGTGTGTGTTTATGCATGTGTGTTTGTTTGTAATAAAAACATAAATATCCACAAACTAGAAGAGTCCAAATTGCATTAGGTTTTCTACTTCAAAGTAATTTAATGTTTTTAACCATTCAGTCAATTCCCGCTATTCTATGAGGGTTCGATCCGTTGAATATCGTCTATTGCTTGCTAGATGTAATCCTCTTTAAAACCCTATGAGGATGTGATTCACTACGGTGGTGTAATGAAACCCAAGTTTCTCATCATCATCGGCATCAGCCCATATTATTCCACCACTGAACATAGGCCTCTCCATAAGCACGCCACTGAGCACAATCCGCGGCTACTTTCATCCAGCACTTGCCAGTTACCTTGCGGAAATCGTCGCTCCACCTTGTCTCAAGGCGGAGCTTTGCTTGTTTTGACAAACGCAGATTTTTTCTCGCCGCCTGGCGCCCTTATATTGGTTACGCCGTTTAATCCATCTACAATAAAAAGAATCAGCATAACAAAGAGAAGTAAAGATTTGTCCCCACTTATCCGTTTCACCGGCGACCATCTTATCTTGAACTGGCATCTGCATGGCATTTGCATAGATTATGCTAAGATAACCCAAGACACGGAGGGGCCAGTCTCAAAAGAATTGTGTCTTTAGATATTCGTTAGCAGTACTGGGCTTACAATGACAATAGTAGCTGAATTGAATGGAAACTTCAATGTTTATTTTGTTTTATTTTAATCTTTACCGCGGTGGTTAAGTGGTTTTCTAGCGTCTGGATTGATACCGGGGAGTTCAATTCCAAGATCGTAGAAAGGTTTCGTATTTTTCGTATTTTTCGTATTTTTAGTCCGGGTTTGTGATCATCAACCATTTCAACTATCAGCATTTGGCAAGTGTGGTAATTAAGCCAATAGGTACCTATCAATTGTAGTGATGCCTTGATTTCATGATGCCTTGATTTCATGATGCCTTGATTTCATGATGTCTTGATTTCATGATGCCTTGATTTCATGATGCCTTGATTTCATGATGCCTTGATTTCATGATGTCTTGATTTCATGATGTCTTGATTTCATGATGTCTTGATTTCATGATGCCTTGATTTCATGATGTCTTGATTTCATGATGTCTTGATTTCATGATGTCTTGATTTCATGATGCCTTGATTTCATGATGCCTTGATTTCATGATGCCTTGATTTCATGATGCCTTTGCTAAGCAGTGGGACATTTTATAGACTAGTAACCTAATATGTAGGTATCCGATTAGATGAAGATAAAGTACAGTCAACAGCAAAAGTAGATGATGTTTACTAGATTTCAAAATTAAGTTTCGATAGTGTTAGTCGGTATTTTCTATATAACTACAGTCAAAGTCTGCAGGTACTAGTAGACACTCGAAAGTTTTACGATATGCGTTTAAAAAGTTTTGATTTTCATACTGTTTTCATATTTTGAAACTTGGCCAATCATCAGTTATCTTTGCTGTTGACTGTACAAGAGAAACCGTTTCGAAGGTTTTCAAGATTTTCGAGAGCGATTGGAAGAGTCTTGTAACCGCCAAGGTCGTCATCTTAATGATTTTATTTGGAAAATATTAAATAAAATTAATTTCGCTTTAAATTGTGAAAAAATTTGGCTTTTAAACATTTAATAGTTTTTTTACATTCAATTTTTAAAAGTGCATTCCTTTCTGAGCCACCTGTACAATAAAGGAATATAAATTCAAAAATGGAATCCATTAGAAAACCATAAATCACAAATCCCATAATGGAACTAAGACGTGAAATAACGGTGCGGAACCTTCTTGGATCGAGCCCTCATTATTCGCGCCACTTTTTCATTTTAAGAAGAAACTCATTTCAGTAAGAGATTTACTGCTGGTAGCGCCACATCTTTCTCCCGACCACTCGCTACTCGCAATATTCGGTTACAAAAGCCATAAGTCACTGTGCGGCAGTTCATTCTGATAAATTACTGTTAGGATATTTAAAAAAATATTCGACAAAAGAAAATAATCATTTTTACAAGTTAATGGGGGAGATTGGTAGACTTTTTATAGATTTTTAGAATATTATAGAATAGGTAAGTATTTATTTGAACACTGAACAACAGTGAACAAATGTACAGACATTTGAACACTGAATGATGATGAATGTTGAGTACATTCATAAACAATGCATTTGTGAATGTTTTCATTAAGTATTTTAAAGCACTATTATTTAATGAAGGTCTGGAGTCGATCTGATGATGGAGCCGAAAGACAGTCGACTCCTCAACGATTTACAGCAATTACATGGTGTTTGGGCTTGATTAATTTGTATTAATGAGAACTTTACACCTTGATAGGTTGTAACTGTCATTAGGGGTCTGATAATGAAGACGAAGGACAGTCAAGGGAACTCCTCAACGTTTAACAGTAGCTACCTTGTGTTTGGACTTAATTCATTTCTATTGATAAGAATTTTGCGCCCATATGGGTTATGAGTGCCATTACAGGTCTGATGATGGAGACCATAGACAGTAGAGGGAATTCCTCAACGATTTACAGCAGTTACCTTTGTTGGGCTTACTTCATACGGTTCAATATGCCAAAATGTTCGTACAAAAATAATACCTAATTAAGATTGAAGTCTTATATAGGATTTAGGAATAACGACTTCAATAGACATTTTTTTTAAACTGACATACGTATCTAGATAATTAATAATATGATTTCAATATTATTTCTATGAATTATTTCTTGCATTTTAGAGCTGTTTTTACTTTTTTAAGTTTCCTGTTTTTTGAAGTCGGTTTTTTTTTTTCAGTACAAGCCTTGCATGACGTAGCAGTAAGTAACTGAAACTGAACACTTTAAAATCATATAATAGTAAGATAAGATATAGTTCTTTTATGTTATAATTAAAATAAAATAAAAAATCCTTAAGATTATAATAATAAGTCTTTACCTATGAAATTGGGAGATTTGTATGAAGATTTTTTATAAAATTTTATTTTTCATACTAACGTTTTTTTTAATTTTCTAAGCATCTATTTATTTTAACTCTATAAAACTTTTAGAGTAGTGTGTTTGTTTCACTAGATAAATATTGCAGACATTAAAAAGAAAAAAATCGAGAGCCTTCAAAGCTACAATGAAACAAGAGGTCAATTCCGCAAACAAAAAAGAAGTCAATTAAAAAAAAAATTGTGCGATAAAGACACAAAATTAATAATCATTGTTATTACTGAAGTAAGGTAGGGTAGGAAGGCCTTTGCCCTGCAGTGGGACACTACAGGCTCATAATAATAATAATAATAATAAGGGTCAGATGCAAAAGGCAGTACTCCTTGACACGGCACGTATTGTCAGGAGGTTCCTCACTCTGCAGCCCTGACCACCGGTAGCTTGGGCTCTGCCTCGCTGCTGGCGGTACTCTAGGATTAGGTTTTCATAATGTTTTATTGTTTTTATATTAAAATATTGTAAAAATCTAAATTTAAGGAAAAAAATAAATAAAGAATATAATTATAATAATAATTACTGAAGCCTAAGTAACATAGTCCTAATTAAAGGTGTATAATAATATTAACAACCGGTATTGACTTTTAGAAGTAATACACCTATTAATAAGTGAGATAAAAACTCCAATTTCATAGGTAAATACCTATTATTAAAACTGTTAATAGTTAGTTAGTGTTTAGTTTCCCTCAGATCCACTTGCGGGCTTTTTCCCGTAGTCTTTTTCCATATGGCTAGCTACTACCAGCTTAACTTTTTATGTGGCTTAAGGATCACGTAGATCTGAGATCACATGGTATTATTACGTAACCATCCGGGGTCCCGGGTTCGATGTCCATCGGTTTGGTGAGTGGTAGGACTTGGCTAGCTACCACCATTTTATCTAAATATGTCGCCATAACATTTAAGTAACTTGGTCATACGCAATGTCACTATTCTAAAAATTATGTATTTTTTTCGGAGAGATATTATTTTATTAATTAAATGTATTGTTGTATTGATTGTATGTAAAAAAATATTGTTTGTTAATTTATTTATCTATGTTTAATTGGTTTAACATATTACTTTATAATTATAATATAAAATAAATGTAAATTTAACTTAAATAGGTTTCGTAATTAAAAAAAAAACATAGTGTTGAAAAAATCCTACGAGCGGGATTCAACCCGCACCCCATTACCCCATGTAATGCCGGGTCAGGTGCACTACCAACTATGCTTTCGTGGCTCATTCCAACTCGCCGAAATTAATCAACACTATCTACTCTTACGCTGTAAGCCAAATAATTTTTTGAAGTGAAAACTTCTTTAGCGGCGTTGTACACTTTTTTTGTAATGGGTAAAAAATGTTAAATTCGCATCAGGACACGTGACCTGATCGAAATTTCGTAAGACGGATGGAGAGTAGACAGCCGGCGCGGTGTAGGAGAGGAAGTATCCCCCTCTCTTTCTACGGCGCGGCGAAAATGTATGCCTGCTGTTTCGTATAGGCGGAGCAGGGCGCTTGCGCGAATAAATTGTCATGTTTGTGTACGATAGCGCAATAAATAAATATTCTACCACATAAATGATAGTACTTTTATACTGATAGTTGAAGCAATTCGTGCAAAATTATTCCCTAACCATTCCAAAATATCAAAAATGCACAACGTTAATATTCAAGTTTTCACTTCTGCCGGCACTCCCGGAGTGCAACCCGTCGTTTTTTTTTATACTTTGTCTTTCTCAAATTGTAATTTGTTCGCATCAAAATTTGCGTTAAATTATATAACCATAAGTAATCGAATTTGTAATATTTCGTCAGTAAAAAAATAAGATAACCAGGCCCTTAGAAGTCAAGGATACCTATGCGCTTCCATCCTCTTTTATCGTCACTGACATGATATCATCAGGTGAGACGTAAACCAAGTGCGTTCAAATTGCTTGGTTATCAAAAGTAAGACGGTATCTCACGCTGACGAAAACTACCAAGTAATAAACTGAGAAACAGAATTCCGCTGTGACGTTCTCAAATAAAATTTACATAGCGTAACTACGTTACCAGGCTGCCGTTCCACCGGAGATGTGCTAAACTGTGTTGCGAGAGATGTTTATTTATTTTGTATTTATTTGATGTAGAAAGCTGGCCAGAAACTCAGGAAGCTTATTTCTTTTTCTCCGTCGTTTCTTCTACAAAACAACACAACAAACAAATCCTTATAATGTTACAAATGAAACAAGCAAACTTTTTAATTAGATAAAATGCTTTGTGCATAACCAGGGCCGGATTATATGGGACTCCTGGCATTCAGTAGCTGGTCGAGAGTCTTCTTGCTTGACGTGAAGACACTTTTTTAAGTGGGTAGACCTCCCCCTACTAAAATACGTAGTACCCCTGCCCCGGGGATAGCTCGGGATTACAAATGGCAAGCAACGAGTTCACCGCTTAGCTATCTTTTTTCTTAGATAGCGAAAAAAGGAGATCGGTCAGATCCGACTAATTACCGCCCCATAGCCGTTACTTCAGTTTTCTGTAAAGTCATGGAGCGGATTCTAAATAAACAGCTTATCCGCTAACTAGAAGAACACCCCTTAATTCACGATCGCCAATACGGGTTTCGGCCGAAACGGTCAACGGGTGATCTTCTAGCGTTCGTTACACATCTCTGGGGTGAGGCTATTGATAAGCGTGGCAAGTCGGTGGCTGTTAGCCTTGACATAGCCAAAAACTTTGATCGGGTCTGGCACAGAGCCCTTCTCTCCAAGCTCCCGATATACGGTCTGCCTGCTTAGCACAGCAGCAGCAGCTGCAGCTGCTGCAGAACTCTGCAACTGGGTCGCTGGCTTCCTACATGAGCGTAGGATCCGAGTACTCATAGACGGATGTGCTTCGCGGTTCATGTGTTCATGATCAGTGAACGCTGGTGTCCCTCAGGGGTCCGTTCTATCCCCCACGCTGTTCCTTCTGCATATCAATGATATGCTTCCACTTGAAAATATTCATTGCTATGCAGATGATAGTACAGTGCACGGTGGGTATAACGGTCACCCAGCGGCTGTTCAGGTCGAGACTGAAGAGAAACGAGTAAATCTTGTCATTGAGCTCAATCGGGTATTGGACCTCATATTTAAATGGGGCTTCAATAACCTTGTTGACTTCAATGCCAAGAAAACACAGGTATGCGCGTTCACGGCAAAAATGTCGCTATTCCTACCCCTTCCCTCTCTTCAAGGCACATCACTCGGCCTGCAGAGCAGTATTAACATGCTCGGTATGAAGATTCGCTGCGATCTGAACCAGAGGGACTATATCGAAGCCGTGATAAAAAAAGCGTCACGTACTCTCTGTCCTGAACAGGGTGTGGCGATTCTTCACGCCTGATCAGTTGTGCCTTTTGTACAAGACACAGGTGCGATCTTGCGGGAGTATTGCTCGCACCATTGGGACGGTTCCGCAAAGTGCCGCCGGAGTACCTGGTACCATCTGTTTCGCAATAACCTGTATTGCCGTTTACATAGCACATGCTTGGTGGAAAGCTACCCTTAGGACTATTTACTTTAACCTGCTGGAACTCTATCGGAGTTAATGGAGTAGTACTCGAAGAAATGAAGCTGAGAATTCGCCTTTTTTTTTTAGTACCTCGAGCACTCGCCAAAGAGATGTTTATTTTCCAAATAACGCTTTCCGGGTTGGCATTTGAAATGTCGATCTGTGAAATGGGGTAGGTATGGATAAGAAACAAGGGATTTCTAACAGCTTATACTAGTATTAACCTAATTGGTTTAGGATATTATATATTGTATGTAGGTTTGGAAATTGGTGCTGAAAAGTAAAAGCTGATGGTGGAGTTGGTATTACTGTCCTAGTGGCTGAAAATCAGCATTTTGCTCCCGGGCAAATGTATCGCTTAGTTACGACTTTTTTGCTCACACATAACATAACACACATAATTTAAGCTTATTTTGAAAAATATGTTTTGCTTATGTATACATTATATTATTGTTTTATGTGTGTGTTTGGGGTTTTTGATATCAATGTTTTATCTAACTATCTATCTACCTATCCCATCTATGTAGGATCCGTATCAAATAAAAAAAACTTGTCAACGTCAAATTTAAATAAAACAACTTCTACTTGCGTTTTACATTGATTGAGATTATCTTATTCTGACGTTTCAAACCCTTTGCAGGGTCGTAGGGTCACATGTCACAATGATTTTTTTTTCGTTAAATATACTAGTGCATTGCTTTGGGAAATTAACTTAATAATTTTAACGTTATAAGTTTCATTGAAATTTACTTATAATTTTGTTTTCTTTTTTACTTTGAAGCTTTGTAGGATTTCGAAATAGGTATATATAAGCTCTTAAGAAAATAAATCCAACGCGATTGAAAGCAACATGATATCGACAATGTGTAAAGCAGCGTACTTTCAAGGAAGCTAAGTGTGTTTGCTTAGCAGGGTCGGCACTAGCGATGTTAGCATCAAATTTAGTAAGTAAAGTGAAAGTAAGTAAATAGCTTATATACTGTCCCACTGCTGGGCAAAGACCTCCATCATTGAAATCAAGTGCGGGTCGCTTGCCAAATGCGGGTTGGTGATCTGATCACAAACCCGGGGTATGCATCGAAAATCCAAAATACACATTGGCCGACCTGGGAATTGAACCCAGGACCTTTGAGTATCGGACCGAGTGCTTTGGCCCTCAGCCACCGAGACGCGATCAAATTTAACACTTTATAAAAGTTCTCTAAGTTCATACTCGTAAACTGAGCTTGGGCTCATCAGCCCTAAGCTCAGTTTACGAGATCAGATCAGTTTTATGATCTCTGTGTGAACTTGCAATTTTTCTGACAAATTTTGGGATAAATATTTATTTTATGACTTACTGACACCAATTCTACGATTTTTGAAATGTTTGTCTGTCTGTCTGTCTGTATGTCCTCTTATAACTCAAGAACGGCTTGACCGATCTTGATGAAAATTTGTATGTAGTAAGAACATGAGATTGTGCAAATGATAGGCTATAAAAAATATGCACACATTTTCGCACAGCGATTCGGGCAGGTGACGGCTAGTAGGTACATAATTCTACTCAAAATGTTGTTGCTAACAAATTACAATTTGAAAAAAGACAAATCCCGCACGTACTTTGTCTTTTTTTCAAATTGATGCAGTTTCGTTAATACAGGAGAAAGTACACTAGGTATGATGCGTTGTCGACCCTGAAGCTTTAGTTCAATGCCAGGGCAAAGGCTTTTAGTTTCACTGATTCATAAAGGTATTCATATAACCGTATGTAACACATATAAGCAAAATAAATAGGCTGGTACCAAGGATTCTCGGATATTGGCAAATCACTCCGCTCTGCCTGATACAGCAGAGATTAAGCAGGGTCCAGACGCGAAGACAACTAGCAGAGCAGGGTTCTCACCTTGTCGACCTGCAAGAACTAATGACATATTGACAATATATATTGACAATTGACAATAACAAAACTAATGACAGCACACGCACCCGCGCCCGCCGTTGACGTAATTCGCAAAATGGCGAATACCTAACGTCGATGTTCACAAAAATAGAGATTATGTCGCAACCAAATCATATTTTATCATTCTGTAAACGACAATTTACTAATTGATATATTTTCTTTCCGGCAGATTACCGAAATAAGTTTATTGCTTTTACATGATCAAACTATTTATCCTAGTTTGTTTATAGCTAAACTTCTTCATACAAAAGTAGGCTCTAACTAGTTTACATAGAGTCGATCGAATTCGATCGCTCAATTGTCAAAATTTGACACTGAAATTTAAAATGGAAAACGCACAGAGAATAAAGTGGTTGGAGGGTTTGAGTGTAGCTTTATTCTTGTTTGTTTATAGCTAAACTTCTTCATACAAAAGTAGGCTCTAAATAGGCATAACTTAGGTTCTAATGTCGAGTGGCTAGCGTGATCATATGAGCGCTTGGGGTTTGACGGAAGTTTTGCCGATTATCATATATGAGCGCTTGGGAGCTTAGAGGAGTTGTAAGGAGGAAATGTGTGTGATGGGAGAGCATTCCATTTCCATACTATGGTGGTGCGACAAAGAAATTATTCAAGGTCAAGGTCACATTTTCCATGTTGATAGTCTCATAATTAATTTGCTACTTGCATTGGTGAAGGTCGTGGGTAGCCGCTGGATGTGACATGCGAGCAGCACAAAACCGGTCGTTGTGGAGATCCTTAGGGCAGGCTTTTGACCAGCAGTGGGCGTTTTGTCGCTAAGATGATGACGATGAAGATGATGTTCGATGGCGCAGTGGTTAACGCGACCGGTCTGCGATTGCTAAGGTTAAGCAGCTTTCGCGATGGCCGGTCATCGGATGGGTGACCAAAAATTTATCATCTTGAGCTCCTATGTGTTTCGGAAGGCACGTAAAGCCATTGGTCCCGGCTGCATTAGTAGTCGATAACAACCACCAATTTGCACTGGGCCCACATTGGGACTCGTGCCCCAGCAGTGGGGATATAAAATGGGCTTGTGTGATGATGATGGCAATACCTTCAATGATTTTTGAGGAACTTCTTTTGTATTTTTAATTTTTATTAAGCAAGTGAAGATAGAAAGCAACATGATATCGGCAAAATGTGAAGTAGCGTACTTAAAGGAAGCTAAGTGTGTTTGCAGAGCAGTTTACACGGTACTAGCGATGCCAGCATAAAATTTTAACACTTTTTAAAACTAACAAAGAAAATGGCACTCAACCAAGATCACGTTGAAGCTGGTCGTTTTCTTGCGATCCTGCGTGTTTGATGAAAAGGGGTCCTCAAATGAAACAACTCGATACAGGAACAGAACTCAAATTATTTTTGAAATGCTTAAAAATCTATAAATGGTTGAGTTCGAATTAATTTAATCTAAAATCTTGACTACTTAAGTAAATGGCGAAGAAGAAGCTATAGCGCGATCACAGAACAATAAAATTGTTCTGTGAGCGCGATACAGGAAGGAATCAATCAACGCCATCTAGTTTGAAATATGAGAACTAATTTGACAACTACACAAACCACATAAAGTGCAGATATATTATTGGACACTGCGCTTGCAGCAATACATTTATGATTATGCTTATAACTTTATAAGCAAAATCAATATTGTTTTGCTTCATGTTGTTTTTCTCATTTCTAATTAAGTTCAAACACGAGCCCTGCAAGAACATCGCAAAAATCTTACTCAGACTTTCTGCTTTAATTATTTTGCTCTGACTTTTCGGCTCTAAAAAATATTTTTAACAAACTCTAGTGAGAGTTTGTTAAAAATATTTTTGACTATATTCTTGACTAGTGAGTCACCCAATGTATTTGTTGAAGCCCGCGGTAAGGGTTTACTCCAATGAAGGCGTTTAATTCTAACGTTTAAAAATCGTTTATTTGTACAAAATTACGCTTAAATACAATATTATCGAATAAAACAAAATAAATGCAAGTATAGCCAGCTGAGATGTTTTATTGAGAGTGTAACGGCCACAGGGTTCTTATAATAGAAAATCTTCTTTCATCGTCGTAAGTATTGCATCAATGCTCTAAGATTGCATCGTAATACCAATCTGTGACACTAGATGGCGTGATTCGTCTATTTACGAAGTTGTAGATCATAAACACATTATACTGTTTAAGCTACAACAAATTAACTCTTACGAATGCCATCTAACCAAGGTCAAAGTAGTTAAATAGTTGAATTATCCAGCATTTTGAAATTTTCTCCGCCAGCCTTAGTGGCTTTATTTGAGTTTCAAAGACAATCGTCGTCAGGTGTTGCGCCGCATCCTGATGGGTTTCTGTGGCAGTCTCTAGACGTGTCACGTAATGATTAATTAGTATAGTTTAGAGTTACTGTCTAGTGGCTAACTAAGCGCAGGTAGCTAAGACTTCGGATGTCCCTTCACTGGATTTTATTATGGACGTAATTTAAAGTGATCCTTAAACGTAAGCAGATGAGGATCCATTATCAGGAGAGTTCTTAATTTATACATACGAAGACAATGGTTGCGTGATTTAAACTCGACTCGACGTAATAACAGGTGTTAGCCTTTTATCTAAAAACCACATGGTTCCAATGATAGATGGATGCTTTTACCCATTCAATTGTAACAATAGTAGTATTCAATTGTAGCGGTCACATTACCGCTACAATTGATGAGTGTTGTCTTAATCACTAGTTGCCTAACGTAGATTGGTAATCCTAATCACAAACCCGGTCTAAATGTTGTTTTTGCAAACTAAAATATGTAATTTATTTATTTTTTATTTAATGTTTTTTTTAAATGTTGTGATTGTTCTTTATTTTTGTATTTTTATTTGTGATGGAAAGTGTCCCTTTATGATAGGAATTTTCTAATATTTTTGACGCTGTAAGGGAGAAAAGAGTTTGTCATTTGCTGAGTTTCTTGCCGGTTCTTTTCAGCACAAGGTCTCCCGCCCAGAGTAGACTTACGAACCGATGGCATAATGACGTTCATAAGAGCTATTTGTAGCCTACACTGAATAAATGATTTTGAATTTGGAATTTTATGCATCGAGTAATACAAAACACACATAGTTTCCCTGGGAATTAGTCCAAGAACCTCAGGATATCGGACGGAGCGTTTTGCCACTCGACCTGACTAGGTATTATGTTTATGAAAACTGAATTGCAATATTATCATCGTGTTTTCGTCGTAACCAGATGAACCGTTATCGGTTCCCATATTACGTTTTGCATTTAAATTAATAATAAGGGTTCCGCAGAGACAGAAGAGACCCCTGTGTGGTGCCGGGGATAAGGAATTGCACCACCCCCTCTCTTCCCGTGGGTGTCGTAAAAGCCGAGTAAGGGACTCTTCCAGAAGATGGGCAGCAGCATCTCTCTAAGGTTATCCTCAACCTACTGCGATCGTTTTCTTTTCTTAGGAAGGCTATTGACTTACTCAATAAATTAATAGCTATAAAGTTATAGGTAAAACAGAAAATTTAGAGTCATTGTCAACATATCTATGACGGCAGCATTCTGGTCTATATATTTATAGGATTACTAAATGTAGGTATCGTAGTGGTACCAGCAGTGTTCGAACTCTTTAACTCGTATAGCGTAATATATGTTTAGTTGGTTTTCATTTCTATTGCAACTACGTAAGGTTTAAATTATCACAGCATCTATATTGCCACCACCAGTAAAAGGGTTAACCCCAGTGTACGGCACAGTTTGCGTCGCGAATAAAAACATAGATTTTCATTTAAATTTTACGGAATAACAGCTAGAAAGCAGAAATGGTCTGTATTCAATTGTTACTAATGACTAAAATATTTTGCTGACCTCTATATATATTTGTAATGATTTAAGAAAAAAATGTCGATCACTTGTTCCTGTGAATTAGTAAGTAGTAGTAAACAGCCTATAACTGTCCCACAGCTGGGCAAAGGCCTCCATCATTGAAATCAAGTCATCGCTACAATTGATGGATAATGGCTTAATCACCACGCTTACCAAATGCGGGTTGGTGATCACAAACCCGAGCTATGCATCGATAAATCCGAAATACATTTTGCCCGACCTGGGAATTGAACCCGGGACCTTCGGGTATCGGACCTTCGAGTACTCTGCCACTCGGCCACCGAAGCGTTGGCCTGTCAAATCCTGTCAAACACCTACTACCTACTTACTCGTTGTTGAAGAACTAAAAAAAACTAGAAAAATAGATATAAATAGATTTTTTATTGTAAAAATATTTAACCGCAAAGTTGAATCCACTCCCCCGAAAGGTCCGTCAATATTAGCCGTACCGTACATCCCCTTTCTCCAATCGCAATAAAAACGAGAATGTTTATGTTGGACGACCGAAATTGCTTTGAGGGAGGTTTACAGGTAATTGAGCTTGCATTTGAAGTGCCCGGCTATTAACTGTACTTAAAGAGGTCACTTTCAAAAGTATGGTATTGATGTCACATGATAATGACATGCTAAACTGAACCTTCTATCATAGGTAATACAGGTGTCACCACTTGTTTAAGCAATGCAGTGAGGTTCCAAGACATAACAAGAGGTCTTCCAGTAATGACGAAAATTTCTGGCATCAAAGAATTTTACTAAGGATTAAAAAGGTTTTCAATCCTTACGACATTGACATCTAATTATTTTATTAAATTATTAGCCTAATGGACAGTATTAGGCTGTTCAAAGCTGGTTAAAGCCTATCATTAAAATCAAGACATCGCTACAATACATGGGTATTGGCTACCAAATGCTAAATAGTTAGATCACAAAACTAAAAACAACTTTTAAGCAGTACTCTGCAGTTATACCTACCCAATTAAAAACTTTTCGGTGGCTTTAAACTATTCATTACATTTCTTACTCCGAAATCTATTAATAAAGAAGTCCTAGACATACTGATTAAATTGAAAGCAATTTCGAATGATATACGCATAAGGTTTCCTCAAATTAAGTAAGGTACTCAAGAGGTTTACAAGACTTATGAATCTGCAATGGCTTATGTATTCACAGAATAATATTAGTATTTACTGTCAAATTGTGAGTAATTTTTATGTGGCATCTTTACCAAAGCAATTTACGTAATTACAGTCTTGAAAAGATTTTGAAATAATAATTATCTCAGCAGCGTTTTCGCATGCTTCTGACGAGGTGTGAAGTGCTGTTTTGTTTTATTTGCTTGGCTTTCTTGACTTCGGATGGTCTTTACAGCTTTACTAGATTTTATTATGGACGGAATTTAAAGTGTTCCCCAAACGTAAATAGATGAGGGTTTGTTAACTTATGTTAATTAATTATTATTAATTATTAATTAATTGTTAACTTATACATGCTAGCATATTGACTGCGGGATTTATACTTTTAAAATATTTACAACTTTGCAAGTCTTAGCCTTTACCTTAAATGACGACAAGGCTATAGATGGAAGTACACTTCACCCGGATTTTTCAATCCCAACCTCTAAGGAATAAGAGCTTACCTCACGCTTACCTCTAGCTGTCGATTTACAAGAATACTGCTAGCATTGTTGTTATAGCAACAAATATAATATGTACTATCATGGTAACTAGACTAGACACGTGGGCTTTCAATAACCCAAGTTTGTACACTAGCTGGGAATTCAATCCAAGGCTTCAAGGCCAAGGCAAGGCCCGAAGGTTTGTGAGACCGATAATAGAAGTGTAGATGACCCGGCCGCAAAAGCAAAAATGATAGCCTAACAACTGTCAAAGAATATTGCCTAAGTTTGTTTATGATGTTACAGCGCTTTAAAGAGCTACTAAATTTCAGGCTTGTGCTACATCACGTCAAAGTAAATCTTGTAAAGAACTTTTCTAATTTATATCGCACCTAAATGTTTGGGAGGAATAATTCCTTAATCTGCTTCGAAAGTTTGGCAGCGAATCAATCACGGTGTATGAGAACAAAGCCATACACTTGTGTGATTATCTGTTCAGTTTAAAGTTTCGGATTTATTGACAGAGTAATTTTAAGGTGAAAGGTTATAGATTTTCATATTCCTAAAATTGAAAAGATTGTATACAAGAGTTTAGGGAATAAACGGTTCATTTGGCTGTTTTCTATCGATGAAGTTTAATTTGATAAAATTCTGTTAAATCATTGATATTCATTATCGTAAGTCAGATTCAGTTTAGAAACTTACACATCATAGTAATACAGGTATCCTTATGAGGTAGACTGGAACTATAAAAAAACACAAATGTTGAAAAAATTTCCACGAGCAGGATTTTTTCAACATTTGTGTTTTTGTAATTTGTTCGCAACAAAATTTGCGTTAAAAATTATATAAACATTTTGGAACTATAAAAGTTAGAAAGGATATTAAATAAAACATTACGTCAATTTAGAAAAACTGCACACACAGAATTTTAGATAAGTCTATAAAAAAGAAAATACGTTCACAATCAGAATTCAATATGATATCAATTTCAACGTCATTTTTTGATTGAACTCCCGATTTCATATTTGCTGACTTTTCCATTCAGTTTACTTACTTTTTAAACGTTCAAAAAACCACAGGCGGTCTAACATGGCTAGTACCACCAAACATACCACCTATAACTCTTAAAATATAAATATCTCTATAACATCCTTAACGACCCTAATTCTCCTTCTTACCTTCGTTTCCGTTTCCAACCCCTGCCTCCACCTTGCCGCTCAAGACATGCTTGTATAACAAAGACGCTTGAGATTCCTAAAGTCAATACCACAGAACAATATGTGGTCAATACCAACTTCCTCTTAAATTAATTTACAGTCAAAGCAGCGCAGCTATGGAACAGGCTTGCTACGGACATCCAGGACAGTTCGTCCATTATATCCTTTAAAAAGAAAGTCAAGGATCACTTTCTGTCACTTATGTCATCGCAATGATTAGGCACTATATTATATCCATATTTATTATTATTATTGAATATGTTCATATTTATGTAGTGTTGTTATGTATGTTTATGTAGTTATTAAAAATATTGTAGTAGGTAAATGTGTTGTATATGTATTGTACATAATATTGTTATTTTTATTTGAAATATTTTTGTTTGCACTTTTGTCGCTACCTTTTAAACATGATGCTCGCATTCCACCTTAGGTTGGCTGGAAGATATCTCTTTTAGAGATAAGTCCACCTTTGCTCACCATTGTTTGTAAACTGTTCTCTGTATGTGTGTTTTTGTGCAATAAAGAATATATACCATATAGACCACATATTAGACCACACACTCCGCTAGCTTGCAGCGTAAATCACAAACTACTAGAAAAATTCAACGCGTCTTCTGGGGACTCGGTAGCTCAGCGATCAGAGCATTGGACCGGTTATCCTAAGGTCGTGGGTTCGATTTCCACTCGAGCTTCCGGAGACTGGTTGACTTCTTCTAGTAATATTCTATCTTGTAACTACACACTTCGATCAAAAAGCCACATAATATGACATAGGCTTCGATGACATAGGCCATAAAATTGCTTTAACACTTTGACATTTTCCAATATGAAAAAAGACAAAGTGTGGAAAAAATTCCACTAGCCGGATCCGAACTCGCACCCCATGACATGCCGGGTCAGATTTTCCAATATTTTGTCGCTGCTATAAAAGAAAAAGAGAAAATAAATGCCCCTGTTGAGTTTCTTGTCGGTTCTGCTCAGTATAGGGTATCCCGCCCTGTTTAGAATTACGAACCGATGTCATAGTAACATTCTTAAGAGCTAATTTGTTGCAAAATTTTTGAATTTTGATATCCAATAACAAAAAAAAACTGACTTCAAAAAACAGGAAACTTAAAAAAGTATAAACAGCTCTAAAAAGCAAGAAATAATATTGGAATCGTATTATTAATTACCTAGATACTCATGGTACCTAGGTACATACCTAGGTTCTCATCAATACAAATTAATGAAGCCCAAACACCATGTAATTGCTGTAAATCGTTGAGGAGTTCCCTCGACTGTCTTTCGGCTTCATCATTAGATCGACTCCAGACCTTCATTAAATAGTAGTGCTTTAAAATACTTAATTAATACATTAACAAACGCACTAGTCACCACCACGATTTTCAAAGGTTCCCCTCGATTTCTCTGGGATGCCATCATCAGATCCTGGTTTCTATATCATGGTACCACCCTTAAGATATCTCATTTTCTACAAAAAAGAATCATCAAAGTCAGTTCATAAACGAAGAGTTATCCGCGAACACACATAAAAAAAAAATATATAAGTACGAGTCGAATTGAGTAACGTCCTCCTTTTTTGAAGTCGGTTAAAAACATTCACTTTTAAGCTGGTAAAGCTATTTCATGGTTTACATAGTCAAGTAGTAAAGTAAATAGCATATAACTGTCCCACTGTTGGGCAAAGGCCTCCACCATTAAAATCAAGTTATCACTACAATTGATGGGTATTGACTTAACACCACGCTTGCCAAATAAGAGTGGATGATCACAAACCCGGGCTATGCATCGAAAAATCCGAAACAAACTTTGCCCGACCTGGGACTTGAACCCGGGACCAGCCGAGACGTTTATATAGACGACTAGCGGCCGTTCGCGGTTTTATCCGCGTGGTTCCCGTTCCCGTGGGATATCGGGATAAAAACTATCCTGTGTGTTAATCCAGGATATAAACTATCTGTATGCCGAATTTCATCCAAATCCATTCAGTTGTTTTTACGTGAAAGAGTAACAAACATCCTGCCATACTTACAAACTTTCGTGTTTATAATATTAGTAGGACTGTCTAATCATATGTCCCAGCAACATTTTACGAGCACGAATCACAACTGAATGCATCAGAATTGATCGTCAATATTGCATCAAAACTTCGATGCAAACTTCGAGTTATCTAAAAGCTTGTTAATAGTAACAAACATCTATCCATACTTACAAACTTTCGCGTTTATAATTTTAGTAGGATTGTCTAATCACATGTCCCAGCAACATTTTACAAGCACGAATCACAACTGAATGCATCAGAATTGATCGTCAATATTGCATCAAAACTTCGATGCAAACTTCGAGTTATCTAAAAGCTTGTTATGTAGTCCAAAGTTAGTAGTTCTCAGTAAATTTGATAACATGTCCCCACGCTATTGACAGAGTAGTTTAGCTACATCGTTAGAGGGCGTTTATGAAGCTTTGAAGTAGGTGGTTAGTACCCCCGAATGATCCTATCACACCTACCTAGGTACCTTTATTTGACAGTCAACATTTCTAAGAACATCGTCGAAGTAACAGGTCGTGCAGTTGATACAATCGGGAATAATTAGAAATTGGTGATAATAAAGTGATAGCTAGTATTTGGTGTTATGAGTGTGATATTTGGTGTTCAGGTACTACCATGAGGTAATTTGACTCCACGTCCATAAATCTGCAATATTGTGCAAGTAGAAGCTAAGAGAGGCAGTTCCGATTCTTTCAACTTCCTTTAATAGTGATTGAGAAATGAGATTTTTAAAACGAATGTTCTTCAACCTCCAAAGAAGAAAATCATGTTTAACGGCATTTCGCAAGCCAAGAAGAGCAATATCTTGAAATCCCTTCAAAGTATAATACCATACAGTAGACTGTCTTTCTGGAGGAGCTCCCTACTTCTGAGTGATTTATGACATAGATGCCTATTTTCAAAATTTAAACTTTTTTAGTGTTTGTCTGAAGTATATAAAAATTATTTCAAAATGCATTTTTTCGTGTTTTATTTTGTTTAATAAGGATTTTTAGTAAAAGTGTATATAAAAACATTTGTATGAAAATTCCTATGAACACACTACAATTAAAAGCGGTAACTCTATTAATAAACTAATTATTTAGAGCCCAATAGCGGTATCTCAAAAAGAAGGTAAAAGAAATATTTTTTTTGAAAACATCAATAAGAGCGTATCTAATATTATATTTTTAATTTTTATTTTCAAGTGCTAATTGCTGCACTGAAGCTAAATTCATATGAATCTGCATAGCCATCGGTTGCAATGACCGTTGGATAAATGGCGCACTGTGCCGCTATTAATTAACACTCAAAAAATTAAAAAAAGCAGTCACTTGTCACTGCTAATTGAATGACGTAAGTCAGCCTTCCCGGTAGCATAGCGGTCATGCAGCTGCCCGGATTGCGAAAGACCCAGGTTCGATTCCTGGCTGGCGGGTAGGCGTTTAATATTTTCACTGTATTTTATAAAAAAAATATATTTTATATTAAATATTTAATCTAATATTATTTGAATAATTCTTAAAATACTTTTCCAAGTTGACGCGAAATCAAAAAAATTAAAACATCAATTATCTCGAATGTCACCTTTCATTATCATCATCATCATCTCAGCCAAAAGACGTCCACCTGCTGGACAAAGGCCTCCCCCAAGGATCTCCACAACGACCGGTTTTGTGCTGCTCGCATCCAGCGGCTTCCCGCGACCTTTTGGCTTATGATGGCAGAATATTATTTATAAATATAAACACAATCCTACGTCCTCCTAAAAGAAGGTACCTAGACAGTGCATCGAAATCACTAATTCTAAGTAAACTTGCCGTTTGTGACCTAGACGTATGGTTGCCAACTAGTTTTCAGGAAATTAAAGTATATCTATCAATAACTAGTATAAGAAAAGGATTTGAAGAAAAAATAAAGTAAAATGTTTAAAAACATAAAGAAATAAAATATAAATATAAAGAGCGGTTTACCTTTTCCCAGCTGTGGAGTTTCTTGCGCCCATTCTTCTCCACAGCTAAAAAATAGACGTCCTGAATGGGTAGTAGGTAAAAAAATTATGGACGATTCAAAAGCACTTTTCTAAAGTTTATTTGAATAAAGAATATTTGACTTTGACTTTGACTTTGACCCATACTTCTAATGTTCCCTGTCGCTCACACCTCCTCAATCTCAATATGCCTTCCCATAAAACCGACTTCTTTTCCTATGCCTTTTCGTTCATGCAGTCAGACTGTGGAATGACCTACCACCCTGTATTCGGGAGTCCACGTCGATTTACACGTTTAAGAAGCGCGTAAAGGAGTACTATCTTTCCACTTGAGTATGTCACCGTTATTGTATGTATGTTTAATTTGTGTCGTAACTATTTTACTGTATGTTTAGCCTTAAATACTTGTTTTGTTTGTTTTGTGCACACTTTGTCTACTTTTCTATGTATCTCCTCCTTCTACGGGCCTGCTGGAAGAAATTTCAATGTGAAATAAGCAGCGCCCTTGTACTTGTCTATTCGTACTTTGTTCTCTCTTCAATTCGTTTGTGTGTACATAAATTATAAATAAATAAATAAATAAACATTTTTTTTGGACTATTTTTTTATTGTTTAATAGCGCGTTCAGAAAATAGCGTTGCGTTTCGTTTCACTTCACCTGAGTCTGAGTATCATTCAAAGGTTCAGAAATTAAGTCAACAGGAGTGAGTTAGCGGAATTAACACTACATACTATTTATATTACATTTATTTTGTACGATGGATTTCCGCAAATTAACGCCTGATTCCATTAATTAACTATCTAATATATTTTTTTGTTTTATAGCGCGTTCAGAAATTAGCGTTGCTTTTCGTTTTACTTCACCTAAGTCTGAGTATCATTCAGTAGTTCAGAAATTAAGTTACCAGGAATATTCTATTCAAACGCATGCATTAGTCGGAAATAAAGTATTTTCCATACTTTATTTTTATTAAAAAGAATAAAGTATGGGGATGGAAAATAACGTAGGATACGTTATTTTAAAGTATGGTTGGCAACCCAACCTAGACGCCACAATAACAAAAACAAAGTAGGGTTCCGAGGTGGAATAGATAGCCCGTAGCGAGTATCTTGGAACCCTTATCCCTTATGTCGACTTTCACGACATACACGGGAAGTTATTCAGCTGATACATTAGTTTTACGTCTTTAGACGTTCATGGGACTCTTTTAATAACCCTGAACAGTTAATAAACGAATTCTCTTTTGAAGTCAGAGATCTTTCCGCATTCAACTATAATACAAAATGCAAAATGGGGCTTTTGTTAGATATTGACAAACGGAGATTGAATCAGGAATTCTATTAGAAGCAAATGGTTTTCGTAATGCTCCCAAAATTTGAGAATGGAAAATTGTGTTCAACTTGTCAAGCTTATACGCTAAAAACACGTTTGTTAAATTTATTAACAACTAGCTATCTCGGCATACCTTGTGCATCATCCGGCATACTGCCCTATTTCTCTAAAACAAAGTTACATTGATTTTTTTATGTTATTAGCTGCCCCAACAGATTTCGTTCTGTCAAAAGTTATTGGCCTGTCGCAGTCTAATAGAAATAAAATAACATTGAAAGACTTTGTAAGTTATATCTAATGTGATGATATTTTTATTGTAATGCCTTATGGTACACGATATATTTTGTTTGATTACATAACGCGCAAATAAATAAATCTGACCTCTAATCAACTTGAAGGCATACCAAAGATAACCCTAACGCGCCTTTCTTTTGTTTTGATTGACGTCAAATGTTTGACAGCTTGGGGAAAGAGTGGTTTGTAAGGGAAAAGAAAACTGTTGTTTTTACTATTTTCCTCGTGTTTTTTACGTTTTTTCTCTCTATAAGAACCTTCCTCAGACTTCATCAAACACAACAAAAAATAAATCAGCCAAATCGGTTCAGCCGTTCTCGAGTATTGCGATTAGCAATACATTTAGCGATTCATTTAATCTCGTAATAACTTCTTCCTGATTTGACTGTAGGTACTCGGTATTGAACAGATCTTCAAATGCCTCCATCATTGAAATCAAATCATCATCATCATCATCATCATCATCATCATCAGCCTACACACGTCCACTGCTGGACGGAAAATCAAATAAAATCATGTATCGATACTATTGATGGGTGACTGCTTAATCACCACACTTTCCAAAGGCGAGTTAGTGGTCACTAGGGTTGCTAACCATACTTTAAAATAACGTATCCTACGTTATTTTCCGTCGCCATACTTTACTCTTTTTAATAAAAATAAAGTATGGAAAATACTTTATTTCCGACTAATACAAGCGTTTGAATAGAATATTCCTGGTGACTTAATTTCTGAACTACTGAATGATACTCAGACTTAGGTGAAGTAAAACGAAAAGCAACGCTAATTTCTGAACGCGCTATAAAACAAAAAAATATATTAGATAGTTAATTAATGGAATCAGGCGTTAATTTGCGGAAATCCATCGTACAAAATAAATGTAATATAAATAGTATGTAGTGTTAATTCCGCTAACTCACTCCCGCCCGCAGAAAGTACACAAAGAAATATGTTTTTAAACATTTAAATAAATAAATTTGGATCTATAAATCCTTTTTTTTATACTAGTTAGTGTTAGATTTGCTTTAATTTCCTGAAAAATTGTTGGCAACTCTAGTGGTCACAAACCCAGGCGATGCATCGTCGTCATCTACAACTCCGAAACACATTTTGCCCGACCTGGGAATTGACCAAGGATCGAATATAAAGCCGAGCACTTTTCCAACAGCAATATCAATAAAATTCAATGTTGTCATTGCTCGCGTGAAAACTTTGTGGCTGGCAAACTTGTTGACCTAATTTTTCTAAAGCCAAAGTACAAACCACAGTATCAAGAGAATTTTAAATATTAACCTCTCTGTAGTACAAGACTAAACTTTTAGCGAGTCAAGTAAGTCAGTGTTAGGCGATCCGGCACTCCCCGAGGAATAGTAATTCTTGCCTCCGGTTAATCCCACGGAAGTTTCACTGAAAGGGCTTTATGTTTAAAGTGAGAAAGTCTAAATTTGCACCACAGTACCTACTATCTGAAATTTCGGTTTAATACTATCCTTTAGCTTTTTAAGTTGACTGAACCGAACAAAAGACATCCACAAAACATCCACTGCTAGACAAAGGCCTCCCCCAAGGATTTCCACCACGACCGGTTTTGTGCTGCTCGCATCCAGCGGCTTCCCGTGACCTTCACCAGATCGTCGGTCTACCTTGTTGGAGGCCTGCCCACACTGCGCTTTCTAGTACGCGGTCGCCACTCAAGGACAATTCCGCCCCAGCGGCCATCAGTCCTGCGAGCAATGTGCCCTGCCCACTGTCACTTGAGCTTAGCAACTCTTCGGGCATGTCGGTTACCTTTGTTCTTCTGCGGATCTCCTCATTTCTGATTCGATCACGCAGAGAAACCCCATAGCCCTCTTCATTCCTCTTTGAGTGACCTTGAGCCTTCTGTAAGGCCCATAGTGAGCGACCACGTCTCAGTCTCGTATGTCATCACTGGCAACACACACTGGTCAAAGACTTTCGTTTTGAGACACTGCGGTTATCGAAGGAGAAGATATTTCGTAGCTTACCGAACGCTGCCCAGCCTAATTGGATTCGACGATTGACCTCTTTGCTGAAGTTGGACCTACCTAGCTGTCATGCTAAACTAATGCTAAACTACTTATCTAAAATAAATTAAATGCTGTTGGCTGATTCTAGATAATAAAGACATAAATAAAATATTAATACCTAAGTCGGTAACAACGGTCAATATATACAGGGTGTTTGGCGCATGAACCGATAGAATTTTTTGGGGAGCTGGTGGGGTCATTTCCTACCTTTCCATCCTTAGTCCCTGGTCCAAGGAGTTACGACTATGGAGATATGATTTTTTGTCCTTGTTTTGTATAAATTCCAAAACTACCGCAATTAAAACCCCATAACTTTTCACAGCAATTATTTTTTTCCAATTGCATTCTGTAATGTATGCGTTTTCATAAAAACAACACTTTTTGTCCCAATCTACATCAAAAATTAGGAAAAAATACCTTTTTAAAAAAAGCAATGGTGAACGTATGAATAAAATTCAACTTCAAAATTTATTTTAAAAGAAGTAGCAGGTATTGAGAATTTTGTTTTCTTTTAAAAAGTTTTGTAACTTATAACCTTTCTAACGGTATACGATACTTTACTAAAAAATCAAAATTTTGCCTCAAGATATGATTTCGTTAGAGAGGTTTTTGAGTAAGTTTTTTTTATTTAAATACATTATTATGACCTTTTTACACTTTATCAAAAGTCTCTGCTCTAAAATTAGGATTTCGATTTGTCCACATAAAGTAAAAAAACTCAATTTGTTAATAGATACAGAAACAAAAGATCTAAGATAACCTGCCCCTGTCTGAATGTGCAAAAAATCTCTTTTTATTAAGAAAAAATAAAGTATTTTCCAAATTTATTTATTTAAGCGTTGCGTTTCGTTTCACTTCACCTGAGTCTGAGTATCATTCAGTAGTTCAGAAATTAAGTCAACAGGAATATTCCGTTCAAATGCAAGCATTAGTCGGAAATAAAGTATTTTCCATACTTTTTTTTATTTAAAAGAATAAAGTATGTGGATGAAAAATAACGTAGGATACGTTATTTAAAGTATGGTTGGCAACCCTAGTAGCTAGCCAAGTAGAAAAACAAGCCCTACCAACAACCAATCCCCCCGCTGAGAATCGAACCAACGTTGGTTTTAACTACTAGACCACAGAGGCGGTTTAAGTATGCAATAAAAATGTCTTACGTCATATCTCAGTCCTACGAAAATACTTTTGTACCTCCCCTAATTTCGCAATAGTAAGTGTTGGTGAACGACCCTCACTAATTTAATGACATAGTTAAAATAACTAGTAGAAAATTAATTAGTCGCATCTCGACACGTGTTAGAGAAGTCCCCTGATTGGGATCATTCCGCATAGTTTTACCCGATCGTGGTTAATTCCTAGAACGCAAGTGATCCTAGTAACAGAATGTGTCAGCCCGTGAACACGCCCGATGCAACTCGGTCGAAACGTCATGTGTGATAAATTTTAGGTCTCCAACTTTTCTAAAAATTTTAACAGACCTTAGCACAGTTTCTTTTTTTATAAGTAACTATACCTTTATTTTGAAATAAATTTAAATATTAGGTCCTTACGGTTTTTACCTATGAAATTGACGTTTTGTATGAAGATTTTTATAAAATTGTATTTTCTTAGCATCTATTTATGTTAACACTATAAAAATTGAAGAGTAGTGTGTTTGTTTTACTAGCTAACAATGAAACAAAAAGACAATTCCGCGAACATAAAAAGTAGTCAATTTAAAAAAATCTTGGGCGATATAGACACAAAATTAATAATCATTGTTATTACTGAAGCCTAAGTAACATAGTCCTAATTAAAGGTGTATAATAATATTAACAATCGGTATTGACTTTTAGAACTTTTAGACCTTTTAATAAGCGAGAAAAAAACGTCAATTTTCTAGGTAAGGACCCAATACCAAAATCAGTGTTATTTACAAATATAAAAACGACGAGCTTATTTTCAACCACCCCCTACAATAATATTTTTAATATGCGATAGTAAATAGCCTGTAACTGTCCCACGGCTGGGCAAAGGCCTCCATCATTGAAATCAATTGTCATCACTAGAATTGATGGGTAATGGCTTAATCACCACGCTTGCCAAATGCGGTTTGGTGATCACAAACCCGGGCTACGCAACGAAAAATCCGAGACACACTTCGCCCGACCTGGGAAGTGAACCCGGGACCAGCCCACCGAGGCGTTATACGAGTAATACGCAATAGTTCTTAATAAATAAGTAAATATATAACTGTAACAAAACTAATGACAGCACCCGCGCCGATGACGTAACTCGCAAAATGGCGAAAAAAAAAATTGAAAACGCACAGAGAATAAAGTTGTTGGGGGTTTTGAGTGTAGCAAATTTATTCTAGTTTGTTTATAGCTAAACTTCTTCATACAAAAGTAGACTCTAAATTTACGATATTTAAGTTTCAATGTCGCGAGGCGAGCGCGCTCAAATTCGAGTTCTTGGGGTTTGACGGAATCTCGCCGGGCTCGAATACGAGTTTCTGGGCGGTATTGGGGTAAGCTATATTGCACCATCTGTCAGTTAGAGGGTGAGAAAGCTAGTTTCTTAGTAGTTGAGGGTTCCAGGTGAAGTTTGCCATATTACCTTATCGACATTAATCATTTAGTGAAATAAAAAAAGTTATTTATTGGGTAGGCTTAAAGTAGATAGAAATGGCTTGCGGATAAAGCTGACACGGCGAAACAGTATTAGGAGAGAGCCTTATGTCGTAATTTACGCGAGTAGAGTTTGGAAGATTTTGAGGTACAATTTTTAAGACTGTCACAATAAGTCTCAGACTATGATATCAGTACGAGTGCATATTTGTATTTGTGCACTTTGTAAATGTAGATTTCATAGTGCTGATCACTCAAATACTTTATTCGTTCAAATCAATAAATAAATAGGTAGTGTATTTTAGCATTAATAAATTCTAGATGACCGGACCTTTTGTTAAAAGTAGTCTTTTTTAGAGTTCCGTACCTCAAAACTAAAAAAACGGAACCCTTATAGGATCACTTTGTTTGTCCGTCTGTTCGTCTGTCCGTCTGTTCGTTTGTCCATCTGTCCGTCTGTATGTCTGTCAAGCAAGACCCTTCATCTCGGGAACGCGTAGAGGTATCGAGTTAAAATTAAAACCATATAGTCACCTAGTTTGCGGTCCCTTGAAGCTGTGAAAAAATAAAATTTCTAAGTAAACGAAAAAAAAGATACGGCCGTTTATGTCGGAAAGACGTATATTTCGACACTCTCAAGGGAATTAAAATTAATAAGGTATTTGCCGTTGACCTAGAACTATGAAATTTGGCCAGTAATATCGCTTTATACTACGAGTACAGGGAAAAATCTGAGAACTATACATTTTAATTAAATCACAAAAAAACAGGGTCTCTATGCAAGGAACGGGGGTCCAAATTTTAAAGTAAGACACGGTTAACCGTGTCATGTAGGGTATCGTGTGAAAGGGCTTCATTTGCACAAGTATAAACAGATTTTAAATTATTTTTATGATGTATGTTTTTGATGTATGACGAAGAATGAAAAAAAAATACCTTGGAAACTGAATTTCGGGAAAAGTTCAAGACTCGATTAATGAACTATATAGGGTCTAACAATATCAATAAGCGAACGTTTAAGGTGAGCATCTATATATCACACTGAGCATGCTCACCAAATTTGGTCCAAAACTACAGGCTCGTTACCGAGATAATCAACAAAACATTATCATAATTTACCAAAAAATGCACCCTTTCCAAACTCGTACAGCTGTACTACACGCACACAAAGATAGCCGTTGTGTTGTGTATCTGTCCACTACCTTTTTATCAACGCCTGCGTGCGTGTTAGTAAAGATACAGCATGTTTCATGATGTGCATTATTTTAATTGATTTAGTTTGTTAGAAATCATAACTTTGAAAAATCACTATAAAACTGGAGAAAATGTCATTGTATTCAGAATGATGTATAGATACAGCCCTTAAACGTTCGTTTATTGATTTTGTTAGACCCTGTATAATATATACCCATAAATTTTTACGGAACCCTCGGTGGGCGATTCCGAATCGCAATTGTCTGTTTTTTTTTAATTTGTCCTCTTCTCAAATTATCCAATCGAGCTCCTCACGTTGTTTGCTCAATATTTTTAGCTATTAGGCGTATTATATCCGTAAAACAGCAACAGTTTTTAATTGCTGCACTCGAAGATACAATCATTTTCAAATTGCCGCAACTGGCTACTGGCCACCTTTAACGAAAACTTTTTAAACATTGATAGATACGTTGATAGTTTCTGCAACTAAAGTCGCTATGTTTGCGAAGATCCTCACATTGCACTTTCTGAGAATTGTAAGAAAAAAATGTTTGTAATGTTCAGTGACCGTTATGGTACAATGTTATCCTACTAATATTATAGATGCGAAAGATTGTGTGTATGTATGTTCGTATATTTGTTGCTTCTTCACGCTGCAAAGAGTGGATGGATTCGGATGAAATTCGGCACACAGATAGTTTATTTGAAATAAGTTTAGTCCATCCAGCTCTTGCCAGCCACCTTGCGAAGATCGTCGCTCCACCTAGTCGGAGGGCGGCACTACGTTAGTGATAGTGCAAGCGGCTTGTATTTCTGGCGTCAATAGACAAGCATTGGGCCAAATTCACTTAGGTCCCCAAAACAAGATGGCTGCGCGGCAAAGCGAAGCGAAGATAGCGAGACGAACTGATTTTGACGCATACCAACCAGAGCTGCCCACTGCTATCGTATCAATCCAAAACGCTGTAATTGTAGGTACAGTATTTTGACTTTATAACTTTTGATGTGCTGTACAATAAAAGTTATGGAGCCAAAATACTGCAACAATAATTACAGTGTATTGGCTTGACACAGTAGTGCTGATAAGCTGATAACATCAATAATAAAATATAAACTTAACAATTTTAAATTGATCATCATCATCAGCTATGAACCTGCACCCTTCTGACATACCGGGTCAGGTGCTCTTCCAATTGAGCTATCGTGGTTCTAACCAGCCCGCCGAAATTATTCAACACTATTTACTTTTTACTTTGAAAGCCAAAGGCGCCCATTCAATGTCAACAACTACCGTCATTAACACCTGATCATAATATGTATGTTATATTGATGTTGACATTGAATGGGCGCCTTTGGCTTTCAAAGTAAAAAGTAAATACTGTTGAATAATTTCGGCGGGCTGGTTAGAACCACGATAGCTCAATTGGAAGAGCACCTGACCCGGTATGTCAGAAGGGTGCAGGTTCAAATCCTGCTCGTGGAAATTTTTTCAACATTTGTGTTTTTGTAATTTGTTCGCAACAAAATTTGCGTTTAAAAATTATTTTAAACATTTTATCATCAGCTATGTCCTAACCAGACCTTTTTTTACTGAGTGGAATTCTCTACGAAACCATCTCGACCAGGTTGCTAGGACCTGGGAGGTGTGTTGAGTTGCACGGCGATGGTCTGCACAACCCACTAACCCACTTGATACACGTCTACCACGATTGCGGAACCCTAAGAAATCGAGCCTTTCGCAGTCCGCGCGCCCTACCTTCCTTCTGTAGTCTTCTTATTCTTATAGCCTCTACGAAGACATCGAACCCCTCGGGTACGAAAGAGGCCCCTCCACTCCTTGGAATGTCCCAACCAGTCCGGCGAACGACATCAGTCAACCGATCCCATCCGAACCCCTCAGAGAATTTGTAGGGAACGGCGCCACGGACTAGGTGGTGATGACATTCCCGCTAAAATACCTCTAAGGGTGCTTCGTTTTACACGGCTTGGGGAACCCTTTAAGTGTCTCTCGCAGCTTCGTAACGCCGAAATACCGATTGAAGCAAACAGCAACCTCTCTCAAAAAAGACATCAGTCACTTATTCAAGTTGCGACCACTTAAAGTTACAATTGTTTGGCGAACTTCAAACTAGGGGAACATAAATTATATATGTTTATAACTGTATATGGATGACGATCACAACCGCAACTCCGGATGTTCCTTACATAACAGCACAGGCTGTTTAGACACTTGTACAAACTGCGGAAATTTCATATTATGATTTAGCTCTAAAATGTGCCTAGTTAATTAATCATTCTCCAATTACGTTAAGGACATTAAGGTTACTACTTAGAACCTATTTACACTTTTAGACTTTCGCGTCCCATTGTAATCAAAGAATTTAAACGGGGATTAACCACGGCCGGTGTGACTCGGTCGAAACGTCGGGTATAAAGAAGGTATGATACCTTTTTACAGTTAGTTTGCGTAAATTGCGGGGGTTCGATCCTATGTTCCCAAAGAATTTAAACGGTTCTTTGAGAACATAGGATTGATCTCCCGCGATCCGATTCCAACCCCCCGATCTGATCCGAACCCCTCGGAGAATCTAGTAGAGCACGGGGACACGCAATAGTGCGTGATGCCGTTCCCTCTAAAAACCTCTGATGGTGCTTCACTTCACACGGCTTGAGGAACCTTTTAAGTTACTCGCGGCCCCCAAAAAAGCCCGGTGAAGCTGAAAAAGCCCAGTGGCAATCAACAAACTCTCTCAAAGGAAGTTTAACTATAAAAAAAACAGTAGTACACTTCCACCCTCGGCCAAGTTGGTCAAGCCAACTAAAAACATTATTTTTGAAATTACACAGTATTTTATTATATAATTATGCATCGTGTAATTCCAAGTCCGCAATTACCTCTCATGGGGTGAAAGTACACACCAATATGAACAACTTTCACAGGACGAACTTCCAAATCACAAAAGAAAATCAGTTGTTCCATGTAAAAACACAGTAAGTAGGTACTCGAAGAAAATGTATGGAGCGCCTGATTTATTTTTTTGCGATTTCGACTTTGGGCCCATAGTGAAAGTTCTTCATATTGGTGGGTACCTTCAACCTATGAGAGGTTTTGCGTACTTAGAATTACACGTGCTACTAGTAACAAAAATAAATTGCTGCATGCAACAAAACTACTAGGCATCGTTTAACAAAACAAGTACAGCTAAATCAAGCAAACAAGTCTGTTAGTAACAATCAAATAGTTTTGGAAACAATAACATAACAGACTGTTTACAGCCACATTAGATTAGAGTTATAAGTAAAATGAGACTATGGTTGTGCAATACCGAGTAGTTTGGTTATAATCAACAATAAACTTAAGCTAAAGTAAACGAGAATTTAGGTTGCAAGTAACCAAAAAGTTAGTTTAGGGTTATAATTAAATAAGTAAAATAACTGTTCAATATCTAGTAGTTTGGTTATAATCAACAAAAAAACTTAAGCATTAGTCTAAAAGTAAACGAGAATTTTCGGTTAAGTATGCAAAAAGTTAGCTTACTAGCTGCAAAAGTTTTGCTAGAGTTAGTCAAAAATAGGCTTAGCCATGAACGAACATGTTAGTTAAAACTAGACATTATTGTTTTGACAAATTAACAAAACAGTTCGGTTAATTAATTAACCAAACTACTTTTGGTTACGTGTTGCCCTAGTTTTGTGGTCATCCATTTTATGTTACAAGTAAATGAAAGTTCAGCTTCGTACAACAAAATATTTTTTTCAGTGTGCCGGGTCTCCGTTTACAAGGCATTTCTCAGCCGTAATTATTTTCACACACGCCCCCAGCCACAATAAGCCTTATATGTTTCACGAGTCAACCCAAGGCTGTAATTAAGCTGAATAAGAGAAACTATCAGGGAACAATTTGTGTCGACCGCACATTTATCGCAGTCCAACTTGCTCTAAGGGTGCGTTTCGGCTGACACTCTACTGAGGCGGAGAAGCTGTTTTTTTGCGCCCTTGAAATGGCAACCCACCTTTAGCAACCCGGAGGTGGGAGGGGGTGAATACTCGATTGTATGAATAACTCAAGCGGTTGAGATAGACTATGTCAGACTCCTACTGACTAAACATCCCTTGGCAACCGTTTCGTCAGCCTATAGCCTTGAAAGGGCTACATAGGCTGACGAAACGGTTGCCTCCCGGGGTGGAAGGCGACGTTGGCGTCACCGTACTAAAGTCGGCGCACCCCCTAGTGGGCCGCGCTCAATCTGCAGTAAAGCTATGTTGGCTGCCAGATTACGTGATAATTCCGACAGGATCCGACATAGCATGTTTTGGCCTACGGAAATGGGGGATGTAGAGAAAGGAGCTGAACGGAGCAGAGCTGTCTGATAATTAACCTCTATAGAGTGTCTTCTACTGAGGTGAAGATGAGCGGACATAAGCAAAGCGGAGCTGTGAAAAGAAGCGAATGTTTCCAGTGAAGCGGAGACCAGCGGATCGGAGACGGAAGCGAAGCTGTATAAAGAAATGCGTGGTTCTTCTTAGACGGAAATGAGCGGAGATGAGCAGAGCGGTCAGCGGCGTCCTCAACTATTGAGGCGAACTTAAAGCAAGCCTTACCACGAACCAAACTTAAGTACAAACATGCACCCCTTCGTTTGTAATTGAACCTAAGGTCCTTTGAGTATTAGTCATCTTTTGAGTGGTAGAGCCACGCTGCGTTGCAGCACGAAATGGGCCGGCTCGCCCGGCGAAATACCACCCTCTCACAGAATATCGGCGTGAAACAACGACACTCGTTGCTGTTGTGTTTCGTCCGGTGAGTGAAAGTACCGGAGGCCCATCTCTCACCCCGCCCCCCTCCCAATTCCTACTCCTTCGTCAAGATCCAACTCCTTCCTCAAGGTCGGCAACGCATCCGCGATTACTTTGGTTTTGCGGGTGTCCATGGGCGGCGGTGACTGCTTTCCATCAGGTGACTCGCCTGCTCGTTTGCCTCCTTTTAACATAAAAATAAAACTGTTTTTGTTAAAGAACTTAAGAGCGTTTACGCCGCACACTAGCGCTGCCAATTAAAAAAAACATATCTAGTAATTAGAGATGGAAAATCAAATTATGCTCAACAAACTATTTGAATTAAGTAATTTAGCATTTTTACGTCACCTAATGAACATCTGACATGTTATGGTTTAGTTAAATACTGCGTTATAGTTAAAAGTGGCCGTTTTTAGCTGACACGTCTAATTTATCTAAACTCAATGTTTGTTGATCATAATTTGATTTTATATCTCTAATTACTAGATATGTTTTTTTTTCATTGGCGGCGCTAGTATGCAGTTGGAACGCTCATAAAACACTTAAAAAAAGCGACTACATTAGTTGGAAGGCTAACAGCAAATTTTAATAACTTCTTGACAAGTTTTATATAGCTTTTATAGAACTTTTGTCTTCGACATAAGGTTTTATTAGAAACTAGCTTAACCGGCCACGCGTTGCTAAGATATAAAAATAAATATTTCTATTAATTTAAAACAAGAGGGAAGCTCGATGGCGCTGTGGTTAATGCGCCCAGCAGTGCTATTCTCTAAGCAAAACAGCGTCGACCTCGACATTGAACTCGCTCATAACTTGCAAACGAATGTAACTTTATCACTATTTAAAAGTAGGTTGAAATTTGTTTGCAAGTTATGAGCGAGTTCAACGTCGAGTTTAACGCTATTTTGCTTGATTAATAAGGTTAAGCAACGTTCGCAAAGGCTGGTCATCGGATAGGTGACCAAAAATACACCACCTGGAGCTCCTCCGTGCTTCGGGAGGCACGTAAAGCCGTTGGTCCCGGCTCCATTAGCCGATCGTTAATAACCACCGCACCGCACTGGGCCCGCGTGGTGGTTTATGGCGCGTTCTCCCTGTGGAGTTTACATCCATAGGGAAGGCTCGTGCCCCAGCAGTGGGGACATAAAATGAACTGATGATGATGAAGTGATGAATTTCAGACAGCTGTCAATATATGTTTCCCACACTCACACCACCTCGACGACCTCCTTGGTCGAGTGGCTTGAACACCGGTTTTCATGGTGTCGCCATCTCTGAGGTCCCGGGTTCGATCCCCGGTCGGATCAATTTAGAAATATCTGTTTTTATAAATTGTTTCGGGTCTGGATGTTTCATATGTATAATAAGTATGTATTTAAGTATATTAAGTATGTTTATCCGTTTTCTGGTTAACCATTTCTCGAGTTTCTTAAGGAAGCTTTTCTTGGGGCTAGATAATTGGTGTGAGTGTCGGAAACATTTAATAAAGGAACTTCCTGGCGCAAAAGTAGGCAGCGTCATCTATTAGAGCATGTAAAATGATAGAAAGAGTTCTAAAAATTTCTGAAGTCCAAAAGCCTTATTTTTTTATTGCTGAGGCAATCTTGGTTAAAATGAGCTTTTTGCAGATTCAGTACCTTTGCAGGTGAGATAGATTAAAAAGAAAGGTGTTTTAACAGTCGTGAGAACGAAAGGACTGTTCATAAAAATCACAGAATGAAAATTGGTTAATTTTTCAAGAGTTTTACGCGTCGGTAAGCGGAAGAAACGGAAACAACATTTTTTATTCAAACCAATTTAACCTACTCTAAAAATTCTTTCTTTATAGAAGAAAATACGGAGGACTGACAATTTTTTTCAATAAATATCAAACCATATTCCATACCCATAAAGTTTAAAGTGTATTAAGGAAATTTGACAGTAATTTGTGCCTCAGTTATTGTTCTGAGTGTTGTGCAGCCATGAGCATAGAGATTATGGATGTAAGCACTTTCATATAGTAAGGGAGTAGGTACTACTAGTGTATGGAAAAAATGTAAATACAAAGTCTTATTAATTTTTTTTTTTTTTTCTTACACATAGTCTTATTGCTAAAAAACCATAAGTATCACTTCATTCTACTTTTTTAAGTGTTTAACAATGATTACGAAGTCAAGGGATATAATTTTATTCGCATTACAACTTTTGTGTAAATTGTGTAAATATTTAAATTTTTACTATCTAGGTATTCTTGAACTATTTTAGTTACTTATTTATATGCAATGAGATCATGATGCAGTTTGATAATTTTAGCTGGTCAGCTAAATTTTTAATTTTAATAATTGTATGGCACGAACGCCATCTAATAAGGGTAATCCAAAGTGGCGATTCACATACAAAATTATTATTTTTAATTTTTTGATATCCCAGCTGATTTTTTTAAATTTTCCCTTGTTCTTTTATACTCTCCTTGTGTTAGAGCGAACAAAACAAAAACTATTCAAATCGGTCAAGCCATTTTTGAGTTTTAGCGAGACTAACGAACAAACAGCAATTGATTTTTATTTATATAGAAGATAGATAGATAAATTTCTTTTTTTCTTTTTTCTTAGATCAGGTGAAATCAAGGCACTGTGATTAGGTTTAAAGACTTTATTCTCATAAAAACATAAAGTTTTCTTACAATGAGATTAAATAACTTAATTAAAAATAAAAATAACAGTTGCTTCTGGCGCAGCAGTATAAGATAGTGAAATGAGTAATTTAATTACATTAATATGTTATAATGCGCACACGTGATCCTTTACTTTACTTTTGAATGAATTTATGTTAACGCATTCCGTTATGTCGTTTGGTAGTTGATTGTAAAACTGAACACCCTCAAACAGTATTGTTTTCTTTCCGTAACCAGTCCGCACTTTTGGTAAATGTACCCGTTAATATAATAAAAAATAACCTAATTGTATAAAAACCGCAGCTTCTATGAGTAACAAACACAATCTTATTGCTCAGTGGTTGACGATCCTAGTCAATCTGAAGTCAATCACATTATGTTACTTGCCATCGAATAAGATGAAACTCTACGGAAACACTTCAGGAACACACTTAACGAATTCATTCGCATTTCATCATCATCAGCTGTGGGGCACGAGCCTTCCCCGTGGATGGATAGGGAGAATGGGCCGTAAACCACCACGCGGGCCCAGTGCGGATTGGTGGTTGTTAACGACTGCTAATGCAGCGAGGACCACCGGATTCATGTGCCTTCCGAAGCACGAAGGAGCTCGAGATAATACGTATTTGGTTCACCACTGCGCCCCATCGAGCTCCTCACTTGCGTTTATTTTTACATAATATTATTTATTAAACGACCAACACCTAGCTTTTCATGTAAACACGGATCCTCTAAAGGTTTTCAAACGTCAGGATAAAATAATAATGCAAAATTTAACGCCACTACCTACTTACAATTTATAAAACTGTTTTATTCCAAGATGAAAGCCAAACGCTTCTAATGTTAAACCAAAAAAACTAACCGCAATTAACTAAACAAAGCGAAATTACTGATTACAAAATTACGCTCAAACTCTATACAAACAGTCTACCTTCCTTATAGATACTTAGCAATTACCAAATTAATTAAAGTCTATTTAAACAGTATTACAATACCAAATTAGACGGATAAGGAATATCACAAAATGAGGACATTAAGCAAAAGGTTAGCTTCATAAAAACACGCTGGACAACGAACACATAGACAACCTCTCACTAGGGATGAATGATTTTTCTTTTTGAATCGATTCTTGGATCGAATCGTATGCTTTTAAATCGATCTCATAAAAATCGATTCAAAAAGGAAATTCAAATGGTTTGTCGTATTAGCTTTTGTTTTTACGGTACAATGACATATTTTGCATTTTCCTCCAAGAAAGAGACGTAAACGTTACGAAATTGGACCACTCACTGGATTTAATAGGTGGTACCATCGGTTAAATCACTATAGCACAATTATTCACTCACGGCACAAACGATCAAAGCAAATAAAATCAACGAGGACTTTTTAGAACTACCTGCATTCATGTTTCATTATCTGTACCTATCAACTTGCTTCGCTTTGTAACATAAACATTGGGGACGTTTTGGTTTAATGCTCTAAGTTGGGAATGATGTAAATATAGTGTCGGCATTCGTTTGTAATCGATCTTTTTTCATTAAGAATGTTCTGGCTATAATTTTAACAAATTAATACATTGTGAATACGATCTAAAGGATTCGATTCGAATCGATTCGAATGAAGATCGTATTGAAGTGAATCGATTCAAAAAATCGCTAGATCGTATTCACTTGAATCGATCTTCATAAAAATCGAATCGTAACGTAACCTCTCACGGACACGGAATCTCGCCACAGCTGTGCTCAGACTGTTTTGATCATAGTAATATTTACTATTCATATTATTCCCGCTGCAATAAAGCAAGGGCACTGCATCTCACACATCCTCTCCTTATTCAATTCCCTTTTCTCTCACTTCAGTAACGAATCAACGGTTGTCTGGCACGATCAGCGCCATCGTGTGTTGTGTTGGCCATACTGGCTGTTGGTTGCCTCAGACGGCATTTTCAGCTTCACCGGGCTTTTTTGGTGGCGGCCAGAAACTTAGAGGGTACCTCAAGCCGTGTGAAACGAATCACCTTCGGAGGTTTTCTAGAGGGAACGGAATCACGCACTGTGCGTGTCCCCGTGCCCTACTAGATTTTCCGAGGTTCCTGTGTCCGTGAGAGGGTATATGTGTGCGTTCCGGCTCGGTATCTACAAAGCTGACCTTCTAGTCTCCCCATTTTGTGAGGAATATTCAGACCGGCAAAACGGAATTGTTAAAACGCTATCAATAATTAATGTGTCCCCCATCTACTAGCGATGTGTCGTTATCGTTATTTGAAATCACGAAACAAAAACGTTATCCGTTTGTAAATAACGTTATTAAAACTATTTATTTTTGACAACTATCTATTTCCACAGCGTTATCGAACTGTATGAATATTAATATTTTATGTTGTTAGGTTTGAGTTGTTAGCTACTGTTAACGTTTTCAATTAACTTTCCTTCGTACTTTACCAGGTTTAGGACTGTCTATATTGCTATATTGCAAGTGAAATATGAATAATCACACTTATGCAAACGTCTTAGTATAGCTTCGTTCATTCGCTCACGCGTGAACAAACTATCTATCGTTATTTCGTTTACTTAAAGTGTATATTCGCTCGGTTAAAGAAGTTTAGAGCGTTGTGCATGGGAAATAGATAGTTTTTTGTCGTGGGATAACTAGTGATCGTTATTCAGCCAAATAGATAGTCTAACGCTACCGTACATTATTAGCCATTTGTAATAGCCTCGGTACTCATCCATTGAGCTGTTTGATCAAAATCTTATTTAGCTTAATGAGATTTAAGCTTTCTGTTATCTACTAAAATCATAAGCCTTAAGGTAGTAAATAGCCTATTATATCCAAAGGCAAAGGCTTCCATCATTGAAATCAAGTCTTGGCTACAATTAATTGACTTTACCTGACCTGGAAATGGAAACCGTTGGTCCAAGTGTTTGCCTCTCTTTCACCAGCGTTTTTACTAAGAGAGGGAAGTGCTTAGTCTTCACCTGACCTGGGTGCCTAGTGTTAGTTTCGTTAACTATCCGTATTCATTTGATTACGTTTACGACAACGAAAATGAGTATGGCATTGAAACAGCGCCTCCTAGCGACATATGAGAAGGGTTAACCTTTTGCCATACAAATTCCCGTTTTCATTAACGTGATCGAATGGCGAATAAAACTCGCACTAGGTACCCTGATGTGTTTATTGTTTATTATATGGTGTTTTTTGTTTTCAGGTGGAACTTCATACTTTAGATCGCCATCATTGACAACGACAAGAAAGGTAAGTTATCAATTTATGGGTAAAATTTTGGAAGTTACTCTTTTAGCTATTTATCTATTACGCTTTATGTTAACATAAAGAAAAGCGTTATGTAGTATTTACAATTCTAGAAGTAGGTAGAAAAAAAAACGAGCGAGCCTTACAGCAGTCGCTTAAGATGTGTAACATTTGACATCATCTCACCTTGGTAATAAGCAATTTTAACAATAAATTCTGAAAAAAATGGGTCAGGCATTTTATAACTATAAAATAAATAATGATAAAGTCTATTACACACAAAAGGGTTGAAATCAATATTACAATAGAAAATAGAATATAAAATTAACAATGACATATATTTTTTTACAAATCATAAAGAGAATGCAGTAAATACTCATTCCTCTCACTTTCCATAGAGAAGATATTTGACATATCAAAATGACCTTTGATAGTCAAATGACACAATATATCACATATAATAATAATATGTCATGTTCATAATATCGATTACTGAATTTACAAAATGGCGCAAAGATGTTACACATCACAAAAAGAAACATAACTTAATTTAAGACCAAATAAAAGCTTATTAATTTTTAAATCAGTTTAAAATGCTTGAAGAAATGGTAGCTACTGTTTATCTGATGATGATGATGATCGAGATGATTATAATGATGATAACACCAACAATGTTATTACTATCCAATTTCTATCGCAGACGTGCCCTAACTAACAATTTAATATTCAAAAGACCACACGACGTCTAAGTAATTTAATCTTATAAAATGTCTCGTATTCCGCCATCTTTATTCGGACAAGCCGCATCTGCTATCTGATATTTTCCACGGGGAAATAGGAAAATATCCCAGGAACATAATACTATTGAGTGGGAAGGTGCCTTCTTACGTCAGGGATCATGTCAATACAGTTTCTGTCCAGTTTAGTGAGATTCAACTCGATAAGTTGGATAAAGGAATTGGTAAACAACGCGTACTTTTCTTCTTATAAAGCAATTTCGTTTGATATTAACTCCTAAATTGTTTTGATGGTCACTTGTAGGTTTGTCGAAAAAACTCGGTTTAAAAATGTATGTTTGACTATTGAATATTAAGGAAAATATAAGCACAAAAATCAGTAGATTAAGCGTTTTTTCTGTTGTCTGTTTTTCGTATTTTCTTAAGTATAAAAAGATTTTTTAGAGTTGGTTTATTGGTTTGGAAGATAACGAAGAAGAAGTTTGTATAGGACACCAAAATGTTTAAAGATGCTTATTACGATGACCTGGGAGATAAGACAGATGATAACGGTGCCTTAAGAGCACTTAAACCTCTAAATTTGGAATTCACAAATTTACATTTAATTTTGAATATTTCTATGTTGGTTAATGATAGAAAGTGTACATTAATGATAGGGAAGAGCATTTTCCAATATTCTAACGAAACAAAAAAAAAAATAACCCTTTATTCAGACCTCATTTACGATGGCCCACATACAAATACCTTAAACTCAAAAAAATGGAGTTTGCCTAGTTTGTAGCTGGTTCTTCTCAATTTAAGATCTCCCCAGTTCAGACTTGCGATGCCGAATTGCCGATGACGAGTTTCCTGTCATAAGATTTTAAATTAAGCCTTATTAAATTTGTAATTCATTAAATTTTGAAATCGAATTATGTAACAATTTGTTAGGGCAGGGGCTAGCGAGTATACGCAATCAAATTAGACCCAATTTAGAAAATAACTCTTAATTAACTGTATTTTGTAAGCCACGAATGTAATAAACACCTACCAACCCTAATTGGGCCAGCGTGATGGATTGTACAACGAATCTCTCCGTGTAATGAAAAATAATAAAAATGAAAATATTTTGATTCAAAACTAGCTATTGCCCGCGACTTTGTTCTCGGGGACTACACTATCCTACAGTGACCTGTTAAAAAGTATCCTGTATTTTAATCCGGGTCATGGTCTATATATATGCAAAATTTTATTCAAATCCGTTTAGTCGTTTTCAAGTGATGCTTCCCAAAGGACATTATTTCATTTTTATTTATGTTTAAAGACGATGAACTTTAATGGAAATTATTTTTTGAATATCAATGTCTAAACCATGACCTTGTAAACTTTACAGTAGAGACCACGTTCTGAAAAGAAGCCGCAAGAATCTTATCAAGGGCTATTGCTTTCTATAGTTTCGTGTTATTAAATACAGCAAAGTCTATACAATATCCATGAACGCCCACCGGCCATTATAATTTTTTTTTTCATTTTTTTAAGCTTAAAACTGATGAAGGACGTCAATTTAAATCAAATCAATTCATTCATTGCACTCTTGTAGTGTAAAGGTATAATTCTATATGGTTTTTGTATGTATAATTAGTTCTTCTTTATATACAGAGATGGTGCTGCGTATAACCCTGGCTGAATCGCGCTATGAGAGCATCTAGCACAAAATGTATAGACCTGTCTCAGACCAAATAAAAAGTTTTTATTTGGTCTCATTTGGTTTTATTTGGTTTTCTTTGGACAGGTCAATATTTTGTCGTTCTACACGTAGAACACGTTCACTACTCGTAAATGTTGACAATTGTCTGTTCAGAAACTAATTATTAAGTGGAAGAAGGAACTATTAGAAAATAGCCAACTCCAACTTTTAACAACCATTTGCAGTCGACCCAATTAGTCTAGCAAGAACAAAGATGGCTTAAGCTTAAATGGGTTGCAAATTAGCGTCGTCTGCAATAATTTAGCTCATCCCATTGTCCATACATCAGGACTCGAACAATATACCAATCTGTCGGGTGCACGGGAAGATGGCAATTTTCATAACAAATTCACTGTTGTCCCCTAACGATTGTCCACCTTATCTGAATACAATACGGCTCAATTTGGTTAGGCAGTTGGGGGAATTGTGGAATCCCCGATCGGAGACAACAGATGTGCCAACAATCTGCATTGTTGTTATTTTTTACGAGTTCGAGAATTCATGGACGGAATGTTTGAACGAAAAGTGTAATACATATAAATATTCAATTCTGATTGGTTAAAACTTTTTGGGGACAATTTGGGTGGAATGAGAACTTGATGCGGTCTATCTCTCAGAATAATAACTAAAGCTATAGAAACCGGACTAAAATAGCAACACTCATTCATCAGTTCGTACTATTTTAACTAATGAACCTAAGTGATGTATTGGAAAGAGATCGATTGTCCCTTTTCTTTCGTTATTTCGAAAGTGTCACTAGATTTGTGACGTCATATTTGAGGTAATGCAGTGAGTGACTTTATAAAGGACTCAAAGATTTTTTTTGATCACCGATTATTTGATGACCGTTTGACATAACAATACAAAAAATAAAAACTAAGTGTCAACCATTTGTCGTACTCCAACCTCCTTTTCTAGCCATAAGATAGAACGGAACTAAACATAGTTGCAAGATTTTTATTTTAGCCATCCTTCTATAGCTTTAGTTATTGTTCTGAGGTCATTCTGTTTTTAAGTATTTTGCTGGTGGCATCAAGTTACTTTTACAATGTTGCCGTAGGTATTTAGGCGGCTAGAACACTAATGAGTTTGTAAGCCACGAACTTTTTTAACTCTTTCTTTTATTATTTTGGTTCCTCTTCAACTAGCGCGAAGTTAGGAAATCAGCTTTAAAAATAGAATTCTTTCACGGAGAAGACGAATAAGTTTCCTTATATTTCGACGACCTCCTTGGTCGAGTGGTTTTGTACACCGGTTTTCATGGAGTCGCCATCTCTGAGGTCCCGGGTTCGATCCCCGGTCGGGTCAATTTAGAAATTATTGTTTTTCTAAATTGTCTCGGGTCTGGGTGTTTTCTTTGTATAATAAGTATGTATTTAAATATTTTAAGTATGTTTATCCGTTGTCTAGTAACCATATAACGAGTTAGATAATTGGTGTGAGTGTAGGAAAGTTTATTATTATTATTATTCTCTTTATTTATTTTCTTTCTTAAAACTAGATTTTTACAATATTTTAATATAAAAACAATAAAACATTATAAAAACCTAATCCTAGAGTACCGCCAGCAGCGGGACAAGGCCCAAGCTACCGGTGGTCAGGGCTGCAGAGTGAGGAACCTCCTGACAATACGTGCCGTGTCAATTATTATTATTATATTTTAACCGTCTTTGCGGCCTAGTGGTATCAGATCAAATCCAAAGGTCGGGTGCTCTGGCCTCCGGTTCGATTTCTAAGGTGGGGTGGTTGTTTAAGTCTGACCGTCTCGCTACCACCATGTATTCTAAATATTTCGCCATAAAATTACCATCAGATAGAGCGTTGTGATTTTACTTACTTACCTATAAGTGATCATCATCATCATCTCAGCCAAAAGACGTCCACTGCTGGACAAAGGCCTCCCCCAAGGATATGAGGGGTATTTGCCGTAATCGCCACGCTTGGCAGATGGGTTGGCGATCGCAGTAGGTTGAGAGTAATCTCAGAGAGATGCTGCTGCCCATCCTCTGGAATGGTCCCTTAGTCGCCTTTTACGACGCCCATGGGAAGAGATGGGTTGGTGCAATTCTTTATCCCCGGCACCACACAAGGAACCTATAATCAAAAATAAGTAAAGTAAGTAAACAGCCTATAATTGTCCCACAGCTGGGCAAAGGCCTCCATCATTGAAATCAAGTTATCACTACAATTGATGGATAATGGCTGAATCACCACGCTTGCCAAATGCGGGTTGGTGATCACAAACCCGGGCTGGGAATTGAACCCGGGACCTTCGGGTATCGGACCGATCACTCTGCCACTCAGCCACCGAGGCGTTTAATAAAAATAACAACAAAACATGATTCACTAAGCATGGACCAAACTTTTTCTTACATAAAAACGTTTATAACTACGACAAATCAAATCAAAATCAAATATTGGACAACATCACATACAGTGTTCTGCCTAAGGTAAGTAGCTAAGGCACTCGTTTTTAAGGAAATCACAAACAACAACGGTACTACATCCAACCAGATCCGATACAATATCAAAAAGTTCGTTTTCGACATTGACCCCACCGGGAATCGAACCCGTTAGCGCCGCCCAAAGTCAAGCGTACAAGCTACTCGGCTACGGAGGTCGTCATAAATGTTACCCTTAATTCATAATCAACATCTTTTCACGATAACATTCATATCAAATATAATGTGCGTACGTTCCTAATCAAATATGTATATCGCTAAGTTGTTAACGCTTCATATTCCCTGGATAATATTTCGACATACTATACTGTTGAAATTTCGTACATAATTTCGTATGCCTCAATTCAGAACACGTGTAGAAGTAAACGTTTATTTCACACAAGGGATTGCGAAGGATTTAGAATCACTTCTAATATAATTTTGGTGTTTCTCCTAAGGGATTGTTACAACCATTCTCGCACACTGTATATGTATAAACAGTGTGCGAGAATGATTGAAACAATCCCATAAACTTTACAAGCATCGAACTCATTCAACATCCGAACTCACTTCCTCCTTATAACCTTATTCCCATAAACTAAACACTTTATAGTGTCATTCTAAGTTTTGAAGATTTGCATTAGTTTTTTGTTTTTGATGTTTTGCATGTACCTAGTGCATACATAGTGCCCACGTGCTCATGTTATTTTAGAATCAAGTTTAATGTTAAGTAAATCTATAGAGGTAAGCATTATTTGCTTCGGAAGGCACGTAAAGCCGTCGGTGCCAGCTGCATTAGCAGTCGTTAACACCCACCAATCCGCACTGGGCCTGCGTGGTGGTTTATGGCCCGTTCTTCCTATCCATCCATAGGGAAGGCTCGTGGCCAAGCAATGGGGGCATAAAATGAGCTGATTATGATGAAGCATTATTTGTAAATCCGAGCTCTTAAAAGTTTTTAATTGTAAATGTATTAAATAATATACATCCTTTTTTTTTTAATCTCGTTACTTCTTTTATATTAAAGCGGTGGTGTTTCTTGCACCCAGACTAAAATTGACGTATAAAAAAATTACTTTGACTTTGACTTTAGAATTTATATTATGGTGTCATTGAATTGGCATTTATCGTGTCTTATAAATAAGTCAAATATTAAGCTTGGAATAGAAATGAATGGAAAATACTTCACCGACAAAAGCGTGGCCCTTTAGTTGAAGAAGACCAGACAAATTTCAGTGATTTTTGTGTGGTTTATTGTTACAAAAGCTTTTATTTTTGTTGAATAAATTAAAAAAAAAACGTTGAGATAACCAAGAACACAATAAAGTAAATGCAGTGATATCAAAATTAAGTGTCACCTTGGAATGTCACGTCCAATAGACCGTGTGCCAACATTTTTCTATTAAATTTGATAATTGAGTATTTCACAAACAAACTAAACAAGCAGTAGGTTTACCTATCGCCGCTTGACCGAGACCACTGACGGTACGGTGTGCGATGCGACGCACGTTTTCTCTGCTCATTGCGCTCTTCCTATTGGCACTATTGGTGTTGATTAAGACTTCCTTACATTACGCGCAATGGACCTAGAACTCGCTTGCTGTGTCGTGTTTGTAGCTGAGACCTTAGTACCTAAGTGGTAGCGTCAGCTCAAACACTCATATTATTATAACAAACAATAGACGAGCTAGAAAATTTGTTAAACAACCACTTTGAATATTTTGTTTTAAGTCGTTGCTGCCTCTTGCGCGTTCAGGTCTTGATCTTGGAAGTTAAGCAACTTCTTCAAGATGGGTCACCGGATGGCTCAACAATTTCAAATATGTCGACTTACTTACTCAGTAGCCCGTAGTGGATGTTGTCCTCCGATACAACGAGGTTCTAGGTCCTGGTGTCCTCGGGTTGTTCCGCTCCCCTCGGAGAATCTAGTAGGGTACGGAGACACGCACTCGTGTGATGCCGTTCCCTCTAGAAGACTTCTGACGGTGCGTCATTTCAAACGGTTTGAGGAACCCTTTGAGTTCTCGCCGCCCCCGAAAAAGTCCGGTGACGCAGGAATTGCCAACTGAGGCTATTAGCAAATCTCTCAAAAAAAAAACACAGCTTAAATACAACCTTCTTCAGCATGGAGTATTTTAAACGAGAAGTGGAGAAGCATTGCGAGTCGGCAAGGTGAGGATGGCTTGTGAGGCACAATCCTGCTCCATTAGCTGTGGAGCATCTATACTGCTTTATCATCATCATCATCAGCTCATTTTATGTCCCCGCTGCTGGGGCACGAGCCTTCGCTATGGATGGATAGGGAGAACGGGCCATAAACCACCACGCGAGCCCAGTGCGGTGCGGTGGTTGTTAACGACTGCTAATGCAGCCGGGACCAATGGCTTTAAAAGTCTTCCGAAGCACGAAGGAGCTTTAGATGATACATTTTTGGTCACCCATCCAATGACCGGCCTTTGCGAAAGTTGCCTAACCTCAGCACTCGAGATGACTTATTTATTAAATTAAAGCAAAAGTAAATAGCTTATAACTGTCCCACTGCTGGGCAAAGGCCTCCATCATTGAAATCAAACTATCGCTACAATTGATGGTTAATGGCTTAATCACCACGCTTGCCAAAAAACACACTTTGCGCGACCTGAGAATTGAACCCGGGACCTTCGGGTATCGGGCCGAGTGCTTTACCTGTCACTCGGCCACCGAGGCGTTAATGTGAAAAATGAAAAGTTGTACATTAAGCACTACATTACATAAGTTATATAAATTTATTTATTGTATCATCTAAAGCTCCTTCGAAGCACGAAGGAGCTTTAGATGATACATTTTTGGTCACCCATCCAATGACCGGCCTTTGCGAAAGTTGCCTAACCTCAGCACTCGAGATGACTTATTTATTAAATTAAAGCAAAAGTAAATAGCTTATAACTGTCCCACTGCTGGGCAAAGGCCTCCATCATTGAAATCAAACTATCGCTACAATTGATGGTTAATGGCTTAATCACCACGCTTGCCAAAAAACACACTTTGCGCGACCTGAGAATTGAACCCGGGACCTTCGGGTATCGGGCCGAGTGCTTTACCTGTCACTCGGCCACCGAGGCGTTAATGTGAAAAATGAAAAGTTTTACATTAAGCACTACATTACATAAGTTATATAAATTTATTTATTTTTATAAGTATGTGTGAGATTTGTTGTCGGATACATAAGTAGGATGCCCTCAGACGGTCCAGGCCAATAACACAAATTAATATTAAAAGTGCTTATCATGAAATGAGCTTGAATAAAGAAATTAAGACTTTTATGAGTTGATAATAATTACATGGCCATTGCCCAGCAGAAGGTATGTAGGCTTAAGGCTTTTAATATAAAGCTATCGCACTCCCAATAATTTTCCAATAATGTTTCTACCATATAAAATTTTATTCGTAATGAAAATCCAACAACCATATATTAAAACTTTCATGCGCTTTTCTAACTTTTTGGAATATTGCAATCCGATAAAGAAACTCAATAGAAATAACAAAAGTAACTCTCTAGCAGACAGTTTAATGATTTTGCCATGTAGATAAGGTGTTTTATGGATACTAAGCAATGAAGTGAATTGGACAGCCTCCAAGAGAAGCCTTCCAAAAACGGTGACTGCAATGCGATTGCATTTGTTTTTATAATGTGTTAAACTTTTTTATACATACATACATAGATACTTTCACGTCTTTCTCCCATCAAAAAGGTAAACAGAACATCAAAATCAAAAATTTTGAGGATACTTACTCGCCGTGAGTGACCCGACACCACATGTATCCAGAAACAATGGCTAAGTAGCTAGATGGATACGTAATTTTTAACCACGAACTACAGTGCTCTCAGCGGCGGTATTTCCGGACCATTACGACTTAGGGATCTTCAAGAAACGAGCCTATTCCTTCCTTAAAGGCCGGCAACGCATCTGCGATTCCTTTGGTTTTGCGAGTGTCCATGGGCGGCGGTGATTGCTTCCCATCAGGTGACCCGCCTGCTCGTTTGCCTCCTTCTAATATAAAAAAAAAATGGTGCAGTAGTTAACGCGCCCGATCTGCGAGTGCTAAGGTTAAGTAACTTTCGCAAAGGCCAGTCATTAGATGGGTGACACAGCTAAAAACCTAAAGTTATAAACCTAAATTTATTGACATTGCTATCTTTATATATTTTTGAAGTATGTGTGTTTACCAAAAATAACATACATTTATTTAAGCAAAAGCATAAGGTGTGTACATTTTCAACTAGGTATCCAAATCATGTCTATTATATTGTACAATAAGCTACCTAATGACATGAAAGACATGACATCAAGAATTTCAAATCTTCCCTATATGAGTTACTGAGTAAGAAATGTTTTTATAGTATTAATGAATTTATTGTGAGCAAAATTTGAATACTATTTTTAATGATAACAAATTAATTATTTTCTTGTTTTTGCTGATTTAGATTTCTTTTAATTTTTATTTGATTATTGTTTTGTGTTATTTTGTTATTTTAATTTATTACTTAATTAATTCATTTTGGTTTTATTTTTTTATTTTATTTTTGATTTAAGTTTTATTTTACTTTATTTAATTGATCCCATTTTACTTAATGTTTCTTAGTTTGATGTACACTATGCGTATATTACGGCTTCGGTAAGGGTTTTTTCATACCCTGCATTTATAAAGGTAGAATAGGTGCCGCCTAATATTGAAAAATACCTAGTGCGTGGATCTGTTCTAGTAAATACGTCTCACCTCTATAACTAACCAGTCACCTACCTAATTGTAATAGGAACAAATGATTTCATACCTAATAATCATGGTTACCTGGTATGCGTTCCTATTGAATACGCTTGAATATCTAAGTCTTCAGTAAATAGTTAGTAAGCTTAATTGTTGCCGACGACGACAGAGGTATTTGTATCACGCAATTTCACTTTGTTACCAAATATTAAATTGCTGTGTTACTAATAACAAGGCGTCTTACGTGTACCTAGTTATTAATCATAGCATTTTGGTTTGTGATTCGCTGGTATTTAGGAACGTTTAATATTAATGTAGTTGTCTAAATATTATTATATTTAGGCCTCCAACAAGGTGGACCGACGATCTGGTAAAGGTCGCGGGAAGCCGCTGGATGCGAGCAGCACAAAACCGGTCGTTGTGGAGATCCTTGGAGGAGGCCTTTGTCCAGCAGTGGACGTCTTTTGGCTGAGATGATGATGTTGATGATGACGCAGTGGTTAACATGCCCGGACTGAAAGTGCTGAGGTTAGGCTTTCATGATAGCCGGTCATCAGATGGGTGACCAAAAATATATCATCTCAAACTCCTCCGTGCTTCGGAAGGCACGTAAAGCCGTTTTCAAAGTCAAAGTCAAAGGCAACATTTTTTATTCAAATAAACTTACGAAAAGTGCTTTTGAATCGTCCATACATTATTTACCTACTATCCATTCAAGGACGTCTATTTTTTATTTTTTTTTATAGCACTTTATTGCAGTAAATTTGGTAGGAATAAGTTCCTACATACATTTAGCATCTCATATTTAACCAAAAATTGGTATGCAAATACAGAGAGAGAAGTCTAGCTGTGCTGTTATACAATTAAAAATTACAATCAATTAAATAAAGTAAAATAAAACATTAGTCACATTTGTCGCGCGACAATACTCATGCGCAGCTATCCCCACCACGTTTCGTTCAGCGCTAAACTTACGTGCCGCCACTTATATGTATGTATGTGTGCTTAGATCTTTAAAACTACGCAACGGATTTTGATGCGGTTTTTTTAATAGATATAGTAATTCAAGAGAAAGCTTTATATGTATAAATACATGCATAATATAGCAGAGAAACACTGATAATTTTAGAGGTTTCATATTTTTTTTGCGCTTACATTGCAAACGCTGGCTGAACCCTACGAGATAGCTCAAAATAATGTACTACAGTATTGTACACCTCAAAAAGGTCTACAAAAAAGTCCACGATGGTATATGTGTGTCTCTTAGGGATAACCCACAATAATCATTTATATCCTTTACTTTTTACGAGAAATAATGGCTTATTTACAAAGCGATTTAAATACATTGTGCATTTAATATAGATCATTATGGCCCTTTACAGCATGTTATTTGAATGAATATTTTCGAAGATATTACAGATTTAAAATGCAGGGACATAGCGGTTGCGTGTATCAGCATTGCACCCGAGCGAAGTTGGGGCGGGTCGCTAGTTAAACAAATAAATGAAATCACCTAACTGTTCTTTAAAACATTTACTTATTTCTTGTTTGACCTAAGCATGAATTTCTGTGAATTGACGGAACAAAATAGTGACGTCATAGTTTGCCATTCCCATTCGATTGTCATTCAAAAAATCCTTTTGACAAATGCTAACAAGTTTCTCTATTGACTAATAGAGATGGGTCGTACTAGGTAAATTTGATACTAGGTGCACCTGTTCCAAGTATTATCTAATACTCAATCCAGATACCTATTCTACCTAGTCCACCTAGTATTGGTAGTTTCACGTAGTAACTGGTTAGACTAGACGTCGGCTAGTGCTGACTTAATCCATGTAGTTAGTACCACCTATGGGCAGAGGCGGGACTTATTGCTTAAAGTTAAAAAGTCACTTATGCTTTTAATTTTTTTATAACGAGTAAAAACCACGCAAAAATACAGTACAAAACACAGTAATAATAATTTTGCCATTCGAAACCTTATTGTCATACAAATAAAACCTAAATTAAATTGGTTTCACTCCACAGTATCACGCAATACTTCAACCACCTATTCATCTAGGATCTAGTCTTGTACTTACCTACCTATGAAATCTTATTCGGTGGTGTTACAGTCGAAACTCGTGAAATGGAAAGAAATACTTGGTGTGCACAATACGCGAATACGTGTACATGGGAATATTACCTCTAATGTTTTAGTGTAAGGTAGAAAATCGTGTAATTTACAAAGTACTAGGTGGATCACGTATACAGGGTATGAAAAGAACTTTAACGAAAACAAAAAAATACAGATTGTTCCCATCATTACTATTAATTTCTTGTATGGGAACTTTCATACCTGGGAACCTGATAGTTAAGGAGTTATTGAGGAACAAAGTCAAAACTTTTTTTTTACGGTTATTGCGGAATCTGTTTAAAAATGTTACTAGTAAATTTTCTTCTAAAGAACTATTAGTATTTTTTTTCCATTTTCAATTAAAAAGAGACGTTTTAAGTTACAAACCGCAATTAATGTCGAAGGCACACAATGATGCGGCGGCTCGCGGCCGGCCGCTTCGTATCGTACGCTACATGCACACTAAGTTGCACGCGTTCCATTGCGTGTCATAAATAACACCAGTTTTTGATACCCAAAAATAAGTCGTTTTCTAGCATTTATCCCATCGTGGACTTTTTTGTAGACCTTTTTGAGGTGTACAATACTGTAGTACATTATTTTGAGCTATCTCGTAGGGTTCAGCCAGCGTTTGCAATGTAAGCGCAAAAAAAATATGAAACCTCTAAAATTATCAGTGTTTCTCTGCTATATTATGCAGCTTTCTCTTGAATTACTATATCTATTAAAAAAACCGCATCAAAATCCGTTGCGTAGTTTTAAAGATCTAAGCACACATACATACATATAAGTGGCGGCACGTAAGTTTAGCGCTGAACGAAACGTGGTGGGGATAGCTGCGCATGAGTATTGTCGCGCGAGCAATGTGGGGCACGGAATGCGACTAAAGAGCCAATTGGCGCTACGCACGCACGCCCGTCCTTCCCCAGCCCCCTCTGATACCTTAATTTTGACTTCTGCGCAAAAACGGTCAGCGCTAGACTTATGTGCCGCTCTTATACATACATAGGGACAGCGGGAAGCGACTTTGTTTTATACTATGAAGTGATGTTCTGGAATTATTTGTTGTTATTGTCCCTATTGGGTTGGTGACTGGTTATATAGTCAATAGATAAACTTTTTGCAACTATCATGGGACGATTTTTTGAATAGAAATTGTATGGTAACGGCAAACAATGACGTCACTATTTTGTTCCCCGCCCGATCCTCTAAATGCCACTACGACTTCTTGGCGGGAAAGTGTGGAGTCGTGTCTGTGGTTTTGTTTTATTTTCTAAAATTTGTGTTTACGTCGAATATTAATGTTAAGTGTTTGTAAGTGCACATGAGTGTTGGCAAATGAAACAAAACAGTGCAACTTCACTTTTCAAATTCTCTCAAGAAGTCCGCGTGAGGACTTAGTGAAGCCCCACATCTTTACCGAGATACTCGAGGGGTTGGGGGGTGTATCATTTCTCACTTCTCATTTTCTATTATCATTCATCATCATTATGTACTGGAAGGAATTGTATATTTAAATTTAATAAAAATTACTTTGACACTGGCTATTTTCTTTTTTTTTTTTGGAGAGAGACTGCTGATTGCCACAGTGGGCATTTTCAGCTTCACCGGGCTTATTTTAGAAACGGCGAGGTACGTAAAGGTTACCTCAAGCCGTGTTCAAACGAATCACCTTCGAAGGATTTCTAGAGGGTACGGCATCGCACACTTAAAAGTGCGCGTCCCCGTGCCCTCCCAGAGTCTCCGAAGGGTTCGGATCGGATCGGGTTACTGGCTAAATGTGCTAATCGCACGAAGCCATCAAGTAAAAGGAAAAAAAAATGCCACAACACATTTTTACAGGGTGCCTAGTGCGAATTTCATCCGACATTCGATCATGTTAGCGAAAACGAGAATTTGTATGGAAACCTTCTCGTATGTCGCCAGGAGGTGCTGCTTCAATGCCATACTAATTTTCGTTTTCGTAACCGTCATCGAATAAATACGGATAGTAAACAATACCAACTTACACTAGGCACCCAGAATACACTAAACATGCACACTAGTTTAGGCTCAAGACACCGTACTCGCAGAACAAGGGTACGACGAACCGGTTCACACGCGCTCTAAACCAGGTACAGACATGTACCTGGCCGCTTCTCCCCACCAGGACTTCCCTGATCTAATCCCGACCTCTCGGAGAATCACGGCACGGGGACACGCACTAGTGCGTGATGCCGTTCCCTCTAGAAAACCGAGTTATTCGTCAACTCGCACAGATGTGCGAGATGTCACCAATCGATTTTACCTAATAATTGTGTCGTCAACTCGCACAACAGTTAAAATCTGAGGCAGTCATGTACAGTCAATTACAAAAAGGTTTGGAATTTTTACGCTGAATTAACTTGACTTCTTCCATAATTTTAATTAATGTATCACTCCTAATTACCATTATTTTCAATAATATATTCAATAATATATTCACTAATGACAGATGACAATAAAAAACATAAAATACATAATGAGGTTTTAATCGTTACAAGTGGTCAGACTTATACCTACGGCAAGTAGCCAATTACATACTATACGTCTTACAAGTAGGTATATAAGGTCAAGAGTGAATCGGGGGGACAACAAGCTAATGCGATTTTCTCGTGGTCCCCCCAGGGGAAAAACGCAGTGGGACGACGAGTCCGCTACGGGAAAAAAATATAATCTTTAAATGTTTAATACCAGACAGTTGCTTCGTAACATACGGCTTAAGGAACCCTTTAAGTTTCTCGCCGCCCCCAAAAAAGCCCGGTGAAGCTGAAAATGCCCAGTGATAATAAGCGAATTCTCTCAAAAAAAGATATTTTTTTCCGTCAATTCAGTGTTTAATTATAACTTTTTAGGTCACAGAAATTCATGCTTTAGTAAAAAAAAAATAGATTAATGTTTTAAAGAATTGTTACGTATAATATAAATAAATAAATAAACTTACCTACACTCACACGAATTATCTAGCCCAAGAGAAGCTTCGTTATGAAACTCGTTAAATGGTTACTAGACAACGGATAAACATACTTAAAATACCTAAATACATACTTATTATACATAGAAAACACCCAGACCCGAGACAATTTAGAAAAACAATAATTTCTAAATTGACCCGACCGGGGATCGAACCCGGCACCTCAGAGATGGCGACGGCATGAAAACTGGTGTACAAACCACTCGACCAAGGAGGTTGTCCAGTATTTAATGTATACGTTTAACCGCCTCTGTGGTCTTGTGGTTAAGACCACCGGTTTAGACTCAGAGATCCCGGGTTCGATTCCCAGCGCCACATGTTTGTATACTCGGTTGGAGGTAGGGCTTGTTAGTCCGCCTGGCTAGCTACCACTATCTAATCTGAATATGTCGCCATAACATCAATGCTGGTAGCATTGTTGTGTTCCGACAGCTAGAGATAAGATAGCCAGGGCCTCAGTAGTGTCCGGGTGAAGTGACCTTCCACCTTCGGCCTTATCACCACTTAGCAGGTGAGATGAGGGCCTAGTGCTTACCCGTAAGATATAAAAAAGTCATCATCATCATCATCATCATCATCATCATCATCATCATCATCATCATCATCATCATCATCATCATCATCATCATCAGCTCATTTTTATGTCCGCACTGCTGAGGCATGAATAGTAATGGTGTTTCATTTCAATGTATAATAAGTTGTTAATTTTACCATTTAGTATGGCTTCGATCAGTTTGATGCTAACGACACGTATACGTAAATTGAGATCCCAATTATAATGTTCCCATTATATCTAATGGGAACATAAAATTACGAACTAAATGTACTGGTGCGTATGGAAACGGCGTACAGATATTGGATAGTGGTATTGAATAGGCAGTAAAATATGTAGTTTTCGCTATGGGAATAACGCAGAAATCGTATTATTACGTCTGTTTTATAACAGACATTCTATTGAGCTTGCCATTTTTGGGTCCGTGTAACATTATATGTAAGAAATATAAGAGTTGAGGAGCTTGATGACGCAGTGGTTAACGAGCTTGGTCTACGATTGCTGAAGTTACGCAACTTTTGCCAAGACCGGTCATCGGATTGGCGACCAAAAATTTATCATCTCGAGCTTCTTCGTACTCTGGAAGGCACGTAACGCCGTTGGTTCCGGCTAGCAGTCGTTAATAACCACCAATCCGCACTGGGCCTGCGTGGTGGTTTAAGGCCCGTTCTTCCTATCCATCCATAGGCAACTTGTGCATCAGCAGTGGGGACATAAAAGTGAGCTGATGATGATGAGGTACTTAGGAAAAAGGTTAGTAAACTTATGTGCAAGTAAAAGGAATTAATTAAAAGCGAATTTTTGTATTCTGGCGCTTTGCCAGGAGCTGCCGCTGCATATGAATTGATATTCATTTTATATTTTGGGGGGGAAATGTAGACGTTTTTAGGAAGACTTATTTTTGGGAAGTGGACCTTCTAAACCTGAACCATCCACCAGTGGATGCCATTAGCGTAGCAGCGAAGGGTTAGACAGGACCGACGCCTGAATGTTAGGATTGTGGAGCTGTGGATGACAAAGCAACGCGCACCGATGCCGAAAGCGAGGCACCACAATAAGGTAGCGATGGCCAGATTGGTGAAAGCCATGCTGAAGATCGATGGGTCGTGTAGGGCTTTCGGCCTCCATCTGGGGTTAAGAAAGCCACGGAGAGGTTCCGCGTGGAGTAGGTACATCCTCGCGGACCAACTCCGTTGTAATTGAGTCGAAAGAAGGCGGCGCCGGTATGCCTGACGTGAGTATGCAGGCCGAAAGGGCCGAAGGGAAAAGGTCACGAGAAACCCAGCAGTGGTTGAAGACGGAATGTGGATTATTTAACACTAGCGGCCGCTCGCGGTTTCACCCGCGTGGTTCCCGTTTCCGTGGGTATATCGGAATAAAAAGTATCCTATGTGTTAATCCAGGTTATAAACTATCTGTATGCCGAATTTCATCCAAATCCATTCAGTAGTTTTTACGTGAAAGTGTAACAAACATCCATCTATACTTACAAACTTTCGCGTTTATAATATTAGTAGGACTAGCGCAACGTAATTTTAAAGAGACCGTAGACTTAAAAGAACACTCGGCCGTTTTATCACAACAAAAATGATTGTTTGAACAATTAAAGCTGCGTCAATTGATTTCTTAAGATGCGAAAATTAAAAGCATTCCTTTAAGGAGAAATAGCTACGTAATTAGCATACCTGCTAATTTTGTGTGTTTATTTCACTCGGCCGTTTTATCATAACAAAAATGATTGTTTGAACCACAGAGCAATAAAATTTCTTATATCTGTGGTTTGAACAATTAAAGCTGCGTCAATTGATTTCTTAAGATGCGAAAATTAAAAGCATTCCTTTAAGGCGAAATAGCTACGTAATTAGCACACCTGCTAATTTTGTGTGTTTATTTCACTCGGCCGTTTTACCACAACATAAATGATTGTTTGAACAATTAATGCTGCGTCAATTGATTTCTTAAGATGCGAAAATTAAAAGCATTCTTTTAAGGAGAAATAGCTACGTAATTAGCATACCTGCCTAATTTTGTGTGTTTATTTTATTACTTTGAAAGCCCCTGTGATAGAGCAAGCACTTTGTATTGATCCTCTCAGTAAGGGTCTCATTAGCCTTAATTGCGGGCTGTAAAGATGCCATCGTTCTAACCTGATTTAATTTTGTTTAAAAAGAATTTGTCGAAGACCTCCTCGGTTCAACGTTTTTTTTAAATAATTATATTGGCAAATTACTGCTCTTCACCAGGTTTAAGCAAAAGTGGAGTCCAGATGCGAGTGGCGACATTTCCTAATTTTTAACGCACAAATAAATAATTGCACTGTGCTTACCCGTAAATAAATAATTAAAAAAAACTGATTCTGATTCTGAGACTTCTGAGAGCAATCTTAACAGTAGGTATGCAAGTTACAAATTAATTATGAGACATCCAACACCTCAGTGCATCACCACGGACTGTAAAGGGTTTGAAAATTCAGGACAAAATATGAAATTTCTTACAAAGATAATTTTTTTTACTAAAAAAAATCAAACCAATGCTCTGACTGGATTGGAACGGTTATCCAAACGTCGTGGTCACCAGTCAAGCTTCCTGAGACTTCAATTCAATTGTATATCTATAAATTTCTAATTGTTTCTAACTGTTTCTACAGAAGGGATTGAATAAGAAATTTGTGGGGAGCAAAGCGAAAGTGCAGACGTGGAAAGCGACATTTTCTTTTTTTCGACAATGGAAAACTCGTCGGCCGAGTACCACCGCGCGCGGGGAGGCGCGGATGGTTATGTGGGGTGCCCTCCAGCTCCCGCCTCCCTGCCCAGACCCGAGGGTCTCGACTGGGATTCGGGAGGAGGGGCCTGCCCACTAAAAACAACTATACATCCCCTTTAAGTGCCGCTAGGATGACTGGGATCAGTCAGATCATCTTTGGCAGTCACCAGTGTTCACTCTAGCTGCCGGGGAAAGAGCCTGTGCAAGTACCATCGCGCTCTCCCGAGATTTGGTATGTATGCCGCAAAGTAGGCAGGACTATAGGTTGGTGGATGTTCCTCAGTCGTGCGTAACGGTCCGGTAACACCACCGCTGTGAGGTTCCATGGAAACGTCAATCGTGGTAGGAAGTTTCACAGAAAACGCACAGTGGCAGATTGCAATCCATCAAAGTGATTAGGATGAATGACAGATGCGGGTAGTACGGTCCTCAGAATAATAACTTACGGTCACAGTCCACAGTACGGTGAAGGAACTCACCATTAAACAACAATTTCTTAGAATATTTTCCATGATAAGTAAGGGCACTGACAACTGTGAAATGCGCTTCAGTTATGCATGGTTTATATGTATACAACTTATAGCGCCAAGAAAAATATTTAAGATATTTAAATATTTGCAAAAACTTTGTCGTTTACAAAATTACTGTTATAGAAAAAAAAACAAAGACACCTCTTAACAGTAGGTATCTATTTACATGATTATGAACGTCAATGCAAACTTGTACTTAATCTTAATATTATTGAAGTGAAAACTTCTTTAGCGGCGTTGTACACTTTTTTTGTAATGGGTAAAAAATGTTAAATTCGCGTCAGGACACGTGACCTGATCGAAAATTCGTAAGACATATGGAGAGTAGACAGCCGGCGCGGCGTAGGAAAGGAAGTATCCCCCTCTCTTTCTACGGCGCGGTGAAAATGTATCCTGCTGTTTCGTTTAGGCGGCGCAGGGCGTTTGCGCGAATAAATTGTCATGTTTGTGTACCATAGCGCAATAAATAAATATTGTATTCTACCACATAAATGATAGTACTTTTATACTGATAATTGAAGCAATTCGTGCAAAATTATTCCCTAACCATTCCAAAATATCAAAAATGCACAACGTTAATATTCAAGTTTTCACTTCTGCCGGCACTCCCGGAGTGCAACCCGTCGTTTTTTTAGATAAACGCTGTTTTTTATTTATTGATAAAACATATAGATTTTATATACATACCCAAGTAACACACAAGCAAGATAACAGTACACATATAGAAAACTTTACAGTTTAAAGATGAATATCGTTTGTATAAGAGCCTTAGAAATAGCAAAACGGTTAATTAAATTGAGTTCGGGCTCTTAAAATTCTTAATGCTTAATAAGTTCTGTATTTTTGTACTTGATTTCTTTAAACTTAATAAACAATATTTGTTAGACTATTATACAAGCTTTATTAAGCATTACGCATTCTAGGTACCTTAAAGCTGAAAAAAGCCCCTATGGAAGCATTTATCTTAATAATCATAATCTGTATTGCTATTATTCAATAATTACTCAGCTAGTAGCGTTTGAATCAGCTGATTGCTGAATAAAGAATAACAATCTGAATAAAGCTATTACATAATGCTATTATACAGCTTGATACTGAATAAATGTAAAGTGAGCTAATTATTTTATGATTAAACTGGATAAGATGCCATGTTTTACCAGTTATTCAGCTGCTGAATAAAGAAGATTATTTAGGCTTTTATTAAGTTTTCACCGGCATAACAGTATGTTTTAAACTAACATATTCAAATTAAAGACCACAGGTACGTTCTATTAGCGCAAATAGCTTAATATCAGCTTTGTTAAAATCTATTTGTAAGCTATATTTTTTATGTTGAGCATCAACATTGAGCGAAAATCACTGAGACACTAAAAAATATTGTAAATAACACAAATGTTAACAAAATCGAGCGTATCGCAAATCGCAACAATGCAGCAATATCGTGTTTCAAAAAATTTATAGTTTTTACACGCATCGATATCGGATATTACAATATAAATCTAACATACGTTTCAATATCTATTTATGATTTGGATTTGTATCGGCTAACCTTATTCCACATTAGAAAAAATTCATTCGATTATAGAACCCTAAAAATTCGAAGTATTATAGAAATGTGGTCAACTATTCAATTGTTATTCAGAAGTTAGCGTAGTGAAATGACTCTATTCAAGTGAAATCTTAGTAACTAGACTCTTGTGCACTTTTATTCAGCAATGAAAGCAAAACAAGCGATCGCCATTTAAAATCTTTGTGAATAATTATAATACAAGGAATTCACCAAGATTACCTAAATGCTTAATCTTACAACTACAACATTTTCAATTAGATTTATCATATGTTGCATTGGAATTGCTAGAATTAGAAATTCCGCCATAAGTATTTTAGTCAGACAGAGCATGCATGTACGAAAATAATATTTACAATCACTTATCTTGATTATTCACGCAGCGCGTCAAAAATAATCGGAAGAATCATATACTATTTACGATAAAATAATTTGCGCACTACGAATTAACCTGACTGTAGTAAACCTATAACTTAATTAATGAAAGTTTTACTTAACGTTTTAATAAATTCACCATGGTGAATGCATATATGTCAATAATCACTCACCGACATAAAAATGTCTAACTGATTGTCATCTAATTCCACGATTTGTATGAAAAATATCTGTATTATTGTTAACAAGAAATTAACGCTGAGTAAATTCTGAATACAATAACCAATTCGACATAACTGAATATTTGAGGTGTAAGAGCTTAATAAAAGCAATATCAGCTGTTATTCAGAAGTTATTAAGATAATTGTACCATTACTAAGCTCCTACTCAGATGTTACTCAGACGTTATTAAGCTTTAAGCATTTTAATTTGGGGCCTATTTTTTTTTTTTTTCTTTATTAAGAAAACCAACTGCGTAACAATACAATACTTTCTTACATAGTACTTAAACAATAATAGGTAAAGCTAATTACAGGTTTCCCTTAACATAATTAATTGCATAAGGCGTAAAAAAAAAATGTTGATAAATACATTCTAATATATAATATTAAAACAATATATATATAAAATATACAATATATACACTAAATCCATACATATATACACACACACAATGTATATATGTATTTATGTATTTTGTTTGAATAAAATCTGAATAGATGGTATGTTATTCAGCTTAGTATTCAACTTATATTCTTAATGATTGCTCTTACTCAACTTTTATTCAGCACGTTTGTGTTACTTGGGTAGCGTTTTTCAAATCTCTCAAATCGAATCCAGTGGATCACGCATGATCACGCACCATTCGTATCTTTTCTGCTTGTATGCACATCAAGGGAGAAGGTTTTGTTTCATGGTTGTCACTGTCAGCGCCCTAAATGTGTAGTCTTCCTTCGAAGGAGTTTCAACCTCCAACCGCCTTGTGTTATCTGGCAAAGCCGCGTACCGCCTTGCCTGTACGGATGCACGTTGGCATTTAATCACGACGAGCACGTGACGCGCACGTGACGCGTACGTGACGCACGTGACACGATTGCAGAACTTTTGTTTTTCTTGGTCACAAGATAACAGGATCCAGAAGGTTAGCTTATAAGGACATATCGCGCTTAAGATACGCACACATAGACCTTTTGCACGGACGGGTTATTCCACAAGCATGGACACGGATCTTGGAACAGCTCGGAACAGCCCAGAGTGCGAGTTACGAGGTACCATGTCCGTGAGAGGTTTTTTGATGTGTTACATCTTTCTGCTCGGTTTTTATAGCAAATTGTGGGAGTGATTTCGTGAAATGGGACGGAAGTATGTGTAACAGCGTAACAGGAAGTCGGGGAATTAGGTAAATTCGGTAATCGATATTATGAACATGACATATTATTATTATATGTGACATATTGTGTCATTTGACCATCAAAGTTTATTTTGATATGTCAAATGTCTTCTAATGAGCATTTACTGTATCTTTTTTTATAGTTAGCTCGGCAAATGACTCTATCCCACCTGATGTTAAGTGGAAATGGAGTCGAGACGCGAAGATAACTGGTGCAGCATTGAAACAAACGTAGCATCAGTTAACTTCACTCTGCCAGCCCACAAGGTGCTTCTTCACGCCTCTCTTGAAGGATCATAGGAAGGAGGGGAAACGTGTGCTGGTAGACTATTCCATCTTTTGGAGGTGCGACAAAGAAACGAGTCACCAAATTTCTTTGTGCGCGATGGGATATTTGAGACAGTGAAGTGGATAGCGGAAGCTTTATGATTTTTAAAAAAATATACGTTATTGTTAATTCTATATTCTATTGTAATATTGATTTCAAAAGGTGAGATGTCAAATGTTACACATCATATGCGACTACTGTAAGCCTCCCCCGTTTTTTTAAATATTTTATTATGGCCTTTTTTCCCCCTTAAGGTGACTTGGTTTTGTTCTCTATAATGTCATAGTTTAGTTACAGTTATAGTTTTAACATTGTATAGGATAAATAATGTAATTCATTAATAATGTAATGATAATGTATATTAATACATCTTAAACTACCAAAACTCACTATACCTACATTTTCTTTACACACTATACGATTTTATTTCTTTTGTTAGCTAGCTTCATAGTTTTTGTAATGTAATCGGTTACTGCATCTCTAAATATTTTACTTTCAAGTAGATAATGCGCTTACATTGGTTGCGTCAATTTTCTGGTTCAATCTTTGCTCCGTGAAAGCTTGTCTATTTGTGCGTTGCTTGATTGCATTTGTATGAAGTTTAGGTAACTTCTGCAGTGTTCTTATTTTGTGACTCAGTTGTTTCGGCGAAGAAACATCATATTATTGCGACGCATTATTGTTTTGTAACATCTGGTAACTACATGGGGGATGTCTTTGAAAGTTATCTACACGTAATACAGTTCTATAAGTAAAAACTTTATCTGTGCGAGAGTTTATCAAAACAAGCAAGTTATTTAAAAGGTTCGCTTGTTTTGACACACTTTAACCTTCTAAAATAAAGTTGTAGTAAAGTATTAAGTTTGTAGGTATGTGAGTTGTTGAATTTTGTGTAGGAGAAACTCAATAATAGCTGCGAGCAACTTTTGTTATGCCAAGCCCTCAAGTTAGTGACTGAATAAAATTGAAATAATTGCTTTACTATTAATAGCGTCGCTTTTTGCGAGGAGCTCGATGGCGCAGTGGTTAACGCGCCCGATCTGCGAGCGCTGAGGTTAAGCAACTTTTAGCTAAGCTAGCAGTCCGCCCTGCTAGCTACCACCATCTTATCTAAATATGTCACCATATCGTCAATGTTTGTAGCATTGCTGTGTTTTGGCAGCTAGAAATATGATAGCCAGTGGGTCAGTAGTTGAGGATTCCGGCTGATGGAAGTACACCAGCCGCTCCTTCGGCCTTATGTCACTTACATCAGGTGAGATGACGGCCAAACTCTAACTCGTTAGCAATCATAAAAAAACGGGCAAGCTTTACAGTAGTTGCATATGATGTGTAACATAAAATACGGTGTGAAGAAAGCTTTCGTCTTCATACTACTCGGGACAATAGTGGTCGTTTTGTGGTGACTATCCCACTATCCGGCTCGAAGGACCATTTGTTAGGGTCCTAACTATAGGACTTTAAATGAGAGAGAAGTGGACTGTATAACTGGTATATTGTATTATTATGATGTCGCGCGCGCGTCTGGTGTCGTCCGTGATCCGTGGCGAAGTGTCTCTGCTGGTGAGAAGTGTGGCGCCCGGCGCCTCCGGCATTCGTCCGAAGTTCGCACGGGAACCCCTGGCGGCGGCGGCGCCCGAGCGGTCTCGATGATGCACGAACAACGGAAACTTTTCCATTAAGCAGTGACAGAAACTAATCTTAAAATTTAAAAAGCTATATACCTACCGAGGCCGGTCTTCGGATGGGTGACCAAACATTTATCATCTCGAGCTCCTCCGTGCTTCGGAAGGCACGTAAAGCCGTTGGTCCTGGCTGCATTAGCAGTCGTTAACAACCACCAATCAGCAGTGGATAGGGAAGGTTCGTGACCCAGCAGTGGGGACATTAAATGAGCTGGTGATGCTGATGATGGTAAACAGTCAAACAGTGGTACGGACTGAGTACAAGAGTCTTGTTCCGAGCGGCAACTGACAAGGTCAGGATTGCCTTTATGATTGCCAATCTACGACAGGGGACGGCACAATAAGAACAGCAAGAAGATGGTAAATAAACTTAAATAAATAAACTTTCCTATACTCACACCAATTATCTAGCCTAAGAAAAGCTTCGTTATTAAACTCGTTAAATGGTTACTAGACAACGGATAAACATACTTAAAATACTTAAATACATACTTATTATACATAGAAAACAGCCAGACCCGAGACAATTCAGAAAAACACTAATTTCTAAATTGACCCGGGGATCGAACCCGATACCTCAGAGATGGTGACTCCATGAAAACCGGTGTACAAACCACTCGACCAAAGTGGTCGTCCAATGGTGAGAATAAATAGTTGGTGCAATTACATTTCTCTATCACTAGCATGCAAAATTTAAAAGGTAAACAAAAAGGTAAACGAGGTAAGTAGATAGGGTAAAAAGGGAGGAATCAAACTGAACAATTCTATTGCACACTTTCCGAAGTGGAGTGGCCTTCTGCAGTCGCCATGTTTTATGATTAAATTCCGATCGTTGGGCCATAACTCATGCGCGCGTTCACTGATAAGCCATTGGGTATGGTGATAAGGCATTACGCCACTTGGAGCCTACTGCCTTAATGTTGAGCGAGAATAAGATGGAAAAAATAAGAATAAGGAACATACATTCGGGTTTTGAAAGAAGCTCTTAAAATTAAATGTGGAAAATATCTTCTTTACATTTAAGGTAAAGTTGAACGTAAGTTTAAAATATCACAGACCAGTTTTAACCGATGAGATAGGCTCGTTCGTTCGGTATGTTCTACATTTTTCATTATTTTTTTTTTATTTTTTACGGGTGATCACAGTGCCTTGATCTCACCTGATGTTAAGTGATAAAGCCCAGGCACTACGTATCTTATCCCTAGCTGCCAGAACACAACAATGCTACAAACATTGATGTTATGGCGACATATTGGATAAGATGGCGGTAGCTAGCCAGGCGGACAAATAGTCCTACCACCAACCAAACCGAGTACACAAACATGTACCCCGCTGGGAATCGAACCTGGGACCGCTGGGTCTGAGACTGTGGTCATAATCACTAGACTACAGAGGCGGTTGATTTTTGACCTTTATAAATACATTACTACATAGTATAAAACAAAGTCGCTTTCCGCTGTCCCTATGTATGTATGTATGTATGTATGTATGCTTAGATCTATAAAACTACGCAACGGATTTTGATGCGGTTTTTTATAATAGATAGAGTGATTCAAGAGAAAGATAAATACAGGCATAATATAGTAGAGAAACACTGATAATTTTAGAGGTTTCACATTTTTTGGCGCTTACATTGCAAACGCTGGCTGAAGCCCGTAGGGTTCGAGATAGATCAAAATAATGTACTAAAGTATTGTACACCTTAAAAAGGTCTACAAAAAAGTCCGCGATGGTTAATGTCTATCTCTTAGGGAACCCACAATAATAATTTTTTATCCTTTACTTTTTACGAGAAATAATGGCTTATTTATGAAGCGATTTATATTAGAAGGAGGCAAACGAGCAGGCGGGTCACCTGATGGGAAGCAATCACCGCCGCCCATGGACACCCGCAAAACCAAAGGAATCACAGATGCGTTGCCGGCCTTTAAGGAAGGAATAGGCTCGTTTCTTGAAGATCCCTAATAAGATTAAGATAAAGATTAAGATTTTAAGCAATACAGCATTAATCCTTAACCAATTAAGTACCTTAAATACATTGTGCATTAAATATAGATCAATATGGCCTTTTACAGCATGTAATTTAAATGAATATTTTCGAAGACATTACAGATTTAAAATGCAGGGACATAGCGGTTGCGTGTATCAGTATTGCACCCGTGCGAAGCCGGGGCGGGTCGCTAGTAACATATAAATAACATAAATGTTCCATCTATTAACACTACAACCTACATGTTAAAATATCAAACTTTTATAGGCGCTCACAGTCTGAAGGTCACACTACGTTTTTTCATTGACCCAGTGAACGTCGCAAACAAAAGAACAAACGGAATAGAGCAACAAAAGCAGCACCCTCTAGGGAAACGACATTAGTTTTGCCACTCAAATGTGAGCCTTATCGCAAAGCTAAATCACAGCGAAACCCCACGCAACATAGAGGACAGTCCAAAAAATTTCTCTATGCAAACTTCAACTGCCAAAACAACAAATGAAGTAATTCCAGACATGACACGGAAAGGGCGTATTGTGCGGCCATTAAAGTTAGCCTGTATGCATATTCGACCGTGTAAGTTGGGGTCCCACTGCCAGCGGTGGCGAAAGGGCAACCACAAAAGCGGTCTGACAAAAACTTTGGGTAAAACCAACATTAACCGGTTCGGAAACTCGAAAATGGTTCTCGTTTAATTTGTGTTGTTGGTGACTCGTGTATCGGTTCTCGGTACTAGCTTAATGGAGAAAAATTAATTGTGTTTTCATATGCTGTGTTTCTTAAAATGTATCATTGTGAATTTGATGATAAATATCTAATATCTAATATCTAGATATTAAATAATGACTTCAATCTTGGACTTTAAATATATTTTTATAGTTAAATTAAAATATAATTATGTTCATCATCATCAGCTTAATTTTATGTCCCCACTGCTGTGCCACGAGCCTTCCCTATGGATGGATAGGGAGAACGGGTCATAAACCATCAAGTGGGCTGGTGGTTGTTAACGACTGCTACTGCAGCCAGTACCAACTGCTTTACGTGCCTTCCGAAGCACGGAGGACCTCGAGATGATACATTTTAGGTCACCCATCCGATGACCGACCTTGGCGAAAGTTGTTTAACCACAGCACTCGCAGACCGGGCGCGTTAACTACGCGCCATCAAACTCCTGTTGTTGGAATTAGTTAAAAAAAAAATTCAAAAAAATCTAAAAAAAAATCATTTCACTGGATTTCAACATCCCTTGCTGGTTTCTTTGAAACACTGCTTTAGAGCAGTAATTCCAGAAATTACCTTCCTCAAACAATCAATCAAAGTTTCAAATTTTACCTGTTTAATAATATTATAAACTAGCTGTGCTCGCGACTTCGTCTGCGTGGAATAGTGACTTTCGGCAGCATTTTTAATTTTTAAGCTCTTGTTCCCGTTTTTGCAACTTTTTTCACTGATGCTTCGCTCCTATTGGTCGCAGCGTGATGTTATATAGCCTATAGCCTTCCTCAATAAGTGGACTATCCAACACAACAATAATTCTTCAATTCGTACCAGTTCCTAAGATTAGCGCGTTCAAACCAACAATCTCTTCAGCTTTATAATATTAATTAATATAGATAAAATAGATAATATAGATATAGCTAGAGAATAGAAGACAATAAATAAGGATGTTATAAATAGGGTTCCGTACCTAAAGGGTAAAACAGGACCCTATTACTAAGACTCCGCTGTCCGTCCGTCTGTCTGTCTGTCCGTCTGTCACCAGGCTGTATCTCATGAACCGTGACAGTTAGACAGTTGAAATTTTCACAGATGATGTATTTCTGTTGCCGCTATAGGTAACAGCAAATGCTAAAAACAGAATAAAATAAATATTTAAGGTGTTTCTATTTTTCACTTAGATGGTAAACTAATATGTTACTAATTAACACTCCACGATATTTATCCTCGCTAGGACTTGATTTCAAATTCAAAAGTTGTTTTTATTACAATACAAATCACTCTTCCGCGAGAGGTTAACGACCGCTCCAATTACACTACAATGTCTACTCAGGTTATAACGCGGACACAAAACTCGCGGTTTCACAAAGTGGGGGACTGGGTTTCGATTTAACCGCTCAGCCCTAATTGCCCTCGCTAGGACATTACAAAATTAACCAAAATTTTCAAAATACCATCTCTCTAGAGGTTATCCGAGACCGCGACCTCAAACGATAGTGATGTGACATCCAAATACTTAGTGATGTCAATTCGATTGGTTGCCATTTGGTTTTCAATTTACGGCAATGCACTCAATGGCCTTTTGGCCGTACAGTCTTTTCCGAACAGGGCTCTTATACAACAAACGTGATTTGTTTTGCTCATTTTTATAGATAATGGTACGGAACCCTTCGTGCGCGAGTCCGACTCGCATTTGGCCGGTTTTTTTTTAAATTATCATTGTCACTTACATTAGAATAATTATCATTTACGAGATAATTACCATATTTTTGTTGTGTGTTAGTAGTCGATATATGGCAGTTGCATGTGAGCTCCAAGTACATTCGTGGTCTAACCGTGCCGCAATATCAGATTCTCACACACAACAAAAAACATGGGAATACTTAAGTATAGTAGCATATTTAGCCAGTGTCAAAGTATTTTTTCTTACAAGTAATACATAAATATACAAAATTTCCTGTATGATGATGATGAATGAAAATAGAAATGAAAGTAAGAAATGATATACCCTCCAACCCCTCGAGTATCTCAGTAAAGATGTGGGGCTTTACTAAGTCCTCATGCGGCGGACTTATTGAGAGAATTTGAAAGTGCCGTTGCACTGTTTTGTTTCATTTGCCAACACTCATGCACACTCACGAACACTTAACGGTTAATAATCCACCATTATTTCACATTAATATTCGACATAACACAAATTTTAGAAAATAAAACAAAACCGCAGACATGACTCTTCACTTTCCCGCCAAGAAGCCGGCTACATTTAGATGTGGCAAGTTTACTCCAAATTGGTGATTTCGATACTCTGTCTACCTACCCCCTCTTTGGTAGAAGGACGTCAGATGTACTCAGACGCCTGCGCATCAACCTATACAAAACTGTCAAAGGAGATGTTTAATTTTATGCCAAGATAGTACACTTACTAAGAAACTAGTATAAAATACATGTATTTAGTTAAACTAGTGGTCGCCTAGTGGTTGAAATTCGACCTTAATTTTATTATGGCTGCACGGATTGTATCTTAGGCAATGAAAAATTTAAAAAGATAGAAAGTGAGTTTGGATTGGCATCGACAATTTCGGCCGCTCCTCTTCCATTTTTGAAATATTTGAAAAGAGTATAATATGCGTGTGTGTCAAATACATGGTAGTGTGTGTAATGTTTGCTTTATTGATTTAATTAATTTTATGCATAATTTTAAAAAAAATATTAACATTCTGTATTCCTTCTCTATATAAACTGTAAGTATGCGAAATTTCATACTCCTCGGTCCGCGCAATTTTCGTAAAAAGGGGTACAAAGTTTTTGTTTCACGTATTAATATGTAGATTAAGTAATATCCTAATATGCTTTATCATTTATGTGTCAGAATAAAAAAAGCAAAGATAATTTGTATAGGACCGAAAACATACTTTTTGTTTTGACAGCTACTTATCATTGACTAAATACCATCTGGCATCACGGAATTTGCTATATTTTGTTATTTCAAATACTTCTTACTTAAAAACTTTTCATTTATTTGAAGAAAATCATTTCGAATAAGCTTTTAAGTTACCAAGAGGTGGTAAATTAGTTCCATTTACATCCAAGAGGTCTACAAGCCAGCTCGGCCACCACTCATTAATAAATAGGCTACAAAGACAATACAACTCACTGCTGAAGAGGTCTGCTGATGTCGATATTTTGTCTTGTAGCGCTCTAAAACTTAAGAGAGCTATACTTGATTCGTTCAAGTTGTAGCTCTGGTGCACCCAATTCTGTTAAATATTTATATTATATTTTATTATATTTTATATTTTATAATTAGTGTTGCTCACGTTTGCTTGTCGTGGCAGCCTGTAAGAGAATTTGCACTTATCTTAAATATAGTACATAAGATTTAACAATGTAAATAGTGTAAGATTTGTTGGTTGCCCTTAATAATAAATAAAATAAATAAATAAATAAATTATCATGTATTAGCCATCTTTTGGTATCATGTGCAAGGCGTTGGCAATTTCTCCATACAAAATTAAACATCTCCTTTCTTTAATACATTTTCAAGCTTTTGGGATAAAGTTCAAAGTTCATTGAGGAAATTTGACAGTTTGTGGTATGTTGATGTGCGCAGGCGTGTGTAATTGTACACACGGCGGCAGGTCAACCTACCCAAAACTGTCAAATTTCTACAATCAATTTTGAACTTTATTGCTTAGTTTTAAGGATCAATATTCATTGGAGAAGTTTGACAGATTTGGGTACGTTAATCTGCCGCCGTGTGTACATAATTTGTAAATTATTATTAACTTAATTTCAAAGTTAAATCAAGAATTATGTGTCACTCTTATCTTAATGGAGCACATATCAGAACTTAATCAAATAATTATTGTATCATAATGTTTAATGTGTGTTCTGCGAGTGTACCTGTCGAAATAAATAAATGAATAATTAAATAGATGTACATGTGTCGTAGCCATGCTCACTTCACGAAATTCTCGAGAATTTCATGAAATGGTCGCATTTCATGAAATGTTTCACTGTCTGTTGGCCACATCATGACGTGGTTTGGGCAGATCAATGATAAGAAATCGTTTCTCGATATGGGCAACTAAACGCGCGGCTACTTTATGAAATGGTCAAACTTTACGTAAAATATTTACATTACCCACCGTTAGAGGCGCTGATATCGTTTACTTTTTGTGTCGATACAATCGATTTGTACAATCTTATGGCGCTCTCCCCTTTCGTGACTGGCCCTCGCTACGCTGCGCCTCGCTCAGTAAGGAAACAGTAAGGAAATCCTACATTAATGATTTGGCCAAACGTGGAAAGGCATATCATCAAACGTTGACTCTTTAACGATATGATCAGTTTAAGCTGGGCATATCATGAAATTCAACCATTTCATGAAAATGGTCGATTACATCTTAAAGTAAAATAAAAAAAATAAAAAACATTCCTACACCCACACCAATTATCTAGCCCAAGAGATAGCTTCGTTATGAAACTCGTTAAAGGTTACTAGACAACGGATAAACATACTTATTATACATAGAAAACACCCACACCCGAGACAAGTTACAAAAGCAATAATTTCTAAATTAACCCGACCGGGGATCGAACCCGGGACCTCAGAGATGGAGACACCATGAAAACTGGTGGACCACTGGACCAAGGAGGTTGTCAAAGTGATAAATTTTAAGATCCGGCCACGACATATGTACGTATGTATTCGTAAAAGAGACTAAAAGTAGCGTTACCGTGATCGAACTCCGAATAAATCTTGCATTTAGCAGTCTAGTCAATAAATGGGATAAGAAACAGGAAGGAAGCGAGGGATCAGTATAAGTAACTTTGACCTTTTCGAGCATCACAACAAATGACTAGATCAATTGATTAATGTCCCACATTTACTACTTTGTTGGATACAATCCACCAAGATTGGTGGGAGGTACTCGCTAAGAACTTCTCTAAACGGTCGAGTGCTAGATTTTTTCACATTTTTGGAGTGGTTTTTGAACACATACTGAAAGGCAGAGTTTTGAGAGACGCATAAGCACACATACACACAGACATACATAAAGGCTCACAGGTTCAATTCCAAGGTCAGGCAAAGGTTGTCTTCTATATTTTTTGTGTTTATTTGTAATGGAAAGTGTCCTGCTATGTTAGGGCATTTTCCAATATTTTTTGATGCCGTAAGGGAGAAAAGAGCTGGACACTTGCTGAGTTTCTTGCCGGTTCTTCTCAGTATAAGATCTTCCGCCCAGAGTAGACTTACGAACCGATGGCATAGCGACATTCACAACAGCTACTTGTAGCCTAAACTGAATAAATGATTTATGAATTTGAATTTGAATTTGAGTGTTTTTGGATTTTCCGATGCATAGCCCGGGTTTGCGATCACCAACCCGCATTTGGCAAGCGTGGTGATTATGCCAATACCCATCAATTGTACTGATGACTTGATTTCGATGGTGGAGGCCTTTGCCCAACAGTGGGACAGTTATATTTATTTATTTATTTATATATTGGCATACACAACAGGTGACAATCAAATAAAAGTAGAAAACAGAAATTACAATGGATTAAACGAAGCTAAGTACAAACTGATGATAGAGGATGTCCAAAAAAAATTTGCGCGCTATCTATACAAAAAACTGTTCGGGTACTACCCTTATCTCTATCCGTCCTTATTTGTAGCAGGCATGGTGGGCATGAACACGCTGGAGTTGAGGCGCAAGTGTGCTATCATGGTTCACTATTATTTGCTTCTCAATAACAGCATAGATAACCCCACTACCCTGTCGCAGTGCTCTCTCATAGCGCCCCAGCGATTGCGGAGGGCGCACGCACGGCGCCTGCTCGCCGCCCCGCTGACGCGCACGCAAACCGCTCATTTCGCTCCTACGACTCAAGCCATCAGGCTACTTAACGCCTTGATTGCACAGGAGCCAGATCTAGACATCTTCAATACGAAATTGTATGTATTCATTGATTTTTGTGTTAAATTTTTAAGTTGTTAATCTGTACCTATGTATAATATATATATTTATGTTTTTAAATTGTAATGACCTGTTACACATCTTGGCGTTGCCGTAAGTGTAGCAGGTATTTGATGTTAAAATAAAATAAAATAAAATAAAAATAAAACTAGATCGAGACCCAAAAAACGTGTACACACAGCATTATATAAAAATTTTGGCGCAAACATACCTACTTGTCACCACGACAGAATTAAAAATTAATAAAAACAAGCAATCTACAGATTCAAATTAAAAATTAAAGACTAATAAAAACTATATAAATAAATCCAATTACAATAAATTACATTACAATGAATTAAATAAAGTTACAATTATTTAAATTAAATTGGATTCTAAAAACATAAGTAAAACAAAACATTTTAACAACAGAATAAGATTTATGAAATTTCAGACAGTATAATATTAATAAATTTTTACTTTTAATATTTCTATTTTACGCTATGATACGAATACGTAGTTCGCCGTGCTCATGAATTAAACGGTAATGAAAAAACTAAAATTGTTAAGCTTATACTGTTACAAACTTTAGAGTACGATCGACTTACGTAAAAGTTCAGCACTTAAAACGTTGTCATATGAAACTCGTCATCATCATCATCATCATCATCTCAGCCAAAAGACGTCCACTGCTGGACAAAGGCCTCCCCCAAGGATCTTCACAACGACCGGTTTTGTGCTGCTCGCATCCAGCGGCTTCCCACGACCTTTACCAGATCGTCGGTCCACCTTGTTGGAGGCCTGCCCACACTGCGCTTTCCGGTACGCGGTCGCCACTCCAGGACTATCCCGCCCCAGCGGCCATCAGTCCTGCGAGCAATGTGACCTGCCCACTGCCACTTGAGCTTAGCAACTCTTCGGGCGATGTCGGTTACCTTTGTTCTTCTGCGGATCTCCTCATTTCTGATTCGATCACGCAGAGAAACCCCGAGCATAGCCCTCTCCATTGCTCTTTGAGTGACCTTGAGCCTTTTTATGAGGCCCATAGTGAGCGACCACGTCTCAGTCCCGTATGTCATCACTGGCAACACACACTGGTCAAAGACTTTCGTCTTGAGACACTGCGGTATATCGGACGAGAAGATATTTCGTAGCTTACCGAACGCTGCCCAGCCTAATTGGATTCGACGATTGACCTCTTTGCTGAAGTTGGACCTACCTAGCTGGACCGTTTGTCCCAGGTAAACATAATTGTCCACAACTTCAAGGGCAGAGTCTCCAACCGGAGAGAGAGAAAGGAGTCGGTACGACACGTGAGTTCGACATAACTTTCGTCTTCTCCATGTTCATTTTAAGGCCCACTTGTTGAGAGACTCTGTTGAGGTCACCGAGCATTGCGCCGAGGTCTTCCAGGGTCTCAGCCATGACCACTATATCGTCAGCAAACCGAAGGTGAGTGATGTATACGCCGTTGACGTTGATGCCGAGTCCTTTCCAGTCCAGAAGCTTGAAAACATCTTCCAGTGCAGCAGTGAACAGTTTCGGAGAAATCACATCTCCCTGTCTCACTCCTCGCTACAACTGGATAGGTTTCGAGCTCTGGTCCTGAAGACGGACTGACATAGTGGCGCTTTCATACAAACACCTCAGCACTTCGATGTACCGATAGTCAATTTGGCACCGCTGGAGAGACTGTAGCACGGCCCATGTCTCAATCGAATCGAAGGCTTTTTCATAGTCCACAAACGCTAAGCAAAGAGGCTGGTTATACTCTTCGGTCTTCTGTATAACCTGCCGCAGCGTATGTATGTGGTCTATGGTGCTGAAGCCTTTTCGGAAACCGGCTTGTTCGATAAGCTGGAAGTCATCAAACCTGCGTGCGAGACGATTCGTTATGACTCTCGAAAACAGCTTGTAGACGTGGCTTAGAAGTGAGATGGGCCTGTAGTTTTTCAGCAGGGTTTTGTCGCCCTTTTTGAAGAACAGTACCACCATACCTTCGTGCCACGTCTCTGGCGTTCTGCCCCCTAGTACGACGGAATTAAATAGCTTCTGAAGAGCTACGAGTACCGGTCTTCCGCCTGCTTTCAGAAGCTCGGCCGTAATTCCGTCAGCACCTGGTGCCCTGCCGTTTTTGAGCTGTTTGAGAGCCATACTAATCTCGTATAGGCTGATGTCCGGGATGTCTTCGGTATAGTGCCGGGTTAACTTAGCTCTAGGGTCTTTAGCTAAGCTTTGTACTGGTGGCCGTGTGGATGTGTAAAGCTGTCCATAGAACTTCTCGACCTCTCCCATAACATCGGACCTGGTCGTGACAGTTCTGCCGTCATCGGTTTTCAGCGTCGTCAGTTGACACTGCCCAATACCCAGATCTCTTGCGAACACTTTTGAGCTTTTGTTCCGCTCAATGGCCTCTTTAATACGGTTAGTATTAAATTGGCGCGTGTCGCGAGTCATAGACTTCGAGATCTGCCTATTTAGCCGCCGAAACTGAGACGCATCACCTGAGGAAAGCAGAACCATTGCGCGCCGCTCTTCCATTAGTTTTAGGGTATGGTCTGAGAACTTTTTGGTTCCTTTTGCACGGTGGGTTTTAAAGAACTTGGACCCAACCGTTTGGACAGTTTCCACAAACCTGTTGCTGTATTCGTCCACATTTCCGCAATTATTTAGGCGCTCGAAGCGATTATGCAATTCGAGCTGAAAGCTTTCGGGGTTTTGGATTTGGATGGGTGCAGGACGGAGCGTAGACCTTACCAATCGACGTCTTTCCAGCTTAACGTTGATATTCAATGTGCCTCTTACCAACCGGTGATCGCTGCCAGTTTTAAACGCATTGATCACAGTGACATCATTGAATATTTGCTTCCTCGTCGACATGATAAAGTCAATCTCGTTTTTTGTTGCACCATCGGGACTCATCCAGGTCCACTTGCGGTGTTCAGCTTTCCTGAAAAAGGAGTTCATCATAAAGAGGCCCTCCCTCTCAAGAAAGTCTGCTAGCAGTTGGCCCCGGGAGTTCCGATTACCAACCCCAAATCGTCCCACTCTCATCTCATCGCCGCTTCGTTTGCCCAGTTTTGCGTTAAAGTCTCCCATGACAACGGTGTAATGAGTTTTGGAGGCTTGTATGGCTCTAGAGATGTCCTCATACGTAGCTTCCACCTCATCGTCAGGGTGTGTCGTAGTAGGAGCATAAACCTGTATGACCTTCAATGAATACCGTTTGGTTATTCTGAGTATAAGGTACGCTACCCTAGGCGACACACTCCCGGTCTCGACAACGTTGTTTACGAGGGACTTGTGGACGATGAACCCGACACCACCTTGGGACAGTTGTTCGCCCTCCCGGAAATAGAGCAAGTTACCGGACTTGAGGATTATCGAGTCCTCCCCCTCTCTTCGGACTTCAGATAATCCAACTATGTCCCACCGTATCTTGCTCAATTCTTCCTCCAGTTCGTAAATCTTCTCGTCAGTCCGTAATGTCATCATTATCATCATCATCTCAGCCAAAAGACGTCCACTGCTGGACAAAGGCCTCCCCCAAGGATATGAGGGGTAATTGCCGTAATCGCCACGCTTGGCAGGCGGGTTGGCGATCGCAGTAGGTTGAAGGTAACCTCAGAGAGATGCTGCTGCCCATCCTCTGGAATAGTCCCTTAGTCGGCTTTTACGACACCCACGGGAAGAGATGGGGTGGTGCAATTCTTTAACCCCGGCACCACACAGGGTACTGTCCGTAATGTGCGCGTGTTAAATGTTGCCAGGGCCAGACTTCGTTGTTGGCGGTAGCCAGGTCTCTGCCGGAGATTCTTAGCACCTCCTGCCCCGTCGCTGCCTTGGCCGCTACCGTAGCTAGGGCGAGCGGGGCCGCCGGGGACTAGGGGCCGGTTTTTGCTGGTGTGCATATCATGGGGGGTATTTGCCATAATCGCCACGCTTGGCAGGCGGGTTGGCGATCGCAGTAGGTTGAAGGTAACCTCAGAGAGATGCTGCTGCCCATCCTCTGGAATGGAATGGTCCCTTAGTCGCCTTTTACGACACCCACGGGTTGAGATGGGGTGGTGCAATTCTTTATCCCCGGCACCACACGGGGGATGAAACTCGTAAGCTGTCAAAAAGTTTTATCTCCTTGTTTGCGATCCTTTCAGCACCACAGACGTATATTATGAAAAGGTTATAAGATCTATACTAATTTTATAAAGAGGAAAGCTTTGTATTTTTGTATGTATGTTTGTAACGAATAAACTCAAAAACTACTAGACCAATTTAAAAAATTCTTTCACCATTAGAATGCTACATTAGCGCAGAGTAACGTAGGCTATATTAAAAAAATGTACACCTGTACAAAGCCGGGATGGGCTGCTAGTACGAAATAAAAAGACACAAACAATGACAAATTTTAGGCTTTATTAGGTATATGTACGCCTCATCGAGCTTCTCCACCCTAAACCATAAATATTGAAAAAAAATTAATGATTTTGAATTTAATAAAAATACCCGCTAAAACTGAGGCCACCGACCTCTTAGTACGCAGCAAGTTAGCCCCTCGGGGCTAAACACTAAACTGCCTACTAGCGGTACAGTCCGCACATATTAATGATGACGGCGACCGCACGCTATGTTGTTCTTCTTATCTATGAACTGTACAGGGTGAGCAAATGGATCATATAGTATGTGGAAGTTTGAAACTTTGAGAGACATTCATAAATTATATCATTAGCTTTGGAGTTAAGTTGAAATGCACTCTAATAAGATCAAAGATTTTTATCACAATGTACAACCGAGAATCGAACCAGGTTAAATCTATTAAAATAGTAGTTTTATTGCAGTAGCTGATAAGATAAAAAAAAATTGCAATATAGGTAACCTACTATCCAAACAAATTATAATCATAATCATCTACTCATATATGTCCCCACTGCTGGGGCACGAGCCTTCTCTATGGATGGATAGAGAGAACGGGCCATAAACCACCACGCGGGCCCAGTGCGGGTTGGTGGTTGTTAACGACTGCTAAAGCAGCCGGGACCAACGGCTTTAGGTGCCTTCCGAAGCGCGGAGGAGCTGGAGATGATATTTTCATGGTCACCCATCCGATGACGGGCTTTTGCGAAAGTTGCTTAACCTTAGCAATCGCAGACCAGGCGCTATAACCACTGCGCCATCGAGCTTCTCAAACAAATACCTACAATATTTTTACTATGCTAATGCTATATAGTTACAAGATAAAATTTTCTAGTATTTTTTTTAATCTTAAATACCCAGGTACATAATTATTTATATTGCATTTCTTAAATTCTACTTTTTTTTAATTATTCACAAATTAATTGTGATAACTTTCTCTTTTGTTTAAATGTAGTTTGTAATTACAAAATATTTATAATTATCAATCTCAACCGATCTCAACTTAAGGCGACACACTGAAAAATGCACCCAACTTTCGTCGAATAGTAGACTACAATATGACTTACGAATCTGAAATGATGATATAGGTAAATTCATGTCTTTATCTTGAATTTGCTTGCTCAAATACACGATTGTATAATTTTGACTCGATCATAATTATTTTCGATAACACCGCAATAAAATCACTATTATTGAAATTACAACAAAATTACTTAATTTATATGCTTGGTAACTACTCAAATATATTGATAACATCAATATTCGTAATTTAGTTGCTACATATTTTGATAACTAAAACCAATATTTTTTTTTAGTATTTTTTAGGATAACTGTTAATTTGCGGTTAATATTGTCGCAGGCGCTACGTATTATCGACCTTATGCCAGCGTCAGTAAGGATCAGCCTTTTTGAATGTTCACAAATCGAGATGTCGTCTTAAAATCGCCAACATGGTTTCTCAAATCAATCTCTACTTAAAGTTACGGTCTTAACGTGCTGACCTATTTAGATAACTCACCTGTATTATTGTTTATGTTAGCCCCACTATTAACATAGGTTGTAAATATGAGAAGGTAGAATGAGTATGTAGGTAGTATGAGTTAAATAAAACGTTACGGCCACTTTTAACTATAACGCCATATTTAACTAAACCATAACATGTCAGGTGTTCATTAGGTGACGTAAAAATGCTAAATTACTTCATTCAGATAGTTTGTTGAGCATAATTTGATTTTCTATTTCTAATTACTAGATATGTTTTTTTTTCATTGGCGGCGCTAGTGTGCGGCGTAAACGCTCTTAAGCGCTAATCGAATTCATTAATATTCAAGTAGCTTCAAGTAGTCTTAAACTATAAGTAGTCTCTAGATAGGAAAATGTCAAAACGAATCGTCTCAATGGAACGCACAGAAAATGGCTCAAAATGAAAACGTAGTGTCGCCATTGAAATTCTCATCGGTCCGCTCATCTCAACAGATCGCAACACGGAATTAAATAATTAAATTCCATTTGCCACTTGAATAACGGGCGTGGCGTGAATATCTTAGTCCGTGCCAGCGTTCCTGCCAGCTGGGATCGGTTTGCAAAATCATTTTATAGTGGACGCTAACTATATTATTGAGGGAGAGGTATCATCTTTATGTGAATATAATAGTAAGTTAGTAAATCACCTATAACTGTCCCACTGCTGGGCAAAGGCCTCCATCATTGAAATCAAGTCATCGCTACAATTGATGGGTATTGGCTTAATCACCACACTTTGCCCGACCTGGGAATCGAACGCGGGACTCGGGCCGAGAGGTTTGCTACTCGGCCACCGAGGCGATGTGATTATAATAATTATAAATAAATAAATGTTTCTCTCTCTCTCTCTCTCTCTCTCTCTCTCTCTCTCTCTCTCTCTCTCTCTCATAATATTACCTACCTCTGCCAGCGTATTAGTTTGGCAATCCAAAGGGGCAATGTTGCCAGCATTCTTGGGACCGTTCCCATGAGCCCACAGTTGGAGGACATCTTTTATTTATAGGTCTTTAGTTTTTAATTTTTTATTTATTTTCCTTTTTTTTTAAGTTAAGTTTCTTTATGTTGTGTACATATAACTAATTGGTAACTAAAATATGTAAATGTAATATAAAAATTTTTAAGACTAAATTGTTTGAATGCTCAAGGAGTTTTTGACATTAAATAATGATAATATTTATAATCATAAGATAAAATTTTACTATTATTTATTATATATTCGAGGGGTGAAAGGCTAATGGATTCAAGCGACATCATGGCCGATATTGAGTTATATACATATTCGGAATCAGCAAATTTTTCTGCGTCGAATGAGTTTCATGGCAATCTGACCTATTTTTTGTCGCTTAAGTCAATTAGATTTGGACGTTTTTTCCGCTCCGCTTCTAGCTGAACCGACGCAAGAATTTGCCATTTTCTTACTTGAACCAGTTTTCCTTTCTCACATTTAATTTCATACGGTTGTTAAATCTTTCTTCCAATATCTATAACTACAGCACTTGTAGGTTAAATTATTTAGCTTGCTTCAAAATATACAAACCAATGTCGCTTAAAGCAAATAGCTTGCGACAAAATACATTAAGCTTGTCTTTTAAAGCAAATAGCTTTCCTCAAAAGTATATGAAGTATGTCGCTTGAATCAATTAGCCGGTGACAAAAATAAATAAATTCGTCCCTTGAATTATTTGGCTTTCGCTTATTTTATCTTTAGGTACATAAATTAATTAGCTTTTTACAATTTTTAGGTGAATTCGTTGTTTGATCTATTAGTCCCTATATTTGTTTACAAAAAGCGGTCGCTTAATTCAAAAATTATACATTACATTTGTACATGAATCAGTTTTCCTAAACTAGAGTGAGTTAGTAATGTGCGTTCAGCAAACATGGTATTCTAAACACTATTAAAATCAATGTCGTTTAAAACCTATTCAAAATGTTTTTATTGCCTTAAAATTACCCAATAATAAAAGGGATGCGCTCGAGCGGGGCGCTTCAGTCGGTCCCAAATAGTAAAGGAGGCGGTACGTGTGTGTTGTGCTTGAGCCGCATTTGAGAAAATTTTTGAGAGCTTTGAGAATATTATATTTTATTGAGACTGTTATAACCGCATTGTTTGTTGTATTATATTACAGTCTTGGGCAAAATGTAGTCTAATTACTGATTACTAACTACGATAACATTTTGTAGTTATCAATTAAAATAATAGATTTGATTAAATAATCGTAAAAAGTAGGTAGTTTGATTTTGATCACTAACTACAGTTAATATTGTGAAAAAGTAACATTTAAACTTATTTCAAATATCTACTTTGTAAGATTATTAATTACATGTGCCTACACCAAACATACATATTACGAGACTGATTATTATAATTAAAAAAATCTCTAAAATAAAATCTCGTTATTGACTTTACTTTCTTTTATTTTAAACGTATAAAAATCAAATAACTCGTCATATACATGCTAAAATTTTTATGGTACAAAGGCTATAGTGATGGTTTCAACAACCAACCTTAAATAAAATTTTAAATCGTGAGGATTTAAATTAACAAAATTAGGATGTTGATCGTTGCTTAAGCTACTTTTCCTAAAGGTGCTTAAAGACAGAATTGGGCTTTCAGCACATTAGCCTAAATCTTTACATCTGTAGAAAGGTAATTCAATCTTTTAGCTTTACAAGAAAATTACTTTATTATTCCTTTGAGCCTTTTTGGCGTATGCTAATTTACTAGTCATTGTATCTTAAGACATTTAGTTTTACTCCGGAAACAAGGGGACACGTCGTTTAAGTCGTTTTTCCTTGCTTAGAAAAAAAGGGCCAAGTGGTATTGTTGCTTTAAGCGACATTTATTTCTGCAGCCTTTCGTTTCATTAGGTTAAAAACTAAAACATCTGATGAGGCGTTTGATTTAAAAAAAACTGTATAATTAAATTCTAAATTGATTAAAAAACTGAATATCTACGAATTTTTTTCTGAATTTCAAAACTTTAAAACGCTCTACTGTAAAGTTGCAAAAATGTCGCTTAACTCACTTAGCCTTTCACCCCTCGAATATATTTTTTTTTTATGGGCCCAGCTGAAAATCAGCGTTGTGGCTACAAGTTACAACATGAGCTGAGCTGGTCAGCCCTTTCAGTTGTTTCTCATTATACCTTAGATATAAGAAACCAATTGTAATGTTTATGTATTGGAAGCAATGAATAGATAATTACTTACTTACTCGCTTACTTACTAGAAAAATCCCACTCGAGCGTCCTGGGGCTGGTTGATTTTTCCTAGTAAAATTTTATCTTGTAACTAATTACATATGGCATTGTAAATGCAAAAATTTAAATATTAAAAGTAATAATAACAATTAATCAGTTGAACAAACGTTTTAAAATTCAAAACCACCATTAAAGAAAAGCTTTATAAAAAAGGTTATTATTAATTGTCTTGATTACACATGCAATGGGTTTGAAATGTTAAATAAAAAATAACAATAATTAATCATGTCTAATTATTTTTTTTTAATCATTGTAAATTCGTACATAGCATAATTTAGTAACGGCATATAGATTTGTAAATTTCGCTACTTCTAAAGCTGTGCAGTTTCTTGCACACGGTAGGCAATTGTGAGATGCTTCAAAAGCGCTTATCTTAGAATAGAATAAAGAATCTATTTATCTATTTATTTGATAAGATACACCATCGACAATATCATTCTACACAGTAATAAAGGTAAGTACTTAGGGACTATTTTCAATGACATGCCTTTACAGGCGTATACAGCCTTCAAAAATTGGGTTGCAACCAATAAATAAAAAGGTTATAAACTAAAACTAATAAATAAATATATTAATTAACAATTTAAAAATCTTTTTTGAATTAATCTCACCTAGAAAAAAGGGGACAAAAACGACTTCTTTAAGTAGGTAGTAAATTTAACATTGCCACACACTTCCTCTTGTAATAGAATAAAATACTTTATTGTACACATAAATAAAACACAATACATCTCAACAAAGAAATTAAAATTAAAATTATCTTATCTTATTAGTTTACTTGATTAAAGAATCAATTCATTACATTGATTTTTTTAAATATTTTCTTCTAATTTTTAATTAATTAATTAATTTTAATTAAACTTTCACAGCGAAAGTTTAATTAAAATTAGCTAATTAGATTGATAGAATTAATATTTACTTTGACGAAATGTGAAATGGTTGTTAATTTTTGCAACAGCAAAAATTATTATTCTAAAATTTCGTAAATAAAACTAAAATGAAACATTTATAGGTAATGTTTTATATGTTGAAATTAAAAGTTAATGTTTCTCTAATGAAAATGAGTTAAAAAGCCTAATAAAGTGTTGGGTAGCAAAAGCCTTCAGGCAAACTCTAATATTAATAAATCAATTAGTTCTTTAGTTTACCTAACGGGTAGGTGGTCTCATCAATATTCATTAGTATTCGTTTTGTTATAGATATTAATGACTTGTGCTTTAGTTTGTTCATAGACCAAAATGCAAACGTTTTAAGGGTTATTTCTAGCAAAAGGGCAAACGACAAGAGAAACTTTTTTTATGTAATAACAGTATTATAATGAAAGGTTTATAGCGGGGAATAACGCAAACGACTTTGTATAGGTATCATAGACAATAATATCAATGTAACTAACATAGAATAAGTTAATACTAACTGTTATTTATTCGATGCTCAGGGTAAAAGAAGTATGCGATCCAGGACAAATGAATATTTTATATCGTTTACTTGAAAACGTCCTTGTGTGGTGCCGGGGTTAAAGAATTGCACCACCCCATCTCATCCCGTAGGTGTCGTAAAAGCCGACTAAGGGACCATTCCAGAGGATGGGCAGCAGCATCTCTCTGAGGTTACCCTCAACCTACTGCGATCGCCAACCCGCCTGCCAAGCGTGGCGATTACGGCAAATACCCCTCATATCCTTGGGGAGGCCTTTGTCCAGCAGTGGACGTCTTTGGCTGAGATGATGACTTGAAAACGGCGTTTAATTTTGAAATGACAAAAAAGTGTAATGTAACGGCGACAATGGTTTATAATCTAATATGAATTAGTATTAGGTGCACGGTGAGGCCGTCTATAATTAGAGTTATATGTATCTGATAACTTTGTATTCATAGTTTGTATTTTTTCATGTAACTCTGTTGATGGTCCATAAATAAATAAATAAATAATCGAGTGGACGAAGGGAGGTGGTGGTGGTGGACATTATGAGTCTTGGACACTTTAAAAAATAAATACTCTGTTCTATTTTATTATATTCTATAGGCATACCTTTATACCCGACGTTTTGACCGAGTTGCACCAGTCGTGGTAACGGGCTGGCTGACATTACAAACCTTTGGTTAAAATGGAAAGCGAAAGTTTTTCAGTGTATGTAATAGAAAAAACATACATAAACAATAAATAGATTGAAATAAAGATCAAAGTAAGGAATGTCCCACTGGGCAACATACTCGGCTACTATTTACTATACTTGATAAAATAAAATGTTAATAGTTTATGTATGCAGAACTGTGATGAAATTAAAGCAAGAATAAAGTATTGGCACTGCAGATTTATTAATAAAACTAAACGCATTTCTGAATATTGGTGACGCTTTCTTTAATACGTTTTAAGAACTTATTTTACTTAAGTTAATATACATGACAAATACATAGCCACTTGCCTAATGCCTTCCCGTTTTATTAGAAAGGAAAAGAAAGAGATTGTCGCACTAGTCGCAGGTGGTACAATGCAGACAGTCTTTTGTGGCGGCGAGAAAAGAATGGTAGCTCAAGCCGTGGTAATCGCACATCTTCAGAGAGTTCCTAAAGGTGATGGCATCACGGAGGAACTCGATGGAGCGCCCGGTCAGCGATTGCTAAGGTTAAGCAACTTTCGATAAGGCCGGTAATCGGATGGGTGACCGAAAATGTATCACCTCGAGCTCCTCCCGTTTTTTTAATGAGATAGTTTGCTGATTGGATCAGACGGCATTTTAAGCGTCACCGGACTTTTTTAGGGGCCTTGCGAAAAGAACCGTCAGAGGTTATCGAGAGGGAACGGCATCACGCACTAGTGCGTGTCGCCGTACCCTACTAGATTCTCCGAGGGGTCCGGATTGGTTCGGGAGCTCCTCCGTGCTTCGAAAGTCACGTAAAACCGTTGATCCCGGCTGCATTAGCAGTCGTTAACAACACCAATACGCACTAGGCTCGTGTCGTAGTTTGTGGCTTGTTTTCCCTATCCATACACAAGGAAGGCTCGGGCTCCAGCAGTGGGGACATATGTCCATATGATGAGCTGGTGATGCTGATGATGATGCAACGCAAGCGTCTCCCCATGCTTACCTGAAACATCTGTGCCGTCCCAAAGTTAGGGACGCCAACTATTTTTCAGGAAATTAAAGTAAATCTATCACTAGTATAAAAAAAAGATTTGAATAAAAAATAAAGTGTTTTCCAAATTATTTATTTAAGCGTTGCGTTTCGTTTCACTTTACCTGAGTCTGAGTATCATTCAGCAGTTCAGAAATTAAGTCAACAGGAATATTCCATTCAAACGCACGCATTAGTCGGAAATAAAGTATTTTTCATACTTTATTTTTATTAAAAATAATAAAGTAAGTATGGGGATGGAAAATAACGTAGGATACGTTATTTTAAAGTATGGCTGGAAACCCAGTGAGTCTATTAGTTTCAAAAACAGCAATGTCCATAAAAAGTAAAAAATGAGTTGGCTTTGGTACAAAAATCTATAGACAAAATTAATCATTTTTTTATTAGTCATATGAACCTAAATCCGCTTAGTCCAATTGAAAACGACTGTTAAACTTATTCGTTTGCTACAGAAACAGCATTGTCCGTTCCTGTTTGTATCAAATTACGCATAGTCCACCGCCACCAATCACGGCGCGTCTTACAGTATGGCGGATTGTTGTGTGCAAGCTTGAGTTTGCTCTCGGTTAATTTCAATTTATTGATGTTAAAAGTTAATAATTCGACATATAATTTATTAAAATTATATCATGGAGTGTTACCCTGAAGTTCTTGATAATAAACAGGCACGGAAACGTCGAGTGAATGCTGGAAATTGGAAAAATAATCGAGCTAAAGAACAACGGTGAGTATACTATGATGAATATGTCTTGACACTTTTACCTATTTATTAATAAATTATTAAATTTTTGAAACATTGGGATATCGTGTTACGTAATACAAGTAGGTAGGTATAAGGGTAACTATTACAACATAAATATTTTATTTGTTTTTCAAACTTACGTGGTTCATACTTACTTAACACAGCATTTACGGTCTATTCAAAGGTAAGGTCTAAGGATGTTGAAACGTCGGGTTATTATAAATAAATAATTTTGAAATCGTGTTTAGACCGTTGATTTTGTGTTTTATATAAATATTTTATTATCCTTGATGCCCAAAAAAGTTTTGTATGAGATACTGCTCGAAACTATTTATTTTATTCACAAACTTTTTATTCAAAACAAGTTGTAAGAGTCTGTACTCCATCTTAGTTTCATATTATTCCTTAATATAACAAATTTATTTCTGTTTTCATCCTACATAGCAGTTATATCAGTATAATGAAACCATAAATGAGATATTTTGCTAGCTCTGCAACTTTAGGAACGACTACACTGGAATGTCCGGCCACTGTTCATAATTATAAATGTAAATGAAAAGGATTGTTTTTATTCTTTTCAGGTACGCCGCAAAACATTTGCCTGTTAAGCCGACATGTAAACATAAATGCAAAAACTTACAATGTTCTGAAATTCGACACCAGGATATACGTAGATTCCACGAGTCTTTTTATATATTGAAAAACAAATTAAAACAAGACTCATTTATATTGAAACATGTGAAAGGCATAAAAACACAACGTCGTCGTCCAAGATCAGAATCTCAAAATTACAAACCTAGAGGTTTGCAGCTGAAATATAGGGTATACTGCAGATCAGAACTGAAAATGATACAAGTTTGCCAAAAAGCATTCCTTCAGGTTTTACAAATCAAAAGATACCGCGTAGAAAACGTAGTAAAGAATTATCATCTACATGGAAATTTTCCTACAGAAAAACGCGGAGGTGACCATAAGTCCCACAAATACAAAGACAAAAAAGAAAATGTCATTAAATTCATAAAGACATTCAAGTGCTCTGAAGCTCATTATTGTCGTGGCAATACGAGACGTATGTACTTGCCTCCAGAGCTAAGTATTAATAAAATGGCCAAAATATACAACGACAAAGCACCAGAAAACCTCATATTTTCGAGCCATTTTTAACACTTGTTTTAATTTGGGCTTTGGGAGTCCTCGAGTCGACGTGTGCTCAACTTGTCTTCAGCTTAATGAGAAATTAAAAATTGCACAAACTGATAGAGACAAGTCTATGCTGATGGCTGAAAAAACAGTGCACAAACGTCGAGCTAAAGAATTTTTCAAAATGTTAAAAGAAGACAACCTTAAAATAAAGATACTTAGTTTCGATTGCCAGAAAAACATGCCGCTACCGAAAATACCAGACCAGAGTACGTACTATTCCCGCCAACTGTACTTTTACAATTTTACAGTAGTAGAAGGCAACTCCAAATCAGCATTAACAAAAGAAAATGTGTACAGTTATTGCTGGACAGAGGATCAATTTGCAAAAGATGCAAATCTCATAGTCTCTTCTGTATATCATCGGCTTTGCAATACATACTTTCCTCCAGAATGTAATCAAGTTCGACTTATGGCCGACGGGTGTTCCGGTCAAAACAAGAATTCTATGCTTATCGCAATGCTTTCATGTTGGCTAACAAAAGATGCACCAGCCCAAATACATCTGGTTGAAGTAGTATTCCCAGTAGTGGGGCACTCTTTTCTTCCGCCGGATAGAGTATTTGCGCGTATTGAAAAGGAATTACGGAAAATTGAAAATATAATCAAACCAGAAGAATACTTTGATGTAGTGGAAAAACATTCTACCGCCATAAACGTTGCTACTACGGTTCAAGTATGCAACTGGAAAACTGTCGTCAAAGATTTATTATTGATTACTACAACATTTTGTAGCATGTATGTACCTTTTTCTAAATGCAAAAGGTTTTATTTAAAAAGGGCCAGTAGACGCAATGACATAGTTGGCGTCAGAGGAGAACTCCACTACAAAAATGATTTAGGTCAATATAAAAGCGTTTGCAAAAAAGGTAAAAACACGGCTATGATTTTTCCTACCGCTATTCCACAGGGCGTACAGTTGAAACCGTTGAAATGTAGGGACGTTAATAAATTGTTATCTACTCATTTCGGGGACAAGTGGCGCGATTTAGAGATTTTGGAGTATTATAACAGAACAGTACCATCATCACAGGAAATAGCGGACGAAAATTTGGGTGATAATATTGATTCCCTTGAAGAGTCGGTATGTGAAGAACAAGAAGAATCACCGTTACTGTTAATTTGATATCAATTTTGTACCTATTCTAATAAAGATCTTATTCAATAAGAATAGTTTTGTTTGATATTTTAAACATATTAGCATCCTCCCGTGATTTCGTCCGCGTAACAATTCCTATGGAACTAAGAATAAAAATGTGTGGTTTTTATCTAGCCTATAATCTGTGTATCAAATTTCAATCAAATCCGTTCAGTTTTTTGCGTGATTGAGTAAAACATCCAAACGTACGTGTGGATACGTTCACTAATAATATTAATAGGATAGGCGAACTAGGTATCTTATCTGCCATGCGGACTCTGATGTTGTTTCAAGTAAAAAGTATCAAAATGGTGCAATCACTCTAGGCTAGGATAGGTATGTTTCAAAGCCAACAAAGTCCATGTTGTTTATGCAACAAAAAGCGCATAGTCCAGCCGTGTGTAACAATGTCAGCAATGTCCATAATGTTTTTCTGGTTATTGTTCTAGTTTGTAAAGATTTTTTCTGATTAAGTTTAGTATTCGATTAACTACAATATTTTCAATCAAACTACTATAGTTCCGATATTACCACAGTCGCCCATAATACGTAATACAAAAATAATAAATTACGCGACATTACTTACAACGGACATTGCAGTTTTTGAAACTAATAGACTCCTATAGTAAACCACAGTTTTAGAAAATAATGAGTTACCAACTAACTTAAGTTATACTTAAGTACTTCTGCTTTGCAGATCCGCGGTATTTTCAATATAGGCTGAACCAACAAAGCGTAAATTAATTTTCTCTAACTTAGAATGACTTAACTTTAAAGCTAAAGCCGATTATGCTTTTATCTCTTACTTTTAAGAACGCTTTTGATACGGGTTTATCTCATTTCTGTTAATAGTTTTTTTTCATACCATACTTTTTGGTCACTACTTTAAATTTTTTGTCACCCATCCGATGACCAGCCTTTGTGAAAGTTGCTTAACCATCAAATATATCATCTCGAGATTCTCCTTACTCTAGAAGACGCGTAAAGCGTGTTCCCGGCTGCATTACCAGTCGTTAACAACCACCAAATCGATGGTGGCGATTTTGAACTGGTGACTTATTAGCACGCTGTGATATCAGTTCTGAGTGCTCTACATTCTTTTATTCAAAGCCGCTGGTAATCTATTTCTGACACCGAAAATTCTCGAACGGCGTGTATCATAATAATAATATTGTAAAAATTGCAAAACTGATTTTGTTTCTTACTGTATTTATGTCAAAGTCAAAGTCTAAGTCAAATATTCTTTATTCAAATAAACTTTAGAAAAGTGCTTTTGAATCGTCCATAAAAATTTTTTGCAGTATTCTATGTTTATTTTTGCAATGTATGAGTATGTATTTATGTATGTATATATATTTAAGTATTTATGATAAATATATATTTAAAACCTATTATTGTTTATAATTGTCTGCTTTACTCCCTTATTTAGAAAAAAGTTATGTCATAAGGTCAGGGGCCCGACCGCCTAACCGATCGCTTTGACTTCATGTGTGGTTTGTGACGTCATCTTGTCGTTTCGTGCCGCCTATGAAGGCAATATCGAAAACTATAGCCTTTAGCTTTTGATATTGCTTACATGGGCGGTGCGAGGTGGCAGAATGTCGTCATAGGCTATACGCGTAGTCAAGGCGATCGGTTAGGCGGTCGGGGGGCAGGTCGTGTTTTGCATATGATTTATTATATAATATATACTTTCTGTAAAGTTAATTGTTAATGTTCGCCTACTAGGTATTATTGAAAATGTAAAATGTGGATAGTCATAATTGGCCTTCTAATTGTAAATTTCAATATTTTACGCTAGTTGTAAATGTGCTGTGTACTATCCCTAATAATAAATAAATAAATAAAAATAAATAAAATATTTTTTTTACCTACACCCATTCAGGACGTCTATTTTTTAGCTGTGGAGAAGAATGGGCGCAAGAAACTCCACAGCTTTAATTCAATATGTAACGACATTTACAAAATTATATGCCGTTACGTTACCAAGTTATACAAGTTTAAAAAACTTTAACAATATTTTGGATTAGAAATAGATTGGAGCATTTTAAACCCATTCTGTTTTGTCTTCAATGTAATCAGACACTTTATAATAAGCTTTTTTATAAAGCTTTTCTTTAATAGCGATTTTAAATTTATTAATATCTAGTTTTTGGATATTACTTGGAACTTTATTGTAAAAACGTACACACAGGCCTCTATATAAATTATTTACCTAGTATTAGGTACTGTTAGTTTGTTTTTATTTCTAGTGTTTACATTGTGAATATCACTGTTTTTAGAAAAAGTTTCAATATTTTTATTTATTTATTTATAATTAGGTACACAAAACAAATTACAGTCATAATTACGAAGAAATATTATAGCACACGATAGACAACAGGACTACAATTCTTAACCTTGTGTACACAATAAATTTAGTAGTTTATTTTTACAATTGGTGGAATAAAAATCAAAGATTGCATTAAGATAATTCAATAAAAAAACAAAATATTAATTTAAAATTTAAATTCTATAAAATAATTAATTAAAATCAAATACTGAATAAATTAAATAATTACAATTGTATAAAAAGCAAAATAATTAAGACTAAATTACATTACAATAAAATTAAAAATTAAAAAAAAAATACATTAAATACAATAAAACAATTAGGTACATTAAATAAACTTTAGCGAACGTTATCCAAAATTAGTCTCCTAAATTGTTGTAATTTGAGATGGTATATATCCAGACATGGGTACTTGAGAGCGACATCGTTGTAGGTGCGACACATTCTAACAATTGGGTTATAAAAAGATGTGTTATTTGTGTAGACTTGTAATATAAATAATTTAGGATTTCGGGATTTAAATCGTATGTCAAAATTTAATAAAGAAAGCAAGAATGGGGAATCTACATAGGAATTGACTATTTTATACAAGTACATGAGGTCAAAATACTTACGACGTGACTCCAGCGATATCAACTGGAACTCCCGCAATTTATCACCGTATGATACATATTTCCTACTCAAGCCATATCGGTAACATATAATCTTAAGTAACTTAAACTGCACTCTTTCAATACGTTCCACATGTTTATTGTAAAAAGGAGACCAAATTACAGTGCAATACTCAAGTAGGCTTCTGACTAGCGTTTTGTAAAGATGTAATAAGCTAGCAGGGCTTTTGAACTCTTTAGTAGTACGTGATACAAATCCGATCATCCGACTGCTTTTATTAATAATGTAATCATAGTGAGAACGAAATGTCAGCTTTGTATCAAAAAGTACACCCAGGTCTCGCACAACGTCCTTCCGCTGAATAATACGGCCGCACAAAGAGTAGTTGTGTAAGATTTTGTGGATCTTATTAGTAAATGACACTACGAAGCATTTGTTAATGTTAAGATACATGTGGTTCTCAGTGCACCATTGAACCAGAACATCTAGATTTCGCTGAAGATCCACGATATCACTGTCATTGTCAACGGTCGTAAACACCTTGAGATCATCAGCATATAACAGGCTCTGGCAAGTTAATCGCTGAGCAAGATCGTTTATAAACATAACAAACAGAAGCGGTCCGAGATGTGATCCCTGAGGAACGCCCGATGTAACCTTGACAGGAGCAGACAGATATCCCCGAACAGAAACTAACTGACTCCTGAGACCAAGGTATGATTCCACCCAACGCTGCAAACTACCATGAATGCCATAACACCTCAACTTTTCACACAAAATACTATGATTCACCCTGTCAAATGCTTTAGAGAAATCGGTATAGATCGAATCTACCTGTCCTCCCCTAGCAAAAGCACAACACAGAACATTTTTATATTCGAGCAAGTTACTGGTAGTTGACCTACCCGCAACAAAGCCATGTTGGTTAGGCGAAATGAATTGCTTAAAGTGGTTGTAGAGTGCGTCGTAAACCACACATTCAAAGAGCTTTGCAAAACATGATAGTATGCTAATAGGTCGGTAATTCTCGCAATGGGTCTTATTGCCACTTTTATGTACTGGAACAACATGAGCTACCTTCCATTTGTTAGGAAAAACCCCGGAAGTAATTGAAATGTTATAAATAATGGTCATCGGTAAACTCAGTTCTTGCCCGCACCTTTTAATAAATGAAGGCGGTATGCCGTCAGGACCTGAGCCTTTATTAGGATCCAACTCTTTTATTTTTTTTAATACTTGATCTTCACTAACAATAATACCACCGAGACAGGAACCAGACCGATTTTCAAATTGTATGTCCAATTTTTCGCATTTTTGTTCATAAACACTACTAAAATAACGAGAGAAAAGCTCACATGTGCTTTTGGCGTCATTTGATACTATTTGACCGTATTACATTACGACATACATTAGGTTCTCGTAAATATATTGTGATGCAACTGTCATTATATTATAATATCTTTAAATCTCTCCCTAAGAGAATTACCAGCTTTTAGATTATAAATGGCTCGAATAGCCCGCTTCTGCAGCACAAAGATAGTTTGAATATCGGCAGCATTGCCCCACAGTAAAATGCCGTACGACATTACGCTATGGAAATAACTAAAGTAAACAAGTCTAGCTGTTTCAATGTCAGTGATCTGACGAATTTTCATTACTGCATAAGCCGCAGAGCTCAGTCTACTCGACAATTTATCTATATGTGGGCCCCACTGTAGCTTTGCATCAAAATAATCGTATGTCACTTATATTATCGAGATTACCGGTAAGCTTCAAAAATCGCCCCACTGGTCCAGTGATGCGTTCCGTTTGTTATATCTTTTCAATAAATCTTGAATTGCATACGTTATTTTATTATAGTTATTTTTATGTAAACGTATTTCTGCTCGGAGGTTCATAAATATGCCGTCCCCTTTTATTACAAGAAGAAAAGTTATAAGGTTAGAAGGAAACCAAATATGATATACGCTTTGACACCGAACAGAACCTTATAAAGCCTTCGAATGCATTAAATAAGGGCTAAGGGATTGTTCGGGATATAAAAAGGTTTTGTCCGAACGCGTTTCATATGGTTCCGTCCAACACCTTATTTAACTGTTCTGTGGTTCCGACCGACAAGTATTTTTTACAATAAGTAGGTAAGTATATTTATTTTTTACTAGCTGTCCCGGCAGACCTTGTTCTGCCCTATTTCTCTAAAACAAAGTTACATTGATTTTTTTAATGTTCATAGCTGCCCCTACAGATTTCGTTCTGTCAAAAGTTATTGGCCTGTCGCAGTCTAATAGAAATAAAATAACATTGAAAGACTTTGGTAATATAATAATGTGATGATATTTTTATTGTAATGCCTTAAGGTACAAGATATTTTTTGTTTGATAAATAATTCTGACCTTTAATCAACTTGAAGGCACACCTACCGTTTTTGTTTTGTTTTGATTGACGTCGAATGTTTGACGGCTGGGGACAGAGTGGTTTGTAATGCAAAAGAGAATTGTTGTTTTACTATTATCCTCGTATTTTTTACGTTTTTTCTCTCCATAAGAACGTTCCTCAAACTTCATCAAACACAACAAAAAAGAAATCAGCCAAATCGGTTCAGCCGTTCTCGAGTTTTGCGATTAACGACACATTTAGCGATTCATTTTTATTTATATATGTAGATAAAAGTATTATACTTCAAACGCCTTGCACTGATGGTATTTTTTTTTTATATTTATCTTGGTCACCATCATCACCGCTCATATTATGTGCCCACTGCTGGGGCACCAGCCTTTCCTATGGATGAAAACACCATAGGGAGAACGGGCCATAACCACCACGCGAGTTAATCGTCAACTCGTCCCACATGCCTTTGGTCCATTTGGGACGAGTTGCAGAAAATCAAAATAAATTATATTTTCATTGTGCAACTCGTCCCACGCTACAATCAATATGAGAAAAGGTACATCCCCGCTACACACGACTTTAAAGTTTATACTGACCCCCTACCAACCGTCAGGTTACAAAGTAAGTGTCAGACATCCTTGCGCAAGCACAGCACAAGCCAGATCAGGACGCGCCGAAGCGCATTCTTCAACCGGTACTTTTAAGACTAGTGTTTCGAGCGAGTTGTTCCGTGGACACAAAATAGTCCACTACCTAATATCCAGATAGGTTACCGGAGCAGATGTAAGCTCGCTCACTTCTCGTTGCACTAAGAGTACAACTCGCGGATTCCACGTCTGCTCGGGTCGTCAACTCGAAAGTCGACTACCAAATGTCCTCTTTGGTGAAGGAGTTGTAAGCCCACTCACTTCTCAGTACCTATCCAGGCACCTCATGAGAAAAAGTACAATGAGTAACAAAAGTTTTAGTGTGAAATAATAAAAAACCGAATTTGTTATAAAATATTTAACCATCACAGCATTGTCACATTTTGCGCGGGGCTAGTTGGCGGTTGGTAACGACTGCTAAAGCAGCTGGACTAACGGCTTTACGTGCCTACTGGAGCAGGGAGGACGGCAGGACCATCTGGGGACCGGCCTTTGCGAAAGCTGCTTAACATCAGCAATCACAAGCCGTGCGCATTGAGCGTCCATACTATATTATACTAAGACCAATTTCGATGTGGATTGTTTAAAAGAGGCGGTTTAAAATGAATAAATAAATAAATAATAATAATAATAATCTTTATTTGCATAAAAACATGGTATCAGTTACAGTTTACTGTTAGCCAGTCAGTTACAGTTTAGTAGTTATGTTATGTTAATTAGGTATACAAAAGAAAAAAAAGAAAAAACAATCGTAAACAGTATTGAGAGCTTCTGCTTTCTAAACTAGGTTAGACCTGTACTTTAGTCGGCAGCGATTCCTCCTACTTTTAAAGAGCTTAATCTAATATTCTATATTGTACATACCTAGACTTAACTATATAAGTAATGGTAAATTAGTTGTAAGAGGTATTTAATTTACTACAGTATTATTATGTCTAGCTTGCAATGTTTTAAGATTGGACTTATTAATAAAGATAAACAATAGAAATAGATGTGGTATATGTATGTGTGTGTGCGTGTGCGTGTGCATGTGTGTGTGTGTTTATTATTTAAAGTTTTATTTTATAGTTGTATTTTTAATATATCCTCAGTCTCATTGTATCCAAGTGTAAGTAGGAATTTTTCTGTTGACTTTTTAACTTCATATTTTGAAAGTGAATAAATGTTAATAGCTTTGTTTATTTTATTATAAAGCATAGCACTGAGAGCATTGTATTTATGTTTTGCCCAAGCTGTACGGCATTTAACTTGTGGGCACACTCTTCCCGCTCTTTGTCGTCTTATTGCGGTTTGGTGGTCGTACGTTAAGTTCGAGTGACGGCGGAGCACTTCGCATTCGGCGTAAAGTTTTGCTGTTGGATATGTCCGTTTTCTGACAACTGAGACAACATCACATACATTGTTTTGATCCTAAGGTAAGTAGCTAAAGCACTCGTTTCATGGAAATCAGAAGCAACGACGGTACCACAACCACCCTGACCCGACACAATATCGAAAAGTTCGTTTTCGACATTGACCCGACCGGGAATCGAACCCGGAACCTCAGAGTTAGCGCCGTCCAAAGTGCGGCGTGCAAGCCACTCGGCTACGGAGGTCGTCAAATGAATGTTTGTAAACAAAGTAAAGCTGCTTTTTTATAATTAGCACGGCATTGTGGAAATGGAGTCCACAGACAACTGGTGCAGCGTGAAAATAACACAGCATCAGTCTACTTTATAAATATTTAATTTAGCTTCAGTGCAGCAATTAGCAGATAAAAATAAAAAGTAAAATTCATTAGTGACACAACACAAATGACTTACTACATAACATTTTAACAATAAGTAAGAGGCACTAAAAGGTTCTCGCTCAGCATGATGTCAGGCCTCCTAGATTATAGGAGAACCTGACGCTGGTCTTCCGCGAACAATGTGGGAGCGCAACCATACACAAAAACGCACAACAACATTTTACACGTGATAACAAGACACATAAAAAAATTAAAACAAGATACAAAAAAATTATGTTGCGGGGAGCTTCCTATTTAGGTATAATGCGATGCGAGGCTAAGGGCAGTGCTGCAATCAGGGTTTGCAACCGGTACCGAAAATACAGGTGTATTTTTGGAAAATACAGGTTTTGGAAAATACAGGTATTTACCGATATGATACCTATCATATCGGTAAATACCTGTATTTTCCATTTCGGTTCCTGGAAACCGATTCTTCATTGAGTACCGGTATTGTACCTCAATAATACCGGTACCTACCTGCGACATTACCAGTCTGTTTATCACGTGATATGCGTGACGTGACTGCGCTCGCGCGAAATGAAGATAAACAGGCAAACTAACGATACTCGAGCGCAATGCGTGCAGTTAGCCAATCCAAGCGCCACTCATTTATCTACTAATAATGCACTAATAAATTTGGTTACCTGGTACCGGTATTAGTACCTGTATTATGGTGTATAATACCGGTATACCGGTACAATACTACTTACCAGTACTCATCGGTTAACCTGTATTATTAATACTGGTATCAAATCGTTACCAGTACTTTATTAAAGTCAAAGTTACCGGTTATTTAAAATACCGGTATTCCAAGTCATGGCTGCAATACACAATTGGGTAGGATTCCTGTTGGCTTATGGATAATCAAAAGGAAAGTCGGTATGGACGGAGCCTTAGTCGACCTTTCCTGCGAATTTGCGAATCCAAAATTCGTTCACCGCTTGTCCAAAAGTTAATCAACACATAAAATTTTAACGGCCTCATCGTTTTTGAACGATTTGAACCGAATAGGTTTTGTGTTTGACTATTGGCCCTCGAAAGCGATATAATTAATCGGCGGCTTAATTGATTGCGAACTCCTTGAACGAGCCAGTTATTCGACCTCTTTTTTAATTAAATGTTGGCACGATTTTTTTTTTATTACTTACTTGGTTAAGGTTTTATGTGGCGATTTGGGGAGAGAAGAAGTATTTAACTGTTCACAGGTGTTGTCGACATTTTGTTTATAATAATTGAACATTGATTTTTATTTATTTTTGTTCATAGCTGTTACTTGTTTCAATTTCATCTGTGTATCTTTTTTGTATTTTTATTGTTATGCTGTTGTTTATATCAATCATTGATTTAGAAATGTTTGTGATTCTTATTTTCTCTTATCCTAAGTGCATCTGTGAACATAACGCGGGGAACCTTTCCTAAACCATCATCATCATCATCATCATCATCATCATCATCATCATCATCACCATCATCATCATCATCATCATCATCATCACCATCATCATCACCATCATCAGTCTAACTAGTCCGCTTATCAAAATGACTTACCTACTAAAATGAACAAAGAAATATTCATATTTATTGAATATTAATGTGTAACATCTTTCCGCTTGCCTTCTATTATATACAATTTGTGGGAGTGATTTCGTGAAATGTGACGGAAGTAGGTGTAACAGTGTGACAGGAACTCGCCTTCTTTATATACAACTTGTGAGTTTGTTTTTGATTTCGTGAAATGTGATGGAAGTACTAACAGTATGACAGGAAGTCGGGGGAGCGCGCAAGCGCGTGCCATTTTGTAAATTTAAAATCGATATTATGAACATGACATATTAATATAAGTGATATATTGTGTCATTTGATTATCAAAGGTCATTTTGATATGTCAAATGTCTTCTAATGAGTATTAACTGCATTTATTTTATAATTATAAAATGATGTAATACCTGACCCATTTTTTTCAGTATATAATGTTAGAATAGCTTATTACTAAGGTGAGATGTCAAATGTTACACATCATATGCGACTACTGTAAGGCTCGCTCGTTTTTTTAAAATATTTTATCTAAATACATAAACTACTTAGAGTAGACTCACCTGTAGGCTTAGCCAAAGTAACATTAAGAAAACGATAGCGAAGTTCGAAAAGAATAAAATGTAGGGGATTGACATAAGCCGCGCTAAATCACGTGGTCAATCTTATGTCAATCCCATACATTTTATTATTTTCGAACTTCGCTATCGCTTTTTTAATGTTACTTTGGCTACCGCCACTGGTTTTTTATTGTGTTTTAATAAGGTTACTAGGTAATCTATACTAATATTATAAAGCTGAAGAGTTTTGTTTGTTTGTTTGTTTGTTTGTTTGTTTGTTTGAACGCGCTAATCTCAGAAACTACTGGTTCGAATTGAATAATTCTTTTTGTGTTGGATAGTCCATTTATCGAGGAAGGCTTTAGGCTATATAACATCACGCTGCAACCAATAGGAGCGAAGCATCAGTGAAAAATGTTGCAAAAACGGGAAAAGAGCCTAAAAAATTAAAAATGCTGCCGAAAGTCACTATTCCACGCGGACGAAGTCGCGAGCACAGCTAGTAAAATATAAAGTTTGGTCTAACACTTTTAGGGAATTCTATGAAGCCAACCTGCCAACCGAGTCATGCAAAATGTCATCCAGGTTTTTGAATCTCATAGGTGATTTTGTGTAATATCATAGTTTTTGCATTATTTACAATATATTTACATACCGTTCGAGAATTTTCGAAGTGCCTTACAAATATACAAAGAATAAGCTTCGAATTGTTATTCCGTGTTCTGTCTTTTTCACTCTAATTTGAAATGAAGTTAGTTAGTGAAGGAACAATACACGGAATAACTATTCGCAGCTTATTCTCTGTTCTTTTGTAAGACCCTAATAGAATAGAAACCAAATATTTAGAATGATTATTGTACGGGATTAACATAGGTCAACGATACGTATATGATGTTTATGTCAATCGCATACAATAATCATTATATTTAATTTTAATTCTATTAGCGTTTTGCCACTTGTCTTGGGAAGCAGTTTAAAAATCGCCTCCTGGTCGCTAAGAAAATTATGACAACAACCCTGTCAATAATTACCTAGTATATTTACTGTCTCTTGATTTGAACTAGAGCCAGTCAGAAAGCCTCTCCGTTGCACCTCAACAAACATCCATTATCCCACATACTGTTGAGAATTGGAAAGCATGCAAGTGGAGCGGATATTTGCAAGTTTGAGGCGGTTATCGCTCGCTTGCAAGCGAGCGTCGCGAGCGCGAGAGGCAGGAAGCACAGCGAAACTTCTGCACTGTCTCCGCTGTCTGATATTCTGCGGTTTACAGTTACCATATTATTGTCAATTTAAGGCGAGCGGTTCCGACTGTGAGATTTCCAAGGCATTCCGCTCGGGACTGAATGATGGCGCGAGCGTCGAATTAGGCAATAATGTGGATTTTATTGAACGTTTACTTATTATTAACATTATAATGGCCGACAACTATTACATATTCAAAGACAAGGGACAAGACAAGACAATATTCAAAGGTTTGGTATATTTTTCTTCTGAAACGGTGTATAGCCTGATGATATTTAGTTTATTAATAAGACGTATGTTTAATATTATATTCGATGCAGGAAATTGTAAAATATCGTGAAAATACCAGCCGAAATTTCTAGATAAAAGGCCAATGAATAACATATATATTTTTTTTGGATTTAAAGTCCTTATACATTTCGAATAAAACTCATTTAAAAACACCGTTTTTTAAAACCCGCGCCTTAATTTCACTTGTTAAATATGAATTTGAATTGGGAACAATATTATGTTTAGGATCAGTTGCATTTCACAATATCTTTGGAGTAGGGTCTTCATTACCGGCTAAGAATCTCTACAGTGACCCTGACTGTTGCTGATGCTCCCCCCCCCCCCCACGCCAAGGTCATGTAAAATAAAAAAGTGATAGTCGATTACGTTGTCCCACTGCTGGGCAAAAGTCTCCACAATTGAAATGAAATCATCGCTGCAATCGATAGTTTTTGGCTTAATAACCACTCTCGATCATAAAAACCCGAGCTATGAATTGAAAAATACGAAACACACTTTAGCCGACCTGAGCATTGAACGCAGGACCTTCGGATAGGGCCGAGCGCTTTGCCACTCGACACCGAGGCGAGGCGACTAGCCTCTTTTTATACAAAGGATAACGCAATACTTACTAAATACTACTAAGTACTCTAAGTGTAAAAGCACACTATGCCGAAGGTACGCGACTGAAGTTCGGCATGATTACGAAATATGATATATGAGCCAACACAATAAAACTACGATATTGGGCTGCGTATGTGTACAGAAAACTAATAAAATTACATAACATTATGAATATAACTATACCGCGAATCACATCAGTAATAATAAATTTAATAAATAAATTTGTTTTCTCAGGCCAAAGTAAAGTTAACTAGGGTTTACTAATAAAATACAATTGCACAGATTATTTTGTGGAAGACCGGTGTCAAAAATAGACAATTAATAGATTGCCTGTCAGCAGAGCACCAGGGCGCCTCAGAAATTTTCACTAATAAGCCTGTTTACAGAATACATGTCGCTTTTACAATCCGATCCGATCCGAACCCCTGGGAGAATCTAGTAGGGCAAGGGGACACGCAGTGCGTGATGCCGTTCCCTCTAGAAAACTTCTGACGGTGATTCGTTTCACACGGCTTGAGGAACCCCTTAAGTTTCTCAAGCTATTACAATATCATTAAAGTATAATAGTAAAATTTAATTGAATCTGAAAGAAAAACAACACTAAATAAATGACGACGTTTAAATGTAGGTGTCCTGCATTAAATTGAGTGATATAATAACCAAATTGAAAATCAGATAGTACGATAACAAACACAAGTGTAATTTGTATCAATTTATTCCACAATCAAAAGATTAATAGTCGCGCTTTAGCACGCAACGCCTGATCGGAATAACTCCTTGTTATTTTGCATTTCTGGTTACGTCAAAAAACTGTTCATTAATTCCGAAATTTTTTGCCGAATGGGCGAAAGATAAAAAAGTATTAATTTATCGTTACGCGCACTCACAAAGCGCTGGTTAATGGGATGTGCCAATCACAGCTATAAAAAGGGACTGCCAATGAAAACAAATGGCTGCCGGTGATAGTGTAAATTCAGTATCTTAGCTTCAGAAGGAACTCATGCTTCGTATTTTTCTCGCGTTTTTGGGTTCCGTCCAATAGGAAAAACGGAACCCTTATAGAATCACTTTGGTGTCCGTCTGTCTGTCTATCTGTCAAGACCCTCTAAGCGTGGAGGTATCAAGTTTAAATTAACATCTAATACTTACTCACTTACTCTGCGGTCCCGTGAAGATGTACAAAATCAAGATTCTAAATCAACGCAATTAAAATATACGGCCATTTGAGCATTATTTTCTAACATTTCGCAGGGGAATCAAAACCTATAGGGCACTTCCCATAGACATAGAATCATGAAATTTGGCAAGAAGGAAGGTAAAGGGAAAAGTCTGAAAATTGTTAATTTGTTGTTCCATTACAAAAAAAATTACTAGCGATCACAAACTTGTTTGCAGTTGGTAAAACAAATCGACCTATGCCGATGTATGGAGACACTCGATCACCGTGATGATCGAACTACTTACATACAAATTTGTACGGAACCCTCGGTGCACGAGTCCGACTCGCACTTGACCGGCGTTTTTTAAACTAGCGCCCGCACGGCTTTGTCCGTCACGTAAACTCCTGTAGTCCGTGATCTCGTAGGAATTCCAAAAAATCTAGTCTTATTATTCTTTGACTACATTATCATAAAAAAACTCTTGTTCCAAATTTCAGGTTCAAGGCTTTAACCTTTTCTTATTTTATCATTGATAGATATCGCGTTTCGAGCTCTTTACAAAGTGCCTGGTCACAAGAAGACTGAGGCAATGGTCAACTCATAAGTCGGGTGCGCTACCTAACAGCTTACAGCATGTTGAGGCTGAGACTTAGTAACTCCAAAGAATAACACAAATAAAGAGACTCCTTGAACTCTGAAAATTCGTTCACGACCAGTTCCTTCCTCGGGGGTGCGGGGAGGACGCCTCTACATTTTTTTTAATAAAAGGAATTCTTGCTTTTGGAAAAAGAGGCTGACTATGGAACGAGCTAGCCCAAAAACAGCCTTTCACTCGGGGTTTTTTTCTACCTCCTCCAACATGATCAGAGCTATTTTTATCTAGTTCTTTTTCATACCAGTTCTTTCTGTTATTCTTTTCGCACTTTCATGCCACATAAGTACTTCACATTTATACTTCATCTTTCATTCCTGGGCTCACTCGGGTTTTAAACCTTGGGGTTATAAGCATTCGGGAATATCTTGAGGAGTTTATGCGGGCGTTATAGGACGGGTGGAGTAGGCCGTGCAAATTGACTTACTGCCTCGTAGTATGTACTACGCCCTCTGTCTGGGACTGTTAACATCCCATTACGCTGGACATAGTTGAACTGTGCTAATCCGAAGCCAGCTGTATTTGTGCGGGTATTTTGAGTATTCTGTTAGAGTAGTGGCCCAGTGTTCGACATGCCAAAAAATTAAATAAAGAAATTAATTAAAATTTTACTGGATGACAGATAGGCAGCAGGTTTTCTGTATTCATTTCTTGCTGAAGTAAAAATCTAAAAAGCACTTAAATTTAAAAAGCAGTGTAAAAATTCAGTGCTTCCGTCGGCCTTCCCGGTAGCATAATAATCAGTGCAGCCGCCCGGATTACGGAAGGCCCAGTGGCGGTAGCCAAAGTAACATTAAGAAAACGATAGCGAAGTTCGAAAATAATAAAATGTATGGGATTGACATAAGATTGACCACGTGATTTAGCGCGGCTTATGTCAATCCCATACATTTTATTCTTTTCGAACTTCGCTATCGTTTTTTAAATGTTACTTTGGCTAAGCCTACAGGTTCGATTCCTGGCTGGGTCGGGTAGGCATTTAATTTTTTCAATATTAAAAGTAAAAAAAATAATTTAAAAATCAGCTGCTGACTCCTGTTTTAATTATTAAAGGAAAAACATGTCCATCACTGGGTCCTGTACTCTTGTCAGATACCGGTGTAACTACCCTATCATCATGTCGTGTTGAAAAAGCTAAAGAGAGGATACGTGAGGTTGATTTCTGTTAGTTATAAAATGAGTTACGAAAACTCCTGTGACATAGACGACAATTAAAACTTATTAGTTGCTTATACTCGTATATATTTTTCGTTCCATTTTTAAATGAAACGACACCAATTAAAAGATTTTGGAGTAACTAATTAATTCAGCCAGAACCAGACAAACAAACAAACATGATCGGTAATTATGAGTTTTATACCAACTTTGCCGGCCGCTGCTCACGTGTATTTGACCAGCAACAATTCAATTAATCACGAAGAAGGTTGTCCAAATAGTGACCTAATTTCCGTACATGTTTGTAAGAAAAAATTCACTTATTTCTGTAAGCTTGCACATGTACCAGGACGTAATAACCGTAGAGAGATGGACCAACTGGCGTGACAATGGCCGAAACATTCCGACGCGGAGTGCGTTTGCATAATCTCGGCTGAGCTCTGCATTTTGACCGGTTTCGTGTGGTCTAAGCCGGTAAAGGAGAACGACCAAAACCAGCCTGTTTTTCGTTGCGTCTAAAGCGTTTCTGTATCAAATAAATTCTTCTAAATTGTGATTTAAAAAAAAAAAAATTTTGTATTTTATTTCATTAAAACATTCAGTATAAAGAATGCGGGGTTTCAAAATTATTATAAATTTAATGCTGAAGTGATTATTAAAGTGATTATGATCATAGACTAGATTAAAGTCTATTTATTCTGTAGTCTGCTAGACAATATTTACTTGTTTCTAGAAAAAACACCGAAACATTATTTTATATATCGATATATCGACTAGCCGTTACCCGCCCGCTTCGCTGTGCGAAAATTTGTGAATATTTTTTTTATAGCCTATCATTTGCACAATCTCATCTTCTTACTACATACAAATTTTCATCAAGATTGGTCAAGCCGTTCTTGAGTTATAAGAGAGCATAAAGACAGAGAGACAGGCAACAATTTTAAAAATCGTAGAGTGGTGTCAGTAAGTCATAAACGAATATTTATCCCAAAAATTGTCAAAAAAATTGCATGTGTACAGACAGAGCCTACAGATTTATATAGTAGTATATAATATGCTATAACATCGAATGCCTACATTAATATTATTGTTGCTATGTTTGATCAAGTTATTATATTGTCCTCGTATTTATTGATTTCTTAATAATGCAAAGTTAAAGTTAATAAGTACTTAAGAAAGCATTTAAATAAATTAATATTTAAAAGACTGATATTATATTATATTTACTACCTGTATACACTTTAAATAAATAATTCTGACCAATTAATACAGTTGTCATAACATCAAATTACATGCTAAAAATAAAGATTGCTACAAATTCCCGTTTAATATTAAACTGAAAATTCTTCATATCCAGAAAAATTTAGGTATTGTTACTACTGATTTCATTGAAGCGCATAGTTACGCAATTAGCATAATTCCCATAGTAAAATGGCCATTCTCCTTAACACGCATCTCGTTTTCACAACTGCAATAACATTGCAGCAGAGCTTATAGTAATCCCCTGAACTTCTATCTCTCTAGTTACAGGTTCCACAATTTATTTTTAGTATTGTTACGACTTGCGCGTTCGATTTACGATCTTGCAAGTAATGCAGCTTTCGCAGTAAAAGGTCACTAAATGGGCAGACGACCAAATTAATAGCTGAAAGTTCATGCACTAAAGAATTTTTGAGGATTTTTCGTTCTTTATAACCTCGATATAGGAGCTCGATATAGATATAGGAGCTCGATGGCGCAGTGGTTACCGCGCCCGGTCTGCGATTGCTATAGTTAAGCAACTTTCGCTAAGGCCGGTCATCGTATGGGTGACCAAAAATGTATAATTTCGAGCTCCTCGATTTCGGAGGGCAAGTCAAGCCGTTGGTCCCGGCTGCATTAGCAGTCGTTAACAACCGCCAAACCGTACTGGACCAGCGTGGAGGTTGGCCTGTTCTCCTTATCTATCCATAGGAAGGGCTCGTGACCCTACAGTGGTGACGTTATGTACAGGCCATATGCAGTCAATAGTAAATTCTTTTATTAAAATAAAGGAATAGAAGGTAGCTACTGAACGGCAGTGTCAGGCCATCTAAATATGTGTTTATAGGGTCTAACAATTTTCATAAGCGAACGTTTAAGGGGAGCATCTATACATCACACTGAGCATGCTCACCAAATTTGGTCCAAAACTACAGGCTCGTTACCGAGATAATCAACAAAACATTATCATAATTCACCAAAAAATACACCCTTTCCAAACCCGTACAGCTGTACTACACGCACACAAAGATAGCCGTGTGTGTATGAATGTCATACAATGGTTTTTAATTGTGTGCGTGTATCTGTACAGTATCTTTTTATTGGCGCTTGCGTGCGTGTTAGTAAAGATACAGCATGTTTCATGATGTGCATTATTTTAATTGATTTAGTTTGTTAGAAAACATAACTTTGAAAAACCCATTTTATGTCATTGTATTCAGAATGATGTATAGATACCGCCCTTAAACGTTCGCTTATTGATTTTGTTAGACCCTGTACATGTGCCAAAAATCACCTCTATCAGTTTAGACGCGAAGTAACGATAAATTCCTAGATTATCTTTTGTTCTAAATGAGTACAACGTGTTACAGAGAGGTGTGCTAAAAATTAAAAGATTCAATGGCGCACATAAGCAAGCAGCAGTGATCATAAATGTAAGTACAAAGAGGGTACTATGCCATTACGGCTGTGACTTGTTTATTTTGACGTGACGTCACAATAGAAAAATTAAATGAAAAATTGCAAAACAATTTAAAGTTAGTTATTATGACTTAGTAACTCTGCATACAAGATTTAGTTTGGATACACTTTGTATACATTACACGTTGTATACATTACACGTTGTATACATATATACAGGGTGGTAAGGAGTATACCGACAGATTTTAACCATGGTTTCCTGGTGGTGTTTCGAGTAAATAATGTTATATAACATAGGTCCAAAACTGCCTTATTAACTTAATTAATTTCTGGAACAAAAAAAATATTATCCATAGTACTTCCTTGTGAATGAAGCCTTAGTCAAAAGAGTGAAAAAGAAAACTTCACATTTCACGAACGACTCCGACAAAATATGATAAACGACGAATGGAGTATGACGTCCGTATGACACTTGATTATTAAGAGCTCTAGACATAAAATTGATAGCGGGTGTACTTGTGTGTGTGATTACGTCATATTATAAAGGTGTGTTACCCTTGAGATTTTTCAAATTGTGAATTACTTAAATAATTTAATATCTCGAAAATTAGGCTTCACCGAGCCATAATTGTATTATTTTTTTGTGTCCAAATAGGCACTAGAATCGTTGATTTCCATATATCGGTCCTTCTCACCCTGTATATAATCGTACTTTCATAAGTAGGGACCGCGTACAGGCAAACGTAGTTAGTAGTAAGAACAGCCTCAGACTAGGTGGAGCGACGATCTTCGCAAGATGGCTGGCAAGAGCCGGATGAGAGTAGCCGCGGATCATGCCCAGTGACGAGCACTTGAAGAGCTCTTTGTCCTGCAGTGGACTAATACAGACTAATAAAGATAATGATTAAGATAACATAACATATCATTAGCATCACATAACAGGGCGCAATGTACTTAAATAGTTATTTTTGAAGTGAAAACTTCTTTAGCGGCGTTGTACACTTTTTTTGTAATGGGTAAAAAATGTTAAATTCGCGTCAGGACACGTGACCTGATCGAAAACTCGTAAGACGGATGGAGAGTAGACAGCCGGCGCGGCGTAGGAGAGGAAGTATCCCCCTCTCTTTCTACGGCGCGGCGAAAATGTATGCCTGCTGTTTCGTTTAGGCGGCGCAGGGCGCTTGCGCGAAAAATTGTCATGTTTGTGTACGATAGCGCAATAAATAAATATTGTATTCTACCACATAAATGATAGTACTTTTATACTGATAATTGAAGCAATTCGTGCAAAATTAAACATACCCTAACCATTCCAAAATATCAAAAATGCACAACGTTAATATTCAAGTTTTCACTTCTGCCGGCACTCCCGGAGTGCAACCCGTCGTTTTTTTTTTTCGTTCTTTCTTTCTTTCTTTCAAGATTATGATCTCTTGGTCTCTTGGTCTTCTACTATCATAATTATATAACTATGTTAGTAGCGTAGCGTTGTATCTTACTGCTAAAAACTTCCAAACAAGATAAGAGGTAGGTGCGCAATACCAAATCCAATACACGAAGTCACTCGAGTTACATTGACATGATATAATAATATGAATAAATATACTCAGCTGATCCTCCTTGAACCGTTTGAGAATGGTATTTGGATTATAAAAAGAATGTTCGAGAAAGTAATATTCCTCATCATGAGCGCAAACAGATTGGAATACCGATTTAAGCGATCAGCGTCTAAGAAGTGATCAAGTTACCTCAATTAACGTTATTGGCTGTTACAGACTGTTTTATTGATAATAAAAGACGCCGCTGATGGAAAATAGGTTTTAATACAGAACAAATTAAAAGCTATTTTCCTGTAACGTAAATGTTTTCTAGAGTTGTCGCTAACACTACACAGGGAAATTAAACACTTTTTACGAATGTACTAGCGTTTACCGTGACTACCTAGACTATTTATTTATTTATTTACTAAGGTCGTTACTAATTAATTAGTAACTTGTATACTGTTAATTATTTTTATCAGTTGCGTTGCAGTTGTTTATCGCAAAATTTGCTTACAGCATCTTTACTTGTGTTATTAGACTAAAGCAAAAATAAAATCAGCTAAACAAGACACTTTTAAATTTTTGAAAGGCACAGGGATACAACCCATACAGCCACGTCTTCAGTTATTTCTCATGATTAATGGTGATACAAAATGATAAGTGATCTATATATTAATACGTGAAGCAAAAACTTTGTACCCCTTTTTACGAAAATTGCGCGGACGGAGGAGTGTGAAATTTCGCACTCTTATAGTTTATATAAATAAAACAAACATAACACACACTACCATGTATTTGACACACACGCATACTAGGTATATACTCTTTTCAAAAATTTCAAAAATGGAAGAGGGTCGGCCGAAATCTGTCAATGCCAATCAAAACTGACATTCTATCTTTTTTAATTTTTCATTGCTTAGGATACAATCCGTGCAGCCTTAATAAAATTACGGTCGAATTTCGACCACTGGGCGACCACTAGTATTTATTAATGCGTGGTAAATAATTTATTTATTTTATTTATGTGAAACTTCACTTTAAATAATATAATAAAAATAATAGCATTTTTTCTCTCTACACGATAAGAAATTATACAAGACTATGGGCACAGTATATACAATATAATATATACTGTGTTATGGGTCTTACAAATAAACAAAGAATAAACCTCCGAATAGTTATTTCGTGTTTTGTCTCTTTTACTCTAATTTAAAATGACGTTTACATGACAGGAACAAAACACGGAATTTTCGGTATTCGGACCTTCATCATTATCATCATCATCATCTCAGCCAAAAAGACCTTATTCTTTGTTAATTTGGAAGGCACTAAGTATATACTAACATACAAAGATAAAAAATATACTAAAATACTTTCCCGCCAAGAAAACTCTAATTAAAAACGTCACTGAAACGAGCATTGAATGTTACAAAAGAGTTCGTATTTGTACCTTTTAAAATGTAACTGGCTGGCTCGAACTGAAATCCGAACCAGCTACAGATCTGGAATCCGATCGGATGCTCTTTCGCTGGCGAACGTTGCTTTGTTAAAAAAAGGAAAGGAAGCAAAACATTCGTTTGAATATTTATTTGTATAAAAAGCAATGTGTGCGTTGCTTTTTATACAAAGAAATATCCGTGACCACCTGTGACTACGGACCCTGCAAAGGGTTCGAAACGTAGGATAAAATAATCATAAGCAATGTGTAAAATAAAAGCGAGCAGATCCGTAAAAGTTGTTTTATTAACTCTTTCAGGGTCAGAGGGATGTTTATTCCCACCACATTTTAAACCAATTGAAATATGGGGTAAAAAAATCAACCACTATGCCCCAAAGAGTTAAAAAGAAATACTTATTTGTTACAAACCAGGCTATCAGTGAAATATACAAAAGCTAAATCTCTATATATGCAACTATACTAACTTACCAGCATAATTAACTATCCTATCCTTAACATCAATTCCCGGATAAGTGACCAAACAGTTTTTTCCCCTGAAGTCTCATATGAAGTTCGCCATGAATGCTAAAATATAAGATTGCAGCAAAAACCTCCAGGCTGACCTTACTGGTAAAGTGCGAAAAGACAAACAAGTTAAGGATCTCTCATTACCCAGCGTGGATATACTACGAGGACGTCCTATGGTGAACGCACGTCCGATAAGAATGAGAAGGCAGAGTAGAAACTCTGCCTTCTCATTCTTATCAATCTTCAATTCAATCAATTCTTATCACTGAGGAGTAGATCTCCTCTTTCCAGGTTTCTACGTCTCCTTTAACTACATCGTTATTTGTTGTGTAAACAAGAAGCTACGCGTAGGTATAATATAATCAAATCAAATCAATTTATTCGCATATAAAGTTGTAGGTGCAGAAGTTGATAGATAGGTGATTTGATCACACTTTTTATCAGAAACTAGCATGCAGTTTTTTTTTAAAGCATTAAATATCCGCTACTTACAAATAGGTATTGCGGACTTCTGGGCGGGAAAGTGAAGCGTCATGTCTGCGGTTTTGTTTTATTTTCTAAAATTTGTGTTATGTCGAATATTAATGTGAAATAATGGTGGATTATTAACCGTTAAGTGGTCGTGAGTGTGCATAAGTGTTGGCAAATGAAACAAAACAGTGCAACGTTACTTTTCAAATTCTCTCAAGAAGCTCGCCTGAGAGCTTAGTAAAGCCCCACATCTTTACTGAGATACTCGAGGGGTTGGGGGGTATATCATTTCTCACTTCCCATTTCTAATATCATTCATCATCATCATATAAGGAAATATTGTATATTTATGCATTACTTGTAAGAAAAATTATTTTGACACTGGCTAAATGTGCTAATCGCACGAAGCCATCAACTAAAAAAAAAATAGGTATTGCTTTATGAAATTATCAATTTTAGACCTCCGACGTTGGTGTTAATAGTGCGTCGTACTGCCAAATCTGTCTTGATATCGTTGCCTTTACCATAATACAATGACGTGATGTAAGATCTTGTAATTACAAAAATCTATACAACGTGTAAAAGAAAGGTATGGTCAAAATTAAAATATTTGAAGTGTATCCGATCTGGATCTTGTATGCAGAGTTACTAAGTCATGATTATATTAACTTTGATGTGTTAAGAGCGTTTACGCCGCACACTAGCGCCACTAATGAAAAAAAACCATATCTAGTAATTAGAGATAGAAAAGCAAATTATGCTCAACAAACTATTTGAATGAAGTAATTTTGCATTTTTACGTCACATGAACACCTCACATGTTATGGTTATGTTAAATAAGACGTTACGGCCACTTTTAATTATAACGCCGTATTTAACTAAACCATAACATGATATTATTTGCTTTTCTATCTCTAATTACTAGATATGGTTTTTTTTTATTAGTGGCGCTAATGTGCGGCGTAAACGCTCTTAAGCAATTTTAAATTCAATATCTAGTATTATATTGTGACGTCACATCAAAATAAACAAGTCTCAGCCCTAGTGGTTTAGTAACCTCTATATACTAACATTTATGATCACTGCTGCTTGCTTAGGCGCGCCCGACGCGCATCACTTCACAAATATAAATATTTCATTAACCATTGCATGACAAGTTAAAGTTAATAATTATGTCTTAATAACAACACATACAAGTTCAAGATGGGATACACTTTGGATCTTTTCATTTTGACCACACCTTTTAGTTACACGTTGTATACAAAAACCTATTATTAATCGAAGACAAAAATGTTAGAAAAATGGAGACCTTAGACTCAGAGGTCCCGGGTTTCATTCCCAGCGTAGGTGCATGTTTGTATACTTGGATTGGTTGGTAATAGGGATTATTTGTCCGCTTGGCTAACTACCACCATATTCTCTAAATATACTATAACATCAATGCTGCCGTCATAAGGAAAAAGGGCACAACTTATTTTTTTTTTAAATTTGAGTTAGATACGCATTTGGAATCAGGAGAAAAAGGCCTATCTTTTCAAACCCATTTTTCTCCTGATTTGAAAAATGTTAGATGTGCCTTTTCTAATTATGACGGCAGAATGTTTGTAGCAATGTTCTATTCCGGTAGCTAGAGATAAGATAGCCAGTGCCTTACCCCCGTCTTAATCACTAGACCACAGAGGCGAAAAAAGGCAAAGAACTTCCACAGCAGCAAAAATGGGGTAATACAAACAACTCCACCGCCTGGAAACAATCCAATGCTGAACGTGTTTGCATAATTCAAATGCCATTACGTGTTAACGCTGCGTTGGATGCCACCGACGACGTATAGTTCAACTATTCAGGAGCATCAACGGTTCGGTTTGGCACAAAGCCAACAGATAATTACATACATAGGTACGTAGATATACGTAGGCTGCTAATATCTTCAATATTGGAACTTGGCAGTGCTTTAGTCTTAAGCTCATAACATTATACGGCCGTAGCGCTTATGAAGGCTTTGTCAAACCGCTCCTTTAGGCATTCTGTGAATAAGTCCTTTTGAGAATTAGGCATTTTGCAAATTAGGCATTATGCGACTAAACGCTTTTTTTGAAGAGAGTTTGCTGATTGCCTCAGAGGACTTTTTTGGGGCAGCAAGAAAATAGGGTTCCGCAAGCTGTGTCGAAACACCGTCAGAGACTTTCTAGAGGGATTGGCATCACGCACTAGTGACTGTCCATATACGATTAAACGGCTGACACGGCGGTTAGAGATAAGATAGCCATGCAGTGCCTCAGTAGTTGGGAATCTCGAGTGAAGTACGCTTCCACCACCATCCATCCATCAGGAGAGATAAAGGCACTGCGCTCACTCGCAAGATATTAAAAAAAAAACGAATGAGCATTACAGTAGTCGCTTATGATGTGTAACATTTGACATTTTAACCTTTTGAAATCAATATTACAAAAGAATATAGAATATAGAATTAACAATGACGTATATTTTTTTATTTTTTTTTATATTGTTTAAAAGTTTATTACACAAAAAGATTGAAATCAATATTACAATAGAAAATAGAATATAGATTTACAGATTATTAAGAGAATGCAGTAAATACTCATTAGAAGATATGTCACACTGTTATTCTGTTACACTGTTACGATCACATTTCTACGAAATCACTCCCACAAATATTACGACCTACAACGGACATTGGGCTTAAAGTGTCGATCACTGGTGGCGTCCTCGACTAACACGTAACAGTTACAGGATCACACTGTTACGACCCTACTTCCGTCCCTTTTCTACGAAATCACTCCCACAAATTGTATAGAAGGCGAGCGGAAAGATGTTACAGATCAAAAACACTGCTTCCGCGCCATCGTCAGTTACCGTCTTTTACCGACAAGTAAGGTGAATCACTCTCCCGTAGTGAAATAAAAATTCAGAACCACTTGAAAGTTTATAGTTTGTACCACCGCCTTGTCGCCAGACATCGTATTGTTTGAAATTAGGCTATTAGCATACAAACTCGCCGTAATCCATTGCGTACTGTTCATTCGTTGTTTGTCTTGCCCCAAACTTTATGATTCGCGTCCGTTTGCCTTTTTTGCTATTCATCTTTTATGCTTCTTATGCGTTCGTCTTTTGTTTTGTCATGATTGTTATTAGTTTTTTGTCCTTTAAATTTGTTTGTTTGGGAGCAATTTATCTAGATTATTTGAAGATGATTGATTACAATTAGTTTAATTCCCACCCAGATACGTAGAGACTCGACGAGACAGTCTAGACTGTATAAAAAATATTAACGAGTACCGGGTACCTCTCTGGATACCCGGTACTCGTTCATAATCTTTATAAACAGAATTGATGTTTTTTAAAGTTTTGGCACAATTGCGGCACTAGGCTAGCGTGATGGGTTGTGGTCTATACTCCTCATGTGGTGTTTTTTTTATGTGGGGAGATCTGATCTCAACGGTGAGAATTCCTATCGAAGTGGGCTTCCTTCGTCCGTGTTGTCACTTAGCATCGTGAGAGATGAAGGCCAACTAACTGCTTTATCAACACCAGCTCATCTGTTAGCTCTGGGTCCCACAAGGAGAACGGGACATAAACCACCAAGCGTGCCCAGTGCGGTGCGGTGGTTGTTAGCCACTGCGATATGCAGCCGCGACCAACGGCTTTACGTGCTTTCCGAATCATGGAGCAGCTCGAGATAATAAATTTTTGGTCACCCACCCAAAGTTGTTTAAATTAAGCAATCGCATACCTAGCGCATTAACTGCGCCACCGAACTCCTCCAGCCTACCAGTAGAAAATTAATTTTAACTAAAATAACACAAGCATCAAACTCATAACCCGTTTATTTTCGGGTTTGTTAGCATAGATGATGTTGCAATCAGCCTTTTGTGTTTTTAACAAACATGGCAATGTGAGAGGTAACGAAATGAGACTTCAATTTGAATTTTGATTGCGTCTGCGGGATATTTTAAATTCGCTGTCTGTATGTTTGTTTTTTTCTCATAAGAGGATAATACTTGATAATACATAGGTATTTTGATAACACATAAATTGGGAATACGCGCCGTTGCGCGTACTGTCGTTACATTATGATTAATAAGTTTCAAGTAAATGAAATAACTGAAAAAAGTAACTAATGCAGCGATAAATTCTAGTTGTTATTATTACATTATTATTATGTTAAATAAAATAATTCAAGCATAGTAGTATTGAATGGTTTGAAGTATGTTGCGTGCGCTAATGATTACTGATTAGCCTAGCCTAGCTAGAATATATTATATTATAAACTTTTTCTGTAATGATAATTCATGTCTAGCTAGTAAATGTCTTATAAATATTGAATGTCCGAAATGGTCACACTATTATGTACACAGTACATACATGTACCTACACAGTGAATTATAAAAAAATATTCTATACTATTCAATTCTATTCATAATATTAGTTAGAGATAAGATAGCCAGTGCCTCAGTAGTTGAGGATTACAGGTGAGTAACAAATAAACTAAAGAAACTAAAATGAGTTTGTCATCCCCTCGCATCAATAAATACCAACTATTAAAACAATTAATTGTTGTACCACAGAATAATTTACTGTCGCTGCGGATTATCATATAGACAATGTTTGGAATGTAAATAATCAAATCACAATTCAGGACGGTATTGGTGTCAATGATATTGACAATTTGATTGACGAGATCCAAACGACGTTCAAGTGCTTATTTGAATTTGAATCTGCGCAGTTCGATACGCCAATCATCTCATTGGCATGCGTCACCAATGTGACGGTGAATCATTCTCGATTCGGAGAACGCCTCGGAGAATCCCGATCCGATCCGAACCATTGGAAAATCTAGTAGGGAATGGGGACACGCACCTGTACGTGATGCCATTCCCTCTATATACTTCTGACGATGTTTCGTTTCCCTCGGTTTGAGGAATCCTTCCAGTTTCTTACCGCCCGGCCCCCAAAAAAGTTCGGAGACGCTGAAATGCCCAGTGCCCAGTGGCAATCAACAGTGAGCGTGATGGTGTCCCTTCTTAAAACGCTATGAGGATGTTCAAACAAGAGTTTGAGGCTTGGGGAACCTTTGTTTCACACCGCCCCCTAAAAATACCGGTTAAGGTTTGATTTTTTTGTTTATTCATAATCGAAGTTATACAACTTTTATTAGAAGTTATACACCCGTTTGTTCGGATCTTAGTCGAAGGCGTTAACAACCACCAATCCGCACTGGGCCCGTTCTCACTGTGTTGTTTTCAACTCAGTATAAGCCAGTAAAAAATAGGTGATGCTATTTTACATAAAAACAGAAAATGTAAAATATATGCTAGGATTTCTCGAATTTTGTTTTAATAAGCAGCATTCTAACATACGTTTTTCTATTTCAGATGTCGAGATATCCGATGGGAGGACAGAAAACCTTCTCGGTGTAGATACAACAAGAATGATTCACATACAGAGATAAGGAGAAACACACAACAGTTCACATGATGCTCACATAGACCAAAGAATAGAAGATGGGTATACCACACTTCCAAACGAAGATGATCGTCTTGATTCTTCTATGGAACCTGTGTCTATGTAGCAACGTAGTTAGAAGTAAGAGAAAATATCCAGACTTCAATGTAAATGACAATTTAGATAGCATACTTGATTTAAAAGATTTATTCGATAACAAAGTTTTAACGATATCAAACATAACAAAAGATAATATGGACGATGAAACAGAATATTTGTTATTAAACACCACTAAGAATGACAGAGTTGTTGATAACAATACAGATATACATTTCGGTAGAATGTACGATAAAGAAGAGACAACAGATATATATGATATGTTCAATTATACAGAAGAGCCCTGTGTTGGTGATCCAGAGTTCTGTAACATGACGAAAGAAGAATATATGGATATGCTAAACGAATACATATTCCCGCATCCTTACGAATGGGTGTTGATAGCGACACACGCTATTGTGTTTGTGATTGGGCTTATTGGGAACGCTTTGGTGTGTATAGCGGTGTACAGGAATCACAGTATGAGGACAGTGACGAACTATTTCATAGTGAACTTGGCGGTGGCAGACTTCATGGTGATTTTGATATGTCTGCCGCCGACTGTGTTGTGGGATGTGACGGAGACATGGTTCTTCGGGACAGCGATGTGCAGGATCGTTTTATATTTCCAGGTTAGTGTTAAGATTTTTCTGGACAGTTGATTGACGATTTTTATATTATTTCAAAACGAACTATTAACAGTGTTCTTTTTCTACTTATTGACTGCATTTATGCAATTTTGAATAGCATAACTTCACTTAATTAACCATTTTTTAGATTCACTAAATATATATTTTTTCTTACAAACAAACAAATAGTCCAAAACAACAATTTAGTTAAGTTATGTTTCCCTACAATCGCTACAAAACATTCCAACAACCGTAAAATAATTAAGCGTAAAAACGAAACTTGTCACATAAAAATTAATTTAATCATTTAGCCAGCCATTTGATACGATCACCCACCATATTAATGGAGCATAATTCGTAAATCCAATTTAATTAACAACAACAGGAGCGTGTCTCGCGTCGCGTGATTTGACTCGTAATTAATGCACAGTCGCGTTTCAGGGTTCCACCTAAGCACAAATAAGGTGACTGAAAAAAGTAAGCTTTATACAGAGACGCGCTCGAACAACGCACACATAGAAAACCTCTCACGGAAACGGAATCTCGCAACCACAGAGTATATATACCCCCCGAACAGAGCGAAAGCTTCATCCCCTCATCCTATTCACACCGGTGTTCCTCAGGGATCCGTGCTGTCTCCAATCCTGTTTGCGCTTTATGCAAACGATATCCCTCAGAGCCCACGCGAAGAGCTAGCTCTATTCGCGGATGACACCGCGCTATATTCGCCCTCCTATCTGTATCCCTTTCAAACCCTCCAAAATCGTGTCATGCGTGGTGCCACGGGTTGCCCGTGGTACTATCGCAATGTAGATCTCCACCGTGATCTTGATCTTCCCACTATCAAAGATTTTATCAAGGACGTTTCCAAATGTTACTTTGATAACGCCCCCCACCACCCTAACCCACTTGTTGTGGCGGCCGCCAACTATAGGTAATGTTGGAGGCCTTCCACCAATAAGACGGTATACATCTAGACGTCCTAAACACGTCTTATGACCCCGACGATCCCATAACAGTTGCGAACGCCCCCCCCCGCCCGATCCTTTAAATGCCACTACATATTTACAGAATACACTAAACATGCACACTAGTTTAGGCCCAAGACACTCGTAGAACAAGGGTAGGTACGACGAACCGGTTTACACGCGCTCTACACCAGACATGTACCTGGGCGATTCTCTCCTCCTCCACGGCCCGGTCAACCCGTGCCGAGGTAGAATATGAGTACAAAGTTCTCATCAATAGCAATGAATTAGGTCCAAACACCAAGTAATTGCTGTAAATCGTTGAGGAGTTCCCTCGACTGTCTTTCGGCTCCATCATCAGATTGACTCCAAACCTTCATTAAATAGTAGTGCTTTAAAATACTTGATGAAAAAAATAACAAACGCACTAGTCGCCACTACGATTTACGAAGGTTCCCCTCGATTTTTCTAGGATGCCATCATCAGATCCTGGTTTTTCTCCTTTGTATTTATATGTCCTGTGTAACGTGTTTTTAAATGTGATTTCTTTGTACAACAAAGGATAAATTAAAAAAAATATATAAATAAATATGGTCGCAATAAGAAACCTCCTCCTTTTTTGAAGTCAAGTCAAACAATGGGCGTTTTGGTTTTTTAACAAAAACCAAAACGCCCATTGTCTTTTACTACCTCAATGCTATACACGTCCTCACACTTGACCGCTTTTTCAGTTCATTGAGTTGTAACTAAAGTCGTGTCTAGAACAGTGGATTTAGATACTGATTCAGAGAGATTTTAGGGTAGGTACCCGAAAGGGTAATAATAAAAAAATAGATTGTCCGAAGGTTCTTGTCTTCTGAATCCCAGTAGATAAATTAAGTTCACATTCACTAATAAACATTCAGCTATCACACACACTTTCGCACACACGACAGTACCAAAACACTTAACTTCCTATACTTGGAAAAGCCCGTAGAGGAAGATAATATTACTCTTTCTTAAACAGAAAGAGAGAAGAAAATCTATAAATAATGATAATAATAAAAACAAATTGTTGTTTTTTGTTTCGGCAAACGGTCTTTTAGCTAAGAGCCTCGATCAACACCTTGAGAGGTTCTCGCTGAAAGGTTGGGTCAAGGGTCAGATGCAAAAGGCAGTACTCCTTGACACGGCACGTATTGTCAGGAGGTTCCTCACTCTGCAGCCCTGACCACCGGTAGCTTGGGCCCTGCCTCGCTGCTGGCGGTACTCTAGGATTAGGTTTTTATAATGTTTTATTGTTTTTATATTCAAATATTGTAAAAATCTAGTTTTAAGAAAGAAAATAAATATAGATTATAATAATAATAATATAATAATAATAAAAATCTCCCTGAAATAGTTGCCTAGCAAACATTTTAAGAATTTTTTCTGGATTTTAGAATGTATTGCCTCTTTATGTAAAAATAACGTCCCATGCACCACTTTTTTTTGCACACTATAAATACACTTTTATTAGGGCAAAATATAAGTTACTCATTTTCCGAGTTAGGTGGATCCAAAGTCAATTCGACGTCGATTCGAGGTATATTGTTTAAGATCACCATAAAGCTACTTTTAAGATCATTTTAACCAAAAATCCAATATTTTTTATTTTTAGTATATATAATTTATCATAATAACAATAATCAGAATTTATTTAGATATCACAGATCCATGAGTTAGTAGATATTATTTAGGAATATGTTAGTAAAATGCAATATTTTGTTGCAATTTACTCATTCGCCGATCAAAACAGATCAAAACGCTCTGTTTGATCAGAATGTGATCTAAATAGCGATGCTATTTATTTGCGAACGATGTCATGAAAGCCGTCTGTACACGTTTTAGCAAACATTTATGACGCGCTATAGAAGCAAGGAATACCCAACGGCGCTCTAAACCTACCTATATAATAAATAAGAGACATTAATTAAATAAAGATATTTCAGCCTTTCACCATGTTATTTTGCGTAACGGGTAAACAAGCCACTATCTCAATGTCCCATCTCTGGCGGGCTCGATAATCAGTAGGGAGTTGTAAATACTATCCGCCGTACGAACACAACAGGGACATAACATAAGAAGACCCATAGAAGGTAAGTTTAATATAGTACCTGGATGACCGAGCTTTACTCGTTATTTTATATATAATAAAGAAAAAATAAAAAATAAAATAAAAAAAATGTTTTCTAAAAATGAAACCTAGCTAGATCTATTTATCGCCCCCGAAACCGCATACTAAATTTCATGAAAATCGTTGGAGCCGTTTCCGAGATTCAGAAAATCTTTATTTAAATAAATCTTCTGTGCGTGTGTATGTTATTGAACTCCTTCTAAACGGCTGGACCGATTTAGACGAAATTTTTTGTGTGTGTTCAAGTGATTTCCAGAATGGTTTAGATTTACAATTGGACCCGATAGGTGGCGCGGCTATAGGGGTCCATCATGGGATACAGGTGTTCTTGATTTGATTGTTTTGTTGTCATGGAAACTGTCAAAGCGGTACAAAGTCCACCAGTCAGCTGGTATATTGTTTGAAATTGTTTTGTAGAAAGAGAGCCGATAGTATGTCAGAACGGTGCGGGTTCAAATTCTGCTCGTGGACATTTTTTCAACATTTGTGTTTTTGGAAACGAAATTATTTTGTTCTTATGTACTTAGGGCGATAACGGTTTGAAAATTTAACCGGTTTCCGAGCCTTGGTTAATACCGGTTTATTAACCGGTAAAGAACGCAAACTTAACCGAAAACTTTATTATGAAAATAACATTCTTGAAACCTGTTTTAAGGAACGGAAACGAATTTTTTTTATTCTAATGTACTTAGGGCGATAACGGTTTAAAAATTTACCCGGTTTCCGAGCCTTGGTTACTAGATTCAGTGTCTGTGAGAGGTTGTCTGTGTGCGTTGCGCAAGCGCGTTTGTACGAAGCTTTCCTTCTGTGGGTCTACTTATTTTGTGACAAGGGTCTGTGCCCCTGTAATCATGACTGTTTACGAGATATATTAGTATGGACAAGTCGACATTAATATTAATGTGCAGAAATAAATACGGTGTTTTATCAGCAAAATCGCCAGCTCGTTTTATGTCCCCACTGCTGGGGCACGAGCCTTCCTTATGGATGGAAACACAACAGGGGACCGGGCCGTACACCACCACGCGGGCCCAGTGCGGTGGTTATTAGCGACGGCAATTTTTCTTGGAAAGTATTTACTAATATTATTATTTTTATTTTATTTTTCCCTACGGGAAAGAGGCGTGATTATATGTAATGTCTCTATTTACTTAGATGGCCTTACCAACGTCACCGGACTTTGTTGGTGGCGGGCGGCGAGAAACTTAACGGGTTCCTCCTTAAGCGGAAATACTAAAGTCGACTGAATTTAAAAATATGTATGAAAAGTAGACAAAATCAACGTTTCGTAGTCCCCTTGATTCCTCCTCAAAAACTGGACCGATTTAATTACTTTTTTTATTAAAAATTAAAGAGAGGCTTTGGCTGTGTTCCTTTTTCTTCATAAAATAATTATTAAAAAAAATGAAACCTTAAAAATTGCCCAGATTTTCCGCTGTTTTTTCTAAATTTGACGACATCATATAAAAAAAGCAAAACATAGGGACACAGCCAAAGCCTTTCTTTAATTTTTAATGAAAAAAGTAATTATATCGGTCCAGTTTTGGAGGAGGAATCAAGGGGACTACGAAACGTTGATTTTATCTACTTTTCATACATATTTTTCGATCCAGTCGACCTTAATATTTGCTCTTAAGCTGTTTGATCAAAACACCGACAGAGGATTCCTAGAGGGAATGGCGTCACGCAAACGTGTCCCCGTTCCCTACTAGATTCTCCGAGGGTTTAGGATCGAATCGGGAGTGGAACAACCCGAGGGCGCCCCTAAGGGAGCTCGCCAACGAGCGACAATCGCCTTAGCGATTATTTTGTAGTAGAATATGGAACATATAGAATTCAATACTTAAACGCCCTCCGGCTACAAAAAGTTGCTCTAGAACAAAATCGCTGCCTTCCGGTCGACGACGCGATTGTCGATGTAAAATGGAACGTTCGGAAATGTACCTAGCAACGCAGACGCGACGCACATTATCCAGCGACAGTCGGCCGCGTACTCTATCTAAGGAAGGACGTGTATTGACAATGGGTGTCGATATCGACATTTAATCGAAGAAGTAGAAAAGCGGCCTGCTTTATACGACACAGGATTACAAGAGTAACATGATTGCAATAAAAAGAAAATGTTATAGGAAAGAAATATGTTTAAAATTGAATAGTAGATGGTTGAAGTCTCAGGTCAGCATGACGAATATGAAATAATCCGTTTAATAATCTCTGAGAAATTATTGGATCAACCCAGAACCTTCTTTTTTTCTTTTGTTCCTCAAATATATCCAGACACACACTTTCCTATGTAAATCCAACTTCCTCTGTAAATCCATGACGTGCACTTCCCACGATAGCCAGCGACAAAGTGACGCACGTGTGCGTTGAGTCGCTCACGAAATCCCTTACAAAAGTCGCCAAAAAAGTGGTTGCGATTTTGTGAGTTACAAAAAGTAGTACGTGGGCGAGGAGCCTAAAGGCTAGGAGCTCGGCTTGGGATGACCGGGTCGTGGGGTGTTCCATTCCATTTTAGAAGAAGACAAAATATTTCAATACAGTATTAAAATATCAGTTCTTTGTCTACTACAATATTAAGTTATCTCTATTTATAAAATGTTTTTTGTTTTGTTTATATAATTTTTAACGCAAATTTTGTGGCAAACAAATTACAAAAACACAAATGTTGAAAAAATTTCCACAAGCAGGATTTGAAACACAAACAAAAAACATTTTATAAATAGCTTGCCTACTTCTTAACTGATCTTTAGTATTAGTAAAAATATTATGATCGGATGTTAATGACGGTAGTTGTTGACATTGAATGGGCGCCTTTGGCTTTCAAAGTAAAAAAGTAAATAGTGTTGAATAATTTCGACGGGCTGGTTAGAACCACGCTAGCTCAATTGGGAGAGCACCTGACCCGGTATGTCAGAAGGGTGCAGGTTCAAATCCTGCTCGTGAAATTTTTTTCAACATTTGTGTATAAGTTATCTCTATTTATAATTTTCATATGCGGAGGTAGTAGAAGGCAGGCCCGATTTACCATCGATGCCTTGACAGGGCACTGTGCCACAAAACAAATGCTTCACAGAATGCACTTTTCAACAAATAGTTTGTGTAGGGCATGTGGGGAGGAAACGGAGTCAATGCAGCACCTACTGTGTGACTGCAACTCTCTGGCTAGGAAAAGAATGGGACTCCTGATGTCGGCATATCTGAAACCGGAGGACTTCAGACTCTTTGCTCATAAGGACGTTGCCAAGCTTATGGCATCTATCTTTACAGAGGAGGAAGAGTGAAAGGATGGCGTTGCACAAAAGATCCCGATGGGTCGAAGTGTTACTGGGAGAGGGAAACCTCAGCAGGCCCCACTAAGATAAGATAAGATAAGTTATTATACCTATATTTTAATAGTTTGACCACCTTTGTGGTCTACTGGTTATACCACCGGCTTAGACCCAGAGGTCCCGGGTTCGTTTCCCAGCAGGGGGTACATGTTTGTGTAGGTACTTGGTTTGGTTGGTGGCAGGCCTTGTTTTCCCACCTGGATCTTATCTAAGTATGTCGCCATAATATCAATATACTAATAGCATTGTTGTGTTCCGGCAGCTAGAGATAAGATAGCTATTGCCTCAGTAGTTTAGGATTCCGGGTGAAGTGCGCTTCCACCTGTGTGTCCTCAACTACCGTCATTAACATCCGATCATAATATTTTTACAAATACTAAAGATCAGTTAAGAAGTAGGCAAGCTATTTATAAAATGTTTTTTGATTGTGTTTCAAATCCTGCTCATGGAATTTATTTTCAACATTTGTGTTTTTGTAATTTGTTCGCAACAAAATTTGCGTTAAAAATTATATAGACAAAACAAAAAATATTTTATAAATAGAGATAACTTAATATTGTAGTAGACAAAGACCTGATATTTTAATAATGTATTGAAACATTTTGTCTTCTTCTAAAATGGTATGGAACACCCCACGACCCGGTCATCCAAAGCCGAGGTCGTAGCCTGTAGGGCGCCCTCGGGTTGTTCCACTCCCGATTCGATCCTAAACCCTCGGAGAATCTAGTAGGGAACGGGGACACGTTTGCGTGACGCGTGAAAGCGCCCATTCAATGTCAAGATATACCGTCACTAACATATAATCCAAAATATTGTTAAGATTTTTTTTTTTTTAAACTTGTATAACTTGGTAACGTAACGGCATATAATTTTGTAAATGTCGTTACATATTGAATTAAAGCTGTGGAGTTTCTTGCGCCCATTCTTCTCCACAGCTAAAATATAGACGTCCTGAATGGGTAGTAGGTAAAAAAATTATGGACGATTTAAAAGCACTTTTCTAAAGTTTATTTGAATAAAGAATATTTGACTTTGACTTTGACTTTGACTATATGCATATACTAGGTACATCAGGGCTATATATCCCACATGGTGGTGGGGTTAGCCTTACTTAACTTTTTCCTCCGCTTCGCTGTATCCTCGACATCATGTTCGGTTACCTGGCAGTACATCATGACCCTTTGCACTACATCCCTCCATCTTGTCTTGGGTCTGCCTCTCGATCTTGAACCGGCAACCTACCTACATGGATTTATTCAAGTTTTCGTTTCTTCTTAAATCGGCTTTCCGATCTGTTTGCGCTCATGATTTAATACAAGGAATATTACCTTCTCGAACATTCTTTTTACAATCCAAATATCATTCTCAGACGGTTCAAGGAAGATCAGCTGAGTATATTTATTCATATTATATCATGTCAATGTACCTCGAGTGACTTCGAGTATTGGATTTGGTATTGCGCACCTACCTCTTATCTTTGTGTGTTGTTCAATCAAAGGTTGTCTAACAGCTTTTGGCAGTAAGATACAACACTAACTACTGACGTACCTCTACGTTATGGCGACAGATTTATAGAATCATATTATTAGACCAAAGAGACTACATCATCATCTTAATCATTATCATTATCTGCCTATACTAGCCCACTGCTGGGCATAGGCCTCTCTTTATGCACGCCACCGAGCACGATCCGCGGCTACTCTCATCCAGCTCTTGCCAGCCACCTTACGGAGATCGTCGCTCCACCTAGTCTGCAGGGCGTCCTACATTACGTTTGCCGATTCGCGGCCACGTTTCATTTACATAAGGTAGCCAAAACTTGCTTTAACTTTACACGTAACAGTGACAAGTAGAATAAATAGGAAAACTTCTCATTCGGAATATGTTAAAGAATTAGGGACAGGTGAGTCCTTTTTGTTGAATAATAAAATAAACATGCTAGTCTTATCATCAGAACGAAAACGAAAAGTCTTGTGTCACTCACTGACTGACTCGTCAACGCATAGCCTTAGTGTAGGAACATACTATGCCGAAATTACGCGACCGAAGTTCGGCGTTTTCGGCCTCAGAGGTTAAATGCTATACGCTATAACGCAACGTAATTTCGGTATTACTTATGTGTCGTCAGTAATTCAAATAGCATTGTAGGCGTAATCATGCCGAACTTCAGTCGCGTAACTTCGGCATAGTGTGTTTTTACACTTAACCGTATGCCTTAGAAAAATTACGGTATAGAAAGATAGTCTTCATACAAGCGCTCTGTCAAAAGTGAAGCACAAACCAATTCAAATAAATAGTCTTGTAAGGTTTAGATAATAAGTCAATCACAATGTAGTCACTGTGAATATACAACATCACATATAAAGAGACGCAGTCGTAATTTACCATTGCCATGGAACCCTCCATCATCACAACCACACATACCTCGATATACGGAACAGTAACTATATAATAATTTATTTTGTTTATTTATTCGATAGCCAACAAAGTAATAACACAATAGCATGCTAAATAACAATGTTGAATCAACCAAGACTATGAAAGGCGACTCTCGCATAGTAACCGAATCCCAACAAAGGGGCTAACTACCCCACTTAAAGTGATATTTCACCCCTCACTGCCCCCCTTTGACACTTCATACAAATGTCTTGGTCAACGAATTCATTATACTCACGTGAGTTCCCTTTGTGTTTATTCAAATGGGCACACCCCCTTTTATTGTTGCTCATTTGTGGTAGTCATTAGGCAGCTAGTGATATGCATTTTCGCAAAGGCCGGTCATCGGATGAGTGACCAAAAATGTATCATATTCGAGCTCCTTCGTGCTTCGGAAGGCACGTAATGTCGCCAACCCGCACTGGGCCCGAGTAGTGGTTTATGGAACGTTCTCCCTATCCATCCATAGGGCAGGCTCGTGCCTCAGCTGTGGGGATGTATAATATAAGCTGATGATAATGGATGAAAGCTGTTGTTTGGTCACATAACTTTTTCGGCACATTCTTTTTACAAAATATTTTCTAAATAAAGGTGATTCGTATATGTTTCTAAAGGCATGTGAAATGCCTAAATAACGCCCTTTAAACAACAAAGGGCTATAACTGTCACAGTAGGTGTTAGAATTACGTTGAGAGAAGAAAATATTTTACTCCACATAAACATAGAATTTAATTGAAGAAAATGTACAATATAATATTATTAAATGCAAAACATACATAAAAAGTCATTATTTTACAATGTACCTCTTTCTTCTTTACAAGACAGTAAAAATAACTAAACTAGTAACTTAATTTAAGTTTTGGTGAAATGTAATTGCTTAAATAAAGTAAGCATGCACCAGCTTGTATACTATCCCACTGCTTAAGAAAGGCATCCATCATTGAAATCAAGTAATCACTACAATTGATGGGTAATGGCTTAATCACCACGCTTGCCAAATGCGGGTTGGTGATCACAAACCCGGGCACTTAGCCCGACCTGGGAATAGCAACTGGGACTCGCTTCGCAACTTGGTCACCAAGGCGACGAAATAAAATAAAACAAATGAAACTAGACTCTCTTGGGCCCTTTGAGTCGCATAACAAACTGGAAAGGTTGTGAAACTTTTTACAAAAAAAGAATACCTTTTTAAAAGGCGCGATTGAGGCAAATTTTAATTAAGCTTAGTCTTCATAGCCACAGAATAGATTTGCCAAAGTAATTTCGCTCTACTTGTGTGCTCGACAACAAACAAATTCGTTTTTTTTTTCTCATTTAAGATAAGTTTGGATTTGATGAGGCTAAGATAATAGCATCACGTGTTTACTGTTCTCGTAAGCGGTTGCTTGATAATATTTACGATGAAAACACTCGAAAAGGTGTAAAATCTTGGATTGTATTTTTGACATAATCATCAGACTTATAAACTTCCCCGAAAGTTTTGGTCATAACCGACCACAATGGCCTACAATGAAAGGGTTAGTCGCGATTTTCCCCGACCTCATTCTTCTCCGAAAATTAAAACATCAAATATGTAAATTTTGTTTTTTTCGAATTGCGGAAGACCCAGGTTCGATTCTTGTCTGGGTAGGGTGGGCATTTAATTTTTTCACTATATTATATAATTATTTAATGAATCTGCATAGCCATCGGTTGCAATAACCGTTGGATAGCTGCTACTGCCGCTAAAAAATAGTGACAACATTCATGCTTACGTCAGCCTTCCTGGTAGCATAATAGCACTGACCAGTGCGGGCGGCTGCACTGGTCAGTGAAGGATTGCGGAAGACCCAGGTTCGATTCCTGGCTGGGTCACTTTTTCACAATATTTTATATATTATTTAATTCAGCATAAGTGCAGCAATTAGCACTTATAAATAAAAAATAAAATTAAGAAAAATATAATACAGGGCCTAAACAAACATCTTTGAGTTCGCCAATTTGTTAATAATGAAGTAAATAAGTTCTCTTTTTCCATGTTCGCCCGTAGGAACTTGATAAGCACTTTGCATAGTTTATTAAAATGCAAGCTATTTCATTAACGAGTATCAGCTGTGCACGGCTCTTTGAGTTAGAACAATGCATGCAGCCCTTTTGTAAACTTAGACGTACTCGAACGGGAGGCAGTCATTCTTGGCAAGAACTTTGCCGGTCAAGGACTTGGAGAAATTTTGCTTTAGAAGAATATCGAAATGGAATTTTATATTTTTTTATTTTTTTTTATAGTTTTTGAGTAGTTGAACGAACTTGACGACCTCCTTGGTCGAGTGGCTTGCACGCCGGTTTTCATGATGTCGCCATCTCTGAGGTCCCGGGTTCGATCCCCGGTCGGATCAATTTAGAAATACCTGTTTTTTCCTAAATTGTTTCGGATCTGGGTGTTTCCTATGTATTATAAGTATGTATTTAAATATATTAAGTATGTTTATCCGTAGTCTAGTTAACCATTTCTCGAGTTTCTTAAGGAAGCTTTTCTTGATGGGGTTAGATAAATGGTGTGTGTGTGTGGGAAACATTTATTTATTTATTTATATAACTGCGTTTTTGTGGTTTTATCTAAGACTGGTAGTCTTAGATCGAGGTTCCAGGTTCTGTTCGAGGGTTTGATTGGTAGCGAGCAATAGCTGTTTAGGTTTTAATAGCTTTAGTAACATGCATTTTTACGAGAGGCCCAGCAGAGAACTGATACAGGCAGATTTTTTTTAAATATTATTTTTAATTGTTTTGTTAATCAACTTAGATAGCTCATATGCTTGTGTTAGAGATGGGTTCACGCTTCAATGATGATGATGTTGACTATTTTGGTTTTAATAATAATAAAACAGAACAATTTCTGCGGCTTCTTTTTCGCCATCGTTTTAATTAATAGCTTTAAATTAACGGTTAAAAAAATCATAGTATAAGTTCATTTTGAGCATTAAAAAAAATAATTTGAAAGGTTTGGTCTACCGTACACCCCTAAATTTAATTGCAACGTCAAAATAATCTCCATAATCCGCACCTTAACGAAATGTCTCGTGTTTGCGGTGTTGACATTTAATTTCATTTCGTATGCATGACACGTTACGTTATATGCTAATACATACTTACACATATACATAGTATGCATGCAGATATACGTAAAGACCTTTTCCTGGCGTCGTTGCTCATTGTAATCGGTCGTAACATATTTATATAGGTGTGACATGCTAGATAAAGTAGGTAACTAAATAAGATCTATAACTTTCAAAAACTAGGTTTGTTTTTTTTTACACATTTACATATTGAAATGAAACAACTTTTACGGATCTACTCGCGTTTATTTTACACATTACTTATTTAATGTTTATCCTGACGTTTCGAACCCTTTGCAGGGTCCGTGGTCACAGGGAGACTGAGGTGTTGGTCATCTCATAATTAGTTGGTAGCTTGTATACCCTCATTTAAATTTAATCAGGTGCGTTCCGTTTTACGCAGAAAGAGCTTACAGTATCTTTTGGTCTGGCAGTATGGTGTCGGGGCTGGGATTTAATATTTTGTATGATGGGATCCCAGGCTGGTGGTAGATTCCAACCATCTTCTCTATTAAAATTAGGATGTTTTTTAATTTCAATAGCCTCGCGTATCATCCTAGGGATGAATCGTTGTTCTTTAACGAGTATTTGTGGTTTATCAAATCTAATGTAATGGTTGGGCCCCTCTAGGGAATGTTCGCATACTGCAGACTTATTTTCGCGCCTATGCTTGACGTCGGCTATATGTTCTTTAACACGGGTTCCTATACTTCTCTTTGTTTGCCCGATGTAAGAGAGCCCACAGTCGCAGTCCAGTTTGTACACGCCTGCATCTTGAAGGGGTATGGTGCACTTGACAGGTCGTAAAAATTGGTTGATCTTCTTCGGCGGCTTGAAGTAAGTGTTGATTGAAGCTCGCTTTAAGATATGTCCAATCTTGTCAGTGACACCTTTCATATATGGAAGTACAGCAGGTTGGCGCTCGACTGTGGTTGGTTTATTGCGTTTTCTGTGACAAAGCCGTGGTACTTTCAGTTTATTATCCTGTAGTACGTGCTTGACATGCTGAAGCAGCCAGGTGTTGGGTGTCACAGATGCCGCGTGCTCTCTGAAACAAAGATTTCCCTACAGTAGCCAACTGTCTAGGATGGTGGTGAGAATCACCATTGAGATACCTATCTGTATGGGTTACTTTACGATACACAGTGTGACTCAAACTATGATCCGGATTCCTGATAATTAAAATATCCAAGAAAGCTAGCTTACTATCTGCCTCTAACTCCATTGTAAATTGTATTTTTGGATGTATGGAGTTAAGATGATCTAGAAAAGCAGATACTTTATCAGTTGGTAGGATAGTGAAAGTGTCATCTACGTACCGCTTGTAGAACCTAGGGGTTACCGGTGCTTTGCTCAGGGCCCTCTCCTCGAAGTCTTCCATAAAGATATCGGCGACGACGGGCGAAACAGGGGAACCCATGGCAACACCCTCTACTTGCAGGTAGTAAATGTCATTCCACAAAAGGTAGCCAGATGTTAGACAATGCTCTAATAGTACCGCATATTCATCAGGCATATCTTGTTCCAAAAACACAAATGTTGAAAAAATTTCCACGAGCAGGGTTTGAACCTGCACCCTTCTGACATACCGGGTCAGGTGCTCTTCCAATTGAGCTATCGTGGTTCTAACCAGCCCGCCGAAATTATTCAACACTATTTACTTTTTACTTTGAAAGCCAAAGGCGCCCATTCAATGTTAACAACTACCGTCATTAACATCCGATCATAATATTTTTACAAATATTAAAGATCAGTTAAGAAGTAGGCAAGCTATTTATAAATGTTTATATAATTTTTAACGCAAATTTTGTTGCGAACAAATTACAAAAACACAAATGTTGAAAAAATTTCCACGAGCAGGGTTTGAACCTGCACCCTTCTGACATACCGGGTCAGGTGCTCTTCTAATTGAGCTATCGTGGTTCTAACCAGCCCGCCGAAATTATTCAACACTATTTACTTTTTACTTTGAAAGCCAAAGGCGCCCATTCAATGTTAACAACTACCGTCATTAACATCCGATCATAATATTTTTACAAATATTAAAGATCAGTTAAGAAGTAGGCAAGCTATTTATAAATGTTTATATAATTTTTAACGCAAATTTTGTTACGAACAAATTACAAAAACAATACAATGGGCGCCTTTGGCTTTCAAAGTTAAAAAGTAAATAGTGTTGAATAATTTCGGCGGGCTGGTTAGAACCACGATAGCTCAATTGGAAGAGCACCTGACCCGGTATGTCAGAAGGGTGCAGGTTCAAACCCTGCTCGTGGAAATTTTTTCAACATTTGTGTTTTTGTAATTTGTTCGCAACAAAATTTGCGTTAAAAATTATATAAACATTTATAAATAGCTTGCCTACTTCTTAACTGATCTTTAATATTTGTAAAAATATTATGATCGGATGTTAATGACGGTAGTTGTTAACATTGAATGGGCGCCTTTGGCTTTCAAGTAAATAGTGTTGAATAATTTCGGCGGGCTGGTTAGAACCACGATAGCTCAATTGGAAGAGCATCTGACCCGGTATGTCAGAAGGGTGCAGGTTCAAACCCTGCTCGTGGAAATTTTTTCAACATTTGTGTTTTTGTAATTTGTTCGCAACAAAATTTGCGTTAAAAATTATATAAACATTTATATCTTGTTCCGCTAGACGTTTTTTGGTAATTTCAATAAACTTTAGAAAACAATACATTTTACATACTTTCCTCGAGCGGAATTCGAACCCGCACCCCATAGATGCCGGGTCAGATGCACTACTAACTATGCTATCGTGGTTCTATCCAAACGGCCGTAATTAATCAACACTATCTAACTCTACGTCTACGTTTACGTCGTAAGTTTACGTCTACGGCATTACCATATTATCCATTACATTTCATCTTTGATGGACAAGCGCATTCCAGTTTCCATGATTCTATTTGATCTTAGTAGAGCCTTTGATCATGTTTGTCACACAACTCTGCTTAAAAAATTAGAAGCATATGGAATACGTGGGCATGCACATGATTGGATTAAAAGTTATCTTGATAATAGAGTACAAAGTAGAACTAAGCAAAATTGACAAATCTTTACATTTATCGTGTTATCACTCTAAGTACTCTAAAAATAACTACGGCGTCCCCCAGGGAAGCATTCTTGGACCTCTGTTATTTATTCTATATGTAAATGATCTCCCATCTATCACTGGGTATCGATGCATGCTGTTTGCAGATGACATTTCAATAATAATTAATAAAACTCCAAACTCCGATTTTGAATTTAAAATAAATAATACAATTATTAATGTAATAAATTGGCTTACTCATAACAATCTTTTGGTTAACAAAGCTAAAACTAAATATTTACAATTTTATAACAAAAATGGACATCCACAAAATGTTTCTGTCACGCATGATGGTAAAAAAATCGCAGAGTGCTCTACTGCTAAATTTCTTGGCTTTTATTTAGACGTTCATTTGACGTGGAAAGAACATGTCGCAAGTGTTTGCCAGAGGATAAATAGTAATGCTTTAAGACCGGACTAGACATGTGTAACACTGCGCATCACCGCTCAATTCATTTGACGCCGGATTTGTTGACACATACCCCGACAACGGGTTGAGCCTATAGCCACTGCTCCCCGTGGGAAGATGTGGACGCAGAATTCCACCAGGTCAACAAAGAAAAAAGATGCAAGAGTCTGTACCTACTTTATTTATGCTCAGCGCTGGGGAACTCGATGTCGCAGTAGTTAACGCCCAATCTGCTATTGTTAAGGTTAAACAACAATCTCAAGGTCCTGCCATCGGATGGGTGACCGAAAATGTGTCATCTCGAGCTCCTCTGTGTTCGACATGTTAAGGCGACGCACCGCTAAACAATTAATCTAATACGAAGCGTTTGCGCTTCGTACCATAAGAAAAACTGTTTTTTTTCCTCAAATTAAAACAACAAATTATTTTTTAAAAATGAACTAGCATATTGAAGTGTATGTTAAGACTAAGAAAATTTAGATGCTTAAATCGGTCTGGTTTGCCTATTAAATGCAAATTCTGTTTTAAAAGAGGTTACTTTGGTATTTTTTCTCTGTTATAAAAGTTGACAAATCGTGTTTCTGCAACTTGCAAAATGAAGTCAGTTATATGAAAAATCATGTCATCAAATATCACTTTTATATGTTTTGTAATTGTTGGGGAAAATCAAGATCCCCGCCACGTAAATTACCAATGCGTCTTCTTAAGCCGTTGGTACCGGCTGCATAGCAGTCGTTAAGAGCGTTTACGCCGTACACTAGCGCCGCCAATGAAAAAAAAACATATCTAGTAATTAGAGATAGAAAATCAAATTATGCTCAACAAACTATCTGAATGAAGTAATTTAGCATTTTTACGTCACCTAATGAACACCTGACATGTTATGGTTTAGTTAAATATGGCGTTATAGTTAAAACTGGCCGTAACTTCTTATTTAACTAAACCATAACATGTGAGGTGTTCATTAGGTGACGTAAAAATGTTGAGCATAATTTGATTTTCTATCTCTAATTATTAGATATGTTTTTTTTTCATTAGTGCCGCTAAAGTGCGGCGTAAACGCTCTTAACAACCATCATTCCGCACTGGGTCTGCGTGGTGGTCAAAACCCGTTTTCTCAGTAGGTTTCCATCTTTAAAGAAGGCTCGTGCCCCAGCAGTGGGATACAAAATGAGGTGGTTATGATGACGACATTTATGCTAGTAATTAACAACATCTATCGATTGTCGCTTACAGAGTATACCCCAACTTCCCTCGTTTGTATCCACAGCGCAATATTAATCTTGTCAGCCATAAAGCAAGGTTATTGTAGCGAAGTCTATACAGCCAATTAACTGGCTTTGGCATTGATTAACAGATGTACCTACATACGACGTGCAACGCTCTGGAGCTACGCTTTTCTATTAGACAGTGAAGGGTTTTAATGAAAGCTCGATTTCTTGTTATCGTTAATAATTGAAATCAAAATTCAGAAATGGTTAATTCAGGGGGTTAAAGTTACTCGCGTCCGTAGGTTTACCCTTGAGACCTTACACGTGACCCCTGGGTGGTGCTAAATGAGTGACACTGTCTGAGTGGTAGAGCCACGCTGCGATGCAGCACGAAATGGACCGGCTCACCCGGTGTAATACCACCCTCTCACAGAATATCGGCGTGAAACAACGGCACTCGTTGCTGTTGTGTTTCGTCCGGTGAGTGAAAGTACCGGAAGCCCATATCTCACCCCTCCCCCCTCCCAATTCCTACTCCCTCCTAAAGATCCAACTCCTTCCTCAAGGTCGGCAACGCATCTGCGATTACTTTGGTTTTGCGGGTGTCCATGGGCGGCGGTGATTACTTTCCATCAGGTGACCCGCCTGCTCGTTTGCCTCCTTTTAACATAAAAAAAATTGATATTTTGCAAATATTACAATTAAATTACCTACCATGCTGGTCTGGGACGTGAAAATAATATATCAGCTGCTACACTCGAGAGCAATGAATCCGGGTCACCTAAAGAAACCTATAAATCTCGGAAACTAAGAATGCTAGCTTAAGACGACGCATTGGTAATTTACGTGGCGGGGATCTTGATTTTTCCCAACAATTACAAAACATATGAAAGTGATATTTGATGACATGATTTTTCATTTAATTGACTTCATTTTGTTAGTTGCAGAAATACGATTTTTCAACTTTTATAACAGAGAAAAAAATATCAAAGTAACCTCTTTTAAAACATAGATTCGCATTTTACAGGCTAACCAGACCGATTTAAGCATTTAAATTTTCTTAGTAGATTAGTCTTAACACACACTTCAAAATTGTAGTTCATTTTTTTTAATTAATTTGTAGTTTTAATTTGAAGGCAAAAAAACCAGTTTTTCTTATGGTACGGGGCGCAAACGCTCGTATCAAAACGTATGAGATTTATTGTTTAGCGGTGCGTCGCCTTAATGAAATAAATTGTGTTTAGACAATCCATCAAAAATCAAACCTTAAAAAAAATCTAGTCTCGCAACTCAGTTCTTCTACCGTTAAAAGTTGTTATCCTCTTGGATTGGATCGTCTATCTACCTCTTTTTGAAGAAAGACGGGAGAGCATGTATGTAAATATTTATAAAATTTATAAAATACAGTGAAAAAATTAAACGCCTACCTGACCCAGCCTTCCCGGTAGCATAGCGGTCAGTGCAGCCGCCCGGATTGCGGAAGACCCAGGTTTGATTCCTGGCTGGGTCGGGTGGGTTTTTTCACTGTGTTTTATCAATTTTATAAATATTTAATTTAGCTTCAGTGCAGCAATTAGCACTTGAAAATAAAAAGTAAAAACTTTGCATTTACGTATGTAGGGTAAACCGTATAGCAACATTGACATCAAAAAGTAAAAAAGTATTTGAACTATCAACCATTTATTTTATATTTTCTTATAACTAAGCAAACTATCCAACAGAGTATAAACAGTTTATAGTTAAAACTTACATATTTTAGAAAATAATGAAATAAATTTAAAATCATCTAAAAAGTACAGTCTTGTCCATTGCTTACATTAATTGCCCACATCACAGCACAGTAATTGCCCTGTACCTTAAACTGATAAATTTGACTTTAAACGTAAATAAATAATCAAAACAAAACGTTAAACTTAAATCTGATAGGATAGTCTTCAAAATCTCAAAATAAATTGCGTTTGGCTTTATTTACTAAGTATATCAAATATCAAATATTGCTGATGTTGATGACGTCAGAATCGCCAAAGACAGAATCAAATCAAAATCAAAAAAAATCAAAAATCTTTATTCATCAACTCAGTCTACATATACTTTTACTGTGGCCGGAGCTTCCGTTTGAGCAAATAGTTACTCGTTTTGGGAAGCACCGCTCTTCCATTGAGAAATTATAATCTTTAACTAAAAGAATGAAAAAGAACCATCTCCTTCTTTAGCTGATGTGGATGAGTCAAAATTGCCAGAGACAGAATCATCTCCTACTTCAAAACAAAGATGGCATACAAATAAATTTAAATCGGAGCTATCGGGTATAATTATGTTCCTTATGTTTTGGTGGAATGCAACGCACATGAAAGAGTTTTGAACAAGCACTGCACTGCAAGCCAATTCATTCTTGATCACATTGAAATGACAAACTCCACAAGTAGGCTTTTGGTACAATGTTTGTTACTAGGTTGCTACAAAACTGCCCATGACAGTAATTGCCCTGGACAATAACTATAGATATTAACATATGGCAATAACTAAAAATATGCAGATTTACGTGCAGTGATTGCCCACCTTTAAAATAACCGTTAAGAATCAAATTTAACCAGATATTAATATTAAAAACGGAGAAAATACATAAGATTTTATCATAACTATACAGCAATAGTTGAATATCATTGAAAATGCTAAAAAAACGAACCTCTAAGCAAGTAATTCTTTATAAAATTTGCTAAAATGTTTACCTGTTTGAGTAACACGTTCACCCGTCGTGACAAAATCCGCCATCACTGTTTTTTTTCAGTGTTGCCAATTGTCAATTGACCACATGACATTGACCACAGAGCCATCTGGTATATTCTAATCGAACTAGAATGATTCAAATGTAGCACCTCGCAATATTTTTCTTAAAGCGGGCAATCACTGTCAGTGGGCAATAACTCTCTGGTTTGCACAATTAAATTAAAATTCGGAAAAAGAGTTCAAATTTTCACGAGTTGATGACGTTGTTGACATTGATTAGGAAGAAACTTCGTAAAAAGCTGGATGGAACAGCCGAACTTAGAAGAAAACTTAAGCGTATAACCTAAACTCGAGGATAAAGCATATACCTATGTATGAGAAGGTTCTAAGTGACAGTTGCATCAACGATCCAATCTAGAACCTACCTATATAAGTATAGTTAGGTTCTGGATTGGCTGCGTTTCCGGTGCGCTCAGTGCTAAGCAAGCATTGCTAAGTGCTTTTTGATGTTAACCTCTTTGTGACCGAAAACAGAAGATGGCTGATAGCTTAAGTTCAGATATATACTAAGTATACCATCGTGATTCAGGTAGGTACATTAATGTCCATAATTTATTTTAAATATCTTTAGTTAATTATATATTTAATAGCATATAATTATATTATATATTTACATCCCTTATACAAAGTTGCGCCCCCTATTTGACTAAATTATCACATAATCCTGCGTCCGCCGTTTATTAAACCGTGTACTAAACTTACACATGTGGAACAAAATTGCGTCCACCAAATTTTTTTATTTATTCCGATTTTTCATTCAGGAATCAGTTTTGCGTCCGAAAAAAAAATTGCAAAATTGCGTCCGTATGCGGCGGCGGACGCAACTTTGTTTGTGGGATATATAATTATATATATAATATGCATGTATATATATAATATACAACCTTATATTATGGAAGGATGTGTAAAGCTGTCCATAGAACTTCTCGACCTCTCCCATATCATCGGACCTGGTCGTGACCGTCATCGGTTTTCAGCGTCGTCAGTTGGCACTGCCCAATACCCAGATCTCTTGCGAACACTTTTGAGCCTTTGTTCCGCTCAATGGCCTCTTTAATACGGTTAGTATTAAATTGGCGCGTGCCGCCGAAACTGAGACGCATCACCTGAGGAAAGCAGAACCATTGCGCGCCGCTCTTCCATTAGTTTTAGGGTATGGTCTGAGAACTTTTTGGTTCCTTTTGCACGGTGGGTTTTAAAGAACTTGGACCCAACCGTTTGGACAGTTTCCACAAACCTGTTGCTGTATTCGTCCACATTTTCACAATTATTTAGGCGCTCGAAGCGATTCTGCAATTCGAGCTGAAAGCTTTCGGAGTTTTGGATTTGGATGGGTGCAGGACGGAGCGTAGACCTTACCAATCGACGTCTTTCCAGCTTAACGTTGATGTTCAATGTGCCTCTTACCAACCAGTGATCGCTGCCAGTTTTAAACGCATTGATCACAGTGACATCATTGAATATTTGCTTCCTCGTCGACATGACAAAGTCAATCTCGTTTTTTGTTGCACCATCGGGACTCATCCAGGTCCACTTGCGGTGTTCAGCTTTCCTGAAAAAGGAGTTCATCATAAAGAGGCCCTCCTTCTCAAGAAAGTCAACCAGCAGTTGGCCCCGGGAGTTCCGATTACCAACCCCAAATCGTCCCACTCTCATCTCATCGCCGTTTCATTTGTCCAGTTTTGGGCTAAAGTCTCCCATGACAACGGTGTAATGAGTTTTGGAGGCTTGTATGGCTCTAGAGATGTCCTCATACGTAGCTTCCACCTCATCGTCAGGGTGTGTCGTAGTAGGAGCATAAACCTGTATGACCTTCAATGAATACCGTTTGGTTATTCTGAGTATAAGGTACGCTACCCTAGGCGACACACTCCCGGTCTCGACAACGTTGTTTACGAGGGACTTGTGGACGATGAACCCGACACCACCTTGGGACAGTTGTTCGCCCTCCCGGAAATAGAGCAAGTTACCGGACTTGAGGATTATCGAGTCCTCCCCCTCTCTTCGGACTTCAGATAATCCAACTATGTCCCACCGTATCTTGCTCAATTCTTCCTCCAGTTCGTAAATCTTCTCGTCAGTCCGTAATGTGCGCGTGTTAAATGTTGCCAGGGCCAGAGTTCGTTGTTGGCGGTAGCCAGGTCTCTGCCGGAGATTCTTAGCACCCCCTGCCCCGTCGCTGCCTTGGCCGCTACCGTAGCTAGGGCGAGCGGGGCCGCCGGGGACTAGGGGCCGGTTTTTGCTGGTGTGCATGTCATGGGGGGTATTTGCCTTAATCGCCACGCTTGGCAGGCGGGTTGGCGATCGCAGTAGGTTGAAGGTAACCTCAGAGAGATGCTGCTGCCCATCCTCTGGAATGGTCCCTTAGTCGCCTTTTACGACACCCACGGGTTGAGATGGGGTGATGCAATTCTTTATCCCCGGCACCACACGGGAAAAATAACATTGTATATATATAATAGCCGTTTATAGTTGGTTTATTATCTAAACTAATATTATTGTTCTTACTATCACTTTTTTGCCCTACTGTAGATCAAATGCTTCTATTTTTCATTTCCATTTTATTCAATCCACCTCTGCAACGGATTAATTGAATAAACCATATTATAGAGAGTAGAAACATGATTAGCATCTTTAAATAAGTGTTGCTACTGCCGGACAAAGGCCTCCATCATCGAAATCAAGTAATCGCCACAGATGATGTGTATTGATTTAAAAAAATATGTAGTGAAAAAAAAAATGATTTATCTTTTTACCCCCTTATTCATAAAAAAATATTTAAGCATTTTTTAGTTGAATATTGTTTTGTCAACGTCACACAAACCCCATTAAATATTATTGTGTATTGGTATATTACGCGTGCCAAATGCGGGTAGGTGATCACCATGGAAGTGGGAACACAGTTTCCAGTTTGTTTTAAACTATCTATGGAATTACTAAAATTAAGTAAAAAATTCTTAAAATTATTTTAAAAAAAATTATGATTATCAAAATTTTTACTTTTTGTTTTCAAGTGCTAATTGCTACACTAAAGCTAAATTAAATATTTATAAAATTTATAAAATACAGTGTTAGGAATCGAACCTGGGTCTTCCGCAATCCGGGCGGCTGCACTGACCTCTATGCTACCGGGAATGCTATGCTATGCTTAGTAAAAATAGTAAAAAATTACTATAGCGCTGTGTTATCAAATTTGTGGTATTTCATCTGCAAAGATGAATCTGCATAGCCATCGGTTGCAATAACCGATGGATAGATGCCGCACTGTGCCGCTATTAGCACTAAAAAAGCAGTGACAAAATTCAGCGCTTACGTCAGCCTTCCCGGTAGCATAGTGGTCAGTGAAGCCGCCCGGATTGCGGAAGACCCAGGTTTAATTCCTGGCTGGGTCGGGATTTTTTCACTGTATATTATAAATTTTATAAATATTTATGATTATCTGTGCTTCTAAACATTCCGTAGCCAAAATAAATATCTAAACGTAAATGTCGCTAATTAAACATGAACTGAACCGAACTTTGCTACACTCACACCAATTATCTAGCCCAAGAGAAGCTACGTTATGAAACTCGTTAAATGGTTACTAGACAACGGATAAACATACTTAAAATACTTAAATACATACTTATTATACATAGAAAACACCCAGACCCGAGACAATTTAGAAAAACAATAATTTCTAAATTGACCCGACCGGGGATCGAACCCGGGACCTCAGAGATGGCGATACCATGAAAACCGGTGTACAAACCACTCGACCAAGGAGGTCGTCAAAACATTTAGTAGAATTTGAAAGGCCATACTTTGATGTGGACATATTTCGCATACAGACATTTTTGGTACCTAGTTGAGCCAACTTTTTACGCGTCCGTTAGCAAGTGGAATATATAAAAGAAATGTTTTACATTTCAACAATCCCCCGGGGATTAATCCCAATTCGCACCATTGCCGTTTCCAAGGCAAGCAAAGCAAAGTCATTTCCATTTCATCATTTATTTATGAAGTAAAATATGTACTGTGGTTGGTTTCTACTTATGTAATCCATATTTATGAAAATAAATAAGCTATTAAGTTTAACACCATAATACCTACAATTCTTTGAAGTACACATTAAAAAATAATGAACTAGCCTAGGCTATATAATGGGTACGTATTTTAATGTATAAAATTAAAATATATAAGTTTACAATGCATAAGTTCAAAATACCTAAAATCAAAAAAAAATTTTTTTTTTTTTTAGAACAACTAATAACCAAAATCCATAAAGTTCATAATTCATAATCGTCCAAATACATACAATCAAAATGTCTTATACATTTTACATTTTTATTTTTACAATGTATAAGTTCAAAATGAACACCTGAACTCAATATGTGGCAGTGGCGAGTGCACGGTTGAAAAGCTGAATTCTCGGGGACGCTATGCGTCGTTTAAACTTGGAGTTGCATTGAAGCATGCCGAAAATGTGATGTCGTCTGATAACTGGGCGACTGACATATGTGTTAAGCCATGGCGGCAGAACTTTCGCGCCAAAGACAAGGTCAACCAAGTGTCGACCGCGATTTCATGAGATCAACTTATGTTACCAAAATGTTCGTGGCCTAAGGACGAAGACTACCACATTCCTTAGTAGTGTTACGCAAAGTGATTACGATATTATAGCTGTAACAGAGACATTTCTCACGAGCTCAGTGTCAGACAGTGAACTTTTCCCTCCGGGCTACCATGTGGTACGCAAAGACAGGGTAGGTGACTGTGGATGGGGAGGAGTTCTATTCGCTTTTCGTGATTGTTGTGATGTACGGGTAGTTACGGATATTATTAGTATGACTGATGATAAAGAATTATTATTCGCTATTGTAACATATAAAAAAGTTACAAAAACACAAATGTTGAAAAATTTCCACGAGCAGGGTTTGAACCTGCACCCTTCTGACCCTTCTGAATTTTTTCAACATTTGTGTTTTTGTAATTTGTTCGCAACAAAATTTGCGTTAAAAATTATATAAACATTTATAAATAGCTTGCCTACTTCTTAACTGATCTTTAGTATTTGTAAAAATATTATGATCGGATGTTAATGACGGTAGTTGTTAACATTGAATGGGCGCCTTTGGCTTTCAAAGTAAAAAGTAAATAGTGTTGAATAATTTCGGCGGGCTGGTTAGAACCACGATAGCTCAATTGGAAGAGCACCTGACCCGGTATGTCAGAAGGGTGCAGGTTCAAACCCTGCTCGTGGAAATTTTTTCAACATTTGTGTTTTTGTAATTTGTTCGCAACAAAATTTGCGTTAAAAATTATATAAACATTTATATAAAAAAGTGAAAATCTTATGTTGTGTCGTATATTTGCCACCTAACTATAGGGATAAGCAATATTTGAAAGTCTTGACATGTATAGAAAATGCAATTTGTACTTATCCTGACATGAATGTATTAATCCTAGGGGACTTTAATTTAAACTCTTGCAGTGCTAATGTAAAACTTAATTTTGAATTTTTCTGTGACTTTTGTTCGCTAAAACAATATAACAAAGTTTTAAATGATCATGGCGGTATACTAGATCTCGTGCTGGGCAATTTTGTGCCCGATCAGATAACGGTATCTTGTAGTGAAGATCCTCTGGTTAAGATTGACCAGTACCACCCTATGCTCGATATAATGATAAGGCTTCCATGCGTTGGAGTATCGTTGATGCCATCACCTTTACAACCCGTAAAGGCTCGCTCGGAAGCCAGTCCAGATTGGAACTGGCGCAAGGCGGACTTTGAGGGTCTGTATACGACATTGTTGGAATTAGACTGGTCCGATCTGTTAACAATAACCGACATTAACCATGCTGTTCAGTTATTTTACAATAAGCTGTATGAAACTATAGGTCTTCACGTACCCTCAAAAAAACGAACAACTCGTAATCAGCGATACATCTATCCTAAATGGTACAATACAGAAATAATAGTAAATATAAAATATAAACATTTCCATCATAAGAGGTTTAAGAAAGAGGGTAGTGAATTCAACAGGGCCATGTTTAAATATTATAGAAAGAGATTGAAAAAGATGATTGATTACGAATATCGGCGATATATGGACTTACTGCAAAAAAATATTTTTGACGATCCGGTTCAATTCTGGAACTATGTTAAAGAGAAGAAAAAAGATAGAAGAAACACAGATACATATAAATATGAATGTACTGAGGTGAGGGAACAAGCTGCAGCTGACGCTTTTGCTAAATACTTTGCCTCGGTATTTCAAGCAGAGAAACCGGTATTAGATTCTGATAAAGCTGGTAGAGCTGCACATAATCGACAGGATGCAACCTCTGTTTCTATAGTGGCAGTTGACGAGACCGATCTGAGAAAGGCTGTTAGACGCCTCAAGGCCCGAGCATCCGGTGGACCTGACGGCGTTCCTGTTTTTTTGGCCAAGGATTGTATATCGGTTCTTGGTAGGCCACTACTTTACCTGTACAATCTATCTCTTGCTCAGTCTACATATCCCGAAGTCTGGAAGTTATCGAGGGTCACTCCTGTTCCTAAAGGTGATCGAGGCTCTAATGTTACTTCTTACAGACCGATTGCAGTCCTGTCCGTATTCGGTAAGATCTTTGAGGCAATGCTAAGTAGTCATATAAATAGCCAAATTGGTGACCGACTACATAACAGTCAGCATGGGTTTCGCAGCGCTCGTTCCACTACCACCAATTTGGTGGCGCATGTTGACTATGTATGCTCTCAAATGGATAGTCGGAAGCAGGTCGACGCAGCCTATTTTGACTTTAAAAAAGCGTTCGACTTGGTGGACAACGATATCCTTATGGAAAAACTGGCGATTATTGGATTCACCCCGCAGCTCCTAAAATTTTTCTCTTGCTACCTTAACAATCGTCGGCAATTCGTAAGGTTAAATGGATATGATTCCGGAGACTACTTTACGAGGTCAGGAGTAAGCCAGGGTAGTACTTTGGGACCATTACTGTTCGTTATATTCATTAACGATTTACCGGAAGTCGTCCTGACTTCCGAGTGTCTCCTTTTTGCGGATGATTTAAAACTAAGTTTAGGTGTTCAAACTGAGGCTGACGTGGCGGCATTGCAGAGAGATATTGATGCGGTATCCATATGGAGTCAAGACAACCACCTCCCATTCAATAATCTCAAATGTAAAACGATCACATTCTCGCGCAAATCACAGCCCTTGTTGAGTAGGTATAATTTATTGGACGCTCCTTTGGATAGAGTTTATGACATTCGAGATTTAGGTTTAGTATTAGATAGTAAGTTAGACTTTCACACGCATATTATTAAAATGTGTAAGTCAGCGCATAAAATGTTAGGGTTTGTTATGAGAACAGCATCACAGTTTAGGAACATAGAGGTTCCAAAAGTATTATACAATGCATACGTACGCAGCAAACTAGAGTATGGCGCGGTTATTTGGAATCCTTATGAGGAGAAATATGCTCTCATTATTGAAAAAATTCAAAGAAAATTTGCTCGATGGATATACAAAAAACAATACGGATACTATCCGTACCTATATCCGTCCTTATTCGTTACGGGTATGGTGGACATGGACACGCTGAAATTTAGACGAGCTATGTCTCAAACCGCGCATTATCTGTCAATAATTCGTAATCAAATAGACAGTCCCCAAATATTACAGCGTGTCCGCATGTTGGTTCCCGGGAATATATCGGCGGACTCGGGAGGGCAGGTGGCGCCGCGTCGCCGCCCGCGTTTGCTGGAGCGGCCTGTCGCGCGCACCGAGCGAGGCCGGCACGCGCCCACCAACCGCGCACTACACGTTATTGGGGACATACTTGCTCAGCACTTTGAACTTGATCTATTTGCCGATGGATTAGGGCATTTGTTTAATCAATTCAGTGTAATCTTAAATGACATATAGCAATTGGACATTATTATTATTCCTATTTTTTCTTTATTTCTCTATTGTAATTATTAATCAGAATTTATTATTATAATGTTTATTGTAAAAATTGACATGCATGTAATATTTCCCATAATTTAATTATTCTTGTAAGCGTTTTGGATATAAATATCTGTTAGCTTGTAAGAAAACATGAATAAATAAATAAATAAATGAATAAATAAATCAGTTATCAAAATAAGTAAGTTAGTTTTTTTTTTTATTAGACAACAGAAAGCAAAAATTACCAAAAAGAAACTCTTTCTGTTGTCTAATAAATGTTGTCTAAAAAAACCTCGAAATTCAAGACAATCGCTACGCTGCGCTGCGCTTCGCGATTGTCTTAAATTTCTAACCTATCACGTGACCTACAGGAGTAGGGCAGCTGGTATTGCTAGAAATTGATAGGTAAAATAAATATATAGGTACATATTGTGATAGTTATGAATTTCAAACTTAGACTAGTTCATCATTATGTATTCTAAGCAGTATATATTTTGAATTTTATGTATTGTCAGTTTATGCATTTAAAACTTATGCCATTTACATAGTTATCTAAAATAGTTTATGTAGGTATTTTGAATCATTATATTTTATGATTGTAGGTATTTTGAACTTATGCATTGTAAACTTATATATTTTAATTTTTAACCGTCTTCAAAAAAAGGAGGAGGTTATCAATTTAACTGTATTTTTAACCGACTTCAAAAAAAGGAGGAGGTTATCAATTCGACTGTATTTTTTTTTTTTTTTATATTTGTTACCTCAGAACTTTCGACTGAGTGAACCGATTTTGATGATTCTTTTTTTATTTGAAAGCTGGTGCTTCCCGTGTGGTCCCATTTTAATTTAGTCCAGTTCTGATGATGGGATCCTCAAGGAATTGAGGGAACTCCTCGAATATTGTAGGCATACCTATCGCGATTTTGGTATTTTCAGAAATAAGTCAAGCATTTGCATTCAGAAAGTATCATTTGATGAAGTGTAACTGATGAAAAAGACCACAGATTGCCATCGGAACTCCTCAATGATAAGTATTTCACGGGTGGCGATAAAATATCTCGATTAAGATAGTTAAGCGACTATGACGAAGCAAAAGAAGACAGGCACCAAAACTCAGTTTTTGATTTCCTACTTTGAGATAGGCGTTTCTCGTTTTCTTCGCTTGTCTCATTTAAACGGCGCTGTCTCATACGAACAGCGTGTTTAGTAGGTCTACCCATATTCGCTTTTGATAAATAGATCGAAATGAATCACTAAAAAGCGAGAAATAAACAAAAATTTTAACAAAAAAAACACCGACTCCAAAAATTTAGACTGATAAAATTGCACTAAAAAGTGAAAAATAAGCGTTAGACTTGTATAGACAATAACTTTATTAAGAAAAAATATAGGTACAATTATTGTTACTTTTGGAGTCGGTGCCAGCCAAGGTAACTTTAACATAAACATTTAACGACATACTATAATATAATCATAATACTACATTCAATCTTATGCATGAAATTTTGACTAAAAACGCGGACTGGCACCGGCTTCAAAAACTTCGTTGGCTGGCACCGGCCCCAAAAATAACAATAATTGTACCTATATTTTTTCTTAATAAAGTTATTGTCTATATAAGTCCAACGCTTATTTTTTACTTTTTAGTGCAATTTTATCAGTCTAATTTTTTGGAGTCGGTTTTTATACATTATGATACGTACCCCTATATAATGTAAAGATTAAAAACAACACCCGTATCACGTGATGGCATCACCAACTCGGAAATTTAACCGTCTCTGTGGTCTAGTGGCTGAGACCACCGGTTTAGACTCAGAGGTGCCGGGTTCGATACCCAGCAGGGGGTACATGGTTGTGTACTCGGTTTGTTTGGTGGTAGGGCTTGTTTGTCCGCCTGGCTAGCTACCACCATCTTATCTAAATATGTCGCTATAACATCAATATTTGTAGTATTGTTGTGTTCCGGCAGCTAGAGATAAGATAGCCAGTGCCTCACTAGTTGAGGTTCCCGGGTGAAGTGCGCTTCCATCATTGGCCTTATCATCACGTCTTATCATCAGGTGAGAGCACTGTGCTTACCCGTAAAATATATTTAAAATAAAACCTTCGCGAGCGTGCGCAATAGTTTCCTAAAGTTTAATAGCAATCGGACGAATGGTTTAGGAACGAATACCGGACTAATAAAGATAAATTCATTTTTATTTTTTTTATTTTTTTTCACCAGCTCATTCTATTTACAATGGTTAACGCGCCCAGTCTGCGATTGCTAAGGTTAAGCAACTTTCTCAAAGGCCAGTCATCGAATGGGTGACCAAAAATGTATCATCTCGAGCTCCTCCGTGCTTCGGAAGGCACGTAACACCGTTGCTTCCGGCTGTATTGGCAGTTGTTAACAACCACTATATGCCTGCGTGGTGGTTCATATCCCGTTCGCCCTTTCCATCCATACGGAAGACTTGTGCCCCAGCAGTGGGGACATATACATCCGCTGGTGATGTTGTGATGAAAAAATTTGCAGACTTGAGGCCCTGTTGAAGTGCTTTTATCCTTACTACCATTGGGTGGAGATAAAGGCCAGGCACTTCCAAACCAAGATAGCTAATCCAAATTAGGTAAGGAAAAAACGATGCTGGCAAAATAGCTTATCTAACATGACTTCATCTCCATAACTTTTTTATTGTCGGCCACTACGTGTCTAATCATTTTGAAACAGTTAAGTTTTTTATTGCAGTTCTTGTTGAAAACAATAAAACACAGAATATGATAAGGTAGAACTGGCTTACTTTAGAATCAAGGGTAACAATGATATGCGCTCCAGATTCATAAGTAGCTGCTATTAAACGTGTCCCTAGCGTCCTAGACGTCCTTAGGCTAACTAAGGGTAACAGTCCATTAAAGCTGAGCTGAGCTGAGCCGAGCTGTATGAAAATCAACCAATAGAGTCTCTTTATTTTAACGGCTTTTCTTAGCTCTGCGCTAGTATTGGTTCATTTCCACACAGCTCAGTTACGCTCGACTCAGCCCAGGTTCAATGAAGTATCACCCTAACTCCTAGATCATGCCGTAGCCTACCTACATGTGTTTCTCTTGATTCTCGAATATTTAGTGTGAAATTTTAAAAATATTCAAAATTCACAATCGTTCATTCAGTTTGCTACAAATAGCTCTCATGGAGCGCCACCGGTTCGTAAGTCTACTCTGGGCGGGAGATCTTGTACTGAGAAGAACCGGCAAGAAACTCAGCAAGTGTCAAGCTCTTTTCTCCTTTACAGCGTCAAAATTTGTTGTTTGTAAACTGTAGGACACTGCTGATAAAGGCTATCATATCAGCGCTAAGATATAGATCCAAATAAAACAAAATGTGGATTTTTATTATAACCAGGCTATTTTGTCATCTAAATATTCTTTGACTGTATAATAACCTTTCTTATGTAAAGAAGATTTTACATGATTTTTAAACTTATCTAATGGTAAATTTTGTACAGTACTAGTACCTTGCCCCAAGAAAGAGCTAAGAACCTTTTGCTACCTGAACAGTGGCATTACAAGTTTTTTCTTATTTCTAGTATTGAAATTGTGTACATCACCGTGTTTAGTAAAAGAGTTGACATTGCAATTGCAACGCACAAAGACTTTGCAATTATAAATAAACTGAGATGCAACTGTAAGAACACCAATTTCTTTAAAAAATTCTTAGAGTAGTTCGGGAACCTAGTCTATAAATGGTTCTTATAGCTCGTTTTTGTAAAATAAATATAGTTTCAACATCAGCCGCTCTAGCCCACAATAAGATGCCATACGACATGACACTATGAAAATAGCTAAAGTAAACTGTTCTAGCAGTTTCAACGTCTGTTAATTGTCTTATTTTTTTGATGGCATAAGCAGCAGAACTGAGTTTACCGGCCAATTTCGATGTATGAGGATTCCATTGAAGTTTTGAGTCAAGTGTGTGTCAACCTAAGAAGACTGTTGAATCTACTAAATCTAATTTATCACCGTTTATTCTAACATCGGTTGGTTCAGTCCTAACATTAGTCATTAGTCTGAATCTAAAGACTTCATCATCATCATCAGCTTATTTTATGTCCCCACTGCTGGGGCACGAGCCTTTCCTATGGATGGTTAGGACTGGGCCATAAACCAACACACGGGTCTAGTGCGAATGGGTGGTTGTTAACAACTGCTAATGCAGCCGGGACCAACGGCTTAACGTGCCTCCGAAGCCAGGGAGCTTGAGGTAAAACATTTTTGGTCACCCATCCGATGACCGGCCTTTATGAAAGTTGCGTAACTTCAGAAATAGCAAACCGAGTGCTATAACCACCAGGTGATTTTGATGCCTTTCCCTTTTTGGAATAAGGATGTAAAAATGTATGTATGGAAATATATAAATTCCTTTGCTTCCAGTCGGTGTCTGTGACGGTGTCGGTGCTGACGCTGACCTTCATCAGCGTGGACCGCTGGTACGCCATCTGCTTCCCGCTCAAGTTCAAGTCCACCACCGGCCGCGCGAAGACCGCCATTCTGGTCATCTGGCTGCTGTCTTTGCTGTTCAGTAAGTGTAATTTTTATGTGAAGAATAGAATAGAATAGAACTCTGCAGAGTTTGTAACATCGAAATCTTCGCAGATAAGCCCCAGAAGTTCAGACTGGAAATATTAAAGTCATTTGATATGGCGCCAAATTAGTGGCTGAACGACTGAACGTTTTTCGATTTTTGATTTTATATAAGTACTCAAATTCTTTTAGTTTATTTTTGTTGCATTAGTTGGCCCTGTAAGGGAAGCATTATAATACTTTTATGTAATGATTCCTTTACAATATTATAAATACTAAATTGGTCTTTTTTAAATGTAAATTATAGTCGACGTTGCATGCCGTGGCAACCTATAATTAAGACGACACTTAGCTTTAAGTTTATGATTGTTTCTACAATTTTTTGCTTGTATCAGTGTTTGTCTTGTTGATTGTCCTAATAAACAAATAAAAATAAAATAAAATAATTAAAATAGAATATTTCGTTTGCTAAGATTATGGTCGTATAAGCAACTTGAAGGTCGTTTCTGCTTAACATCAGGCAGAGTAATTTGCTTACTCTTCGATAAAAAATATATAATACCATATCCCTATATCAATTGGTCCTCTGAGCCGGATGTTTAATAAAATAAAAAAATGCGTTTATTTCGACCAACTTAGGACCATAGGTACAGTATCAAAAAATTCGAAATAAAAATAAAAATTACAGATTAAAAAATTTAAATTACAAAATTAAAATTCAGCGAGTTTAAATGTGGTGGTGAGTTTTAATCTCCCTGTGTGGTGCCGGGGATAAAGAATTGCACCACCCCATCTCAACCCGTGGGTGTCGTAAAAGGCGACTAAGGGACCATTCCAGAGGATGGGCAGCAGCATCTCTCTGAGGTTACTTTCAACCTACTGCGATCGCCAACCCGCCTGCCAAGCGTGGCGATTATGGCAAATACCCCCCATCTTGGGGGAGGCCTTTGTCCAGCAGTGGACGTCTTTTGGCTGAGATGATGATGATGATGATGAGTTTAAATGACAAAAGCAAAATTATTCAATGTTTAAAAAATAAAAAATAAAATGTTGTTTTCTTTCATTTTATAAGTATTACATTAAACCTTAATTATTGCGCTTGATAAGTATCACCTATAATTGAGGTGACACTTATCAAGCGTCTGATTTATACAATGTTTTTTTTTATGTAATGGTATTTACTTTGTTGGTGTAACAATAAAAATAAAAAAAATAAAAAAGAATAAAAATTTGTATTGTCAAAAAGCTTAGGTGAAATTTAGACAAAGCTCAGAACTGAAATGCCTCAGTAGTCTAGTCCGGTTGCAGGCGTATTCATTGCGCTCAGTTCGGTTATTCGTGGAGCTTTTTCTACGCTCGGCTGGCTATATCTTCTATATCTTAGGAAACCCCATATTTATTTTAGTTTTTTCTATGCCAGCCATTATTCACTGATTGAGACTCACGTCATCACGTGGAAAGGATTTATATTTATCACACAAACATTTCTCCAAGCAGAAAACTCAATAACTTCCAAGTTTCAATATTACCTTCTAAAATTCAACTCATGAATTGTCGTTTAGTAGGTGTCATAACTTATTCATAATTCTGTTTGCGAAACGTTTTCGTTTCCATGTGTAGTGGGACTCCACCTTCGGCCTTTTTGTCACTTATCAATCAAAGAGATGTTTTTGCCAATTGTACTGTCATATCATATCATGAATGAATGGTTATGAATAACCAAATTTGAAATTTATTAATAATTATTAAATAATCGAATATGGTAGTGTTTAATGTTTATAGTTTAAAGCAAAATATTATAATATTTATTTCACTTTGCATGCCGTGGCAGCCTCTAATTGAGACGACACCTAGCTTTAAGTCTACAATATGTTCTACTTTGTCATTGCTTGTATTTGTGTTTGTCTTGTTGATTGTCCTTTAAATAAATAAATAAACCAATGACATAAAAATGTTTTAGGTGTGAATTGGGTAGTAGTAAAATAAACTAAAAAAAGTAACAAAAACACAAATGTTGAAAAAAAATCCACGAGCAGGATTTGAACCTGTACCCTTCTGACATCGGCACCGGACATCTGACACCGGGTCAGGTGCTTTCCCAATTGAGCTATCGTGGTTCTAACCAGGCCGCCGAAATTATTCAACATTGTTTACTTGGCTTTACTTTTTTCGGCGGGCTGGTTAGAACCACGATAGCTCAATTAGGAGAGCACCTGACCCGGTATGTCAAAAGGGTGCAGGTTCGAATCCTGCTCGTGGACATTTTTTCAACATTTGTGTTTTGTAATTTGTTCGCAACAAAATTTGCGTTAAAAATTTTTTAAACAAAACAGAAACATTTAAAAAAAAAGTAAAGTTTTGCTTTTTTTTATTTTTTTTATGTATCATTAGTCAAGCGTGATGATTAGGCAGTACACTGTAGTGATTACTTTATTTCAATGATGGTAGCCTTTGCTCAGCAACGTGACAGTTATAAGCTATTTACTTTGATTTGTTTCTAAAAATTTATCACCCTCTTTTGTGTCTCCAAAGACTTTGCTCGTTTTATTCACAAAACGTATACACTAACTTAATAATAACGCAGATAGCAGCTACACTTACAGATCATAAATTCTCTTATCAACCTTTGACGAAGCCACAAAGGGAAACATGCTTCATGATTAATGTCGCGAACCTTTATAAATAATTTCAAAGGGCTCCATTGTCTCGACGGCTCCTCCACACTGCAGACAGACTCGAAAACGAGATTTATTACCTATTTTTGGATGTAAGGATAGCAAACTTTCATAATTAAATAGATTCATAACCAGTTTATTGGATACATAAACTCAGACAACCGTTTGATTCAATTGAGAGGGTAACTAATGAAAATATCTAAGAACCACCAGCCTCTTTCGAGTGACGCACTAGTAAAAGTCAAAAGCAAATTAGAATAATAACCCAGTTGTAATTAAGGTTGACAGAAAAGAAGAAATGGAAGTTAAAAAATAATAGCACACAAGGCAAAAAGAACATTACACATTTTTTAAATTTACAATACCTTGAATGTATTAACATTAACTACCCATCAATTGTAGCGATCGATAACTTGATTTCAATGATGGAGCCTTTGCCTAGCAGTGGGACAGTAAATAGGCTATTTACTTACAATAACTTTAAAGCTATTTTCCCTATCTAAGGGAAAATACTTAACACAAGTACACGTATCATGCTTAAATCTGCATAGGTACGCTTCCGAAAAATGTTTTCTGCTGGACAAAGGCCTGCCCCAAGGATTTTCGCAAACTTATTAGCCAATTTAGTTGTGGGATCTGAAGAAAAAAGTGGTCGAATTAATCCAAAATCTTTTAATTTTTATAACAGCCTTTTGACAACTTTACATCGTAACCTTCGTCGTAACACATACTAAAAAACTCGGTACACGGTACACGTACTCGGTTGCCACCGCTAACAAAATAAACAAAAACATAGACAACAAAATAACCGTTCTCCCACAAAATAGTGTTGAAAAATAATCTTTTGCCGGCAGACATACCAGAATTTGTGATGCTGCAAGTGCAGAGGAAAATGCAGCTGCGCTTCAACGTGCAGTACTTCATGCAATGTGCGTCCACCTGGTCCAATGACAGCGACCTTTTGTGGCACGTTATAAAGGCGATTTTTCTTTACACGTAAGTTCTGTTTAACCGTTAATGATCAAGAAGCCGTAGCTGTAATATAAACTTTGCTATATTAATAATAGGTTTTAGTCCACCGACTGATGCAAAGGATGATGAATATAGTTTTTTCAATTATTTATATCAGGTTCCCCTTACTGCTGATGATGATCGCCTACTGTCAAATCGTGAGAGTTCTCTGGAGGTCAGACAACATTCCTGGGCACACAGAGTCACACAAATTGTGCACAACATCAACGGGACAGAATAATTGTGAGTACGAAACTGATTTAGAGAAAACCTATGCATATTCACGTCTGTTTCCAAGACAAGTGGGTATGTAGATAGGTATGTAAATGTATTGAAATTGAAATATATATCACGTAGACTTTCACTTGCTACGGTCCTCTCTTGATACACTTTGCTCGCCCCTTCCGCAGCTACTTTAGGATGAAAGCTGTGATCAATGAAGGATCAATATTACACTTGATTCAAAAGTACCCCGTAATTGTTCCATAGTAGATATTCATAGCAAATTTTATGATCAAGTGTGAGTTGTACTTACACTAGATCAAAAAATATCTCTTATGTTTTTGGACTTTCTCATAATACAAAATTTTATTTATTCCGTTGAAACTCCAACAACTTAAGTAAATAAACGTGAAAGTTTAAACAACCAAAGTCTTTGTTTGAATACATCCTCACCAAGGAGGTGTTCAAATATCAGAGATGTTCCTTTGCACTTCTTAACATAGTATTACTTTACTCTTTCCTTTCGCAGCTGCTTAGGGATCCTTAGCTGTGATCAATCTTATACTTAATTCAATGGTAATTCCGTAAGTGGTTTATGGTAGCTATCCATTCTCACCCTAAAATACGTTGCCATACCCTTACAAAGCCCCAAGATGACTTGGCTAAAAATAATACACCTAAAAGACAACTACTTGCACAACTATATTTTTTTTGTATTTAGGGTTGGCAGTAAACCGCCGTACAGCGCCATCTATCCACGCGAACGCATCAACTGAAGGGCAGTTGCGCTCGCGCCGGAAAGCTGCCAAAATGCTCGTGGCCGTGGTGGCCATGTTTGCAGTTTGCTACTTTCCTGTACATTTGCTGTCTGTACTGAGGTAATACTAGTGTAGAATTTACATTCGTAAACATTTTTGTCAAAATTAAAATAATAAATTCGACCATGATTTAACTGAATGGCATATCAACATCAATAAAAATAATAAGTTTAATAAAAAAAATTAGCTTTTACCCTTTAAATTAGGAAAGTATTTACATCTATAAATTAATGTCAGAAACTAAATTTATTCAAAAAGTATTTAATAATAACTAGGTACTTGAAAGATTTAATTTCAGCTTGTATTAAGTCAAAAGTAATTAGTAATGTATGGTGTTTAATGTATTATGGACTAGCAATAACGAAATTGGAGTATTAGGAAGAAAAGAACAATATAATAAATCTTAGGACGTCTATATGGTAAACAGTTTTATTAGAGGCTATCGAATCAGGTGTAAGTTTTCAAAGTTATATTCAGTGTCTAGAACAAACTGCAAAACAGTTTTGTAAAGTTTCGGACAGTTTCTTGAACAGTGTCACTTAGGTTAAAGAATTGTGGCCAGACAAAGACGTTTCAAAGTTTGTAAAACTTTTGCAATTAATAGCTGTTAAAGAACAAAAATATAGTATTTTTCGAAGTTTTCTTTATTGCCATCGAAAATATAGATAATCGCTATCATAATTACATACATGAATTATTAACTTTTACACATTTTATATGTTTAAACTGTAAAAGCGATAGATCTGCCTGATGCCGATACTTCAATAACTCAGTTAAAAGCAAATTTACTTCGTTTTTTAGAAATAGTACTGTTCCACCAAACAGTATGAACTACAACTCACAGATCAGTCAGTGAAAGATTTAAAAATGTTAACCAGTCACTTTACCGTGGTAAGCCGACTGTATGTTCTGTTGCCATACAGCATTGTTTTGTACTGTTGTCCTAGTTTGAAGGGTACAAAGATCCTGTGAAATAACAAGGCATAAAGTTATAAGAATCAGCTTCAGGGTACGCGCAATGCGTTTGCAAAAACCCTTGTTGGTACAAACTGCGGCGGCCGTATTCCATCCGTCGTTTGTTTGTTTTTTTTTAAGGGTATATATTAAGAACATCGTGTTTGTAACTCCTTAGGGTGGCGTACGACGTACAACAGAGTGACGTCATGACCTGCATCGCTCTCATCTCTCATGTGATGTGCTACGCCAACTCCGCCGTCAACCCTCTCATCTATAACTTCATGAGCGGTGAGTACTCCAACAAATTTCATATTTACCATCAACGAGAAATAAAATATGGGCTGCACGCTTCTAAGTCCGAAAGTCATCACATATCTTATAATCATTTCACTGCTGGGATCACGTCTTGTCATATGAATAATAATAGCACATGGAGAGATTTCGCCATAACCTCCACGCATGTCTAATACGGGTTGGTGGGTATCAAAGCAGTAACATTCCCGAATTGAGTGCCTCGAGGAATCTAGTATGGTACGCGACGCCAGTCGCTAGAAAACATACGTAGATTGTTCAGTCATTACCGCTTGAGGAAATTTAAGTAACTATATGCTTATGTTTGTTTTTTGAGTCAACAAAGAATATACACTTTTAAACTTTCGCGTTCCATAGTTGAACAAATTTAAACGGGGATTAACGCAACGGGTCAGTCAGCCCGTGACCACGGCCGTTGTAACTCGGTCGAAACGTCGGGTATAAAGAAGGTATGATACCTTTTTACTAATTAGTTTGCCTTAATCCCCGTTAAAATTTGTTCAACAAAGAACTTCACTTGTATGAGTGTTGATCTCAATTAAGCGGCCCGAGGGCAATCTTCTTTTTCTTGAGCATATAATAATAATATTAACATCATCTTTTACTGTTTATTATGCTGACGATGTTTTTATAAATACTATTAAAATTGATTCACCAATAAAATCAAATTAATTTTATAGTCCATTGTTTGAGTTAGCATGTCAAGGTGTAGTTTCATTAGACGTTGGTCGTAACTTGTTATAGCTCATTGCATACTCATTAATTGTATAACTTGTCATAAAAATTTCAAGTGATCCACAACAAGATTATGTAGATATAAATCGTATATGAAAACAGACTCATCCCTCTATATTAAGTATGTAATAGTTTGTTTTAATTTTTGCCAAAAGTCAAAGTTTGCTTGCTTATGTTTTAAGTTTTACTTTGCTTCTTCTTCTTATTTTCAAGTTACATGTTCTCCAAGTACAACTTATTAGGACAATTAAAACAAAAACGTTATTAGAGTAATTATTAACGGGATTCTTACCATGTTTATTATTTATGAGTATCCGATATTAATAATAATTTATCCCTTGGAAAAGCCGGGTGTATATAAGATCGATTGCAGCTGCGGTAGCTTCTATATTGGCCAAACGAAACGTACAGTTGCTTGCCGAATTAAGGAGCACATCAAAGCTGTCAAGAACAACGATACGCAAAAATCGGCCATTGCTGAACATGTGATCCAGTCGGGTCCTAATCACTGGATTGAGTTTTACAACCCTCAGATAATTTCGACAGAATGTCACTACGTACCTAGATTGGTGAGAGAAGCGATTGAAATTACGAAATACAAAAATTTCAATCGTGAAGATGGATTCAAACTGTCGCGTGTCTGGAATCCAGTGATTAGTCTTCTTAAAAACTGCAAAAACATCAATAAAAGCCGTTTCGCGTTCTGATACTGTGAGTGTAGTGTGTTGTGAGCAATTTCGAGTGAATAGTGACTTAGAAACCAGTGGTACGGGCATCGAGCGCAAAAAACGACTAAGGAAGAGGGTAGATCGTTTTGTTTGCTCATAAAAAACTCACCCGCAATAACTTCAGTAATTCCGTGATCATGGTGCATGCAACTGTGCCGAAATATCGGATACTCATAAATAATAAATATGGTAAGAATCCCGTTAATAATTACTCTATTGCAAGTGACCACGATAGTTTAAATAGTTAAAAACGTTATTAAATGACAATCTTTAACGTTGTTTCAAAAGTGTTATAAACAATATTTAAATTTTCCTAGTAAAGGTTAGTCATGAACTCGTTATTGTTTCCAAAACATTTTCAATCTTATTATACATACATCATAAAACACTTTGTATTAGTAACAAAAAGTTTCATTTCAGAATCGTAATTAAAATAGTTCAGATTAAACCCGATTTAGTTTAAACGCATACCATCAAAAGATTTTAATTTTATGCTACAAATTCAATATCTCAATTTGGTCATGTGTACTTATCAAAAATGGAAAAGAAGAATGTAGGAAATTCTTCATAACGTTATCATTCAATAGTGTGAATAACCCCATAAAATCAAAGGAAAAATATTACTTCTTCTTTGGCACGACATTTACACAACCGAAGAACCGGGTACTTAAAAAGTATGCCTAGGATACTAAAAAAACAAGTTGTTTTTTTTAATTTTTTTGGCAACAAACAGTCGTATATCATAACAATACAATTTCACAAACATTATAAAAAAGAAAACCTACAGTGCGTACGTACAAACGTGATCAAAAGAAGGCTAGTGAAAGAAACAAAAACAACCACATGTCACACAAAAAAAACATAACTTCAGGTATAAACCAACGGCAAATACAAATGTTGATGTTATATATATATTTATTTATTTATTTATTTATTTAACATAATTAAACGGGCGTAACCCAATTACATAATTATGAATAGTTGAGTGTATATACGCACAAATAGCAAGTATAGTTAAACACTAGTTCACAAACAAATATCTATTTTGTTAAAAAAATTCTTAAAGTTATCCACAAACACGTCAAAATCCGGGTAAGCCACAAGGAGTGCGTTAAGTGCCTGAAGCATGCGACACAGCGGTGATATAACCATAATATTAGTTATTTTAGCCGTAAAAGAAAACAAAAGAGAAATATATTATTGATTAGCTGTGCCCGCAACTTCGTCCGCGTGGAATAGTGACTTTCGGCAGCATTCTTTATTTTTTATTTTTTAGGCTAACTATTTTGCAAATAAATCTAGCTTCAAAAATGACGTAATTTCCATACAAACTTTCATCCCCTATTTCTACTCCTTACAGCCCTTTTTTTGCATTAAAAAGTAGCTTATGTCCTTTCTCAGGTTCTAGAATATCTCTGGACCAAATTTCATTTAAATCGGTTCAGTAGTTTAGGCGTGATTGCGTAACACACAGACCGACAGAGTTACTTCAGCATTTATAATATTATTTAATAAATAATTAGTAATGATAATACTTCGTTAAACATTTTAGTTACTTACCAGATTTGGTATATAAGTATAGGTGACAATTTGGGATGCAAGCCACGTTAAAGGAACTATATTTTAAGGGGTACAACGCTGATTTAGTATGAAAATAAAGCAACGTCCAGAAAACCCATTAGAGCAGAATAATTTTTATAACACTGCAAAACTCTAACGAACCTTCAAGCTTGTTAGTAATTTACACGTTGAAAGGAAATACTAAATGAATTCTCGCGGGTAAACTGTAGAGTACTCTTGCAATTAAGATCGTTATAAACTGGTCTAACAGCATAATGCAAACGCATTATAGCTGTGAACATTAAATAAAACTATTTTTCAAATTAAAACTTAAAACTTTTTATTTTTCTAAACAGAATGATTAGAGGAATCCAAGGGAACAATAAAAATGAAAGGGTTTGGGAAAGCCTTTGCCCAACAGTGGAAACAGATAGGCTTTCTATAAAACGTTTAACTTTTGAAAACGTCTTACTTGACCGCTACAGGTCAGGCAGTGCCTAGTGTGAGGTCATAGAAAATCTCGGAATCTTGAAAATTATGCTTATATTTAGGTAACACTATTTTCCACTGTATTCTAAGTTTGTAAGTAAGCATTTATCAAATAAATTTATTTGTATTTATAAAAGAATAGTCTAGTCAATGTTTTTTTTAATGTTTTACGGGTAAGCGCAGTGCCTTAATCTCACTTGATGTTAAGTAATGATAAGGCCAATGATGAAAGCGCACGTCACCCGGGATCCTCAACTAGTGAGACACTGGCTATCTTATCTCTAGCTGCGGGAACACAACAATGCTACAAACATTGATGTTATGGCGACATATTTAGATAAGATGGTGGTAGCTAGCCAGGCGGACAAACAAGCCCTACCACCAACCTAACCGAGTACACAAACATGTACTATGGCGGCCACAAACGCTTTACCGGTCTAAAGGCGAAAATCCTTCGCACCGCGTCGCTCGCTTTTAATATAAGCCACGGCGGCGGCAGCGATGCGCGTGCACTCGATTTGTTCTTCAAACCGGTAAAGCCTTCGAGACCGTCATAGTACCTCCCGCTGGGAATCGAACCCAAGACCTCTGGGTCTAAACCGGTGGTCTTAACCACTAGACCACAGAGGCGGTTTTTATTTTTGTGAGAGTTTACTGATTGCCTCAGTCGGCATTTTCAGCTTCACCGGACTTTAGAAAAAGTACCTCTAGCATATACTGCTAGAGTTAATTTAAGTCCATATTTGCTCCACAGCAGTGGAAATTACAAACCACCTTCTTTCTTCACGCTACGCGTTAGGTCTCGCAAATTGAATCTTATCCATAAGTAATAAAATTGGAATTCTTTTAAAGTGCGCTTTAAAAGGAGTCATAAGACTTCCAGATTGATAGTTCTATAAGCCAGCTTGGCATATAAAAACTTAAAACAAATGCACTATTGTTAGAAGATTTCTAAGCGTGGTGTGTGGAGATATAGCATTATGTAGGTTGTGTGAATAATGTAAACATGTCATTTTAGGTGGAAAAAAACAGTCCATTAATACAAAATTTATATTGCATAAACTCTGTTTATTATATTTTTTTTTTTTTGGTATGTATTTTATTTGATATTGTTAATGTCATTTTGGGTGGAAAAAAACAGTCCGATAATACAAATATTTATATTACATAAACTCTGTTTATTATTATTTTTTTTGGTATGTATTTTATTTGATATTATTATTATTATTTAGTTTCTTTTTACTTGCACTCATTTTACTTTCTTTATTGTTTTTTCTTTCACCCAAGGTTGCCTGGAAGAGATTGTTTGTTAGCAATAAGGCCGCCTATTATGAACATACATAAATGTCTCTTTATTAATTATTTAAAAAAATTGTCTGTGTCTTAGTCTTTTTTGTGTGAAAATAAGGGTTTTTATTATTATTACCAGTAATAATTAGTAATATTTTTACGAATGTCAAATTCAGTCTATTTAACAATATTTAATAAGAATTTTTTGGGTGATGTTATGGGCCAGAGCGTGTTGAAATGCGAAACTGTAACATATAGGGGAATCTGTTATATAAGAATTGCAAAGAATACATTTGGCTAAATAACATTAAACAAAATAATATAAATCTACTATTATGTAGGTCATAATTCACAGAATAGGTCATATTATTAGATGTAATAACTATACATTTTTGACAGCTTTTTCCTTTACTTTTATATCAATTCTCTCTCTCTCTTCCCTCTCTCTCTTCCCTCTCTCTCTCTCTCTCTCTCTCTTCCCTCTCCCTCTCTCTCTCTTCCCATATTAGTTTATTTGTATTGCATCATCATCCTGGATTATGTAATAAAATAGTTATGCAATAATATCATGTTGAATTTTGCCCATTCATTTTATTATACGAAAATTCACAAATAATTTCATGTTATTTATTTTTGTTATCTTTTCATGCTTTTTATTTTACGTTGCCAATTTCTTCTCTTCGGTGATTGAATGTTGAAAAATATACGCCATCGCATTATTTTGCTTGCAGGATTCCCAGGCTTTTCAGGTCAGTAAGGAATCCGGCCATCCCACCTGCTGGGTGTTGCTACACCAAAACGTTTTTTGATGTCAATTTTTTTAGACTATTTTTTAATGTTTACATGCAATGATTAAGAAGCCAGATAGCTTATACTAATAAATGAAGACACGGTAATCAATGCAGATACACAGTCAGGTAGAAGACATTTCCGTTAAATAATAAACAAATATCATTGTATTTTTTTTAATATATATTATAATGTAATATATAAAAATGTTGTATTAAAATGTAAAATGTAGCTATATCTTACCGTTTCTTAAAAAAATAAAGCAAATTGGGTACAGTTTATTCTTAAAATAGGAAAATTCAAAATATAATTTTTAATAGCGAGATTTCTTTGGGGTTTTTGTAGTTTTGTACTTAACCGTTCTATACGCACTTTGAAAATTATCTCTGTAAAAAAACACAAATGTTGAAAAAATTTCCACGAGCAGGGTTTGAACCTGCACCCTTCTGACGTACCGGGTCAGGTGCTCTTCCAATTGAGCTATCGTGGTTCTAACCAGCCCGCCGAAAATATTCAACACTATTTACTTTTTACTTTGAAAGCTGTTTGAAATGTTTGCATTCTAGATAGATTATCCTAGAATAAAGACAACGAACCTACTTCCGGATATCCTGAAAATAAATATATTACATCACACATGAACAAGGGTTATAAATTTATATTTTTACATATAATTTTTTTTTTTAAATAGGGAGTTAATTTACCAGCCTTAAAAAAAAAATTGTTGGGTGGGGGAGACAAATAAATTAATAGATAATCGTAATCCCTCAAAGTAGTCGTCAACAAACAATATGAGCATACTTGACCCCAATCGTTAAGACAACCTCTTGATTATAATTATTTCAATAGAATCAAGTTTGAATGATGTTCGAGAGGCAACTTAAGTTAAACTTAACTTAAGGCCACTTAAGAGCCTTAATAGACTTTGGTATCCCATAGAAACATCAAAGTTCAAAATGTATAAATTAATTCTGTTAAAATTAAAAATACAAAGATCTTGTGAGTTAGTATACATACATACATACATACATACATACATACAAACAAACATACATACATACACACACACACACACACACACGCACACACACACACGCACACACGCACACACGCACACACGCGCGCGCACACACACACACACACACACACACACACTCACACACACACACACACACACACACACACACACACACACACATACATACATACATACATACATCTCTCAAGGGGTAGCCAGAGCAAAACCACCAATTTTTAGTAAACTAGCCGTTAGTGACCTCGACGCCACATTTAGCATATTGTGGTGTGTGGTGGAACAGTTAACATCAGTGTTGCTAGCCGATCGCCTGATGTGCGAGCATCTTGGAACCTTTGTCCCTTAGTCGGCTCTTACGACACGCACGGGAAGTAAGGCAGCCAATACATTTTTTTTACTTGCCAGACCAGCACGGGCCAGACCCATGTTAGTAGATAACATAAAGAAACGTTTAACAGTTTTTTTGCGATTTGAAACTTTTCGTGGTGGATTTTATTTAAATCGCATTTATGTTCTTAAAATGCATAAAAATATGTTTTGGTGTAGCAATATTACCTGTGACGTAGCCTTGTTTGTGGTACGACTTGCAGCTATTTTTATAACCTAAACAATGAAATTATATATATTAATACCGTTAATTTGATTTATCTTCACGCGGTTCTACTTAGTTGGCACATTTTTATTATATTAATGATTTTTCTTTGCATGTTTATTGACATTTCAAAATAATATGCACTGTTGTTTTTATTAATATTGTTGAACGGTTGTTTGTTCAGTTCTTAACACGTAATAAATAAGTCACTTTAAATGATGTGAATAGATTTCTTGTAATTTAACAATTCGTACACTTATTTCTGATTTTATCTAATTTCAGTGTGTTTGTATTTACAAAACCACATTTTTACAGTCACATTAATTAATTACACTTCTTTTTTCAAATACGTTTTACTGTCCACTGCAGAAACAGTAGTTTCTTTTACCTCTCCAACTCTACCGTTCATTTCAATAACATCTCCTTTGTTTCAGGCAAATTCCGGAGGGAATTCCACAGGTCCTACTTCAGATGCTTCTGCTGCTGCCTTAACAGCGCCACCCCTGACCAGAACGGGACCTCCTTCGCCCCGATCGGCAGCTCTCGAGCCGGCACCACCAGGACAGTAGTCAGGAGGAACGACTCCTGCGTCAGCTACCGGCTAACGCACCTCTCCCCATCAAACCACAACAGCATCAACAGGGATTTCGTCAGAAACACGAACACGTCGTTCATTGAACAAATGAACGGGAACAGACGACCTAAAATGCAGAACGACTCGATCAGTGAATCGGCCACGCGATTTACACTCACCACCGATGTAGGTAGGGATTGACAGTTGGGCAAAGATTTATACTACACCGATATTCGTAACCGACCCGAGGGCATTGTAACCTATATAGCTAAAAGCACTAACAGCATCGATTGTAAACCTTATTACGATTGTTTTAAAGGCGCCGGCAGCAGTCGACATTGTGAATTTAGCGACGCGCACATCATGGACGAAAGATACAGTGACACTTGTACAGATTATAGAGAAAACGATACGGAATCTAAAGAGTTGTTCTCTTTAAACGATGAAGCTAAGAACGGATTCAAGTTTAAGTTTAACCGTAGTCTTAATAGTTGTCAGATTAAGAATAAGAGGAAAGTTAATACGGTCTATTAGTGATGATACGATAATATTGACAGTAATTTTTGATAATGTCGCTAAAGAGTAATAAGAAATGCAACTTATTTGTTATGTTAAGTGATTCAATGTATTATATTGTTAGTTTAAGATAAAAGTAAATAATTTATTAAATAAAATGAAACATAAATAAGAAAATACTGGTACTTTATTTTGTGTTACTCTCATTTTAATACAGATGATCCTTTTATCAATTGCTTTGTAAAAGTTTTTATTTTTAACCTTCATAAAACTGCTACTAGTGACGTGAATTAGACGCTTTCATTAACAACGATGCAATTTTTAGCAAAAGTTAAAAAAGATCATTTATATGTTTTCATAATAATTTGCAAAAAAAGAGTAGCGAGTAATATAATCGATATACTATATTTAAAATGAGTTAAAACAAAAAATCTAACATCTTAATTATCAGAACTCATTATAGAATAAAATGTTACAATGTTACAAGTCCCAATACATTTATTGGGATTCTTTTTGAAATGCTTGCTTCAAAAACTATAATAATCGCCTGTAACCAATATGCCTGGCCAAAGGTCGAAGGTCTGAGCTCAGCAGAGGGACATTGACATGATGATGATAGTATTTACAGTTTTGTAATAAGTAACAGATAGCCTTTATAGCAAAGCCATATATAGCAAAGTTCTTTGTTTTTTGAAGAAAGAGAGATTGCTGGTGGCGAGAAACTCAAAGGGTTCCTCAATTCGTGTGATCGAACACCGTTAGACAGTTTCTAGAGGGAAAGGCATCACTCCGTCGTGTCCCCTTACCCTACTAGATTTTCCGAGGAGTTCGGATCGGATCGGGAACTAAAGTTCTGAATAGACTATACTAGTTGGCGCCCGCGACTTCGTTCGTGAAGACTACCTAACCCACAGGAACCTGTAACCGGGATAAAAAGTATCCTATATTCTAGTCTGGGTCATAGTCTGTCTATGTGCAAAGTTTCATCCAAATCCGTTCAGCCATGTTTACGTGATGCGCGGTCAAATAAACAGACAAACAGATACACAGACAAAAATTCTAAAAACTGTTGGAACGTGTTCTGTTATCGATTCTACTTAGAATCGATAACAGAACTTATAATAGAATCTGGGTACACTTGTACCCAGTCAACTTTTTTCGAATATCTTACATGTACAGACTTTCGACCCTCTTTAGCTTGATAATGTATAGATAGATAGATGCTACTTGTCAGGTTGATGAATGTGGAGCCCCCAGACATAGCTTTCGAACTTACCTCCTCTTTCATACGTTATAATTTCGGTGTTTGTAAGCATGAACTCCTTTATAACGCAGGAAACGACGGGTTAGTTCAAAACATAATATCCAGTATTGTTTATTGGTTTATTTTGAGTATTCCCATCAGTGTTGTTCGGAATCTTTTTTTATCGACACTACAAAATACAAATAATTTTTTATTTAGCATTATTTTGTAGTGCTATACTTTAGTTGCGTGAGAGAGAGGGAGAGGTGACCTCAAGTTATGTGGGACTCCTAACTTCCCTCATCCACCGATGAAAAGCTCGAAGGGGGGAAGGGAGGCTTACCCACTAAAAACCTACCATTCCTTCTCTGCCAGGCGAGAATGAAAACACCTACAATATATTGGTATCACTCTGTAGCGGTCTTACCACCGCCAATTTGTAATTATACTTTGGTAAAGACTTAACTGGACAAAAGTTCTTCAAGCTTCATGAGTTACAGTCCCATCTGACGCAAGTATTAAGTGCTATTTTCAGTCCGGCTGGCTAGCTAACACTATTTTATTAATCTACCAATCTTACCAATGTGAATCGTGTTAATTAATTTTACTATCTTTGTCTGTATCTGTTGTTAGGGATGAATGTGAAGGTGACAGTGCAATCCATCCGGATCTGGCCTTATCTAATCTCTTGACGACCTCCGTAGCCACCTGGCTTGCACGCCGGACTTTGGGCGGCGCTAACGCTGAGGTCCCGGGTTCGATTCCCGGTCGGGTCAATATCGAAAACGAACTTTTTGATATTGTGTCGGGTCTGGGTGGTTGTGGTACCGTCGTTGCTTCTGATTTCCATGAAACGAGTGCTTTAGCTACTTACCTTGGGATTAGAACAATGCATGTGACGTTGTCTAAATATATATATATACCTAACGTTATATCTAACTATTGGAACACATTAATCCAATTCAATTCAAAGTCATTTATTTTATACTTTTATAAATAAATATAAATATTTTTCTTTGTATGGATACATAGAAAAAATATTTATAAAATTAAATAGGTAGGTAAAGTCAGTGCACCACGCGCAAAATCAAACATTAGAAGATGATAGATTTGGAAAATACATTATACCTATACTTATTTTAATTTATTCTACAAAAACAAAGAATATATACACTACCACACAGATATGAATAGAATGGAAATCTTTCAAGTCACAGAAACGCGTGACCTGTTAAACGAGTATATAAAAAAATGTTTTTGCTATTTTAAATGAAGTTACGGACTCGGACTCGCGCACAAAGGGTTCCGTACCAATATCTATAAAAACGGCAAAAAAAATCATGTCTGTTGTATGGGAGCCCCCTTAAATATTTATGTTATTCTGTTTTTTAGTATTTGTTGTTATAGCGGCAACAGAAATACATCATCTGTAAAAATTTCAACTGTCTAACTATCACGGTTCATGTGTTACAGCCTGTCACAGTCTGTCACCACAGACGGACAGACAGACGGACGAACGGACAGCGGAGTCTTAGTAATAGCGTTCCCGTTTTACTCTTTGGGTACGGAACCCTAAAAATCAACCAGTCCCAAGAAAAAAGTTCAACGAGTCTTCTTGGGTCTGGGTAGCTCAGCGGTCAGAGCATAGGACCGGTAATCTAAGAGTCGTGGGTTCGATTGCCACTCGACCTTCCTGGGACTAAGTAATTGATTTTATTCTAGTAAAACTTTTATCTTGTAAAATAAATATAATTTCATCGATAAGGTACATCACTACCGCCTATTGAGCTGTTCGGTGACCGGGCGCCGCACCGCATAATAGTACATACCTAGTATGTTTCATTGTTGACGAATGGAATTCTTGAACGTCATAGAATTATATTTTCCAATCTATTTTTGCGGATCGGCCGGTCGTTGATCTATTATAAGAATGGAACGTAAACAGCCTTACCGTTATTCCCGGGCTCAAACTAAAGTTAAGGCGACGCATCGTTGTTTAGCGTTAATTAATCTAAAAAAAAAAGCAAACGCTCCGCGCGTTTGCGCCCCGTACCATAAGAAAAACTGTTTTTTTTCTTTCCAATTAAAACTACAAATAAGTTTTAATAAATGAACTAGCATAATGAAGTGTGTGTTAAGACTAATCTACTAAGAAAATTTAGATGCTTAAATCGGTCTGGTTTGCCTGTAAAATGCAAATCTATGTTTTAAAAGAGGTTACTTTGATATTTTTTCTCTGTTATAAAAGTTAACAAGTCGTGTTTCTGCAACTAGCAAAATGAAGTCAATTAAATGAAAAATCATGTCATCAAATATCACTTTCATATGTTTTGTAATGTTGGGAAAAATCAAGATCCCGCCACGTAAATTTCCAATGCGTCGCCTTAAGCTTGGCTTATCAGTGATGATGTCTTTGTCTGCTTTTATTTGTTTGTACTAGCAGACCCGACAGACGTTGTCCTGTCTACGTTTTAATAAATATATGCACGAACGCCATCTACTCGAATTTAGAGTAATCCAAAGTGGCGATACCCATAAAAACTACAAATTTTTATTTTTTTTATTTCTCAGCTCTTTTTTTTTTAGTTTTCCGTTGTTTTTTTTTTCGAAACCATCCTTGTATTAGAGCGAACAAAACAAAATAAAAATAATTCAAATCGGTCAAGCTGTTTTTGAGCTATAACGAGACTAGCGAACAGCAATTGATTTTTATTTATATCGAGTCGATTTATTTATTTGTTAAGAAACTATCGTCAATATCATTTTACACAGTAATAAATGTGTGTACATAGGGACTAGTTTCAAAGATATGCCTTTACAAGCGTATACAGCATTCAAAAATTAAGTTGCAAAAAATACAATAAGGTTATTAATAAAACTAATAGAACTATTTATTATTATTTATTTTATTATCGAAGTTAAGATAGTATTAAACCTAGGTTAAACTTTAATGGTTGGTTTTTTTATTGTAAGAGGTGTCAGTCGAGCAAACTGGTCACCAGGATCCCCAGTGCATAATTCATTCGCTATTCCATCACGTTAGCAAAAACAAGCTGGGCAAAATTTGTTGGGCAAAACTCTCCTCGTATTTCACTAAAAAAAGGCTGCCATAGAACATTTCGTTTTCGTTAACATGATGGAATGACTACGAATATTAACAAAACTCGCACTAGGCATTCTAGTAGGAGGCAATCACCGACGCCCATAGACACCAGAGGTATCGCACGTGCGTCGCCGTCGTCGTCCCTAGTCGTAAGTCCGCGAATGCCACCGCGCCGCTATAAGCTGCATCCATAGAACCATCGATCGTAGTTAGAAGTTTCGCAGAAAACGCACGGTGGTAGATCCGTCAAAGTGATAAGGATGGTGTATAAGACGATGTCGGGGAGTTTCTTATGTTTATATACCTCTTTTGATACGTTGTCTATGTTTTTATAATGTTCTTTTGTTTTTTAAGTCAGTTGTCAAAAAATAACTCACAGAAAGATAGGTGTTTTTCTTCAATATTAAAACCCTTAATTCTTTCCCGTACATTTTTAGATACAATTATACACACAATAAGTAAGTAGATAAATCTTGGTTATCATTTAAGTAATGAGAGTAGGTAAGTAGCATAGGTATCTTTTTATTACAAGCTTACATAAAATTGAAATAAAACAACTTTTACGGATCTACTCGCGTTTATTTTACACACAGTCCTGTCTCCCTGTGACCACGGACCCTGCAAAGGGTTTGAAACGTCAGGTTAAACATTAAATAAGTAATGTGTAAAATAAACGCGAGTAGATCCGTAAAAGTTGTTTCATTTTAATGAGTAGTGTTCGCGTAAACTTTAGAAAACAATTACATAAAATTATTACAAAAGCTTGTAGCGCAAGTAGAAAACAGTGAAAAAGGAATTTAGACTCAATCAATTTCTTGCGCAATTCAAGCCTTTGAAATTGTACGATTACGCGTACATACTTTGTTTATATTGTCTTTTTAGGTCAATGAATCATGCCTACTCCATTTATTTTATTTATTAAATACCGAAATTAACTGAGTGCAAACTTATCAACCGTGCGTTACTAACGTCGCGTGAGAACCACTTATACCTACTATTGTGTACGTAAATAAACAGTGAATATTCATCAGACTTTTTGTCTCTTGCACTCCACGACAACTACAACTACTTACTTCAACTTAACTAACTTAAACTCATCATCTGTACGGCGTAAACGCGCTATACAGAAATAATTTTATGTAATAGAATATTTGGTACAATTAAAACATTTATTTTTTTAGTGATTATCCTAATATGTAGATGATGTGTAGATCCTAATAAGTAGATGGTTTTATGCAGGATTTCGTTCGATCTGTTTTATTATATTCATCTATGTAAATAACATTCATAAGCACAACTTGTTGTTTAAGTACAACAAAATTTTAGTTTCGTTTTAGTCCAACTTATTTTTTGAATTAAAGATTGTTTTTAATTTATTATCTTTTACTTTTAGGAACTAACGTTAGTTTTAGTCTAGGCATCTTCGAAAGACCAGACCACTAGCAATTTAGCAATGCCACGACACACATGCTGAGAACGAGTGCGAGAAATCGTGATTCAATTCCCCATAGAGAGTCTCACCTAAGAGTGACAGTCCATGGAAGCTGGGCTGCGTAGAAATTGAGCAATACAGAGCAGAGCTGAGAAGAGCCGTTAAAATAAAGGGATTCTATTGGTTGATTTCCATCACAGACCATATAGTCTGTAGACCGTATAGGCTATAGGGCCTGTGATTTCCAAACAGCTCGGATTAGCTCAACTCAGCTTCAATGTAGTGTCACCCTTAACATAGGCATAAGCTTTCTATGTGGGTTGATAGGACTGTCATTAATGTATTAATATTAGCGCATCCAATAATAATACCCTCAAAAACATAAATGTGAAATAAACAAATAAATGCGTTTATTGCTTTCAAAAACGAGTATTTAGGTAACAATTCCATAGGTACTTAGATAACTAAAGAAAAAAAAACATAGATATACATATTTCATGGAAAAGCAACAAGGGTAGATAAAAAAATAAATTTTAAAATAATAATAATAATATATATTTTTTTTTAAATGAGAGCCAAGTTCATATGATATATGCCTTGGTTGTTGGTGTGGTAATATATATTTTTTGTGTTTATTTGTAATGGAAAGTGTTCTGCTATGATAGGGCATTTTCCAATATTTTTGACGCTGTAAGGGAGAAAAGAGCTGGACACTTGCTGAGTTTCTTGCCGGTTCTTCTCAGTACAAGATCTCCCGCCCAGAGTAGATTTACGAACCGATGGCATAATGACATTCACAAGAGCTACTTGTAGCCTAAACTGAATAAATGATTTTGAATTTTGAATTTTGAATTTTGTTGATTTCAACGACAAAAGAAGTGAGATCTAAATGGGTGCCAAGTTCAATGGTCAGTCCTGAAATTTATTTATAACAACATAAAATATAATTTCTTCTTATAACCTAAGATAATATATTAAAGCCTAAGGTCTGACTTGGCTTTGGAACACCTAAGCATCTCGCAAGTCTCAATATATGAGCCAAATTTGACATGTTTAAGTTTAATAGCTTTTGAGTTATGAAAGGGTCAAAAGTGGTTCGAAGTGGTTCGTGTAATATTACACACGGTGCGGCTCGCCAGTTCTGTTAGCTTGAACTTGGCTTGACACGCTACCCCGTCTCTAGATCTTCTTTTCTTTATTGGGTTTATTAGCTTTTGTATTACGGCTAAAAATAATCATCATCAGCTAATTTTTATGCCCCCTCTGCTGGGCCTCGAGCCTTCCCTACGGATGGATAGAAAGAACAGGCCATAAACCACCACGCAGGCCCAGTGCGGATTGGAGGTTGTTAACGACTGCTAATGCAGCCGGGGAACAACGGCTTCACATGCTTCTGCATCTTTTTGGAGTGGTAGAGCCACACTGCGTTGCAGCACGAAATGGGCCGGCTCGCCCAGTGTAATACCACCCTCTCACAGAATATCGGCGTGAAACAACGGCACTCGTTGCTGTTGTGTTTCGTCCGGTGAGTGAAAGTACCGGAGGCACATCTCTCACCCCTCCCCCCTCCCAATTCCTACTCCCTCCTCAATATCCAACTCCTTCCTCAGGATAATTAATGGAATCAGGCGTTATTTTGCGGAAATCCATAGTACAAAAAAATGTACAGTCGGTGCGCAGCTCTGGACCAGTCAACAGCTCCTGAGGATGCCCCGTGGAGGGGCGAAACACGTGTCGGGTATCGGTGTTGGTGTGCATTTTCGCTTGCACGCATTGTTTCTCCTGCATGTGCATACTTTTTGCGGGCGGGAGGGCGGTGCATGCGTACTGCATCCAAGCTGTATAAACGAGTGAGTTAGCGGAATTAACACTACATATTATTTAAATTACATTTTTTTGTCCTTCCTCAAGGTTGGCAACGCATCTACGATAACTTTGGTGTCCATGGGCGGCGGTGATTACTTTCCATCAGGTGACCCGCCTGCTCGTTTGCCTCCTTTTACCATAAAAAAAAAACATGCCTTTCGAAGCATGGGTTCGTAAGCTCAAGAAGATACATTTTTGGTCACCCATCCGAATACCGGCCTTTGCGAAAGTGGCTTAACTTTAACAACCGCTAATCGGGCGTGTTCGTGCGCCTTCGAACTCCTAACCAACAACTTTCAGTGAGCAGTAGTAATAACTGCAGTTAGAAACATATAACTTATTAATGTGTAGTTTTAAGTTGAGTTTGATGTGTTTTATTATGTATTCCACCCACATTTGGATCTGGGACAACAGACTGTTTGTTTCAGATAACAAGTTGGAATCCTTAAGTTGGAATGTATGTTTCATTGCGTTTATTACCGCACTGCCCTTTATCCTTTGATGGAGGACGATGAGTTGAAATTTCAAATGCTTCTCCTTATTCAAAGGAATAAAGTTACATTTAAGGTAATAATGTTATAATCATATTCATTTATTTTTTAATCGTCATGGCTCATTTGGGTTAGTTACAATAACTACCTTAGTATACAGCCTATAAATTGTCCCACTGCTGGGCAAAGGCCTCCACATCATTGAAATCACCACGCTTGCCAAATGCGGGCTGGTGATCCAAACCCGGGCTATGTATCGGAAACAATCCGAGATAATACATATTTTTTTGCCCGACCTGGGAATTGAACCCGGGACCTTCGGTATTGGGCCGAGCGCTATGCCACTCGGCCACCGAGGCGTTACTATCTTAACCTATGTTAATTAGGAAGAGCTCGACGGCGCAGTGGTTAACGCCCGGTCTGGTCACCGCATGGGTGACCAATATTTATCATCTCGAGCTCCTCCGTGCTTCAGAAGGCACGTAAAACCGTTGGTCCGGGCTGCATTAGCAGTTGTTAACAACCACCAATCCGCACTGGGCCCGCCGCGTGCCGGTTTATGGCCCGTTCTCCCTATCCATCCGTAGGGAAGGCTCGTGCACCAGCAGTGGGGACATAAAATGAGCTGATGATGATGATGATGTTAGTAAAACTAACAAGTTCAATAAAATTAAAAACAAATACCATTGAATAAATAAATTAGAAATAAAATTTTAAAATACCTACCTAACACGATGTTTGGTAATATGTGTTAAATATTGAAACATATAGCCAGCCATGCAACCAAGTGAAACTAACGCACTGATAATGCGTGTAAAATCATATTTACGTAGATTTACTTTCCTATAATGGAAAGTGTCTTTTTTATGATAGGGCATTTTCCAATATCTTTGACGCTGTAAGGGAGAAAAGAGCTGGCGACTTGCTGAGTTTCTTGCCGGTTCTTCTCAGTACAAAGTCTCCCGCCCAGAGTAGACTTACGAAGCGATGGCATAGTGACGTTCACAAGAGCTACTTGTAGCCTAAACTGAATAAATGATTTTGTTTTTTTTTATTTCAAACACAAAGTCAATTTAGTTAAATAATAAAAGCTTTTAGTGCAAAGCTATGGAAACTACAGACACACAGAATATATCTGCGGTTCATAGTAAAAAACGAATCAAAGATGGGGGGGGGGGTAAAAGCAAAGGAAATGCAATTGGTCTCACTTTGTGAGCATGACATCTGCGCTAATACAAAAGATCGCGGTGTTGAGCTCTGAGTGCCTAGTGTCTTACTATCGGTATTCATTCGATTACGTTTACGAAAACGAAAATTATTATAGCAGTAAAAATATCAAATCAAAATTTAATAAATATGTTTTTCGGATTCTTTTTACTTTATTTTGAATCTATTTGAAATTAAATTTTGTATGAAAAAGTCAATTGTCGATAAATCGATTTTATCGATATCGATAATTTATCGCGGTCTTGCCTAGTGTTGAATAGAAAGTCATAGTGATTTTGGATCGCATAATTATAGGAGTGTTTCGGTTATAATTGTGCCTTTTTATAAATAAGTAGCCTTTTATAAACCTCTTCTTGGATAAAATGTGAAGTGTTTATACGAAATGACAATATTCCAGGCTAATTTTCAATTTCCTTCCTTGCCCGGGTTTTGTGACTTTCTCTCTATTTTTAACATATTTATTACTGAAAACTATTAAGTTTATGAAATAACAGTATCTGGTGAGTGTTTGTACTAAATTTCGTTACTCTAGCATTTATTTGTTTTGTAATATACATTTTTTAAAGTCGACCTTCATTTTGCGTTATTTTTCGACACGTCAAAAAATCCCCGGATTGAGAGGTTGCTTTGCCTACAAGCGCCCCAGAAAGTGTAAAAAATAAAGTAAAGTAAGACACTAGTCTTACTATCCGTATTCATTCGATTACGTTTACGAAAACGAAAATTATTATAGCATTGAAGCAGAGCCTCCTGGCGACATACGAGAAGAGTAAAAATTTTCGTTAACATGATCGAATATCAAAAATAACTTACACTGGGCCCTGTTTCCTATCGAAGAAGATACGTAAAGGGATTTTTCTATAAAAAAAGTTATATAAGTTATAAGTTGATGCTAATCCAGGTCGTTTAAATCAAACTAATTTTTTTATTAATCGACCTGGAATTGGAGCCAATCACAGTTTTATTTATACCAATTGTTATTGAAAGAATTTCAATAAAAAAAATTATTAATTGAATTAATAACTATTCATCATTATGTGTCTCAAGATGTTTTATTAAGCAGAGAACAAGCTGCGGTTAGTTATTCCGTGTTTTGTTTCCGTCATGGATACTTCATTTTAAATAAGAGTAAAAGAGACTAAACACGGAATGACTATTCAAAGGTTTTCTCTTTTTAATTGTAAGGCACTAAATGTATTGTGGGCAGGCCTCCAACCGGACGGATGAAACATTATGTCTAAAATGAATAAAATGCATTGTTTTCACATACTTTAATTTATTTTAGTAGGTGTTCGAAGTGACCACCGTTTTTTTTCAATACAATATTCAACACGTTTAGGTAACGTTCTTACAATCACAAAACCAGCAAAGAGGTACAAATAACCATAGAGACAATTTTAAATGCCTGAACTTGTTGAATGTAACGGTGGTCACTTCGAACACCTACTAAAATAAATTAAAGTATGTGAAAACAATGCATTTTATTCATTTTAGACATCATGGTTGCATAGCCTGGGTGCATTAAGAGCGTTTACGCCGCACACTAGCGCCACTAATGAAAAAAAAACATATCTAGTAATTAGAGATATAAAATCAAATTATGCTCAACAAACTATTTGAATGAAGAAATTTAGCATTTTTACGGCCCCTAATGAACACCTCACATGTTATGGTTTAGTTAAATAAGACGTTACGGCCACTTTTAACTATAACGCCATATTTAACTAAACCATAACATGTCAGGTGTTCATTAGGTGACGTAAAAATGCTAAATTACTTCATTCAGATAGTTTGTTGAGCATAATTTGATTTTCTATCTCTAATTACTAGATATGTTTTTTTTTTCATTGGCGGCGCTAGTGTGCGGCGTAAACGCTCTTAAGTCTACTTAAGGGTGCACTTAAATCACCTGGGTGAATTAAGTATACTATTTGGTAGACTTAATGCACCCAGGTGATATCAGCCAGGTGAATTAAGTCTAATAAACCTGTTTCATAGAGCCATTTACTGCTAAGACCTACACAATCGATATCTAAAAAGAATAGTGTAAGTTTATTATTTTCAAAACAACCGGGTTCGATTCCCGAGCTGAGAACTGTTTTTTTTTTAAATGTATGAATGCAGTTTTTCTTCTTATTAAAATCGATGAAATGGTTCCTAAGAACAGATCTTCGTATATCTTATAGTTTCAGACTTTCCCATAAGTACCGACCGATTTAAGTGAGATACCCTGTATACAACATTAAGCATAGTAAACGCACATCATGAAAGTAGTTAAACAGCTACTTTATCGTTTTTTGATTCCTTAGGGGTATACCACTTGGCCCTAACCTCACCCGATGCTATGTGATGATAAGGCCAACCACTAAGGAGTCGGCTATCTTATCTCCAGCTGTTAAAACACAACAATACAACAAACATTGATGTTACGGTGACATATTTAGATAAGATGGTTGTAGCTAGCTAAGCTGACTTAAAAAAACGCACTACCACCGGTACAAACGGAGTTCAAACCCCGCTAAGAATCGAACTTGGGACCTGGGGCCCGACCGCCTAACCGATCGCTTTGACTTCGTGTGTGGTTTATGACGTCATCTTGTCGTTTCGTGCCACCTATGAAAGCAATATCGAAAGCTATAGCCTTTAGCTTTTGATATTGCTTTCATAGGCGGTGCGAGGTGGCAAGATGACGTCATAAACTATACGCGTAGTCAAAGCGATCGGTTAGGCGGTCGGGGGGCTGGAACCTGACACCGGTGGTCTTAACAACTAGATCACAGATGCAGCTAAACAAAAAACGAACTAATAAACATCAACATTGTTGTTTACCTTGTAATTGTACAAAATCTTAAGCTAACAAAGTCTCCAAAAATTAGAATACGCACATTTATAAAGTTAAACGGGGTGAAGACATGAATTTTAATGGCGGAAAATTGTAAAGTAGCCCCCGATCCCCCGGGCTACAAACTTCGGGGCGTTCGTCTCCATTCGTGGAGTTTCTGTGTTTACTTAACGTGAGAGAAATTTATCGCTTTCCAAACTTTTCGACTTGTGCTTTCACCGATTTGTTTGAGGAGCGCGGTGCTTTCTTTCTAAAACTTTCATTCACATACTAACTTCGAGGCGACAGACCGCTGTGGTCTAGTGGTTAGATTACCGGTCTCTTATTAGAAGGTTTTGGGTTCGATTCAGGGTGGGTCTGTATATAGGTACTCGGTTTTGTAGGGTCTCGGTTTTGTTAGAAGAGCTTGTCTCAATTCATTATATAGAGAAAAATACTGGGAAAATAATCCAGGAAAGAAGAAGAGTAGCCTGATTTAAGAATGGCCGTTGGTTAGATGTCACTTCCTCCGCTAAAAAGCAGTGAAATAATTCAGTGCTTACGTCAGCCTTCCCGGTATCATAATGGTTAGTGCAGCCGCCCGGATTGCGGAAGACCCAGGTTCCATGCCTGGCTTGGTCGGGTGGGTATTTATTTTCTTCACTATATTTTATAAACATTTAATTCAGCTTAAGTGCATCGATTCAAGAATGTTAAATAGAGGTCATAATATCGTCGCTCGCACAATTAACTGTCTTATATTAAATTTTTGGTATTATCGGTACAAAAGTTTTTCAGCTCTCTAATATCTCTAGGGCTTTTTTCATTCTACCTCTGAAAAGAAACAATAATTGTCGGCCGTTCCCACGTGAATTGAATGAATTTTGTGTTGCAGGCAATGTGGAAAGTTGATAGTGTAACAAAACGACAGAATTCTCGGTCTCATCATCAGCATCAACATCATCAACATCATCATCATCATCATCATCACCATCATCATCATCATCACCATCTCAACCAAAAGACGTCCACTGCTGGACGAAGGCCTCCCCCAAGGATCTCCACAACGACAGGTTTTGTGCTGCTCGTATCCAGCGGCTTCCCGCGACCTTCACCAGATCGTCGGTCCACCTTGTTGGAGGCCTGCCCACACTGCGCTTACCGGAGTACGCGGTCGCCACTATACCTACATCAAAAATTTGCTTTTCAAGGAAAATTATCAAATAAATATTTTGTGTCCTGCGAAGATCAACACCGGCAAAAAAATCTAGCTGTTCTTATTACTAAAGTATTTCCGCCAACAAATTGTAACATACTTTCGTGCAATAAATATTTTTATTATGTTATTATTATGGCCGAAACTTCGAATAATGGAAGCTCCCGCTGCGACAGGCACAGATGTAATAGCTTCGGGAAACGCGCCATTTATCTCTGATCTACCCCGACTTGGGAAGACATAAAATAAATTGACTGACTACGTGGTTAGACCGGATTTTGGCCAAGGGCTATCGAAATTCATTTCGGCCGTTTAACATAAGGTCTCGGCAAAATAACCTGTATATATTAAATTGGTTTTCTTAAACAATTTTTTATTTTTAACAGTACTGTATGACATTGTGGAAATTGAAATTACTTAGTACATGATATAATTTGCTAACTTGTTATGTTTTTATTTCTGTTAATTTCTTTTTAACATGCTGTGGTTGTCTTATATTTTGTGTGTTCATTTGTAATAAAAAGTGTCCTTCTATGTTAGGGCATTTTCCAATATTATGACGCTATAAGGAAGAAAAAAAAATGCCGTGCTGCTGAGTTTCTCAGTAAAAAGTCTCCCGCCCAGAGTAGACTTACAAACCGATGGCATAGTGACGTTCATAAAAACTAATTTATAGCCTAAACTGAATTTTTTTTTAAATATTGAAAAATTTTGGCCTTTTTATTACTAATCGAAAAACGACTTTTGACATTTTGATTATTGATTTGATTGAAAAATTGACATTTTGATTATTGATAGAATGAACGTGTGGTCGAATGAACGTTTAGTCAAATGAACGTTTGGTCGAATTAACGTTTGGTCGAATTAACGTTTGGTCGATTTAACGTTTGGTCGAATAAACGTTTAGTCAAATGAACGTTTGGTCGAACGAACATGTGTGCGTTTATCTATTATTATTTCATATTTGAGTTTGTTTGTCTTCTAAATATTCTGATATGTTATAACAGCACTTTCTTATAAGTAATTCTTTTAACTTGTTTGTAAAATGTTGCCTGCCTCTGCCTCTATCACTACAATAGATGGGTAATGGCTTAATCACCACGCTTGCTAAGTGCGGGTTGGTGATCACAAACCCGGGCTATGCATCGACAAATCCGAAACACACTTTGCCCGACCTGTGAATTGAACCCGGGACCTTGGGGTATCGGGCTGAGTGCTTTGCCACTCGGCCACCGAGGCGATTGTATTTCACAAAATATTATGTTATGTAAGTAAATATTATAAGTAATTTATACATACATCTGCCCAGCAGCGGGGCAAATAGGCTATATACATTCAGTCAAGAAAGTATTGGGAATGGATGATTTGTTTATGGTTCCAAATTCAAATTTTTGTTTTTTTCTTGTTGTTAGATTGGCACAACTGTTTTCCATTTTGGCGCGGAGTTTGAGTTGCATCTGTTATTTATATTAAATACAGTGCTGTTTTTAGTTATATCATATCTAGTGTGTATTGCGAATTTCATAATGGACAAAAACATCGAACAAAGAGTTTGTCTTAAATTTTGCATCGCCAATGGAATTTCGTGTTCGGAGTCACTGAAAATGTTACAGAAGGCTTACGGTGAATCGACTTTATCAAAAACAAGTACTTATGAGTGGTACAAAGCGTTCAAAAGCGGTCGAGATGTGATGGTAGATTTGCCTCGCTCTGGTAGGCCATCAACGTCTGCAACTGAAGTTAACATTGCAAAAGTGAAGGAAATAGTGACTGAAAATCCTCATTCAACTTTGAGAGAGATAGCCGCCGAACTTTCTGTGTCTCACGAGTCCATCCGTACCATTTTAAATAATCACTTGGGTATGAAACATGTTTCCGCTCGGCTAGTCCCAAAAGACCTGAATTTTCTCCTAAAACTCAATCGCATTAGAGTCGCTGAGGACATGCTAGAACGAGTCGATTCCGACCCAACATTCATGAAACGCATTGTTACTGGTGACGAGACGTGGGTTTACGAGTTTGACATGCAAACTAGTCAACAAGCTTCGGAGTGGCGCCTTCCAACTGAACCGAAACCGAAAAAACCACGCCAAAGTCGATCAAAAGTCAAAGTCATGTTGACTGTTTTCTTTGACTATCGCGGTGTTGTGCACTCGGAGTTCTTGCCGGAAGGTCAAACGGTAAATAAAGAATATTATTTGAGCGTTATGCGGCGTTTAAGAGAGCAAATTCGACGGAAAAAGGCTAGATTTGTGGAAAGAAAATTCTTGGATTTTGCACCACGATAATGCGCCTTCGCACAAGGCCATCATTGTGAACGAATTTTTGTCCAAACACACAACAAATACCATCGAGCAACCACCATATTCATCAGATATGGCTCCATCCGACTTCTTTCTTTTTTCCTAAACTCAAATTACCACTTCGTGGCACCCGCTTTCAATCGGTAGAAGACTTACAGGAGAATTCGCGGCGAGAACTGAACTCAATTCCGGAAACAGCGTTTAAAAAATGTTTTGATGATTGGATTATTCGTTGACGTAGATCTATCGTTTCTAAAGGAGCATACTTTGAAGGTGATAAAATAAATTGGTATGAATAACAAACATTTTTTGTATTATTGATCTTTTCCCGGTACTTTCTTGACAGAGTGGTACTTTATTTTGCCATGGCCACACTGTATAAAATGTCTGATCAACAAAATCTACAGCCACATGGAGCAAGCACATTCGATACAGCTATTTGGTTTCAGACTGCGTGTTTCGGAAACATAATTTCGGGTTGAACATTATATTGTTCGTTTATTATCCCCCATCGAATCAAACTGAGAGTGCTTTTACGTAAAAATAACAGAACGCCAGCACAAAATAACGAGATTGTAGAAGGTAAGCTTTTAAACATGACGCACTCAAGCAGCGCACGCTCTCAGGTAATAGTCGACCATGAAATTGCTTTATAGAATAGAATAGAATAGAAATTTATTTATTAACATACACACTTAACAATTATACAACAATAAAAGAAAAAAGAAAAAAACAGATAGACAGAAAAAAAGAACAGATGAATATTAAAAAATATAAAATAGGTAGGTGTGTGAAGTTAAAGGGCCCTGTCTCAGCATAAGCTGCTGTGTCATTCATGGATGTTCAGAATGACACAGAAGCGCTGTCATTCTGACAGGGCCTGAATATCTAAGGTACTGTGACAACTGACAAGACAAATAAAAGAAATTAAAAACAAAAATATAAAATAAAGCTTTATCACATTTGACAAAAACTTCCATTACAATATGCCTTAATATGCATTAATAGGCTGCCTGTCCATTGAAACGGAGCGCGGCTGCGATACGAGAAGAGTTACAATTTTGCTAGTGAGCAAAACTCACACAAGGCATTTAGCTCACAACAGTCCGAGTGCAACTGTTGCGAGTTTCCGTGTCTTTTTTCTTTTTTTTTTAATCCCGCAGAGGGGACACCCACCTGCTAAAACTAGCAACCCAGAGGTGGGAGGAGGTGAATACTTCATAGTACGGTTCTACCTCAAGCGGTTGAGCTAACCTGTGTCAGACTCCTACTGACTAAACACCCCCTGGTGTTGCCTATAGCCTTTGAAAGGCTACATAGGCTGACGGAACGGTCGGGATGGGAGGCGATGTTGGCGTTACTGATAAATATTTTTTTTTTAGAGAGAGATTGCTGATTGCCTCAGACGGCATTTTCAGCTTTACCTGGCTTTTTTGGGAGCGGCGAGTTACGTAAAGGGTACCTCAAGCCGTGTGAAACGAATCACCTTCGGAGGTTTTCTAGAGGGAACGGCATCACACACTTAAAAGTGCGTGTTCCCGTGTCCTACTAGATTCTCTGAAGGGTTCGGATCGGATCGAGGAGCGGAACAACCCGAGGGCGCCTCTAAAGGCTCGGAGCTCGCCTCGGGTTGACCAGGCCGTGGTGGAGGAGAGAAGCGCCCAGGTCTGTACCCGGTATAGAGCGCGTGTGAACCGGTTCGTCCTACCCTTGTTCTACGAGTACGGTGTCTTGGGCCTAAACTAGTGTGCATGTTTAGTGTATTCTGTAAATGTGTAGAGGCATTTAGAGGATCGGGCGAGTACTCATAAAGAGTGCACTCCGTGGCGAATACGGCGCCAGGCCTGGCTCACTCCGCGCGGTACGTCCGTTGTTTACCTACAGCGAAGTGCCCGGTCCACCGTACTCGCATCAGTCGAGTGTCACGCGTGCGCACGTTGACGTTCGGGACGCTCGCATTGTAAATAGCACAGTGCCTAATTATTCTATGATCGCTAATTAAATTATTTAAAAATGTGGGCAAACAACGAAAACATGATAAAAGATATTGTGTGGCGTTCGGGTGATTAAATTCGAATAGAAAGCTACCAGATTTAACTTATTTTCGCTTCCCAAAGATGCTGAAAGGTAAGTTTGCCATGTAATTAATATTTTTTAATGTACCTAACCTACCACTACTACTGCTCAGAATGCGTAGGTATCTAGCTAGACAAAAGCTGTAGGATAAAAACTTTACACAAAGCGAGTCCAGCTTATGTGTAATAGTATGCTTAATCGTCTTATGATAAAGTAGGTACGAAGACGTTGTATTAAAATAAGTATTTTTTTCGTTTTATACTAAGTAAGTAGGTAGGTATATTTTGAAATGTTATTTTTTTTACAAAGGTTGAATACGTAGGTACACACGCCTGCACATCAACCTATCCAAAACTGTCAAATTTCTTTAATCGATTTTGATCTTTATAACCAAACACTAAGGTTCAAAATTTATTGAAGAAATTTGACATTTTGTGGTAGGTTGATCTGCTGCCGTCTGTACATACTTAATTACAAATAAGAAGATTAATTATTCTTTACTAGACAGCAACCCTAACAGCGTAAGAAGAGATAAGAGGCACGCGATAGAAAGAGACAAAACTTGTAGGTGTATAAAATTGCAAGTACTTAGTGCTGTGCGAGCTGATTTCCACTGTATCACGTCGTAGCAAGACTTGCATTTATTTCAATCTTCTTGCGGAGTGATTCTTCTGTACCCTGGGGCCCGACCGCCTAACCGATCGCGTTGACTTCGTGTGTGGTTTATGACATCATCTTGTCGTTTCGTGACGCCTATGAAAGCAATATCGAAAACTATAGCTTTTAGCTTTTGATATTGCTTTCATAGGCGGTGCGAGGGGGCAAGACGACGTCATAAACTATACGCGTAGTCAAAGCGATCGGTTAGGCGGTCGGGGGGCTGGTACTATTAGTTATTCTGTGACGGCGCGCTCAATCTGCTGGGTTCCGTCTCCGTGAGAGGTTGTCTATGTGAGCGTTGCTAGCGCACGTCATAATATATGAAGCTATCTTCTGCAGTCTCCTTTTATTGTGACGCCAGTGTGCGTAGTCCATAATGCTTCTTACACCTGCCATTTGCAACTTGGTGCTAAAGATTAATGGTGTACGGTCGAAAATGGAATGGACATGTGTGTTTTTTGGGTAATATTTTGAATCTTTATATTATTGTATATTTACCTATATAGGTATATGCATAAGTATAAGTATATAGTAAAGTTGTCAGATGCGGGTTGAGGATTTTGTCTTCAATAAAAGATCTGCCAGCTTGTAGTTAGTAGTTTATGTAGACACTTTATATTACACTTATTACTTTATATTACACTTATTGAAATATAGATATCAGCACTTAATAGGAGTGGAGTAGAACAATAATTCTCTATGGAGTCGAACAACAGAATGAATGCTAGGAGACGCAGCTCCCCTTTTATATGGTTTTGGTTGCTATGTACTTAACATCATTTAGAAACGTGCGATCTTGACTAATAACCGTGAAAGGTGGAAAATCACGCACTGATTTGTAACAGTCAATAAATAAGTCTAAAAAGTCATAAAATAAGTTCTTGGAAGCGGATTAAATATTAACATATTGTCAACGCGTTACAATGTTGCTTATTAGATTACAATGTTGCGAAATAGGTTAGGTAACGTAACTATATATAAGTGTAATAACATGTCAGTATATAAATTATGTTTGTATTATTGTGTATTTATTATAATGTATCATTATTATAGAATTTATGTTTTTGTACATTTTATATAACGTCATGTCTATAATATTTTGTCTACAATGAATGTTTTCCGTTAGGTAATAATTAAGAATATAATAGCAAATTCAACGTATATTTTTGTTTTTTCTTTGTTAAAGATGCCGCGAAAACATAAAAGAAAGTTGGGAGCTCGTCAATATAAAAACTATGATAACGAGACTGTAATGCGGTGCTTAGAAGCCATTAAACACAAAGCTGCTTCTGAGTTTTTTTTCTTTTTATAAAACTCTCTTAATTTTATTTTTTTGTTAAGAATTATTATTATAGAAGAAAGAAGATTATTCCTTTTTAATAAAAATAGTGAACATGAAAAGTATTTTTTAACCCATTACCTACATATTCCAATTTGAAAACTTGCCCTTCTAAAGTTCAACTTTGCATCTTTGAAATAACGTGGTCAGCTTTAACCGCCTTACAGGTTCCTAGCAGATGGGATCTTTTGTTTGGTAGACGGTAGGTGTTGTTTTAAGCACGCCAGGTGCCAGGTACCACATTATGTAAGTAATTCCTCATAAATGCGACGACATGTATACACAATCGTCATTGTATATACATTGTTTTTCAGGGTACCTATTTCTTATTTTTCTGAATGTACTTCTACCTACCAAAATACAGTCTTGGTGCTTGTCGGCACATATATGACAGTGTTAAAACAAAGTTACTTAAAGGCTTACAACGGCTAATCATTAAAAAAATGTTGTAAGTCGGTAAATAAACTACATATAAAGTACCTAAATAAGTAATTAAATAGCCTATATACTGTCCCACTGCTGAGAAGGCCTCCATCATTGAAATCAAGTCATCGCTACAATTGATGGGTAATGGCTTAATCACCACGCTTGCCAAATGCGGGTTAGTGACACAAACCCGGGCCATGCATCGAAAAATCGAAAACACACTTTGCCCGACCTGGGAAATGAACCCGATAACCGAAGGTCGCGGACCTTCGGTTATCGGGCCGAGTGCTTTGCCACTCGGCCACTGAGGTGAAAAATGTAAATAATAAATATAAATGCAAAAATAATATTAATGCCGCTGGATGCGAGCAGCACAAAACCGGTCGTTGTGGAGATTATTGGGAGAGGCCTTTGTCCAGCAGGATCGCTGACGTTTCGAACACATTATATTCGGACACAGTGTCCGAATTGACACTTTTTAATTTTATTATTTTTTTCACTGACGATTCGGACACCAATAAATATAGCTGCTTTGTACAGTCAGATAAAAACTTCTAATGATTTCTTTATATTAATTTTAAGTAAAAATACAATAGTAAAAAACAACAACTTGATTTTTCTTGTATAATTGCCTGTATAGTGGTCGTCTTTTGGCTGAGATGATGATGATATTGATGAAAAAATGTTTTATGCAATTTTAAGCAATTAACATGTAAAATGTTTATATAAATTTTAACGCAAATTTTGTTGCGAACAAATTACAAAAACACAATTAAAGTTGAAAAAATTTCCACGAGCAGGATTTGAACCCGCACCCTTCTGACATACCGGGTCAGGTGCTCTCCCAATTGAGCTCTCGTGATTCTAACCAGCCCGCCGAAATTATACAACACTATTAACTTTTTACTTTGAAAGCCAAAGGCGCCCATTCAATGTCAACAACTACCGTCATTAACATGTAAATATCAATTAACATGTAATTATTTGAACAAAACAACCATGGCTGCACAGTCCACCCCAAAAGCAACGCTTACATTAGACATTCATACGGGGGAAGTGTCTAAATATCGCAGCCCGTGCATATTTGAGATCTTTTGTCGCTGCCTCGTGAAAATACTGCAACGAACATCCGAGCCGGAACAATGCAGGCTAAAGCAAACTTCTGCATACAACAGAGCTTTCGTAACGACGCCATAGATGCAGCGGCGTCTAGAGTTGGACGACGCCGAAATTGAAATATTGTGGCACATTTACAAATAAATATAAAAGGGTTAAGTAAGAGCTCGCCTTATCGAGGCCTCCGGTTACAAGAATAGTTTGGCAATCCAAAGGGGCAATGTTTCCAGCATTCTTGGGAACGGCCCATGAGCCCACAGTTGGAGGACATCCTTTATTTATAGGTCTTTAGTTTTTAATTTTCTAATTATTTTTAATATAAATATATTGATTGCATATTAAGTGTTTACATAAAGAACTTTTAGTAGGTAAAATGTAGGTAGCTTTGTAATTCACTTGAAATAACAATAACTTAACAGGTACTCTGTTCATAACGTATAACAATGAATAAATCAATTGTTACGTACCATATAATATGGCGTTTGGACAGACTAGGGGATAATAATAACATTTTCAATTATACTTTATAATCTCTAAACATTACGTAAAATATCGGTCGAGTTATGCTATTAAATTATAGAAGGCTTTTCCCATCAACCAGGTTTTTAATCTAATTTTGGAGTTTGATCCTTTCAGTTGTAAGGGTATTAGAAGATTCCGACCAGCTCATTTTATGTCCCCACTGCTGGCTGGGGCATAAGCCTTCCCTACGGATGGATAGGGAAACCACTACGCGAGCCCAGTGCGTGGTGGTTGGTTGGTGGCATGGCTAAACAATTAATCTAATACGGAGCGTTTGCGCCCCGTACCTTAAGAAAAACTGTTTTTTTTTCTTTCCAATTAAAACTACAAATAACTTTAAAAAAATGAACTAGCATATTTAAGTGTGTTAAGATTAATCTACTAAGAAAATTTAGATGCTTAAATCGGTCTGGTTTGCCTGTAAAATGCAAATCAATGTTTTAAAAGAGGTAATTTGATATTTTTTTCTCTGTTATAAAAGTTAACAAATCGTGTTTCTGCAACTAGCAAAATGAAGTCAATTAAATGAAAAATCGTGTCATTAAATATCACTTTCATATGTTTTGTAATTGTTGGGAAAAATCAAGATCCCCGCCACGCAAATGCACTTTTGTAATATATTGTAATTATGGCGTCCGCTGCGTCAAGGGGGCACACAACATTTTATAAATAGCTTGCCTACTTCTTAACTGATCTTTAGTATTTGTAAAAATATTATGATCGGATGTTAATGACGGTAGTTGTTGACATTGAATGGGCGCCTTTGGCTTTCAAAGTAAAAAGTAAATAACGTTGAATAGTTTCGGCGGGCTGGTTAGAAACACGATAGCCCAATTGGGAGAGCACCTGACCCAGTATGTCAGAATGGTGCAGGTTCAAATCCTGCTCGTGGAAATTTTTTCAACATTTGTGTTTTTGTAATTTGTCCATCCAAAGGTTGTCTAGAAGAGATTACTCTCAGTAATAAGACCGCCCTTTGTACGTGTATTTTTATGTAGTTTTTAGTCAAATGTTTTATTTTTTGTGTACAAAAGTTCATTTATCTTAACACTTAACAATGACTACCTAATGAACCGTTCGGAGAATGAAGGCACGGCGACACGCAATCTGACAGTGCTTCGTTTCACATGGCTTTTGGCAGAGGAACCCTTTAAGTTTCTCGCCGCCCCCAAACAAGCCAGGCCCAATGAAGCTGAAAATGTTGTTTGAGGCAAACAGCATACTCTCTAAACAGAAGAAAATCATTGGTCTCATCATCATTCTACATCAGGTGAGATGTAGGCACTGTGCTTACCAGTAAGATATCCTACTATAATATAATAAACGCGAAAGTTTGTAAGTATGGATGGATGTTTGTTACTCCTTCACGTAAAAACTACTAAATGGATTTGGATGAAATTCGGCATACAGATAGTTTATAACCTGGATTAATACATAGGATACTTTTTATTCCGACATTCCCACGGGAACGGAAACCACGCGGGTGAAACCTCGAGCAGCCGCTATTATAAAATAAAACAGTAATCACAAACCTCCCTGTGTGGTGCCGGGGATAAAGAATTGCACCACCCCATCTCTTCCTGTGGGTGTCGTAAAAGGCGACTAAGGGACCATTCCAGAGGATGGGCAGCAGCATCTCTCTGAGGTTACTCTCTACCTACTGCGATCGCCAACCCGCCTGCCAAGCGTGGCGATTACGGCAAATACCCCTCATATCCTTGGAGGAGGCCTTTGTCCAGCAGTGGACGTCTTTTGGCTGAGATGATGATGATGATGATGATGATGAATCACAAACCCGAGCTATGCATCGAACAATCCAATACTCATTCTGCTCGATCAGATAAATAAACAATTTAATGGGGATTAACGCAAACAGTAGTTTGTACTAAGTACTAACCTTGTTTAGTACTAAGTGTGATATAGGGACTATTTAACCGCCTCTGTGGTCTAGAGGTTAATACCGCTGGTCTCAGACTCAAAGATCCCGGGTTAGATTCTCAGCAGGGGGGTACATGTTTGTGTACTCGGTTTGGTTGGTGGTAGGGCTTGTTTGTCCGCCTTGCTAGCTACCACCATCTTATCTAAATATGTCGGCATAACATCAATGTTTGTGTTTTCCGGCAGCTAGAGATAAGATAGCCAGTGCCTCACTAGTTGAGGATCTCGGGTGAAGTGCGCTTCCACCAATTGGCCTTATCATCACTTAACATCAGGTGAGATCAAGGCACTCTGCTTACCCGTAAATATATAAAAAAATCTCGGTTGAGGGCTCTCCTTAAATCCAAACTGGTGCTATATTCAGTATATTAGTAATTCTAATAAAAATCAGTTTAATAATGAATTAATGAATTTATTTTATAAAGACTTACGTTAATTAAACGATTTTACTTTTGCTTTGATCACATAAAACGGGAAAAAAACGCTTAATAACATTTTACCAATTTTATTTTCAAAAGGTTCATTATCAATTCGTTCAAAAGCAATTTCCAACCAAAAGGGAACCCTTTCGGCCAAATATTTTCCATGAAACGGGAAATCCAAACGGATTGATAGAAATTTCCGGATATCTATCTTCGGAGTTGCCATTTGGGGGAAACGGCCTTTCCATTTCCAAGCATTAGAGTTTATTGTGAAAGGGCTATTAAAAGTGAATGGGAGAGTCGCATCGACCTCGTAAAGTGCCAGCACTAAAAAACGATTTGAACCGAACTAATGTGTTAAAGGAAACGCAAATGGGTCGTTACAACGACGCAATAAACCGCTTGCAAGCAGTTGCTAAAAATGTGGTCAAACTGAAGCGAATCGTCATAACGTCTGTGAAATCAATGTGCCTAATTGAAACTTGTAACTATTACGCGTCGGCAGACGAACGTATAAGATGATCGGATGGAGTTCAAGTAAATAATGAAAAGTAAATTTATACTAATTTCCGACGACCTCCTTGGTCGAGTTAGTTTGTACACCGGTTTTCATGGTGTCGCCATATCTGAGGTCCCGGGTTCGATCCCCGGTCGGGTCAATTTAGAAATTATTGTTTTTCTAAATTGTCTCGGGTCTGGGTGTTTTCTATGTATAATAAGTATGTATTTAAGTATTTTAAGTATGTTTATCCGTTGTCTAGTAAGCATTTTAACGAGTTTCATAACGAAGCTTCTCTTGGGCTAGATAATTGGTGTGAGTGTAGGAAAGTTTTTTTTTTAAAGCTGAAGAGTTTGTTTGTTGGTTGAACCCGCTAATCTCAGGAACTACTGGCTCGAATTTAAAAATTATTTTTGTGTTGAATAGTCCATTTATTGAGGAAGGCTATAGGCTATATAACATCACGCTAAGACTAATAGAACGCGGGTGAAACCGCGGGGCACAGCTAGTAGCCTATAATTGTCGCACTGCTGGGCAAAGGACTCTATCATTGAAATCAAGTCGTCACTACAATTGATGGGTAATGGCTCAATCACCACGCTTGCCAAATGCGGGTTGGTGATCATGATCACAAACCCGGGCTATGCATCGAAAAAGCCGAAACATACTTTGCCCGACCTGGAAATTGAAAATGGCCGCTTTCTATCTACCTAAGGATCGTCACACAACCACTCACATTATTGTTATAGCAATAGAGAAGATGGTGTCAGTGATTTAAGCGAACGCATAACAAGATCACTAACCAAATTAACAATCAAAATCATGCCACTTAAACCGGTAGTTGAAACCGGGGACCGCAAAAGAATTCAAAAGCAAGTATCTTTCAGTGGAAGCTCGCTATTTTAATTATCTCTAATTGGTTTTCTGTGCTACGCGAACTGGCAGACGCTCAACTTTAGTCATAAAACGGTCTGGGGGGTAACCACGAGCTCTTATAGCAGTATTATTGCAGTTGTGGAAAAGAGACGCGAGTATATTCACCGCTACACGCGTCTCGTTTTCACAACTGCAATAATACTGCTATAAGAGCTAGTGGTTACCCCCCTGGTCAGATTTGTGTGTTTTTTTACACAGAGCTATGATTGAGGTTTACAAAACAAATATAGAAATAGAAATAGAAATAGAAATTTTTTATTCATAACCACTTAAATTAATGTAATAAATAATAATAATATATATATTCCACTTAATACATAGACAAAATACTTAGGACTAGTGGTGTTGAAACGGTCTCCACTGAGCATAATGTCGAGATACCTGGTTGGCACCCCGACGCTGATCTTCCGTGGAAACCAGAAAAATAATAAGATAAATAAATAAAAGGTAGATGACAGCACTGCACGCCAGCGCCATCAATACCGAATCTACATAATTTCTGGTTCTATACTTTCCCTTTTTTGAAATATTTTTCCTTATAAATAAGCTTAAAGTCAATCAAGTAAAGAAATTTGGTGACTCGTTCTTTATCACACCTCCAAAAGATGGAATAGTCTACCAGCACACGTTTTCCCTCCTTCCTATGATATGGGGTCCTTCAAGTGAGGCGTGAAGAAGCACCTTGTGGGCCGGCAGAGTGAAGTTAACTGATGCTACGTTTGTTTCCACGCTGCACCAGTTATCTTCGCGTCTGGACTCCATTTCCACTTAAAATCAGGTGAGATGCGTGGAGTCATTTGCCGAGCTAACTCTAAAAAAAAAACTCAAATTAGTAACCTGAAAACTTCTATGTAATGTAATTCACATCATCTTGGATTTTTTATGACCCGTTTCACTGTGGTGTTTCTATCTATAACGAGCCTATTCCTTTCTTAAAGGCCGGCAACGCATCTGCGATTCTTCTGGTTTTGCGGATATCCATGGGCGGCGGTGATTGCTTCCCATCAGGTGACCCGCCTGCTCGTTTGCCTCCTTATAATATAAAAAAATCTTGTGCGACTCGTGGCCCAGCAGTGGGGCCATAAAATGAGCTGGTAATGTGTGTTTTTTTAACAAAATCTTAGGATAAGATAAGCAATAAAATATTTTTATATTTCCACAAACGACTGGTTTTGTGCTGCTCTATTTACTTTACTCACTTACTTCTCTACTTATTACCTCTCTACTTCCTTACTTATCTTCTCTTATTTCGTAAGCCGAAAGAGTTTCATAGTGTAGTTTATTATAGTAGTATAGCATTTCATATTATTATTCACAGTCAACGACTACACTAGTCGTCTTCAAAATTTTGTTCACAAAAATGTCTAAAAAATCTCTTGCAGCTTCATCGGTCTGTGGTGCATAGATTAGTGTGACGGCTGACGGCGCATAGTCACCGTTGCAGTACCAGTAGTATTGCAATATGTCACCGATCACTTCGGGTGACAACAAGACATCGGGGTGACGATGTAGGTGTTACCAACATTCAATATTGTGATAAAACCTTCGATCAATTATTTACTAGATAAAGAATCCGAAACAAAAATGCATCTCGAAAGTCCTGTTCGCTCATTGGTTCGCAACAAAATTTGCGCAAAATTATACGTGTTAGAAATCTACTTGAATTCTTTACATATACATACTTATACTTATAAAATACTATTATTGAGTTATTAATTTAAAATCTTATCTTAAGCATACACTGTTTTATTTTAAAAAGCCACTGAGCGGATGTTGTAACATTGGGTTGCTTTAATTTCCCACGTCGTTATTGTGAAATGTATTTTTATTTTAAATCAAATATTTTTAAGCGTTGTTTTTATTTTCAAATGTAATTAAATAGAGTTTTGGTTTTTATTATACAAAAGTTGTTCAAAAGATGTATTTCCGTTACAAATGAAAAGTTGTGAAACGATGCCAAAGTAAAAGAGAAGGGGAAGGCGAATGTAACGTCGGCAACTGGCATTGTTAACGTTGGATTGGGGTGGTTGTGATTTTGAAGCGGAATGTCGTGAGAAAAATAAAGTGTTTTATTGAAGAGAACGTGTATCACTTCGAAAACCCTAATCTACGGACTGGTTTTTATTATACGTAAATAATAAATCATAAATATAGCTTACCTATAGTTCATAACTGATCTTTCAATATTTGTAAAAATATTAAGATCCGATGTTGATGACAGTTGTCGATATTGAATACTGGGTTCCTTTAGCTTACAGAGTAGAGTAGATAGTGTTGATTAATTTCGACGAGCTGGATTGAGCCACGATATCATAGTTGGTAGTGCCACTAACCCCGCATGAGAGTTTTTCCAATACTTTGTCTTTTGTTTATCAACTATCAAAGGGATACAGGAACAAAACTCAATTATTTACTTTAATGCTATAATGCTATAAATCTATAAATAATAAAAAAATGAGCGAGTCTTACAGTAGTCGCATATGATGTGTAACATTTGACATCTCACCTTATGAAATCAATATTACAATAGAAAATAGAATATGGAATTAACAATGACGTATATTTTTTTACAAATCATAAAGAGAATGCAGTAAATACTCATTAGAAGACATGTCACAATGTTATCCTATCACACTGTTACGATCACATTTCTACGAAATCACTCCCACAAATTATTGTGAAGGCGAGCCAATCACACTGTTACGACCCTACTTCCGTCCCTTTTCTATGAAATCACTCCCACAAATTGTATGTTTATAAGGCGAGCGGAAAGATGTTATACATCAATAATTATGGATGATATCTGAAAGAGGCATTTGATCAGCAGTAGGAGAGGCGATGAGTTGGTTTCAATGGTGGAGACCTTTGACTCACTTTTAGATTGACGAACTAAAACCTAATTAATAGTCTACAACGATTGAATATCGTGCGAAAAGATTTAATTTTAAAACAGAATCAGAGTTTGTTCTTGACAAAGATTAGTTCGCCGCGAAGTTTTTTATGTACCTACCTACTTAGTTGAAAACTTTTTTAAACTGCGTACTAGGTACAGTCAGCAGTTTTATTAGTTAGCGTCGTCAGAAAGTCGTCGCTCAAGTATTCAAAGGTCGTTCGGGATGAGCAAATAACGCTTTGTCTTAAGTTTTGACCTCAGTTCAAATCGTTTGAAGTAAACGCCCATTGATTATGGCCGCTGAGTGAAAATTAATTGCAAACGATCATTAACATTTAGCTTTTTGTTTTAGGTTTTTAATCTTATCTCAATCAAAGGAGAAATCAATTTATGAGTCGGTAGTTTTGGTTGAGAGTGAGTCCTCGTTATTCAGTCGCTGTTTCAAACGTAACTATACAAAGTATTTAAAAATTCAAAATCATTTAATCAGTTTAGGCTACAAATAGCTCTCATGTACGTCGTTCGTATATAGGTTCGTAAGTCTACTCTACTCTGGGCAGGAGATCTTGTACTGAGAAGAACCGGCAAGAAACTCAGCAAGTGTCCAGCTCTTTTCTTCCTTACAGCGTCATAAATATTGGAAAATGCCCTATCATAAAAGGACACTTTCCATCACAAATTAAAACACAAAATATAAAGGACAGTCACAACATGTAAAAAAACACAAAAAAAGAAAAAATAAATAAATTAAATATTTAAGTTTGCAAAAACATCATTTACCAGTTTAATTTTTTACAATGTCATACAGTACTAGTAAAAGTCAAAACCTGTCTTTGGTAAAACCTGTAGAATCCCGAATATGGCAAATAGGGCACAGACCATAAGACCCCGGAAAATCTATACTAATATTATAAAGCTGAAGAGTTTGTTTGTTTGTTTGTTTGAACGCGCTAATCTCAGGAACTACTGGTTCGAATTGAATAATTCTTTTTGTGTTGGATAGTCCATTTATCGAGGAAGGCTTTAGGCTATATAACATCACGCTGCGACCAATAGGAGCGAAGCATCAGTGAAAAATGTTGCAAAAACGGGAAAAGAGCCTAAAAAATTAAAAATGCTGCCGAAAGTCACTATTCCACGCGGACGAAGTCTAGTCTAGTCACAGATAGTTATAAATATACCTGAAAAGCACCTTAAGCCAGAGATATTAAGGTTGTTTGTTACTTAATAAAATTCCAAAGTGACAACCCTAGCTTATGCTAAATTGTTCTTGGTAGTTAAGTAAACTCGGCAGTTGTGGATTCCGGGTTGAATGCGTTTCGGCCTTATCATCACTTAAGAGCGTTTACGCCGCATATCTAGTAATTAGAGATAGAACGGCCACTTTTAACTATAACGCCATATTTAACTAAACCATAACATGTAAGGTGTTCATTAGGTGACGTAAAAATGACTAAATTACTCATTCAAATAGTTTGTTGAGCATAATTTGATTTTCTATCTCTAATTACTAGATATGTTTTTTTTTACATAACATAAGAGATGAAGGCCAAATTCTTACCCGCAAAATATAAAAAAACATCGGTCTACAGATAGTAACTGCGATGTGTGGACTTTATAGCTACAAGAAAACGGTCTTAAAATACTGTCCATAATATTGGATACGCATGAAAAGAAAAAATATGTGTTACATAAAAAGGGGAGGCGTTTTGATAAATGGTCGCACACACAGGTCGCACGCCTGGTTCGCCAAGGGGTGGGCAGACATGACAAATAGGATAGTTGTCAGGATAGTCAATTGAGAAATTTTTCAGCACCTGTCAAAACGATATTTATTTATTTACTAGTGGACCCTTAGAGCATTAAACCATTTATGCTCTAAGAGTTGGCCCGGCGGACTTCGTACCGCTTTGACAGTGTCTATCAAGTGATTAAATTCTCTTTGGTTTCCATGTCAAAAAAACAAACAAATATTTTTTATTGGAAAATGAAATTGTCGGTTTCAGTATACTTATAGTGTGATTTCCGTGGGAATATCGGGATAAAAACTATCCTATGTGTTAATCCAGGTTATAAACTATCTGTATGCCGAATTTCATCCAAATCCATCCATCCGTTGCAGCGTGAACAAGCAACAAATATACGAACATACATACACACAAACTTTCGCATTTATGATATTAGTGTGATTCTACACAATATACATTATTGTGTAGAATACATTTTTGTTCTTATTTCACTTTTAATTTTTTTCAAATCACTGTTCTGCTCAGCATGTGTGAGTACGTACACAACTTATTGAAGCCGCAACATATCGTGTTTTTTTTTCGTTTGCTTTGTGTGTTGTTGTCGTATATCTGTGTGTACCAAGAAATAAATAGGTATATTAAAAATATATGTAATTAACAACTAGGCACATACAAAACAAACAAATAATAAGATGCAAAAGAAAATTAACAAATACCAATCCGAAATAACTACACTAACTTTATAAATATTATTAAATTCAAGAAATTGATCACAAGTTCAAATCAAAAGTCAAATAAATATCAAAGTTAATACCAATACATCAACACATTATTTGTATTTTATTATCATATTTTACCTGATTTAAATATTCGTAATAGATATTAGGTAGTAGGTTATTATGTATTGACAATTCTTTCATAAAATGATAAGAAATATGGGATTAGTGGACAACTAATACAAGTAATAGAAATAGAAACAGAAAAATGTTTATTTGTACAAAAACACTACACATTATACAAAAAAAACATAACTTACAATAAGGATTGTATCAAACGCAAGTGCTGCGACACTCGTATTCAGCGGATGCCTAGTTTTACATAAAATAAAGAAGCCAAATTATACCAATTTTCATTAATTTTACTTCAAAACTGACTTTCATACAAACTTTCACCCTCTATTAGACCCCCTTATGGTGTGATTTTCGTAAAATCCGTACTACGTGCGGAGTAAAGACTATTGTTCTGTGTTTGTAGCTTTCATAATTTGCATAGCTTTCCAAAGACATAAAACCTATTTCAATATTCTGCCCTACTGGTTTGAAGTATTCTGTGCATAGTTCATGCAGTGTATCATAATTATACAAGATCGTGGCAAGGTCGCGTACACTCTTACAGGTGTGGTTAATCTCGTGCTTGACCTCTTGGTGGGAGGTAGTCCAGGTGACGACGATTAGCGATTGAAGAATTATTTATATATATTTTTAGCAAAATTTTCAACGCTTTGAATCTGAAGAGTAAATGTGAAACATTGACTGCTCAACCAGTCACCTAGATACTAGGTTGGGTATGGAACGTTATTCAAAACTTTATTTAATTTTTTACCCGGAATCCTAGTCAAAGGAACTGATTATCTTATATTTAACTGTCAGAACAATAAATCATTGATGTAATGGTGGTAGCTAGCTCGACTAATAAATAAATAAATAAATTTTCCTACACTCTTACCAAATATCTAGCTAAAGAGAAGCTTCGTTATGAAACTCGTTAAAATGGTTACAAGACAACGGATAAACATACTTAAAATAATTAAATACATACTTATTATACATAGAAAACACCCAGACCCGAGACACCTTAGAAAAACAATAATTTCTAAAAAGACCCGACCGAGGATCGAACCCGGGACCTCAGAGATGGCGACACCATGAAAACCGGTGTACAAACCACTCGACCAAGGAGGTCGTCAATAATAGTCTACTAATAATAAGCACTAATCAGATTTAGTACAAACGGCTGGATGAGAATAGCCGAAGAAGTGAAAAAGCTCAGAAGAAGCTCAGTGGCATGCTTTGGGTGAGGCCTATGTCCAGCAGTGGACTGATGTGGGCTGATTATAGAATAGAATAGAATTTTTTTTATTAACATACACACACAATTATACAACAATAAAAGAAAAAAGAAAAAAACAGATAGACAGAAAAAAATAACAGATGAGTAATAAAAAATATTAAATAGGTAGGTGTGTGAAGTTAAAGGGCCCTGTCTCAGCATAAGCTGCTGTGTCATTCATGAATGTTCAGAATGACACAGAAGCGCTGTCATTCTGACAGAGCCTGAATACACACAATTATACAACAACAAAAGAAAAAAACAGATAGACAGAAAAAAATAACAGATGAGTAATAAAAAAATATAAAATAGGTAGGTGTGTGAAGTTAAAGGGCCCTGTCTCAGCATAAGCTGCTGTGTCATTCATGGATGTTCAGAATGACACAGAAGCGCTGTCATTCTGACAGAGCCTGAATATCTAAGGTACTGTGACAACTGCCAAGACAAATAAAAGAAATTAAAAACAAAAATACAAAATACAATATTAATTACATTGAAAACCATACCAAAGTAGAAAAGAAGAAACACACATTATGATAATGGTGTACCCCCCGCTGAAATCGTACCTACTACTTTTGGTTTTGAGGCCGGCGTCTAACCAGTAAATCACAGAGACGTATTCACCCTCCGCTTATGACTTGATTCAATAAACACTTGAGTTCGTTCCCATCATCCAAAGATGAAGCTGTTATAAATTAGGGTAGCGTAATTGGGAAGGGGGTAACATGAAAAATTATGCGTCAGGAGGAAATAAATCAGTCCAGAGATTCCCCCAGTAATCCCCGGAAAGCGTGCCTCTGAGCGGGGGAATAACTCAGACAGAAGGTCAAGAGAAGGCGAAGAAAAATTTTGTGTAAAGTGCGCTACAGACACGACAATGGAAGGTTCCGTATACCTCAGAACAATAACTAAAGCTATAGAAGGATGGCTAAAATAAAAATCGTGCAACTATGTTTAGTTCCGTTCTATCTTATGGTTAGAAAAGGAGGTTGGAGTGCGACAAATGGTTGACACTTAGTTTTTATTTTTTGTATTGTTATGTCAAACGGTCATCAGATAATCGGTGATCAAAAAAAATCTTTGAGTCCTTTATAAAGTCACTCACTACATTACCTCAAATATGACGTCACAAATCTGGTGACACCTTCGAAATAACGAAATAAAAGGAACAATCGATCTCTTTCCAATACATCACTTAGGTTCATTAGTTAAAATAGTACGAACTGATGAATGAGTGTTGCCATTTTAGTCCAGCTTCTATAGCTTTAGTCATTATTCTGAGTCGTATACGGACGTACAATGTTGTCAGTTTAATAATTCAATTAAAATTAATATTTGTAAACCCGTAAGCAATTTTAGTGTAATTTTAAATTTCTTTAGATAATAAAAAAAAAATAAAAAAAATAAAAATAGTTTATTTCATTTACTTTAGATACAAAATATATGCAATGGCCAGAACCAATCCAGGAAACTTGTAACCAAGCTTGTAGTGGGAGGTTCTGCTCTTCCCAAGATACAATAACTAGGTTTAAGATACAGAGAGTAAGTACAGTTGTAAATAAACTATTTTACTTATGGCTAATTAATTACAATGAAAACTGTGTGTGCGTACATATGCGTGTCTGAGGGTGTGTGTGTGTGTGTGTGTGTGTTTGTGTGAGTGAGGGGGTGTGTGTGTGTGTGTGTGTGTGTTATTGTGAGGGTGTGTGTGTGTGTTTTATTGTGAGGGTGTGTGTGTGTGTGTGTGTGTTAACGACTTAGAAAACACTCTTGAATAATAACTCCTCAGTCTCACAATATCCAATTGTCACAAGCCCATTAACCAAAATGTTTTTGCATTCGATGAATGGAAGGTTAAAGATCTTATATCTGTCATTTAGCTTATTATAGAGATAAGCAGAGTGAGCATGAAACTGACGCTGTGCCAATAAAGTTCTACAATAAGGAACTTGGGCCACTTTATAATGTCTTCTTTTTGTTTGAGCGGGCGTGTGAGGCAAGGACTTATGTAGTTTAAGTACTGAATTAATTATATAAAGTTTTCTAATAGATAAAATGTTATAGTTTTGGTATAATTCGTCAGTGGGGAATCTATACGGTTTGAAAAACATGGTCTTAAGTAAACATCTCTGGGCCCTTTCTGCTTCAAGAAATTTGATTTTAGAGGCACCACCCCATAAGGGTATACAATAGCTCATGACTGTTTGTGCCAATGCAAGGTAAATACGCTTTATAAGGTCAATTTGGGTGACGTGTCTTAGCTTTTTAAAGACCCAAACGAGTTTTCGAATCCTGTTACTTAAATTGTCAATTTGATTATGCCAGGACATACGGTAGTCCAGGATCACCCCGAGGTACTTTACACATGTAACTGATTCAACAACGTCGCACGAACAGCTTTATGTATCATTGAAATCACAGTGATGGAGTTTTAGTTTTAAGTAAGCTGGAGGGAGTGAGCCTTTATTAGTGGCGAAACAAACATAATTTGTCTTTGCAATGTTTAGGGTAAGGAGCGGATTTAAGCCAACTTGCGACCTTGTAAAGACCACGCTCGGCTACCTCGAAAACTGAACTCCAGGATGTGCCATTAAAAACAATGGCTGTATCGTCCGCATATGAGAACACTTGTCCTTTTTTAATATCAAGGTTAGTTAAATCATTAAGGTATATTAAGAATAATGTAGGGCCCAGGACGCTGCCTTGAGGTATCCCGTACTCGATTTTAGTGTCAGTGCTTATGTAACCGTTTATTTTTACACTCTGGGATCGGCCCTTCAGGTAATCAGTTAGTAGCTTTAATGGGATACCCCTAATGCCGATTTTCTCCATTTTATTCACAAGAGTGGAGATGGAGACAGTGTCAAAAGCTTTTTTTAAATCGATGAAGACTGTTAGACACTTTTCTCCACGGTCAAGATGTTGGGTTACTAAGGAGGATAAACCTAAAATTGCATCTTCTGTAGATTTTTCTTTTCTGAACCCAAATTGGGAGCTAGATAAAATATTAAATTTTTCAAGATAATTTATTAAACGCGAGTTGATTAACCTTTCAATAATTTTTGAGATAGCTGACAAAACCGAGATGGGCCTATAATTATTTATATCATTTTTGTCACCACTCTTATAAACGGGTGTCACAATTGATTTTTTGAGCAACGTCGGAAATATACCTGTTTTGAAACTGAGGTTAGCAAGGTGGCTAATTATAGGACCAACAAGGGGTTTAACCATTTTTATGAACTTAATCGGAATAGCATCCCAACCAGGGGCACTATCTGTTTTTAAGCTAGAAATGACGCTATAGACTTCATCAGGGTCGGTCTCCATAAGACCAAAAGAAGAAGGCTGTAACCTTGGGGTATTAGATGCCGAGTTTTCAACTCGCAGTGGAGGTCCATTGAGAATGTCGTCTGCAAGATGCTTACCGACGGTGGCGAAGAAGCTATTGACCCAATTTACAGATTCTGTTGGTGAATTTCGAATATTCAGCAACTCGCCGCTATCAGTTTTAACTTTATTAAGATTTGTAACTTCTTTAATAGATTTCCACAAAAGTTTCGAATTTTTAATATTAGTTTTTAGTAGATCATATTCATATTTACGTTTGAGTCTTTTAATCAATTTGTTACAGTAATTACGGTACCTTAAGAATGTTAGCTTTAATATTTCATTATGCGGGGCAGACTTAGATTTTAGTTGCATTTTATTTCGATTCCTTATACAGCGCAAGACACCACTAGTAATCCAAGGCTTTATTATACGTTTATTACTTGAGATCCTCTTTACCTTAACACTCTCCTCCAGGGACAATTTAAGCCTATTGATTAATTGTTCGACTACAATATTTGGATCATCGCTAAATAATAGATTTGACAGGTATTTATTTGCGAGTTTATCAGCAGCCTTTTCGAAATCAATAAAGGTTTTTATCGTAGGGGAGGAGTTGTTTGCTTTTACTTTAGAAATACTCATGAAAACCGAGGCGTGGTCAGTTATTGAAGAGTTTAAGACTGAAATTTTTGCTGATAACTGGCTTTTGTTAATCTTTAAATTGAAATGGTCCAGACAACTATTTTCGCGTGTAGGAAGTGTGTGTCCGGGTAATAGTCCATGTGAAGAAAGCATGTTAAGATACGAAGCTCGATTACTACTTTCGTAAGAAGATTCGTTTTCTTTTTCGATTAGATTGATGTTTATATCCTTAGACACTATAATATTTGGATCACATTTAATATTGTCCAATGCAGTCTCTAATGAGTAAATAAATTTAGCTGTATTCTGATTTGAGGGGGATCGATAAATGCCCAATATAGTATAACCACATACGTTTAGTCTCACACATGACGCGTCATCCAAAATCAATTCTTTAAAATTTGGTTTTAGTTTCGATTTGGCGTATATGACCACCCCACCGTTTTTATTTGAATTGTTAGTGGTGGCATAATGAGTGTAGTTTTGTAGATATGGGATGGGTTTATTTGGGTTGAGGTGACATTCGGTAAGTATCAGAACGTCGATTTCAGAGCTAAGTTCCGAAATAGTAGCTTCAAAGTTATCAAAATTGCAATAGATACTTCTTATATTTTGTTGAATTACGGTTAAGTCATTTTTGTTAAGGCTTTTAATATGTTTATTTAAATTCACTATATCACATATTACCGATGTTGCCACCTCAATGTTATCTAATTCATTAAAATTTCCGTGATTGTCCATCATTTACTGTTTGTTTGATAAGGCTGATTTTCATATGATGGTGTGCTCTTATGTTGCAAAAAACAGATAAGAGTGGGCATGGTTGTGGAAAAAGTTGCAGTTGTGTATATTAGTGTATGAAATATAAGTATGAATGTAAGTATGGATGTTGAATATGTATCTTGTGTCTGTGGCGCATGTAGGTATATTAGTGGAAGTGTAAGTAGTATAGTAGTATGTGGTGTGTGGATAAATGCTAAGAGTGCAAATAAGTTACGAATGCTGTGTAAGCTATTAATATGCCTGCACATTATGTAATTTTAAAAGGCAATGATTTGTTACCTACTTTTATGTTTGGCCGTAAGCTTACCATAATGAAAAAATTAAATAAAGTGTAAAATAACTTTTTACATTTTGGTATCCCTTACAATCCTGTAAGTTCTATTTTGCCAATAGCCAATTTTAATGAAACTTTATATGCTTAAGGGAGAATAGAACTTTATAGTTTTAATATAAATAAGTATAAAAAAACGTTGGTACAGTCGGCGGCAGATCAACCTACCAAAATCTGTCAAATTTCTCCAATGAATATTGATCCTTATAACCAAACAATAAAGTTCAAAATTGATTGTAAAAATTTGTCAGTTTTGGGTAGATGATCTGCCGCCATGTGTACATATAACTTAGCTTATACTCGTAATTGACAAACGTTTCTTTTTATGTTTCGAGCTGTCTTTGTATTTTCTGTATTTCCTTAAGCATGGTGTTTCAATATATCGTCTTATCGTCGGTTAAAAAGAATTAAAACTTCGAAGATTGTTTGGAATGCCGAAATGCTCTTAAGTTTCCTTGTAAAAAATATAATGAAAGTTAAATTATAAATTCGTTATTTTGGTAAGGAACCCCAAAAATCTAGACACTTCCGTTTGGGTGCGTCGTAATAATAACACCGCTCACCTGCAACACTTAAGACCCATCGTAAAGAGACTTTAATCAATGTAGACTAACAAAACACGATCAATAATGTCTAGATAAAGGATGGTAGGTATGAGCAAACAGGAAGACTTCCGGATCTATATACTTATGATTATTTACATATAATTTTACGCAAATATTGTTGCGAACAAATTACAATTTTAAATGCCGGGTCAGGTGCACTGCCAACTATGCTGTCGTGGTTATGGCTATGTATAATGGGCAGTGCACCTGACCCGGCATGTCATGGGGTGCGGGTTCGAATTCCGCTCGTGGAACTTTTCAACACTTTTTCTTTTTTCGTTTAAATTTCGAAAAACAAAATCTGAAAAAACATTGAATAGCATCAACAACTTCAGCTTACTGTGAACCCTAAAGAAGATGTTTCAAGTTTGTATGGACACTGGGATAAGTTTTTGTACAGGTAAAATAAATCAAAGAAATAAAATAAATAATTAATTACAAACATTATTTTTTCATAATTTAGCTTTATTTTGTGGTTCAAAGCATTTTAAAATATTATGTGACATTTAAAATTCAACAATGGCGAATGTCAATTAATGTTATTTTCACCATATGACTTTGACGTCCTAATCACGGCTAGCGGGAACCTAAAAGGTTAATCTTTATTTCTGTTTTTGAACGTGTTATGTTTTAAATATGGTCTAAATTCGTCACAACAACATTTCTGAACCAAAAAATTACTAGACAAATAATTTTATTTCTATTTTTCTGAGAATCCTTGTATTTTTTCCTATATATAAGGGCCTGCGCGCCCACCACTCTTTCTCTATTCACGGCTGCAACAAGGTTGAGCACAATAAATGTACCTTAATAAGTTACAGGTGGTTTCACTCGCCCAAGCTCCTCACAAAGGGTTACCAAAAATGTATGAAGAAAAATTAAAAAATGAAATATAATAAAATGCATTTATTTCGACCAGCTTAAGATCATATAGACATCATAACAATTTATATAAATTAAATTAAATAAGAATCAAAATAAACATTAAAAATTATTAATAAAAATAAAAAAATATAAAATCAAAAATAAATCGAAACAAACTACTAAATTCATTAAATAAAATTTAAATATATAAAATAATATAATAAAGTAAAATAAAGTTCACACTTGCATTTCGCACTCCCTTATTCAAAGAATTTCTTTGTATTTTGCCTATTAAATTAGAAAGCGGGAAAAAACCAGCAATTTGTTCTTAAGGCGACGCACCGCTAAACAATAAATCTCATACGTTTTGATACGAGCGTTTGCGCCCCGTACCATAAGAAAAACTGTTTTTTTTCCTTCAAATTAAAACTACAAATTATTAAAAAAAATTAACTACAATTTTGAAGTGTATGTTAAGACTAATATACTAAGAAAATTTAGATGCTTAAATCGGTCTGGTTAGCCTGTAAAATGTGAATCTATGTTTTAAAAGAGGTTACTTTGATATTTTTTTTTCTGTTATAAAAGTTAACAAATCCTGTTTCTGCAACTAGCAAAATGAAGTCAATTAAATGAAAAATCATGTCATCAAATATCACTTTCATAATTATGTTTTGTAATTGTTGGGAAAAATCAAGATCCCCGCCACGTAAATTACCAATGCGTCGTCTTAACTTCTCTATGGGACTTACCGCGCACGAAGTATAGCTGCTAGGTATGTTGTTTCATGATTACTTTTTAACCCCCTCAGGGTTTGCACGAGTGTGTCGGAATGTCAGAACGAAAAGTTTATGTAATAACTCTTTTATAACTGTAACCTATTACATTATATATGTTACTAGCTGTGCCCCGCGGTTTCACCCGCGTTCTTTAAATCATAGCGTGATGTAATATAGCCTCTAGCCTTCCTTAATAAATGGACTATTGATTATAGTTTGAGTCACACTGTGTATCGTAAAGTAACCCATACAGATAGGTACCTCAATGGTGATTCTCACCACCATCCTAGACAGTTGGCTACTGTAGGGAAATCTTTGTTTCAGAGAGCACGCGGCATCTGTGACACCCAACACCTGGCTGCTGAGCTCTAGCATGTCAAGCACGTACTACAGGATAATAAACTGAAAGTACCACGGCTTTATCACAGAAAACGCAATAAACCAACCACAGTCGAGCGCCAACCTGCTGTACTTCCATATATGAAAGGTGTCACTGACAAGATTGGACATATCTTAAAGCGAGCTTCTATTCAAGAAGATCAACCAATTTTTACGACCTGTCAAGTGCAACATACCCCTCCAAGATGCAGGCGTGTACAAACTGGACTTCGACTGTGGGAGTGTGGGCTCTCTTACATCGGAAAAACAAATAGAAGTGTAGGAACCCGCGTTAAAGAACATATAGCCGACGTCAAGCATAGGCGCGAAAATAAGTCTGCAGTATGCGAACATTCCCTAGAGGGGCCCAACCATTACATCAGATTTGATAAACCACAAATACTCGCTAGAGAATAACGATTCCTCCCTAGGATAATACGCGAGGCTATTGAAATTAAAAAACATCCTAATTTTAATAGAGAAGATGGTTGGAATCTACCACCAGCCTGGGGTCCCATCATACGAAATATTAAATCCCACCCCCAACACCATACTGCCAGACCAAAAGATACTGTAAGCTCTTTCTGAGTAAAACGGAACGCACCTGATTAAATTTAAATGAGGGTATACAAACTACCAACTAATTATGAGACAACCAACACCTCAGTCTCCTTGTTACCACCATCGAAACGTCAGGACAAACATTAAGTAAGTAAATAAACGCGAGTAGATCCGTAAAAGTTGTTTCATTTCAATGAGTAGTGTTCGCGTAAACTTTAGAAAACAATAAGCTTATTCTTAGTTTATTTGTAAGGCAATAAGGCTCTTTTCTTTTTCAGTAGCGTGCACTTACAGAGGCTTATGTCCAGCTGTGGGCTAATATGACTATATTATAATGATGATGAAAGCTATTTTATTTTAAGCCTTTACAGCGTTTACTTTACTTTACTATACAAACTGTACTTTACAAACGTTATCTAAATATGTCGCCGTAACATCAATGTTTGTAGCATTGTTGTGTTCCGGCAGCTAGAGATAAGATAGCCAGTGCCTCAGTAGATGAGGATTCCGAGTAAAGTGGGCTTCCACCTTCGGCCTTATCACGTTGTCATTAAGGCGACACTTAGAAAAAATACATCGACTTTCATCGAAAGTTGTAGGAGTATGTATATTTCATCGAAATGTTGTGCAAGACCAATGAATCTGAAATTTTGATAAAGATAACTTCATGCCTTTGTCTTTAAAACCCAATTACGAAGGCGGCGGCCAAAGGATCGAAAAAAAACCGATTTATTTAATATATTTATTTAAAAGAAAATTACAATATTAATTATAACTAAATTACTATGTTAGGCTTGGACGAAGTAGGTACCAAGAATGACGAAATTAGCTTGCGGCGGCGGCACGGCGGGCGGCGGCACGGCGGGCGGCGGGGCGGCGGCGTAGTCGGTAACACGAGGCGCCGACTCAGCGGTCACACGCAGTGGTCCAATGTTCCATATATTGATGATTCGGCATGTTGCAATTTATAGTGTTATTAGGTAAAATAATCGACAGGCACGGCGTCAGCGATGTACTGGTAGTGACGTCATGTAACACCTCCACCCTCAGATCAGCGACTATTTGAGCACGTTGAGCGAAAATGTTGCTGGTGTAGACCTCATGATCTTCTGTCTCTTAATAACGTCAGGATCTTCATATTTAGCCTTCATCTCGATGTCATCTCCAGAGATTTGTCTTTTGGATTCTGTAGCGTTTATAAAGTATAACTATTATGGTAAGTATTGCTATACTTAAAAGTACTCCATAGAAAGGTATAGTTGTGTGGTATAGTGTGTTAAGATGAAGTGGCTGGTTCAACTGTACGGGAGCATGTACCGACATTCTCTCTTGGATGCTGCGTAGCTTTCCCAAGTCGATTGAGCTTAGCTTGAATCGGGGAATGGTGTCCTCGGGCTTCTTATAGTTATCTGGGATTTTCATTAGCTTTAAGGGTTGTCCTTGAACTTGATCGTTAGTATTTAGGAGGGTAAACTCTTCTGTATGAATAGAGCATGCTTTCGGGATGGTAGCAAGATAACTGCCTTCAAGTTTGACGTGATCTTCGCGGCCACATTGTAACTGGACCATCGTTAGTTTCGGGAATGCTAAGATGTATCTCTGGTCATCTAGTTTTTCCATAGCTTCTTTTTCTAAGGTAATGTATGTAGGGTTGCATGTTTCATCCATTGATTTATCTAAAATTAATCTGTAGATGCAATCTGGGTTACGTAGACGTTGATTGATGTTTTCTTCGCACAGATAAATCTGATTGAACTTCGGGCATTCTGCCTCTATGTACATAGAATTTAACTCATGTGTTGCTATATAAGGATGTGGGGGAATAACGACGGTATGATTGACATTAGGAACTATGCTTAACTTATAAAGTTGGTAGATATCTGGGGAGAGTATAGGTATTTTAAATATTATTACAATTCGCTTGCCTGTGTAGTACGACCCGGGCTTAATAACGTCATAGTATTGTCTTAACTCTAGTTTTAAAATCTGATCTCTATTGTATATACTTTCTAATCTAATAATAATCTTACCTAAAGTGTCTATATCTATCATCGAATGATGCGTGCTTGACGCATGGACGAATGCTAGTGTATCTTCTATTCTTAGCAACTCATCTGATAAATCCTGTATATTACTACTAATTATGGCCATTAACTGACCTAACTTTGTAAACTTAATTAAACTATATCCAACGTAAGAATTTTGATCTAATACTGAGTTCATTGCCTTCTTCATTTCATCTTGATTGTTAACTATTTGAGATATAATTTCAGAGTGTTTAGTGACCCATTCTTTACAAATACTAATATGGTCATTTAGTTCAGACGCGATTTTGCTCTCATCATCTTGTAATGACATAAGGGCGTCATTATATAACTTAGCGTCAGTGTAATCAAGATTACCAGTTATACTCTTAATGACGGACCCGAGGCCGTCAATAAGGCCTCTTTTAATACGGTTAGGCTCCAAAGTAGATAATTGATTGGCTGCTTTCGTTAGTTTAATACGTAAATGATCTATTTGAAGTTCATATAATTTATAAGTATCATTTTCTAGTCTATTCTGAAAGTCATCGAGTTGAGTCTGTACTAGTTCTAATTTTTCTTCAATGTCATTTAAATCTATGTAATGAATGAAGGCATGATAATGTGAGATGAATCTCGTGGGCCCTAATTTAAAAGGTAATAGTCCCGGTCCATTGTCAAGGCTTTCAAGTCGGATCTCGTGAGCTCGTACCATGTAGACCGTCAGAATCAGTGGAATCCTGTAACAATTTATTAGATTTAGGGACACGTTTAAGTCGAGATTTTGCTACGGGCCCCTTCTTTTTAGTTGTATATATATGAATAGGTAAGTCTGCGAGAACGGTGTCATGTGTATATTTTGGTGCGATTTTCTGGCGAGCGGCTACGGGATTATTAATGAATACTTGTTGCTGCGGCTGGTACTCGATCTCAGCCTCTCGATCTTTATTTCTAGTTTTTGTTAGTTTAGTGCGCTCATGTAAAGATGACTCGTTTAAGATATCATATACCTTTTTCATTCTGTCTTTGTGTGTTAGTATGTATTGTTGCATCAAGTGTTGTGTCATGTCGATGTCCAATGGGTCTCTAGGGTCGAAATGTCCTCTTACGATGTCGTAGGGCCTGCACTTTGTAAAACTGTGAATGGATGAGTTATACGCTAATATTGCATACGGCATTAAATTGATTACTGGCTCGGATTTATGTTGCAGATTTAAGATTCTGAGATGCTCTAAAATGGTAGAGTGAAATCTTTCAACTATCCCATTATCGTTTGGACAATGAGGTAAGGTCTTATGGTGATTGATTTTATGAAGGCGAACAAATTCTGAGAACATCTGATTGCAAAATTCGGTTCCGTTATCCGTCACTATCGTTAGCGGCAATCCGTGATGAGTGCAAAAGTGTAAAAGGCTTTGTAATATACTCAGAGCGGTACCATCTCTAAGATGATAGGCTTGACCGTATTTGGAGAATGCATCAACGAAAGTCAGATACTTCTCGTTTTGGGCTGTGAACAAATCCATATGTACTAATTCTAAAGGTTTGGTTGACGGAGGGACTATGTTATACTGTGGTTTTGTTGGATTTCGATCATATTTACTTTGCCCGCATATTGTAACATTCATTAATATATTTCGTAATCTGCTCTCGCATCTTAGGCCAGTAGTACCTGCGGGAAAGAGCGAGATAAGATTAATTTATTCCGCGGTGATTTGTTTTGCCTTCATGATAGTGTCGGATAATGTCTTGTTGGCGTAAGTACTCCTTGACATCTTCTAATTCTACTTTGGTAAGTACTAGGTTCATTGCAGAGCTTTTAAAACTGTTTTGTATGATGGGTATAATGGAATACATGCCTAGTGGAGGGTTTATCTGAAGTGCAGTCTTTATCTTAGGATTAACAAATTCTTTTATAGTGTTAACTATGTCTTGTTCTAGATTAGATTCGGAAACTTGGACAAATGTTCTCGTATGTGTCTCAAAGGGCTTTGTAACAGAAGGACGTTTTTTAATATCACCTACGATAGTTATACACAGCTGGCGATGAAATTTATTTAAGGGTTCATCTGTCAAGGGTATTTCTAAGATTGGATCTTCATTACTTGTGTGGATAGTAGCGGTACGGGATGCTGAGACTGAAGGAGGTTGTTCTGAGGTATTTGGGATCATTGAGTCTCCTCATTATTTATCTCAATACGAGACAAAGCGTCTGCATTTGTATTGTTCTTTCCTTTTTTATATATTATTGTGTAGTCATACTCAGATAGTTTTAGTCGCCATCGCGTCAGTCGGGAATTTGGCTCTTTAATATTCATTATCCATTGAAGCGGCTTATGGTCGGTGATGATTTTAAATTTACGCCCGAATATCCGCCGCAATCCGTATCGAACCGAAATGCACAGGAGAGAAGAAAATGTGGGTCTGACCGGACAGACCCCCCACTTCTGTATCTCCGACTCCCCGAATCGGAATTCAGTTCCGAGGAGGCGCGCACTCCAGACGTAGGCGCCTCGCTACCCTCGTAGTAATTAAGCAGCCCTGTGCCCCAGTGTCTAGGAGGGCTCGTATCCGGACGAAGTCCCCCCTAGGTCCCCAAACGCGTACCTGCGCGATGGGCAAAAGAACCGTCTTCGGTTCCGACGTAGCCCGACCACAGGCTAGTCACGCGTCAGAGCCAGCAGCCGACCCTGTCGAACCGTGATGACTCGGCCAGTAAGTCGGACGCGTGCAGGCCACCATCCGGGGTGGTGCGTATCCAGCTGCCCTACCATACCGGTGATAGGGTGGGTGGTATTCCAACCTCGGGTACTCGTGCAGTACCGGTGAGAACTGTTGACGGTTCTCATGTCGTTGTTGTTCCGGTAACGGCGGCGGAGGATACGCGTACGAGTATCCGGGTGTTGGGTCCGGAGGTGGGGCTCCCTGTACCCAGTGGCCCTTAGAGGCACCAACTCCTGGTGTTGGTCGCGCCGGGTGCCGGGTTGTAGCCAGAACCTGGCTCCGTTCCGGCGGTCCCCAACTCACCTGAGCCGGGGTGTACGAGAGGTTGTAGTGTGGCGGCCGTGGCGGACTCCGTCTTTCCGGAGGCGGAGTTGACCCCGGCCCCAAACCGCCACCCGTGGGAGATCCCCTCTCCCGAACCGGTGCTGAGCCCTCAGCACTACGGGTGCACAGTAAGCGATGGTGCGGTCCGCCGCACACATCGCAAGGCCTCGCCTGGGGACACTCATTATACCTATGTCCTCCCAGGCAGGCATAACACAATCCTCGTGTCCGAACGAGGTTTCGGCGCTCTTTTGTGGGCAGCCCGAGAATTGCTGGACATAGCTGTTTCAAGTGCTGCTGTCCGCAAACCCGGCATCTAGAACCGGGGTTGATGGCGGCCGCAGCCACCAGCCTGCCGCGACCCTTCCCTGGGTTGCGTGGCGGCTGGGCGCCGTAGACTCCGGAAGTGCGGGCCGGCGCACTTGTCGGAGCCTCCTGGGAGGCTAGCTGGTTTTCCAGCAGGCCAGTCTCCTCTTCCAGGAACTCCAGAAGTTCCCCTATCGAGGGCAGAACGCTGCCGAGATCCTTGTGGACCAGTCGATTCCGCTCGAACTTGTCCCTCATCTCCTGCGACAACTTGGCCAGAACGATGTGCAGAAGAAGGAAGGACCACTGGTCGACGGGCAGTCCGAGCGTCCTTAACCCGTTTAAGGACACGGTGAGCGGGGTGATCAGCTGCGCCCTCAGCTGAGCCCTATGGTTGACCCTCGGCAATCCCAGCAGATGGGTCACGTGCGCGTCCGCCTGAAGACGCGGCTTCTCGTACCGCTTCTCCAGCAGCTGCATGGCGGTGTCGTAGCTCGCATCCTGCAGCTCCAGATGCTGTACGAGCTGTCTGGGTTCTCCGTCTAGGAAGGAACGGAGATATGCCAGCTTTTCGGCCTTGGTGAAATCTTTCCGAGTATCCACCAAGGCCAAAAACATGTTCCGGAATCCAGCCCAGTCCCGCATACATCCGGTGAAATGCAGGACCTCCAGGGCACCCAATCTTCCCAGGGCGCTGGGTCCAGGGGTGTGGAGCGAAGCGGGGCGCGCAACAGGCTTCCCCTCCCGCAGTCGCTCGATGTCCTTCACCCGCTGAAGGACCTCATCGTAGATGTCTTGGATGTGCTCCAGATCCTTGACATATTGGGCGTGGAGGGCCAGCTCCTTCTCCCCGACCGGGTCGGTTGACAATAGAGCGGTTACCGACCGCTCGGCCAACAAGAAACGACCCTGCATTTCTTTCGAACGCGTATCCAAGGCGTCCTCCCGGTTAGGCCGATCTATTAATGCAAGCAGCCCGGTGAACCACCGGAGCTGCTGAGCCAACTCCTGCCGTGACGCTGTCATTATAAATAACTTAAACTAAATAAATCTAAACACAAAATTAAAACGAGTCAACGAAAACACGGAATCGATTAACCCGAATCGACTCGATGCTTTCAATTGAAAGAAATTAAATAACAATTAACGTTCCGAGAAATGTCCCAGCCCAAATACAACGGTACTACCAACCTTACAATTCAACCGCACCTGTCCCGGAAGTGCGATTTTACACGAAATGAGCTTAACCTATTACGAACTAACAAAATACACAAAATTACACCGATTAACCTAGAGGTCCGGTAGTAACTACGCTCTGCTACCAAATTGTTGCGGAAACCCACAACACACACTATGCTACTGTTTAAAATTAGGTTACACCTTAAAATCTACAAAATCCACTCACAGTTCCATGCCGCTCCCGCCGTCCAGAACGGGATCCATATGATCTGATGGGGCCGGAATCCGAGTCCGGGTCTTCTCGGGCTCCCTAATCACACCCAAACTACCCCAAGTGCACTTTTCCCCCGAGGAAATACCTGCTTTCTCCAGCAGCGGAGACGTCGACAGCGGCGAATTGTACTCCCGATGCGATTCGCTTACGACGTACACACACACAAAACACAGGTTGCACAATACACTTAATTAGAGTAAGACGGCTCCAAATGCCCTTATTACTACTTAAAATCTATTTAATTATCAACACACGATAACCTATAAACCAGCCATTGTTGCCTTCCCGAGACAAGTGTACCAACAAAGAAAAAAGAACAATTAGTGATGGGGCCATTATGCCACTAAATAAATTGAATCTCGATAATCGATTCCCAAATCGATCCGTCCATAATACAAATCAAAGTTTTATTTCCAACAAAAATAAATGCCTGTTTATTTGCAACATTGTCCATGACCCTTTGGAAAGTAGAAGGTGAATTTTTCAAACCCATGGGCATACGCAAAAACTCAAAGTGCCCGTGCTCTACGTTGAAGGCCGTTTTAGGTACATCGGCGGGATCCATCTTGACCTGGTAGAAGCCACTAGCTAAATCCAGGGTCGTGAAGTACTGACATTTACCTAATTTGTCAAGTACATCTGTTATATTGAGTATGGGATATTTATCATCGATTGTTTTGTCATTAACTTTATTAAAATCAACGACCAGTCTCCATTTTTGTTTACCTGAAGCGTCCATTTTTTTTGGGACTACCCAAATTGGAGAGCTCCAGGCAGAATCCGAGGGCCTAATTATGCCTTGATCTAACATCTTGTTTATTTGATCACGTACCTCTTGCCTATGTACAAAAGGGTAGCGATAGCTTTTAGTGTATACCGGTAGTTCATCTTTAGTCTTTATAGAGTGTTTGATCTTATTCGTGAACGTAAGGCATTCGCCGTCTAAATAAAACACATCCGAGTATTTCCTAACCAATTGTTCTAAATTAACTTTTTCTTCTGGGTTTAAATGATCTGTTCTTAATTTTGACAAAACTTCATTAGCGCGAAAAGATGATTGTTCGGTGCTTGTGCACTCAACATTAAATATTTCTACCTGTGCCGGTTCATATAATGAGAAAATAACGTCGCTATTTGAACTATTTTCGATTTCTATAACTCCGCGATTATTACTTACTGTGGTAACGCATTCGTGCACCATGCAGTTGCCTAATATTTGTTCATTAACATATACGTCACCATCCGGGGTGTTAAGAGGAACTCTTATTAATTTTGACGAGTTGGCCGGTATAACATCTTCGTACAAGTTAACATTGCGCGAGTCATACATTTTAATCTGATTTCGAGAAGAACGTGTAAATAATATTCTATCTTTAAGATCAATCTTGGCCTCCCATTTATCTAGCAGATCTAACCCTATCAGCCCGTCAAAGTAATTATGGAATTTATATAAGAACAATTTAACATTTTCTGAATCATTAAACTCTGTAAAGCACGGTAAGGTAATTGAATAGCTATTCCGAGTAGTTGCGTGCACATTGGTAACCTCGAAAGGATCATGGTTTAGCGGTAGGTGTGAATAGTATTTTTGCACAGCCTCCGGGCTTATAAAAGATTGATTAGCACCTGTGTCGATGAGAAGTTTGATAGTAGGGTTACAAATCTCGATATAAGGTAAATGACGCTGCGTCTGTAAATTAACTTCTATTTTGGTTTTCTTAATTGGCACGCTACCTGAAAATCCTCCTGTCGGCTACAAGAAGGTTGAGGTTCGGTATCTAATGGCTGTTCGCGGTTAGTCTCGTCAACGTAATATGGCAAAGTATTTTCTAAATATGAGTGATCAGGTGTCTCGTATGTACAATCAGAATAGTAATAATTAGAGTGGTCAGTGTAGTCATCCTGGTCACAGTCAGGGTAGTAAGGGTAGTATCTATCACTATAATCTCCGCATTCATTAAAGTTCATTTACCTACTTTTGAAAAATTAGTCGGTGGAGGGTTACCGAATTTAGTCCAGTCGTGTCCCGAGGGTGGTAAGACTCGCGGGGTGTATGGTAGTACGCCACTCATAGGCTTAGGGGTACTTTGTTGGAACTGATTCCTAGGGGGTAACCTGAATGCGTTACTTTGAGCATTGTAGTTTGGAGGGGGAGCGCGAAACATCTGTTGGGTGCGGGAAGGCATCCTATTTTGAGGGTGAGTCATTGGGAAGTTAGGCTTCCAATGAGGAACCGTACCTTGCGCGTGTAACGGAGGCCTATACATATTCTGTTGTGGTATATTAAATGGAAGTTGTCTAAATTGCGGCAAGCTAGTAAAGGCTGCTTTATACGGTTGCAACTGCGATTGCTGCGGTACCGATTTGCGTTCGGGCACCGACTCATTTCGTTGCTGTAAGTATAACACGTTTAACTCTTCTTGAACAAATTCCAGAGCTTTTTCTATCGATTCGGGTCGCATACACCGGATACGGGACCCTAGAGGTTCTTTAAGACCTTTAACATAGGACTGCATCGTTAATTTTTTATAAAGTGTTCGTTTTGCTTCTACTGTAGTAGGAAGCGATTCGTGAAGTGTGACATAAGTCATTATTGTACTGAAAAGGTTCTGGCATTTGTCGTAAAACTCTTGAGGTGTGCTACTTCCTTGTGTGACTAAAGCAAGGTCGTTGTATAACGCTGTCTCGTCTCTTTGGTCGGAAAAATTATTTATAAGTGCTGTACGGATCCCTAACCAATTTTCGGGGATGCCGTTCGAGTTTATAGTTCTAGCAGCTGAACCAGTTATCTTATTCAGAATACCATTTATCAGACATAAATTACTTAGTTCATTCCCGGCCTCTGCTCTTAAACATTGTGTCACAATCTGGTCACATATTCTAATAAAACGCGTTAAAACGTTTGGGTTTCCATCAAACTCCGGAACTGGGCGTAAGGCCTTAAAAATAATATCGGGATCGTACATCGCCATTATTTGATAACTACTAGTTAAGCTATCTGTATCAGAATCTAACTGTCTATTTAAATCTAAACGTTTTTGCCTACGACTAAGTGAGGATAACTCCTCCCCAGATTTCCTTGGGTTGAAAATCTTGATAGGATAATCAAGGACACTAAGAAATTACAAGGAAGCAACACGAGTAAAAATTCTCATGTACTTACAGTTTCATTGCGGCTTCTCTCGGCGTATCAATGTCTGGATACTTCCTCGGCGTCGTCTTCGTGGTTCGGATCTTCGACAAGGGCTTGAAAGCGCGAGTAGCGGCGACGGGCCACCGGAGCGCTACTCGAGCGGAACGCGCGCGCGCTACTTCGAAAATCCTACCGACTGCGCCAATTACGAAGGCGGCGGCCAAAGGATCGAAAAAAAACCGATTTATTTAATATATTTATTTAAAAGAAAATTCCAATATTAATTATAACTAAAATACTATGTTAGGCTTGAACGAAGTAGGTACCAAGAATGACGAAATTAGCTTGCGGCGGCGGCACGGCGGGCGGCGGGGCGGCGGCGTAGTCGGTAACACGAGGCGCCGACTCAGCGGTCACACGAGGCGCCGACTCAGCGGTCACACGCAGTGGTCCAATGTTCCATATATTAATGATTCGGCATGTTGCAATTTATAGTGTTATTAGGTAAAATAATCGACAGGCACGGCGTCAGCGATGTACTGGTAGTGACGTCATGTAACAACCCTAAAAATGTTTTTGTTTTGTTTATATAATTTTTAACGAAAATTTTGTTGCGAACAAATTACAAAAACACAAATGTTGAAAAAATTTCCACGAGCAGGGTTTGAACCTGCACCCTTCTGACATACCGGGTCAGGTGCTCTCCCAATTGAGCTATTGTGGTTTTAACCAGCCCGCCAAAATTATTCAACACTATTTACTTTTTACTTTGAAAGCCAAAGGCGCCCATTCAATGTCAACAACTACCGTCATTAACATCGGTATGTCATAAGGGTGCAGGTTCAAATCCTGCTCGTGGTTTTTTTTTTCAACATTTGTGTTTTTTTTTATACCCTTGCTAAAAAACACGATTGTGCAATTTTGACTCGATCGTAATTCTTTACGAAAACATGTGTTATTAACAGAGTACACAGCTAAAAGTGCCATCTCACTCGATATTAATCCAGCCCCCATTCGACGGCACAAAGGTTTAACTGTCTGTTAATTAACAGTGAGTTAACAGTTAACGGCGACGTTAACGATTAACGACGTTGTTGTGACGTCATTTGAATGGTTGTAGGAAGTAGTTACACCTCCTGAGTTCCTGGCCAGCACTTATTGGCCAAATGCTCTCCCAAATTTCGAACTGATGGTAGATTATGTAGTTTAGTTTACACAAAATATTAATTTGTTATTCATCATCATCATCATCATCGGCCTATCTTAGTCCACTGCTGGACACAGGCCTCCCCTAATGAGCGCCACAGCACCTTGTCTTTAGCTTGACGCATCCAGCATCATCATCATTTGTTATTATTTGGGCTATTTTGTACTTTGGACTTTGAGTGCCTGTGAAGGTTTAATATTGAATAAACTTATATAGACTTTGATTGAAAATTAATAAAATTGACCACCTATCTTCTGAGATACGTGGTGGACCCAGAGGTCACGCTTCAATTTTAAGCGAGAAGTACATGTTTTTCATAATACTAGTGGCCGCACCTTTGCAGATGAAATACCACAAATTTGATAACACAACGCTACAGTAAATTTTGATTTAATTTAGCTCCAGTGCGGCAATTTAGCACTTAGAAAATTAAAATTAATGTTTACTTCTATAAATTTATATAACTATTATTTTATATAATTATAATAATTCATATAATTATTCTAAATGTTTATTGTCACACTTTTTGTTTGCCCAAATAAATAAAACACACTATCAAGTAATCGACATAGCGTCTAACTTATATAATTATATATAATTATATAAACAATAACATTCCAGGTGTGTTAGTTTGTGTACAATGTAAACCTTCGGGTACGTTGTGATTGTGGATACTTTAAGTTTTTAAGTTTTTCTTTTCTTTTTCTATTGTAATGCTTGGTGACCATTGTTTAAATTAATATTTTTTCTGAATGTATATACATCATAATATTCAATATTATTATTCAATATTATCAATATTAATATTCAATATTATTGAATTGCAATCCAGATTTATTAATTGCTTTTTAATGTAACATTTACTTGATTGTAATTTGTATTGTACATCTAAATAAATAAATAACCTTTCACCATTCTTTTCTAATGCACAAGTCATAACACGTTCGTGTCCGACGCACATTAGCTGCGCTGTAGGAGGATAGGAATGCCACAACCACACCACGTTCACTCTAATCGCCTTCGCGATAAACATCCCTAAACGTTTGCTATCGTTTAAACACGTAGCTAATGTTAACAAGTAAGTATTCAAAATGATTTTGATGGAATTCAATAAAATGAATGAGCACATGTTTGCTATAGACGGTATTTAGTGCGTCACCGGGCTTTCTTCAAGCCGTGTAAAACGAAGCACCATCTAAGGTTTTTTAGGGGGAACGGCATCAAGCATCTAGTGCGTTTCCCCGTACCCTACTAGATTCTCCGAGGGGTTTGGATTGGTTCGGGCGACAGCCTAGAAGAAGATGAGCCTAGGTTGCGTTATAAGACCTCTTTCCCCCACAATAAAGTTAAGATGGGGATGGGGAGACAAAGTTGTTGTTAATGTTGAAACTTACCCTTGTGTATGATATCTAACTTCTATCTTTTGGGATCCAATAAATGCACTTTAGATGAATGCATTTATTCTTTACAACAAAACATAAAACTACAATCACTTCATATAAATTAGCTCTTATAAAATTAGGTACATATTCAATAAATTATAATCATAACAATACCGAGACCAAAGAAATATAACTTCACAATTTTCACTACATGACAACCTCAATATGTGTACTGTAATTTGAGTTATTGTGTGCTGTATGTTTCTCATAATGCTAAATAAAATCAAATAAAATGGTAGCTGAAATATATCCGGTTCTGTGGTCAAGACCACAGTGATTCAGACCACCTGTCTTAGACCCAGAGGTCATGGATTTGATTCCCAGAGGGAGCTCCAAGTTTGTATATTCGGTTTGGTTGGTGGTACGGCTTGTTTGTCCGCCTGGCTAGCTACCACCATCTTATCTAAATATGTCGCCAAAACATCAATGTTTTTAGCATTGTTGTGTTCAGCTCAAAGATAAGATAGCTATATTCCGGGTGAAGAGCGCTTCCACGATTGGCCTTATCATCACTTAACATCTGGTAAGATTAAGGCCTGTGTCTACTTGTAAGATATTTTATAAAAAATAGATATTAAGGTGATTGCTTTCCAGTACAAAGCAAAACCTTTTATAGTTTTAAAATTACTGGTGGTCGCCCAGTGTTCGAAATTCGACCGTAATTTTATTATGGCTGCACGGATTGTATCCTAAGCAATGAAAAATTTAAAAAAGATAGAATGTGAGTTTGGATTGGCATTGACAGATTTCGGCCGCTCCGCTTGCATTTTTGTTTTTTTTTAAAGAGTATAACTGACACGCGTCGGATGGCGAGACGTGGCGTCACGTTTTAGTAGTATGTTTTCAATGTTTCCACCTTAGCGTGTGTTTCAAATACATATGCGTATGTGTTAAATACATGGTAGTGTGTGTAATGTTTGTTTTATTGATTTAATGTATTTATATGCATAATTTTAAAAAATCCTAACATTCGGATAACCTTCTCTATATAAACTATAAGTGTGCGAAGAAGTTTCATTCTCCTCCGTCCGTGCAATTTTCGTAAAAAAGGGGTACAAAGTTTTTGCTTCACGTATCAATATATAGATTCATCATCATCATCGGCCTCTTCCTTCGTACACCATTTTACTCGGTCCTTCATAGGTCCTTCATCCATTTCTTGCCCACATGAACTAGGTCATCTAACCATTGTTCTGGAAGTTTAGGTTGTTTTTAGGGGCGAATCATTGAAATCCTTTTCGGTCATTGCTCAATGCCCACGGAAGTGGCTATTATCTTTTAACTCTTTTTGAGGCGTAATCTAGTAGCGCCATAAATGCCAAATCTCGTTTCTCAAACAGTAAAATGGCGATAAACTCCGTTGAAATAATGCTCCGAATAACGCACAGTCATTTATCGTTTGTTTTCAAGGAGATCTTTTAGCGCAGCAAGAGCGGTACAACGGAAAATTTATTTGAAATAGCTAGTAGCGTGACAGCGAGTTCGTCCACTGTATCTTGTTATTACGAAGTTTATTTTTTTAAATTGTACAAGTTTAAATCAAAAATCCTTTTGGTTAAAAAAAGTACGCAAATAGCTATTTCATTGCAAGTGATTGTTAAATACTAAGAGTAAATAAGTATTGATCTCAAACGGTCAGAACTTCGAACAAACAAGTTTCAAATTTATTTTTAAAAAAATACGCCACCCTGAAAATGCACAGGATAAACTTAATGTCTCTCTCTTTTTGTAAATGATTTGTTGCAATACGAATTACATATCAGTTTTATCGTTTCCAAAAATATCAACGAATGTGACGTGATTAAACAATCAGCTGCTTTGTTAATAAAAACAGTTTAATTAGAAAACATATTTTCTTTCTTGTGTAAATTCTATTGTTTAATCCTTTATTGCACATATAAAACACACATTTTATGTGTGTCTAAAAGAGATTTCTTCCAGCCAACCCTAGCTGTGGTGTGGAACGAGAGTTTGCGGGACTATTCTACGAACTAATTACTGATACATATACATACAACCATAGTGTTTAATATACATATAATAATTTAAATGTATAATTTGATTTGGCGTTACTAATTACCAGTGTTGGAAAGATAGTGATCTTTCAACTTATGTTTAAATGATTTCACCGATGGACTCTCGCGAATGTGTTTCTAACTCAGAAATCATCTCAGCCAAAAGACGTCCACTGCTGGACAAAGGCCTCCCCCAATAATCTCCACAACGACCGGTTTTGTGGTGCTCGCATCCAGCGGCTGCCCGCGACCTTTACCAGATCGACGGCTCACCTTGTTGGAGGTCTGCCTACACTGCATTTTCCGCGCGGTAGCCATTCAAAAACTGTTCCGCCCCAGCGTCCTACGAGCGGTTACCCTGCCCACTGTTACTTTATAAGCTTAGCTACCTTTTCTATTAGGGCAAAATTATTCCTAATTTCACAATCAAACAAAGTTAATTCTTTTAAAAAATATATTTGAAATGAAAATTATTATAAATTATTCGGAGCATCTATGACAACTTGACATAATGGACATTTTATATTTATAATTATGCAACCGAAATGGTCACCACTCAGCTTATGCCATGACATTGACGTGCCAAGGCGCTGATATTCTGTGGAACAAGTAAGAGAGTATTTCGAGTAACGGTGGTACCACTTCACGAAGCCTTTCGATGTTTAGGCACCGAGCTTATCGCTACGTAGCATCTTCCATAAGGCATTGGTCACTTCAACAAAAGGATAATTTATAAAGCACTTTTCACATATAAGTCATTCGAATGCGTTTAAAAGTTGACAGCAGCGAACGATCGTGGTTTTGTTGAGATGGTTTTCAAAATTCAAAAAATTCAAAATCATTTATTCAGTTTTAAAGGTTTAATAGCTCTTATGAACGTCATTTATGCCATCGGTTCGTAAATCTATCTACTCTAGGCGGAAGATCTTGTACTGAGAAGAACCGGCAAGAAACTCAGCAAGTGTCCAGCTCTTTTCTCCCTTACAGCGTCATTAATATTGGAAAATGCCCTATCATAAAAGGACACTTTCCATCACAAATTAAAACACAAAATATAAAGGACAATTTGATTTAATTTGATAGTTTATTTTAATTTAACAACTTCTAAACAACATTATCCGGTGCTTCTATTTTCTTAGTGTCTCTCGGTAAGTAATCATCGCATTTCCGAAATTAACTGAATAATTATTTTCTTGTCCATTAATGATTAGATTTATCATGTTTATGTGGTCGATCTATTCTGCTTTACTCTGGGTGTCTAGTGTAAGTAATCCCTAGGGCTAAGAAGAGGCCGGCGATGGAACGAGCTTGCCCAGAAATAGCCTATTCACTAGTGCTTTAAAAACTTTAGGGTTATATGCACTCGGGAACACAGACGCCGCCGCCGGCGCCGGTAGGGAATTCTATTCTTTGGCTGTACGCATTATTAATGTAGAAGCAAAACGCTTGGTGCGCAAAAGTGGAATATTAACCAGGTAAGGGTGGTAGCCAGCCGTACGTCTAGATTTCCGATGGTAAAATGAGGAGGTGGAATGAGCTCAAGCAGCTCAACAGCACACTCAACAGAACATTTAACAAAAACGAGAATTTGTATGGCACAATGTTAACTCTTCTCGAATGTCGCCAGGAGCTGCTTTAATGCCATAAAAAATACGGGTATTAAACAAAACTCACAATAGTTACCCAACACGCAACGGATCCGGCCGTTATGGTCCCAGTCCGGTTTGCCCCTGGCCGCTATGCACCCACATTGAAAAAGTTATTATTCCGGTATGCACCCGGCCGCGTTGCACCCATCGTTTCTCTTTTTGTCATGATATTCGAATCAGTACAGTTGAGAAGACAATGGTTAAAAAAATAAATGAAAATTAAGATCATAATCATGACTGATGTGTGTATTTTAGGTCTCTAGTGTATTAATTTTTTTATAAATTAAGCTCAATTCAAGATTGAACTGTAAGTTAATTACTATTTAGTTACAAAATAAATATTAGGTTGGGGAAAAAGTCTTTTCGCATATAGTATGTATGAACTTGTAATAAAATCTCTTTGGTTATACTATTTGTATCTTAAAAGGTTTTGGTATCATTAAAAGTTTAAATTTTAAAGAAGAATTGGAATTACCAAATTCAAATCAGGAAAATGTGTTTGTTTATTTTTTTTTCTTACTGTCAAGATGAGTGAATCTAATGAAGAAATTCGATACATTTTAAATTTTACTACAAAAAAGGTAAAATGCAACGCAAGCCGCGAAAAAAATTTGCGATGATATCCTGTTTTTAAAGAATATACAAAAAAAAACTATTCTTACTATTTCTGAATGGTGATAAAGTACTTACAGCACAAAATCAATATAAGTTAAATTCACACTTTTGTTTTCAACAGTATTTGCTCAAGAGTCTTGTCCAAAAAACGATGGTTTTAAAACGGGTGCAACGCGGCCGGGTGCATACCGGAATAATAACTTTTTCAATGTGGATGCATACCGGCCGGGGGCAAACCGGACTGGGACCATAATGGCCGGACCCCACGCAACATAACAATAGTAGGAAAGAACTCAATAATATGACAAACCAACAGACCCTTTCTATTTTTGCAGGCCTTTTTAATCCAATTTTTCCTAAAACTAAATATGTAAATCAAATGTTCACCGAATATCATGTATTCATAGGAAACGCTTCGGGTGATAGAATGGAACCAAATGGACAAAAGTCCAGATAAACGCTGTGCCACTTCGTTATCTGTTGAATGGTTTGTTTTGCGAATTTCATTTTCGCTTTTATACATGTAATTGAATAATATAAAATATTTTTATCCCATGCTGGTCTGGGAAGTGAAAAAAAAATATCAGCTGCTTTACAATTTTAAAGCAATTGAGCTATATACACGAACTATTCGGAATGTCGGTAGCCTTGTATTAGATGAAGTACCTAAAACAAAAAAACACAACAGGAGTTGTCTGTGTATGTGTGTAAGAATATTTAATAAATTACCAAATGGCATTAAAGTACTAAATTTAAAATTATTTAAATGTATATAATTTCTATAGTATAAAAGAGTTTCTTGACATGTAAAGCAATATAATAATTAATGTAATTTAAATAAAATGTAATTTGTATTTTTTTTTAATAATGTTTTAAAAATTTATTTAAATAATGATTATTTATTTGCATGCTATCTTAATGGCAAAACACGCTGTACCGTTTTAAATACTTTACGCCTAGACAAACCATTTAGGTTTAAAGGCGTAAAGTTGTCTAAATATATAAGTAAAATTGTATTTTCGATAAATAAATTAAAAAAGAAAAAAAAATATGATAACTTAAATACCGTGTTTTAACGCAAATAAATGATTTCTATTTCTATTTCTATTCTATTCTATTTTTACATCCCGTGCATGTCGTAAGAGCCGACTAAGGGACAAGGTTAAGGGGTAGGTAACCCGTCACTGGTGTTATCTATTCCAACTCGAAACCCTACTTTGTTTTTGCTAAATGTGGCGTCGCGTCGCGTCGGGTCAATATTGGTGATTTCGAAGTTTTGTCTACCCCTTTTTGGGAGAAAGACATACTCCAACGTTTACTTAAGTACGAAAGCCGTATCATCGAATTTTGTTTCTCCGAAAACCTTTCAACAACATCTCTATACTAGGACGCCTTATTAAATCGACCGACGTCTTGTTACTGCGATGTTACGTTACATCGAAAAACTGTAGGTACTGCGAAAATATCATTCTGCGAAGCCTTGATCCATCGACGTCTTGTTACTACGAAGTTATGTTACTTAGGAAAACACTGGTACCATTACGATATATGTTATAGTTTTAATAGTACGAGTCGTTTATTTATTTATTAGGTACACAAAACAGACAGAAATTAAAAAATATGATGATATTTCGTATGATACTGTTTACCTACCTACATTATATTTTTTTTTGTAAGTGACTATGGTTTTTAATAAGAAATAAATATTCTTTAAACATAAAATAACAAAAAAGCATTATAAATTGTATAAAAGCTGAATTCCTATCTTAAACATGCACAACACGATTAATAATAAGCGTCCATGTTAAAGTTTACCTAATCTAAAACTATATCTACCTAATTAAAAACTAATTATATACATAGAATGGTGAATAATAAAAATATGACAAATTGAAAACTTATTCTAGGTTAATGTTGACAACTTTATGAAGTTTTTTTATTATGGCCGAGAATTTCCCGGTTTTTTTTTTAAATTCATGTATTTTCTTGGAAAATATGTCGATGTTGTTATTAATTTCAACCAGTTCATTGTATAGACGGCACATTCTGACAATGTGATTGTAATGTGATGTACTTACTATTAAAATAATAATTTTATAGACATTTAGTACAAAAGTCTTAGGCGCCCAGGTTCGATACAAAGTATTTATTTGAATTATAGAAAGCTATTCAGGGAGTGGAAGAGGGTTTCCATCTTCTTATCCAAGTCTGTCTGACAGGTCATCTAACAAAACTATTTTTACTAGTTTAAATAGCCATGCACGTCAGCTGATGAAGTTTCCAGGTGAGGTTTCCTGAGTGGTAGAGCCACGCTGCGTTGCAGCACGAAATGGGCCGGCTCGCCCGGCGAAATACCACCCTCTCACAGAATATCGGCGTGAAACAACGGCACACGTTGCTGTTGTGTTTCGTCCGGTGAGTGAAAGTACCAGAGGCCCATCTTTCACCCCTCCCCCCTCCAAATTCCTACTCCCTCCTCAAGATCCAACTCCATCCTCAAGGTCGGCAACGCATCCGCGATTACTTTGGTTTTGCGGGTGTCCATGGGCGGCGGTGATTGCTTTCCATCAGGTGCCTGCTCGTTTGCCTCCTTTTAACATAAAAAAAAGTGCGCTTCCATCTTTGGCCTCATCATCAGTTCATCATCTGGTGAAAAGACCAAGCACATACCCAAAGTAGAGTTTTTTTTAAATTAGGCAAGAGTAGCCGCTGTCGCTGGCATAACATAGTCTTAAACACAGGTCCATGCATGATGTTAAAAAAAATATATATACGAGTATATGGGTTCTTGGGGGTGATTTTAGAACCGATGACAATCGTCACCAAAATCTAACGTAGATTTGAAATTTGGTAAAGTGAAGGATTCGGATTTGAATAGATGCCCTTTTTGTTGTTTATTGTACACGAAATTATTTATATAAATAAAAAATAGAATAAACGGTAGGTCCTTTTGCTGAAAAATGAGTTTCAATCAATCAAGTAACTAGACTTTCAAGGTTTTCAATTTTTGAACCAACGTAGATTTGAAATTTGGTAAAGTGAAGGATTCAGATTTGAATAGATGCCCTTTTTGTTGGTTATTGTACACGAAATTATTTATTTAAATAAAAAATAGAATAAACGTGAGGTCCTATTGCTGAAAAATGAGTTTCAATCAATCAAGTAACTAGACTTTCAAGGTTTTCGATTCTTAAACCAACATAGATTTGTAATTTTACGGGATGACCGATACGAATCGGAAGCAGGTGGTAAATATTCAATTGATGCTAAAGACTAAAACCAGTTGCTGGCCCGTTTTTTAAATGATTAAAGTTAAATAAAAATCAAACACAGGTACCAAGCCCTTACGCTATTGTTGCCCTGTTAACCCGTGCAAATGTATCAACACTATCTATTCTTACTTTGAAAGCCAAAGGAGTCTTATTTAATTATCAATAACCCTCTTTCTGTCGCAGTCGGGTAAAAAGAATACGTCATCCATCAGCATAAAGAGAATTTATTCAACACTTTTTATAATATACATATATTATTTTAGCAATTTTAACGCCTCGATGGCCGAGTGGCAGAGCGCTCGGCCCAATACCCGAAGGTCCCGGGTTCAATTCTCAGGTCGGTCAAAGTGTTTTTTCTGATGTTTCGATGCACCCGGGTTTGTGATCACCAACCCGCACTTGGCAAGCGTGGTGATTAAGCCATTAGCTATCAATTGTAGCAATGACTTGATTTCAATGATGGAGGCCTTTGCCCAGCAGTGGGACAATTATAGGCTGTTTACTGTTTACTAGCAATTTATTCGCAACAAAATTTGCGTAAAATTATGTATATCTTTTTGTAGTTTCTTTATTTAGAAATAAAGGTAGCATATACTGTCTCACTACACTCTCACTGCTGGGAAAAGGCCTCCCACCATTGAAATCAAGTGATCGTTACAATATTATATATGTAGGTTTATCCATAATTATTTAACCTTTTACGTTACAGTGTTGGCTTATATTTACTAATATGCTCACTAAAAAATATCTACATGACAAGACGAGCGCGATCATTCATCCTGCACGAGCTTACAGTGAGTGATTTACAGTTTACACCCAACATTAAAGTGAACCGCTCATAACAACAACATAAATAAGTAGACTCCAGAAGCTACGATCCATACATACCGCGCTCGATCAACCCGCAGACCCTCTCACGGGCACGGAATCACGCAACAGCTCGCAACAGTCTGCAGCAAGCTTATTACCGATATTTAAGTGACACACCCTACTACACACTACTTTAAAGTTTATACTGACACCCCCACCAACCTCACGGTTATAAAGTTAGGTGTCAGACATCCTTACGCAAGCACAAGGGACCATCTACGTCAGCAGTGCTATTCTCTAAGCAAAACAGCGTCGAACTCGACGTTGAACTCGCTCATAACTTGCAAACGAATGTAGACTTTATTGCTAATAATAAGTAGGTTGAAATTCTAATAATAAGTAGTTCGACGCTGTTTTGCTTAGAGAATAGCGCTGCTGGTCAGAACACGCCGGTTACGCATCCTTCATCCGGTACTTTTAAGACCAGTGTCTCGAGCTAGTTGCCCCGTGGAAGCCTGCCGAGCGCAGCTGTCGCAAGATTCGGTGTCCGTGTGAGGTTGTCTATGCTTCGTTGCTCGAGCTCGTTTGTACAATACAATACAATTCAATAGATTTATTGTCAATCATAGTAAATAAGGTATTACAGGTGGGTCTAGTACATATGAACCCTGTTGGGTATGACAATTTGAAACGACAGGCAGATTTTAATAGGTAGTTCATTATAGTTTATTGACCTGAATGTTAAACAGAATAATGAAATTTAATTAAATGTAATAGTTGGAAAAAAAAATCGTCTTAATTATTTATTACAGTTTATTTATTTATTAAAAAAAACTTACACTATCTTTACAGGCAAAACTTTAACCTAATACGATAATGCAACTAACAACAGAACAGTTATTAGTTGTATGAAGTTTACCTTCTGCATCAGTTACCTTGTTGTGTGATTAAACTTCAATAGCGATCCTACAGACGAAACATTATTATTACTCCGAGGAAATACGCAAACACGCAAAGAATATGAAGATATTTCAAACAAATCATACGGTGGGGAAGATATAAAACAGCGATGGTGATGGTGTAATGTTGTTTCGTCGAGCAAGGTGGCCGGCGTCCGTCGTCATGGTAACAGATTAATGGAAACTGTTAGGCAAAGTGCGCACACGCAATCCTCTACTAATATTGTAAAATGCGAAAGTGTGGTTGTTTACTGACTTGGCCGCTTCTCTGCTAGACTAACGTTTTCAAACCCATAGGCCTTAGCCACAAGCTTAGCACGACTTGCGACTTCTAGTACACACACGCCTGCCGATCAAAATATCTAAATTTGACAGTTTTGTCAATTTTTTTTAATACAATTTATTCTTTTAATAATTTAATAATCGCATGTCTCTCAAATTTATTTATGATTACTATATTGTTTTAATTTTTGTTTTTTTTATTTACTTATTAATTTTAATTTAAATGGAATTCTTTTTTTTTCTTTTTTTCTTTTTGTAGTTAGCTTGGCAAATGACTCCATCCCACTTGATGTCAAGTGGAAATGGAGTCCAGACGCGAAGATAACTGATGCAGCGTGGAAACAAACGTAGCATCAGTTAACCTCACTCTGCCGGCCCACAAGGTGCTTCTTCACGCCTCTCTTGAAGCACCCCATATCATAGGAAGGAGGGAAAACGTGTGCTGGTAGACTATTCCATCTTTTGGAGGTGCGACAAAGAAACGAGTCACCAAATTTTTTTGTGCGCGATGGGATATTTGAGACAGTGAAGCGGTGACTCCGAAGAGCAGCACGTGTACTCCTATGAAGAAAGGGAGAAGGTGGGGACATTTTATAATATTATTTTAAAATCTAATAATCCAACATTTTTATTGTTAATTATTTAATGTTTTGACCAAACACTTTTTCTTAATCAAAACAAATTTACTGATTTTTATTATTTTTATTACTTTTGGTTATAATTATTATTTTCATTGCTTTCGTGTAACATCTGTTATTAAGATTGCATTTGGAATGATCAATTATTATATTATAATGTTTACTCATCAATGATTTAATATTAATCTTGTTGATGTTAATTAAATAAATCACACTAATATTATAAATGCGAAAGTTTGTGTGTATGTGTGTATATTTGTTGCTTCTTCACGCTGCAACGGATGGATGGATTAAGATGAAATTCTGCATCCAGATAGTTTTTAACCTGGATTTATTTACTAGCGGCCGCGAGCGGCCGCTAGTAAATAAATAAAGCACTATCAACCATATGTATTAGGCTTAAAGTTCAAAGTCTATTGTGGAAATTTGACAGTTAGTGGTAGGTTGATGCTCAGGTCTGTACATTACGCGTTATACTACAGCAGCCAGAGTCAATGCTGATAGAAAGGACTCGATGAACTCACCGCGTCACCAGGGTGCCCAGTGTGAGTTTTGTTTACTATCCGCATTTATTCGATTACGTTTACGAAAACGACAATTAGTATGGCGACTGGCGACATACGAGAAGAGATAAAATTTTGCCATATAAATTCGCGTTTCTGTTCACGTGATCAAATGTCAATAAAATAAAACAAAAAACCCGGCTAACTATATAAAAAACAATTATATACTCGTAAAAACCGGACTAACATAAAAAATAACGGCAAAGAGAAAAAACTGAAAGGAAAAAAACAAGCTCTACGATCCCAGAATTCAATTTCAGCAATGTTGAATGCAACGTGAAATATTTTAGGCGGCGGCGCCCGCCGGCGGGGACAAGCACCAACCAACCAAAGAGAGTGCGGATTTAATTTAGCTAGCTACGGCCGCCGGCCGCTTGGTTGATGATTATTCCCGTCTGCGACAACTATCAATATTCAATGTATTTATAAATACTCATTTATTATAGATTTTAATATTTAAATATAGGTATCGGACAAGAAAATATTTCACGTTGCATTCAACATTGCACAAATTGAATTCTGGGATCGTAGAGCTTGTTTTTTTCTTTTCAGTTTTTTCTCTTTGCAGTTATTTTGTATTTTAGTCCGGTTTTAACGAGTATACCTATAATTGTTTTTTGTATAGTATAACTATAATATAACTATATTCCAGATTTTTTTATAGCCTATCACTCCCACACTCAAAACAAATCTATACATACATACATACATACATAAAACATAACCCTCCTTCTGACGCAGTCGGGTAAAAATAACTCAGACTCGGCCCTAAGTACCACGCAACCATGTCCTTTTCCCTACTAGATTCTTCTTGATTCTTCGAGGGCCGAGGCCCTCGGAACGGGCGACTTTGATGAACTTGTAAACATGCGTACGTAGGAACACGCACGCACGTCCGCCGGCGCCGGCCGTCTGCGCACTGCCATAAGCTGTCAATAAAACAACAATGTTGGTAGCTTTGTTGTGTCCCGACAGTTGAGATAAGATAGCCAGATAGAAGAAAAAATAAACCGAAAACAGGTTTATTTAAATATTGGCTAGAGCCGTGAACTCATGGACTTTATGTACTTACAATAACATAGGTACTAAGGTAATAAGCAAAAGACGAAGAGATAATTAGTAATTTTATGAGTAATAAGCAAGTTTATTTTTGTAACAATTTTTTTGATATTAAACGAAAAATTAGAAACGAATAACAAAGGCACCAGCCATTTAAGGCGACGCACCGTTAAACAATTAATCTAATACGGAGCGTTTGCGAGAAAAACTGTTTTTTTTTCCTTATCAAATTAAAACTACAAATTATTTTTAAAAAATGAACTAGCTAATTGAAGTGTGTGTTAAGACTAATCTACTAAGAAAATTTAGATGCTTAAATCGGTCTGGTTTGCCTGTAAAATGCAAATCTATGTTTTGAAAGAGGTTACTTTAATATTTTTTTCTCTGTTATAAAAGTTGACAAATCATGTTTCTGCAACTAGCAAAATGAAGTCAATTAAATGAAAAATCATGTCAACAAATATCAATTTCATATGTTTTATAGTTGGGAAAAATCAAGATCCCCGCCACGTAAATTTCCAATGCGTCGCCTTAAATTAAATGACGCCATACCGTCCACGTAAAGTCATTAATTTAAGCATCTAAATTTTCTTAGTAGATTAGTCTTAACACACACTTTAATATTGTAGTTCATTTTTTTTAAATAATTTGTAGTTTTAATTTGAAGGAAAAAAAACAGTTTTTCTTATGGTACGGGGCGCAAACGCTCCGTATGAGATTTATTGTTTAGCGGTGCGTCGCCTTAACATGTACTTTTGACTAGCTTTGTATCTTATTATATTGTATAAAAAGTTACATTATTACATTTTTACAACGTTACATTACATTGTTACATTATTACAATTACTCCAACAGATATTTCTAATTTAAATATTTTTTTTTTTTTTTTTTTTTTTCTCATGACCATTTATACTAGTCCTTCAGTCGAAAACTGAATTTATATGTTTCTCAAAATTAAACTCTAAAAAGGATGATGAATGATAATACCCGTAGAAATGAGAAGTGAGAAATGATATACCCCCCAGCCCCTCGAGTATCTTAGTAAACATGTGGGGCTTTACTAAGTCCTCACGCGACTTCTTGAGAGAATTTGAAAAATGCCGTTGCACAGTTTTGTTTCATTTGCCAACACTCATGCACACTCACGAACACTTAACGGTTAATAATCCACCATTATTTCACATTAATATTCGACATAACACAAATTTTAGAAAATAAAACAAAACCGCAAACATAACTCTTCACTTTCCCGCCAAGAACGTTTTCTTCATTTTAAACTAAATGTTTACCTACTAAGCGTGTGAACTGGTTCTTCGTACCCTTGTTCTACGAGTACGGTGTCTTGGGCCTAAACTAGTGTGCATGTTTAGTGTATTAAAAAATCCTATATTAAAAATTCCTAAATAAACATTTTGTATATTTGTTGCTTCTTTAGAACAACAAATATACAAAATGGGCCTTCGTCTTGGGCCTAAACTAGTGTGCATGTTTAGTGTATTCTGTAAATGTGTAGCACAAAACCGGTCGTTGTGGAGATCCTTGGAGGAGGCCTTTATCCAGCAGTGGACGTCTTTTCGCTGAGATGACGATGTTGATGATGTTTATGCTTGTGACTGTACCTAGCCGTGAAAAAGCAAGAGTAAAAGAATCTCCATTACTGGAAACAGACGAGGAATGACCTCCTTATGGTTTATACGAATTTTATAACTTCCGTTGAACCCTCGTTAAAAGCCCCGTGTATATAATATTTGTACGGTCGGCCAAACTGCGCTCGTTTCTTACAACGATAGACATTCAGTTGTAAAATGTAGAGTAGTAGGGTCCATATTTGCTTGCAACTATAAACTAACAATCGTTAGCTGTTCGAGTGAAGCGATGTTTTTCATTTTCAGGTTTTTTTAAAGGTTTGAACGCTAATTTATGGTTAGTGAGTCGATTCACTAATTACACCGACCTCTTTTTAACCGACTTTAAAAAAGGAGGAGGTTTTGTGATTTTATATACGATGCACTTAAAAAAGAATTAAAACTTTTTATTTCATGCAAACCTTTTTGCATGAAATAAATTTGGAGGAACTCGATAGCGCAGTGGTTAATAGAATAGAAACACTTTGTTTGTAACTAATACATCACACACATAAAAAAATAAAACTAAAAGTAACAACAATAATAGAAGTTTTATATATGTGTGCTGCAGAAGCACAAAAGGGCGATGGCTCAGTGTCTGATTTTGCTTATACACAAAAATACATAAGTGTTTAAAAGCAAAGGAGCTGCGCCTCCCTCCCTCTCTTACTGGTTCCACAGAATATCAGCGCCTTGGCACGTCAATGTCATGGCATAAGCTGAGTGGTGACCATTTCGGTTGCATAATTATAAATTTAAAATGTCCATTATGTCAAGTTGTCATAGATGCTCCGAATAAATATTTTTCATTTCATTTCAAAGCACTGGTATTCTGCTATTACCCAGAAGAGGGCAGACAAACTAAACAAAAACAAAAATGTAGGCACTGAACGACACCATATTAAAAACAAATAATTAAAATAGATAAATATTAAAAATAAAATTTCATAGATATAATATTTGAGGGGTTGTGGTCATGGAGCTATTACAAAAAATTAAATAAAAAAACATAACAAAACATTGGAGGAATCGGATTGAAGGTTAAGAGCGTTTACGCCGCACACTAGCGCCGCCAATGAAAAAAAAAACATATCTAGTAATTAGAGATAGAAAATCAAATTATGCTCAACAAACTATCTGAATGAAGTAATTTAACATTTTTACGTCACATAATGAACACCTGACATGTTACGGCCACTTTTAACTATAACGCGATATTTAACTAAACCATAACATGTGAGGTGTTCATTAGGTGCTGTAAAAATGCTAAATTACTTCATTCAAATAGTTTGTTGAGCATAATTTGATTTTCTATCTCTAATTACTAGATATGGTTTTTTTTTCATTAGTGGCGCTAGTGTGCGGCGTAAACGCTCTTAAGGGTGCGCCGACCAGAAAATGCCAAAAATGCAGTTACGGTTAAGTAGATATAATTGAATATACTATCGTATTAAATGAACAAAATATATATTTAGTATCATAGGGAACGTGTTTACAATTTGTCAGAACCATAAATTCATAACACGCTATAGTTTTTTCTACAATATCATTTAAAGTTGGGCAAAAATCATGAAAACGAGTGGCGGCGTTTAGTAGATTTCTTATAGTTTATCTAAATTATTGTACCTCTGATTTTGTCTAAACAATCATCAATGGATAAACTACAAATTGCTAGACTACATTTTCGATTCATCAAGTGGTTATTTAAATAATTATTTTTTATTAAGCACCTTAAATTCCCCATACAAAATTAGTATGGCCGCGCGGCATCAAATAAATATGGACGACGACATTTCAAATAAAACATATGACACTTGTCACTTATGGACGGCGCACCGTTAACGAAATAATAATAATATAAATAAAAGGAGCGGGAGGAAGGGGATTGGGAAGGTGATTGTGACCGTGACCTAAACTCCCTGTGTGGTGCCGGGGTTAAAGAATTGCACCACCCCATCTCTTCCCGTGAACTGACTTATTATGTAAACCTTACAAGACTATTTATACAATATAAACTGTGTAGATGTTGGAGGGAGGATGCCGTGTGTTATCTTAATCAGATCTACACGCGATTAGGAATGCGTTTACAAACTCTTTAACCATACGTGAGGATAAGAAATATTCAAAAAGTTCAAAATATTTTGGGTCATCGGATGGGTGACCGACAATTTATCATCTCGAGCTCCTCCGTGCTTCGGAAGGCACGTAGGAGCCGTTGTTGATCCCGACTGCAGTCGTTAACAACCACCAATTCGCCTTGGGCCCGCGTTGTGGTTTATGAGCCGTTCTCCCTATCCATCCACAGGGAAGGCTCGTGCCCCAGCAGTGGGGATATAAACTGAGCTCATTATGAAACCTTTTTGTTGAGTTTTCGGATTTGTTGATCTACTCAAACGGTCCCGTTGCATCTTGTATCAAGTACATCATAGTACTAATAGTACTTAATAATAGTCTCACGTTAATAAAATAATGACACACCAACAGACAATTAAGTTCTCTAAGCACGAAATGCCGGCATTCATCTTGTTTAATTACGTCATAAACTATTAGGTCCTTACCTATGAAATTGACGTTTTTTTCTCACTTATTAAGAGCGTTTACGCCGCACACTAGCGCCGCCAATGAAAAAAAAAACATATCTAGTAATTAGAGATACCAAATCAAATTATGCTCAACAAACTATCTGAATGAAGTAATTTAGCATTTTTACGCCTAATGAACACCTGACATGTTATGGTTTAGTTAAATATGGCGTTATAGTTAAAAGTGGCCGTAACGTCTTATTTAACTAAACCATAACATGTGAGGTGTTCATAAGGTGACGTAAAAATGCTAAATCACTTCATTCAAATAGTTTATTGAACATAATTTGATTTTCTACCTCTAATTACTAGATATCTTTTTTTTTCATTAGTGGCGCTAGTGTGCGGCGTAAACGCTCTTAAAAGGTCTAAAAGTTCTAAAAGTCAATACCGGTTGTTAATATTATTATACACCTTTAATGAGGACTATGTTACTTAGGCTTCAGTAATAACAATGATTATTACATTTGTGTCTTTATCGGCCAATATATTTTTTTAATTGACTACTTTTATGTTCGCGGAATTGCATTTTTGTTTCATTGTAGCTTTGAAGGGACTTGATTTTTTTTTAATGTCTGCTATAATTAGCTAGTGAAGCAAACACACTACTCTACAATTTTTATAGTGTTAACATAAATAGATGCTAAGAAAATTAAAAACACGTTAATATGAAAAATATATTTTTTTTTTTAAATCTTTATACGTCGAATTCATAGGTTAGGACCTAATATTATTACATAGATAGATAGGTAACACACTTTGTTGCACACACACCTAAAAAACAAATAAAAAAAATATTAATACAGAGGTAGGAAAAGGCAGTCTTGTCGCATAAAGCGATCTCTTCCAGACAACCTCCAGATATACACAGGTGATATGTACATAGCACTATACATCCATATAAATAAAAATGAATCACTGAAATGTATGTACGCGCATAACTTCCGATCGACTGCACAAAATTGATTAATTCTTTTTTTTTGAGTTTGTTATTGTCAGTACAAGGTTTGTATAGAAGAAAATTAAAAGACAAAAGATATTTTTACTAAAATATGAAATATATTTAAATATCATGAGAAAAGTGAGTGAGTGAATGTGACAGATGACGTACAGAGCATTTGACAACTTCAAATGGACAATACGTCATTACCCTTACTAATAATTATAAAAAATACTCGAAACTGGCTAAATGCTAAACGCGAAGCCATTAATTAAGATAATTAATTAATTACCAATATTTCAAAGACCTTGAAAGTTGTCTTGTGGTTAGACTACTAGTCTGAGACACAGTACCCCGGTTCGACTACCAACGGTTGCACTTGTTATTGAAAAGAAAGAAAACATAGCATTTATTAACAACACACATACTTCAGTAGTAGGTAGTAGTTGGAAGGGCTTGTTTAGAGTTCGTTTGTCAAACTACTGTCATGTTATCTAACGCCCGTTCCCAATAACCTATCTATCTGTTGTTTTGCCTACTATAGATACAAATTTGACATAAGCTCCATACAAATTATGTCAAATTTCTAACTCCAGTAAGCAAAACAACAGACAGATAGAATATAGGGAACGGGCGTAAGTCTATCGTCATAACAACAATGTAGTAGCATTGTTGTCTTCCAACTGTTTCGAAATGCATAAGGATTTTAAATTCAAAAAAAAAATATGTTATTCATTGGCGTTTTATCTAGTAATTTCGGCTGGTATTTTCATGATATTTTATTTTTCATAGTATTTTCAGGCCGTTTTTCCGTTTTCCGTTTCAAACAAAGAATAATATACCAAACCAATTGTCTTTGAATATGTAATAGTTGTCGGCCATTATAATTTTAATAATATTTAAACGTTCAATAAAATCCACATTATTGCGTAATTCGACGCTCGCGCCATCATTCAGTCCCGAGCGGAACGCCTTGGAAATCTTACAGTCGGAAAAACCTCAGTAGTTGAGGATTTTAAGTGAAATGCGCTTTCTTTTTTCTTTTCTTTTTTAAATCCAATAGGTTTGCGCTTGACCACTATCTCACCTGATGGAAAGTGTAGATGTGGTCTAAGATGGACCGCTTACCCATAAGGTGCCCATTCACTCTGACCTTGAATAGACCCATGTCATATGTGTCGGGAAACACAGTCGCTGGAAGAGCATTCCACAACTTCGCCGTCCGCACAAGGAAGGATGATGCAAAACGCTTAGTGCGGCAAGGTGGAATATCTAAGACAAAGCGGTGAAGGCCCCCGCGACGTCTTGTCGTTCGATAGAAAAATGGAGATGGTGGAATGAGGTTATGGAGATTTTGAGCGCATTCCCCGTGGAATAGCCTGTAGAAAATAGACAAGCATGCGATTTAGCGGCGATGGCTCAGGCTATGCAGCTTGCACCATCCCTTATCATCACTTACCATTAGGTGATAAGAAAGCCAAGAGCTTGTATCACCAACCCGCATTTGGCATGCGTGGTGATTAAATACCCATCGTCAATACCCATTTGTTGTAATTGATGACTTGATTTCAATGATGGAGGCCTTTGCCCAGCAATGGGACAGTATATAGTCTGTTTACTTTACTTTTCATTGTTGTGTTGCAACTTTTTAATAGTTAATAGTAAATTAGTAGATACTTAGGTAGTTACCTATTTATTTTGAAACCTTTTTCGGACAACAAGTAAATTGAATGAAGGGAAAACTAAACCGACCCAAACAACGTGTTATCTCTATAGTCCTATAGAAAGTACAGTCACGCACATTAATCACGGAACCCTTTCGGCGGGGCGGCGTAATGAAACGAATTGGCCCATTACGTGTGGTTGTGGGCATTCCTTTAAAGAAAACCTTTTTAGGAAAAGTAGAGAAAAGACAAAACTAGTCGTTTTATCTTTTTTAAAAAAGATGGTTGTTGTTTTATTTTATTCCTTAGGACAAATCTAATATGCTTGTGTAAGATATGGGTTCATAGCAGCAGTTTAACTGAGCTATGTAGATAAGCCACGTTTTTTGTAGCATGCCGTGCGGTGAGGAAATCCGCAGAAGAACAAAGGTTACCGACATAGCCAGAAGAATTGCTAAGCTAAACTGTCAGTGGGCAGTTCACATGGATCCGTGCCGCTGATTTCCTTCACCGCACTACACGCAATCGACTGTCTTTCCATCTACACCATTTTGATGGATGGCGGTCTACTACTGTGCGTTTCTCACGTAATTTTTTACCACGAACTACAGTGCTGTGGAACCAGCTCTCAGCGACGGTATTTCCGGACCATTACGACTTAGGAATCTTCAAGAAACGAGCATGTTCCTTCCTTAGAAGCCGGCAATGCATCTGCGATTCCTTTGGTTTTGCGGGTGTCCATGGGCGGCGGTGATTGCTTCCCATCAGGTGACTCCTTCTAATATAAAAAAAACATCGCTCACTGGACTGATGGCCGCTGGGGCGAAAAGCACAGTGTGAACAGGCCTCCAACAAGGTGGACCGACGATCTGGTGAAGGTCGCGGTTAGCCGCTGGATGCGAGCAGCACAAATCCGGTCATTGTGGAGATCTTTGTGGGAGGCCTTTGTCTTGCAATGGATGATGATGATGATGATGACGATGCTGTTCGCTTACCAACGACAACGCTTAAATGTCAAAACCAAAAACTGTACAGGTAGTTATAAAAAAGATCCCATATGTTTTTGGGTTATTAATATAGTAGACCTATTATTATAATAGACCTTTGTTATAAACGCGGAACTTTAACAAGGTGAGCTAAAACAGGAGAAGTGTATTCTAACGAGCCGTTAAACCCTGGCAACCCTCCAGCCGGTAATTAAGCGTTGGCTCAACTAAATGCTCATCGAATTGGCTCGCGGGAAGCGGGTCCGTATTGAAAGGGGACTCTTCTTATGGACATAGCGCTAAAGACGCTTTCGCAGAACTGTATTTAAAACGTAGTGGGTAAGTTTGAAGAGAGTTTACTGATTGCCTCGGACGGCGTTTTTAGTGTCACCGGACTTTTTTGGGGGCGGCGAGACACTTAAAGGGTTTTTTCCAGCCGTGTGATACGAAGCAATGTCAGAGTTTTTTGAGTAGGGAACGGAGACATGCACTAGTGTGGGAACCACACTAGTGCATGTCTGTCATTCCCTAAAAGATTGTCCGAGGGATTCGGATCGGATCGGAGTTTCGGTTAGTGAGTTAATAGCCTATGACTGTCCCACTGCTGGGCAAAGGCCTCCATCATTGAAATCAAGTTATCGCTACAAATTATGGGTAATGGCCTAATCACCACGCTTGCCAAAAGCGGGTTGGCGATCACAAACCTGGGCTATGCATCGAAAAAATCCGAAGTTACACACTATACCTGACCTAGACATACCTGTCCCTATCTACTGACTCTGATATACCTATCAGGGTCAGTAGATAGAGACCCGTAGTTCCAACTGCCATACCCGGTAGGGTATGGCAGTTGGAACTACGGGTCCGGCTGTCTTTTCAAGGGTACCACGGGAGTCCGGATCCTGAGCCCCCTGCCGGTTATGCCTTCGCGGGCGTCTCCGGTAGGTCCCAGACATGGGTTGAACTTGTGGTGGCTATGAGGTTAGCTGTAGAAGTGGGAATATTCGTCTGCCTGGTTGAGGTCTGGCCAGGTTTTCATCTCGTGCGCAGCGAGCAGGTCCGAGTAGCAATCTTGGTGGGGCCCTAAGCGAAAGGATTTGCGGGGCACGTGAGTTGCCCATAGTTGGTTGTTTTGCTCGGTGGTTTTCATTGAGTAGGCTCCCAACATCTCCGGTACTAGTCCGATAACTAGTGGAGGCGCCCGCTAGATGCAATGTCTCCGGTTAAGTCAGCCGCGTAGGATTGTGGAACTGACGAGGTGCCTAGATGGGTACTGAGAAGTGAGCTTACAACTCCGCCACCAAAGAGGACATTTGGTAGTCGACTTTAGAGTTAACGACCCGAGCAGTGGAAACTGCGAGATGTACTCTTAGTGCAACGAGAAGTGAGCGAGCTTTCAGGTAGTGGACTATACGTGTCCACGGGGCAACTCGCTCGAGACACTAGTCTTAAAAGTACCGGTTGAAGAATGCGCTTCGGCGCGTTCTGATCTGGCGTTGACCTGACGCAGATTGTCCCTTGTGCTTGCGCAAGGATGTCTGACACTTACTTTGTAACCTGACGGTTGGTAGGGGGTGCCAGTGTAAACTTTAAAGTCGTGTGTAGCGGGGATGTACACAGGTACACAGGTACACACGACCTAGGTCAGCCTAGGAATTGCACCCGGGACCTTCAGGTATCAGGCAGAGCTCTATGCCACTCAACCACCGAGACTTTTCCAAAATTTTGCAGTAGGTTTTTTTTGTTTTTTTTTTTTATGCATTTGCTCCCCGCTTCTTGGCAGGCCTTTTTTTATGCATTTGCTCCCCGCTTCTTGGCAGGCCTTTGTTTTCTTTTATGTCTTTTTTCTTATCATTTGATAATTAATGGGGTTAATGACATGAGCTTGAAGAGCTCTACTCTTATATTTTTATTATCTTTTCTTTTTTTCTTTTTCTTTTTTTTATATACTTTCTTTTTTTTTTCTTTCTTTTCTTTTTTTTTCACAATATGGTCTTATTTCTATTACATTATTCTTCTTCTTTTGTTTACATTGTTTCTTACATACTATTACATTATTTTCTTAACCGGTTTTTTTTTATATTTAAAATTACATTTTTCTTTTTACTTTTTATTTATATTTCTTATTCTATTTACATTTTCTTTATTACATTTCACATTGTAGATATATTTCGTATTTGCTAGTTCTAGTACATTTCTTTTATTATATTTCTTATTTTGTTTGTAAATCATTATATATATTATATTACTATTTTTATTAACATTAGTTTTATAATTGGTATGTCTTTTTTGTTTAAATTTCTGCATAGTATTCTTTGCCATATTGATTTTACAATTTTTATTTTTCCCCAATAAATATTCCGCCGTATATTTGGTCTTGCTTATAGTGTTTTTGTGTGTCATAATGTTTCTAACTTGTGTGTTTTCGTGTGTCTCATATGGATTACTATTTATGTACTCTGTTGCGCGTATATTGGCCGTATCGCTTTTATAATTCGGAGCTTTCTTGGGGTCGAACGAGACCACTGCTTGCGGAAGTACAGTCTCCACGAATGGAGGGTTGCAAAGGTCATCTTTGTTTCCCTCATTCGTTTCGGCTGTCGTTCCTTTCAATTCTATGTGGTTCTCGTTCTCTCCCTCACCGGGAATCTCCATGTAAAGTTTTCCGGCCAATATACACGCCGACTCTATTATATATATATTTTTGCTATTCCTATTTGACGACCGATTTATTTTATTTACATTGGGAGCTGACGCTATTTTGCCCTTAGCACTTATAAGCTACCTTATCTCGAGCCAGCCTGTCCCATTTGGCCCTTATCGGGCACACCTCGTTAAAAGTATTATGGGACTTGTCTTCGAGGCCGGCTCTCTCACAGTTAAGGCAGCGGGGGGGGACTTGCTTTCTCCGTACACGCGGCGTAGAGGTGGTTACCCCCGCAGTGGCTGCAACTGTCCAGCCGCTCCTGGCAGACCCGCTTGATATGGCCGTAGCCCAAGCAGCGGGAGCACTGGATAAGCGGGGACTGATCCTCTACTTTGGAGACTCCCCATTGTAGCTGAAGAGTCCCCGCCTCTGTCAGCTGCTGCCATATTGCTGGGGCCACTCTGACCACCACATGAGCCACGTGCGGATTTCTAGTTTGCTTCTCAAACACTACCTCGATATCTTCCTTCCCATCTTTGGTTTCCTTTATTCCTACCTTCCTCCTTATTGCTTGCTCTACTTGTTCTTTCTTCTTGTCCCCCCTTATGTATCTTACAATTATTGTAGGTACCTATTTAGCGTTGGCACTTTGGCATCAGCATCGGTAAGTTACAGTTTCAGCTTCAGTTTTTTTTTTTTGTTGCCAAATTTGGAATAGATCAGGCAGAATAAGTATCAAATTGTCAGTAAAGCAAGATTTTATGCTATTTGAAACTGAATTTATGCCATTTGAAAATTTACATAGTTCGCATTAATTAAGCTTGTCCACATGCTATTGTGATCTTTGTAAGTATTATTATTTTTATGGTAAAAAAAATATGTTTCATAACTCTTACTAAGTATGAAATATCAAAGCGTATAGACTTAAATGGAAAGCTAAAATTTAACATATTAATGACACCATTAAACAGTCCTTATACCTCTATATAAATAATACCTACGAATTTAGATTATGAATTCAGAGAGGTAAATTGCACAGAACTATCTCAAACTAGAATTGCAGATGACCAATCCGTTTAAAGCGAGATTGGGTGGTGTTTACCACCAAAACTACTAAGAAAATAAATTAATTAATTTAAAAAAAAAATACTTTTTATTTTCAAGTGCTAATTGCTGACCTGAAGCTATTAGCACTCAAAATATAAAAAAACAGTGACAAAATTCAGCGCTTGCGTCAGCCTTCCCCGTAGCATAGCGGTCAGTGCAGCCGCCCGGATTGCGGAAGACCCAGGTTCGATTCCTGGCTGGGTCGGGTAGGCGTTTAATTTTTTCACTGTATTTTATAAAAAAATATAAATATTTAAATTAGCTTCAGTGCAGCAATTAGCACTTGGAAATAAAAAGTAAAAATTTTACTATAGCGTTGTGTTATCAAATTTTTGGTATTTCATCTGAAAAGATGAATCTTCTTATCCATTGGTTGCCATGATCGTTGGATAGATGGCGCGCTGTGCCGCTATTAGCACTCAAAAATTAAAAAGCAGTGACAAAATTCAGCGCCTACATCAGCCTTCAAGGTAGCATAGCGGTCAGTGCAGCCGCACGGATTGCGGAAGACGACGTTCGATTCCTGGCTGGGTCGGGTAAGCGTTTAATTTTTTTACTGTATTTTATAAAATTTTATAAATATATAATGAATTATAAGCGAAAAACAACAGCAGAAAACTGAAATAGTGGTCAAGTTATTCCCAAAGGGGAATACATATTGTCGTACTAGATTTTATTGCATGAAACGCTTCGTTGCCAGTGGCTGAATGGGAAAGTGCTCGGCCCGATACCCGAAGGAGGGTTCAATTCCCAGTAGGCTTAGCCAAAGTAACATTAAGAAAACGATAGCGAAGTTCGAAAATAATAAAATGTATGGGATTGACATAAGCCGCGCTAAATCACGTGGTCAATTTTATGTCAATCCCATACATTTTATTCTTTTCGAACTTCGCTATCGTTTTCTTCCGCCACTGATCGGTCAAAGTGTGTTTCTGATTATTCGATGCATAGCCCGGGTTTTGTAGGATGAGTTGATTTCATTGATAGAGGCTTTTTCCCCGCAGTGGGACAGTATGGCATTTACTTAGGCTTATTAAAAGTCCCTTTAGCGTAGCCATCGCCATCTTATTTGAATCTGTCGCGTTTCATCGTTGTCCTTCCTCTCTCGTAGCAGTTCGACCCAAACATTTTACTCATCTTCCTCCGTAAAGATAGATGCCATAAGTATGACAACGTCTTTGAGAACCTGGCACTTTCTTATGTCTTTTAACAATTCTTCTTCATGCGCCATCTCCTCTAGGAAGTTGGCTATCATTATGACCACATATGCCTATGACGTTGTGACTCGGAACATATCTGAAGTAATGAAACAACTTTTACATTTTTTTTTGTGTAAAATAAACGCGAGTAGATCCGTAAAAGTTGTTTCATTTCAATGTGTAGTGTTCGCGTAAACTTTAGAAAACAATATATCTGAAGTACTCCGATTGTACCATTCGGCGATGTTCTGTAGACATTGCACCTCTCTACGGCCTAGTCTTAGATCTATCCGTGGTTTTATAATAAAAAAGAACCATCATCATCCATTTCTAACTATTTGTCTTATCAATAAAACAAAGTCACGTCTTGTAAATGTCTATCTTGCAGCCTTCTCTCAGCACTCAGATTTCATTATTGGCCGGGCGATGTAAACAACTTTAATCCACTTAAATAGTTCGTTAACTCGCATCGATAACAAAGTTACATCACTAGTAACTCGATACTTAAGTTATTCCTTAACTATGCTCGGTGAATATTCGGTATCAACTGAAGTTGAACTTTATCTCTCTACTGTCTGGGTTGCATTTATGATGTAGTTGCCTTCGATTGCATTGTTTGTTTTGCTCGTATTAGTTGTGTACTAGAATTCCAAATTATAAAAATTTCCGTAAATCCATTGATAAAACGGACACTATTGTTATAACTAGTGGTCGCCCAGTGGACCGTTATTTTATTAAGGCTGCACGGATTGTATCGAATAATTATAAAAGATAGAATGTGAGTTTGGATTGGTATTGACAGACTTCGGCCGCTCCTCTTCCATTTTTGAAAAAGTATTTAAGCGTGAGTGTCAAATACATATGCGTGTGTGTCACATACATGGTAGTGTGTGTAATGTTTGTTTTATTGATTTAATGTATTTTTATGCATAATTAAAAAAAAATTAACATTCGGTTAACCTTCTATATATAAACTATTAAGTGTGCGAAATTTCATATTCCTCCGTCCGCGCAATTTTCGTAAAAAGGGGTACAAAGTTTTTGCTTCACGTATTAATTTAAAGCAAATATCATGCTTGTCTGGGACGTGAAACGACTGTATCAGCTACCTGCTTCCCGTGCAAGTCGTAAGAGCCGACTAAGGGACAAGGGTTCCAAGATGCTCGCACATCAGGCGATCGGCTGCAACCCATCACTGATGTCATCTATTCCACGTCGGAGCCCTACTACGGATGGTAAATGTGGCGTCGCGGTCACTAACGGTGACTTTACTCTAACCTCCTGAGTCCTGGCGGGTCGTAAATGGAACGTCCAATAAAATTAAAAATAAAATGTTATTAAATGTTTATATAATTTTCAACGCAAATTTTGTGGCAAACAAATTACAAAAACACACAGTAGTTGTTGACATTGAATGGGCGCCTTTGGCTTTCAAAGTTAAAAGTAAATAGTGTTGAATAGTTTCGGCGGGCTGGTTAGAACCACGATGGCTCAATTGGGAGAGCACCTGACCCGGTATGTCAGAAGGGTGCGCGTTCAAATCCTGTTCGTGGAATTTTTTTCAAAATTTGTGTTTTTGTAAAATGTTATTTTTTTTTTTGAATAGTTGCTTGGCAAATGACTCCATCCCACCTGATGTTAAGTGGAAATGGAGTCCAGACGCGAAGATAACTGGTGCAGCATGGAAACAATCGTAGCATCAGTCAACTTCACGATGCCGGCCCACAAGGTGCTTCTTCTCGCCTCTCTTGAAGGACCCCATATCATAGGAAGGAGGGAAAACGTGTGCTGGTAGACTATTCCATCTTTTGGAGGTGCGACAAAGAAACGAGTCACCAAATTTCTTTGTGCGCGATGGGATATTTGAGACAGTGAAGCGGTGACTCCAGAGTGCAGCACGTGTACACCTATGGAGGAAGGGAGAAGGTGGGATAAGGTCAAACAGTTCTTCAGAGCACTCGCCGTGGTATAAGCGATAGAAAACGCTGAGTGACGCTATAGCAGGGGTTCGAGAGTATTAGTGACCTGTGCATTGCCGATAATACATACAACGCGACACTGCAATCTGTCTAAGGCATCGAGAAGGTACTTTGCGGAACCGTCCCAGATGTGCAAGCAATACTCCACACAAGACCGTACCTCAGTCTTATACAAAAGACACAACTGGTCAGGCGTAAAGAATCGCCGCACTCTGAGTGTAATAACTATAAACGACATACACAGTAAAGCAGGGCTTGATACCGTTACCAAATTCCCACTATAAGTACCGGTAAGTACTTATCGTTATTTCTCTAAAGTAGCGGTAATGAAGGTATAACGTTATCTAGAAAAGTATCGATTCTTTTTTCGTTAAATATTGCGCTTTAGCCAATCCGCATAGAGCGGTTTGCTAATTAACCGGTAAAAACGCCACTCAGGTAACGATACCAATCATACCGGTAATTTTTTTTACCGGTATCTTCGTTGGAGAGAAGTGTCGATACCAATTTTTAACGGTAAGTATTCAAAGCCCTTGAAAAAAATTGAAAAAATTTGAAAGCGAGTAAGTATAATCGCTGTTGCCATTACAACACGTAATGAACTCCAGCCATGATTTTAAACCCGCCGCGTCACGTCGACTGAAGCCCGTAAATAATATTTCCCTTGAACCAAACAGTTTTTTAGCATTAGTTACTTTAAATTAATTATCTGTGGTAACATACGATCAACTGAGACCGACAGATTGCCTAAAATACTGCCAGTAGTAAATACGGGTTATTTTGAGGTAGGTTACCGTGCGAAGTGCCTCGGTGCCGAGTGACTAAGCACTGCCTGCTAGCTAAAGGCCTAGGTTTAATTTCCAGGTAATCCGAAATACGCCTGGTATTTCTGATTATTCTCCTTTTCCTCTTCCAACAGTGATATCCGCTAGGGTACTGAAAGGAGGTTATATGCAGCTCATAGTAAAAGAAAGTTTAACTTATTTGTTTGTAAGCCTCTTTAGTCTGGATGAGTATTTGAATCATCGAATATGTAATTAAAAAGGTTTGCAACGATTTGACACAGTCGCAGAGAGTAATAGACAGGAGCTAGACAGCCCGGCTAAGAGCCGGGGTGCTCGGAGATCGATAATATAATAAACTGTAATATTTAATGATATTACACAAAGTTAAAGACCAGCGTCGTAGCATTACTACAGTGCTGAGAAGATGCCTTTTCAGTATCATATACCATGTACAGTCGGCGGCAGATCAACCTACCCAAATCTGTCAAATTTCTCCAATGAATATTGATCCTTATATCCAAACGATAAAGTTCAAAATTGATTGTAGAAATTTGATAGTTTTGGGTAGGTTGATCTGCCGCCGTGTGTACCAATCTTAAACTATGAATGCTTATTTGTTGTTGTTTTATGATACGGAATAAATGCTTTTTCTTCTTTCTTTCTTTCTTAAATGAAAGTGGTGTTATTATTTACATCCACACCACAGTACACAATAAAATAACAACTTTGTTAACATTATGGTTGCAACCGTAGGCAACATCTTTATTTTGTACCTTCTGCTAAAAATAATGTGTGGCGTATCTAGTATTTTAGCATAGACTATGTATTTTTTAGCTTAAACTAGTTTGTATGGTTATTGTTTGTATTTCTTTGTTTGATGTAGCTTATACTTAAATATTAATTAATTATATATATATATATATATATATATATAGCAGTGACAAAATTCAGCGCTTACGTCAGCCTTCCCGGTAGCATAGCGGTCAGTGCAGCCGCCCGGATTGCGGAAGACCCAGGTTCGATTCCTGGCTGGGTCGGGTAGGTGTTTAATTTCTTCACTGTATTTTATAAGTATTTAATTCAGTTTCAGTGCAGCAATTAGCACTTAAATTTTTTTATCGGTGCTATTAATAAAGAGGTAACGAAGTTGTCCTTTTGGGAGTTATCTTTTTAGGAATTTTTCTTTTGGGGAGTTGTCCTTTTGGGAAGTTGAAGTTTTCCTTTTGGGAATTGTCTTTTTGGAAAGTTGTCCTTTTAGGAATTTCCCTTTTGGGAAGTCAACAATTCCTGGCTGGGTCGGGTAGGTGTTTAATTTCTTCACTGTATTTTATAAGTATTTAATTCAGTTTCAGTGCAGCAATTAGCATTTAAAATAATAAAAAAATAAAGTAAAATTGACCATTTGAAGTCATTGTTAGTAATTAAAAATTATACGACACTAACGCAAAGGTGACCTCCACTTTAAAGTAGTCGTTTTTGTTGAAAGGATACTTTTCAGGGCTGCGAGTCTGTTATTTTGCAATATACACATACATCGTGTCTCATTGGCCTAATAAGAAGACCCACTAAGAAGTTTGCCCTCCTGAACGGAAAAACTGTGTAGCGACACTACACGGGGGGGGGGCAATGTCGGGGAGTTTCATATGTTTATGTACCTCTTTTGATACGTTGTCTATGTTTTTTATAATGTTCTTTTGTTTTTTATTGCAGTTGTCAAAAAATAACTCACAGAAAGATACCTACGTGTATTACTTCAATATTAAAACCCTTAATTCTTTCCCGTACATTCTGATTTGGCATTTTCTTATAGCTAGCTAGGCAGTAGTAATCAAATGTCAAAATAAAGCTACTGAGTTTTATAATATCAGAATCGACGCCTAGTTCTTATATAGGGTCTAACAATATCAATAAGCGAACGTTTAAGGGGAGCATCTATACATCACACTGAGCATGTTTACCAAATTTGGTCCAAAACTACTGGCTCATCATCTCAGCCAAAAGACGTCCACTGCTGGACAAAGGCCTCCCCCAAGGATATGAGGGGTATTTGCCGTAATCGCCACGCTTGGCAGGCGGGTTGGCGATCGCAGTAGGTTGAGGGTAACCTCGGAGAGATGCTGCTGCCCATCCTCTGGAATAGTCCCTTAGTCGGCTTTTACGACACCCACGGGACGAGAGGGGGTGGTGCAATTCTTTATCCCCGGCACCACACAGGGTGGCTAAACTACTGGCTCGTTACCGAGATAATCAACAAAACATTATCATAGTTCACCAAAAATACACCCTTTCCAAACCCGTACAGCTGTACTACACGCACACAAAGATAGCCGTGTATGTATGAATGTCATACAATGGTTTTTCAATGGTGTGCGTGTATCTGTACACTATCTTTTTATCGACGCTTGCGTGCGTGTTAGTAAAGATACAGCATGTTTCATGATGTGCATTATTTTAATTGATTTAGTTTGTTAGAAAACATAACTTTGAAAAATCACTATAAAACTGGAGTCCATTTTTTGTCATTGTATTCAGAATGATGTATAGATACCGCCTTTAAACGTTCGCTTATTGATTTTGTTAGACCCTGTATATGTAATTGCCTGTCCCCTTAAAGATTAGTCAAACGTAAGCTAAAAATCTAAAAAAAAATATTCTATCTTCCTTGCGTCGTGTTCCTCATACATAACTGAGAGTCATAATTCTCCCGATAAGAAGTTTTTTTTCAACCCATCTCAAAAATCTTCTGTACCAAAGGAGAATGGGTAATGGTATGGTTGGTCTACCTACTCAGCACCAAGAAGTCATTCATGATAAGGACATCTCTTATACTTAATTTTTTTGTATGACCGCAAATGTGTAGCATAATGGGGTTCTTTGTGAAAATATCAAAAATAATGATGCACCATGTGATACCATGTGATGCAATTTATAATATTATGTAATAAATCACTGAATTTTTATTTTTTGTTTTCTCTTTTTCTAAATTCTGCCAGCTCCTAGTACTTTTACGCTAATCGTTATTAGTTTATTAACATGTTATCTTTTTATTAGCATAGATGGCGTTAGTGCTGAATAGGTAGAGCAAAGTTCATATATTTTGCCCATTCTTTACATTCACGATCGATTGTAGCTCCTTAAACGTTTACTCGCAAACAATAGTATCCAAAAATGCATATCATCAGAATGATCGATACGACAACCCACAATACCGATCCAATCCAGGACAAAGCGCGGCTCCTACAATGCGACAATAGGCAAATGGCGAGGATGAATAAAAATCATTTCACTGCCATTGTGGCGATATGATTGTAGTTGTAGGCTACTACGGGAACTCGATTGTTACTGGGACACAATTTCTAAATCCGCAGGATGAAACTCCTGTCATCGTCATCATCTCAGCCAGAAGACGTCCAGTGCTGGACGTCTGCCTCCCCCAAATATCTCCACAACAGCCGGTTTTGTGGTGCTTGCATCCAGCGGCTTCCCGCGACCTTCACCAGATTGTCGGTCCACCTATAAGAACCTCTATAGAAACTTCGAACTAGAAAGTTAACTAGAAAGTTAGTTATCTATATTTCGAAACCCATCCATGAGTCTTCTATGCAAACCTCGCCTAGCAATCATAATACTTAGTAACTCCAAAATGGGTCTCTTAAATTAAATATTAGCAATAGTAATTTGTAGATTAATAATAATATTAACAGTATTTTTTTTTGAGGTAGTTTGCTTTTGCTGATAGCCTCTCTGCATAACATCTAAGAACCAATTGGTCTGTGTTCAATGTTTCTGTATTCATAAATCAGTTACTGACCCCTATATTTAATAATAATAATAATAGTCCGAAGGTTCCTGTCTCTGCAGCCCTAACCACCGGCAGCATGAGCCCTGCCCCATTGCCGGCGGTACTCTAGGCTAGGTTTTTTATAATATTTTTATGTTTATGTATGTGCTTTTGTATTTTACTTTTATATTAATATTATAACAAACCTAGGCTGCGTGCGTTACCCCAGCGGAATGTTGTCGAATTTCTTGGATTCTTGATATAGAATAATTAGTGCTCCATCTCGTGTAATTGTGCGCGAAATCTTAAATTTGTGCGTCCAGTAGTTTTTGAGATATTCGCGAAAAACAGATGCCGCTGGGGTAACGTTACACCTCGCCGAAGATCGGGTTCAGTGGCATAGGAGATGGCTAATGTCTAGACATTGCCAGTCCACTGCTGCCAGTGGATTGGCACTGGGTGATTATACTTAATGTTGATGATGAATCACACGAATTTGTTAGGAACTCCTCGGTGGCCGAGTGGCAAGCGCACTACCCGATACCCGAAGGCCCCGGGTTCAATTCCCAGGTCGGGCAAAATGTATTTCGGACTTATTCGATACAAAGGGGGGGTTTGTGATCACCAACCCGCATTTGGCAAGCGTTACCCATCAATTATAGTGATGACTTGATGTCAATGATGGAGGCCTTTGATCAGCAGTGGGTCAGTTATAGGCTGTTTACTTTTTCTTTTTGTTAACATCACCTTTTTCCTGTTTCATTCACTTTGAGGTACCTATAAATAGTAGGGGATGTATAAACAACTTCCCCCATTTGCATTGTGAACATACTTCATGCAATATAAATCACATTTTCAACATCTGCAGCCGGATTCGCGACCATTACGTAGCTACAGATAAAAAATATATTTTATATATTTTTTTTTTGTAGCTGGTTTGATTGTATAGTTTTTGGCGCAAACGTAGCAACAGCAACATTACATATTCCCCGCCCGTTCCTCTAAATGCCACTACACATTTACAGAATACACTAAACATGCACACTGTTTTAGGCCCAAGACACCGTACTCGTAGAACCGGTTCACACGCGCTCTATACCAGGTACAGACATGTACCTGGGCGCTTCTCTCCTCCTCCACGGCCCGGTCTACCCGAGCCGAAGTCCGTGTCTTTAGAGGCGCCCTCGGGTGGTTCCGCTCCCCGATCCGATCCGAACCCTTCGGAGAATCTAGTAGGGCACGGGGACGCGCACTTTTAAGTGTGCGATGCCGTTCCCTCTAGAAAACCTCTGAAGGTGATTCGTTTCAACACGGCTTGAGGTACCCTTTACGTATCTCGCCGCCCCCAAAAAAGCGGTGACGCTGAAAATGCCGTTTGAGGCAATCAGCAATCTCTCTCAAAAAAAATACATTACATATTACTCTTCTCTAATCTTGCAACTGGATCATTATTTTTTTTTTCGGTGCTATTAATAAAGAGGTAACGAAGTTGTCCTTTTGGGAGTTGTCTTTTTAGGAATTTTTCTTTTGGGGAGTTGTCCTTTTGGGAAGTTGAAGTTGTCCTTTTGGGAATTGTCTTTTTGGGAAGTTGTCCTTTTAGGAATTTCCCTTTTGGGAAGTCAACGTTTTGATACAGTGTACGTTTTGGGAAGTGGTCCTTATGAGCCAAAAGGACGTTTGTGACTTTGTTTGTATGTCGGGGCTAATCTCTGGAACTCAGTAGTTCCAGAGAAGAAGAATTAAATTAAAAAGAATTAAAAAGAATTTTTGGCTATGAACCAGTGTTCATAACCAAAAATTCTTTTTTAGATAAAAACTGATAGAATGCTATATACCTTGTTGTGGGTAACATAGGCTATATTTTATTTTAAAAAGACTTTTTTAAAAGTCTAAAATCCACGCGGATGAACTCGCGAGGTAAGTGATAGTTAATTACATATTGACACTAGTCAATAGGCCCCTTACAAATAAACAAATGATAAGGTCCGAATACTTATTCCGTATTTTGTTCCTGTCATGTAAACGTCATTTCAAATTAGAGTAAAAAAAACAAAACACGGAATAACTTTTTTTTTCCTTTAGTTGATGACTTCGTGCGATGAGCACATTTAGCCATTGTCAAAGTAATTTTTCTTACAAGTAATACATAAATATACAATTTCTTCCAGTACATAATGATGATAAATTATAATAGAAATGAGAAGTGAGAAATGATATACCCCCCAACCCCTCGAGTATCTCAGTATAGATGTGGGGCTTTACTAAGTCCTCGGGCAGACTTTTTGAGAGAATTTGAAAAGTGAAGTTGCACTGTTTTATTTAATTTGCCAACACTCATGTGCACACTTACGAACACTTAACGGTTAATAATCCACCATTATTTCACATTAATATTCGACATAACACAAATTTTAGAAAATAAAACAAAACCGCAGACACGACTCTTAACTTTCCCGCCAAGTCCACACGGAATAACTATTCCGACCTTATTCTTTGTTTATGTAATTGTTTTTTTTTTATTACGGCTTAAAGTGCTTACGGGTACGCACACGCGAAATTTTATTGTAATGGAAGTTTTTGTCAAAAGTGATAAAGCAATTTCATTGTCGACTATACATATGCTAACAAAGTTTCCACTGCAAAAGAAACACATACAGTTGAGTAGATATTGAAACAGAAACTCAGACAATGGTCGAACTATAACAAAATTTAATTATTATTTTACTAAGAAAAAAATTAAAATACAAATAAAAACCACAAAAAAGTAAATAAACAAATAAATATTCTCAGGTGAACGAGTAAACTGTCGTTCACTTCGTTACAAATAGACTTTTTGAATTTATAAGAACTAAGAGAAAAAATATCAAACTTCAACTGTTTGATATTTTTTCTCTATCGTATTTTAGCTCTTATCATAGGTACTACCATGATCTTATGGAAAAGCGGTTTTTGACATAATTGATGCGACACAGAGGCGGGGCAAAAGTTTTAACTGACCTCAGGCAGGACTTTTTACATATAAAAGATCTTACTTGTAAGATAAGTCCACTCAACCATATTATTTATTATTTTATAAAGAAAATATTGATCACGTTGCTCTCTTCGTAGCTTCAAAGGCGTGATTACGTCAATCGGGAATACTGGGAAATATTTCATACGTTTAATGAACTTATTCTAAATGTTTTCAATAGAATCGATATACATCAAATACTGGGGATTCCTAGCTGTTGATGCGTATTCCAAAACAGATCTTACGAACGCGTTATACAATAACACCAAAGTACTAGGGGGCTTTTAAAATCAGAACATTGGCGAAAGATGAAGCCTAACATCCTGTAAGCCCTAGCAATGATTATATCGATATGTGAGATAAAAAGTAGCTCGCTGTCTTGGCTTACCCCAGGTCTTTCATCTCGGTAACTCTGTGAAAATTATTATTTTGAAGACTATAGTTAAGAAGTATGGGTTTTTTTTCTACAATATGTTACTAAATAACATTTATCTATATTTAAGCAGACAGTACTGTGCTAAGCGATCCAAATCATTCTGTAGTAAATGGCAATCAGAAAGGCATTTCACGGAAAAATTTAGTGTCATCAGCATAAAGTAATATTTTTGAATTTTGAAGAATGCTGACAACATCGTTTATGAATATATTAAAAAGTAACGGGCCAAGATGTGACCCCTGAAGCACGCCCGACGTTATAGGTACATAAGTTGATGTAAAACCCACTGCAACAGCTTGAGTTCTGTCTCGAAGATAAGATGCCAACCATTTCAGGAGATCGCCGTTTATTCAATTTTGGATATTAGTATAGAGTGTGAAATTTTGTTTAAAGCTTTTGATTAATCGGTGTACACGGCATCCACCTGAGATCCCCCGTCCAAAGTAACAAGAACGTCTTCAAGGAACTCACAAATATTTGACTCAGTAGAACGCCTATTAATAAATCCATGTTGCTGTGGAACAAAAAAAGCAGGGAAAAGCGAATCGTAAACTATTTTCTCAAATAGTTTAGGTATTACGGATAGCTTTGATATTCCTCTGTAATTTCTTATATCATGCCTATCTCCCGCCAAAGATAGGCACAACTAGAGATCGCTTCTATTTTTCAGGTATTGTACCACTAGACAAAGAGGAGGATAACAATTTGGAAATAGGTTTTGCAAGCAGCTCACTACATCGTTTCAAAAAAACTGGATGTATACCGTCTGGGCCACTTTCCTTATCTTCATTCAACCGCGATAGGTACTTTTCAACTATTTCAGAGTTAATGACAACATTATTAATGACAGAGGCACCTGAAGTAGGGTACGGCGAGATGACAACAGGAGAGTCGAGCAATGGCTTTTCAAAAACTGACTAAAAGAATTTATTAAATGCGTGAGAAATTTGTTGGCCATTAGACGCAGTGTTGGTATCGAGAAATAAGGAATCAGGTATGCCGGTATTAGCTTTCTTAGATAAATGCCCAGAAAGCTTTAGAGTTATATTATTTTAATATTCGTCTCAGCCCTGTCATTAAACTTCTTATAACAAGAGGCTTCAAGCAATCTGCACTGTCTACGCAAGTAAGAGAGGGTTTCGTAATGAGTAGGTCTACTATATATTTTCCACTTTTTATGTAATTTGGCCTTGAGTGTCATGCAGGATATCTATTTTTCTCGTAAATAACTCGTGATGGTACATATTTAATTATCTATAACCCTATTAATAGTAAAAAAATAAGAGAGTGCTAATTCTAAAAAAAACCGGACTTCAAAAAACAGGAAACATAAAGTAAACAGCTCTAAAAAGCAAGAAATAATATTGAAATCATATTATTAATTACCTAGATACGCATGTCAGTTTAAAAAAATGTCTACTGAAGTTGGGTGGTTGGTGGTCGGCTGGGGGACAATTTGGTTTAATTTAAACTTTTATAGTTGTTCCATTACCTCCACTTTTTTATTGTAAAAGCCCCACCCGACTTCAGTAGACATTTTTTAAAACTGACATGCATATCTAGGTAATTAATAATATGATTTCAATATTATTTCTTGCTTTTTAGAGCTGTTTTTACTTTATGTTTCCTGTTTTTTGAAGTCCGTTTTTTTTAATTTTTTTTTACGATTTTTAGTGATGGATAGACGTAGACCTAACAAGGATGCTTCTCGGATGAGGAAACGACGGCCTAGTAGGTAGTGGTATTTCTATGTAAAACTTCAATCTTAACCCTCTATCACTCATAAACTGGGATTTTTTTGATTTTTTGCTTTGGAGATGATAACAAAAAAATAAAATACACTTATTTCGGCATTTGGAATTTTTTTAATTACGAAAGAAAATTACAAAAATAGGGAGTGTTGCCTTTAGGCAACACTGAGGTAAGTGGTCAAAACCTATAGTACATGGAAGTGTCTGAAGCAGTTCTTGGTTTTCGTGTAGCATAAGGCTACCCTGCATTTTTCACATAAATTATGGGTAAATCCAACACACTTTGGAAGCCTACATCTGATTTTCTTATCAGACCGTTGCGGCCAGTGCCCAATCTGGTCATGCCGGACTGCTTTTGGAGGCACATGCTGAGCAGGTCCTTTGTGCTTCTTAGCTTGAATCTCGCTCTCCAGCGACCGCTGACTAGATAAACTAGGTTTTCTCCAGCGACCGCCGACTAGATAAACTAGGTAAATTCGAAGATAGCCAAAGAACAGATCGTAAGTCAAACATAGAAATACGAAATGTATCGCTCAAGGGAAATGAAACCAAAAAAGATCTGCTTGAAATGATTCATCACTTGTCAAAAGCTATAAACGTAGATATTGCAAAACATGATGTTAAGGATATAATAAAAATAAATAAAAATAAAAATGAAAAAAGCACTGTTGTTGTTGAGTTCACCAACACTTTCATGAAGACTGATATTCTCAAAGCCGCCAAGAGTTACAATACTAAGAATAAGGACGCTAAGCTAAGAGCATTACACCTGGGATTGAAAACTAATCACGATGTGCCGATATTCATCTCGGAGAACTTAACGCTTAGAGCCTCTAGACTGCACTTTCTCGCCAGAGACCTGAAAGTAACAAAAAACTATAAATATTGCTGGACCAGCTATGGAAAAGTCTATCTGCGTCTGGACGATAACACTCCGATCATCACGGTGACAAATGAAGCACAAATTCATCAATTAGCTAATAAGTGACTACTCATAAGTTTGCTAAAAGATTTTATACATTCTTTGTATTATAAGTTGGTTAATCCTTGTTTTATAGTGTTGGTTATATCAGAATTTAAACGTTACTCAACCAAAACAGTTACTCACACATATTATAATAAAAATTACCCTTTTGAAAACTTTAGATTATTATATAAAATGTTACTTTCAATAACTCTATGTCTCTTTGAGATGTTAACACAATCAATACATGTTCACACCATATTAATATATACACACAATATTACAAACACTCTCACTTTATTCTATAGAGACGTATTAGACACATTAAATAATTTTAATACTCTCAGTTGCTCTATAGATAGCTTATATAAACATTTGCCCCGTAGTCAACCAAACTTTTCATTAGTTGCTCAAAATATACGAAGTATTCATAAACTATCAAATATGGACGATCTAGAAATAAATCTCAGCTCACTAAACCAAACTGTAGACCTGATTGTATTGACAGAATGTCGTATAAGCCCTGATAAACCGCTGCCATGTAAAGACAACTACTCAACATACAGCTCCACAAAAAAGACAAATCAAAATGACGGAGTTGTAGCGTTCATAAAGAAATCTATAAAACACTCTGCCAAAGAAATAAATTTACACGGTGCTACTTGTCTCGAAATCACTACACCTCTTTGCTCAGTCAACTGTATTTACCGAACTCATTCTGAAAATAATTAAGCCAGTCATTGTTCCGTTGCTGGCCTGCCTTGGCAACCTTATCTTTGAACGGGGTATTTTTCCGCAAAATCTAAAACGCTCAATTATACACCCTGTTTATAAGAGTGGACATAGATGCGATATTAATAATTATAGGCCTATCTCGGTGCTTTCTGTGATTTCTAAGATTATCGAAAAATTAATAAATATTCGCCTGCTAGGTTTTCTCAATAATTTTAACTCTTTGCTCAGTCAACTGTATTTACCGAACTCATTCTGAAAGAAATCCAAAACAGTTTATAATCTCCCTAGACGCACATCTAAACTGTCCACATCTTAATAAAAATGTCATATTAACAGGTGATACAAATATAAATATAATTTCTGGGCAACACAATAGACAATCTGATATATACCTTAACACATTTGCTGGCTTCACATGGTCTAGAACCGGGACATAGACTAAATACTAGGATCGATAGTTGTTTGGACCACATGTTTATAAACTTAGATTCATCAAAATTTTCATCTACAGTAGCAGTCTTAGACACCACCATCACAGATCATAAAATGGTCTTGTCATACATTTACTCTCAAGCAAAGGTTATAAATCTTTCTCCCCCTAGACAGAAAATTGTTATTAACTACACTGATGCCTTAAAATCGTTACAATCAAAAGACCTATCAGTTTTTAGTACTATCAAGGACCCAAATCTTTTTACAAATAAACTAATTGCTTTAATTACTGACTGTATTAATGAAAACACAAAAGCTATTTATGTTCCAAGAAATAAAAGAATATTAAAACCATGGATTACTGAGGGTATTCTAAAATGCATTAAAAATAGGAACAACTTGCAAAAAAAATCACGTAAGGATCCAACAAATGAAGTCTTAAAAATTTCTTACAGGAGATATCGCAACTTCTGTAATAAAATTATTAAAAAGCTAAAAAATCAGTACGAACGCGATCTTCTAAATAAAGCGAAAGGAAATAATAAAACTTTATGAAGTTGTATAAAAACTATAACTAATTATAATAATAAACAGAAAAACACAAACGTTGAACTTCTCAATTTAAAAAATAATGCTACAGCGTCTGCTAATTATATTAACAATTACTTTAATAACGTCGGGAAAACACTTGCTCAACAAATAAATACAAACTTGCTGCAGCAAACCCACGGTCATGATGATATTCCCTCTCAAGTTGGCTCCATTGGTGTTATTGAAATAGAACCTTCCGAAATTGATTCCATTATAAATAATCTTAAACCGGAGTCAGCCGCAGGATGGGACCAAATTCCAACCAGGTTTATAAAAATAATTAAGCCAGTCATTGTTCCGTTGCTGGCCTGCCTTGGCAACCTTATCTTTGAACGGGGTATTTTTCCGCAAAATCTAAAACGCTCAATTATACACCCTGTTTATAAGAGTGGACATAGATGCGATATTAATAATTATAGGCCTATCTCGGTGCTTTCTGTGATTTCTAAGATTATCGAAAAATTAATAAATATTCGCCTGCTAGGTTTTCTCAATAATTTTAACATTTTATCAAAAAACCAATATGGTTTTCGCACAGGTATTAGTACTGAAGACGCTATTTTAGACCTCACAAGAAACATAACAACACACTTAGACAATAAGAAAAAAGCCTTATGTATATTTCTTGACCTTAAAAAGGCCTTAGATACCGTATCTGTCCCCACTCTTCTCTTTAAACTTAACAGAATTGGAATAAGGGGTAATTTTCTTGCATTACTTACTGATTATCTCCAGGGTCGCACACAAATGGCTAAACTCGATAATAATACATATAGCAATGTTAACATTACTAATAATTATGGCGTCCCACAAGGTAGTGTCCTCGGACCTACTCTTTTTCTGATTTATATCAATGACTTGACTAATATTAAACTTGTAAATGGATGTGTATTCTCGTATGCGGATGACACTGCTCTGCTTTTCCATGGAGATAACTGGCCAGAAGTATTTGCTAAGGCTGAGACTGGACTGACTAAAGCTGTAAACTGGTTGAACCTGAATTTGTTATCCCTTAATATGTCTAAAACTAATTATATTACCTTTTCGATTCGTAATTCAATGCAACCGGGAAATAATTTAAATATTTCTGTACATTCGTGTAAAAAAGATGATAACTTTAGTGATTGCAATTGTTATAAAATTGAACGTATTAATCAAATAAAATATCTAGGTGTTATTTTAGATAAAAAATTATCCTGGTTGCTTAAAAATTATAGCTTGAAATGGTTGCAAATCGAGCACGTAAACTTATTTGGCTTTTTAAACACCTGCGTAACATAGCTGACAAAGAACTTATTATATATATTTATAAGAGTCTTGTTCAATCTTTATTGTTATACTGTATAACTATATGGGGCGGTACCTACAAAACAACATTTATAAACATTGAACGTGCACAGAGACTAATTTTAAAAGTAGCTTTACGTAAGAAGAGACTCTTTAGCACTAATTTATTGTACAAAGAAGCAAATGTTCTGACAGTTAGACAGTTATATATACAACAGTGCATTCTTTACGTACACAAAAATTATCCTTTTGATCCAAAACACAGTAGTTCGCGTTAAAATTACCAAAACAACATTTGCTCTAAAACAATTCTCAGCTCAATCGGTGTCAATATACAACAAAGTAAACAAAATATTAAACATTTTTTCACTAACTTACTTTGCGTGTAAAAAGAAAGTAACATCATGGTTAAAATTACAAAGTTACGAAAGTATTGAAAAACTTTTATCCGACAACTTATAGGTATTATATTTATAAAAAGTAGTTAAATGGATTAACATATATATGTGTATATATTAATTTATATTTATAATATGTAAGTTATATAATTTTACATATGTATATAGATTGAAGTAACATTACACAAAAAGAAAGTAGAAGGGAAAGCATTAAATTATTTGATCACAATACAGAAACATGCAAAATATCGCACATAAAACTAAATATACATCAAATATACACTATTTTCAAATCATAGAACCACTAACCTATAAGACCTACCTATGTACTTAACTACAAAAAAAATTGATTGTACAGTAAAGAGAGGGGTCTCTTCTAAAACAGGGTTTTTCAAACTTAACAGAAGAGACCCACACATTTGTAAAAACTACTTTTAGTTAATAATAAAAATATTTTTGTTTGTTTTTTTTTTGGTTTTATACCCATTTTGCAAAGGGTCACAGCAACCTCCAGACAAAAATCTGCTGATGATAAACGGCCTGATTGAAGGCTTTTATATTTAGCAACCCTTTTGTAAAATATCCATGCATTGGCCACCGTGAGATCCAAATAATGATAAAAAAAACGCATGGGCCATCGTTTACTTCGCAAACCTCCCATAAACATGATCTTGCTTCCCATAAACATGAGCTGCTCTGCATTTAACTAAAAATCTAAATCATTTTGCTTCCAACGTAAATTCAGTTTAAATTGCTTCTCTTCAGTAGCTTTTTTTTGGTTTTTTGTTTGGGAAGGTTGACCAGTGTTACCATGAAGAGCAGGGCTATAGGGTGCAGTTTCCGTACAAGAAGAAGGACTTTCATCTATGTTCTCTAAAGTTTCTATTATGGAATCTACATAAACATCTATCTCTGGACTTTCACCTTCCAATTCAGGAACAAAATCAGGATCAGCAAGGCTGTCGTCATCAAAATCTAAGCCATCTTCACTATCGGTACCATCGTTTAGCACAAAAATAATGTCTTTTTCACCAAAGGGCCCCTTACAAGACATCCTGAAACAAAAACAACAAAATCAATATAATAGGTATCAAACAATATTTTACTCTTTTCGCCTGATGTAGCCTACGGGCAACAATCACTATTTACTAAGAAAAACAAAATAAAACGTAAAAAATATTCAAAAATATCATTACACAATACAGTTCAAACATTTACCTTTTCAATTTGTCAAGATATGACACAAGACACAAGCAGAACATTTTTTTATTATTATTTTCAATCACAGCCAACCGGTGCTTATCGAAAATACCGATAGTCTAAAAACAAATCTCAATTTGCAACAAGTAGTGCCATCTAGTTGGTTTTTTTGGTACTAGTTCGTTAAGTCGGAGTGTAGACCACGGGTTACATTGCGCGATTACGTTATAGAAACCAATTCTATTGATTTTGGTGGCGTTCGAACGGTATGTTACCTACAGTCTACACTATGATATAGAGGGTTAATTAGGTTTTATTTTCGTACGAACTCAACACTTTGGCATATTAAACCGTATAAGGTAAGCCCAACAAAAGGTAACTGCAGTAATCGTTGAGGAATTCCCTTGACTAGACCATTATGGTCTTCACCATCAGACCTGTAATGGCACTTATAACTCATATGGGTGCAAAGTTCTTATCAATAGAATTGAATTAAGACCAAACACAAGGTAGCTACTGTAAAACGTTGAGGAGTTCCCTTGACTGTCCTTCGTCTTCATCATCAGACCCCTAATGACAGTCACGACTCATCTAGGTGTAAAGTTCTCATCAATACAAATTAATCAAGCCCAAATACCATGTAATTGCTGTAAATCGTTGAAGAGTTCCCTCGACTGTCTTTCGCCTCCATCATCAGATCGACTCCAGACCTTCATTAAATAGTAGTGCTTTAAAAAACTTAATAAAAACATTAACAAACGCACTAGTCGCCTCTACAATTTTCGAAGGTTCCCTTCGATTTCTCTGGGATACCATCATCAGATACTGGTTGCCTTATCATGGGATATCTATCGATAAGAATCATCAAAATCGGTTCATAAACGACGAAGTTATCCGCGAACACACATAAAAAAAAACATATATATACACGAGTCGAATTGAGTAACCTCCTCCTTTTTTGAAGTCGGTTAAAAATCAATTCGATTCATTGTTCCGTTCTGGCGTAAGTAAATAAAGAAGAAGCAACACGATTCATTTTGCCATATTAATTAAAATCTCTTCATTATATCTCAGATGATGTTCTCACAACGCTTCACTTAACGTAACATGACAGATTTCAAGAACACCTACGTACAGTGTAGTTCTAAGACCAGGATCCTTTGTCTACACGTCTTTGTAATTAAGCCTTAACATGATATTTCGCAAAACAAACGGCCGCAAACACTTTGAGGTATAATAATAACTTTTCTGCCACATTTACTTTACGTTGATTTTAACCTCGTGGTCTAGTGGTTTAGACCACTGGTCTAGGCCCAGAGGTTCTTCGATTCCCAGTCCCCCCTGGGTACATGTTTATGTACTCGGTTTGGTTGGTGGTACGGCTTGTTTGTCCGCCTGGCTAGCTACCACCATCTTATCTCGTTTGTAGCACCAGTGGACCCGGCGGACTTCGTACCGCTTTGACAGTTTCCATCAAGTGATTAAATTCTCTTTGGTTTCCATGACAACAAAACAAACAAATCATTTTGTATTGGAAAATTTAATTGTCGTTTTTAGTATATTTATAGTGTGATTCCCGTGGGAATATCGGGATAAAAACTATCATATGTGTTAATCCAGGTTATAAACTATCTGTATGCCGAATCCATCCATCCGTTGCAGCGTGAAGAAGGAACAAATATACAGACACAAACTTTCACATTTATAATATTAATGTGATTGTTGTGTTCCAGCAGCTATAAATATGATAGCCAGTGCCTTAGCAGTTCAGGATTCTGGGTGAAGTGCGCTTCCACCTTCGACCTTATCATCACCTAACATCAGATGAGATGAAGTCCAAGTGATCACCCGTAGGATATTAAAAAAACATAAATGGGACTCGGGTCCCGATCACAGGGACAGGGAGATAGTATTTCTTTTCTTATTATGTCTCCTCCTTTTACAGGGTCCATAAGTCCATCTTAACTCCTTTCTTACATAAGTCCAGGATGCGGATATAATTGTAGATCCTATACCCATCCTATTAAGGAAACAACATAATAATTTGTTATTTGATATAATAATCCTAGCATATAAGCGTGTTGGCTGTATATATAACTGTAAGTTTGTATTGTCTTTTTATATAAATAAATTTAAAAAAAATTGAAAAATATTTGCCTATTTTGGGTGACTAATGACGATCAATGATAGGTCAATGATAAGTTTTTAACCGCCTCTATAGTATGTTTAAGACGACTGATTTCAGAGCTAGAGATCCCGGGTTGGATATTTGCTTGGTTGGGTTGAGTAGGAGTAGTTTCAAGTACGCCTGTATAGCGTGATGGCATCTAATTTGGTCACTACAACACCTTAGGGAACGCTGTGAAGGCCACAGCTAACTGCTTTCGACTTTTTTCTTTTTTTGGATTTTTTTTTAAATTTATACTCGTAACAGCTTTAAAAAAATATATTATACAGTAAAAATCGAACATTGAAGTGTAAATACCTTAAATTTGTACACAACAAAAAGAAACTTAACGTGAAAAAAAAAAACAAAAAAAAAATCGGAAATTAAAAATTAAAGACCTTCAAATAAAAGATGTCCTCCAACTGTGGGCTCATGGGAACGGTCCCAAGAATTGCGGCAACATTGCCCCTTTGGATTGCCAAACTAATACGCTGGCAGGGGTAGCTGCCTGTTCCGCTCCCCGATCCGATCCGAACCCCTCGGGGAATCTAGTAGGGCACGGGGACACGCACTAGTGCGTAATGCCGTTCCCTCTAGAAAACCTCCGAAGGTGATTCGTTTCACACGGCTTGAACCCTTTAAGTTTCTCGCCGCCCCCAACAAGCCCGGTGAAGCTGAAAATGCCGTCTGAGGCAATCGGCAATCTCTCTCCAAAGGTAGGTATCATGCTACGTTCTGCTGCTTTCTGATAACATTCCGATGCTCCGGTGCGTTTAAGTTGTAAATTGTACCGTATTAGGTTCATCTTAATTCATAATTCTCTCAAAATATCAATATAAAAATGTAGTAAATATCTAAACTGTCATTACTAAACCTAAAAATACTTATGTGTGCTGTAACGTCAATCGTTTAAGTGTACTTCCATAATGATATTAATAACCGGCTACAAGTTCTTAACAAGTGTAAGTGCTTAAAGAATATCTTCCCAGTGTTCTTGCATAGGTACTTCTAGGATTATTAATGTACACTAGTATTGTAACTTTATCACGTATGTAATAATATGCCAATAAAGATTTTAAAATTGTAATTGTAATCTCTAATGACGACCTCCTTTGTCGAGTGGTTTGTACACCGGTTTTCATGGTGTCGCCATCTCTGAGGTCCCGGGTTCGATCCCCGGTCGGGTCAATTTAGAAATTATTGTTTCTCTAAATTGTCTCGGGTCTGGGTGTTTTCTATGTATAATAAGTATGTATTTAAGTATTTTAAGTATGTTTATTCGTTGTCTAGTAACCATATAACGAGTTTCATAACGAAGCTTCTCTTGGGCTATATAATTGGTGTGAGTGTAGGAAAATTTATTTATTTATTTTATTTTAATCTCTCTCAAAAAAAGAAGAAACATAGGCTATGTTTTAATTTGATAAAAAAAATAGTAACAGGCTTTATTTTAATTTGATAAAAAAAAAATATGTCTCAAATCCACGCGGACGAAGTTAAGTGCTAGTAACTAATAAATGGTAATAATAATTGTCTATATGAATAATATCAATAAAACGAAATCTTGTTAAGTGCAACCGTCTGTTAAATCTAACTTCATATTCTAACCTTTAAACGTATACCAAAGAGTGTTCTAAATCATTAGACAAGATAACCCCAACATTGATATGTCCAGAAATAAATTGGTTTTGATAAAATTATCCAAAACGGTGGGTATTTTTTAATTAAAATGGCCGCCACTCGAGAGGTGAGTGTTTGGATTAGATAAGTGTGTCTGTTCACTTTGGGAAGGGTTCCTACGTGGACTCATTAGGCTGCAGCCCCATTGAAAGCTATAAACTAGTAGCTTGGAGCTATTTTATAGTTTTATATTTTATATTTTATATATCATTGAAATAAAGTCATCATTACAATTGTTGGGTATAGTAGCTTAATCACCACGCTTGCCAAATGCGGGTGATCAGACAGAAACAATTATGTAAATTTTGTAATTGTGATAATAAAATTTTTCAAATAGGAAAAACCCGCGCTCACCTTATATGAAAATATTGCCTGCATGCATTATTATGTTATAATGCAGCACTGGACTCGCTTCCAGCTCGTCAAAGACAGTAAAATTACATTTAACCAATTTTTCCCCTGTGTGGTGTCGGGGATAAAGAATTGCACTACCCCTCTCTTCCCGTGGGTGTCGTAAAAGCCGACTAAGGGACTATTCCAGAAGATGGGCAGCAGCATCTCTCTGAGGTTACCCTCAACCTACTGCGATCGCCAACCCGCCTGCCAAGTGTGGCCGATTACAGCAAATACCCCTCATATCCTTGGGGGAGGCCTTGTCCAGCAGTGGACGTCTTTTGGCTGAGATGAACCAATTTTTGTACTAACGTAGCTTATAAGATTATTGTTGCTAACACTATATGGACCCTGTCCAAAAAAAAAATGATTTTTATTTTATTTTTATTTTTATTTTTTTTTTTATTTTTTTTTTTATTTTTATTTTTTTTTTTATTTTTATTTTTATTTTTATTTTTATTTTTATTTTTATTTTTATTTTTATTTTTATTTTTATTTTTTTTTTTATTTTTATTTTTATTTTTATTTTTATTTTTATTTTTATTTTTATTTTTATAAACATAATAATAGGTGTCCATGGGCTTTGCTCATTACATTTTATTTTTGTTGATTTATATAAGTTTGATTTTATACAAATGGCTTTGATATATGAATATGGTAAAATCTCTCTTTTGGAAATTTCATTTCACAACGGAATATATAAAGGAACCGTAAAATGTTAGTAATAGATACTATTCGTTTTTTGGTCAGACCGTACAAAACTAGGGTTTTCCTTTATAATTTCGACGTGGGTTGAGTAAGGAATACTAATGGGATGAATAAGAAATAAAAAATAAAAATATTGCTGTGGGCTGAGTAAGGAATAGAAATGGGATGAGTAAGAAAAAAATTATTCGTGGGATGATTTCTTGTGGGATGAATACGGAACAGCCCAATATTATTGGCTATTTATTTACTTTGCTTATTTTTTTAATGCTATTACCATTTTTTGTACGCATGAATGATTTTGATTTGATTTGATTTGATTTACTCCAACGGAGAAGTATCTAACTTCTGGTTTTGTGATTATCTTATTGGGTCCTTACCTATGAAATTGACGTTTTTTTCTCACTTATTAAAAGGTCTAAAAGTCAATACCGGTCGTTAATATTATTACACACCTTTAATGAGGACTATGTTACTTAGGCTTCAGTAATAACAATGATTATTAAGTTTGTGTCTTTATCGCCCAATATTTTTTTTAAATTGACTACTTTTATGTTCGCGGAATTGTCTTTTTGTTTCATTGTAGCTTTGAAGGGACTTAATTTTTTTTCTTTTTAATGTCTGCTATATTTAGCTAGTAAAACAAACATACTACTTTATAAATTTTATAGTGTTAACATAAATAGATGTTAAGAAAATTAAAAAAACGTTAGTATGAAAAATAGATTTTTTTTTAAATCTTCATACAAAACGTCAATTTCATAGGTAAGGATCTAATATTATTGCATCCTCTTGTCTCGAAGCTTCTTAGCGACGTTTGTTTATTTTTTTGGATTTTATTTGTTTCTTAGTATTTGTTTTAGAATAGAATAGAAATAGTATGTAATAAAAGCGTTAATGTATGGTGTTAGAGCGTTCATTGTGTAAAATGTTACGTATAACCGACTACTTGTGGGTCAACAACTTACCCACGACAATGGTGGCTTGTTTCCAAATTATTGCGTTCAGGCGCGTACCATTTTTGTCTAACCTTGTAGATCTCTCTTGAACATCTCTTCTTGAACTTCAAAAGCTCGATGGCGCAGTGGTTTACGCGCCTGGTCTGCGAGTTCTGAGGTTAAGCAACTTTCGCATATGCCGGTCATCGGATGGGTGACCAAAAATTTATCATCTTGAACTCCATGCTCCGGAAGGCACGTTAAGCAATGGTCCTGGCTGCATTAGTAGTCGTAAGCAACCCCCAATCAACACTGGGCCTGCGTGGTGGTTTATGGCCCGTTCTCCCTATCCATTCATAGGGAAGGCTCGTGCCTTAGCAGTGGGAACATAAAAATGAGCTGATGATGATGATAAACTACAAAATAGCCCTTAGTTACTAGTTAGTAGCTCTCAGTGGGGCTACGCCATTAACTGGCGAAACAATAAAGTACGAGACAAGTTTTACCCAGAGGTGGGCGTTTGTGGCTGCGCTGCAGTTTAATACTAAAGCAGACACATACGAGCACTATATGTAATGTTACCTATTTTTGTGTTCCAATTAAAAGTTTTTTTTTTTAAGTAAAGGTCAAAAAAATATGAGTCACCAATTCCAAAATTAGCACGAGCGGGATTTGAACGGTCACACAAGGGAAAGTGTCAGAAAAATTACCACGAGCGGAATTTAAACCTGCACCCATTGACATAATTGACATCCGTACAGGTCGAACTGAGCCACAATAGCATAATAATAATAATACTCGGCTGTCATCGTGCCGATTGTTGTTACGGCTAACGGCCTGATGGCCAAAAGCCTCAATCAACATCTCATGAGGCTCTCGTTAGGCGGCTGGATCAAGGGCCGGATTCAGAAGGCAGTTCTCCTCGATACGGCACGCATTGTGAGGAGGTTCCTGTCTCTGGAGCCCTAATCACCGGTAGTTTGGACCCTGGTCCCGATGCCGGCGGACCCCTATTTTTTTATATTTTTAAATGTTTGTTTTGTTTTTAGAAAATATTTAAAAATGTAAATTGATATGTAAAAAAATAAAATAAAGGAAATAATAATAATAATAGGGAGGTCCAGCAAACATCCCTGATGCACTGCAATGCCGCGGCAACCCCACTGAATGCATTATTATATTGGACGCGCTTTTTGAGTATAGTTGATCCATAGGCTAAAGTATAAAATGATGTAAATGATGGTAAATGATACTATATATGATATAAATGATGGCAGTATGCCTTAAACAATGTAATCTTGACATTTTTAGTACACTTAGCATAATTGGTAGTGCACCTGACCTGGAGTGTCTGAGAGAGCGAGTTCGTATCCTATTCTTAGACAAAATACTAAGTCAAGTATAAATAAATAAATAAACTTTCCGACACTCACACCAATTATCTAGCTTCGTTATGAAACTCGGTTAATGGTTAAATAAAAAGTTACAGTAGTAAAGGTGCCAGTCTCCGAGTTCCCGGGTTTGATTCCAGGGAGTACATGTTTTACACCACCACACGGGCGGGTCCAGTAGTAGTCCGGATTGTTAGTTAATAACGACTGCTAATGTAGCCGGACCGTCGGCTTTACTTGCCTTCCGAAGCACGGAGGAGCTCGAGATGATCAATTATTGGTCACCCAACTGATGACCGGCCTTTATGAAAGTTGCTTAACCTCAGCAGACGGGCGCGTTAACAACTACGCCATCGAGGTCCGCCGACCTACTTTAAAAGCCTAATAACTGTGTTTATGGATTATTAACTGACTGATTCTTGACTCTTAAATTTGCTCACTATCTAGGGAAAGTTTAACGAAAACTAAACAAATGGAAGAATCCTAAAGGGCATCTTTTAATATCTTCAAATATGGCAACAATTTTGATTCGTGATAAGTGGCGCCTTATTGCATTTGAAACTCAATGGTTGTAGGATAACTCTGGTCCATTTCCATATTTATTTCGATTCATGAATTCCAAAAGCTGGAAGGGAAAGGGGCATTTCGTATTGAAATATTGTAAAACAAATTTTAAAAGAACTTTTGATTTTTTTTGTAATTTCTCAAGTTTACGTAGACACTACACGTTGAAGTGAAACAATATTTACGTTTAATTAATACCTAGGATCATAAACGCGAAACTATTTGGGATTTGGATAAAACATCCAAATCCCAAAATAGAATCTTAATAGTAGATTGTACACCAAGGGGACAAAGCACTGTATTATGTCACGGGCGCGATATTTGAATCCTGAGCGTAACGAAGGACTCCAGATTTAACTCCCGAGCGTAGCGAGGGGGTTTTGAGTTGATTCCCGAGCGAAGCGAGGGAATTAAAATGGAGTCCTGAGAGCAGTGAAGGATTTAAGCGCGCCCAAGGCAAAATCAGTTTTATCCCTGAGGAGTATACTCTACTTTTCTCACCTTTTGCGAGACAATAAAAACCAAGGCTACTAGAAAAACTATTTTATTTATTAAAATACTATTTTCATTACTAATTATATATAATTGGCACAGTAAATAACAATAAAAAGTAAATTAAAAATCAAAATTGATGTTTGATACATTAGTCCAGTTATGTAAAGATATGGTTATATTTTTTGGTACGCTTATGTTAGTTGAGGTGGAATTTATTTGAGTAGCAGCACCCAATACATCAGAACCTTGCGTGTGAGGGTCGTTTGGCACAGTAAAGGTTGGGGAAGGTGGTGCTTGAGGCAGTGGGCTTGACGGGATATATTTTGAACTAGATGGCTGTGGTGGCAAAGGTTTCCAAGGATCATCAATAATAGACGTAGTTTTCAGATGAATGTTGTCACCAATACTGTCGTATTGGTGACAACATTCAACTGAAAACTACGTCTATTATTGATAAGCTGTCGCTTATCTTGTTTTTGTTTTGTATGGAATTCTCTATGTAGCCCTCCGCTACTGCATCGGATTTCCAGCCACCATGACGTTTTATCTGGGCCATATCTGCTCCTGAATCTGCCAACAGACTTGCCGATGTTCTCCTCAAACAATGACCCGTATAGAGCTCGGGATTTTGCAATTTGAGGTATTTTGCAATTTCTTTTGGCATTGCGCTGATTTTATTCTTGCCAATGACTTGCCTGGTGCATTTGCCATTACTGTAACCGATAAAAAATCTGTTGGTGTTTATATTAGAGGGGCGCAGAGCTTGGTACTTTGCAACAATTCTTGCATAATCTTCACGAACTATGAACGAACGTTCTCTATTTGTTTTGGTATCTGGTAAGTTAATCAGCAATAAATCTGCATGTTTTTTGATATCATTGACTTTTATGTTTACGAGTTCATTTCCACGACATGCGCCATTCACTCCAAAAATCAAGGCTACCTGTAACAAAAAATAGGATTGTGAGTAAATAGATAGATACACTACTACATTTTTTGACCTTTATATTATAAAAAAAGCTTGCGACAAAACCTTAGAATGTGTATTTTTTAAATGTGTGCCATTTAAATACCCTTTTATTCATTAACTATTTTATAGAGCTATTATAGGTAGGTACTAGAAACGTAACTAAAAAGTAGGCAGTACTCATACTTACTTTCATGGCCAGAAAGCTGTGATCAGGAGCCTCATTCAGAAAAGTTTCCACATCTTGCGCTGTCAATACTTTTGACTTCTTTGCTCGATGACCATCTGATTTCCTCTTTAAAAATGCCAATAACTTGCTATATGTATTTATCTTAATGTCGTGTTTGATGCTTATTGTTAACCTGAGCATCGAATAGATACACCACAGGCTGCTGGACTTCTTTGTACACGATAAATACTCGAAATAAACAAGAAGCACTGACTCCGACACAGACTTTGCGCCTTTTGCAGTTTTCCATTTGTGGAAATCGTCGTAAGCTTTCAAGTATTTTTCCTTCGACTTCTCTGGTAGTAGGTTATTAACAATACCTAAGGCGTCTAATTTAATGGACTCCGGAGTTAAATCACTTTCGTCACTCGACATTTTCTTAATGTTTTATTCTATCTTCTTTTGCAGTTTTGTCTGATACTGATTGCACCGTATTGAAATATTCGCGGCTTTTGTTTTAAGTATTGATTTTTTTTCGTTCGGCTTGCCGTGGCGTGGCCAGCTCGATTTTCGAATAAGTTCGATTTTCAAATAAATGAGGCGCGGCGCGCGCCGCCGTCCACCTCCTCGCCGTCGGCCACCAGCAGCTGCAGCAGCCGTGCGCCGCGCGATTTTGACGAAATTAGACTTTAAACGCATAACAATAAGAACTAAGAGAAGTGAGAATCACATTACTGCCCGGCGGGTTATAATGAAATTCAGTACAACATTACACCCCGGCAAAAGACAAGGGCTATAATGATTTACTTTGAGTAAGGTTTGCATGATATATAATGAGGCATTGTCGAGCAGGTGGTGTGAAAAGATTATTAATTCTCAGCCCTAATGCTACACAGCCTGACTAAAATAATATATTCAGCTCATTAACCGAGGCATACAGAGAACAAAGGTCTCAATTCGACTCGTATATATTTTTTACTTTTTTTTTTTTTTTTTATATTGGCACGTCATAGTGACTACATCCTGCCTGATGGTAAGCAGCCGATGCAGTCCAAAATAATGAGAGCGCTCCCCACCGTGGAACAAGCACGATAACAAGCGCACCCATTCATGACGGCCTACATAAATGCCGTTTCACGCCCCGCTTAAAAGACCCGGGACTATAGGAACTGGGAAACACATGCGCCGGCAAAGAATTCCAAAGCCGAATAGTCTTACAGAGGAGATGTGTGTTCGCGGATAACTTCGTCGTTTATGAACCGGTTTTGATGATTCTTTTTTTTTTGAAAAGGAGATATCCTAAGGGTGGTACCATGATAAGGAAACCTGAATCTGATGATGGCATCCCAGAGAAATCGAGGGGAACCTTCGAAAATTGTAGTGGCGACTAGTGCGTTTGTTAATTTTTTTTATTAAGTAATCTAAAGCACTACTATTTAATGAAAGTCTGGAGTCGATCTGATGATGGAGCCGAAAGACAGTCGAGGGCACTCCTCAACTATTTACAGCAACTACCTGGTGTTTGGGCTTGATTTATTTGTATTGATGAGAACTTTTGTGTAAAACGGAACGCACGGGTCAATAACTTACGCACTTTTACCAACTTTTGTTGTTGTTATAAAGATAACAATTTCTCATTCAATCATTCTGCATTGACAACATATTATCATGAATAAATATTGTGTGTGGGGGCGATCCTTTGGGAAGGCTTAAGTTTAGCAGTGGACCTCTGCAGTCAGCCTGCATGATGGATAATGGTGATGAAGATGATGATTAATATGGAATTTATAAAATACTAGCTGACCGGCGGACTTCGTACCGCTTTGACAGAGTTTTCATGACAACAAAACAAACAAAACGTTGTCAGTTTCCATGACAACAAAACGAACAAATCATTGTTTTAATCCAGGTTGTAAACTATCTGTATGCCGAATTTCTTCCAAATCCATCAATCCGTTGCAGCGTGAAGAAGCAACAAATATACACACAAACTTTCGCATTTAGTTATAATATTAGTTTGCCGTGCGGTGCCGGCCTAGAATTGCACCACCCCAACTCTTCCCGTGGGTGTCGTAAGAGGCGACAAAGGGACAAAACCGGGGGGCGGGCAGCAGCACCCTCTGTAGAACAACCACACACTGAACTGCGATCCCCTACCCGCATGCCCAGCGTGGGGATTATGGGCACTACCCCCCCTTATGATAAAACAAAGAAAGAAATGGCCCCTAGTTCCCGGCCGCCTCGCTATTCCTGGCCATGGCAGCGGCCATGGTAACGGCGGGGCAGGGGGTGCTAACAATCACCGGGCTACCTCAGGCTGCCACAAACACCTGACCCTGGCTACGTTCAACGGACGCACTCTGAGGCTTGACCACCATCTAGCGCAGTTGGAAGTGGAGTTAGAGAACATAAAATGGCATGTTCTGGGGTTATGTGAAGTCCGTAGAGAGGGGGAGGACACCGTAACCCTAGACTCGGGCCATCTTCTCTACTTTCGCGAGGGTGATAAAACATCCCAGGGCGGCGTAGGCTTCCTCGCCAATAAGGTCCTCTCGAACAACGTTGAAGAAATCTCCAGTGTGTCGACCAGGGTAGCGTACCTGATCATTCGGCTGTCCAAGCGTTACAGCATGAAGGTCATTCAGGTTTACGCACCGACCTCGGCACACTCAGATGATGAAGTGGAGGATATGTACGAAGACATATCCAAAGCCTTACATAACACCACTAAGGCTCATTTCAACGTTGTTATGGGGGACTTTAACGGCAAGGTGGGAACCCAGACTGGCAACGAATCCCGGATAGGACCGCATGGTTATGGAGTTAGGAATCACAGGGGGCAAATGCTTGTCAACTTCCTCGAGAAAGAGGGGCTGTTCTTAATGAACTCCTTCTTTAAGAAACAGCCTCAAAGGAAGTGGACATGGCAAAGTCCCGACACTGTGACCAAAAATGAGATCGACTTCATCATGACGGATAGCAAGCACATATTCAGAGATGTCTCAGTGATCAACAGGTTCAATACCGGATCTGATCACCGACTCCTGCGAGGCTCTCTGAATATCAACTTGAAGCTTGAAAGACACCGTCTGATGAAGTCCACGCTCCGTCCTAACGCAATTCAAATCATGGCGGGCACCGAGAAATTCCAACAGCTTCTCGGGGACGGATTTGTTGCCTTGGAACCCACTGATGACGCTAACGAGACCCTACACAATCTGGTCGAAACGTTGAGGGACGAAGGCATTAAGCTCTGCAAAAAACAGCGTACTGGCAAGAAATCCAAACTCTCGGCTGAGACTCTCGGGCTGATGACAAGAAGACGGGAAACCACCCAAGCGACTTCGTCGGAGAGGTCAGACCTGAACAAGCAAATTGCGAAGATGGTACGGCGCGATCTTCGGAGCTCCAACACACGCCTCATTGAAGAGGCGATAGAGCGAAACCGAGGGTCCAAAGTTTTCACTCAGCAGCTTGGCAGGAGCCACCTGACGAAACTTAAAACGCACGACGGGAGGACCGTATTGTCGAAGCCGGAGATCACCGCCGAGATAGAGGATTTCTATGGTCGATTATACGCTGCACATGCCCCTCGTTCCCGACGAGACGTCCACGATTCCAGAGCCACCCTGACACGCCACTACACCGACGAACTGCCAGACATCAGTCAAGACGAGATCGTGTTAGCTCTGAGACAGTTTAGAAATGGAAAAGCCCCCGGTGAGGACGGAATTACATCTGAGCTTCTGAAAGCTGGAGGAGCCCCTGTTATACAGGAATTGCAGAAGCTCTTCAACGCCGTCCTTCACAGTGGGAGAACTCCAAAGGCGTGGAGCGGGAGCTTGGTGGTGCTCTTTTTTAAGAAGGGAGATAAAACTCTCCTTAAAAATTACAGGCCCATCTCGCTCCTGAGCCATGTCTATAAGCTTTTCTCACGAGTGATCACGAATCGTCTCGCCAGGAGACTCGACGAGTTCCAGCCACCGGAACAGGCCGGGTTTCGCGGAGGATATGGTACCATAGACCACATTCACACAGTAAGGCAGATTATACAGAAGTCTGAAGAATATAATCAGCCCCTGTGTCTGGCTTTTGTGGACTATGAGAAGGCCTTTGACTCTGTTGAAACCTGGGCTGTTCTGGAATCCTTACAGCGATGCCAAGTGGACTGTCGTTATATCGAGGTGTTGAGATGTCTTTACGAATCCGCCACCATGAGTGTCCAAGTACAGGGCCAGCAGTCCAAACCCATCCAATTGCGCCGAGGAGTGAGACAGGGGGATGTCATATCCCCGAAACTGTTCACAAGCGCGTTGGAAGATATGTTTAAGACGCTGGACTGGAAAGGAAAGGGCATTAATATAAACGGTAACTACATCTCACACCTGCGATTCGCTGATGACGTAGTTCTGATGGCGGAGTCGCTAGAGGAGCTGAACTAGATGCTGGACGGCCTAGCTTCAGCCTCGCGACGCATCGGTCTTGGCATGAATTTGGATAAAACCAAAGTCATGATCAATGGCCACATTGATCCGATACCGGTCGTCGTACATGGTCACCTTCTTGAAATTGTTTCCGAATACACTTACCTCGGGCAGATTCTGCAATTAGGTAAAAACAATTTTGAGAAGGAGGCCAAGAGGAGGATCCAGCTGGGCTGGGCAGCGTTTGGGAAACTACGTCAAGTCTTCTCGTCATCCATACTGCAATGCTTAAAAACGAAAGTTTTTAATCAGTGCGTCCTACCTGTCATGACCTACGGAGCTGAGACGTGGACACTCACGGTAGGGCTGGTCCACCAGTTTAAAGTCGCTCAGCGAGCTATGGAAAGAGCTATGCTCGGAGTTTCTCTGAAGGATAGGATTCGTAACGAATACATTCGACAGAGAACCAAAGTCATCGACATAGCTCTAAGAATTAGCAAGTTGAAGTGGCAGTGGGCCGGCCATATCTGGCGAAGAACCGACAACCGCTGGGGTAAACGTGTTCTTGAGTGGAGACCACGACTCGGTAAACGTAGTGTAGGGCGCCCTCCGGCCAGGTGGGATGATGACCTGCGAAAGACTGCAGGCAGATGCTGGATGCGTCAAGCCGAGGACAGGGCGCTATGGCGCTCATTAGGGGAGGCCTATGTCCAGCAGTGGACTAATATAGGCTGATGATGATGATGATGATGATTAGTGTGAATATATTATATATTATATAAAGATGAGAGTAAAGTTAATTTTGATAAATTGATTAAGTAAGAATACATAAGAGAGCTTACGAGTAGAACAAGCCAAATAAGTTATTCAAAAATATTTAATACAATCATACTTAAATGACTTTAATGCTCAAATCATCACAACGTTGCAGCATTACTGTTTCTACTTCTATTAATGAAAAATAAATATTTATACAAATTTAATGCCTACCCGACCCAGCCAGGAATCGAACCAGGGTTTTCCGCAATCCGGGCGGCTGCACTGACTATTACGCTACCGGGAAGGCTGACGTAAACACTGATTTTTTTTCACTGCTTTGATTTTGACTGCTTAGCGGCAGCAGTGCCATCTATCCAACGGTTATTGCAACCGATTGACTATGCAGATTCATCTTTACAGATAATACCACAACTTTGATAATACAAAGCTATAGTATATGTTATTTTTAATTTTTAAGTGCCAATTGCTGCACTTAGCTAAGCTGTATAAATATTTATAAAATATAGTGAAAAAATTAATTTAGTATATTTTATAAATATGTAATTCAGCTTAAGGCTGCGCCGACAAAAAAATGCCAAAAATGCAGTTACGGTTAAGTAAATATAATTGAAAATACTATCGTATTAAATGAACAAAATATATATTTAGTATCATAGGGAACGTGTTTACAATTTGTCAGAACCATAAATTCATAACACGCTATAGTTTTTTCTACAATATCATTTAAAGTTGGGCAAAAATCATGAAAACGAGTGGCGGCGTTTATTAGATTTCTTATAGTTTATCTAAATTATTGTACCTCTGATTTTGTCTAAACAATCATCAATGGATAAACTACAAATTGCTAGACTACATTTTCGATTCATCAAGTGGTTATTTAAATAATATTTTTTTATTAAGCACCTTAAATTCCCCATACAAAATTAGTATGGCCGCGCGGCATCAAATAAATATGGACGACGACATTTCAAATAAAACATAATGACACTTGTCACTTATGGACGGCGCACCCTTAAGTGCAGCAATTAGCTCTTTTTAAATAATAGGTTGGGGGAAAAGTTTCTTCGCATTTTTTAAGAAAATACAAAACAATTTTTAATATATTGAAATGAAACAACTTTTACGGAATTCGCGTTTATTTTACACATTACTTATTTAATGTTTATCCTGACGTTTCGAAACCTTTGCAGGGGCCGTGGTCACAGGGAGTCTGAGGTGTTGATCATCTCATAATTAGGTAGTTGGTAGCTTGTAGGTATACCCTCATTTATATTTAATCAGGTGCGTTCCGTTTTACGCAGAAAGAGCTTACAGTATCTTTTGGTCTGGCAATATGTATGTTTCAATGTGTAGTGTTCGCGTAAACTTTAGAAAACAATATTTTTTAATATAGTTTATATACATTTAACTAAAGTATGTAGGTGAGATTTTGTTGTTTTGAAAATGTCTTGACAGTAAGAAAAACAAATGAAAATTACACATTTTCCTAATTTGAATTTGGAATTATCTTCTTTAAAATTTAAACTTTTAATGATACCAAAACCAGCCAGATACAAATAGTATAGCCAAAGAGATTTTATTACAAGTTCATACATAATACAAGCGAAAAGACTTTTTCTCTAACCTAATATTTAATGAAAAATGTTTTCGCGAAATTCAGCGTACAGCCTGAACCAAGCAAGCCGTGATTCAAATACCTCGATTTATATTCAGGACAATCAGAGCTCGTCCACGTGGCTTGTCGTAACGACGACAGGGAAATTGGTTGGCATTTTTATTTTCAATCGTAAAATGGCTACTACTTTAGCTTTTGTGATATTAATACATGAGATACGGAACCGTACGTACGAGTAGTGAAGGACACCCTCAGACTAGGTGGAGCGACGATCTCCGCAAGGTGGCTGCAAGAGCTGGATGAGAGTAGCCGCGGATCGTGCTCGGTCGTGATGAGTATTATCATTAAAGCCGAGTCGGGACGATATGGTATTATTGTTTTCATTTTAAAATGAAACTGAATAAATATTTTTGATTTGATTTGATTAAGATTGAAATGTGGACAGTGAAGGATACTCACGGTATGGCTGGTATACTAAAGTCATTCAGCGAGCTATTATTGTAGAGATCTTAAAGGTGTTATTGTGGGTGATTGTAATGTCATAGCATGTAGACTATAGGATGTAGACAACGACCTAAGTACTCAAGGATAATAATGCTTTTATGTTAATATTAAATTAAATGTTTTTTAATGTTTTAATGGTTTATACGAAACTCTTTGTGAGGCCGCAGCATGTTGGCATGTTACCCAACACAAGTATGTACAGCTCAGAATAATAACTGTTGATCTGAGATGTACAAACAACACTAGCCTGACGCCATGATTGACTATCTCTTACCTACTGGCACCGCACGGGCGGGCGGACGGGTGTGTTTTCTGTATCATAATGTATAATGACGACCTCCTTGGTCGAGTGGCTTGCACACCGGTTTTCATGGTGTCGCCATCTCTGAGGTCCCGGGTTCGATCCCCGGTCGGATCAATTTAGAAATACCTGTTTTTCTAAATTGTTTTGGGTCCTGGAAACACCCAGACCCGAAACAATATTACCGAAAGTAAATACACCATACACCATACATCCATTTCAAGCAACAGTCTTCACAACAACCATCTAATTTGAAAACAGCGATGCTACGCGTGTGTATGTTGTGTTTTTCATTTGATACTCTTGACAGATATAGGTACTTTATCTTGTTAACTAGCTGTGACACGCGGTTTCGCCCGCGTTATATTAGTCATAGCGTGATGTAATATAGCCTATAGCCTTCCTCAATAAATGGACTATTCAACACAAAAATAATTTTTCAATTCGAACCAGTAGTTCCTGAGATTAGCGCGTTCAACCACACAAACAAACAAACTGATCAGCTTTATAATATTAGTATAGATATCATTATTATTACTTCATGGAAGTGGCAGAATTGTTATTTTCAAAAGTTTCACTTCAAACAAGATCACATCTTGAGATACATATAGAATTACTTACATTTCATTTTATCAAGCAGTTCTATAAATTAAGAATGTTATTGTCTATATCTAACTATAAATAAATGCTAATGGCACGAGACTATTGAAACAGCTGGAAAAAGGCGTAAAAAAGCACTTTAAAAAATTTAATGAATTCCGCCATTGTCGGTAGTCTAATTGGATGCGCAGCTGTTTTATCAATCTGTTATTAATATCCAAAGTATTGTTCACCGAGCTTCTACCGACGAGGCAAAGGAAGGAAAACGCCGATAAAAAACATGTGTCTATTTTAATAACTAAAAGATGAGCAACAACAGTCATTGGCTATATTATGGCATTTGCACGACGACCACGCTCAGCGATAACACTATTCAGGACACAAATGTTATACCATCAGCGCCATCTATGATCGCAAGGAGTACACAGCCGAACACTACAGATGACAAACAGAGCGTTGCGTTAAATAGATCATCAAGTTTTTATTTAGAGTATCTTGAGTGTGTCATGCTCTCTTTAATACTCTGTGGTGGTGGCGTGTGCGTCAAGTCGTTCCCTAAAATATGGTTGAGCGAAGCGATGGCTGATTCAATGTCATACTCGTAAACGGGTGCCGCCTGTGGAGGTTGGTCTGCTCTTGCATACTTACCTTCATCACGCACTTACGTGCGTGTCCGTGCCCTACTAGATTCCCGGAAAGGTTCGGATCGGATCGGGGAGCGGAAAAACCCGAGGTTGCCTCTAAAGACTCGGACCTCGGCTCGGGTTGACCGGGCCGTGGTGGAGGAGAGAAGCGCCCAGGTACATGTCTGTACCTGGTATAGAGCGCGTGTGAACCGGTTCTCGTACCCTTGTTCTGGTATGATGAAAGCCAAGTGATTGGTTACCCATAAGATACATTTTATTTTAAACTAGCTGTCCCGGCAGACCTTGTTCTGCCCTATTTCTCTAAAACAAAGTTACATTGATTTTTTATGTTAAAAGCTGCCCCGACAGATTTCGTTCTGACAAAAGTTATTGGCCTGTCGCAGTATAATAGAAATAAAATAACATTGAAAGACTTTAGTAATATCTAATGTGATGATATTTTTATTGTAATGCCATAAGGTACACGATATTTTTTGTTTGATTACTTGGCGCGTAAATAAATAAATCTGACCTCTAACCAACTTGAAGGCATACCAAAGATAATTCTAACGCGCCTATGTTTTGTTTTGATTGACGTCAAATTTTTGACAGCTGGAGACAGAGTGGTTTGTATGGGAAAAGAAAATAGTTGTTTTTACTAGTTTCCTCGTATTTTTTACGTTTTTTTTTCTCCATAAGAACGTTCCTCAGACTTCATCAAATACAACAAAAAATAAATCAGCCAAATCGGTTCAGCCGTTCTCGAGTTTTGCGATTAACGACACATTTAGCGATTCATTTTTATTTATATAGACAATCTCTCGGAATTTATAGTCCTCGTAGTAAGTAGGTACCAAAGAGCGAAAGGATCATTGATTAAGATTTCTTTCTTTTTCATTACGGGTTAGCACTGTGCAATTCTAAAATGATGATAATATACTCACAGCACAAAATAAATATAAGTTAAATTCACACTTTTGTTTTCAACAGTATTTGCTCAAGAGTCTTGTCCAAAAAACGATGGTTTTAAACGGGGGCAACGCGGCCGGGTGCATACCGGAATAATAACTTTTTCAATGTGGGTGCATACCGGCCGGGGACAAACCGGACTGAGACCATAACGGCCGGACCCTGCCTTCGTCTCATCTGATGTTAAGGTGATGATAGGGCAGGAGGTGGAAGCGCACTCCACCCAGAATTCTCAACTACTGAAGAACTGGCTATTTGATCTCTTACTTCGGAACACAACAATACAACAAACGGCGATGTTTTGGAAAGAAAGAAATAAAGAAAGAAATTATTTATTGACGATCACCAGACATTACAGAAAAGAAACAGTGATTAAGAAAACATTTAAAAAAATATATAATTAAACATTATTGTTTTTCTAAATTGTCACGGGTCTGGGTGTTTTCTATGTATATTTAGTATGTATTTAAGTATTCTTTAGTATGTTTATCCGTTGTCTAGTAACCTTATAACGAGTTTCATAACGAAGCTTCTCTTGGGCTAGATAATTGGTGTGAGTGTAGGAAAATTTATTTATTTATTTAATTTAAACAATAATAAGGAAGCATGAATGTGTGTGAAGGCCAACTTGGACCCTGCCTCAGCTTGTGCCGTTGCGGTGCTGAGAAACAAACGCCACCACAACGACGCTGGTATTCTGACAGGGCTTATAGTGTGTGAGTGTGACTGTAGTGTTGTGTGTGTGCGTGTACATATAGATGGTATAATAAGAAAAAAAACATAGTTACATACATATTTTATATAAATGATAGAAAACGTTTATTTTTAGAGACATAATAAGATAAGATATGATGGTGGATAGCTAGCCACAGCTAGACTTTAAACAACTCCCAGCAACGTTAACATAGTCATAGTAAGTAAATAGCCTATATACTGATCCACTGCTGGGCAAAGGCCTCCATCATTTTCATTTACATTTCCTATTTAATGCAAATAAATATTTTGAATTTTGAATTTTGAATTGTCATCGCTACAATTGATGGGTATTGGCTTAATCACAATAGTCATAGACAATAGTTTTATTTAGTAATACTAGAAACGTGTACAATCATGAACCTCACGCTGGGAATCGAACTCAGGACCTGTTGTTTACCTGCTAGACCTCAGAGGTTCAAACATTAACTTAATACATTCCTAACGGCCGGAGCTCAATAAAAATTGATTGATTTGTTTTTCACAAAAGGAAAAGATTACTTGAAACGTCTCAATAAAGAGAGCAATGAAAGTATATACCCTCAAATCCCCCAAGGTTTGAATGCGATCGTAAAGATAACATTGCGTAGGGGAAGGAGAATGGACGTTGAGAATTGAGATTTCGATTGCTGCTTTACAATACAATAAACAATTTACACAAGAAATCCTCGAATGATACAAATCTCTAAACAATAATCAACTATCGTGAATGCTAAATTCAAATAATTGACGACCTCCTTAGTCGAGTGGCTTGCACACCGGTTTTCACGGTGTCGCCATCTCTGAGGTCCCGGGTTCGATCCCCGGTCGGATCAATTTAGAAATACCTGTTTTTCTAAATTGTTTCGGGTCTGGGTGTTTCCTATGTATTTAAGTATATTAAGTATGTTTATCCGTTGTCTAGTTAACCATTTTAACAAGTTTCCTAAGGAAGCTTTTCTTGGGGCTAGATAATTGGTGTGAGTGTGGGAAATATTTATTATTATAAATAATAAAAATACTAAGGCGACGGATTGGAAATTTACGTGGCGGGGGGATCTTGATTTTTCCCAACAATTACAAAACATGAAAATGATATTTGATGACATGATTTCTCATATAATTGGTTTCATTTTGCTAGTTGCAGAAACACGATTTGTCAACTTTTATAACAGAGAAAAAAATATCAAAGTAACCTCTTTTAAAACATAGATTTGCATTTTACAGGCAAACCAGACCGATTTAAGCATCTAAATTTTCTTAGTAGATTAGTCTTAACAGACACTTCAATATGCTAGTTAATTTTTTTTTAATAATTTGTAGTTTTAATTTGAAGAAACAAAAAAACAGTTTTTCTTATGGTACGGGGGGTGCAAACGCTCCGTATTAGATTATTGTTTAGCGGTGCGTCGCCTTACGTCTTTATGGATTGTTAAATACTTGCAAGTGTTCTTTGACTGTGTAGCAACTTCACAGTGACGTAATACCGATGGCTTGCGGCGTAAATCACAAAGTACTAGAATAATTCAACGAGTATTCTAGGGCCTCGGTAGCTCAGCGGTCGGAGCATTGGACCGATTATCCAAAGGTCGCGAGTTCGAATCCCACTCGAGCTTCCTGAGGCTTGTTGATTTTTTCTAGTAAAATTTTATCTTGTAACTATATCTATCTATACATATAATAAAGCTAAAGAGGGTCGAAAGTCTATACATGGAAGATATTCGAAAAAAAGAACACGTTCCAACAGTTTTTAGACATTTTGTCTGTTGTTTATTTGACCGCGCATAACGTGAAAATGGCTGAACGGATTTGGATGAAACTTTGCACATAGACATACCATGATCTGGATTAGGATATAGGATACTTCTTATCCCGGTAACAGGTTCCTGTGGGATAGTGTTGTCATCGTGAACGAAGTCGCGGGCGACAACTAGTAAGTGTTAATGTGAATGTTAAATTCATTCAATGCCAATTTGCTAGATGTAACGTTTTGTTATATGGTCAATAAATGATTCTGATTCTGATTCAAAATAATAAAAATAATCAATACAAAAAAATGACGTAACTAGATAGTGATGACGTAGTGATCGACATTGAATAGGGCTCCTATGGCTTACAAAGTAAGAGTAGATTGTTGATTAATTTCGGTGGGTTAGACAGAGCCACGATAGCATAGTCGGTGGTGCATCCGACCAGGCATGTCATGGGGTGCCAGGCGAACTAAAACAAGAACTTCCACCAACCAAACCGAGTACTCAAACATGTATACACGAACTACACGTGCTGGTCTTAGGAACCACCATCATACTGTATAGACAATCAGTACTCATACCAAAAAATTTGGCAAGTCGTTCCTCTGTAAGACTATTCGGCTTTGGAATTCTTTGCCGGCGCATGTGTTTCCCAGTTCCTATAGTCCCGGGTCTTTTAAGCGGGGCGTGAAACGGCATTTATGCAGGCCGTCATGAATGGGTGCGCTTGTTACCGTGCTTGTTCCACGGTGGGGAGCGCTCTCATTATTTTGGACTACATTGGCTGCTTACCATCAGGCAGGATGTAGTCACTATGACGTGCCAATATAACAAAAAAAAATAAGTATGTACGCTGGGCATCGAACCCAGGATCTTTGGGTTTGACCGGTGCACGGTGGTCTTAACTAGACCTCAGTTTGCATTTACTTACTATTAACTACACCAGTCTATGAGGTCCGGAACCTCAAAATAAATATTTTTTTTTATTGACATAGCTGACATAACCATTCATGAATTGCTTCCCTCAAGGTTACTTGTCGTATTTGTAACTCCAAACCTGTCCTAATTAATACGTTTTCTTGGGAACATGACCTCAATAGCATCAATAGCAAGCTCTGAATAAGGTAGCTTTATAGGTAGGTACATACATTTCACGGACGTAACAAATAGAACGCGCAACATTCAGGATTCCGCTTTGAACAAGACGACAGTGTGAAGTCGACCAGTGAGATGAAAGTGTACTCTAGGGAGTACATTGCGAATGTAAACGCCTTATCTAAATGCTTCAATTTAAATATGAAGGAGTCGCTGGGAGTAAAGAACACCGTCTCAAAGCTGTGCAATGGGTTTCATGATTGAAATTAATTCATCGCTACTGTTGATAGGTATTAGCTTGGAACTACTGGTATGTCCTGACGTTTAATAAATGCAAACAATATTTAGGAGTATCTTAAGGCGCCATCAATAATAACAAGGATACTAGCTGGTGGAATGAAGAAGTGAGAGAAAAATTGGAAACTAAGAAAACACTCTTCCAACTATGGCAACAGACGTAACATGATGCTGATCACCAGGCTTATAAAATTGCTTAGAAAATCGCAAAACGAGCCATCGCACAGGCCAAGGCAACCGCCAGGGATGATTTCTACGCTAAACTTGAAACTGCCTCAAACGATAAAGAAATCTTTAAGTTGACAAAACGCAAACACCAAAGTAGTAGGGATACTGCCACAAACAAAAAAACCTATCAAAAATGAACAAGGAAAACCACTTACATCAAACGAAGACATCAGAGACCGCTGGAAAAATACTACACAGAATTGTTAATTGAGATATTTCCTAGTGAGGCACTACAAGATATGAATACATATGCTACAGAAGGCCCTATCTCATGTATAAGACCTGAAGAGATAACTCTGACAATCAAACGAATGGCAAATAACAAAGTCTCTGGCCCTGACAATATCCCTGCTGAACTCTGGAAGCGAATAGGAAATACCGGCGTACTGTTTCTGACGAAACTTTTCAACAAGTTCCTGGTTGATGGAATTCCCGACGAATTGCGAAGGAGCTTTCTCATCCCTTTCTATAAAAATAAAGGTGATATAAAACTCTGCGGCAACTGTGATTCCTTTGGTTTTGCGGGTGTCCATGGGTGGCCGTGATTGCTTCCCATCAGGTGACCTGCCTGCTCGTTTGCCTCCTTCTAATATAAAAAAAACTACAGAGCTATAAAGCTAATCTCACATTCCTTCAAAATATGGGAAAGAGTCATCAACAAAGGGCTACTAGAAATAACTAGCATCACTGAAAACCAATGCTGATTCGTCGCCGGTAGATCCAGAACTGATGCCATACATTGGGTCAAAACACTGATGGAAAAGTACAGAGACAATAAAACAAACTTGCACATGATATTTATCGACCTACAAAAAGCTTTCGATCGGGTACTGAGAGAATTAATTTGGCACGCTTTGAGGGCCCTAAGTGACCCCGAGCATTACATAATGACTGTCAAAGATATGTACCACCAAGTATCAACCAAAGTGCGAAGTCCGGCCGGAACAAGCGATGAATTTGCTGTAAAGGTTGGTGTGCACCAAGGTTCCGCACTCAGTCCTCTGCTATTTAATATTGTAATGAACCATCTCACCTCAAATCTGCAACGAGCGCCGCCATGGGACATCCTGTATGCGGACGACGTCGTCATCATCAGTGAAGAATTGAACAACCTACAGCAGATTTTAGAAAAGTGGAGGGAAGCTCTGGAAACATCAGGTCTGCGAATAAGCAGAGAGAAGACCGAGTACATGCACTGCAACTTTAATGGCGTCAACAGCAAACACACCATCAGCCTACAGAACACCCAGCTAAAAGAAGTGGACCATTTCAAGTACCTAGGGTCAATAGACACTGATGTCACCCATCGCATAAATACCGGGTGGATGAAATGGAGAGAACTATCCAGCGTGCTTTGCGACAGCCGAATGCCCGTGCGCATAAAGGGACGAGTATACAGAGCAGTCATTCGACCGGCCATGACATACGGAGCCGAATGCTGGCCACTAAAAAAGCAGCACGAAAATCAATTACACTGCGCAGAGATGAAGATGCTCAGGTGGGCAGGTTGTGTAACTAGGCTGGATCATGTCAGAAACACACACATAAGAGGCACCTTCAAAGTGAGACCTATCGCAGATAAACTACAGGAGAGCCGTCTGCGGTGGTACGGACACGTTATGAGGCGACCATTCGACCACATGACCAGAAAAGTGCTAGATATCGTAACTAAACCCAGAGGATGAGGGAGACACCTAATCACTTGGATGTCAGTAGTAAATAAGAACCTCAAAGAAGCCCAAGTCAACAAAGAGACGACCCAGAACCGAGCTGCCTAGAGACGCATGATACGGAGAACCGACCCTAAAAGAAATGGGTAAGGGCCAAGCATAGAAGACATAATGTATATAGATAATATAAACAACACAAGGCTTAACGATATCGATACCGATAACGATACGATAATTTCTTTATCCTACGTATTTTTTATACCTATACCTTGTGATGAGAAATAAATAAATTTTGATTTTTTTTAAATTTTTTTGATATCCCGTATTATTTAATCATTATCAGTTGAGCGGATCCGTCCACAATACAGTCCCGTGTGTTGTCTCCTGAGAATATTTTATATCACCAAGCAAAAGTATGATAATATTTTGAATGGTTCAATTTTACAAGCTCCAGACAAGCTTGGCGTGAGATAAAATCTTTCTATTATATTTAATGTGACTGTATACTTAATGGGTTAGTTAGTTAGTCAGCTGTTTTGTACTATGTAATATTATATTTTCGCCTTCTTTAACAAACAAAGAATGATAGGCTTATTTTCACTTTAATCTTTATTATGAGGGAACTGAGTTCTCCCCTAGCCCGTTCTCCGTACACTTGGTTTATTCTTCATCTATATTATTTTCATAATAGTAATTTATCTTCATAAATATACTTTTACTGCCTCTGTTCTAGCGCTTAGCGGGTTTTGGACTCAGAGATCACGTTTTCGGTTCCCCGCGGGAGTAGTTATGTGTCGACTAGATTTTAGTGCCATCACATAATATATATTTATATATATTATGTGCTTTAAAGTATTAGTTAAAATTGTATTGTAATTTATTGAGTTTATTGCACTAAAAACAGTTTATTTTCTGCTTTCTATTTATAGATAGCCAGTTCTTAAGTAATTGAGGATTTCGGACTAAAACGCTTCTACCTTCCGACCTAATTATCACTTACGCAGGTGAGATGAATAACCAAAAAATATTTCCAAGGCGGCCTTCCAAATTTTAGCACCATTTGTTTTTAAATTGTAAGGAACAATTAAGCAAACCACATTTTCATTTCCAAAGAACACTAAACGGTTTTATTTCTTAATATTCCTTTATTCGTTCGTGTGTTTCGTCGATCAATCCTCGCTTTTTGCGTGATGTGTCGTGTTTGTAGAATCGCTCGATTTTATTATACGTGTGTTCACTTACGGGTTGCTGGGACTGTAAGCTTACATGTCATATCATGTCTATTACATGTTCTACCGAATTCGTCTTTGGTAATTAGCGTTTTGCACCATTATTCGGAAGTGGAGACGGTACCTAATCAACTTTGATAAAACTAGTTCCGTCAATGTAGACGGATACCTGGTGTTATTACATTTATCATCATTATCATTATCAGCTCTTTTTAAGTCCCCACTACTTGGGCACGGGCCGTAAACCTCCACGCGGGACCAGTGCGGATTGGTAGTTGTTAACGACTGCTAATGCAGCCGGGACCAACGGCTTTACGTGCCTTCCGAAGCACGGAGGAGCTGTAGATGATAAATTTTAGGTCACCCATGCGATGAAACCATCTAAAGACTAGGTTCCCGAAGTACATTAAAAAATATTTTTAAAGAAATTGGTGTTCGTACAGTTGCATCTCAGTTTATTTATGATTGCATAGTTTTTGTGCGTTGCAATATCAACTCATTTATTAAACACGGTGACGAACACAATTTCAATACTAGAAATAAGAAAAAACTTGTAATGCCACTGTTCAGGTTGCAAAAGGTTCTTGGCTCTTTCATGGGGCAAAGTATACACTACTATAATAAAATACCTAGAACTGTACAAGATTAACCTTTAGACAAGTTTAAAGTTCATGTAAAATCTTCTTTACTTAAGAAATCTTATTATACAGTCAAAGAATTTTTATATGACAAAACAGCCTGGTTATAATAAAAAACACATTATATTATGTTTGCATCAATTTAATAAAAATAATTTATTATAATTTTTATAATGATATGATATATCAGCAGTGTCCTACAGATAACAAACAGCGTTGCGTTAAATAGATCATTTAGTTTTTATTTAGAGTATCTTGAGTGTGTCATACTCTCTTTATTGTCTCTGCGGTGGTGGCGTGTGCGTCGGGTCGTTACGTTCCCTAAAATATGGTTGAGCGAAGCGATGGCTGATTCAATGTCATACTCGTGAACAGGTGCCGCCTGTGGAGGCTGGTCTGCTCTTGCATACTTATCTTATTTTTAGTATTATTCACTATAGTTTGACTTTGTTTTTCTTAAACAATTTTTGACTTTTATTAGAGTACTGTAGTGGTACTCTATGACAATGTGGAAATTGAAACTCTTACCTGATGCACTTAGATTTTTTATTTTGTTTTTTTTTCATGTTGTGGTTGTCTTCTATATGTTTTTTGTTTATTTGTAATGAAAAGTGTCCTGCTATGATAGGGCATTTTCCAATATTTTTGACGCTGTAAAGGAGAAAAGAGGACACTTGCTGAGTTTCTTACCGGTTCTTCTCGGTACAAGATCTCCCACCCAGAGTAGACTTACAAACCGATGGCATAGTGACATTCACAAGAGCTACTTGTAGCCTAAACTGAATAAATGATTTTGAATTGTTTTTTTAATTTTGATGACCGGCCTTCTCGAAACTTCGCAGACCGGGCGCGTTAACTAATGCGTCAACGAGCTTATTTTCATATTTTTATATTATTTGTACTCGTTCGATTATATTTATACTTTATTAATAAAATGAAATAAATTACTTCGACGAGGGAAGAGGCCTATGGCCTGCAGTGGGCGACAGTGCCTCGGAAGGCACGTTTATGTTTTTGGTACCGTAGTTTTATAATAATACTTTTTTTTTCCTTTAAGTTTTAAAATAAATTTTAATATTCGTCCACATCATATGCTCTGACTTCGAAGAAAGTAGATTAAGCACTTGTGTTATCGAAATCAGGAACAACGATGGTACCACAACCACACAGACCCGAAAAAATATAAAAATAGTAATTTTTTATTATTTTGAAAAAATCAACCAAATTGAAGAATCTCGAGTGGGAGTCGAACCCACGACCTTTGGATAACCGGTCCCATGCTCTGACCGCTAAGCTACCAAGACCCCTAAAGAGAAAAAATATATCTTAGAAATAGTTCATTTTTCTACATTGAGTGACACTGAATCACATTATGTTTTTAGAATATATATTATATTATTATTGTATATTCATATTTTTATGTAAGTAATATGTAGTTTAATGTGTGGTTGTGTTTATGTTATATAAATATCATATTTTCTTAATTGTTCTGTGCGCAGTTTGTCTATCTACTTTCATACTATCCTGCCACCAAAGAAAAAGAGATTTCTTCCAGCAGACGCTGGAAGAAATCTCTTTTAAGAGATAAGCTTACCTGTACTATTGCGATCCAAAATGTGAACCATTGTAAATGTTTATTTGTGTACGAACTAATAAATAAATAAATAAATTGACCCGACCGAGAATCGAACCCGGGACCTCGGAGATGGCAACACCAGAAACCGGCGTGCAGGCCACTCAACTACGGAGGCCGTCAGAATTTAGTCTGTAGTCCCAGTGTTACAAGATATCAGTCCCAAAGTACACCATTAACCATTTGGGTCAATAAGTAGTAGGTACCTAGAACCCAAAATATTGGTGTTACAAGATGTCAGTCCCAAAGTACACCATTTTGGTCAATAAGTAGTAGAGCCCAAAATATACTAAACTTCTCCGGTCAGTGTCACTGCTGGAGATAATTACAGCTAAATATGTTGACTGTATCATTCATAATACCTTAATGTTGAGCAAACTCAATTGCTGTGTGTCCCTATAATAAAATTTATGAATAAAACATTTACAATAAAAATAGGTACAATTCTGTAAAAGAGAACTTTTTACCGAACATTTCTGTGCTCGTATTCGTAACTGTTAATTAACATTTGGAATATTAGATGGCTATCTCGAAGTACAAAGCGATGTATTAACATTTTCTTAGACTCCTAGAAATAAGAATTAATAGGTTATTTCGCAACAGATGTTTAGGAATGTCTACTGTGGTTGTTAGGGTCCTAACTAAAGGACTTTAAATGAGAGAGAAGTGGACTGTATAACTGGTATATTGTATTATTATAATGTCGCGCGCGCGTCTGGTGTCGTCCGTGATCCGTGGCGAAGTGTCTCTGCTGGTGTGAAGTGTGGCGCCCGGCGCCTCCGGCAATCGTCCGAAGTTCGCACGGGAACCCCCGGCGGCGGCGGCGCCCGAGCGGTCTCGATGATGCACGAACAGTGGTGATTCATCTATATCTGAACTAGTGGTCGCCCAGTAGTCGAAATTTGACCGTAATTTTATTAAGGCTGCACGGATTGTATCTATAAGCAATGAAAAATGATTAAAAGATAGAATGTGAGTTTGTATTGGCATTGACAGATTTCGGCCGCTTCTTTTCCATTTTCGAAATTTTTGAAAAGAGTATGCGAGTGTGTCAAATACATGGTAGTGTGTGTAATGTTTGTTTTATTGATATAATTTAATAATTGTAGAATAAAATAGAATATCATTTATTTGCAGAATACATGGAAAATGGTTTTTCTTAATCAATTCATTGTTTTTTTTTTATGTTTGTAATCTATACTAATCTAATGAATTGAATTATTGTGCATGTTATTAATACGTTTGTAATTAATTTTTTGTGGACACTGCTGATTTGTGGTCTATGTATATTTTTAATATTGTATGTGCTATTTAATTGTGTGTTTCCCAAATAATAAATAAATAAATAAAATAAAATAAATTTTCCTTCCTTTCCTTTCACTCACACCAATTATCTAGCCCAAGAGAAGCTTCGTTATGAAACTCGTGATGTGTTTTAATATTTATTTTATTGTTATAAATAAATAAATAAAATAAATATTTAACTACACAGACACACAAACAATATTGGCATGATAATAAAAAATCCTTTTGCTTTTATCAAAGAAAACAACATGAAATCACACTGTTTGTTTAAGACACCGCCTATTTTATTTACGATGCCTCTTGGGCGCTATTACTGAGAACGGAGATTGAGAGAAATATATTCCATCTACTGAGTAATGAAGTCATATACAACGTGCAGATAATTAACAACTGTACACAAATAAATTACCCAAAAAAATATATAAGAAGAATAAATACGGAGAAGTGATGTGAGTTTGGGTTTCTTGTGTGACATTAGCCGTAGACACGAATAAAGGCGTTCAATGATTTCTAGGAATGCTGTAATTTAAATATACTTAAGTATTATAAATAAATAAAATTGCTTTATATTGAAACCGAAAATATGCTCAGGTAAGACTAGAACTGTAGAAACCATGGCATTTTAAACTTTATTTAACCACTGTTTCGGAATACATACTCCTTTATAGAATTTATACTTTTTCTTCTTTTCTTAGGGTCATTTTCTTTTGTTTTGCTTTTCCTTTTAATTAAAAAAAAGAATATGACGCTTAGAAAAGAAGAAAATGTTTAAATTCTAAAAAAGAAGTATTTACTCCGTAACAACCACAGAGCACAGAATATTAAAAAACTAACAAAATTGGCAAATGATCACATGAACGACAAATGAACACAGCCCTTGAACACTGCAAATTTTTTGCGAATCTACTCGCAATTTGTTTCTTTGAGCACACGAGGTTTAACAGGAATCAGTAATCGCCACTTATTTCCTTTTTATAAAAAAAATACGAGCGAGCCTTACTACAGTAGTTGCATATGATGTGTAACATTTGACATCTCACCTTAGTAATAAGCAGTTTTAACATTATATTCTGAAAAAAATGGATCAGGTATTACATAATTTTATAACTATAAAATAAATAATGATAAAGTCTATTACACACGAAAGGGTTGAAATCAATAACACAATAGAAAACAGAATATAGAATTTAAAATGACGTATATTTTTTTACAAATCATAAAGAGAATGCAGTAAATACACATTCCTCTCACTTCCCTTATGGAAGACATTTGACATATCAAAATTACCTTTGATAGTCAAATGACACAATATGTCACTTAAAATAATAGTCATTTTCATAACATCGATTACAGAATTTACAAAATGGCGCGCGCTTGCGCGCTTCCCCGACTTCCTGTTTCACACTTCCGTCCCATTTCACGAAATTACTCCCACAAATTGCAAGAAAGCAAGAGGAAAGATGTTACACATCATTAAGGGAGGGCAACAGATTATTAACTTAGCAACTCTATTGTTGCTAAGTCGGACAGAGAAGAGAGATACTCTACGGACCACCTCCTTCTGTCATCCAGTTAATTTTTAATGAAATTTTATATTATTTTTAAGCGACGAAAACTGCCTTTCTTTTGTTTTTTTTTTTGAAAGAGTTTGCTGATTTTTCAGCTTCACCGGGCTCTTTGGGGGCGGCGCGAAACTAAAAGGGTTCCTCAAGCCGTGTGAAACAAATCACCGTCAGAGGTTCTCAGAGGGATCGGCATTACGCACTAGTGCGTGTCCCCGTGCTCCTCCTAGTGGATCGGGGAGCGGAACAACCCAAGGGCGCCTTTAAAGACTCGGGCCTCGGGTCGGCTTGACCGAGCCGTGGGGGTGACGAAAACTTGTCTCAAATGCTGGTTCTACCACAGTATACTTATGGGTATCATATATTTTTGAGGACACGAGTGGAAGGGCCTTTTTATTATATGATAATTCTTTCACTCATGATTATATTACTATTTGGCCAGAACCTACATGGTTCTGGCCAACAACCCAGGGTATCCTAGCGCAGGTTCTGCTCTCTCACAAAGTCTTTATACTACCACGCTAAAAATTATAAACTTACTATATTATGTGTGACGTGTGATTATTGTGACAGAGAAATAAATTGCTTTTTATTATTATTATTATTATTATTTACCTAGTGTAATTTTATCACTATTTACTTAGTGCTTTTTTAAAAGGATTGCTCTTGGCCGTTGACCGTTTTTTGGGGGAAGGAGAAGCGCAAAGGCATGTGATTCTTGTTCTACGAGTATGGTGTTTAGGCTAGGTGTATGTTGTGTGTGTTTTTGGGAAGTGTGTTTTCGGGAAGACTTTGCTGTTGGCCGGAGATGGCTTTTACAGCTTCATCGGACTTGTTTGGGGGTGGCGAAAAACTTAAAGGGTTCACGGTCACACGCCGTGTGATCGTAACACTGAAAGACGCTTGCGTGATGCCGTTGCCTCTAGGGTTCACTACTAGATTCTACAAGGGGTTATGATCAAATTGAATGTAGTGTCTAGGTGTGTAGTGGCATGTGGATGGTGTGATTAGATGATCAGGGTCATCTAGGACTTGTCATCAAAGTAAAAGAGTCAAATTGTCACAGCTTCAAAAATCTGCTTCAAAAATCGGTTAAAAATTCTAAGCACTCGCACGAATTGATTATGAAAAGAAATACTCTGCCAAATTTCCGTTCCCTCATTGTGAACGTAAATTTAGGCCTTCGCATCTGCCAGCTTAAGTGAATTTTTACGGCATCTCCTGAGCCGTTTTTCGGGACTCAATAAAATTCGATGTCTGTAATCCCCTAAAATAATTTTATGAAATAGACGTTTATATTGATTAGCTGGAGATGAATTTTTGGCATAATTTAATATTGAGTCTTTATCTATGAAATTCACTTTTTTTTCTCACTTATTCTAAAACTCAATACCGGTTGTTAATATTATTATACACATTTAATTTAAACTATGTCACTTAGGCTTCAGTAATATCAATAATTTTTAATTCTGTGTTTTTATGGCCCAAGTTATTTTTTAAATTCACTATTTTTTTGTTCGTGGAATTGACCTTTTGTTTCATTGTAGCTTTGAAGGGTCTTGTTTCTTTTCTATTTAAGGGTTTCTTCTATTTAGCTAGAGAAACAAACACACTGCCCTACATTTTTTATTGTATTAACCTATAGATGTTAAGAAAATTTAAAAAACGTTAGTATGAAAAATTTTATGTTATAAAAAATCTTCATACAAAACGTTAATTTCATAGGTAAGGACCTAATATAATAGTTAGTCAAGGTTGCCTGGAAGAGGTTGCTTGTTAGCAATAAGGCCGCCTATTTTGTACTATTTTTTTTTCATCAATTTGTCTGTATTTGTGTTTTTTGTGTGCAAATAAAGTTTATTATTATTATTCTCTTTATTAAATATACATCTTAAGAAAAAAAATTTAGAATATTTTATATAAAAACATATTTACAATATAAAATATTATAAAAAAACTTAACCTAGGTTGCCACCGGCAGCGGGGATAGACCCAAGCTATCGGTGGTTATTGCTGCAGAGTAAGGAACCTCCTGACAATACATGCCGTGTCAAGGTGCCTTTTGCATCTGACCCTTGACCCAACCTTTCAGCGAGAGACTCTCTAGGTGTTGATCGAGGCTCTTGGTTAAAAGACCGTTTGCCGAAACGACTATCGGTACAATAATAGTTGAATCCACATCCCACATGGCGGTAACCTCGTCGTGAGCCAAGTCAAGGTACTTACTGAGCTTGTCCTTCTCGGCTTTGACGAGGTTCTCATCATGAGGTATGGTGATATCAACCAGTATTGCCCGGCGCTGTGAAAGGTCGACCACCACGATATCAGGCTTATTGACGACAATAGTCCTGCCCGTAATGATAGAGCGATCCCAGTAGAGCGTTGCATGACCATTTTCGAGTACTGGCGCAGGTGCGTATTTATAGTACGGCACCTCCGATTCAACAAGGCCATATCCAAGAGCAGGTTGCTGGTGAATTATTCTGGCTACTTGGTTGTGTCTGTGCAAATACTCTCCGTTAGCAAGATGAGAACAACTAGAAATAATATGTCGGAGTGATTTTCCTGGACGGCGGCATGCCCGACAGATGTCGACCGTACCGTCCCTCATAAAATATTTCCAGTAGTTATACACATATTCCACAGACAAAACCTTCAGTTTCCCCAAAGAGGTCACCGAAACGTAGTCAGTTCACTGAAGCAGTCAAATCTACATCAGGCCCAGTTAGAGCCCGATAGTAGCGTCCGTGTAGCACCTTGTTCTTCCATATGTCCTTGCGATCGAGAGTGATTAGCACCACTGGTTTGCGCCAGTTTTCTGTTGCCAAGGAGAGCGGCGTAAAGTGTCTATCAACTGCCACGACATCCAAATACATCCCGCACTCACTGTTAAGTAAATAATCCCTGAGTCTGCACACCTCACGGTTATGTAGGTTCTTGGCATTTAAAAAGCCGCGACCCTTACATCTCCGCGGGATGTACAGCCTCATAACAGATGAGCGCGGGTGTAGCATTCTAAAAGTCGTGAGCATTTGACGGACTCTTCTATCCAAGGCGTCCAATTCGGTCTGAGTCCATCTTAGTATGCCAAAAGAGTACGTGAGCAGAGGCATAACCCAGCTATTAAAGGCACACGTCTTATTGCCACCCGATAAAAGACTGTTAAGTACTTTTCTCAGGCGGCAAAAGAATCGCTCCCGTAATTACTGTTTTATGTCCCCGTCATCAACACCCAAAGACTGTGACATACCAAGATATTTATATGTTTCAACTCTGAAGTTGAAACTTCAGATCTCTCTCTGAAGAGAGATCTGAAGTTTATCGTATCGGAGAGTAGTAAATTGGTTGAATTTACTACTTTCCCATGCTTTACATGCATAACCGCACACTTATCCACCCCAAATTCCATCTTGACGGCACTGCTGAAAGTCTCAGTAATTTTCAGCAGTTTTACCAAGTCTTGGCGGTTTGGTGCGAATAACTTGAGGTCATCCATGTACAACAAATGCGACATAACTTCACCCTCTCTCCGCAGTCGACAGCCTAACTTTGAATTTCTCAACAAAGTACTGAGAGAATTCAAAGCTAGACAAAACCATAAAGGACTCAGACTGTCGTCCTGGAATATGCCACGCTCTATCCATAAGGATTTTATAAAAAATCCTGCGTGGCAGAAATACTATCTCGACATCCTGGTTGACACAAGACCGTGGTCCACTGCCGCATACATGACATCAAAAACGATTTTAAAGTTATATCAATCCTACTAATATTATAAACGCGAAAGTTTGTAAGTATGGATGTTTGTTACTCTTTCACGTAAAAACTACTGAATGGATTTGGATGAAATTTGGCATACAGATAGTTTATAACCAGGAATAACACATAGGATACTTTTTATCCAGATATTCCCACGGGAACGGAAACCACGCGGGTAAAACCGGGAACTACGCGGGTGAAACCACGAGCGGCCACTAGCTTTATATAACTCTAAAATCCTTACCAACCATGAATGCGGCACCGAATCATAGGCCTTCTTATAGTCAATCCAGGCTGTGGAGAGAGTCCCTCTGCCACGCCGAATCTTCTGGCATATGGTCATATCAATGAGGAGAAGCTCCTTAGTACCACGGGACCCAACCCTACATCCATTCTGAGTCATATCCAAAATATTATTTGTAACAATGTGCGAGTTAATTTTAGTTCTCAGAATGGATGTAAGGAGCTTATATAAAGTTGGTAAGCTCGTGATGGGTCTATAATTTTTTGATTTCGTGGTACTACCTGATTTATGGAGCAGAAAAGCGACACCAGTAGTCAACAAACTTGGGGGTGAGCCGAGCTATATGGCTTCTTGGAATTGCGTTGCCAGTAACTCGTGTGAACATCGAAACCATTTGATCAAAAAGTTGTGCAATCCGTCCGGTCCTGGGCATTTCCAATTTTGGGCGGTACGGATCGCACAACTTACGTCAGCAGTACTAATATTTATAGCCTGCAAGGTCTATAAATATATATATGTCTTATTATTATGCCGTGGCAACCTGTAATTAAGGCAACACCTAGCTTAGAAAATGTTAAAAGTAAGTTACTAGCATGTTTAGTGTTTGATCTTGTTGGTTGTTCAAATAAATAAATAAATAAATCTCTTTATTTATTTTTTTACATAATAATTTACATTTTTAAATATTTTCTAAAAACAAAACAAACATTTAAAAATATAAAAAATAGGGGTCCGCCGGCATCGGGACCAGGGTCCAAACTACCGGTGATTAGGGCTCCAGAGACAGGAACCTCCTCACAATGGGTGCCGTATCGAGGAGAACTGCCTTCTGAATCAGGCCCTTGATCGAGCCGCCTAACGAGAGCCTCATGAGATGTTGATCGAGGCTCTTGGCCATCAGGCCGTTGGCCATAACAACAATCGGCACGATTATTATTATTATTAATTTTATTAGATATTGTTAAAAATAAATATATTTATGATTATTATTATTCACTTTACACGGTATGTCAAGATTTTTAAATTTGTTTCAAAAATAAAAAAAATATCGTGAAATCATCAACAAAAATAATAATAATAACGTGACTTTGGTGTTTAAGTGTGTATAATATACTAAACTTTTGCTTACTTACTTATGATAAAAATAAATGATATAAATCCATACTTATCTTATTTTTAGTATTATTAATTATAGTTTGACTTTGTTTTACCTAAACAATTTTTGACTTTAACTAGAGTACTGTAGTGGTGCTGTATGACATTGTGGAAATTGAAACTTTTACATAATTATCTGATGTAAATTTGTTAACTTACATTTTTTATTTTGTTTGTTTACATGTTGTGGTTGTCTTATATATATTTTTTGTGTTTATTTGTAATGGAAAGTGTCCTGCTATGATAGGGCATTTTCCAATATTTTTGACGCTGTAAGGGAGAAAAGAGCTAGACACTTGCTGAGTTTCTTGCCGGTTCTTCTCAGTACAAGATCTCCCGCCCAGAGTAGACTTACAAACCGATGGCATAGTGACATTCACAAGAGCTACTTGTAGCCTAAACTGAATAAATGATTTTGAATTTTGAATTGGCTATGTCATCCGTGATTTAAGATTTATATCAATGTTTTTTTTAATACCAGATTTTATTTTACAAATAAATTAACTTACTCGGCCTCACACCCGTCAAATCGAAACACAAAAAAGCAGTGCCAAGTGTAAGGCTTTTCGAATTCTTTGCTGAGGTAAAAACCAGTGTAAAAATTAAAGATAAGAATGTGGACCTTGTGGACACCACAGTGTTTCTAGGCATTACGTTGGATGCAAAGCTACAGTGGGGCCCACATATAGATAAATTGTCGAGTAGACTGAGCTCTGCGGCTTATGCAGTAATGAAAATTCGCACAAATTGTATGGAATTGAAGCACTTGCAAAAAGTGTGTTCCCAATAGCGACATCTCTGTTTAAAGTTACAAACTAGCAAAACTTCTCGTCTATTTCTAACCATCACAGCTCGGCTTGGCTTATTATGCAACGAGATGCCTGGCCCGAGCGGAATCTACTTAGCCCGCGCCGCCCGCCGCCGCTCCGTAACGCAAAATTGAATATTCGCCGACTTCAAGTAATCACATTACCTGATGCAACGTAACGACGGTAATTCTTTTAAATTCCGGAAAAAACCAACTCCGTAAAAGTGATGTAAATATACAGAATGTTTGGTGGTAATCCTACTAATATTATAAATGCGAAAATTTGTGTGTATGTATGTTCGCATAATTGTTATTTCTTCACGCTGCAACGGATGAATGGATTTGAATGAAATTCGGCATACAGATAGTTTATAACCTGGAATAACACATAGGATACTTTTTATCTAGATATTCCCACGGAAATCACACTATAAATATACTAAAATCGACAATATAATTTCCCAATAAAAAAATATATGTTTGTTTCGGTGTCATGGAAACCAAAGAGAATGAGAGAGGAAATTGTAAAAAAAATCGACTCTCCATACAAAATGACCCATCAGCTGATCGAGTTAGTATGAAAAGTCGAATATTTTTTTTACAATTTTCTTTTCTGTTGGCATATTATTTCTATTATTTTTTATTTTTTTTATTTTTTTTTTCCATTATTTTTATTTTTTTATTGTTATTTTTTTTTTTATTTATTATTTGGTACACATATTACCAAATATCCTGTAGAGTGCAGACTCATAATAAGATATGATAAGATAAGATAAATACACTTTATTGTACACCAAAAGACATTTTGACGTGAAATTTTATAAAAATATCACGTACAAACGACGGTCTTATTACTTTGAGTGATCTCTTCCAGACAACCTTTGGATGGACGAAAAGATTTAAGATATAGACCTAAAATATGAAACCTAACTTACCCTAGACCTAGCAGCTACTTCGGACAGTAATTGTAAATATTGAATGATTTGGTAACGACCTACATTTTTTTTTTGTAAATGTCGTTACTTCTAATAGGTCCTTACCTATGAAATTGCCGTTTTTTTCTCACTTATTAATAGGTGTATTACTTCTAAAAGTCAACACCGGTTGTTAATATTATTATACACCTTTAATTAGGACTATGTTACTTAGGCTTCAGTAATAACAATGATTATTCATTTTGTGTCTTTATCGCCCAATTTTTATTTTTAAATTGACTTCTTTTTTTGTTCGCGGAATTGACCTTTTGTTTCATTGAAGCTTTGAAGGGTCTAGATTTTTTTTCTTTTTAATGTCTGCTATATTTGGCTTGTGAAACAAACACACTACCTACTCTACAATTTATAGTGTTAACATATTTATGTTAACAGATGCTAAGAAAATTTAAAAAACCTTTGTATGAAAAATATAATTAAAAAAAAATCTTCATACAAAACGGCAATTTCATAGGTAAGGACAGGGTAATAGGACATAGGGTAATTAAAGCTGTGGAGTTTCTTGCGCCCATTCTTCTCCACAGCTAAAAAATAGACGTCCTGAATGGGTAGTAGGTAAAAAATGTTTGGACGATTCAAAAGCACTTTTCGTAAGTTTATTTGAATAAAAAAAATTGACTTTGACTTTGAGCGATTATGCCTCGCTGTCCAACGAATCAATGTTGCTAGCTCACTGGGTACTCTGCCTGATGGGGATGGTCTGGGGCAAGATAGCATTAAGAGTTTAGTTTTAAGTAAGTACTTAGTTTAATTTATTTTGTCAATATACCTACTGTAAACCAAATAAATATGAAGATTTGAGATAGATAACTACATATAGGCTTACCATACGTCCCGGTTTGACCGGGATTGTCCCGGTTTCAAGCATTGGTCCCGGCGTCCCAGCCGGTTTGGTATTTTGTCCAGGTTAAACCGTCGGAACGAATATAAAATTATGTATATGAAAAAATGAAAAAGAATCAACAACTGTTGAGAAAACTTCACTCCAGCGAGAAGTACGAACGGCACAATGTCAATAATCAAGAAAGAAGTAACTTAAGTAACTCAGTAATAATAACTAAAGCATTGTCATTATCTGTTTCAGCGGCCTTTCGGTACATATCTGTATTTTAATAAAAAAAATAAAACATTGTTTATTAGTAGCTTATTGTGTTTTTCTTCAGCCTAACTTTTTTTTTGGTCTTTCGCTCCTGTCCTGGTTGTAGCTCCAAAATTATGGTAAGGCTACTACATACCTTCTTTTGAAATATCATTCACACGTATTAAGTGAAGAAAAAACTTTGTACCCCTTTCTGAGCACATTGCGCGCACAAAAGAGTGTGACATTTGGCCTATCTTAAGCTCAGGAGCTCAATGGCACAGTGGTTAACGCGCCCGGTCTGCGAGTGCTGAGGTCATCGGATGGGTGACCAAAAATTTATAAGTAAAGCCGTTGGTTCCGGCTGTATTAGCAGTCTTTAACAACCACCAATCCGCACTGGGCCCGCGTGGTGGTTTATGGCCCGTTTTCCCTATCCATCCATAGGGAAGGCTCGTGCCCCAGCAGTGGGGACATAAAAATGAGCTGATGATGATGATGAAGCTCACATAGGTAAGTGCAGAAAGATAAATGCATGTACTTACACATAATTATGTGTTACACTACATTGTACAATCATTGTGTTTTCTATGTATAATATTTATGTATTTAAGTATTTTAAGTATGTTTATCCGTTGTCTAGTAACCATTTTTAACGAGTTTCATAACGAAGCTTCTCTTGGGCTAGATAATTGGTGTAAGTGTAGAAAAGTTTATTTATTATTTATTATTATTGTATATTTTGTGAATTACGACCGAATTTTGACCACTAGTTAGTTTGAAAAAAAGACAAAGTGTTGACTGTGTTGCAAACTTAGTCGGCAGTGCACCTGACCCGGCATGCCAGGGGGTGCGGGTTCGAATCACGCTCGAGGATTTTTTCAAAACTCTTGTCTTTTTACAAAATTGTAATTTGTTCGCAACAAAATTTGCGCAAAATTTTATATAACCATAATCACTAGTAGTACGCCGCGCCGTCCGCAAGTGACAAGTGTCATAATATTTTATTTGAAATGTCTTCGTCCATATTTATTTGATGCCGCGTGGCCATACTAATGTTGTATGGGGAATTTAAAGTGTAAATTTCAAAAATAATAATTTAAATAACCGCTTGACAAATCGAAATTGTGAGACGGACGATTTTAGTTTAGTCATTGGTGATTGTTTAGACAAAATCAGAGGATAATTTAGATTAACTATAAGAAATCAACTAAACGCCGCCACTCGTTTTCATGATTTGTACTCAACTTTAAATGATATTGTAGAAAAAACTATAGTGTGTTACGAATTCATAGATCAAACTAATTGTAAACACGTTCCCTTTGATACTAAATATATATTTTGTAAATGTAATACGATAGTATTTTCAATTATATCAACTTAACTGTGACTGCACTTTTAGCATTTTTAGGGTTCCGTACCTCAAATGGAAAACGGAACCCTTATAGGATCACTTTGTTGTCCGTCTGTCTGCCTGTCTGTCAAGACCCTTTATCTTGGGAACGCGTGGAGGTATCGAGTTGAAATTAAAACCTATACTCAGGTCTGCGATCCCTTGAAGCTGTGAAAAAATCAAACTTCTAAGTTAACGAAAAAAAAGATACGGCCGTTTATGTCGCAATAAATGTACATTTCGACACTCTCAAGGGAATCAAAATTCATAAGGTACTTACTTGCAGTTGACATAGAACTATGAAGTTTGGCAAGTAATACCGTCTTATACTACAAGTACAGAGAAAAATCTGAAAACTATACCATATTTAATTTAATCTCAAAAAAACAGGGTCTTTATGCAAGGAACGGGGGTCCAAATTTTGAAGTAAGTTAACCGTGTCATGTAGGTTTTCGTATGAAAGGGCTTCATTTGCACAAGCTTAAACAGATTTTTAATTATTTTTATGATGTATAATTTTCGATAATGTTTGGACGATTCAAAAGCATTTTTACATGACTGCGTCAGAAACTCATTAAAAGATTTGTGTGGCTATCAAAACCATAAAATACCTAACTTTACCCAATGATCTAAAAGAGAAATTCGTGCAGCCACATAAGAACTAGCCAGCTCAATCGTCAGCAAGCCTGGAGCTGTAAAGATTTTATGAGGCGAGGGAATCGAAGGCGTCCGACGTCCCAACTAATGAGGCGATCAAAAAACTCCATCGCTCAGCCCGCTGATGTCCTAAGTACATTGTAAAAACAAGATGGAGTTGATAATATGGCCAGTCTATCTTGACCTGACGGGGCATGAAAACTAGGGCTAAGTAGAGTTCAAGGCGAAGTGGAATGACATTTGTATTGACTAACACTTGTTACCTTAAACCGAAGAGCATGTATGAAGAAAATAATGAAAGTGGACGAAGCGAAACAAGTATGTATGGATCGTAGCAAGTGGAAAAAAGTGGTCTCTGCCTACCCCTACGGGAAAGAGGCGTGATTATATGTATGTATGTAACACTTGTTTGGAACTCATGGAACGCTTTACCATTCGCTGAATAAATTTAGTTTTTAGGGTTCCGTACCCAAAGGGTAAAACAGGAACCCTATTACTAAGACTCCGCTGCCCGTCCGACCGTCCGTCTGTCCGTCTGACACCAGGCTGTATCTCTGCTTTTTAAATTTTTTGAGTGCTAATAGCGGCTAAGTGCGCCATCTATCCACCGCCGCTATTAGCACTCAAATAATTAAAAAAGGCCCTAGCGCGAGTTATTTTTGACATTCGATCACGGTAAAGAAAACAAGACATTGTTTAGCAAAATTTTAACTCTCCTCGTATGTCGCCAGGAGGCGCTGCTTCAATGCCATACTAATTTTCGTTTTCGTAAACGTCATCAAATGAATACGGATAGTAAATAAAACTCACACTAAGCTAGGCACCCTGTATTCAATTGTTGCAAAATACTAAAACCAGAATACTAAATCCGCAGAAGAACAAAGAGTTGTTAAGCTCAAGTGGCAGTGGGCAGGGCACATTGCTCGCAGGACTGATGGCCCCTGGGACGGAATAGTCCTTGAGTGGCAACCGCGTACCGGAAAGCGCAGTGTGGGCAGGCCTCCAACAAGGTGGACCGACGATCTGGTGAAGGTCGCGGGAAGCCGCTGGATGCGAGCAGCACAAAACCGGTCGTTGTGGAGATCCTTGGGGGATGCCTTTGCCTTTTGGCTGAGATGACTAAAACCAGTTGAGTCTTGGATACTACTAATACTATTCTTAAAATATTCATCATCATCATCAGCTCATTTTATGTCCCCACTGCTGGGGCACGAGCCTTCTCTATGGATGGATAGGGAGAACGGACCATAAACCACCACGCGGCGGGCCCAGTGCGGATTGGTGGTTGTTAACGACTGCTAATGCAGCCAGGACCAACGGCTTTACGTGCCTTCCGAAGCACGGAAGAGCTCGAGATGATACATTTTTGGTCGCCCATCCGATGACCGGCCTTAGCGAAAGTGGCTTAACCTCAGCACTCGCAGTCCGGGCGCGTTAACCACTGTGCCATCGAGCTCCTCTAATATTATAATACTTCTAAAAAGGAAGTCAGAACTCTAATAACCCCATAACTTGATCAATATGATCTCGCTAAGTGACGACCGTGAGTGCTAGGTAAACGATCGCCTGGATATTGCGTACCAGCCACCCTATTCACAATCTGCTGTGATAACCCTTTCGGGGCAATAGATTTTCAATTTTTTATTGTTTTTCAATCTTATCACAAATGCATAAAGTTCAATATATGGTGACAACATAGTTGCCATTCCGTTCGAAAGGGTTAAGAGATTATACTCCGTTCTTTTTTAACCGCCTTAAACCCGCAAGTGGGTTCATCAGACCATGGACCTGTACAACTTCATCATACAACATAGGTCAAAAAACGAGATATTTTTTTAGACACAAGGTGGTTAGAAACAGACGAGAAAACAATAGATTGTGTTTACACCTATCTAAAACGGCATTATTGCGAAAGAGTGTAGTCTGCATGACTCCTATAATTTATAATAAAATACCTAAAAACTTGAAAGAACTAAATGCTAACCTATTTAAAATAAAACTTAATAAAAAGTTATTGGTGGAGAAATGTTACTACAGTGTTAAGGAATTTCTAAATGACAAATTTATATAATATTTTTAATGTAATTTTACTAATACGTGCCGCTAGATGGCGTTACTTGTAAAAGCACTGAATCGCGGTATAGAGATTTTTGTGTTGATGCATATAAGGTGTGTGTAACATTATTTTTCTTGAGCAATATGTTCAATAACGTTTAGGCGGTCTGTGACAACTTCTTGAAATGTTCCCTTCTGGATATGACTAATTCTGTATTTGACCACTTCTTGTTACGCCTAGTTCTAGTAATGCCCGCTTCTGTTTTTGACCATATCGTGTTATGACTATAAGTATAGTGTGAACAAAAAACAACAAGAGATTTCTAACTAATTTTTATTAATAGAAAATTTAACATAAATCATTTTTTAACAACTAAATACTATATGAACAGTGGGAATAAAAAAAACCAAGAGATATCAGACTAATAGAAAATTTTAACATATTTTTTTTTTTACAGCCCTTCGATTTTTTTTTGAGTAATAAAGCAGCATCTTTTTATTATATGGTCGTAATGTATTGCCTCCTTCTTCAAACTGGCCACAAATGCGAAGAATGCAGGTTTTCTTGGTATTCTTGCGTTTAACCGTTTGTGCCATCCTTCAAGCGGGTTTGTGGTCCGGTGTCGCTCATAAGCACAACTCAAAATTTTAGAATTCAGTTTTAATAAATAAATAAATAAATAAATAAATTCGTTTATTTTCAGGCAACAATAATAACCATTGCTCTTCAAAATATTTTTAAATAGAACAATTTCATCAGTTACGGTGCAGAATTGACTATAGAAAACCATGCGTTTGAAATTCTATTATATGGCAACAGAGGCAACAAAGATGCCATTCTTGTTAAATTTCGGCCATCGCTGTTTCTAGTCAAAGCTGTTTCCATTTTAATAATGTGTACTGAATATTAATAAGCAATTAGGTACATAAAATGCGCCATGCATTAAACTGACAGGAAAACGTCAATTACAATTAAATGTAATTATTAGTGGTCAGCATACCAAAGAGATTGAATAACTATCTAGGTGTTGTTATAAATAAATAATAAACTAAATACTTCTTACATTCACACCTAAGATTCACACCAATAATAGCCTAGCCCGAAATAAGCACTGTAAGGCTTGTTTACGGATACTAGAAACAAACAAACAAACAAACAAACAACAAACAAACAAATATACTCAAACATACATATTATTATATAAGTATATTTTTATTGAAAAATACATAATATATAAACAGCCATCGAGATGATACGTTTTTGGTCACCTATCCGATGACCGGCCTTTGCGAAAGTTGCTTAACCTCAGCACTCGCAGACCGGGCGCGTTAACCACTGCGCCATCGAGCTCCTCAACAACTAAGTAGTTTTTAGAAAACATGAATAAAAAGATCTGGCGACTAGTATGTTTGAGTCTCTTTTTACATAGGTCTCTCATTTTATTTAACTGTGATAGTTACTATTACCTCTTCTTATTTTTAACATTAATACATACTTTACAAAGAAAAGTCGGTCCGATAATAAGTAAAGCAAGTGCGACCAACCCGATGCCTGGTACGACTTTAATTTTGCATTCGATCACAAATTCAAATTCAAATTCAAAATCATTTATTCAGTTTAGGCTACAAATAGCTTTTATGAACGTCATTATGCCATCGGTTTGTAAGTCTACTCTGGGCGGGAGATCTTGTACTGAGAAGAACCGGCAAAGGACACTTTCCATCACAAATAAAAACACAAAATATAAAGGACAAATAAAAAAAACACAAAAAAGAAAATATAAATAAGTACTTATCTATACTAATATTATAAAGCTGAAGAGTTTGTTTGTTTGTTTGTTTGTTTGTTTGTTTGTTTGTTTGTTTGTTTGTTTGAACGCGCTAATCTCAGGAACTACTGGTTCGAATTGAATAATTCTTTTTGTGTTGGATAGTCCATTTATCGAGGAAGGCTTTAGGCTATATAACATCACGCTGCGACCAATAGGAGCGAAGCATCAGTGAAAAATGTTGCAAAAACGGGAAAAGAGCCTAAAAAATTAAAAATGCTGCCGAAAGTCACTATTCCACGCGGACGAAGTCGCGAGCACAGCTAGTGTTAAATATTTAAGTTTGCAAAAACATCATTTACCAGTTTAATTTTTTACAATGTCTAGTAAAAGTCAAAACCTGTGTAAGAAAATACAAAGTTAAACTATAGTTAATAATAATAAAAAAGACAAGTATGGAAGAGCAGACCAGCCTCCACAGGCGGCACCCGTTCACGAGTATGACATGAATCAGCCATCGCTTCGCTCAACCATATTTTAGGGAACGTAACGACCCGACGCACACGCCACCACCGCAGAGACAATAAAGAGACCATGACACACCCAAGCTACTCTAAATCAAAACTAATTGAAATGTACAACGCAACGCTATTTGTTATCTGTAAGACACTGTATAAAAAGCTCAGAATAATAACTAAAGCTATAGAAACCGGACTAAAATAGCAAAGGTGTCACCAGATTTGTGACGTCATATTTGAGGTAATGTAGTGAGTGACTTTATAAAGGACTCAAGATTTTTTTTGATCACCGATTATCTGATGACCGTTTGACATAACAATACATTAAATAAAAACTAAGTGTCAACCATTTGTTGCACTCCAACCTCCTTTTCTAGCCATAAGATAGAACGGAACTAAACATAGTTGCACGATTTTTATTTTAGCCATCCTTCTATAGCTTTAGTTATTGTTCTGAGATAACAAGGCTATCAAAATATCAGTATATTTTTTTATTATAAAATCACATTAAGGAAAACGAGAAAAAATTACTCTCCACGTTTTTGTCACCATGAGATGTCTGGGTGCCTAAAGCGTGTTTTATCCGCCATTCGATCACGTTAACGAAAAGGAGAATTATGGCAAAATTATAACAGAATACCTATTGTTTGGGCTGGCGCGATGCCGTAGCGCTTCCACTATGTATGCTGAGGCGCGAACCGATTGCTTTTACGCAATAATGCGCAAGAGAAGCTGGTCGCTGCTAATGCGCGTGCGCGCACTTGCTGCGCTGGGACTCGCCGCTGCTGGAGCGCTAAGTGAAATTGCACACGGCACGGCAGTCGCGACATCCTAGCGTCTTCTATAGTAAAATAATTATGTTTTTCTTGTTTTGTTTTGTAACACTTAACACTTATTCAAATTCAAATTCAAATTCAAACCTGAAAACTGTTTGTTCAGAATCAGTAATAGAATCGATTTCAATATTTTTTATACCATGTTACATTTTGATTAAATAATATTTACAAAATCTCAACTATAGTATACCCTACTAAAAACACACAACGGGGCAGCACAAAAAGCTTGTAACTTCGCGAGTTTTCAAGATATTATTTTAAATTTTTTGTACTGATTCTTTAAATGAAAATATTTAACCCGTGTTTCGGTTTTCGTATAAACTAAAAATAAGGTTGTATTGTTATCTAAAGTTTACGCGAACACTACACATTGAAATAAAACATTTTTACGGATCTACTCGCGTTTATTTTACATATTACTTATTTAATGTTTCTTCTCGTATGTCACCAGGAGGTGCTGCTACAATGCCATACTAATTTTCGCTTTTGTAAACGTAATCGACTGAATACGGATAGCAAACAAAATTCACACTAGACACCCAGCAGTTCCGGCTGACAGAGTATTCAGTACTTATCTAGCATTTTTATTTAATAGACTATGCATCAGTACATAGCCCTAAGAACTCCGTAACTTTATCAATATGACGACGCGTTTGATCTCGTTGAGTGGCGGCCGTGAGTGTTGCGTAAACCATCGGCATCGCCCGGATATTGCGTACCAGCAAACCTAGTCACAATCTTGCCGTGTCAAGAGATTTTATACCTTTTGATATACCATACAACATCTAAATAGTTTGTAGAAAACATAAATAAAAAAAACGACGGGTTGCACTCCGGGAGTGCCGGCAGAAGTGAAAACTTGAATATTAACGTTGTGCATTTTAGATATTTTCAAATGGTTAGGGAATAATTTTGCACGAATTTCTTCAATTATCAGTATAAAAGTACTATCATTTATGTGGTAGAATACAATATTTATTTATTGCGCTATCGTACACAAACATGACAATTTATATTACATTAAAAAGCACTCGAACATTCGCGCAAGCGCCCTGCGCCGCCTAAACGAAACAGCAGGCATACATTTTCGCCGCGCCGTAGAAAGAGAGGGGGATACTTCCTCTCCTACGCCGCGCCGGCTGTCATCCGTCTTACGAATTTTCGATCAGGCCACGTGTCCTGACGCGAATTTAACATTTTTTACCCATTACAAAAAAGTGTACAACGCCGCTAAAGAAGTTTTCACTTCAAAAATATGAGGAGCTCGATGGCGCAGCGGTTAACCCACCCGGTCTGCGAGTGCTGAGGTTAAGCAACTTTCGCAAAGGCCGGTCATCGGATGGGTGACCAAAAATGTATCATCTCGAGCTCCTCCGTGCTTCGGAAGGCACGTAAAGCCGTTGGTCCCGGCTGCATTAACAGTCGTTAACAACCACCAATCCGCAGTGGACCCGCGTGGTGGTTAATGGCCCGTTCTCCCTGCCCATCCATGGGGAAGGCTCGTGCCCCAGCAGTGTGGACATAAAATAAGCTGATGATGATGATGATGATGATAAAAAAAAAATCCGCCTTTTGGTCCTTTGCCGACAAGTATGTTTGACTCTCTTTTTACATCTCCTCTCCTAACCGCCGCCGGGGGGTACATGTTTGTGTACTCGGTTTGGTTGGTGGTAGGACTTGTTTGTCCGCCTGGCTAGCTACCACCATCTTATCTAAATATGTCGCCATAACATCAATGTGTGTAGTAGTATTGTTGTGTTCCGGCAGCTAGAGATAAGATAGCCAGTGCCTCACTAGTTGAGGATTCGCACTGTGCTTGCCCGTAAATATTTTATAATAAAAACATAGGTTTCTCTTTTTATTTCAGTATGATGTGACCTACTATTATAGATTATGCGAGGGGTTCGGATCAGCAGATCGGGCCGATAATAAGCGAAGCAAGTGTGACCGACCGACTAGAACCAACTCGGTGCCTGGCGCGACTTTAATTTGACATAAAAACGAGAAAAAAAATTGTCTTCTCGTTTGTTACCATGAGGCCTCAGCAGTTCTGGCAGACAGAGTACTCAGTATTTATCTAGCATTTTTTTTTATACAAGTTGCATATGCACATAGGGTGCGTTTTTTTATAAATATTCTAATTGTAAGTGTAATTCATTTCGTTTTTAATAAACATAATTATTTGCATTTCTTTATCTTGTTGAAAGTTAACTTTTTGGAAGTTGTCCTTTGAGGAGTTGTCCTTTTGTGAAGTTGTCCTTTTGGGAATTGTCCTTTTGTGAAGTTGTCCTTTTGGAAATTGTCCTTTTGGGAAGTTGTCCTTTTGGGAATTGTCCTTTTGGGAAGTTGTCCTTTTGGGAATTTCCCTTTTGGGAAGTGGACGTTTTGATACAGTGGGCGTTTTGGGAAGTGGTCCTTAAGAGCCAAAAGGAAGCTACCAAAGAGAACACACTACAAAAGAGTACCGCAGTGCTACTAATTGAATAATATTAAATCTGTTAGCAACTACTCGTCTATGGCATAACGTGTCCAAGGAGCCAATATGGTACGAAGTATTTATTAATCTCACAAATGTGTAAATACTTATTTCCTCTTGACTGTACTTCATTTCATGTTTGGGTATTCTTTTGGAATAGTAAATTTAATATATTTATTAGTTTGAAAAAGTGGTATTCGTTTGGAATACAAAATAAATATGACAGTAAACTGATACCATTTGTATTAGTTTCGTGTTATTGGATTGGAATAGAGCGTTCTGGCAGCCGGAGATTAGACAGCCTGTGCCTCAGTAGTTGAGGATTCCGGGTGAAGTGCGCCTCCTTAGCCTTATCGTTACTTAACATCATGTGTGATGAAGGCCAAGTGCTTTTTTATGTTAAAAAGGAGGCAAACGAGCAGGCGGGTCACCTGATGGAAAGTAATCACCGCCGCCCATGGACACCCGCAAAACCAAAGTAATCGCAGATGCGTTGCCGGCCTCGAGGAAGGAGTTGGATCTTGAGGAGGAAGTAGGTAGTGGGAGGGGGGTGAGAAATGGGCCTCCGGTACTTTCACTCACCGGACGAAACACAACAGCAACGAGTGCCACTGTTTCTCGCCGATATTCTGTGAGAGGGTGGTATTACGCCTGGCGAGCCGGCCCATTTCGTGTTGCAACGCAGATGGCTCTACCACTCAGACAGTGTCACTCATTTAGCACCACCCAGGGGTCACGTGTAGGGTCTCAAGGGTTATCCTACGGACGCGAGTAACTTTAACCCCTGCTTACCCGTAAAGAACTTTTAAAAAATGTCGGTCAAACTAAAATCGGAGCATGGACCGGCACCGCTATTCTCTAAGCAAAGCAGCGTCGAACTCGACGATGAACTCACTCATAACTTGCAAACGAATTTCAACCTACTTTTGAGTAGCAATAAAGTCTACATTCGTTTGCAAGTTATAGGCGAGTTCAATGTCGAGTTCGATGCTGTTTTGCTTAGAGAATAGCGCGGCGGCTCAGTAGAATTTTGCTTACTGTTTGACTGTCATAAGTTTGTGATGAGTCGGTGAGAAATCAGCCTTGGGCGGTTACAAATCGGTCACTGGTTAAAAACGGTCGTTTCTACTCGTTTTAAAGGCAAAAACTGTGACAAAAATTATGTTTCGTATCTTTTTACATAGACAAGTATATATACAAATAAACAGTGAAAAGAACCTCTTACTCGGGCAGTGAGTAGGTACTGAACACGAGATCTAGAGTAGACTTACGGGACACGTAAATATGCAGCCATTTACTTTAACGTGCAACACAGTAAAGACGAACTAAGTATAGCATCTCCACTTACGTTTAGTTAGAGTAACTATTACGTAAAGTTACAGTTACAGCCATACTATGTAGAGATTTCACAAACATAATGACGAGGCACCTTGTTGGCCGGCAGGGTGAGGGTGACTGATGCTGCGTTGTTTATACGCTGCACCAGTTATCTTCGCTCCATCTCCATCTGGACTCCAATTCAACATAACATCAGCACAGACATCTGTAGAGACATTTGCCGTGTCAACTAAAAATTACTAAAAATAGTATTTCCATTCGCATAATTTCGTATAAGAGCGCGGCACTGTGATCACTGTGATGTGAAAAGAGGTCACGCCACCAAATACAATGATGCTAAAGCATTAGTGGGTGGGACGTCTATAGCTACACATAACGCGTTTCTGTGCACGACTACACGTATCTAGGATTCTTCGGAAACAATTCTATTCAAAAACTGAGGACAGACCACGGACAGATTGAAAACATCACCTTTGATTTTCCCGCCAACATCTCACGTACCTCAGTGGCATCAGTATTCGATACACTTTTTGTCGCCATAAACTAACATAAAGGAGACGGAATAAAAATCCCCTAAGAAGCAGCTGGCATAATGAGACTTGTAATCGATAAAGCCTTTAAAACGTAATGTCCTTACGTTATTATTTAAATTCTAAAGCTAGCCCATTTTTAAATATTAAATTTTCAAAAAAATACAAAATTACTCCTAATTGCGTTAGAGAACGCAGCTATTCTTGGTTTGAAGATGAGAACATACCCGATTTAAAAAAAGTATTTGACTGTCAATTATTGTCATTGTCAAATTGACAATGTCAATGCATGATATAACCTTACTTTAGTTATTATTCTGAGATATTACCATTTGTTAGAGATGGCCAAATATATCATATTACTGAGTTGAGTATCGATTCATTACCAACCGATATGCGGTGACATTATATTAATTCGCGTAAAAAACATGCTCTTAACTTAGTTTTAATAACTCAACAAAATCAATAATATTAAGGCATTGTTTTTAATCTCGTAACGAAATATCGAATGAAATACAAAGCTCTTGCAAAATATAAAAAATCGATATAATTGCCCGCGATACATATCGATACTGTATAACAAATCGATACACTGTTACTGATTGACTCTATCTCTTCTCTACGGTTTGTGCTAGGCTAGTGCTGCCATAAAACTTAAACAACATGAGGGCCGTGTAAAAAATGAAAAAAAAACATTTAATTTTCAATAATTAATTGTGAAAAAATGGCTAGACTAAGATTTTTTTTTTCAACTCATACGAGTTCTACGTATTGCATTCTCCCGATTTTCATTCATTTTGGTCCAGCTGCATTTTAGTGAAGACTTTCTATGGTAATCTAGACCGTCTCCATTAATTGGAACTAGAGGCCCGCTCGCGACTTCGTCCGCTTGAAAACACCCGTATCCCATGATGGACTAGTGCAGCGCCACCTATCGGGTCCAATTGTAAATCTAAACCATTTTCGATTCCACTTGAACACACACAAAAAAAATCATCAAAATCGGTCAAGCCGTTTAGAAGCAGTTCAATTACAAACACACGCACAGAAGATTTATATACAATGTGTAACATAAAGGTGTTGTAAAAATTAAAAAATCCAGAGTGTATCCGATCTATAAGATCTAGATCGGATACACTATGGATTTTTTCATTTGTGTTGTTGTTACTAAAACATAATTTTTCAGTGTCAGAATAGAAATAATTAAAAAACGCATAAAAAATTAAATATTGTTTTCTAAAGTTTACACGCGAACACTACACATTGAAATGAAACAACTTTTACGGATCTACTCGTGTTTATTTTACACATTACTTATTTATTATACACATTACAGGGAGACTCCCTGTAAACACGGACCCTGCAAAGGGTTCGAAACGTCAGGATAAACATTAAATAAGTAATGTGTAAAATAAACGCGAGTAGATCCGTAAAAGCTGTTTCATTTTAAAAAATTAAAGTTAATAATTATGTCTCAGTAACTTTGCATACAAGATCTAGATCGGATACACTTTGGATGTTTTCGTTTTTACCACACCTTTCTGTTACACGTTGTATATAAAGATTTTACGGGATGATAGCTAGGGAGCAGATGGTTTGTACTTAACTCTTTGAGGCATGGTGGTTGATTTTTTGACCACATATTTCATATGATTTTTAATCTTATCCCAATCACATAAAGTTCAAAATGTGGTGGGAATGTACATCCCTCGGACCCTGAAAGAGTTAATATTTGGGAAAGACTAAAATCAGTTGCGGACCCCTTTTTTAATAATTTAGAACAAACATGGCAATCACTGGATCCTGTCGAAAATGGTGCCATTACCCTACCGAGTAAAATAGCAGCAAAAAATACGACAACAATAGAAAACAAAAGAGCGTTGACAGTTCATAGAAAACGTCAAAAGTTTCCATTCAAAAGTAAAAGTAAAGAAGTATTTACTCCGGGTGACTTCTTGGCGGGAAAGTGAAGAGCCATGCCTGCGGTTTTGTTTCGTTTTCTAAAAATGGTGTTATGTCGAATATTAATGTGAAATAATGGTGGATTATTAAACGTTAGGTGTTCGTGAGTGTTGGCAAATGAAACAAAACATCATTTCTCACTTCCCATTTTTGATAACATTCATCATTTCGTCATACAGCAAGAAAATATTGTTTATTTATGTATTACTTGTAAGAAAAATTACTTTGACATTGGCTAAATGTGCTAATCGCACGAAGCCATCAACTAAAGGAAGAAAAAAAAGTATTTGCTAAGTATTGTAATGTCTTCGGATAAACTATTTACGACCAATTTAATGTTAACACTACTGCGTATGCGTACACTATGGCACGAGTCAACATCATTATAACGCAAATGAACAACATTCAACATTATTTATTTTCGCGACAGAATCTACTCGCGCTCATTACACATTCTCTTTTAATTATTAAACAAACGCGAGTACCTATGTGTATAGGTACGAGTATAAATGGTTCCTTTCAATGTGTAACGTCCAAGTTTTTCAAGTATAGGTACCTATCGTAGGCACCAGTATTCGACACAGTAACCCAATGTTCGACACCAATTTTCGTCGCCAAATCATAACATAGAGATTTACATTGAAAGGAGATGTTTCAATTTGGGCCGAGTCTATGTACAGTATATCAAAAAATAGGAAAAATACAAGGATTCTCAGAAAAATAGAAATAAAATTATTTCCCTAGTAATTTTTTGGTTCATAAATGTTGTTATGACGAATTTAGACCATATTCAAAACAACACGTTCAAAAACAGAAATAAAAATTAATCTAATGTTCTCGCTAGCCGTGATTAGGACGTCAAACTCATATGGTCAAAGATACATTGATTGACGTTCGCCATTGTTGAATTTGAAATGTCATTTATTATTTTAAAATGCTTTGAACCACAAAATAAAGCTAAATTATGAAAAATTAATGTTTGTAATTGATTATTTATTTTATTTCTTTGTATTATTTAACCTGTACAAAAACTTAACCCCAATGTCCAGGCAAACTTGAAACATCTCCTTTTACTGGATAACAGCTAGGTTGCAGGTGTATACCGTGTAAGTATATCTATATTCAACTGTTGCTAAAGACTGGCATTAGGTGTTGACCCCTAATTTTAATGATTTAAGGAAAAAAGCCACTACCAGAGTGAACGAGAGTGTGGCAACAGTGTCGTGACCTTGAATCGACGCACCGAGCTGTACCTACCGGTTAGGGTTGAGTCACACATAGTTAATTTATTATTGTGTGAATTTGGGTGTCTTTTATATTGTAAACTTACCTTGTTATATCTGTCGGCAAAGTAAAAAAAGGAAAAACTGGGATTATTGTTGTATGTGTTGAGACATCCTCATACACAACAGGTTTTTTTTCCAGACATTTTCAATAGGCACCCACCTATATTCAACAAAACTCGCAATCGTGACACCCAAACCAAGAAAAATACGTGTACTGATCGGCAGCGCTCAGTGACATACTTGTTATTCGCCGTTACTACAGCAACATACGCTGCCCGATCAGCGTTTGCGGGGACAGCCCGCGTCATCGCGTACTCCGTTCCCGTGCTTTTTTCTGTGTGCTAATGTAGGTGAACCACGAGCTTGTGTGCGTGCGTTTCGGAGCGCTTGTATGAAGTTGCCGCACTCTCGTTCACTCTGCCTGCCACTACCTACCCTACTTTTTAATCGTTATATTTCATGGCTTCAAAGTGAACTAACCTTCTTAAGTGTCTTAAATGTTTACAAGAATAAATAAAATGTCCACCGCTAATATGGGCTTGCGGTTAAAGCACCAATCCAGAGGTCCCGGGTTCGATTTCCAGCAAGAGTTCTCAGTTTAGTTGCTGATGGGGCTTGTCTAAGTGTCTTTATGTTGTTTTTATAACTTTTTTTGTTGATTTGGTCATTTCTTGTCCTAGTGTGTTTCATTAACATTAGATCAGATTAACGAAAACCAAAATAGTATGGCATTGAAGCAGCGTCTCCTGGCGACATACGAGAAGAGTTAAAACTTTGCCATATTTTCGTTTTCGTATGCGTCATTCGATTGAATACTGATAGTAAACAAAACTCGCATTAGGCTCTCAGTATAATGTCGGCCATATTTATTTTTGTATATCAGGTATGTGTTAGGTTGTTTAATAATTTCGTAATTTATATTTCAATTGATACTCGTATCCGAACGAACGCAATGTTTTTATTTCACTGGCAACAAATGAGTGTTGGCGGGAACAAATAGCGGGAAAACAAAATTGCGGCTTGGCGGGAAAGTGAAGAGTCATGTCTGCGATTTTGTTTTATTTTCTAAAATTTGTGTTATGTCGAATATCAAAGTGAAATAATGGTGGATTATTAACCGTTAAGTGTTCGTGAGTGTGCATGAGTGTTGGCAAATGAAACAAAACAGTGCAACGTCACTTTTCAAATTCTCTCAAGAAGTACGCCCGAGGACTTAGTAAAGCCCCACATCTTTACTGAGATACTCGAGGGGTTGGGGGGTATATCGTTTCTCACTTCTCATTTCTATTATCATTCATCATCATTACTGGAGGACGAAGGAAATATTGTTTATTTATGTATTACTTGAAAGAAAAATTACTTTGACACTGGCTAAATGTGCTAATCGCACAAAGCTATCAACGAAAAAAAAAAAAAAAAAAACAAAATTGCGAATTGAGGCACTAGATGACGGTCACTTTGGCTGGAGCATTTTTGTAGTGGACGGTTGATTTTGAGTTATACTGGTTATTGGAAGAAATACACCTTTTAAAAGAATGTGAGTTTTATTGTGCTAATATATACATTAATAATAATACTATAGGGTAAGGGGTTTTGCTACATATGTATGTGTTGTGTGCACTTTTGAAATACGCGAGCGCTGATCAGCGTCTGCATTCACGGCAGACGAACCACAGACGAACGGACGGATCAATTAACGTTTTTTCTTCGTTTATCTTTTCTTTTTCTACATGATAATTGGTTTCGGAGCTCGATGACGCAGTGGCTAACGCGTACGGTCTGCGAGTGCTGAGGTTAAGAAACTTTCGCAAAAGCCAGTCATCGGATGGGTGACCATGTATCATCTCGAGCTCCCTCGTGCTTGCTTCAGGAACGTAAAGCCATTGGTCCCGGCTGCATTAGCAGTCGTTAACAACCACCGCCCGCACTGGGCCCGCATGGTGATTTATCATCTGTTTGTTCTTCGTGTACGGTGTCTTGGACCTATGCGATTATTATTAATGCAACTGGCTAGTTATAATTGTAGAACAAAATGAAGAAGTGAAATGAGTGGTTTATGGCCCGTTCTACCTATCCATCTATAGGGATGGCTCGTGCCCCAACAGTGGGGACATAAAATTGAGCTGATGATGATGATGATGATGATAGCCGGTTTAAATGCCTCATTCTTTTGAAGTTCGGCTCTGAGCAAGCCCCCGGCAATGTTTCAGGTATGATGGAGGACGTAACTCGATTTGTGGAACCCAATTTTCAGCTTAATTCGTTTACTGTACCAAAGAGTATCGGTTTTAATCTAGTCTGCCGCAAATGACATTTTCAAGTTATATAGGCGGCCATTGATTTTATTTACTCCGACGCGCTTGGATACTTAGCTGTATATTGTGTTATGTACTTAAAGTAATGTCTATTGGTTTGAATACCGGTCTCAAATCGAGAAGTCTCGGGTTCTCAGCAGGAGTTTATTATAGGTTATAATATCGAAGTTCGTTTTTATTCGAGTTTGTTTTATACATTTATTTATTTTTAATGTTTATGCTCACTTTTTGAACCCTTTGCAGGATCCGTGGTCTCAGTGAGACTGAGGGTGTTTTGGTAGTCTCATAATTAGTTAGTAACTTCGTACCCTCATTTCAGTTTAATCGGCTGCGTTCCGTTTTATGCAGAAAGAGCTTAAGAGCGTTTACGCCGCACACTAGCGCCGCCAATTAAAAATAAACATATCTAGTAATTAGAGATAGAAAGTTAAATACGGCATTATAGTTAAAAGTGGCCGTTTTTAGCTGTAACTTCTAACTAAACCATAACATGTCAGATGTAGGTACATTAGGTGACGTAAAAATGCAAAATTACTTTATTCAAATAGTTTGTTGAGCATAATTTGATTTTCTATCTCTAATTACTAGATATGTTTATTTTTAATTGGCGGCGCTAGTGTGCGGCGTAAACGCTCTTAACGTATCTTTTGGTCTTATCTAAATATGTCGTTATAAGTAACAAGTGTGTGAGCGGCATTGTTGTGTCCTGATTTCCCAGTGTGAGCTTTGTACGTCATCGATTATCAAATAAAACTTACAGCAGGCACTCTGATCCTGACAGTTAGTGATTGTAATCCTCAACTACAAATATTTAACCAAGCTGGGAATCGAACCCCAAAACTAACCGGTTAATAACCGGTGCGGTGGCTTTACCATTAGACCAAAGATGCAATAAATAAAATTACCAAAAAAGAAAAATTATGTTCTTTTATTACAGCCATAAAAGGCGAATGGGTTTATTTCCCTAACTCTGGTATCGCGTGTTCAGTTCTGACAGTTGTTTAGCCAATTTCTCACGACAACGTCAGACGCCAGCCATTTTTACAAGCTTTTCTAACCTTTTAAAACGCCATTAATATCCTGAGAGTGCGACGCGATCTTAATTTGATCGGAGCAGGCGTTCCGAGGCCGACAATGAAATTATGGGCAAAGTTTCACTTGTAGATTTATCTTTCTTTGTCCGGTAATGGTTCATTTTTAACAGAGGTTTCCTCAATTTGAAGGGCTTTAGTATTTTTTTTGTTATTAGGTATTTTGAATGAGGTGTTAAAACCTGCTTTCCGTATTGTTCTGGTGTTCGTTTTTATGTTTGTGAGGTGAACACAGTGTAAAGTACCTAGACTAAGTACAGTCAACAGCACAGGTTACTGATGATGATTGGTCAACTTTTAAAATATGATACGCACGTAGCTCGCGCTCATTCGTCAAATCAAATGGCGCGCGCTTTCCCGACTTCCTGTTACACACTTCCGTCCCATTTCACGAAATCACTCCCACAAATTGCAAGAAAGCGAGAGGAAAGATGTTACACATCAAAAAAAAACGAGGTGGGTTGTAATTTTTTCATACAAATAATTGTCATTCTCGTTAATTTGTTTATTTGTAAGGGGGTTAATGTTTTGGAATTAATTATTGTTGCTTACAATAAACACCTTAAGGCGACGCATTGCTAAACAATTAATCTAATACGGAGCGTCTGAGCCCCGTTCCAGAAAAAAAACAGTTTTTCTTCTTTCCAATTAAAACTAAAAATAAGATTTAAAAAATGAACTAGCATATTGAAGTGTGTGTTAAGACTAATCTACTAAGAAAATTCAGATGCTAAATCGGTCTGGTTTGCCTGTAAAATGCAAGTCTATGTTTTAAAAGAGGTTACTTTGATATTTTCAACTCGTACCGTAGGCACCATTGACCTGCACCATCAATGGTGCAGGTGAAACTAATTAGTTTCGTTAGCACCATTAATATATTTAATACAACTACTTCACCCTACTTTCATAGTCATGGGAAAATAAAAAACCAATAAAAGGCCGTATTTTGTTTGTGTGCGGAATCATTTATTTATATAAATAAACAGCCAAAAAGCAACACCAAGAAAACTTTTTTCAAATAAATTCTCAACTACTTCATATATAACCGATACACTCATGGATTTAATTACTATTGAAATATCAGTTGGATACTCATTAGAAATGTTAAGATAGGCACTAGATTTAATATTTCCAACATAAAGTACCTACCAGGCTACCATAACTATGCAGGAGATTGCTTATTAATATAAAAGAATATTATTATAATCTTTGCTATACATATATGTATTTAAAAGACTATATTATTCTTTTATATTAATATGCAATCTCCTGCATAGTTATGGTAGCCAGATGATACCATACCCAATCCGCGGTTTCCTTTACCATTAATGGTGCAAACGAAATTAAATAGTTTCACCTGCACCATTGATGGTGCAGGTCAATGGTGCATACGGTAGGTCGGGGATATTTTATCTCTGTTATAAAAGTTAACAAATCTTGTTTCTGCAACTATCAAAATGAAGTCAATTAAATGAAAAATCATGTCATCAAATATCACTTTCATATGTTTTGTAATTGTTGGGAAAAATCAAGATCCGCGCCACGTAAATTTACAATGCGTCGCCTTAACAACTTTTAGCTAATTCTTGCACACATAATTTTACTTGCTTTCAATTATGGAGGCTTCTGCCTAGCGACGGGACATACAGGCTACAACTTATATAATTTTTGAAGCGATAATTTTACCGCACTTATTATTACATAGCAAAGCTTTGTCGCTCATTCAGCCGTGCTCTACCTACGGTTTGACTCGACAATTAATTCATTCTAGTGGAAAATCGTGTAGTCCCAACAATGCACAAACATAGGTGAAAATACGGTATGGAGAACGGTCTAATGCGATGGCTGGATTTATTCTGACACATGGGAATGTGAAGTTTGCTCGAGCGGCAACATTGCGTAAGCCTGACTAGCTACGATGAATGTCGTACTTATTATACTTAGAACTGTGGCCTAATGACCAGTAAAACTCAGGAGATCCACAGGTAAATATTTATTCAGGTAGGTAAATTTAAATCTAAGCAGAAAAACCTGTTTATAGATAAGTACAGGTTTTTCGTTTTATATAATAATTAGACAATCGATGATACTATATAAAAATAATGTTGTAATACGGAATAATACTGAAAGACTGATCATATGAAAACCGAAAACATTTCCATGACAACGACATGACATTCAAAGTATTATTTTATCTACACTAATGTTGTAACATTCTACTTATGTTTCCAATACTTGACTTATAATTACTACTGTTATAGCGCAGACAACAAAACACTCAATTTAAGCAATTTCACATGATGGTATAATATCCACATCGATATCGTAAAATCTCATTATAACATCAATAAAACGCGACCAATTAACCTGGCGAGCCTTATGTCAAAATCCTCATACAAGTTGTATAAAATTTTGATATTAGGTTGGCTGTTGAAAACAGTTGGGTTATACGTGAAAACTTCGTCGAAACTACTAAACTTACATACACAAAACTCTTTGGTAAGATCTTGTGCCAATTAAATAAAAAAAGAACAGCGCGCGCTCGCTCCTGATTGTCAAAATTGTACCATCCAAAATTTGAACAATTATTATAAATAAACTATTGTCAGCTTTTACTCTTGTTGTTTGACTAATTGCATTAGTGAAGATAAAGTAGTGTATGCAACTGCATATAACACGGGTATTAAAACACTCGTTACTATTATGAAACTCGCTGCGCTCGTTTCATAAACTCACACTCGTGTTTTAATACCCTTCATTATATGACAGTTGCATAAACTACTATTTCAGAACCGTCTATAAATTTGACAGATAGTTTTTAAAACTACCAAGGAGGCTATAAAATGCATCGATAGCATAAAAATATAACGTAGAGTAAATTGCAACGACAACGTTACAATACTGGGGGGGGTAAGTAATTTGTAGTTAATGAAGTTAAACTAAACTGAACTGTGGAAAAAAATAATTAAACTAAATGTAGTTCAAATGAATTTTTCGTACCACTTGCTCAAAAAAGTGACATTCTATGCCACAAAAAGCGAACATATCAATAGTCATTTTTAATCTGTTAAAAACAGGGAAAGAAAATTGTACTGAATTTCATTCATCCTCTAGGGAGAGAATATGATATAAATTTGGAATACTTACCGAAATTTATACTGAACTACATCTGTGTTTACACCATTGAGTTTGTTTAGATAAAGCATTATACATCTTTTTGAAAAAGGAATACGCATTAGCAATATGCCAAAGGAAATTGCTAAATATTTAAAACTTAAAGATGTTGAACTCTACACTTTCTTGGCGGATTCAGTCAATAAAAAGACACGGTGGTTGGAGCTCTGGTAGAGTAGCTGAGGGTTATATCGAAAGCTCAATGGCGAATAAAACCATATTAAGCAGTCAAATTAACAAAAATATAAAACTTAATCCATCAGAGCCACAACCATCAACTTCCGGCATCTTATCTTCGTCCGTAACTCACGATGCACCACCACCACTATCTCCGACGTATACTATCTACAATGAAACGCAAGTTCCTCAGACGCAAGAAAAGAGAAATACTCAAATCAACTCATCAACAATAAATGTACCAAACAAAAATGTAACTCTCTCTATTAATAATTGTCATTATTTTTAATAAAGGCTTATCTCATATTATTATTGTGTTAATTTTTTCGCAAATGGTACGAAAAGTAGAGTATTTTCCTCGGTGATAAAGGTGTCTTAGTCTTGGGTGAACTTAAATCCCTCGCTACACTCAGGACTCGTCTTAAATCCCTCGCTTCGCTCGTGATTTAAGTTTTTAACACCCTCGCTACGCTCGGGAGTACACCTCGAGTCCTTCGTTACGCTCGCGATTTAAATCGTCACCCGCGGCAGAAGACACTGCTTTATCCCCTTGGTTAATAATCTACTATATAGGATACGAAATGGAAATGAGTGATAAAATAGTTTCATTTAATGAATATTATAATCATCATTCAAACAACTAACATTCATCAGCTAGCATAGTCTTGATTAAATTTTTTAATCAGGACAAAAATATACTAGAGAAATATTTGTTTTAATAATCAAATACTTCTCAAGAAACTATCTTAATAATAGTGTAGGCTTTAGTCACTACCCGCTAATAATGTGTAGCTTAAGGCATATTTTTTGTGTCGCTATAACCGCACAGTGATAACTATAAAGCAAGTGATAGATATTTTAAAAACAGATTGTGTTTGTCAACACCAAGTAATTAGTTTATTTTGATCAAGGCTTATTTAGCGTGTGATGACGTTTTCACGTTTTCATTCACGTTTCTTGAAAAAGTAAGTTTGAGAATGTAAAAAATACTAATAATAATGGTTAGTGAATGAGGCTTATTTTAAGTGTACCTATTCGACCGCACTATTCCAGTTAAAAAATGTTCAAGTTGATAAGTGGAATTAAAAGGTAATGCGTATAGCAACGAATGAGTTACGTTTTAATGAATTAAAATTGTTCCTAACTTAATTATTTTAAAATTAAGTAAAATGATAAAGTACCTATTGTAATTATAAGTATTTACTTAAGTATCAGTATATAATATACTTTTTTAAGTATAATTAATAAAGTGTGCAATTTGTGTGGGTGTATGTGTTGTGTGTGCTGTTAAACACAAAGTCTGATAGACTAGGCCCTATTATAGTCTGTCTTCTGGCTGTCTTCGTCTGGCTTGTCACAACAAAATTATGCCCTAGTGACTAGGGCATAATTTTGTTGTGACAGAAGCTTAAATTTGTTTTAGGCAGGGTATATTAATGTAAGCAAAATCCGACATTATGTTTCTTAGTGTAGGTAAGTGAGTTATTTTATGTAGTGTAACGGCTTAAGGTCTTTAATATGCCATCGGCCTAAATTTTTATTGTTTTGATCTGTTAAGTTATATACTAATGGTGATATTTTATCAGAAATCAAACATTTTATATATTTTGGTGCATGTTTTGCACAAAAGTATTTTCTGTAGAACTAATGGGGTAATTATTACGTTTCCAGACAATGTCTCCTTGGTCGAATTCAAAATGTTGGCGTCTTTTGTTATAATATTTAGCTTGGATGTTATGGATGGAATATAAACGAGATTGGACTTGAGAAAATATTGGTATTAAGTTTCCAATGTCACGAGGGCTAAAAATTGAGTCTTCAACAATATCTGACTGAGTGTGAATTGAACCACAAGGAACAATTTCTCTTCCGAATACTAAAAATGCTGGTGAGAAATTTGTGGATTCATTAAATGAAGAATTAATGGCAAATTGAATTTCGTGTAAATGTATGTATGTATGTATGTCCCAAGTTCTGTAGTCTTCGTCTATAAAGGAACGCAAAGGTAACGCTCTACAGTATTGACTTGTGGCACAGAATAAACAAATAATAGTACAACTTGTGGGCAATGGCGTGGAATAAAATGTACATGAGGTAGGTATATTGCAATAGTGGCACATGTTAGTCAATTCAGGACTGACCATTTACCAATAGTTTCTGGTAGGTATACCGCAACTCATGAAAACTAGGTTTTCAATTATATGGGAAATAGTTGCGGAAGTTGCTCGTTTAAGAGCGTTTACACCGCACACTAGCGCCACTAATGAAAAAAATAACATATCTAGTAATTAGAGATAGAAAATCAAATTATGCTCAACAAACTACACTGGCCTGCAAAATTAAGTATCACACTTTTAAAATTGCAATAACTTTTTAAGTACACAAGATATACTTTCGAAACAAAAAGGAAAATGTTACTAATGTATAATTTACTTTAGTTTTAAAAGAAAGCTGATAAAAATTGCTGCAAAACGTTTTTTATTTTAAAATCTCTAACTTCTATAGTTTTGAAAATAAATAAATATTAAAAGTGTAGTACTTATTTTTGCAGGCCAGTATATTTGAATGAAGTAATTTAGCATTTTTACGGCACCTAATGAACACCTGACATGTTATGGTTTAGTTAAATAAGACGTTACGGCCACTTTTAACTATAACGCCATATTTAACTAAACCATAACATGTCAGGTGTTCATTAGGTGACGTAAAAATGCTAAATTACTTCATTCAAATAGTTTGTTGAGCATAATTTGATTTCCTATCTCTAATTACTAGATATGTTTTTTTTCATTTATGGCGCTAGTGTGCGGCGTAAACGCTCTTAATCTATACTAATATTATAAAGCTGAAGAGTTTGTTTGTTTGTTTGTTTGAACGCGCTAATCTCAGGAACTACTGGTTCGAATTGAATAATTCTTTTTGTGTTGGATAGTCCATTTATCGAGGAAGGCTTTAGGCTATATAACATCACGCTGCGACCAATAGGAGCGAAGCATCAGTGAAAAATGTTGCAAAAACGGGAAAAGAGCCTAAAAAATTAAAAGTGCTGCCGAAAGTCACTATTCCACGCGGACGAAGTCGCGAGCACAGCTAGTAGGAAATAAAAGACAAAATTTTGAAAAGCAACATGTTACTACAGTATAAAGTTTAGTTTGTGTAGATGGAAGGGGACCAATAAAATCTATGGATATACATTGAAATGGTCGTGAGCATTGTTTAAGTTTGCCCATTAAACCTAAAGTTAGTTGATTTTGGTGTATAGTGCTAGGCAAATGTCATATTTAGAAATAAATGCTGCAACGTCTTTATACATACCGGGACAAAAGTAGTTTAATTTAATACGGTGATACGTTTTAAAAATGCCCAAATGAGCTGAGGTTGGTGTCGCGTCAGAGTATTTGACCTAATTCTTCTGCCGTATCATCACTTACCTGCTGAATTGAAAGCCATTTGATTATACTGTTGTCGTATAAAAAGTACCCCCCATTCAGGTTGGAAAGGAGGAGTTAGCAACTACCTACGTTTACTCACCTTTAAAAAAACTAAAAAAAATCAAAGTCATTTTCTAGTAATAGTTTATTATTATCAAAAATTACTACTCTATAATTATTTCTAGTTAAATATGTGATATATTTACATTTGCACTAACTATTTAAAGATGTCACAACACAATATGTTTAAAAATAACAATGACAACTGCAGTTCAAATGGTTTAACAACGTCAAAATGTACATAAACAGCTGGTCTAGATTATGAGCTAAAGTCTTCAATCAGACATGACATACGGAGCAGCTTTTCTATTCTGCTAAAAATTAACACATATAACAATACTGATCAGTATTCATGATTTATTACGACGCATAAAATACAATTATGAGATTCATAAATGACTTCTTAGAGTTCAAATAAAAATACTTTATTTATTTATATCTGGGTGAAAGCCAAAATATTGACGCTTTTGCCCAATCCAAAATTTCCCAACGATTTTCGTAAAAACTATGTCTGATACAAACAACTAGTTATAGTTACAACTAGTTATATATAATAATACTTGATTGCAGACTAGATACAATAATTTATCCACAAAACTGGAATAAATGACGTAAAATACGGCATAATATTTGGGTACGGTGAACTTTGAGGGTATTTCAATACATCTTTTAAGTAACTTATGGACTGAATATCAAATTGTACAACATTAGAGTATAATCGGGAACTATTTTCGTGTTCACGGTGAAAGTAAATAACACAACAATGCATATTTTTACTGTTTTTGATTATTTAATGTGATTTCAAACAATTGTGCTACTTAGTTTGTGCAACCGTTTTCATCGGCAGTAGAGACTTGAAACAAGGAAGAATTTCGGTTTCGCGAACAGGCAACACTGTACGCGTATTGTCTATGGACATTTGGAGCTCAGCTGCCATATTGAATCAATCAGATGTCAAACTCGAAGCAGATTCAGCGTGGTCAGAAAATTTCCGACAGCTTTTTCGACGATTTCGAAGGTCAGTTTTGTGATTTAACTATGATTTCAAGTGCTTTAGGTACAAACAAAGCATGAGCTTTTGTGTATGTTTATTTCAATAAGATTTCACGCGTAGTTTCGAAGTAATAAATTTTTACTTACTGTGAGACGTATGTGTTACTTTTGTATCACTAGTTGCACAATTTATGTGTCACCACAAATTGTGCTAACATTTAAAGTAGGGATTACACTAAGAAGGTTGTTTAGCATTTGAGGAAATTAATACCTGTAGGTATTTGGATAGTTTTTATTGTGGAGTATTCTGGTTGTCGTTACAACTCGGTCAGATAGAGAAAGGGATTGAAAATGGCGTACTATCTTGCTTTTGCCGGAATTTAAAAGGAAAGTGCAAATGCTTTAGCTCGAAATCGCATAAAATTGAAATCATACAAAGCGAAGATACAGACTATGAGTTCCAACTGGATGAAAATACTAGAACTTCTAAAGGAAAGAGAAAAAAAACAGATTGACAAAAATGGAGAAAGCGAGCGAGTAGAAGACGAAGATGTGTTAGATTTTATCGAGAGAGAGAGAGAGAGAGAAGAAGTATACAACAATGTGGAACTTAATAATGACTCATTAGCGCAATGCACCGAAAAAGAGGTGCAAAGACTTTGTAATACAAATGACGGAAAATATCTGAAAAGAAAGCATACCGGACATGAATTATCAGATTCTGAAATAAAAAGACTCAAAAAGAACCAATACTACAACCAGGACAGCTCTGAGGAGTGCAGTGATGACTGTTCCATTCATGATAGTTCCTCTGATTTCGAGAACCTTGATGATGAGAAAATAGAAACGGAGCTAGATACTCCGACATTGAAATGTGTTCTAAACAAGATAGCAATGCCGAAATGGAAATCATCAAAGATTCATACATACTTGTAAGATTCAAAATGGAAAAGAGGTGTAAATATTTCCTTGGACAAGTCCTTCAATTGTATGGGAATCTTCTTGTAAGGTGAGATTCTTAAGAAATGAGAGAAATGGGAAATTTGCTGGGCCGTTAAATGATGACGTGTCAATTGTAGTAAATACAAATATTGTGCAAGTTTTATCAAATCCGATCTCAGAACGAAGCGGTATTGGTGAAATATAAAGTATATTATTAAAAAAAACAACTTAACAAATCGAAAGGAATTAACTGACTTCATCTACCTATGCAATAGGACAGGTACACACGGCGGCAGATCAACCTACCCAAAACTGTCAAATTTCTACAATCAATTTTCAACTTTATCGTTTGGTTATAAGGAACAATATTCATTGGAGAAATTTGACAGATTTGGGTAGGTTGATCTGCTGCCGACTGTACAAATGTTTTGGAATTGGCGCCCTTTGGTGATTGGTGTGCTATAGTAGCTACACCAAAACATATTATTTCGTACCTGTCCTGTTGCATAAGTTTTTTAAATTAATCTCCTTTATTGAAGTCTATTAAAAATGACCTACCTAAGTTAAGTAAATTGTAAGTCAACAGTAATATTGGTTTTATTTTTTGCCAAAGCAATATTTTCATCACCATCGTTAGCGTAAGACTTAAGAACATTCCATTAGAATTAGATTATAATTTCGTCTTTATTAACCCTGTATTGAAACAATTACCTATTTTCAAGATAAAATATTGTCTTTTATTTTAACTCCTAATAGAACCATGACTTTAAACTGTTGTGTGCTACCATTTTGGGACACTTTTTTTTTTTTTTTTTTGAGAGAGACTGCTGGTTGCCGAGGGGCATTTCCAGCTTCACCGGGCTTGTTTTAGGGGCGGCGAGGTACGTAAAGGGTACCTCAAGCCGTGTTGAAACGAAACACCTTCAGAGGATTTCTAGAGGGGTACGGCATCGCACACTTAAAAGTGCGCGTCCCCGTGCCCTTCCAGAGTCTCCGAAGGGTTCGGATCGGATCGGGGAGCGGAACCACCCGAGGGCGCCTCTAAAGGCACGGACCTCGGCTCGGGTAGACCGGGCCGTGGAGGAGGAGAGGAGCTCCCAGGCACATGACTGTGCCTGGCATAGAGCGCGTGTGAACCGGTTCTTCGTACCCTTGTTCTACGAGTACGGTGTCTTGGGCCTAAAACAGTGTGCATGTTTAGTGTATTCTGTAAATGTGTGCTGTCATTTAGAGGATCGGGCGGGGGGGCGTTCGCAACTGTGATTGGGTCGTCGGGGTCGTGTAGGACGTGCTTAGGACGCCTAGACGCGTACCGTCTTGTTGCGGGAAGGCCTTCAACTTTATAGTTGGCGGCCGCCACAACAAGCGGGTTAGGGTGGTGGGGGGCGTTATCGAAGTAACGTCGGGAGACGTCCTTGATAAAATCTTTGATAGTTGGGAGATCGAGGTCGCGATGGAGGTCAACATTACGAACGTAATACGGACAACCCGTCGCGCCTCGCATAAAGCGGTTTTGTAGGGGGTACAAGTGGGAGGGCGCGGAGTGCGCGAAAACTACGCTAGCGTAGGTCATGACTGGGCGGATGCAGGCTTTGTAAATTGTCGTCTTATTTCTAAGAGACATTTTACTCTTCCTGCCTATAAGGTGGTATAACCGACCTAAATAGAACGCGGCTCTGTTGCGGACGATCTTGAGATGCGGTGCAAACGTAAGCTTCCTATCGAGGGTGACACCGAGATATTTCACCTGCCTAGCCCATGGGATAGGGCGGTCAAATAAGCGAATCGGACGGCATTGGGACACTTGTGTCACTGTAGTAAAAGTTGTTGTGCGACTTTTGTGTCACTGCAGCACAACATTTTGTGTCACTATTGTGCTATTTGCGTCAATATTTTGGCTTTCACCCATCTACGTACAGTCAACGACAAATTGATTGAAGCAACACAGGTAGTCGAAAAGGGTTATTCCCAAAGTACTCCATTATTTTGTTCTGAAAAGACAGGCTACACTCCAAAGAATTATAATTTTAAATATTTGTATTTAATGTTGCATCCTACTATACAGGAATACTTTGAGAAAAACTTTCCTAGATTTTTTTTATTCGTTTAAGTAACAAAGGATGAAACTTAATTTACAAATAAATTTATTTATATTTGTTCTGTAAAGAACACACGCCTGCACATCGGACTACCACAAACTACCACATTTCCACAATAGACCTTGAACTTTATGTCCATCCCTTATGAGGTCTATTACATTTTGACCGTGATTTTTGCATAAAATGCCCAACTTCGGCGTTCTTGTTTAGAGAAACTGAAACCCTTAGACTATTTTGACTTATTGTATGGTGGAGAATAGTTATTAGTATAATTCGTAGCGACCTCGCTTTCTGCAATTTTCCCTTATCTATTTATCTAAAGACAAAATTCCGAAGCTAGTTTTCAATTAAATACGCTAGCGGCAATTTTCAAGCTCATGGATTGAACTACTTTACTAAGCAAACGAAATGAAAAATATATAATAATATCTCTTAAATAGTGGTTAAGTTCTTAGCGGCCTCGGAATTACGAAATATAAATGGAATTTCTACAAAAAAAATCCCATTTAAAGCCATAAAACGTTCAGAATTAGCTGTAAATATCTCCTTACTCCATTAATATTATTAAGTAAAATGTACACCAGAATTAACGTTAGTTTATAAGATTTCAAATTATATACTTTTCTTGAACGATAAAAAATTATTAAACTTCAAATAAATGTAATTACAACTGCACAAAATGCTACTTTTGCAATGCGTCGGCTGCTCGTAGTACTGAAAAAGCGCGAGCACGCGCATTTTGTGATAGGCCTCATAAAGTTAAATATTTATTGAAGAAATTTGAGTTTTGAAAAGTCGGAAGTGCAAGCGCCTGTACTTTAAAAATTCTTCTTGAAGTAAAATGGGAATAATCCGTCAAAAATATGTCATCACCAGTGATCGGAGTAGGTAGAGCTATTTAGGTTAATTGACCGCAAACATTGATGTTAATATGGATATTTCACGAGATTCCGACTAATAATCCGGGATTCGATTATTTGATTCTTGTATAAATATAAGAAATTGTTACATAAAAAAAATATATGTCGTTTAATTAATCAAGTTTCTATCTTTTTATTCAACTATCCTTAAACCCGTCCTTATATTTATAGGAAGTGTATGCTTTCACATTCATTCGGGGAATATCCATATTATTCTATCATATAACAAGTACATAAAATAGCTCTATCTACTCCGATCTATGGTCAACACTCACAAGTTGTTAACTTAGTGGTAATTAATGATTTTTTTTTGACAAATTTTTAATTTTTAATTTGCATTCATAATATACAAAGTGTCATCAAAATGAACAAGTTACTGCGCTAGTGGTTCAGTAACCTCTGTGTACTTATATTTATGATCACTGCTGCTTGCTTATGCGCGCCTGACGCGCATTACATCACTAATGTAAATATTTAATTTACAATTGCATGACAAATTAAAGTCAATAATAATATCTTAGTAACTGTGCATAAAAGGTCTAGTTCGGATACACTTTGGATCTTTTCATTTTAATTACACCTTTCTTTAACACGTTGTATAGCTAGTAAAGCTTTTTAAATATCATATTTTTTTATTAAAACAAGAATAATTAACTTATTTTACTTAATCATATTTAGACTACGTATAAGTTACTTCTGGTGACTATACGCTTACATAGACAACCTTAGTTTGCTCAATCAGTAACAGATTTCCTATACAAACGGATACAAATAAAACATACATATTCAATAGGGAACAGAGGTATTTTACAAAGTGTTACGTCAACATATATTTTCATATTCTATTTTCAATCTAACAATTGCTGCTAAACCTTGGCTATTATATTTACAGTCGACCTTATATAAAACATTTTTGTTGCATACAAAATACTAACATTAACAACATACGCACACATTTGTTCATTGCCATACAAAATAATTAAATGTTTAACGGGGCTACTGTTTTGATTGCACGTTTGCATGTTCATAGAGATTGTTGGAATTTACCATCAGAGATCCCATTAGAGAATTCTATCCCGCATAAAAAATATCAATCTGCGGGATTGCGGTATTTGCGGGACTGGAAAAATAAATAGTTTTGAAAAAAAAATCCATCTAACGAAATTAAATATTTTTTGTGTTAATCTACATTTACAAATACTTCGGTATTTTTAAAGTATCTCTCAAGTAGTATGCTTAGACAAAGTAACATTAAGAAAATGATAGCGAAGTTCGAAAAGAATAAAATGTATGCGATTGACATAAGCCGCGCTAAATCACGTGTTCAATCTTATGTCAATCCCATACATTTTATTATTTTCGAACTTCGCTATCGTTTTCTTAATGTTACTTTGGCTACCGCCATTGGTTCTTTAACAGGTAATTCTACTGTTCAAATACAAATAATTTTCTTCGAATTCTTTTTTTTAGTTTTATAAATCCTGTGATCAAAATTCGACCTTAATTCACAAAATATACAATGTATTGTAACACATACATTACATTAATTTTTTCTGCACTCACATGTCAAAGTCAACTCTCACTCCTCCATGCGTGCAATGTGCATAAATAGGAGTACATAGTTTTTCTTCGCGTTTTACTATACACTAGCTTTATGCCCCGTCAAACACTCTCTGCTATACAAGTTCTGGTTTAGCTTACATTGCACTAAGTTTTACTAGTTTGTTACATGAACTCTTGTTTGCCGAAAAAAGCTCCGATGTTGCCTTCATCGATCTTCTTTTTTCTGTCCCTATATACAAAATAAAAATAAATTAGTACTTATATAAAAAATAATTATATAGCTGTTTAAACTAACCATAAGTCATAGTCTAAATGACTATTTTAAGTGACATATTAAATTATTACCAATATCGGATACGGTTTGATACACAAAAAATAACACGGTAATAATCTAGTATAATATAGTAATAATCCCGTTAATAATAATTATTCTCAATAATTATTACTCGTACTAAATACTAAAAGGAGTTAGGAGTAGACACAGTTAGTGTTACAATCGTGCAAGCTAAGCAACTTTGGCAGTGCTGAATACCCGGATGGGTGACGAAGATGGTATACCGAAACCTCAGCGGACTTCTTGAGAGAATTACAAAAGTGACGTTGCATCCTTTTGTACACTCATGCACGTCGCGTTCAGTTAACAGTTAACAATCCACCATTTTGTCACATTATCATTACATAACATAAGGCGAGATGAAAGCAATGTGCTTTCATATAATTTCACATAAATTTCGGAAAATATAACAAACCTGCAAATTTTACTCTATACTTTCCCGCCAAAAACTTGGTCTAAAGTTAAACCTTTTGACCGCGACAGTCAGCTATAAAATTGACGCGCGATATCGTGCCCTGTACGCCAACGACGGCAATACTCGAAAATATTATATGACAATATCAGAATGTTTTCATAATTGCATGCTATATATATCACTATTGCATTATTATATATATCTTCTATATCTATATAAATAAAAACGCTGAACGGATTTGGATGAAACTTTGCACATAGACAGACCATGACCCGACATGACATTTTATTCCGGTAACAGGTCCCTGTGTGATAGTGTAGTCTTCGCGGGCGACAACTAGTAAATAATAAATCAATTTTACAAAAACAAAATACAGGTATTTGGAATTTTGGAATCCCTGTTTTTGTTGCAAGTTTTTACTCTAAATGGAATGGCGGCCTAAAAGTTATTATTGTCGTGCATGTTGAACCTTAACGTACCTGATATAGGGTTGCTTGAGGTGCACGGTGCGGTAGTGGAGGCTGAGGCTGCCGTTCTGCGTGAACCGCTTACCGCAGATGCTACACGCGTAGTTCCTTTCACCGGTATGCGTCTGCAAACACATTACATTTACAAAATCAACAACATTAGTGCGTGTGCAAATACAATTTATTTATAAAATATTTTTTCACACCACCAAAATATGAAATGCCCTTCCAGCACGCGAACAACATGGGGTTCTTTTAGTGTGTGCGTGCATTAAGTATGCAGTGACAAACGAGTCGCTTTATTAGATCTCGTGCCTAAACTCAGGGCTTGATGATGTTACTTATATTATTATAAGTATCGCTAAGTAACATTAGTGAAAGTTAAGCTGGTAGCGTTAATGCAGGTAACGTTATGTAGAGCAGTAAGCGTTACTTTTTCGTTACCTAATGCACTTTAGCCAATCCGCGTTGAACGGTTAGTTAAGATGACACCATAATTTGTTAACAACCAAAAACGGTTGATCCTTACTGGCGCTGACATAAGGTCGAAAATACTTAGCGCCCGCGACGATTGAAACCGCTTAGTAATGAACAGAATCATAAAATATTGAAAAAAAACTATTGGTTTTAGTTATCAAAATTTGCAGCTACCAAATTACGAATATTGATGTTATCAATGTATTTGAGTGGCTTCCAAGCATATAAATTAAGTAATCTTGTTGTAATTTCAACAATACTGATTTTTAGAGGTATTTTCGAAAATAAATATGATTGAGCCAAAATTATACAATCTTGTAGCAAATTCATGATAAGTAGATGAATTTTTCTGTATCAATAATTCAGATTCGTTAGTCATATTATAGTCGTACGGTCTTACGAATAAACAAAGAATCAGCTTCGTATAATTATTCCGTGTTTTGTCTCTCTTTCTCTAATTTAAAATGACGTTTACATGACTGGAACAAAACACGGAATAACTATTCGCAGCTTATTCTTTGTTTATTTGTAAGGCACTTAATTCGACAAAAGCTGGTGCATTTTTTCAGTGTGTCGCCTTAGCTTACCGCTAATAATGCCACTCATGTAACGATACCAAGCATAACATTTTGCTGTTAACGTTATCTTCATATGATAGAAGTAACGTTACCCAATGTTTAACGTTATTTAAAGCCCTGCCCTGCGTTATTTAAAACGCAGTAGTCAATCAGTACGTACCGCCATGTGGTTCCGCAGCACGTGATTGGTGGTGAAAGAGCGGCCGCACGTGTAGATCACTCTGTGGGTTGGTAGTCGGTTGTGTTCACAGTACGTACCGCCATGTGGTTCCGCAACACCTGGTTGGTGGTGAAGGAGCGTCCGTACGTCTCGCACGAGTAGATCACTCTGTGGGTTGGTAGTCGGTTGTGGTCACAATACGTACCGCCATGTGGTTCCGCAGCACGTGGTTGGTGGTGAAGGAGCGTCCGCACGTCTCGCACGTGTAGATCACTCTGTGGGTTGGTAGTCGGTAGTGTTCACAGTACGTACCGCCATGTGGTTCCGCAGCACGTGGTTGGTGGTGAAGAAGCGTCCGTACGTCTCGCACGAGTAGATCACTCTGTGGGTTGGTAGTCGGTTGTGTTCACAGTACGTACCGCCATGTGGTTCCGCAGCACGTGGTTGGTGGTGAAGAAGCGTCCGTACGTCTCGCACGAGTAGATCACTCTGTGGGTTGGTAGTCGGTTGTGTTCACAGTACGTACCGCCATGTGGTTCCGCAGCACGTGGTTGGTGGTGAAGGAGCGGTCGCACGTCTCGCACGTGTAGATTACTCTGTGTGTTGGTAGTCGTTAGTGTTCACAGTACGTACCGCCATGTGGTTCCGCAGCACATGGTTGGTGGTGAAGAAGCGTCCGTACGTCTCGCACGAGTAGATCACTCTGTGGGTTGGTAGTCGGTAGTGTTCACAGTACGTACCGCCATGTGGTTCCGCAGCACGTGGTTGGTGGTGAAGAAGCGTCCGTACGTCTCGCACGAGTAGATCACTCTGTGGGTTGGTAGTCGGTTGTGTTCACAGTACGTACCGCCATGTGGTTCCGCAGCACGTGGTTGGTGGTGAAGGAGCGGTCGCACGTCTCGCACGTGTAGATCACTCTGTGTGTTGGTAGTCGGTAGTGTTCACAGTACGTACCGCCATGTGGTTCCGCAGCACGTGGTTGGTGGTGAAGAAGCGTCCGTACGTCTCGCACGAGTAGATCACTCTGTGGGTTGGTAGTCGGTTGTGTTCACAGTACGTACCGCCATGTGGTTCCGCAGCACGTGGTTGGTGGTGAAGGAGCGGTCGCACGTCTCGCACGTGTAGATCACTCTGTGTGTTGGTAGTCGGTAGTGTTCACAGTACGTACCGCCATGTGGTTCCGCAGCACGTGGTTGGTGGTGAAGAAGCGTCCGTACGTCTCGCACGAGTAGATCACTCTGTGGGTTGGTAGTCGGTTGTGTTCACAGTACGTACCGCCATGTGGTTCCGCAGCACGTGATTGGTGGTGAAGGAGCGTCCGCACGTCTTGCACGTGTAGATTACTCTGTGGGTTGGTAGTCGGTTGTGTTCACAGTACGCACCGCCATGTGGTTCCGCAGCACGTGGTTGGTGGTGAAGGAGCGTCCGCACGTCTCGCACGTGTAGATCTTGCGGCGCGTGTGCTGGTTCATGTGCGCCGCGACGCTGCCCGGCTGGGGACGATCGCCACAATACCATGGTGATTAGTGCATTCACTGAATAACGTGATTGCAGAAGGTAAGCTTAACCTTTTGAACGCCACGGACATGTATAGAAGACAAATAATTTCGTGGCACGTCTTTCATAGAAGACAATGTCCAATTACAACGTTTATCAATAAATATACATAAACAATTGGTTTGTTTTTCTATGTTCGTAATACCTAAAACTCTAAACTTATATTTTTATTTCATTAGAGGCCTTTGTTTATTTTAAAAACTGCAAAATTATTCTGGGCACAAATTTTTACGTGCCCCAGACGCCGTAGTCTTAATTGATTATCTTTGTGATGTGATTCGATAATTTTTTAATGAATTCATAGACACTAACGTTTAAGAAGCGAAACTATGTTTTACTTTTATTCAAATAAACACTTGAACAGAGTTTAATTCTTTTATGTTTTTCATTTTGAAAGTTGTTTTTTCACAACTAATCAAGTCATTTGCAAACACCGTCTAACATTAAACATAACTTTAAAACTACAAGACTCAATGGTCCAAGGTTTTAGGGCTATAAGGCTTGAATAATCGTGAATAGTCTAATTTAGTTAGGCCTACAATAATAATAAATAGGTAATGATAATAATAATAAATGGTCAGCAAAATTTATACTAAATAGTAACTTACCGCTAGCAAGGCACCGCAGACTTCGCATATGACCCGATCCTTGTCCGTGTAGAAAGGCGCCCGGAGGTGTTCCGCTAGATGGTGCTTCCTACACGCCGTCTGAGACGTGAAGTGCTTGCCACACTGAAATAACGATTAGATACTTACAATCAATAACACCTAGGCAAATTTTATTTAGTATCTAGATTAAACTTAACTAAGGCTTTAAGATACTACAATACATACACTCACAACTTTCTCCAATGCCCAGTGGCGATCAGCAATCTCACTCAAAAAAAAAAGTCGTTCTCCCAAAAAAGGGGTTTTTGAGAAAATTTTGTGTATACTTGCCGTTTGTGACCTCGACGCCACATCATCACTACATATTACATAGTATAAAACAAAGTCGCTTCCCGCTCTCTCTGTCCCTATGTATGTATGTATGCTTAAATCTTTAAAACTACGCAACGGATTTTGATGCGGTTTTTTTAATAGATAGAGCGATTCAAGAGGAAGGTTTATATGTATAAATACATGCATAATATAGTAGAGAAACTCTGATAGAGGTTTCACAGTTTTTTGCGCTTACATTGGAAACGCTGGCTTAACCCTACGAGATAGATCAAAGTAATGTACTACAGTATTGTACACCTTAAAAAGGTCTACAAAAAAGTCCGCGATAGTATATGTCTATCTTTTAGGGATACCCATAATAATCATTTTTTATCCTTTACTTTTACGAGAAATAATGACTTACAGTCTTACAAATAAAACATTTTTAATCATCATCTAAGCAATTACTTAAGTAATTATTTACTTAAATTTTAAGCATCTGATTAGCAGCACAACACTTTAATCATTTGGTTAACTAAACATCGTTATTGAGTTTGACTTAAGAAATAACGTTATTTTAACGTTAAAGTTTGGCATAATTGTGTAGAAGTCTTTGCTTTTTCGCACATAAAAGTATATAATGACTTTTGACATATTATGTTCGAACCTATTGTATTCGTGATTTTACTGATTTACTGTTACTGGCATTTTAACTGGTATTCCACCTTCACGAACCGCATAATAACTGGCGACGAGACATGGGTTTATGAATACGATATGCAAACAAGTCAACAATCTTCAGAATGGCGCCTCGAAAACGAATCGAAACCCAAAAAACCACGTCAAAGCCGCTCGAAAATCAAAGTTAAGTTATGCTGATAGTTTTCTTCGATTGCCGCGGTGTAGTGCACTACGAATTTCTTCTAGAGGGACAAACGGTGAATACAGAATATTATTTAGGTGTCATGAGGCGTTTGAGAGAGAATATCCGCCGAAAATGGCCAGATTTATGGAACGACAATTAATGGATTTTACACCATGATAATGCACCATCGCACAAAGCCATCATTGTGCAAGAATTTTTAGCCAAAAACTCGACGAATGTCATCGACCAAGCGCTGTACTCTCCTGATATGGCTCCGTCTGGCATTTTCCTGTTCCCAAGGTGAAAATTACCACTTCGAGAAAGGCATTTCGATTCGATTGAATCTATAAAAGAAAATTCGCTGAAAGAGTTGAAGACCATACCTCAATCAGCTTACAAAAAATGTATGGAGGACTGGGTCTAGCGCTGGCGTAGCTGTATTGCAAGCGAAGGGGCCTACTTTAAAGGCGACAAAATAAATTTGGACCAATAAATTACTTTTTTTGGTTTTATTGAACAATTCCCGGTAGTTTTACACAGGAGGTATATCGGTAGATTTAAACGGTCACTGTAAGTTTTTTCCCTCCAAAATCTTCTAAGATATTTTAGAGCCCTTAATTCTCTCAATATCACTACATAGTATAAAACAAAGTCGCTTCCCGCTGTTCCTATGTATGTATGTATGTATGCTTAGATCTTTAAAACTACGCAACGGATTTTGATGCGGTTTTTTTAATAGATAGAGTGATTCAAGAGGAAGGTTTATATGTATAAATACGTACGTAACATAGTAGAGAAACACTGATCATTTTAGAGTTTAGAGATTTCACATTTTTTTGCGCTTACATTGCAAACGCTGGCTGAACGCTACGAGATAGATCAAAATAATGTACTACAGTTTTGTACACCTTAAAAAGGTCTACAAAAAAGTCCGCTATGGTATATGTCTACCTCTTAGGGATAACCCGTAATAATCATTTTTTATCCTTTACTTTTAACGAGAAATAATGGCTTATTTACGAAGCGATTTTAAGCAATACAGCATTAATCCTTATCCAATTAAGTACCTTAAATATATTGTGCATTTAATATAGATCAATATGACCCTTTACAGCATGTAATTTAAATGAATATTTTCGAAGATATTACAGATTTAAAATCCAGGGACATAGCGGTTCGTGTATCAGCATTGCACCCGTGCGAAGCCGGGGCGGGTCGCTAGTTAATAATTTCTTAGAACGTCAGTGTTGGCGGGCGTTTTGTCATTGTCTATCATGTCACAAAAACAGCTGTTGCGACGTCGCCATCTTGCTGTTTAACGAGTTAATCAGGGTCTCGGAGTGTTTAAATTTGACAGTTAGTTAGGCCGATTTTAAGCAATTGCTTAGCGCTAAATAACTTTTATTTGTAACAATTTTGGCTAACTAATGAGCAGTGATAGGAATAGGTAGTGCCTATTCACCTAAAGTTCAAAGAACAGAGACATAAATCGGAGACTTCCTTAGAACTAAATTTTTTTCTGGGACAACTTTGTCCCAGCAGCAGTTTATTAAAAATAATGTTAATTGGAATAAGTAGGTACTAACCCGAACTTTACAATTTATATTTTCGGAATATTAGAAAAAATTAAATTCTAATAAAACATGCATTTCAAACAAATTGTCGCCTTTTTACGTAACATGAACTGTACAAGTGACGCATTCTCAAGACAATGCCCCGAAAAAAAATTGTCTCAAGGAAGTCTTCACTTTTTATCTGTTCCCCGAAAAAGTACTACCTATTCTTATTACTGCTCATGACATATAAAATTACACATAGCACTGAATGCTTCACTTTATCTTACTGCGATATATACAATGTTATTTTTAGTTTATAGGAAACCTGAAAACTGTTTGCCCACAATCAATAATAGAATCGATTTCAATATTTTGTATACCATGTTACATTTTGACCAAATAATATTTACAAAATCTCAAATAAAGTATACCATACTAAAAAACACAACGGAACAGCACAAAAACTTGTAACTTCGTGAGTTTTCAAGATATTATTTTAATTTTTTTTTACTGATTCTTTATATGAAAATATTTGACCCGTGTTTCGATTTTCATATAAAATAATAATAAGGTTGTATACCTACAAAGATTCCATTCATTTTATGACCGACAATTTGTTTGAAATGCATATTTTATTAGTATTTAAGTTTCTGTAATATTCCAAAAATATAAATTGTAATGTTCAGGTTAGTACCTACTTATTCCAAATACATTATTTTTAATAAACTGCTGCAAGGGCAAAGTTGTCCCAGAAAAAAAAATTGTCGTAAGGAAGTCCCCGATTCATGTCTCTGTTCTTTAAACTTTAGGTGAATAGGCACTACCTATTCCTATCACTGCTAATTAGTTATCCATTGATTAACGCTAACTAATTACTTAAATATTTTTATTTGTAAGGCTGTTATTTACGAAGCGATTTTAAGCAATACAGCATTAATCCTTATCCAATTAAGTACCTTAAAAACATTGTGCGTTTAATATAGATTAATATGACCCTTTACAGCATGTAATTTAAATTAATATTTTCGAATATATTACAGATTTAAAATGCAGGGACATAGCGGTTGCGGCGGCGCGTGTCTATCGCTCTTTCAAGAGTAATCTCTAAAGAAAACATGTTTGTATTGTCTAATGACAAAAAACTTGTGAACGCTGTATATAAAGACATTCTGTAATATATTTAGTATCAGCATTGCACCCGTCTCGCCTCACCTCGCCTCGCCTCACGCTCGGTGGCCGAGTGGCAGAGTGCTCGGTCCAATACCCGAAGGTCCCGGGTTCAATTCCCAGGTCGGGCAAAATGTATTTCGGATTTTTGGATGCATAGCCCGGGTTTGTGATCACCAACCCGCATTTGGCAAGCGTGGTGATTAAGCCATTACCCATCAATTGTAGCGATGACTTGATTTCAATGATGGAGGCCTTTGCCTAGCAGTGGGACAGTTATAGGCTGTTTACTTACTTACTTTTTATTTGCACCCGTGCGAAGCCGGGGCAAGTCGCTAGTTTAACATAATCAAAGCTATATAATAAGAATATACAACATCAGTGATGGGTTGCAGCTGATCGCCTGATGTGCGAGCATCTTGGAACCCTTGTCCCTTAGTCGGCTCTTACGACTTGCACGGGAAGATAGGCAGCTGATTCATTACTCTTGTAAATCTTTTGAACTAGGTAACATTTGTGTAATAATGGATCACTACATTAGACTCTAGTGGTTTGTCCACCCACCGGTCTTGGGCACAGAGGTTCGATTTCCAGCAGGGGGGCAATTATACATTTTTAAACTTTCGCGTTCCATACTTAAACAAAACGACCGAGTTACAACGGCCGTGGTCACAGGTGGACTGCAGTCCACGAAACGTCGGGTATAAAGAAGGTATGATACCTTTTTTACTAATTAGTTTGCGTTAATCCCCGTTTAAATTTATTTAAGTAAGGGGGTAATTATTATTAAACACCTATTGTACTACCATTTTGTACAAACAAAAAAATAAACAAAATATTTTATTATTTAAGTCTGTCGCCATGACAACTAAAACCAAACAGCTATACATACATGTTGACACGTGGTGGGTTTCTTCGTCCAGCCCGCACCGGCGACTGCGGGCAAATTGTTTTTCCTGAACGCTGACAGTGTCTTCTCGACTTTGGACTTTCTGTTGACAATTAAACACCAGCTCATTTTAATGTCCTCACTGCTGGGGTACGAGCTTTCCCTATGGATGGGAACACCACAGGGAGAACCGGCCGTAAACCACCGCACCAGTGCGGTGCGTTGGTTGTTAACGACTGCTAATACAGCCGAGACCAACGGCTTTACGGGTCGGTATAATAATGTCTATAAAATAATAACGTTCAAAAAATAATAATGACCAAAAAGTTCGTTCAAAAATAATAGTAAAAAAGTTAAATATTTATTTCACTGCTTATGGCCCAGTTACAAGGCTTGTAATATGGTCATAAATAAAAAAAATGGTCAAGTACGAGTCGGACTCGTACACAAAAGGTTCCGTATCGTATATCTATGTTACTTTGAATACCATAGACTTCTTATAGGTTTTTCTGTAATCTAAATTTTTTTTTGGCATAATTTGTTGTTGTTTTGTTTTGATTTTTGTCTAAACTAATGTTACAGAAAAATGTTTTAAGTTCTTAAGTATACTTTCAATGTAGAGGTAATAATCAATAAATTGTTATCAAAAATGCATGTTATTTACATTCGGTCATTGATCTCATTACTCGCTGTGCGCTAACCTAATCAAATTACCCTTTCTTGCCTTAGTTACTAGTACTAGTAGTAGTAACACGAGATAGTTTTTATTCCTCATATTACTATTGACCAATATCATTCTTGTGAAATGAGTATCGATAAAACACATCGACAATTTAAACTTACATGTATGTTTTTCATGATTTGTAATAAATAAGTGACGATACTTAAGAAAAAAACAAGTGCAAGCAGCCTGACATTAATCTACCGAAGGAAATAGATCTTATTGACATAATTTTGGACATTATTCGTGTTAGTAATTTTTATTTTTGGAAATCATACATTCTTGGCCATCCATCCGGTTACCGGCCTTTGCAAAAGTTGCTTAATTTCAGCAATTGCAGACCGGACGCGTTAACTCGCGGGAAGGCTCACGCACCAGCAGTGGGGTCCGTTCGGCTACCAACGCTTTATATAAAATTATTTATTTATTTATCTTTACAGGTGAAACAGTAAAACTATTTCCGGGATCCGGGATTCGATAAAAATCAGCTAACAATATTTTGGTGGTATTAATCACTCTTAGTCATGTCCTGTCGGCAACTTTAGGTATTTTAGCTCCCTTCATCCCGATCACTGGTAAAAAGGCAGTCATGAAAGCGTGAACTATTATTCAAGTGGGAAGGTACAATCTCAGCAGTGGGACGTTTAATTCAACAACGACATAATTCAAATGTATACCTGCGGATTAAATCTTACCTCTCATATAGCTGCTTCGGAGACTGAAACAAATATTACAAATTTTATTTTCAATTATCTGTACTTATTAATAAAACTGCTTCTTTTGCAATGGCAGGTTCGAAAATGGGTAACCAACTTTAACTATCTCGACCTCTTCTATGCCTATAGAAGTATAAACCGTTAATTTATTGGCGTATTGGTTGATAAGGCGAGGACGGCTAGTAAGGCACAATCATGGAGTGGAGTGGAGCATCTGCCCCTCGACCGCTTAACCGATCGCTTTGACTACGCGTATAGTTTATGACGTCATCTTGCCACCTCGCACCGCCTATGAAAGCAATATCAAAAACTGAAGGCTATAGCTTTCGATATTGCTTTCATAGGCGGTACCAAACGACAAGATGACGTCATAAACCACACACGAAGTCAAAGCGATCGGTTAGGCGGTCGGGTCCCTGGACTCTGCGCACGATTAACATAAGGTATGACCTAACATACATAAATAAATAAAATAAAAAATAAAAATAGTTTATTTCATTAACATTAGATACAAAATATATGCAATGGCCAGAACCAACCCAGGAAACTTGTAACCAAGCTTGTAGTGGGAGGTTCTGCTCTTCCCAAGATACAATAACTAGGTTTAAGATACAGAGAGTAAGTACAGTTGTAAATAAACTATTTTACTTATGGCTAATTAATTACAATGAAAACTGTGTGTGCGTACATATGCGTGTGCGAGGGTGTGTGCGTGAGGGTGTGTGTGTGAGTGAGTGATGGTGTGTGGTTTTGTGTGAGTGAGGGTGTGTGTGCATCCTAATAAAAGATTTTGTTGCACTAAAGATCTTGATGGGTCGAAGTGCTACTGGAAGAGGGAAACCTAAGCAGGCCCCTATAAGATAAGATAAGATAAGACAACATCAGGTAGAGTGGAGTCATTTGCCTACTTATTAAAAAAAACTATATCCAGTAAAAAGGGCTTAAGATGGCGTATACTCACATCATCGCTGTATTTCTCGTCGCCGTCTGATTTCGCGCCATCATCCAATATGTCGGCTGACGTCTTACCACTGGCGTAGAAACTGTGAAACGTACCAAAGTTTTTAAGGAGTTGATAAACTATAAAATGCGCTATAACAATGCATACAACATACAACGCTAAGAAAAATACCGGAAGAGCCAGTATAGGCAGGCCTCCAACAAGGTGGTCCGACGATCTGCTGAAGGTCGCGGCTAGCCGCTGGATGCGAGCAGCACAAAACCGATCATTGTGGACATCCTTGGGAGGAGTTCTTTTATTCGTTTCTTTTTCGTCAATGTAACTTTGTGTACTTTATTCCTATAAACATAACGTCCTACTCTCGCCTAACATTTGCAGTGCCCGACAGGGTCCGTATTGTTACTAATTTAATAATTTAAGACCTTTTGTACATATGAGAAAGTAATAAAGAAATTGAATTGAATGTGTTGAGTGGGTACCAATGAAGTTCGGTCGTTTCGTTATTCAAAATTCAAAATCATTTATTCTGTTTAGGTTACAAGTAGCTCTTGTGAATGTCACTACGGTTCGTAAGTCTACTCTGGGCGGGAGATCTTGTACTGAGAAGAACCGGCAAGAATCAGTAAGGGCTTTTCTTTTCTCCCTTACAGCGTTAATATATATGTCGACGGCGAGGCGAGGCTGGTTTGTAGTAGGGCGGTCGAGCAAACTCGGATTTGTCGATAACACAGTACATCTTGGATCTTCAAATAAAGACGCAGTCGTACTCCTTACAGTCACTTTGTTATTTTAATATCACAATTACATTATTTAGAAACAGTTTCATGATGCAAATGGATTTTAGAAACGAAGTGAGTTCTGCGCGTGCGTACTCTCCGAGCGCTCCCGTTCGAATGTCCTCAGTCCGTTGTCGCGCCAAGCCAACTGACGTTGACGTTTCGCGCACCATAGAGCATAGGCTGCGCAGACCACACTAAGTATAGACACTTGTCGTTTCTAAGCGATGCTAGCGCCACGTCTCCGACATATGTATATATTTTTTTATATTAGAAAGAGGCAAACGAGCAGGCGGATCACCTGATGGGAAGCAATCACCGCCGCCCATGGACACCCGCAAAACCAAAGGAATCACAGATGCGTTGCCGGCCTTTAAGGAAGGAATAAGCTCGTTTCTTGAAGATCCCTAAGTCGTAATGGTCCGGAAATACCGCCGCTGAGAGCTGGTTCCACAGCACTGTAGTTCGTGGTAAAAAATTACGTGAGAAACGCACAGTAGTAGATCGCCATCCATCAAGATGGTATGGATGGAAAGACAGTCGATTGCGTGTAGTGCGGTGAAGGAAATCAGCGGCAGGGATCAAACCGAACAATTCCTCAGAGCATTTATTCAGTTTAGGCTACAAGTAGCTCTTGTGGATGTCACTATGATGCCATCGGTTCGTAAGTCTACTCTGGGCGGGAGATCTTGTACTGAGAAGAACCGGCAAGAAACAACAAGGGATTTTCTTTTCTCCCTAACTCTCCTTAATATATTGGAAAATGCTCATCATTGATTCACTCATTCGTTCCAAAATTCATTCACTCTAAAACACAAATGTTGAAAAAATTTTCACGAGCACGATTTGAACCTGCACCCTTCTGACATACCGGGTGAGGTGCTCTCCCAATTGAGCTATCGTGGTTCTAACCAGTCCGCCGAAATTATTCAACACTATTTACTTTTACTTTGAAAGCCAAAGGCGCCCATTCAATGTCAACAACTACCGTCATTAACATCCGATCATAATATTTCTACAAATACTAAAGATCAGTTAAGTAGTAGGCAAGCTATTTATAAAATGTTTTTGTTTTGTTTATATAACTTTTAACGAAAATTTTGTTGCGAACAAATTACAAAAACACAAATGTTGAAAAAATTTTCACGAGCACGATTTGAACCTGCACCCTTCTGACATACCGGGTCAGGTGCTCTCCCAATTGAGCTATCGTGGTTCTAACCACTTCACTTCACTCTTTCATTCACTTTTTTATTAATTCATTCATTCGTTTGTTCTTAATTATAATGAACTCACTCTTCGGTGTGCATGGCGGAGTGCAACAGATGCTTTGTGTACGCCTCCTTGGTTTCGAACGTGATCTTGCAAATTTCACAGTACGTGTTGTTCTCGGCGTCCGTCACTTGGTTATCCTGTAAATAGGAAAATAATTGACACTATTCCACTCTTAGTGTAACACACTACGCCGAAATTAAGCAACAAAGATCCATCATCATCATCATCTCAGCCAAAAGGCGTCCACTGCTGGACAAAGGCCTCCCCCAAGATGGGGGGTATTTGCCGTAATCGCCACGCTTGGCAGGCGGGTTGGCGATCGCAGTAGGTTGAAAGTAACCTCAGAGAGATGCTGCTGCCCATCCTCTAGAATGGTCCCTTAGTCGCCTTTTACGACACCCACGGGTTGAGATGGGGTGGTGCAATTCTTTATCCCCGGCACATACACAGGGATAACAAAGATATTAGTACTATTTTATATAAGAGGTAAGAAACGAACACGAGTGTGGGCAAGGACTCAGTGCTATGGAAAGTTGCGAATCGCATAAAATCAGATAAATAAACGTGTTTTTTAATGATTTCTACTAAATCTAATAACTTAAGCTTAAAAAGTGTCATTAAAACAGCTTATTGGTTTGAACGAATTATAACTTTGAATTTTGGGGATACTTTAATATATATTCTTTTATCATTCACGATTAGTTTTATGACTATAAGCGGATGGGTTGTGCAACGCCAAGTGTTATGTACGTGCTCTCTACCGGTGAAATTCTCCCTAAATAAAAAAGCTAAGTAAAAAAAAGTCTTAAATATAGAATATTATAAGCTTAGATAAATGATGGGTCTCGCTGCGCTCGACTAGATACTGCCTAGAAACAATAGCTTCGTGAATGCGGCAACTCAATGTTGTAGTGTGTGTAAAAACAGTGTCCTTCTTATTTCTTGTAGTATTATTTTTACACAGTTTAACTACGCAAACTGGCATTTTACTTCGGACCAAAGTTTAACAAAAGATTGAGGTGCGCGTACCCATTTGGTGCGCGTACTGAATGGGTACGCCTCACATACAGTTTGCAACGCGACTGACAGCAGGCGACTGACTCGGGTTCTCGGGTACGCCGACTTCGGCGTAGTATTTTTTGCCGCATTTAACAAGTACGCCGGCGGCGGTATCTAGTCGAGCGCGCGTGACCAATCATTTATCTAAAATTATAAGTAAGAAAAGTTAGTAAATAACCTATGACTGTCCCACTGCTGGGCAAAGGCGTCCATCATTGATGTCATCACTACAATTGATGGGTAATGTGGCCTAATCACCATACTTGCATATTGTGGGTTGGTGATACTGATCACAAAGCCAGGCTGTGCATCGAGAAATACATAACACACTTTGCCCAACCTGAACCGAACCCGGGACCTTCGGGTGTCTAACGCACCTACCGGTAGACTGATGTGTTTCAGCCTCTTGTGCTGCCGAAGCCCTAAGGGGCTGACGAAGGACTCGCCGCACAGCGAACACATGTGCTTGCTCCTGTGCGTACGCAGGTGTGTGTAAAACGTGGATAAGTGCCTGGAGAAACGAGAAAGCATAGTTTGTACAAATAAATAATAATAATAAATAAACTTTTCTACACTCACACCAATTATCTAGCCCAAGAGAAGCTTCGTTATGAAACTCGTTAAAATGGTTACTAGACAACGGACAAACATACTTAAAATATTTAAGTACATACATATTATACATAGAAAACACCTAGACCCGAGACAATTTAGAAAAACAATAATTTCTAATTTGACCCGACCGAGGATCGAACCCGGGACCTCAGAGATGACGACACCTGAAAACCGGTGTACAAACCACTCGACAAGGAGGTCGTCAAAGAACAGGCAGCATCAAATTATGTTACAATCTTCTATACTAAATAATATAAAGGGGTAAAATTTGAAAACTTTGCTTGTTTGAAGAGGAATCTGGAACTGCTGGTCCAATTCCAAAATTTCTTTCACTGATAGAATGCTACATTCCCTGCGGGGATATAGGATATATTTTATTTTAAAATAGAGTTTTATTTTTAAAATCTTAAATCCACGCGGACGAAGTATTAAGAAAAAAAGGCAATGCCAATTTTTCTATGGGGCTCTATAATTGTCTAGGGCTGTATACTGGGATACTTACCATAAAGTCGAGAATCTGTAAGAAAACTCAACATGATGTGCTTGTATAGATAAGGAGATAATGTTAGGTTCTTAATTCCTCTCTTCATCTCTCTCTCGCCCACCCCTCTCTCCCCCCCCCTTTCTTATTTTTTCCTATCCCTCTTCTACTCCCACTATCGCGAGTTAGGCTTCAATTGACTGTACACACGGCGGCAGATCAATCTACCCAAACCTGTCAAATTTCTCCAATGAATATTGATCCTTATAACCAAAGGTTATCCTTTGGTTATAAGGATCAATAGTTCAAAATTGATTGTAGAAATTTGACAGTTTTGGGTAGGTTGATCTGCCGCCGTGTGTACATAAATGAACTTACTTGAATTCCTTATCGCAATGTGGACATTTTCTGATGACGCCGCTGTGATACTCTTCGTGGAACAACGCCGTTGTTCTTAAACAAGAAAAAAATACTAAACTAATACAATTCAATTACAATGTTCATAACATCCAATCGAAGAAGCTGAAAAGCGCTGTGGTTAAACCGCCCGGTCTGGAGCCAAACTGGACTTGCTGGGATACCAAAAATTTATCATCTCGAGCTCCTCCGTGCTTTGCAAGTAAATCCGTCGGTCCCGACTGCATTAGCAGTCGTTAACAACCACCGCACCGCACTGGGCCAGCGTGTTGGTTTATGACCCGTTCTTCCTATAGGGATCCTCTGACGGTGTTACGATCACACGGCTTAAGGAACCCCCAAAAAAGTCTGGTGACTCTGATAAGGCCGTCTGAAGACATCAGCAAATACCCTCCAAGAAAGTAAATTGCCGTCGCTAACAAATACCACACGCTCTGGGCCCGCGTGGTGGTTTACGGCCCGTTCTCATGTGGTGTTACCATCCATAGGGAAGGCTCGTGCCCGAATAGTGGGGACATAAAGCAAGCTGGTGAATAAAAAAAAAGACTGCTCACTTACTCAACATTACAGACTAGATTGCACCTCAGGCACTCGTACTTGGTGAGATGCTGCTTCATATGTTTGCTGAGGAAGCAGGCTCTTCGGAAACGCATCTTGCAGAACCGGCAGATCAGAGAACCAACCGCCTATGGGAAAATAACTTTACTATGACAATTGAAAATTGTACTTTAATAGACTTTGTCTTGGATGGGACTCGAATCCAAAAATCTTTCACAGTACGTACAACAGCTCTTTCAACTAAACTACCGATATATTGGTTTTTCTGTCCAATTTTTAAACTTTTCACCGCCCAACTGCCCCTGCACGCGATGTCCCGCTGTACGCCAACGTGTATAAATGTATTTTAATAAAGTAGGTACAAAGAAGAACTTCTATAGAAGTGCTGGCGTGGACGGCACGAAAATCTCGAACTTCTATAGAAGTTGTTGATGGTAAAAAGGTTAAAGTGCTCTTGTAGTAATGGTTCAGAGTGAAGTGCGCTTTCATCTTGGACCTTTTCGTCATTTACCATCAGTATCTTTGTCCCTGTGTGGTGCCGGGGATAAAGAATTGCACCACCCCATCTCTTCCCGTGGGTGTCGTAAAAGCCGACTAAGAGACCATTCCAGAGGATGGGCAGCAGCATCTCTCTGAGGTTACCCTCAACCTACTGCGATCGCCAACCCATCTGCCAAGCGGCAAATACCCTTCATACCCTTGGAGGCCTTTGTCCAGCAGTGGACGTCTTTTGGCTGAGATGATGATGATGATGATGATGATGATGATCTTTGTCAAGTATATTTGTAATATATAAGATTGATATCCCTGCAGATTGCCTGACTGTGGTCACGGTCCACGGTACACCCATATTAGAGAAAGTAGTGGTTTTTAGTGTGTATGCCCCTTTCTCTCGAATCCCTTCCGAGACCTTTGATTGAACCTGGACGGGGAGGCGGGAGCCAAGAGGAGAGCCCATACATATTTATCCGCGACTCCCCGCACGCGGTGATACGCGTCAATGCGAATTCAACTGGCTAAAAATGAGTATTCTTACCTCTCCATGCTTCCTTAGTAGATGCCGGTCTAACATATTCTTCTGCGAGAACGTTTTATGGCAGTCCATACATTTGTGGTTGGCGCGCATATACTTCTCACCCTGCCCCTTAGCTTGGAACTCTTTCAACGCCTCCTCCTCATTCAACGTCAGCTTCCTCCAGAAACCAGAGTCCAAAAACTGTAGTGCCTTCAATTTACCATCTTTTGACTTCGTGAACTTATACTTTTTCGTTTCCGTCTCATTAACTACTGTCTCGGATTTCTTTTTAACGGTGGGAACATTTTTATTGGTTTTAACCTCTTTTGATAGGAGATTCTTTAAAATAGTAGGTACCGGTTCAATTGTCTCCTTCTCCTTAGCAGGTTCAGACGGTTCTGGTTCGTCGTCTGTCTGTTTTGTGTCTATACATTGGAATATATCGTAATTGGCACTATCATACTTCTTCAGTTCTAATGAGAGTTCATTGATTGGTACGTCATCGTCAGAGCTATGATCGTCAACGTAAATGTCAGCATCGAGATCACTGTCCTCAGAATCGCTATCACTTTCCTTTTTTATTGGTTTGGACTTTGATTTGGTATGGCGTTGGTTCACTTTGTTTTCTTGTACAATGGTTAGTGTTTTAACTTTTCTGTTTGCCTTTATGATCTCCAAGTTGCCCCGTTTTATAATTGGCATCTGTTTCGAGTACATATTGCATACTTTTTCGTATGTGAGCTGTAAGATAAAATCATCCATATACAATATTTTAAGCAGTTGTTGAACTAAAAATTAAGAAAGAAAACTCCACTCATTCATCATTTAGCATCAGCCCATCACAGTCCACTACTGAACAAATGGTCTTGTAAAAGGCACAAGGCAAACCATTGATCTCAGATAATAACCAAGATTAATGACCTGCAACATTCACCTTTATTTATCCTTCATTTGAAAGTTTTAAGCCCCTTTTTTTGTGAATAGAAAAAAAGTATACATTTTAAAAGAATTATAAATCTAATAATTATATTTTTTTTAAAGTTATCCTACTGTTGTGCTTGCTAACAAATCAAGGGGGGTGTCGAACGTTTCCGACACTCCCCTGTTATTGAGAGGGCCTGGTTCTGGCCAGGTTGGCTGTAGCAATAGGGCAGAGAAATTTATTAAGAGGAATGTTTCTTCCTGTCAAGCAGCAATTTTTTTTAAACATCGTAAAGTTTTTATTGGATAATTCCCCTTATAACAACAGGGTGTGGGAGTCTCACATATATTTCATGGTCCGTCCTCAGGGCCCCAAAAATATGAACAGTATTTTCTTAACATTTAAATAAAAGGTAGTTGCTTAATAAACAAAGATGGAATGAGCATGTTAATAGCTGACTTCATGTTGCTGCCTATCATGAATGTTTCATGTTTCACCTTTTTGTAAAATCATACTCCAAACATCCCAAAGTTTATTGTGAATATAACACCAATTCAATTATCAGTCATAATGTTAAATGAAAAAAAAGATTTTTGAGTTAGACCCCTATTTGTGATAGGCAGAGATGTGAGGATCATAATTAACCTTTTTACCGCCAACAACTTCTATAGAAGTTCGAGATTTTCGTGCCGTCCACGCCAGCACTTCTATAGAAGTTCTTCTTTGTACCTGCTTTATTAAAATACATTTATACGTTGGCGTACAGCGGGACATCCCGTGCAGGACAGTTGGGCGGTGAAAAGGTTAAGAATTATGTAGTAGGTATATAATAATTAACTATCCATTCCAGCTTAGACCCACCTTACCAACTAAACTAAAGCATACAAATATAAAGAAAATTGAAAAGCAAGATGCTTACTGGTGCAGTCCACACCATCTGCTTAAGTGTTTTTTGAGCGAAACAGCATTTCTCTTTGAAATAATGAAATTTGTTGAGTAGCGCAGCGCATTGATAGCAGAAGTATCTTGGAAGACCATCATTGTTGTTAACCTGTAGAAAAGAAAGGACTTAGGGTTAGTTCCCATATGTTTAATCCCAGATAGCCTATCCAGACGATTTGTTAACTTTATATCAAAGGTCAAATAAACTGTCAAAAACTTAATAAGCACTGTGCCTTACAGCCTTTTTGCTTTTTTTTTATTTTGTTCCATCAAAATATAATAAAGTTTATATCCATGTTATCTTTATTAAATTAAGTCTAGAATTACTGACATGGATAATAGGAAAAAAGACAAAGTGTTAAAAAAAATCCACGAGCAGGATTCGAACCCGGTGCGGGTTCGAATCCTGCTCTTGGGGTTTTTTTTTAATGATTCCCTGATCGTGGAATTCTTTCAAATTGTAGTTTGTTTGCAACAAAATTTGCATAAAATTATATATAATAAGATGCAGATAAGACAATTTTCAAAAATATTTTTAATAAATATAGGTACCTAAATGAAAATAACGACGTATTTAAAATAAATTGCATTGAATTAGCTCTAAAAAAATGGTATAAACATCATTTAATAAATAATTTAAAAATATTTAATTAAAAAAACTACATAATTTTTTCATATAAAATGTATTTTAACTGTTTGTATTGTTAATGGTAGACTACAACATGATGTGACCCTATTTAAATCTTTTAACTTCATTTTAATCCAAAAAAGTTCTAATAACAACAAAATTAATACACAGTAGTTAAATTCAGCCATGTCCTTGAAACAAAGCAAAAGACTCTATTACTGGCTCTTTTCAAATACCCCTGCAACCATTGGATTATAATATATAAATAGTCGCCGTCGCAGTCGTACTGTACTTAGAGTATCGATAGGATTAAACAATGCATGGTAAATAAAAAGCAATAATAGGTGTAATACTGACTGGCACAGTTGTAATTTCCTCATAGTAACATTTCAAGTAAAACTCGTCGAACTTGTAATATTTAACATTCTTATTTGCCTGGAGACAAATTCTACACACTTTAAGGTTGCACATCACTTCGCAAAATATTGCTCTGAAATCGGAAAAAGATTTTTTCATTCATAAATCGTTTGAGATGAGATCAATTTCGCTAAAATCTGTCAGACGAAACGCTAAGTTGGAGTAGGTAGGTACCTAACTATTTGTGTTCTCTGTGAGATAGTAAGTAGATAGGTAGGTATCTGTGGCATAGAGTTACAGTTGTTCAAAACGGCTATAAAACAATAGCACGCTACAATAAACTATAAACTGGCACGCTACAAAATACGCTATATTATAGCGCGCTATGAATTAGGAAGCGTGTGGGCGCTCGACAGGCGTGATTAATCATGCAGCACCATAGCAAACTAGATCTCGTAGCACGTTACATTACATATCGTATGTTGGACAAACAGCGTGCTAAATAAAGCAAACCAATGAACTCCCCTTCATATTTTTCAGGATTTGGACTGTCTAAAATTGATACAAACGTTATTTTAATATTAATGTAATTGTAAATCAATTAAAGGCGTATTTAAAAGTTCATTGGTTATTATTTATGATATGTACAAAAATCAGGTACATTTAGGTATTTTTGTATTGATTAAAATATTAACAAATCTTACATTTACATACAACGATCCCGCGCGAAACGATCTAACGTGCTGAGAAATAGCGTCCGATAGTATTAGCGCGCACGCGATGACTGACCATAGATAAGAATAGGTTTTGACTGACTGCCCAGTGCCCACCCCAAAGAGGAAATTAATATTACGGCCCACCCCGCCCTACCCGGCCAGCCAGTGCCGCTGCAGGTTGCCGCGCGCAATCTCACGATATTCATAGCGTGTTCATAGCGTATAGCGCCAACGTATAGCGTATAGCCTACATACATAGCACGCGATACGCGCGAGATACAGGCAGCGCGCTAGAGTATGGCGCTATGCGATATATTATCCACCTCTGCTGTGGCAGACAGACACAGACACAGTAGGGTGGTTGGTAGGAAACTTTACGCTACGTTCCCATGTTTATTTTTTTGAGGTGTTTAGTTACCACGCTAAAACAATGCATATATCCATCGGTGTTAAAATATGTATAAACTTTATCATTTCAGCAATTAGTATTTTGCTTTCTTTAGACACATTTAAAAGCCGTTTTTTATGATTGAGATTGCGAATACGTCGAACGTCGTTCCCAGTTACCAGAATCAAGGCTCTGATCGGTTTCTAAACTGAACTGCAAGCTGCAATTTATTGACAGTTGTCGGTCGGTTTTTGACATTTACACAAATCAGTCAAATGTCATTTTTAGAATCAAAATGGTTCTCTAACAATTTCTTGTATTGTTTTTAAATTACAAATGTACACAGTTTTACTGTGTTTTGTCGTATAAAAATGTTAGATTTACAAGTTTGCAGAATATGTCTGCGAAACGGTTCAAAGCTTTACAAATTGGACAAGTATTACCTTGAGAATTACTACGAAGAAATCATGGCTTTACCAGTAGGTTCTAAACAAATTAATTAATTTCGGTATAATATTAGTATTATCATTATAATAAATTAATTAATCCTTTAATCCCGTTAATATTTCACTATAAAACGTTACGACCCATGAACCCATTCATAAAATTAAACAACAAAGAAATTTTAAGAGTTTGATTTATTTGTGTCAACAGTTTGTAATATTATGAATATGATACACATTTTAATTTTCTTTGATTGTTCTACTAACGTAATTAGATCTTATTAAACGGAATAGTTAATTTCCAGTATAGCTTCAATGCAATAAGGACATTTTTGAATAATGATCACTCAAATGTTTAGTAGTTAGTTTAGTGTAATTTTACCAAATAAAGGTTTTTTCTATTTCTATGCCATCATTAATTCAAGTGACTGTTTATCTTGTGTGTGTGAACTATATAAATTTACAGATAGCCAACAAATTGGTTTAATTAAGTATATTGAAATTTAAAATATACATTCATCACAAACAACTTTATATACTGCAAAAGTGTTGTGTTTTTTTACAAACTAATCAATTGTTACAGGTTAGTAAAGGAGATGGATTACCACAATACGCTTGCTTTGAGTGTGCTGCCATTTTACGCAAGTTCCACTTATTCAAGGAGAAATGCTACTACAGCCATAACACATTAACAAACCTGCTCTGGAAGGGAAAGGTTAGAAACAGATTTTTGTTCATAATTATGTACTTGAGAATAATCCTGTATAATTTTTAAAATAAATAAATGAATAATAAATATAAGTTACAGTAATATTTATATAAATTTTAACCATTGAGTTGAAAAGAAATATGAAATAGATACGAGTTGTCTTGATGAAACCACATATTGCAAAGCCGTTGGTCCCGGTTATATTAGCAGCTGTTATCAAATACCAATCTGAACTAGGCAAGCTTGTTGGTTAAGGTTCCATTTTCCCTATCCATCCATAGGGAAGGCTGGGTTACAACTGGAGTTGCCAACCATATCCTATGTTATTTTCCATCCCCATACATTATTATTTTTAATAAAATAAAGCATGGAAAATACTTTCCGACTAATACGTGCATTTAAACGGAATATTTCTGTTGGCTTAATTTCTGAACTACTTAATGATACTCAGACTCAGGTAAAGTGAAACGAAACGCAACGCTTAAATAAATAAATTTGAAAAAAAAAGGTACTTTATTTTTTCTTTAAATACTTTTTTTATACTAGTTAGTGATAGATTTACTTTAATTTCCTGAAAAATAGTTGGCAATCCTAGTTACAACCCAGCAGTGGGGACAAGCTGTTGGTCCCTGATGTTAGATATATTTAGACATATCTAAATCATCAAACATTTGAAGATGATGATGATCAGCATTTTTTTTTTGTTATAGATCACCCAGTCTTCTATTGACAGTATAAAAACAAAAAGGATCCCAACCTTAGAGTTTGGTACTCTAGACGTCCTGACAGTTAGCCAACGAGTAAATACCTTCATTGTCATACATGGTGAAGAAGAAGAATTGGAAGACGAAGAAGAGAAACCTTGTAATGGCACCGATGATTTCATGGACGCTGATTATTTTGAGGTCTCATCACCCGAAGCTGATAATGTCAACGAAAAATTGGAAAAAGTAAAACCAGTTGAGCCAGAACCAGAATTGGTGTTAGATATGGATAAACATAAAAATGACAAAGTAGTTCATTCTGTTGATGATAAAACTGTGGTCCCTGAAGTTCCGAAAATAAAGGAACCTGCAAAAAAAACACCAAGAAGAAAAGCACCAATAAAGGCAAAACAGTCTAAAGCAAAACCAACCCGAAAAAGGAGAGCTGTTAGAAAGAAAAAAGCAGACACAGATTCTGATGATGAAGTTTTAGCTAACAAAAAGAAAGCTGATATAGCTATAGAGAGAAAAAATGTTGAATTCACCAAAGCACAAGGAGGACAACCAAAGGTCCTCAAATTTTTGGAGTCAGGGTTTTGGAAAAAATCTTTTCTCACTGATGAAGAAGCTATGGCAGAGTTTCAAGCTAGGGCACACGACAGAAAGTATCTAAAGGCAGCTTATAAATGCACTGACTGTTTCAGAGGATTCTCACAGAAAAGTATGTTGGACCGGCATATACCATTAAAGCATGGAGAAGTAAGTTATTTGGTTGTTCTTTACTAAAATTTTGTATTTTAGCCAGTTCTTTAGTGTTTACAGATTTTTTATTCTTGTTAAGGGCCCTATTACATCTGGACTGATTATTGCGTAAAATGGCCAATATTGGCGTTCTCGATCTCAGAAACGAAAATACATTTACAATTTTAACTTATTGAATAGTGTAGAATAGCTATTGGCATAGTTCGTAGCAGCCTCGCTTTTTGTAAATTTTGCTTAACTTTTTAATAAAACCCAAAATAGCAGAGAAAGATTTTCATAAAATGCGCGAAGGCACTTTTTTGAGCTCCTAGATTGAACTACTGTTCTAAACGAATGAAATAAAAAAAATAGAATGTTATCTCTTATATAGTCGAATAGTTTGTAGCGGCCTCGGAATTTTTAGATATCATTGATTTTACATAGAAAGAAAATCTCATTCTAAACCAAAAAAACTTCGAAAATTGCTTTAAGATCGCTGTGAATTTCTCCTATCTACGATATATTATTGAGCAAAATTTATACCGGAATAATTGTTACTTCATGAGGAATAAATATTTTATAATAAATTTATTATCCTATTTCTATAAAAACGATAAATACAACTGCAAAATTACTACAAAATGCGATGCGCCGGCCGTCCGAACTCAGTTTTTTCTCGCAGAGTGGAAATTTGTAATACTAAGCATGAATTTATAATCCTATTTCGATAAAAACGATAAATACAACTGGAAAATTACTACAAAATGCGAAAATGGGCATTTTACGCAAAAATCACAGTCGAGATGTAATAGGCCTCGTAACACCTGCTTTTTATCGCAAACATTGATAGAGTTAATCATTTATTATCAATCTCTGGTTTTAAGCAAATAACGAGATTTTGCACAATGGCGCCACTGGTCCCAGTTCTAAACTGCTTCCTGCCCAAGGCTTGGAATACCGGTATTTTCAATAACCGGTATCTTTGACTTTAATAAAGTACAGGTAATGATTTAATACCGGTATTAATAATACAGGTTAACCGATGAGTACCGGTAAGTAGTATTGTACCGGTAAACCGGTATGATACATCATAATACAGGTACTAATACCGGTACCAGGTAACCAAATTTATTAATGCATTATTAGTAGATAATTGGATTGGATGTGCTTGGATTGGCTAACTGCACGCGTTGCGCTCTCGTATTGTTAGTTTGCCTGTTTATGTTCATTTCGTGCGGCCGCAGAGCTCTGCATATCACGTGATAAACAGACTGGCAATGTCGCAGGTAGGTACCGGTATTTTTGAGGTACAATACCGGTACTCATCGAAGAATCAGAATGGAAATTACAGGTAAGTATTAACCGATATGATACCTGTATTTTCGGTACCGGTTGCAAGCCCTGCTCCTGCCAGTTGTCTACATTAAGCTTTCCAGGTCCTTTTTTTACTTTAACAAGGCATAAATATAGGGTTTTTTTAAATTTTGCTTAGGAACATTTGACACACAGGAGTTTAGAATGTTCTATTCTAAATGATTAACTATATCGGCTTTGATGATAAAAAGCAGGTGTCACAAAAATCGGTTCTACAATCTGTCCGGTCACCGGTGTCGGAGCTTTAAATATCATAAAATATGGTCAACTTTATTGATAAAGCACCCCTTATATGTAGGTTTTCTCTAACCATAATGAAATGGCAGACTTTTAATTATTTATTTTACCGAAAAGTAGGTGTGCGTACAAGTTTGACCATATCTACTTTTCTAGAGGTCCTACGTTTACAAACGAGGTGTCATTAGAAAGCTAAAAAGCTAGGTAAGGAACTGATGCTAAGAATGTTATCACAACAGTTCATAAAAATACAACATAAATTTTTTTATGAAAAAGAAAGAACAAAAGAACGAGTTTTTTTTAGTTATTATGTTTTAAAAACAAATTAGGACATTGAACTACATTTTTTATGTTTTAAATAAGTAGTACAAGGTATGTGCTAAAGGCAGACACTAAAATATTAGACCTAACTTAGATAGTTTAGGATTTACAACAGTTTGAACATGACCATTTAAATAGTTCAATTTTGTAGGAAAGTAGAAATAAAAAGAAAAGCTGGTAACTAATGATAATAACATTTTAATCATTCACATAAAGAATTTTCATTTTAATATTTTTTATAACAGCAACTGCTCAAAGTGATTTCCGTGATACTGAAGACATGCAGTGGCTCTTAATGATACATGACTGGTCGAGCGTCGTATCATCTCCCTGTCTCTTCTCAAATCGTTACCGACATCAATTATTTTCTGTTCCAACTCTTCTCGTGTGTTTGGCACGTCTACGTACACTCTCTGCTTCATAGTACCCCACAAAAAGAAATCGAGTGGCGTTAAGTCGGGTGAACGCGGTGGCCAAGCGATCGTTCCACCGCGTCCAATTCACGTCGTAAATTGTTCGTTTAAAAAATTTCGGACATTTACTGCAAAGTGTGCCGGGGCGCCGTCTAATTGTAATATCATACCAGCTCTGTAGGACAACGGTAAATCCAGTAGTGCGTCTTGGAACTGAGTTTGCAGGAATTCCAAAAATCTTGGGCCATTCAATGTCGCCGGTAAAATAAACGGTCCAATTAAAAGATCATCAATCATTCCAGCCCAAACATTCACAGAAAATTTATGCTGAAATGAACTTGGTCTCACGGCATGGGGATTTTCATGAAGCCACAGATGATCATTGCGGTGGTTCGTATATCCCGATCTAGTGAAAGTGGCTTCGTCAGTCCACAAAATTCTTTTTAAAAAATTTGAGTTGTGTCGCACTCTTCTAATAACCCACGAACAAAAAACTGACCTTGTCGCGAAATCCGGTTCTAGTATATCTTGTACCCTTCGGAAGTGATACGGATGTAATCCTTCCCTTTTAAGAACTCTCCACACTGACCATCTGGATAAATTCAGTTGATTAGCAATTCGTCTGACACTAAGTCTAGGATCTTGAGTAATCAAATTTAATATTTCTTCTTCCTCTTGGTGAGACACAAGACGAGCACGTTCATTGGCAGGTCTTCTGATTCCATTTTCAGCTAGTCTCATGTGTATTCTTATAAAAGTCCGGGCATTCGGTGTAGGTCGATTTGGAAATCTTCTTACGTATTCTCTAACAGCAGCATTGGCATTTCCGTTGCACAATCCGTACACGAAATGGATATCGGCGAGGTGCTGACTTGAGTAGTAACCGTCTTCCATTGTAACTAACAAGAAATGTTCAACAACAAAATAAAAACGTAACAAAAGTTCAACAATAACAACAAAACTATGTGGTAGATTTTAAAACAGCAAGTAGTGTAATCACAACGCGGAGCGAGGGACGACTGACCTGACAAGCCCGTAACAACTGACGTTTCAGCTGGCATTCTTTTGTTTTTTTTTACCTGCTCCTGTCCCCGACCCACCGATAAGGAAGTTGAGTTTGCTATGGCGATGAAGGACGCGCTTTTAAGAGGGTCATATTCAGACTGTTGTAAAACCTAAACTATCTAAGTTAGGTCTAATATTTTAGTGTCTGCCTTTAGCACATACCTTGTACTACTTATTTAAAACATAAAAAATGTAGTTCAATGACCTAATTTGTTTTTTAAAACATAATAACTAAAAAAAACTCGTTCTTTTTTTCTTTTTTTTCATAAAAAAATTTATGTTGTATTTTTATGAACTGTTGTGATAACATTCTTAGCATCAGTTCCTTACCTAGCTTTTTAGCTTTCTAATGACACCTCGTTTGTAAACGTAGGACCTCTAGAAGAGTAGATATGGTCAAACTTGTACGCACACCTACTTTTCGGTAAAATAAATAATTAAAAGTCTGCCATTTCATTATGGTTAGAGAAAACCTACATATAAGGGGTGCTTTATCAATAAAGTTGACCATATTTTATGATATTTAAAGCTCCGACACCGGTGACCGGACAGATTGTATAGCACACTGTGGTGTTTGGTCGAGAATGCCAATAATTAATTCCAGAACATTAACCTTTTCACCGCCCAACTATTCTGCACGCGATGTCCCGCTGTACTCCAACGTATAAATGTATTTTAATAAAGTAGGTACAAAGAAGAACTTCTATAGAAGTGCTGGCGTGGGCGGCACGAAAATCTCGAACTTCTATAGAAGTTGTTGGCGGTAAAAAGGTTAAATATTGGGTCCTAACCTATGAAATTAACGTTTTTTTTTTCTTACTTATTCAGAGCCTGATTTACCCAGAGGCTTATAAGGTTGGAGCCTAGGGCGCTAGGCCCGAGGGCGCGGAGCTTGCCTTTGCTGGCACTTATTTTAGAGACAGATTGGATGGACAGATTGCTGCGGCGCGTTATATGCATTATCGGCAAAGTAGAGGTCACTAATACTCTCGAACCCCTGCAATTGCGTAGAGATATAGCATCACTCATGAGGAGCTCGATGGCGCAGTGGTTAACGCGCCCGGTCTGCGAGTGCTGAGGTTGACCAAAAATGTATCATCTCGAGCTTCTCCGTGCTTCGGAAGGCACGTAAAGCCGTTGGTCCCGGCTGCACTAGCAGTCGTTAACAACCACCAATCCGCACTGGGCCCGAGTGGTGGTTTTTGGCCCGTTCTCCCTATGCATAGGGAAGGCTCGTGCCCCAGCAGTGGGGACATAAAATGAGCTGATGATGATGATGATGATGATAGCATCACTCAGCGTCTTCTACCGCTTATACCACGGCGAGTGCTCTGAAGAACTCGTTGACCTTATCCCACCTTCTCCCTTCCTCCTTAGGACTACGCGTGCTGCTCTCCGGAGTCACCGCTGTACTGTCTCGAACATTCCATCGCGCACAAAGAAATTTGGTGACTCGTTTCTTTCGCACTTTCAAAAGATGGAATAGTCGACCAGCACACTTTTTCCCTCCTTCCTAAGACATGCGATCCTTCAAACGAGGCGTGAAGAAGCACCTTGTGTTTTTTTCACGCTGCACCAGTTGCCCTTGCGTCTGGACTCCGTTTCCACTTAACATCAGGTGGAGTAGAGTCATTTGCCAAGCCAGGTATAAAATAATAAAAAAATCTATAAAAGCGGACCTGTGACCGACCGCGATATCAACTGATGCGTTACTTACTTAATATAATAATATAATTTAATTGATGTTACGGTCAAAATAGGTGTGCGGGAAATGACGTATCAATTGATGTCGCGGTCTGTCGGAGGTTCACTCAAATAAATGTCTAATTCAAATTCATTCATTCAGTTTAGGCTACAAATAGCTCTTATGAACGTCATTATGCCATCGTTCGGTTCGTAAGTCTACTCTTCCTTGTACTGAGAAGAACCGGCAAGAAACTCAGCAAATGGCAAAGCTCTTTTCTCTCTTTTTTTCCCTTTTCTCTATGTCTATGTATTTAATCAACAGGCGCTGGGCAATTTGATGTGCCGTTTCTGCAAGTGCCGCTTCAGGACCGCATTCTTCCTGAATAAGCACATGCGTCTACATTACAACAAGTTCGAATGTCTGCGGTGCAATTTAGTCTGTAATATAGAGTGAGTACATTTATATTTTTTATTTCACTTTTTCATGTTTGAGCCAAAAAATCTATTAAGCTTATTTGATTGAATTGATTTTGAATTATGCCTATACACCATTACATGAATAATTGTTGGAAATTTATTTTTATTGAAAACATACAGTAAAACTGACTTAATTTAAAATAAATCCTTGAATGTCCCACTTCCCACGGCTGAGAAAAGGTCTTCATTACCTAACATCTAAATATTTATAAAATACAGTGAAAAAACTAAATGCTTACACAATAACCGTTGGATAGATTGGCACTCGGCCGCTTAAAAGCAATCAAAAATCAAAAAAGCAGTGAAAAAATTCAGTGCTTACGTCAGCCTTCCTTGTAGCATAATGTTCAGTGCAGCCGGCCTAATTGCGGAAGACCCAAGTTCGATTCCTGGCTGGGTCGGGTAGGCATTTAATTTTTTCACTGTATTTTATAAATATTTAATTCAGCTTCAGTGCAGCAATTAGCACTTAGAAATAAAAAGTAAAATTTCCTAACATCTCTTCCGATATCCAACAACCGCTAAACTAAAATTAAAAAAAAACTAACATTCGTTCCAACCCGTTCTGTCAAGTATGATCAGGTTGTAACGAATTTTGACCGACGCGCCAACGATTTTTCAAAGGAGATCATTCAGGCTCCATACATTTTTGGGCCTTTTCTGAAAGTGCCGGCTAACAAAACAAAATAGTACGTATTGTTGAACTAGCTATTTGGAGTAATAGTTAATATGGCACAAAAGTTGTAGGATTGCTCTGAGCCAAGTTATACAAGTTCGATGATTCATCATTTTCATACATTTTTTTTTTGCCGCTGGATGCGAGCAGCACAAAACCGGTCGTTGTGGAGATTCTTGGGGGAGGCCTTTGTCCAGCAGTGGACGTCTTTTGGCTGAGATGATGATTTATTTTTTTCATATTTTTTTTTCGTATCAACTTCAAAGCGGTCTCTTGACGCTTCACAATGACAAAGTTGTCGGCACTTTCAGCAAAGGCCCAAAAAAAATGATGTCCTTTGAACTGTTACTTGAATTAGAAAATAAATAATTTAAGTAATTTTTCCTTGTTTCAGTAAATCCGCGTTATTCCATGAAGAATATCACAATGGCGTCATTAGGAAATGTCCACATTGCGACAAAGAATTCAAGTAAGTCATTTACATTACACAAGCTTATTCTTTGTTTATTTTTAAGGTTCTAATAGTTCAACAAGTTTGTGAATGAAATGAAATGAAAATACATTTATTGGCACACACTACAAAATTACACGATATTCACAATAACAATACAAAACAAAGACAAAAGATAAAGCGTGGCCAACTAGGCCCCAGCCTCAGCACATGCTACAGCGACATAGAGCCGCTGCAACGCTGGTGTTCTGCAGGGGCCTAAATCGATGACGTGTCCACAAAACAATGAGGAACCAACATAGACAATAAAAATAATAAAACGCTAAATGATATGATATGATTGCTTTCATTCTCCATTCGACAATGTAAACGAGAATTTGTACGCTAAAAATTTAACTCTTCTCTTCTCGTATGTCGCCAGGAGGCGCTGATTCAATGCCATACTAATTTTTCGTTTTCAAAAACTCACACTAGGCGCCCAGGAATATAGCGCTTGTGAACCGGATTTCGTACTCTTGTTCTACGCATACGGTGTATTTGGGCCTATTCTAGCGTGCAATTGAAGTGGCATTTTAAGGGTCGGCATGGCATATCATAAAAAAACGAAACCATTTTTCAAAATAATTAGTATGGAAAATAACTCCATTCCACCTAATGTTAAGTGGAAATGGAGTCCAGACATGAAGACAACCGGTGCAGCATGAAAACAACGCAGCATCAGTCACCCTCACCCTGCCGGCCCGCAAGGTGCCTCTTCACGCCTCGTTTGAAGGACCCCATCTCATAGAAAGGAGGGAAAACGTGTGCTGGTGGTGTGTCTTTGTGCGCGATGGAATATTTAGGACAGTGATCTATTAGTATTACGAATCTACCCGCATTTTGTTTTTTATGAAAATTGGATTTGTTTGCGCAGGCACATGTCGACGTTCTACACGCACCTGCGCACGCACCGCAGCAAGCACATGTGCCCGCGCTGTGGGGAGTCCTTCGTCAGCGAATTGGGCCTGTATCTGCATCAAAAGGTCAAGCATATCAACGACGCTGTGAGTACTGATGATGGATAGATTACAAATTAATTTTCAAAGCATTTATTGCATCACATTACAATATAGTAAGTAAATAGCCTATACAATAAACCATGCTTGCCAAATGCGGGTTAATGATCATCAACGCGGGCTATGTATCGAATAAATCCGAAACACACTTTGCCGGACTTGGGAATTGAACCTTGGACCTTTGGATATCGGCGAGTGCTTTGCCACTCGGTCACCGAGGTTTTACAAATTATAATAGACCTTTAAAATATACAGGGTGTCCAGTAAATAATGGATAACCTTTCATAAGTGAATAGGTCTGATTGCTCTCTAATATATGGCAAAATTTCGATTTAGTAAAAGTAGCACGGTTTTGAAGAAAACAATTTTTTTCTCTCATTATTGAAAATTGGCCTTTTTTAACACTCCTAACTTTCATGCCATTTCTACAAACTATAATATTTTCTTATGATTTTTTCTAATACTCGCAAATATTTGCTTAATCAAATGGATGCATTATTTGTAAAAAACTTTAAAAAAATATTTTTTAAGGTTTTTATTTAAAAGGCCTATCACAAAATGCTCGTGCTCGCGATTTCTCAGTACTACGAGCAGCCGACGCATCGCAAAAGTAGCATTTTGTGCAGTTGTAATTACATTTATCTGAAGTTTAATAATTTTTTATCGTTCAAAAAAAGTATATAATTTGAAATCTTATAAACTAACGTTAATTCGACAGTGACTTGATAGTGATTTGACAGTGTTGCTATTGGCATTTGTCAAAAGTTGAGTCTATGTATCAAGTTTGATACAACTGAATAAGAAAATCATGGTACGTCCCCAGAACACGGAGGACGTAGAGGGCAACACCTACTGTGACGTGTGCAAGATCAAGTTTGATACGACTGAGGCGTACGACAAGCACCTTCTGCACTCGGCTATGCACACCGAAGAGTAAGTTGTGTTTGTGACCTAGCCTTGTAGCGTAACTTTTTTTAAATTATAGTTATTATAGTTTAGTTTCATCATCATCATCATCTCAGCCATAAGACGTCCACTGCTGGATAAAGGCCTCCCCCAAGGATCTCGAACAAGGAACAGTCCTTGAGTGGCGACGGCGTACTGGAAAGCGCAGTGTGGTGTAACGTTGCAGTTTTTAAATGTTATAGATTTATAGAATAGCAGAAAATAAATTTTCAAAACGAACGTAATAGTTTTGTTGTAGTTCTGAAAATTATAATTTTTTTATTTATAAATTGCAACGATACAGTGGGCAGACCTCCAACAAGGTAGACCGATGATCTGATGGAGGTCGCGGGAAGCCGCTGGATGCGAGCAGTTTCCACAAAAACAGCACTGAACTTCGAACGACGAAGTGTTTCAGAAATGACACGAGGGTACCGCTGCAGGCAGCCATCCTTAAAATAACAATGTATAAAGTATTTTGATAAACTACAATCCAATATAATGAGTGCACACTTAACTTAAATATTTAGTGCCTTACAAATAAACAAAGAATAAGGTCCGAATAGTCATTCCGTGTTTTGTCTCTTTTACTCTAATTTGAAATGACGTTTATGTGACAGGAACAAAACACGGAATAACTATTCGGACCTTATTCTTTGTTTATTTGTAAGGGGGTTAGTCTATAAAGAGGTGCTTTATGTTACAATTTAAACAAACGAATAAATTAATTTCATTATGTATAATTAGGTTGTAGAGGGGGGTTTTAAGGAAACCTTGAAGCAATTTTGGAATCCTGCGAGACTGAGATGAAATATATCTAAAAGTATACATAAAAATGTCAATCATCATTACCAGCTTCATTTATGTCCCCACTGCTGGGGCACGAGCATTCCCTATGGAGGGAAACATCACAGAACAGAACGGGCCGTCAACCACCACGCGGACACAGTGCGGATTGGTGGTTGGCAACGACTGCTAATGCAGCCTGGACCAATGGCTTTACATGCCTTCCGAAGCACGGCGGAGCTCAATATAATACATTTTTGGTCACTCATCCGATGACCAGCCTTTGCGAAAGTTGCTTAACCAAGAAGCAAGAACCTGACCTCATAAAAATGTTTTTTTCATTCATTTAGCCATTTACATTTGACATTTACATTTGACATTTTTTCGAGTTGTCGGCGACGTGGTAACCTCTGGTCGGCTCGATCCACTGGCCCTTCGGAGAGACGTTGCTTCTCTCTGTATATTTTATCGCCTTTATCATGGGGAGTGCTCTGAGGAATTGTTCGGTTTGATCCCTGCCGCTGATTTCCTTCACCGCACTACACGCAATCGACTGTCTTTCCATCCACACCATCTTGATGGATGGCGATCTACTACTGTGCGTTTCTCACGTAATTTTTTACCACGAACTACAGTGCTGTGGAACCAGCTCTCAGCGGCGGTATTTCCGGACCAATATGACTTAGGAATCTTCAAGAAACGAGCCTATTCCTTCCTTAAAGGCCGGCAACGCATCTGTGATTCCTCTGGTTTTGCGGGTGTCCATGGGCGGCGGTGATTGCTTTCCATCAGGTGACCCGCCTGCTCGTTTGCCTCCTTCTAATATTAAAAAAAAAAAAAAAAAAAACTAAATATTACAAAACTCAAACATGTCTCAATACAATGAAGCTGCCTTGCCTAAATGGCAAACTACCAATAAATTACACTAATTAATTATTTAAAAAAAACAAGAGAATCTTAATTTATAGTACCTATTTAATTAGTGCTTGTTTTGAGTAATTTCTTATGTTTATTTAAAATCACTCTTTTGTTTTTAGCAAACTCCTCGAAGATGACACTGCTATGAAGGAAATAATGAAAGAAGACACAGAAATTGATTTAAGAAACGTGGAAGAAGTACAAGTAAGACTTTCTCTTTAAATCATACTAATATAATTATAGTGACGACCTCCTTGGTCGAGTGGTTTGTACACCGGTGTTCATGGTGTCGCCATCTCTGAGGTCCCGGGTTCGATCCCCGGTCGGGTCAATTTAGAAATTTTTGTTTTTCTAATTGTCTCGGGTCTGGGTGTTTTCTATGTATAATAAGTATGTATTTAAGGATTTCAAGTATGTTTATTCTCTGTCTAGTAACCATTTTAACGAGTTTCATAACGAAGCTTCTCTTGATAATTGGTGTGAAAATAAAAATAAATAAATCTTTATTTGCATAGAACATGGTATAGAGGAGAAAATAGTATAGTAAGTGTAGAAAAGTTTGTTTATTTGTTTATTTACTTATTTTTATTTATATAATATAGATTTAACAAAAAAAAAACAAATATAAATTATACAAATGTGCTGCAGAAGTACAAAAAGGCGATAGCTCAGTGGCTGATTTTGCTTATACACAAAAATACTATATAAGGTCTAACAATATCAATAAGCGAACGTTTAAGGGGAGCATCTATACATCACACTGAGCATGCTCACCAAATTTGGTCCAAAACTACAGGCTCGTTACCGAGATAATCAACAAAACATTATCATAATTCACCAAAAAATACACCCTTTCCAAACCCGTACAGCTGTACTACACGCACACAAAGATAGCCGTGTGCGTATGAATGCCATACAATGGTTTTTCAATTGTGTGCGTGTATCTGTACAGTATCTTTTTATTGGCGCTTGCGTGCGTGTTAGTAAAGATACAGCATGTTTCATGATGTGCATTATTTTAATTGATTTAGTTTGTTAGAAAATATAAAATCACTATAAAACTGGAGCCCATTTTATGTCATTGTATTCAGAATGATGTATAGATACCGCCCTTAAACGTTCGCTTATGGATTTTGTTAGACCCTGTATAAGCAAAGCACTGTTTTTCTACTATAACCAACTAGAGGGTAGACAAACAACATCAACAAAAGAAAACTTATGTATGTATCTCCCCTACGCACGGCGCTAGTATTTTAAAAGGATCTCGATCGGGATTAAAACTAGTAACTTGCATATATCTTATAAATCTGATGAAGGATCAGCTTTTTTGTATCCTCTTTGTATCGGGATCTATTTAAGTAGAGCCGAGCATCTTAAAAATATACAGATCTTTAAGACCTTTCAACTGATAACTTACTGTCCCTGACTGCCAATAGCGTAATCAAGTGTATCTGTATTGACTGAGTAATAAAGCATATTTTACCTATTCCAGAACAAAAATGAGTTGTACACTAGGTGAGTAAAGATTGGTTTTATTCAGAGTAATGAACTATTAGAAGTAACAAGCTTTATACAGTAATATAACTTTTTAAGCTATCATTGTCACTTACATGAGTATTATAATTATGTATCATCATAAGACATCCACTGCTGGACTAAGGGCCGGCGCACATTTGGCGAAGCGCAGCGCAGAGTATTTTTTACTGTCAAACTATTATCGACATCCTCGTTGAAATAAAATTCAAAATTAATAACACAACAATGAATGCCAGAAGCGACTATATACGAAAGGTAGCGCGCCTGCGTCTTGCATCTAATCTTGCATTTACTCGCGACTGCTCGGGTAGAAATTCGCCTAATGTGTCAGTGTCACGCTTTTAGAAAGGTTCGCGGGCATGCTCTGCGTTACGCTGCGCCAAATGTGTGCCGGCCCTAAGGCCTCCCCAAGGATATCCACCACGACCGGTTTTGTAATTATACAGCTATTCAGGAGGACGTGGGAAAAGTGTGGGGAGGCCTTTGCCCAGGAGTGGGACAGTTATGGCTGATAGAATAATAATAATAATAATCGCCAATAAGCCTGATATCGTGGTGGTCGACCGATCCCAGCGCCGGGCAGTACTGGTGTGATATAACCATACCTCATGATGAGAACCTCGTGAAAGCCGAGAAGGACAAGCTCAGTAAGTACCTTGACTTGGCTCACGAGGTTACCGCCATAGGGGATGTGGATTCAACCATTATTATACCGATAAGCGTTTCAGCAAACGGTCTTTTAGCCAAGAGCCTCGATCAACACCTAGAGAGGCTCTCGCTGAAAGGTTGGGTCAAGGGTCATATGCTAAAGGCAGTACTCCTTGACACGGCACGTATTGTCAGGAGGTTCCTCACTCTGCAGCCCTGACCACCGGTAGCTAGGGCCCTGTCCCGCTGCTGGCGGTACTCTTGGATTAGGTTTTTATAATGTTTTATTGTTTTTATATTACAATATTGTAAAAATTTAGTTTTAAGAAAGAAAATAAATAAAGAGTATAATAATAATAATAATTCGTGGATTCGGCTGTCATCGTGCCGATTGTTGTTACGGCCAACGGCCTGAAGGCCAAGAGCCTCGATCAACATCTCATGAGGCTCTCGTTAGGCGGCTGGATCAAGGGCCTGATTCAGAAGGCAGTTCTCCTCGATATGGCACGCATTGTGAGGAGGGTCTTGTTCCTGGAGCCATAACCACCGGTAGCTTGGACCCTGCCCCCCGACCGCCTAACCGATCGCTTTGACTACGCGTATAGTTTATGACGTCATCTTACCACCTCGCACCGCCCTATGAAAGCAAAATCAAAAGGTAAAGGCTATAGCTTTCGATATTGCTTTCATAGGCGGCACGAAACGACAAGATGACGTCATAAACCCCACACGAAGTCAAAGCGATCGGTTAGGCGGTCGGGCCCCTGGTCCCGATGCCGGCGGACACCTATTTTTTTATATTTTTAAATGTTTGTTTTGTTTTTAGAAAATATTTAAAAATGTAAATTAATAAAAAATAAATAAATAAAGAGAATAATAATAATAATACATATAAAAAAAACATAATAATGTTAAACTCAAAATTAATTTGGGACTACCTCACAGACTCCCTGTGACCATGGAACTTCCAAAAAGTTTGAAACTTGGTTTGGTTGGTGGTAGGGCTTGTTAGTCCGCCTGGCTAGCTACCACCATCTTATCTAAATATGCCGCCATAACATCAATGTTTGTAGCATTGTTGTGTTCCGGCAGCCAGAGATAAGATAGCCAGTGCCTCACTAGTTGAGGATCCCGGGTGAAATGCGCTAATCTAATATTAATGTTGGCCTTACGTTTTTAAATATTCATTCTAATTTATAATTTTACCAGAAAAACGCTAGTGGAGAAAACACTGTCCGCAGTGAGGAAGAGAAATCTGAACAAAGCGCCCACTAAAGTGGCAAAGAAGCCTACCACTTGTCAACATGTAAGTGTTACATTGAACTTTCCTGCTATGCAATAGGGCTGTGTTTTGTTTGAAGCTTTCAGTATGTTTCTTCATTTTGTTCTACAATTATAACTAGCCATTTGCATTAATAATAATCGCATAGGTCCAAGACACCGTACACGAAGAACAAACAGAGGATAAATCACCATGCGGGCCCAGTGCGGGCGGTGGTTGTTAACGACTTCTAATGCAGCCGGGACCAACTCTGCCGCGCAATTTATGAACGCAGTAAAGAACATGTGAACAGTTTCGAGAAAATAGATCGTAATGTACAATCCAAACCTCAAATATCACAATCACAAACACAGTAAGTTGTACTTACTGCGTTCATAAATTGTGCGGCAGAACGGCTTTACGTGCCTTCCGAAGCACGAGAGAGCTCGAGATAATACATTTTTGTTCACCCATCCGGTGACCGGCCTTTGCGAAAGTTGCTTAACCTTTTCACCGCCCAACTATCCTGCACGCGATGTCCCGCTTTACGCCAACGTATATGTATTTTAATAAAGTAGGTACAAAGAAGAACTTCTATAGAAGTGATGGCGTGGACGGCACGAACATCTCGAACTTCTATAGAAGTTTGTTGGCGGTAAAAAGGTTAAACCTTAGCAAAAGCAGACTGGGCGCTATCGAGCTTCTCACTCTAAACACGCGTTTTATTTTATTTTATTTAATAATTTACTTAATTATAAGTAATTAATACAATTCAATAATTTGAATGCGCGCTCTGCGTTACTGGCAAAAGTAAGTCTTTTCACGCATGTCTTACTCTCTATATTATATAAGTAATATGCAGTTCTAGGCCCATATACTGCAGATCGATGTTTTGATGTTTTTTTTTCTCCTGTACAGTGCCACAAACACTTCGAATCCCAGTCGGCGTGTATGAAACACCATCACGCAGAACATCCCAGAAAGCCTTTCTACTCGCCCAAAGACCGGGTCATTTGCGAGATATGTGGCACTTCTTTAGCGGTAAGTTACAATTTTAATATGAGTATTTTATGATTTTAATTATATGTATATAATTTTACGCAAATTGTTGGCACCACATAACAGGGCACAATGTCAATTGTTATTATTTTTGTTACATGTTGTATGTTTAATTGTGTGTTTTGTTATGTGATTCCAATAAATGTCTTTTACTCTTTTTTTTACTCTTTTTTTACTCAAATTTTGTTTATTAAAAAAAATCATTTAAAAGAAATTTACTAACTTTCTGCTGCTCCGATTTTTTTCTTCCGATACAGTGAAATAATCCTAACATAAGACGGAGTCGATCCGCATCAAATTTGTTATTTGATCAATTCGAGTAATTTTTATGCACAACTCACACTTGACTAAAAAAATTGCTATGCCGAAATTGTTTACACAAAGAAGGGTTGATTGTTCCTAATACAGTTTCTCTGTATCCCTCATGTGTTCGGACTTCCTGTCCCAGTTAAATACTGTATTACAATGCAATTATAATAATATGGAACGCAGTGCAAACGTGCGGCAGCCGGCCGTCCAAAACCGTTTACGGAATTAACAGTACACATTATTTTAACGCACATAGATCGACAGGATGCAGCGTACTTTTAGGGGTGCTTTAACAGCACCCCAAAAAGTATTATATAGATGTACCCTAATGTGATACTTTTAGAGTTTAATTTACAACAACACACAAACGCCGGGTCGATTTAAATGAGTTATGTGTATTTTTGTATAGTCCACAATGAAATTGCTTTACCACCTTAGAAGTGAATTTTGTTTGCATATAATAAAACAACAAGTTCTGTTTTTGTTTAAAAGACCAAGTGACATATACGTTGTCATTAAGCATTGACAATGAGCCTTAGCGAAATTTTATTGTAATGGAAGTTTTTGTCAAAAGTGATAAAGCAATTTCATGGTCGATTATACGTAAAAACCTGCTGTTCTGTGACGTGAAAATAATGAATCAGCTGCCTAAATTCCCGTGCATGTCATAAGAGCCGACTAAGGGACAAGGGTTCCAAGATATCGGCTGCAACCTATCACTGATGGTATCTATTCCACCTCGGAGCTCTACCTTGATTACGCTAAATGTGTCATCGAGGTCACTAACTGCGAGCTTACCCAAAATTGTTGACCTTGATACTGTCTACCTCTTTTTGGGAGAAGTACATGGTTAGTATGTATGTATGTATGTATAGATGTATGTATGTATATATCTATGTATGTATGTATGTATGTATGTATGTATATATGTATGTATGTATGTATGTATGAATGTTTGTATGTATGTATGTATGTATGTAAAACCTATAAAAATGATCTCTTTTCGTTACCTCTCAGCCGAGCAGTGTCCCCGCCCATTTGAACCAGCACACTCACCGCAAGATGTATACGTGCGACACGTGCGGACGCTCCTTCACTACTAACAACATGTTGAGGAACCACATAGTGGTGAGTTGTTCACTTTCATCGCCATCTCATTGTATGTCTCCACAGCCGGGGCACGAGTCTTCCGTATAAATGGAAACGCCACAGAGAGTACGGAACATTTAAACCACCACGCGGTGCGGTGGTTGGTAACGACTGCTAATGCAGCCGGGAATGTGAAAGATTCATAACCTTACTATAAATACTTTATTATAAATTAATAACTTAATAATAAAGGAGATGTTCCATTTTTGTATGGAGGCTGGGCCCCCTAATTCTTACAGTGATGAAATTATATTTTATGAAAAGAGCAAAAATTAAATTATTTTTCCATGTATTAATATAACTTTTAAACATACCCAAACATTGTATTATTTAATAAAAAAGGTCAGATAATAAAAATTCATAAAATAGCAACCCTAAACTTTTTCTACCTTGGCAACTTCGCTTTTCTAATGTAAAAGTATGTATTTAAAAATAGAACTTATTTTTTAAATTAGTAATGCAATGGTACTATCCATTACAGCCAGCAACCGCTTGGTTTCATTTTCAGGAAATTGCATTGAAACCTTAAAATACCTTTTAGAATGTATAAATAAGTTTAGCAATATATAATAAACACTTAAAACTTTCATTAGAACCCAAAAAAAATAAGAAAATCTTGATGAAGAAAACAAGATTTCAAGTTTTTAAATATTTTTAAATTATGTGGGGGGGGTTTTTATATTTTTTTTCTTTTTGGAAACATCATCTTAGTAGGCAGATCTATCAGAAAAGCATCACTTCAAAACTGTAATAAATTAAGGGCCCAAAAACGAACATCTCCTTTACTATAAATAATTTATTTTTATTTTTCTTGCATTTATTAACATACAGCCAATGATATCATAAACTATAGATATGTTACGTTCATAGATTAATTTGCGTTTTAAATATGTACCGAGCAATCCAAAACTGCACACATTGACAAGTTTCTCTGATTACTAAAACAAAAGATACGAAATAGCACGCAAATGAAAGAGATAGCTATAATTGTAATGATTGCATTTCAAACGTTTCTACTAGATCGCTCTCTCTTTCTTTACCTGAACATGACGTCTTTGCGTCAGTTAAATGATGAAAAAATATTTTTATTGAAATGTACTAAATATTCTAAGTATCTTTGCATACTCACATGTGTTAAAAGAGATCCCTTGTATTTTGTTTACTTTAGCACCATAATTTGTGCACTTTCAAAACACACGACGGCATTTTACTTATTTTTGTTCAACTGTCACTAACGACTCGCTCTGTGGCTTGTTTGACGCAAACTGATTGCGACATGAGGCAATTGGGCTATAAATGAGTCTTCTCAACGCGGGCGCTTATGACATATCTACTTCTCGTTATATATAATATCATTGCATGCATACTGCACACAATTATTTAAATATGAAGTACACAAAGTATAATACCTACGCCAATAAAGTTTCTACAAAAAAGTATTGAACAACCGAAGTTTACATACTTTACTAGAGTTTGTCTAACTAAGCAAAAAGTAAAAAGCTATTAACATTAACACGATGTTACTTGTCAATATGTATTATATAAGTACTATTTTAATAAAGATTTCTCTCAGTCCCACTACTTAGTTAAATGTTACCACAGAAAACCAGGCAGCGGCCTGGCATAATAATGTCATAGCATTGTGCTGAGTGGCAACCAATTGAACGGCAACTAGGATCATTTTAATTTCGTGAAATTCATTTTAGTCGTATAAATGCCTGATCAATAAATAAGTTTTCTTTCTTTCTTTATAATATATACACATATACGGAAATTAAAAATATTACATAGCAGCTAGTTGGCTTATAAAACAATAACATTATTTTTTAATGGGGTATTTGGCTACAATGAAAATATTGATCAAAGTGTTGTTAACTTAATAGTAAACATGTTTTTAAACTAATTTAGCCAGCACATAATATTAAAATAAGTATGAATTTTTATAAAAAATCATTGATCAAAAACGCACGGGATGACGCTGAATCTGGAGTGACGTCACCAGCTTGTTTACAGTAAATGTCAATCAAAGTTTTGTACGTTTAATTTGACAGCTAAAAGTTTGCTTACAAGCAGGTGACGTCACGACATCACGTGACCTGCATGCATTGCGTCTTCAGCGTTTTGGCGGCTATTTTATTAATTTGAATTTTAATGGCGATTTTCATAAAAAAAAAAGAAAATCATAACGAATTAATCAAATTGCAAATATATTATGCTATAATGAACCATTAGACATATTTTTCTAAATCCTGTCAAATACCCCATGAGATTAATTAAAGACCATCCAGTATTAAAGACTTTGACACTACATAGGTTCTTTTTTTTTTAATTAGCGCAAATAAATTTTCAGTTCTTTCAAAGTTCTCAAAAAATATATTTTTGTTTAAGTAAGTTCGCTATCAGAATCATTAATAAGTGATCATCACAAATTACATTTTACGTTTTAGACTCACACCGGGGAACGGAACCACGCATGCAATATCTGCGGCAAACGGTTCGCGCAAAGCGGTAGCCTCAGCCTCCACCATAGGACGGTGCATCTCAAGCAACCGTACCCCAAGAGGTAAGCAATACATCATCTTGAATTCCAATTCAAAATCATTTATTCAGTTTAGGCTGCAAATAGCTCTTACTATGCCATCGGTTCGTAAGTCTACATAAAGCGGGAGACCTTGCACTGAAAAGAATATCATCCATCGGCATAAGCCCTGATTAGTCCACTGCTGGAAATACCCGAAATCCCTGATGCAGGCTACTGAGCATGATCTTCGGTTGTTCTCATCAAACTTTGTTTTTCGGTTTGCTGAGTCGCGATTCCATTCCAGAACTCATCTTACCCAGCGGTTGTCATCTTAAGATCATCAGCCTATATAATAATATGTCCAATATTTGTGGCATACGTTTCGCGTAAAGCAGCCACCTCAAACATCATAGGACGGAGCATCTCAAGCAACCGTACCCTAAAAGGTAAGCAGTACATCGTCAACATCATCAACATCATCATCTTCACCATCGTCGTAATGAGCCCGTATCAGTCCATTATTGGACATAGCCTTTACTTCACCTCTCATCGAGCGAGCACTGATCAGTGGCTTAAACAATTAAAATTCTATTGTGTCTGTATCCACAGCAGACGACAAGTTGACGACTGAGAACAATAATCGTTGGTGGAAAGAGAAAACTGCTTTAAGCGCCAAAAATCAATTGGTAGGAAAAACATTTTAAATATTAAACTTTTAAGGTGACGCATCGCTGAACAATTAATCTAATACGGAGCGTCTGCGCCCCGTACCATAAGCAAAACTGTTTTTTTTTTCTTTCCGATTAAAACCATAAATAAGTTTTAAAAAATGAACTTGCATATTGAAGTGTGTGTTAAGACCAATCTACTAAGAAAATTTAGATGCTTAAATCGGTCTGGTTTGCCTGTAAAATGCAAATCTATGTTTTACAAAAAGGGGTTACTATGATATTTTTTTCTCTGTTATAAAAGTTACAAATCGTGTTTCTGCAACTAGCAAAATGAAGTCAATTAAATGAAAAATCATGTCATCAAATATCACTTCCATATGTTTTGTAATTGTTGGTAAAAATCAAGGTCCCCGCCACGTAAATTTCCAATGCGCCGCCTTAAGTGCATTTCCCACAAATGCCCTTTTGGAGTTTATGTAGTTTTACCTTTCCATCGACGAATATCAGCTAGACCTAGGGTTGTCACTTTACAATTTTTTAACAATCAACCTTATTATCTTAGCCATATGTTGCTTTTAGGTATGTTTGTAAGTTTCCGTGCCCTAACTGCCATATTCGGGATTATACAGGTATTACCAAACACCCTTCATCATCTTCACCATCTTCATCGTCATCATCATCACCCGAACCTGCTAGCTGCTGCTCCATTATGCTCATCTTCCTATGCTTATCCTTGGTCTTTGTTTATTCCAACACACTTGTGCACGTTCACAAGAATTTAACAGTGACCTGAATATCATAAAAACATGACCCTTCAAAATAACTCAAGAGGTTTTGGGGGGGGCAAATGGTTTTATCATTTCTTTATTTATTTAATTATTGTAACATTAAACATAAAACATATTTACATAAATTCTCTATACATTGCAAATAATTAACATCAATTGTAGCGATGACTTGATTTCAATGATGGAGGTCTTTGCCCAGCAGTAAGACATTTATAGGCTATTTACTTACTTACTTACATTGCAAATACATAACATACTTTTAAGAACATAATAAATTTGTATGTATATATATCATTTATAAAACAGGTTACTGAGATGATTCTGCAATGGTTTCAACAAGACAATGCAAGGGGACCCTTGACTGAATAAAAAATCATCATTCAGAATGTATCGTCGCTTATTTTTATTTATGTAATCGACAGAAAATATTTAACAATTTCTTTTCCTAACACAACAAGATATGACATTATAAAAAAGTTAGCCAACATATCTATAGTAGTTAATTTGTTTCAGAAATAGAAGAAAACGTATCGAAGAGCCAAACACTGAGACCGGACCTTTCGGCGGCAAAGAAGAGTACCGAGTGTGGCGACATTACTTCGACAACTCCACATACTCCAACTCTTAAATTAAACCTTGACATGCAAGTTATAAAGTATAAGATTGACTGAAAGTAGATAGATTGATAATACTCTTTGCAACACCAGAAAAAAAACTTAGAACGCCATTGGACTCCACTTCTGCTTAACATTAGGGAGAGTGAAGTCATTTGCGTAGGCAAATGACTTCGATAAAAAAAATGTTACAATCAGGAATTCTTATCTCTTTAAATCGATCTCTTTCAGACAAACAAACGGATATATGGTACCTACGTAGACAGTATATGCGGATAATTCAAGTATATAACAAAAATTAACAGATTGTTCTTCATTAGGTGTGGTCATAATGAAAAGAACTAAAATGTATCCGATTTAGATCTTGTATGCAGAGTTACTAAGAAATTATTATTAATTTTAATTTGTCATGCAATTTTCAATTATATATTTCTATTGTGACGACCTTCGATCAATTATGTATATATACGACTAGATTCCCGATGAGAGCTTGAAAAACGGTAGGCGACTTTGGGGCCACGAAGCCACAACTTACCGTGGCGACGACCACGGAATAGATAATTAAGGTAGAAAGGCAATGTGGGCGTGTCAAGCGCGCTGCTAATATGATTAGACAATCATATTTCAACCGATTCATTTGCAGTCGTGTTTAGAGTGCGTTGGAGAACAGAGCTGCGCTAAATATTGCCTAAAATGCCGTGTTGTGCAATAATTACATGTAGGACAAAAAGTCAGACCTCAAGCATTGATCGAGGAGGCATATCTTTTCATCGGTAAGTGAAAACAATGTTTAACTACTAGATTATCTATAAAAGTGAGTTGAATACTATGAAATTCCAAACTACTACGACAATTGAAATAAGTTCAAAATAATTATACATTGCTTGCTATGCATGTGTAATTCAACGCAACGACCGCGTTTATCCGAAATGTATTGCATCCTTTACAATTCACCCACTGTCGCCTCGTTGCTTGGCTCTCCTGTTGCATTACTTACGTATCGATAGTGTCGTGCTCATGTGGTCGGACAAAATTATCGATACTGTATTTTATAATAATGATTAGGCGCTTCCTATATACGTTTAATGAAGATTGTTGTATGTTTATTACCGTATCTTTATACCTTAATCATACATACTTAGTTATTTTTATTAATTCATTCTACGTATAAAATTTTACTCACGTTATTTATTTTGGGTTTCCCAAAGAACCTAACGTAAGGGAACAATGGATTGACGTTACCGGTAGAGAAAACTAGATTCCGACAAAGTCGAGTACCATTTGTTCCAGACATTTTAATGAAAATGATTAGGTGACCACCACATGCAAGTAATTTCTTTTTTTTATAAACGTTTCTTAGTCATTTGTTAATATTGGGTCCTTACCTATGAAATTGACGTTTTTTTCTCACTTATTAATAGGTGTATTACTTCTAAAAGTCAATACCGGTTGTTAATATTATTATACACCTTTAATAAGGACTATGTTACTTAGGCTTCAGTAATAACAATGATTATTGATTTTGTGTCTTTATCGCCCAATATTTTTTTAAATTGACAAATTTTTTTGTTCGCGGAATTGTCCTTTTGTTTCATTGTAGCTTTGAAGGGACTTGATTTTTTTCTTTTTGATGTCTGTTATATTTAGCTAGTGAAACAAACACACCACTCTACAATTTTTATAGTGTTAAAATAAATAGATGCTAAGAAAATTAAAAAAACGTAAGTATGAAAAATAAAATTTTATAAAAAATCTTCATACAAAACGCCAATTTCATAGGTAAGGACCTAATATTAAACAAAGGGCGAGACGAACTATGGTCACGAAAACTCATGCAAACAATTGTTTTTGAAAACGGTTCAGCTTCTATTTTGTTGATAGTACATAATATCATTTTTCATTTGCAAAATGTTAACATACACAAGGCGCTTCGCCTAACAAACAAACAAAAGTGTGTTTTGGATTTTTCGATGTATAGCCCAGGGGCCCGACCGCATAACCGATCGCTTTGACTTCGTGTGTGGTTTATGACGTCATCTTGTCGTTTCGTGCCGCCTATGAAAGCAATATGGAAAGCTATAGCCTTTAGCTTTTGATATTGTAGTTCATAGGCGGTGCGAGGTGGCAAGATAACGTCATAAACTATACGCGTAGTCAAAGCGATCGGTTAGGCGGTCGGGGGGCAGGTTCGTGATCAGTTGATCTCAGTATCAACATATACATGATGTAGATCCGATACACTTTCGGTCTTTTCATTATGACCACACCTTTCTGATCTGATACAGTATGTATTAAAACATAAATAATAATCATTAATGAAATAGTAACTGATATGCATTTGTTTAGTAAATATATACGTAGTTGAACGCAATAATCTCTGGTAGGAAATAGCGGATATGACAGCAGTATATACTTAGTGGGACACATGAATAAAGTAAGTATTATTATGTAAAGGAACAAAATAAATGTAAGATTAGATTCTGCTTCTAAATATGTATAGGGGCGTGATTTTTGAACGGCTGACTGATTCTCACGCTATTACGATTGCTTATTCTCTCTTTTATAAAGGCATTGGTAACTTTTTGACGCTGAATGTCATGTGAAAGTATTTTTTTTTAAATGTGCAATATTATGATATTTTGTAGTGTATTTCATGTCATTTTCAATTTCGAGATCAGCCTGTGCGATGAGATTCAAAAATCGCCCCCCGGTACACAAACTTCCTGTGTAGCATCTTTTAAATGAATAAAATAAATGTAACATTTCATTCTGCCTCAAAATATTTATCTATAACAAATGCAATTTTGTATGTCCTGCTGGTGTTCTAAATCAGTTATAGCTAGACCGCTTAACTGAGTCCTCGTCTGCGGTAGGTACGCGGGGCGGGAGGTACGTAGGGCCTCTGCCATGAGTACGAGCGTATGCGACGCGGCGAACGGATTTCTAGTTCATTGCGTATTTCTATAACCGTTGACTATGACTGCCGTTGTATAGCGCGCAATGAACTAGAAATCCGTTCGCCGCGTCGCAAGTCGCTCGGGTTCGTGGCAGAGGCTCTACGTACTTCCCGCCCCGCATACCTACCGCAGGCGAGGACTCAGTTAAACGATCTTGCTATAGTAAACACTATTGAGTAGTTGACAACTTTTAGCAACTACCAAAATGATTTTTTTAAATATAAATTGTATGGGAATAGAAAAATATGACGTCACTCTTATGCTCCGTCAATGTTTATTAAAAACGTTTTAGGTTACAAGAGTTAATGCTTAAGTGAAATAAAAAATAGGTTAATGTTAAAGAACGTAGTGCAATTTATACGTTTAATGCTTGTTTAATTATTGTTGTTGTCTATTATATGCCCATGCGCTTCACAGTGACATGAAATTCAACAATTTGTCAATTGTCCATGCTGAAGATTTTTCACATATGCAGAATTAAAGGGGTCAATCAGTCTTCCATGGTTCTGCTATTATACGAGTATATAATTATTAGTTTAGTTATAAGATGATTAGTAATCGTAATAGGTAGATGTTGCATTTAGGTACTTAAACTTCACGATGGAACATAGCGTCGAACTGTTAATACCACCGAATTTGGTACCGGTATTTCGTGTACTAGTAATTATTTTGTAGTTTTACCGGCTTTCGGATTGTTGAACTGAAATTTTACACTATAATTATACACTTTCGGTGAGTCAACCTTCTCGGTGAGGCGCCGCCGCTGACTCGTGTACTCTGTACTCTCAACGTCATTGCCAACGATGTGGACCTATTATGTTGTACTCTAAGTCAATTTACAAAGATGGCACTTTTTGTTATATACTATAGGGTCAGGTGGGGCAAAATAAAACAAAAAATTGTTTTTAAATTTAAAAAAATATATATATTTATAAAACAACATAACTTTTTTTACTTATGCATTAGGCAGTCTTTGCTTTACTAAGTGGCAATAAAAGATTCATGTAACAATGTAACAATTCACAGCAATTTGCATTTTACTGGGATCATTTTTATGTTGCGATGTGCCCCATGGCTGGGGTACAATAAAACACCCATTGAGGCACACTGCAACAAATTGGGGAACAATGCAACACCAAATTAAATTCTTATAAAATCAATAAAATTAATTAACAAAACAATAACATTAGGTCAATCTATATATCTTAAGTAAGTTTTAGAAAAATGGAAAATATTTGTTTGACGTTTGGTTTTTGTTTGCCTTTGGGGTTTCAAAATAATTTCGATGTCATGTTTTGCAACAACTGCCATATCTGGCTCCAAAGGAAAACCAAAAACCATCTGATTTGTGACTCTTTCTGTGGTAACTTATATCGTATTCATTTGTTTTATTATCAAGATCACTTAATACTTGTTTATCTGTGTTGAACCTGACTACAACAAAATCATTTGGTTTTGGAGTGCTATGACTAGTTAAAGGAATATTAGTTGAGCTAATCGACGAAGCTGTATAGAACTGTTTACGACGATGCCTAATGAAGTAAGACACAGCAGAAACAGAAAAAATCCTTTATTCGGATTAAAATACAATTTATAAAATAAGGACGCGCGTACGAGATTAAATCACGTTGAAAGATGTCATTGTCCGGCCGTCGCGTCGCCGGTGTCGCTGGTGTCAGTGCGTCGTCCTTGCTCCTTCCCCCATTGCCGTCAGTATGCTTAACAGAACAGTTTGTAGCATCTGAATCTTCGGAATCTTCGATAGAATCTACGAAAAGCATTATCGACACTTTCTATTTTTTCTTGGGTAGTCTTGTGGCTTTAACTTTAATTTTCTTGTTTTCCTTTAATTTAGCTTGTTGCTCAATTTCTTGTTTAACTAAGGTATCTGTCGCAATAATTGTCTTCCCTCTTTTTCTACCTCTTGTTAAACCAACTGTAGGTTTAGCCTAAAGATAATCACGGCACTCGATTGGACTTTTTAATATAGTTTGGTCCATCATCCTCGATTCTGGTCTCTCAGAAGTGACCGGGCGAGGTTCAGCGTTCGACAATGGATTACTATCAACCGGTTTGTCATTACTCATTACTCATTCCAAGTGCCAGATTCATTCCACTTGTTGAAGGTTCTGCTTGAATAGGACAGTTGGTCACCTCAGTCGGCATGTAATTCATTCCACATTCTTTGGATTCTAATTCATTCTTCTCCACAGCTAAAAAATAGACGTCCTGAATGGGTAGTAGGTAAAAAAAATTTGGACGATTCAAAAGCAGTGTTTATTTGAATAAAAATATTTGACTTTGACTCCAATTGTCGAAGGTTCTGCTGGAATAGGACGATTGGTCACCTCAATCGGCATGTAATCATCATTAGAAAATATATTTCTATCGTACGGGAAAATTCCTGTTTTTAAGAAACCCGATTTAATATTTGCAGGTCTCAAATGCTAGTCCCAATATTTCTCCTATATTATAAATTGAAATTGGAATTCCAGGATTCTTCATCACCCATGAATCTGCAGCTGCGTTGTCATATGTTTGCAGTGGGCCAAATACTGAAGGTTAGAGTTTGTGGCTAGTATGGGGCGAAATCGTGAGCAGTGTCTCCGTTATCTTTTGCGACAATTATAGCCTCTGGTGCTAAATGACTTTCATGGTTATCGTAGATTAACCCTTTATATGGCTCTGCCCATATATTGGACACCATAATTTTAACTTTATTACCATAACATAAGGTCGAAAACCAATGAAAAATTTCAACATGCTCTGCCCATTAAAGGGTTAAAAGGCAAGGATTGTATTTCGAAGCACCGGTTACACGTACAAAGTGTCTTATTACTTCAGGAAATAATTGGTTGTTCATCCAACCTGTGGGCTGTGCCAACCCCAGGGTTCCAGGTGAAGCTTTGTTAAGCATAAAATGTTTAAAAATTTTCCGCCGCGCCGCCATTGATTGGAAAGTGTGGTCACATTTATTAAATTAGCATAATTTTGGGGTAATCTAAGCAATTTCGGTATAACAAAGTTGCGTTTTAAATTACGGTAACTCTTTTATCTTCATGATTTTTTTGTTATAGTTATTTGTGTACCTATGTACCCCTTTCCGGTCGGACATGGTTTTTTTTACAAATTGTATAAGTAATTTTTTCGTGACGATAACTGTGTCCAACACTGGTGCATCTACGATACAAGTATCAAATTCGGTGGTATTAAGAGCTCGATGTAGTGTTCCGTCGCTTTTAGGTAACATAGTCTACCTATTTAAATCACTAAAAAGATAAGGTATCTAAGACAGGAGTAAATGGGAGAAGCAACTTAATGCACAATCGTCTTGTAACATTCTGATTAGAACAAAACAAATATCAGTTAAAATAATGTTAGATTCGAAAATCATTGTACAGAGACGCCTGCAAATCAACCAATCCAAAACTGTTTCTTCAATAAATATGCAACCATATGCGATAGACATAAAGGTTAAAGTGTATTGAAGAAATTTGACAGTTAGTGGTAGTGGTGTGCAGGCGTAAGTACTTATTAGTGTTTAAATTAAATCTTTTTTTGTAGCTAGTTTCGAACGTAGAATAATTTTATACAACATTGTGACAACTTTGTTTTTTCTGTTAAAAGTACAACATTTATATTAAGGTACATTTTTGAGATATTATTATGGATCATCAAAGTGTATTTAATCTCATTTCGTATTTAGTAGTAAATATTTATTATTAAATAAGAAGTTTAGATTTAAAACTAATTGTATACTTAGGTAATCGGTGTAATGCTTATTATAAAATAAAAATTGCAAAACTTTCTGTTTCGTTTTAGTAATAATTGAAAAGACCCAAGGTTAGGGCTTCCAAGGTTTAAGCTCCCAAGGTTAGGGCTCCCAAAGTTAGAGCTCCCTTTCCGGCTCGAAGGGCCATGATGATAAGACCCTAGGTCTCACTGTAGTAGTAACCGTGTACTATAATATCCTATGTTCACCTACTGGTAGTAACCATATACTTGTACTAATGAAATAAAACTATTGTACTGTATGTACTGTAGAGCATTCATAAAGAAAACATTGGACTGCTTATAGTATAGTACGCACCACCAAAATACTTTTATAGCGTGATTCAGAGAAAAATCATTTTAGCCAATGCGCCATCTGTTGGTAAGAATAGCCAAACAATTTCAAATAGTTATACTTTCTTTTCGTCCATATCGCATTAAGGCCTGTACAATAATAATATAAATTCGTTATCTACAGCAACACGGTGACTTACCGCTGTATTCTTTTTCTATGATGGATGACATAAGGCACAGACAGTAACTTTAGTTGTAGAAACCTTAATTATCTCTCTATTTATTTTTTTACATATTAATTTACATTTTTAAATATTTTCTAAAAAACAAAACAAACATTTAAAAATATAAAAAATAGGGGTCCACCGGCATCGGGACCAGGGTCCAAACTACCGGTGATTAGGGCTCCAGAGACAGGAACCTCCTCACAATGCGTGCCGTATCGAGGAGAACTGCCTTCTGAATCAGGCCCTTGATCCAGCCGCCTAACGAGAGCCTCATGAGATGTTGATCGAGGCTCTTGGCCATCAGGCCGTTGGCCGTAACAACAATCGGCACGATGACAGCCGAGTCCACATTCCACATGTCGCCAACCTCATGTGCTAAGTCGAGATATTTGATTTGTTTCTCTTTCTCAGCTTTCACGAGGTTCTCGTCATGGGGAATGGTGATATCGACAATCATCGTGCGGCGCGCTAATCGATCTATCACCACAATGTCTGGCTTATTAGCTACAATAGTCCTGTCGGTGATGGTAGATCGATCCCAGTACAACGTGACATGATCATTTTTGAGAACTGGGTCGGGCACATACTTGTAGTACGGTACCTCAGAATCCACAAGTTTGTATTTTAAAGCAAGTTGCTGGTGGATAATCCTGGCCACTTGGTTATGCCTGTGCAAGTACTCGCCGTTAGCCAGACGAGAACAGCCAGAAATAATATGTCTGATAGACTCACCTGGACGGTGACATGCCCGACATATGTCAACCGTCCCGTCCTTCATAATAAATTTCCGGTAGTTATTCGTTAGCATAACTTCGTCCATAATTGCACAGACAAAACCTTCAGTTTCCCCGAAGAGGTCACCGAAACGCAGCCAGGATACGGACGCTAAAAAGTCTACATCGGGTCCGTGGAGGGCCCGATAAAAGCGCCCGTGGAGCTCCTTGCCTTGCCATACCTCCCTGCGGTCATTGGCACTAAGTACTACGGGTTTGTGCCAGTTCTCTTTAGCCAAGGACAGCTGGGTGAGTCCCTTGTCCACTGATACCACATCTCGGTGCATACCCACATCGGCTTTTAGGAAATATTCCCTGAGACTGCACACCTCACGGTTGTGGAGGGTCTTAGCATTTAAAAAACCTCGACCCCCGCACTTCACTTAATTATTATTATTATTATAAGCCTGTAGGGTCCCACTGCAGGGCAAAGGCGGGGGGCCTTTTTTCATCGTGTTCTATCTTGAGCAACAAGTGACCAATATATATTTTAGATGGTAGTCAAGGTTGTCCCGCCATCTCCTTTTTGGTCTGCCGCGACGTCGCTCGTTTTCGGTTTTGTGGGACCCAATCGGAAGTTACCCATTCCGGCCCACTGTACCTCCGACATGCGACAGAGATGTCCTGTATAAAGAAACTATCAACTTTTCAAAAGTTTTTCGTCAAAGGTTGCCAGTTGCAAGAGCTTTGAATACCGGTATTTTCAATAACCGGTACCTTTTACTTTAATAAAGTACCGGTAACGATTTGATACCGGTATTAATAATACAGGTTAACCGATGGATGGGTACCGGTAAGAAGCATTGTAAGTATACTGGTATTATACACCAAAATACAGGTGCTAATATCCGTACCAGGTAATTAATGTACCTATTAGTGCATTATTAGTAGATAAATGAATGGCACTTCGATTGGCTAACTACACGCGTTGCGCTCTCGTCTCGTTAGTTTGCCTGTTTTGTGTTCATTTTGCGCGGCGGCAGTGCACTGCATATCACGTGACGTGATAAATAGACTAGCAACTTCGCAGGTAGGTAATACCGTTATTTGTGAGGTACAATACCGGTACTCATTGAAGAATCGGTATCCAGGAACCGAAATTATGGCAAATACGGATATGCCTGTATTTTTGGTATTTGTTGTAAGCCTTGGTTGGCTGCAGCAGCTAAAGAAAGGCTCAGTTTACAGTTGCCGCGATTCTAAATAAATTTTACATGATCAACAGTCAGTGTAACCATGGATGGATATCGAAGAAGCAGCACTTGTTATACTTTTAATATCTACACCACGAGATCTACATTAACTATTATAGTACACAAAAGCAGTTTGGCTAGCTGCGGCAATTTGAAATTAATTCTATCATCAAATGCAGCAACTGTTGACAACTAAAACAAGGTATTTAAAAATATATAATTTATAAGATATTTATTAAATAACGAATTGCAAAATAATTAATTCATTTCAATACTTTGTAATAATTGCAAAGTAAGTAGGTATTGAAACTAAGTTATAAAAAAAAATTCTAGAAAAAAAACATCTTGTAAATACTGAGTGTAAATACATAATATAGCATTGAGTGAGTGCATGAGAGTGAAAAAAATAAATAATAAAAATATAATTATGGAAATATAATAGCTAGTTCCGATTTGCTTGTTGTCGCATTATACGGAGATCAAAGTGGCTAAGTACGCGGAGCGTCTAAGAGATTTTTGTGTGTGTTAAGTATGTATGACATCTTTCTTTTTATCAAAAAACTCCTTGTTTTGTCTAAAACGGTGTATAGCCTGAATAAAATTATATTTAGTTTATTAATAAGACGTATGTATGATATTATATTCGATGCAGGAAATTGTAAAATATCGTGAAAATACCAGCCGAAATTACTAGATAAAAGGCCAATAAATAACATTTTTTTTTGGATTTAAAATCCTTATGAATTTCGAATAAAACTCATTTAAAGGTAAACCTACCGCTCTAGCATGAACATTGTCATTACAGTGCTAAACTGTGCTAATATTATTAATAATGGAACGAGACTTTTGAAATTCCTAAACGGGTAGGACTTCTTGGCGGGAAAGTGAAGCGTCATGTCTGCGGTTTTGTTTTATTTTCTAAAAGTTTGTGTTATGTCGAATATTAATTTGAAATAATGGTGGATTATTAACCGTTAAGTGTTCGTGAGTGTGCATAAGTGTTGGCAAATGAAACAAAACAGTGCAACGTTACTTTTCAAATTCTCTCAAGAAGCTCGCGTGAGGATTTAGTTAAGCCCCACATCTTTACTGAGATACTCGAGGGGTTGGGGGGTATATCATTTCTCACTTCCCATTTCTAATATCATTCATCATCATTATCTAAGGAAATATTGTTTATTTATGTATTACTTGTAAGAAAAATTACTTTGACACTGGCTAAATGTGCTAATCGCACAAAGCCATCACCTAAAAAAAAAAAAAAATCCTGAACGTATACCTACGTCAATTTAACAATTTGACATTGACTTGACAGCGGACTTCTTTTTGAATTGGAATTATTTGGGTTATATCTGAAAATACAAGGCCGAAATCATCTTAGGTTTGTTTATTTAAAAAGGAAACTTTGAAATAAAACCACGTAGTTTACCCACACATACTTACTATTTATTAAAACTAGGAAGTGAGTTTCTTAACTAAAACTAGAATTGTAGAGCAAAACCTCAGCTAACGCAATTAATGTTTTTTTTATTTGTTTTTCTTAATAAATAATTACAAAGATATTATATTACTATAATTAATGTTGATTACGTAAAAATGTGTGACATCAAGGTATGTCGAATATGCTTGCGAAGAGACACAAAGTTGTACAATATTGAAAAGTTTAGGCTCAAGATTTTTTATGAAAAATTTAATGGACACCCAGTAAGTATCTGTCAACATATTATGCTTTTAAACACGATATCGTGGAGCTCAAGTATTTTCGGTTAAAAGTAAACTGTGCACAAACATATGGGACAATATATTAGGCCTATTGGTTAAACCACCACTTAAGAACAGTTGCAAGCGTTAACATGTAGGTATACACTTTTGACTAGTTATGCATTATCCATTATGCTGTTTACATGTTAATGCTCATGACTGTACATATAGTTTGTTTTTGTTTAATGTAATGTATTCACCAAATAGGTACTAAGAATTGGCTGATCGGTATGGTGCTTGGGAATCCTCCTAATATAGTTAAGAGATATTATTGCATAAAACAATTTGTAGAATGTTGCTATTGATGTTACTATGCATTACATTTAAATTTATTTTAACTTTAAAAAAATTTAATACTCTAAAAATTTATTGTGTTGATGTATAATAGAATTTTAAGTTTTACAAAAAAATATTGTTATGAGCAGTGATCGGAGTAGGTAAGACGATTTGGGGCCAATGAACTAAGACATGTATATTAATTTGGATATTCCTCCGGAATTCCGGTTTTGTTTTAATTAAAACATCAGGCTTTTATCTGGTGTTCTAAAATTATGAGATGTGTTGATTTTTTCCTGTTTGTTTCATTCATCTTTACTTTTACTTTCAAAGAACACTGCAAAAATTCAAAATTCAAAATTCAAAATTCAAAATCATTTATTCAGTTTAGGCTACAAATAGCTCTTATGAACGTCATTTTAAGACATCGGTTCGTAAGTCTATCTACTCTGGGCGGGAGATCTTGTACTGAGAAGAACCGGCAAGAAACTTAGCAAGTGTCCAGCTCTTTTCTCCCTTACAGCGTCATAAATATTGGAAAAAGCCCTATCATAAAGGACACTTTCCATCACAAATAAAAACACAAAATGTAAAGGACAATCACAACATGTAAAAAAACACAAAAAATAAAAAATAACTAAATAAAATATTTAAGTCAGCAAAAACATAATTTACCAGTTTAATTTTTTACAATATCATACAGTACTAGTAAAAGTCAAAAAAAACTATAGTTAATAATAATAAAAATAAAACTAATTGTAATGTTCAATGCAACGCTATTTTGTTATCTGCAGGACACTATTTATAAGTAGTATTATGTATATGTTTTTTATTATAGCCAGGCTGTTTTATCTTCTAAATATTCTTTGACTGTATAATAACCTTTTTTTAATAAAGAAGACTTTACATGTTTTTTAAACTTATCTAAAGGTAAATCTAGTACAGTATTTGGTATTTTATTGTAATAGTGTATACCTTGCCCCAAGAAAGAACCAAGCACCTTCTGTAACCTGAACATGTTGTGTAAAACTATTATTACAATTAGACATTTATAGAATTAGCATAAAAGTATGCTACTTTTGATTAGGTAGTAAAAAAAGCTTATCAATAATTTTATTTTTTAGTAGATAAAAAAACTTTTATTTATTTTACTACCATCTTTTAATTTCGATTATAACTAAATCACTACCTAAACCTCCACGAACCATATTTAATTAAATCTTGAAATATGACTTATCCATGTATCATTATGACTTATTGAATATGACTTATTCATATTATGATTTCTGTGAACATTTATCATGCAAGTATGTAAAATCGTCCAACCTACTCTGATCACTGGATATGAGGTATTGCCACTCAATAATATGCAAAATTATTTAACTTTTATTGCAATCACATCTATTTCACTGTTTCAGATTGGTAACAAGGATGCTCTGCCTCGTTACTTTTGCTTCGAGTGTGCTGCGTTGTTGCATAAGTTCTACAAATTCAGAGAGAAATCAGATTTCAGTCAGAGAGCTCTCAGTGATATACTTTGGAATGAAGCTGCTGTATGTATTTTATCATTAACTTATTTTTGCATATTAAGTAATATCTCTTAATATTAATCAGGCAGTGTGCAAAATTCAAAATTGAAAATTATTTATCCAGCTTAGGCTACAAATAGCTCTTATGAATGTCACTTTGCCATTAGTTTGTAAGTCTACACAGGGCAAACGTTGTACTATGAAGATCAGGCAAGAAACTCATCAAGGGTATTTCTTTTCTCCTTTCATTCACAGTGTCTAAATATTGAAAATAAATAAATATAATACAAATAAATATAGGTATAAATATAATTTAAATAAATATATAAATATTGGAAAATACCCTATCATAGAAGGACACTTTCCATTACAAATAAACACACAAAATATAAAAGACAACCACCACAACATGACTAAAACAAATTTAAAAAATTAAAATGTTAAACTTACATAATGATACATGCAATTAGAAATCATATTAAATTGTACCTTAGTTACTCTTGATAAGATTGAAAACCAATGAAAGAGTACAACCTGCTCTGCCTGGCTAGGGCCTAAAACTGTAGATATGCTATACAATAACAAGTCTTATAATTCATAGTAATAATATTAGCATTCAAATTAACTTAGAATTTATATTTTAATTCTAGATTACCTACAAAGCTGTTAATGACATCCTTTTAAAAAACCATAGAACATTGAAATGTAACTCATTACAAATTCTTGTTAGAAGTGAGAATGTTAAAACTTGCAATATAAAAGCAGATGCAAAATATGATGACAAAGATCAAAAAAGTGATGATAACCGTTCTGATGATGATGATGTCAAGTGTGAAGACCTTAATAAAACCGACCCATTTGCTGAAGAATCTGATCCACAAACTGAGGTTGTTAAAATTATTGAGAACATAAAGCCTGAGAAAGAAACTAAAAACTCCAATGTTGAAATAAAAACGAAGATCCCTAAGATTGTTCCTTTGGAAATCTCAGACTCAGAATTTGAAGAATCTTTTGATATGGACACAACCGAACCTGAATACACTGAACAGCCTAAAAAAAAACCTGTGTGTACTAAAAAGTCTAACTTAAAATCTAAAAGAAACCAAACAAAAAAGGAAGCAAAAAAAGAAGCTTTTATTACTGAAGCCAAATCTAAAAAGAAACCACAAATGAATCTGCCTGATTCAAAAAAACCTAAATTCACAGCCAGAGATGGTGCTCTGAAGGGGCAAGCGTTTTTGAATTCTGGCTATTGGAAGAAGACCAACCTCAGTGAGGAAATCGCGCTTGCCGAATTTCAAGCTCGAGCACTGAACAAACGGTATTTAAAAGCCGCTTTTAAGTGCACCGATTGTTTTAGAGGATTCTCTAAGAAAAACATGCTGGATAGGCATATTCCATTGAGACACGGTGAGGTGAGTTTGTGAACAGTAATCTATGGTGTATTGCAGAGGATACTTTTTACTTGCATATCTTTGGCATAAAGAGTTTGTGATAATTTTAATCAGATACTCTATAATGAAAAAAATAGTAATGATCCCATAAATAATTTTTTTAATGAAAGTGACAATGATAGTTTAAAAAATTATAGCATAATAATACTTTGACATAATTACTTTGGCATATTTTGATATATATTTTGAGTTGCATAAAGTTAAAAGGCATATAATTTAATTTTCTAATTGTTATTAGATATTTTAGTTTTTATCATGATTTAACACTGCATCATGATATGGATACTTCGCTGTAACTGTAGGCTAAGATGCGTGGCCCCTGGCCTACCCCTAAGCCGCGAAGATGTTTATTTTTTATACGAAAGTTATTACATCCAACGTAACAGTAAACTTTATTAGAGCAATATTTAACTATTAGTCGGACGTATATACTTGTACGCCGATGATCATTATGCTTTAAAATTATATGATGATGATGATTCATTTCACGTGTCGCAGTTGTATTTTAAATTATTCTAATAATGTGTAAAAAATATAGAATTACATAATTTGCTATATTACATTTATTTACTATATTTAATATTTACTTTGTTATTAGGCAGCCGGCTCCTTACAATGTCGCTTCTGTAAGATGCGCTTCAAATTACCGCACTCCTTGAAGTCACACATGCTACAGCACTTCATCAAATACGAATGTCTGCGATGTAACCTAGTTTGTAGCTTGGAGTAAGTTAACCTTTCTTTTTTTCTTACTAATTTTTAAAATTAGCTTACAGCGGCGTTGTTTCCACTGTATTTGACCGTTACGGCTTAGGGACTTGGGCAAGAAACGAGCTTACTGTTTCCTGAAAAACTGGAAACGTATTTCCATTTTCTCTGGTTTATTCTACTAAAGAGTTTTATGATGACCACAGATGGTCTTTTAAAGCGTCACCGGACTTTTTGGTGGACTTTTTTACCCCCAAAAAACTTAATTTTCCTTGTTATGTGATCGAAGTGTGAGGTTTTCTAAAGAAATAGCACCACACAACCGCACCGGTCCTCGTTCCCGATTCCCGTGCTAGATTCTCCGAGCCGACCTCGGCTCGGGTTGACCGGGTCGTGGTCGTAGGGGTGGGGATTGCTCTGGTGCTGCGAGTGTCTATGGGTGTCGGTGAGAATTTTTTCCATCAGGTGACCCGCTGGCTCAAAGTCAAAGTCAAATATAAGTAAACTTTAGAAAAGTGCTTTTGAATCGTCTAAACATTTTTTTTTACCTACTACCCATTACAGGACATCTATTTTTTAGCTATGGATAAGAACGGGCGCAAGAAACTCCACAGCTTTAATATAAGTATTGACATTTACAAAATTATGTTAATTATGTTACCATGTTATACATGTTTAAAATAACTTTAAAAAAATCTAAATTAGAAATACCTGTTGGAGTGATAGGAGTATTTTAAACCCATGCTGTTTTGTCTTCAATGTAATCAGACAATTTATAATAAACTTAATAAGCTTTTTTATAAAGCTTTTCTTTAATGGTGATTTTAAATTTATTAATATCAAGTTTTTGAATATTACTTAGAATTTTATTGTAAAAACGTACACATAGGCCTCTAAATGAATGATTTACTTTGTGGAGCCTAGTATAAGGTTCTGCTAGTTTGTTTTTATTTCTAGTTTGTACTTACATTGTGAATATCACTGTTTTTAGAAAAAAAAATTTTTTTTATAAACATACATTAAGTTCTCGTAAATATATATTTTGTGATGCAACTGTCATTATATTAATATCTTTAAATCTCTCCCTGAAAGAATTTAGGTTATAAATTCCTCGAATAGGCCGCTTCTGCAGCACAAAGATAGTTTGAATGTCGGCAGCATTGCCCCACAGTAAAATGCCGTACGACATTACGCTATGGAAATAACTAAAGTAACCAAGTCTAGCTGTTTCAATGTCAGTGATCTGACGAATTTTCATTACTGCATCAGCCGCAGAGCTCAGTCTACTCAACAATTTATCTATATGTGGGCCACACTGTAGCTTTGTATCCAATGTAATGCCTAGAAACACCGGTGTCCACATTCTTATCTTTAATTTTAACACTGGTTTTTACTTCCTTAACGTTGGGTAATGCAAATAGAACACAGTTTACAAATAAAATACAGTTTTTCGTTCATTTAATAGCAAATTGTCAACATTAAACCAATGAACTATCATTGAGACAGCATTGTTCACATCGTCATCAATCGGCTGTCGTCGTTTCACTTTGGATAAAAGTGAAGTATCATCTGCAAACAATACTATCTCATGGTAGTCTTTTACAAAGTAAGGCAAGTCGTTAATATAAATTAAAAATAAGAAAGGACCAAGAATTAAACCCTGTGGAACTCCCATTGTAACCACTGATCCCGGAGATCTTTTACCGTTAATAGCAACCCTCTGCACCCTATCACTCAAGTATGAGATAAGAAGATTCAGTGATGCATCTCTCAATTCCATAGTGGTAGAGCTTCCTGACTAGGGTTTCTTGTATAACACAATCAAAGGCCCTGGACAAATCACAAAAAACCCCTAGGGCATCGTGTGAATCCTCCGAGGCATTAAATATTTGAAGTAAAAGCTCAATACCAACGTCAGAGTCGAGCGACCCCTAGTGAAACCATATTGTCTAGAATGTAAAAGCTTATTTCTAAAAAAATTCACTTGAATTTGGTCTAGAATTATCTTTTCAAATATTTTACTAAATGTGGGTAGCACAGAAACTGGTCTTAAGTTAGTGGGGTCCGATGTGCTACCTGATTTGAATAATGGAATTACTTTACTGTGCTTCATTAGGTCAGGAAAAACACCACAGTCAATGCATTCGTTAAATATGCAAGCTAAAACTGGAGCTATTGTCTCAATAACAGATTTAGTGACGTCGACGAAGTTACCCCACAGATCAGCAGTAAGAGTGTAAAGTTTTAATTATATCTCTAAAATATTTTTTTTGAAAAATGAATTAGTTTTCACTAGGTTTGACATTTTCTCTTCGAACCGCTTCAGCTACAGTAGGGGAGGAGTCTCTTCCGCCTTCAGCCTTTGTAGTTGAAACTGGAATAAGCCAATACCCATCAATTATAGTGATGACTTGATTTCAATGATGGAGGCCTTTGCCCAGCAGTGGGACAGTATATAGGCTATTTACTTTATGTTTTTTACTTTGCCTATGTGGAGCCTATGTGCAGCCTATGTGCAGTAGTGGACTAATAAAAACTGATTATGATGATGATAATCATTATTATATGCGCTGAACCGTTATTCGAGACCTATAGAGTGAGACAATACCTCTTCCAGTGGAGGCCAGCGCTGGCTCCACGCGAAGCGCTGCTGCTTCACGCAACTGGCTCGACAACTGTCCTATTGACGAAGTCATGGCAAAAGGAAATTGGAGAACCCCTAACACTTTTGCTCGCTTTTATGCCTCTGAAATACGAAATCCTCGTAATTCTGGTATCAATTTGTCCAGAGTATTCCAAGCTGTTTAAACGTTAAATAATAATTATCTTTATCGAAAATTGATTAATTCATAAATCATTAAATAATAATGTTATTCCTACTGAAGTATTAATTTAAATAAATATACATTTTGTATATTTTTGTTTCACTTTATTTCATGTCTTTCGCACATCGGTATATAATTTTTGCTTGCCACCAGGCGATAACAAACACATCTCACTCTATAGGTCTCGAATAACGGTTCAGCGCATATAATATAATGTTTTACCTGAAAATAAAACAGTTATTTTTGCAGAAACCTTATTCGAGACCTATATTTTAAATACTGCCTGATAGCTTAATTCAACTTCAGTGAGATGCAATGTGGTGGGCCAAAACCATAGCTGCAGGTGACAAGCAATACTCCCCTCCACCTCACTTGTGCTGCCGAGAGTGACGTAGAGGGGGAAGAAGGAGGGCTGTTCAGCGAAACGTAGGAGGTGTTGTCTCACTCTATAGGTCTGGAATAAGGTTTCTGCATATAATAACTGTTTTATTTTCAGGTAAAACATTATATTAACTTTTTAAAGTATACCGTCTTATCTGTTTAGGAGTACAGCTTTGTACCATGAGGAGTACCATAACGGTGTCATCAGAAAATGCACTCACTGTCACAAGGAATTCAGGTATCTATTTTAATTTTCTTTCTTTTGGTTGTTTTGTTTAATTTTATTGTTACTGTTGACATGCTGTTGGCATTGTAATTTATTTTTTATTTTTTGTATTTTTTTAAAAATGCGTTACGTATTTGATCGCGGGTCTCAGGGTCGGCCCGACGAACGACGGGATGTGTGGGTTACTGCCTCCTCGAAATGGTATGAGGGGTACCCACTAAAAACCCTGTAAAACCAGTCTCACCGCTTGGCTCAACCTAACTTAACCTTTTTACGATGCTTCCGCTTTATTTTTTTTTCGATTTCGGACAAATGATTTTAGGAGAAGAAAATAGAGTACCTACTGGTACTGGCGTAATGGTTAACGCGTTCTTAAAGTAAAAAGTAAATCTAGGCAAATTTGGATTTGCATATTATTTATTTATTTATTTTATTGAATTAAAACGGTTTTCAATTACAATAATTAAATATACTAGTGGGTCGCCCGCAAAACTTCGGGTTTATTCAACAGATTTTTTAGGAATTTCGAAACCTATAAAAGGTTTTTTATTTTTCTGCACATCTACGGCTGGAGCTCTTCAAAATGAGACCATAACCGATTTTTTATGTGCAGCTATCGTCCCATAATCACAGGGACAAAAATCGGCTTGCGCTATTAATATATACAACCTTATTTTTAGTTTATACGAAAATCGAAACACGGGTCAAATATTTTCATTTAAAGAATCAGTACAAAAAAAATATATCTTGAAAACTCACGAAGTTACAAGCTTTTTGTGCTGTCCCGTTGTGTGTTTTTTTAGGGTATACTTTATTTGAGATTTTGTAAATATTATTTGGTCAAAATGTAACATGGTATAAAAATATTGAAATCGATTCTATTACTGATTCTGAACAAACAGTTTTCAGGTTTCGTATAAATTAAAAATAACATTGTATATACTTGGTTCCATTGCATGGCTATTTATCGTTTATCGGGATTATACACCTATTACTTAACATCCTCCATTGATTACTGCACACTCTCGTTAGCAACTTTTTTTTGTCTGTGGAAAACTCGTCATCCGGTTATCGCAGATGGTTATGTGGGATTCTCCCCTCCAACTCCCGTCTCCCTACCCAGGCCCTTGGAGCCTTGGAGATTGTACATCCCCTTCACGTGCCATTAGTGTAACTGGAATTACCAATTTAACAATCACCAGTAGTCACGCTAGCGGCTATCGTTTGCTATCTGCGCAGGCACATGACGACGTTCTACACGCACTTGCGCACGCACCGCAGCGAGCACATGTGCGCGCTGTGCGGGGAGTCCTTCGTCAGCCCCTTAGGGCTGCAGATGCACAAGAAAGCCAAGCATTCCATCGAAACGGTAAGTACTATCACTATCAAACACTATTCACTATAAACAGCTCATATAGCTTCGATTTCGTATTTTCACGTATCATAATCATCAAATATTTTTTTAATTTTAATGTTTCGTTTGATCAGCGTACGCCAAAAAGCAGCCAAATACACGCGTATCTCAGGATTATAAAATAAAAACTTTTTTAATTAAAATAAAATATATTCTACTGAATGTAATAAACTATCTGTGAATTTTTTGGAATCGGACCAGTAGTTACAGAGATTATCCCCGACGACGACGATGCTTATAGTTATGTTACTTTGTTAGAATGTAATAAACAATTTTAGTTTTTTTTTACTTTTATTTTAATTTTTTGAAGCTTAAGTTTTCTTAAGTTTTACTGTTACTGGTTCTATGTGGGATGGCTTAAGCCCAGCTGTTGGAAGTTTATATGCTGATAATGATGAAGAAAATGATGATGAAGAAGATTATGACGACGATATCTTTTGTAGGAAAATCAAAAAGTTGGCGTTGGGAGCACGTACTGTGAGTTGTGCAAAATCAAGTTTGAGACGAAGGAGGCGTTCGACAAACATCTCGTGCATTCAATTATGCACACTGACGAGTGAGTCTTATCTGTAACTAGCCGAATAGCCCATTTTTTCAAACTTTTTTTTTGTATTAATAGCTTGATGTTAAGTAGCCTATAAGCCTTCCACAAAAATTGGGCTATCAATTGCAAAAAAATTCTTCAAATATGACTGACAGTTGTAGAGATAAGCGCGTTCAAACAAAAAACAAACTCATAAGCTTTTTTTATATTAGTTAAGACTCAGGTCAGCTGTTGCTAAGGTTAAGCTACTTTCGCAAAGACCGTTCATTGGATTTGTCACCAAATCACCACTCTCACCACCTCGAGAGAAATGCAAATACAAAGTGTACATATTTTTATTTTAGGTTTAAATTACTAGATGATAACATTACGAGAGATTTGTTTGGAGAAGACTCCGACGAAAAGGATGAAAACGACGATGAGGTAAATCTCATAATATTAATTACTTACTTGTTATTTTTACGCGAACACTACACATTGAAATGAAACAACTTTTACGGATCTACTCGCGTTACATCGGGCGAACAAAAACGAGTTTGGAACCCGCGTTAAAGAACACATAGCCGATGTCAAGCATAGACGTTAAAATAATTCTGCAGTATGCGAACATGCCCTAGGGACCCAGCCATTACATCAGATTTGATAAACCTCAAATACTCGCTAGAGAACTACGATTCATCCCTAGAATGATACGCGAGGCTATTGAAATTAAAAAACATCTTAATTTCAATAGAGAAGATGGGTGGAATTTACCACCAGCCTGGGATGCCATCATATCAAATTTTAAATCCCAGCCCCAACACCATACCGCCAGACCACAAAGTATTGTAAGCTCTTTCTGCGTAAAACGGAACGCACGTGATTAATTTAAAATTAGGGTATACAAGCTACTAACTAATTATGAGACGACAAGCACCTCAGTCTCAGGTTCAGGTTCAAAACGTCAGGATAAACATTAATTGAAAGTAATATATAAAATAAACGGGAGTAGATCCGTAAAAGCTGTTTCGTTTCAATATGTTATGTGAGTTGTAATTTTTAGAGTGTACACCTGTACCTATATAGATAAAAAAAAATACCTGTTAATAACGCCTCATTAGCTGATTAGCAAAGTCCTTAGCTCGATGTCCGCTGGGTTCAATTTCCAGGTCGGGCAAAGACTTCGGAGTTTTCAATGCATAGACCGAGTTAGTGATCACCAACCCGCATTTGGTGGCGATTATGTCCATGCTGACTTGATTTCAGTGATGGAGGCTTTTGCCCAGCAGCATATGGATGGACAATATATAATTAAATAATATAGTTTTTCTTTCCCAATAAAATACATAATATAGTATATAGGATATTTCATATTTTATCTTAGTGGGGCCTGCCTAGATTTCCCTCTCCCCTTATAGCAATTTGACCCATCGTGTTGACGCAGCTAAAATTTATTTGATAATCATCTTAATATATTTTTTTTCATTTCAGAAATCGAAGTCGTTAATCACAAGGTATATTGTAATTTTTAATTGAAAATTATTTTGTAAATGATTATTATAATATAAATAATCTTTAACTTTATTCTTTATGCGTTAAATACAACTTTGCTGTGACAGGAAATCGAGAGTTGAGAACACTCTGTCAGCAGCCAGAAAAAATTTACATACCAAGACGCACCCAAACAAAAAACCAACCACGTGCCATCAGGTCGGTTTATTTATTATTACTAATTCCTTTATACATGTAACAGATATTTTGTATTTGTTTTTACTTTTAATTTAATTTTTTATGGGTCCAGCTGAAAATCAGCGTTGTGGCTACAAGTTACAACATGAGCTGAGCTGGTCAGCCCTTTCAGTTGTTTCTCACTATACCTTAGATATATGAAACGTATTGTAATGTTTATGTATTGGAAGCACTGAATAAATAATTACTTACTTACTTACTTACTAACCATATAAATTGAATTCTTAGTATATTACAGTATACAATCAATTCTTATAATCCTACTAATATTATAAACGTGAATTACAAACACACGCAAAGAAGATTTATATATACAAAGATATATATGTGAGTTATAAGGTATATCTATGGGCCTGTTATATTGTAACTTTAAATTGTTTCCTGAAAATAAACGAATTTAATTTAATAGCAATTAATGTATATTCATGTAAATCTCACTGTTCCACAATGCAGTGCGGCAAACACTTCGATACGCAGTCGGCGTGTATGAAACACCACTTGTCTGAGCACCCGCGCACGTCGTTCTTCTCGCCCAAGGACCGGGTCATATGCGAGATATGCGGCGCTTCACTAGCGGTGAGTTTGTGTTGATTGTGATGATGAAGATGACACTGAGGCCTCGATCAATAATAGCACTAGATTAAGGATCCGGAAAAGCTCGATGGCGCAGTAGAGAGCTCGACGGCGCAGTAGAGAGCTCGATGGCGCAGTAGAGAGCTCGATGGCGCAGTAGAGAGCTCGATGGCGCAATAGAGAGCTCGATGGCGCAGTAGAGAGCTCGATGGCAAAGTAGAGAGCTCGATGGCGCAGTAGAGAGCTCGATGGCAAAGTAGAGAGCTCGATGGCGCAGTAGAGAGCTCGATGGCGCAGTTGCTGCGATTGCTAAGGTTATACAATTTTAGCAAAGGCCGGTTACGATGGATGACCAAAATACATTATCTCGATCTCATTCGTGCTTCGGAAGGCTTAAAGCCGTTGGTCCCGGCTGCATTGGCAGTCGTTAACAACCACCAACCCGCACTGGGCCCGCGTGGTGGTTTATGGCCCGTTCTCCCTATCCATCCAAAGGGATTGCTCGTGAGCTGATAATGGTGACGATGATAGATGTTGAATGTATTTTTGTATGGAACACTGTTTCTTATTGCAGCCGGGTAGCGTAAACGCCCACCAAAACCAGCACACTCGCCTGAAGATGTTCACGTGCGACACGTGCGGACGATCCTTCACCACCAGGAACATACTGCGGAACCACATCGTGGTGAGTGGCTGACCTTCCTTTTTTTTTAAATTAGCCTATATTGTGTCCCACTGCTGGGCAAAGGCCTCCCCTCTTCGGCTCCACTCTTCTCTATCATCGGCCACCTGATACCACTACGGCAAAAATGTGGCCGTCGTCGTCCTTACATCTCCGCTTTGGCCTGCCACGTCTACGGTGTCCACCACATGGAACCCAGTCAGTGACGACCTTTGACCACCTCTCTTCGACCTTACTTTATTCATACAAGATTTTTTTTTACCAGTGCACAAATTTTCTGGAGCGACTCAGAATCGGTAAGTAAACGACATTCAGTAACATAGGTCGAAATGAAACAAACATTTTTGGACTTCCCATACTTTAGCAAACATTTGATTAGCCTGATTTGTATGAAGAGTCTCAAAATTTTTTACATACTTCAACCCATGTTACTATGAGAAAGTTGTTTACGTACCGATTCTGAGTCGCTCCAGAAAATTTGTGCACTGGTAAAAAAAAATCTTGTATATTTTTATTTAGCATAGGATATAAAGCCTCGGTGGCCGAATTGCTTAGCGCTCACCATGAGAAGTTATATCCTAGAGGTCACGATCCTCAGCTTTAACGAATACGATTCAAGGATTGAGGATTTAACATTATTTGTAACATTTGAGAAACGCAGATTTATTGTGGCAATTAATCAAAATAAAGAACAGGTTATGTAACAGTTAACTCAGTGCAACCCTTCAGTTTACAGTAACTAACTACAGACACGCGGATTTCGAATATGGTAGTGTCGAATTTCGTGTGAATAGTTTCGCTGCGTTGTGTTACCTACAAAATGTTTGCGATATGGCCGGCCGCTGGTGGTTGCGTTGTGGGTGCGACGTGGCTACAATGTAGTCGGTGTCAAACACGCTGTCAATAATGACGGCAAAATGTGGCCTGAGTGAGTTCAAATACCAATTAGCGCCCGCCCACGTGTTGTAGTTGTGGTATGGTTGTGGTTTGGTACGTGTGAAACAAGCCTAAGTAAAGCCGCAATGTATGACGAACCATGCAGTACATACTAGATTTTCACAAAATTGTCATTGGTTCATAATAATTCAATTTAAAATTAATTACGCATATATTGCAGAGGATAGGCTGCTGCCCATCCTCTGCAATATACATCAATCAATATACATCAATACAATATGCATCTCTCTGAGGTTACCCTCAACCTACTGCGATCGCCAACCCGCCTGCCAAGCGTGGCAATTACGGCAAATACCCCTCATATCCTTGGGGGTGGCCTTTGTCCAGCAGTAGACGTCTTTTGGCTGAGATGATGATATAAATAAATAAATAAATTAGGAACGCACACGTCCTATAAAAAGTCGGTCATAAAATCGAATCTGTACTAAAACCTCGGCGAAAAAATCGGTCCGATTATTGGTCGGGGGCGGGAGACGTTTTAAGGTCGATCGGGGACTGACTGAATATAGGCATAGCGGTCAGTTGAGCAAGATGAGCTCCTTCGTAACATTTGAAACAGGTGTACTAGCGTGATCTATGTTAATAGAGGTCTTCGGGAGAAATAGTATAAGCATAACTAAAATATATTTATGAATAAGCACAAAATGATTTATTTTAAAATAAACCTTAACATTCAAGCGGTTAAAAAATAGTCTTGACAATTATGGTACATACTTTGGCGAGCGTGGTGATTGAGCCTCTACCCATCATTGTAATGATGATTTGATTTAATAATAGAGACTTTTGCCCAGCAGTGGGTCAGTATAGGCTATTTACTTACTTACTTACTGAAAATGTATGTTTTAGACGCACACCGGGGAACGGAACCACGCATGCAGCATTTGCGGCAAACGGTTCGCGCAGATTGCCAGCCTCAACCTCCATCATAGGACGGCCCATCTCAAGCAACCGTACCCCAAGAGGTAAGCACAACATCATAATCGCCTCTAGCCTTGCGGTTAAAACCACCTGTTTCACACCCAGATGTCCATGGTTCGATTCCCAGCCGGGGACAGATGTTTGTGTACTCAAGTTGTTTAGTGATAAGGCGTGTTTTTTCGCCTAGCTATTCACTATAAATATGTCGCCTTATCATCACTGTTGTGTTCAGTAGTTATGGATTCCGGGGAAGTGCACTTTCACTTTCGGCATAATCATCACCTAACTTTTTTTTTCTTTAGTTGATGGCTTCGTGCGATTAGCACATTTAGCCAGTGTCAAAGTAATTTTTCTTACAAGTAATATATAAATAAACAATATTTCCTTTTTGTATAGATGATGATGAATGATAATAGAAATGAGAAGTGAGAAATGATATACCCTCCAACCCCTCGAGTATCTCAGTAAAGATGTGGGGCTTTACTAAGTCGTCGGGCGGACTTCTTGAGAGAATTTGAAAAGTGAAGTTGCACTGTTTTGTTTCATTTGCCAACACTCATGCGCACTTACGAACACTTAACGATTAATAATCCACCATTATTTCACGTTAATATTCGACATAACACAAATTTTAGAAAATAGTTATTAATAATTATAATAACAAAACCGCAGACATGGCTTTCCCGCCAAGAAGCCCATCACCTAACTTATCTTAACTTTGTTTCTTCTGTCTCATTTTGAAATGGCAAAGGGATTTAGCCCATACAGTTGGCTGTATGGACCAGATCTTTTTACCTTTTTCTTCAATCTAACTCTAACTGATAAATAATAATGATAAATAGTGATTACCAAGCCATTAGTAATTTAAATAGAAAACGCCAACATATTTATAGTAGTTCATTTGTTTCAGAAATAGAAAGAAACGTATTGAAGAGCCTAACACTGAGACAGGACCTTTTAGCGGCAAAGAAGAAGACAGAGTGTGGCGACATTACTTCGACACCTCCACATACTCCAACTCTTAAATTAAACCTTAACATGTACAACATAAAGTATAAGATTGATTTAAAGTAAATAGATTGATAGTACTATTGATAGTACTATTTGCATCACCAGAAAAAATAACTTAGAACGCCATTGGACTCCACTACTGCTTAACATTAGGTAAAGTAAAGTCACTTTCCTACACTTCGATAAAAATTAGTTAAAATTATGTGGTTTTTTCTCTTTAAATCGATCTCTTTCAGACAAACAAACGGATATACAAATAAGGTACATTTTTGAGATATGGATCATCAAAGTATTTAATCTCATTACGTATTTAGTAGTAAATATTTTTTACATAATTACTTAGTTAATTAAGGAAGTTTAGATGTAAAACTAATTATATCCTTAGGTAATATGAGTAATGCTTATTATAAAATAAAATTTGCAAAAAAATATCTGTATTTTATTAATAACTAGCGACCCGACGGTTTCTCACAATAATATATACTAATAATCTCACGGTAATATCTTCGAAAATATTCATTTAAATTACATGCTGTAAAGGGCCATATTGATCTATATTAAATGCACAATGTATTTAAGGTACTTAATTGAATAAGGAGTAATGCTGTATTGCTTAAAATCACTTCGCAAATAAGCCATTATTTCTCGTAAAAAGTAAAGGATAAAAAATGATTATTGTGGGTCATCCCTATAGACATATACCACCACGGACTTTTTTGTAGACCTTTTTAAGGTGTACAATACTGCAGTGCATTTTGATCTATCTCGTAGGGTTCAGCCAGCGTTTGCAATGTAAGCGCAAAAAAATGTGAAACCTTTAAAATTATCAGTGTTCCTCTACTATATTATGCATGTATTTATACATATAAACCATCCTCTTGAATCACTATCTATTAAAAAAAACCGCATCAAAATCCGTGCGCAGTTTTAAAGATCTAAGCATACATACATACATGCAAAACAACCGCGTATCACCCAGCGTGTAACGGGCTAGTGGAACGATTCCACCGACAATTAAAAGCAGCAATAATGTGCCACGCCGACTGCAACTGGATAGATTCATTGCCCTTATTACTTCTCGGTATACGTAGTGCCTAAAAAGAAGACCTTAAAGCTTCATCGGCCGAGTTAGTTTATAGCGAGCTCTTATGTCTGCCTGGAGAATTCTTCCATGCGGCTACATCAGATTCTACTGACATCTCGGACTTCACCACTCCGGACAGCGGGAAGCTACTTTGTTTTATACTATGTTGTGGTTAATATTGTTATCTAGATAACATCAAGGTGACCAGTTTACGGTTGATATACAACGTGTAACAGAAAGATGTAGTAAGAATGAGAAGATCCAAAGTGTATACGATCTCGATCTTGTATACAGGGTCTAATAAAATCAATAAGCGAACGTTTAAGGGCGGTATCTATACATCATTCTGAATACAATGACAAAAAATGGGCTCCAGTTTTATAGTGATTTTTCAAAGTTATGTTTTCTAACAAACTAAATCAATTAAAATAATGCACATCATGAAACATGCTGTATCTTTACTAACACGCACGCAAGCGTCAATAAAAAGATAGTGTACAGATACACGCACACAATTGGCATGTTCGGCTATCTTTGTGTGCGTGTAGTGCAGCTGTAGGGGTTTGGAAAGGGTGTATTTTTTGGTGAATTATGATATGGTTTTGTTGATTATCTCGGTAAAGAGCCTGTAGTTTTTGACCAAATTTGGTAAGCATGCTCAGTGTGATGTATAGATGCTCCCCTTAAACGTTCGCTTATTAATATTGTTACACCCTATATGTGTTGTTACTAAGACATGAAATTATAACTTACCTTTAATTTGTCATAAAATTGTAAATTAAATATTTATATTAGTCAAAACATGCGCATCAGGCGCGCATAAGCAAGCAAACAGCAATGATCATAACATTGATGCGCCCACGCCCACGACCGACTTTTTGTAAGACCGATAATCGGACCGATTTTTTCGCCGAGATTTTAGTACCGATTTTGTGACCGACTTTGTAGGACGTGTGCGTTGCAACATAGAATTTTATACGTTTCATTTTCACCTACAAAAAAATCAGTTATTGATCTATCGACGATTATCGGACGTGGGCGAGACCTTTAAATGTAAGTGCACAGCTCCCAGCTCCATCATCAGACCCTGATTACCATCTAGCACCAAAGTACTCGTCAAGACGGATCAAACGAGTCCAAACTCGATGGAGTTGTGTCTTAACTACCGAGTTCCTATGGCCACCTTCCGGTTCCATCATCAGATCAGCTCCATGTCATAATAATTTTGCATTGTCATCCGATTTACACATGCATGTATTTCAGCTTAATCGGTAACCGGGAAGTGGAAGATTTGATTACAGACAAACTAACAAACAAACAAACATCGGGACAGGTGAAACTAAAATAAAAGCTTGTAAAAAGTACTAGGTACTTACTAGCTAGCATTAACATTAGCAATATCATTCATTAATCTCTTGTGTGTTAGTACACAAGAGATTAATTAACTGTTCTGAGGATAAAACCCCTCAGACGTAGTCGTCTGAGGGGTTTAATCCCCAACAATAACTAAAGCTATTAGGTAGGTTCCTAGTTATTATTCTGAGGTTTAACTCTATCCCCTTACAAATAAACAAAGATTAATAAGGTTCAGCGCCGGCTTTAGGGGGGGGCGACCCGGGCGGCCGCCCGGGGCGCCGGGGTCCAGAGGGCGCCGCGTGCGCTAGCGCGTGGCCCTAACTTCACCATTTAATTTGATATCTATCGATCTAATCAAAAGCTAAATTCATAAATAAACATTGTTCTGTATTGCAAGAAAAGTTAACGGTCAACTTTAAATCAGATATTGATGGAGATTTGTTGTGCGATTAAATTTTAGGTCTGCAACACTATCTCGAAGACAGTAACACCTATCGAAACATTAAACATTATTAAAAAGCACAATCTTCAAGAGTTATATCCCAACACCTGGATATCGTAAAGGCAAAAAGTCAAAGTTTTCGGAAGAAACCCTTAGGCTCATGAAGAAACGACCGAACAACGGGCTATCAACCAGAAGATTGGCAAACCGGTACGCTACGACCTCTGACGCTCCAATACATGCTTAATTGAACGAGCAAAATCGGGGGTCGAAAGTTTTTGTCCGGTCTCTTGGGAGAAGCCACTTGACAAAGTTGACTACAACCAGTGGAGTAGTCGTTGCTTTGAAACCAGAGGTTCTTTCGGAAATTGAAAACTTTAACAGTCAGCTATACGCTTCGTATGCATCTCAACCTGATCCCGAAAATGAGGAAACCACAGAGCCACATTGATCCGCCACTTTACCAAAGACTTGCCTGAAGTCAGCCTGAGCGAATTTGAGATGGCTCTTAAACAGCTTAAAAACGAAAAAGCCCCTCGGCGCAGACGGTGTTATGTCTGAACTCCTTAAAGCAGGTGGTTTAAACCTGTGTTAAAGGAGCTACAAAACATCTTTAACACCGTTCTCTTCGATGGGAGAACTCCGGAACCGTGGAGTAGGAGTGTCATCGTGCTGTTTTTCAAAAAGGAGACAAGACCCTTATGAAAAACTACCGACCCATTTCGCTCCTAAGCCATGTCTCAAGCTGTTTTCAAGAGTCATCACAAACCGTCTGGCGCGAAGACTCGACGAATTTCAACCCCCGGAGCAGGCCGGATTTCATGGAGGATATGGCACTATACCACATGACCACATTCACAGTGAGGCAGATTATACAGAAGACTGAGGAGTATAATCGGCGCCAGTGCTTAGCATTTGTGGACAAGCGTCCAAGTACAGAACCAGCAGACTAAGCATCACTACATAGTATAAAACAAAGTCGCTTTCCGCTGTCCCTATATACATAGGTATAGGTATGTATGCTTAGATCTTTAAAACTACGCAACGGATTTTGATACGGTTTTTTTTATAGATAGAGGGATACAAGAGGAAGGTTTATGTGTGTAATACATGCATAATATAGTAGAGAAACACTGATAATTATAGAGGTTTCACATTTTTTGCGCTTACTTTGCAAACGCTGGTTGAACCCTACGAGATAGATCAAAATAAAGTACTTAATAAATAATTGTATACCTTAAAAAGGTCTACAAAAAAGTCCGCGATGGTATATGTCTATCTCTTAGGGATAACCCACAATAATCATTTTTTATCCTTTACTGTTTACGAGAAATAATGGCTTATTTACGAAGTGTTATTAAGAAATACAGCATTAACTCTTATCCAATTAAGTACCTTTAATATATTGTGCATTTAATATAGATCAATATGGCCCTTTACAGCATCTAATTTAAATTAATATTTTCGAAGATATAACACATTTAAAATGCATCAGCATTGCACCCGTGCGAAGCCGGGGCGGGTCGCTAGTATCCCTATAAATTGTTCACAAATGCTTTGGAAGATATGTTTAAGACGCTGGACTGGAAAGGATTAACATCAACGGTGAATGCATCTCACACTTGCGATTTGCGGACGACATTGTCATCGTGGCCGAAACGTTGCAGGATTTACAATACATGCTGAACGGCCTAGCTGATTCTTCTCTATGCATCGGTCTCCGGATGAACTTGGACCAAACCAAGATTATGTTTAACGAACATGCCATTCTGGGACCGATTGCAGTTTAAGGCAGTATTCTCGAAGTTGTTAAGGAGTATGTCTACCTCTGGCAAACTCTACAGTTGGGTAGAAACAACTTCGAGAAAGTGGCGAACAGAAGAATACAGCTAGGCTGAGCAGCATATGGGAAATTACGTCGGGTCTTTACGTCGCCTATTCCACAGAGTCTAAAGACGAAAGTCTTCAATCAGTGCATCCTACCCGTCACATGACATTCCATTTCGGCTCCGTAGCCGAAACGTGGATACTCATGGTAGGCCTGGTCCAAAAATTTAAAGTCGCTTAGCGAGCTATGGAAAGGGCTATGCTTGGAGTTTCTCTGAGGGACCGGATCCGGAACGAGGTGATCCGACAGAGAACCAAAATCGTCGACATAGCCCACAGGATTAGCAATCTGAAGTGGCAGTGGGCCGGCCATTAGCCGCAGAACCGATAACCGATGGGGTAAACGTGTTCTTGAGTGGAGACCGCGTATCGGCAAACGTATCTAGTGTAGGACGCCCTCAGACTAGGTGGAACGACGATAAGGTGGCTGGCAAGAGCTGGATGAGAGAGGTGGAGCCGCGGATCATGCTCAGTAGCGTGCACTTGGAGAGGCCTATGGCCATCAATGGACGTGTGTAGGCTGATGATGATGATGACCTGGATATCGCTACGTATTCTATTAACAATACCCGTAACTGTTGCAAGTGGAGAACACAGTTTTTCCAAACTAAAACTGATAAAAACGTACTTGCGGTCAACAATGTCTCAAACAAGACTAACTAGTTTGGCCTCGCTGTCCATTGAAAATCATTTTTTTTTTTTTTTATATTAGAAGGAGGCAAACGAGCGGGCGGGTCACCTGATGGAAAGCAATCACCGCCGCCCATGGACACCCGCAAAACCAGAGGAATCACAGATGCGTTGCCGGCCTTTAAGGAAGGAATAGGCTCGTTTCTTGAAGATTCCTAAGTCATATTGGTCCGGAAATACCGCCGCTGAGAGCTGGTTCCACAGCACTGTAGTTCGTGGTAAAAAATTACGTGAGAAACGCACAGTAGTAGATCGCCATCCATCAAGATGGTATGGATGGAAAGATAGTCTATTGCGTGTAGTGCGGTGAAGGAAATCAGCGGCAGGGATCAAACCGAACAATTCCTCAGAGCACTCCCCATGATAAAGGCGATAAAATATACAGAGAGATGCAACGTCTCTCCGAAGGGCCAGTGGATCGAGCCGACCAGAGGTTACCACGTCGCCGACAACTCGAGCAGCTCTGCGTTGAATGCGGTCAAATGGGAGGAGTTGGTACTGGGGCGCTCCAGCCCAAAGATGGGAACAGTATTCCATATGAGGCCTGACCTGTGCTTTGTAAAGCTGTAAGCGATGGGTCGGCGTGAAATACTGTCCCGCTCTATTGAGCACACCCAGCTTTTTCGAAGCTAATTTAGCTTTACCTTCCAAATGACCGCGAAATTGAACGTCACTCGAAATATCGACGCCAAGGATTCCAATGGTCGGTTTGGTATCAAGGGGAGCTCCTTCAAAGTTTAGAGATACGACGAAGGGATGTTTTTTAGCGGTAAACACGCAAACTTGTGTTTCGGAAGGGTTAAAATGGTCTAGATTAAGTCGGCCCCAATTCGAGACATGACTTAACATGTTCTCAGTGTCAGTCACAAGTTTATTCCGGTTCTCGATGACGCTTTCCAGAGAAATATTAGTACGTCCGGTGTAAAGCGTATCCCCAGTACTGTCGTCTGCATAGCAATGAATGCTGTTGTTATGCAACATGTCATTGATATGCAGAAGAAACAGTGTAGGCGACAGCACACACCCCTGCGGGACTCCAGCATTCACGGGCTTCAGGTCAGAGCATGATCCGTCAACTACGACTTTGATGCTACGCCCAGAAAGAAAGCTGGCGACCCACGCACACAATTTCTCAGGGAGCCCGTATGATGGAAGTTTCGAGAGAAGAGCCCTGTGCCATACCCTGTCGAAGGCTTTCGCTATGTCCAAGCTAACTGCCAGTGCCTCCCCTTTCCTCTCGACTGCCTCCGCCCATCGGTGAGTGAGGTACACTATAAGATCACCAGCCGAACGACCGCGGCGAAAACCGTACTGGCGATCGCTTAGTAGCTGATTCTCTTCTAGGTACCTCAAGAGCTGGCAGTTTGTAATGGACTCCATTACTTTGGAGAGCAAAGAGGTGATGGCTATAGGCCTGTAGTTGGACGGATCTGAGCGATCACCTTTTTTGGGAATCGGGTGGACAAGGGCTGTCTTCCAAGAACTCGGGACAACGCCAGTCGTGTAAGAGAGCCGGAAGAGGCGCGTTAGAACCGGCGCCAACTCAGGAGCACACGTCCGAAGCACAATGGGAGGGACTGCATCAGGCCCACTCGACTTATGAATGTCAAGGGAAAAAAGAGCATTACGAACTGACCTTTGCAGGAACCGAACGTTTGGCATAGAACAAGCGCAATGCGGTATTGTTGGTGGCGAGTTTTCCCCATCGTCCAAGGTCGAGTTTGATGCGAAAAGAGTACCCAAGAGATCGGCTTTCTCTTTTGCAGTATGGGCAAGGCAATCATCGGTCTTGTGCAGTGGTGGAAGTGACGGTCGACAGAAATTCCCCAAGACAGCCTTGTCGAGAGACCAGAATGCACGCGTACCCGAAGGAAGACGCACTAGCCTCTCCCCAATTCTACCTATAAATGATGACTTCGCCTTGGCAATGTCCTTCTTAAAAGACCTGCCAGCAAAGTTGTACTTCTTTTTGAGCACACTGGTACTTGGATCCTTTGATGACACCGCTTTAGCCCAGGCTTGGTAATGCTCGCGCTTCTGGCGAGATGTTATTTTGCAACATCGACCAAACCATGGTTGGGATCTGCCGCCAACGGGAACCATAGAGTTTGGAATGAAGAGTTCCATTCCCTGCAGTATCACATCAACGACAGAATCGGCGGCGACATCAAGATCATCCAGCGAGAAGCAAACTCGCCACCATGGGTACGACGCAAAGAAACTTCGCATCCCATCCCAGTCCGCTGACCTATAATGCCAGACCCGACGGCTAACCGCACGTTGCGATTTTAAAGTATCCGTGAGAGGCACTGTGCTCCGAATCAGGCAATGATCTGATGAGCCTAGTGGTGCATCAACGGACACTTGATAGCCGTCTGGGTGCGAGGTCAACAAGAGGTCCAGTAAGGAAGGTGTATGGCCCTCCACATCTGGTACCCGCGTAGGCTCGGCAACCAGTTGGGACAGACTGTAGGCCAAAGCGAAGTCATGGACGGCTCTACCCGCGTGGTCAGTAGTGCGTGAACCAAGCCATTCGACGTGGTGGGCATTAAAGTCTCCCAGCACCACGATCTCGGCAGAGGGGATCCGTTGGAGAAGGGAATCTATGGCCGTTTGGACGCTCTCGACAAGTTGGTCAGTCTCAATGTTACCGCTGTGGGACCTATACAGGCACGCGTAGACGCGAGGGTGGTGTCCGCAGTCGACGTGCAGCCATAAGATGGAGAGGTCCCTAACTTCAAGATTGCCGAGGCGACGAACGCACATATCCTCCCTGACGTAAGCACAAACACCGGCGCGTGGTACAAACGAATGCTCCAGATTGTATCCCGGGTAGCGCAAGTAGGTGACGTCAGGAGGGGGGGATATCTGCGTTTCAGTAAGGAAAAGCAAAGCCGGCTTCTCCGTCTCAAGGTGGTAATGGACGGCGCTTAAGTTGGAGTGAATTCCCCTGATGTTGCAGAAGTCCACGCGAAGCGTAGGAGGGGGTGCCGAATGTCTTGCCTTACTCCTGCCTGCAGCATGTGCTGATACGAGCGGACTTTTGCCCTCCCCAGAATACGTAGGGCAGCCTGAGCGTGGACGCTCAGGGGGGGATTCTCCTACACTGGAGGTGTAGGTACCCCCCTGGGGTAAATCTAAATTTAAGTTCGCTGCCATATCAATTGTGTGTGTGGGTGGGGGGGGGAAAGGGCCTCCGGAACTATCACTGACCGGACGAAACACAACAGCAACGAGTGCCATTATTTCACGCCGGTATTTAGTGAGAGGGTGGTATTACGCCGGGCGAGCCGGCCCAATGCGTGCTACAACGCAGCGTGGCTCTACCACTCAGTCAGTGTCACTCATTTAGCACCACCCAGGGGTCACGTGTAGGGTCTCGAGGGTAAACCTACGGACGCGAGTGACCTTGACCACCAAAATTTTGGAAAACTTAGATTTTGCCAGTCTTATCAAAGATTTTGCTGACCGAAAAGCTAGTAAAATAATGTTTTAGATAGAAGTATTTGTTTATTTTTTTGTTTTTCATTAAATGTTTTATGAATGAACAATACAACACAACATAATGACAATATAATTGTGTATGTTGTTTTTAGAGAATGAATCATTAAAATAATAATAAATACATGTTTCTTGTTTTCTATTATATTCGATTTTATTTTTTCAGTGCTAATTGCTGCACTGAAGCTAAATTAAATATTTATAAAATACAGTGAAAAAATTAAACGCCCACCCGACCCAGTCAGGAATCGAACCTGGGTCTCTCGCAATCCGGGCGACTGCACTGACCATTATGCTACCGGAAAGCCGCCCGGGTGGGCGTTTAATTTTTTCACTGTATATTATAAATATTTAAAAAGTATGATATCAAATTCAAAATAAGTTTTTTTAATTTTAATATAAAAGCGTGCCAAATTAATTATTCGCCCGGGGCGCCTAGATGGTTAAGGCCGGCCCTGATAAGGTTATTCCGAGTTTTGTCTCTTTTACTTTAATGACGCATAGCCCGGGTTTGTGATCACCAACCCGCACTTGGCAAGCGTGGTGATTAAGCTTGATTTCAATGATGGAGGCCTTTGCCCAGCAGTGTGGGACAATTATAGGCTGTTTACCTTAGAGCATTATTTATTAACTTAGCTGTAATTATGGTTCCGAGATCTGAACCTCAGATCTGAACACTTATTCCTGAACGTATGCGTCAATTTGACATTGACAGTAAACTTTTCAAAATGGATTGCGTTGCTGAATGCTGAAATGAAGCCCGAAATCAACACAAAATCACAAGTCAATTTTGATTGTTTTTTATGAAAGAAATTTGGAAATAGTACATCGTAGTTAACAAACGTACTAACTATTAATTAAAAACTAGAAAGTGAGTTCGTTCTCAAAGCTCGGTCACAAACTCAGCAATCTCCAATAATGTTTTTAAACATTTGTTATTCCTCTATTATAAAAGTATTACATTATTATATTTAATGTATTTCTTTACGTAAAAATGTGCGACATTGAGGTGTGTCGAATCTGCCTGCGGAGCGACACAAAGTTGTATAAGATTGAACAGTATAAGCTCAAGATTTTTTATGAAAAATTTAATGGACACCCAGTAAGTATCTGTCAACATAATAAGCTTCTAAACACGATATTGTAGAGCTTAAGAATTTTCGGTTAACTGCAACCTTTGCACCATATAAGGCACACTGTATTCAAACTATTGCTTTAGCCACCACATACACATAGTTCGTTTTTTAAATAGCCAAAAAAGGTAAACAAACTTGGAATTGGAAGGTACCTATTTTAATAGCTCTGAACTAGTTGTTAACTATTTAGTTGGGTTGGCTTTAGTAATCGGCGGCAGGAATTAGGAATTGATAAGGGTTGGTTATTATTGGGGTTGGTTACCCCTTTCAATCGACACCCCCCCCACCCCGCGGAGATGCGTGGTTTTTTTTTACACGTGTTTGAAGTTACGTAATCTGTTGGGTATTCTGTGCTGTTGGATAGGTAAGTAATTTTTTTTTTCACGAGTGTAGCGAGGGCCAAACGAAAGGGGGGGAGCGTAAAAAAAAAAATTGAAAAACTAACGTAATCTGTTGGGTATTTTGTGCTGTTGGATAGGTTAAGGTAAATTTTTTTTTTTTGAAAAAGGGAGCGTAAAGAAGAAAAAAAAATAAAAAAAAATAACTAAGTCAAAAGGTTTTTTGTAGTGATTGATTACTTGATAAGAAGTGGTAGATAAAAACTATGGGTTTCCGCATCTCCCCCCTTTAAGATGGGCACATCCCTACCCCCCCCCCCCCTAACCCCCTACCCCCTCCCGTACCCTCTACGACTGCCGCCGATTACTAAAGCAACCCCGAATTTCTATTGTGTCTAGGCCTGGCGGTGGTCAACCTGTTAAACTATTAAAAGCAGCATAATAAGAGGGTGGTTGCTCAGTGTGAAAAATCATTGATTTTTTAGCAACAACCAGAAGTGACCATGAGGAAGGTGACCCATAACAGTTATAAACAATGTGCCCATGTGTGGCCTTGACCATGTGGTAACAAATTATAAAATATAATATTATAATTTCCCAACAATAAATTTTAAATTTTTAGTCTATTACTAAATAAATATGTTATGAAGTATTGTCATTTCAATGACAATATGCAAAATTATGTAGCTTTTATTGCACTTACAACTATTTCATTATTTCAGATTGGTAACAGGGATGCTCTACCTCGTTACTTTTGCTTCGAGTGTGCTGCATTATTGCATAAGTTTTACAAATTCAAAGAGAAATCAGATTTCAGTCAGAGAGCTCTCAGAGATATACTTTTGAATGGATTTGCTGTATGTATTATCAATAACTTATTTTTGCATGTAATGTAATAATAATGTAATGCATGTTTAAGTAATATCTATCTATCTGGTTAATGTATAATAATATTAACCAGGAAGTGTGCAAAATGCAAAATTCAAAATCATTCAATCAGTATTTTTATTATTTTTTGAATTTTGCATTTGCAATGCTATATAGGTAGTTACAAGATAAAATTTTAGTGAAAAAAACAACCAGCTTCAGGAAGCTCGAGTTGTTAAATACTTGCAATAATATGTAAACAACCATAATATGTAAAAATGAAAAACTAAAAAATTAAAATATCTAAATTTGCAAATTTATATTGAATATACCTACATACATGCAATTAGAAACCACATTAAATTGGACCTTATTCACTCTTGATAAGATTAAATACCAATGAAAAAGCAAAACCTGCTCTGCCTGGCTTAAGAGCCTAAGCAGGCCAAGCCAGGGCTTAAAACTGTAGATTAAGCTATACAATAACAGATAATGTATATTAAGTTAACCAGTCATATGACTATTTATATTTTGATTGTAGATTACCTACAAAGCTGTTAATGACTTCCTTTCAAAAAACAGTAAAGCATTTAAATATAATTCATTACAAATTCTGGTTAGAAATGAGAATGTTAAAACTTGCAATGTAAAAACAGAAGAAAAATATGATGATGATGATCAATACAGTGATGTATGTAATGTAAAGGAAGAAGAGGTTATATTTGACTGTTGTAATGATTACTTTTCTGATGATGATGTCAAATTTGAAGACCCTGCAACCGACCCAGTTGCGGAAGAATCTGATCCACAAACTGAGTTTGTTGATAACTCAGAAACTGTGGAAGCATTTGATACAATAAAAAATCACCCCGAACTTATTGAACAGCCTCAGAAAGATACTAAAACCTCCAAAGTAGAAATAAAGAAAAAGCTTCGTACAATAGTCCCTTCGGAAATCTCAGACTCAGAAATTGAAGAAACTTTTGATACGGAAACAACAAAACCTGCAACTACTAAAAAGTCCAACTTTAAATCTAAAAGAAACCTTCGTTCGAAGAAGAAAGAAGGTTGCATTACTGAAGCCAAATCTAAAAAGAATAAGAAACAACAAATGAATCTGCCTGATACAAAGAAGTCCAAATTCAAAGCTAGATACGGTACACTGAAGGGGCAAGCGTTTTTGAACTCTGGCTATTGGAAGAAGACCAACCTGAGTGAGGAGATCGCGGTTACCGAATTTGAATCTCGAGCATTGGACAAACAGTATTTAAAAGCCGCTTTTAAGTGCACTGATTGTTTTAGAGGATTTTCGAAGAAAAACATGCTAGACAGGCATATTCCATTGAGACACAGTGAGGTGAGTTTGTGAATAATAATGTATGTTGTATATATTGTGTGTATAAACTAATTGGATACTTAACAGTTTCGCTGTCCAAAAATTAAAACAATAGATAATCAATTGTTATGTATCACATGTGATATATGGGACAGGGAACCTGTTAATAATGGAAACCATGGTAAGAATCTCATAAATAATTACTTTTATGCATGTGATCATGATAGTTTAAAAATGTATAGCATTATAATACTTTGACATAACTACTTTTAGCACACCTAAATCTATTTTGAGTTGCATAAAGTTAAAAGGCATATAATTTATTTTATTAATTGTTCTTAGATATTTTAAATTATATTAAGATTTAACACAGCATCATGATATGGATACTTCTCTGTGACTGTAAGCTAAATAGCATGTTTCGCGGCTTAGGGGTTATTTTTCTTATACGAAAGTTATTTCATCCAATGCATACAGTAAACATTATTAGAGCAATATTTAACTATTATTCGGACGTATTTACTTGTACGCCGATGATCATTATGCCTTAAAATAATATGCCTTTTATGGTAAACAACATTTGCCTAAATCCCAAATTAATATTAGAGATATGGATCATTAATATAAGTAATTATATGCCATGATAAATTGTTACATACAACTGTATGCTAATAGAGAACCATGTGGCAGTTGTATTTTAAATCATTCTAACAATATGTAAAAAAATAGAATCACATAATTTACTATCTATTTAATATTTACATTGTTATTTTGTTAGGCAGCCGGCTCCCAACAATGCCGCTTCTGTAAGATGCGCTTCAAATTACCACACTCCTTGAAGAAACACATGCAACAGCACTTCATCAAATACGAATGTCTGCGATGCAACCTCGTTTGTAACTTGGAGTAAGTTAACCTTTCTTGTTTTTAAAACTAGCTTAGGCTTAGGCGGCTTAGGGTTCTGCAAGAAACGAGCTTACTGTTTCATCAAAAACTGGAAGCGGATCTGAAACGAAACTATAGAGGTTGCTGATGGCAATATACGGCCTTCTCAGCGTTACCGGACTTTTTAACTTAAAGTTTCCTCCAGCCGTGTGAGCGAAACACCGTCAGAGATTTTCTACAGGGAATGGCTCCACGCAAGCACGTCCTCGTACCCCACTAGATTCTCCGAAAAGTTTGGATTTAATCGGAAGCGGAACAACCCGAGGGTTTTTCAATACCGATATCAATACCGGATTTTTCTTTTTCATTACCGGGATCCCGCGATCCCGGTATTTAAGATGGGGTTTGATATTTTTTACTAAACAAGCAGTTCATACAATATTTTCTCGAAAACGCTCTTTCCGCCTCTACGCTTGTTGATGGAATGCACAATAGATAATTGTAAGCCATTTCGATATACATCTCTCGGCCACCCCCAGTACTGTCATAAACACCCATTTCAACTCTTACAATAGAGTCAATATCTGTGCTGGAAGAAGCTTGTGGTTTAGCGACCTTTCTTTGAGTTTTCATCTCTATCTCTGCCTCCAGTTGTTTTTCAATCGTCTACTCTACTTCAGGGTGTATGCGTGACAAAGGAATATCATCACTCGCTGTCATACGAAATAGTAAAGAATTGCTCACGTTCTGCTGATGCATTTGAGCATTTGACTCGCTCTACCAATGTCACAATTATATTATGTATCTGATTTGGGGTTGGCTTTCGAAACACATCATCGTCTTCTTCGGAAAAAAAGCATCAGCATCATGCAAGTATTGGATAACACCAGATATTATTTGCCGTCTCTGTTTTATACAACACACCTCCCCCCGCTGCACACAGTCCGCACACTTCCCCTCTAACTTGCTTTATCTACATTTAACTCGCGCGTACGTGTACACACGGGCTGGACTAAACTTATCAATCGTAATTGTAAGTTTAAAGCTTAACTAGATAAAAAATAGTTATAAAAATATATTAAGAATGGTGTTCGGCTCTGTGTAGTTTATTTATACTCAATCACCAAAATAGTTATAAAAATATATTAAGAATGGTGTTCGGCTCTGTGTAGTTTATTTATACTCAATCACCAATACCGGGATCCCGGTATTAAACATTTTAATACCGGTATTGTAAAACGGCGAAAAAGTACGGACCCTAGTGGTGGGGGTTCCTCCAGTGTTCCATCAAGTGACCCGCTGTATTGTAAGTTGTATTGGTTTATTGGGTGTACACACGGTGGCAGATCTACCTACCCAAAACTGTCAAATTTCTACAATAAATTTTGAACTTTTTTGTTTGGTTATAAGGATTAATATTCATTGGGGAAATTTGACAGGTTTGGGTAGGTTGATCTGCCGCCGTGTGTTCATGTTTATTGATATGTAAAGAAAATAAAATGTTTATAATTAACTTGCGAAGCCTCTCGACCAAATCTGAGGCCTACGTTTGCTGATACGCGATCTCCACTCCAGAACTCAGTAGCGTGTACTTGAGAGGCCTATGTCCAGCAGTGGACTGTTATAGGGTGTTGATGGCGGTGATGATGATAATCATTATCAACTTTTTAAAGTGTACCGTCTTTTCTGTTTAGGAGTTCAGCTTTGTTCCACGAGGAGTACCATAACGGTGTCATCAGAAAATGCACTCATTGTCACAAGGAATTCAGGTATCTTTTACTTTTCTTCTCTATTCGAGGGGTTCGGATCGAATTCGTGGTATTAATCGGATAGGAAAATAATACCTTATCGTTTGCTACCTGCGCAGGCACATGTCGACGTTCTACTCGCACCTGCGCACGCACCGCAGCGAGCACATGTGCGCGCTGTGCGGGGAGTCCTTCGTAAGCCCCTTAGGGCTGCGGCTGCACAAAAACGCGAAGCATTCCATAGAAACGGTAAGTACTATCACTTTCTTATCACTTTCACTTCAAATTGCTTGTCAGCAGTGATCGGAGTAGGTAGAGCTATTTAGGTTCATTGACCGCAACCATTGATGTTAATATGGATATTTCACGAGATTCCGACTAATACTCCGGGATTCGATTATTTGATTCTTGTATAAATATAAGAAATTGTTTCATAAAAAAATATATGTGGTTTAATTAATCAAGTTTCTATCTTTTAGTCCTGTAGCCCGCGGACATTCAAATCACGAAAAAGGTTACCGTTTGTCTTTGTGAAATTGTTATAGATTTCGCCATTTTATATACTAAAAGCGAAGTCTTAAAGATCGTAACCCGCCGTAACCCTAAATAGTGATAAGTCTAAAATCTCCATATATGTTAGTTATTTACATTTCTAAGTTACCGCATTGTTTCGTTATTGTCATGTTGTACATGTTTGTTCAATTACCATACGCAATAGTAAGACTATGGAAAGTTGCCAAACACAAATTTAAGACCAGATGTAGTCCGACCATTTTGATAATAATTTACATTTTTGAGTTACCGTTTCAAATTTATACATCTGTTAATAGGCCCTCTGAACAAACCATATACCTATTTTAAGACTGTTTCTGTGGCCGGTTTAGATTTTAAGACACATTTGGTCCATGAAGAAGAAATGCGAAAGTGGTATAAGTTAGGCACTTACTTTGAACGCATGTGCGTACGAATGATATTTTATTGAGTTGGCATAGTAGTTGCATTAAATGGTTCCGAAAGTGTAAAGACGTATTTTATAAGATGACTGTTCAGGTTGGTTGCTAAGCGACGAAAAGATTTGTTATCTCGATGTGACATTTGTGCAATTTTATGGTGAAATACATTTTCTTTTAATTTTACCAATTTTTTATTAAACACCTTACCGAGGACAATGGAGCCAGGTCCTCAACAAGTGGCGACCAGTTCAGTGATAGAATCTGCCAAGAAGCAGCGGTCAGTTCGGCGACGCACATTAACAATTATAGTGAACAAAGTTCAAACATTTTTAGAAAATGTTGACGCCGCCGAAGAATCAAAGGTAAAAAGTTTACTTAATAGCCTTACAACTGCAGGACTAGCATTGCAACAAAGTGACGAGCAATTACAGGAAATTTTGTCGAAAGCCGTTATTTCGGAAGAACAGATGATCGACGTTTTAGACCTGGAAAATTGCGTAGAACGTCAGCTAGAGTGCCAGCAGTTAGCGTGCAAGTAAGGAAAAATAATGAAAGTACCAATCAATAGCTCAAATAGTGCAAGAACTGCAGAACAGTCGAAACGTAAGTTTAGTTTGCCTTTTATCGAATTACGACAGTTTGACGGTCGAGTAGAAAATTGGCTGGGATTCTGGGGCCAATTCCGGAAAATTCACGACGATAGGACAATTGATGATGACGACAAGTTTCAGTACTTGATCAGGGCCACGGAACCAGGAACAGCAGCACGCGATCTCGTCGAGAGTTTTCCACCAAGTGGAGCTAATTATCTCAACGCTATTGAGCAACTAAAGGCGCGTTTTGCGAAAGATGAGCTTATTATACTAACTTACGTTAGGAAGTTGCTTGATTTGGTATTCCAGCAAAGGCACAACAACATGGAAGGCTCAGATTTGTGTGCTCTTTATGACAAGTTAAATACACAGTTAAGGGCACTTGAGTCAATGGGTGTTACTACAGACAGTAATGTTGCAATTCTTTACCCATTAGTTGAATCGGCGTTACCCGAGAGCTTATTACGTATATGGGAACGTTCTACTAAACTGCCGAAAAAAGATTATTTGAGTCAATTGATGGATTTTTTGAAACTCGAGGTAGATTGTGAGGAGAAAGTTCAACTTGCTAAAAACAGTTTCAACAGTACTTTGAAGCCACGTGAGCCTACGGCTGCGTGTGCTGCAACAACTCAAGAGCGAAGACAGCCATTGAAACGTGTCACTTATGAGCAAAAGCAAGATGACAGACATTGCATATGGTGTGATAAGAGTACCCATAGTAGTTCAGAATGCATACGAACGAAAAGTATGAGTTTAGAAGAGAAAAAAGATTTTCTGAAACAAAAGAAAGCGTGCCTCATTTGCTTGAAAATAGGTCATTTTGCTAACAAATGTAGATTTTATCCAAAATGTTTAAACTGCATGAAAAGACATACCTACGTCATGTGTCCAGAGATGGATGAAGTATGTAGTAAGCAGTCATCGTTACCGTCAACGTCAAAGGTTATGTCCAACGTGTCGAATGGTGATGACGGACTGCGCAGACAAGATGGAAAAGGTGTAAATAATTTTGATATGCACTCTCATGTTTTGTTATCACAAAAAAATAATAATGTTACTTTATTACAGACGCTAATGGTAAATTTAGTTCATAACAACACAATTGTTAAGGTACGAGCATTATTTTTGCGTAGTGAGGTTGATGGCAAAGTTTGCGTTCATCTATTATCTGCCAAGTCGAGAGTGTCACCTAACAAAGAATCATCAGAAATATCTGTTCCACGTCTCGAGTTATTGGCGGCTATTCTAGCTGTACGTTTATATGTGCAAGCCAGAAATGGTATTGCATTAGAACATAGTTGTTATTTTTGGTCTGATTCGAATGTTGTGTTATCATGGATTAGAAATAGTGGCAACTGGGACGTTTTTGTTAAAAATAGAATTAAAGAGATGCTGAAAGAGACAAAGATGCAGGATTGGCATCACATTCCTGGCACTTTTAACCCAGCAGATCTGCCATCACGTGGCTGCGATGCTGAGGTTTTACTAAATTTACGGTGGTGGGAAGGCCCTAGTTGGCTTAAGCAAGATATAAAAGAATGGCCATTTGTTTTAGAAAGTCCTACCAATGTAAATAGTTCTTGTGAGAAAGTGATGTTAGTCAAAACTTTTTCTAACGGTTTTACAGATATTTTGTTATATTTTGCTAAGTACACTAAGATAATTAGAATGGTAGTTTGGATGCTCAGATTTTGTTTTAATAGCCGTTCGAAAGACGGCCGATGTTTAACGGGCAATTTGTCTGTAGAGGAGTTTGATAGAGCAGAGAAAATTGTGTTCTTGTGTATACAAAAGGAACAGTTTCCAGCTAACAACACTTTCCATAAATTAGCGATATTTCAAGACGCTGATGGGTTAATTAGGGTTAAGACCAAATTATTTTCAGAGGATATGCCATCTTGTTATAAGTATCCAATATTGTTACCTTCAAAGCATAAAATAGTAGAGAGGTTGGTTAGTGAAAAGCATAACAGGCTTTACCATGCAGGAACTCAAACGTTGTTGGCTAATTTGAGGGAAAATTTGTGGATCGTTGGTGTCAGATTGCTAGTGAAAAAAGTATCCAAGCAATGTGTTGTTTGTCAAAAACAAAGAGCACAGGGTTATAGAACACCACCAGCACCTCTTCCTGTTACCCGTACCAACGTGGGTAGTAAACCGTTCGAGACTATCGGCATTGACTTAGCAGGCCCTTTTTTACTAAGATGCAGAACAAAGGTTTGGTTAGTGTTATTTACATGCGGTGTTTACAGAGCGATTCACCTTGAAGTGGTAGAGAGTCTGTCCACGAATGACTTTCTGTTGGCTCTTAGGCGTTTTATAGCGCGAAGAGGAAGGGTTCGTGACATTTATTCGGATAATGGCACAAATTTTATTGGCGCGAAAAATCTGTTAAAGAATGTAGATTGGGGTGTCATAGAGGTAAATGCTAATTTACAAAAAATAAAATGGCATTTGATAGCACCTGCTAGTCCGTGGTGGGGAGGATGGTGGGAGCGCATGATTCGCATGGTTAAGGAACTACTCCGCCGCATACTTGGTCAGGCTTCAGTTTCACTCTTAGATTTTCAAACGTTGTTGTACGAGTGCGAAGCTATAATTAATTCGCGTCCCTTGACTTATATCAGTGACGATGCTGATATTTTATTACAACCCTTAACACCGGCTATGTTTTTACAACCGATTCCGTGTTCAGATGTTCCTGATTTGGATCAACTAGATACAAAAACAATAAATGTAAGAGCGCGTTATTTGCAAAACCTTAGGGAGGATCTGAGGTCACGTTTTGCTAAAGAATATTTAAGTTTATTAGTTCAGCAAGGCCGGGGTTACTATTCTAGATTTGCTAAAACAGGTGACGTAGTTCTGATGGAAACACCACAGAAGCGCGTTATGTGGCCACTTGGCCTAATAATAGAAGTTTTTAAGGGAATTGATGGTGTTATCCGAACTGCTAGGGTTAAAACCGCCAAAGGTGTTTATACCCGCTCTCTTAAATGCTTGTACCCTTTAGAATTAGAGTTAAGTAAGTAAGAAATGTGTATTGTTATGTTTTTAATTAATTTGAGTTTCTTAAGTTCTTTTATTTGTGTTAATTTTGCATTTTTGTGTGGTTCGGAGGATGTTCAGGTTGGTTGAACCAATATCAGATGATCCACTAAATAAAGGATGGATATTGATAAATGAAAAATATACACCCGTCTGGTTCAAAGGCGACCGAATACACCACACTTGAAGCTGTATCTGGATCAGGTAATAACCAATTTCAAGTCTCATATATTATATAACTAACTCTATGAATTCTGTCTATTATGTTAATAGAGTCTTGTTTGACGTAGACTACCGCAAGAAAGTTTAGAAGTACTTTTATTCCTATATATTTATTTTAGCTTAATATTTTTCAGAAAGCAATGTCGCTCAGGAAATCGAAGATGACGGTGACGACGTCAGCGATCAAGACGAGGTTGACAAGAGCGACAACGACAGCGATGAAACAATATTAGGAGTTGTAACAAAAGTTTACCAACATACATTGATTACTATTTTTAGTTTTATTTTGTCATCTTATAAAATACGTCTTTACACTTTCGGAACCATTTAATGCAACTACTATGCCAACTCAATAAAATATCATTCGTACGCACATGCGTTCAAAGTAAGTGCCTAACTTATACCACTTTCGCATTTCTTCTTCATGGACCAAATGTGTCTTAAAATCTAAACCGGCCACAGAAACAGTCTTAAAATAGGTATATGGTTTGTTCAGAGGGCCTATTAACAGATGTATAAATTTGAAACGGTAACTCAAAAATGTAAATTATTATCAAAATGGTCGGACTACATCTGGTCTTAAATTTGTGTTTGGCAACTTTCCATAGTCTTACTATTGCGTATGGTAATTGAACAAACATGTACAACATGATAATAACGAAACAATGCGGTAACTTAGAAATGTAAATAACTAACATATATGGAGATTTTAGACTTATCACTATTTAGGGTTACGGCGGGTTACGATCTTTAAGACTTCGCTTTTAGTATATAAAATGGCGAAATCTGTAACAATTTCACAAAGACAAACGGTAACCTTTTTCGTGATTTGAATGTCCACGGGCTACAGGACTATTTTTATTCAACTATCCTTAAACCCGTCCTTATATTTATAGGAAGTGTATGCTTTCACATTCATTCGGGGAATATCCATATTATTCTATCATATGGCAAGTACATAAAATAGCTCTACCTACTCAGATCTATGCTCATCAGTGATCGGAACGAAATGGGCTTATTTACCTAAAGTTACCGACAAGACAAGATTAAGAGTGGATAAAACCACCAACATTGTTTATCGAGTCCCAGATCCCGGAAACAGTTTTAACCGTGTAGTTCTACTACGCATATTATACGTATTGTTGTATTTAATAGTAATTCTAACGTCCGCATATTAAAAAATACGATTTTGAACTAACTAAAAATATTTTATGTTAATAGATATACGTTTTCAATTTGAATTGGCACTGGAATTGCTTTATACTACAACAATACGAGTAATTTCATATAAATAAAAACTACAAAGAAATAAAACTATTTCCGGGATTCGATACAAATAAATAAACAAGATTTCGGTGGTTTTAACAACTCGTAGTCTTGTCTTATCTTTGTTTTTTTTTTAAATTTTGATTTTTTAGCCTTATTTCATTCATTTCATAACTATTAATTTCTTGTTACTTTTACTGTAATTCTTTTTATGTAGGATAGGTTTATATGCGAATGATAATGGTGATAGTGTTGGTGGTGATGATAATGATTGTGATTATGATGATGATATTTTTTGTAGGAAAATCAAGCAGTTGGCGTTGAAAGCACTTTCTGCGAAATATGCAAAATCAAGTTTGAGACCAAAGTAGCCTATGACAAACATCTCATTCATTCGGCTATGCACACTAACGAGTGAGTCTTTAATTTGTTGCCATATTTTGTTTTATTAATATTAGTACTTAATCATTTTAAAAACCAAAATATAACGTATATTTAAAATGTTGCATCATAAATAAGAGGTAGTGCAAATATAAACATGTGTAGATCAGTATAGGATTGTATGTGATAAAAAGGACTCGAGCTTTTTCAATTAAAAGACTTGTCTAGTTGTGAGGCTTCAAAACTTTGTCTAGTCCTTATTAGCCTTAAAAGACTTATATAAGGACTACACTTGTTTCTTGTGACTGTGTATTATGTATGATGTTGCATGAAACAGAGGACTACCGTATTGATATTTTAATTGTATACAGTACTTATGTTTGATATTGTTTCAATTTATTGCGCTGGCTTTATGTAATTATTAAATTTTTATCTTGTTCCGGTCTTTTCAGTTGATTTTCTATTTTTTTAGGATTAAATTACTAGATGACACCATCACGAGAGATTTGTTGGGAGAAGACGCCGACGAAAAGGATGAAAACGATCAGGTAAGCCACATTTAAATTATAATAATTACTTTTTTTATAACTTACATACTTACTGACTCATTTCGATTGTTTATCCTGTATATAAATAAAAAAATATGTTTTACCTGTGAAGAACGCCTGTGGCCAAGTGGCAAAGCAGCCGGCTTAATATCTTCGTGGGTTCGATTCCCAGGTCGGGCAAAGTATGACTTTTGAACTTTTCGATACATATACCGGGGTTTTGATCACCAACCCGCATTCGCCAAGAGTTGTGACTGAGCCAATACCCATAAATTTTAGCGATGACTTGATTTCAGCGATGCAAGCCCAATGTTTTCCCAACTGTAGAACAGTATATAAAATAAATAAATAAAAATTAATAAATAAATGTTCCTACACTCACACCAATTATCTAGCCCAAGAGAAGCATCGTCATGAAACTCGTTATATGGTTACTAGACAACGGATAAACATACTTAAAATATTTAAATACATACTTATTATACATAGAAAAATAAATATTACTTAAGGCGACGCACCGCTAAACAATAAATCTCATACAGAGCGTTTGCGCCCCGTACCATAAGAAAAACTGTTTTTTTTCTTTCAAATTAAAACTACAAATTATTTAGAAAAAATGAACTACAATATTGAAGTGTGTGTTAAGACTAATCTACTAAGAAAATTTAAATGCTTAAATCGGTCTGGTTGGCCTGTAAAATGCAAATCTATGTTTTAAAAGAGGTTACTTTGATATTTTTTTCTCTGTTATAAAAGTTCACAAATCGTGTTTCTGCAACTAGCAAAATGAATTCAATTCAATGAAAAATCATGTCATCAAATATCACTTTCATGTTTTGTAATTGTTGGGAAAAATCAAGATACCCGCCACGTAAATTTCCAATGCGTCGTAGCCTTAATTGTGATGTTAAAGTTGCTTCCAACAACCTATAAAGCTACACACATTATTATTGTCATCGTCATCACTGGCAATAGCTGTCATAAAGAAAAGAGATGACACAGCTAAATAATAAACCATACACAATGGATTCGATGAGGATTCTAATATAAACACTTTTTTATTTCAGAAATCGAAGCCGTTGATCACAAGGTTGTATATTGCAATATTTTTAATACATTGATATTATTCAATCTTGTACTCTATTTCTTATGTAATAAATACCACTATGCTGTGACAGGAAATCGAGAGTTGAGAAGACTCTGTCAGCAGTCAGAAAGAATTCACCTAAAAAGACAACCTCAAAGAAACCTACCACATGCCATCAGGTTGGTTTATTTGATATTACGAAATCCTTTGTGTATCAGTACATGCTTGATTCTTATATAAGTAGCAGTGATCGGAATGGAAGTGAAATACTCATAGTTGCCGACAAGACATGACTAAGAGCGGTTAGGGTATTAGGTAAAAAAATGTTTTGACGATTCAAAAGCACTTTTCTTTAGTTTATTTGAATTTAAAAAAAATCTTTGACTTTGAGTTTTGTTAAAACTACCAAAATGTTATTAATTTATTTTTATCGAATACCGGGATTCGATAATGTCTTATCGGGAACTTTAGGTACCTACTTTAGAGCCCTTTATTCCGATCACTGATAATCAGACAACTGTAATACCCATTCAAGACAAATAAAAAATATACCTGTTATTGAAATATTGCTAGGTATCTGTTATTAATACGTACCTGTTGCTAATATATACTTGCTATTGATACGTATCTGTTATTAATACATACCTGCTCTTGATACGCACCTGTCATTAATACATACCTGCTATTGATACGTATCTGTTATTAATACGCATCTGTTGCTAATACATACCTGCTACTGATACGTATCTGTTATTAATACAAACCTGTTATTGATATTAGTATTTATTGTATTTTGTATGGCAATTATTAAAATAATATTTATGTAAATATTACTGTTATTTCAAACGGCAGTGCGGCAAACACTTTAACACGCAGTCGGCGTGTATGAAGCACCACTTGTCTGAACACCCGGGCACGTCGTTCTTCTCACCAAAGGAGCGGATCATGTGTGAGATATGCGGCGCCTCACTAGCGGTGAGTCAACTTTTTTTGAAGATGATGATGAGGCTTTGATTAATAAAAGTAGGGTATTGGTACCAGTGTTTGACACGAACAAGTGATCGACAATTTTTCCTTTACTGATTAAAAATAGGAACATTGTGTCCTAATTGGGTAGTTTACTGGTTAGTCAATAGATAAACTTTTTAGCAACTGTCAAAAGATTTTTTTTTTAAAGAAATTGTATGTCACTTTATTTTGTTTCGTCAATTGAGTGTTAAATAAAAACTTTTTACGTTACAGACATTTATGCTTAAAGGAAAAATAAACAATAGGTTAATGTTTGAAAGAACTGCTGCGTGACGTCATTTATACGTTTAATGTACTGAAATTAATTATGTCAACTTCGCTAACTTCTCACTTTTTGTTTTTTTTTTTATTACTCTTTATCTATTGAAATGAGACAACTTTTACGGATCTACTCGCGTTTATTTTACACATTACTTATTTAATGTTTATCCTGACGTTTCGAACCCTTTGCAGGGTCCGTGGTCACAGGGAGACTGAGGTGTTGGTCGTCTCATAATTAGGTGGTAGCTTGTATACCTCATTTAAATTTAATCAGGTGCGTTCCGTTTTACGCAGAAAGAGCTTACAGTATCTTTTTGTCTGGCAGTATGGTGTTGGGGCTGGGATTTAATATTTTGTGTGATGGGATCCCAGGCTGGTGGTAGATTCCAACCATCTTCTCTATTGAAACTAGGATGTTTTTTAATTTCATTAGCCTCGCGTATTATCCTAGGGATGAAGCGTTGTTCTCTAGCGAGAATTTGTGGTTTATCAAATCTGATGTAATGGTTGGGCCCTCTAGGGAATGTTCGCATACTGCAGACTTATTTTCGCGCCTATGCTTGATGTCGGCTATATGTTCTTTAACGCGGGTCCCTACACTTCTCTTTGTTTGCCCGATGTAAGAGAGCCCACAGTCGCAGTCCAGTTTGTACACGCCTGCATCTTGAAGGGGTATGTTGCACTTGACAGGTCGTAAAAATTTATTGATCTTTTTCGGCGGCTTGAAGTAAGTGTTGATTGAAGCTCGCTTTAAGATATGTCCAATCTTGTCAGTGACACCTTTCATATATGGAAGTACAGCAGGTTGGCGCTCGACTGTGGTTGGTTTACTGCGTTTTCTATGACAAAGCCGTGGTACTTTCAGTTTATTGTCCTGTAGTACGTGCTTGACATTCTGTAGCTCAGCAGCCAGGTGTTGGGTGTCACAGATGCCGCGTGCTCTCTGAAACAAAGATTTCCCTACAGTAGCCAACTGTCTAGGATGGTGGTGAGAATCACTATTAAGGTACCTATCAAGTTGTTTCATTTCAATGTGTAGTGTTCGCGTAAATTTTAGAAAACTCTTTATCTAATTTTTTTCTCTTGTTTGTATACTTTCTGTCTTATTATTGTTTTTTTTTGTATGGTGTGTTATAATCACCTGCTCATTTTTATTTTCCCACTTTTGGAGCACAAGCCTTCCTTATGGATGGATAGGGAGAACGGCCCATAACCACTGTCACGTGGGCCCAGTGCGATGTGGTGGTTGTTAACGACTGCTAATGCAGCCGGGACCAACGGCTTTACGTGCCTTCCGAAGCACGGAGGAGTTCGAATATGATACATTTTTGGTCGCTTATCGGATGACCGGCCTTTGCGAAAGTTGGTTAACCTCAGCACTCGCAGACCTGGCGCGTTAACTACTGCGCCATCGACCTCCTCAAGGTGTGTTGTTAATAAATAATTTTGTTATTCTCCTCTTTCTAATGCAGCCGGGTAGCGTGGCCGCCCATTTGAACCAGCACACGCGCCAGAAGATGTATACGTGTGACACGTGCGGACGCTCCTTCACCACCAGCACCATGCTGAGGACTCACCTCGTGGTAAGCAAGCAACTTCCTCCGCACACTTTGAAGTTTATTTCAATGGCATATGGTTGAAAATGTATTGAAGAAAGGGCAGTAAGCGTTTTTTGCTCACGTTTTATTTTAATAGAGATCTTCTATCTATACAAACAATAATTGCTATGTCAAGTTGACTCGAATCAATAATTTTTCGGAGATATGAGCGAATATATATACTAGACACATTCTAAGTAAATAACTAATTGTAAAACCTAAAAACTAAAAAGTTTAAAATTTGCCCTTTCGTTTAGTTTGACACTTGACATTACTTCAAAGAATTTGGGTCTTATAAGCGACACTATCGCCAGAGTGAACGAGAGTGCGGCAACTTAATACAAGCGCTCCGAAACGCACGCACACAAGCTCGTAGTTCACCTACATTAGCACACGGAAAAAGCACGGGAAAGGAGTACGCGATGACGCGGGCTGTCCCCGCAAACGCGGATCGGGCAGCGCTGTAGTAACGGAGAATAACAAGTATGTCACTGAGCGCTGCCGATCAGTATACGCGTATTTTTCTTGGTTTGGGTGTCGCGATTGCGAGTTTTGTTGCATATAGTTGGGTGCCTATTGAAAATGTCTGGAAAAAAACCTGTTGTGTATGAGGTGTCTCAACACACACAACCATAATCCCAGTTGGTCCTTTTTTACTTTGCCGACAGATATAACAAGGTAAGTTTACAATATAAAAGACACCCAAATTCACACAATAACAAATGATGCCGCACTCTCGTTCACTCTGCTATCGGCTAGTGTGATGGATTGATTTTATTTTTTAAATAATATCAATTCCCCACCAATTTTTTTCTTTTTTAAATCTAATTGGGACAAACTAGCTCAGGATAGAGGAGAAGGCTTTGCCCTGCATTGGGAAAGTAGTGGCTGATAAATAATAGTAATAAAATAAAATTTTATGTATTTTTATTTTGTATTAAAATAGGCCTCAAGGCTCCATTTAGTATATTTTGCTATTTTTCAAAGTTTCAGTTTTTCGTATTCGGATCATACGAAAACTTCCTGTATGAAATCGCTCATTATCTTGGATTTGTTACGGTTTAGAGCTAAGCTGTGATATAAAATATTATTCGTATGAATGCCCTCTGCACATTTAACCTTTTTACTGCCAACAACTTCTATAGAAGTTCGAGATTTTCGTGCCGTCCACGCCAGCACTTCTATAGAAATTCTTCTTTGTACTTACTTTATTAAAATACATTTATACGTTGGCGTACAGCGGTACATTGCGTGCAGGATAGTTGGGCGGTGAAAAGGTTAACTAAGTTTTAGTTCTGCGCACGCAGACATTTTTAAAAAGGTGTAGTAAAAACTACATACCCATTATGTCCTTTGACAGGTTTAGGTAGTTAGTGCAGTCGTGTGTGTGTGTGTGTGTGTGCGTACTCCCTGTAGTGCTTTTTATAAAATAATTTAATTTCACATCATTGGTAAATTGATTGACATTGATGCTGATGCGAAATTTCAGGTTCATATCATAGTTGTGGAAAATTAATCTTCTTTTGTGTTTTTTTTTATCGATTATCTTACTGTGTTCAAAACACGAAAAAAAAATATCAAAAATCTTTATTTACCTACACAAAGAAAATATTCGGTAAAATAAACTATATTGTGTCTTTCCTAGCACACCAGACATATTTCAGTGATTTTTGGCATGTATATTAAGTTTTGAAAACTTTTGACTGGACTTTGTTTTAAAAATCTCAAAGTTAGTTTGGTCCAATACATGTAGTTGAGTTCCTATTAATGAGTACTGTCATCTGCTTAAGGCGACGCACCGCTAAACAATAAATCTCATACGTTTTGATACGAGCGTTTGCGGCCCCATACCATAAGAAAAACTGTGTTTTCTGTTTTTTTCTTCAAGTTAAAACTACAAATTATTTAGAAAAAATGAGCTATTTTGAAGTGTGTGTTAAGACTAATCTACCAAGAAAATTTAGATGCTTAAATCGGTCTGGTTAGCCTGTAAAATGCAAATCTATGTTTTAAAAGAGGTTACTTTGATATTTTTTTCTCTGTTATAAAAGTTGACAAATCGTGTTTCTGTAACTAGCAAAATGAATTTTTCAATTTGAATTTTTATTCAATTAAATGAAAAATCATGTCATCAAATATCACTTTTATATGTTTTGTAATTGTTGGGAAAAATCAAGATCCCCGCCACGTAAATTACCAATGCGTCGCCTTAAGGGAAATTAACCACTTCCGATATTTCAGACGCATACCGGTGAGAAGAAGTACGTCTGCAGCCTTTGCGACAAGCGGTTCACGCAGAACGGCAGCCTCAGCCTCCACTACAGGACCTTCCATCTTAAGCAACCTTACCCTAAGAGGTATGGATTTTATGTTTCTCGAATATATAGAAGGTATCCCAAAATTCGAAACTAAATACAAAATTAACAAAAAAAAATTGATTGTATTTATAGAACACATTAAAAAAACCATTGTTCACTGCATTTATTCGATTTAAAGTCCACTATGGAAAGTTTCATATACTTAGCAAAAAATCTGTTAAAATAATTTTTTTTTTGAATGTGTTCTTTAACTGTCTGTTGACACTCAAGAGAGTTTCTTCAAAACCCGCTTGGTTTGAAAGAAATAGTTTTGAAGTTTAGAATACAGAGATGTGAAATGATTGTAAATAGAAATATTTATTCTGTTTCTTGTTACAGAAATAGAAGAGCAAAGAATGACACTCCAGACGTCAGTATCATCAACGGAAAAGAAGAATAAATTTAAAGAATACTAGCTGACCCAGCGGACTTCGTATCGCTTTGACAGTTTCTATGTCAACAATACAATCAAATCGTTTCTATGACAACAAAACAAACAAATTGTATGTTTGACAGCTATGAAAATTGAAAAAAAAAAAATTGGGGTGTACCACCCTTATCACTTAGTGGTATAAAAAATAGATTACGAACGATTGTCAGACCTACCGAATATACCTATAAAGTTTCATAAAAATCGAGCCGTTTCGGGGGAGTATGGCAACTCACATGTGACACAAGAATTTTATATGTATAGATATTCACAATGTAATACCTAAATCGGAGTCTTACATAATTATGTTGAGAAGCTAACATTCATATAGAACGAATTCAAAAGTCACTCATGTTTAATAAAAATACAGTAATATTAAGACGCAATTTAGCTGTACTTTGAGAGATTATATTGTTATTTTTTATTTAGGCTGGAGATTTAGCTAAGTCATGACGTCGTTTTATGTCCGATAGTACTTACGCTATAAGGATTTGAAATTATCACTTATTGTTTTATATACAAAAATACAAAGCTTTCCTCTTTATAATATTAGTATAGATAGATTTTATTTATACATCGGGTCTAAAGGCAGTCGATTTATTAAGACTGAAGAAAGTTGTAAAGTGCTGTTGTAATACAATAATTTTATATTGTGTTGTAAATATTTATTAATAATAATAAAATTATTAGTAGGTACCTAAAGGTTGTTTTTTTGTTAACCCATATTTCAATTTGGTCAGAGATATTTCTAGATGTCGTGTCGTTGCTGCGAAATGTCGCTGTTTGTACGAAGATCCCACACAAAATAAGTCTTGAAACTGCTCGGAGGCAAAGAAGAGTTATGTAATAGGTGAAAGGTGTAAAAGTATTTTATTATTAAAAAGGTTCCGAAAATCAACGTAACGCCCCTCTATCGGTTACGAATGACGGGCCAGCTTTTATTCTCAGAAAAGTCAATTATAATGGCAGTAGCTTAGAAACGTGTACTGTACATAATCTAAGGGTACCTAGTAAGAAATGCATCGAAAATTTCAGTCGCAGCAGACAGTAGTTTAGGGAACCTCAGAATAATAACTAAAGCTAATATATATGGATGTATAATCTGAAATTAATTATTCATTATATTACATTATGTAATAGGTACCATTGAAATACCTACATACTTACATCAAACCATTACTTAGGTGTATGTCGTAGTTATTGCTATTATTATTGTTATGAACAATGTAGGTACTTTAAATTCTTATTTAATAAAGTCTATTCACAGTAGGTATGTAACTTGTAATTCTAATGAAACATAACATGGCTAACTAGGTACTTACAAGGTACTTACTTACTTAAAATAATAATGTTATAATAATCTAAATGAGTGACACTGTCTGAGTGGTAGAGCTACGCTGCGTTGCAGCACGAAAAAATTGTTTACGTAGGTAGCATTGTTTGGTTACGAATATTAAATCGTAAGGGGCGTACACGGATGGACCGCATTTTCAGGGTTTCAGCCACGATTCAGCATGGTATCAGTACTTTTTATTTATTTATTAGGAAACAAACAGCATTTTATAGTACCTCGGAACAATAACTTATTATTCTGCGTCTATACTCAGATTATTAAGTTATTGTTCTGAGGTACAGAGGTAAAAAAATACAAAAAAGAAAACAGGGTAATAATTTCTGGAAATAAGTATAACATAATCTTTCTTTCAAACATATGTTTTTATTCTGAGAGTTTTCCGAAAACGGAACGTAATATTAAACAAGCCAATCCGCGTGAAGCGTCTGAGTGTCAGCCAATCACCAGCCGCAGCAGCAATCATTTGCCGCTTGTGTTTGTGTCATATTCTATCTGTCAAGGACTTCTTGGCGGGAAAGTAAAGAGTCGGAGTTTCACCCGAGTTCTTTGTGTAAAAACACGTGTTGTGAGGCTCCATTTTAAACTCAATCTACCGTACAATTATTCTTTCATAATATAATTAAATACATTTGAAATTGGCTTAATGCTAAACGCGAAGCCATTAATTAAGATATAATAATAAAGTAAAGAGTCATGTCTGCGGTTTTGTTTTATTTTGTAAAATTTGTGGTAAGTCGTATATTATAGTGGATTATTAACCGTTAAGTGTTCGTGAGTGTGCATGAGTGTTGGCAAATGAAACAAAACAGTGCAACGGCACTTTTCAAATTCTCTCGAGAATTCCACGTGAGGCCTTAGTAAAGCCCCACATCTTTACTGAGATACTCGGGGGGTTGGGGAGTATATCATTTCTCACTTCTCATTTCTATTATCATTCATCATCATCCTATATAGTTTATTACAGATAGTACTAATTAATTTAAGAAACTAATGACATCGCAGCATGGTGTATGACCTTCCGGTTCTTCAGGGAACAAACTACACTTAAAAAAAATCTATCTGTCAATCAAGTGTCATTTTATCCGTCAGAAACGGGTTGCTGCATGCATCTGTCTGCATTCTCGTATCGAATTCACAAGATTTGCATTTAAAATGCTAAACATTTCGGCACATTTGTAAATAAATTTTATATTAAAGTCTCGATTAGTGTACCGATTAGAATTATGCTAGTATGTCTGAACTTAAAATATGTAGAATATGCCTCCGCACAGAGGCCAAAGCTTACAAGTTCGATCGATTTCAGCTAATGTATTATTATGAGGAAGTTATGGCTTTAAAGGTAAGTGCTCTTGTTTTAAGTACTTTAAATACTGTAATAATTTATTAGTTCTCTTGTAGATAGTATAAAGTGTTTACTTATGTCAAATAAACAGTTTTAAGATGCAATTTACATGCTGATGTATCCTTTTGAATATATGAATCCCTTTGAATTGTTTGTTATTCTAACTCAATATGGACTACGGTCCGAAATAAATTATTTGAATAGAATTGAATCGAATTACAAGAAATAATAGAATTCAAATTGAAAGCACAATCAAATGCATACCTATCAAACTTAGAGCAAACAATCTTATTTTATACTGGTCAGTCAGTTTGTCTTATCTTATTATTAACCTTTTCACCGCCCAACTATCCTGCACGCGATGTCCCGCTGTACGCCAACGTATAAATGTATTTTAATAAAGTAGGTACAAAGAAGAACTTCTATAGAAGTGCTGGTGTAAACCGCACGAAAATCTCGAACTTCTATAGAAGTTGTTGGCGGTGAAAAGGTTAAACATCATCATTGTTGACTCTAAACATACCAAGCTATAGCTCACCACTCACACATATCTAATTTGGTTTGAATACAACAGGTTAATGAAAATGATGGTCTTCCTCACTACTTTTGCTATGAATGTGCCACATTACTTCATAAATTCCATAAATTTAAAGAGAAATGCTATAGGGGCCAAAAAGCACTTAAGGAAATGCTTTGGAAAGGAGCTGTAAGTAATTTAAATTATAAAATTTGAACAAAACATGGTAAAGTTTTGCCACCCAGTAATTAGTTTTATTTTTATTTTATTTATTTTGGGACAACAAACAGTTACTTACTTACAATATATTATTTAAACATAAAATCTTACAAATCTGGTATAATCCATGTATTAACAAAGAAGAAGTGTGCAACTGTGGATCTTAGGCCACGAAAGCTAATGCAATCTTGCATTACAACAATTAACATATACAAAAAATTTTTACAAAAAACAGAATATCATGAAAATAATTAATTTTAGCCTTGTTTATTGCGAGTTACTAGATTACCTATAAAATTACCTATGTATTATTTCTAACATTTATCAATCAGTTTATTTTTTTTTAGATTCGTAAGTTGTATTATTTGTATAAAAACAACCCCTGCATTTACTGCGAATTTAATAATGGATAGGTACTCTTCCAAACTTTTATTAATTTATTTATTTATTGCACTTTTCATCATCATCAGCTTATTTTATGTCCCCACTGTTGAGGCACTTCCTATCCATCTATAGTCTTCCCTATAGATGGATAGGGAGAACGGGCCATAAACCACCACGCGGGCCCAGTGCGGATTGGTGGTAGTTAACAACCAATCTAAGACCAATGTCTTTACGGCCTTCCAAAACACAGAGGAGCTTGAGATGATAAAGTTTTGGTCACCCATCTCATGACCAACCTTTGCGAAAGTTGCTTAACCTCAGCACTCGCAGACCTGGCGCATTAACCACTGTGCCATCGAGCTCCTCAATAATTTACAGAACATTAATCAGAAAAAATATGGAAAATTTACAAAAATAAGTGGAAATTTCTTAAATTCAAAAATATGGTTTGTAAATATTTGCATTGACTGTTACAGACTTTCTAAAAATGTAATCATTTTACAGATCACTTACGAAGAAGTGTATAAAATAGATAGAACCGCATTAAACCTCAAATCTCTAGAAGTCCTTACAGTTAACGATAGAGTCAAAACATATGTTACCAATGACAGTTTGGAAGTTGAAGCCATAAAAGAAGAAGAGCTTGCATTGGACACTGAATGTAATACCGAACTTAGTTATAAAAGTACGTTCTATGACTGCGATGGTGATGCTGAGCCCGATATAGATATTGCCGACCAAGATACTGATGATGAGAAACCACTGTTGCTACCTAATCATAAACAAGTAGATATTCTTAAACCTTGTAGTCCAACAACAATATTCATCGATGAAAACAAGGAAGTGATCAATATAAAAAATGATACTATAAAGGAAATCAACGATACAATTGTAGCTATCACTCCTAACGCTAAAAAGTATAAGTTTAGTTCTACAAAGAAGAAACAAACGAAATTTTTGGACGCCAACCATTGGAAGAAGTTTAATCTGTCGGAAGAAGAAGCCATTAAGGAGTTTCGAGCACTCGCTGAGAATCAGAAATATGTGGCTGCGGCATACAAATGTACAAATTGTTTCAAAGGTTTTTCTAAGAAAGATATGTTGACCAGACATGTGCAACTGAGGCACACTGAGGTAAGGTACTAGCATTACCATTTACTATATTTATTAACTTATTTTTCATTGTAGTAAATTTTTATATTATTGCACTGGCGTCTATAACCGCATGGCCACGACTACAGGCATCTTGTGACAAGCGAGCAGATGTCTAGTTCATTGTGTTCTCTCTATCACCGTTGACTATGCCTGCCGCTGTACAATGCGCAATGAACTCGAAATCTTCTCGCCGCTTCGCAAGACGTTCGTTCTGGTGGCTATGGCCGGGCCTTATGAGACTCCTGCTGCTCCTATTGACATATGTACAAAGGGCAACTTGTATGGAAGTTTGTTGCTTTTTTCAAAATCTTCTAGACAAACAATAATGTCAGTGTCAAGTTAGCTCGAAATCTTAACCTTTCTGAGTTATGAGCTAATCTATACAGGTGTATTCTAAATAAATAACTGATTTTACTAAAAAAAGTAAATAATTGCCCTTTCCTTTAGTTTGACATTTGTCATTACTTCAGATACAGGATGTATTTTTTCTCAAAAAACAGGTTCGATTCCTGGACAGGAAAAATATAATTTCTATAATCATACAATAATGACAGCAATTTATTATTATTTACTACATTGAGTATTTTTCGCCTTTTCCCATAGTTTTGGATTTTCTGATTCAGAACATACAAAAACTTCCTATACACACTGTCTCTTTTTGAACGTTTTAATTCTGCAGGTGGGTTGATCAGACCATGAAAAAGCCTCTATTGACCGCGCATGGTTTGTATGTGAATGTAAATCTCGTTTTTTGACTTATGCTTCTTGGGAAAAGTTGTTCAGTTTCATGGTCTATCAACCCACCTGCAGGATTAAAATGTTCAAAAAGTGACAGTGTATAGTCAGTCATATCATTCAATGGTTACAATTTAGGGCTAAGTTGTGATTGATATTTTCAAAAAAGGCACCAAAACTGGCCGTTGTCCTTAATAAATATTTCTTTGCACTCACAGGGTTCACACGAATGTCGATTTTGCCGGATGCGGTTCAAATGGGACTGTATCCTCAGGAAGCATATGAGGCGGCACTTCACCAAATACGAATGTTTGCGGTGTAATTTAGTCTGTCCTCTTGAGTAAGTATGTGTTTTTGATTTAGTAAGAATCTCTGTATTAAGGAAAACTTAAGTTTCTCGGGATTGCTTGGGATTCTTCAATGTCTACTCTAATCACTAGTGATTGGAGTGAAGGGGGCTAATTTACTTAAAGTAGCCGATAAGACCAGGACTCGTTGGCAAAAAACCCAGAAATTCGAAAAAAAAATCAAAATTCAAAATCATTTATTCAGTTTAGGCTACAAATAGCTCTTATGACCGTCATTATGCCATCGATTCGTAAGTCTATCTCTGGGCGGGAGATCTTGTACTGAGAAGAACCGGCAAGAAACTCAGCAAGGTCCCTATTATTATTATTTTGTCAATTTTACTACTGCATCTGCTTATTCAGTTTTCTATATGTAAAACTAAAGGATCGGTGTATTGATTGGTGAATTGTGATTGTGACATTTTTAATATTCAGAATATGTGATCGGCTTCTCGACTCTCACAATTAAGTGATCTGAAGACTAAGTGCTTCTCTGTTCTGTAATATAGCCCAGGTGGACCTAAAACAAGCCACCAAGACCACCATTTGCAATCGTCTATCCAGGAATGGGCAAACTACGGCCCGCGGGCCATCTCCGGCCCGTGAATGATCGAAGTCCGGCCCGCGACCATCAAACAAAATTCAAGTGCGTGTGTGTTTCAGGAAATGAATATTGACAAAAAAATCCAGCAAAAAATTTAATAGCCTGCCCCCCGACCGCCTAACCGATCGCTTTGACTACGCGTATAGTTTATGACGTCATCTTGCTACCTCGCACCGCCTATGAAAGCAATATCAAAAACTAAAGGCTATAGCTTTCGATATTGCTTTCATAGGCGGCACGAAACGACAAGATGACGTCACAAACCACACACGAAGTCAAAGCGATCGGTTAGGCGGTCGGGCCCCTGGCCCGCCATAGATTTTGTTAGAAAATATTGTCACGCGAATGAAAAAGTTTGCCCATCCCTGATCTATGCTCTTCCTTACTATCCATCACTTGTTTGTCATTTATCATTGATATGATAACTTTTCCTCAGAGCTACAGCAATGCTTCACGAGGACTATCACAATGGAATAATCAAGAAGTGTATTCACTGCAACGAAGAATTCAGGTAAAGAACGACTCTCATTTTTATGTGTCTACTATTTGCAAATCATACATATATAAAAAGTACATGTACACACGGCGGCAGATCAACCTACCCAAACCGGTCAAATTTCTACAATGAAGATGAATGATCCTTAAAACCAAACAATAAAGTTCAAAATTGATAGTAGAAATTTGACAGTTTTTGGTAGGTTGATCTGCCGCCGCCGTGTGTACGTACTACGTACGTAGTGTAGGACGCCCTCAGACTAGGTGTAGCGACGATATCCTCAAGGTGGCTGGCAAGAGCTGGATGAGAGTAGCCTCGGATCGTGCTCAGTGGCGTGCATGCGGGGAGGCCTATGTCCAGCAGTGGACTAGTATAGGCTGATGATGATGATGATGATGATGAGGAACACATGGAAAGACATCAAAGTCCTGCCAGCTTTTAACTCTATGTGGTAAACACGTTCGGTCTGCGATTGCTAAGGTTAAGCAGCTTGTGCAAAGGCCTGTCATTAGATACGTAACCAAAAATTTATCATCTCGAGCTCCTCCGTGCTTCGGAAGACACGTAAAGCCGTCGGTCCCGGCTGCATTAGCAGTCGTTTTTTTTTCGGTAATAAGCCTGCCGATCTCCTTGTAGTGTTTCCATCCATGGGCAAGGCTCGTGCCCCAGCAGTGGGGACATAAAATGAGCTGATGATGGTAATGACGGTATATTTTGTACGCAGACACATGTCGACTTACTACACGCACCTGCGTTCGCACCGCAGCGAGTACGTTTGTGCGCTTTGTGGCGCGTCGTTCGTCAGCCCGGCGGGGCTCAACCAGCATAAGAAGGTCAAGCATTGTGCGGATGATGTCGTAAGTGAAATTAAATGTAAAATATTCATTCAATTTAGGCACAATAGTGAACTTACGAACGTCAAGTCATAAAGGTAAAGAAAAAAAAATGATTGTTAAAGACGCATGTAAATATAATAAGTATAGTTCAAATAGTTCTCCCTAGATGGCGCGGTTCGTATTCAGACTGAATCGCGCTATCAAAGTGTTTTGGCAAATAGCATATAAGGCATGTAATTTGTCAATAAAGTTTTACCTATTTAGAGCAAAGGAGCTACTAGCGGTTTCATTTTTCATTTTCATTCAGTACAAAGGTACATTTTACAATGATAAAATAATATCGATCACGATGTCCGGACAGGCCGTACCGGGAGGAAAGGTTGGGGTTTTGTTGAGCTTACTTGCGTCCGGTCAAGGATGCACTCATCGGCACTGCTTCGGATGGCTAAACTTGGAGAGCAGCGGGAACCGAGGCCTCTCCGAGGATTCTCCGCTGGCCGACAGCAGACAGTTGGGGGCCCAAGTAGTGACCTAGCCACTCATGAAAGGTTGCCCCGCTATCTAGCGATAAATCCCAGGAGTGCGCTATCGTGTCATTTGGCGACCGGACGAGAGGACCCGATTGACACTCTTGGGGGGGCGCGGGCGTTCCCCCGGTCTTCAGTTTGGTCCCCTACTTGAAGGAGAGCTATGTTTTGCATCTGGGTCGTATCAAGCGCAAGTCCGGTCGTGTATGGAGTATTGTTCTTGTACCTTTGGAACGGTTCCGCCAAATACCAACTAGGAGCACTGGGGTCGATTTACAGGAGAGCCAGAAAGCTCATCAACGCTGACGACTTGTTTGACGCCAAGCTGCAGAACTTAGACCATCGGCGCCAGGTCGCAAGTCTTTCGATTTTTTATCGGATTCACTTCGGAGAGTGCGTTGGAATTGTTCAATATGATTCCTCCATCACTTTTTTATCACAGGACAACCAGATCAACTGCGCGACCGACGCCATAGTTATTCAGTAAAGATTCCACCCATGTGTACGAAGTAGGGAATGCAATCTCGTTCTCGCGAGATCTCGTCCGTATTTTATTTTGCGAGATTCAATCTCGTACAAATTTCGTACGAGATCTCGCGAAATTACGAGATTGAGCGGCAGCATAACGCACGTGGAATTACAAAGAACATTGAGAACAGATCGATTAAACTTGCTTTTTAAAAATTTATGAGGCATTAACAGCTCCAAACTCAGAGCAATTCAGAGAAGTGGTTAGGTTTTTCAGGCTCTCAGTTGCTCTTAGGAATAACTGATGCCCTGAAGAACAAACTATGAAACTCATTTTTGATGTACCTAATCTAATATAGAAGTAACTATGGAGCTGACATAGTCAAAATCTACTAAAGTCTCATCAAAACAGCAGAAAAAAAAATTACTTACATAAATTTTCAGTGAAATTACCCAATCTGGCGAGATCTCGTAATCTGCGAGATCTCGCGAGACTGACTTTCTGGTCTCGTGAGATCTCGGCTGGGTCCAAAATCTCGCGAGATTGCATTCCCTAGTACGAAGCGTTATGCGTCCACGTTTTTCTTACTTACTACCGCAAAGCTGTGGAACTCCTTGCCTCAGTCTGTTTCCCATCAAATATAACATTGGGGTCTTCAAATCGCGAGTGAATAGATACCTTCTAGGCAAGCAGGTTACACCGTAGGCTACATCATCACTTACCATCAGGTGAGATTGTAGCCAAATGCAAGCCTATCCAACTATAAAAAAAAATACATGCGTTACTGACCCCTAGAGATGTCATAGTTATCGTAGCCTGTAGGTGTTAAACCAGCTCAATAAGTTCAAGCATTGCGCAGACGTCGTCGTGAGTACATGCGTTACTGACCCCCAAACATTGTTTTTTTATTCAAAACGGCTAAGCACAAGTCCTTCATCCCACCTCATGTTAAGTGATGATAAGGCCAAAGGTAGAAGCGCACTTCACCCGGAATGAACTATTGAGGCACTGGTTATCTTATCTCTATAGGTAGACCGCTTAACTGTCATACTGACGTTGTATAGCGCGCAATGAACTAGAAATCCGTTCGCCGCGTCGTAAGTCGCTCGTGTTCGTGGGTCTGCCACTATACGTACTTCCCGCCCCGCGTACCTACCGCAGGCGAGGACTCATTTAAGCGGTCTTGCTATAGCTGCCGGAACACAAAAATAAAATATTTAGATAAAATAAGTAAATAAATAAATAAATAAATTTTTCTACACTCACACCAATTATCTAGCCCAAGAGAAGCTTCGTTATGAAACTCGTTAAATGGTTACTAGACAACGGATAAACATACTTAAAATACATACTTATTATACATAGAAAACACCCAGACCCGAGACAATTTAAAAAAACAATAATTTCTAAAATTGACCCTACCGGGGATCGAACCCGGGACCTCAGAGATGGCGACACCATGAAAACCGGTGTACAGACCACTCGACCAAGGAGGTCGTCAGGTAGCTAGCCAGGTGGACGAACACGCCCTACCAACAACCAGACCGAGTATACATGTACTATTGGTGTTAACCACCAGACCACAGAGGCACAAATGACACAACTAATTTGCGCACTTCCTCTATTTTTTTGGATTCCTAAACCAAAGGTTGTCTGGAAGAGATCGCTTATAGCGATAAGACCGCCTTTGCCCTGCTAGCTTTTATTTAATTTAATTCAGTTTTTTAGATGATGTGTTGCTGTATTTTTTTGTACTTATTTTGAAAATCTTGTTAGAAGAAGTTAATGGCAAATGTTGTGCGTACCTATTTTAGGTGTACATATATCAGTACTTGTCCTCTGTGTATGTAATCATATCAATAGTAAATAATATGTACACTGTTGGTATGTCTAATAAATGAACAAATAAATGAGCAATAAAGTGTTTATCAATCTAATTTTCTTTCTCTTTTTCAGGAGAGTCCCGATGATGATGAAGACGTGAACACTTCATGCGTGAAGTGCGACATCACCTTCGAGACGCGCAAGGCGTACGTAGAGCACCTGTTCCACTCCGCCATGCACTCCGAGGGGCTCGAGTGAGTGACGTGATCATCATCATCATCACCATCACCAGTTTATTTTTATGTCCCCACTGCTGGGGCATGAGCCTTCCCAACGGATGGAGACACCACAGGGGGAACGAGCCCAATGTGCCGCTACCTGATCCGATCTCCTCGGAGAATCTAGTAGGGCGCAGGGGCACGCCTTAGTGCGTGATGCCGTTCCTTCTAGAAAACCTCCGAAGGTGGTTCGTTTCACACGGCTTGAGGAACCCTTTAAGATTCTTGCTGCCCCCCAAAAAGGCCTGGTGAAGCTGAAGACGCCGTCTGATGCAATCAGCAAATTCTCAAAAAAATAGAGCTCAGTGCGAATTGGTGGTTGTTAACGACTGCTAATGCAGCCGGGGCCGACGGCAAGACGTGCGTTCCGAAGCACGGAGTATCATCACCATTAGCCTATACTATATGTCATGCTCGTGAACGGGTGCCGCCTGTGGAGGCTGGTCTGCTCTTGCATACTTATCTTATTTTTAGTATTATTAATTATAGTTTGACTTTGTTTTACCTAAACAATTTTTGACTTTTACTAGAGTACTGTAGTGGTGCTGTATGACTGTTGAGTCTCGTTCATAAATTACTTAGCATACCGTCATTTTTAATTATATATTTGATACTACGCACTTGTATGAGGTTATTCCTACCCTCTCCTGACAAAATAACGTCTCGGTTCGTCGCTCCGTGTGCAACAGATTACAATGGCTGACCTCGCCTACGCGACAGTGTCTTAAAAATCTAAGTAAATCAAGCTAATCTTCTTCCAAAAACACTTTATTCTTATAATTGGATATATCGATACATTAAATACAGCAGGCCTGCTTGTGATTGTGGTAATTGTGAAGAGTGGTGAACTGGATCTCATCTGCAGCAACAGTGAGTGTTTTTTCTCATATAACCTTCCCTTAAATCTTGGTACAAGTGCCTTGCCCATGATGTTTTTTTTGTGTTTTCTAATTAATCTCAGGTTTTTACTGAACGAGGCTTAATTACCTTAGTTGTGGATCCGAGCTGAACCAAACCTCTTTAAAAATACAGTCCACTCTTATATCATATTTCATCTAGTAAAAATAATTAGTTAAACTACAGCTCAATAAGTGATCCACCCCTTAGGCTTTATTTTATAACCTAAGGAAGCGTTCCATAGCTACTTGCCAGTGGAACCTTAACCAAACATTTTGGTCCTTCGAGCCGGATCATACATTTTTGATCCTACGAGATATTTTCTATTTATGTCAAAACAGTAAATTCCAAGATTAATTCATTACTCGTTTATTTCATATAAAAATTACGTACTTGCTTATTTATGCTGATTTGCTAAACCTAGGTAGGGAATTAATCTACTTATAACCTAAATTGTTACTAAACGCAGTTTATAATTACCCAAGTAAACATAACTATTATAACGTTTCTATAGCGTAATATTCCATTTCTCTTGTAACTACTCGTCGCGCGCGCAGGTTCAGCCACCCGCTTTATTATTTTATAAATTAGTGTCTTGTCTTTAGTTAACGCTAGCTAACTAATAGTAGAACTTCTACTTAATAGGTACTCGCCTGACCTTGACATTGTCAGTCAAACGCAGATACTTCTGCACCGCGTCTTATCATAAATATCTAGTTAGGTACTTATATCTAATATTATTTATTGCGAACTCCCGCCCCTAATATACTTATAACTTTATATAGTTAATATTAGGAGGCCTAATATACATCGGCTACGATTGTATTAGGTTTTTTACGCACCGCTTATTTACATTAGAGTTTATATACTCGTTGTGTAATTTGTACTTATTAGAGTTAATACTCACCGCACCGCCCCTAATATACTTATAACTTTATATAGTTAATATTAGGAGGCCTAATATACATCGGCTACGATTGTATTAGGTTTTTTACGCACCGCTTATTTACATTAGAGTTTATATACTCGTTGTGTAATTTGTACTTATTAGAGTTAATACTCACCGCACCGCCCCTAATATACTTATAACTTTATATAGTTAATATTAGGAGACCTAATATACATCGGCTACGATTGTATTAGGTTTTTTACGCACCGCTTATTTACATTAGAGTTTATATACTCGTTGTGTAATTTGTACTTATTAGAGTTAATACTCACCGCACCGCCCCTACACACTGTGTTAGGAGATATAACATACCGTGCTATACGTGTATATTATTTAGTTATTTTTATATTTTATTTCTGGTACTTACTTAGAAACCTTTTCGAGCCTACTTAGGCATTTTATAGTAAATACTTACAATAGACAAGACACATCGGCGTTATATATTTACATTTAATATTTTTACATCATATTCTATATACATCTTGTTCCTTTGTTATCAAACATGTCGGAGATTGATGATAAAACGCAGTTGGCATTGTTGGAGTCTAAACGCAATGCATATTTTACTCGTAGGCAATCTATATATGACTTATGTATACAAGATATTACCGATGAGCAAACCAAAAAAAAAAAAAAAAAAAAAACTTTTCTTAATAATATAAAATAATAATCACAATAATCAACTTTATTTTTGCCCGCTTTTTATAAAAATGACTCCACGCGAACGTTTTAATGTTGTTAAGTCCAACGCGTTTTGTAACAATTGTTTAAGTAATAAACATACGCTAAATACATGCACTTCTAATAGTACTTGTCGTTTTTGTTCTTCTAAATATCATCACTCCATGTTACATTTTGATAACTTGCATTTATATAAACAACGTGACGTTAGTCATGTGCCCACTGCGACTTCGCAGTTAGTGGTAAATCGCAACAACTTCACTTCAAGTAATAACCGTTGTACGGTCGATAATGAACCATCGTACTCTTGCAATAAGGTCGAAGTTTCTAATGTTCAACCTTCTATTGGTTCAGTTAATGCATCTGTTTGTAACATTTCACGTGATCATGGTGATCGTCGCTCGTTCACTACACTATTAGGGACCGCGAAAATTAAAATTATAGATACTGATAACCGCGCTCATTATGTTAGGTGTTTAATTGACCCGGGTTCGTAGAGCGATTATATAACAACATCTTGTTGTAAACGCTTATCTCTTCCTATCTACACTCAAAATAAATATTCTAAAGTACAAGGTATAGGTGGTACATCTCAGCGTATTATAGGTATAACTACAGTTAAGTTTACATCGCGCTTTGATGGCGGGAATAGTTACTTATCTCAACCGCTTGTTGTCGAGGAGATTACGTCACAGCTACCTGACTCCCGCGTCGATACTTTTATGTTAAATTATTTGGATAACTTACTTATCGCGGATGATGATTTTAACTTGCCGGGACCTATAGAAATGTTAATTGGTGTTAATTTATATTGTGAAATTTTAATGTTTAACAAAATTATACCTGGAGACAACTTACCTACCGCTTTGGAAACTAGTTTAGGCTATATTTTAATGGGTAATATCCCAACTTATAATTATCTTTCCACACATTCCTTTTGTGCATTTACCCGCGAACCGGTCTATGAAATATTAGAAAAACTTTGGAAATTAGAAGAGGTGCCTTCTAAGACTTTTTTATCGCCTGATGAACAAGCTTGTGAGGATAATTATGTGGCTACCACTACTCGCAAGGCTGACGGTACCTACTCTGTTAGTTTGCCATTTAAACATAATTTAGACCAACTTGGTAATTCTTTTCTTAATGCTCATAGACGTTTTTTATCACTCGAAAATAAGTTTTTAAGATCACCCGACCTACGTACAAATTATAATAATGTTGTTGCCGATTATTTAAATAAAAATATCATTTCTTTAGTTAATGACGATACTTCGTCGCAGGGCTTCTACCTGCCGCATCATCCTGTCATACGTGATGACAAGGATACTACTAAACTTCGCATCGTTCTGGACGCCAGTGCTAGAACCGACTCCGGGCTTTCACTTAATGACGTTTTGCACACCGGGTGCAATTTACAGAACGATATATTGAATATACTTACTAATGTACGTATTTTTAAAGTAGCCTTTTTCGCCGACGTTCAGCAAATGTACTTATGTATAGAAGTACATCCCGCGCACCGTAATTATCAACGGTTTTTATACAGATTTTCAACAGATGATCCCATCGAAACTTATCAATTTAATCGCGTTACCTTTGGTCTCCGTAGTTCTCCATTTCTCGCTATTCGAACATTACGGCAACTTGCTAATGATGAGCGAGAAAACTTCCCTTTGGCTGCTGAAGTCTTAGAAAGAGACGTCTACATGGACGACTTAGCTTCCTCTGCTGTCGCTAGGCAGAGCAGTAGAGACAGCATCACAGTTGCTCCAGCTGTTCAAATCTGGTGGATTTGAATTGGTTAAGTGGACCAGCAACTCTCCTGAGTTGTTGTGTGCCATTCCTGCATCACATCGCCAGCAGGAGTCTGTCTCTTTCGACGACGACACCACTATAAAACTTCTCGGTTTACAGTGGCTGCCTTCTTCCGACTGTTTTAAATTTACAGTAACACCACCGGACACCAAAGGTACGAAGCGCGCCATCCTATCAGCTACTGCTCGCTTGTATGACGTTCTAGGTCTCGTTGGCCCCGTTATACTTTATTCTAAATTATTAATTAAAGAACTTTGGCTTCTTAAACTAGATTGGGATGATCAGCCGCCGCAGTTTATTTTAAATTTATGGCTTACTTTTATAAAGGAACTTCCTTTAATATCTACTTTGAGATTTCCGCGCCATCTAGGCATTCATGATAATTCTAAATTTTATCTTGTAGCTTTCTCGGACGCTTCTGAAAAAGCGTACGGTTGCGTAATATACGCATATGTTATTAATGATAATCAGCACACTATACGTTTATTGTGCTCAAAATCAAAGGTTGCACCTATCAAAACCATAACACTCGCTCGTCTAGAGCTTTGCGCGATCCTTTTGATGTCGAAGCTTTTAGGCGTTGTTTATGACCTTATGTCTAAGCGATTCCCTATATCGGACGTATACGCTTTTTCCGACTCGGAAGTAGCGCTATGTTGGGTGCTCTCGTCCCCACATAGATTTAATACATTTATCGCAAATCGAATTGCACAAATTCAGTCTCTTTTTCCTAAAGAAACTTTCCGTTTTGTTCCTGGGAGCCAAAACCCCGCGGACAGTGTGTCGCGTGGGCTTTTGCCTTCGCAGTTGATACACCACGAACTTTGGTTTACGGGACCGTCGTGGATGTCTCTTCCTGTAAGTGACTGGCCGGTTTCCGATTTCGCGCCTTCTCCCTCAGCGCTCCCTGAGGAGAAGACAACTACGCACGTAGCTACTAGCTCTCCAGAAACGGAACATCCACTTATAACTTTAAGTTTAGCTTTTTCTAACTGGGATAAATACCTACGCTCTGTTGTATATTTTTTAAGATTTATAAAAAGGCATACTTGTGCCTATTTATTTGCTTAGTTACTAAAGCAGTTCATCTAGAACTTGCTTCAGATCTTAGTTCTGCTTCTTTTCTGGACGCTTTTAAGAGATTCATATCTCGCCGTGGTCCTTGTCAATGTCTCTACAGCGACAACGGTACTAATTTTATAGCTTCTAAACCTTATCTCAGTGAGCTTCACTCCTTTTTAAAATCTGACGATTATTTTGTAATTTTTTCTAATGAGCTTTTTAACCTTCGTATCGAGTGGAAGCTCAATCCGCCCAGTGCACCTCACTTTGGGGGCATATGGGAGGCTAATATTAAATGTGTAAAGTCACACTTATCTAGAGTAATAGGTACTCAATTATTAACGTATGAAGAGTTTCTTACAGTACTGACTCAGATAGAGGCGATTTTAAACAGTCGCCCTCTCTACTTATTAAGTTCTGATCCTTCAGATCCTACCGCGTTAACTCCTTCACACTTTTTATCTAGCGCATCGTTAGCGTTTCTTCCCGCGACTAATCTTAGTAGTGAACGGACTAATCTTCTCACTCGTTATTCTTTATTAGACTCTTTAGTCCAATCCTTTTGGACACGATTTAGGACGGAGTATCTCCATAATCTGCAGTTGCGAGAGAAATGGAATACGCCTTCCAACCCTATAACTATAGGTACGGTTGTTATAATTATGTGTAATAACGCGCCTCCTCTACAGTGGCCTCTCGGCATTGTAACAGGGTTGCACCCTGGTAGAGACGGAGTCGTACGCGTTGCAGACGTTAGAACTAAGAGCGGTATGCTCAAACGACCTATCGTAAAATTATGTCCGTTACCTTCGCAATAGTATAATCAGCATACATAAGCTTAGTCGTAGTTTTAGTTATTAGTTTCATATTTTTAATAGTAACTTGTTTTAATTTGAAGGGGTTCCTTCAAGGCGAGGGGGATGTTGAGTCTCGTTCATAAATTACTTAGCATACCGTCATTTTTAATTATATATTTGATACTACGCACTTGTATGAGGTTATTCCTACTCTCTCCTGACAAAATAACGTCTCGGTTCGTCGCTCCGTGTGCAACAGATTACAATGGCTGACCTCGCCTACGCGACAGTGTTTTAAAAATCTAAGTAAATCAAGCTAATCTTCTTCCAAAAACACTTTATTCTTATAATTGGATATATCGATACACTAAATACAGCAGGCCTGCTTGTGATTGTGGTAATTGTGAAGAGTGGTGAACTGGATCTCATCTGCAGCAACAGTGAGTGTTTTTTCCCATATAACCTTCCCTTAAATCTTGGTACAAGTGCCTTGCCCATGATGTTTTTTTTGTGTTTTCTAATTAATCTCAGGTTTTTACTGAACGAGGCTTAATTACCTTAGTTGTGGATCCGAGCTGAACCAAACCTCTTTAAAAATACAGTCCACTCTTATATCATATTTCATCTAGTAAAAATAATTAGTTAAACTACAGCTCAATAAGTGATCCACCCCTTAGGCTTTATTTTATAACCTAAGGAAGCGTTCCATAGCTACTTGCCAGTGGAACCTTAACCAAACAATGACATTGTGGAAATTGAAACTTTTACATAATTATCTGATGTAAATTTGTTAACTTACATTTTTTATTTTGTTTTTTTTACATGTTGTGGTTGTCTTATTTGTTCTTATGTTGTTTATTTGTAATGGAAATTTTCCAATATTTTTGACGCTGTAAGGGAGAAAAGAGCTGGACACTTGCTGAGTTTCTTGCCGGTTCTTCTCAGTACAAGATCTCCCGCCCAGAGTAGACTTACGAACCGATGGCATTGTGACATTCACAAGAGCTGCTTGTAGCCTAAACTGAATAAATGATTTTGAATTTTGAATTTTATAGCATCACGTTATAGATTTATAAAATACAGTGAAAAAAAAGAAATGCCTGCCCGACCCAGCCAGGAATCGAACCTGGGTCTTCCGCAATCCGGGCGGCTGCACTGACCATTATGCTACCGGGAAGGCTGACGTAAGCACTGAATTTTTTCACTGCTTTGATTTTGAATGCTTTACAGCGGCAGCAGTGCCATCTATCCAAAGGTTATTGCAACCGATGGCTATGCAGATTCATTTTTACAGATGAAATACCACAAATTTGATAACACAACGCCTATAGTAAATTTTACTTTTTATTTTAAGTGCTAAGCTGAATTAAATATTTATAAATTACAGTGAAAAAATTAAATGCCTACCCAATCCAGCCAGGAAACAGGATTTTTTTCATTGTATTTTATAAATATTTAATTCAGCTTAAGTGTAGCAATTAGCACTTAAAAATCATTTTTTTAAATCACATTATAGATTTTTATGATTTGCTAATGTTTGTAGTAATTTATGTAATTTATGTAAAATAATCTCATTCAATTTATTCAGTACAATTATGTATTTTAGGAATGAGCTGCAAGACGAATACTCATTACCAAGGAAGGTGCTTGGGAAAAAGGAACAATCAAAGGTAGATGTGCCAAAAAACTGTTAATAAAATGGTTAAATGTAAATTTTACTTTTTTTTTATATTTTCAAGTGCTAATTGCTGCACTGAAGCTAAATTAAATATTTATAATTTTTTATAAAATACAGTAAAAAAATTAAACGCCCACCCGACCCAGCCAGGAATCGAACCTGGGTCTTTCGCAATCCGGGCGGCTGCACTGACCGCTATGCTACCGGGAAGGCTGACTTAAGCGCTGAATTTTGTCACTAATTTTTTAATTTTTGAAGCGCTAATAGCGGCACAGTGCGCCATCTATCCAACGGATGGCCATGCAATTCACCTGTGCAGATGAAATGGGTCGAGTGGGCGTTTAATTTTTTACTGTATTTTATAAAATTTTAAAAATATTTACCCCCTTACAAATAAACACTATTTAAGCATTTACTTAGTTAATCATTGTTTTGTCAACGTCACACAAACGTCGTTGTCAATTTGAGAAAAAGAGACAAAACAATGATTAACTAAATAAATGCTTAAATAGTGTTTATTTGTAAGGGGGTGTATGATTAAAAGTGCCAATTGTTTGAGTTTTATTCATATTACCTACTCATTAGCCGAGTTTGTTGCCGGTTCTTCTCAGTGCAAGGTCTCCGCCCTGTGTAGACTTACGAACCGATGCATGACATAGTGAGATCCATAAGTGCTATTTGTAGGCTAAACTGAATAAATGAATTTGAATTTAAAAAATAAATTAGATCGTAATTCAAATATTTTATGCCACTCACTAGTGTTTTAAAATTTACTTTACTGACAAACCAATGCATTTGATTGGCTTAAGAGCGTTTACGCCGCAAACTAGCGCCGCCAATGAAAAAAAAAATATAATAAAATATCTAGTAATTAGAGACAGAAAATCAAATTATGCTCAACAAACTATCTGAAAGAAGTAATTTAGCATTTTTACGTCACCTAATGAACACCTGACATGTTATGGTTTAGTTAAATATAGCGTTATAGTTAAAAGTGGCCGTAACGTCTTATTGAATTTGATTTTCTATCTCTAATTACTAGATATGTTTTTTTTTTCATTAGTGGCGCTAGTGTGCGGCGTAAACGCTCTTAATGAATTTGTTATTAAAATATAAGTACTTACATTTTTTACAAACACATTGATTGTTCCAATTTTGTTCTAGATTACCAAAGAACTGCTGAAAAGGTAACAGCTGAATACGAGTATAACATTTATATAATTATTTAACTATAATATGATTACGGTTATTTAATATGTTACGCATGTTGCAAAAAATTACAATTTGAAAAAGTGTTAAAAAGAACTACGAGCCGGGTTCGGATACGGATGTCATGGTGTGCGGGTTCGAATCTCGCTTGTAGAATTTAACTAAATTAGTTTATCATTATAGCTTTTTGACTTCCTCAAATACTTTCTCGTCACGTTCTCGTAATTCTGGTGATATATATTATTAAAGCATTTTGAATGCAAACCACCAATAATTTCAAGAATAATAAATTTTTGTTTGCTTAAAAATAAATCGTTGCATGCCGGATAGCTGTCCGGATATTTAACGTCAATGTAGAAATATGTAATTTGTTTTTTTATTAACAGAAAATCGGAAGATGATCCAATTATGCCTTTCAAGAAACGTTCAAAGAAACCCAGGCGTATGCGGCGCAAACCTATGGACTGTCATCAAGTAAGAATACTTGAAACGTTATGTGTTATGAAACATTATTTTATTTTCTCTTTCTTCAATTCGCATGATCAGCATAATATACTCTTACAGTTGTACATACATAATATTTCATTAAATTATTTTCACAGAAATTAATAAAACCAATTTGCCAATAAATACGAATATTTTTAAGGAAGCAAGTGAATTAAAATAATTAACCCTTTAGCCGCCCGGATTTTAATATGTTAGGCGACGACGGGAAGGGTTGTGTACGCTATTAATATGATATTTACATTTGCTCTTGTCGTATATATACGACGTGTAAAAATTAAAAGATGCAAATATCCGAGCTATGTTTTATTGTGTTGTTACTATAATTACTAACTTTAATTTGTGATTGTTAATTGAATATTTATATAAGTTAAGTCTTGCGCGTCAGGCGCGCATAAGCAAGCAGCATTGATCTTAAATGTACACAGAGGTTACTAAACAACTAGTGCTGTGATTTGTTTATATTGATGTGACAACACAATAGAAACGTTAAATTAAAAATTGTGTGACAAATTAAAGTAAATAATAATAAGCTCTGCGTACAGGTCTAGATCGGATAGACTTTGCATCTTTTTATTTTCACCACGCCTTTCTGTTGAATGTTGTATATGTTACGGTAAATGTGATTTATTGAAAACTATTAATGATAAATAACCAGTAAAAGTGATGAATTTCATAGTTTTCATCATATTTGACCCGTGTTTCGGTTTTCGTATAAACTAAAAATAAGGTTGTATATTTATATACACTACAAGCGCGAATGTAAACATGCTATGCTGTAGTCGTTTATAAACGACTAAGGCGAAATGGACCCCAAAAAGTTGTCGGTTAAATACGACATTTTTTTTTTCACCAGTGTGGCTTGCACTTTGAGACGCAGGCGGCGTGCATGCGGCACCACCTGTCCGCGCACCCGCGCACGTCCTTCTTCCCCTCCGCCGAGCGGCACATCTGCGAACTATGCGGCGCTTCGTTAGCGGTCAGTGGCTTAAAGAATTTATTATTATACAATACTCGTGGACCGCTCGCATCGTCGTCCGCTTAAGAACACCCGTATCCCATAAAGGACCCCTATTGCAGCGCCTCCTACCGGGTCCAATTGTAAATCTAAACCATTCTCGAATCCACTTGAACACACACAAAAAAATCATCAAAATCGGTCCAGCCGTTTAGACGGAGTTCAATTACAAACACACGCACAGAAGAGATTATAAATATAACGATGTAAAAAAACCCTGTCCGATCGCAAAGGGGTACATAAGTATACAAATAACAATAACAAAAAAAAAATGTGAAACAAATATTATTTATGAAAATAAAAGAGTTATCATCATTTAAAACGCAAGTTTTTTGTACCGAAATTGCTCAAATTTCCCCAAAATCTAGCCAAAGTTATTAATGTGACCACACTTTCCATTAATGGCGGCGGCGCCGGCGATGCCAAAGACCCTACCTACCGAAGTGCCGACAAAAGTATTGCCATGTAAGTTTTCTCATTTAACAAATTTTTATGGAGATAATTTTTTTTTACTTATTTTTTAAAATGATTACGTAGAACTGATTCTCGGTACCTAATAACACTAACGGATCGGATAGGTTTTTTTTTACTTATGTATATTTATTATTTCAACCGCCTCTTCTGTGGTCTAGTGATTAACACCACCGGTGCAAACCCAGAGGTCCCAGGTTCGCTTCCCAGCTTACATGTTTGTGTACTCGGTTTGGTTGGTGGTAGGGCTTGTTTGTCCGCCTGGCTAGCTACCACCGTCTTATCTATATAAATGTCGCCATAAAATCTATGTTTGTAGCATTGTTGTGTTCCGGCAGCTAGAGATAAGATAGCCAGTGCCTCATTAGTTGAAGTCCCGGGTGAAGTGCTCTTCCACCTTCGGTCTTATCATCACTCAACATCAGGTGAGAGGAAGGCCATGTGGTTACCTGTAAGATATATAAAAAAAAGAAGAAAAGAATAGATTAATTTCAGGCAACATACAATGAACAAGATGGTAACAAAGAGGCCCATACAATAGATACTTTACAGACTAACATACAAACAAATTGTGCGTGTTATGTCCTGCTGCAGGACGGAAGACGAGGAGCTCGATGGCGCAGTGGATAACGCGCCCGGTCTGAGGTTAAGCAACTTTAGCAAAGGCCGGTCATCGGATGGGTGACCAAAAATGTATCATCTCGAGCACCTCCGTGCTTCGGAAGGCACGTAAAGCCGTTGGTCTCGGCTGCATTAGCAGTCGTTAACAACCACCGCACCGCACTGGGCCCGCGTGGTGGTTTACGGCCCGTTCTCCCTATCCATCCATAGGGAAGGCTCGTGCCCCAGCAGTGGGGGTATAAAATTAGCTGATGATGTCCTGCTGTATTGTATATTGAACGATCAGCTGTTCCGTACAGCCGGGCAGCGTGGCGATGCACCAGAACATGCACACGCGCAGCAAGGTGTTCTCGTGCGACGCGTGCGGCCGCTCCTTCCACTCCAGCGTCGGCCTCAAGCGGCATTTGGTGGTGAGTGGCACGTCAGCACTATAGCACCAAATAGAGATACATTTTTTTTATTGCGAGTGTCTGCTGACTAAAAAACTATAATTAATCCTTTATTGTACAAATAAATTACATTTAAACACACGTTACACAAGACATACACAAAGGTGAGCTTATCTCTAGAAGAGATCTCTTCCAGCCAACCCTAGCTGTGGTGCCATAAACAAGTATGCGGGACTAATAAATTGTAAATAATACTATACTAACAAACATATATACACTAATTACCAATATACTACTATTATTACTATAGTATCACATAAACAAAATAAAAATAAATTTAGTATCAAAGGGAACGTGTTTACAATTAGCCCGTCCCATAAATGCATCACATTATAGTTTTTTCTACAATATCATTTAAAGTTGGGCAAAAGTCATGAAAACGAGTGGCGGCGTTTAGTTGATATCATATAGTTTATCTAAACAATTATACCTCTAATTATGTCTACACAATGACCAATGTCTTAACTACAAATCGTCCGTCTCACATTTTCGATTTATCAAGCGGTTTTTTAAATTATTATTTTTCAATTTAACTACCTGCTCCCCTGCTGTCATCCCGTAAAATTTAACTGAAAGTAAAATAAGTAGCCTATATACTGTCCCACTGTTGGGCAAAGGCCTCCATCATTGAAATCAAGTCATCACTACAATTGATGGGTAATGGCTTAATCACCACGCTTGCCAAATGCGGGTTGGCGATCACAAACCAGGGTGCACTGACCATTATGCTACCGGGAAGGCTTCAGTGCAGCAATTAGCAATAAAATACTAAAAATAAATTGTTACTTTTAAATGCGAAACTATCCTGTACAGACGCATACTGGCGAGAAGCCGTACGCGTGCAGCTTGTGCGACAAGCGGTTCACGCAGAGCAACAGCATGAAGCTCCACTACCGAACCTTCCACCTCAAGCAGCCCTACCCTAAACGGTGAGCTACTCAGAACATCATGTACTCTTACTACTTAATCTTCTTTATTTCATTATATTACCTTTTAGACGCATCGCGTAGGCTCGTGGTCAAAGCAATGTTGATAATTTGTCATAATTATCTGATAGATAATTTACCAGGGCTAGAATATATCGAGATATTACACATCTTGATAATTATGGTAATTTTAATTAAGGTCTTTAAAGTAATGATGGTATAAATAATAATGACCAAAATCATGATAGCACAAACTTTTATGGTCAAAATATGGTTATCTAATACGTCCCACCAGTGCATGTCGTGGCGACCTATAATTGAGGCAGCATTTAGCTTTAAGATAAAAATTATAGCTTCTTTCTTGTTTTAATGTATGTCATGTTGGTTGTCCTATTTAAATAAATAAATGAATAAATTAATGAAGGTCAAATTCAGAATGCTAATATAATGGTGGCCAAAATAATGATGGCTGAATAGCCGAAATGTTGATAGCTTGCCGACTCTAGTAAAAATTGTGATTACCTTTTCTATCGTTTAAATTGATTTCTTCTTTCTAGAAATAGAAGAAAAAAGAAGGACGAACCGCACACGACAGCGGAGGACGCTGAAGACTCCAAAAGCGACGAATCGTCCGACGAAAGTTTACCGGAGCCCGAAATGCAGCCCATAGCCGAACCGAGACTCGAATCAATCGTGATGCAAGAGAGATTACCAGAACAGAGCATGCATTACTTGACGCTGTCGTAACAATATTGTGGAGCTTGATTGTAAATATCATCATCATCACTCATTTTAGACAGACAGTAAAGGTAGAACGGGCTGTAAACCACCACGCGGGCCCAGTGCGAATTGGTGGTTGTTAACGACTGTTAATGCAGCCGAGACCGGCTTTACGTACCTACCTTCCGAAGCGCGATTGTAAATATGAAAATTTTAAATCAATTTAGTTGTTAACAAGCAATACTATAAATAGATAATTTATATAAATTTGAGTATATTTTGAGAATGGTGATTCTCGAAACTTTTTATAGTAGCTTAAGCGACTGCTTGTCAATCTTCAAATGAAACATAATTAGTCTGAAAATTGTACTGACATTTCAATGTTTCGTCTCTTTTATTAAATTAACATTAATCTTCATTTCATTAGATAATATTTATTTAGATAACGTACAAGTTTTATCAGAGTATATAGTATGTCATTGTATTATGTGCGGATATTGTAGTCTTCTCGTAAGTATATAAATAAAAAAAGATTACAATAAAATAATGATTTCAAACTTTTTTATTTTATTATTAGGCCTGAAAATATTCGCACTTAATTCAGTTACTATTATTTATTTTTAATATTGTTAAACAAGCAAACCAATAAACCAATTATAATAAAACTTTCCAAGATTACTAAGTTAGTACCTAGACAACACAAATAAAAATGTATATTCAACTGATATTATGCGATTTAATACTTTCCATGTGAACTTAGAATCGAATATATTTGGTTGATTTAACTGTGATGTCTTGTAAGTCTCTTAGCCTCATGTTTATGTGTACTGTATGTTATGGTTAATATTGTATACAGCTGTCACTGTGTAAAATGTTTAAATTCATGTCTGGAGCTGCGCCTCCCTCTCTTACTCGTTCCACAGAATTTAAGCGCCTTGGCACGTCAATGTCATGGCATAAGCTGAGCCATTTCAATTATAAAAATGTCCATTACGACAAGTTGTCATAGATGCTCCGAATAAATATTTTTCATTTCATTTCAATATTTATAATAATTTATTAGAATTGATTTAAAAAAAATATAAAGCTTTGAAGTTTGTATGAGATTCCGAAGTCTTTAACCTTTTTACCGCCAACAACTTCTATAAAAGTTCGAGATTTTCGTGCCGCCACGCCAGCACTTCTATAGAAGTTCTTCTTTGTACATACTTTATTAAAATACATTTATACGTTGGCGTACAGCGGGACATCGCGTGCAGGACAGTTGGGCGGTGAAAAGGTTAAAAGTAAAATCGCGTGCATAGAACTAAAGTACATGTAGGTAAGGAATTGATAGTTGTTCTATAATACCATCGTCGGTTAGTGTAGTGATGCGAAGTATCAATTTTGTAACATTATGTACGTTGAATATTAATGTTAGTGACACATTTTGAAATTGTCATTAATCTATTGATGTGGCATTATTAAAGTATAACGTTTGAACATGAAACGTCTTTTTTTATTTTTGTGAGCATTTTTTTTCCAGGCTGTCGTATGTTTGATTATTATGGCAGAACTTGCTGTATACATATACATGTATATATACAGACAGTACTTACTGTGTACATACAGACAGGGTGCCAAATGCGAGTTTCATCCGCCATTCGACCACGTTAACGAAACGAGAATTTAAATGGCAAAATTATTACTCTTCTCGTATGTCGCCAAGAGGCGCTGCTTCAATGCCATACTAATTTTCGTTTTCGAAAACATAATCGAATGAATACGGATAGTAAACGAAACTCACACTTGGCACCCTGTAGACCTTTTACAGCGCAATTGGAGAGGGTCTTACGATTCTTTACAAATGTCTTCATCATCATCTCAGCCAAATGTCCACTGCTGGACAAAGGCCTCCCCCAAGGATCTCCACAACGACCGGTTTTGTGCTGCTCGCAGCTAGCGGCTTCCCGCGACCTTCACCAGATCGTCGGTCCACCTTGTTGGAGGCCTGCCCATACTGCGCTTTCCGGTACGCGGTCGCCACTCAAGGACTATTCCGCCCCAGCGGCCATCAGTCCTTACACGTATCATAATCGTTACTAGTTTTTTATTGTCTATTAAATTATAATGTATCAAAAAAAGGTGAATTAACAATCTTCGTATTTTATTGTATAGGTATCTAACGTATAAAAGATACTTCCATGTTTTCAAACGGTTTTATTTTGAATAACTTAAACAATACAATCACATATATTACATATACTATGTCGAGGTACATACATGTAAAAGTGACATCAAACTAACAACACTCTATTTTGATAAACTCGAACCAGTAATAGCACAGCATAACATTGCATAAGTATCTATAACAATCTTGAAGTTTTTACAGTTGGTAGTCAGATAAACATATACAACGTGTAAGTATAGAAACATACTATGCCGTAATTACGCGACTGAAGTTCGGCATGATTACGCCTGCAATGCTATTTGAATTACTGACGACACATAATACCGCAATTACGTTGCGTTATAGCGTACGCCTTTAACCTCTGAGGCCGAAAACGCCAAACTTCGGTCGCGTAATTTCGGCATAGTATGTTCCTACACTAACAGAAACAAAAAGATCCAAAGTGTATCCGATCTCGATCCTGTATGCAGAGCTACTAACACATAATTGTAAAAATTTGTTGTGCAATTTTTAATTTAATATTTGTATTATGACGTCACATCAAAGTTAACAAGTCCCAGCCCTAGTGGTTTAGTAACCTCTGTGTACTTACATTTATGATCACTGCTGCTTGCTTAAGCGCGCCTGAATCAATTCACTAGCATAAATATACAATTTACAATTACATGACAAATTAAAGTTAAAAATTATGCCTTAGTAACAACACATACAAGGTCTAGACCTTGTATGATAACAGGCATGTTTTGTTTCATCGAACGTCGTGGTTTATCTTCTAGTGTTAAAATCAAATTACGATTGGCGATTTACCTTTATACCCAAAAATAATAAATTAAGAGGTTAAGGAATTGGTTATCTTAACGGTACACAACAATGCTTTTAACATTTTTATAACAGTCAAATGATGTAAAAAAAATATAGAACCAATTTATTGTAATAAGAAATGTTTCCTGAAAAGATTATATTATAATTGAGACGTTCAAAATTAACTCATGTAAGTCCTTATAGTTAAAACATAACATATTATTTTAACACTATGATAATTATTTAAAAAAACATGTTTCATTAAAATCGGCAAAGCTTTTTACAGAAAATTATAACAAAACAAACCATTTTTTCTAATAAAACAATAGCTTTATAAAATGATAAATCACTAAATGATTTCGTAAAACAGTTTGTCGACAACATCAAGATTTTGTACCATAACTAATTGTTATAAGACTGACAATGACAACAGCCTATTTCTAAACATCAGCTATATAATTTATCTTGTATGTGTTAACATGGTCATGTCTATTAATCGTACAACATTTTAGGAACACTGAATAATACAATAGGTAAGTATTCGAAAAAAGACAAGTGTTGAAAAAAATCGACGAGCGGTATTCGAACCCGCACCCCACGACATGCCGGCCGGGTCGGGAGAACTACCAAATATGCTATCGTGGCTCTATCCAACTCGCCGAAACTAATCAACACTATCTACTTTTACTCTGTAAGCCATCGAGAACTACGTCATCAACATTTTTTATTTTCAACACTGTCATTTTGCAAATTGTATTTTGTTTGCAACATTTGCGTAAACTTCATAAATAGGTTAGTATTTAAGAGCGTTTACGCCGCACCCTAGCGCCACTAATGAAACAAAAGACATATCTAGTAATTAGAGATAGAAAATCAAATTATGCTCAACACACTATTTGAATGAAGTAATTTAGCATTTTTACGTCACCTAATAAACACCTCACATGTTATGGTTTAGTTAAATAAGACGTTACGGCCATTTTTAACTATAACGCCATATTTAACTAAACCATAACATGTCAGGTGTTCATTAGGTGACGTAAAAATGTTAAATTACTTCATTCAGATAGTTTGTTGAACATAATTTGATTTTCTATCTCTAATTACTAGATATGTTTTTTTTTTCATTGTCGGCGCTAGTGTGCGGCGTAAACGCTCTTAAAGGAGGCTGAAATTATATGTCTTTACTCAAAAAATCTAAGGGAGTGCGCAGACGACAGACTTTAGTCCGCTTGCTTTGTTACTTTCAGTTCCTTAGTCGATGAAGTTGTAAGCGATCTATTTTGGCGGACAAGTAAATCAGCTGAAAAAGTCTTGTCTGCGCAATCCCTAAGACTTAGTAAAAATAATGTCTTTTATCTTTTTCTTACACGATAAACAACCTCTTGTCATATATGATGTTGTCACTTTATTTCTTTTTAACCTTTTTACCGCCAACAACCTTTATAGAAGTTCGAAATTTTCGTGCCGTCCACGCCAGCACTTCTATAGAAATTCTTCTTTGTACCTACTTTATTAAAATACATTTATACGTTGGCGTACAGCGGGATATCGCGTGCAGTATAGTTGGGCGGTGAAAAGGTTAAAATGAACTGTTAACAAATGCATATGAGCTCTTCTAAACTACCACATAGAGTATATTTTAACATACATGTAAAGTGACCAACACAAAAACAGTTTAAATGCGTCAAGATATACAAATAAACTGAAGTAGTTTTATTTGACGTTCTTAGAGTTCATATTCATTTGCAGAAGTTTTTATTGCTATTTTATTTCACAACAGGGAAGCACTTACCGCCATTTCAATTGATGGCAAATGCAAATAAGGCCGAAGGGTGAAGCGCACTTCAAATCCGGAAATCCGGTATCCTCAACTAATGCAGTAGAAGGTATCTTCCACATTAAAAATAACTTATTCATGAAACATTAAACGACTCCCCAGTAACCGTACGAAAGTAGACTCTCCCACATTGTAAATAAAGATTACCTATTTTCTTTTGCACGCATAGATCCATCGACAATAACAACCCAAAGATTTCACGAAGAAAGTTGGTACATCTATAGTCGCCAACGAAACTCGCCGAACACTTCAGTACTATGTCAAACCAACTTGTAATCTAACACGCATCTGTGAACCTTTGAACTCCTAGTGAAGTTATTGTGACATGGTTCAGTCAGCGTCAAAATAATCGGAGCATTTGACAAAAATCAACCTTATCGCAAGATACTAAGTCCCTTGTTACAAGCTACTACCATAAGAATAAACAATAACACAGTAGAAAAGAATCTTCTTTGACAGAGTCCCAAACGCCGCCATTGATATACCTACTTCTCCCTTCACGTCGTTACGCCCCTCTGTCGTCCATCCAGGGGCCCGACCGCCTAACCGATCGCTTTGACTTGGTGTGTGGTTTATGACGTCATCTTGTCGTTTCGTGCCGCCTATGAAAGCAATATCGAAAGCCATAGCCTTTAGCTTTTGATATTGCTTTCATAGCCGGTGCGAGGTGGCAAGATGACGTCATAAACTATACGCGTAGTCAAAGCGATCGGTTAGGCAGGTGCGTTGCCAGGGTGCTTATAATTATTGAATATTGCTTACTAAAAATAATATCGTTAAAATAAAAGTTTTCTTTCCTTTGAAATTATTATTTTATTCTAGTTTTACAAAATATAAGATTTATAAATTACTAGCGGCCGCGGTTTCACCCGCGTGGTTCCCGTTCCCGTGGGAATATCTGGATAAAAAGTATCCTATGTGTTATTCCAGGTTATAAACTATCTGTATGCCGAATTTCATCCAAATCCATCCGGCATCAGGCATAAGAATAAATTATAACACAGATACAGGCTCACGTAAAAGTCGTAAAACTATTAAGTAAGTTTATTCAGCGTTGGGTGAGCATTAGTATATACAGGGTGTAATCGTTAAGTGTGACCAGGCGATTATTCCGTAACTATTACAGATCTCAAAAAACTTTAAACTGATATAGAAAGTATGTTACCTATTGAGTATAATGACATCAATAACTTATAAAAAATCAAACGAGAAGTTTCCAAAATTTTGACATTTAACACTCCCATACATTTAGTATGAGATTAGTAGAAAGGTTTTAGTTTCCTTGTTTTAATTTAATTTGTAATGGAAAGTGTCCTGCTATGATAGGGCATTTCCAATATTTTTGACGCTGTAAGGGAGAAAGAGCTGGACACTTGCTAAGTTTCTTGCCGGTTCTTCTCAGTACAAGATCTCTCGCCCAGAGTAGACTTACGAACCGATGGCAGAGTGACATTCACAAGAGCTACTTGTAGCCTAAACTGAATAAATAATTTTGAATTTGAAAGCTTATTTTAGCTTAGTACTGATATTAAAGGAAACTGTTTATTAACTTAACAAAGTAATAAAACTATCTTTTTATTGAATACCGTCTTGGGCAAAAATTAATAAGATTAATGATTAAGGATTACGATTACAATGTGTAATCTTCAATCATGATTACAGATTACAGAAATTAATCAAAAATATAACCATATATCGGTGATTAATGATTATAAATCTGTAATCGTAATCTTGATTACTTTTATGATTGATTAATAAAACCAACAGTCGGAGCGTTAAAAATAAAAGAACACATTGTATAGCAATAAATCATCTTTATTTTTTTATCAGTCTCATACACTGTGCTTTTAGGATAATTATTTTACGCAAAAAATCTACTGGATTGGCACTATCAGAATGTTATTTATGATGTGCGATTCAAATTAGATTTTAATAGCACCCTTTGAAAAGTCAAACATTTCATCTGAAAGTCTGTGTGATTTTGGTGAATTGGTCATTGTTGCATATGAGAAAAGCCTTTCAACTGGACCCGATGACGGTAGAGGTGTATTATATTTTTTAAAAACATTTTTGTTTTTAGGATATCTATTTAACATGGATATATCTTTATCTTGATCCGCTAAATAATGAGAAATAATGACATATGCCTTAGATCGTTGGACTTGGTGAATATCTCCTGTTGAATCAGTCTCTATGAATCAGTGTAAAACTCGAAATAACTTTCTTCAAATCTATTATTTGGGGTATCTTGAAAAGTTTCAGGTGCTTCATGAATTTCCTTGATAACAGCTCCCTTGAAAACTGTTTTGATTCTGGGATGATATTCTATATTTATACAAGCCATCCATTTGTCCTTGAACCTGGGATAAGAAATTGCAGCAACTACCGCATTTTGAGCAACCTTCGAGGAGACATCAAAAAACTCAGAAAATCACGTTTCCACACTTTCCAAATACTTTTCTGCCAACTTTTTGCAAAAAACAAGTGATTATCTGTTGAGTTTTTTGCATTTTTTTTCGCAGTAATTTATAGTACAATAAAGCCAACCACTCAATTTCTAGATGCATACAAGTTGTGATAATTAATGGCAACTCAATAAAAAATAAATTACCTAGATATTCATTAATTCCTAAACCATAATTCATATAAACTTAGTTAAGAATAATCATGTAATCTAGATTACTGACTACTGTAATCAAGATTAAAGATTACATGTTCAATCTTGATTAAAAGTAATCACGACTACTTTAATCTGATTAAAAGTAACCATGATTACTTTCAATCAGATTATTAATCTGATTAAAAAAGTAGTTGATTGCGCCCATCTCTGATTGAATAATATTTGTTTCTTAGTAAGTACAAAATTTTGTATTCAAAGCAGATGTTCGAAGTGACGTCCTTGTTGTGCGATACAATGACAAGCTCTTTTACAGTTTCTAATTAATGAACTTTCCTTAACATTTGCGGAGTAATTATTATCATATCATACGTAATCATAAAATAAGATTAAGGTAAAATGAGTACTAGACCACTTAAAATAAGGAAACTAAAACCTTTCTACTAATCTCATACTAAACGTATGGGAGTGTTTAATGTCAACATTTTTGATACTTCTCGTTTGATTTTTTATAAGTTATTGATGTCATTATACTCATTAGGTAAAATCCTTTCTATATCAGTTTAAAGTTTTTTGATATCTGTAATAGTTACGGAATAATCGCCTGGTCACACTTAAGAGCGTTTACGCCACACACTAGCGCCGCCAATGAAAAAAAAAACATATCTAGTAATTAGAGATAGAAATTCAAATTATGCTGATGTTATGGTTTAGTTAAATAAGACGTTACGGCCACTTTTAACTATAACGCCATATTTAACTAAACCATAACATGTCAGGTGTTCATTAGGTGTCGTAAAAATGCTAAATTACTTCATTCAAATAGTTTGTTGAACATAATTTGATTTTCTATCTCTAATTACTAGATATGTTTTTTTTTCTTTGGCGGCGCTAGTGTGCGGCGTAAACGCTCTTAACGACTACACCCTGTATATAATATTAGGTATTTACGTTTCATCATCTTTGGGCAAACTAAAAAAACTTAAGTGTGGCATCGTTTTTGAATTGTTTGTACAACCAAACACTACAATTTGGCGCCATTGTAATTGGTTTCCAAACTCGTACGGAATGAACAAACAGGCAAACGCGCGTGCGGTGACGTCGGCCGTGACAGCCCGACTGAGCATACTGTTTAACAGTTATTCTCATATCGCGACCTTGAGCCCCTCCGGTGCGGGAGTTTCCGTTCTGCTGTTATTGTTTATTCCTATGGCACTACTAATAAGCTATTTGGTACTGTTGCTACCACCAGTGAATGAAATGATATGACATTCTACATTCTCATTGGTAATTAAAGTTTGTAACTTACTTTTTTTTGTAGCGTCGTGTAAGTACAGACTTTGGTGCACTTTCATAAATTTTTAGGCGACAATCAAAAGTGTACTCGAATTTCATTGAACATTTTTTTTTTATACTTAGCTCGGCAAATGACTCCATCCCACCTGATGTTAAGTGGAAATGAAGTCCAGACGCGAAGACAACTGGTGCAGCGTGGAAACAAATGTAGCATCAGTCAACTTCACTCAGCCGGCCCACAAGGTGCTTCTTCACGCCTCTCTTGAGGGACCCCATATCATAGGAAGGAGGGAAAACGTGTGCTGGTAGACTATTCCATCTTTTGGAGGTGCGACAAAGAAACGAGTCACCAAATTTCTTTGTGCGCGATGGGATATTTGAGACAGTGAATCGGTGACTCCGAAGAGCAGCACGTGTACTCCTATGAAGAAAGGGAGAAGGTGGGATAAGGTCAAAGAGCTCTTCAGAGCACTCGCCATGGTATAAGCGGTAAAACACGCTGAGTGACGCAACATCTCTACGCAATTGCAGAGATTCGAGAGTATTTACCACTTCTGCATTGCCGATAATGCGTTCAGCGCGACGCTGCAATCTGTCCAAGGCATCGAGAAGGTACTTTGCGGAACCGTCCCAGATGTGCGAGCAATACTCCACGCAAGACCGTACCTGTACCATAAAGTTGATTATTGTTCAACATTCAGTTATTTTAGTAGGTTTGAATGCTTATCTTTGACGCTGACCGTACTAAAGTGTTCCAGCGTTCCACTAAAGAGTAACTAACAGCTAAGTATGTGAATGCCGCGCGCTAGTTTAACTCTTCGTTTCTTGCTTCTGTTTGTCGCCGGTGTGGTCGGCCAAGCGACCGAGGAGGTCGCGTTTGCAGCATTTGGCACTCTAGAATAAATATGTGAAGTTAGAAGGGTTAATAGAGACGACCTTTCGGCGGACAAACAGTCGGCTATAACCGACAAGCGATAGCGTGCCCTGACGGCAATGAACGACAATAGTACAATACCTACATTTTACAAAAAACACAAAGGTATTTGGAAAATTTGGAATCCCTATTCTTGTTGGAAGTTTTACTCTGAGTTGAATGCTTAGTGTACAGGACACGGCGAAACATTTATGCTGTGGCGTCAAAAGGTTAAGAGCGTTTACGCCGCACACTAGCGCCGCTAATGTAAAAATAAACATATCTAATAATTAGAGATAGAAAATCAAATTATGCTCAACAAACTATTTGAAAGAAGTAATTTAGCATTTTTACGTCACCTAATGAACACCTCACATGTTTTGGTTTAGTTCAATAAGACGTTACGGCCACTTTTAACTATAACGATTTTCTATGTCTAATTACTAGATATGTTTTTTTTTTCATTAGTGGCGCTAGTGTGCGGCGTAAACGCTCTTAACGGGCATAGTATGTTGACAATTGACATCTATCATTGTTTTTCGTATATTAAACATTCACTATGAATATTTTAAAATAGCATAAATTTCGTCGTTAAACGTTAATTGTTTGTCGAAGATTCTCCGAAGCGTTGATTATTGGTAAGTAACTACCTAACCCAACTTTTTATAACGGAGCAAAATGCGTGAGGCTTGGCTATTTGCAGATAATTTGAGTGTCACGTCTGTGTAACATGAAGCGTTTATAGCTGTGTAAACTCAATCAACCTTTCTAGGCTTATTTAGAATTAGGAAAATTCAAATTTAATGCTAAATAAATATGGTTACTATAAATTAGTAAGTACTGGCAATAATAATTTTTTATTTTATTTTCATTGTTATTTTATAATAATGTGTGTCCAAAAAAAGATGCTATATCTATATCTGTGTGTACGTACCTCGTTTTCACTATCGCTGGATTGCTCGCTGTCGCTAGAAGTATCACTGTACTGACCCAACCCCGGTAACACGCCCACGCAGCGGAGCGCCACCGTACCCGAGGTCGGAGTTACGGTCGGAGTTACGGTCGGAGTTACGGTCGGATTTACGGTCGGGGTTACGGTCGGGATCGGGAACGCACTGTAGGACGAAACGAGGCCGTTAGAAATTGAACCAGGGCTTGATTATCATCAGCATCATCATTTCAGCCACTGCCAGTCAAATGCCTCCCAAGGATCTCTACAACGACCGGTTTTGTGCATCCAGCGGCTTCCCGCGACCTTCACTAGATCGTCGGTCCACCTTGTTGGAGGCCTGCCTACACAGGAAGGACTTGATACCGTTACCAAATTCCATAATAAATTTTAATTGGTAGCTGTATTTTAAATTATCTGTTTTCTCATATTTAAATCTATATTAAAGAAACTACTGATCGAGTATTGTTTCTATAGTCAAAACACTTTTAGGTATGTCAGAAGGGTGCAGGTTCAATTCCTGCTCGTGGAATTTTTTTCAACATTTGTGTTTTTGCACTTTTAAATAGTTCAAATATTATATAAAATTAAGCGCCTCGGTGATTCAGTGGCAAAGCGTTCGGCCCGATACACGAAAGTCCCGGGTTCAAATCCCAGTGCATGCAAGTTTAGTAAAACATGTATGTTGGTACTAGTCGTGACCAGCTATTATATTACCATGTTTTGAGTGAATAAATGATTATAATCATGATTACCTGACGCAGGTCAGGCCATTGACCTTGGCTGGGGGTTCCTCTTTATCTTTTTTGTCTCCTTCCATTTCACTTGCTTTCCTTTTCCTCACAATGACCTGTAACATTATAATTACCATGTATAATTAGAATACATACTGCACACCTAGATCTTGAACGTCATAAACGCAAATTTTCATAATTTTATATTAAAGCGCTTGTCATAACTTGCACGCACAGTTATTGAACAAAATAAAACACCTTTAAGCACTCAATGCATTCACATAAAAGGAAAGTTCTGGCATTGTTACTTTTAAGAACTAGATGTACGAACTATTAATTTCACACTGAATGTTTAAACAGGTGTTTGGTAATATTTTAATCTGCCAAATATGGCAGATAGGATAGAACCTCGTAAAATTAAGAAAATGCTTGAAAAGCAACACATGGCCATGTTCTAGCTGATACATTGTTCTTGGTCGTCAATTACCCCTTGCAGCTTGAACTTCTGGGTCTGAACAGAGGCCGGGGCGTTTCGGGTCGGCGCCAGCTGAGCGCGCAGACGAGTCATCTCCTCACTCTCGGCTAAGGTCGATACCCGCTCCCTGAAACAACAGCTTTTATGAACAAACCCAGTGGCGTTCTTGCCTTAGACACAGGCCCTGTATCAAAATTATTTGCGGGGCCCAAATGAAGTGTGATATTGTGGATTTCACAAATTTTTGCTAAGAATATGTATAATAATATATATATATCTAATTGATATGGCTGATATGGCGGTAGCTACGCCCCTAAACAAACTAGTGATGAAGATGCTAAATCAATGGATTCTCTAAGTTGTCTTTATTAACTATGCAATTAAAGGTATCTTATTAGATTTATTTATAGCCACAATAAACCTTTTCCTTTACTTTAATGTTTTCTGTGCTTGGTTTGGAATCTTGACCAATTATCGTTTTTATATAAGTATCCATATTTTGTAAGTAACGATGCAATCATTATTACCTATTTTGATTAGTGTACTTAAACAAATATTGATAAAAAACATCCAGGCAGTTGGAGGGTTAGACTGAATGGTGTTTTGCACCGGTTGAAAAAGAAAAAAAATATTTAAAAAGAAGAATATTGTTATACATACAGTGTTTTTTTTAAACTGGGACAGTATGAGAAAGTCAGAAACCTTATGTGATACAGAGAATATGTTTCAGGTCAAGTCTTTTTAACGTTTCTCTAAATTTCTTATGGTTTTGAACTTCCTTATACTGTCCCAGTAAAAAAAAAACACCCTGTATACTCCAAATGTTTACGATGAATGTATCTACCTGGACTTCTTGGCGGGAAAGTGAAGAGTCATGTCTGCGTTTTTGTATTATTTTCTAAAATTTGTGTTATGTCGAATATTAATGTGAAATAATGGTGGATTATTAACCGTTAAGTGTCTGTGAGTGTGCATGAGTGTTGGCAAATGAAACAAGAAGTCTGCGTGAGGACTTAGTAAAGCCCCACATCTTTACTGAGATCCTCGGGGGGTTGGGGGGTATATCATTTCTCACTTCTCATTTCTATTATCATTCATCATCATTATCAGGAAGGAAATATTGTTTATGTATGTATTACTTGTAAGAAAAGTTACTTTGACACTGGCTAAATGTGCTAATCGCACGAATTTTAATGGCTAAAAAAAAGGAATAATAAAATTATCTACCTGAACTCCTGCATCTCCTTCCGCTCCTCCAACGAGATCTGCTGAGCGGCTTTCGCTTTGGTGCGCTCCACCAGGTCCAAGAAACCAACTTCATCATCATCCAGACCCTTGATCATGTTTTCTGAAGAAACAAACATGAAGATTTACAAACAAAATTGATGATCAAACTAAAGCTGGAGCTGGTGAGAAAGGGACAGGCTTGATGCATTATAGAAGAAAACTATGCTGATAAAGTAGCGCAGTCCGGACTCTTCTGTGACAGAGACACATTCCGTACCTTTCTGCCCCCAAACCTATTAGAGGTATTCTGTATGAGCTAACAACAAGGATCCATCCCTAACATTACTTATAATATCTTACCTACTAACCAACAGTTTTTATTTTTCCCTCTCATTTTAATCTTGTTTTTTATCAAGTAGTTACTTGACAAATCAACCAAACCGACCTCAGGACTCTTATTGTTTTTGCAATATTTTTTTATTTTCAAGAAGTTAACTCAATAACCTTGTAAATCTACAATTGTAGATTTACAAGGTGGAACAATACAATTGTATTGTTTAATTTAATTTAATTTAAATAAAATACCTTATTATGTCAAGTGTGGAGCATTTTTTATTTTTTTTTGTAGACTCCTCACAGGAGTAGACAATCAACATTACAATGTTAACAATATACTTAGCACATTACTATTGAGAAAAGAAATATTGCAATTCAAAATCAGTCAAAATTCAAACTACTTATCAGTATCAGTACCTATAGCCTACAGAAATTAGCTCTTATGAATGTCACTATGCATTCAGTTGGTTAGTCGCCAGAGCGACAGACCTTGTACTGAAAAGAACCCGCAAAGAAACTCAGCAACGCATTTCTATTCCTCCTTTCTTTTACAGCCTTAACTATTGGAATATCCCTCAATCTATTATCCACTACTACATAAATCAATGCATTCATCGAAGAACTTAAAAAGAATCATTGTCTAAATTCAAGTGAATATAAAATAGAGACACACCCTAAAATTTAGGGTCACTGAATAAACATGTTAACTAAATATGCCTTTTCTATGAATACAATCTATCATACAATTCTTAGTTTACTTTTACAATGATACTTGAAATTGGCTTAATGTGTGTAGGTACTGCAAAGCCATTAACAAGATTAAGACTCACTTAGTTTATGTGCCTCTTCAAATTCTGCTTCTCTCTTGAGCCTTTGTTCTTCTAGACGCTGGAACAGTGGTCTGTTGTCGTACGGTTCTTCCGGCGCCTCTGCACAATAACATTAGTAATTTGTAATAAAAAGGTTAATTCAATGGCCTTTATTAGGATTACCTAGAAGTCAGTTGATTTTAAAGCATTAACAAAAGATAAACAAAATATAAGGTACATAATTGTGTGCTAAGATCTTGGTAAAATTTAAAAAAATTAAAATTTTGGTTGATTTAATATATTGTGAAAACCTACCTTGTGGCTGGTCTTCTGTCCTTACTTTTTCCCATTCTTCTTGACGTTGTCGTCTAGCTTCTAAAATCTCAGACTCTGTAATAAATCCAGAACTCATCTTTGATGTCTATTTCAACAATAAAAATTATCAACAACGCAATACGATGTGAGTTAATTTATGTTAAACCGACTCCGTGCACTTTTTTAGAAACTGACATGACAATGACAATGACAGACAATTGACAACATGACAAAGACAACGTTTAGTTTTTGTTCTACTATTTAGAGAAGCCAAAAGGATCAACCTTATAGAACCAAATCACTTGGAAAGTTTATTTACCTAATGTGAAGGCAATTAACAACAGCTACACGAGTATAATTAAAACCAATATAAAGTTGGTTTTAAAAAGTGAAGTTGGTAAACTAACTACATTAATTTTATAAAGTAAAGCAACCGTTACTCTTAGAGTCTGACCAACGAAACGTGACTAAAAGAAATGGCGGCAAATTCAAAAATTCTTGGGGTGTCAACACTCGTTATACTCTGAATAAGCGACGTTGATACTTGTATTTTTTTATTAAACTCTAGATCAACCAAACACATAATTTGTAGTATCAATAAATAAGAATAAATCTTAAGAATAATTGAAGAAGCATTTGTGAAAATGAAAAATCAGGAACAATCAAGTAGGTACTAATGTATATTTTACATTTACTCAAAGAAAATAATATTCATAAATTCATGAATCATAATCAAAATCTGATTCTAAAAACTCTACACCTGATATTGAGTCAGAAACATGAAATTCTTCACTGGTGCTGCTGTCTTCGCCAACATTTATTATAAATCCTTCGAGTTCATTTTCCAAAATGTCATCTTTTTCTTTGTATTTATTTTCAATGTTAATTATGTGATCAGTATGTTTTTTCCAATCAGTTGGTGCGCAGTCAAAAGAAACTTTTATTATGTTTTCCATTTCTGTTGCTGTTAATGTCAGACTTGTTATTAGACATTGTAGGCGGTTTGTTTACTTGTGTTACATGGTAACTCGCATTGTCCATAACAATCACAGATGGATGATTTAAGTTCGGTATCAACTTTTGATTTACCCATTTCATGAAGTTGGTGGAGTTCATCGTGATAATCAGCTGATTTGGACTTAGTACTGAAAATCAACAAAGCACCTGGCACAAAACCCTCTTCAGAGCCTGCATGAGCAATAATGTACCTCTTTCCAGATGAGATTTTTGTTGTTACGCCACTCGTTGAAGGACCCTGCCAAGACTTTTTCACTTTATAATTTTGATGCACATATGTAGGTAGGTATATTTTAGGTTTTCCTTCTTGGCGCTTTTGATGAATTTGTCTCAAATATCTATGTCTCCATGCAGCAATTTCAAACCTTTCCACAAGCAAACTCCTTTCATTTTGGTTATTTTTAAATTCAAAACTATTATCATGCAATATTTTTCTCAAAGTCTCACGACCACCACTGAAACCAATTGCTTCTTTAAGGTCATTGTGCAGACTTCTTAATAATAATAATAATAAACTTTATTTGCACACAAAAAAAAAAAAATACAGACAAATTAATAAAAAAAGAAAAATTGTACAAAATAGGCGGCCTTATTGCTAACAAGCAATCTCTTCCAGGCAACCTTGGGCGAAAAATAATAAAATTGAAAAAAAAATAAAAATGGGTGCAAGTAAAAATAAACTAAATTATAATAATAACATCAAATAAACGTATACATATACATGTAAAAATAAATATATTAAACAGAGTTTATGCAATATAAATCATAAAAGAAATAAACATAACTAAGGTGAATTTAGAAAATGGCTCCGAACCAGACCCTTGAACGACTCCAACGTGCGAGCACTTCTGATGCGCTCAGGCAAAGAATTCCATAACCGGACAGCATGCACAGAAAAAGAGTAAGAAAGGAAATTAGTAGAATGAAGAGGAGTCACAAGAGCTAGGTTATACGTAGAACGCAAGGTAAGGCTTGAGGAAGTGGAACGGAAGGAGAAACAATTTTGCAGATATGAAGGTGAAGTGGGTAGAAAGAGGACAGTATACAGAAAGGAAAGAATGTGTAAGTCTCTACGCCGGCGAATTGGCAACCATTTAAGTTGAGCTCGAAAAATCGAGACATGATCGTACTTCCTCAAGTTATAAATAAACCGAATACAGAGATTCTGCAAACGCTCCAGTTTATTTAGAAGTTCCTCCGAAAGATCAGCGTAGCAAACATCAGCATAGTCAATGATGGACAGCAGGAGAGTTTGCGCCAGAGTAATCTTTGTGCTAATCGGCAAGAAGTTACGAAGACGATTAAGTGAACTGTACGCAGCAAATACCCTTTTCCGAACAGCATCAACTTGCGAATGCCAAGTGAGACACTGGTCAAAAACAACACCCAAGTTTCTCACTGTCTTTGAGTATGGTATATTAATGCCGGCGAAGTTAACAGAAGGTAGAAGTCCAAAATCGATCCTCGAGACAAAATAGGAACTGCCGATGATGATTGTCTGGGTCTTCCTTGGATTGACATCGAGACCAAACGATTTGCTCCAGTCAAAGATAACCTCGAGATCCCTATTAGTAACCTCAACAGCACGAGCAAGGTCTAATAGAGGTGCTTGTGTGTAAATTTGTAGATCATCAGCATACAAGTGATAGGAACATGAAAGCGGTTGTGTAATAGAGTTTATAAAGATTGAAAAAAGAAGAGGAGATAAGACGCCACCCTGAGGGACACCAGCATTAATATTACACCACGACGAGAGAGATTCTTCAATACGTATGCGCTGCCGGCGCCCTAGCAGGTAGCTTTGAAACCAACCAACCACGGCAGGAGATATGCCAAGAGAACGTAAAACACAGAGGAGAATATCAAAATCCACTGAATTAAAGGCATTACTAAAATCTAATAATGTCAAAAGGGTAAGTTGGCGTTTCTCCATACCACGATGAATATCGTCTGTAATTTTAACCAATGCTGAAGTCGTACTATGACCCGTACGGAATCCGGATTGAAATGGGTTAAGGAGACTATTTTTGTTCAAGAAAGAAGTGAGTTGACGATGGATAAGCTTTTCAATGACTTTAGAAAGGAAAGGTAGTATGGAAATAGGACGGTACTCTGAATATAAGGTAGGATTTGACTTTTTGGGAAGAGGGATAACAGAAGCCTCCTTCCAAGCAGACGGAAACACTTGAGAAGCAACTGATGTGTTAAGGATATGAACTACTATGGGAGTAAGGATATCTAATATAGGAAGGATCATATTACGACTTATTGCATCAGTACCCACAGCATTAGAGCTTATGGAGAGTATAGTTTTCTTAACATCACTGTCCGTAAATTGATCTAAAACAAAGGGAGATATAACAGGTGCTGGTAAATTAGAAAGACGCTGCAAGGTGGCAGTCTTGTAGTGGACGTCAATAGGTGACGAGGAGGTAAAGTGAGAATTGAGAAGATTGATATCCAGATTGTTATTGATATTAGCGTTCTGAGATTTACCAACCCCGAGAGATTTGAGGAATTTCCACACTTTAGCAGGATCTTCATTTTGAACAGAATTATAAATGTGGCGTCTTTGAGCGTCCCTTATCACTGTGTTGCAACGATTTCTAGCGCGATGATATCTAGATTCATTCCGTTTTGATGGATCGAGTTTGTACTTAGTCTTCGCAGAATTCTTTTTAGCCATAAGTTGTCGTATGTCGTCTGTCAACCATGGGGCAGGTAAATGTTTGATTTTAACCGGTCGGACAGGAGCGTGCACGTCGTACAGGTCAATCATGAGCTTATTAAAAACTTCTATCTGCTCATCAACAGAGTCGCTATTGTATATAGCTGACCAGTCCAAGCTGGCAGCGTCTTCCTGTAGCTGTTTCAGATCCATCCTGGCAAAGCTACGCTGAAGCAAAACTCGCGGCTTATCCTTCGGAGGACGAACCCGATATGACAAGTATATCAAGTCATGGTAAGAGAAGGCGTCGGCAGAGAACTGACCATGCTTAACAACAAGATTGGGAGAGGATACTATCATGAGATCTAAAAGAGATGGAGAGCAGTTTGGAAAATGGTGGGTTTCTCGTAAGGGTAGAATATGTAAATTACTGGAATTGATTAAAGAAAGTAAGTTATTGGAACGTGAATCATTTTTTACCAGGCAAGTATTGAAGTCACCCATAATAATGGTATGTTTATAAACAGGAGTGAAGTTATCGAGAAGTTGTTCTAAAGACGAGAAATAGTCCACTCTTAAGGAGGGACTGTAGTAAACACCCAATAGAACTTTGGTGTGACCAAGGGAAATATCTAAAAACAGATGCTCGGCAGAATTAGGGGGAGGCGGCTGAGGAGATCGAGAAAGGATAGTATAAGATATATGTGAGCGAAGATATATGGCCACCCCACCATGAGAAGAACTAATACGGTCATTTCGAACTAATTTAAAACCAGGCAGAGAGTAAGAAGTAGAGGACAGTTGAGGATTAAGAAAAATTTCGGAAATAAGAATAGCGTGTATGTTCTTAATATCAAAAGATGCAAGCATGTCCGAGTAGTGGGCGGGAATGCTCTGCGCATTAATATGCACCACGTTGAAGTTTTTTGACAAATCGGAGAAACAATCGTCCAAAAGTTCGTTCAGAGGTCGATCGAAACTTAAAAAGCTGGAGTCGGAAGAGGAAGAAGAACAAGATAGAAAAAGGTCATTATTACCAAACGATAAATCCATTATAACAGTTTACAATATTACATAAACAATAATAAATTATACTACAATAAATACTTTTAAAATATTAGTACATAAATACATAAACACCCACAGGTTGACGGAGAGAAACCAAAACATTAATAATACATTGTGTCTTAGTGTAGGTACTTGTTTTTTCACACAGTAGTATTCATTAACTTTGTTCCGAATTGCTGAAATATCAAAGCTATCCAAAGATATCTTTTTTGGATGTGGTCGCTTTTTTCCAGGTGTGTTCCATTTTCCTTGATTTAATGAACCTTTTTTTTTATTCTTCTTAAGAGTTGAAACACTTATTTCTAAACGAAAAATAACATAATTAATATTAACCAACTTACAAAGTAGAATAGAACGATTATTGTTATTAAACGTTAACGTTATTTGTTGAAAAATGGGTTTTTACCTGTCATTGACGATATTGTTTCCAAATATTGCGTTTCACCAGATAAAACTTCCTTTTGTTCAAGTGATGTAATATTCTTGACAATCTCTTTAATTTTTAGTTTTGTCTCACTATTACTTGAAGTTTCTGTAAGAAAAACAAAAATTGGTTGGAGAGTCAACTTAGGTAGGTAGGTAATTAATTTTGAATGAAAGGAAAAAGTTGTATGTAAGTATACAGAATTAACCTACAATTGTTTACGATTGTAGTAGTTTTTCAGAGTAAATGTAAAATAATAGACGAGAACAATAAAAGAAGGTATGCTAAAGTATCTAAATGATAAATTCAAGTACAAAAACCAACCTATAAGCGACGTGATTGCGTTCAGTTGTCGTTGTTTTTCAGCAAGTTTATCTTCCATTTTGCTTTTAACCTCGCTAAACTTGTTTATCATAGTAAACAATAGCCTCCTTACATTGCTTTTAACCGGTTTCGCCATGATTGCAAGCAAAATCAACAAAAAACCATACCAGAACTCACAGACGCTATATACTTTTGACAATCGTTTGACAGCTTAAAATTGTTGCCATAATAAAACTTTTGAAAATAGATCGCGTCACGTTTCGTTGGTCAGACTCTATGAATGATCTAAGCCGTTTCTAGTGTACTAGTGTAATACTTGCCTGAATGAGCTAGGCACCTTTGTCTTGACTTTAAGGTGAGAAGTGAAAAGTAAAAGCTTAAAAAAAAACAGTTGCCAATTTGGAAATTTGGACTAACAATCTTGAAGTGCGAATTTGGTTAGTTACATGTACTATACGTATCTAATTCGCCTTTATTTATAATTTTAATGAATTTTCTCCACTAATATTAGCCAAATACAATATTGAGATGTCTGAAATAGAAAGTAAAGACATAGTTCCGGAGGAAGGCGAAAAAGATTACGTTGAAGATGGGAAGAATAAGTTGATGGTAAAATGTAAATTCTGTGGTTCTAAGATATTAGAAAGGAAAACTGCAAGATATGTCGCGCAGGAGGTAATATGTTTACGTATTCTTTAGTTAAACTAAGCATCAATTTTATTTGTAAAATACAAATCTTAAAATTGCTAATTGACATGACTCAGTGGACAGTCTGTCGGTTTTTGCTTTCAGTAATAAATTACAATAATGATGTAGCTGCGACTTCTCCTAATCAATCAACGTCTTGGTCAGAGTGTCTTTATTCGCGTTAAAACATAATATGCAAGAATGTTTCATTATTCAGGTGTACACTTAAAATAAAAATTGCATACAAATATCAGTGTATCAATAACACCAAAATGTTTTATTTTACAGAAAGAATTGCCTTTAATGCAGCAAGACGCAAACAGAAAAGAAGGGGAAGTGCAAAAAGAAATGATCAGTGAATATTATCACGTTGAGAACATGTATATATTTGAAAACATAGGTTTCACACACCCAGTGGATAACTATAAATATTTGATATGTGCAGACTGTGACGCTGGGCCCGTAGGCTACTATGAATTGGACAGCAAACATAGCTATGTGGCCTTGTCTAGGATTGTGCATTCATAATATGTATAGGTATTATTCATTTTAAACTTCAGAATCGGCATTTGAATACCATTATGACAGTTTTATTGCAAACACATTGTGTTGTTTTTGACTACCTACTTAATGCCTTAAGTTTCTGTAAAATGCATTGGCTAAAGTCTCTTGTGAACTCGAATAATTAATAGTTATTATTTTTATCAATGCTATACAATGTAATTTCAATTAAAAGCCACTTTTGTTGTATTTATTCAGCTATAAAACTATAGTTTATTCAATGACATGATTTTTATATAATTATAATAAATAGATCATGAAATGTTTTAGCAGATGTTGTTGAGTCAAAAGAGTATATTTTCCATTTAAATAACTGTGTATGATTAGAAATATTTATTAAATAGTTTTGACAAAACTGTTGTAGTAGAATAATTAAATTATATTAAGAATGATTTACATAGTTTATTTAAAAAAAGTGCTTGAACTGTCAAATATCATCTATGTAGTCAACAAAATTTAACCTTTTATAAATAAATCTTGTTCAAATAGTAGAAAAATTCAGTGTATTTATAAATCAATCAATATTTGTAAATAATAGCAAGAATTTTAATATTCCAAATAGTAAATGAGATGAATTATGCAAACTAACAAATTGAATAAAGCTAAATTGTTATAACTAGGCATTAATGTAGGTTCTGGTATGTAACATTCTGGTCATAAGTAAATAGAATTCCATGTATAATTATAATTATGTGCTTTTTAATTTTAAGATGATTAATATATTTAACAACCTTATGTTTAGCCAGTATGAACTCATGAAATGTGTTCACAAAACAATTTATTTTAATGTTCTGCAATGGTTGCAAAAATTAAGCTGGCTATGGTGCAGTTTGCACCCTTTATTTATTATTGAATATTTTGTCATATTCCTCCATGCTTAGGAAGCCATTTCTTCTGTCTGCTAGCAGTTATAAAAACAAGGTATTTCTGTGGCCTAATAAAACACCAGGGTGCCTAGTGTGTGTTTCGTTAACGAAAACGATAATTTGTAAAGCAGTTAGAAGGCTATTCTAGTGAGTCACTGCTTAATCAAAAAATTAAAATAACTTTATTTATATGTAGTCTACTTAAGCATGTATGTTATGCCTGTACCAGGAGACTACGCGATTTCATAACTTACCTGGGTGTCCCAAAAATGGCACGCCAGGCTGACACTGGAGATAGCTTAGCTCGAAGCTATCAGATAAAAAAAAAATAAAAAAAAAAAAACAATCTAAAAGTGGAGTTTTTAGAAAAGAAAAAAGTGTAATTTTCTCCTAAAACTAAGAAACTTTTACAAGAGTCATGTTATTTTTATCTGATAGGTTTATAGCTAAGCTATCTCCAGTGTCAGCCTGGCGTGCCATTTTTGGGACAACCTGTATATACTAAGTAAATATTTTATGCCATAGAAATAATCATTTTTGTGTCATTGAATGGTTAGTAAAAGTCACTCTAGATCCGGTTGTATCCACTCTATAAATTAAAGAACAAACGCTATTACAGTTTTATTATTTGTAAAATTTACTATGCTTTTTGTGACTTTGTAAAATGCTGAAAAGTTTATCTCGTATTATTTACTTATATGATATAAAGTCTGCAGGCATTAGAACAGGGCATCAGGTAAAGAACAAAGTTTCTAACAGAAAGTATCAGACATCAGTCAAGTATAGGTAAAGATGAGTGAGTGAGACGGATGAGTTACTACCACTTCATGCTGTGGTATGGTTGACCAAAAATGTTTATAAGGTCTATTTTTGCTTGCACCATGTAGCTGTTTTTTTTCTAAATCACAACAGTTTTGTATAAATGGTTTATTGTCAAGATCAAATATACCTACTTCCTAAATTAACGTACCTAAAATTGTTGATACATTGAATAATTCTGATTTTGATAGTTATGTAGTAAAAGGCTACTTTAATGATTTGAAGCAATAAATGGATCTTTGAAAGCAATAAATACATACTTGTAAAGTAAAAATGTGTTGTACTAAGAAAGTTTTGATTTAATATTTAGGTACAGCTTGAAAATTACAATACTGAAGACGCATTTTATGTATTTTATTTGTTAAATTATGATATTTTTTGTTATTTTGCTAATTTTAATAAATCAAAAGAACCTTAAGAAAGAGCTTAATATAGATGAGTTAATGCAAAGCTTTTAATTACATATTCTTAAAGATATTTTACTACTATAATATAGCTTTATTGTAAATTATTTGATTTTTCAATACAGAATTTCGGTTTTGTTACCATTAGCAGTCGTTAACAACCACCGCCCCGCACTGGGCCCGCGTGGCCCCTTCTTCCTGTGGTGTTTCCATGGAAAGCTCGTGCCCCAGCAGTGGGAACATAAAATTAGTTGGTGCTGATGACGTTTCGAGAATATGTTGCTATTACGCAACCATATAAATTAATCACCTTTACTTAGAAATGAGGAGGTCGATGGCGTAATAGTTTACGCGCCTTTTTGTGATTGCTAAGGATAAGCAACTTTCCCAAAGGCCGGTCATCGGATGGGTGACCAAAAATGTATCATCTCGAGCTCCTCCGTGCTTCGGAAGGCACGTAAAACTTGGTCCCGGCTGCTTAGCAGTCGTTAACAACTAACTGTACTGGCCACGTGTGGTGGTTTATGGCCCGTTCTCGCTGTGGTGTCCGTCGATAAGGAAGGCTCATCAGACGACCTATAATGGTGATGGTTACTTAGAAAAAATGTGTTAAGAATTTCCACTAGAGGGGGGACTACCAGATCAGAACCGTAGTTCGGTCATTGACTAATAATATTTTCGGTGTAGGCTCTTCCACAAGTCTGGACTAATTTGCTTCATCATCATCATCATCATCTAATTTGCTTACATTCGACCAAAGTGAATGAATCACCAAACATCAAAAGTTTCTATCTAAAATGTCTAAGTAATAATTTTAATCTTTGTATACCTATACTTAATAGTACGCGTATACCTAATCAATATTTTTCTCAATGCGGTTATGGTATCGATATAATTGTGGTTAAGTAAACGATCGGGAAGGCCAGCTAGCATGCAAGGCAATGAAAAAGCGGCCAAGTGTCTCGAAACCTAGACTTAGATGTCTGAATCTTTTTAATTCGAATCGGGTTATAGCGTAGGTACACTAGAATTTAGAATATGCTATATGCAAAAATACACTAAGCTAGCCAGGCGGGCTTAAAAGCCACTTCTACCGAGAACACTAATATGGCCCCCGCTGGGTATCTAACCGGGGGTCTGAACTCTAAGGTGGTTTTATCACTAAGTACACCAAAGGGGCGCATGAGACGGAGCGTGCTATGTTGTCCGGCGAGGTTTGGGAGTGTTCTAGACGTCCTGACTCTGGGTGCCTAGTGACAGTTTCATTCGCTATTCAGTAACGTCAATGAAAACGAGAATTTGTATGGTCAAAATTTAACTCTTCTCGTATGTCGCCAGGAGGCGCTGCTTCAAGGCCATACTAATTTTCGTTTTCGTAACCGTAATCGAATGAATATAAGCAGTAGGCACCCTGAATCCAAGTAAGTAGCTTTAGCACTCGTATTATGGAAATCAGAGTCATCCACGACGGTACCACAACCACTCAGACCCGACACAATATAGAAAAGTTCGTTTTCGACATTGCCCCGACCGGAAATCGAACCCGGGACCTCAGTGCCGCCCAAAGTCCGGCGTGCAAGCCACTCGGCTACGGAGGTCGTCAAAAAAAAATCGTCAATAAAATATTAAATACTAAAATCAGTTGCTGATGCTGACCCTTATTTTTAATTATAAAAGACGAACAATGGTGCCAGTTATATTGTCATCATTATCACTTTAAGATCGCTTACTATGAGATCGCTTTGAGCGATAAGACCGCTTTTGCCTACCTCGAATACCCCGATATAAACATGTTCGATGCCTGTTTTATATTTTTCTGTGTATGTGTGCAATAAAAAGTTATATCTATCTATTTATCATCACGTCATGCATACCTACCTTAATTTTACGAATGATTACATAACCGTAAATAAATGATACTCTAAATGATACCTCCTTACTATAAAATCGTTTCGGTATTTCTTCTGTGGTACGGGCTAGGCGGCCTCAAGGTCAAACTGATTATTCGCGGGCGGATGGCTAGCGTAGCGACTATACATTCCAATTTATATTATTAGTCCATGATTCCAATAAACCTGCATGTTAAATAAAAAGTATATAACAATACTTTAAATATAGAATTGTTGTTCTAGAGAGTATTTTTAGAAAAGTATAATTACTACAGTAATTTCAGCAAGATTCTCATCGGTTTCCGTGGTGTAGCGGTTATCACATCTGCCTAACACGCAGAAGGCCCCCGGTTCGATCCCGGGCGGAAACAATGCTTTTTTACATATATTTTTCCTATATTTTTTATTAATAGCTATAAAAAACTACCAAACACCAAAATGATTTTTTATCAATACTTTGTTACCTTTATCATGCCTCTGTAATTAATTTTTTTGATATACATTTTTTAATGTTTCATTGCTATTATATTCACATAGGCGTTCAAATTCCTTAGTCTTTCTTATATGACTTTATTATAGACTGGTAGATAGACTAAAGGTTCCCGTTATCACCTATGCAACTGCAGCTGACGCATTTTGAATGCGGACTTAAAAAGAAAATAAGAAAAAAGAAAATTGCACTGTGGTTAGGACCACTAACTGTGGTGCGAAAATTAGTTCTTCTGTGGCAACTGGTTGTGAAACTGTGAGGTAGATGCGAGAAAAGAAAAATCTATCGTCTTTGGCAACTGGTTGAGTAGCAAGAATGTTAGTTCTTCTTTGGCAACTGGTTGTGAATCTCAGTTGCCAATGTGGCCGGAGGGAAAACTGTAAACCACTATATGCCTAATTTATTGCCTTTGGCCTAACTTTATCTTCGCGGAAATACTTATTACGTTTAAGTTTAACCCGGGACCCATGGGTCTGAAACTAGTGATCTTAAACCACTATACCACAGAGACGGTTAAAAGCACTGTCGTACTGGCCGCTATTAGATCAATGTCAGCCGTTACCTTATACAGAGAAGAACCGGCACGAGACGACACCCTTCAAGAGCTTTTAGTTTCCTCTTTCTTTTACAACATACGTGGGATTTTTTCATTTTTTTTAAATATGTGACGGGTAAGCACAGTGACTTGATCTCACTTGATGTAAAGTGATGATAAGGCCAATGATGGAAGCGTACTTCACTCGGGATCCTCAACTAGTGAGGCACTGGCTATCTTATCTCTAGCTGCCGAAACACAACAATGCTACAAAAATTGATGTTATGGCGACATACATATTTAGATAAGATGGTGGTAGCTAGTCAGGCGGACTAACAAGCCCTACCACCAACCAAACCGAGTACACAAACATGTACCCCCCGCTGGGAATCGAACCCGGGGCCTCTGGGTCTAGACCGGTGGTCTTAGCCACTAGACCACAGAGGCGGTTAAATTGGAATATACACAGTTAGGGAACGTACGATCATGCTCATTAAGTACCGGAAGCTACGTCATGCTGTCTGCAAACCATTAATCTTTATTTTATTCGCCTGTTAAGCTATAGACCGTTATGCGTTATGCCAGCGTAAGATGATACACACGCCTGTAATTACATCAGACCACCACAATCTGTCAAATTTCCAAATAGACTTTGAGCTTTATGTGTATGGCATATGGTTGAAAATTTATTGAGGAAACTTGACAGTTTTGGTTAGGTTGATGATGTTCAGGCGTCCGTCGGTACGTTATGCAAATCATCTCTTTATACACAATTGCAATTACATAATCATCACATATGTACTTACCAGGAATGGCTAAGTTGTGCTATTTCTTGTGTTTATTTTTACCTACTTAAGAGGAAACACTAAGGTCGACGGAATGTATGAATAGTAGACAAAATTAACATTTCGTAGTCCCGTGATCCTCCTTGGGACACACGTTCTGTCAATCGATCAATCGATTGTAATAAACAGTGTAATTTTACTGATCTCATGCTAATAGTAAAACTTAAATAAAAGTGGAATTATGATGATTCATTATTTGTTTTATTTGTCTTATACAATTACTTACTTATAATTTATTTATTAAAGCATTAGCAGTCGTCAACAACCACCAATCCGCACTGGGCACGCGTGGTGATTTATGGCCCGTTCTCCCTATCCATCCATAGGGAAGGCTCGTGCCCCAGCAGTAGGGATATAAAAATGAGCTGATGATGATGATGATGAATTTTTAAATGCGGAATCCCGCAAATACCGGGATGCCGCAGTATTAAAATGTCCGACTCCATTACTGTTGCAAATAAACAGGCATTTCTTTTTGTTGGAAATAAAACTTTGATTTGTATTATGGACGGATCGATTTGGGAATCGATTATCGAGATTCAATTTATTTAGTGGCATAATGGCCCCATCACTAATTGTTCTTCTTTTTTTTTTGTTGGTACACTTGTCTCGGGAAGGCAACAATGGCTGGTTTATAGGTTATCGTGTGTTGATAATTAAATAGATTTTAAGCAGTAATAAGGGCATTTGGAGCCGTATTACTCTAATTAAGTGTATTGTGCAACCTGTGTTTTGTGTGTGTGTACGTCGTAAGCGAATCGCATCGGGAGTACAATTCGCCTGGATGTCGGCGTCTTTGCTGCTGGAGAAAACAGGTATTTCCTCGGGGAAAAAGTGCACTTGGGGTAGTTTGGGTGTGATTAGGGAGCCCGAGAAGACCCGGACTCGGATTCAGGCCCCATCAGACCATATGGATCCCGTTCTGGACGGCGGGAGCGGCATGGAACTGTGAGTGGATTTTGTAGATTTTAAGGTGTAACCTAATTTTAAACAGTAGCATAGTGTGTGTTGTGGGTTTCCGCATCAATTACCTTTACATAAAACGAGCCCAATCACCACTCAAACCAAGTTAACATAATATTTATGTATCCGTGCTGATAATCGAACCATCCTCTGGTTCTGATACCACTACACAACATATGCAGATACTCACGTCTTGATTATAAAACTGTCGAAATGTAACACATTCAAAAGTAGATGCAAATTGCTGAACTATAATGTGGAACTTAATAGTTTCAAATTGTTACTTGCGCCGCAGAACGTCTTTTCAAAGATACTTTAGCCGTTTTACTTACTTACACAATGTACAGTCATCGTACACTCAGCCATTTAGATTGACTATCTGCGTATTTAACATGTACTATTTTGTATATTGCTCAATAGGTACGACGATAAGTATCTGATGATCTGAGGGCCTTGATTCTTAAGGCACAAAATGAGAAAACTGCAAAAGTTAAGCTAGCTTAATACAAACGCGATCTCCCCGATCCGATCCGAACCCTTCGGAGAATCTAGTTGGGCACGGGGACACGCGCTTTTAAGTGTACGATGCCGTTCCCTCTAGAAAACCTCCGAAGGTGATTCGTTTCACTCGGCTTAAGGTACCCTTTACGTACATCGCCGCCCTCAAAAAAGCCCGGTGAAGCTGAAAATGCCGTTTGAGTGAATCAACAATCTCTGTCCAAAAAAAAAATCAAACTCGATCGAACAACGCACACATGCCTAGGCAACGTCTCACAGACAGAGTCTCGCAACAGCTGCGCTCGGTCTGGTCTGAGACGGTCCGAGATTTAGTGTCCCGTGAGAGGTAGTGTTGCCAGGTCCCAGTTTGTCAAATTTCGGGACGGAAGGTAAAAGTAATCGGGATTTGGGTTTTCAAATCGGGACAGTTACAATTGCTAAAAAAAATGCAGGTTTTTGTGAATCTTCATTTATTTACGAAACGAAAACAATGAAATTAAAACTAGATAAATGTCTACATATCATAACAAAATGAAAGAGAAATCATTTTCGCTGTCAAAATTATCGATCTAAGTACACATTAAGGAGGTCAGTGTAAAATCGGGACATTTGGCGTCCCGATCAATGGTAAATCGGGCCCTGTCACCAGACCCCTGAAAATCGGGACGTCCCGCGCAAACCAGGACACCTGGCACGGCTAAGAGGGCCTATGGGTGCGTTGCTAACCGTTGCTAAGCTTACCTTCTTGGTGACCTTATTTAGGGCAACGTACAAATTCGTGTCTTAGTGATCTGATTTTGACGTTCTTCAGTTTTTTTAGGTTAATAGGGAAAAAAGGTTGAATCGCTTAGTAGTTCTCTTGAAACTTCAAAACGTTACAGTAAAAACAACAGTAGGTATTTGAAACGGGACATACTCCTATGCTTTTTTCAGCGCTACTCATCAATATAAACTTGTTGAACTTGTTGCCCAAACAGCCGGCGGCGGAGGCGTAGCAAACAAGTTTATACAACCTTATTTTTAGTAACGAAAATCGAAACACGAGTCAAATATTTTCATTTAAAGAATCAGTACAAAAAAATTAAAATAATATCTTGAAAACTCACGAAGTTACAAGCTTTTTGTGCTATCCCGTTGTGTTTTTAGTAGGGTATTCTTTATTTGAGATTTTGTAAATATTATTTGGTCAAAATGTAACATGGTATAAAAAATATTGAAATCGATTCTATTAGTGATTCTGAACAAACAGTTTTCAGGTTTCGTATAAACTAAAAATAACATTGTATAGTCGGAAACATGTTTGAATGGCCGAGATAATCACTTAGTCGTTTTGTTAGCTTTAATAGCAATTTAATATAAATATAGGTATATATTTTTATAACATATTGAATTACATATTATAGTTAATATAAGTATTATTTGTTATACCTGTACAAGGTGACTAAGTAATAAGGACACTTTAACATTGTAAACACCATCTATGTACCACTTAGTTTGCAAATAAAAGTTTGAGTTTAAGTTTGAGTTTGAGTTCCTGTAAAATTGTGTAAAAAGCGAATAAGTACGCGGTTTAATACAAATTGCTCTTACGCGGTCTCTTTTTGTTTTGGAGATAGTTTGCCGATTGCCTCAGACGGCATTTTCATCTTCACCGGGCTTTTTTGGGGGCGGCGAGAAACTTAAAGGGTTCCTCAAGCCGTGTGAAACGAATCACCTTCGGAGGCTTTCTGGAGGGAGCAGCATCACGAACTAGTGCGTGTCCCCGGCCCTACTAGATTATCCGAAGGGTTCGACTCGGGTCGGGGTTACGCGGTCTCGAACGCCTACCGACGACGATATGAAATAGAAATTGAAAAACATTTATTCAGTAAGTATCACAAAATAACACATTCATACAAATAAAACTATAACCACCTTTTAACCGCCTCTGTGGTGTAGTGGCTAAGACCACCGGTTTGGACCCAGAGGTCTCGGGTTCGATTCCCAGCGGGGGGTACATGTTTGCGTACTCGGTTTGGTTGTTGGTAGGGCTTGTTTGTCCTTCTGGCTAGCTACCACCATCTTATCTAAATATGTCGCCATAACATCAATGTTTGTAGTATTGTTGTGTTCCGGCAGCTAGAGATAAGATAGCCAGTGCCCTCACTAGTTGAGGTTCCCGGGTGAAGTGCGCTTCCATCATTGGCCTTATCATCACTTTACATCAGGTGAGATCAAGGCACTGTACTTACCCGTAATATATATTAAAAAAACAACCATGATTACATTACAGACTATCTATCATACATTCATGACATAGCAACTACAAAAACATTTAACAGATTTGGCTAAGAATAATTGTGATTACAATAGATGATGGCAATAACTAATTAAATTGTAAGTAATTAATGTGAGTTTGTCATTTGGCGGCGCGGCTTGTGAATTTCAACTGAATGTAGCATAAAACAGAAGCCAGGGTCATGAAGACCTTTGGCGACTGGCCTCACGCCTCTCGCGTACTGGCGCTAACAAAAGTATTTTATTAAATATTAAATAATTATGTTTACTATACAACATGTTGGTGGAAAGAAAAAAATCAAACGTTTGATGTTTTTATAAAAGTATTTTTATTGGAGATAAATGACGCAGCAGCTAGGTAACACTACTTACTAAGCTACTAAGCCTCCATCATTGCAATCAAGCGTACTTTTATTTTGTTTTAGTTGATGGCTTCGTGCGATTAGCACATTTAGCCAGTGTCAAAGTAATTTTTCTTACAAGTAATACTTAAATAAACAATATTCCCTTCCTGTATGATGATGATGAATGATAATAGAAATGGGAAGTGAGAAATGATATAACCCCCCAACCCCTCGAGTATCTCAGTAAAGATGTGGGGCTTTACTAAGTCCTCGGGCGTACTTCTTGAGAGAATTTGAAAAGTGTCGTTGCACTGTTTTGTTTCATTTGCTCATGCACACACATGAACACTTAACGGTTAATAATCCACCATTATTTCACATTCATAATCGACATAACACAAATTTTAGAAATAAAACAATATCGCAGACATGACTCTTCACTTTCCCGCCAAGAAGTTCAAAGCGTACTTATTTAATATTCAAAACACGTAACAACAAAATATTGAGTAATGAATACTGAGTATTGATGGGTATGTGGACTTGCCAAAAACACTTTGGTTTGGTGATCACAAACCCGAGCTATGTACGTGGCTATGTATCGAAAAATAGGAAACACACTTGGCCCGACCACAGAATAACTAAAAGTACTGCTCGCCCTGGGATTTGAAAGAAAAGTTTTCAAAATTCAAAATTCAAATTCAAAATTCAAAATCATTTATTCAGTTTAGGCTACAAGTAGCTCTTATGAATGTCACTATGCCATCGGTGACCCGATTGCATAGGTGACCCCATCGGTGAACCGGTAGTTGACCCAATGTGGCCAGTTACGGCCCATTCTCCCTAAATGCTGTTTATGAACTGCTAGGTTTAGGCTTTCCTTCCTCATCACCAGCCCATTTTTTAAGTTCCCACTGCGGGGGCACGAGCCTTCCCTATGGATGGATATGGAGAACGGGTCATAAATCACGCTGGCCCAGTGTAGATTAGTGGCTGTTAATGACGCTATATACGCTGATAATAAAACGCTGATAATTCGACGACCTCCTTGGTCAAGTGGCTTGCACACCGGTTTTCATGGTGTCGCCATCTCTGAGGACCCGGGTTTGATCCCCGGTCGGATCTATTTAGAAATACCTGTTTTTCTATATTGTTTCGGGTCTGGGTGTGTCCTATGTATATTATGTGTGTATTTTAGGTTTAAAGATCTTTATTCTCATACGAAATTACATTTCACTTATAATGAGATATAAACAATATTATATATTACAGATACAATTTGTCACTCTGTGGTACTCGTTGCGATATGCAGTTTAAGTTTATTTTTAAACATGTATATAGTCTCACAAGTTTTCACTTCATCTGGTAACCTATTAAACAGCTGTGCTCCCTCAAACAGAATTGTCTTTTTCCCATACTTAGTCCTAGGTGTAATTAATTTGAGTTTGTTTTTGTGTCGGAGATTATGCGTATATTTTTCTAATTGTATATTTGATTTAATACTCTTTGTAATTATTTTTTTTATTAGAATGCATGTTGTATATTTATGTAGTTGGGATAGGTTCATTAGTTTAGTTTTATCGTACAATTGTTTAGTTGGTGTATGAAATGGATAATGGAACAATGTCTTTATTATCTTATTTTGAGATCTCTGTAGCGACTTTAGGTTAGTTGGTGCGGCTGATCCCCAGATTTCAATTAAGTATTCTAAATGTGATTTTATTAATGAATTGTATATAATTGGTTTTACTTTGTTTGGTATGCAGTGTGCTATTTCACGAAGTGCTCCCAGTACAGATATTAATTTAGATTTGACGTGCTCAATGTGTGGCCTCCAAGTTAGTTTGTCATCAATCAGCAACCCTAAGTATTTTTCTTGATATGATTTTCGAATAGGTTCATTATTTATTTTGAGTGGTTCGAAGTCAGGAATTTCTTTATTTGTTGCGGCTAGTATCATGTACGATGTTTTTGATGTGTTGATTGTTAACAAATTAGACAGCAACCATTGGTTTAAGGTATCTAGATCTTTTTGGGCGTCGGCGATTAAGGCGTGAACTGAGTGGTCGAAGTAAAACAAGCATGTGTCATCAGCATATAGTGTTAGGTATCCGGTTAGTCCTATTTGACTTATATTGTTGACGTAAATTAAAAATAGTAATGGCCCGATTATAGAACCTTGAGGTATACCGCAAGAAATATCTTTAGGAGAACTTGTAAACTCTGCAATCTTAACAACTTGACGTCTATTGTTTAGGTAAGATTTAAACATATTTAGAGCCGTATCCGTGATGCCTATATCGTTAAGCTTTAAGAGTAATTTTTGGTGACTTACAGTGTCAAAGGCTTTTTTTAAATCAATGAATATACCCAGTGCAATATTCTTTTTGTCAATATGAGTTTTAATTTTGGTAATTAAATCTATAGCAGCTGTAGTTGTACTTGACTTAGGGAGAAAGCCGTATTGCTGGTCGATTAAAATATTTTTTTCAAGTAAGTAATCGCTAAGTCGATTATATAAGATTCTCTCAAATATTTTCGACATCACGGGTAACACTGATATAGGCCTATAGTTACTCGGGTCCAGTTTGGACCCAGATTTATATATAGGACTGACTTTGGCAAACTTAAGTGAGTCGGGGAAGACACCGAGCTTTAAACATTGATTTATTGTATGAACTAATTTATCAACAATGAGATTTCTTAGACATTTAATTGCTTTGGTAGAAATACCATCAATACCAGTGCTGGTGTTAGTATCCAGGTCGTCTATAATTTTATTTAATTCATCTATACTAGTAGGTTTAAGATCATTTAATACAATTTCATGTGAGTAATTATGTCCGTACATAAGGGTTTTGCTGGTATCAATGTGGTATTTCTGAGGAATTTTACTGGCTAGTTCAGTACCGATAGACGAAAAAAAGGAATTGAACAGATTACAAATTACAGTACCGTCGGTAATCAGTCCGGAATCAGATCTCAAATTTGGGGGAGCAGGGCTGTTTTTGGTTTTATTCACTGCCAAGGTATTGATTAGTTCCCACATTTTTTTAGGTTGATTGTATGTGTCGTAAAATAATTTATGGTAGTAATCTTCCTTATGTGTCTTAATCAACTTCTGAACTTTGTATTGTTCTTCTTTAAAAGATCTCTTCGAGTCGTCATTATCTGGATTTTCTTTAGTTTCTTGCCACAATCCATTTCTAAAGTTAATTGCATCTATAATTTTTTTATTTATCCAGTCTTTCTGTGGTGGATTGAGTATTTTAATTTTCTTTATTTTCGAACCTTCTTTTTCTTTTATAATTTTTTCCAGGTTGAAGTAGTCGTAGTCATCATTGGTTATTGTTTCCGATGCACTTTTATAAAGTTTTTCATAGTCGAGAGCTGTATAATGATTTATTTTATTTATTTCGGGTGCCAACTTGCCTATTCCAAGATATAACTGTTTGTGATCTGAGAGAGAGGATTCAATGATAGAAAAATTGAAGGAGTGATTATTTATATTTGTGCTAACATGATCTATTATTGTCTTTGTTTTGCTGGTTTCACGCGTACAGTAAATTGGATCAATTTTATTCAGTATTTCGTATCCAGTTAATTTCATTTCATTTTTATACTGGGTAACGTAACTGTTTTTACTGAGCAAATCGATGTTGAAGTCGCCAAAGACTACGGTCCTCCTTCGCTGTTCCAAGTGAGATGAATAAATGTCTAAAAAATTATCCATATCAGCGTACCCATCAGGCTTATATACAACTCCAATATTCAGAGATAGTTTTTCGATATGTAACCATAAAAAGTGGTTCCCGTGTTCGACGATATTTTCTGTTACTTCGAATTTAATTGCATTGTGAACATAAATTGAAACGCCACCACCTTTGCTTGACTTTCTATAGTTATATATATGCGTGTACTCAGGAAGCTGGTATAATTTGGCATCCTCATCAGAAACAAGCCATGTTTCCGTAAATATTAGAAAATGGGTTCTTTTTGGTATAGCTCTCAATATACATTTTATTTCATCAAATTTTCCATTATTCCGGATACTACGTAGATTTGAGTAAAAGAATCGAAAGGACGATGGCAAGAGTAGAATATCTTCGTATTTATGAACTATCTGGTAGCTTAATCTTTCTGTACATATTTTATTTTGTAGTGGGGCAGAGATCAGTTTTTTTGGTTGACTTTGTTTTCTACGATCCGAGGTATTCCTTTGATATATTTCATAACCAAATCTTTTTCGCCACTTTCTAAGCGATTATTTAATTCTAGTTTAATAGATTGAAGATACTGATATTGTGCCGGTGTTTGGTCTGAATACATTTTTAAAGTCTCCGGAAGCTTTGTTTTGTTACGTAATAAGAGTTTTGGTGTGTCGCTGTTATTAAAATATATTTTTAATGGTCTATTTTTGCCAGTAACATATTTGCCCAGGCGCATTGATTTTATTGGCTTAGGACAGTTTTCAACTAAAGACATTGTTATCTTCATTAACTCTTCCATGTCGTGGGTTCGTCTAGCAATATAGTTTTTATTATTTATTTCGGGTACACCTACAACCACGACGTTGTTCTCGCGTTCGGATCGCTCCCTGAGTTCGAGGATAAGGTCTTCGTGGCAAAGAGAAGGCGATTTAGGTAATAAGTTTTCGGACACCTGCGTTTTTTTTAAATGTGATATTTCTGATTCTATAATATTAATTTTTTCTTTCTATGTAATTCTTCTATGTTTCTGTGTAATTAGCCTTTATATTTTCTATATCATTATTGATCAGTTTTAGTTGTTGAGTAAAATTTTCTGTAACTGATTTTATAGTTTTGATTTCATCCTTTATTTCAGTTATTTCTTCTTTTATTAACGATAAATTTTCATTTTGGTTTTTTGCAAAATCTTTTAAGAACGCCATTATGTCTTGACGAAAATTCTGAAAATCATTTTTATATTCTTCCACATCGCCACGCTCCTTTCGTTTCTGGTATTAGTATTAATAACCGAGTCATCAACGCAAGTGCTTAAGTTTGGTGTTGACCCGCTGCCGCGTCCGCTCTCGCTCGTTAATGTAGCAGGTGGCGGCGTTCGCTGCAAGCTCATTGTATGTTTTGTAGTTCGAATAGTAAAGCACAATAGCAGTCCACTTGTAGTGCTGGTAGTGAAGTGTAGATGGCACTAGTAACAGTATGCAGCTCGCTAGCTAGTGACCGCTAATTTCGACCGCAGTGCGCCATGCGTTCGTGGTTCATTGGCTCAAAGCATCGGTTTTCACCCAAGAAACCGAGTTCAAACCCCAGCCAGGCAGAAACTATTTGCGAATGTTTTCGAATGCTTCACTCACTGTCAGGGCTCCGGTATCGCGATGTTGAAGTCTCGACGCGGTGTGGCGAAGCACCAGGGCTCCTCACAATTTAATAATTTTAATTTAATAATTTAAAGGCTGAACAGATAAGTCGACTGCTCGCAACAAGTTCACTTGGACGAAATCCAAGAAATATTTTAAGTATATTAGTATGTTTATCCGTTGTCTAGTTAACCATTTATCGAGTTTCTTAAGGAAGCTTTTCTTGGGGCTAGATAATTGGTGTGTGTGTGAAACATTTATTTATTTATTTATTAATGCATAACAGTGGAAAAAAAGTCGGACGTTTGATGGTTTTCTAACATAAATGATAACTTTGCTGAGTTTCTTGTCGATATAAAAAAAAATGCATCTCGCCTTGTTTTTAACCAGAAGGCACTGTTTCAATGCCAATGCTAAACACCTTTGTACACTTGGTTTGCAGTAAAGATTTGTATCTGTAATTTAACATTTAAACCTTTTCCCGACAACAGTACACGGCTATATAACAACGTGATCACAACAGTTCAAATGTGCTGGAGTATATGCATGACGAATTGTTGGGTGATTTAACGACAGACTCCTCATACTCAGAACCCATAAACCACGAATTATAGACACGAGGTCAATTAATATTGATGTGTGAGACTACTCATCGAATTGGATAACATGTACATTCTATTTTTTGGTTAACAAGAGGCTTCTGTACAAATTCGACAGCGATAACCTACTTAGTTTCACGTGGCTCCAATGCTGTATTAAATACAATAGAATGGTTGGTTTAATGCTCTAAGATAGAATGTGTACATCATTTAACAGACTTTCAAAGACATCTGATTTTGACATTGATTTTGATACTTGGTCCGGTCCACTTACAGATTTAATAGGGTTAATAATACCTAACAATAATAAATAATTTACTTATTCAGGTTATTCAGGTAACTTACACCCATACAAATCACAATAAAATATCACATTAACAAAATAAAGTCAAAAACCAAAATTAAAAATTTAAATTGAATTAAAATTTAAAATTAAAATAGAAATCAAAACTCAACTCTCGGATTAGCTTGTTTTTAAACTAATTAACTAACGGGGCCTCGGTCGCTCAGCGGTCAAAGCATTGGACCGGTCCAAAGGTCGTGGATTCGATTCCCACTGAAGCTTCCTAAGGCTGGTTGATTTTTTCTAGTAAAATTTTATCGTGTAACTATATTTAGCATTGCAAATGCTAAATTGAAAATAATAAAAATAACAAATTATTATTATAAAATAATATTAGTAATTTTATATAAGTATATAGTGGTTTAAATAAAATAATCCTACTGCAGCGCCATCTACCAGATCCAATTGTGAATGTAAACCTTTCAGGGACCTACTCATACGCACATTAAAAGTTTAAAAAAACACACAAGTAGGTACGTGTCCCCCGTGTTAACGCGCCTTTACCGTCTCTCGCTCTCTTCAGATTGTGTGCCGGAATCTTGGAGAGAAGCTAATGTGCAACCGGTCCCCAAAAAAGGAGATCGGTCAGATCCATCGAATTACCGCCCCATAGCCGTAACTTCAGTTTTGTGCAAAGTAATGGAGCGCATTTTAAATAAACAACTTGTCCACTACCTAGAAGAACACTCCATAATTCACGATCGCCAATACGGGTTTCGGCCGAAACGGTCAACGGGTGATCTTCTAGCGTACGTTGCACAACTGTGGGGTGAGGCTATTGACAAGCGTGGTGAGTCGGTGGCTGTTAGCCTTGACATAGCCAAGGCTTTTGATCGGGTCTGGCACAAAGCTCTTCTCTCCAAGCTCCCGGCATACGGTCTGCCTGCTCAGTTCTGCAACTGGGTCGCTGGCTTCCTGCATGAGCGCAAAATCCGTGTTATATCTGATGGATGCGCTTCGCGGCTCATGTCAGTGAACGCTGGTGTCCCTCAGGGGTCCGTTCTATCCCCCACGCTGTTCCTTCTGCATATCAATGATATGCTTTCACTTGGAAATATTCATTGCTATGCAGATGATAGTACGGTCCATGGAGGATATAACGGTCACCCAGCGTCTGGGCGGGTCGAAACCGAAGTGAATCGAGTTAATCTTGTCATTGAGCTCAATCGGGTATTGGACCTCATATCTAATTGGGGCACTAATAATCTGGTTGAGTTCAATGCCAAGAAAACACAGGTGTGCGCGTTCACGGCAAAAAAGTCACCATTCCTTCCCCTTCCATCTCTTCAGGGTACATCTCTACGCCTGCAGAGCAGTATAGACATGCTCGGTATGACGATACGCTGCGATCTGAACCAAAGGGACTACATCGAAGCCGTGATCAAAACAGCCTCACGAAAACTCGGAATTCTGAACAAAGTGCGGCGATTCTTTACGCCAGACCAGTTGTGCCTTTTGTACAAGACACAGGTACGGTCTTGCGTGGAGTATTGCTCGCACATCTGGGACGGTTCCGCTAAGTACCTTCTCGATGCCTTGGACAGATTGCAGCGTCGCGCTGAACGCATTATCGGCAATGCAGAAGTGGTAAATACTCTCGAATCTCTGCAATTGCGTAGAGACGTTGCGTCACTCAGCGTGTTTTACCGCTTATACCATGGCGAGTGCTCTGAAGAGCTCTTTGACCTCATCCCACCTTCTCCCTTTCTTCATAGGAGTACACGTGCTGCTCTTCGGAGTCACCGATTCACTGTCTCAAGTATCCCATCACGCACAAAGAAATTTAGTGACTCGTTTCTTTGTCGCACCTCCAAAAGATGGAATAGTCTACCAGCACACGTTTTCCCTCCTTCCTATGATATGGGGTCCTTCAAGAGAGGCGTGAAGAACCACCTTGTGGGCCGGCAGAGTGAAGTTAACTGATGCTACGTTTGTTTCCACGCTGCACCAGTTGTCTTCGCGTCTGGACTTCATTTCCACTTAACATCAGGTGGGATGGAGTCATTTGCCGAGCTAAGTATAAAAAAAAAAAAAACGTAAAAATATAAAAATTTAAGTCATCTTATTAAAGAAAAAATGGACAGTCAACGAAAAAAGTAAAAGATATAGTATTATTAGTCCATGGTAAAAGGAAAAAAATAATATTAGGTAATACTAAATTCGATTACTGACTATGATTTATTGATACGTATATTAGTATATATATTACGACATTCGGAATAACATTATTTATTATTAATTCATCTTGATTTGTCAGCAATATATAAAAAAAAAATTAACACATGGACTGTGTGTGCTGTGAAGGCCTAAGACCCTGCCTCAGCAGCATTAATAAGCCGTCGCTAATACAATTTGAAAAAAAAAGACAAATTGCTGAAAAATCTCCATGAGCGAGGCACGATAGCATAGTTGGCAGTGCACCTGGCCCGGCAAAGCTATTTTCGAGTCCTGCTCGTGGATTTTTGTCGACACTTGGTCTTTCATCTAGTTTTGGTAACAGTATAAAAAAATAACACAAGAACAGTGCTTGTGCTGTAAAAGCCTAGGACCCTGCCTCAGCATCATTAATACGCCATCGCTAATCTTTATATATAAAAATCTTCTGTGCGTGTGTATGTTATTGAACTCCTTCTAAACGGTTGGACCGATTCAGAATAAATTTTATGTGTGTGTTTAAGTGGATTCGAGAATGGTTTAGATTTACAATTGGACCCGGTGGGTGGCGCTGCTATAAGGTCCATCATGGGATACGGGTGTTCTTAAGCGGACGAATGATTTGTTTGTTTTGTTGTCATGGAAACTGTCCTGTCAAAGCGGTACGAAGTCCGCCGGTCAGCTAGTATATATATAAAACAAACGCGTTGTAGATACGTACAAACGCCTGCTCATCAACTTATACAAAACTGTCAAATTTTTCAATAAATTTTTAAATCATTTGCCGTAGACATAAAGTTCAAAGTCCATAGAGGAAATTTTACAGTCTTTGGTAGTCTAATGCGCAGGCGTGTGCACACAGCACCTTCCTTTTCCACTGGTATTGGTGTCAAAGGCCTTCACAGCATCACTGAGAAATTACATAAAAAAATAAAAATACGACTTTCCGTTGATAACGATCTATGTAAACGCGGCCACATATTTGCGAGCGACGGCATATCATATTATTCAATATCTAATTTAAATACAAAAGGCTAGTGACAATAATATGAATGGCTAGTTTTTTTTAAAAGTGAAAGTGTAAAGGCAATTCGTGATAAGCGTGTTGCGTAATATCATTCAATGATTTGAAGATCAGCGGTGAAGCGCAAAATAAGAAGACCAGAAAGTAAGCTTAATACATACGATACATGCGTATGAATCGATACTACCGAGTACTCATAATGGTATCGATACTTCTCATTCGATACTACTAGGTACTAGAAGTACATAACATCAACATTCGATACTGAGTACTGTTAAAGAATGAAAACAACAATGGTATCGTTGTCACCCCGCCGCGCCGCCCGCGCCCGGATCGGTGGGTGCTAGTGATCAATTGAGTCAACCGACCGGCGGCGCTGGTGCACGTGTACCTACGCATGACGCGGGCGCGGGGAGGACTTATTGAAGACTGATTGATTGAAGGATTAATTGAACTACTTCACAACCGACTTCAAAAAAAGGAAGAGGTGCTCAATTCGAATGTATTTTTTTTAATGTTTGTTACCTCTGAACTTTCGACTGGGTGACCAAATTTTGATGATTCTTTCTTTATTTGAAAGCTGGTGCTTCCCGTGTGGTCCCATTTTAATTTGGGCTAATTTTTTGGAGTCACAGAATAAGTAATAGTACGCGCAGCTGTCGCGAGATGGTGTGTCCGTGAGATAACATTCTGCAGTCACCTTATTTGGTGGTTGAAGTTTGATGGGATGGACAACAACTTGACCCGCTTTTTTGGCACGCACGGGTAATGTTCTGGCAACATTACCTTTAAATGCCGTGCCGTAATAAGCTTTTCTAATACTTTCATCTATATATTAAGAGCGTTTACGCCGCACACTAGCGCCACCAATGAAAAAAAAAACATACTTATCTAGTAATTAGAGATAGAACTTACTTCATTCAGATAGTTTGTTGAGCATAATTTGATTTTCTATATCTAATTACTAGATATGTTTTTTTTTTCATTAGTGGCGCTAGTGTGCGGCGTAAACGCTCTTAATACGTGAAGCAAAAACTTTGTAACCCTTTTTTTTACAAAAACTGCGCATATAAATTATGCACAAAAATATAATAAATCAATAAAACAAACATTGCACATTCTACCATGTATGTGAAAAACACGCATAATATGTATTTGACACACACGAGTTAAAACTTTTTTCATAAATTTCAAAAATGGAAGAGGAGCGGCCGAAATCTGTCAATGCCAATCCAAATCCAAACTCACATTTTAACTTTTTTAATTTTTCATTGCTTAGGATACAATTCGTGCCGCCTTAATAAAATAACGGTCGAATTTCGACCACTGGGCGACAACTAGTATATAAAAGCACTTTATACGATAACGTTATCAGTTTTAGTTGGTAATAACATTCTGTCCAGAGTCGATTGGATCACGACCAACCGAGTACCTATTTCTGCTGGCAAGCAGCATTATTGATCGTCTTACGGTTCAAACATACATAGTCTATGGTTCAAACCACCAGATTCAGCCCCAGAGGTCCCAGTTTCGCTCCCAGCGGGGATACATGTTTGTGTACTCGGTTTGGTTGGTGGTAGGGCTTGTTTCTCCGTCTGGCTAGCTACCACTATCTTATCTAAGTCCAACACTACAACAACAATGTTGGTAGTTGGGTCATTCTTCTGTTTTCACCTACAATTGTCTGTCCTCATTTTAACATACATACCTACGTCATTAGTGAGAGTATTGATTATTAATGTTTTAGTGTTTGAATATAGTTTTTCACTTTCTCTATCCAGTGCTTTTTTTATAAGTTTATTTTTCATAGAATCGCGTGACAGAGTGGTAATCCAAAATGTGGTCTCCGCTGAAAACGGCCACTCTGTCATAGTATTTTCTGAAAACCACCATAAAGAAAAAAAGCATTATCGCAACGGAATAAAAAATACATGCAACGTTTGTTAAAATCAAACATTAAAACCATAACTATCAATAGTTAAAAAACGCAAAATATAGAAAAATTACGATGTGTAGGTTATTGTAGGTTAAAAAGAATAACTAATAATAATTGCCCCGTGTGGTGCCGGGGATAAATAATTGCACCACTCCATCTCTTCCCGTGGGTGTCGTAAAAGCCGACTAAGAGACCATTCCAGAGGATGGGCAGCAGCATCTCTCTGAGGTAACTCAACCTACTGCGATCGCCAACCCGCCTGCCAAGCGTGGCGATTACGGCAAATACCCCAATCATATCCTTGGGGGAGGCCTTTGTCCAGCAGTGGACGTCTTTTGGCTGAGATGATGATGATGAAAAAGAATAACGACCCAGTTATGTTGTGTTCCGGCGGTTGAAAGATAAGATAGTCAGTTATTGAAGTTTCCGGGTGTAGTGCGCTTCGTCCATTACCGTCATTATAGATTAAGGCTATGGCTAAAGAGGTTAATTAAGACGCTATCCTGATGGATTCTAGGTAGAATCCTACCAACAGCCGCCTTTGTGGTCTAGTGGCTAAGACCACCGAACTAGACCCAGAGGTCCCGGGTTCGATTCCCAGCGGGGGGTACATGTTTGTGTACTCGGTTTGGTTGGTGGTAGGGCTTGTTAGTCCGCCTGGCTAGCTACCACCATCTTATCAAAATATGTCGTCATAACATATCAATGTTTGTAGTATTGTTGTGTTCCGGCAGCTAGAGATAAGATAGCCAGTGCCTCAGTAGTTGAGGTTCCCGGGTGAAGTGCGCTTACATCATTGGCCTTATCATCACTTTACATCAAGTGAGATCAAGGCAGTGCTTACCCGTAAAATATAAAAAAAAAATGGCAAAACTCGGTTTCGACTGCAATTGGTTGATACATATTAGTCATATCTCCATAGGTCGTTTCAGTTGCTCAGTTGCAATTTCAATTTCAATTTATTTGTATTCCAAAGTGTTATACTTGTTATGAACACAATTTTGGACTCTGTTGGGCACATCAATTTAAAAGCAAAATATTAATTATTATACATAAAAATAGGTTAGACAAAACAGTATCTAAAAATTAGCCTTCTTGCTAGTCATTGCTAAAGCTGATGGGTATTGTCCAATTTCTGTGGATGTTAAAATCTGCAGTCCCTAACTTATTTAGACCGCTTTGTCTTATAAAAAGTATTTTGTATTTTGTTTATGTTTTGAAACAAATAATTTTTTTAATTATTATTATTATAAATATCACAAGCCCGGGTTATGCTTTGAAAATATCCCAAGCACTGTTTGCCCTACCTGGGAATCTAACTCTAGATATCAATAGATAACAATAGAACATTACATTTACATCAGGTGAGATCAAGGCACTGTACTTACCCGTAATATATATATATAAAAAAAAATAGATTATATTATTATAATCTAATCTTAATCTGTAATACTGTAGCTCAAAAATTATCATACTAACGCGGCACATTTGCCAATTACGAAGTCACGGCCATCGCGGGCCATCCGGGGGATTGTTTTACGCCAATGACAATTATTAAACATGATTCCTACAATATAACCTTATTGGTTGTTATTGAAAAATAAACTATAAATCTTACATCTTAAAGTTGTGTTCTGTCCAAATATGCCTTTTTATAATACAAAAAAGGCGTATTATACATTTATTGTATAAACCGTGACGAGCCTCGATTATTAATAATTGTCAATGAGCGGTAATAATCAGTTAATAGCGTTACAGTTCATGTTTTAGACGTGACTATGCATCTACTTTTTTAACTAAAATGTCTACCGATTAGGCGGCCTGAGCCAAAACATAGAGGAATGAAAAACTATGAAAGCTTTGGTGCGACGATTTGAATTCATACTGACTTGAATGGTCAGAGACAGTTGGAGATCGAAAGAGATGGAAGATAGGGGAGACCCGTGGGATATTAAGGGTTGAAAAGAAAAAAAGCGCCTAAAGAATCCGCTTCATTGCGGAGTCCGGAAAAAGCGAAAGAAAAAAATAAAGCTAAGAACATGAAATATAGGGTAATTAATGGCCACCCAAAATTCGACAGGAACCAGTTATTATTATATATTTTTTTTTTTTTTTTTTTAATATTAGAAGGAGGCAAACGAGCAGGCGGGTCACCTGATGGAAAGCAATTACCGCCGCCCATGGACACCCGCAAAACCAGAGGAATCACAGATGCGTTGCCGGCCTTTAAGGAAGGAATAGGCTCGTTTCTTGAAGATTCCTAAGTCATATTGGTCCGGAAATACCGCCGCTGAGAGCTGGTTCCACAGCACTGTAGTTCGTGGTAAAAAATTACGTGAGAAACGCACAGTAGTAGATCGCCATCCATCAAGATGGTGTGGATGGAAAGACAGTCGATTGCGTGTAGTGCGGTGAAGGAAATCAGCGGCAGGGATCAAACCGAACAATTCCTCAGAGCACTCCCCATGATAAAGGCGATAAAATATACAGAGAGATGCAACGTCTCTCCGAAAGGCCAGTGGATCGAGCCGACCAGAGGTTACCACGCCGCCGACAACTCGAGCAGCTCTGCGTTGAATGCGGTCAAATGGGAGGAGTTGGTACTGGGGCGCTCCAGCCCAAAGATGGGAACAGTATTCCATATGAGGCCTGACCTGTGCTTTGTAAAGCTGTAAGCGATGGGTCGGCGTGAAATACTGTCCCGCTCTATTGAGCACACCCAGCTTTTTCGAAGCTAATTTAGCTTTACCTTCCAAATGACCGCGAAATTGAACGTCACTCGAAATATCGACGCCAAGGATTCCAATGGTCGGTTTGGTATCAAGGGGAGCTCCTTTAAAGTTTAGAGATACGACGAAGGGATGTTTTTTAGCGGTAAACACGCAAACTTGTGTTTTGGAAGGGTTAAAATGGACTAGATTAAGTCGGCCCCAATTCGAGACATGACTTAACATGTTCTCAGTGTCAGTCACAAGTTTATTCCGGTTCTCGATGACGCTTTCCAGAGAAATATTAGTACGTCCGGTGTAAAGCGTATCCCCAGTACTGTCGTCTGCATAGCAATGAATGCTGTTGTTATGCAACATGTCATTGATATGCAGAAGAAACAGTGTAGGCGACAGCACACACCCCTGCGGAACTCCAGCATTCACGGGCTTCAGGTCAGAGCATGATCCGTCAACTACGACTTTGATATATTATAGGATATAATGATATATATATTTTTTTCACCATTCCTATGTATTGTAAATAATTAGTTTTTAATTGGATATAGTTGTAGATTAGGTAAACTTTAACATGGACGCTTATTATTAATCGTGTTGTGTACACATGTTTTAGATAAGAATTTAGCTCTTACACAATTTATCATGCATTTTTGTTATTTTTTAATTTCTATCTGTTTTGTGTACATAATAAATAAATAAATAAATATCGACATTATTTTCCATTAATCGTTAAAAATAGGGGTCAGCAATTAATTTAACTTTTTAGTTAAAATTGTGAACATACACGTGGTTTCTTCTCTATTTTTATTATTCTTATATTTTTTCGACGAAAACTGTGTCCAACATTGGGCTTAAAGTGTCCAACACTCGTACCACTCCAAAACTCAATGTTGTAATTGAACCTTGTTCAATAGAAAAAAATATTTTTAATAAGCAATGTAACTAGCGTTCACGTAAAAACAAGCTAACACAAATTAGCAAATCCACTTCGACACTCGACAAATAAATGTCAAAACTCGTCAGTCCAACAATGCAGGTCATCCGGCCGTTTCGTACGGCTGACCCGCTTCGCACGCGCCCCGATGCGAAGAAGCTTCTAACGCATTACAAACTTAATTACGTGATTATGTTTAACCCACGCTCAGTTTTAGTTAAAACATTTAAGATATTTAAACTTTAGTATTTGTTTTGTAACACATCGGGTTTGGGGAAACATAGTTCATATATCTACTGGTTACCTACCGTTTCCGCATAGATAGTTGTGTTTCTGCACGTTTTGTGAGAACAGTGCCAGCCCTGATCAAACCTTTACCCTGGTAAAGCGAGAGATAAGATAAAATGAAACACGTTAGCACTCATCATCATCATCATCATCATCATCATCATCATCATCATCATCATCATCATCATCATCATCATCTCAGCCAAAAGACGTCCACTGCTGGACAAAGGCCTCCCCCAAGGATCTCCACAACGGCCGGTTTTGTGCTGCTCGCATCTAGCGGCTTCTCACGACCTTCACCATCTCGTCGGGCCACCTTGTTGGAGGCCTGCCCACACTGCGTTTTCTGTTATCACACATTCATCGTAAAAAGCACTAATCAAATTTTATGTTTTGTTTGAAATGGTTTTCGCATTTAGCCCTATGGCAACTCTAGCTCAACCCTAGGGCCTACGCTGTGTGAGAGATTATTGGTTAACCCAGACCTTAGACTAACCAATGATAGATTCTTAGATGAATGATAGGTCTCGCAGCGAGACCTATCATTCATCTAAGGATTGATTATTCTGAACGATAGAGAAATAATAAAATAAAATCTTGTGAAAACACGTATTTTATTTAGACAAAACAAGTTTGAAGACGCTGTCAAATGTTACAAAATTCAAAATATAAAAATCAAAACTGTGCAAAAAGTTCTTTTAAATGTTAGTAAAAACTTCTTGCTTCAACAGAGATCCTGTTGCTGTCTGCAGAAAACTTTTACAGCTGTTCGGAACTGGATGGCGAGAACTGAAAAGTAGCCCCTTTCTGACGTCTGAATCATTTGGCATGTATCTCAATAATAAGGTTAAGCTTTATTCATCAAAAAATAAATCAAAAGGTTATTGATTAAATATTAAGTTAAATTTGAGAACCTATCAAATAGAAGTTCTTCTCTAGAAATCTATAGAAAAAATTACTAATTAGTAAAAAAACTAACGTAATTGCCAATTTATAGAAACCTTCGCGGGCGCACAACGGCTTACCAAAGCTTCATCAATGGCTTCATGAATGGTATAGCAACGCATGCGGGGCCAACAAAGATACAGTCATTTTTACGAATACAGATAACGTCTATAGTGAATGGTCAAATGCAATGTATTGACGTAACAAAATGTATTTATCGGCTACAGGTATTATTGCAGTATTATTACAGTTGTGAAAACGAGACGCACTGCACTCGTCTCGTTTTCACAACCGTAACAAAACAACACTGCTACAATACCTAATATTATACATAGTCTTTCTAATTTTTATATATATAAATCTTCTGTGCGTGTGTATGTTAAGAACTCCTTCTAAACAGCTAGACCGATTGGATGAAACTGTGTGTGTTTAAGTGAATTCGAGAATGGTTTAGATTTACATTTGGACCCGGTAGGTGGCATGGTATCATGGGTATCATGGGATACGGGTGTTCTTAAGAGGACGAATGATTTGTTTGTTTTGTTGTCATGGAAACTGTCAAAGCGGTACGATGTCCTACGGTCAGCTAGCATATAATAATAATACAGCTTGTTAAAGAGTTAAGTGCTCGCCTTATCTAGGCCTCCGTTGACAAGAAGGCTGGCAGCTACCTCTGCCAGCGTATTAGTTTAGTAATCCAAAGGGGCAATGTTGCCAGCATTCTTGGTTCCCATGAGCCCACAATTGGAGGGCATCTTTTATTTATAGGTCTTTATTTTTTAATTTTCTAATTATTTACCTCTGTTTTTTTAACAAGTTAAGTTATATAATGTTTCTTTTTGTTGTGTATTTAAATATAATACATGTTACTATATAAATCAATTAATTTTCACTCTTAATAATACTGCTTAAGGACACAAAATCTCTTTGACCTCAGAAGGTAGGCTTCACACAAACGCGCTCGCGAGACCCTAGGGTAAAACTCTAGGGTCTTTAACCCTAGAGTTTTAGACCTAAAGCGTTTTAGTCCTAAAGCGTTTTAGACCTATAGCGTTTTATTCCTAAAGCGTTTTAGTCATAAAGCGTTTTAGTCTTAAAGCGTCGTATCCCGATGGCGATGTAGGCGATTGAAGTTTAGGCAAAACGCGATTTAGATTAATTACGTTTCAGTCATACAGAGAACAAAGGACATAGACAACCTCTCGCGGGCATGGAGTCTCACAACAGCCAGCGGGGCTCGGAGTAGTTTGAGATGGTCAGAGATCCCGTCTCCGTGACAGGGTCTAACATCCGTATTTATAAACAAGCCATGACTCGCCCCTTAGCAATTATTACGTTATGCTATTACTTGTTCTTGGAAACGTCACTAAGAAAAAAATAAAAAAAATGTAATTAAAAAAAAATAAAAAATAATAATTAAATAATTAATTGAATAATTTCGGCGGGTTGGTTAGAACCACGATAGCAATAATAATAATAATAATTATAATAGCAATGATAATTATTTAGGTATAATATATCTTGATTGCACCTACCTACCAATGTTATCTCAGCACTACCCTATGGTTGACTGGTAGAGAATGCCTCAGGCATTAAGTCCGCCATGTAATATTTATGTTGCTAAAGTTTAAATAAATAAATAGCTCAATTGGGAGAGCACCTGACCCGGTATGTCAGAAAGGTGCAGGTTCAAATCCTGCTCGTGGAAATTTTTTCAACATTTGTGTTTTTGTAATTCTTTGAGAATTCTTACTAGATTGCTTGAGTGAAGATATTGGTAACTATTGCTTGGCTAAGTATTCTAACTTTTGTTTCTAACGTCATCGGTTTACTAAATTAATGAAAATTTTACTTAAGCTTATTACTTTGCTTGCTTAAGGAGCTCGATAGCGCAATAGTTAACGCGCCCGGTCTGCGAGTGCTGAGGTTAAGCAACTTTCGCAAAGGCCGGTCATCGGATGGGTGACCAAAAATGTTTCATCTCGAGTTCCTCCGTGCTTCGGAAGGCACGTAAAGCCGTTGGTCCCGGCTGCACTAGCAGTCGTTAACAATCACCAATCCGCACTGGGCCCGCGTGGTGGTTTATGGCTCTTTCTCCCCATCCATCCATAGGGAAGGCTCGTGCCCCAGCAGTGGGGACATAAAATGAGCTGATGATGATGAATGAATGAATGAATAACATTAATTGGTAATACACGACACATACACAAAGTCACATTAAAAAAAAACAGGAACTAAAATACCAACTAAAAATGGGCCAAAACCAAAGGGCTCCGACTCAGCTTTTTTTGTTGCAACCAAGGTCACAACACTGATATTCTGCCGAAACCCGCGGAGAAAACGCGCAACGCGCCTCGCGTTTAAAATTGTACTAATAATAACAAACTGCCTGGTACTAAAATCCTATAGTTGCAAGTAAAAAATATTAAAAGACAAAAGCCTGCATAGTGCTGGTATGGTGCATTAAGATAATTCAAGAAACGCCAACTAGAATGATGATGATGATTACTTTGCTTCAGTATGAGCTTTTACACGTTTATAAATACAAGTGTAAATGTTCGTTGCTCGAACGCGGAATGTCACGTCAATGAGTTCACTTTCTGGGATCACCTTATTTTGTTTCAGAGCTCATCGCTTACCCACTTAAGGCTCTAACGATTAGAAATAGAATGCTAGTTTAAGATCATCTGATTGTATTGATGTGTGGTAATTGTGCTGAATGAACAAATGACCGTTGTAGATTACAGTTTGAACCTTATCGGTCTAGTTTGAAAACCATCTTTGTTTTTGTTTCCTGCTTGTTATCGAAATATCGAGATTGATATCAGATTGTAACATGATATTTTTATTGCTTTGTGTCTCAACGGTCGATTGGTGAAGCGCTCAGGGTGCCTACTGCTTATTGTGTGTTTTGTTTACGATCCGTATTCATTCGTTTACTTTTACGAAAACGAAAATTAGTATGGCATTGAAGCTGCGTTTCCTGGCGACATACGAGAGGATACCCTGCTACACACTACTTACATTTTATACTGACACCCACCAACCTTACGGTTATAAAGTTAGGTGTCAGACATCCTTGCGCAAGCACAAGGGACCATCTACGTCAGGTCATAACGCCAGATCAGAACGCGCCGGTACGCATCCTTCATCCGGTACTTTTAAGACTAATGTCTCGAGCTAGTTGCCCCTGGACTATACGTCTCCACGACATACGACATACGAGAAGAGTTAACATTTTGCCATACAAATTTTCGTTTTCGTTAATGTGTTCGAATGGCGGATGAAACTCGCTCTTGGCACCCGGGTTGACGGCTGGAGGTCTTGGAAATATGGTTTTGGAATAATGGAATGTGTCCTTCTATGATAGGGCATTTTCCAATAATATGACGCTGTAAGGGAGAAAAGAAATACCATTGCAGAGTTTCTTGTCGGTTCTTTTCAGTACAAGGTTTCCCGCCCAGAGTAGACTTACGAAAGGATGGCATAGTGACATTCATAAGAGCTAATTTATAGCCTAACTGAATAAAAAAAAAAATTTTATTTTTTTTATTTTTGTTTTTTTATCCAAATAAGAACCAGAGTTTGTGATCACCAAACCAACCGAAACTTAGAACTAACCCTTTTTAAGTACAATGCGCGTACTTAGGAGTGTGAGATTTGGCATTGTTTAAATTCATATTGAAAAGCAATGCAGAAAGATAATATTAATTTTAAAAAAGACAAATAGTGTTGAAAAAAATCCACGAGCGGGATTCGAACCCGCACCCCATGACATGCCGGGTCAGGTGCACTGAAAACTATGCTGTCGTGGCTCAATCCAACTCGCCGAAATTAATCAACACTATCTATTTTACTTTATAAGCCAAAGGAACCCTATTCAATGTCGACAACTACGTCATCAACATAGTTGGCAGTGCACCTGACCCGGCATGTCATGGGGTTTTGAACACTTTGTCTTTTTTCAAATTGTAATTTGTTCGCAACAATATTTGCGTAAAATTTTATGTAAACTAGCTGTGCCCTGCGGTTTCACCCGCGGTAATTTTCATTGCTGCTCCATTCCTATTAGTCATAGCGTGAAGTAATACAGCCTATAGCCTTCAACCAAACAAACAAACAAACTTCAGCTTTATAATATTAGTATAGATAATCATAGATAATATTAATGTTACGTACTACAATCAGCACCTTGTGGGCCGGCAGAGTGAAGTTGACTGATGCTACGTTTGTTTCCACGCTGCACCAGTTGTCTTCGCGTCTGGACTTCATTTCCATTTAACATCAGGTGGGATGGAGTCATTTGCCGAGATAAAAAAAAAAAAAAAAGAAAAAAATTACATCATACATTGTTTATTGAAATAAATACATTTTATGAAATAGAGCCGTTTTTTGAACACTGGGTGACCACTGGTAGATGTAAAGATCTTTGGTCCTTACATACGGCTGTTGTAATATTGTAAAGGAGCTGCACACTGTTACATAATGCGAGCGCAATGCACTTGCTAATATCGTTAATAGCATAAATGGGACGTATTGCTAGAAAGCGTTTTGTTATTTGTGTATTACGAACCATGTGATAATTGGCGAAACAAAATAGTATAATAGAAGGGACATGGACATTAAGACTAACTAAATAAATATTCATCGAACTCATACTAATGAAAAGATTATAAAAAAACACAAAAAATAATGAATGAGTGGATAATAATAATAATTTAATGAATGAATGAACGAATCAACTAATAAAGGTATGAGTGAATGAATGAGTTAACGAATGAAATAAATAATGAATGAAGGATTTAATGCATGAAGTAATGAAAAACGGGATAAATAAATGATTTAATCCTAGATTGAAGAATTAATTGAATAAACATTTGAAAAATTAACGAATTAATGATTAAACAAATAATAAATAAATAAAAGAAAGAATGCACAAATGAATGAACGAATGATTGAATAAAAGATCGAACGAATAAAAGAACGAAGAAATGAATGAATGAACAATTGATCGAAAGAATGAATAAATAAAACATACGAGTTAACTCATAAAATGTTTATATAATTTTTAACGCAAATTTTGGTGCGAACAAAATACAAAAACACAAATGTTGAAAAAATTTCCACGAGCAGGATTTGAACCCTACCGGATCTGACATACCGGGTCAGGTGCTCTCCCATATATGTCAGAAGGGTTCAAATCCTGCTCGTGGAAATTTTTTCAACATTTGTGTTTGAGTTAATTCATTACAATACACGGTAGACGATAAGCTAATTTAAATATAGAACAGTGCGCCTATTGAGAGTTTCATTACTTTGCACTCGGCAGCCGCGACATCTTAGTGTCACCTAAATCCCAATTTAAAAAAAAAACTAAATTTTGTTAGTTTAAATGTTACTAACAGTAAACTTAAGGATTTATATTACTTTGTATAGCAGGGCCACCTTTGTTTTTTCGAGAGTGATTACTGATTGCCTCAAATGGCATTTTCAGCTTCACCGGGCTTTTTTGGGGGCGGCGAGAAACTTAAAGGGTTCCTCAAGCCGTGAGAAACGAATCACCTTCAGAGGTTTTCTAGAGGGACCGGCATCACACACTTAAAAGTGCGTGTCTCCGTGCCCTACTAGATTCTCCGAAGGGTTCGGATCGGATCGGTCAGAGCCTCCTGCTAAAAAACGCAGACGATGGCGATGATGACATTGAGTTGAAAAACTTTTGTTTTATTTCATTGTTATTTCTATACTTTTTTCCACTTGCTACGATCCATACATACTTGATGTATGGATCGTAGCAAGTGGAAAAAAGTGGTCTCTGCCTACCCTACGGGAAAGAGGCGTGATTATATGTATGTATGTATTTCTAACAAGATAAATAACATCAATTGAAAAAAAAAAACTTCATTTTCACCTAACTTTTCTCCTGAAAAAGACTGAAACTTAAAATTTTCTGTGTCACCGAAATCACGAAAGAAGTGACGTAAGTGACTTACGATGCGATCACACGGCCTTCATAATGCGTTTAATTTTCACTAATTTTCCATCTCTTTGTAACCATTCCATTCTTTATAACCATTTTTAATCTATTTAAATGTCTAACTATATAATACTTGTATGTGTATTCGATTAGAAAACACTTTTTATCCGCCTCTGTGGTCTAGTGGTTAAGCCCACCGGTTTAGACCCCGAGGTCCGATTCGATTCGGAGGTTCGTTTCCCAGCGGGGGGTACATGTTTGTGTACTCGGTTTGGTCGGTGGTAAGGCTTGTTTGCACGACTGGCTAGCTACCACCATCTTATTTAAATATGTCGCTGTATGTGTATCAATGTAATGCATTCCGGCAGCTAGAGATAATTTAGCCAGTGCCTCACTAGTTGAGGATCCCGGGTCAAGTGCGCTTCCATCATTGGACATATTTAACTTGTCTATAAATATTGGAATCTTTCCAGACAGTTTCAAGCGATCCATAATACACCCTATTCACAAGGGTGGAAATAGGGACTGCGTTGAGTGCTACCGCCCAATCTCTGTCTTAACTGTCATGTCCAAGCTCCTGGAAAAACTTATTAACAAATGCTTGATGACATATCTAAGAGACAATAAAATGATTTCTGACTCGCAATACGGTTTCCAGCCAAAAAAATCTACAGAAGATGCAATAGCTGAACTCACAAATGACATTGTAGATAATTTAGACAAGGGCCGTAGATGTATAGGTGTTTTCCTGGACTTGGCTAAGGCATTCGACACCGTCTCTGTTAACTTACTTGTGAAGAAGCTGGAACATATTGGAATCCGTGGACTACCCCTGAAGCTGCTTGAGAGCTTTCTTACTGATAGACTGCAAATATTAAAGTGGGTAAGCATATTAGTCATCCCCTTCCTGTTACTTGTGGCGTTCCACAGGGAAGTGTTCTAGGCCCAAGTCTTTTCCTGATTTACATTAATGAGCTCTGTCAATACAAACCACTTAATGGCAAAATTATCTCATACGCCGACGGCACAGCTCTGATATTTCGGGGAAGGACTTGGGCTGAGGCACGCTCGTGCACTGAAGAAGGACTTCTGCAAACCTCTTCCTGGCTAAAGAAAAACCTTCAGTAAGAAGGTTAATGTAAATAAATCAAAATTTGTCACCTTTTCCATCAATAAATCTACTCAACCTAAAACAAACCAAATTAACCTAAAACTACACACTTGTTCCAGCCCAAACTTATCGTCATGTCAATGCACTCCACTTCAAAAAGTTAATGATATTAGATATCTTGGTGTTCAACTTGACGAAAACCTGTCGTGGAATACCCAAGTTGATCTTTTGTCCACGCGTATAAGGAAGCTAATTTGGTTATTCAGAAAACTTCGTAATATACTTAAACCGTCATTACTAAAAACTGTATACTATGCTCTTGCCCAATCCGACCTAAGCTACTGCATTCCAGTATGGGGTGGGGCATGTAAGACAAAATTCCTAAGATTGGAACGTGCTCAGAGATCACTGCTTAAGGTAATGTTCAGGAAACCCTTCCTATATCCCACACAAGACCTTTACAGGGATGCGGAAGTTATGACAGTGAGACAGCTATTTGTCATGCATGTGATATTACGACAGCATAAACAATTAAGCTACAACCCATCAACTCAGCAGTCCTACAGTCGCAGGCTGCACAAAATCTGTGAAATTTATAAACACAACACCACTTTCTTTCGACGCCAAACAATCTTTCTTTCCAAACACTTATACAATAAATTGCACTCGGCTTTAAATATTTACCCAAAAATAATATATGAATGTAGAACTACCCAGCTATCTAGTGGAACTCAACTATCAAAAGACAGAATCTTTACTAACATGAAATCACTTACGCCTATAGTTCACACACTCACATACGCACGCATACCCACGATCGCACGCACGCACACACACCCTCCCACACACACACATACACACACACGCGCGCACGCATACACTCGCAAAGTTTTGTGACCTTGTTCTATTTTATTCCCATTTTTGTATCACAGCTGGTTATTGCTTTTGCTATTTTTCTGTTACTTACTCCTTTTTTTAATTTTTTCATGTTTTAGGTTTTCTTTATGTTTTATTTTTAATATATATATACTATTTTTGTAAACCTAACGGCATGGTCAGGGCGGGGACACTGGAGTCCTGAAATTCAGGGTTATCCTAGCTTAGGCTCCAGTCCTCCCAAATATTTTCAGTTTGTATCCCACACTGTTTTGTTTTTGCTTCTCTGTTTGTTCGTCCCAAACTTGTAATGTTTTGGAGGAAAAATAAACAAATTTTTATTTTATTTTATTGGCCTTATCATCACTTAACATATAAAAATATACCTGTAAAATATTAAAAAAAAAACTTATTTTAAGTTTCACGTAATTGCAATTAACAGCTTTGAATTTAAAGTTTACTTTATTCGAGTGTTTCCTTTTTCATCCCACTTCAATGTAATTCCGCTTTCAACCCAAAATCTATTCCTTTTTCAACCCACTAATTTTTAAAGCCTTTTTCAACCCATAATTCTTTCCGCTTTCATCCCACAACCAATTGCTATCAATTGTTGACGACTGCAAAAAAGTCTTCTTATAAGCCCGCAAGGCTTGCCTACGCAGGGTCACTGACCTTTTCTTACGTGATTGATAAATTGTATTGAATGCAGAAATACTTACCTTTTTGTAGTAACAATAAATTTTATTCTATTGTATTCTGATATGTTTCGGTAACATTTGTTTATTTAAGAATCTGGCGCTGGTGTCAGTGAGAATAATGGTTCCTAACATAAATATTAGAACAATCCATCTCATCAGCCGTTAAGACATACGAGAAGTGCCTATGCGCAAGCATAACTCGCGGAGTACCAGCGGACCATTTACGTCAGGTCATAACATCTATAAACAAGTGCGAGTCGGACTCGCGCACGAAGGGTTCCATACCATTTTCTATGAAAACGGCAAAAAAATCACGTTGGTTGTATGGGAGTTCCCTTAAATATTTATTTCATTCTGTTTTTTATTTGTTGTTGTGTAAAGAAATGCATCATTTGTGAAAGTTTCAACTGTCCAACTATCACGGTTCATGAGATACAGCCTGGTGACAGACGGACAGACAGACGGACGCACGGACAGCGGAGTCTTAGTAATAGGTTTCCCGTTTTACCCTTTGGGTACTTTCGTACCCTATGTATGTATGTATGTATGTATGTATATATGTATGTATGTATGTATGTATGTATGTATGTATGTATGTATGTATGTATGTATGTATGTGTGTATGTATGTATGTATTTAAATGAGGTGTGAACAAGCAACTGGCGGGTCGCCAAGGTTAGGACTAGGAGGCTGGTGAGCCACCCTTCTCCGCTAGCTGTCTTCGCGTCTGGTCTCTTGTTCTACTTTACATCAGGCAGAGCAAAGTCATTCGCCAACTTTTTTATAAAAACATATAATAATTTTCGTTACTCCGGGCGCAGCGGTATGCTTATGCTTAATGCATTTTCTCCTGTGTAAAAAAGATCATCACGCCAAATTAGAACCCACCAAAGCGCATTCGACATCCGCATTCGCATGCGACAACCTCCTTGGTCGAGTGGTTTGTACACCGGTTTTCATGGTGTCGCCATCTCTGAGGTCCCGGCTTCGATCCCCGGTCGGGTCAATTTAGTAATTATTGTTTTTCTAAATTGTCTCGGGTCTGGGTGTTTTCTATGTATAATAAGTATGTATTTAAGTATTTTAAGTAAGTTTATCCGTTGTCTAGTAACCATTTAACGAGTTTCATAACGAAGCTTCTCTTGGGCTAGATAATTGGTGTAAGTGTAGGAAAGTTTATTTATTTATTTATTATTTATTATTCTTCATCCGGCACTCATAAGACTAGTGAGTGTAATAAGAGAGCTGTACTTAGAGAGGAATATTAATTTCCACATCACATCACCAGCTTATTTTATATCCCCACTGCTGGGGCACGAGCCTTCCCTATCCATCCGGATAGGAAGAACGGGTCATAACCACCACGCGAGCCCTTGCGGTGGTTGTTAACGTCTACTGACACAGCCGGGATCAACGGCTTTACTTGCTTTCTGAAGCACAGAGGAGCTCAAGATGATAAATTTTTGGTCACCCATCCCATGACCGATCTTGAAAGTTGCTTAATCTTAGCCATTGACCGTGTTTAACCACTGCGCTATCGAGCTCCCGATTACTTATTATTGTTTTGTTATGATTTCCGTGCGAATTAATCATCAAGTTACGTATGACACAATAGTGTATTCCCTCATTTTAAAGTAAATTAATAACAAGTAAAAGAGTACCTAGTAGTAACTCAGTATACTTACTATATATCTACTATATAACTTATGGAAATCTGACGACAGCCGAAACATGAAGTTTGCTGATAGAAGCACTGTAGTTGAGAATAGGAAGTCAAAATAAACGCATATATAATATTGAAATGAAACAACTTTTACGGATCTACTCGCGTTTATTTTACACATTACTTTTAATTAATGTTTAATCCTGACGAATCGAACCCTTTGCAGGGTCTGTGGTCGTGGTATATATTATTATATAATAAGTTGTGCCCCGCGGTTTCACCCACATTAAAAGCTCTCAAAAAAAATATTTTCCCGTTTTTGCAACATTTTGCTTTGCTGCTCTATTCCTATTAGTCATAGCATAATGTAATATAGCCTATAGCCTTTCTCAATAAATGCACTATTCAACACAAAAATATTTTTTCAATTCGAACCAGTAGTTCCTGAGATTAGCGCGTTCAACCAAACAAACAAACTCTTTACAGCTTTATAATATTAGTATAGATATTTGATTTAATATTCACTAAAAATATTGTATAGCTCTTACCTCAGTTGCCTCTGCATTGCGTGATTCAAATAAATTGAGAAACAAATCAATAGCACTTTCTACAAACACGTTAAATTCAGCTATTCACGGTGGAACCATTTATAAACTCGTTCTGTACTATTCGAATTAGATATCAAAACGAATATTTTTTTTAGGGTACTGTCAGCCAGCCAGCATAACTGATAAAAAACGAAACCTTTTTAAATGGAAAATTACCATTGGAAAATTTCTAGGATATAGGAATTCTTACTTTATGGATAAGAATTGAATTGCGGCAATCTACATTTGCTTGAAAGATATCGCTTTGTGTTTTTTATGAGTTAATGAGTTTTAGTTTTTTTGTGGGGTTGCAATAAAAGTATTCTTTATCAGTCTATCTGCCGGCTGGTGACCAAAATACAGAGTGTAAATTTAGCAAGTTTCAAAACCCTTTACTCTGTTGAATCATGTTAGATATTAAATAAAAGGGCTCATTTTTAGGAATTTCTATCTTTTCTATTTATCGTGCATAAATATATTAAAATTTTAAATCGTAAAAAACGTTCACAACTTATATCCGTCCCAGAAATTTGGTTAAAACCTTAACTTTTTTATAGTATTCCACCAGAGTCCAGACGCGAAGACAACTGGTGCAGGCAGCGTGAAAACAACGCCGCAACACTTAACCTCAGTCTGCCGGCCCACAAGGTGCCTCTACACGCTTCGTTTGAAGATTGTACTAAAGTTGTGTACAAAATTTGTTTGCTATTATGGACGTAAAACGTACATTAAGAATAAATACTAATCTGTATACATTTTGATTTATTCACAGAATCCCCTACACTTTATTTAACTCGCACTTGACCGGTTTTTTAAATCAAATTCTTGCGAATATAATTAGCTGTCTGCATTGGAAAGAATTTTGTGAATATGTTCGATGGCGCAGTGGATAACGCGCCCTGTCTGCAATTTCTAAGGTTAACCAACATGCATCTGATGGGTAACCAAACATTGATTATCTTATAAGATAGATTCTATTGTCATTGTATAGGGCGATGATGTATTTGCACTTGTGTTAAGTGATTAATAAGGATAAGTCTCGATGTTATAAACTATCTATAAAGGTTATCTATACTAATATTATAAAGCTGAAGAGTTTGTTTGTTTGTTTGTTTGAACGCGCTAATCTCAGGAACTACTGGTTCGAATTGAATAATTCTTTTTGTGTTGGATAGTCCATTTATCGAGGAAGGCAATGCTGCCGAAAGTCACTATTCCACGCGGACGAAGTCGCGAGCACAGCTAGTGGCAGAATAAAGAGATCGCGGTCCTACCGCGACCACTGAGTCATAAACCGTTTTGTTTTAATTTTTAAACATGTGTAACCTTTTATAATGTTTTTGTTAAAAGACAAATAAACAATTTTGTTATTATTATTATTATCTCAAGCTCCTCCGTACTTCGAAAGACACGTATAGATGTTGGTCCCGGCTGCATTAGCAGTCGTTAACAACCACTGCATCGCACTGGGCCCGCGTGGTGGCTTATTTATGACCCAATCTCGCTGTGGTGTTTACGGATAGCTGTAGGGAAGGCTCGTGCCCCAGCAGTGGGGACATAAAATGAACTGGATAGAGAGCACATGGCAAGATTGGGCCATTACACACTTCATTTTGAATTTAGTATTTTTGAGTGAGCAATCCTATTGGTTGATATTTTTTTTGCGCACCGTCTGGCTACCTCGCTTATTTTAGTGAGCTTGCTAATGGTCTCATGCTGCCTTTTCGGCATCATCGAACGTTTTTGGGAGCGGCATGAAACTTAAAGGTTCCTCAAACCGTGTGATCGAATTACCGCCAGAGGTTTTTTAGAGGGAATGCCATCACGCTTGTCCCCTTTCCATCTAGATTCTCCGAGCGGTTCGGCATTGGAGGGTACTTCATCGATTCACACCACGACTGGTTTGCACCACGGTGTGAATCGCAGAAGGACGCTTTTTAAATTGGCTGTTTCGAACCATGGTGTGAATCGGCGAATGTTTTATTCGTACTTCAGCGATTCGCACCACGGTGCAAACCACCTAAGTATATTTTTGACTTCGCGGATTCGAATCGGGAAGGTAGTGCAAAAACAGCCCTTCAATAGTGTAATTACACTCTGCGAAAGTGTAAACTCAAATTGTATGTTTAATAGTAAAAAAAAAATGCTAATTAACTTACTTAAGATCCTAAATAAATTATCCTAGGATAAGATATGTTATAATATTATTGAATTAGTCACATATAAATTATAATAAATAACAGACATTGAATAGTTTATTAACTTTGTGAGACATTAAATTTAATTGTTTTTAGGGTAGATATTTACAAGGGCACCGCTAGGTGTCGGTGCTTCGATATCATACAATTTATAGTTAACTTTAAAACTTTCGTAAAGTAGAAATACACATTAAAATTGACGTTTAAACCAGAAATAGTTAATATACTGCTGGATATATGCCTTAGATTCGGGTAAACTAGTTAACCGGCACCTGACCCGGTATGTCAGAAGGGTGCAGGTTCAAATCCTGCTCGTGGAGATTTTTTCAACATTTGTGTTTTTGTAATTTGTTCGCAACAACATTTGCGTTAAAAATTATACAAAACAAAAACATTTTATAAACTAGTTAAGTTAACTTTTATAGTAGATCTTAAGGGTAATCATGATCACTAATCATCAGTTGAATCGGACGCTTGCATGCCAACTTGTTTAATGTCCCAGTAACCAACCAGCCTGTAACCAGCCTGTTTTATGTCCCAACCCAGCGCGAATCAGTGGTTGTTAGCGACTGCTAAAGCATCCGCCTGGACTAACTGTTTTACGTGTCATACAAATCAAAGAGGAGCTTGGAATCACAATCATCGGTCACCCATCCGTTGACTGTCATTTGCAAAAGTTGCTTCACTTCAGCAATCGCGAACCGACCACGTTTACCAATTGAATATAAAAAGTCATCATCAGCCTACACACGTCCACTGCTGGACATAGGCCTCTCCAAGTGCACGCCACTGAGCACAATCCGCGGCTACTCTCGTCCAGCTCTTGCCAGCCACCTTGCGAAGATCGTCGTTCCACCTAGTCTGAGGGCGTCCCACACTACGTTTGCCGATACGCGGTCTCCACTCAAGAACACGTTTACCCCATCGGCTATCAGTTCTGCGGCTAATATGGCCGGCCCACTGCCACTTCAGCTTGCTAATCCTGTGGGCTATGTCGACGACTTTGGTTCTCTGTCGGATCACCTCGTTTCGGATCCGGTCCCTCAGAGAAACTCCAAGCATAGCCCTCTCCATAGCTCGCTGAGCGACTTTAAATTTGTGGACCAGGCCTACCGTGAGTGTCCACGTTTCGGCTCCATATGTCATGACGGGTAGGACGCACTGATTGAAGACTTTCGTCTTTAGATTCTGTGGAATAGGCGACGTAAAGACCCGACGTAATTTCCCATATGCTGCCCAGCCTAGCTGTATCCTTCTGTTGGCCTCTTTCTCGAAGTTGTTTCTACCCAACTGCAGAGTTTGCCCGAGGTAGACATACTCCTTAACAACTTCGAGAGTACTGCCTTGAACTGCAATCGGTCCCGGAATGGCATGTTTCATAAACATAATCTTGGTTTTGTCCAAGTTCATCCGGTAAAAGGTAATTCAAAATTCAAAAACAAATATGTAGTAACATTATTTTTTATCATTATTATAATGTATATTTTATGCAATCGTTTAACTATTTGGACGCACTATGCTAATTAATTGACGCATCTAATTGTAATATTAATTACTAGCGGCCGCTCGCGGTTTCACCCGCTTGGTTCCCGTTCCCGTGGGAATATCTGGATAAAAAGTATCCGATGTGTTATTCCAGGTTATAAACTATCTGTATGCCGAATTTCATCCAAATCCATCCATCCGTTGCAGCGTGAAGAAGCAACAAATATACGAACATACACACAAACTGTCGCATTTATAATATTAGTAGGATTGAACACATTGACAGACTTCTTTCCGCATTTCATTTGGTTCATGTTCGGTCACAAGTCATGTGTTAGTATGTACGACATAATGCGATCTCCATTTTAAACTGGGTTACGTTTTTGACTCTGTGGTGAGGTCGTAATGTTTTGGTGATAGCACATTTTAATAGCTTGGTAGCACATGGGGGTGGTCCGTGCTTATTTAAGCACAAAAAGCTATCGGTCCCGGCTGCATTAGCAGTCGTTAACAACCACCAACCCGCACTGGGCCCGCGTGGTGGTTTACGGCGAGTTCTCCCTGTGATATTTCCATCCATATGGAAGGCTTGTGCCCCAGCTGTGGGGGTAAATGAGCTGGAGAAATTGGGCCATAATTCACCACGCTGAACCAATTGGTGGGTTTAATTGACCGCCATCTCGTGACAACAACCGGGACTAATGGCTTTGTGTGCCGAAGCAAAGAGGAGTTCCCATTGTTGAGGACGAGCCTTCCCTATGGATGGATATGGAGTATGTATATTTTGATTTTATTATACGTAAATGTATGTACACTATTCCCGTTTAGTGAAACAAAAAAATACCATAAAGCATTTTAATATTTTTGGGCAATCTAAGATTGGTCCAAACTCAAGAGCATAAGACTTCAACGCGTTACGATTCTGCAGTGCAACAAAATGAAAATCTCAATTCTAATTTACTCCAATGTTAATTTCCAAGTAACATCAGTTCAAGAACTTAACCGTAACTTGCCAAAATTTACGTCTTTTTACACCGACAATCAATTACATTGACAAGTGCAAACTGCGTAATTGGCTAAACACTAATTTTTGGAGACGTCTCAATAGCACAGCCTTCGGTGCCCATTGTGTTATTTGCGCAAGCGGAGCCGGGTGCAACGCAATGTATTTTATTCTGACTAATTACCGAAACTTCATTAATTTGCTAGTTTTGCCCCCCACGGGATGGAACTAGCGTAGCGTGACCCCGCGTTAAGAATACGAAATGGAAAGTCAGAGTTCAACATAGAATGGGGGAGATTCAATGGAGGTGGTTATAAGCGTGCTCTATGGTTCGCACGCGTACATTCTCCTTGAGCGCGTAGTTCGAAACGCATTGTACTATTAAAAAAGTTGAGTGTTCTTTTTTAAACGAACCGTGTTTATTATTCTACGGATTTTTCTCTGTGACCTGTGTTGTGTTGAGTTTTGCGCCGGTGATTTTCTTTTACTTTCAAAAAACAAAGATTAAAATATTTATGGTAAGTGTAGTTTATTTATTTTTCACGCTTTACTTAGTATAATATTATTATTATTATTATTTTAAATAAGATTTTTTAGAATAAAAACATAATTATTTTAAGTGATAAGCAATTAATGGTTTTAGTAGTAATAATTTCTAACACAATTATTATATCATAAGTCATAATGACTTATTTATTCAAAAACATTTTTTTTCTACGTATAATAATAATATACTGCAATTGATTGAACTTAATGTTAATACAATCTTCACTCAAAACAATTTTAATTTTTACATTGATTAACCAATTTTAAAAATAGTAATTACTTATGGTTTTTTTAATAAGAAACAATATTTCTATAATATTAAACTGCTATTAATGGTTAATATTGATTTTGTATTATCTTTCTTATAAAATAATAAAAAAATAAATCAAGAGTTCTGGGTACGTATTTAAAAAGCTTACTTATTTCAGGTTTTATATCAAACACAAAGAAATACCTGCATTACTTTAGAAATATAAAGAAATAATCTGTAATAAAAAGGTTTTATTTAGAATGTTTATGTATATTATAATTTGTTTACTTATGATTGGCTGAAACAAAAAAGAAAAGTGAGTTTAAAACTATTAAGAACGATCAAAGTCAAAGTCTAAATATCTATAATTAAATAATTCTATTGCTAAGCACTTTTGAAACGTCTATTTCCCATTCAGGGCGTCTATTAGCTGTATAGGTTAGGGGCAACAAACTGCACAATTTTGTATAGAAAGAACGATATTTAAAATATGTTATATTTTAGAATAAAATATTTATTTATTTAGTTATGAAATCATGGTATATACCTGAACTGAAAAATAAGTAAAACGAAACTAATTTTGTAGCTTTAAAGCGTTACCTTGGAAGGAAGTTACCTTTTCCTGGCTTGACGTATTTTTTAGTACAGATAAAGTAAAATTATGGATTTATAATTTTACGCACATTTTGTCGCGAACAAATTGAAATGTGAAAGTATTGAAAAAAATTTCGAAGCGCACCTAACCCGGATTGTCAGAGGGCGCGGGTTCGAATCCCGCTCGCAGAAATGTTGTCAAAACTTTTTCAAACAGATAAAGTTATTAACTGTAGTAAAAATAATTTTTATTTTATCCACACAAATTACAGAACACAATTAAAGTCACAAGCAAAAATGTAGGCGGTCATACTTTTTTCTGTACGTTTTAATTAAAATATAAGTCATAATTAAGTACTAGCAGTCCAACTATGGAGAAATTTAAGGGAGACATTTGCCCAGCAGTGGGACAAAGTTGGTTTATTTGAAAAAAGTCCTTACTAATATTATACTTACGTATCCGACTCAAAACTTCCGGAGAATCTAGATTCACCTTTTTGGCACCGATACCAAAAAAAGGGACAGGTAAAGGATCTCGCAATGAACCCAGTGACGCTGTTAAGGTAATTTTAGTGACAACTACTCAATTTATCATTTACCATAAATAAGAAAGGTACCTTAAAGACTACATAGGTATTATAATCCACATCCATAACAACCACCACACCGCACTGCGCCCGCGTGGCGGTTTATGGCCCGTCCTCCCTACCCATCCATAGGCTCGTGCCCCAGCAGTGGGCACATAAAATGAGCTATTGATATGATGATGATGAGGTTTAATAATCATAACTATCCTTCACAGCTTCATTTCAACCACTGCTGCCCTTATCAGCTGTTCTGTACCAACCTCATTTATATATAAAAGGTACCATAATAAAATTAAGCCTTTACATAAAGATGCGTCCGAAGATTGGATGTCTTCAATCTTAATTTGGACGTCATTATGTCCCTATTACTGTTTGAGCAATATTTAATAAAACCAAACCAAATCGAACCTTATATCAAAGTAACGAAGAGACTTATTGTCAAAACTACATACGTTATGTAGGACGACCTAGAGTTGTTATGTCCTTACAAATAATAGTTAAGTAATAATGTTACAAAATGATTAATGTGCTAAAATTGCCATCGTTGTCAATTTGCGAATGTGAGTATTTTTTTAAGCGTTTGTTACATAATGTCTCTTATGACAATCTATGCCTTCTGTGGTCTGAGAAACGTCTATGGGACTTATGGTCAGCCAAAGTATTAGAGATTAGAGATGTTAATACCATTTCACAATTTGGTATCCAATCTAATCTCTAATTAATAACGATAACACTCTCTATTTACAATAAAACTTATATACACTTTGACAAAATTGTAAATAACATAATGGGCTTACAGAAAAACAAGAAAAAAAGCCTACAAAAATTAAGTTACTAGCGCGGTTTCCAATTCACACTAGGACGGGCCTAACTTGTGTAACTCCCTGCATCAGTTAAGTTATATTTTTATCAATAATTACTGGTTTAATTAAGTATCCTAATAATGTCGCTTTTGTATATATTTGTACGCCAATCCAATCAAAACATGAATAGCTTAATTATATTTTAAGAACAACCTATACATCTACTCATCTTCTTCTTCTTAATTTTATAATATATAAAATTCTCGTGTCACGGTGTTTGTAATTAAACTCCTCCGAAATGGCTCGACCGATTTTCGTGGAATTTTGTGTGCAAATCGGTTAGGTCTGCTTATCGGACAACATCTATTTTTCATCCTCCTAATTGTTAAGGGTGGTCCACCCCAAAATTTTTTTTTTAGTAATAATTTTCCAATACGAAATGTTCCACGATTTGATTGTATTGTTGACATAGAAACTGTCATAGCGATACGAAGTCCGCTGGGTCAGCTAGTTATATTATATAAATCTTCTGTGCGTGTGTTTGTAATTGAACTCCTTCTAAACGGCTGGACCGATTTTGATGAAATATTTTGTGTGTGTTCAAGTGGATTCGAGAATGGTTTAGATTTACAATTGGACCCGGTAAGTGGCGCTGCAATAAGGGTCCATCATGGGATACGGGTGTTCTTAAGCGACGAAGTCGCGAGCCGGCCACTAGTCTTCAATAAATTCATCTATTTTATCTTGACTCTCGGGCTAAGAAAAGTATGGGACTCCTTGGATTGGCCTATTCGAAACACGATGACTTTAGGTTCTTCGCTCTCAAAGACGATGCCAAACTTATGGTAGTCATCTTAACCCCGATCCGAAGGGTTCGGCCCTTAGGAGAATCTAGTAGGGCACGGGGACGCGCACTTTTAAGTGTGCGATGCCGTTCCCTCTAGAAAACCTCCTAAGGTGATTCGTTTCAACACGGCTTGAGGTACCCAAGGATTCAAAATTTGTTTGCTGACGTTACTTTTTCATGTGTGGTGAATTTTCGTGAGCTAAAATGTAATTATTCATTTTAATGGTGTGATGAATTTTCAAGTGTGGTGAGTTTACAACAAGCCCCCTTTACGTACCCCGCCGCCCCCAAAAAAGCCCGGTGACGCTGAAAATGCCGTTTGAGGCAATCAGCAATCTCTCTCAAAAAAAACACATCTTTACAGAGGAAGAAGACTTACAGGATGGAGTTGCACAAACAGTCCCAATATGCTACTGGGAGAAAGCAGTAGCATATTGGGAGCAGGTCCCAATAAGATAACATAATATCTTATCTGGCTGTGACTTTGAATATTACTTCGAGGATTTAACTACGAACGTGCGATAATTTATACTGCATTATGTCAATGAATTATATGATCCAATGAGCGCAATAAGTGGGATTTGTCAAAGACACAATAAGACAGTGCAATTTGAGGACGAACGACGTCACGGTTATAACTCTTGCACATTATTTATAATGAGACTTTAATAGTGCGACTATTGGCTACTAACATTACTGTATCATAAAGCGTAGTAGTAAAAATCTATCAATATTTAAAGCTAACTTATCATGGATGCATTGGTTAAAGTGAGTTGTTTTCTTTAGTAAGGTCCGATTTTTCAATCCTCAGATAAGTTTTATCCAGCGAATAACATTGTCATTTTGACATATTTTCTAAAGAGAGTCTGTCATTATGTCAAAATTATGCATTGAATAAACCTTAGATGAATGATTGGTCTTGCTGCGGTTGAGCGCAGCGATACCAATCATTCATCTAAGGAATAAACTTTAACTGACGATTGAAAAATCAGCCCTAAGAATAGCAACTGGTTGAATAGCAACTAGACAAATAGGAACCGAAACATTCCTCGTACGTCGTACTTTGCAGTTGCTATTTTTGGAACCAAAGGTTATTCTTTGAATAACAACTATGTTACAGTATCTTCTAGTGGGGTAGTGTAAAGTACTCTTACAAAATTGCTAATTGATTGGCCTTGCGGAAAATCGCTATTTACAAAAAAATATATTCTAAGTGCCTTACAAATAAACAAAGAATAAGGTCGGTATAGTTATTCCGTGTTTTGTTCCTGTCATGCAAACGTCATTTTAAATTAGAGTAAAAGAGACAAAACACGGAATAACTTTTCGGAGCTTATTACTTGTTTATTTGTAAGACCCTAAATCTTTCAATGCGTATTTTTATTTTTTTTATTTTTGCACTCACAATATTATGTCGTTACAAGATAAAATCTTACAAGAAAATTCAATTAGTCTCAGGATACACAGGAAGCTCGAGTGGGAATCGAACCCACGACCCTTGGGTAACCGGTCCAATGCTCTGACCGCTAAGCTACCAAGACCACGTAGTTCAGCGGTTGATATTTTCTTGTAAAATTTTATTTTTTCATTGCCTCTCAAGAGTCCAAAAGTTTCCAAAACCTTACAAAACCTAATAAAAAGTTACGCCATTCCGCGAACTGAATACGAGGATCAGTTAAAGTTACTTGTGACTATATAAAATAGCGTAACAACTCCCACGCACAATAATCGAATGGAAATAAGTTTACCAAAGGGCGCCCCTACTATCGGTTCCACAAGGTCAAACGTTTGTCAGGTTTTACTCGTGATACGTGAGCTAAATAACTTAGAATGTTGCTAGAAGTTATTAACGTTTAATTGATTTGTGAAATTTGTATAATATTATCAATATGAGATATAACCGGTTGAAGAAGCGTGCTCCTTTTAAAATGGTAATATTTTAAAAAGCTGCGAAGAAAATGTCAAAACTGGGAGATGTAATAGTAAAGTAAAGCTTATAACTGTCCCACTGCTGGGCAAAGACCTTTATCCATCTATACACTTAATTATAACACATACATACATACACACATTAAGGTTTTGCGATATATATGCGTTTTAAATGTTTTGATTTTCATACTGATTTTATATTTTGAAATTTGACCAATCATCAGTTACCTTTGCTGTTGACTGTAATGTAATTTATATCCCAATTGAAATATAATTATAGAAAGTCCTTTAAAACTAAAACGTGCATAGTGGATCAGCACTAGATGCTCTTCGCGTTCTACGTTGACGCTACAAAAGATAACAAACGGCAAGTGATCGACATTTACCGTGTCAATTATTTTTATGTTATTCTATTAAGCTATTTATAACCTTCGGGATCGATCGGTCAGACAAAGATTGTGACCGCCTCCCGTAAATTATGAGTAGGTAAATGCGCGTTGGTTTATAAGTAGATAGATAGATAGATAGATAATCCTTGTATTGCCACACTATAAAACATAAACATGAACAAAAGAAAAAAAAAAAACAAAGTTACAATTTGGCGGTCTTATCGCTTTCAAGCGATTTCTATTTTGATTTCGAGTAGTTTCTCGTGATAGTGGAAAATCTGAAGCATCAGTGTACAAACAAGTACACTAGTCACTCGAAAGTAATCTAGAACTGTTAGTAGTGGCAAAACATCAGTCTCACGGAGCTAGACGTCTCGTTTTGGTACTTTATCACGAACGTTACGCGAAGGACTCAATTTCAAAGCACCGATTATAATGCTATCTGCGGATCTACATCGCATTGTTGAAGTTTTTGAGACGAATGCAATCGCTTAGGGAACTGAGGAAAGGCATGAGCAATAATTGTTTAATAACGAACACGTTATACGAAATTAAAAGCGTTCTATCGTGAGAATTGCTAAGTATTGTTTCGGTTTGTATAATATTATTAGTTAATGGAGATTTACCATTTTACTAATAACACAGAATATACTTATTTTGAGCCAATAACAACCGTCTTTGTGGGTAATCAGTTCTAACCAAAAATATAGTTAATTACTAATTGCTAGAGCAAGAACTAGATGCTAAAGCATCGGCAACTATATTAGTTGCAATAATGTACCAACAGATAGAGATAAGATAGCCAGTTCCTCAATAGTGATGTATCCCGGTGTTGTGCACTTCCATATACAGTATTATCGTCACTTGTTTATCATCATTTGAGATGAAGGCCAAGTCCTTCCCAAATGACTTATAAACAGAAACAGAGCATCATCTATGACAAGTGGTGAGTCTATTAGCTCATTTAGTCCCTTAGTCGCCTTACGAAATCTCCTTGTAGTATTGGTGTTGTAATATTTATAGAGCTTACCAGTTTATTTAGTCTCTTAGTCACCTTACGAATACTCTATATAAATGCCACCCCACGATCCGATCCGAACCCTTCGGAGAATCTAGTAGGGCACGGGGACACGCACTAGTGTGTGATGCCGTTCCCTCTAGAAGATGATTCGTTTCACACGGCTTGAGGAACCCTTTAAGTTTCTCGCCGCCCCAAAAAAAGCCCGGTGAAGCTGAAAATGCCGTCTGAGGCAATCAGCAAACTATCTCAAAAAAAAGAACCGCGCCCACTCGACCCGCTTAGACTCGACCCGAAAAATGTATAATCAGACAGATAATGTAAGATTAAATAAATCCATAATTAAACAAGTAAGCAGATTTGTACTTAACCTTTATTGACATATTAGGTCCTTACCTATGAAATTGACGTTTTGTATGAAAATTTTTCATAAAATTATATTTTTCATACTAACGTTTTTATAATTTTTTTAGCATCTATTTATGTTAACACTAAGTATAAAAATTGTAGAGTAGTGTGTTTGTTTCAATAGCTAAATATAGCAGACATTAAAAAGAAAAAAAACAAGACCCTTCAAAGCTACAATGAAACAAAAGGTCAATTCCGCAAACAAAAAAAGAAGTCAATTTAAAAAAATATATTGAGCGATAAAGACACAAAATTAATAATCATTGTTATTACTGAAGCCTAAGTAACATAGTCCTAATTAAAAGTGTAAATAATATTAACAACCGGTATTGACTTTTAGAAGTAATACACCTATTAATAAGTGAGAAAAAAACGTCAATTTCATAGGTAAGGACCCAATAGTAGCTTTGTACTTTGTAGTAAAAATCAAAAAAGCTATATAAATGCTTGATCAATAATAGTACATTGTTCACCGAGAGGAGAAAGTGACCGATTACCGTCGAGGGTGTCGTTTGAAGCCCGAGCCGTAGGCGAGGGCTTTAAAACACCTGAGATCGGGAATCGCAGTTTCTCTCGAGTGATACATAGTGATTTATACTACACCTACAAGGAAAATAAAAAACGAAATCTTTACTAATTGAAATTTATATTGAAATTGTTGCAGTTAGTGAAGCTTAATGTAACACTTTTTCCATTAATGTTTGTTTGAGATGTTTGCGACAATATAGGAGGAATAACTGGCTGTGCTGTTAGCACTGCGCTCGTAGAAGGCTGTGGTGCCAGAGGGGCAACTGGCTGCTGAGGGGCATTTGGCATCGCCGCGCTCGTTGATGGTTGAGGAGATGAGTCTTGATGCACATTAATCGATCCCGATATTTGGTTATTTATTCGTGTTTTGTTTTCTACGGAATTCTCTATGTAACCTTCTGCAACAGCGGACGATTTCCAACCACCGTGGCGTTTTATTGTGGTTAAATCAGCACCAGTATCGGCAAGAATAGTCGCTGAAGTTCTGCGAAAGCAGTGGCCAGTGTATTCTAGTGGATTGAGTAAATTAAGGTAGGAAGCTATTTCTCTTGGCACAGTACTTATTTTGTTTTTCCCAATTACTTGTTTCGTACATTTTTTGTTTTTATATTGTAGTAAAAACCGATTGGTTTTGGGGTCACTGGGGCGAATTTCGTTATATTTCTTTATTATCTCATAAAATAAGCCCGATATAACAAATGATCGCTGAATTTTGGTTTTTGTGTTAGGAATAATGACAATTATTCGATTTTCGAGGATTTCGATATCGTCTGTTGTCATATCCACAAGTTCTTGCGAACGACAGGCCCCATTTACTCCTAAAATCAAAATAACCTGTAAACAAAAATATCAAACATGAAAACCTAGTAGATTTCTACTCATAAATAGGTACGTAATAAATCATAAACCAGTGCATTTTGTTCATAAACTTACCTTCATCAACAAATATTTGTCATCTGGAGCATTCTGCAAAAAGGAATAAACATCCTTTGTAGTAAGCACTTTTGATTTCTTACTACGGAATCCCTCCGACTTTCTTTTCAGAAATGCTGTAAGTTTTTTGTATTCTTGAATATTTATGTCGTTTCTTGTCAATATAGTACTTTTCAACATTGAGTATATAGACCATAACGTACTTGGTTTGTATTTTTGCGCTTTTTCACTGAAATACGCTAGCAAAACAGTTTCAGAAAAAGATGCCGCATTTTTTTCACTTTTCCATTGCAAAAAATCGTCATAAGTTTTATTATATTTTTTAATTGATTTCTGTGGTAAAAGGTTATCAATCAGTATTTTTGCTGTTTCCTTCAACTGCGGCGGAGTTAAAAAATCTTCATCATCACTATCACTACTTATCATTTTGATAGTTTTATTTTACTTTCTACGAAAACTGAATCCTCAAACAACACACAAATTGGAAATGGCGCCAATGGCGTCTGCAATTTTCACATGTTCTTTTTTCAAATTGTTTATCCTGCCGCCGCAGGGTCGCACTGCCAGCCCGACACCATCCAACACACAGCTAGTGGCCAGTGTCATTTTGCGAACTTGGAGATAAAAACTCACTGTAAAAACTTTTTGGCTTTTGATATTTAGGTTACCGGCGCATAGTCTTACCCAAAATTAAAAAAGAAAAACCACGTAAGAAATGGATTTTCATACACTTTTCTCTCCCGCTCAGATGCGTTTTCTCCCCGCATATTTGTTCGATATGCAATGACGTTCTTTCTACCGTAAATTTGATAAAGTATCAAGGTACTTTCCAAGCAGGTGTAGTATAAATAATTTTTCTTTCTTTCTATTTTTTCTTAAACTTGTATATGGCTGTGATTGTGATCTTTGTAGAGTTCATTAATTTTATTAGTCCCTTAGTCGCCTTACGAAACCTTCATGGTGATGTGGTATTCGTTATCGCTCGTAACCGCACCACAGCCTTGCTCAACACCGCCCATTTACTCTCTCATGTTTCCGTTCCTGGTTAAACACAAAGTAAATAAAATGTCATTTTCCGTATAGTAACACTGAATTTAGTAGTCCGTCCGCTGCCGTGGGAGTCTTGCGAAACTAAAACAATACGCTCATTTCAAATTGGTTTACTTTTTCTTGATTGTTAAGTAAGATGTAGGTTCATTTGTTATGGAAACGTTATTTATTATGTGAAGCTATGCTGTTAATGCGTTTTCGAAGCAGGTTTAGAAAAAAATCCTTAATGAGAATTGTTTTTGAAAAGATAAACGATAGGTACAGACACGTACATAAATGTTTTATTGAAAGGACAAGTTGTCCTTATGTTTTTGCTTTAAGTTGTCACATACTTCTGACGCTAGAATTACAAGCCACGTATGAATGATCATATAATTTTTAACCTCCTCTGTGGTCTAGTGGTTAAGACTACCGGTTTAGACCCAGAGGTCCCGGGTTCGATTCCCAGCGGCGGGTACATGTTTGTGTACTCGGTTTGGTTGGTGATAGGACTTGTTTGTCCGCCTGGCTAGCTACCACCATCTTATCTAAATATGTCGCCATAACATCAATGTTTGTAGCATTGTTGTGTTCCGGCAGCTAGAGATAAGATAGTCAGTGCCTCACTAGTTGAGGATTCTGGTTGAAGTGCGCTTCCACTAATTGGCCTTATCATCACTTAACATCAGGCGATATCAAGGCACTGTGCTTAACCGTAAATATAAAAAAAATAAAAAAATAAATATAATTTAGCTGTTTTCGTTTAGACAGAAACCCTTGTACCACAAAACAATAGAAGTTAAACAATGGCTATATACTTGAATTTTCATAAAATTGTGACAGTTCTAAAATAAATTTTGTGTTATAAAAATTTTACATCCCATCTAGCGATTGGCCGCAACGGCACGTTCAATATTTCAATTATATTATGGGCAGGTTATTAGGTTAGGATTCGATGGCGTGCTAGCCGCGCCCGGTCTGTGATTGATAGGGTAAGCAACTTTCGCAAAGGCTGGTCCTCGGATGAGTAACCAAAAACGTATCATCTCGACCTCCTCCGTGCTTCGGAAGGCACTTAAAGCCGTTGGTCCCGGTTGCATTAGCAGTTGTTAATAACCGCCCCGCACTAGGCCCGCGTGGGGTTCTTGCTATGGTGCTTCCATACATATGAGTTTGTGATAATATAGTTTCGGTAGCTGATGTGACTTCAGCCTGTATAGTGACTATCGACTATCGTACTCGTCTTCGGTAAAAAGTTAAACCAGTCAAATATTCTCCATGCCCGAGTTCGATGCAAATGTTACTCAATAGTTTGAGTAAAGTCTTCCCTACACTCGTGCTCACGACTGTACGCTTGTTATCCAATTATTGTAACTTTGTAAAACACGCATTCGGAATTATCATAACATTGGTATTATGTATTCCAGATAATTGAAGATTTTGTAATAACGTACCTGAAGTTATTACAAACAAAATATAAAATTGTATGTCAGGTCTTGACCCAAGTATGTGCCTTAAAAAAATCTAATAATTTTATTAGAATAGATTAAAATAATATTTATTTGTGCAATGGAGGTTAGGTATTATTTAGTTTCACTACATTTCACCTTCGTTAAGGTATACAAATATCTTATCTTTTTATAGAATTACATACAACTACGATCTTCTGTGCGTGTGTATGAAATTGAACTCCTTCTAAACGGTTGGACCGATTTGGATGAAATTTTGTGTGTATGTTCAAGTGGATTCGAGAATGGTTAGATTTACAATTGGACCCGGTAGGTGGCGCTGCAATAGGGGTCCATCATGGGATACGGGTGTTCATAAGAGGACGAATGATTTGTTTTTTTGTTGTCATGGAAACTGTCAACGTTTTGTTTGCTTTGTTGTCATGGAAACTGTCAAAGCGGTAGCTACAGTAATTTTATCATGCGCTTATAACTTATAATAACGAAACCGAGAGTCCTAGACTTGGCGAAAATGAAAGTCTAGCCCTAAGCAAAGGTCACGGGTCGAGAAAGTCTAGGTCTCGGGTCGAACCTGATTGGCGAGATGCACCGTGAATTTATAGACTGAGTCACCCTGGTATTCGCAAGTGAGAGCTAAGTCGAAGGCCTAGCGCGTGTCATCGTTATCTCCATGAAATGGTAACTGTAAGTGGCATGATGTGATTTACAATATAATAGGTCCTTACCTATGAAATTGGAGTTTTTTACGAAGATTTTTTATAAAATTTTACTTTTCATACTAACGTTTTTTTAATTTTCTTAGCATCAATTTATTTTAACACTATAAAAATTGTAAAGTGTAGTGTGATTGTTTCATTAGCTAAATATAGCAGACATTAAAAAGAAAAAAAACCAAGTCCCTTCAAAGCTACAATGAAACAAAAGGACAATGCCGCGAACAAAAACTTTAGTCAATTTAAAAAAAAAATTGGGCGATAAAGACACAAAATTAATCATCATTGTTATTACTGAAGCCTAAGTAACATAGTCCTAATTAAAGGTGTATAATAATATTAACAACCGGTATTGACTTTTAGAAGTAATACTATAATATACTATAATATATTATATACATATATAAAATATATAATTTTAGAAAAAAACTCCAATTTCATAAGTAAGGACCTATTATTTCCGACCGTTTCTGAGATGTGATTTTCAATGTATAAAACACAGCGCCTCTGTGGTCTGTGTGACTAGTGTGAGTTTTAATTGACTAGTGTGAGATTCACGATAACGAAAACGACAATTAGTATGGCATTGAAGGCTCCTGGCGACATACGAGAGTGAGTTAACATTTTACCATACAAATTTTCGTTTACGTAAACGTGATCGAATAAATACGGCTACTATTAACAAAACTCACGTAAGCACTTCTCAGTGGCCGAGAAAATTAGGGTTTGTAATCGCCAGCTCGCACCTAGCAAATGCGCTTCGTCCTTTGACCGTATTATCACTTACCATGAAGAGAGGTGAAAGCCAAGTTTTCCGGACAGAAAAAAAATATCCTTGTACGTTTGTTTCTACATACAGATAGATAATAATTGTATTATTAGAATGGATGGATAGAGAGAGTGGGCCATAAACCAACATACGGGCCCAGTGCGAATTGGGGACCAACGTCTTTACGTGCCTTCCGAAGATAATAAATTTAAACAGCTATACGTATATCAAAATTGAAAATTACACTTGTATTCTGACAGAGATATAATAAAGATGGTTACTTAAGGCGAGGGTTTCCAAGAAAACGGTGTTTTTAAATGAGTTTTATTCGAAATGTATAAGGATTTTAAATCCAAAAAAATATATGTTATATATTGGCCTTTTATCTAGTAATTTCGGTTGGTATTTTCACGATATTTTACGATTTCCTGCATTGAATATAATATCAAACATACGTCTTATTTTTAGACTAAATATAATTTTATTCAGGCTATACACCGTTTTAGACAAAAAAGATATACCAAACCAATTGTCTTTGAATATGTAATAGTGGTCGGCCATTATAATTTTAATAATAAGTAAACGTTCAATAAAGTCCACTTTATTGCCTAATTCGACATTCAGTCCCGAGCGGAACGCCTTGGAAATCTCACAGTCGGAAACGCTCGCCCAACGAATCCACGTGAAGTGAACCTTTGGCCTCCTTATCGCTCACTTAATTAACTCATGGCTCACTGTACAAACAAACCTTTCTATTCCCATTATACTTTTCTGATCGCAGTTAACACAATAATCCGACTCAGTGAATATCATTTATCAATATGATACGTTTGATTGCCAATCTAAAGGTTTGTCTTCACTGGTGCTTCACTCCAAGTATTTTTAATATGCTCGTTCACAAAAAACGTTAGTAGGTAAACTTTTTAAAGAGGATCTCGATGGCGCAACGGCTGGCGCGTTTGAGTTGTCATCTTGATAGTTAAGCAATCTTTGCAGTAGTGGGTCAAAATCAACATTTTTTTTATAATCCATCCGGGCACCAACCACGCCTCAGTCAGACAAAATTTTATTAGTGTTGTTAATGTTAAGTTAATTTTCAATAGTGTTCGCGTCAACTCAACCAGCTCAGAACGCACCAATGTGAATCAATCCGAACATATACCTACATACAGTCATAGAAACAATGTGTTATGTTATGAGATGGCATCTGGGGCAAAAAGCCGCGTCTCCCACGTATCTGAATACTCGACGTGTCATTTATGGCGTATGATACGCTTTGGGCCGCGGGGTGGGTCCCCAGTTACAGCGGGGAGCGGATACTTAGAGCCGGTGTAAAACATTATAGGACTACCACGAATAATTATCAAATTCATGTTGTAGTCCGTTAGCGTATAGGGATATAGTGCCACTAAGTCCGTCCGTACGTTAATAATAAACAATTTACAGTGGTTGTCACGACTTAATGTTTACGTAAAGTAACGTTAGAAGTTCGTGCAAGGTTTTTGTGTGTTGTAGAATTGAACCTTTAAAATGAGTAAAATGTGTGTGAAGGAAGGACTGATAGGACATAAATATTCATTCCTTCATGTGAAATTGGAGCAAGACGGAGTAACTTTGCAAAGGAGAGTTGTCAAAAGGTTACTTTTATCTTGGTCAAATATAATGTTCACTGGGGCATCGATACGTATTATACGAGTATAAGACAGATTTAATACATACTAGGCTGCACGGATTGTATCTAAGCAATGAAAAATTAAAAAAGATTCAATTTTTGAAAAGAGTATAATTTGCGTGTAATTAAATAAATAAATAATGTAATTAAAGTGTAATTGTGCGTGTCAAATACATGGTAGTGTGTGTAATGTTTGTTTTATTGATTTAATGTATTTTTTATACATAATTTAAAAAAAATATTAACATTCTGTACTCCTTCTCTATATAAACTATAAGTGTGCGAAATTTCATACTCCACCGTCCGCGCAATATATACAAACTTATATTGTTAAGTCACGAGCATTACCATGTAAACACTTTTGACTAGTGCTTATTCTATTGCATTAAGAGTTACATTGTTAACGCTTCAGACTGTACTGAAAAACAGTCACATCTAGCACTTTAATTGCACCGTGTAACCGAGGCAAGTAATCCGCGACTCGAGGTTCGTCACCGCTCTTAGTGAAGCCCCACATTTCTAAGAAAATTAATTACCCTAGTTACCCACTGTTTCATTTTAATTTGTGGAAAGAAATTTTCCGTATTTACTTGTCCCGTTTTTTGATGTAAACATACAAAGACACACTTGCTTGATTCCAGCCCCAAAAATAGTCGGTCACTACAGCTTGAGAAACCTAACCATACGAATTTGAATTCTCGAATTTGATCTCTTTTTTTTTCTATTAGTTGATGGCTTCGTGCGATTAGCACATTTAGCCAGTGTCAAAGCAATTTTTCTTACAAGTAATATATAAATAAACAATATTTCCTTCTTGTATAGATGATGATGAATGATAATAGAAATGAGAAGTGAGAAATGATATACCCTCCAATCCAACCCCTCGAGTATCTCAGTCAAGATGTGGGGCTTTACTAAGTCCTCGGGCAACTTCTCGAGAGAATTTGAAAAGTGAAGTTGCACTGTTTTGTTTCATTTGCCAACACTCATGCGCACTTACGAACACTTAACGGTTAATAATCCACCATTATTTCACATTAATATTCGACATAACACAAATTTTAGAAAATAAAACAAAACCGCAGACATGACTCTTCACTTTTTCACCAAGAAGTCCAAATTTGATCTCTATCTGCTTTACTACAAAACGATGGCTAAACTTAGACAATGTTTAAAACAGATGCTGTCACTTTCTAGCTAATATTGTTAGACAGAGACACACACATAGTCATTGTTTAACTTCAAACACTATTTTGTAGTACTGGTAAAATGGTAAATGTTTTTGATTGGTGTACTTTTTCATTTTTATTTTCATAAGTTTTTCGCCCACCATATTCCCGGTTATGCTTGAAAATAAAATAAATTTTCTCACTGACAAGATCATTTTGCCTTTGGCTCCCAGTGACTATTGGACGCTATAAAAATCACGACAATAGTAGATTGTACTTACAACAAGAGCATAAAACGAGCCATTTTACCCGAGACGTGCTTATAGCTACCCGAGTCGGTACGGCGAGGGTGGATAGTCACGTCGAAGGTAAAATGGGTTTTATACTCGAGTTTTACACTCTGCTTTTCACTTCGATTGCAAGGAAATAAAACAAGGATTAAAGCATATACAAGAAAATTTATTACATTTTTATAATGTATTGTATAATGTATATTAAATGACAAATAATTAGCTTCCCGCCACACAATTTTTCTTATTTTTTTTTTCAACTATGATACGTTCGACTATGGTCTGAGCCGTAATGCCAAGTTATTATAAATATTTGCGTTATATTTTTTACGTAAATGTACGCCCGTATTAATCGTAAATCTGTATTTAGATAGTAATACATATGTTGTAATTAAATTAAGAAATCACCTAAATCTCATAAAAATATATCAATGAAATGAAGGTGTATTGTGTAAGTGGCTGTATGGCCTAATTGCCTTAGTCTTAAACGAATAAATTACTTTATGCACAAGAGCATAAAAACCTATTTTATGCAGCCTTCTCTCGACATAAAGAACAACTTTACGAGCATGAGAAGTGAAAAATTAATTTGAACGCTAGAAATTCTGTAAAAAAGTCTTTAATTTCTTACTGTCTACATTTATGCTGTAGCAATATGGTACATTTCAACAGTCACACGTGTTAATGAATACAAAAACACTATTTGCATACACTCGTGTGTGAGCATTATGCAATGTGTAAATATTTGAACGCTCCACTCTATCGCAAAGTTCAGTTTGGGGTCAACATTAAAGCCAAATAGAATGCAAGATGTGTTGTTGACACGCCAACTTATATGGGGAGACAGATTTAGTTTAGTCACTTTAGAGATCTTACGATAAACAATTATGAATTGCTTAGATATCGCGTAATCGCCAGAAGTGCAAGCCGTTATTGAAACGGAACTCGCTTTATATGGATTCCATCATCATCATGATTGATCATCATTCATCAAAGAAGTTTGAAGAAGAAGAATCATTTCTTTGTTGTTCCATCCCAGCACACGTATATCGAGCTCGATGGCGCAGTGGTTAACCCGGTCTGCTAGTGCTGAGATTAAGCAACTTACGCAAAGGCCGGCCATCGGATGGGTGACCAAAATTGTATCATCTCGAGCTCCTCCGTGCTTCGGAAGGCACGTAAAGCCGTTGGTCCCGGCTGCATTAGCAGTCGTTAACAACCACCAATTGGCACTGGGCACACGTGGTTGTTTAAAGCCGTTCTCCTTATCCATCCATAGGGAAAGCTCTTGCCCCAGCAGTGGGGACACAAAAATGAGCTGATGATGATGATGATGATACGTGTATTCTCCTTCCTACAACATGCGGTCGCAAATAGCACGTGGGGTCAACCTTGTGGCACGTGAAAGAGATGTAGAGTGGTTTTATTGAGTAGACCCATCCTTCTTTCTAATCCCTGTCAAAGCCTTCGGTTCTTGGCAGGGAGGCGGGAGCTGGTGGGGAGAACCCCACATAACCATCTGTACCTCCTTAGGGGCAGCGGTACTCGGACGACAAGTTTACCACAGTAAAAAATGGGCGTCCTACTCTGCTTTCGCCTGAACATGGTCTCCACTCCAGCTAGAATGCAAAGTGGATGGTTTAGTCAACTTGAAAACTATTAGTGCGCTTTTAATAAACAATAAATTCAGAAATACCGTACTGGAATATGTAAAAGAAATTGTTTAAGGAGCCAATAAACGTATTAAAGATAAATACGTAGTGTGTAAAATAGAATTAATAAAACTGCTGTTAGACTTAAGAAAACAATAGCAATAATAGCAAACAAGCTTGTAAGAGCTCTGTATTAATTGCAATAGAAAAAGTTACTATCAAAATTCAGAGAAATTAAGAGTCAGCAATAAAATTAATAATAAAAAGAACCTGGTCTCCACGCATGCGGTTTTTTTTGAGGGAGCTTTTTTGGGGGCGGCGAGAAACTTAAAGGGTTCCTCAAGCCGTGTGAAACGAATCACCTTCGGAGGTTTTCTAGAGGGAACGGCATCACGCACTAGTGCGTGTCCCCGTGCCCTACTAGATTCTTCGAGGAATTCGGATCGGATCGGCCACACATACCTGCTCCATCGATCGTCGGTCCTACAGACATGACCGGCTTCCACTTCAAGGTGCTGATTGCGATTTGCGCTGAACGCGTCATGCTCTAATGGATCTACAGTTCTAACATAAACGCGTGGTCCACTTCGCCCACCTAATAATGCCAACTTACCGTCGTAAATCACATATTGTGGCACACAATAAAAGCTGTCATTATGCCTTCCGCTATCCTATTACTTTGATACATAGTATTAGCACTTCGAGTTGATGTATCAGATATTGTTTTGTAAAGCTTACGCGAACACTGCACATTGAAATGAAACAATTTGTCCTTCCTTACTGAACTTACCTTCATAAAAGTCTTACCAATTAACTGTTATGTAACATGCAATCAGTTACAATTATTTAAGGAGCTCAGTGGTGCAGTGGTTAACGTGCCAGGTCTGCGAGTGCTGAGGTTAAGTAACTTTTGCAAGAGCTGGTCATCGGATAAGTGGTCAAAAAATTTATTATCTCGAGCTCCTCCGTGCTTCGGAAGGCACGTAAAGCCGTTGGTCCCGGCTGCATTAGCAGTCGTTAACAACCATCAATCCGCACTGGGCCCGCATGGGGTTTATGGCCCATTCTCCCTATCCGTCCAAAGGGAAGGCTCGTGCCCTAGCAGTGGGGACATAAAATGGGATGGTGAATTAATTAAGGAGGAGGAAGAGCTGGATGGCACAGTCCAAACTCAACAATCCCATAAACTAAATTATATATCAACAAGTAATACTATTACGATATTTATATTCGACGACGTCCGTAGCCGAGTGGCTTGCACGCCGGACTTTGGGCGGCGCTAACTCTGAGGTACCGGGTTCGATTCCCGGTGGGGTCAATGTCGAAAACGAACTTTTCGATATTGTGTCGGGTCTGGGTGGTTGTGGAACCGTCGTTGTTCTGATTTCCATATAAACGAGTGCTTTATATACTTACCTTGGGATCAGAACAATGTATGTGATATTACAAAACACAAATGTTGAAAAAATTTCCACGAGCAGTATTTGAACCTGCACCCTTCTGACATACCGGGTCAGGTGCTCTCCCAATTGAGCTATTGTGGTTCTAACCAGCCCACCGAAATTATTCAACACTATTTACTTTATTTATGTGATATTGTGTAATATTTAAGGTGACGCATTGGAAATTTACGTGGCGGGGACCTTGATTTTTCCCAACAATTACAAAACACATGAAAGTGATATTTGATGACATGATTTATAAACTTTTATAACAGAGAAAAAAATATCAAAGTAACCTCTTTTAAAACAGATTTGCATCTAACCAGACCGATTTAAGCATCTAAATTTTCTTAGTAGATTAGTCATAAGGCATACTTCAATATTGTAGTTCATTTTTTAAATTAATATGTAGTTTTAATTTGAAGTTTCTGAGTGATAGAGCCACGCTGCGTTGCAGCATGAAATAGGCCGGCTCGCCCGGCGTAATACCACCCTCTCACAGAATATCGGCGTAAAACAATGGCACTCGTTGCTGTTGTGTTTCGTCTGGTGAGTGAAAGTACCGGAGGCCTATCTCTCACCCCTTCCCCCTCCCAATTCCTATACCCTCCTCAAGATCCAATTCCTTCCTCAAGGCTGGCAACGCATCTGCGATTACTTTGGTTTTGCGGGTGTCCATGGGCGGCGGTGATTACTTTCCATCAGGTGACCCGCCTGCTCGTTTGCCTCCTTTTAACATAAAAAAAAGTTAAAAAAAACAGTTTTTCTTATGGTTCGGGGCGCAAACGCTCCGTATGAGATTTATTGTTTAGCGGTGCGTCGCCTAAAACTATTAATAAAGTGGAGAGCTGGATGAGAGTAGCCGCGGATCGTGCTTGGTGGCGTGCACTTGGAGAGGCCTATGTCCAGCAGTGGACTAGTATAGGCTGATGATGATGATGATGATGAAAGTGGTAAAGTTTGTGACTTCGGTTGTTTGAAAAGGGTAACATCTAGAACTCCAATGGTTCAATTTCAAAAATTCTTTTACAGAATGCTACGTTTCTCGCAGGTAACATAGGCTAGTCTATTTTAAGAACTGATCATCTACGCGGTTCCACACGAGCGAAGTGGCGGGTAAAGTGCTAGTCATCGATATATTTGTAATTACATTCGCGTTCGTATTGCTTGCATAAGCGCAATAGACACATATAGCACGAGAGGTCACGATCTTCCGTGTAAAGATGAAAGTGTTGTCCCACAGTTACGTGGCATCACCATTTAAGCGTGGCGAGGAAACGGATAAGATGCGTATTACTATCTGTGTGAACGTAGATTACTATATACACTATATAAGATATTATACTATATATGTGAACGTATCGGAAGTACGTAAGCATAAGAAGAATAAATATGTTCCATCTACAACATGTATTAATATACATACTCTTTTATTTGACGACCTTCTTCGTCGAGTGGTTTGTACACCGGTTTTCATGGTGTCGCCATCTCTGAGGTCCCGAGTTCGATCCCCTGTCGGGTCAATTTAGAATTTATTGTTTTTCTAAATTGTCTCGGGTCTGGGTGTTTCTGTGTATAATAAGTATGTATTTAAGTATTTTAAGTATGTTTGTCCGTTGTCTAGTAACCATTTAACGATTTTCATAACGAAGCTTCTCTTGGGCTAGATAATTGGTGTGAGTGTAGGAAAGTTTATTTACTATTTTTTTATAAAGTTTGCTGATTGCCTCAAACGGCATTTTCAGCTTCACCGGGCTTATTAAATAGCGGCGAGAAACTTAAAGGCTTCCTCAAGCCGTGTGAAACGAAGCACCATCAGAGGTTCTCTAGAGAGAACGGCATCACGCACTAGTGCGTGTCCCCGTGCTCTACTAGATTCTACGAGGGGTTCGGATCGGATCGGGGGCGGAACAACTCGAGAGGGCTTAGACCTCGGCTCGGATTGACCGGGTGTAACATACCCGTACTCACCAACAACGACGGGACTAAGGTTGTGTTCAAGAAGTACTTATTTCTTGAATATAACCTTATCCTAGCTGTGGGTCAATAGGGAAGTTGACAATGACAATCATTAATTACAGAACTTTAAACGTTTAAATGACATCAAGTAACAGTACTTTAAAAGATTAACCTATTTTTTATTTGACATATGCATGAATTTCTGTAACACAATAGTGACGTCATATATTGACATTCCCATATAAAGTATATTAAAAAAATCGTATTGACATAGCCAGTCAACTACTCAATTGTTCTGTTGTTACTGTGCAAGGCGTCATATGTACTCGTGTATGCCTTCTTATAAGTCCTACCAATTAATTTTATAATATGAAATGCAATTAATTACAGTTAATCATATAATTATAATGTATTATTGAAATGAAATCACTTTTACGGATCTATTCGCGTGTAAAGGTAAAAGTGATTTTATTTCAATGTGTAGTGTTGGCGTAAACCTTAGAAAACAATATAACTTTAAACAACCAGCCTCAAAAGGCTTGGTAGCTCAGCGGTCATAGCATTGGACAGGTTAACCAAAGCTCGTGGGTTTGATTCCCAAACTTGCTGAAGCTGGTTGATTTTTTCCAGTAAAATTTTATCTTGTAACTATATATATAGCATTGTGAATCCAAAATTCAAAGTAATAAAAAATATATATTTAGTTTTCTTTTTTTTATAATGATTTGTATTCAAAGCTGATGATGAAGGGTCACTATTAAACTATGATGTATGGGTAAATAATTTCGTACGGTTTCCATTTCGACATTCCTTTGAAGTAAAGTGTGACAACAGCTTCAGCTAAGCCGTTATGGGCTTGCAGCTTCGACGATCACAATATTGTTCTTGGAAACTACAAAACAATATTGTTGACGGTGCCTTGAAGCGTTCGCGAATTGTTTTAAATTATGTTTAGGCACGATTACCGTCCTTTGTTTTGTTTTGGGCAACGCTGTGGGTAATATGGCTTCGTGGTTTTGGCGTATTCGCTGCAAATGAATTTAAAATATTCTTTGTTGCACACCGTTCGGGCAAATTTTGTTTGTGTGATGATAAGATATGAAAATTAATGATGTAAACGATGATGTAAAAATTAAATAAATAAATAAACTGTACTACTCTTACACCAATTATCTAGCCCAAGAAAGCTTCGTTTTGAAACCTGTTAAATGGTGACAACGGATAAACATATTTAATATACTTAAATACATACTTATTATACATAGAAAACACCCAGACCCGAGACAATTTAGAAAAACAATAATTTCTAAATTGACCCGACCGGGAATCGAACCCGCGACCTCAGATATGACGACTCCATGAAACCGGTGTACAAACCACTCGACTAAGGAGGTTGTCATTAATGAATTATTTAATTTCAGGGTGTCAGCCTACGTTAATTATTTGCTAATTTTATCGACACCTTCCTTTACCTATCATATTAGAATGGTAGCCATGTTTATTTTGTCAAGTATATAAAATAAAGTTAATAACAGTTAGGTAAAATAAATAATATTAAAGTTGGTACACATGTTGAATAAATGGTCAATCAAAATGACCACAAATATGGCATACAACCACATATAACGACATATTACCTGACTAGACACACTCTGCTAACAATCACTTAAATGTTGACATTTAAAATGTTCTTCAATGTTTTACGAAACACAGTGAAAGATGGATTGCAGTTTTTCTGGCTCACATTGTTGGTGTCATTAATATTTCCCATGTGCCACTTATGCTCGTCGGCTATCCATCAAATTGTGAGGACTTGTGGCCATATTGCAACACCGTAGAGTTTGGATCTTCAGAATCGCCAATTAAACTTATTTACTGACGGAACTAAACGATTGAAGAGTTGGTTGGCAGCTAGCCTCTCGCACAAATGCTCGGTTTGAATGCGAAAAATCGTAGTTTAATCCATCTTAACCCATAATCAAGCTAATAGGGCCGATATAGCGGGATATTCGGTTAATTCTGGTAAAAAAATAATAAAAAATTCAAGATTTTTTTTTACCAGTAATGACAACATTAAAATGGTTAACACTTTTTCATATAGATTTAAAAAATATATATAGGTTGCGTTCACATAATATTGTTTTTTACCAAAATAAATGTACATGTATTCTACCATTGTTTGATTAAGGGTTGAGTATCACAAGCATTTTTTTTTTTTTTGGAGAGAGTGCTGTTTGCCGAGGGGCATTTTCAGCTTCACCGGGCTTGTTTTAGGGGCGGCGAGGTACGTAAAGGGTACCTCAAGCCGTGTTGAAACGAATCACCCTCGGAGGATTTCTAGAGGGGTACGGCATCGCACACTTAAAAGTGCGCGTCCCCGTGCCCTTCCAGAGTCTCCGAAGGGTTCGGATCGGATCGGGGAGCGGAACCACCCGAGGGCGCCTCTAAAGGCACGGACCTCGGCTCGGGTAGACCGGGCCGTGGAGGAGGAGAGGAGCGCCCAGGCACATGACTGTGCCTGGCGTAGAGCGCGTGTGAACCGGTTCTTCGTACCCTTGTTCTACGAGTACGGTGTCTTGGGCCTAAAGTAGTGTGCATGTTTAGTGTATTCTGTAAATGTGTGCTGTCATTTGGAGGATCGGGCGGGGGGGCGTTCGCAACTGTGATTGGGTCGTCGGGGTCGTGTAGGACGTGCTTAGGACGCCTAGACGCGTACCGTCTTGTTGCGGGAAGGCCTTCAACTTTATAGTTGGCGGCCGCCACAACAAGCGGGGTAGGGTGGTGGGGGGCATTATCGAAGTAACGTCGGGAGACGTCCTTGATAAAGTCTTTGATTGTGGGGAGGTCGAGGTCGCGATGGAGGTCAACATTACGAACGTAATGCGGACAACCCGTCGCGCCTCGCATAAAGCGGTTTTGTAGGGTTTGTAGGGGGTACAAGTGGGAGGGCGCGGAATGCGCGAAAGCTACGCTAGCGTAGGTCATGACTGGATCACAAGCATGCCGCCCGCGTGGTGGTTTATGGCCCGTTCTCCCTATCCATCCATAGGGAAGGCTCGTGCCCCAGCAGTGGGGGCATAAAAATGCGCGTAGATGATGATGATGAACATAAAACATTGTTAGCTTTGTAGGTGGTGGTAGGTGATTCCTATGTATAATAAGTATGTATTTAAGTATATTAAGTATGTTTATCCGTTGTCTAGTTAACCATTTTCTCGAGTTTCTTAAGGAACCTTTTCTTGGGGCTAGATAATTGGTGTGAGTGTGGGAAACATTTATTTATTTATTTATTTTACTACTTTTTGGGAGAAAGATGTGAGAGATGTATATAATAATATGTGGTTGCAGTATAGGTCTAGTCTATATTTCAACTGGTTGACTTTAACACGCCTCGGTGGTGGAATGGCAAATCGCTCGGTATGATATTCGGAGGTCTGGATTCAATTCGTAGGTCGGTTTAAGTGTGTTTCGTATTTTTCGATGCATAGCCCGGGTTTTGATCTAACCTTTATTCGGCAAGCGTGGTGATAAGCCAATATACCCGTCAATCCTTTGGGGGCCTTTGCCCAGCAGTGATATAATATATATATCAGGGGTCACCAATTAGTTTCGCTCGGGGTCCGTTTTAACCCTATTCTTGGCATAGTGAATTATTTGAGAAACTTAACTTCCAAAAAATTTCGAGTAGTAAAAAAAAGAACACATTTTACTCTGCCAAGTATAGGGTAAGTATAGGGTTAAGAAATGAAATGACCATCGCGGTCTGCACAGCATTTCCTAGAAAAAATATATTTATTAATCAAATGTAATTACGGAAATAACAAAGGTATTTTTTTATATATCAATGAGAAAAATGACATTTTTTGCTGCTTACCATCTGTGTGAAGTTTGGAATAAAATTGGTGCAAGCTATGACATATTTATTAAATTACGTACTCTGTAGAGCAAGTTGCTGTTCTCGCGGTCCGCCATTTGGCGACCCCTGATATATATATGCTATTATACACACACACACACAACACAACACTTTGTTCATTAATATACTGTTGTGGATTTGCCCTTATTAATATGCCTTAAGAGCGTTTACGCCGCACACTAGCGCCGCCAGTGAAAAAAAAACATATCTAGTTATTAGAGATACTTAGAATATCAAATTATGCTCAACAAACTATTTGAGTAAGTAATTTAGCATTTTTACGTCACCTAATGAACATCTGACATGTTATGGTTTAGTTAAATATGGCGTTATAGTTAAAAGTTGCCGTTTTTAGCTGTAACGTCTTATTTAACTAAACCATAACATGTCAGATTTTTATTAGGTGACGTAAAAATGCAAAATTACTTCATTCAAATAGTTTGTTGAGCATAATTCGATTTTCTATCTCTAATTACTAGATGTATTTTTTTTCATTGGCGGCGCTAGTGTGCGGCGTAAACGCTCTTATGCTCCCACCTGTACTAAGGGCTCCAGGCATATGACATAATAGATGGATTGCACAACACGTTCGAATCGCAACGTTTATAGCCATCGTTCGTCCGTACGCACAAATCGTGAGTTCTCACCACAATCGGATGCATTCTGAATCGATACATAAAATCGTACGCAAATCGATAATGTTATTAAGTAACCGATTTTATGGTGCGGTACATTTATTGATGCGCCAATGTGGCAATGTTAGAACATAGTACTGCCACGCACATAAATTAAATGTTACAATATGGACGAGTTGTCACTCACATATTTTTGACGATGGTATTACATGCTGGTGGGTCAGTGGGCAGGGCACATCGTTCGCAGGACTGATGGCTGATCTGATCCGAACTCTTTGGAGAATCTAGTAGGCCATGGGGTCACGCACTAGTGCGTGATGCCGTTCCCTCTAGAAAACCTTTGAAGGTGATTCGTTTTACACGGCTTTCACCCTTTAAGTTTCTAGCCGCCCCAAAAAAAGCCCGGTGAAGCTGAACATGCCGGCTGAGGCAAACAGCAAATTCTCTCAGGTTCTCGAATGGCGACCGCGTACCGGGAAACGCAGGTTGGCGTCGACATGCCTCCAACAAGGTGGACTGACGATCTGGTGAAGGTCGCAAGCAGCCGCTGGATGCTAGCAAAGCAAAATTGGTGGTTGTGGAGATCCTTGGGGGAGGCCTTTGTCCAGCAGTGGTTTTTTTGCTGCGATGATGATGATGATGATTACAAGCCGCCTATGAATCATTGTATAATTTTGCTGTAATCGTGCACACGTACATTTTTGAATACACTTTTTAGTTGAGATATGTTTAAAGTTTTTTAAGTATAAATATGTCGACGTGATTTTATGTGATGAAAATATTATTATTGTACTTTCCGAGGCATGGAGGGCCACGAAAGCTCCTATCTCACACTTATTCTATAAAAGCTTGGAAAAATATAATTTTTTATTTTTTATTCCTAATCGTCATCGTCTTAAATATGGATGCTTATGGCACGCGATGCCCTTTCACTTTCAATTGCGGTAATTATAAAGCATTAGCTTATTAATTGGCTGTTTACTATTTTGAATGGCGCGTTGTGAAAGGTTTATCATCATTCAGTAAGAACGTTACTCATCATTTCTGAATAGCTTCGTTATCAACAGAGTTCGGAATTAGGTTGCAAAAATTATTGATGTAATATTGAAATATCCATTTTTAAAATATTTTTTGGGGGTATTGGCCTTTTTTCATCTGAAATTAAGTAATGATAAGACCGAAGGAGGAAGCGCACTTCACCCAGAATCCTCAACTACTAGGCAGATAAGATAAGATAGCCATAGGCTATTTTTTCTCTAGGCGGAACACAAAACTGTAAAAATATTATGATCGGATGTTAATGACGGTAGTTGTTGACATTGAATGGGCGCCTTTGGCTTCCAAAGTAAAAAAGTAAATAGTGTTGAATAATTTCGGCGGGCTGGTGAGAACCACGAATGTCAGAAGGGTGCAGGTTCAAATCCTGCTCGTGTAAATTTTTCAACATTTCTGTTTTTTTGTTCGCAACAAAATTTGCGTTAAAAATTATGTAAACAAAACAAAAACATTTTTCAAAACTGCTGCTAACATTTATGTTATAGCGAAATGAGACAAATGGCGATGGCGAACTGGGGCCACTAGACCACAGAGACGGTTTTCTAAATAAAATAAACTAAACTAAACTCTCCTACACTCACAACAATTATTACCCATAAGTGCAAGCCATGTCAGATGACGGTTTTACATAGCACCCTGAGTGCTATGCACACAGTTGAAAAAGGGAGATGGATGGAGATAAAAGAGATAAATAAAAATTAAAAAAAAATCCTACACTCACACCAATTATCTAGCCCAAGAGAAGCTTCGTTATGAAACTCGTTAAATGGTTACTAGACAACGGATAAACATACTTAAAATGCTTAAATACATACTTGTTATACATAGAAAACATCCAGACCCGAGACAATAATTTCTAAATTGACCCGACCGGGGATCGAGCCCGGGACCTCAGAGATGGCGAAACCATGAAAACCGGTGTGCAAGCCACTCGACCAAGGAGGTCGTCAAAATAATCAATGCCGGGAACCGTAATTCATAAATAATATACTTAATAATTGATTGCCAAATAGTAAAAATATTTACTTCAGGTAAGACAGGTTCATTGGAATTAGTATTGCCATACTCATCTTTAAATCTTTAAGCCAGTTCAGTTAGGTGGAGTCATCTTTATATTTGACAGTTAGGTACACATTGAAAGAGCTGTAATAGCCATTCTTATTACGATCATCGCTGTAGCTAAGGGTATCCGCTGGATTGAAACACATCTTGCACTATCGGTAGCTTTAAGTAGGGCTAAACGATATTTCTAAACGTGAAGAAAGCGCCTCCGCGCTTCCTAAGCGTCTCCGAGGTATGGACTATGGACGTATTAATGCTGAGCTTTCTCTACGCTATACAAGCGGTCACGAAGCCGTGGGACCGCCACGCCAATATCTAGGCAGCTACATCGAAATGCTACCTTAAACGACACAAGGAAATGTACATATTTGTAAAGCTTCTATAAATAAGCTATTTGTAGGTAAGAGAATTATTAGAGTAAGTGGAGAGTAATTTTGGGCACTTGAAAGTTTTTGATTGTAAATGTTTTAAATTAAATATTGTATGATTTGGTATCAAAATTCAAAATTCAAAATCATTTATTCAGTTTAGGCTACAAATAGCTCTTATAAACGTCATTTTATGCCACCAGTTCGTAAGTCTATCTACTCTGGGCGGGAGATCTTGTACTGAGAAGAACCGGCAAGAAACTCAGCAAGTGTATCGACAAACTTTTTTTTTATAATTGTCGATACTTCTAATAAAGCTGTAAAGTTTCTTGCGCCCATTCTTCTCCACAGTTGAAAAATAGAAGTCCTGAATGAGTAGTACGTAAAAACATATTTGGACGATCCTAAAGTAGGTTCTTTTCTTAAAAGGATTTGAATAAAAAAGTTTGACTTTGACTTTGACTCTGACTGATTAGCTTATATACAGTCCTTTTGCTGGACAAGGATCTCCAACATTGAAATCAAGGCATCGCTGCAATTAATGGGTTGCCAAAAGCGGGATTGGTGATCACAAACCTGAGCATATGTATCGAAAAAGGACAAAGCTACTCATATTATTAGTACATATATAAAACGTAGGTATGTGCCCATATCGGAGTAACGAGCGCTCTGCCACTCGGCCACCGAGGCGTTCTCAGTATAAGTCTCAATATTTTCTCAATTTAAAGCTAACACTTCACAAAGCTGCTAGTCGCCACTAAAATCACGATTTATTCCAATCCAATACCACGAAACTCACAATCATCACTCATACCGCCTACTCTCATTTTGTTGGACTACTCTAAGAGGTCAAGACACTTCGCACGCCAATATTCAGTAGGTACAGTAGACGCCGCATTTTTATTACATAAGTGACATAACGGCCAAGATGCTTCGATGCGTTGACACACATTTTGGTTTATGTAACGACAGTCATCTGCCGTTAGACGAAGCAGACGAGCGTTCAAAACGCCGGCACCGCTGTTGGTGCCTAGTGTGATTTTTGTTTACTATCCGTATTCATTCGATTACGTTTACGAAAACGAACATTAGTATGGCATTGAAGCAGCGCCTTCTGGCGACATCCGAGAAGAGTTAAAATTTTGCCATATAAATAAAACGAATAACTAAGTATTCATAATATTGTTAAGGATTTTCAAAATCTAATTTCCACAACTGTGCCTACATTAAAACTACATTTAAGTAAACAAAACATTTGTTAAAACAGCATGAGATGACTTTACGAGTCTCCGCTCATTTTATTTTAAGTTCAACTTATGTTATTACCTATAAACTTAACATATTGTTTGCCTCAGAACAATGAGCTTTAGTTATTACTTTGAGGTACTGGCTGGTATTAGAGCCAGTGACATACATGCATACGTGTCTAATTGATGAGAGAATGCAACTCGCTTCATGAGATTTAAGTGGTAGTTTGAAAGCTAATAATTATGACAAGCTACGACGTAAAATAAACGCGAGTAGATCCGTAAAAGTTGTTTCATTTCAATGTGTAGTGTTCGCGTAAACTTTAGAAAACAATAAGCTACGACTGTTAAAGATTGACAAAATGTCTGTTATTTTACTAACCATTATTTAATTAATTCTTTAATGTACATATAAAACACATATTAAAACTGACGTTACAAAGACAAATACAAAGGTGAACTTATCTCCAGAATAGATCTATTTAGCCAGAGTTTTAGAAGAGGAGAATCAGCTTCTAGTGGCACAGAGGAAGGTTCTTCGGAAAATCCTGGTTCCAATAAGGAGGGTAGATAAGGAAGGCAGCTGGAGAGTCCGGAAAAATGCAGAGATTGAAGACCTCGTGGCTGAGCCTAACATAATAGGAGAATACAAATCACACAGACTCCGCTGGCTCGGTCACATGCTGCGAATGGGGGAAGATCGAAGCGTCAAGAGAGCATATTTGGGTCGAACGATCGGCCAGCGAACGATTGGTCGCCCCAGGTACCAGGTACAGGTTGGAGCGATAGGGAAGGTGATCTGCGTGACCTCGGAGCCGTCAACTGGCAAGAGGCTGCAATGGACAGGGAAAAGTGGCGAGTTCTCGTTTCGGAGGCCAAGACTCACTCTGGGTCCCTGCGCCAATTTTTATTTATTTATTTATTTAATTATAGGAAGACCAACAGCTATGACACAACTTAAAAACTTAAAAATAGTAACAGGAAGCCAATTATAGGTCCTCACTAATAAAAACAGAATTAATAACAATGTGATGCACTAACAAGAAAAACACACACTTAAACTTATTCATTAAACTACTCAAAAAATAACTGGCTCATGAGCCGTTTCGCTGATGCATCGCTTGTGTTAAAAAGGTCAAAATCTAGTTTTTTAGATAAGGCATTGAAATTGTTACTCGCACGCCAGATATACGTGTTTTGCCTATAGTTGGAAAAGGAAGGGGGCAGATATAAAAGCGGGCTAAACCGAAGGAGCTTAGATGGCGCTCTGAGAGTGATTTGAGACAGTAGATCTGGACAGTCAATGGAACCAGAAGCAGCTTTTAGTAGGAACAAAATATCGGCAATTTCACGGCGGTCCTCTAAGGGAAGTAGGTGATGTTTTTTGCAGAAACCAAGATATTGCGTTGAGTCATACCGGTCTTTGGAACGAAAGCAAAGATACTTGATAAACCTTTTTTTGAATGTTTTCGATTCGCGATATATAAATTTGGGTATCTTGGGTTCCACACTTGAGACGCATACTCCAAGTTGCTACGAACAAACGTACAGTATAATTTTTTTTTTTAAAAATGGAGTAAAGTAAAAGCCAGAGTTTGTTTGCCAAATGTTTTGGTAATATGTCTTGATCATTTTGATGCTTGATACATTCGCAAGAAACAGGCACTCGGAAACTATTGAAATTGGAAGATCAGCCACAAAAGTTCAGTTTCCACCAGAGACAATTGCTTTTTTAATTGAAATTTACACAAAAAAGTTTTTTCTTCAATAATAGTACAAAATTCCCGGACAGCGCTGAAAAACAGTCAAATAAATTAAACCACAAACTCTTTTGTGGTCTTATTTCAAATTAGGAAGGTAGATTACAGTAATAGGTAAATATGTGACAATATTAATTGACCCTTATGTTCGAGATTTAAGGTTTACAATATTTAATCAGTTGAAGCTATAAAACCTTTTTTACATTATGTAACAACATAATTTGTGTGCAAACGCAGCTAATTTCTGGAATTTTTTGTTCCCGATCCATAATTAGTACTATTTTTGTATTATTGTTCATGAGCAATGGTCTCCCCATTACTGAAGGTCCTTAACTGTCTCCGGCCAGTCTGGCCATAAATAAACCTGAGCGTCGCGCCAAGCCTTTCGCAGCGTTCCTCGGGGCCTTGGTCTTTGAGGTAATCTTGGCCTTTCAATATGATTATTGAAAGGCCAAGATTACTGAGTGTGATGCCAATTGTGATCAATTGCAAAATAATAAAATAAACTTAAGTCTAATGATGACACAAATCGTGCATGTATTCTTGTAACTAACTGTAATTATTTGGTTTATTATTATAACCTCATAATTAATAAACATAATCAACATAAAATGACCAAACGATTATTCTTTTATGTTTCACATTAACCTCTGTGTGCCTAGTGTAATTTTTGTTTAATATCCGTATTAATTCGATCATGTTTACGAAAACTAAAATTTGTATAACAAATTTTAAACTCTTCTCGTATGTCGCCAGGACACGCCAGGAAGCGTTGCTTCAATGCCATACTAATTTTAATTTTGTTAACGTGATCGAATGTACAATGAAACTCACACTGGCACTATACTAATATTAGGTCCTTACCTATGAAATTGACGTTTTGTATGAAGATTTTTTTTTAATTTTCTTAGCATCTATTTATGTTACAATATAAAAATTGTAGAGTAGTGTGTTTGTTTCACTAGCTAAATATAGCAGACATTAAAAAGAAAAAAAAAATCTTTAATACAGTGATGAATTATGATTGTAATAAAATTTGTGTTTTTTGTAATTTGTTCGCAACAAAATTTGCGTTAAAAATTATATAAACAAGTTATTCCTTATTTTGTCCTTTTTACTTTTAGGGCTGATTTTTCAATCGTCAGTTAAAATTTATTAATTAAATAAGTTTGACATAATCACAGATTCTCCTTAGAAAATATGTCACAATGGCAATATTATTCGTTGGATACAACTTATGTGAGGATTGAAAAATCGGGCCCTAATTGAATTGAAGTTTACATGACAAATTCAATTCAAATTCAATTCAAATTCAAAAATCATTTATTCAGTTTAGGCTACAAGTAGCTCTTATGAATGTCGCTATGCCATCGGTTCGTAAGTCTACTCTGGGCGGGAGATCTTGCACTGAGAAGAACCGGCAAGAAACTCAGCAAGTGTCCAGCTCTTTTCTCCCTTACAGCGTCAAAAAAAATAAAAATTGGAAAATGCCCTATCATAGCAGGACACTTTCCATTACAAATAAACACAAAAAATATAGAAGACAACTACAACATGTAAAAAAACAAAACAAATAAACAAATCTAATATATCAAATTTACATCTGGTATAAGTTAAATTTCCACAATGTCATACAGTACCACTACAGTACTCTAATAAAAGTCAAAAATTGTTTAAGAAAAACAAAGTCAAACTATAGTAATTAATACTAACAATGAGATAAGTATGCAAGAGCAGACCAGCCTCCACAGGCGGCACCCGTTCACGAGTATGACATATAAATCAGCCATCGCTTCGCTCAACCATATTTTAGGGAACGTAACGACCCGACGCACACGCCACCACCGCAGAGACAATAAAGAGAGCATGACACACTCAAGATACTTTAAATAAAAACTTAATGATCTATTTAACGCTGTTTGTTATCTGTAGGACACTGTTCAAAACTATCATATCAGTATAAAAATTATATAAATTAATTTTATTATGTATATTGATACAAATAGAGTATAATGTGTTTTTTATTACAACCAGGCTGTTTTATCATCCAATTATTCTTTGACTTTAATAATAACCTTTTATAAAAAAGTGTAACTACTTACAATGTGAAATAACATGTGCAGGCGAGCAGACTAAGATGACCACACATTCTTATCATTAAAATAATCATCAATTTTATAGTAACCTTTTTTCATTAGACCTTGTTTTATTTCTGTCTTAAACTTGTGTAATGGCAATTCTGTTAGAGTGAAAGGCACTTTATTGTATATTTTTATACATTTCCCAACAAATGAATTACCAACTTTATTGAGTCTAAGTTTTGGAACAGCAAGTTTGTTTTTATTTCTTGTGTTAAAATTATGGGTATTACTTTTTTTTTCGAATTTATCTAAGTTTTTATAAACATAAATGATATTTTCATAAATATACTGTGAAGCTACAGTTAAAATATTAATCTGCTTAAATAACTCTCTCAGCGTATCACGGGGCTTAAGGCTATAAATAGCTCGAATGGCTCTTTTCTGTAAAACAAAAATGGTTTCAATGTCAGCCGCTGAGCCCCACAATAAAATACCATACGACATGACGCTGTGAAAGTAACTAAAGTAAACCAATCTTGCCGTTTCTACATCAGTAAGTGACCTCATTTTTCTAACCGCATAGGCAGCTGAGCTAAGTCTTCCTACCAGGGCAGCAATATGAGAACCCCATTGTAATTTATGATCTAAGGTAATACCCAGGAAAACTGTCGAGTTAACTATTTCAACTATTTCATCGTTCATAGTGATACTGGTATTAACCTGCTTCACATTGGGCATCGTGAATTTCACACATTTAGTTTTTTTTGCATTAAGCAGCAGGTTATTAGTGGTAAACCAATGTAATATTTGAGAGAGAGTATTACTTACGTCGTCAAATATTGCTCTATGTCTATCAACTTTAAAAATCAATGAGGTGTCATCAGCAAATAATACTATCTCACAAAGATCTTCGGTGTAGTAAGGTAGATCATTTACATAAATGAGAAATAAAAGAGGTCCTAATATTGAACCCTGGGGCACCCCCATAAGTAACGGGGCGCCAGAAGAATCGGTACCGTTAATATTAACTTTTTGAACTCTGCCAGTGAGGTATGATTTCAATAAGGTAAGTGAGTTGTCTGAGACACCATAATGTTCCATTTTTAATAATAAAGTATCGTGATCGACACAGTCGAAAGCTTTCGATAAATCACAGAAGATACCTATCGCATCCTGTTTCTGCTCCCATGCATCGAAAATATGCTTAATGAGTGCAACTCCCGCGTCGGTTGTATTTCTACCTTTAGTGAAACCGAATTGTTTGTTATGAAGTAACTGGTTATCTGTAAAATGTGACAGCAATTAATTAAAAATAACTTTTTCAAAAATTTTACTAAGAGCCGGTAGTATGGATATAGGCCGAAAATTAGATGGGTCACTTTTATCGCCTGTTTTAAATAACGGTATAATTTTACTGTACTTCATTAAATCTGGAAATACACATTCATCAACGCATTTATTAAATATTATTGCTAAATTAGACGCGATAGAAGATATTATAGATTTTAATATATCAGTGGAGATACCCCAAAGATCCTCAGTCTTTTTTATATTAAGTTCTCTAAAAGCTTTTATTATTATATCAGAATCAATATAGTGAAAATTGAATGGAATATTACATATTTTTACACTCGACACAAGAAGAGACTGGGCAAGATGTTTACAAGAATTTAATTTATTTGATGTAATGAGTGGAATTTTTGAGAAAAATGTTTCAAACGCGCCTGCCACTTCCGTATCACCATTGATGTAAGCATTATCGACTTTGAGTTCAAGTATACGATCACGAGACCTTACTTTACAAGTTTCTTTATTAATGACGTTCCAAGTGGCTTTTATTTTATTTTTTGAATTCACAATCTTTGCCCGAATGTAGTTGGCCTTTGCTATGGAACAAACTTTTTTGAACATTTTTGAATAATTTTTAACATATTCAATTACACTTGGATCCTTAGAGTTTGCCTTTATATCATATAATTGATACAATCTATTTCTACTCCTGTAGATGCCAGCTGTGCCCCAATCACTGAATTTAGTTTTAGACTTATCTACTTTGATTAATTTTTGAGTAAAGTTGTTATTAAACTCTTTTTTGATTATTTCGAATAGATTGTCGTATAAGATGTTCGCTTTGTCATTGTTACATGGTATTTGTAACACTTTATCATTAACATTCTTCTTAAATCTGTCTAATCGATTAGTGGTCACTGGCCTGTATAAAATATTCATTGAAAGACATTCATATTGGTGCTCAAATCTAACTATCTGACCACTGTGATCAGAATTTATAAAATTTATTATTGATTTCTCAATATCATTACAATTAGAAAAAATATTACCTAAACAGGTAGCTGATGTGGCTGTAACTCTTGTAGGTTCATCAAAAAGATTTTGCAAGTTAAACGATTTGAAAAGATTAAGAAACCTTACCGAGTTCTGTGAGTCATCTAAAATATTTATATTAAAGTCGCCACATACAACTATCCTCTTTTTACAATTGCATACCTTTTGCAAGGTTTCTTCCATAATGGACTCAAATAAGTGGTAATTACCAGAGGGAGGCCTATACACACAAACAATAACATACTGCTCGAGCTCCGCACATGATAGTTCAATATTTCGTTCAACTGAGAGAGATACTATGTCTTTACGCTCCTTTGATTGTAATGTATCGTTAATTAATATCAGTGACCCACCTCTTATAGCAGACTCTCTTGTGAACGAACTAATGACTTTATAATTATCAATGCTTACTAACAGTTCGCATTGTTTTAACCAGTGCTCGGTTAAGCATAATACATGTACATTTTTTTCATTTATATATAATTCTAATTCTTTTCCAGAAAAGCCCTGAATGTTTTGATGTATAATGTTTATAAAGGTGGACATTTCATTTGTCTTAATATTTAAGTCGCAAGAGTTTTCCTCTATTGTCTGAGTGATCAATTTAAATTATTATAAACGGATTGATTTGGAACAGATTCCAATGTACAATTTACAATGTCAATATTCTGCCCAATAGGGGCAGATAGGCTAGCCAAATTTTTGGCTGAGTATTCAATATAATATGATAGCGATAATGCTATCTGTCTCTTAAGATATTTATTAAGATAAAATTTATCTTTTGTCAAATATAATTTATTATCTAAATACTTATTTAGGTCAATTAAATGGAATTTATTCTTATTATTAAAAGTCAGAGTATGTAATGTCATATTTATTTTATGCCTTATATTGTTTTCAGTCTGTGGCAAGCTTTGGCTATAAGGAAGTGTGAACAAAACAACATTTTTAACATTTAATGAATACAATAAATCAAAACATTTTAACAGTTCAGTCTTGTCCATACTTCCCCTGTGTCCCACTAAAACCAATAGTGTGGTTTTTTCATTGAATTTGTAATTCATAATTTTTCTAATAATATCATGATAAGTTAAACCAGGCGTACAATAATTAGTAACAGTTTGTCCCAAATATGTACTTAATAATTGGCCCATGGATTTCCCAAGTTCATCACTAAACATGATAGTCTCAGATTTTACAATGTTATTCTGAGTGGAGGAACTATTGGTATTTTTACATTGCTTTTTATTTGATACAGATGAAGGACTTTGGTGATGATGAGTGAACAAGGACTCACATACTGACTGAGGGCTGCCAGATGAGCTATTTTGGTCTGACTGGTCACAATTAGACTGAATGAGGCACTTTAAAGCAAGCATGTGTTCCTCGAACTCATTTTTAGCACTATTATACTTATTCGTCATTAATTCTAAGGATTTGTGAAGGTTACAAATCTCAATTTCCATTTTCCTTATGTCACTGTCATATTCGGTAATATTATTTTCTAATAATAATGAATACATATCAAGTTCATCGCCAAGTTGCCTTCTCTCTTTAATATACATAATTTTTTTGTACATACATTTTTGCCTCTTAATAAGTTTTTTAGTTTTGGCTATATACTTATTAATTTTAACATACTTTTTAAATTTGTTTCTACTGCACTGAACAATCCCCACTTCAGTATTTAAATTTAAGGTTTTTATAGTGTCATCACTTGTCAGATCAATTGTTACAATGGGTTCCGATATTTGTGCAGTAGAAACCAGGCTGGGCGCACTACCGACTAACTCATCAAACAAGCTGTGGCTATGGGAAGTCATGGTGTCACGTTTCTCCGCCTCCAGGGTGGTAATGTGGCGGTGGGCTTCTTGCAGCTCCTGCTCCAGGACCGACATGCGCTTGAGGCCCTGCTCATACTCGTCACTGCATTCCCTGAACCCAACCAGTATGCTATGCAACTTGTCCCGCTCATCTACTACTAACCTATGCTCAGTGTGCAGCTCAGCCATTTGTTTTTTCAAAACATCATATTTATTTAACGAATCCAATAGTTCCATCTCATTGTCATCTCTTTCCCTATGCAATTGTTCAACCAACCCCTTGGAAACCTCTAATTCCTTCAAAGCCAAGTCGAGTTTTCTCAATGTAACATCGAGCTTACTCTCTTCTTGGCGAGCTGAGGTCATGCTACGCGTAGTGATCGGCATTTTAGTTAATTAGAAAAAAAAAACAAAAGATAAAGATAAACACCAAAAAGTTGTTCGAACAAAGTATGAGAGGTTATAAAGTAAATTACAAAGTAACCTCAACGCGAAAGTGATCAAATATCACTTTAAATATATAAAAAGAATGGTATTGTCTAATGATTATTATAATTAAATGTAAAATTTACCACACAATGCTATTTAAAAGAGATGACAAAGATTGACAATAACAAAAAATGCAGTGTCATTGACTGCTCGTCGGCCGGTACGTACGATACCTGCAATTCACTAATTCACACACAATACACAGTTTTATGCACAGATTATTACGCAAAAACACTTAGAATATACTTAAATTTTGTTTCGTGATGAATTTTGGGACCAAATATAAGATTAAATAATAAAATTAGTAAATAAATTCGAGACAAAATGCAATCAGCTGTTAGCCGTAGTGTTGCCACAGAGCCGAACTCCAAACAAAACAAAGAAAATATATCTTCTAAGCTTATACTCTGTTGATTAGCAAGGCCCTATGTATTTTATATTATTTTTATTGAACGTTTTTTACGAGCGTTCCAACCGCCCGTCTGCGCGGTGTCAACTCTGACATTACATTGCATCAGAGGTCACCAACGCTCTGGTAAAACAATTGTATTCTCCATTCACATCTCGTTGACAGTTGACTCGGGTTGACAGGCGTTAACATACGGACTGTAAAGCTGTATGCTTTAACGCTAAATACTGCATTAATGTTTATTAGCTATTAATGTTTATGTGTAGTTTAAAATACCTACTTATTTTTATGTCCCTGAGATTCTATAGAGGATTTTCTTGCTTTTGCGCACACGTTTTGTTCACACAGAATAATAACATGTGTTTTTAGAATTTACAGTACTTATGACTTTTATTACATTCTATCTTTAGATGCGTCGGTAACTGAACAAACTTCCTGATGTCATGAAATAATTGGGAATAATACATTTCAACAGAATGGCTATTGGCAGATTCGTTTAGTTAGAGTGTTAGTGAATTTTTAAAATAAAAAATGTTATAAGTTTCAGATCAATATTAGAGCTCATTATGAACAAAGCTCTTCTTAAATGCAAACATACCTTATTTCAAAATAGATTTCGCTAGCAATATATAAAAAACATTTTGTTTCAAAACGAAAATTTCAACATCAACCATGTATGTTTAAGCTGTTTGTTTACTAAATTATGTCTAATGAATCATACATACACGAATGACTAACACATCTCAAAGTAACAAACCTACTAACATATTTTTAGGTAAGAATTTGCTTATGACATTTTTACAGTGTAATCTTAGGCGGCGAGGAACCTAAGGTTCCTCAAGATGGTAGTGACCAAACAAGAAAGTTTTCTAAAAGCTGGCATCACGCAAGCTGACCGCGTCCCTACGAGTACTAGATACCCCGAGTTGTTCGAAATAAAATAAAAAACAGAATTCAAAATCATTTATTCAGTTTAGGCTACAAGTAGCTCTTATGAATGTTATTATGCCATCGGTTCGTAAGTCTACTCTGAGCGGGAGATCTTGTGAAGCGGCAAGAAACTCAGCAAGTGTCCAGCTCTTTTCTCCCTTACAGCGTCAAAAATATTGGAATGTGCCCCATCATAAAAGGACATTTTCACAAAAATAAAATAAAGAACAATCACAACACAAAAAATAACAAAATAAAAAATGTCTAGGTTTGTAAAAATTACATCAGGTTACCAATTTTTGTCTAAGAAAAATAAAGTTAAAGTAGGTATACGAGTATAATAATAATAAAAAAATGTTCGAATCTTACTTCGGAAGGCATGTACAGCCTCGGCCCCAGCTGCATTAGCAGTCGTTAACCACCACCGCCTGCACTGGGCCCGCGTGGTGGTTTACGGCCTGTTCTCCCTGCGGTGTTGCATCCGGCTCATACCCCTTATGCATACATATTACGTAAACTGAACTGGTGACCCTCGAATGACAGAAACGGAAACTTCTAAGGCAACTAAAGGTTAGGACCTTGTATCGGGTTGACCGTGTCGTTAGAGTAGAACCGACATCGTGTCGCGATAATAAATAAACAACAGTTGTGTGTGCAACGAAAATATTGACTGTTGTGTTTTACAATGAGTGGCGAATACATTGACAGTTACAGTTCAAGGTGTAATTGTGTAACGCACTGTTCGGGAGGTCATGGATATGTGGATTGTAAACATAGAAAAAGAATAGCCGTGTTAATAGTTTGAATCTATTAGCGAGTAGATACAACCGCCTTTGTGATCGTGTGCTAAGATAGATGCAACACTTTGTTGCTCCCACTATAAAACAGAAAACAGTAATGGATAATAAATCGATTCAGTTTTATTCTACTACGAGTAAATGTAAAGTAAAATGTAAATATACTATATAATGTAGATACTGATATTCTTAATGACACGATTGGTACTTTTAAACGTTGTTGCAGAGAATAGTAAAATTGTTAACGGATTTCTTATTTTTTTGTCTTTGTTAAAGGTTAAAATTTGTTAGAGGTTAAATTTAGTGTTATAATTATATAAATTCTGTTTTATCTAACTTAAACGATTTAGTAATTAGTGGAAACTTTACTGATCTATGCACTGTTTTTATATAATATCTTTATGTTTCATTGTATTGTATGTTTTCCCAAATAAATAAATAAATAAATAAATAAATACCTCTGTGGTCACTAGACCACTAGGTTAAAACCACCGGTCATAAAGAACCAGAAGTCCCAGGTTCGTTTCCCAGGGGGAATAAATGTTTGTGTACTAGGATTGGTTAGTGCAGTCGCTACCCGTTCACCCACCAGCTTCACCCACCAGTTTCTCTGTTTACCCGTGCACCCACTATGGCGGGAAAATATCGATATCAATTCAATGTTTTGTTAGATGAATTTCGCGAACGGTGTATTCAGTAGCAGCTAGTTTTAGGGTCCATTTTTTAGCGAAAGCTTTATTTTTCTTATAATTTATTATTAGATGAATTTCGCGATCTCCTTTTTTTGGTAGGACTTGTTTGTCCGCCTGGCTAGCTACCGCCGTCTTATCTATACTAATATTATAAAGCTGAAGAGTTTGTTTGTTTGTTTGTTTGTTTGTTTGTTTGTTTGTTTGTTTGAACGCGCTAATCTCAGGAACTACTGGTTCGAATTGAATAATTCTTTTTGTGTTGGATAGTCCATTTATCGAGGAAGGCTTTAGGCTATATAACATCACGCTGCGACCAATAGGAGCGAAGCATCAGTGAAAAATGTTGCAAAAACGGGAAAAGAGCCTAAAAAATTAAAAATGCTGCCGAAAGTCACTATTCCACGCGGACGAAGTCGCGAGCACAGCTAGTATTTAAATATGTCGGCATAACATCAATGTTATGTATGTTCCCTGTGTGGTGCCGGGGATAAAGAATTGCACTACCCCATATCTTCCCGTGGGGGTCGTAAAAGCCGACTAAGGGACCATTCCAGAGGATGGGCAGCAGCATCTCTCTGAGTTTACCCTCAACCTACTGCGATCGCCAACCCGCCTGCCAAGCGTGGCGATTACGGCAAATACCCCTCATATCCTTGGGGGAGGCCTTTGTTCAGCAGTGGACGTCTTTTGGCTGAGATGAACATCAATGTTTGTAGCATTGCGCATTGTTGTGTTCCGGTAGCTAGAGCGGGGTTCCGGGTGGAGTGTGCTTCCCCTTCGGCCTTATCATTATTTAACATCAGGTGAGATCAAAGCCAAGTGCTTACCTCTAAAGACCTAAAAAAATAGGTACTACAGTAAAATACTACACTACAGTATTGCTTTAGCGATACATTCATCATCTCAGCCAAAAGACGTCCACTGCTGGACAAAGGGGGAGGCCCAAGGATATGAGGGGTATTTGCCGTAATCGCCACGCTTGGCAGGCGGGTTGGCTATCGCAGTAGGTTGAGGGTAACCTCAGAGAGATGCTTTGCCCATCCTTTGGAATGGTCCCTTAGTCGGCTTTTACGACACCCACAGGAAGATATGGGGTGGTGCAATTCTTTATCCCTGGCACCACACGGGGAAAGCGATACATTACTTAATTGTATTCAAGCTGCTTGCAGCTTCCATTTGTAATAGATAAGCATTCAGTAAGATTAAGCAATCTTCAAATAGCAAATCTCAGAAATGTAATAACTTACCCCCTTATTCATAAAAACTATTTAAGCATTAGCCACCTTATTCATAAAAACTATTTGATCATTATTTAGTTAAATATTGTTTTGTCAACGTCACACAAACGTCATTTTGAGTTTGAGAAAAAGAGACAAAACGACGACCTCCTTGGTCGAGTGGTTTGTACACCGGTTTTCATGGTGTCGCCATCTCTGAGGTCCCGGGTTCGATCCCCGGTCGGGTCAATTTAGAAATGATTGTTTTTCTAAATTGTCTCGGGTCTGGGTGTTTTCTATGTATAATAAGTATGTATTTAAGTATTTTAAGTATGTTTATCCATTGTCTAGTAACCATCTAACGAGTTTCATAACGAAGCTTCTCTTGGGCTAGATAATTGGTGTGAGTGTAGGAAAGTTTATTAAGTTTATTAATGATTAACTAAATATTGCTTTAATAGTTTTTATGAATAAGGGGGTAAGTAGTTAGTAATTAAATATCGGCTTTGTTAAACTTCTATATAGCTTGAATTTATTTGGGGATCAGGTTTATTCAATAAAAGCTAGGATTGTTTTAAATCAAATCTGTTTTATTCCCGATGAACATTAATTATTGCTAACAATGTATAGGTACATGTACCGATTTAAAAATCTTGTCACCGCGATTCAGAACTTTTTATTTTATTTTCAAATTGACAATAAAGCATAAACAGACTTGAAACAGAAGATAATTAATTATTTTCAACACTAATTATTAATGAGCTTCTTGTGTTTCCTTCTAAGTGATATTCAAAAGCACACAATGCAAGTCATTCAATTATGAGCATATAAGTTTTAGGACAATAATATTGCATAAGTTGATCGTATCAGCACATATTATTAAGATAACAATGTCAGTACTCAATTAGTGGAATGAAGACATAAAATGTATTATCTCTTTATTAATCTTTTATAACATTAAGCAAGTAACGATGAAGGTAGTGTGCAATTTGATGACTAATGAGAACGTTAGATGTTGAATATACTAATTAAAGGCTGTTTTATAAACTAATTAAGAAAATTCAGTAAAATACTCAAATTTTTGCAACAAAATTTCCGTAAAATTTATATACCTAGGTATGTACGAGTATATGCGAGGCCGATAGACGAATGTTCCCGTGAGAATATCGGGAAAGGATCCTATGTTTTAATCCAGGTTATAAACTATCTGTATGCCGAATTTCATCCAAATCTATCCATCCGTTGCAGCGTGAAGAAGCAACAAATATACACAAATACATACACACAAACTTTCGCATTTATAATATTAGTGTGATTCGTAGTATCCGTCCGTAGCAATGAAACAACTCAACATCGACAATTATGTATAAATTAAGAGTTAAGAATGAAATAAATAATTATAAAATATAGTGAATTTAAATGCCTAACCGACCCATTCAGGAATCAAACCTGGGTCTTCCGCAATCCGGGCGGCTGCCCAATTAATTAATTCAGCTTTAATGCAGCAATAAGCACTTGAAAATAAAAAAAATAAAATGTTTCATTCTTACATTTATTTTTTTTTATTTTCAAGTGCTTATCAAGAGGGGAGGAATACCTTCTATAATTTGGTTTTAGTTATTTATTTTTAGGCATCTTCGGAAGACCAGCGTCGTAGCATTACTATACTATTACTTATTCTGTGGCATTACTAAAGTGCCACAGTATGACACACGCTGAGAAGATGCCTTTTCAGTATCATATACCATGTATCTTAAATTATGAATGTTTTACTTGTATGAATGTTATTACTATTCTATTCTATTTAAATAATTAACAAATAATGTTCATTTTTAACCGACTGCGTCAGAAGGGTTATGTTTTTCGAGTGTGTGTATGTATTTTGTATGTATATATTGTCCAAGATCTCCCGCCCAGAGTAGACTTACGAACCGATGGCATAATGACGTTCATAAGAGCTATTTGTAGCCTAAACTGAATAAATGATTTTGAATTTTGAATTTTGAATTTTGAATTGATAGTTGTCGCAGATGGGGACAATCATCAACCAAGCGGACGGAAGTTATACCGTGGCTAGCTCAATTTAATCCGAACTCTCTTTGGTTGGTTGGTGATTGTCCCCGCCTGCGACAACTATCAATATTCGATGTATTTATAAATACTCATTTATTATAGATTTTATTATTTAAGTATAGGTATCGGTAACCGGTCGTCGTGGAGATCCTTGGGGGAGGCCTTTGTCCAGCAGTAGACGTCTTTTGGCTGAGATGATGATGATGATGATGATGATGATGATCGGACAAGGAAATATTTCACGTTGCATTCAACAATGCTCAAATTGAATTCAGGGATCGTAGAGCTTGTTTTTTTCTTTTCAGTTTTTTCTCTTTGCCGTTATTTTTTATGTTAGTCCGGTTTTTACGAGTATATAATTGTTTTTTATATAGTTGGGGTTTTTGTTTTATTTTATTAAAACTGTATCGATACATTGAAAGCAGCGTATAGCGTAATAATAAGAAAAGAGGAAAATGGTAGAGCCTCACTGTATTCGCTTAGGTACCGACCTTCCAGTTTTATTTCCCAAAATGAGTCAAGGCCGCATTAGCATAAGCACAGATAACATACAGCCATTGTAAGCTCGCGCAGGAGATGGCGATAAATCAAACGCATGGGAATCGAAGCCGGGGCCACAATGCACAATCGAAGTACCACCGCTTGGGCAATAGTTGTAACTTGTAACCGATCCGTGATGGTACTGGTACTAGTACTACATAGGTTAAATTAGGCGTTGTAAGGTTAAAATATAAAATTCTCTCCGTAAGACTAAAAATGTAGGTGAAGTGGAGATAACCGGTTGAAAGTATTATCACATGCGAAATGTATATACGCAGCTATTAGTTCTATTGTATGTATACCTACAGCATTTTGAATAAATTTACTAGAGTTATGGAGAATAAATCAGCAAAATAAAAAACCTTTCTTATTCATAAATTATAAATCTTCAAAATTTACAAAATACACCATCCGAACATTTTTTTTTGAGAGAGATTGCTGATTGCCTCAAGCGGCATTTTCAGCGTCACCGGGCTTTTTTGGGGGCGGCGGGGTACGTAAAGGGTACCTCAAGCCGTGTGAAACGAATCACCTTCGGAGGTTTTCTAGAGGGAACGGCATCACACACTTAAAAGTGCGTGTCCCCGTGCTCTACTAGATTCTCCGAAGGGTTCGGATCGGATCGGTTCCATCCGAACACCTCGGAGAATCTAGTAGAGGACGGGTCTTGCTAGATCCCATTCCCTTTAGAAACTCTTTAACTATGATTAGATCACACGACTTGAGGAACCCTTTAAGTTTCTCGCTGCCCCTAAGTCGTTCGGTTACGATGCAAAGGCCACTGGCGCCAACAGCTATAAAAAAACAACATTAATACATACGCAAAATTTTATCTAACATAACATCTATACATACGTAAAATTATATTTACATAATTACGATCCTAAGTTGTAATAAAAATATGCATTACCAATAGGTAAGGTCGAGCTACTCCAATGTGCACAATAGTGCACATTGGAGTAGCTCGATGGCGCAGGAGGTTAAGCAACTTTCGTAAAAGCCGGTCATCGGATGGGCGAACAAAAATGTATTATCTTAAGCTCCTACGTGCTTCAGAAAGCACGTAAAACCGTGCCCTAGCAGTGGGGACATAACATTAGCAAATGATTTTTTTTTTAAATTTTATTGTGGCACGCCAAAATGGCCTCACCCTGCCTGATGAAAAGCAGCCAGTGAAGCCCAAGAAGTGAATGCGTTCATCAAAGCGCTACCACGCTATGCCGAACGCTCACACTATGGCGGCCTGCATAAATGCTTTTTCACGCCCCGCTTAAATAACCCGGGAGAGAAAGAGGAGGGAAACACGTATGCGGGCAGCGCATTCCACATATGGGCAGTTCGGCAAAGGAACGATTGATGATGATGATAATTGTACACATTATGATAATGCTTGTTTTTGCCGACAGATGGCGCGCTGGTGCGCTGCAGTCACACTCTTCGCGCTGGTGGCATGCTCCAGTGCCATCGAGAGCCAGTCACGATTCCGTAAGTAACATACTATCATAGCTCTTAGATGTTTTGTTAACAATGTTATATTTTTTTAAATGTGCACTTAAAAAATAATACTGGGACTCAATGGGACTTCAATGGGACTTCAATACATGACCGATCGCGTTGAACCCAAGATTTGGCAGTCGTCTTTTTTCAAGTGCATAAGTATTGTAATTGTATTTCAACATACAAAATTTTAGTGCTAGTTCTTTACTGTTAGATCGAGCAAGTACATACAAATTGTTGTTAACTCCATTAACTACTTACAATTTGTATGAGATTTAAGCAAACGCCATCTAGTGACCAACTTGTAAAATCAACTTGTGCCTACTGATTCGGCCATACTAATTTTTGTTTATTTTAAAAGCAACATTTCGGTAGGCCATACCATATACTATTATACATATACTGACTTCTAAAAGTTAAAATATGTTTTTGTTTGTTGGTTCGAAACTTCGATCAATTATTATGAACTAGACCTAAGGGACTAGATAACGGATTCGAAACAAAAATGCATCTCAAAAGTGGTCCCGTTGGCTCACACATATATGTATATATACAGGTTTCGAATAACAAAATATGAAAAATACATTGGATAGCATCAGCAACTTCAGCTTACTATGAACCTTAAGACTTAAATATAAAGATTAAATTAAGGCTGCAAAATATTTGAACTTATATTTGCTGTGATTGCCACATACGTCATTGTGGCTACGTGGCCTCAAAGTCGCCACAGTATTAATATTTGTCGCCAACCGTTTTTTAAGCGCTAATCAGGCATCTAGTATACATATAATTGACCGCAGTGTCTCAAGACGAAAGTCTTTGACCAGTGTGTGTTGCCAGTGATGACGTACGGGACTGAAACGTGGTCGCTCACTATGGGCCTTATAAAAAGGCTCAAGGTCACTCAAAGAGCAATGGAGAGGGCTATGCTCGGGGTTTCTCTGCGTGATCGAATCAGAAATGAGGAGATCCGCAGAAGAACAAAGGTAACCGACATAGCCCGAAGAGTTGGGAAGCTCAAGTGGCAGTGGGCAGGGCTCATTGCTCGCAGGACTGATGGCCGCTGGGGCAGGATAGTCCTTGAGTGGCGACCGCGTACCGGAAAGCGCAGTGTGGGCAGGCCTCCAACAAGGTGGACCGACGATCTGGTGAAGGTCGCCGGAAGCCGCTGGATGCGAGCAGCACAAAACCGGTCGTTGTGGAGATTCTTGGGGGAGACCTTTGTCCAGCAGTGGACGTCTTTTGGCTGAGATGATGATGATGATGATAATAATTGATAAAAGTTTCAAAACTAATCCAAAGTATGACACACAAAAGATATTTTGATCTATTATAAATGGTATATTTATCGAATAATAGGTATACTTTGTCTGTAGTTAATTATTTATCTATGGTAGGTATCTAATAGTTAAATAATGTTTGAAAAGCGTTTAATGTGTGTTGAATTATGAATTGTAAATGTATCATGTATCTTTAAAATGTAAAAGGTATCATCTACAATGTATGACCAATATTAATTTGTTATTACCTCACATTTTTGTGAGAAACCCCATTTGAACTGGCAATGGTATATATCACCTGTAATGTAACGTAACTATTTATTACATAGAATTCATTCTTTATTTACTAACTTTGGTGCTGATATTTTTTTGTGTATGAAGCCAGAAAGAGACAGACTGCAACACAGAGCCATGCCCCTATAACTTTTAGTCCACGTTTTGGAATTACAGTTGTTCAAAAAGCTCTTATCATTTGAAAGCGTTTGATTATTCAACTCTTGGGGCCTGTTTCACAATGTCTGATTAGGAGATACTTGACAGTTAAAGTGAAAGTTTTGTATGGACTATCTGTCAAGTAAACGCTAATGAGAACTAACTTGTAGATGGTGAAAGAGGCCTTAATATATTAAATACAACACAGAAAAGAGGGTAGATTATGGAAACTATAAGAGCCTCTGCCCATTCCAATGTATCATACCATGACATGATATTGGACGTTTTTGCAATCGTCTTAGGACTTTCGCATATATCCGATTTTTCCAATTATCCTGCGACTTATGCAATATCGCGTCAATTTATGAATTACTGTCTGTCTGATCATCTGTCATGGTATGCTACGCTGTAATGGGGAAAGACCTTAGTATTACTTGCACTGCACTCAAAACTTGCTTACGATTAGCGCTAGATTACGATTAGATTGGTAAAGAACTCAGTGCGAAACCCGAGGAAAGTTATAATAACTCTAATGATCTCCCATCCGATCCGAACCCCTTCGGAGAATCTAGTAGGGCACGGGGACACGCACTAGTGCGTGATGCCGTTCCCTCTAGAAAACCTCCGAAGGTGATTCGTTTCACACGGCTTGAGGAACCCTTTAAGTTTCTCGCCGCCCCCAAACAAGCCCGGTGAAGCTGAAAATGCCGTTTGAGACAATCAGTAAACTCTTTTTAAAAAAACATTGTGATCTTTAAAAATTCACTCTTCATCAGAAATTAGAAATAATCGTGTTAAGTTTAAGCTTTAGTGCAAATCAACCTAATTGTAGAATAAAATCAAGGTTATATCTAGGGCCGGCAGACTAAAGCACATAAGTCACAAAAATCTTTTTATTTTTATTTTGCAAATAAGTCTTATTCATAGAACTATGCGTAGGGCTTAATAACATAAAGTCAAGCAGAAGCGTATATCGCTTAAAAAATGGTACTTTTTCACCTTCTTATTTTAAGGACTTATATTTTGATTCCTGTAAAGTTGCAATTTTTGACATTATGTGCAGTCTGACGGCTCTAGATATTTTCATTGGAAAGGTAATTATGTATAAATAAGTAAATGTGTGTAAATAACAAATTAATTTTTATCATTATTATTTCTTTATTTCTCTATTTTTGTTTTCATTATTATTATTATTATGTATTTCTAAGCGGTGTGCATAGTGTTTTCATCGATCCTTAGTTACATCGATTGACCATTATTACAGAACCAAGGAAGCCTAGATCTAGGAATGGTACGTACACAGTACAGAGTACAATACGCCACCCAAACCTTGCCATATCTAAAGTCGTAGGTACCTAACTACAGACTCACTGCCTGCCTACACCCACCACGCTTTGATACCTAAAGCACTAGAACACTTGAAAACTTACATCAACAGCTCATTACACGTCCCCACTGCTGGGGCACAAGCACAGAACTTTTGTTCTGTGGGCACAAGGCTTCCCTACGGATGGATAGGGAGAACGGGCCATAAACCATAATATGTCGCCAGAGGGCGCGGCGCTGCTTCAATGCCATACTAATTTATTTTCGTTTTCGTAATCGAATAAATACGAATAGTAAACAAAAGTGCGCCTAGTATTCCAAGATAGGTACTCTTTTTATTTTTTTTTATTGTACAAACCACAATAAATTGCAAATAGTTTATAGGCCAATAGTTTATAGTTCCCTGTGTGGTGCCGGGGATAAAGAATTGCACCACCCCATCTCTTCCCGTGGGTGTCGTAAAAGCCGACTAAGGGACCATTCCAGAGGATGGGCAGCAGCATCTCTCTGAGGTTACCCTCAACCTACTACGATCGCCAACCCGCCTGCCAAGCGTGGCGATTACGGCAAATACCCCTCATATCCTTGGGGGAGGCCTTTGTCCAGCAGTGGACGTCTTTTGGCTGAGATGAGAGTTTATAGGCATATGAACGGGTGCGCGACCCGATTGTGTATAAGTTTCTTCAAAATGTTTTGAAATGTAGTTTTACGTATTTTGTAATCAATAACTAAAAATCAATAAACCAAATATCATAGAACTCCATTAGAAATAGTAAATTAAACCTTTGATTGAAAGGACAATCAGTACGTATCATAAAAGTAAAAAGAAAACTTACTTATTTACTCAGCACAATGCACCTACACCTACAAATCACAAACGCTTATTTTCTGTATAAACACACTTAGTTAGGCTCCGATCTCTGTGATGGTTAAACAAAATTTTATTAAGGCGACGCATTGGAAATTTACGTGGCGGGGATCTTGATTTTTCTCAACAATTACAAAACATATGAAAGTGATATTTGATGACATGATTTTTCATTTAATTGACTTCATTTTGTTAGTTGCAGAAACACGATTTTTCAACTTTTATAACAGAGTAAAAAATATCAAAGTAACCTCTTTTAAAACATAAGATTTGCATTTTACAGGCAAACCAGACCGATTTAAGCATCTAAATTTTCTTGGTAGATTAGTCTTAACACACACTTCAATATGCTAGTTCATTTTTTAAAACTTATTTGTAGTTTTCTACGTGCAAAACTTCTATAGGTTGGGCTCGTGGCCCAGCAGTGGACACATAAAATGAGCTGGTGATGATGATGAAAACCTTGACCCACCATTGGTAAAGTTGCTTAACTTGTACGAACGTAGCCTGAACGCTCAAGCTACTGAGCTAACAAGCTAACGCAATTAAGCAACATCTCTATTTTACATTTTCGTTGCTTTAAATACCTACCGTTATTATCGTACATTTAACGTTTGGCAAATAAAAGATTAATCTTTTTAGTAAGGAAGCATATTAAATAAGCTTTTATAGCTGCACTTATGATAATTTTAATCATAGCTTAGGTACTTTTATAACTAAAGTCATTATTTATATTGCTTAGTTACTATTGTGTCATACATACTTATGCCATAATGGAATCAGATAAAAAAGTATGGTAGAAATAGGATGATTGCTCAATTTTATACATTAATAGCGTAAGCCGACTTTTGTCCCAGTGATTATGGGACGAAAGCTGCACATAAAAAATCGGTTATGGTCTCATTTTGAAGAGCTCCAGCCGTAGATGTGCAGAAAAATAAAGAAACCTGTCATAGGTTTCGAAATTCCTAAAAAATCTGTTGAATAAACGTGAAGTTTTACGGGCTACCCACTAGTTTAACATTATGCAAATATGCAACAATCACCATTTTCTGCCTCTGCAATGAGCTTGGAAACGATGAAAAAAAGTTAATTTTTACCATATACAAATATAAATCGCATTATTATAAAACCAATAGTTTTTATTCGATATGATACGTATTTACATATCATCATCATCATCAGCTCATTTTATGTCCCCACTGCTGGGGCACGAGCCTTCCCTATAGATGGATAGGGAGAACGGGCCGTGGTTTATGGCCACGCGGGCCCAGTGCGGATTGGTGGTTGTTAACGACTGCTAATGCAGCCGGGACCAACGGCTTTACGTGCCTTCCGAAGCACGGAGGAGCTCGAGATGATAAAGTTTTGGTCACCCATCCGATGACCGGCCTTTGCGAAAGTTACTTAACCTTAGCAATCGCAGACCGGGCGCGTTAAGCACTGCGCCATCGAGATTTACATATGATACATAACTACTTATTTATTGGGTAAATGGCTCCCGCCCACGACCGACTCTTTGTAGGACCGATAATCGGACCGATTTTTCCCCCAAGGTTTTAGTACCGATTTTGTCACCGACTTTTTGTGGGCAGTGTGCGTTTCAACATAGAATTCCAAACGTTTCATTTTCACCGATTATCGGATGTGTGCTAGGCACTAATTTAGTGTGCGTCGCTCGCTTAGTTACCGCATGTAATCTTTACGGAAAACAAAAGCGCGGTGACATTTACGATTAAAAAAAATATTGTGATAGCATAGCAAAAGCTACAGAAAAAAGATACATATTTTAAGCTGAAACTTAAATATAAAAAAGAAAATCCTTTCCCACCCTCAGTATGAGGACATCATCATCAGAATCATATACGTCACTACTTAGCTCAGCTAAAATACAGACTTTCCATTTTTAGTTATTTTATACAATAAATCGATTCTTAAAACAGGATTTCTAATTGAATATAATTGATATGAATGTAAAAGAGTTATTAAAAACACGCAAAAGCATAAACAAACAAGTAAAACGAGTGAGCATCTAATATGTATTTTAGGTATTCATCCTCAATTTAGTTGAAAAGTGAAATTGAAATTTTGCTTTCGAATACTAATGCTATGAATGAACCTCCATTCAATTAGTAAACGCTGACAGTCATTAAGACTTAGGGCGATTTGCACAACATTTTATTTTAATCGTTGTTAAAAATAATTACTTAAATAAAATATTCCGCACAAGATTGAAAATTCACTAAATAAACACAATCGAATTGTTAAACGAAATTAGTGCCGACGTAAAAAGTAAAAGTAAATAGCCTATAACTGTCCCACCGCTGGGCAAAGCCATCATTGAAATCGAGTCATCATTAAAATTGATGGGTAGTGCCAAATGTTTTTTTTATTATTTAAACTGAAACAAGAAAGCGCAATGTGGGCAGGCCTCCAAAAAGGGACCAATGATCTGGTAAAGGTCGCGGGAAGCCGCTTGATGCGAGCAGCACAAAACCGGTCGTTGTGGTGATCCTTGGGGGACGCCTTTGTCCAGCAGTGGACGTAATTTGGCTGAGATGTTGAGATTTTTTTTTCATTTATTAGGATAAAAACAAACAGTGACAAATTACAAATGTTTATGAGATATAGGTACATTAACAACTATTAAATTTGAATTGAATGAACACATTTTGCATTACGAATTTACATTAAAGAGCAGATAATGAGATAATAAACTGGAACATATAGGACATTGTTTTATAAGTTTAAGTATTGAGTCTTAAGTTTTACACAGCAAATAAATTTATTTATATTATTATTCTTATTGTCGTTAGCGACAGATATAGATGTGAGGGCGGCAGCGATCTAGACGGCTTTTACAGGAACGTTAACAAAGGCTAATTCTGTGATCAGATCAGTTCCCACGAGATAGATCTTTCTTTGCAATTAAAGTTTCATATTATTTCAATTTATCTTAGTAAAATACTTAAACTCCTTTATCTCATCAACTCACATTTACCTACATTTATTCATTAGCAACTACACATGTTATCACAATTAACACCAACAATTACATATCTTTGCCCAAGTTGTTTAGCATTTTGGGAATCGGAAACCTTCTTCCTAAAATTGGTCTTTGAAACTGCATGTATGTAATTACCTTGTTTTAGCTGTATACCATAATATTAAGTTTTAGATATGATCTTAGTTAAATTAAGTAGTTTATGGGACTTTCTGTAAAATAGTGACTAACAAAGCCTTAGACTTACAGTACTCACCAATCTTACTTCTCTGACATAAAATCTTTGGGGACTTAACCCATAACATAATCATCTCTTAGAATAGCTAACAGTTACCATCATTCTGTATGATATACGTTCATAACCTCTGTATAAACCGGGACTTATTAACTAGAAGTAGAAAGGTCTTGGTTATCTGGTGCTGGCATTTGTTTCTTGCCAATGAGACACCTGATGATGACCTGGTTTACAGAGGAGGTCCAAACGTCACAGCAAGCAGACTCCGATGAGATGGTAGCCAATCTACTGCGCTGGATACAGGGACTGTACACACAGAGGAATAGGAAAGGTCTGAAATATTCTAAGGGTAGCTTAAGATATTAGAGATAATGATAACGCAACTAGGTGGATCGATGATTTATATAGACATCCTAAATTAAGGTAGAATTTAGTGATATTTACAAAACTAAAATTAAATTGTAGCTTTTGTGAATGTGTTTAACATTTTGTTGAAAAGTGACTAATGTTCTTGATATCTTTAATACAAGCAATGAGATCTTTATCCCCCTTAGAAAATAAACACTATTTAAGCATTTATTTAGTTAATCATTGTTTTGTCTCTTTTTCTCAAATTGAGAACGACGTTTGTGTGACGTTGACAAAACAATGATTAACTAAGTAAATGCTTAAATAGTGTTTATTTGTAAGGGGGTATGTTATCAATGTCGTTATGTTATCAATGTCGTTTGTCATGAAAACGGTCACTGTAAATAATGTGCACGTTTTGAAGTAAATACTTTTGATAATTAATTGTAAAAATATTAATTTGAAGCTAACATATCACTTATACGTTTCAGCTCGTCAGTATTTTGGAGGAAAACCTGAAAAGCCAAGACCGTTCGAGCCTGCCACTTACCTGCCACCAACGGGCTACCCTCCAGCCGGGACCAGGCCTTCACCATCGTACAGTGATGGCCTTGGCCCCTCGCCCACCGTCCCGTCTTACCAACCCAGTCAGCCGTCCTACCAACCAAGTCAGCCAAGCTACCAACCCAGTAAGCCGTCGCCTACCCCGAACCAACCTTACTTGCCGCCTGCCAACCAACCATCACCCACCCCAAACCAGCCTTACTTGCCACCTGCCAATCAACCCGAACAGCCACCTTATGAACCTAGTCAGCCACCATATCAACCAAGCAAGCCCTCTTATCAACCAAGTCTGCCCACACAGCCCCCGCAACCAAGCCAGCCGTCCCAACCTGATTACCAACCCATTCAACCAAGCCAACCACCTTATCAGCCCAGCCAGCCCAACGAACCATCATATCAACCAAGTCAGCCTAGCGAACCAAGTTACCAACCGAGCCAGCCAACATTTAGACCTAGTCAGCCAACTTTATCCCCATTCCAGCCTAGTCAATCGTCTCAGCCAGCTGTAACCCCGTCGTACGAACCTCAGCAACCAGAAGACGAGTCTGAACCTCTTAATCCTTCAGTGCCTGATGAAGAAGACGACCGTCACCCGCCACATATTCACGCCATCACCGTCGACTGCGGTAAAGAAATGATGACCATCAATATAGAATTCAACAAGCCCTACAACGGCCTTATCTACTCTCAGGATCATTTCAGAGATGCCGCTTGTGTGTATGTTCGTGAAAACTCCAACCAGGTCAAATTTTCGTTCACTGTCAGTCTTAACACATGCGGAACCAGGTTCTACAGTGACTTCGAAAACGAGGGTCAAGCTTATCTGGAAAATGTGCTTGTCTTGCAAAACGAACCGGGCATCCAAGAAGTGTGGGATCACATTCGCAGAGTGAGATGTTTATGGGAAGGCAATTTGACAAAACAGCTGGTATCGTCTCTGAGCGTTGGCATGTTGAACCAAATCACAAGTAATTTCAGTGGAGATACTGCCATGGCCCGCTTGGACATCCAAGTTGGACGAGGTCCGTTTGCACCAGAAGCTGACGGTCTAGTTAAAATTGGGGAAACTATGACCTTAGTTGTGTCTGTGACAGGTGACGCTGGCTTCGACATCTTCGTGCGAGAATGCGTCGCCCGTGACTCCGACAGCAACCAACTCGTACCTTTGACTGACAGCGATGGCTGCGTGTTGAAACCTAAACTCTTCGGTGCCTTCCAGAAGACCAGAGAAACAGGAAACACTGGAGCGTCAGTCATCGCTTATGCTTTCTTCAACGCCTTCAAGTTCCCAGATGAAATGGACTTGATTATTCAATGTGACGTTGAGTTATGCAAGACTGACTGTGATGCTTGCCCCAACCCTGGAAGCTTAGAGCCTAAGAGAAGGAGACGTGACGTCATTCACGTTGGCAACAAAACAGTAGATCCGTCTACTACTATTAGTAAAGGTTTGAGAGTGGTCTTCGCCGAAGATCTTCCACAAACTTCTGGGTTCTGCATGTCTCCTTCTGCTGCTTTGTGGGGAAGTAGCTTGGTGTTCCTCGGCTCTTTAATAAGTAGTTTGATGGTCTCATACTGTTGGATGAGATCTCGAGGATCAGTTAAGTTTACGTAATCTATGAAACCGTGTACATACAAGTTGATGCAAAGAATTCTTTTAAGATATTTATGTTGTGTTTCAAATGTTTGTTCTTTGTACGTCAGTAGAATAATGTTCTGTTCTTGGAAAAGACATCATAGTTTACATAAATATTATCTCAAATTAATAAACTATAATTTATACTCTTTAGACTCAAAGTAAAACATAAGGGTCAGCAACGTTTGACTGACACCTCTGTTGTTGCAAACGTCCATATGCTTTCCAGGTGGGCCGTATGCCTAATTCAATTACAGTGTTATTGTTTTCAAAAACAAATAATTTTATTTTATTTATGGATTTCTTGTTTGGATGTAGATATTATGATGCGAGATCCACGAGATCATTCAACCCTGCCCGTTCATATTAACTGCTCTGTAATATGTAGATGCCTAAAGCAAACTGTTTTAAATATTTTCAACATTTGAAAAAACTTGTTTCATATACAACACTAGCGGCCCATCCCGGCTTCGCACAGGAGGACATTTTTTTTTAAATATAGCCTATGTTACTTAGCGCTAATGTAGCATTCTAATGGTGAAAGAATTTTTTAAATCGGTCCAGTAGTTTTTGAGTTTATTCGTTGCAAACATACAAAAATACAAAGCTTTCCTCTTTATAATATTAGTATGATGATATTGCGACGATAAAAGGACAGTATGGTTTCTATAATTGTTATGTTCAAATAAATATATACATACAGCTGCTTTACGAAAATGAATAAAACCTATTTCCTAAGATCATCATTGTCAGATTTTATGCCCTATATCCTACACAGACATCATTTATAAATGATGGGATTGAGTGATAGCCCCCAGTTTTAATCCAGTTTGGTGGGTGTTCACGACTGCTATCTTACGACAGTAACCAATATCTTTAGTTGGAAACATACAAATATCATTGTAACATTTTCATACAACGAATGTCTTAAAGCCTTTTTAAAGCCACTTTAGTATTCTACCATTAGATTCATAAGTTTACATAAGTGTAATAAAGTTGTAGCAATAAGTATTTATAGTTTTAGTTACTTTAAGCTACTTAAACAAGCGTTTATATATTGAAGCTATAGCTAAGAATTACATGAATAAATCTGAATCTGTCAATATCTGCAATTATTGATGGAATGTCTATAGTCTATCAATCTATCAATCTGTCAATATCTGCAATTATTGATGGAATGTCTATAGTCTATCAATCTATCAATCTGTCAATATCTGCAATTATTGATGGAATGTCTATAGTCTATCAATCTATCAATTAATACAATATTAATGTGAAAGCCAGTAAATCTTACTAAACAATAAATTGTTTGTAGACTTTATTGGTCAAATTTATCTTACCATTTTTTATTTTTTAGCATAATACTCGTATATTTTAAAGATATATTGTATATATCTACTTAAAACAAACAGTGTTTCATGATTGTTATACTAAAATGTCACGATATATTTGGCCATTTTTGTCGTTTGTGAAATGAAGATGTAAATTTATTAATTTTTATAAGTATTTATATTTTATGTGAAACTTTGATAATATGTTTTGTAAATATGTGATTAATGCAAAAATAAACAAGTACAAAATTATTTCTAGATGTTTTATTTGAAGCTATCAAACGATACATTCAAACTACCAAAAATTGTCAAAGGAGATCAGGCATTTTTGGGCCTTTTCTAAAAGTACCGGCAAAAAAATTAGTATTATTAAAACTAGCCATTTGGAGTAATAGTTATTATAGCACAAAAGATGTAGGATTGTTCTGAGCCAAGTTATACAAGTTCGATGATTCATAAGTTTCATACAATTATTAATTTTTTTCATTTTTTTTTCGTATCAACTTCAAAGCGGTCGCTTGACGCTTCACAATGACAATTGGCAAATTGCTTCGGATCATTCGTTCTAACAATATCTATCATTATTTTATGTTTTCAAGCACTTTCAGGAATCAATTAGTATAAGAACATGGTGAATCTTCGAACTTGTATAACTTGGCTCAGAGCAATCCTACAACTGTTGTGCTATATAAACTATTACTCCAAATAGCTAGTTCTTATAATACGTACCATTTTTTTTGTTGGCCGGCATTTTCAGATAAGGCCCAAAAAATGATGTCCTTTCCTTAATACACTTTGAACTAGATATCTATAAATGTATATACATTTAATGACAATTATTTAGTTTTGTTAAAATGGTTTGTTATATTTCATATTTTATTACTTACATAATTTATTGACTAGTTAAAAACGTATACAGAAATACTTAATATAAATACATATAGAGATGATCAGAATTTATTTAAAACAATAAAAATAATACTAAAATATCTAAATTTATTTGAAAACAAATTATGATTATGTTAGTTTTTTTGGCTAGGGAAAATTGCTAAAGCAAAGAGTATTAAAATTGACACAGATCGATTCCTCAAATCGATAGCAAATAAGAGCTTGCCTATTCTTCCCACCATAATATATTAAACATGTATTTGTGTAAAAAAATTCTGATCACATTTACATAGTATTTATATTTTGGCATCGAAAAAATTCGAAATACACTTAACCCGACCTGGAATTTGAACCCGGGACCTTCAGGTATCGGGCCGAGCGCTATGCCACTCGGCCACCGAGACTATATAGGCTCGTATAGGCTGCTGCTGCTGCTGCTGATGATGATGATGATGATGATGACTCAGTTTATTTGAAAAGGGCTTGTGATCATATAATCATGAACGCGTCAGTAACTCAGCGGCATGGCACTCTCTATATAGATATTATAACTTACACATACATTTTCCAACTATTTTCTATAACTATCTTTTGAGGAACAACCCTTGTATAGCATCAATAGAAAGGCCTTTAGTCTCCGGTAACTTAAGCTGCGCATACAGAGTTCCTAAGAAGCAAACCACTGAGAAGCAATAGAAGACGGGTCCAAGACCAAAGGCATCCACCAACGGGTTGAAGATAAAGAGCGTGATGAAGTTCACGATCCACACGAAGCCCATGGAGATGCTGCTGCAGAAGGCACGAACCTGGGGATATGGTGAAAGAAGTTGGTAAAGTATTGGATGAGACTTCAATCATTAGAATAGTTAAAGTTTTTTATGCGAAGGCATTGAATCAAGCGCAGATATTTTGAGTAGGGCTCTACTAGAGAAATTGAATCCTCGTACAAGGTGGGTTATTTAAAATATATCTCAAAACTTTAAGTCACGCTAGTGTATGAGAAAGATATATTTAAACCTTATCCTCGCCCACGGGGGGCTCTACGGCATAACAGTCTAAACGAACTTTACCTCTGGTAGGAACACCTCCGCCATGATCACGAAGGGCATGACAGAACAGCCCACCGAGTACACGAAGCTGTACACGTAGATGAGGAGGGCGGTGACCCAGTGCGGCGCCCAGTGCAGCTGCAGCTGGGTTCCCAGCATCAGCGTGCAGATACCGGACAGGGCTGACGACATTATGAAGAGCCGCTGCGGAACAAACAAATAAAATATCATTCTCATCAGCTGAACCAGTCTGGTGCCTAGTGCAGCTGAGTTCCCAAAATTCTTTTTTCTGCTGAGTAACTTATCCATTGTTGTATCCTACTCTGTTTTTGCTATTAATGGTGGGGCACTACAAGCTGGAAGCTAGAAAAGTCACTCTCACAGTGTACTTGCTTAAGGTGATAAGTGGTATCATACACAACCCAAAGGTGTTAGAGATGGTGCTATTGAGTGTCTGGGACGGGAGTGCGGGCCGCCGTCGGCGACAACGCCCGCTGCTGGTGGTGCCGCGCGCGCGCACCGACGACCTGGTGCACCGGGCGCCCCTCGTGCGCGCGGTGTGTGCTCAACGTTATGGCTGAGCAAAACGATTTATTTTTTTGTACGCTGAGTGAGCTCACGGAATTAGCTTATAGTATAGTAACTATATTGTAAATAACTGCACTAACGCATTAGGTTTGGGTTGTGTAAGTTCTTTTAAATAAATAAATAAATCACGTGGAAGTTGCTAAGTATAAATTCAGATTTAAACCATTAAAACCCAAGTTTAAAAACCTATTAAGAATGTGCCGTACCTATAACTTATTAATTCGTGTTCATAACGATATAGACGTATTTAACAATAGATTCTCACAGTACAATAGGGTAATTTCAGCCATGTTTATTGACGAAACATCCTCAACTCCACTAATAACATAAATATTCATATAAATAAATAAAAAATGTTAATATGTTTAAATATTGTATAAGTGAAGTTATAAACAAAAATGTTCTGTAAGTTTAATTGATTGCATGCTGTGTACCTACACTAAATTTTGATTATTGTCTTGTCTTATTATGTGGATTAGGTTTGTATGTTTTTGTAATGACATTAATCTGTCAGTGTACCGTTCATAAATAAATAATATAGCGTGCAGAAACCGGACAGGGCTGACGATACCAGAAAGAGCCGCTGCGGAACAAACAAGTGAAATATCATCCTCATCATCTTCTGAAAAATGGCGACATTGTCAGTTTATCTTTTAAAATAAAATAAAATGATGATTTTATGACGTTTGATTGGCTTTATGTCAATCACATATGTTTAGTTATCTATGCCATTTCTATTCTACTACAGTTATACCACTTGTCTAGGGGGCGTATTACCTTCCTCCCAAACTTATCGATGACTATCACACACACAAAGCTTGCAACCAGAAAGTCTAACGCCAAGAATATGGCGCAGACGTTCGGCGACATGGATGGAACTGCTTCCTTGAAGAGTGGCTCGGCGTAGACCTGAAGTACCACGGATCCCATCATAATGGTAGCAGCTATCAGGATCAGGACTGCGGTGAGAGCGCGTTTGGAAGACTTAGACTTTCCTAAAATGGAAAAATAAAAAAATATTTTTATTTGTAAATTGTGAGAAATTTAATTGGTGGGAGACCGCCAAAGTATAAGGTGTTCATTTTATAAACTTTTGGTCCAAATTGAAAGTGCTGGCTAAAAAGAAATAATGCTATCATTATCATCATCATCATCATCATCATCAGCCTGTACTAGTCCACTGCTGGACATAGGCCTCTCCAAGTCCACAGAGCACGATCCGCGGCTACTCTCATCCAGCTCAATAATGCTATATTACGTTAGAACTTGTAAGTTTGAGTAGTTATTATTAAGGCATCAAAACTGGAGGGCCATTAGCCATAGTTCTATTTGAGTTCGATCTCACACAACGACAAAATTGGTCCGAATCTTACTAAATATTTTCCATGATGACTCTTCACTTGTTTCCACTGTCTCCCCAAGCTTGGCTTTAATGAGCTCTTTAGTCACCTCCACATCTGCAATGAAATATAATATAATAGTTAGAAATGATTTCATCATCAACATATAAACTTTTAACTACGGTTGGGTTCAGGGCTTGCCTTATAAACAACTAGCAGCCCGTCCCGGCTTCGGACGGGTGGATATTTCTTTATAATATAGCCTACGTTACTCAACGCTAATGTAGCATTCTAATGGTGAAAGAATTTTTTAAATCGGTCCAGTAGTTTTTGAGTTTATTCGGTACAAACATACATACAAAAATACAAAGCTTTCCTCTTTATAATATTATTAGTATAGATATTAGTATGATGATCGCACGGACGACGATCGGGTTGAATGCGAGAAATTGTGGGTTAAGAGCGTTTACGCCGCACACTAGCGCCGCGTTATAGTTAAAAGTGGCCGTAACGTCTTATTTAACTAAACCATAACATGTGAGGTGTTCATTAGGTGACGTAAAAATGCTAAATTACTTCATTCAAATAGTTTGTTGAGCATAATTTGATTTTCTATCTCTAATTACTAGATATGTTTTTTTTTCATTAGTGGCGCTAGTGTGCGGCGTAAACGCTCTTAATAATAAAGTTTTATAAAAAACTGGCTGCCCGCCCGTGACTTCGACCGCTTGACCGAGTACCCGTATCCTATAGAACCCTATAGCCACCTACTGGGTCCAATGTATAGTCGACCATGAAATTGCTTTATCACTTTTGACGAAAACTTCCATTACAATAAAATTTCGCTAAGGCTCATTGTCAATGATGACAACGTATCTGTCACTTGGTCTTTTAAACAAAAATAGAACTTGTTGTTTTATTATATGCAAACAAAATTCACTTCTAAGGTGGTAAAGCAATCAAAGCAAGCAATTACATTGTCGACTATACTACACATATAAACCTTCCTTGAATCACTCTATCTATTTAAAAAAAAACCGCAACAAAAACCGTTGCGTAGTTTTAAAGATACATACATACATAGGGACAGACAGACAGCGGGAAGCGACTTTGTTTTATACTATGTAGTGATGCACAACGGAAGATCCATGTAAAAAAGTCATTGAAAATTTCGTCAGGTCAGCCAATCCTTAGTAGCTTAGTGGGAAGAACTGTCGTCGCCCTTATTTTTTCTTTTCTGGAAGAAAGTTTGCTGATCCTCATGCAGCATCTTCATCGTCACCGGAGTTTTTTTGGGGGCTACGAGAAACTTAAAGGTTTCCTCAAGCCGTATGAAACGAATCACCGTTAGAGGTTTCCTAGAGGGTAACAACGGTTCGGTTCCCCGGATCTGGAGCGGGACAACCCGAGGGCGCGTCCAAAGTCCAAAGGCTAGGAGTTCGGCTCGGGTTGTCCGGGTCGTGGGGGTGGGGAAAAGCGCCCAAGGACATTCCCCCTTACAAATAAACACTATTTAAGCATTTATTTAGTTAATCATTGTTTTGTCTCTTTTTCTCAAATTGACAACGACGTTTGTGTGACGTTGACAAAACAATGATTAACTAAGTAAATGCTTAAATAGTGTTTATTTGTAAGGGGGTTTGTCTGTACCTGCTATAGAGCGTGTGTGAAAGTCGTCGCGTCGTACCCTTGTACTTCGAGTACGGTGTCTAGGCCTAAGCGACTATGCATGTTTAGATAGATAGATAGATAGATAATACTTTTATTGCAACACTATAAAACATAAACATGAACAAAAGAAAAAAAATACAAAGTAAAAACTTGGCGGTCTTATCGCTTTCAAGCGATTTCTTCCAGATTACCAGTCGGATGGAGAGAGCTAATAAGCTTTAAAATCAGAGGTAAAACTATGAAAACATACTAGAATAACGTATACTAAATAATACTAATAATGGTAATGATAATAATGATAAAAATATATACATAATATAAATAAACCTACTTAAACGTAATAGTAGTCTCAGGTAGGAAAGTAGCGGATATGGCAGTTTTGCAGCAGGACAGAGTTAATCGTAAAGGTAGAAATGTTTAGTGTATTCTGTAAATACTTATGTAGTGGCACTTAGATGATCGGGCGGGTTCTCGCCAGCATTGCAAAAGGTCGCTAGTTCGATTTCCACCTCAAGTCCTGTACCCTACCACCACCTACTAACTATCTGATATCTATTCTTAAACGATTATAACTGTCCACTGTGGCAATATCGATAAGTCACACATCTGAGTCCTGACATTGACGAGATAACCTCTTACTATTCCAGAATATATTTACAATAGGAGCTACACAGTTCCTCTTATCAATGCAGTCAGGAATATTACTAAACTAGACATAATATTATATTATTACACACACAAGATGCGTTATCGGGAATGACTTGCAATCTTCAAGTAAATAAAACCTGGCAATTTCTATTGAGCAGCGTAAGTCATTTTTCTCTTTTTGTAAAATAATGAATGAAATAACATATTATTAAAAGTCATATTTCCCATTCGAAAAGTTAATACGCCAGTGTTAACTCCGATTTGATCCGAACCCTTCGGAGAATCTGTAGGGCACGGGGACACGCACTAGTGCGTGATGCCGTTCCCTCTAGAAAACCTCCGAAGGTGATTCGTTTCACACGGCTTGAGGAACCCTTTAAGTTTCTCGCCGCCCCCAAACAAGCCCGGTGAAGCAAACGCCAGTCTTTAAGCATGGGTCCACGTTAATTACGTCTGCGTTAGTCTAACGCAGTATGGGGAATGAACCAAGATTTCTTGCATTCAACGCATGCATTTCACCCAATCTTTAACCAATGAAGAACTGGCTATCATATCTCTAACACAGTAATTGTTACTAACATTATTGGAAGGGCAACAGACTTAGATGGTACGGTAGCTTGAGAGGCGAGCTTAAATCAAGCCTTACCAACCATACTGGGCATCAAACCAGGGATTTCTTGGGTCTGAAACCGGTGGTTTAACTCAGACATAGTAGTTGCAATCTTAGACTTAAGTTTATATTAATTATTATTTATTATTATTATTTAAATTAGCTCCAGTGCAGCAATTAGCACTTAAAAATAAAAAGTAAAATTTACTATAGCGTTTTGTTATCAAAGTGGTATTTCATCTACAAAGATGAATCTGCATAGCCATCGGTTGCAATAACCGTTGGATAGATGGCGCACTGTGCCGCTATTAGCAATCAAAAAATTAAAAAGCAGTGACAAAATTCAGCGCTTACGTCAGCCTTCCCGGTAGCATAGCGGTCAGTGCAGCCGCCCGGATTGCGGAAGACCCAGGTTCGACTCCTGGCTGGGTCGGGTAGGCGTTTAATTTTTTCACTGTATTTTATAAATTTTATAAATATTTAAGCATACATTTTTTTAAAGGAGCATCTTTCGTGTTTGCTGCCTGGGGTCTTCTTGATAGATGACTGCAAACCGAACATCATCATCATCTGATGGTGAGGTAGCCCTTCTCGACAGACTGCTGGGTAAAGGTCTCGGTCCTATGCTAGTCTGGGCCACGTGCAACCCACTGTCCAAGCTATATCGTCGACTTATCTCGCCGGTAGACATGAATCAATGAAATCTCGTAAAAATCATGGCTATTTAAAAATTCAAAGATACTGACAGTGAGCTTACTTCAATATTAATTTTTGCTTCTTTAATTCACTTTTACTGACTTTTATGGTTATTAGTTAGTAGTAAAGTAAATAGCCTATAACTGTCCCACCGCTGGGCAAAATCCTCCATCATTGAATTCAAGTCATCACTACAATGATGCGATGGGTGTTGGCTGAATCACCACGCTTGCCAAATGCGGGTTGGTGATCACAAACCCGGGCTATGCATCGAATAAATCCGAAACACACTTACCCAACCTGGGAATTGAACCTGGGCTTTGCCATTCGGCCACCGAGGTCATAGTTAACAGATAACAATGACTATTAGGTCCTTACTTATGAAATTGACGTTTTGTATGAAGATTTTTTATAAAATAATATTTTTCATACTAACGTTTTTTTTAATTTTCTTAGTATCTATTTATATTAATACTATAAAAATTGTAGAGTAGTGTGTTTGTTTCACTAGCTAAATATAGCAGACATAAAAAAGTAAAAAAGTCAAGTCCCTTCAAAGCTAAAATGAAACAAAAGGTCAATTCCGCGAACAAAAATAGAAGTCAATAAAAAAAATTAGGCGATAACGACACAAAATCAATCTAAGTAACATAGTCCTAATAAAGGCGTATAATAATATTAACAACCGGTATTGACTTTTAAAAGTGATACACCTATTAATATGAGAAGAAAAAAACGTCAATTTCATAGGTAAGGACCCAATATTACCGTTCTGAACCTCCAGCATCTTCTCTAGCCTGGGATCCAGCTGCAGTCTAATCTTCCTGATTGTAACTTCAACTGTTTTGGATGTGACGTCCACCTGATTGTAGAAAGCTATTGACTTTGCGGCTTCCTGCAATTATACAACAACTTTTAGCTTTTAAGTCCAAGAGTTTATTCAGACTTGATGATTCAGCCAGTGAGAGAGTCTGGACTTTTCTTAAGATACATAAATGGATTAAGGTGCAGTGTTATTAATCAGGGCGAATGCAGAAGTTAAGTAACTTTTGCAAAGGCTGGTCTTCGGATGGGTGACCGTTTGCCGTTAGTCCCGGTGCATTAGCAGTCGTTAACAACCATTACACTGCACTAGGCCCGCGTGAGGGTATATGACCCGTTCTACCTGCGGTGTTTCCATGCATAGGTAAGGCTCCAGAAATGAGGAAATAAAGTAAGCTAGTGATGGTAATATAAATAATAAACTCACCTCTTCTTTACCCACCAGCACCAAATATACAGGAGATTCTTTCAACAGAAACAGTGTTACTATACACACTATTGACAGTGTCAAATGCGTATACACCACTTGGTAGTATGTCAGGTAACCTCCCAAGATATACGAGATCAGTAAACCCAAGAAGTAGCCTGATGCCGAGCAGGCTGTCAGACCTCCTCGGATGGAGTCGTGGGATATCTCTGATATGAATATGAGGGAGATGTTTTGGCCTGCGATGCCAATACCTCCTATTATCATGGCGATAAGGATCATAGTGACGTTTCGCGTAAGCGAGATTATGACCCAGGATGCCTGGAAAAAGAAAACAAAAATGTGTTAAGACTACATTGAGGTGCTAAGAAAAGGGAAAATGGATTGTGTATGAAAAGTTTATATGTGAAACCTACTAAATATTAAAATACAATTAAAATGTAAAGGCTGCTACAAATGTTAAACTTGCTAATGGTATTTTAACTGGTTACTGTGGTGTAATAGTTAAACAATCGATTCTTAAAAGAACCCTCAAATATCATCATCATCACCATCATCAGCCTATACACGTCCACTGCTGGACATAGGCCTCTCCAAGTACACGCCACTGAGCACGATCCGCGGCTACTCTCATCCAGCTCTTGCCAGCCACCTTGCAAAGATCGTCGTTCCACCTAGTACACTACGTTTGCCGATATGCGGTCTCCACCCAAGAACTCGTTTACCCTATCGGTTATCGGTTCTGCGGCTAATATGGCCGGCCCACTGCCACTTTAGCTTGCTAATCCTGTGGGCTATGTCGATGATTTTGGTTCTCTGTCGGATCACCTCGTTCCGGTCCGGTCCCTCAGAGAAACTCCAAGCATAGCCCTTTCCATAGCTCGCTGAGCGACTTTAAATTTTTGGACCAGGACTACCGTGAGTGTCCACGTTTCGGTTCCATATGTCATGACGGGTAGGACGCACTGATTGAAGACTTTCGTCTTTAGACTCTGTGGAATAGGCGACGTAAAGACCTGATGTAATTTCCTATATTCTGCCCAGCCTAGCTGTAACCTTCTTTTGGAATCTTTCTCGAAGTTGTTTCTACTCAACTGCATGCAGAGTTTGCCCGAGGTAGACATACAACAACAACTTCGTTAACAACTTCGAGAGTACTGCCTTGAACTGCAACCCTCAAACATAAATTTTGACAACCTCCTTGGTCGAGTGGTTTGTACACCGGTTTTCATGGTGTCGCTATCTCTGAGGTCCCGGGTTCGATCCCCGGTCGGGTCAATTTAGAAATTATTGTTTTTCTATATTGTCTCGGGTCTGGGTGTTTCCTATGTATAATAAGTATGTATTTAAGTATTTTAAGTATGTTTATCCGTTGTCTAGTAACCATTTAACTAGTTTCATAACGAAGCTTCTCTTGGGCTAGATCATTGGTGTGAATGTAGGAAAGTTTATTTATTTATTTAAATAATGTCAACTCATTTAGTGCATTCTAACGATACTTGTACATTTTATTCAAGAACGCGTAACAGATATTTTTTTGGAGAGAGTTTGCTGTATGCCTCAGACGGTATTTTCACTCTCACCGGGATTTTTTAGGGGCGGCGAGAAATTTAAAGGGTTCCTCAAGCTGTGTGAAACGAAGCACCTTCGGAGGTTTTCTAGAGGGAACGGTATCACAAACTAGTGCGTGTCCCCGTGCCCTACTAGATGCTATCCCTATCCAATCCGAAGATCGAATAGCGATAGCTGAATGAAACAAGAATTCACTATGTAGATGGGTTTAAAGCAGTATATATTTTTTTTAATTCAGAACGACTACATTTTAAGTTGAATGTATAAAACAGTTTATGTTCTGATGTAGGTAGATGACTGCATTGTCTTTTATCCTACTAATAATATTATGCGAAAGTTTGTGTGTATGTATGTGTGTATATTTGTTGCTTCTTCACGCTACAACGGATGGATGAATTTGGATGAAATTCAGTAGTCAGCTAGTATGAGAATAAACTTCAAATCTAATGATGAATAACTTCTTCTTCCTGCCCTATAATATGCTTAACACCTGCTATGTATTTACACAATTTTATGGCAATAAAAGTTATCTTATCTTATCTTATCTTGGTCCCATGTTACCTGGCGTCGGCGCAAAATGTCTGTTTTTTATATCTTACGGGTAAGCACTTAACCTACATCTCACCTGACGTTAAGTGATGATCAGGCCGAAGGTGGAAGCGTACTTCACCCGGAATCCTCAACTACTGGGGCACTGGCTATTTTATCTCTAGCTGCCGATGACATTGACGTTAAGACATATTGAGATAAGATGGTGGCAGCTAGTAAGGCGGACAAACAAGCCCTACCACCGACCAAACCGAGTACACAAACATGTATATCCCGCTAAGAATCTAAACCGGGACCCCTGGGTTCACACAGGTGGTTTCTTCCACTCTCCTCTGTCAGTCGTCACTTGTACAGTCACTCCCTTCACATTCATATCATCCGTCACACACTCTATCCATCTTTTCTTTGGTCTCTCTCTACCCCTCTTTCTGTCAACACCCATAATAACTACTACTTAGTTAATGATGAAGAACAATCTTACCAAATACGGCAGTCCAAACATGATCGTAGCGTACTTCCTCCCAAGCTTGTTGAAAGCATACCCACAGAAGGGTGTGGCGACCAGCGCGCCCACGTTAGGCAGACCTCCGAGCAGGGAGATGTCCAAAGAGCTCATGGGTCTACTGAGGACGGTGGCGTTCGACAAGAAGTACTCCGTGGTATACGAGGGCCAGGCGCATACGAAGCCGGTTTGGCTGGCAAGGAATGATACTGGAAGAGAAACATACCAAATGTTAGTAAGAGTGAAGTGCATATGAGTAGGTATACCCTATCATACCTTGACCGTGCAAGGAACGTGTCAGGCAAAAACCTTTTTTTCTCTCTTTTTTTTTGTTGTGATTGTTTTATATATTATATGTTTTGTGTTTTTATTTGTGATGGAAAGTGTCCTTTTATGATAGGGCATTTTCCAATATGTTGACGTTGTAAGGGAGAAAAGAAATGCTCTTGCTGAGTTTCTTGCCAGTTCTTCTCAGTATAAGATCTCCCGCCCAGAGTAGACTTACGAACCGATGGCATAATGATGTTCATAAGAGCTAAGTATTTGTAGCCTAAACTGAATAAATGATTTTGAATTTTGACCGTATTAGGAAGGTGTCAGGCAAAAACAAAATTTTGTATTGAGAAGTATGAGACGTGCCCACTAGACCGTTCTATCACCGACTAACACCGTCGCGTGCCATGCACGGACCGTATCGGCACCGGCAAAATATTTGTACTTATCCAATAGTCTGGTCCTGACTGTCTCATAGTCTCATTTTTACGCACGCATTTGAGAGAACGGGAACTATACTGATATGACAAGCGGATGATACGCTTATGGTACGGTCATGTTGTTGTTGTTTAGTGGGCATAAAATTTTGCTTTAGGTTATAATTTTTTTCTTTTTATAATGCAAAACAACTGTCAATTAATTTTTATTATGCCTGTACAAATAAAATAAATAAATAAATAATTTCTTCCTTCTTCTAACTTTTCTAATTTTTCCTTTAATCCAAATGCCAAAATCAGGCCACTGAAACACTATTGTAGATGATTTAGAATAATAGAATCGAGGCTCACGTAAAATACAGGTTTCCTTAGTGGTGAAAAAAGGAACAAAATTTTGCATCATCATCATCATCACCTCATTTTTTTAATGTCCCCACTGGGCACGAGCCTCCCCTATGGATGGATAGGGAGAACGGGCCATAAACCACCACGCGGGCCCAGTGCGGATTGGTGGTTGTTAACGACTGCTAATGCAGCCGGGACCAACGGCTTTACGTGCCTTCTGAAGCACGGAGGAGCTCGATGACGCAGTGGATAGTGTTGAGAAGTTTAGCAACTTTCGCAAAGACGGGTCATCGGATGGGTGACCAAAAATGTATCATCTCGAGCTCCTCCGTGCTTCGGATTGAAAATAAACGCTTATACATTTTTATTCAGGGCAGTTCTTTACCTTAATCTAGCGTATTGGATTTCATCCACCCTGCGTTTTAGTGGGTGAACTCCCCGTACCATCTTGGGGACGAAGGAATCCCATATAAGCATTACGTTTTCTCGAACAGGGTGCCAAGTAAGCCGAACATTCCATCGCGCACAAAGAAATTTGGTGACTCGTGTCTTTGTCGCTCTTCCAAAAGATGGAATAGTCTACCAGCACACGTTTTCCCTCCTTCCTATGACATGGGGTCCCTCAAACGAGACGTGAAGGCACCTTGTGGGCCGGCAGGGTGAGGGTGACCGATGCTGCGTTGTTTTCTCGCTGCACCAGTTGTCCTTGCATCTGGACTCCATTTCCACTTAACATCAGGTGGAGTGGAGTCATTTGCCGAGCTTTGTATAAAAAAAGGTCGAGTTTCATCGCCATTCGATCACGTAAACGAAAACGAGAATTTGTATGGCAAAATTTTAACTCTCCTCGTATGTCGCCAGGAGGCGCTGCTTCAACGCCATACTAATTTTTGTTTTCGTTAACGTGATCGAATGAATACAGATTGTAAACAAAACTCACAATAGACACCCAGATACAAAACACTCAATAACTATTCCAAGAAGACTCAGTTTAGTTGAAAAACATTTAAGGTAATATATTCCAATTCACTAACTGCATATTGTGGCCAAACATTGTATCCCTAGCGCCACCGGCTTCAACTTGTCACTCTCCATATTGTTATTTTACTTCACCACTCCTAAATTAGTAGAAAACTATTATTAGTAAATGGAAATATTACTGGAAGGTAAGGTAAGGTAGGTTAAAATAACATCGTAGCGACTGCGGTAGAAGTGATGCGCTATAATTGTCATTTTATTTATTGATGCTGATAAAAACTTAGAATGTGATAAAGCAGGGTAAGCGTACCAGAAATGACTGGTAAGAGTTTTAGGGAGACTGATAAAAATATACAAAAAAAGGTGGAGAGACTGTTGGCAAAATATCTATGAAAAATAAAGGGAAGGAAACGGAAATGCCGAGGGGAAGAAAATTAGAGTCCTTTATTAAGAAACCGATTCGAAAAGTAGGCCATTACACTTACTATTAGTTTGCTATTCACCAATAAAGTTTTATATTAAATATATTACTATATTCACTACAAGAACTAATCCATAAAATTGGTACTATTTAAGAATATTAACGTAAGGAAAAAAATAAAGCAAAGAAAAATATGATCCTTTCTGCAAATCATATTTTTAAAATCATGCTTATATGTGATTGTGTTACCAATAAAACGAAAACTAATCTAAATATAAACATTTAATTATAACATAAGTCAAAATGTTATAATTTATAGTCTAATTATAAGTTAAATAATAGTTGTAATCATTAATACAATGACAAAATTAACCATTAAATGCATAGTGTATCATAAACGAAACGGTAACTTTAAGCCTTTTTAAAATTTTCGTTATATTTTATAATACTTTATACTTTTGACGGAAACCTCTTTGGATAAGAGAAAGCAACCTTTTTTTGAAAAAATAAATAAAAATACTTCTATATGTTCTATTTTAATGATGTAAATTGAAATAGATTCGTAATTGTTAAAACAATTATAAAGTGAAAAAATATATGAAATAAACAAAATGAAAATAAACTATTAAGGAGAGCATTTTTTTCAAAAAAATTTCGAAGTGTTGGAATCACATAGTATCCATTGAAAAAGCTTTTTATGATAAACAAAAAATCATGCATTGGGTTAACAAAACAAGATTGTTATTGGTACGTTTACCTTACGTAAAATGTTTATTCTTGTCAAACATTATAAATGAATGAACACGCAAGATACTTGAAGTATATTATTTGTATTACTTAGCGTTAAAGTATAACAGAACGTGATTGTTTTATTGTTATGACGATATTTATTATAATTACTACTACGTAATAAAAATTATTAATCAAATCTTTATTTTGACAAATTCATAAAATAACTTTCCATTGTTGTAAAAAAACTTTTGATTTGTTCAACGGTTTTTCATGATGAGGTTGCGATAGTGCATGTAAAGTAGTAGAAGGTAGATACTTATGCTTACAAGATAAAATTTTACTAGAAAAAATCAACCAACTTCAGAAAGCTCGAATGGGAATCAAACCCACAACCTTTGGGTAACCGGCCCAATGCTCTGACCGCTGAGCTACCGGGGCTCCAGAAGACCGTTGGCTTATGATGCTGCAAGCCAACTGTATTACGTCACTGTGAAGTTACTACCATCACAGTCGAAAGAACACTATTGCAAGTATGCAAATATTCAAAATAATAAAAACTGGTGGTCACCCAGTGGTCGAAATTCGACCGTAATTTTATTAAGGCTGCACAGATTGTATCCTAAGCAATGAAAAATAAAAAAAAACAAATTATTAAAATAAAACAAAAAACCCGACTGCTAAAACAACTATATAAAAAACAATTATATACCCGTAAAAACCGGTCTAACATAAAAATAACTGTAAAGAGAAATATCTGAAAAAAAAACAAGCTCTACGATCCCAGAATTCAATTTGAGCAATGTTGAATGCAACGTGAAATATTTCCTTGTCCGATACCTGTACTTTAATAATAATATCAATAAATGAGTATTTATAAATACATTGAATTGAGAGTGCTGATTAAATTGAGTTAGCCACGGTCGCTTGGTTGATGATTGCCCTCCCCCGTCTGCGACAACAATCAATATTCAATGTATTTATAATTACTCATTTATTGATTTTATTATTTAAACAAACAATTAAGAAAAAATTAAATGAAATGTCAATTTGAAAATACAAAAATAACAAAAACAAAAAAAAACGAAAAAACACCACAAAATACGTCACAATACTGTTATCATAATTTATCCTTCAAATATAAGTCAACGGTATAGGAAGGAACAATCCTTATGGAAGGCTCGTGCCCCAGCAGTACAGAGGCCAAAGTTCAACCATATGCCATATACATAAAGTTCAAAGTCAACAAGGATGTGTGACAGTTATTAGATACGCACTGAAGAGATTTTATATCAAACTAGCTGTGCTCGCGACTTCGTCCGCGTGGAATAGTGACTTTCGGTAGCATTTTTAATTTTTAGGCTCTTGTTCCCGTTTTTGCAACATTTGTCACTGATGCTTCGCTCCTATTGGTCGCAGCGTGATGTTATATAGCCTAAAGCCTTTCTCGATAAATGGACTGTCCAACACAAAAATAATTTTTCAATTCGAACCAGTAAATCCTGAGATTAGCGCGTTCAAACAAACAAACTCTTCAGCTTTATAATATTAATATAGATATGCATTTTGTCACTCATGCAACATAACATTGGTGAATTCTCACATAACTACATTATTTTATTTGTTCGTTCTAACACCTTGATGTTTTAAAATGATAATATCGTTTTGTACATTTTGACACTCGTGCTATCAGACTACTAATACATTATGACATGCTGCATGCATGCATGTGTAGGCGTGTGTACACAGACAAGTAGAAATAGTTAAACTAACATAACAAATAGGCTTTGTGAACAGCTGAAACTGAAACGTATTTTCCTCAAATCATGGTAAGTACAATAAAAACTAACCAAAATAGCCATTTATCTTGACGACACCTTATAAGGCGGCACCTTTAAATTAGGAGCGATCTTAAAGAATAATTACTGTTTGAGTTTATTATATTGTGTTAAGCGATTAATTGTGTTTGTTCAGAGTCTTATCATTTTCCTGCCACGTTGCAAGAGTTACGTGTCTGTGTTTGTTTTAATATTAATTACATAAAATTAGAGGAAATTAGAGGAGCTCGATGGCGCAGTGGTTAACGTGCCTGGTCTGCGATTGCTGAAGTTATGCAACTTTCGCATAGGCCGGTCATCGGATGGGTGACCAAAAATTTATCATCTCGAGCTCCTCCGTGCTTTGGAAGGCACGTTAAGCTGTTTGTCCCGGCTGCATTAGCAGTCATTAACAACCACCAACCCACACTGAGTCCGCGTGTTGGTTTATGGCCCGTTCTCCCAATCCATCCATAGGGAAGGCTCGTGCCCCAGCAGTGGGGACATAAAATGAGCTGATGATGAGACATAAAATTAGAATCTGACTGGAGATCTCTTTGAGCCGTTTGTGGTAGAGACTTTAGGTCCATGGGGCCCGGGTGCTCACAAACTTTTTAAATATATCAATTAAATGAGCAGGGACCACCCGGGACCCAGAGCTAGCAGGTACATGGGACAGCGAATAAGCTTCGCTATCCAACGAGTCAATGCTGTTAGCTTACTGGGTACTCTGCCCGATGGCGATGATCTGGGGCCATTTTTTTATTTATAAATTGTATTAGATAGTTTTAAGAGTTTAGTTTTAAGTAGTTTAATTTACATTGTAAATATTTAGTAAGTATGTTTTATTTATTTATTTATTGTGTCACAAACGACATACTTACATCAAAAACATTTAAGTATCACACAAATACAATTCGAAATTAAATTAACTATTATAAAATGATGTTAGAATATAATTAAACATTAATATATATAAATAAATAAATATAATAAATATTAATAAATAATTTATTATACATTAATTAAATTATACATACAATTTTACATAGCAATAAATACATCATTCACTATCTTCATCGTCAGAGTTACATACATTACTCCATTGGTCCCACAAACTTTCAAAATAACTCAGTAATGCCTTAGTTCTTTCATAATGTATGAAGAAAATAAAATAAGATCTATCAATAATTATAACATAATTAATATAACTAGTTGTTACACTGTACACAAGTTCAAAGTATTTACATTACAGTACAGTTACAGTATTTAGAGGATACACGATTTGTAAATACTCTTCTTCTTTCTTCTTTCTTTCTTCTATATGTAACGCCTCTAGCTATCCGAACAAAGCCGATGCGTTTCTAATGCCGCTAATGCTGAAACTCCGGTAG